>JASUAD010000008.1:20905000-30905000 GCA_037013555.1 Sextonia rubra | reverse complement strand
TATAACTTATGGGCCTACATTTATAAGAATTATAATGTGGGTTCACCTTTTTTAATGTATATATGAGACTCATCTTTATAAATTACAACATGGTACACACCTTCAGAAATTAGAATATACGCCCACATTTATAGGATTTATAATGTAAGTCTATTTTTTGTAATTGTGACTACATGACTCACATTTAGAAATTAAAAAGTAGAGCCACATTTTTTGTGATTCTATATATAGGACCCACATTTAGAAATAACAATGTGGTGCCCACCTTTGAAAATTATAATAGATTATAATGTGGGGTCATTCTATTTGTTGGTTGTGAATATGAGACCCACTATAAAAATTACGTAGTACCCAACTTTAGAAATTAAAACATATAGCTACAGGCCCACATTCATAGGAATTATAAAGTGGTTCCACCTTTTGTCATTTTTTTTAAAAGCCAAATAATTTTTTTAAAGATTAGTTTTTTTAAAAGATTAAACTTTTTTTTTGAAACATTAAAATTTTTTGAAAGATTAATATTTTTTTGAAACACTAAATATTTTTTTGAAAGATTAAATATTTCTTTTGACAGATTAATATTTTTTTGAAAGATTAAATATTTTCTAAAAGATTAAATATATATTTTAAATAATTACATATTTTTTTGAAAGATTAAATATATTTTTTTTGAAAGATTAGAAATTCTAATGAAGGATTAAATATTTTTTAAATGATTAAATATTTTCTTGAAAGATTAAATATTTTTTTTTTGAAAGATTAGATATTTTTTTTAAAAATTATATATTTTTTGAATGATAAAATATTTTTTGAAGTTATTATTCATATTTAGATATTAGAACATAGGGCTTATATTTAAAGGATTTATAATGTAGTTCCACCATTATAAGAAATTAAGAATTATAATATAGGGCCACCTTTTGTAATTTTTACTTTATGACCTACTTTAAAAATTAGATAGTAAAGTTACCTTGAGATAAGTAGGAAACAATTGTGTTAACAAGTTGTTTTTAAAAAGAAAGTAAGTTTTTTTTTTTGTTCTGAGTTTCTTAAGCAAATAGTTTAAGATTTTGAGATTTCGTCAAGCGAGACCAAAACTCAAAACATTGATTTGTACATATCAAGTGTATTTTTAGCATACTTATTTTGTGGGGCTATGCTCAAATGGAAATTCTAAGTCCACGAGTGTATCAAAGAGCTCTAAAAGCTATCAGTTGGTTTATTTTTTCTAAGGGCATGTTTGGTAAACTGCAAGAAATCCTATATCTAGAGGATTCCTTTTTTCCATTGGAACAATACTATAACTTTTTAGGATATTTTATAAAAGGAATCACCGCACCCCAGCTTTGAAAAACACATATAATTCACACTCAATTACTTCTTTGTTTTTCTGGATTTGTAAAACTCGATGGGGGGTGGTGGAAATGGAGGAATCAATGAAATGAATAATTTTTTATGGGTTAAAAGGATTACGACAATCGTTCACTAAGTTTTTCTCTCTCTAATCAAACCTAAATTTTTTTAAAATAAAAAAAAATTCTTACTTGATAATGATATCCCAGCATACCCTAAATAGAAATTACAAGAAGGAATCCTGAACCAAAATAGGAGAAAGAAACAGAAGGACCTACAAGATAGCAGGCCATATACAAATGTAGACAGGTAGGCGTGGCATGATTGGGGACGCTCTGCCACCCACGGGACTCTCACCAGGTCCACATTGATGAACTATCATTTCTACTGCCACTTTCTACAGTGCAATGGCTGGAACTATTTGACGGTGACACGTGGCTGTAAGTATGTCATTGTCAAGCCTCTCATTCTACGGTTTGTGCCTTTGCAAAACGTCGGTTTGGGTCAGGTCAGGTCAAGTTAAATGGGTTATCCACATTGTATGCTGGTCATGCACTAGGTCGGGTTGATTTACTACGGGTGCGGGTTGGGTTTCAACGCAACTCAGTTTTACACGACCCAACAATTTCCGACCACTACATTTGAACCATTTAAGTGTTCTATCAGTTTTGCATGTGATGCATAAGTCTAAACTCCATCCTGTGATTAGATCCAATATGTATCTTACATCCGCTTCTCCCTTCTTTCCAGATGGTGAGGCCCCAGTGCATGAGCTCCCACCCAGAGTGAAGGACTTACCTGTACCCAATATAACTGTACATTAAGGCATATTTGTTCAGGTGGGAAGGGACATAGACAGTGCAACAATATCTTCCGGAGGAGTAATCTACAAGGCACTCGAAGATCTCGAAGAACAGATCCTGCAAAACTGACCACATATTTACCAATTCCAGTTTTTTTTGTAGGCCCCCTTCATAAACAATCAATGGGCTCGGCCATGACGTTGTCAACAAGACCATAGTTAGCTCAATAAACAGGCACCTGGGTCAGTCCTATATGTTAGCTTTGGTAGAATAGCTGTCAGTGTAAGGACCCAGTTGGGGGAGATGGCCAGGGGGTTGGCCAACAGCAACCAACCCTTCTTGTGGGTGGTTCGAACCGGCTTCGTTGGTGTTCAAGTGGGCGAACTCCCAGAAGGGTTTGAAGAGAAGACCAGTGGGAGGGGAATGGTAATCAAATGGGCCCCACAAATATAAGTGCTGGCCCACCGAGATGTAGGGGGCTTTTGGACCGACCCATTGTGGCTGGAACTCTTTATTGGAGAGAATAGGAGAAAGGGTCCCCATGCAGTACTGTTGGCCTCGTTTTTGGGGTCACAAGGTAAATGCTAGGTATGTGACCCATGGAAGGTGGGTGTGCAACTCGAGAGTGTGTTAAGAGGGAGGGGATATTGAGAGAGGTATATAGTTACTGATGGGCCTGAAATCAGATGCGAGGGCTACGGAGCTGAAGGAAACTGCAGAGAGTTCTTTGAGGGAGGGAGGTTCTTCCTTCATCGCCCTGAATAATTTGATTGATCTCATCAGGTCAATGTAGTTACTATATGTTGGCATTTGGGTGTAGTGGAACATGTATGAACAATGTTTCTAGTGATGAAATGAGTCATGTAATCATAAACTAATTTTTGTAAATAACGTCATCATCAATAATTCAATATCAATAGGGGTGGTAGAGGGGTTTCTTTGACCGGTTCAACAAACCAGTGTACCACGGTCTGAGCGGCGAGTGGGCCCCTTGGGTGTACTATATTTTGATTATTTTAAAAGAGAAAATACCTAAATTTATTTTAAATAAAATATCTAAATCCAAAAAAATGAGCGAATCTCAATTGAGTCCTTACAATCTTCTCCAGATAAACTAAAACAGGGCAATTCTCACCGCAATAGAAGGGCAAAAATCTCAAACTCCAAGAGTGGCTAAAAAGATGGTTTCTCTAAATTCTCCTTTGCTTAGATGCTTTAGAAGTCGTTGAAGCGGTTAATGATGATAATGATTAGAGCATTGAGCCTCTTATGATCTTAATATATTTAGTTATTTTAAAATTAATTTTATTCAGGGCTATTTGGATACTTTAATTTCCTTGAGTAAAAGTGAATTTTACTTCAAAATATTTTTAGATTTCATTTCACATTAAACATCCAAACAAAGTAAAGTAAAGTAATATATGTTAACTCCAACCCACTTTTTCCCCACTTTACTCCTCATGAAAATTTTTTTTTCATTTTATTCTATTCCACGATTACCCAAAAAGTATAAAAATGGGTGGGCTCACTGCTTAGCTAAATATGGGGTTCAAAGCATTTTGAGGTCCCAGTCGGCAGGAGACACTCATTTTTTTTTATTATCTTTTCCTGCTCAAGTCTACTTTTAGACTGTGTGCCTTTTTTCGGTTTGTCCTCTTGCGTTCTCAATTTTTCTGGTGAGGATGGATTCAGTCCTCATTTCCATAACTCCCATGTCCACTGTGATCTAAACAAGAACTCTAACAAAAAACCAGAGCACCATATCTCAATACAATGGCACCAACATCAGAACACCAAAAACAAGCAAATTTTAGTCGTCGTATTCTCCTTTTCCCAGCACCTTTTCAAGGCCACATCAACCCCATACTGCACCTGGCCAACCTTCTCCACTCCAAAGGCTTCGCCATCACCATCTTTCACACCAACAAACCCATCTCTCCCAACCCAACAGACCATCCCAACTGTTGGGAAAAGGGGCGCAACAGAAACAACCCGCGATCAACGGATCTACCACGATCTACGCAAGCAAATATACCATCAAGCAATCACACACATGACACAACAGTTTTACGTGGTTCGGCAACCATGCCTACGTCCACGGGAGGAGAGAACTCATCTACTATGATCCCATCTCAATCCCCTCAGGATCTAGGGTTACAATACATCAATATATATAGTTCCCGCTTTCTTCGCCACCAAGAAAACCCATACATAATGACTAAAATACCCCTAACCCTGAGTCTCGGTTCTGGCTAAACCAGACGACCGATCCGGCTAAACCGGAATACAAGACACAACCCAACAATCTCCACCTTGGCTTGGATTCCGCAAATCCTTAGAGCCACCTTGAGATACTCGGTAATGTCTTTCACGCACCTTACTGAAGGGTACGTCTCCGCACACGCTACGACCTAGCGTGGCCACAGTTGCCTCCTTTGACCTCAACACCACCATCTTGAACCTCCGAAGTGCTCTCCATTTGTTGCCACATGCATGTATCCGTGCAACACAATGAACCTAACTTCCATCCGTCAAGACAAAACTGAAGACCTCCCTGAATCCGGATCTCACTGGTACCTTGTGAATCCTTCCTTCTATCTCCATCCAGGTGTTCTTTCTGTCAAACCTGCAACTGTCCTAATCTAGCCTGCTCTGGTGGGTTGGGCGCAGTACATGCGGGTTAGGTATGACCCGATGCTTAAACCGGCTTACTCCGACCTGAACAAGACTACCTTTTCTGAGAAAATCATCTTCGTTCAGGACTTCCTGGATTTCCGCTAGATGATATCATTGAAGATCCATCAATCCATCTTCCGATGATCCGTCGCATCTAACTTCGCCTGAACCACAGATTTCCTCCCCTGTTATTTGATGTCTTCTTCACTACTCCACCTGAAAAAGCATCCCCTACCAACCTGTAGCGACCAAAATTGATTCCTTTCAACCGAATCCGAGCTTTCTTGCACACTACCTCCTTCTTATTTTGCTTTTTCCTTCCACTTTGGCATGTCACTCCTACCCAATCCCTTCGACGCGGATCTGAGCTTTCATCAAAGTTCTAGAGCAATCTACCATTCTGGACATCAAGTAATACTTTTCAATCATTGCTGTGTCACAGAGTCTAACACTCTATTATGCCAATCCCTGAAGTCGTTTTCTCTATCAAACACTTCAATTTGGCCCGTAATGCTTGAATCCATTGCTATCATCGTGAATTTATCAGTTTCTTCAATTTCCCAATTTTTTGCCCATCAAACTGCCAATATCTTTTATCTGCCTCGTAGATCTCATCACCATGAGTGCGCTGGAAGAAACGGATCTGAAATCCGACTCCGGATGGCTTCGATATCGCAGAATTAATTCTCTACACTCCAATTGGTCAAACATTCATGTTGACCATTGACCAGCCCATCTTCTTCCACAAACGCGTAGATCTCCTCATAACGAGTCCGTAGGCACAAACGGATCTCCGATCGGACATCGGATGATCAAGATATCGCAGAAACAATTTCAGCCGTTGAATATGGTCAAACCTGCCTGTTGACCGTGCTGACGTCACTGCTGACGTCACGGCTTGCTGGCAAACTGGGCTTCTGAAACGGATCCGGGTCGGGTTCACCTGACCCGGAACTGAACTGAACTGCTCGCTCTGCTGGGCTTCTCTGACGAACCGGGTTCGGGTCCGACCTGACCCGGAACCGACCTGCTCTTCTGTCACTAGGCTTCTCTGCAGGCGGGTCGAGTCGAACCTGGCTTGACCTGCAACTGCTTGTCTGGGCTTGCCAACACGGGTTGGGTCGAACCCAACCCGACCCGAAACCCGAACCGCTGGGGAGTCGTCTTCAACCTCGCGGTTCCTCTGTCTGCAACTGGGGAACCGTCGGATGCGCCGGCTCTTCGTCCCCGGCTACGGTCCGGGGACCAGAGGAGTGGGACCAGCGACAGCGTACAGAAGCGGCGACGGCGACTGATCCGCGTCTGGCGGCTGCGACCGGCAGCCTTTTTCTTGCAGACGGTCTTTTTCTTCCTCCCATCCGGCAGCGGACGGGCGGGCTTCTGCGGCGGCGACGCAGCGTCGGGCGAAAACACCCCGGCGACGACAGGCTTAGAGGTGCGGATTGCGGCGACGATCTTCTTCCTTCTCGTTCTGCAACTAAACGGCTCTTGGAAGCGGGACAGGCACCCCTGCAACGAAGGGTGACAGCACAGTAGCGGCAGCGGCAGCAATGGAGATCTGCGGTGACGGCGGCGACGGTGCAGACAGATGCAACACCAACTTCACCTTCGTACCCATACCAGATGGTTTGACTGATGGTCACTGCTCTGCCCTGGAAATCTTTGAGCTGGTTGTATTCCTTAACATCAAGTGCAGGGGCCCATTCCATGATCGTGTGGCTGAGATGATGTCGGAGAAGGATGATGAGCGGTTCTCGTGCATGATCACTGACATCCTGTGGCCCTTCACGCAAGATGTGGCGGCCCACTTCAAGATACCAAGGTTTTTGTACAGGAGCGATAGTGCTGCCGCTTCCATGGCTATTTCCTCTCTGCAGCTTCTTGATGAGAAGGGATACCTTCAGATCCAAGGTAATTAAGCATGGACTTATGTTATGGGGTGGGCTGAGTTAGTGATTGGATTGTATTTTGTGCGGATCTAGGGCTGTAAATGCGTGGGTCAGATCTGTCTGGGCCTTAGTTGGAAAGCAGTGGGTCTGAATCCAAATCTATGTCTGATCATGGTACAAAACTCATTGGGACCTAGCTTCAGCCATATGACTAGGTTGAACAGATTTGATAAACATCTGAGGTGATGACGGGATTCTATACTTTTGAAGAATCCCTCTTAAAGCGGAATCTATCCATTATCTCTTAAAAAAACCAAATTCAGCAAAAGAGTGGGTTTTTAGGGAAGAAACCTTTAAATAATCAATAATTTAAAACGTTTGAACAATATATCATAATCTATAAGGCCTTATATTATGAAATTTAGTCTTATAGCTATTTTTGGTCTTTGGATTAGATGTAACGGTCTGGATTTTTCAAAAAGGCCCACAAAAGTCCAAATCTATGCGTGGAACATTGATCACCTTGTTTAAATATCATCACATTTAACAAACATCAATAGCTAAAACCCATTTTCGGTGTGCTGCTCATATCTAACAGTGTAGATCATCCATGGGAGGCTCACCTACTGATCAGATGAATAAAAGGCAGACTAATCCCATTTAATGCCTTGGCAATGTTCATCCGCCTTTTTGCATGTGTGCAGAAAAGTTGGATCCGATGAGTGGGTGTTTGACGGGGAATTCTTGAATGGGCCCTTTTGCCAAACGTGGGTAATCCATGAATCCACGGATTTCTTGCTCAAGATCTACGACGAGGATACTTGTCAAACGTGCTTGTAAGAAAACCAAGGACTCTAGGAAAATTTGGTTTATATAAAGCATGGTTAAAAATCGTGATCTCGGCTAGCCCCAAAAACCGATAAGGTATTGGTATTGGTTGCAGTCGTCGTAGTGTGAAATTTTTTTAATTGAAAAAATTTTGAAAAAATATCCAAAAACCTCAAAATATTAGAAAATGTGGAAAACAATATCTTTTTTCCCATAACTGACAACTATAAATCAAATTATCAATCCCCCTAAGTTACGATATCATGTATCACTATTGAATTTTAAAAACTAATTAGATTAAGTTTAGTATATAATATTTAGTCCCATCTATATAGTTTTATAAATAAATTAATGTAGTACTACTTCATATTTAGAATGCAAACCACTTAAAATAACTACCAATTTGACTAGACCATAGCTCTAACTCTAATGAGACTTCATCCACTGTTGGATTGACCACTATACACCAAGGTGCTTCTTAAAATTTTAATGATTAATCATATCATAGCTCAACTCTAATTTGAATAAAAATTTTTGAGGGCCCATCTTAAGGGGCATGTATTTTGAATAGTTTTGTGGAGGCCTATTGATATCCAAACTGTTCAATAAAAATAGCATTCAATTGTATGGGCTATCCCATAAATTCACTCAACCCGAATTTTTAACACTATTGGATTAACAAACTGATGAAAAATGTGATTAGGCCCATTTCATAAAAATCTAAACGGCTAAAGAATTTTTACATAAGGATTGTGAATTGGGACCCACGAAATGACTGGAGTGCTTCATTTCAAACCACTTATCAAAGGCCCAAATCTGAAAAATAAATGAGTTCTGAAACTAATTAAGCGGAGATTGAAACCAAACGGGGGTTCCATTTTCCACCGCCTCTTGTACTGGAAAGTGGGGAAACTAAAAAAGAACACAGGCAAACGGAGAAGAACAGAGGAGAGGAAGAAGAAGAGGAACTAAAAGGAATAGGAGGAGAGGAGGAAGAAGAAGAAATAAAAGGAAGAGCGTAAATGAAGATCCAAATTATTGATAATGTTCATAAGATCAAACACAGCTACGAGACAAAATTTCAAGCGTTGGATTGTCACCAATCTTGAGAAATTTGTAAATAAAAATGTGAGCCATTTAATGTTATTTTTTAGATTTTGTGAGCCCCAAACACAAGATCCAAAGCTTGATAAGGCTGAACACCGCTATGAGGTCAAACTTTAAAGCTTGACACCTTGTGGATCTTGAAAAATTTACAAATAAATATCAACAATTGATGTAGCTTAGTTCTATATTGGTCGGTAGGTAGTTTGGTTTTCTTTTTCTTCTTCTTTGTTATTTCTAGGGTAGTAAATTGCAATCTAAACTGTTGAAACTGGTCGTAAGGTCAAACACCATTGCGGGTTCGAATTTTAGCCGTTAAATCATCACCAATGTCAAGATATTTGAAAAAAAACATGTACCATTTTATATTATTATTTTGGATTTTGTAGGCGCAAAACAAAATATCCAAAATGTTAAATCTCTTTAGAATGCTAAACAGAGCTAATAGAGTGAAGATTTAAAGCTTGATACTTTGTGAATCTAGAGGAATTTGTAAATAATGTTTAACTATTGATTTAAAAAAATCTATTTAAAATAGATGCTTTCATTTTCAAACATTTATTATTATTATTTTAGCCTCCTTTTTATAATTCTTTTTTTTTTAGTGGCTCTATTTTGATGGTTTATTAAAAAAACATAGAGATATCAAATAAGGCCTGAGTGGAGTCATTTCCCATCATTTTCGCATGTGATGTGTAACTCTAAAATTCATCCGTGAGATCATATAGATCCAATGTTTATCTTACATCTGCTTCTCCCTACTTCAATTTCAAGATGGTGAGGCACCAGTGCATGAGCTCCCACCCCTAAGAGTGATGGACCTCCCCGTACCCAGTTTGCCAATAAATTCAGGCACATTTTATCAGTTGAATCACGACGTATGCTCCGCAACAATGTCCTCTTCAGCAATCATCTACAACACATTCAAAGATTTGGAGGTAACAGAACTCGCAAAACTGACCCAAGATTCACCAGTTCCCCTTTTTCCTATAGGCCCTCTTTATAAACAAGCAATGGGCCCGGCCATGAGCTCGTGTCCACAAGACCATAGCTCCATGGCTTGGCTTGATCAACAGGCACCTGGGTCAGTCATATACGTTAGCTTGGGTAGTATAGCTGCCATTCGTAAGACCCAGTTGGTGGAGATGGCTTGGGGGCTGGCCAACAGCAACCAACCCTTCCTCCGCGTGGTTCGACCTGGCTCGGTCCCCGGGTCCGAGTGGGTCGAACTGCCAGAAGGGTTCGAAGAGAAGACCAGTGGGAGGGGATTGGTCATCAAATGGGCCCCACAAATACAAGTGTGGGCCCACCCAGCTGTAGGGGCCTTTTGGACCCATTGTGGTTGGAACTCTACCTTGGAGAGCATAGGTGAAGGGGTTCCCATGCTCTGTTGGCCTTGTTTTTGGGATCAGAAGGTAAATGCTAGGTTTGTGACCCATGTTTGGAAGGTTGGGGTGCAACTCGAAAGTGTGTTACACAGAGGGAAGGTTGAGAAAGCTATTAAGTTACTGATGGTGGACAAGGAAGGGCTTGAAATCAGAGCGAGGGCCATGAAGCTGAAGGAAACTGCAGAGAGTTCTCTGAGGAAGGGAGGTTCTTCCTTTATCGCCTTGAATAAATTGATTGATCTTATCATGTCAATGTAGTTATTAACACTATGCGTTGGCAGTTGGCTGCAGTGAACAATGTGCCATGTATTGAAATGACTCATATTGCAAGCGCTTTAAAAGATATCATGAATTGAAAGTATATCATGACATAATAGTGATATATTTTGAAATGGAATTTTCTCAATAATATCATGATATTTCTAAAGCGTAAATATTATAATAAATGAGTGGTTCGCTTCTTGATCAAGCTCTACCAAATGGATTTTAAACACTGGCAATTAAAACCATGGGTGAAACAATTAATACAAAAACTAGCGCAATTTTGTTTTAGTGGAAGAGATGATTTATGTTCTGATATCTGGTTTGAAGTTCTGATATTGAAAACGAATTAACAATTAGGGATGGCAATGGGTTGAGTATAAATGGAGACCCGCTGCGACCCATCCCTATAAGGGGAGCGTTTGGGTTTTGTTGTCCCAACCCTTTCTGCCCCGAATATATAATATTTATATATTTATTATTGAAGTAATAGACAAATCTCAAATAGTGTAGCTGGTTTTGGGCCTTAACATAAGGCATGTAGGAAGTGAAGATGGTGTGTTTAATCTATATTACACATTGTCATGCATTTTTCTATATCTTAAAAGTTTTAAGTTTTAAATTTGACTTGACCTGCTCAGTAGGTTTAGTATCAATAAGGGTGTAAATATCGGCGAGCCACCTAGGCACAGCGCAGCTTAGCTCGCAAAAACGAGGGCCGTGGGCTGGCCGAGCATGTTGACCTTGGTCAATGGGTGGCCTAGCATGGCACTATCCTAGGCTGGGCTGGGCTGGGCTAGGAGGCCATGGGGTGCAGTTCGGCACAGCATGGCCTGTTCCTTATTTGGGTCATGCTGGGCTTAGGGTGCCTAGATCGCAGGCCGGCATGGCACAACCCACATTGATATTTATAATAAATTGTATTTATTTTATTTATATAAATTAAGTATAAAATATAAAATAATTAAAGTTTTTCTCTTCATATATAAGTTAGTGTCCATATATATGGATTTATTCTATTAGTTTCAATTTTATTTCAAGTCGGAAACCTTAAAAGTGTAAAACGGCTCCCTCAATTTATATAAAAAAATATTAAAAAGTTAAAAAAAAATAAAAGGGGCAAATAGGCCGGCCCATGGGTAGCAGGGCCCAGCACGGCATGACATAAGTCGTGCCTTGGATCATGCTGGGTTGGCCTCCCAGTTGCCTGGGCTGGCACTGCATAAGCACAGTTGGGCCAGACAACTGTGGGCTGTGCCTTACATCCTTAAGCATCAGACAGGGTGAGTCAGATTTGGATGAGATAAATTTAAGGGGTAAAAAACTTGGGTTGATCCCAACTCATTCCAAATCCACCCTGTTGTCATCCCTAATTAACATCAGTGAATGGCAGCAAGAAATTTCCAACAATCAACCAAAGAGCTGTGAATAATTTAGCCATTTGATTGAGTCGCTATTGTCTGATCAGGTGGATCCCAATACTAAAGGATTGAGTAACCGAACTTTTTATAGAAACTGGTCTAAATCTCCTGACCAAGTTGTTTAGGAGATCATTTCTAAGGTGTATAGCCATGACTGTAATTCTGCGGCAACTAATCCCGCTGCAGTTGAAATTGCTTCTTTTGAGGTTGAGGGGCCTCTATGGTCTGGTTTTCACAGTCCATAGAAATCCCCATGGCGAGAATGGTCTGTAGTTAGCAGGATAGAAGCTATGCTTCAGCGTTATCCTTTAGCGCATATTGGCATTCTTTCACGCCAATCTATGAGGCTAAGGAAGAGAATTAAGTGTGTTAGTTCTGGTCCTATGTATTTTTCTGCTGTCGGGTTAGCTCAGCTACGTAACTAAATTTGAATAAGCCTGGGCTGTGGGCTGTTTATTTTTCCTGAAGGCAGGGATGTCGGTTATTTTTTTCTTATTGATAGCCGATTTGGGCTGTTATTTTTATTTTTAGGATATGGTTATAATCAACCATATGTATGTTGCAATTTAGGCCTTAGGGATTTCCCTTTATTTATAATAAACCTCTATGTATTCACCTTTCGGAAAAAAGAAAAAAAAGGGTGGGACACCCCTAACAATGGGTGAGGCTATGACAATTGGAATCAGAATTGAGGACGACTCTTATTCTGCTTGGGGTAAGTGTGAGAACTCAGTTCGCGTGGCATCCCTAACCAAGGGATGACGCATGTCAACCACGGACTTCCAAGAAAGAGTTTTCGCTAATCCCACATTGGATTCCTAGGCTTATTGTCAGTATTTTTGGATGTTGGCTAATTTATGTGTTGGACAAAACTCTTGGTCTATTGAGTTATAATTTTTTATTCCTTTTAAAATGGATTGTGGTATAAGTCACCGGATACACTAAATTGAAGAAATTAGAAAAAGAACGCAAATTGGAGTATTTTGAAGTAATTTTTTAAGGTTAATATGGATTAAAAATGTTATATCTTACAAACCGAGCATTGGATTAGGGCAAGTTACCTATCGTTGGAAATCTCTCTTCTAGTAGACAGCAATATTTTTCAAGATTGTGTCAATCGGAAGAAAAAAAAAACGATAAAGTTATGGCATTGGGAAGTTTGTGGAAAAGTGTAGAATTTACATGTGGGCTCGAGCGCTTGTGCATTGGGCTCGAGCGCCCAAGGGAGAGTTTTTAGGTAGAAACTAGTGCGTTCAATTGCCCATTCAGCTAGCTTGAGAACCCGAGGAGTAGAAACCTACTTTCCTATATGGAATTGTTTCTTGTTTGTACTAAAATTATTAGTTTCTGTTCCACTAGGACTCGAACCCTAAGGCAGAAGCTGTCGGTTATTTAAAGGGTGTTTTTCTAAATCGTAATACATCTATCTCCCTATTCTAAGTTGCTAACACACATTGGAAACACCTTCCTCTCTAGTGCAGTCATTGGAAAAATTGTGCTGAAGCTTTGAGTTTTAGATATTTGTACTTCTATTTTATTGTAGAAGATTGATACAATTGTGACAATAAGGATTGTGCAAGAAAAACTACAGTCCTTAGGTTGAGTTGCAACTAGGAAATGGTTTGTGAATTTATCTTGTAATTACTCATTATTAGTACTTGGTTCTTGTTGGTTCAAGGAGGACTCGTGATTTTTCCCAAGTAGGGTTTTTTACGTAAAAGTTTACGTGTCTTCTTCTTGAGGTTTCAGATTGATTTATTTGTTATTTCTTTTATTTCTCCGTTGTATATATTTTGAATTGCTATCTAGAAATCCATATCTGAAACGATCTTTTAATTGGTATTGGAAAAGGTCACACTAAGTTACTTGTGTTGATCTATTGAGATTTCTAGAATGAAATTCAATTAAGAAGGCATATCTATAACCAAGTCATCATTGCTAAACAATAATGAATATTGTTTGATTATGCACAAATCTAAGAAAAAGTCTATATAAAAGAAAACTCTGTATTTGTTCAATGCTTTGAATACAAAGGGTTTGGCATATTGCTTCTTAATGTGCAAATAGAAAGCTGGAAAGATGTGATAAAGTTATTGCAACAATGTGGGATGATGATTCTGGAGCTACTAAAACTCCACTTTCTGACACCGCTAGTTCTTAGTTTGTTGCATTCATAATGAGATTTTCATATGGCACATCTGAAAATATTTCTGATAATAAAGTGTTAGATGATGAATTCAATTTGGAAATAAAGTACGAGATATTACTAAAGAAATGTAAGGGGATGTCAAGCATTAATGAGAAGTTGACACTCAAGTTGAAAGCCACGGAATCAGAAAATTCTTCACTAACATCTGAACTAGAAGATGCACGAACTAAGGTAAACCAATTAGATTTTCAGTGTGCTACCTTATTTGACAAATTAATTGATACAGATGTTAAAAAGGACTTGCTTTCAAAGTAGGCTGACAAGGTTGAAAAAGAATTGCAAACGGTCAAGAGCAAAGTAGCCATTCTCAAAGATGAAAAGGATGATTTAAATTGCAAATTGAAGATGGTTCACATGGAGTTAAAATGTATTAAAAATAAGAGTAAAGAGCATGAACACTGGATCCTTGACGCTTGATGAAATTCTGTGTAGCCAAAAGAAATATTTTTTAAAAATTGGAATTGGCTATAAACGTGGAGCTTCCATGCCCAAAAACAAAGGTAAATCAAAGGTTTTTATGGCATTTACCATTCCATATGTTGCACGAGTAAATCATGTTAGTAATAAATCCAAGAAAAATGTTTTTACGTCCTAAATCTACATCCACATGTCATCATTGTAGAATCAAAAGACATATTCGACCTAATTGCAATAATCCAAGAAATCTACCGAGAAATAAGCAATGGAAGAAGCAATTGTCTCCACCGAAGATCAAGACTATAGTCATATGAGTTAGGAAATTTGATTTACCTACTGATTTGGTACACATTGCGCTAAAAGCTTCAAATTCACATGTGTGGGTACCAAAATCCAAAAGCCTCTGATTAAGATAATCAAGTTGCCACTTATAGTACTGAAAAGAAGTTGACATTAAAGGGTAGATATACAGGGGGAGATAGGGACAAAGATGTATTATATGCTAAAGGTGCAAATATTTTTTATGCAAATATTCAATGTATTTGTGTTTTAATTTTTGGGTAAAATATTTGTAAAGTTTAAAGAGTTTTGCCCATGGACTGCCGAAGGGGGAGATTGTTACGATTTTTTTATGTTGGCTAATTCATGTGTTGGAAAAAACTCTAGGTCTAGTGAATTGTAAGTTTTTTTTATTTCTTTTAAAATAGACAATGGTATAAGTCACATGATGCATTAAAGTGAAGAAATTGAAGAAAGAACATAAATTGGAGCATTTTGAAGTGATTTTCTAATGTCAATATAGATTATAAAGGTCATATCTTATATACTGAATGTTAGATTAGAGAAAGCTATTTATCACTGGGAATCTTTTTTTAAGTATATATCTATAGGTTCTAAAATTACATCAATCGAAGTTAAAACGATAAAGTTATGGCCTCAAAAAATTTGTAGAAAAGTGTAGAATTTACATGTGAGCTAGAGTGCCAGTGCACCTGCGCTCGAGCGCCTAAGGCAAAGTTTCTAGGCAAAAACTAGTATGCTCAAGCACCCATTTAGCTGGCTCGATCGCCCACACTATATGGGATTGTTTCTTGATTGTGCCAAAATTGCCAGTTTCTATTCTATAAGGACTCTAATTCTAAGGCACGAATTATGAGTTATTTAAAGGGTGTTTTCCTAACCGTAATGCATCAATCTCCCTATTTTAAGTTAAGAATACAAATTGGAGATATCATTCTTCTCTAGAGCAGCCACTTGAAAGATTGTATTAAAGCTTTGAGTTTTGGAGATTTGTGCTTCTACTTCCTTATAAAGAAGATTGACTTCTCTTGTAGAATGTTTGTTTACCTTGCGGATTCAAGGTGCTTGTTTCAAGCGTACAGAGTAGTGAACTGCGAGTAGTCATGACAACAGAGATTGTGTAAGAAAACTATAGTTCTTAGGTTGAGTTACAAGTGGAAAAGGGTTTATGAGTATATCTTGAAATTGTTTATTATTAGTGCTTGATTTTTGTTGGTCTGAGGAGGACTCGTGGTTTTTCTCGAATAGGATTTTCCACACAAAAATCTGGGGGTCTTTTTCTTGTTGTGTGTGATTGATTTATTTAGTAGTTTTTTTTATTCTTTTGTTGCATATATTTTGAACTGCAATATAGAAATTCAGATCTGAAATGATCTTTCACTTATATTACAAACCTCATCTTAACTCAGCAAAATATGTTTTAAAGTCATGCACCTAAGAACTTCAAAGTTAAGCTTGCTTGGTTGGGAGTAATGTTTTATTTATACGTAAAAGGTGACATAAAACTAAGTCATAGACCACTTGGACATGAGCTTTCAAAAAGTAAGAACTACAAGAATAATGTTGCCCCTCAAATATGTCTATAAATAAAAAAAGTCTAATATTAGATATTGTTATGTTACACAAGGTCTGAAGGACACAATTTAAAATGTACGAATATAATGACAATATGTTGATAAGGATGTTGGGAAAAACTCCCATGTCTTACATCACCCAAGTAATGGGTTTGACATGGCTTTATATACTTGTTTGGGCCTTCCACCTATTAGCTTAAGCTTTTGGGTTGGTACATGATATTTTACATCGTATAAGAGTTGGGGATCATGTCTTCGAATCCCTCGGGACGTGTTTTGTCCATGATGGTCATTTGGCGTATTTTTGTCCATGTGTGTAGCCCCAAATCCAAATCCAAATAGGGCCTTTCAAGCCCAGGACCATTTTGCTGCTGCCGAAGAGACGACTTCTCCACAATTGCTCATGACACCAGATCAAATTCATGCGATGATCAATGCCCTTATAGCATCTGCAATTGGGACAGGGAGTAGACATGGGCAGATTTGGGGCATTGTTTGCATCTTCCATTACTTCTCCAAATTATTTATGGACCATTGGCATCGTCATGTAACACAACTAACCCATGTAGGTGTAAATTTAGTGACAACTATCCCACGAACATCAAATACCTTTTTATGTTCATGCAGATAGTATTCTGAGTCATATTTTTGTCAGATTAAAAAAATCTGAATTTTTTGTGGGAATTTTAAATATATCATGATGTTATAGCAATATATCATGAAAATGGCATCTCCTCAATAATAATGAGTTAAAGTGCATAAAACTTTTAAAGCATCAGGGAATTAAAAACAAAAAAAAAAGGAACACTCCAAACTTCCTCCTCTAGGGCTCTTTCTCAACATGGATTAAAGCGCATAAAAGAAGTGCTAATTAAATCCAAAATTTGAATGAAAAAACAATAAAAACCATGCATGTCCATTTAAAGCCTCCTTCAAGTTGGTCATTAGGTTCATGGACTCCACCGCTTCCTCCTCTTTTATTTGTTAAAGCATCATAATAAGAAAGCCATTGTACTTGACTGAAGAAAATTCCTTTCGACTATCTCTAGAGTTCTTGTTGGAAATGCATTTGAGTATGAATATTGCTGAGAAAATGTATCTTTGCTAATCATCAGAAAAATATTGCAATAAATTTAAAATTTTCTAGAATTTATCAAGCTAATATTCAGAATATTGTTGGAATTAAAAGTAGTAAAGCCAAGAAGATAAATGATAAATAAAGGTATTGTTGCTGCAAATATTCTTTTCTCCCTTAAGACTGTTATTTATCATTCTAATGTTGACATTGTTGTTGGAATTAAAAAGTTGTAAAAGCCAACTAAAGACATGATATGTGATGGTACTGTTGCTGCAACTGCATTTTTTTTTAATGACATGGGTATTCTTTTTTCATTTTTTTTAGAGACTACTATTTACTCCTGTACCAAAAACCTCTACTGAAGTTCTCAAGGTTCATGCCAGAGTGATTCCTTTCTTGTTTGAAAAAAAAAGGTAGTAGTTAGACGCAAAATACAAGGTTTTACCTTTCATTGATTAATTTTTATAATTCACAAGATGGGGATTGTAACTTTCCCCATTGATTCATTTTTCACAATAACAAAACTCTTCTTTTTTTCTTAGGAAGGGGTTGATTTATTGGATTATATATCTCTATTGGATTATGTATTTGCAATAGTTATACATCATTAAGATTTTTGGAAGATCTGAGACAAGTATGAACAAGGTTAAAGCCCCCTTTTTTGTCGTTATAAAGTAGGGGATAAGGTCCATAGTAAAAATCAGTGGATTACTGAAACTAATTGAGACCTTTGTCCTCTGGATTTAATTTCTTCTGCTTCATATGCCAGTCATAGTTTCTTGGTTTAATTTTGATATTTGCATTATCATCTTGGATGCGGAGATGATGCATAAATCTATAGTATTCCTTGGTTACAAGTATGATGCCCAAATATGATATGGATACGAAGACACACATTATGGCTATGACAGGAACATGAATTGTAAACACAAAAAGTGAAATATTAGATATGATAGGATTAGATTCATTGACTATTTTTGAAGTATCTAGGTGTATCAATCTGGTGCAGGATCAGATTCTCCCACTTCCAGCTAGGTTTCTAGCACATGTTATTCAAATTGGAGTATGATTAATATTCTCTTAATTTTTATTACACCTCCTCTTACACAATCCTTTTGTGGGACACCAAATCGATGGGCAGGTCAAAGAAAGTATCAGAACAATTTAAGATTCTCCTCCTCATAGTGACAAATAATCCAGAGAAGTATAACTTCTACTTGGCTCAACCATTTCTTTAACTTACCTAGATATAATCATGAAATGAGTATATGCACTAAATTTGGATGTACCCAAATTGCAGATCCTTTGAATATATTCTGTTAAACAATCTGAGACACAATTAGAATTGACTCTCACCCATATCAAGTGGGACACTACTTTCTGCCTTAGCTAATCCAAAGACATCAACAGTATTCTCTCCTTTAAAGTCAAAGTCAATATAATCCTGATACTGATTCGGAGCATAAAATTGGATCAGCAGCCGAATAGATAAACATGCACTGTGCGAATATATGAAAATTCTTGTACTACTTGGATTACATTCAAATTTCCATTAAAGATCAACTGTGAGTGAGTCTTCAAGAAAAATAAAGGCACACATATTAACAATGAGTCAAATTAAAACATAGACAACCAACTACCACAACTGATGTTGGGATTAAAGTCCTTCAACAAACCAGTCACTCACAATAAGATTTATTCTATAAGTCACATACAGTAAACAACAAAAACTACAAAAAAAGCTGTAATTCCCAGATGACACTCTGAACAAAAACAAGAGCACACGGCCTTATCTATATATGGTTCTGATCCAAGAAGTAACAAAACCCACTTGCCGCTATCCTTCAAACTGGGGCTGCTGATAATACAAACTAAACTAAATATTGGTATGGTACCAGAAACTACATCTAGTCACAAGTTCCTGCTTGCAAAGATATCGAGGTTACATACATGTCATTAAACAAGCTTCCAAGGCTAGCAAGAATCAAACACATGTAGCACAAAAGAAACATGGTATATAAAAGAGTGGCTTTTGCCATGTTTTCTAATAAACCTCAATTTATACTATAAATAAAACCAACTCATATCAAATACCATAACCCATATCAAAAGCATTCATAAATTTGACTAGTCGGATTTTTCATAAATATGACATCATAACCAAATTCATTATGTTTGCATGTTTCAGAATTATCATTTGTGCACACTGCCCATGATTTGTGATTTGAATTTAACGGAATATAATTTTTACTTATAGCTTCAAACAGAGCCTTCTAGAAAGCTGGGCAGTGGCAAACACCCCCCCCACCCCCCCGGCTTTGGAACTTATGTACAAGCTCAACGAAGTTCATCGTCTCCAATTTAATGTCATGTTAGAGCAACGGCATTTTATATTGATAGGAAGGGGATGCAGACATCATATTTTAAAGTGTGATATCAAATTGGGGTCTTTCAGCAAGAAGTCCATGCAAAATCTTCTAGTATGCAGATGTTTTGGAGGGAATGAGCCCATGGCTCATACACCAAGTCCTTAGTTCAGATACTTGTTTCATATGCTGAAAACCTTTGGGACTATAGGCAAGTTTGGAAACAGCATGCATTAAGAGGAAGAAGAGCACAGATCCATGAAAAAATCATAGGTCGGGCCCCTTTTTCCTGGGACTAGAAAATCCTGACAGGTAGATCGTGGCTGGCACTTCTCCACAGTATGTCAGCGAAAATTTCTGCATCAAATAGTGCATTTGCTTATAAATCTAGAGAAGTTGTGCTTTTTCACAGAAATATCTTCACACAAACATGCCCTTTAGGTTTCTTTCTCTATCAATGTTAGCACATCATTCTGTGCATTATATACTGGCCGCATTTATCAGTCAATACATTTTTCATTCAATTATACACAGAACTATATGAGGCATGGATATGTTCAAAATTTAAATTTCCAAGGTCCTCACAGCTTGCACCTTTTTGCTATTGCCCGCAATGAACAATTGAGTCAATCAGCAGTTACGGTACATGAGTCTCATTTTACTAACCAATGTAAAGCTCAAATCAGGTGCTCACTTAAGTATGATGATCACCTATTATTTATTATCAAAATTAATTTCTTCAAATATTGAATTAAGGAATTTATCTAATATAAGCCCATAATAAAAACCCATACACGTTTATAAAAGGTTGCAAACATGACCCATGGGATCATATCAGCTATTTTATAGCTTGAAGTAAGGCTGGGAACAGGCATATTCTTTTCAACAAAAATGATGTCCTATCATTTCTTATTATTACTTTTATATTTTAGAAGACTATGCTTCATTAAGGTGTGCATATGAGGTCAGAAAAAGTAATGAGAATAAAGAGATCCAACAAAAGTAAATTAAGGAAGTTTCAAGATAAAAGCATACATGGGGACTATGTAAAACAAATATTTTAGTTACAAACAGTTCTTCAGAAAGCAGATAGGATCCAAATCAATCTAAAAGGAACTAATCTGACATGGAATTGAGTTGTAAAGTACCTTACTAGATAGATAGAAAACCACTTTTCACCCGAGATAAGATTTTAGTAATAGAGTGATCCTGGAGAAAGACAAATCAGATATTTAATGATGTCTTCTTTAGAGCTATGTAGGGTTTCAAAGAAAAAGAATATTCAGAAACACCGATGAATGTACCTTGCCACCAGTTTCCTCTAGAAGCGCTATTTGAGTTGCTTGAGTCATCTTCCCCACTATCCTTTTTATACTGATAATATTGCAGTAAAAAAATTACCTAGGTTAGAAAATTGGACTTTTATTTATGGATAGCAAAACATAATGGTACCAATGGGTGGGGCCAACCCTATCATGAAATAAAGCATGAGTCAGCATGGGTCACCGTTGTCTTCTAGTCTTGCAGCTGAGAGTTATTCTAAAAGTGCAGGCGTGACTATCAATCAGGTTGGGTGGGTCATGCATAGGGGTGGTTTAATTGAGCTGTCGGACTCATGAGAGGAACTTGCTGATCATTCACTTGGCTCTATTTCTCAATGTGAAGTTTCAGTTTGATACCACTGCCTATCAGATGCAGCCTTCCCTTACCTGGGCTTGAGGTGCAGGTATGACAGAGCACCAAGAGAGGGTATTTGGCTCAATCTACCAAGTTATGTTCAAGTACTTTCCACAATCCAGCCCATGGGCACCTTAGATAGCCACTATTACTTTAAAACTGTCTCACAGTGGACCAATAAAAAAACAATAAACAATGTATTAGATCAGATCACTCACGGTAGAACTCGTTCCAGATGCTTGAGTGTTTGGGGGATGAGAACAGATGTCTCGGCCACCATAATACAAAGATGAGCTCAGAAAACAGGGCTCTACACTTTCATTAAGAAAAACTGAACTCCCGTCCTTACATGGTACACTCTTCTGTTCATTGCTATGAGGGCTACCATCTGAAAGAACACACTTGCTAAAGTTGAGATGGATGCCTCATGTCTAAAAAGAAACAGAGTTTTTTGTAACGAGCAAAAGAGCTACAATATAAAATGCAGGGGGTTTGAGCAACAACACTTTCGAAGGAAATCTCAAAGACAATATACCCCAATGATAATAACTATCTTTAATAAGGAGAGCTAGGCAATCTTGGGGAAGCCAGTAACGAAAGTGTCCATCCTATTCTTTGAGTGGCCTCTTCTCTTTGTTTTTGGTTGGGGGTTGTAAGGTTGTCAGTACAGCTCTCTTGTACTGCCAGCTTTCTTCAATGAAACTACTAAAAAAAAAAAAAATTCCTTCTAGCCACTATACAAGGCACATGGATGAGATCTGGACAGTTCACTAGAAGGCACTGAGGAGGATAAACCAATAAAAATAAAAAAGAAAAATTAACTTCAAATTTAAATGTTTTTTTTTCATTTCTGTGGTACCATCGAGATAATCAATATCGTCATATTAATGTACTTATAGGATGGTGGTGTTTCTTTTCTGAATGAAGACTGTAGATCTGTTAAGAGGGGACTGGAAACTTCTGACCTTATAAAAGCTGTTCAAGTTTGCATGCAGATGCAGCTATCAAATGCCAAAGACATGCGTGGTTCAAACAACATTGACATTTTCATAAGCAGGATGAAATAAAGACAGAGAAGAGCTCATTCACACCAGAGTGAGTTTCAAAGACGCAAGAACTCATGTTCCACATAATGAACCCTCCAGGAATATCCCCAAAAAAGGGAAGACAAGAACTGCGACCGGATTCGATAAAATTGTGATCATAGGTACTATTTTGTTTGACCAAAGGTTGAAGCTGGAATATAGATATCAGATTAGTCTCTTTTTTAAACTTTTTTTCTGACATTTTATTCAAATATGGGATGTTTATATAGGGAATTGACAATTCATTTGCATGTCATATAAGCATGATAAGCAAAATCAAGAAAACAATCCTTTCAATTAAATCAAAATATCCCAGACATCAATAAAACTGCAGACCAGAATGGGATAAGAAGAAAGATAAGATAAAACCTAATAGAACTCCAGGAAGTAGGATTATAGGAACCCGCATCACACATGTATTCTTCATACATGACATAAAGACCCACCATTAGGATGGGCAGGTAGATAAGTACATTGTACACTCTAGAGTTCATATAGACCATTGGACTAGACTGTTGGATAGACTGCACGCCCATTCGAATGGATTGTAAACTGTTAAACTTGTAGGCTCAAATGATATCTTTCGACCCTCCTAGGTCCCAGATTCAAGTGGGGCCCATGTGGGCCACACATTGAGGTGAACACACTGATCCAGTGCTCGAATCATACACTGGATATATATATAAATATAAACACACACACACGCATATGGGGCTCCTTTCCCATGCTCAAGCTGACGACAAAACCTGTCTGCTCATGCTCTTGGGGCTCACTTGAGGGCCCACAAGTGGCCCCCATGGGGATGGGGATGGGGCTTGGAGGGATTTGAAGATTTGCCCGGGCCCTTCTATGGACAAAAAATCATTCTAATCATATCATCCTAACCTTACCATCCGAGGCCTACAAGTTTAGTTCATTCGAATGGGATGTGAAGTCGATCTAATGGTCCAGTCCATTCGGATCTATCCAAACTTGGAGTTATGTGAAATTCAGGGGAGGCATGTGTGTGATCCAGTTGGATGGATCATTAGTGGGCCCCACACATGTGAGCAGACAGGACAACCCCTGTCCGCTCAAGCTTGGGAAAGGCAAGCCCATATATATAACCATTTAATCCATAACCCATAAGTTAGTTTAATGGATTTATATAAGAAAAGAATGGTCCAATACTAACAGATCAGATTGTGATCAGGTGGGCCCCACTACATGGTGTGGACCATAATATCCGTGCACGAGGTGTGCAATGGTTCGTATATATATATATATTCAACAGAAAATACATTATACTTATCTTGAATTTATGCTTATTTATTGACATGAGAAATGAATAACCAAGCATTGACGTTGCTAACCACCTGATTTGACATGTGTGGTGCACAATTCTAAAATCCAAATATTCTATACCATACACATGCTTGCACATGGACCGCTTGGACATTCAAAGACCTTCACATCCCCACTTTCCCCTTTATTGGTGGTGGCCCAAAGAGGTCCTTATATTACGCTCTAATGGTCCTCACACAAGTAGGGTCTATCATAGAATTATCACATCATAAGCAGATGCTAAAAATTGTTTTGCCTTGAGTTCAGCCCAAGCTTGGTATTCACTCTCAAGTCCAGCTCAAGCCTGGCTTAGCTTGGCTTGATTTCTAATGATATGGAGCTCAAGGTGGTCCAGTGCTGGCAACTCTGCTCATCTAGGCTCCGTCATGCCGGCTTAAGCTTGGCTAACCCTTCATTGGAAGGATTTTCCTAAACCAGAAGCACAAGAGGTGCAGAGGATAGATGGGGTAATTAACATTGCAATGAGAAAGAAAGGCAAATGGCAAGAACCTTTTGAGATGAAAAAATATATACAACAGAAGGCAAAAGGAGGTAGATGGGTATGTGGATTTCATTTCACAAACCTTTAGACATGTGTTTGCCATTCCAAACCTGATCATGGCTCTGCTTTCTCCATGCATCAGCACGCGAAGAATCGCCCCCTAGACCTAGCCCCTGAAACCAGAAAAGAAATAAACAATTAACAGAATCCAGGAAAAGAAATACAAAGCAAACGAATCACAACTAAGGAATATCCATCAAAAGAGCTTCAATTATTTTTAAGAACACACGAGAAAAAGCAGAGCCAAGAAACAGAAATCCAGCCTGGATGAATGGAAAGCAAGAAATATCCACTAACATATCTTGCAGTATATATATATAACCCAAAAAAACAGATTCATTTCTTATAGATGCCAATGGAAAAGAACCCACTTCTCAAGCAATAAAAAAACCCACCAGCAGCCTTTGAACGGTCTAAAAGCACCAAAACAACAGATCCATTTCTTAAAAGCTCTGAAAAAGGACAGCCCAGAGAACCCATTTCTTAAAAACTCTAAAGAAAGATAGCCTATAAAGCAGAAACAGAAATGACTCCAAACAAACAGCAATCAAGAAATAGCCATCAACCGCCCTTGCAGAGTCTCAAAAGCACGCAAACAACATATCCATTTCTTAAAAACTACGAAGAAAGATTACCCAGAAACAGAAATCAATGGAACAAATAGAAGTCAACCAAAAAAAAAAAAAAAAAACCCATCAGCAGACTCAAAAGCACCAAAAAAAAAAAAAAACCATTTCTTCAGAAACACCGAAGAAAGAGAACCCAGAAACAGAAACCAATCCAAACAAATAGCAATCAGGAAATACCCATCAACAGATATTGCACGGTATCCAAACAGACCAACCCATTTTAGAAAACAACCCAATTGATAGAAAGAAGATCATACAGTGGAGGAGGACGAAAACATGGAGCTGAAACTCCCAGCAGAGGAGGAATTTGAAGCATGAATGGAGTCCTTGGCACCGAAAAGATCAGCTGACAGAGACGACGAGGAAGAAGACGCGCCAGAAGCAGCAGCAGGCTTTCTACCTTCCATTGCTGTTCTCTCTCAACCCAACAAAAAGAACTGACTCACAGCAAATATGGAATATGGATAGAGACTTTGAATTCTCCCCACCAACTGTCTCAAGCACCAGAAACCAAAACAAGAGATAAGATCTCTTCAGAAGCTGCAGAAATGCACGTGAAAGGCTGAGAGTCCTTGGAAGGATTTACCAAACTCTTGTGTATCTGTGACACAATCCCCTTCATGTGCTGACATTTATAAAGACTCTCTCTCTCTATCTTTCTCTGATATCTTTCTCTCTCTCAGAATCCTAAAATCGGCAATCCTCTGCACATACAAATCCAAGTTTTTCTTTTGTAACGGATAAGCCACGACACATGGGGTCGTCCCACCCTTACAAGTGGACATATGGGTGTAATCGAATAAGATTGGGACACGTCCTTAATGGATAAATTGGCCCCTGCTCATCACCTAAGGCCATTTTAGGGGGTGACGGATGAATCCATTCCTCATATTTAATATATTTATTAATCAAGTTGAACATATTAATCAATTTTAAATTTCAACTAAGGTCAACTTCGAATAGATTTGGATCGAATTAGTAGGTTGGATTTAGAGATCTGATGCCAATTTGGCTGTTGTTCGGTTGACCATTGTGTCGAGAGAGAAGAGTGTTCATGTCCATTTGTAGATTGGATTTATCACCATAGACCCATTATCAAAAGGATCTCACCTTTTTTTTTTCGTATGGATGAACTTAGTTGGACTCCAAAGGGATGCCCAGAAGGGATATGCCTTTCAATAATCAAATGTGTTGGCCCGACAGTATCCAAACCATTTGTTGTCAGATATACTTCACTTGATAGCCCCTTATGGATAAATTGATTTTCAGGTAATGCCACAACAATAGAGTTGATATTTGATGAGGTTTGCCCCAATGTGACTGTAGATAGAACTATCACAGTCTACCATGTCCCAATTGGAGAGCCTTACCATACATGTCTCATAAATTGAGATTCTATAAGGCTTTACCTTATGGTGATTATGAGTGAATCTATTATGATTCACCACTTCACCAAAGGATAATCTGCTATGCACGTCTACCACTATACCAAGGGGCAGCCGCGGGCATAATAGGCCGCCCCTTCGTGATTGGGCATACCATAATCGGTACCACCATAGTCATGTTGGAGTAAAATATTGGGGGATCTGAACTCCATACCCATGCAAGGAATGGCTGCCCTACAGTGATGCGGCGGACTGCCACAGTCACTGTAGGTTGAATACTCAAAAGGATCCGGCCGGACAACAATACCGTCATTCTAATGAAACACGTCGTTGCCTTAGAGTGGCCCCACCACAGAGCTAATCTATAACCAGCTGATGAGATGAAAAGTCCTTTTCAAGTGCTTGTACGGTAGATAAGACGGGCAAAAGAATCAGGGTAAAAGGTTAATTTGCATTTTTACGGGCTCTTTGTAAATATGGATGCAATAAAACATAATGCGGACTGACCAAATGAAATGACTCTTTTACTATGCTAAAACAGAAATTCCTTGGCCTGTTTATTTGTAGGGTAGCATAAAGTGAGATAAAATAGGGTGTCAAGTTAAGAAATAAAGCAATGGGTTGGAGGTCTCTATTTCAAAACCGTGTGGGACCTTTGTTGATAAAAAGTATACTCTAAAATTTGTAAGGGCACAAGCAAAATTTTCAGTCGAAGTAGAATTAGGATACACAAATAGATCTAATAAAACAATCAAATGTAAGTTAGAATCCGATAAATCTACAATGTTCCGCAATTTGCCTACATCACAAAAAAATGAACTCTTGATTTTTTTTCTCTCTTTCCTAAGGTTAGGGATACAATGTTAGATTGTGTTGCCTTAAGAAAGCCTAGTATATAAACCAGAATACCCAGTCAGACTGGTCTAGATAACCTTGAATACAAGACATCACTCAATAATTGAGATGAGTTTGTCTTAAACTAAGCTTTGCTTGAACATTAACAAACCACCTCAAGCGTTTATGAAAAAAAGAGGGTAAAAAAAACCCCACATAGGCTCTAGTCACGCAGAGCCGAGCATTGTCTAGTTTCAGCAGTGCTCGAGGCTTGAAATGGTATTGAGTTTGAGGCTGAGTTCAATTGCCAACTTTAGATGATCTAAAACGCTGAGTTCAATTGCCAACTTTAGAAGATCTAAAACTATCTTAGGGAGTTGGCCAAACTAAAACCACTATGGACTAATCTGAACAAAAGTGAAATTCGGGTCTGACTTGGACTGCAATTCTGAAACCCGCATGGCATTTGAGTCAGGTTTGGGCATGGACTTCCGCCCACACAACTTATCAATAATAATATGCATGTATAATTTATGATACAATGTAGCTAATTAGTTGGAGAATCATCGACAGGAGTTGGTCCCCTCTTAAAAAGCCTGCAAATAGTTGACAACTGATCCACTTATAAGCATGCAAATAAGTAGAAATGTCTTGACCATGTAAGAGCTACTATTTTGAGGCTGTCAAAGTTGCTCAATCTTTTGATATTAGGTAAACGTCAAATTAGTGTTAAATCTTGAATAATTGATTGGGGAGTCTATGGAATTTTGATAGTCTCTAATTTGGCCAAGTGGCAAATTAAGTTGGAGTGAAGGTAGTATGTGGAGTGGAGTGCTTACATTTGGAGATGGGGAGGCAGGGCCGGCTCAAGAGAATTTGAGGCCTAAAGCAATAATCCTAAATGTAGTATTTTTTATTTTTTATAATATATTATAATATTTTATTTAAATTTTATTTTTGTTATTTTTTATAATGCAATATTACTATTTAAGTTTTTATATTTAAATTTTGCTAACATATCTTTTTCAATAGTTAGCATGGCTAATCTACTTAATCTTTTTTATGACATTGTTGATCTAATTTAGGATTTTATTAATTTTGATTTTGAGAAACTTCTTTCTATAAAAACAACAGTTACAGGTATTGTCAATATTTTTCTAACAGACATATTTAAGATTTATAAATTATCAAATACTAACTATAATAAACAAATAATATGAGCTTGTAATTAAATTTTTTTTAAAATCATAGAACCATAGAAGCTAATTTAGTGATTTATCAATGTTGGCCAAAAAGATTATAGATGTAGATTACTTTTGAATTTGATGCAACTTCTTATATATATATATATATAAAAGAAAGAACGATTATATTTGAAGTTATCTTCTAACGATTTCAAGTAGCATACATATAAAGGGAAAAATGATCAAACTGAAGGATTTTCATAACAAAAAATGATTTCTTACTTGTTGTGATTTTAGGATTTTTTTTCTTTTAATGCAACATTTTCTCAATGGTGAAAATGGTCTTTAATTCTTTTTTTGAAATATGAAAAGATAACGCTTGTTTTTTTTTCTGGAATGTAAAAAGATGGAAGTTGCTTTAATTACTTTTATGAGACCTTAAGTAGTTACAATTATTTTTTTGAGGCCATATTTTTTTGGATTGAAAAAAAATTGTAATATTTACTTTTTGGGGGCTTTATTGTTTGGGAGGCCTAAAGCAAAGGCTTTTCTGGTCCAATGGTCGAGCCACCCCTGTGGGGAGGCCAGGTGGTTACCATAAACTAGGCCATCTCTTGCTTGGAACAGCATTATCATCTCTAATAATGTCTCCCTCCCAAAAGCAAATCATACCACAAATTCTCGGGTAGGGACCAAACTTAACCAGCTCAAATTGTGTAGCACATAGCTAGATTTTTAGTGTGCATTTGTACAGCACCATGAAAGATGAAACTCTCTGTTTATTTTCCATGGCTTTCCACCGGATCCTCTCTTACGTTGTTGGTTTTTTTTTTTTTTCAATGCTAAAACATCAGGGTCCCAACCCGTATCGTCTTTGCACTTAACACATCAACTGAAGAGCGTTGAAAAATCCAGCGCCATGTCTTGGACGGTTTCAATGGAAATAAGTGCTGCACAAACGCACCTTTAATTGAATTGAGTATCTTCCAAGTACGTTCTGGTCAGATTTAGTTTTTGATTTGCTGAATGTTCCCTAGCCTTGTGCAATGTCCACAGTCAGGTAGTTGCAAACAGTTACTGCCACTCGAAACTGTTATAGGAAAAGATATAGATGGAGTTATGGTTGTTCTTATCCACTTCTTTGGCGGTGGATAAGACCAGCACGGATATGGTGTTTGAATACCCCTCCCTCTTTTGACCTCTTTCAAGATCCAATCAGAGCCTGTGCAGGTGTTGGATTCCATAATTGCAGCGATGAAAACTTTATCACGGCGCTGGTGTGGATGATGAGACTATGGGAGCCGTTGGCAGATGGTTGGATGTGGACAAAATGATGGGACCCATGTCGATTAGGATAGTAGGCCCAGGTAGATTCGTCCCATGTGAGTTGGCAGTGTCAGCATTTCGTGCACTTCGATCGCCAGGTCTCGCCACGTAGAGTTGCGCTGCTGAGCACATTGCAATCATAGCCCTGGCTGTTGTAACAGGTTGGCACATCATCGACAAAGTAGCACCATGTGGATGTTTACTGGGCGCTATACATATATCCTAGTTGGCAAAGTTTTTGAGAGCCTTGTAGAAATATGTATAATTCTCTAGAATCATAATGTCATGGCTTATGTCAAAAAGATGGTGATGTCATGGATGATGTATATACAATTCAAATGTAGCCCTTGGATAAGCAAGATCCAAGCCATTGATGCACAGGGGGGTTTTGCCTATAAAAGGAGACCCCCACCCTCACTTGTAATCCATCTAAAGCTCATTTAAGTTCAAGAGCATTCTTTTTATTCTCAGAGCTTCTCTCTCTTCTTCTGTGTGTGTTTTCTCTTTTGGTAGCCTTGGAGCTTCTAACTAGCAAGGTTCTACTTGGTAAGAGGAAAGGCTTACTTAGCACATTCGGTCAGTGGAAAGTGCTAAGGCTGCACGGGGTTTGCTGCTCAAAAACACCACCCCCGTGATAGTTGGTATCAGAGACAAAGCTTGCAATGGCTGATTCAAGTCTCACTCACATCGAAGAACATCAGGGAAGGGAGAAGGATTGCGGTGGCAAAAGTCGAAAGGAGAAGTCCGTGCAACCAGATCCTCTTGTATCCATGGAGGCACGGCTTGCCAAAGTGGAGATCGCTGTGGCCGATGGAAGGGATCAGTTTGAGGAGCAAGCCCAACATATGGAGATATTAGGCGAAAGCATTAGTGAGCTCGGGTCAAGGGATGAAGAGCTACGAGGTGAGATGCTGGAACTCCTTAACTCCACAGCTGATTCTTGGAGGCAAGAGTTGCAAAGTTTCGGAGAAAGACTTGGTGTGGAACTTACCGCCGTGAAGGAAGAGATCAAAGAGATCAAGGCAGATTGGTCTCTTTGTAAGATGGCTGTCACCTAAGGAGGTGTGACTAGCCATTTTGTGGCCAAACTTGATGTGCCAAAGCCTAAGACCTATGGTGGGTCTAGGGACTCAAGGGAGCTATATAACTTCCTTTGGAGCCTGGATCAATACTTCGAGGCAATAGGCATCACGGAGAATGCCAAGAAGGTGAGAACTGCTCCACTCTATCTTGTGGAGAGCGCATTGCTGTGGTGGCGACGGAGGCACTCAGACATTGAAAAAGGTATGTGCACAATCACTACTTGGGATGACTTTAAAAGAGAAATCAAGTCCCAATTTTACCCTGTAAATGTAGAACACGAAGCCCGGGCCAAGCTTCGTCGTCTCTCTCATAAGGGTACTATTCAGGACTACATAAAGGAATTCTCTGAGTTGGTATTAGAAATTCCGGACCTTCCAGAAAAAGAGGCCTTCTTTGCTTTCATGGGTGGGCTCCAACATTGGGCCAAGAATGAGTTGGAGCGGCGCAAGGTGAAAGACCTCACCTCAGCTATAGTAGAAGCTGAGTCCCTCATTGAACTGAGGAAAGGGGACTCATCTAAGCTAAAGGGAGACTCCTCCAAGCCAAGGGAGCAAAAGCCACACAAAGGCAAAGGTGGGGGAGAGGGCAACTATAAACCACCCAAGGAATCAAGCCAAGTCCAAATTTGGAGGAGGTAAGGGTGGGGGTGACAAACCTAAGCTCACCTGCTTCTTATATGATGGTCCTCATTGGGCTCGGGAATGCCCAAAGCGAAGCAAGCTCTCGGAACTCATCCGGGATGATGAACCTAGGTCAGAACCTAAAGATAGGCAAATGTGTTCCCTTCAATTGCTACATGCAATCAAGGCCAAGGTTGAACTACCCACATCAGGAAAAAAGGGCAGGATGTATGTAAAGCCCAGAGTGAATGGGACAGAGACGCAGGCATGGGTTGACACTGGTGCAACCAACAACTTCATCGAAGTGAATGAAGCCAAATGACTAGGTATCAAATACAAGGAAAAGCGTGGGTGGCTCAAAGCGGTGAACTCCGAGGCCAAGCCTATCTTCGGAGTTGCTCACAATGTGGAGATGTGCCTTGGTGAATGGAAAGGTATGTTGAATCTCTCAGTTGTGCCTATGGATGATTACCCTATTGTTCTTGGCATGGAATTCTTAGATGAAGTTTGGGCTATACCAATTCCAAGCGCCGATGCGATGTGTATCATGGATCAAGGAAAAGCTTGCATGGTGCCAGTGGTTCGAGAGGGAGAACTGAAGGCAAAAACGTTATTAGCTATGCAACTCTCTAAGGGCTTCAAGAAACAAGAGCCCACATTCCTAGCCACACTGAACTTGGACGAAGGTATGCCTTCCATTATTGATGCACCAACTAATATTTTAAATGTTCTTGATGAATATAAAGATGTCATGCTTGCTGAGCTTCCCAAGAAGCTCCCACCCCAGAGAGAGGTGGATCACAAGATCGAGTCAAAGCCGAGCTCGAGGCCCACAGCTGTTGTTCCATATAGGATGGCACCTCTAGAATTGGAGGAATTAAGAAGGCAACTTAAGGAGCTACTAGATGCTAGGTTCATTTGGCCATCAAAAGCTCCATATGGTGCTCTTGTGCTGTTCCAGAAGAAGCATGATGGGTCCTTACATCTATGCATAGACTATCGCGCCCTCAACAAGATCACGGTGAAGAACCAGTACCCTATTCCTCTTATTGCTTACTTGTTCGATCAACTTGGTGGAGCATGGTGGTTCACAAAACTTGATTTACGCTCGGGATATTATCAAGTTAGAATTGCCAAAGGAGATGAAGAAAAGACGGCATGCGTGACAAGGTATGGATCATATGAATTCCTAGTCATGCTATTCGGCCTTACAAATGCTCCCGCTACTTTCTGCACACTTATGAATAGAATTTTCCAACCCTTCTTAGACCGCTTTGTTGTAGTATATCTTGATGATATTGTGTTATATAGTAACACTTTACAAGAACATGTAAAGCACCTACAACAAGTATTTCAGGTCTTAAGGCCTCACAAATGCTTCCGCTACTTTCTGCACACTTATGAATAGAATTTTCCAACCCTTCTTAGACCGCTTTGTTGTAGTATATCTTGATGATATTGTGGTATATAGTAACACTTTATAAGAACATGTAAAGCACCTACAACAAGTATTTCAAGTCTTAAGGGAAAATTAGCTATATGTGAACAAGGAAAAGTGTGCATTCGCCCAACAAGAAGTCATGTTTTTGGGCCACAAAGTAGGAGGTGGGAAGCTGTGCATGGACCCAGCCAAAGTTAAAGCCATCCTTGAATGGGAGCCACCGAAAAGTGTACCGGACCTTCGATCATTTCTAGGACTAGCAAACTACTATCACAGGTTCATCAAGGGTTACTCTTCCATTACAACACCCTTGACAAACCTACTAAAGAAGAACAAGTCCTGGGAATGGACGGAGCAATGCCAAAATGCCTTCAAAACATTGAAAGCAGCCGTGACGGAGGAGCCAGTACTTGCCTTACCAGACTATACAAAACCGTATGAGGTACAAACTGATGCCTCTAACTTTGCCATTGGAGGTGTGTTTATGCAGGAGGAACATCCAATTGCCTACAAGAGTCGGAAGCTCAACAACATCGAACCGCGGTATGCGGTGCAAGAGAAGGAAATGACTGTAATAGTTCATTGCTTTCGGGTTTGGAGACACTACCTGCTGAGCCAAAGGTTCGTGGTGAAGACGGACAATGTTTCCACCAGTTACTTCCTCACCCAGAAGAAACTGAACCCCAAGCAGGCTAGATGGTAAGACTTCCTGGCTAAATTCGATTATGTCCTGGAGTATAAACCGGGCAAAGCCAATCAGGTGGCAGATGCACTAAGCAGGAGGGCCGAGCTAGCTGCTATCAGTCAACCCAAATGCCTCTTAACGAACAAAATCAAGGAGGGCATGAAACATGATCCACAGGTCAAGACCTTGATTGACTATGTCCAACAAGGCAAGACACGGAGGTTCTGGCTTGAGGATGGATTGCTGTACACAAAAGGCAACCGGGTCTACATCCCTAAGTGGGGAAATTTAAGGAAGGAGGTCCTCAAGGAGTGCCACGATTCAAAGTGGACTGGTCACCCAGGGATCGAGCGGACTGTAGCACTGTCGGAAGACTCATACTATTGGCCTCGGATGCATGACGATGTAGAGGCCTATGTTCGAACTTGTCTGGTATCCCAACAAGAAAAAATCGAACACAATCATCCAGCGGGCTTGTTGGAACCGCTACCTATTCCAAGGAGGCCATGGGAGAGCGTCTCCATAGATTTCATCACATGTTTGCCAATTTCGGATGGGAATGGCACGATCCTCGTGGTGGTTGATCGGTTCTCCAAATATGGCATATTTGCAGCAGCACCAAAGGACTGCACAGCGGAAGTAACAGCCCAATTGTTCTTCCGACATGTGGTGAAGTACTGGGGCATTCCATGGACAATTGTCAGTGATCGCGATGGTCGATTCACTGGGCGGTTTTGGACGGAGCTATTCCGACTGATGGGGTCAGAACTCAACTTCTCAACAAGCTTTCACCCCCAGACAGATGGACAGATTGAACGGGTGAATGCTTTATTGGAAGCTTACTTAAGGCACTATGTGAGTGCCAACCAGAAGGATTGGGCAAGATTGCTTGATATTGCCTAATTCTCCTACAATCTGCGTCGAAGCGAGTCTACCCATTCCAGTCCGTTCGAGGCAGCAACGGGACAGCAACCACTTGCTCCTAACACACTAAGTGTTGGCTATATAGGGAAAAGTCCAGCCGCATACAAGTTTGCCAAAGGGTGGCACTAGCATGCTGAGCTAACAAAAGCCTACTTGGAGAAGGTTGTCAAAAGGATGAAGAAATGGACTGATAAGAAAAGAAACCATCGAGAATTTCAAGAGGGAGACTTTGTCTTGGTCAAACTCCTCCCACATTAGTCCAGAACTTATGTCAAACTTCATAAAGGCTTGGTGAGGCGTTATGAAGGACCGTTCAAGGTGGTGAAACGGGTTGGCAAGGTGTCCTATCAACTTGAATTACCTCCAAGGATGGAAATCCATAATGTTTTCCATGTGAGTCTGCTCAAGCCGTATCACGCTGACATGGAAGACCTTAAACGTGGAAACTCCAAGAGGGCTCCCACAGCCATCACTACCTCGCATGACAAGGAAGTAGAGAATATCATCTCACACCGAGTTATTCCAAGAAGGGGAAGTCATCCAAGTTATTCGGAATACTTAGTGAGATGGAAGGGTCATCCGGACAGTGAGGCTAACTAGGAGCACGAAGACACACTATGGCAGTTCAAGGACCAAATTGCCGAGTAATACCAAGAAGCCACGACGAGGACGTCGTGGAATTAGGTGGGGGAGGATGTAACAGACTAACACATCATTGACAAAGTGGCGCCATGTGGACGCTTATTGGGCGCCATACAGACATCCTAGTTGGCAAAGTTCTTGAGAGCCTTGTAGAAATATATATAATTCTCTAGAACCATGATGTCATGGCTTATGTCAGAGAAATGGTGATGTCATGGATGATGTATATACAATTCAAATGTAGCCCTTGGATCTTAGGAATACTCTAGAAGCAAGATCCAAGCCATTGATGCACACGGGGGTTTTGCCTATAAAAGGAGACCCCCACCCTCACTTGTAATCCATCCAAAGCTCATTCAAGTTCAAGAGCATTCTTTGTATTCTCAGAGCTTCTCTCTCTTCTTGTGTGTGTGTTTTCTCTTTGTGGTAGTCTTGGGGCTTCTAATTAGCAAGGTTCTACTTGGTAAGAGGAAAGGCTTACTTAGCACATTCAGTCGGTGGAAAGTGCTAAGGCCGCACAGGGTTTGCTGCGTAAAAACAATACCCTCGTGACACTGCGCATAGGGACGACGACGAGATAAGGTCCCCTAACGCAATGGGTAGGAAACTGTCTTAGGTTCGGCTTGATAAATAGGTTTAAGTTTAGGCAGGAAACTCAATTTAGATTCTAATTTATTAGCTAACTCAGATTTAAAATTCAAGTAGATTTTGACCTGTGCACTTGAGACCCAATATTCAGGAAATCACCTTTGGTTGAATATTCTTATGTTTAATAATAGATTTAGTACACTTAATCGAATTGGTTGTGGAATGGATATGAGTCATGGTAGTCACACTCCCCACCCCATTTCACAACTCATTTCACAATCATCCGGTGTGGCACTTTTCCTTTCCATCATATCTACAATGTTAAAAACAAAACAAATGATTTAGGCTTGCTACATAAGATGGTTGTGAGATAGATTGTAAGATGAGGAGTGTGTTTAGCATTATTCAATGGATATGGAATGAAAACCGTCATTTACAATGGTTCTAGGTCCAATATGGTTTTAGCCTTGAGCGGCTTCATTTGCATCCCTACTGGCATACCTAGGACTTGAGAATTTAAAGATGCATTTTCACATGGGCATTGATAACTTTCTAATACCTATAGGACCCAAATTGAACTAACTGGTTATGGATAACATTCGGGTCAAGGTTGATGCTTGTGTGTGCATCAAATAAAATTGTTGAAGGCTAGGTTCAGGTCCATGCATTTCATACTCAAGAATACAAATACTGCAATTTTATACATTATGATTTCAAGTGAAATGTGAACTATCTGCCCAGAAAGGGATTGAAAAAGGCTAGAAGAGAATGCATACAAAAGATCCATTGCAAGCTTACAAAATTAACCATAATCGACTTGCTCTTCTTCACCTCCATTAATTCTTAATTCTGTGAGTCGTCGTAAGCCTAGATTCGACACTTGTAATTATTACTTGAGTTGGACTTGAATAGATATGTTAGGATGACCTACTGGGTTTCATATCCACCAGAACTATGTATATTGCAAGTTCATAAAAAAAACAAGTATTATTAAACATTTAGGCCATTGTAATATTGGCTTGATTTTTCGTACGATGGATGGCATATATAGCCTTGGAGACCAAGGAGTTTAAAAGGATTTGCTTATACTTTGGATTGTCATCCATTGAGGTGGATTGATGTAGAAGCATATACACCCTTGGAGACTAAGGAGTTAGAAAGGTTTTGCTCATACTTATCTACGAAAAATGAGAACCATTCAATCAGGCAAGGTATTTCCTTTTCAGCCTCAAAGTTTATTAAATTCAGACCTTTGATATTAATAAAAAAAAGTAGAGATTCTATTAGACGCTTAAAGATAAGAGGGTGCTTCATTACTGTGACAACATTTTCAATTAAACCTATGAGTCACACTATAAAATTGTGAGATAGAATAATGAAGTAAAGACTTTTACAAAAAAACAAGATATCTTCAAATCAATTTGATTTTATAAGAATAAAAATGTATAGTAGTCCTTATTTAGGGGCTTTAAAGTGTTAACCCTACAAAACTCCTTTTTTTAAAAGTAATCTCAAGGCAGGTCTTGGCTCGATCCTATGTTTGAACTAATCTCAATTAAGTTAACATACCCCAAATAAGCTTAAGCACAATGTTAGCATTTTTTTTTTTTTTTTTGGGAAGTGCTAGTATGCATCAATTCATTGCACTATGGTGAGGAATACTTTCATATTTGGATATATTAATGTGCAAAAGACAAAAAGTAAGCTTTTGTACATTGATTTGTCCAAATATAGAAATGTCTTTCATCATAGTGTGAGGGATAAATATATAGTAGTATTATCCTTTTTTTTAAGGGGCGCGCACAGGCAGACCAAAGACGATGATCCTACAAGTTATCTTACAAAATCTCCTTAAAAATGTTTCTATTAAAAGAGAAACATATTATAGCTAAGAATTGGGCGGAGTTGACAAAACAAAAGAAACTTAAACTGATAAAAAGAGGCTTACTTTATTGTTGACTAGGGTTCAAACTTGATTAGAAGTCTTTCCACACTAAAATATGTATTACCTCACAAGAAGTCTTCTCCTCTCGTGAGAGGGTTCCCCAACTTCACTTAAGGCTCCTTCATCAGAGTGCAAGGGGTCTTAGGAAAAAAGAACTAAAAAAGAAGAGGTTTGTGGTAGATTGACTGTCTGAAATGATGCCCTTAATTGTCTAATCCTCTTTGCCATTACTGCCTTCAACAACCTCCACACATAAGAGGTAGACACACCGAGGCGAACCGAAGATAGTGACCAACCCCTAAATTACCAATGCTAACCTCAATAAAATGGGGACAAACTGGGCTCAAACTTAGTCTTCAAAATTGACTACAGCTTGACCCAAGCTGGAGCTATGAATTAGGCAATTGAGCTTGAGCTTGGCTAAGGTTGAGCTGGGATGGGCTCCGGTTGTTCACTCCACTGGAGCCAAATGTCCATGTTGGCTAGAATGAGATGAAGACAATAATGTGGGTGAGGAGAATGGCTGGGCCAATGGCCCTCGTAGTCGGTTAGAGCACTATTGTGACCTTTAATCGCTGCTAAAGGCCATGGGGCCCACCATCAATGGCCACCCTTATTTTTAGTGGTTATAACTATCTAACTCCAAGGGGTAACTTATAAGGTGGTGTAGGACCACAGTTTGTTCTCGGAGGTTGTGGATTTGAGCTGCGCTGCCACACTGGGACCACAGAGAATTTACTTGGCTCCTCCTTGCCCGATGGGATTAGTCTGACTTAAAGGGTTGGGACACCCTCAATTCAAAAAAAAAACTATTTAATTTTCACCATGATCTCATTTACAGAGAAAACGAAAATACAAGATTTTCAATTTTTATTGTTAATTTGGTTTGTGGCAAAACCATAGCTACTACTTTTATTGTGAAAATTCTTTGGCTTTGAGAAAAAAGAAAAAAGAAAACTGCAAAAGTTATTAACAACTGCCTAAAATAAAGAGCCGCTTACCTTCAAAAATCATTTTCATTTTCATCAGAAAATGCTCCACACATTAAGTTCTCATAGAGTTTGATATCTACAGATGGAATTCGATAAAAAAAAAATTATCTTTCGCTAATTCAAATTGTTTTTCTGATTGCATGCAGATGGAAGCGACTCTTCAACAACCCAAGCAGAAGCTTGAACCACAAATATGGAATCATAGCCAATACCGTTCGAAAAAATGGAATCAAGGCCAACATTGAACGATGGTCACAAATATGGGCATCTAGATTTGTTGAAGATTTTAAAATTTTAAATTTTTTCTGACACAAATAAAACCTCACCATAATGAAAACGAAGCTAAATAAAGATTAAAAGCATATTAATTAAATGGTGACAGAAAAAGGTTACAAATTTAGACGTTTTATTTAGAATCTTATTAAAAAAAAACACATGAAGTGCTGCAAAATTCACAACTCTGGTAATGTTTTGAGAATGAATATCTCACTAACATCATCACCATCATTTTTATTATCTTAGGCTTATCTCAAAAATCATTTCACATTTCAGAACAATTTGGTATCATAATTTATCTCACAGAGATCACTTGAAACTAGAGGATGAGATGATTAACACTCATGTGCTGTGACCACGAGATCCAAATTAAGGGTCACAAGTTTGGTGATTATGACTTGACATCTCGATCACCATGTGGACCTCTCACAAGAACCACAAGCACTTGTCCCCTGATAGAATCATAAATCCTCAAAAGAGACATGTCTGTATGGACTACCTATTGATTTTATGTGCATTAAATCACAATTCTCTCTGCTGTTTTGTGCCTTGGTTTCTTTCTCTTTTGCTCCTCTTTTCCGATCTGTGTTGCACATTGGTTATGTACTATTTATTTTATGTGGTTTATTAATATTTTCCTCCTAACTTATGGTGTTAAGCTCTCTAGTAAATTTCGTGGTGGTTACCACGCATGCTGGCTTGCCTTGTGTGCAATGCACGTTGGGCCCAACCCATTCCTGCCTGGCTTGCTTGTTAGGTTGCTTGGGTTGGACCTTCCCGCAAACGTGTATTTTTGGATTGGAAGTAGATCAAGATTTGGATCCACTTGTCGGCAGCCCGTGTTTATCCAGCTCACATCGTTCCGGGGACTGTAATAGTAATGTTTCTCCGCATTAATGCAGAGATATGTTATGTTGCTAGTTGGCTAGAGTTATATTTTACAGTAAATGCGAAAGGCGTAACTCCCTCTTGGTTGTCTCCTCGTAAATGTGAAATGCATAACGCCCTCTTTATTGTCTCTCTGGGAACCCCTGTATAAAGGGGAGAGAACTTTCTGCAAAAAGGAAGCTATCTTATCTTGAGGTAGACGTTTGTGAGTCCATCTGCATCTATGTGTGAGTGAAATCTACTTAAAAAAAGCATCTCCACAGACGTGATTCAGCTACCAATTGTTTTTGTGATTTCTGACTTTTACCTCAGTCTTATTGTTTTGCAGTTATTATTAGTAATCTGCATACATTGGACTCCAACAGTTTAGGCAGATTTTGGTTTATTTATTTACCAACCCCCTAACTCCTTTGCTTCCACTAATGACCTAGACAGAGCTTGATTTAGTTGGACTGGAAGCCTCATTTCTATTTTTAATGCGGGTGGCTTATTGCTTTGTCAAAAGGTCAAGAGCTGAGTAATCTTATTTCTCTTAGGCTTTTAGGCCTCCTTCCTTATTAAGGGGAGGTGCTATTGGAAATTCGGTAGAAATTTGTATTTTTGCAAATTACTAAAAACGACTTTCAGAAGAGAATACTACCCTAAGGTTTTCAACTTTGAGGGTCAAAACTTCAAAATGTGAAAAATAAAAATAGAATATCTTTTGAAAGTCATGAAGATTTTGTATGTGCTTACCAAAACATTCCCCAAATCATGTGAAGATGGGCCTGTTAGTACTTATGAGAAAGATTTGTGGCAATCTGATGAATTTGATTATAGAAATGAGATTCTCAGTTACTTAGATAATTCCTTATATAGCGTGTACTGAAAGTGTAAAATCGCCAAGGAATTATGAGATGTTTTAATTAAAGAATATGCTACTGAAGATATGGGTATCAAGAAATATGCAATAGAATAGTTAGTAGACTTCCAAATGGAAGAAGGAAAAACTGGGGTTGCACAAATGATAGTTTTTTAAAATTATTCCATATAGTACAAACTGAAAGAATGGAACTACCAAAATAATTTGTAGTAGGCAGTACCATCCATATACTCCCACCCTCACGGAAAGACTTTGGCACTACCCTGAAATACAAGAAGAAAGAGATGAAGTTGGAAGATTTCATCACTCGTCTCAAAATCTAGGAGCATCACCTAGAGTGTGATACACAGAGTAAGGATTCTGAACATGTGGACAAGGCCAATCTGATTGATGCCAAAACTGATAATAGAAGGCCCAAACGTAACATGACAAAAGCTAAGAAAAGGCAAAAGAAAGATGATAATTAAGCTCTCAAGCCCCACAGAGACAGTAACAAGAAAAAAGGATGTTGAATGCTTTGTGTGTGAGAAAAATGGCCATTATGCCAAAAAAAAAAAAAAAAAAAAGAGGAACCAAAGGCATAAATCAAGTCAATCTCATGAAGAGCTTCATGGCGGTTGTGACAGAGGTGAACCTTGTGAGTAACTGGAGAGATTGGTGGATTGGCACAGGTGAAACCCGACATAACTATGGTAACAGAAGTGCATTTGTCTCCTATAAACAGGTGGGAGATGGTCAAGAACTCAACATGGGAAACTCCTCAATGGCCAAATTAGTTGGTTAGGAGAAAGTGGTTCTATAGCTCTCATTCGGTAAGTCTCTCACTTTGACTGAAGTGCTACATGTATCAGATGCACGCAAAAATTTGGTGTCCAGTTCTGTGTTAAGCAAGAATGGCTTCAAGATGATGTTAAACAGATAAACTTGTAATTACCAAAATGGCTTCAAGATGATGTTAAACAGATAAACTTGTAATTACCAGAATGGCTGCAAGATGATGTTAAACAGATAAACTTGTAATTACCAAAAATAAAGTTTTTGTAGGAAAAAGGCTATGTTGTTGAAGGCCTTTTTAAGTTGAATGTAAATTCCATAGGTATAAAGCTTCAACTTCTACTTATATTGTTGAATCTTCTGATCTTTGGCATGTTAGATTAGGTCATGTAAATCTCTCTTCTATGAAGAAAATGATGGATTTAGATCTGATTTTAAAAATTGATTTTCAACCTAACATATGTGAGATTTGTCTTCAATCAAATATTCTAGAAAACCTTTCAAAAGTATTAAAAGATGTTCTGAACTATTAAGAACTATTAAGTTTGAGTTACAGTGATATTTGTGAGTTAAATGGTATTATCGCAAGAGATGGTAGAAAGTTTTTTTATTATTCTCATTGATGATTTTTCCAGATTCTGTTATGCATATTTACTTCAAACATAAATCTAAGGCCCTTGAGAAGTTTAACATCTTTAGACTTGAAGTTGAGAATCAACTAGGCAATAAGATTAAAACTTTGAGGTCTAATTGAGGATATGAATACTTGTTTAATGAATTCATTGAAACTTGTAACACCTTAGGGATAATTTATGAAGTGATAGCTCCTTACTCGCCACAATAAATTGGTATAGCTGAAAGGAAGAACATAGATTAGTTGAAATGGTGAATTCAATGATAAATAGTTCTGGACTACCCAAGAACTTGTGAGGGGAGGTACTTCTGACAGCTTGTCATATCTTGAATTAAATTCCATTAAAGAAGACAAATAAAACTCATATGAGTTATTGAAAAGTAGGACCCTTAGCTTGGAATACCTCAATGTGTGGGGAGGGGGGTAACCCATGTTGCAGTTCAAAGTCCTAAGAGGACTAAACTTGGGATCCAAAATACATGAGAGTGACTTCTTGGGGTATGCGTGCCTTGCATAGTAAGGCTTATATATTCCTTGTACTCTAAGGTTCAGACAAAGATTCAATTATCTAATATTGAGATGCTGTTTTCTTTGAAAATGACTTCTCTTGTAAAATTATTTTTTTAAAATCCAGTAGCAACAATGATGTTGTTTTATCAGCTCTCCATTGGTGTTTCTGAAGCTGAAAACCTAGAATCTCAAAGGAGTAAGAGACTTAGAAAGGAATCTACCTTTGGTCCTGACTTCATTACTTTTATTTTGAAAAATGATCCAACAACTTATCATGAGGCAATGTTATCTCATAATGCTGCTTTTTGGAAAATGGCTATTAATAGTGAAATTGAGTCTATACTATTCAACCATATATGAGAATTAGTTGATCTCCCTTCGGGAATTAAACCATTGGGATGTAAGTGGATATTTAAGAAGAGATTAAGAACTAATGGGTCAATTAAAAAGTTCAAAACTAGACTAGTTGCAAAAGGGGTTTCAAATAAAAAGAAGAAGTTGACTTCTTTGATACATATGTTTCTGTAATCAGGATCACTACTATTATAGTTTTAATTGCTATAGCTTTCATTCACAACATGATCATTCATTAGATGGATGTGAAAACAATATTTCTGAATGGTGATTTGGAAGAAGTTTATATGGAGCAATCCGAAAGTTTTACTGTTCCATGGAAAGAAAAGAAATTATGCAAATTAATTAAATCCCTGTATTTCTTAAAGCAAGCTCCTAAGCAATAGTATGAGAAGTTTGACCAAGTGAAGATCGTTGAAGGTTTCAAAATTAATGAATCAGACAAATATATTTATTATAAAGATTTTGAGAGTTTGCATTATAATATGTTTATATGTAGATGAGATACTTATATTTGGGACTGACTTTGAATCAGTAGTGAATACTAAGAAGTTTTTTTGTTCTAAGTTTGACACGAAAGTCATGGGTGAGGCTGATGTTATATTGGGCATCAAAATACATAAATACCCTAAAGGTATTGTATTGTCTTAGTCTCATTATATTAAGAAAGTCCTTTAAAGGTTTAATACGTATGGAAGAAATAGTGTTTCCACTCCTTTTAATCTAGTGTTAAATTATCTAAAAACAAAGGAGAAAGTGTATCTCAATTAGATTATTCTAGAGCAATTGGATGTCTAATGTATATTATGGATTGAACTAGACCTGACATTGCATTTGCAGTAAGCAAATTGAGCAAGTACACCAGTAATCTAAGTAATGAGTACTAGATGGCTATGATCCAGCTATTCAAATACCTGATAAGAACCACTGATTATGGTTTACATTATGAGAGATATCCCGCTGTACTTAAAGGGTATAATGAAGCCAACTGGATATATGATTCTGAGGAATTAAACTCCACGAGTGGTTATGTGTTTACTATTGGTAATGTAGCTGTCTTTTGGGAATAAAAAAAGCAATAATGTATTTCTCGATCCACAATGAATGCAGAGATTATTAGCATGGCTTTAGCCGGAGAAGAGGTTGAATGCCTGAAGAACCTGTTGACAAACATTCCTTTGTGGAATAAATCGGTTCTAGCCATAACTTTTCATAGAGACTCCAAATAATCAATTAACAAGGTAAAAAACAAAGTATATAATGGAAAATCCAAATATATATGTCTGAGGCATAATCTTATGAGACAATTTTTCCAGTAAGGAGTAATTAGTACTGTTTTGTGCCTTGGTTTCCTCCTCATTTACTCCTCTTTTATGACCTTTGTCTCACATCGATTATTTACTACTTCTTTTATGTGATTTTTAAATATTTTCCTCCTAACTTATGGTGTTAAACTTTCTAGTAGGTTTTGGAGTCGTTACCACACATGCGCTTGAGTCCTGGCCGGCCGTACCATGACTTGGTGAGGCGCATGAGCCTACGCCGTCCTTACAGTGTAGTTGAGCTCGACTTGTTTGTGCATGGCCTGCTTGTTAGGTCGCTCGGGTTGGGCCTTACCCCGCATGTATATTTTTCAATTGGAGGTAAATCCAGATTTGGAACCACTGATCGGTAGCATGCATTTATCTGACTACCCACATCTTTCCATGTGACTGTAACCGTAACATCTCTTTGCATTAATGCAGAGATATGTTATGTTGACCGGTGTAAGAGTTACGTCTCACAGTAGATGCGAAAAGCGAAACTCTTTCTCGGTTGTCTCCCTGGGAACTCCTATATAAAGGGTTCCGAAGAAAGCCATTTCATACACCTCAGATTTGTAATTTCTACGAGAGAAATTTTTGCAAAAAGGCTTTCTTCCCTTCTTCAAATTTGTAATTTCTACGAGAGAAATTTTTGCAAAAAGGCTTTCTTCCCTTCTTTTTTTTTGCGAAAAAGACTTTTGTCTATCAAATTTCTTCCTGTATGTTACACTAAGGAAGAGTTGCAACAGTGCTTCTCTTACTTCCTTTTCTCCTTTTTCTTTCACTTTGGTTTATTGCTGCTATGAGTCTGCAAAAGTGGTTATTTTGGGATTTGAGTACTCTTTAATCAATAAAGTGCACAGTTGCCGAAGATTCCATTAGGAAAGCCGTCTTTTCCTAGGGAAGACGTCTGCAAGTTCATCTGCATCTATGTAGGGACAAAATCTACCTAAGGAAAGCATCTCCATAGAGGGGATTTGGTTACCAATTGTTTTGGTGATTTGTGACATTTACCTCAATTTTATTATTTTGCAGTTATTATCAGTAATCCGCAAACACCGAACTCCAACAACACTTCTTAGACAAGGGTGGATAGGAGGCATTCAAACATTATCTACTTCTTTTAGCCCATGTTTGACATCTTTATTTTCAACCTCTACTTGTTTATAAATGTCTAAAGTGGATAGTTAAAGGAGGTTTTGAAAAATAGGAGTGTTTGACCATGATTATACTCTCTACTAGCTTTAAAGCGATAGAGGCAAATTATCTTAAAATAAAATGCATCATTTCTTATGAAAATAAGAGCTTTAACCTCTTTCTTTTATGGCTAATTTTTATTTTTATATCTTTATTTTGGGCAACTATCTGAAAATAAGCGTAGAGGTATCAACTACGGCCTTAAGTCAAATGGCATTTTTTAATTGTGTTTGTATTTAGATCACAGTCCTCAAATGGATTAAAAAAAAGAGAGCATTTTTTGTCATTGTTAACCATTTAATAAGATATATCGGTAAGGGTAAACATACTACTAATATAAGCCATACCTTCAAGCAATCTCAAATTTGTTAATGTTCACTTTCTACGTGCATGTAATCAACATGTCATGGGTCCCACGTTGGAGTTATCATCTAAGGCATAATGCAAGCTGTCAGGTAAAATTCTGAGAATCATGTTGGTTTGAGTTCTTAGTGGATAGTACTAGATGATGCAGACATTACATTGACTAATGACCCCACTAGCGTAGCCACTTGCACTGCAAGTGACTGATTCTCTTCTGATGGGCTCCTCATTTGACCGTAAGTTTCTCTTTTGGAGTTTTGTGTCGATTGTGTCATGTTTCATTGTTTGAGAGGTGGACTGGCCTCCACTTCGGAGTTCGGACACAATTTTAGAAAAAACTTAGCTGGGTTGTTTGAGTTGGGCCCGGGTCGGCCTTTGATTTTAATAGGCCTTCCAAACTGAGCCTAGATGTTCGGATTATGTGACACATATAAGTTTTCATATTACTCACGTTAGGTTCAAGGTCGGATTTTGAATTTGGCCTCAGAGGGCATGCGAGCATGGGCTCACCAATGTGCAATTTGGTTCAGGCGTAGGCTTGGTGATCAATACTCAAACTGACTTTCCAGAATTGGAATATTAGAACATTGTGATAGGGAGAGGTCGGGTACACAAGAAAAGGCACAGTTTCTAACCGGTGCACCGTATTGGTTCATCTGTTATCAACAGTGGGCCTTTGCCTACACCCTCCCCTCGAACTCAAGACCTTGATGAGCAAACCCAATGTGCAAACCAAGTGAACCCATTTCAAGCTGAGAACATTGTGACAGGGAGAGGTCTGAGTCCACAATAAAAGGCACGGTTTCTAAGTGGTGCACTGTATTGGTTCATCTATTGTCAACATTAGAACATTGCGATAGGGAGAGGTCCACAATAAAAGGCACAGTTTCTAAGTGGTGCACCATATTGGTTCATCTATTATCAACATGTGGGCCCTTCCCCACACTCTCTCCTTAGTTGGCACTTATCGATGTTGTCCTTCATTGGGTTTTTTTTAATGACCTAGGGCATTCTTGCCAATAAAGTGAGAGTTGAACTCAAGACCTTGAGGAGCTAATACAAGGCTCAAATCAACTGAGTCACCACCTTGATAGCGTCCTCTTATTGAATTGCCAAGTTCAAGTCCTTCCCATTCTCATGCCCTATAATTTTCATGGATGAGGTGTACTCATAAAATAGGGTCAATTTTTAAAACTAAATCCCATTTTTTATACTATTGATATATTTTTTTGATCGTTATATTTTCTGATATATACCAATTACAAAATTGGGTAGGGATGGCAATGGACCCACTGTTTTAACCAATATCTCTCATTTTGAGCCTGTTAAATAATTGTCAGGGCGGTCAACCATCCATATTTTGTATCAAATCAACATGGATATCTGTTAGAGGGGCCCTTTAATGATTGCAAGCCTAAATCTGGGCATATACCTACATGAATCCAAGAAGCTAGATTGTCCACCCCATTAGGGTAATAGGAGGTTCGGGTTCTATTTACATTTTTAGGTGAACCTCTGTTTTTATGGGTTTAGAACTTGAATCTGGATCTGTCCAACTCGTTGGTCTCAACCTAAGTCCACTCCCTGGCTAAATGGGGCGAGGATGCGTAAAACATTTTGTGGTCTGGGGACTTTGGGTTTAAGTTGCTTTGTTTGTGTTGGGTCTAATTTGTTTGCTGTTTGTAGAGGCTGGGTCTCTAGTTTTGTGTTGGTGTTCTTGGTGCTCCTTTGTGGTTGTGTAATAGGTGTCCTCCTCTTAATAGTAAAAAAACAAACCCTAAGTCCAAATCTAGTATTAGCCTAGATCAAAGCCCAAATCCAAGTCACGTGTAGTCCACAAGATAAATGAGTCTGGGCCCAGACTGGTGGCCCAGTTTCTAGTTTAGCCAATTAGATAATGAGTTTTTATATAATTAAGCTTGGACCCACCTAACCATCTAGGGGTAGAGTTTGGCCCTGTTTCAAGGATCTGATTTCTAAAAATTTAGCGCGAGCTCTAAGTATTCAGCCTGGTTTACAATTAACTACAATTTTTCTGCCCATATTGTGGACCCATTCGGCAATCCTATTAGTTCAAGGCCCCAAAGACTCAACTGGTTTGGGTTTGCTTGATGGTGGAGTGGCAGATCTCACCTAGCTGTTCAAGGTCCGAATACTGAACATGCCACCTTTCCTACATGTGTTGGCTAGCCTCTTACCCCAGTGGTAAAAAGTGTTTGTTCTTTCTTTGTTACTTAGATTCGAACCCTGGGTATGTGAAGGATTTGGGAGTGCTCACAAGTATGTGATTTGCAAGATTGCAAACAAACACACAATATGTAGCAAAAAATAAAATAAATCAAGCAAACAACTACTATAAGAAGACACGATTTTTATATAGAAACTCAAACCAGGAAAAAACCATTAGTCCAAGCGGAACCAATAATTACGCACTATGAATCACATACTTACAAGATACTCACAACCCTTTTCCAATTCTTGCAGCTTAAATATTGTAAATCTCTCTGCACAATTTCACGCCGTAACAATTCCACATCATTGACTACACCAAATCCAAACCTTACTTGACTTTGCAATCTTCTTTGCAAGAAGATGATCTTCTACAAGAGGAAGCAACAGCTCTCTAGGACAGAGCCTCAGTACTAGACTCTCTAATGGAAGCTCTAGAGAATAAAAGGTCTCTCAATAAGATCTTCTAGACTCAGAACAATGAGAACATTACTTTAGGGTTGAGAGGGGAACACTTTTTATAACCTACAATTCATGCTTTATAAATATACTCCTTGTAGAACCCAACTTACTAATCCTGGCACAGATACGAAATAATCCCAAAACAAGTGTGTGAGTTTTTCTTCGTCATTCAATCGATCTAGCATATATCCGATCGATCGAGTATCACCTCTGCCTTCAAATCGATCGATCGGGCAATGATCGGATTGATTGGGCAATCAGTGTTTTCTTAATTTCTTCACTTTAACTCTTTTAGAGACACGAACCACAGTTCATTTAAAAAAAAAATATATATATAAGATACATCTTAATGGACCCAAAGTTTTGTCCAACCGATGAATTAGCCAACACACAAAAACTTATAGTATGCCACATCTTCCTGCATGTGTGGGCTCCCTTTTAAATTTTGTAGGCTTTTTTTCTCTAGTGTGTGGGCTCTTATCCCATGTAAGCAATCTTTCTTCCCTTGTGAACTCTTTTTTTTCTCAACCAAGGGTAGGGACCCGTAGGCCATGAGAGTACCCACTAGTGGCGAACCCAAGATTTTTATTTAAGAGGTGTAAATCCTAATTTGTAGGTTGGTTTTGGGGACAAACTAAGGATTTTCATGTGAATTTTTAAGGGTGGACCCATGATTTTTAATAGATTTTTGGAAGGTAATAGGCTTTAGAGGTGTACCATGGTTTACCCGATGCAACCACACCCACATACATATATTTGGGTCCGTCCATGGCACCCACACGTGGAGATAAAGCACTCACATGAGCATATAGAAGATACGCTCATGCACGCAGGTAGAAGACCAATAATCAAATTAAGCCACTCTCACAGACACAACCATCCTGATTCGCCATAAGCCTAAGTTTTACACTAATCCAATAGTTGTTCATTATTAGATTGAAATTGAGGAAAATAATGCCTTTTAAAACTAATAAACTTGAGTGTCCTATATTATGGGCTTCTAGAAGTAGAATCAAGAAATTTGCCTTGGGCCCATTACGTAAATAAACAAAAGATAGTGGGGGTGGGGGGTTGACTTGGGGTGTTTGCCGAAATTCTGGAGGACCATTGTCACCCCCAGCCCCCTTAATTCCCTTGATCGTGTTCATATTTTTGCGCACCTTTCAGGTCTCTGTCAGATCATTCCATGCCCTTTTCTTTTCATTAACATGGCCTTAGCTGGACCCCACATGACAGACCACAACCATACATTATGTGCAGATGGTTCATTCCTTCTTGTGGACCCCACATCAATACTTGACGTCCCAAGATATGGCATTGATGATCTTCGTGTGACTTTAGTAGCCAATTATACTCTTTGAAATCGCATTTACTGGATTCAACTGTTTATTGTATTTGTTCGCCAACCTGATAATACAATTATCGTTATTGGTTCCCTCATCGACCAATCTCATGGTCTTGATCAACCATTAAGTCAAAGCTAACTCAAGCAATCATAGAAAACCGAGCTCTAAATTTTGGTACTAATCAATTTTGACATTTATATATAGGTTGTGTTTGGTAAGTCTGTTGAAGAGAGAACCAAAAAAGAGGAATAAAGAAGGGAGAGAGACCTTATTTTTGAGAGTACAAAAAAATGGGAGGGTGCATGGCTATATATAGGCTAAGATGACTTCCTCTCCAAGAAACCTATACATTAAGAGACTAATGATAGTTTTCTAATCTTATCATATTTGGTCATTTACATATTGATGATATATTTCATAACACTCTCTTTTGGATGACCACCATTTAATGATAGTTGCCTCATTAAAACCTTACAAAAAAAAAATGCAATGGGAAAAAAACCAAAGCAAAGGATAAAGAGTGCAACATTCTTTAGGATCATTGAATTGGGTGTTGAATGTATATAATGCTATCTCGTTAAAACTTTTATTAGTAAAACTTAGTGGTATAAAATCTAAAAAAGGAAATAGAGTAGAACTCACATATGTCCTAGGAACCATACTTCAGGATGACTCCTTTGGATCAGTTACTTCCCTTGATAACAACAACCTTTATATTGTTTCATGATAGACTCTACGCATGCCCATCTTATATATAAACTTCTAGAATGTTGATTTTGATAATAACTTGCTGAAGAAATTAGATAGGTTGTTACTGGAATGAACTTGCTGGACATATATCTCGTTGTTCTTTTGAAACTCATGTGTGAAAAGAATTTTAGTACAATGTACTTTGTTTTGTCTCCCTTAATATAACATCCATGAGTCTCATACTTAAATTTTCAGAAACTGCTGAACTTATCAGATATGTGAATGTATTGTGTCCATGAAGAGCGAGTTTGTTTCTTCATAATCAATCATAGATTTCTGCAGGAAACATCGTGCCACTAGTCGTGCCTTATATCTGGTAGTTTTATTTATTTCATTTCTTTGCTTTTTTATAAACACTCATTTGTAACCTATTGGGTTAACACTTTGTAGGGTTTATACTATAGGTTCAAATATATCACATTTATTAAGAGACTCTAATTCTGTCTTGATGGCATCATCTTAGTGAGCCGATTTATCCCTTGTCGACATTTATTTAAAGTACATGGTTCTTTATCCCAATCAGCATTTTCTGTTGATATATATATATAGCCGCTGCATATGTAAATATGTCATCGAAGACTATTTTTTTCTATTCCATCTTTTTTTAATTAGTGTAAAGTATATAGATCTTTTCATTATTGGATACCCTTGTCTCTTAAGGGGCTTCCGAAGTCTCTTCTAGGACATTAATTTTTTTCAGAAAATTTAGAAAGAGCAGATTTTGCCATAACCTCTTCTTATGTGAAATGACCTACCTCTTTAGGAGTATACCTCTTCTAGAGTATGATTGGGATAAGATTGTTCATTTCTCTTCTTTTGGGAGCAAAGTCCTTGGAACTAATAAGTCTGTGACGCTTTTGGTGTGTAACATACTTATTTGCTGCCATATGTGGGTTTTGTCCTATAGGGACATTAATTCATGTAGGTGTATTCATAGTTGACACATATGACCTAGTTACTTTTACTGCATCGTTAAATGCATTAGATAATCTGTTTGCAATTTCTTGTAAGTGCATTATCCTCCGCACTTCATTTTCACATTGTGAAGTACTTTGATCCAGATGAGACAGAGTGGAAATATTCTAGGTTAATTCTCGTTGTTCTTCAAGAACAGGTAATTCTATAGAAATAATATGTTCTTCAAGAACTATCATATCTCTCTTTAACCGCAGGAATATTGTTTCATCTAATTGACAATTGGCAAAATGAGAAGTAAAGATATTATCTGTCATTGGTTTTAGATATCAAATAATCGAGGGAAAGTCATAACTTACATAGATTATCAATCTACGTTGTGGTCCCATTTTTGTACGCTGAGGGGGTGATATTGGGACTTGAACTGCACAACCAAACTTGCAAAAGTGAGAAATATTTTGTTGATGGCTTGATATAAATTTTGTAGGAGAATTTGTTGATAGGCTGCTGGTCAAAGTCTAATTAACATTGATGTATGCAATATAGCATGTCCCAAACACTAATTGGTAATTTGGACTACATCAATATAGTCTTAGAAATGAGTTGAATGCATTTAATCATGGATTTATCTAAGCTGTTCTAGGTTTAGACATGGGGGATATGATGTTGACTACAATTCCTAAAGATGAGCAGTAGTCGTCAAAAAACTTGATGTAAATTTACCCGCATTATCAAGTTTTGTAGACTTAATAGGATAATCGGGGAAGTTAGCTCTAATTTTAATGATTTGAGTTAATTGGCAGGAAAAAGCTATTTTCCTAGTTGAAAGAAGCCAAACATTTAACCAACGAAGAGAGACATCAATCAAAACCATAAAATACCTAAAAGGACTATTAGGGGAATTTATGGGTCCACAAATGTCACTTGTATCCTTTGTAGAAAGGATGAAGATTCGGATGCAATCTTAGCAAAATAAGGTCGAGTTATCAATTTTCCCTGTGAACACGAGGTGCACAAGCATCCATTAGGTATAGTTAATTGATAGTTTTCTAAGGAGTGTCCAAAAGAATTATCAACAATTTTCCTTAACAAAGTAGGCCCAGGGTTGCCTAACCTATCATGCCAAAGTGTTAAAGTCTTAGGATCAATAAGCTTCGAGCCTAATTTTGTCATTTGCTTGTAACCAAATGTGATTCAACATTGAAGATTGTCGTGTAATGTAACACTCCGATCCCCTTTGAGCCGGATTAGTGGCTCATTAGTGTGCGTTTCTGTTAATTAATCCTTTTGGACTTGGTTTCGGGTCTTGGATAGGTAGTTGAGTAACCTTTGACCTGGAATAGGTAGTCCTAAGCCCTTTTTTGTAATTTTGCTTTCGCTTTGAGTGCATCGTCTTTGCATCATCTTGGTGTCAGAACGTGTATTTTGTTGAGCTCGTTGTTTTCTGTAACTGCCTCAGACCCATTTGGAGTTAATTAGAGAAGTGGGACCCTCGCGTGACTTAAACTGTAAATAGCTAAAACTCATTGGCTGTTGACTTAAACTCCAAAACCTATATATGTTGAGTCATCAGCCAGATGTCTTGGTCATTTCATTGATCGACTGCATGCAACTCCAGAGCACTCCACGTTTTCTTTTCTTCTCTTCATTCTCTTTCTTTTCCTTTCCTGTTTGGTGTGGGAGTTGTTGTCGATTGGGTTTTCTATCTCATCTCTGTCTTTGCTTTAGGTAAGTGGGTTCTCCATCTCTTCTTCTCCAATTTGGACTCCCATGTCTTTTACTCTGTTCTCATCTCATGCATGAGTTGTTTCCTTGTTTTTGCTTGGGAGTTTAGTTGATTGGAGCTTGATCTCAGTGGATTTGCCAAGGCTTTGAGGCAAGTATAAGTACAGGATTGTATAACATATATGGCTATTGTGTGTGACTGATTTGGTTTCATCTTAGACATCCTATACATGTATGTTATGTTTTACAGCCAAATTTTGTGATGTTGGAACCTCTGGAACTTGTTTTGCTGAGTTTCTGTACCAAATTGTAGTTTCTGTACTCGGCTCGAATTCGGTTCTGTATTGTACGGCTAAGCCGTGACTTTGCACGGCTCAGATTCCAGAGACTTGAATTTTCGTAATTTGTTCTACGGCTAGGCTACGGCTGAACCGTAAATGGTTCTACGGCTGAGCCGTAAGCTAGCCGTGACTCAGCGGTGAAATGTATCAGATCAGAGGTGGAAGATGACAGTTTAGCCGTGTTCTGAAGGAAACCACGGCTAAGCCGTAGTGCATGTTACGGCTAGGCCGTAAGGTGTATACGGCTAAGCCGTAGGTCACCCATGGCTAAACCGTGAAACCTGGAAAATCTGAACTAAATCTTAGGATAATGGTGTGACCTTGTAGGGCTAAAATACAGGTTAACCACCCATGTAAACCGGCCCAATGGATTCTTTGGATCGCATGAATAGTTTGTTAGGCTGTGACTTATTCATGTGAGCGTTGATTCACTGTTAAGCACCTCCCCATGGGTGTTAGTTTAAGGGACTTCGGTGCACGTGAGGATTTCATTGCAACACTTTAATGACAACAGTGCATCGAATAACTTAAAACCACATTAACATGCACGGTTAGTGACAGTGAACAACTAGATTAATGTTGGCTTGTAATTAACCTTGATTCCGTATTAATCTGAGATGCATTGCATATTGTTTACAGTTTTGCCCTCTGTTCTGCTAATCTATGTTCATGCATTACGAGGTCATTTTGCTGTCGTCCTGTATATCTGTTTTATTCTTCGATCTACGCTACGCTTTGACCTATGCTGTGCTTGACTTAATCTATGCTAGGATCTGTATTTCTGCTATGCTCTGTATATCTCTGTCTTTGTATATCCGTGATTATATTGGGTATTTTCTGGTGGCTCTGCCTAGAGATTAATACATGAGGATAAGATCCGGTCTTTGCCATCGGTGAGTCCAAAGGGGATAATCTCCCTTCTTTTGGGATTGAATTTGATTGGTATTAGTCTGGCTCTACTCAGCCTCAGCCCTAGGATGCCCGACGGGGTTACCTCTGGCTTAGATCTCTGTATCTCTGTATCACTGCAGTGTCGCTTTGTCTTGGGACCCCGGAACCCAGGAAACCGAGACCCACTTGTACCCTTGGCCCGGTCAGTGGTGTTCTCATCTGCTTTGTTATGCTCTCTATTGGAGAGAATATGGTTAACGTAGTAGCCACCTAGTTCAGTATTTCTATGCTATGATTCACTTATCATGCTTTACTTTTATGCACAATATTGCTTAGCATACTAATATGAAACTCTATAATTAATATTCTGTCCTCATTCAATTTGATACTATGAGTGTTTCATCCCTGTTACTTATATTTGCTGGATCGTTATATTCACTGTATTGTCTGTGGTGTTGCAGGCACAGATCCCTTGCCCGGCTCCCCGGCAGTCGAGGAGGCTGCAGGGCAGAGCCTAGAGGCACCCTCCGGGTTGGCAGAGTGGGCCTGATCACCTCTGCCGAGTGCGTACATGCATATCTTCCGTGGCTTTTGGGTTTTGGTTTTTGGAGCTGTGTATTTTGTACTTCGGACTTTGTCACTCTGTATATTTGTACATCTTGATTTTGTCGTGTACTCAGACTTGTATCTAGTTTTCGAGTATTGTATTTAGCTTTGTCTTTTTCCGTTCCGCATTTGTTTTGGCTTCCGCTATTTCTTTGTTGCTTGCTATGATATCTACAGCTTTCGCGTTCGTTTGTTTCGCACGTGTTAGATCCCTTGTGTGTGTGCATCTGGACTGGGTTTGGATGCACGCGCACGGGAGTACGTGTGTCACAGGTTTGGCTTTTTGCTAACCCCCGATTTCTGGGCTCGGGTTGTGACATACGTATTGTATGGTATCAGAGCATGCTAGGTATAAGCATGTAGACATCTAAGATCGTGGTGAGATGACGATGTCAACTATTTGACTCCAAGTCTAATATGTTGATTCTTGGGGATTGACTAATTTGGGACGTTTTATATTTGGATTTTGTTCATTTTCCTTTTGCAGGATAGCATACCATGGCATCAGGATCAGGGTCTAGAGATGAGAATCAGTAGGGTCATAACGGCGAGAGTCGATTGCTACCCCCACCCACAAGCAATGAAGAGCGTCTGATGATGATGATGCAATCCATGCAGTCCTTGCAGGCTCAGATGGCATCTATGGTGGACAGGTAGAGTCAGGCGGCTGCGTCAGCCTCTCAGCGTGTAGAACAGCAAGTGATCTTCCAGCCCAAAGAAACCGATCCAAATGCTCTTTTTGATAAGTTCCGTAAGCGAGGGGCGACTGAGTTCCACGGGATAGAGGATGCATTGCAGGCCGAGCAATGGTTGGAACAGACAAAGAAGCTTTTTGATACAATTGTGTGCAGTAACAAACAGAAAGTGGTTCTCACAGCCTCCATGCTTCGGAGTGTAGCCAAGACATGGTGGAGGAGTGTCAAGAGCTCATTCCAGACTATGCCCAGTGCCACGGTTTGGGAAACTTTCAAGCAACAGTTTCGTCGAAAGTTCATGCCTCTTCATATTCAGCGAGCCAAGGAAGTGGAATTCTTCAACCTTCAGCAGAGACAGACATCGGTGGCAGATTATGTGCACAAGTTTACAGAGCTGTCTCACTTCGCAGAGGATATGGTGAACACTGAGCATAAGAAGCTGACTCGCTTCGTCAACGGCCTGAACCCGAGGCATAAACGCCACGTGGTTGCTTGTATGTGGCTGGCTACCTTGGATGACACTATTGACAGGGCCTATGATGCAGAAGCCATATTTGAGGAGGAGCGAACTGAGGCTTAGAGGGCGGCAGGTTTCAGTGGCAGAAGTCAGTTTCAAAAGAAGTTCAAGGGTAAGCAGGGTAGTTCGGGCAGTACTCAGGTGGTTTGTGGTCACTGTGGGAAGGATCACCCAACAGACATATGTTGGAGGAAGAGTGAGGCCTGTTTCGGTTGTGGCTCTATGGACCACAAGCGGGCCCAATGCCTGAAGTTTCAGTCCTCTCCACAGACGAGATATGCAGGATCTACAGCGCAGGGCAAGTCTCAGACAGCTCACCCAGCTTAGAAGTAGAACCGCCAGATAGCTCGAGCTTATGCTGCTACGCATGAGGGCGTAGAGGAGGCTACGGTCGTGGAAGGTAAAATTTTAATTTTTGATGCTGAAGCTTTAGCCTTGTTTGACTCCGAGTCTACGCGTTCGTACGTAGCACCCCATTTTGCTGTGCAGCTTCGACAGCGACCCACACCGCTCCCATACTTGTTGATAGTATCCACCCCGGTTGGTAAACGGGTGGAGTGCAGTGTTTTCTATCCGCAGTGTGATGTGCGGATAGCTGGTCATCAGCTCCCAGTAGACCTCGTGTTACTCACGACATTGGATTTTAATGTGATTCTTGGTATGGACTGGCTTGCGAGATATCATGCTTGTATCAATTGCTACAGCAAGGCTATCTATTTTGATCTGGGCAGCGTATTTCGATTCGAGGGCAGCCAGACGAAGTGCCCAAGGCGTGTGATATCTGCTTGTAAAGCAGACAGGATGCTTCGTAGGGGATGTGAGGGAGTTCTTGCATTCATTTCAGAGAAGAAGGATTAGCGACAGCTCAATGAGATCCCAGTAGTCAGCGAGTTTCCAGATGTCTTTCCGGAGGATGTGCCAGAGTTGCCACCAGCTAGAGAGGTAGAGTTTGTAACACTCCGACCCGAGTTGATCCGGATTAGTGAGTAATCGCGTGCGATTTTGTCGCTAAGTGTGTTTTGATTTTGTTTTTCTTTGGCTTCGAGTCTTAGAGAGATTGTTTGGGTTGAGTTTGACTTGGTCTAGGTAGTTCGAGCCCTTTTCCGTAATTTTGGCTTTTGATGGACCTTGTCAGTTTTGCGTCATTCTGACGTCAGCGCGTGTATTTCGTTGAGCTTGTCGATTTTCGTAACTGTCTTGGATCCAAATGATTTCGTTTGCTCTCGTTGGACCGTCATTTGACTCAAACTGATATTTGTATAAGCTGTTTGAACTTATTTGTAATTTTGGACTCATTTTAAGTTATAAATATCCTACCAACTCATTTCCTTTCTCTCGATCGTCTCTGTCTCTCTCTCAGCCGTCTCTCTCTCTGTTCAGCTCTCTTTCTCTCGTTCCTTCTTCGTTTCTGATTCGTGTGGAAGGAGGAAAGGAGGTCGATTGTGTGTGTTTCCAATGGACTGAGCCAAAACAACGAAGTGATTTCCATCTGTGAGGCAAGTATAAGCCCAAGTAGTATGAACACTGATTGATATGGATTTAATTGTTGTATTTTGTTCTCCCTTGTGTTTCTCAGTGTTAGACAGCCCTATTGAGCCCATTCTGCTGTTATCTTCTTGTTTCCAGTCGTTTGGTTCAGTTTCTGTAGGACTGTATCTGTTACAGGAAAAATGACTCCGTGCACTCACGGCTACACCGTGAAATGTGCTACGGCTAAGCCGTAAAATGGCTTACGGCTAAGCCGAGACCCAGCCGTAACCCTGACCGTAGAACAGTACAGACTGATATCTGGAAATAACTGAGAGTTGGCAAAATGCCATTCTTCTACGGCCCAGCCTGATCTAAGCCGTACATTGTCTTACGGCTAAGCCGTGGACCAGGATACGGCTGAGCCGTAGAGCAAAATACGGTTGAGCCGTAAATCCGGATGGACATTTTGGGGAGCCTCGGCTCAGCCGCAGTGTATATTACGGCTAAGCCGTAAGATGCCTCGGCTAAGCCGTAAGGTTACCTACGGCTACACCGTGTGAACCTGGAAAAGGAATAAAAGGGACTAGGTTTAAGAAGAGACCGTTATGACTTTCATGATAGAATGTAGCTAACCTGGACATGCCCAATGGAAATGTCTGAATGACGTGAATGATCTCGTGGGCTGCGAATCATTCATGCCCATTATCCAGTTGTTTAGCACCTCCCCATGGGTGTTGGTTTAAGGGACTTCGGTGTACACTCCTGACACTGCAACACTAGACAATGGTATACCGGATAACTTAAAACTACATCAACATGCAGGGTTAGAAACACTGGATAAATAGGTTAGGATTGGTTTGTAATTGACCTTGATTCGTACAAGTGTTCTGATTTGTATAGCATATTGATTTCGGTTATGCCCTCTTATGTGTTCTGCGCTGGACCTCTCGATTCTGTGGGAAATGCAGCAACCCCAGAGCGAAGCCCGGGCGGGACCATTCTATTCTTGTGTTTTACTGTCGCTCTACTGGAGTACTTGCATCAGTGCTTAATTGTTAGTACTTGAGATTGTTCTTGGTAACTGCTTATCCGCATTTGACATTGTTATTCGTATTCAGTACCTTCCGTTATTGCTTAATTGCATTCAGTATCAGTATCAGCTAATTTGCATTCAGTATCAGTATATGCGATGCACTTCCTATTGTTTGTTCAGCGTGATATGTGAGATCTGTATGTGGTATGTGATATGACCTGATTGATTGATTGAGGTGCATCATCTGATTTGATTGTGATTGTTATATGGCACTACTGAGCCTCAGCCTTAGGATACCCGACGGGGTTAACTTTGGTTTAGTTTATGTGTTTGCCTCTGCAGAGTGTTCTGTCCTGGGACTCCGGACCCCGGGAACTAGAGACCCATGCGTACCCTGGCCCGGTCGCTGGTGTTCTCATTCCGACTGCTCTCGTAAGGGAGAAAATGGCCAATGTAGTAGCCACTTTGACTATTATCTGTTTATGATCCTGATAGCATGCTTATTCATTTGCATAATTGCTTCGTATACGAACATGATTTCTATAGATCTTGCATTATGACTATTGCTCATTTTAGATACAATTCGTGTTATCGTCTTGTGGCTTATATTTTGCTAAGTCGTTGTACTTACGAGTTGTCTTGGTGTGTTGCAGGCTCAGATCCCTCTCCTGATCCTGCGTCGGTCGACCCGACTCCAGGAGAGGCTCGCGAGGCCCCCTCCGGCCTAGAGGAGTGGACTTGATCCATCCTCCAGAGTACGGTTTGCATCATTTTGTTTTTCCCTTTTCATTTGAGTCTGAGTCTATTGAGGGGATTTTTGCTGTCACCTGTAACATGGGCTTTGAGTGATATCTGTATTTTAATTTTTGATTGTTGTAAGCCCGCTATATTGTCATACGTTCTTGTAAATTGTTCTTGTTATCAGTTCATGATCTTTTGAAATCCATTGTATCTTTTGGTATGTCGTTATATGCCTTGATACGTACAGCTTCCGCGTACAGATGTTTGCACGTGTGAATGATCCCTTGTGTGTGTATGCCTGGACGGGGTCTAGGTGTGCATGCACGGGAGTACGTGTGTCATTGGTTAGACTTTCTCTGACCCCCAGTCCCTGGGCTCGGGTTGTGACAGAGTTCTCAATCGACTTGATGCCAGGTACAGCACCCATCAGTAGAGCTCCATATCGTATGGCACCTGCAGAGTTGTTGGAATTGAAGAAACAGTTGCAGGATCTGTTGGATAAAGGGTTCATACGCCCAAGTGTTTCACCTTGGGGAGCTCCTGTATTGATTGTCAAGAAAAAGGATGGCAGTTTCTGGATGTGCATTGACTACAGGCAGTTAAACAAAGTGACCATCAAGAACAAATATCCATTGCCTAGGATCGATGAGTTGTTCGATCAGCTTCAGGGTGCAGCTTACTTCTCGAAGATCGACTTGAGGTCAGGATATCACCAGCTCCGGGTGAAGGATGAGGATGTTCCTAAGACAGCTTTCAGGACTCGGTATGGACACTACGAGTTCCTTGTCATGCCTTTTGGTTTGACGAATGCACCCGCAGCTTTCATGGCATTAATGAATAGGGTGTTTACTTCCTTTTTGGACCAGTTTGTTGTAGTTTTCATAGATGATATATTGGTCTATTCGAAGACTGCTGAGGAGCATACAGATCATCTGCGGAAAGCATTGCAGCTGCTCAGAGATCACCAGTTGTATGCAAAGTTGGCCAAGTGTGATTTCTGGTTAGAGCAAGTTGCATTTCTAGGTCATGTGATTTCTAGAGATGGATTGATGGTGGATCCGGCTAAGATTGAGGCAGTAGTCCATTGGCCCCGTCCCAGATCAGTGACTGAGATTCGGAGTTTTCTAGGTTTGGCGGGATATTACCGCAGGTTCGTGCATGACTTCTCGAAGATTTCAGCCCCGCTGACTCAATTGACTGGGAAGAAGGTCTTGTATGAGTGGACAGAGAAGTGTGAGCGTAGTTTTCAGATGTTGAAAGAAAAGCTCACGACAGCGCCAATGTTGACTCTCCCGGATGGTAGTGAGGGATTCGTGATTTATTCTGATGCCTCTCGAGTTGGACTAGGCTGTGTACTGATGCAGAATCAGAAAGTGATTGCCTATAGCTCCAGACAGCTGAAAGAGCATGAGAAAAACTATGCCCCCCATGACCTGGAGCTAGCAGCCATTGTATTTGCACTGAAGTTGTGGCGGCATTACTTGTACGGTATGAAGTTCGAGGTCCATTCTGATCATCACAGTCTGCAGTATTTGTTTGATCAACATAACTTGAATATGAGACAGCGGAGGTGGTTGGAGTTTATCAAGGACTACGACTTTCCGATCAAGTACCATCCAGGCAAAGGGAACGTGGTTGCAGATGCACTTAGCAGGAGAACAGAAAGTCTTCAGGTGTTGATAAGATTTTATATGCTTGTGCATGATCAGCCTGTTGAGGTTCGGATGGTAGGTGAATTGGTGACATTAGCTACTACCGTCATGTTTCAGCCTGAGGTGATTCAGCAGATCAAGGATCACCAGTTTGAGGACCCCCTTCTGGTGACGTTCAGAGATTGGATTACAGATAGACCTGACTTCAGCTTGGTAGACGGAGTTTTGTACTTCAGGAATAGATTGTGTGTTCCCGCTGTTGATGAGCTGAAAGAAAAGTTGATGACAGATGCGCACGAAGCCCGTTATGCGATGCACCTAGGGAGTACGAAGATGTACCGGAACTTGAAGGATAGATTTTGGTGGAACAATATGAAGCGGGAGATCGCAGGGTTCGTAGCTCGATGTTTGACCTGTCAGAGGGTGAAAGCTGATCATCAGCGACCTCCAGGTTCATTGCATCCATTACACGCTCCGCAGTGGAAGTGGGAGCACATTACCATGGATTTCGTCTCCGGTTTTCCGCCGACCAGTAGAAAGAACAATGCGATCTGGGTAATAGTGGATAGATTGACGAAGTCAGTACATTTCCTTCCGTTCAAGAAAGGGATGACCTTCACAGAGATGGCCAGGAAGTTTTTTGACGAGATAGTCAGATTGCATGGCACCCCAGTATCGATTGTGTCTGATCGCGACAATCGCTTTGTGTCTTCATTTTGGAGAGCTTTTCAGGAAGCTATGGGTACAAAGTTGAGTTTTAATACAGCATACCACCCCCAGACTGATGGGCAGTCGGAGCGTACCATTCAGACGTTGGAGGATATGCTCAGAGCTAGCGTGCTGAACTTTGAGAAGGAATGGGATATGCATCTGGCATTGTGTGAGTTTGCCTACAACAACAGCTTCCACGAAAGCATTGGTATGGCACCCTATGAGGCTCTATACGGACGCAAGTGCAGGACCCCAGTGTGCTGGGAAGAGGTAGGAACAAGAAGTTTCCATGGTCCGACGATCATTGCTGAGACGATAGAGAAAGTGCAGAAAGTGATAGAGAATCTGAAGATTGCTCGATCCAGGCAGAAGAACTACGCGGATACTCGGAGGAGACCTTTGGCATTCCAAGTCGGAGATTGGGTGTTCCTTAAAGTTTCTCCGATGAAAGGCACTGTGCGGTTTGGTCAGAAGGGCAAGTTAGCTCCGAGATATGTGGGACCGTTTGAAGTCAAGAGCCGAGTTGGAGATTTAGCCTATCGGTTAACGCTTCCAGTTGAGTTCTCCGGTGTTCACGATGTATTGCATGTGTCGATGCTCCGTAAGTACGTGCCAGATCCGAGCCATGTATTCGATACGATGACATTCAGATTCAGCCTAATGCAACTTACGTTGAGCGTCCGCTTCGCATCGTTGGTACACGATAGCAGATTCTCCGTACCAGGACTATCAGATGGGTTAAAGTGTTGTGGGAGCATCACGGTCCAGATGAGGCTACATGGGAGCTAGAGGAGCAGTTAGCGCGCCAGTACCCACAGCTCTTTGCGCAGGTAGGTGGTCATTCCGAGGACGGAATGATTCCTAGTGGGGGAGGATGTAACACTCCGATCCCCTTTGAGCCGGATTAGTGGCTCATTAGTGTGCGTTTCTGTTAATTAATCCTTTTGGACTTGGTTTCGGGTCTTGGATAGGTAGTTGAGTAACCTTTGACCTGGAATAGGTAGTCCTAAGCCCTTTTTCGTAATTTTGCTTTTGCTTTGAGTGCATCATCTTTGCATCATCTTGGTGTCAGAACGTGTATTTTGTTGAGCTCGTTGTTTTCTGTAACTGCCTCAGACCCATTTGGAGTCAATTGGAGAAGTGGGACCCTCGCGTGACTTAAACTGTAAATAGCTAAAACTCATTGGCTGTTGACTTAAACTCCAAAACCTATATATGTTGAGTCATCAGCCAGATGTCTTGGTCATTTCATTGATCGACTGCATGCAACTCCAGAGCACTCCACGTTTTCTTTTCTTCTCTTCATTCTCTTTCTTTTCCTTTCCTGTTTGGTGTGGGAGTTGTTGTCGATTGGGTTTTCTATCTCATCTCTGTCTTTGCTTTAGGTAAGTGGGTTCTCCATCTCTTCTTCTCCAATTTGGACTCCCATGTCTTTTACTCTGTTCTCATCTCATGCATAAGTTGTTTCCTTGTTTTTGCTTGGGAGTTTAGTTGATTGGAGCTTGATCTCAGTGGATTTGCCAAGGCTTTGAGGCAAGTATAAGTACATGATTGTATAACACATATGGCTGTTGTGTGTGACTGATTTGGTTTCATCTTAGACATCCTATACATGTATGTTATGTTTTACAGCCAAATTTTGCGATGTTGGAACCTCTGGAACTTGTTTTGCTGAGTTTCTGTACCAAATTGTAGTTTCTGTACTCGGCTCGAATTCGGTTCTGTATTGTACGGCTAAGCCGTGACTTTGCACGGCTCAGATTCTAGAGACTTGAATTTTCGTAATTTGTTCTACGGCTAGGCTACGGCTGAACCGTAAATGGTTCTACGGCTGAGCCGTAAGCTAGCCGTGACTCAGCGGTGAAATGTATCAGATCAGAGGTGGAAGATGACAGTTTAGCCATGTTCTGAAGGAAACCACGGCTAAGCCGTAGTGCATGTTACGGCTAGGCCGTAAGGTGTATACGGCTAAGCCGTAGGTCACCCATGGCTAAACCGTAAGACCTGGAAAATCTGAACTAAATCTTAGGATAATGATGTGACCTTGTAAGGCTAAAATACAGGTTAACCACCCATGTAAACCGGCCCAATGGATTCTTTGGATCGCATGAATAGTCTGTTAGGCTGTGACTTATTCATGTGAGCATTGATTCACTGTTAAGCACCTCCCCATGGGTGTTGGTTTAAGGGACTTCGGTGCACGTGAGGATTTCATTGCAACACTTTAATGACAACAGTGCATCGAATAACTTAAAACCACATTAACATGCACGGTTAGTGACAGTGAACAACTAGATTAGTGTTGGCTTGTAATTAACCTTGATTCCGTATTAATCTGAGATGCATTGCATATTGTTTACAGCCTTGCCCTCTGTTCTGCTAATCTATGTTCATGCATTACAAGGTCATTTTGCTGTCGTCCTATATATCTGTTTTATTCTTCGATCTGCTCTACGCTTTGACCTATGCTGTGCTTGACTTAATCTATGCTAGGATCTGTATTTCTGCTATGCTCTGTATATCTCTGTCTTTGTATATCCGTAATTATATTGGGTATTTTCTGGTGGCTCTGCCCAGAGATTAATACGTGAGGAAAAAATCCGGTCTTTGCCATCGGTGAGTCCAAAGCGGATAATCTCCCTTCTTTTGGGATTGGATTTGATTGGTATTAGTCTGGCTCTACTCAGCCTCAGCTCTAGGATGCCCGACGGGGTTACCTCTGGCTTAGATCTCTGTATCTCTGTATCACTGCAGTGTCGCTTTGTCTTGGGACCCGGAACCCAGGAAACCGAGACCCACTTGTACCCTTGGCCCGGTCAGTGGTGTTCTCATCTACTCTACTCTGCTCTCTATTGGAGAGAATATGGTTAATGTAGTAGCCACCTAGTTCAGTATTTCTATGCTATGATTCACTTATCATGCTTTACTTCTATGCACAATATTGCTTAGCATACTAATATGAAACTCTGTAATTAATATTCTGTCCTCATTCAATTTGATACTATGAGTGTTTCATCCCTGTTACTTATATTTGCTGGATCGTTGTATTCACTGTATTGTCTGTGGTGTTGCAGGCACAGATCCCTTGCCCGGCTCCCCGGCGGTCGAGGAGGCTGCAGGGCAGAGCCTAGAGGCACCCTCCGGGTTGGCAGAGTGGGCCTGATCACCTCTGCCGAGTGCGTACATGCATATCTTCCGTGGCTTTTGGGTTTTGGTTTTTGGAGCTGTGTATTTTGTACTTCGGACTTTGTCACTCTGTATATTTGTACATCTTGATTTTGTCGTGTATTCAGACTTGTATCTGGTTTTCGAGTATTGTATTTAGCTTTGTCTTTTTCCGTTCCGCATTTGTTTTGGCTTCCGCTATTTCTTTGTTGCTTGCTATGATATCTACAGCTTCCGCATTCGTTTGTTTCGCACGTGTTAAATCCCTTGTGTGTGTGCATCTGGACTAGGTTTGGATGCACGCGCACGGGAGTACGTGTATCACAGGTTTGGTTTTTTGCTAACCCCCGATTTCTGGGCTCGGGTTGTGACATGTAATATAACCCTGATGAGATTGCACTTAGTTTTTCTAGTATTTTCTTCTGACTTCTAATTCTAATAACGATGCATAAGTATTCTTTATTACCTTTACTTACAGTCTCAATACAATACTCATTCATTTTGATGTTCTTGAAACTAATTAAGTTTTTACAGAAACTGGTTGAGAACAATGCATCTTTAATGAATAAATAAGTATCATTAGGTAATATCATATAGGCTTTTCCGGAGCCTTCAATTATTTGCATAGGTCCAGTTATGGTGGGTATCTTTTGTGGATTGAATGCCAATTCTAAGAAAAACTTTTGGTTTTTCCTGGTTTTCAGAATGGTGTGTGTTGTGGTATTGTCAACCAAATATAGATTGTCCTTAGTTCAATGATCATACCTTAAACAAAATAATAAACTAATATAACTATCCAATGATATGATAAAAATTAAATTGAAATAATCAAACCAATCACCATAAATAGAATATCTAAGAAATAAAGATCCTAACATAAACCATAATTTATAACTTTACCGAAGTAATTATGTCAAGCATGTGGTACAATGTAATAAAATACATTAAATTAAAGGTGTATAAGGAAATAGAAATAAAAGGTAAAACTTTCGGTTCTTAACATCCAATTGAAGATAATCATAGAAGAAATGTGATAAAGAATTGGCCAATTAAAGTTAGAACGCCAGGTTCTCAACTTAAAAATTAAAACTTCTAGTTTTGTCAAAGCTTCAGACTTGAGTTAGAACTTTAGGTTCTTAACTTATGAATCAGAACTTTTGGTTCTGTCAGTGGTTTAGGCGTGAATCAGAACTTCTGGTCCTGTTAAGGCGTCATGTTTGATTTTGTGGCCTAATATTAATTGATATAACACACCAATTACACAACGCTTCAACAAAACTCACATGTCAGAAGCATAAACATTATAATTCAAATCACAATTAGTCAAGTAATAGGATATTCGGTACGATTTATAAAAGTCAACACAAGAAATCAATTCCAACAGTCTCGTACTCAGGTTTGTGGCATTCCCATATTTACTAGAATCCTAATTATTCATCATAATTTCATTCATAACATCAAATCATAATCCATAGTCTAGAGTTGATCCAAAATCATATATCATCAAATATTCATCACATGTTCTATATAAATTTCACACCATGTCCAAATGATGAATAATGCATAATTGATAAGTGATACCAAAATTTAAAATCAGAAGTGATTATGTCAAGTATAATAATAATGTTAATCATCATCAGGTAAGATAATAAGGTTAATCATCATCAGGCCTCATAAGAGGTTCAGTCCATAGCGACTATCATTCTACGCATATTCCTCATGCCGAGGCTTAACAAGAGTTTAATTAAATTAATTCAAAACTTAAGGAAACTTTCTGATATCCTCATAAAGTATCACAAGCCCAATAGATGTATTTATCATTAGCTACTATCCATCTTCACATAATCCAATACTAATAAGAGCAAAAGGGTTTAATTTATAAATAACTCTATATCCCAAGGGCTTTTTTGAAATTTCTAGAAATATCAAGTAAGAGTCTATTTCTTTTAACCAAACCCAAAATCAGAGTTAATTCGCAGGTGCAACATTTAGGACAGGCAAAAATTTGCCAAATCATATATGTATACAAGTGTCTTCCATCTTTCTCTGGAAATTAATAAAGAAGGGTCTTAAAAGTGGGGTTAATATTAGTAATTTGGGACCTCAGGGACCTTTTCAAAATTTCTAGAAACCATTCTAAAACAAAAGGGTCGGTAAAAACCCAGGCAGACTCCTTCGTCAGAAAGGGCTCATGCTTGCCACCTCTTTGAGCAGTCGGATGGTGGGGCCCCAACTGTCCAAATTCAAAAGGGAATCCATCTCTTAGGTCTCCCCTGGGTCCCCTACAAGATGTAAAGTCTGGATCTTCCATTAGGTGGGCCACTTGGGTCCACAGTCTCCAGATATCCAAGTCTGTCTTTGTATAGACAGAACTGGAAAAAACCCAGTTTTTTGTTGATTTTCTGAAAAAACACCCAGTTTTTTGTTGATTGTCTTTGTCAAACTAGCTTTTTTGATTTATAATCCCTTTATAAGAAGCATACTAATCAAAGGAATCCATTATTGTCAACTCCCTATCACTGGAGTTGGGTTTCTGATCATCAATTTTATTCATAGAGGGTCCTCTGGATGTCAAGAGATTTCCAGACGTCTAATTGGTAGTTCAAATGAGTTGATTCCGAACTAGGATGGGTTCCCTAGGCTCGCCGAAGCGTCCCACTTCAAATCATCAGATCCGATCACTCATATAGTGGGACAAGAGTGGCCCACAGTACAACCCAGAAAACTCCCTAGGAACGACCTGTTTATCCAATTCTCCATTCCTGATTGGTTTTGTCACCAATATCCAAGATAATTAACTATAAAAGAGAACTAGATCATCCCACAAACAATACCGTACGGTTCCTCCATGTTTTCTAATTATTAAAAGGAGATTTCAGTTCTAGTTAAAAGACTGTCATGTAGACCAACATTGCAGTAGAATACAACTTGCATAAACAATCAATCAAAAGACCAATTCTATCCAAATCTCATCATAAATAGCGAAATCGAGAATTTGGAGGAATATCACAAGAAGTTAAGATCCTACACCGTTAAGTTGAGAATTTCTACTCGTCTTATGTGGAAGTTCGTCACCCGTGCAGTGACAGCGTTATGTGATAACGTGTTATAAAATGAGAAAAACCAATGAGAGAGGAAGGGAGAGTTAATATTGATAGCATACAAGAATGGGAGAGGGCATGCCTATTTATAGGCTAAGATGACTTCCTCTTGAAGAAACCTATTACATTAGGAGACTAATGATAGTTGCCCTATCTTATCATATATGGGTATCCACACATTGATAATACATCTAAAAACGAAGTCTTGTTTTTGCCTCCTATTGTTTTTAAATTGTTTCGGATAGTTTTTAGACGGTTTGGCAACCCATTTTGCAATATCTTTTTGGATTGGTGTTTAAATTTTTACCACTTTTGAGAAAGTTTGCAGAGTGGGTAGAACTCAAATAGGCATGAGTGTCTATAGTCTATTGCGGATAAATGAGCAGAGCTACATTGTTTTAGACATGCAATAAGGCAGTCCATTTTTTCTTTTTAATCCTAGCGTCATAAATCACGATTTGAACCGTTAGATACATTCTCCAGGTGAAACATTGCTATTACACCAAATTTAAGTAGTTGGATGATCACCAATCTCAAAATATTTTCCAAAAAAAAAAAAATTGAACCATTGGATATCATTTTCTTAACATTGTGGACCCCAAAAAGAAGATCTGAGTTGTTAAACCTCTTTGGAAGGTCAAACCCAGCTATGACATCAAATTCCAAAGATCAACTTCTTGTAGATCTCGAGAAATTTGCAAAAAAAGCCTCTCAACCATTGACGTACCATGACTTCACTACTGGGTTATGGATATTGGACCATGGCAGTATGATTTTTCTCATTTTTATAAAGTTTCTGGGACAGTTAGCCATGATCCAAACCGTTGTAAGAAGGTCAAACACAACTATGGTTCTAAATTTCAATCATTGGATGATCACCAATATCAAGATATTTGCAAAAGAGTGAGCAATTGGATTTTAATTTGTCAATGTGGGACCCAAACAGAAGATCTAAACCATTAAATCTTTTTGGAATGTCATTAAGGGCTATGGGGTCAACTTTCAAAGCTCAATTCCTCTTGGATCTCGAGAAATTTGTAAGAGACTTTCTACCAGTGATTTAAAAAAGTCTATTTCAATCAGTATTTGTGTGTTGCCGAACAAAAAAATTTCTAAAAGCATCCATTTCAGTAGCGTCATTTGAAGTAGATCTGTTTCATATACATCTGTTTCAAACACGTAAGACTTGCCTAACAAGCTTAATGTTTCAAGATCACTGGAGTCCTGAATTAATGGGTCCCTCGCTACTAATCAATTTTCAACATTTAACGTCTCAAAATCACTCATTTCTTTGAATTTGAACCCGTTTCATACTCAAGATGATCCATGACCGTCAAGAAACAGGTGCTGATATGATCTTTAGATAGATGGTCTTCATCATTCTAAAGGTAGATACATCATGTTCCACCATTTTGAAGATTGTTCAAGCAAATTTCAACCCAGGTTCATCCATTTTTAATATGATTATGCAGTGTTGGGTTAAGAAACATTACAGTATATGAACCTCCTGGAAGTTTATGAATTGGTCTCTGGGCCAGTTGTCCTTGGCCCTGTCAAAAAAACCCCTTGGCCTCAAAAACCCCTAAATAGTGATTGACTTTTTTCATTGACCATCGTTCACCATGGTTGATAGTTGACTGCATCTCCACTGAGATCAACAAAAAAACTTTGACCAGGTCAACAACACTAGCACCCACCCTTATAGTTTATTGGCATAGCGAATAGCTGGTTATTTTAATCAGAGAAGAAAACGGGAAGCGAGGAGAGCCTGCTTTGGCGGCATCAAAGGCTAGGAAGGTTGGTGCCTCGTGGGTTTGAAATTAACACTCGGGTTAGGTCAACCTCTATTCGTCTATTGTTGGCAATTAAAAGTTCAATCAATCAGTCTGAATTACCAATTCGTCTAGAAGTGGAGAATGAGTATGACAGGGTTTTCTTAAAGGTGAAAGGAAATTCATTGACCAAAACTACTCTGCGGGAACCATCCCAAACAACCAAACAGAGAAGGAATCAGCTGTCCAAAACACTTCAACATTACAACAACTTGCAAACTTAGCGATCCCATGGGCAGCATCAGTGTCCCAAGAAATATGGATAAAACTAGCACTAGCAAAATGAGTTGCAATTTCCATAATATCTAAATCATCGAACTGATGGCCCAGTTCTTTTATTCATTATTGGGATCTACTCACTTGCATATGAGAACACACAAATTCTAAAAAGCCTCTTTCCCACGCTTTCTTTAACGCAAAGCATATCGCCGATGAGATTGAGTTGGTCGTAACTGAAGTCGGGTGAGGCCATAGGCCAGAGTTCTATTAGCTTGGAATAACTTCTTCAGATAATTTTGCAGAGTTACAACCATTAATTACAATATCACCATTTGTGACCTATGTATATAATTTTATTTTGTAGTCAAAATTTTTCCATAATAAAATTAGAGCATAAGATAGACTGATACAAGGGTTACAGCTGCAATATCAACAAGTACTTATATGGGTTTTCACTACAATTGTTACAAGATTAAAAACTATGGTTTTTCACTGAAATTGTTACAGGATACAAAACTAACAAAACTAAGTCCCGAGAAAATCCTTCACTATTGACCTCAAGTATAGTGCTTATGGCTAGGTAATTGAATCAAATCAGTAAAACTATCACTGTTGATTAGTAATTGCATCTGTACAACTGGGAGATCTTTGGACATGAAGAAAACAAGTGGATGAAGCAATCAAGTAAACCTTCCGCTCTACAAATTTGAATCGTGAACAGTTTTCTCTACCTCTTTTTTATCTCTGCGTTTTTTCCTTTTTCCAAAACAGACCCCTGAGTCCAAAGAAGCTTCCATGGATTACAGTCGAGTTTCAGGCAAGAGGCATCCATTGTACTCCTGCATTCGCCTCCTGCGCCATCACAGCACCTACACTCAAGGCCCAGTGATGACAGTACACTCACATATCCTATCAGAAGAGCACAAGAAAACAAATTAATTAATGATAAAGCAATAGAGAACCTCGATGTTTTAGAGAGAGAGAGAGAGAGAGAGAGAGAGAGAGAGAGAGAGAGAGAGAGAGAAGAGACTTACTCTTTTGATCAATGGAAGGAAGTGCCCGGGCTTCTGCACATTTGGCAAAGTGAGCTTGGACAAAGAAGATGAATAGCACAAGCAAACAACATTTGGAAAAACCCATGTCTCTGTTTTGCTGAGGATGGCTAGGAGCTGGCCGCACAAGTTTATATATAAGAGCTGGCCGCACAAGTCTATGTGCAAGTCAACATATAAGCACTGGATATAACAAGGAAATATTAAATATCCGTGAAAAATCAAAGATACTCTGAATCTGTCCTCAGTCTAAATTTAAAAAAGGCAATTAACCACCTGACTTAATTTACACAGGGCCCACCTTCTTTATTAAAACCCTTCATATCACAAAACACCTTTGGGTCATTTTTGCTCGTGAACCGCCTATACGGATGTGAGGTAGTCTAGTCCATTCAGATGTTTGTAAATTTGAGGCATGTGATTAGGGGGAGTCCCACTGAAATGTTTTTCTTAAAAAAAGGTCAAATCTTACTCCAAACAAATTAACGTATATTATTAACTATTTGTCACTTACAAATATATATATATATATAACCATCCATTTTATATATGGCTACTCTTAATGAAAAATTTGTGATAATAAATAAGTATTAAAATATAAATGAATTGGATCAAGCATTGAAAGCCCACATACATAAGCTACATCAGGTGTAACCTTAAATCAGCACTGTACTGACGGCAAATATTTCTAGAACAGTAGAACTACGTTTAAAAATCTGCTGGCTGTTTCCATTCGTTTGAATTTGGGTGGTTGTGGGGGAGGCTTCTGGAAGAGAGGAAAGGAGGTGCCACGCGTTTACACATTTAGTACGTTTCTTCAGGAATCGAAGCTTCTGTTTCTGTCCAAGTTGGGCCTGATGTCTTAGAATAATGGGAAGAAAGCAAAGGCAAGGAAGGAGCCAGGAAAATTAGGCTAGCTGGCCTTGTTCTTTCTCAATATGGTGACATGTTTAGTGTTTTCATTTATGGTTTTATTAGGGTTGATTGGGAAGTGTGGACCCAAACAAGGGAAACAATTTCTTCGACTTTTATTGAGATGGTGACATGATCTCTTTTTGAAATTGTTTGCGTGCAGTAGATCTCCTTGTTCACACCTAACATGATTGTGATTTGGGGGTATGAAAATTTGAAGTTCTAGAGTTTACATTGTGATGACAAATCAATGTCATTTATTTAGTTTTACCATAAATATAATATACAATTTTCTTTTGTGGGCCTCTGGGGTCACTATTCTCTAATGGATTGGCAATCCTTCCTAGTTGAAACCACTATTCTAACGATAATAGCCCTTGCACTAAAAGATAAAAAATAAATTTAATCTTTGAAATTTATTAACCTTTGAAGGCGTAGGATTTCATACTCCACTGAGCTACCAATTATTCCAAATTGAACCTTTATTTTCACCAAGCTCTGATGCCACTTACAGGATTTCAGATATAACTGAGCTACTACTTATCTCTAAACCAATTGGTGATAAGAAATGGTAGAACAATTGTTTTAAGTTCTTTTCGATTATGTTAGAAAGGCATTCTAGCTATAATGGCCTTCACCCTAATACGGGCCCCCTAGGGTTGTAATAGTGACCTAACAGAGGTTATATATCAAAGAACAAGCTAAAGAAGACATGGATGGAAGGTAGCAAGAATAAAATTAACAGAGTGTAATTCATTTGAGGATTTGGCTCAAAATTGATTAGAGTGAAGAAACATAATTTATGTAACTAAACCAATATAGTTGAGAATTGGGATAAGACTATGATGATGATAGTCATATATCAAAGGATTGAGGTGATTTGATGGAGCTAATTCTATGCTTAATTTTCTGAACATAGAGCAATTATACGTTTTCAATCTACAATTTGTCTTGTTTGAGGTTTACTACTCGTGATATGTGAATGTAATTGTTATGGATTTGGATCCTTAGGTTGAAATATACATGGTGAAGGTTTTGAGGCCCCAGACTTATTCTTGATTGTAGATAAATTACTATTTTTATGCAACAGAAAATAAAAGCAATCAATCACACAAAGAATGTAATATAATATTTATTGTCGAAATCCAAACGGGAAAAAACTACGAGCCCAAAGTTGACTAAATCAGACACTAACTTCTCCAATTACAAGATATACTCACAACCCTATAATCGGTCCCTCGACACAAAGCATTGTAGTTGTTCTTGCTTACTAGGTTCCTTGACATGCAGTCCCTCGCTGCCTCACTATTAGTATTTTGATTTCCACCTCAAACGAATCTCTTCAGTGAGACAACAATCTCTTACAAAGATGTAGAAGCACAAATCTCCTATAATGAAGTAGAAGCACTAACTTTAGAACTTGAAGTTTTCAACCCAATCTCTTATAAAATCTTTAGATAGTATATCCAATGTGTAATTTCAACTCAGATTTTGGAGATGTGTGTTTTAGGGTTGAGGATAACATCGTTTTTATAACCCATAATTCTTGCCTCATTAAGATAGCCTTTGTAAAACCTAACTTACTAAACCTGACAAAAATATAAAATAATTCTGGAACAAGAATGTGGCTTTCTTCCGCTTCACTCTCAAGCGCAAGTGAGCATCTACTCAAGCACGGTCTTCACGCATACAATTGTTTTACAATTCCTTTATTAGGCTTGAGTGTGAATGATTGAGCTTGAGCGCAATCGCCTCTATCTAGGTCCACTCGAGCGAGTGTTCTATTTTCTGCTTTCTTCAATTCAGCACTTTTGGCAACGCGAACAACGATCCATTTTAAAGAATATACAATACAAATCAATGGACCTAATTTTGTCCAACCCATGAACTAGCCAATACATAAATCCTAACACATGGATCTGATTAAAGAAATGAATCTATTCCAGATCTTGTATGCATGGATCTAAACTCCTCCTGAATTGAAAATGGGTTCCATGCTCGTTCTGTTTGGAACTTGGGATGCCCGGATAATAGGATATCCATTTTCAACTCTATCCTTTGGCCATTAGTTAAGGTGTGCATTTAAGGATGTCAAAAAAACTGGAAGGTGTCTTTGTTTCTGGAGAAGCTTAAGGGTGTATTTGCAAATATTAGAAAAATAGATTAGAGGATGAATAAAAATCTATTCTCAAGAATGTTCCAATACCATCCAACAAGCTCAAAATGTACCCTTTTCATTGGTTTTACTAAAATCTACCTTGAAGCTATTAGAGTTGGTGACAATAACTTCCTCATGGGTAAGAGTGTAGGAACTTCCTTTTGCTTCTGCAGGGTTTTAGGAGAGAATTGTTCAGCTGATCTCATTATTTTATTTGATCATACACATAAAAGGGCAATAGCCCTCTTAAGATATATACAACTCATACGTTAAACACGCAAAATGGCTTCATACCCTTTTTGCACCTTATGGACTTGTTATTCTTGCACAACTCCTACTCACGAACACTCCTTTGCTGTGCATTGTTCTCTACTGATCAACTCATATCTTGTACACCCAAAATGACCTCATAACTTCTATAAGAGATGTAGATACAATCGCTCTCTAGAACAAAATTTCAGCACTTCAATTCTTAATAAAAACTCCAGAGAAGATGATCTCAAATAAATAATCTCCACTTAGGTTAATGAGATATGTGTTTTAGGGTTAAGAGAGAATCCCTTTAAATAACTCCAATTTCATGCCTCATAATAGTAATCAAACCAAGATAGAAATTGGCACAAAACAGGAAACTCCCACTTTAAAAAGGAAATAAAATCCCGCAGGTCGGTGAGGTTTTTTCCATCATCTGATCAATCAAGAACCTTATGCGATCGATTGTGTACCTATTTTGTTTAGGTACTTTTTCTAAATTTCACCTATTTAGCTATAACTCTTTCCAGATTCGACCGATTCAAGCTTTATCTGATCGATCGGATATAGTATTCCAAGTTTCCTTCAATTCTTTTCTTCAACTCCTTTTGGCGACTCAAACCATAGTCTATCTAAAAGAATATCAAGTATAACTTAATAGACCTAGAGTTTTGTCTAACCCATGAATTAGCCAATATACAAAAATCCTTTTACTTTCTAGCTTCCCAGTAGAACTTACATTGTCACTTATCACATACGAAAATATAGTTGACAGAAATGCCCTCAAAGAAAGTCTCAAATTCATAGAAAGTGACTTGAACCCTTCTACTTGGTTTCATGTTCAAATCCTCAGTAGGTTGTGTTAGTATAGGTTCTTTTCAGAGTGTTTTTGTTGAAGGAAGACACATTGCGGACAACTATATTCTTACTATAGTCATAGGCCCTTTTGAGGGTGTTTTTATTGAAGGATGACACATTGTGGACAACTATATTATAGCATATGAAATCCTTCATTCTTTTAAGAAAAATAATAAGGAAATATTTTTTGGCTTAAAGCTTGACATTTCGAAGGCATATGAACGGATGGAGTAGTCTTTTATATGTGAAATGTTAGATGCCTTTGGTTTTCGATAAGAATTTGTCCAAATTATTATAGAATGCCTAGTTTGGTCTCTTACTCCTCCATAATGTTTGTTTGCATTACAATGCGCATGAATTTAAAACATGTAATTCATATAAAAGGTCAAATGTGAATTTTAAAAATAAGCATCAAATAGCCTTTCTTTTTAAGGAAATAAAATAAAAAGAAGATGGGAGATAAATGATCATTTTGGAAAATGCGCCTTTGACCTTATTTTTAACTAATAATGGTATGAATTCATTTGTGTTTTAATGCAAATAAATAGGCCCTTTGCATTCTAAAGTGGTTAAAAATGATGAATCAAATGTGATATCAATTTTTTTATGACATGGGTACCCCTAAGGTCTTTGACCCAAAAAGACTAGTCCCCACAGTGGTATTCGCTAAACCCACGCAAACACACAACAAGGAAATCTGTGGTGGTTTTGAGCATAAGACATGGGGTGCAAACACAAGCCTTATATAACTCCATCTCCCTAGTGGGTAATTAAAGGTGATATCCAAAAATAAAATCAAATACTTTCCCCTTTAATGTAAATTGACTCAAGAGAAAATGAGAATTGCATACCCAACCATCACCATAAATAGCAATTTAGATTCGGAAAGTCAGAATTCTATCAATATTACCACCTTATGTCCTTCACCTCTTACCCCCTATCTTTCATCTCTCACCTCTTTAATAATCTTCCAATTGAGCTCCTTTGACCATGAATTCTATGCAAAAGCAACAATCTTCCTTACTCCATTCTTAGAGTACAACTAGAGTGAGGCCAACCTTAAGGCCCAACCATGTTGCCTCCTTATATCCTTCACATATTACCTTATATCTTTCACCTCTTTTATAATAATCCTCCAATCAAGCTCCTTTGACAATGAATTTGATGCAAACAAATGGCCCTTAAGCAATCGCAATCTTCCTTTCTCCATTATTTGAGTACAATTTGAACCAGGCCAAGCTTGAACTACAAGAAAAATGCATCCCCGTTAACCGTTATGGGCCTCAGGCTTGGGCTGAAGTTATGAAGTCCAAGTGGAAATTAGGCTTCTTTGGTTTGGGGATCAAGCCTGGGCAAAGTATGGAAGCCCATTAGGCTTAGATTTTCCATATCTGAACTAGGCGGAGTATTGACTAGGCAAACATCAAATCAAGGACTTGAGAATTGAGATTCCTTACCTAGTGGTTGTTTTTCTTTTTCCTTTTTATTTTTTCTTTTTTTTTTTTTGGTATTCTAACTGTAGGGGGCTAGGGCCCCACCCTCAGTAGGTGGAAGCAGGTAAGAACTGTCACCTCTTACCATTGAGGTAAGAGGCCGTTATTACCTTATGGTTGTTAATATATAGTTTATAAGAAATAATATGCAAAAACATGTTGCTACTTTTAAAGTTTTTTAATCTCTCCATTTTAACCTCAACAAGTAAATCATTCATGAAATACTAAAATAGTTGATTCAGAACCATTCATACCGTTCTTATATGTGGTCTAACCTATTTTCTTGTTCATCTAGACAACTTATGATCAAGTTAGCCACCTCATGCATGCATCCCATGAATTGTCTCAAAAATAAATGTAACATTCATTCAGCTATTACTCATCACTGGATTAAAATTCACAAAATGATGACTTCTAATCCATTAAAATTTAGGGCGAATGATCAAGAGGTCAAAGGTAAAAATGAGGATTGGCCACCCAATTGCTATGCAAAGCCCTAACACTATCTCATCTTGTCATGTTAAGAACTACTTGGAAAGTTAGAAGAAGTAGTAGAGGGAAAATGGGGAAATGAATTTCTTTCCTTTGGAAGGGTTTATGGTGGTGGAAGAGCAAAAATGAAGAAAATAAACTTCTTTGCTCTAGACGGGTTTCTAGAATAAAGGATCTTCTAATTCTTCTACTAATGAAAAATCAGCAGTTTCATTTTCTTCTATGGAAAACCCATCATCCATCGAGAGACCCTGTTCTTGACTCAAGCTTCCTCTCAACAATCCAAGAAAATCTAAGATCTAAACTCTCACTTCATCTTCCTCAAGAAGACTCTTTAATCCAGCTCCAACCTATCTTTAATCTAGCTCCAACCTATCTTCCTCTTGCCACCCCAACCTCACACCACATTCAGTACAAACTCTATTAAAGAGTGGGGGAAGGGGAGTGGATGGGTTGCGGAGGGAATGAGGGAAAGAGAATACCTAAGAGAGGATGAAAACTTAGAGACGAGAGAAGCAACAAAAATGCGGAGCCCGAAACAGAAAACGAGCATTTCCTTACAAAGAAACCGCCCTTTATACCACCTATGTATTCATGCGCAGAATTAGAAATCCGACGAGGGGCCATCAAAAATCCAAATCAGCTCCATCAAAGAAAATCTTAGCTGAAGTTCCGCGGAAATATCTTGCATCGAACAATGTTCAAAGTGATAGCAGCTGAAAGTTGTTGGATTTTCAATGGAAACGGGACGCACAAATGTGTGCCCTGAGGGGGTTTTTTTTTCGTGTTTTCATATGTAAACAATGAAATATAAACATGTTTGTTTATGTTAGAATTATGTAATTGGCTAATGGTTGGACAAAACTATGGGTCTGTTGAGATGTAATTTTGTATTTCTTTTAGAACGGAATGTTGCGTACATCGCCGGAAGAGCTAAAGTGAGGAAATTGAAGAAAGAGAGTAAATTGAAATGTTTTCCCTAGGATATCTTAGATTAAAACAGTCATAACTTATATACCGAGTTTTGGATCAGGGCATGCTAATTATCGTTGGAAAGCATTTTTCAAGTAAATATCTATAGAGCTTAAGATTGCATCAATCGGAGTTAAAATGACAAGTTATGTCCTCAAGAAACTTGCAAAAATTGTGCTATGTGTAATTATGGAAATGTCATTCGTTTGAATGGAGGCTTTGTCTGTTCAAACGGAGGCTGGAAAACTTGCAAGCCAAAAATCTGAGACTCTGTTCGATTGAACGGAGGTCTAGGCATTTAAACGGATTGATGATTTTGCTAAACTGACTAGTGTGAATTTATTTTCTTTTTGTGCCAGAATTGCTTGTTTTATTCATACATGGATTATAACCCTACGACACGAACTGGAGGGTATTTGTAGAGTTCCTCTCTCAACCCTAGTGAAAGAATTTGATAGTTTCAAGTCCAAAAAACCTTTTGGAGATTCATCATCTTCTCTACGGTAGCCATTGGAGACATTATGCAAAAGCTTTGAGTTTTAGAGATTTCTGCTTTCACTTTCTAGTAGAAGATTGTCTTCTTTTGTAGAAGTTGTTTACCATGCAATTTCAAGGTAGTTGATTCTAGCGCGGTGAGTAGTGAACGGCGAAGAGTCGGCAAGTAGATATAGTCCTTTGGTTAAGGTGACTGGAAAAGTGTCTATGAGCATTACTTATAACTGTTCATCATTAGTGCATGATTTTTGTTAGTCCAAAGAGGACTCGTGGTTTTTCCTGCATAGGGTTTCCAAGTAAAAAACTGTGTGCCTTGTCTTATTATGGTTGATTGATTTGCTTTTTCTTTTCTTTTCCACCATAGTTAATTGAACTGCGATATAGAAATATGATTGGGGCCTTGAATCTTAGTGATTCTCAAACCTTTAGTTGGTATCAGAGTAGACAAACTAATCCATTGTATCTAGATCTTTTGAGAGTTCTGGAATGGAATTCAATTGTGAAGGAACATTGACTACAAAGCCATCAATGATGAAAGATAAGAGATTTGGCTTAAGGTTGCTCAAATATGAGTCTAAGAAGGAAAATCCTAAATCTTTTCAATGCTTCCAATGCAAAGGGTTTGGCCATGGTTGTTTTGAATGCAACATTGGATGATTCGAAAGATCAAGTTGAAACCGTTATCCCTAACATTGCAAGTTCAAAACTTATTGTGTTTATAGAAAGATCTAACAATTCTTCTTGGCATGGTACATTAGACAATAATTCTAATGATGATGGTGAAGTGCCAAATACAAAACTGGATTGGGAGGTAGCATACCACTTTGTGTTCAATGACTGTGTGAAGCTGACCAAGTTTAACAAAAAGGTCACTCTTAAGTTGAAAGCTTATGTAAAATAGATCTCCTCCCTCAAGGCAGAATTAGAAAATGCATTTGCTAACTTTCGTCTCTTGGAAGGTCAGAAGAATGATATGGCTGACAAGTTAACTGATGGAGGTAAAAAAATATGAGTCTTTGTTAAATGATTTTGAGAAATCTGAAAAAGAGATTGAATCCTTGAAAGAAGAGCTGAATAATTGCAAAAAAGATAAAGATAATTCAAATGGGAAATTGAAGATGGCTATGTTAGATCTAACAGTTACAAAAGCTTTGTTGAACAAGATGAATACTAGCTTGAAGAAACTCGACGCTATCTTATGTCATGCCTCGATCCCGGGAATTGGGGTTAGGATAGCCCCACGGGGTGTACATACGTAATCCCGTAGTAATCTGTGCATGTAAATATAAACACACAAATCACTACAAGGGAGATTGCACAGGAACGTGTAGAGAAGTTTCTCCAACACGTAAATTACATTCATTAGTAAGCGGAAGCCTATGTAATACATCTGTAATGATCATAAGCAATAACAACCAAATTATCATAACATTCATAAATAAGTCTACATGGAACCAATTCTTATTTACATGATAACAATTCATTAAGCACGAACAAAATCTTAAAGCGTAAACAGGCCTATCCAAACTTAAACACTCAGCAAGTATCCCGTTGTCGCTCTTTGTACGATGACTAACCGTAGGCGTCATCTGCATTACCCTCATCTAGTCGCCGAGGTTTAGTACCTGTAACACCAAGGGTAGCATTGTTAATACGACGGTTAAGCAAGTATATAGAGGTACATAAGATCATCATGCCGTATCAAATGAAGTAAGAATATAAACATGAGTAACGAATCATAAACAGATTATTATACAAACTTATTGGCAACCACGTGGCCGTATTCTCCCAAGAGAAAGCATATCATCTAGAGGGAGCGTGCAGATTCTAGGGGATCAGCCTAGCTTTTTGAGAAGCGCCGACAACTCCTCCAAGGACTACTGTAGTAGCGATGTATCGTATCATACCCAAAATGGTCCCGTCGAACCTAATAAGGGCGTAGCTAAGTGGTGCCGACTTAACGTATCAAGATCGACTCAAATTCATATCTTTTATGCATCTTGGTTATACTTGTCATATCATACATACTAGGAGTTCGGTCTTGAGATTACATTCATTCATTCATTCATATCTGATAATCAATTCATGCATACTTAATTGAGCTACATATGTTGAGGGCATGGTTTCTTAACAATATGTATGCATTTAGATTGCATAGGCATCAAAGATAATTATTGGCCAACCCTATGTTAGATAATCCGTGATCCCGAGGGCATTCAACACGATGTATTCATAAAACGTCCGGTGTCATTTTGTTACCAATCTTGGCATTACATTGTGTATACAAGGGACACCTCTTCTTATGCTAACACCCATGACGTGACATCGGGAATTCGTCCGGAAAATCAAAGGGGATGAGTGACAGCTTTACACTTGTCCACCTTTCAGTTGATTACCATTGGGCTAATTTGGTTAGGAAATAGGTGCCATATCTAGAGCCCTACAAGGTCATTGAAGGTTCCTCACATCCTACGCTCATTGGGTTTTTACGGCTTAGCCGTTTACAAGGTTACTATTTAGCCGAGTGGTTTAGGTTTTCCTCTTAATTCAATACGCATTTACGGCTTGGCCGTATATTGACCTACGGCTTAGCCGTGCTAAGCCTACGGCTAGGCTTACGGCTTGGGTACGGCATGGCCATAGCAAAGTTCACGGCTTAGCCATGCATGAGCCGTAGATAAATTCTGGGTTTTGGGCCCTCTGGAAAGTTCACCATAGAATAGCCTACGGCTTGGTCACGGGGTGGTTACGGCTTAGCCGTAGTTCGTTCCATGGCGTAGCCGAGTGTTAACCGTAGTTCAAATTGGCTCTCTGGATTCTGAGCCGTAAAGACTTACGGCTTAGCCATGGGCTTCGCCGTAAGCTTCAAAATTTCTGAAACTGATTCTGCAGCTCGAGTTCAAGTGTAGAACTTCATCATTTGGGTTCCAATGAGGGTTCTTATACTTCTAAGCTTCATAATAGGTCTTACATTATTCCATATCATCAATATTGCCTAATCATACTCATTATCACCTAATTCAACATCTATGTGTGCTTATTTAAGGGAAAATGAGCTGTAAGTGAAACATTGAATGATCAATCTAAGAATCAATCAAATTAAACATACATTCAGTACCATACATACTCTTAACAGTGTTAGCCTTCTCTAACTCTTTCTTGTTGTGTAGCTAAAGGAAACCTTCAAAATGAGAATGGGTTTTCTACATAAAAGACATGTAATTGGTGAGTAAGGTGTAAAAATGCATGCATGTCATGTAATTGAGTCTTCTTGACTATAACAAACACAAAGAAGTGGAATGGGAGTAGATTCTTCACCTCAATGAGCTATAGCTTGTAGGAGATGGTGATTTCTAAGAAAAGATGTCCAAGGGGAGAAGAAGAGGCCAAATGGATGTTATTGCCCTTGCATGCAAGCTCCAAATCTAAGTTCCCAGCTTTAAGATGAAGAGAAGATGAAGAATGGTGAAGAGAGGGGATGGCTCCAACGAACACAGTGAGGAGGAGAAGAAGGAGACGTTGGAATTTCTTATAAACCAAATTTCCTGTGGTTTTTGCATACAAGTCCACAGTTTCTACAAATTTACAATTTAGGTCATATGGACCTCAACTAGGCCAAAATGGATCCGAATCAAGTTGAGCCCAACATGAAAGTTCACCCACAAGATGAAATGCACATGATGTAACTAATGATATGTCCATATGGTGCAAGATTAATTACAAAAAGGTCCTTGACTACCTAAGTAAAGTTCGAATCCAACTACATATCCAACTGAAACCCACTAATAATTTAAAAGCAAGGTGAATTAAGATTAATTATACATATTAATAGGAAAATCAAGCTTAATTAGTATAAATTATAATTAAGTCGGGTCGGGACCTTACATCTTGTGAAATAAAAAAGTGGCTTCTAACAGACGAGGTCTAGGCTATTTTAATGGTGCATGTACCTTGAAGGCTAAAGGTAAAACAGTGTTTGTTGAAAGTTATATTATTTTAAAACTTGTTTGTATTAAACATGCTGCAACTACTTTGAATAAGAAGAATGTGTCAAATCATACATTCACACCCACATGTCACCATTGTGGAATCAAAGAATACATTCGACCTCGTTGCAACAAGCAGAGGAGTTTACCAAAAAATAAGCAATGGAAGAAACGGTTGTTTGAGCAGAAGATCAAGAAAAGAGTCATCTGGATCAGAAAATCTGACTTGCCTGTTGAATTGGTATATATTTCGCTGAAAGTCTCAAATTCGCAAGTGTGGATACCTGAGTTAAACCTCTGATAAAGAAGATTAAGGCCCCACCCTCAAAACTGAAAAGAAGATGACATTAAGGAAGAGTTGCAAAACTTGACAAATATGCTCCATGTTCATCATTATTTGTGTCAATTATGGACAAAAAGGGGGAGTATGAAGATTTAGGTAAAATCTTTTTGATGCAAATATTTAATGTAATTTTGGAGTTATCTTTTTGTGTAGAATATTCATATTGTCTATAGAGTTTTGTCCATGAATTGCTAAAGTGGGAGATTGTTAGAATTATATAATTGGCTGATTCATGGGTTGGACAAAACTCTGGGTCTATTGAGTTGTATTTTTATATTTCTTTTAGAATGGACTGTTGCATATGTCGCCGGAAGAATTGAAGTAAAGAAATTGAAGAAAGATAGCAAACTGAAGTGTTATTCTCAGGACATCTTGGATTAAAATGGACATAACTCACAAACCGAGTGTTCGATTGAGGCACACTACCGATTGTTAAAAAGATCCTTTTCTCATAAATATTTGTAAAGCTTATGATTACATCAATCGAAGATATAACAATAAAGTTATGGCCTTGGAAAGTTTGTAAAAATTGTGTTATGCGTGATTATGAAAATGCCACCTATTCAAATAGAGGCTTTGTTCGTTCGAACAAATGGTAAGAAATTTGTGAAACAAAAATCCAAGACTATGTCTAATCGAATGGGGGTCCGGGCATTCAAACAGATTGGTGATTTTGTTGAACTGACTTATGTGAATTTGTTTCATTTTGTGCCAATACTGTTTGTTTATTTTTACATGGATTATAACTGTTAGGCATGAAATAAAGGCTATTTAAAGGGTTCCTCTTTCAACCTTAGTGAATAATATCACAATACTGAGCCCAAAAAACCTTTTGGAGATTCATCTTATTCTCTAGAGTAGCCATTAGAGAGATTATGTTAAATCTTTGAGTTATAGAGATTTATGCTTCTACTTCGTCATAGAAGATTGTCTTTTCTTGTAAAAGATCGTTCACATTATGATTTCAAGGTATTTAATTCAAACGTGGTTAGTGTTGAACGATGAGGAGTGGGCAAGTAGTTATAGTCCTTACGTTGGGAAGACTGGGGAAGGGTGAGTATTGCTTGTAATCGTACATTCTTAGTGCTTTGTTTTTGTTGGTCCATAGAGGACTTGTGGTTTTGTAACACTCCAACCCAATTTAATTCGGTTTAGCGACTAATTAATGTGTTTTTGAGTAATTTGCTAGTAAATGAGTTTTATGTTTGTTGGTTTTCCTTTTGAGTTTTGTTTTGGGTCATGGATAGGTAGTTGGGCTGAGGTTAACTTGGATTAGGTATACATGAGCCCTTTTTCATAATTTTAGATTTTGTGTGATTTTGTCATTCATGTATCATCTTGGTGTCAAAGCGTGTATTTTGTCAAGCTCGTTACTTTTTATAATTGACTCGCTTGCAAACGACTTCGTTTGCTTTCGTTGGACGGTTATTTGACTCAAATTGTAATTATCCTAAACTTTTGGACTTCTTTATACTTCAGTCATCCTTATCTTATATAAGTCGATGCATGCACCAACCTTCCTCCTCAACATTTCTTCTTCTTCTTTGTTCCTTGTTCCTTCCTTTCTTTTCTTATCTTTCTTCTTCTTCAAGCAAAATCAAGAAGGGGAGAATTTGGTTGCATCCATTTCATCAAATCCGTCTTTTGTGAGTTGAAGGTAAGGGTTTGAGTCATGACATTCTCTATCTATTTATCTTGCATTCTTCTTCTTTTCACTGCATGCACTCAATATCTCTCTTTCTTCTGGCATGCATGATTGTTAGAGTTGTATTTGGACGTTGAATTTGAGCCAAAAAACAACTATCCATGTAACAAAGTTCATTTGAGGCAAGTATAAGCACCATTTGGATGAACATGTGTTGGTAGTTGATGATTATTTTTATTCTTACTTGATCTTGTATGTTTGCCATGTATTACAGCCCTATGGAGTTCAAATATATATAATTGTTCCTTTTGGTTTCAAGTTTGTGTCAATACAGTATTCTCTGTAACAGGTTCAACCTGTGATTTTTTGAAGCTCACGGCTAAGCCGTAAGCTATCTACGGCTCACTCTCCAGAGAGCTGAAAAACCTGAGTTTACTTTATAGTAAAGCTACAACTAAGCCGTAAATTATCTGACAGTTAAGTCGTAGGCTAGCCGTGACCCAGCTGTAGGTTTAGTTATGGCTGGATGTCCAAAGAGTTGAAATTTTAGAAGACCTTCTAGGTCCAGCCACGGCTAAGCCGTGTAATGTGTTACGGCTAAGCCGTACCCTAATCCAGGCTGAGCCGTAGAACAAAACATGGCTGAGTCGTAGAACAAAACACGCCTAAGTCGTAAATACGGATGAATAGTAAGGAGAATCACAGCTGAGCCGCAGTGCATATTAGGGCTAAGCTGTAAGATGTCTATGATTAAGTCGTAAGTTACCCACGATTAAGCCGTAAAACCCCTAAAAATGGAAAAAGGACAGGGTTATTAAAAAGACCTTATAGGGCCTCGAGTTAGAATGTAGGTACCTTTGACTTGCCCAATGGAATATTGTAATAGCATGAATGGTCTTGAGGGCTATGACTCATTCATGTGTGTTGTCCAGCTATTAAGCACCTCCCCATGGGTGTTGGTTTAAGTGACTCTAATATACCCCTTGCTACAATGCAATACTAGACAATGGTGTATCAGATAGCTTAAAACTATATTATCATGCACGGTTAGAAACACTAGATAACTGACTAGGGTTGGCTAGTAAACTAACTTGATTCCATCCAATTGATTGCATGGCATATTGGATAACACTTATTGGCTTTCACTCTTATGTATGGCTTGACTTTATTTCTTTAGATGGTTTATGCATTTGATTTGCTAACACATTCTTGGCAAGTGCTACTTTATGTGCATTGGTTATGGTCAACAACGTCAGCATCGTATGCATTGAGATTGTATGAATTGAACGTAAAGTACTGTTCATTATATGAAATGCATGTTGTACTCATAATTGACTCCATGTGTGTAACACTCCGACCCGAGTTGATCCGGATTAGTGGGTCATTACGTGTGTTTTTACCGTTAAGAGTGTTTTGGCTTTTGTTTTATTTAGTTTGAGTTTTAGAGCGATTGTTTGGGTTGAGTTGACTTGGTCTAGGTAGTTCGAGCCCTTTTTCGTAATTTTGACTTTTGATTGACCTTGTCAGTTTTGCGTCATTCTGACGTCAGCGCGTGTATTTCGTCGAGCTTGTCGTTTTCCGTAACTGTCTTGGACCCGACCGATTTCGTTTGCTCTTGTTGGACCGTCATTTGACTCAAACTGACATTTGTGTAAGTGACTTGGACTTATATGTAATTTTGGCCTCTTTTTCCTTTAAATATCCCACCAACTCTCCCATTTCTCTCGATCGTCTCTCAGCTCACTCTCTGTCTCGTCTCTCTCTCGTCAGCTCTTTTTCTCTCCTTCTCCTTCTCTGTTCGATTGCTTGTGGGAGGAAGAAAAGAGCAAGTTGTGTGTGTTTTCCCGGTGGACTGAGCCAAGCAACGTGTGATTTTCGTCCGTGAGGCAAGTATAAGCTCAAGTTGTATAAACACCAATTGATATGGATTTGATTGTTGTGTTTTGATTCTTCATTGTGTTTCTCAGTGTTAGACAGCCCTATTGAACTCATTTCACTGTTATCTTGCTGTTTCCAGCCGTTTTGCACACTTTCTGTATGACTGTAACGATTTCAGGAAAATGACTCCGTGCACTCACAGTTAAGCCGTGAAATGTGCTACGGCTAAGCCGTAAAATGGCTTACGGCTAAGCCGAAACCCAACCGTAACCCTAACCGTAGAACAGTACAGACTGTTATCTGAAAATAACTGAGAGTTGGCAAATTGCCATCCTTCTACGGCCCAGCCTGATCTAAGCCGTACATTGGCTTACGGCTAAGCCGTGGACCAGGATACGGCTGAGCCGTAGAGGAAAATTCGGTTGAGCCGTAAATCCGGGTGGATATTTGGGGAACCTCAGCTCAGCCGCAGTGTATATTACGGCTAAGCCGTAAGATGCCACGGCTAAGCCGTAAGGTCACCTACGGCTACACCGTGAACCCTGAGAATTGAATGAAAAGGACTAGGTTTAAGCAAAAGACCGTATATGACTTTCATGTTAGAATGTAGCGAACCTGAACATGCCCAATGGAATGTCTGAATGACATGAATGATCTCGAGGGCTGTGAATCATTCATGCTTGTTATCCAGTTGTTTAGCACCTCCCCATGGGTGTTGGTTTAAGGGACTTCGGTGCACACTCCAGACACTGCAACACTAGACAATGGTGCATCGGATAACTTAAAACTACATCAACATGCACGGTTAGAAACACTGGATACTTAATGTAGGATTGGCTTGTAATTGATCCTTGATTCGTATAAGTACTTGATTGGTTTGATTGTACAGCATATTGATTACGGTTATGCCCTCTTATGTGTTCTGCGCTGGACCTCTCGATTCTGAGGGAAATGCAGCAACCCCAGAGCGAAGCCCGGGCGGGACCATTCTACTATTGTGGATTGTGTTTTATCGTTGCTTCATTGGAGTAATTGCACCTGTGTTTATTGTTATGGGTACTTGAGTTCGTTAGTACTTGTTTGCATGCAGTACCTTCAGTATCAATATCAGTATCAGCTTATTGTATTCAGTATTCAGTATCAGTGTGTGTGATGCACTTCCTATTGTTTGTTCAGTATGATATGTGAGATCTGTATGTGGTATGTGATATGACATGATTGATTGATTGAGGTGCATCATCCGATTTGATTGTGATTGGTATTGGCACTACTGAGCCTCGGCCTTAGGATACCCGACGGGGTTAACTTTGGTTTAGTTTATGTGTTTGCCTCTGCAGAGTGTTCTGTCCTAGGACTCTGGACCCCGGGAACTAGAGACCCATGCGTACCCTGGCCCGGTCGCTGGTGTTCTCATTCTGACTGCTCTCGTAAGGGAGAAAATGGCCAATGTAGTAGCCACTTTGAATGTTATCTGTTTATGATTCTTACAGCATGCTTATTCATTTGCATATTTGCTTCGTATACGAACATGATTTCTGTAGATCCTGCATCATGACTATTGCTCACTTTAGATGCAATTCGTGTTATCGTCTTGTTGCTTATATTTTGCTAAGTCGTTGTACTTATTCGTTGTCCTTGTGTGTTGCAGGCTCAGATCCCTCTCCCGATCCTGCGTCGGTCGACCCGACTTCAGGAGAGGCTCGTGAGGCCCCCTCCGGCCTAGAGGAGTGGACTTGATCCATCCTCCAGAGTACGGTTTGCATCATTTTGTTCTCCCCATTATTTGAGTCCGAGTCTATTTGAGGGGATTTTTCTGTACTTGTAAAGTGGGCTTTGAGTGATATTTGTATTTCGATTTTTTGGATTGTTGTAAGCCCGCTATATTGTCATACGTTCTTGTAACTTGTTCTTGTTATTAGTTCATAATCTTTTGTAATCCCCTATGTCGTGTTGGTACATTGTGGGTATGATGTTATATGCCTTGATACGTACAGCTTCCGCGTACAGTTGTTTGCACGTGTGAATGATCCCTTGTGTGTGTATGCCTGGACGGGGTCTAGGTGTGCATGCACGGGAGTACGTGTGTCATTGGTTAGACTTTCTCTGACCCCCGGTCCCTGGGCTCGGGTTGTGACAATGTGTCAGGCACTGCTCAGCCTCAGCCTTAAGATACTCGGCGGGGTTGATTTTTGCATAGTATGTATAGTATAACTGCAGTGTGTTTATATCTTGAGGCTTCTGGACCCCAGGAACTCGAGACCGATTCGTACCCTAGCCCGGTCGATAATGTTCTCATTATGTGTAGATCCCTAAAGGGAAGATATGGTAAATGTAGTAGCCACATAGTATAGTACCCTCATGTATTGATTCGTATAGCATGCTTTTTATTTATAATTGCACAATTCGCCAAGCATACAAAATTAAAATTCAATGCAATTCTATCTGTTCTTTATTCTTTTAGACACAACACGTGTTAACTTATTGTTGCTTATGCTTTGCTAAATTGTTGTATTCACTGGTTATCTTTGGTGTTACAGGCTCAAATTCCCCTACTGACCCCTTGTTGGTCGGCAAGACTTCATCAGAGACCATAGAAGCCCCTTCAGGGCTCGAAGAGTGGATGTGATCACTCCATTAGAGGGCGACATGTCATGCACATAGGTCTCATTGTGGGGTGCGGGATGTTTTTGGGTTTTTGTAACTTGGAGTTGTTTATTTTGTATTGGTTATCTAGAAACTATCCGTTTCCTCTGATCAAACGGGGTTTCAACTTTGTGGATATCATGTAATTAATGTTATCTTTTGTTATTGTCGTTGTCTTTCATTCTTGTACCTTTTTTGTTTTTTTGGTGTAATGATATTTACAGCTTCCGCGTACATTATGTTTACACATGTGAATGTCCCTTGTGTGTGTATATTTAGACGGGGTCTAAGTGTGTATGCATGGGAGTACGTGTGTTACTGGTTAGGTTTTAACTAACCCCCGATTTCTGGGCTCGGGTTGTGATAGGTTTTTCTCACATGGGGTTTCCATGTAAAAAATCACGTGTATTGTCTTATTTTTGTTGATTGATTTTCTTGTTCTTTTAATTTCTGTCATAGTTATAATCGTGCTTTGAATCTTGGTGATTCTCAAACCTTTAGTTTATACTAATTTATGTATTACATATGCATAATGAAGTATGAAAACATTGTATAAATGGAGCTATATTTAGCTTAAAGCTTTCAATGTTTTATACATCCCCTCTCAACACAAGCCAACTAAGGATGGCAATGGAGCGGGTTTGGTATGGGTTGGGGTAAACCCAAACCCGTCCCATCTTAAATTTATCTCATCCAAACTCACCTTGCTCATGACGGATCACTGATTGTAATACTAAATCTGCCTCATTTGAGTAGGTCAAGTCAAATTTAAAACTTAAAAATTTTAAAATATATAAAAATGAATGAGAATGTGTGCAATAGAAATTAAACATGCCACCTTCTCTTCCTATATGCATTATGTTAAAGCCCAAAACCATTTACACTATATGAGTTTTGTTTATTACTTTAGTAATAAGTATATAAATATTATGTATTCAGGGCGGGGTAGATTTGGTTAACAAAACTTAAACCTGCCCCACATCAAAAAAAAAAAAAAAAAACCACCACCAAACCCGCCTCTTATAGAGGTGCGACAGGGCGGGTCCCATTTTTACCAGACCCATTGCCATCTCTAGGGTCGCCCATTTCTCCTCATTTCCATTGGCAATAGGTCACGAGGTCAAAACCTTTCTTCTCTTTTTCCAAGTCCCATGGCCCCAAACTTGTAATTTCAACTGTTTAAACTTTTTGTTGAACTAACTGGATGCAAGGGCATTTAGTTTCATAGCTTAAAATTTTCATATATTCTCATAAATATCTAAAAGACAAAAAAAAAACTATAGATCTAATTTTTTGCACTTCTATTGTTACCCAATTCATCTGAAGCTTCCAATGTTCTCGTATAAAAAGTAAACCTTAAGATGTTAACTTTCATATCTTAGATACTAGCAAATATTATGAAATATGTGAAAACACACACACACACACACACACACACACACACACACACACATAAAATAACCATCTAAATCATGCTTCCTGATTGTCTGCACATTTGTGGGTCTCAAGTTCATGATCAGAACCAATCAATAATTAAACCCCAATGAATGAAGTTTCAAATCTTTTATCCACGTGAATTTCTAGAAATACATGAAAAATATAAAAAAATTTCTCTTTTTTGAGTACCCCCACTACACCAAAATTCGGTATTAGCAACCGTGGGTTGGAACGGACCTCATCTATCTCAAAATAGGAACGGACAAAATCACTACCAGCCGTTAAAAACCCGTTCGTTTTTTAAAGAATGGCAACTGGGGTTACAAAAACAGTGCAGAAATCGTTCGCGCCTAACGTTTCCTCCTCACGCCTTTTTTTTTCTCTTAACGTGCCCTAACCCCAAAAACGCCTATTGCACAAAACATCGTCTCCCATCCCCTTCCTTCCTTCGCCATTTTGTATAAAACATCAGTCCCTTTCCCTTCCTTTCCAATTCCCATTGTGAAGGGCGCCGTGCAGCCCCAAGGAGTCACCACGACGTGCTGCTCCTCTTCCCCATCGACTGGCTTCCCCTTTTCAGGTATGATACCATGCCCTACCATCATCTCATCCACATATGGTTTTTGATTAGTTGCTTGGAGAACAAACTTCATCCCACTTTTTCGGTGTTCTGCCACCACTTGATAAATGGCCATTGAGATTCGATGGCTTCAACAAAATCATGGAAAAAAAGTATTGCAGGTATGGGCATTCAACGCCATTTCTACTACAACTAGGAAAGAATATTGTGCACGCCATTTTTTTGTTTTTCTACCCTTGTTTCGATTTAGATCTGAGAGGAACATATATCTATAAGTGGACTACAATCAGTCTGAAGCAAAGGGCAAAAATCAATTGCTGTCATTTTGATTTAGATTTGCCCACCTCTTGCTATATTTAATTGTTTAAGTGTGGATCTCAGCAAGTAGTTCCATAGTTTTTTTCTAGATGGGCATTAAGGTCCATGCCACAGTTCTAGTTTGTTCGATATCAGCTATAATTGACATGCAGTCCCCTTTGATGATAAGAGATGAGATATGTAGAGATTTATAGAGCTGGAGCCCTTTGTGAAGAGCTAGGAGTTTTGTTTGGAGGGAATGGGTAGCAGCAACCTTCCCCGTAAAAGAGATATGCATATGTCCTAGACAATCACGAATAGGGCTGGATTAATCAAGTTTTTGATGTGTTGTTATATGAGTATTAAACTCAGATCTGAGTGCACTTGGAATATCCAGACAGTTGACATGTTGTTGGAAAATTGTGTTCTAAAAATCTGTTAAAAGTGATGAACAGTTCACTAATCTTGTTTATGGCACATTAAGTATCAGTTTTGATAATTGAAAGCCAATGAAAAAAGTGAATTGAATGAGTTTTTGTACATACTACAGATCTGAAGTACAGTTTATGGTAACCAATTATAGAATTTCTATAACTTTGTGCAAGTTGCCTTTTGGATGAACCGTACCCATACGCCGAAAAATCTGCTGATGTGTTCATATTCATCTAGTCTATTAATCATTTTTTGAATGATCAAGAAAATTTTGGACCAATTGTCCTCAAATTATGTAGCCCAATGATCGAGAATTTAAAGCTTTGGATTGCTGTAGTTTCTTACCATTGGTCTTTCTATGGAGCAACCTATTTATTAAATGCTGCAGATTGGCCAACAAATTTGCTTACGGTGGCGTATTTGATATTTTTTTATTGAATATCACTTGATATTTAGTGGGTTTGATGACTTCTTTTTTTAATATATTTTCCTCTTTTCTTGCAGCAAGATTTATAGATTTATCTCTACAGCAATCACTTTTGTCCTAGCTTGGTAGGGAACAATCAACCCAGCAAGGTGTGTTTGTTTTTTTCTTCTCTGCTCCAAATTATTTTTCCAGGCTGCACAAATGAGTGTGTGACTACTGGAAATGATTTGAAGTCAAAAAAACACCTCCATACAAGCAGTGGAATAGAAATGTTATCTGTTTTGCTAATGTATTCAAACTGCTTGCACTTAGAATGATGCATGCACTGTATCATTCTTTGTCAGGAAGACCTTCTTCCATTTGGATTCTACTGAAAATTAAAACCCTCCCTTTTATTCCTTTTTGTTTGTATTTGAAAATTCATTCTCATTTCTATCACTACCTACAGTCCTTAGCGGTTAATTTTGCCAGTGTATTATTTAATGTATTGTTTCCATGTTGCACATATATTCAGGCCACAAGTTCAGCAAGAGGGATCCGAACACGCACCTTTGAATCTCATGGAAGGGGATCCAAACAAGCACCTTCAGTCTTATGTTTTCCTTTCTTTTTTGAATCTTGAGGTATTATTACTCTCTCTCTCTCTCTCTCTCTCTCTCGCTCTCTCTCTCTTTGTGCTGTTTTTTTTAGCTTTTTCAATTGGATTTCATTGTTGAATGTGGATTCTAAAGGTGTTTGGATGTAAACCAACATCCATTGCCTATTTGATTCAACCTCATGAAATAGGTTCTCTCCTTATTCTACCTCAACTTTAGTTCTTGTCTTCCTTATTCTATTTATAAAGACCGTTATGAGGGTGTTAAAAATAAGTTCTCTCCAAGTATTGCCGCTCAAGTTGGTATTATGGTAAACGAAAATTTTGGAGGGCCACAGGGAAAGGATCCTGATTGTGCAAATATTTTTGTTATAGTGAAGGCGAGAACTAAAGTTGATGTCATGTGGTAGGATGGTAATCTGAAATTAGGTTTAGATTCACAGTCCTTGGTTCCAGTGGACAATGTTGGTGATCATGACTTTTGGCCTGAACAATTTGTATTGGAGAAAGGATGTACATGTTTCTACTAGGTAGCGATCAGGAATCGTGAAGAGTGTAGATGCTATCGAACGAATGGACTGTGAAGGTAAAATGAATAACCCCAGATTGGAATCAAACAGTTGATGAAAAGACTGTAAGCACTTATGAATTGATTGAGCATCCAGACTATGCCTTCTATATGGGTGAAGTTGTGTTCAGATATTTGCCGCATTCCAAGAAGTTGGAAGCAAGTTTACCCGCCATCCTAAGTGAAGCGCACAGTCAAAGCTATGAAGAAACATAAAATGAAAATAGAGATGGCTTTGCTTCAACCTTTGAGAAAAGATGTCCTTGAAGAGAAGCACATCGGTGAAGGTCATTATGAGTACAGTACAAGTTATTTATCTTGTATTGGAAATGTTACTGGTTATCAGGATGGGGCCATTAAGGTGAAATGGGCATCTTGTGTTTGGATAAGGTCCTGTTATATGAACAACTGCTGCCCCTTGCAATGGCAAATCGAGAGGAGGTAGATTCTCCTCATCCATTGCTCTTCTTGGTGCGTTTCTCCATAAGGCTCACCTGTCTGCAGTTGTGAAGATTAGACCAAGGCCCAACTAATCAAGGATGGAAGGCCTAAGTCCATTTATGAAGTGGCGACACCAGCTGCATGGGCCATAATGTGAGCCGTCAGATCCTCATATGTGTCACCAACAGTCAATTCAAATTTGTTCAGGCACAACCTTATTCAAAAGCATGCTAGATAGTTTTTGGTTTATGGTTTATTGTTTAAACCATAATTTCTCTGAGCCAAGGCCTTTTCAGGAAGATTAGGGTTCATGTTGCCACTCAATGGCAATTGGGGATCTATCCATTGCATGACTAGGCTTCACTGTCCCACAAAATAGCAGCCGTTTTAGCTTGTGTTCCAGCTTATGAAAATTCTAGCACAATCTTTGGCCTCTTGGGGCAGAGGTTCTGACAAAGTCCATTGCACGACTCGGCTTCACTATGCCACAAACTTGTAAAATTGGCTGGCTTGCATGTGGCAAAGGTTCACAGTCCTCAATGTTGGACAGAACCACCAACAGTGTGTTTTTGATGAGAAAATTTTCCTTTGGTACTTGAAATTCTCAGAGTATCCTGCTGAGAACTGTCATCTATATCTGGTGTTCCATGCTGGTCTTCCATGCTGGTCCTCATGGGAAAAGCATCAGTACACTAGTCCGAAACAACTTCGTTACTAACATGTTTAAGCCTTTGCCTCTTCACTATATCATAAAACACAGAAACAAGTGTTGTGTCATCATCGTACTCTACTTTTGTAACATCTTGGTGGCAGTTCTTGCATTTTATCATTGATTTTTTGAATTTAGACTCTTGAGTCATATTTTTGGGCATAGACTTTTCACTGTGCTCAAAATGGCATTATGAGGATGAGGCAAATCTCAGTAGGCATCTGCTGATTCAACACATTGAATCTGATTTGCTTGTGCCTTTGGTGGCTTTTTCTTTGTTCTCTTCTTTGGAGTGGAGTTACACTCTAATTTTGAAACCTCTTTGTGAGTAGACACTTTGAATTTTGTCCTTGATTTTTTGAATTTAGGGACATTAGGAATATCATTGTGGCTCAAGAATTGTACCCACATGATGAACACCACATATAAGTTTGGTTTTGTAGAGAAAAAAGATAGAAATTATGACATATTTTTTCTCATGTTGTTTTTCATATTATTCATGTGGTAGATAGCTATGTAAGATTGGGAGAGCTGTGCTGTGCCAATAGTCATGGAATGGACATCAATGCCCAAGCAAAGTGACAAAATATAAGAGTAAGTATAGCAATAGTAACCCAAAAAAGTGACTCTTTTTAGTTTTCAGTTCGAGATACTATTTCTACTTCCTATTTAGATTAATGGACCTCCTCCTTTTACCTTTTTTTTTTGGTACTAAAACAAGGAAGGGCTTTATGTGAGAAGTAATTATTTCTTTCATGATGCAGGTTTTTGAGATTCATCACACCATTAAATTGGGCAAGGGGAAGGTGCTTGATTTCTGTTATAAAAGTTTCACGTTATTGCCACATTGGATCCATGCCATGTGCATTTCTCATACATCACATTAACCTGCATGTGTGGTTTTTAAAACCCCTTCACTAATGAGGACTGGGAGGAGAAGATGGCTTTGGTTTTCTGAAGAAATCTTTACTTTTCCTAAGGGATAGCATCAGCAGAATTGGCTACTAGGCAGCAGTGTCTGCAATCTCAACTAGGTAAAAAAGAGAAGAAAACCAACTAGTGCAGTTGCATCTGAAATCTCTTGCTGCATTTTTCCATTTCCATGTGTATGGCATGAGACTACCTACCCTCATCTTATTTATTTGACAATCCATCTTTTTCAACTTGTGGGTGGCATTTCTCTTTTATTTTTCTATTTATTCTGTTGGGCTTTGGTTCAATTGCTCTATTATTCTCTTTTGTATTCCTTTTCCTAAATATCTTGACATGATGGGTATTGATTGAAGGAAAGCTACAGGCATTGCATTGTTTTTTCAGAACTTGGTTTTGGACTCAGAGACAGGTGGAGGAAAGAACTGAAAAGAGGGAGGAGGTGAGGGTATTTTGGAGGAAACTGTGTGATTTGAGATTACTGTATTAATTAGTTCATATATGGCATCTTCTTTCTTTAAATTTTCTATACGTAAATTATTGTTTTCGTTTTCTTCTTTCAAAATATGTATGTTTTCTAATTTTGATTATTGGTAGGATCCTTTCTCTTAAAATATGTATGCTTTCTAATTTTGATTATTGGTAGGATCCTTTCTCTTCTATCTCTGTGTGTCTTCCTAAATTATAATGCTGGGACTTCCACTTATGGCATCGTAAGGAAAGGATAAAAAAATCAATGTCAGTTTAAGTTTCTAACATGTTTCTAGCTATTTCAGGTCAAACAAAGGAGACACTGAGGGCATCGTACATGCACCACCTAGATCATCTGAAGCGTACTATTGGAGCGGCAGAGATTACGAGAAGGTTCTCTTCAAATGAAAACACATTTATCATTGGAAGATCATATGCAGTTAATCCTTTAACCCGCTCAAGACAAAACTTAAACAATCACAAGAAACTTGGGGCTCTTCTGCAGCATGAGCTGAAACCAAAGTCAGTCTTGACTGTCATTGGTGAATTTGATATATGTGGTTGATGAACGGTTGTCATGGCACCCGGTATTTCTATATTTTTAGCATCTTATTGGTCTACTTTTTCTTCCATATGTATAGAGGGTGGTTCCTCCTTTGCTATCTCTTTTGTATTGTATTTTGGCTTTCAAACTTCTCAATGAACTAGGAAAATAAAAAAGTGCCACTTACTCACACGCTTAAGTTTTTTTTCTTTTTAGGATAAGGATTGCCTAAAGCTACTTTTGGAGCATTTATATAAATGACCAAAGAACTTAAGGCACACTCACCCAGATTGCTTTAGTTATGGAGTGATTTTTATATTTATATTTTTTCAGGGCTGATTCACTTGTACCAATTATTTTTTAGGCTTGACGTCATTTTTAATGAATGTTATTTCAATTAATAAAACTTATTCTTAAGCAAAAGATACATTATTTATATTTTTTGGTGTACATTGATGACTGTAATAAATAAATGTTATATTGATGAGCAGTGTTAATTTAGTATGAATGTGAATTCTGTTGTTAGATGATTAGATGACTGTTTCTATAAAGTTATCTGCTTGAAATCTTTTTAATCGTTTCAAATGAAATATAAATAGCCCTCTAAAATTTATAAACAAAAAAATTAGTTAAGAAATTTGTTTGGAACGGATTTAGAGTTTAGGAACAGTTCTCAGCAGTTCTATATTGCAATTCAGGGATGATTCCAACTGTGTTGAACCGTTCCAAATTAGATGTAAAGGTGTTCCACAGTTATAGCCAGGAAGAATTTGAAAATTTTCAAGAACAGTTTAAAACCGTTCCAAATTTATATATCTGGAACGGATTCAAGCTGTTCCAGATTTATTTTTCTGAAACAGCTTCAAACTGTTCCAATTTTTCTACAACACCATTATCTAAAACAGCTTAAAACCGTTCCAGATTTGGTTTGGAACGGTTTTAAGCCATTCCTAATTGCGATTTTTGGTGTAGTGCCCATTTCATGATCTTCTTTGAGATCCTGTATCCTAGAAAATTTTCGGAATCCTGGAACCACTCAAATTGTATAAAAATGGTATATTTGTTTGCTCTTTTTCTTTGTCCCCATAGTATGCTCATCTAAAAATGTTTCTTCCCAACAACATGCTAATATATTTCACACATGTAAATCTCACATATGAGTAAATTTAATATGTAAATTAATATAGATATCTCATCTTTATATCCGACGCGTAAGACAAACAACCCTTCTATATATAATTGAAATCTTTTCATCCTCCACCTCCTGCGTGATTGGCATAGTCCTAGGGCTTAGAGATGAGTTTGCGAGAACTATATGCAGAATATTTCCACCGGAACAAAACTCTATGCAATACATTTTTCATTTCATTTTTCTAGATTACAATTCTTCTTATTGTAATGGTACAGTCCTGATAAAAGCATAAAATTTGAAATTATCCCATGCAATTTCCACTTGATATTATTGTGACATGGATGGGATACCAACATTGGCTGCCATCTGCCTGCATCTTTTGATTCCCAAATCATTCTGGAGTAATCATAATCCTTATGGAATCTATTATCATATAATACATGAGGTCAAAGGTCTGGAGTCCAACGGTTACAAATCAATACTCCAATGCTCAATCGGCACCGTCATGGTTGAAATCTTCTTTCCCAGTAGTTATCTCTTGAAAGTCAAAATAAGATTTCGTTAGAAAAGGGGAGATTGATTGGAGGAATATTTGAAAATTTGACAGTGGATCATATGCCGCATTCCAGTACCTCGTTCCCATTGAGAACGAACATGTTATGAGATTTCTTGTTTCTTACACTTGCAAACGTGATAGATGCTGGTGGAACAGTTAGAAACAATTGGAATTGTTTTTGTGGAAAGATGCTTAAGTGGTGTTTCACTTGTTTAAACTGAAGAAAAACAACCCAACAGTCCATAGCAATTTATAAAGTTTATTGGAACTTTTTTACTGTTAGATGTACAAAAGTTTCTAATTGATGATTTTACCAAAAACATTATGCAAGGGGACTCCTAAATCATAAAACTCATCTACAGTGTGAGTGCACCAGAGTGGTGACCACTCTGGTACTTTTTTTGCATTTAGTATGGGCACAAGTTTGATGCTCCACTCTCATCTCTATTTTCATCTTCTTCCCCCGTGTATCATCTTCCTCTTCTTGCCAACCAAGCCAATATTCTACAACCCCCTTGTCGATGAACTTCGAGTCCCACATACTCTTTCTTTCCATTAGGGCACCATCATCTTCATCTTTTTCTCTTCTGTATTTCCTTTTTGTTCTTCTTCTCTAATTTACTTCTAACTTCGTTTTACATGCTACAAGCAATCCAAACTACCTGTTGTCACTTTATCTTCTTTTTCATATAGAGTATCAAGTTCAATTCCTATTGCCTCTTCCATCCTTGTTTTGCTGAACCGAATCAAGCCTCATTTCCACGTTTACCCCTATTTATGATTAGTGCTGCCCTTGTATTCAATCTCATCTCAGTTTCATTTTTTTTTTTTTTTGTTTTTTTTGCACACCTTCATATCCTCCTAACCAAACAGCACAAACCCATCATCTTTCCGCTTGTTTCAGCCATTGCATTGCCACCATCCTCTCCCTCCTCTTCTTTTGCAGACCGAACTTATCCCATGTTGAAAGCCTTCTAACTTTAATACAGGTTAAGGTCCCAACACAGATTCTGGTATATAGATAAACAGTCAATTAAATCTAAGTTAAATAACAATCACCACACAAGAGATAGACACACGATTTTCACGTGGAAAACCCAAATGGGAAAAAACCACAGGACCAAGCACCAGTCCACCAAGAACAAGCACTATGCAAGAGAGATTACAAGTTCTACTTACTACCCTTTTTCCCGTTGCGCACAACCTAAAGGACTAGAAGTTATTCTTGCCGATGCACACGCCGTTAGCCTTCTTCATGCTTGATCTACGTGCCTTGAAGCCCCTTAAGATGAATCTCTAGGACGGAAGGAGAAGATGAATCTCAGAAACTCAAAATACAGCACAACAATAGAAAAGAAGCTCCAAAAAAGAAAAAAAGGGTCTTTTAATGATTTTCTAGGGTTTAGAATTGTGAGAGAGACGTCTAGGGCAAAGAGGAATGGTCAACATAGAATGGTCAATATATAACCCAATATTCGTGGGATGCTCTTAGAGACGGTTCCAATGGAATTAAGGAAGTTTGGTTCGCAAGGGAAACAAATCAAAAAATTCGGATACCATTCTGCCACCCAGAGACCGATTGGATGGATGTCCGACCTATCGGGCATGGGTTTGATTAGTCGAGCACCCATCCAACTGATCGGATTAGTATTATGTTTGGATGAGTTTTTCTGCAGTCAATCCAATCGGTCCGTCATCAATCTGATCAGTCTGTCATTGAGAAAGTCCTGATTTCAGTCTTTAAATCCTAGTATTTGATCTGCAACTTTGCCAAGCACTTTAGTCCTACTAGAAAGTAAAATTACAACTCAATTAGGCTCGAGTTTTGCTCAACCAATGAATTAGCCAACATTACATTCCTTGCAATCTTCCCCTTAGGCAATTCATGGAAAAAACTTCCTAGGTTATATAATCTACCCAAATAGACAAAAAAGAATCAAAATCTTTGATTCTTCAACTCTGCACTTTTTGAACTTGTAAAAGCTATCATGACTTCTTTGACAAAAGATCAAGTTAAAGTATTCATGAAAATGGAATACTCTTGTCATAAACTACTCCCCTTTTTGTTCATAAATTGACAAAAAGAACAAAAAAATATGAGAACAAAAGGAAATTCATTAGTACTTTGAAAGTGCAATGCACATGACGAAATGTAAGTTAGAGAGCAATTGAAAAGCAACAGGAAAAACAGTATATGTCAAGCTCAAAGTAGTGGCAGTTATAGAACAAATCACTGCCTACGCAGATGCTCCAAAATGGAGTCATGCTTCATATCTAATTTATCAAACTGGCCATGCAGTGACCAATCCTCGCCAAGGATGAGGTCAAGATAAGCACCTTGATCAGAAATGATTTCCTTAAAAGTGGACAACAAGGCATGTATGGAGGTGGAATCAGCCTCATCCTCCTCAGCGACTAGTGCGGGAAAAGGTCCTTGAGAAGGAGCAAGAGGTCTCACTTGGGAATGTGACTGCATCAAGGTGCTCAGAGTAATCGGATTAGAAATAGGTACAGACACCTCATGTATATCGGGCAGTCCGCCATGGGAAGTGAGAATACAGGAGAGGAAAACCCCAAAAGGTAGCGAAGCATTCTTGGCAGCTGTTTATGCTCTAAACATGGTATTAAAAATGACCTTTGGAAGGTCAATTGGGAGACCTCTTCCAATGACAAAGAGTAAATAACCTGCTTCATGGTAGATCTTCGAATGATGACTGTGAGGCTCAATATTGTGCTTGACAAAGATGTTAAGTAAGTGATAATAGCCGATGAGCTCGCTTTGCTTTAAAAATGTACCAGATGGCCATGATTTAGGCTGACCGCAAAGCTCAGAACAGACTTCATCATAGTTGATAATAGAAGTATTGTCATCCATATCAGCAAAATCACTGTCAAGAATCGGATACTTAGGATCTGCAATCCTACCAGTCTCCAAAAAACGGCTAATTGTAGTGGGAGTAATGGACAGTTCCTTGCCACAAACATAGGACTTGATGAGACCGCCAGACATTTCATACATATTATTGTAGAATTGTCACAACCCGAGCCCAGGGTTCGGGGGTTAACAAAAGCCAAACCAATGACACACGTACTCCCGTGCCTGTCCACGTAGACCTGGTCTAAATGCACATGCACAAGAGAATATTCACACGTGCCAAACATGTACGCGGAAGCTGTAAATATCAGAAACATCAAACTAACATTGCAAAAAAAGAATACGAATACAGAACTGACATAATTACATGTGAAGGTCTTACAAAATGAACAAAATAATATATACAATCATGACGTGTACAAGTGTGACAAAGCTCAAAAACAAGACTCCAATGTCATGCATGTCAAGAACGCTCTCCCGTGGAGTGATCACATCCACTCCTCTAGGCCTAATGGGGCCTCGGGGGTCTCATCTGGAGTCTGGCCAACCAGCGAGGGGTCGGCAGGGGTATCTGAACCTGCAACACCAAAAACAACTGTGAATATAACGATTCAACAAAGTATAAACCATTACAAGTTAACACACGCTATGTCTAATAGAATAAAGAACATCATGTAAATTAAATAAGGCATTTTCGTATACTAGGCTGTCATGCAAGAAAGAAACATGCTATGCGAATCAATGTATACGTCTGTGTACATAACTAATGGCTACTACATTGCTATATGCTCCCAAAAGAGGGATCTTGTATCGTGCAAAGAACACCATTGTCCGGGCCAGGGTACAACGGGTCTCGGTTTCCTGGGGTCCGATTCCCCAAGACGTTTCCTTACTGCAGCAAGGCCATGAAAACTACACCAAATTCACCTCATCGGGATCCTAAGGCTGAGGCTAAGTAGTGCCTGACCATACAGAGTCAATCATGAAAACCTTGAGTAGATCGTGACAACATATCATACGTGCATATCTGTGAACATATTTTATACGTGAAATTACACATGCATACTCAAGGTAAAGAACCACAATGTGAAAGTAACGGAGAACAAGTAATCATACTAGAGAGTAGAGATCAATGATCGAATGCAATATGTTATGCAACAAATCATGCGAAATCGGATCATCATTATTTACAAACCAATACTAACCTAATTATCTGGTGTTTCTAACCGTGTATGATGATGTAGTTTTAAGTTATTCGATGCACCGTTGTCTAGTGTTGCATTGAATCGGATGGTGCACGAAGTCTCTTAAACCAACACCCATAGGGAGGTGCTTAACATTCGGATAACGAACATGAATGATTCGCAGCCCTCGAGATCATTCACGCATTGTATCATATTCCGTTGGGCAGGTCTAGGTGCTCTACATTCTATCATGAAGGCCATATCGGTCTTTCCCTTACACCTATCCTTGTCATTCATTGTTCTAGGGTTGATACGGCCTAGCCGTAGGTGAACGTACGGCTTAGCCGTGGGCATCTTACGGCGTAGCCGTAATATGCACCCGGCTCCACCACGGTTCCCTTTACTGTTCATCCGCAATTACGATTCACCCGTGTTTTATTCTATGGCTTAGGCTTAGCCGTGGCTGGGCGGTAGAAGGTTTGTCAAATTGATTGCTTTCAGTTAATCCAGAAGAATGCACCCTGTACTGATCTACGGCTGGGTCACGGCTGAGGTTCGGCTTAGCCGTAGTGCAATACACGGCTTAGCCATGCCCTGGCTGTAGAGGAAAACTGGGTTTTTACCCTCTCTGGACTTTAAGCCGTAGGTGATATACGGCTTAGCCGTACATGCACGAAGTCAAGTTCTGAATCAAGTGCAGAAAACCTGTGAAACCATCAGAATTACAATTATCTAACAGAGATAAGATAGAATACTAACAATTTGGAGTTGTAAACAAGTTTGCCATGCCATTTCATGTGAATTAACCAAAACCAAACAAATACCAACATGGGTTCTTACAGATTATGGTTATACTTGCCTCAATTGAATCCAATTACACAACTTGCTGTCCTTGGGCCCAAACACAACCTAACACCAACCACAACAACATGCATGCATGAGAAACAGAAAGAATATCAAGACACAGACACATCATGCAACAAGGAAACAAGAAGGAAGAGAAATAGAAGAAGGAGATGAGAGAGATAGAAGAATCCCCAACTCACCTCACAATCAACACAACAGAGCATGCAAAGAACCCTCCTTTGGCTTGATCGATGATGGAGGAGAGAACTCAAGAGAGAGAGAGAGACTTCACGTGAACAGTGAGAGAAAAGAATGAGAGAAGGAATGTGAGTCGATGGGCTGAAGCTATATATATACATATAAGGTAAGTGGAGATCACTTTACATTCAAGTCCAAGGTTAAGACAAATTTACATTTCGAGTCAAATCCGAGTCCAATGGAATCATACAACATCGTTTGCAAACGACGTAATTACGAAAGTTGACGAGCTCAACGAAAGACACGTGTTGACATCAAGATGATGCAAAAATGATCATGTCTTAGAAAAGCTAAAATTACGAAAAAGGGCTTGGTTTACTTAATCCAGGTCAAACTCAACCCAACTACCTATCCATGACCCGCAACGGAATCAAAACACAAACAAAACACAATTAGCCACGAAAACAAGATTAATTAGCCACTAAATGGGGTCAAGCTGGGTCGGAGTGTTACATCCTCCCCTACTTGAGAATCATTCCGTCCTCGGAATGAACACGCACTCACTCATACCTGAGAAAACAGATCGGGATATTGTCGTGCCATCTGCTCTTCTAACTCCCAAGTAGCCTCATCGGGACTATGATGCTCCCATAGCACTTTGACCTATCGAATTGTCCTGGTGCGGAGTATCTGCTCTCGGGTTCCCATGATACGGAGCGGTCGCTCAACGTATGCAGCATTCGAATGGATCTGAACATCGTCGTAACGGATGACATGGGAAGGATCATGAACATATTTCCGAAGCATCAAAACGTGGAAAACGTTGTGTACTCCTGAAAACGTCTCGGGAAGATCTAATCGATAGGCCAAATCACCAATCCGACTCTTGATCTCGAACGGTCCAACATATCGTGGAGCTAACTTGCCTTTATGGCCGAAACGGATTGTACCCTTCATCGATGAGACCTTCAGAAAAACCCACTCACCAACGTGAAACTCTAATGGCCGTTTGCGAGTGTCTGCATAACTCATCTGCTTCGACCGAGCAACTTTCAAGTTCTCAATTGCTTTCTGAACCTTCTCCGTAGTTTCTGCGATGATCGTCGGTTTATGAAAACTCCAAGTTCCAACTTCTTCCTAATATACCGGACTTCTACATTTCTTTCCGTACAATGCTTCATATGGCGCCATCCCAATACTCTCGTGGAAACTGTTATTGTAGGCGAATTCGCACAACGATAGATGAAGATCCCATTCCTTCTCATAGCTCAACACGCTGGCTCGCAACATGTCCTCCAAGGTCTGAATAATCCGCTCTGATTACCCATCCGTCTGTGAGTGGTATGCCGTGCTGAAGCTCAACTTCATACCCATAGCCTCTTGGAATGCTCTCCAGAATGACGAAACGAAACGGCGGTCACGATCGGATACAATCGACACTGGGGTACCATGGAGCCTGACGATCTCATCCACGAACTTTCTCGCCATCTCTGAAAACATCATACCCTTCCGAAAAGGGATGAAATGGGCTGACTTCGTTAAGCGATCTACAATCACCCAAATGGCATTGTTCTTCCTGCTCGTCGGTGGTAATCCGGAAACGAAGTCCATGGTGATGTGTTCCCACTTCCACTGCAGTATATGCAAAGGATGCAACGAGCCTGGAGGTCTCTGATGATCTGCTTTCACCTTCTGGCATGTCAAAACAGCGAGCAACAAACCCTGTTACTTCTCTCTTCATATTGTTCCACCAGAAGCGGTCCTTGAGATTCCGATACATCTTTGTGCTACCTGGGTGCATCGCATATCGAGCGTAATGTGCTTCGTTCATCAGTTTCTCCTTGAAATCATCAACTGCTGGCACGCACAACCTACTCCGAAAGTAGAGTACACCGTCCTCTAGTTTGAAATCGGGTCTGTCTCCAATGTGGTCTAGAATGCGCTTCAAGGTTAGATCTTCGAATTGCCTGTCTTTCATCTGCTGAATCATCTCAGGCTAAAACACTAGCGTACTAGTCAAAGTCACGAACTCATCCACTTGTTTCACTTCCACAGGGAGATCATGGAACTCTAAGAGGAAACTGCTCAACATCTGTACAGACTCTGCTTTCCTGCTGAGTGCATCTGCCACCACATTTCCCTTTCCTGGCTGATATTTGATCGGGAAGTCATAATCCTTGATAAGGTCAAGCCATCTCCGCTGTCTCATGTTCAGCTCCTGCTGCGTGAATAAGTACTGCAAACTGTGGTGGTCAGAATGAACCTCAAATCGCACACCATACAGATAATGTCTCCACAGCTTCAATGCAAACACGATGGCTGCCAATTCCAAATCATGGGTGGCGTAATTCTTCTCATATTCTCACAACTGTCTCGATCCATATGCAATTACCTTCCCGTGCTGCATCAACACACAACCTAGACCAACTCGAGAGGCATCTGAATATACCATGAACCCTTCACTACCATCTGGCAAAGCTAACACTGGGACCGTAGTCAACTTCTCTTTCAAAGTCCGGAAACTAGCTTCACACTCCTTAGTCCAATCAAACAGCACATTCTTCCTGGTCAACTTCGTCAAAGGAAAAGAGATCTTAGCAAAGCCCTGGACAAATCGACGATAGTAACCCGCTAGACCAAGGAAACTGCGAACTTCTGTCACTGTCTTAGGGCTATGCCAATTCACAACTGCCTCTACTTTAAATGGATCAACTACCAATCCCTCTCGTAAAATGATATGACCCAAAAATGCTACCTGCTCAAGCTAAAAATCACATTTCGACAACTTAGCAAACAATCGATGTTCTCTCAGCAACGACAAGGCTTTTCTCAAGTGCTCCCTATGCTCCTCTGCTGACTTAGAGTATATCAATATATCATCAATAAAAACAACTACGAACTGGTCCAAGAAAGGAGCAAAGATCTGATTCATCAATGCCATAAATGCCGCAGGTGCATTGGTTAGTCCAAAAGGCATCACGAGGAATTCATAATGTCCATACCGAGTCCTGAAGGCAGTCTTAGGAATGTCATCTTCTTTAACCCTCAACTGGTAATATCCAGATCTCAAATCAATCTTTGAAAAATATGCTGCACCTTGAAGTTGATCAAACAACTCATCAATCGTGGGTAGGGGATACTTGTTCTTGATAGTCACTTTGTTCAGCTGTCGGTAGTCTATGTATATCCGAAAAGTACCATCCTTCTTCTTGACAAACAAGACTGGTGCTCCCCAAGGTGAGACGCTCGGGCGAATGAAACCCTTGTCTAAAAGCTCCTGCAATTGCTTCTTCAACTCTAACAATTCAACTGGAGCCATGCGATACGGAGCCTTACTGATTGGTGCTGTGCCGGGAACAAGCTCAATGGCGGCGAACTCCACATCTCGAACTGGGTGTAAATCTGGCACATCGTCTGGAAAGACATCGAGAAAGTCACAGGCCACCTGGATCTCACCTAGCTGCTTCGTCTCTTTCTTCGCTGAGATAAAGGCAATGAAGCCTTCACACCCTTTGCGGATCAAGCGATCTGCCTTACACGCCGAAATCACACGTCTGGGGCATCTTTGCTGACTGCCCTCGAAACGGAAACCCTTGTCTAAATCGAAGAAGATCGTCCTGTTGTAACAATTAACACAGGCACGATATCGAGCCAGCCAATCCATACCAAGGATCACGTCGAAGTCCAACATCGACAACAGGATCAAATCAACAAGTAACTGATGACCTGCAATCTGCACGTCGCAAAGGGGGTAGTATACACTACACTCCACTCGCTTGCCAACTGGGGTGGATACAACCAGCACATATGGCAACGGCTTAGACGGCTGATGTAACCGCTCGGTGAAATGAGGTGCTACGTATGACCGCGTAGACCCCGAATTGAACAATGCTAATGCCTCTACGTGCGAAATCAAAATAGTACCTTCAACCACTTATGGATCCTCGGCATTCTCATAGGTAGCGACGTATGCACTGGCTGTCTGACGAGGCTGTCTCGAGCCTGGACGAGCTGACTGTGACTTGCTCGGAGCTGTAGACGCACTGGGTCTGCCAGGAGCTGCACCGGAGGTAGTACTAGATGGTGTGGGCTGGGAGGCTCTATATCGAGGACAACTGGCTATCGTATGCTCCCTCGAACCACAGATGAAACAAGCGCCTGCCTTCCTCCAACAAGCTTCAGACGTGTGGCCCTTGCCACAATGCCCACAAATCACTTCGGCAGAACTGGAAGTACTCTGCTGGCCTTTTGTCTTCTTCTGTACTTGTCCTTGTGCACTGAAAGGCGGCTGTCGCTTAGGCTCAACGGCTCTCGCAACTTCGTGGATGGCCTCAGCAGAATAGGCCCTGTCCACTGCATCATCAAACATAGCCGGACGCTGAAACGCAGTCACGTGGTGCATGTACCGGGGATGTAGACCTTCAACAAACCGATTCACCTTCCTCTCCTCGGTACTGATCATATCTGGGGCAAAATGCGATAACTGCGTAAACTTGTTCACATATTCTGCCACGGTCATCTGCTGCTGGCGTAGAGCTAAGAACTCAACCTCCTTGGCTCGAAACACATGAGCCGGGATGAACTTCCTCCTAAACTGTTGCCTGAACGTCTCCCAAACAGTCGCACTAGGAATGTCTCTGTATAAGTCTTTCACGCTTTTCCACCAAGTTTTCGCGACATCTCTAAACATGGAGGCTGCTAGTCCGACCTTCTGCCGGTTTGTGCACACGACAGCCTCAAAGACATCCTCCGTCTGCTCCAGCCACTGTTCTGCCTTCAATGGCTCTTCTGTCCCATAGAACTCAATAGCTCCTCGCTTACGAAATTTATCGTAGAGGACATTCGGGTCATTCTCTCGAGGCTGAAAGACCACCTGCTGGTCTATATGTGACGGAGCTAGGGCTTGGCTTTGTTGGTCTAACATGGTTGTAACTTGTGCTTGTAAGTTTTGCATTGACTGCGATTGTGCCTGCAGGGACTGAAATAACATGAGGATGCATTCATCTGTGTTCTGCGTCTGCGGTGATGGTGCGGATCTGCTTTCATTGTTTCCGACGTTCTGCTGAGAACCCGAGCCTGACGCCATCCTGTAAAATGGAAAGAGTCAGACACAAACACAAAACAATCTCGCCCAACAAGCCCCAAAATCTAGAAAAACCACAAAGAAATAATCTTATCCTCACCACGATCCTACATGCCTACATGCTTATCATCTAGAGCAAGGAATGCTCTGATACTATACAATACATATGTCACAACTCGAGCCCAGGGTTCGAGGGTTAGCAAAAGCCAAACCAATGACACACGTACTCTCGTGCCTATACACGTAGACCTGGTCTAAATGCACATGCACAAAGGAACATTTACACGTGCCAAACATGTACGCGGAAGCTGTAAATATCAGAAACATCAAACTAACATTGCAAAAAAAGAATACGAAGACAGAACTGACATAATTACATGTGAAGGTCTTACAAAATGAACAAAATAATATATACAATCATGACGTGTACAAGTGTGACAAAGCTCAAAAACAAGACTCCAATGTCATGCATGTCAAGAACGCTCTCCCGTGGAGTGATCACATCCACTCCTCTAGGCCTCGGGGGTCTCATCTGGAGTCTGGCCGACCGGCGAGGGGTCGGCAGGGGTATCTGAGCCTGCAACACCAAAAACAACTGTGAATATAACGATTCAGCAAAGTGTAAACCATTACAAGTTAACACACGCTATGTCTAATAGAATAAAGAACATCATGTAAATTAAATAAGGCATTTTCGTATACTAGGCTGTCATGTAAGAAAGAAACATGCTATGCGAATCAATGTATATGTGCTGTGTACATAACTAGTGGCTACTACATTGCCATATGCTCCCAAAAGAGGGATCTTGTATCGTGCAAAGAACACCATTGTCCTGGCCAGGGTACAATGGGTCTCGGTTTCCTGGGGTCCAATTCCCCAAGACGTTTCCTTACTGCAGCAAGGCCATGAAAACTACACCAAATTCACCCCGTCGGGAACCTAAGGCTGAGGTTAAGTAGTGCCTGACCATATAGAGTCAATCATGAAAACCTTGAGTAGATCGTGACAACATATCATACGTGCATATCTGTGAACATATTTTATACGTGAAATTACACATGCATACTCAAGGTAAAGAACCACAATGTGAAAGTAATGGAGAACAAGTAATCATACTAGAGAGTAGAGATCAATGATCAAATGCAATATGTTATGCAACAAATCATGCGAAATCAGATCATCATTATTTACAAACCAATACTAATCTAATTATCTGGTGTTTCTAACCGTGCATGATGATGTAGTTTTAAGTTATTCGATGCATCGTTGTCTAGTGTTGCATTGAATCGGATGGTGCACGAAGTCCCTTAAACCAACACCCATAGGGAGGTGCTTAACATCCGGATAACGAACATGAATGATTCGCAACCCTCGAGATCATTCACGCATTGTATCACATTCTGTTGGGCAGGTTTAGGTGCTTTACATTCTATCATGAAGGCCATATCGGTCTTTCCCTTACACCTATCCTTGTCATTCATTGTTCTAAGGTTGATACGGCCTAGCCGTAGGTGAACGTACGGCTTAGCCGTGGGCATCTTACGGCGTAGTCGTAATATGCACTGCAGCTCCACCACGGTTCCCTTTACTGTTCATCCGCAGTTACGGTTCACCCGTATTTTATTCTACGGCTTAGGCTTAGCCGTGGCTGGGCCGTAGAAGGTCTGTCAAATTGATTGCTTTCAGTTAATCCAGAAGAATGCACCTTGTATTGATCTACGGCTGGGTCACGGCTAAGGTTCGGCTTAGCCATAGTGCAATACACGGCTTAGCCGTGCCCTGGCCGTAGAGGAAAACTGGGTTTTTACCCTCTCTGGACTTTAAGCCGTAGGTGAGATACGGCTTAGCCGTACATGCACGAAGTCAAGTTCTGAATCAAGTGCAGAAAACCTGTGAAACCATCAGAATTACAATTATCTAACAGAGATAAGATAGAATACTAACAATTTGGGGCTATAAACAAGTTTGCCATGCCATTTCATGTGAATTAACCAAAACCAAACAAATACCAACATAGGTTCTTACAGATTATGGTTATACTTGCCTCAATTGAATCCAATTACACAACTTGCTGTCCTTGGGCCCAAACACAACCTAACACCAACCACAACAACATGCATGCATGAGAAACAGAAAGAATATCAAGACACAGACACATCATGCAACAAGGAAACAAGAAGGATGAGAAATAGAAGAAGGACATGAGAGAGATAGAAGAATCCCCAACTCACCTCACAATCAACACAACAGAGCATGCAAAGAACCCTCCTTTGGCTTGATCGATGATGGAGGAGAGAATTCAGGAGAGAGAGAGACTTCACGTGAACAGTGAGAGAAAAGAATGAGAGAAGGAATGTGAGTCGATGGGCTGAAGCTATATATATACATATAAGGTAAGTGGAGATCACTTTACATTCAAGTCCAAGGTTAAGACAAATTTACATTTCGAGTCAAATCCAAGTCCAATGGAATCATACAACATCGTTTGCAAACGACGTAATTACGAAAGTTGACGAGCTCAACGAAAGACACATGTTGACATCAAGATGATGCAAAAATGATCATGTCTTAGAAAAGCTAAAATTACGAAAAAGGGCTTGGTCTACTTAATCCAGGTCAAACTCAACCCAACTACCTATCCATGACCCGCAACAGAATCAAAACACAAACAAAACACAATTAGCCATGAAAACAAGATTAATTAGCCACTAAACGGGGTCAAGCTGGGTCAGAGTGTTACAAGAATTCTCAAATTAAGTCTAGGAACACTTCATTATCAAAGGAGTAAAGTGATGTCCAACGGTGACGAGCGAGCTATCCACCAAAAAAGAAAAGGTCTGAATTCCTTAATGTTCACTGGTCATTCAGAAATTACTGCCCTTTTGCAAAAAATATTTTCAAACTGAGAGGTTCGGTCTTAAGTCTTAAACCTGTTGTCATCAAAAGATTGAGAAAAAGAACCACTAGACACCCTTTTCTTTTTTGAAGTCAAAGCCTTTTTTGGTGCCATGAAGAGCTTGAGGAATCAACCTAAAGGAACCATGTCAAAAGTCAATAATTCTTATGGCAAAAAATAGGGGGACCAAAGAAAAAATTCCATTTGGGCATTCTGTCAAACAGTTTCTAGGCACAAATAGTCCCAAGCTTGAATCAACCCAATCTCATTGTAAAAGAATGTCCTTTGGCTACATAGTCAGCAACAAGAGCAAAGACACCCATTCTAATCAAGCAACGAACTAGAAATAGAAACTAGATGACAATGAAAAAAACTCAAGAACCCAACCTTGTAAGGCATGTTGAAGATGAAGCACACAAGATAGAGGAAGAAGTTGGTGTTGAACTTTGAAAGGAAAGAGAAATGGGGGAGATTTTACCTTGAAGCAACACAAAAATAATGAGAACAAATGATCAATGGTGAAGAGATGGAGCAGCACGAAAGTGAAAGGGCACAAAGGAAATGAAGAGTGAAAGAAAACAAACAAACGCACGTCGGTGGGGTGTTTAATACCAGCGTGCCTGACCGGTAGGATAATGTATTCGGTCGGTCGAATTTCACCTCTATGATCGGGCTGAAATCAGTTTTTTTTTAATTGATTCAAAACCCCAGTGAGAAAAGGATTTTTGCAGAAGAAGAATGGGAAAACAAATATCCTGTAGTCATCAAAAACACACTTAAGAAGCAACTCTACAACAACTTAATCAAGCTAAAATCATGGAAATCCTCAATGATCAATTATGATGATTTGCAAAACTTAAAATCTAACTAAGTCGAGGCAATACAGACTTTTTAAATGGAGAGATGTGTGAAAGACGTGTGACGAAAAACGGTCTACTTTGAACAAACACGAAGAAATTAATGTTCAGCCAGAAATCGGCTTTCATCCAATACAAAGTGGAATCCACACTTTAACAAATACATGCGACCCGATCAAAGTGAGTAGGAAGCTCCCCCTTAATGTGGCAATTTTTTTTATTTGCGAGAGCATAATATTGAGGATCATCATTGGCGGCTACACTAGGTAGCTTAATATTTTTAATGCCTCCGCCTAGGTAGCCTTTCCTCCATATTCAAGATAATAAATTGGAAATACTGTGCAATTATTACAGCAGATTTCATCTTTTCAGTTCATCATCAATTTTTTTTGTTTTGTTGTAAAATCACTAAGAAGGGAGCAGGGATAGGGAGTAATCATAGTCAATGCGTCAAAATAGTGTAAACCCCTGAGGCTGCGATTCCAACCAACCCTAGAATCACACCAACCCTAAGTGAATGTCCAAGAGGGTAATCATGTACATTTGACATAGTCCACAAAAATAGTGTACCAAGACAATCAGCTCAATAAATAAAGCAAATCAAAGTAAATCACATACCAAAAGTTCATAAAATCAGCGTGAGAAGTATGGATGTCCAAACAAGAAGATGAAGAAGAAAACTCAGGAATGTAGGCCAATGCCTAGGGATGTGTGAATGGATTCAAACCTAAGAGGCTCAAGAGATTTAGTGAAAATGTTAGCTAATTGATTTTTTGTAGGAAGATGCTCGAAGACTAGAATTTGTTCTTCAACCAAATCTCGAATAAAATGATGCCTTATGTCAATGTGCTTTGTTCAAGGGTGCTGAACAAGGTTCTTAGATATATCGATGGCACTCTTGTTATCACAGTAAACTGTCATGTGACCTTGTTGAATCCCGTAAACCGACAACATTTGTTTCATCCATAAAAGTTGTGTACAACGACTTCCAACTACAATGTACTCAGCCTCGGCAGTAGAGAGGGAGGTTGAGGTCTGTTTTTTACAATGCCATGCAATAAGATTGTTGCTTATGAAGAAGCAAGCACCAGATGTGCTCTTCCTATCATCTACATAGCCAGCCCAATCAGCATCAAAATATTCTACCAGTGTTGTATTGGTGTTCTTAGACAACCAAATACCATAATTTGTTGTACCGCTTACATACTTCATAAGCCTCTTGACAACTTTAACATGAGATTTCTTTGGTTGTGACTGATATCAGGCACAAACACCCACACTGAATGCTATGTCCAATCTACTTGCTGTAAGATATAGAAGATTGCCAATCATGCTGCGATACAGTGTGTCCCTGGCATCTTTCCCTTCTGTATCCAAACTAATTTTGACAAATGTACTCATGGGAATCACTTCCTGCTTAGATGTGTGCATACCAAACCTCTCTAGTAAGTTAATAGCATATTTGAACTGTGAAATGAATATGCCATTAACACTTTGCTTGATTTGCAAGCCCAAAAAGAACGCTAATTCACCAACAATACTCATTTCAAATTCACTGGCCATAATTTCACAGAACATATGTGCTAAATATTGTGAAGTCGACACGAACACAATGCCATCCACTTATACTTGAGCAATCAAATTGTATGTAGCCTCATGTTTGATAAACAATGTCTTATCAGCACCCCCTTTCTGAAAATCATTCTCAAGTAAGAAGGTAGTTAACCATTAGTACCATGCGCGAAAGGCTTGCTTAAGACCATACAATGCCTTGTTGAGCTTATAAACATGACCAGGAAACTGCTAATCTTGAAACCCTTTAGGTTGCTCAACATAAACTTCCTCATTCAAAAACTCATTAAAAAAATGCACTTTTAACATCCATTTGAAAGAGTTTGAAGTTTAGTCCATAAGCAATGACTAGTAAGATACAAATTGACTCAAGCTTAGCAACAGAGGCAAAAGTTTCATCAAAATCAATACCCTCAACTTGGGTATACCCTTGTGCTACAAGCCTTGCTTTGTTCTTAATGACTTGACCTAGCTCATCAGTTTTGTTTTTGAAAATCCATTTTATACCTATGATATTAGTGTGAGTTGGTCGAGGAACAAGTTCCCATACTTCATGTCTTTCAAATTATTCTAATTTATCATGCATGGCATTTATCCAAGAGTCATCTTTAAGAACTTCAAATATATTATGAGGTTCAACAGAAGACATGTAACAAAAAAAACTTACCTCATCACTTACCTGTTGGCGAGTAGGTTTTGGCTCGTTTATTTCTCCAATAATATCAGATAGAGAGTGCTGCTTCCAAGTTCTAGCTTTTTGATTTATCCTGGAAGATATATGTCGATGATCATCCTTAGTTGGTGAGTTAGGAACAACAAGATCAGAAGAGGAGCTTTTTATAGCAATCGCTGTCGTTGGATCTTGAGGTCCTTTGGTGGAGTCTTCTGATTCTGTGATTGATGTCTTCTTTTTCTTGTCTTTTTCTTTTGGCTCATCCTTTTGGACTCCCTTAGTGTTATCCTCCTGCAAAAAAAGAGGTAAAAAAATGACTTCATCGTCGTCAGAGGAAAAGTGAGATCCTGCATCATCAATAATCACATTTAAAGACTCGATCATAGTAAAATTTCTCAAGTTAAACACTCGGTATGCTTTGCTATCTAGGGAATATCCAAGGGACACACTTTCGTCACTTCGGGAGTTAAATTTACCGAGGTTCTTGATCTTTGAGCCCGAGTTTTGTCCAACCAATGAATTAGCCAACATTACATTCCTTACACATGTCCACCCACCTGAGCCTACTTCTCTTATCTCTTTTCTTTCTTCCATCAAACCAATCTCCACCAATGGCACCACACGACCAGGCATCAAACCCATCCCGTCGGATGTGAGGTTTTTCGGGTTTTAATAGTAGCGAGTTCGATGCTCCCCAATTAGATGCAGATGCAAAAAAGAAAAAAAAAAAACAACAACAACAACCAGAGTGGTCATGTGTGACCACTCCAGTGCACCACACATAGGGTAAGTTTTATGGATTGGGGTCCTCTTACATGTTTTTTTTTTTTTTTTGTGAAATCCTCTTTCTAATTTTAGGGTCTTGTTTGTGTAAGTTTGTGTTTGTAATTTCTGCGAGGGCTTGAAAAAGTAGCTTTGAAATGCAGGCTAGAATAAAGAAATTTTAATTCAAAATCTTTTTCTTTCTACATGGAAAAATAGTTAATCAAACTGTTGAAAATCGATAATTTTTCAAAGTGGCCTAGAATAGTCATGAAAGCTAAATTCAAGGGAATTTGTCAAACAAGCCCAATTATTTTTCTACTTAAATCAGGAAAACTGAGTGGAAACTATATTCTCTAGATGGAAATGTTGTTGGAAGCAAATACTCAGAGTTTCAAAGTCCAAACGAGGGAAAGAATTCCACGAAGTGAAGATGTTCCTTAAATGGATTCACATGTGCGAGTGATCCTCACGACGACAAACATTGCAAGCCATACATACATGGTCCAACACTTCCTCTTTAATTACCTAACTTTCTTTAATTTGTTGGTTTCTAGAACCACTAAAGACTTACTAGAGGTAATTTTAATTGAGTAGGTTACTGGGGTTGAAAAGGGATGTCTCTATCCAGCTGGAGGCCAAGGCCTCTTTATTTCATGAAATTGAACGCAAAGCACCATAAACATCTATTTGAATCATTTTTAAGTCAAATATACCTAACTAAGGCATACGATTTGTTTGGCATCTTTATTCTTTTTATTGCAGACGCATCTAAAATAGGGCCACAAAAACAAGTCATAAAAAAAGAAGCCAGAAAAAATATATACTTGGTAATGCAAGGTTCTATTTCTATTTTAAATAAGACTTTTTGAATCAATAGTTGAAAGTCAATGAAATAGATGTCAAACGCTCTATTTTTTAAACCTCTACCTGCTTTAGATTTAGAAACGTAGAGGCAAAAAATAGTAATGCCAAACAGCGGCATAGACTTGTCAAACAACATCTAAATAAAATAGAGCTAAAAAAGTAGAATTGCTGAAAAAGGAGAATTTTCTCCTATTGGACTTAATGAACAGTCCAGCTATATGAGGCCCACTTGGGCTCCCCTTTGATAAATGCAAGTCCTTTGACATTTTTATCACCCCATGATGTAACATAATGCTGAATTTTATGCTAATAAAGCCTTACAGACCAATGGGTAGGATTTAAAAAAGAAAGAAAAAAAAACCTATGGTTAGAAAACCATTCAAATTAAAGGTTGCTAAATCAAGGGAAAAGCTTATCGACAGAGCTAATTTTTGTGTGACCATCATCCATAAAGAGATCTTTTCATCTATCCCATCCCCATTAACAGAAACCATAAGGGGACGTCTGCTTGGAGATTTGCCATTGTGTGATCTGCTCGTAGGTGAAAAGGAGAAAACCTTCCAGCCGAAAAGCACCGAAGCTTAGTTCAATGCACTTTTTTTTTTTAACCCAAACATGGGGGTTGGGATTCAACAAAGAGCCATAAACAAAGAAAGAAAGCCCACTCACGTGGGAAAAGAGCCCACACGCACGAGAAGAAGGCCAACAAAAGTGAAAAGAAAGGCCATACAAGCGGAAAGAGGTGGCAGACCCAGGATTTGAACTTTGGACAATCAGGTGAGAACACACACCTCTTACCACTGGGGTAAGAGGTTGTTCTTCAAGATGTGATTACTATGCATATTTACAGCCCAACTTCTATCAACTATATTGGACTTGGACCCTAATCTAAGCCCAACTCAATATCATAACATGGGAATTTTAAATGTTACTACACATAAGCGGGGAAGTGACCTTAAACAAGCAGCTCAAAACACTCCCGCCAACTGAGCTATATACTTTCAGAAATTTATCAGTGCATAAAATAATACTAATATGCTAGTTGTTATCGATTTTATAAAATAGTAAATGTATTATATATATATATATCATTCAAGTAATTGAAAAATCTTTACCAAAAAAATGTATTAGAAAATTAGGTGTCCTCAAGCTGTAGCTCGGCTAGTAGTGCACAAGGTGTATGAGTGAGTATGCATGAGTTTGAGTCTCCATTGTAGAGGAAAATTAAAAAAAATGAAAAAATTGAAAATTAAGTTGGACCCTGCGGGATCTGTACCCTCCCAAATAAATATAAGAGAGGGTGTTTCTCAATCATGAGCCATTGTGTTGGATTCTAGGCTAGCCAAGCTGATCTGAAGGATAAACCCTGAGGAGGATGAAGATTTTAACTACTTAGTGAATAATTGGGATGAAAATGGTTTCCTGGAAAATCATTTTTCATATGACCTCCTCTTCTTTTATTCTCTATTGATCTGATCTTTCTTTTTTACTTCACTATATAAGTAATTGCCAAAAAATCCCTAAGATCAGGAAGGTACTGATTAATCGAATAGGACTATTTAGGGGCATGAACCCCCATGGATAAAATTCAGCTCTGGGCTTGAGTCCATGGGTTTTGCACTGGGGAGTGAGGAATGCTGATGCCACAATGTTCTATCATATATTTATATAAATTAAAAAAATACTTGATCGTGAAACTCCAAGTATAATGTAGTAATAAAATTCGGTGAGTACGGAGTCGATCCATAGAGAGCAAAAATAAAATAAGTTAGTATTCTTCTTAAAAGAATTAATAAAAAAATAATTCAGAACCTAAAAATCATTAAAAACAGTGCAGAAGTGAATGATATGAATGAATGAATGCATGCAAACTCAATTCCTAACAATCTATGAAGATATGACAAACATCTAGAATTTTCCTAAACGTGAAACTAGTAAACAAACCCTTTTCAAAGTATGATACCTTAAATTTAAATCTAAGTGCTGGAAACAAGACTCTTAAAGCTAGATTTCCACTAGTTATTTTTGAAAAGAGTCGTTGGGGCAGCATTACTGTAGAACTGTGAGAGGTGAGGGTATAAGAATAACAAATAACAGTCAACATCATCAACACCATGCAAACAAATACAAAGCTATGGCTAGAAAATTCAATTAACACTAACAAGAAGATAAAAAAGCCACCTGCAAACAAATACAAAGCTAGAGCTAGCGAATACAAGCAATATGAACAAAAAAGAAATAAGAAGAAGAAAAGTAACTATATAGGATCTACATGCCTGACAATCTAAGCTCTTCTCTCTTTATCTACCTCCAATATGCTTTTAAAGATGTGAATATTTTATGCGTGACTGTAAGTATTTAAAGAGAAGAATAATGTAGAGTTGCACGAGGAAAAGGGGAATGCGACTCACTGAAACTTTTTTCTCTTACAAAGTATCTTGTAAACGAAAAGTCCGGTTAAACTTTCTCAGACTCCCACGTTAATATATGAGTGTAGAGTTGCATTAGTGTAGGCTGGCCAATAGCCATTTAATCACTATTCCCACTTCCACGTAAATATGGAGAGTTTTGACTTCCTCATACTCCTCTTTGAAGAAAGGGTGACTTTTGTTTATATCTATATTACCCGGGAAGATGTTGTCCAGCTTCTGTCAACTGCTTGCTTATCTTTTCTCTATATATGTAGGGTCCACTCACGTGCATGCATTGCAGGTGTAGAATGTATGCTGAACCACTTGGTTGGGTTCTTGCCGGCGCATAAACAACAAAAATAAGCAACGAAAGCTTCCTCTCCTTTCCCATTTTCTGCGTCTTTCACTATCGCTCCTCTGCTCTTCTTGAGCTCTCATAGACAAAGCAAAATATTGCAAGGTTTGTGAGCTAAAAGAGAAGATAATATCGTGTCTGCTTTCAGCTTCTGCAAATTCTGACATCCTGCTTCTTTTTCTCTACACAGCTGGGCCCACTTGCTTGAAGTCTGGGCTGGTTATGTTGGATATCATGGGTGGTGGCCCACATGACCACCACTTATGTTGCTTCGTTCAAAAACAACATCTTCCCATTAAATCCACGTTCCTGGAAACACTTCAATCTTGCGATAATGGAAAGCTTTCCGTTGATGGAGAGGAAAGCGTTAACGCAGTCTATAAATGGCTTGAGAACTCTCTCATCTTCACACGGAAATTACTGCTTGGCATACCCATCAATCAGCAGGCATTACAAAAAGACTGAGAGAGTTAAGATTGTAGATCTCCTCTTCGTTTTGCAATGGATTTAGGTATGCCCTAAATTGGCTGTCTTTCAAAATACAAATTACTCCGTTAAAATGCAAATCTAATCCGTTAAACTTTTTCCGAAGGTGCCATTTTGTCTTACAATTGGTATCAGAGCCATGGTTTCTATTGATAGGGTTGGATTTGCATCAAAACCCAAGGGGGTTCACTGTGTACGGAAATTATAAAAAAAAAAAGAGCAGTTGGCCGTCGCCTGGGCAGCAGCCACTTTCCGGAGAGCAGCACCGCTGCCCTTTTCTCCCACCGCGCTGCAGTGCGAGGCGGCGCAGTCGGGCGCTGCGCAGAATGGTTTCTGCGCAGCACCCAGTTCTAGTTGTAGAAACAGCGACGAGCAAAAAAAAAAAAAAAATAGATGACCGTCGCTTGGGGCGACGGCCTTTTCAACAAAGCAAAGCAACCGCGCTTGACTAGGGGCTGCGCGGCGGCGCAGTCGGGGGCTGCGTAGCGCCCAGTCAAGCGCAGCGCCAGCAGTAGAGGCAATAAAAAAGAAATCTGCCGTCGCCATGAATGTTTCCAGCGGCGACAAGTGCTGCCAGCGCCGTGCGAGCGCCAGTAGTCCGCTGCGGCCGGGGCTGTCAGCGTCGTTGGAGGTACGAGCCGGAGAAAGGGGCAATTGGTCCCCCATTATCGGGAGGTTGAAGATGAAGTTCGGGTCAAGCCAGTTAGACCTGACCCGACCCGACCCAGTTCGTTTTATTACAGAAAAGGGACTGTGTTAACGGACTCGACCCGACCCGACTGATTCGGTCTGTGTTCTGTGAGTTCAGGTCAGTTCGACCTGGCCTGACCCGACCCGATCTAGTTCAATAAAAGAAAAGAACGGGTTAGCAAACCCGACCCGACCCAAGTTATCAGACTCGACCTGACCCAGTCCATTTTATATGCAGACCGGATTAACTGACCCGACCTGATCCAGTTAATAAATAAAATAAAAGTGGACTGGGCTTTAATCTGTACCCGAACTGACTGGACTGAATAGTCCAATTACTGACCTGGGTCTGACCCGACCCACTGGCCTAGCCTAGTTTGAATAAATTATTATTATTTTTTATATTTATACATTTTGAATAATTGGATCATTATGAAAGTGATCCGTTCCGATCAGAACCGTCCAATAGATGTATTTAAATGCAATAATCATTCTGATAAGACTTAATAATTTCAATATGATCAGATCAAGGCCAAATCAAGAAAAAATGAACAATCAAAATTGTATTTTGATCATTTCGGACACATATGATATTGGATTTTCGATCCGTTTCTTTCGTTGTGTCCCTTATGATGAGATCTATCATATTACTGAATTTGACTCCTAATCTAATGATTCAATGTTGATATCATGCATATTTAACTAATTCAAATTCATGTTTCCGCTTATTGTTTACGTGATCAATGTTATTTTTTTAGTTATATTTGTTACATGCATGCATGCTTGATAATTAAATTAGTACAAATTTCAAACTTATGATAGATTGATTAAAGAAAATTATTGTTGTGATGAGATATCAATGGTCCGATTAATGTTCATCTGGACAACTAATTTTAGGAAATCTCATTTTTCACAATAATATAATAATTGTTAAAGTTAGGTCTCCCCTAAATGTTTAGATTTAAAATAATAAATGCTCAATTAAAGTAGAAATAGAGCATTAGAATCGTTTAAATCATAGGAGACTAAAATTAGTGTCATAGGTTTCAATTTGAAATTATGAGTTAACTAGGTAGTCACCAAAGTGGCCCAATTATGATAAAACTCATGTTTCAATTATTGAATTAGAGATACCATAACTGACTTTAAAATTGCGACTTCACTTAAAGGATAGATAATCGACCTAAAGGAGTTTATCTTTCGATTATTTAAAGATTGGGATAAAACACATTAAAGATATTTTGTGAATTCATGCTGATCTATGCCCAAAGGTGGGATCTCACTTATTCAATTAATAAATTGTGGTTTTATCAAATAAACGAGAATAATAAAATTAACATGTTACATTTGACCCAAAGGTTATTTGTAATTATGTAAAACTATTATTTCTATTGTCAGATTCCCTTTAAATTCAAAACATTATAGAATTGTGAGAATAATAGTTTATCTCTTCTTTTACAGCATCTTCCTTCAGGTCCATGTCTCTTCCCTCGTGCTTAGGAACAATTCCTTCATTAGACGAATCGAACTATCCTGACTGGTTAGACATGCTGTCGTTAACTATAACTTTTCTAGACTTAGAAATAGCTTTAAATGAGCCCATGCCTCCTGAGCCTACCGAACAAAGCTCTGAATATGAAAAGGCCAAATATGATCAGTGGCACAGATGTGATAAAAAATGCCAAAAGATTATTATGACTTCAGTTTCTAAGAGTATTAGAGGATCGCTTGATCAAGAAAAACATGCCAAGGCACTCTTAGAAGAAATTAAGTCACAATTTGAAGTGATCGACAAGGCATTAGGTGCTACCTTAATGAATAAATTAACTAACATGCAGTACGATAGGATATAGGGAGTTAGGGAACATATCTTACTCATGTCTAACCTAGCATCCAAGTTAAAGGATGTAGACATGAGTATTTCCGATGGATATTTGATCCAATTCATTTTGAACTCCCTTCCCCCTGCATTTGGCCCATTTAAGGTAACATACAATCAGAGCTCTAGTTGGTGAACCATAACTGAATTGATCGCAAGATGTGATCAAGAAGAGAGGAGACTTAAAGCCAAGGAGCAACTTCAGGTAAACTTTATCTCCCATGCTAAGGGCAGGAAGGGTCCTAGAAACTTTAAAAAATAATGCTAACAAGCCCAAGGTAGATCTGAAAGGTAAGAAACCAGTGAAGAGTAATGGAAAGAAAGGATTCGAAAAAATGTCATTTTTGTGGCAAGAAAGGACATTTCAAGAATGACTGCCTCAAAAGGAAGAATTGGTTTGAGAAAAGAGGTAAGAAAAGAAATTTATCTCTTGTATGTGAAACCAATATTATTGATGTCTCAAAAGGAAGAATTGGTTTGAGAAAAGAGGTAAGAAAAGAAATTTATCTCTTGTATGTGAAACTAATATTATTGATGTCCCATCTAATATATGGTGGGTCGACTCTGGTACAACCATTCACATTTCTGGTTGTATGCAGGGATTCCTTTCAACCCGAAGGCCAAGTGATGGGGAATGAGCCATTGTTATAGGAAACCGGAAGGAGTCAAGAATCGAGGCAGTAGGCACATATAGGCTGGTGCTAGATACAAGATTCGTTCTGGATCTGCCAAACACCTTTTATTTTCCGGATATTTCCCGAAATTTGGTTTTCATTTCAAAGTTGGATGTAAAAGGATATGTATTTAACTTTGATTGAGGATCTTTGAAACTTTTTTATAATAATATAATGATTGGTAGTGGTTTATTATGTGATGGTTTATATAAGTTAAGGTTAGATACTTTATACACACAATTACTAACGACACACCATGTTACTTGTTAGATAAATGTTGGCATGAAGAGATGACTAATAAAAGAGAACTCTCCTAAGTTGTGGCATAAATGGTTAGGACACATCTCGAAAGAGAGGACATTGAGATTGGTGAAGGACGAGTTAGTACCAACCCTTAATTTCACTAATTTCGGTATCTGTGTTGACTGTATTAAAGGAAAACAGACTCAAACAGTCAAGAAAACTGCCACACGAGGTTCTGAACTCCTGCGGTTAATCCATACGGATGTTTGTGGAAAAATAAATATACCTTGTCTTACAGGAGAACAATATTTCATCACCTTTATAGATGACTACTCACGCTTTGGTTATGTCTATCTCATTAAAGAAAAGTCTGATGCTTCGACTATATTCAAAATATTTAAAGCAGAAGTGGAAAAACAATTAGATAAAAAGATCAAAATCGTGAGATCAGATCGAGGTGGTGAGTATTATGGTAGGTACAAAGAAACAAGTCGTAATCCAGGCTCGTGTGCTAGATTCCTAAAATCCGAAGGTATTGTTACCCAATATACAATGCCTGGAACACCTCAGCAGAATAGAGTGGCTGAAAGAAGGAATAGGACTCTTTTAGATATGGTTAGGAGTATGGTTAGCAATACATTGTTACCTGCATTTATGTGGGGTGACACACTAAAGATGGCCTTGTATATCTTAAACAGAGTTTCTACTAAAGCAGTTCTTAAAACTCCTTTTGAGTTATGGACTGATATAAAACCCAATTTAAACCATTTCCGAGTCGGGGGATATCCATCTGAAGTGCGGGTTTATAATCCACAAGAAAAAAAGTTAGACCCTATAATAGTAAGTGAATATTTTATTGGGTATCCAGAGAGGTCTAAACAGTATCGATTTTACTGTCTTAATCATTCAACAAGAATAGTAGAGTCCAATAATACCAAGTTTTTGGAGAATCATGAAAACAGTGGGAGTACTGAGGCTAGAAATATTGAATACAAGGAGATTAGAGATGAGGCTCAATCCTCTTCTCAAGGTGGATTAATGATTCCACTTGATATAGAGGTTTTCCCGGAACGATCTGTTGACCTGATTCCTCAAGATACACAACCAACTCATGAAATACAACCACCTGTTATTGAAGAACATCCGGAGGAATTGAGAAGGTCAACTCGTATGAGAAGACCAGCTATTTTAGATTATTATATTGTGTATCTCGAAGAATCAGATATTGGAATTAAAGAAGATCCAAAGACTTTTAGAGAGGCAGTAGAAAGTGAAAATTCTGATAAGTGGTTAGACGTTATGAATGAAGAGTTAGAATCCATGGCTATCAACGAAGTTTGATATCTCGGTGAACTACCTGAAGGGTCTAAAACAGTTGGTTGTAAATGGGTCTTTAAGACCAAAAGAGACTCTAAAGGAAAAGTTGAACGATTTAAGGCTCGACTTGTAGCTAAAGGATTCACTCAGAAAGAAGGTATCAATTATCATGAAACCTACTCCCCGGTGTCTAAGAAAGATTCATTCAAAATTGTTAAGGCACTTGTAGCTCATTATGACCTAGAGTTATATCAGATAAATGTAAAAACTGCCTTCTTAAATGGGAATCTAGATGAAGAAGTGTATATGGAACAACCGAAAGGGTTTGTTCAATGAGGTAATAAAAGGAAACTGGTTTGTAAATTAAAGAAATCGATATACGGACTAAAACAAACTTCCAGACAGTGATACTTAAAATTTAATCATGTTATTAGATCTTTTGGTTTTATCAAAAATCCAGTTGACCATTGTATATATCTCAAGATCAGTGGGAGCAAATTTCTTATTTTAGTCTTGTATGTAGATGATATTTTACTAGCCAATAATAACCTAAGTATGATTCGAGAAACTAAAACATACGTTGAGAATAATTTTGATATGAAAGATATGGGTGAAGCAACCTTTGTATTAGGAATCGAGATATTTAAAGATCGATCTCGAGGATTACTTGGGTTGTGTCAAAAAGCCTATGTCAAAACTATTCTCAAACATTTCTGAATGGAAAATAACAGACCACAAAATGCACCTATTACTAAGGGAGACAAGTTTAGTAAGGAACAATGCCCCATGACTGATTTAGAAAAGTTAGAAATGAATAAATATCACTATGCAGCAGCAATAAGATGTCTAATGTACCTACAGACTTGCACGAGGCCAGACATTAGCTTTGCAGTCAGAATGCTTAGTAGATATCAAAGTGATCCCGGCTTGCCTCATTGGGTAGCTGTCAAGAAAATGATGCGTTACCTTAATGGAACAAGAAGATATATGCTCATATATCAAAGATCCAATCAACTAGAGGTCATTGGATATTCAGATTCAGACTTTGCTGAATGTCTCGATACAAGGAGGTTAACATCAGGTTATATTTTTTTGTTGGCTGGCGGGGCAGTATCATGGAGGAGTGCAAAGCAGACACTAATCACTCCATCTACATTTGATGCAGAGTATGTGGCATGTTTTGAAGCCACAGGTCACGCATTATGGATGCGTAACTATATCATGGGACTTGAAATTATGGCCAGTATGTCTGAACTGATAAATATTTACTGCGACAACAACGCTCTCGGCGCTTCGCTCAAAATGACAAGTGTTCCCGTAAATCAAAGTATCTGGAAGTAAAATATCTTGTACTCAAAGAGAAAGTGCAAGATCATTTAGTGTCAGTTGTTGGAGCTCCATCGAAGCCCATGATTGCTGATCCATTAACAAAGGCATTGGCACCAAAGGATTTTAAAGACTATGTCATAAATATGGGCTTGAATGAAATGCCTTATAAAAGTCAATGATGTATGACACTATATATATTGATCAAATAAAGAAACGATTTTACAATTCTTACTTTGTTGTGAGGTCACATGTGGTAATTGTGAAATAAAGTAAGAATATAAAAGCATTATGACATTACAGTTCCCATTAAAGTAAGTCATATTAAAGATACTAATTAAATGCTGGATTAGGCGAGAATATTAATATTGTGATTGTGGAATGAAGCATATCACTTAAGATGTGTAACCGCTATAGTTCGCATTAATAAACTAACATTATCATAGATTAAAGGATCTTAACATTAAAGTTACATAAAAACCGGTATTTTCAAATGATGTGCATCAGTTAGAGTTATTTCTTTCAAAGTTTTTTCTTATATTTGCAAACAAGTTTTATAAAATAAAAAGGAATGATTAGTGGCATATGGACCAAGTGGGAGATTGTTGGATATCATGGGTAGTGGCCCACATGACCACTACTTATGTTGATTCATTTAAAAACAACATCTTCCCATTAAAGCCACATTCCTGGAAACACTCCAGTCGTGCGATAATGGAAAGCTTTCCATTGATGGGGAGGAAAGCGTTAACACAGTCTATAAATGGCTTAGGAACTCTCTCATCTTCACATGGAAATTACTACTTGGCATACCCATCAATCAGCAGGCATTACGAGAAGACTGAGAGAGTTAAGATTGTGGATCTCCTCTTCGTTTCGCAATGGATTCAGGTATGCCCTAAATTGGTTGTCTTTCATAATACAAATCACTACGTTAAAATACAAATATAATCCGTTAAAGTTTTTCCTAAGGGGCCATTTTGGCCTACAGGTTAATCTCATAAGATAACATCTATATCAGTCCTTTTCCTCTCTCATATTGTACATACACAGCCTCCTTGTTATTATTGAAGTCCTTACCCTGCTTTTCTTTTTCTTCTTCGGTTTCTGGAAGCGGCACCCTCTCTTGGTATCAAATACATCCATATCTTCGCACCACATACATGTAAGTTTGACCTTCTCTGTTTTAATGGTGCATGCCGGTTGGGTATGCTGCAATCTTATATTTGATTCTTAATGAGTTTCCCTTTCTTCCTAATTTTAATGGGGAGATTATGGATTTTGATTGGTGAAATTTACCTTTGATTGATGGGTTTCTCTTTGTTACTAATTACCATGAACAACAACTGTTTGATTATAGCTTGGGTAGGATGAAATTTGATTTTGATTAATGGGCTTCTATTTCTTCTTAATTGTAATGGTGAGCTTATACTGACGCCATCACCTTTTGTATTTGGGTTGTTATATAAATTGGAAATTGTACAATGCAAAAAAGCAACAGTTCATAGGGTTTGACCCACAACTTCTAGACCGTTGTCGCAATTTAATTGTTGGATTCGAAAGAAGCAAAATTTATACTATATTTTGCATTGAGAAAAGAGAAGAAAAAGGAAAGCATACCCGTTCAAACTCTGAATAATGCTGACCACCTAGTCTAAGATATTTTTATCCATTTCCATGATAGGAATTGAACATAGTGAACATTGGAAATTTTTACCAAATTCAAGCACGATACGGCTTGTTGTTAGCTCATATCTTAGGCCTAGACTCAAGATTGTTAAAGAAAATAAAGCTTCAGCACATTTTCACAAATTCATGAAACTTTAACCAACAGGATTGGTAGCAAGGCACTTTCCAACAAGGTATTGGTGGTTATTATGATGCACTAGACATAAGCTACATTCCAACTAACGTTGCCAAAGCACCTAGAAGTGGCATTTGCACTTCGTTGTTGATCAATGAAAGTTCAAGAAAATGTTTGTAGCAAGGTGTTTTCCCAGAAGTTGAGTCATGATAACTATAATGCACTGGAAAGTAAGCCAAAACCCAACTAAAAGTTAGCCCAAATGCTAGATTCAGTGGTACTAAAATCTAAAAAGCAGAAGAGTACAAATCAACAAGGTGGCTGATTTCATATCACGTGCTAGATGACATGATTCATCTATATATATATTTTAAATTAAGCCTCGGTATTGCAAAGAAGCTAGAGATGTAGTAGTAAATTAAGCATCGCATGATCAGCTGCTTCCATGTTCCAACATATTGGAAATATTGTCATTAACCTCGTGACAATTGTAACTGAAATTACCCCTTTTTATCTGTCCAAAAATAAATCATGCAAGCAAGGTTTTATTGTGGAATGATTTCACTAGGATATTTGAGGATTGAAGGGAAAGCATTTTTCGGAATTGGAATTGTCCAAGAAAACCTACTATTTAATTCTTTTTCTTCTTTTTTTTTTGTTTCGATTGGTTTATTATAGTATTCTCATTTCTCATTGTTTTGTCTTTATATCATGTTGTTTACTTATTTGATATATTTATTTTTGTAAAGATGGTGACAGATTATTTCCTTCCACAGTCCTAAAGACAAATAAAGGTTTTCTTCTAAAGTTACACATACCATACAAATCAAGAGTGAAATGCACACTTAACCTTGCAAGTATTTACAATAGTATAAGAGAACTCTCAAACATCTCATTTAAAGCAACTGCAGTTCCATCTTCATACAATCTGTCTCTTTTCATTTCTTTTCACCCAAGACTATGAAAGGCAGTTTCAAACCTTTAGCTACTATTAGGACTTTGTTTATCATTCATTTCCTCATGTGCTCGCTGTCATCTCATCCCATTGACAGAAGAAATCCAAGAGAAAGAGAACTACCAAGAAGATTACTACTTTCTATAGCTTTAGGGTCAACAAATCTCAATAGCTTGCAAACAAGATGTCACACCCTGGGCCCGAGATTAACGTAATATGGCCGGGCTTGCGGCGTGAGCACCACATAATCCCTTAGTAACCCGGGCTTGCGGCGTTAGCACCACGTAATCCCGTAGTAGCCCGTATTGCACTAAGGCAAATAAGAATTCTACAAGGAAATTTTTTTTACATTTCAACATATGAGGAAGATCCATAAGCATAGAATACTTAATGTAACCTTCGGAAAGCCTAGGTGCTAAACACACCCATGAAACACATGGGATAGTATAGAGCACAATGAATATATGTTTAAACATTCCATAATAAACTGCATAGATAAATAATAGATTCAACGTGATCCATATGAAAGTCTAAACATCCAATGCATAGTACGTAAATAATGCATACTATAAAGTGCATAAGTGTGGGATGGTCAAAGGCTAATAATAATGCATGTCCACTAATATGAAAATAAACACAAGTCTCTCAAATAAAATATGATGGCATGATAATCAGAGTATTCATATCTCTAAGATTCTAAATGTCGTAACCGTGAGGCACCCTATCATGTATATCTAATAAAAAACATTATCGGGTGTCCACTTAACTAATCTTCAAGAAACCTGTGTGGGGTCCTCCTGATGTGTGATGACAACCAAGTTTGGACCGGGTTCTACTCCTGCAATACCAAAGATAACACTCAGAGGACGACAACTCAACGAGAACTAAGCAAATAGTAAATCACACGATGTATACCAAATAGAGTTAGGACGTAATAATTTAAACAAAGGTCAAAAACCATATCTAGGCATGTTAGCATATAATGAAGCATTTGTATGAGAATAAAAAATAACGGGAATTGTACTTGTAAATTTGGCTATCCACGTCACTAGTATCCTCTTAATATGGGGAGTGGTAAAATGGGATGGGAATTAGGTAGCGAGCCTAATTACCCAGTGAAGCGTCGATTTACTCCTATCGGAATCCAACTGCAGTGGTTTATAATATCAAAATTATACGAAGCCCCCCCCCCCCCTCCCCCCAAGCCTCATAGAGTTAAGCTCAGTAGTGCCGGCTTTATGAATTAAATAACATGATGAAATATAACGTACAATCATGCATATTATATTTATTAGTCTAGCTTACTTGCGCATTATGTGAAGGTAACTAAAGCATGTTGTTACTAAATATGGATAACAGAAAACAAGAATAACGTAACGAAAATAAATAACATACTGAACATAACTGAATATAACTGAGCATACTGTACATAATTAAATATAACTAAACATAATGGACATAATGAACATAAATAAACATTTAAGATAGGAGAAGGTAATATATACCAGTGTGCTTAAGTCTCCAATTTAATTAAAAGTTAAGGATACTTACAGTTCGGTCCCAGTTCCTTAACGTTGGGTCGAATCGACTTGTCAGGTTTGAGTCGAGTTGGGAGGGTTAGATGGATGTTTAATAGGTTATTTTTTATGTTTGGGTCATTGCATTTAGGACTTTTTGTGCAGGGCCATTGTAGATGGGCTAGGTAGACTTTCTTGGGCCTTAGGCTCGAGTTATTTGACCTTTCGAATCAAAAGCCCTTTTCTAAAATTTTGTAAAACTAACTAAAGAGTAGGGAGCCCTTCTTTGTAAATTTGATAAACCTTTATGAAACCCAACCCTAAATCCCCCCATCGTCTTTTCTTCGTATGTACTGTTCTTCCGTTTTTTTCCCCTCGTCTACAACCAAGCCCTAGCAATTCTTGGAGGAAACCAAGGCTTGATTCAAAAGCTTAAGGATAACGCCATCACCTTCATCTTCTTCCTTTCTCTTTGTTTATTTTGATAGTGTCACAACCTTGTAAGTAGATATCTCTAAATCACCCTGGGATTCCTTTCAGTTTATTAGGATATGTTCAATAGCTTAAAAAGATATGTATATCTCTTGGATCTATAGGATTTCAGATCGGGGAATCAAGTCAAGTTAGAGGTTTGTACGTGATTAGATCTAACCTTAGCAAATTTGAGTTTCGGTGCAAGATTTGAGGCAAATGGATAACTGTAAATCATGTCAATTTATTAGTTATTGAATAATGTGCTTAAGACCTGGTTTAGACGATTGTAATTGTTGTTTTGTCCGGAATTTGGAATTTCAATTGTGTATGGTAGAGTTTTCAAGAGAAAACAAAAAAGGGGGGAAACTATTCGCACCTATGGCTAAGCCATAGGCTCTTCTATGGTTAAGTTACGGTTCACTTTATAGTGAGCCATTTTTAAAGAGTTGTACTGCGACTAACCCAGCTGCAAACAACTTACGGCTAAGCTGTAAGAGGGTCACGGCTACGCCGTGAGTGTCCTAAAACCTGAATTAAATTGGTAGAGCGGTAGGTTAGGATAGGTGACCAAGGTTGAGAAACTTGATCGTGTGGAACTGCACTACAGGTAAGTGACATTTAGGAATGGTAATATCACCATTTGACTTAAACTGAAATTATCCCAAGAAATAAGGACTTTCTTATAAACCTCAAAAAATATATGTCATATAAAAAGGCTTACCTAACCATTTGATCCTCTCTTCCTGCATGCTATTCTTCTCTAACGTCTACTTCTTCTCTTCTACTTCTTCACCACTTTTTCTCTCTCATCATGAAGATAGAAGCATTGCATGTGTGACCCTAGAGTCTTCTTCTCCTTTTTCATCAACCTTGAGCTCTCCTCTGCATCTTTTTCTTCTAATCCATCTTTAAGGTAAGAGTTTTGCTTTCCATTACAGCTTCTTTGAGTCTGGAGAACTCTTATTTCACTGCATGCACTCATTTCTTTCCTCAATTCTTGCATGCATGACAATTAGGTCTAAAAATACCCAAATTGAGCCAAAGGAAAGTTTAATAGCTTGAAAAGCTTAATTGAATGCAAGTATAAGCAAATTTTACTTGAATGCATGTTGATATGTTATGATTCCTATGATTCCTATAAATCTTTCCATTTTAATGTGTTTTACAGCCCTTCTTTTGTTATATCTTTTTTGTTTAAACCTGCATGTACTTGCCAAGTTCTACAATGAAATCAAACTGCTCCAGAAAATCTAAAGCTTAAGGCTACACCATAGGTCTTCTACGTCTTAAACTCCAGAGATCAGCAAATTTGAAATTTGTACTACGGCCAAGCTACTGCTAAGCCGTAGGATGTACTACGGCTACACCATGACCTAGTCGTGGTATAGTTATAAGTAATTTTATGGCTTGAAAAACCGAAAGTATGAAAACTTGAAATCTTTCTACTGTTAAGCCACGGTTAAGCCGTAAATGTGCTACAGCTAAGCCGTAGTCAAACGGTGGCTCAACCGTAAAACAAATATAGTTAAGCCATAAGACGAATCACGGTTTAATTGTGAATGCGGGAAAATCTAGGTAACTACGGCTAAGTCGTAGTGCATATTATGACTAAGCTGTAGCTAAACCATAAGTCACCCACGGCTTAGCCGTGAGGCCCCTAAAAACTAAGGTTACACTTGGTACTATGAAGAGACCTTGTATGGCCTTAGTTTTGGATCCATTTACATATAAACTGGTCCCATAGAATCATTAAATATCATGAAGGGTCTTAAGGGTTGAAACTCATTCATGTGTGTTGTCCATTCATTAAGCATCTCTCCATGGGTGTTAGTTTAAGGGACTTCGATACACATTCCTGATACAATGTAACACCAAAAGAAAGACAACTGAAAGACAACTGTATATTGAATAACTTAAAACTACATCAATATTACGGTTAGAAACAATGGATAACTAGACTATAATTGGCTAATAAACTACCTTAATCCCATGAAATTGAATTGAATTGCATAGCATATTGAATTATGATTATTGTCCTCTATTCTCTTAATAATAATTTGAATTGAATGATCATTTCTCAATTGACTCTATTTGTGTTAGTCTTGATATATGTTTCTTATTAACCTTGATATTGAATTGAATACGAATAAATTGAGTATGAATGTATTGCACGCATTATTTGAATATATATTGTATGCCACTGTCCTTCCTCAACAAATGAATTGCATAGTTTACTCAAGTTCACGTATATGAATGAATCGAAATGTTCTAACTCTACTCAACCTTAGCCTTATAATACCTTGTGGGGTTGACTTTAGTGTAGCATGAATGTTGCCACTATAATGTGCTTTTCTTGGGGCTTCTTGACTCCGAGAACTAGAGACCCATTTGTACATTGGCTACAATCGATGGTATTCTCAATGCATAGATCCCTAGAGGGAGAATATGACAAATGTAATAGCCACATAGTAAAGTATTTCTATTAATTGAATCTTATAATATGCTCTATTCGAATGCACAATATGCCTAGTATACTAAATTAAAATTCTATCTATAATCACCTGTTAGTGATACTTGTAAATACAATACGTGTTACCATAATTTTACTTATGCTTTGCTGAATAGTCTTATTCACTCATTGTCCATTGGTTTTACAGGCTTAGGTTCTTTTTCCAATCCCTCAAAGGTCGACGAGACTTCAGAGGAGATCCCCCAGGTCCCATCGGGATTAGACGAGTGGACAGTAGTTAATATCTGACCAATCCACCACTGAGTGCAACTTGGATTAGTATGGGTCTTACATTGGGTTGTGGTTGCATTAAGTTCATTTTGTTATGTATGGGCCATGACTCAATGTACTTTTGTCTACTGTACAAATGATTTATCTTTTAAGAAACTTGCTTCCCTTTTTGTAAAGATACGCTTGTTTTTCACTTTATACATATAAATGTATTTCTAGTTATTGTGTATCGTGTATGTATCATCGTGTTTCTTTGTATGATACTAACACCTGCGTATGAATGCTTGGACAAAAGTCCATTAATAGCAATCACACGTGTGTCTTTCCCATATGTGTGTGCACTTAAATTTAGGTTTAGGTGTATATACGCGGGAGTACGTGTGTCGCTATTTTAGGTTTAATCCTAATACCCAAATTTTTAGGCTCGGGATGTGACAAGGTCCACTTTGAGTTCTCTTCTAAGTTCTTTTTTCATGGCAGCTATTCCCCATTTAGGGTTGTCACTCAACCTCTGCTAGTATTTATTGGCAATATGGTTAGTAGTGATCAAGTGGCTTTTGAACTTGATTCCACATATTTATGTTTCGGCCGAACTCTTAATTTGGAGTGTCCTTTTACCGTGCATAGGGGATGATGAATTCTAAATCCACAATTATATTTGTAGACGGCTGTAATCCTTTTGTTTTTATTTTTCAAATACTTAATATCATAACCCTGTCTCACAGTCCATTTAATAAGGGCTTGTCTGAAAATCTGAGAACTAGAAAATATCATCCCTAACTTCAATCTAGGATTCCCCATATCAGTTGCCTCATTAAACACAGGCCATGAGCTCCTTATATCATCATCAGATGACCCGTATAAACTATAGAGATCATTAATATCCTCATTATCTGTGTACCAATTGTCATCAAATGGTACTTGACTAAATCTATGTCCACTTGAATCTACTCTTTGTTTTTTACTTCCATTATGTCCTACTGAATCAACACCATGTTTTACTGCATTTATGTCTACCTTGAACACTCTCTCTTTGATCAACTCCTTCTCCTTGATTAATGCTCTGTCCTTGGTCTACTCCTTCTCCTTCATTAACACCCTGTCCTTGATCAACTTCCTATCTTTGATTATCTCCCAAACCCTTCTCTCTGTCTACACCATTACATGTTTTTCTAAAAATATCCTCATGATCCGGCTTCTCAATATCCTCAAATAATTCTGATGGATCATCAGGATCTAATCTAAGTCCATCACTGTCATCGTTACCCTCCTCCCCACTGTCACCACTAGCCTCCTCATGACAAACATCATTAGCTTCCTCATTCTCTTCTTCAATATCACTATGGTAGTCCTCAAAATCAACAAAATTCATTTTTTTTTAATTCTCAATCTCACTCACAATACATCCATCCAAAATTGCATGTAGTTGCTTTAAGCACCCTCTAGTATTTATGTTCTTTTTCATTATCTTACACTTAGGTGAAACTACCATTAGTGGTTCCTGCCCCCTCTCAACATATATAGTCAATACATTGGAGCCCTTGTAACACTTTAAACAAAGTAATACATCTTTGTTTAAATTTATTTCGCTAAAACCATCTTTAAAACTAAAAGCTGGCACTTTATAAAAACTGAACTACTGGCTGGATACCCAAGTTCTATCACATAATCCCTAAACAAAAAAATTGATGCATTGTCAACATCAAAGTTAATGATCTCATCTATGAAGACCCCCCCCCCCCCCCCCCCCAAACACAACATAGACCTTATTTGGTGGGTCTGTAATATATCCACCATGATGGAACTCAAGTGTAACATAATTCTCCATATCCGCATGCAATGGCACATTTCAAAAAGACAAATAGAAAAACAGCAATGGAAGATAAATTCAGGAAAAGTAACAAACAGTTTTTAATAAACAACTCCTAATGCCACAATTAAACCTAAAAAAGGTGGTCCCTACCATGTGTGGCTCACACCATTTTGTAAAGAAAAACACCACATTTTCCATCAACATAAAAAACAATTGTACAAAGTGGAGACCTTTTTCCATAACATCAATAACAAATGCTCAGGTGTGGGGCCTTCAAAAAATTTTGTTCAAGTGAGGACCCTAAAAACCAATTGTTTAAGTGGAAATCTTCTTCCACCAACATCAAAAATAATTGTTACAGTAAGGAGCTTCTTTCAATAATTAATAAAGTGAAGACCTTCTTCCACCAACATCAAAAGTAATTGTTAAAGTGAGGACTTTCTTCCATTAACATCCAAATTGCTCTAGTGGGGACCATTTTCTACACATATCAGAAAAAATGCACTTTTCAGAAAGGGGGAACATCCGGCAACCCAAAAATAGTGGAAGGTCTCACGAGAGATCTTCCCAGGAAAAAGACAAACATCAAGCATATAAGAAAAATTTATCAAAAAAAAATCTACTTGCATGCACGTAGAATGGATGCCTAACAGCCCCAAATCGTGACCATTTCTAAACTCTAAGCATCAATCTATACTCCATGAGGATTACATGTATGAGTACCTATCTCTGCAAGCCAGGATCCTCTTTCTGGCAAAGATTAGATGAGATGCTTGATGGAGATGAAAAAAGATAGAGAGCAAGTTAGAGATTCTCCGCAGGAAAAGTGCCTTCGTTGAGCGAAAATGAGAGGAAATGAGGATGAATAAGTTGGTAGTTCATTATATATCTCAAGGTAAAACTATAATTTCACTTTTTCCATAACGTCTATTTACGTTTGCACTTTACTTTGAAGCACAAGGATGTTTGATATAAACTTTTAAAGTTCGAGGGAGCACTTTGCATCCGACCCTAAGCATAGGGGGGCTATATGCTATTTACCCAAAATTCAATGGCAGTGTGGGTCCTGGGGTTTGCATGTAATCCATAATGACACCTAGAACAGATGACTGTTCTTGTTACCTGGGGTCTTGAGGCTAGTTGCAACCCAGTGGACTCATTGCCATTTCTCCTGGTTAGTAAGCTCCAGTCTAGGTTGGGTATCAACATTTTTCTGGCTAGATTATTATTATTATGTTTTTATGACTCAAGATATCTCTCGCTAGCCTAGTCTTCAGACCGTTTGACCGGATTATATGAATAGTATCTTTACTTACAATTGTTATTTTCTAATCCTAACTGCTAGAAATCGGTATCATCCTCTATAATTTGGTTGTCCCAAATCTAAACTAATTAAATTGGGTCTACCATTGGATTTTACTGCTCTATAGCCAGTTGGATCAGCTCAAATACGCACTTCAAATCATCATCATTATGCTAACATGTCTATTTCAACTTTTGTGATTTTATCAGGGTACCGTTGGGAAATAATAGTTCAAAATAGATATTATTTTGAAATCTAAATTTATGGGCCTTTATAAATTAAAAAAAACTTTTCTAACCATCAACAATTTTCGGGGCTGGATTACGTGAACAATATCTGGGCCTTATAGTTGTTATTTCTAATCCTAACTGCTAAAGAACATTATCATCCTCCGTATTTTGGTTGGCCCAAATTTGAACTAATCAGATTGGGTCCACCACTGGAATTTATTGTTGTATAAAACCAGTTGATCAGTTCAGACCTGAACTTCGAATAATCATCATTATGCTAACATGTCTATTTCAACTTTTGTGATTTTATCAGGGTACCATTGGAAAATGAGAGTTGGAAATAGATATTATTTTGAAATATTAAGTTATAGGCCTTTAGAGAAAAAAAAAACAATAACATTTTCAACATTTTGTCACATAATGTTGTGTGATAAACCCAATTAGTGTATGATTATAACATAGTTTCGAATGTCTTCCCAGGCCCATTTGGCATCTCTGTAGCAAACTTCTTTGTTATAAGCTTGACTCCAGAGCCCTTTTAAATTGAGTTCTCAACGGTATATTTTTTATTTCACTCAAGTTTGTACATTCTTGTGATTTTTTTGCCCCATCGTTTTCTCTTTCTGATGAGGGGTTTAGAATGTGGGGCACAATTGGATGACAAAGTAGGTATCCATCCACGGCAAAAAAATGTATACTTAAGTAAACCCGAACTGGAGAGTGTTAAACCGGGCTCAAGCAATGTGGTGGCTTTTTAGTACCAGCATCTCTGTTTCGGTAGAGGCACAATATACCCAATAAAAAAGAAGAAAGAGGAAGATTCTAGACCCATTCCAAACACCCATTTACATGGGTTGAACCTAATACCTGGTTCATCTGATCAGGCTGCCCTTCGCATGTAGATGCAAATCATGTGTCACTGAAACGTTGAGAGAGAAGGGGCAACACTATCACTCTGAGGAGAGAGAGAGAGGGTGTCACACCTGTGACTTCCTTGGCTTTGAGTTCGGCAAGCATCAGTCAAAAGAAAAAGGGTGGGGGAAATCTTAAGAACTAAATATAAAGTGGTACATACGACCCACACTGAAAATATTCAAGTTTTAATTTTGATATATAATTACGGCCTTAACTTTAATCTCATATAAAGTCTTTTAAAACCGTGTAGAAAGATTGAGTCCATGAGCTAAAACACATAATATTACGTGGGTTGTAAGCTCGGATCATTATAAGAGTAGCATAGCAAAATAGAGTACCCCCTACAACCTCAAAAGAGGATGACCGAGCTCTTGGTAGTTGGGTAATGAGAGGGACTCCCAACCAATGGGCAATCCCTTTACGGTCCACTTTATTTTAACTTGCTTCACTAATCTTCCAAGTTGCGTCAATCTTCCCTCTCCTCTCAAGACTCATCAATTCTCATGTGAGTATGCACTCTCTTTAATTGACAAATCCAATTCTTACTCATCCTTATATTGAATTGAAAATCTAAAATAGCATTATCTTTATAGTCATCAACTTCTGAGAATGTGAGATTAAGGAGATCAGGTTGACATGATGAGGCTGATTTTTGCACAATAAAGGTGTAAATAACTATACTCATCTATCCATCCTACCATTGTCATACATCTAAATGGAATCTAAATGTTGGTTCACATTGAATTTAGGTATGAATAGTGTGCATATGTATATATAAATATGAAATTTGAAAAGGAAAACTCTTCCAATGAGCAAGGTGCTCACCATTTTAGAGTGTACACTTCCTAATGAGGCGTGTCCTATGATGCATCCGAATGGACATACTCATATGCCTTTTCTGAAAGTCATTGATCCTTAGGTTTTGCATCCACCTGGATGAACTGAATTGGATGAAGGGTGTTTTTATTTTTTGAAATGTGGTTAAATTTGTGTGCCACTGATAAACACATTAAATGCGTGAGATTTTGATGGGTATTTATCAGTGGACCATACACACATGGGTCTTTCTGTCGACACACCGCCCCGCCACCCCCCCCCCCCCCCCATCTGATGATCTGCGGCTCCCTAGGTGGGCCCCAATAACACATGCGCAATAAAAACTTGTGAGATCGCACACTTTGTATGATTCTCTAAAGTGCTCCCACGTGGCATGTTGGTGGGCCATTAATCCCATCAGAAAACGGGACTCGGATCAATAAACCAACTAAAGTCAGATCCATTGAACCATGTCATCTGCCCCAATTAAAGGAAATGAATGTATAGTAATGAAACAGGTCAACACTCAACACCCATCGGTGGCCCACACTCATCACCTTGGATCCACGGCTAACAGAATCCATGATGCTAAATGCTAATTCCTATCCTATCAGTGGTGGCCCACCGATTGGCCGTTTCTAGTCTCTTTCTCTAAAATGACTAGATGGGCGAAACTAAAAAGTCAGTTAACGGTCACAATCACGATGGGATAGGACTGATGTCTAGCATTGTATAGTCACTAGGCTTTCAACGGTTGCAAATGATTAGATCCACACCTGATCATGGCCAACTTGATGATCCATTCGAGGGGTCCACACAAATAGTCCTTCTTAATTATGTTGGACTTGAGATTTTATAAGGATTTGTTCTATGGTGACCATGAGTAGACTAATCATGGTCCACCATATCACATAGGGCAACCCCACCTTACATGAGGCAGTTGCTCACGTGAATGGTATGCTATCCCTTAGCAATATGGTGGACTGTGATAAGTCCATCCTTAGTCACCATGGGGTGAAATATCAGAGGATCCAGACTTATTACATTGATCTCATGAAAACTCTGATTTAACACTTGTTAAATAGGAGGTTAAGGGGACTATCTCATGGGTTGTTAAATAGGAGATTGAGAGGACTATTTCACGGGGAGGAGATTGTGTTGGTAAAAGTTCATTAAAGCACTACATGTTTTTCCTCTTCTGTTTTTTCTTTTTTTCTTAGAGTCCAATGTTTGAAGTGAAGTACTCTTTAAACGGTATTTATCATGAATTCCTTTTTTGGTTATGGTGTTTAGCTTCTAGAAAACTTTGGTGGTGGTAACCACGCATGCACGCATTGACCATGTGTGTCGAGTTAGGCCACATCAGCATTGTGGGTCAAACCCTACTGGTTGGCTCTCCTGTAGAGGTGGATTGGGCCAAATCTTTCTTGCAAGTTGAGCCTTATCTTACATGTGTACTTTTGTGTAGGGTAAAATCTGCAATTGTTGAGTTAGTTCTGACCTTTTCCTAGGCCATTTTATTTATACAGGATATTTACAGAACAGTAATTGCGAACAAAACTCCAACAGATTATTATGTAATTGAGATTTTGAGTAGGACACATTGCGCACCTTCTTATAGGCTCTATCTTTCTAGTTGTATCTTTGTTCTCTTTAAAATAACTTTTTTTCGTTACCATCTAAAAACAAAGTATTTATGCCACTTTGCAAGGACTTGACAATGGATAGACTGATTTTTTTCCTTTTTAACATAAAGCCATAAAACTGTTGAACTTGATTTGCCACTAGATTTGGTAAGGATGTACGGCCGGTTCAGTTCTTCCGAATCCACCGGTCCTCATTCCAAGTGAGGCCTAAGGCAAGGTGCGCAAGGGATTTACAACATATGGGAGGGTTTAGTACCAACCGCGTAAATATAATTCTGCACCACTTGTCGTTTTACCTCACCTAATTTCAACGTATTCTTAAATCGGTTACTGCCATGTGATACCAAACTTATGAGGTGATAAATAACGTGAGTTAGGTTGATATAACAGTGGTTGTGTTTTATTTTAATATATTTAATTAATGAATTAAAAAACATGAGTCAAAAGAATATTAAACACTCAATGTCTCAATCCCCTCCACCCTAAAAAATTTGAGCTACAAGGGCTTTACTTATGTTTTAAGGAATGAGCACATAAATTAATTATACACCGGCTGAGATGGTCAAAACCAACTCCACATGGAACCAACTTGGGTATGAATTCACAAATCGATACCCAACCTGGCATTAAAAAAATACCACCATAAGCAATTACGCTATAAGAAGTGTATAGAGCCTTTTTATAAAAAAAAAAAAAAAAGAAAAAGGCAGTTTTGCATCAATTTTCATGCGAAAGACTTGTTTATACATCAGTGTTGCAAATCATTTAGCATCAAATGCATAAATGATATCAAATAAATGTGACTTATATATATAAATTATATCATCATCATTATCAAAGGCTTATCCCAACCATGTTGGGGTCGGCTACATGAATTTTATTTCTCCATTCTGATATCATTTGTTCAGAATTCATATTTGGGTTGTGACAAAATTTTACGCTGGCTGTCACCTACCAAACGCAACCCTCCTCCTTTGTCCGGGCTTGGGACCGACAGCAAAACTGACGGAGTTTATATAAATTATATCTATTTATAAATGAATGCAAACAAACAACTCCTCACGTGCAAGTTAAACCGGCAACATATGGGCATATTTGCAATTTCTCAATCACACAAGCCCAGTAAGCTTTAAATAGTACATCGTTATTTGGTAATTAATAAGTTTAACGGGCACAATTTAAAGTGCAAACCCCTTTTTTGGTTTATAAGTCCGGAGGCATAACGAAGTGACAAGTGGCACAACTTGGACCGCAACTGACCACAAGACAAGGACTACAGACCGAGGGCCAGAATGTGGATCCCACCTACCTGTCAATTTTCTTTCTTCGTGGCTAAAGCTAAAAATAAAAGTAAAAGAGAAGGTAAACTAATCCTGCCACCAACACAAGATTTGATCTGAGCCATATGGGACTAATCTGATCCCACCATACATCACAGCACCTTCTCCATTGAAGAGAGACCAAATCTCACTCAAATCAGGCGCATGTTCTAATTTTCAAGAACTATACTACAATGTGATCTTGAATTTTGGGATGTAATGTAAAGTGTTTCATGACGTTGAATTAGTAAGTATGATAAATTGCAAAAATTATTAAAAGGGGAGTTTTTGCCTAATCTTGATTTGCCAAATTAGAACATATCACTTTGTCATTATATGTCACCTCGTATTAAAATTAAAAATAATTAAAACTTTTTAAACACTTCTCTTTCTTAAAATTGAGAAAATGGTGATTTTTTTTAAAAAAATATGCTCGGGGTATTTTTTAGTGTGCCTGGATAAGCAGATATTATGTAAAATGAAAAAAAAAACAACTATATCAACTGTGGGTCCCACAAGTTTGATAGAGGGAATTTTGGGCCACCTCCTGAATTGAATAAGTGGGCCCACAGAGATTGCATCAAGTGGGAGATACTGGTTCTCAAATCTGGCTGAAAAAAGCAGGAAAATCCAAAACCCTAACTGTTTCTCCTGTTTTATCTCTTCTTCTTTTTCTCCGATTAAATGGAAGAAGATTGACTCATTTCTGCTCTCTCTCTCTCTCTCTCTCTTTTTCTTTAATCTCTCGATCTTGTGTTTTCGGTGCAAAAGACAGAGATCGGACGGCTAACTTTAGCTGAAAAAAGATCTGACTTTTCCTGGTAATGTTGTTCGATCGTACGCTTTATCTCCTGTATTTCTGTCAATCGCTCCACACGAAGAAATTCCCTTGAAAAATCTCTGCTTTGTCCGTTCTTACTGCGATTCTTCTCGATTGGGGCATCAGTCTCTCTGTTGTGGGTGCTTGTAGTATGCCCATTTTCGTCTATCTGTTTCGATGTTGTAGGAATTTCTCATCTGAAACGCGCTTCCTGCAATCAGTTTGTGGTGTGATCTTCCTTTCGGATGTTTTTCTCGTGCCCCATTTGAGAATTTCGCTCAAAGATCCCATCTTTCCTGCTCGCTTCGAATTTACCGGTTCCTGTGTCCCTAATTTGGGATTTTTGAATGCTTTCTCTCACCCCATTTGATAGTTTCTCTTCAAAATCCCATCTTTCCTTCTGAATTTGAATTCTCTGCTTCGGGTGTTGGTCATTTGTGATTTGTTTACGCCCTTTTGGGTGTTTTTCTACTACCCCTTTTTGAGAATTTCGCCCATGAGGCTCCTTTTGATGTTTCCGAAATTTGGGGGGATTCCAATTTGAGTTCTGATAGAAATCCTTCTTCTCCATCTTGGAGTTTAGCTTTGGAGAACCGTCATTGGTGTACTCAGTTTTTGTTATGGTTCTTCCTTCCCATGCTTGTGATTAGTGTCTCACTACAAGATTTGATTTTTCCAGCTGAATACCTGCCTATCATCTTCCGGTGTTGATTTGGCTGTTTTCTGTATCAGTAGTTTTATTAGTCTGTCAAGCGAATCTCCCCGTTTTGTGACAAGGGTGGGTTGGAGTTATCCCTGGGGTTGAAGAGGAATTAAGTATTAATAATGGCGGATAGGGAACGTTCCTTTTCCATAGAAGAATTGCCCTCTCATTTGATATTGGAGATTTTAACTTCGGGCCGTCTGAGTGCAGTTGATCTTGTTAATTTGGAGAAGACGTGTCGGACTTTTGGGGAAAGTTATGGGGTATTCCCTTACAAGTTTCGATCAATGGCGGAGCTTGCTGCTTTCTACCTCTGTGCTTCACATTCAATATTCTGCTATATGCCTCCAAATGCTAGGAAGGAGCTGCTGGAACGTTGCCGTGGGAATTGGAAGCGGGTTCTGAGGTTCTTGCAGTCTGTGGAGCAAGCATCTGGTATCGTAGAGACATCAGCAGGCAATGTACTACTTCTTTGATAGTGCAATTTGTAATTTAGTACTACTTAGCTGACTGCTTGCTGTTCATAGTCTGAAAGTTGCATACTTGCAGTAGTCCTTGCACACACAGACACTCCATATCTACACAAATATACGCACATTGAAATGCAAATGACCCATAGAAATTTTACTCATTTTGCATTGAGCGCTGGGGGTGAGATGTTGGGCATTACTGTCACATCCTGAAGAGAAGTGAGACCCATGTTCTAGATATGCTCACTTGAATCACAACCTAAGGGAATGTTGCCTGCATGTACTAGTTTACCTTTTATCTATTTGTGAGTTAAGTTTGGTATTTGTTTACTCTTAACAACAAAAACAACCTCAGTGCAGAATTTTAAAATAATAATAATGAAAGAACAGATAAATATAATTTCAACATCAAACATCGGTTACCGCAAAAAATAAATAAATAAATAAATAAAAATAAAAACAGCAAACAACAACCAATTCATGAAGATCCACCTGTCTTTAGCTTTGATTCATGAGGAATGTGACAGAAAGAGAACCCCATTTCACTATACAAATTCCTCAATCTGTTCACCCACCTCCTTGCATAACTGCAGTCCAAGGAAGCGCATTGAACAATAGAAAAAGAATAATTTTCTGTAATAGAACCATAGCGATGCCCATGAGGAGTATTAGCTTGATTTAGTAACATTTATATATGTAAGCTGTCACGTTTTATAACTCCATGTAAAGGTAGTGGGATTGAAGCAGGTAGAAACGCACTGGGGGTAACTCGAGTGTCTCTTTAATTTATCAGTTGGGAAAATGAGGCATTTTAGAGGAAAGAAAGGAGTTATTATGTATGTAGGTTGTCACTTCACTTTGTTTGGATGCTTGATGTGAAATGAAATCTAAAAATATTTTGGAGTAGAATTGACTTTTACTCAACTCCATCAGTTTTTGCTGTCGGTCCCAAGCCTGAATAAAGGAAAAAGGTTGCGTTAGGTAGCTTGACAGTCAACGTAAAACTTTGTTACAACCTAAATATAAATTCTGAGATAACAGTATTTCGCGATAAGGCTAGGGCGTTCCTCTTTAAGCGACGCATTGTAGCGTCGCCTGGTTGTAGTGAAAAGTGTGCAAGGGCTATCGCATGACTCTGGGCTAGTATGGGTAAAGAAGTTAATCTATGAGAAGAAGAGGAGGAATAGGAAAATTATACTTGCTACTTGGAATATAGGAACCTTGACAGGCATGAGCACAAAGTTGGTCAAGGTAATGAAAAGAAGAAGAATTAGTGTAGCTTATATACAAGAAATAAAGTGGAAAGGGAATAAAGTTAAGGAACTCATGGATAGGTATACGCTTTTTTATGCAGGAAAGAATAATACAAGAAATGGAGTGGGTATAGTTGTAGATAAGGATTTGAAAGGGAAATTTGTGAGGGTAAAGAGGTTTGATGATAGAATTATTATAGCAATTAAATTAGTACTAGAGGAAGACATAATCCATAACATCAGTGCATATGCTCCCCAAGTAGGACCAGAGGAAAGTTTGAAAAGACAATTTTGGAAAGAGATGGATGATTTACTGCAAGAAATCCAAAATAATGATAAGATTTTCCTTGTAGGGGATTTAAACGGGCATATAGGAAAAGATAATAGAGAATACAAGAGAGTGCATAGAGGGGCAAGGATTTGGAGAAAAAAATGAATTCGGAAATACTATATTGGGTTTTGCAGTGGCATTTAATATTGTAGTAGCAAACACTTACTTTAAAAAGAGAGATGAGCATTTAATTACATATAATAGTGGGAGTAATAGGAGTTAAATAGACTTTTTTTTAGTTAGAAAACACAACTGATTGGCTTGTAAAGATTGCAAAGTTATCGCAGGAGAGAGTTTGATCACGCAATATAGACTTGTAGTTTTAGATATTTACATTAGAAGTAGAAAGAGAGTGGTAGTAAACAAAATTGGCCCTAAAACTAGGTGGAGAGATTTGAAGGGGGAAAGAGCAAATATATTTAAAGGCAAAATGATTGAGAAGAGAAAATGGAATCTTAAAAGAGAAAGTACAGTAATGTGGAATCAAATGACTGATTGCATTAGGAAGGTTACAAAGGAGGTACTTAAAGAATCAAAAGAAAAGAGAGATGTTAATAAAGAAATATGATGGTGGGGTGTGGAGGTTCAGGAAGTTATTCGAGAGAAAAGACATTGCTACAAAGTTTAGCAGGAGATTAAGAGTATAAAAATTTTTGAGTTGTATAAAAAGGCAAAGAAAGAAGCTATGAAAGTAGTAAGTAGTGCAAAGTTCAAAGCATACGATGACCTCTATAGTAGGTTAGGAACAAGAGAAAGAGTGAAGGATATTTTTAACCTCGCAACAATCAGAGAAAAAAAAAGTAGGGACTTAGATCATGTCAAATATATCAAGGACAATGAGGAAAATGTTCTAATGAAGGACAATGATATTAAAGAAAGGTGGAAGGAATATTTTAGTAAACTTTTAAATGGAAAACATATGGGGGATACAAGAATTATGGAGGATACCTCATTAACAGAGCATACTTTTCTCCATAGAATTAGAGGGGTGAAAGTGAAGGAAACATTGAAGCGAATGAAGACTAGAAAGGCAAGAAGCCTAGATGATATTCCGATAGAGGTATGGAAATGCTTAAGAGAGGTTGTGGTGAGTTGGTTATGTAGACTCTTCAATAAGATACTTGTGATAAAGAAAATGCCAGATGAATGGAGAAGAAGCATTGTAGTACCTATATATAAGAATAAGGGAGATATACAAAATTGTACCAACTATCGAGGGATTAAACTTATGAGTCATACTATGAAGTTGTGGGAGAGAATAATAAAGCAAAGACTTAGACAGAAGACCAAGATTGCTGAAAATCAATATGGTTTTATACTAAGGAGGTTAACTATGGAAGCTATCGTTTCACTAGGCAATTAATAAAAAATATCGAGCAAAGAGGAAAAAGCTACACATGGTCTTTATCGATTTAGAAAAAGTTTATCCTATATGGTATCAAGGGATTTAATTTGGTGGGTTTTGAAGAAAAGGAATGTCCCCAGAAGTTACATTGAAAATTTTAAGGATATGTATGAAGGAACAGTAACAAATGTAAAAACCACATGTGGAGAAATAGGTGGATTTCCCGTAACTATAGGTTTGCATCAAGTATCGGCCTTAAGCCCTTATCTCTTTCCATTAATTATGGACGAGTTAACTGTGCATATTCAAGAAGAAGTACCATGGTATATATTGTTTGCAAATAATATAGTATTGGTGGATGAATCAAGAGATAGTGTAAATTCAAAACTCAAGAGATTGCGGGGGGCATTAGAATCTAAAGGCTTTAAAACAAGTCGTACAAAGACAAAATATATGGATTGCAACTTCAGTGGACATATACATAGTGTTGAACCACTATCAAAATTAAAACCCATGAGATACCATGTAAAGATTTTTTTCGGTATTTGGGCTGATGATTAGTAAGGGTGGGGAGATTGATGAAGATATTGAATATAGGACAAAAGCTAGATAGTTGAAGTGGAGATTAGCTTCTGGACTGCTTTGTGACAGGCGAATGCCGACGAAATTGAAGGGCAAATTTTACAGGACAGTGAAGACGCATATACATAAGCTGGATGTGGCAGAGATGCGAATGCTTAGGTGGATGTGTAGTAAAATTAGGATAGATAAAATTAGAAATGAGCGCTTTCAAGAGCATTTAGGGGAGCACCAATGGGGGATAAGATTAGAGAAATTCGTTTAAGATGGTTTGCGCATGTTGAGCATGGGCCGGTTATGGCACCGGTTTGAGGAAAAGTTTGGCTATCCAGGTAGATGGCCCATCAAGAGGTAGGGGTAGTTCAAAGAAAACATTAATGGATGTCATTAAATCAGATTTCAAGAAGTTTAACTTATCTAAGGATTTGACTCAAAATATAACAGAATGGAGAAACAGAATTCATGTAGCGGACCCCAATATGGTTGGGATAAAGCTTTGATGATGATGATGAATTGACTTTTACTCAAAGAAATTGAAGTCTTTACGATTGAAGTGAAATGAAGTATACATGACCTGACAACAATACTTCATCTTTACGCCAAACTCATCCAAATAGGGTAAAGTTAAAATTTTAAGCTGCTAGGGCAGCCCATTTAACTTCACTCCACTCAATTTTTTGCTTATCCAAATAGGCCCTTAAGTACCATAGTAGTATTTTAATTATTTTACTGACAATAACTTCTGCCCTATTAAAATAGCACAACATAAAAGGAATGACGTATTTCTAAAAATTAAACCTTCATGTTTTGGTACCACAAATGAAATTTGAGGCTGGTTCATATTTGTGGTCAATAAACTGTAAAAATTTTCTCTAGAGGGTTCAAGGCTGCATAGAAAGCATTCAAACTTTGACTTCTTCTAAAATATTAGATAGCTTTAGTTCTTGTCTACCTTAAACATTGTCCTCCGTTTTACCCTGCTATCCATGCCTGTTTCTTCTAGTTTCAATGATTTACTGTTATAACTAAATAAAAAATTCTATATAAATGAAGGGGGAAAAAGAGTATATGCCTTCTTTTTTTTTTTGCTCAGGTCTTATGTAGAAATTGGTCTTTCTTTTTCACTTTCAAGAAGCTTAATGAAAAGAATATTTCTCACAACAGATGCAGATTACTACTGGGAAATATCACACACTTTTGATCAACGACAACTCAGCCTACTCTTGCGGTTCAAGTTTGTGTGGAGTTCTTGGCCACGGCCCAGTTACAACTCAGCGTGAAGCCCTTACCCGTGTCAACTTCCCATCTAAATCATGCGTCATCCATCTCTCTGCCTCCCACAACCATGCTGCATTTGTCATGCATTCAGGAGAGGTTAGTAATGCAAGAAACTTTGTGTCTGCATTCTCTCGTGATGAAGTAATTTTACCATCCAACTTCTGTTTCAGGTATTTACATGTGGTGATAATTTATCATTTTGCTGTGGTCTTGGAGTGGTGAGGCGCACCATTTTCAAACCTACACGAGTTGAAGCTTTAAAGGGGATTCCATGCAAGCAGGTGAGATATGTATTGTTATTATTGCATCCAGTTGCATGTGGCATGAATTATTCATTCTATAGCAAACACTTGGGAAAAGTTAGAAAATAGAAATGCTGTATATGGCTGAAATGATGATATCTTTTAGATGTAAGTCAGCTGTTAAAACAGTAAGTTTGGTGTTTCATCAATATGGTTATCAGTAAGTTTGGTGTTTCATCAATATGGTTATCTTAACATTATGTAAACATTTCCCTAGTGATTCAAATCATAAATCATATTGCCAGAACAATCTTTGATTGCCAACGAAGTTCATATGCATAAAGCCCTGTCCGAAAAGGCTTAAGAACACAACATATGACAAAAATTCCGGAAAATAGCTGTAACCAATGAATCTCTGGAATATGTCAAATCTGTGCTCTCTTCACCCTTGTCTTGCTGTTTTCAACAGAGCACCAGCTAGGCTTTATCAGCCTCGGTCTGGTTTACACATACAGTTTTGTGGGATGGAAACTTATGTATCAACAATCTAAGAGCTAAATGTTCTCCAGTACGAGTAAGAAGAATGAGAAAAAAGAAGATAATCTCATATTATGAAATTGAAACAGAATTCTGCAGTGTATGATGTCCCACAACACATGGCAGCCTTCATACACTTTTCAGCCAAGTGCAGCTGCAGCACTAGGGAGTTTACTGAAAGGTAGGCTAATGTAATCTACAATGGAGGATCCAATCATAGATATGAAGAATTTTGTTATAAAATGGGCTTTGTGAATCAGAAGGTTATGTAATTGCACTATCTTATAGGCTACTCAGACATCCAAAGAGGTGGACGCCCTATGGCCAGAATCTGAACAATGTTTCTTGCCCAAAGGAGTTCCACAGTTTCCTTCTTCTCCAATTTTTTTTAGCAAGTCAAATTATACTATAGTTTAAAATCGTTAATAATAATGCAAGATGCTGTCTGAGCCTCAAAAGAAAACTCAAACACTTGTAATTAGCTAGAGAGGAAATATGGATCAGGCAGGAGGATGGATGAGGCAGAAGGCAAAAAGAAAACAGTTTGTAGGATGGGAAGATGTCACTACAGTATTTATGGATAACTTACCTGAATTGACACCAGTTTACTGGTTGAGAGAAGCTTGCTCTAGGTTCAGAAAAGTGGTGGATGCTTTCATTCCAGATTCTAGCAGGAGAGGGACCGGAAAATGCTTTCGATTTGTGCGATTCAGAGAAAAGAGAATTGCTGTGAAATGCATTGACGCTTTGAATGGAAACAGTATTACTGGCAGGAAAATTGTAGTCAAGATAGCATCCTTTGGAATTAGTGGTGACTCATGGCATTCGTTGTGGGACAGCCAGCTGTATTTTACGTAGTCTTGCTGAGCATTGTAGTGGTTAACTTTATATATATATATATATATGAGGAGTCTTCATCTACATATGTCCCTCACCATTTTGGTGAGAGACACTTCCTTTTTTGGATCTAACAAGGTCAAAAAGGTGTAAGGTTTTGTCCTTTTGCACATTAATACTTTTCAAAAAAGAGTGTCTCTCACCAAAATAGTGAGGGACATACGCACATGAATATTGTCCTATATGTATAAATATATAGAGGGGAATATTACTATGCATCTTTCCCTCATCATGTGGTGAGGGACAACTGCATATTTGGAAAGATTCATGCACAAAAAAAGAAAAGTCATTTCTAGTATTATGAAAAAGAAGAATCTTCATATGCAAAGAGGGAAAGCCATGTCAGGTGAGGGAAGGATGCATAGTAATTTTCTCCATCATGGATAGAAATATCGGTTGGGGCACCCATGGGCGCTACGCTATTTAATAAATAGCGCTCCTCACAACTATATCGACACGGAGCAGCCAATACATTCTTGTAGCGGCTGCTTCGGCCTCTACATTATCGTCGCAGCTGCCATGTTTCAGCCAAAACCCTAACCCAGCAGAAAAAAAAAGAAAAAAAAAAACAACATAAGATTTGGAAGAACACAACCCACAAAAAAAAAAAGAGAGAGAGATAGAGAGAGAAAAAACAACAAGGAAGAAAGTACCTTTAGCAGAAACAGAGGACAAGCAGCAGCAAGAGAATGACCAGCAGCAGCTCATGCAGGAGGACGAGCAGCAACAGCAGCAGCTCGGACGGTGCTCTATTCTTCTTCTTCTTCTTCTTCAGTTCTTCTTTGTTTTTTCCCCATATGCAGCTTCTTCATTTTCTTCCCCAAGACAGCTTCTTTTTTGTTCTTTACCTTTGTTGAATGAAAAGGGCTTGGGCTTATGTTTACTTAAGTTACGAAATTTATATTTAGCACCCCCCCTCCCCAACATGTTTTTTTAATTTACCTTTACTTAAGTTATGAAATTTGAATTTAACCCCTTCAAGTTTATTTTCTAATTTTAAGGCAACCATCTAAAAACACACTGAGGTTGAAAATATGGTCCTAACTAATTTCACTCTAATTGAAAATAGGTCCTAGCCAAATTTCACTCTAATTGAAACACCCTACCAAGTTTCATGCTAACCAAATAAAGGCCCCAATCAAATGTCACTCTAATTGGAAATAGGGCCCAGGTAAATTTTATAATAATTGAAAATAAAGCCCCATCTAATTTCACACTAGTTGGGAATAAGCTCCAACCAAATTCCACTGCAATTGAAACTCTTTCTCTCTGTATACATATATATTGAAATGTAACTTTAAAATATTAAATTCTAAGCATAATACTAATAGTTATAAAGTTTTGATGTCACTATTTTATAATAAATATTTTATTATCTCCTAACTTAGTGTAGCTATCAATGTAAATATATGTGGAAAAATAAATCAATCTATTATTTTATAATCATTGATGAAATTTGTTTGTGACATTTTTTTTACAAGCCTTAAGTTAGTATCTAAGTTGGCATAACTAAACAACACGAATCCATATGAAAAAAATTGATCCTTCCTATTCATTTCTATTCATAAAGTGATATAGAAACTCATGCAATGAGGAGACCGCTACATAACCCAATACTAATTACTTTTGCAGAACAAACATATAATCCATCATTTTCCAATATTCTGGATTTTTTAGAATCTTTTCAGATGTTTTTGAAGCCTTTTTCAAATCACACGGCTACACCACTATGTAGCACCCACTACATAGCATTTTGGCAGCGGGCCGTTTTATCCGCCACAACCATTATTTTTATCCTTATTGCCCATCACGGTTTAAAATCACGGTATTGGTCGGCCCAAAAAACCAATAAGATATCGGTATCGGTCACGGTTCGCGGTCCATCAAGGTCGTCACAGTGTGATTTTTTATTTTACTCCAAAATTTTTTAAACAAATATCCAGAAAACCCAGAATATTATAAAATGCTAGAAAATAATGTCTTTTTTCATTAGTACATATTATAAAGCAAAATATTGGTTCCCCTAAGGCAAAACATTTTGTATTGCTGTTTTGCCTGAAATTGTTGAATATCTCATGTTTTAATGTCTCATTGTTAGTCCATCCTTCTAAGTTATAAATCCATCAAGTAGCCCCCAATTTAAATCCCAAATCCAATCAATTAAAATAATTATCACTCTTTATTTATTTATTTTGTAAAGAAATTATCACTCTTTAGTTGATTTATCACTTTTTATATTCAGAAGAAGGGCATTTATTTTTAGTGGATTAGACTTTTCCATTAGTATACCCTATTGGAGGCTAACTAATAAAATAAAACATTTGAATGCTTAATTGATTTTTTAACATTTTATTTTGATGTTTATAAGTGATCAATGTGATATTTGGCCAACTCTTATTTAATTAATGTTTGTAGAGAGACCATTTAAAAAGGGCATATATTTTGACTTGGAAAACTAAAAAGGGGAATTCAACACTCTAGAAAATAAGAGACAGCATTTAATTTTTTGTAATTTTAAATTCTAAAATTTATTGTTTTAAGAGGATGCATTGATGTAGATTTTAAAACTCACAAGTGTTGAAGACTCACGCTATGTGGGAATTAATGGAGAGAGAAAAATCCTCTTTCCATCAATGCCTCATGCAATCAGGCCCTTAACCCATTCCACCAGAAAGAAAAGATAGCAGCAGGGAAAGGGAAAATCAAGAGGAAAAAAGGAAGAGAGGAGGAAGAGAAAGAAGGGGAGGGGAAGAGGAAGAAGAATTGGACAGGGTTGGCACTGCAACAACCAGGTCAGGCTGCAACCTCCCCAGGGATTTAAGGTATGAGTTTTGCAACTCTCCATCTTGCAACTTTTTGTTTTCATTTTTTTTGTTTTTTTTTTCTCTGTTTTTTTTTTTGTAAAGCTTTCTCTTTTTCTTTAAAAACTGCATGTGGCTGTTGCATTTCCCCTCTTCTACAAATGCATCCTCTTGTCCTCTTTTTTTTTTATTTAAGTTTTGGTTGTATTGGCCGTTATGACCGATATTTTGAATAACGGCCGATATTTAATGGATACATTGGCGATTTTGACTATGATGATACTGATACCAGCATCCCATCAAATTATAGTCACGGTACAGGCCGATACCGGTTCATATCGGCCGATACGAACCGGTATCAGCCATTATTTTAATCCATGCTCTCCATATATATATATTATTGTGAAACCTTGATCTGTTCTCTCTCCTCTTCCTTTATAGTTTGGAATTTCTCTATCTACTTTTTTGTTTGAATGGTAATTGAAATTTGTTAAAAGCTAACAACATAAAAGACATTCTGAGAAGCATAAATCGGAAAAAAACTATACAAAAGAGAAGAAAAGATACAAGAACACCAAAAAGGCTTAGAAAAGTCATTGAACAATGTCAACGATCAAGTTGTGTCTCCCAACTCCCTCATTGGCAAGACCATTAGCTATCTCAGAACATGTTAATGACCACGTTGTGTCTCCCAACTCCAAGAATGCAATACGTCAAGACTCTTGCAGAGATGGAAATCAGGGATTAAAAAGGGGTAGGCATCATGGGCATATTTCAGGAAATAGGTCTTTCACAGACGCAATCAAGGGGAATGGTTTGACCAACTTAGATAAAATTTCTATTAAGAAGGAGGTAGTTAGGGGCAATTCCAAGTGGCCATCCAACAATTTAGTGGGGGAGCTGGGAAGGGAAGATGTTATTCCTCAAATCAGGAGGTTTTGTGAGAATTGTGGCTTAGGCGAAATGAAATTGCCTAGATTGGGTGGTAGGAAGATCTTGATCTCGATTGAAAATCTGGAAGGAGCTTGGCTGGCCATTTATAATAATTTTGAAAAGGAGATTGCAGATTCTTTTGTGTCCATAGGTCATTGGATTCTGAACGATTGTGCGGTATGTAGGGATGTCTAGCTAAGGTGTTTTGGGATGCCATTACATGCTTGGGACCTGACCACGTTTGCAAAGATTAGAGGGAGTTTTGGGAAAGTTGTGGAGGTTTCCATTGAAGCATTAGAGAAGAGGTGTCTGGAGTTCGGCAGAGTTCTTGTGCAAGTCCAGAGGCATATATCCGTAGATGAGGAGATGGAAATTGATATCTTTGGGCGACTTTTCTCGGTGTCTGTAAAGGAAGAAAAGAGCACAGGTTCTACAGATTGCAAGATGGAAGGTCTTTATGAGAAAGAGGACCAGCTAGACAAGGTGATTGGGGCTGATGAAGAAGCCCACGCTGAAGAAGAAGTCAATGCTGACATCAGTGCCTCACGGTTCTCAATGAAAGTGGATGCAGGTAGAAGATTGTCGAAAAGCAACGATGACGTGGAGGATTCTAGTTCTCAACCGTCAGGAACGAAGGCAGCTGCTTCAAATGAGATCAGAAGGAAGGATTTGAGGATGAAAAAGGCTGCTGTCTCAAGCCCCAAATTTTCAAAGGCGCCGGTTTTGCATGAGTCTAAGAGGTTTGGGAAGTGGTATCGATGAAAGAAGAAAGGTAGGAGGGACAATAGTGCTGATAAGGGGCTTACTTTCACCGCAGAGATTATTGAAACGTGGACAGATGTGATTTCTCGGTGCTTTTCTCGATGTATAGAAGAGATGGCCCATCAAGTGTCATTACTGGGCTCGTCTTTGGTGCATGCCGGGTGTTTCTCAAGGCCGGCCCAACTAAACAACTCCATACTAGGATCCAAACAGTCACGTGATTTCTGCCTAGCCCATCTTAGAACGAGGCCTTCACTTGGAAATAGAGATATCGACGAATGTTTTGCAGCTCAGCGTGGTTTGAGTACTCATGCTGTGATGGTGGAGATCAGCAGTGTTAGTCAAAATGTCACGAAGATGGATGGAGGTTGTTTTAGGGGCCCAAATTTCTCTCAAGCAAGGGTCTATGACAAGGTTGGGAGTGGCTCAGGGGATAATTTAGTTCGATTTAATTTCAAGGAGGAAGATGGAGCAGCAACTTCAGTCGAGTTCTCAAGTCAAGGCAGTTAGGGTCAGTCCTTACAGTTGGTAGGGGCAAATAATAACTACAAAAAGGATACGAAGATTAAAGGGGCTAGTTCATTTCCTTTGATGTCTGCAAAATGGAGAAAACTATGGGGAAGACATGGGAAAAAGAAAATGTTTGCCCACTTCAGGAGGAAAGTAATTGCGTCCATGGTGGAGATGTCTAAGTCCTCTAGCAGAGTTCACAACGGTTTCAACAGAGAGCATAAATTGCAAAAATTAGTTACAAACGAGGGGGCGCTGTCAAATATCTCAGCTAGGCGGAACACTATAAGCTCAGTGGCAATTTAGATGGTCAATGATTCATATCCTACTGAGGAGTCAAATGTTGTCATAATGGTTGGGGAAATGTTGGGCATGAATTTTCAACCTAACAAAGTTGAATTGTTGCATTCTGTCTTAGTTAGAATATGAGGAGAGGGGAATTATTCAGGACACAGAGGAAAGGGCTAACCATGTGTGAGCGGATGTTGCCGATGGTTTGGCAAAATGATCTAGATGGCATTGAAAGGGTGTGCACATTTACAGTTTTGTTATGATTATTGTAAGCTAGAACATAAGGGGGTTAGGAAGACCTAAGAAAAGAGCGGCTGTTAGAAAATTGGTCAAGAAATAGAAGATTACTTTTCTTCTTTTGCAAAAAACAAAAATCTCTAAATACATTGATCGTATTGTTCAAGAGATTTGGGGGTCACGTAGGTGTAAATGGGATTGGGTGCCTTCTGAAGGAGCTTCAGGTGGTCTTATTTCAATTTGGAATGATGATATCTTGAAAATGGAGGATGTTCTCAAAACGCGAAGGGTGTTGGCTATCAAATTCAGTTTTGTTAGGGGGCGATTTTTCCTGGATTGGTGCAAATGTCTATGGCCCTAACTACAACTTTGATAGGGAAACCTTTTGGTCTTAGATCTCAGATATGTTATATAGATGGAATGATCTGTGGTGTATAGGAGGGGATTTTAATTTTGTAAGGTACCCTCATGAAAAGAAGGGGGGAAGACGAATCACTAGTTCTATGGAAAAATTTTCTGACTTCATCAGTAGAAATGAACTAATAGACTTGCCTATGGTAGGGAGGAAGTATACTTTGTCTAACAATGAAGAAAGGGCAGCTATGAGTAGATTGGATCGTTTTCTTGTTTCAAAGGAATGGGAGGAGCACTTTAAGGATGAAATTCAAATGGCATTACCCAAGTATTTATCCAATCATTGCCCCCTCAAGATGGCCACAGATGAGGTTAATTGGTGGCCCAGACCTTTTCGGTTTGAGAATTGTTGGCTTCTTCATAAAGATTTCCTAACAAAGGTGAGGGAATGGTGGACTCAATTACAAGTTCAAGGTTTTGCAGTTTTGTTTTGATGAAGCAATTGCAGGGGCTCAAAGCTAAAATCAAGGAATGGAATAAACAGGAATTCAGTTGCCTTGATGACATGAGAAATAGCCTTGAACAAGAGTTGGAGGAATGGGATTTGATAGAAGCGGATACTCCTCTTGATCAAGAGCAAACTAAGGCAAAGAGAGAAGTCAAGTGCAAGTTATGGAAGTTGAATCGGATGGTGGAAATATCTTGGAGGCAAAAGTCTAGAGCTTTATGGTTAAAGGAGGGGAATAAAAATACCAAAGTTTTCCATCGGATGGCAAATGTGAGAAGGAAGATTAATTACATTAGAAAGATTTGAAGAGATAACATTATGCTTCATAAACTAGCAGAGATTAGGGAGGAGATATCTATGCTTCATAAACTAGCAGAGATAAGGGAGGAGATATCCACATTCTTTGAAAGGTTTTTTTGAAGGATGATGTTGCCAGACCGACGTTGGATGGTATCGAGTTTCCAAAGATTAAGGAAGACTGGAAGGTCTGGCTGGAGAGGGAGTTTGAAGAAAAAGAAGTTAGTAAAGTCTTATCTGGTGGTGTTGGTGATAAAGCTCCAAGTCCAAATGGTTTTAACTTTACTTTCATTAAAGCTGCTTGGGATGTCCTTAAAGAGGATTTTTGCCACATGTTATCAGAATTTCATTCTAGGAGCAAACTAAATATGGAGATCAATGCTGCATTCTTAAGTCTCATCCCAAAAGTCCCAAATCCAGTGGCTCTAAAGGACTTCAGACCCATTGGCTCGGCATGGTGCATTTATAAGTTGTTGTCAAAGATCTTGGCTAACAAATTGAAAAGGGTTGTTCCTCACATCATTAGTCCATACCAAGGGGCCTTTGTTCATGAAAGACAAATTCTGGATGGTATACTTATTGCCAATGAACTCATACATTCAAGGAAGAGGGACAATAAGGAGTTATTTTCAAGATTGATTTGGAAAAGGCCTATTATCATGTTGATTAGGACTTTCTAATTATATGTTAGGTAGATTTGGCTTTGGTGCCATTTGGAGAGGATGGGTGAGAGAGTGTATTTCTTCCACTTCATTCTCTGTCCTGGTGAATGGCTCACCTTCTCGTCTTTTTTAGGCCTCAAGAGATTTAAGATAGGGGGATCCATTTTCTCCTTTTTCATTTACCATAGTGGTAAAAGCTTTGGGGGGCCTACTCTTGAAGGCAAAGGCTTTGGAATTTATTGGTGGTTTTGAAGCTAATAGGGGGTGAGAAGTTCACACACCTCCAGTATGCTAATGATACAATATTGTTTTCTTCTTCAAGATGGGTTGAAATGGTGACATTAAAACAAATATTGAGGTTTTCAGATTGCTTCGGGATTAAAGGTCAATCTATCAAAGAGTGTTTTAGTAGGAGTTGGTTGCTCAGAGGAGGATATTCAACTCTTGGTGGACATATTGCACTGCAAAAGGGTTATTTTTCCTTTGCAATATCTTGGGTTGCCAATTGGTGCAAGTCCATAGTCGATTGCTTTTTGGGATCTAGTGGTGGAAAAGTTTGAGAAGAAGCTATCGTCTTGGAAAAAACAATATCTTTCCTTGAGAGGGGGAATAACTCTTATCAAATCTTCCCTATCCAACTTGCCTGTCTATTACATGTCACTCTACAGGGTGCCGATGGCAATGATTAAGAAGTTGGATCGGATACGAAGGAATTTCTTGTGGAATGGAAACTTGGAGAGAAGGAAGTTGCACTTGCTGAAATGGAGCTAGGTGATTAAGCCCAAAGCGCCACTTAGGAAATCTGTCTCTAAAAAATTGGTCACTTTTAGTGAAGTGGCGGCGGAAATTTGGAGAAGAAAAAGAGGCATTGTGGAGGAGGGTTATAGTGTCAAAATATGGAGTGGATGCTTGAGGGTGGGTTCCAAAAAAAGCCCCTTTTGTATAGATTGTTTGGTTTTTTGGCTGTCTTATCTAGTTTTGGGGATAGATCTAGTGCCAAGGGAAAGGTCTTTGATAAAGGTTTGGGTTTCTGTGTGGGGAAGGGGGGATTCTGTTCATTTTTGGTGTGATGATTGGGTGGGTGTTGGTCCTTTACATCTTCTATTCCCTTGATTGTTTAGGGTTGTGTCCAACCAAGACACTTCAGTTGAAGATTGTTCTGTTTGAAATGGAAATGTAGTGTCTTGGAATATTAGTGCTAGGAGGGCCCTTCGTCAGTCAGAGTTGGGTATGCATCAGTCCTTATTGAGTCTTCTTTTTAATATATTTTTTTACACGGATGCAGATGACTTTCGCATTTGAAAGCCTCATTCTACAGGCTTGTTTTCCTCAAGCTCCTTTTACAAGGAAATAGACCCTTTTTCTGCTGTAAAGTCTCCTTGCGCAGCAGTGTGGATGAGGCTTGTTCCAACTAGAGTGGAGGCCTTTTGTTGGTTGGCAATGGTGGGGAAAATCTCGACTGCAGATGTTTTGAGAAGTAGGGGTTTGGCTTTGGATGCAATTTATGATGCTTGTTGTCTATGCGGGAGAGAGTTGGAGTCAACTGATCATTTGTTCATCCATTGTGGTGTAGCTTCTTCTATATGGGGACACTTTCTTAATGAATGTGGAGTGAGTTGGTGTTTTCCTCGTTCTTTACCGATGTTGTTTGAAGCTTAGAGGGGACTCCGATGTTTGGTAATGGGATGATTTTATGGAGAATTATTCCTTTTTCCATTCTTTAGTCAACTTGGAAAGAAAGGAATGATAGAATATTCAATAGGAAAGAATCTACATGGGAGGATATTTTTTCTACTATTCTTCAGAGGATCGCTAAATGACCATGTGCTAGAAAGGAACTTTTTTATCTTAACTTAGATAAAATTTTGCACACTTGGGGAGCTTGTTTGAAGATAGGTGTTTCAAAGAAGAAACAATTAGTTCATTGGAGATCGCCTTTGTGTGGAGTTTTAAAGTTCAATGTGGATGAAGCGGCAAAAGGAAAACCGGGGTTGGCTGGAATTGGAGGCATCCTAAGAAATCACTAGGGGGAAGTTATTTATGTGTTTTCTAAGCATGTTGGGGTCAAAGATTTTAATGAAGCGGAAGTTTTGGCAATTTTAGAAGCTCTTCGTATTTAACATTCCTTCTTTCATCATTATCTTATTCTAAAGAGTGATTCAGCTAGTGCTATATCTTGGGTGAATTCCTTGAGGGGACCATGGAAAATGCAATTCCTCTTCAACGAAATCAAACATCTAATTTTAGATATGCAGGTAAGCTTTCGGCACATTAGTAGATCTGCAAATGGGATGGTAGATTGTTTAGCCAAGCAAGGGGTAATTCGATCTTGTAATTTTAGTGCTTCTGTATTGTAGTTGGTAGCTGGTACATTTTTCTTGTACCGCTACATTTAGGAGGGCAGTTTGTATGCTTGAATCTTTTTTGTATTTGCTCCCTTCTATAAAATTTTACCGTTATAGAGAAAAAAAAAAAACCCTCAAACACTTGTCAGACTAGGAGTCATAATTAAACGCAATTAAACAAGCTTAGATAAGAGCTTTATAAGCCCTAATTGTTAAAACAACACTTGACATAATGAAAACTACATTTGCCTTAGATATTTTATCTTCGTTAAATATGTTTTTTGACTGGAATGGCATGTTTAGTTATTGGTTGAAGTTGTTTCTTTTTCTAAATATTAATTGTCATGTCTCTTATGGTGTCTTTTTAAATCATAGTGAGGAAAACATAATATACAAAGAAACACATATTTGAGAGATACTACACTGGGGATATATATGAGATACTACACTTTGGGGTCAGGGTGGGGGCGTGTTTGTGGGGGGGGGGGGGGTGGGTTGGGGGGTGGGTGGGTTGTGAATAAACAGAATACAAGCTTATTTGAAATAAAAAGCAAGAAAAACTCGTCTGGACATTCTAGCATCATGCTTGTGTAACTTTTTCGTATATCAAAAGGCCCAGATCTTCAGCTTCATTGGAAGTAGCAGTTCTTAATGGGCTCGAAATGATAATTTGTTTCTCTTGCATGTTTCCCTAAGAGACCTTTAAATCCTTCCTTTGCTTCCATAGAATTTAAGCCTGCATTGATAATGGTCTGCATACTTTTTCCTTGTATATTATGGTAAAATTCCCAGTCATAGAACAATCCTTTTCTTTTCTTTTTTTATATGGGGGAGTTACTATGGTTCATACTTCATAGTGACATAAACTCAATGATTTAAATGAGAACTACGAGGGACACATAGTAAGGCTTCCTCCTATGCAAGAGATTAGAGAAGAGATCAAAGATGTTCTACATCATGAGATCTGACGACATATTCCATGTCAAGCGTAAAGGTCGACTGAGATCTGACGACACACTTATTACTGTTGAAGATTTTCAGAAACTAAACTGTGGAACATTTTCAGAAAAAATGTGCCTGCTTGGCCAGTCCGATCTGCTTGACATAAATCTAATTCAATCAGGGCCTGTTTGGCAGGTCCTTATCTATTTGAATTGGAGCTGTTTCAAATAGATATGTTTGAAAGGGAGCTCTTTCAAAAGACCTTTTTACAAGTAGAACATTTGGCAAGACGCATTAGTATACCTGATTTTATTAGATTTGTTTGAAAAAGATTTTTGGGCAAACACACCATTGGAAAAAAACCTCTTCTATTTCTTTCTTTGTTTTGTTTTTGCCCATAAAGGAAACCTGTATTGACAGAAAAAATTATTACAAGAAAAAGACCTAACTTAAATGCTCCACACAAGTACACAGATATATACAAGTTGTCTAACTCCTAAATACTACAAGATCAAACACATTATAGAAAAGAGAACCATAGAATGCTATTGAACTGTTAAAATAGGTTCTCCAGAAGGTGCACCCTGATAATATCCAGCTGTTCTACTGTCTGCTTGATGAGAAACTACTGGTCTGCCGGAGCTATTCAGAAGACCCTGCATCTGCATCACATATTCATCAAAAATACATGTGGACAATTGAAACTTTTGTAAACCATGGATATTTCGGTTGACCCGACAGATCAGCTAAACCATTAGCATTCCTTCCTCAGAATGTTGTTTCCAGTTTCAAAATTCTGACAATATTTTCTAGATCTTCTATGACCGCATCCATTCCCATGGAAAATTTTGATTTGTCTGTAGCCCTTCTATAATTAACCATGGATCTCCTGCCACTATTAAATTATTTATCCCCCTCGTTTTATGAGGTTGCAGTCCTTGGAGTAATGCCATTAACTCAGCTGCTTGGAGCTAATTCCTCTACGAGATCAACTTTGCCTACCTGCCACCTCATCAATTACGTCTCAATCGTTGACCCCTCCTCCACTGAGTCCCTCCTTGCCTACCTTAGCCTCCCCACACCAAATAAAAAGAGGGGACCCAAATCATAATCACTAAACAAAATATACATTCATGATGCATATACACAGAAAGAGAAAGGCTTAATCTTTGTGAGAGAAACGGAGAAGGGGACACAATTTGAGTTCTGCTAGGGTAGAAATGAAGCATGAATGATGCAGTGAGAGAGAGAGGGGGGGGGGGTGTTGGTTTTGCGAATGCTCAATTAGCTGTGCTAGTGTTTCTTGAAATGGACAATGCACTCCCATAATGGGGCTCCTTCAAATATGGGCAAAATGGTCATAAGATAAAAGATGCAAGGAAAAACTTGTCCCAAGAATAGGAAAAAAGAATTGTGCTAACCTCAAAGAGGCCAAGGTAATGAGCTACTTGGACCGCTCCACTAAACCTCAAAGAGGCCAAGGTAATGAGCTACTTGGACCGCTCGAGTATAGAGGGTCAGATTACATGGTGGCCAACTTTCAGAAGATGTTTAAAGGAGGATGAAGGGGCTCAACTCATTGCTCTTTTAACTACTCTGAGAGACATCCATATTCCAGGTGAAGGAGATGATAGCAGGGTCTGGAAGGCATCCAGAATGGCTTCTTCTCTGTTTCGTCTTTTTACTCGGTTCTAACCAAAAGAGTAGATAGCACAGAAAGCGTAGCAAAACTCTGGAAACTAAAGCCCCCCACTATGGTTGTGGCTTTTGGATGGATTGCTCTACGAAGAAGAATCCTAACTTTGAATAATGTGAAAAAAAGAGGAAAAGTCGTAGTAAATGCATGCCCAATGTGTTTGGCAGATGAGGAGACAGTGGATCACCTTCTCCTAACATGTAGATTCACAGCAAACATTTGGAGCATCATAAGCTAGTTTGGATGCTCTTCGGTCTTACCAAAGTCTCTGCACAGCATGTTTGAGGCTTGGAATTATACTAATGCGTCAGCAAAAGGAAAGGAGTTGTAGAAGGTGTCATTTCTCTCAATCATATGGCCTATTTGGAAAGAGAGAAATGTGAGATGCTTTGAAGGAAATTCAGTGGGTGAGGAGGTCTTGTGCAATATAATCAATTCCCAATTGCCCAATGGGTGAAGCAGATTCCTCTATTCAAAGATATCATGGTAGATCAGTTGGTGGTCAATTGGATAGAAATAGCTTTCACCTGACAGCGGCCTAGTATGGTGTCTTTCTTGTATATATCTGTTGTGCCGACAAGGCTGCTGTTTTTAGGCCTGTTTCAGCTGTTCCTTTGTTCTCAGACCAGTATAAGTCTTTTGTATTGGTTTCTCTCTTCTTTTAATGAAAGTAACCAAAAAAAAAAAAAGAACGCCTGCTTCAGATTTTTTTCATCTGATTGAAATGTCATTTGTTTCAAACATATGAAAAATGTCATGTTGCTGATCCAAATGGTGGGTTGAATGGACTTTTTCCAAACAGTCTAAAGCAACACCCATTTGGATCAGTTTTATGTGAAATAGATCTAGGAAAGGACTTGTAAAATGCCACCTTAGATCAATTTGAAACATAATTGTCAATTCCGTTTTGGTCCCATTCCGGTTTGGCCCTATAGTGGGACATTCCGAAATTTTGATCAATATTAATTTTCCATTCTGGGAAAGATGCATGAAAATGAAACAACTAAAAAGAATACCTAAAATTGGAAAAAGAAATAGTAAATTGCTAAAATCATACGAAACTTACATGCTTACATCCTTTAAATTACTACACTATACAATTGACTATTTTTATAGGTTTTACTATGTATGGAGGATGTAAAACAAAATAAAACTCTCCAGGCTTTCCATTCTGTCTGCCAAAATGTTCCTCAAACAATAATAAGTGGGCCTGAAAAAAATTTTCTCTTTTGGGAGGAGGAGAAGGGATGGGGGGTGTGCAGGTTTGGTGGAGCATTCCATTCCTCCCCAATCAAATTCCTGAACATTCCGGCTAATTTCAGCCGGAAAGGATTGGAATTGAGAACTATTATTTGAGATAGAGCTATTTCAATTTGGCCTTTTACAAATAGACCATTTGGTATGTCTTATTGATTGTGAAAAGCTAACTTTTCGTGCTATAAAAGTTATAAGGGCAAAGTCATCATATATTAGTAGTAAAGGCAAACCTATCATAAAGTTAATGTAATGGGGGCTAACCTATGATGCCGAGATACGAACACGGGTACGGATACGGACACGGGGAACTAAGATTCGATATTTCGACTTGAAAATTTTAGGATGCGGATACGGGTACGGCATTTCAAAAAATATATACATATAAATACTTATCGTAGTGCTCAAATATTATGAGGCCCACTGTGTGGATCAAATTTTCAATGAGCTGGGCCTGACAGTATCTTAACATAGAAGAAAATAAAAGAAAAGAAAAAAAAGGTGGGCCAAGTGTCTTTGTTGGCCGAGTAGCTCAACATTAAAATAGAAAGAAATTAAAAAAAAAGCCCAACAGGCCCGTTCTCATTAATAAAATGTGATAGGTTCCTTTGCCCTTTTTGCATCTCTGGGGCATCATCAAACAAAAAAGAAGAAGAAGAATGAATAAGAAGAAGAGGAGGCGTACATAGCACCTGAAGGTAGAAGCTCAAAGCAATAACAGTGGCAGAAAGCAACACGGGTGGTCTATCACCTAATTGAAGAAGCAACTCGTCAAAACGAAAACAGTAGCCTCTGTTAGTTTAGTTATCTTCATCCTCGCTGCTATCTTCTCCTCCCCCTCTTCTCCTTCTTTTTTGCTTTCCTTTTGATCAAACTGAGAAAGGGCTCATTTAGGAGTAAATTGGTCAAAATGGACAAAATTTGTCGTAATTTTGGGTAAAAAATATTGTATAGCCGCATCCTAAAATTGGGGGCCGTATCCAAGCCGTATCTTGCCATATCCCGTACCCGTATCCGTATCGTATCGTATCGGTACCGATACCGATACCACAGGGCATTTGAAGTATCTGGGTATCATAGGGGCTAACTTGTCATATAGCAAGAGTTATATGGGCAAACTTGTAAAAAAAAAAGGAAGAAAAAACCAAAAGATGTCTATTGCTTTAGGACTTCGTGTCTGTTTGAAAAAGTTACTTTTTGAAAGATGCAAGAGGTCTAAAAGCTGATTGAATTTGACATTCACATAATCTTTGCATACATGATAACACTCAAACATCTAATTGAATTAGTTTTTAGTTAAATAGAACCAAAATGTAGACCTGCTAAACAGTACCTAAGTCTATATCTTCACAAGCATTGCCAGGCTATCCACTCACCGGAGTTGAGTGCTTTCAAGTAAGGGAGAGATGTAGCCATGGGCCTCAAGATCTATAAAAAGAAGCCCAAGAATAGGCCTCCAGTCTTGGTTCATAGCCTCGAGAATAGGCCTATGGCTGGCCGCATATAACACCTAGTCCATAGAGGCCAACACATTGGCCCAATCCCACAGATGACAGGCCTATGATCAGCCAGCCCATTGACTCAAACATATCTTCTTTCTTACCATGACAATTCCATTAAACCATTGTAAATTTTCATTCTTAGTTAAACAAATTTTCAAGAAGACTTCTCTTGACATATATTCCTAGTTTAGAAAATCTGAGGAAGATATTTTAGATCTAGCATGATGATTAATCGGAATGTAGTTGATAAAATCTAGTTGATTGGCTTGTAACCAAATAAGAGTGGCTTATAATCAAAGAAGAGTGGGAAAGAATGTCCTATTTAGAAAATGAGATTGAGATGTAATCATCTCATAGAGGGGAAAGGAAATCCTATCTAGTATCCTTCATAGGCAGGATTGTTGTCATATCCTCTGCAAATTCCCTTGCATTATTTCATTTGTGCATTCATTGAAAATTCTCTCTTTCCCTCTCATTATTCTTGATGCATTTTGTGAGTGTTGTCCCCCTATGGGAAGACTCATTGGTTTACTAATGGTGATAACTCCAAAGGCTTGAGCATCCATGGTAATGTGCAAAGACTCCATGCATCATTGTGTCCCATGATGGTGCAACATTTTTATGTGTGATTTGTTTCACTAATTCCATTCTTTCTTTTTTCTTTTCTTTTTTTATTTTTTGATATATCCCTTTTATTGTTTTAAACACTGTTTCTATATAGTTCTTTAAAGAGAAGGATTTGAGAATACGAACACTAAATATATTGAGTCTATCATTGTTCTTTTCACTAGCTGCTTTTTGGTCTATGGACTTGTAACTTTTGAAAGATTGTCATATGCATGGTTCAAAATAGTTGTTGCTGCTTACAGTGGCGGACCCAGGAAATCTTTTTTAGGGGGGGCTCAATGTTTATGAGAAAAAACATTAAAAAAAAACCATTAAATTTCCAAAATTATAGAGGGGGTTTTTGAAAATTTTTAGATTTGAGTGGGGGCCTACTTGGGTCCGCTAGTGGCTACTTAGTATAACAGCCGCATTATCATTTGTAGTGGTTGAGGCCGCTAAGCTATTTTGAATATAGCAGCACTACGGTCTAAGACTTAATATTGCCAAGTAATTTTAATTTATAACTTGTTTTTCCTATTTCTTCTCTGCAGTAGCTTTTGATATAGTTGTCTCTTATCTTTATATGGTTCCAAATCACTAAAAAAAAATACAAGATTTGGCTGCTGCACAAGATTCAATTGTTTTAACCACTCAAAAATTCACACCACTACGCTCCTATGTATTGCCCACTATATAGGATTCTAACCACCAGTTGCTACGCTTGCCACAGCAGTTATTTTTATCCTTGGTCATCTAAGTAAACTCTGTCACTAGGGAGCTGAGTCCTCTACGGCACATATTTTCCCCTCTTCTTTCAAAGAGAGTGTGCAGGTCTTTAATAAGGTTTTGGTGTAATTTTGAAGATCAAAACTTTTCCCTTTTTTTTCTTTTTTTTTTTTCATTTTTTTCAATATCTAGTGATATTAATGTCAAGGTATCATTCATCTGAACACAAGCAATGAACCTCAAAACCAAACATACCAGCCTTAGCTACTTAAACTCATCAAGAACAAAAAAACCCAATGGGTCCTTCAACTTTATAATGATCAGAAATTAATTTTCATTTTTTTAATTTTTTGTATAATATGCACATTTTAGTATTTTTATGTTCTGGTTGTAAGTCTGACTGGCTGAGTTAGCTTGACTATGGGGTGACTAAGTCACACCCTGAGTCCAAGTTCTGAAATACTCATGGAGCTTGAAAGAGGAGCATGTAAGAGCAGCATAATGTAGCATAATTTTCTCCTCTCTATTTATAGTGTTGCAGCTATTAATTTATGAAACCTAGTTTCAGCATTCAACAGTAGCAATATCCATTTTCTAAACTGGAGTTTTAGTTTTAGAAATATTCTCTTTTCATTTTACAATATGAGCTTTCATGGAAATTCTGGAACTGTGAATTAAAGGAAGATGGGGAAGATAAATGTCATAAAAAATCAGCAGTTTTTCGTCTTCCTTGATATGTTCTAAAATGTTGAATTGAAGATAGCCGCTAGTCAATTTGTGCGTTTATATTGATTCCTAGCTGAACCAATTGTATATATTTCTCTTCAGGTTGCGACAGGGCTAAACTTTACGGTGATCCTCACAAGGGAAGGACATGTCTATACATGTGGGACTAATTCACATGGGCAGCTTGGCCATGGTGATACTCTAGACAGGTCCATTCCTAAATTTGTCCAGCCATTTGATGGTCTTGGCTGTGTAGTTCAGATTTCTGCGGGTGCCAGTTACACCTTAGCTGTGACAAACGATGGTACAGTACATTCATTTGGTTCTGCCTCCAACTTTTGCCTTGGACATGGGGAACAACAAAATGAGCTCCAACCACGTTCTATCCAGTCCTTTAAGAGGAAAAATATTCATGTAGTCCGAGTCTCTGCTGGGGATGAACATGCAGTGGCACTTGATTCCAATGGATTTGTAAGTCAAACAATTTGGAAATTTGTGCATCTGATGCTTTTGTATTGCTTGGAGCAAGTTTCTTAAGTTCAAAAGGCATGATAGGTTCATGAACTGTAGGAAATATTTAGTTTATTGATTCTGCATACAGCGCATGATGGTTCTACTATGCTGGGGGATGCCTCAAAACCTATGATATCCGAATACCTTATTTAACCTGAGTTACCTGTACCGATACGGTCTAATACGAATATGGGTACGGGATACAACCGGGATACGGCGCATAATTTTAGCATATGGCTCTCTTGTATTTTACGAAAAGAAAAAGGCAAAATTGGAGGAATTCATCCAAAATTAAGCTAAATAACGAATATCATGTGAGATCTTTGGTTATAACTTAAAAAGAATACTTTCATTTTTGCATTCAGCCCCCCTTTGTTTTATTTTAATATTGCAAAACTCAAAACTCACTGTATTTTCGATGGTTGTTTTTCCCCTTTCACTCTCATATTTAAAGTTTTGACATTTAATTTATATTTTTTTACTGGATGCAGAAGTGGCCTTTCGTATCATGTCATTCAATGTCATTTTTTTGTCAATTTAAATTATATTTTCCTCTCCTTGAAAAGTTGAAATTTCTCTTCTTACGTCCTTTCTAATTTTGATAGCTGTAATTTTTTAGAATTATAAGTTTAACCTTATCACCCCACTTTTGACTAAGATTTCCAGGGACCCACTTTTAGTTGTTAGTCACATATGATGTATCACGTACTACCAAATGTGATATTCGTACCAATATCCATGTCTTATCCCGTGTCCGTATTATATTTTAAGTGATACCGTACCTGTATCTATGTCCTAAATTTCTGAAGTTCCCATGTCAAATCCCCAATCCCATTCCGGTATTCGTATCCATATTCGTATATAGGCATCATAGCCCAAAACCATAAAAATTTGGATCTATTGCGTTTCTTTTTTTTTTTTTTTTTTGCAATGGCAAATCACATGCCTGTGATGAAAAATATTATAAAAATGTCAAATTTGAAGTACCAAGTCTTATAAATTTTTATCAGAAATTGGAGTGTTGAACTTGTCTTGCTTTTGAATAAGTCCCCCATCCATTGTAGGCACATCAAATCAACACTTTAAGGCCCACAGTGTGGAAATTAGCCACCCGCATCTCTAGATCTATGATATCCAGATACAGCATTGGCCAAGGGTATCCATACAAATACAGTACAATATGGACAGAAGTATGGGATACGGCAAGGTACGTAAGGGAGGCAAAAGGCCCTTTCACGTTTTTAGAAAACACATTGAAGTGTACTGATACGCGTCGAAAAGCAGAAAATCCCGAAAGGCCCTTTCCCTTTTACCTTTTTATACACAAGTATTGGCCTACCTCTCTCTTTTTTTTTTTTTTTTCTTACTGTTGGGCTACGTGTACAGTCGGCCCTTTGTTTCCTTACATTTGGCTGTTGGTCTAGTGAGGCCCACCTCCTTGAACATTCGATCCACTCAGTGGGTCTTATCATATTTGAGCCCTAAATTAAAGTAAAATAAATATTTCACTTAAAAATAATTCCTAATCAAATATATACATTGTATATATTTTAAAATATATATATTTTTTAAAAATGCCGTACCCATATCTATATCCTAAAAATTTGATGTTGTCATATCGCTGCCTCATTCCCTATGTCTGTCTCAGTACTCGTGTCCGTATCTGGGCATCATAGCTCTAGATCTATTGATGCTCACGACTTGAGTATTCCTTTCATAGCCATAACATATTGGGTTTGTAGACCGTTTCAGCATCCTCAATATGCCAATGTAAATGGAATACATTTAATACTTCTATGGAAATAAATAAATGAATAAAGCAATAAAATGCTTTTGATACATAAATTACCAATACTTTAATATACAAATGTCAGAAAATGCTTATTAGACTAGGATATCTATGCCTAGTTCTATATGTGTGTTCGTGGATTAAAAATAAAAAATACAAAAATGTCTAAATATGGCATAGGTGATTAGTCCCCGACACTATGATATTTCATGTGTGTTTGAATGCCTTACATTGATACATAGTAGTGTGGTTTGAAATACCTATTTTAGAGGGTATTCTTTCACTGAAGACCTTTTTGCAATCATCTGATCTTCTGCAGGTGTATACTTGGGGAAAAGGCTATTGTGGGGAATTGGGACATGGAGATGAGAATGACAAGACCACTCCAGGATTGCTCACCAGCCTTAAGGGCCACCTTGCAGTGCAGGTATGTCGTAATTGGACATCTTTTATCGGACTCTGATGGAAAAGGAAAGTGAGAATCTGCAATGCATGGTTCAGAATATCAGCTTATATGATATGTATCAATATGGCATAGGTTTAGGGGTCATTGATACTATATACAGTTGAAACTTTTGATCTACAACAAGATCAAGAGAAAAAACCTAAATGATTAAATAAAAGTAAGATCTAAATGATTAAAGAAAAAAGAAGATAAATCTAGATATGTAAGGATAGATGAGAAGAAGTGCAACTTATCCAAGGATTTGGCCCATAATAGACTATAATGATGAACCAGAATTCATGTAGCTGACCCCAACATAGTGGGACAAGGCTTTACTGATTATAATGATTATAATGAAACAACAAGAGTAGTTGTAGTTGAAGAAAGATTAGTATTTTGGAGGAGAAAAAATGTAACGAGAAGCATGAGGTCTAGTCATCCAACCCCAATTATGACCAGCCTTTTAACACTTTGTTTATATCATTCATTATTCAGAAATAACAAAACAAAAAAAAAACCTTTTCAAGTAAGTTTTTTCATAATTTCAAATTATTCCAAAATTACATATTAAATCCCTCACTGTTTCTCAACACTTTCCCTCAAGCTGGTGCTAGATATTTAGTGTGCCTAGCTTGGAATAAATATTATAGAATTGGTCCTTTTTTGTGACTGCGTTGGTGAGAATTTGTCAGCCTGATCTTTGGTACTAGTAAGATGCAATGAATTTTCAATCTTTCTTGCAACCTGGCTGAGGAAGATGTGAAAACTTACTGAACTTAGCTCTAGCAGCCTATGCTACTGCATTCAGCAACTAGCAACTTAACTTTATGTGCTCTATATATAAACTTCACAATCAGCACAACCAACCAGAAAGTTTATTTCATATGTGCCATAACATAAACTTCAATCAACAACACTGCTGGACCAACTGGCAACTTAACTTAAAATGGTTTATAGCCTGAACTGCAAAATCAGCACCACTGCCTTTATAAACTGCAGTTTTATATGCTTAACAGTATATTCGAAGTGGCCACAATATGCTCTTGAGCATTATCGACAACAGAACAGTCCTTAGTAGTCCGATAAGTCTCCCACAAAAACCTTTAACTTGGGAACTTAATTCGAAGTGGCCACAATATGCTCTTGAGCATTATCGACAACAGAACAGTCCTTAGTAGTCCGATAAGTCTCCCACAAAAACCTTTAACTTGGGAACTTAGGGTTGTCCTGGTGGTATAAGCACCCACTCCCATACCTGCCACCAGGCACCAGGTATCGATACCTGATACCTGGTGGGAGCCTTTCCTTCCAACTCCCCTGACCATTGAACCAATGAGCGAAGAAAAAAAAAACCCTTCTCATATGAAACTAAGTAAGATATTCATCTAATAAAGTTGATCACACCTTATAAATGAACACATCCACAATGTAACTATTACTGGACAATGCTAAATAATTGTGTAATAATACCATAGAACTTTCTCCTTTGGTTTGTAGTCCATCATAAACTCTAGATTTAATGAACTAGCTTGTGTGACGAAAGCAATCCCTTATTCCAATACTATGATTTACACTTTAGCGATGACTACTGATCAACAAAGAAACACATCTGGGCCACGCTCAAATTTATAGTCCTCAAACCTGTAGGATTTTCAATTTGCTTGACTACTGCAGTGGAGAAACAATCCCCAAATCACAGGACTCAAGCAACACGGAAGCAACCTGCTTGAATTTGATGAATAGGAACTTGTGGGGAAGTCAACCAGTAACTTACTGATTTTTTTTTACTTTTGGATTTTTTTTTTCATTTTTATTTGTCTTCTTGCAAACAAAAGATCACAGGGATACAGACCAATTCATGGCTAATTAGGTATCGGTTTCAATAGTATGATCCTTGCATATTAACAATTGTTGGATTCCTTCTGTGGATCACGGGAACTTGTTCAATTTGACACTGATCGTTCCACACTTCCACTAGTGACTTGAATTCCCAATGATTGCTACACTTGAAAAACTAGGAAGGTGGGCATATACAATTGCTGCTCCCTGTGATAGTCGAAATGAGATCATTCTCTAGCTCTACTATCTTGTGACAGTCATGCATCCAGATGGGCCCCTCAAGGAGGCCTCTCTTTGACAAATGATTATACACTCATGTCAGCATTGTGATTTGAGACACATAAAATGTTGGATCAAAATATTCTTCGGTTCTGTAACTGGCCCAAATGTCAATGCTCTTTTTTTTTTTTTTAATTTGAGGAGGTTGAAGGCAATCACCTCTATCCTGTGGTGAAATCTATGAATGATGTCTGGACCAGTCAACATTCATCGCAAGATGTATTGATCCTATGTCCTATGATTTACTTTTACAAGTGTGCCTCTTAGTGCTTTTTCATTGATTGCTAGTACTATTTTCTATTGTCTTCGTACTGTTACTTTTAGTTGTCTTGTTAGAGCTATTAAATCTCTCGTGAAATTTTGTCCGCATATATTTATTTCATCAATTTCAACTGTGTATTGCCATATTTCATTCACTTTTACTATCTGCACATGCACAGGTCTGTGCACGGAAGAGGAAGACCTTTGTTCTTATGGATAATGGCTCTGTTTTTGCCTTTGGTTGGATGGGGTTTGGGAGCTTAGGCTTCACTGGCAGGGTTGCCTCGGACAAAATCACAAAGCCTCGGATTCTAGATAGCCTGAAAGCACACCATATTTCACAAATAAGCACAGGTCTCTACCACACAGTTGCAGTCACCAACAGGGGTTTGATCTTTGGGTTTGGGGACAATGAGAGGGGGCAACTTGGTCATAGTTCATTGAGGGAATGCCTTGAACCAGCTGAAATTGTGATACAGACAATGGACGAGGCTGACACTGTGGCAGAAAGTGCTTGATTGTTAACAATCACTACACGTTCAACCCTACGGAGGTAAGCTTCTAAGTTTATTAGTTAGTTCCTCGTATAAGATCGGCACTGCAACTAGTTACCAAATCACCGTTTGCCTGTTATGTATACACTTTCAGAAGTCTAGTATTGGAAACCATTGGCAAGAAAAGAAGCTAAATGTTTCAGAAACCTGGGTGTAGATACCTTGCTGATTTCCCTGATGCTGACCTCTGTGCTCTTCGTTTCCAATTTTATTGCACGATTCTCAGTTATATAGACTTGAATCTTAGCTGCTATTGCCAGGGCATAGTTTTGTAACAAATTGGCTGCATAGTGATGATTGCGGATGTTTTCTGAAAAAGTTTCCAAATGCATTGGCTTGTTTTTTCTTTTTTTTCTTAATTGAGCTTCAATTTTTTTTAACTGCTATCGCTGTTTCAAATTGCATTATAGTTGAAGATTTAGAGTACAGAGGATTTCTGAGATGTACCTGCTGATCCAACCTAAGTCTATCATGTCATATTCATGTTCTATTCCAGGGGTGGTATTTTTGTAGATATTTTTGTTGAATTTTGATTTCTGCACTGTCATAGTTGACCAATGAGGATGTAAAACACTACTAACTACTTAGATCTGTAGTGTACCGTTACTCGAACGTGAATTACTGATAGTGGACTGAATTTTTATTAAGGCATGAGACCAGATCTGACCAGGATAATGGGCCAGGACCTGTACCTGAATGACAGTCTAAATTCTTGAATGCCATACAAAATATACTTGTTTTATATTTATATATATATATATTTATATTTATATACATAACTTTGATCCTCTGAGAACTGTTTTTACGCATCTACGGTGAGAACTTTTTATGGTGGGTCCCCTTTGGGGATTGGACTATGGGGGATGGAAAAATCTATATAGGATCACTTCACATATCAAATTTGGCCCTAATCACATGTCCCTAGCTTCTTCATCCATAGCCTACAAATTCATTCCATTGAGATTGGTCCACAATCGATCCAACGGTCCAGTAAATTTAGATCTGACCGAAACTCGGGGTGAGTGACTATAAGAGGGTTCATGTGTATTGCAAGATTTGGATTGGATGATAGATGGGCCCAACCTAGAGTTCTCACAAAAAAAGGTGAGAACTAGTTCTCATAGGCTTATTTTTCATATATATATATATATATATATATATTCCATCTGCAAAGTACTACATTGTCCGTGAGGGTTGGTGCGTTGATGATCTGGGTTGCACTAAGATCAAGCTTGTGTGATGACACCTCCCTTCATATTATTGTTAGTGTCCAGGGATGGATCCAGCTCATGGGCATAGAAGTGGGGTCTGGCTCTAGCCTATCTCCTTAAATAGCTTGTTTATCAATTGGATGAAAAGGGCCGGGCCCTACATATACATTTGCACTGGGCTTAAGGCAAACGACGGCTAGACTAGGCCACAAGCACACCTGTGACTGCATGTGCGTGTGTGCGTGTGAGAGAGAGAGAGAGAGAGAGAGAGAGAGAGAGAGAGAGAGAGAGAGAGTCATTTCCAACAGACTGTGCTTGCTGAACTTCTAGGTTTTGATTAAAAAATTAGGAATTAAAAAAATTAAAAGGAGAAGAATAAGAAACAGACTTGGCTCAAGTCTTATAACTCTTACTGTTTCTTCTTTTTGTTGGTTTAGTAATAACTAATCCCTTACCATTATTGTTATAATCAGGGATTGATCCCTAGACATTTCTATGGAAGGGAGACAAGTTACAAGTGTTTTGGAAGGAGTGTTATCTTTTTCTTAGCATTTGTTAAAGTACGCAAAAATGGAAGGGGATCGTATTTTTGAGAGGTTTTTTGGGGAAAAATTATCCTAAACTAGTTGTGGAACAAAAAGGACTCCAAATAAATTTCTTGGCCAAAGTGGTCCTTTAGGCCTTTTTTAGTTTTTTTTAGATATTATTCATGAGCAGTGATATGTTTACTCTGTGCAATATTCAATTTTTCCATTCCTTCTTCTTTCTTATCTCTTCTTCTCCTCCCCCAGCAATAGGATTGTCCCATTGGCATTTCTCTCTCTTATCTTCTTTCTCTTCGTTTCCTTCCTGCCCATATCTTCTTTCTCTTCGTTTCCTTCCCGCCATACTCTCCCTCTTTGTACCCTTCTCTCTTCCTCTTCATCCTGGTCTTCTTCTTTTCTTTTCTTCTTTTTTGAGTCCTTTTCCTAACACTACAAGTTCTCTTCCCTCTTCTTGTTTTTTTATTCTTTTTCTGCCATAGCTGAAACTCCTCCTCATTCTTTTTCTCCTTTTTTCTTCTATTTATTCCTTCTTCCTCTGTCGGATCTTCTTCTTCATGCTCTCTTCTTCTTCTTCTTCTTCTTCTTCTTCATTTACTACTAACCTGCAAACCCAATCCAAAGCCCAACTCACAGTTGGGTCTTGTTCTTGAAGATGTCATTGATGAGATGAGGAAGAGGAAGACAAAATGGTGAATATGAGGGATTATAAGACGACTAGCATAGATATCGATGCTCATGAACGATCGGGAATAAGAGGGATTATTAGACGGTTAAGCATAGCCCTCCCATTCTCCATTCTGTCTTCCTTTTCCTCCTCTCATCAATGACATCTTCTTCAAGAACAAGATCAAACTGTGACTTGGGCTATGGGTTGGGTTGGTAGGTTGGTAGTGAATGAAGAAGACGAAAGAGCATGGAGAAGAAGATCCGGCAGAGGAAGAAGGAAGGAAGAAGCAAAAAAAGAACAAGGAAGAAGACGAATGACAACGGGGGGGCTGGATTCCAATTATGGCAGAAAAGTAGGCGATGAAGAGGGAAGAGAGCTTATAGTATGAATAAGAGGAAGACTTAGAAGAAGATGGAAAGAAAAGAGGAAGACTGAGAAGAAGAGAGAAGATGATGTTGAGTACGGAAGAGAGTGTGGCATGAAGGAAATGAAGAGGAAGAAAATTAGAGAAGGGGAGACGACAATGGGATTGTCCTATTGCTAAGGGAGGGGAAGAAGAGAAGGAATAGGGAAATCAAATATTACGCAGTGCATAGATATCGTTGCTCATGAACAATATTTAAATATAAAATACCAAAAAGGGCCCAAGAGACCACTTCAGGCAAGAAATTTATTTGGAGTTCTTTTTGTTCCACAACCAGTCTAAGGTGATTTATATGAGAAAAACCCCTATTTTTAAAATTCTAATTATCAAAATGACAAATTTGATATTTTGACTTGGGTGAGAATGGACCAGTGAAAGTTGCATTCAAGACAAACGCATGGGGGTCTCATACTTGGCGTGGTGGTTGTATTGAAGATTACCAGTTTGACAGTTCATACTCCCAAAGAAAAGGATTTGCCGAGTCTGTGTGGTGATCTATGCTCAGCAGGGCACCACTGTAGATTTATCCGGTCCTGGTGAGCTCTACTTTGGGAGCAAGTACACTAGAATTGTATGGGGTAGCAAATTTTTCATTTATGCTTGGCTTTGGTAATTTGTATGAAATCAAGGGAAAAAAGGCACCATTTTTCCATCCAACGGATGTGAAGATGCAGATTTGTGTAACAGACGGATGAAAAGATAAGGTTGATGGATCCAATGGAGGGAAAAGATGCAGATCATTGACCCAATGATGAAAAAAGCCCAAACCATTATCCGATGGTTAAAAGATGGGATTATCAATCTAAATCTAATAGCCCAAGGAGACCAGGAAATTAGCTAGGAAAATTAGATTTGATCATTGGGAGGCAATCCCTTCCAATGGGAATGCTGATGGAATTTCTCTTTTCCAACGAAATAAATGTAAATTACATGTTTTAGAAAAGGATAAACAATTTGTTCATTACGTTAAGGATAAAAAGAACCAGGATGACAAATGGTTCACTGGACATTTAAGGTTACTTTTTTTGCAAATACATGGATGGAAAACGACCTCCAGGACCAACGAGAGGGAAGGAAAGAGGAAAGAGGAAAGAGGAAAGAAAGAGGGCTCATGGTGTTGATACACGACAACCGTTTTAAGAGAAAAACTCGGGCCTTTTTGGTTCACCGGACATTTAAGGTGATCTTTTTAGTAAAATCCTCAAAAAGCATAATAATAATAATAATAACAGCCAAAAATTAGGGCAAATTTTCCAAAACATCACAAATGGAATTCACCAAGGCAAGTCAAATCCCATCAGCCATTCTTCAGCACCAATTCATACTCCAAGTGGCCAATTAAGGGGAAAATGTTGTGGGGGTGGGGGTGTCGTGTTTCTGCCTTTGAAGACGGTGCCCTTGAGTACGGTTTGGATCTACACGCAGGAGAATGTTTTCCCAAATTAAAGGCTAGGATCATTTCATTTGACTGAGATTATGAACATTCCCAATCAAATGCCACAACCTATTTATTCCCCCCTCTCTTCATTGTCATGCACACAAGCTCACAAGAAGAAAACACTCAAATCTCTATCTTGAGCAACATTGATTCACTGTATCAAATACTTGCTTTCAAAGTGTAAAGTTGATAAACTATTTCTAAAAATTGCATTTATTTAAAATCATAATTTTCTAATGTACAACCTAAAAAAGAAATAATAATAATAATAATGATCCACTGTTAGGACAACACCCTCCAAAAAGCACCCAATCTACACAGTAATGCTCAAAAACCATAAATAACAAAATTGCAGACTCTGTTAAAAAAATAATTGCTGAGAACCACAGTCTCATTGAAAACATCATCTTGTAGTAGAGCAAGAACTGATTCATATCCCCAAGTGTGGTATATAATCTCTAAAAATTAGAATTTCGGGAATTTCAATTTTTACTTTCAAAGTTCTTTTTTTTAATTTTTTTGGCTGATTGTAAGATCATGACCACGGGACAATGATACCAATATAGGGTCCAACACTGGTGCTTCAATTCATGGGCTTAGACAATCCAAATCCAATGACAGCTCTAGCATACCAGAGGAATTAGACCACCACAGTAAACATTATTTTTACAGTGATGTCACATTCTTCCGATGTTACTACTTAAATCCCCTTTTTACACAACTATCGATTACCAATATGACAGTGGCCGTTTTCCATCCATTTCAAAGTCTGGTTTTCTGTTGCAAGCAATGGTGATTGCAAAAGTCTTCTCTAATATGCTCATTGATTTATGCACACACAGAAATAATGAAAACAAAAACATAAAAGGCAGAAGCTGTAGAATTCTAAAACATTTCTGTTTCATGCAGTTGAGAGGCTCTCACCCGGTCGAGATGCCTGCCATTCAGATGTGGAGTGAAGAACCTCTGGGAATGAATGAGCATGAGACCATAAAATGCAGTTAGCCAAGGCACGATCCTCCAATTTTCGAATGTAATAAACGTGGTGTAACAACCAAGAACCCAGTGAGGGTCCTCATGAGAAAATTTGTGACACCCTAAAGATTTACAACAAATGTGAAATACATCATACATTGTAAAAAGAACCACATCACCTGATCAATCATCTTCCTTTCATCTCGCGGAAGTTAACATCAAGTGAAGGAACAACGATGACAAAATATTAGCTGAGCCATTCCTCTAAAAGACAATGATGAAATAGAGAGCGGCATAATAATCTCAGAAACCGAACAAGATCCTTCACTGCAATACTAGGACAGATCTCTTCAATAATACCCATCTTGAGAAACAAAAAAATAAAAACAGCAATTCAATTGGTAGCCTACCTTCTCTGCAGTCCCAAACTGGTGGTTGTCCCCAGAAACATACAGTTAAGATTCGAAGTTATAGTTGGCCATGAAGAATGCTTATGCGAGATTGAAGATTTGCACCGACTCTGAAAATTCTAAAATCATCAAAAACCCACTTGCACAATCACCCTTGCAGTGTTGAAAATGATGGATCACCCAGGTAAGATCTAGTCAAGAAACAGCTTCTTGTGCAGTTTGCTGAGAACTAATAATGGCAGCATTTTCTGCCATTGCTATTTCTCACAGAAAATCCCAGTGGAACCATTCCTTGGGAGATTGATGGCTCAATATGTGTGTACTATGTACAGACGTCTTTTTCTGCTTCTACAATTGAAGTAAGCAATGGATGTCTGGTAGTCAAGGAACTGGAGGGCCATTTTTGGAATATCTTGAGGATGGCTGCAGTCGTTGCAATATTCGTGGGGATTCAGTCTTCATCCGTTTATTTGAGACTGTTTGCAGTGACCTGAAACGCCACAAACGTGAACAAAGGCAATCAAGTAATGGCCAGAGTTCTTCATCAAACATAAGAAACACTAATCTGATCATAAAGGCAGTGAAATAGTATGGAGCAACAGTTTTACTACATAAACGGAAAAAGAAGTACTTGGGGCCCTTTGCTAATCACCAAGATGAAATTCCCATTAACAGTATTTCCTAAGAACAAATATACATAGGAAAGTCAGTCAGATACCAAGGGCCTATATTGTGTCTACTTACCATTTGGATTCCTGCAGATTCATACCAGTGGCTTCTACCGAGGGAGTATTACAGATGTCAGGGATAATACGATGTAAAAGGGACCCGCACTTTCCTAGGATTTGATTTATAATGTTAGGGACAAATGAGAGACCATTTGATGGCCCTTTGTGGATTTTCAACTTAACTGCAAGTTTAGGCCCTCTTGATAGGAATGCATCTGCTTAAATTTCATAGGAATTCAATATCTGATCAAACAAACATATCCTAAGGATGAGAAAGCAAATTGATTGGCTTATCACTTGTACCAGATTCCAACCTACGTTCCAAAACTTATGTATTGTACAGCACTTAGGCAAGAAAACACAGTGTAGTAAGCTCCAGGTTCCAAGCCAATAATTGGATTCTACAAAGTAACAAAGATGAAAAGAGGAAAGTGGGTGTGTTCATGAATAATAATATAAATGATAATAATAATAATAATAATACAAGACTTAGACCCCAACAAATAATGATTCAACATACTCTTATTTCCTCATGCCTCCGGGCCATTAAATGATGCAAACCAAGTATCTAGTCAAAGTCCAGATCAATCCAGGCCAATCTACTCTAATCTAGCCCAAAAAAATTCTAACATTTTTCCAAATTGGAAAAAATAATATATATTAAACTAAATTAGACAAAACAAGTACAAACAACAAGAGAAGAGGAAATTCATAAGGTAAATCTTTCCACCAATATTATGCAATCTACTATACTCTATGCTCGATTTAGAATAAAAATTAAGGGCAGGATCAATAAGCATGCCGTCTGCGACTCTGCACTTGGATGGCTTTTCTCAATGGCCTAAAAACCACAGTTCTTTTGGCTTCCATAAACAAAATGACTGATACAGTTTGCATTCTTTGCAACAACAGCCAAGAAGACCACATTGACCTCTTCACTCAATGCAGTTACACTCTCTCTGTCTGGAACTCAATAGCATCTAAATTTGGAGTTAATTACCAATTAGGTAACACTCTTAATGAAATGATGAGCTTTTTCCTTCTAAACTGTGACACGACCAGGGAGGGACACTTAATTCTTGCAAAGTTTTGCTACGCTGCTTATATTTGGTGTATTTGGAACATAACTGTGAATTTTGTTTCGGATGCCATTTTGGTTTGGCCTTCAAATGAAAATTTTCAGCTGATTTGGAAATTTCAGTGAAACTTTTCATACTTAGGTTTCGGAAAAAAATATAAATTTAAATATGTATATGTATATACGGGTACAAATTTGATTAGGGATTTATTTTAAGTGGACTTTGATGAGGGAATTTATTTTAAGTGGAACTCTTCTTCTAATACTTATTTATCTATTCTTTTGTTTCTATTCGAAAGAGGGCTTAGGGTGGGGGTTGGGGCTTCTAAGAAAAAAAATTGCAACAAGCCCTTTTTTTAATAAATTTTGATGAAATTTTTTAAATCCACCGAAATTGACTGAGATTTCCGAAATTGACCGAAATCGACCAAAATTGGCCGAAATCTTAACCGAAAAGTTGCATAGGGGCTGTTTCGTTCCGATAAGTAGACCTAAACAAAATTTCTCAAAAATTTCATCTGAGACTAAACAAGGTTCACAACTATGATTTGGAAGGAAAGGAACCATAGAACTTTCCAGCCGGAAAGTCGCCCTTGGCAAGTTGTCTCTAAGGAAATCATATATCAAATCAGGTCAAGAGGATCTTATCTATGTCTTGACATTTCTTGAAGACTTGTAGCCAAGTAGGATGTAGCTCCTCTCTCCAAGGGAAGCAGAAGGAACTTCACAAATAGCAGGAAGGGATGGGATATGTTTTCTCTGTTCAAAAGGGCTATTGTGTGGGATTCATAAAGGACAAAGCAAACTCGATCAGGTGGGCCAAGTCGACTGAAGAGTGAAATGTTTCTCACCTCTTACATTCTTATCAAGGAAAATTAAAAGAACTAAGAGAATCCCGAAATCTCAGCTGACTCCAAGCAGCTCAAGGAAGTCCTAATGGACCCAGGAATGTCACCATTAAGGCAGCATTTTGCAGCTGGGAAAGTAGCCGACTTGATCAAAGATATCAAAGCTACAGTATTTTCTGACCCAAGTGAAGACTCAATGTGTGGACTAAAAAGGCAGCTCTTAGAAGCAATGTAACTCCTTTAACAGTCTGACTGGGAGTCTTATATTCTTTCGTTTTGTTCAATGGCTGCTTTGCACAGTAAGCTTGCTGAAAATTTGTTTTTCTATTAATTGAGCTTAGAGCTTTGCTGCAGGTGGGTTGTTTTCTGCTGCTTATTATTGGCATTCGTTCAGCAGCTTACCGATCATATACCTATTCATTGTACCTTCATTCTCATTTGGAGTATAATACTTAACCTTCCAAAAAATAAATGCCTCAATCTTAGACCATCCATCTCCTATACTGTTAGGTTGACATATCTGATCGCCCTTATAACTAAATAAATCAATAATGACAATTGAAAAGACACCATAAAACTGTAACTATATGTTGCCCTACCAAAATGGATCATATGTTGCTCAATTCTTGTCAGGAACACATGAAATTCAGTTAAGTAAGAATGTATAACCCATCATAAGCACTAACCTTCATGTCATTTAGATATGGTTAAGACACATGAAACACGGACCTCATTTTAAAAATTAAAACATGAAAATCTGCTCTAATGGTACCATTTTCACGGCATATGTGATCCTTGGAAAATCACTCACCTAGGAGAATCAAGGTGTTGTTGGGTATTTTGACTGGGCATGGAGTTTAGATGCTCAAGTGCCTCTTCAGCAGCCTGCAAAATGACGCATTGCTCTTATAAGATGAGAAATTTTCCCTAAATTTTCCCCGATTTTAGGCAAGCAACAAAATCAGATATCCCAGTTCAATATTGTTAAGTCAATGAGAAAATATGACCAATGTAGGAAGATATTATCCTATGCTCCTATGCTATGCAGTCCATTCGGATGGGTACCAGTCATTGCGGGTGAGCACATGAAAATCAGGAGTGGTCCCACCTTTGGGATGGTCTGGATGAGCTCTCCGCAGGAGAAATTTTTCTGACCAATGTTAGGCTCTCAATTTTTGAATTAGAAGTGTGAACTAAAAACTAGGAGCTAAGCAATACCATTCCATTCATGATGATTTTTAAAATGAAGAGCTAAGCAATATCAATCCAATAATGCTGAGTTTTAAACTGCAAACCAAGTTCAGGGTACACGCATGTTTTCAATTTCAAAACATCAGAATACACATGAAACACAAAATATAACTTCCATAAATTATATAAAAATTAGATCAAGAGAACCAAATGCCTCAAACAAATAAAAACACCATAAAAAGCTACTTTTAAACATGCCATCACAACAGGATCCAGCGATGTGAAGTCTACTTTTAAAAAAAAAAAAAGATGCAGTCAATATGCATGCAGTTAAAAACCACAAAACATCTTCAACCCCCAGAAAAGAATAGGATTAAAAGAATATACCAGAGACCCTCAAAAAGCAGAGTAAAAAAACATAGATAAATAAATACAAGATGATGGCCATTCAAAAAATAAATAAATGCAATATGAAGATTTGTGTCAATGCATGCATTAAACCTCACATTTAAGAATACACATGAGGTCAAATTATAGATACAATAATCCATATAAGGTTAACACTAAGTCCGATATAAATTACAGTCACCATTACACTACAGAAGGCAGAATACCTGCAACTTGGCTTCATCCCATGTCAACCCAATTCCCTTGCCTAAAACCTCTCCTGCTATTTCAACCTAAAACAGAATTGCCAGAAAAAATGAAAAAAAAAAAAAGTTAATGCTGACCAAATCAGGGCATCTCAAACCTTTGAAAAAACAAGACCAAAAGCGTATCATGTATCGGGTTGCCAAATAATCTTTCATGTCATGCAAATGCAACGCAATAAAAAGAAACCATATTAAAATAACAGTGATTTACAATCACATGACTTCGACTTGATGAGAGCCTGACCCCAAACTGACATGGAACTAGTTTGGGTACCCTACAAAGTTTTCACGCTTAAAATGATCAAACCATAGTTTAATTATTCTGCTTCAGTTATAAAAAAAATTAACACCACTAACTCAATTAGAGTTGAGATGCAAATGTCCTTCAGCATGCAGCTTCAAACAGTCAGCAAGTAATATGAAATAACTGAAATATAAGAACCAAAATTCAGCAAGTTCTAGACAGTACATGAGATACTAACCTGTGCATATACTTCCCCTTCGAGGTTTGACCCTGATGGGAGTGGAGACTGGGTCTTAAAAACTAAATTTAGACCCTCCATCGTACACTGAAAACAATGTCCTTGACATCACTATGCTGCAAACTTCAACCTCAAACTAAAACTAAAATACATAATAATTGGAAATTTAAATAAAAAAATAAAAGTACAAATTCAAGATATCTCACTATATCTCTCAGGGCAGACACAGGAGAAAAGGATAACTTTGGTCCCTCCAGCCTTGTGTCGAGAAACCTGGACTGCTGTGACGTACTTGCGATTGGAAAAGGTTCTTCCTTTGAAAATGCTTGGTAGCCAAAAGAATTTGAATCACGTAGAGAACCATTTTCGCTTGCATGAGAAAGCTTATTCAAATCCCCATGCACAGCACTGGGATCGGGTGAAACACAGGATAAATATCTATCTGCAAATTAATTTCTATAGGGATTAGAATGTTGAAAAAAATAAGCTAATCTGGAAGAAATTAGTTGTATTATTAATGATATAAATGAGACAGGGCTACTACATAGATCAAGTCAGAGTAGAGCCCGACATTCTCATTGCAGTGTTCTACTAAAACTGCTGCCCATGATGGAGTTAAATCCACATTGCTTCATTGGATTCACTAGTTACCATTCCAATATAGCAACCAAGTGACCTCAATAAAATAAGGGCGCCTTCCTCAGATCATCATCATCATCATCAAAGCCTTATCCCCACCATGTTGGGGTCAGCTACATGAATTCTGTTTCTCCATTCCGTTCTATTTTGAGCCAAATCTTTCAATAAGTTAAACTTATTCAAATCTGAATTAATAACTTCCATCAACGTTTTCTTCGCCTTCCTCAAAAGGTGGAAAAAATTTATACTTTATGCTTATTATTTATTAAGTTGCAATCAGGGCACTTCTGGGGAGCTTTACTCTGCTGATGAAAAGAGGCATATTTGGATACTCAAAACACTAGTAATTGACAAAAAGGGCCAGGAGAAGTCATTAACGAAGCGCCATTTGTCAGATGACAGAGTGACCGGTGTACTGGCACACTTATCTTTCATGAAGTCTCCCTTTCTCTTACCCTTCATTCCCATCCCAATAAGCTAGTTATCAAACAAACCGTTAACAGATTACTTCCGTTCATGCTATAGCCTTGATTTCATTTCATTTGTAATGAAAAGAATGAATAAAATAATAAAGCTTTTTAGGGAGAAAAGGATGTTAATTGCATATCATCCAAGCTTAAGCTTTTAAAAATAGTTATTGCATTAGTCAGGAGATCTCACTTTTAAATCCCAAATATATACTTTATGTCACTGACTGCGGGGCCAATCCTTTTTGCTGTGACTTACAGATAGTAAGATGGCTTTTGGTCATGTTGGATAACATCATACATATTTGGGAGGCATGCATGCAATGTGGTCCAGTTAAAGAGAGGGTGTTGTTTTCCGGTCATCTCCTCCAGTCCATTTTCTGAAATTTAATGCAGACAGAGCAGCAACAGGCAAGACAGGACCAGGGGTATTGGGTGGGCATTCTTCGTGACCATGAAGGAAAAGCTTAGTTTTTGTTTTCAAAACATGTTGGTATCAAACAGACTCCAACGAATCAGAGGTGTTGGTCATTTTGGAAGCTCTTCACTTTTTTTTTTTAAAGAAAGTCCAAGATATTTGACAGTGGAAACTGGAAAGTGAGTCATCCAATGCCATTTCATGGATACATTCTTCATTTGAAGGGCCTTGGAATTTTCATTTTCACTTTCAACAGATTCTTGACCTTCTTCTTTCCTGTAATTTTCCGACATGAGGGACATTCAACTAATGGTTTTGCAAACTCTTTGGCTAAAGAAGGGGAATCTATAGTTTCTTCTTTGTTTGCTCCAAATATGTACTACTTTTTTATTGTTGTTGTATGTGAGTACAATTCTTTTGTACCCATTCTTTTCCGTTTGCATTTGATCCGTTTTGTACCTTTCACTTTTAATAAAATTCAACTGTTAACCTAACAAAAAAATAAAAAAATAAAACCCACAAAACCATCGCCTCTTTTCTCTCACAATCATTAATAAATGTAACAGGATGTGACTGTATTCATCACCCTACAGTAACAAATGATTGCAGAACTTTTCTTACTGGCCAAATTCCTAAGGGAGATCTCAGCAGCCAGACGCTGGGCTTCCTTCCTTGTTTTACCAATTCCTTCACCTATCTTTTCTCCAGTAAACCAAACCTGGAAAGAACAATAATTTGCATAAATTGAATGAAGCTTGTGACAATAATAGCAAAGCTGTTTGATGGAAATGCCCCTTCATGTGACGAAACAAGGACAAATTTCAGGGATTAGTCAGCCATCAGTATAATAGAGTTAAATTTAAGCCAACAAACAACTTTCATTTAATCTACAGTCTACACTTTGAAATAATAATAAAAAATAAAAAAAAAAGACAAACAGCAAGAATTGAGATTCTTTAAGAGAAATTTCATTTAAGAATCTTCCATTACAATGGAGAAAACAGTCACATTAAAAATTCAAGCGACATTAAAAGAGATGACATCAGACTCCATGTTTGGATTAATAAATTGTCCATTTGTAGCACAAAGAATTATTATAGCCAATCCATTGGTAGCTTAGTGGTGAGGCATCTCCCTATCCACAGAAGCAACAAGGATTCTTTCCCCTGCTTTGTAGGTTAGGGACTAGAAAGGCGTGTAGAAGGCACCCACACACACACACATACGGAAATATTCAAGTGAAAACAGTTCTCACCATTTCACATACAGAAATATTCAAGTGAGAACAGTTCTCACTGTTTTTTACATGAGTCCTCTAGGTGGGGCCCATCTATCACCCAATCCAAATCTTGCAATACACAAAGACCTCCCTAATAGTCACACACCCAAAGTTTTGGTCAAATCCAAATTTACTAGACCATTGGATCGACCATGCACCAATCTGAATGGAATAGATTTGTGAACCATAGAAGAAGGGGGTTAGGGACACGTGATTGGGGCCAAACTTGATATTTGGGGTGGTCTCACATAGATCTTTCCATCTCCCCTGGTCTCATTCCCAAATGGAACCCACAAGTGGGCCCCATAAAAAGTTCTCTCATAACTCTGTGAGAACTATTCTCACATGAATATTATTTATATATAAATACACACACACACAGAAAGACAAGAGCTTCCCGTCCACTCACATGTGTGGGGCACACTATTGGCCATGGTTTAAAAAATCAGCCGAGTCCGAGTCAACTTGGACTCAACCCACCCCAAGTCGGGTCAGGCCGACTTGGGATCGAATTAGTGGGACTTGGGTGAGTCCACACAATGACAGACTCAGCTGACACTTAAAGTCCCTTTTGGGTTTCCTATTTGTCTTTTTTTTTTTTTTTTTTTTGTTTCAAAAGAGAGGAGAGGCTGGGAGAAGACTATTTCTACTAATATCTTAGCTCAAATCCCCTTTTTTTCAAAGATTCAAGCTTCCAAAGATCAAGACCATTGTTCATTCAAAAGAGGGATGTAATAACCGAACCGAACCTCTTGTAGGCCAACCCTTTTCCAGGTGGGCCATGATAGTCCAAACTATATTTGGAGCCTGACTGGGAGTCTCCTAATTGATCGGAAGACTTTTGGCAAGTCCATTGTGGAGTCCCAATAGACTTCCTATCTTAGAATAGCAGTTTCCGAACAGGACTCCCACCAAACACTATATATATACACAGATTAGAACCCATCGAAGGTACAGCAACAATAGAAACTACAAGAGAGAGAGAGAGAAAGAGAGAGAGAGAGGACTGATTTGGGTGTGGAATTGTTTAGGAGGAGAAGAGGATCAATAGCGGGACGCGCAGCGGATGTCTGACGAGAGGCCAATCACTGCCCGATCAACACGCGTCTATACCAGGTGAGTAGAATCTGACTTGATTATTTGAATAGAGTAAGAGATTGAACCTATTTGATTCCCTGTTAAACCGTGGCCAATATATATTGTACTATTACAGTGATTATCGGCCAGATTTGATTATTGGCCAGATTTGATTTAGAACCCAACCCGATCATCAAAACAATGATCAGACCTGCAGTTGTGCTGCATGATGCCAAATTGAAACCCTTTAGCCTTGTCTGGGTTAGAAACCAACTCACCTGAAGCTCTGATTAAAGGATGAAGTCCTCTGCTACGATCGGCGACCCGGCACGGACATGGAACATCCTCAATAATCCCCCACAGTAGACAGAAACTCCTTAGGACAATATCTTCTGATTAGCACGCCTCGAGGACTTTGATTTAGGCTGAAAAAGGGATTGATTACACTGTAATCTCAGATCTGAACTGAGACTTGGAATTTCCAGACTACCGGAAAGGGGTTTTGGTCGCCAAAGGTTGTGGGCCCACCTGGAATCCCTGATCGTAGATCACATGCACACATCTTATGGTAGACCCCTGGGCGACCACCGTGGTGAAGATTTCCGGCGCATCGGACCGTTGAACCCCACCTTGCAATCTCCTCCAGACGAGCTTGGCGGTGCCACTCTCTGACGGACGAAACAAACAGAACACGAGAATGGGAGAGGAAAGAGAGGGGAATGCGTGGGTCGACTACGGGCGTACGTTATAACTTATTGGGAATTTTACAAATGGGCCCCTGATGTCATTGTTATATCCACAGAACCCCGCTAAAGTAGTGATTAACTTATAGCATGATATAATATGATCCAATATTTTTTAATTCCCTAAACTTGTAGGGGGATTAATTATTTACATGTATGTGGGCCTTTTATAACCACTAATTATTCCCTGTGACTTGATTTCTATAATGAGTTTTATAACTAGCTCTTTAATGTGATATTTTTACCTGGACTTATTAATTGTATCTTGATTGAAATAAGTGTGATATCAACTGTTGGCACTGAGTATAGAACCTCTCTCGTGGATGTTGGTCGAGGGGAAGAGGTTCAGCAAACATGGTGGCATGATAAGCCATGTTGTTGATGGAAATGTAGTTACTCCAGTTGTGAGTATCGGAACAGGCTCAACATTCATGGTGGATGACAAACCATGTTGTTGACAGAAATGTAGATACGCCGTAAGGGGTATCGGAATTGTTTGATGCCACAGTGGGAAATCACTCAAGAAAGAGATTGATTAGAATGTGACTGAAATCATATCGTTGAATATATGTTTTCCGAATAATTGAAATATGCTTTATCTTAATGATTTCCTATTCTACTCACCAGTTTTACTGATTAGTGGTTCGCCCCACTTCAGGTAATGCAGTTGTGGAGGTTACGGGAAGTGACGGGGATCAGCCGGTAGACTTTGGCATGCGTAGCTGACCCAGAGCGCGGAGAAAACAAAAGAACAGATTTATAGTCGGGAGTAGCCCAAGATTTAGACATTATTATTATTATTTTCTTTTCTCCAATAGAAGTTGTTTATTCAGAAGTGTTATCAAGACTTTTAATATTTACATAATAGTTGACATACAATGAAATTTGATTGTTTATGACCTTGATGCTCATGAGAATTTGATTTATGTGATATTGTTATAATAATCTGAGTACGGCTTAAGAATCTGAAGAGCTCCAGATTCTTGGGTCGTTACAAAGTGGTATCAGAGCCGACTCTCGACCAGTTCGAGTGTAGGCCCCTGCCGTGACCTGGTGCAAGTGGGCGGGTTCTTATGTGGGCGGGCCAAGAGGGCTGGCAGGCTACAGGAACTGGCAGGCTACTGCACAGGGACGTGCAGCCCTAAGGGGGGTGGATTGTGACATCCTGGAGTCCCACATCGACTATAGAGAGGAAAAGTGAATGGGTTTATATAGAGAGCTTGCACCCTTACTATGCATGAGGCCTTTTGGTGGGCTGAGGCCCACCAGAAGTAAAACCGTGAGGCCCATGGGCCAAAGCGGACAATATCATGCATGTGTGAAGGGTGGGGCGTGACAAGGGATTTTGAAATCTTGCCTTTTGAGGTATCTATTTTTGTTTTCTCTTTCTTACATGGATGAAAGAGGATCATAACATGTTTGATGTGGTTGAAGTTGAAATTTTCACTCCTGATTTCCATGGAAAATACAATTATTTGTATTTTTTGGCTCAGATTTTTAAAAAATAGGAAAAATCATTTTGTTTTATGATTTACATTTTTTTTTGGTAGAATTTCACTCTTTTGGGTATCTACTACATAGATCTATGGTTTTAATCATAGATCTATGCATGTATGGTCTAAAGTTGTAAATTTTATGATATTTTTTATTTAAAATGAACAAAAAATTATATTTATTGATAATTGATACTTGAATCTTGTTAGTTGACACTTGATACTCCATATTTGAGAGTTCAGTTTGATTTTGATTGATTTTCATTTAATAGTTCATAGTTCATACTTCACATTTGATTTCAATTTTCACAAATCACAATCTAAAATCTATTGTTTGCCGTTGCATAAATATAAAAGCAGAGTTAAGGGAGGGGCTCCTAAGGGTATTTTTCTACTTTTTATAATTGTTAGCAATTTTTTAAAATTTTTTTTACAAAAAAGGCCCAACTCGGCCAAGTCAGACGAGTCGACTCGAACTCAGCCAAGCTCGAGTCAAGCCCCAAGTCCAAGTCTTGAAACCATGCTATTGGCTCATCCAAGTGGACCACACAACAAGGAACCCTATAGTTGGTGGTCTTAGGGTTTAACACCCATTTGAATGGATTGGACCATTGGATCGACTGTGTACTCATTTTGGACAATTAAAATTTATCGGCCATTGATCAAGAGCTTAGGATGATCATCTGAGCCTTCGTCACCAAACATAGGTTGGTAGGGGAGTCCACCCCACCCACACGCGCGCGCACACAGAAGAAAAAAAAATGGGGTTCCACGTGAGTAGACAGGAGGTCCCATCTACATGGGCTGAGGAGAGAGGCCCCCACATATATAAAAGTATATATAATAAAAGATCAAAATAACAAAACACAAGAGATTTTTTTCTCCGTAACAAAGGATGAAAAAACTAAAATTAATTTCCATAGTTGTGACCTAAGGGCTAAGGCTACCAAGGAGCCAACATGCTGAGCAGATTGAGCTTGAGTTCAAGCTCCAATCATTCGGTATGAGCCAGCTTAAGCTAGATTCAGATCAGCTCGACTCAGAGCATCATTAAAATTTCAAGCTCAGCATGTTAAGAGGCTCAAAACTCACCCTTGGTTTGTAGAGGGGAGATGTAGGCCCTAAGGTTAGGGTTTACGTAAAGTGCCGAAACATGTGTCTGAGGACACTTCGAATCATCTTCAAAAAGACTTCAACACACGAGGACACACCTCTTCAAGGATAAACTCAAATTCTATTTAATTATCAATTCTGTAAAATAGCATACTACAATTCCATATAAATAAGAAGGCAAACTTAGTGCCAAAGAAAACCTAATCTAATAATGGAAACTTCCCTAATAATAATTCAACTAATAAAAATAAAATAACCCTAATCTATGATCAGGGGGACCACTTGTGCGGACATACTGCATTATCTTCTATAAATTGAAAGAAGAGTTCATCCTCGAACCCGAATCTTCTTCAGATTTCCTCTATAAATATGATGTACGTGAAGAACTTCCTTAGTTGCAATTGCCCATGAATTCTTCTTTAGTGGTTCTGGTTTCTCGAAATGCAGTTTAAGTTGCTTTTAACCATGCATGAATGTATATGTGTTGTTGCTCATAACATGAGTTCCATTATTGTCATACATTAATAGGCGACCCAAAAAGATATCACTACTATCCATAGGGAACACATCACATCAAATTACATCTTTGTAATCCTCGCCAATGGCAAAAACTAACCTTGCATGTGTGGCGTAAGTGTGCTTGATCACCTATCATTAGTCATTTGGATGATTGTGCTTATAAACTTTCAACTTAAGGCAATCAACAAGAGCTTGAGAAATGGTATTTTCACAACTTTCGCCATCAATGACATCTGTGCAATTCTATCCATATACGGTAACCATGGAATGAAAAATATTTTTCCGCAACCATTTCTTCGCAACAATTGGTAGAGCCTCTTTAATGACCATTAGGGCTTCACTTGTGGTGTCTGCTTTTGTGTCCACCACTTCTTTGTCCTTGTCCTGAGGATCATCTAGATTATCTTTAATATCACCTTCACTCTCAATCAGATGTATGCGTTTTGAACATTCCATTGCACGATGCCCCAATTGTTTACAATGAAAGCAAAGCATCTCATTCTAAACTTCAGTTTTTGCAAAAGCCCTTCCAGAAGAACTACTAGGTTTAGCATCTTGCAAAGATGAATTCTTTTGCAAAGTGCATTTAGATGCATTAAATTTTTATGCTTGATGATTTGCAATACCCTTAACTTTGATGGCATGTTGGATGATTTCATCAACATATTCAAAATTTTGGAATGCAAGGATGTGTTGAATGTCTATTTTCAGTCTATTAAAATATCTGTGAACCAATACATTATCATCTTCATTCAAACCACAATGAGCTTACAATCATAGATTCCTCAGAATACTCCACAACCGTCTCAGATCCTTGTCCCAGTCTTGAAAGTTTAAACACAGATCTCTTCAATAGTTGATAGGGAGGAATTTTTGCTTCAAAATAGTTTTCATCTCAATCCATGACTCAATTGGGTCCATATTTTGATTCCTCCTTTTTCTTTGCAATTTAGCCCACCATGTTGCTGCGTAATTACAAAACCAAGTGGCCACCAATGTAACTTTATGGCTTTCGGTCATTTGTTTGTGTGCAAAAATATTCTCCACACATACTAACCAATTCATAAATTCAGCGAGTTCCAATTTTCCATCATATTCGGGAATCACGATTTTAATTCATAAATCTCAATCAACATCGTTGACTGGTGGATATCGTCGATTCTAAATATTGTCTTCATCATCTTGATTGTGATCCCCATGCTGATTATTTTTCAAAGTTGTCGCTCTTGTTTCCAGTCTTTCCAAAGTAGTTCGCATGTAGGCAATTGTTGCGGATAGTTCTCTAATGGCACCAGTCCATTATTTTGTTCAAGAAGAGGAATATTCAACCTCTACTTATTCCTTAGAAGGCATTTTTTTTAAGTCAAATCAAATAAGGACTGACCCAATAAGAAGATCTACACTCCACGAATATACAGGTGAAAACATATTGGAAATTTGGCTTTTGGATAGCTAAGATGTCGCGAAACAAATTATGCCCCTTGATTTGTCAAACTTGTGCCTTGACTGTTTCTGGATACTGGGCTTCTCTGACAAGTGGTATGGTTTTAGAATGTTGGTCAGGCCAGACATATGAACCAAACATGAATTGGAGCCTGTTGAAACTAGACCCACTAGTTAAATGACAAAAGGGCCATGTGAAATGTGTCAAATAGATGGGACACGTGTAATGAACCAACATCTCCATTTTGGATCGATACCCTTGCTCTAGTTTCAACCAAAAACTTCGAAACCGCAGCCCTGTCTCCTACTTGCTGACAACAAAGGCTATTGGAAATCAGAGGGGCTGCAACTGCAGGTTCAACGAAGACCAATTGGTTTGTCTCTGGCGATGGCAATGTTGGCGTTCTAGTGAATGGAAGTGGGAGGGGCTGCAGTGGTGATGTCGGGGAAGGTCTTTAATTGTTGCAGCTTGAAAAAAAGAGGGCCGTGGATCAGGTATGGCAAAAGGGTGGATGTAAGTGGTTTAGTGGTCGTAGGAATGTTGGCAAAGGGTTTCGGTTTAGGTTTGGGGACACAGGCGGGAGAAAAGGTGTTCTGGAAAAGGTCCTTTTTTTTTAACGACGAGTGGGGAAGGTTCTGGGATGGGGTCAACTACTGTAGGGATGATGGGGTTTGATTGATCGTGGCAAAGACAAGGGGCAGATGAGATGGTTTTCATTTTGGAATTAGGTTATCAACAATGATGGGTGATAGTTTGGAGGTTGTGGCGGCAAAGATGGGTTGAAGGGAAAGGGGAGGTTTGGGTTTATATGGGTTGATGATGACAAATGGTACGGGGCTAGATGGTGTTGGACGTTCTAGCGGAAGGGATTGATGGGCTTCGGAATTTCTGAGGGAGATGGATTTTGGGGATAAGGGTTGGTCATGAAGTGGGTAGATGGTGGTCGAGATGAGTAGGTTCTGATCGGTAGCCAAAGGGTGATCGGAGGGAGGTGGATCTTTGCTCGAGTAGAGTGCCGAAGCATGTGTCCAAGGACACTTCGAATCGTCTTCAAGAAGACTTCAACACACGTGGATACACCTTTCTAAGGATAAACCCAAATTCTATTCAATTATCAAAGTTTGTAAAATAACATGCTACAATGCCATATAAATAAAAAGCAAACTTAGTGCCTAAGAAAACCTAACCTAATAATGGAAACTTCCCTAATAATAATTCAGCTAATAAAAATAAAATAACCCTAATCTATGATAAGGGGGACCACTTGTGGGCCGATACTATTCATCAAGGGGCTCAACTTTGATGTGTTCATATATCATGTGAATATTTAATCAAAAAATAAACGTTTTGGTGGTATACTACTAAATACATTTAAGAAATAATTAATTAAACCTATGCTTATTAGCAACTGTTTGAAGACGACTCAATAGGGCATATGAAACAGAAATGATCATATCGAGCCAATAGAATTATACAACGTTTGACTGTTGAGCTTACTAATGTTTGTCAAAATATATAGATTGCAACTTTACCAGACAAATATAAAGAGCAAAAACTACTGCTAGAATTGAAGCTCAGGAGATACCACAAAGAGATTCTTTTCATTACCTTGACTCGATAATTAGTAAGGATGGAGAGATTAATGAATATGCTGAACATAAGATAAAAGCAGAAAGGTCGAAGAGAAAACTTGCTTCTAGAGTGCTTTGTAATAGACGAATGCCAACAAAATTGAAGCAAAAATTTTATAGGATGGTGATTAGACCAATTATGACTTATGGGACAGAATGTTAGACAATCAAGAAGCAGCATATACATAAAATAGATGTAACAGAGATGTGAATATTGAGGTGGATGTGTTGTAAAACTAGAAAAAATAAAATTAGAAATGAGCTATTTCGAGAGTATTTAGGGATAGCATCAATATGGGATAAGATTAGAAAAACCCGTTTGAGAGCTTTGGGCATGTTAAATGCAGGCCGGCAAAGGCATTAGTAAGAAAATGTTTGGTTTTGCAGGTTGATGGCACACCAAGAGGAAGGGGTAGGACAAAGAAGATGTTGATGGAGGTAGTAAAATCGGATCTAAAGAAGTTTAACTTGTTTGAGGATTTGGCTCGCGATGGGTTGGAATGGAGAAATTAAATTCATGTAGCCAACCCCAACATAGTTGGGACAAGGTTTTGATGATGATGATCTCAACTAAATTCTTTTATCTTGTGGTATTGAGGATGGCCAGTGGCTATAAGTAAAATACAACCAAAGATATCAACTCAAACTAGGAAACCTAATCACAACCATAATAGGAAACTCTAATCACAAAATAATAATAGCCTAATATAATACAAATTTAATGAAAACCTAATCTAAGAAATTTATTCTTATGCTTACAAATTAATCAATGATCCAAAATGACAAAAAAGCTCCACCCTCTCAAGTTAGGGGTCATTTGCCTTTTACACATGTAATAGGAAAATTATGTTTATATATGCAAATGTTGCATTGCAAATGTTACACAATGAAGTGATGAAACACATTAGTGCATAGATATTATGAAGATTCCAAGTTGCACAAATAGATAAAGATAGCATACGAACCTTCTAATCTATCCTGCTAGTCCACATGAAGAGAAACCAGCCCTAGGATGGATGCACTTAAGGTTTTGGGAGAATGGAGAAGAGAATAAGAAAAAGGAAGAAGAAAAAGAGAAACCATAAACTCAAACCTAAGCTCTGATACCAAACTGAAATTTAGGGATTACCTCTTGACTAAATCCTTCTATCTGTATTATTGAGAATAGACAATGGTTATTTATAAGGTACAACCAAAAATATCAACTCAAACTAGGAAACTTCAACACAACTATAATAGGAAACCTTATCCCAAATAATAAGAAACTCTAGTCACATGAAAATGCTAGCCTAATATAAAACATTTAATATCATCCTATTATAATATTCACCTAAGCTCCTACAAAACCAAACCGCATGTCATGAGATTGAGAAATGGGTTCCACTTCTGGGGATGGTCCAGATGTGTAGAAGCGCAAAGCATAGAGCGCAATGTGCAAGTGAATATTTTCCTATCATCCTAATCTAAGACAAACTTATTCTCATAATTACAAATTAACCTATTGCCCAAATTACAAATAAATCCCAACTGTCTCTCAACAACAACCTCCTGAATTATATAAATGACACTATTTTCCACATGACTTTCACTTTTGATGTTTGAGACCTGTACCTGCACCTACTAAGATCCAATTAGGTTAATGTTTAGGCTATTCTTTATCCATGAATAGGCATTTTGTCCCTTTCTTTCTCTTGATTTTGGTTACTGATGTTTTTGCTATAAGTTTGCAACTGCATTATGATAGTAACAGAGATGAAGAGATTAAGAGATGAGACGAAGGATATTGGAGAAGAATGAGAGTGTGTCGAATGTGGAATGCACATCTATTTTGTTAAGTCTTAGTTTCCATTTAATAAGATAATTACAATCTTTATTAAGAGCAAATAAGATACTAATCACAACCAATTTCAAATCGTAGGAGTATCCTGTATATGATCAATGAATCTTCTAGTTAAGTCCTCACATGTGTAATCTCACATGTATCCACCCACGTGATAAGATCCACATGCACCAACAGTAAGAAAAAGTACAACCCACTTTGGTGCTCAAATGGCGCTCATATATGTGATGCCAACAAGAAAATTTCCATGCATGCAAGAGGCCCGCATTCATCTTGACACAAGGTGAGACTTAATATCTTTGTCATTGTTACGCTTCTACTCAAAACCTGATCTTGAGCTGGATTTTGCACTACAAACCCAACTCAACTTAATTTAGGCCAAGCTGAAGTTAGGCTAAAGCTTACATCAGGCAGAGCTTGAGATGCTTGTTTAATGTTCAAGCCAAGCACAACCTGGGCTCGGCTAGGTTCAGTTTGTTTACACAATTACATCACTACAATAGACTGGAAAAACAAAGGGAACTGATAAGATGCTAGGTTATATATGGAACATGATAATGAATAATGCAAAAGAATGGGGGAAAATGCCTCTAATATACACTTCCATAAACTTTCTTGTTGCTCAATTAAAAAACACAGTACATGTAGTGGACTAAAAGTACCAGGAGAGGCTATACTAAAACAATGGAAACATAAGCCAATAAAGAGGTTAAGTTGGCAAGAATCTCAAAAGAACATAGTAGACATGACCAACACAGAAGATGGAGCACCTTCTTGTTGAATCAAAGAGATGATAAGGATGGAGTTTGGAATTGAATTTAGAAAAGAATTAATAGACAGGAAACTGAGAACAGCAAAGATTAAAAACATATATATATAACAGAAGCCTGGAAACAATTTTGAAGAAAAATTCTTTGCTGTTGTACATAAATAGAAACTATGATTAAAAACGTAAGATGCACATGAAATGAGAGGGGTTAAATGAAAAACCTCAATTGAAAACTGCAATTCTGTAGTAGCAGTCAAAGCATGCCGGAACTCCACCTGCAACAAACAAACAGGAAAAAATTGTAGAGAAAGAAAAAAGAAAAAAAGTTGTAAAATCAGCCCCAACTATCATGTTTCAGGGGAACCGAAATATTCAATATACCTTGGTTCCACACTTCATTGCAATTTCTTGCAGAACTCCAGCAGGAGTTTCAGGATACTGTGCAGGAAATCGTCCTGAATCAAAATGAGGCTCCAAGTTGCTAGAAGACATTCGACCCAAAGGCATCTCCTCACCTTTAAGAAATAGAGAAGAATATCAAAAGGAGCTGATGAAATGATGAATCAGTAATTCAGCCAAAGGAGAGAAAATGGGAGTAATAGTGATAGACTTTGATGTTGTTGATCTAGGATAAGATCCCTTGATCACTTATCAGCATAAATAATAAATGGATATTGATCAATGCTCACTATTTCTGCTTTTCCTGCCTTTACACCAGTTCAGGTCAAACAAACAGCGAGTTTTTTTTATGTATATCTGATGCAAGCTGTCAAGAAAAGTTTATGACGATTCATTTAATGGAACATTTAACATGTCGTAGAAAACAGAAAACAAACAGTGAGGTTTTTTTATTTATATCTTATGCAAGCTGTCAAGAAAAGCTTATGACGATTCATTTAATGGAACATTTAACATGTCCTAAAATCGGGAAACAAACAGCTAGCTTTTTATGTATATCTGATGCAAGCTGTCAAGAAAAGTTTATGATGATTTATTTAATGGAAAGTTTAACATGTCCTAAAGAACGGCCTGCCCTATTTCTAAGTCAGCCCCTAACCCAGCTTTAGTATATCTGCAGTAAAAAAATCAGCACACTGATATTTTCACTCACAACCGCAGGAACCCAAAAGCAGCCCCAAAACACAAATTGAATCTTAGTGCTTAAGATAATTTATTATAATTTCATTTATCTGCAAGTGTTTATCTACAAGGGTAATTTGAAAATTTTTATTGTAATGACTAATGACATCCTGATGCAGGACCTAAGAAATGATGAATGACGTGCAAATAGAGATAAAATACCCAAATAATACGCACACTAATTAATATAAAATTGGCACCAACACAAAGACATAATTAAAATTCAACAAGGGTTATTTGCTTTGATCTATCATCTAAATCGGTCCCGCAAGTGATTTTCTAAGGTGGGGAAATAGATCTTTAGGAATTAGAACTTCCAACCACTCTAGGAATTCAAGTTCATTCAATTTTCAAATCTCAAAATCAAGATTCAGATCTGAACGGGTTGACATAATGGGGTGTTTTCCAATATGAAGATATCTTAGATCCAAATCTAGGGTTCAGATCTGTCCAATATGGATGATACTCGGATCTAATGGCTATTTGGGCTGTATTTTATCAGGTTCAAATCTGGTTGCAGTGTTTGTAATAGCCAAACGTCAGATCTAGGGCTGTTTTAAAGATTTTCCTTCGTTAGGCCAATATTGGGTTAGATCCAAGAAAAAAGCAAAGGTTTTCATAGGGCTGAATGTAGAGATCTATGTAGAGGAGACGGAGATTTTAACCCAAAAAAAAAAAAGGAAAAGAAGGAGAATACCTTTTGTGAAGATTAATTTCTTGGCCTCACACCAAACTCCCCCAACTAGGGCAAGGAAATTTGAAAATCTTGCATGGAGAATTCCAAGAAGCTTTCAATGAGAAGGGTTTTCTTTATTCATCAATAATAATCCTCTCCAATGATAGAGTTACAATTTTAAAGAAAAGAAAAACTCAACTCTAACATTGGATGGTTGAGATTAAAAGGAAGTTACATAAGATGAAACCAAAAAGAAAAAAAAAGCATAAAGAAATAAAACAGCAATAAAGTGGCCAGGACTTGCACATGGGATTTTGTGCGCAAGTCATCCCTCTTGCACGACTGTTTTGTGTGTGGTTTAAGTTGTGGGCCCTCCATTTACACATTGAAATAAAACTACATACCATGGGACCCTTATTTTATTAAATAACTATACTAAAGCAACTAGGGCCCCTTATTTAAACTTAAAATACTTCCAATCCAGCAATAAGTCTTCCCCCTTGGTGCATCCCAGTGTGGGGCCTTTTGCTTGAATGCCTAGGGAGATCTTCAACGGTGTATTATCCTCCAAACTTTGATCCAATAGTGGATCTTGTCAACCGTGATGGATTGGCCCCATGAAAGGGTAATCTATCCATAACGAGACCATGTGATTTAATCTTTTCTTGTTCCTTGACTTGATATCCCCATCAATTCCCCAGGGCTGCGAAGAGTTCGCAACTGGTAAAACAAAGCTATCATATCACTCCAGGAGATCAGGGTTAAGACGCTATAGGTCGGTTTGAGTGATCCACTTGCAATTTGTCTCTAGCCTATCCCTCCACTTGACAAGGTACTTCTGGTAGCCCCCATGTCTAGTGGAGGCCAAGGTATCATCAAGTATATCCTCCAAACATCTTTCTTTTGGCTCAGGGTAGGTGTAGGAGGAGTAGGAAGATTCTACTCAAAATGGACTGAGTCATATGGGGTAATGTACATGGGTAGGTTTGGGTCATAGGTTGGTTGGGTGATAGGCACAGAAGTTTGTGGAAAGTGGGGTGGAGTGAGGGGATCATGGAAAAGGACAAGGTCTTCCACATTGAAAATTGGACTGATTCCTCGGTTGGGTGGCGGTTCTAAAACATATGCATTGAAACCCAATCTCTTGACAACCTTGAAAGGTCCAACACTGCGGGCCTGTAATTTTTAGCGGTCCCCGAAGGAAACTGTTCAGACCTTATACGGACCATAACATAATCACCTATGCTGAACTCAACATGGCGACGATATGCATTAGCAGCCAATTTGTAATAATCATTGTGCATATTAATTCTTCGTTTGATCTCTTCATGCAATGCATGGATATGTTGTGCACATAACTCAGCTGATGCAGATGGTCTATGCAGTGAAGTAATGGGAATAAGATCTACTGGCAGCCTAGGTTTATAACCCAACACAACGTCAAATGGACTCATGCCAATGGACCTATTAACCGAACTATTATATGCAAACTCAGCAGTCGGTAACATTACATCCCATGTCTTAACATGCTCACCCACCAAACACCTAAGAAGATTTCCTAGGCTCCGGTTGACAACCTCAGTTTGACCATTAGTTTGAGGATGATAGGCAGAAGAAAAACGATGTTTAGTGCCCATTATCATCCAAAGTGTCTTCCAAAAATAGCTCGTGAATTTCACGTCCCGGTCAGACACAATGGTAGAAGGAAGTCCATGGAGTCGAACAACTTCATTAAAGAATAGACGTGCTACATGAGATGCATCGGAGGTTTTCGAACAAGGTATGAAGTGGGCCATCTTAGAGAAATGGTCCACGATGACTAGTTGGAGTCGCGCTTACAAAGAGTGTTTGGAAGACCCACCATGAAATCCATACTAATGTCCTGCCATGGTGCATATGGCACCGGCAACAGAATATACAACCCCGTGTTCTGTTTCGCAAGTTGACAGGTTCTACATTGCCCAATAATTTTGGCAACACCTCGTTTAAGAGTTGGCTAATAAAATCGATCCTCCACAAGCACAATGGTTTTATCATGACCAAAATGGCCCGCGATTCCTCCCGCGTGCAGTTCCCAAACAAGAAAATCACGAAGTAAAGTCCGGGGAATGCACAACCTATTTCCTTTGAAAAGGAAACCATCTTTGAGCAAAAATCCTTGTGTAGTGTGCAAAGGATTTCCCAAAAGCATTTTATAGAGATCTTCAAAATCAGGACATGTAGAGTATGCTTCCGGTAGATGCTCAAATCTAACGACGCTAACACCTATGGAATGTAATAATGCAACCCTGCGACTTAAGGCATCGGCAGCCTTGTTCTCAATCCCTGGCTTATGTTTAAGAACAAATGAAAATTCTTGTAATTCTTCGATCCACCTCGCATGTTTGGATCTCATATTAGCCTAGGATTGAATGTACTTCAGAGCCTCATGGTCCGTGTACATGACAAACTCATACGGTAATAAGTAGTGTTGCCAGTGTTTAAGGGCTTACACTACCGCATAGAATTCTTTCTCATAGACGAAGTATTTCTACCGATCCGCATTCAGTTTCTCACTAAAGTAGGTGATAGGATGTCCTTCTTGACTGAGGACTCCTTCAATACCAACACCAAATGCATTGCATGCCACCTCAAAAACCTTAGAAAAATCAGGAAGCCGCATAACTGCAGCTTCCATCATCTTTTTCTTAATTTCTTAAAAAGCTTTGGTGGCTGCAGAGCTCCAAGCAAATTCACCCTTCTTCATGCAGTCAGTAATTGGAGCCATTACTGTGCTGAAGTTTCAGATGAACTGCCTGTAGAAGGTGGCAAGGCCATAAAAACTGTGCACCTCATAAATGTTTCGCGGTTCTTGCCATTCTACAATGGCCTTGACTTTTGGGGTCGGGAGACATCCTGTCTGCAGAAACGACAAACCCTAAGAAGACAACTTGTGAAAACAAGAAAGTGCATTTCTTAAAGTTCGCAAGCAACTGTTTTTCCCTCAAAGTCAAACAAACCTCTTTCAAATAGTCCATGTGTTGTTCCCTTGTACTACTATAGATGAGAATGTCATCAAACTAGATGACTAAAAACTTGCCTATGAATGGTTGCAACACTTGTGTCATAACCCTCATAAATGTGCTGGGCGCATTGGACAACCCAAAGGGCATAACCAACCATTCATACAAACCATCATTCGTCTTGAAGGCAGTTTTCCATTTATCACTGGGCCGGATACAAATCTGGTGGTACCCACTTTTGAGATCAATCTTTGAAAAGATTTTGGCACCAGCCATCGTGTCCAGCATGTCATCAAGTCTCAATATGGAAAACCGATACTTAACGGTGATCCTAATAATTGTCCTACTATCCACACATATCCTCCAAGAGCCATCCTTTCTAGGAATGAGGAGTGCAGGAACCGCGTATAGGCTCATGCTCTCTTGGATAAACCCTTTTGCAAGAAGCTCCTCAACTTGCCTTTTTAATTTGGCATGTTTAGTTGGGTTCATCCTATAATGGGGCAAGTTTGGTAAAGCCGACCCAGGGACCAAGGCAATGGCATGTTGTATGTCACGCAAAGATGGAAGCTCATTGGGTAAAATCCTCAGGGAAGACATCTTGAAATTCTTTCAAGATTGGATTCGCTTCACATGGAGCCTCTACAGCCTTTTCAGTGATGATTGTTTGGGTCACCAAAGCAAACATGGTTGTCTCATACTCCTGGACACTAGTGAGGGTGTCCTGAATTTCTTGTTCAAATTCTGAGTCACTCAAAATGTGAATTCCTTTGGACGTAACATTTTTCCCCTTTGGGTCCTTTCCTGTTTCATTGGGCTCATGCTCCTGGACACTAGTGAGGGTGTCCTGAATTTCTTGTTCAAATTCTGAGTCACTCAAAATGTGAATTCCTTTGGACGTAACATTTTTCCCCTTTGGGTCCTTTCCTGTTTCATTGGGCTCCATGCTAGGGTTCTTAGTCTTATCATTAGACCCGGTACCTGGTGTCTTCTTTTTCTCATTGTTGTCCTTAAGAGGTAGTGGGTGAAGTTTCACTTTCCTCCCCTCAAAGTTGAAGATACAAATGTTTGATTTACCAAAATTAGTAACATCAAGATCATACAACCAGGGTCTTCCTAGAATGATGTAGCCCACATCTATAGGAACAACGTCACACCACAGGTGGTCCTTGTAAAAGGAAAGTTGAAGTGGGACCAAACATCTTTGGGTGACCGGAATAGATGTTGAATCCACCCAGGAGACATGGTAAGGTCTAGGATGTGGTTCATCTTTTAACCTAAATGATTGACAGTATTAGAAGAGACCGCATTGGTACAACTGCCACTGTCAATTATGAGTTTACAATTCCGCTCATTACACTTCAAGTAAGTGTGGAAGATGGCTGTCCGCTGCCAATCTTCATCCTCCTGTAGAGTTAAGGCACACCTAACCACTAGCATTTTGGCACCCTCACGTACCTCCATTCATGTCTTTTCCTCTTCCGTTTGGTAAGCCAAAAGGAATCGGAGGAAAAAAACATGATCCTCGGAATCCTCACAATCATCATCAGATGGAATGAAATAAGGGACATAGTTATCTACATCCGGATTACTATCATCAAGGGCCTCTAATATGAACAAATTTCTTGTGGAGCATGTAACAGCATAATGTCCATATCCATGACACTTGCGGCACTTGATTTAAGAGAGTTTCTTGGTTTTGTCAACATCAATACCCTTTCCTTTCGGATCCCATAAGGAATTACCGGATGTTCCTTTTTGAAAAGAAAGGTTTCCAAAAGTATGCTTCGCGCTAGAGGTATGGACTCGAAAGTTATAATTGCGCGAATTTAACTTTTAGGAAATTGCGGCTTCATATATTATTCCAAATCTATAGCCTTTTTCATACATATCCGCAAGGGATGTGATCCTATAGTGAAGCAACTCTCTCCGAATCTCAGATCGTAGTCCGGTCATAAACCTTGAAAAGAGTGACAATTGTTCCTCTTTTACATCACATCTCAAATTTAATTCCTCAAATTTCGTGATGTATTCATTGACATTCATACTACCCTAACGAAGGGTACTCCTTTGATCAAGGAGTCTCTCATGGTAGAATCGGGGAAAATATTTATCCTTCAACGTTTGCTTCATTCGTTCCCACGTGTTAATGGCTGAAAGGCCTAATCCTTGCTCATTAGTTTCCAAGCTGACCCAAAATATTCGGGCTTGAGCTACTAATTTCATAGTGGCTAGCTTAACCTTCCCTTCTTCTGACATTTCATAACATTTGAAGTAATAGTCCATATCAGAAAGCCAATCGGAGAAAACCTGTGGGTCCATCCGACCATCAAAAGTAGGGGCATCAACCTTAATGCTTTTCAAAATCCATCCATCAGGATTGTGATCTCTCCCATGACCCCTATGATCAAATTCATTGTTGGACTCGCCATTGGGGTCCACCTCGTGGTCATCTCTCTCATGGCGTCGATGATGCCTCCTATCATCTTCCTAGATAGTCCGCTCAAGTTTCCTATATCTGCTGGTTAGATCAACTTGCCCTTGATATAGGGTTTGAACTTGCGCTGCCAAGCTCTCTACGACCTTTTGTAATTGTTCTATGGTTGTATTGGGCTGGTCAAAACTTGGTTTGGCATGGGAAGGGTTCGGAAAACTAGGGGCTAATGTTCTCGACCACTTCTAGTGGGCATACAACAACTACCTATATGCAATGAGACACAATGTAATGCAATGTGTGTGTGATGCAAATCCCTAGAGAAACATGCTCTGATACCAAATTTGATGCAAGACATAAGAAAGGATGAATGAAGTGCAAATAGAGATCAAAAACCCAAATAATATGCACACTAATTAATGTAAAATTGGCACCAGCACAAAGACATAACTAAAATTCAGCAAGGGTTATTTGTTTTGATCTATCATGTAAATCGGTCTCGCAAGTGATTTTCTCAAGGTGGGGAGATAGATTCTTAGGAATTAGAACTTCCAACCACTCTAGGGATTCAAGTTCATTCAATTTTCAAATCTCAAAATCAAGATTCAGATCTAAATGGGTTGACATAATAGGGTGTTTTTCCAATATGAAGAGATCTTGGGTCCAAATCTAAGGTTCAAATCTGTCCAATATGGATGATACTCAGATCTAATAGCTATTTGGGCTGTATTTTATCAGGTTCAGATTTGGTTGCAGGGTTTGTAATAGCCAAACGTCAAATCTAGGGTTATTTTAAAGATTTTCCTTCATTAGGCCAATATTGGGTTAGATCCAAGAAGAAAGCAAGAGTTTCATAGGGCTGAATGTAGAGATCTATGTAGAGGAGATGGAGATTTTAACCAAAAGAAAGAAAAAGAAGGAGAATACCTTTTGTGAAGATTGATTTCTTGGCCTCACACCAAACTCCCCAACTAAGGCGAGGAAATCTGAAAATCTTGCATGGAGAATTCCAAGAAGCTTTCAAGGAGAAGTGTTTTCTTTATTCATCAATAATAATCCTCTCCAATGATGGAATTACAACTTTAAAAAGAAACAAAACTCAACCCTAACATTGGATGGTTGAGATTAAAAGGAAGTTACATGAGATGAAACCAAAAAGTAAAAAAGAAAAAACATAAAGAAATAAATCAGCAATAAAGTGGCCGAATGTGGGAGGGAGGACTTGCGCATGGGATTTTTTGCGCAAGTCATCCCTCTTGCATGACTGTTTTGTGTGTAGTTTAAGTTGTGGGCCCTCCTTTTATACATTGAAATAAAACTACATACCATAGGACCCTTATTTTATTAAATAACTATACTAAAGCAACTAGGCCCCTTATTTAAACTTAAAATAGTTCCAACCCAGCAATAAGTCTTTCCCCTTGGCATATCCCAGTGTGGGGCATTTTGCTTGAATGCCTAGGGAGATCTTCAACGGTGTATTGTCCTCCAAACCTCGATCCAACGGTGGATCTTGTCAACCGTGATGGATTAGCCCCATGAAAGGGTAATCCATCCATAACGAGACCATGTGATTTAATCTTTTCTTGTTCCTTGACTTGATGCCTCCATCACATTCTCATAAAGTATTGACTATGGAAATTAACAAAAAGGAGGAGTTAACCACGAACTGACTCTTTCTCACCTTTTCTCTTTCTTCTTTTCCTAAGCCCCCAAGATCTCTGTACCCAGATTACACTCTTGGTAATAAAGAATGTGCTGTCCCACCAAAATGGTTTTCAATATTTCTATTTTGTTCATAATCAAGATCCAAACTACAAGGAGTTAGATGCTGTGTATTTTTTGGGTATCCCACTTTTACCCAATTTCTGGGACACATTTGTCCAACAGCAATTCCATGAAAAAGGAGCTGAAAAATAAAAAAGAAAGTTTTCTGTGCCCTGTCTATTTCTCACATTGGTGCAAGTTGCTTTCATTGAGGACCTCACAGGTTAGGAACTGTATTAGTGCCCACAGGCACCCAAAAGCAGCCCCGAAACGCAAATTGAATCTTAGTGCTTAAGATAATTTATTATAATTTCCTTTATCTACGAGGGTTTATCTACAAGGGTAATTTTGAAATTTTTATTGTAATGACTAATGACATTCTCATTAAATATTGACTACGGAATTTAACAAGAAGGGGGAGTTAACCACTAACTCACTATTTCTCACCTTTCCTCTTTCTTCTTTCCCTAAGCCCCCAAGATCTCAGTACCCAGATTACACTCTTGGTACTAAAGAATGTGCTGTTCCTCCAACGGGTTTTCGATGTCTATTTTGTTCATAATCAACAACCAAACTGCAAGGAGTTAGACGCTAGAAAGATTACAGTGAATTTTTGGGGTATCCCACTCTTACCAGATTTCTTGGATGCATTTGTCGAACAGGAATTCCGTGAAAAAGGAGCTGAAAAAACAAAAAGAAAGTTTTATGTGCCCTGCCTATTTCTCACATTTGGTGCAAGTTGCTTTCATTGAGGAAAAGTCCCAAGAAGCGCCTCTTTTTCCTCACAGATTAGGAACTGTATTTCCAACAGGGTAGCTTTACACAAATGCATCTTAAATTCGTCCCAATGGATGTTACATTATTATTAACCATTACTGCAGTTTTCATAAAAGGAAAACAACTTCCTCAACTTGTCTTTTTAAGAGGAGCAATCATGAAGTGAAGAAGAGAGTAATAGCAGTCGTGGTATTTACTCTCAGAAGAGAGATATAGGGTTCAGAGTGGAAGGAAGTAGAAAGGAAGAAAGGAGAGAGACTAACACTATCTCATTATTAGTTATAGTATGATGAGCTAAGTTGTCCTCATGACTATGCTAAAAATGGAATCAAATGAGTGACATGTATTCCTCTAACAAGAACTGTAAAATCAAATTTTAAGGTACTGCATGAACACTAAACATATTTATTATAAAAGGAATAATTAAAATATCAACTGCTATCATTTCAATGGAATATTAGAGGTGCATCACCCTTTCTATGTCTAAACATATTTATTATAAAAAGAAAAATTAAAATATCAACAGCTGTCATTTCAATGGAATACTAGATGTACATCAATCTTTTAATGTCTAAATATGTTTAGGTCCAGAAATACCTGAGAAGGAATGGTAACTGGAAAATGCATGATTCGCACGCAACCGATTGTCTACATGATGTACCTGCAAAATCAAGCAATTCTTTATCATCAAGCATTTTGTGAAGCCTTTATCAAATCAAAGTATAGTAAATAACTAAACTGCCTTTACCTCTTTGGGCAACCCTTGATTCTCATGAATGGCTCTATTGGATGGAATAGTCTCCAAACCATGATAGAAAGGTGGATGATGAGATCGATGCTTATCAAAAAGTAAAGCCTCGGGTTCTACGGGAAATTCCTTGGGTCTGTTAAGTTTTCTTGGGCTCATGTCCTCCTCCAATGGGAAAAAGTCTCCACGAGATGGTACAGGGGGCAATGGGATTTGCAAAGGGGGCCGAATAGGAAGTGGAGGATCATTCGCGATATGATCTCTTGTGTCTTGTCCATGCTGCAATATTAGAAGCCTTCTCCTTGTATCAGGATCCAGTTCAGACTCTGGTACTTCACCCTCTTCCCTAACAGGAGAACCCTGAAGACTAGGTTCAGAGACACCGGCAGCACCGACAGGGCCCAATGGCTTAACTGATGCAGTAGCTTGAGGGAATGGCATATTCTGAAAAGGTATGGGTCCTTGAGAGAGTGGCTGTAGAACTGTGCTCATTGAAGAAGTTAACAAGTGTTGGAGAGAAGGTGAAGTCCTCGGGTCAAGATTACTGACCACAGAAGAAGCAGGAACAGCTTGAACATTGCTATTTGCATCCTGAACAAAGGATTCAATTTCAAGAACTATAATGAAACTCAGATATTTTGAAGCAGTTGAAGGATATATCTTTCAACTACATTTAAAAATAAGTGGAAATGCAATGGCAGAGCAAGGATTTTTCTTGTTGGGAGAGCAAGCGATGGTGGGCAAGTAATATTTGATATCTATTGATTTATTACTAACCATTTAAAAACTAATTTATCTTTTGCATATATTTTCAATAATATCTAAGAAAATGCTGAATTTGAAAATGGCCGGACGTTTCCAAGATATAATTTCCCAAAATTTTGTGAGCGCAATTAATATGTGAAAATACTAGTGCTCACCATAATAAATCCATCCACTCAAAATAATCCTTTTCTCTTTAATTTGGCATTGAGAATTGTATCTCAATCAAATAGTGTAGGACTGTTGTCAAATCTATCACATGTAAAACCAACGTGTATGTATCCACAATTAATTAATGAAAATCCATTGATTTGGTTAGTTGTGATTGTTTGATGGGCCATAATGTTGCCGTAACCATGGATGGTTGAGAGGGCAGCATAGAAAGCCATTCACCAAGTCATGATAAATGGTGAAGGCGTAAATAATATGATCTTGCAAAGTTAGAAATCCGGATCCCATTAAGTGTTTCATTCATGCTTCCCATGAGAAGTGTGAAACTCCAAGCGTTTGGGGGGGGGGGGGGGGGGGGGGGGGGGGGGGGTGTCCACTCAAAATAAAAGCCCTCTCCTTCACTAGAATTTCCCCAAATTTTATTTCAATAAAAGTTGTTCCCATTACTAGATTAAGCATATGGTAATCAAATGCTCAATTTTATGGTGGGACTAACTTCCAATTAAAATTTGGGGACAGCTCAGGGAGGGCCTTCATTTTGAGTGGTTTGGATTTTCAATAGGTGGGTCCCACTATCAACTTCTACTACCCTCACTGCAGCGTAAGCGACCAATCCAACTTGGCTCTGCCCCTGGAAAAAATTGGTCCTGTTGATGTTCACAGGAACACCATAACAAGGTTTGTTAATATTATGCATCGCAATTGTGTGCAAGATCTGAGCCATCCAATGTGTACAATTGCCGTGTAGATGCACTGAGCCCTCTTTTGATCCCAGGCTACTGCGCAAGCAGGCAACAGTAACTAAAAATAAATGTTGAAAAAAAAAAAACAAAACAAAACAAATGCACATTGAAGATATCTACTATTAGTCTAAAACATTCTAACTCATACACAGGCCAAAATGATTCCAAAATGGATGCCACCAGGCGATGGTGCAGATGTCCAACATGTGTGTCACATGCCACAATCAATTTGACCACATGACACCCATGGTGTCGAAATATCAAAAACCGAACAGTCACTAAAAACATCCACAATTACATTAAAAATAGTATAATTCACCTTCATTCGCCTTTCAACTTCAACATCAGTGATGCCTTCGTAACAGAGGGGATCTTTGTTTCCGTTTGAAGCAGAAGTATCATCCTGAACAGTAAATAATAATATGTTAAAGATTAAAAAAATTAACATAAAACAGTAGCAGCTCAGACTCCCATTCTGACTTACCTCAGAAATCAAATAGTTGCTCACATCTGGAGCTGAAGGCAAACCAGCCATATCATCTTCATAGAATACATCAGGGATCCGCTGTAAAAGAGCCTCATCAAATTCTCTGCCAATAGTAATGAATGGTCATTCCATTGCAAAAGGAAAATGCAAGGGCAGTGTATATACAAGAGCATCACTACTCATCATAACAACATACTGATAAAGAACAACTAAAGATTTACTAAAAGACATCTAGATCTTACTTGAAAAAGCCACCTCTAACATTGCATGCAACATTTCTTGCAACACATAAAACTGGGACAGCATTATTTGCCTACAAGAAAGAGTCAAAATACAAAAGCATTCATCAGAAAGGTAATAAATTAAGAAACGCATAATTTTTTTATGGACAATCATAGGTGAGTATTATACCTCAGCTTGAGGAGCATAGTACGGGGCAAATGCAGGAACAACATGGACTCGAGGTTGATCTATATCCTCCCACACTTTCAAACGGTCATCAATCACCAATGCCATCTTTGGATGGCAGATTCCATCGTGAAAGACATTGAGTAAAGACTTCTTCAAGCCTACACAAATTATGAAATCAGAAATGGTACAGCTACAAGATAAAGAAATACATCCAGAGATGACAAGCTCGCCAGTCGTAAACACGTAGCACATTCTGAATGAAAATTCAGGCTAAAATTGATGCAGAGGTTGCAATGAAATATTATCATAGAAACGTAAGGGGGAGGGATTTTCTTCTAATGTCTGCAGGAGAAACCACGTGTAAGGACCAGACCCCAGATATTAGATGTAATAATATTTAACTAATTTAGGGAATTGAATAGTAAATTTAATTCAACATGTGTAATGTGGCTACTTTGGAATTAGGGCTGACTGAGGGCACAAATAGGGTTTCATTTTGGCATGATTAAGGAATAATTAAGACAATTAATTAATTATGAAAAATAAAGATTAATTAGAATTAATTAAATAAATAATAAATCTTGATAAGGCCCACTTAAGACCCATCTGAGTTGGATGACCAGCTCTGGTAATACCTTAAGTGCCATTAGTTGATTGGTCGATGCAGGCCATCTCTTTTGAATTAGGTGATGACGTGGCTAACTGCTAATGGCAGGATTACGAGAACAGACTAGAAGTCTTAATTTTAATATAAGTAAATAGCAATTACTTAATTAGGCAAGGGTCAAATAATGAAGTATTACGTAATATGCCTTTTGATGCAAACAAACATGAGAGAATAATTAGAATTATTCTATTAACATAACGGAATTTTATAGAATTTATATATGTTTATTAGCAATTAAATAATAGAAATTCGGAATTAAATAATAAATTTAATCAAATAAAGAAATATTATGATCATCAAGGTGGATAAGGCCCTAATAAACTTGATTCAGTTATAAGTGGTTGTTAGACACTAGTTGCTAACTAGATATTGTGTAGACTGGGTAGGAAAATAATTGAATTAAGAAAACAAATAATGCCGAATTGGCATGCCCCGCCAAGAGGCTGGATATGCTTGGGCAACTTTACAACCTATGGGTTTGGCGTGACTTATGATAAGAATAAGCCCCATTAGCAAGGCTATTAAGAAACCAATTGAAAGAAAAGACTCTTAACTCACGTACGACCCATAGTTGTAAATTCTAATGAAACTACAGCTCATTAAGGCATGAAAATAAGCCAAACAACACCACACGACCTCTCCCTATCTCCACTCAATCTCTCTCTCCTCACAGCAAACTCTCATTACACGCCCAAGTCCCAACCACACTCCTTTTCTCGGGTTTGCAAATTAAGAACCCTATGGGTCCTACATGAAGGAGGGAATCAACTTAGGGCTTTGATCTACTGTGAGGAAGTTGGCGAATCTGACATGACAAGCAAGTAAACAGACCTAAAATTAGTGCACATAAATAACATCTTCTCTTTGATTCCAGTTTAGTCAATTCTAGAAACCCTAACTAAAGCCTTAATTCTAGTATAGGTAATAGGATCTTGTATATAGTTGCCCTCAATGCTCATTCTATTTGGTAGATGCCTTCTGTGCTTCTACGAAGTTGAAAGGGTATCATCCATTTTTGTCCTCCTAACTGAGGCAAAAGACACCCATCGATCTCAATAGCTGGTCACTTAGAACGTATGGCCTAGAGGAATGATGCCTAAAAGGTGTCCAAAGGGCTCAATAGCTCATTGGTTAGAACGTGTGGCTTAGAGGAAGGATGCTTTTTAGGGTCCTTATCAAAACTTGTTTTTTTACTTTTCTAAACTAGTTGAGATTTAAGGCATGAGTGAGAGGGATGTATCCAAACCCTGATGGAATGGGTCAGAGCTTGGCCTTGGGGATATGCAAAGATGGAATGGGTCGGGGCTTGGCTATGAATCTCCATAGGGAGATCCATGTTGGCCAAACCCTTGGGCGGTTGGATATGTGGTATAGTGAAGTGTGGTAAGGTGAAGCCTCGTCAAGAGAAAATAAAATATGATGGGGTCAAATCATAATATGATGACTTTTTTTTTAGTGTCTAGAGAAGGAGTCTTTTTATTTTGTGTAAAAAGTAGATGGTTTTTTGTCATTTAATGGCTTGAGGATGTTGCTTTTTACTCTTTATTTTTCGAAAAAGAATGATCCTACTCCTTTATATATAGTTGAGTCCTCATTATAATTGCTGATGCTATTTTCAATTAATCAGATATTTATACGAGTTTTCTTCAATTATGGTGTGCTTTATTGTCTTGAGTGTGCACTAGTGCTAGAATCCAACCTTAAATTTGATCAATCCCTTAGGAGATTAATCTAATTTCTAATCAAGGATCCAGGAATATTACTATGTGGTGAGGGACAAATGCATATTTGGAAAGATTCAAGCACAACAGAGGAAAATGGTGAGGGAAAAATGCATATTTGGAAAGATTCATGCACAAAAGAGGAAAAGTCATTCATGGTATTATAAAAAAGAAGAATCTTCATATGTATAGAGGGAAAGCTACATCATTGTCCCTCACCGCCACATGGTGAGGGAAGGATGCATAGTAATATTCCTCATATAGATATATTCATGCTAGAAAAGTATGAACGCCACCCCTTTTCTAATTGGAGGAACAGAAATTACGAACAGCACCCCTTTTCTAATTGGTTAATATGTTCCTCATGCACTATTATTTAGAAAGTCAAACCATTTAAACATGCCTATTTTTATCTCTTAATATGAGTTGGCATGTAAAAGTGAGGTGGCATGATCTTATTATACAAATCAAGAGGGGTAAAAACTCCCCCTTTGAAAATGAAGAGTTTTTTAAAATTCCTCATATATATAGGGAAATGATCCTATGAGAACTAGTTCTGACCATTTTTTTGTAAGAACTCTAGGTCAATCTCATCTATCACCCAATCCAAACCTTGCAATACATAGGGACCACATAAATCTTTCCATCCCCCTTGGTCCCATTTCCAAATGGAACTCACAAGTGGGCCCCATAAAAAGTTCTCACAGTAGGCGCACAAGAATAGTTCTCACAAGATCAAAGCTCATATAAATATAATGGGAAATAATCCTATAAGAGCTAGTTCTCACCACTTTTTTGTGAGAAGTTTAGTTGTATATCATTCAATCCACATCTTGCAAAACGCAGGGACCCCCAGCTAGTCACATGCTCCAAGTTTCAGTCAAATCCAAATTTACTAGACCGCTGTATCGACTGTGCACCAATCCAAATAAACTAGATTTGTGGGCCATGGATGAAGGGGTTAGAGATATGTGATTGGAGCCAAACTTGATATTTTAAGTGGTACTACAAAGATCTTTCCATCCCCCTGGCGCCATCCCCAAATGGGACCCACATATATATGGGGGAATATTACTATGCATCATTCCCTCACCCTGTGGTGAGGAACACTTTCATATTTAGAAATATTCTTGTGCAAAAGTTGAAAAGCCATATATGGTCTTTTGCAAAAGGGGAATGTTCATGTTCAAATAAGGAAATCCATTTAAATGTCAGTATTCCTCACCCAATTGTGAGGGATGGATGCATAGTAACATTCCTCATATACTAAGAAACACAGACACTTCTAAGAAAGTGACGTATCCGTGTCAGACATTGACACTCCTCAGACATTCTCGGGCACGTGTCCGATACTATTTTAGCCGTATCCATAATTAAGAAATAAAAATCTTAATTTCGAACACTTGTCCGACACTCTTTTTGAAACATATCGCACAGTCCCTAACCCATGTCTATAACCAAAAATAAGCATGCAGCTGATATTTCTTGGACACTTTGTTAACATATGATTACTAGAACTTGTAAACTTGAGATATGACAATTTTATAGGTTAAAAAAATGTATGATTGTTAATATTAATTATATCACAAGCAAAAAACAAATAAATCTTTCACTAAAGAATAGGCCTCGAGATTGGCATTTTTTTTTGCTTTTTGGTTTTTGCTTTTTTTTTTTTTTTAGGGAGGGGAAAGAGATGATCCTCCCTTTTCTTTGTATGAATTTTATAGAACTATAAATATTTCATGTTTAATGATTATGAATTATATTTTAGTGTTGTATTGATATTTGATAATTTGATATGTTTGTTAGTTGGTACTTGAATTTTTATTTTTTGATTGCTAAATTGATTAAAAAGTTAAAATAATATTATCTTTTTAGGATATGATTATATATATAAAATAATATATAATTAACGTGTCCTCTGACGTGTCCATGTCCTACTTTTTTGAGAAATGCTGTGTCAGCGTGTTCGTGTCGTGTCGTATCTGTGTCCTGTGTCCGTGCTTCTTTGCTCATATATATATAAGGAACATTAGAACGGAATGGAGAAACAGAATTCATGTAGCCGAACCTAACATGGTTGGGATAAAGCTTTAATGATTATGATGATATATATATATATAAGGAACGTTAGTATGCATCTTTCCCTCACCATACGGTGAGAGATGCTTACATAAGTTTCCCTATTTGTACTTGAGCATTCATCTTTTTCATATAGCTTTTTGTCTTTTCCACATTAATATTTCCAAATATAGAAGCATCACTTACCCTATGGTGATCGATAAATGCATACTAAGATTCTCCTATATATGTATCTATATAGAGCTTTAATCATATGAGAAATGTTCTCACACACCAACCGTGGGAACTTTTTATAGGGCACAGCTCCCATTTGGAGATGGGACCAAAGGTAATGTTAAGATCTATGTGGGACTAACCTAAATATCAAGTTTGGCACCAATCACATGTCCCTAACCCTTTTATTTGTGACTTATAAATCCAGTCTATTCGGATTGGCACACAGTCGATCCAACGGTCCAGTAAATTCGGATTTGACCAAAACTTGGAGTGTGTAACTATCAGGGGCATTTTGTCTATTGCAAGATTTGGATTGGGTAATAAATAAGCCCCACTTAGACTTCTCACAAAACAATGGTGAGAACTAATTCTCATAGGATTATTTCCCATATATAAATATATATATATATAAAGGAAGACAAGGTAGTGCCTTGTTTTCATCTACCATGTATGTGTTGATCCCCTGGGCCAATTAGCATCCTCACCTCAGCTAGTACTTTAGCCATTAGCTGTTGTGGGTGGTAAGTAAGATCTAAACATCTAAAGAAAGAGAGAAAGAAAAGGGAAAAAAAAAACATCCCTCCTTAGGCAAATGATCTGCCATTACATTTACATCCCTTAGAATATGATACTAAGCACCCAGTTGATTAGAAACATCTTGCACTTCGTCCACCCAGTCCATAAACCTCCAAGGATGAGGAGACTTGCCTGTACCCCACAAAATACCTAAAAAAGAATCACCTTCAAGAATAGCCTTGTATCCACCCAATCTCAAAAACTCACAATACACTTTTAAAAGAACAAAGACTTCAGATTCATTTTCATCCGAGGCATCTACAAGCCCCAAAGAAATTCTTGATAACATTGTCATTTCCAATCTCTAATGGCACCTCTAATAACACCTCTACCAAAAGAGTTTAAATATTCTTCCAAAAAACTAGAGTTGCAATAAGTACCATCAAAATTAAGCTTAAGGAAACCAAGAGGCCTCATCCAGAATCCTTTAGGGCACGTTTGGCAACCATCATCTAAATAGAGGATTCCTTTCTATTTAGAGGATTCCCTCCATCTCCTAGAATCAAGATATCCTCAGAGAGTATTTGTGAGGAGAGTTTCATGTTTGGTAAATGAGAGGATTCTTACCATTTGTGGCATGTGTGATACAATGGTTGTAAGTTTTTTAAAATCCATGAAAAATCAATACATGATCTTGCACCCACTAGCTGTTTTTTGCTATCCAGAGAATTTGAATGGTTCAGATTGTGTAAATGGGACCCACCAGAATAAAAAATTTTGATTTTATGGTTAAATTTTGTTTCAAATATCTCAAGATTTATTGGCGATCAACAGCTAACATTTGACATGATGGCTGCTTTAGGTCTTTTATTGACAATTATTGGTTCGGATCATTATTGAAAGGCAAAAGAAATAGGTTTCCGTAGTGCGAAAAGATAACATCATACTTAGCGCTCCAAAATCACTTTGTGCATCTTCTTCTACAGTTTGTCTTCTCGGAAAATGAACGGCCATAGTTTTTTTTGACATTTTCTCATCAACCATGATGAATCACACAAACAAATTTGACCTTATAGCTGTTATATGCCTTGTGAAGAGAATGGACAGCTCAAATTTTTATATGGGGCCTATAGGTTTCCAAAAACTACGATCCAATGGTTTGGACTTTTTTGCAAATATCTTTAAATTTACGATGAATCAACGGCTGATATTTGACTTTCTAGCCGTTTTGAAACTTTTAAATATGATTAATGAATCAGATCTTAATTAAGAGTCCCAAAAAATAGATTTCCAAAGACCCGCAAAAACACCCAACCACTATTCATCCACTTTTTTGGTATGCATGGTTTTAGGGAATCTGATGGGGGGATGTCCTATCCTCAAAAAAATCAGAGACAGTCATGTAAGGAGTCCCTGCTTCATTTTCCACCCTTTACCAAACCTGGATTTTCACGAACATGCAAAAAAAATTGCGAGGAATCCTCAGTGATGATGGTTGCCAAACGTGCTCTCATGGACAACTTTTGCAAACCATCCTCCTCTTAGAATTGCTATCCAAGATTTGTTTACATCATCCATAGAAACGCCATTAAACTCCTGTCCTACTCATCCATTCTGACACTATCCAAACAATAGACTCAACAACCACCACTACAATTTTACCACGATTTTTGAAAACACAGTTATTCCTCTCCAACCAAAGCTTCCAAAAGCTAGCATACAACACTAATTTCCATAAAATCTTACCCCAAGTAGACATGCACCCCATATGCCATTGAAGAAAGAGTTCCTTGACTGTCCTTGGCATAACCCACCCCATTTCAAACATATTAATGACTACCATCTTAACTTTTTAAGCAAATTGATAGTGAATCAACAGATGACGCATTGTTTCCCCATCAAAGACATGATTTCTTCTCAATTTGTCTCTTCGTAAGAATTTTATGATGTTTTGCTGCCTCCAAAAAGGCAACACTTTTAGCGGAATAATTGGATCCCAAAAGCTATGCCGCCCTCCACTCTATTAGATGTGTCAACCAAAACATTATAAGGAGGCTTCTGTAAAGAATGGCCTTTAACATCTGGGTTCTGTCTACCAAAAAAAAAAAAACATCTGGCTTCCATATCTTGACATTAGATTACCAACCAATAAAAAAAAAAGAGCAGCCCAATGCACGAGGCTCCCACATAACTCGATCTGGAGAGGACAAGATGTATGCAACCTTACCTTTATTTTGAAAAGATTGTTTCCACGACTTAAACCCGCGTCCTCCAGAATACTACCGGTAAGCCTTTACCGTTCGGCCAAGCCGCCCTTCTATTAGATTACCAACCGATATAAAACTTTATCCAGCATTCCAAGAAATCTAGCAATGTCAAAAACTTCTCCATCACTTAAGCTCCTCCAAAAAGAGAGATTTCAAACAATCACTCCACCCACCCACCCAGAGCATAGTTATTCTCAGCAACTAAAGCTTGCTCCCATCGATCCAAAGAGTACAAATTAGAGGACTGATCTTGCAACACCATTTGCATACACCATTCATCAAGCCAGAATCTCACCCATTCACAATCATGAATCTTGAAGCAAATCCCCAAGCTCCACAACCATTTCCCCAATAATTCTTTATTAACCCTTAAAATGGCTCACAAAATCCACCTTGGGTTAAAGGCTTACACACCGTTTCTCATCCTACAAAGTGATCTTTCTTTTTTTCAATAGAATCATTCCAGAGAAAATCACACTAAACTTTCTCAATCCATCTCAACACACTATTAGCACATCTGACACAAGATAAATAATAAATAGGGAGATTTGACAAAACTGATTTATTTAAGGTAAGTGTGACTGGCCATAGACACCTACCCTTCCACAAACTTAGTTTTTTTCTCTATCCATACTAACACCATCTCCTAAAGCTGATTTTTTTGGTAGCCCCAAACATAAAGACAATCCCAGATAGTTGAAGGAAGCTTGCCAACTCTGCAGCCAAAAGCAATGGCTAAAGAAACAATATGATTGTCTTCCATCTGAATACCTTAGTTCACACTTTCCAAATTTATTTTTCAACCCCAAACTACATAATATCTTTAATACAATAAATCATGATTGTCCTTTAAGAGATTAAGGATATAAGAGCTTTATTTAATGCAAGGTTGTATTTTGTTTTGTCAAGAGTAGTTTATGTATTGGGCTTTGATTGAGAAAAAATATATTGTGCTTGTGGGGTTAAAAAAAGAAGTGATTGGTGCTTATCATTCGCAAGAGATTTCAGAATTCCATTAAAATGGTGAGAATCCAGTGCCCCTAAGGGATGACTGTAGTTTTACATATGTAGGGGTTGATTTCCCTCATTACAATCCATAGATCCTATATTATAGCACAGATCCTAAATTATAGCTAACAACTATGCATTATCCTTTGACTTTTTCTACAATACAACACTGGACTGATAACTGGACTGAGCCTAAAGGGCCTGCTTGCCAAGATCAGGCCTGGACTGGGCCTAAATGGCCTGCTTCGATTGACAGTGCTTGTGTTAGTTTATCAACTCCATGTAATTTTTTATTCTTGGATAAACTTAGGAGTAACTACTCTCTCTCGTTTAATGCCCTCCAAATATCACTGAAGCAATCTCTTAATGCCAGATAAGCAAGCCAATACAGATTTGGAGTTCCGTATCAAAATAAATTGCATAAGAAGCAAAAGGAACCAGGGTACCGACCAGGTCAAAACTCATATAGATTGAGAACATTAAAAGTAAACCGTCAACGAAAATCTGTTTGTGTAACTTCAGATGCAGTTCAGCCTCATGTAAGTACAATAATAATGAATAAATGTTTCTGCACTGAAAATCATGTTATCTACTTATTCTAGATCATAAAAGTAGATAAGGAATCAACAATAACCAGAGAGAGCTCACCAAGAAGTATTCCCCTTCCTTCGACCAAAACCAAACAAAATTACGAGACATATAACAAGAAACAGCCATTTAATAAGACCTCCAACACTTGCTGTTAATAGAGAAAAAAAAAATGGGGCAGGGAGGAGGGGGAGGGGCACAATTAGGTTTTGAACATAATGTATTCTAGCCCTCATATGTGAGCATCAAACTAAATAAAGCCCCTGCAATTAAGAAAGCCCAGAATATGGATTTTGGTTCCACTGATTCACCCTTTCTGAAATATGTGAGTTCCTTTTCATGCTCATTTTAAACATAAGGGCCTTGTTTGGATTTATCACCATAAAATTTCATTGTGCACTAGATCAATATGAATAGATCAATCAGTAGAAACATGTGGAAAAGCCATGTATGACATTTAATTGCCCATAGACAAGTAAGAGTTAATGGATTACGGAAAAAAGTTTATGGAGTACGGACAACATACCAGACTTAACACACACAATACGATCCAATAGTCCTTTTGGGTTGATCAAATTTGATTCCGGGTCCAGAAGCCTCCACATTTCTAGAGCATAATCTCTCTCTGCCATTGTACAAACATAAACTTCAAACCTCTTGCGACCTCTTGCAGTTAAGTAGCTCCGAAGATCCTCCCATGCAGGTCTCAACCTTACAAGAACGCTAGTATCACGAATCTACGAAGATTAACAAGGAAGAAAGAACGTCATGTATTATTTACATAATCATTTTTTATCTTGCTCTTAACAAAACCAGCATAACTAAGAAAATCCCCCCTAAGTCCCTAGCAAATACAAACAATACTCATGATTTACAACAGCAAACAAAATTCATCAATAACCTTTGGGTGCAGGAGTCAATGATTACTCGGAGTAGTTCCAGTGGCATAATTACAAAAGAAAAAAAAATCTTATAGCAAGCAAATCAAAAATTCAAATGATGTGTCCATTAGTTTATGATCACGACAACTGAGAGATGGCAATAGAACTTAAATGTAAAGAGAAGTTAGGAATAGACAGATACGTACCACTGGGTTGATACGGGTCAATATAATGTTCTTTTCTTGCAACCTTATGAGCGGGCGAACTATGGGTTGGTGATTATCAGATAAAGGAGGAACAATCTCAGATTGCACTTTGATAACTTTGCCATTTTCAACAACCTGATCATTTTCTACATATTGCTTTAAGATAGTTTTGTCATCTTGGTAGCGCTTTATCTCAGCCAACATCCCAGAAATGCGCTGTTGGTCCACCTCACTACTAATTTTTCTCTGTAAGGCATCAATTCTGTCCTCAAATGAGCGCATTGTATTTGCTACTACTAGTGTTTCATCTAGATCAAACACAATTCCAAGGCATCTCAGGTTAAGCATGACAAGACAAGAGTTATACAATCCTGGCATGACAGTAAAACCCCAAAAACATGAAGACTGTTCATTATTCTTCCTTGAAGACATAGCCACCAAATGCAGCTCCTCCTCTCCCAGCGGCATCACTGCAGTCTGCAAAACACAGAAGTACCAATAACTCCAACAATTTAGGGTATTGTAACATTCAACTCAAAGATTGTAACACAAGAAGGCTATGGATTTCCAATTCTCATTTATCCCGTACTTTGGATCGACGAGCCAACCTTGATTATGCTTAAACTTAGGAGTGATATAGCATAACTATGATTTGTGATTACCATAACGATACGTTCAACACAGAGCACACGGCATGCAGGTGGGGCCCACCAGTCCAACTAAATAAAGAGGGTTTGGTAGATTAACTATCTATAAAAAAATGCCACAGTCTTTGATCAGTTGACTAGCAAGATCCAATGTTGGCAATCTTTAGTAGATAGCTAATCCACCCAACACTCCTTTACGCAGTTGAAGTGATGAGCATAACAATATGCCATGCTTCCAATATTCCACACTTCATTACCGCAACCATGCTGGTTACCAACTCAACAGAGTACAGAACAAAACACATGAATGAAATGAAACACAGGATACTTCTCATAAAGGGTGTACAGAGCAGAAATATATTGCGGTAGATGTGTCTCGAACACAATAAAATAACATAATTTCTCATAAAGGGTGTATACAGCAGAAACATATTGTGGTAGATGTGTCTCAAATACAATAAAATGACATAATTTTTTACAAGTCTGAAACAATGAATACTAGGGGAAAATACTAAACATTAGTAAATTTAAAACACAAACAAAATATTGCTTTACAGTTTTTCCATAATTCATAGAAGTTACAAGTCTAGCCTCTACACCCACATTACTGTATGTATGAATTAAAATGGGTACACAGAAATGATAAATCATATCATGTAAACTATCCCACACTCCGACGAGCTACCAAGGAAAAACAGAAATAATCATCTTTTGATTCATAATGCAAGAATATTTGAAGGCCATCTGACTGCTCATTGTTGTGTTAAAAATAAAATATAATTAGATGAAACTTCAACGTTAATAACTGTCTATTTGCCACAGAACTAGAGCATGGTCTCGTCACTAGTGTGTATACATTGTCACATATTAAATTTGAAGACGATTGGTAATTCAAAACCATGGATCAGAAAATGGCCATTCATCTCTGTTTTCTTTGTAGGTAAAAACAGCCATTCATCTCACTGTAATAGTTATCTCTTCCATACTACTTGAATCAACAGAAGCAATTAACTTTTTCAGATCATAATGCAAACACAACTAAGATTCTTTACCACTAAAAAATGAAAGTAAGTACTCATGAACTTGATTTTACCACGCACGCATTTATATAGCTCATCCAAGACAATAATATAGCCTGTTTGAATGTGACATGAGTAGAGGTGGAGATTGGGGAAGGCATTCGCCCCAAGAAATGGTCTTTGTGTATGTTTTTCTGCATTTTTATGTGGGAAAAGAAAGGACCAGTTGGTGGAGTTTTCCACTTGGAGAAAGCCAAAAACCTACCAAAAAGTGGGAAAAGAAAAATGGTAGATACTTCCTTCCAGCTATAATTTTCTCAACTGAACACCAACAAGAATAAAGTTAAAACTGGGGTTTCTCCAACCTGTGATTTCCCCACCTCCAAGTTTCTCCTTGATTCACCACCGAGTACTTTCACTTCCCGCACATCCAAATGACACATAATAATCATATGAGAAAGCATGATCCCACTTGATATCTCCACATTCAACACATTATCAATAATTTATTACCAAGGATTTGCACAAGGTCACCAAGTCATACCCTACTAACATTGCATGTACATGATAAGGATCTCAGCATCAGATCAAATATTCATTTCAGTTACAATGCCACTACATGTACGCTTATAGAAACGAAACAATTAGACCCAACTATCAAGTTCATATTATTCAAGCATTGACCAAATAAATTCTTAAGTAAAGCTTGGACATCCAGATCATTATCAATTGGACTTAATTCTTTTTCTGCTCAAGTCGAAACTGCATACATTTTAGGTCCAACATGAAAATTTTCCCAATATAGAGTTGGAGCAGAAAAAGGGACCAAGCAGCTGGCAGAGTCCCAGAGTGAATGTGGTTTCCAATCCTCACACTGCCACCAAACACACCATGGAATTACAAGGTTCAATAGTGAATATAATTAATAAAAACAACCCAAGGCAGGCACAACCAGAAGTGAAGTGCATTTTCTTTTTCCTTTTTCTTTTTACTTGTGCTCTTTGAACCAGAACTGTTCAACTGTTTCTGGTGGTGTTGAAACTCTCAAGTCTTCTGTTGAGCATTTAAAGGCCATTTGATGATTTGAATCTCCAAGAAGAGTTTGGGTGTGGCTGTTATGTGACAGTATTGAAAAGTTGTGGGGTGTGTTTTTCCCTTTGGTGGGGTACCTTGTTCTCTCTGATACAAGCTCTGTGCAAGGAAAGCAGCGGAGAAGGTTCCTCGGATTGCAATTTCAACAACTTGGACTCCATTTTGAAGCGAACGCCGCAGCCGGCTATGGTGTGAAGGACTGCCAGAGGTGGGCACCTCTCGCTGGGAAGGGAAAAATGCGAGATCCGGATTTCCTTGTTCGACGCCATGTCGATGTTCGCGTTCTGGGGGTGTATTTCCACTTCCCCAAGGAGGGAATTCCCCTGATAAACCACTGATTCGAACATTATTTCAAAGACCCAGATGGGGAATCAGATCAAAAGCCAGACAAAAACCACAACCCCTGCGTGTTCTTCAACTTCAATGGCGTACAGACACGGATGGATCGACCGATGGGGTTCAAATCGTTAGAAATGGAAAGATGGGTTCCTTTCAGGTGTGGATTTTTGGTCTGGGTTTCGGTCTCCGACTCCAGTTCTTCTTGCGTTGGAAGATCTGAAAGAGATTAGGCAGTTTTACAAGAGAGATTTCTTCGTTTTTCGTTTCTGTTTTCTGTTCGTTTAGGGTCTGAAAGACGATGCTTTTCGATCGATCGATCGATCGAGGATTTCTTCTTTCTTCTGCAGATTGGAATGTAGAATCGAACCGAATCGGATCGGATCGGTCTTTTTTGGATGGTGTTACCAACTTCGCATCGTCCACTGGCACAGATGGGATTAGGGTTTGCAAAAATATATACGACTGATGAAATAGAATACGAATTACAACCCTAGAAAAACAAGAGCTTTTCGAAACGAAGAAGTTGTTTTTGCACTTACACCCCTGAGTTCTATACTATTTTTATGCTATTCGTACTAAGGACTAAATGGCCCCATGGCTCTCCTTGCATGAGATAATGACTCGTGAATTTGAACCTCATTATCCCGGAAAAACCTTTTGGTCGCTTGCCATTCAACCATAGCCGAAAATGTTGACCTTGGGAACATTACATACTAAGCTTGTCAATTTCTTTTATAGGATGTTTTTGGGTGAAAATGTTGACCTTGGGAACATTACATACTAAGCCTGTCAATTTCTTTTATAGGATGTTTTTGGGTGAGGGATAAGTTTTTAATAAGATTAGATTATTAATATCATCTAAACTCATCCAATGATATTATTTTGTAGGATGGGATTCCATTTATCCCAGAGGTGAATTCAATCTCATATTTGGTTGCATATCTAAAAAATATAATCTCATCCCTCACTCAAAACTAACCCAATTTATCCCACCTCTCAAGTGGAATTATCTAAACCCCTATACTATGTATTAATTCATTGTAGCATCATGACTAAGATAATATAATTTCAAGTACTAAAAATGCAAACAAACAAGGAATAAGTGGGGCCAGATACAAAAAGTTGCTTATCCTCCCACTTATCTCCCCCTTATCCTGTTTTCAAATACATCTATATCTTATGCAGGATGTAAATAGAAGGATTTGGCCCAAGATAGATTGAAATAGCGAAACAAAATCCATCTAGCTAGCTGATTTTAATATAGTTGGACTAAGATTTTAATGATAATGATAATTATGTAAGATGTAAATTCTTTGTGTGCTTTTTGACGTTTGGCCAAGGAAACCAGGTCTCTTATGCACCACTTTTTCTTTTACTAGAGCAGTTTGGTCCAACTTTCCAAACTATCATTTTAAACCTATTTCTTTCCTTGGACTATTCTGGGGTCAGCACCTACTTGTGATAGAATAGTGGGAATAATGGTGACATGGAATTTTTGGAAGGACCCTAATTATATTTTTAATGATGAACTGCTTCATCCAAAACTGGCTGATTTTATCTGCAACATTAACCCAATTAACTCAATGGTGGACATCCCAATTCCGAATGGTCTAGGCAGAGGTTCCCATCTAGTGGCCCTACCCTCATATTAAAATTTTTCCAAGCTAAATTTTGATGGGGCATTCTTACCAAATGATGGGCTGTCTTCCACTGGAGGAATCATTAGAAACCATACCAGTTTCTTGCAGATACAATCACATTCATCACCTGATTATTGAAGGAGATTGGTCCACAATTTTTAACACATTACATCAAGATGGAAATGTGTATTGGAATCTTATACATATATCGGAACAAATCACAGCATTATGCAAACAACATAAATCATGGCAGTATCATTTATTTCACAGATCAGTAACTCAGTGGCTCAGTTGCTTGCTCATCTTTTCGTCACTTAAGTTACAATATTTGAAAACAATATGTTTCCTCAATCCTTGTAGCTTGTCAGTCGATATACAGCAATCTCAGGACCAAGCTGCTCAAGAGGGTTCTTTAGAAGAACATCAGGCATTACTGAAAGGTCAAACTGCTACAATGTATAAGGACTATCAAGTTCAGTAGGTTTCATTCAATGGCGGAGCTAGGATTTTATTCCAGTGGGGCAAGCAACATTTGTCCAACAGCTGCGCATCCAAATTCCTTTTAGAAGGGATCAATAATATTCTTATATTAATTCTTTTGCTTATCACTTTGAAATAAATTTATTTGTTTTTCATGTTCATTTAATAATATTCAAAGAAATAAAATCCTACTTGAAAATATCAAAAAACTGTTGAAAATGATTTTTCAAAAACTTTAAGTATAGTTAAAATATAAAATTAATATGGCACACCATAATGAATCCAAAACACTTAAAATAATCATTTATTCATTAAAGATTAAAAATTGTATCTTACTCGAGTTAAAGTAGGGCTCATGCCAAAATGATCACTTGTAAATAGATCTATCCATAATTAATTAATAAATTGATTGATAAGTTATAATCACTTGAAGTGCTACAATGGTTGTTATAGATGTGGATGATTGATTACTTTTAATCTTTTGATGGACCATGATGCCTTCAATATCATAGATGATTGAGTGCATGCCATTAATAGTCATTTACCAATGTTATAAACAATGAATAATTATGCTGTGATTTACACGCTACTCATAATAAATATCGTTCCCTTAAACACTTTTTCCATATTTTCCTCCAGTAGTAATTAGCCCCACCACAAAATTTTGCATCTGACATCTTTAATCACATGCTCAAAAAGGTGGGACTATGTCTTATTTCATTGAAATTTGGAGAAATTTTTAACACCTTAGATTTCTGTTGTGGTTATGTAAGGCCCCGAATCTCATTAATTTTAATCTACGTTAATTAACCTTGTTTTATACTAATTAAGCCTTATTAAGGATAATCTAATGTAAAACTATTGGGTTTGGGCTTCGAATAGGTAGTCGGGCAAAGTTCGGGCCATGCCTAAGTAGTCGACGCACCTTCTGGGTATCTCGTCGATCACTTCTTGCGTAATTTTTCGCATAGACCATTTTCCATGCTGGGTCCAACTTGAATTGGATTCATCTTGAGCCAACTAAAGTCACATGACTTAAACCGTAAATATCTTTAAGAAAGGGGTTTACATGCAAAGATGGGGAAAGTAATCGTTAAAAGAGAGAGAGTCCAATGTTCATTCCCTTTTCTTTTCGATCCTCCTTGGCTGCTAGAGCCACTTCTTCCTCCCTTCACTCTCCTCAACTCACGATTAGAGCCGGAAACGGGGGATTCAGTGCTTGCATGCAACAGTGACAGCCTCCATCCCTCCTCTTCTTCCTCCTTTGGGCATTCTCTCTCTAAGCTACAGACCTGAGAGAAACCATCTCAGATTGGAAGTCTTTCCCATAACCACATAGCAAGAGGCAGTTGGAGAGGGTTAGTACTGTTAGAAAAGGCAAGTATTGAGTTATATGTACCGCATGCATGATTAACTATGGATTATTGAGCTAGTTACTTGCATTTTCCCCAAATTCAGTCATTTTCATTGTTTTAATCATTGTAAATGTGATGGAATGAATCACAAGGTAAACATGCATTAGAAGGGTGCGTGGGCATTAAACACCTTCAAGGACAAGGTCACTGAGCCATAGGAATGCTTCACTTGTACATGTTCTGTGTTGAATTGCATTGGAACCGAGCTACAAAACTGTATTCAGATTTCTGAAGCTTACGGTGAATCTACGGCTAAGCCGTGAGCATCTACGGCTCAAAGTCTAGAGAGCAACAAAACTCGATTTTGTACTACGGCTCACCTACGACTACGCCGTGAATTTCACTACGGCGAAGCCGTATCCAGCCTGTACCCAAGCTATAGGTCTTCCTACGACGAGCTTTCCAGAGAGCTCATGGAACTCAGTTTCTTCTACAGTTTTCAGACGGCTGCACCGTGGAATACACTACGGCTACACCGTAACCTCCCCGTACCCTAGCCGTCGGCTTAGCACGGCTAAGCCGTAGTCCAACATACGGTTAGGCCGTAAATGCGCCTGAAAATCCGGACGGATTCTGACCCACTCGGCTAAGCCGTAGCATTGTATACAGCTAAGCCGTAAGGACCCAGTAAACATAGGGGTTAAGGGTATTCAATGCTTTTGTAGGGCCTTAGTATTGGCACTTCTACACCACTACACTGCCCCAATGGTAAGCACAGCAAACAAGGGAATGAATGATACCCGAACGGTCTCCCAATAGCAAGTCATGGATGTTAGCATAAGAAGGTGTCCCGTATGCCTATAAGGTAATACCAAGACGCGGTAACACAACGACACCGGATGTCTTATGGGTACGTCGGGTTGAATGTTCTTGGGAATCATGGGCCAATTCTTATAATAATATCTCAACCCGGATGCATGCATCTCGCTACATTCCACCACCTTCAACATGAACTATTTCCTCTAACAAAACCCTGAGGCCATTCAGACCTGAGCTTCTAATGAGCGCGTGTCTGACAAGCCAGAGCTTCTAATGAGTGTGAGCTTACTAGCCAAGGGTATGATATGACTGATACGATTGAATCTGAATTCGCACTACTCAGCTTACGCCCTTTTGGGTATATATTATGCATGTCACCACTGCAGTAGGTTTACGAAGGAGTAGTTGGCACTCCTCGGGAAGCTGGCTTGATCCCCTAGAGACCCATATGATATGTATGCTCCCTTTTGGGAGAATAGAGCCCCGTGGTTGCCAATCAGTATATATGATGTTTGAACGGTAATTCCTCATGCATTGTCACTCTTGCATTATGTGTTTAGCACGTCACCATTGTTCTTTAAATCAGTGCATACTGTTAAGTGCTTTTGTTATATATATATTGTTATATTTGTTTATATGCCTCAGTACTTGCTTAACCGTCGTGTTAACAGTGTTACCCTTGGTATTGCAGGTCCAACATCCGGTCCCCACGCGGACACTAATGCGCTCCCGGAGGGTACCCCAACGGTACCTCGGGCTGTAGACGAGTGGACAGATGGCGACGTCTATTACTAGCCATCCTACGGAGCGCGTGTATTCTTGGGATGTTATGCTTGGCCCTTTTGTATCAGACTCTTAAGTAGTATTCTTGGAATGTACTTAAAAGACTTTAACACTATCATATGTATATATCTATATGTTTACTTTTGCATGTGCTCTTAATAGTTACTGAGTATTTTGCAGGATTTCGCTTATGATCAGTTATGTTTGTACATGGGTCAGCTTACCTCATATGTTTCTGTGGAATTTCCCTTGTAGGAATTCGTACATAATTCTTCAGGGCACGGATTTCTACGGGATTACGTATCCATGCCCTGGGGGCCCACTCAAATCCCCAAATTCCCGGGATCGGGGCGTGACTGGTTAATAGCTAGCCTTCATTTAATAGCCACACAATTTAATGGTACCATATATTTCTTTGTTATTCAATAGTGGATAAGGCTTTGAAACTCAATCCAAAACAGAAGCCAAGATGGCTAAGAGGCTTCACTAAAATTGTTGTGAAGGAGAAATGTTTGCGAGAGAAAGGGGTAAGAAAATTTTGGAGAATAATTTATTTACTCTTTATGGAACCATCTAAAAGATAAAAGTATTCTCAAGCCCATTTTTTAACTCTCCCATTATGTAAAAATAGTAGATGAGAGGGGGCAAAAATATAGTGGACCATAAAATTTTCTAAACTCTCCCATTATGTAAAAATAGTAGATGAGAGGGGGCAAAAATATAGTGGACCATAAAATTTTCTAAACTGCTTTCATAACTTGAAAAGGCCATCAAAAGTTGAATGGGGGCAATCGCCCCCACTCGATTACCCCTCCCTCCGCTCCTATTTTCATTTTAGGATTTTCCACAATCAACATCTAACACCACCCACAAAGGACACATAGACAATGAAGGGTTTCACCTTTTGTTGCTTAAGGTTTGCCACGAAGAAGTAACACCAGCCAAGGCCTTCATATCAACTAGCAACGGAAGAACCACATTAGCTTAGCCCACCTTAGGAAAAAGAAGAAAATCACTCAACCACCTAAATTTGCAATTTACAAATGTAGTGGATATAATTCACGTTCTTTTTGTAGAACTTCTGGTTAGCTTGTACGATTAGTTTAGGCGATAGGGAACAAAATATTTCTAGAAATTTTACTAAATTATCTACTAGTTTGGAATATATTATATTCACCTAAAATGAATGTGTTGGATACCTTAGAAAGTATCTTACAATATTTCATATTTTAGAAAAAAAATCTTCATATTTCATTATTTAAGGATATGATGTATAAAACAATCGTATTACAATATTTAAGGATATGATGTATTAAACAATCATATTACAATATTTAAGGATATGATGTATTAAACAATCTTCTGTTTTAAAAAAAAAACTAGAGTTTTAGTAAAACTCATTTGAGAGGTGCAATTATGACTCTCAATATTTAATTGTGTCCACAGTGCCTACAAGTTTAATGTGTAGCCCTATGGCCATATCTGATTACATAGCCCTTTGTTAATTATCAATAGTAGATAGGTCTTACAAATATCACACTGGGGGACCTTTCATTGTGATTACTGATAATAGGTGGGTCCCATATTGCCAAATTTTAAATGGATCCCACTTTAATTATCAAGCTTGAATTGTGTTATTGCAATTATCAATTTGTCACCATTAAATGGGTCCCATTATTTGATTGCTCCCATACTATTAATATTGCTACTAACATCAAATAGGTCCCATAATAATCTCTAATAGATAAATTCATCAATGATGTATGACATTAGATGAGGTTAAAAAAAAAAAAGCTAGATAGGATCATTCGTGATAATCATCATTATATGAATTACACTATGGTTGCCAACGTTTAGTGGACCCACCTTAATTAAACAATTTGCTTGGATCTCATGATTTTAATATTTAATCTTATGATTTTTAACACTATATGAGTCTTACTATGACTACTATACATGAAATTACTGAGTATTAGATCGTGCATTGGGTCAATTGATTACTTTCTCTCCATTTAATATTTAGTATATTATCTTGTGAGTTTTTTTTAAGTTCCAAATTCACAGGTATATTGAAATTTGTGGAAATTTCCAAACACTATAAGTAACTCAATATAATAACATGTCATTATTTTGTTCCATGATAACGGAATCTTTCAATCTTTAAATATATTGACATTATATTCTACATTATACAAACACACCCTTATTCCCTTAGCTTTCAAAACTTTGTCTTTATTAAAATCTTTGCTCTTCTTCTTATTCTATAACTATGTTGACGCTTTGAAACAAAAGAGGAAATTTTATTGAAAAAAAATCATTTTAAATAGACACTACACAAAAAAAGCCCCTCTAGACTTTTAGGCTTAGAAGTAGTCCTTTATTTAATGGAGTGTTAATGAACATCAAATTTAACCCTTGTTAGACCCTCCCCTATTTCCTTTCAAAAGTTACGGACCCTACTTCCTCCTTCCTCTTCTAATGTAATAGTCACCTCACCAAATGTTTCTTCTTCGTTGCTTTCTAAAACAAAGTTCAAAAGGTGAAAAAAACATGTACCATTTCGGGCATGTATAAGTTACCTAGGAAAAGAAAGTGACCTAGGAAATGGGTTGTAACGTTCTTTTTTGTAAATAACTTTTTAAGTCCTTCAAGGGAAATATAGAAAACCACTAATGAAGTTCTTCCCTGTTGTTTTCCCTGCTATTGTATCTCCTGCAAAAGCAAATGATCTAATATATAAAAAAAATAGTCAAAACTCAAATTGGTGTGATCTAGATATATGATTTTTTGAATTAAAAGAGGATTATAAAAATGTTAGTGATAACATAATTGGGTCACTCCAACAGTCCCAACGCAGGCCAAATATGCATGGAGCCCAGAGCTCCATATATTCAAATCTGCGAAGATAATACATAAAAAATCCAAAATTGTAATTCACTAATTTATTTTGTATGATTATGGAAAGAATTCTTAATTAGGGATTTGTTAAGATTGAGATAAAGATCAGGTGGCTGCCTTCCCAGGGATTGCATGTGCAACCTGAAGCCCTAAAAGACAATATGTCTAAAATGTCCTCTTGATTTCCTACACACAGCACAATGCTCCCATTGTTTTGAATGTTTCAATTTTAATTTCTTATTTAGGACTTAATTCTTAGAAAGCTAAGATTGGGATTTTAGTAATTTTCTCAAGGATAACAAGGAAACAGCAGCCTAGAAAATCTCGTCTAAGTCATTCCTAGATCTGGAGTACGACCATTTAGGATTAGATAGATGGTAACAATTACATGCAAAGTTTTCAATGTCTAATGAGACGTGAGACATGCATAAGCAATGTACTTCCAGTCACTAGTCTTTGAATGATGAATCTAACTGATATCATATTAATAGTGGCAATTTACATGCACTTTTTCTCTTCATTGGTCTCTAAAATTAAGGAAGGAGGAAGATGAAAGTCAGGTTCACAGCTTCTAAAAGAAAATAGGGGAGGGTCAATTTGACCCTCCCTTATTATAATGAGGGTTGAATTCGACCATTCCCTATTATGACGAGGGTCAAATTTGACGTTTGGTAGCACTTGATTAAAAAATAATAATAACAAGTTGTCCCTGAAGACCACTTCTGAGCCTAAAAGCCTAGAAAGGCCTTTTTGGTGTAGTGTGTATCCAAAATTATTTTTGCAATAAAATCCTAAAAAAGAAAGAAAAGTGTTTTATGAATTATTAAATGTCTTTGGATTGAAAATCAAATCAAGCAGAGAGGACGTGTTTGAATGCTGCCATTAAAAAAGAAGGGAAAAGATGTGGGATTTTTTGGTGCCTTTTTCGATATCCAGTTTGGTAAAACTTACGATCAGCAATGATTCCTTTACTTTTGAGCATTTCTTATCCTACAAAAAGGGGATTTCCCCATCACACGTTTGAGGTTAGACTCGTCTTGCTACGGAAGATAAAATGATCATAGAAGTTGCACAAGCAGCTTTGTAAGGCACGTTTATTTGCATTAAAATGCACCGGAATTGATTTAATTGAGTGGTTGAAAATGAAGATTATGGATAATTTCCAAAAAATGAAAGTCAAATAAATTCTTCTTTAGGAAAATAAAATCAAAAGAAGATGCTATTCGATGCTCATATTTTGAAAATTCACTTTTGATCATTATTTTTTAACCACCCCATGCATTCAATTCCTTCGTATTTTAATGCAAATAAATATAACATTGTTAATCTTCATTTTAACACATTGTGTGTTCCAATTTAAAGAACATGCTGTTAGACAATGTTTGTGTAGCTAGTTTTCACAAAAAGAGTGACGATTGTGGAAATGTTGTAAAGCACTAAAGTAAAATATGCATTTGGTGCTATCACTTTTCCTTGCAAGAAAAGAAAAGAAAAGCAAGCCAAACAATTTATTTTGTAATTTACAAAATCACATTGGGGAATGTTTTTTCACAAAAGAGGGGACTTTTTGTGCAAAATGCACAAATGCATGCACTTTCCCTAAAATTTTAAAAATATGAGTAAATTAGTCAAAAACATCTTTATCAGAATAGTTCTATAAGGTCCAATCCATGTATAAAGTTGCTAAGCATATAGTTTTTACTGCTTGGACTTATTCTAGGTGGAGGTCTTTAATTGGTTGTTTCAACTTTTCTCATGATTGATTTGCCATTCAATAATTACTTTTTGGTTTTGAATTCCAAAACATTCAAATCAATAAGTTTTGTTTACGATATTAGTATTTAAAAAATTGGTATATTTAGAACCTACTCATCAAGACTTTTCAAACAACATCCATATTGCACATCAAATTCTAAAAAAAATAGTCAAAATTTATCTAAATTTTACCTTAAAGCAAAATTTAGATAAATTATCTAAAACAAAACTAAGATAAACTTCGGCAAAACTCAAATAACTTTATGTAAAACTTGGATAACTTTTTGCAAAACGCACATGGCACTGGGAGCTTTTGTTTTTTAATTGAAACTCAGACAACTTGAATGACCTGCTCCCTTCCAATTTTGTGACAAGGGATCACAAAATTTGTGTGGTGCTTTGGAGCACCTAACTCAATTCCTTTATCCTATAGCCTTTTCGTTTTTATTCCGGTCTTAGTTCTACAATAAGAAGCGAGACAAAAATAGGCTTCTTTGATCCTCTCCCTCATATTTAGTTCTACATGCCATCGTCCTCCCATAATATATCTCCCTTGCATCTCTAAAAAATCTCTCATTATCCTTTTCTAATCTTTTTCAAAAATCCAACCCTAATACTTAAAAATTCAAAATCACAAAACAAGTGGAGTATATGGCTGATCATGGCCTACTCTCTACATGGAATCGTTGTCCCATAAAATCTCTCCCATAATGTCCCTTTATTTTTTAATCTTCCCTCAAAACACAAGAGACTGATCTTATATCTCCATTATCTTTATAATCTAGTAAGGGAGCCTTGGGCACTGATCAGAGCATCTGAGACTTTAGTCGATCCTCATTGTCAATATCATGTACGTAAGCCATATTTATTTGTCTTCTACAATCAGTTCACTTTTATTTAGTCCACTGTTTATTTTCTATATATTGGTGCAGTGCCATTCACCCTTGACAAGTTTAAGTCATTAAACACTCCCATGAATTTTCACTTATTCTTATTTTGCAAAGATGCAACCAATAAATGACAATGATCCAAGCACTGAATTGCATTTGGTTTAATCACCAAATTAATAAAGTTTGAGGCTCCAAAATCTGAGTGTTACACTTATCTCACTACTCACTAGAATGAGCAATGGATAAGATTTTGGGAAATAATTATATATATATATGATAGTAGAGAGAGGAGTGGACTTGGTCAAATAGGAGTGGGGAGTAAAAGGGGGTCAAATAGAATGGCCTTTTTTTTTTGCTACTTTTATTAAATAGTTTTTTTTTGTTCTTTGCACGGATGACCATTATTACAAATCCGGTTCGAGCTATTAAAAGACAAGATTGTCTTTTATTTTCTTGTCTTTTTTTATTTTTTTAAACTAGGGTGGTGGGAATTTTTCTTTCATTTAATTTTTGTGGCATTTATAGCAGACTTAAATAATGCATCCATGAATACTTAAAAGTTTTAAAAATATTCTTTTTAAAACTTATTAAAACAATATTTTTAATTATCAATTTCATCATTCTTCCTTTTTATAGTTTTTATGCGAGTTTCAAAGTTAGATAACATTATTGTTTTATTCTAAGTTTTATAAATAAATTAGTTTAATTTCGGGCCCAAGCTTAACACAAACAGTCTCATTTCAATAATGACTGTGCAATAAATTATTTATTAATATACATTTACAACTTCTTTTTATATTGAAAGGATTTTTTTCTCATAAAATCCTCTTACTTATTTAAAAAGGCTAGCGTTGGACATGGCCCAACAGCGCTAATTATTACCTTTTTAAGAGTTTAGAAGATTGGAAAAACAGCTCCGGAGAAGCTCAACCCATGGTTGGTATTTGCAACAGTAGAAAGGGCCGTAAAATGACATCCTTTCCAGGTCCACTGCTTTGGCGGGACCTACACTGGCTAATGATCTTTTTAAATAGGGTCAAAGAAATAAAGGATCAAAATGTTTGTTTCAGTAAAACAAATAAAGGTTCAAGTTGACCATGGGCGTTCATGGGTTGAACCCAATTTCCTCTCCATCTGATTTTTTTGACGGATCAAGTCACCACCAGAACCTAATGCAGGCCTAATCGACCTGACCGACATAAACCCTATTGGCACCCCCAAAGTCACCCCTTCTCCTCCATCAGATGCATCATATTCGTAAGTCATAACTAGGGTCAGAGTGAGATGATACAGCTCTCCCCATGGGACCCACGTGATGCTGAAAGCATCCTACAGACTTACACACGTATGCCTGTCCCATATCTACAAGATCCTACACACGTGCTTGGCCGCCGTACTCCTTCCACTTTCCTTCTTCGCTTCTCGGTTCTCTGCGACCTAACTTCAAACACCTTAAACGCGTTCCACGCCGCAGCAGCAGCACAAGGAAAAAGAGAAGAAGAGAAGAGAAGAGAAGAGAAGAGAAAGCTTCGACAAAAACCAATCTTGCAAGCAATGGCTTCGGCGTATTCACTATTGCAGTCCTCTCTCTTCTCTCTCAGTCCCTACCACAAACACCTGGTCCGCACTCCAAAACCCGCCCCCATCTCCTGCTCCTCCTCCCAAGCCCACGAAGATCCCCTGCAGCACCAGCAGCACCGCCGCCTCGCCAGCGAGAACATCCGCGAGGAGGCGCACCGCCACAACTCCTCCTCCCCCGCCAACCACGGCTTCTCCGCCAAATACATCCCCTTCAACGCTTCCTCCTCCTCCTCCTCCTCGTCCACCACCGAGGAGTACTCCCTCGACGACATCATCTACCGCAGCAGCTCCGGCGGGCTGCTCGACGTCGCCCACGACATGGATGCCCTCCGCAAGTTCGACGGGAAGTATTGGAAGGAGCTCTTCGACTCCCGCACAGGCCGCAACCGCTGGCCGTACGGGTCCGGCGTGTGGAGCAAGAAGGAGTGGGTTCTGCCGGGGATCGACAGCGACCACATCATCAGCCTCTTCGAGGGCAATTCGAATCTGTTCTGGGCGGAGCGGTTCGGGAAGGAGGTGCTTGGGATGAATGATTTGTGGGTCAAGAACTGCGGGATCAGCCACACCGGGAGCTTCAAGGACCTGGGCATGACCGTCCTCGTCAGCCAGGTGAATCGCCTCCGCAAGATGAACCGCCCCGTCGTCGGGGTCGGCTGCGCCTCCACGGGCGACACGTCGGCGGCGCTCTCCGCCTACTGCGCGGCCGCCGGGATCCCTGGCATTGTCTTCCTTCCCGCGAACCGCATCTCCATCGCGCAGCTCGTCCAGCCCATCGCCAATGGCGCCTTCGTCCTCAGCCTGGACACCGATTTCGACGGGTGCATGAGGCTCATCCGGGAGGTCACCGCCGAGCTCCCCATCTACCTTGCCAATTCGCTCAACAGCCTCCGCCTCGAGGGGCAGAAGACCGCCGCCATCGAGATCCTGCAGCAATTCGACTGGGAGGTGCCCGATTGGGTCATCGTCCCAGGCGGGAATTTGGGTAATATTTATGCGTTCTATAAGGGTTTTACAATGTGCAGAGAATTGGGGCTTGTGGATAGAATCCCCCGCCTCGTTTGCGCGCAGGCCGCCAATGCCAATCCCCTCTACCTGTATTACAAGGCGGGGTGGAGCGATTTTAAACCGGTGAAGGCCAATTCTACTTTTGCATCTGCGATACAGATCGGGGATCCAGTTTCGATCGATAGGGCCGTGTTTGCGCTCAAGAATTCGGATGGAATTGTTGAGGAGGCAACCGAGGAGGAGCTTATGGATGCCATGTCCCGGGCTGATCTCACTGGCATGTTCAATTGCCCCCATACTGGTGTTGCGCTGGCAGCATTGATCAAGCTTAGGGGGAATAAGGTGATTGGCCCGACGGATCGGACCGTGGTTGTGAGCACTGCCCATGGGTTGAAGTTCACGCAGTCCAAGATTGATTACCATTCGAAGAATATTCCTGACTTGTATTGCAGGTTTGCTAATCCTCCTATCCAGGTGAAGGCAGATTTCGGCTCGGTAATGGATGTTCTGAGGAAGAAGCTTAAACCTGTTTGATCAATGCTCGGGAGTGTCCTGTTTGATCAATGCTCGGGAGTGTCGGTATTTGCAGGAGAGTAGTAAGTTTGTTGGATGCACCCATTTCTATTTATTGTGCGGTTGTTTCTCTTTACTGAGTTTTTGTTTTTTTTTTTTTTGTTTTTTTTTTTACAGTAGTATCCTCTTAGTTGCTTCTTTTTAGGATCTAGACTAGAGCAGGATTGGTCTTTATGATTTGTTTGAGGGAATTTGGCTTGTTGTGACCTTTTGGTGCTTTATGCCTTCTTATTAAATCTATCCAAGTTTGTTTTTCCTCTTGGAATGCTGCTACATTTTTTTTTTCGCATTGTGTCATTATGCCTCACAATGTGGCATTTGGTGATTTACTGTACGGATTTACTTCATACCAGATGCTTTGTGGGATGAGTCCTATGCATGTAGAATGGCAACAAAAGGAAAATAGTAATGCAAAACATGTCAGCTTAAACTTTAGGAAAGGCTATTGAGGAGAAGAAATAGGAAAAACCACGTGTTAAATTAAAATTGCTTGGCTCTACTAGGGCTTACACTGCAGTGTACTGCAGCCCAACCTTCAACGGCTGATAATGCGACTGCTACGTGATATTTTGAACCATGCTCCTAGGCCCCACCAACTGAAGTAGGAATAAAAAGGGGGGGGGGGGGGGGGGTGGTGTGGTGAGGGGGAGAGAGAGAGAGACCCATCGAGCATCAGCACCACCAAGCACATCACCGTTGAGTATCAACAGCTCTCTGTCTCTCCTCTCTTTGTCTTTAACTGCCGAGGGACACAGACAACAATGGATTTTTACCCTTTTTTATTGACTCTCTCTCTCTCTCTCTCTCTCTCTCTATATATATATATGTATATATATCTCTGGGAGGTAGAAATAGTTGTCCACCACTCCATCTTTTTTTTTTCCTTCTATCCACCCTTTTTTTTTTTGTTTCTTTTCCCCCCTTCAATGATGCAGGACGAGTTGAATCGAGTTTGAGCCATGGGACCTGAATCAGTAAGAGCTGAGTCTGAGTTAACTTGGAGTCGGCCAATTTTTTAATGCTGATTTGATGCGAAAATCAAATGCTTGAGAACTGACAATGGAGGGGAGTATATGTTAAAGTTTTGTGAGAAGCATGATATTTATTAGCAAATGACATTTCCTGACACTCTGCAATTGAATGCAGTGGTTGAATGGAAGTTGTGACATTTTGCCTTTGATTTGGTAAAGGATATTGCATGTATTGGCTCTTTTGTATGTAGATGACACGATCGCACCAGAAACAATGTAGCTGAAATTACATGTCTGAAGGATGAATTTTCAATCTGATTTGAAATGAACAGTTTGTGTGAAGTTGGATGCTTTCTTGGACCTAAAGTTGATGAGGGAAAAAATGTTTTTTTCTGGTCTCAAAAGAGGTATGCTAGAAGTTTGTTGGAGCATTTTGGTATGGGGGAGGCTACTGTTATGGAGCCGTATCTTAAGTTGAAGATAGATGAAGGAAAACCATTGAGGATTCAAAAAGACTTCGATAATTTGTAGTTAGCATAAATTTTTTTTGACTATCGCTAGATCAGACATTTTATGTTTGGTAGGTGTTATACTTCAATTTATGCAAACCCACAAGTTCCTCATTAGTCATTAGATGCAGTAAAAAGAATTTGGCACTCTGTGAAAAATACTCTTGAATATGGCCTGCTTTATAAGATGGTGAAGAGTTCTTCCTAAGCATAGTTACCTAATTCACAATTCATTTGATTTTCGTAGTTTGTAGTTCGACACTTGCTCCGATTCAAAAATTCGATATAGTAGGTTTACTTAATTCCCTTAATTCAAAATTTGAGTTCGACAAGTTCGATGTGCTGATTCAAATACACAAGAATAAATGCGTAAAATTATGTATTGAACAATTAATTAATCTAATACAAAGTCAGAGTTATGCAAGATGGTCCACCACTAAGTAACATTGGATTACTAATTTTTATAAATATTTGGATTTTATAAATTTCCCATCTATTGAAATCTTAATAGGTCAATATATTTGCCTCTTATAATTGAAAATTTCACTAATTTCACTTTCATAAGATATGGTTTCACCAACAGATGCATGGGTATAAATCACATAAATCTTGAGTATTTTATATTCAGAAATCACAATTTTAGAAGTGACTACTAAGCTTCATGTGGGTCTGGCTCCTTTTTAGGTGAAAATTTGCTAAGTACCGTAAAAGAAAGGACCGTGATCTTCATTGATGTAGGTTTCTTAAGATGGTGGCAAACTGAACTTTTGAAACAAGATAGATATATATAAAAGGAGATCTAAGGCTGGGCCACGTGCAACTAAACTTTTGTATATATATATATATAAGTAAAGGAGTACTGGCGTGTTGTACAGTCTCTGATGGTAAGACACTTGACAGCATGTCCTTCTATTTTGAAGGAAAGACCACTTTCTATCTTCCTTCTTTACCTCTTCATCTTCTTCACTTGATGTTACATTTTCTTGTGAGAACTTTTACCTACAGCAACGAACTGCTACGAACTGAAGGGTATGAGAAATTTTGAATCCACTGAATCGAATCCCAAATTGTTCATTTTGAACTGTACTGAATTCGGAAGTGGATGATGTGAATCAGGTAACTATGTTCCTAAGTGCCTTTACAAGTGCAAATTGGATAGGAGACATCAATGGTAGGTGGTTTACTTTAGGGTATTGTTTACTTCCGGTTCAGCAATAGCTTGATGTAATATTAGCACAGAGGCGTAGTATATGGCTGCACAAAATGTATTTGGTTGAAGAGGGTGACAACAAGGTTGATTATGCAGTTCCTATCAGATGCAACAATGAAAGTGCAATCAAGTTGGTAGCACATCCAGTGTTTATGCTCGTGCTATATATTGAGGTGCAACATCATCTCATTCGTAAACAGGTTCTTGAATAGAAAACTAGTTAAAGAATGTATTGACAGGAGATTAAGTTGCTGATATATTTGCCAACACATTTGCCAAATCCAGATTCGAAATTTTTTAGAGATACACTTTGGTGTTGTTGATTGCAAGCATGCACTAAGGGTGAGTAAAAACTAGTGCATCTTGCATGCATACATGATACAACTACCATATAAGGCTACACAGTTGGTTATTCTGTTAGTAGCTTATTTTTAAAACTTGTGCTTACCTGTTAGTTGTGTAGGGATTGAAAGGGATGCCTTGACCATCAGTCAGGCTTAGGAACTCGCAGTCACGCTGAGTGATGGCAATGAAATCACTCCAGTATTTAAGGAAGAAATCCATGCAACAAGTAATCTCTGAATGGTTTTATGAAGTGATAAAAACATTACATTAACTAGTTATTTATGATTAACGCAGGGCAGGATTGAGACTCAGCAATCCATTAGAAATAGATGGTCAAATCTATTGTATTCCTTCTTAACCTAAAAAACTAAACAGCATGCTCTCCTTGACCAACCTATATTAAACTCTATTCTTTCCTATGACAACCTCAATAGCAACTGAGATTCCTAAGACCTCAACTTGGATGAGGAACTTTTGGCTAAATATGCAATCATGACTCATTATCATCATCTTAGTCTTGTCTAAAGCAACAACCTGTGGCACAGTGGAAGGTGCTTGCTGTTGCTGCAACCTTGAGGATTTTGGTTCAAGTCATTTTACCATTAATAATAAAAATAAATCTTATTCTTGTCCCATTAAACTGGGGTGGGCTCTAGAAACAAGACCATGAAATAAACTACCATGAGAAAGTCCTTGGGCTGTGGCTCAGCTAGTGAGTTCAAGTCCCTTTATTTAAAGGACCATGAGAAGAGCCAAACTATCCATACCCATGAAATAGGTTTTCAAAACGAAACGTAGCTACTAGCTGTGAGATATTTCTCGTGGGCTGTCTGTGTTAGTCCTTAAGAGCCTAGTTGAAATAAAAGTTAGTGCTCCATAAACAAAGAAGAAAACACACTATAAGATTGCTTTTTATCAGTAAAACACTCCATTAGAAAATCCCAAGAACTGATTTTATATGGGAGTAATGTTTTTGAATAAATCTGAAGTGGAATATGCAGTCGCCAAAGCTGGCAAGAGTGCACATGCCAACTAGAGTGGGTGATGGCATGGCAATTATTGGCTGAGGGTGGGAGCCATCCACCGCCTGTGGTGATGTGTTCATTATTCTAGATTCTTGTAAAATCAGGCTGAACTTCCAATGTTTAATGGGAAATGTATTTAAAAGGGGATAAATCGAGTCTCCATAAGGAAGTAGCTTGCTCAACTTTGAAAATGGTTGACAATAATATCATATGTCGTTCCATGATTTTCCAGCATATGCAGGCTAGTTTTGTCTCTTTGTGGAGAACGGAAGTGGGAATGGACTAGCACATGAGAACTCAAAATTTGCAAGGAGGATACTTCTAGAAACGCTTGCAATAGTTGCCCTATTATAATTGAAAGCCACAAGAGATAAAAATGTCTGCAATCAATGCCCATGATGCTGAAGTCATTTTGTGCGCAAGTTCACAGCAGATTTAAGACCCATGTCAGAATATCTCTATTCTTAATCTAAATTGGCTGAACTTCTCACCAAAAAGATTTAGCACTTTTATGAGCATCTTTAGAGTGTCAAACAGGTGAGATCACTTCTGGTTTACGTCCATTATATGGACAATTGCAGATCTTTGAGCCAAATAACAATCAATCCGAGGAGGTGGATTTAAATTTTAATGTCAAACACGAGGGATTCAAATCTTTTTGCAGTCCGAACTCATCCTGAAGCTCCTGCTGGAGGGAAAGGTGGCAACAATGATAATCTCAATTGGAGATTGGAACCATTAGGAGTTGCTGTAACTTTCACAGAAATAACTGTTGATGATAAGGCAGCAAACCCTGGACAATCTATTTTGACAATGACGACCAAAACTATCTACAAAAGTGCTGATAGTGTGGGGCATCTTGCATTAATAAGGGAAAAGTTATTCTGAGAATGGGTAGTCATTCCTGTTAAGATAAAGAGAATAATAACAGAAGTAAACATGGTTACCCTCCAGCTTTCAAAGAGATGTGTTGGTACGAACTGGGATAGCCAGGTTGGATATAATACTTCGAGGCCTGAAAATAATGACAGAGAAGACTGTTTTGATGAATGGAGGGAGGAGTAGATGATGAAGGGTTATGAATGAGTGTCCACCTAGAGTGTTGATGATAGCGATTTTCATAAAGGGATTTCTAGATAAGAATCGAGATCAGAAATCTAGAAGGAAATCTAATAGGAAAGAAAAAGAAAGAGCGTGTGTACTACATAATATCTTTAGTCCAATAATTCATGATCAACGAAGAGATTAAGGAGATAGGAGCTTTGTTTAATGCGTGGTTGTATTGTGTTTTGTCAAGAGTTGATTGGAATTTGTCAGAAAAAAAAAAAAAGAAGAAGAGTTGATTCGGCTTTGTTTGAGAGAGGTGTAGGTGCTTGTGTCAGTCTATGAACTCCATGTAATTTTTTATTCTTGGTGAAATATAATTATGTTTGGGAGTGACTACCATTAAAAAAAAAAAGGTTTGGAAAATCTAAATATCCCAGAAGCAACCTCTTAATACCTATTAAGCATGCCAAGAGACATTAGGAGTTTCTTATCAAAATAACCTGGTTACTGTACAGGTCAAATTCTACAGATTGAGAACATTAGAAGTAGACTGTCAAGTTAAATGAGCTTCATGTGTAACGTTGAATCCAATAGTAGCATTATGTGTAAGTACAGTAACAATCAATAAATGCTACTGGAATCTGGACTTCAAATTTGTGTTATCTACTTATTCTAGATTATAGACTTCACAAGTCATAAGCCTAAAATAAGTTCCAGCACTTTGTTTCTCACAAAGCATAAGCCTAATTGCTTGACTCTTTAAATAAGTTTTAAAATGGTTCTGATAAAATCTCTCCGATATTGCCGTTAATAGAAAAAAGAAAGAAACATTACTAAGACACTTAAACAACAATTGTCTTTTAATACTATATAGTTGTCTAGACAACAATTATATTTTGCGCAAAACGCAATATTAGCGTCATAGATGAGTGTCAAGCTAAATAAAGCCCTGCGATGGAGGAAACCCAGAACATGGATTTCGGTCTTACTGATTCACCTTTCTGAAATATGTGAGTGCGCTTTATTGCACATGTTAAACATGAGGATCTTGTTTGGATGCGTCACATTGTGATTTCATTGTGCAATATATCAGTATGTAAGGTAGTATTACCAGATTTCATCATCAAACATGTGAAGAAACCATTTATGAGATGTATTTGTAACTTATAGAAGCAAAAGTTTATGGAATACGGACAACTTACCAGACTTCTAACACACAATGATCCAATAGTTCTTTTGGGTTGATCCAACTTGATTCTGGGCAAGAAGCCTCCACATTTCTTGAGCATAATCTCTCTCTGACATGGTGCAAACATAAACCTCAAACCCCTTGTGACCTCTTGCAATTAAGTAGCTCAAAGATCCTCCCATGCAGGTCTCAGCCTTACTAGAATGCTAGTATCACAAATCTTTGAAGATTAAAATGGAAGAAAGAATGTCATGTGTTATTTACATAATCGTTCTTATCTTGCTCTTAACAAAAGCATCATTTGTAAGAAAATTCCTCACCCTAACACCCTTGCACATACAATATTCATGATTTACAATGGAAGACCAAATTCATCAATGACAGTTGGGTGCAGTAATCAAGGATTCATTACAAGGAGTAGTTCCAATGGCATAATTACAAAAGAACATTCTTATAGCAGGCAAATCGAAAAAATCAAATGATGTGTCCTTTAGACATGATCAGGACAACTGAGAGATAACATTAGAACCGGTACATAATTAGAAGTTACAGGAGTAGACTGTAGATAGATGCATACCACTGGGTTTATAGGGGTCAATATAATGTTCTTGTCTTGCAAACTTTTGAGTGGGTGAGGTATGGGTTGATGATTGTCAGAGGGAGGACCATTCTTGGACTGCACTTTGATCAGTTTGCCATTTTCAACAACCTGATAATTATCTGAATAGTGAATATTGCTTTAAGATGGTTACGTCATCTTGGTGGTGCTTACCTCAGCCAACATGCCAGTAATGCACAGTGGGTCCACCTCACTATTAATTTTTCTCTGTAGGGCATCAATTTGGTCCTAATATTAGCTCATTGTATTCGCTTAACAAAATTCTTTGTTGAAATTAAACACAATGCATCTGAGGTTCAGCATTACAAGATGAGTTATACAGCCCTGGCATGGCAAAAAGAACCCCAAAACATGAAAGACTGTTCAAGATTCTCCCTTGAAAGACATGGCCACCAAATGCAGCTCTTCTGCCAAAACATGAAGACTGTTCAAGATTCCCCCCTTGAAAGACATGGCCACAAAATGCAGCTCTTCTGCTAGTGGCATCTCTGCTGTCTGCAAAACACAAAAGTGCCAACAGCTACAGCAATTTAGGGCATTGTGACATTTAATGCAAATGATTGTAACACAGGGAGGTTTGGGCGAGTTTCCAATTCTCATTTATATATCAAAGTTGGCCCTAATGAAACACATAAATGAATACAAAAGAAATACGGGAAACTTACTCATAAACGTATATGAAACAGAAAGACAATTCAGCATGTCTTGTAATTACAATAAAATAACTTCTACATATTGGAAATAATGAATATTAGGGGTAAAAACTGTAAGCTTCAGTAAATCTAAAATGCAATGTAAATATTGCTTTTCCATAATTCATAGAAGTTCCAATCCAGCTTCAACATCATCACCCATACAAAACTGTATTTATGAATTTTACAAAGTGGGTACATTCCTTGTGATAAAACATATCATGTAAACTGTTTTCACTGTGATCGAGCTACCAAAGGGGACACAGAATCACTCTTTCGTTCATAATGCAAGGATATGTTAAAAGCCATTTGGATGCTCATTGTTATGTTGAAAGATCAATGTCAATAAATGAAACTTTAATGAGTAATCAACTCTAATGAGTAATCATCCTTTATAAGCTTTCCTTGCAATCTTAGGGTACAAACTACCAAGTGGAGTCACAAACTACCAATTGGGGCCCACTTGCAACCCCATAAATCATGAAATAGTGGGGGATCAAAAGATCCAAGTAGGGCCAACTTAAATAGCAAACTTAAAGTTAGTCTAATACGTTTAACCTATTCATCAATGGTCTACAAGTTTAGGCCTTTTATATTAAATAAAAAAATTGATACTCGATCCAACGGTCCATTCCATTCGGATTTATCGAAATCCGGTGGGACCTATATAAATAGGAGGGGTGGGTTTGAATGGTCATCTCGGATGGACTCCAAGTGGGCCTTAAGTGGAGGTTGTACCGTAAGATTGTCTAAGAAGCTTGTACTAGATCATTACTCAACTCGAATAAGTGTATATTTACCATATTCCTAGATCATGGTATTGTGAGCACATTGTCAACTATTAAATTTGAATACAGTTATAAATTCAAAAACATGGATAGAAAAACAGTCTTTCATCTCTGTTTTCTTTTTAGGTAAAATCAACCATTCATCTCACCGTAATAGTTCTCTTGTCCATACTATCTAAATCAACGGAAGCAGCTAACTTTTGAGATCATAATGCAACCATAAAAAAGATTCTTTGAAATAACTAATCATGAACTTGATTTTGCCATGCAGAGCTCACCCAAGACTGCAATTATTACCTGTTTGAATGGGGGAAAGAGGGGTGGGATTGGGGAACGCATTGACACGTTTTTCTTGAGCTTTTTATGTGGGAAAAGAAATGACCAGTCGCAGTTCTCCACTTGTACACAAATGGGAAGTCATGAAACTGTCCCACGAAGATGTATACAATACATAACAGTTGAAATTATGTGCCTGTTGTCTCTTTATTTTATTCACATGTTCTATTTTCTATTATTTTTATTTCTGTTATAGTTACTTATACATGTGTATATATTTTATTTCTTCCTACCTAATATTTGTTTTTTTTACGTTTCTTAGAAGTTAAAATAATGTTTATAAGCATTTGTCACCAAAGTTCAATAAATAAAGTTTGTTTTTTTTTTTTGTGGACCTGCTATTATGTTATTCTGCTTTTCAAGACAACATCCATCAATAATTTTAAAGGCATAAATAGAAATATGAGTGAACTCAAAGCAAGGGTTTGTGTAATATATTCTATTTATGAAACTTAAGTAAGCATGACATTCTAAGAAGTACCTTTCAATAAAAATAAAAAAAAGAAGAAAGGACATCATAAGAAGTTCGATTTCGACCACAGGAAAAGAATTGATGAAATCGCAGTAAGGGTCATTGGAAAAGTGACAATCAAAGAGAAAAATAACTCCACAAGTTCATGGGTGAAAGTCTGACAAGGAGAATATATTTTCAGCATGTTAAGGAAAGGAAGCAGATCATGCTAAGCTCTTAAGTCCATAAGTAAGTCCAAACGGCAGAAAGTGGAAGCCTAAAACCAAGCCTCCGCATAGAAGGCGCTTCTTTGCGGTCCACCGGTAGCTCAGTGGTAGAAATCTCCCTCTGCATAGAAATAACCAGAATTGGCCCCATTGTGTTGGCGTGGGACTTGGTAAAAAGGAAAAACAAAGCTCCTCTTACAAACAACTTCCAATGTCCCCTCAGCATTTGCCTTCTTTTTTGAACCATGTTTTTGAAAAAGCTTCTTTTAAACCAAATTGCAAGTTGCTGAAATTAAAGAGTGTGTTTGTTTGCACGAATTCTGAGAATTTTTATCGGAAATGATAATAAAATTTTAGATGTTGTTTCTCACCAAAATTCTCAAATGGTCAAGGACAACCGGTAGTAAGAGAGCTCAAGTTTAAGGAATTTTAAAAGTCAAAAGTGACATCGTAGAATAAATTTTTGAAATTTCACTAACCAAATAAAGAAGTTCAAATGCTCCACAGAACTTGCACTACAAATAATTCCAATCACATGAAATTCAAATCAGAATTCCCTCCAAAGAATTGCATTGACCAAAGATTTGTGCCTCATCTCATTTTCAATTTTTCTTTTTAACCACCCAAATCCTACTTCACTTGCTCGTATTTAAGGCTTTTCTTTTGATAAAACTAAATAATCTTCAACGTGAAATATATATAGTAATCTTGCAAGCCAACCTATGGGCCCACCTAGGGCCCACAAATTAAATGATCCAAATGAAACCAGCCTATATATAGATTTTAACGAACTGTGGCCCTCGAATTTATATTTTTGAATGCAACATATTTTTTATTCTCATCCAATGGTTCAATCCCCTTGGGTCTGTGTAAAACTCATGTGATCCGTGATATGCGGGTGATGGTTTAGGGCTATGGGATTGGATTAATCGTGTGGGGCCTCAGGTGGGCCCCACGGGTTGTCTTTGATCATGTGAGATATCGCATAGGAACATCCTCGATGGATGGCAAAAGCTCTTGTGCATCTGTATCACACAACATCTACTGTGCTGACAGCTGTGTGATCCCAATTGGGATTGTTGCATTTTAACCAACAAAAAATTTATATTTTGTAAAGTCATAAAATTTGAGGTCCATAAGTCAAGGATGTTTGGACAATTTGATGGACTAGTATAATTATAAAACTATAACAGTTGGGTCATATATAAAATCGCCCACCTTGCCAACGAGTGGTAGAGCTACAATGGGCCCCACAGGAGCATTCACGCCAGGGGTGCGGGCCTGTGGACGTATATGTATGGAAAATATAAATCTACATTTATCCCTCACCAATGGAGGATGTATACTAATATTCATATATTATGCTTGGATAAGGACATCTCCCATAAGAGGTATATCATGCATATCCATTCTTAAGCTCGTGCAACCCTCACTCTCACCTTGCCAATGAGTGGTAGAGCTCATTGCTAAGGATGTTTGGACAATTTGATGGACTAGTATAATTATAAAACTATTGCACTTGGGTTAATATATAAAATTGCCCACCTTGCCAATGAGTGGTAGAGCGCTCCAATGGGCCCCACAAGAGCATTCATGCCGTGGGTGTGCGCGTGTGTGGACCTATATGTGTGGACTATATGTATGGAAAATATATGTCTGCATTTATCCCTCAACAATGGATGATGCATACTAATATTCATACATTATGCTTGGACAAGGACGTCTCCCATAAGATGTATATCACGCAAATCCATTTTTAAGCTAGCGCAACCCTTACACTCACTATCCTCCCATTTATTGGTATAAATCTAAATTTGACACTCATTCAATAGTCACTTTAGAATTGAATAACTAAAAGAAAAAAAAAATCTTCAAAATAGATCCTAAGTTTTGACCTTATTTCAAGAAAGGATACAAGAATCTCAACCTTTTATATAACAATTTAAGTTTTTCCAAAAATTTTCAATTGAAGATAGCTGTCCAAATTTCAACCAATTCTATTAACTTTTGGGAGCTTCTTTTGGCACTACAGTTTTTACTCTTTCAACCAAATAATTTAAACTTTCTTTTTTTACAATGTTATCCTCATATGAAATGATGAAAATGGACGTTTCCCTCAAAATCAGTAGAAAATTTTTTCTTGGCACACAATTCCATCTATCTTCTCTCTTATCTCCCGACAAACCCTTCTTCCTCCACCATCTTATCTTCCTCTATCATTACTTCTTCTTCTAACATCACAAACTTGCTATTGTGCAACCCATTACTTTCATATTCTATTTCCTTTTGCTCTCATCAACTTTAAAAATCTTTTTTGGTAGTGATCTCCAACCAAATATTGCAACGGAAAAGGAAATGGACCATCAAATCCTGCCTTTCAATCATCATAGCAGTGAAAAGGTTAGTATTGTGAGTTTTTTTAGAATTGCATCGTCATTTTGCTAAAGTGTGAAAGTGAGGAGTTTACGATCTGTTCTGTCTGATAGAACCAAACAAATAGTGGAGTTTTTGGTTATTAATTAATGAACATTTCAGGTATGCTCGGTATTGAATAACTAAACATACATGAATTGTTTGGATTTTAACATCCAAACACTCCATTTTGGTTCGCTCCTAGACAATCAAACACATCTTATTTGTTCAGTCCTTTATTTTCGAATAGTAACAATCCTTTTCCAACACAAGTCTCTACGCAAGAAAATTAAGTTCGCTTCAAATGTATAATGGTGCGTTTACCACTCAATAGGTAAGACATAAAGTAGAAAGATTTTTTTGAACTACTTTTGTATGTTACAAAACTCTCTTTCAATTGTAATGTTTATAGATATTCCACAGCCGTGATGCATTAATCAACTGATCTCGTGATTTTGGTAGGAGAAATAGTTTTTTCATTGTAATTAAGGTATCAAATGTTGCTCAAGTTAGAATAAAAGCTAGAGTTGTCTTTTGCATGTAAGAGAAGTGGACATTATAGCACAATAAAAATAATAAGAAGGGGCCTATGGGAAAGAAGATCAAGTTGATAAGCTCAAAGAAATGTGGATGCACTTTTACATTAAAACGGAAAAAGTTGCACACAAACGATGATTGAATATTGGATGTTGCATTTGGTGTACATAATCATTTAGTTGTGGAGTATTTATAGAGAGGATCACTCATTTGCAGAGAGATTATATGAGGAGGAAATAAAGTTGTTGATTGACATATGTAAGAGCAATATTCGATTGAAAGATATTTTGGTTATATTGAAACAAATAAGTGATTTAAATATAATCACAATGAAAACTATTGACAATGCATGTTACAGGTATAAAGTTGCTGTGTGTTGTGAAAGAAGTTAGATGCAACAACTGTTGAAGAAGTTGGCAAAGCACAACTACTTTGAATGGCATAGAAATTGTAACAAGAGTGATATGGTCACTAACTTGATTTGGGTACACCCAATCAACTTAGAGTTGTTACATGCATTTTCACATATCTTGATAATGAATTGTATTTATAAGACTAATCGGTATCACATGCCCTTATTAGAGATTATTGGAGTGACGTCCATAGATATTATATTCTCTTTATCCTTTGTATACCTCTAAGCTGAATGTAAAGATAATTATGTATGGGTATTGAGTGTATGATGTACCTTCATTAGGGGAGGGAGGAAGAGAGGGAGAGAGAATAGAGAAAAAGGGGGCTGAGGGGTAAAAGTGGTGGGGAGTGATTTGAGGGGATGGTGGGAAAGGAGAGGAGGTACAAGGGGTAGTTTAGAAATTAAAAAAATTATGTGTGAAGAGGGTGTTTTTTTTATTTGGTGCCCATAGAAGCTCTCTTTCGATGGCCGTCTTTGAAAACTTTTTGAAAAGCTTAAACCCTTATATGAAAAGTTGAAATTCTTATGTCCTTTTTTGAAATAAGCTCAATACTTAAGGCCCATTTAAAAATTCTCCTAAGAAAAAACGATGACTTCTAAAATCATTAAAGTTGTGGGGTAGGGTGATGTCATAGAGTTGAAGTTTGCACACTTATAGATCCCACCTAAGTCTTCTAATGCCCCGCCTCTCCCATAATTGGTTTGGAGGTGGGCCTCACTAAGGAGACCACGCAGGGGCCCATAAGCAACATCTGTGCCATTGTAATGGGCCTTTTGTGTAATGAGTGTAAGACGGCCCAACTGTGATACAGTTATCTCCAACCCCCATAAATTACATAGGCCCAAAATTGATAACTATTCAACTGTCGACCACGTTTTAAACAAAAGCAATGCTTTCTTAAAACTGTTAAACTTGAGCGCCATAGATTAGACTGTTAGAATAATTTAATCAATTTAATATTTTACACGTTAATCGATCTCAATAACCTCTTCCACCCATCATCTCTATCAATGATTTTCATGTCCATAGGTGGGCTATACAGCCAATTACATTGCACCCATAACCCTTTTCATCATTTGATATACGCATCTTAATAAACATGGCGACTAACCATTCTAAGACGAGCACACAGAAGTCCAGAAAGCCCAAACATTCATCCAAGCTCTGCAATTCTGTCCGAACCCAAACCACAAACAAACCCAACCCATTGTATGTTGCACTTTGACCTAACCCAAGTTGCCACCCACACCCACCCTTGACCCTACCTATCTCAACCACTTTCTTTAGGTTCTACAGGTGTCACCTTGTCGTCCCTTTGAATTCTGTATCTCCCAAACTACTCTTCCTCAATTTCTCCCTTCATACTTGTTTCCCTTCCTTTTACTTTATCAGGTTGCAAAAGGAGAAGAGAGAAAAAAAGAGACTTCAGAGCTGAAGGAGAGAGCGAGAGAGAGAGAGATAAAACATGTCGTTTGATACCTACAGCAACGATGGAGACGATGCCGTCCGGTCGTCAGCTCACCCATTCGACGACGACGGCTACATGAACTACGACACCTCCCACAACTACGACCCCTCCACCGCCTTCTCCGCCTACGACGACCCCCCCGCCGCCGACCATCCACTCCCCGCCGACGACGAGGTCCCCATACACCACGTCCCGGCCCCCGGAACCCCTCCCTCTCCGGAGGCGTACGGCTTCCGCTCCGACCCCGTCCTCCCCGACGACTCGCCGTCGCCGTTCGTCTCCGAGCCCAACGGAAAACCCTTTGCCGATGACGGCGGGATCTTCTCCGACGACGGGCCTGTTCTCCCGCCGCCGGAGGAGATGCGCGAGGAGGGATTCATGCTCAAGGAATGGCGCCGGTGAGATCTCTTTCCGTTAGATCTGATGCTTGAATTGCGGGAATTCTCTTGGTTTTGATCTGGGATTCGTTGCTTTTTTGTCAGATCTTGCGTTTGTTGTTGCATTGGATGTGGCGTTTGGTTAGATCTGTGGTCTTTGGTGTCACATTTGCACAATTCATATTGAATTTGTAGTGGAAGGGGTTTCATAGAATGAGAATTCATATCCAATGAGGATTTGAGAGATGATGATGTGATCATTGCTTTTGTAGAATTTAATTTACTGGGGTGATGGGCATGCGTGCGTGCGCGCTTTCCTGACTCTTAGTCCTCTTGATAGGAAAGCATTGATTAGAAATCCTAGGACTCAATTCAAATTAAAGAAATTTTCTCTTAATGCTGGGTTCTACAATTCCAGCTCTTTTTAATGGATTATATTGTGGAATTGGCATCTATTCAATTTCCTTTTCTGCTAATTTTCTTGGGAGAAGTATGCAGTTTGATTGATTGGTATGTGTAAATTTTTACTTTTAGTTTTGACGGCGAATATTTCCATGTCAATTATCTACTGAAAATTTGATCTTTATCTCTAATTGCATTTAGTTCTGTTATTGCTTAAACATCTTGAACTGGTAATTGCTCTTGACAATACAAAACAAATTTAATGGTTTATTTAAAGCACTTTTGAACTGCGGATAGCTCAAAGCAAACGATTTTGAATTTGGTTCATCACTGGCAGCACTTTGAACAGCAATAGTTTGGTACAGTTCGTAGATGAATACTTTCGCTCAAATATTAATAGAAAAAAGAAAAGTTGTAGAACATTTTTGTGAATGAAAAAAGTTGAATGAAAATAGAATAGAAATTTGGGCATACATATTCATTTATACTCTTTAAAACCTCAATCCTAGGCTGAAAAAAAATGAAAATTTCGAGCATGTACAATGTGTTCTTTCTTCATTTGTGCATCTACCTCTAGAGTATACATGTTTTTACTTTTTCTCTGCTTTCTAGCTCTCTCTCTCTCTCTTCCAATGGAAGGAGGAGATTCTCATGGGTCGAAACAGTAGGAGGAGATTTCTAGCTATGTATCCAAGTGTCCTTATGTTATGAACTGTCTTTGTGTGTGTGTGTGTGTGTGTGTGTGTGTGTGTGTTTTTTTTTTTTTTTAATTTTTTTTTATTTTATAGAATAATGATTTTTTAATGGTGTGCGAAGATTATTTGTGATATGTTATAATATCAGTCCTATTCCCTCTTATTTACCTCTAAAAAGAATGTTCTCTCTCATTTATTTAGATTGAAAAAGTTTCCTTCTTTCTGGGGAAACCTAAATAGATGTAAATCCATCTTTGTGCCTAGCTCTGGAATCTAACTGATGCAGTCTCTGGGGTTAGGGCTTGTGTGAAGTGCTTAAGCATGTGTCCGAAGACACTTCGAATCATCTTCAAGAAGATTTCATACACGAGGATGCATTTCTAGGGATAAAACTCACAAATTTGTTCAATAGTCAAATCTGAAAAATTACTTATTACAATGCCATATAAATAAGATAAGCAAACTTAGAGGCTAAGAAACTAGGAAGCATAGGTTCTTTAAATATATACACGTGCCCATACTGGGTATGGTAGAAGACGTACCGGGTACGGTCAAATGTACCTAGTACGTCCTTGACTTTTTGGGTACGCCTTTGGTACGCACCCCGTACGTAGCCATCTTTTTTTTCAACTTTGTCTAATAAACCAAAAAAAAAAAAGTTCAAGGGGCTATATGTAAATTTCTTTAGCTCCAAATGTAAGTTTCCTGCCCAAATCCCTTTCATCCGTCTGTCTTGAAGACGGAAGGGGAGAACTGAGAAGCTGCTGCCGCCCGGAGGGAAAAAAATGAACAAAAAAAGAATGATCATGAAGGAGGAGAAGAAGAAGAGGCTCATTGAAGAAGGAGGTTCATCTGGGGGAACAAAAATGCAGGAGAAGAAGTAGAAAGAAAAAGAAGAAGAAGAAGAAAAAGGAGGAGGAGGTGGAGGTGGCAGCGTACCTATTGCACGTTCGCCACAGCTTCACCTGCACGTTTGCCACAACTGCAGGTCCGCCATAGCTGCCCTTCCCTTCTTTCTTTCTTTTGCTGTTCTTCCCTTTTTCTTTCTTTAGCTCCGCTGTTGCTGTTGTAATTTCTTTTTTTTTTTCTTTTCTTCTATTCTTGATTTTGCTCTGCCGTTCTACTCTTAATTTTTTTTAGCTCTGCTGTTTGCTGTTGCTCTGCTATTGTCCTACTGTTGCTCTGCCGTTTGCCACAGTTGCTCTTAATTTTTTTTTCCTGATGTTGTCTTGTTGTTGCTCTGCATGTTTGCAGTTTTTCTTTTTTTTTTTTCCTTTGCACTTCTGCTGCACTTTTTTTTTTTTTTTTTTTGCCTGAATTCTGATGCTGTTCTTCCCTGCATTTTTGGGCTGTTTTGGTGCTGGGCACATTTTTTTTTCCTGAATTCTAATGCTGTTCTTCTCTACACAATAACCATATGCTCTTTTTTTTTTTTTTTTCCAGAACTGTAGATGAATGTAGAAGAATAGGAAGATGCTGCCTGTTGTTTTTTTAAATATATTGGCTGTTTTTTAAATGTTTGGTTGTTTGATTGTTTTTGAATTGTTGTAGGATAAAAATGAGTTCATCAAGTAGTTTTTCAATTAGCATATTGCATTATTAAAATGTTAAAAAATATAAATTTTTAAAAAAACGTATCCCAGCTGTACCTGTATCCTGTTTTTTTAAAAAAGATTTTGCCGTATCGGTTTACCGGTACTTGTGCTTCATAGCTAAGAAACCTAATCAAACTAGGCAACTAAATAATATAGGAAACTAAATCCTAATTACAACCCATTAAATAAAATAAAAATCTAATAACATATAATTAATAAATAAAAAGCCTAAATCTACTTGGGCCCTACACATGTGGCCATTGAGGTCTGTATTGCGTCATTCTCCCGGGTTGGAAAGAACTTGACCTTGACTTCTATTAATTTCCACATTGGTCAAAGATCATTGGACGAACTTTCGATCCGTTGGCTGATCGAGAGCTTCGGCATACATCTTCAAAACTCTATGCAATAGTCTTCCCCAATTTGAAGTAATCTTGATACATCATTTGTCATAGAAGTCAAATTCTATGAGGATGTATGATCAAACTATGGGATACATTGTATGGAATTCGCACCATCAAATCACAATTTTTGACTAGCTCTTCTTCATCTCCTAGTTTACATTGTTGATCCCTAAAGATAAAATCAATGTGAGAATTTATGTGGGGGATAGCAACAACTTGTTGCTATTCTTTCTTTGGTGTTTGCACTTCTTGATCTTCATTGTTCATAGGTGAAACTTTGGGTCCAAGTGTAGATGTGGAATCTTCTATGTCTTGCTTTGGCTTCTTGGTTTGTATATCCTGTCATTGGTTCCTCAACATGGCCTATTGTTATTTGTAGTGACTTTTCTTCTTACGGTGTAACATTCTCTAGATGAGACCTTTTAAGCATTTGCTCCTTACAAATTGCTTCCCAATATGGCTCATGAGTGGTCTTACAATCATTCATTTTATCCACTATTTTTGGTCTCAAGCCTCTGAGAAAACTAATGAAGTCGTGTTCCTCATCATCTTTTAATCCACACTTGTTTTGTAGCCATGAAAACATGTCACAATAGTCAAGAGTAGACAATTCTCATTGTTTCAAACCAAGAAAGGACCAAAGATAGACTTCATTTTCAACATTCCATAAGCCATATTTAGCTGCATATTTGACTGTTTGAAGTGCATTGAAGACTATAATATCAAGGAATTTCATCTTGGATAAAGAAACAGATGGACCTGATGTACAGATCTTCTCTCTACAAATGCTATGGTGAATATGGAATTGGAATTTGGATGAACCCAATATCACAGAAAGAAATTTGAACGTTTGAGTGTGATCAAATCTGCCCTTCTTTAATGATGTTGATGTCAGGAATATACTTTTTCCTGGGCTGTTCATGGCAGATGGGCCAAATAAACCCAAATTGGCTTTGGGCTTGACAATCATGTCAAGTCTGACTCGCTATGGACTTAGACCTGATCCAGATCTATTCAGGTCCAATGAGAGCCTATCTTATCTAGCACGTGTCAGGACACATGCGGCTTCTAATTCAAAGAAGTAAGAAAACCTTTGGGTTTTTGCTTCAACGAAAGAAAAAGGAAGGCTGGTGAAGTCGCCGGGCTCTGGCGGTGTTAATGAAGGCAGGTGACGACGAGCAGTGATGGTGAATGGCGACGGCAAGCGGGCGATGGAGATGGGCGACGACAAATCCGAGTATGTGCTTTGTCCTTCTTCTTTTTTTTTCTTCTTCTTTTTCTTCTCTCTCTCTCTCTCTCCCTCTCTCTCTCTTTTCCGTCTTTGGTTTTGGGTTTTGGTACGGCTGGGGTGAGTGTGGGATGTGGAAAAAACAAAAAAGTATGGACATGGACACGAGACATAGATACGGTACGACATAGACATGCCGACACGGCATTTCTCAAAAAAATATGACACAGAAATGTTGGGGACACGTCAATAATATATATTAATCATATAGTAAAAAATAGTATCATTTTAACTTTTTAATCAATTTAGCAATCAAAAAATAAAAATTCAAGTACTAATTAACAAACATATCAAATTATCAAATATCAATACAATACTAAAACATAATTCATAATCATTAAACATGAAATGTCCATAGTTCCATAAAATCCATACAATGAAATGGGAGGATCATATCTTTTCCCTCCCTCTAAAAAAAACAAAAAGGTACAAAGAAGACAATCTTGAGGCCTATTCTTTGGCGATAGATTTATTTGTCTTTTGCTTTTGATATGATTAATATTAACAATCATACATTTTTCCATGGTATAAAATTGTTATATATTAAGTTTATAAGTTTTAGTAACCACATGTTAATGAAGTGTCCAAGAAATATCAGCCATATGTTATTTTTTAGTCATAGACGCGGGTTAAGAATTGTGGGATATGTCGCAAAAAGAGTGTATAACAGGTGTCCAAAATTAAGATTTTTAGTTTTTAATTATGGACACATGTAAAATAGTATCGGACATGTGTTCGAGAGTGTTCGTGGAGTGTCGGTGTCCGACACGTGTCCGCCATGGATACGTCACTTTCTTAGAAGTGTCCGTGCTTCTTAGGGAAAAAAAATAGAGGGTTGATGACAATAGGGAGTACTGATGGCGGGTATTGAGGAGGATTGGAGGGTTTGGGGTTTTTGGATTTGGAGGTCAATGTGGACATGGGTTTTTGCAGATGCAGTGAGATGGGTGTTGAAGACGATGGGCAGGGACTATGAAGCACGGATAGCAAGGACACGGCTTGGACATTGCTGGACAAGTGTTTGACACGCTAAAAACGTGTCCTATCTTTTTTTAAAATTTTTTTAATTGCGGCCACTGCTCAGACATGGGGTGGACATGTTGAGGACACGTTGGTGCTAAAATATAATAAAAATGGGCTAAAACTTGGGTTAAAAAAAGAAAAAAAAAAGACAAAGTGGCTAAATGTAAATTTTTTAAATTTAAAACCCTAACCCTTTGCTGCTTTAGCTGCTTCGGCTGTGAAAAAGAAAAGAAGCAGCGTTCGGCTGTGAAAAAGAAAAAAAGAGGAAGATTAGTGTTTGGATTTGCATGTGCGTGAGAAGAATAAAAGGAGGATCTACGTGGGAGAAGAAGGAGAAGGATCTACTTGAAAAAGAAGAAAAAAAAGAAGATCAATGTGTGTAGAAGAAAAAGAAGAAGAAGAAAAGGTACCGTTTTTTCTTTTTTCCAGAATTGTTGCTCTTTTTTTTTTTTTTTTTCTAGAAGCTGTTGTGTTGTTACTGTTTTCTTTCTTTTTTTTTTTTTCCTGTACTGCTATTACTATTTTTTTTTCTTTTATGGAGTGGGGTAATGGAGGAGGGATATTTTTCTATTGTTTTGATTATGATGTAATTGTGACAAGTAATGTTGATGATGTCCTATGGCTTACTTTTACATTACATCATTCATTATGGATTTTATTTTTGATTTTTCCTCTATTAGTTATGTTTTTTCTTTATTAATTGTGACATTATGCTTCTTAATTTGGCTAAAAATATAACTATTCTTTAATTTTATGATTATATATAAAAAAAAATATATTCATTATTTGCTGTATCATAGCAGTGTTCAAATTCTACTCTTTTAGGATTTATCGTATCACCATGTCCGTATTGTATTGTATATGTGTCTGTGCTTCTTAGGGCAGGGATAGAGTTGGGAAAGTGTTTTTTTTTTCGTTTTCGGTCAAGTGGGTTGGGTTGATTGGGTGGAGTTGCGATGAGGAAGAAGGATTGGGGTGGTGGGCGAGTTCGGTTTGGTTTGGGAGTTTTGGGTGGATATTATGGATGGGAAGATGCTGGGCAGTAGTGGACTTGTAGATGGCAGTATGGTGAATAGCAAGGTGCACGATGGAGATCTTGGACAAGGTTAGGCTTTGGATGTGGTTTAGGGTTTTTGGGGTGGCTATCTGCGATGATGGTTCTAAGGGAGAGGGACTGGGAGATGAAGCCTTTCAGTGGGTTGGATGTTGGAATTGGCAGAGAAGTGATGTTGATGTCGGTGTGAAGGGTTGGATAGGGGTTGCGTATTGGGTTGGATGGTTGGGGCAAGAAGTTGAAGATGGGTTGGTGGTGAGTGGCACATGGATAATGAGGGATGGAATGGAGATGGGAGGGATAGTGGTGGTAATCACGCCGGTCTCTCGAAGGATCGGCTCTGATACCAAAACTCACATTTGATGCAATACGGACTATGATTGACCAAAAATCACATTTGATGCAAGAAATCAATTGTTTGATTAAGATTAGCTAGTTTCCTATTATATTTAGAAGTTTTGCTTGTAAGGGATCAATCCTACTCTATATAAGGATTGGCAGGCTTCATTGTAATTAATGCTTTTTTCAATTAATCTAAGGTTTCTGAGTTTTTCCTCGATTATTGTGTGTTTCCTGATCTTGAGTGTGCCCTAGTGGCTGAATATGTCTATAGATTCGATCAATGCCATTGGAGATTAGTCTAGTTTTCAATGGAGGATTTGGGGTTGCACCAACATTGCCTTCATGTATTGATGTTTGGCTAAATTTCACTCCTCTCAGAATTGGGGTCACCCTCAGATTGATTACATGTAAAAAAAAAATATGATCATGTCAAAAATATCAATTTGACATTTTTTTCTTTGGGGTGGGGGCTGTTTTAGGTCTAGTACTTTGGTGCTAGCTGATTTTACTTTAGTTGGAGTTTGAGCCACTATCAGATTGACCATGCATGAAAAAAGCTACTAAATAGAAACAACCTAGGGCGGGTGTTGAATCACATGCTTTACGTGTGATCAATCTCACGGTTTTCCCATTAATATAGTGATCCAGATTTGAGATATGTAGGGCCCACCTGTTATGTTTGTGTGTGCGTGTGCTATTGGTTGGTCATGCAAATCCTTGCAAATTGTATATAACCATAGAAGAAGTCTCAAAGAAAGCAGAATTCATATTCAGTTTGCACTGATCGACCAAGAGGATTACATCTCTTAATACAGGCTGGTCTATGCCTTGGAAAACAGTTCTCAATAAAAATAAAAACTTCTAAATTACTACTAAATCATAGCAATTAGCAACTACTAAAAATCAGGAAAATATCTATGAGATCCTCTGGAAACTTTGCAAAATAGGAAGTTGATACTCGAGATATGTTTTTAGGTTGTTTTCCTCTTTATTGGACCTTGTTGGACTTCAGCCTTCCAGGAAACCTTTGGGCGTGGCATGCATCAATGGTGGTGGATCACTACTTCATTCGGCGACATTGTATCGGGTCTCATCATTTTTTCATGGGTTTCTTCACAATATCATTGACAGATCTTTTAACTAAAGCTGTTAGCCTATTACAATTTAGAAAAGCTATACAATGAATTTCTTTTGAGGAAATTGCTTGATCAAAGATCTCAGCATCAATTTGATGTGGAGTGGAGAGCGACCACCAAACCCTTAGAGCATGCATTACTTTTATGTTTCTGAAGTGTAATATATTGTATATTATTATTATTATTATTTTAAATGGTGACTGTAATCAGCGCCAGAGCCAGAAATTTCTCCCATTTTGCGGGGGACCAATCAATTCCACTAATGAGAAGTTGCTTCAATTGTCTTCCACAAGTTTTCATATTCTGGATTCTATAGATTTACAGACTTTTTAATTATCATTATATTTTACTAGAGTTAGATCCTCATATAGCTTTGATGATTTGATCAAGTAAACGTTGTAACTTACAACTTCTGAACCAATAAAGAAAAACTTGCAGCTTCTAAGTTATCCTATCTAAACTCTATATAGTATAAAGTTCAAGTCCATTGGTCCCATCACTACTCTTTACAAATTTATTTTATATAAACTTCTAAGCCCATTGATTCTATCAAAAATCTATTTTAAAATTCATATGAAATCTAACTCCATTGATTGATTACTAACAATGTTTGTCATTATTCATCATAACTTCCATATTGTGGCATCTCTCCAGAACAGTGAAAAGTCAAGTCAAAGGAGATGTAGGAAAATAAAAAAGTGAAAGGACTCAATGACAACTAGTGGAAAGATTAATGAAAGAACATGTAGCAAAATTTAAAAATAAAAGATAAATAAAAGGACTACTACAACAAAGTACAAAAGTCATGAGCCATCAATGTACCCTAAAATAACTCAAAAAAAAAAAAAAAAGTCAATGTAGGAAAGAAATAACCTGTATCCATCGTGTTGTCCAAGAAGCATACCTTCAAAACTTTTTGAGTACGGGCAAAATGACAAATATATGCACTTAATTTTCCAAAACCCCAAGTATAACCAAATAAAACAAAAGTTGGGGACCTCGCCACTGACTGTAATATAATTTATTGCATATTATCCTAGAGGTTTGGGTTTATCTTAATGTTTATGCACCATATCTCTCCTTTAACCAAAAGGATTATAAAAAGTTTGTAATTAGTCAATGGCATGACAAAATTCCTATATAAGGATATTTCAACTTGTTCAGGCAGCACTTTCTTTTCGTCTTTGATGTATTTCATTGTCTCAGTTTATTCTATAAGCAATTTGAAATCGTGTCACCAGGTGATGCAGGCCAGATCCAAGATCCGGCCCGGCATTGATGGGCCACATTGATGGGCCTTACTTGATCCATATCTCCTCAAGATCAGGGATTCCTATCCTTCGTTAGAGAGTTTTAATTAATTATTTATTTCCTATTTTATGTTGAGTTGAAATTAGAACTTGCTTAATTTATTTTAGTAAGCTATGCTTGTTTAGAATTAGTCTTTCCTACTTTAGAAACAGTCACTCCTATATAAGGAGGAGTCCTTCATTGTAATAGACATGCTTATTTTTCAATAAATTAAAGTTCTCTTTTGAGATTTATATCTTTTATGGTGTTTTTCTTCTTGTGAGGGTGCCCTAGGGGGAGATTGTTCTACTATCGATTGGAGATTTGGGGTTGCGCTAGTTTGGTATCAGAGTCCAGATCTGGTCGCCCAGGAACGTCATCTTTTCCAAGCTTTTGTCCCCCCCCCCCCCACACAACAACAACACAAAAAAAAAAAAAAAAAAAAAAAAAAACCACCAAAGGCCCCAGCAACAGCAACAGCCCCAAATCCAACTTCCCTTCAACCTTGGATTCCATCTCCATGCTCGTAACCCTTCCCAGACACCCTCCTCTTTCCTGCAAACAATTCCAACATGCTAGAACCACATCCGACCCATTCCCCAACTACCGAAATTTCGTCCCTAAAACGACCCTTCCCTCACCCTAAAACCCAAAATCCACTTTCTGTAACCCAACCGAGCACAAACCCCATCTCCCCTTTCCGCCGGACACCATCAAAGTGAACAGATCCCCTTTCCCCTTTCAGCAACCCTTTTCCATCCTTTTCCCTTCATCCCGACGACACCCCATCCTTTTCCCCAAATCACTGAAAACGAAGCCCTTTTCCAAAGCAAACCCCCCTTGCCTTGGACTTTCTATCTCCAGAACCTTAAAAAAAAAAAAACCAACCGATTGTCCATAATACCCAGAAACCCCAACCCTACGCATAGAAACCCAAATCCTCCACTAAGCACTTCCCTACCAACCACCGCAACTCATCCAAAACCCATACCAATCCCAAACCCTCTCCCATCTCCCTCGACTCTCTTTCTTTCGTCCCTAGCCCCAGCAGACCGAAAAAAAAAAAAAGGAAAAAGAAAGAGAAGAAGCAGTAGACGAAGAAGAAAAAGGAAGGAAGGTAGAGAGAGAAAAGGCGGTACTTAGCATCATCGGCTTTTGTCGTTGTTGGCCTCTAGCTCCAGCGCTGTCGGCATGTCTAGCTCAGTCTCCTAGTCGACTTGCCATCATCCCCAGCAACAGGTCCTAACATCTCTCTTCCCCACGTTCAGCAAGATAAGTCTCTCACTTTTCTTCTTTTCAATAGGAGCTGTCAAAGAAGGGAGGAAAAATCCTCCCATGTGTAACCTTTTAACTTGCAGTAGGTTTGACCCGACCCAGCTGAACCCAACAACTGTTTGGGCCTGAGTTTGGGTTAGTTCGACCTGAGTGAGAAAAAAGGGTGCCACAATCCATTCAATTTAACCTATTCCATTTGGGCCTTTCTGAATTTGAAGTAAGAAGAATTAATAGTTGATGAATATACCCATCAATTTCAAGAGTTGCAAGATATCTGTGAGCTAGAGGAGACTGAAACACATATTTTGGGTCGTCATATCAGAGGTTTGAGACCAGACAGCTTGGAGAATATGAATAATTGTGACACTAGTCAAGAAGCATACTTAGAAGTCTTTCGTGTTGAACGTATGCTTCGGTGGTCTTGCATGCGACAATATATGTCCCAACAAAAACAAAGAGCACATGTTGTGGAAAGACTTTTTGCTGGAGAAGATAATCCTGTGATTGTCATTCACCACCTCCTCAAAACAAATGAGAGGGAAGAAGAAAAATGGAGAGAGGCAGAGAAATTCCACACACAGGTGAGAGTCAAAGACAGATTTGTTAATTTGATTATTGACAATGGTAGTGTAATGAATTTTGTCGCACAGGAAGTTATTGACAAGCTTCATTTGCCAATTGAGAAGCTTCATAAGCCCTACCAAGTTACATGGTCTAATGGTTATATTATTTCCGTAACTCATAGATGCTTGGTATCATTCAAGGTTGGTAATTATGAAGACAAAATTTGGTGTGATGCGATCCATATGAATATTGCTCATATTATTTTTGGACGGCCATGGATTTTTGACCGGAAAGCATACTATGATAAAGAGATGAACACATATACTTTTTCATGGGAAAGAAAATGGATTGGACTCTGTCCATTTCCATTAATAGCCTGGTCTTCATCTACATCCATCATCTTCAACTGAAGAACTAAAGCAAGAGCAAAAAGAAGAAATTCAAAACCATGACATCATGATTGCATCAAAGGAGGTGCCAACCATGACAGCTAACATTAAAGGTGGAATAACTGAGCAAAGTCAAGGCAAAGCTGATCTCATGAAAAATTCAAAGCAAGTGGAATCTGACCAAAGTAATTTGACTCGAGCGACCAAAGGCAAAGGAAGAACAAATGCAAGAAGAAATTGAAGACTTTGAGCAAGCTTATGGCGACATTGACTTCAATGGGTTCAAACAACATTGATCAAGACAATGTTATCCATGAGCCGCAAAGAGTTAAGGAAGAAAAAAAACAAACAAATATTCAAGACTTTGAGCTGGTTAACAAGAATATTGAACATCGGAAAGATCTAATTATCACTCGACTTCCAACAAATACAATTGGGTTTTCAGTAATCAAATCAGTTGATTCAGTGGTTTCGCAAGCTGATAAAGTTGTTGAAGTCCCCCACATTGACTTCATCTTTGGAGATCACCGATGGATATCTCAGGATTTTGACATGTTTGCATGGCTACACTTAAGGCATCTAATGGTGAGATTATACATCCAAGTTAAATGCAAATATCGGAAGTTGCCATACTTCAAATCTACTTCTACATGGAGGAAATAGATGCATTAAGCTTCTACGGTGTGTATAGAAAATAAAGGTCGAAGGATACATCAGAAGTTTATGCGATTGATTTTCGACCCAAGAGGACCTTTCCCCTAACTTGGGGTTGAAGTCTTCCCGGCATTTCTTAAGTTAGCAAACTCATTGGAGTTGAGTTTTTCCAAGCTGGAGAGAGCTGATGCAGGCCAGATACAAGATTTGGCTCGGCATTGATAAGCCTTACTCGATCCATGTCTCCTCAAGATTAGGGATTTTTATCCTTAGTTAGAGAGTTTTAATTAATTATTTATTTCCTATTTTTTGTTGAGTTGAGATTAGAACTTGCTTAATTTATTTTATTAAGCCATACTTGTTTAGAGTTAGTCTTTCCTGCTTTAGAAACACTCATATATAAGGAGTCCTTCATTGTAATAGACATGCTTATTTTTCAATAAATTAAAGTTCTCTTTTGAGATTTATTCTTTTATGGTGTTTTTCCTATTGTGAGGGTACCATAGAGGCATCTTTGGCTTCGAACAATCCTTCGGGAGATTGTTCTAATATCGATTGGAGATCTGGGGTTGCGCCACCAGGCCGAGAGGAGTTTCCCTATATAATATATATATATGTATATGTATATATATAGGGGTCTGATCCTCTGAAAATTGTTCGCATGCACTTATCATGAGAACTTTTTATGGGACCCACTTGTGGGTCCCATTTGGGGATGGGACTAGGGGGGATGAAAAGATCTATGTGGGGCCACCTCAAATATCAAGTTTGGCTCCAATCACATGTCCCTAACCCCTTCATCCGTGGTCCATAAATCTAGTCCATTTGGATTGGTGCACAGTCGAACCAATAGTCTAGTAAATTTTGACTTGACTGAAATTTAGGGCGTGTGACTATCAAGGGGGTCCCTATATATTGCAAGGTTTGGATTGGGTGATAGATGAGCCCCACCTAGAGTTCTTACAAAAAAATGGTGAGAACTACTTCTCACCAGATTATTTTCCATATATATAAGGGTCATTGCTTTGGTGTAATGGTAAAAGTCTTGGGCGCCAGTACAGGTTCAAGACTTGCAAGCAGCCATTTTTTTTAAAATTGCCAAAGGTGTCACTAGTTGCGACCCTCCCAGGACCCTGCTTTGGTAATGATCTTTTAAAATATACATATATTCACATCAACATTATCGAAGCTGTATACCATCTCCACCATGCCTGTATCGCAAGCCATAACTTTTCTATGTTTATATAGCTCAAATTATGGGCGTCAGTCAATTTAGGACATTTCTATATCCCAAGTTGTCTTAAATCAACTTTTAAAACAGATTGCTAGTGTTAACTTTTTAAACATTCCCAATGTTTGATTTTTTATACATAAATTCACAGCAGTATTCTTGAAGCTGTATTCCGTCTCCACAGTGCCTGTTTTGTAAGTCATAACTTGTGTGTGTTTATAAAGCTTGCATCATGGGCCTTGGTCAATCTAGGACTTGCCTGTATCCCAAGTTGTCTTCAATCAACTTTTAAAATAGATTTGTAGAGTTAACCCTTTTTTTTTTTTTGAAAATAGTGATTTTATTGAATGCTCTGAAGAAACTTTTAAAACAGATTTGTAGAGTCAACTTTATAAACATTCCCAACGTTTGATTTTTTTATATTAATTTTATGTGTTTTATTGCAATGCTTTTGAGGACATCTACCTGCAGTTGGCATTCTAAAACGGTGAAGAATATCCAACTTGTTCGTGGGCTTCATCCTTTCAAGAATCGTATGACTTGTATCCTAAATTAGTTTGAGGCCTTAAAAGAGGTTGATAGCAAAATCCATAATGTTCTAAGAACGGTATTGAAGCCATTGAGATTCTTGCAAAGGAAGGAAACCGCGGAGTGTAGCTAATTATTGTTGACTCAGGCATTTGGCCGTTTTCTGTCATTGTACTTGGGTGATTTATTCACTTGACTGCTTGTATACATGCATTTCAGGCAATCCATTATCTTGATCAATCATCTCCAGTTTCTTTTCTGTGATTGCATGTTTCTTTCTTTCTTCCTTTTTGTTTTTAATGAAATCAATATTCATCATCTTCTTCATTGATGCCTTATTTCGGTTGTTCAATGTTCCACAATCTAACATGCCGCTTTTTTGTTGACATTCCTATGTGATAGGCTAAAAATTGTGGCACAATGTCATTTAAAAGCAATTTTATTTTGTTGATTCCTATGTTACATTGTTATTTTAAAAGCAATGACATTCCTATGCTTTTGTTAGTGTCTAGATTTCGTTTCTTGAAAACAATTATAAAATTGTGATATTGTTGTGCAGCTGCAAATGTAGTTGCAATCTTTTCATGAAGGTTGCGTTGTTTTATTGAGGTCTTCGTATTAACACTGGTGTTTACTCATGCAGCCAAAATGCAATACGCCTTGAAGAGAAGCAGAGGAGAGAGAAAGAGATGCTGAACCAAATCATTGATGAAGCTGATGAATACAAAAGATCTTTCTATGAGAAGAGGAAAAGCAATTGTGAAACTAACAAGGCAAATAACAGAGAGAGAGAAAAGGTAGAAATTGCTAACATTCCTATCTATTTGCTTCTCTGAGCATAAGAGGAGGAATGTTGACAACCTGCAAGAATACTGTTTTCTCTCTTGTTCCTTGTATCACAATTTAAAAATCTCAGTATCTGCTTCTAACCAAAGTGCGGTCATGTTTGTGTCCAGCTGTTTCTGGCTAACCAGAAGAAGTTCCATGCTGAGGCAGACAAGCAGTACTGGAAAGCGATAGCAGAGCTGATCCCCTATGAGCTGCCTACCATTGAGAAGAAGAGAGGAAAGAAGGATCAAGAGAAGAAGCCTTCTGTTGTTGTTATTCAGGGCCCAAAGCCTGGTAAGCCCACAGATCTCACAAGGATGCGACAGATACTCATGAAGCTGAAACAAACTCCCCCACCTCATATGAAACCCCCGCCACCTCCTGCACCTACACCTGCCAAAGATGCTGCTGCTGCCTCAACTAAAGATGGGGCGCCTGCTGCCAAGGAGACAGCAAAAAAAGATGGGACGCCACGTAAAGATGCCAGCAGTGGTACCACCGAATCCAAAGAAGAGCCCATTTTAGCAGCTAGCGACCAGCAGGTTGCACCACCTGAGCCCGTTGCTGCAGAGTAGGTCGTAACTAACAAGGTTGCATTTTCAAACCACATTGCTGTCCCCATTAATTTGCTCTATCTCTATTTTCTGGCGACTGGACCTCTTTCCATTGACTGCTGAGAATAAGAATAGTAGATACACGTCAAGCTCTGCAGTGTGCGCTGCTGTCAAGTTAACTCTCATTTTGCTTTAGGATCCATTGCTGGATTTATGACACTGAATTCATTCTTTTCGGAATCTTAATTGTCCTAGTAGAAATTGGTTTCCTGCACTCTTTTTGTATTTCTTATTTGCTGAAATTCATCTTCTTTTCCTCTTTGACTTCTTTTTTACGTTTGGTTTCTACATTTGTGATCAAGTGGGGAGAATGCTTGCTAGGATTCAACACTTAATTCCCAATTGTTCTGACATTTATAATCCCCGTCAGTCTCTTGGGAAGACCATGGATGGATTTTTTTTTTTTTTAATATCTTGAAGGCCAATGTCTCTGGTTGGGATTCATGTTCTTCGACCTCTGGACCCTTCCTATAATGAGAGTGTGCCTCACAATCCTGGTTTTAATTTTCAGCATTTGACCCTATATCTGTTTTCTGAATAATTGGTATGGGCCTATAGTGGTGGTACATGTTGGCATGTTGGCCATTGTAGCGTGATTTGTGCTAGGTTGGAAATTGGGTGGCCTGCTTAGAAAATTTAACTCGGGTAGGAATCGTGTGTTCACTCGGGAGAGTAATTTTTTCATGTAAATTTTTATAAAATACTTCTTAATATTTTTAAATTAACCAATTTGGCGTAACTCTGGTTAGGCCAAATTAGAACTCACGATGAACACCATCAAAAGAGAAAAATCTCAGTGAAAGCTGAATTTGATAGAATAAAAGCATGTCTACTACAATGAGATGGTCCTTCTTTATAGGAAAAGCTGTTAAACTAGAAAATACTAATTCTACACAAACATAACTTTCTAAATTAAATTAAGTATGTCTAATCTCACTCAGCATAAAATAGAAAGTTCATGATGATTAATTCGAATTAATATGGTTACATATCTTCGAAAGATATTAATATAAGCAGAAAACAAGATAGGAAAAAAAAAACTTCTCTCCCCTTTTCATTGCAGTCTCTCTGGATTTGACTCTGCCTTTTTTGGAAAAAAAGGCAACTTGTCGAGTCACGTTGGCAAGTTTTCAAATCCTAAAAATGGTCTTTGTTTTTTTTTTTAAGATTTCTGAAAATATAAATTGAAAGAATCAAATCTCATATAATTTGCACTTTCTGGAGATTATCTACTCCGAAACTCCATGTAATTTTTAATTCATAAGAAGTTTTACTAGATTTTGAAGCATAATTAGCTGTAAATATGAAGTTTCAATATTCTACCTAGAGAGGGAGAGTAATGTAAGAATCACAAATCATCTCAAGACCCCATAGCTACCGGAGACAGGATTTTCATTTGAATGGAGTGAGCAATGGCGGGGTGAAACAGTCAAATATTAAAATTAAATCAAAATCAAGTCTTTTAGAGTATAATTTAAAGAAAATTTCAAATTACGCAGGTGCAAATTACATCTAGGTCCGTCAGGCACCACGAAGTAGGTTTAAGAAGAGAAATTTGTTGTAATGTATACCAGAGTACAAATCATATCACCAATCAATGTATACACACAAGACGCGAAATGCAACATTTGCGTTGAGCCAGTTCAAAGCTTTCACTTTTTTCCACCACCACTCATTTTCCACGAGGAATTGTAGAACTACACGACGAGGCCTAATGTGGAGCAACTAAAGTAAGCTTGACTGTGGAATGTAATATCAGATTTTCAAAATCAAATCCAATATAAAATACTCAAAACTCATTAAAGTTAATAATGCATGACTCTTGCCTTTAAGGAGTCCATATAAGATCTTAGATGTTTAGGACCAAATCTAATAATGAGATTAGACCTTGCTGAAATCTTCTTTTTTTATAATATGTTTGATACCCAAAGTCTCCCATAAGTGCCACATCTGACACTCCAGAACAAGCTGTTGGAGCAGAAACACAGTCGCCCAAAATATATTTTGGGTGAAAAGATGATAAAGTTGATCTGATCAACTCAACTTGAACTGCATAAGAAAGGTTCTTTGATTTCCACCCAGCCAATCATTGTTTGGATTTTGGCGATAAGAGGCATACATTCACTAAAATGCAATTTTTTGGGGGAAAGAGGTGTCCCCAAATGTTGAATAGGAAACACAGCCAACCGAGTATTGAGAATAGAAGAGATGGCCTCTTTGTTTGATTCTAAAAAATTAGCAAAGAAGATAGCTCTCTTTGCCCAACTCACTGCCAAACCTGAGAAACTCTGAAAGCAATCCAAGAAATGCTTAGGTTCCCAGCTCTGCATAAAGAGATGCCTAACTGAAAATATTAAGGTCGTCAGCACACGTAATCTGCCATGCCAAATAGCTAAATCACTTATTTGAAAAGGAGTAGGAATCAGCTGAGAGGAAGCACATCTTGTCATCACGGTTTGAAAAAAAAAATCTCCATAATCACAGATAAAAGGAGATGATGGGCAGTTGGGCACCCCCTGCCAAAGTCCTCTTGTACTTTGGAATAACCCTCCAAACTACCACTTACCAACACAAAAATTTTGCTACAGATGCCATAACCAATTTATTCATATGGGAAGGGAAGGGCATACACTTGTCTGGATTCAGATTGCTGCTGGTACTTACTCCTTAAAAAGGCGTATAAAACAGCTTGCAATAGCCAATTATAGGGGTCATCTGCCATGGAAGAAGATATGGAACCTTTCTATCCAATCAAGATTAAAATGTTTGCACAGGAAACTGATCAAGGGTCGGCTCAATCCTAACCTCCAGATTTTGCGTTCATAATTTGAATCCGTAGATTACCTTTTCCTTCTTTTTCCTATGGCCTTCTTTGTTTGAAATTCTCCCAAAATAAAGAAATCATTAGTAGAAATCCTTGTGATTGTGGGTCATTTGCCTCTTGGTCACTGTCTTTAGGGTATTATTGCCTTGTCTGGTGGTTTGAAATTCTCCCAAAATAAAGAAATCATTAGTAGAAATCCTTGTGATTGTGGGTCCTTTGCCTCTTGGTTACTGTCTTCAGGGTATTATTGCCTTGTCTGCTGGCTATGGAAGTCACAGAATGATTATATTTACAACGTGCACCCTATTCACCGTAGATCTATTGTGACAAAATCTCTAAGATTGTCCATCAATGACATGCTGTTACTATCCTGAATACACTACCAACAGTGAAGTATCCATTTCCACCTAAATGGACTCCTCCTTCAACCCAAAAAATAAACTTTAGCTTTGATGGATCCTTTTCTTAGATGGATTCTACATCAGAAGCTATAGGTGTTGGATTTTGTTGTATGCAAATTATTGCAAATAGCTGTAAAACAACACAATGGAGGAAAATGTTAGGAATCACCAAAACAATTAGTAACCGAATCACATCTTTGGAGATACTTTCTTTAGATAGATTTTGCCATCACATAGATGCAAAATGGACTTACAGACGTTTACTTCAAGATAAGACGGCTTACCAATAGGACTATCTCCAGAAATCGTGCACTTGGAAGAATGAAAAATCTCAAATCCATAAGGGACCACTTTCACAAACTTATAGTAGTAGAAAAAGAGAAAAGAAAGAAAGAGCAGAAGAAACGTAGAGTTTTCTCCCAAAGGACTAGAACTCTATTTGCAGGGATTTTCTAAAGTGGGAGAAAAGCTTGCCCCGGAACCTCTATTTATAGGGTTTTTGGGTAATGGAGCAGAGAGTAGTTATGGTCTTGCAATTGAATCTAAAACTTCACCAATTCTAAAGACAAACAATAAAAGCAAATGAGGAATTATTAATAAACAGCTCACTAAGAGTTTTTTTACTTCCAATGTGGGACTCTAAGAAATAAAGAGAAGGGAGAAGGAGAAACAAAATGGAACATGTGCTTTAATGCACAGTTTAAACCAACAATCACCCACATGTTAAAGCACAAGAAGAATAAGAAAGAAGAAACTGTTGTAAGTCATGTTTATGAGATCACACATAAATGTAGGTGAACAAGTCTTGAGCCTTACTTAGTGCAGTAAGTTTGAAATACCAAGACTTTATGGTGAATTAAGATCTTGAACCAAAAGTTTATCTAGTAAATCGTATGCAAAACACACATGATCTCTGGATTTTAGGGACTCCTAATGAATCGTGCACAATAATGACCTTGTGCTATCTTAGTATTCATGAGTGCTCTAGAAAGAATCATATACTTTCATAGGAAGCGGCCTAACTTCCACACTTACATATATATATATATATATATACTCTATCAAGGATGCTCATGTACAATGCACTACTTATAAAAGTCATAGAGTGTTTACCAACTATTATACATAATATGAACATTTTACATCATAAGAATGGGTATATACACTTGTGAGGGTTTTTGAAGTGTCCTCACTGTGCCATCCAATGATAACTCCGTTTTTCCCATTGAACCTATCCTGTGAGATCTCCCGTCAAACAGGTTGGGTATCCGTTATTAGTGACTTACCGTTTTTAGGCTTAAATCTCATTCCCCTTTATGTTAACAGTATTCGATCTCTAGTGACTCTTTTTGTTAGTGGATCAACTAAATTATCCATCGATCTCCCAAAGTCCTAAGTAATTACTCCTTATTTGAGTAATTGCCTCAATAGATTATGCCTTGGATGGATATGTCTGGATTTCCCATTATAGGTTTTGTTGTTTACCTTATCAATTGTTGTTTTAGAGTCTTCATGTAAAGTTATGGCTAGAACTAGTTTATTCCACATAGGAATGTTTGTCAACAAGTTTTTCAACCATTTAGCTTCCTCACTGTCTAATGCCATGCCAATAATCTTCGAATTTATTGTGGATTGGGAAATACACGATTGCTTCTTTGATTTCCAAGAGATGGCTATATTTCCAAGAGTAAATATATAACCACTCGTAAACTTGGATTATTCAGAATTCGATATCCAGTTAGTATCATTATACCCTTCGGGGTTGTATGGATGTAGGGGGGGGGGGGGGGGGAGATGATAAATGGGAGGATAAGTTACTTTTTGCATCATATCCCACTTATCCCGCATTTGTTTGCACTTTTAGTGCATGGGATAATGTTATCCTAGTCTCGACGCTATAGTGAATTAATACCTAGTATGGGGGCTTAGATAATCCCACCTGGGAGGTGGGATAACTTGAGTTGCTTTGAGTGGGGGTGTGATTATATTTTTTAGGTTTTTTTTGTCCTTATTCCATCTTAGTTGGCTTTAAGTGGGGGGTAGGATTATATTTTTTAAATCTTTTTGTCCCTTGTCCCCCATTTGTCCGGACAAAACCAAACATGAGATTATATTCACCTTTGGATTAAATGAAATCCCATCCCATGCAAAAATACCATTGGATAGGCTTCGATCGTATTAGCTATCCAATCCCACAAAAAATTTATCTCACTTCCAAACACACCCTTCAAGTACAGTATGATATTTCTCATAATGTAAACTATAGTTAATGATTCTCATTAGGTATTTGAATACCCTGATAACAGCTATCCAGTGCTCATTATTGGGGTTACTTTGGTACCTGCTCAATTTGCTTATTGCATATGCAATGTGACGTCTAGTACAGTTCATGATATACATTAGTAATCCAATAGCCCTAAAAAAGTCTAATTGAGATATACTCTCATTTGTTTTTTGACAATTTGACATTTGGATAAAAAAGAGTAGAAACACCATTCCCTCAAAACATATTAAACCTCTGAAAGACTTTCTTAATATTGTAAAATTGAGATAAAATAATCTCTTCATAGTGTTTGTGTATTTTTATTTTCAATATCACATTAGCTTCACCCATATCTTTCATGTTAAACTTAGAACAAATGAACTTTTTAGTTTTTTCTACCGAAGTAAGATTGGTTCCAAAGATGACCATGTCATCCACATACAAGCAAATAATAATGCAAAAAACTACCAAAATTTTTATAATAAATGCATTTTTTGATTCATTAATCTTAAAACCTTCAGAAATTATCACTTGAACAGACTTCTCATGTCGCTACTTGGGAACTTGCTTTAGGCCATACAAGGATTTAATTAATTTACATACCTTCTTTTCTTTCCCAAGTACTGCAAATCCTTCAAGTTGCTCCATTTAAATTTCTTCTTCCAAATCACCATTTAAAAATGAATTTTTATATTCAATTTGTGGATGATATATTGTGAATGGCAATTAAGACTTTGATGGTCGTGATCCTGGTCACGGGAGCATTGGTATCAAAATAGTCAATTCCTTCCTTTTGTTTAAATCCTTTTATTACCAGTTTAGCTTTGAACTTTTCTATTAACCTATTAGTTTTTAATTTCTTATTGAATATCCATTTGCAACCTAATAATTTAGTTCCTAAAAGAATATCAACCAGCTCCAATGTATGATTGACCAAAATAGACTTAATTTCACTATTAAGGGCTTCTTTAAAAAAATTAGCATAAGGAGAAAGCATGGCTTTCTGATAAGTTGTGGGGTCATTTTTTAAAATATAAGTGATAAAGCCAGGACCATAGGTAGATTCTTTTTTAGGTCTCTTATTCTTACGAGCTTCCAAGGCTTCAGGTTCAGAATCACCAAAGGGGGCTTGTCGAACAACATAGAGAGATAGAAAGTTTAGTGAGTGTTGAGAAATGAGGGGGAAGGAGGCATTTATAAACTTATTACAAAGGGGTGAAATGACACAAAATACCCACATTGGACTCTTTTTTGGCAGTTGGGGGCAGGAGCGGTTATATCCTAGGGCCCCCAGGCCTAGCACGACTCAGTCCTGGGCTCAGATCGTGTCGACCCATGGCCTACATTTTTACAAGCTGGGTTGTACCAGGCCTAGGCGGCCGCCCCAGATTTACAACCCTAATCAGGATAATTTAGTTGAAATTTAGAATGCAATCTCACAACAGGAACTAGAAGTGTATGAAACAAAGGGATTTTTTTGCAAAGTTTATTTTGTTTGTTTATTTTTTACAAAGGTTTTGTTTGTTTTCAATATTTTATATATCGAATTTGTACACATAGAAATCACTTTATTTCCTTTATTCCCCTTAGCCTACTAGTGAGGAGTAATAGCACCAACCTAAAGGCGCATGGATTTACTTTTATGTGTGTGTGTAATACCTAGGTACCAACACTACTCAACTGCGAGTGCGTTGGCAATTGCTTTTCTCCAATTGGATCAGAATTGCATGCTTTCCAAACTCAAATTTACCAACCTTTGTATCTTTTGGGTGATATGCACTCCAATCAGTTTGATTATGTAGCATCCAACAAGAACTTTCTATTTATTAGTTCAATGAGTGATTCTTATTTATTGGGCATTTCATCAGGAACATAGTTCCTTGGTTCATGAATCTAGAATGTCCATGTGGTGGACCTACCATCAATAGTCCACATTGATCACAGATTTTTGAACCTTTGGTTGAATTGATGGTAGGAAATTCACCACCCTGTATATCTTTCACAGAAACCATGTAGTTGGCTAGATAAATTCACTTCAGCATGCCATCGGCACATTTTTCATCTACATCTTATTCTATTAGTGACCAGTTCACCACCTTATACCTGCAGAGTAGCATACCGACACCTAGGATTTCATCTAATCCTGGGCCACTTCAACCTGGTGTGTCCCTCAGTCACGAGCCAACATGGAGGTGCTTCAAGCAAACATTAACTTCGAATAGTAAACCAGCTTCAATCTCTATAGATGTAGCCCACATTGGGTGTCTTAGGGTAGGACCCGTAAAATGAATTTTTTTTAATAGGCCGCAAAATGATATTTGAATGCAGCAAATCTGACAAGTGATCCTCCTTGACATATTTCTCCGGCAAATGGCCATAAAATTGGTTTTTGCTGAGGCCTAAAAGAGCTAACTTACTCAAATTACTAAATGATAGAGGGGTAAACTAGTGAGATTGTTTGCGCCTAAGCTCAATCTGACCACAATTTTCAAATTCCCTGTTTCATGAGGTACCAAGCTGCTCAACCAGTTCCCGTAGAGCCGCAACACATCGATTTCTGTAAGGAGGCCAAATTCTGGTGGGGTGGTTCTACGGACCTGATTTCAATGGAGGTGGAGGAAGGTAAGTTTTGTTCAATTGGGGAAGAAAGACAGAGCTATATTCCACTAATGACTGTATTGGAAGGAAAGTCTTAAGTCAGACATCTGAGTGTTAGGGAGCGAAAGAGGTAACTTAAGCCCAAACGCAATGAAAGTGATAGTAATAGTCGTGCTTATCAGGGACTTCTCTGCCAATAAACCCACAACCCTGTTCTTCTGGGAGTTCCCTACAGAGGGATGAGATCCTTCATTACCACAGATCCCTAGTTTATCTACAGATGGAGTCTTAATCTTAGCGTAAAAAAAAAAAGTCTTAGTCTTAGTAGGAGCCTTGATCTCTCTTGAATTTATACCATCTGCTTGATCATACATGTGACCTGTGGAATGCGGGCCACAAGATTCTATAGGTTCCTCGTCCTTTTTTTTTTCATAAATATTAATAATCTAGACTTGGTGCCATCAAGGTAGTGGTTTAGTTGGTTTGAACCTTGAGTTTGCCTTTTGCATCATTCAAGTACTATGTGTGCGGCTTTGTATGTACCCCTCAGGAAATAGTATTTGTTCGTCATAATCAAATAACCCCCTGGTCAGAGGCTAAAGATCTAAAAACTGGGTTGGCGAAGGATATCCTATGTCATAAAAAAACAATAATTTAAACTTGATTTCTAATACTTACTATATGCTTTTGAATATTTGCTCAACAAAGATATTCTTCCCTACTCCTATTAAGATGTGGGTGAATAGGGCTACAAGGCCAAGTGATTGAACGAGAGTGGGACCAGGAGACTTACATACTCTACATTTATGCTTTCTTCCAATAGCTAGCAACCATCGAGGGACTCTATTCTGTTTGGTTTCTCTCTTGTTCTTAAACTGCAATGTATGTATCCCAATGTGGAGCTGCATTCGTACCGTCACAGATCTAAAGAGGGCGCAACTGTAACCATTGGTTACATCATGATATCATAGTGCTTATTTTATCAGGATATTGATATTCTTGTACCTATCAAATGTCCTTCAACATCTGACAATTTAAGTAGGCTAAAAAGCACCCTCTTTTAAAACAGCCCTTCTTGTGCCCTCAAATTCTTTTTTTATCATAGGCTCACCTTAGTCAATTTACTTTTTTCACACACTTATTTATATAGATAACCTAAAAAGTTTATTTGATGAAATTAATAAGTAGCACATTAGTAGGAAATGTTGATACATATATTGGTTGTAATGGTGGACCTATAAATTTTGTTTGAGGCGTGTAGACCCAAAGAGGCAATTAGATATTAGGAACGAATCCAAAATTTTCATATAGATTTTCGAGGAGGATACAATATTTTTATAAATTCTTTTAAAGTAGAGCAGGAACTTTAATCATGGTTTTAAAAAGGACTTTGATCCAATAGGTGCGCCCACCCCCACATGGATGTAATTGGGTCTGCCACTGATTGGTTGCATCAACATACAATAGGACAGGCTAATGTCTATGGTATAGAGGAAAGTGCTCATTTGAGATTTTAGGCTTAAGTAATGTTACCAATCATAAAAAAAATAAAATAATAATAAAGCAAAGAAAAAGAAAAAAAAAACCCACATACAAAATAGGATATAAAAATACTTGGTGGCTGCCCTTTCATTCTTACGTCTTGGCCACGGGGCTAACAAGCCAAAACAAAAAAAGAAATGATAATACATTAACATGACTCAAGACTATCAAATGCTGTTTTCTTTTCACTCACTCACGGCTGTTTTCATCATCCTTCAATTTATTTCATGACATCCATAAGTTGGGACAATGTTATTGTGTGAAGTGGTTCAAGTTTGTCAGGTCGTCTGTGAGTGGATAGCGTCTGAGACACATTCCACATGGATGGCCGAGATTGTGGATTGGCATGTATGCAAGAAAGTGCAAGCATCGTTGTTGAAATCACCTCCTTTGCCACGTGATCAGAGGGAAGCGAGAGACGGTTGTCTAATACATCCTTCAATAATGTATTTTTGCCACTTGAGGTTGATAATGTGGAGATTAGATCCCCTGGATGCCTTCCCATTAGCACTTCTAGTGTCAACACTCCAAAACTATAAACATCACACTTTGTTGTCACCTTCGTTGAGTATGCAAGCTCTACAATAAAGTCATGTTAGAACAACAATGAAAGATGATCATCATCTATGGATTGAATTCTCATGAAATATCTGAAAAAACACATTTTGGGCTATATCTCAACAGTTTCTTCTTCATGTTTCATTTTCCCTTCTGCGAAATGAACCTTTCATTGTTTACAAACTTAACCTATAGCAGTCTAGGCGATATTGGTCATCTTCCAACAGTCGAGAAATTTTCTTATAATCTTCAAGAAACTTGGAAAAGCTCTCTACTTGTTAAGTCATATGTCTAGCTATGATATTGGAAAACTAATAGCGTGATTAGTATGGAGAATTATCAATTATAAAGAAACTCCAAATTCGAGGATAAACACACATAATTTCTTTTGTGCAGTTATCCAATTTTCAAGGAATCAATGGAGTGGTTAGTGAAATCTCTCTAGTTTATTTATGTTGGCCACTGGTGTAGAACTGAAACTTTAATTTGAGGATTTGGGGTGGGGGGTGTTGGTAGTGGGGGAAGGGATGATTTCTCATTGCTAAGATGTTTGCGAAAAAATCAACGTGTAGACATAATATTGATTTAGCATATTTATTTGTGAAAATTTGTCACTTTCACACTGCACATTCGAACCATCCTAGAGGTGGGACCAACCTCTGTATTTGATGTATTATGTGTGATTCAGAACGGTGGATGAATATAGTTAAAAAAAAACCAAATTAAAACATTTTCTTCAATGTCATTATATGAGGTTAATGTACAAAAAGTATTGATCTTTGGCCCATAGTTCAGAGCTCAAATCCTTTTACTACTTAAACAAAAATGCCAAGGTTTATAAAAATTTTAGGGCATGTAATTAGTGTAGAAAACCCTTAGGCACCGCTATTTATAATCACATGAGCTTTTCTAATTAAGAAATAGATCTAATTTACCCGAGATTTTGAATTTAAAAATTAAAATTTAAAATTTGATCAAAACTTAACAGGCAAGCATTTAAAATGTGTTGGTTCTGAATGCCAAACATTAGAGGCCCTGAATTCTAAATTCAATAAAGTGCTAAGAAAAATAAAAAATAAAAAACAGTAGACACTATGCATTTGAACATAAGGAAGACCTTAGTGATTAGTTGCCCCGTGGAAAAGAAATGAAGAAAATAAATAAGAAGAAATGTGTGGAACCTAATTGTTTGATGAGTTGTCCTTCTTATAAAAATAAAAGATGAAACTGCCTTATATAGTTTGAAAAAAAAAAAAAAAAGAGAAAGAAAGAAAGAAAGTCTGAGACGGGGGAAGGGTCAAAGAGAACAACACCAAAATATACTTGAGAGATTTTCTCCTGTGTTACTGAAAATGAGGTGCCAACACCACTATCTAATTGGTATTTAATGGGGGCTTGTAGTCAATATAATTCAATCATTTTTCTCTTTTCTTTTTGTGATGATGTGGGTATTCTAGGACTTTGACCCTACAAGCAACAAGACTATTACCCTGCCTGATATCAATTAAACCCGTGCAAATGTACACGTAAATTTTGGGTGGTTTCAAATACAAGATAAGGAAAGCAAAGCTATGCCTTATTTTGGGGGCTTGGATGATATAATTCAATTATTATTAGTTCGGTTGTGATTGAATATTCTTACTTAATGGAATTATTATTTTCATTACAATGTACAGTTTATTAGGTGATCAAATTTAATGTAGTATAGATAAACATTAAAACTATGAAAGAAAGAATTTATGTGAAGTTATTCTATCATTAAAAAGACAAAGCAGAGAGAAAATTAAGGGTACCAATGAAAGAGAGGAAAATTCTACCCAATAAACAAAAGTCACATACCTGGAGCGACATATCCACAAGTGCCAGCGAGTGCAGACCAATTGGAAGAATCAGGCTTCAAAAGTCTACAGATGCCGAAATCAGAGACACGAGCCACAAATTCTAAATCCATCAATATATTGTTTGATGTGATGTCTCTATGAACTATTGGTGGTGAACAGTCATGGTGCATATATGATAAAGCATGTGCCACATCCTTTATAACATTAACCCTTCGAAGCCAATCAAGTTCTATTGCACCTATCTCTGCTGCTTAAGATTCCAGCCAAGTTTCCCAATTCCATGTACTCATAAACCAAGAACATGCATTGTTCATGGGAACAAAATCCAAAAAGCTTTACGATATTGCGATGCCGGCTTTCAGTTAATACCTTTATCTCATTTCTAAAACTATTTTTGCAATCTATGTTCCCACTTTCCAATGAGTGTAGTTTTTTCACTGCCATCACCTGACCAGTTTGCAGCTCTGCTCTGTAAACGCTCCCATAACCTCCTGTTCCAATGCAGTATTTGGTGTTGAAATTCTCTGTTGCTTGGATGATATCTTCATACACAATCCTTCCATCATAATTCCAAATTGAAAATAGATCCGAAATTCTACTTTGGACCAACTCGTTTTCTTTGTGACTTGGCCTTTGTCTCCAGAAGAAAAAAATGCCAACAAATGCACATAAAATAAACAACCCCCCTAAAACAGGAACAATAATGCAGATAATGAAGTTACACACTTTTCCCACATCACCTTTGTTTATGCGGGTCAAATTGCAATGTGACAAACCTTGGGCCTCCCCACACAAGCCTTTGTTGTGGATGAAAGCCTTCATCGGTGCCTTTTGAAAGGCTTTGTTTTTAGGAAGAGAACCCTCCAAATAATTATATGAGAAGTCTATGGATGATAAGCTAGACATCGCTTCAAAGGAAGATGGAATGGAACCCGACAGCATATTGTGGGAGAGATTCAAGTTTTGCAACATCTTAAGCTTTCCGAGTTGGGATGGTATCTCCTCACTAAGTGTGTTTTGACTCAGATCTAATAAATACTGAAGGGCTTCCAGATTACCAATCTGAAATGGAATGCTCCCATGAAAATTATTTCCACAAAGGCTCAAGGAAAGCAGCTTAGAGCAAAGTCCTATCTGTTCTGGAATGCGTCCACTTAAGTTGTTATTTGAAAGGTCAAGACTCTGCAAGTCCGACAATTGTCCAATTTCTGGTGGAACAATACCCGCAAGATGATTATTGTTTACAACCAGGTCAGTTAATTTAGATAACCTTCCTAGCTCTTTTGGAATCTCACCCACTAGATTGTTTGAGGAAAGATAAGAGTTTCCGCAGTTGACTCATGTTTCCAAACTCAGGTGGTATCCTTCCACTGACCTTATTTGCAGATAAGTTCAACATATTTATGTTGATCCATTCACCCCATTTCGGTGACAGCTCACCGTACAAATTGTTGTTGCTCAATTCCATAAAGAGTAAATTGGGCTAGGATCCAGAAACTTGAGAAACAATTTCAGTGAGATGGTTTTCTTCAACCGAACTCTGGTCAAGGTCGTACAATTTTGCAAGCTTTTTGAGATAGGACCCGTAAAATTATTTTTGAATGCAGTAAATCTTAAAGGTGATCCTCCTCGACATACTTCCTCTGGCAAATGGCCATAAAATTGGTTTTCTCCAATGTCTAAATAAGCTAGCTTACTCAAATTACTGAATGAATATGGAGGGATCAAACCAGTGAGATTGTTTGTGCCCAAGCTCAATCTGACCACAATTTTCAAATTCCCTATCTCGCGAGGCACCGAGCCGCCCAACCAGTTTCCATAGATCCCCAACACATTGACTTTTGTAAGGAGGCCAGTTTCTGGAGGGATGGTTCCGTGGAGTTGATTTCGATGGAGTTGAAGGAAGGTCAGGCTTGTCCAATTGCTGAAGAAAGATGGAGCTATTCCACCGGTGATGGCATTGGACGAAAAGTCTTAACTCAGATATCTGAGTGAGATTGGACAGCGAAAGAGGTAGTCCACCAGAGAAGTTATTCGTGGAGAGATCAAGAGTGGTGAGCTTTGAAAGAGTAGCGAGGTGGCCCGGAATGCTTCCTTGGAGAAAATTGGAGCTGAGATTGATAAGGATGAGGTTTGGAAGTGAGGACAAGCTCAAGTGATCAAGCTTACCCATAATTGCATTGCGCGAAATGTCAAGCTTGCGCATTTGAGTAAGGTTCATGAGTGATATAGGCAAATCACCAGAGAGCTGATTTCGAGAAAGATCGAGTTTGGTGAGTTTCTGAAGACTACTGACATGGACTGGGATGCTCCCATAGAGCGCGTTGCTGCTGAGATTGAGACTTGTGAGGTATGGAAAGGAGGAGGAGTTGAAGTTGTCGAGCTTACCTTGCAAACTCGCACTGAATAGTTTGATCTTTACTACATTGCCTGCTGCGTCACATGCCACTCCAAACCAGTTGCATGGAGAGTATTTGTTGCTGCTGGTGTTGCCATTGCTGTTGAGTGACCATGAATTTAAGGTGTGATTTTCAAGGTTTTCTTTCCATTTGAGAAGAGCCTGAGCAGCTGCTTCTTGAGCAACTGGTGCTGCTGCATTTGCATTGTGAAAACACAGCAGCACATGAATTCCTAACAATAGGACTTGTTGGGAGACGTATTTCTCTTTCATGGACATGGTGCTTTGGTGCTTGTGGTGTTATTGTTGAAGTCTGTGCCCTTTTTTGAGCTGCAGGTGAGGCTTTTTATACGGAAAGGGATGCAATTTTAGTCTTAAATAACTTGATTTGGGTCAACTAATTTTTTGGAATATATTAATTAATGGTTCCCAAACACCCAATTATCCCAAGGATCCGAACTGGAAAAGTCGGGTATGCGAACCAATTAAGGAACCTGATCGTTCTTGATGGTTCAGGTCCATGAGTTTCATACCCGATAACATAAGAATATGTTATATTTTTACGTAGAATGTTTATTAGTAAAAATATATTTAAAAATTGAATGCCGTTCTTAATCAAAAATAATTCAGAATTGTCAAAATGACGCATTTGAGTAAAAAACAGTCAATACTGTAAAAATCTACAAATGCCAAGTAGTTCACACATTATTTTTTTTTTTTTTGAAAAATGGAAAGTAGAACCAATAAAAAATGGACAAGTAGAAATTTTTTTTCTGTGGGCCTGATTTGATTTTGGCTACCTTATTCCTCTTTTACTTGTTGCCTATTTGTAGCATTCTACTCAAATGTACATTAATTTCATTTTATGCACTTTCTAATTTAAAATCTACTCTTGTCTCTTATGTTTCATAAATGAAGCCTCGTTGTCCACAGGATTTATACAGGCATTGACCCAAGTCTTCTTGCTTGGATTTATTGACCCAAGTCTTCTTGCTTGGATTTACACAGGAATTGGCCCAAGGCTTCTTGCTTGCACTCGGCCATTCATTTGCAAGTCCGCTTGCTTGGATTTACACAGGAATTGGCCCAAGTCTTCTTGTTTGCACTCGGCCATTCATTTGCAAGTTCCAACCACATGCTTGTACTTGGACTACCTTAATAATGCTGGCAATACCGACGTTTGAAAAGTCATCCAGAGCCCGTGATTGGCGACATGATCAAATGGTGAACTTGAACTCCACGTCACCTCCACATCTCATTTCATCATCAAAGATTGTAGCCACCTGATCATATGAATCAAAGTACACCACGCATGCACTGCATCACATACCGTCATCACTTTTGTATCCGACTTGATCAAATGGATGTGGGTGGACCACTCCCCACCTTCATCACCTTTTGTGAAACAATCTTTCATCATGTGCAATGCGAGATGGACACGTCTCCATCTCGTCATCATATCAAAGTGGCCGGAATCATCACATGGTATCACATGAACCATGTTACAGCTCACAGTAGTTCATAGCTATTAGTCCGTGATGCATGGCAACGTGGCCCACTCTATTTTCACAAGTTAATCACCGACCCAGCATTTGGACGTCAAATATCTAAACATGAGGCTAATGATAAATAGTCCAAACTCCTTATGAGCAACTCAACCCTAGGTGAGCTGGTACCGTCAAATATCTAAACATGAGGCTAATGCTAAGGAGTCCAAACTCCAACAGCCTATCTCAGTGCTAATACGTTTAATTGGGTATTGAACTTGTTAAATTTCAATGCAATGTATTTTTTGAAAGAGGCTCATATTAATGTAATCTATATTGATAATAAGTCCGAAAAATAAAGCCGGCAAGAATGCTAGTGGGGCTATTAAAAGAGCAATGTAATGCAAGAATATGATTAAAGCTCCATGGGTTCTAGCGTAAATAAATTTTACCTTTCGTATCTCGGAGTAGTTTCTGAGATCAAAACACAGAACGATCCTTATTTTAAAATTTATGTGCCATGTATGATTCCGTTCTATCATCATCATTGTCAAAGTCTTTGTCTCAACTATGTTAAATTGGCTACATAAATTATATTTCTTTATTCTTCACTATCTAAGGCCAATTACTCTAGTATTTATCCATCAAATCCAAAAGCATGTCATCCACTCATCCATCACCATACCATACGCAGTATTCTTTTTTCTACCTCCACGGCTTCACCTCCCACCTCTATCTGTACCCATTACTTTGTTTTCCCCTTTCTAATTTTGATCAAAGTGTTCTAATATTTGTATAATTGGATAATAAATTAGGGCCACACACATCATTATCATTAGTCGGCCATCTCAATTCCGTCCTACACACGATGACCCGTGGCTTTAGAAATCACGGTTTTGATATATACCTCCCATGTTGTTTCTAAGCTAGCTTGACTTGGGTTACCAGTCAAAGTAAGGCAAGACGCTTGGTTTCTGATCAAGCACGGCAAGATGTTGACTTGGGTTTATGCCAAAAAAAAAGAGAGCTTGATTTGGGTGTCTCAACCAAACCAGCTAGGCAAGAGCTTGAATTGGGTCTTGACTTGGGGAGAGTGAAAACAATTTTTTGCGTATTGCATGGGAAACTATGTAGTTTGATCAAATTAAATGCCGCAAACTAGAGTCAAAATGACAAACAAATGGATTCTCAGGTGTTTAGCATCACTACGTTTTACCTCTAATTCTCTTAAAAGTGTTTCGAAATGCCTCTAGAGCGTTTGGGAACTATTTCTGTTGTCGCCATTTCAAAACTTATAAAGATGTAACAGATTTATTTTCGGTAGTCCTAAAAACATAAGAATTGAAAAGGAGAAGGAAGTCTGAAGCGCAAAGACTTTGCGCTAGTACGGTTTTAAAATGGTCATTACAGGATGACCGATTTTTTTCCTTTTTCAAAAATTTGGGACCCACAATGATTATCTAAACCATTGGTAGTCTTTATAACCCTAAACATGCACAAAGATTTGAGTTTAAGTCATTGATTTATCATGGATCTCGAGATATTTATAAAAAAAAATGCAAAATCATTGATCTAAATTTTTGAAAGGCCAAAAATGCTTGCAACAATAATTTTCACTGAACAGAGAGGTGAATTGAGGACACCGCACCTAGTGGTAGTTAGCAATGGCAACGAAGATATTCAAGTGCGCCCCCCCCCCTCCCGGCGTCTCTTTTCCTTCCGTTCTTTTTTTATAACTTGATTCTTTTCATTTTTCTCCCTATCTCTCAATCATTTTGTTTTCTTCTTCTTTTTTAAGACCGAAACCTTCAATTTCGCAATTCGGGTGAAATAAAAAATTTATAGATGAAATTTTGGATTTTGGCCAAAATAATTGGTAATCCAAATCAAGAAAAGTTTGAGATGGTGTTCTATTGAGTGAAATGAAATGAAACTAAGGGCTATTTTCTTGGGTTACAAGGATCTTCTAGAGTTTTTAGTCTAGTCTGAGTCTTTTAGAGTGTAACTCTCTAAAACTTTGTGAGACTTCTTAGTTGTGCCTATGTACAAAAATTTAAATTGCTCAAAGTAAGTGGCTTTTCTTCAGGGTTCTTTCAAACTTTTTTACAATAGAAGAGGGCTAAGGAAGAAGACATTGCGAAAGAATAGGGCATAGCCCACTGTTAGATTGATTTTGAAACATAAATTTTCCATAATATTTTATGTTCATCTTCTTTCAGTGATTGATCACAGGATCCTATTGGAGAGACGTTTCGTGTCTCATGAGAGCGTAAGAAAGTGGAGGAAATTAATTTTGAGTCATGTACAATTTTTATGAGTGAGCTCCACTAAGAAGCGTATTGAATTTTTTTGAGTCCAAGCCCTAAATAAACCCACTATTTTGGGAAAGGTATACTTGAGCAAAAGAACTTCAAGGTCCCTAAACAAGAATATTTTTGTGCCCACCATATAATCCTTCAAAGTGATAATGTTTAAAATCTGAACAGTTAAAAGCATTGTCCCACGTTATTTAAAGTAAAAGAAATTTTACTGCAAATTATAGAAAAACTTAGTACTTAAACAATAGTCAATGATTTTAATTCAATGAAAGAATATTAGGCACAACTTCAATAATTTATTTTATGTTTTTATCTCTAAAGGTTGTAATTTTGTTTAAGGTTATTACTTTTAACTCTCCCAAAACAACTTTTTTTTCTTCCTTTGGTTCCCTCTGTGAGGTGGGGGTTAATATTTAGGTCATGGGCAGATACCATGGCCTAATCTAGCTCACATCATGTTTCCAGTCTCCATCGACTTAAAACTCAAAAACACAAAAGTAAAAAATGAGAGCCATCTTCTAAACTCTTTCGTAGCAACAACACTTCCGGCCACCTGTTATAGCCAACGCTCTAGCTCCCTACAAGCCATAGGTTCAATTAAGAGAAGTATCCTAGTCCGAAACCTTTTATTTATATACTTATTTATTTATTATATCTTTTTGCTTATTAGTGATCTTTAGCTTTCAATTATACAATATTAAAGTCAAGAGTTTTGAAGCTATTTTTACTGTACGTAACATCTGATTCTAGTCGGGAGTTATATCCCTCATCTATAACTCATCAAATTCTCCTCCACTTCTACATGCAACCACTCAACTTTTTCTCACTTTTCACTCTTTTCGACACGTTCATTTCGCCATCCCAAATCTTATATACACTTTTTTAATACGCATTCTCTTCTTTCCTTTTCGCCCCATTTCTTTTTCTCCATTTCTACGCCACAAGATGCGTAGATTAAAAGCAAAGATATTGGCATAATCCTCTATCTATTTTTCTCGATTAGTAAGTGCTTGGAGTTGATTTTATATGATATGAATCTTTTTAATTGAAGCACAATTATTGTGCTAGTTCTTAATGAAAACTCAATTAATGTATTAATAAAAGGAATTAATGAGTTTTATTTTTTTTTCTTTTGTCATTCTTACTGCAAAAACAAGTGCAACAAAATAGTTACTAACATTACAAGTGGATCATCGCTTATCACCCCTACAAGTCCGTGCTCTGCTACTATAAACATGTATATGTTGTATTAGAGATACAAGTGTGAATTAGGTATCATAGCTATGCAGTTTATCAATTATTTATGGAATGTTTGTTTGCATTAGAATCCATAGAATTTCAATGCTAAGCATTTCAAGGCATAAGTGGTCAAAACTAAAGACCAAAGGCAAATTTCCAAAAATGAGTATGAAATAAGCTTTCCTTTTATGAAATAAAATTAAAGAAAGATGGGAATAAATAAGCACCCAACCATCACCTTAGGGGTCGTTTGTTAATTTCACATATGATGTGAAAATGCTTATATATATATATGCAAATGACTCACATGTAAAACAAACTTTATTGTTTGTTATTTTCACACCTCTTTCGATATGAATCTTATTGCACCTAATGGTTTAGACGTCTTTCATAGTTTTTCACAAATTTTGAAAAATCCATAGTGAATCAAGTGATGATATTTAATATAATAAGCATTGTTAGCCTTTTGAAGAAGATATACGGTTTGGATTAGAAAAAAGAAGTCCACAAAGATTAGAATTGAAGATCAAAAGGCCTATTATTTTTTTTATGAATATCTCACAATTTATGAAGAATCAATGGTTGAAATTTGATCCACTAGCCATGTTTGGCCTTATCAAGAGATTTGACGGTTCAGATCTTGAATTTCAGCTTATGATGATCCAGAAATTTGAAAAAAGCAGATTGCTTATTCGACAAATTGAGTTCTGTGTAACAATAGTGTGCTCATCCAATGATTGATATGTTTTTTTGAAGACATCTCAAGATCCATTTTGAACCAACTCTTGAAATTTGACCTCATAGGTAAATATGGCCTTTTGAACATGATAAACAGTTCGGATTGTGAAAATTAGGCCCAGAAAATCCCAAAATTGAGGATTAACGGTCTGAATTTATTCAGAAATATCTTACAATTTAAGACGATCCAACTACTAAAAATTTGTAATATAGCTGTTTTGGGCATTCTAAACACTTTGGATGGTTCAGATCGTCATTTAGGCTACCAGGAAAAAAAAAAAAAAGGCGTCATGGGCCAAATGGCACTTTAGCTCCACCATTTTGAAATAAGTGCGAAATGGTTTTCCACCTGATGATGTGTGAAATTGAAAGCCTCCTTTTGCATACATTTAACACATCAAAATCACATCAAATTTACACACTACATGTGTAAAAGTTGCAAACAAACATAAATTGTGTGATATTATTACATATGTGGGATGGTTACATATATAAATGGGGTGAAACAAACAACCCCTTAGTAATTCAGTACATAAGAAAGTGAAGGGCCTATCTACATCCTCACCTTATATTTTTTTACTATTCAACCATTGCAATGCATCTATCCATCATGAGGATATCAGACGTTGCCAGGACTACGGTTCGCAATGCTTTACTCTCTTTGAACTCAAAATAGCTCGAAGAGCTAACTCACGTTTACAGTTATGCAACCAAATGCTAATTGATAACTATACTCAAATATTTCATAGGTTTGCATCTTATTTAGAGTTTAACTAATTAAAAAAAATTGACGAGGGTCATTTTTGTAGAAAATTTTCATTTGTTTTCGTAAAATATCCTTAACTTATTTTAGGTCTTGTGTTCTATTTGGTGCTATTTAAATCAAGACATATTCTGTTTCGAACATCACTGTCACCATCTTCATATTCTATTCTATTATTTTCTTACATCTAAAAAATATAAATGCAATTAAAAATGAATTTTCAAAATATTAATTTCACTATATTTTTGAAGAAAATATTTTAAAATATAAAAATTTATAAAAATTAAGAAAAATTAAGAGCCATTGTAAAATAAGGTGACATCGGACTTTTAAGAATTCTAAGAAACAAAGAACATAAATGAACACAAAATAATCTCTATTTTGGTAGAAAATGGTTATTGAGTCATCTCTCAATTGTAAATCAAATCCTAGGAATATCAAGATGCTCAATTTATACATCTCCATCATATGTCCTTCTATATTCATCTTATTCCCTCCACTAACAACATGAATTCCTAGGAATTCAATTCATGCAAACAAATAGTCCTTAAATATATATAAACAAGATTTTCGTAAATGACGGAGTTCCATTCATTATCACAGCCAAAGATAAACATTGAATGCTATGGCATACATAAACATTGAATGATAAAATGAACAATATCATGGGGCATATATTATTAAATTTCTTCAATTAACCATTGCTACCAAAACCTTGAGGTGTTATGGAAGGATTTTTGTATTGGCTAATTTATGGGTTGGATAAAACTTAGTTCCATTAGTATTGTATTTTATATATCTTTTAGTATGAACTGTCTTATACATTGCCGGATGCAGTAAAGTGAAGAAATCGAAGAAAGAATGACAATTGAAGTATTTTTTTAGGATAATATGATTTAAAAAGATCATATTTCACAAACTGACTGTTGGATATGTGTAAGCTACTTACTGTTAGAAAGCTCGTTTCAAATAGATATTCATAAGGCCCAAGATTGCGTTAATCGGAGCTAAAATGACAAAATATGGACCTAAGAAGTTTGTAAAAATTTATGCTAAATTTCATTTGATCGATTAGGTGTTAATTAGTTGAGACAGTAGCTTAATGCGATCGATCTGACCTTTGACCAATCGATCAGGTGTTATGCAAAAATGCACTGACTTGCACGAAAACCTTTCTTATTTGTACCAGAGTTGCCTGTTTTGTTACTATTTATATTGTAACCCTAAGGCACGAATTTGGGGTTTTTTAAACGAGTTTTCTCTCAACCCTAAACACAGATCTTATAATTCTAAGTAGAGAATACCTTTTATAGATCATCCTTCTTCTCTAGACCTTCCACTGGAGAGAGTTGTTGAAGCTTTAAGTTCTAGAGTTTTACTACTTCTACTTCCTTATAAGAGATTATTCATCATGTGGAATCCATGTAACGTTCCGTAACCTAAATGTGAATATTTATTAATTAAATTTTATGTTAGCTAATTAGGACCCGTTAGAGTCTAAGTGAGTCAGAATTTGAGTTAGAATTGTGTGTGCGATGTCTAATCGGGTTTAGAGCTTATTTGACCACAATAAATGGGTAGTTCGCATTTCTAGGAAGCTAGAAACCCTTTTCATAACTTTACAATTTGTGAGGTTCTAGGATGATTGGGTAGGTGACTTAATTCTAAAACTTTTATCAGTTTACCCTGACTCGAACCAAACCCATCGTGACCCCTAAGATCCCAACCCACTTGTACTTAAGCCTTTATTTGAAAATACCCAAAACCCCTTAAATAATGTCAAAACTTCATCTCCTCGAAACCATGTCAATATTATACTCATTGAAAAGCTTATTTTATTTCATGAACTTTTTGCCTTTTGTACTGACTTGATTCAACCTATGGTTTGCAAGTTATGGCCACAATAATTTTTTAACCCAAACATTAATTTAATGGCATTTTGGTAAATAACTCCAAAACCTCTCTCAATTTCTCTCACTCTCTTTCCCTCATGTTTCCATCTCCCGATCAAGAACGACTTTCTTTTAGACAACAATTCTACCTCTTTACACATAAGAAAAAAATAAAAAAATAAATTTCCAAAAATACCCCCATCTCTCTCTCCATCCCTCCCTCCTCTCTCCTTCCCTCTCTTGCCCTTTTCCTCCGGCCGCGATGAGCTCCGGCTGGCAGGAGGGGGCATTCCCTCTTCCTCTCCTCTCGCTTCTTCTCCCTCCTCCTCTTTCTCTCCTCTCTCTTCCCCTTCCTCTCCTTAGCTCATCCTCCTTCTTCTTCTCCTCTCCTCTCCTCTTCCTCCATTTTCTTCTCCTCTCCTCTCCTCTCCTCTCCTCATCTCCTCGCGCTCCACGTTCTCCCTGGGCTGGACTAGTGAGTGCCCAGTCGAGTGTGATCTCGAGAAACACAATGGCCGCTGCGATGATTTTGACCGGATTGGTTGGTTCGAGATTAGGAACGGCATCTGGATTGGGTCAATCACCTACAGCTATGGCTGTGCTTGCTCCTATGGATCCACCACTATCACAATATGATCGGACGACATCTCCGCCTCTCCAGCCGAGACCACGCTCTCTGCATCGGGGAGACCACGCGAGGAGCTGGAGAAGGGGGGAAGGAAGGAAAGAGGGAGGAAAAGGGAGAGGGAGAGGGAGAGGGAGAGCCCATTGGCCGAAGCTCGTCGCCGGCTAGAGGAAAAGGAGAGGAGAGAGGAGGGAGGCAGAGAGAAGTTTATGGGGGATAGATGGGTATCTTGGGAATTTAAGAAATTTTTTTTAATGTGTGATGAGAGATAAAAAATTGTGTTCATCCAACAATTCTCCTTCTTTTATTTCTATCCTTATTTTCTCTCTCTTTTCTTTTATTCTTTTCTTCCTTATTTATTTTTTCTCTTTTCTTTCTTTTCTCTCTTTCTCTCTCCCCCACTCCAACTAGACCGTATGGACATTCATCCCTCCGCAACTTTTCATCTCCTTCTTTTTCATCTTCCTAGCATCTTTCAACTAGAAAATCTAACCACCAGATTTAAGAATACCATTGTGTTTCTCTTGTCTTTTGCATCTCAGGTACCTGTATCCTCAAGCTATTAACAATCAATCAAAACCATAGGTGAATTCATATTTTTTTATATCGTAGGGTTTGTAGAGTTTAACCTTAAGATTTAATTTAAAGGACTCACATGAATCTCCTCTTTTGTTTTATATACTTGGATTGGGTAGGATTTGCATTTGTAGCTTCGATTGGGTTATTTGGCTTAGTTTTCTTCTAGTTTGCATACCATCTTCATCAAAGGCAAGTAGATCACCATGGCTTATTGATGATGTGTATTACTTCCTCTTGATTCTTTCATATATATAGTGTTTTAATTATGTTGTGCCCATTATTAATGAAATTAGAATCACATGTTAGATTTAAGTCTGGATTTGATGTATGATGATGTAGTAGATTTAGGTGGTTTTATGTAATGAATGGAGAGGGCATGGCCCTACGGTTATGGAGGTTTGAATGTGGGAATCGTACGCGGTTGTGTACCTCTATAATTTATCGACATGTTTTCCTAAAATCATATTTCAATGATTGGACTTTATTTCACCTAGTTTTCGATAAACCAACCTTAAATTACTAAATAAGAGGCGTATTTGGGCATGCGTTCCTCTTATGGATCCTCCGGTTCCCGTCCGATGTACAAACTATTTTGAACTCGGTGGAGATGAGAATTGGGACTCTGCATCAGGGATAATTGTTTCTGTAACACTCTGACCCAGTTTAACCCTATTTAGCGACTAATTAATGATGCATTAGTTGTTAACTGTGCTTTGCTTTTGTTTTGATTTTGTTGCGGGTCATGGATAGGTAGTTCGGTTGCGTTTGACCTGGTTTAAGTAGACCAAGCCCTTTTTCTTAATTTTAGCTTTTAGAAGACATCGCATTCGCGTATCATCTTGGCGTCAACACGTGTCTTTTATTGAGCTCGTTGATTTCCGTAACTGCCCCATTTGCCAAAGACGTCAATTGTTTCAGTTAGACCGTCATTTGACTCGAACTGTAATTAGCCTTAACTATTGGCCTTTCTTACAATTTCCCTCATCCTTATCTTATATAAGGTTTGAGCACCGGCTTTTTTCCTTACTCTCTTCTCTCTCTCTCTCTCTCTCTCTCTCTCTCTCGATTTTTCCTTTGTCTCTTCTCCTTGAGTAAGCCAAGCTAGAAGGGGGATTCAGATCATCTTGTCTTCCCTTTTTCCTCGTGTGATTCAAGGTATGCATGGGTGTTTGTTTTCTTCTTTCCTTTCTTCTTCTCGTTCTCCATGGCTATGTTCATGAGCTTTCTCTTTCTTATGCATGATAGCTTTGTATCGTGTTTGGACGTGAATTGAGCCCAAGGACAACAGTTGGTGTGTTAGAACTCAATTAAGGCAAGTATAAGCATAATTTACATGAACCATGTTGGTAGGTGTTTGATTATTACTAAATTTGATGATCGTGTATGGGGAATATGGTTACAGAGCAAATTATGTTCATTTCCATCGTTTTGATGTAAATGTTACTCTAATTGTACATTTCCAGCAATTCTGTAGTAGATTCATAAATCGACCTAGCGCATTCACGGCTAGGCCGTGAAATGTGCTACGGCTGAGCTGTAAAGTACACTACAGCTAAGCCGTAAACCCAGCCATAGATCAATACAGGGTGTGTCTTAAAAAATAACTGTCTTAAAAAATAACAGAGAGTATGTAAATTTGTAGCTCTTCTACGGCCCAACCACTGCTAAGCCGTGAAGCCTTCTATGGCTAAGCTGTAAAGTGCCTTCGGCTAAGCCGTAAGGTCACCCACGGCTGAGCTGGAAGACTTAAAACTAGTAAGAAGCTAGGAAGAAATGAGACCTTGCAAGACATTTAAAGTAGAAGGTAGGCAACCTTGACTTGCCCAATGGATTATGATCAAACGGTGTGAATGACCTCGAGGTTGCGAATCATTCATGTTCGTTATCCAGTTGTTAAGCACCTCCCCAAGGGTGTTGTTTTAAGGGACTTCGGTGCACCCGATGATACAATGCAACACTAGACAACGGTACATCGGATAACTTAAAACTACATCATCATGCACGGTTAGGAACATTTGATAACTAGATTAAGGTCAGATAGTAAATGATCTTGACTCGATAATGATGGATTTGCATGACATCTCGCATGACTATCATTGACCTCCATTCTTCAGCATGATTGATGGGTTTTTGTTTACACGTGGTGGCTTATTTGTTATGTTTCTAGCACCTTGAGTATGTACGTATGTTAATGAGTATGCACGTACGATATATGTTCTTGTGTATGTACGTATGATATGCTTGTCGCGATATGCACGGTCTACTCAGGGTTTAGTACATAATTGACTCTATATCGTCAGGCACTACTCAGCCTCAGCCTTAGTATGCTCGACGGGGTGACTTTGGCGTAGTTTACATAGTCTTGTTGCAGTAAAAATACGTCTTAGGAAATCCGGACCCCAGGAACCCGAGACCTATTCGTACCCTGGCCCGGTCGATGATGTTCTCAACATGGATATAAGATCCCTATTTTAAGAGCATATGGCAAATGTAGTAGCCAACTAGTTATGTACACAGCACGTATACCCTGATTCTAAGGGCATGCTTTATGTAATGCACGACTGCCTAGTATACGAATTTGATATGCTATGATTGACACCATATTATTTATTCTATTCGATACAACATGCGTTAACTTATTATTGCTTATACTTTGCTAAATCGTTGTATTCACGAGTTGTCCTTGGTGTTGCAAGCTCAGATACCTAGACCGACCCCTCGTCAGTCGACCAGACTCCAAGGGAGGCTCCCGATGTCCCCTCTAGACTAGAGGAGTGGATGTAATCACTCCATTGGAGAGCGTCATGGACATATTTGCATATGGGTCTTCTTTATTTTGCGATTTGTCACGATGGATCCCTTCATGATTTGTATATGTATTTTTGCTTCATTTTGTAAAACCTTTAATCTATATATGTCATCTCTTGTTTATATACTTTGTTCTAGTATTGTTTGCGTTATGTTTGGATACCCACAGCTTCCGCGTACATGTATGGCACGTGTGTATCTTCACTTGTGCGTGTGCATTAGACTAGGTCTAAGTGTATAGGCACGGGAGTACGTGTGTCATCAGTTAGGGTTTTACTAAGCCCTGATCTCCTGGGCTCGGGTTGTGACAGTTTCTAAATATCCCAACCTCACCTCATCTTAGTTCAAGTAGAATTGCCGCGTGCATAAATTGGGATCATGAACTTAGGAACTTATTTGTAATATTTTCGAGTGGGAAATTGGGATCATGAACTTAGGAATTTATTTGTAATATGCTTTTTGGCCTTCGGGTATATATCTTTGCATTTATTGATCTATTGTACACTTGATGTAGATGTTTCTATTAGATTGTACCCATTGCATTGACTTTGACCATGTTGAGGCTTGGCATTGGTTACAATGGACTATAAGAGGACTACCTATTTGGTTTTGTGTGAACTATGATTTCGGAGTAATCTCACTATTTACTGAACCAGTGTACGTATGCAGGAAAGCCAGCCCTTCACTTTGATATAGGATTCAGAGTCTGAGCACCTCTAAGTCGGTCTATATATTTATTATGTATTTCGAGGTCATTTTGACGACTGCTGCAAATCGATTTCGATTTCGAATGGTTGATCATCGCTGTTGACATGATTGGCATCTTATGATTTAACTGGGCTTCTCTCGATGATTTGACATGATTGACCACTTGATTTGACCGGGATCTTTCCTGATGATTTCGATGGGTTGACTACCCTATTGTTGACTTATGTGCTCACTTGCATAGATTTTGGATTAGGATATCCTTTTTTCTCATTGCTGATTATTGTTTATCTCTTACATGATTTACTGTCTTTATTCACTTTTAATATTGTATGTCTGTTATAGGATATGTCTATCTACTTTCCGACTTGTCGTAGTCTAATGATACTTAACTTGGTGCATAGGTACCAAGTTTGGCTATCCCGAGGAGGAGGCAGTGGGTGAAGTATTTCAAGCACTTGAGCGACCTGATGAGATCGAGTGGGGTGCAAATGATGGTTACCGAATCATCTAGTCCCTCACATGAGTGACTCACATATATTGGATTTATATTTTAGGTTAGACTTTATTTATTTGCCTAACTTGTTAGTGGGGCTTTTCAGTTAATTACATTTATTATATTTTGCAACTTAAAATCTTAGATTTAATTTACTTTAAATGTGTATACTGAATTTAATATTTGATACCGATTGACAAGTAATGTTTCGCAATTATTTGGTATTTGCTGAATGTTGTGGACTTTATCACAGACCTAAGATCTTGTGTGGGATCCGATTAAGAGCCACGTGTTGTTTTAAATATAAACAATTTTAATCGGCCCCTAATCTCACGTTAACCCTACTTTCATTTTGGGGGACGTGACAATCAATGTGTTTGGATCAAGCACAGAAAGCAGGGCACGCATAGTCGAGTCGTATTGTGGATTATTGCCAGAAGAACCACATCCTGTGGTCGATGGACTGACTATGTAAGGTTGTAAGTATATTATGTAATTGCTTGAAATTAGTGCCTGATTAGACCGGTGTGATTCGCGGTTTTTTCCCAGTGGGGTCTCCACGTAAAAATTTTTGTATATTCTTCTTGTGTTGTTTATTGCTTTTTGCTCGCAAGTTTACTTTATTTATGCTGCTGCATATTATTTAACTGCAAAATATAAATCAGAGACCCTATAAACAGTTTTATGTTAATAGAGGTGGCAGAAAAACTTTTCAATATTCCCCATTGGATGAAGCCTAGTCCTCCTGGGATTCGAACTCACGACCAATATGCTCTGATACAATATTAAATTTCTTCAACTAACCAGCTACCAAAACCTTAAGGTGTTAGTAGAGGCAGCGAAAATATTTTTCAATATTTTCCATCGGGTGAAGCCCACTCCTCAATATAAATAAGTGATTGGGCAACACAACAACGTCGACGACCACAACAACAACAACAGCAGCAGCAACATAATAATAATAATAATAATGATAATAATAATAGTAATAGTGTTTAGTAGTTACCCATTAAATAATTAGCATTATCAAGTGTTACTCTTATCCGTCCAATCAAAGTGAATGGTTGGGTTTATTGTACCTCCATGCATACCATGGTCGTTGCAACTGCCCTAACATGTCCTTTTCTAGTACTATGCTTGCTAAATATAGCCTCAATGTGAAGCGTCTCCTGTTCCTTTTTTTTTTTTTTAAGCTTCACCCTTTTCTCCTCCTATTCTTTTGCCTCGCCTCTTCTGCCAGTTTTTCCTGTGGTGCTCTTCTTGTTCCCTCCTCAATTGTACCACTTCCTCTCTTCTATTTCTTAATGCATAGATGCCTCCTGCATTTTTTTTATGTGCATTAGCAACATTTGGTTAAAAATCTCGTTGTTTTTTCCTTCCTGCTTCTATTTCTTTGTTGCCTTCACTACAGCAGCTACCGCCACCTTCTTTTCTTTCTCCTTTCCCTTCTTTTCCTTTTTTTTTTCTTCTTTTTCTTTTTATTCTTGGCAGCTGCAGACTCACCACGTTCTTTATCTTCCACTACAGTATCCTTCTCCTTAACTGCAACATCGACTGTTAGTTATATGTTGATGACTTTCAATATAAAGTCATAAAATGAACCAACAATGAACATAACAAAGAGAAAATGGTGGGAATGAATTTTAGGCCAACTTCATATCTCAGACAATATTCTTTCTGATGGGTCCGGTGAAGCCTGATCTAGGGTAACTGTGTAATAAGTCAGTCTAATCTGGACCCTTTGTTATGAGGGCAGATCCGACGGTTGTTATTGTTTAGGGTTACTATTTATTAGGGCTTTTGTTATTCTGAGGGGGAGGTGAGAAGAGAGAGTTGGTTTTCTGCAGAGAAGAACCAAAGGAGAGTTGTGTGCTCTTGTAATCACGAGGAGAGGGCTGTTCTTCTCGTGGGTGATCTCTAACAATAGTGAAACAGGTTTGAATCTCCGTGGACGTAGCCCACATCGGGTGAACCACGTAAATCTGTGTCTTTTTGTGGAGTGTTTGTTCTTCTGGTTTCTTTCTCTTCTTTCCCAACAACTGGTATCAGAGCCAGGGTAAGATCGTGGGATCGTGGAGTTTCTGTTTACAGCAACTTGGATCCGGGCTCGATCGTCGACTGTCGCACACCGTCACCGGAGGAGACGACCGGAGAAGAAGAAAAGAAAAAAAAAAAAAATTGCCTGCGTGCCCCCCCCCCCCCCCCCCCCGCTGCTGCCGCCAAGCAGCAGTGCCACCATCTTCCTCGCCGCCACCGCCTGCTGCCCCGCCCGGATCAGACCACCGTGCAACCGCTGCTGCCCCGCTCACGCCGGAGAAGACGAGCGCAGAAACCCACTGCGCCGCTGCCAGACCTGAGCAGAAGATCCGGAAATCGCGAGCATCTCGGGATCATCGCCGGGATCCTCGCCGTCCTTGTCGCCGGAGAGGACGTCGTCCGTTGCCGCTGCTGTACACCGCTGCCGGGCCCACGCCGTTAGACACCGGATCGCAGCGGAGAACGAAGGAAGCCGGCGGGTAAAACGGCCCCTGTTGCAGACGGCAGAAACAGAGGAAGGAAGAAGGAGAAGCAGGGGTCGGGTCCAGATCTGGGTCAGGTCAGGTGCAACCCGACCCGACTGCAGTCCAGTCCAGAAGCAGTAAAAGTGGGTTCGGGTCAGGTCAGGTGCGACCCGACCCGATTTCAGTCCAGCCCAGCAGTTCCGAGGCGGTTTGGATCCGGGTCATGTCAGGTCCGACCCGACCCATTATCAGCAGGTCCAGCCCAGTCAGCAAGTTCAGGCCGGGTCAGGTCAGGTCCAACCCGACCTGTCTGCAGTCGGCCCAGCCCAGCGCAAACGGACAGTTCCGTCCCGGGTCAGGTGAACCCGACCCGGGTCCGCTCCAGAAGCCCAGCCGACAGCGCAGCGACGTCAGCAGTGACGTCAGCAACGGTCAACGGCCCCGTTTGACCAGATTCGACAGCCAGAATTGTTTTGCACGTTTCGAGGTCATCCGGACTCCAAATTGAGCTCTGTTTTTTTCTGTGTACTCGTTGCGACGAGATCTACAAGATAGATGGAACGGATTGACTGTTTGACCAACGGAAAAATTATCAAGTAAACAGAGCTTGGTTTGAGTGGGAGCAATGACGGACGATACAAAGCAAACAATTGAGAAGTTCAATGGTCAGAACTTTGCATATTGAAAGATGCAGATAGAGGATCTTCTTTATCAGAAAAATTTCTACCTGCCACTTGGAGGAAAAGCCCAGAAGCCTGCAAATATGTCCGATCCAGAGTGGGAGGTGCTTGACAGAAAAGCTTTAGGTACGATCAGACTCTCTTTGAGTAAATCTGTTGCATTCAATATTTCTAAAGAGCAAACCACTGAAGATGTTATGGCTGCCCTTTCACGAATGTACGAAAAACCATCTGCTTCAAATAAAGTACATTTGATGAAAAAGTTGTTTAACATGAAGATGACTGAAGGTGGGATTGTCACTGAACATGTAAATGAGTTCAACACAGTCATGAGCCAATTGTCATCGGTAAAAGTACATTTCGATGATGAGATATGGGCATTGCTATTGTTATCATCTTTACCAGACAGTTGGAGTGGTATGGTTACTTCACTGAGTAATTCCTCGGGATCAAGTAAACTGAAATTTGATGATGTTGTGAGTGCTGTCATCGATGAAGAACTTCGCAGGAAATCCTCAGGTGAATCATCATGAAGTGCATTGAATATAGAAAACAGAGGAAGGCATACAGAAAGAGGTCAGAGTCGTGGAAGATCGAAATCGAGAAGCAAGTCAAGATCGTCAAAAGGCAAGATTACATGCTGGAATTGTGGCAAAAAGGGACACTTAAAAAAGGATTGCAGAGCCCCAAAGAAAAATAAGCAAAGGAACGGTAACAATGACAATGATGGTGATGCTTCCGCAAATGTTGCAGGTGATATTGTTCATGATGCTTTAATTCTTTCCTTTGATTATAAATCTGAATCTTGGGTCATAGATTCTGGTGCGTCCTTTCATGCCACTGCACACAAAGAATATCTCCAAAATTATGTAAAAGGTGACTTTGGAAAAGTTTATCTCGGTGATGATGAACCTTGTGATATAATTGGCAAAGGAGATGTTCAGATCAAATTGCCAAACGGAGGCACATGGCAATTGAATGATGTCAGGCATGTACCAAGCCTTAGAAGAAACCTCATATCTGTTGGTCAGCTTGCAAGCTCTGGTTATGTCACAACCTTCGGAGGTGACTCTTGGAAGGTGACAAAAGGGAGTATGGTTATTGCTCGCGGTAAAAAGGAAGGTACTCTTTACTTGTCTCATAGCAGTACTAATTCCATTGATGTTGCAGATAAAGGCACAGACACAAACACATGGCATTGTAGACTCGGACACATGAGTGAGAAAGGGATGAAAATCTTTCACTCGAAAGGTAAGCTACAAGATCTCGAGTCTTTGGACTTAGAGTTCTGTGAAGACTGTGTTTTCGGTAAGCAGAAGAAAGTCACTTTCTCCAAAGTAGGGAGGAAACCAAAATCAGAAAGATTGGAGCTGGTTCACACGGATGTGTGGGGACCTACACAGGTATTTTCTCTTGGTGGATCTTCTTACTTTGTTACATTCATTGATGATGCTACTAGAAAATTATGGGTTTATCCTATGAAACACAAGTCTGATGTGTTTGGTATTTTCAAGAAGTGGAGAGCTTTGGTTGAAAATGAAACAGGTTTGAAATTGAAATGCCTGAGGTCTGATAATGGGGGTGAGTACTGCAGCAAGGAGTTTGAGGAGTATTGCTCCACAAATGGAATAAAGCGAGAAAAGACCATTCCTAATGCACCACAGCAAAATGGTGTGGCAGAGCGTATGAACAGGACCATTGCAGAGCGTGCCAGAAGCATGAGGCTGCACGCTGGATTGCCAAAGCAGTTTTGGGCAGAAGCAGTGAGCACTGCTGTGTACTTGATCAATCGTGGGCCCTCAGTACCTTTGGATGGTGGATTACCAGAGGAAGCTTGGAGTGGAAAAGAGGTAAATCTTTCACACTTAAAAGTATTTGGCTGTATCTCTTATATTCATGTTGATGCTGAGAAAAGGGACAAACTAGATCCTAAGTCTAGAAAATGCACTTTCATTGGATATGGTTCTGATGAATTCGGTTATCGCTTCTGGGATGAAGAAAATAGAAAGATCATCAGAAGCAGAAATGTTGTATTCAATGAGAAAGTCTTGCATAAGGATCGGGATAATGTGCAAAAGGATAATACAGAGTACTTAGACACAGAGGATGTTCCCGAAAATGATGCACCTGAATCACATGAAAATGTAAACCCACAGGTAGAACCTCACACACCTACACCGGTAAGAAGGTCATCCAGGGTTCATAAGCCTACACAGCGTTATTCACTTTCAATGTATTACTTGTTGTTAACTGATGGTGGTGAACCAGAATGTTATGAAGAGGCAATGCAGGTTGATACTCGGGCTAAGTGGGAGCAAGCCATGGAAGATGAGATGCAATCATTATTGTCAAATCAGACATGGGACTTAGTTCAGTTGCCTGAGGGAAAGAAAGCATTGCATAACAAGTGGGTGTACAGGTTGAAGGATGAACATGATGGCAGTAAGAGATACAAGGCCAGATTAGTTGCAAAGGGCTTCCAGCAGAAGAAAGGTATTGATTATTCCGAACTGTTTTCTCCTGTGGTTAAGTTAAACACAATCAGAAGTGTTTTGAGCATTGTAGCCGTAGAAGATTTACATATTGAAAAATTAGATGTCAAAACTGCATTTCTCCATGGTGACTTGGAAGAGGATATCTATATGTATCAGCCACAAGGATATGCTGTCTCAGGAAAGGAAGACATGGTGTGTAAACTCAAAAAGAGTTTGTATGGCTTGAAGCAGGCCCCAAGACAGTGGTATATCAAATTTGACAGGTTTATGTGCAACACAGGTTATAAACGATGTCATGCAGACCATTGTTGTTATTATAAAAACTTCGATAACTGTTATATCATTCTCCTTTTGTATGTGGATGACATGCTTGTTGCAGGTTCAAACATGCAAGAAATATATAATCTGAAGAAACAGTTGTCAACGGAGTTTGAAATGAAGGATTTGGGGGCTGCGAATCAAATTCTCGGCATGAGAATTACTAGAGACAGAACAAATCGTACATTGAAGTTGTCTCAGGCAGAATATGTTGAAAAGGTCCTACACAGATTCAACATGCAAGGTGCTAAGCCAGTTAGCACTCCACTAGCAAGCCATTTCAAACTCTCAAAAGAGTTGTCTCCTAAGACAGAACAGGAGAGAGATGACATGTCAAAGATCCCATATGCTTCAGCTGTTGGCAGTTTGATGTACGCTATGGTTAGCACAAGACCTGATATTGCTCATGCAGTGGGAGTTGTAAGCAGATTCATGGGTAACCCTGGAAAAACACATTGGGAAGCAGTTAAGTGGATTCTCAGATATCTGAGAGGAACTACTAATGCAGCATTGTGTTTTGGCGGACCAAAACTCAAACTGGAGGGTTATGTTGATTCAGACTTGGCAGGAGATCTTGATAGAAGTAGGAGTACTACTGGATATGTCTTCACCTTGGGTAGTGCAGCAATCAGTTGGAAATCACAATTACAGGATGTTGTTGCACTTTCTACTACAGAAGCAGAATATGTCGCCGCTACAGAAACTAGCAAGGAAATGATTTGGTTACAGGAGCTAATGGAAGAGTTGAGTAAGAAGCAGGAGGACAGCAAGCTGTACAGTGATAGTCAGAGTGCCATTCATCTCGCGAAGAATTCGGCCTTTCATCCAAGAACCAAACACATTCGGATTAGATATCACTTCATTCGGTGGCTTCTCGAAGAAAAGGTGTTGAAATTGGATAAGATTCCCACAAGTCAGAATCCAGCAGACATGCTTACAAAGGTGGTGCACATCGAGAAACTGAAGCTGTGCTCAGCTTCAGTTGGAGTTCTTGTTTGAAGACAAGGTGATGAGATTTGAACCTGTGTTCTGTTGTTGTTACTGCCATTCAGAATGATCAGTCTTCAAGTGGGAGATTGATGGGTCCGGTGAAGCCTGATCTAGGGTAACTGTGTAATAAGTCGGTCTAATCTGGACCCTTTGTTATGAGGGCAGATCCGACGGTTGTTATTGCTTAGGGTTACTATTTATTAGGGCTTTTGTTATTCTGAGGGGGAGGTGAGAAGAGAGAGTTGGTTTTCTGCAGAGAAGAACCAAAGGAGAGTTGTGTGCTCTTGTAATCACGAGGAGAGGGCTGTTCTTCTCGTGGGTGATCTCTAACAATAGTGAAACAGGTTTGAATCTCCGTGGACGTAGCCCACATCGGGTGAACCACGTAAATCTGTGTCTTTTGTGTGGAGTGTTTGTTCTTCTGGTTTCTTTCTCTTCTTTCCCAACAACTGGTATCAGAGCCAGGTTAAGATCGTGGGATCGTGGAGTTTCTATTTACAGCAACTTGGATCCGGGCTCGATCGTCGACTGTCGCACACCGTCACCGGAGGAGACGACCGGAGAAGAAGAAAAGAAAAAAAAAAATTGCCTGCGTGCCCCCCCCCCCCCCCCCGCTGCTGCCGCCAAGCAGCAGCGCCACCATCTTCCTCGCCGCCACCGCCTGCTGCCCCGCCCGGATCAGACCACCGTGCAACCGCTGCTGCCCCGCTCACGCCGGAGAAGACGAGCGCAGAAACCCACTGCGCCGCTGCCAGACCTGAGCAGAAGATCCGGAAATCGCGAGCATCTCGGGATCATCGCCTCAGAATCTTGACTTAAACCTAAACCTCAGAATCTTGACATCTTCATTAAATTTCATGATTAAAGCTTTTGTAAGCGATTGTGATAGATCTAATCTAGTGGAGCACTACCACTGACAGATTTAATATGAACGGGTTGCGACAGTAATGGATTCACGATGAACAGTGATCCTTAGAAGACATGATCGTTCTTTGCAAAAGTTTTTTTTAAGAGATTAAAAGGGTTTTTATTTTTAATGTGGGGCTTTTATTTTTAATGTGGGACAATCATATATTCTTTCCATGAAAGAATCATGTGATTGAGGGGGGTTATTAGACATTAAAGATTAGATCAAATATTTAGAGATAAGATTTGATTATTACTGGTTTGTTATATAGTTTAGGTTAGTTCAAATTTTGAATAATAATATTATTATTACATGTATAAATGAGAGGGTTTCCTCTCAATACATTTACGGTGAAAATTATAGAATATAGTGATTTATGAAATTCTTCATGGCATCAAAGAAAAGGCTTTGTGATGACCTTGCGATCACGCAGGGTAAATCCTGCTTCCGCAAATATCACTGTTAATTTTTCTATTTCAATAAAAAAATCAACATCCTCTCTTATCTGTCTACTCAAGTCTCACAATCTCGCCATCTTTATTAAATCTCCATGTCCATCAATTTGTAAGTTTAAAGCTTTTGGAAGAGATCATGTCAGATTTAATTTAATAGACCGCTAGCGTTGACAGACTCAATATAAACGAGTTACAATAATGATGGATCCACAAACAGACAATAATGCAGAGACTGCAAAGTAATTTTTACCTTTTTCAGAGATCAAAGGGTTTATTATTAATGTTGACAATCACAGATTCTTTGCATAAAAAAGCCTTGTGATTGAGTGGGGATGTTAGATAATATCAAGTGGTTAGAATTTGTTAGTATGATATGAGTTGTTAGGAACTTATCCTTATCTTATTGATAAGGTTAGTTTTGGGTTTGTCTTATAAATATAATCATCTCATTTACTGAAACTCTACTGTGAAATTTATGGGTATGATTTGAGTTTTGAATTCTTCAAAAATGATCCAACAATGGACATGACAAAGAGAAAATGGAGGTAGTGAATTCTATCTTGAGTCCAGCTTTATACCATAGATAGTCTTCTTTCAACTGTTTTCTCCCTACTCAAACATGCTTTTCGGAAACATATGTAGGGCACATTTGGCAGTGACCCTCGGTGCATATTTGTCACTAGTTTTTCTGTGCTTATGTGGAAAAACCCTGTTTGGTTATGTCTAGAACTGAGGAAAGAGGACGTCCATTTTCCACTATACTACATTGTTCGTCGGTCAGACTCTCCCCCATCAAATACCATAAATCATCAATTTTAGGGGGTGGGGGAACAAAGCTCATCCCCAACTATCCACTCGCCCTATGCCTTGGCATCAAACACATCTCTACTACTAGTGCGGCGGGAGGTGAACAGAAGGACTTTGTTGTGGTGATCACAGGTGACCCTGCACCGATTAGCCCTTTTCTCAATCTCTCTCAACATCCAACCCTTTTCTCTTATTATGTTGCAATCAAACTTTCTCTCTCTCTCTCTCTCTCTCTCTCTCTCTCTCTCTCTCTCTCTCTCACACACACACACACAACAACAAAAACAACAACAACAACAACGATGACGACGATGATAACGACAATGACAAGGGATGACATTGGACTTCAACAGTATAACCTTCTTCACCACTAGCATACTCCAACCCTTTCCCAATCTTTGGACTCCACTAATGCCCTTTATCCAGTCATTTCATTCAGAGCCACATATTATGGTTTTTCTTCTTTTTCTTTTTTCCAATTTTTTCATTAATCTTGCCTCTTTTTTGTGAAAATGAAGATTTGTATTTTTATGAAAAAAATATGCACATGATTTGGGTTTTCCCTCCATCACTTGTGATACCTTGAGTTGAATCGTTTGAGGTGGATAGTAGGGGTTTTGCTGGCAGGGGTCTTTACAGGTGAATGGTGAAATAGTTAGATTGAGGCTTTAGGAATATCCAGTGGGTTCGGAAAAATAACTATGTAATGAAGAAATATCCTAATCAATTTTATTTATAATTGATTTATAACTATGCAATGAGAGAATTAATAAATTATAAATTGGAATGAATAGATTATTACTATGAATAGATTTTAGAGTGGAATGAATAGATATGGTGCACAGTGGCCAAACAGGCCCATTCTTTGCGTTCTTTGCACTCTACGCCATCGATGTCTGCAAAATTCTAAACTCTTTTTCTTCAAATTGTTCCTCATTGGCTTGGAGGAAACTGGTTTCATTTAGTTAGATTAAGTAAATGGAAAGTAGAGCAATAGATTTGAGAAAGATGGGCTAATAATGTATTCAGGTGGTAGTAGACCCAAGATTTTTGTTTGAGGGGCAAATGATGATCAGTTGAGAAGGTCAAAACTTATTTTATTGTTATGTACTTACATTATTTTATTATTATTTATTCACATTACTAATGGCAAAAGAGAAAATGTCTTTCATTTAAAATAAATATAAAATATTTAACTACATCAAACAAGTAGCAAAAATATTCATTCATTCTTTTTTCTTCCAGTTTTAATATCCTTTAGTTTCAAAAGCATCATAACGTATTTGATCTCCAAAAACGTAACAACATAGGCAAAATGAGAATCTTTTTCTGTCATGTACTCTAATCAACTACTAAACTCCTTAAATCAAGTGGGATTAAATCGTCTCTTAACTTGTCCAAATTCAAATAAGGAAAGATATGGTCACGGGGCTAAGAAGGACCCTTTTGTAGACACGAGCTTCGGATTTGGTCTCGTTCCTTAAGATGATAGCTTGCAATTGGGTTTTGTAACCCAGGGTCAGTTAGAAGATCCACTAAATTAACCTCTACACAACTGTTCTTTGAGGTTGATAACACTCGATCATTGTTATCATTCTCCAGTGACAAAGATGATAGATCAATAGTTGATTTTCTTTTGTAATAATTTCTCATATTTAATACAAAGATAAAGTTAATCCATCAAATCACACTATCATTAATCAATACATATAAGATAGATGCAAAGATTATAGTTCAATGTGAATGTGTATGAAAGCTACCTTCAATCAAAATGAAAAAAGATAGTTCATGAAACATAACCCAAATAGATTGAAAATAAAATAGCTTTTGATTTGACTTTCAAAATATATAAAATCAAGAAATGATTTGATTGAGGCAATAAGTCAAACACATGGCATGTATAAGAGTCAACTTAATGGAAGATTGAAAATTCAAAGCACTATAATTGATCAAATTTCAGAAGCATGACATGTGATGAAGGAGTAGCACTGAATCCAAAACATACAATAGATTAAAGATAGTTTTTATGTGATGGAATCAAGAATATGAGATTCAACCAAGTAAGGAAAATGCAAAAGCATAACATGTGATGACGGAGTAGCGATGAATCCAAAACATACAATAGATTAAAGATAGTTTTTATGTGATGGAATCAAGAATATGAGATTCAACCAAGGAAGGAAAATGCTTTGAAAGTTATCAAAAGTTATGTCCAAGTATTATTGAAACCAAAACACAAAATAGATTGAAAGTGATTTTCATTTAATGAATCAAATAAACAAAGTTCAACTAAGCATAAAAACCATACTATGAAAGTAAAACAAAAGATTATAATAAAGCATGAAAACTTTAGGCAAAGAAAGTTTAAAGTAATTTGGTGTGAATAATTTGAAAATTCTTACCTTAGCTTTTCCTCTCTTCCTTCTTCTCTCTCCAACTTAGAACCCTTCGCTTGCTCTCTTTTCTTTCAAAAGTTCATCTTTCTCAAGCATTGATATCAGCTTTGAGTTTATAAAATCTGTAGCAAAGTTACTGTAGTAATGGTCACTGAAACAACAGTACTATAGTAAAATATTGTAGCAAAAATACTTTAGCAAATTTACTATAGCACCAATTTTCGAAAGTATAATTTTTTGAAATGATTGACCAAAAAGATCTACTCCCATCAAATTCAAATATATATATATATATTTTAAATTAAAACAAAGATAATTATTTTTTTTTTCAAAATATGATCGAAAGATGCCTAAAATGATATGAAAATAAAATCATGAGATATTCAATTTTGAAAGCGAGAAACATGCATGAAAATCAAGCATAAAATATAAAGGTATATCCAATCAAGTTGTAATAACACAAAATCCCTAACAGAGATGAGTGTACTGAAATCAGACTTGTTGAGGGTTGGTGTTTTTATTTATATGCTTCCTTGGATGTTTAACACTCGATGTTTAAAATAGATATGCATGGTTTTTCTCTCATAGAGGATGGATTTGGAAAACTCACCTATGAATCATCCACACAGACATTTTTGGGTTTGGCATTTGTTGGTATGCAATTATAATTTGTTACTGACTTTTCCATTCATTATATGCTCTACAAACTTTTATGACAGTGAAAATCTTTCATCCTCCATGCCCATGAAGATACTATCCTTAACGCTAATGACTTGTCGTAGTTGTTTATGTGATTTTTTTTTTATTGAGTTTTTCTGGACAATCTTTGTCAGAGAGGGCAATACAAATGTACAATGTCCTATGAGTACTTGTTGAGAGAACTGAAAATTGAAATATGCTTTATGGCTCTATGAGCAGAAGAGTTAAAAGGAATTCCCTACTTGGACTGAGAGAGTCTATTACAATCATGAAGAGCCTCATTCCTTTTAAGGACTCTTCATAGACCACCACATAACCTATGCATTGGATAGTGAAGCTAACCCTTCTTCAACAGGTTGGTTGTATTCCATGAATGTTGTATTTGCACACTCCAAGAGACTGGAATCAAGAGGCTGATTCCTTGGCAAAATCAAGAGTGTAGGCTTCATCATAGACACTAAATCACATGAATCCATTTAGTAGCAGAAGAAAATAGGGGACCTATCTGATAGAATATTGCTTTCAAACTTTACAGAAGTACAGAGAGACATTGAGTAGAGAAGGTACAGACAGTTTGATTACTATTAATTTTAAGATAGTTTCACTGAAGACCTTATGAAAGAGCCAGAAGACGCATGGGGCAATCACACAACTCATTGTGGTTCTGACCACTTGGGTCACAAACACGGACTTAGGCGATGCCAACGTCAACTAGACAGTCTTGAAGTCTTGCATAAGGTAAGAGGTTGTAGAGACAATGCTCATCATGATGCCGCATGAAGCGAGGCCTACAGTACCCAGCCAGTTGGAAGCACCAGCCAATGAACCGATTGTAAAGATGGCTAGCTTCTCATAGGTGGAGGCAAATCGAGTCATGACCTTGAAGACGTTATACATTCCACCTCCTAAGATCAAGGTGATTGCAATGAAGACCTGAAGTGCCATCAAGCGGTATAAGATAATATGTAATCACTAACAGGCAATGTGGATGAATGATGAAAGAAACTTGCATGGTTTTGTAAAACAAAACTGAGAACCTAAATGTCTGGCCAATTTATATAAATGAGTAGAATTACGTTAGGGCCATTATTGCTTCTAAAAACAATATTATTAGCATTGTAATGTCTAGGGAAACTTTGGATGGATTTTGATATCTATTCGAGGTTGCAAGTTCCTTTTGTGAAAGTTGGTGCACTTTTTGTGTGGGAATCCTTCGAGTTCCTTAATGGAGCTCTCGGTGCAAACTGAAAGGCCCAGCCTCTCTTTGATGCTAGAATCCATCCATGTGCCGTCGTCTCCGCTATTTGTTATTCACCTGGCTACTGTCTCTTTTCTGTTGCTATTTTGATAACGTTGGAATTGATAATGCTATTGGTTCAGGGTGTTGAGAAGCCTCAGTTTAATACAAAATTTTTGTAGTCATCTGACTGTTGGACACCATATAGATCTTTTATGTGATCCTCACTGATTTCTAGACATTAGGGTCATATTAATCAGAGAATTGCAATTCTTTGTTAATCAGTCCACATGCCCATCCTAGTGGAAGCACAATTGATAAATTGATAAAAATATTATTGAAATTATTACTTTTAATATTCCAGTATGAAAATAAAGAAACTCATCTTGAGAATCCAAAAGCCACTTTATGAAGTCTAAAAGTTATAGTAAAGTCAAAGCATCATGGATGATTTATTGCTTCATTTAGTAGTAAGAATTTATTATGGATTATTACTTTATTCAACTATCAGTATTTAATATGGTTTATTGCTATATTGTAACTTATAGTGTATTTTGGGTTTCCCATGTATCCTTTAGCATGCTATATAAGGTTGTATTGTGGTTGTTTATTTAAAAAATACAATGTGTGTGAAGAAGGTTTATCAATCAAGAGTCTTAAGTGTTTAGTGTTGAGAAGTCTCTTGTTATCTTAAGGTTTGAATTAATATATAATTGTTTTGTTCATTTGATTTTGAGAAGGGGCTTTGTACAGCCCTTTAGCCGTACAATCCCCAGATACACAAGCACACACTCCACATCTCCTTTGTCTCCACTGGAACATCAATATTCTGTTCTACCATCCTTTGTAAACAAAATTGAAACCTGAATATTTACTGCTGAAAACCTTAGTAATTGTAGAATACGAATTTCAGTTTTATCAAAATAATAGCTGCACATTCATCAAATTGGTATCAAAGCATATATTTTCTACAAATATTTCTGCAGATTCCTCTCTTGTTATCAAAATTGGATCCGAAGAAATCATCACTAATTTCTCTGTGCTTGCCAAATGTGGAATGCCATGAATCATTTCCATCATAAATTCTCAAAAAAGAGAGTCTAATTTTGTGGAACCAAAGACTCCTCCCAAGAGAGGATTCCTCTCCGGTTACCAAATGTGCTCCAAATGTATTTGGAAATGATCATCATATAAGGTGCATTTTTTGTGAATCAAACTAGTAAATAGTCAGTGTATATGGGCCTTTGTAGACTCTAAATAGAGGACGGTTACTTTGAGCAATTTGAATTTCACAAATGGCCATGAAATTGATTTATTGTGTGGAAGTTACTTTGAGAAATTTGGATTTCACATATGGCCATGAAATTGATTTATTGTGTGGAATCGGACAACTTAATTTTGGAAAGTTGTTGAACTCCAAATAAGATTAATTGAAAATAGAACAAAATGAAACAATCCCTTTGACTTCAGATCCCAAACCATATGGAGTTGAGATTGGGTTGGAAAAGGGTCCGTGCCAAATCTAATTCGAGAATGTAAGACAAGCTAGCTAGGTAGGCAACTTTGGTCAAAGAAGGCCTAATTAGGATTAGGTTGAATTCCAAGTTGGGCCCATCACGGACTCACCCACGGACCACAGTCAAGTCCGGATAATTAAGAATCAAATCTAATATTCTCAAGTTGGTTTTCACAAAGTCATTGGTAAACAAGCCAGTTTAGTGGGGCTTGGACCCCTAGCCTTAGGTGAGGAAAGTTGACCTCTAGTAAAAGATGCCGAGGCAAGTGGGCTGCGCGCCTGCTGCATTGAAAGAAAAGGCATTAAACATGCTGTTACCGCCACCCTTCTGCTCCTTTCCGGCAAGGGGTTTGTTTCCACTGACAATGGTCGAACAGCTCTGTGCCCATCGACATTGATTACTCGTCTGGCTGCTTCTTACCGATAACCACTACAGTTAAAGAGGAGAAGCACCTGTGCCTGCCTTGGTAATCCAATGAAGAAGTAATGAAAATCCAACTTTAAGCCAAACTAGCGAACCACATGGTTGAAAACATGACTGAGAATTTGAGTGGGCATTGACAAGCTGGCATGCCGCATTACGTTTCATCACGTGATCAATCGGATTGTGGGATCTACTTTTAATAACTAAAATTTGTGCATATATTTTTTGAGGATATGGAATTCATCTTTAACCATTCGAATTATCTCAGTATAAGAGCTATGATGGAGTTTCCTTGAAACTCGGCTCAATCTACTGGAAATCAGAAATAGGCTATTTGAATTTGGACACGAAAACCAAATTCCCATTTTTTTTCCTTATTTATTTTCTATAGTACGGCTCACTTTCGAATAATGTGAAGCTCCACATACACCTATTTCCATGGATAGGCAAATTATAGACAACAACCTGAGCATTAAATGTTATTGGATTGAATCCCAAAAATAAGGTGGTCCCATTTATGAATTTTAAATGTTGCCATGAAATGATGAAAGCAATCCAAGAAGTAGGCCCAATTAAAAAATATGTAAATATTTACCCTATTTGTCATGAATTGGCTTTTTTTCCACTTTGACACCTATCTGCAAATGGGTTGGTTTCGGTTTGAGTTCATAGTGGACCTTGACCCAGAACTGTTAATGAGAGGTTGGACTCGGAATTTGTTCAGACCTAATTTATAAGTTTCGAAACCAGAACCGTTAAGGTAAATGTGAACCTGGAACGAGTCTCATTTAGGGGGCGGGTTTGGATCCGAGTCTATATCGAAAATAATATGGAGAAAAACTATTTTTTTAGGAATGTTTTTAAATCTTAATTAATATGTTAGGTTTCAAGTCCACATGCTCGAACTAATGTAAAACCAGACGTAAAATCATTTAGGTCATGGGTCCAAAAATAGGACCTAGACCCGAACCTATTTACTTATTGGAATCAAAATAAGGAACTAAATTCAATTATTAACGGATCAAAACCTTCAAGAAATTAAAGAATCAGGTACCCATAAAATACCCTTATGGTCAAGCATAAAATAAGAAAGTCAAATTGATGGATTTTCAACACTGCCACGAAAGCAATCAATAAATCCCTCTTTGTTCTTACTTACAAAATCACTTATAACATCTTCGAAGCGTTCAAAATTAAATTATTTATATGAATTAGGATAGATCCAAGTGTCACTTCAATCCACTTTAGGCAACCTTTAGAATTTTATGAGGCCCCCACGTATGGAGTCTTAGTGTTCAGGTATGTTTTTAAAGGACATAAAAAGGGAAGTAGCCTGACTCATTGCATTTTTTTAGAGGAGCTATTAAAGTATTTTAACTTCCTTTACTCTTCCACCCAAAAAACAAAAAACCTTCTTTACTCAAAATTAGTGCTTGTTATGTGGGTGCCTTGGTAATTTAGATGTTGGGAGGAGGTGATTGTGTGAATGACTTGCTCCAAAAGACACACAAGCGGTGGAAGCCTGTGTTAGTTTTGTCCTAATTGGAAGGGCAGGGGACCTTGCTTTGTTATTCCGCTCCAATTATATAAAAATGAAAATGAAAATAAGGGGTAAAAATAAGGGGCTTTGCAATAAAATTACATTAAAACATTATATTTACCAGTTACTTCTCATTGTTAGGATTTTAAACTTAAAGTCCACCCCAAGTCGACCACGGTTGGGTAAGGTAGAATGAAATAGCATATTTATTTTGACCCCTCATGAAATACACAGAGCTCTCGTTGTTTGCTGATTGACTCTTCCACTCTCTGTAAAGGTTATTTGGGTTTCAAGTCTAATCACAAACTATTCTTGACATTACCAACATATATTTATGATTTTGGTAAAAAAAATGGAGGCGTTTTGTTGTTGTTGTCGTCTTATTTTTTTTAGAGGATTTTACAAAAAAAAAAAATCATTTAAGAGGTCCCCCAAACTATGAACATCACACAAGTTGTGGGTGCTCCACATAACCACTCTGATAAATTTTTTCAACAACCATCGAACTCGCTTTAGCCTTAAAATATAAAAAACCCCATATCTTTCCTCAAGCAAAAACTTGTCGTGAGTTCGAAGTTGCCCTCTTTCCTTATCTAGAAGTTCTATATTCTTCCTCTCAAAGATTCCAGCACCACGAGTTCTACCATCATCTTCTTCATAGCCCAAACACTACATGTTGGGTTATAAGGCATTTCAAAATTATGTTTTATACATGAGAGGTTTGTGGTTTTCAAGAGTCCCACATTGGAAAAGTGCAAACTCTTTGAAGCACTATATATGCATTCCTTCTCCTTTACACTTCAAGTTATTTTGGGCTCTTTTGCTACAAGCCCTATGCGAGTGCACGAGCCAGGCTTGGCCTGACGATCTCGATCAAAAAATCGTTTAACCAGGTGCGCCAGTGTGATTATCGCGCGCAGGGGGGGTGCGACCATGGGAGATCGTGATTATCTCGTTTCCACAGTTTTCCTGGAGTTCTGGACTTGGTGTGCGACCAGGGGAGATCGTAGTGTGGAGGCCATTAGGCCGTTGTTTCCTAGGGGCAATTCCTGTTGAGAACCTCATCGCACCTGAGTTTATCCCGATTGGAGGAACTTATCCTAAAGAAACCGTCCGCTGACGTGTCTTGGCCAACAACTGCTGTTCATGCTTTCATAGATTTAAGCCATCACAACAGCACTACCGATAATTCGGTACTATTGTTTCAATTATTTATATTTTAACAGAATTTTGTAGCTTTCATCTCAACAACACCACATCATCTGCAACACCTTTTCAATTAGACCAAGTACCCAATCAGATCACGTGCTCCTCGTGCTCATTAGCGCGCCATCACCCATCTTCTTCGGCCCACAACTCATGGAATCCGAACTGCAACATCCATCTTCAAAACCTAGTGCCCATCACCTCCATGCATGTAACTCATGATCGTGTCCCACTATCATGAAGCCACCATTTGGTTTTGTTATTTTTGTAGGCACCTAGGTTCATGTTTGCACACAGATGCCTCAGATACCATCACCTTCATACATGCAATTTCATCATGCCTTCATCACCACACCACGCATAGCCCACCACATACCCACATAACGAGATCACTTTGATCCATTATTATCTTGAGGTCCAAACCAAAATCGACCCCATCATCAGACTCCACGATCTTCACCCACCCTAGGGTGGTCAAAGGTAGCTAAAGGCAAGAAGGCAAGAAGGAATGTAGAGGGAAGAAAAGAAAAACGAAACAAGAAAGAAAGAAGGAAAGAAGAAAAGAAAAACTAATGAAAAAGAATGAGCATAACAAGAAGAAAAACATAACCAAAAGAAGAAAAACCAAAGAAGAAGAAGAAAACAGAAAAGAAAATAAGGAGAATGTAATTAGGGAGCATATGCTTGTTAATTAGGTGCAAAAAATTTACCATCTGGGGCACTCACAATTTGGGTAAAGTTTATAGTTTGGGGGACCCCTTGGCCCTTACAAGATTTTTTTGGGTAAAATCCTCTTTTTTTTACTTGAACGATCAATCTTAGTTCTTGGGATTCTTTTAAGAATTTTTTTTTACTCGTATTAGCCTTTAATGTCACTGTGATTGGTTTCTTGAAATTGGTCCTTTTTGTTTAGTGATTGGTTTCTTAAAGTATGTTTTCTAGTGTTTAAGGTTTGGATTAAAGTGGGCCAATGGCCATGTTTGGTTATACAGATAATGAATTAATGATCACGACCTACTTGTTTGAATGCGATAAGTTGGTGTGTTTTAATAATTAAAACGCACTTGAGAAATTATAAAAAAATTTCAAATATATTAGGATTAATAGATATTTACAAATTGAAATCAACATTGATTCTAGTAACATCTGAATTAAGAGATAAGCTAATGGACTTAGTAACTATGTATATGTTTGTGCTAGCACTCCCCTTGGGAGTAAGGTTAACTTCTTTTTTATTTTCCTTTCATCTCACCCATGGGCTGGGACCCAACAAAAAACATGGGAAGTAAGTTTACTCGCGTGCAAAAAAAGCCCTCATATGTGAAAAGAAAGCCCAACAAAATGAAAATGAGTCCACATATGTGGAAAAACTATGGCATACCCAGGATTCCATTCCTTGACAATCCCGTAAGAACTCACACCCAACACCAGGTGCCTTTTGTACAAGAGGTGTACAGTGTTTACAGATGAGTATTAATTATCACTCTTTTCGTACGGGCCGTGACTATGCATGGTCGTTCATGCAGCATAAATAATTAGCACTCCTCCACAGGGCCGTGCCGATTGCCCACACGCATGACATAGTGTTTGAAAGGTCTGGCGCTATCCATGGATTCTTCTCCTCAACTAGAAAGTAAAGATGAGAAAGATGCAAGAGCTTCTCAGAAAGCAAGCATTGTTTTCAATACTTTCTCAAACAGAATATAACAACAGGAACTCTTGAACGCAAGGAAAAGAATATCCTTGAAGTTTCTTCATCACCAATATCTACTAGTCCTTCACGATGTTTCGTTTTCTTCCTCCACCATCCATGCAGCCATGAAGAAATCTCCTTCTGCCTTCGATACCTTGCGCTCCGCTAGTCTTTCCCTTCTCGCTGTAGTCTCCCTCATTGGATGTATGTAGCTTCTACTTCCATGATCTTTTAGACTCTGCAATGGATCACATCACATCACATCAAACTCTGCATTTTTCTAGCATTGTAATTGTTGGAAAAAAATTTTACAACGCCTAAGTAACAGGTTTGACATGGCCTTTTATATCTATGGGGCCTTCCAGCTATAAGCTTAAGTTTTTGAGTTGGTATATGATTTCTCATATGGCATATAATTAGGTGTCGTTCTTGTATAGCCCATCTGGCAGACCCATCCAAAAAATCTATTGGGCCTTTACGTTTCCATTGCCTCTCTGCTAGAACCTCAAGGTTATAGTAGTATTGTGATCCTCACCATAATCTGGTGTTGAGGTTATAGTAGTATTGTGATCCTCACCATAATCTCGTGCGTTCAACAGGTGCCTAACAACTGAATTGGACAGCTTACATTAAGGTATAGCTGTCTTTGAATTTGATTCTGACCACCCACCTAATGAGTGGACCAACATGAGTTTAGGAGACAGGATACATGCAAGGGCAGGTAATAAGTAAAAGTGAGAATGGTTAATAAGTTTCTCTTTTTTTTTTTTCAATCTCAGTTATAAGGGGCTAGGTCTCTACCCTCACCAGAGGGAATCAGACCTCAAAGAGATAGATAAAACCCTTTGGGCGAGGGAAGCGGATAGACCTCAGGTGAGGTAAATACGAGTCCTCTAGCAAGGGATAATTGTTTGCCCAGATTTGACCGTGCTAAAATAAGTAAGAATTGTCACCTCTTCCCAAGAAGGTAAGAGACCGTTTTTGAAGTCAACTAAAATGTTGAAAAGGTCAAGTCCAATTCTAAACTTACCGGTCACAATTATGAATTTAGGTTAGGTTGGCATGGGTTTTGTTAATCGGTTAAATAGAAGAATGGCAAACCCAACTCAACCTGAAAAATAAAAAGAAGTCACCCCGGGGTGAGGTTCGGAAGCATTATGAACCGCCGGTGCCACCCTCACTTTTTTTTTTCTTTTTTTTTTGTTGTGTGTGTGTAAAAGAGGGAAATTGTGATTAAAACGCTGCAAACCCAAAACAAAACTACAATGTTACAAAGGAAGCTATTACATTTGTTGGTTATTTTGAATAGAGTGCAACTTGGGTCTGGTGAGACCTGAACCCCCATAGCCTAACCAGACTTGGTTTCAAATTCAGGTTGGGCGCCTGGATTTTGAAACCCATGTAGAATTCGGTTCGTGTCAAGTATATTCAAGTTGGGTTACCTGCATGCATTCAAGTCAGGCTTGGGTTTAGCAAGTACTTGAGCCGGTCACCGGAGTTGCACCCATATATATAGAGTTCTGACTTATGAGCAACATGGTGCATTTTCTCTATTAATTAACTTGACATTTGGTTCTGTGATTTAGGGGCTGGCGGTGTCCAGGGAGGAGGCATCATTGGCGTCAACTATGGAACTATAGCAAACAACCTGCCCCCACCCTCTCAGGTGGCAAAATTTCTATTACAAAAAACCATCATCAAACATGTCAAGCTATTTGATGCGGACCCCGACATTTTGAGTGCCTTCGCCCACACTGGAATCTCAATTACGGTCACCATCACCAACGATTGCATACCAGAGCTGGGCAACCTTTCAAATGCCAAACAATGGCTCACATCCAACATTCTCCCCTACACTCCCACCACCAACATCACGCGCATCTTGGTCGGCAACGAAGTCATAGCCACCGCCGATAAGTCACTCATTGCAGGCCTTGTACCCGCCATGCAAAGCCTCTATGCGGCCCTTGTCATTGCCTCGCTTAGCCATCAGATCCAAGTCTCCACCGCACACTCCCTGGGTATACTGTCCTCTTCTGACCCGCCATCCACCGGAAAATTTCGGAGAGGCTATGACATTGTTGTCCTCAAACCATTGCTGAGATTCCTAAAGGCCACTGGCTCACCATTCATGATAAATGCATATCCATTTTTCGGGTACACTGCGGGCACGTTGGACTATGCTCTCTTTAGGCCTAATGCTGGTGTGTTTGATGAGAACACACACCTAACCTATACAAACATGTTGGATGGTCAATTGGATGCTGTTTACACGGCAATGAAGCTCCTTAACTACTCTGATGTGGAGATTGTGATTGCTGAGACTGGGTGGCCTTCTCAGGGGGACCCTGGGCAGGTTGGTGTAGACCCGGAGGATGCGGCAGCCTACAATAAGAACCTGATACAGCATGTGACATCGGGTGTGGGCACACCATTGATGCCAAATAGGACATTTGAGACATACATCTTTTCACTCTTCAATGAGGATATGAAGCCTGGGCCAACTTCTGAGAGGAATTTCGGGCTCTTTTGGCCGGACATGACGCCGGTGTACGATGTCGGTATTCTACGATCTACGGTATTTTCCAATTTTCATATTCTTTGAACATTTGTATATTTTATGCTAGAGACACGCATCCATTTGTATGATTAGCAATGTCCATGGATCCTGATAACTGGACCCAAACTAACATACCCGAAAATATGGGATGGACCCTATTAGGCCTGACTAAGAGTTGTGTCTAGCTTCACAGTTTGGGCCCGTTAATAATTGAGTCTAGGTACCTGTTCAATAAGGTCCCAGACTTTTTTAGGCATGATTGGAAATTGGTTCCAATCCCTGCTCTGGGTCTACAGTTTGGCCCAGTTAATATTCAAGTCTGGGTCCATGTCCAGTTGGGTCCATATTCAAATACCCCTGAACATTTACTGGAGTTATGAGTCTAGCCAGAGTTGGGTCTTGTGTAAGGGGAGCCGGAACAACAGCTAATTTGAGTTGGGTCTAGGTCTTTTATGGACAACCCAGAGCCAACCGTTTGCACTACTAGTACAGGTGGAAATGAGTTGGATCTGGGTTGACTCCACTGTTCTCGATCTGAATCAGATACAAATCCCTCTATGCTATTATCAGAGCCAAATTAGATTTTGAGTTAGGGTTCCAAATGTCATATGGTTATGGATCTTAAATTTGAATGTGACTCTGACTTAATTGGAGGCCTTATGAATTACATTTATTCTGCTCACTATTGGGGATTTTCGTTGAATGGCAAACTCATGGCTGATCCAAGTCCGGCCTCCATAATTTGGCTGGACTCTGAACTTGGACTATTATTTAAGGTCAGTATAGTGGGCCCTTCCTGTTCTGTTATCATTCTCCATGATAGTGAAAAAATCTGGGCCAAGGCCTATGTATGCTTAAGAGAACATGTTTAACACAAAGGATAAAAATATTTTTAAAAGATTTCACTTCTGGCCTGGTCTAACCCGCATATTTAACATAAGTGGGCTACGATTAAGCATATCATATAAGTCTGTGGGCTGAACAAAAACCAAATTTTAGGTCCAATAGTTAGTCAGGCTGATCTTGGAAAATCTTCACCTTGATGCAACCCATTAATTCCTGTACACCCTTGTCTAGCATTAAGCTAGTTGGGAATGGACCCTACTGGAACCAGTTTCAACTCCATCAGTAATCTAATCTGGGTCGAGTGACCCAAAATTCCAATATAATTATCGAGCCAATCGGGGAAACAAGACCGATTTTGATTTTTATCTGGATCTTATAGTTTTACGATGTTTTGCATGTCACCTAGAGTTACAAGTACAACCAATCTAGCAGTAGAACATGTTCTGATTAACTCATCAGCTGTCATAAATTCATCTTTGGTTAGGTTTCTAAAGCATGAGTAGGACATTTACCCACGTAATCAAATTCCAAGTGCCCGTTAGATCTATAAAAGTCATGTGTATACAGATTCTTGAATTAGAGCCTTTAAATAGAGGGCCATTTATCTGTATCAAGATCATTAAGTTGAAATTTAGAATGCAATCCCACAGAAGTGTATAAAACAAAGGGATTTTCTTGCTATGTCAAAGAGTGAATTTATCGAAAAAATCAGTTGAAACCCTACTCTCATATCTCAGGGTCTGTTTGTTTCCAATATTTTACTTATCGAATCTGATAAACATAGGAATCACTTTATTCGGTTTTTTTCTTTTAGGTTGGCCTATTGACTAGGAGTAAGACCTTAAGACCGAGGAATCGATCTAAGCATGTATATGATACCGAGGTGCCAACATCATTAAACCTGAGTGTGTTGGCCATCGCTTTATTACAATCGAATAAAAATTGCATGCTTTCCGAACTCAATCTTCTAGCTTTTTAATCCTTTGGGTGCTATGCAATACAATTAGTTGGATTCTGTAGCATCCAATGAGAACTTGCTCATTATTTGTGCAATGGGTGATTCTCAATTCTCGGGCATTTCATCCTGAACATAGGTCCTTGGTTCATGAATCTACATTGTCCATGTTGTGAATGAGTGGATCTACTATCAATAGTCCACATTGATAGGAGATTTTTCAACCATTTGGTTGAATTGATGGTAGGAAATTGACCACCCTGTACATCTTCCACAGAAATCATTAGGTACTAGATAAATTCATTTCATCATGCCATCTGCACATTTTTCATCTAATCTAATTCTATTAGTGACCAGTTCACCACTTTATAAACGCAGAGCGGTGCACCAACGCGTAGGAATTCAACCTCAGTAGGACCATCTGATCCTAAGCCGCTTGGGGGAAAGACTTGGTGCGTCCCTGAGTCAGGAGCCAACATGGAGGTGCTGCAAGCAAACATTGACTTTGTATGTGGGCAGGGTCTTGATTGCGGACCTATCCGGGCCGGGGGTTCCTGCTTCTTCCCAGACTCGGTTCGGGCTCATGCCGCCTATGCCATGAATGCATACTACCAGGCTGAGGGACGAAATTTATATAACTGTGACTTTGGAAAGACTGGGAAGATCACCAAAATTGATCCAAGTATGCTCTGAAACTCATCCATTTATATGGCTATGAATGGTGCCTTTTCTTTTAAGATTTTAAGAAATGATCACAACTCACAAGCTACCATTTCCCATGGTACTTACACCTCCAAAGAAAATGTTTTTAAGCCCATCCGCATTCGATTGAAACTCTTAGCTCATCCCCCCTAGCAACCCAACCCAAACCAACCTCAATGCACCGCCCCCCACCTCAAGCCGGTAGGAGTTATCTCTAACATTGAATTGTTAAGATGTAAAACAGGTTATTAGTTTTATTATGGTGATAAAATGTCTACCTGTGATCATCCCCACTATGTCACTAGGATTTCGAGTGAAAGATATTTAAAAGCATTTATGTTGAATCCTGAATCCACTAACACCTCAAAATTTTAGTAGTTAAGGTTAACTAAGGAAATTTAATTTCGTATCAAAGCTAAGCAATTACTAGAAATTCCTATCTTAAGAGGAATGACTCATTACTGAAATGTGCATGCTGCCAAAAATGTTTTAGTAGTAATGGTCAACAAAGGAAATTAATAAAAGGGTTACTGACAATTAAAGAGTGGTGGTACCATTTTTTAGTAGTTTACACTAATAATCTATGTCAGAAGATACATAGGGAATTGAAGGGTGTCAAAGTTTTAATGGCAATGGTTAACAGAGAAGTTTAATAAAACAGTTATTGACAATTGAAGAGTGGTAGTACCATTTATAGGTAGTTTAGACTAAAAATGTACCTGAAAATTTACAAAGGGAATTGAAGGGTGATATAGGATGAATTGAAGTGTGACATAGGATCATTTATCCATTTAGTTTATGTGATTTGTTTTCTTTTGATTGCTTATATGGCATTAAGTTTAGTGCATATTAAGGACTGTAGTAGATGGCATCAACAATGAAATCTTTGGTTTATGCACTTCGGTGGTGCATATGGAAGGTCTGAAAGTGCCTATTGGACAAGCTATATGCCCGCAAATCATGCCATGTGGAAGTTGATAACCATCCAATCCACAATTAAGACAAGCATTGCAATAACTCAAAAACTATGCCTCGTTTGAGATTCTAATCCTGCGATGAGAATCTGTTGCCGAGATAAAGCTATATATCCAAAACTTATTTGGCAGCATCACCATCTCCAAATAGGTGTTCCCTGCATATCACTTTCTCCTAGTCATCTATTACTAGAGTTCACTATAATCACTACTTTTATCCCTCCACGTGGCCTATGAAAATCTTGACATTGAAACGCAATTAAATCTAAAGAGCTTAGATTACAATCCAATCCCAACTGGATGGTGGTAAAACTTCACCCTCTCCGTAATTTTTAATCTCCAATTGATATAATTGCATGGCGAGACGGGGGTGTCGAGAGATTTCGCAAAGGGATGCGAAGAGAAAGAGACAGCCAAGCAAGAAAGTGAGATATGCATGGGAGAGCAAGCGAGAGAAATAAAAGAGGAGAGAGAGAGATAAAGAGAGATTGAAAGAGAGTGCTTAGGGAGAGAGAGAGAGAGAGAGAGAGAGAAGATTAAATGGGAGAGAGGAGAGAGGAGAGAGATATAGAAGAGAGGAGTTTACATAATGACGGAGAAAGGGAGAGAGGGATGCACTAGAAAGAAAGGCATTCGTCCAAACACTCCCATGGTAGTGTTAGTAAAAGCTATCTAACACTACCATGGGAATGCAGAACATTCCACCACAACACTACCAAACAAGACTTAACAGACCAAAGTGTGTCACTACTCAAAAGTCGTAAAAACAGTAAGTGTTCGTAGTTACCGTTTAATTGGAAAAACTATAGTCCAAACTGTCATTTCGATTGTCAGTTAATATTGATTAATAACAAAATATTAAAAATATGTGATTTTTTCACAAGTTTTAGGAATGAAACAGATTAAAACTACTTGCAAACAAAAGTAGAGATAGAAATGTGTTTAGAATATTTGATGGATCATAGCCCCTTTATATTATAATATAGATAGATATATATTATTCATACCTATATACATAGATAATTCATATCTAGCAGCACTTTTTCTATATCGTTTATGTCGGATTCATCTTACAACTGTTTTCTCTACTGTTTTGGGCTTCCATTTGTAGGCTATGGGCACTGCAAGTACAAGTAATGAAGGTGGAGGAGATGTAGAAGACAATCCAATGGAAATATCGTGTTCTTGCACAATCAAAAGAGGGCTGATATTGTGCTTAACTATGATTTGTATAGGTCTTTCAACATTATATGATGCTTTTAGAAGCATTGCTATGTGTATTACATTATTTTTTAACAATAAACTTGAATGCCAATGATTAGGACCAATGGGATCATTTGTTTATTTATTTACTTATTTATTTTGCCCTAAGCTACAAGGACCAAAAGATTGATATTCGAAAGATTGACCAAAGCATATGTCATATTCATAGTGTGCGTGAGAGCAAGAGCCAGGGCGAGAGGGATAAGTCCACAACATTATAGCATTCAAAACGGTTGACGAGGAATAGGTAATTTTAGTTCAATTGAGTTTGCTCTTTGAGTCCGAGTGAAGAATGCCTACTTTTGAAACCGATTCAAATTGCCCACTCTAACCAATGACCATAGCAATATCATGTGCTACTAATGGAGAATTTACATTTGGGTGGTGCGGGTAATGATTAAGTGAAGAAGTTAAAGAATAAAATTGAATCTTTTAAGGTCAGATATAAGGGGTTTTTCAAATATCATAAGTGCGACCACACCCATACACAAACACTTGGATCTGCCCGTGTATCAGGATTGTTGCTTTTTATCCCCATGCATCACTCAACGAGCTCCTCCTATTTGAGCATCACTACCGACTTCTGCATCTCAACAAAACTCTTGAAGTAACATCCTTTTATACGAGCCCACGCAGATCAACCAAGGACTAGCCTCTTCCCTGTACTCGCATGAGCCCTTGGTGTCATATTCTATTAGATTGTTGATGGGGCTTCACAATGGGAACCACTCGTGAAGGTATTTGTACTTCTCAGGATGTTAATGATTTAATGGCTGAAGGTGTTGTAAAAGATGAAATGCATCTTAGCATGGGATGACATGTCCCACTGGCAGGGGCTGTAGTGGTGAAATGGATTTTTAGGAGGGCAAAGTTTTCACTTGACAATAGACAATATATTATTCATATCCAATCCTCTTTGAGCCCCCACTTGAGCTCTCCTGCTCGGATTAGCCTATCCAAAAATAATTACCCCCAAAATCATACGCTTGCATTTAGTTTCATGTGTAATTATTATTTTTATCATGATTCAACCCACATTAGACATCATGACAACTGTGTGAAACAGATAAATGTGTCAGTTTAAAGATAGTGGAATGAGGATGACATGATGGACTAGGGGCTGGACTCATAGAACTCTAGTCAAATTGTCATAAACTTTGATAACTCTTTTTTTTGGGTGTTCTTTTGATCGTCCTCTTTGGTTCTTTGATCTTAATGTCTAAATTTGAAGCTTTTGGTGCGTTTATTCCTTTTATCATGATTGAATCCAATTGCATCTCATTGAAGTCAGTTGGACTGTCAAAGGCAGTCCTGTGCGCAGAAAGTTTACCTTTGCCAATATGCAGTTTCCAAATTACTGAATAAAAAGTGGAATTTTCACATTATTTAAAAAAAAGGATTTTGCCCATTCAAGATATAAAAGATCTAAATTTTCTAAAGATGGTGTTGACCAAAACTTTATACCAAACGTTGGCATTTCACATTTGTCATTAATTTTTTTTCCAAGTATACCCTTTTGTACTATATCGCATAGACTGAAGCAATAACCCTTCATATTCCCTGCTATATTTTTTCATTTCCACCTAGTTTGTTCTAGCAACTTTCTTTCTCCTTTAACCTTTTTAGAGGTGCTCTCCAAGGTACTCTCTATTGCTACTCCTTCAATTTTCTTTATCATTTAGAGAGGTTTTCAAAAAAGATTTTCAGTATTAACCTTTTATTTTCTTGAACGGAATCTGAAGATTTCTCCACTACTCTTCTTCCTTTTTTTATTTTCCATTTGGTTACAAACCATCATTAAGTGATGAGATGATGAAATCATGAATTGCATATCCATTGTCCACCTTTGTACAAATAATAAGATAGAAAAAAACAAAGTATGGGTTATTGCTTGTCATTTTTTTTCTTTTTTTGTGGTAATGCATGGCTTTTGTTTCAGTTTTTACATCTAAACTACAAAACAATTTTTGCACTTTTTTCAATAAACCTCTTAGACTTGTAGAATGTATTCATAATATTGTATTTTGTAATGCTTGTATTTTAAAAATTTTTTAAGGTATTTGCAAAGTGTTATCAATTGTTGCAATGGATGACCTATGACAAGAGACACATTTCACATGGAAACTTTTTGATAAGAGATTATCAGAGAGTTATTTTATGCAGCCTCAAATTTGAATGCAGTTGACACATTGGTATCTGATCCTGTTGTTTTAGGAGATAAACACATGTGCTTCCTCCTCATGGAAAGAGTTAAGCTGGTAGGACCAGGAAGAATAAAATACATAAAGAGGATCAAGGAATGAACAAAGTTACTTGCTATAGATATAAGAAGAAAGGTCATAATTGGCTAACATGTCGCAATCTACCCACGCCGGAGTGACTTTGAAACTTAGGCCAGTCAACATTTTGAATTCACAATTCTCAGTGAAGAGAATATAGCATTTACTTTACAATATTGTGAAATATGTTTTGCAATCTCGTCATATAGATTGCTAGACTTTTTGAGGTGTAAGATATTTTGTTAACATAGTTATTTTGGCTTGGTAATCTCCATCGATTTGCTTTACAAGTTTGTATTATAACTTCTTGGAGCATGCCAATTTTGTTTTTCACTCAGTTAAGTATTAGTCAATTGTTTAAGTTCTGTTTTTCATAGGTTGAGAATGTTTTTATTGGGATGTATACCAATTTTTTGAAAGCTAATGTTTTCTTTTGATGCAATGAATAACATGCAATAAGATCTCAAAATAAATAACTTAGAAATAGGCCAACTGTAGGAATCTAATTCTGGGCTATCTGTGCAATATCACACAAAGAATTTGGCAATTCAACAAAAAATAAATTCCAAACAAGTAATGTCATAGATTGGGCACCACTTCTTGGGGATATATCAAACTGTTTCACAGCCAAGGCTTTCACTTATTGCGGTGAGAAAAATGGAATACGTTTTCAGAATAAATTACCCATAAATAAACCAAGTTTGGCAGCCAAACTCTAGAGTTGCTGTGCAATATCGCACATAGACTTTAAAAATCTCCAAAAAGTAAATTTCCGGGGAATAATGTCATGGATTGGGCACCACATCTAGGGGATATATCAAACTATTTCATAGCCAAGGCTTTCACTTATTACGGTGAAAAAAATGGAATAATTTTTCAGAATAAATTACCTATAAATAGGCTAAATTTGGCGGTCAAACTCTAGAGTTTCTGTGCAATATCGCACAAAGACTTGAAATAATTTCTAGAAAATAAATTCCGAGAGAGTAATGTCATGGATTGGGCACCATATCTAGGAGATATATCAAACTGTTTCATTGCCAAGCTTTCACTTATTGCAATAAAAAACATGGAATAAGTTTTCAGACTAAACGACTAAGAAATAGACCAAGTTTGGTGGCTAGACTCTAGAGTTTCTCTACAATATCACACAGAAACTTGGGGATTTTTAGGAAAGTAAATTCTCAGCAAGTAATGTCATGGATTGGGCATCATATCTGGGGGATATATCAAATTATTTCACAGCCAAGGCTTTCACTTATTGTGGTGAAAAAATTGGAATAAGTTTTCAGAATAAATTACCTATAAATAGACCAATTTTGGGGTTCAACCTCTGGACTTTTTGTGCAATATTGCATAGAGACTTTGCCAATTTGCTAGAAAATAGATTTCCAAAGAGTAATTGAATAAGTTTTCAAAATAAATTATTCCAACTATGGGGAGAAGTTTTGAAAATGGAATAAGTTTTCAAAACTAGAGGAAATTTGATTTTTAACCACAAACCCTTAGTGCCAATTACAACCGTTGGCTTGTATGGGTCAATGATGGCATCCTGGCTTTTTTCAGGCCCTTTCCCTGGGATATGCCCAATTTCTTTCAATTTTTTAGAAATGATGGAAGTGGCATCAAGTAAGTCCTTTTATGAGAATAGCCTCTTCTTCCTCAGTTGTAGCGATGAAGGGTAGTGGCGAGGGCACTCTTGGCAACGGGGACAGTAGTGGCGGCAGGTGAGTGATAAGTCCTTAAAAATGTATATTTTCATATATATTTTGGACCATTTTAAATACTTATTAAGCCAAAAGAGCCTCATTTAGTATGATCTAGTAGTTTAAGGCATTTTAAATACATTCTAGTATCTCTCTGCACAGTTTGTTTAAAAATTACACTTTTGCATAAATTCATGAAACTTGCCATTTTTAGGAAGTCTATTTTTTAAAAGTTTTGTGAAAATTTATATTCTCATCAAATATATTCAATTTTCATTATTATTAGCTCATTCATATAAAATTATAAAAAATGGTTTACATTTTTATCATCATTTCATGAGAGATGAGCTCACATTCATGCATTTGTGATCTTAGGGGTAAAATTATTTTTTCACTTGAATTCACAGTTGTTTTGTAGGAAATTGATGATATAGGTCCCGTTTATAAAAAATTGAGGTAAGGAATTAATTTTCAGAAAAAAGGAGAGAAGAATTGAAGAGAGAAAAGAAATTAGAAGAAAATTGCAAAAGTTAGCTTCATAATCCCACACGCATATGCATATGTGTTTGAACACTTGTAAAGCATCCAAGATGGGGTCCATTTATTTGTTGCACATTTTCAAGAGATTTTGAAGAGAGTTTGAGGAGTCTCTTATCAAAGATGAATGAGGAAAGCCACATAGGAATTTTTTTAGGAAAAGGAGAATATTTAATTAAAAAAAAATCTCCAAGCAAGCATAGACATCCAACACATGTTTTGGAACAGATTTTGGCTAAAAAAATAAAGAAAAAATTATCTAAAAGATCTTTTTGAATTTAAAGCCAACAATGAGTACTTTCCAAAAAAAGAAAGTTAACAATGCAAAGGGATCAAAGGAAAAGTTCAACACCTCATGTGAGCCAAATTTGATTCCAAGAAAGGATTGTTATTCCTAAATTATCTCTCAAAAGATCTTAATACAAGGTGGCAAAAGACAAAGAAGGAAAAAAGCATGCAAGAAGGATTCCAAGCAAAGCAAAGAAAGAAAGAAAAGAAAAAAAAAAGAAAAAAAATCCCAAAAGGGGATCTCACGCCTAAGCCATTGTATGGAGCCCATTCTCTTCCATTTTGTTTTATTATCTTTCAAGGTTTTTATCAAATCAAGTAAAGAGGAAAACTTTGGGGCTAGAAAAAGTATAAATAAGGCACCCCTCTCCCATACTCTTCATGGAAAAAAAGCTCTCACTCTAAATCTCTACACTTCATCTTTCTCTCCCTTCATCCTAGTCCTCAAAGTGGCTTAGCCCTAAGGCCGCACTACACCCTTAGGAATTTCAACTAGAAGAGGTTCTTTTCTTTTCCATCCTAACATATATTGTTCTTAATTTTTTTTTTGACAATCTTTTATAAAGAATTTTTACATGTTAGTATATGTTGTTTTTCTTAACATTTTTCTTCTTTTCTTATGATTTGTGTGGGCACTTTTAATGTTTTTTGTGCTTGGATTGACAACCCAATGTATTAAAATCATATTTGAAGAAATTATGAACCTAATTTAAAAGAAAATGTTGAGAAGATAACTTTACTGCCTTTACTACATTTAGTTTTGCAATACTACATTTAAATTCTTATAGTTTTAGTTTACTTCCTGTATTTTTTTTTAATTTTTATACACTTTTAATTTCTGCACTTTTCTTTAAATTCCTGCATACTTTATGTTCTTGCACAATTTTTTAGATTTGTTTACTGCTGAAACTTCCATTAGATTTTTGTTTTCATAATCAAATTTGATGGTGTTAGTCGGGAAATTTTAAAATTAGTTTTAACATCTAAATCTCAAGTATTTAAAGTTGTTAAAAGCAAGACAGAAGTTGAGATAAATCTAAAGTTTTGTTGATTGAATTTTTTCAATTAGAATTGTTCATAAATTTTCAACTTTTATCTACTTCATGTTTGGGTTAGTTCAGAAATTTGATTTGCAGAATATACTACTTCAGTTCAGGATTTATGATGAAAGTAGAAAACTGTTGAGTTGAAAAAAAAAAAAGTAGAACTCAGAAAGGAATAATTCAGGAACTTGTTTGGCCGAATTGTTTAGTCCAGAATTCAGAATGTTGTTGGCAAATAGGCAAATATGAAAATCAGAATTACAATTGAAAATTTGTGTAGGAAGTTGTCTCAAAAAGAGCACTGGTGCACGATTTATTTGCACATGAATGATTGACGTTCAGTCACTACAGTTTTTTTTTTATACCTGAAATCAGATTTGAGACCGAAGTGAAAACAGTCCAGATGTTTTGCACACAATATTTTGAATTAAGCCTATGTTGGACGTTTTACAGCAATTGAATTATAATGTTTAAAACAGTTTTTCAAATCTGAAAACAGAATTAAAATGCAAGTAAAACAGCATGTGAATAACAGATTTTGTGCAGTCAACTGTTCAATGTAAAATAGTTTTCTAGATTCAAAACGGAATCATATATGTTAACAACCCAAACTTGTATTTCAATAGTAAAAAATCAGATTAGAACTCAGTTTAGTTTGGGCAAGTTTTACCTGAATTTGTGTGGACTAAGTTGGGGATCTTTGGAACAATGATAAAATCTAATTTTCTAGATTTTTCAGATCTAAAATTGAATCAATACAGCACCATTAAGGTTGATTTTTGAAGCAAAATTTGGCTATACATCATATACATCATGGGCACACATCCACTCATTAAAACAATCATGTAGTTTTTTTTTTTTTTAGTTTGCATTGTTTGCATTTATATATCATAGATTAGTTTAGGAAAGTTTAGTTTTAGATTTTGTTTTATTTTTAGAAAGATTTTGATGTATGATAATTTAAGATAGATTGTTTTTTTTTTTTAAATTGTATAGCTGTAATGTATGTTGTTGTTTTAGAAATTGCTTTGCTTTAAGAGTTACTAACTTGATTTTTAGGTTGTCAATTAGATTTCCTTCTAAAGTTAAATTTCTTTCTTATTTTGAATAGGATTTAGAAATCTTTTGTTCTTAGTTTAATTTCGAGGGTTTTTGTTTTCTTTAACTTTTATTTATTTTGTTTCTAACTTTGTTTAGTATTTTATTTTTAGTAAGTTTCTAATTTTAGATTTAGTTTTATTGGAAGTTCTAACATGTGTATTGTTTTGTAGTAAATTTAATTTTATTTTTAGGAACTTTTTAGATTTAGGATTTACTTTCTTTATTTGAATTGTGATTGTAATTATTTTTTTTTATTAGAAATGTATGTATTTGTTAGATTTTATTTAGGATAGTTTTAGAATTTTGAATAGGCAGGTGACAAGTTGAAAATATTTTAAGCATAACCCCCTGTAGATCAACCTGGTCTTACCAGTATTTTACTACATTGCAGCTTTGCACTTGGAGTTGACGAACAGTGAGAATGAGTCGAAATCCAGATTTTGGATGCCTTATCAAAGCTTCTTCTTCTCTTCCAGTTGTAACAAGATACCTCTGCTTTCTTAAAGAAATTCAGTCACAGCAGCCCCTCACACCTGTGCCTCTTACTCACACTGTTGAAAGGCTTTATTTTTTTTTTCTATAAAGGTAAATGGTGAAAGTTAAAAATAGGGTTTTAACTTTTAAGGGTAGAGATGGAATACAAAATGGGGTTACATTGTACCATACCCATATATGGGATATTTTTTTGGTCAAGACTATTTTGAAGAATACATGATCCTTTATACCCTATATGGTCAAACTCCCTTAAAAAATGAGTTATTTAAAAAAAATTTATGTCATCATCTTTATCATCAGGGGTGGACCGAGAAAGTTGGACTTCGTCGGGGGGGGGGGGGGGGGGGGGGGGCGCCTATATATAAAATAAATGTTAAGAAGGGGGCAAATGTTAAAAAAATATTAATTTCTAAAATTTCTAGGATTTTTTTTTTATTTCAAACGTTTTCCAACCATGGGTGGGGCTTCAGGCCTTAGCCCATCTACCAGGGTTCGCTCCTAATCATCAGTTATCATTTTTTTGAGATTTTTTCCCTTTCCTCTATGAAAAGCCTTTCATAGGTAACCAACCTCTTTAAAGCTGTCCCCACTTTGGTTTGAAATATCATTGATTGCAGCCATTGTAATGTGTCCGGTCATGACCTTGGAGAATTTTGCACAAGGGATGACCGTGCTCACTTTTTAAAAAATAGCCAAAAATAATTGCTCCCTTCTCTTTGATAAGACCTGCATAAATTCCATAACAAAAGTTGGATACATCCATCACTACAGTGGAATTTGGGAAGCCTATATGTAAAAGAAATATTGGGAAGGGGGCAAATGTTAAAAAAAAAAGGATTTTTATGAAAAAATTAATCCTAAATTTAGATTATATGAATTGATTAAGAAAGATTAGAAAAAAAAAATCTAATTTGGAGTTCGTACTCCATCAAAAGACAAATATCCCTTCAGCTGACAATATCGTTAGGCGTACAAAGCCTTATAAACATTTCCTTCTGTCTCTTCTCCATTTTGAGATTTTGTTAAAGTCTTTATTTCTCACCCTGCGACAGCATCACCATCAACGTCCTATCCTTTTTCTTATTCTTCTTCTTTTATTTCTTTTCCTTTCTACAGAACTAGTATGCCCTCCTCCTCCTCCTCCTCCTCCTTCTTTCACTAGTATGCCTTATTTTTGTTTTTCTTCTTCTTCTTCTTCTTTATTATTTTCTTTCCCTTTAATATCTCTTTCTATTCTGACAATCCCTTCACCTTCTCGTGTTTTTTTTATTACATTTCTCTTGGTCCTCTCTCTCACTCTCTCTGTTTTCTCATACTCTCAACCATTCTATTTCTCTTTTCTCTATGCTCAGTTATTTTTAATTTTTGTTTTATTTTTTTTCTTCTCTCGTAAGTCCTCTCTCCTTTCCTCTTATTGTCATCCTACTCAATCCTCTTCTTCTTATCTTTCTTTTCTCATTTTTTTTTCCTTTCATTTTTTTCCTTTTCCCCCGTAAACCAAAAATACCAAAAAATTACTCTCTGGATTGTGGTCCATGAGTTCTACTGCTTAGCGGTAAATCATTCTATAGCTAAGTTGTAAGGAACTTATGGCTTCGCAGTATGGTCAACTGTAAGCAAAAAATACTAAAAAAACTCTGGATAGTGGCCAGTGAGTTCTACGGCTTGGCCGTAAGGTCAGCCTTAATAGAACTCCATAATTTTCAGGTAGCGATATCGTTACTATCTTTAACGCTTTATATGTCCATTTTAGTTTCCAACATTCATTATCTAAATATCTTTATACTGAGATACCTAAATTACGTAAAAGGCATAGAAATTAACCCAAAAAAATTAGATATCGTTATTATTATTATTTTTTTGCATTATCTTCCTTGGTTTGGTTCTGTTCATTTATTCCATAAATATCTTTATACGAAGATACATGAAACTATGTAGAGGGCATAGAAATTGACAAAAGAAAAAAAATTTTGATTCATGTATGAATTTATAACTTTCAGGTAATGATATTGTTACCATTTTGTTACGCTTGATATGCCCTTTTTTTTTTTTCATTTTTTCATCTTGATGGGGTTTTGGGTCAAATTTTAATTCCTTATGCCCTCTTCATATTTTAGGTATCTTAGTATAAGTAAAATGAATGTTGAAAATCAAACTGGAAAAGATAATGTTTAAAAAATAGTAACGATATCGTTATCTGAAAGTTATATATTAATACATGAATCTACCTTTTTTTTTTGGGTAAATTCCTATGCCTTCTACATAGTTTATATATCTTAGTATAAAGATATTTAGGAAATGAATATTTGAAATCAAAATGAGTATATAAAGCGTTAAAAATGGTAACAATATCGTTACCTGAAAGTTAGAAATTCATACATGAATCAAAATATTTGGGTCAATTTTTATGCCCTCTATATAGTTTATGCATCTCAGTATAAAAATATTTAGAGAATAAATTTTGAAAATCAAACTGGATATATAAAAGTGTTAAAAATAGTAATGCTATCGTTACTTAACTGTTACGGCTTAGTCTTACGACTTAGTCATAAGTGAAAAAAACTGTGCAAATACTGTCTACTGGTAAAATGACCTACGACTCAACTGTAAATGCATTGCGGCTTAACAATAAGGTTTAGCCGTAATTGAAAAGACATTGCGCAAATACAATCTACCGGTAAAAGGACCTATGGTTCAGCCGTAAATGCACTAGGGCTATGGCTTACCCGTAGGACTTAGCCGTAAGTGAAAAACCCTGCGCAAATACGGTTTAATCAAAGCTGAGGGCATATTTGTCTTTTGATAGAGTATGAACTCTAAATTTAATTTTTTTAAACTTTTCTTAATCAATTGGTATAATCTAAATTTAGAATTTATTTTTTAGTAAAAGTCTCAAAAAAATATTAATTTCTAAAATTTCTAGGATTTTTTCTAAATTTCAAGTATTTTCCAAGTATGGGTGGGGCTTCAGGCGCTAGCCCATCTACCAGGGTTTGGCCCTAATCATCATTATCATTTTTTTGAGATTTTTTTCCCTTTCCTCTATGAAAAGCCTTTCATGGGTAACCGACCTCTTAAAAGCTGTCCCCACTTTGGTTTGAAATATAATTGATTGCGGTCATTGTAATGTGTTCGGTCCTGACCTTAGGGAATTTTGCACAAGGGATGACCGTGCTGTCTTGGTTTTTCAAATAGCCAAGAATAATTGCTCCCTTCTCTTTGATAAGACTAGCAAAAATTTCATAACAAAAGTTGGATACATCCATCATGATAGTGAAATTTGGCCGAGACATATATATACATATCTAAAGGCTTCTAAAATGTAGGCCCCACGGAGGTGCTAGTAAATTTCTAGAGAGTCCGAACTAGTTTTTGTTTTTCGTTTTTTTTAACGAGAGCCAACGTTTACCTGAGCTAAAATTTGATGTCAAGGCGTTCGTTCGAGAGAAGTCAAGAAATTTGAGCGGTCTCCATTCAGTGGAGTCCAAAGTGGGCAGAATCCTGGCTAATTGTCTTCCAGGGGTTTCTATTCACTTAGAGGCTCAATAAAGTCTGATCCAGGCTCTTTCTTAATGGTTTTGATCTTATGGGAAGGGTTCCATGCGTGCTGCAATGTTGGGTCCACTTGCTTGCTCACACGGAGGCGGGGCTGGTGGTGTATTTGGTGCCGTCAACAAATCAGGCATTTTCATTCCCAGTGGATCGACTGCCCAACGATGATCTTCATATCCTCTCTTGTGCGGGCCTAAAAGCAAAAAATAGGAAGAAATTTTTGGGCCAAGTCATCACTGTACAAATATTTTCCTTAAGACTCTTTTGTACTTTATTAGTAAAGTAGAGCAAGAAAAATTTTTTAATGAAAACAGAATAAAATATGACAGGGTTTAAGTGGTAGTTTTTATTTATCGGTCTAAGTGATAATTTTTATTTATCCTTGGTAACTTGAAAATGAATCTTTTTTTTTTTACTTTTTGTGTAAATAGTAAATAATTTTTTTATTATTTAGTAGCTTAAAAAAACAATTTTTATACTTTTGATATGATCCATATATATTTTTATATGTCTTTTAAATGAAGTCTCAACTTTGCTCTCTCTTATTCTAATAAAGTGCCAAACTTAGATTTGGTTGATTGCTTATATGTATAAAAAAGTATGAGTCATGCTAACCACACTTTAAATCTCACAATTCATTTTATATGATAGTTTTTGTTTCTCTCATTTTTATAATGTTAAAAAATAAATAAATAAGTTAGGCATGTTATATAAGACGATTGTGATACAGAGAGTGTCGCTAGTATTATTTAATATAGCATTTTCATTTATCATTCGTGACACATAAGTGTAGTGATGTGCATTCCATCAAACATTCAAAATAAGCCATTGGGTGTGATCCACTATAGGTGGCCACAATGCACACCACGTCTATAAGGCTATAACTAGGCCATGTTTTCCTAATAAGCCCACAGTGAGACACGATTCTGTTCCCACAATTCGGTCACAAACTTACAATAACGAAACCCAAACATGCCCACGAGTCACGAAGCCGGCAGTGGGACCCACATACTCCACTACCCCTATAAATTGCCCTCTCCCAATCCTTTCGCTCTCCGGCGATCTTCATGACCTTTTTCTCCTTTCGCCGAAATATCTTCACATTTCGCTCGTGGTCGTATGACTCTTTCTTCTCTTCTCTTCTCTTGTCCTCTCTACACTGCATCTCATCTCATCTCATCTCATCTAGCTCTAGGGTTTCTCATTTCTTCTTCGAAATCGCGATTTCGACGTCTCCTTCGATTCCTGTTCGTACTTGCATCTCTTTAATCTCTACTGTTCATCTTCGATGCCTGCTTTCGCGATCGGTTTTGCTAACTTTCTAGGGTTCTTCTTGTCCGTCCGCTCCGATTTCTAGGGTTTTCGAGCCTTTTTTTTGTAGGGTTTTAGCTTAGTTGATGCATTGTTAGGGTTTTGCCTGATTGCCTCCTGTCGTTTCTGCTGTCTCTGCTTCTGAATCGGTGGGGTTTGCTTTATCACTTTTGTCTTCAGATTGGTGGGGTTTTAGGGTTCTGCGGCTCTGTGGTTTGGGGGCTTGTTTGGTGGTGCATTCTCTTAGGGTTTTGTTGTTGTTTTTGGTTGAGGTGTATTGCCATGGGGGAATGGCAGGATCTTGCTCAGCATGTGTTCATCGGCCTCATCTTCTCGTTCCTCGTCGCCAAGCTCATTTCCATGGTCATCTCCTTCCGAGAAGAGAACCTTAGGGTCGTGCGCGACGAAGATTTGCCTCTTGAATCTGTTGAACCTGAAGAACAATCAGCAGGGGAACATGGGGAAATGGATGCTGATCTGGGTTCTTCTGTGCATGAAAAATCTGGGTTCGGTGGGGAATCCTCGGGTGCGGCTGAAAAGCAGCCCTTGTTAGGTGAGACCCTCGTGGTTGATGATGGCGGCGACGAGGATGAGGATGATGATGATTGGGAAGGGGTTGAGAGTACGGAACTGGATGAAGCGTTTAGTGCTGCGACTGCTTTTGTGGCTGCAGCTGCTGCTGACCGGATGTCGCAGAAAGTGTCTAATGATGTGCAGTTGCAGCTCTATGCGCTTTATAAGATCGCCACAGAGGGTCCCTGTAGTGTCCCACAGCCTTCTGCTCTCAAGATGACGGCGCGCGCCAAGTGGTACATCTATTAGATATGTATTATCTGATTGTTGTGTTGCTTGATGCAGATTTATGTTGCTTTTTAACATGTTTCTTGTCGTGGTACTGTATGATGATGGTTTTCTACACTTTAAAAAAAATTTTTTTTTTTATTCCTAATTTGTGAAATGTTGAAGCAATTTATCTGTCTTTGATACTTAGTTAATACCTAATAAAGTGCTTATGATGCATATGCTAATTTTGAGTGTCAACATTTTCCTAAATGTAGCGACAACGTCGCTCTAAACCCATGTCTAGATACGTGGTCTGCAATCTTGCTTCCATATAGGACACGAAATTGAAATTGCTTGGAAATGTTGCACCAAAAGACTGATCCCCTTGCCAATTCAGAGACCATGGTAAGATTTTGCCTCTTTTATATGCCCAAATCTAATCTACATACTTGGGCACTCTTCCAATCATTATCTTTAACTCTATGCTTCACTTCTTCCAAAGGATGTCCTAATCATCAACTAGATGCCAGCGCCATTTTTTTGCCTATAAGCATTTGATTCACTTGCCTTAGAGATCTAACACCCAGCGCACCTTGAGATCTCGAGATTTGCACACCACCTCTACTACTTTTCTTTCATTCATTTCCACTGAGGATCTTGGTGCGGTCTTCTAATTTTTTTAATTACCAAAACCAGACCTGGAAAGAGTAGATTGGGAGATAAGCTTAAAGCCGCTTTTAATCACATAGTTTTCCCTAAGCATTTTGATTACAGGAAAATAAGTGATGTTCCAATGTCTCCACAATAGAATCCCCCAAAGCCTGCAAAGCATTTCTAACATGCTTGGCCCACTTTGAGAAAAGAATTTTTTTTAAGGAAATTCCCAAAAATCCTAAAATAAATAGAAAATTTTTTCTTCTTAGAAAAAAAACTCGAACCATTTGAGATTGATTTATGGGAAACATAGATCTATAAGTTACAAGGCAATTTCAAGTGATTCATGAAAAAAAGTGATAGAGGCAAAGAATATGTGTATGTATGTATGTATGCCATAAATTATCCCATGCACACCTCATAGCGAGTTCCACCCATTGTTAAAAAAATCGGCTGAGTTTGAGTCAACTCGGACTTGGCCGAGTCCCTTGCGACTCGCCCGAGTTGCCATGGGATTTGGCCGAGTCCTAATCCAACTAGGCCAAGTCCCATGCAACTCGGCCGAGTCGACTCAAACTCGGTCATGACTGAGTTGGGTTCCGAATTCGATTTTTTAAACCTTGTGTCCACCTGATGGGTATCCTAATGGATTACATGCACATACCTCCTTCTCGTAACCAATCACATTTTTTTTTTCTTTTATGCTCATCTGAATGGACTGCGCCATTGGATCTACAGGTAATTTTTTAGGGGGTGAACTTGTGGGCCATTGATCAAGGGGTTAGGATGATCATGTGAGTGCCTGCCACCGTACACCAGTAAGGCCAACCAAGATGAATTGATCCCCCCCCCCCCCCCCCCCCCCCCCCCTCTCCCATCACTAGGTGGGCCCCATAGTGACTTCCATGCGCACCTTGTGCATACGCGGAGAGAGAGAGAGAGAGAGAGAGAGAGAGAGAGAGAGAGAGAGGTCCAAACATCTAGTAAAAAGCAGGCATATTTATTGTTATTCTAATGCATTCAATCCTGTGATAACTATACCCTAAAAGAAGCTGGCATTATAATTGAGGATAACTTCTCATGTAGAATGGTTTTATCCTTCATCATGTTGTTCTTATATGAAATGCAATTGTGCGGCCAATAAGATGTTTGGCCCAACTCTGGTCAGTGAAATTTGGTGGGGGCTAATAAGTCTATAAATCGAATCCCTTCACACTTACTTAGCCCCCATGAATTGGCATGACTTCCAATTTAATATCTATCCAACCACTAACAGTAATTGGATTCCATCACAAATATAAGAGAGCGCCATTGATGGATTTCTACTGTTGCTATGACACGATAAAAGCTATCGATAAATCTATAAATCTAATCCCTTCACAATCATTTACCCCATGAATTGTCATTATTTCCAATTTGGTACAAATCAAACCATTAACAACCATTGGATTCACTCACCAAAAATAAGAGGACCCCACTGAAAAGGTGAGAAGGTAGAAAGTATCAATTTTCATTGGAATGTTGGTGTTGAAGCAAGGAGAGAAGGCAAGGAATGCATAGCGTTATTAATCAATCTTTTAGAGAAAAAGTAGTGGGATTTAAACGCTTCAACTTTTCTTTGTAGAAGTAATTTAAAAAGGAAGAAAAAGGAGGAAGCAAATGTCTTTATGACAACTTCAACTCAGCAGCCTTTTTAAAACCACTCTCTTTGTTTATGTAGAAGACGGGTGTTTTGCCTCACAAAGTCCTGGCTGATACATACATATCCATATAAATACATGCATATATATGTACATACATACATGCATATATATATATATATAGAGAGAGAGAGAGAGAGAGAGAGAGAGCCAAATCATATATAGAAATTCTCAAAAACTCCCCATTTAAAAAGACTTCCCATTTTCATCCCCTGTTTTTAGGTTGTGGAGCCCGTCTTGAGCCAATCCAGTATTTTCACACACTACCCCACAATGATTTGTCATAAGTTCAAATTTGATGCTCTTCCTCACCGTTGGATTGAAATCCTCGGAAAATGATACCTCTAAAGCAATTAAACTTTCGAGTCGTAGATCAAGCGATAAGGATGACCTAATGGAGTTGAAATTTTTTGTATAGATACGTGTTATCCAGATATATAGAGGGCTTTTTTTTTAATAACGGATATATAGAGGGCTTCTCATGCGCATGGAGTTATTTTTAACCATGACCCATGAGAGTGAATCAGATATAGGCTGCCCATTTGGGTTGGATCTTGGGTACATTCAGCCTGGTTTGGGTCATTATCTATGGACCCCAGGTTAGATGATGTACAGCTCAACATTGTTGGACTGCTCATTATATTTGGGCTTGATCAGCCTCTCCAAAAGATCACTAAAGGACTATTTTGATCTCATGATTAACATTGAATATGACAAATTTACAATTGATTTTGATCCATGACAACCACCCAATTTAAGATTTGACCCCTTTTGTTTGATCCTTCTCCACTTAGTTCAGACCTTGGGCCCTTTTAGTTGATAAAGCTGATCAATATAATCTGTGCCTAGACAATCATTAAAATCTGATCAGATCATTAAAAGCTACTTGCTTTTAATGATGGTTACCATTCAACAAGAGAGAGAGAGAGAGAGAGAGAGAGAGAGAGAGAGAGAGAGAGAGAGAGAGAGAGAGAGAGAGAGAGTATAATCTATGGATAGATCAGTTATATGTCTGCATAGATCTGATCCATGAGCTCCTGAGTTAGTTTGAATTGAAACTAGCAAGTAGCTTCAACATTGGATGGGCAAAATGGATAAAGAGTAGTGGAGTGTAGAGCAATTAGTAAGTGCCACTTTGACAAAATGTGCATTTCTTTAAAATGGATGTTAGACTTTCTTTGTTGCATTGAGTTGAAACTTGGGTAAATGATGAAATGACAAAAAGCTAAATTGCATGTGGATGAGATTTGTATCCCAAGATAGATGTGGAGTTACATTAAAGGTGAGAATTAAGTGTATATACTATTCAATTAAAAAAAAGTGTATATACGATTTCCAAAAAAAAAAATTGAAAAAGAAAAGGAATGAGTGCATGGAAGGAAACCTCTCGGTGGACCAAAATGGAAGGTGAAAAAAAGGGGAATTTCTTTCGAGAGGGTTTGGACATGTACACATAAGATCAATAATAGCCCTGCATGAAGTAGAGGGGTTACAAATTGAAAGAACTCTGGAACAGCTAAGAGGAAGGAGAAAAAAGGGGGAATTTCTTTCAAGATGGTTTAGACATGTGCACGTAAGCTCAATAATAGTCCCTGCATGAAGTAGTGGTGTTACAAATTGAAAAAACTGTGGAACAGTTAAGAGCAATAGGGATATTGAATGAAGTTGTGAGAAAAGGCATATTAGATTATGGATGAATAATAACATGGTAAATATAAGAACTGTGGAAATTAAACTCAAAGCCCATTTGAGATAGATGGGATAGAACTTGGATGATGATGATGATGATGACGGATGATGATGATTTTGTTCTTTTGGGCACTGGAAGCAGAATGGTTTAGTTTCGCATGGAAGAAAATAGATAATGTTAAAAAGAAAAAAAAGATGACTTAAAGATCTGAAACATCTTTTAATGAAGAGAAGATGATCAATGCATCTTCATTTGAGGCACAAAACGTATTTATGAGATTTGTTCTTAATTGCTGGAAATAGATGGCTGGAGTTTTCAGGAAGTAATTTGTGATAATTATTGATCCTTTCCCATAACTGTCTTGTATATATTTTGTGAGGAGATGCTTTCTTAGTGTGAAAAATGGTTTGTGGTTAGACAGGCTTGTTTGTTGTATTTCTCATGGTGTCTTCTTGCATTGTTCAACAAGCTTTGGCAATGTACAGGTAACCTTGTTGATGTTTGAAGAGATTACTTGATATTTTTTTATTATTCATTTTCTGTTTCTGGTTTACTTGATAATAGATTGTTTTTGCTATCTATAGATCCCCTAGTTCCTTTTTTTGTAGAAAAGAAAGGAACCAATTCTTGTATATTACTATGTTAGACATTTAGTGCCTGCATGGTTAACTGATAGAGGAATCAATTCTTGGTGCAAGGAATGCATGGCAGAGATTGGGTGCTATGCCTCCAGAAGAAGCTATGCAGAAGTACATTATGATTGTCAGTGAACTATATCCTTCTTGGGCAAGTGGATCGAGTATGGTGAGTCTCTCATTTCATCCTTTCTCTGTATTTCTTGGTTTTTGTGTTTGATGACCTTCTTAGGCATTTTATCACTGACCACTGGACTGAACTCTGTTAATGTGCTGATTACCAGAAGGGCAAAGGTGGAGCCAGTGCGGATACATCTTCAGCTAAAGGACCAGTGGGACCAGTTTTTAGCACTTTTGTCCATGAGGAGGAGTCTGACAATGAATTGTAAGGTTCTTCTTAAAGGCTATACGTTAAACATTGCTCTTATTACTTTTTATTTTTTAATCAGTCATTTATTTTTTTTATTTTCAATAAGGTTTATTGTTGCTTTTTCAATCTTTTTGTCCCTTTATATCATTTTATCTTAGAGGTGTATATACAGTACACATGACTTATCCCATGCACACTGTGCACTCCTATAGAGGGTCCCACCTGATGGTCCATTTGACTAGACTGCACACACCCCCTTACACTTGACAATCACACGTCCCGATTAGTTTGCACCCATTCAAATGGACTGGACCATTGATCGACTGTGCATCCATCCAAATGGAGTAGAGTTGTGGGCCATGCATAAAGGTTTAGGATGATCAAATGGGGCCTATTTTTTATTTTTTATTTTATTTTAATTTTTTTACATAGGAGGCCCCCCAACCAGATATTTCAATCCCTCTAGTCCCATCTCCATATGGACAGCAGGTGGGCCCCACGGTGAGGCATGCATGGACGCGCACTGGATATAGAATGTAAGCATCTAGATGTGATGAAATTATAATCTGTTTTCATGTTTCTTGTATCATTTGGAGATGATATTCATCGGTTGCAAATGATTATCATTAGGAAATTAAAGACATTCCTATAAACACTTTCTAAACAAGTAAACCAAATTTTTATTACTTGTTTTTCAAAATTCATTTTTCTATAACATATTATCGATCTTAGAAATATTTCCTCAAACAAGTAAAATGTGTTAGAAACTAATAAATGTGGATGGAATTACACAAAAATTTGTTGACCAACTAGTTGGACCCACATTAATCATGTCATATGGCAGGGGGTAAGGGTTTTTTTTTTATGAACTTTATTCCAGACAATTATTTTGCTTGTTATGGTTGGAACAAAAATGCCCTTGAGTGAGTGTACAATAGCTTAGGTGTTGCTGGGTGCTTATTACTTGATATTTTATGCCAATTATTTGGGAGATGAATAAATTTGATCCTCACTAAGTAAGAGAATGTGCATGGAATTTATGTGTAAGTGTTGAATATGTAGAAGTGGGTTCTTCGATTTAGTGGTCCATTCTATGTGATGGGAGCCATTGAGGATACATTGTCATCTCAAATGTCTCCCAATGGGAAAGAGATAATGTACAGTTACTTAACCTGCAGCATAATGGTTAAGTTAATAAATCAGTCTGCAATATTTTTAGTAAAATGACCAATATAGACTATAGAGACCAAGGAAAAGAGGCCAAATATTAGATTGTGGGTTTCAAAGCAAGGTTTTCTCTGATCTGCTGTCAACTGAACCTACATTCTCATTGTACTATGGGCCTCTCATTTCTATAATTTCAACAAATGAGTTTTATTCCCCTCCTAAACATAGAGGAGGAAATAAGAGATGGTTTTTTTTTTTTCTGGTTTTGGTGGGTTGGGCGGTGATGCCACTTGGGGGTGGTTGTGTTGCGGGCATGCTTCTAGGTAATGTTCTTTTCATGCATGCTTGCTTTCTATTGCATGAGATTTCAGTTATACTGTTAAAATTAGATGAGATGCTGGTAGCAGTCATTTGATTTATCCTATGCATCTGGACAAGGTCCTATGTTATTGGTGACGTTGGATTGCTTGCAACTCTATTTCATTTAATGGGCCTGATTACAATGCTGAAATGGATTCTAGTAGTTATTTTCTTTTTGGATTTTATAGTTAATAAGCATTTGCCACAATATACTAGTACAAATGCGATGTATGCTTTATGAGGGGGGCTTTGATGATAGTCTTGTGCACAAAACAAAACTTTGTTTCTCATCCACTTACACATGTGGCAGGCATTCAAGTGCACTAATTATCCTTCAACGTGGAATATAACTTAAACTAACAATGAATGATTTAAGAATCTGATTTATTTTTTTATCATGAAAGTCAAGGTTAACTTGACAGTGTAGTTGGGTGTTTCTTGTTATTTTTTAGAAATGGTTATTTCTTAAAAAAAAGAAAGTTACTGTTCAATGGTTGGTCAAAATTTTGATCCTCATTTTTGCAGGAAGCTTGATGCTATACATGTCTCTGCAAGAGAAGGAGAGACAGATGACTTACTTAAGCATATGGCTGGTGGAGTTTCAGTGAACTTAAGGGGTAAGTTGCTATTGTGCCATATCAGTTATTCGCTTAATGATTATGATTGATGCTTATAAGAATTAATTGACCATGTATGCACTTTAAAATGGAAAATGCATTCGTAGAGGAAAGAGAAGTGATTGTCAAGTTTATTTCTTTAGCATACAAAACTTATGGTATGAAACCCAGGTGTTGGTTCAGGTTTAGGTTTCTGTAACTGTAGTGATGTTGTGCACAATATTGTTGCATTGATTGTTCTAATTTCTGATGATTGTCGTGGTCCACTTACTTCTGTGGTATCTTGTGAAGCTAGGAATTGAGGCATGTGTGTTTTATTGTTGCATGGTACCAAGGTTTTCAAAATTGGACTTGGTGAGGACTCATCATCCTTGAGTCTAATCAACCCAGTTTTTGCATGGGAATCATTTTGAGTCATACAGTGGCACCCTAGGTGACTAACACTAGAAAATGTATGAAAAAAATTAGCAACAAGTAATATAAAAATTGAAAATTATCATAGTATAAACCTAGAATTTCAAGACTTTCTGTGTTCCATTTGTTAATAATAATTTAAGTTATCATAAGGTACCCACATTTATATTTCATTCAGGAATAGTGTCACTGATCTTCAAAAAAGTGGTTTTACAGGGAGGTTGCTGTGCTAGCTTTGAGAAGTCGTCCCAAAGTAGGGAGGCTTCCTGTTTTGTATCGTGGGCATGAAATTGGAGCTAAACCAAGGTAGAAAGAACTTTGGGCTCCTGTTAATGATAATTTTGAAAAAAAAAAAAGAAAAAGAAAAAAACTGCCCTTGTGGAAAAGACAATATGTATTTGTAGCAGTGAGATTCACCTTGATATTAAAGCTAGCTAGTCTAATCACAGGTTCGACTGCACAAGGTGGGATTTTTTATGGGAAAGCAAGAGTGATAAGAGAATGCTTCACTTTGATGAGATGGAGTGGGGGTAATTAAGCCAAAAAAGGAGCAGCAGATTGGGCCATGGAAGTATAAAGGAGTTGAATTGTCCTTACTAGCTTGCGTGGTGGAGATTTGGAATGGAAAATAATTTGTCTCGGGTAGTGTTGTTTAGGAAGCCTCTCCCATCAGTTAAGAGGAGGTGTGGTAGGGACAGTTGTTGAATCTTCTTTCTTTTGTTTTATTACTATCATTATTAATTTATTATTATTATTTTTTTCAAGTTGAATGTGGAAGTGCCCACCTTGTTGAAGTTTTTGGTGAAGGCCTTTTATCTCTAGAAAGGTTGCCTCAGTCGAAAGTGTCATGCTTTGGTATGGTTGGGGCTGGTTCGTCCATGAGTCCAGGCTTTTCTTGTATAACAGTGGGAAGGTGTATAGTGTGAATAATCAGAGGAGGAAGGGCATGGCATTAGAAAACATTTTGGATTTGTATGTGACACATGGAAAAGTGGATCATCTTTCTCTTCACTCAAACCAACAATGTTTAAGCCCCATAGAATTTCATGAAGAAACCCATTTAACATTCCATCTGATATAAAGGCTATTCCAGAGTTGTACTGAATTCAGGTTTGCCACTGAGGAGAACATTTTAAAATAGTCCATAACAGATGACTGAGCAAAACCGTTTTGCCATTAGTTTTGCTTTGTATCGCTGCTTTATACCATTTGAATTATATTTCGGACCATACACCCATTTGCATCCTACAACATATTTTCCCTTTGGAAGATCAACAACATCCCTTGCTTCATCTTTATTAAGATCATGTATCTCTTCCATCGGAGCAACTTTTCCGTTTGGATCTATCAAATCATTGAATGCATGTGTAGGGTGGCATTTCAGTAGCTATTTGTAACACAATTGATTTAAATGATGGTGATAAACAATAATATGAAGTTTTGAATGTGATGGTTAGTAACATTAGCATTTCTCCTTTACAAAAAGCAATAGAGAGATCAAGGACATTGGCAGGTCTGGAAGACCACTTGGTAGCGAGTTATCTGTTTGGATCTTAGACATCTGATGCTGATGACTCAGATGAGAGCAATGATCTTGGACATCCGCTGCTGATGACTCAGATGAGAGCAATGGTGTGATTGGTAACGAGATATCCATTTGGATCTTGGGCATCCGCTGAAAATGACTCAGATTAGAGCAATGGTCTGATTGTCACTTTGTCTTTTCTTGGTGAATAGATCTGAATCGGTTCCTCTTCTGTTGTCTTTCCTTCTGGAGTTTCTCAAGTCTTTCCCAAAGCTTTTTCTTTGTTGACAGGTTCTGGCAGTATTACTCCCAAAGTTACTAATTGAATCTCCTGCTGACTATTAAAATTTTTTAGTCACTTTTCCTTTTTTGTCAACAAAAGGAGTATCTTCAGAAAAATGCAAATCCGTACTAACAAAAACCAAATAGCTTCCATCTGGCATAAACACACATACTTTGTGTACTTGAATATCCCATAAAGATACATTCTCAGCTTTAGCTTATCCTTCTGTTGCTTTTGAGTATGAAGAAAGCATATCAGTCCAAACATGGATCAAAACAATGGCTGCTGCATAGTGTATCAGCCCTATCATAGGCCGTAATAACTGTGGTCGCTCTGGTAAAACCAAATTAGCACTGCTTTCATCTGTGTTGAGGTGCATTGGCAGCTACATAAGTTCATTCACAAACCACAAAAAAAAAAAAAAAAAAAAAAAAAAAAAAAAAAAAGAAACCCATTCCCATTCATTCATTCAACTGTTGGAAGAAAAAGAACATGAAAAGAAAAGGCAGCAGCAACCTAGCTTCAGCAGCAGTAGCAACATCAGCCTTCTTCATCTTCTCCCCTCTTCTTTTTTCCACTTCCTTTCCCTCTTGTTCGATGTTTCTCGGCCCTTCAGTGCAAAAGGGGAAGTGAATGCCTTCTTTGAGGGTCCTTCCCTTTTTGTTAGGTCTTGTGTGAATTGTGAAAGGGGCGAATGCCCTTTCAAGAGCGTACATTGCTTGTCTATTGGACGCTTCCAATGAGTGAAATGTGTGACTCACTGTGGGGCCCACCTACTAATGATCTGAACTGTTAAATTGAATGCCATCCCCTCTAGTGCCATGCAGGCTCCTTTATGTGAGTATGTAATATGTGAGAATTTTCAACAGAATTGTTTTCTTTTTTATTTCTGTTTTTTAGAGGAACTTTTAGTTGGCCTGCCTATGATGAATCTAAACCCTCATGTTCTACTAACTACCCATCCTTATGTCAGTGCTACCCTGATGTGACAATTATTGAACTTGAAGGAATTGTTGGATTTAAAAATGACGAAATCACTTTCTCTCCCATTTGGATGTTTATAGAATAAATATTTGCAAATTTAAATATTTCAATAACAAAATAGTTAAGAATAGAGTAGTGTAATATTTTTGTTGTTTTGGTAGATTTTCAAGAATGTAATAAATTTCAAAATGAGTTGTTTGGGAGGTGCTACAGATTATAATATATGTTAATAGAGATTTCAAGATCACAACAAATTAATGCTATTGATTATAGTAAATTTCATTTCATTATTAGATTAATTACTTATAAAGTACTTTTTTTTTATTGAAACTTATAAAGGACTTTTATTTATATGTAATTGTCACTTTAAATCTATCAATGGTGCCCACCTTTAAAATCCAAAACTACTCAAGTGTACTTCCACCTTGCTTAGGGTGTGTTTGGTTTGACTTCTTTAAAGTTAAAAGTGCTTTATTAAATGTATATATTAAAAGCTACTTTTTCGAATCAGCTTTTGAGTAAAAAATATTTTTTGGTTAAGTTGATTTTTGCACCAACTTTTTTAGAGCAAAATTGAAGTTGTTTGGTTATGACATAGGAAGCATTTTAACATAAATTATCAAATAATATAATAATTATTTTAAAAACATAAAATTACGTAATATACAATCCTTGTGAAATCATGTGATTTTTATCCAAAATATGCTATTTAATCATGAATGTGTTTTGGACTTAGAGTTGGTTCAAAATTTAAACTGCTACTAATAATTGAGCAACTCCATATATATATATTAGCAATTATCATTCAATAAACCATAACCTGATTGCAATTATCATTCAATAAACAATCAACTATTAATAATTCCCAAAAGTCAAATCTGCTAAAAATAAGAATCAAATTTTATAGTGTAGTTTCTCACCAATTTATCTTAAAGATAAAATTAAATAATGCAAAAATGACAATGGATAAAATTCCCAAGAAGCTTACTAATTAGGAGAATACTCTCAGTTATTTTTTTTCTTCTTTTGCTTGGACACCAAATCCCATGTTTTAAAATGACAGTTTATACAACCTAAAAAGCCTTTTAGTAACCTGCATATAAATAATTGTCTCATCACCTTAACTTTCCCTGCTATCCGGTGACATCAACCAACAATACTCAACTATCCATCAAGCAATGACAAAGAGCAACATGATTTCAAACGTTCAAATATGGGGCCTGATACGGACCAAGAACTAAGTGTGGCCAAATCAATGGGTAGCAGATACAAAGGGGTGAGCTTGACTGTTGATAGTGTTCATGGATAAATAAGATAAAGGAGAAAGGGTAAACAGTGTGGCTTTAATTCCAAACTAGAGGCAGCTGCTGCAAGGGCCCATGATGCCACTCCTATGATAGAATTTTCTCTATGGAATTGTTTAAGAGAAAGGGAACGAGATAAAAGAAAGTGGCAATGAGAGCATAGAGATCTATTCTAGAGAGAGAATGAGAAGAGAGAGAAGGGAGGAAGAAGAAATAAGAGGAAAAGCTAGATGTGAGGGAAGGTCAGAGGAAGGCTATTTTGAAATGGGAAAGGGAGAGGGAGGAAAAATGGATTGCAAAGAAATGGAAGAGCTGGGGCAGAGGACATTGTTAGTAGAAGAGAGCAAGAGGAAAGAGGGGAGCAAAGATAAACCATGTAGTTTGATGCCTCTTGGTTACGTTCTGCTTGCGCATGACTGTGTTCCGCAAGGCCAAAAGCAACATTTAAAAGCGAAGTTCAGCGTGCGCTACTTATTCATAGAGTGGATAAGTTGAGTAACCAAATAGGCTTGTGCATGCTTTTGGGCTTTCAAAAATCCAAAAGCTCAGAAGGCCCTTTTATCAAGTCCAACCAAACGCACCCTTAATCACTAAAGAAAATTTCACCACCACCACCACCACCACCACCACCACCACACTTTACTTTACTGCGCATGTGAAGAAACTTGCAGTAGATTTGGCGAACTAAAGACTTTACTTCTCCATTTTGTAAAACTATATTTTGAAAGATTTTTATATTGTAGAAACTTTTCTAAGTGGGAGTCGTAGGAAAAAGTACTCCACTTTTTGAAAAAATATTTCTCTTTTTTTTCTTGGGTTACAAAATGTACATCATTTTTTGTCTTTCAAAACTGAAAAAAATATATTTTCTAAAATATTATTGTTGTTACGGTGTGTTTTTTGTGCATCCAAATAGGTCCTAAGGTTGGACTTTTAAGGCCCAAATCCTGAGCCCCACAATGAGTTCCTTGTTATAATTGTTTTTTTAAAAGGAACTGCTCCATCTAAGAATATTACTCCCTATATTGTATGGGTTAAGATATATGATCCTAGAGATATTTAACAACATTGTAATGGGAAAACAGTTATGTAGATATTATATGCTTATATAGACTTTTGATCCCATGGCCATTCTCACTCGTGGATCCTACTTGCTATCCCACACTCGTCTCACCCCTATTAACCAACCCACCTCCTTGGCCACACGTTCCCACCAACCCCTCCTCCCCCCCTCCTCCTCTCCAAATGAATTCGCACCACACACTTTTTTATTTTTTATTTTTTGTGTACCTAGCTTTGGGAACTGGGACCTTAGCGCTCTGGTGAGGGAAGTAGACCTCGAGTGAGGTAGAACAAGCTCTGGTGAGGGAAGGTGACAGTCCAGTTGCGAACTCTGGGCAGTCGGTTAAGAATTGACCCTGTTATCACTGGGGCAAGAGGCCGTTCTTGCACCACACCCAATTTGATACCTGTAAGGGCTGACCACTGCTTGATTTGGCTGTGAAAAAGTTGAGCCCTTGTGGCACCCTTGATCTTTGGAGCGTGATCATCATTTCATCTTCAATCAAACTGGTTTTTGGTCATCTCTTTGTTCAGCAATAGATTTCAATCCCTCCCATCAAAAGGACGCTGGCCCATTGACAGGGGAGTATCTGAAGCAATTTATAACCTTCTTGGACATCATTGACATGTCATTGGAAGATAAACCCTTCATCATTAATGTCCTCCAAGTGTAGGTGGAACAAAGTGGCCTCTACAGATTACTTCACATGCCGACTGTGGTTCAGGATATCAATTTTGTAGAAGAGTGATGAGTAAACATGGCACAGGGGTGCCTTACAATTGTTTGCTGCGTGGGTGGAACAAAGTGGGCTTTACAGATCACTTCACATGCCCACTGTTCCAGATGTCAATTTTGTATAAGAGTGATGAGTAAACATGGGGATGGGGAAAACATTTCCTAAGGTGCCTTACAATTGTTTGCTTGTTTGTGAATCTCTACGCCTCCATCTATGTTTTTGTTTGAAAAAAGGTTTTCTCAATTACTTGAAAGGAAACAAAAACTTAAATGGATTTCTGTGATGTCTAGAATCTGTATATCTATTTCAAATGCTAAACAATCTCCCTGTTTTAATTGCAGACAGTGAGGGTAGGACTCCATTGCATTGGGCTGTAGATCGTGGACATCTGAATGTTATTGATCTGCTCATTAGCAGAAATGCGGATGTGAATGCCCAGGTGATTACTTTCTCTTTCTTGAAGCTGCTCATTTATATATTTACTTTGGCAGCTCGATCAAACTTTTGTCTGTGCATTTATATGCATATATTTCCTTGTACTTGATATCCTGTATCTATATTTTTAACTTGTCATAATTCGACATCATTGTCATAATTCAACGTCATTGAAAATTGAAATACAATGAAGTAGCATATTGCAACTGCATACAATTCTGCATCACTGTTGCCAAAAGTGGTGTGGGCTTGCCACTTCAGTGTCCTGATATTTATTGCGCATTTCTTAGTTGAGACTGCTGCCTCAACCAGTTTTTGGGCATTTGCCAATTTTAGCTTTGATGATTGTTTGTTTGTGGATTTGTGGCCCAATGTAATTACCATTGAACTGCGGGCCCTGGACAGTGGATCAAAGACTGGCTATAATTTATGGGTGTTTTACCAGTCACATAGTGCAAGTGATTGATGTCATTGTAGTCATAGTTGAATAACAGAAACCATTTATTGAATTCTCTCGGGTTGACAGTCTATTGGCTGTAAGGAATGGAGTTCTTCCAGATTCCAAGTGAACCCACGGATCTTAGAAATTCACTTGTTTGTAGGTAGCTTATTTGCTTGCTCCTCCTGTTGCAGGAAAGGTCATTTGGGAGCTAAAAATAATTGTGAACAACAATCATGCATGTGTTTCTTGCTAATTTTTTCATGAATCAGGACAACGAAGGTCAAACCCCCTTGCACTATGCAGCTGTTTGTGACAGAGAAGCCATTGCAGAAGTCCTGGTGAAACATAATGCTGACCAAGATGTGAAGGACAATGAGGGTAATACCCCACTTGATCTGTGTGAATCAGCCTGGAAATGGATGCATTCTGGTTGTTGACAGTTGACTGATGTTTTCTTTACTCTTGTTTGTCCAAAATTGGAATTTTAATGTGTATATAACATAATTATCCACATATTTGTGCCTTCCTCACTACATTTCATCGTCTCATTGATGATGCTGTGTTTCAGAATGATTTGACTATTTTACATAGATTTATTTTGCATCATGATGTATGGAAGTATACTGGTGTGCCACTTGTTGTACCCAGGTGCTTGTGGCGGTCCCTTGTTCGAACGACCACCCTTGCAACTAAGGGTATGAAATAACTCGGGCACGAGTGGATACTCACTCTTGGCTCGGTTAATGTTGGGTCCAAGTTGAGGTCAATATCGGGTCAGATTAGAATCATTCAGATCCTTGTTTGCATGGAACTGAGTACCTAGGAATTCATTGTAAAGTGAGAATTATTCAGATCCTTGTTTGCATGGAACTGAGTACCTAGGAATTCATTGTAAAATGAGTTGCTGCATTAAATAGGTGAGGGTGGAGGTGATGATATTTCTAGGACTTGATGTTCAAGGGGAGAATACTTAGTGGCCGTTTATAAATCTTTTACAATTGTCAATTTTCAGCACGTGTAGAGAAACATTTCATAGAAGTCCTATCAAATCAATTCCACGCAAAGAGGGGTGCTCCTGTATCTTGAAAGCCCTTTTCCCAAATTTGATAGACTATTTAGGTTATGTAGCTTCTTTTGGCCCAAAAAACAGAAAATGCTGTTTTATTTTTATTTTGATATGACGCCAATAGTATCCAAATAATGCAAGGGGTGAGAGTCGAATTCAAAGCTCAAACCAGATGAGCTACCGCCGCCTTGACGACAATGAAAATGAAAAAGTCAACAGGAAATGATTAGTTGCCACAATTTTCTTGGAGTTTGAAAAGAAAAAATCAATCATATTGGTTAATACATATGTATGTGAGAGTACGCAATGAAACTGATATTTTTCGCAGGTTGTTTGTTCTAACACATGTTTTTCGTAGGTAACATAGATGTGTAAATAAGGGCCTTCTGAAAATTTACTAGTGGCGCTTTTGAGAAGGTGCAGTTTTAAAATTCAGCCAGAAAGTAGTAATTGGAACCCGTTCAAATGCTTTCATTTATACAAATATTATTTAATGCACATGCATTTTTTGGTGTCAGTTTTACACCCGAGTGGATTGCAACACTGGAGTTACCGTTGTGTGTTGTTGATCAAGGGATTAAGATGAACAGGTGGCCCTGAACTTTGGCAGGGAGGCAGGGTCATGCGGAGGGTGATCCCCCTTGCCCGATATTTTCCCCCTCTCAAATATATTTGAGAGCGAGGAGGAAAAGCTCTGATCCAGTTCCAGGTCTCCCCATCTCAATAAGTAGAAATCCATTGAATCCTCTCGTCTCTTTCTCAAACATCCTCAAACCCCGCGTAGATTTTGGTTGTGCGCTCTCTGAGTGAGTTGAGAGCCCAATGTGGAATGAAAGCAGTGCGCCGTCAGCGTACAAGAAACTCCCCACTCTTCTGTGTACTTCCATCAGATGATTAAATTGTAATGATTTTTCATGATTCAGTCTATTTCAAGATCGATTGGATAGTTTGAGTGGAAATTTTCAACCAAGAAAGACGACAGAAACCTTTTTTTTTTAATTAAAAAAAAGTGTGCTTAAATGCCATATAATAATAAGTAGTTTTAAACGTGCAAAATGAAGGTAAAACTAGGCTTTCCAAAAAAATAAATAAGATACAACTCCCCTCTTCCTCCTCTGCTACATCTCAAGTAAGAAATCTAAACACCCAAAGGGCAGCTCCTGGGTCACTCAATTGACACCCCACCGTCTTGCCCCTTCGTGTTTGTGTATCTTTTCATCTCCTTTTTATGTTTGTATCCCCGCACGCTTTATAAGAGATTAAACAAAAAATGAATTCCTAAAGCTCATCGTGAGAATCATCATCAGCACCATCTTCGCCGCCGCCACCAGGTGCACCACCAGACCTCTGATAAACAGCAGTAATGATTGGATTGCACACGGCCTCAACCTCCTTCAGCTTCTCATCATAGTCATCTTTCTCTGCACTTTGGTTGTCGTCCAGCCACTCGAGCGCCTCCTTCACCGCCGTCTCAATTTTCTCCTTCTCATCGGATTCCAGTTTGTCAGCCAGCTTGTCCTTGTCATTGACCTGGTTCTTCATGTTGTAAATGTAAGTCTCCAAGCTGTTGCGGGCATCAATCTTCTCTTTCACCTTCTTGTCTTCCTCTGCAAACTCCTCAGCCTCACGGACCATACGGTCAATCTCCTCCTGGCTCAAACGTCCCTTGTCATTAACAATGGTGATCTTCTCCGACTTGCCTGAGGCCTTATCCTCTGCCTTTACATTCAGGATGCCATTGGCATCAACCTCAAATGTCACTTCAATTTGAGGAGTGCCCCTGTTGATGTGAATCAATAGTAACAACGATATTCTTAGTCAAGCACGTATAAAAGCTAAAAATAAAAAACCACAGAAACACCACATTTGTAAGATGAACAACATTTAATTATTTTGCTTCATAAATCTGGGAGGTGCCAAACATATGACTGTGACAGGTGAAGCAAACCCACACCTTGTGCTGCCAATAAACCAACACCGATATGGGATATGCTGGATGAAAACTGTATTTGTAGGGATTTTTTTATTTTTTGGTTTTATATTTTATTTTCGAATCAGACACAAGCATATCAATCTTTGCAAATACAAGACAAAAAGAAAAGTAGCAAACCTTGGAGCAGGAGCAATGCCAGAGAGGTCAAACTTCCCAAGCTCCCTGCAGTCTTTTGTCAGACTCCTCTCACCCTCAAAAACCTGCAAATACCAAAAGCCATGAGATTCTTTTACTTTGACAACAATCCAACCTAGCAGTTGTTCATGAGCCATCATTTGTATTTTCTTCTTTGATTATTTCTTGACATTCCAAAAAAAAAAAAAGAAAAACTAGTCATTACCTGAATGGAGACAGTGGTTTGCTGATCCTGGTAAGTCGTGAATACTTGAGATTTCTTTGTTGGGATGACAGTGTTTCTTGGAATCAACTTTGTCATGACTCCACCAACAGTTTCGATACCAAGAGTAAGAGGGGCAACATCCAAGAGAAGTATATCTGCATCCAATCGGAAAGAACCATACATTTTATCCATTAGTAATGGGTCAACTCAGAGAGATCATCACCAGAAAAGATTTAGATGAACAAAGATACCAACAGCCCAAGTTCCAAATCTGATTTAGAACAATTCACCATCCACGTCAGATTCACTGATACCAGGTCTGAAAACCAAAAGGGTTGATTGGACCTCATGGGCAAGCCTTGGGGGAGGCCAGATTCTGTCGGTCCATGGGAACCATCAGACTTGCTCGTTAATAACTAAGCCAGAGCCTCTTGGTTAGCCAACACCTTTGTGTTGAGCACATTGACGTCCATTAAAGGTCAGGGTCTCAGAAACCAGATGGGCTTGGCCAGGGCTTGAACTAATAAGGGTGAATAGCAGTCTAAGGTTTTGGGCAAACAAAATGGGTTCTACATAGAACCAAAAGCTGAGTCACCTCTACAATGTTTTGTTTGGTCAGCTGGTTACTTTACAGAAGGAGAGATGAAGTTACCTTTAGTCTCTTCACCACCTTCGCCGCTAAGGATGCTTCCCTGTACAGCTGCACCATAAGCAACTGCCTCATCTGGATTCACACCCTTGTTGGGCTCCTTCCCATCAAAGTAATCCTTAAGAAGCTGTTGAACCTTTGGAATCCTAGTACTTCCACCCACAAGAACAATCTCATCAATCTGGTGCTTCTGCAACCCAGCATCATCCATTGCCTTCTTCACAGGCCCCATAGTCTTTCGGAACAGATCGTTGTTCAGTTCTTCAAACCGAGCACGGGTGAGTGGTTCTGAGAAGTCGAGTCCATCGTACAGTGATTCAATCTCCACACGAACCTGGTGCTGACTGCTCAATGCTCTCTTGGCACGCTCTGCTTCCCTTCTCAGCTTCCCAAGAGCCCTGTTATCCTTGCTGATGTCCTTGCCATGCTTCTTCTTGATCAATTTAATGAAGTATTCCATGATTCTCTGATCAAAGTCCTCACCTGAGAATCAATATAAGCATATCAGTGACTCATCACATGTTAAAGACTACCAATGTCACGGCATTATTTGCTGCAAACCAATGCAGAACAATACCAATTGCAGTCTGCCACCAACTGTTGGATCTAATCTAACTATTAGTGTAAGAAAATGGTAGTAGAAAACTATAGTGAAAACCTTCTTTGTTTGTACTCCACATTTCTAAACATGCACGCTTGATGTTTTGAGATTAATTTAAAGAGTATGGTAGCCATTCTAATTGACCATTTGTAATTTGCATAAAACGACATTGGCTGAAGTTTCTCCTTGATCACCACTCAAGGAGAGTATATCGATCATTGCAGTTCTGCATTCAGTTTCACCAATTAAGCAATGCCAGATAGGGATTCATTCCTAAATTTTCAGATGTTCCTTAATTATAATGCAACCTTAATTACCTGTCTCCTGAAATGGCAGAAAACGAATTCAAGAAAGAGTATATAACAAAAATTTATGGAACTGATAAGGATCTTTACCTCCAAGGTGGGTGTCTCCATTTGTGGCAAGAACCTCAAAAACGCCATTGTCAATTGTCAAAATACTGACGTCAAAAGTGCCACCACCAAGGTCAAAGACGAGGATATTTTTCTCCCCGCCCTTCTTGTCCAAGCCATAGGCGATGGCCGCCGCAGTTGGTTCATTGATGATTCTTGCCACGTTCAGTCCGGCAATTACACCAGCATCCTTAGTAGCCTGCCTCTGAGCATCATTGAAATACGCTGGATAGCATAAAGAACATCAGAAACAAGTAAGCGTTGTTTCAAGAGTAAATATTATATAAAGAGCAATGCCCCAAAGGAAGTTTCTTTACCAGGGACGGTAACAACCGCATCCTTGATTTTCTTCCCAAGGAATGCTTCAGCAGTCTCTTTCATTTTACTTAGCACCATAGCACTTATCTCCTCAGGGCTGAAAACCTTTGTTTCCCCATCATTGATCTTAACCTGTATATAAGGCTTTCCATCCTTGTTCACAATTTTATAAGGAAATAGCTTCATGTCTTTCTGAACCTCTTTGTCATCAAACCTGTTGAGCAGATACATCAACACTTTCATAAACACACTAATCCATCAATTGACAGAGTAAGAAGCAAAATGTGATTGCTGAGATGGAAGCAAGTGATATCTTACTTTCTTCCAATCAGTCTTTTCACATCAAATATGGTCCTCTCAGCATTGACAGCTGCCTGGTTCTTAGCAGCTTCACCAATTAACCTCTCATTCTCCGTGAACGCCACCCAAGACGGTGTAATGCGGTTTCCTTGGTCATTGGCTATAATCTCCACATGACCATTCTTGTAAACACCAACACACGAATATGTTGTGCCAAGATCTATTCCGATGACGGTTCCCAACTTCGCGGCTTCCTCCTTCGCACTTCCGAATGAGAATACAAAACCTAAGACATTTTAAAAGAAAATTGGCATCATTTTTTATCTAAGATCCAACATACAACAAACATGAAAAAACAATAATGGACATACTGGGCGCATTCGAATCCGATACAATATGAATGCTAAATTTGTCACTAAGGGCCTGTTTGTTTGCATAGAATAGGCAGAGATAGTAAACAAAGGAATTCACAATCAAATGAACTCCACCAGAAGAGCTGAGATTTTATGATATTAGGTGAGGGGTGAAGGATATAAAGACGGACTTTCTTAGGATTTGAATTACTAGCATGATGGTGGCGAAATACAAAGTCTTGCTAGGAATTCAATGATTTAGACAGATCATGTGTTCAAATCACATCCCATACCTCATCAGAGATAGAAAAGAAACAATACAACAACATCAGATCTGCTATTCCCACGATTCCGCTAAAATGTGCAGATTCCAGATCAACAATACAACAACTAGGACAGCAAGAACACAACACTTGGAAATCGAGATAAAACCTAATCAATGACTAAAAAGCGAACAATGTCAGTCAGATCTGCAATCGATCCGACGATCAAAACCTAGAAAAATCAGCGGATTCGAAGAAAGATCTACTCTTCCTCTCACAAGCACATTCAAAGCATCTAAAAACAACCGATTTGAACAGAGATCTACTAGTTGAGACAGGATCTTATGAGATTTGAATCCGAATCCAATGCAAAGCGTTCAAATACCTAGTAACGCGATCCCTAGCAGGATCGAAGATGCTCGATCTCTCCGAAACCGATCCATGGCTCCTTTTCTCGATGAATCTCTGTAGAATCGATCAAGCAAAGCTGAAAGTTTCTCTTCTTCTTCTTCTTCTTCGACTTCTTCTCTACGATGGAATTGCAGAGATTCTGTTCGTTACGGGGAGAGCTGAGATATTTATAGAGGATTTGGAGCGTAGAGGCGGGTTATGGACACGTCAATGAGATGACGTGGACCAATAGAAATAGAGGAAACGGCGCAATCAGCCAATGGGAGAAGGTCTGGGATGTTGGAACTTTATGAGCCGTCCGTTTACATCTCTTCACGGTCAATGGCGAAATTACGTGGAGTCTTAATCGTCTCCTATTTTAAATATTAGTGTTTCTCTTATTAAAAAAATGATTTAATAAAATACAAAATTTTTTTTGAAAAGTTGAAAGTATGAGTTAATTTTGATTAGTTTCAGTTTTTTGGTTTTTTGTTATTTATGTAACTTATAAGTTAGTTTTAAAATTTTGATTTTGGTTGACTTGAATATAGTTGGGATAACTTGATGATGATGATGATGATGATGATGATGATGATTTTTTTAAAAACACTTTTTTTGTTGGTCATTATTTTATCTCATTTTGTTGCAATATTATCAATTTTGGTGGATTGCTGTATGGAGACATTGGGGAGATATAAAATGACAAGGGCTAATAATAGGTTAAGAAGGTAATGTTTTCAAAATCTACATCCAACAATTCATTGTTTTTCTCACATTTCAGTAAACTATGATAAATTAAAATCTCAATTTTGGCCCTCTAGCTATTTTTAGCCTTCCAAAGAGGATGCACGGTTTAGATAGTGAAAGGAGGCCTACAAAAGTCCAGTTTTGAAAATCTAATGGTCTAAGACTTTTATAATTTTGTTTTAAATATATGATGAATCAACAGTTGAAAATTGACATCATAGCCATTCTTGGCATTTTAAAAACATCCAACAGTTCGAGTCTTTATTGTGGGGGAGAAAAGAATATTTTAAAAAGTACTAGTTAAATTTGCATTATAGCACTCCCTGTGAATATTGACTTGTCACGTCCCCAAATTTGAAATTGGGGTTACATAAGATTAGGGGTCAATTAAAACTTTTTGTGTCTAAAAAAACACCAAATGACCATTGTATAAGGAGAAGATATTAATGAAGTTATTTTTGAGGCTCTTTATAATTGTGGGCCGAGTTTCTGATTGGAGTGAAATATGAAGTTAAATATTTTAATTTCTAATTTATATTTGTTATTCTGCTCTTTTTTTATTATTTCTTGTTAATAAACTTTTAAAAGATAATAATAAACCTATCTTCATGCCAAACGCAAATCTCTTATTTCGGTTCGTAGTTAATAAATTTTGATCATTTATACTTACTTTGATAGATTTTGCTTAGGTCTATAGTTATCTTTGATAATCTATGCTTAGTTTGCTAGGTGATGCTCATGATATCCATTCTTTTATGATGTGAAGAAGGTCTTGGATATTGATTTTGTTTTTCTTAATTAGAAATTGGTTTTTTGCAATAGTTAAATGATTCGGATCAGAAACATTGATTTTTTTTTTTGAGTTATCTTAAGACAAATAATAGAATAATTACATGATTAGATTGATTATCTAGCTTAGTGGATTCTGAATGCTCTGATTTATTTATCTTATTATTTTCTTCATTTTTTTAATTCAAATCTCATTAAGTTTCTCAATTTCTACCGTTGATAAAAAAAAGATTCATATTTCTAATTAAAAAGTTCAAAAGTGCTCATTGTGGGATCGACTTGTATTTGCAACTATCGCAATAAGACAACTGTGTACATGCAGTTTTAAATAAATTGATTAAATTCACATCATGAGTCTAAACAGTTCACATTCACAAACATGTGCGGAAGTATGTGCTAGCAATTGGTATCATCATACTGATTGGAGTTGCACATCAAAATGTATAAAGTTAAGCATTCAAGTTGCAAAGGAAAATAACGTTAAGGATTACAAAGCCCATCTAAAAACCCAAGGAATCAAAATAATGTTAATAAAAATGTAAACCCCTTAAAATGTGAGTTACGTGTGTGCGAGACTAGATGGCTCTGATGCCATCATCTGCACCCCACTCCGGCTCATCAATTGACTCAAGTACTTGAAGCGCTTTACCCCCCGTCCACTCCTTAGGGTAGAAAGACTCGATACCTATGCACCAAGTATAGTATCATCAGACTACAATTGTAGTTGGCAGGCAGATAAATATAATCCATAACAGATGTACAATATCAAAAGCAACTAAAAACAATGTGATCATGTAAAGACAATAAACAATGCACAATGATCGAAAAGAATGAAAATCCTACTCTGAAGTAATGAAAATCCTACTCTGAAGTTACACAAAGATAACAACCCACATAGGCTAAGTATTGGTATAAACCTCGTCCAAAACACGGAAGATCAATTAGTCTTTGAATGCTCAGCATCTTGTACACATACATAGAGCATCAAGTTCCATCCAAAACATCGGATGGTCAATCCAATCCAAAATTCAAAACGTACCAACTTTTGGCTATAAAATAATGCTGTCCAAACCATCGTGTACACTCATGTACTAACCAATCAAAAATTGTCCAAAAGACTAAGATCCCAATACAATAGTCCTTATACTGAGGTGCCTCCCCTGTGCTGGACTTAACAGTTTAGTGGTGTTCAACAATCAATACCTAAGTCAAAGTGAATGATTGACTATCTATAATCATAGGCCCAAACAACAAGGGACTATTTTCATTCGATGGTTCCAATACAAATCCTAAACAATACAAACCAATACAAGTAGCCCTCCTGAAACCAATACAAAATGCCAAGTCACATCAAAGTTCAAAACAATACAATATAGTATGCCTAAAGGACATGTGTGAAATACAATAATAATGCAAATGATGCAAACCCGAAAGCCAAGGAGTATTTACAAGCCAAACTCCTACGTCAATGATTACAATTCGCACACCCGACAACTCTACTTGAACCACGGGTAAAGTGAGACCCACACATCTGCTCCATTTATCAGTGCATAGTCCATTAATGGATACTTCAAGCCCTCACACCACTCGAGTAAGGATATAATGTGCAACATACACGAGCTGTATGATTCATAAGGGGTCTGTTTGGTCACAATGCTTGTTACTCATGATCTAACAATTGGTCCTTAATTACAGGTGAAAAGGCCTTCCAAAACAAGCCAAGGAAAATCTAGCCATAAGGATTTTCCAACAAAAATTACCCCCAGCTGTAAGGTCTAAACCAAAACTAATCCTAATTTACTATAATTAATCTTGTTTTATTCTAATTAATGCATAATTTAGAGTAATTTAACTCAAACCCGTGGGTTTGGGCTATGGATAAGTAGTTGAGTCGGGTTCGACTTTTACTTCGGTAGTCAAGGATCTTCTCGCAAATTAGAGTTACATGGTTTGCATCATCTTGATACCATATTGATTGCATCATGTGTATTTTATCTTGCGGATCAACTGTAACACTCCGATCCTGATAAGCATGTTTAGCAACCAATTAAGTTATTAATTAATTAATATAGAATTAGCATAAATAATGATGTTTAACATGTCATTAGGATATATTTAAATTGTTTTGTCTTAATGGGTCATGTTTAGGTTATGGATAGGTAGTTTGGTCGAGTTTAACCTTAATTAGGTAGATGAAAGCCCTTTTTTGTAATTTTTTATTACATTGTTTTACGTCATACATGCTTCATATTGATATCATCATGCTTGTCTTGTTAAGCTCATCAACTTCCATACTTGACTCGACCGCCTTTGTCTGTGTTAGTTGAACCCTTCTTTGACTTAAACTGAAAATACAGTAAAGGGATGGGTCTTCTTGTAAACTTTAAAAAATTCTCATGTATAAAAGAGGCAAGAACCCTTCAGTCGATCCTTTTTCTTATTCAGTTCTAGCAACTTCTTCTTCTTCTTCCATTTTTCTTCTTCTATATCAAAGGGAGCAAAATAGATCTTGCATGCACGATTTTAAACACCCATTCCACCATTTCATTTCTTTTCTACCTTCCTTCTTTTCTAGAATTAAAGATAGTGATTTACATATCTCCAAACAACTCCCTAACTGTAGTATAAGGTGAGATCTTTTCTTTTTCCAAGATTTCTTGATTTAGTAAAGTCAGGGAGAATCTAGATCAAGCAGGCACTCATCCCCTTCGTCATTCCTTACATCCATAGCATTTAGGTTTAAGAATTGAGTGTTTCTTCTCTATTGAGTCAAAAGAATGACTAGTGAGTTGAAAGCTTAATCTAAGGCAAGTATAAGCTAATTAATATTGAATGCATGTTTGTAAATTATGACTCTTGTACATTTATTGAGCTCTATTTTGATTTTAGCCCGTAAATTTTATTTCTACCCACTTTTATTTCATAATGATATCCTCGCAATGAATGCTAAAAATGTAACCTTGAAATTGTAGAATGACTGAATAGAGTAGGGATATCCTAGTAGAAACTAAGTTGAAAAGCTTCTACAGTGAACTGAATCCTGTACCGAATTAGCTTCAGAAAATCTGAAGCTTATGACTAAACTGTGAGCATACTATGGCTCAAAATCCAGAGAGCTAAAATTTTGAGAAGTATTCTACGACCTATGGCTCAATGGCTAGGCCGTGTGTGTAAGTGATCAGTAATGAAATTACGGCTCAGCCGTAATGTAACCCACAGTTAAGCTGTAAGCCATACACGACTAAGCCGTAGAACTATTAAAAACTAGGGATTAATTACATGCTGTTATAAAACCTTATAGGACCTCAGTTCTTGGATCCCTTTATCCTATGCATTAGCCCAATGGAACAATTAAGCATCATGAATAGTCTTGAGGGCTGAAACTCATTCATGATAGTGTCGTCCATTTGTTAAGCACTTCCCCATGGGTGTTGGTTTAAGAGACTTCGATACCCATTTTTTATACAATGTGACACCGAAAAAGAAAAACAACCATATATTGAATAATTTAAAACTACATCATCATGTACGGTTAAAAACAATGGATGACTAGATTATGGTTGCTTGTAAATTACCTTGATTCAATTAATTTGAATTGGATAGCATATTGAATTATCATTATTGCCTCTATTATTGGAATGATTTGACATTGAAATGATTATAGTATGAATTGATTCTATTTGAAATGTTATTGATTTTACACTTTCCTGTTGTCACTGTTGAATTGATTAAGAACGAAATAAATGTATGTATAGTTTTTAAGAAAACGAATTGCACAAATTGCTCAAATTTCAATTATATGAATCAAATAGTTTGGCTCTACTCGACTTTATCTTTATAATATCCAACGAGGTTGACTTTGGTGTAGTATATTAATATAGTGCTACTGTAGTGTACTTTTGGAGCTTCCAGACTCCATATATGTAGAGACCCATTCATATCTTTGGCCGAGTTGATGGTGTTCTCAACGCAAAGATCCCTAAAGGGAGGATATAGCAAATGTAATAGCCAATTAGCAAAGTATTTCATCTTAATAATTTTTATAGCATGCTTTATTCAATGCAAAACATGCCTAGTGTACTGAACTTCTATTGATCATTTGTCATTAATTTTTTAGATACAACGCATATTACTTTAATTATACTTATACCTTGCTGAATAGTCTTATTCACTCGTTGTCTCCTGGTGTTATAGGCTCAGGTCTCTCTCCCGATCTCGCGAAGATCGAGGAGACTTCAGAGGAGGCCGTCGAGGTCCCATCAGGCATAGACGAGTGGATAGCAGACACATTTTGATTGATTCACCTAAAGAGCGTGTCATAAGCATGTTTAAGCCTTTGTTTTGAGATTGTGAATGCATTAGGGTTCATGACTTGCATTAGTTTTATTTTGTTATGCATAATTCATGATCCCCTGTATTTTGAGACTATGTAGGTCTTTCTTCAGGTTCATTCTTCCTTTTTGTAAAGACATGTCCCCTTACAACTCTTATACATAACATGTCGTATAGATGTGTATTATATTTGTTAGTTTGGTGTTATGGTATCTTGTTTCATAAAATGATATTTTGGAACTAAAAAACCTTTGAGGAAAATGTTATGATGATATTGACATGTTTCCGAGTATTGAATACTTGGACAAATGTGTGTTAAAAGAACCTCATACGTGTAAGTATGTGAATATCCCTTGTGTACTTTCATCTTAACCTCGGTCCAGATGTGAAGTATACGAGAGTACGCGTGTCACGCCTTAGGATTAACCCTAAACCCAGGATTCTCAGGCTCGGGTTATGACATCAACTTTCATATTCGCCTCAGCTCAATTCGGAACCATCTTAGCCCAATTGAAGTCCAAATGCCATAAGCTATAAATTCTACAAACTAAATGGATATGCTTGTAAATTCCAGAAAATCTAGATTTAAAACCCACTTAATAGCTCATTTCCCTTTTTACTCTTTTGAGATCTGCTGGAGCTCCATCTTTTTCTTCTCTCTCACTCTCCTTCTTATCAAATCTAAAGCTTGGAGTTGTTGCATATTGGAGCCAAAGCTCCCATTGTCTTCCCAACCATCTTTTTATTAACCTTCTACCTTTAAAACTCATAGTTCCATCTCCTCTTTCCTCTTTTTTTTTTTTTTTTTTCAATCTATAGCTCTCAAAGGTAAGGGATAACTCTCATTTTAATTCTTTAGGTTTATTAGAATCAAGGAGACTCAATTTGGTGACATGCATGCATCTCATACCTATGTTACCCATTGCATGTCTTTCTACGTCTTAGATTGTCTTTGATTAAGGCTTTCTCCACCATCAAACCAAGGGAGAGGCTTGATTTGGGTGTAAATTATTACATGTATGTCTAATTATATTGATTTTTATAGAACTCTCCTTTAATTGCCAATCTACAGCTTTTTCACCTCTCTTAACTTAAGAATATATGATGGTTGAGTGATAATGAAGATGTTTATGAATTAATGATGAAATATGAATTTTAAAAATGTATGATGATAGTTTGGAGCAGGGAAAAACATTGTAAAACTAAGTTGGAGAAGTTTTGTACTGAACTAAACTTTTGTACTGAAACAACTTTAGCAATTTGAAGTTTATGGCTAAGCCGTAAACTATTCTACAACTAGCTTTCTAGAGACCCAATATCTGACATTCCTTCTATAGCTAACCCCATAGTTAAGCCATGAGATGCACTACAGCTAAGCCGTGGCCCTATTTTAGGCTATCCACGGCTAAGCCATAGGATAAATCACGGCTGAGCCGTAACTGCAAAAAAAATTTTATGAAACACAGCTAAGCTGTGGCACATAAAACTTAGGCAAAGTTAGGGACTTCCAAAGACTATTAGGGCCTTAAAAGCGGTACATTTGCATTGAACAAATTAGCTCAATGGTAATCAAATGCTAAGGAGGAAGAGTGAGGTGTCACTCAACCCCTTTTGATTTTTTGATTGTTCCTTGACGTTAAGATATGACGTTAAGATTTTGGTAACACATCGACATCTGACGCTTTATAAATACGCTATATTAAATGACTACGGAAACACAGATTATCCTAGCATAGGGTTGGTTAGTAAAATAACCTTAATAACCTGTCAATTTAAATGCATTCATTTTGTTTAAGTAAACCTTGCCCTTAACATGATCTAATCATACCCATTTTTCCTAGTCAACCCTATGGCAAAATCAGAGATGGAGCTTCTATTGAGCGTGAGTCCATGAGCCAAGATAAGGGTAACTAGGTTTGAGATGGTTCGAGTTCTATTAGGTCATTTAATTATGCATTATTTGTTTATTAGTTTCCCTATTTAATTCTGACTTTTATTGATCGAATACGATCTCCATATCGATATATGCCTCTGCATAAGAACGAATTGATCACTATGTAAGATAAGTGTGAAAATATGAATTTTGATAAGTCTTGAGACTTCAAGTCGACACCACTTAGCTTATACTCATAGGAAGTTTGATGAAACCGAATGAGGGTATTTTATATGTTATTTACGGCAGTAATTATATAAAGAGTTGGTCAGCACTCTTAGGGTAGATAAATTGCTTAGGCCCAACCATTATTGATTTCCCACCATACGATATGCTCTTTTTCTAGAGAGAAGATAGCAATGTGGATACCAACTAGTATGTTATTAAATTTCTATTTATGATTTGTTACTCATGCTTATTTACATGCAAAACATGCATAGTTTCCGTTATTGCTCTCTTTTAATCAATATATTTTTTAATTCGATTGATACATTATGATAGTCTTATATATCTTTATATTTGCTTAACCATTGTATTAACAGTGTTATCCTTGGTGTTATAGGTATCGAATCCAATGCCAACACGGCAGTTGACACGGCCCCGGAGGGAACCACAATGGTACCTCAGGGTGTAGATGAGTTGAATGAGATGATATCTTCTACTAATCATCCTACGTAATATGTCAAAGGGTTTCATTTTGTGTCTGCTTAAGTTTTAGTCATATTTAAATCATGCAATCATTATCATATAGTTTTTAAAGTCATCGATTGATAGACATGTTATTTTGGACTTGTATATGTTTATCTATCTTTAGTATATCATTCACATGTTGAAGGGTGACTTAAGAACTTTGGTATATTAATAAATGAATGCTTTATCAGTGTCTATGATATGTATATTTGAATTCTCCAGGTTTCCGTTTAATTGTGTAAAACAATTATTACATGTTCACGGAACTTCCTCACATGTACCTGTGAAGTCATCTTTGTGGCAGTTCGTACATATCTTGATACAGTACGGATTGTCACGGGTTATGTGTGCTGCACCTCGGGATCCACCATAATCCCCAATTCTTGGGTTCGAAGCGTGACACCAAGCAGACCCCTAGTCTGCTCGAGCGGAGCCGAGGCACGTTCAAGTGGATCTGGGTTCTGCCCAAATTCGAGGCTCCCTTGTTTTATGAGAAATGAAGAGAATTCATTCCCCTTCTCTTAATTGCTCCTTAACTTGCAAGAAATAGGCCTAGCCTCTCCAAAGCATGCATTAACATCCTTCAGACACTCTCCATCCAATCCATTCAAATCCAAACACATTTATAGCATTTTCATTAAAAAGATAAACAAATATGCAAAATGACATCGATGCCATTAAACATGCTAGAATCAATAAAATCAAAGCAAATCATCAATGAAATCATGTTACTTACTTGCCTTTGATGTATGAAATGAAAGTAAGGAAAAGATGCAAGCTCTCAAACCCACCAAAGCTCAAACTCCAAGAAATCACAACTCTAACTCAAACCAATCTACAAGAAAAAGAAAAAGACTCTTAGGGACATCCTTGCACGATTCTTAATCTAAACAACTCAATGACCTAACCAATGGAGGGTGAATGGCTCACCTAATCTTTGGAGAAGAAGAGGAAGCATGATGAAGATGCTCTTAGGGAAGGAAAATGCTTGAAGAGGAAGAAAATGATGATCAACGGTGGCCTTGGTCTTGGATTCGTTGCCGGCAGCAAGGAGAGACGAGGGAGAGGGGAAAACGGCCTAGGAATAGAGAATGAGAGAAATAGATGAGATAGGGATGAGTCTTTTATTAGGTTTAGGTTTTAGTCATTTATAAAAGGGTCCTAAGTTGCTTTGAGTGGGATTTTAGTGATCAAGATGGGTCTGAATTAAGTTGATAAAGAAGAATAAAGTTCATGGAATTAGGTCATCTACCCAATGAGCCCAAAACCTCATAATTTGATAAATTACAAAAAAGGGCTTTTTACATTAAAAAATTGCAACCTAACCCTAAAGTGCTCAAACAAACTTGAAACTTAACAAAACTTTGCATGCATGATTTTAACACTAACTTGGACTTTCTTAGACCCTAACAAAGCTTATTTAGCTGGACTACAGTTTAATGAGCCTAATATTCATATTTAGGATACAAGACATTATATGACATATATAACTTTTTCACACATGGGTGTTAAGTTCACGAGTTTGCATCAATTATGCATCATTTTAAAGTGGATAAAAGACTTAATTAAGTTAAATGCATCATTATTAATTTAATTTCATCATTTCATACATTTTCACTTAGAAATTGGAATTTGCACCTCTTTTACACATTTTCTACATTATTTAAATAATCTTTGCAATTTTCCTTCAAAAAGTCCTAGTTACAGTAGAATTCTGCCAAAACATGTCTCGCTTCAATGTGGGCACTTCAATATTTTACTGGTTTAATTAGAATGTGTAGGAAATGAAACTTGTAGGACCCACAAAACCCCAGGGATGATTTGAGTCATACTGCTTGAAGATCTATTCCCTCAGAGTTCATTTGCTTGTGGACCCCACTTGAAGTTCAGTTAAGGCTTCAATAAGTTCTTATTTTATTTTATTGTGCTAAGAAATATTCTTCTGGCTTAGCTAACAAGTCACAGCAACTGCAGAGATAGAGTTCATTGCAAATTATAATTCAAAATTCAATCTTATTTTTCTTAGGACATCGTATCTTAAAATGACCATAACTCTCACTCTGAATATCGGATCACTGTAAATGACCACCTTTGGAAAGCTTTTTCAGAGTACATGTTTGTGAAGCTCAAGATTGCACAAATCGGAGCTAAAATAAGAAAGTTATGAGCCTGGAAAGTTTTATATATATTTTAAAGTGGGATTACAATTACATCTACACCATTGAAGTATAACTGTTGCATATCCTTCTGTGGATCCCATATGAAGATCAAATAAGAATTCCAAAAGTTTCTGCCTCACCTTATCTTTAAGATCTCTCTCGTCTCAGAAGATAAACCTAATCAACAAGCAGCAGATATTATCTTTTGATCCACAAAAAGAGGTCCAAATTCAATGAACCTAAGGAGCTAAAAAACTATAAAAAGAGGCTACTATGGGAGGCTCCTCCTCATTCACAACCAGATTTGGAAATCCCAAATCTCTCTCTCCCTCTCTTCTTTACTTTTCTTCCCTCCATTAAATTTTTATTTTATTTTAAAGGTATTTTGGAGCCTCGATCCAAAAAGTAGGATCTAGAAAAGAGATTTATGAGAGACTATTGTATAAGAGGAAGATATTAATGAAGTGATTTTTGAGGTTCTTTGCAATGGTGGGCTGAATTTCTAATTAGAGCATACAGATGAAGCTAACTAGATCCTCTGTTTAATTTATGTTATTATTATGTTTCTTATTTGTCTCTTTTAATGAATGCTTTATTAGAATAATAGATTTATTTTCATGCCTTAGGCAACCTTTATATTGATTTCTAATGAAAATAGTTTAATGATTTATACTTATTTTGATATATTATGCTTATGGCTAAGATCCTTTGATAGTTTATACTTAATTTGATAAGCAGTTATGTTTATAATTTTTCATTCTTTTATGAGGTGAAGAAGGTCTTCAGTATTTATTTTTTTAATTAAAAATTGACTTTTACAATAGTCAAGTCATTTGGATAAAAAATATTGATTTGTTTCTAATCTGAGTTATCTTGAGATAAAGAATAGAATAATTACATGATTACATTGGCTATCTTGCTCAATGGATTCTGGATGTTTTAATCTGTTTATCTTATTATTTTCTGCATTTTTTTATTCACTTTTCATCAAGTTTCTCAATTTATGCCGTTAATTTAAAAAGATTTAAATTTTTAATTAAAAAGTTCACAAGTGCTCCACAAGGGATCACCCTGTATTTGCCATTGCCTCAACAAGATAACCGTGCACTTACATTTTTGAGTAGATTGAATTAATTTCACATCAATGGGCGATGCCAAAATCTTGGGCACAAAATCACATTTATTTTCAAACTCACATTTACACATCACATTCATAAATAGTGAACGAAGCATAAGCCATATAGTTGTTATGTATGGACCCCCATTTAGAAATGTAAATGAATGCAGCCAGACAACCCTGAAATAGCTTAATAGTTTGCACCATGTCCAACATACTCCATAATTTCACTAATTGGAACCCCGAGGTGTAGTGTAGTTGGCACTAATTGTAATCCTAAGGCGTAGTGCAGTTGGCTAGGACCAAGGTTGCAATTTCAAACTTGATCTTTTCCCTTAGGCCACTTGCCTAAGCAAAAGTTTGAGTTACCCAATGAGTGAGGGAGATAGGGACTACACATGGCTAGGAGAATAGTCAGTTCTCGAAGAGGTTGAACCCCCTCCTCAGTAAAAATTAAAAAAAATAGAGTCCAAAATTTTTGCCATACAACCCTTCTTATAATAGCAAAACTAGTGAAAATAGCACCACCGCCGCCCCCGCCCCCGCCCCCGCCCCCAGGATACTTATCTCCACATTAGAATATCAAAGGTCTGGGCCGATTTCTTTACAATGAATTTCATGGCCAAATATTCTCTAGTAAAGGATTACTAAGGGATAAGGGGTGAAGGATAGAAGAGGAAGGGGGTGAAGGATAAAAAGAACAAAAACAAAAAGGCATTTCCTCTTTCGGTGCTTGAATTATTAGGGTGATGATTGAGTTTCATTTTCCGTCTCCCCTAATTCAATTTCCGTTGAAGAGGAAGTCATTTGATGGTATTTGTTTTATAATTCTTCATTTTTAACAATTTCTAAAAAAGCATGTCTTAAAATTTTTTGAAATCCAATTCCACCAAGCAAGTAGATCCTTAGGAACGAACCTAATCATAATTTTGTAAGGGTTATAATATATACTACGGAAAACATTCACCCATGCACTGTGCATCTAGGCCATCTCGGAGGCGGGAAGGACCTTGGAAGTGAGAAACAATCTATATGTGCAGTGTGCAACGTGTTTACATGGCAAGTAAATGAATGGATAACTCTTATTATCAAGCATGAGGACTGTAACCCGCCAACTCCAAAGAGGGATAAAGGCACCAATTGCAAACCAACCCCCCTTGGAAGAAGAATTGAACTACAAATTAACAAAATTACTCTGTTTTGAGGGGTTAGAGATGTGCCCTAAATAAAAATAATCTCCCTCAAAGATTCTGTCTTAAAGAAAAAAAACACTGAAAATGAGGAGCAAAGCAATGCTTTGAAATGATTCAATAAAGGCACCCATCTAAGCCGAATGCAAGTGACAATGAGGAGGGTGTGTATTCTTATTGCTTTCCTCATTGCGGGAAATCTTCTTCATTTTATAGTGGGAGTAGAACCTTCCTTTATGTTGTCCCACTTGTTCAACCTCTTCATGGCTTCTCCTACCTAAACCATAGAAATAGAAGACAATTTTCAATGGTAGCGAATCATAATTGCATGTGAATGAGATTGGAAGCGTGTTAATCTTCACAAGAATGAAACATTCTACAGAGGTAAAAAAATCTCAATTTCCTTGGTTAGATACTTGAGAACAGTTCTACTCAGGTTGAAAAACATCTTTTACTTACAAGAAATGAAAAATCCCCTTTCATCTAAACAAAACTGTCCAAAATAAAACTGCAGAGTTTATAAATAAAATTCGATAACTCCTAATTTCAACTTATTTCTTCACCTGTTGGATTCCCCACCAGAGGCGGACCCAAAAATTCCTCCTCCTGAGGGCTTAATGTAAAAAAACCTTGGAGTGGGCCAAATGTAAAAAAAATATATATTAAATTTCAAAATTTTATAAGGGGATTTTGTGGACTTTTTCAAATGTGGGTGGGGGCTTTTGCCTTAAGATTCCTCTCTTTGGGTCTGCTGCTGTTCCCCACTCTTCACTTTTTACTCATCCAAGACACTCTAAAATGTATATACTCTCAATTGAAGAATCGAGTCCTGAAGCTTTTGACCCACGTTGACCATGAGTTGACTAATCATAGTCTATCACGTCACCTTGGTGATGAGCTGCCTTGGATGGGACGGCCACTACCCATATGAATGGCAGGCATCCTCCGATGATGTGGCGGAGTGTGATTGGTCTACTCACGATCACCATGGAAAAAAGTCTCAGACAATCCCGACTCTCAATTGAATGCAAATCAGAGGAGCAAACTATAAGGAAAATTATTTATCTTTTAAGCAATGCTGCCCAAAGAGGGGCCACCTCTGTTGGGCCACATAGCAGAGCCAGAGTGTGTAAAACAGTATAAGGTAAATGAGAAGCTACCTCCTTGTTCCAGTCTGCTCTATAAGTATACCATAAAAGAATCAGAGTCTGCATTACTGTACCACCTATCATTCCTGACCATATTCCCTGCACATTTGTCATGGATTAGAATCACTCTTTCAAGCCTCCAAAAAACGGTTTTTTTTTATATAATCTTTGTTGTCTTTAAATTTTCATTTATTCTTAAGGATAAAAATGGGTGGGGATTCAAGTTGGGCTTGTTGCGTACCCAAACATGAATTTCTAATAGGAGACATGTCCCCAACTTGACACAAGTTTCAGGACCATCCCCAAGTTTATATGAAAGACTCCTCCCTGACCCAGAACTGAATTGAGGATTAAACTGCGTTATAGCCCATTCAGTGTTGTGAATTAGGCCAGCATAAATTCCATTTAGCCTATAGTCAGACCAGGCTTTTCACATTGCTAGACTTGTACATGGTCTAGGCATGCCACAAATGGCACAAGCCAGTTCCTGCTTTAGGCTAGATATGGACATAAGTTCTGGGCTCATGCCCCAGAATATTCTTGAGATTCTGTCCCAATAGCCGAATAGGCTTGGCTTTGCCCTACACCTGCCAAATGGCATAATTAGATGGCCCATTGAGGCCACAAAGAATCTACTGAAATGTATTTATATTTTACCAAAGCACACTGCCAGATCTAATTTCAAAGATCCTGGGTTAAGCCCAATATTTAGATGGGTGAACTTGGACAAAATTCTTTTGAGCTGGCCCCATGGTTAACTAGGGTTGTAAAAGCTTGTTGCTTCTAAAGGGGTCAGCATGGGAGGGCAGTCTGTGACTTGAGCCGCAACCTGGAATTGACCCGTTCATCTTATGGGTCAAAGATGACCCAATTCAGGTTTCTGGGTTCCAAAGAGAGTTCAGGTCAGGTTTTGGAGTTTTGCCACCATTAGTCACAAATGGGTCAGATTGGGAGCGATGGAACTCACCCAATCTAATCTGTGTGCATTCTCTCGATTCGCTGACCCCATCAGACCCATATAAGTTGCAAGTCAGGTTCATGCAGGTTGAGTCAGGTTTGTGCAGGTTGGGACAGGTTTTGCCACCCTATGTATAAGTTACCCTTTAACAACCCAACTTTTTTTTTTGGGGTAAACAAGAAACAACCCTACCTATAACAGAGATTTCATATATGTACCTTGGCCCCTAAATTGAACTTAAAGCCAAGCAGAGCACCCAACGGTACACCCACCACATAATAACATCCCACATTTACGTAAGCGACAAATGCCTGCCATCCACAGCCAACGGCCACACCTTCACAAAGCATAAAAGATATTAGTCCAAAGTCAAAGCAGGGAATGGATTTCAATTAAAAATTTTGTAGATAAGCACCTATATTTTAAAAAAATTATCTGCCCTTTTTATCTACAGATAACTAAATTATATTAATTTGACGCTCTAAGTCAGTCAGTATGACGGACAATCAAATGTTGGATCAAAATTGGACTAGTTTTTTGTGAAAAATATATAGGACAAGAATTACTTTAGTTCTTACCTAGTTTAAAGCATTCGCTAGAATGGCTTGTGTTGCATGCTCCTTTAGCATTAAGACTTTATGATGCATAGATACTTCAAAATGACCAACGTATTGTATTGTATCATATCCAATATTTCACTTTTTATATGTAAAATCCGTGTTTACAGCTTTTCCTTGCTGTATCTAGGCATCATAGGCATTAACAATGTGTTTTATTTTGACCTTTTGCCTAGCTAGTCAAGTGAAACTTTAGATTGGTAAAGGTTGATATTTTTAGAGATAGGGGGTTGTTTGAAATTGTCAAGAATATGTAGTTCGATTAATTTCCAAAATTGGCCATCTTAAACTAAAGAAATATTTTTGTGGGATGATATTTTCATAGTATCACAATGTGTTGTTGGTCAATAATGAAAAACAAATACCTAAAATATTCAAAAGCCAAGGATTGGCACTTTAAGCTGTACACTTGCATTTCAAAGTAGTGATTTTCCCTTAGGGTCCGTTTGTTAATTTAACTGGTGGAGTGAAATGAGGTAAATAGCAATTTTAAAAGATAAAAAAAATAAGAAGGGTTAAATCAATCCAATGATTGGATTTTGTTTTCTAACGAAAAGATAATGTAACTTTTTGACTTTTTTTTTGTTAAAAGTAGATATTTTTTGTTAGTTAGTGAGATGAAAATGTAACTTTTTGACTTTTTTTGTGTAAAAAGATAAAAGAATTTTTTTGAAATGTAGTATATTGATTTGACTTTTTTGGGTTGTTATGTGGTTAAATGAAAGATGATTTTAACTTTACAATGAGGAGAAATTAACAAACAGGCCCTTATGGTCTATTTGGATAAGCAAAAAATAGAGTAAAGTGAAGTTAAACATGCCCAACAACTTAGAATTTCAACTCTATCCTGTTTAGATGAGTCTAGCCCAACAGATAAAATATTGTTTTTAACCCATATATATTTCATTTAACTTAACCTTAAATACTTCAATTCCCTTTAGCAAAAAAGTTAATTCTTCCACAAAATATTTTTAAATTTTACTTCATATCATGCATCCAAACAAAGTGAAGTGAACTAATCTACCTTACCTTCAACCCACTTCTCCTCTACTTCACTAATCATGTAAAATCCACTTCAGCCTAGTCTATTCCTCATTTATCTAAACATGCCCTTAGGGCTTGTTTGTTTGCATTATAATATAAATGATAGTTAAAAATAAATGTTGGAATTAAATTTCTCAAAAGAATATGAAATAACATTTTCTTTTAGAAAAAATAGAATCTAAAGAAGAAGTAAATTGATGCTCATTTTTTAAAATTCACTTTTGATCTTTATCTTTGACCACTCTATGTATTCAAATTATGAGGATCTTACGGATTTATTTGTGCAATGAGAGGATTTAGAATTCATAGATTTCTATTTTCATAGGGGAGAATAATCCTCTATTTTTCTAATACATCCCATAGAAAATTGAAATCTTCTTTACTGAAGAAAATTAGTTCTTTTTTTTTCTTTTCCACTAGAAAAGCATTTTGCACAAACTAATGGAGCCGTCTGATGGAAACTAAAGACAATTTTCCTCTTTATTATGGATTCCTTTTATTGCAAGAACACAAAATAATCAAGTGTCCTACATAAAAATTGAATTTGGAGAATGGTGATGGGAGATGAATACCTGACAAGACTGGTTGGACACCATTGAGGATGAGGGTGATGCCTAGTAAGGGGCAGAGCTCCGAAACGGCACTGGCGACAACTTCTCCCTCAGTGAAGGCGTAGCTAATGACGTGGCGTAGGGAGAGTATTATTGCAGCAATGATCGTCGAAATAATGAACGACACCGTTGTCACCACCACCACTGAGAATGCGGCCGACTTGGGATTTCCTGCTCCCAACTCATTGCTCACTCTCACACTGTAACGGCCGATACATGCACAGATACAAACATACGTATTATTATCAAAATACTACTCCCAACTCGGTCACCTCAAGTCAAGTCGAGTTGGCTGAACTGGACCGAGTTGAACCCTAGAGATCCTGAAACCGAAAAAATATTTTTGACAACATTTACCTATATGATAAAAGTAAAAGAATGGTGCTTTATAAACTTTTAAGCAACGAGTGTTTTTATTACTCGAAATGAATTTAAGTAATCATTGGTGGTTACATTTGCTTTTCATTCAATCATATGGCAATATCTCCAAGCTTCGAATGCTCCAATCTTCTACAAAATGTGGTTTTGATCTTCCAAAATTAATGCAAAAGACCCCAAAAGTCTCCAACATCATTTACAATAAGGAATTTTTGGGGTCTCCAACATCATTTACAGTAAGGAATTTGCTCAGACTCTGGGGAGGACCGCTACCTGAGGTGCTGAGTTAGAGTCAACTCTGACTCAACCGATTTTTAAAACTATGCTTTGGACCTCTGAACTCAAATCTCACCCACAGGTCTTGTACCTGACAGAATATTTTTGCATCAGTGCATGGGGAATATGCCTGTCCTAAGCCATCTCCAACCCTATCAACGCTTACAAACTTTTATGACTCCACCTTTTCTTCTTCTTTTTCTTTTTCATATTCCTCATTCCTTTCGAAGAGACAGGTCACATATATTAAGAGTAAAGGTCCAGCCCAACCATGTCAATCGCTAGTGCTAGTGGGATAAAAGGTCACTTTTAGGTTACAGAGTGGGCCCCACATATATATAAACTGATGGCCTAATCGTCAGTTTAATGGGCAAAGCTTTTGGGGCTCCTATCTAGATGGAAAGGATCATAAGTTTATGCCCATGTAAACCCACCCTTAACTCAGAATGGGACTTTTGTACCCTTCAACTCGAGATAAACAAAGGTATCCCCACAGCCAAATTTGCTACTTATAGCACTGACCGCCAAAGCGAACGTTTTTTTTTTTTTTTTTTCTGTATGTTGTTTGTTCTTCTTTTTCAATTATAAAAGAAGACTAGAGAGTTGTGGTTTACTAGCTTGGCTTGATTGTTGGTAACATGCGATAATTGCTTAAATATAAGAGAGACCAGTAGCAAATATAGGATAACTGACCTTGCAGCTGCATTGAATCCCACTGAGATCATGAAAACCCAACCAGCAATAGTCATGCTGCAACACAATCTTGTTGTAGTTAATGCACTAGAGAAGCACATGCTCACATACAAATAAATACAGTCAAACAAGAAAACAAGCAGTGACACATACACACACAAAAAAAAAAAAAAAGCCCAAATATATAAGAGAATAAAACGATGGTGAGGTTAAAGAAAGATTCCTCCCCTTTCGAATGCCTGGAGTAGATGAGGATGCCTCTCCTCCTGCTTAAGAAAGGCACCAATGTGGGTGTACCATAAAAATACCCCAATATTATTAAGGGCAGTTTCTTTATGCAAATTCAATGACTTCTTGCATGGAGAATTTTAATTTTATAGACAAGGTGAAATGCCTAATGCCCCATTATACCATCCAAAATTCCACCAAAGGACAAAAGAGCTAAGATTCCTAAATTCCAAAGGTCATTTCCAACCTTTTTAAGTGGTTGAAATCTTAAAATGCTTGTGAAAAAAATAAGATATTTACGAAGGCAGAGGACAGGTACTAAAACATTTGTAAAAATTCTGGTGTTTGGAAAGTCGCAACATGATACGATGAATTGTCAATTAACACTTACAAATGTCATAGTGAAGAGTGTTCCTTCACCAAAATTTCTGCCACCTAAAGGTATCAAATAACCTTTTGGGTTTTCTTTAAAATTTTAGCCCGTTTGCATTTTAGTGAAATTTCTATATGCTCAAGTACAAATGAGGATTCAAGAATTCTAGTATGCTTGAGAATTTAGAAATGCTCTGGACTAGAACTTTCTGAATTCCAATATAGAACCGCCCTAGTTTCTATAAATGCACAATTTTCTCATGAAAACTCAACCCATTTTTAAAATGCAGCTATTTTGAAACACCAATATTAAAATTTAGACAATGCATATCATTGGTAGAGAAATACATATCTTAAATATGAAAAGAGCCTGTACATGGGAAAGACTGATTCCTGCATCAGATTTGAAGTTTCTAAATTTGGCCACTTAAAAAACATGAATTTGTAAAGGGTGTTTTTATCGCAGTGCTATGTATGAATTTCTTTGTAATAAAAAAGAAATAAGCTAGACATTTTGAAGGAACTCTTAAGTATGCAAATATTTTCATAAAGGGTATGTTTGGCAAGCGTGATCACTGCGGATTTCCCACGTTTAGCAATGGCGTTGAACCCCGCATCAGATGAACAATGTTTGGGGCGAAAATTCAAATAATCTACCTCTTCTTGATCTAATCAGTGGGTGAGCCTCCCATTAATGATTTAGACCGTTAAATGTGAGCAGCACCCCCAAAATGGCTATAGGAATAATTTTCAGCCATTTTTCTTTTTAGATGTGATGATATTTTAAAAAATGGTGATCAATGTTTTATGCATAGATTTAAACTTTTATATATCTCTGCTAAAAAATTTACACCGTTATAACTAATATAAAGGTTAAAAATGGTTATAAGATCAAATTTCATAATGTGGGACTTGTGGGTTATGATATATTAGCTAAAAAAATTTTCAAGCTGTTGGTTTGTTAAAAAGCCACTTCTCTAAAACTTTGCCCTTTTGCTAAATCTAATTTCCATTTACAAAAAAAAAAATCGAGAAGGGATTCTTTGAAAGTAAAAAACTTTCTCACCGCGGATGTTTGCCGTGTCAAAATGTACGAAGCTAGAAAACCAAGAGTTGAAGATTTTGGCGGCTCTGGTTCTCGACCACAACCCTCCAAAAGTGTCACATTCCAAGTTACCCCACTTTCGTGTGACTCGAAGAGCGATATACCGTGTCGGATTCCTAAATTGAGGTGCCACTTGTCCGTGAAAGATAAATCAGGAGCTGCCTCATCCATGCTCGACTAGTTTCGTCTAGACTAGACGTAACGTCATCCACGTCTGCCGTTGGATGCTCCTTTGGACTACGATGTTCTCTCTTCTGGTTCTGAACCGGCTGATCGTTTCAGTTCTGCACTGTCTTGTGTCTTGTCAATAATCGTACACTGTTAAAGACTTGCTCTTGGCAATTGAGAGCAATGTTTTAGATGTTTGTGCTTCATGACCACTCTAATGAACGAATGGACCCTTGGACTCACTCTTATTCCTTGGGTTGAATCATGGATGAGTTTAATTAAGCGTTAACCATCTTTATCTTCTCTATTTTTTTATCTTATTTTTTCAATGTTATTTTTTATCTTATTATGGCCCTTTTTATTTGTGAGGTGGAGTAAAATAAAATAAAATAAAATAAAATACTTAAAATTTAAATTTTCTTCCTTTTTTTTATAAAAAATTAAAAGTTTTTTTTAAAGTCAAAAAATCATTACTAAATTATAAAAAAACTATCTAATGGTGATATAAAAAGTCAAAAAAATCATCATATCAAACAATTAAAAACAAAAAGTCATCGTAATCCCATCATCTATTATTATTATTTTATTTTAAATTTAATTTACTCTACTTTACTCTACTTGTATTTGAATAACACCGTTTCACATTAGTTGTTTCCATTGAATTGGGGGGCAAATGCTCTTGCAGGACAACCCAAAGCCATTTTTTGCTGAAATAAGTTCTGCACACATAAACTCTAAATCTCTTTACATTCATCCACACCTCTCCATATCCGCCAAGGCCAAATGTTCTTGCAAGATGCCTCCATAATAATTTTTCACCAAAACAAGGTATGCACAAACAGACCCTAAATCTCTTCACAATCATCCACCCCTCCACCAAACACTAACATACTTTGATAGCTATTACTACTAGAACTTGAAACATCAAGACTTGGCTTTCATAAGTTCACAGTCAATGCCATGGTTTTAGATAGTTAGACTACCATGATATTTTCACGTTCATGGTAAGGGATCATCTAGACACTGTACTTCATTAAGTACCTATGAACAACTTTTTTAATTATTTTTGCTTCCCAAGATTTTGCTAATAAATACTAACCCCCAAAAAAACCAATGAAGATGAACCACAACTTACGTGAACCTCCCATCCCTATGGTCATAAAGATTTTATCATCGCTGACAATTCAGAAGACTCATTAAAAGACTGATGGGGAGTATCAACCAATGATAGGACAATTCAGAAGACAATTAGCTGAAATTTTTCGCGAGTACGTCCCACGGACGACTGTGACTTCTGGTACCCTCCGTAGCCAGGACATGGTACACAATGTTGAGGCTCTGATATCAATTGTTGTGATTTTTTGACAATCACCCGTTGTGCGCATTCACAGAATCACAAGATCAACATGAACAAGCCACACAAGAAGAGACACCGAGATTTACGTGGTTCACCCAAACCGGGCTACATCCACGGGCACAGGAGGACGACCATCTTCACTATGACAAGTAAAGCATACAAGAGATTCCCACTCTCTCACCTCATCTCTCCTACGTGGAGTGGGAACACCACGGGCAACTGCCGCCGTCGCCGCCGCAAGATCTAGGGTTACAGACTATACATATATATAATCTCCGCTTTCTTGGCCACCAAGAAAGCCCCGGTACAATTACCAAAATACCCTTGACCTTAAACCAGTCCCTGGTTAACCCAGTGACTCATCCGGCTAAACCAGAATACAAGACATAAACCTAACAATCTCCACCTTGGCTTGAATTCCGTACAACTCCGTACAACTCGAGCTACTAGGAGATAAAACCGGTAATGTCTTCACGTACCTTGCTGAATGGTACGTCACTGCACCAGGGATGCAGTCTTCTTCAACACTTTGACATGTTGAACCAGCACATGAACTTTGAGCAAAGTTCATACCCTCGTTAAACTCCACCTCGAACTAGAAGCTCGAAACCATTGACGAATCTGAGTGACATCTGAATCACTCACCATCCTGCCCCATCTTCAACATCACCATGAAGATCCAATCACCACAAGCATGCAAGCAAAACAGATCGGGAATACAAGTCCAGATGACTCCATTGCAGAACAACCTCTGCCTCCGAACAGTCAAAAAACTCCATTTGACTGGGCCTCCGATCAACCAATCAAACAAATGTTTGATAACTGCTGACACATCAGCTCCTCCTTGCTGCTTTTCCGACTTGGCTCTGGCAAGATGAATAACATCACATGCGATCATGTGATCAGCAAACCCTTTGCAACTAGGCCGGCGACTCCTATTATTGGGTTTGCAACAACAACCAGGTCGAGTAAACCCGATTCTAGCCTGAATCCACATCTGTTCAGATCTCCTCCAAATTTCTGCATCAAACCATAGATCTCGTCGACATGAGCACGCTGGAAGAAACGGATCTGAAATCCGACTCAGGATGGCTCCGATAACGTAGAAACAAGTTTCTACGCTCCAATCGATCAAACCTCCTCCTTGACTGTCAAACAGCCAATCAACCTCTTCCACTGCGTAGATCTGCTCGAAACGAATCCGTAGGCGCAAACGGATCTCCGATCGGACATCGGACGATCAAGATATCGCAGAAACAATTTCAGCCGCTGAAACTGGTCAAATCTGGCCTTTGACCGTTGATGACGTCACTGCTGACGTCCCTGCACAGTCGGCTGGGCTTCTGGAGCGGACCCGGGTCGGGTTCGCCTGACCCGGAACTGAACTGCTATTTTGCGCTGAGCTGGACCGTCTGCTAACAGGTCGGGCCGGACCTGACTTGACCCGGAACCAAAACTTCTCTGCTGCGCTGGGCTGGACCGGCTGCTGACGGACTGGTTCAGGTCAACCCGACCTGAACTGATAACCTGTCTGTTTTGCTGGGCTACCTGTACGGGTTGGATCTGGCCCAAACCGAACGCGAAACGATCTGAACTCTTCTCGCTGGGCTCATCTTCTCCGCGGGTCAGGCAACCTGACCCGACCCGACCCAAGACCCAGAAGACTGGGTCGTCTCTCCAAACGACCCCTGTCTGCAACCCGGTGTGCAGCGGCCGACACGCCGAGGTCTTCTGCGGCGCCGGCGACCAACGGGGTGGGACGGGCGGCGGTGTACAGCAGCGGCGACGACCCCCGATCGGCGACTGGCGGCTGTGGCGGCTGGCGACAAACGGCGGTGTCAGAGAACGGCCGGCAACGATGGAGGTGACGGCGACAGATGTGGCTCAGCGACGATGGCGACAGGCAGCAGTCCGGCGAGGGGAGCGAGGGGAGCCTGCAGCGAGTGGCAGCGACGACTCCGGCGATTGCAGCGGCGATGGGAACGGCAGCGACTGCGACGGCGACGGAGGCGGGCGGGATTCCCGGCGAACGTTCCGGTGAGAATGTCATGGTCGCACGGCAGTTTTTTTTTTTTTTTTTTTTTAGTCTTTCATGATCACGGACTCTTTCCCTGCTCAGAATCCATTCACTGTTCAGCAGCAGATTGGTCTGAAAACTGCACGAACCCAAAACCTCTTGAACTGACAGTGGCCTTGTCTTTCATGATCAGGCAAACCCATTCTCCTGCAAGAACACTTGCAGAAAAAACCAGATCCTCTGTTGCACTCTTCTCCGATCCAAGCTCAACAAGATCCGATCCCAACCGCAGCGGTCAACTCCAAGATCTGAACGAAACATGGGAATCCTTTTTCCTCCGATCCCAGCGAGACCGGAGAACCCAATCTCGTCTTCTTCTTCTCCGATGGTGGCCCAACCAGAAATCACGAACCTGATCTCAGTTAATCTTCATGCGCACAACCTCCAATCCACTGAGCGATCTCCACCTCGCTCAGGAAACCCGAGGAACACCAACCTCGGCTTTGATAACATATTGTTAAGGCTCTGATACCAATTGTTGTGATTTTCTGACAATCACCCGTAGTGCGCATTCACGGAATCACAAGATCAACATGAACAAGCCACACAAGAAGAGACACCGAGATTTACGTGGTTCACCCAAACCGGGCTACATCCATGGGCACAGGAGGACGAACATCTTCACTATGGCAAGTAAAGCATACAAGAGATTTCCACTCTCTCACTTCATCTCTCCTACGTGGTGTGGGAACACCACAGGTAACTGCCGCCGCCGCCGCCGCAAGATCTAGGGTTACAGACTATACATATATATAATCTCCGCTTTCTTGGCCACCAAGAAAGCCCCGGTACAATTACCAAAATACCCTTGACCTTAAACCAGTCCCTGGCTAACCCAGTGACTTATCCGGTTAAACCGAAATACAAGACATAAACCTAACACACAATAGACTAATATCTACTTTTTGAATTTAGATTAGGTGAGTAAAGCCCTCGTGGCCCATCCAGGTCCCCTCATATCACCACTGAACAGCTTGTCCAGACTGCCAAGTTGTGATGCTACGATCATCGTAGAGTTTTTATTAACATCGGGACTCCTACTTTTCAGGACCCCTATATGGATGATACCTATGGTTTTCTGTCTCTTGTTTTTCTTGCTAAAGGAAGATACATATAGTTACTAACTTTCCTCTGGACAAAAAACTTCATCTAACAGTAAAACTCTAACTTTCCTCTAGACAAAAAAATCATCTAACAGTAAAACACCTACACTAACGAGCCAAAGTGAAGAACTTAGTTCTACCATGTAGCCATCTTTAAAACTTGGAGTTGTTTGTTTGAAAGAATTTCATATATTTAAATGTATTTTACACGTTTACATGTTGAAAATTATTTGGGATAATGTAGAGCCTGTTGCAAGGGCTGACCTATAAAAATTTTCTCAAAGTCTACTATGCATAAAAAGAAATTTTTAGAATAGCCACATATAAATAATGCATGTAGGTTTTAAAGCATACAGGGAGTTCGAAAATTTAGAAAGAATTATATGGAAAAAGTCATCAAACTTTATAAAAGTTGAGGAATTTTCAGCAGCGGTCCCTCATGGCCGCTGTGAGGCCAGTTGCACCAAGATCGCCGGCTTTAAATTCACATACATGATCAAACAGGGGCCTTGAAAACAAAGGAAACAATTACAAAGTGTGTCTAAAAAGCATGCGCTACTCTGGTGGCAATAAACAGTAGAAGAAAATGAAATCTAGGACACTTTCTGCTGGCCGTCAATGCCATCTATCTAGATATGTAAAACGTGTACCCACGGCTGCCACAGCCCAGCCGACACATACTGTATTTTGTACCATGCCATGCCAATTGCAGGATTGGCCCCAACATGGCTCGCTGGCACGGCACGAGACCGTGCCTAGGCAGTACCATGCCTAGTGGTCGTGTCAAACGTGTTGTGTCATTCTATAACTCCATATTTTAAAATTTTTTAAAATTATAGGCTAAAAGATTTTAAAAATATACAAATAAAAAAATAACATACAATTTTAAGTAGTTGAGCAAACTTAACTTACTAAAAAAAAATCTGTTGGAATTTCTTATATTGAAGGTTTTTTGATAAGATTGTCTTTATTATTTTTGTGGTTTTTATAGATAATAAAAAAATAAAAAAATTATATTTTATATTTATATTAAAAAATAAAAAATATAGACTATATAGAACTATTAAATGAGCCATCATACACTGCCTCGCGTCCTTCCAAAAATCGTGATGCTTGTGGCCCTGGCACCCTCCGGCACCGTAACTGCCGTCGCCCATTTTTCTTCTCTACACCTGCTTCCACTCACCTCAGCTTTCGTTTCTTTTTCGAAGGACAGAGGGCATTTTTGGGTGGACCCACACAAGATGCAAAATCCCACCTACCAGTTCCTACCTAACAAATTCCTCCTTTGACCGGAGGACAAATCGGCTGGACTTTGGTGTAAATGATTGAAGATGTGCTTCAATCTAACTAGTGTTAGATTGAATCTAGGTGAGTATAGTGTAAACACAAAAGAATTATTAAACTCAAGTTAATTCAATGAAGGTTAGTGCCCTAAACTTATTCCAACTCAGGATAAATTTATGGCATTTTCGTCATTAAGGCATCAAAAATCAGTTTTTCTTTGCAAGATAAATAAATGATCAATGTTGATGTCAGTACAGTTCTGAGAAAGGCAAACACCTAATTTATTTTAAGTGAGATCCACATTTGTATGATCAAAACGATTCATGTTGTTTTGTATGAACTCCTCAACATAGGCACTGTTCCAAATTCCCTCAGGATGAAGAGTCAAATCTGATGCGGTCAGATTCTGCTATATATATATATTAAATATCAATTCAACTATCAATAACACTCTAATTAGAATAAAATTTGTGACAAATTCAAAATAGATGCATCCATGTATGGATTGTGTTGATCAGACACTGAGCCTACATAGAATAAATTAAGTATTAATTTTCATGAAATTTACATTATTCTTTTTAAGTAACTTGAACCCATGACCCTAACAACTGTAATTCCTTGTAGGAATGATCACAAAAATTTTAACAGTAAAAAAGAGAATGATTCCGTCTAAAGAATCATTTACATTTTCTCTTAAAGATACAGTTGCAAAGGGTTGGTTCCGGTTCACGTCCTTAGTGGATTTTAAACTGAAACCGTTAATGAGAATATAGACTCAAAATCAAAATCGGAACTCGTTTGAAACCAATTTCTTAATTTCAAAATCAAAACAATTAATCAAGATATGGAATCAGTATCCGATCCAATTTTGTGTATGGGGCGGATTTGGGTCCGAATTTTTGTAGAGAATGCATTGAAAAAAAATTAACTTTTAGGAAAAACTATCAAGAATTAAGATAATATAACGAGTCCCGGGTTGATAGGCCCGAACTAAGGTGGAATAAGACTCGGAACCAATTAGGTCATAGGTCTAAAAATAGAATTTAGATCCATACCCGTTTACTTATTAGGATTTACATAAGGATCCAAACTTGGTTATTAAAGGGTCAAAACCTCCGAGTAATCGGAGAATTGGGAATCAATTTATAACCCTACTTAAGAAAGGGCACATTTGTATGTGGAGAATTCCACATGAAATTTTTTCATGATTTTACATCATTAAGGTTTTGTTAGTTTATTTATTTGATTTGTTCTCGCGAAAAGCAATAACACCAAATATGAAATTTTAAACATCCCTAAAAGAACATTTTCACTTTTTATGCCTATTTTCACAGAAAAAACAGCCACCCAAACCGGCCCTTAAAAAAAATTTCAAGATAAGGTAGCCAAAGGATCTAAGATTTTACCAGATGGAGAGAGAATCCAAAGCCACCTCCGGGTTCTTGAGCAGGCCAGCCAGCAACACCAGTATCTGAAAATACCAAGTCTCCAAGCACAGCATCACAGCCGAAGCGGACGACAATTTCAAAAACTCCGGCAGACCACTGAAAGCCTGTATGGAGAACCCCTTCCACGTGTGCTTGCATCGCTCACTCGTGACGATATATACGAACTGCGCCACGACAACGATCCACCACGACAAACTCAGCACGAGCGACGCGCCGAGTAAGCCGAGCCCCACCTTGTACACGACGAGCCAACTCAGCAAGAGATGGACGGCTAGCGTTCCCGCTGAAATGTACGCGCTCGGCGCGATTATGCTTTGCGCCTGTAGGAATTTCTGAATGGGAAAGTTTATGGCGTAGGCGAAGATCTGTGGAATGAGCCCGTAAACGAACAGCGCGGCAGCCGAGGCGATCGAAGTCGACTCGCCAAGGAGAATGAGGATCGGCTTGGAGAAGATGTAGATTATGGTGAGAGGGATCCCTGTGGCTGTAAGGAGGACGGCTGATCTCTGGAGGTAGACACCAAGCATGCTATACTTGCGGGCCCCATAGGCTTGCCCACAAAGAGTCTCTACTGCACTTCCCATGCCCAGCTGGAAAAATCAAGTCATGGAATATTAATCCAATTTATTTACAGAATCCAATAACATTGTGCATATTTGTACTTTCAAATTTTAATCCCAAAGTAGCTCAGCTCGTTTAGCACGACATTTTGCATCACATGGCTGCGGGTTTGATCTATGCTACCAAATTGTACTTTGTTTTTCAAATTTAATCTCAAAGGTAGCTCAGCTGATTAAACATGATAGTTTGCACCTTAAAGTTATGAGTTTGAACTAAGCTATCATATTATAGTGATAAGAAATTTATCCGAACCCAAAAGATTAGTCTAGCCTAAAAGATGGAAACACCCTCAGCTATATATATATATATATATAAACAAAGGCAACATGTCTATTTTTAGGTTGCCATCCAGTGAGTTAAAACAATCTAAATGTGTGTGTGTGTATGTTTTTTGGTGGGGTTGAATTATAAAAATGTAACAGATTAATTTGAAGGTGTTAAATCTTGTCCCATTTAAGTTGAACTTAAAAAGGGTTGTTTAGGATCCTAACCAGGTTTGATCTCATAATATTCATCTTTTGGAAAAGTAACCTTGACCATTTACATGGGTGTGTGTCTAGAATTGGTGAGTTTAAACTCCCAACGTAGCATGGGGAAAATAGTAAGCTTGATCTCTCTCTGATTGGTCTAAAATAGCTGCATTCCTTGTTAAGATGGTGGACGAAATTGTCAAATTAATGAAGGTGGTCATTTATAAGAATAATAATAAAACACAATGAGAGATAGCCATTAGTATTGGTAACCTATATATAGATGGTTATTTGAACACACAAATATTTTACATCCATTAGCAATAAGTGGATCATCTTGGATTAAGGGTCATCATTTAGCCCGTGGGCCCCTTACCCGATTCAAGCTAACCTAGCCCAAGCCCAATAGTCGACGATATGGCCTAGCCTGAATAGTGTTTGGACTGGGCTTAGGCATAGAGATTAAAGGCCACCCCCAAACAGTTGAGAAGTTTAATTTTCTTTAACGTTGAACTAGCAATCTAGCTTGTTTTGCATCATTGCTAAATTAAACAAAGTGTGTATTTAATTATTTTTTTTATCTACAATGCATTCAAATTTCTATAGTGATGCAAACTAAACAAAATGTGTGTTTATTTTTTTTTTCTTTAAAAGTAAAAAGTTAAAATAATGTTATTAAATGATAAAAAAAATTCAAAAGCCCACCCACCCGGTCCAACTAGCCAGTCGGGAGGGTTTGGACTTAGACTTTAGACTTTTCAAGAAAAAGCTTGGCCTGCCAAAAAGAAAAAGCCCGTTGGGTAAATCCAACTGGTAGGCTTGGGAAACACTTTTTTGGGCTGGCCCCGCCCGATGACGACCCAAACCATTGGATATCATTGAGAAGCAGCAAATTCTAAGCAATCCCAATGTCACTGCAATGAGAAAATACCCGGACAAATAGGCGTCATCCTAGGCATCGAGCATAGCGACTCATTATAGCAAGTACAGCTTGGTCCCTAATGCCAACTCTAGTGCTTAGGCACTAGACACATGAAAACTACTCAATAACACCTACGATTGGATTGAACAAATTTGAGGAAAACTTAATCGACTTGCAACTCCCTGCATCCATATTGTTGTATGTGGAATAGTGGATCCAATATCATCATCCTTGAAGTGCCTGTCATCCTGTACTACAGATTTCGTGAGGCTGTTGGATAATGCTGTGCTCTACAGCCAGCATTCTCCCCATTCCCCTTTTCTGGGTTTTGGGGTTGTCCTCTTTTATCTATGGTCCCATTACAAACAAAAGAAAATGATGTCACAAGCTGAATCTGCCACATGCGCCCTTCTTTGGGCTTATATGTTCACAAGCCGTACACTATGCATACACTCAGAACCTGTTACACTATAAACATTTAGATTGCAGAAAATACAAAAATTTTTATTTTTGGAAATCCTTGGATTTAACAGTAAAATCAAATCTCACCAGAAAATTTTTTGGTCTTTAAGAAAAATCAATACAGAGTAGGAGAATTGTGTTAATTAAGATATTACAAAATATTATTCTTGTCAGTTGTCTATAACTAGATCCGAGTAGAAGGAACATGAAAAATTTTTTAAAAAAATTTTTGGGTACTGTTTGATTTTATTGTCAGATCTTAGACGGGGTAGGCCTCGTGGCAGAAGCTTAAAAGCACTCTTTCAGAGAAGAAGATGACTGAAAAAGAAGGGAAGAAATAGAAAATCAATGAGGGAGCTGGCTGTACCATAAGCCCATAGGCAAAGACTTGGATGCCTGTGTTGCCCAGTGAGGCTGCGGCGAGTTCAAGGTTGCCAAGGTGTCCGGAGAAGATCTGGGTCGACATGGACATGAGGAAGTTGATCATGTACACCATGACAGCAGGGGCAGCCAAATGGAATAAGAGCTGTAGCTCGACCAAGATGGCCGAAGACATGCGCAGAAAATATGGGGTCTGGCTGTCGGTGAGGATGCTCTCAAGCACATGGCTGACCACATGGCCAGATGGTGGCGGTGGTGGTGGTGGTGGTGGTGTTGGTGGGTTGTCCTCAGTAGCGTTCAAAAGGGGTTCATTGAGATGGGTTGAGCCCTCCATGTAGAGGGTCAGTAGCAATTTGATTTCAATGGAAGAGAAGGAAAGTGAGAGGAGAATAGGTCATGGAGAGTGAAAAAGTAACGGGAGAGAATTAGATGCAATTCCATCTCTCAGGGTGTTTATATGGGAGGGATGTGGTACGCTACAGCTGTGGCTACAACTAGCTGGGCCAGTCACTGCCACAAATATGCAATATTTAGAAAATATTCCAGTAGTATCACAATATTTACTCGAAATAGTTTTTTATTTTATTTATTATTATTATTATTTTTGGTTTTCTTAAACAAAGGGTCCTCTCTGGCGAGCACCTTCTGTGGGGCCCACCTTCCCCTGTATGGTAAGAGAGGCTCGGTTCATCATCCTAACCAGAGATTAAAAAATATAAATTTGTATAAGATAAAAGGGTGCTTTTCAAATCTTGTGGGCCTATTTGTTTGCATTAGAACACATAAAAATTTTTGATTAGATGAGCTCAACTGAATGATTATCAAAAAAGTGAAGTGTGAATGATATGAGATGAAGGGTGAACAATATATGAGAGTAATATAGATGAGACATTGTTTTTCTTAGGATTTGAATTACTAGGACGATGATTGATGATTCATTTCTCATCTTCTATTGATTTAATTTCCGTAAATGGATAGCATACATTCAATTTTCATGTATTCTACTTTACACAAACAAATGGGCCCTCAATCACAGAGATTAAAAATATAGTATAAAGAGAATTTCCTAATTATCTAGGAAGGCCAGAGATTAAAAATATAAAAATAATAAAATTTCAATCACATAAAGGGGAATTCCTAAAATTTACCCAGATGGGGGTCGGTGGATGGACAATTCCTTTTTATACCTGATTTTTCCTTTTCCTTATTTGAAGTTTTAATTATTCATCTTCTCTAAGATTCTTAAGTTCACATATACGGAAGAAGAAAAGATTACAAATTTGGGAAGTATCACCACATGTGGAACTTGTGTCTCAACCCCCACACCTTCCCTGCTTGTAAGCAACAAAGAGAATTCATTTATTTTTGTGCTGAAAGGCTGGTCAAATGTGACCCAACCAGGATCCATCCAACCCTACCCGGACTTCACACTAGTCACGGGAGTCCTGTTGAAGCTCACAGGATCATGACTGGTAGTTGAACGAGTTAAACCCGGGTTGACTGGCTCAACCCGTCTAACCGGCCAAACCTCCATACATAAACCTAACTAAGGTTAAGTTTGCGGACACTTTTCAGAGGACCAGGTTTCTGTTCAGTTGCCGATAATAATGACAGGGTTGTTTTGTTCTGTCCACGATTCATTTGTAAAGGTAAGCTCACATGTAAGCATCCAGATACAACTAGCCCATGCCTATTGGGTTAGGTTGACCTGCCCTTGATGTAGGTATAATTAATCATAGTAGGTCAATAGTGGTCCATTGACCCATTTTAGCATTTCTTTCTCTTTCTCTCCCTCTAATGAAACATACACCAGATTGACCTGAGGTACATAAAGACGCCTCGCCAAATCAGCTATAGTAGATTTGCAGTTGAGATTAATCGGTTCAAATGAACAGGCCAAAGAATTCAACAAATAAATATATAATGAAAACCGTCTAGGTAAATTTCTTAGTTGATCAGAGGAAAAGGATTGAGAGTTTATTGAAATGTTTTTTTAGGGGTTTTTTTTTTGAAAAAATTCCATTAAAGTCTTTGTAAAACAAGAAGGACTTTGGGGATTTTTATGGCCTGGAGTGGTCCTATGGTTCCAGTCCGATTATATTTTTCAATATTATTTATGAGCAGCAATATTTAGGCTCAAGCGACTTTTTCCATAAGCTTAAGCAAACCCTTTTCCCATTTCTTCTTCCTCTTCCTCATCTTTTCTCCTCATTTCTCTTCCCCATGGTCCATTTGGATTCTATCTTGGGCGAGGAGGAAAAAAGCAAGAAGAAGAAAAATAGAAAGAGAAAACAGAAACAAAAGAAGAAGAGAAGACAAGGAAGAGGAGGAAGAAATTAAGAAGAATAAGAAAGAAGAACAAACAGTGGGAGGAGAAAAAGAATGAGTGTGGTTTAATAAAAGGTACAGAAGAAGAAGAGAAAATCAAGAAAAAAAAAGTAGAATATAAGAAAACAAAAAAGAAAGGGAACTAGAAGAAGAAACTGAAACAAGAAGAAAATGTAGAAGAAGAACCTAACTTTAGGTATATTACACTTGAACATAGATATCTATGCTCAAACATAATATACCCAAAGTATAGATATCTATCCTTAAGTGTGATATACCCAAAGTAGAATTATGAATTTTTTTTTCTTCGACATTGTTGATGAACAGTGATATCTATGCTTACCACAAACAAAAATGAGTTCCTTTTCTCTATTTTCTTCTTGTTACAGTTCTTTCTTTTGCTTCCCTTTGTTTTCTGTTTCCCCATCTGCTCTACTTCAATCTTTTTTTTATTTTCTTTTCTTCTTCTAACCTTTTATTAAACCACTCTCATCATCTTTCTCCCCCTAGTGATTCTTTTTCTTCTCGTTTCTTCTTCCTTCCTCCTCTCTTTTGTTTCAATTTTCTCTTTCTCTTTTCTTTTTCTTCTTCTTGCTTGTCCTCTCCTTGCCCCAGAAAACACTCAAATGAAATATGGGGAAGAAGAAGGCGAAGAAGAGATGATGAAGAGGAAAAATGAATGAGAAAAGGGCTCGCCCTAGCATAGATATCGCTGCTCATAAATAATATTGAGAAAAAAAAACCCGAAAAGGGCCTAGGGGACTACTGCGAGCCATAAATATCTTCAGTGTCCTTTTTATTCTACAAAGACTCTAATAGGGTTTATCTTTGAAAAACCCCTTTTTATTTATTTATTTGGCGTTTTAAACTAAAGCTTAAGTTAATATTTGTATTCTAAAAAAGAGGTTAAAAGTGATAATTATGTAATTCAAGGAAAAATATGGGATGAGGATACACGTAAAAATGGGATAGTTTTTGGTCTTTAATTTAAATCAAATAAGTTGCATTGAATTGAGGATTCCGATTATTCTTTAAATTTTCTTTTTGATAAGTTAAAATTAAAAATAAGTAGAGGGAAAAAATTAAAAAAAGAAGAAGTGGTGCCCAATGATTGCCGCTTAGGATTAGCATATTCACAACTTTTAATTTAACTTTTCGTAATTGTTCAATGTTCAAATCGGTATAATAAGTAACCCTAAGGGATAGCTTAGTTGGCCTAGGACCACATTTTGCTCTGGAGGTTGTGGGTTTGAACTTTGCTGGCACACTGGGGCAGGAGGACTTACCGGGCTTCCCTTGAGCCCAAAGGGCTCGGAAAACCACTGTTAACCCAAAAAAAAAAAAAACCTCTCCATATGATAAGAAGGTCAAAGTAAAGTCTCATAAAAATGCCCTTTAGATTGATGTAGTATATGACATTTGCATAATACTGTGTCAGTTTATCTCCACATTTTCCACCCTCATAGGAGCTCATCAGGCATGCCACAACGAGCGTAACCGAGCCTGACCTTCATTAGATTGGATTTTGACTCTGCTTTCAGGCATGTGAGTTGAAACCAAACCTACTCTTTGGTTTGATGGTTAAATTGGCCAAGTTGGAATTCTACAGGCAATAGCTATCATTGCTGTTACAAATGCTTAACAAATAGAATTTTAGTCAGAAATTCTTGAAATTAAACAGGCCAACACCATCTTCTTCTTCTTTTGTCTTTTATGCTAAAAGAAAACCAAGGGTAGCTTTGATGGCGATACTTGGAGGAATTGTTGTTTCAAATAAACTCAACTACTCGCAAGAAATACTACCATTGAGTTTCTCTAACTGATGTTCTTTAAAAAGCACTTGGGACTTCTAAGATATGGAACATTTTCACAGGGTACGTAAGTCATTTTAAACAGAGATAGAAAGTTCACAGTGTTGCTATTTGAACAACAAGTTTATCTCTTCTAACATATGAGAACAAAAAAAATTAATTTAAAATTTTCAAAATACCTTTCTCTCCCACACACATCTCTCTCTCGCACTCATCTCTCCTCCCCTCCTTTCCCTTGGGTTGATGATGAGCTCCGGCAGATGAACGGGGGGCTCTCCCTCCCTCTTCCTTTTCCTTTTCCTCTCCTTTCCCTCCATCTTCCTCCTTCTCTTCCTTTCCTCTCCCTTTTTTGCCCTCTCCTCTGCCTCCCGCTTCTTAGGGAGAGGAGAGGAAGAGGAGGAAGAGGGAGGGGCCTAGTGAGGAGGAGAGGAGAGGAGATGGGGATAGGAAAAGGAAGGGGGGGGGGGGGGGACAGGAAGAGGGAGGAAGTGGAAGAAGAGGAGGAAGAGGAATATAAAGAGGGAGAGGGAGAAGGAGAGGGAAGAGGAGAGGAAGAGGGGGAGAGAGAAAGGGAGGGAAAGTGTAACATTCTAACCCAAGCTAAGCTTGATTAGCGAGTAACTAATTGTGATTATTTGTTAATTAATGTGGTTTTATCTTAAACAAGTTTATTTTAGTCTTGTGGAGTTTAGTGGGTTAAGTTCAGGTTATGGATAGGTAATTGGGTCGGGCTTGACCTTACCTAGGTAGATGGAAGCCCTTTTTCATAATTTAGAATTTATGGTTTTATATCATACACGCATTATATTGACACCATCACGTTTGTCTCGTTGAGATAGTCACCCTTCGTACTTGACTCGAACACATTAGACTTCACTTGACTTAGTTGGATCGTCATTTGACTTACATTAAAAATAAAATAAACTAGAAGGAGCTTCTTATAAAACCTCGAGTTATATATATGCTGGAATGGGGTTCAATACTTTATTCATCCCTTCCTCTCTTGCAATTGCCGCAACTCTTTGTTCCTCTTCACTTCATCTCTTCCTCATCATTTTTGTCAATAATTGAAGGTTTTACAGCCTGCATGTGCAGCATGGAGCTCTCCTCTCCAATTCCCATTAACTCACTCTGTGAAGTAATAGGATTCAAACATTTCTTCTTTCTAATCTATCACTAAGGTAAAATTACTTCCTAATGTACAGAATTCTTAGGTTCAGAGAGTCAATCAAACTCCTTTCTCAAACATGCACTCATCCTTTACATTCTTTCTTACATGCATGTCATTGTAGATTAAGAACAGTGGATTCATCATCTCTAGTTAAGCTAAGATAAGGATAGTGATTTAAATCCCTAAGCAATGCAAGTATAAACTAATTTTGGTTGAATGCATGTTAGTATTTCATAAATCTAGCAAGTCTTTTTTATTTATAAGTGCATTCAGCTTACATCCCCTTGTTTTTCCACTCTTCTAATGTAAGATGAAGTTCATTTATAGATGATGAATTATGAATCAAAGTGTGAGTTTGAAAATGAAAGATGAATGAGAATGATAGAAACCATAGTAGCATGGAGCTACAAATACCGAACTGTCTGCTAGGATAGAAATAGCTTCAACAATCTTGAAATGTGCAGCTAAGCCATGGGAACACTACGGCTAGCTTTCTAGAAAGTTAAAAGGCACATATTTCTTTTACAACTAAGCTGTAGAATATACTACAGCTAAGCGGTAGCCTAGCCGTGACTCAGTCGTAACACCATATGGCTAAGCTATAGGTTATTTTACGATTCAGCCACAGGTGCAGGTGAACAGAAGTAAATTTACGGCTCAACTATAGTATGATCCATGGCTAAGCCATAGGCAATCCACAGCTAAGCAGTGAGAACTCAGAACTCTAGGTTAATTGGGAATTGTTACTAGACCTCGTAGGGCCTTAGTTGTTAGATCCCTATACCCTATTCATTGGCCCAATGGAACAACTATACACCATAAAGGGTCTTGAGGGCTGAGTTTCTTCATGGGGTGTTGTCCACTTGTTTAGCGCATCTTCATGGGTGTTAGTTTAAGGGGCTTCGATATACATGCTTCGACACCAGAGCATCTAGATCTTCCTCTGGAAGTTGGTACTTGATCGCGACCGACTCACCATAGATTTCTGACTAATCACCAACTCCTGGAGGTTTTGTTGATCTTCCTCATCTCGATAGCTATCGTCGCAGGATTCGTCTTTAAGATGAGCCATGGCGATCTAGATTGCACCACTCCGATCTAAGTTAGTGGAGCTGGAGTGGAGGATCTGGTTGATGGTGCGTAAGTACCAATCGACCTCTCGTCGATCTCCATCGAAAATCATGTGTTCTCTAACCTCCTCTGACGTCGTTGAGTCCCACCGCATGATTAGCCTGTGCGCTGCCTTGATTTCGCTGGATGGATCGTCGGTAACCTTCAATTCTAGCGCCTGCGATCGATTCTCGGGCGGCTCCATGGATGAAGAAGGAAAAGCTTCAGTTGCAGAAGAAAAAGGATTGAAGAAGAAGAAGAATAAGTAGATGGTAATGTTTTGGTGCATATGCAACAGCAGTTTTTAGTATTTCGGTCAAAGGATTATGGCCTATGGGAGGAATACAATTTACAATCCTTCTGAGAGATTTAGGAAATCTAAGTTTAAAATATACTAATTACCAAAAAGATAAGAGAGAGAGAGAGAGAGAGAGAGATTATAGGACTAGAGATTCTAATATTTTAGAAAACTGATGTGGCGCTATAGAAAAAAAAAGGGGATGCTAATGTAGTGTCGTTCAAAGGTCTTTATTCTTAGAGCTTTAATATATATAATATTTATTTTTAAAACTCAATTTCCCATGTAACAGCGCAGTAAGTCAATCTCCGCTATTTGCATCAGCGCATACGACCGAGGGCAATGGAATCGACAGTAAAAGAAGACAGGAACTTCGTTAATACCCAATTAAATAAGAAAGTGAAGTTGGACTTTGTCTCTTTGCAGTTAAATGCCAGGAACAAGAGCAGACCAATTACTAGGTACATTTGTGAAAATTTATATAGACAAAGTCCATCTCTGATAGAAAAGTCTAAGATTCCACCAATGCCTCGTCCTATTTGATATGTAAATAGACCCTTTTAGTTTTTATCCTAATACAGAATATCCAAAGCTTCCGAATACACCTAGCGGTGCGCATGGGCTAGGCTAGTCCCTCCTAACTGGGCCCACCACGGTTTAGGCCTTGTTTGGTTTGTTTCCATACTTGGTTCGGGGTTGCATCTAAGATTTGGGCCTGCTTATTGTTTGGGCCAGGATTCGCTTTTGTGTGAGAAAGTTCAAGGCCGGCTTGGCTAGGCATAACAAGAGGGAGGATGAAATAATGTTACTTGTACTGGACATGGATAGTATATATTCCTTACTAGTCATGCTATTTGTACATTTGTTTTTTTTCGAATTTAAGGTCTGTGTGTCACTTTTTTTTGTTTGTATTAATCAGGCTGTAAATGAGGAACCGAGATTTCCTGAGAAAAAATCCTATGGTGATCGATTGGTCCAGCCATGTCATGGTAGAGTTTTTTGATAGAGGTTCCGGAGTCTTAAATGAGCAGGCCTTTTCACGAGAGTAAAAAAGGAGACTAAATTTGGTGGTGGAACAAGCACTTATATGGCCCATGTCGGGTTTGGGCAGAATATGAGCATGTGTTTCTAAATACGGCCAAGCCTGGATATGCGTCAGCTTGGCCCCTAAACAACTGTTAATAAGCAAATTATAATCTTTAAAAAAATCCTAAATGAGCTCTTTCTTTTATCGAAATGGCAATTGTAATTATGATTTTTGTGATAATTAGATGGGCAGTCAACAAAATTAATAGGTGAAATTGTCACCTAAGAGAAACACTCCCAATGGGCTCCTTTCCTTTTTTGTGATTGAAGTCTCTTCAACAAGGTCCAATTTTCTCATGATTGAAACAGTTTCCAAATTTATCGGGTAAAAAAAGTCTCTAAGATCTTCACCTATCTTCAATCAAATCCATTATATAAATACATATATCTATATATATGCAGACAATATTCATGTGCATTTTTACCCCGTAAATTTTTTTCGTGAAAAATAGAAAGGTCAATTGTTTACACAACTTTAGTGATTACCTGCACATTGCCTAAACTCAATTGGTCGAATAATTTATTAAAGAGTATGTCTTGAATGGGACACATGTTTTTACTGATTAAAATAATATTTATCCCCAACAATTTTACCAATATAGGCTATCCAAGTTCATGGGGTAACTTTTTTTTTTTTTAAATTGACATCTCATTAATGAGACACATTCAACTGAAAACATTAGCGGTACTGACATATCATGTTGTCATTAAGTTGGTCCCTGCTTAGCAACCAGAACTACCAAGCAAGTCCCAATTGTAAAATTTGAAGACAACTCAATTAAGGTTTTTTTTTTGTGTGCTTCATGGAGAGAGAGAGAGAGAGAGAGAGAGAGAGAGAGAGAGAGAGAGAGAGAGGGTATACATCAAAATATAACTGAGGATTTAGTACTCATAATCAGGTTTAATAGATCCGATTAGATCATCTAATGACCCTAATAAATTGCCTAAGATATTTTAAGAATCCTCGGTTAGCTAGGTCAATTTAGATGAAGATTACCGTTTGACAAGTGAAGCATGGCAGAGTCAGGCAAACAAATCAGAAGCCAATAAAGCAGAACAAGAGCAGAGTTCAAATTTGACAAGCCACCTTGAAGGATAGGGACCGATTCCATAATGTAAAATTAACTACAACTTTCTTCTTTGGCTTATACGGTCCACATGTTGCGCAGACAAATTGCGTCTGTCAAGAATATTTATAATATAGCGCATAGGCATAATATTAGTTAAGATATTATAAAATATTAAAAACGTTTTTCGAGAACTCTTGGGTCACCCAAAATTTCAAATGCAATCTCTACAAGCCAACATGGACCATTAGATTTCGCTTGAAATGGAGAAACATAGAGGTAACCCTCAGTGATATTAAGTGTTCTTATTTTTGGTTAACCATGGTGACAAAATCCAAGAGTTTAACAAAAGGTTATGTTTCCAGGCAAGGGCAAGAATCTGAACCCACAAGAGTACCCGCGCACATTGAAAATGAGTACTCACGTGAGTAAAAAAAAAACACCCCCACATGTAGAAAGAAAGCATCCTACGTACGTGAGAATGATGCCTTACATGCCTGCGGGTAGGGCTGTATAGTTGAACAGCACGCAAGTTGTACATAAATTATTTACTTGTTCTAGATAAAAAAAAAAAAAAAGAAAAACACAACGTACGTAAAGTAGAATCAAATTTATTCTGAAACTTAAGTTAAGGTAACCGTTATTAGATGCTTAAAAAATCTTAACACTGATAAAGGAAAAAAATTAAGTAATAAAATCAGTGAGAAAGCTATTCGTACCATGAGGCCATATGCAAAGACTTGTATGCCGGTGTTGCCAAGTGAGGCTGCGGCGAGCTCGAGGTTGCCGAGATGGCCGGAAAATATCTGGGTCGACATGGACATGAGGTAGTTGATCATGTAAACCATGACCGCCGGTGCGGCCAATACGAACAAGAGCTTTAGCTCAACAAAGGTGGCCAAATACATCCGCTGGAAATATGGGGTCTCGCTGTCGGAGAGGATGCTCTCTAGCCCATGGCTTGGTAGTGGTGGTGGTTGTAGTGGTGTGTTGTGGTCATTAGAATTCAAAAGGGGTTGATTGAGATTTTGCAGGGTGGAGTCCATGTAAAGAAAGTATCAAAAGCAATTGGATTTTAATGTTGGAGAGGGAGAGGGAGAGGGAGAGGGAGAGGGAGAGGGAGAGCAGAAGTTATGGAGAGGTGTCAAAGCAATGAGAAATAATGAGATGCTGAGTCTGTGAGGGTGTTTATATTAGGCATGGGTTCTAAATATTTGACCATAGTCAGCTGTCAGCTCACAGCTGTTCCAGTGCCACTCACTGCCACAAATAGAAGAAAAGATTGCCGTAATATTATTAAATTTACTTGAAATAGTATTTTTCCTTTAGTATTATAATTTTTCAAAATATCTTTGTGAGTAAATTATAATAATATCACAATAGTGTAAAAATGCATATTTTTCTCCTGCATTTGTGCTCATGTAAGAGCGTGCATTCCCCCACCAATGGTGAGATCCTTTGAATTTCACCAAGTCCTTCATGACATAAAGACACTGCAATGTAAAAAATAGCTTTTAGCATGATATTATATAATTACCGCATGTTTCTATATATTATTTTTGGTAATTATTTAAAATTAATCAATCTTTGGTTCATTTTCCAATTGTATCTTGGGACCCCAAACTTCAAAATGTCCCATCATTTCTTTTGAGATGGTAATTTGTAAGAACTACAACTGGAAGATGGTTTAAAGAGTTTGTTAGGTAGAACCCTTGGGCACCCTTGTGAAGTAATGCTCGAATATCTCCTAATACAATTGTAAAGATCATAAAACCATTGTTCTGCCGTTTTTTATCACCAATTGATTTTGAAATAAGTGATAACTCAAAGAGGTCTGAAATCCTACAAGTGATATCAGAGTCTAATAAGGTTGAGGGTTCACGTCTCTCTTGGGTGGTACTGGTAATTAGGGGGAGAATGTTAAGTCCCTTGTACAACCCTCGGTACCTGTGTGGAGTGTTGTAGTTCAATGGGGTCTGAGATCCTACATAGTTCTCCTTTTTTTCCTGATATTATCATGGAAGAAGATGGTCCAAACATAACTTTTAAAAATGAGATCTTTTGCAATGTGATTTTACTGATTCTCTCTCCCTGTAATTGTTTTGAGGTTTTAATTATTGTTGTTCTAATTTGCGAACCATGAGTTCCTCATCTCTGTGAAATATATGTACAAATTCGTGGCATTTGGCCTTGTGAGAATTGAGATTACGGTCCACCCACGGGTTACCGTGGGGCAAGCACTCGGGAGGATCCGGACTCTGTGAGGGACATGATGTGCAGACCACATCTTCAACTCTTGTATCACAAAGGGTTTACAGTTCACCGAAAAATATTTACTGTTAGTTTTCAATGTCCATTTGCTAAAGAGTTTTTCAAGTTGCTGTGCTGGTACCTTTTCACCCGTTTCTACAGCTAGGCGGCACGGGATTTCCAATTCCTATCCACCACGGAAACCCCTTTAATAACGGTACAGCCCCAAAATCCCACAAAGGCATGCAGCTGTGGAATTGCCCTGTGTATACATGAGAAAGTTGCAAGTCTAAGAAATCTTCACCAATAGTTAAAAAAGTCAAAACAAGGTGGCTAGCCTAACACGTTTAATCTACCTATAAACCTGATTAAGGTTGGTATAAACATTTTCAATGGGGCAGGTTTCTACGCTTTCAGTGGCAACAATATGAATGCGTAAACTTTGTTCCGTGTGTAATCAAAACAGGTGTGCTCAGAGGGATAACAGCACCAGAGTAAGACTAGAAAAAAATGGGTCATGCAGGTTGGATCCGGTTAACTCATGTCAAGATTTTAGGTTCAGGTAATCCTTGAGGATGGGGAAGACATGTAAAACATGGGATCCACTATTTTAGCATTTAATATAAAACTAAAAATTTTTATTTGATTAAGAATTCCAATTATTCTTCATCATGATATAAAATATGATGGCGCTCCACGATCGCATCTTAGGATGTGGACATTGAAAACTTTTACTTAAATTTGTCCACTTTTCTTTATTGTTCAGCATTCAACTCCATATGACAATTCAAGTCTAAATTGTTGTCTTATGATAGTATCTACATTGAGGTGTAGCTCTCCTCCAGGTAACAACAGAGTAAGATAAGCTCAGCGATTACATCAGCACAGCATACTAAAATCAATGAACACCATACAATATAAGATGACAAAAAGAGTTATTGGCATCCAATTCAATGAGAAAATGACTTTGTATTTTATCAGTTTGGAATTAAATGGAAGGAACAAAAGGAGTTAAATGGCTCCTCTTTTTTAGTATAAGTTTCATGGTTTGATTTATTGGTCTCCATAATCATGTAAGATTTATTTCTTAAATTAATGAAATCATTACGTCAGCGTAGACGACATCAGACGACAAAAGCAAGTGTACTCTATGACATTCATGCACCAATATTACTTGATAGTGACTGCCGAAGAAATGCAAGTAAAAATTTTAAAATCCTAGTTTCAGTTCCTGGTTAAGATCCTAAATCACATTCTACTATGGAGTTTAGTTAAAAAAGATTCAAACCTAATTAAAATTAAACAAACACACAAAAAAATAGGCATACAGATTTTTTACTTGAAAAGCTATACTCAGAAAAAATTACAGGTTTCTAGATCAAGAGTAACAAACGCTATCTAAAACAAAGATTACAAAAAGTACCCACAAACCATCTCTAGTTATAACTCAATGTAAGGACAACGACGATCTTGCTGACTCCTCACCGTGCACTTTCACCATGCTTGAAACAACCTCCTTTAATGCCTCTTCAAGATGAATCCATTTTAAGAGAGTAGATGAAAATAATTAGAGCAGCAACTTCAACACAACTGATAAGAATGCACAAGTTTGTTCTAGAAAGGATGCAAAGATCTACAATATTGGATGCTAGGTTATTCTCAAGAGAGATGGATGGCCTAAAGGGAGAGAGAACAAGAGTTTATAAAGGCCCAAATTCGTAGCATGTGTTGGGGAGGTGATATACTTTGAGTTTGGAAAGGATTGAGCACAAATAAGGAAGTCGGTCTAAGTTTGGAAACTGAAAATACGTTACGCGCTTGGGCAGGCTTGACCACGCACTCTAGCGAATAAAAATAACTTGCAGTTATTTTCCTTTCGTCTGTTAGGCTTGAGTGCATAAGAGGTTAGCTAAAGTACACGAGGTTTTGTCTCGAGTTCTTGAGCATTCACTTGAGCAGCCTGCATGTGATTTGATTTTTTTTTTTTTTAACTTTTCTGATTTGTCTTCATTTCAAGCAGTCTAATCTATAAAATACAAGATAACTGCTTGTTTGGCATCTCCAGTATTTTTATTATAAACTCATCCAAAATAGAGGCATTAAAAAAAGAGGCTAAAATCAAAATGTGTGTTTGGTAATATGAGGATCTATTTTAAATAAACTTTTTTAAATCAATGGCTAAACGTTTTTCACAAATTTCTCGAGATCTATAAAGTATCAAGCTTTAATATTCGACTCTGTAGCCATGTTCATCCTTCTAATAAGATCTAATAGTTTGGATTTTGTGTTTGAGGCCCACAAATTTGTTTTTAAAAAGTAGCAAATAATTCACGTTTGTTAGTAAATATCTCAATATTAGCAATGATTCAACGGCTAAAATTGGTCTTTTAATGATCATTGACCTTATAAATATTTTTAACGGTTTGGATCATAATTTATTGTCTCAAAATAATAACAAAAAAGAAAAAAAGGGTTTGCCTGTGGAATAATCCAAAATTGGGCATGTTACATCAATAGTTGTAAGTTTTTCACATATTTCTCGAGATCCACATGGAATCCAGACTTGAAAATTGACCCCATAGTAGTGTTAAGCCTTCCAAACATTTCCAACGGTTTGGATCTTATGTTTGGGACCCATAGAATTAAAAAAAATCCACTGGCTCATTTTTTTTTTTTTGCACATATCTAGAGATTGGTGATGATTCAACGGTTGAAATTTGAATGCATGGCTAAGTTTGATCTTATATATAATTTCAACAGTTTGGATCTTCATTTATCATCTCGGATTTCAAGAAAAATTAAAAAAAAGGGTACTGCGCTTGATGACCCATTTTTCACTGTAGCAACACCTCTTATTTTTTGCTTCTTATTTTGACGAGGTCAATTTTGGGACATTTGGTTTTAAGAAGTTTTGCCTCTATATGTCTTAGCATAGTAGAGGCTACAATTACATGCCAAATGCTCTTATTTTTCCAAATTCTAAATATTTTAGATATTTAGACAATAAGAAGCAAAAAATAGTGCTACCAAACATTGGCTAAAAATTTAATAACTGTTTTATCCATATCCCAATGAATTTGCCAACTCTCAATGTCCTTACAGTAAGCATGCTAATTGTACATCTGAAAAAGATGATATTAATGGTAGAAATCCATCAGAGTGGCCAATTTGTCAAGTAAAATCTTCTAATAGGAATGTTGGGTCCACAAAGTCAATTTTGACTTTGAATTTGACCAATTTAAATAGCCAATATGAGTTGCATGTCCATTGCTTGCCTCCCCTACAAGAAATCCTAGCTCCCCACCATTGAGATAGTTCTTCAATATCCACCAGGGAGTTGGTGGAATATCATAATGTGTGGGTTTGCTCCCCACGTCTTATATTTAAAATCCATCCTAAATTTACCTGTTGTGCATTTGTATGGGTTTAGTGGGCGCCACCTGGTGGGAAAGTCCTTTTGGATGAAAGATATCAAAGATCTCAAAGATACGAACTCACCGAAAAAGGGGTGGTTAAACTCCTTATTTTTGTTTATTGAAATAGGGATTGCACCAAATTTATTGGTGACATTAGTGTCTAAGATCTTTGCAAAACTTCAAGCAGACTATCGTTTATGTAATTTTAAGGGGCATTTGTTTGAAAAAAAAATCTAACAGGCGAGCTATATAGAGGATGAAAATGGAAGAAAAAAGAAAAAAAAAGGGAGCAAATTTGGATACTAGACTCCACAAGCCGGGTGAGCTATATTGAACATAAGGGAAGAAAGGAGAGAAGTGAAAATGGGAAACTAGAAGTTGGCATGATGCTGAAGAACTTTCTCTTTAGTGGTAAAGCTAAGGGCTCCAATCTTCCAAATGTTGAATCTGCTAAGTTGAGAAATACATTTTTGCAAGGAGGTCTTTATAAAGCCAATTTGACAAGGTAGGTGGAGAGCCAAGCAAAACCACAACCAACCTGACCTCCTATTGTATTTATTACATAAAGGTTTCCTATCAATGAAATGGATATGAGATCATAAAAAAATGTTTGCTTAAGACAAATTTTGATAGTATCGGAATTTGTAAAACTGCAGCCTAAGAATAAGCGTCCAAGGTGTTCGGGGCGTCTTCGTTATTGCAAAAGGGGAGATGCAAAACTTGATGAAGCACCACATGTCCGGCCTTGGAGTTATGGGTAACCGTTGGGGATAAACCTTACTATTTTTTTTATTTTATTTTTTTTCCTTTTTGGTATTTCAAGTTTGAATCTTAATTAAGTACGTAAAAATTGATAGCTCTTACCAGTGGAGTAAGTGGTTGAGGGTTTTTTAACCTCCAAAGATGAAGGGTTCAAGGTCCCCATCTAATTTCTAAAGTGCGGTCAAATTTACATTGGTGGAAATATAAAAGAAACTATAAATCTGTTACGCCCCGAAATTTGAGATCCTTGGAACCCTCAAATCACGAGGCATGACGGGTCCACAGTAATTAAATTAAATAAATTCCAAACTTTATTAAAATAATCCAAATGGAATCATATGATTAATATCTTATAATTAAATCAAACTACTAAATAAACTCGAAGTGAGAGTAATCCTCAAAACATAATAATCAACTTTTCAAATGCAAATAAATTCCTAATTCAATCTTCCAAGTGTAAATCTAGAGTCCCGCAGCTCTTCCCTCAGTCCCCAAATCCGCAAAACAAGCTAGGTCTCCTCAGGTTCCGACTCAACCTCGAATCTGTATGCGGAAAAAACAAGGGTGAGTAAAACTCAACAAGTAATATAAACCATAAAACCTAGCAAACAGAAAACAATCCAAGTGATCAAATTTAGAGTCACGGTTCAAGTATACAAATATATTAAGAAGGTAATGTGATCAAAATTCAGGGTAATTCAAATAATTGAGCAACTAAACAAATCATCAATTGAAAAGAAAAGGCATCTCTGCAATAAACAAAATATCAAAGTGTGCTCGCCAGAATTAGGCCTAAACCAAGCATAAGATACCCAGCAAGTACAAACCATTTTATTTTCATACAAAGTTGGCACAAGGATCGAGAATACCCGTAATCTCCAAAACAAAGGGATAACTAGCTGCAGACTAGCAATAACATACAAAGGGGTCCCAATCCTAATGTCATAAGCAAAAGAGGCTAAAATCCACTTGTAAGCATTCCCATGGTGCATTGCCCATACTTTAGATGATACCTTGAGGGTACAAGTAGCAAATCCAAGAATTCAAATTCATTTTAATCACAAAGATGACCAAGTGTTGAGATCACAAATTGAATCACATGTTATTAGGATTTTTCACATTTTTCAGCATTGTAAATCCAATGATAATTAATCTTATCAATTGTAGCATGATAGTGACAAAAAAAACAAGATCAGGTTTGATGTAACCATCATGTATAAGCATGTCAAAGGCAACAAAATATCCTAATAATCTAAGATTATTCCAATAGTTTTCAAATTTTCATATTTTAAATCAAATTGAGGCAAGGACTAGAAAACTCTAGTGCTAAGGAACTATAGTAAGACTACTTACCTCGATTGCTAGTCCTTAAAGAATTTGGCTCGTCTGACCCTAGGAGCCCAATGTGAGTTCTTGTTATGACAGTTATATCAAGGTGTAAGAATAGAGATTTATGTACAAATGAAGTCTTATGGGTTGGGCCCGTGTGAATGAACAAAGTTGATGGTTTCGATTTGAGTTGCGGAACATTAGTGTATGGGCCGTGATTCGGGTTCATATGCAAATAATGGACCGAATTTAGGTACGAGTTGTGCATAATGGGTTGAGATATATTGGTTGGGCCAGCTTATTTAGTCATGCAGGTGGGTCAAATATATGTAGGTTGCATAAGTAAGCTAAGTGATGAGTCAACACATATTCATTTAGGCCCAAATTTATAAGGTAATGTAAGTGGGCTTAAAATAAGTTGAGCCTTACATGTACATTGGCTAAGTGGGTTCAAGCAGTTTTTAGGTTTGGTTTATTAGGCCATGCAAGTGTAACCTTAGGAATTTAGTATATGCATCTAAACTAAGTAGGTTGTACACAGGTCAAAAGGTGGCATAGGAGATGGTGAATGGACTCATGATTAGTTTGGCTAACAACACCTTAAATGGGGCAGGGTTCGATAGGGTAGTTGGGTTGACCCATTGTATTGCCAATGGGGTGGATAACATTTAGTATGTTGGCTCAGGCAATTATCACAACCCGAGTCTAAGAAATTGGGGATTAGGGTTACCCCAATCAGTGACACACATACTCCCATGCAATTCACACCCGGACCGGAGTCTGAATGGAATTACACGAGGAATATTCATATGCTTACACATGTGAAGTGTTAAACGGATCATTTGTTCAAGCATTCAATGCGCGAAAGCCTGTTAACATCGCCTATAAATTTTTCCTTCATGCTTTATGGAACAGTTCAGCAACACAATTACAACCATGAAACAGTCCAAAACTTAATATTCAAGAACATAAGATTAATAAATTAGTTATACACATTACCCACACAACCGGAACATGATGTGCTCATGCGTACAAAGAGATCAAGGATAACACTGTATGAAGGGAATACATGAAGGTAGAGACATATATAACAAGATCAAGTCATGCAATGCGGTCTACATGGATGCAATTATATGCAAATGCTAAAAGACCCAAAAACCCATTATGTACAATTCTTAGCTACTAGTGAGTCGCTCTCCTTCTACGCTTCCTAGGTCTGTGCCAGACCGGGTTTGAGATCTGGACCTGTAACACAATTAGACAACTTGTGAATAAAACTATTCAGCAAAGTATAAGCAAAATTAAAGTAATATGCATTGTATCTAAAAGAAGTAATGACATATGATTAATAGAGTTCCAAGTTAGTAAACTAGGCACGTCGTGCATCTGAAATAAGCATGCTTTAAGGATTAGTAAATGCAATACATACTAGTTGGCTACTACATTTGTCATATCCTCCCTCTAGGGATCTATGTGATGAGAATACCATTGTACGGACCAGGGTACGCATAGGTCTCTAGTTCCTAGGGTCCAGAAACTCTAAGACAATAGCATACTGCAGTAGCAACAAACATATTACGCTAAAGTCAACCCCGCCAGGTATCATAAGGCTGAACCTGAGTAAAGCCAGATCATTTCGATCCAATCATATACTTGAACTTGAATAAAACATGCAATACCAAATTGTATACGTTCAATTTATGCGTGTTAGACGTTCATACTCAAGTCAATGTTAATAGTCAACGTAAATTGAATATAAAGAATATTAAGGACATATCAAATAGATCCGATGCATACAATATTAAAAGATTAGAAATCAAGACATACGATAATTATTCAATCATTCACTTTTATTCATAAGAGTGGAGGACAATAACAGTCATCCAATATGCCATGCAATTCAAGTTGATAGAATCAAGGTAGTTTTACTAGCCAACCGTAATCTAGTCATTCATTGTTTCTAACCATGCATGATGATGTAGTTTTAAGTTATCCGATACGCAGTTGCCTTTCTTTCAGTGTTATATTGTGTCGGAAAGGTGTATCGGAGTCCCTTAAATCAACACCCATAGGGAGGTGCTTAACAAATGGACAACATTTCATGAATAAGTCTCAGCTCTCAAAACTCTTCATGATGTTCAATTATTCCTTTAGGTCGGTTAATGGTGTATAAGGATCCAAAAGCTAAGGCCCTACAGGGTCTCACAACAATACCTATTAATCCTAATTTTCAGTGGACTCATGGCTTAGCCGTATGCATCTTACGGCTTAACTGTACTATGCACTACAGCTCAGCCATAGTTCCCCAGAATTGCCCCCACATATATGGCAAACCATGGTTGAACCGTGCTTCCTCTTACGGCTTAGTCATATTTGGTCTACGGTTTAGCCACGGTTTGGCTATAAGTTAGCCGTAATTCAATATACGGCTTGGTTGTGGCTTAGCCGTAGACGGTTTATCAAATTTTCAGATTTTTGGGAGTTCAAACCGTAAAATAGCTTACGGCTGGACTACGGCTAGGTTACGGCTCAGCCATAGCACACCCAACGGCTTAGCCATAGCTTGGCCGCAGTGCAATATCAAGTTTTTCTGCTCTCTGGACTTGAAGCCGTGGAAACCTATGGCTTAGCCATACGTTTCAGAAAATCTGAAATTCTAGAAGTCCACGTACAGTTCAAAACTTAGAAAATTCCATTAATACTGAAACAAGACCAGATAAAAGTATACAAAAAGGGCTGTGAAATATATGAAACTAAAAAGATTATAAGAATCATGACAATCATGATCTATCAACATGTATTTATCCATAATTTGCTTATACTTTTCTCCAATTAAGCTTTCCAGGGCTTAGTCCGTCCTTTGGCTCAACTTGGTTAAAATTAGACCTACATAGCCATGGATGCAAGAATTGAGAAAATGAGTGCAGGGAGTGAAGTAAGAGTCGAGGGAGCTGTAATCCAAACAACTTCATACCTGGTTCACAAATAAGAAGAGAGCTCAAGATCCAAGGGTGAAGGAACGAGAGTAGACGAGTCACACAAGCAACGTCTCTCTCTATGATGAGAGAATCAAGAAATGAAGAAGAGAAGAAGAAGAAAGAAGATAAAGATGAAGAAGAAGTCGTCGTTGGAGTTAATGAGTCGGTGCTCTCTCTCTCCTTATATAAGACATTTGTTTTATGGAGTTTATAAGAAAGTCCTTCTTATTTTCTTTAATTTTCAATCTAAGTCAAATGAGGGTCCAACTGAATCAAATGACGTCGTTCGAGTCAAGTATGAAAGTTAACGAGTTCAACAAGACAAACGTGATAGTGTCAAAATGATGTTTGTATGACATGAAACCAAGTATTCTAAAGTTATGAAAAAGGGCTTTCATCTACTTAAGTAAGGTCAAATCCAACTCAATTACCTATCCATGACCTGAACTTGACCCACTGGACTCCACAAAACGAAAATAGACCGAGTTAAGAGAAAACCTTATTAATTAGCTAGTGAGCAAAATTAATTACTCGCTAATCAAGCTTAGTTTAGGTCGGGGTATTACAGTAATTTTACAGTTTCGTTTGGCATGGAGATGGGTTCTGTTTTCAACAAGAGGCCCGGGATGGAAGACAGAGATATGAGGGAAGGGAGGAGGGAGAGAAACAAAATGAAAAAGAGATAAGGGTGGGGACATAGAGGAAGAACGATGAAAAGGATAAAGAAAAAAAGAAAAAAAGAAAGAAGAAAAGCAAGAAGGAAAAAAAGAAGATGAAGGAGAAAAGACGTGCTTGATTTATGAAGGTGGATTCGGGTGAGGCATGAGGTGTGGGTTCGATTGGAATAAGTAAGGGAAGAAGAAGACAAGGAGAACGAAGAGTCAAGAAGTAGGAAGATGAGAGAAGAAAGAGAAAGCAAAGAGGAAGATAAGTATATGAAGAAGATGGCCGGAAGAAGAAGAAAAGAAAATAAAGAGATAGGAAGGACAGAAACGGAAAACAGAGAAAAGAATAAGCACAAGGATGGGCACGAGGAAGAAGCAACAGAGAAGATGTTGCATATCGGGTGTTTTGCTGGGTCTTGATGGGTCCCAAGGCAGAGGAAGGGAAAAACAGGGAAATGGAGCAAGGAGAAAAAGTTCTGCTAAAAATTATTTTTTTTACCTGATACCCATATTGCCCTACAAATCCTTCATAATCCCCTTTTTTTCCATAATCGATAAAAATAATGATCATCATGCAGCATATCTATCAGTCATCTTTTGCGACTTTCCCTTAATGTCATCTCCTCTTTTCAGCTTAAGCTTTTCAACATGATTAGGGGTTGAATTGCATTTCCACACTTGCTAATTTGGAGCTTTCAACCCACTGTGTATCAATTCATTGGGCAAGTCAGACTTCCTAACCCAGATGGCTCTAGTCTTTATCTTTGGAGGGACAACTGCTTCTTTTATTGCAAATTTTTTTAGAGATGTCTCAATTTAATGCAATGAGGTCCAATGTGTCCTTTGGTTCAACAATGATGACAAGTTCGTGTAGATTTAAGACGTGACACATTCTTCCTTAAAATAGATACAACATTAGAAGCACATGTAGTTTTTGAAGTAGAATGTGCGATGGAAACCAGAGTATAAGTTTTCAGAAAGACAGGTTTACCTTTTTTCTTTAAAATAGATGCACCATAATTATAAATGAGTCCACATTTGTCACTTGGAAACTTTTAACTAAACAAGATGTCATCCAGTTTCTTCGATTTAGTATTTATCTTGATTAGCCAAGCTTTCGTAATGGTCAACTCTGACATAACAATCTTGAGTTTTCCTTCCGGATCAATTTTCTCATTTTGAGATGTTTGATTGTAGAACTCCAAGTGTAGAGCCTCGATGTAATAATATCTCGGTAAGTATGAGGTCAAATCCACAGGGACCAAATTAAATCAAGATTACTTTCAACTGGAAATGTCACCTAAGACAAAATAAAACTTAAGCATTTAAAACATTAAAAAAGCTAAGTTACCAATAAGATTTAAAATCCTAACCTAATTTAGAAATCGGATGAACCTAGGACTGTAAACTTCTCAATTATCCTAAGATATTCAAATGAGTTCAAATTGAGAAAAACTCTAGAATTTTTTTAAAGTTTTGCAACTAAGACTATCTTATCTAATACTCATATTTTCCAAGTTTTTGAAAACTCTTTGAAACTAAAATCCTATCTTAACATTCATTCCAAAAGAGTTCAACATCTGGAAAATCATAAAGATTAGTGAAAACACAACTCCAAACTATCCTACATGCAAATTATCCAAACTATTTAAACCATGTATGGAAACTAGACTTTTAATCAAGTTAAAATACCCAATATAAAATGCAATTAAAAAATGGTTAAAATTCTAATTCTAATATGAAGCCTAAGCCTAAATCCTAGCATGATACTAATGGTATTAAACAATGTATGCATGTCCTAAGAACACATCAGAAATTAAGTTTTTAGGGGTTGAATCAGATCAAGTTCAGAACTGAATTCATTAATTTTATGTGCAGGAAATCAAATATGAAATTAGTTTAAACAGTCTTCAAGTTCATCAGACCATTCCTTGCATGTTTTGGCCAATGCTACTGTGATCTCAAATTTGGTTTCGCGACCGTTTAAACACCAAATTTGAATTGCTAATGTATGGTATTCAAGGTTAAAAAACTATTTCAAACATTCAACGTTTAGCATACACAAATCTGTGTATAGGACATGGCCAACATGAACCTGTCTCAAAGATGGTTCCTACAAAAAGTCTGGACATATTCACTTGATGTTTAAATATGAATTTCAAGTTCTTATTGTGGCTCAAACTTTCTACACACAACATTTAAAAAAAAGTTCACCATCTAATAATATAGTTTGGCCAAAAACAGTTTCAGATTTAAGCCCAATTATGGACTGTTTTTATCATGAAAACACTTGACACAAAACTTCAAATCTGATTTCTGAGTCTTCCATTAATGACACCCCTAAACATGTTACTAAGAATGAAAAATTGCATGAAAACCCAATGCACTTTCAGCAGTAAACAAACTAAATAAAACAGTGCAAAAAAAAAAAAAATGATTTCTGAGTCTTCCATTGATGACACCTCTAAACATGTTACTAAGAATGAAAATATGCATGAAACCCAATGCACTTTCAGCAATAAACAAACTAAATAAAGCAGTGCAAAAAAAAATGCAGAAAAATAATAGTAGTTTGTACAAGGAATTTAAAAGTAGTGTTGCAGAAAAATAAAGGTAGTGTGCAGGAAAAATCACAGCAGTGGAACTGAAATTGAAAAGTAGAAGATTTGGATTTAAATGTAGTAAAGATGGTCCAAGTGGTTCATGTAGTCAAGTAGTAGATTTGTTTCTTAAGATTCATTCATTCACAAGATTTATCCACAACATCATACAGTTGGGTTGTCAATCCAAGCACATTCATGAGTATAAAAATGAAAAGAAAAATCATTGTAAAAGAAAGATCTAAAGGAAACATGTTTTTACTAGTAAAGTAGTATCTTACATAAGATTAAAAAATTAGCATATAAAATCTACTTACACTAGGATCAAGGACTTCTCTTTTAGTTGAAGGGATGAAAGAAGACTTCGATGGAGGAAGAGAAGGGAGAGAGAGGAGTGTTTGGTGTCCCAGTGGGAGTTTCTCCATGCTTTGGGACATGCAAGTGAGTCCTATTTATAGTTTTGGGGCTCACTTGATGGATTGAATCTAGACTCCTTTGTATAGATAGTCTCATTCAAATTTTGAGAAATTTGCCTCTTATCCTCCAAGTTTGAGATGAGAGATGAGATAAGATGCCTTCTCTTGCTGAATTTCTAAGTACATCCACCTTTTGAATTTTAGCTAAAACTTGCCAAAGGATAGAGCCCACCTTTGATGAGACAAGCTCAATCCAGCATAGAAAAATCACAATTATCTTGTTGGGGTCATAACTTTCTCATTTTTGCTCCAAATTGTATAATCTTGGGCTCCACTATCTACTCTAAAAGAGGTTTCCACTGGTGCCAAGATGGGATCAATCTGATCTATGGTTTGAAAGTTATGATCATTTTAATCTAAGCTGTTCTTAAAAAAATGAGATTAACTTTCGTTCTTCTGATAGGGCTCTTCTTTTTCTATTACCACTTTCTCTTTACTTGTTAAACTCCAAGCTTGATAAGGATAAGATAAAGACGATTTTTATTACTAAAAATATCCTCGAATTTGAGCCAAAAGCAATGATAATGTGGCCCACTTGAAGTACAATGTTAAAACACATGGAAAGGCCTAATTTTCTTCAGCTTTTCTTCAATTGGAAGTGAGTAGGGTCTACCTCCTAGATTGAATGTCCAAGGCTGAAGGAGAGCCTCCCTTTGATGTGCAAAACACTCCTTGAAAGGATATTGGTCTATCTCCTGTGATGGCTTATCCTTTTCCCACTAAAACTCTCTTTTCTTTCATGAAGTATCCCCTTTCTTTCTCAAATTTTGCATAAATAATGGGGAGATAATTTAAACGAGTTTAAGTGTGATCCAAACATAAAAATAGAGGAGGCTTAGACATGCATGCTTGTGTGTGGGTCTCCTTGTGGCTTTGCAAACTCCTTCTTGCATTATTTCTTCAATTACTGCATCATCATGGTAGTTTTTCAAACTTTTCTTAAAAAGACTGTAGGGACAATTCAAGTGGAATGAGTGGACCCCTTTTTACCCATGGTACATGTGTGAGCTCTCCACATGTGCGAATGTTTTCGGGGTCCGTTGACTTCAACTCGTCTTTGTTCTTCTTCAGATCAGCAGCTTTTAAGCTCCAATTTTCATTGCCAGGCCTATTATGATTTTCTGAGCTGCATGTGGTTCTGGGGCAAGAATCCTGATGTCATTACGATTCTTCATCCGGGAAGAATATCTTTTCCAATTGACATCTAGTGGGTCATAGTTTTCACAGTACCTATAAAAAAGGTTCAAACGATAAGAATTAGTAGAGTTCTAGTCCAACTGAGACTCTTCATGAAGAGTCTTGATTCTACTAAAATTCCTCAAAAAATTTGAGAAATGATATAAAACATAAGGAATAATGTAATGAATGGTGGTTCTATTGATTTCATGCATGAAACTATGACATTTAATGTAAAAAGACAGTTTCACCCATAAAGTCACAAATGCATAAATGCGAACTCATTACACATGAAATGGTAGCATAAGATGATATCATTGCACATTTTTTCTCTTAAATAATCTAATGATGAAGGAATTTCAAATCATTTCATGAAGAATCAAGGTTTGATAGATATTTTGAGAAATTAGGGTTTAAAAAAAAACAGTTTTCATGATTTTGCGCTAAAATGATGATTTTTGAGAGTATTATTCATTAAAATATAATAAATGTCAAGTGCACTAATCATAATTTTATCTTAATTGATGCAGTTTAGAATGATTAAGTTCTTAAAATATATGAAAGTATGCATGAGAAAGTGCAGTTTTAAGCACTTAAAAATGTCTACAACTCTTACTTCAAGAACTCAATATCCTTTGCAGAGTTTTTATCTTACTCAGACAATAGCTCGTATTTTCATTCTATATCAATCAGATCATTAGACATCGTATTCTTTTGACTTTCCAAGATGCTTATCTTTGTAAGTACTTCTTCCAATTCTTACTTCTGAAAGGAGATTTGATCTTCTGCTGCTTTCCACTTCATGGTGACCTTCTAATTGAACTTAGTCATCTTCACATAGTCTTTCAAAACAAAGTTGTAGGCTTTTTCCCATTTCTGTTTTAAACACTTCTATGTAACCATCATCAGAACAATTATCAGAAGAACCTTGCAAAGAGACAATGACAGATTTGGCCATGATAGCAACAAACTTAGCATTGGCAGTATTCGAAATAGAATTATTAATCTTAACATTTTCCTCCTCTTCTTCAGAAGAATTATCCCATATGGCTTTTCAAACCTTATGTTTGGTCCTCAGTTTTCTATTTACACACTGAGTAGCAACATGATCGAATCCTTAGCATTCAAAGCACTGAACTGGTTTAGAATCCTTCTTTTTAGACTTAGAAATCTTCAAGCTAAATTTATTCCCTTTTATATATTTCTCAAATTTCTTCATGAATTTCATCGTAGCTTGAAAATCAACTTCCTTAGAATCAAAATCTGAATTCTCTTCATCAACCTTGTCTAATTCTTTTTAAATTTTGAAAGCAATTCGCTTAGATTTTCCATTAGTCTTATGGTTTGCCTTAAAAGCCTGAATATTACTAACTAGCTGATCTACCTTAAGGGTGTCAAGATCTCTATTTTCTTCAATTGTCACTACCTTTGTATCAAACCTTTCTAGTAAAGACCTCAGAATCTTTTTAACAATCTTACTTTTAGGTATTGGCTCACCCAAATTGAAAACCAAATTGAAGATATCACTCAATTTGGCATAAAAATCATCAAAGGTCCCATCATCTTCCATCTTTAGGGTTTCAAAGGAAGTAGTCAACTTCTTAAGTTTTGACTGTTTAATAGTAACTGTATCCTCAGAACAGTCTGCAAAGTATCCCATACTTCCTTACTAGAGGTGCAAGTAGAGATCCTGCGGAACTTTGAGGTCGAGACTCCATTATAGATAGCATTAATAGTCTTGTTGTTATAGTTGGTAGCTTCCTTCTCCTCATTACTCCATTGTGCCATTGGTTTAGGAATATTTTTCCCTTCAGATGTAATCGTAGGTCTGGTATAGTCAATTTCAAAAAAAGCCCAGACTTCATCATCAATGGACTTAACAAAGGCAATCATCCAAACTTTTTAGTAGGCATAATTTGATCCATCCAACAAAGGTGACTTGGTAATTGATGTGCCTTCACGATTGAATTCTATTTTAGAACTATCAATAGATTAACACACAACAGATTTGTGTAACCTACTATAATACCACTTGAGGGTTTTTTTGAAACCTCCAAAGATGAAGGGATTAAGGTCCCAATTTGATTTTTGTAGTGCAGTTCATTTAGTAACGACAAAAATAAAAGAAACTATAAATCAATCAACCACACAAAGAAGAGATGCATTATTTTTACGTGGAAACCTAATAAGGGAAAAAACCACGAGTCCTATCATCCAAACCAACAAAAACCAAATACTAAAGACTGAACAGTTACAAGATATTCACAGACCTTCCCCAGTTAGCCACAACGTAAAGACTGTAGTACTATCACTTGTCGACAACTACACCGATCACTGCTCCTCTATTCCTTATGCTTGATTCAACATGCCTTAATGCCACTCAAGATGAATCTTCCACAAGATGTAGAAGCAACAACCTTTAAATGCTCTTCAAGTCAGTACTATCTCTTAACGGATACTCTAGATAAAAAGGATAATCTCTAAAAGGTCTTCTCAACTTAGAATAGGAATGTGGTACTTAGGATTGAGAAAAAGACTCTTTAAATAACCCAATATTCGTGCCTTAGGGCTAGAGTTCATGTAAAACAAAAACAAGCAATTCTAACAAATAGAAAAGAAAATCATGTAGGTTGGCTGGGTTTTCTTTATCATCCGCTTGAGCTAGCAAGTAATCCACTCGAGTAGACCAAGTTTTTGTATGGGCGAATTTCTCAGCTTTGCTCGAGTGGGCACCACATCCTCTCAAGTGGACAAAACTTCTGTCCCGATCTATTTTCTTTGCAAATTGTTGAACTTTCTTCATGTCTTCACTTCAATTCTTCCAGTGACATACGCTACAATCCATTCTAAAATAAATCCAAAATTATAACTCAAAAAACCCCGAGTTTTGTCCACATGAATTAGCCAATTATAAATAATCCTAACAGAGGTTGTTCTTGAACTTTATTTGCTTGAATACCTCATAATTGGGCTATACTTGGACTCAGTGAACTCTTTTTAAGGAAGTTAATACACCATATAATATCTTAAAAGATATCCTTGAATATCTGACCTTCCAATTTGAATGGATTTCTAGAGACGCTGAATTCCACAATAATGACAACCATGGAGGAAGAATACAAATACATAGTAGAACAAAGAATGCTTTGAATCTTTTGTTATTACATGGGAGGAATTGTAAACTAGCCTAGTTCTAAACTAATATAATCTATAAGCGAAAGGGTCAAGGATGCTCGAATCTTACCATTATGAGGGATTTTAGTTTTTTCTTCATATTTCACTATTACAAACAAAGCAACATTCGTCAAGTTACATGATTCAAATTCTAACCTATTATGTGGTAATGAGGATAAGACAATAACGGTAATAAGTGAAGACTAAAAAAAAGAGTTTAAGAGAGTTTTAAGAGAAGTGCATTTTATAATATTATGGAATAATCTAATAGTATGTGATAGTAGGGTATTTTACACGAAAAAACCCCTTAGATGCATCCTACACCGAAAAAGACTCTGTAGTCCTAACAGCACTAGTTTAATCCTCGGCATCTTTTTTTTTATTTTTTTACAATTTTTATCAGCGATGTTAACATCACTCGTAAAAAAAAAAAAAACAAAAAGAACGGAAAGAACATGGGAGCCCTTTCTTGTTGGGTTTTCAAGATCTTAGATCTTCTTTTTGTTCCTCTAATCTTCCGAAACTAGATTGGAAAACATCCAAAAAATATCAAATAATTCAATTTCACCAAAGTCCCAATCTCTTGAAACACCCCCAAACAGCTTAAGAATTCTTCAATAAACAACCCCAAAGGAAAGATTAAAAAAATGAAAACAAGAAAACATGACTATGATCCAACGAATTAGAAATCTTTTTGCTTTGCCATATACTAATGCAAGGTATAGATGCTGTAGAACAAACAAAATGCACAGATAAAATGACATTTTTGACACAAAGAAACCCTTTCTTCCTCTTCTTTATCCTATTTCTTCAAATGTATGTGAATGAGGGACAGTACCGTCCCTCCTCTCCTTTTTTTTTTTTTTTTTACACACCAAATCCTAAGGATTAATTTTGTGTTGTCGGGGCTATAGAGTCTTTTTCGATGTAGGACCCATGTAAGGGTTTTTTTCATGTAAAATCCCAAGGATATTAATATGAGGTGAATGTAAGTTTGTCTAAGAAAAATTGAAAAAAAAAACTGGAGGGGCCCACCCTCCGAGGCTATGAAGTGTTTGAACCCTCAATCCCTTTGCTCGAATTTAAGTACTTTCTTTTAAGGGGTTTTTCTTGGAAAAATCCCTTTCGAGTTTTTATAGAACAAAAAGAACCCCAAAGAATTTTATGGCCTAGAGTGGTCCCCTAAGCCCTTTCTAGTTTTTTTTTTCCAATATTATTCATGAGCATAGATATCTATGCTCAAGTGTAACATGCATTAAATCATTTCCCTATTCCTTCTTCCTCTTCATCATCTCTTCTTTTTGGTTTGATCAAGGGTTTTGTTTAGGTTCTTTCTAGGGCAAGGAGGGGAAAATAAAAAAGAACAAAAAAGAGAAAAAAATAGAAAAAAAAAGGAAAAAGAGAAGACAAGGAAGAGGATGAAGGAAGAAGAAAAGAGAAGAAGAAGAACAAGGAAGAAGAATAAATGTTAGGAGGAGAAAGAGAATGAATAAGAGTGTGTAATAAAAGGTAAAATAAGAAGAGAAAATTAAGAAGAGAAATAAATAGAAGAGATGAGGAAGAGAATCAGAAGAATAAACTGAAGAAAAATGGAGAAAAGAAATATTACGCTTGAACATAGATATCTATGCTCAAGCGTAATATACCCACATTAGAATCATGCTTTTTTTTTTTTTTAAATAATGTTAGTGAGCATAGATATATATGCTTATAAAACCCTTTCCCTATTCATTCTTCCTCTTCATCATCTCTTCTTCTTGGTTTGGTGGAGGGTTCCATTTGTGTTCTTTCTTTGGTGAAAAGGGAAATTTAAGAAAAACCAAAAAAGAAAGAGAAAATAAAAGAAAAGAGAACCCAAACATTTCTCCTCCCAGTATGTCTTTTTCTCTTTTCTTCTTCCTTCCTTATCCTTCTTGTCTTCTCTTTTTCTTTTATTTTATATTCTCTTTTTCTTCTTCTTGATTTTCCCTTCCTCATCCCAATAGAACACAAATGGAAGCCAGGAAGAAGGAATGGGGAAAGGGTTTTGTGTATACTGCGCTTAAGCATATATATATATCTATGCTCAAGCATTATATACTCATCGTAGAGTCAAGGCTTTTTTTTTAGACATTGTTGGTGAGCAGTGATATCTATGCTCATCAACAATATCTAAAAAAGATCATATCTGCTTTGGGTATATTTTGCTTAATATAGATATCTATGCTCAAGCATCATATTTCTTTTTCTCCCTTTTTCTTCTTATTTCAATTCCTTCTTCTAATTCTCTTCCTCATCTCTTCTGCTTATTTATCTTCTTGATTTTCTTTTCTTATTTTACCTTTCATTACATACTCTCATTCAATTTGTCCTCCCAACATTTTTTCTTCTTCCTTGTTTTTATTCTTCTATTTTCTTCTTCCGTCATCGATCCTCTTCCTTGTCGTCTCTTTTTCTTTTGTTTCTATTTTCTTTCTCTTTTTTTTCCTCTTTGCCCCAAAACAAAACCTAAACAAAACCCTCGACCAAACCAAGAAGAAGAGATGATGAAGTGGAAAAAAGAATAGAAAAAAGGCTTAATATATATTACACTTGAGCATAAATATATATGCTCATGAATAATATTGAAAAAAAAAATCAGAAATGGTTCAGGGGACTACTCCGGGCCATAAAATCATTGGAGTCCCTTTTTTTTTTATTAAAAAACTCTAAGGGGATTTGTCCAAGAAAAACTCCTTCTGTTAAAAAAACTTTAAAAGAAAATAAGATCTTTAGAACTCATCCATTGGATTTGACTTGACCCTTTTCCACATGATTAGAGAACTCATTGAAATTAAGAGTCTCATAGAGACGTCATTCAAGAGAAAAATTCTTCCTACCTTTGAACATGTGGGAGTGGGACCTATTGTTGTCTTGCAACGTCACTTTTTTTGTGTCTTACCTTACCTTTGGTTTTTTTTCAAAAAATGTTCAAAAACAACTTAAATTTCTTTGATGATGGAAGATGCTGATATTTACCAAACATGTGATCCACGTAAAGATTATGTTAAAAAAAAGGAAGTGCGAACCGTCTCTTGGGATTCTTGGGGACAGCTTGCTTCCACGGATTAAAATTGTATCTATGGTTTCCACAAAATGATTTGATAGACCATGTGAAATTCTGACATTATGTTTTTAGTTGGTTCACTCTTTAATAATATTTTTTCAGCATTTTTGTCATAACCCGAGCCCAGGGTTCGGGGGTTAGCAAAAGCCAAACCTAATGACACACGTACTCCCGTGCATGCACACGTAGACCGAGTCTAAATGCACACGCACAAGGGAACAAGCACACGTGCCAAGCAAGTATGCGGAAGCTGTAAATATCAGAAACACAAAACTAACAATGCAAGAAGAGGATACAAGAAAGGACTGACATAATTACATATAAAGTTTTACAAAACGAACAAAAGAATATATACAATAATGACGTGTCATGACATATACAAGTCTGAGAATCCCCAAAACATGACTCCAACATGATGTATGCCATGTACGCTCTCCCGTGGAGTGATCACATCCACTCCTCTAGGCCTGATGGGGCCCCGGGGGTCTCATCTGGAGCCTGGCCGACCGGCGAGGGCTCGGCAGGGGGATCTGGGCCTGCAACACCAAAAACAACTGTGAATACGAAGATTCAGCAAAGTATAAACCATAGCAAGTTAACACACGCTGTGTCTAATAGAATAAAGAACATCATGTTATTAAAGAAGGCATTTTCGTATACTAGGCTATCATGCAAGAAAGGAATATGCTGCGTGAATCAAGGATAACATGCTGTGTACATGACTAGTGGCTACTACATTACCATATGCTCCCAAAAGAGGGATCTTGTAACATGCAAAGAACACCATTGTCCGGGCCAGGGTACAATGGGTCTCGGTTTCCTGGGGTCCGGTTCCCCAAGACAAAATCCATACTGCAGCAGGCCATATAAACTATACCGAATTCACCCCGTCGGGATCCTAAGGCTGAGGCTAAGTAGTGCCTGACCATACGGAGTCAATCATGAAAATCCTGAGTAGATCGTGACAACTTATCATACGTGCAGATCCGTGAATGAACATATCATACATGCGTACTCAGGGTAAATAAACCAAAATGTGAAAGTAACGAAACATACATAATCATGTTAGAGAGTTGAGATCAATGATCGAATGCGATATGTTATGCATCAATTCATGTGAAATCGAATCATCTTGCTTTACAAACCAATTCTAATCTAGTTATCCGGTGTTTCTAACCGTGCATGATGATGTAGTTTTAAGTTATTCGGTGCACCGTTGTCTAGTGTTGCCTTGAATCGGGCGGTGCACGAAGTCCCTTAAACCAACACCCATGGGGAGGTGCTTAACATCCGGATAACGAACATGAATGATTCGCAGCCCTCGAGATCATTCACGCGTAGTATCACATTCCGTTGGGCAAGTCTAGGTGCTCTACATTCTATCATGAAGGTCATATAGGTCTTATCTTTACACCTAGCCTTATTCTTCATGTGTGGTTACGGCTTAGCCGTGTGTGTGCTACGGCTTAGCCGTGTGTGGTCTACGGCTTAGCCGTGGCTGAACCGTAGAAGGTCTGTCATTTGCTAACTCTCAGTTATTCCAGAAATTGCACCCTGTATTGTTCTACGGCTGGGCCACGGCTGGGTTTCGGCTTAGCCGTAAGGCAATCCACGGCTTAGCCGTGCCCTAGCCGTAGAGGAAAACTGGGTTTTTCTCCTCTCTGGATTGTGAGCCGTAAGAAGCATACGGCTTAGCCGTACCTGTACGAGTTTAATTTCCTGAAACCTGTATAGAATGTCTGAAAACTCATCCAATTTACAATTATCAAAGGGGAGTAGACAAGTAGTGAATTAATGAGTAGCAAATGGGCTGTAAATACATATTTCCACATCAATGCATGTAAAAACTATCCAATTCAAATGCATATCAACATGGGTTCTCACAAGCTAGGTTTATACTTGCCTTAGATTGGAAATCAATTGCACACTTGTAGCCCTCAAGCCAAACACAACCTAACACCAAATCAAAGTACATGCATGCATGAGAGATGGAGTCACAGACACACTATACAACAATGGAAACAAGAGGGAGAAGAACTAGAGAAGAGAGATGAGAAGGATGAAGGGATTTCCACCAACTCACCTCACATGCAAGCAATCGACCTCCACTTGATCGATGGAGAAGAGGAATTCAAGTTGCAGAGAGAGAGAGATTCCACGTGCACAGCGAATTTGAGAGAAAACGAGAGAGAGAACATGAGAGTGGGTCGATGGTGAAGCTTATATAATCAAATGGGTTGTCCAAATTTACAATAAAAGCCAAGTGAAAAGTGTATTTTCAGTTTGAGTCAAACTCGGGTCCAATCGAATCACACGACCTCGGTTGCAAATGACGTAGTTACGAAAGTTAACGGGCTCAACGAAAGACACGTGTTGACATCAAGATGATGCAAAAATGACCATGTCTAAGAAAAGCTAAAATTACAAAAAAGGGCTTGGTCTACTTAATCCAGGTCAAACTCAACCCAACTACCTATCCATGACCCGTAACGAAAACCAAAACACAACAAAACACGATTAGCAACAAAAACAAGATTAACTAGACGCTAAACGAGGTCAAGCTGGGTCGGAGTGTTACAATTTTGGACCATGCTCTTGGTGGAGGATATGGGGCACATGCTATCAAAAAAGATTATCAAGTTTATGCAACCCAAGTAGTTATTACTTTAATTATAACTTGTCCTTTCATCCAAAAAGGGCACGTGATATGTTCTTGGTGTTAAAATCATTGGGCTTAAATGTGGTCATAAAAAGTTGATTATAGATTTACCATGTTGGTGCTTGTATCAAAGATAATGAGGGTTTGTTACAACCATCTCTCTCTTTGGCAATTTATGGACAAAACTTCCTAGACTCTATAGATATTCTACCAAAAAATAAAACAAAAAATACATTGAATATTTGCATTAAAAAACTTGTACTTTCACCATATAATCTGTCTCTGTCTCTTTACCATATAATTTGTCTCTATCACTATCTCTCCCTTTATATCTCCCTCTTTTTTGTCCATAATTGACAAAAAATGCAGCAATTTGTTAACAAGGATCCAGCAGTTCCCCCTTAATTTTGACTCCCCTTTAATTTCATCTTCTTTTCAATATTGGGGACGGGAGCTTGATCATCTTGATCAAGAGCTTTTGGATTTTAATACCCACACTTATGAATTTGAAGCTTCAATGCAATGTGTACCAAATCAGTAGATAAGTCAAATTTCCTAACCCATATGGCTTTATTCTTTATCTTCAGTGGAGACAATTGCTTCTTCCATTGCTTATTTCTGAGTAGATTTCTCAGCTTATTGCAATGGAGTTGAATGTGTCCTTTGATTCCATAATGATGGCATATGGATGTAGATTTAGGACGTGATACATTCTTCTTGGATGTACTATCAACATAATTTACTCGTCTAACATATGGAGCAATAGATGCCATAGAAATCATAGAGATGTCTCTAACAAAAACAAATTTACCTTTGTTTTTAGATGTTGAAGCTCCACGTTCATAGCCAATGCCAGTTTTTGAAGAATTTTTCTTTTGGCAACACAGGATTTCATTAAGGGTCATGGATCCAGTGTTCATGCGCTTTATTCTGTCTTTAGTAGATTCTAACTCCTTGTGAACCATCTTCAATCTGTCATTTAAATCATCCTTTTCAACTTTGAAAATGGCTACTTCACTCTTGACCATTTGCAATTCTTTTTCAGCCTTCTCAGCATGCTTTGAAAGCAAGTTCTTTTTGACATCTACATCAATTAATTTATCAGACAACGTAGCACGTTGAGTTTCTAATTGGTTTACCTTTGCTCGTGCATCCAGTTTAGATTTTCATGAAGAATTTAGTGATTCCATGGCTTTCACGTTGAGTGCCAACTTCTCATTAGTGCTTGACGTCCACTTGCATTTCTTTAGCAATATCTTGTACTCTATTTTCAAATTGAATTCATCATCTATTTTCAAATTGAATTCATCATCGAACACTTCATCATCAGAAATATTGTAAGATGTGCCATGTGAAGATCTCGTCATGATGCTACAAACATGGAACTGACGGTATTAGAAAGTGAGTTTTCAGCATCTTCAAAAACATCATCCCATGTTGCTATAACATTATCATATCTTTTCAACTTTCTATTTGCATATTGAGAAGCAATATGTACAAGCCCTTTGCATTCAAAACATTGAACAAATCTAGAGTCTTTATTTATAGACTTTTTTCTCAGATTTGTGCATAATCAAACAAGATTTGTTATCTTTCAGCAATTGTGGCATGGTTGTAGATGTGCCTTCCTGATTGAATTTTATTCAAGAAATCTCAATAGATCAACACACAGTAACTTAGTCTAACCCGCTCTAATACTAATTGAAAGAATGTCCCAAATCCAGATTTCTAGATTACAATTCAAAATATATACGGCGGAAAAATAAAAGAACTAGCAACTAAATTAATCACACATACACACAGATTTTTACGTAGAAAACCCTATTCGAGAAGAACCACGAGTCCTCCTCGGACCAATAAAAACCAAGTACTAATAACAAGCAATTACGAAATACACTCACAGACCTTTTTTCAGTTGCAACTTAACCTAAAGACTGTAGTTCTTCTTACCGACGACTCGTCGTTCACTGCTTACCGCGCTAAAAACAACAACTTTGAATCTACAAGGTGAACGAACCTTTTACAAGCAGTCAATCTTCTATAAAGAAGTAGAAGCAAAAATCTCTAGAACTCAAAGCTTCAGCACAGTCTCTCCAATGACTGCTCTAGAGAAGAAGGGTATCTTTAATGTGTATTCTCAACTTAAAATAGAGAGATGGATGCCTTAGGGTTAAGAGAAATACCCTTTTATAGCCCACAATTCGTGCCTTAGGTTTAGAAACCAAATACAAGTAAAATAGGGAAGTCTGGCACAAATACGAAAGGTTTTTGTGCACGTCAATGGGCTACTGTTGTCCTTTCGCTTAAGCGCAGTCAAATGGGTACTCAAGCACACTTGCCACTTAAACTGTCTTGGGCGCTAGAGCCCAGTTAAACTTATGCACTAGCGCGAATGATTTATCGCACATATCAGCGAGGCCATAACTTTATCGTTTTAACTCCGATTTATACAATCTTTGGTGTATGGATATCTACTCGAAACAAGCTTTCCAATCGTAGGTAGCTTACCCCAATATGACTATTGGTTTGTGAGATATAACTTTTTTAATCTATATTGACCTTAGAAAATCACTTCAAAATGCTCCAACTTGCGTTCTTTCTTCAATTTTTTCACTTTAGTGCATCCGATGACTCATACAATAGTCCATTCTAAAAGGAACAAAAAATTACAACTCTATGGACCCCAAAGTTTTGTCCAACCCATGAATTAGCCAGCATACAAAAATCCTAACAAACCGTCAAGAGGTTCCAGGTCCAAACTGATTTCTAGTATGTAGTGTGATTAATAAAAGCGAGAAATAAAAGGATTAAAACAAATCAATCAACATAAGAAGAGATCGAGATTTTTTACGTGGAATAATGGTTTGCATGGATGAGCTCAAGTTCTATCTAGGCTTCTTGTCTAAATCTGCTCGAGTGGGCAAGGTGTTCACTAGAGCGAACTAAGGTTTTGTCGCCGGTTTATTTCTTCACAAATTTTCTTCCTTTTCTTCTGTTTCTTCACTTTAGTTCATCTGGTGACACATGCTACAGCCTAATCTAAAAATATAAAATTACAACACATATTGGACTCAAATTTTGTCCACAACCCATGAATTAGTCAACACTCATAATCCTAACAGATAGAATATAATTCCAAATATGTCATATATAAACATATGCACTATTCCATGGGATATTACTCAACCATGCGATATCATACTGTGGAAAAAAAAAAGGAGGATTAGTAGTCATCTCTATCCTCAATCCTCATTCTTCAATTCAGTTCCAGATTTTCTCCCCATTGAACTTGAATGGTTTCAAAATTATGCGATAAGAGAAATAGCTTCTATGGTAGATGAATAATGGGTTGGTTGGATTTACGGGTATGGGTGCCTTCCAAATAGGAATAGCGAAGGGTCGGTTTCAAATGGGAATCTGCCCCAACCTGCTCTTATTAGGGTTGGGTTTGGAAGCATTTTGATAGGGTTTGGGTCGGATATGGTTTTTCATGCATTAACCCGAGTTGTGTTCAGGGCAAGTTTGGGTTTTAGATGATCAACTTGACCCACCCCCTATGCCTTCGCTTCATAAAATTCTTTGTGCGCTTTTTATCATATGTGAATGCAATAGTGCAAGTGGTAATAAGGATGGATAGTTTTCTTGAGGTCATAGGTAATCAGCCCTAAGACATGAGTTTTTTCATTGTTTTCGAAAATTTGAAATAAACCACTAACAAACGCAACCTGACCCATGGCTGTCATGGCCATACATAGCAAATGGGTTGGGTTAAACAAATTCTGGTCGGGTCAACAGGCCATGCCATGGCCTTGAGAGTCGTGCTGTGCTGGGCCGCCACTCCCAGGGCCATGGCATAGCACACCAATGTAGCATGGCACAGCCCATTTCACATTTCTATGTAGTCTATATTTTTATCTTTTATTTAGGATAAATATAAAAAAAATAGTCTTTTACTTTTTTTTATTATCTATAAAAATTATAAAGGTTTTAAAGGTAATCCTATTGAAAAACCTTTAAGTTGAAGAAATTTCAATTGATCTCTTCTCAATGGAGTAGGTTAAGTCTGACGAAACCACTTAACTCTATGCGTCATACTCTTCTTTGTATGTATCTTTTTAAATTTTTAGCCAAAGACCCTAAAAAAATGGAAGTACAAATCATTAGAAGAGCCACACAGAAGCACGACTCATTTGGCAATGAAGCAACCGTCACGTTTAACACCCCTAGGGTCAACCCAAATGTAGATTTGTTTCTCCCAACCTGTAACAAACCCATGTCTAAAACATTTTGGAAACCTTCAACCCTCACCCGTTGTGGGTCAACCTAATGCGACCTATCTAACCTGAATTTAATGCAAGTTGGGTTTGGTTGACTCAACCCAACCTATTTAATCCATTTTTTGTGTGTAATCTAACTCATTTTATGTGGCCCAATTTCATTTGTAAAGCTTTCTTTAAGTCCAAATTCATTTCAAGCATTGTATTGAGCATGAATATGTATTACCAATTTTCAAGGTATAAAACATGGGGTAAAGATCCATTAACAATTTCTAACTCATTTATTGAGACGATCTCTTCCCAATTTTAGTTCAATTTTTTAATGTCATATTTAAGCATGAGTACAAGAATCATCAATAATATTGTATTCTATTTATATGCATATTTTAATGATAAGTTTATACGGTAAACTACTCAATATAAAAATAAAAGACACAAATTAATATTCCAAATATAAAAATGTCATATTATCAAAAAAAAAGTTTCATATTCTAAGTGTCAAAATATTTAACCATACAACCAAAAAAAAAAAAAAAAGAGACACTATTGCATAACTTTTCCACTTAAGATTAAAAGTCACATGGTTTACAACCTGCAAGAATATGAAAAGTCGCATGAAAAGGTAAATTAATAAAACTTGAACAAGTTAATTGGGTTAAGTGAGTCAACCCTAATCCAATCGATTTTTATACAAATGGGTAAAATCTAACCCATATTTTAAACGGATCAAGTTAGGCGTGTCAAAAATGAGTTAGGTCAGTTCAAATTGGCAAGTCGGCCAATTGTTTCCGGCTCCAGTCATGAGGCAGGTATCCTACAGTAGGAATACTAATCGCACCATAAAGGATATCCTACAAACCCGGACCCACCGCATTCCATCCCTACTTCCCGTGCAAAACAGTCAATGTGTGCAATGGAAAGTACACATATACAGAATAGTTGTGCACAATTAAAGGCTATGTAATGTAACGTTAATAAATAGTGTTAGGAGATATTAGGGTAAGATTAAATTGCGTAATGGTAGAGATGATAAAGGTTAGGCAGATTAAATTATTAGTGATTTCTCATCTCATGTCGTGCATGGTATACAACAAGATGGTTTTTTCTTGTCTCAATGTAGTGCCTCTTGAATCAGATCTATAAGCTTATAACCCGTAGTGAACACTAACAAACAATGACTACCAATAAAGCATGGTAATTATTTCCATTGTATATGCCGTCTATTCAAGGGTTTTATTCTTTCTGTATCAATGGCATGATTCTTTTCACAACCTTGTTATTAGATAGGATGAGGTTTAAGTTTTTTAAAGTTGCTACTGATTTTCTCATCTCATTTTATGTATAAATAAATACTATTTTATTTAGTGAAAGGTGTGGTGATTTTATCTCAATATAATGCCTCTTGAGAATTTCATATAGAAGTTTTTTTTTAATCACATATATGAAAAATCTAATTTGAGTACTGGTGCTAACAAATAAGATGAGCATAGTGTATAGCTAGTGGGGCTCACTTGGTGATCTATCTAAGTGGACGATAAAATAGGGACCTTGCTCGTCACTAATTCCATCCGAATAAACCCAACTACTAGCTTGACTGCATACTAATTTTGCCCTCCACCCACAAAACAAAAATTAAAAAAGAAAAAGAAAGACTTAAGTATGACTCCTTAGGCCCCCCACACCGAAAAAATCAAAAATGTAAAAAGAAAGACTTAGGTACGACTCCTTAGGCCATGAGATCTATTTGTGTCGGGATGTCAAGGACTCTACAATCACCCACATAATGATAATTCAAACCATCCACCAATGGCATATTCTCAAATCTGAAATTCCAAAAAAAGTCTTACCATCATATTGAGAACATGATGAAAACATGATTGAGCTCAATCTAACAATAGGGCTTGCTCTTTTTGAACTGAGATTTGAAAATATAGCATAGGAGGGATTGAGATTCAGGATAAACAGTTCTATTATCATCATGTGAGCCCCATGTTTAGATTTTCTGATGGGGACGGCCGTCCGTAGACATTTATATGTTGGCATCCCCATGGTTATAAAGAAGTTGGGTGTGCAGACTCCGGAGCCATGGGGTGTTCTGATTCACATCCTATTTTCTATTTTTCTTCAAGAATTGATCAATTAAGGAATCTGGATCCGACTCAGGTGCTACATTTTGGATCCAAATCTAACAGCAATTAAAATCCTACAGACCTTTTTGTAGAACTAGATATAGATCTAATAGAAAAAGTGCGGGTCGAGTGAGCATGTTCCAATCAACACTTTTTTCAAAATAGATATGCTCATCTAAGGACTTTCAACAATATAATATGATATATATTTACCCAAAAAAAAATGTAATATGATATAAGCACAGCCTCTTACCCTAGTGGCAAGAGATGTCAGGTTTTACCGATATAACTCAAGGATGCGTTACCTTTCTTCACCCAGAACTTGTTACCTCACCAAAGCCAATGAAATATAGTATGTTTCTTCTTGACATTATATGCTTGTTTTTTAATCTAGGCCCAAATTTCTTCAATGGAGAAAAACTCAACAAGTTCCTTGAATATTTTTACCAAAATTGATAACTTCATATATCTAGATAATCAGATAACCCATTGAGAATCTTAATCAAGACCCGTCCATCTGTATTCCCCCTTTCCTTTCTACATCATGATGGACGCTGTCATTGGTTTATTATTCCGGGGAGCACTAGAAAGGCATCTTTCTTTTTCATCAAAACAAGAGAGCTAAAAATATCAGAGAAGGTATGTATTCTTGAAAGCTACGGCTTTTCAAAAAAAAAATTTCAAAACCGTTTACATACAACTACATGTTATTAACAATTACAAAAAAGGGTCTGTCATTTTGCAACTGACCATCCCCATCAATTCAAAGATATCGGTCAATCACTCTCAGCTGTATTTCTTCCATGAAGAGATGAAATGCCTTCGTTCTAACTAGTGGTGCTCATTGGCTGGCCCCAAGATTAGCTCTGTGCGTTCTATCACTTAATCCATGCCTCGAATGTCTACAAAATTGATAAACGAAGCCTAGTTCGGCCTAGACCAGTTAATTAGATGGGCGAGCCTTTTACAACCCGTGTTGGGCTTTTTCTAGGCCTGGGCTAGTGTTTCTAAAGTCAGGTTAGGCCTGGATTGCCTTAGACCGGCCCAGCTCATAACACCCCTAGTTCTAACTTCATTTAGATCAAGTTCAAGGTGTTAGTGTGAAAAGCTATTCAATTTTGTCATTTTAACCAAGATTAACACCCCAATTATTGCAAAAGTGTTAAAACATAGGAGAAGTTTAATCTTTTTTACAGTAATCACTTTAAATTTAATCGGGTCTGGGCCCAACCTTTGACCAGCTAGAATTAGCAAGGATTTGGATTGCTTTTGTTAGGCTTGGGCGCCAAACTCAGCCCCAACTTTCTAAACCAGTGGTCAACTTCCATCAGAGATGCGCCTATGCTCGCTAGAGGCCCAGCCCAGCGCAAATTATTCAACACAACTAACTCTTTATATACTTAACAAAAGGGTTGAACCAGATCTTGTTATTTCGCCCACCACAAAGATTCAAGCCATTAGCCACTTGACCAGCATCAGCTCAACCCTGATCGGCCCATGAAAACCATTAAGTGATCAAAATCACATTCAGACTTACCAGAAGATTTGAAAGCAAGGTGCTTCACAGAGTGATGCAATGGTGGAGCTTCTCAGGCAATGAAAAGCATGGTGATCTCCATCAATTGAGTTTTTACATCGTTTTGTTGTCTCCATCTTATTTTCATCGTCAAATGAGCCCATCAGGAATTTTTTTTCCCTTTGATAGCTAGGGCCCCATGCCTCCAATATCACGAAGTTGGCATCAGCATGCTTTCCATTCATGGTGCGCTCTCATGATTTTTCATCATAGTCTTTTCTAGTTTTGGTACGTAAACAATCTTGTTTTCTTCTTTTGGTGACACCTCTGTTACCCCCACAATTAAGTGGGCCCTAGCATAATGAGTCATCTCTTTCATGTACTCTTAGCGATGAAAATCCCAAACAGTATGCCCAACTCTTACTAGCATGAAGTTTGGGCTACTGTTAATACAGAAATGAGATTTTATTGAGGCAAAATCCCAAGTCTCCCCATGTTACCAAGGGGCAACCTACCATGCATGAGGCAGTGTAAGCTTTTTCTCAGATACCAAGGGGCAACCTACCATGCATGAGGCAGTGTAGGCTTTTTCTCAGAATATCCGGACTTTTTAATATAAGAAGTGATAAGAATTTAGGAATGTAGGTATGCTCATGGGAAGCTTAAAAAATATGAATTTATTAAAAAAAACTAGCAACCAAAGCCCGTGCTAAGTCCGGGCCAAAAAATAAATTATGGTAAATTTTAAAATTTACTATACAAAAATATATTAAAAAACCTTATAAAAATCAAATAACATTTCTGACATATAGCCTATTTTAGTTTATTCTTAAATTTTAAAAATCGATTAAAAGTTTACCAAAATAGTTCTATATATGAAAGAATCGTGAAAATCACATCCAAAGCATTAGATAGTAATTCTTTGGAGAAAATATCTTTATTGCAAAATAGAAAATTGATTATTAAATCCATAGATTAATCATATCTCCTCCTTGAACACAGCTGTAAACTTAATAAATAACTTTAAATGTTTACCTGAGGAGGCCCACCAATGCCCGTGTTGAACCCCAGCCAAGAAAATCAAGTACATCTTAAATGTTTTAATCTTGTTCAGCATAAATAATGATATTCATAGCGACAATGGCACAGTTACGTCTTTATTTGCACAAAATTGTTTGCGTAAAAATATAAAAATGTAAATCATACTTGATTTGAGAAATACTTGAATAGTAATAGCTGATTCTTTTTCTTTTAATTTAATAATATCATGCAATAATCATCAACACCTGATAATAATCAAATAAATTAATTAATTAACTTTCTAATCCCAATGGACTGACCACCAGTAACACATTAAAACACTTAATAAAAAATAATGAAATCTAATGTTTTTTTTTAAATTTATTTTTGAATACTTTAAATTTAATGAGAATACAATGTACAGTGGTCCACTTTAATAATAAATAATTTATCAATGGAGCCAACGTTGATAATAGTAGCTACATGAGAATCTTCCTGATTTTAAATTCTATCAATAGAAACATATTTTTGGAATGATGAATGGAATGATTAGATATTAAGAGGGAAAATCAAGTGGAAATTTTAGAAGATGACAAGAGAGATTTTAGGAGATCCAAGTTTAAAAAATATTAATTGCCTAAAAGATAAGAGGGAGGGAGAGAGATTATAGGAGGAGAGATTCTAGCATTTTAGGATACTGGCGTGGTGCTCTAGAAAAAAAGAAAAATAAGGAGCGCTGATGTGGCACCCTCCACAGGCCTCCATTCTTAGAGCTTTAATATATATAAAGTGTAAACATTGAAATGTTTTAGAGTGAAACTTTTTATCAACCAATTCAATATAGCTTAATGGTAAGGCGCCTTGACCTCTCTTTCCACAGTCGCTAGTCGTTAAAGGGACTTGAGTACGGTGTATTTACGGGTGTATGAATTCATGGAAGATAAAAAAAGAAAAATATATATTTTATCAACATTACACATCATTACATTTGATTGCATTGATTTAAGCATGTGGTGCATAAATGAGATATGTAAATAATGTGTAAATATGACCATTTTCACAAGAAATTTATTCATCTCAAGAGGTAATAAAATGGTTACACTCGTTACTCTTGGAAGACAAGGGTCTAGTCTAGGATCCTTTCACAAATTATGGTTTGAACCTCATCAATGATATATATATATATTTGAGGAGTAATCTAGTGCATCAATCTCTCACCATTTTAGTGAGGGACATTTTCTTTTTTGACCTATCAAAGGTTAGAAAGGTGCCCTGATTTTTGTTTTTCTTTTTTGTTTTTTGTCTTTTTTCACATTAATGTTTACCAAAAGGGGAGTATCCCTCACCAAAATGATAAGGGATGGATGCACTTAAATATTTTCTTACGTATATAGGCCCCAAATGCATGATCCAATCAATTCATCTTCTTTACAAGGCTAAGAAACCCTAACATGTTGAATTTCATAACTTAAATCTCTATGGACTCTGATAAATTTGTAAAAGTTCAAAAAAATATCAACCACTAGATCTAATTTTTTGTACTTCTATAGGCCCCAAATTCATGATCCCCAAACTTTTTTTAATACCCTAGCCAGGAGGGGCGGGACCCAAGAGAGAGGCCCACTAATGTGGGGAAGGAGCTCACGCAAGTAGTAAAAAAGCCACACAAGTGGAAAGGGAACCCTTGCACACGTGGGAATGAGGTGGGTACCTAGGGTTCGCACCCTAGACAACCAGGTAAGAACTGGAGGTCCTTACAACTCCCGTAAGAAAGTTATTCTCATGATCCCCACTTGTCTGATCTAAATTTAACTTCACTAGAAATCTAAAGTTCTAATTCTATTTATTGTATTCTTGTATTGATGATAAACATCAAGATATTGAATTTGTACCTTAATTCTCCATGAAATTTTGGAAAATTTGTAAAAAAAATCCAAAAATAATGATTTTGGCAAACATGGTGATAATTTTAACAAAAACAAAAAATAAAAACAAACAAACAAAATAAAAATAAAAAACTTGGTGGAATGTTTCACATGTGTAACAATTGAACATGTGACTCCTGTGTCAAGGGCAAACTGCCCCTAAGAGAAATTCTAGTAGGTATATAGTGGTATTCAAACTGACCCTAAGAGAAATTCTAGTAGCCATTCATGTATATAGTGGTATTCACCAGGGCAACATTGCGTAGGCAAAAATATTGTGGCGAGGTTCATTGGACCAAAAGGAGAATACAACAATGTCAATGCTTGGACAAAGTACTCAAAACAATCTCACAGGGCTTTTAAAAATAAAAAAAATAAAAAAAACAGTTTAAATGGGGTTGGGCTCTTAAAAATAAAAAATTAAAACAGTTTAAATGCGGGTAGGGGATATATTTTCTTATGTCCTCCCTAGGATACATGTTGCACAGCAATCAACCCAACCTATTAATGTAGGAAGAGGCTCCATGCAACCATTTTAATTCAGCATGCTGTCTGCGGACGTTTACTGGAAAAAGTTTATCCCACATAGAAAGTAAACTTGCTAGTGTGCGTGAAGAGGGATGGAATAGAAGGTAGTACTTGCATATGGTTGTGCCATGTGAACATTCACGTACACATACAAACACATGTAAAACTTACCACCGAGATCGCTCAACTATAGATCCAATAGGCTTGAAGGCTTAATCTCGTGTCTAGTCAATTTACCAAGTGCTTGAAAGAGAAAGGAAAGACACTGAACATAGATCTAATACATAAGGAATCTGTTTTTTTTTTTTTTCACAAAATCCCAATGATCGAATGCGAGCTTCTCAGAAAAACTAACCTCTGAAATCGTTCAAATGTTCTTGACCCAAGTATCAAAGAGTTGTGGAGAGAGTCATCTGCATGAAAAATAATGAGCCTCTGAGGCTCTTTTGTGGCCATCAAATGTGGGCCACTGCACTGTCGAACATGCCAACAGTGCACACTTAAAAGCCTAGGTCAACCCATTGGACACAATTAAATTAAGGGAGCATTCTCGATCTCCAGTCAGGGAGGTGAGAAACCCAGCTTTCCACCGGCGATGAAAATGACTGCTCGATAAAGTCCCTTTTTTTTTGTTCCCAATCCAGGGACTTGTCATTGCAACAAACAAAGGCATCGGAAAATCCGGCACCATTCCTATCCTCTTCCATTGAAGTGCACAAACACTCTTTATCTTTTAGATAAATGAAATGGCACAAGCTCTACTCATGTTGGATCTAGGCCGGCAGACATGAACAAGTTAGATGTGAAACCATAGTGCATTTGGAGAACCCAGGTGTATTTGAATATCGGACTATTTCCTTCTTTTTGTGTGTGTGTGTTCTAAAGACAAATTTATTTTCAAATTATCTAATGTAGGTGCTACTCGTTTGGTTTTAATTTAACATCAACTAGAAATCTGAAGATCTAGTTCTATTTCTCTAGATCTAGATATCAGACAGGACATAATATGCCCAAATCAATGGTTCTCAAAATAGATCTGCTCATCATTTGAGCAGTGGCTCTTGATATAATAAAATAAATCAATGTCTAGTGTCTATAGACTGTCAAAACATCAATATGATTCGAACTTTGTCGACTCTTCATATATATATATATATTTCTTTTAAAATCTATCTAAATTTATTTCATACCCCAAATCAACCTAACCCCCATGGATCTGTATCTTTTTGAAATTATATGAATGAGTCTAAATTAGCATTTAAATTTCTTCAATAATTTGACAAGGAGCTCCATGCATATAATTCCAAAGTTGGATAATTGGATAATCGATTTACAATCTTAAATCAAACATCTTCCATCTAAATTTCCCTAATGGTAATATGATATAAGCACAGCCTATTACCCTAACGGTAAGAGGTGGTAACAAGTGTCATTATTATCAGTGTGATTTGAGGACGTGTTACCTTTCTTCACCTGAAAACGTGTTACCTCACCATAGCCGATGAGATATAAATATGTTTCTTCTTGACTTTATATGCTTGTTTTTGAATCTGGGCCCAAATTTCTTCATTGGAGAAAAACTCAACAAGTTCCTTGAATATTTTTACCAAAATTGATTACTTCAGATATCTGCAGATATCTGGACAATCAGATAACCCATTGAGAATCTTAATCAAGACCCGTCCATCTGTATTCCCCCTTTCCTTTCTACATCATGATGGACACCGTCATTGGTTTATTATTATGGGGAGCACTAGAAAGGCATCTTTCTTTTTCATCAAAACAAGAGAGTTAAAAATATCAGAGAAGGTATATATTCTTGAGAGCTACGGCTCTTAAAAGAAAAAAAAAACTGCAAAACCTTTTACATACAACTACATGTTATTAACAATTAAAAATAAAGGTCTGTCATTTTGCAACTAACCATCCCCATCAATTCAAAGATATTGGGAAATCACTCTCAGCTGTATTATTCCATAAACAGATGAAATTATTCCTTCGTTGTAACTAGTGGTGCTCATGGCCTACGCCAAGATTAGCTTTGTGCGTTCTATCACTTAATCCATGCCTTGAATGTCCACAAAATTGATCAAAGAAGCCCAGTCCATCCAGGACAAATTGATTAGATGGGCAGGCCCTTTACAACCCATGTTGGACTTTTTTTAGGCCTGGGCCAGTGTTTCTAAAGTCAGGTTATGCCTGGATTGCCTTAGACTGACCCAGCCCATGAACACCCCTAGTTCTAACTTCATTTAGATTAAGTTTAAGGTGCTTGTGAGAAAATACTACTCAATTTTGTCATTTTAACCAAGATTAACACCCCAATTATTGCAAAAGTGTTAAACATATAGGAGAAGTTTAATCTTTTTACAGTAATCACTTTAAATTTAATCGGGTCTGGGCCCAACCTTTGACCAGCTAGAATCGGCAAGCATTTGGATTGCTTTTGTTAGGCTTGGGTGCCAAACTCAGCTCCAACTTTCTATACCAGTGGTCAACTTCATCAGAGATGCGCCTAAGCTTGCTAGAGGCCCTGCCCAGCCCAATTTATTCAACACAACTAACTCTTTATATACTTATCAAAAGGGTTGAACCAAATCTTGTTATTTCGCCCACCACAAAGATTCAAGCCATTAGCCACTTGACCAGCATCAGCTCAACCCTGATCGGCCCATGAAAACCATTAAGTGATCAAAATCACATTCAGACTTACTCGAAGGATTGAAAGCAAGGTGCTTCACAGAGTGGTGTAATGGTGGAGCTTCTCAGGCAATGAAAAGCATGGTGATCCCCATCAATTGAGTTTTTACATCGTTTTGTTGTCTCCATCTTATTTTCATCGTCAAATGAGCCCATCAGGAATTTTTTTTCCCTTTGATAGCTAGGGCCCCATGCCTCCAATATCACCAAGTTGGCATCAGCATGCTTTCCATTCATGGTGGGCTCTCATGATTTTTCATCACAGGCTTTTCTAGTTTTGGTAAATAATCTTGCTTTTATCTTTTGGTGACACCTCTGTTACCCCCATATTAAGTGGGCCCTACCATAATGAGTCATCTTTTTCATGTATTCTTAGCGACAATAATCCTAAACAGTATGCCCAACTCTTACTAGCTTGAAGTTTGGGCTATTGTTAATAAAGAATTGAGATTTTCTTGAGGAAAAATCTCAGGTCTCCCCACGTTACCGAGGGGTAGCCAACAATGCACAAAGGCAGTGTTGGAGTTTTTTCTCAGAATATGCAGACTCCTTTATATAAGAAGTGATAAGAATTCAGGAATGTAGGTCAGCTTATGGGAAGCTTAAAAAATATGGATTTACTAAAAAAAAAAAGTAAGTGTACACATTGAAATGTTTTAGAGTGAAACTTATTATCAACCAATTCAAAATAGCTGAATGGTAAGGCGCCTTGACCTCCCTTTCCAGGGTCACTAGTCGCTAAAGGGAGTTAAGTAGGGTGTATCTATGGGTGTATGAATTTATAGAAGACAAAAAAATGACAAAAAAAAATATTTTATCAACATTACACATCATTACATTTGGTTGCATTGATTTAAGCATGTGGTGCATAAATGAGATATGTAAATAATGTGTAAATATGACCATTTTCACATTAAATTTATTCATCTCAAGAGGTAATAAAATGGTTACGCTTGTCACTCTTGGAAGACAAGGGTCTAATCTAGGATCCCTTCACAGATTATGTTTTGAACCTCATTAATGATATAAATATAGGCCCCAAATGCATGATCCAATCCATTCATCTTCTTTAATTACAAGGCTAAAAAACCCAAACATGTTGAATTTCATATCTTAAATCTCCATGGACTTTGATAAATTTGTAAAAAATATCAACCACTAGATCCAATTTTTTATACTTCTTTGGGCACCAAATTCATGATCCCCAACTTTTTTTTAATACCCTAGCCAAGTGGGGCGGGACCCAAGAGAGAGGCCCACTAATGTGGGGAAGGAGCTCACACACATGTTAAAAAAGCCACACAAGCGAAAAGGGAACCCCTGCACATGTGGGAATGAGGTGAGTACCTAGGGTTCGAACCCTGGACAACCAGGTAAAAATTGGAGGTCCTTACAACTCACGTAAGAAAGTTGTTCTCATGATCTCCACTTGTCTGATCTAAATTTAACTTTACTAGAAATCTAAAGTTCTAATTCTATTTATTATATTCTTGTATTAATGATAAACATCAAGATATTGAATTTGTACCTTAATTCTCCATGAAATTTTGAAAATTTTATAAAACAATATAAAAAAAATGATGATTTTGGCAAACATGGTGATAGCTTTAACAAAAATAAAAAATCAAAACAAACAAAAAAAATAAAAATAAAAAACTTGGTGGAATGTTTCACATGTGTAACAATTAAACATGTGACTCCTGTGTAAAGGGCAAACTACCCCTAAGAGAAATTCTAGTAGGTATACATGTATATAGTGGTATTCAAACTACCCTTAAGAGAAATTCTAGTAGGCATACATGTATATAGTGGTATTTGTTGGGTTTTAAGAGGTTTCAAAATTCAGTTGTTATAGTTTTTCTTTACAAAGAAAGCTTTGTGATTTTTCAAGAGTCCCACATTGAAAAGGTGCAAGACATTTGAGCATTATATAAGTGCCTCCTTGTCCTTTATACTTCAAGCTATTTCGGGCTCTTTTGCCACAAGCCCTATGGGAGCACACGAACAAGGCTTGGCCCGAGAATCTTTATCCAAAAATCGTTTAATCGAGCCCGTGTTCGGAACACGCATCCTGCGTGATTATTGCGAGCAGGGGGGGTACAAATCCCAATTATAATTTATTTTAAAACGTTTTTAACTAACGAATTTTTTCTTCTCCTTTGCCTGTTTCCCCTCTTTTCTTTTCTTTTCTTTTCTTTTCCTGCGAACACTTTCTGCTAAAGTCCGCCTAACCTGAACTTAGTGTGCGACCAAAGGAGATTGTATTGTGGGAGCCATTGTATCCTGGGGGCAATTCCAGCTGAGACCTTCTTCGCATATGGGTTTATCCTGAGGGACAGAACTCATCTTAAAGAAAACGTCCGCTGACATACCTCGGCCAACAACTGTTGTTCATGCTTTCACATATTTCTACCAATACAACATCCCTCCACAACACTGTAGATTATTCGGTACTATTGTTTTAGTTATTTCTATTTCGACAGCAATTTGTAGCTTTCATCTCTACAACAATTTTAGGACGATCATGGCTACCTCTGCTGTTAAGTTCATGCATCAGAATCTAGTTTGGTTGGATGGCTTTGATCGGTCCAACTTCCGACGTTGGCAACAGAAAGTTTTATTTCTGTTGACAGCCTTGAAAGTAGTATATGTTTTAACAGAACCATTTCTTGATCATCAAAAACAACCAGGAGGCTCATATGCACAAAAAAATTGAAAAGAAGATGATTATTTGTACAAAGGACATATCCTAAACTTGGTTGCAGACAACATCTATAATCTATATTATAATTCTCGAACTACAAAAGATCTCTAGAAAGCCCTTGATAAGAAGTATAAGACAGAGGAGTTTGGGGCCAAAAAATAAGCAGTTGGTCGTTACTTAAACTTTAAAATCGTAGATGACAAACTTATTCTTTCCCAAATACATGATTTATAGACCATAGTGAATGAAATTATCAAAGAAGAAACCTGAGTTGATGAACAGTTTCAAGTAACAATAATAATTGAGAAATTGCCACCAACTTGGAAGGATATTCAAAAAACCCTTAGGTATAAACGAAGGAGATTATTCACTGGAGCGTCTTCAGCGCTACTTGAGAATTGAGGAGGAAGCCCGAATACATGATCAAATTTCGCTACCTGAGAATGGTGCAAAAATAAATTTTGTTGAACCTAAAACAAAAGGTGACAGTGAAAAGAAAGGCAAATTTGATCAACATCTTGGCAGAAACAAGAAGAATAACACTTCATTCAAGAAGCAACACCCAACTAAGAAAAAATGTCCAAATAAGAACCTGAATCAAAGGACCAATAAACCAGCGACTAAGGGTGGCTATTTTGTTTGTGGCAAACTGGGCCACTTTGCAAGAGAATGCCGTCACCGGAAAAAGTTTCCAAAATAATCTCAATCCAACAAGCCTCAAGCTAATGTCACTGAAGAGGATAACTTTGTAGCCGTTATCTCTGAAGTGAACACAATCAACACAGGAAAGAGCGAAGGGTAGTGGATTGACACGGGCGCCACCACTCGTGTAACCTTTGATAAAGGTACATTCAAGCCCTATGAAGAGGTCAAAAACGATTGTAAACTTGCTCTGGAAACTACTGTTGCTACACAAGCAATTGGTAAAGGGAAAGTAGAACTTCAATTCATTTCCGGGAAGACTATGACTTTGCTGAATGTGTTCCATACTCCAGAGATGAGAAAAAATTTAGTTTCTGGTTTTCTTTTGAATAAGGCAGGGTTTAAGCAAGTGATTGAGTCTGATAAATTTGTAATTACCAAGAAAGGTATTTTTGTTGGTAAAGGTTGTGCTTCTGATGGTATGTTTAAGTCGAATGTTATCAATAATAATGCATCTTCTTCTGCTTATATAGTTGCTTCTGTTTATTACTGGGATAATAGACTAGGTCATATTAACTTCAGAACTTTGAAAATATGAGTAGAGATAGATTGATTGATAAATATAAAGACGAATATCATAAATGTGAAATTAGCTCTCAATCCAAATTACTCATAAGCCCTTTCATCGTATAGAAAGAGAACCTAAATTACTTCAGTTAGTGCATTCTGATATATATGATTTAAGTAATACTATGACTAGAAGTGGAAAATATAATTTTATTACTTTTATTTATGACTGTTCTAGATATACCTATATATATTTACTTAGAACAAAAGATGAAGCTCTATCTAAATTTAAAATCTTTGTGTCTGAAGCTGAAAACAAATTAGATAAAAAGGTAATTAAGTTTAGAAGTGACAGAGATGGGGAGTACACTTCAACAGAATTTTTGGACTTCTGTGAAGCTAAAAGAATCAAAAGAACTAATACTGCTCCCTATACACCTTAACAAAATGATATAGCAGAAAGAAAAACCAGACTTTGATTAAAATGGTTAATTGTATGATGATTTTGGCCGGTAGTCCAAAAAATCTATGGGGTGTGTAACACTCCGATCCCCTTTGAGCCGGATTAGTGGCTCATTAGTGTGTGTTTTGTTTTGTTTATTCTTTTGGACTTGGTTTTGGGCCTTGGATAGGTAGTTGAGTGACCTTTGACCTGAGATAGGTAGTTCTAAGCCCTTTTTCGTAATTTTGCTTTGGCTTTGCTCATCTCATCTTTGCATCATCTTGGTGTCAGCGCGCGTATTTCGTTGAGCTCGACAAATTCCGTAACTGTGTCAGATCCGTTTGGAGTCAATTGGGGAAGATGGACCTTCGTGTGACTTAATCTGTAAATTGCTTAAACCCATTAGACCTTGTTTTAAAACTACAAACCTATATAAGTGAGTCATCTTACAGATGTCTCTCTCTTGCCCATTTCATTTGATCGACTGCATGCAAGGAGAATTCAGAAGCCACGTTCGTTCTCTCTCTCTCTCTCTCTCTCTCTTCTCTTTCCTTCTCTTACTCGAGTAGGATTTGGGTTCTTCTCCGTTCTCTCATCTCTGTCCTTGCCTTAGGTAAGTGGGTTCTTTCCCAACTCTTTGTATTCCCTCTCCAATTGCTTCTCCCATTCTCTGTTGCTTTGTCTTCATCTCATGCATGTGTGATTGCTTTGATTTGTTTTGATTTTAGTTGCTTGGAGCTTGATTTCAGAAGATTTTGTCAGATTTGAGGCAAGTATAAGTACAGGCTTTGATAACACATATGGGTGTTTGTTTGATGGCTTTGATTCACTCTTATTCTTTGTTTAGCATGTGTTACAGCCATTTTCTAAGCTATGAGAATCAGTTGAGCTTGTTTTATTCAGTTTCTGTACCAAAATTTCGTTTCTGTAATCTTCCCGAATTCGTGTTCTGTATTGTACGGCTAAGCCGTAACCCTGTACGGCTTAGATTCCAGAGAGTGACAAATTCGAGTTTGTTCTACGGCTAGGCTACGGCTAAGCCGTAATTTGTCCTACGGCTGAGCCGTAAGCTAACCGTGAACCAAACCGTATCTAAGCCGTGGATTTAATCTCTGATCAGTCGAAACTTTTCTGATATCAGTGTTCTTACGGTGAGGCTACGGCTAAGCCGTGATGGTTTACGGCTAAGCCGTGGACTCCACCGTAGCTCAGCCGTGAGATGTATCAGATCAGAGGTGGAAAAGCTGACAGTTTAGCCGTGTTCTGAAGGGAACCACGGCTAAGCCGTAGTGCATATTGCGGCTACGCCGTAGGATGCCACGGCTAAGCCGTAGGTCACCCATGGCTAAACCGTAAGACCTGTTAAATATCAGTTAAACTTAGGCTAATGGTGTGACCTTGTAGGGCTCAAATACAGGTTAACCATACCCGTAAACCGGCCCAAATGGATTCTTTGGAGCGCATGAATAGTCTGTTAGGCTGTGACTTATTCATGTGAGTGTTGCTCATTGTTAAGCACCTCCCCATGGGTGTTGGTTTAAGGGACTTCGATGCACATAAGGATTATTGCAACACTAGGATGGCAACGGTGCATCGAATAACTTAAAACTACATCAACATGCACGGTTAGTGACAGTGATGCAACTAGATTAGACTTGGCTTGTAATGAACCTTGATTCCGTATTAATCTGAGATGCATTGCATATTGTTTATGGTTTTGCCCTCTGTTCTGTTAATCTATGTTATACATTCCTCAGTCATTTTGCTTTCGTTCTGTATATCTGTATTATTATTCGCTCTGTACTCTGTTTTGATCTATGCTATGCTTTGTATATTCTCTGGCTTTGTATATCTCTGATTTTTGGGTATTCCCTGGTGGCTCTGCCCAGAGGTTAATACGTGAGGATAAGATCCGGTCTTTGTCATCGGTGAGTCCAAAGCGGATAATCTCCCCTTTCTATGGATTTGATTTGATTGGTATTAGTCTGGCTCTACTCAGCCTCAGCCCTAGGATACCCGACGGGGTTACCTCTGGCGTAGATCTCTGTATCTCTGTTTTAACTGCAGTGTTGCTTTGTCTTGGGACCCCGGAACCCAGGAAACCGAGACCCGCTTGTACCTTTGGCCTGGACAGCGGTGTTCTCTGCTCTGCTCTGCTCTGCTCTCTTTTGGAGAGAACATGGTTAACGTAGTAGCCAACTAGTTCAGTATTCTATGTTTTGATTCCATTATCATGTTTTACTCCTATGCACGATTTGCTTAGCATACTAAGATGGACTCTGTATTTAATCTTCTGTCCCTATTTCATTCGCTTTGATACTATGCGTGTTTCTTTCCTGTTACTTATATTTGCTGGATCGTTGTATTCATTCGTGTTGTCTGTGGTGTTGCAGGCACAGATACCTTGCCCAGCTCCCCGGCGGTCGAGGAGGCTGCAGGGGCGAGTGTAGAGGCACCCTCCGGTCTGGCAGAGTGGGCCTGATCACTTCTGCCAAGTGCGTGCATGCATACCAGTGGCTTTTATTTTGCATTTTGGGTTTTGAGAGCTTGTATTTGGACTTTGGACTTTGGACTTGTATTCTGTATATTTTGTGTATATTGATTTTGGTGTGTATTCGGTTTTATCTCAGTGTATTTGTCTTTGTCTTTTCCGTTTCGTATTTACTTTGGCTTCCGCTATTTTATTTTCCTTTGTTGCTTGCTTTGATATGTACAGCTTCCGCGTACGCTTAGTTCGCACGTGTTAGATCCCTTGTGTGCGTGCATCTGGACTGGGTTTGGGTGCACGTGCACGGGAGTACGTGTGTCACCGGTTTAGCTTTTCGCTAACCCCCGAATTCTGGGCTCGGGTCGTGACATACGTATTGTATGGTATCAGAGCATGCTAGTTATAAGCATGTAGGCATCTAAGATCGTGGTGAGACAACGCTATCAACTATTTGACTCGAAGTCTCATAGGTTGATTTGGGATCGGACTAACTCAGGGCATTTTATATTTGTGTGTTGTGTTTCTTTTCCTTTTGCAGGATGGCATCAGGATCAGGATCTAGGGATGAGAATCAACAGGGCCACAATGGTGATAGTGGATCGGTACCCCCACACATCAGTAGTGAGGAGCGGATGATGATGATGATGCAGTCTATGCAGTCATTACAGGCACAGATGGCATCCATGGTAGATAGGCAGAGTCAGGCTGCCGCAGTAGCATCACCCCGTATAGATCAGCAGGTGATTTTCCAGCCTAAGGAATCAGACCCTAATGCTCTTTTCGACAAGTTCCGTAAGCGAGGGGCGACCGAGTTTCATGGGATAGAGGATGCATTGCAGGCTGAGCAATGGTTGGAGCAGACTGAAGAGCTATTTGATACGATTGTGTGCAGCAACAAGCAGAAGGTAGTTCTCACAGCCTCTATGCTTCGGAGTGTAGCCAAGACATGGTGGAGGAGTGTTAAGACTTCATTTCAGACTATGCCCAGTGCCACAGTTTGGGAGACCTTCAAGCAGCAATTTCGTCGGAAGTTCATGCCTCTCCATATTCAGCGAGCCAAGGAAGTGGAATTCTTCAACCTTCAGCAGAGACAGATGCCAGTTGCAGATTATGTACACAAGTTTACAGAGTTGTCCCACTTCGCAGAGGATATGGTGAACACGGAGCATAAGAAGGTGACTCGCTTCGTCAACGGCCTAAATCCGAGACACAAACGCCACGTGGTTGCTTGTATGTGGCCGGCTACATTGGATGACGCTATTGACAGGGCTTATGATGCAGAGGCCATCTTTGAGGAGGAGCGAACAGAGGCTAAGAGGGCAGCAGGTTTCAGTGGTAGAAGTCAGTTCCAGAAGAAGTTCAAGGGTAAGCAGGGCAGTCCTCAGATAGTTTGCAGTCACTGTGGGAAGGATCACCCCACCGACAGATGTTGGAGGAAGAGTGGGGCTTGTTTCGGGTGTGGCTCTACGGACCACAGGCGGGCCCAATGCCCGAAGTTTCAGTCCTCTCCACAGACGAGACAGACAGGACCTACAGCACAGGGCAGATCTCAGCCAGCTCGCCCAGGTCAGAAGCCGAATCGCCAGACAGCCCGAGCCTATGCTGCTACGCATGAGGGCGCGGAGGAGGCCACGGTAGTGGAAGGTAAAATTTTAATTTCCGATGCAGAAGCTTTAGCTTTATTTGACTCAGGGTCTACGCGTTCGTACGTAGCACCCCATTTTGCTGTGCAGCTTCGACAGCGACCTACACCACTTCCCTACTTGTTGTTAGTATCCACTCCGGTTGGTAAACGGGTGGAGTGCAGTGTTTTCTACCCTCAGTGTGATGTGCGGATAGCTGGTCATCAGCTCCCAGTAGACCTCGTGTTGCTCACGACACTGGATTTTGATGTGATTCTTGGTATGGACTGGCTTGCGAGATATCATGCGTGTATCAATTGCTACAGCAAGGCTATCTACTTTGATTTGGGCAGCGGATTCCGATTTGAGGGCAGCCAGACGAAGTGCCCAAGACGTGTGATCTCTGCTTGTAAAGCAGACAGGATGCTTCGTAGGGGATGTGAGGGATTTCTTGCATTCATTTCAGAGAAGAAAGATCAGCGACAGCTCAGTGAAATTCCAGTAGTCAGCGAGTTTCCGGATGTCTTTCCGGAAGATGTGCCAGAGTTGCCACTAGTTCGGGAGGTAGAATTTGCTATTGACGTGGTACCAGGTACAGCACCTATCAGTAGAGCTCCATATCGTATGGCACCTGCAGAGTTGTTGGAATTGAAGAAACAGTTGCAGGATCTGTTGGATAAAGGGTTCATACGCCCCAGTGTTTCACCTTGGGGAGCTCCTGTTTTGTTCGTCAAGAAGAAGGATGGCAGTTTCCGGATGTGCATTGATTATAGGCAGTTGAACAAAGTGACTATCAAGAACAAGTATCCATTGCCTAGGATTGATGAGTTGTTCGATCAGCTTCAGGGTGCAGCTCACTTCTCTAAGATTGACTTGAGGTCAGGATATCACCAGCTCAGGGTGAAGGATGAAGATGTTCCTAAGACAGCTTTCAGGACTCGGTATGGACACTACGAGTTCCTTGTCATGCCGTTTGGTTTGACGAACGCACCCGCAGCTTTTATGGCGTTGATGAACAGGGTGTTTACTTCATTCTTGGACCAGTTTGTTGTGGTTTTCATAGATGACATATTGGTCTATTCGAAGACTGCTGAAGAACATACAGACCATCTGAGGAAAGCATTGCAGCTGCTTAGAGATCACAAGTTGTATGCCAAGTTGTCCAAGTGTGATTTCTGGTTAGAGCAAGTTGCATTTCTGGGTCATAAGATTTCTAGAGATGGATTGATGGTGGATCCGGCTAAGATTGAGGCAGTAGTCCATTGGCCCCGTCCTAGATCAGTGACAGAGATTCGGAGTTTTCTGGGTTTGGCGGGATATTACCGCAGGTTTGTGCAGGATTTCTCGAAGATTTCAGCTCCGCTGACTCAGTTGACTCGGAAGAAGGTCCCGTATGAGTGGACAGAGAAGTGTGAGCGTAGTTTTCAGATGTTGAAAGAAAAGCTCACTACGGCGCCAGTGTTGACTCTCCCGAATGGTAGTGAGGGATTCATGATTTACTCAGATGCCTCTAGAGTTGGACTAGGCTGTGTACTGATGCAGAATCAGAAGGTGATTGCCTATGGATCCAGACAGTTGAAAGAACATGAGAAGAACTATGCCACACATGACTTGGAGTTAGCAGCCATTGTATTTGCATTGAAGTTGTGGCGACATTACCTGTACGGTGTGAAGTTTGAGGTCCATTCCGATCATCACAGTCTGCAATACTTGTTTGATCAGCATGACTTGAATATGAGGCAGCGAAGGTGGTTGGAGTTCATCAAAGACTATGACTTTCCGATCAAGTACCACCCAGGCAAAGGCAATGTAGTTGCAGATGCACTCAGCAGGAGGACAGACAGTCTTCGGGTGTTGGCAGGATTTTATATGCTTGTGCATGATCAGCCTGTTGAGGTTCAGATGGTAGGTGGATTGGTGACATTATCTACTACCGTCGTGTTTCAGCCTGAGGTGATTCAGCAGATCAAGGATCACCAGTTTGAGGACCCCCTCCTGGTGAAGTTCAGAGATCGGATTGCAGATCGACCGGATTTCAGCTTGGTGGATGGAATTTTGTACTTCAGGAATAGATTGTGTGTTCCCGCTGTGGATGAGCTGAAAGATAAGTTGATGACAGATGCGCACGATGCCCGATATGCGATGCATCCCGGGAGTACGAAGATGTACCGGAACTTGAAAGATAGATTTTGGTGGAACAATATGAAGCGGGAGATCGCAGGGTTCGTAGCTCGATGTTTGACCTGTCAGAGGGTAAAAGCTGATCATCAGCGACCTCCAGGATCATTACATCCATTACACATTCCGCAGTGGAAGTGGGAGCACATTACTATGGATTTTGTTTCCGGTTTTCCGCCGACCAGTAGGAAGAATAATGCGATCTGGGTAATAGTGGACAGATTGACCAAGTCAGCACATTTCCTTCCGTTCAAGAAAGGGATGACATTCACGGAGATGGCCAGGAAGTTTGTTGACGAGATAGTCAGATTGCATGGCACCCCAGTATCGATTGTGTCGGATCGAGATAGTCGTTTTGTATCTTCATTCTGGAGAGCATTTCAGGAAGCTATGGGCACGAAGCTGAGTTTTAGTACGGCATACCACCCCCAGACTGATGGACAGTCGGAGCGTACCATTCAGACGTTGGAGGATATGCTCCGAGCTAGCGTGCTGAACTTTGAGAAGGAATGGGATACACATCTAGCATTGTGTGAGTTTGCTTACAACAACAGCTTCCATGAGAGTATTGGTATGGCACCTTATGAGGCTCTATACGGACGTAAATGCAGGACCCCAGTGTGCTGGGAAGAAGTTGGAACTAGAAGTTTCCATGGTCCGACAATCATTACTGAGACGACAGAGAAGGTGCAGAAAGTGATAGAGAATCTGAAGATTGCTCGGTCCAGGCAGAAGAGCTATGCTGATACTCGGAGGAGACCTTTGGCATTCCAAATCGGAGACTGGGTATTTCTTAAAGTTTCTCCGATGAAGGGCACAGTTCGATTTGGTCAGAAGGGCAAGTTAGCTCCGAGATATGTAGGACCGTTCGAAGTCAAGAGCCGAGTTGGAGATTTAGCCTATCGGTTGACACTTCCAGTTGAGTTCTCCGGTGTTCACGATGTGTTCCATGTGTCGATGCTCCGTAAGTATGTGCCAGATCCGAGCCATGTGATTCGTTATGATGATATCCAGATTCAGCCTAATGCAACTTACGTTGAGCGTCCGCTTCGCATCGTTGGGACACGAGAACAGATTCTTCGTACCAGGACTATCCGATGGGTGAAGGTGTTGTGGGAACATCATGGTCCAGATGAGGCTACTTGGGAGCTAGAGGAGCAGCTAGCACGCCAGTTCCCGCATCTCTTTGCGCAGGTAGGTAGTCATTCCGAGGACGGAATGATTCCTAGTGGGGGAGGATGTAACACTCCGATCCCCTTTGAGCCGGATTAGTGGCTCATTAGTGTGTGTTTTGTTTTGTTTATTCTTTTGGACTTGGTTTTGGGCCTTGGATAGGTAGTTGAGTGACCTTTGACCTGAGATAGGTAGTTCTAAGCCCTTTTTCGTAATTTTGCTTTGGCTTTGCTCATCTCATCTTTGCATCATCTTGGTGTCAGCGCGCGTATTTCGTTGAGCTCGACAAATTCCGTAACTGTGTCAGATCCGTTTGGAGTCAATTGGGGAAGATGGACCTTCGTGTGACTTAATCTGTAAATTGCTTAAACCCATTAGACCTTGTTTTAAAACTACAAACCTATATAAGTGAGTCATCTTACAGATGTCTCTCTCTTGCCCATTTCATTTGATCGACTGCATGCAAGGAGAATTCAGAAGCCACGTTCGTTCTCTCTCTCTCTCTCTCTCTCTCTTCTCTTTCCTTCTCTTACTCGAGTAGGATTTGGGTTCTTCTCCGTTCTCTCATCTCTGTCCTTGCCTTAGGTAAGTGGGTTCTTTCCCAACTCTTTGTATTCCCTCTCCAATTGCTTCTCCCATTCTCTGTTGCTTTGTCTTCATCTCATGCATGTGTGATTGCTTTGATTTGTTTTGATTTTAGTTGCTTGGAGCTTGATTTCAGAAGATTTTGTCAGATTTGAGGCAAGTATAAGTACAGGCTTTGATAACACATATGGGTGTTTGTTTGATGGCTTTGATTCACTCTTATTCTTTGTTTAGCATGTGTTACAGCCATTTTCTAAGCTATGAGAATCAGTTGAGCTTGTTTTATTCAGTTTCTGTACCAAAATTTCGTTTCTGTAATCTTCCCGAATTCGTGTTCTGTATTGTACGGCTAAGCCGTAACCCTGTACGGCTTAGATTCCAGAGAGTGACAAATTCGAGTTTGTTCTACGGCTAGGCTACGGCTAAGCCGTAATTTGTCCTACGGCTGAGCCGTAAGCTAACCGTGAACCAAACCGTATCTAAGCCGTGGATTTAATCTCTGATCAGTCGAAACTTTTCTGATATCAGTGTTCTTACGGTGAGGCTACGGCTAAGCCGTGATGGTTTACGGCTAAGCCGTGGACTCCACCGTAGCTCAGCCGTGAGATGTATCAGATCAGAGGTGGAAAAGCTGACAGTTTAGCCGTGTTCTGAAGGGAACCACGGCTAAGCCGTAGTGCATATTGCGGCTACGCCGTAGGATGCCACGGCTAAGCCGTAGGTCACCCATGGCTAAACCGTAAGACCTGTTAAATATCAGTTAAACTTAGGCTAATGGTGTGACCTTGTAGGGCTCAAATACAGGTTAACCATACCCGTAAACCGGCCCAAATGGATTCTTTGGAGCGCATGAATAGTCTGTTAGGCTGTGACTTATTCATGTGAGTGTTGCTCATTGTTAAGCACCTCCCCATGGGTGTTGGTTTAAGGGACTTCGATGCACATAAGGATTATTGCAACACTAGGATGGCAACGTTGCATCGAATAACTTAAAACTACATCAACATGCACGGTTAGTGACAGTGATGCAACTAGATTAGACTTGGCTTGTAATGAACCTTGATTCCGTATTAATCTGAGATGCATTGCATATTGTTTATGGTTTTGCCCTCTGTTCTGTTAATCTATGTTATACATTCCTCAGTCATTTTGCTTTCGTTCTGTATATCTGTATTATTATTCGCTCTGTACTCTGTTTTGATCTATGCTATGCTTTGTATATTCTCTGGCTTTGTATATCTCTGATTTTTGGGTATTCCCTGGTGGCTCTGCCCAGAGGTTAATACGTGAGGATAAGATCCGGTCTTTGTCATCGGTGAGTCCAAAGCGGATAATCTCCCCTTTCTATGGATTTGATTTGATTGGTATTAGTCTGGCTCTACTCAGCCTCAGCCCTAGGATACCCGACGGGGTTACCTCTGGCGTAGATCTCTGTATCTCTGTTTTAACTGCAGTGTTGCTTTGTCTTGGGACCCCGGAACCCAGGAAACCGAGACCCGCTTGTACCTTTGGCCTGGACAGCGGTGTTCTCTGCTCTGCTCTGCTCTGCTCTCTTTTGGAGAGAACATGGTTAACGTAGTAGCCAACTAGTTCAGTATTCTATGTTTTGATTCCATTATCATGTTTTACTCCTATGCACGATTTGCTTAGCATACTAAGATGGACTCTGTATTTAATCTTCTGTCCCTATTTCATTCGCTTTGATACTATGCGTGTTTCTTTCCTGTTACTTATATTTGCTGGATCGTTGTATTCATTCGTGTTGTCTGTGGTGTTGCAGGCACAGATACCTTGCCCAGCTCCCCGGCGGTCGAGGAGGCTGCAGGGGCGAGTGTAGAGGCACCCTCCGGTCTGGCAGAGTGGGCCTGATCACTTCTGCCAAGTGCGTGCATGCATACCAGTGGCTTTTATTTTGCATTTTGGGTTTTGAGAGCTTGTATTTGGACTTTGGACTTTGGACTTGTATTCTGTATATTTTGTGTATATTGATTTTGGTGTGTATTCGGTTTTATCTCAGTGTATTTGTCTTTGTCTTTTCCGTTTCGTATTTACTTTGGCTTCCGCTATTTTATTTTCCTTTGTTGCTTGCTTTGATATGTACAGCTTCCGCGTACGCTTAGTTCGCACGTGTTAGATCCCTTGTGTGCGTGCATCTGGACTGGGTTTGGGTGCACGTGCACGGGAGTACGTGTGTCACCGGTTTAGCTTTTCGCTAACCCCCGAATTCTGGGCTCGGGTCGTGACAGGGTGAAGCTCTGTTGACTGCATGTTATATTTTAAATAAGACTTTGCATTCTAAGACAAATTACACACCCTTTGAGATTTGGAGGGAAGGAAACCTAATTTTAAATATTTTCAAGTTTGGGGCTGTCTAGCCCATGTTAGGATAGTATATCCCAAAAGGCCTAACTTAGGACCCATTCATGGGAATGTGTATTCATAGGATATGCACAAGATAGTGCTGCCTATAGATTTCTAAGAATAACAGACCAAAGTCTAATTGAGTCTAGAGATGTAACTTCTTTGAAGATGTATTTCCCTTTAAAACTAGGATTTTAACTGACCCTATCTCACATAAAAGAGTTGTACAAACTCTAGAGGAAGGTGAACCCCAGCTTAGGAGGAGTAAGCGAATTAGGACATCTACTAGTTTTTGCCCTAACTTTGAAATTTATCTAGTATAAAAAGATCCATCTACTTTCAAGGAAGCTATGTCTGCCCATGATGCTGCCGGAAGAAAGCATTGGATGATGAAATAGAATCCATTATAAGAAATAATATTTAGAAACTAGTTGACTTACTTCAGGTACAAAACTTTTAGGATGCAAATAGGTTCTTAAGAAAAAACTTAGGCCTGATGGTTCAATAGAGAAATACAAAGCTAAGCTAATAGCCAAAGGTTTAAGGCAACGAGAAAGGATAGACTTATTCGACACTTATTCACCTGTATCTCAAATCAGTTATATTAGAACTTTGATTGCCATAGTTGTTGTGCATAATTTGCATATTCATCAAATGGATGTTAAAACTGCTTTTCTAAATGGTGATTTAAAAGAGGAAATTTATATGGATTAACTTGACGGTTATGTGATAGAACGACAAGAGCATAAGGTGTGTAAGTTGATAAAATCTTTATATGGACTAAAAAAAACACCAAAACAGTGGCATATGAAGTTTGATGAAGTTGTGCTTTCTAACGGCTTCAAAATAAATGAGGCTGAAAAATGTATTTATTATAAATTTCATGATAATTCAACTATAATTTTGTGTTTGTATGTTGATGATTTGTTGATTCTTAGAACAAACTTGGAATGTGTTAAAGATACTAAAACACTTCTCTACAATAATTTTGATATGAAAGACTTGGGAGAAGCAAATGTAATATTGGGAATCAAAATTATAAGAGATGATTATGGCATTAAACTATCCCAATCCATTTACATAGAAAAAGTATTAAAAAAATTTTATCATTTTTATTGTAAACCAGTTTCTACTCCTTTTGATCCAAGTGTTAAATTAGTAAAAAAATCCTGGTCATAGTGTAGCATAACTTGATTATGCCAGTGTGATTGTTAGTTTAATGTATGCTATGAACTATACCTATCTTGATATAACTTATGCCGTAAGCAAATTAAGTAGATATACTAGTAATCCTTGTGTTTAACATTGGGATGCTGTATCTAGAGTAATTAAATACTTAAAGCATACTATATACTATGCATTATATTACTCTAGTTATCCATCTGTAATAGAGTGTTATAGCGATGCTAACTGGAACTCGGACTTGGATGATTCTAAGGCGACAAGTGGATATATTTTCACCTTGGGAGGTGCTGCAATATCTTGGAAATCAAAGAAACAAACTTCAATATTGCATTCCACTAAGGATTCAGAATTCCTAGCTCTACGAGCTGTTGCAATGGAAACTGAATGAATTCGAAATTTATTATATGATATTCCTCTGTGGACTAAACCAATTCCTCCTATTATTATTCATTGTGATAACACTACAGCAAATATAAATGCACACAACGCTATATACAATGGAAAGTCTAGACAAGTGAGATTGCAACATAGCTAAGTGAGACACTTACTCAGTGGAGGAGTTATTGCAATTGATTATATAAAATCAAAGTACAATTTAGCAGCTCCTTTCACGGAAGGCCTTACAAAGGAAAAAATAAAAGAAATATTTAAAGGGATGGGTCTTAAGGCCATAAATCATCAATAGTGGGAACCCAACCTAATGACTGGAGATCCCGAGAAATAGGTTCAATGAGAAAAATAAACTAACTCGATGATTGAAATACTGACATAATGAGAATATGTGGTTCTCAAAACGAAAACTCATCCCTATAATGTTATATTATGTGTGAGATTAAATGTCTATACATAACCTGTAGCTAATGAGATCAGATTTAATCCTTATGAAATTTATAGCCTATATGGTGGGGTGCACAGCTGTAGGAACACCCTTGGTAGACTTATCTATATGAGTGTAAAAGTGAGTCGCTTTCTATAAGAATTTGGGCAAATTCCCTAGAGCACTGATAAAATCTAGGATACAAGCACATGACCGTAAAGTGCTGACCTATGAACTCCAGCATATAAAACTTGGTATATTCAAGACTCCGGTCACTTCAACTCCTAATGGTTAGAAAACTTTATCATGATAGTTAGGTTCAAGTTTTGTCACCTTATCAATATAATGCTCATTGATTATTTTGAAATAGCGGGAGATTGTTGGGTTTCAAGAGGTTTCAAAACTGAGTTGTTATAATTTTTCTTTACAAAGAGAGCTATGTGGTTTTTCAAAAGTCCCACATTGAAAAAGTGCAAAACATTTGAGCACTATATAAGTGCCTCATTGTCCTTTATACTTCAAGCTATTTTGGGCTCTTTTGCTACAACCGCTATGCTCGCACACGAGTCGGGCTTGGCCCGAGGATTTCGATCAGAAAATCGTTTAACCTGGTGCTTGTCCACGATGAGGATCCTATGTGATTATTGCGCGCAAGGGGGGGCAAATCCCAGCCCGGCCTTCTTCGAGAGACCCATATTGTGACATTTTCAAATTAATGGTTTAAAACGTTTTAATCATTTAAGGGTTGAATAAAAGTCATTTAAAAAATGATGTTCAAAATTCAAATTCAAAATTCCAACGCCTTTCTTAAATGGGTTTTTAATGATGATTTTAAATACATAGTTTTATTACTGTCATTATACCTAACGAGTTTTTTTATTATAAATTGGACACTTGGGTTCAAACGAAAACAAAAACAAATTTTTTCTTCTCCTTCTTCTGTTTCCCCGGTTTTCTTTTCCTACGAATACTCTTTGCTGGAGTTCGCCTGATCTGAACTTGGTGTGCGACCAAGGGAGATCGTACTGTGGGGGCCATTGTATCCTGGAGACAATTTCGGCTGAGAACCTTTTCGCATCTGAGTTTATCCTGAGGGGTGAAACTCATTCTAAAGAAAGCGTTTGCTAACGTGCCTCAGCCAACAACTGATGTTCATTTACAGATTTCCACCAACACAACATCCCTCCATAAAACTGTAGATTATTCGGTACTATTATTTCAGTTATTTCTATTCGACAGCAATTTGTAACTTTCATCTCTACAATAGTATTCACCAGAGCAACATTACGTAGGCAAAAATATTGTGGCCAGGTTCGCTGGACCAAATGGAGAGCACAACATGTCTATGCTTAGACGAAGTACTCAAAACAATCTCATAAGGCTTTTAAAAATTAAAAAAATTAAAAAAATAGTTTAAATGGGGTTGGGCTTTTAAAAATAACAAATTAAAACAGTTTAAATGCGGGTAGGGGAGATATTTTCTTATGTCCTCCATAGAAGACATGTTGCACAGCAATCAACCCAACCTGTTAACATAAGAAGAGGCTCGATGCAACCATTTTTGTTTAGCATGCTTTCTGCAGACGTTTACTGGAAAAAGTTTATCCCACATAGAAAGTAAACTTGCTAGTGTGCGTGAAGAGGGATGGAATAGAAGGTAGTACCTGCATATGGTTATGCCATGTGAACATTCACGTACACATACAAACACATGTAAAACTTACCATAGAGATTGCTCAACTATGGATCCAATAGGCTTGAAGGCTTAATCTCGTGTATAGCCCATTTGCTTAGTGCATGAAAGAAAAAGGAAATACACCGAATCGTAGATCTAAAGAATAAGGAGTCTATGTTTTTTTCACATAACCCCAATGATTGAATGTGAGCTTCTCCAAGAAACTAACCACTGAAATTGTTCAAATGTTCATGACCCAAGTATCAAAGAGTTGTGGAGAGAGTCATCCGCATGAAAAAGAATGAGCCTCTGAGGCTCTTTTGTGGCCATCAAATTTGGGCCACTGCACTGAACCACATGCCAACAGTGCACACTTAAAAGCCTAGGTCAACCCATTGGACACAATTATATTAAGGGAGCATTCTCGATCTCCAATCAAGGAGATGAGAAACCCAGATCTCCACTGGCGATGAAAATGATTGTTCAATAAAGTGCCTTTTTTTTCTTCTAATCCAAGGATTCATCATTGCACCAAACAAAGGCATCCAAAAATCTGGCACTTTTCCCATCCTCTTCTATTGAAGTGCACAAACACTCTCTAACTTTTAGATAAATGAACTAGCACAAGCTCTAGTCATGTTGGATCTAGGTTGGCAGATATGAACAAATTAGTGTATAAGAAACCACAGTGCATTTGAAGAACCTAGGTGTATCTGGATAGGACTATTTCCTTTTTGTGTGTGTGTGTGTGTATGTGTATGTGTTCTAAAGATAAATTTGTTTTCAAATTATCTCTCTGAGGTGCTACTTGTTTGGTTTTCATTTAACATCAACTGGAAATCTGAAGATCTAGTTCTATTTCTCTAGATCTAGATTTCAGACAAGACGTAATATGCCCAAATCAATGGTTCTCAAAATAGATCTGCTCATCATTTGAGCAATGGCTCTTGATATAATAAAATAAATCAATGTCTAGTATAGACTGTCAAAACATCAATATGATTCAAACTTTGTCGACTCTTCATATATATTTCTTTTAAAATCTATCTAAATTTATTTCACCCCATGGATTTGTATCTTTTTGACATTGAACTAGTCTAAATTAGCATTTAAATTTCTTCAATAATTTAACAAGGAGCTCCATGCATATAATTCCAAAGTTGGATAATTGGATAATCGATTCACAATCTTAAATCAAACATCTGCTAGTTTTATTGAAAAACCAAGATCTATGGGTATAAACAAATAATGCAAATGTAATAAATACTGAATCTATTATACCTGAATCCATATGCTCCTTAGATTTGTCTGCCAACAAAGGGCTGGCCTTGATAAGGGGTTTACAACTTCCCTTGAGCTTCTCTACTTCTTGTGTAATTGATGGAAACTAAAAATGAATTGTTGGTCAGGAAAGCAACACAAGAATCCCTTTTATAGAGATCCTTTCCTCTCATCAAGGAAAAATATCAAATAATCTCCCTAATTTGTTCCCGAAATTAGCTCAATCATGAATGGCAACTAAATCAATAATATTTGACTACAATAATGCCTTATTTAGTCACATAAGTAGGCTGATCCATGTGGTCATATTGGGCAACTAGAATAAAAGCAATAGGTCATCATTGTTAACTACATTTGGGTATGAAAAACATGTATAATTATTGCCTTCTCTAATTTATAAGCCCACGTTGATTATATAGTATAATCAAGAAGATTATTCTTTTTTGTATAAAACATTCTTAATTACAACATATACATCAATAATTCTTATTCCGATTTCTGCTTCAAGAAAGATCGAACCTTTGGGCCCGTCCTCATAACTTTTGTAAAATCACAATATAATGTTATTATAATCACACAAATTAATGGTGATATACCCTTATTTCAATTTAGAAATTGAACGATTCTTCGTAACTAAGTTGCTTTGGCAACTACCAAGTTAATCCGAATTATCAACTTCTAATTGATGTTATAATAATAACACTTCTATTATGTTACATCTTTAATTGGATCCATTTAATTATTCAAGATAACTCAACAATCCATCTATTAATACTTCTAAATAAGAAATCAAGTTATGAGCTATTATATACTTTAATTGCTCAACAATATATCATCCATTATGCGGAAAAGAAACCTTAATTAACTTAATCTACTATATAAATAAACGCACAAAATTAGAAACATCTTATGACTGATCCGAACCTTTCATCTTGAAGATCTACTTGATACAAACCCATCGGAGAAAATGGATCAAAATTCCAAGTTCATATGAGTCTATTCTCATCAAAAAAAAAATTCTTAACCATTTAATTTTGTATAAATTAGATCTTAATCAACAACATCCAAAGATTACAGCATTGCTGATTAACTATTTTAACAGTTTTGATCTGACTAATTTAACCATATTTAAGATTAATTAGATTTTCACTTAATCAAGTGAATACTCTTTGGTTTGATCAGATCATGGGCTCATACTATGATCAGAATTTAATTGGAACTCAGATATGTCTTGTCTAATTTAGAATAGACCATGGTTATGTTCAGAATGTTCATAACAGTAAATCACACCAAAGGTTCAGTAAATACTAATATGAACAGAAATCAGGCAGAACTTGGGGGCCTTAATTTGATCAATGTTGGACCTTTATTTTTCTTTTTTTATCAATTGATTATTCTAAAAACATTATTTAATATGTGGATCCTGTTAGAAAAATTGTATATAAACTGAATTGGTCCTATGAATCCATAATGAGTCAACTCGACCCAAAACCAACCCGGGAACAACCCACCCTGCCAAGCAGCCAGGCTAGGTTAGCCAACCTGACCTAGCTGGCCTAAATCAACTCTCCATGTGCACAATCCAAAACTGTGCACATGTGCATAACTATGTGCAGACTGTGCACAATGCACAACCTTGTGCACAGTGCATGCCATTTTTTTTTTAACTTTTAACTTTTATAATAAAAAAATGATTAATGGAAATACATAAAATGAAATAAAATATGATATCTCATAGTATTCTTTCATACCCATATCCAATAAAAATAATGAAAAAATCCAACTTACTGATTCTCTTAATCTTTAATTTCTTAAACAAATGCGTAAGAACTTAAATAACACCATCATTCCAACCTCTTCCAAATTGGGTTGGACACCATAATTCTCATCTCTAAAATAATTAATTCTAATTAATGGAATACCTTTATCAAATATCCAAAACTTCTTTTCTTTGGATATTTAGATTTGATTCCCGGAAGAACAAGGAAGCACTAAAACTTAAGAATACAATAAAAGAGATTTAATAGATTATTTGCTATACCCAAACTGGCTCTGTTACCACATGTTAGCTTTATTGAAAAACCAAGATTTATGAGTATAAATAAATAATGCAAATGTAATAAATAATAAATCTATTATACCTAAATCCCTATGCTCCTTAGATTTGTCTACCAATAAAGGGTTGGCCTTGGTGAGGGATTTACAACTTTCCTTGAACCTCTCTACTTCTTATGTAATTGATGGAAACAAAAAATTAACTGTTGACTAGAAAAGTAACCCAAAAGTCCTTTTTATAGAGATCATTTCCTCCCATCAAAGAAAAATATTAAATAATCTCCCTAATTTGTTCTCCAAATTAACTCAATCATGAATGACAACTAAATCAATATTATTTGACCACAAAAATGCCTTATTTGGACATGTAAGTGGGTTGATCCATGTGGTCATATTGGGCCACAAAATGAATAGTCCAACAACATCTTCCATCTAAATTTCCGTTTCCTGTTTTTATACACCTCAGGATCCGCAGCTTCTTTCGATTTATATATTCTCATGAGCACTAGAAGGGCATATTTTTTATTCCCATCAAAACTAAAAAGAATGGGGAATGTGTGTATTCTAGAAAGCTACATGTCTGACAAATTAAAAATGCTACGTAATATTTTACTCATAACTGCATGATCTTATTAACAATTACGTATAAAGGCCTAGAATTTTGTCTCCAAGATCTTACATGTAAGGCTACTCAAATTGATTGACAAACCCAAATATACCCTGATTATCTAGGGGATCAATCTCTAGATATGCCACTCTTTCCACATTTGTAGGCTTTTCTTTTCACTTGTGAGTACTGTCTTGGGTTCTCATCCACTCGACTAGGGTACTCAAAACAAAAATAAAAATGCTTGTCACATTCTACCATATTTTGTCATAGAAAGAGAAAATCCCTTTGTTCTAATCTTATTTAGATTAGACAAAATTTGCTAGCGAAAATAAAAAATACTAACTACTAAATTTGAGTTATTTAAACCAATATTATTAACATCACAATTATCTGTAATGTGTTTAACTATGAAAATTTTAATCCCTTTACAATTAATGGATTTGGATTTAATCAACCTTTCATAGAATGCTCATGGTCAGGCTAGCACCAACCTTTAACTAGTGAAACTTTATTTAACTTTCTATATTGACAGCCAAAACCAACCTAAAATATTCAACACAACTTATTTTTAGGGAAAATTTAAAAATAGAGCTCAAGTTTTGCTCACATTTCAAATTATGATAAAATAATATTTAAATTTAAAATAGGGCTCAAGTTTTCAGTTACATTTCAAATTAGGACATCCAATGAGATTTGGAGTTTTATGGTGACTTTTGTAACACTCCGATCCCCTTTGAGCCGGATTAGTGGCTCATTAGTGTGTTTTTCTGTTGTTTTATTCTTCGGACTTGGTTTTGGGTCTTGGATAGGTAGTTGAGTAACCTTTGACCTGAGATAGGTAGTTCTAAGCCCTTTTTTGTAATTTTGATTTTGCTTTGCTTGCATCATTTTTTGCATCATCTTGGTGTCAGCACGTGTATTTTGTTGAGCTCGTTATCTTCCGTAATTGTTTCAGACCCATTTGAAGTCAATTGGAGAAGTTGGACCTTCGTGTGACTTGAACTGTAAATAGTTTAAACTCTTCGGACCTTGTTTTAAACTCCAAAACCTATATATGTTGAGTCATCAGCCAGATGTCTTGTTCATTTCGTTGATCGACTGCATGCAACTCCAGAGCACTCCACGTTTTCTTTTCTTCTCTTCACTCTCTTTCTTTTCCTCTCCTGTTTGATGTGGGAGTTGTTGCCGAGTGGGTTCTCCCTTTCTCATCTCTGTCTGTGGTTTGGTAAGTGGGTTCTTCCCTTCTTCTTCTCCAATTGGATCTCTTTCTCTCTCTCTTTCTGTATTCTCATGGTTGTGTGTGTTGTGGTTCTTTGATTTGCTTTGATTTTAGTTGATTTGAAGCTTGATTCAGTGGATTGACAGAGTTTTGAGGCAAGTATAAGTACAGGATTGTTTAACACATATGGGTGTTTTGTTTGATTGCTTTGCTTCATTCTTATTCTTTGTATAGAATGTTTTACAGCCAATTTCTAAGATGTTAGGATCAGATGAGCTTGTTTTGATGACATTTCTGTACCAAATTCCAGTTTCTGTACTCAACCCGAATTGGTTCTCTGTATTGTACGGCTAAGCCGTAACCTTGTACGGCTCACACTCCAGAGACTTGAAATTTCACCTTTTGTTCTACAGCTAGGCTACGACTAAACCGTAGAGTGTCCTACGGCTGAGCCGTAAGCTAGCCGTGACCCAACCGTGACCCAGCCGTGAATTAAATCTCTGATCAGTCGAAACTTTCCCGATACAGTACTTCTACGGTGTGGCTACGGCTAAGCCGTATACTGAACTGTAGTTCAGCCGTAAAAGGTACCAGATCAGAGGTGGAAGATGATCAGTTTAGCTGTGTTTTGAGGGAACCACGGTTAAGCCGTAGTGCATGTTACTGCTAGTCCGTATGATGTCTTCGGCTAAGCCGTAGGTCACCCATGGCTAAACCGCAAGGCATGGTAACTCTGAAATAAAACTTAGGATAATGGTGAGACTTTGTAGGACTCAAATACAGGTTAACCACCCACGTAAACCTGCACAATGGACTCTTTAGACCGCATGAATAGTTTGTTAGGCTGTGACTTATTCATGTGAGCGTTGATTTACTGTTAAGCACCTCCCCATGGGTGTTGGTTTAAGAGACTTCGGTGCACGTGAGGATTACATTGCAACACTAGGATGGCAACAGTGCATCGAATAACTTAAAACTACACCAACATGCACGGTTAGTGACAGTGAACAACTAGATTAGGGCTGGCTTGTAATGAACCTTGACTCCGTATTAATCTGAGATGCATTGCATATTGCTTACAGTTTTGCCCTCTGTTCTGTTAATCTATGTTCATGCATTTCGCGATTCTTTTGTTTTCGTCTTGTACATTTGTTTAGCCTTTGTTCTGTATTATGCTCCATGCACGGTGCTCTAACTCAGTTTATGCTATGCTCTGTATATTTCTGGCTTTGTATATCTCTGATTTATTGGATATTCCCTGGTGGCTCTGCCCAGAGATTAATACGTGAGGATAAGATCCGGTCTTTGCCATCGGTGAGTCCAAAGCGGATAATCTCCCTTCCTTTGGGATTTGATTTGATTGGTATCAGTCTGGCTCTACTCAGCCTCAGCCCTAGGATGCCCGACGGGGTTACCTCTGGCTTAGATCTCTGTATCTCTGTATCACTGCAGTGTCGCTTTGTCTTGGGACCCCGGAACCCAGGAACCGAGACCCACTTGCACCCTGGCCCGGTCAGTGGTGTTCTCCTCTGCTCTGCTCTGCTCTCTATTTGAGAGAATACAGTTAATGTAGTAGCCACCTAGTTCAGTATTTCTATGCTTTGATTCACTTATCATGCTTTACTTCTACGCACGATTTGCTTAGCATACTAAGATGAAACTCTGTAACTTTTATTCTGTCATTATTCAACTTGATACTATGAGTGTTTCATCCCTGTTACTTGTATTTGCTGGATCGTTGTATTCATTTGTGTTGTCTGTGGTGTTGCAGGCGCAGATCCCTTGCCCGACTCCCCGGCGGTCGAGGAGGCTGCAGGGCTGAGTTTAGAGGTACCTTCCGGTTTGGCAGAGTGGGCCTGATCATCTCTGCTGAGTACGTATATGCATATCTTTTTGCGGCCATCTGTTTTTGGGTTTTTGGATTTTGGGAGATTTGTAATTGGGGCACTTTGGACTTTGGACTTTGTACTCTGTATATTTGCATATCATGATTTTGGGTGTGTATTCGGATTTTATATCAGCGTATTTATCTTTGTCTTTCGTTCCGCATTTGTTTTGGCTTCCGCTATTTGCTTTGTTACCTGCTATGATATGTACAGCTTCCGCGTACGCTTAGTCCGCACGTGTTAAATCCCTTCTGTGTGTGCATCTGGACTGGGCTAGGATGCACGTGCACGGGAGTACGTGTGTCACTGGTTTGGTTTTTTACTAACCCCCGATTTCTAGGCTCGGGTTGTGACAACTTTCTTCTCACCTTTTTACCAAATATCCAAAATACCTTTAAACACATTTTTCTCACAGTTTTGTTCCATTCAGTCCATAATCATTGGCAGTATCATTCGCTTATCCAATGATTCCCTAGCCGAAGATCAAGTAGGATTAGATGGCAAAGGAGAAGCCGATATTATGACTCATAAAGAAGGTGAGAGATCCACGTGTTGCCGCCCTTTTGTGATTGTGACCATATAGCCACCTTTAAAAATTATAATATAGGGCACTTTCTTTAAGACGCCTTATGAATAAAATCAAAAGATTTTAGGGATTAGGGAAAAAATTTTAATTTGTTAAAGTGAATAAAGTTTAAGATTGAGTGAAAGTAATTTTCGGAGAAATCTTTTTAAAATATTTAGAACTATAATAATAGTGCGCCAAGTGTCGCTCTTTTTTATAAAACGGTGAAAAAGGCCTAGACAATTTTTTTTTAATTATAAATTCAGGGGATCTTTTTTGAAAAGCACAAAAATGAGAGGCTGCTTTGATAATTTCTCCAAGAAAGAGAAGAATAAATAAAAAAAAAGGAAGGTGGTAGTCACCTCCTCGGTGGTATCTATCGGCTCCATACTTGTATTCTCGCCCTCACTGCTTGGCACCCACACCAAGCCCTTTGTCATCCTCTCGCCGCCCCCAAAGAAGAAGAAGAAGAAGAGTAAGATGGGTGGGTCTGTGAAAGATCTGCAGTCCAAGGAGGAGCTTGCAAACGCGCTCCAGGAGGGAGCACCTGTAATCCTTCACTTCTGGGCGTCCTGGTGTGAGGCTTCCAAGCACATGGACCAAGTCTTTGCCCATCTCTCTACCGATTTCCCGCAGGCCCATTTCTTCCGTGTATGTTTTCTTCAAACACCCATTCACTCTCTATCCTGATTTTCGATAACAAAAGGGTAAAAGCTTGTTTGATTCTTATTTCTGAGTGCCAGTAGACACTTTCATCTAATTAGTAGTGATGAACATGAATGAATTAAGAGGCCCATTCTGTGGGTTTTCTTTCTTTTTGGTGGGGGGCTAGAATTAATTCATAGGATGACACCTTTGGGAAGCCAATTTTAAGGTACCTGTGTTGGCCTCTTTCTTGTGGGGGCAGAGTTTGTTAGCATTGTGTTGGCCCCTTGTTTGTCTTGTTCTGCTGCACCTATTGGATCATCAGTTCCCTCTGTGGATGATTTCTTTGCCAGATGTTGTATAAAGGAGGGGCGCGCCTGGCAGAAGCCTGCTGAAATTGGCATTGAGTCTACTTTGAAAGTAGCATTCAACCTACCCGCATTGCTGATAAAAGTTTTAATCATCATCATCATCATTAATTCATCATCAAACCCTAGTCCCAGTTATATTGGTGTTGGGTACATGAATCCTGCCTGTACATTCTTCCAACCATGTCATTTTTGGCCTACCCTTTTCCTTGGTGTGCCATCAATCTACGTTGAACGCCTTTTCCTCAAAGGCACCGTTGCTTGCTTGGACATGTTCGACATAGGCCAACAACATTGTTGAGGAGAAGCTTCTCTGTGTATTTTCATGGGCCCCTAAGGAAAAAGGATAAGTCGAAGAAGATATGGATGGACGTAGTAAAGAAAAATCTGAAGAAGTGCAACCTATCCATGGATTTGGCTTATGATAGACTGGACTGACGAAACAAAATTCATGTGGCGGATGATGATGATGATGATCACGACCATGCTGTTGGCATGGTGGTGAAATCTATTATTGGTTTCCGTCCTTTACATGCAGGTTCTGGGCTACCAATTTAGAGAAGCGACCTCCAATTTTAATAATGACAACAATTCTAAGGTGCTTCTCATTGCATGTCAAAGCTCTAGCTTGAATTTGAATAGTGCTACAATTGAATCACTTCCAGCAAGGCTGCAGGCAGGGTGTTTGTATCTTGTCCTACTTCACCCCATAATTCTCTCGGAGGAAATAGTGCCAAATATCCCCCTTTTATCCCTGTGAGTTGACTATCACCAATTGGCTGACCAGGTTATTGATTAGGATTGCGGTGGTTAGATTGTTGATGATCAATCTCAAGAAGATCCAGGTGAGGGTCCAAAGAAGTTCGTGGGGTTGGTGAGGGTCCAAAGAAGTTCGTGGGGTTGGTGGTGTGGTAATAATGACCATAATTTAATGGAGGATCACATGTTAGAGGTTGGGGGAGTGGTGTGGTTACTTTTGGCAAAAATGAAAATGACAGGCAGTTTTTAAACAAGGGGTTTTGGGGAAAAGGATTTTGATGTTCATGATAGCTCCAAACTGAAAAGGAAGGATAAGTGGAAGGGGAAGCAGAGAGTTCAGAATCTTTCATGTTCAATTAATTGTTGTCACGCTCTCAAATAATTTAAGGAGAAAGGGACCACGTCAATTTTAATGCAAATGTATATTGGCAAGAGGGATGGAAGGGTCCCCACCTATCTTACACTGCCCCACCTCTATTTGACCTGACGAACAATTTGCAGACATATGATATGTGATTCCAAACCCGCCCGATGATGGGTATGTGTCGGGCACGTGTGATGCTGGTTATCCTATGCTTCATTTCTTTTAAAAATATATATATATTGAGAAAGGTTTTTTATGTATAATTTTTCTAAATATGTAAATTTGTTATATATGAGGCAAGGCAGGGTGGGTTGGGGCAGCCAAAACCTAAACCTGTCATGAACCTTGGGCCAGTTTGAAATCTGTAAACCCACACCCTGCCTAAACTTGACAATACTACTAACTACCAAACCTGCCCCTAATGGGAGCAGGTTGGGCAGTCATCCGTTTAACCCAACCCAATGCAATCCTGAATTGGTTGGAGCCTAGTGGGGACGACCCACTTATGCTTGTATCAAAACTTTTTTGGTTTTTGTGCTTCATAGTGCCTTTTCCTATTATCTTTACCTGGTTAAGTTGGGAATCCTTTGTTCGGCAAATATGTTAGCATTTAAAGGTGAACATTTATTTTATGTAGAAGGTTAGTATTCATGATCTGTTACATGCTTTAAGAGTCACATAAATATGGATATAAGGACTTTGGCCATGCAGTTTTTTGGAGTTTTGAGATTTTAAGAATTCTTGAAAATTCAGTTGGCTTTCTCTATCAAAGCCGCCATCAGGTTTTTGTGAAGCTTTGGGTGCAAGATCCATCATCTCCTTGGCATGAGGCTTGCAACTGGTTGATATTGTCGTCCTGTTTCTTTTTTCTCCATGATGCTGCTGGTAGGGCTATTATTGTTACTGCTGTTATGAATATTCTTTGATGATCTATTGCTGCTGTAATCAAGACTGAAATTGCTTTATAACCTGCCCTTGAAGAACTGATTCCAGTTGTGTGCATCTAGTCATATGATGACAACTCCTACTTCAATATAGGCCTTTCAAAATAGGGTGAGCATTTTGTCGTTGACTTTGACTGTTATGAGTTATCATCTTGGGAGCTTTGACAGTCCAACTTAGATTCAAATATGACTTTGTTAGGATGGTTTGGCATTACCATCAGTCATATTAATTTCAGCAACACTTTATTTAATACGAAGGCTATCTGAGATTACATGAGTGGCATCTGTCTGTAATTTGAAAATTGGACTCAGCTTCCGATTCGGCAGGGGTTCGGTCAGTGCAACTTGGCTGAGTCAGGTTGACTCCTAACCTTTTTGTTTTTTCCTTCCTTTTTTTTTCCAGAAAGGGGTGGATGAGGAGGGGGGATTGGAGGAAAAAGGAAAATTGGCCTTTCAAAATAGCGGGATTGTGTGCATCTAGTTATATGATGACAACTCGTACTTCAATATAGGCCTTTCAAACTAGGGTGAGCATTTTGTCATTGACTTTGACTGTTATGAGTTATCATCTTGGGAGCTTTGACAGTCCAACTTAGATTCAAATATGACTTTGTTAGGACGGTTCAGCATTACCATCAGTCATATTAGTTTCAGCAACACTTTATTTAATACGAAGGCTATCTGAGATTACATGAGTGGCATCTGTCAGTAATTTGAAAATTGGACTCAGCTTCCGATTCGGCAGGGGTTCGGTCCGTGCAATTTGGCTGAGTCAGGTTTGACTCCTAACCTTTCTGATTTTTCCTTCCTTTTTTTTTTTTTTTTTACAGAAAGGGGTGGATGAGGAGGGGGGATTGGAGGAAAAAGGAAAATTGGGAGATTGAGAGATGGGTTTTTAGATTTGAATTTTGAGGGATGGGTTTTCAGTAAGAAAATGAGGAGAGGAAGGGGGATGAAATCATGGAAGAAGAATCATAGAAGAAGGATAGAAGCATGATTCATGGGAGAGATGAAATCATGGATGAAAAAGGCATTTAGGTTTTGGGGTTTGATGGGTGTCATGCGGTAGTGTCTATGAGGGGGAAGAGGAGACTTGGGTTTAAATCAATGTTTGAGTCCTTGGGATGAGGATTTAGGGTTTGGGGTTTTGATGGATGTTCTCTGGATGTGTCTATGAGAGTGGGAGCGGGACTTGGGTTTAAATCGCTGCTTGAGTACTCAGGATGAGAAGAAAAAGACGACTGGGCCAAGTTTTAAAACACTGGTACCCATATATCCGAACATAAATGCTTTGCTTTGTATTTCAATTTACACATTGTGACCTTTGTTACTTAGTGGAATTGTTGAAATATGCTTACTATTCCATTGGGCTGAATATTGTAACCCACAACGAGTTAGGCCTTGGGGTGGATCTTATCAATGAATCTGGTTTGATTGGAGTTGATCTAGGTTTCCTTCCAAAGAATGGGAAATGCAATGAGGAAGCATAGTTATGTTAGCAAATTAAAGTTTAAGGATTGACAATTGGAGACAAAGAAGGCATAGCGTAGGAAATTGTTGAGTTCTTCAAAATTATCAACTCTAGATACCGGAGTAGACCGAAGTTGGGCAAGTTAGGTTTTGATATCTTTTCTCAAGAGGCTTCATGGTGCTGGAGCATCCTTTTCAGAAGAAAAGGCTCATGATGTACTTTTCATGATTGAAAGAGAAAAGGCACCTAGGTGGGATGGTTTCCATGTGGCTTCCTGTCAAAATTGCTTGTAGATAATCAAATCAAACCTAATGGAGGTTTGGTCAGAATTTTGTAGTAGCGGGTATCTGCTACATTAATCCCAAAAGTGGACAGAGCAGTTCAAATATCAAAATTCAGGTCAACCAGTCTATTGGCTAGCTTATCTAAATCTATCTTCATGGTCTTGGTAAAGTGGTGAATGATGATGGCAAATACTGCACTTTTCCAAAATGCCTTTGTGCAAGGCTACAAATTCTTGATGTTGTTCTCGTAGCTCATGTATGCGTTCCCGTGGTAGACATGATACTAGTCTATGCCCAGCGTAACCATGTTGGAGCAATACAATGCTTATATTAGCACTCAATACTTGTCCGATATTTCTATGGTCAAGTTTAGGATATCTTACCATACTAAGTCCATTATCTCAAATATTTTTTTATTCGTTTTCTTATTTGTCAATATAGAAAAATGTTGTTCTGAAGAAAAAAAGAATAATGTTCATCGTCATCATTAACATCATCATCAAAGCCTTATCCCTACTATGCTGGGGTTAGCTACATGAATTATGTTTCTCCATACTAACCTATCTTGAGTCAAATCCTCGTATAAGTTAAACTTCTTCATATTCGATTTTATTATTTCCATCCACATCTTCTTTGGCCTGCCATTTTCCTTTGGTGGGCCATCAACCTGCATAACTAAATTTTTTCTTACTGGTGCTATAGTCGCCTTACATTCAACATTCTCAAACCATCTCAAACGTGTTTTTCTAATTTTATTCCTTATTAATGCTACCCTAAATGTGCACCTATGATGCCTCGATACGGCATGGATACGACAAGGGCCCGCCATGGACGCGGATTGAAGCAGTGCAGAGAAGAAGAATAGCCAACGGGCTAATCTCCAAGCCAAAAGGCTTAAAGATAGAATATCTAGGTGCTTCACCAAAGACAAATAATAACTCTCTCAATTGAAAACCAAACTCAAATTCTCTTCTATTCCACTCAGAAGTAGGTTGAAGGCATTGCGTCTTTTGATGGCTGCTTGCATCTTGACAGTGTGATCTGACCATTAGATACTTTCATTGTAAACTCTGTAACAGGATAGCATAATTGTTGATTGACATTGGTTGATCTCTAAAGATGAAATCAATATGGTGCACGTCAATCAATGTGTTAACCTCTTCTTGCGAAACTACTAGGGCAATTGATTTGTCGCCTGATGTAGCAATCAGATGCATTGGATGATTAAAATCATCTTGCTTTACCTCTTGCTCCGCACGGGAAGTTGTCATGAGATCATTCTGTCCTTGAACGGGCTTGTCAACATCACCATTGGAATTTATTTCTTCTTTGTGTTCATGTTGTGACTCTTTAGTTGATGGTGATGAGGTAGATGAAGAGGTTGCTGGTTGTAATGAAACAAGGTCAACATATTATCCTTTCCAAGAGAAAGAATAGATATTTTTCTCTTTGTTATATTACACTTTTCGATCAAGAAGCCATGGTTGTCCCAAAAGAATATGAGTGATTTTCATGGGAATTACATTACACCAAATTTTATCTTCATATACACCAATCTTGAAAGATACTAGATATATGTGAGTTACAGTAATGATAGAAGCATTCTACCATGCAACTTTGTAAGGTTTTGGGAGAGTCTTTGTAGACCAAGTGAGTTTGTCAATAGCATCTTGTGCCACAAAATTGATAGCACTATCATGATCAATAACCAGATTGGCTAACTTGTCTTCACACCTTACTTGCGTTCGAAATATCATAGTTTGCTTCTACTCGTTGTCTTTCCTTTCATTGGTGGTGAGAAGTCTATGAATGACAAAGGTGTGAGTATCTTCTCTTGCAAAATTTGTTTTCATCAGATGATTTCTCGTTCGCCATGGAGAATGTTCTTTCTCAAGCTTAACTTGTTGCAGATGGGATTGTTGAAGCATATGCTCAACATGAATTGCTTCTTTATATGCTTCATGAACATTGTTGCAAGGTTTCATCTTCTCAAGAATGTCTGGCTTCAAACCTCTAATAAAGCGAGTCAAATCATGCAGCTAATTTTGTTCCAAGCCACAAACTTGTTGCAATCTTGAAAATTGAATCAAACATTCGTAAATTGTTGAATCTGCCTATCTGAGATTGAGGAACTGCTCAAAGTAGACCTTATTTGCAAAATACCAATCTCTATATTTATACTCATAGAACATGCTTTGAAACTCATCAGATGATCCAAGGATTTGCATATTGACTACGATGCATAAAATTTAAAATCTGCTGAATCGGATGTTAGATGGCCAAGATATCACTCCGTTTGAGAATCAACCGATGAAATTGACACTGAGAAAATTTGTGATTTGGACGGGCCCACTTTTTTTTTTTTTTTAACTCTCAGCTAAGTGGATCAGACCCAACTTGAAGTGAGGTCCAGAAGGTTTGCTGGACTGTTACAATGGGAAATAGACCTGTGAGTTCGAGTTGGACCCAAACTTAAGCCCAATAGGCGTCTTGGCTTGTGGCACGTGAATGACCACATGTGAGAAGATTTCTCTTGTCCTCTCAGGTTTGTGCAAAGAGGGAAGCAAAAGGGGAACAAAATCATCCCCAACTATGACGCTACAACGAAAATAGAGAGAGGATTGATGAGGCAAGCTTGATGAGATGAGGGGAAGATGACAAAGGCCGAAGGGGCAAGCATGGCTATGGTGGTCTCAGGTGATTGTTGTGGAGACGGAGCTGGTTTCCGGGGGAGGCACGACTAGGTAGTAGCGATGGAGATAGGGAAGGGGTTGTGTGCCTAGGCTCATTGATGGCAGTGAGGAAGGCAGAGGAGGGAGTGGTTGGTCGACGGTGCGACGGCAGAGGCGTTGCAGTGGTGCTACGGCAATCCAGGTACGCCTGATGTGCCTTGCTCTCTCTCTCTCTCTCTCTCTTTGCTTCTTCCTTCTTCTCGTCTCTTTTTTTTTCTCCTGGGTTTGGGGATGTTTGACAGCAACCGATGGGTGGATTCAGCTGGGTCGGTGGGTCGTTTGGTTGGTTTGGGAAGGCAGATGATGGTCGAAAGGGGTGTCGATCTGGCGTCGATGGGTAGGGATGGGGTCAAAATTAGTTGTAAAGAGTGGGATGGTCTGTGGTTGAGGATTTTGCAAAGTTGGGGAAAATGATTGGAATTGGGTTGATGAGGTCGGGCTCTGGAAGAGAGAGAGAGTGCAAGGAAGGGGTTTGTTTGTTCTGTGAAGAAGTTTTGGGGAGGGGTGATGGGTTCCAGGATGTGATCTGTGCGGGTTTGGGTTCGATTGGGGTTCTCGTGAGAGGTTGAGAGTTTAGGGTTTGGGGTTTTGGGTTTTAGGGGCTTCGGTGAAGGGAATGGCTTTAGGGTTGGAGGTTTTGGGTTTTAAGGTTTTATGGAGATGGGCTGTGACAGACGGGAATGAAGATGAACGAAGATGATGATGATGGGGAGATGGTGATGAACGATGATGATGGAATGGTAAAACAAAATGGGGTACGTTACCTCGAATCAGCGAACAATCCGGACGGCAATTCGAAATTGGATCTCTGCTTTGATGTTAATTGAAGCAAAGCAGAGAAGAAGAATAGCCAACGGGCTAATCTCCAAGCCAAAAGGTTTAATGATAGAATACGTAGGTGCCTCACCAAAGACAAACAATAATTCTCTCAACTGAGAACCAAACTTAAATTCTTATTCAATATCAATGTCTGTGTATCCCATGAATAGGGATTACATCTTTATTTATAACTAGGATACTTTCTAACTAAGGAAATAAACCAATTCAAATCAAGTAAGGATTCCTAAATCAAACATAATAAGAATTTCTAAATATTAAAGAATCATGGATAACTAAGAAAGCAAATACTAATAATATTCCTAAATAACTAGATGTCCTATTGGGCTTATGGACTGGGCCCAACGGTTTGGCTGACCCATAGTCTGGCCTGCATTACGGATTTTACACAAAAAAAGTGAAGTATTGGATACAGTACGACATGATACAATGGCCATGTTGAAGTATCTTTGTATCATAGATGCTCACGAAAGCAATCATTTATAATTTTTTATTTCCTAGTCTTACCACACATCCACCTCAATATTTTCATCTTAGCTACATTCATTTTATGCATATGCTGCTTTTTGATTGGCCAATATTCTACCCCATAAGACCTAGTTGGTATAATCACTGTCCAGTAAAACCTTTTTTTTAATTTTGTTGGCATTCGTCTATCACAAAACACTCTAGAAGTAAGTCTCCACTTCAACCATATCGCTTTTATTCTATGCTTAACATCTTCATCAATATCCTCATCCTTATTAATTATCAAGCTAAGATAACAGAAAGAATTTCTTTGTGGTAGTTCAATTTTCACAGTAGTTTTAGCTCTTTATCATTGAAGTTGCTAACCATATATTCTGTCTAAAAAGGAATAATATTATGAAGAAAATTTTAGGACAGCTGCATCCTCTATTTGCATCTTGGATTTCCAATAGTGTAAAGCTGGGTCCTCAATCCCTCTCCATATCTAGGCATCATAGATGCATTCCCTCCAGGAGGCGGCAGGTATTTCAGGGTGGTGTGGAAAATTGCCTATTGGAAAAAGCATGTGACCATATTGGTTGGCATTCCTCATGTATATCCTGAGTTGTTGTTGTTGATGACGATGACTTTTTGAAAAGGAATTTTATAGAAGAATTGAATTTGAAGAAAGATGGATTGGGGTGGATTTATGATTGCATCGCATCCAATTCAGTTAATTGTAAGGACAGATCAAGTGGATACTTCGCTGGCTCCTTCTCTGAGTGGATCCATTATATCCATTTCTCTTCTCAACAATGGCTGAATGCTTGAGTAGGCTTTTCCAAAAAACCGTGGAAACTGGATCCATCTCGGGTCTCCAAATTGGACTGACGAGGTTACTGATTTCTCACCTTCACTTTTCAGACACCAACATAGTGTTTTTTTTTTTTTTTTATTTTTTATGATGCATTGCACAACAAATGTAGAGAGGTTTGTTTTTAATTCATGGTGTACTCTTTTCTTGAGCCATATCATCTGAAAGAAAGTAGGTCCTTATTGTTACTTGAGAAAGGTTTGAGTGACCAGCCACTCTGTTTTTATAGATCTCAGTTGCATAAAAAATTTAAAGTACAAATCAATCCAATCTCTAATGTTGCCTAGTATATCTCATAAGATAAGATGATACCCAATCTAGATGATTTGGTATATTATAGGACTACATAATATACAGTCCTTCAGCTCTGACAAATTTGACTCTATAACAATGTCCAGAATGATTGGATGATGGTTTGAGCCTTGAGGTAGTTGTTGACTATTTAAAAACCTAAAAGATCAAAGAAGTAGTAGTTCAACTCTAATTTAGGAACTGCCATGGTGTTTCATTTATATTTATTTGCTATTTCCAGAAATTAAAGAAAAAACCCTTCTCACCAAAGTTTTTCATGATTACAAATCAGTCTATAATTACTAAAAAAATTACAAATAAATCCCTAGCTTTTCTCAACATTGGCAAGGCAAGTTGTAAGGTATCTGGAAGTAGTTCCAACAGACCAGGAAACAATGCAAATTGGTCAAGTCTCGTGATTTTGGAATCTACCTGGTGACCGACTAGGTGAAAGAGGCACCAGTTATTGGAAGATCGACAAGATCATGATGTGGAGCCAGTTAGGGAATCCTCTCATCAAAGAAGTAATAGTACAATCCTCTTTTTCTCTGACCGAGAAACTGGGAAAGTACAGCCACATACAAAGACAGATTTCTGCAAAAGTCAGCTCAGAGTAATGCTAGCCTCTTAAATGTGGATCATTTGGCTCATATGCCAAAGTCAGCAACTAGCTAATACCAGAATTTGGATCATGATACATCACTCTTCCCAAAAGATCACCCTCTGGTCATCCATCTTTTTCCACTTGTTAGAGTCCCAAGCAATGAAAAATGAGCAGGCAATTGATGATCTGACCGTGTCTTTGTCAGTCCATCCAGAACGGGAACAATCTAAGATAGAAGGGACAACCATATTCTCCGTGGTAGGCATGCAATAAAACAATATCTGCTACCTGGTTATTTTGCCTTTATAAAAAGGGAAAAAAAGATGGAGGAAGCTCGTTTCTTTTGACTCATGTGATGCAGGCTAGACCATAGGTCAGCCAACCTATTGGGCCTAGTCCATAAACCCAATAGAACGTTCAATTATTTAGGAATATTATTAAGTAGTTTGCTTTTATTAGAATTAATATTATTGAGTTTCCTTTTATATTTAGGATTATATTTAGGATTAGTCTAATAGTAGAATTAATATTATTGAGTTTCCTTTTATATTATTGTTTAGTGATTTAGTTTCCTTTAATGTTTAGGAGAGTGTTGGTGTCTAAGTAATCTTATCCTATATAAGGATGATTATATTTCATTGTAAAAATAGACATTGATTGTAAATAATATTTGAGTTATGAGAATTTTCTCTTGGTTATGTTGTTTTCTCCTCTTATGAGGTTGAATCCATCTTAGATTAGATCAATCCTTCGGGAGATTAGTCTATTTTATAGGTCATAGATCATGGCTGCGCCAATGTGTATCAGAGATGAAGAGTGATCGCTAGAAAGACAATCATCCTTCTTGGATTTCTATCCCATCATCATCCTTCCATCCATCCGTCCATCCTCATCCGTCAATACACAAAACCCACTAGCCAGTCACTGTCCCAAATCCCCATTGACAGAAACACAACACCCTTTCTCGTCCATACTTAGAAAACCCAAACTTCACAAACTGAAACACCAAAACCCGTCAAACTTCTAAACCCTAATTCCTTTCTGCCAGGACCTCACAAAACCTAAACCCATCACCGAACCCAGAGACCCTTTTCTATCTACTTCGAACCCATCCAGCCCAATTGCAAACCCAAAATTCACTGCAATCCCTAGCCTCCATCCCCACACCATCACCGATTTTCCTCTTCTACCATCACCGAACTCAGCAATACAACACACCTTCATCAGCACCCTAAACCCCCACCCAATCCATCTCCAACCATCTTTACCCACCGAAACCATTCCCGACCACCAAAATCCCATTCTGAAGCCTTAGACGACCCTAACCCCACTTCCTCAAGACCCAACCATCTTCAGCCCCCTTCAAACCCCTAGAACACATCCCAGACCCCTCTCGCCCCTCGCAAAACCCTTGCTTCCCCTTCCGTTTGCCACCACACAACCCATTCCCTCCATCCCCTTCCCTGACCTTATTAGCACGAAAAAAAAAAAGTAGCAGAAAGGGAGAGAGAGCTAGAGCATAGAGGGCGTACTTGCATCTGCTGTGGTCTTGTTGTCACTACATCACCCATTTACTAGAAGGAGCACCACGTCGATCGCCTTTCATCATCGTCGTCGTCAACTTCTTCACACCAACAGTAAACACCAGCACTGATTCCACCATCCCCTCGTCGCAACCATCACCGCCACAGTTGGCCCTTGCCTGCCTTGCTGTCACTAGCTTGACATCAACCTGTCTCTATCTTCAGTGCCATCTCATCTCGTCAACATAGAAGTTTATGAGAGAAAAAAAAGGGATTTCTACCCCTTTCATCTCATCTGGGCAAGAATAACAAGAAAGAGAGTGCAATTGGGTTGGGTAAACCCAACCCGAGCCCAACATTTGACCCTTTCAGCACTTTAACTGAGCCTAGTTCAAGTGTAGGTTTGTTCTGATTTGACCTGATCCACAATTTGGTCCAAGCCTTGGGTTTTGAGCTAATATCAGGTACAAATCTTGTTCAACCTGATCCATTATAAAGAAGCCCAATAGCAGACTGCCGATACATCAGGTGACTTTAGCGTGCCGTCAACATCCAGTCAAACAAGGATTTGACCAAATCAACGAGCGAAACTTGTTTTCACGATATCCGGGCCACCTAGATTCCGAATTGGGATTCGTTTAATCCTGCGTGCTCATGGTGACAAGATCTATATAGTGGTGTTGGTATTGAGGCAGATCTCATTCATAAAGAGTTAATGCAGGCCAGACCATAGGTCGATCAACTTGTTAGGCCTTATCCATAAGCTCAATAGGACATCCAATTATTTAGGAATATTATTAAGTAGTTTGCTTTTATTAGAATTAATATTATTGAGTTTCCTTTTATATTTAGGATTAGTCTAATATTAGGAGTTTACTTAATTTGGATTATTTAGTGATTTAGTTTCCTTTATTGTTTAAGAGAGTCTTGGCGTCTAAGTAATCTTATCCTATATAAGGATGATTATACTTCATTATAAAGACAGACATTGATTATGAATAATATTTGAGTTACGAGAGTTTTCTCTTGGTTATTTGGTTTTCTCCTCTTGCGAGGTTGCCCAGGGGCTGAATCAATTTTGGATTTAATCAATCCTTCGGGAAATTGGTCTATTTTATTGATTGTAGATCGTGGCTACGCCAACATGCTTCATGAATCATAATAGGAATAGTATCAGGAATGTCACAGTTTACCAGCTTCCTTCAACAAAGTTAGCGCTAGTTTCTCTTTTCCAAGATCTCTGGTTTTTCTAGTTCTTGGTTGGGTTGCTATGTCCTGTTTTAGCTTGGGTTCAGCTGGCCTGGACTGTGGGTAATTCTTTTGGTTTGTGCTGTTTCTTTTTCTCCTTTTCTCCGTTTTTCCTTTTGTCTGTTTTGCAGATCGCAATTTGCTTTGCATTGCTGGCTATCTTTCTGATGCACTTGAGTTTCGTTTTGTGGTGGTTCCGGAACATACATCAAGGTCTCCCTCCCTAGGGGTGGGCCTAAGTGCAGCCATGTGGGTGCGGCCGCACCCATCAACCCACGGTCTGCTTGTAAAAATTTTAAAAATTTATGAGTTCATCCTCTAAATCCACATAAAACTTCTTAGTTTGCCCCAATACTAAACTACCTATTAGGGTTTGCACACCTCAAATAAAAATCTTGGGCGTGTCACTCTCCCCTCTTCTTATTCTTTTGCCTTAATCTTTAGTGTATTCACTCTCTGGAAAAAGATGAAAAAAAGATAAACATCCATATTGGGAGTGATATTTTGATGCTTTTATATAAAAAGAAGAAATTTTTGGGAATTGAATTGCCTTTGTATGGTATGGTCAATATATGACTAAGGTGAGATAGGGCTTGTGGTTTTAGTGACTGCATGGATTCAAATGTGTAGCTCTGATCTTGATTTTTTTCTTGTTCTAACTGCAGGTTGAAGCTGAGGAGCTGCCTGAGATTTCTGAGTCATATTCGGTTTCTGCAGTTCCATATTTTGTATTTTTCAAAGTTAAGTAACATTCAAAATTTTTTTTTGAGGTTAAGTTAATGACATGTCTTTTTTATAGTGTCTTCTTTATGCTGCAAGCTAGTTTGGTATCACTCTCTAAAAAGTAATGATTTCCGAGTCATTTGGTTTCGGCAGTACCTTGTTTTGTATTTCTCAATGTTAAGATCATTACATCTTATCTATTCATTGCTGGTGCATAATGCAAGCTAGTATGACACCCCTCTCCAGAAAAGGAATAAAGAATCAAAAGAAAAAGAAAAGAATATGGTAATAGAGATTAAAAAAAAGTTTTTTTTTTCATGAAAATCCTTTATTATGACTCTGGATTTTCATCTGAATGCCATAAAATCCTTCGTTAAGGCTCTGGATTTTCATCTGAATGCCATTACTATCAAAAGGTAAAACAGTTTTATTTCAGACATTTTTCTTTTGCCTTTCTTTCATCTCGGTGTATTTAAACATTGAAACTATTGATAGTTGATGCTGTTGACGGTTTTCATAGCCCATAGGATAGCTAACATATTGATCTAATTGGTTTGCTTGGATTTATCTAATTGTTTTTCTTGGATCTGTTAAAAAACAAAGGCTGAACTTCTAAGGTTTCATATATCTGATCACATTCAAAATAAAAACATTGAACGACAACCTGTCAGAGCAGAAAAGTGGCTTACATATCTGAAGGCCTAAGTTAGCTAATGAAGACGTGGATATTATTGCAAACAAGGGGTGGGTAAGGATTTCATTCTAGTAGGGCAGTCAATGCCATTCTAGATGGTTCTATAACTTGTCTACTACTATTCTACAATACCTGTATAATGTCTACTTGAACAATTATTGTATTGAATAAAACTTTGCTTGTTGCAATAGGAAAAGCTTTATAAACTCACCAATATTGACACCTTGAAAGTCATTTTCCACAAAAACCCATTTTGGTACATGAACCCTAATAAGCTGTACAGCAGGTTTGTGAATTTGATATCTTTCTATTATATTCCTGCTGAAAATGAACCATTTACCATTTCAGAATGCACACACACACACACGTTTAGGTTTTCCTTCTACTACGAGGTACCTTTCGTGGATTACATTGGAAGAAAAAAAAAATCTATGCCCTTTTGGGACCCACTTGGATGCATGCCAATCACAAGGGAATGGTGTGATGGAACATACTTGATATGATTGTGGGCAGAAAAAACATCTTAATCAGAAGTTAATCACGCAATAATTGGTGCAACTTTGTATTTTCTCCTTTGTTCTTGTATATAGGTACTACAACACTTATTCTCCATGTATCTGACATTTTCTTTACTTAAAGGGAATATTCTGCTAGGACGTCTCTCATGGATTGCATGAGAGGTAACTCTTATACCATCACATGGGACCCTCCATGGTAAATCTAAACAATTCACACTCACTATCGCCCTAATGAATTTGTAGTCACCCTAATTTGGCACATCTGAATTAAACCCATCGCTAGATTAAATTTCATGAAAACTGTAACCTAAGAAACTATTAAAGTTTATGCTCCCTAAATGGATGGTTATGATCATCTAATTAAGGTGATTTTTCTCCTCATAATCATTTCCATATTGAGACCTATCCATCACACTTTCCTCCGATGATTGAAATGCATCCAAATGGGTCCCACAAGTGGCTTAGATTTTTACCTCTCATGTGAGCTGTGAGAGTTACCTCTTAGTAGAACATAGTCCTTGTACTTAATTTGTTATTGAAGAGCAGAGTCAACCAAATTCATCTAGTTCTCCTAGGCATTTTCAAGATTCTATCGCCTTTCCTATGTTTATTCTTGCCAATGCACAAATTATCTTGTCTCGTTCCTAATCCTCATTTAGAATCTTTATTTGAAAGTTTATTAAAGTTATCTCTCCATCTTTCTTTAATATCACTGTCCTTCAGTAAAATCTTTTGGTCTTTCCTCTTTATACATCTAACATGATCTAAGCCTCTACTTTTTCTTTCCCTCTTTTTTGCAAGCTCTCCCTCTCCCTCTTCCTCAACTTATGATATGCTTTAGGCTTTGCGTCCCTTTTCTTTCACATGGCTCATCCCTTACTACTTTCTTAACTTCTGTATTTGCCTTCTTGTAGATTTCATAATTTTTCATATTTCCTGGTTCCTTCTCAAACTTTGTAGTAACGTCTTTTCTTTCACACGGCTTCTTGAACGTCTATACCTCACAACCTGGTTTCTTTATTTGGGTGTCTTTTCCCTTTCAGCTCTCCAGGAACCTCCTTTGCAATCCTTATACAATCTGCCATTTAGTTGCAAATCGCTATAATTTCTTCCTCCACATTCCCTTCTCCTGATCGATCTCTTTATGGTTAAATATTTTGCCTTTCCTCTTTCAAACTCACCCACGTTATTCTAGGGCACCTTTTGTTTATTCTCTCATGGAAACATCTAAAGCTTAACTCTCCGGAAATAACCTTACGGTCTTTAGAAGCTATTGGGCCTCTCATGTATTATTGACATTTTAAGGAATAGGTGTTTTGGCATTAACTGTTAACTTATAACAGAAAAAGAAACTTCCTTTTTTGTCTGCAAGTAGTGGTGTAGGTAGGGATTACATTATGCTAATCTAGGCCATTTGTGTGGTAGGCCCACCTGGCTATTAATGCCTTACTTCCTCTGGTTGCCCCTTCTAGCAATTAGATTGGTGCCTAAGAACTTGTTCTTTTAGAAACTGAATTTTGGACTCGTCTGTTTGGAAGCCATTTGAACTCATCAAAAGTGATGCTAATCTCAGTTGATTTGGGAGCTTTTGAACTTCTATACTGCTTAGAACTCTGAAATATAATTATATACTTTATTCAGGATGGAAAAATTGCTGATACATTGGAGGGTGCAAACCCATCAAGTTTGGCTAGCAAAGTCTCAAAAGTTGCTGGAGCTTCCAATATTACAGAAATGGCTGCTCCTGCTAGCCTTGGAATGGCTGCAGGACCTGCGGTCCTTGAAACAGTGAAGGAATTGGCTAAGGAAAATGGTGCTTCTTTTCAAACAGAAAGCTCTAAATCTGATCTCAGCCATTCACTGAAGGAGCGCTTACAACAGCTGGTAGACTCACACCCTGTCATCCTCTTCATGAAAGGAAGCCCTGAACAACCCAAGTGTGGCTTCAGCCGCAAAGTTGTTGAGGTTCTCAAGGATGAAGGGATCAAATTCGGGAGCTTTGATATACTTACGGATAATGAGGTTCGTGAAGGGATGAAAAAGTTCTCTAACTGGCCCACTTACCCTCAGCTCTTTTGCAAGGGTGAGCTACTTGGTGGTTGTGATATTGTGATTGCCATGCATGAAAGTGGTGAGCTGAAAGAAGTTTTCAGAGATCATGGAATTCTTCCAATTTCAGATGGATCAGAAAAGTCTCTTGAAGGCAACGTATCCGACTCAACTTCGGGTTTAAACACCAATTTAGCTGCCCGACTTAAAGGCCTCATTAATTTGAACCCTGTCATGTTGTTCATGAAAGGAACCCCAGAGGAACCAAAGTGTGGTTTCAGTCGCAAGGTAGTTGAGATCCTTCAGCAAGAGAAGGTGGGTTTTGGGAGCTTTGATGTACTTTCTGACGATGAAGTCCGTCAAGGCCTTAAAGTCTTCTCAAACTGGTCTAGTTATCCCCAGCTATATATAAAGGGTGAACTTATTGGAGGATCTGACATCGTCTTAGAGATGCAGAAGAGCGGAGAGCTCCAGAGGCTGTTGATTGAGAAGGGTATTGTTTCAAAAGAAAGTCTTGAGGATCGGCTAAAGAATCTGATTTCTTCATCTCCTACAATGCTTTTCATGAAGGGTACACCTGATGCTCCACGATGCGGTTTCAGCTCCAAGGTTGTGAATGCTTTGAGAGAAGAGGGCGTGAGTTTTGGATACTTTGATATACTAATGGATGATGAAGTGAGGCAGGGGTTGAAAACATTTTCAAACTGGCCCACCTTTCCTCAGCTTTACCACAAAGGTGAATTGATTGGGGGGTGTGATATTGTGTTGGAACTGCACAGCAGTGGTGAGCTGAAATCAACCCTTTCAGAGTAGGTACTGCATCTCAACCTAGTAATTATCATTCTGAATGTGTTCCTGTCTCTAAACTTTTCAGGGTCTGGAGGTGTTAAACTGAGTATTTAGCACTTCCGTTGGGTCTTTATTGATACATATTTTTACTCTGGTTATTATGACAGTTAATCTTGATACAGAATTTAGTTGGTATAATTTAACACTGAAATGTTCGCATTGATGATTTATGTTCTGCACTGATGTTCAACTGCTTTCTAAATTGGGAATTCACTAAATCAGAGAACCATCTCATTGTGCTGAGTTTATTTTTTTATTTTTTTATTTTTTATTTCAAAAAAAAAATGTTTTTTAGAGGCCTGCACTTGCGGTTATCTATCATAATGTGAGCCCGTCAGTCCCATCAGACACTGCTGTTTCCTTATCAAGGCAATGAAATTGATAATCAAACCTGAAACTAGTGAACAACTCACAGTAACTGCCTTTGATTGAACAGCTCATGGTCCAGTGGAGCTGATATCTTATAGCTGCCTAATATTCATAATCTATCTTTTATTGGGTGAGGTTAGTAGGTGGCAATGACAATGAATAAGGTGCACATGGTGCTTAGCTTCAATGGGGTTCTGGGTGGTCTATATGCCCACCAACTCAGGCTTCAGGACTCGGCTACCCCAAACCATTGACCTTTCTTAGTGGACGTATTAGTCTATAGAGGGTAAAAAATGGTATCATGTTTATGTGAGTCTCTTTTTACTTTCTATGGTTTCCCTTGAGTTGTTGGTCTTTGCTTGTTAGAAAGGCTAGAAAACTCAGAAAACCATTTATTTTGATGGAGTTCAGAGTAATTAAAAATAGATGGTGGATTCTGTTCCTCAGTCGACGTTACTTGTAAGGTAGACTCCATTCCTGTTCTCCATTTTACTTTCTCAAGTATGATGTTCCCCATATATAATAATATTTCCTATGAATCTAAATTTGGAGAAATCACAGGAGGAAGTGCTAGTGAGTTAAAAATGACCAACCAGAGTGGGATCCGCTCGAGATAAGATCCTATGGTCAGAAATCAATATCATCTGGGTTTTCGGGAAGTGTTATATTAAACTCTTTTCCATAGTAAAAATGGTGAACTACATCGGGGAGCATTTGGCATCGTGCTACTCAGATGTTTTTATATTTCCATGAGATAAGGCTAAAGAAAAGATGTTTGATATGTGCAAATTACTATTTTGAATTTTGGTCTCATGAGAAGGAATTTCAAAATTTTGAACCGCTGTTATAAGAAACTTAGAATAAAAAAATTTTCTTTTTTTTTAAGAAACAATTTTCTTGCACAATTGTTTCTACTCATGTGGTTTATATGGTAACAATCATAAAAAGTGAACCTATATTATAATTCCTAATTTCTTATAATTGTGAGATTACATTATAAAATCCTTTGAGTGTGGGCTTCACGTTTTAATTTTTAAATGTTGGTTATATTATATAGTCACAATCACAAAAGGTGGAGTCATATTGTAATTCCTATGAATGTGGAGCAACATTGTAATTTCTATGAATGTGGGCCCACATTGTGAATCTTATGAATATGTCCCCATATTCTAATTTCTAAAGGTAGATATCACATAAATTTTTAAAGCGGATCCCGTATTCACAATTAACAAACAAGATGGCCCCATATTATTATCTATTTTAATTTCTAAAGGTAGGCACCACATTATAATTTCTACGTGTAGGTCCTATGTACAAAATAAGAAGAAATGTGGCTCTACTCTGTATTCCGTAAATGTTGGTCACGTAGTAACACTTACAAAATTGGACCTCATTATAAATCTTATGAATGTAGGCCCATATTTTAATTTAAAATGGTGTGCACAATGTTGTAGTTAATAAAGACGAGTCTCATATTTACATTAAAAAAAGGCGGGCCAAGATTATAATTCCTATAAAGAGGCCCATCATATAAATCATATGAATATGAGTCACATGTTCCAATTTTTAAAGGTGGGTACCACATTATAACCTCTACAGGTGGATCTCACGTACGACAATAACAAATTGCTGCAAATATCAAAAGATAGGTCCTATTTTTTAGATCCTACGATTCTCATGCTTCTGTTCATTAGAAATTTTTTTTATTACCAAATAAGTTTCGTATGGCTTATTTTCAGCAAAGCGTTTTAATATAATGTTGCCAAATGAGTTTTGTGGAGTTTAGTCTTGGCACAATCTAATCTCCGTACAAACTCATTCGAGCACAAAAATGAAAATAACACAAGAACAATTCCAAACAGCTCAATTTTCTTCAGTGAAACCTAGGCGTGTAGTGAGGCATTCAGATGCAAAACGAATTGGATGTTGTGAATATGACATTCACCGTTGTGCGCATTCGCGGAATCATAAGATCAACAATATCGCCACACAAGAAGACAAGAAGATTTACGTCCGGGCTACATCCACGGGCACAGGAGGACGAACATCTTCACTATAACAAGCAAAGCATACAAGAGATTCCCACACTCTCACCTCATCTCTCCTACGTGGTGTGGGAACACCACGGGCAACTAATGCCACCGCCGCTGCTGCAAGGTCTAGGGTTACAGACTATACAATATATAATCTCCGCTTTCTTGGCCACCAAGAAAGCCCCGGTACAATTACCAAAATACCCTTGACCTTGAACCAGTCCCTGGCCAACCCAGTGGACTCATCCGGCTAAACCGGAATACAAGACATAAACCTAACAATCTCCACCTTGGCTTGAATTCCGTACAACTCCGTACAACTCGAGCTACTAGGAGATAAAACCGGCAATGTCTCCACGTACCCTGCTGAATAGCACGTCACTGCACCAGGGATGCAGTCTTCTTCAACACTTTGACATGTTGAACCAACACATGAACTTTGAGCAAAGTTCATACCCTCGTCAAACTCCACCTCGAACTAAAAGCTCGAAACCATTGACGAATCTGAGTGACATATGAATCACTCATCATCCTGCCCCCATCTTCAACATCCCTGTGAAGATCCAATCACCACAAGCATGCAAGCAAAACAGATCGGGAATACAAGTCCAGATGACTCCATTGCAGAACAACCTCTGCCTCCGAGCGGTCAAAAACTCCATTTGACCGGGCCTCCGATCAACTGCTGATACATCAGCTCCTCCTTGCTGCTTTTCCGGCTTGGCTCTGGTAAGATGAAAAACATCACATGCAATCATGTGATCAGCAAACCCTTTGCAACTAGGCCGGCGACTCCTATTATTGAGTTTGCAACAACAACCAGGTCGAGTAGACCTGATTCTAGCCTCAATCCACATCTGTTCAGATCTCCTCCAAATTTCTGCATCAAGTTATAGATCTCGTCACCACGAGCACGCTGGAAGAAACGGATCTGAAATCCGACTCAGGATGGCTTCGATATCGTAGAAACAAGTTTCTACGCTCCAATCGGTCAAACCTCCTCCTTGACTGTCAAACAGCCAATCAACCTCTTCCACTGCGTAGATCTGCTCGAAACGAGTCCGTAGGCTCAAACGGATCTCCGATCGGACATCGGACGATCAAGATATCGCAGAAACAATTTCAGCCGTTAATCTGGTCAAACCTGCCTGTTGACCGTTGCTGACGTCACTGCTGACGTCACTCTGCGCTGTCTGCTGGGCTTCTGGAGCGGACCCGGGTCGGGTTCGCCTGAACATGACCTGGCCCAAGGACTAAGCTTGAGGGAGCACAAAATATGGTGGTGCTTTAGAGCACCATACACTTTTTCTTACTTTTGCTTTTTCTCCACCTGAACAACACGTTAGCTCTTTTAAACGCCTCATGTCTGTCTTCTTTCCAGAGACTTCTTCAGTCTTTGGTTTGCAATCAGGTTCTGCAACAGGGGACTGCAACGAAATAGATGACAGGAAGAAAGCTTCTCCCTCTCCTCTGTGTAAACCGATGATGGTGCAGCCAAGCGACGGTGACAACGAAAAGAAAAAAAACCGGCTTTTTTTTTTTTTTTCTTTCTTCCCTTCCGGTTGATCGTGGCCCACTTGAGATCTGCAGGGACCGCAGCAAATCCAGGCCGGATTCTTCTCTCAAATCTGAGATCAAATCCTCTATTTTCCGTTCACAGAACATCCGTGCACAACGATGGCCCACTTGAGATCTCTATCCATGCTGCGAGAACTTCGGATCTGAATCGCTAGATCTTCGGATCTCATCTTATTTTCTCCGATTTACCCGGAGAACAATTTTGCTTCTGCTTGCGGCCTCTTCCATCTCTCTGCGGTTTCTTCAATCTGTTGCACAGCGGCCCACAAGAGATCACGCTTGATCTCTTCTCCTTGATCTCCCACGCACGACATTGTTGTGGCCAACAGATCACAGCCAATCTTCTTCTCTGTTTCCGGAAAAAACAGAGAACACTGCAGAACCCAAATTCTTACCCGATCGTGTGTGGCTCAGCAGATAGATCACAATCGCAACAACTGACTTTGAGAGATCTGAAACAACCTGTGAATCTTTTTCCTCCGATCCCAACAAGACCAGAGAACCCAATCTCGTCTTCTTCTCCGATGGTGGCCTAACCAGAAATCACGAACCTGATCTCAGTTAATCTTCATGCGCACAACCTCCAAACCACTGAGCGATCTCCACCTCGCTCAGAAACCCGAGGAACACCAACCTCGGCTCTGATACCAATTGTTGTGAATATGACATTCACCGTTGTGCGCATTCGCGGAATCATAAGATCAACAATCAACCAACCACAAGAAGAGACACCGAGATTTACGTGGTTCACCCAAACCGGGCTACATCCACGGGCACAGGAGGACGAACATCTTCACTATAACAAGCAAAGCATACAAGAGATTCCCACACTCTCACCTCATCTCTCCTACGTGGTGTGGGAACACCACGGGCAACTAATGCCACCGCCGCTGCTGCAAGGTCTAGGGTTACAGACTATACAATATATAATCTCCGCTTTCTTGGCCACCAAGAAAGCCCCGGTACAATTACCAAAATACCCTTGACCTTGAACCAGTCCCTGGCTAACCCAGTGGACTCATCCGGCTAAACCGGAATACAAGACATAAACCTAACATTGGATCCATGATGAGCCTAAATTCATATTCAATTTAGATCAAAAGCAGAACTTGGACCTTACACTCGACAGGTATTTTAATTGCATTGTGCCAAAAAGTCCGCTTTCATTATCATTTACAACTCTTAACTTCTACTTATGATAAAATGAGAGATGGAATTAGAGCTATATTGAAGACTCTAAAAACTAAATAAACTCTAAAAGATGAACTAAGAGCTTATTTTGAGAATTTCCAAACACCTTTAGCCCCCTTTTTTCTGAAGATCATTCAAAATACTTTGGCTCACTTTTTGTTTAGCAATTTGTTTAAATTTTCTTCTTTTTTTTTACAATAAAAATATAAAACTCTCGCTAACTTCAGTGGTTAGTCTTTCACTGTGTAGGAAACCAAATATTTGTTGATGAGAGGAGGGGTTGGACTGATTTCTTTGTTTAAATACCTATAAATCGTATTTAAAGGGAGCAATTAGAGCTAAAGAACAAGAATCTCAAATGGATGGCCCATTTATCACCATCATCAACGACTTAAACCGAGAAAAATGATTTGGAACCCACTTGAATTTAAACAAATGTGATCCTGTTACAAATTCAGGTGAATGTCCTAACTTGTGGGGACCCACTTGAATGGCCCAATGATCGATCTAGAACTTACTCAATGTCGCATTGAATCAGCACTCATTGGAAACTCGTTCGATTATGGTCTTCCGTTGGATTTATAAAATGCAATGTGGCAAGGGTTGGCAAAATCTGACCCACCACTAACTGGACCCAGAGCTAACCACATTTGACCAGCCCCCTGCAATAAATATGGGTAGCGAGGGTTAAGAAAGAGATGGTGAGAAATCAGAAATAGGGATGCAACTTTTGCGGGTCGGGCTAAGTGTGACCTGCTCAACATTGGCCTCAATTTCTTGTGGGTAAGGCTGAACCCTGAAGAAATCCAAATTTCTAGGCCCATTGTAAGCCTGGGTGATATTGTAAATATGTAAAATTTATATTATATCTATATACATCATGTCTATAACATGCTTATTACAATACTAGCAAAAATTACTTGTGATTGGAGAATTTGACTCCAATTTATGTACCTAGGCCCCGGTCCATGTGTGCCGGGCCCAATAAATCAAGAAGCATAGCTCGGACAAGCTTCAACCTGGCCCCATCGAGGCCTTGAACGGCCCCTAGCCTGTCTGAACAGACCTTCAAAGGACACGGTCACGGACCGGACCCTAAGCCCCAAAAAAAAAAAGGAAAAAAGAAAAAAATAATAATAATAACAAACGCAGGATTTCACATCAAACAAAGTAAATGCTGAGTACATTTGGATTTTGATCAATCACCTCTTGTATTTTGGAAGGTCATCGTTTGTACCACTATGGAAAACATATCTATAGGCCTTTCTAATTGGGAGTTCCTGTTTACACCACACATAAGGGGAAGAGGTTAAAGATCAGTTTCAACACCATATGTAATATAAACTTGACCCATTTACTAATCAAGTTAAATGTCATCCCGAAGCCAATCCAAAAGTTAAAGGGTTAACTCAAATGCTGATTAATGCATGCATACCCTCTACCTCAGGTTCACCTGAAGCACTAATTGAACTGCTCACCCATCTATAGGCCTTTCTAATTGTGAGTTCCTGTTTACACCACGAGGGGAAGAGGTTAAAGCTCAGTTTCAACACCATATGTAATTTAAACTTGATCCATTTACTAATCAAGTTGAAAATGTCATCCTGAAGCAAATCCAAAAGTTAAAAGGGTTAACCCAAATGCTGATTAATGCATGCAAACCCTCTACCTCAGGTTCACCTGAAGCACTAATTGGACTACTCAATAATAGTGCTATATTTGGGCTTTATCAGAAATAACTGGAGATAATGAGGCTTACATGTTTGATTTTCCATTTTTACGAGAAAATTCTCATACTATAAATAGACAAAAAGAGGAAAATAAAAATAAAGTAAAACATAAATGATGGTGAGACTGTTAAAGAACAGCAAACAGCATGCCCAGTACAATTGCAATACCAAAATTCCTTTGGAGAAGAAGAGCAAATATGTAAAGAAAGCTGTTCATCATCATACAGGACACCACAAATAAACATGCAAAGGTTACATTGGATTTATCACATGGTAATTAATTCCTCGGCTCATATTCGTCTCACTATAAGAAAGAGTAAAATGAACCATGGCTGAAATATTAGATCAGAGACCTTTAAGGAAAAAAGATGTGCCAGAGTCTTTTTTTTTTTAAATCCTTCTAAATAACAGTGAAGTGTTACAGACCACTAGAACTAGATCTTAATTCCTCTGGCAAAGGGAACTTGAGGAAGACTTGAAAATTTCCTTCTCAAATCATGCTTATTGTTGTACATGTACAGAAGCGTGTAACTTGCGATCAACAATCAAAGCCATACACAAGAAGAGATAAGCACATGAGCACACACAAGAAAGATTTACGTGGTTTGGCGAGATGCCTACGTCCACAATCAAGAGAGAACTCTATTTTTAGAGTACTCTTCTTATTAGGTCTAGAATTACATGTTACATCATATATATATAACTCTTTCTTTCCTATCCTCTAAGTAAGCATGGTACAAAGACCAAAATACCGTTGACCCACAGCCTGGCTCAAGACTAACCCTATGGATCAATCAGGTGAACCCGGAAAACAACACATGTACCCGACACTTATAAATGTAAGTTCAGATTCGATGACAACCACAACATGCATATACTACCCCTTCAACAGGTCTGCAATGGAGTACCCATTAGATCTCCAATCATTTTCACACAATCATTTGGTTCCAATCTTCCGTAAGCTCAGAATCTTGTTTGTTTCTCCATCCACTTCAAAATTATCAGCTTTCATTCTGCCCAAGATATCATCCACTTCCCTTCCTGCTAAGACATTCACCTTGATCAATGTATGATACATTGCTCTATTCATAGGCATAACCCTATTCAACAAACCCATTAAAGCTTGTGTCCCATCAACATCACCTTCATCAGCAAGCCAAGTCAATATCTTTGCAGTTGTCTTAGCATTAGGCTTCCACTCTTCATTGCCATCAGCTACTGAAAAGGCCGCTTTCATATACTTTACAGCCTTCCCTAGCTCGCCCTTATCCACATATGCCACCACAATGAACCCATAACTGCTTGGTGCTGGAGTCTTTCCTTTCTTTACTATTTCGTCAATAATCGCCTCAGCCTTCTCTATCAACCCCTTCCGACAGTACCCTGAAATAAGCACATTTGGCACACGGAAATCATAAAAACAACCAGATGATTCCCACTCTTTCAGCAAAGCTTCAGCATCTTTAAACTCGCCGAGCTTTACTAAGGACCCAAGGATGGTGATATGATCCTTGTTACTAAGCTTCCTGCAGACTGAATTCTGAAGCTTCCATAACCTCAGCATCTCAGACTTATTTTCAAGGTTTCCATATAGAGAAATTAAATGTTTATAACCCTCTGCATCTGCTTTTACCAGCAGCTTCTCCTCTGCCTTTTTAAGTGCACAAACTGCTTTGGCAGTGAAACTGGCTTTTATGTAGAAGTTAGCCACGATGCAATAAGCATTCCAATCCATTGTGATGCAGGATTGGCACTCCATTTCTTGCAGAACCTTCTCCATACCTTCAAAATCAGACTGATTCCCATAAAAGTTTAGGCAAAGCCTATAACTGAAATTATCTGGTAAGACCCCATTATCCTTCATCTCAGCAATCACTGAAGGGACCTTCTCATACTGGCCTATGTTTGTATAGAGGCACATGAGGTTGTTGTATGGGAGAGCTAATGAAGCAAAACCCAACTGCTTCATCTTCTGCATATGTGACAGGGACTTCTCAAGCAAACGTTCTCTAACATAACAATTCAAGAGTGCACCATACGTCTTTGCAGTTTTGTCTCCTTCACTCATATTATTGAAATAGTTTTCGGCAGAGGCTAAGCCGCGGACCTTACCAATGAGATCCAACCGCACAGCATGGTCAGTTGGGGTGATTTTGCAAATTCCTTTGTTATCCATCCATTCAGCTACCTGCAGCCATGATATGCATCAATGACTAAATTTTAACATAAAAAAGAAAAATAAAAATAATAATGAGGGTAAAAATTAGTAATAACCACCTTCTATATTTTAGTAGGTGGATGCTGGACACATGGGAACCAAAGAACATTTGGCTTAATAATGTTGGAAAGCGGGTGGCTTGGAACAGCATTCCAGTTTACGCGGTAGAGTGGGTGGACAGTAAACACACAACAACCGAGTAATGTTTGGTGAGAAAATGTTGGAAAGCAGGTTCTAGGCACAAAGCAAGTAAACAGGTTCCAGGTGACACTGGCTTTTCTTTCTGAAAGATACTACATCTTCATTAATAAGATAAATTCACAAGAACACAACATATAGGATAAAGATAAAATCTACAGAGATTATGGACCCATTACAAAGAGGCACTATCATCCATAACTCCCAATAAATTCTTTTTGCGTCAATTCTATGAGAATCCGCAATGAGACAATTGAAAAAGATAAAAAGGTGCACATCAATGCTACATTTATGAAGGCAAAAGACTGCATTACAAAGAGAACATAACATCAATAGTAGGATCAGTGCCAATTCAAGGGTAGGCATGAGTGAATATATTGGATTGATACAGGTGGATGAAAACAAAATGGGAGCACCAGAGAAATGGGCATTCTGGAGAATTTTCTGGACTTGTACATATATTTCCAGAAAAAGCAGCGATAAAGCTATGGTGATGACTACATCTTGAAACAGAAGGAACTGAATGCATCAAATCTGCAAACTACATCATAATTCAATTAATTTAGATCCCAAAAATTAGGAAAAAAACTACGAATTGTTCAAACAAAACGACTCGCAAATCACAATTTAATAACCATCTGAACTGAATGCATCAAATCTGCAAACTACATCATAATTCAATTACTTTAGACCCCAAAAATTAGGAAAAAAACTATGAATTTTTCAAACAAAACAACTCGCAAATCACAATTTAATAACCATCTGCAAAGATTGGGTTAACTAAATGTTGCTCTTACGCAATGCAACACAGGCATAGTTTGTAACTTACCTACTTTGATTGTACAGTCTACATCATCAGCTCTAATGGCATTACTCATAGCCTTTATTTCCTTTTATGTTGTTTGAACATATATTGTATTTTACTTCCCATCAAAGTGGGATGGCTGAAGTGAAGGCTTTCTTCTAGAATGCTTTGTGATTGACGAATGCCAACAAGATTGAAAGAAAAATTCTACAGAACAATGATAAGACCAGCTATCACTTATGAAGCAGAATGTTGGCTAATCAAGAAGCAACATATGCACAAAATGGATCCAACAAAGACGAGAATATTGAGGTTGATGTGTGGTAAAACTAAGAAAGATTAAATTCGAAATGAGCATTTTCAAGAGAATTTAAGGCTAGCATCAATAAGGGATAAAATTAGGAAGAACCGTCTGAGATGGTTTGAGCATTTCTAACGCAAGCTGGCAATAGCACCATTTAGTATAACTGTAGAAGTTTGGCCATGCAGGTTGGTGGCCCATCAAGGGAAAGGGGTAAGTCAAAGAAAATGTAGATGGAGGTAGTAAAAATAAATATGAAGAAGTACAACTTATTTGAGGATTTAGTTCAAGCTAGATTGGAATGGAGAAAAAGAACTTCCGTAGGTGACCCCAACATAGTTGGGACAAGGCTTTGATGATGATGATAATGTGATGACAACGACAACGATGATACTTCAAACATGCTAATAAATTCTCCATTCCATTGTGCTTGGGTTCAGAGATTTTTCCAATCTGCTGGCATCCTTTATTAACATGGGACCTCGATTCTCTTCCAACTTTCGTCTTAAAAATACTCCATTTTCTTTTCCTCCTTAATGGAAACTTCAATATTCTATATCATTCCTTCTAAGAATTTTCTCGCTTCTATCAACGGATCCTTTTCCAAACTTCTCCATTCCAATGTGCCTGAGTTTAGAGTGTTTTTCAAATCCTGTCTTGTTCGTCCATTAACATGGGACCTCAATTCTCTTCCAACTTCTGTCTTAGAAAACTTCCATTTTTTTTTTGCCAACTAAAGGCCAGCTTCAATCTTCTTCATCATTCCTTTTATGAATCTTCTCATTTCTATCAATGGATCATCTTTCAAATTCTCATACAAAGTCCATATAGTATAATCTTTTTTTTTTTTTTTGACTAAAATTTTATTATAGATTGGTATAGAGTGATATACTAGATGGTTGGCTAAAAAAAAGAAAACCTACAACAACAACAATGACAACATCACAAACACCACCAAAGCCAAAAAGAGAGCTAAGAACTCAAAGAACCATTCTATAAACCAACTAGATATGTGCTGTGACCTACACCGTTCTTGCCTAGAATATTTGACACCTCATGTCCACTCCTCTTGGCATGCTTAAAGGAAATCTCGATATCCTTGGATAAATCTATCACCTCTTCCACTGCATCTGCAAGAACCCAAGTAGCGCTGCACATACCAAAAGTGGATGTGACAAGAGAAACTAAATCACCTTCCACCAAAATACACCAAAAGTTCAACCAGTAAGCAATCTAAAATCCTAATCCAAAGCTTCCATTTCCAGAACACAAACCATCTGGCCCCAAGAAAATACATGATAGTAGGTTCCTCACTATCCTAATAAAGACGTCTCATGGACCCATACCAACAAATTTCAGATTTCCTATAGCACCCCAATTAAAATAGAGCTGATAAAATCTCGGGAAGCAAATGTCACCAAATTGGATAGTTTGGAGTCTTAAACACTGAAATAAAAGCTATCACCTATGATACCCGGATACCTATACAAGCCCAATGCATCTATATCGGATTGATACGATACTTGTATTGGTACCCGATATTGCCTTGATACTTATGGGATACAAGTTTAACATATCCTACTTAGCAAGTCCATTAATTTATATATTTCTTTAAATTTTCTTACTTCTCGACATAGAAAATGTTAGAAAGGAAAACAAACAACGACAATTTCATTAATTCAAGCGTGATCTAAAGGAAAAATTATGACACCTATATCCAAATCTATGTCCTAGATTTCCAAAGATGCATAGTCGTATCCCGATCCCAGTATCCCTCTCCTCACCCATATCCATATCTAGGAACCATAGCTCCATAATTTTTCATTTCCTATACCTTTTCCCCCTCTTTTGGGGCCGAAACAAACCGAGATATCGGACTTGGACCGACATATATCGGGCGATACATAAAGGTTCGGGCTTTGGCCGATACATGAGACGGAAACGCTGTTTTTGGAGTGAAGCAATGGAAGAGAAAGAGAAGCAAAGAGGCGTAACGTATCGGACCTCAAGAGCGTGCCCGTACCGGTTACGCGCCCTTAGGTCGCGGATGATGCGCTGGAGCTCTGCGACGCTGGCGGCCTTGCCTGCTTCGATCCATCCGTCGAGAGCCGGCACGACGCTCAGATTAGGGTTTCCGAGGGGGCTGATCTTCGAGAAGAGGCTCGCACGGGATTTTCCCCTCGAGGAGTAAGATCTGACGGCGGAGATTGCGTGATGGGACTCGAGGGCCCTTATCAGACGGCTCAGGGAAGAGAAGAATGAAGAATCCATGACGGATTTGTAGGTTGAGGTTCTCTCTCCCCCTGTGCATGTGAGAAGGAGAGACGGGAGGGTTTTAGGTTTCAGGGTTTAAACTTTAAACCCTCTTCAATGCAATCCGGATTCTGGACTCCAAGAGGCTTTTAACCCAGAGAAATCCAGGTTAACGGTGTATAAATCAACGCTATTGAAAAAAAAAAAAAAAAAAGTTAAAACCGTTCGGCATAAATATACTATAAGTTTATAATGCATTATAAATCAATCCAAGCAGTTGGATTGATTGTCTGATAATAAAACCAAGAACAGATATTTACAAGATTGTGTTAATTTTTTTTATCAAATTGTCAATCCAATGGTGAAATAAATTTATTGTAAGAGATTCGCTTATTGAGAATTCTTCAAAACTGTCCTCTTACAGTGGAATTCCAAACATTTACCCTTAATTGAACATCTAAAATGCTAGCAAAATGCTAAAAAAAAAATTTGCACTACTAAGACTTTTAAAATGTCATCAAATTTTTTTTAAATGTCAGTGAATTTATATTTGATAAAAAAAACATGGCATTCGAAATGCCAAGTGACATAGCGCATTAATCATGTCAAAAAAAAAAAATCTAAACATTCTAAATCCTTGTCAAGATACTAATAAAGAAATAGAAAGTGCAAATGGTCTAGCATCTTTATATGATTGTAAATTGCTGGGCTAGCTAAGTAAAGTTTCACTTTTGTCCGACTATAGTCTCTTGATTTTGAAATTAATAATGATCTTTTGCGATGAGCATTCTCAAATTCTACATCTTAGTCCATAAGGTGCCCCAGTGTTAATTTCTATTGAAAAGTTTAAATTCTCCATATTACAAGTGTTATTAAAAGATTATATGAGTTTGTGCTCCAAAGAGCAAGGCCCACATTAAAATCTAGTCCACCTAAAAACCTTATGATTATGGTTATAACAATTTGTTTTAGGAGAAGAACACCTATCTTAGTTCGATCTAATTTATTGTTGTGCATAATGATCATGGAAGTCTATATGATAAAAAAGGTTTACATAGCGCGCATAGTTATGTAATAATAAAATCTTAAATCTGTAACATCATCCTAACCTTTTATTCAGCCTGCCAACACAGTCTGTAGGATCGAGGATCCTTGTTGCTCTCTCGCTATTTCCCTGCTGTCTCCACCACCTCCTTAAACTGAACATTTGCGAAGAAGAAGAAGAAGAAGAAGAGTCAATGAATCTTGCCATCTTCTCCAGAAGATATATTGGGAGTAGCGGGAGAGTCGGCTGCTGCTCCACCCGAGCCCGAACCCAAACCCAAACCCAAACCCTAGTCTTTGATCCTAGGGACTCTCTCTACAGTAGGATCTCTCCCGTCGGCGATCCGACGGTCTCGATCGTCCCTGTTCTTGATGGATGGATCGAAGATGGGCACACTGTTGAGAAGAATCAGCTTCAGATGTTGGTCAAACTGTTCAGACGCTTCAAAAGATACAGTCACGCTCTTCAGGTCTCTCTCTCTCTCTCTCTCTGTGCAGACAGTGACCATTTATTTTCAATGATCAAAGCTTTGCAATGAACATTTATTTTATCATTAGCATAAACTTTCCTTTAAAGGAGCAGAAATTACAGTGAACAAAAGCACTCAAAAACAAGAGGAAGCACCCACCCAAAGAGACCCCCTAATTACATAATGACACCCACCCAAAGAGACTTCCTCTCAATACTTTGTTTGGCTAAAGTATCCAAAGTTGGCTGATCTAACCTCATGACGGAAGGCTACATTAATGTTAGAGGATAACTCCCTAGTATTATGAAAAGTGAAATTGAATTTCTCAATGGTTTGCCTTCCAATTGGACACCCATTCGCTATTGTGATAGCGCTAGAAAAATTGCTTTCCGCAATAAGGCTGCCATGAAGATTTCTTGAAAACAACTAACGAGCTTCCGAAATATCTAACACCTTTGTCGCATTAGAATAAAAAACACCCTCGTGCATAAAGAACATAATTAAAACTCTACCCTTGCTATTGCGAAGCACCACTCCAATTCTTGCCGGCCCCAACATAGCTCTTGAACCTCCATCCACCTTGAATTTCAACACCCCTGTTTGGGAAAGGGGAATAAGGAGAGACATGAAGGGGAGGGGGGGAACAAAGCTTCCCACATTAATTGGGCCGCACCCCTTAAAAGCTTTCCATTTAAAAAACAATGCCATTCTGGTAACTCCTTTCTTACCGAAGCCCATTTTGCAATCCTTAGGGTGACCCTTAAGTCAATATTTCTGACAAAGATGAAGAGCCCCCAAAGACCCTATCATTCCTTTTCCCCCCAAATAGACCCAAAAATTAAAAACGAAGCAGTCATCCATAGAATGTGTGTACACCCAACAAATCAGCCACCCAACCAAGACTCTACTATACCTGTAATAGTCCGGGCAACACCAAGCAAGATTGCACCTCCTATTAAAATTACTCGAAAACCGAAATACCAACCGCCACCTTACTGTGAAGAAAGAGATGGTTAACCTAATTGTAATGAATAATCCCATGATCTTTTCATGAAAGGACCATGTGATTACAAGAGGGTGTTAGAGATGCTATTAGAGATACTAGGAAATTAGTTTGAAGTCTTAAATTTGGTTTGGTGAATTTTCAATATTTGAATTTGATTAAGCTTCTTCATTTGATTCTCCATTGTATAAAGTGGGATCTTTCTCTTAATGAAGTTATTTTTTTTTTTATTGTTTTTATTTTTGAGGTGTGGGTGGGTGGGTGGGTGGGTGGGTTGGGGTGTATCTCTTATTAAAGACAGGGTATTCTTAGTTTCCACGCAATTTGGCTGACACCTTTTGCCTTGATGATAAATCAGTGCCATTTATATGACCTGGGATTGTTTGTCAAGCAACATTGGCAGGAGCTTGCTATAGGGTAGTCTGATTTAAACTTTAATTCATTGGATGTGACTGTCTTATGCTACTAGTTCTTCCTCCTCACAATTTGTTGTCTCATCTACTTGTTCTTCCACATTTGGATCATCTTTTGCGGGAAAAGTTGTACAATTCTCTTTCATGTGTCCTTTTCATGCATCTCTGGTTTCTTCTCTTTAGGAATCATATTTTTTCTTCATTGACCTCTAGTAGCACAACAGCCTGCAAGATCCTTTATTTCTTGCTTTGATCATCTGATTGGCCTAAGTATAGAATGCTATAAGGTTTTTCCAACTCTCCATTGCTTCCTTTGGAGTTTTCATTGGCATTAAGAGGATCTACTTCGCTTTGAGTTTTAGTTAATGTGGTGGACTATTCACTTCTTGTGCCCTTCACACACAAATCCAAGGACTTCAAAGAAGGATATGGGTGACATTTATTGGTGTTATATCACACGATGTAGAACCGTCATTTAATCCTATCATTTATTGGTATTATCACACCTTAGAGAACCTTCATATAATCCTATCCACTAGTTTGGATACCTAATATGCATCACTTTGTCAGCAGATTGGGTGTCATTCATTCATAGAATTTGGTAGGATATTGATGTGTCTCAGTTGGCAGATGTAGTTCGTTGATTGCCTCATGGGAGACCATGTGCTTGCTGATCTTTCCATCAGTCATTACTCTGTACACTCTGTTGGGCTTCTTAATGGGTCGGACCGACCCGACCTGGGCTGTAGCTGGAACCGACTCGAAACTGGGTCTTCCTCTTCCCACTTCTGGTTCTGCAACCAGAAACAAAGTAGCAGCGCACTGCCTTTTCTCTGCTGCAGCAGGACGCGATGGCAGTCCGGGATTGTGACGACAAATAGCTGGCGAGAGGTCTCTCCTCTGGAGACAACTCCCTGCACGAGGCCGGCAGTGCACACAGATGAACGTTCTCTGTTTCCTTTCTCTCTTCAGCGATGAACCGAAGAAAAGGATCAATCCCTTCACTTCTTTCTCCTTTTTACCAATAGAAAAGGACATTTGTCTCTGAATCCTTCACCATAAGATAAATTATCTCCTTTTAGTTTTTGTGCAAGAGCTGCCCAAAACTACTACTCTGTTATGATTTACTCCATGCAACAGCCATGGCCCACCTGTTTGATTTGCAAAGGTGACTGCAATCGAGCTCGCTGATCCAATCTCGTCTACTTGGAAATCCGTCGATCGCACGCAACCTTGGGCGATCTCCACCAAAGTTCTGATACCACTTGTTAGGATCAAGTTAGGGCTAAACACGTAATCACATGCACAACAAAAGAAGAAAAGCAATCTTATGACACAGTTTACGTGGTTAGGCAAGATTGCCTACATCCACGGGAATGGAGATTTGACAATCAAGAAATCTCTCTCTCACACCCCCCTTACAAGTTCTCTCTTTGTGTTCCCCTTTGCCCTAGCTTGCTTGCTTACAAAGAATTAACCCTAGGAGAGAATATGTAAGACTAGCCCTAATTAACTGGGCCTTAATGAAAACAACTCACAGGCCCAATAGGGACCTTGTGAGCCAAACCTAACACATTCTGCCTTGACACCACAATTGCATACAATCTTGCAATTAATCATCTAGTGGGGACAATCTTTCATATTCATTTGCAAATATCTCACACAGAGTGATTAGATCATGATCATTTCTGACCACTTTTTGACCATTACTCAAGATCATTGTTTTCCTTCCTCTGTCTGAAGGAAATGTTTCTCTCAATCAATCAGGAAATTTAGGTTTAACGTCATCTGAATAGAAGTTCATCATGTTATTCTTTTGTTAATATTATCTTTAAAGTTTGTGGACTTGTAGTTTGACATGTTCAGTGATCTAGACGTCTTGTGATAAGTGTAGAAATTGGGTAACATTTAAGGAATGATGTTTGTAGAAAAATAAATGGGCAAACAAGAAGCAATGTAGGATTTAAATATATTTTTATTGAATTGAATTTGGGTACAAGGAGTTAATATTTTAGGGCTACATCTTAATACAACTCTTCTGTGTTGTTGTGAATAGCCAATGGCTATTTATAAAGTACAATAAAAAAATGTCAACTAAAACTATGAGACCTAGTCCTAATCCCTCATTACTCTAGCCTGTAATAACTCAATTGAACTAATCCTAATTTAGAGAAATTACTCCTAAAATTACAAATAAACTCATTGATCCAAAACCACTAATAAACTCAATTGTTTTTCAACACTTCTCAAGCTGGCACATAGATACTATGACCAACTTGGTCTAAATACCATATGTCTACTTCTTGTTCAGTGGCCTTGATAAGGATCTTCGTAGGACCATCAACTTGACTGATCCAAGGAGATGAAAACTTCATATGCTCCACAACAAAAACTATGCAGTCAGCAACATTGCTAATTTAAACTGCAGCCTGGTATGCTGCACTGCATAACTGATGCAGAAATCGATGAAGATCTACTTTTTGTTATGGATGAAACTTATTTGCAACAATTGGAGCATCCTAAGATGGCCCACAAGGGTCCCAACAAGTTTTGATGGATAACTTGGACCCAAACAGTCCAGTTTCTGTTTAAAATTGAATATCGGGGACTGTTTTGGGAATATACAGAAGTGCAGGGGCTGTTATGCAATTTCCAGAAATTCTGAATACATAAAGGCAGTAGGTGCAGGAACATAGGGCGTGAGGTTAATGGGTCAAAACTGGCCCAATCTACATGGAATCTAGGGTCGCCCCTCAGTCCCCTTTCAAATTGTTTCTGAGTTACTTTGGGATTGAGTGGACCACGGGGCCCTACAGCCAGATTTGCAACAAGTGGCAGTGACGACCTGTAGTCTGGGAATCCACAAATTTCTTTAGGTTTTTTTTTTAATGTAATGGTTGATTTGATTAGGAAACAGTAATTAGAGATTTTTAATTATGTTAGGGCTCAATTATGGTAGGTTTGCTAGGTTTTTTTTTGGGTGGTTTTAAACATTATCTTAAGGGATGCATTATTGTGTTACTGTAGCATGCTACAGTTCCAGTATATGTTTTTTCAATGAAAACACGTGTGTTTCTCTTTCCCTCTCCTTGGTCATGTGGACTATGGGTGATTGAGAAGGCTCTTTAAGGTCAGATTTGGGTTATTTAATGCATTATCCAGAAAGTAAGTTAAGGGACCAAGGTCCCTCATCTTAAAAGTTCTCATGAGATGAGTTTTGAGTTAAGAGATGCCAACTGCATTATTGCCACTGACAATCATATCATCAATATATATCAATAGAATGGTACTCCATGAGATGTTCTTCGAATGAAGAGAGCTATCATTTGAACTTTGGTAAAAATGTGCTTTGAGGATGGCAGAGTGAATCTTTTCAAACTAGGCACGAGGAGCTTGCTTAAACATATATGAGGACTTATTTAACCTGCAAACATGTTGTGGACGACAAGCATAGCTTGGTGGAGGACTCATATACACAATTTCCTTAAGATCTCTGTGTAGAAATGCATTCTTGACATCCATTTGCTAAAGAGGCTAGGAGTGAGCTGTAGCCACACCAAGTAAACAACTGACTGTAGTCATTTTGGCAACTAGGGCGAAGGTTTCTTCATAATCAATGCCATACAATTGTTTGTACCCTTGGGTGACCTATTGAGCTTTGTAACGGTCAATACATCCTTTAGAGCGAACTTTAATAGAGTAGACCCATTTGCTTTCAATGATAGGAGTGAATGCTGGAATGTAGGCTGTAGACAATAGGCAGTAGGCATGTAGGCTGTAGACAATAGGCAGCAGGCATGTAGGCTGCAGACAACAGACAGCAGGCTACTTGTAGGCAGCATGCAAGAAGCAGAAGGCTACTTGGAGGCAGCAGCACATGCAAGAGCAGAGCATGCTCGTTGCAGGGAAGAAGGTCAGCTTACTTTTTAGTTTTTTATTCTTTTTCAAATTTCATTAATGCACCCCCCGCCCCCCAACCCCTCCTCTCTCTCTCTCTCTCTCTCTCTCTCTCTCTCTCTCTCTCTCTCTTGCGAGAAACAACTGCCCATCTAGCTTTCTTGTTATTTATTTTTGTCCTTTTCTCCCTTCCCTTTGTTTTTTCTTTTTTCCTCAGTGATGCATGACTTGGCTGAGTTTTTTATTCTTTTTCAAATTTCAATGATGCCCCCCCCCTCTCTCTCTCTCTCTCACTAGAAATAGCTGCCCATCTAGCTTTCTTTTTATTTTTATTTTGTCTTTTCTCCCTTCCCTTTTTTTTTTTGTTTTTTTCCCCAATGATGAATGACTCCGCTGAGTCCCATCAATCCGATACTGAGTCGGGGTGACCCAACTTGGTATATGCTAGCAATTCATTTGTCATTGCATCTTGCCAGCAGGGTATATTAGCAGCCTTTGAATAAGAATTTGGAATAGGAATGGGATCCAAAGAAGTAAACAATGCTGGAAATCCATATTTATCTAGTGTACCTGAGATACGACTAGTGCGTCGTAAGATAGTTGCAAGATCATTACCTTCAGGAGGAGTACTATTGTTGTCAGGAACTGGCAAGGTCGGTGTATCGGGAGTAGGAGCTGTAGTAGGTGGCTGCCTTGGACGACGGGTATAGATCTGTTTAATTGCTAGAGGAGAATCAAAAGGTGAAAAGTGAGGGAGATAGGAAACTTGGATATCAGGTGTACTTGAAGAAGGGAAATGAAATGGAATATTTTTCAAGAAAAAAGCATTTCGTGAGATCTGTAGCCAGCACTCTTTAGGATCAAAACATTGAAAACCTTTGTGGTCATCACTGTAATCAAGGAACATGCATCATGCAGCACGCAGGGACAGTTTGTTTCACCCAAGGGATGGAAGGTGAACAGAGCATAGGCACCTAAATACCTTCAAATGTGAGTAGGATGGAGGATGACCAAAGAAGCACTCATGCATGGAGACTGCACCGAGGACAAAGCCAGGTAGTTTGTTGATGATGTGTACTACTGTATGGCTGCTTCACACCAAAACTTAGGTGGGACCATGTATTCAACAAGCAAAGATGGGACAGTTTCCAAGAAATGTCAATTCTTTTGTTCGACAATCACATTTTGTTGTGGTGTGTGGGACCGGGGGGCATGATTTCTGATGAAGAATCCCTTTGTCTACCAAAAAAGTGTTGAATTCTATGGAAATATACTCTTCCCCTAAGTATGAACGTAAGATTTTAATAAGTTTTGAAATTGAGTGTTGACCATATTGTAGAATTTTTGAAACATGGAGAAAACTTTACATTTGGATTTTAAGAAATATGTCCATGTATAATGACAGTGAGCATCTATAAAGGTAACATAGTACTTATATTAAAGTCCACTCAAATGAGTGAGGGGCAATCCACCAAACATCTGTGTGAACAACATCAAAAGGTGCAGTGGCATGTGAATAATGAATATTAAAAGGCAATACATGACTTTTTCTTAAGCAACAAGTTTCACATTTTGATTTTGCAAAAGTAGAAACCATAGAACTAGAAATAGATTTAGCTAAAGATCCAAGTTTAAACAAAGATATCAATCTAGCATTATTCAAATGACCAAGCCATTTATGCCAAGCGGTCTACATATTATTTAGAACATTTATAGAAGAAGCAAATAACGATTTATGCCCCAATTCCTAGAGAAATAGCCTACCATGCTTACTCTCCATCCCGATCATCTTCCCAATTTGCTGCTCCTATATGACATAGCCAGAAGAAGAGAAATTAACAAGATAGCCATAACCAATAAGTTGGCCAATAGAAATGAAATTTGCTGCTAAATTAGGTACGAAGTAAGCATTGGGTAGGGTGAGATTCCCTATGGTAATTGTTCCTGTACCAGAAATAGGTAGTTGATGACCATTTGCCGCAGTGATGGAGTCATGGCCATTATATGGTTTATGGTTTTGCAAATTTTTGGCCACTGATGTCATGTGGTTTGAGGCACCCAAGTCAAGGAACCATGTGGTGGGTGTGATAGATAAAGATAGTGAAGAGGATGAGTGAAATGCAGTGAATGCAGTAGGGGAAAAAGACAGACCACTAATCCCATGGAGGTAAATGTAGATGCCATAGAAGAATTGATCAATTCTCAAATCTAAGCTGTAGTGAATGTGACAAAACCAGTATCATAAGAAGCCGGATCAAGCTGAGGGCTATTCTGCTGAAGAGCGATCAAACCATGCTTCTGAGATTTCTATGATTTCTTGTCAGGCCTTCTGGTGCAGTTGGAAATGACATGTCCATTGCGTTTGCAATAATTGCAAAATAATTTCTTTCTGCAGTCACGAGCCACATGTCCATATTTCTTACATTCAAAGCACTGTGATTTCTGGCCTCGGGTAGTGAAAAAGTTGTCTTATCAGCTTGTGGTGTTCCTAATGCTGTAAGAAGTTCCTTGGATTCCTCAGGGAGGGAATGATGAGATAGAAGTCGGGTTTCTTCTTGAAGGACCCCTTGGACACATGTATCCATATCGGGTGGGATTTCCTTATTCATGAGTGCAACCTGTACAGGCTCAAATTTAGGATGGAGATTCATCAGCAACTGGCTCACATGAAGTTCTTGTTGGAGCTTAAGGGCCTGGGAAAGGAAATCTGCCGGGACGGAATGGAGCAGTATTTGATCCCTCTTTGTCCATAAGGTTAGAAAACCATTGTAGTATTCCTGCACAGACTTAATCATTTTGGCAATATTTCAAGATGATATCTCCAGGCCTTGCTTTGTTGGTGATAAATTTTCTTCATGTGTGCCCACATGTCGGAAGCTTTTGTAAAAGCTTGTAGTGCCAGGGAGAATGAAGGATCAATAGAGTTGAGAATCCAAGTGTGACTACTTGGCATTACATTGGTTCCACATGGCGATGGTTTTATCATCAACAGATGATATCCCAGTAGGACCTGTAACTGGTTTTGTAATTGTGCCATCCAGGTAGCCCATCATTCCTTGTCCTTCAATAAAATTCTTAAGATGAAAGGACCAAGACAAATAGTTTGTTCCATTGAATTTCTCAGAAATAACTTCTACTTTGTCCATTGAAATTCCCCAGGTATTAGTGTCTAAACAGGATGAACAGAGCTTCAATTTTCAGAATCAGAAAGAAAAAAACTAAAATCTCCTCCTGGGCATCCCAAAAATTTGGAGAAGAAAGGGCTTAAATCTTTCGTAAAGGTATTTTCTTTTCGATCAGCCTTCCAGGTTATACTAGTGGCATAATTTTGTAACTACTGGAAGAAGAAATACTGATTTCCGACGGTTGGATTTGATTTGCAAGCGTCAGGTAAAAAAAAAGAAAAGAAAAGAAAAGGAAAAAAACAGTTGCGGAAAACTGTCAAATACAGAAATCAGTAGATCACTCAACTGTCAGGCTGATAAAATCCTAAAAAAAGGTGGAATATTCCAACACATATGGTCGACACTGATGGTGGAAGTTTTTCTGGAGGTCCAGCAACTGGAGGAGGGGCCCACTTGTTAGATCTGGTGGAAACAGCAGTCGACAGGCAGAGTGAATGTTGCCAGTGTCTTCTGTTTTCAGAACCCAATGCTCTGAATGACTGGGATGTATTCTCTGATTGCCAAAAGCAATGTTTATGGAAGTCTCCTCCCGTCCTGCTGTATCTGAAGACCAAAGTGGCTGTTTCTTTGTTGGACGAGAAAGGAAGATGACTATTGACTGTTCTCTGAAGAACAGTAGATACTTGAGGAAGAAAGCAGGAACAGAGATCCTGTGTCTTTGATACCATGCAGGGATCTGCTAATCCTTATATTATGCAGAATGGAGGAAGAAGAAGGCACCAAGAGAGAAGTTGTGGAATCTTTGTTGTGAACCAATGAGGGAGATCGACTGTAATTTTATATTCATCGTATGCCTAATCAAAGGCTGTAATTATATTCTAACTGTATCATGATTCCAAGCAAAAAGAGAATCTTACAATATATTTACAATTTTGTAGCAATCTCACAACTATATAGATTTGACCAATATCTTTAGAGATCCCTCGCGTGGGAGGGATAATCCTTTCATGGGCCTGGTTATGGGCTTTCCATGATGGGCCTCTACAGTGATATCAAGAATCAGGTATCAAATTTTGAAAACCTGAAAGGTGTACAAACAAGGTCCACTAACTAATTGACATTTCAATGTTTTTTTTTTTTTTCTTTTTGGAAAACAAAGGTAGGAGTTGTGACTGAAGTTTTTTCATTTGCTTCAATTTTGTGACTGATCCCGCGATTTGGATGTATATCAAATGCATAGTCTTGATATCAGGAGACAAACTTGTGATACCAAGAGTCAGGTCTCAAATTTTGACAATCTGGAGGGTTTACTAACAAGGCCTATAGGCTGATTATTTTTCTCTTATTGAAGGACATTTTGTTTTTCCTGCTATTCAGTGGGGATAAGGGATGACTACGTATCCTTAGAGATTGACAGATTGGGTGGAGAAGTTGTAGGATATTTTCAAGCAGCTTCATGTTTCGTCTCATCACATTCTTAGAGAGATTAATGCAATAGCTGATGGTTTTGTAAAGGAAGGACTTTAACAAGATTCTATCCTTTTTGATGTCTAATGTTGTTTGTTTGCTGTTTTTCTTTTATTTAGTTGTTTGTCTGTTGTTTTCTAGTTTGCCTTTTTGGCTTAGTCTTTTTCCTTTTGGTGAAATATTTTATTGGCAAAAAATATTTTGCCATAAAAAAGTCCTACTGGCTGATTTAAATTTCAAAATTTTTTTCTTTGATTCAATGATGGAGTTATGAATTCTGCAAATCCGAGATAAGAAAAAGGGAGAAAAGAAAAAACGGAGTTGCAAGTGCCTTTTGACATAAAGCGGGGCACCATCATGTCATGATATCAAGACAATATTTCGATATCACAGCATATATGCATTTTTTTCCAAAAGGACATTGTAATGATGGTATGAGGCACTCTTCTATCATTTTTTAGTTTTTGGTTCACCTGCCATTCAATGAGGGTTTAAGAGTAATTTACTCATAAAAATCCCTTATTGTTTTGTTTCAAGAATGTAGGGAAACAGCAAATGAAAATGAGGGGTGCATTATCTTGGTTTGACACACACATTCGTTAATGATTTATAGTTTTTTTCATAATGAAGTAGCAAACAGCTAAAAATATCATTAATTACCGATAAAGAAAAGAAGCATTAATATTGAAGGCTTGGGATTACTTTGCATTGTTAAAACTCATGCCTTTTGACTTGTTTTTAAATGGATAGAGTCACTGATGCCGCTAAATAATTTTTTTTAATTCCATCTATTAGACTGTTATATCTATGAATTCGCATCTAAATGGTACCATTTATATTACAAAGCAAATAATTTTTACAAAATAATAGCTGTTGTTCTAAGGGGAAATGCAGCTATCACAGGTGTTATTCTAGTGATAGAGTTTTTCCTTTTCAATTTTTTTATTGATACATTAGCATGAGTGATTTTCCTCATTATAATGTTGAAGGAGAGAAGGGACTTGTATTGTCATTTGGTGTATCTTAAATTCTTCGTGGGACTGAAATAGAAGAATTTTCTAACTAGACAGATTACCCCTAAGCAAGAAGCTATTCTGTAATGCATTCCCTCACTGATGCTTTTCTTGATTTTATTTCAGATATCAGAGTGGATGACATGTAAAAGGTATTTCGACTTAAATCCAGCTGATGCTGCAATTCGACTCAGCTTGATATCTAAAGTACATGGCCTAGAACAAGCGGAGAAGTTTTTCAATAATATTCCAAAGAGAACGAAAACCATTAAAACATATGGCTCACTTCTCTACTGCTATGCAGAGAAGAAGTGTGCTGAGAAGGTGGAGACCCTCTTGAAGACAATGAAGGAGTTGGGATTCCTCAACAGTTTCACATATAATACACTGTTGAACTTTTACTTTCAGATGGGACAGTATGAGAAGTTGGACCTTGTGATGGAAGAAATGAAAGAGATGGGCATCCCCTATGACATCTTTACTTTCAGGACCCGAATGAATGCGTATGCGGCTGCATCTGATATCAATGGGATGGAAAGCATCCTAAAAAGGATGGAATATGATCCAAAGATTGTGTTGGATTGGAACACATATTCAGTTGCTGCAAATGGATATATCAAAGCAGGTTTGGCAGACAAGGCATTAGCGATGCTGAAGAAATCAGAGGCATTGGTAACTCAAGATGACTGGGTTGCTCGCAAGTTCCTTCTCACAATGTATGCCAGCATTGGACGGAAAGATGATTTGTACAGGATCTGGAATCTTCTCAAGAGTTCATCGAAGAATATAACCAATGCGTCCTATCTGTCTATGATAGCTTCGTTAGACAGAGTAGATGATATTGAGGGTGTGGAAAAGATTTTTGAGGAGTGGGAAGCATCTTGCTTTTGCTATGATTTCCGTGTGCCAAATCTGCTAATTGCTGCTTACTGCAAAAGGGGTCTCTTTCACAAGGGTGAATCATTTATAAGCAAAGCCATTGAAAGAGGGCACACACCTTACCCCAGTACATGGGCATGCATGGCAGCTGGGTATGTGCTGGATAATCAGATCTCCAAAGGAGTGGAGATGATGAAGGCTGCGCTGTCCGCTAACCGAACTGGGTGGAAGCCAAATACTTCTATACTGGCTGCATGTCTTGAGTTCTTTGAAAAGCAGGGAGACGTGGAAGGACTGGAAGACTTTGTAAGGTTATTAAGGCTCAGGATTCCCTTGACAAGGGATGTATACCATTGGCTGCTGAGAACCCATCTTGTTGCTGGGGAACCAGTATCTGATGTACTCAATATGATGAAAGAGGATGGTGTGGATGCTGATGAAGAAACTGAAGAAATCTTGAGAAACAGCCCAGACAGAAATCCATTAGATTAAGTTGTTTCTTCTGTTTCATGGTAGCAGTTCCAAACAAGGAGAAGCTGTTTTCTTCTCCATCATGCCTGAACTTATAATCAAGACCGATCAATCACCCATACTGGTTTGGAGTGGCAGAGTTGGGCAGATGAACCCATCTAATGCACAACTAATTTCCCCCCACAGAAACTGTGAAGCTGGAGCAGTAAACGTGTCTGCCAAAATATTTGATCCGATTGAGATTTGAGGTACATTAAAGCTTAACCTATTATCTTCCCAGAATCATATATAACTGTCAGTTTGTGGTTGGCCATTTAGGATGGATATTTTAAATCTCAAAAGTGCAGAGCGTAGGATTTCACTGGATAACGATGTGAGACACTGTTGTGAAATGTAGTGATGCTGAAATCTTGATGTCTATGATTTAATCTTGCTATCTATGATATTGGTCCTGCTATTTACTATTTTTCTCTTTTTTTCATTGACAGAGATGATTAGGCAGACAATATGGTGCAGGGCAGTGGGCGGGGCATTTTTACCGTTTCCAGATGCCGTAGTAGGAATTTTCGATTCTGGTGGAATATTGTTTTAATTATTTCTTTAATTAAGATGGCAGGTGTATTCTGTTTTGTGTTCTGTGTGTGTGTACATTTTTTTAATGATTTTATACAAGAAATGTGTGGGAATTCTTTAATTAGAAGCTTTCAATATTCAAGGTTATTTGCTGCTGCAACATTAAACAATGAAAATCAAAATACAAAAGTAGGCTTAAAAACCAAGGTGGCAAACCCAGTAATCTGTTATGAACAAACTCAGAATCTATAGTGAAATTTTTGTTTAAGATTTAAACTAACAAAATGGAAAATATATAAGAAAAATGAACACTACGGTAAAAAAGGAGAAACTGTGTGTCATGCCTTTTTTGTGATTTAAAAAGTAGAGATTGGATAAAAATATTTATTTGTCACTTGACCCTTCCTCCTTTGATTTGAAATTAGGAAAGTAATACCTTTTGTTTTCCTTTTCAAAGGGGTTGAATGTGATGCTCTTCTATCTTTGATTGGCAAACCTCACTTTCTTTTGTGTGTGAAAAAACTCTCTTTGGTCATGCCTTTCTTTTCTTGGTTGTCAAAACCCCCATTCCTACCCGACATTTTTGAATGAGATATTATCTAAGATTTCCTTAAATAGCATTATATTGTTTATTTGTCTATTATGTCAAATATCCCAAAAAAGTGGAAACCATCCTATATTATCTGCGGAAAAAAATTTAACATTAGAAATTTTATTGATGACCTAACTACTTGTTTTTTAAAAAAAGATGATTTAAAAGTGTTCTAATCTATATGCTACTTGTTTGTAAAAAAAAAAAAAAAGGTTGAATACTGTTCTAAGCTATCTCTTCATAAGATCTCTTTTTGCAACTTTCCTAATCAGTTAAAAGAACCAAAACAGAATTGGAATGCTGGCCGGTTGGATAGGTAATCTCTACCGTCTACTTCTGGTCTGCCATTCATGTCACGTATATCTCTGCACGTCCCAAGTCCCCAACACAGGAACATGTTAAATTCCATAATGAAATTGTGGCCTTGGGACACTAATAATTAGTAAGCAATACATCAGAGTTCTCTGAACAAAAAAGTTTAGATCCGAAGTAGTATGCTTAGGCAGGTAGCACATGACACAGGAGTTTGTATGATTCAATTTGGTAGTGTTTCTCTAATCGAACGAACCATAATAAAAAGGAATTTATTTTGTTTCCAGTTGGTAGTTTTTTCTAAGAGAAGCAACGAGAAAAACCAAAATCTTCCTATTCCAATAATATGGCCCGTTTGATCGCATGAAATTGAATTTACATTGTGGTACAATGGTTTCACTGAAGGACACTTGACTCTTTTAGGATTTGATTCACTAGGGTCATGACTAGTGGACCCAACAAATTTTCATTGGGGGACCACCGCATAAAACAAAATTTTATAAGGGGATCTCTTGTAAAAAGACAATTCATTTTCCAACTTGATTTTAATTTATTTTCCGTTTCTGTAGTTTTCACCAATTTTTCTTCAATTTTAGCAACTTCTGGACACACATTTCTTAGGATTCCTACAATTCAATTCCGTTTGAAAAGAAAGGGCCCTGAAACTTTTGGTTAACGAAGTAGGAATAAAATATAATCCGGTTAAAGAGTTGGCAATAAAATACTACGCAGAGAATAGTGGGAGTTATAACATTATTAACAAGAAAACAAACAAAGCTATGCTGAAACCAAGGTGTCTTTCATTTTCTTGGCATATGGCAATGGAAATTTTAATACCCCAAGCTGCACAAAATCATATGGGATGATAGCCTTTCTAAGACTCTTAACTAACATCTGCTAATCATCACTTCCTTTTCTTAGACAATTTTGGGCCTATAACTAGGACTTGGATGGGGTGAATTGTGGGAGTTTTAGAGGGTGTTCCTCTTAAAGACGTCTCTATGAACATCATATTGAGGATCAGTACAGGTGCATCTTCACCTTCAAAGGAAAACATGTAATCTTCTTGATCCTTACCATTGTTAAGAAAATTTAATTAGATTACACATGGATCACCTCACCTCCAAGATCACGCCCAACACACCCCCACCCCCGCCCCCCCCCCCCCCCCCCCCCCCAAAACAACACGCGCACAAAAAAAAATCCAAAGATTCAGTCGACAGATTACAGAAGCCACTACATGACATGTATATGGCATACACCTGCTATCCTTCCGTTTGAACCATGGGGCTCGAGCAAGTCAATGAACAGAACCAATCTTACTAAAACTAAATTGCTATAAATTATTATGTTGGATTGGTCAATCATAGGCAACTTACACATAGACTTTGTGAAAGAGGGTTGGGGTTGGAGGTGGTTACTAGTGTGTGCAAAGGGATTGGTTCACTGAAAGTGGCCCTGTGCCCTCAAAAAATGGGGTTTGGAAAAAGGAGCTTCCCTTACATTAGCAAATGATCTATAGGGCCTGGCCATTTTTTGCATAAACCACCCATCTATTATGGGACCACCTAGATGCATGAAAACAAAGAACAGCTCACTAAAGGTGAGAGATAGACATACTGCACACTGCACTGGAGTTTGACCAAAAGTTGATCGAATTATGCGATGTTCCACCGTTGGGTAACTATTAATTGCATCAAATGAATCTGAGGGCCCATACAATGGGGGCTCATCTTCCGGCCATTCATTATGTGACAGAGTGCATGGTCAAAAATCTTCCAGCAGACAATATTACAATCCATTAACTCAATTCAAATGAATGATCAGAAAACAAACGAAACGGATCACTGTAGAGGGTCCACTCCTTTAATCTTGGCCCATTTATTAAGCAACCGTGTCTATATTTGTTGCTTAATTAGTTAGGGACTTCTGTAATGTGGATGGGTGAGTTCGTTACTTGTAAAACGAAATGATAATTAAATAAGGATACAATTGGATTTTCAAAAGTAACCAAGGGATTCAATTCTAAATGAATTTTTAGCTGTTCGTCTTCCATGTAGACGAGCTGGAGCCCCAGTTGGGCTTACCTGCTTGGAAATATATAAAAAAAAAAAAAAGAAAAAAACGGTTTGCGCCCATCTTGTAGTCTCTGTATAATATCTCGGATGTATAGATGGACCGCTTGTCAACTTGATGCATCCTTAGTCGGGACTGGGTCCTTTTGACAGTCTCAAGAATGCATGGGAGGAGGAGCACTAGACTTTGGGGTTCACATATTAAAAATATGAGCTACTCAAAATGAATGCCTCTCCTTATAATTTTGTTATAAAAAGAGTTTGTCCCTCCGAGCATTAGCTTATTAATTGATTAATGAATGCTATTAATAACAAATAAGATTATGTTAATTAGATTAGTTAATTTTTTTATGACTCAAGTATCCCTCACCAACCTAACCTTCAGACCATATGCATAATCTTTTAGTAGAATTAACTACTTCTAATGAGTGGCCTGCCAAAAGATATGGATGGATTTCCAAAATGCAGAGAATAGAAATGACAATTATGGAGCGATTTGTAGATTTTAATTTTATTTGATAAGAAATTTGTAGATTTTTATTGATATTTGGTTAAGGCAATTGTAATGTGGTCAGCAATTTTAATATAATCTGTCGTTTGAGCCTTGGATTTGCTTTCCAAAATTTTAAGTTCGACTCTCGCCCATTGCGTTATATGGGTACTATGTATGTGGCCATATATATACCCCCAAAGAATAATCCTTGTCCAAATTGGGTAACCTCCAAATCACAGGCCAAAGGTTTGAAGATTGGCAAGGAATACCTTGGGTCATAAAAAAAAATTACAAAGTGTAGCAATCCTAAAATTTCTTAGATTTTGATGCTTTTAACCGACTTCATGAACAGCACTGACCTTTTATCGAACTCAAAAAATAATTTCACCATAATTTCAAATGTTGTTAGATGGATTGATCCTCCCGGTTCTGAACTAATTTTCAACAAAAGTGACAGAGGACATTATCCAGAAAAATTAAAAAAAAAAAGTAATAATGAGTGAAAATTAACCGGATTCGAGGAGCATGAGATGCCCAAACAGGTATTGAGACAGAGGCAATGAACTCTGCAAATGAATTAGGACAGTTTAATGTTCCCTTTCATGTAATGCAATAGCAAGAAAAAGAGCATTAAAAAGAAAACGAAGCAGTAATGAGTTGCAGTTATTACCTGTCGAATGCGGTTGAACTTTCATTTTCCTTCTCGTGTGCAGGCTATGTTTTTTTACTCGGTGAGCTCTTTTTTTACCTTTGTGGGCTTTGCAGTTTACTCCCGCGGAATTTGTCTCTACGTCTTACCCTTCGGTTAAGAAAGAAAGAAAAAAATCCTCAAATGATTGAACCCCACTGAAAAGATCCACTCTTTCGACCCTGCCATGCTCATTATCCTGAGTGGGACACTCAGAGGATGCTGCTTCAACATCTAGTGGGCTTCAGTGACAGGTGGGGAGGACACATGGCAAAAACAAGGATAAGAAAGAGAGAGAGAGACAAGGATAAGAAAGAGCGAGAGAGAGAGAGAGAGAGAGAGAGAGAGAGAGAGAGCATAATCGCTTTTCGTTTTCTTTCTCTTTCCCTTTTTGTTTGAGAAAGAGAGAGCATAATCGCTTTTCGTTTGCTTTCACTTTCCTGTTTAGCAGGCACCAAGAGAGAGAGAGAGAGAGAGAGAGAGAGAGAGAGAGGAGAATGAGCAGCTGTGGTTACGAAGCACTCGTAGGCGCATGGAAACTTTCTTCTACTGGTTGGTAACTTTAGCATGCAATTGCCTTGCTCTGGGTCATATCATGTACATGCAACGTTGTTCATTTCATTCAATGGCATTTCTTGTCAGGTGCGGGTGTTCGAAAGTGGGAAAGGAAGCATCAGCAATGTCATACGATGAGTCTTCAACCCACAAAGAAGAATGAGAAAGAAAAACTCTCTACAATGTCTTCCAGCATTTCCACAGATCTCCCTCTCTACGAATCCCCTAACGTACCACACCTCCTACTCTTTAAACTCTCTCTCTCTCTCTCTCTCTCTCTCTCTCTCTCTCTCTCTCTCTCTCTCTCTCTCTCTCTGTGCAGGCATCCTTTGATGAGTACCTGAGCAACCGACCCCGGATATTGGAGGCCATGTTTCCAGATAATAAACAGAGGAGCCAAAGGTTGAATGATGTGAGTCTTCATTTATTTCTGAACTCAAGAAAAATGTATATGGTTAGCTGCATCATTTCTGTTCTCTTGTCTTTTTTAAATTGTGTGGTTGGTCTTGCATGCATAGGCAACTCTGAATTAACTCTTGAAGGATTCATTGTCCCAGTTTAAGCTAGATACTAATTTCTCTTTTGCAGGATGAGTGGAGGATACAAATGCTTCCCCTAGATTTCCTCTTCCTATCAATGAGGCCACTCATTGACATAAGGTTGGAATGCAAATCAGAAGGAAGGGATTATCCACCAGGAGTTCCACACCATGTCTCAAGGGTGCTTGAGCTTGAAGTTGTATGTCCTTGCAGTCTTCTTTCTCTGTTTCTATTCAAACCGTTTAAGAAGAATGTTAATAAAAACACGACGTCTACCACTCGGAGTTGCATTTATGTGGATATTATGAAAATCTCGCCATGCTTTCGTGAGAAAATTGCAGAATGAGATAAATTTGATTTTATTGCATGGTTTCCAAAATAGCATCAAATTATGGGAGTCTTGCCATACTATTGTTTACTCTATACATGTAAAAAAAAAAAATTTTTATATTATTTAATGTATTTTTTATTTTTTTTTCTATACTTTTTGGATCATATCCTAGAAAATTCCTATGATTATTATTTTTCTGAAGGTAACAATGAAGGATTTGTTAAAATAAAAGAGGATTCAGTGCCTTAAAGTAATAGCTGCATACCAAACCACAACATACAACAAAAGAAACCTACAAAGAAGCAGTAGAAAGTAGCAAAAGAGCAAGAATTAGGAGAGAGAGCTTACATCCAAATCATCACTTGGATCCCCTACTTTGAAACAAATCCTCCACTTCATTGCAACAATGAGATTTAGGACAATGCTCGCATCAAAGACACTCTTCATTACACTTACATCGAACCCTACTCTAAAAGGTGCAAGGCTTCAAACCTTGGTTTTATAACTACACTCACCTAAAGAATCTGGAAGGGCGTCGTAACTCAGGTGAGAGCCCAACCAACATATTTGTAGATGTGGTTGACTCAATGGCCTTTAACTTGAGTCAATTTGGTTGATTCAGGGTGAGCTAGGTCAAGCTTTTGAATGGTGAAATTAATGTTGTCAATATTATTGGTTGGAAGAAGGAATCATACACCACATTACCTTAATATAACAAATCAATCATTCTCAAACTGTAGTCATACTTCATCCTCCTAGGATTCATAGAGTATGCAGCAGGGGAAGGAAAGCTACTTACAGAATATCACTATTGAAAAGAAAAAAAAAAAAGGCCACTCTTCCTGTTCTTAGACTTTTTAAATCCAAAATGCACTCTTCTATATTTTTATGAACTTAGAATTTTCCAAGAGAACTCAATTGTACTTCAATCCAATCAACTGATGATTGGGTTTTACGTTTATAGTTTCCCAGTTGATCTAATTCGTAATTTCCTTATAATATTTCTATTTCTTTAGACTTAAATGGTCGTGTAAGGGGATGGTTACAAACAAGTACATGGACAATATGGTTTTGGACAGAGGTAAGATGGCAGAAGATATCACCAACACTGTTTTGGGTGTGTCCATGCAATAGTTAATGCATACAACTAAAATAAGGAAGAACATCTTATTAAGAATAGGCCTGTTAAAACAAAAATAGATTTTTTTTTACTAAAATGTGTAGAGAACTTATTATACAAACGTTATGAAGTCATCCAAAGAGTCTTTCAGGCCAAAACAACATAGGTAATTGATTCTAGATGTTCTTGAGAATAGAAAAGCTAATAAGAAGGTGCTCTATTGCCCAAGAATAAGTTTGTGGAATTTAAAAGGGGAATAATTAACAACATCTAAAGAAATAATAGTAAGGCAAGGCCTTTGGAAGTTGGCAATCCTTTCTAATAAAATGCGGGATTGGATGGAGGGTTGACATTACAAGGTCCCTAATGATTTGCTTGGAGACCGATAGGGAAAAAAACCGGTGATGTGCTTGGAGAGTGTGAGGGGTAGAAGTGCTATACACACAAGGGAATTTGGTGGTGAAATAAAAATTTTCAAAGGTTGTTGATGAAAATAAAACATTATTAAAAGACTGGCAAAAGCCAAGAACTATAGAAGACTTTGGAAGGTTAAGTTAGTTAAAAAAAAAACAGCCTCTATGAAAGCCCAAGTAAGGCTAAGTATGGAGCCTATGACAATTTTTATATGCTTAGCTAGAAAGTGAGGAAGGTGAGAAAAAGGATATTCGATTACAGGTGACTAAGATAAGCATGCCAAGATGGACCTGTGGTGTTGAAGGATAAAATTTGGATTTGAGTATGTAAGAAGAAACTTATAGGTAGTTCCAATAGAAATAAATATCAAGAAATTCATCTGGGATATTTCCACGCGTGCCTAGAAGTAGAAGATAAAAAAACAACCCCAATATAGTATGCTCTGATTCCCAGATACAACATGTATACGATATGGACACGGCATGAATACAGAAGGGACACGGATTTTACGCGTAAAAAGTGAAGTATCGGATACAATACAATACGATGTGTTGCCCATTTTGAAGTATCCATGCATTATAGATAGTATGTTGAAGGGTGACAATAACAACCTAGAGAAGGGGGAGCTAGAACAATAAAGCTCTTGATTGGCGCAATAAGGAAAGACACCATAGACTATTAAGTTACTGAGAATATGGCTTGAGACAGGTTGAGAGAAACTATTTAGTTACTGAGAATATGACTTGACACAGGGATGAGAGAAAAGTAGCATTTACAAAGTCTGGGGGATGACATTTTCCACATATCCGAACATATACATTCTTTCACTGTTGTACAAGATTCCTTGGTAAGCTGGTGGAGGCTACTTCTTTACCCGCAACTGGGCTCTTTAGTTAAGAGATGAAAAGGGTTCCATCTTAACTACCTTTATCTGGCTTAGTTGTTTTTAATGATTCTAATGTGGCTAAAGTGTTGGCCACCTGACAAGATTTAGCCATTTCAAGATTCACTTATAGTTAGATTAACTGTGGAAGTGACTCTGCTGGTAGGGAAGTATGCCTTCAATGACATCGAACAGTTATAAGCTGATGTTGAGGTGGTATTTTCTGCGTATTATTGGGGTAGCCAATCACATTGCAAAAATTGGGTGGATTCTGGATAGATTAATTATGTGTAGAGGTTTTATATTGTAATTTAGTAGTAGGAGGAGCAGGTGTTTTCTTGTTGTGATGATCAGATGTAGGTCTTTTGTTTTGTGCTATTTCATGGGTGACTTATGTCACTCCAATTTCGTGGAGGTTTCAGTTATATTTCAATAAGATCAAAGTATTGTCTTCTTGTATTTAAGTACTTTATCGTGTGTGGTATGGCAGTCAGTTTAGCAAAGCAAGGGGTAGATAGTCAGTCATTGGTCGCTTCTGTAATTTAACCTTTGTGGCCACTGGGTACAATGCTCTTATACTAAGTGCTGTTATGGGCATATTTGTTGTAGTGTGTATGTTTTCTTTGGTTGTGGATACTGGATGGATCTATTATGTATCGAGGTTTATTATTGTTACCTGAATGTAGTAGCAGGAGGTTTTCTGTTGTAATCATCAGATGTAGGCCTTTTTTTCGGTTTTTTTTTTTTCTCTTTTGTTTTTGGTGTTTGTGTGTGTTTTGTGCAGTTATGTGTGTTTTGGCTGACATATTTCTTCTGTACTGCTGTTCTTTGTCCCTCCATATTGCTCTTCAATAAAATTATTTCCATTAATGATCAAAAGAATGAGCTCTTTTTCTTTATTTCAAGTGTAATCCCAGCAACTGAAGATTTTCCTACTTTCTAGTCTTTTCTTATTCATTTCCTTCGTTGCAGAGTATAAATGGCTTTGTTCTCTTAAAGTACTGTTTTCTCTCTCGCCCACCAATCCCACCCAGCAGATAGAGAGAAGCCACTTCTACTTCTTTCATATCTTACCCCATTCATGTATCTTACACCCTTTTGATGGTTGGAAGCAGGCAGACCATAGTCCATTGTTTTAGCCATCAGTTCGCACACTGGTTGCTCCATAGCCAGATCCTGTAATACTGTAGAGCTCCATCATTCATATATCTTATACCCTTTTGTGGTTAGAAGCAAGCAGACCATATTAAAGGAGCCACTTCGGTTAACCATAATTTTACTGGCTGGTAGGTCCTACCTTCCAAATACTCTTTTGGCCTGTTAGATTTATCCAATGTGAATAGTAAACAACCATTAGAATGGCAGGTTAGGACAGCAGAGGCATTCTTAGGAAATCATAGGTAGAGAGAAAACCCATCTCTTAGGAAAGACCAACTGCTCAATTACAAGCTAGGCCAGAGAGATTTTAGTAAGTAAATAATAAGAGGTTAAAAAAAAAAAAAAGTGGTAGGGGTTACTAGGGACATCAACTATATTCAGGCACTGATTCATGTAATGTATTGGAATTGGTTGTTCTGTACTTTTAGACCAGATGGGAGCTTCCAGGCCTGGATGGTGTTCTCAGGCCTTCTCATTTTTCACTGGGTGTGCGAGGGGCCTTATATTCGGAGAGGCAGGGCATTCAGAGTCGTCTAAAAGGTCAACTGGAGATGAGTATCAGCTGCATTCTCCCTAGAGAATTGGCTTTGGTGCCAGATGATGTTCTCAGAGGTGTCTCAGCAACGGTTAGCCCAAGTCCCTTGTGCTATATATTCCATATGGTTTGTTGCAAATTAGAAAACCTTTTTTTTTTTTCCAACTGGTAACTAGAAATCATCACTGTAAATACTATTGAGAAGGACTTTTTTGTGTAATGAGAGGATTCTCTTTCCACAAGAGAGATGAATCTCTAGGAATGCGAAAAATGATGTCAGTTTATTTTTTTTCCTTTTTCTGGCACACCGAGCCAAATGAAGAAACAATAGGCCACATGGAAAATAAGAACAATTTTCCTCTTCTGTAGAAGAATCCTCGCCTCACGCAGGCGGGCCTATATGGGTTCCTAATCACCAGGCAAGGGTTTGAGTCCGATTGAGTGCTGCTGAGGACAAGAAGTGCGTAACCCACCTGAAACCTACCCATGAGTGGGTTGAAAATGTCAACCTGTCCTGACTTTCTGTATTGGGTTGTTGGGCCAGATTGCAACAAGTAAAGCTGGACCTGAACCAGGTAGAAGTTTGAGCACAAACCCTTTTAAAAGTAGGCTCACAAGTGTCATATCAAACCCTACGGCATTTTTGTGCAATTGTTTTTCTATGGAAAAGTTGTGGAAAGTGGAAACAGTTTTTTACACCACTGGAACTCGCATGTCGGGTCCGGCTACTTTTCTGCCAAGGAAAATGAAAAAATGAATTAACTTTTTCTCGATCATGTGGAAATTCATTTCCGATGGAGGTGAACTTCTCTCCGCACAAGCGGAAAAGGTTTTCTGCAAAACCAATTTTTTGCACCACTTTTTTGCAGCACTGCACAGACTTGCCCTAAATTACCAGATTTGTTGGGAAAGTGGATTAGGGTTTGCCACATGGGGTTTCCATGTTTGATTCTACACCTTCCATGCCTCCAAACTAACGGTTGTCCAGCTTATGGACCCTGATCAGAAACAAATGTGTGCCATAAATTCATTGACACTGTTTTGGATATGTGGTGCAGGTTTTGAGGAGGCTAGTGGAGAACATGAAGCAGAATGTGAATGAAAGGTTGCTTTTGGACTTCAGTAACTTCAGAAGGGAGAGGGAGAGATTACAGACACAAGGGAAGATGGCTGTGCAACCTCAACCTCCTGATCAATTTGGAATTAAACAAACTCTTAATGATATTTAAGCTTTTGTCCAATGAGATTACGAGCTCTACTTGAAGCCAAAGACAGAGACATGTGGGTGCCATTCTTCATCATTTTTTTCTCAACTTAATTATACTGCCAAGTTCTTGTAGGGTACTTGAGACACCAGGGACCATTTTTTGGGTTTGAGATTAATGTAAGAATAGTGATTAAGATAAATTAGATATAAAATAATAATATTTTAGATGAATTGAAAAAGAGAATCATTTAATATTTTACCCACCTAATTATCTCTACCTATTAAAAGACTATATAAAAATGATTTTTCCTATACTGTTTAAAAGATTTACGGCATGAAATTTGACTTCTACCTGAAATAAACACCCACCATCCATCCATCAAGCAATTTCCAACTGCGAGATCAGGGTGGGCAAATGCAACTTGGGTCCTGCAGGATTGGGTGGGACAATTAGCATGCTTATAGTGAACTCACTAGTGTTTTGGGAGATTATTGTGTCAAGAAAATGCTGGGGGTATTTACAATTGAAATACATTTCTCCTTCGACAACGTTGATCAAGCTTGTGTTAACCTAATTCAGTTGTATCTAAACATTATATCTTTCAGCTCTCTCCTCTTTAATAATTCATCTTTGGGACCCAATTTGCCTCGAATTTCTAGAAATTTAATTTGATGCAAGCAAGCTCCAATTATTCAGTTTTATGGCCTAAGTTGACCGAGCAACACCGACCGTATCCTGATTTTTAGACTATGTATGGTAGAGGAACTGACCCTGTTCACAAATTACTAAAGAACAGTGATTAAGATTAAAATAAACAAAATCATTCCAATACCTAAGTTCATAATTAAAGAACATGAAAATAAGGTGCCTCTCTCTCCTTTACTCAAATATGAATATCCTATGCCGCGCATCCCTTGAAATGTGGGGTAAACTAAACTAATATCTGTCACTGGACAAAATTGTCATCCTTGGGCGTCCATCTCGAAGATGTATTTTGTAACATCCGATTGAGGATCAGTACAGGTGCATCTATACGATTCAAGTGAAAATATGTAAGCGTCTTGATGTTAGACATAGGTGGCCCTCATGACCACATGTATAACAATGTAAGGCCCCAATTTAAGTCCACTAATTATGATTTGTTTTTCTCTTTAGTTTGATTTTAATAAATTATATTATATTCACTATTAGAAAGCCCAATCCATTAAGACTCTTGTTTGGACAATTTTTAATGGAATTAAGAAAATTTCTCTCATTGGAGTGAGAATAGAGAAGGGACATAGGAGAATACCAGAGAAAGCTCATTGATCGTAAGGCAAGATAGTCTTTAGATCAGATCCAAATTGCTCATCATCAAGCTCATGGTGCAACATACGCTTTCAGGTTTTTGGATCATCCATTGTTTAGGTTTGATATTTTGTTGCAAACCATATTATATATTACGCTTGATTCTTACCGTTAAGGAAATCTTATTAGGTTTTAAATGGATTAAGCTACTACTTGCTCTATCTTTTACCCCAAAATCTCCCTAGTTGATATCTTAAAAAAAAAAAACCCTCCAACCCACCGGACAAAAATTTCCCACCATATCCACCAATCTCTTTGATGAGAAATGGCTCCCACCTCTTCCTCAGTTCACCACCATCTAATATCACCACACCACTACTGTGTCAAGGCCTTGATGGAGCCTCTCACCTAGATGTTCTAGCACAAATGGCCCGGTTATTACTCCATGCACTAGCAAGTTGGCCTTTGTCAATCTATCTAGGCTTTTGACTAAAGCTCACATGGAGGCAAGGCAGACCTAGGTATGACGATGTGAGGGCAGTCGCACCCATCGGCTTCCATCCGTTTTTAAAATTATAATGAAAATCTTATCTTTGTTTAAAAATTTACACAAAAATCCTATATCCACACCCAAAACCCACATGAAAATTATAAATTTGTTCTAAAATCCAATTGCCTAACTTGGCTCCGCACTCCTCAAATGAAATTTCTGGGTCTGCCACTGCATGGAGGCTTACTGACTCTCAACCGAGCAAAGATAACACTAGGAGAATTGAGAGGCCTTGTATTGGATCCTCAAATTTGCAATTCAAGATTATCGAAGAATCTTACATAATCTTTTGGACCCTTCAAGATCTCCATCGATCCAGGAAGATCTATCCGTCCATTCAATCACTACCACGAACGTCTCAACACCTGAATAATCATGATGCACTGACATGCAATTCCAAGAAGCCTCAGGGTCGTCACATACTGCTTCAGACTGTACTGCAGGTAATGCAATGAGATTATGAGACCAACATGTGGATTGTGGGCTCACCATGAAGGTAAGACCATTTAGATCTAGTTACACATTGAAGGTAAGATATAACTTTTGATTGGTTGAAATTAATTATAGAGACTTGTGGGGGCAAGTCTCCCTTCCTTTTCTCAACTTGTTTATACTGCCAACCTCTTGTAGGGTATTTGAGACACCAAGGGCCACTTTTAGGCTTTTAGACTATAAAAGAAGAGATCTTGAAATAAATTATATGTAAAATAATATTATGGTAGATGGCCTCTCATTAATATCACCGACCAGATTTCTCTTCCCATTAAAACCATATAGAAAAAGGCTTTGTTTTATAATATTTTTAAAGATTTATGGCAAGACTGAGACCTTAACCCCTGAAGCAACAGACAAACACCTACCCATCATCCATCAAGAAATTTCCTACCTAAAAGGTCAGGGTGGGGAGATGCAACTTGGGTCCTGCAGGATTGGTGAGATAATTACATGGTCACAAGTATCCTTTCGGGGAAGGGAAATAAATGTTGGGTTATTTTTGCATTTGTAGTTTTTTTCTTTGGGAAAATCGAGAAAGTGTAATGAAAAACAAACTATGTTTTACTTAATTATAAGTATATTAAAAAGAAAAAAATATAATGTGCTGATCAAATGCATTTATGTTTGATTTTTTACCAATTAAATATTGAAATTTTATGTGACAGTTCCTCTCTCTTTTTTTTTTTTTTTTTTTTTTGCATTTCAAATATGACAATGTTATTGAAACGATGACATTTTATGATGTTATTGTAAAAAAATCAACCATAGTTATAACACTAAAATTAACAAAGCCTTGATGTTGGGATAAAGAAAGGATTGATATGACCCAATATAGTTAGGACAAAGCTTTAACGTTAATGATGTTAACTAGAGCAAGTTAATAAAATATTGTCAATCTTATCATTTCTATAAATGTAAGAAAAGATGATATGCTTATATTGTTTACTAAGCCATCCTACTATTTTTAATCTCCACAAAAACAACCAAGAATTGATCTCCGGTTGGATGAGTAACTTTGGGTGGAGTGTATGGGTGTGGGCATGCACATGCGCATGAGTATTTATGCAAGCCCAAGAAAGAAAGAAAAAAAAAAGACATCCTAACCTATTCTCTTTACTAATTTTCAGATTTCTTGCATTATGTCAGGCTATTTCTTGCACATATGTTATTGTTGGAAGTAGGTGGGTCTCGTGGATAGATTTTCAAAACTTTTGACCCACTTGACACAGGGATCAACTATCCATAAGACCAAAACCCAATCCAGGATACGTTACCTTCAATCTCGTGACCATGTATAGTAAAAATTATACCAGCACTAAACATCCAAAATAACCTACGACATGCAAGAAGTAGATCATACCTTTGGAGACCCGCAGTGCTCTAATGGACTTCTTCAAGACCTCTTAGCCTTCCACGCTATGACCCCCGAATTGGATTTCTTTTCTCAAGAAGAACGGTGGAATCTTCAGGAGAAAATCCCAACTCGAGACTCCAAGGAACTAGAAGAAATGAGAGGAGAGTAACTCGCGCAACTCTTGCATGAAAGGGTTTTGGGCGTGAGCGGAGCTCTTTTGGACGTCCAAGGATATTTTATAGACTTCCAAATCTCTCCCTTGTCTAATTGAAATAGAAGTCTTACTTCCAAAGCAATTAGCAACTTTCTCCTTTCCAAACTCTTATTTCTAGAGTCCAAGTCGGATTAGTGTTTTCCAATATCTTGGGCTAGCGTGGGGACCACTAGGGATTCCTCAGAAAGCTGGCTCCAACTGGAACACCGCGAGCCCACATCTCATGTGCAATCCGGGCCCACAGTTAATTGTAAATAACACCACTATATAAATGCAATTGCACTCCAGTCTTAGGAATAAATTACAATGAAGACCCTAAACTTCCCAATTACCACAAGTAGGCACCTCTATCAATATCCGTGGATCAATTGGAATAAATCCGTCTCTTCCAATCTAAGTTCCACATCTTATTATCCTTGAGCCCCAATTAATCACAATAATCATCAGTACCATCCAATTAACTCTTAATTGAGATGGGTGCGCACTTACTAATGACAAATCCATTAATTGGCACAAGGGGATAATAGAGATAGATTTCATCTTGATCATTCAACGTTCCCACAGTTCTACTACCATATACCCAAGACACCGAGGTGTTAACCTATAGTCGGCCTCACTCATTGGTGACTCAAAGCAAATGAATAGATAGAAACTTGAATTCGTCAATGTCTTAGGATTGAGAGCCTATTGCTAGGGAATTATGAGAGCATACCTTATTATTGAGACGGAATACCATAAGGTGCATCTCATGGTCCTTCAATACATCCAATGTACCGGCACTATTGATCCAGAATCTTACATTCTGATGATCGAGACAAATCACACTATCTCATAGTGATCAAAGTGCTGCAACCTTATCAAATGAGATGCCCAGTCTCATTACTGGTTGTGAAGCTATTTAAGTATAAGATTTGTGACATATATCTTCCGCGTGTGGATCTCATCCATGCACATATATCACATCTAATATACTAATGGGACCCGGTTCAACTCATGAACCATTATGTCATACGTATTGGTCATGTGCATGAAGTAGTAAAATAACATTCATCTCATGAAAGTAAAGCATGATTTTATTGATAAATAAAGAAATTAATCAATTTATTACATCAACTGATGGATTGAGTCCACAAAAACTAACAAAGTCCATGAAATTACATAATAAAATCATCATTTTAGGTAGAATCATGTACTTAGTTAAATAAAATGTATTGATTTTCATTAAATTTCATCACTTCATACATTTTCACCTTGAAATTAGAATTTAAGCATTTTATATACATTTTCTATATCATTTTATTATTTTATGCAATTTGCCAATCTTTTGAAGAATCCTAGTTGGATTGTAATTCTTTTCTGTAGGGATCCCAGTGCTATAAAGGCTCTTTAACACTTCACTAGTCATCTAGATTGCATAGGAAATGAAATATTGTAGATCCCACAGAACCCTATGGAGAATTTTGTGGATGTCCTTGCATCAAGATTCTAATACTGGACCCAATTTAAAGCACAAACAATTATTTTGGACTCCATGCACACACATGTGAAGGGTGACATAGTGGGGTTCACTCATCTTGCATGAGTCCAAGAGTCATATTTGAACTAAAGCACCTCTCGCGGAGCCCACCATTTAAGCAGAGGAAATCTCCCACATGACAGGGCCCCCAATTTGTTGCAAATTTGAATGAGTTTGAATTATGTGTTAATTAATTTAAAGAAGATAATTCTAGTAGAAGATAAAAGCTAAGGAGTTTAAATCAACTACAATTAATCTCCTTTGAAATTATGAAGAGTAGAGATAAAATTCATTGAAATTCAAAATTTAAAAGCCAATCCCATTTTTATTAGTTAAAAAGCTGTTAGCTTTTCAATGTAATACACACCATTCAGTGTTCCACATCACTGCCTAAGTTCTGTATTTGATGTTAATCGCATTACTCTAATTATTATTTCCTGCAATGCCTATGATGACAATTAATATTTCATCCCATCAAAATAATGCTATCGTAGAAATACAATTATGAATATATTATGAAAAATCACATAGAAACACAGAATATGGTATCACCCTACAAAAAGCCTTAAACATAAGACGCCAATGCACTCACCATAAGTAGTTCAAATATGATGTGCTACACCAGTCAAATTATAAACAGTTTAAATGGACATCACCTTTTGGACCTATTCTCAATAATCTGTTATAACTTGAAAGGTTATGCAAGCGAAGAAAACTGTTACATGGCCACCAAAACCATTCAACTAGCAAGAGAGAGTGTGATTTCATTGCTAGCAACTTCAACTACATTATACAACATATGACATGCCATGTGGGAAACACATACATTGACATTTTACCCCAGAAATGTCTTGGCTTTTCTGGTAACTTAATAAAACATTTATGGTTGTCTCTATTATTTACAAGTATAATCACAAAGGCAAAGCAATGCAAGAGAGAGACCTCTAGAAGAGAAGCAGACACAAGACCAAGCAACAGAAGAGGAATGCTGAAATTCTGCTCAAAGATCTCTCGGCCTGCATCTCCTGTCTCCTCAGGTGGGGGCTGTTAACACTCCCTCTCAAGTAGTAAGGATTGGAATAGTACAATCCGGTCTCCGGATACCCAAACACCCAAGGAAGCACCGCAACAGCTGTTCCACCAAAAGCCCCTGACATTGGTTGGAAGAGCCGAGAAGACCCACCACCAAGACTCATTGCTGCGGGGTTCATGTTGTGATTGTAATGGTATGGCTCATTTTGATATTCAAATTCCGCCAGCTGCTGCCGAGGATGCTGAGGTTGTTGAGGTGGTGCTTGAATGGCGTCGGGCCGATAGGCAGATGGCCTTTGTGGGATTTCCAAATGAGAAGCCGAGGGACCTTTGGAAATGTAATTGGCCCGTGAAGGAGCATCACCTCTACCATAGAGCGGCACAATGGTGGCCTGCGAGAGGTCTGCCTTGCAGACAGGACACTGCTGGGGACCAGAATTCTTGTGATTTATCCACTTGTAAATGCACGACCAGCAGTAAAGGTGGCCACAAAGCGTAACAATGGGGTCTTGAGCGAAATCCAAGCAGATATTGCAATCAAAGCAGCCGGTGGAGTTGTCTGACGAGGCTGATGTGCTGGACGTTGAGTTCTTTAGTTGGCCTTGGTCAGTTTGGGCTGGAGGTTCTTCCACAGGCTCTTGAAAGTGGTCTATATCCATGTGCTCTGTTTGGCAATGGTGCTGGAAAAGACGCGGGAAAAATCAGTCTTTGAGTTTGTTAGTGAGGAATTGAATGGATAGATCAAAGTAACTATGCGAAGAAGATAAAATGAATGATTGGAAGAAACTAGTACTACTGAGTTCATAATTAACATGAGTTAAAGCAAAAAACCCTATAAAGGTTGGTCAGTGGTAACCCATTTTTTCAAAAACTAATCAACACATGAAAACAATTAAAACATCACATAGACCCACATACATGGTAAATAAGAAGAATTGAGTAATTTTCAGGCCTCATTGAGTAAAATTATCTCTGACCTACAAATAAAATGGATATACACCCTATTAAGGTTGGTAACTCATTTCTAACATAGATGAAATGCCTTCCTCAGATGCAAACAAAAATAATACATTTCAGTGAAATAAGGTGCATATTCTGAATACCAATGGGGTAGTAACCAAACTACAATTGATTAATCTAACACAAATCCACCAAACATTTGGTTTCCTTAATTCATATTATATCCATCTAATGTTCAATTTAGTAACACCATCATTTTTTTTTTTTTTTTTTTTTTTTTGCTGCTATCAGAGGCTGTCCGAGCCCTTTGAGCCGGAGTAATCCCTTTAGGCCCGAGGGAGCAGGTTAAATCCTCAGGTACACTAGTGCAGTATCACGGCTCAAACGTGCAACATCCAGGAGGATACCGAATCTGCATCAATACAAATGTCATAGTTGATGCTCAATTCAAGTCCAACCATCCCAGTCACATGTAAAAACTGAATACCATGTATTGATCAGTTAATTCATACACATCTACTTTTTTTTTTATCAAAAGAATCCAAAACGAAGAAAAAAATCTTGGAGGGAAAGGAATAGATAAACACCCAACAACCCCTGACAACCTTCCAAAAGAACAGAAATTAGAGCCACCATGACCATTCGACTTCTTACTGTTCGGAATTCTGCATGTGGTGGGCCCCGGGTGGACTTATAGCCAATGGTGGGATGTACACGGACTTATCAAGTATTAGGAGTAGACCATGTGGATCAATAAGAGACCTAAATACGAGGTGACCCAATTATCACTCAAATTAAACCTAAATGAATCTTTTGAGAGCAGATTCATGGATATGAGCAGTTTGTCATACTTGGACTGTTGGACAGAAACGTTTGGACCCGAATGCTGAAAATTGGACATAAAGGTTTGGACGGTTTGTCAAACTTGGACTGTTTTCATAATTGTACTAGAAAATTGTAGAAGTAGATACTAAAAAGATACCTGAATGCTGAAAAATGTGAAGAGACAATGACACAGGGATTACAGTTAGATTTTTTTTTTTCCTGAGTACCCAAGGTTTAGTTATTTCCTTCTAACGAAGTAACTGGGGCTAACGGAGCACGGGGATAAAAAGGCCAAAAGTCTAAAAACTGCGCCATCAAATATACTAATGTCATTACAAAAATATAGAAAAATCAGTTACATGTTTCTTGCTTTTTTTTTAATGGTCATTTTTTGTTGGATGATTGTTGTTGGATGATTGCAAATCAAAACCAAGAACCGGCCTTCCATTTACTTCACCCACCTAGGAACGCAATCCATTAAATAGGGCACAAACCAGAAGTTTCATCAGAGGGACCCAAAAAAAAAAAAAAAAACAAAACATAGTCCTCTTTAAAAACGCAACCTACTCTCTAACCACCAGTCTAGAAAGAGTGACACAAAACTCATCATTGAGAAAAGGATTAAAATAAAAAGAAGCTACCATAAACAAAACTCATGATTGAGAAAAGGATTAAAATAAAAAGAAGCTACCATAAATATGCCCACCCAATACGATAAAATAAAATAAAATAAACCCACTTTGGGATCCAACAATACATGTGGGTGGCAACACTTTCACACTAATCGGGCAAATATCCACCGTTGATTTTATGACCGTCACAGGCATTAATTAAGATCAATCAGACCCAGTCCAGTCATTGGATGCATCCATTAGGCCTAGGGGCCGAAATTGTGAGGAGCAAACCTCTCTCTTTTTTACGTTTCCTCGACAGCAACGAGTCCCAAAATGACGTTTTTGCCCTTGACCCATCGACAAGGAAGAGAGAGAAAGAGAGAGTGTTCGGCTGGAAACCTCCAAAGCAATTTCCACGAAATCCCATCGGAAAGATTTCCAGAAAATCTCCTCGAATTCCGAGATGGGAAAATGACTCTTTCACCCCCGATTTTGGGGGGGATCGATCTCGATCTCGATCTCGATCTCGATCCAAGAGAAACACCGAAGCCACACGGAAAATCTCATAGATTCGTCGCAATGGAGGAAAAGAAAAAACCCACTGCTTTTTTCAAGGTCTTGAATGACCCAATCGATCTAATTAAAGAAGCAGCAGAAAAAAGATGAGATTCAACCTGCAACAGTGGTGAAAATCCAAGAGACAGATACCACTCTTCAGATTGCACCAGATCAACGGGTTTCCATTAAATCGAAAACCAGAGAAGAATACAAACAAAGGAATCCATAGAGAAATCCACAGATGGAAAGAAATTTCCAATTCGACCCAGAAGAAGATCAAATTTGTAACCATTACAATTCCAAACAAAGATAGAGAGAGAGAGAGAGAGAAAGGAAAGAGAGGGGTTTTTGAGATTGCTTACTGGTTTGAGAGATTTGTTCTTGAGCTTTAGATGCTTCGTAGGAGATGGTCTTCTGCAAATGGCGATTTCAGTCAATCAATCCATGTCTTCCAAGGAAGAGAGAGAGAGAGAGGAAGGGAGAAGGAAAAGAATGGAAAAGCGAAGGATGCAGAGGGCATTTTAATGATGGAACCGGATAAAAGCACCGCAACAGCAACGGCTGACGTGGCACGTGGGAGTCGTTTGCTTCGCCCCTGTGGCCATCACCCAAAACCAATGCCTTTTTCGCCGTTGGTTTTATTTATCTCCCCCCCACCCCGCGCAGGGCTTGGGCTAGGCACCGCCCTATCCCTAGGGCCTAAAGACAAATACCCTATGTTTTATTTTAATTTCTTACAATGTAGTCGATTGTTGAGAATCGATCGAATATTAATTTTCTTCCTTTATTTTGGCTTGAGATTGATAATTTTTATAATAAAAAATAATAGAGTTTTTTTTAAAGTAAATAGAGTTTAAAAAAAGAAAAGAATTATTTGATTGGCCGATAAAAGGTTAGAAAATTTTATTATGTAAAAATTAATAAAATAAAAAATTTTAATGGTATTACTCTTGATAATGTCTTCAATATTTATTACTTTAGTCTTCTTCAAATATATTTTAAAGGATAACCTAGTACACCGGTGTCATGATATTTACCCTTACTATGTTTTTTGCTGTATAACCTATCATTTGTACAAGGGTATTTCTAACCTTTCATTGGCCAAAGGAGGAAATTTGAGAGGTGGGGAAGGTGAGTGGAGAGAGAAGGGAGCCAAGTCATTTGAATAATTTTATAATTTATTTTAAGTGAGTGAGTGAGAAGAGTCCCTTTTTTTTTGGTCTATTAGAAGCTAAAAAAAAATCACATGATTCCTCCACATTACCAAAAGCTATAGACTTTGGCATCAAGTGGAAGTGTGCATGGGCATCCCATCTTTCACACCTCACAAATGTTGTATCACTCACCCATCCTGGCAAAAAAGGAAAATATATATATATTGGGCTTTGGATTGGACCCGTTCATTTTGGTCGACATATTTAAGAAATAATAATTTTATCAATCTAATTATATATGTAATTTAAATATGAAGAAAAGTAAAGGGCTCAGCCAGTTTAGACTTGGTATTGTCGAGCCTAGTCATCAAATTTAGATAGCCTACAAAATTTTGTTCGAGGCATTACATATGTGTGTATGTTTTCACTTTTACTTCTAATTTTGAGATAAGATCTTAGGAGTTGTTTCACATAATTCTTGTGCTGGACATATCGTTTTTTTTAGTGTAGTGAAAAAAAAATTTTATTTTGAGAACGGGTTGTGCTTAGAATGATTTGTTCTTGCTTATTTCTTTTCTTACATAAGTATCTTTTAGTGAGATTCTACCCTTTAGTGTATGAAACAATGTAAATCAAGGATGTAAAACTTGTGATTAGGACTTGACTTGTCCAATAAAAAAAATTGAATCAAATAGAGTTAACACAAAGACTCGGAAGAGTCATGCTTTTTCAAAAATATCTAAAAATGAATCCATTAATTAAAAAATCTAAAAACTATATTTGTTTACATGATTCATAATAACCAATTCAAATTAATACATTTATATATGCAAGAAAAGTACTACAATAAGGAAAATAAAAGAAACTTGCATATTATAAATTTGTTTGTCCAAATATCAAATGTTAACGATAAATTAGAAGTTTCAAATTACATTCAAATCATCATTTTTAAATTACTAACTCTAAACCTCATGCATAATTACTTATAAATAACCTTAAATTTTAATTATTTTAAAATTATTTCTGCCTAGTAAATAGCTTAAGATGGAAGTATAACATATTAAAATGAGATGACTCGGAGAGTCAAGAGTCAAATCCAAAAGTTCTCCAACTATGGTGTAAATTATGACCAATGCTAACAAGGGGAAACTTGGATGCAACCGAGTAAAGTATGAAAATTCTAAAATGCTAGGAGTGTGGAGGTTTAGAATTGAATAAAGATGGGGCTCCAAGTAGGTGGACTCCAAGTTGACTCACATGAAAACTTTGTGTATAATCTTAAAAGTCATATAAAATTTCGGAGTTAGCCAACAAAATCTACATAAAAATCTTAAAATTTCCCACAAAATCCACCTACACCCTTCACCCCAATAAAACTCTCCGCCAGCTTCAAAGTACAAAACGTTAAGATGGACACTTGAGAAATAAATTCTAAAATACATATTCTATTTCCATCATCTAGGTTTAAATCTTTCAACCCATGCCTCCCTTTAATTGTGGTTTATTTAGGAAAACTTCCCAAGCACTGAGAAGTATAAATAAATGAATAAATATAGCAATAATCTTTTACAATCATCTTCAAGAGGATTCCATGTCAGTCTTTTCACATTTCTACAGTGCTAGCCATAGTTACATTGAATACAAAAATGATGCAATTTTCAAGATTTTGTAAGGATTGTCAAACATAGGAAAGCTTCCCTTTTTCTATTCTAGTGAAAATGTGGCCTGTGACATTATCTATCTTGTTTTGATTCCAAAGGAATAAAATTATAAAACTACCACCATTTTATTTAGTGGCTTTTTCGCCTTTACTGCATAGAATAGGAAATTGGGCTTTACGTAGCTAACTGTCACATGAAATAGGCTATCTTGTTGGTAAAAAATTATTAGTTTTACACAAGTAAATAAATACATACAATCATTTGTTTACCATCATTAATATAAAAATATTAGAGGATTTAGATCATGAATTGAAGGCCAACGAAGTGCATAAAATTAGATAAACTTTTATGGGCTTTCATTCGCAGATTACCTAACATCTATGAAGATTAAAAACAATCACTTTCAATGTGTAGGGGTTGTTGTGATTTACACATCACGTGTTGTGCGCATACATAAATTCCAAGATCGACAAAGAAGCAACCACACACAAAAAAAGATATAAAGATTTACGTGGTTCACCCAAACAGAGCTATATCTACGACATAGAGACGATCCTCTTTACTATAACAAGTAAAACATATAGAAATTTCACTCTCTCACATCGTCTCTCCTACTTAGTGTGGGAACACCACGAGCAAGAGAGTTTTCACCTCCCTTCAATGCAAGATTTGGGCCGAGTTACAAACTATACACATATATAATCTCTGCTTGGTTACCCACAAAAAAAAAAAACTTTGGTACAATTACGAAAATACCCTTGACTTTAAATCGGTCACTGGCCAACCTAGTGGACCCATCCGACTAAACCGGAATACAAGACATAAACCCAACAGGGATTTATTAATTTAATAACCAAATTGAACAGTACAGTTAGATTACAAACATGGGCCACTTATAATCATCTATGGGCTCTAAATAAAGTTTACCTCAAAATTGATCCTATCATTAGATTAAAAATTGAGCAAGACCATGAAAGATGGTGGCATTTATTCCAAGAAATTCAAATGTTTTCTTTATTACCTTTTTATAAAAGGTGAGCTCTCTTGAAAGGCTACACTATTAGAATTGGTCAGGACTCCGGATGCTTCTCTGATATTGTAACAACCCGCCCCGCACCATCGAGGTATTGTCCGCTTTGGACTTCCCAGGAGGTCACCCATCCTGAAATTGCTCTGACTCGAGCACGCTTAACTTTATAGTTTTTTATGGAAGTCCTCACGGTTTTGTCCTCAAAAGGCGCCTCGACAGTTTAGGACGGATTATTACTTATATTCTTTCATTCACATGTACTTTTTGGGACTGGGTCGTTACAGGCCCACCAGCTTTCGCTGGATATGTCCCCATATCCACATATCTAGACTGTCGGACCGAAGACGGCCTCATAAGCAATGTGGGACTTCGTTCCTCCTCCTTCGTTCTCCCCCCTATTTGTGGAGGGCAGGATTCGAGAGGGAAACAGGATTCGAGCGGTCCCCAAGGGGTCCGGCCTAACGACCTCACCCTCCACCACTCAGAGGAGAGCCATCCCCTTCTCTGATACCATCTGTAACAACCCGCCCCGCACCATCGAGGTATTGTCCGCTTTGGACTTCCCAGGAGGTCACCCATCCTGAAATTGCTCTGACTCGAGCACGCTTAACTTTATAGTTTTTTATGGAAGTCCTCACGGTTTTGTCCTCAAAAGGCGCCTCGACAGTTTAGGACGGATTATTACTTATATTCTTTCATTCACATGTACTTTTTGGGACTGGGTCGTTACAGATATGTCCCGCATCGATCATGATGAACACGTGCCCTACTGGCGGCACCCTCTATTATAACAAGCTCTTTTGTAATAAGCACAAGGAAACCGTGGTCCCAAATGAATTCGGTAGTCGTCGGTTCACGGAATCTTCTACCTGACAACCTTAAGCATATGTTAATCTCACACATCCTGAGGCTTACTGCCGATACTGACCAACATCATCAGCTGCATATTTGGCCAAATACCATCTATCTAATGAGTCCGGATCCAAAGTGGGTTCCGGCTCACTCGTTCATGCAGTGGCGGATCCAAGAATTCCGCCTGAATTGTTATAAAAATACATTTACTCTTCAAAATATATAATTTTTTTTAGAGGTCCATGCAAAGAAAAGCTTTTCTCGAAGAAGAAGAGGGCTTTCAAAAATTTTGGAAGTGTCATAGTTAAATTCATAAAATTTATTATTTCTACAAATGATTAAAATTAAAGAGTCAAAGATAATTATTCCAAAACTACCATCAAATAATCTATTTTTAAATGGAAATTAAATTAAAAAATGGAAAATGAGTATTGAAATCAATCACCCTATAACTTAAATCCTATGAAAGTGAGGGCCTCATCAACAACTCTCCCCTATACAATCACCCCTTGCTGCATATGTTTCACCTGTCACCTCATTAATATTTCTTATGTAGTGCTCATTTCACTACGAGGCCTTAATGCATTCTACGCAAACAAACAAGCTAAAGAAAAACGAGAACTACTTTCATTGGTAGTAATCTCATAATATTTATTATGAAATATGTTTTTAATATAAATAATTAGAAAAAATGTAATAATTTCAATTATTTTGACAAAAGAAAGATTTATGTTAGACAATCAAAAGTTTATACAAGGTTATATATGTAGTTATGTACGAGAGAGAGAGAGAGAGAGAGAGAGAGAGAGAGAGAATATTCTAATGACGCCAAAGTAAAAGTGCTATAAGGAAAATAAATTCGAACATGCTGTAAATGACGCCAAAGTAAAAGTGCTATAACTAAAATAAATTCGAACATGCTATAAATGATTACTATTCAATGGACTTGTTTGAATACAAATTTCAAACAAAAAGGCCATAGCAGTATCTCTTGTATGCCAATTTATGACTGAGAGAGCATAAACTAGGGATGACAAGAGGACGGATTAGGTTTCGCCGTGATCTAAATCTTTATTCTCGCTTGCACTACTAAATACTCCCATTTAATAAGAAATGCATTCAAAAATATATAAAGTAAAGATATACGTGGTGGGTTGACTTGATAATCCAAAACCCAAACATCCCCAACCCGAATTGGGTTAATGGATGAAAAATCATACTAGACCCCGAATTCTATCAACGTGCTACTAAACTTACCCTAAGAGGAGTGGGTATGGGTGGATCCCGATTTAAACCTGGGCCATTGCCATTACTACTACCTTAAGCCCATATAACACCTCTGACGCATGCATCAAAAGAGGTTTTCTCTAGATGTCCAGTGCATCGGTATTTAATTCAAATGAGAAAATTATCCAACAAACATATTTGATTACTCAAATTCAAGCATTCTAAAATCAAAATCAAACTCAAACTCAAATTAGTGGGCCGTCATGTTGGACCATGTTCCTGTGTCCCCACATGCTAACACCATGCCCACACCAAGATTTCCCATGGGATTGATTGTAATATCCAGAAGGTTAAGAATACTTCAACTTTATGGTAAAAACTAAAGTTTTGGGAGATCCCTTTCAGTTTCTATCACAAGTTGATAACTTCAAGGCAGGTCCATGAGCCAATGGCAGCATTTCTTTCCAAATTTAAGATTGAAAGTGGCCAAGCAAGCTTCTTTTTTTTTTCTTTATTGAAAGATTAGGAACTTTAGGTCCTCTGTACAAGATATTCATGTGACCTTAAATATTTGAGGCTTTTATCAAAAAAAAAAGGTCTTAGAGCAATTAATTATCATTTAATACTTGAATTTTCATGCAATTAATTATCATTTAATACTTGAATTTTCATATGGTTGAACTCCATTTCATTTTTCTTACCACAGGGTCTGCATATCAAGTCCTTCTGCATGTATCCATAAATTTGCACTGGCACTAACATAATCACTATTTACCGGGTGGAATTATTATAAGTATACACCTAACAAATTATTAAGTTTCATAGTTTTTAATGTTATAATGATTTTATTGAGTGAAATTTGTTGAACCCTTATTTCCTTTAATTTAATCATGCCATAGTAATGGACATGGATTCAGGTGGCCATCACATTAGGTAAAATGCACATGTGAAGAGCAAAGTTAATTGTTCTTTCTTTTCAATAAATAAACATTCTACCTAACTTTATATTGAAATTTCAGCCACAGCTAGGGAACGCTAAAATCCAAAGGCCTTGCAAATGGCTTTGGTAGGATGTCGCTAGTTCCACATACGAAGACATGTGATTTAGAATCTGAAGTCATATGTAACTATTTCAACCATTCATATTTTTATGCTTTGTTATTTTCCACAACGTTAATACTTTATAGGAAAAGAACAAAGTCCATAAAAATTCAAATGTAAATGCAAATCACAAAAAGGAAGATCACATCGTCAGGTGTGTCTCACCGTGGCTTTTTCTAATTGAAAGAATGCGACTCAACACCAAAGCTCACCTATTTAAAATAGAATGTTTTGATAAGTGTTGTTTTAATAAAAATTGATCTTACTAAGAGCTTGAGCATAAAAATTAATAATGTGATTAATAAATATGATTAATAATACATAATATCATATTAATTATATTATTAATTATAATGTTATAGTGGTATCAACTTCTATTAGTATAAAATTTAGATAAATATCACATATAGTTAAGGAATTCATTTGAACAAATTAGCTTTTTATATGTAGGCCCTCATCAATTTAATGATAGAATGAGAAAATTTGCCTTTGGGGCCACTACATAAAAAACAAAAATAAACACTAAAAAATAGAATTTCAATATAAAAATGCAAAATTTTTTCATAGCAATTTTGGGAGTTTTCCTAAACTTATTAGGGTTGTCATTGCCTCGAAATTCCGTCCGTGTCTTTCTAGATTTTACACATGACCTACTAGAAGATATTTTACATGGTGGCTGCCAAAGAAAAGTCAATGCTACGTTCCTTCCACTGACATGTCTAATTCACACTCCGGTGCCCTATGACTCATTTCAATCAATTGTAAATTTGTAATAAGTTTCGAGCACTTTAGCTTTTGGAGATTCCTCTCTTAAATGATTGCTTCAAGATAGGCCCACCAACCAATGGGGGTTCTTGTTTTCCAGATTTGTAATTGACACTAGGGCAAGCCATCCAGTCAATCAACTTCCTGATATATTTTATCTTATCAGAAGTCCTGGGTTCCCTGCATGAGATATCACCTCAAGAAGAAGATATCATCTCAAGTATTTTATTACAGGGATAGTTTGGAGAACTGCAGTATCTACTGGTGAATTGGCTTTGGAAGAACAAGCCTCATTTCAAATCATTATAATCAACCAAGTATTTGTTGCTTTTATATTTCAAGTCAACAAAGTCTTTTGGTACATATAAATTGACACCCAACCTATCTAATTTTACACTTATCTAATCTAATGTTAAACTTAAAGTTAATATAAAAGTAAACTTAAAGTTAATATAAAAGTCTACCTTCACTTCCTAGCCCTGGGCATAATTAGGAGGGAACAGGGGTTGGACATGGCCTTTTTACAAAAGTTTGCACCTTCCTTTTTACGCTAAGGTAGGCCCCCCTCCATTGACTTTTTTTTAAAACCAAGGACCTCAGGGAAAAAAAAAATCTTGCCTCTGCTCTGTTCATTACCATTAAATCATGTAGGATTCAACTGCTATAATGTCATATTAAAGTAATTATTGGCATTAATTCTCTCACCTTCCTTTCACTTTCATTATGAGAAAGTTATGTGATGGTAATTTTTGTATATTCCCCTCTAACAACACATAATATGAATTAATATATACAAACAAATAGCCCTTGATACATTCCATTACCTTCTGTAAGGTGCATTTAGTCAATACATTTAATTTCCAGAGAAGGTTTTGCTACTTTCTCCTTGGAAAATATATTTTTATGGAATAACCCACCTGAATATGAAAGGGACATGAATTTTATACAAAAATTGAGATATCATATTTAGATCCAATATAAAATGAAAACTTGCCTGTTTTGAAGTATGAGAGTGTTAGGAATTTTGTAATTAGCCAAATTCATGTATTGGACAAAACTTGAGTCCATTGATTTGTATTTTATATTCTTAAGTTTGGATTGTTGATCGAGCCTCAAAAAATCCTGAATTTAAGAAATCAGAAATCGCTACATGGACTTGAGCGGCCATGCTTACGCACTCGAGCCATATAAACAAAGATGATTGCGCTCAAATCCTTGAAGAAAGTGCTCAAGCATGACAGGAAAATTGTATATAACTGGATATGAGTGTCACGGATTGGAGTTGATAAGCAGCAAAAGCCAACCGAACTACACGAATTTCTTTTCTATTTGTACACGAACTTTCTTTTTCACTTGGATTTGGTTTTCTACCCTAAAGTATGAATTTTGGGCTATAAAAAGAAAGTTCATCTCAACCCTAAGTACAACACAACACATAAAGCTCCCCAACCTCTGAACTGAGTTGCCATTTGAGAGATTATCTAGAGCTTCATGAGAGATTAGGCTTCAAGCTTCAAGATTCTAGAGTTGATGCTTCTACTTTTTCGTAGGAGACTTGTGATATCTACTTCCTTGTAGAATATAGTTCTCTCATTGAAGAGAATCGTTTGTCAGAACAAGGCACTAATAGCGGGGCACCAAGGGATTGCATGCTATGGAGATCTATCAAGAACAACTACAACGCCTTATGTTGAGAGACTGGCTGTAAGGTTGTGAGTATATCTTGTACCGTGGAAGTTATTGATTGATTTTGTCCACTTTGGACTTGTGATTTTTTTTCTGTTTGGATTTTCACGTTAAATTGTGTATTATCTTTTTTGTATAATTGATTGCTTTTATTATTCCGCTACTTAAAAGTCGTAATCAAATTACAATCTAAAATAAATCCTGAGCATTCTAAATCTTTCAAAGGGTATCATGGATTATAGGTTACCCAACGTTCACTGTATTTCAATGACCCATTTACATCAAGGAATTTGGGAGACTTTTCTTTTCTTCTTTCTTGAATGGCAGTCACTTGGGGTTTGTTTGTGCAGCCCCGTTTTGAGCTGAACACCAGTCGTGACAAGGCGCCAATTGCAAGGTTGTTTGGTGCAACCCTTATTTTCAGCGGAAAACATCCGAATTTTGTTGTATTTTAGCAGGAAAGGGGATTTGGGATTCTCATGGAGGGAGGTAAGAAAGCGGATCTTTGGGCATTTCCTCTTATGAGGACTGCACCAAACAAGCCCTTGGTCTTTTCTCATTTCCTATGTCATCCACTATCTCTCCATCTATAGTTGTTTTCTTCCCTATGTTCATATCCATATTTGGTATCATATCATTTGCATACCTAGGGGAAAGAGTAAAACCCACTCAATACCTTAACAAAAGCCTAGGAACTTTTGAAGGTTGAGTGGAGCCTTACCAATACACGTATCATATCATTTCACTTAGCAAGCAACTTCTGTGTTTCCTTAAGTATCTCAAAAATCATCCTTGAGGTTTCACCTAGCTGTAAACTCATGATATAGAAATCCATCTTTTTTGGTAGAAATGTCGACCAATCAGAAACTGATGAATAATGGGAAAACAAAAGTCATGCTATTACATAGTGCATACATCTTTCAAGTAAAAACAAGTTTCACAATTTTTTAGATTCATTGGATTTACAGATTATGTAGAAATTGATTTTGGGTGAGCCATTGAAAAAAGCCCTAGTTTTACTTACAATTCACAGCAAATTGCGCATGTTCTCAAGTGAAAGGAGTGAATTTTACCCGCAGAGTTGAAACCTTCTCAACATTTAGAAAAAAAACAGAAAAAACAACTTGGGCCATGTACAGTTTTGCATAAAGCTAAGCGAACAATTTATTAGCACTAATTCTTAATTAGTAATATTATTGGTTGGTCCCAGCGGGGCTCGACGACCTTCGGCTCATAAGACCAATGCACCAACCAACTAAAAATTTTCATGTTCTTAACCAATCCATAGCACTATAAATTACACAACTTTCATAAGTCCTTCTAAATTTGTTGGGATCCATCACTGTAGCAGATGGGTCATCTTGATCATTGGACTTAATGCAATCTATATGCAATATTGATTTCAGGTCAGGTCACAGAGCATAGTTGACCCACACTAAGCTATGGGACAGATATTCCTTCAATCATGGGTTAGCAACTTAAAGTGGTTCGCGCTATTAAAAAAAAAAACTTAGAAGTGGTTTGGATTTAATATGTTGGTTTCATGAGCGTTTTTTTTTCCCAACCACATAAAATTTGAAGATACCCCGTCACATTTAATTGGTGGCCGTCACGTCTGTAAATGCAAGTCACAACAAGGAGGGTCATATCCTCTCGAGTGTGACACTGTGGCTTCTTCTAGTAGTAGGAATGCAACTCAACACTGGGGCTCACCTCTTAAAAATATAATGTTTTCCTAAGTGCTGTTTCAATTAAAGTTAGTCTAACTAAGAGATTGAGCATAAAAATTAATAATGTGATTAATGAATATAATAATACATAATATCGCATTAATCATATTATTAATTATAATGTTATAGTGGTATCAACTCTTATTATTATAAAATTTGGACAAATATCATACATCGTCAAGGCATTTATTTGAACAATTTAGCTTTTTTTATGTGGGCCCTCATTGATGCAACGGTAGCGTGAGTTAGTTTGCCTTCGGGGCCACTATGTAAAAGAAAATGAATTTCAATATAAACATGCATAATTTTTTCATAGTAGTTTTGGGAGTTTTCTCATTACCTCAAATTTTGTCCCTGTCTTTCTTTCTCTATAAATATATATGTATTCTTTTTTGCTGAAAGACAAATTATTTATTAATAATCAAGATGATAACTACCAAAGGCCTTTAGTAAGGCAAAAGTGAGCTTTTGTGCCTATATGGATTCCTGGTTTCTTAAACTTCGATCTACACATGATGATATCGAAAGTGGGAGAGCTTGCAAAGAGTGTAACTGTATTGCTAATCAACTGCATGAAGACCTTCAATTCAAAAGTTGTTGCCCCATGTTAGAATAGTCACCGTGTGTTCCTTTCCGAGACCTTTCCCCCAGAGACAAATCATATATGTATATGCCTCAGATATGGATGGGAAGGGAAGAACGGAACAGAATTTCCTGATGAGGAGCCAATTTGGCGAGCTGGTCAACAACTCCATTAGTTGACTGTGGGCAAAATGTTGGCCATGTGGGTCCAGACCATGTTTGGGTTCTATGTCTGGGGTGGTTTCCTAACGTATTAGGAATTTCCTATTTTGCTAAATAGTAGTTTTCTAATGGATTAGGACTTTCATTTTTCTTGAGATAGAGTTCTTGGGGGATAAGGATGTACTGGTTATATATATGAGATGTAATCTGTAACCCTAGAGCAGACAGTCAGAGAGGCTGAGATTCCAAGGCTGTGGTTTCACAGATTGGAAGTGAATACAGTGGAAATTGGTTTCCCGTGGACGTAGGCATCTTTGCCGAACCACGTAAATCTTCTTGTCTTCTTGTGTGGTGATTGGTTGATCTTGGTTGTTTTTGCACACATGCGCACAACAAGTGGTATCAGAGCGATTGATTGTGCGTGGAAGATCAACGGGAAGAGTAGAGATCAAGGTTGATCTCTACTGGGCCACACGTGATCGCGGAAGAAGAAGATTGGGTTCTCGTTGCTCTATTTTTCCCGAAAACAGAGACGCAGTTGTCGGGGGGTTTGGTTGCTCCAGATCTTCATCGGAGAAGAAGGGCAGCCGGTTCTGAGGAAGAGGGCCGGAGAATATCGTCGCTGCGGAGCAAAGAAAAAAAAAAAACTGCAAAACTCACTGTCGCCACTGGTCACCGCCCGCCCCGATCGCCGCAATTACCCGCAGCCGTCGCCGTCGCCGTCGCCGTCGCAGCCGCAGTCGCCGCCGCCTCCGTCGCCGCTGGTCGCCGGACCAGGCCTCCGGAGAAGAAGCGCGACCGGCCGCTACAAACCGGGTTGCAGACACCGGGTTGCAGACGCGCCCGCTGTTGAAGACGACCCAGTATTCTGGGTCTGGGTCTCGGGTGTTGGGTCGGGTCGGGTCAGTTCCAACTGACCCGCGTTAACGTCTAAGCCCAGCGTCCTTTCTCGGGTTGGGTTCAGTTTCGGGTTGGGTCCGAACCAACCCGCAGTTCAAGCCCAGTTCAGTCAGCAGTGCAGTTCGGGTCGGGTCGGGCCGACCTGAACCCGTAAGCAGACGGTCCAGCCCGTCAGCCCGCGCAGACGTCAGGAGCGTGACGTCATCAGGCTGACGTCAGCCTACGTCATCGGACAGACAGTCAACGGCCAGAGTTGACCAGATTGACGGCAGAAATTTGTTTCTGCGATATTTTGATCATCCGACGTCCGATCGGAGATCCGTTTGCGCCTACGGACTCGTTTCGAACAGATCTACGTGTTAGTGGAAGAAGATTGGCTGTTTGACGGTCAACAAGGAGTTTGACCAAATCGGGAGTGCAGAAAACCGTTTTTGCGATATCGGAGCCATCCGGGGTCGGATTTCAGATCCGTTTCTTCCAGCGTGCTCGTGTTGACGAGATCTACAACTTGGTGCAGGAGTTGAGGTCAGTGTTAATTAATTGTTTTTCCTGTTACTTAATTTGATTAAGATGGAGAACAATACTATCAACACTACCATGGTTAAGCTCAATCATTCCAATTGGTTGATCTGGAAACCGAAGATGGAGGATATTCTTTATTGTAAAGACCTCCATGATCCCGTTGAGGGGGATAGTGACTGACCGAAAGATATGCAAAATGCTGATTGGATCAAATTGCATAGAAAAGCGATTGGTCACATCAGACAGTGGGTTGATAACAGTATATTTCACCACGTGTCTAATGAAACCAATGCGAATACCCTTTGGAAAAAGCTAGAAGCAATGTATGATAAAAAGACCTCAGTGAACAAAACCTTCTTGATCAGAAAGCTTGTGAACATGAAATTCAAGGATGGTGGTCAGATCGAAGATCACATCAATGAGTTCCAAAGTGTGGTAAATCAGTTAGCCACTATGCAGATGATCCTTGATGATGAGATGCAAGCTTTATTGCTTCTGAGTTCTTTACCAGATTCATGGGAGACATTGGTTGTTTCCTTGAGCAATTCTACTCCAGATGGTGTGTTATCTATGAGTCAGGTTACCAGTAGTCTACAGAATGAAGAAACTAGACGGAAATCTGCAGGGACAGATAATGCACAGGCCTTTGTTACTGAAAACAGGGGGAGGAGTAAGAGTAGAGGACCAAAGGGGGGTCGTGGCAAGTCTAGAGGTGAATCACAGTCTAAGTCTAGCAGTGAATCACAGAGCAAGAAAAAGTCTATAAAGTGCTTTTTCTGTGGCAAGATGGGCCACATCAGGAAAAATTGTTTTGCCATGAAGGAACAGAAAGGATCCAATAATAAGAAGAAGAATGACAATGATAACACTACAGCTACTTTGGAACAGGAAGTAGTGGTGCTCGCCGGCGATGATGATAAGTGTTTGAGTGTTGCAGATGTTCAGATTGAGTGGGTTGTTGACACAGCAGCATCCTACCATGCTACTCCCTGCAGGGAGATGTTCACGACGTACAAAGCAGGTGACTTTGGTACTGTGAAGATGGGCAACACGAGTCATTAGATATTGTTGGCATCGGTGATGTCTGCATTAAAACCGATATTGGTTGCACAATGACGCTGAAAGATGTGCGACATGTTCCTGATCTGCGGTTGAATCTGATTTCCAGGACTACATTGGACCGTGCTGGTTATGAGAATTACTTCGGAAATGGCAGATGGAAGCTCACTAAAGGGTCTCTTGTTATTGCGAGAGGAACAACAGGTAATACTCTTTATAAAACACAAGTCAAGCTGTGCAAAGATGCGTTGAATGCAGTTCAAGACAATTCCTCTCTGAATCTGTGGCATAAGAGGCTTGGTCATATGAGTGAGAAAGGCTTGCAGATGTTGGCAAAGAAGGATTTAATTCCTTGCTCCAAAGGTATGTCCCTTGACTCTTGTGATTATTGTTTATATGGTAAACAGCATAGGGTTGCTTTCTCTTCGACATCAAAATTGAAATCACATGTGTTGGATTTGGTATATTTTGATGTTTGTGGTCCTATAGAGGTAGAATCATTGGGTGGCAATAAGTATTTTGTCACGTTCATCGATGATGCATCCAGGAAAGTATGGGTTTATCCGTTGAAATCAAAGAATCAAGTATTCCAGATGTTTCAACAGTTTCATGTCCAGGTTGAAAGAGAAACAGGTAAACTCTTGAAGTGTCTCCGTTCAGATAATGAGGGTGAATACACATCCAATCAGTTCAAAAGCTACTGCTTGAAGCATGGCATTCGACATGAAAAGACAGTTCCTGGTACTCCACAGCACAATGGTGTGGCAGAGAGAATGAACCGCACTATTCTTGAGAAGATGAGATGCATGATAAAATTAGCACGGTTGCCTAAGTCATTCTGGGGTGAAGCCGTTCTGACTGCCGTTTATCTGATTAACAGATCCTTCTCAGTTCCTTTGAATTATGATCTTCCAGAGAGAAGATGGACAGGTAAAAATGTTTCTTATTCACATTTGAAGGTGTTTGGGTGTAAAGCGTTTGTACATGTACCAAAGGAGCAGCGTTCCAAGTTGGACGATAAGGCAGTGAGTTGCATCTTTCTTGGTTATGGTGGAGATGAGTTTGGCTACAGATTATGGGATCCAGAGAAGAGGAAACTTATCAGAAGTAGGGATGTGGTTTTCCATGAAGATCAGTTCTTTGGAGATGTTAAGAAGATTGATAAGTCTTCTGAGAAAGTTGATGGAGTGGTTGATCTCACACCGACTCCTTCTCCGGTGCAGACTACAGGTGGAGAAGGTGGACAAAACGATCCGGATCGTGATGAGGCACAGGGGTTGCCAGATGATGAGGGTGTTGAGCAGGGGGAGCAGCAGTCTCCTCGGATTGAAACCACGGAACCTCAAGCTAGGAGGTCTACCCGAGAGCGTCAACCATCAACTAGGTATTCTGCATCCGAATATGTGTTGCTCACTGATGAAGGAGAGCCAGCTAGCTTCCGAGAAGCAATGACTCATGCTGATAAAGATGAGTGGATGAAGGCTATGCAGGATAAGATGAGTTCTTTGAAGAAGAATAAGACTTATGAGCTGGTGCAACTTCTTAAAGATAGGAATGTTCTGAAAAACAAATGGGTGTTCAAGCTGAAAAAGGATGAGAATGGGAAACTGGTGAAGCACAAAGCACGGTTAGTGGTAAAAGGCTTCGCACAGACGAAGGGTATCGACTTCAGTGATGTTTTCTCTCCTATTGTGAAAATGACTTCTATCAGAATCGTTTTGGGTCTAGTCGCCAACATGGACCTTGAGCTTGAACAGATGGACGTGAAGACCGCGTTTCTTCACGGTGACTTGAAAGAAGAGATCTACATGACTCAGCCAGAGGGGTTTGAGGTAGAAGGAAAAGAACAGATGGTTTGCAAGTTGAAGAAGAGTCTCTATGGGCTGAAGCAAGCACCGAGACAGTGGTACAAGAAGTTTGATTCATTCATGTTGAGTCATGGGTACCGGAGGACAGCTGCAGATCATTGTGTCTATGTTCGTCGATTTATCGATGGCAGGTTCATCATCCTTCTTTTATATGTAGATGATATGCTGATAGTTGGACAGGATAGCAAGTTGATTGGCAAGTTAAAAGAAGAGATGTCAAAGTCGTTTGACATGAAAGACTTGGGTCCCGCACGAACGATATTGGGCATGCAAATACGTCGTGATAGGAGTTCCAAGCAGCTGTGGTTGTCACAGGAGAAATATGTTGAACGAGTTCTCGAACGGTTCAACATGAAGAATGCTAAGCCAGTTAGCATACCTCTAGCCAGTCACTTCAAACTAAGCAAGCGCTTGTGTCCTTCTACAGATGATGAAAAGGAACGGATGGCATGTGTTCCTTACTCCTCTGCTGTGGGGAGTCTTATGTATGCCATGGTTTGTACATGGCCAGACATTGCTAATGCTGTGAGTTTAGTGAGTCGATTTCTCGCAAACCCTGGAAAAGAGCATTGGGAAGCAGTGAAGTGGATCTTTAGGTATTTGAGAGGTACTTCCAAGGTGTGCTTATGTTTCGGAGGCTCAAAACCAGTCATGGAAGGTTATACTGATGCTGATTTTGCAGGCGATCTTGATCATCGGTTGTCGACTTCTGGATATCTGTTTACTTTTGTAGGGGGAGCTATTTCCTGGCAATCAAAGTTACAGAAGTGTACAGCACAGTCTACAACTGAAGCGGAATACATAGCTGCTAATGAAGCAGGGAGAGAGATGCTTTGGTTGAAGAGATTCCTTCAAGAACTCGGTTTGAAGCAAGAAGAATATGTAGTTTACTGTGATAGTCAGAGTGCTATGGATTTCAGTGAGAATGCTACATATCATGGTCGCATGAAGCACGTTGATATCAAGTACCATTGGATTCGTGAGGTGATCGAGAAGAACTTCATGAAGCTGAAAAAGATTCATTCGGACAAGAATCCCTCGGACATGATGACCAAGGTTGTGTCTAAGGGAAAGCTGGAGCTGTGTTCAGAGTTGGCCGGACTGAACTCCCAGTAAGGGGTTCTGGGCATCTTCCCCATGGTCTGGATGGGGAGATTGTTGGCCATGTGGATCCAGACCATGTTTGGGTTCTATGTCTGGGGTGGTTTCCTAACGTATTAGGAATTTCCTATTTTGCTAAATAGTAGTTTCCTAATGGGTTAGGACTTTTCTTTTTCTTGAGATAGAGTTCTTGGGGGATAAGGATGTACTGGTTATATATATAAGATGTAATCTGTAACCCTAGAGCAGACAGTCAGAGAGGCTGAGATTCCAAGGCTGTGGTTTCACAGATTAGAAGAGAATCCAGTGGAAATTGGTTTCCCGTGGACGTAGGCATCTTTGTCGAACCACGTAAATCTTCTTGTCTTCTTGTGTGGTGATTGGTTGATCTTGATTGCTTTTGCACACACGCGCACAACACAAAAGGCGGTCCTCCATTTGGAGATCGTGGTTAGGGTGTTCATCAAATGTTTCCAAAGCGTCATCAGATTCGTGTTGATCTACTAAAAGATATTTTACATGGTGGTCCTCCATCCCTCTAGGTTTTTACAGAAAGATGAAACAATCTCCCTCTACGGCAGATTCGTGTCGGTCTACTAAAAGATATTTCACATGGTGGCCCCCAAAAGAAAATTTAATGGTACGTTCCTACCACTGACATCTGTAATTCACACACTCTGGTACCAAATGACTCATTTCTATTGGAGATTGCACTTTTATTGAGTGTATGATAACTTCGATCATTGCATCAAGATAGGCCTATCAGCCAATGGGGGTTCGTCTTTTCCAAATTTTTTATAGACACTAGGCAGGTCTATCAGTCAATCATCTGCCTTACATATTTTATATTATCAGAAGCCTTGGATTTCTTGCATTAGATATCATCTTAACTATTTTTTTACAGGGATGGTTCGGAGAAGTGCAGTATCTACTGCTGAATTGGCTTTTGGAAGAACAAACCTCCTTTCGGATCATTATAATATAAATCAACTAAGTATTTGTTGTTTTTATATTTTGTCAACAAAGTCTTTTGGTACATATAAATTGACACCCAATCTATCTAATTTTACACTTATCTTACTTTATCTAATGTTATACTTAAAGTTAATATAAAAGTGTACCTTCACTTGCATAGCCCGGGGCATAATTAGGAGGGGACAGGGGTTGGACATGGCCTTTTTACAAAATTCTGCACATCCCTTTTATGCTAAGGTAGGTCCCCCTCCATTGATTTATATATATATATATACACACTGAAGATCTCAGGAAAAAAAAATCTTGCCTCCACTCTATTTATTACCATTAAATCATGTAGCTTTCAACTGCTATAATGTCATATTAGAGTAATTATTGGTATTAATTCTCCCATCGTCCTTTCATTTTCAGTATCAGAAAGTTATGTGATGGTAATTCTTGTATATTCCCTTCTAACCACTCATAATATAAATTTCTACATATTTTATGCAAACAAATCGCACTTATACATTCCATTACCTTTTGTAAGGTGTATTTAGTCGATTCATTTAACTTTGAGAGAAGGTTTCGCGACTATCTCCATGAAAAATATACTTTTATGGAATGACCCACCTAAATATGAAAGGGACATGAATTTTACACAAACATTGAGATATCATATTCAGATCGAATATAAAATGATAACTTGCCTGTTTTGAAGTATGAGGGTGTTATAAGCTATAGGTTATCGTGACCCAATGTTTACTGCATTTCATTGGCCCATTAACATCAAGGAATTAAAAGACATTTCTTTTCTTCTTCCTTGAATGTCATTCACTTGGGACTTACTTTTGCAGCCCCATTTTTGATAGAAAACCAAACTCGACAAGGCGCTAGTTGCGAGGTTGTTTGGTGCAGCTCTTATTTTCAATGGAAAGCATCTGAATTTTTCTGTATTTCTGCGGGAAAGGGGATCCGGGATCTCAATGGGGGAGGTAAGAGAGTGGATCAGTGGGCATTTCCTCTTTCGGGGACAGCACCAAACAAGCCCTTGGTCGTTTCTTATTTCCTATGTCATCCACTATATCCATCTACAGTTGTTATCACCAAGCTATAAACTTAGCAAGCAACTTACGTTTTTCCTTTAGTATCTCAAGAATCATCCTTGAGGTTTCACCAAGCTATAAACTTATGATATAGAAACCCATATTTTTTCGTTGAAATGTCGACCAATCAGAAACTGATGAATAATAGGAAAAGAAAACTAAAGTCATGCTATCATATAATGCATACATCTTTCAAGTTAAAACAAGTTTCACAATTTTTTAGATTCACTGGAGTTGTAGAGATTATGCAGAAACTGATTTTGGGTGAGCCATTGAAAAAGGCCCTAGTTTTACTTACAATTCACAGCAAATTGCACATGTTCTCAAGTGAAAGGAGCGAATTTTACCCCTATAGTGTGAAACCTTCTTAATATTTAGAAAAAAAATATATAAAAGAAATAACAACTTGAGCCATGTACAGTTTTGCATAAAACTAAGAGAACAATTTATTGGCACTAATGTTAATTATTAATATTATTGGTTGGTCCTGGAGGGGCTCGACCTTCGGCTCATAAGACCAATGCACTAACCAACTAAGCTATGGGACCTAAACACATTAATATTAAGCACTTAAATTATTTATCTGAAAATAAAAGAAAAGTTCATGTTCTTAACCAATCCATAGCACTATAAATTACACAACTTTCATAAGTCCTTCTAAATTTGTTGGGATCCATCACTGTAGCAGATGGGTCATCTTGATCATTGGACTTGATGCAATCTATATGCAATATTGTTTTCAGGTCAGGTCCCATAGCGTAGTTGACCCACACTAAGCTATGGGACAGATATTCCTTCAATCATGGGTTAGCAACTTAAAAGTGGTTTGCTCTATCCGAAAAAAAAAAAACCAGTGGATTTTCTCTTTACTCATTCTTGCTAAAAATACATTCAAGTTTTACCCTCTCCATGCAGAATGATATTGGACACCAAACGGTCTTCGAACAAGGCTAAAAGTACATTCAAATTTTGCCCTTTCCATGCAGAATGATATTGCACACCAAACCGTTGAGGATGTGTCAATGCTAAAGTCGTAGCCAATTTTCTCCATCGCAGAATCCTTTTTGTAATACAGAATCGCTTTTATTTGGCATTGCATTCCTAAGATATGCCCATTTGCTTCATGTATTTGAATTCCTAGAAATTCTACATAAGACTTCTATTCCTAAAGGCGTTTAAGAGTGAAAAGTAATAAAGGAATCCTGGAGAGTCCCATTCACCAAATTGATCAATCATGGTTGGCCTACTGCGAAATGATAAAACTATCATAAGCCACTCCACATATGATGGTATCATGCTGGGCCATGCACCAAATTGATGAAATCATGGTGGGACATCCAAAAAAGAACAAACTGCTAATTAGACACCCATAAAGGTTACTACTAAGAAGAATCAGGTTGGATTTTTGGCCTACTCAACCCAACTCGAATTCTAAAAGGTCAGCCGAACCTAAACCGAATTCCAAAAGGACCAACCTTGCTACAGGTTGCAAAGTTGCCCCACCTGCAACAGCCAGCGGTGTTGTAATAGGAAATGCCATGCACCAACCTCAGTCTTGTGGCCTGTTTCGATTCTTTTTCACACTCACCTAACTCAGTGGAGCAACTCAATATGTTGTTTGGTCATACAAGTCAAACAAGTTTTGCTCAAGTTTGAACAAAAACTGTCAAATTCGGCGTAGTTCTCCCTATTCACAGGTTTTACAGTTGAGACTGAGTTTCAGGTCTAAAGCACCGTTTCAAAGTGTTGATGTAATCATCTCAGATATTTCAGCTATCACATCTAAAGAGTATGACCCATCAGATCACCATTCTCTATTGCCACCAGTGGGTCCCACACGTAAATGTGGCACCTCTCTCAACTGTAATCAAGACATTATATTACCTCAAGATATTTACACTATAAGCAAACAAAAAAAAAAAAAAAGAAAAAAAAACATGTCCTAAGATAAGATGGCTGCCAATAGCGTTGCTGCATTATATGCTGCATGAATGGTGAAGGAACTTGATAAGTTACCCGTCCAGCAATAAGCAGATCCCAAGACACACCCTATGAGGAAGAGTTGAAGAGAATTCTCCCAAGAGAGGTGGGCCACAGAGAATACACAAGCACTTATCCCAACCGCCCATCGCCAGTCCACTGTGGCGGCAAGGGACGTCAGTAAAAATCCCCTGTATACAGTTTCTTCTAGTATAGGAGTTATGAAGCAGTATATGATGAAGCATACTGCTTTGGTGATGAAGCCACTTGATAGGATCTCTTTCAGTGCCGGGTTATTCACATCCTGCAATCCAACACAATGCATGACATGGATCAGTTGAAGATGATACTAACCCTTCAAATTATATAATACATAATTCAATTACCCTTCAAATTATTTAATACATAACTCAATTACCCTTCAAATTATTTAATACATAACTAAATTACCCTTCAAATTCTTTAATACATAACTCAATTACACTTCAAATTATTTAATACATAACTCGAGTGTACAAGCCATCTGAGGTCCAATAAATTATGTTTGATTGAATCCTCCAATCAACAATAGGATTAGGTTAACTGAACAAAATATACATGTAGGGAGTAATGATCTCGCACAATGAAAATTACAAGTGATGGTGCGATGATTTTTCGATTTTAAAAGCTCTTTACAGATACAATGCTGGACGTCCTCTCTCTCTCTCTCTCTCTCTCTCTCTCTCTCTCTTTCTAAGCACGTGTGCACCCCCCAGCCTTCCCTCTCTCACCACCATCCTCTTTCTCCTCTCTCCATAGCCCTCCCTTTGTCTCTCCACTTTCCCCGCCCCCTTTCTCTTTTCTCTGATCTGTTTTCTTCTTCCTCTTTTATTATGTACATCTTCCTTTTCTCTCATCCATGATTTTTTTCTCTCAAATGTTACACTATACAAGTAGTTTTCTGAGGTTCCATCCACTAAAAGTTAAGTGGAAAACATCCATTAAGTTGGTGGATTGGGCCTGTCGTGATAATGAAAATTTGAGAATGATCACAAAGTGCCTTAAGTTCAATGTGAATGTGTGATTTGGGACTAAGTTGAAGGTTTTCAGCCTCCGCCCAAGCAAAGCCAAATGTGAAAGCATGCTCTTTTTGAGAAACAAAGGCTGGTTTAGGGTAATCATGGGTCATGTTTTCACATGACAATTACTGACCTGTGACATCGAACTTTGGTATATTAAATCTGCTCACCCATATGGGTGAACCACGCTATCATGCCATACTTCGAAAACTCGTAGCAAGTCAACTCAATCAAATCTTTGGCCTCAAACAAATGCTCTGAGTCAACTGAAAGTTAGTGGGCTTGATTTACTCACTTTATACACTCAATTGGTTCACAACACTCAGTTCACCCATGCTCAACTGAGTCATTTTTCATATATTTTAAATTGCAGTATTTGTTTAGTAAGATTCAGTCAATTCACCAACAGCATTTTTATAGATTTTCAAAGAATTAGTACAACTCATTAACCTAACTCAGATTGAATGGTAAGAGTAAGTTGATGATGATGATTTACAGCTGTCCATCAAATTTTCAAGATGATTTTACTTGGTCAGCTTTCAAATCTGGTGGATTCTCATGTTTTATAAGTTATAATTAGGTTTAACACTAAATGAATAATGCAAAAATTATTAGGCTATCCAAATAGATGGTTTATTAAAAAAGAAAAACAATACAATTGAGTATCACGCAAATTAATCAATTGAATTTGATGGGTGCTCTGACACAACGTAATAACAGGGGATGAGGAGGAGGTTGTGTTGTTTGCTGGCCAGCCCATGGTATCGCAAATTTGGCAATTCAAGGATAGAAAGTGCTCCCCACTTTCAACAAAAGAAAACTTCAGGAAATGCCCTCTGAATACTAAGAGACTAGGAGAAACTCAGGTAAGTGCATTTACTAGACTTTCCTGTGTGAAACACTCATTTCAGTTCCAAAACTGAATCTTACTTAGGATGGCATCTCTCTTCCAGGGCATTACAATGGACTTCTCTGAAAGCACCACTCACAAATTAAAATAATAAAAAAAAAGTAGGAGCCAACTAAATTTGAAGAAAGCAGCAGAAACAATTCTCAGAATACGATGAGACAAGACTTTGACTATGACATGGTTTTCCAGCAAATTAAAGTGAAGATTGAAGGTTCAAACTAATTGGTTGATTTGACTTTGCAATAAAGTGAATCAGGAGATGGGCACAGAAGTATGAAGAGCAGGTGCAGGAAAACATTAACGAGGTGGGTGATGGGAATGAAAGGAAGATTGGTGCAAATCCACCATCATCAAACCATATTGATGACAAGCTCACAATATATGGCGCAATCAGTTTATTATATTCAGGTTCAATATATAAAGAATAAACTCAATATCAGGGCACAATCTCAACACTCGGCTTAAGTATATAAACTTCGAATGTATCTGACAGTCTTTTTCTCTAAACAAACTAAGGAAATACGCAACATACAATCAATTATATGCTCAGCCCAACAGCCTCCAAGTGAGATTAATGAATCAATTAAAAGGTTGAAAAGTGGCTGTGCGAAAACATTGTGCATCAAACATGAGACCTGGCCCAATGGATCACATAATAGTTCCTTGAATGCAGTACAAATGTACAATTTACAAAACAGTAGCAGATTCAGGACTAGTGTGTAGTAAGCGGGTGAGATCAAATCCCTATGCAGGAAAAAAAGAATGAACAAAACAGTTGAACATAATAAAATTAAACAACCTTGGGCCCCACTAATATATCAGCCAGCAGTGATGTGAGTGTGACTATCAACATCAAAAGTCCAAATCCCAGTGATGATGCCAATACCCAGTTCCTTTCTCCTGAAGGCTTCTCACTCAGCAAGAGTGTAGTTAGTCTATAATGTGGCTTTGCTGTATACTGTAACAATGCGAAAGCCCCCAAAAGCTCTGTAGTTTGAAGTAAAAGCAGAGATAATGCCTATATCCAATTAGAAAAAGAACAAGTGCAAATATCAGCACACAACCAATCAATGATCTAGTTGAAATCATAAAAATGAACTCAGAGTAATTAAAAACATGGTTAGTGATGTAGGATAATAATGTAATCAGCACCAGCATGACTGAAGATGTTGCAAAAATCTCCCAGATAAAATGACAGCAATTCTTCTTCATTAAATGACAGCATATCTTCCCCACTTTCACCATTCCAACGTTGGACCACTGAGCATCAAGTAAAATGTATGGAATACTTAGAAGCAGGGTTTTAACAATGGTACTGTATCTGCTTGAAAAGCAAGTGACTCGTCCAGTCACATTGATATCCATGGTGACTGAGTTGGATACCATCCCAGTGAATACATTGGCTGTAATGTAGGGACCAAGTCTGGTTAAGTGACAAACTAAACTGAACATGATCTGAATGCATCAAAGCCTTAAAAGAGAGACAGCATTGCTTGCAAAAGTCAGATGCCACCAAAGACACCCTGATTTCTTTGAACCCACGGTAGTTTGATTGACCCAAGCTTTATCAATATAGTTGATGTGCTTGTAGTTAATCTTCAAACCTTTACAAACTTCTCTATTCTGATGCTTAAATGCTTAAAAGCCACCAAAGACTACAAAAATTAAAAAAGGAGATTAAGGGCCTGTTTGTTTGCTTTAAAATAAATAGGATTCACACCATAAGTGGTTACAGATTAAGATCAAAGAAGAATTGAAAAAAATAAATCAAATCACCTTTCCTTTTGGGGGAATAATCAAAAGAAGATGGAAAATAAATATCCAGCCATCATCGTAGCAACTCAATACATAGAAAAGTGAAGGTCTTATTACATACATCTCCACCTTATCTCCATCACCCCTCACCACATATCCTTCACCCCTTGCCTCTTTAATAATCCTTTGTTAAAGTTCATTTCACCAAAAATTCCTATGTATTTCTATCCAACAAAAAAAAAAAAAAGGCCCTAAGTGAAACATGCACCTGAATGCATGTCATCAACTAGTGTAAAGAGGACAGGTTCTTATTAGGTTAATAACATAAGGCACAGAAAATGCGATTGGTACTAAACCAAGGTGTCCAGAGATATGAGAATACTAGAAATAAGCTCTAGATAAAGTGCTATAGTGCCTCCAGTGGTCACCTCAAGCTTGGTTTGAAAAGTTCAATTAGGCAAGTCTGTAGACTCGATATCAACAAAGTAGTGAAAATCACACATTATTTGTCTAGTCAGAGTTTTTTGTATCTGTTCCAACTCAATGGTTCCAAAGCCAAACAACTAGAGATGGCTTTGTTCCCCTCGTTCCTGGATTCAGTTATCGGATTGGAGGCTACGGTGCACAAAAGATATAGATTCCCTTGCTTTCTGCTTAACTGGATGTACAATGCGCTGAAGCAAAGGGCTTCACTTCACAGAAGACCAAGCCGGAGCAGAACGGGAACTTACAGATAAAGATTCTAGCAGTCCTACAAGCTAGCATGCTTTGTAGTTTTCTTGGCTGGATCAAATCAGGAGGATTGATTTCTGAGGGAGTTTCACTACAACATTCGTTGTAAATGCCAATAAGTATGACATCACATAAAACAGGTAAGTTGAGGGGTTGAAGAAGTATCTGTGAAGAAAGTGTTTGGAACCAAAGACCTGGGGCCTTTTGAAAATCTTTTACTTAGAAATAGAAGTAGATTGGTTTTATAAAAAAAAAGCAATGATATCTCACAGCATAAATAGGTTCTTGACCTTCTCTAATAGACCAAAAAGCTGGGAAAAGAGCCAGTTGACACAACCCCTGAAGGAAATCATGGAAGGTGAAGTGGCTAAATTCATTGTTTGAATAATTATAGTTAAATTTTCTGACATTTCTATTGGAATGCGCAAGCTCAGAAGACCAAACTATTCAAGTCCAAACCAAGCAGCATTTGGAAACTTCCTGCCTGTGCCGTGTACCTTGTATCAGAAGCATAAAATATTCCATCATAAGAATTTCTATCTTTTCCACAATGTATTTTTGTTGCCCCACAAGAGTAAATTATATGAGGGGTAATATTATTTCCTTTTTCCATCTGAAACCAAAAGATCCCCAACATTGATTGGGAGAAGAAGATGCAAGTTCCCTTTCATTGCATCCCATACACACAACAAAATCAGCCCAAAAAAAAAAAAATTCTTAGATTTTAGGGCTCAACTAACTACGCCCCATTTTTCTCTACTAAGAAACAGCAATGATTAACCCAACTTGAAGTAAAAAATACATATCCTTTTCCTTCTGACATTCCCAATTTGAGAAAAGAACAGCACCCATGAGTGAAATTTTATTCCTTATATTGACAAAATCATCCAAAATCTTCCAACTCACAATCAAAACACACACACACACACACACACACACACAATTTGAGGACTTAATATATCACTCACCTCTGTCAGTGGATCCATAACTGGTTGATGCAGTATTGGAGCAATAACTGAGAGCCCTCCAAAACTTAGAGGAATGTGAAAACTAAAGAAATATAAACCCATTGTGCTCCAAATGCTATCAGTGTGCCATGGAATATCTGATGAGAGCACTGAGAACTCCTGATAATGAATGAGAAGGGACAACACCATTACACAGCTTCTTGAACATTACTTGTAAAAAAAAATCCCACCAAAAGACAAAGTATTCATAACAAGCAGGAGTAAGATTAAATACTCATAATCACAACACACCCTGACCCCATACTTATGTGATTGTAAAATAAGGAGTTAACAAGTGTTTGCCTTTCTGGGGTACCCATATTTCCACCAAGTTTTGTTACCTGAGTGGAGGAATCTTGGTTTTCTTTCCCAATGCAGAGAGTCCTGAATGGAGGAGGTTTGGTAAGGGATGTCAAGAGAGGATGGGGAGGAGGATATGGTCGAGCAGAGGAAGAAAATGCTCGGACCCGGTTATATGCAGGGGAAGAAGGAGATGGTACCAAGCCGTGCACTGGCGCCACTAGCATTTTTGTTTGCTCTCGGGAGATGGAAGAAAGAACCCCCTCTCTGGGCTCTAGCAGTCCAGCTTCATGACTTACCCCTCGCACGCTGATTGGAAGGTGGGCCCCACCCTTGATTAGAGGGGCCACTTACTAGAAATGGGGGCCATCTTGCATTCATGACTCATGAGTGGTTGGGATTAAAATTAGTTCACCTCAGGTCGAGGGGATAGAGGAGCCTTTATAGAAATTTGAAAATTTTAGTTCATCCTTTCTTTGGTTTGTTTCTCATGGAAAAGCGGCTCGCCAAATATATAGATTGGATGTCTCGTGTCGCGAAAAATGAAAAACACTTTCACTTTTCTTATTTCACACCCTATAGAGGCATTTCCCGGTTGGGTAGGGGCGCTTCTATAGCCCCCTTTTAGCGAAAAAAGAGGGGGAGCAGGGCGCTGAAAAATTTAGATCCCTACTCTACCCGTTTGATGCAACAATGAAAGGGGGAGGAAATCCTCCCCTTTTTGCTAATTTCGCACAAGAGGGATTATAGTTTTTGAACAAGGGTGGTTGGAAACAATTGCTACGGAACTTCCCGCGACTTTCACCAAATGAGCCCATATTGCTATGGAGGCATTTCTTCCATGTAGGGATTTTCAAGGGCCGGGCTGTTGTATTGCTGGCCCAGCCAAACTTTGGAATATATTCCGAGCCCAAACTGACATTTAAGGAGTTGGCCCAACCCTGACCCATCTAGAAATGAGCGAGCCGGAGCCCAGCCCATGCCTGCTTTATAAGAAAGATCTTGTTTCTATTGTTCCATGTTGTAGCCCAAGTGGTGATAACAAATATGCTTATGTGAGATAGAAGGTTTTTGAGTCCTCTCTCCCACACTCCACTAATATTATAATATTCGCAACAGGTTGTCCTTATGGCTCTCTACCACTAAACTAAGCCCGGCCCATCTATTACTGGGCTTTTCGAAATGTCCTAGTCCAGCCAATGTACAAAAGCTGAAGGCTAAGAAAAGCCCAAGAGAGCTGGGCTCATGAGGGTCCAATTGGCCCAGTCCATGAACAGCCCTACTTCCATATGATTCAAGCACTACCTGGGCTGACCCATGCCCACTTTTTCATTGTTCACAATAGGTTCGCTTATTAAAATGAAGGATTTTTTTATTTTTTGTTTTTTTAGAAGTATTCAAAAAAACATGATTAGATGGATTCTTCATGTTAATTAGCTAATCTGATTCTTCATAATAGGATTCACAAAAACATGGGCCGACGGAAAGTCATCATCCAGGCTGTTTTATCGCCACCTGTGGTAGAAGGGAGGTTAGGAATAAAGGATCTAGGTGTCCAAATTCAGATGGCTTTGGCCCATCTAATTTGGAGATTTCTCATTAGCCTTGATCGATGGTGGTGTAAATTGCTATCAAAGAAATACCTCAGACGCAAGCAGTTTCATAAGGTCAATGCCAATTCCTCCCTGAGGAAACTCATACAAAAGCACAAAAATATTACTCCTTCCAATCAAACATGGGTGGTTGGGGAGGGACGGTACTCAGATTAGAATATTTGGAGACATTTGGGTTCCAGGTCTGGGACAGTTAAAATGATTTGTCCTTCCTAATCTTTCCCAGTAGTTTTTATCTCAATTTAACTAGACAGATAAACTGACCATCACTTTGGGTTCAAAATTCAAATCGCACTTGGAATGTCCCTGTTACCCTTTATTAAAAAGCATTTGGCCTGTTGCAAACAAAATTGTGCATTACCTTTTGGAAGCAGGGGCGGACCCAAGTGATACTGGCCCAGTCGCATTCAAAAAGCTCAAATGTGGCATGCCACCGTTCTATTAAGCGATCGCCACACCATTTTAGTAAAGTCTAGAAAACCATTCAAGGTTTTCTACTCTTGGCTTCTAGATTTCTCATCTTTGCTCCATCGTTCTCCTCCTTCCCCTTCAATCTTCACCAGCCCGGCTCCAATACAATCGCACAGCACAAAGGTCTGCCCTCTCTCTATCTCTTGATATAGTTTTTCTCTTGTTCATTCTTCTCTTTCTTTTTCCTCACTAAAAAAACTACTCTCTCTCTCTCTCTCTCTCCAAATAAAAGCCATTGATGAGATATCTACCTTTGAATCAAATATATATATGAGAAATGCCTTCCTTGTACTGGATTCAATAAATTCAATAATCATTGATTTCTATTTTTCTTGATATAGGGGCATTTGGTTAGTATAACATTATTGGTTTTTTTTTCTTCTTTTAATTTTTGCGAATGTAATGTTTGTTGAAGTTGTTTGGAAACGTGGCGCTGTGAAACTACCAGCGATCAATTGATCACAGCGAAACTACCAGCAATCAACTGATCAATCATAATAAACAAGCACAATCATATCATCAAGCAATTACATACATGAACACAATAATTTTACGTGGTTCGGCAACCTTGCCTATATCCACGGAGGAGAGAGCTCATCTATTATGATCTCATCTCAATTCTCTTTCATCTAGGGTTATAGTACATCAATATATATAGTTCCCGCTCTCTTGGTCAATAAGAAAATTCATACATAATAACTGAAAAACCCCTAACCTTAAATCTCGCTTTTGGCTAAACCAGATGACCAATCCAGCTAAATTAGAATACAAGACAAAAACCAACAATCTCTTTTAGATTCCGTAAATCCCCAGAGCGACCTTGAGATACTTGGTAATGTCTTCATGTAGCTTGCTGAATAGTACGTCACTACATTGATGGTGTAGTCTTTTTTCTTCAACACTTTAATATGTTGAACCAGCAGTTCATGTACTTCGCTGAAAGGTACGCATCAACACGGGTTATAACCAATCGTAACACTTACACCCTTAGCCTGGATGTACAGGCAATCTCAGCGTTGTCTGGTATCAATCAAGTCTAAACAGACTTGAGATTTCTCATAGTTGCTTCCTTTAACCACAACACCCTTGTCTTGAACCTTCGAAGTGCCCTTCATTTGTTGCCACTACACAATGAACCTAACTTCCATCTGGAAAGACAAAACTGAAGACCTCCCCGAATCCCAATCTCACTAATACCTTGTGAATCCTTCCTTCTATCTCATTTCCGGTATTCATTTCTGTCAAACTAGCAACTGTCCTATTCTGGTAGGTTGGGCACTGCACATGCGAGTTAGGTATGATCCGATGCTAAAGTGGCTTACTTCAACCTGAATAAGACTGTCTTTTTCGAAAAAATCATCTCCGTTCAAGTTTTTCCGGACTTCTACTAGATGATATCATCGAAAAACATCAATCCATCTTTTGATGATCTGTCGCATCTAACTCCACCTGACCATGGATTTCCTCCTCTATTATTTGATGTCTCCTTCACTACTTCACCTGAAAAAGCATCTCCTATCAAACCTGTAGAAATTTCTAACCATCTCACCCTCCATGATGACCAGTGTTCTCTTTTTCCACCTTCATAACTCCATTTGTTACAGTGCACTTGCAGCCATTGGAGTTTAAGGCAATTAAAGAAATCCAATTTCTTTATAAACCCAGAACATTCATCACATACGTTAAGGTCTAAATAATCAATCTCATCATACACCTGGATCTTTCTGCCTTTATCTTAAATGCTCCTCAATTTGCATTCATTTCCATAAGAACAGATCCACAATAATGAGATTTATTTCCATCAAATCAATCTCTACTCGAACACATGATCAAAAGAATTACAATCCAAACACCATGAGTCACCAACCCGATTTATACCTATAGTGGCCGAAAGTGACTCCCTTTCATCAGAATCCATGCTTTCTTGAACACTACCTCCTTCAATTCTTGTTTTTTTTGTTTTTTTTCCAGATTGGTTTGTTGCTCATTTCCAATCCCTTCAACGTAGATCTAAGCTTTCCATCAAAATACTTGGAGCAATTTCTCGTCCATGACAGCAAATAACACTTTTTAACTCTTACTGTATCATAGAGTCTAAAGCTCTTTCCTTGCGATCCCTAAAGTCGTTTCTCAATCAAATACTTCAATTTGGCTTGCAATGCTTAAATCCATTGCTATCATCATGAATCTGTTTGTTTCTTGAGTCCTTCAATTTTTTGCATGCTAAACTACCAATATCTTTTGTTTGCCTCGTAGATTTCATCACCATAAGCATGCTGGAAGAAACGGGTCTGAAATTCAACTCCGAATGACTTTAATATCATAGAAACAGTTTTTTGCACCCAAATAGGTCAAACATCCAAGTTGACAATTGAACTGCCAATTGTCTTCCACAAATGCATAGATCTACATGCAACAAGTCTGTAGGCGCAAACGAATCTCCGATCGGACACTAGATTATCATGATATCGCATAAAACAAACTCAATCATTGATCCAGTCAAACCGCTTTTGACCTACTTTGCTGATGTCACTTTGCACCTGCTTTATTGGGCTGGACTTTGCACACGGGTTAGGTCTAACTCAACACGAATGAACCTGGCCTAAACTGTTGCTAGACTTGTTGCCTGACGAGTCAATTTCATACTGAACCAACCTTGACCTGGCATGGTAGAATCCAGGCCCTGGATCTCGTCTCCTTCCCTTCCGTCTTTCCGGTTCTCTTCCTGCAATAGAGCCCTGCAACTTCGATGTTGTCCTATAGCAACAGCGACGTTGACCGGCAAGTGGTGTACAAGGAGACAGTGGCAGCAACGGTTCTGGCAACTAGTGGTGAAGGAATTGGCAAAGCAGTAGGTGGTCCCTCTTTTTCTTCCTCTATCAAAACCAAAAAAGGAAAAAAAAAACAAAGAAATATCTTGGTTGTTTCTCTGTTTCAAGAAACCAAAACCTTAACCTCTTTTTCTCCGGTGGATTTGCATAATAGACTGGATCTTTGCCTCTTTCAACTCCAAAAGTAGTGATTAGCAACAATGAGGGCCTCGACAAATAGCCCACCAGATCAACTATCCAAGCCCCTCTTCTTGAGAAATCCGAATCTATTTCTCTATGCAGCGGTTGCCTAGCCCACTTTAAGATCTGCACATGATTTTTAACTACTGCTGCCCGTGTCTTCCCTGCACTACCAAGCTCTATCAGAAAGGCCTAGACCTAGCCTTCTTCTCAGTCACCTGCTTGTAATAGATCACCGAGGCATCTTCACCCAAAAACACCCATGCCCCTTATCTGCAAACTGCAGAAACCGATCTCAAGAAACTGTGAGAAGGCTTTTGCAACTTTGAGCATGACCGCCGATCATTTTCTTCCATGCAAATCCAATACATAATTCGTCAATCACAAACCCGCGCGATCTCCGCCTGTCACTGATACCACTTATTGGGAAAGTAGTGCAGTGAAACTAGCCTTGATCAACGGATCAATCACGATGAACAAGTACAATCATACCACCAAACAATCACATATATAAACATAGCAATTTTACGTAGTTTAGTAACCTTGCTTACGTCTACGAAGGAGAGAACTCATCTATCATAATCCTAGTTCAATCTCCTTGGATCTAAGGTTATTGTACATCAATATATATAGTTCCCTCTTTCTTGGCCAATAAGAAAACCCACATATAATAACTAAAATACCTTTAACCGTAAACCTTAATTCTGACGGTTTTGATTAAATCATACGACTGATCTAGCTAAATTGGAATACAAGACAAAACCCAATACAAGTTTAATATATGATCGATAAATTTTTCTACGTTTTTGAATTTTTGCTTCTTTGCTTTTATGTAATTTCTATTTTATTGGTTTTTTTTCTCAATGACAATGACCCAATACTCTAATTTTTCTCCAAAACATCGTGTTTTGGATTATGATTTGCTTGGCGAGTCTTGAATTTTTGTTACTTTCTTACCAATTTTTTTCTTGAATCACAATATGATATTTATGATTATATTGAGAATTTTTCATTATTTATAAATATAAGTGGTCTCAATTGGATCTGTTTGATAGAAGAATTCTTTGGAGCAAGGAAATAACCAAAGGGGTATTATTTTCGTATAATAATTTTTTTGAATGATTTGTATGGTAATGATTAATATTTCTATGTAGTTCTCTAGAGTTTCTTTATAATTGTTGTAGTGTGGTTGCTAACTTTATTTGCATCCCATCGATTTGTATAAAAAATTAATTTCTCAAGGAATTGACGGTTGTAGTTAAAAAGCTTATATAGGAATTGAGTGTTAGTAGTAAGATGTGAGTCATTTAACTTTATTTTAAAAAAATATTTTAAAAAATCATATCCTGAAACCATACAATAAGTGGAGATTATTGGTAGTTGGCGTTGATTTTAATCCTTTCATTTGACCATCATCTGCCCCACCTAATTGAAAATCCTGAATTTGCCCTGCAATGCTTTTTTTTATTATTATTACTTTTGAACAATTAGAATTGTAAATATTGAAAGATATTTGAAGAGGTAATGAGAACCTCATTTCTTAAATTTAATTACTAGGGCAGTGGCCGGATAATCCATTCCCACTAAGAATACTTTTTTTTTTCTTTTTCTTTTGAACTAGTGGAATGGTGTAAGGTTCCAAAAGGAATACAATATTTGCATGCCTTGCCAAGGCATATGGCGACATCAACCAGGCTAGCAGGCAAGAGGGAAATTGGAAAAATACTTTTTTGAAAAAACTATATATTTAAAATTAGCATTTGATATCAAAGACGAAGACTATTTGATTATTATTTGTAAATCTTCACCTTTACTTTGTCAATTAATGCCCTCTAAATACAAGGCATGATTGGAAGTTATGGGAATTCAATGCCAAGCAAACTAATTGCAAAACCTCATTTGCAATTGATATTAACCATTTAATTGCTGGTCACCCCCAACGAACAGTTTACACTGATTTGTCCTTTCTGAACTACTTAATTAAATCATTTAAAGTTACTTTTATAAAGTAATTCGACTATAAAGCACTCAAGGGGATGACACTAATCAACTCTCCGATCCATTACCATCTCTTTATGGTTGATTTTACTAGAGTGGGTCCCACTGAATGTGTCCTGTCGTAGCAGGATTTATTTTGATAAATGAAAATAGAGCAAAATCCTAATATTCTGACTACATTTTAAAGCAACTTTCATTGCATATAATATTTTATCTAGAGAGTTGCTTCTAGATACTAAATCAACACCAACTTTTGTTGAATTTGCATAGAAAAAAATAAAAAATATAAAATATAAAATTTTTAAAATACCCCCCACCCTCTTTTCTCTCCAAGAGGGAGAGGAAAGAGAGCAGAGAGGGGGAGGGAGAGAGTTGGGCAGATGAGGGGGCATTTTGGCATTTTCACAAGGGTATTTTTTTTTATAAAAAAAATCCATGTGGTCAAAGAGAAGAAATTGTTGTGCCAATAGCTGCACTCTTTGATATGAATGGTTAACAAATGTAACTATTTTTAATAAATAGTTAGCTAACTATTAGAGCCAACTAATTGCGAGTTCGAATATCCAAATGAACTACTCGGTGCCTCTAATAAAATCCTATAAATGCATTTTGGGCTTGCTTTTTTGCATGAATATATATTATAGGAATTCATGGTCAAATGTCAAAGTACCTTCCTAGAATTTGAACTACTTTGGCTATGATGGTATTCTTCTCGCATCTCTCCTTAATTAAATTTTCATTAGAGTGCACATAATGGGATGTTCATTTTTAAATATTCATCTTTTTGTTCGGTTTTAATCATTTTAAGAAATAGAAGTCTTTCAATTTGTATGTTTTAAGTCGTTAGTTAATGCTATAGGCCCATCATATGCAAATCCTGCCGCTCAATCAATTGCTGGTCACCCCGACGAACAGTTTACACTGATTTGTTCTTTTTGCACCACTGAATTAAATCATTTAAAGTTACTTTTATAAAGTAATTTGACTATATAGCACTCAAGGGCTAAATTATTTGATAATTTTATGGATGACACTAATCAACTCACCGATCCATTATCATCTCTTTATGGTTGTTTGTACTAGAGTGGGTCCCATTGAATTTGTCCTGTCGCAGCAGGATTTATTTTCATAAATGAATATACAGCAAAATCCTAATATTTTGACTACATTTTAAAGCAACTTTCATTGCAAGTTGTTTATCTAGTGTGTTGCTTCTAGATACTAAATTAACACCAACTTTTGTTGAATTTGAATAGTTAAAAAAATTAAAAATTATAAATTATAAAATTTTCAAAATATCCCGACCTTTTTTTCTCCCCACTCTCCTTCATTCTCCCTCCCTCCTCCTCCGGCCTGGGACGAGCTCCAGTGGGCGGAGTGGGGGCTCTCCCTCTCCGTCCCCTCCCTCTCTCCCTCTTCCTCCTCTTCTTCCTTTATTATATATCTTCCCCGAGGGAGGGGGAGAAGGGGGAGGGAAGAGGGGCGGAGAGAGAGAATAGAGGAGGAGGAGGAGGAGGAGGAGGGAACGGAAGGAGAAGGAGAGCCCCCCTCCGCCGCCAGAGCTTGTTGCCAGCCGGAGGGGGAGGAGAGAGGAGGGAAGGGTTGAAGGGAGAGAAGGGGGTGTGGGTATTTAGAAATTTTTTTATTTTTTTATTTTTTGTGTGAACTGAGTAAAATGTCAAGTTGATTTAGTAGCTTTCTGTATCTAACTTTCGTTTGTACAATTGACCTGATGAACCATGTCATTGATAGACAATGTCACAAAGGTGGAAGCTAAAAGCCATTATATCCTCGATATATAGTAAAAAGTCAATGTCGATATAGTAGCTCTCTATATCTAACTTTCGTTTATACAATTGACCTGATGAACCATGTCATTGATAGACAATGTCACAAAGGTGGAAGCTGAAAGCCATTATATGCTCGATATATAATATGATTAATAATATATAAAACTATATTAATTACATTATGAATGAGATGCTTAATTCGTTGGTTGGACCGTGACTCATTTTGAGTAAATTTAAAGGCATTCCATAAATACCGAGGATATTCATTTTAAATAGCTCGAAATTTTATTAGGTGGGCCCTACCATGGGTTCCACTTCTTCTGTCTCAGGGTATCCAAGCTCACCAAAATCAATGGTTTTTTCTACACAAATTTTTGGTTATATATCATTATTTTTTTATTTTTTCCTTTTCTTTTTTTTTTATAACATAGGTGTCTCAACCCTTTGAACTGAACTAATCCCTTCAAATTTAGGGGTGCCAGGTAAAATCTCATGTAGCCCTAGTATCGTAACAGAGTTTAAACCCACAACCTCCGAAAGCAAACCATAATCCTAAGTTAACTGAGCAACGCCTCAGGGTTTGGTGACATATTATTCAACTCTAAAATTTTAATTGGAGGGATTTTGTAGAGAATAACAAGAAAAGCCTGGATGGGGAGGTATATAAATGATCATGGAATGAAAAAAAAAAATTGCATTCTTTATTTTTAACCATTCCATCTAAAATAATCAAACTAATAGCTAACATTTTGTTTTAATGGTAAACTGATAACTAACATTGACACAAGATCAAAGGAAAATGTTCTCTTTAATTAGGATGCAGAGGGACAAAGACAGTGGATCGATGCCCTGCATCATGAGTTCATATGTGTAATTTAAGGGGGGTTCACTTTGTGAATAGTTGGGATGAGGGTTCCTAAGTCAAGCCACTCATGGGAGAATATTTTCTTTGAAATAAAAGCATTTTGACTAATCATTCTATTTTTATTAGATCCAACCATGAATAAGGAAATTGAGATTTGACAAATATCTTGTCTTTAAAGCGTCCTTCCACTTGGTGGCGCCAATGAATCCTATGCCTCAGGGGATGACTGCATAGGATTTGGAGTTTGGACTCTTGAATATACTTTCTCTGTCCAAGTGGACCCTTGCCATCCTCTTTTTTTTTTTTTTTTAAATTTATGTACCTTGGACCTTGTTCTATCCAGAAGGGAGAGAACTGAGGAAATGACAAAGATAGAAGCCCTTAAGAATAACTTAATTCTATACACCCAATATTATACTAATGTTTGCATGAAAAATGGCCAGTATGCTATTGGTCATGTGGGCCTCGCTCTTTCTTAATCTAATCCATCCAATTGCACGCCTTCCAACGAATAGATGTGGCTCAAATTTCTCTTTAATCAAATCAAATATTTAATCTTTAGATGAGGACATATGTGAAAATAAGATTAAAGATTGATCAAGTTCCCTTTTCACAAACATAAAAATCCCTATCACTTGTTCAGAGTGAAATTGGCCCGAGTGCAAATGTAGGCGAGAAGCAACGACAAAACGACTTGGATCAAGGTGGGGGACTAAGGACTCATTTGAGTCTGCAATCTGGATTTTCTGTCGCGACTATATTATATGGGAAGGGTATAAAACCTCCTTGGAATTTTATCCTAGAGCCCACTAGAGAAAATCCTTCTAAAAAGAACTTTCGTCATCTTCATTACTATATCCTCAAGTTTTAGTTCAAAAGTGGTGGGTCCTACTATCTAATTGAGCAACATTATGAAAGCATGATTGGGTGCTAATGTGGCTTACTGCTGGCTTATGTTAATCATGTTTTTATCATGGTGTTCAATTATACAGTGGGGCCCATTCATTTTAAACTAAACTTTGAAGATATAGAATGTGAGAGGATGACATTTATTTCAAACAGTCTAAATTATCTATATGTGGGACACAAGATGAAGTTCTGCCGAAGTGTTACACGCATCCGATCTAATAGCTAGACAGAGGAACACGATGCGTACTCAGTTTGGCCAACTATACTCTTTCTCTCTCTCAATGGCTTTTGGCGTACGGTAGGGCAACATTGCAGCTAGGATGGTGCAGCGCCCCCATTTTAATGCATGGTGGGGCCTCCTTTTTTATAATCCGAGCCATTCATCAGTCTTAAGACCCTTAATAATGATCACCTTATAATTTATTATTCAAATATGTAACATTACCACCGTTAGATTAAACTTCATCTAAAACACATGACGAACTTGCCTTATTATTCTCTTATTGGAATAGAAATGAAAGGCGCTCAAATACAATAAATCTAAATGGTTGGACCGCTTAATGTTTTTTTGAAAACTTAGATGCAATAAATGTTAAGGGTTTTAGAGCTGATGAAAGACTAGAGTTTTTAAAAAGTGGGCCCCACTGTATATTAAAATGGGGCACTACACCATTGGCATATATTACTCAAGAAAAGATGGTTGATTTTTATCCCTTTTTTTTTTTTTTGAAAAGTTCCAATAATTACTATTTTTTATGACCATGAAACCCCCAAACTCCACTTTCTAAGATTGAGGGTAAAATTCAAAATACACAGCGCCACCCACAAGCACCATATATCAGGCAATGTGCATTCCTAATGTCTGGGATGTGGTTATTAAAGCGCCTTAACTATCATAACAAATATGCAGCAGTAACAACTGTGCATAGCTTTTAACTCTAATGGGTAGCTTAGCTGGCCTTATATAACCACGATTTGTTCCCTGATGTTACAGGTTCAAGTTGCTCTTTCACATGGAGCCATATGGGATTTACCCGATCTCCCCTCGTCTGAAGCGACTATTTATGCCCAAAGTGTTGGGATACACTCAGTTAAGGAAAAAAAATATGAGTAGCTTTTCCATAATTATGCAATTGCACAACATTTTTTTCCTAATTTGGCAATTTACTTGTAAAGTAAATTTAAAGTGAAGCTCCGTATTGAGAGAGAATAAAATATAAGGAAGTCTAATCATAATACAATGAACTTTTTTACTTTATTGCCTCAATAAGGATTCTTTTTGGCTTTTAAAAAAAAGTAGGTAACTTTTTCTCATTTTATAACTAATTGTTGCTTTTTTACTTTCTTTTTTTTTAAGAAGGTAAAATTTTTGAATTTTTGTAGATTTGATATGACATTCTCTTCTTTCATATCTCTTAAACAGAGAGGTTCACTTTCCGTAACGTCAGTCCAGTCTTTGGTTGGAAAGAGCAACATGGTAGAAACACCATAACTTTCCTTTAATTTCGGCTGAATTGGATCAACATCAAGGATGAAATACAAGGTCGTTGGAAGGAATAAGTCTCGGGTCAGTCATGGTCATCATGTTCTATGTAGGAACCTACAACTAACAAGAAATAGCAAGCAAATTTTAACGGGTTGGATTTGGAGGCTACCTTTCAACACTCAAGGGGTTGGAGTACCCAAAAAAAGCTGTGCATTTGAAAGAAAACAAACCATGTGCTCCTTAATGAAAAACAGATTAAACAAAGAAAGAGACTGACAACTAATTAGATTAACTGATGATTCTCAAGTCTTAACTAAGCTATTTGTTGTCTGTCAACTAACAGGCACTGTCACGTTGCACCTACAACTTCCTTTTCCGGTAAAGACGGACAGCCCAAAATAGTGAAAGCAGATAGGCATCAGGTCCGCAAAAGGACGAGAAAGGAAAGGCACCAAGATGTTGAAGGAGGTGGAAAGGGCTACGTCCATCTCAAGCAATGAATTTCTCTAAAGATTGTTTCTGAGCAATTTATAAATTTTTTAAGAGTGTAGTCTGGCCCCGCGAATTTATTTGTTCGTTAAATATCGTTATCATTTAATTATTCACATAAGAACTGATTAACATACACCATTTTTGCTCGCTGCTTTATGTGAATTGCCAAAGGTCTAGATTAGTGCTTGTTTAGTTGCTAGCATTTGAGGAAATGTTGTTTAGAAAATTTTTGGAGAATTCTAAATGTTGTCCCTTACAGTAAAATTTTAAAATGCTTAAGGATTCAAAATTTTTATGATATCCAATAGCAAAGAGTGCTATTTTTTCATATGCCAGTTAAGTAAATTCTCACCATTGAAACTGCATTAAACAAGAAATTTTAATACCCAGTGACAACTCCTATGTTTTTGTTAGGAATTTCTGACGAGGAGAGTTTCCATTAAAAATGCATGCTCTCAACCAAAGGAGCCTTTGGTGTATTATTACTTATTGTTAGATTGGTATTTACAAAGAAATGATGCGGGTTCAATAGATTGAACTTGAGGGTTACATATCAGGAGATTAGATCCATGACTTAATGTTTTGCACATCAAAGATTGAAATCGTTCAATCCACCACCACCTCCATGATTGATATGGTCTTAGGTGGGGCACGAGGTGATCTTAGCATAAGAACTCAAGGTTGGCCTTGAGTTTTGGTTCTTGCATTGCTACCTTTGAGGCGGGTGTTGAAAGTTCATCCCCGATTTGATTTTTAAATTGCAATTCAAATTATATACAACAGAAGAATAAAAGAACAAGCAAGGCAAGCTACACATGTTTTTTACATGGAAAACCCTCACCAGAAAAAACCACGAGTCCTCCTTAAATCAACAAAAACTAAATACTATGAATTGAGAAATTACAAGATACACTCACAATCTCTCTCCTAATTGCAACTCAACCTAAACATTGTAGTTCTTCGATCTTGCACAACTCCTTGTTGTCACGACTTCTCGCTGTTCACTGCTCTATGCATTTGATCCAACTAATTTTCAACAAGACAATTGCCTACAAAAGATGTACAAGCAAAATGCTCTACAACTCAAATCAACACAATTATTTCTAATGTATGCTCTAGAGAAAAGATGTGCTCTCAATAGATTTTCTCTATTCAAAATAGTGAGATTCTTGAATTAGGATTGAGAGAGAACCCTATTTATAATCCTTAATTTGCGTCTTAAGGCTATAGTCCTTGTAAAACTCAAATTAGCAGTCCTGACATACACCAAAAAAAAAAAACCAATTTCACGCATGTCGGTTTGAGAAACTGCGTCACCCATTCGAGCACGTGTGAGCATTGCTCACGTGCCCTTAGCATTTTGTGAAATTCTTGATATCTTCATTGTAGTTCATTCGATGACCAACTATAGTCCATTCTAAAATAAATAAAATATTATAATTTAATGAATTCAAATTTTATTCAATCCATAAATCAGCCAACACTTAAAATTTTGACAGCTATGACGACTCTATATATATTTCACTTGAGCCGAGTTTGAGATGGGTGGGAGTTTTTGCTTTTCTGACCTGTGCTTCCGACCAATCAAACTTCACTTCATCTTTACCTGTCACAGTGCAGGCTTGGTATTACATTTCTTAAATTAGTCACTGGTAAGTCAAGTACAACTGAGCAAGGCTGGGCAGTAGAAACAAGTAAAGATATTGGTTTATACTGTCCTTACCAAAATCAACCTTTTCATGCTTGGTTTCATGGATTTAAATAAAAGTTGAAACTAGATTTAAATCGATAGGTTATACATTTCACGAACCAATATCCGGTGCCACAAAATCTGCAACATGTATGCATAATGTTTTCTCTGGGGCGTTGCTACTTGCCAACCCACTGGAGACAATCGCTCCGATATGTGCATACAGTATATATGTATTTAGGCTCCACTTAACGTTTACTTTGGGCTCCACTTATTTTTTAATATTATAAAGACGAGGGTTGTGAATTGAATTATGAGATGAAAGTGTGTATAACAACCTAAGTAGCCCAGTAACTTTGTAAGCCTGTTACGTGGCGCAAGTTATTAGTAGTAACCTACATGATTCATTATTTCCTAGATTCATATTTGATTCATTAGCGATGTGAGATGGGGTATTACGACCTGAGTAGCCCACTAGCCCAATAACTTTATGAGCCTTTTACGTCTCCGAAAATTCTGAAACCCAAGTTATTAGTAGTAATATACATGGTTCATTATATACTAGACTTATATTTTATTTATAAGCGATGTGTGCTGGGGTATTATAGTGTGGCTAGCACAATTCTTAAATTTATGGATTCTACAGGTACTGTAACTTGATAGAACTGCTGTGATCTTCTGATCTATACATTAAAAAGGGGAAATTAAGATAAAAAGCGCTGCTATATCTACTGATCGTCAATTTTTTTAGCCTTTTATAAAACCGCCAGAATGGACATCCCATTTGAAATTGTTTTACCATTTGGCACCACCAATACCGCTTGCTTCCTTTTTACTTTCTATGTTTATTATTTCGTTGTCTTTTTTTCTTTTTCCCAGTTTGTCATTTTCACTTACATCCATGAACGACCGGAGAGTGAGCTGATTGGTATTAATTGGGGCATTTGGCTCTAACACATACAATCAATGGCAGACCTAAGATTTAATTTGAGGGGTGCGGATCCTAATAAATAGTTTTGACTTTAGGGGCAAACTCAAAATTTTATATAAATTTTAAGAATGGATCCATAATTTTTATTGAGCTTTTTAAAGTAGGCCTAGAAATTTTATATGGGCTTTGGAAGCTCACTAAAGGTTTGATGGGTGCGATCACACCTACATACTTGTATATGGTCTGCCCCTGCATGCAATGCATGGCCAATATAAACTATTGGACGTTTTTCCATAAATTAAAAAAAAACCAGTAAAATATACTTTAAAGGAGATCACATAGATTACATAGAATATTAATTGATGAATTGTATGTCCTTCACTCAAGATTCAAGAATATATTTATACATCTAGAATGGGAGTCGACACACGTGGAGATCACGACAAGCTTGGGAGTCTTCAGTTCTTTTCCTTGAAGCATTTTGTAAGCTTTGTCCAAAAATTAAAACAATCAAACTAATGAATGTATACATTTTGAAACTCCAAAGATGAAAGCCAGAATGTAAGATAATAAGGAGTGCTCAATCCAAAACTGAATATCAATTGGGTCAAAGTCAACTTAGAGTATTCACTCCCTCCTCAGTCAACCTAAGTTGTTCACACTCGTTAACTCCCGCTAATTAGCACTGGACCAAATTTTTAATAAAATTAAGAGTCTATAAGAAATCATGCTCTCTCTCTATATATACTCAAAGATTATCCTATGCACACAACTATACTTTGCATACCTCATAGTTGGGCCCACCTAATGATCCATTTGAATGGATTGTGCTCACACACTTCCTTTAGTCCTTATCCCTTTTCTCTACACCCATCTGAATAGACTGCATTGTCGGGATCAACATGTCAATTTCTTAATGCATGAAACTTGTGAGATATTGACCAACGGGTTAGGGTGATCATGTGAGCCCTAGCCACCCTACATCGAGGCCCCACCTAGATGAATCGATCCCCCATTCCATCCCCCTGGTGGGCCCCATAGTGAAATGTTATTGGGGCAAACTTAGGGCCGCACCAATCAATGGGAAAGGAAGGGATTAAGAAATCTTAATGTGTCGTATATTTGTCTAAAAGCTTGGGCTCATCAAGTCATTATAACCTGTCGATCCATAGCCCATGAATTTAATATTATATATATATATATATAAATCTAACAGTCCATTCCATTTAGATCGGTGCAAATCCATCAGATGCGATGACATTCCGAGTGTTATGGCCATTAGATTGGTGATGAAGTGGGCCTGCCTCGGAGGTGCGCACAATACGACAAACTTCTATTGGAGTAAACTTTGGGAAAGTCACATGTAAGTTTTTCTTTTTGACCAATTTAATCTTCAATAAATGGGCCCTACTTGGGATTCCACTCATTTCACTAGTGAGATACTCAAGAGAATGCATACACATGAGAATTGGTTGCATATAGTTCCATGGACTCATCCATGGGGCTTGTTTAGGACCATACCAATCGTAAAGAGGTGGGGGTGTGGAAAGATCTAAATGAGACTTAGAGGTATGCAAAATATTAACCCATTAGATCATTTGAATCCCTTGATCTATGACCATCAATTTAATTATTTAAGAAAATATCCTGTATTCGGGTGAGAATTGGTTGCATATAGTTCCATGGACTCATCCATGGGGCTTTTTTAGGACCATACCAATCATGAAGAGGTGGGGGTGTGGAAAGATCTCAATGAGACTTAGAGGTATGCAAAATATTAACCCATTAAATCATTTGAATCCCTTGATCTATAACCATCAATTTAATTATTTAAGAAAATATCCTACATTTTAAACTTCAACTCAACCATGAGTACCAAGCGAATGAGTGTTAAACTTGGTGTTGTGGCAATTCATAGATACGAAGTGTTTTCCGGGAGGAGTTTAAATCATAGGTGGACCAGGTAATTTAGAAGATAGATTAGACAACAACAACCAGGTGTAAAGTTCTTGCTTGGATATTTCAGTATATACCTAACATGGTGGATGATTGGGAGCACACCTCATGGTGGGGCTCACTTAATCACCGTTAGAGTGGACCACATACAAACACCACCCCCACCCCCTGATAGTCATTGGATTCTAGGGTTTTCAGCCATTCGAATGGAGAAGGCCGTTAGACCGTTTGATTTATTTTTAAAATATAAATATATCAAAATTGTGGGTCGTGGATGACTTGATTGGCCTGGAATTTTATATAATGGTAGGGCCCATCAAAAAAATTTCACATCCCTCCTCACTCTCAAAGTAGGGATGTAAAATGTGTCAGCCACCTAGGCGAGGCATGGCCTGGCCCCAACATGTTGACCCTCCCATCTCAGGCACGGCCCATGTCGTACCAGGTTGCCCACGCCTATGGCACTTCGAACGCCCATGTCAATCGCAGACATGGGTTGGAACGACCCGTCACAACACTGGTCAAGCCATGCCTGTGCGACGTGCTGGGTCGTGTGACACATTTTGCATTCTCGTAGGTGAGTCTAATAGCAATTGTCATGCAGGGTTTCAGGTGCACAAGGATCTAGTATTTTCCCAACCTATAATTGTAACACAGCCCATATATAGGGCCTATTTCTTTATTAGAATTCATGGACTTCATGTCTGTTGGAATTTTGAAATGCTTTGAGTTTTATTATTTTTGAATTTCCTGCTTCTTTCATGTTAGAATTCTTGTCTGAGAATTTCAATCCCCTCTTTCTCAAATCCAGAAATTTGTGACCTATGTTGAATTTTGCTAGTGTACAAGAAAAAAAGCAGAATGGTGATAAGTTTCCATTCAATCGAAAACCCTCGAAAACCCATTTTCTTCCCTTTACAACAAAGCCCTCTAAAAAAAAAACACATGCATCAAGATGGGGAAAAAATAAATCAGATCTATGAAAGGAGTGCAAAAGAAGAAGATAATCAAACCTGATTTTAGTGCAGTCACATATAGGAAAAGATGAGATTCAACTGTTAAGAAAACGGAAGTTGCAACAATGTCTCTCAGAATAAAAATAAAAAAACTCTCAGAATACTATTATTCGTAAATGCTAGAGTAGAAGCTAGCATTTTGGAATTCCACTCTTTGAAAGCTCCAAAATGCTACTTGCCTCAAATGCGGGGAATTCTAATAAATAAATATAAAAATCCTAACTAGAATTAAGGAATTCCCGGACAGTTTGAATTCCTATTAAAAATTTTTGCAAAAAAAAACAGGCTCATGATCTTATACATTCTCCTATGACTATGAGGAAGAATTAGAAAAAACCTTAATAACAACGGAAATTTATATTATTCCTCAATAGAAACTTAGCAATGACTAAACAAGTAAATAACATCCTAAAACCCAAACTTTTCCCAAATCGCAGAGTTACACAAAATAATAAAAAGATCTGAATTACATTAAAGCCGTTGACTAAGTTTAAATTACTTTATAAGATCCTACATAAAATCTGAGATTTATAAGGACTAAAAAACCCCTAAAATAAGTAAAATAAAAAAACTTACATGAAAATATATTTAGACCTTTGAAATTACATTCAAAGTTGACACAACCGATCAATTTTCTGGCTGACATTTTGCAATCCTCTTATTTCAAAAATGTCCAGATACTAATTCTGCATCATCTAATTAATGCAACAGTAAATAAATTAAGTAAGGGTTCAAGCGCATCTAGCTAGGAAAGTGCCAGATGGTCACTCGGCCCAGTGAGTGTGTGTGAAGAATAGACTAATCAAAGTGGGCTACAGTAATGGGAAAATTTCTGACACATCTCGCTCATTACAATAATGATAGTAATACTCTCACCGTCCTATGTGATAATTTTTCCTCCCTTATTTCTATAATTTATATATATTAAAGTAAACCGAACAGAGAGCTGTAGAGGGTGCCACGTCTGCATCTATGTGTTCTAATTTTAAAGAAATATTTTAAAAAACCATATAGAGCTTTGGCTAATTATAGAGCCATATTATACCTCTAACATCACAACTATATCCCTTAAAGTTTTCTCATCAATATCCCTTAAAATCTTCAAACTCTTTCCATCAATATCTCTTAAAATCTTTCTTTGATATAATTATTCTCTCGTATCTTTTGGTTAATTAATTTTTCTTAAAATTGGATCTCTTAAAATATCTCTCTTTACCCTCTAAAATTTCCCTTAATTTTCTATTAAAAGGAGTTCTTCATGCTCCTCCACATCTTTGAAAAATATGAGTGAAGTCATATCCAAAACTCTTTAAAACTCTTTACTTAAATCCAAAATAATTTTAATGACAACTGTCTTATAAGATTTTTATCAAAATCTATAAACTATGGATCAGGCCATTGACTCCAAACACAGGGGTAGTACTCACTAGAAAAACTCAATTTCTTCTCATCTTGAGTTGATGTCTTGAGTTTAATTTTTTATTTATAGGCACACCTCTCACTGCATTATTATCTTTAATTAATTTTAATAATTTACAATTTTAATATCTTTTTAGTTTTGCGTTTTATTAATAATATTTTATAAAATCTTAAATTTTAACTTATTTTCAATTTTGAGCCCTAGGCTTAACACGGAATTCGTTGCTATGTTAAAAATAGAATAAATGACTTAGGCCAGTTTTGGCATAAATTGTGAGATGCAACAAGAGAGGGAGAGCGTGCTATTGTCATTTGTCGTGCATAAATTAGAGAGAACATGGAATCCTCTGGCATGGTCCCCACGTGAAAAGAATGTAACATTTACTAAAAATAAAACTTACGTCCAGGGAAAGTGTGTACTCTCCTAATCTTAGTAGATGAGAGTGACACCGCAAACTACAACCCACAAGGGACAGATTCTGAAAGAGGGAGAGAGCGAGAAGGAAAGTAAATTGTTTTAATAAAGTGGCCTACTTATAACTTTTTTTTAATGTATAGTGGCCTACTTATAATCAATTCAATTTCTTAAAAATCATGACATATTGTAACTTTAACAAGAATATTACATTACCCACTATTAATTTGAATAATAAAATTTCAAAAATTTGTTATGGAGAATCTTCTAAATGAAGGAATTCTTAAATGTACCCTTGCATCTGAGCATTCAAAAATTCTATCAAGATCTAAGAGCTTATAATTCCAGAAATTTCAAAGGTCATTTAAGACTTATTAGGAAGTTGAAATTTAAAAATGCTATTGCAACAATATAGATGTTAGGGGACAAAATGTTATATCATGTCTAAAAGGCTTAACAAGACAAATTCCTATGAGGAATTCTAATAAAAACAGGCCCTTGGTATATAAATTTGTCAAACTTTGAGGTCTTAAAATTAAAGTTGGATTCTCCATCCGTGTAATAACACATGATAGGATTTCCATCGTGGGTCCTGATGGGTTAGTGAAGTCTGATTGAGTATATTCAATATTTATTGGGGTAAATACGTAATCTGTTAGTTTAATTTGGACTCTTTGTTATAAGGCCAATTTCAATGGTTATAAATGCCTAGGTATTGTTAATTAGGACTTTTGTATCATTTTGAGTGATGGGAAAAAGAGAGAGGGTGAGTGCTCTGCAGAGAATAACCCTAAAAAGAGTTTTTTACTCTTGTAATTACAATAAGAGGATTATTCTTTTTGTATGATGTCTCCAACAATAGTGAACAGGCTTGAATCTCTGTGGATGTAGCCTACATCGGGTAAACCACGTAAATCTCATGTTCATAGTGTGTAAATTGTGTGCTTGTTGTTCTTTTTCTTCCCAATAAGTGGTTTCAGAGCTTGGCTAGGGTCTCCTAGGGCTTGATGGTTGTATGCACAAATATCGATGGATTGAATCCTTGTCAAAGGGTTTGGATCTCTATTTTTTCGAAACAAAGAAGAAGAGAGATCAGCCAGTTGATCTTTGGTTGGGCCACGGATTGGAGTTTCTAATCGGAGAAGAATAAGATCAAAGAGATTTGGGTTCTCAAGTTTGCCCGAGACCAGAGAAGAAGACTGAAAGAGTGGGTTCTTGGTTTTGAGGGTTTCTTTGGCTGCCGGATTTTTGAGAAGAAGCCCAGAGATGACGGGTTTTTATCTGGCTACACTACGAAAAATAACAAAAAACGCACAGGGCGCTCCTTATCGTTGCTGTCCTCGCCAGCAGCCCTCGTCAGTTGTAGAGCGTCATCAATGAGCACCATCACCTGACCAGCCACGAACCCACCGCTGGTCGCCAATCCCTATCTGCCACTGCCAAGAAGAAGGTTTCGACAAAGTTGTCTATTCCTGTTTACAGAATCAGAGACGAGAGAACGAGGAGGGAGATGATCTCCACCTAGGCCAGGCTGGATCAGTCGGGTTAGGTTTGACCTGACCCATTTGTAATAGCCAGACCATTGTAGGCCGTCAGGTCCAGGTAGTTCTAAATTGGGCCAACTTGACCTGTGTGTAGAGGCCTAATGATAACAACAGTGCTGACGTCAACATTCATCAGTTGATCGTACGGTCAATGGTAGATTTGACCATGGTTGACAACAAAATTTTATTTATGCGATATCTTGATCATCCAACGTTTGATCGGAGATCTGTTTACGCATATGGACTCGTTTTGAGCAGATCTAGCTATTTATGGAAGAAGATTGGCTGTTTGACTATCAACGAGAGAGTTTGACTAATTGAAATGTGGAAAACTGTTTCTACGATATTTAAACCATCCGGGGTCAAATTTCGAATCCGTTTTTTCCAGCCCGCTCATTGTAATGAGATCTACAGCTTGGTGCAAAATCTTGAAAAAAGAAAATCGTTACTCCCCACTCGCCTAAACCGAAGAAATATGAATCTGCATACCTTGCCAGAAGACGTCCTGTCTTGATTATAAAAGGAAGAAGGAGTTTCAGGCAGCACCAACTTCTTTTGTGGAAAAGATTTGAACAAATGTGGGTTCAGGTCAGAATGGGTCGATTCAACTTGGTTGTAGTTACAAATCCAATAGTAAGAGTTACTGGCCTAATTGTAAAGGGTTTGCAGATTCAAATGAAGTTGTTCGTTTGAGATTCACATGTTTCTGGATCACATGTGATACCATTCATCTTGCCAAAGCTAAGCCAATAAAGAAGCAGCAAGGAGGAGCTGATGTATGCTCGCATTAGCAGTTGTCAAACATGTGTTTAATTGATCCGAGGTCAGGTCAAATAGAGTTTTTTGACCGCTCGGAGGCAGCTATTGTTCTGCAATTGTGAAGTCATCTGGACTTGTATTCCCGATCTATTTTGATTACATGCTTGTGGTGATTGGATCTTCAGAGTAATGTTGAAGATGGGGTAGGATAGTGAGTGATTCAGATATTAATATCACTCAAATTCGTCAATTGATTCGAACTTCAAGTTCAAGGTGGACTTTAATGAGAAGATGAACTTTGTTCAAAGTTCATGTGTTGGTTCAACATGTCAAAGTGTTGAAGGAAGAAGACTGCATTGTTGATGTAGTAATGTACCATTCAGCAAAGTACGTGAAGACATTACCAGTTTTATCTCCTGGTGGCTCGAGTTGGATGAAATCCAAGCCAAGGTGAAGTTGTTGGGTTTATATCTTGTATTCTGATTTAGTGAGATGGGTCCACTGGGTTACCCAGGGACTAGTTTAAGGTGAATGGTATTTTGTTAATTGTACTGGGGCTTTTTCGGTGGCCAAGAAAGCGAAGATTATATATATGTATAGTCTGCAATCCTAGATTTTGGCGTTGAAGAGAGGTGAGAGCTCTCTTGCCTATGGTATTCTCACACTACGTAGGAGAGACAATATGAGAGAGTAAGAGTCTCTGTATGCTTTACATGTCATAGTGAAGATAATTGTCTCTGCGCTATAGATATAACTCTGTTTGGGTGAACCACATAAATCTCTGTGTCTCTTTTTATATGGTTGCTTCTTTGTCAATCTTGTGATTCATGTATACACACAACATGTTATGTCAAAATCTCAATAGGTCCTAGATGTAGATAATTGGGATCCATCAAGATAAATACCATCCCCTCCAGGCCTTTATTTTTTAATTTCAACTCAATAAGTGTGAATCTCACCTTCTAATTGAGCACATATAAAAAATGTAATTAAATAATAACAAATCAACTCCCAACCAAGTTTTCATTAATGTGTTCTACCAGACAATGGGACCTACTCCTATTAAAGTGAACATGAGAACATGTCAACCACGGAATTGAGATTCATCTTGAACAATCTGTACTCTTAAATTGAGGGTGTTGTTCATCTGACACAACTGACCTCCTATCAATAATCAATTATTCCAATCAATATAGCACCTTATTTTCTTGTTTTTTATGCGTTGTACATGTGTGTTGGGCCATGTGTTTGTACCCACTAGTCTTTGCCCTTCAAAGCAGGTCTAAGATTCGGGTCTATGGGTGGCATCATGGGTGAAAATCGCGGTATCGACCGGTCTCAAAAACCGATAAGGTATCGTATTGGTCGCGGTTCGCAACCCATCGTGATCGTTTCAGTGTGAATTTTTTCTCCAAAAAAGTTTGAAAAAATATTCAAAAACTTCAGAATATAAAAAAAAGCTGGAAAACAATATTTTTTTCATTAGTAACAAGTCTAAATCAAACTATCGGTCATCTTAAATCATGATATTCTGTATCGTTGTTTTGTCTGAAATTGTAATTTTTGTTTGTAAGAATCAAAATTATGACTTAAAAACTATAGTGTAAAATTTTAGAAAATACAATTTATTTGTAATTTGTATATAGTGTTGGCAATTGGTATCTTATATAGTATATACCAAGATCCTCCATATCTTGAAGACATATATATTTTACTACTAGATCTATCAAGTTTGATTAATTAAATCATGTATTTTTATACTAGCAAAATAAAAATAATAATTAGTACTCTTAACATTAAAAAATATCTAAATCTCAACAAAAGTGAATACTAGTTAAAACTTAAAAGTTAAAAGCCTCTATTTTTAAAATACCAAATAATAAATTTATACAAGAAAAAAAGTAGAATGGAATTATCATTTCATTGCTCATTTTTAGCTTTTACCAAATAAATATTTAAAAAAAAATACAAGAAGTAGAATATACCTATCTTTGTATAATTGTTTTGGTGATTTCTTAGACCAAATCCATCAAAATAAAGATTTTTTGATTTATTTGCAAGTGAAAGGAAAATTTATAGCAATTAGAGCATGTTTAGGAAGTAGAAGATGGGTAAAGGGATGAGAAAGAAGAAGAAAAAAATTAGGATTACATGTTTTTATTTTATTTTATATATACTGCCGATATTTTAAAAATATCGGCTGATATATCGTTTTAGCCAATATTTTAAAATATCGGCCGATATATCGTGATATTTTATCGATATTTTGATTGTGTGATACCGATGCCAATTCTTTATCATTTATCGGCACGATACCGGCGGATACTAGTACCTATCGCCCCATACCTACCGGTGTCGACCGATATTTTTATCTATAGGCGGCGGGGGATACCAAGGAATATAAAAAAATTATATGTCTCCTTATTTCCTTGCTGTCAAGTGTCAATCATCATCCAAATGGGCCCTATGCAGGTAAGCGTTCCAAAAGAATGAGAGAGACAAAAAGTTGGTCTAATTTCAAAATGGCTAGGCATTTTCATAAAAGACACGGTCAAAATTTCATTCACTACTAGACAGGCTTTTTCGCAACCTTCCTACTTCTGTCTCTCTCTCTCTCTCTCCCAAGGATCTTTGATTCCCTTTCACTACCTTTCACTAAACAAATCACATAGGCACAGACACACATATGCATGCACATATATACATATGTATATATATTTCAAGTAGAGCCCAACCTCACTTTCCTTGTTTAGATTTCAAATAGGAAAACAGATTTCTCTCCGGGAATCCTCAAAAAAGCTCTTTGTCTTCAAGATTCCAATCAATCCTTCTCACATTTTACACCAAGCCCTCATTAATCAACATCTTCTTCATTTTCCTTCATGGAAAACCAAAATGCCTCGATTAAAGTAGATTTTCTGGAATCTCTTTCATCTTTTTTGTTTTAGTGTTTTTCATTAAATTCTATGTGATAGATCCTTTTAGTGTCGCATTTTCATTTTTCCTAATTTTGATGTTCTTGAAGCAAAATCTTCTGAAAACGTAATAGATTTTGTGGAAAAGAAGTCCTTGGGAATCCTTTCCAACTATTTTCTAGTGATTTTTCTCGAAATAGGGCAGGCTGGTGATTTTGGTTTTCTAATCTTGTTTAGAGTAGAAATCTAAAGCTTTCAATGATTTACAGAAGTCGATTTTACTTGCACAGTGAATGAAAACAAAAGAAGAAAATCACCATCAATAACTTGATAACAAAACTCTAAATCCACAAGGAAGAACTAGAAAAAATTCTAATAGCCATAGAAATTTATATTATTCCTCAATAGAAACTTAACAATTAATAAATAACCTGCTAAAACCCAAACTTTTCCCAAATCACAAAGGAAAAAAAATAGTAAAAAGATTCATATTACATTAAAGCCCTTGACCAACTTTAAATAACATTCTAAGGTCCTACATAAAATTTCAGATTTACACAGACTAAAAAACCCCTATAATAATTAAAATAAAAAAACTTGTACGAAAACGTGTTTTGACCTTTGAAAAGACATTCAAAGTTGACACCTTCGATCAAATTTTTGACCTTTTCATCTTGCTATCCTCTTATGCCAAATACTAATTCTACATCATCTAATTAATGCAACTGTAAAATTTGAGTTAAGGGTTGCAACTTGCAAGACCATCAAACGAGGGAAGTGCCGAATGGTCACTCGGCCCAGTGAGTGGTGCATGTGTGTGGAGGGTGGACTAATCAGAAGTGGGCCAGAGGAAGATTTTTACCGGCCTTAGAGGCCTGTAAGGTGGCAGATAGGCTCACGAGGAAATTTCTGACACAGCAATCGCTCAATAATGCTGGTACAGACAGTCAAAGAGAGAGAGAGAGAGAGAGAGAGAGAGAGTGTGAGTGTGTTCGTTATTGTCATTTGTCAGGCGTTCGTTGGAGGGCACCTGGTATCCTCTGGGTTACGCAGGCGACCCAAATATTGCCTCACGTGACGTGCATGTAGTACATATATTAACCTCAGTAGATCAGAGTGGCACCACAAACTACAAACCACAAAAGACAGATCCCAAGAAAACGAGGGAGAGAGAGAGAGAGAGAAAAAAAAAAAAAAAGTAAACTGTTTTAATAAGTGCCCTCTCATGATCAATCAAATCTTCTAAAAATCATGATAAACTGCAACTCACCAAAATTCAACGGCAATCTTACATTACCCACAATTATTTTTTAATCACAAATTTTTTAGCGTATAAAAATGCCAAACTTTGAGGTCTCAAATTAGGTGTCTGGATTCCCTATCCCGGTGATAACACAAGGTGGATCTCCGTCAAAGTTCCTAATAGAGACGATCTAAATCATTCAAGATGGTACTACTCAAATTTCAGCTTTAAAGAAGTGGATCTCCCCTCCTGATTGATCACATATTAAAAATGTAATTACTCACAAATCAACTCTCATTTAAATTTTAATCAATGTGTTGAGCCATAGATTGGACCCACTCCTGTTAAATTGAAACATTGAGAATATGCCAAACGCGAAAATGAAAATCAGGAGATTCATCTCGAATGATCTGGTGATCTGGTGAGCCAGATCTCTATCTCGATTAGTGGGCTGAACGATGGAGATCTGGCTCACCACCTATCAAAAATCAATTATGTATATTAAAGCTTTAAAAGCCGAGGTCTGTGAGGGGTGCCACATGCATTTTTATTTTTTTTCTTTTTTTCTAGAGCGCCACATCAGCATCCTAATTCTCTCAACTTTCTATCTTTTTCGATCTCTTTTCTTATCATATAATCATACGAATCGGATCTGAAGAAGATTGCCTTCACTCGGACTCTGCAAAGAGTTGCCAAAAACCCTATTGCGGCATCTCGCTGAGATCGGATGTGGAGAAGAAGAAGATCATGGGCTTCTGTGAACTCTCTCATAGCAGATCCAAAAACCCCCGCTGCTAAGAACCCTTCGTCGCCACCTTCGCTCAGATTGGATCTAAAGAAAAAGAAGATCGCGGCCTTCACTCGGATTCTGTTATGCCTTCTTTCCATCTTCTTTTGTTACAGTGATCGATCTCGAAACCCTCTCGCGACATCTCACATAGATTGGATCTGGAGAAGAAGAAGATTACGAGCCTCTGCGAACTCGCTCACAATAGATCCAAAAACCCCGCGCTGCCAAGAACCCTTCGTCGCCATCTTCACTCAGATTAAATCTGAAGAAGAAGAAGATCACGGCCTTCACTCGGATTCTGTTATGCCTTCTTTCCCTCTTCTTCTGCTACGGTGATCGATCTCAAATCGATTTCATCGACATCATACAGATACAAAGAAACTCGGCAATGGTAATCAGATCTCAAACGTCTCTCTCTATATCTCTCTCTCTCTCATCTTTCTAGACTTGAGAAGTCGAGTTCATGGCTCTCTGCTTTGCTGATTTCTACTTCGCTAGCTAGCTTTGAATCAAGTTCGCGCCGTTCCATTCCAAATCTCTCTTGATCGGATGGTTTTCCAAGCGAAGCCGTTAAAGCAACTACCTTTTCTTCTTCCTCTTCTTCTTGCTGCTGTTGTTGTTGGAGGCCGATTTGTCGGTTGGCATTGTAAGGTATGGCGTTTTGGTTCTGTTTCGTCATGTATTCTGCCTTTTAGAGTAAGAATTGGTATGGGGTAGTTTATTTCTCGTACTAATGCAAGACCATTTATGTTTGGCGTTTCACTGGATAGATGAAATTGTTCCATCACATTGATTGTTGAGAGGGATAGGCAACTGAAGGCGACATCAATAATGGACCACGAGATCACCTAAGATCCTACATTTTGATATCTGTCTTCGTCAAAAGATGGGTCAAAATCCAAAGTGACGTCATGATTTTAATTTATTATATCTTTTAGTTATTTTTTTAATTTTTTTAAAATCTTAATCTAATTTCGTAATAGTTGTTCAAACTCCTCTATTAAATAACGGTTATTTTTCTTTTAGTTTATCTTGAAATATGTTTGAGATAAATTATTAATTTTTTTTCCTGTGATTTGAGTTTATAATGTATCATTGATTTTTTATAGTCTAAAAAATATGTATTTTTTTATCAAGGTCATGAAACAAAGTGAAAAATCATTGGTAAATCTAGGCAAATAAGGCTTGATGCTCTTATTTTGTAGATTTTTTTTAGTATTTCATGTTAGTAATTGGTTTGAATAGCTTTCTTTTCTCCTTTGTTATTAATATTTTATATACTTTTTTCTGCCAATCTTAACGACATAAGAATTTATAGATTTTCTTATTTTTTCAGTTCACTTTGTGCAATTGCAACATTGCCTTTTGTTTTCTTATTTTCATTTATTATTAATAATAACATTGCACATTATTATTTCATAAATATATCTTTTTTACCATAGAATTTTAATCTCTTTTTAGTTTTTTTTCTAGACAATTTAAAAAAATAATAATGTATTATTACTATTTTCAAGAATTAAAGCCTTCATTCTTTTTCTCGAACTTGAAAAATTTTTAAAAATAGAAGACAAAACAATCATACCAGAAGACAAAACAATCATACCTTGTGGGGTTCCTTAATACATCAAGGGTAAAATTTAACGCTCTCATCTTCTAGGGTAAAATTTAACGCTCTCATCTTCTATCTTCAGTCATTACGAGTTCATAAAAATCAATGTTGGACTCCACTAATGAATAAAAAGGCAAATATTCATTGTTATGGTTATACTTTTATCTAAATTTTAAGATAAATTCTAGATCTTCAGTAGATACTTCATTGGTTTGTTTTTCTCATATATTATTTTGTTCTCTTCATTTTATTTTAATATTTTTTTCTTTTGTTACCCGGACCTCACGGTACCACATTAACATCAAGCTTTTTCCTCATTATGCCAAGTCATGGTGGCCCTCTTTATAGGGATTTTATGCATGAGTTAATTATGATATCTATTATAAGTAACTTATATAAATTCATTTGATTTTTACGTTTATTTTTATTCTAATTTATAGATTCATAAATTATCTTTTTTCTTAAATTACTAATTAAAAAATAAGAATTTTATTTATAAATTGTTTAAGTTTCATTTTTTTGTCTTTTTTATAATTTGTTAAATAAAATTTAAGAATAATTAATAATATAGTTATTTTATTTTAATATTATTTTTTTCAATAATGTGCATAAAAATTTAATTTATTATAACGTTTGCGCAGGAGCTTACTACAGGCATTTGTTGCTAGTTAGTTATTAAAATCAATGCATCTGTTTTTCCTATGATGTCTGTCAAGTCTAAATCATCCCGATGACAATACGAAGAGAGAGACAGAGCCAGTGGGTCTACTTTCAAAATCGCCAGGCCAGGCATTTTCGTAAAAGACGCAGTCCGAATCTCCATGCAGACTGGCTCATTAAACTATCATTCAGTACCAGTAACTACTCGGACAGGCTCTTTGGCTCCCTTCCTTCTTCTTTCTCTCTCTCTCTCTCTCTCTCTCTCTCTCTGCCGAGGATCTCTGATTCCCTTCCACTAAACAAATCACATGTTATATTTATACATTTCAAGTAGCAGCCAACTTCACTTTCCCTGTGCTGACACCAAACAGGAAAAGTGAGAATCCTCAAAGAAGCCGTTTTTCTTCAAGATCCCAACCGTTCCTTCCCACACTTTCTGCCTCCTCTCCACTGCAAGATCAGAATCTTCTTCACTTTCATTTTCATTCTCCTTCCTGGAAGAGCCAGCGTGCTTCAGTGAAAGCAAAGTTCCTCGAATCTCTCGTCTTTTTTGTTTCGGCGATTCTCATCGAAGTCAGTGTCCGAAAAGTGTCAGATTTCGTGGATTTTCGGAGATTTCGTTCTCCTTGAAGCGAAATCTTCCGAAAAGGTTGTAGATTTCGGGGAAAAGAAGCTCCCGGGGAATCCTTTTGCAAGTTATTTTTTTCTTGAAAAAGGAGATGCTGGTGATTTTGGCCTTCTAGTCTCTGTTTGGAGTAGAAATCTAGAGCTTTCAGGAAATCTCCGTCTGGGAAAATCAAGATTCCAGGGGATTTCCAGCGATTTGCAGAGATTCCGGTTGTTTTCCTGCACGTATTCGCCGGATTCCGGCAGCCCTCCGGCGGGTTTCGCGGCGAGAGCAGAATCCCTCGCGTTTGGCATCGATCAGTAACGGTAGAGTTGAAAGAGAATCCGGTTTTGAATCATTTGCCGGATTCCGTGATTTGCGGCACATGTCTCGGGTATGAAATCTGCTTGCCGTCAGAGAAAAACCAGCAGAAAAGACTTTTGGAAGCTTCTAGATTTGCAGATTTCCGGAAGAAGACCTTTTGTGAACTTCCAAGTTCAAAAAGAGGAGTTTGGGGGGCTTCGATTGGAGTGACATCTGGTTTTGACAGCTTAATCACCGGCAAAAACAGTGGTTTTTGGCGGAACTGAAAGTGTCAGTGTTGGAGCCTTCTTTTCAGCAATTCATGGTCTTTCAGTACAAAACCGCGTATATCTCTGCACCACTGTGATTTGAGAGCGTCGGCTATGACGACAAAAGCAAGGGTGACATTAATGAGGTGGGTCATGTTTTTTGATCACGGGTTTAAAGAGGGCGTTAAAAAGTTCAGAGGGGTAGGTAAACTTCTGTAATCAGTTCTAAAATTTGCTTACAAGCAAAGGGACGTTGGAGAACAGGGGAAGCGATAGAGGAGATTTGTGGGTCTCTTCAACAGCCCCTTTTCTTGATTTTCCTTTTGTTAACCATCAGAACCAGATTTGTGAGCCGATACGGTCGTGATTGTCTGTTGCCCCAGTGATCTTTGAAGGAGCAAAGGCTTTAAAATGTCAAATATGTTAATGGGAAATCTGGGTTGAGATGGGTTTTTGGAATTAGTATGAACAGGTTCTGTAATTGAGGGTGAGAGTTCCCTCTTTGGGTATCTGCAGGGATTAAGGTTTTGGCAGTGGTTTAAGGATTAGTGGGTTGGCAGTGGAGGTCTGAAAACGATTGAGTTTCATGGCGGCAGAGGGAGAAGAAATGCGGTCATTGGCACTGACCCCAACATGGTCTGTTGCTGTCGTATTGACGATCTTTGTGGCAGTCTCGTTGCTTGTGGAGCGCTCTATTCACCGTTTAAGCTCTGTAAGTGGTTTCTCAATTTTAAGTTGGTTGTTTCAAGCGTTATGATCTGTAAACTGATATCCTTTATTGCTCTGGCATCTGTAAAAGGTTTATGAGTTCAATGATTTTTTTAGAATAACTTATAATGACGAATTGATACCCACATAGACAGCCTCAACTAGATGATTGTTTACTACCATTTAGATGTTTATTTTTACAGATTCTTTTCAGCCGATGATAGTTGTGGCTTTGAATCTGTTGCTAACTGTAATGTTCAAATATGCTAATTTTAGAATGCTCTGAAATATAATGGAGATCTCTAAAACGCAGATTTTGTTTAATGCTGCTGCAGCTTTAGACAACTTGTCGTGCTGGTCATGCATCATGTTTCTTTTCATTTGATCTAATGGCTTTCAGTTTCAAATCTTCTCAGTGGCTGCACAAGACCGATAGGAAACCATTATTTGAAGCAGTGGAAAAAATGAAAGAAGGTAATTCCATTTATGCGTAAAATTATGCTAACTAAGATAATAAATATTTTTTTCTAAGAAACTTTCAATTTTGAAGCCTCCCATGACAATGGTGCCAATTTAGACCGTCTGGTTACTTTTCTTGCAATTCTTTCATTGAAATGTTTCTAGGTGCGTTCACACTGTTTCACTTACCTGATTTTTGGTCTGTGGCCTGCAGAACTTATGCTGCTAGGCTTTATATCGCTTCTTCTCACAGCCACCTCAAGCTTGATTTCTAATATCTGTATTGAAACAAGGTTCTACAACGGTAAATTTTCTCCTTGTACAAGGGAGGAGGTGGAAGCTCCTGAAGATGTTGAAAGTAGTGAATCCAAAAATCGTAAACTGTTGGTGGACTCTATCATTCATCAATCATTTAGAAGAGTGTTGGGGAGCCTGAACCAGAATTCCTGTAAAGAGGCATGTGTTTTTTCTTTTTTTTTTTGTTGTAAATATTTAGTAGTCACACACCCACACACCACCAAAGTACCTAATCAGCTGGCTACAACCGGGATTGGTTCTTGTTTTTTGTGGAGAGGAAGATGCCTCAACACTGAGCTATCAATGGATTCGTATTTACCTATGATGAACAGATACTGCAAAATGGGCAACGTCTCGTGTCGTATCGTATCCAACACCTCACTTTTTATGTGTAAAATCCCGTGTCCCTATTGTATCTATAATCTATGGTGTGTCCTTGCCATATCCATTTCATATCTAGGCATCACAAGTATTTACTAGAAATACTTAGATATTGTCATATGATTGATTATGACTATTCTTTCTGACTTATAATTATTGAACTTCTTTTGACTTCATGTTGGAATTCTTGTCTAGACTTACACTTCTGGATTCTTTATCCTCAGGAACCGGATCATGAATTTTAACCTGATACAGGTTCCATTGATGTGCAGGGTCATGAGCCATTTGTTTCATATGAAGGCTTGGAGCAGCTCCACCGGTTCATTTTTGTCATGGCAATAACACATGTATCTTACAGCTGTTTGACAATGCTGCTGGCAATTGTCAAGGTTTGGGGTCCCGATCCTTCTTAATCTCACTTAGGAAACTGAAATGAAGACATGCACCTCAATTTCTTTTCCAAAGTTTTCTTTCCCTTTATCACTTACACCTGTCTACATGGAATTGCATCTTGTCATTTGAACTTATATTTTTGTATGACAAGGTGGGAATTGCATAAAATCTACCCTCTCATCTTAGAGGGAGGGCCCTGTTTTCATTTTAGTGAGTATAAAGTACAAACATAAACATTCTCTGAAAGGTTTTAAAGAGAGGATATCTACAAGGGTAAATTAGGAATACCAAAACACAAGTAGTTATCTAGAGGGATTCAAATTGGTAGAGATTTCATGCCCCGCCAGTGCACTCAAATTGGAACTCTCTGCACACTACCCCGCAAATTGATGCAGATCATCAAGAAGCATACATTTGGATGCTAAGAAGTTATGACAATAGTGAAGCATGACTTTAGTAAACAGATCAACAACTCGCAGCTGGATGAGATTCATGAAATTGTAATTCTTTCATCTTCATAGTGTTCACAAATGAAATGATGATAACTTCCATATGTTTGGTGTATTCGTGATAGCCATAATTCTTATTGTGCTGTTATTGTCTGCTTAGATAGGAGTAGGTGCTGAGATGTGAATATTAAATTCCTTAAGCAACCATCGAAGGCATACGACTTGGGAACACACAGAGGATATGGATTGATTTTCAGCTCTCTAGAGGATTTGGAGATGCTATCTTGTTTCTTCCATTTCTCAGAAATCAATGAATTTCCAAGAAAGACGCGCCAACCTGTCCTTGAGCGACGAGGATGTCCATGGACATAGGCATTAAGTTGTAAGGAATAGTTCTTTGGAAAAAACAGGCTGCATCTGGAAGTACCATGTAGATAATGTATTATGCACAGAACAACATTCTAGTAAAGATGTCGTGGGTCTGATATGGATTGATCGACAATTTGAACAATGAAGGAGATATCGGGTCGAGTTGTGTTGAGAAAAATAAATTGACGAACCAATCTGTAGAGGACAAGATCTGAAACAGGTACTCCATTCTTTTTGCTGTATTTGACATTTAGCTCTGTGGAACCCTGACAAGGTGGGAATTGCATAAAATCTACCATCCCTTCTCAGAGGGAGGGCACTGAATTTATATTGATGAGTACAATGTACAATTATGTAAATACCCTTTGAAAGGATTAAAGAGAGGCTATCTACAAGTGTAAATTACGAACGCCTAAATAGAAGCTGCTATCTAGAGGGACTCAAATTGTTAGAGGCATCATGCTTCGCCAGTGTACTAGAATCATTACTATATTCTCCATAAATATGTACAGACTTCTTGTAGACTTGTATTTCTTGTACAACTGGGATCAAGGCCTTCCATTTCAGATTCAAACGGACAACCATTGATCTTCAAAAGCCCATCTCTAGAAGACTATGACCCAGAGTTGGCCTCCTCATCATCTCCCTAGTTGGAAGCTGCTGCCGAATCCCATCATTATTTTTCTTCAGTCTCTTCAACCATCCAAATTCTCAATCCTTCCCAGATTTGCTCGAAATCCACAGCCAAACTTGCTGTATTTTTTTTACCCCCTTCTACGTGGTTCGGATCGGTTAACTCATATCTGAAAATCCAATGGATATTCAACCCCAAACTAGAATTTTGCATTGCTATATTATAATTTGTCTTACCACTATATAAATTATTGGTTTCATTTGTATTGGTGTATCATTCTTATTATTTGATTTGCATTGGTTAACCTTGATCAGTTAACCTAGAATTCGTCATTTCTTCTTGTTGTTACTGCAATGTGTTTGGGGGACATTTGTCTGCAGCTAGGTCAATGTGTTCTACATTGATTCATATGCATTATATAGGATTTTAGATTGCACTAGCTACAACTATCTAAACTATTTTTGATCCATATGCATTATTGCTGATTGACAAAAATTTAGGGGTTGTTTGCCTTCTACCCATGTGATGGGAAAATGGGTTTTACATATGTAACATTTGTACATGCAAATGTTACATATGCAAGTGTTAGACATGTGTAACACATTACCATATTTTTTAATGTCATCATTTTAGATGAGTGTATGAGTATATCCAATGGTTTTAGATTTATTTGGATTTTCTTGGATGTTTCCCAAAAATCTCTCAAAATCCATGAAGAATTAGGATTTGAAACTTTATGTTTCGATATTTACCATTAATTCAGGAATATTGAACGGTTTGGATCTTGAATTAGGGGCCACAGAAGCAAAAAACTAAAAAAAAAAAAGATCTTTAGGTTGGGACTGTTTCACAAATTACTCAAAATGTCTGAGGATTTAAAATACTCAACTTCAAGATGTTAGGGTTTATTAGTTAAATAAACATATTAAGTGGTTTGGATTACAAACTTGGGGCCCACAAGAATTAACTAATAAAGGTCTTTGATGGGCCCCACAAGTGAAAAAAAGCACATTGTCACTCATTGTACTAGTGCCTTTTTGGTTGAGGGGGTGTGAATTACTTTTGCACGTCCATTGGTGTGAAAATTGTGGTGTGTAAATGGTCATATTTACATCATTTCCATAATTTCTTCTCTCTCATGGCTTTATATTGCAATTCCTCTCTTGGGCTTCTACCATTCTTGTATGACATTGACTGCGATAAGGCTTTTGCTCTGGTTGCAAAAAGGACTATGGTCAAAACTCTATTAGTTGCTGCTATTTGTAACTGGCCTCTCAGGAAGATGGACATAAAAAATACTTTCCTTCATGGTGATATCCAAGAAATTGTTTACAAGCATCCTCCTCCTGGAAATGAATGTTCACTAAACAATGTGTGTTGCTTAAAGAAATCTCTTTATTCAGCTAAAACTGGCACCATGCAATTCTTCAAGATTATTTCTATCGGAGTTTGAGTGATAATTCTCTTTTATCCGACAGACTCCCTGAGGATGTATTCTCCTGCTCTTTGTGTCGATGATACCATGATCTGTAGAAATGAAGCTATTGGAATTAGGGAAGTCAAGGGCTATATATTGTATGCATTCAACATGAAAGATCTAGGTCATTCAACGAAAATATTCTTGGGCTTGAAATCTCTTACAACCAAAATGGTATTCATGTTCATAAAAGGAAAAAAATGTAAAGGACATACTCTCTTTGGCACATCTTACTTCTTCTAAGATTCTAGATACTCTTGAGCTCAAAGTTAAATTTTGTAAAGATGGAAGTAAGCCCCCGCTTAATCCTACCCAATGTCGTCAAATAGTTGAAAGTTTGCTTTATTTGATTAGGACTCGTCCTGATATAGCTTATGTTGTACAACTTGTCAACCGATATGCAGGCAGTCCTCATAAACCTCACCTCTTAGTTGTACATCGTATAATTCGTGATATTCGGGGGACATTTCACTATGGTCTGTTTTAATCCTTGGTATCTCCATTACACTGCTAAGTCTATGTTGATGCTGATTGGGCTAGTTGCAATGGTACTCACAAATCTACATAGGTTGGAGCATATTCCCCAGATCCTTTTCAATATCTTAGAATGTAAAAGGTAGACAATTGCCTCAAAATCTTCTGTTGAGGTTGAGTACATATCTATATCTTCTACAAGTAGTGAAATCATTTCGCTACAACATCATCTCCATGAACATAGAGTTTTTCTTAGTGGTCCCTCCCGCCCCACTATATTTAAACAACGAGAGTTCCATCTAGACCTGGCAAATGGGTTGGGTTGGGCAAATTCAGTTCGGGTCAGCCCAAACCCGAATTTGTTGTTTCTAACCCTAACCCGACCCGTTTTAAAAATGGGCTACAAACACTCAATCCGCACCCAACCCGCCTAACGCGAATTTAATGCGGCTTGGGCTTGGTTGACCCAAGCTGACCTGTTGAAACTTTTTTTTGCTGATCCAACTCATTTTAGGTGGCTCAATTTCATATATAAAGCTTTCCTCAGGGCCAAGATGGAGGGCATTTGAGATGGGAACAGATGATGAAGTGGATGTGGCTGGGACAAATTAGAGGTGAGGCTTGGTTTAATGGAGATTCTGGTATTTTTGATGTGAATGAAAGGGTTTTAAAGGAGACTGACAAGTGCAGGTTAAACTTAAAGGCCCTTTTGCATCTCCACCTTTGATTTTTAACCCTTCACCACTTATAATAGCCCATTTCGTAGGGAATCTATAGGAAAGTGCCAAATGAGCCTTACGGTAGCGGAAATGTGCAAGAATCCCTACTTACCCGATTATGCCTGAGACTTTACCACAAGAATACTTTAGCAGCCCTCTATCTTGTTAAGAATGAGAACTTTGTAGTTGAACGTGAGATGTGGCCGGGCCACAGTGCTTTGATACCGGGCTAAGATGGAGGGCATGTGGGATGGGAATAGATGATCGAGTGGATGTGGCTGGGACAAGCTACAGATGATGAAGTGAGATTTGTGGAGTTTAGTAGAGATGGGAGAGTGGAGACAGATTTAGAAAAGAAAGTCCTCCATGAAGATTGAAGCCATCTATTGAAAAAGTGACTAGGAAGACCAAGAGTCGCCCTAACCCCACCCGTTTTTATATGGGTTGGTAAAACCTGACCTATGACTGACCCGTATTTGAAACAGGTATAGTTTGGCGGGTCAGAAATCGGGTTGGCCAGATTTTGCCAACTCTAGTGCCATCCAGATTGCCACAAATCCTTTTTCCATTAGTGAATCAAACATATTAAGTTTGATTGTCACCTCATTTGTCATCATGTCTTGTTTGACAAAATTCATTTTTCTTCTGCCACATTTGTCTGCCCAATATTAGCTGGCTGATCTCTGTTACTATGACAATGATGAAGTCTCGCCATGATTGATGCTGCCAAATTTTCTTGCTACCAAATTGTTACTTCGGCAAACTCCACATCAATTTGAAGAGGGAGTGTAAAGATGGGGAACATAAACATTGTAGAGATGAGGACCACAAACATGATTGCACATAGGATGAAAATATCCAAGTGTATATATCTCACGTGAATGTAAATAATTTATGAGATAAGATTTTCCTTTTATGTAATCCTCTGAGTTTAGCATCGAACTGTATATAGAAGCATAGGAGGTTTGATTGATTGTAATTATACTAGAATGTATCCTTTATTAGGTTGTCCCAATCTTATATTATATGGTTTGACCACAGAAGGTGTTATGACCTTCATTGAAATTCCTTCTCTCTCTCTCTCTCTCTCTCTCTCGGGCTTATACCATTCTAATAAACAGGCGGATGAGCGATGAGCTTGTAGTACAATTGAAAGGTAAGCTTTATTGCAGTTCGCACATTCAAAAGGAGAGAGAGAGAGAGAGAGAGAGAGAGAGAGAGAGAGAGAGAGAGATTACTTAACTGTGAGAGTCTAAGTGGAAGGGATGAACTCTGATGGCTGGAGTAGAAGGGCTTAAACCTTTTTTTTAATAAATTAGAGAAGGTATGATTCTTGAAATAGAGTACGCATTGTTCTTGAGGAGATGAGAATAAGGAGGTTGTAAAGGTGAAGATTAATATTGATATGGCTATAATGGTTCAGATTGTGTAAAATTCAGAAGCCCAAACATGTTTACGGAAGAAGAAAAAAAGTCAATATAGCTTAAAAATTTTGATATAAGTCAACATTTGTGTAAAAATAAGACCACGTCAATTGTTTGCATAACTTTTTTTTTGTAATCTTAATCTAGCCTCCTATGTTTCCCTATATAACCTATGTTCCTCATTCCAATTAGGGCTTGAAACTTTTTCTGTTTCCTCCCTGGAGGACTTGAGGCCCTTACTGGCAAAGCTAGAAGCCCAATATATTTTTTTGCATTATTTAAACCATGAAATTGTTAAACAACCATGCAATTCTAATGAAAACTTAAATTACTGTACAAACTCTATTCCAAGCTAGAGCAGCCAATGCCTTCTTTTCTACCCTCAAGGTAGGAGGACTCTACCCATTTGGGAATCTACTGATTTTGGCTATTTGAGATATTACTTATAGTTTTCAGGTTCCATTTTGTTGTGTAGCTGCAACTTTAATCACTTTATCTTTTGAAAAAAAAAAAAACATTTGCGACTTTACAATGGTGAAGTGTCCGCATCTAATGCATTTCTTTACACAATATGTTCTAACATTTCCATTTTCCCTTCTATGGTAACATATATATATATATATAAACATGTTTTTATATGGTCTATTGTTACATATGGAAGTCCAGTTGGTAATCTCTTATCCTAAAAGAAAAGTGAAATCCATAGCTATCTTATCCTTTCCAGGAAATGTATGCAAGTAGTTTTTTTAAGCACAAATTTAGTAGGTATAGAATCCCACTAATATGCATGCATGTTATATGCTATGGGCAGATCCATACCTGGAGACAATGGGAGGATGAGGCTCATATGGACCGGCATGACTCAATAAATGGTAAGCTCTCCAATTATGTTAAGAGAACAACAGTTAGCTTCTATGAAACCCTATTCAATTAGCTGCAAGTTTCTAATTGGATGATAGTGTTTTTTTTTTTTTGCCACTAATTGCAAGGGAGTATTGTATCTTATGTTCATTAGGAGTATTTTATTATGCTTAGTATGTTTTTCCTTTTATATCATTGTACTCATAAGTGATGGACATTTCATGTAATTAGCATTGCTAGTACTCTAATAAAAGAACAAACTAAGCCCCATCAACCTGTGTTTAATTTCGAACTAAACTTGTCTACATTGGCCAACAATACTAGATTGTCAGGTCAAAAAGAATTTGTGAACCATTGTGAAGCAGCGCAGGGGAAGAAGATTAGCCAACGAGCTAATCTCCAAGCCAAAAAGCTTAGGGATAAGTTGTCTAGGTGCCTCACCAAAGACAAATAAACTCTCTCAACTGAGAACCAATTCCAAAGCTTTATTCAATATGAAAGTCTATCTCTCTTGAAGAGATTACATCCTTATTTATAACTAAAACATCATCTAAGAAAGGAAACAACTAATTCTAAACAAATAAAAAGTCCTAAATCAAATACAACTGGACTTGCTAAATATCAATAAAACAACTAAAGCAACTACTATTAATATAGTCTACTAAAAGTCTATTGTGCTTTGGGCCTGCGGGTGTAGACTTTTAAACGGGGGCCATTATTATGGCCTGCATCAGCTCTCCCCGGCTTGGAAAAACTCGACTCCAGCGAGTTGCTAGCTTGGTACTGCTCATATAAATCTGGATTGATCTTTTGAAAATTTGTAGCCGTAATCCAGGTAGCTTCAGAAAATGGTTTGCCTTTTCACTTAACAAGAAACTTGTGAAATCCTCCATTCTTGGTTGAAATGATCTGATCATCAAAAACATCTTCAATTTCGTCTGGAGGGAATTGATGAAGAGGAATGCGAAGAGCTTGTTCTTCAAAGGATTCATCATTGTGATGCCCATGATAAAATGTCAAATCTTCGACATTAAACGTGGAGCTGATATTCATGTCTGCAGGAAGGTCGAGAACATATGCATTGGAATTGATTTTCTTTAGAATCTTAAAAGGACATGCACTTCGTGGATGTAGCTTCTTGTATTTACTTGCAGGAAATCATTCGGGCTTCAAATGAACCATTACCATATCACCTTCGGTAAACTCAACATGGCGTTTGTGAGAATCCGCGTGCCTTTTATATGCTTCATTACTTGTAGCGATTTGCTGGCGAACTTCATCATGAACATCTTTCATATGTTGGGCAAATTGTTCAGCATCCAGACTAGATCGAGAGTTAACTGGTAATAGACTTAAATCAATAGGAAGACGTGGCTTGACATCAGTGACAACTTCAAATGGTGATCTCCCTGTTGTTCTGTTGACAGAATTAGTATAGGCAAACTCTGCCATAGGTAAAATAAGATCCCAGGAAGCAACATGTTCTCCAATAAGGCATCGAAGAAGATTTCCCAAACTACGATTGACAACTTCTGTTTGGCCATCAGTTTGTGGATGATAGGCACTTGAGTATTGGAGCTTTGTGCGCATCATGTGCCATAAAGTCTTCCAGAAGAAACTCATGAACTTTGTATCTCTGTCAAATACTATTGTCTGGGGAAGGCCATGCAGACGAACAACTTCTTTAAAGAAAAGAATGGCAATCTTCTTGGCATCCGCAGTGTGAGAACAAGGAATAAAATATGCCATTTTTGAGAAACGATCTACAACAACAAAGACGTAATCTACTGTTCTCGCTGTTTTCGGTAAGCCTAAGACAAAGTCCATGCTTAAATCTTGCCAAGGTGCATGTGGAATAGGAAGGGGCTGATACAAACCTGTATTCTTCTTTTGACCTTTTGCAAGTTGGCATACTCTGCATAATTCACAAATTCGGGCAACATCTGTTTTTAAGCGTGGCCAAAAGAAACGATCTTCCACAAGGGCCAATGTTTTATCACGCCTAAAATGTCCACTACCTCCGCCACCATGCAACTCACGTATCATAAATTCACGGATAGATGTAGCAGGCAGACATAATTGATTTCCACGAAAGAGATATCCATCATGAAGAGAAAACATTGGATGTTCTGAACCTTCACTATTTAGAAGGGCTGTATAAATGTGACCAAAGTCATTATCAGCTGCATATTCTCTGCGTATTTCTTCAAAGCCAGGAACATTGACGGAAATTGTTGTAAGAATGTGAGTTCGACGACTTAATGCATCTTATGGTACCTCGAATCGGCGATCAGACGGCGGTCCGAGAGTGGATCTTCGTCTCTGATACCAATTGAAGTAGCGCAGGGGAAGAAAATTAGCCAACGGGCTAATCTCTAAGCCAAAAAGCTTAGGGATAAGTTGTCTAGGTGCCTCACCAAAGACAAATAAACTCTCTCAACTGAGAACCAATTCCAAAGCTTTATTCAATATGAAAGTCTATCTCTCTTGAAGAGATTACATCCTTATTTATAACTAAAACATCATCTAAGAAAGGAAACAATTAATTCTAAACAAATAAGAAGTCCTAAATCAAATACAACTGGACTTGCTAAATATCAATAAAACAACTAAAGCAACTACTATTAATATAGTCTACTAAAAGTCTACTATGCTTTGGGCTTGCGGGTGTAGACTTTCAAACGGGGCCCATTATTATGGCCTGCATCACATTGCAAGTTTGATTTATTGTGGTCCTTGTTCCTAGTTTGGTCATGACTGCACTTGTTTTTTGGCAAATGACTCAGCACTGTTGTGTCTGTACTTCTCCACTTTTTGGTAAACAGGTAGGTAACAAACATGTACAGATCTTCACAAATGTGTAGAATATTTTGATGTTGGCTGATCCAGACTATGATGGCCTCAAGGAAGTTATCAAATTGATGATCACTTAAGATCTAAATTTCAAGATCTACCGGTAAACAAGGAAAGTCCAACCACAAATGAGCTGAAAACTTTCACAAAACCAATAAAGGTATTATGTCAATCAGGGTTGAGATAATCGTTTCTGATTCGTGACGTTCCAATGCTCCCCTGTAAGGGTTTAGGCATGGGCTCATTCCCAAATATCAATATTTTCACATAAACCAAAAGATGTGGCTAAATGACCTCTTGCTACAATCTGTAAGTCCTAAGCACAAGAAAACCTATGATCAACATTTGTAGACCCCAAGCGCAAGGCCGCGATGTAGTTTAACCCTATGAGTTGGGATTGTATCCATAGAGAGCTTTTTTTCACAGTTAACCTGTCCTAATAAAAACTAGTTCTAACCTAAAGAAAACCTATACACTATGAATCCTACTAATCTGAAATTAAAATTTAAATCACAATCCATAATTAAAAATTACAAACCAATTTTAAAAACAGAAAATTAAATATCCTACTCTAAAAACAATCCTAAACTAGAAACTACATCCACCATAAAGAAAATCAAACCACCAATTGATAGAAAGATAAAAAGGAAATGCATAAAGTAAAATTTCAGAAAAATAAAGCATTCATTAAAAGAAAAAAAAATTATGGAATCTAGTTTTTTAATATTTTGATGATTAAACTATTGATTGGTGGAATTTTGATGATTAAACCATTGATTGGTGGAATTAATAGAAATATAAGAAACACCATGTCGCAACCGAAATTCCGGGGCCCTATCGGAATTTGTGTTATAACACATTGGCATACAATTTACATGCTTAAATCAATGAACACGTAAGGCATAAACATCATTTACTAAAATTGTCTTTTCATATAATCTAACCAAATTAAATAACCAACTAATAGTGTCTCTAGTGCCTAACAGTTCCCATAATAAAATTCTTCAACTAAATAAAATATTCAATACCATCAATTTCCTAAACTGCTGAGTATTGATGTAACGCTCTTCTCAGCCACACATTACAAACACTACGGGCTGATTTTCGCCATTTTCCGGTCCATCCGCAACTCCGTTACCTGAAGGGGGCAACACAACATCAGTATAACTGGTGAATGAATTCCTATTCTAATATACATCCACGATCATCATAATGACATCATTAGAAACAAATTTATAATAACAATAAATAATTCAATCAATGACTAGAGCTCATTCCATGACACATCTCTGAACTACATCCTCACACTCAGTCTACATCATTGTACCATCTTAACATATCACAATTATCGAGATGTCACTCGTGCATCTCCTCACCCAGTGTCCCATAGGACCCATTGCTTCAGGATCTCAGTGTCCTATCATCTATATCCATAGACAACATAAACAAACTTTAAATCGAACCCAGTGGTCCAGAATCATACAACCATAATATATCATACTGTGCTAGTAGTTCAGATCATGTTCCATTCCAATCAAATCATACACAACAGAATTTATAAATTAGGATAGTTTCTTGTTTATTAATTTGTACATGCCACAATTTCATTCCACAATTTCAGGTATCTATATTATAAACTTATTTGAATACAGTATATATATTATAAGTATCATCAACAGTGCACCCTTTCCTTTAAACATTAATGATTAAGATGTGGAAGGACTTTTATGTAATTAAGATAACAATAGGGGCCTTTTTATAAACTCCCAATGAAATATACACTCGATAAAAATTGAAATCTTCAACAGAACCCAGTTCTGTTAAAAATTTCCTCCTCACACCATGTTTTGTTTAGGTCATCAGCTGGTGGGCCATCCAGCGTCCCACCCTCTAGGGTTCATCGTGACTAAGGGTGCCCATGGGCCAAAGCGGACAATATCATGCATGTGGAGTGGGTCATTACACACTGCACCAAGTACGTGCTGTCACGACATACACGTTCGGTGTCAATTCAAAGGCATGACACCTTGACCTCACTAACTTTTTTTTAAAATTAAAACGTACCAAAACAACCGATAATATCAAAATATTCCAAACTAGAAAATTCTACCCTTACCCTAGATTAACTTGGACAAGAAGAAGAAGAGATGTGCGAACAATCCAAACTCCTTGCTTCATGCACCGCACCTAGGGGAAAAAGTAGATAGTGGAGAAGATGATAAAGAGGTGAATGGAGGAACGCAACTTGGATAGGCCGAATCCCAAAGTCAGAAGTGGATGGATAGGAGAGAAGTGGAGAAGGGTGGTGCGTGGGATGTGGGATGGGGAGAGGGTTATGGATGGACATCCCCCTTTAGTGCTTTATGATTGTTTCACACTTCGTGTCCTTTTGTGATGAAACTTCCTAATTCTTCTCAACTTCTTTGGCAACAATTCTCTTTAATTTAGGAAGCTTGGACATCTTCTTGTTGGCTTTTAACACTTCTTTCCTAGCTAGAAAAATTCTAGCAACACTTGAATTATCTTGCTAAGAATATGGGCCCCACCTTTGGTGTGCAACATGGAGCAACTTTCAATTTTCTGCAAACCCATCTAAAAATACACAATCAACTTCCCGAAAATATGGGCCTCATCTTTGGTGTGCAACATGGAGGAACTTTCAATTTTCTGCAATTCTATTTAAAATACACAATCAACTTCCCGAGGCCATAACTTTTTCAATTCAGTGTCGATTCGGGCAATCTTGGGCTCCATGGATATCTACCTGAAAAGAGCTTTCCAACGGTGGGTATGTTGCCTCGAGTTGACATTCAGTTTGAAAGTTATGACTGTTTTAATTTATATGTTGTCATGAGAAAAATAGGATTGATTAAGTTTCCTAGTGCAAGAAATTTCCTTATTGCTTCCTTCTTTCTTAATTTCTTGACAGCATGCACTTCCTAATTCCTTTTCAAATATGAATTTGAAATTCAAATTCATATTAAAAGAAATTTTCTTCAATTTAATTCTTCAAGAGCTTTCAACAAAAGAGGTGCGAGAGGGGGAAAATGTAGAAAAAAATTGATAGTTTTCAGAATTTGCAAGGGGGTATTCAAAATTTGAAAGTGGTGGGTGGGAGTTGAAGCCCCCACGAACGTGTACCTGGGTTTGACCCTGATTGTGGGTCCCAGTTTTAGCATCACCTGCACAAAAATGAAAGAAACCTAATATAATTGGGATTTCTCATGGAAGAGTTGTAATGGAACTATGAGTCCCCATTTTCTTGAAGTTTTGGAATTTGACAAAAGAAATTAGGAAAAATACATCAAATAATGGTTTTCATGAAATCATGCCCAAAAATGCATAAAATGAATGATTTAACTGAAATTCCGAACTATAATGCTCAACTGCATGAAATCATGAGTTCATGTTAAAACAATGTATTTAACCTAATTGAGTCCATAAATCTATATGGATTGATGCTGAAAATGTGCAATTCTATGGACTCATCAATCAATCCTTACCATACATCTAAACATAAAACATAGAACTTAAAAAAAAAATCCAACCTGATTTGGATGATCCAGACAACCCCCTTTACGGGAAGTTATCAACTTGATAATCCCCTTCAGGTATAAATGCTCAAGATCTGCCACTAAACAAGCGAAAAATCTGACTAGGAATGAGCAAGGAACTTACACAAACTGAAAAGGCTATTACCTCAATCACAGTTAACGTTTACCCAATTCTTAAGGTTCCAATGGTCCAAGTGTGTAGGCAGTAATTGAATTATCTAGTCTCCACATAGCATCAATAACTTCAAACAAACCAAAAGCTTTGGTGGATTAAACTCTTATTTCAACATAAAAGAGTCTCAAACACAAAACCAGCCCTGAATCAACTCAATCACTCATCCACATGTAAAACATAAAACTCAAACTCATAAAAATAATTGTAAAATAAAAAGTTAATAAGTCTCGTTTGTCGAGGGATGCATTGTGCAGTTGGACACTGCTTGCACACTGACTGAGTGAGCCCCACAGGCCTGCGCATGGGCCTGGTTGAGCTTGTTTGGGTCCCATTTATGGTTGGCTGGGCCGGTCTGGTGTGGGTCTGGCTGACCCTTGCATGGTCAGGTGGCTTTGGCAAGACCTTGCATTGGCCTGCAGGTCCAGATGAGTACTGTCCTGGTTCAGATGGACTTCTGTGGCTGTGAGCTCTGACTTTTTGCTTGACCTTGGCCCACCAAACTAGTTTCCATGCCCCTTCTTGGGCTTCTTGGGTGAGCACTCTGCAACGGCTTATCCCATGACACATCTTGAACTCAAGACATTACCTTGGTTCCATTGAAGTAGGTTGGTAATTCTTTGATAGCACTTCCCATCGGGCCACATCATATTTCATGGAAAGCTGTTTACATGAGATTTATGAGAATGGATGACCGTCTTGTTAGTTACACTTGCTAACTCTTGAAGTCTAGAATGAACAAGTGTATGTTGTTAGTTACACTTGCTAACTCTTGAAGTCTAGAATGAACAAGTGTATGTTGTTATATTCTTATTTTTTATGTATAGTCATCACATAATACTTTAATTCTCTGGTGTGAGCAACATAGCCTTTGTTGTTCTTTTTTCATCATCTTATATTGATATTTCGTTAGTTAACCTTATAGCTAATATTGTGACAGAGATCACGCGAGAATTAACAATGAGAAGGCAGTCGACATTTGTGAGATACCATACGTCTCATCCCTGGAGCAGAAATAGATTTCTTGTTTGGGTAGTAAGTATTTAAGTTGCTGTTTTCTCTGTATTTCATAATTGCCATTCTTCCATTTTTTTAAATTTATTCTTTGGATCTCTATCACTATTTCATAATTGCCATTCTTCCATTTTTTTTAATTTATTCTTTGGATATCTATCACTATTAATCTTGGATTGTGAACTCAAATCCTTCTAAAATGGGTATAACCTAATGTGATTGTCAAATATACTTGACTTAGAAAAGGATAGCACTTCCTGGGTTTGATATCCAGAGCTACTGTCATTCGTAGAGCGTATCTGTACTAGCTTCTGTGAAAGGTTAACCTGTGAATGTGATCAAGAATTGTGTACTTATTTTGCCAATTTCTTAAATTATCACCAGAAACTTACCTTTGATACAGGTGCAGTTTCTGATTCTCCTTGTTTTTTAATACGATGCTGTCACTGTAGTGATGCAGGCATCAGATACTAGCTTTCCTTGGGATGCTTACTAGTATAGCCTCAAATAAAATTATTCCAAGGAAGCTCTTTGTTAGTTGTTTCTTTTGAACTTCAATACAAGCGTATGTCTGTTTTATAATTTTATTAGATGGAATCTATTTAGTGTGGTAGATCTAAATTAACCACTTTGGGCATGCATGAGCTTGAGCACTGCATCGATGGGAGTTTGGGATTTGGGACTGATTCAGGAATACCACTGTTTCAAATTTGGCAACAAAACTCTCCTGATCTTTCTGTTAGCAGATTTTAGTGCACTTCGACACCACTTGTATGTCTGTGAGTTACTTAGGAAAGTTGTTGGCGAGCTTGCATTGTCCTCGCCCTTGGGGGCATTTGATTGTGAGAAGCTTTTGCATCTGACTTCTACATTGCATGGGAATACCCTCAACCATATATTGAATTATAATTTGCTGTCTTATTCACCCCTAAGGTGCACACTTAATAGTTTGTGATGCGATAATGACTTGGAGTCACTGTTTTGTGCAAATGAAGTGAATGGCAATAGCATAACTAAGCTTAGTTTATGTAATCTGATCTTGAGTGGAGGCATCTAAAATCTCAATCCCTCCATTCTGCAATCAAGGTCCAATTCTGAATTGTAACTGTTCTGTTGTTGAAGGCAAAATATTGCAAATACAAACCAAAGGGAGTCTTATCATTTTTTTTGTTTTTTGTTTTTGGGATAGTAACTTTTATTTTTGTAAGAAATCAGTACAGGAGATATATACCGAAGGTGCATACATACGAAAGGGGGTCTTTACACTATGAGCAGTTCCTCACAGAAATCACCACAAGAAAAGGCAGACAATCTGGACTTGTTTTAGCATTCATTCACTTCAAACAAAGCCTTAGAAATGAGCTTGGTGCAATGGACCAAGGAGAAATTATTAAAATAGCTCTATGTGGATTTCCATTGATCAAAACTGCTCTACAGAAACAGGCTGTTCAAGCAGGGGCAGACCCAGGAAATTTTCCTTAGGGGAGAAGAAAGGTGGGGCGGGGTGCGTGTGTGTGGTTCTCAATGTAAACAAATATTGGTTGGGCGGGGGGGGGGGGGGGGGGGGGGGGTGGTGTGTTGTTGTGGAAATTAAAAAAACCATTAAAAACTCAAAATTATAGGGGTATTTTTTTTGGAAATTTTCAGGTTTGAGTGGGGGTTCAGCCCCCAGACGACTCTTCTTGGGTCCACCCGTGTCCAAGAGGCATTCACATGATAATGAACCGGTTGTCCAGCTGCCTGATGGGCATGAGGAAGTGGGCCTAGGAGGCTGGGCTCAGATCTGTGTCAGCACTGACTTATTCTGGGACTGCACCTGAAATTGATCCCGGGCTGTTCTGGCTGTCATGGGCCTAGCTGCAATATGGACTGCAACAGGGGCTGTATCTGATTCTGTCTTGAGCTGCGCCTATAAATCCGTATTGCTTGGACTGCGTCATTTGTTATAAATATACAATAACAAGTGTTCATCAAATTTCAGTATCTGATAGCTGTTTACTAGATGATTTAGTATTCCTACTTTGGCAAATCCTTGGTAGTTGGTACATTATCATGTGAAGCAACATTATCATGTGAAGAGCTTTTCTGTCTGTTACCTCCCTTGGTTTTTCACTTTCATATTGCATCATGTTTATGAATATTACCAAGTCAAGGTTGCATCCATCCATATGTCATTTTCTTGCAGATCCTCAAGAAACATATGTTTGCATTTGTTAATTTTTTGGTTTTGTTCATTATGTTGTTGTTCTTCAGTGATAGGCTCTGAAAACTCCTCCAATATAGATATGCAATGTTTCAATATACCTATAGATGGAGTTTTTTTTTCTCTGCTCAAACGAATGCGATGACTTTGTTAAGTGATCCTGCGTAGTACTTTAATTGATACTTTCTAATCTTGTCTTCAATCTGATCCATCTCTTTTTGTTTAAAGTTTATATGTGTTTTGTCTTCTTTTATGTGCTCTTAATATGAGCAATTGAGCATATGTATATTATATATAAAATCCCTTTCATTTATCAGCAATGATTAATTTGTATCCTTTTTATTTCATGATTTTAGCCTGCAAGCATTGAAAACCTTAACCTAATTAATGTTTATGATCTTATTATATTTTATTTTCGTAGATATGTTTTTTTCGCCAATTTGGCTGTTCAGTGGCGCGTGCAGATTATCTTACGCTTCGGATGGGTTTCATCTCGGTATGTTATATTATGAAACTTCTAGAAGCAGCTGTGTATTTTTTAGTATGATTTGGTAGAAATTGTGTGTTTCAGAGTCCTTTCGAATTTTCACAGCTATTATTCATTGCACAAAAGTAAATGATATTACCTCGTGTCCTTTTTTATCTAAGTGCTTGTATTCCAAGTCTTTTATCAATGTCTTTTTTTATGAAGAATAATTACCTGACTCATTATAGATAAGGGAAGTATAGATCAGTTTATTGGTCACTGTGTGCAGAGAGAGAGAGAGAGAGAGAGAGAGAGATATAGAGAGAGAGAGTTCATATTAAAATAAACCTAACTCATACATTACTAACGTGTGATCCTCTACCAAAGCAGAATATTGCTTTATGTCGTAAGCTTCCTCAGAGGTTGTTTGGATATGCCATTTTCTAGATGAATTGGGCTTCCCTAAACAAAATGCTACTCCATTGAATGCTAACAATGCAAGGGCTTGCTTAGAATCCAGCATTTCATGAAAGAACGGAGTACATTGAAGTTTATTGCTACTGCACTTGTGAAGCATTATCATTACTCTTCCTCATTAACTACTGATCATCAAGTCACTGATAACTTCACTAAAGCTCTTCCACTTCTCAAAAATCAATTGTTTGTTAACAAATTAATGCTGCTTGCTTCACCATCATCAAATTAGGGTTTTTTTTAAGGGGTGGGGGGGTGTTTAATGTGTGATCTGGGATCCACATGTATATGATGCGTGTATGTTGCATTATCTCTAGGATCCCTACAATTTAGGGAGACCTATTAAGTTCCTTCAGTAATGAGAAACATTTGTACTGAGAGCTTTAAAGATATAAAAGGAGGATCGATCACCTTGATCGAGACACTCAATTCGCTGGAAATATGTTCAAGTTGATATACATGAGGATGCATTGACGAATATAAATATACTAGATCTAAGCTGTCCATCATCTCACTCCATGATCTGGGTGCGAATAAAATACTCACAGTTCCATTCTAAAATATTGTCAAACAATGAAACATAATATAAAACATAAGAGTTAAGATTAAAATAAAGTTAATCCACTTCTTTCATTTATTTTGAGTTCTTATCTAAGTTTTACTTTCTTTCGTACATTACTTGTTTCACCATGTAAGAAGTTTTGGCCATAGGTTTTGGTGCAGGTAGTATAATTTCTATCTCCATTTGATCTCTCTACCTAATCCCTTTTGGAGGTGAGATCTTTGGTGATGGAACATTGTGGAGAGCTTCAGAATTTACAACTATTTCTGATACAAATTTACCAAAAGTAGTTTTAGTTTTGGTTAAGATTTTGTTTTTCTATCATCCAGATCACGAAATCGGTGTTAAGTGATACCCTAAGAAGCATGGACATGGACATGGACACGGGACATGGATACGACACGACACGGACATATCGACCCGGCATTTTTCAAAAAGTAGGACATGGACACGAACACGTTAATAATATATATTTATTGTGGTGGGGCCCAATGAGTGGATCAAGTTTTAAATGACATCTAAGGAAACTAGGAGGGGCAAAGTGCAAAAACATAATTAATAAAAGAATCTTGGCAAATAGTCCCAACCATTTTTTTATATATAGAAGTGTCCTACGGTCCTTTTAAGGAAATGAGCCCTAGGCCTATGTAATAGATGGTTTGGATCCACTTTGGGTGGGGACCCCAAAGCTGAAGAGCAATCGCTCATGTCTCATCAAATCAAAATCGTGCCTCGAGCCTCTATATAGAAACATTAAGAATGAGGAGGGAATGGAAAAAAGCGAAAGGGAGAGAGGAAAGGAAAAAGAGGGAACGCAGAGAGAAGAGAAGAAGAAAAAGAAGAGAGCAGGATAGTGCCAGGCCGTTTGCCTTCGTCACGTCGTCGTTAGCCGTCTGTGATTGCTACATTGTTGTCAGTCTTCGGTGAAAGTTACTCCCTTCTTCTTCATCATCATCTTCTTCTACTACTCCTATTAGTTTTTTATTCCTTTCTCCACCTAGCAGAAGAAGAAGAAGAAAAAAAATGGAACAATTGTTTTTTTTTATCTCTAAAGAAGGTTTAGGGTTTGCGCTCAACTCATACTATATCCTAAAATTTTGCATGTATCTTAGGTGTATCCTGCCATATTCTGCACCTGTATCCATATCATACCGTATCAGTGCGGGTACCAAAGGTCAAGTGTAATATCTGGGTATCATAGGTCCCTACCATGCTGGAAATTAAAAAAAAAAAAAAAAGGACACGTGTTTGGCGTGGCGGACAAGTGTACAAGCCCAACACGTGTTCGACATGGACACGGTGATCCTATTGGCCTGTCCGTGCTTCCTAGGTGATGCCTTACAAATTCTTGAGCCCATGGGATAGGTAACTTGACAGTCCATCTAACAACACCATTTTAGTAGATGCTTTTAATTTGAACCCATAAAATACGTTATGAAAATAAAGTACAAATGTAGACCTTGCAATATGGGGTGGACCCAAGTAGAAGGGTCCAGAAACTTAATAGTTTTTTTATACATTTGCCCCCTCCCTCAAGTTTTTTTTACATTGAGCGCCGCCCCCCCCCCCCCCCCCCCCCCCCCCCCCCCCCCCCCCCCAAGGAAATTTTCTTGGGTCCACCCTTGCTTGCTATTAACTTCTATTAAAGTTAGAACCTATAATATTGTAAATCCTTGCAAATGTAGATTTAGAAAAGAAGAAATAGAAAGGTTTGGGGAGAGAGAGTTCTTCATCATCATCAAAGCTTTATCCTAACTATGTTGGGGTCGGCTATATGAATTCTATTTTTCCATTTCATTCTATTTTAAGTCAAATCCTTAGATAAGTTAAACTTCTTCAAATCTGATTTAATGACCTTAATTAATGTTTTCTTTGGCCTACCCTACCTCTTAATAGGTCATCCACTTGGATAGCTAAACTTTTTCTCACTAGTGTCATAACCGGCCTACGCTCAACATGCCTAAACCATCTTAAACGGGTTTCTATAATCTTATCCCCTAGTAGTGCTACCTCTAAATGCTCTCGAAAACGTTCATTTCTAATTTTATCTTTCTTGGTTTTACCATACATCCACCTAAGCATTTTCATCTCCGTCACATCCATTTTATGTAGATGCATCTTCTTTATTGGCCAACATTCTGCTCTATATGTCATAGTTGGTCTAACCGCTGTTATGTAAAATTTGCTCTTCAATTTTGTTGGTATTTTTCTGTCATAAAGCACTCCAGAAGCTAGTCTCCACTTCAACCATCCAGCTTTTATTCTATGCTTAACATCTTCGTCAATCTTCCTATCCTTACTAATTATCAAGCCCAGATACCGAAAAGAATTCCTACATGGTATCTCATGGGTTTCAATTTTGACAGTAGTTTCAACACTTTTTATATGTCCACTAAAGTTGTAGTCCATATATTCTATTTTTGTACGACTTATTTTAAAGCCTCTAGATTCTAATACCCCTCGCCATCTCTTGAGTTTCGCATTTACACAATCTCTTAATTCATCCACCAATACTGGATTATTTGCAAACAAGATACACTATGGTACTTTTTCTTAAATATGCGTAATTAACTCATCCATTATCAATGTAAAGAGATAAGGGCTTAAGGCTGATCCCTAACGCAAACCTATAGTCACAAGGAATCCACCTATTTTTCCATATGTAGTTCTTACATTTGTTACTGCTCTTTCATATATATCCTTAAAAGTTTTCAATGTAACCTTTGGGGACATTCATTTTCTTCAAAACTCATCAAATTAAATCTCTCTGTACCCTATCATAGGCCTTTTCTAAATTAATAAAGACTCTGTATAGATTTTTTCTCTTTGCTCGATATTTTTTCATTAATTGCCTAAGTGAAAAAATAACTTCCATAGTTGACCTCCCTGGCATAAAATCATATTGATTTTCTACAATCTTAGTCTTCCGTCTAAGTCTTTGCTCCGTTATTCTCTCTCATAACTTCATAGTATAACTCATAGGTTTAATCCCTCAATAGTTGGTATAATTTTTTATATTTCCCTTATTCTTATATATAGGTACTATAGTGCTTTTTCTCTATTCATCCTACATTTTCTTTGTCACAAGTAGCTTATTGAAGAGTCTACATAACCAACTCAACCCAACCTTTCTTAAGCATTTTCATACCTCTATCGGAATATTAACTGGGCCTGTAGCCTTTTCTCTCTTTATTCACTTCAATGCTTCTTTCATTTCCACCCCTCAATTCTATGAAAAAAAAAAACGACATGCATGAGGATGCGTTGATGAAAATAAATAAATAAATATATATTCCCCAAAGCACTCACCTTTTGCATTTATATTTCGAATAGTTTATAAATATATGGTGTCTTTTAAAGTCGATGATTTTGTACAATTGGAGCAAATTTAATAAGCTTTACAATCCTAACCATAGTCAAATTAGAACTTATATGAACTGTAAGAAGTAGTTTGCGCTCCTAATTATTGAGAAATGGGAATAGGCTAAAAACCTAACCTTCACTTTTAAATGGGATTTGTTGCACAAATATGAATCTTTTTCCTTGGGATTCAATATGAATCATATCCCGAATCATAGGATTCTGAAAACAATGCAACTTGGTCATAATATCTATGTACCAACTTGAGGAGTGTTGAGAAATAGTTGGGTTTATTTTTAATTTTAGGTCAATGAGTTTATTTGTAATTTTGAGTATAGTTCCCTTAATTAGGACTAGCACAATATCCCATGCTTAGCATAAGTATTTTCATGCATTGCAAATAAAAAAATTCATACATTGAAAGGTTATGCGATTACCTATTTTTGTGGTCCGAGAGAAAATGGTTGAGAATGGGAATAGGAAAATTGGGGTAGAATGGGAATAGAAGAGGTGAGGTAGAGAGGATTTTTGTAGATAGAAAGAAGTAGAACTTTCAAAAATGGAAGGTGAAGGTGAGTAGTTTGATGAGATAAAAGAGATAAGAAGGTAGTTGCAAGAGATGAGTAGTGAGGAGAGAAAGTGAAACTTTGAAAAAAAAAAGGAACTTACAATCAAAATAATAACGAACGGTCAAAATTAAAGCAAAAACCTTTGGCTTTAATATAGTATAATTAATTTAAATTTGGATTATTTAGGCTGGAGTTGTGATGAGATTTGGATTAGGTTTCCTAGTTTGAGCTTTCATATTTCATTGTACCTTATAAATAGCCATTGCCTATTCTCAAAGATACAGATGAAGAAAAGTTGTGCCAAGATGTAACCATAAAATTTTAATCACATTATAATGTTCTTAGAATTAGATTAGACTAGATTGATGAGTGATGCAGCCATGAAATGAAATATTGTGAGTTGTGAACCCAAAACCCAAAACGCTTCAATGAATCAGAAAATAATGCTACACTACAATGAGGAGGAAGGCAGCAGATTACTTAACCAAATTGCGATGAATCTGCTGTAGAATATATTCAATCCACTGGGAGAACGGTCAATCAAGGAGAAGAAAGCTTCAGAGATGCATAACAACCACCTTAAAAACCTAATAATCCTATTTTAAGTCGCGTTCTTCATGCATTCTTATCCTTAAACAACAGAAACCCTAACCATGAGAGTGTTATTAGGCATAAAGAGGGGGGTGAAAAAGTAACCTTTATTCTAATCTTAAGCAACAGAAACTCTGATCATTAGAGTCATAATATGTATAAAAAAGGGGGAAAAACAGACATAAAACCAGTAAACGAAAATATAAGGGATTCATTCATGCTCATGTTCTGGGCGCAGATCTGTTATGGCCTGTGGGGCCCATCAGCAGGTCTTGTGGAACTACCTGCTGGCTGGAAATTGGTCGCCAGTTCTGGGCAACCAGGCGGGGCCCATGCCACCTGGGTGGACGATGGACCTGAACCAGCCCTGCTCTTGATGGGCCATTAAGGGTCTGGTTTGATCCCCCTTTTAAATCAGTGCATTTACAATTTTAGGCCCATTTTGACCATCCAATTTTAGATTGTGCCATTTTCACTTGATTGGATCCTTGGTAAGGTGGATCAAGACCCATTTGATCGTTCAAATTGACCTAAGTATTTTAGGGTCTGATTTAAGGTTTGATAATTGCGATGGCCGTCTGAGTTTGAATCAATGAGTTCATGTCATCATTTGTTTTGCATTAAATTAGATTAGGTTTATAATGTAAGTAGGTTATTTTAAGAATCCTAGTTTAAGTTAATGATCTTTTTTGTACTATATGAACAGCCAAACTATTCTCAGTGAAAAATAACTGAGTCAATTTATCAAAATGTAGTCTCTGGTTTCTTTATGTTATACAAGGATTATTTGATTTATGTTTGTATATTTCACACATACTGACAGTTTTTCATTTCTGTTGCACTCTATTGTAAATTGTGTGATGTAAAACTTCTTGAAACTTCTTGACAAGTCTACATCTGCCTTTGATAAAGATCAAGCATTGTTCATTCTTTTAAATGATGGTGCTTATATCCATTTTTTGTTCATTGCAGAACCACAACCTTCAGCCAAAATATGATTTTCATAGCTACATGATTCGATCTATGGAAGATGAGTTCAAAATGATAGTTGGTGTGAGGTAAGCTAAAAAATACAGAGAATTAGGTGAAGTCTCTTCAGTAATCATTGTACCTAAGTCTCAACTGTATGATTGTTTCTTCATTCTGCTGCTACTATGAATTATAATTGTTAAACATAGAGGCTTTTAAATCATATGTTTGGATGATTCATAGGGGAATGCAACTTGGCCCCCACTAGCAGCCAGGCAGGCACTTAACAAGAGCTATGATGCCTAGATACTGTGTGGATACGGTAGGGACAAGCCATGGATACGGCAAGGACACTGATTTTACATATAAAAAGTAAAGTATTGGATATGATATGACACGATACGTTGCCCATTTTGAAGTATCCGTGCATCATAGAACAAGAGGGATTACTATTTGCAAATAGAGCCAGCCAACCTTGAAAATCTTACGCCTAGAGCCAAGTCTTTATGACCTGCAATGGAAGACAAAAATGAGGAGTACCATCTGACATGGTTTGGGCATGTGCATAGAAAACCAAAATGGCAGAAACATCCCCTTCACTAGGAACTGCATTGTTGCAAGTGCAAGGGACTAGAAGCTAAGGCTGATAAAGACTTGTAATGAGGTAATTAGAGAGGCTACTTTCTCTGCAAACTATAGAAGAGCACAGCCTTAAATAATGATGAGTGGAGAAGTAGAACACTCAAAGGTGACCCAAGATAGATAGGATAACTGGTAACACTTTGATGATGATGGCGATGATATTCGCCTTACGGTCTAAAGATGACATGATGATGGCGACAATACTCGCATTCCTTATTGTCTCAAGATGACCATTTCTCCTTTTTATTCAATTGATTATATATAATGATTCTTGAAGGTTTGATAGGCGCTATACTGATTGCATGGTGTATAACTGACATTTTTTTTTTGTGCTGAATGCATTGCAGTGCTCCACTGTGGGGATTTGTTGTTGCTTTCATGTTATTTAATATAAATGGTGAGACATATATTACATCTTCATTTTAGATGAAAAATTTACCATTACCTTTCTGCATTAAAAAAAAAAGGAAACTGTTAGACATAATTATTGGCGTAGTGACTAGGAACCTCATTTTTTACCCACCTAAGTGTTAGAGTGGCATAAGATGTAGGTTTGCTCCCCACATCTTGTGTTTAAAACTGCCCTAGATTTACCTAGTGTGTGTTTGTGTGGGTTTAGCGGGTGCCACCGTGGGGATTTGTCCTATTGGGTCAAAGACCTTAGGGATACCGATGTCATTCAAAAATAAGAAAGACCCTCTTGTTGAGTTTACTTCTTTACCTTACATATTGCATGTTCTAGTCGCACTCCTTTTGTGCTGGCAATTTTGTGAACTTACCAATCGTTGGTTTCTACATCGTACAATGCAGGATCTAATCTTTATTTTTGGATAGCCATCATTCCCATCACTGTAAGTTATCCTGAGCTTTATTGACATTTCTCTCATATGTTACTTTTGCCCAAGATAATCTGTCTATAGCATAAATGTTTACTTCAATACTCCCATCTCCCAATATGTGGATGTGTTTGTTTAAGTGTTCTGCCGTATAAATGCAAAGATACTTGAAATAAAAGGCATATGATACCTTCAATATGGGAAACTCATCTACGATAAATCCATGCATGTGACATGTTTGCCTACTTTGATATTTATTTGAAAATCAAGAGCTATGATGCCGAGATACGGCATGGGTATGATGAGGACACACCATAGACACATTAGGGATACAGATTTTACACATAAAAAGTGAAGTATTGGATTTGATATCACATGATATATTACCTATTTTAAAGTATCCATGCATTATAAATCATGAGGGTTTTTTATTTTTCAATATGGGGATATGCACAATGTCCTCTTTATATATATATAGAGAGAGAGAGGGAGAGAGAGAGAGAGAGAGAGAGAGAGAGAGAGAGAGAGAGAGAGAGAAATATTAGTATGCATCCATCCCTCACCATAGGGTGAGGGATGCTTACATGGCTATCCTTTTTTTACTTGAGCATTCCTCCTTTTCATATACCTTTTTGTCTTTCTTTTTTTTACATGAACATTCCTCCTTTTCTTTTATCTTTTGCACGTGAGTATTTCCAATTGTGCAAATGTCCATCACCACATGGTGAGGAATTGATGCATACTAACAGTCTCCATAATGGATGCATCCATTCCTCACCATGTGGTGAGGGACAATAATGTGGTTTTCCCTCTTTACATATGAAGATTCTTCTTTTTCATAATACCATAAATGGCTTTTCCTCTTTTGTGCATGAATCTTTCTAAATATGCATTTATCCCTCATCACATGGTAAGGGAAGAATGAATGGTTGTATTCCTGAACATATATATACACATACATATAAGGAAAACCTCCGTTGAGCACCTTGTGCTCATGATTAGGTGAGCACCGTGTGTCAAAAAACTAATAGGGCCCAACTCATGATCCATCCAAGTGGACCAGAAAACAATAAAGCCCTATGATAGTTACTGATACAAAGGTTGGCACCCATCCAAATTGATTGGACCGTTGGATCGACTTGCACTCATTTTAGACGGTGAAGAACTTATCGGCTATTGATCAAGTGCTTAGGATGATGATTTAAGCCTCCATCATCATAAAAGGGTTAGGGGGAGGGGAGAGAGGGGGAGTGGGGGGTGAGAGGATTTTTCAATTTCCATTGGTCCCAAACTAAGGGCCCCACAAGAAAGGTAATGCTTAGCAAAGGAGCTCCCATATATATATAGGAAAATAATCTTATGAGAACTAGTTCTCACCACTGTTTAGTGAGAAGTCTAGGTGGGGCTCATCTATCACCCAATTCAAATTTTGCAATATGCAGGGACCGCCCTAATAGTCACTCGTCCTAAGAATGACTATTGATCAACTGTGCATCAATCCAAATGGACTAGATATGTGGGCTTCGGATGAAGGGGTTAGGGACATGTGATTGAGGTCAAACTTAATATTTGGAGTGGTCACATATAGATATTTCCATCCCCCTGGTCCCATCCCTAAAAAGGACCCTCAAGTGGGCCCCATAAACAGTTCTCGCGGTAGGTGCAGAGAACACTTCTCAGAGGATTAAAGCCCATATATATGGGCTTTAATCCTATGAGAAGTGTTCTCATGCACCTACCGCGAGAACTGTTTATGGGGCCCACTTGAGGATGAGACCGGGGGGATGAAAAGATCTATGTGGGACTACCCCAAATATCAAGTTTGACCCCAATCGCATGTCCTTAACCCCTTCATCTATGGCCTACAAATCCAGTCCATTTGGATTATACACAGTCGATCTAATGGTCCAGTAAATTCGGATTTGACTGAAACTTAGGCATGTGACTATTGTGCGTGCGCGCGCACGCGGTGGGGTTGGGGGGGGGGGGGTGGTTCATGTGTATTGTAAGATTTGAATTGGGTGATAGATGGGCCCCACCTAGGCTTCCCACAAAAAAGTGGTAAGAACTAGTTCTCATACGATTGTTTATATATATGGGAAACGACCTTGTAAAGACCGTCTTTATAGACCATTTCTCACCGTTTTGGATAGTAGTTTCCACATTGCAAGCCATCCGAAGGGGTCACACACATGACTCTTGTGAATTGCACACATCCACCAATTTTGGATTCCATCCGAATAGACTGGACTGTTGGATCGACTTCATATACATTATAAAGTCTATTCTGATGGATGTGCAGTTTATCCAACGGTCCAATCTATTTAGATGGGATCCAAAATTGGTGGACGTGTGCAAATCATGGGGGTCATGTGTGTGATCTTTTTGGATGGCTTGCAACGTGGGCCCCACTATCCAAAACGGTGAGAAATAGTTTGTAAGGACCGTCCTTTTAGACCAAATCTAATTGTTTCGCATAGTGGGGCCAATGTTGCAAACCATCCAATTGGATCACACACACAACCCCCTTGAATTGCACACGTTCACCAATTTTGGATCCCATCCGAATAGAATGGACCGTTGTGCAATCGATCCAATGGTCTAGTCTATTCGGATGGGACCCAAAATTAGTGGATGTGTGCAATTCAGGGGGTCACGTGTGTGATCCATTTGGATGGCTTGTAATGTGGGCCCCACTATGTGAACTGGCCAGATTTGGTCAGTAAAGACCGTCCTCTCTATTGGGTGATGGACGGGGCCCACTTAAAGTTCTCACAAAAAAAAATAATGAGAGATGGATGCGTATGAAGATTCTCCATATATATATATATTTGTATATATGTATATATGGTTCATGGTTTGTTGATGCATAACATTGATCCTGTTCTTATCATGGTTGAAAACTTGACATACCTAGGCCCTTCAATCATGGTACATTTACGAACATTCCTCCAATATTTACCATACTTTATGTTAATTGTGTTTCATCTTGGTATTTTTTTTATTTACTTTTTACTTGTAATTGATTACATGTAATTTTCATTGCATCAAGGATCCTTTTTAGGACTTGATCTATATCAATAGTATATCTCCTCATATCAATTATCTGCGCTTTGTAACGATGGGCTCCAGTTGATGCAAATCAGGAAAGCTGATCGGGCCATGATCTGCTCAAAGCTATCTGGGCTAAAGCCTGAACTAAATCAAAAAATCTTCAACTCTCAATATATGGGATTTGCACTGAAGTTTAATTGCAGCCACTGCAGCTTAAGCAGTAGGTTTAGAAACTTCTTTATCCATGTGTAGTATGTTGCCGAAATTATTTTTGTATGAACATAAGTTTCGAAACTTTTTTATCCACGTGTAGTATGTTGCCAAAATTATTTTTCGTATGAACATAGGCTGTTTTATTGAATCTCATAACTCCTTGGCAATTTTCAGTAGCAAACCTAGCGGCTATAATATCCTTAATGGAGTTAAGAATCCAATTCATCAGTAACATGTTTTCTGCTTCCCAATTACCATTGTCTGATCATCAATAAATGGTTCCTTGGATTCGCCACCTTGTCCTACTGATTGCCATCTTGGTAGAATATGACCATTCCTTGTGATTCTTTCTTTTAAAGAAATTTACTGTAATTTAGTTGTTTGGATTTACAATGCAGTGATCTGAGTTCCAATGGAATTCTCTTCCTCTGACTTAAATTTCATAGCTTTTACCAAAGGATCTTAAAACAGTCACCAACAAACAAAAAACTGCTTTGGATTCAATCTTCCAACACTTCATAGAAATCCTTTTTCCTCATTCAAAACACTAACAAAACATTTGATTGAGTTTCAAATAAATCACATACATAAATGTACCCAAACTGAGCAAACAATGCTTTAGTAAAAGCAACCTTTTGACCCAGGGTGCTGACATCAGCATCTACCTGGCTGATGTCCGTCCTAGGTGCTGTAGAACCACCTGTACAGTTAAATTCAGCTTTTTTTTCCCCTTCTCTTGAGTTCTTCTAGCAGTTGCGAGTCTCTGATACAAAGTTGGTAATGTTTAAGGGAATAAAATAAAGTATAATGTGTGAAAAGATGAAAAGATAGAGAGAGATGTAAAAGAATAGAAAAAGAAAAAAAAAGTTCTTGATAGGAAAAGATTCTGGTTGTCCCAGTTATGGTTGCGCGTCCAGATCTGTACCTATTTTATATTTCCAGTTCAGAGAACTTCTACTAAATAAAATAGTCCATGAACACATCTCAACATTTCCTATAAAAGAGAGGATATTCACACCTTACAAAGTGATATTGCTATGTTCTCTTTTCAATAAAGAAACGAAGTTGTCCAGCCTCCAAGTATCCCTTTACTCTTGCTTTCTTTTTTTTATTATTAAAAAATTGATCTCCTAATCAGCTCCGTTTTGATTATGCTCTAAAAGATCCAACATAGCATAGTCCTTAGAATAGAATACTTATAAAAATAAATAAATTCTTAGTACAGATAAAATGTTAAAACAAACTACTAAAACTCATGGACAGTCTTTTATTTTAGTCAGGAATCTTTAGTCTTTGGATACCCATGGCCTGATGGTTCGAGCCATCATTTAATGTCTTGAAGGCTTAAAAAAAGATGAATATTTTACATGCAGCTTGTACTGCTTGTGGGCGCAAAGCTGCAGCATGTCATTGCAACCCTGGCATTGGAGAATGCTGGTATAACTGGATTGTTTGATCTGAGGTTAAGGCCTCGAGATGATCTCTTCTGGTTTAAGAAGCCAGAGATGCTGCTATCCTTAATTCATTTTGTTCTCTTCCAGGTTGGTCATTTTCCCGATTGGTGTATGGTGTAGAAAAGTTATATATATATATATATATAGAGGAGAATATTACTATGCATCCATCCCTCACCATAGGGTGAGAGACACTTCCATATTTGGATATATTAATGTGCAAAAGACAAAAAGCTATATGAAAAAGAGAAACGCTAAGTATAAAATAGGGCAAGCCATGTAAGCGTCCCTCACCCTATGGTGAGGGAAAGATGCATAATAACATTTCTCATATATATATATATATATAGTACTTGCCAATGCCTACTGTCAAAACTAACAATTATCCCTTGTTTCTTTTGCTGTGAATGTTTACAGAATGCATTTGAGCTGGCTTCATTTTTCTGGTTCTGGGTACATTCTTAACCAAATATTTTGGTTTTCCTGCTCAGATAGTTGGAGATGAATAATTTTTTTTCCCCTTTGGTTCATTTTTTGTGGAGGTTAATACAAATTTTTTTTGAATGGGAGTGCACTTTTAGGGTGCATTGGTGTTTACCTAAAAGTGCAAGTAGTTCATTTAGCTTGGCGAGAATATCCTTTCCACTCTGCATTTTGTACATTGTGAAAAAAAAAATTGTATTAGGTGGAACACCATTTTTTTTATTTTTCACCAAATTATTATTTGCAAAAAGTGGTGATGATGATTTACACGGAAAATGCAGACATACTATATTGTACTGAATTGGTTTCTAACATGGCTCCCAGAAGGAGTGGACTAGATTACATCTGTTCTATCAAAAAAATTCAAATTTTATGCGATTTTAAATGCTTTAATTTACATTCAAGGATCAAAATAGTGGTTGTGGCAGTTGTAGCGGCTAGTGGCCAAAACGCTATGCAGTGGGCAATACATAGTGCTTGCAGCGATACATAGTAGTGTGAATTTTTTAAGTGGTTTAAAAATTTTAAATATTGTATAATAGCCAAACTTGTGCTTTTTTAGTGATTTCAAACCATATAAAGTTTGAGACAACTTTTTAAAAGGCTGTTGAGGAGAAGAAATAGGAAAAATAATGTTTAAAATTAAAATTGCTAGGTTCTACTAGGTTTTAGACCATAGTGGCTACTATTTCCAAAATAGTGTAACGGCCTCAATTGCTAGTTTGAACCATGTTTATGTTTAAAAACTCAAATCCACTTGGAAGGTCATTGCTGGTATCCAGGCTCAACTTGGATGGTTTTAGGGCTGGAAGATTGCCAGGTTGATGAAAAGCTGGCGAAAGTCCTCAAAAAATGGGACACAAACTATCAAAGAAAATAACAAAGAAAAAAAAAAGCAGAAACGGCAAACAGACCTAATTCCTTTGTACAAAATATTTGAATGAGGAGACAAGAAACAGGCAGGAGGACTGAAGTAATTCCTTGTTGCATAGATAGGGTTGAGTTATTAGACTTTAAAGTTCTAAAACTAAAAAAGGATTAGGGTCCAGGGCCCAAGTGTGAACCTAAAATTTGTGCCCATTTCCGTATATGTAGTGCCCGTATTTTGGATATCCAGATTCCATATTTACATGACGAGTCACCATTAATGATTGATCAAATCTAAGTCTCCCTTCGAATAGACAGCTCTAGTAAAACACTGCACCTGTCCAGGAAACAGTCCTAACCTGCAAGATTTTTCTACATCATCCACTGCGAATCTCGTCAGATGGAAAGTGGGGTTGAAGAAATATTGATCCCAGGCTTCACATGTATGGAACCAGTTGGGCTCAGTACATAATAATCCATCAGATGAGAATTGCTAATAACATTACCATCAGTTAGAAGTATTTCAGATTAAGGCTGAAAATTAGAATTTAAGTTAACTTCTTTCTTGGACAGGTTTTTGAAATTGAAGTTGTAGATCTTGCAAAAACCCTTAGAAACTTTTGAAACTCGGGGCTTTTCTCAGATGCCATTTTGACTTCATTTTCGGTGTTTGCTGATCTAATGTCCTTTTGTTTTGTGGACAGTGGCAATTTGGGTATAACTCATGCTTTATTAGGAACCATTTGCTGGTATACGCACGGTTGATTGTAGGGTATGCATTTACTGTATTTTTTTCTTTTTTTTCTATGAGATCGTTTGATTGTTTATCGTGAATGGCATCTGATGTTGTCTACGTGGTTGTACTCAATTGGGTAAATATCATTAATGCACATCTATTTCTCTGTGGCTCAGTTTTGCTGGACAATTCCTTTGCAGTTACAGCACCTTACCCCTATATGCACTAGTAACTCAGGTACGGAATCACACCTTACCCCTATATGCACTAGTAACTCAGGTACGGAATCATTCTGCAGTTCCAAGATTTGTTTGGTTCCTGGAAGATGTTTGTGTTGGCAAGTTTAGTAACATACAATATGTTTTATTGATAAGAAGAGGAACGAAAGAAAGAAAGATAAAAAATAGTGCTGACCAATTCATACATTTATAAGCCACAAATCATATGATTGGTATGTAGGATTATCTGTTGGGCAGATAGCCAGATACTTGGAGGTAGCCATGAGCATCTCATATAGGGCCCACCAGTTGTAAGACTTAGCTAACCTCAAGCTGGTCCCACTTGTGTCATTATCTGTGGAACATAGTAGCTTTCTTTTGGTTCTGGTTTCCCATGTAACTACAGAGTCCGAATGAAAACCTCAGCTTCTTGGACCAAACAAGGTCCTATACAGTAGTAAGATTAGTTTCATTGATGACTCGATGTTTACTCGCTTGAATTGAAAGTTGGCTGCATTTTCTGGTAGAATTTTCAGTAAATTCTCCGATAAGGAATTTTGGGGTATTCTGATGAATCCAGTAAATCACTGAATTCTGGTGGAATTTTGGGAACTCATTGGCAAGTTGAAATGCCTGTCTGGCATCTCAGTAGAACCTTGATTCCCATTTTTTTTTTTTTTACTAGATTCTTCTGTCAAATAGCCCTTAATGTGGTCTATTATTCTGCATGTAAAATCATGCTAGCATGTGTGTATTCAACCTGCTTGCTACTTGGTGAACACCCAAATGCGACATTGCTCTGTAGTCTACTTCTCATGATCAGCAATCCTCTGATTTTACCTGTGATTAACACTGCATATAAAAATATTTTTTTTTCAAATCTCCAGATGGGGACGAACTACAAAGCAGCCCTGATTCCACGGAGAATACGAGAGACAATTCACGGATGGGGAAAGGAGGTGAGGAGGAGGAGGAGGCATGGTGGTGGCACGACTGATGATTCAACCATACGCACAGAGACAAGCACAGTTTGCTCAGTTGAAGATGAGCAACAACTGCTAGATGATCCTTCCACTGCTAGTGTATGCAATGGGATTGAATTACAGCCAGCTGCTTCCACTGATCTGTCACTATTCACTACTGAAGACTCAAGTAGGCTTGGCACACCTCTACTTCATCCTTCGGCTTCTCTTTCCTCTGGATCTCGGTTAGATACTCAGAGTAATGGAGTCATGAGATCTGCATCCATGCCAGCATATAGAAGATGAATGAAAGGTATCCACCCACGCAGTCATGATCCACCAATAAACGGGGTGGTGAGATGTGTAGAGATAACTTATGGATTGCTAGTAGATGAAGTTTCATCCTGGTCCAATCATCCTAGAGTTGTTGTCTTGGACGTTGAAATTTTGCTTTTGGAAACCGTTGTTCTTTGCACATCCCATCTTCCAGCAATGGTATGATTGGATGGGGGTGAAATTTCTATCTCCTCTCTGTGTATGGGTCTCCTAGCATCCAGCCTTACCTTGTTATAGTTGAACCTCCTGAGTGGATCGTACAAGATGTCATTTCACATCATCTCATCATACTAAGATCAAATGTCACAATATTTTCGTTAAGACATAAGGTTACTTCACATTTGTACAGAAGAAATAGTACCCTTCTTTATATTGAATATAGAAAAATACAGATGAATAGGTTTTAGTTACTGGTGAAAACTTGCGAATACAGAAGTTAGGAAACTGAAAGGACTGGTAGCCATTCAGAAACATCCCTCTTACCTGGCAATTTGCCATCTCGAGGTAGTATCAGTGATTCCCAGTTTTTGTTTAAGGCACTGCTTTGAATATTATTGAGCAAATGAAATCATAAAAATCGAAATATATATCAGAAAGTGCTTAGAACATAAGAACTATAAAAATTTCATGTAATTTTTGTAATTCATATTCTCATTGTTGATGACATTTTAAAAATATTGCAAGAATGATAGTTTCATCTCAGACAATATTCATGTGCATGTCCCTCACTGTCTTTTCATTAAACCTCTACAAGAGGTTTATCTATCACTTAATCCAAATCTTGCAATACATAGGGGGCTTCCTGATAGTCACACGCTCCAAGTTTTGGTCAGATCTGAATTTATTGGACCGTTAGGTCGAGTATGCACCAATTCAAATGGAATAAATTTCTGGGCTACGGATGAAGGGATTAGGAATATGTGATTGGGGCCAAACTTGATATATAAAATGATCCTGTATGGATATTTCTATCCCTCTGGTTTCATCCCTTGGTGGGGTCTACAATAGACCCTACGTTCATGAGGAAAGTATGCATATGAAGATTCCCCATCCTTTTTATCTCGGTAAATATTGCAATGCTTTGTGAAACTGCAGATAGGATTTTGGGCCATGGCCTGGCTGTTCATGGAAATTCATGTGCATCAGACCCACATTCATGTTTCACCCTTAAAATGGTCTTCATCTCTAAATCATTTTGGTGGGTTCCTCAGGGCTACATGCCAGATCTAGATGAGACCTGTAGTACACTGGGATTGTTAGTGGAGCCATGGATTATATATTTATCAAAAATCATCTGCATTGCAGATTACTAGCTCCACTTGGCATGCTAGATCTAGATGAGACCTATAGTACGGTGGGCATGTTAGTGGAGCCCAGTAGCTCTATAAAACTCAAATTGAAACTGTGGATTAAACATTTATAAAAAATTATCTGCATTGAGCATTTCTGGGCATGATTATCCATTGACATCTGTGAAGAATTTTACAAATCAATGCATTCCATTATTTCCGCCATAGTTGTCCTGAGAGGAAGTTCTCTCATTTATACATGAAATAACCAAAAGATTATTTAAAACTTAAACTAACCTAAACTATCTAACAAGCTAATAACAATCAAACTTTATCTCTATTATTTGATCTAATCACAAACATCCATCGTCAATCATATGATTCTTTCTATGAGAAAATCTATGATTGTCATACATTAAAAATAAAAGTCCCACATTAAAATTAAAAACCCTTTTGATCTCTAAAAGAGAAAAAAAAATATTTTGCAAAAGGATCATGTCTTTTTGAAGATCACTGTCCATCTGTGGATCCATCACTGTCGCAACCTCCTCTTTTTGAGTTTGTCGGTGCTGGTGGTCCACTAAATTGGTTTTGTTACAACTGCTTCCAAAAGCTTTGATCAAACAAATTGATGGGGAAATTTGAATAAGATGACGAGATCTTAAGGTTTAAGACTAAGAGAGAATACATGGATAAAAGAGGATATTTTTCTTTATTGAAATAGAAATAAATATTGACAGTAATATATGCACAAGCATTATCACCAGGCCCTAACTTGACACCACGAATTCCAGGAGGAGCAACTTGGTACTAAAAAAAAAAAGTGTCACCAAAAGTACGCCGACTGGATTCCACCTGATTGGGAGTATTAGGAAATGGATTTCACCCGATGAAAAATATTGAAAAGTATTTTCGTTGCCGCTACTGAAATCTTGAGATTTTAGTAGTAATGGTTAGCTGATAAAATTTAATATGGTACCAAAGCCACCTGACAGTGAGTTCAAATCCCAGTAATGAAGAATATTAAAAATTTTACGAGATGATTTTTGGGAGGTAGATGGATAAACCATGACTCCTCCCAGAATTTCATGGGCGCAAGGCAACCTGCCCAAATATCACGTTGGAAAGAACTCTTGTGTGCACGGTGCATATGAAAACGCACATCCGCATCTCCAACGAGCCCTGATTTGTGTTTAGTTCAACTATGGTTGTGATATGCTTATGTTTGAACAAGTATAACTGCCTTTTCTTTGTTGACAACAGATCACTACCAAACCATCTGGTCCATCTTTTGCATCACAACCTGTCAATTTTAAAATGATTAAAGATATCTGCAGTTGACTTTAATAGCAGAGAAAATGTGAAAGAAAGTGCTCGAGTTGGTTTGATCAATATAAAGAATATTTAATTAGCCCTCATTGCAATGAATGTATTAAGGACCCATTTGTCGATATGAAATTTGATACATAGAAATTAATAGTCGAATGGCTCCAACAAAAGGATTATCAAAGATGTGGGGGATGAACGATATAAGACAAAATGAAAATTTTACTTCCGTTGATCTCAACTACATGGGTGGTGGTTGGGCTTTCTTTTTTCTTCTCATTAAATAGGAGATTACTTGATGGGCCGTTAAGATGGTGGTTCAGTTGTTTTGATCCTTAGGTTTGCTCTCAAAGGTCTTGAGTATAAATCTTTTGTTATTCGGAAATTATGTTTGCAATCATGTATATACCGCCTATAAAATAGTCCTTAATCCTTAGAAATGGGTAACCCAAGGATGGAGGCAGTCTGAAGGGAGGACTCGCAACGGATACCCTGGGTCATAAAGAAGACAGTGATTGCTTGATGGATGCCCTTGTCTCTTGATTTTTAATTGCACCTAGAAAAACAAGTCCTGGAGCTCCTGGGAATTCAATGACAAAACAAATGTGTCCTAAAGTTGAAGCCAGGATCTGAAAGCTAGACTACTGTCAGGATTTCAACTTAAAAACTACCGTTTGCTTTTGATTTAATATTTCATAGCATGACCTGTCTAAACTGTTTCATCTGTCGCTAAAATTCATTTTAACAGTCATTTCTTATACAAATTTCTTTCAACTGCCAATTTACAATTATACCTGACTCTTAGCAAAAACAAGTCTCTCTTCTTCACTTCTCTTTTCGAGAACATCAGGAAGGGCTTAGTGCGTGATCGTCAAAAATATCGATTAGGTGGAACATCAAAAAGTTTAATGACTCCTGTTACATGATTTGATGAGAAATTTCACTCCAAGTATCGGAGACTAGTCTCCACTCCTGTTTATATGCTAATAGAATAGGAAAATAAAAATCCCCAGTCAAAGGTGAAATTTAATCCTGCCGCTGCCGATGTCCACAGGAGAAGCATGTCCATCAATGTGAAGTGGGCAGATGAAAAGGTCCAAGAACAAAAAAAAAAAAAAAAAGCCCCACTAAATTATTCTAGCGCTTGATTTTACAACCTTAAAAGTTATTGGCATCTTAACAACGAATGGTGAGCAAAGGTTCTATGATCTTATAGATGGGACTGATGCAAGATCAAGGGTTAGTAAGAGCATCAAAGTGGGTTCACCAATCAAAGGTAGGCCAAGTGGCCCCCATATAGCTGGACTGTACATGTCGTAGAAGAAAATTTTCCTTTTGAGTAACTTTCGTTATTTTCTCACAAAAAGTGTTACCACAAATTGAAGATAAAGGCATATATGAAACTGTTAAAGAATTTTCACAACATCCACCAAAGAACTATATAAATTTCAGATTCAAACAGTTTTAGCATTTAAATATACAAAATTATTTTCATGTACTTCTACTATTTGTCTAGAAAGAACCTTAACTTCACATTAAGAAAAATCTTATCATTCAATGATCTCTCAATATTATCACCATCCTGGGTTTTTATACTAGCTGAAGGTGCCAAATTGCACAACATGGAGTTCAGTCAGCGCACTTCAAAATGCCCAGGAGTTTGTCTGGACATTCTACATCAGCTTGGGTTCAGTCAACACATACAACAAGATTCGCACACCAGCTTTTTCGTAGTCCTTGTTCCAACACTTCACACGGAAACAAGAATTAGACTCAATAATGAACAGAAAGTTCCCCTTTTCCCCACAGTGCTTCAAAACAACATACCACAAAAATGTATTAATGCTTCTCCATTTCCATGGCAGCCCTAAAGAAACCCCACAGCTTTGCGCCAGATGGCCAAAGGGATTTCACTGGCCAACAGGCAATACTCCCCATGTGGGTCTCCAGAGAAGAAAGAAATGCACGCCTACTCCATCTGAAGAACTTTTCTGCTCTTTAAATCCTATAAATACCAACCCCCATTCAAACTAGCGTATTCTCCCATTAGTTCTCTCCAACATTTTTACTACTACACTTTTCTCCTATTACACCAAACGGGATGAAAGTAAAAGATGGTGATTCTCCACCTGCCAGATTCTACAGTTTCAATTTCCTTGTACTTCCTCTTTCAGACCTTTTCCATTTATCACCAATTGGCCCTATGCATTGCTTCTTCAACCAAATAGGAACCTATCAATGCGAATTCCAAAACCTTGCCATAGAACACACTGTAATTGATAGCTACATGTCCAGCACAAAAGGGACCTGCTCATTTTATATAAGCAACTGTAGATCCGTAGTTCATAGGACTTTCCTGCTCAAACCTGGCAACACGAGGGTTGTTGCTCAATATCTCAAGCACACACTCCTTGATGACTCCAGTACCCATACCATGAATGATGAAAAGTACTTTGTTGGATCTGCACGCAGCAATGGCCATGTTGAGGTGAAAAATGGCTTCCTCAGCTCGCATTCCACGCAGATCCACTGTGTTCTTTGATGTCTGCACTACTGGGCCAAAGGAACCCTCTTCATCTGTAGCTGACCCTGCAGGGGATTGCTTGGGGATCCGGTGTTGACCCTATAATACAAGTCACAGCTTATACTATGTATAGAAATGTTACAGATAAATTAAAGATCGATGATCACCCCTGCCCTCAAGGTAGCAACTGAAGTCTTGACATCTATTAATGCTTGCATGTGGGCTTTTGTTGTTTGTATTTTTGCTTGGGTGGTTGCGTAAGAATGCTAGAATGCATGCAAGGTCAGAGATTAGCATGCCAAGATTTTTTATTGATGGAGAAACACTAAGATGGTGCATCACTGCATTGGAATCAAATCTGAGCAAGAAGCACAAAATGTATGCAACATTTTAACAAAAATGCATAGTGTTCCATGTTCTACCCAAGGAAACTAGCATTTTGCTTTGACTAGGCAACTGTATTGTACATGATCTGGTCCAGACCATTCATCTGGAGTGCCCCATCTGGGATAGGCCCTGTCCAGCAAATCTTCAGCTGATGATGATGGTTGTCCTACCAGGAGACAGAAGATTGATGCTAAAATAAAACTAAATTGTTATATTGAGAGATTTTTTTTTTGAGGCATTTGTCATCCTCGTAAAGTGGCACCACCATATAAAAAGTGGGCTCATTGAAAAGTGGCTCCACCAGAGCCATTGCTGGCCAGAGCAAAGAAAGCCATTTTCCTGGTGCCAAGAATGAATTTCACTCCAAAACAACAGCCTAATTCAGATAATCAGGACGATTAAAAAATTTAAGAAAAAAAAGAAAAGAGAGAGAATTTGGTATGCACCTGCTCTTTCAAGTGCAAGACAGAACTACCCACGGCATTTCTTTTGCTGATCGGAACCACTTTCATGTCATTTTTCTTTACAAGGACCCTCATCTTCCCAAACTGGACTAAAGCATTGCCATTGTCCCTGGATGTTTCTATAACAGCAGCAAGCTTATTCCCAAATCCTTTGACTTGAACTTGATCTCCTATTTGAGGCATATAGGTACTGCTACTACTGGATTCTTGAACTGATAAGTCACCACTTGAACGGTGTGATTCCACGATGGTTGTGATAGCAGCTTCTGATTCTTTAATTAACAAATTCAGTTGATTAGAGCTTGCTTGATTCAGCTGTTCCTCAAAGGCCTTGACTATGGAATATATCTGAGATTTTGCAGCTTCTAGTTCCTGATGGACCTGTTGTGACTGCTTTGCTTTCAGAGCTGCCTCACGCCTATCAATATCTTCCGCCTCAAAGAGGATCTTTATCAACAAAAAGAAGATCAGCACCAATATTCATAGGGAGTGATAGAGTAGGGAATGGAACTTTAAAGCTAATGAACTAAAAGAATCGAAGAAATGCTGATTCAATGCAACCGAAATCTGTTTTTCAGATAAATATATCTAAAGCTGCTTCATGTATCTTTTTCTTCAGAACTTTACCACAACTATCCTGGGTTGTGTAACTAACATACACCTGTCTATAGTTTGCGACATAATTTTATTTATTTCTTTGTTTGACATCCTATTTTCTAGGGAATCATCCCTGCCAGTTAGGAAGTCCTCCTAGCTATGGCAACAAATACACAAAGCATTTCTTCTGATGTATTGTTCCCGGCCTATTCAGATACATTAGCAACATTGACTAACTTACATGGCCAATGATTTTGGGGTCATTTAAATAACAATAATTATAGCCATATATACGTAATAGTGAGTAATAAAACGATAAAGAGCACAAATTCAGACATTTTCATCTCTTACGCAGTCTTCTCTTTGCAGACTTCAGGGGAGCAAGCTTCCAACTTTCAAGGTATGCTTACATGACCAAAGCTTTAATACAATTAAGAGTTAAAAGTAATTAGTGCAAAAGCTAAATACAGTAAACTTTGTGTGTAGTTATTGCTGACTATTTCAGCATTCTTAAACATTCAATATCTTGAAAATAAACTTGAATCCAACGAAGCCCAAAATCTTAGTAAAATTACAACTCAGTCCACTGCTCAGTAGATCTTTCCGAATTTAAAATTTTTACGACGGAGTCCGAAAGGAGTACTTAATTCAATTGCTACAACGTTACATTTACTAGAGTGAGATCTTTCAATTTTTGAATACTCACTTCTATTTGTCAGAAACAAATGAATAAGTTAATACAATTCAGTTGATTTATGGAGTCAACAGTGAGTTTTGAAGCTGTCAATAACTTTTAAACAGTTGCATCCAATCATTTCTGTATCTAACTTGTAGCAAAAAAGCATAAAAATACTATAATTTTGCATCCAATTATTAGCATCAGCAACAAAGCCGCATGCAGTCAGTGATGAGATCTGTTGGGGGACCAACTGAAACAATCATAAAGAACTAAAGAAGCATTGTTTTTTTTAAAATTATTTTTTACAAAAAAACAGAAGCATACCTCTTGATGAAGTTTTTTAATTTCAGAAAGAGCAGAAGCAGCCTTCTCAGCCTGAGCCTTCAATGTTTCTCTTTCTTCAAGTAAAGACTGATAAAGTAAACCCTTTCGCTCCTTTTGCCTGTCTGGCATCAGTTTCTCTACCCATTCATATGCACGATCTAGGAGTCTCTGATCAAAACCGATTGATTTGGCAATGCTCAGAGCATTTGAAGTCCCAGTACTTCCCCACAATACTCGATAGGTAGGTTGCAGAGTCTCAATGCAGAACTCCATTGCAGCATTCTCAAATCGAGCATCCTTTGCTTTCAAACTACTTAAATCTGTATAATGAGTAGTAACAACTGCTAGATTAACTCGATCTGCTAGATACTGTAGGATGCTGGTAGAAAGGGCCACACCTTCTGATGGATCGGTGCCATTTCCAATTTCATCAATAAGAACAAGCGACTCTGATGAAGCCACTTCCATGATTTTACAGAGGCGCGAGATATGCCCGCTGAAGGTGGAGAGGTTATGCTCCAAAGACTTCAACCCAAAAAAACTAAGAGATTCAGAATAAATCAAACATGTTCACCTAAACACAACAGATGCTTTCTCCTTCAAGAATAACTGAAGAAGAGACCCTACCTGGTGATCTCCAATAACTGCCAGAACATGATCAAACCATGGAAGCTTTGGACTGGGTTTAGCAGGCAAATACAAACCAGCCTTAGACATTAGAGCGGCCAAACCAAGAGTTTTCATAGTAGCAGTTTTCCCTCCGGTATTAGGTCCTGAGATCACTACAACCTTTGTCGTATCTACTATCTTGATGTCTAATGGTACAGGAAAATCAGCTCCATGCTTGGACAATATTCCAGATTTTGCCAACCCATTACTTCCATCAAACTGAATAGAATTCCCTAATTCAACAGAAGACAAGCTTCTAATGGATGATTCAAGGAGTAAGGGATGCCTAATACCTTCGATATCCACAGATAAAGATTCTCGAGTCTCATTTAATTCAACTCTTTCATGAATGTCACCTAAAACTGGGCACACACCATTTATCCAGTGGGCAAAAGAACCTCTGGCAGAAGCAAGATCCAATTCTACGATCTTGTCCATCAAATATCTAATCTCAATTTCCGACCCTGCTATTTCTGAAGTTAGCAAGCTCAAGATAGCTAGCTCCTCAGCCTTTTCAGACTTAGAAAACCTCACTTCCCCGTTGTTCAACTCCACAGCATCTCTGGGTTCCATGAAGTAAGTTGCTCCAGAGCTGCTAACACCCAGTATCACACCATCATTAAGCAAAGATCTGTGTGAAGCCCGGATCCCAACACACATTCGGGAGCGGCGCTTTGTAATTAAAGGGCGGTCAATGCCCCCAGCCTGGAAAATCCTAGTTGAAACCACCTTCAACAGAGATTCCAAGCTCTCCATGTTCTTCTTCCTTTCCGATCTAATAAACCCCAGTTTCTCGCTAGCTTGGTCCTTAACAACTGAAAGACTACAATCAATGCAGAACCCTATCTTTTGTTCCAATTCTGTCAGAAAATTGCAGTTCTTAAGAATTTCAAGCAAAGGAGAGTACCTGATCAAAATATACAGCTGATGAGATCTCTTGCAACTGTTCCTTCACTAAAAGATTCAGAAATCCATATTTATCATAGTTTCATTATTATATATTCTAAGAGACAAAAATGGGGGGTGGTCAAAGCGCAAACGTCCATTTGGAAAGTACAATCCAATTCCAAATACATTGTCAGTTACTTGAACCTGCATTATAGGATCTGTAACTGTAAGGTTGGTACCGATGAAGAAAGGAAATGCGGCATATACGCATTATCCATTTTTTCCCATTTTTTATCCTAAGAATCCATTATCAAAAGCTATCGATTACTATGTCAAACCCACAAATGCAATTAGTCTAGTAATTTTTCAAATGTACTAGTAATAGATTCCCGCACATGTAAAGGTGTACTCATGCAACTTAGCCTAGCTGAATCTAGACCTTGCGCGCGTTGCCTACCATCATCTAAGCAAAATTGCTCTTGTTTGCTATAATATGTAATCCAAAGCTCCAGTCCACATGATTGATGATAAAAACCAAATTAATGACAGGACTTCCATTACTTAGCCTATCCAAATTGTGTTAGACATTAATCAAATAGCAACAAGCAACCCATTAGCAGCATGGATAATCTGATCCATCCTCTAAAACATCAGAAATCACAATCCACTCCAAACAAGTTACAAGCAATATCAGAACTTGCAGGCACAGAAACAATCGAACTATAATTAAAGAACACAACAACCATAATTCAATCAGAAGAGCGAATTTTACCTTCGCGAATCGCCCTGGTGCTCAGAAGACATCTTCTCCAACTGCTCGAGGGGTCGTCTCGCCATCCGGAGAGTCCGCGCGATGACGCAGAGCTCGCGGACCGTCAGCAGCTCTCCCAACACGGCAGATCCCACGATCTCCGACAGATCTTCGATCCCGGAGAAATCGAGCGGCTGGGGGAGGAGGAGCGCCGCCGCCGTCTGGTCCAAGAGCCTCTGGCTCTCCTCCCTGTCCCGGCCGAAGGGCAGATTCCCGCTCCGGGAGAGGGAAGAGGCGATGGTGGTGGAGGTGAATCTGGAGACGGTGGAGCAGATGGATTGCCATTCTAGGGTTTCCTCCGTCTCCTTCTTGAGCTCCTTCAAAACCCTAATCCTGTCTTCTTCGGAGGATTTGGATTTGATGGATTTGCGAATCTGAGAGCGGAAGAAGGGAATGGAAGAAGTCTTGATGGAAATGAAGCGATTGCAGACTTCCATGGAAGAGATTTGGAGGTCTTTGCCTTTCGAAATGGGGGAATTTCAAAACCCTAATTTTGTAAGAAGAGAATCTTAGAAGAAGAAGAAGAAGAAGAAGAAGAAGATACATAAGCTTCTGAAGTCTTATCCAGAAGAAAATGGAGGGAAGGCATGGGGTGATTCTGAATGGTTGGGGTACGGGTCGAGTTTTTACCTTCGCCCAACCCGTAAGTGACCCGATATTCATTTTTCTTTTTTTTTTTTTAATTTTTAATTTTTTATTTCTCTCTTAAGCATTGGACTATTGGTTAAGACTACTTTAAATTTGAATATGTAAGGATCGATCTAAGGGCATATATGCAATACTATATGCCAGACCACTCATGACTCAACTATGAGCGTGTTGGCTGGTTGGGTCAAGTTTGAAGCATGTGGCGGTGACTTGTCAATTTGGATTGAGAGAAAATGTGGCAATATCAATAAGTGGACAATTAATCTCCTTTCAATTTCCTTTGGGATATGATTTGTTTGCACTAATTTAGATAGGGTGAGTCTGTAAAATATAAAATTACGCAGGATGCATTACTTAGAGGGATGATGCATTTAGGAATGATGCATTTTCACCCAAGGGAATGCCCATTTATTCTATTTGTGATTAAATGATGAAATTATGTGTATGGTTCACTTTTACAATTAATCTTCGCACACAAAAAATGTGTGAGATGGAGATGCAGCGGTGTTCGTGTGTTTGAGGCAAGTTGTTGTATCAAAACATATTATCATTTCCAATTATTTTTGCAATTCGCACGGGCTCTGGAATTTCAATACTAACCATTCACATTTTTACTGGCTTATGAAAATTCAAAATATTCAGTCTCATGTCTTAAATCTTAATAGATTTGAAAACATTTCAAATTTACATATGTAATCTAAACTATTCAATATTTACTCATGTGAAATGGTGGTTGTAAAGAGTCATGGTAACATGTTTTACATATAAATTTATCTATGTAAAATTCTAAGGTGCAAATTATATATATATATATAGACCGTCCTTACTGACCATTTTGCATAGTGGGGCTATGTTGTGAGTCATCCAAATGGATAACACACACAACCCTCCTGAATTGCACACGTATACTAATTTTGGGTCTCATCCAAATAGAGTGGACTACTGGTTCGATTACACACTTATATATAAATTCTATATATAAAATGTCTATTTGGATGGATGCGCAGTTGATCCAACAGTCTAATCTATTTGAATGAGACTCAAAATTAGTGGATGTGGCAATTCGGCGGGGGGGGGGGGGGGGGGGGGGGGGGTGGGGGAGGGGGGGTCGTGTGTGTGATCTATTTGGATGGCTCGCAATGTGGGCCCCATTATGCAAAATGGCCAGATTTGGTTTATAAAGACTTATATGACCATTTTCATGTATATATATAGGGAAATAATAGTATGATAACTAGTTCTCACAACTTTTTTTATGAGAAGTCTAGTTGGGCCCATCTATTACTTAATCCAAATCTTGCAATATACAAGGACCTCCCTAATAATCACACGTCCCAAGTTTTGGTCAAATCCGAATTTACTAGCCCGTTGAATTGACTATGAACTAATCCGAATGGACTAGAATTGTGGGCCACGGATGAAGGGGTTAGGTACATGTGATTGTGGCCAAATTTGATATTTAGGATATTCTCACATAGATTTTTCCATCTCTCTGGTCCCATCCCCAAATAGGACCTGCAAGTGAGCTCCATAAAAAGTTCTCACGGTAGATTTGTGAGAAGACTTCTTATAGGATTAAATCCCATAGATATATCAATAGATTGCCACAACAATCTTAATTTTGTCAAGTAAGCTATCTTCCTTCTTTAGGGGTATGTTTGGATATTTACTAGAGTAGAGTAGCGTTCTTGAAATCACTTGAGAGTCTATCACGTCACGACTCATCTCCATTTTATATGTGCAGCTCTTCATTTTGACTTACTCTATCTTATCTGTATCCATTTTAGACTTGCAACTTCATCATGCAACTATTATTTCTCCTAATTTTAGTTATTCTAACATCATCAACATCATACAACTACTACTTTCAATTTTACTTACTCTTTTGTTCCTAAAAGTCATTATCGTTAGAAAACAACTCATTTTCTCAGTAGTAAGGAGTGCATGTTCTCATTGAAAGGTCTTGGCTTCAAACCTAGCCTCCCCCTCCTTTGCATATACCTCACATGTGCGAATTGTGTCTTGTCCCCTTACATGTGTGAGTTGTGTCTTGTCCCCTTACATGTGTGGGTTCCCACATTATCTCGCATGTGTAAATTTTGTCCTGTCCCCTCACATATGAGTGTCCCCGTCACTTCGTATGTGTGAGTTGTGTCTTATCCCCTTATATGTGTGGGTCTCCATTACCTCATATGTGCAAGTTCTTATTACCTTATATGTGTGAATGTGTTTAAATCCTCACATGTGCGTGTCTCCATTACTTCGCATGTGTGAGTTAAGTTATGTCTGTAACCGATTCCCCGCCCATGAGCTGGATTATAAAAAACAGTCATTATCATCATATTCTTATTTCTTAGGAGCCATCGTCTATTAATCGTTGGATTTACTACTTCAAAAATTATAGGATATACTAAGCATGATTTTATGAGTCATGTCCAAAGCTATTGGAAACCTTTGGAATTAATTTAAGTACCACCAATTTAAATAATTCTCATGTCTAACAGATTGTATTAATATTTACAAATATTATACAAATTATGTAATAGTCTATTATCAAATTAATTATAAATAACAAATTAATTATCAATTTCAAATTTCATATATATAATATTGAAACTAAATGCATTATCTATTATATTTTCATAACGTAATATGATAACTACAAATATAATTTTAAACCATATTTGTGATAATAACATCATGGATTCTAGGTCAGATTTTATTCGTTTTTCTTTTTCCTTCTTTTCTGACCCCTTTCTCTCTTTGATGCACATCGGACGCCCATAGTTTTTATAAGAGAGTAAGGCATATGGAACTTGTAAATAAGCCCTTATGAATTTTAAAATTTTAAAATGCTTATGGGCATGGATATGTTAGGTTTTTTAATTAGTGAAGATTATTGAATTCACTTACTAAAATTCTTTTGTTATTATTTGTTATAAACTTTATCTTTTTTTTTTTTGAGAAACACAATATCATATAATTCCCTTCTCAACACATGGTTGAGTGCTATATTATACATGAAACTTATAGGACTCGATTTTTCAATTGAGCTCCAATTTCATAATCAATTGAAAAATCACAGCTCAATTTCAATGTTAATTTTGGATTAATTTTAACTTGAGGGAGAGATTTTAGAGATTTGAGAGAAATTTTTTATTTTAGCTATCTAAATAAAGAGACCAATCAGAAATGAGTTTCTTTTTGAAGAATTCAATCTTCCACGGTCTCTAATGAAACAATTTATTTTAGGGATTTGAGAGAAATTTTTTATTTTAGCCATCCAGATATAAAGGCCAATCTAAAAGAAGTTTCCTTTCAAATTGCCCAATCTTTCACAGTCCTTAATCAGTCAATCTATATAAAAATTTTCCTTATCTAATCAAGTTCATGGATCAGGCACGCTTTAGCCCGTATTCTGCCCAATCCACTTTAGACTGGGCTTGGATCTAAACTTGAGTACTTGAGCTGGGCTTGGAGGTGTTAGGTTTTTATAGATTTATGTTTTTCCTTTTATTTTTTACCTTCAAATTTTTGTTTTTAGGCATTAGGTTTACATGACCTTATTTGTTTCTTCTAAGTTAATTTTATTATTGGATTGTCTATTGACTTTTATTTTCATATTGTATTTTTTTGATATTTTTATCAAATTTTATTTTTTTATTATGGGTTTATTCTTTTGATTTCAAAAGAATATTTGACAAAAAATTACTCAAGTCATTGTAAACAAATTAAAGTTCTTTCATCATTTATTATTATTATTATAGGTTTTAACTTTGATTACCACCTTAATGTAATTTAGACTAAATATTATTTAAATTTTTTATTATTGCCTCTCCACAGTGTGGTCTAAGTGAGCTTGGTTAATAAGTTAAGTCAGCGATGCAACCACTCTTGATGTGAATGTACCAAGTCTCTTTAGACTTGCACTAATGGCAGTGACTCCGATATTTCTGGAAGATTCTTATATGTTAGCTTTCCAATGGAACCCAAGTGAGCTTGGTTGATAAGTCAAGTCAGCAATGCAGCCACTTTTGAAGTAGATGTATCAAGTTGTCCTAAACTCGCACTAATGGCAGTGACTCTGATAATTTTGGGAAGATTCTTACAAGTTAGCCTTCTAATGGGACCCATTGAGCTTGGTTGATAAGTCAGCAATATAGCCACTTTAAATGTGAATGTATCAAGACAATTAAATTGAAAATTTGGAACTCAATTTTATGTTAATTTTAAATCAATTTTAACTTGAGGGATAGATTTTAGGGATTTGAGAGAAATTTTCGATTTTATCCATCTATAATGAGTTGAGTTTCCTTTTAAAAAGTTCAATCTTCCATGGTCTCTAAACAATCGATTCGTCTTTAGATTTTCTTATCTAAAGATATTCATGGATTTAGAGAAAATGAGGCAATATCAATAGGTGGGCAATTAAGCTCCTTTCAATTTCTGTTGGGATATGATTTGTTTCCTCCAATTTAGATAGGGTGAGTTTGTAAAGCGTAAAATTACACATGATGCGTTAGTTATAGGGATGATGCATTTTCACCCAAGGGAGTGCTCATTTATTATGTTTGTGATCAAGTGTTGAAATTATGTGTATGGTTCACTTTTATCTAAAATCTTCGCATATAAAAAATGTGTGAGATGGAGATGCACTGGTATTCGTGTGTTTGAAGCAAGTTGTTGCATCAAAACATATTACCATTTCCAATATTTTTTACAACTCTCATGGACCCTGGAAAATCAATTCTAACTATTCACATTTTTACTTTCTTATGAAACTTCAAAATATTTAGTCTCATGTCTCAAATCTTAATAGATTTGAAAATATTTTCAAATTTACATATGTTATCTGAACTGTTCAATGTTTACTCATGTGAAATGGTGGTTGTAAACAGTCATGGTAGCATGTTTTGCATATAAATTTATTTAATGTAAAATTCTAATGTGCAAATTATGTATATATATAGAGAGAGAGAGAGACCGTCCTTATAGACCGTTTTGCATGGTGGGGCCATGTTGCGAGCTATCCAAATGGATCACACACACGACCCTCTGAATTGCACACGTACACCAATTTTGGGTCCTATCCGAAGAGAGTGGATCACACACACGACCCCCTTGATAGTCAGACGCTCTAAGTTTTGGTCAAATCTGAATTTACTAATCTGTTGAATCGACTATTCACTAATTAGAATGGACTAGATTTGTAGGCCACGGATGAAGGGGTTTGGAACATGTGATTGTTGCCAAACTTGATATTTGGTATAGTCCCATATAGATTTTTCCATCCCCCTGTTCCCATAACCAAATGGGACCCACAAGTGGGCTCTATAAAAAATTCTCACGGTAGGTTTGTAAGAACACTTCTTATAAGATTAAATCCCATAAATGTATGAATAGATTGGCACAATAATCTTAATTTTGTCAAGTAAGCTATCTTCCCTCTTTAGGGGCGTGTTTGGATATTTACTAGAGTAGAGTAGCATTCTTGAAATCACTTGAGAGTCTACCATGTCACAACTCATCTCTATTTTATACATGCATCTCTTCATTTTGACTTACTCTATCTTATCTGTATCCATTTTAGACATACAACTTCATCATACAACTATTATTTCTCCTAATTTTAGTTATTCTAACATCATCAACATCATACAACTACTAATTTCAATTTTACTTACTCTTTTGTTCCTAAAAGTCATTATCGTTAGAAAACAATTCCTTTTCTCAGTAGTAAGGAGTACATGTTCTCATTAAGAGGTCTTGGCTTCAAACCTAGCCTCCCCTTCCTTTGTATATATCACATGTGCGAGTTGTCTCCTATTTCCTCACATGTGCGAGTTCCTATTACCTTGCATGTGTCAGTTGTCTCTTGTCCCCTCACATGTATGGGTCTCTATTATCTCACATGTGCAAGTTCTCATTATCTTGTATGTGTGAATGTGTTCAAATCCTCACATGTGTGTGTCTCCATTACTTTGCATGTATGAATTGAGTTATGTCTGTAGTCGGGTCCTTGCCCCTTAGCTGGGTTATAAAAAAGTCATTATCAACATATTCTTATTTCTTATGAGCCATCGTCCATTAATCGTTGGATTTACCACTTCGAAAATTATAGGATATACTAACCATGAGTTTATGAGTCATGTCCAAAGCTATTGGAAACCTTTGGAATTAATTTAAGCACCACCAATTCAAATAATTTTCATATCTAACAGATTGTATTAATATTTACAACAATTATACATATTATATAATAGTCTATTATCAAATTAATTATAAATATCAAATTTATTATCAATATCAAGTTTCATATATATAATATTGAAACTAAATGCATTATCTATTATATTTTCATAAAGTAATATGATAACTACAAATATAATTTTAAACCATATTTGTGATAATAACATTATGGATTCTAGGTCATATTTTTTTCGTTTTTCTTTTTTCCTTCTTTTCTCACCCCCTTTCTCTTTAATGCATAGTCGGACGCCCATGGCTTTTATAAGACAGTAAAGCTTATGGAACTTGTAAATAGGCTCCTATGATTTGATTTTAGTGATACATTACTACCTTTTTATTTTAATTCCCCATGTTCTCAAAATCAATTGTTCTAACAAGAATGGGCAACCAACATAAGTTTGTGTTGGGTTTTTGTGAAAATGATAGCTTTGCCCTTGCATCTATTAAACAAAATGGTATATCATTATTTACAAAAATACAATTACTTAGCCCAAGTCCAAATGATCTCGTTCTGTAACTCTCTCGTGCACATGAGGCCTAATAACGTATTTGAAACTTTCATCAATCCAATGGTGTGTTGTGCATGAATTGGGTCAATTAAAACTAAATATAAGTTCAAATGTTGATTTTCATTATAATCAATTTGAATTTTAATGAAATGGGTTCCATATTGATAACAATAGATTTATATAGGGTTATTCTCTCTCACTATATGAACTATAAACTGTCAATGTTACAAACGACAGAGAAAAGTATGTCCCAATTTGAAATTATCCGTAGAGGAAAAAAGGAATGGGCAAAAGTGTTATTTCACTCTAAAAATTTATGGTGGTTGCATGGTTACCTATTTCAAGGACATATAAAAGGTATTAAATGGAAAACTATAGATGCATTACTAAGTACTAAACGAAAGCCAATATATAAACAAACCCTAGAGATCTTAGGATGGGATAAAAAAAAAACTCACTTTTATAACTCATAATGCATGTGTATTGATGGGTTTGAAATTTTAATGCAAACATTATATGAGTACGGAATGTAAGAAATGAGTTTTTTTTTTTAAGAGTGCAATCTTCCATGGTCTCTAATCAAACAATTTATTTTAAGGATTTTAGAGAAATTTTTTATTTTAGCCATCTAGATATAAAGGCCAATCTAAAAGGAGTTTCCTTTCAAATTGCCCAGTCTTCCACAGTCCCAAATCAGTCAATCCATATTAAAATTTTCCTTATCTAATCATGTTCATGGATTAGGCCCGCTTGAGCCCATATTATGCCCAACACATTTTAGATTGGGCTTGGATCTTAAACTTGAGTGCTTGAGCTGGGCTTGGAGGTGTTAGGTTGTTATGGATTTACATTTTTCCTTTTATTTTTTACCTTTAATTTTTTGTTTTTAGGCAATGGGTTTACATGACTTTATTTGTTTCTTCTAATTTAATTTTATTATTGGATTGTCTATTGACTTTTGTTTTCATATTGTATTTTTTTGATATTTTTATCAAATTTTATTTTTTTTATTATGGGTTTATTCTTTTGGTTTCAAAAGGATATTTGAAAAGAAATACTCAACTCATTTTAAACAAATTAAAGTTCTTTTATCATTTTGGAATTTACAATTATTTTATTATTATTATAGGTTTTAACTTTGATTAACACCTTAATGTGATTTAAACTAAATATTATTTAAACTTTTTATTATTGCCTCTCCTCAGTGTGGTCTAAGTGAGCTTGGTTAATAAGTCAAGTCAGCAATGCAACCACTCTTGATGTAAATGCACTAAGTCTTCTTAGACTTGCACTGATGGTTCATGGTAGTGACTCCGATATTTCTGGAAAGATTCTTATATGTTAGCATTTCAATAGACCTCAAGCGAGCTTGGTTGATAAGTCAAGTCAACAATGCAGCCACTCTTGAAGTGGATGTATCAAGTCATCCTAAACTTGCACTAATGGCAGTGACTCTGATAATTTTGGGAAGATTCTTACAAGTTTGCCTTCCAATGGGACCCATGTGAGCTTGGTTGATCAGTCAGCAATGTAGCCACTTTTAATGTGAATGTATCAAGACAATTAAATTGAAAAATTGGAACTCAATTTTGATGTTAATTTTAAATCAACTTTAACTTGAGGGATAGATTTTAGAAGATTTGAGAGAAATTTTCGATTTTATCCATCTATAATGAGTTGAGTTTCCTTTTAAAAAGTTCAATCTTCCTTGGTCTCTAAACAATCGATTCGTATTTAGATTTTCTTATTTAAAGATATTCATGGATTAAGAGAAAATGAGGCAATATCAATAGGTGGACAATTAAGCTCCTTTCGATTTCATTTGGGATATGATTTGTTTCCACCAATTTAGATAGGATAAGTCTGTAAAGCATAAAATTACACATGATGCATTACTTAGAGGGATGATGCATTTTCACCCATGGGAGTGCTAATTTATTATGTCTGTGATCAAATGTTGAAATTATGTGTATGGTTCACTTTTATGATTACTCTTCGCACATAAAAAATGTGTGAGATGGAGATGCACCGGTATTCATGTGTTTATGGCAAGTTGTTGTATCAAAACATATAACCATTTTCAATCTTTTTTACTACTCTCATGGACCCTAGAATTTCAATTCTAACCATTCACTTTTTTACTAGCTTATGAAACTTCAAAATATTTAGTCTCATGTCTTAAATCTTAATAGATTTGAAAATATTTTCAAATTTACATATGTAATCTGAACTGTTTAATGTTTACTCATGTGAAATGGTGGCTGTAAATAGTCATGATAGCATGTTTTACATATAAATTTATCTATGTAAAATGCTATGTGCAAATTATATATATAAAGAGAGAGACCATCCTTACAGACTGTTTTGCACAGTGGGGCAATGTTGCGAGCCATCCAAATGGATTACAGGCACAACCCCCATGAATTGCACACGTATACCAATCTTGGGTCTCATCCGATAGAGTGGACTGTTAGTTTGACCGCACACTCATATATAAATATATATAAAGTCTATTCGGAAGGATGCGCGATTGATCCAACGGTCTAGTTTATTCGAATGAGACCTAAATTCGGTGGATATGGCAATTCAAGGGGGTCATGTGTGTGATCTATTTGGATGGCTCGCAATGTGGGCCCCATTATGCAAAATGGCCAGATTTGGTTTATAAAGACTTATATGACCATTTTCATGTATATATATAGGGAAATAATAGTATGATAACTAGTTCTCACAACTTTTTTTATGAGAAGTCTAGTTGGGCCCATTTATTACTTAATCCAAATCTTGCAATATACAAGGACCTCCCTAATAATCACACGTCCCAAGTTTTGGTCAAATCCGAATTTACTAGCCCGTTGAATTGACTATGAACTAATCCGAATGGACTAGAATTGTGGGCCACGGATGAAGGGGTTAGGTACATGTGATTGTGGCCAAACTTGATATTTAAGATATTCTCACATGGATTTTTCCATCTCCCTGGTCCCATCCCCAAATAGGACCCGCAAGTGAGCTCCATAAAAAGTTCTCACGGTAGATTTGTGAGAAGACTTCTTATAGGATTAAATCCCATAGATATATCAATAGATTGCCACAACAATCTTAATTTTGCCAAGTAAGCTATCTTCCCTCTCTAGGGGCGTGTTTGGATATTTACTAGAGTACAATAACAGTCTTGAAATCACTTGAGAGTCTCCCATGTCACGACTCATCTCTATTTTATATGTGCAGCTCTTCATTTTGACTTACTCTATCTTCCCTGTATCCAATTTGGACCTGCAACTTCATCATACAACTATTATTTCTCCTAATTTTAGTTATTCTAACATCATCAACATCGTACAACCACTAATTTCTACTTTACTTACTCTTTTGTTTCTAATAGTCATTATCGTTAGAAAACAACTTCTTTTCTCAACAATAAAGAGTGCATGTTCTGATTGAAAGGTCTTGGCTTCAAACCTAACCTCCCCATCCTTTGCATATATCACATGTGCAAGTTGTGTCTTGTCCATCACATGTGCGGGTTCCCATTATCTCGCATGTGTGAGTTGTGTCATGTCCCCTCACATGTGCGGGTCCCCATTACCTAGCATGTGTGAGTTGTGTCTTGTTCCCTCACATGTGCGACTCCCCATTGCCTCACATGTGCAAGTTCTCATTACCTTGTATATGTGAATGTGTTCAAATCCTCATATGTGCGTGTCTCCATTACTTCGCATGTGTGAGTTGAGTTATGTCTGCAGTCGGGTCATAGCCCCTTAGCTGGGTTTTAAAAAAAAAAAGTCATTATCATCATATTCTTATTTCTTATGAGCCATCGTCTATTAATCATTGGATTCACCACTTCAAAAATTATGGGATATACTAACCATGATTTTATGAGTTATGTTCAAAGCTATTGGAAACCTTTGGAATTAATTTAAGCATCACCAATTTAAGTAATTCTCATGTCCAATAGATTCTATTAATATTTACAAATATTATACATTTTATGTAATAGTCTAGTATCAAATTAATTATCAATATCAAATTTCATATATATAACATTGGCACAAATGCATTATCTTTATATTTTCATAATGTAATATTTTAACTACAAATATAATTTTAAACCATATTTGTGATAATGACATCATGGATTTTAGATCATATTTTTTTCATTTTTCATTTTTCCTTCTTTTCTCACCCCCTTCTCTCTTTGACGCATAGTCGGACGCCCATGGTTTTTATAAGACAGTAAGGCTTATGGAACTTATAAATAGGCTCCTATGATTTGATTTTAGTGATACATTACTGCCTTTTTATTTTAATTCCCCATGTCCTCAAAATCAATAGTTCTAACAAGAATGGCAACCAAATGGCATATCATTATTTACAAAAATACAATTACTTATCCCAATTTCATAATCAACATGAGTTTGTGTTGGATTTTTGTGAAAATGATCACTTTGCCCTTGCTTCTATTAAACAAAATGGTATATCATTATTTACAAAAATACAATTACTTATTATAAGTCCAAATGATCTCTCCTTCTATAACTCTCTTGTGCACATGAAGCGTAATAATGTTTTTTGAAACTTTCATCAATCCAATGGTGGGTTGTGCATGAATTAGGTCAGTTAAAACTAAGTATAAGTTCAAGTGTTGATTGTCATTACAATCGATTTGAATTTTAATGAAATAGGCTCCATTTTGATAAAAATGGATTTATGTACAGTTATTCTCTCCCACTATATACACTATAAAAACTATCAATGTTAGAAGCTATAGAGAAAAGTATGTCCAAGTTTTTGAAAATTATGCATAGAGGGAAAAAGAAATGGGCAAAAGTGTTATTTCACTCTAAAAATTTATGGTGGTTGCACGGTTACCTATTTCAATGAGATATAGAAGGCATTAAATAGAAAAGTATGGATGCATTACTAAGTACTAAACGAAAGCCAATATATGAACAAATCCTAGAGACCTTATTATGGGATAAAAAAAACTCCCTTTATAACTTATAATGCATGTGTATCAATGCGTTTGAAATTTTAATGCAAACAATATAAATTTTGGGAGTTTGGTCATGAATTTAAAACAAGAGCCATGTTGTAAGGCCCAAAAATTTGAAACTTGTATGGGTTCACTTTGACCAGTTTTAAGTTGAAAACAATCAAATTTGAGCAAAATGGGCTTGATTTGGATGCATGGAAAATTTGTATTCACCCACATGCATTTTAGGCTTTCCTTTTATTTTTATTGGAATGGATCCTCAATCCAATGGATAAGTGCAAATTTGTGGGAACCATTGTGGTGGATGGGGTTATGTGTATGTGTGGGCCACTTAGTAAAAGGTTTTTTAAGAGGGGGGGGGGGGGGGGGGGGGGGGGGGGGGAGAACCACCATGTGGGAGAAATGCATGGAATATCTAAATACTATGGGTTTTTTTCCAAAAAATCTGGGGGTCATATGTAAAAAATATTTAAAATATTCCAAACACTAAAGGGGTTTTCAAACATTTTATTAGTTGAATATCGTCACAAAAGCTTTGGATCAAGTGTCACAAGTCCACTACAATATAAGAGATTGATCCACACGATAGATTAGATCATGTATCAATAAGAGGCATAGAGGAGATTTACTTCATTCATAGGCTTAGAGATGAATACCTAATGAGTGAACTTCTGTATGGATGGATTGAATCTCAAGAAAGGATTCTTCCTCTTTTCTTTCCTCTAACGATCTCTTGGCATCTTAGAATACATGGTCCAATCAGAGGTAAGTCAAAATGAAGAAGAAGAATGTGATGGTTATATTTTTCGTCTTCCGCATCTTCCTCCTTATATAACTATGAAAGAAGAAAGCGTTGAAGATAAAATGAAAGATGAATAATGGAGTGTATGTTTCTTCATTCAAAAACTGGAAAAGTGGACTAAGGAAGCAGAAATGAAGCACCCTTTTCTGTTAGTGAGGGATATTATTTTTATTCAGTGATTGGGATCATATTTGCCAGTAGGAGTGCCACTTAATTTATGTGCATGTGTGGAATATTCTAATAGATTGTGGACAAGTGTAGTTAGTGTAGACTTGTGTAGAAATTTTTAGCAAATGCCTAAAAGGCTACTCATCCACGGGATGAGAGGTATGCTGCATAAAGTATACATATATATAAATAAAAATCCCATTTCTAACGACAAGGTTGGAATAAATAGAAAGTTCTCCATTTTCTTAGGATTTTTTTTAGTGTTTTCTCTTCATTAAGATAGACACGAGGTAAAAGCTGAGCAGGATAGGAAGTTTGAAATTTCTATGAGTAAGGAATGTAAGAAGCATAGAAGATTTAAGGTCTTTTTTGTCCCTCGTCCCCCATTTATTCGGACGCAATCAAACATTGGATTCGATTCATCTCTGGGATAAATGAAGTCCCATCCTATGCAATAATACCATTGGATGGACCTGGATGGTATTAGCTATCCAATCTTACCAAAAATTTATCCAGCTTCCAAATACATCCGGCATCCTATTTGAGTAAGGAATGTAAGAAGCAGGAAAGATTTAAAATGTTAGCATCCTATTTGTTTTTTTGTTAGATGCAAAAGAGAAGGCGTGCATGTTAGAATTAAAGGAATTTTAAAATTTTAAAATGCTTATGGGCATGGATATGTTAGGTTTTTTAATTAGTGAAGATTATTGAATTCGCTTACTAAAATTCTTTTATTGTTATTTGTTCTAAACTTTGTCTTTTTTTTTTTTTTTTTGAGAAACACAATATCGTATAACTCCCTTCTCAACACATGCTTGAGTGCCATATTATACATGAACCTTATAGGATTCAATTTTGCAATTGAGCTCCAATTTTGTAATCAATTGAAAAATCACAGCTTAATTTCAGTGTTAATTTGGGATCAATTTTATGTTGAGGGAGAGATTTTAGAGATTTGAGAGAAATTTTTTATTTTAGCTATCTAAATAAAGAGACCAATCAGAAATGAGTTTCTTTTTTGAAGAGTTAATCTTCCATGGTCTATAATCAATCAATTTATTTTAAGGATTTTAAAGAAATTTTTTATTTTAGCCATCTAGATATAAAGGCCAATCTAAAGGGAGTTTCCTTTCAAATTGCCCAATCTTCCATAGTCCCTAATCAATCATTCCATATTAAATTTTCCTTATCTAATCATGTTCATGGATCAGGCCCGCTTGAGCCCATATTCAGCCCAACCCACTTTAGACTAGGCTTGGATCTTAAATTTGAGTACTTGAGCCGGGCTTGGAGGTGATAGGTTTTTATGGATTTATGTTTTTCCTTTAATTTTTTACCTTCAATTTTTTGTTTTTAGGCATTGGGTTTACATAACTTTATTCGTTTCTTCTAATTTAATTTTATTATTGGATTGTCTATTGACTTTTTTTTTCATATTGTATTTTTGAGATATTTTTATCAAATTTTAGTTTTTTTATTATGGGTTTATTCTTTTGATTTCAAAAGAACATTTGAAAAAAAAATACTCAACTCATTTTAAACAAATTAAAGTTCTTTCATCATTTTGAAAGTTACAACTATTTTATTAATATTATTATTATTATAGGTTTTAACTTTGATTACCACCTTAATGTAATTTAGACTAAATATTATTTAAATTTTTTATTATTGCCTCTCCTCAGTGTGGTCTAAGTGAGCTTGGTTGATAAGTCAAGTCAGTGATGCAACCACTTTTGATGTGAATGTACCAAGTCGTCTTAGACTTGCACTAATGGTAGTGACTCCGTTATTTTTGTAAAGATTTTTATATGTTAGCATTCCAATGGGACCTAAGTGAGCTTGGTTGATAAGTCAAGTCAGCAATGCAGCCACTCTTGAAGTGAATGTATCAAGTCATCCTAAACTTACACTAATGGTAGTGACTCTAATATTTATGGGAAGATTCTTACAAGTTAGCTTTCAAATGGGACCCATGTGAGCTTGGTTGATAAGTTAAGTCAGCAATGTAGCCACTTTTAATGTGAATGTATCAAAACAATTAAATTGAAAATTTGGAACTCAATTTTGATGTTAATTTAAATCAATTTTAACTTGAGGGAGAGATTTTAAGGATTTGAGAGAAATTTTCGATTTTATCCATCTATAATGAGTTGAGTTTCCTTCTAAGAAGTTCAATCCTCCATGGTCTCTAAACAATCCATTCGTATTTAGATTTTCTTATCTAAAGATATTCAAGGATTATGACCCAAACTACTTGAGATAAGGGTATTAAGAGACATGTTAACTTGGGTTAAGCTCGGGCTTAATATGCTTCAAGTGGGTTGGGCTCTGGCTAGCCAAGTATGGCCCAATATGAGCCTAGGCCGAGCTTGATCCACAAGCTCAGAAGTCGAGCCGAGCATGGACATTCCCCAACCCAACCTGGCCCATGAACACCCTCATTATTTGATGTCATGGATAAGCAAATCTTATCTAATGTTATATTAAAGAGTCTATCATTTGAACCTGTCATCCCTTATTTCGTGCAATCCTATCATAATTTTCTATTTTAGATGGGGTTTTATTGGATCTACAATCTTTAATCTCCCTTCAATCACATAATTCAAATTAACGAGAGTGAATAGAACATGAGGATTCTCACAACTATATTTTCAATAATTTCTGTTATACGATCAAGTCATATATCTTCCCTTTTTTTAATTTTTGTTCATTTTTATGTATATTTTGGTTTTTTATTGTTTTTTTATCATAGTTATATTTTATTATTTTATTTTTTTTATGGGTTCTTTTAATTTCCGCGGCTATTGGTTTTCATAAACTTATGGCTATTGGTTTTCATAAATTTATGTTTTTCCTTTTTATTTCTTAGCTTCAAATTTTTTTAAAGTTTTAGATATTGGGTTTTATGGGTTTATTTAATTTTTAAGTTATTTTTATTATTAGATTGTCTATGGACTTTTGCTTTCATGTTGTATTTTTTTGGTATTTTTATCAAATTTTATTTTTTATTATGGGTTTATTTTTCTTATTTCAAAAGATTGTTTAAAGTAATACCCATCTCATTCCAAACAAATTAAAGTGCTTTCATTTTGAAATGTAATAATTATTTATTATTATTATTATTATCGGTTTTAATTTTGCTTGCAATTTTTACAACCTAAATATTATTTAGACTAACTATTATTTAAGATTTTTATTATGTTATATTATATATATAAATATATTATATATTGCCCTTGCTAAGTGCAGGCGTGTTTTGCTAGTAAAATGTTACTTAAATAAGTAAGATGGCCACCGATGATTGACTACATCTTGAACCTGGGACTAAGTCCTTTATTTTTGCTTCTTTATGGTGGCCCCCATGAATTGTCAAACCTAAGTTGACACACATCTAACTATTACTGACAGTTAGACCAAAATCCTAAAATAAATGATATCTTTTAAAACTATTAAACTTTAGAGATCATGAATCAAGGTGTTAAAATAATTTATAGGGTTGATATTTTGCATGCACTGGGCCTAATTGAGGTCTTTCCATTCCGTACCCTGAAATTGGCATGGCCATCTAGGTGAGCCCTAAAAAGTAGTTTCTCATGTTTGTCCCTCACAATTAAGGTCTTTAATAAATATTTTCATTTAAAAATTGCATCTAGTATATTAATTAAAGATTATCTCTAAAAACCAATATAAATATTTTCACAAATATTTGAAAGAGACACTCCCTCATGTATAAAATCATCTTAAGTATGATGAATGTAAATATAGCCGAGGGTCTTTTGGAACCTCTAAAGATGAACTGTTCAAGGTTTCAATTAGATTTTTAAATTGCAAATTAACATTGGCAGAAAAAAAAAAAAACAAGGAAAACAATCAACCACAAGAAGACAAGGTACATGATTTTTACATGAAAACCCAACACGAGAAAAACCACGAGTGCTATCACCTAAATCAATGGAAACCAAGCATTATAAAAAGATGGTTATAAGATATACTCACAACCCTTTTCCCGTTGCAACTCAACATGAGACCATAGTTCTTCTTGCCAGCACCTTACCATTCATCATCACCCATGCTTGAACCAACACCGTCTTGAATCCACAAGACGAATGAAACAAACCACCTTGAAACCACAAGGCGAACGAACCTTTCACAAAGAGAAGAAGAATACTCTCTAGATGCTTGGATGTTTAGCACACTCTCTAATGGCTGCTCTAGAGAAGAAGAATCTCCAAAATGTATTCTATGCTTAGAATAAGGAGATGTTTTCCTTAGGGTTAAAAAAGGAACCCTTTTTATAACCCCAAATTTGTGCCCTAAGAATAGAATCTGTGTAGAACTAAAGCAGACACTCCTAGCAGAAAAAGGAAACTGAACTGCACAAGTCTGCTGGGAAAGTTCCGTGTTTCATTCAAACGAACCAACTCTCGGTCCCTGGAACTTTTCAATTCACGCCAAGTTCGCTCGAATGGACAAATCTTCATTCGGACGAACTGGGTTTCTGTCTCGATTATGTTTCTTCATGAATTTTCTTCTGATTTCTTCTGTCTTCACATCAGCTCTTCCAGTAACATATACTACAGTTCATTCTAAAATAAATATAAAATTAGAATTCAATGGACCCTGAGTTTTGTCCAACCATGAATTAGCAAGCACTTGTAAATCCTAACAGTATCTATGTATATACTAAATAAAAACATAAAAGATACCAGTCACCGGGAGGCTTCGAGAGAGACTCACATATATATATATATATATATAGGGGAGCACTACACAACTAGTTGGGGCCCACTAAGATGCATGATGATCATAGAAGTCTATTGGATGTGAAGATCCATATGAGGCCTACCTATATGTAAAATCTTGAGTCCACAAGATAACTCTAACCTTTTAATCTATGGCCCCAAAATTTAATAGTTTAGAAGCATTATTTTATCATAATTTCAAACTAATACTGAAAAAAACTTGGATGTCAAACTTAGACTTATGACCATTCATTTGTTTTTTTTTTCTTTCTTTCTTTTTTTTTTTTTTTTTTTTTTTGTGGGGGGGTGGTATGAAAAAATTAAATTGGATCAACGTGGGCCCCATGACCAAAAAGAAGAGGGACGAAAAAAGGGACATTTTTTAAAGTGGGGCGCTAGTGAGAGTTTCCCACACACACAGATATATATTTATGTAATATAGCTGAGGAGAGGATCTGCCCACCTGTGCCTAGCATTTTCAGTGCCCGCCCATCCGCATGTGCCTAGTGTTTTCAGCGCCCACCCATTTATAACATTGTCCCATTCCAAACCATTTGGCCAGACAAAAACCTTGTAAGAATCCAGTAATGGTAACATAGATGTGCATGATTGACATTGTCAACTAGCCATCCTGAGTTGATCCTCTCCACAATTGATATAATACCACTGCTCAAGAAACTTCACACACCATCAACAGTTGGATAGGACCTTACAGAAGGCCCTATAGCAAGAAACCTATCGGTGCATGCTGAGTTTAGCTGGGATGATGTGATACAACCATGGATACAGAAAAAAAATAGAACAAACAGTTCTTCATGATTAAGACAATATGCAAACAGAAACACTAGAGATTGAGAAAAAGAAAGAATTAAAAAAAAAACCTATAGATTGGGACTATTTCAAATTCATTGGCGCAGGAAAAAAGAAAAAGATCATTCTGCATGGACCCAAATCATCTGTCATGGACATGGCCTTCACATATCTCTATCCTTTGCTTACATCACTGATGAATTTCGCCCATCTTCTTTATCTAGCTATAATTGCATCAAAGAATCAATGACATTTGTTTCTTATCTGCAACATTCTGTTCTTCCCCTCCTGTTTGTTCCCCGTATGACATGCTTCCATCAGCAGAATGTTTGTCAGAGTTTATTAACATGGCATTCTTGTGGAGCTTTGGAAGGACTTCTGCAAGGTGTTACTTTTCGTACAATGAACAAGTAGTCATGATCTACTGGAGCAAAGTGTGTGAAATAGCATTGGACTGTTATGAACTGGCACCATTTATGCTAAAGTCAAAAACATGGAACAAATTTTCTTCTTAAATTCATCAATGTTAGGTCCCTACTACAACTGTCGGGCACCCGTGTGGAGTGATGCTCTAATGCCTCCTAACACAATCAAGAAGACTATAAAACTATTGATTATTCTATTCCTATCATCTTAAGGTTTTGGGATAAGTGGTAGCTCTATGGGGTCTAAGATCTGGTATTAGAGCCTGGTGAGGTTAGGGGTTTGAGTCTTTTATCTGGTGGTAACAGTGAAGAGGAAAATATTAGGTCCCTAATACAACCCTCGGACAACTGGGTAGAGTGATGTTCAAATGTCTCCTAATACAACGGAGAATACTATAAAATTATTGATTCTATCCTTTCTATCACCTTAAGGTTTTAAGATAAGTGATAGCTTAATGGAGTGTAAGATCCTACAATCAGTTTCATGACTTGGATTGTTATGAACTCTAGAATTTATGTGACTTCTGGTCATGTTGCCTTTTCCAACCTTTCAAGACAGGCATACGAGCAGCAAATTCAACCAATGCGCCAACTAATGCTTTTTTTTTAAAGGATATATATATATATATTTATATATATTGAAAGGGCTGCAGCTAATGTTAGCTTTCTCTGACCCATTGTTATTGCATAAGCTGTAAAAATATCCAAAGGATACCTCTTCAACCACATAACTACTATATTACGATGTCAACAACTCTACTTTTACTAAAATGTATCAATTAGCATTAGCTCTTGATGACCATCAATATCAAATTGGGCCAAATCAAGTCCAACATGATTTTTAAACACAACAAATTTGAAGAATCAAAGTAAGAGGAGTCCAACATGATATTTGCTTCCTCTGTTTGTACCCTTAGCAATAAACAAGAACCTAACATTGTTAGCTGTAGGACGATGGATTTTTTTTATATTGTCCTCACACTGCAAAGATATTTGGTTACCCTGCAATAGGACTACCTTGCTACAGAACATTCAAGGTGTAGAATTGAGGGACTTAAGAACTTCATCATACGCATGCTTTATGTATGATACAGCTAACAGTTATACACTATGAAAAGCTCATCTGACTGAAATGAGATGGAAATGTGAGGACAAGAACCTGTAGTATGGGAATGAGAAAGTAGTATATGGAGCAACATGAGCAAAAAGCCTATTACTATGAGTAGAACTGTAATGATAAATTACCTATACATTCATCACAACCACATTCACAAAAAGATCAACAATAAAGATGGAGAAGCAGACACAACAGGTGAGGGACGATCAACGATGACGAATGGAGGCTAGGTACGCTCGGTTTGGGTCATCGTTGGGCCAGCACCTGTATCGTAGCAAAGAAGGCAAAGAAGAGATTAGGTATTTCTTTTTCTTTTTTTTACATTTGATTTTCACATGGACGGGCCAACGTCGATATGGGAATACAAGTCGGTGGGTGCTGAAAACGCTAGGCACATACGGGCCCCACGTGCCTAGCGGATATGTATATAATTTTTTTGTCAAAACTTTTTAAAGAAAAACACACCACTCTCAGGTATATGTGCATTTTCAAAACTTATAACTGAAATTTCAGTATATTTCACGCCCCGAGCCCCAGATTCGGGGATTAAGGCGAACCTCGTGGCTCGTGGCTCGACATATACAATTCCATGGCAATCTATGACATACTGAAACATGTATGAACCACACAAGGGAATTCCAATAGGATTCATGTGAAAGAAACATCTCATAAACACGTATACATTTAAATCCTTTGCGGAAGCCTGTGTAATTCGCTTGTACTAATCAATTACTTATATATTGCATCATCTAGATATGGCATTGAGCATAATAAATCATTTGAACAATTTCAATATAACAATAAGCATAAATTAACCATAGTCTTTTATACCAAAATGAGCTCATGCAATTCTATCATGTCCAGGATACGATGTTTATGTGTGCAGTGAAAGATACATATGTCATAGTCAAGATGTCTATAACGAGTGCCAAGTCGAAAAGGATAGAACTCATGTTCATCAATAACACAATCTGAACATAATTAAAGTGATCACATGATGCATAAAACAGTGCCAAACCAATGGCAAAATCCTAGACATGAACCCAAAAGAAAAACCGATGTAATGCTCTACGAAGGAAGACGACCAACCCTTGTCTTTAGCTATCCATTCTTTTTAACCCCGAGGAGTTACACAATCTCCTTAATTGGTATGTCTAGGGATTACTCAGTGTCAAAATATGGAAGACCAAGCGTAGCACTGAAATACGATGATTTAATAAGTATTAAGCACATATAAACAATAGCAGGATGTATCCATTGAAATAAAAGACAAGTAGATTAAAGAGATCAATTATAGTATTCTAGGCATTTGTGCATTTATGAATAAACGTGATTAAAAGAATCCTAAATGTGAAGCAATGTACAATCTAGTTAGGGACTACATTGTCGTTGGGCTCTTGTTCTTCAAAACACGGCATCATGAAAGTAGTGTTATGTTAACTGTAGATGGTGTGGGTCCTCGAGAAGTTGGAACCCTACTTGAACTGATGGCCGAGACCCAGGTTGCATTAGTAGCTGGTATCCTAGTCATGCTGGTGGTGAATTAAGTAGGTAAGTCCGGTGCAAACTGAGTACAAGTGAGGGAGAGTCGGAAAGAGTGTTCCTTTGCCTCATCGAAGATGATGTTAAAGATGGTCATTAGTCTTGCAAAGTCAGTTGACCAAGTAAGTATTTTTGGCATTTCCCCTTATCTTTGTTTCCATCCATTCACGTGATGCGAAAGGAGTGGCCCCATAGTGGGAAGAGAAGGGGTTGGGTCCGACTTGGTTTAACTGAAGTGCAAGCATTTAACACAACTGATTTGAACTAGTCATGTGGATTCCATCTGTTCTAAGGATCACAGCAAATTAGTGTTCCCCACACCGCTTAGATAGACTAATAATATCATTTGTTCCTTTCTCTTTTCCCAGCCCTTTTCACACATTTTGAAGTGAAGGGATTGGTCCTGAAATGGGAGAGAAAGGCCAGATCTGACATCATTTAACTGAAGCGCAACATCTAGCGCAACCAGCTTTAAGTAGCCCCATGCATCTTATTTGTTCTAAGGACTACAACAAATAAGTGTTCACCATGCTGCTTGACCAGACTTTGAGGTGGTTCACAGTCACCTATGTAGATTGCACTAAAATTTGCAAATCCGAGGGAAGATTCCATATTTTTGGGAGGGTAGCCGATCTATGGATGGGTCAGCTACTCTCCATACAAACTTTTGTTTTTTAAGCATTGATCAAACTAGAACCTTGAATTGGCTTGAGATATTTTATCCAGAGACGGCGCTAATCTTTTCTGTTTGCCCCTTTTTGATGAACGAGGAAAAGACATGGAAGAGAAAGAAAAAGAATGCCGAACCTTTCAACCTTTTCAATTTTGAATTTATTTTTCGTGGGTTCTTTCACGTTCTAACCTCGTACGTGCATGCTGTTTGCATGTATTTTTTTTTTATCACAACCCCCCCGTTCGGTCTCGGATGATCAACACTAAAGAAAACAAATGTACATAAGAATTTTACATATAAAAATAAGAAAAGTAAAGGAGACTAATCCAAGGTGTATTAAATGTGTGTTGCCTTTTGTTCTTTAAGCCGATCGACCAATCTTCATAAATATCACTTGTTTTCCTTGGATATAGAATTCCAAAGAAGAGTTTTAAATGAAGGTTCTACTGTCATAGTTGCTCTCATGGATCACTTATTGCGTTTTGCCAATGGGTTGGTCATAGTTTTACCCATATTGCCTTTAACTTCTAAGTGAAGCAAACAAAGAAAGTCTCGAAAGACTTATCTTCTTCGAAGATCCTTTTGAATCAAGGCACTATCCTTCTGATTATTTTCAAAAGATCAAGTACCTTGTTCTCGAAGTTGAAGCTTGAACTTAAAGAAGTTGAAGCGTCGAAGTTTTCTTGAAGTGAATTCGAAGAGTTTTGTGGTTTGATTGTCGAGATTTTGAATGGTTATCCATATGGTTTGTTGTGTTGTTTGCACTCTATGTTGTATGTTGGAATGGGCGCACGAAGGAAGTATTTAAAGCCTCCAAGAGTCTTCTCTAGTCATTTGTGGCAGGAAGAAAATCGAGCAAAACTTGATTCGCAGGAGAGGCAGCCGACCCCACATTTATATAGTCGGCTACCTTTCCACAGTCAACTTTGTGGGGTGGCAGTTGAATCTTCATCCTTAGATTATGCCAATCAGCTTAGAATTAGCTCAGAATGATTTGACTAGATCTTAATCGGCTACTCAACGAGTTGTCAAAATTTATAACTATAAGCTAGTCACTTTCCTCTATAGGCTAGTGTGCTATCGGCCATTGTTTTGTTTAGTCGGACAATGTATATTCGGCCACTATTTTGTTCAGGCGGTCAGTGCATACTTTTTTCACTTTTTGAAGTGTTTTGACTTATTTTCTCCTCCAAACTTCAAGGTTTCTTCTTAGACTTTGTCCTTAAGCTCTCTATGCTTTGTTTTCTGAGATTGGGCCATGTTTGAGTCTTGATTTGAATTTTGATTTGTTAAACTGCTTGTGGATTTCTTCCGAACATTTTTGCATGTCAACAAGGCATACTTCTCTTCTTTACTCCATTGCGACTTAGGTTTAGGAACAAAACTCCCTTCAATCACAACATGTCTAGTATAGCCTTCATCAATAATATCTCAAACCATATCATCAATGGACTTCAAATAGCCAATCATTCTAGCTTTTCAATAGACATAGTTAGATCCATCTACCAACAGGGGCTTGTTAGTAGATGTGCTTTCACAGTTGTTGAATTCCATTTTAGAAATCACTAACACACAGTAGATTTGTATACCCTCTCTAATACCAATTAAAGGATCATTTCAGATTTGGTTTTCTATATTGCTATTTCAATTTTATATGCAGCAAAAGAAATAAACAAACTAGCAAATAAAAAAACCACACAACAACAAGAGGCACACGATTTTTACGTGGCGTTAACCTGGAAAAAAACCACAAGTTCGTACTAGACTAACAACCTAAGGACTGTAATTTTTTATGCATAGCTTCATACCGCAACGACTTCTTGCCGTCTACTACACTAGATTTAACTTTCACTTGACTCCTTAAACAATCTTTAACAAGAGAAATAGAATAAGCAACTCTCTATAACAAAGTATCAGCATAATCTCTTCAATGGAAGCTCTAAAGAAAAAGGAGATCTCCAAAGAGTAATCTCCACTTAGAATAATGAGAGCTATACTTTGAGTTGAGAGGACAACCTTTTAAATAACTCACAATTCGTGTTCTAAAATAATACTCTTTGTAAAATAAGAACTAGCAATTTTGTCACAAACAGGAAACAATTTTGTGTCAGAAAAGTGAGTTTTTTCCACTAGTGCACTCGAGTGCGTGCTACACACTTGTAGATAAACATCCCAGGCTTGAGCATGGTCTTCAAGGACTTGAGTGCGCATGCTTTTGTTTGCCTCTGCTCAAGCATGCTTGTAGGTCTGCTCGAGTGTGCATTCTCTGTTTTTTTTTATTTATTTCTTCAATTTAGCTCTTCTGGAGATGCGAAGCACAATTCATTCTAAAAGAATTATAAAATATAACTCAATAAACCTAAAGTTTTGTCCAATCTATAAATTAGTGAATTACAAAATCCTTACAAAATATACGTGGTCATTTCGTATGTGTGATTTGTGGTCACTTTCTAGCTCTAAAAGTGAAAATTTTGTAAACTTTGTTTGTAGGTTTTTAGTGGAGTAATTGGCTCAATTCATCAAAATCAACAACAATTAGTAAATATCGATGAATAATGAATGCTTGCGTAGTCACTTTTTGCAAGTAAAATCAGTACATCCAAGTGTATTCATTGATATTGACAAATCCATTCATCGATATCAATGAACAATTAGTTGATATTGATGAATAGTGAGAGCAAACAAAGTCACTTCCTGCAAGTAAAATCAGTTTATCCAGGTGTACTGATCAATATCGACAAATCCATTCATCGGTATCAATGAACAATCAGCCAATATAGATGAATATTGATAGCAAACACAATTACCTCTTGCAAATAAAATCAGTTTACTTGGGTGTATTAATCGATATCGTCAAACCCATTCATTGATATCAAAGAACAATTAGTTGATATCAGTGAATTGTAACAAAGTCATTTCTCTTATTTCTCCTGCACAATCTTGTTTATCTCTCTTGTTGCTACTTCAGAGCTATGAAATGTAGAAACTCCTTTCTATTGGAGGTTTATGGTGTTATGGGTCTAGTCTTTCCCTATTCCAACAAGTGAAAAGATCATTTTTTAAGCTTTATAATAGGTTTATCTCATCTGAAATGGGTTCTGTTTCTAACAAAAGGAAACAAAACCTTGCATTTCTATGATTTTTACCATTTTATTCTGAAATGGATTTTCAACGTTGACTTGGATCTTTGTATTTCGTTATGCTATATTATATAAGACAAAAAAAAAAAAAAGACACATGGTTCATCCATCCACCAAAAAAAAAGCCTCTGCCATAAATATCTACAGAAATTCGCTTCCTTGTGGGCCACCAAGGGAGTGGATGATGGGGGAAAGAAGAAAGGAGTACTAGAAAAAGAGGAAGAAGAAAAAAGGAATGAGACAAAAAGTGGTAGGCACCATCACACTTAAGAAAGCTGCTGTGAAGGTAGCAGCAGAAATAGAAGATAGGAAAAAGAAAACCCACATTCACTTATATCAGTGAATGAGAACGAAAGGATTCATCATTATCATCATTAAAGTATTATCTCAATCATGTTGAGGTCGGCTACATGAATTCTGTTTTAATGAAGACAAAAAAATTAGAAAACAATAATAAAAATCGGGTAGGAGGTCTTCTACTGTTAATATTATTAGTTTGGGTCCATGGTCCTCGAGTCCAGTTTTAGGGAGATTTCTTCTTTTGTTTTAGATTCCCAATATCTAAAGAAAGTGAGCCTTCAATCATTGACCCGAAACCCATTTTACATGAGCTCCAAAGGGACCCACAATAAGATACTTCTTCATGAAAATCTTAAAGCATGTGTTAGATCAGACCCATACTCAGCCAAATCCAACTTCAGCAGTTACTGGATCATTAACAGAGGTGTATTAATAGCAGTTTTACTGATAGATAGTAGGGTCCACATCAATGACCAGGATCTCGCATAGATATGCTGTATCGGGTCGTCTAGAAATCTTGATGGCATCACAAGCGCTCATTAATTCCATAGCATCACTTGCATGCATTTTGATAAGCTCATTAATTACATACATCACTTGCATGCATTTTGATAAGCTCATTAATTACATACATCACTTGCATGCATCTTGGTAAGAGCATTGGATATTGACCCATGAGTGGGGTTTTATTTATTTATTTTTTATCCCTTCTTGGGTAGAAGACTCATCAGTAGTGGGAATTGAGAAGGATATACTTGTTGTGCGCGTGTGTGCAAACGCAACCAAGATCAAACAATCACCACACAAGAAGACAAGAAGATTTACGTGGTTCGGCAACGATGCCTACGTCCACGGGAAACCAATTTCCACTGGGTTCTCCTCCAATCTGTGAAACCACAGCCTTGGAATCTCAGCCTCTCTGACTGACTGCCCTAGGGTTACAGATTACATCTCATATATATAACCAGTACATCCTTATCCCCCAAGAACTCTATCTTAAGAAAAAGGAAAGTCCTAACTCATTAGAAAACTACTATTTAGCAAAATAGGAAATTCCTAATACATTAGGAAACCACCCCAGATTTGAACCCAATCATGGTCTGGACCCACATGGCCAACAATCTCCCCCTCCAGACCATGGGGAAGATGCCCTGAACCCCTTACTGGGAGTTCAGTCCGGCCAACTCTGAACACAGCTCCAGCTTTCCCTTAGACACAACCTTGGTCATCATGTCCGAGGGATTCTTGTCCGAATGAATCTTTTTCAGCTTCATGAAGTTCTTCTCGATCACCTCACGAATCCAATGGTACTTGATATCAACGTGCTTCATGCGACCATGATATGTAGCATTCTCACTGAAATCCATAGCACTCTGACTATCACAGTAAACTACATATTCTTCTTGCTTCAAACCAAGTTCTTGAAGGAATCTCTTCAACCAAAGCATCTCTCTCCCTGCTTCATTAGCAGCTATGTATTCCGCTTCAGTTGTAGACTGTGCTGTACACTTCTGTAACTTTGATTGCCAGGAAATAGCTCCCCCTACAAAAGTAAACAGATATCCAGAAGTCGACAACCGACGATCAAGATCGCCTGCAAAATCAGCATCAGTATAACCTTCCATGACTGGTTTTGAGCCTCCGAAACATAAGCACACCTTGGAAGTACCTCTCAAATACCTAAAGATCCACTTCACTGCTTCCCAATGCTCTTTTCCAGGGTTTGCGAGAAATCGACTCACTAAACTCACAGCATGAGCAATGTCTGGCCGTGTACAAACCATGGCATACATAAGACTCCCCACAGCAGAGGAGTAAGGAACACATGCCATCCGTTCCTTTTTATCATCTGTAGAAGGACACAAGCGCTTGCTTAGTTTGAAGTGACTGGCTAGAGGTATGCTAACTGGCTTAGCATTCTTCATGTTGAACCGTTCGAGAACTCGTTCAACATATTTCTCCTGTGACAACCACAGCTGCTTGGAATTCCTATCACGACGTATTTGCATGCCCAATATCGTTCGTGCGGGACCCAAGTCTTTCATGTCAAACGACTTTGACATCTCCTCTTTTAACTTGCCAATCAACTTGCTATCCTGTCCAACTATCAGCATATCATCTACATATAAAAGAAGGATGATGAACCGACCATCGATAAATCGACGAACATAGACACAATGATCTGCAGCTGTTCTCCGGTACCCATGACTCAACATGAATGAATCAAACTTCTTGTACCACTGTCTCGGTGCTTGCTTCAGCCCGTAGAGACTCTTCTTCAACTTGCAAACCATCTGTTCTTTTCCTTCTACCTCAAACCCCTCTGGCTGAATCATGTAGATCTCTTCTTTCAAGTCACCGTGAAGAAACGCAGTTTTCACGTCCATCTGTTCAAGCTCAAGGTCCATGCTGGCGACTAGACCCAAAACGATTCTGATAGAAGTCATTTTCACAACAGGAGAGAAAACATCACTGAAGTCGATACCCTTCGTCTGTGCGAAGCCTTTTACCACTAACCGTGCTTTGTGCTTCACCAGTTTTCCATTCTCATCCTTTTTCGGCTTGAACACCCATTTGTTTTTCAGAACATTCCTATCTTTAGGAAGTTGCACCAGCTCATAAGTCTTGTTCTTCTCCAAAGAACTCATCTCATCCTGCATAGCCTTCATCCACTCATCTTTATCAGCATGAGTCATTGCTTTTCGGAAGCTAGCTGGCTCTCCCTCATCAGTGAGCAACACATATTCGGATGCAGGATACCTAGTTGATGGTTGACGCTCTCGGGTAGACCTCCTAGCTGGAGGTTCCGTGGTTTCAATCCGAGGAGACTGCTGCTCCCCCCGCTCAACACCCTCATCATCTGGCAACCCCTGTGCCTCATCACGATCCGGATCGTTTTGTCCACCTTCTCCACCTGTAGTCTGCACTGGAGAAGGAGTCGGTGTGAGATCAACCACTCCATCAACTTTCTCAGAAGACTTATCAATCTTTTCAACATCTCCAAAGAACTGATCTTCATGGAAAACCACATCCCTACTTCTGATAAGTTTCCTCTTCTCTGGATCCCATAATCTGTAGCCAAACTCATCTCCACCATAACCAAGAAAGATGCAACTCACTGCCTTATCGTCCAACTTGGAACGCTGCTCCTTTGGTACATGCACAAATGCTTTACACCCAAACACCTTCAGATGTGAATAGGAAACATTTTTACCTATCCATCTTCTCTCTGGAAGATCATAATTCAAAGGAACTGAGAAAGATCTGTTAATCAGATAAACGGCAGTCAGAACGGCTTCACCCCAGAATGACTTAGGCAACCGTGCTAATTTTATCATGCATCTCATCTTCTCAAGAATAGTGCGGTTCATTCTCTCTGCCACACCATTGTGCTGTGGAGTACCAGGAACTGTCTTTTCATGTCGAATGCCATGCTTCAAGCAATAGCTTTTGAACTGGTTGGATGTGTATTCACCCCCATTATCTGAACGGAGACACTTCAAGAGTTTACCTGTTTCTCTTTCAACCTGGACATGAAACTGTTGAAACATCTGGAATACTTGATTCTTTGATTTCAACGGATAAACCCAGACTTTCCTGGATGCATCATCGATGAACGTGACAAAGTACTTATTGCCACCCAATGATTCTACCTCTATGGGACCACAAACATCAGAATATACCAAATCCAACACATGTGATTTCAATTTTGATGTCAAAGAGAAAGCAACCCTATGCTGTTTACCATATAAACAATAATCACAAGGGTCAAGGGACATACCTTTGGAGCAAGGAATTAAATCCTTCTTTGCCAACATCTGCAAGCCTTTCTCACTCATATGACCAAGCCTCTTATGCCACAGATTCAGAGAGGAATTGTCTTGAACTGCATTCAACACATCTTTGCACAGCTTGACTTGTGTTTTATAAAGAGTATTACCTGCTGTACCTCTCACAATAACAAGAGACCCTTTAGTGAGCTTCCATCTGCCATTTCCGAAGTAATTCTCATAACCAGCACGGTCCAATGCAGTCCCGGAAATCAGATTCAACCGCAGATCAGGAACATGTCGCACATCTTTCAGCGTCATTGTGCAACCAATATCGGTTTTAATGCAGACATCACCGATACCAACAATATCTGAATGACTCGTGTTGCCCATCTTCACAGTACCAAAGTCACCTGCTTTGTACGTCGTGAACATCTCCCTGCAGGGAGTAGCATGGTAGGATGCTGCTGTGTCAACAACCCACTCAATCTGACCATCTGCAACACTCAAACACTTATCATCATCGCCGGCGAGCACCACTACTTCTTGTTCCAAAGTAGCTGTAGTGTTATCATTGTCATTCTTCTTCTCATTGTTGGATCCTTTCTGTTCCTTCATGGCAAAACAATTTTTCCTGATGTGGCCCATCTTGCCACAGAAAAAGCACTTTACAGACTTTTTCTTGCTCTGTGATTCACTGCTAGACTTAGACTGTGATTCACCTCTAGACTTGCCACGACCCCCCTTTGGTCCTCTACTCTTACTCCTCCCCCTGTTCTCAGTAACAAAGGCCTGTGCATTATCTGTCCCTGCAGATTTCCGTCTTGTTTCTTCATTCTGTAGACTACTGGTAACCTGACTCATAGATAACACACCATCTGGAGTAGAATTGCTCAAGGAAACAACCAATGTCTCCCATGAATCTGGCAAAGAACTCAGAAGCAACAAAGCTTGCATCTCATCATCAAGGATCATCTTCATAGTGGCTAACTGATTTACCACACTTTGGAACTCATTAATGTGATCTTCGATCTGACCACCATCCTTGAATTTCATGTTCACAAGCTTTCTGATCAAGAAGGTTTTGTTCACCGAGGTCTTTTTATCATACATTGCTTCTAGCTTTTTCCAAAGGGTATTCGCATTGGTTTCATTAGACACGTGGTGAAATATACTGTTATCAACCCACTGTCTGATGTGACCAATCGCTTTTCTATGCAATTTGTTCCAATCAGCATCTTGCATATCTTTCGGTCGGGCACTATCCCCCTCAACGGGATCATGGAGGTCTTTACAATAGAGAATATCCTCCATCTTCGGTTTCCAGATCAACTAATTGGAATGGTTGAGCTTAACCATGGTAGTGTTGATAGTATTGTTCTCCATCTTAATCAAAATTAAGTAACAGGAAAAACAAATAACTAACACTGACCTCAACTCCTGCACCAAGCTGTAGATCTCGTCAATACGAGCACGCTGGAAGAAACGGATCTGAAATCCGACCCCGGATGGCTCCGATATCGCAAAAACGATTTTCTGCGCTTCTGATTTGGTCAAACTCCTTGTTGACCGTCAAACAGCCAATCTTCTTCCACTAACGCGTAGATCTGCTCGAAACGAGTCCGTAGGCGCAAACGGATCTCCGATCGGACTTCGGATGATCAAAATATCGCAGAAACAAGTTTCTGCCGTCAATCTGGTCAACTCTGGCCGTTGACTGCGTGTCCGATGACGTGGGCTGACGTCAGCCTGATGACGTCACGCTGCTGACGTCTGCGCTGTGCTGACGGGCTGGACCGTCTGCTTACGGGTTCAGGTCGACCCGACCCGAAACCGGCCTGCACTGCTGACGGACGTGGGCTTGCACAGCGGGTTGGTTCGGACCCAACCCGGAACTTGACCCAACCTATAAAACAAGCGCTGGGCTTCTCCTCACCGCGGGTCAAGCAACCTGACCCGACTCCGACCCAACACCCAGACCCAGACAAATTGGGTCGTCTTCAACCTGTTTTCGCTGCGCCTGGGTCTGCAAACCCAGTTGCAGACGGGCGAGCTCTCCCGGCGACCAGCAGCCCCGGTGACCAGCGGAGAGAAGCGACGGCCGCACGGCGACGGTGGACCGCGGCGGGCGACGGCGAACAGCGGCGAGCGGTGAACGGAGCGACGACGATCGACAGTGTCCGGTTTCTTCTCGTGCGACAGGGTACTTGTCTGCCGTAGATCCGAGAAATCCGGCAGAGCACGGTGATGCCTGGACACTTCTCTGCTCCGGTCCTCTTCCTCAGATCTGAGAAATCCTTCTTCTCCGATGAAGATCTGGAGCAACCAAAACCACCCGACAACTTCTTCTCTGTTTCCGGGAAAAAACAGAGAAACGAGAACCTAATCTTCTTCTTCCGCGATCACGTGTGGCCCAGTAGAGATCAACCTTAATCTCTTCTCTTCTCGTTGATCTTCCACGCACAATCAATCTCTCTGATACCACTTGTTGTGCGCGTGTGTGCAAACGCAACCAAGATCAAACAATCACCACACAAGAAGACAAGAAGATTTACGTGGTTTGGCAACGATGCCTACGTCCACGGGAAACCAATTTCCACTGGGTTCTCCTCCAATCTGTGAAACCACAGCCTTGGAATCTCAGCCTCTCTGACTGACTGCCCTAGGGTTACAGATTACATCTCATATATATAACCAGTACATCCTTATCCCCCAAGAACTCTATCTTAAGAAAAAGGAAAGTCCTAACTCATTAGAAAACTACTATTTAGCAAAATAGGAAATTCCTAATACATTACGAAACCACCCCAGATTTGAACCCAATCATGGTCTGGACCCACATGGCCAACAATACTATTGATTATAAAAGCAAAATGATGGACCCATTAAAGTGCCAAATCAAAGGACCCACCATTCATGGTACATGATATAAGAAAATCAATGGCAGTTGGACCAGCCTTTCCGGTTGCAGACATGGTGTCATCAGTCATGTTGTACAGGGCAAGTCCCAAGTATCAGCATGCTGGTGCGGCCACACCTATGAAATTTGAGAAACCCCTTCATAAGACCTTAAAATATCTGATTTTATTATTTAATTTCTTCCTTTGATCAGTGTCCGCACCATCCAAACTAAAATCTTAGACAGCCATTGATGTATACTTAAAATGAAAGAGTTTCTACGGGAAAAATGCAGATGATCCAACGTATTTACAATGAAGATCATTTGGAGGGACAGCATTTTCCTCCTCACATGCCTCTCTACGGCCAATCTGTTAAAATGAAGAAGAGGAAAGAAGGAAAAAAACAACAAAAAAAAAAAGGAAAAAAGAAGTTCAAATGCAAGCTGTTAAAAAAAAATATTTTTTGGGTTCCCTGCCAAGGGCACTAGGATCCAATTGAGCATCCTTACACACAGAGGCAGAGAACCTCCATACCTAGCCGTATCCCTCGCTAGCCCGAGAGTTGCCCAATTCTAGCAAAGAAGGACCGAGAAAAAGTTGTCCATACAAACATGGAAAAGATAGACCTAGATTCATAGAAAGAATAGCATATCCAGAGAGATCGATTCCTAAAAGCTGGGTGGGTGTTTTGCCAACAATCGTTGCCAACCTTTTAAAATAATTCCCATCCCGTTTCAATTTTGAATATCAAGAAAGTTGCCTTGCGTTGGCCAATGGAAGACCAAACTGAAAAAGATTTGGGACAGCTGGCCAATAGGAGATGACCCAATAAAGAAAGACTTGGAGTGGGCAATGGGTGAAGACCCAATAACAATAACAACAATAATAATAACTTAGCACAGATGGGCAATAGCTAAAGACCCAATTAAAAATGCTGGGGACTGATGTGCAGTACGTGACGGCCCAATAATTGAAAAAACGTCGCTCTTATTTGCAGTGGGTGAAGACCCAATAAAATGAACTTGGCACAGATGGGAAGTAGGTAGGCATTCAATTAAAATGCCTGTGACAAAGGTGTAACAGGTAAAGACCCGATTAAAAAGACTTCGCTATGTTGGACAGTAGCTGAAAACCCAACAAAATATACCCACACTTAAAATATTCAATTGGTGGGAAAGTGCTGAAGTGATCTAGAGGTCCCCATTTCAAACCCGTAATTACTTATCCATTACACATGCCTTGTGGGTGGCTGTGTGTATTTAGGATTTTTCTAATGATCAACTATCAAGAAGTCAACAGGTTCCCTCATTAAAAATAATAATAATAATAATACATTAGCCAGGAGAGGGACCAGCTAGCCCAGCTGAAAAACATGCACAGGGCCTGTAGAACAGAAAATTGTGAGAAGACTGCAATCTGATTGAGATTGCTTATGATGAGGCTGGAGGGTGATGAGCAACTTGGGATCTGTGGCAGCTTGCCGATGATGGCATAGGCCTTTCTTTCTTTCGTTTTTTTTTTTACCTTGGTTAGGGGTTGGAATCCTAGTCCTATCGAGAGGGAAGAAAACTTCGGGTGAAGCAAGGGGGCCCTCTCATGAAGGAAGAAGACTCTAGATAACGTAGAACGAACCCTTTGGTGAGTAAAAGGTGACTGCCCAGGCAGGCCCTCTTTACACTGTAGTAACATTGTAGTTAGGGAATTGGATAAATCTCTAACCCGATGTCTTGTTTATGGCAGGGCCACCTACATATAGGCCAGCCCTTTCCTCAGCATGAGCAGGAGGGGGACTGTCTGCTCCATAGGGTGGGGCCCACTGTCAGTCCAATTCAAATGGACTACACACGGGGGGCCCCTTGCTTCCACTGGTCCACCAAATTCAGGCCACATCCGATGTGACTGGACTGTTGGATCAACTGCACATCCATCCGAATAGATTGTCAACCATTAAACTTGTAGGGCCAAGATGGAAATGATGGTTAATAAATGTGGCTGATTTTTACAAAAAGGACGGCCCAGGGAGACCTTCAAATCCCCTCATTCCCATCCCCATGTGGGTCCCCAAGTGCGCCCCACTGGCTTGAGCTCACGGGCTTTTCCTGCTGAGGATAGGAGGCCCCATTGGGTTGGCCTTCTTTGTTCTATCAACATTTGCTCGTAATTTTGCTACTAGTGGGTACACTATTGATCTCCTCCCATGCATCTCGAGAGGAGATCACAATTCTTTGTTCCGGCAACATTTGCTCATGAGTTTGCTCTTAGTGGGGACTATTATTGATCCCCCTGCCCATGTATCTGCATTCTGCAGACAAGAAATCACAATTCTTTTATAAAAAAAAATTAAAAAAATTAATTAATTAATTATGCCATTATGCTCATTAATGCTATCCATCGATCAGTGGGCCCCACTCATTGAAGAGTGGCAGTTGAACAAGGAAAAATAGTTTAATTTATGAATTGAGTCATTCGAGATGATGTTGTCACCGTCCACTGAATGTTTTATATTACATGACTAACGAAAAAACATTTCTCCAACTCAATTCAATTATATATCCGTTTCATCCATCTTTCCCTTGATTGCTTTCAAGCAACGAAAGTTCGAACGAGTTCCTTTAACGAGGATTCTTCATTGGATGTGCTTATAACAACACCACCCACCACACGTACATCTGTTAAGAATTTGTGCTTCCCCGCGGAAGACATACATGGCAGCATGATGCAGGCCAGATCCATAATTGACCAGGCCATTTGACCCAAGATCAATACAACCTAATAGATTAGAATATATTATATTATTAGTAGTTGCTTTAGTTTGGCAAGTATAGTTGTATTTGATTTAGGACTTTTTTTTGTTTAGAATTAGGTATTTCTTTTTTTTTAGAGAATATTATAGTTATAAATAAGGTTGTAATCTCTTCAAGAGAGATAGATTTTGATATTGAATAAAGCTTTGGGCATTGGTTCTTAGTTGAGAGAGTTATTTGTCTTTGGTGAGACACCTAGACAATTTATTCCTAAGCCTTTTGGCTTGGAGATTAGCCCGTTGGCTAATCTTCTTCCCCTGCGCTGCTTCAATTGGTATAAGAGACGAAGATCCCCGCTCGGATCGCCGATTCGAGGTAACATCTTTCTCCCGGACGTCTGCTCTCCATCGGTCATCATCCATTGTGCATCCTCCCCATCGCATCCCCTCGTCTGTCATCGTCATCTTTCTCCAATCCTTTACGGCAGAACCCACCTTCAAGCCATACCGAAACCCTCCAACCCCACTCCATACCGAAATCCCTCGACCTCTCCCGCATCTTTACCACCCTCCATACTCTCCACAGACCCCTTCCGCAAAACCCAACCCAGCCGAACCCATCCCTCCGATCCACGTTGCCCCGCTAAGCCCCAACCCAGCCGACCCACCCCTCCGATCCACGCTGCCCCGCTAAACCCCAACCCAGCCGACCAACCCAGCCGAACCACGCTGCTCCGCAAAAATCCCCAAATCCCGCTCGGTTGCTGTCCACACCAGGCGCAGAGATCCGAAAACCCATCTCTTCCCATCTCCTTCCCGGTACCCAAACCAGACACCACCCCGCGGTTGCTGTCCACCCTCCCAACCCCCAGCGAAGAACAAAACCATAAAAATCCCCATCCCCAGCAACGAACAGAACCAAAAAAAAAAAAAAGCCATCGCCTGCTGGCGTTTCTCCCTCTCCATCGCCGGCCGGAAGCATCCACCACCATCGCCCCCGCCAACACCCCACTGTCGTTTCTCTCTCTCTCTCTCTCTCTCTCTCTCTCTCTCTCTCTCTCTCTCTCTCTCTCTCTCTCTCTCTCTCGCCGGCTGCAGACCACCGACGCCCCGCTGTAGTTCTCTCTCTCTCCCTCGCCGGCAGAAGGCCATCGCCCACGGTCGTTTTTCTCTCTCTCTCGCCGGCAGCGTCTCTCCTTTCCTCTCTTGCCTTTCGCTTCTGCATCAGACGAGAGGTGAGTTTTTTTGCTTTTGTTTTCCTCCTGTCATCACGGTAGCAAGGGAAATCTTCCTTTTCGTTTTGCATCAGACGAGACAGCAAGGGAGAGATATTTTAGAAAGTGGGCCGTACCAGTTTGGGCCAACCTGCTGACCCGGCACCGCCACAGTCCAGCCCACTTTGCTTCAGTCCGGGTCTGATCTGACCCAGATCTGACCCACCTACCTGATTCAGCCCAGGCCCACAGCAGCTGCCCTGTTCAGCCCCGGCCCACTGCAGCCCAGGCCCACTCCAACTGTTCAGCCCAGGCCCACTCCAGCCCAGGCCCACTTAAAAAAAATCTATTCTTTTTGGATTGATTGATCTTAGTCATTGCTTCACAAAATGATGATATTTTAGTTCGATTCACGCTCCATATTCACTTGCGTCTTTTCTCAACAAGATCAAGCCATCAGGTTAGTCAATTTTGAGCATTCAGAAGATTTTTGAATTTCTTATAGTAAAAATCAATATGCAAATTTTTGGACCATCTGATGAAGTTCAAAGTATGTTATATGAGTATAAATATGGAGATTGGTATTTTGCAAATAAGGTCTACTTTGAGCAGTTCCTTAATCTCAGACAGGCAAATTCGACAGTTTATGAATATTTAAATCAATTTTCGAGATTGCACCAAGTTTGTGGCTTGGAACAGAATGAGTTGCATGATATAACTCGCTTTATCAGAGGTTTGAAGCCAGACATTCTTGAGAAGATGAAACCATGTCACAGTGTTCATGAAGCATACAAAGAAGCAATTCATATTGAGCACATGCTTCAATGGTCCCACCTGCAACAAGTCAAGCCTAAGCAAGAACATTCTCTACAACGAACGAAAGATCATCTAATGGGAACAAAATTTGAAGGTAAAGATACTCACACCCTTATCATTCACAGACTTCTCACCACCAATGAACAGGAAGACAAAGAGTGGAAACAGACTATGATATTTCGGACGCGAGTAAGGTGTGAAAATCGATTAACTAATCTAGTTATTGATCATGACAGTACTATCAATTTTGTGGCACAATATGTAATTGACAAACTCAATTGGCCTACAGAGACTCTTCCAATGCCTTACGAAGTTACATGGTCTAATGCTTCTGTCATTACTGTAACTCACAGATGTTTAGTATCTTTCAAGATTGGTGTATATGAAGATAAAATTTGGTGTGATGTAATTCCCATGAATGTTACTCATATTCTTTTGGGACAACCATGGCTTCTTAATCGGAAAGTGCAATATGACAAAGAGAAGAATATCTATTCTTTCTATTGGAAAGGACAATATGTTGATCTTGTTCCATTACAACCAGCAACATCTTCATCTACCTCATCACTATCAATTGAAGAGTCACAAGATGAACACAGGGAAGAAACAAATTCCAACGAGGATGTTGAAAAGCCCATTCATGGAGATAAAGATCTCATTACAACTTCAAATGAGAAGCAAGAGATAAAGCAAGATGATGTACAAGCAGACAGTAATCATCCAATGGATCTGATTGCCACATTGGGTGACAAATCAATTGCCCCAGTGGTTTCGCAAGAAGATATGTCCACATTAATTGACGTGCACCATATTGATTTCATCTTCAGAGATCAACTAATGTCAATCAACAATTATGCTATCTTATTACAGAGTCTACTATTAAAGCATATAATGGTCAGATCACACTGTCAATGCAACCATCAACAGACACATCACCTCCAACCTACTTCTAAGTGGAATAAAAGATTCGATCCAGCTTTCAAGGCATATTATCAACCTGATGCTCAATCCGCAACACGAAAGTTTGTTCGAATGATTTTCGACCCAGGTGGATATTTACAGAACTCGAGGACGAGTTCTCCTCCAAGCGGGGGAGAACTGATGCAGGCCAGATCCATAATTGACCAGGCCATTTGACCCAAGATCAATACAGCCTAATAGATTAGAATATATTATATTATTAGTAGTTGCTTTAGTTTGGCAAGTATAGTTGTATTTGATTTAGGACTTTTTATTTGTTTAGAATTAGGTATTTCTTTTTTTTAGAGAATGTTATAGTTATAAATAAGGTTGTAATCTCTTCAAGAGAGATAGATTTTGATATTGAATAAAGCTTTGGGCATTGGTTCTTAGTTGAGAGAGTTATTTGTCTTTGGTGAGACACCTAGACAATTTATTCCTAAGCCTTTTGGCTTGGAGATTAGCCCGTTGGCTAATCTTCTTCCCCTGCGCTGCTTCACAGCAGAAGCAGTTCTTACTGTCTTGGGCATGTTGGGTTCCCCCATCCTCACAGAACTTCAGTTGCTGTCGTCGGGTGTCAAAAAGGAGAAGAAAAAGCTGGAGAGCAATCTGTTGGCAATTAGAGCTGTGCTTCAGGATGCAGAGAGGCGACAAGAGAATGAGATGGAAGTGAGAGATTGGCTTCAAAAGCTTCAAAATGCTGCTTACGATGCAGAAGATCTAGCTGATGAGTTTCTAGTCGAAGCTCGACGAAGGAAGGTTGAGAATCAAGAGGGCATGCAGAAAAAGGTACGCAACTTCCTCTCACCTTGGAACCTACTCTCTTTCAGTTTCAAGATGGCACATAGAATGCAAGAGCTGTGGGAACGATTTGTTGACATTGCCAAAGAGAGGAATGATTTCCATTTCAGGGTGGGACGCGTAGACTGTTATCCTCCAATATCAAGAACAAGGGAAACTTGTGCGGATGTAATTAAGTCAGAGGTTTATGGAAGAGATGATGAGAAAGAAAACTTTGTAGGTTCACTAATCAACTCTAGAAATGAAGACGTCCTCTCAGCCATTCCCATGGTATGGGAGGACTGGGCAAGACCACACTGGCTCAATTGGTATATGATGATGAAAGGGTGGTGACTTATCTTGAGTTGATGAGTGGGTCTATGTCGGGGAGGGTTTTGATTTGAGAAGACTACTGAAAGAAATAATAGAATCTGCAATCGAGGGTCCAACTGACCAAACGAGCTTGAATTCATTACAGGCTCAACTTAAAGAAACACAAAGTGGGAAGAGATTCCTACTTATTTTTGATGATGTATGGACTATAGATTACAAGGAATGGGACAAATTGAAAGCATGGCTAAAATGTGGTGCAATCGGAAGCAAGATCCTAGTGACCACTCGTAGTGATGCAGTTGCATCAATTATGCACACACTTCCAACACATTATTTTGGGAACACTGTCAGAAAAGGATTCCTGGACTTTATTTGAGAAACATGCACACCCAGATCCACACTTTGCATCAATCGGAGAACTTGTAAGGAAGTGTGCCAGTCTCCCTCTTTCATTCATAGCTTTGGGTGGCTTGATGTCTTCTAAAACAACAAAACGTGAGCGGGACTCCTTAAGAAATAGTGAATTTTGGAAGCTAAAGTATAATGATGGAGGAAGTTTACCTGTATTAAGATTGAGCTTTGATCATTTGACACCAAACTTGAAGCAATGCTTTGCATATTTTGGTATATTTCCCCAAGGGCATGCAATTAATAAAGATAAGCTAATCAAGCAGTGGATAGCCCAAGGCTTCATTCATTCTGATGAAGAAAATGAACTCCAAGAAGAAAATGGAGAAGATTATTTTAATGAATTGATCCAAAGGTCCTTGATTGAGGTAAAAAATGATGGCTCCAATAAACCATCGTACAAGCTGCATGACTGCATGCATGATCGTCTAAGAGTTGTTGCAGGATAAGAATCCTTATATGTGGAAGCTTCCATGAAGTCTTTTCCTGAAGAAACTCGTCATTTATTATTTTATACATGGGAAATAGAACTGGAAAATTTGGAAGCACTGAAGAAATGCACAAAACTGCGTTCAATATTTCTTTCAAGATATTTTGTTTGACATTGATATTTGCCTAAGTTTGAGGTGCCTAAGGGTATTGGATACAAGTTACACAATTATTGCCTACTTGCCAAATTCAATAGACAAGTTGAGACATCTTAGGTACCTTGACATCTCATATACATTAATTCAAGAACTACCTAAGACCTTGTGCAAGCTACATAGCTTGCAAACACTGATTTGCATTACTAACCTCAAGAGGTTGCCAAAGGACATGAAGAGAATGATTAGCCTTAGACATATTGAATTTGATCATAGTAGTAATTTCCCCCAACCAAAAGGAATTGGACAATTAACTTGTCTTCGGACTTTACCTAAATTTGTTGTTAGTAAAGAAAGTGGGTGTGGAACAGAAGAGTTGAAAGGTTTGAATCAGCTTTGGGGGGATATTCTCATTCAAGGGCTTGAAAATATAAGAAATGGTGTATGTGCTCATGAAGCAAATTTAAAGGTGAAGCAACACCTTTGTTCTTTGGAATTATCTTGGTCTGATGTTGAGACAGTAGCTTCCACAGAAGAAAATGCTAAAGAAGTGATTGAGAACCTCGAACCCCACTCAAATCTTAAAGAAGCTAGTTGTCATTAAGTACATGGGTATAAACTTTCCAAGTTGGATGATGATGCTTACAAATCTGGTTGATATAAACCTATTGTCATGCAATAGGTGTGAACACCTACCACCCCTTGGGCAGCTACCTTTCCTTGAATCACTCAAGATGAAGAAAATGAATGCTGTGAAATACATTATTGAGTTTGACGGGAACCACAACTACAAAGAAACATTCCCATCATTAAAATATTTTAAACTCTCTGAGATGCTTAATTTGAAGGGATGGCCCTCACAGCAAGAGAATGCTGGTGGCGATGAGCAAGCAATCCTCCATCAACTCTGTTGTCCTGCATTTTACAATTGCCCAAATCTAACTCAATTACCACAATTTCATCTTCTTACAGCTCTTGAACGTCTTGAGATTGAAAGCGTCGGTTGTGATAGGATATACTTACCCACATCTGAGTCATTAAAAAAGGTCAGGTTCGAAAACATGCCTAATCTAGAGAGATGGTCACCACAAGATGAAAATGCAAATGAAGTTGAATATTTCCATGTGATCTTCCGTTCCCTTCGTACTTTGAGAATCATCGGTTGCACAAACCTTATTTACTTGCCACGGCTTCTTCTTCCAGCTCCTGAACTTTTAATGATGAAAGAAGTGGGTAGTGATAAGATAGAGTTATCCACATTTCAATCACTAGAAAAAGTCTCCCTTACCAACATGCCTTATTTAGAGAGATGGTCATCGGAAACAGATGATGGTGATGATCATGAGCAAGAAGTGACCTTCTTCCCTCCCCTTGAATTGGAAGTCAAAGAATGCCCCAAGATGATTCACTTGCCCCATCTTCTTTCATCAGTCAGAACAATAAGTATATCAACAAGTAATGACATGCTATTAGAGTCTATGGCCAACTACACTTCAGTTGTTGAGCTCTCTATCGGCAGCTGCCCAGAGGTCAAGTATTTGCCAAAAGAATTTGGGCCAAACCACCATAGCCTGCACACCATAAGAATTAGAGATTGCCCAAAATTAGTTTCTCTATCAAATCAGTTGGAGAATCTCCCTGCTCTAAAAGAACTGATTATTAAAGGGTGTAGTGATCTGGTGCTATCATTGCCAGATGGTCTTAGCACTCGAGGAGTTGGAAATATCAAATTCATGTCACAAGCAAACTTCACTTAAAGGAGATGGGGTTGTCTTGACCTCTTTTAAGCAGTTGACCATCAGCTCTTTTGAGAATTTGGAGTCCTTGCGATCTCACAGATTGCAAAACCTCACTTCCTTCAAATTGAGGGTTGTCCAAAGATGTTGTCTTCTCTAGTTTCTTTGGAAAATCTCAAATCGCTACAATATTTGTACATTTCAGGGTGTTCAGATATGATGAATTTGCTAGTCACTGAAGAATCTCACATCACTCACTAATTTAGCGATTGCAAATTGCCCTGGGATGAGGTCTTTGCCAAAGTCAGTGAGAGACTTCACATCACTTAGTTTTTTGACTATTTGGAAATGCCCAGGAATGACGACTTTGCCAGAGGGGCTGCAACGCCTCACAAATCTCTATAGGTTGTCTATACAGGGATGCCCTGATTTGAAAATAAGACTGCAATGCAACAAGGGCCAGGACTGGTATAAAGTAGCCCATGTCCCAAACTTCATGATTCGAGACTGAAATCCATGATTTTACCCCTTGAAGATAGGATGTAACAAATTCAACAATAAGCTTCGTTTACGCTCCCACAAATCCTCTCCATGTTCTTCTCCTCCTTGATCATGCATCACCATCAAATCACATCCAGATGAAGGGAATCAGGTCAGTGTATCTTCCTATTTGTCGTCATCATCATCATCATCATCATCATCATCATCATCATCATCATCAAATTTCATTTCATAGATAACATCTCCACTTTCTCCCTTGTTCATCTTCATCTTCCGTTCATATTTTGAATCCTTTGTTAATATATTAGAAAGTAGAGCGCTGTTTGGATTAAGATGCTGGAACGCTAGCGACTGATGGTGCTACTTGCAATACAGGCATGCTCAAAAAGGGGCAGTGACTCTGGCCCATAGTTTGTACTATTCAGCACTATTCATTTTAGTAGTACAATATGATAGTTTCCCAATTTGATGAATCTTGACCAAGTTACCTTCACCCATCAAGATGTTAAGCGGAGTCATTGGCACTACTGCAAATGTCAAAGACTCCGCTTGAATCACTTTCGTGATGCAAATTGAGTCATGTGACTTGCTGAGTTTTGAGATAATTTTGAAGGATTAAAATGATATTTCAAATTTCATTGTGGAATGCTTTCTTTGTGGATTATTTGTGCTCTCTTATTTTTTCATTTCTTTATATCAGATCTTTTCTATGTTTTTATTTAATAATAACTCAACAACATACTGTGTCTTGGTCTTGTTCACTTCATTCATCAAAGTGACAAGCTGAGTTATTGAATTGAGTTCATTTATTGATATAGTATCAGTCCGGCATTGGCAATATGTCCATATGTACTCTCAAAATATTTTTGAAGTACAAATAAATGTTGTAATTGCATGTCCCCAAGACTAATATGGGTGTTTTTTTTTTTACCAAACGAACATATTCTGTTTAATTTCCAACATATTAGGAAAATCAAGACTTGGTACTCCATATCTACCAGACTTTTCCTGAATTCTTTGTTTACAGCAAAGAAAATCAAATTTGACATGGATGCACAACTATTAACTAATAAGATGAAACCTTTCACTTCATGAGTAAACCTCAAGAAACTTCCTACAATAGAATCGCCCATCCTAGCCTTATCTTTAGTAGTGCTTGCATTTGTCATCTTATAACTAAATTGTGTTGGTTCTTATTTTATAAATTAATAACTTGGATTATATTCATGGGGTGGGTCAAACAGCACAAACTGGAAGAAGCTCTGGTGTCACTCTATCATAGGTCACTCAGAATGATTGGGATTGATTTTTATTCACTGACAGACAAGCTAAATGGTAGGGTGGTCTTTCCATGTTCATGCACTAACTCTTATAGTATCATTTATCTTTGCTTTAGCCTCTGTTTCCCTGTTACCCATTCCAGGAAGAGGAAGTTCTACTGAAGTTGGAGAAAGCCCAGGATACCAAAAGAATCTCTCTCAAGGTATCTTTCTTTTGTTTTTCTATGGACCCTTTTTAATATACTGTTATGACCTTATTTTGATAACTCTGCATGATCCTATGTAGGGAATCAGAGAGGAATCGTGCGAGACTAGAAGAGGACTAGAGGAATATGATGAAGAAGCTGATGGACTCATAGTTCCAAAGAATGTAAAGAAATTTAGGAAGTGATGACTTATAGTTTATATTATTATTTTAAGATGACTTGCTTTTGTAAGTGCAGAATAGTCTTCCTGTTTGAAATTACAATTTAAGCAATTGAAAGATATTACTTCACAATAGTGGTTACATATCACTACATTGTAGGTATTAATTGCATTTCAGTGGCCACTTTTTAGCTGAAACTTATTTTTTATAGTGGCTACATTTAGTAGCAACTCATATGTCACAGCTAAAGTTCACCACTAATTTCATGATGAGAAGTGTTATTGCCTGTGATTTTGGAGGGAAAAAGATTTAGTGGCAGAGTTTAATTTTTTGCCACTAATGGTTTAAGAGTTTAGTGGCAATTTTTTTTTTCATCACTAATTGCTAAGGTGTTTTGCCTTTAGCCATATTTTGTTTTTTGCCACTGTATATACCACCTTTGGTGGCGACCTGATGTTGCCACTAAAGATATACCTCAAGAAAATTGCAATTAGTGGCAACATTTTTAGCGGCAATTTAATTTTCGCCAGTAAAAACTCACCTTTAGTTGTGAAATTTGATGTTGCCACTAAATGTCTTACTTTGACCACATTTAGTGGCAACTCATATGTAGAGCTAAAGATCATTTTCCAAACTTCCTGCCATTAGAAATTGCTTCTGATCCATCTTCGAACTTAGTTCAAGCACCTGTTTCTCTTCTCATCGCCATATTATTTTCTATTTTTTCTGTTATCATCAAAATTTTCTTGTTTATTATTGTCTTCGAGAGTTTTACCCATCATTCAATGACAATTCTCAAAGATTCTCCATCTTCCTAATTCTTAGGAATTTTCAAACTACAATCACCAAAGTCAGCTCCTGTTTGTTACCTTCAGTAGCATTATGTCCTTCCCAGTTATCGTCTCCAACACTTCACTATCATAAGAAGGGCATTTCTGTTTGCTTTTCATTTGTAAATCCCACCTGTTTGTCGTTGGGAAAAAGTCTCATGTCCCACATCACCCAAGTAATGGGTTTGACATGGCTTCACATACCTGTTTGGGCTTACCACCTATCAACTTAAACTTTTGGGTTGGAACATGGTATCTTGTGTAATACCTAAGGGTGGAAATTCTGGTCATGTTCTTAAATACTGAATTGTTGATTTCATATACTTAATTGTCAATTTTATGGTGGGCCCTATAGCTAATTAGTTATCGTAGGACAAGATATTGGTTTAAATATTTTAGTGAAGGGACCCATTCCATAGCACATGGATTAGTCTTCAAAGGGAGGAGAGAGTTGCACGACACCTTCATCCCCAAGGAAGTGAATTTTGGATGGGAGAGGGAGTCTTGCTTAGGGCTCTTATCAGGAAAGTGGGGATCTACTATATATATAACCTAGGAGTCACTTATCTGTTTCACATTACTTTTTCTAAATCATAGGGAAGAATCAGAGAGAGAGGAGCATAAGAGAAGAAAAAGAAGGAGAAGGAGAAGGTGACCAGCCATATAGAGTTGACAAATGTCCTCTCGGCCACATATTGTGAATGTCTACAAAAGGTGAGTGGATTCCATACAACTTTACAATCTGTTTAAGGGTTACAATGATTGAAAACCAAGTTAATAATAGATCTGATTAGAGCACCATAAGTTGTATTACTTACTCCAATAGATGTCGATGTTGTTGTTGCACTATGTAGATTGAATAATGAAGTTTATGTGTCTGAAATGGATCATTAACTGTGATCGACATTGAAAATTGATTTTAGCCATCTCCAAGAGGTCTATTAAGATGATCGACCGATTCTTCTCTAATAAGAGAGGAGTAAATCTGCAACTGACAACCCTATATGATGGGAATTGGGAACCCAATACATGTACGGACTGGTTTATGCTGTTTGTAATCTTCAAATCAATGACAGTGAATGATAATGAAGCCCTTCCAACACAGATTGTTCCTTGTAGGAAAGAAATCCAGGACTGAATTCCAAATTTTTCCAAAACAAGTCGTCTGGGACTTGTTTTGCCGTCAGGAGTTGTGGGCCCAGGTGGGCCATCTAATGGATGATCCATTCCATGAATCTGAACCTAGATCCATGGGCGACCACAGCCACATTGGACTCTAGAGGATGGGGCCATGGATGACCCTCCATCTAATGTCCTGTGCAGGCATGGGCGTGAGGCAAACGGTTACAGGACTCGGTTATGTTGACGATGAGTATTTCTTAGGGATTTCAATCCTGTGAAGTATATATTAAGTTGGGAAATTATAAAAAGGCCCTACTGTTATCATTGGAATTACATGAGAACCCTTCCACAATTTATTAATTTATTTGTAAGGGGTAAAGTTTGCTTTTAAGGGTACTTAACGATACATAAACCGCATTCTTGGATAAATTAGGCTATGCACCCATTAAATTTATGGAATGTAATAAAAACGGATGGCAGTTATATATATATATCTATATTTATCTATATTGATAAGCAATGGGTAACAATTGTATGGTCTCAGTATATAAGGCTCGGGTGTATAATAAATATTAGACAGGAAAATATTCTAATTTATGAATTCTGTTGTGCCTGATTTTAGTGGGAATAACCATGCTCTGAATTACTAGCACGGTATGATTTGATATGGTTGTAAGATTGATGAACCACTGGGTTCGATTTGAAATTGTTTATACTGTCTAGTGATGTGAATGATAGGACATTGAGGTCCTAAAGTAGTGGGTCCTATGGAACGCTGGGTAAGGAGATGCATGAGTAGCATCTCAAAAAGGGTGATATATCAAGATGTACAATGATGTGGATAGTGTGCAAGGATGTAGTTCAGAGATGTGTCGTGGAGTGAGATTCCCTCATTGATTGAATTATTTTTTGTTTACTACCATCCTATTTTCTAATGATGTCATTATGTTAATATGGTTGTATGTACGGTAAGAATTCATTCACCAGTTATACTGATATTAGGTTACCCCCTCCAGGTAACAGAGTTGCGGTTGGACCAGAGAATAGCAAAAATCAGCCCGTAGTGTTTGGCATGCACGGCTGAGGAGAGCGTTACATCCATATTCAGTAGTTTAGGGAGATATTTATCATTAAATATTTAATTATATTTTGATGGATTTTATATTGGGAATTGTTAAACACTGTGAACTTTATTGGTTGGTCATTTAGTTGGTTGATTTATATGATAAGACACTTTTAATAATGATGCTTTTGCCTTATGTGTTCATTTGATTTATGTATGTCAATCGTATGCCAACGTGTCATAACACAGATTCCGACAAGGCCCTGGAATTTGGGTCATGACATACATGGTATCAGAGAGGGAGTCATTCTTGTGTAGCCCACGTGGCAGGCCCGTCCATGAAATCTATTGGGCCTGCACGTGAGGGTGAGTGTTGGGAAAAAGTCCCATGTCCCACGCCACTCAAGTAATAGGTTTGACATGCTTCATATACCTGTTTGGGCCTTCCACCTATCAGCTTAAGCTTTTGGGTTGGTACATGATATCTTACATTTGTTACCCCAAACTTACACCATCTTTAAAAAGTTCACATATTTGAGGCTGGTTGAAACTGTTCTTAAATCATTTGTCATTCTTCCCAAACCTTCAAATGCCTTTCAATCACCATTTTCATAACTCATCCAAAACTAAGCACCATTAATCTTCTTTTTTGCACCGATTAAGCGCATTCTCTGTGTTTCACTGTTCTTGTACTCTTCGACTTCCATGATCAAATTTACAGTATATCTAGTATTCTAATCTTTATCTAACTCTAGCTTCCTCTCTAAAAATTGCTCATCATCGTTTACTATTAAATTCATTTCTATTACCATGTCTGCTTCTCATTCTAGACCCCTCATCATTCTGAGAGGGCTCACATGTTTCCAAATTCTTCATATCATTTATGATCATACTTTGTTTCTTACCCTTTTCATATTGAGGCTCAAGTTTCACTAGCTGCCCTTCATTAATAAGTACATGTTCTTTACGCGCACCATTTATATAAACTCTCCACTATATTCTTTGCCTCTTTTGTAAATGCTCCTGTTTCCACTGCACTCCTATGATCATATTTAACTCTCATCACAAAAAAAATCAAAATGTCGATAACCTCAAGCTTCTTCAGTCACCCTTCTCTGGAAAGTCCTTCACCCTTTCCTACATATTTCTTATCATTTTCATCTCTCCTTTTCAAATTCTCTCTATCTTTTTTTTTTGTTACTTTTTAATGTGGTTATATTGCTTTCCTCATGGATCTTTTACAAACATTCCCAACCATAGGACTAACAGAATTATGATTGATGGTCTTCTGATGCCCCCTTTTACTCCTGCTAGCTTGTGGCTTTGTTCTTGCTTGACATTCTATGTTGTTGTGCACCATCAGTACTAAATCCATCTCAATCCTGATATAGTGAAGTCATTACCCTCTTCTCACATTGGCACAGCCATTCATCATTATCATCATCAAAGCCTTGTCCCAACTATGTTGAGGTCAGCCATGTGAATTTCATTTTTCATTTCCGATTTATTATCTCAGAATTCATGTTTTTCATAGTGATAAAATTTTATACTAGCTGTCAACTAACCTAACACAACCCTCCTTTTTCCGTGAACAACTTGGGGAGTTATGGTTTTTCAATTTTGATTTTCTCTGCGATGCACTTCTTCACTCAAAAAGAAAAAAAAGGAATAAGAAAAAAAATTTTAAAAAAAATCAACAGGGAAGTTGGTTCATGTGCTTAACCATTTACGATCCTTGAACACATTCACTGCTGAGTTTCCAAGTTCTGTGGAAAATATAAGTAGCAGATGCAACCTTTGCAACTGCCTAGAATTTTGAAATCAGAGGGAAAATAAAGAGAAAAGTTGGCTGATGAAAATAACATTACCATTACATAACTGTTACAGAAACTTGTATGGGATTTAAATTGATACAATGCTAACTTCCTCCAGTAGCCTCATTCCTCATTTTGATTTTTCTATTTGATGTTTTTTCCTTTGATGTCGAGAGAAATAAATAGAAAACATTAAACCATATCTGGCAAAATGTGCCTAGCATCTGGTGCATATCCATACTCCCTTAGCAGCCCAATCAATGCTTGTACTTTAGCATATAATCCTTCAGAATCACGATGGGTCCAATCCCCATTCATGAATGCATGCCCACCTGATAAGATGGATGCACTCACTAATAAGATGAAATTCTCAACTTCATGATTAAACCTCATGAAACCTCCTACCCTAGAATCCCCCTTCTTAGCCTTATCTTCAGTAGTGCTTGCATTTGTTATCTTATATATAGCTAAATTGTATTAGTTCTCATTTTATAAATTAATAACTCAAAAATGGGACCAGGATTATATGCATGGGGTGGGTCAAACTGCACAAAGTGGAAGAAGCTCTGGGGTCTCTCAGAATGATTGGGATTGATTTTTATTCACTAACAGAGAAGATAAATGGTAGGGTGGTCTTTCCATGTTTACGCAGCAACTCTTATGGTATTATTTATCTTTCTTTTAGCATCTGTTTTTGGATTGTAAGCAATAGTTTACCTGTATCCCATTCCAGGAAAAGGAAGTTCAACAGATGGGAGAGCCCAGGATGCCAAAAGAATCTCTCTCAAGGTATCTTTCTTTTGCTTTTGTTTATTTACTCTTTTGAAATCTTTTACATGGATATACTGTCATTACCTTATTTTGATAACACTGCATGATCCTATGCAGAGAATCAGAGCAGAATCGTGAAAGAGTAGAAGACGAACTGAGGAATATATGAAGCTGATAGACTCATCGTTCCAATGAATGTAAAGAAATTTAGGAAGTGGTGACTTATTGTTTATATTATTATTTTAAGACGACTTGCTTTTAGAAGTGCAGAATAGTCTTCCTGTTTGAAATTGCAATTTGGGCAATTGAAATTTATGTACTTCACAATATCTGTTACATCTCAACGGCGAGAAGTTTTAGTGGTGAGTTTTACTTTTCTCGCCATTACTGGTCTAAGATTTTAGTGGTAACTTTTGTTTTTTCACTAATTGCTTAAGTATATTGCCTTTAGCCACTTTTTGTCTTTTGCCGCAGTATATAACACCTTCTACAGCGACTTGATATTGTCACTAAAGATATACCTCAGGAAATTTATCTTGCAGTGGCAACCTTTTTATTTACAATTTAATTATTACCACTAAAACCTCACCTTTAGTAGTGAAATTTGATGTCGCCACTAAATGTCTTATGGTAGCCACATTTAGTGGAAACTCATATGTCGGGCTAAAGGTCATCTTCCAAACTTCCCGTCAATAGAAATTGCTTCTTATCCATCTTCAAACTTAGTTCAAGCACCCGTGTCTCCTCATTATAAAATCATTGCCATATTCTTTTTTGTTTTTTTCAGATGTCATCAAAACTTTTTGTTCATTGTTTTTGAGAGTTTTACTGCCCATCATTCAGTAACAATTCTCAAAGATTCTCCATCCTCCTAATTCTTCGGAATGTTCAAAATTTTCAATCAATAAGGTCAGCTCCTGTTTGTTACCTTCAGACTTCGGTAGCATTATGTCCTTCCCAGTTATTGTCTCCAACACTTCACTATCGTAACTCATAAGAAGGGCATTTCTGTTTGCTCTTCATTTGTAAATCTCACCTGTTTGTTACGTACCAAACTTCGACCATCTCTCGAAAGTTCACATGTTTGAGACTGGTTGGTATTTCAAAACTGTTCTTAAATCACTTATCATTCTTCCCAAACCTCCAAACGTCTTTCAATCACCATTTTCATAACTCATGCTAAACTAAGCACCATCTTAAGACATCTAATCAATCTTCTTTTTCTCATCAATCAAGCCCACTCTCTGTGTTTCACCGTCCATTGCACTGCTCTTGTACTCTTCAACCTTCTTGATCAAATTTACAGCTTATCTAGTATTCTAATCTTTATCCAACTCTTCCTCTCTAGATATGCCTCATCATGTTTTACTATTAAATTCATTTCCATTACCATGTCTACTTCTCATTCTAGACCCCTCATCACTTTGAGAGGGCTCAGATGTTTCCAATTTCTTCATATCATTTATGATCATGCTTTATTTCTTACCCTCTTCATCTTGAAGCTCAAGTTTCTTACCCTCTTTGCACACACCATTTATAAAACTCTCCAATATACCTCCTTGCCCATCTTTTGTAAATGCTCCTGTTTCCTTTGCGCGCACACACAGGCACACACAGACACACACACACACACACACACAGAAAAAAAAATCATAATTTTGAGAACCTCAAGTTTCATCAATCACCCTTCTCTGGAAAGTCCTTCACCCTTTATTGCATATTTCTTACGCTTTTATCTCTCCATTTTTAAACCATCTCTATCTTATTTGTTACTTTTCATTGTGGTCCTATTGTTTTCTTCATGGATCTTTTCCAAACATTCCCAACCATAGGAATTAATAGAATTCTATCATTGGTGGTCTTCTAATGCCCTTTTTTTCCCTTTCTAGCTGTGTCTTTGTTCTTGCTTGACATTCTATTTTGTTGTAATCATAGTGCACCATCAGTACTAAATCGCGGGTTCTTTCTTTGATGCATTGTATTTTTTTCCATCTTAATCCTGATATAGTGAAGCCATTATCCTCCTCTTATTGGCAGCCATTCATCATCATCATCATCAAAGCCTTACCTCAACTATGTTGGGGTCAACTATGAATTTCATTTTTCCATTATAATTTATTATCTCAGAATTCATATTTTCAATAGTTATAGTATTTCAATTTTGATTTTCTCTATCATGCACTTCTTTACCCAGAAAAAGAAAAAGAAGGAAAAAAAAAAACCTCAACAGACCAGTTGGTTCATGTGCTTAACTATTTACCATCATTGAACACATTCACCGCTGTATTTCGAACGCAACACGAGGAAGAAGAATAGCCAACGGGCTATTCTCCAAGCCAAAGGCTTAGGGATAATTGTCTAGGCCTCACACCAAAGACAGGAATTCAACCCACAAGGAGAAGAATACTGAAATCTTATTCAAAAATATGTAGTCTATCCCATAAGAAAGGATTACATCTATATTTATAACTAAACTACTCTCCAAATAAAGAAACAAACTAGTTCAATCCAAATAATAAGTCCTAATTTAAATATAAATCCAATTTCTAAAACTTAAAAAAGCAACTACTAATAATAAATTAATCTTCACTGCTAGGCTTTAGATTTGAGCCCAATGGGTTGGCCAATCATAGATCTGGCCTGCATCAATTTCCAAGTTCATAGGAAAATATAAATAGCATATGCAACCTTTGCAACTGCTCAGAGTTTTGAAATCAGAGGGAAAAAAAGAGAAAAGTTGGCTGATGAAAATATTATTACATAACTGTTACAGAAACTTGTATGGGATTTAAATTGATACAATGCTACCTCCTTCCAGTAGCCTCGTTCCTCATTTTAATTTTTGTATTTGATGTTTCTTCTCTTTGATGTTGAGAGAAATAAATAGATTTTTCTAGAAAATAAATAGAAAAAAAATTAAATCATATCTGGTAAAATGTAGCTAGTATCTGGTACATATCCATACTCTCTTAGCTGCCCAATCAATGCTTGTAATTTAGCATATATCCCTTCAGAATCAGGATGGGTCCAGTCCCCATTCACAAATGCATGCACGCCTGTGTTTAGCTCAATCCAGCTACATCCAGGCATCTTCCTCACATTCCTCTGCACCATCACCTTTCTAACATCGGACACATCTCTGTACCACCCTTTGGCACCATAGATGTTTGAAAGTAGCACATAGCTCCCAGAATGCCCCGGGTCAAGCTCAAAGAGCCGGCGAGCTACAACCTCAGCAAGAGCTGCATTCCCATGGATTCGACAAGCACCCAGGAATGCCCTCCAGACCACAGGGTTGGGCTCAATTGGCATGGAAAGCGCCATTTCATAGGCCTCCCTGAGCTGCCCTGCCCGACCAAGCATGTCCACCGCACAAGAGTAATGCTCCAAGGTGGGGACCACACCATGGTCCTGTTCCATGCTTGCTAGGATCTCCCGTCCCTTCCCTACTAAACCTGCATGGCTGCAGGCTGAGAGGACCCCAACAAATGTGACCTCATCGGGCTTCACCTGTGCCTCACACATTCTGGAGAACATAGCTAGTGCCTCTTCCCCACGCCCATGCATACCATAGCCCATGATCATGATGTTCCAAGACGCCGAATCCCTTTCCTTCATCCTATCAAAAACTGCGCAAGCATCACTCAGGCTCCCACATTTCACATACATGTCCGCGATGGCATTGTCCACATGCACATCTTTTTTATCCATCTCCTTGCCACTCACAGTCATATAACCATGAATCTCCCTGCCATGCATCAGTGCTGCCAGATGCGAACACGCCGGCAAAGCGGTTGTAACCGTGATAGAATCCGGTCGAATTCGGGTTCTGCACATTCTATCAAAAAGCCTCAAGGTCTCATTGTGATCACCAGACTGTTGATAAACCGAAAGAATGGAGTTCCAAGAAAATATGTCCCAATCAGATATCCTTTCAAAGACTTGTCGCGCGTCTTCAATGCTCTTGCATTTTCCATACATATCAATTAGAGAATTTGAGACCACAACATCAACTTCATACCCCATTTTCTCCACAAACCCATGGATCTTTCGCCCGTTTGACAAATCCCCCATTGTTGCATAAACCGCTAGGAGACCAGTAACCGTGAACTTACTCAGGGCAATCCCTCCCTCCACCATCCTCCCAAAAACCTCCAAGGCATTCTCCAATTCCCCAATCTGGGCATACCCATTAATCATCGCATTCCACAGAACGACGTCTCTTTCGGGCAATTCATCAAACAACTGGCGCGCCTCCCCCGTCATACTGAATTTCAAATATAGATTGATCAAAGCACTCCCCACGAAAACATCCATCTCATAACCGAGCTTTAACGCCCCGGCATGGGTCTTTTCACCCTCTCTCAAATCCGAGACTTCAACGCACGCCTTGATCACGCAGGGGAATGTGAACTTATCAGGAACTATGGTCTCTTCCCACCGCATTCTCTTATAGAAACCGATGGCGTCTTTCGAGAATCCATTCGCAACCAGCGCAGAAATGATGGCGTTCCAAGCGAATAGGTTAGGGCCTTGGGTCCAATGGAAGACTGCAAGGGCATCGCCGAGGCGGTGGCATTTGGAGTACATGTTGATTAAGCTAGTGATGGAAGCTGGGGAGCATAGAAATCCATGGAGAATCATCCATGAATGGATTTCTTTGCCTTTGGAGGGGTTCTTCTGAAGGGCACAGGCCTGTAGGGAAGCAATGCAGGAGCCTAGATTGAAGCTGCAAGTAGATGGTGAAAGTGTGGGTCTGGGAGGGATTTGGGAATGGGAGATTTCCACCAGAGTGGAGAGGTTGGACTTGGCTGCAAAATGAAGTGCTTTCTTGAATATCAGATTGGCGGGAAAAAGACTTCCAGTGATCATTTGAATGAAGGCAAGGAAGTGAAATGTCATCGAGTTTGGTTTCTCTACATCTTTTTGTTTTAAGAGAGAAATTTTTCATGTGCAACGGTTGATGAAAAATGCCCCCTGTGGGGCCCACTTGAGGCCAGCTTTGATCAAGGCAGCCACTTTGAGACTTCTGTTATTCTACTGGCCCAATTTATAAAATTCTAGCTCATCATTGGATTAAATATAAAAGAGCTGTACAGTGAAGACAGCATTAAACTTTGTAGCTATTAAGGCAGAGGTTGGGAAGGGGCACACCCAAATGTCTGTTTTACATGTAAAAATCCTACGACTGCCCCCTTGAATCCGGTTTGAAAATCTTGGGTTTAAACCCAAAACCTAACTACCTGTTTGGGTTCACCTCCCTCTAACAAAAATTATGAGTCCGCCACTGGTATTTTTTTACTCTCTTTTCATTTCCATCTCCATTTCCATCTGCTCACCTATTATTACTTGGCATGCATTTAAGAGGGCCCTACAAGTTAGATTTGTGCTTGTAGGAGAACACACTTCAATGGTTTATTTGATTTGAATAAGTTCAGAATAAAACTAATTGGTTGGAAGGGATGGAAGAGAGGTAAAGTTTCGGTACGGATCACCTTAGGTGGAATGCCATGTAATTGACTCGATTGAGCCTATGTAACGGGTTTTTAATATGATACAAATCAATTTCATGAATCCGGATAATATGTGCGCGGCCATATAAGTACCCCCTAAGAAATAATTCGCGCTCGTCAAAATCAGATAACCCCTAGAACGAAGAAGCTTCAAGGCTAGGCTAGCAAGAGATAGCTTAGGTCAACCAAAAAACCAAAAAAAAAAAAAAAAATTCCATTCCATGGTAGGCAGAGGAACGTTAGGCTTGTTATCAAATTTTTTTTTTTTTTGTCTTTTATTATTTTAAACAATAAATTATATACATTTCTTAACCTATAATGTAACCAGAAACTTCTGGTTTGCAAATGACATTATTTATTTATTATTACTATTATTATTATTATTATTATGAGGTTAAGAAGTTGAAAATGTCATTATTAATTGTGCTACACGCAACTGTTTCATTTTTACGAAATAGTTCGTAAACTGGAGCTGAGATTCATACCCGTGCCGAAGCTAAAATCCAAAAATATATGCCGCCCGCTGCTGCGGTCTCAGAAAGATTTGACTCCAATAGAATTTAGGCCCCACCGTCTAATTGATGATTATTTAAAATATTAAAATTTTTCATAATTTCACATGTCCCATGTAAGTGGTTCAAAATGGAGTCAAATTTTGCTTGGCGCTATATAAGAGGACCATTTATTTTAAATGGTTTAGATTTTTCAAATAGTTCCTCTTTCAGTAGGTGGACAAATTTCTTGACATTTTATAGGTTTCATGATTCTTGTTGGAGAAAATCTAATTTTATTAATTATAGATGCAAGATTTTATTAATTGATATTTTTAGATGTCCTACAATTCTTATATAATATATTACATGAAATAAAAAGACCCTTAGTCATAAATATAATCATTAATCATTGTGAAACTAATCTTATTATGCACACAAACAGCAATCGAACACCGCTAATCACATCCAAATCTTACACACTTGTTATCTTAATGGCACACATCTAATGTCAGTCGGCCAAGGAGGGACCCCTCCAACATTGTAGCAAAGTCAGACCCATTGAATAAAGGTCGCTAATGGTTGGAATCATGGTGATTACAATGGTTTTTATCACGATAAAATCCATCAAATGTTAGGAGTCCTATGGTGTGGCAATCACACTGGTCAGTTAATTCCTCTCCTTTTCTGCAGGAAAAATGTGTTTCACCAAACCATGGAAGAATGGGATGCGCATGGAAAAACAACATAACCTCCCTCCCTATCGCAGAATCCTCATCACATAATCATATCCCACTTGATTCATAAAATTCTCATTTGCAAGGAATGGCTTCAAACCACATCACTTCGACCATTCTGGTTTTTGGAACTGCGTCCTCCTGCACTTAGTTTCCTAGTAAATATAATTACTCATGTCAATGCTTATCTGGAATCGTTTACGACACAGAATAAGTTACACTAATTAACATGTAATCCAAGTTACTCACACCCCAGTTTACAAAGATCCATGCGGGAGTCAGAGAAGGCTCCCACTTGTAATTTACTTTAAAAAGGTCTTTGCTTCAGTGACAAATCCAAGGCAGTTGGAAGCCCTGGCACTGAATGAAACACTCTACACAGACAAATTACAAATATCAGTTGTAAACACCATCCTTTTAGGGGTAATAGATACATGAGAAGGGAATAAAAGTAGCTTTGCCCTGAAGGGGTACCTGAGAAACAAGTTGGAAAATAATTAATAGACAAAAAATCTTAAGTCATCAATAAGATTACAAGGGCATGTTTGGATGCACAAGAAAAGAGAACAATTGTTTCTTTTTCCATAATTTTCTTATATTTTAAAATGGAAGTGCTTGGACAACTTTAAGAAAAGAAAAGAATCGATTCTGTTCTACCCAAAACCAAGAGATCAAATCCTTCTGCATAAGCCTAAGAGAAAATCTTGTAGAAAAAAATGTGCTATTTCACGGGGCCCTTCTTGTGAAGCAAATGGCAGCAGTACCCTCTCTTCTCCTGCCCGGTTCCCTCTTTTATTCTCTTCTTTTCATTTTGTTATATTTTTTAAGAATGTTAAAATAAATTATAAAATTATATACAATTGTCATTGATTTGGAAATGAGGTAAATATTGATTTTAATATATATTACAATATACAATAACTGCTAATCAACTCAGTTAACAATCTGTTGAATTCTTCAAATACTGCCTAACAGCAAATACTGTAATACTACAATATTTTATTCTGCATGTATCCAAAGTCCAAACAGGCCCTAAGTTGGTTAGGGAAATGAGTTTCACAAATCAAACTGACTCCAACATTTGAGAAGTGGTCCCAATGAAGAGTAGGATGCTTTCCAAAATAAACATTGTTGAGAATTCTCGAGAAATATATGAGGGCTTAGAAGCCCACTGTATTCCATAATTGTTGAGAAAGTACTTTCTGATGAATTCAGGACTTGATGATCAACCCAGCATCAACTTGTTTAAAATGAGCAAGAGTAATAAAGTACATTTCCAGCTATTTGTTTCGCTGGATCATACCAATTGTTTCAGGGGGCAACAATCCTGAAATGAAGTACATTACATGTAGGTATGGGTGGCCAAATAGATCCTGACCATCTCTAGTTGCTGTCAATTTACACCACACCAGAAAGCTGGACCATTAAGAGATTAACTAATACAGAAAAGTAAAGGAGAAATGTAGAGGAAATGAAATCCAGGATATGCCTGTTCACAAAAAAGAACAAAAGGGGCCTTTCATTGACATGATGCAGTCAGACTTGAATATCAAAAGACCCATTCAGCCAAAGTCCAAATTGTTAACCTGTATAAGTTGGGTCCTGAGATGTTTCAAATTCCAATCCATGCTATAAGAAATTCTGTTCAATTGCTTCAGAACTAGAGAGAAGTATAGAATTATTTCAAGGAAATTATTTTGAAATAATTTTTAAGGCCTATTTGTTTGCATTAGTATACATAGGGTGGTTAAAAATGAAAATTAAACGTGAATTTCCAAAAATGAACATCAAATACCTTATTCTTTTAGAGAAATAGAATCAAACGAAGATTCTATTTGATGCTAATTTTTGAAAATTCCCCCCTCATCTTCATTTTAAACCACACCCTAAGTATTCAATTCCTATGCATTTTTATGCAAACAAATAGGGCCTAAATGAATAGCCATCAAGCATTTTCAGAAAATCCCAAAATAATTTCTGGAATTATTGGAAAAAAAGTTATGAAACTTCCAATGAGTTACCAAAATTTATTTAAAAAATCTAGCTCGTATTTTCAGCATGGCTGTATAGTTACCTGCCATGTTCCCCATCATTACTTTGCAAGGATTGGAACACCACAAGCAGTTGGTGCATGTTTGCCATTACTGTAGACAAGGTTTCCTCGCACAAAAGTTGCTAGAACTTTTCCTGATAACTTGGATCCCACGTAGGCTGATATATGCTATATACAGAAGGAAAAAAAAAATGAAACAATGAAGATGCATTTACAATAAAACAGACATCCATTAGGATATTAATGAACATCCAAACCTTTTTGTCTCCTTTTTTGACTCAGACAATAATTATAAAAAAGGCTAATCTGAATAACATTAGTAGTGACCCTCACTGCATCGTAATGACACTAAGAACAGTTCTATGCACTCCATCTCTAACCCATAAAATGAATTGAAGAAAATGAAAGATTTTGGACAATAATGGGGAAATACATACAGGATGTTTAAGGTATATGGGATAGCTCTCATCAAGTACGAAGTCCGTGTCGGGTTCCCATACAACAATATCTGCATGTTTCCCACTCATGATAGTCCCCTGCATCAGGCATTTTTAAAGTCATAAAATAGTTTCTTGAAGAATAAAAAATAAAAATTGATTCGCAACTAGTAAATTCTTGTTGAGGCAAAAGAAAAAGATACAAGAGCAAACAAAAAAGCATGAGGGAAGAACAGATTAATGAAGAATGCTATATCCAAAAAAAAAGTTCCAAAAACAAAGAACATAGAAACTACATACAAGAGCCACCAGAATTCAGACCAAACATTCCTTAGCCAACAAATCAGCCTCATTTGCAGACTGAGTGTGATGGAAAACTACCTTCATTGAGGAAGATAGAGATTTGATTTCACTGAAATCGTAATGGAACTTTTCAAGGACCCACACCTAAATTCAATTTCAAAGAATTTGAGATTGGTATACAAATTCTCAAAAGGAGATAAGTCAAATGAAACCAAAAGAGTGATATTAATAAGATTAACAATTTGTTAAAATATATGTTAAAATAGCCTCTCCCCAGAACCTAGGAGGAACATCAGAAGAGTATAGAAGGATCGTGCTGTTTCTAAAAAATGATTATGTTTCCATTCAAAGACTCCATTTTGTACTAGTGCGTCAAGCATGGTAATAAAACTTGAGTTCTTCATTGTGATAAAAAGTTTCAAAAACTTCAAGAAAGACGTTTCTCCTAGAATTATACCGAAAGTCATTTAGTAAATCACCTTCGTAAATGAGACAAAAATATTGAAACAATCAAACTTGTGCTTCATCAAGTAAAGCCATGTACAACATGAATAATCATCAACGAACACTGCATACCAAATAAAACCTCCTTTCTTTGGTATTAATATAGAACCCCCTCTAGTGGGCACGGCAGCAAAAGCCTCCAAGCGTCTCTAAATAGATAAAAGGGGTGCATACATAACAAACGCCTTACTATTAAATGGAAAAACAGTTTGCTCAAAGCTACATCCCAAACAATCAAGTAACATCAACACGGTGAACTTTACATACATTACCAAAAGAAACTAAATGATTCGAATAATGCCTAACACAAACAAATGTAAGCATCCAAGTCAGACCAAAAACAAATAAGATAAGCAGGTCTATTGTAAGTTGCAATGTCAAAATAGGATTAGAATAGTGAAACAGAAGAGTGTATGCTAGTTTATGTAGACCCATGAAAGTCCCAATAATTTTTATAGACTGGCATTTTCTAATGCAAGTTCATCTCAACATTTACAAAAAGACTTGCCTAACAAGAGTATGGATTATAGCAAAAGCTCACTTTGCCATTTTGTTCCTTTAACTGAAAGCAAGGTTGAAGATAAGCCTAAAACTTGATTGGCTCTAAGAAGTAAGATGACTTGAATAGTTGGATGTGATTTTAAAACTAAAAAACTAATTTTATATATAGAAAATAAAAAATAAAAAAGAAACCACACCAATAAGGTTGGTGCTTTTTTATTGGTACCAATGGGGTTTCTTGTCTACAAGGTCATACACTAATACAAAGTTCATGTTACTGCTAATGCTTGTTTAACGAAGAATGGTGATTCAAAATGACTTATTTGGGTGAGTTAAAGCACATTACTCAGAAAAAATGGCCGACATATATCATCGTGCAAACAGAGTCCTCACATTTATTCTGTAGGGGTCTAAAAACTTGCTGACTTGAGGAGTAATGATCGACTAGTAAGTTTTCTCAACCAAGGCTGGAAGTACATGGGGGTCCATTAGAATGTGAGGCAACAGTCCTATCATTATAACAAAGATAGATCAAATGAAAATATTACCTTCAGTTCTTGCCCTGCAAGCTTTGCAGGCCTTTCACACCACCATGATGCTAGTTGATTTAAAGTAATCCCATATTTTTTACCAGATGACCATGTAACAGGGAGAACAAACTGCAGATGCTCACAATGCATGCAAATCAGTCATCTGCATTAATGTTATAAATTAGTCATGATAAATCAGCCCATTCAGTTTATATCAATAATTTAGTACACAGCTCATCAACATCAATGTACATGATGTTGATTATACAAAACTTTACTAAGTCATCGTATTAAAACAACTCATAAAACAGCCAAAGGAGATCAGATCTTGCTATTGATTAATTTAAAATAATAATCAGCACCATAAGGACAATTTTCCTACAAGAGATGACAAATTAATATTTAAAAAATCAATAATCTCTAATTGCAGACTTCCTGGAATCCTTTTCTTTCTTTCCTTTTCTTTTTTTTTAAAGACAGATATTTGAATAGGCATAAATTTATTCTTACCAGAAAAATAAATCTAGATTTTCCAAAAAGCTACTTTGAACTTTTAACACCAACAACAGCTCAATTTTCATTGGTGACATCACATGTAACATACGCCAATCCAACGGCAGCTCAGTAGCAAGAGCCATGAGGCACCTCCCTTTCACAAAACAACCAGGGAACAATCCCTAGCCGTATCACAGATGGTGAGAGGCCCAGGTGAGTGTGTGTGGACGTAATGCAGAAATGTCAGTCTAGCAGATCTAGCAAGGTTGAGTAAATTATGCACTTAAGTTAGCACTCAGGGCCATGGTTGGAACTAAGGAGCTTATTCACAAGAACAACAAAGTTTCCAACAAACACTGCAGCTGCGATCCATAAATCAAAATCCCCATAAAAGAGACCAGCTGGTGTATACAGGGCCATTGTCTTTATGTTTTTATGGGGTATATTTGTATTTTTATTTTTTGTTTCATCTTTTTAAGGGTATTATTTTGCCATTTTGCTATTTGAATCATATTAATAGAAGTCTGGTCATGTATAAAGTATGGACACTGGATGAGAACATATCTCCATTCTCAATTCTCTCCCTGATTTCTTCTATCAATCTTCTTTTTTCTCCTTTCTTTTCTTACAATGTCTTGACTAGACTCCATCCAACAAAGACAGCAATTGTGGCTCAATATCAGGTCTATTGAGGACAGAAGATGCACCAAAGCAACTTCATCATTGATCTGACCATCCATTTTGCCCATCATGTATATTTGCAAGCAACCAATCTGATAGCTGTTACTGTTAGTTTAATATGGGAAAACTAAGGATTTGTCCATCCCATGAAAGGGTCACAAGATGAGTCATCATCATCAAAGCCTTGTCCAAAATATGTTGAGGTCGGCAACATGAATTTTGTTTCTCCCTCCGATCTATCCTACGCCAAATCTTCAGATAGGTTGCATTTCTTTGAATCTGTCTTCACTGCTTCCATCCATGTTAGCCTACCTCTTCTCCTTGGTGAGCCATCAACCTACATACAAAAACTTCTCATTAGGGTGTCACTGCTAGCCTGTGGTGGAAATGTCCAAATCATGTCAAACTTTCTCTTAATTTTCACATATTGATGCTACCCCTTGTCATTCTCACAACTCTAAATCACACAGAACGTCTGAGATTTCTTGATCAATTGATTGTATTGTATTGAATCCATTCTCTTAGAGAATGAGTACTAATATATAGGAATACACATGCCTTAATTAAGGCTTTTACAAAGGAAACTAGCTAATCACTAATCTAAAATAGGAAAACAATCAAAACAGAATATGTACAGCCATCTAATTGTTGACCAAATCAAATCCCACGTGAGATATGGCTAGCTGGCTAGCTGGACAGGATTGATGGGCCTTGGGTCCCTTGATGGGCCAATGTAACATATGAGCCAACTTAACACCCCCCCTCAAATTGATGCGGGAGAATCAATGAGCATCAATTTGAGATCACCATGAAGAAACGCATTTTTGACATCCATTTGATAGAGAGGCCAGGATTGAGAGGCCGCAACAGCAAGGATTGTGCGGACAGTGGTCATCTTCGCGACAGGAGCAAAGGTTTCATCATAATCAATGCCATATTCCTGCCGATTTCCGAGAGCAACGAGGCGCGCCTTATACCGATCAAGAGAGCCATCTGGTTTTAACTTGAGAGAAAAAATCCACTTGCAGCCAATCGGTTTGACACCCAAAGGAGAGGGGACAACATCCCATGTATGATTTTTCTCTAAAGCGTCCAACTCATCGTGTATAGCCTGGGTCCAACATTTGTCCTGCACAGCCTGAGAATAGGAGCGGGGAATGGAAGAAGAGGACAAAGTGGCCATTAAAGAAGTATGGGAAAAACCATAGCGGTCAGGGGGTACCGAAATGCGGGTGGAGCGACGCAAGGTAGGAAGCCCAGAAGAACCAACTGCTGGAGGTGGACCAGATGCTGGAGGAAGATCAGGAGGGGGATCCCGGGAAGGCGCGTCTGGATGCCGTCTGTGGTACACATAGTGAGGATTGAAACGAACAATGGAGGTGGTGTCAGAAAAACCAGGTAAAGATACTAAGGAAGAGTCAGGAGGGTCAAGGTGTTGTTGAAAAAAATACTGATTTTCAAAAAAAACAACATTCCTAGAGGTCCGGAAGCGACGAATGTGAGGGTCGTAGCAAAGGTACCCTTTCTGGAAGGGGGCATATCCTAAAAACACACACTCAGCGGATTGTGCAGTTAATTTGGTCCGTTCAGAAGGGGGCAAGTGTACAAAACAAACAGAGCCGAAAACATGAAGAGCATCATAAGATGGAGATGTCTGGTATAAGCGAAAATATGGGCTCTGATTGTTAAGTGAGGCAGAAGGTAGACGATTTATGAGATGTGCTGCAGTAGCCAGTGCCTCAACCCAAAAACGGGTAGGAACCGATGATTCAAGCAGAAGGGAGCGAGTGACATCAAGTAGATGTCCATTTTTCCGTTCAGCAACTCCATTCTGCTGGGGAGTATAAGGACAAGTACGATGAGAAATTATGCCTTTGTGTTGTAAAAACTTTTGAAAATCAGAGGAGACATATTCTCCACTCGAATCAGAGCGCAATATTTTGATGCATGTGGAGAATTGATTCTCAACATAAGCTAAGAAAATTTTAAAAACAGGGAAAACATCAGATTTGGAATGCAGAAAGTAAATCCATGTGAACCGACTGAAATCATCAATAAAGGTGACAAAATATTTGTAGCGAGCATGAGAAAGAGCGGGAGCAATGCCCCATACATCGCTATGAACTAAATCAAAACACCTAGTGCTGTGTGAAGTGGAGATAGGAAAAGGAAGAGTTTTGCTTTTTCCCATTTTACAAGTAGCACAATCAAAAGGCACACAAGAAGAGAAGCCATTAGATTTATTGATTAAACCAGAATTTAACAAGAGGGACAAAGCCTTGGAATTAGGGTGTCCGAGTTTTTTATGCCACAATTGGCAATTATCTCTAACAGAAAAACAAAACATATCACTAGCAACTCTAGTCCTAGGAATACGAGAAAAATCCAACGGAAACAGGCGTCCACACTTAGGTCCCCTCGCGATCTCCTGCCCGGACATCTGGTCCTGCACAACACAACCAGAAGAAGAAAATGATATGTTACAGTTATTTTCAACAAGCTGCCCAACTGACAATAGATTGGAAGTTAAATTGGGACAAAGGAAGACATTTTTCAAGGGGATGGGACCAGGAATGTCTCCAAGAGCAGTAATGGGAACAGTACCACCATTGGCAGTCTGTATTTGAAGATTTCCAGTGTATTTTTTCACATTGGAGAGAGGGTTCCGGGAATATGTCATATGATTAGAGGCCCCGGAATCAAGAAACCAAGTAGAAGATGGAGGGGATGTACCTGAGAGACCTAAAGCAGAAAGGGCATTGACAATCATTTGCTGAACCAATTCAGGAGTCAGAGAAGAGGAGGGCCCATGCTGTGCAGATGGTGGAACAGGCAGTTCTGAAGAAGCAACATAAGCATGCGGAGTCGGAGACTGAGTCTGATATAGCGGAGCCTGATGCTGTGGAGCTTGATACTGTGGTGGCGGACGTTGTGGGCGGCGACGACACTCAGATATTATATGTCCCGGCTTTTTACAGTAACTACAGACCTTCTGTTTGCATTGAGATGCAAGATGCCCAAATTTGTGACAGCTGTAGCATTGAGTTTTGCTCAAGTCGCGAGTGGAAGGCTGAGGAGCCTTATTTGCCGAAAAAGCGACTGAGTAAGTCTCAGTGGTTTGTTGAGCCAGATGTGCTGAGGTAGACAGGCGTTGTTCCTCTCGCAAGAGTTCATTTAGACAGACATCTAAGGATGGTAAAGGCGTCCGATTCATTAGGGAAGAGCGAATACTGTCAAATTCATGCCGTAATTTCATCAAAAATTGATCCCTCTGACTAGAGGCCTGAAGATCGCGGATAACGATTAGAACATCGGCAGCCACATCCGCATACTTAATACTATCATATTCGGACCAAAGGTTTTGGAATCCGGAATAGTAGTCTTGGATTGATAAGTTCCCCTGTGCATATTCAGCAATCGCACATTCAAGATGGAATTGACGTGCTGAGTTATCTTGATGGTACACTTGCTTCAGATACCTCCACATCTCTTTAGAAGTAGAATAGGGTTTAAGATTCATTATTAGATGGGGCTCCACTGAACCCAGTATCCAAGATTTGATTTTGGCATCTTTAGTAAGCCAAGTGGATATCTTTTTCTCATCTTCAGTGGGTTTAGGGTCAGATCCAGAAATATAGCCCCACAATTCCTTGGCTTCAAGATAGATCTGGAACTGAAATGCCCATGCAGGGTAATTTTTTCCTGTGAATCTGACTAAAGTAACCTCAGATTTCTCCATTTTTAATAAAGATCTGTCAAACACACTGAGTGAAACAGCAAAAATAGGAACAGGTTCAGCAAAGAAAGGAAGTCTTAAAGATTGTGAACAATCTTATGATCAATCAGTACCACGATCGACCAGCCAATGATGACAGAACAGTAAATCAGCACAAAAAAAGGCCCCAGACGACCAAAAAAACTGTTGTTGATCCTTGACGTGGGCCCCACTGGAAGATCTGAACAATGATCAGATTACTAATCTGAGGATGCACAATATCCTGGTTTCTAACGGAAGAAGAACTGTCCAAATCCACCACAGATCCAAGATTTTGGACGGTCTAGATGAAATCAATATTAAAATCTGGAAAATCTCTAGAATGAGTAAAACACCAACCTGGAAGCCTTGAAAAATTCTAAAAAAAATCTCCAATAGTCTTAGAAAATCCAGACGACCAAGACTGGACAGATTTTGGATGGAGATTTGATGATCAGTGGTGGGCCACCATGCAGATCACACTGTTTGCAACGTCTGTGTTCCTTGAAGTCACGATCTCCTCTGACGATCTTCACAAGAGAGAACAATTTCTCTTTCTTCTTAATGAGTTAATGCTTTCTAGGATCGCAAGACAAGATTTCTCTGAACCTGTCTCTGATACCATGTCATTCTCACAACTCTAAATCACACAGAACGTCTGAGATTTCTTGATCAATTGATTGTATTGTATTGAATCCATTCTCTTAGAGAATGAGTACTAATATATAGGAATACACATGCCTTAATTAAGGCTTTTACAAAGGAAACTAGCTAATCACTAATCTAAAATAGGAAAACAATCAAAACAGAATATGTACAGCCATCTAATTGTTGACCAAATCAAATCCCACGTGAGATATGGCTAGCTGGCTAGCTGGACAGGATTGATGGGCCTTGGGTCCCTTGATGGGCCAATGTAACATATGAGCCAACTTAACACCCCTAACTTTGTGAGTTTCTACTGCTAATCCCAAGCCCAGAATCCAAATAAAAGAAAAGGATTTCCAGAGGTAAGTTGACAGCCAATGTAAAACTTTTGTCACCACTCACAACCCAAATATGATTTCAAAGGGTCACAAGATGAATAACATACATTACTCAAGACTGGTCCACCTGTACCATTCTTAGGTGTGAAGTGAAATTCATTTATTTTTCACAAAGAGTTACACTGGCATGACGGGCATAGGAGAAGAATAAAACTAATCCATCAAAGCAGCACTGGGCAAAAAAAAAGGCTGCGGATCAGACATGCTATCAAGAATCAGTTTCAATTGGTGTTGTTAGTCATCTTATCTAAGGTAAGGAAATAGTGATGGGAGGAAAAAGAAAAACCAATTCATGACCATCACCCTAGATTAGATCTGCTAGCAAGGTACAGTGGATCCGGTTTCTGGTAGATTGTCAATCCAACCCCCTTTGCTGGTGAGGCTCACTTCATACCATGTGTCGGATTTGACAAATTCACCTCATGTGCCTTCAGTAGCCACCTCTCGTGGTTGATATTCTTACATTAAAATTGTGATCACTTTAGCATCAAGCAAACAACCGAAAGTCAGGGTAACCAATATCGAAGATCATCTGATGTTACATCTAGATATTCCAAAAGAAGTTGCCACTGTGACATGTAAGATATCTCGTTGTACTAAGTGTGACATTAGACTACAATTTCAAGAAAATGTGACATACCTCTCCCCTCCACTTATTACACATTTAAGGCTAATTTCTAATTATAGCAACTTCCCATCACTGCACAAATAGGTCTTCGTGATCTCACATAACCACAAAACTGATTTCTACCATCAAAACAAATAATAAAAGAGTACCAAAAAATCAGCTTATATATAAAGTCGGTAACAGCATTTCCCCACTCTAGCCATGAAAAGAGAAGTGCATCAACCTGTAAAGACGATATGCCACCCCAAGCCCTTAAAAAGTCACCTTCATCAAAAAGTTTAAGCTCTGGTACTGTTGGCGAATGATCAGAACTTAACATATCAATATGCCCGTCCTGAAATTGTGCGCCATTAACAAATAATAAATTACACTGCATAAAATCAGTACCATTAGATATTTTTCAGAGACTTCAAAAACTAAGTACAGCATTTAGAATAGTTGTCTTTTCCAATTTTCCCCTTTGTTTAATTATGTACATACTATAAACTCCCTCCCTATTGGAGTGTTAATCCTTGCATCACTTCATTAGGCAGGATGTACATAAAATAAAACAAACAAAAAAATATATACTTATCCCTAAACTAAATTCCACTTGCACTACACATGCTTTTATCATCAAAATTATAATATACATGAAGAAAAATTGAAGCAGCACACAAAAACCAATACCATCAGAGCCTCCCATAACTTCTGGTTGTTGGCAGCATCACGAATTGGTGGAGCGCACTTAAAGCGTGTATCCCGATCTGGAATATTTTCAGCCGAAAATGCTAGGTAATGTGGGCAAGTCTCAACGCTTACTCTTGCCCCACTGCTCTTCGCTCCCTGTAAGAAATATGAAATCATCAGATGATGTCAGTATCATTTGAGTTAAGAGAACTCAAATCATTTTGTAATTCAAAGGTCACTGTGCGTTAAATTTTGGCATTAGATCTAGGCTGCATTTGGCTATTTCCAGTTCCATGGAAATGTACCATACTTTCTGGTAACCAAAAAGAAATGCAGTTTTTTTTGTTATACTCCCTTTATTTCCAGTTTTCTATAACTCTGCTTCTCTTCTGCAAGCAAGAAATTGAAATGTGATGGAGAAAACATTTTTTATCCCCCTTTTCTTCTACTTTACAAGAGACTTAAACTCATGCACACTACACCATGTCCCTAACCAGTTGAGCAACAGCTGGGGATGGGGAATGAATTTTTCAGCTGTATACTCTTTGGAATGAGAAGTACCTTATTTTCAGGTATAGAAAATTCATGTTACTATATCCAAGCATCCAAATACAGCCCTAAGTCTGGATCATCATGATCATAGGATCATCATCATCATCCAAAACGTTTCCCATCATAATCTTAGACTTTGGTCTGGATCTGACCACCAAAGGCAAACAGTGAAGAAATGCCAACTCAAGACAAAGAAGGGAAATCAACAGCACTTGCATTCAAAATATCAGGAAGTCAGTTATTTCTCATGCCACAAGACACAAATGAGAAAAGGAATGTCCAACTCTGGTTCTTTGTTATTCTCTAAAAATTAGAGAAACAGATTTACAGACACCATCTAAATAATTGGCCATCTGTCCAGATGTTACAATCCCATTAAAAAAATTAATGTAAAAGGTCTCCTGTTTATGTGAAACAAAAAAGAATCAGAAAATCATATAGAAATGAGAAACAATCTCATATCAATGTTCACATAAGAGTTTTCATACCAATGACTTTCTGAGGACATTGATGGCCCCACCCTTTCTTGATTCAGGTCATTCACACAAACACCACCAAATGAATAGAAAGTGGGCCCCAAGTTACACTTCACTGGGAGTAATATCCACCGTCAGATTGATCAATATGTGAAAACTGAGATTGACTATTGAGATAACTCCCATTTTTAAACATTCATCAATCAAAAAGTGTATATCACTCCAACTAAAGTGAAATTGATGTGGACATCAGAATAACCATTTCTCCGTAGAAGTCTTAATTAGCCCTATTCAGGGGGGAAATGGCTAGGGCCTAGGGCCCTAGGGGGCATCCATGCCCTTAAACATCCACAACTGAATATTAAAACCAGTCTCAACAACAAATCCAACTCTGGAAAATAAAAACAAGTAAAATCACAACAATCAAATCACAGCAAGCAATAGGCATTCCAAAGTAAATATGCTGTGATGATAGACAATGGTATCCAGTACCAGAAAATCCCAGATAATCCTCAAGAAATGTGAATCAAAACAACAGAGATGCAGTAGATTGACTGTCAAGCAAATATTTATAATATTGTGCCACAACATGAAAATCATAAAAATATAGGATGAGCCTTTGTTACTTTCTCCAAAGTTCATAATGGCATATAGACAAAACACCTTTTTCTAATGGAATCCTGCAACTAATCTGGAATCACAGGGAAGATCTCCAACAAAGAATGTGTTTTCTACACATTTTTTTTTAACTGAAAGTAAGGGATCATAAAATCCAACATTGAGGTTCAAACAACCATTTGAGTTTAGGTCAAAGAAAAAGGGACTTCACTAATCTACACAATCTGAAAATTCTAGGGAGGGGGGAGTAGTTCATTGTAGAATGTCCCCTTGTTTTTGCTGTCTTCCCTGAACACAACCACACAACCAGAAATTTACCAAAAAAAAAAAAGAAAAACCAAACAAACATAAGACTGCCCCATAGATAAGGGGTGAGAGTGAGGAAGGATAAGAGGCTACTATTGCAGGAGAACCAACATAGAACAAATGGGGGTTCTTAATACTATAACACAGCCAGCATTGATGAAGATGAAGCACTAAGTTATTTGGCTGAAATTTCCCTCATACTGTAGGAGACTAACTAGCACCATATAATCCAAATGGCTGTGTTATATCAAATACCGCTATTAAGAGAACTTACACAACGAATATATACTACATGGGTAAAATTTTAGAATGTTGCCTCTGTAATAGTGAATCTCTACCTCAAAGCAAAGTTTATCACAAGAGGTATCAATGCATCTTCTATTTAAACTCTTAGGACCTGTTTGTTTGCATTAAACTGCATAGGAATTGACTTCAAAGGATTCATGCCATTAGTGGTTAAAAATGCAGATGAAAGGTCAACTTTAAAAAATGAGCATCAAATAGCCATTCCTTTTATGGAGATAAAATTGAAGGAAGATGGTAAACATAAGGGGAATGTCAAGGGACATGTTATGAGGACCACAATCCTTGAAACCCTAGATTATCAGTCCAAACATCACAACATTTCCTACAATTAAGCTTGCTTACTGGTGACATGGCCTAAATAAACATAAGCACGAAGTATCCAAGAAAAGAAAAAAGGAATAATTACTTTGATAAGATCTAATGATGCTCTTGCATCTGACAAATGAACAATATGAAGATGAGCTCCTTTTTGGCCACTAGTCCTTCTGTCTTGTACTATGCTTAGTAATTCTTTGATAGCTGCCTCCTCCCTAGTCAAAGAAAAGAATGGTTGAAAAAAAAAGAAGAAGAAGAAGAAGAAGAAGAAGAAGATCAGAAATCATGTAGCCAACTGACTTAGCAAGGCTCAAGAATGAACATGGAATAAGGCTAGGTGCCAAATAAATTAAGAGGCACAGTAGAATGTTAGCAGTCCACAAGTGATATCATTTTAGGAACTCTTCCATCCCAATTTGCACGTGGTACCCGTGTATGCAAATCAAGACCATCCAAAATTGGGGTTATCATGTTGGATAGAATGCAACATGAGAATCGAATATGATCTACCATCCAAAGGATTAGTGGAACCAAGTTGAAGGGAAAAATCAAAAAAGTTGAAGTCCAAATGCAATAAATCTAATGAATGAAGATGGTTAGGATTTTTTTTTTCCATTTTTTGAAATGAAGATTGGTTAGGATCTAAAGGTAAGAATCAGGAAAAAGAATAATCAAATAAATGTGGTGCACATGGTGCAAATAAATGTGGTGGATAAGGTGATGAAACTCAAATAGAAAGAATCAACAAACGAAAAGCACCTCATATTAACACGGATTATATAAGTGTTGATACAATCATACAATTTGATGATTTGAAGGCCAATAAATCCTTGCAGTTGCAGCTTGTTATATGCCTCCTGACATTAGGGGAATATAAGCAGTGCTTACCATGAAGGCGGTCTAGTCTTAAGATATGTTGAATAAGACCGAGGATCATCGAGGCCATCTTTTAGTTCAGAAGTGCTGTCCAAATCCAACTGAATCTCAGCATGTACAAGCAAAGGTCTGTCATAGTCTGCCAGTGTAGATAATGCCTCCTAAACAATAACAGAAGAATCATAACAGAAATGAATAAACAGGTTATCTACAGCCATAGGCCCACAGTAATAATTGTAAGAAACTGAGATGGAATAAGGAAAATCACAGCATATTATCCAATATTTGAAGAAGAACATGTGGCAACAATAGACACAAGACTGAGGGTATAAATTAGAATCAGATTGTTTAATGAAGCAACTTAAAAGTGTAGGCTCTTGTATTTGCAACAAAATTTGATGGCCCACTGAAACTAAACAACATCTACAAAAGCCTCGTTTGCCTATACCGTTCAATTTAATCCAAAATGGTTAAAAAGTTTCATTTCATACCATTTTAAGCCTCAAAATTACTCTGTTTCACTACTTGGTTTTTAGCCCTAAATTACCCATTTTCATCCAAAACAACTGAAACAGGTTCTTCTCAGCAAAAAAAAAAAGACCATAAGTCCTCATACTCCATTTCAAAAGGTGTTTAAATTTTTCACCAAAATAAGTGTTTTGTCATTTTATATGAAATTGTTTCTTTAGAGTCTTTTGGGAGGAGATGCCGCTAAGTTAAAGTCACAATGAACACCCAAGTCCAAACACTGGGCCCAGTCCCCCAAGCTCATGCAAGGATCTATCCTTGCTTCTTCTTTTCTTTTTCCTTTTTATGTCTCCACTTTCCAATAAATGGCCAGATTTAATGCACCAAACAATGTCCAAATTCCATAAAATCAGACCAGTTGGATGGGTTATCAAGTTAGCTTTTCAACATGACCAAGGTTATGTGAGCCAACTTTATTAGAGAAAATTATGATCCACTATGATGGGATTGAGGGTAGTGAGAGTGAGACTGACAAGTTTAGGGATCTCTTTCCTTTAAATAGTTTCCTTTTTGTAGACTTCATTAATTAATTTTAGATAACTTGCGTGCAAACTTACCATTATAATTTGTGGTTGAGGTTAAGAGGATCTTCTTGGGTTCGTCTCATAAATAGCAATGTAGTAAAGAAATAAACAATTTTGATTGAATTTCCAACAAATATAGATCTGGACGACAAATTCCTTAATGGGCAATTTTTTATCTTTTCTTTGGCCATGTGAATCCCTGGGAAAGGGTTCTATTTGCACGTGATTCTAGTTGAGTTTCCTTCTCTTTCACTATCAGTCTGCTGTCTTTTTTGGTTGTTTTGGACAAATTCTGTTGTGGTGGTTGGAGCTACCTCTTTAAGATTAATGAATTGGAACTACATAGGACCCTTCAGCCCTCATCTCCCGCCTCTCTATTTGTTGGAAGCTCTGGGTCTATCCTCTTTATTTGGCCCTATGCTATGCATGATTTGTTAACATAGGCCCATTCGTTTGACCCATCTACAAAAGTCCATTAATTAGTATTGTACAACTATACATTCCATATATAGGAGATTTGATTGATTGTAATTGTCAAACCTGTACAGCAATACATACTATACTAGGAGATTCGTTGGTTGTAATTGTAGCCCAAAATTGGGCATTACTGATCTATAAAAGAGCATGGTGAATCCTCAAGGGATCATCGGAAATTCTATTCAATCTTCAAGATTATTCTTCTTGTTTAATCCTGACATGGTATCAGAGCCCATCTCAGAAGAATCTTTGCAATTTTCCAATTTATCTGAGTGAAATCAACCTCTCCTGGAGTAAAGAACAGATCTAGGATCTGTTTCAGACATATCAGAGTTTATTCAGCCAAATCATCCACCGCTGATCATAGCTGTTCAACAGTGGCCCACTGCAGGAGGTTTTTTTTTGAAGATTTTTCCACAATTTTTTGTCATTCAGAGGTAGGCCATTTGCTCAATCTCGTGCTTTTGCCAGTTTTACAGATAGTTTTCATCTCCACCATCCAATTTTTTGGATACTTGGAGTCTGTACACCAGATTTCATTACCAGGAAGACATTTACAACTGGCATTCAGATCTTACCTCTGATCTGCATTTCAAACCCTCTGTGGGACCCACGTGCTCATCCAGACACCAAACAGGTGGTCGCCTGGGCTGTCTATTTGAGTTCTGTCCACATCTGATTCATATCAGATTATTATTGCTGCTTGCTGTTAACTATTGTTCCATTCTTCTTACTGTTTGTGGCTATACTATTGCTACTACCTATTTGGTCATCTTGATCTGATAGCTTGAATCATCAGTGGGCCCCACCTACTGTTTTTGATAAATTTCTTGGACATCTGGCCCAGTTTTGATCATCTATTTATACAGATTTACGATCTGTTGTGATTGGTTAAGACCTTCTGGGCTGTTATTTCTCTTTCTATACTTGCTGTCTGCTACCTTTATTTGAGCATCTTACTGTCATCTGTGGGTTGAAATGGACAAGAATGAGATGCAGTTGATCAAATTCAACGGAAAGAATTACTCTGCTTGGGCCTATCAATTTGAGCTTTATCTGAAAGGCAAACAATTGTGGGGTCATATTTCTGGTTCTAAACAAAAACCATCGGAAAAAGATAAATTGGAGGATTTGGAAGCTTGGGAAACCAAAGAAGCCCAAATCATGAGCTGGATGTTGGGTGCAGTGGAACCTCAATTTTTCTTACATCTTAAACCTTATAAAAATGCTTGTGATATGTGGGGATATTTGAAACGCATATATCAACAAGAGAACTCAGCCCGTCGATTCCAATTAGAACATGAAATTGCTCAATATTCTCAAGGACAGATGACTGTCCAGGAGTATTACTCAGGCTTCTTCGTTCTTTGGACTGAATACACGGATATTGCCTATGCCACTCTTACGGGCGAAACTCTCTCTGGTGTTCAAGAAGTTCATAAAATTACTCAGAGAGATCAGTTCTTGATGAAACTTCGGTCCGAATTTGAAAATGTTCGTTCCAATCTTATGAGTCGGCATCCATCTCCCTCTTTGGACACATGTCTTAATGAAGTTCTCCGCGAAGAACAAAGGATATTCACTCAGCATCAATTATCCCAACAATCCACTGGTGTCACTGAAGTTGCTTATATAGCAAAAGGGAAACCCCCCAGGAACAACACTGATTTGAGCAAGATTCAATGCTTCACTTGTAAGGAGTATGGACATTATTCTTCTCAATGCCGACGGAAAGTTTGTAACTACTGCAAAGCTAGCGGCCATATTATTTCTGAATGCAGGAAACGCCCAGAAAATCGAAAATCGCGTGCTTATTCTGCTATTACTTCTTCCGATTCTCAGTCTGTGGCATCTGCTTCTCCATCTTCATCCATGTCTTCACAGCCATCTGACTCCAGCCCTCCTATCAACCCTGAAATGATTCAACAAATGATCCTTCAAGCATTCTCTACCTTGGGCCTCTCAGGTAAAGTTTTTTCCTCTCCTTCCTTATGGTATTTTGATTCTGGAGCATCTAATCATATGACTTCTACTTCCACACTCATGTCTAATCTTCAATCATATGCTGGGAAACTTCAAGTTCAAACTGCCAATGGGGGACACTTACCTATCACTGCCATCGGTGACATTTCCCACAAATTACCCTTGAATCATGTTTTTCTTTCACCTGGCCTATCTACAAATTTGTTATCTGTTGGACAACTTGTAGATAATCATTGTAATGTCTCCTTTTCTTCTTCTGGTTGTGTTGTACAGGATCAAGAGACGGGACAGGTGATCGCGAAGGGGCCTAAGTGCGGTCGCTTATTTCCGCTACGTCTGTCTATACATCCTAGGGATGCATCTATTTCAGCTTTTTCATGTGTTCTTAAACAAAATGTGCATCTGTGGCACAAAAAATTGGGACATCCTAATTCAAACATATTGTTAACTTTGAAAAATTCTGGTTTGATTAATACAATGCAGTTTTCTAATTCTGATATCAATATTGACTGTTCTGTTTGCAAATTAGGAAAAAGTAAAGCTCTTCCATTTTCTATGCATACCTCTATATCCGAAAAATGCTTTGATTTGGTTCATAGTGACGTTTGGGGTATAACACCAGTTATTTCTCATTCTCACTACAAATACTTTGTCACATTCATCGATGATCATAGCCGATTCACTTGGATTTATTTTTTAAGGGCTAAATCAGAAGTGTTTGACATTTTTACAAAATTTCTTGCTTATGTTGAAACACAATTCTCAACCTGCATAAAGATTCTCCGATCTGATTCAGGTGGTGAATATGTGTCAAACAGATTTCAAGAATTTCTTCAACAAAAGGGAATTATTTCACAACGAACCTGTCCTCATACTCCACAGCAAAATGGCATTGCTGAACGTAAGAATCGCCATTTACTTGACATGGTTCGTTGCCTACTACTTGAATCCTCTGTTCCCCCTCGCTTCTGGCCGGAAGCTCTTTCCACGTCCGCTCATCTTATAAATAGGCTTCCGTCTTCCAAACTTCACAATCAATCCCCTTATTTCCGTCTTTTTAACTCTCATCCTACATATACGCATCTTCGTCCTTTCGGATGTGTTTGTTTTGTTCATCTTCCTTCTTCTGAACGAATGAAATTGTCTGCGCAAGCCACTAGATGCGTTTTTCTTGGCTACGCAACTCATCAAAAAGGATTTGTTTGTTATGATCCCTCTGTCCAAAGAATTCGTGTTTCTCGAAATGTTGTGTTTTTTGAAAATTTATATTTTTTTTCTCAAACCCCTGATTCTTCACCTCCTATCACCATGACTACACTACCATCTTTCTCATCCGACACTTCTTCATCTTGTGCTGAACGGTTCAAACCTGGCATTGTGTATCGACGACGAACGGATCCTTTCCATACCGCACTACAACCCCTTCCCGAGCATCCTGATCCGGCACCTGATCCGACTTCCCTAGCCACTCCTACTCCACCAGCACTTCGACGTACCACACGTGTATCTCGCCCTCCTGATAGATATGGGTACTCTCATTCCTCCTTTCTTGCCACTCTAGCATCTGTTAACATTCCCACTTCTTATTCTCACGCTGTGAAACATGAATGTTGGCGGAAAGCTATGTCCGAGGAATTAGAAGCTCTCCAGAATAATCATACGTGGGATGTGGTTACCTGCCCGCCTACAGTACGACCTATTGGTTGTAAATGGGTCTATTCGGTCAAACTGAAATCTGATGGCTCCCTCGACCGATACAAGGCTCGTCTGGTTGCTCTTGGTAACTGCCAAGAATATGGCATAGACTATGATGAAACATTTGCTCCTGTTGCAAAGATGACCACTGTTCGGATGATTATTGCCATTGCAGCATCTCACGCTTGGCCCATTCTTCAGTTAGATGTTAAGAATGCCTTTCTTCATGGTGATCTACAAGAAGAGGTGTATATGCGCCTTCCTAAAGGGTGTTCTCCTTCCAGAAGTTCAGATGTCGCTAAACTCAAGCGTTCCCTCCATGGCCTTAAACAGGCTCCTCGCGCTTGGTTTGAAAAATTTCGGGACGCCTTGTTTATGTTAGACTTTACACAAAGTCCATATGATCCTTCACTGTTTTTACACAAGTCTCCAAGTGGTATCACTATTCTTCTTGTTTATGTTGATGATATCATTATCACTGGCACTGATTCCGCAATGATATCTAAGCTTCAATCTTCGTTGCATCAATCATTCCAGATGAAAGACTTGGGTCCCTTAACCTACTTCTTAGGTCTTGAAGTGCATCACACAGTCAAAGGCATCTTCTTGCACCAACATAAATATGCTCTAGACCTAATTGAACTAGCAGGACTCCAACAATCCACTCCAGTTGATACTCCTCTTGAAGTGAATCTGAAGCTCTCAACTGATAGTGGGGATCTCCTTCCCGATGCCACACTCTATAGGAAGTTGGTTGGAAGCTTAATCTACTTGACTCATACCCGCCCCGACATTTCCTTTGCTGTTAACATGGTCAGTCAGTATATGACTCAACCAAGGCATCTTCATCTTGCAGCTGTCCGACGAATTATTCGTTACCTTCTTGGTACGACTACTCGTGGTCTATTTTTTCCTGCTGATTCCCCTCTAAATCTCAGTGCTTTCTCTGATGCTGATTGGGCGGGTTGTTCTGACACCCGTCGCTCCACCACTGGATGGTGTATGTATCTTGGAGATGCGTTGATATCCTGGAAATGTAAGAAACAAGCTAAAGTTTCACGTTCTTCCACAGAAGCCGAATATCGCGCTATGTCTGATGCCTGTGCTGAAATCCTTTGGCTCCGTGGGCTACTCTCCGATCTTGGCTTTCCACAACCCTCACCTACACCTCTCCATGCTGACAACACTAGTGCTATTCGTATTACAGCAAATCCTGTTTTTCATGAACGAACCAAGCACATCGAAGTTGATTGTCATTTTATTCGTGATGAATATCTACGGGACGTCATTTCCCTACCATTCATTTCCTCTGGACTCCAGATTGCAGACATCTTCACAAAGGGACTTCCTCGCCCACGTCATCAATTCTTATCCGGCAAATTGATGCTTACTGATTCCCCGCATCAATTTGAGGGGGGGTGTTAACATAGGCCCATTCGTTTGACCCATCTACAAAAGTCCATTAACTAGTATTGTACAACTATACATTCCATATATAGGAGATTTGATTGATTGTAATTGTCAAACCTGTACAGCAATACATACTATACTAGGAGATTCGTTGGTTGTAATTGTAGCCCAAAATTGGGCATTACTGATCTATAAAAGAGCATGGTGAATCCTCAAGGGATCATCGGAAATTCTATTCAATCTTCAAGATTATTCTTCTTGTTTAATCCTGACATGATTGTCCAGGCCTAGTGCTCTGCTCATTCAGCAAAGGTTGTCCCCTCATGCTCTATCAATTCAATTCAACTAATTTTCTATGATTTTTTTTTGGATGGTTTTTCCACTATTTTATCTGTTCTCGATGTTCATATGCCTATTCCGTATACCCTTGATTTCAATCTTGGTTACTAATTAGGAGTGATTAATCAAATTTCAATTTGGAGCATTTGTTTATTTTTGTTCTCTGGATTTGTATGATTCATCTTGTCGGTATGTTGGTTTCTAAATAACCAAGTTCTTTGTCGTCCTCAGATGGTTAGTGCGATCCCAACTCAGTTGAAAATGGGATTTTCATAAGAATAACGGAATATAAGTTCAGTTTTCTTGGGGTGTCATCCATCACCAATGGCCAATATACATAGAGATATATAGCAGCACATGGGTAGTTTAATGAGGCAAATAGGAAGTATTTAAGTCAGTTTAAGCCTAATTCTTGCTAATCTATTCAATTTTGATATTTTTGACATTTTCATTTTTATTCTTAAATTTTATGTGTTTCCAAAATGAAAAGTTGACATGGGATAGTGAATCAGGTGGAATGTTCTGCTATGGAGGCTAACTGAAGCAGGTTCTGAATCAAGATTGAGAGTTTCTAGAAAATGATCAAACTTATAGCTGATTAGAAGAATTACACTCTTTTTTAAGTTATGAGATGTCATTTCTTTGGAGAACGTGAATTTAGAATTGAACTGAGAAAAGACAATGAACTATGAAATAATCCAACATTTTTTAAGTTGTAAGAGCATCTTCCAAATTTATTGAAGTCGTGATTTTGACCAAAAAAAAAAAAACTACTTTCCTTATTTGATAAACTTAAGTATTTGACATGTGACATTAGATTAGGCATGGCAGGCAAAAAACTGTATGAGAAGAGCCCACCTAAGTACAGATGCATTCTCTTTTTCTCCTTTTTTTTTCTCTAATTCACATTTGTTGTTATTCTTATTCACATAATTGTTTTTATAACATTATTATTCACATAATAATGTGAAATACTTTGGGCATCAAATGAAAAACAAGATAAAACGATTCTCAACATTATATTTCCATTTAAATGATACCATAATTTTCAGTTAAGTGATAACTATTTCTCCCAAAGTTGTGTCGGGATAAACATAAGCATACCGAGTGGGAAAAGAAGTTTATATCTGTAGAGTAAGGTCAACAAACAGACCTTGATATGGCTTGCATTTGTCATGGGGAAGTCATTTATTCCTGAGGGACACATAAAAGACTGCACCAATACAGAAGAAACAATAGTCAGATAAAACTGAATCTCCTGTCATTATGTGCAACATCAGGTTTTAAAGCTAAACTTGCAAAGATGAATATACTGGCTAGCTAGGGATGGAAATTGACAGGTTCACACTATACCCAGATCCAAAGGGCCAAATTGGGTCCAGGTTATAGGAACCACACCCATACCCAAAATTAAATTAAAGGCCTGAATCCAGACCTGGATCCTAGGGCAGGCCTGCACCTGGTTAAATATAAACTCAAGTACTATATGTTAAATTTCAAATATGATGCACAGACGTACTTAAAGAATGTAAAGTCCAGCCTATGGGATTTATCTCATCATCCCATCTCTCCCCCGCTGAATTTCCACCAGGCCTTAGATGTGACAGTCAGCCCCAGTTGGTCTTGCCAAACATGACACATCGAATTTAATGTGACAGTTTGGAGCGGACAACTTTGAGGCCCTCAATACAATACCTCCCATGAGCCAGATGGTTACCATTTGTAGTACATAGGTAGGTCAAAAGGAGACTTCAAATTGGACAATATCCATGATTGACATGCCTCAAGGTAAGCAACACAGACCACACCATGACCGAAGAAGCCTCATGTACTTAATAAACATTATACATAATGAATACATACATACATACATACATACACACCATACCATGACTGAAGAAGCCTCATGTACTTAATATACATACATTTATGCATAATACATACATACACACCTACATATACAACCATTGAATCAAGCAAACAGGTCCTCCAATATGAAATTCATGACCCCAAGCCCGGCCCAAAATTTAATTTGTTCAATGCATCCATGCTGTGGACCTGATCCCAAACCCAAATCCAGAAGAGTCTAAATATTGTCATATCCAGTTTTTTCAATTAAGGTCCTTCGGTATTGAGGGACCAGTTTTCATCCCTAAGGCTAACTGAGGCCTTGTTTTAATGCAAAACAGTCAGAAAGTGTATTATAAAATTATGATTAGCTAAAGAGTAAATGACTACTACATACATGAGAACCAGACAAATGACACAATCTGATATTAGAGATACATGCTTTCATTATTTTTTTCCCCTGAAAAGCTCTTGATATTTCACAACATTAATTGCTTTCATTAATATTGGCAAAGGGTTTTTGAGGTCGGAAGAATCAACAATTATGTAAATAGATCAGTGCCCATAAATAAATGGCTCTGAAGAGAAAACAACAATTATCCAAAAAGATGGCTAAAGGAAATGGCTTAGAATCTTCTAATTTGTAAGACTTCTGGTGTTCACCAACCATTAGATTAATAAACACTCAAAAAAGAACTCACATATACAGCAGTATGGGTCTCAAACCATTTTCTATTACTGATGATAAGGAAAACCAAACTGCATCAATTTTTTTTTCCCTCTGTCCAGCAAAGGAACTCAAAACTTTTCACGTCTCAGAAGCCAGGGTTTGGAACCCTATGGCCTAACTAGAAGTGTTGTGTGAAACCTTGGCAATAAAGAAAACCATGGAACCGATATATGATAAACAACTAAAGCTGATGAATGGCTATTCAAATTTGAAAATGTACTCCACTAGTCCTACCAGGTTTGTCTGAGAATCAGGAGGTTGTCTTCACTAAGAATGTTCTCTTAGACTCGGGACCGATGGTCCAAAGTAATTAGAAATGTTGTGTGCAACACTGCCAAGAGAGAAGAGCATGGAACCAATGAGTGATATACAACTAAAGCTGACCCATGGCTATTAAGATTTGACAATGTACTCCACTAGTTCTACACATTTGCATCAGGTGAGGATACATACCATCACTATGAATGTCCTCTTATGCCTACATTACTACTATTAAAATGTGTGAAATTTTAATATATACCTTAAGACCAAGAGCACCAGCTTTCAGAAGACCCTCCAGAGCACTCTTATTAAAGGCATTATCAGGAACCAGTCCTCCCCAGAAACCTGATTTTATCAAAAATATTCAAACTAGCACCCCTGAAGATGAAAACAGACTAGCACCAAAGATAAGCAGATCTAAGAATTCTTAGCATGACTTAAACATCAAACAAATGAACAATAAAAGATTCTGTTCAACCTTAGCAATGTTACAGCAGTACTACAGGGATAACAACTTGGACCCAACTGGATCTAGACCTTAGCTCTGAAGCCAACTCAAGATCGATGGTAATATTCAGGTAAGAACAGTTCTCATGGAGTTACCATGAAAACTTTTTATGGGGCCCACTTTTGGGTCCCATTTGGGGATTTTGGGAGGAGGGGTGGAAAGATCCATGCGGGACCACGCTAGATATCAAGTTTGGCCCCAATCACATGTCCCTAACCCCTTCATCCATGGCCCACAAATCCATTTCATTCGGATCGGTGCACAGTCAATCCTATGGGCTAGAAAGTTTGGATCTAACTGATACATGGAGTGTGTGACTGTCAAGGCGTCCCCGTGTATTAAAAGGTCTGGATTGGTTGATAGACGGGCACCACCTAGAGTTCTCAAGAAAAACTCCATGAGAATAGTTCTCACTTGAATATTACCGATATATGTATCTTTTTTTTCTTTTGAATGGTAACTTAATAGTGAACTACTTGAAATAAGTACAAAATAAGAGGAAACAAGTTATATCTACATGATGAATTATATATTTCATTAGAAATTTCACTATTAGATAGATCATTTATTCATATATTGCTCAGGTACTCATGTATTTGATATAGACACGAAGGGATACAGAGCAGGACCTGATTACCAAATCAAGTACAAGGAGAGGGTCTACATCTACTTATATAATAACATTAAATATGACATATTAGCAATATATTATCATATATTTTACATAATTATATCCAATAGATTATGGGTAATATTACTGCGTTTCCGGACTACGCACATAGGCTGCTGGAGCCACCTTGATCCATGGCCCACAAGTTTAATGGCTTTATATTAAAGAAAAAAATAACCCTCGATCCAATGGTCCAGTCCATTCAGTGGTTCCAATTGCAAACACCAGGGTCCAATGACTATCAAGGGGTTTCCCATGTTGGTAAAAGGTTCAGATGAATCATAAGGCAGGCGTGCTAGAAGTTCTCACCACAAGGATATAGCGTAAGAATGTACAGGAACATTTTTCATATATAATATATATGTATGTATTACTTGCATACTTGGATATATAATATGGACATGAATGGATCCAATACTAGACCTGATTATCAATTGAGTCCAAACAAAAAAGGGTCCAGACGTAGATTTGTTGGGCTCAGGTCCTTCAGGGAAGCTGGTAATTGGAGGTCCATTAACATCTCTAATTAATTACATACCATGAGCAGCATTTACACTGACCGATAATAATAAAAGGGAAGGAATAAAAAAACAAGTGCAATGCAGGTATGGAACCCATTTCATACTGTCTAGATAATCCTAGGAAAAAAAAGGTCATTGTATACATTAGTTTCATAATCATGATCAGCACTTAATAGCATGATTCGAAGAGCATACCAACATCAACGTAGAGTTTATCCTGGGCTGCCTCAACCTATGACATAAAAGTTCAAATTAATCCAAGAGAAAGTAGTTAGAGCCCAATTAAAAATAATCAAAACATTATTTATAGTAAATGGAAAAGCCATCACAGGAACATTGTAATATCATGAAATCTGATGGTTGCAACTACATAACTGAAATAATAAAATGGCTTCAATCATGTCATAAAAAATAAGTTTGTCAGAAGGTTGGGCCCAGACCATTGGGTCTCTAAGCCTGGCATGTCGTGTCATGAGTGAGGTTCTAAGTTTAGAACATTAAGTGTGATGAAGTGAGTCGGTTCTAAAATTTCAGAGCCAATAAACAATAGGGCTTAGGACAAGCTTTTCAATTTAACAGGTTAGGCCAGACCTGACCAATACCATTATGATAATACTGTGTTACTCTTATATGTCGTATTCATAACAAATACGATATAAATATTCAATTTCCATGTATCAGCATTTCATGTTCCGTTTTAAACCTTGGTAAAGTAAGGCTGATGTCGTAAACAGAAACAACAGTAAAGGCATGTTAAATCTGTAGGAAAACCCATAAATCTGACACAAATTCATGGAGCTGTAGCACCTATATTGTTGATGACACTTAAATTTCTCAACAGAACAGGCTTGGGCTTGAAAAGCTTGGCATGTTTTGAGCTTCAGTCCAAGAATTCCATATTGGGTCAGCCTTTGGCTCACGATGACACCAGCCCTAAGTGGAAGCTAAAATTTGTGTTATCGGTTAAACATAGGCAAACCTCTCCCCAGCCTGTTTGTTCATCAAGCATGAAGATCAGCCACTGGCTAGGACCATGGACCAGAATGTCAAGCCAGATCCTGTCCATATTCCCATATAGCCAGAAATGGCAACTGGCCATGCAAAATGTTTTCAAACTTCTGTGATAGGATAGATTTAGAAATCCATTTGGCTTTCTGACCAAACAAAATCCCTCCAGAAGGCAATTAATAGATGGATAGCACGTAAAATCGAGTATGTAGACCTTCAGTCTTAATGCTTCTTCAGATACTGTTGAAGGAAAGCTGTTAAGAGGCATGTCAATCAGCGTTGTGACACCACCTGTATAAATAAAGTTCAGTACAAACCCACTATTTCAGATTCTACATTACAGAAAAATTATTGCTGTTGAATAAATTGAAATACTGGATGAAATCATAAACCTTTTCTAACATTCATAGAATCTAGAAGAGAAAAGCCATTGAAGCCAAAGCACTGGAATTTATAGTGCCAGCTTCTGGAGTATTGGTGTTAAAACAAATTTATCAACACAGGCGTTGGACATCATTGGTATATTGGTTGCATAAGGATCAAAGTCCATGGACCAGATAGTAAACAGGTTAAAATCTTATTTGATTTCTATATATCCATGCACATGTACAATGGTATTGCATATGGATATGGATTGACTGCACATATAGTCTTACCCAGTTTTGATCAGGACATGGATGGCGGACCCAGAAGATCCAGATACACATCCTTTTCAATGTGTTGGATGAGGACAACAAGATCATCTGTTATGGTTAGATTATCTAGTAATTTATATGATTGGGTTTATGAGTTTACAATAGGTAATTATCAAACATACCAGTCATACGTAAGTGCCTCTTTTGATGTATAATCAAACGATATACTACTTAACACTTTCTCTGATGTTTTAATGGTATGAAAGCAAATTTAAACTATAGAGGAAGTGCAAATTAGTACAGCTTTAATTACATTGAACAGAGCACTTATCTCAACAAATCTACTAGATAAATTAAGTCATTACAGATAATATCACCATAATTAACCTAATAAATCCAATAGATCCTAGAATAAAAGTACTCATCAGTTTAGAGTTTAATCAGCCATAATCTTTGATGATTTGGGAAAACCTCCACATTGATCAAAAGAAATAACAGATTAGAAAAGACAGAGAATCTCTAGGCATATTCCATTGTGGCTGACCCTGTGACTTATAATAGAATCTTTTTTCTTTTAATCATAGACTCTTGATGATGATTACAAGAATGAAGAGATGGCATCTATAGATAAGAGTCCTATCTTAAATGATTGGTAGGATTACATCAAGCAAAAGTAAAGGGATTATATCAAATAACATGGGAAGTACAGTACACTGCTAAAAAAGGTCAATATGGCAGTCCCGAGGGGTAAATATTACGATTCCTAGTATCCTATGAATTCAACCTGTGCATAGCCAAAAATGTAGGTCTGGATGAAGAACCAAATTTGATAGGTACTGTAATTCATTTAAGACAGCGCTCTTCTCTAAATGAGCAGATGAAGATTTTCAGCATTTAAAGCAGTAAACTAGCTGGTTTCAGAATACATTGGATATTATGGTAGGTATACCTGCAGCAGCTGCTCTAGTCCCAGTGTAAAATCCTTCCCATTCAACCCTCCCAGGTTCATCTAGATGTACATGACTGACATGAAGAACATAGACAGCGAAAGTAAGAACATCTGAAATCTGTTTTTTAGCAATCATAATAAGGAAATTCCAGCTTAATTTGGAACCTGCATTTCATCATGTTTAAAGATACAAATGCATATCCATTGATGCTTAGAGCCACCAGACATGATAAACAAAAATTCAAAAGCAGACAAAAAAATGAAGGAAGCAACCAGGGTTCCTGCCAAGGTAATGTTCAGGTTTACATTTTCCAAATCTCAGGAATTACATTTATCCTGATTCTAGGGTCCCTACACCGGACACCATGGTTCTTTCTGGTTGTTATGCAGTAGAGATATATGCAAATGTGAAAATCAAAAGTAATCAAAGTGTAAAATTCTTGGAAGTTAGTTCCTTTGTCAGCACCATCAGAACTAACTTTTAGCAGTCCAAATGCAAATTCAGTCACACCTCAGTTCAAATATCTTTATGACTAGCAAAGTCTATGAATCTATTTACAAGAGTAAGGGCATTTCCATACAAGGATAACAGGGCCTTCTCACTAGTAATTTACATTTTTTTATCGGCAGTAATAAGAGACTTTTGATATACAAAAGTAATCTGTCTATGGTGATCAGTCTTCAGTAGTAATTAACATTTACGACTTAAAAAGTAACAAGAAAGGAGAATACACAGGTGAAATTATCCATGTAATGCTGCATAGGAAAATCTAGTTACTAACAATGATAGATGTCCAATTAGGTCCAAGGGCTGTGGTGAAAAGGATCTATAAGGGCATGTTTGGGAGAGGGATACGGTAAAGTAGAGTAAAGTAAACCCAAAATCAAGAAAGAATAATATATGATTGGGTTATGATGACTTTTTGTTTTTAGTTGTTTGATATGGAATCTTTTTTTATTTTTTGTATAAAAAGTAGAGATTTTTTTGTAATTTAGTGATATTTTTTGACTTTTTTTTGAAAAAGGAGGAGGAAGATTTGAATCTTTAAAAAAAAAGAGGGGGGGGGGGGGGGGGGGGGGGGGGGGGGGGGCGGGGTGGGAATTTGAATTTTAAAAATTTTACTTTATTCTACTTTACCCTACCCCTACCCCAAACAAGCCCTAAAGGACGGAAAGATTTGCTGACCAAGTTCCCTAATGAGAAACTTTTGATGTACCATGGTAAAAGGAAGTTCCAAACTGACAGTGAGTTCAAAGGAAATGAAACCGAACCAGGGTCTACAAATCAGCAAGTGATCTTCCAAAATACTAAAAGGATTTTTTTTTTTTTCTTCCTGTACTTTGACTTGCACCCTGTATGCACATAAAAGGGGCCTCAATATTTCTGAAAAAAAAAGTCCATGAACACAGGTAATGCATGATTGGAGAATAACTAGGATATTAAAATCCTATCTGTGAATGCAACAAGAAAAGAATACGTCATTAAAGTATCATCCTGCTTGGGATGAAACTTGCAGTAACGGTCTTGTATTTTAGGTCTTTGAGTCTGCATTAAAGCAATCCTCAAAGAAAATAAGGTATGGACTAAATGGAGAAAATTGAGGAGTGTAAATTTTCAGAAGAAATAATGGCTAAAAGAGTAGTCCTATGGGCTATGATCTATTTCATTTTGGTCTGAAACTTGCAGAGAATTGGCTTTGTATTTTAAGTCTCTGAGTTTGTGTTGCTAGAATCCTAACGAGCTCTTTGCTTCAGTCAGGACCCTTGATACACATGCAATGTCCTAGGAAAAGTTCTTCCATGGACTTCCACTTTTCCACGTAATAGAAAGGAATTCCACCCCCTCCACCCTAGGAAATGGTTTTCTATGGCATCACAGATTTGTTAGTTTCTTTTGTCACTTTTACTTAATGAAATGGTGCCACATCAAACCACAGAAAAGCGAGGAGCGGTGAATAGTGGAACCTTTTCCATGGGTTTTCCATGGAAATGGTGTTATACAAACTTGCCCTTAGTTTCTAAAGACAACAAATTCCCTATCTTTGAGCTTTGATTCTATTACACCTACACAGCCTATACCAAACAAGAATTAACTGTCACTAAAATTTCAATTGAAGATGAGTTGATCTCAGGATTATAGATGAGGTCTATAGCATCAAAAAAGGCATTTTTTAAGACTTCATTTCTGGTCTATTAAGTTTCAGTCTCTGAAGTTGATCCTGTTAAACATTTTCCTTTAACAGTTGCTTCCATAGAAGTCAGCACTTACCTTTAACAGTTACTTACATGAAGTTTGATTCCTTGTCTGACAATTATACCAGCATGAAAGGGCTGTTATTACTAAGCATTCCCATACCGTCAACTGAGAGCTTGGTTATGGGTGTTTAATTCCTCCAAGATGTAGGTTGAGATATGATTTATATATTGGACTACAATCAAGTTTCATTTGATTAATATAAATTTTTATACAATCCTAGTTTTAGAGCTTATTTTCAGTGCGTTACTGAAAATACTATATCTGGGTACTTCCAGGCTCCAGCAATAATAACGAGGGCAGTTGCCAAATTCTAAAGGCAGACATTACGTTATAACAGTTGGGGAATTGATAATTCCACAATTTCAAATCCTCGACCATACTGGTTTCCTTCACGACTATTTTCATAATTGGGATTCCACTTTGGATGAAGCTCTGGAAAACTAACAAAACCATGACTTGAATATCAGCGACAGCAAGATTGAGTCAACTTCAAGACACAGATGAGTGTTTATCAAGTCCTGAAAATAAAAACTGATTATTTGGTACATAATTCATAAATTATTTTTAAAAAGAAACAGTAAACAAAAACAAAGTCAAGAGATGGTGAGAGATGGATGATAAGAAACTCATTCCATAATTTCTGACCTCATTGCAATGGTGCACTCTACTACTGGCTTTCCAGTTCTGTATTCTACATTGGTAAATTAATGTCAAAGTGAACAAAACTCTACTTGAAAGTCCACCACATTAATTTTCAGCAAGTCTACTTGAGTACTGTAAATAAAAATAAGGTTTGTAAGATCATTTAGAAATACAAAATCTGGAAATAGAAGATTAATAAGGGGGTCGTCAGTTATCAAAAAAAAAAAACAAGGAGTCATCAGAGTTGGCTAATTTCAAATCATTTGATGTATGGAGAAAGCACTGCTCTATGAAGATAATTTCAAATTCATCAGGCTCGTCTAAAGAAGGAACTATCCTTGTGAACAAAATACTCCAAAACTGTAAGGACATTACAAAGAACTGCTTCCCGCCTCTCTCTCTCTCTCTCTCTCTCTCTCTCTCTCTCTTGCAGACACATATGGCACATACTGATTGAGGTATGGCAGGTTGATTCATCCTCACCAAACCTAGTCCTCAGACAAGTTGAATCTGATTGGGGTGAGGCTATTGAGTACGGTTGAAGTTCTTCAGACAATGAGACAAGTTTTCTAAAGCACTGTGACATCAAAAGATAGAAGGATCTGCCACTTAGAGGCTGGGTTCAACCATGAAGGCCTGCCACTTCCATGATGGAGGTCCTAAGAGTATTTTCTAGAATCTCAAACCCTGAAACGTTTTAGTATTTTCTAGAATCTTAAACCCTGAAATCTTTAGTTACTCCTAATATCCTCTGAACAAAATTTGAGAAAATGTTCAGTTCTAATGAAAGCAGCTCACTTGAAGGCCCCCTTTTCCCTTGAGCATCAAGTGGTTTTAGCTATTCATGGCTTTCCCTGCTCCTTGGACTGACAAATCTGAGAACTTATACCTTTCCAACAAAACACAACAACCAGGTCCAAAGAGACGCCATAGGAATGAAGATTTGATAATACAGTTCAAGAAATAGAGCTATTCTCAGAGAAATATTTAGCATGAAATCATGTTTTATATTGCACCAAAGTCCTTCCTATTATTAACTCAAGGTACTTTGTAAATGTTAACCAAAATTACAAAGTTTATACATTATAACTAGACATAAGTTCATGCAAGAAAGCCAGTAAATGACTAAGAGAAGCAAACATAGGGTGTGTTTGGATGTATCCAAGCCGGTAGGATGTTTTGGCAGAACACATGGCTTATATTTAGAAAGTTGTTATCAATCAAATACATGTATATATTTATGTCTATATTTATTTATTTAGACAGTTGTTTGGTGCTGATCAAATACATTACAGATGAAATAACACTAATTTTCAGCATTTCAACCCCTTTTGATTAGCAACATTAATTATTAATTACAATTTGGAGCCCAGAAAAATAAATTGTTATTTCACCAAATATGATTCTAGGATTCTGTTCCATTTGAAGCAGTTAAATGAAAAAAATAAAATCCACTATTCCAAATTGTTAAAACTAAGAGATCTGGGCTACATCTTCAAACAGTGGAAGCAGTAAAGACAGAAATAAGAAAAGATTGCTACTGTATCTTACACATCAAAAATAAGAAAAGATCAATATTGTATCTTACATATCAACCAAGCCAGGCATCACAACAGCCTCCCCATAATCCACCACATGCCCCTTTAGGCGTTCCTCAAGCTGATCTATGTCCTTGACTATAGAACCAATGTTCCCTCCTCTTATTTCAACTGACCATTGGTAAGTTCATTAAAAAGTCAGCATTAGTTGCCATGACTGTAAAACACTAAGCCATGTTACATTAGGAAGGTTTTTTCAAAAGTGAAAGTCTCAAATAAGTGGAAGATGTACAGACTTCAGTAAATATGGCTTTGCCCAATTACAGAACCTATGCAAATAATTTTATCTGTCTTTTCCTTTTATAGCAAGGTATCCCTTTGAACAAACCTGCACCACTAATAACACCTTCTGGGGTAACAATTCGCTTGCTTTGTATCCAAAAACGGTCATGAGGAAGAAGGCTGCACTCACTGTTTGAAGGCTGTACATAGGCAATAACAAGTCACCAAAATTTACCAAGTAAAAGTTTACGTGAAAATATATATTTAATATATATATAAAGGAGCGCTAGATAGCACCCGGGCATTTTTAAAAGTGAAAACGCCAAATTTTGCAACAAATAGGAGATTAGGAATATAGAGAAGTAATTAATATTACTTTTAAAAAGGAGAAAAAGCCACCACAGGACTTGTCCCCTCGCTGGAGGATAGAAAGAGGGTAGAAACGCCCCTTTGTAAATGGGGCATTCCTGATAATTTTTCTATATAAATATATATATATATACATGTATAAACTACATATCTCATAAACATTTATGTGTAAATCTAAGTACCTGCACCTATGTATATATACGGGTTTCCTCATCTGGATCATGGTGAATGAAGGAGATGGAAAGATCATTTGTAGATTATGGGTGGGCATTGGGCAATAAATCTTAGTTCTTACACTGAAAACAACCAGAGCTGAAAAGGTAAGGACTAAGGAGTTCTACTTCTAGTATCTTGAAATAAAAACAGAATCTTCATTCATTGATTGGATTTTGGGGGTTTAGGGTTTTTAGAGACAGACAACTTTCTTCGTAAAAATCGCATCTTTAGTTCCAGACCGGTACAATGAAATTCCTTAACGTTCGCAACCAAAATTGCCACATAACGGCCGAAACCCGATACGTAACGGTCGTGCTGCACATAGGGAGGTGTCGGGTCCATCCAAAGCCGATAAGTGTAACGTACAGGCCAAACCCGACACGTTACAGGGTTACACACCGGTAAGAATCAAAAGAACAAAGAGGAAAAGAAATAACGAGTAGATTAAAATCTTAAACAGATGGGGCATAACTGGTAAACAAGAAAACCGTTACGACAATATCAATAACAGCCGAAATGGGCTTCGTAACGGCGGTAAACTAAAATCCAACGAAATACGAAAATTAGGATCCGTTACGTAACGGCCGAACCCCTTCCGTAAGGGCTAAAACCGGTACAACAGCTTTTTTATTTTGTTCAGAGGACTTACCAAGTACTTAAAACCAAACCTGAGAAAGTGAAATCTTTCAAAGTAATATATTTGGGGAGGGTGTTTGGATGGAGGACTACTTAAAACCAAACCTAAGAAAGTGAAATCTTTCAAAGTAATATGTTTGGGGAGGGTGTTTGGATGGCTGGAAAACAAAAAAAAACAAGGAATCTGGAAGAAGTAGAAGCAGAGAAAGAAAGATAGAGAGAAGATCTGATTCTGACCTTAGAGGATGATCTGAGGTAGAGAACAAGGACAGAAGCAAGCAAAACTAAGATAGGGAAAGCCTTCCACTGCAGGAAATCCATTTTCCTCTCTTTCTCCAAACCTCACAGCTTCTCTGCTACTGATCTTGCAGAGAGGTCCAAACCCAAGAAAATGGCATTTGCATCTTAGAGGGAAGTGTAGTGTGCCTTACACTTGGGGGGGGGGGGGGGAGATTGGAATCTGATTCGAGGGTCGAGATCTTATCTTTGGCTGGGCCCCACTCATCTTTGCTTTTCGAAAGGTGCTACATTTTTAGTAGTGGGTGGGCACGACTGAGGTCAGTGGGGATCTACGTTTCCAGCTCTTGTGGCTGAAAGAGCTTTAAATTTGTTTAAAGTCCAACTCACGTGTATGGGGAGTTGAACTTACGGCCAATGGTGCCGGCAGAAAACAAGAAAAGAGAAAAAAATTCTTGTTCCTCCAAGTTGATGCCCAAGTAAGGACATCCGATAAAACCGAAGATGTCAAATAGTACTCTTGATAGAAAAATCGATCGAGTTTATTCCGCACCCTTCGTTGGATGAGATAATGGGTCGGATTCTATAAAATCAAATCTGCCAAACTTGAGAAATGATGGAAGAGAATAAAAAGCAAAAAACCGGAAATCGAAATAAAGAATCAAAGAAAATAAATAATAAATAAAAAATAAAGATTCCAAATGAACAAATTCAAACTCAAAGGAGATCTTTGGATTGTGCAACCTATCTAGACATTTGATTCAAAATAAATTAAATTGGAGAAACAAAATTCATAAATATATCTAAACCGAATTGATAATGACAGGAGCCTCATGGCATCACATTGGAGAGTGATGCTACAAGTGGCAGCCCTATGATAGATAGACATGAAAATCCACCGCTGGGTCCCACTTTCGTATCAGAATTGTTGAAAAAGAGCAAGTAAAATCACAAGCTGTGGGAAATCACAGGCTAGGTCCCACACTTAAATAGTTATTCACACTTAAATTGTTGAGTAGGCCTAAATTGTTCAAGTAGTTAGCAAGTCGAATAAAACACTAGAAGTCTTCAATAAAGAGCTGGAGGTCCGTGCTTCCAAGTCATATGAGGTTTATACAATACACAATGCCAGTAGAGTGGTGCTGTAAAAGAGGGGCTCAACCAAGTCCAAGTGAAATTTGGCTCAAATCCGCATCACGGGAAAATTGTAGTTACATTAAAGTGGGACCCAAAGATAATTTCATATTAATTTAGAATTGAGATTTAGCAAGGAAAACCCCCATTATGAGCAAGGGAGGCCAATTACATCCCTCATATCACCAGTGGGCTGCGCGGGCAAAGGTCACGTGAGGGGTACCTGAGACCGTCAGGGGTTTACTCAGGGGATCCGGAGTCTGGAGCCCCGAATTTGATAGCAAGCAACTTTCATTACACTTAACAGTGAACAAATTATCCATTTGGACTAAACCAATGCACAAAATATAAAATAAAATATGTGACAGGCGGGACCTGGTAAATGGCCTAGCCTTGCCTTGGAATTTGAGGGCTGCAAAACAACTTAGGCCTACAGTGTCCTCGTGCTTTTTAAGAATGAAGAAACAAGCCTTTTTTATAGTATTTTTAAGGATAGAAAGGCCAAGTGCCTTGTAGGAGGGCAAAATTGATGGTCAATGAGTCAGTGGTGAAGGTTGTATGTGCCCGTGGCGTAGAGTACACAATAACAACCCAACCCGAGCCCACAATGATAGCTCACATATAATTTAGGAAAAATTTTCTAATTAGGGCTCAAATTTTGCCCAAATCTCAAATCAAAACCAAAAAAACTTTTAGATTTCAAAAGAGGATTTAAGTTTTTCGGGTATCTTTTTTTCTTTAATTACCTGAACTGCTCTCATATCCCTTCTTCCCAAAGCCCTGTTCCAATGGTTCTTGCCGTTGTTGGGTGCTTGCGGGCAGAGGAGGGGAGTGTTGGGCCAGTTTTTGGAAGAACCGTTGGAAGAGGGTTTTTGGACTGGGAATGAGCTATTCAAGGAAATGTGAGCCTGAGCCATTTAGGCAGTCTCTGGACAAAAGGGAACAGCTAGCAAAGAGGTGGATTACAGGCACATCTTGCCCTACGGAGCAGAAAAGCTCTAGGCGTTAGTTTGTGAGGCTATGCTGGAGACTGCCGACTAATGGGCAATATTGGAAAACTGCTTTGGAGAGGGCTTAGGGGATGACATAATCAGAGTTCAAAAAAGGAAGAGATGAAATGGAAGGGTTGTTGGGGCTGGGGTTGGGGTTGGGGTAGGCATGGAGGGTGTGAAAGGTGTTAGAATTACGAGTGTTGGCAAATTCATGAGTTGGACAAAACTCGGGCTCGAATTGAATTATAATTTTATATTTTTAGATTAGACTGTTGTGTGTCTCGCTGGGTCGCTTAAATGAAGGTGTTTAAAAAAAAAACAGTCATATCTCTCAAATCAACCATTAGATTGGGGCAAGTTACATGCTGTTGGAAAGTTTTTTTTTTTAAATATCCATAATTCAAAGATTGTCTCAATCAAAGCTAAAGCGACAAAGTTATGGCCTTGAGAAGTTTTCAAAATAATTACAAAAATGCCATCCAATCAATTGGGCATCCATCTATTCGATCAGGCAATGTAGAGTCTCGATCCAAATTTCAATTGAAGACAGAATCGATACTCAATCAATCCGATCTTTGTCTGATCGATTGGATGACGTACAGAAAGCCACCAACCTGCGCAGAATTATTTCTTTTTTAAGTTAGAGTTGCATGTTTTAGTTCCTCATAAACTCTACCTCTAGGACATGAATTATGGGTTATTTAAAAGAGTTTTCTCTCAACCCTGAAGCAAGAATCTCAAGGTCTTTAGTCTAGAAAACTTATGGGAGATTTATCTTCTCTAGAGCATTCATTTGAGAGATAGCGTTGAAGCTCTTGTTGTAGAGGTTATTGCTTCTACTTCCAGTAGAATATTATCTTTACTTATAGAAGGTTGTTCCTCTTGAATGCTTCAAGGCATATTGGATCAAGTGTGAAGAAAGTGAACAACATGTGCGTCGATAAGAAAAATTGCAATCCTTTAAGTTGTGTTCAATTGAACAAAAATAGTAAATAGATCTTGTAACATTTGATTACAACAACCTGGGATGATGATTCTAAGATGCAAAAAATTCACTTTCATACACTATGAGTGCCCAAGTATATATTGCATTTTAGCTAGATCTTCATAAATCACATTTGAATTCAATATCCTTCCTTCTCTCCGGGATATCTTTTGTCCAAAACTAGAATGTCCCACCATGCCCTATGGTGTTAACTGCTACATATCCTGGCTACAGAGAAAGGAGATATGATGCCAATTGTGAAGACTCTGTGGTGAGTGAATCACTTCACTTTATTCCTCAAGAAGCTACTTGAGCTGTCGCTATCTCAAATTTACTCTAAAACCCCAAACAGGGTAATGTAAATAAAAGATTCATTTGTGTGCGAATTCACTTCAGGCCTTGCTAAACATACACTAAATTTATCTCTTCTTACACCACTTCTCTTTATACACAATGAAGTAAGTGAGGGGGTTTAGTTTTCTTCTCTTTATACACACTACATTTACATATATACCCCCACCCAACCAAATTCCTCTTTCTCTACACCAAAAATCCCTCTTTCTTAAAGGTATTTTCTTCTTTAAAGTATTATCTTCTCTTCTCCATATATTATTCATTACAATGGGTTCTTGCATGTTTAGATTGTGATAGTAGAATATATTTTTCCCTCAATTCCGTTGTGTGCTCATGCAAGCCGTTCCATCCCGTCGCCATGTTCGGCCCTGCGTGGCCGAACACAGTGCATATTGTTCGGCGTAGTGTGGCCAAACAACTTCATAGTGTTCGGCCACACAGGGCCGAACATATGAAAGGTGTTCGGCCACTCTTGGCAGAACATGCATATTGACAAGGGCATTTTAGTCTTTTCATGTATGGGCAAAACTGAAAAAAAAAATTAAAATCCTGGTGTAAGAAGAGAGAAAAACGGTGTGTATTTAGAAGCTCCCATTCACTTCACTACTCTTGATGAAGTGAAATTCCAAACATGCCCTAAAAGGCATATTGGTCACTTACTGACATTGCAGATTTTAGAGTGTCAATGGACCAATTCAACTATTAAATTATAATCAAAAGTTTGTAGTATATTGGTTGCCTCAAAAGACTGAGTCAGTCAAGAAAGGACTATTTGCCTCTTTCTCACTAAAATTCTATGATATTTTAACATACACTAATTATTTTGTTCTCCAACATAATAAGAGGTTATGCACATCATAATCAAAAGACCTATGTTATAATGTATTGCACATAGAAGAGTCATGTCCCATTTTTCTTTTGGTGTGTGGATGCATGAGTTGGGTGTCTACAAGAGTTCAAAGAGAAGAAAGAAATTCAGTGCAACCACCATAAATACTATATACCAAATTATTCTTTAATCAAATTCTTCAAGTTTAGCCACATGTAGGCTTAGAAATTGTTTGCTGGTAAGTTGATTTATAGATCTAAACATTTAGGATATGTTTGTGTAACACTTTTTTTTACAAAAAAGGGGTTTTTTTTAGAGAAATCATTTTTAATAAGTTTGGTGTAGCATAATTATTCGGAACCACTTTTTCGTCGTGTCACTGCAAAATTAGACTTTTCTTTAAGAAGGTTGGAAACGAAATTATTATGTTTTTGTTTCCGCGGAAATGTTCACTATCTTCCTATTTCACTATGGGTTGCAACCCCATGTCCGGGCTTTTCCATCTTTATCAACTTCAATGTCCCTCCCCTCTCTTCCTATTTCCACATTCCTTACCCCTTTCTGTACCCTCCACCCATCCTTCCACCCCTTCTTTTTATAGTTTTCACCAAATATTCTGCAATCGGACCAAACATCATTATCTCCAGTTCACCATGGAAAAATATTTTGCACCAAATACCAATTTTGTACTTCCACGGAACAATTTTCCTATGAAATTCCCTTTCATGAACTTTGCTAATGTGGCCATTTCCTCTTTCCACAAAGACGGTGTGTACACAAATGTGCCTTTAGTCTTACACAAATGTGCCTTTAGTCTTTCTTCCCTTCTAATTTCAGTAATGAAACATAACAATGGTCCTACATTGGTGTATTGTTCTCATACCACTATGTTTAAATGGAGAATTTGACAAATATTAGTTAGAATTGTCCAAGAAATTCACTCGTCAAGGCAAACAAAAAAGGGCATGCTCTTTATTAATCATAGAATTATATGTAAGGGATTTACTATTTGAAATAAAAAAAAATTTCAGTTAACTCACCCATTAAAAAAAAAACCTAAACTACCCTTACCCTCTTCTCTCCCACTCACCTACCCCACTTCGCCCTCTTATTTCCTCCCCTTCCCCACCTCCCCCTCCAGCGACAGTCAATAGCTCTAGCGAAAAGAGTCGCCGGATGTCCCTCTTCCTCCTCCTCTCCCTTTCTCTCATGTGTTGTATATCATATATATTAATAGGCAACAGGCTTGACCAGGTTTGACTTTATCAAGTCTTACCTACAGGCTTTCTCAAAATTAGACCTTACTCTATTCTTGGACTTTAGAAAGATTAAAAAAAAAGCCCTAAGCAACACGTATAGACTTAATTTGAACCCAACCAAATGTCAACTTATACCCAACACAGGGAATATGGAAAAAAAGGTACAGTCAAGGAATTTGGTGATTGGGCCCAAGGATGAAACTGTGGGACCCAAATGTGGATGAAAGTTTATGGATAGCCATGTAGGGCTGCAAACATAGATCCAATTTTAAAAAGGAGTTGTTAGATGTACATCAATCTGGATTTTTCTACATAGCCTTAAAAATAAAATTAAAAAATTAAAAATCTCCAAAATACTTCCACCTCCTTCCTTCCCTACAAACTTTTTCTCTCTCTCCCTCCTCCCCTTCCCCTTCCCCACCACCCATTTGGCTTGCAACAAACTCCGATGGCGTAAGGGAAGGAAGGAGGAAGAAAGAAAGTGTGTAGAGATTGAATGGGGTGAGGGTATTTAGAGGGTTTCTAATTTTTATTTTATTTTTATCACAACCCTAGAAATCTATTTGCCTAATAACTTGATGAGTCTGTCACGTATCTAAAATGCTTAAGTCAAACTACTAGTAATGACTTATATGGTTTATTATATATCAAATTTATATTTCATTAACTTATATGGGATAAGATCTTCCAATTAAAGATTCCAAATTGGTTCTGCTTAGCGTCTTTGATTTATAAGACAAAAGCTTCCCAGAACATGCTCAAATCCCTCTTAAAAGCAGGATCCAAATATTGGACCTCACTTCGTCACTAAAAAACAGTCGTCACGCTTTCGAGTTTCATGCATCACCGACAGGCTTGGATGAAAACCAGGTGAAGAAGCCACAGACAAGCGGCCTGTGACTTGTGAGAAACGACAGCAGAAAAGCAAGAGGGAGCTCGATTCCTGAGATGGGGTTGCAGAAGAAAACGATCATGGTGATGGGTCTCCTTCCTTTTCTCCTTTTATCGTGTGTGGAAGCGTGGACAGGGGAGATTCGTGGTAGAGTTGTCTGTGATGTTTGTGGAGATTCCTACCTAGGACCTGAAGACCATGTCCTGGAAGGTATAAAAAAAAAACGGTCTGTTCATTTGCTAGTATAATATTGTCTAATTCATGATTCCTTTGATGGGTTTCTCTTTTGGAGTTGTATTTTATGATGGGGTTTTGTTGGAATTGGAAGTTTTGGTAGTTTGGTAGTCGGTGATGGGGTTTATTGAGTTTTGAGCTTTCAATAGATGGAGTGGGATTGGTTCATTTTTTGTTAATTATGGATGTCTTTTGGGTATAAATACCCTTTTGGTATTGTTATTTGATCTGGTTTTGCTTACTGTCTTTGATTTATAAAACAAAAGCTTCCCAGAACATGCTCAAATCGGTGGTTTAGGATTTTGATGACGAGTCTCTACGCTGGAATAGCAATTTATCATGGGTCTTTGTTAGAATTTGAAAGTTCTGGTAGTAGATCAAGGGTCTATTGTAGTTTTGGGGCTTCTGTTGATGGGGCATGGTTTGTTGAGTTCATGGTTGGTATGTTCATTTTTCAATCCATACTTTTTTGGCCATAATTATTGTCTTTTTTTTAAAATGAAAATCAAGAGCTTCAAATCCCTTGTTCTGGTAGTAAAGCATGTATTCTTCCTTTTTCCTTTGATGGGTCTCTCCTCTGGGGTTGCAATCTATCATGGGCCTTTGTTGGAATTTGATAGTTTAGGTTCATTGGTAGCCAGTGAGGGTTCTATTGGTCTGTGAGATTTCAGCTGATAGAGGATGGTTTGTTGCAGTTCTTGGTGTGGTTTGTTTGTCCGTTATTATTGATTACATACCACCTTGGTTAGAGTTCAAGGTTTCAACAGAGAGAGTATGATTTCCTGAGTTTTGCAGCATGGTTGGCTTTATTTGTTGATTAGATATATCTTTTGGCCGTAATGTGGATAAAAACTCCTCTTTGTTTTAATGTTGTGCATGAATTTTGTTTAATTTCTTTGATAGGGTCCTGTTTTCTAGTTTGTAATCAATAATAAAGTTTTTGTTAAACTTGAGGTTTTCATTGGTAGAGTTGATTAGTAATCTCATTTCACGTGTTGTGGATGGAAAACCCTTTTCGTGGGTATCTTATTTGGCTGCTTATTCAAGTTATAATTTTCTTAGAAAGCTATTTTTTAAAATAAATAAAATAAAAGAAGTTTGAGGATTCGAATGACTTTGCTTAATTTTGCTGGCCAGCATCAGCAGTTGAGCTGTAATCAACCTTGAATTTCAACAATTTTGAAATTTTAATTTTTATATGTTTTTTAATGATTCGAGATTTTGAAGAATGTGGTTTATGACTGATATCATAATTTCCCATTTGATTATCTTTGTTGGTGTGTATTGGGAACAAATGAAAACCCATTGCTTGGATTGATGATTTGAGTTAGCTTGATTATTTCTCTGAGTTTTATATACAACTTTGGGATAAATAGAACCAGTAGCACAGTTGCAAGGTGCTCATTGTTTCAGCCACAAGCTTGCAATTTTAAGTCAACTTACATTAAAAAAAACAAAAACAGAGAGGGAGAAGAAGAAGAAGAATGGTGCCCTAGAACAAGGAATGTCATCTACAACGGATGACATGCTCCATTAGATATGGCCTAAGTTACAGGCCAAAGCATAAGTTACAGGCCAAAGCAAACAACTGGATTACGACTGGAGCTTTTAAGTAGTGCTAGCGGGATAATGATGGTGATGATGCTTAAAGTTAGTAACCCCCACTGTCCAACATAATCCTTCTTTATGGTGAGTATCATGTTGAAGGGATTTCTCAAAAGAAGCATGAGCTGAGCATGAAAGCAGTCACATTCCATAGGACCTGACTCATTTAGGGCCAATTCCGAGTCGACTTGTACTCGGCCAATTTTTTTATCCACGTGTCTATTTGAAAAGAGCTTCCCTGAGAAACTTTGAAGCCTAATTAAGGCTTTTAGGGCAGCACAGATCCCTTATGGCTTTCATTTTCAAGGATGGTTACACCTCGTTGATGGACAATGAAGCCAAGAAACTTTACTTTTGATTGCCAAATGCACAAAGATTTTATAGATGTGTCGAGTATTTTTTTTCCCTTGATGACATCGGTAATTACTCAATCTCATGTTGTTATTAATCTCTAATTGGGTAGGTTTTTGCAAACCCACTTCTTAAGTGATAAGCTAGATGATCATATGACGATGGCTAACTAAACTGATAGTGTGACAAATGATAATGGTGAAGGTGTGAATGATTTAGTTTTTTTTTTTTTTTTTTTTTTGTTGGGTTGGGGTGGGGGGGGGGGGGGGGGGGGGGGGGGGGGTTGGGGTTGGGGGGGTTGGTTGTTTTGCATACCAGGGGTGTTTGCATATCAATTTCTGTGTTGTGGTTGCCATGACTCGATTGACAACTTTGAATAGTTTTGATTCATTTTGTGATGATATCTATGATTAATTTATGTAGCTTGCTGGTCGTGGTTAGAGTAGCAGACTTGAATTTTTATGTTTTTGTCTTAAAGCTTTCATTAAAGAAAATCTCATTACTGGCAGTTGTATCTTAGACTTTTGGTAATAAATTTTAAAAAAACACAAGCAATGAAGGTGTGGGTGTGGGTGTTTTTGGATTTGGGGGGATATACTTGCCGTCACAATCTGGTCATGATTAAATGGCAGTGAAGTACTGAAGTTTATCCATATTTCAGCTGCAACAATTTTTTTACTTGGATACCGTTCCGCTTTCATCCTTATTCAGAATCTTACTCCTGCTCCTGCTTCCAATGTTTAGTTGCTTACGCTTAACTGATATTTGAGAATTTGTGCTTCCTGCTTCTCCAAAGAAGTCCCACTCAGCTCTTGCTCCTGCTTCCTTCAACTAAATCCATCATCCGATGGTTCACACTGGATCATATATTGAGTTGTTATGGAGTAGTGACCACACTTAAATTTGTTTCAAGCATGACCTTTCAGGTTTACGCATCTTCATATCATTTTTTGCTTCATAGATACAGACAGGCAGTTACAAAATTGATAGCTTTTCTGTTCATACCATGGCAGATTTAATTTATTGTGAATGTGAAGTTTTCTTTTGAATGTATGGTAATTGTATTTTGAATTTGTTTGAGACATGAGATGTTATGGAGTGGATACATCGTTGAGGATATCTTGGCGATTTTTATTGAGTGCATCCAGTACGTACCCAGTTCCTGAAAGCAGAGGATCCCAACTTCAGCATTTTTTTTTTTTTTTTGGTTAGTGAACTCGATAATAAAGTTCATGCTTAATCATATCTTCCTATGTGATAAATGTGGAAGACGATAAGATCATGGTCAAAATAGATAAATCAGAAAGTTTGAATAAATTATTATAATTTTATGGGTGTGTGCGAATGTTGGGTTTACTTACTACTACCATCTCTACTATTTAGTGAAAATTTTCTTATCTGTAACTGTTCAATAAATTATCTGTAGCTCACTGCATGCAATTAACAGTTTCCTAGTAATAGTGTCCTACCAACGTTACTCAGTACCTAAGCTTGCCAGTGTATCCGTGCTGTATCTTATTTATAATTCTCTTTCCATTGTCAGGCCCTGGAGTTATGGATTCTTTTTGTACCCCACTATTTGGGGATCACCAGGACCTAGTCATTCTGTGAAGGAATAAGATTAAGGCAGAAAGCAGATAATTTAGTTGTTCATGTATTTGGACATTGAGTAGCATCTGTATGATTGATGTTGTTGCTGCTATAGCGTGCCTTGGATTTGCTTCAAAGTTAAAAGAAGTTATTTTATTTATTTGTTTTTTTTTATTGTCTTGTTGTGGGTTTTGCATGAACAGAAATATCCATTACTAGGAAATATTACTACTTCTAATGTAGAAGAGGTCAACCTAACTTGGGTTAATCAGCAGGTCGTCATGTCCCTGGACAGTCAGCACTCATCCGGCTCACTCAAACCCACTTGTAAATAGTCAAAGGGTAGATTCAAGATTGTCTCTTCTGTAGATATGATTAGACATTCTAACGGTAGGAAATTTCTTTAATCTATTCTTAGTATGCTAAATCATTGTAATCCTTTCATTCCTTAACTAAAGTCACTGTAAAGGCAAGTTCTACATTATAAAAGGTACTTTAAAGGCAAGTTATAGATTATAAATTGGTGACCGATCCATAACGAGTATAGACTTCACTGCATATCTTCTTGCTCTATTCTTCCATTCTTCTGTTCATACTGTGACAAAGCCTCCAAGAATTTGTTATCATCATGGAACGGGTGATCTACACTGATTAGAAAAACAGTGATGTGCCCTTCCTTTTGAAACTGAGTCCAAACAAAAGTGGACAGTCTGTAAGTAAAAATTCTCATTTTCCATTCTCTAGAATGATATTTATTGGACCACCATGACTGAACAAGTGATGTACACTGATACAAAAAGAAAAAAAAAACCAATGTAACCCTTCTTTTTTTTTTTTTGGGACTGAGTGCAAATAATAGCTAACAGTCTGAGAAATTAATGAAAATTCAGATTTTCAGTCTCTAAAATCTACATGATACTAATAGACACTGAAGAAATTTAAGAAATGGGACGGAGAAAATATTTAATTTTGAGGTAGAATGGGTTTCCCCACTTATGATTCATTTTACTGGAGTTAGACATTCCTCTGGGATGTTACCGATATGGAGCAAGTGGCGCATTAACCAATATGGGGTTTCTACCATTTACCAATAGTTAATATAATTTATATATAGTATTTCTAGTGTTTATTCCTAGGGCAAAATCTGTGAAGTTGTGCGTTCTCAACTTAAGTGAGATGTCCAGCGTTCGCACAAAAGCATAAAATTAATGAGAAATCCATTCCTCTGTGACTCTGCTGTCATGGGAAAACTCACATTGGCTATCCTTTTTTTTTTTTTCCTTTTCTCAAAAATGGGTATCTTCATCCTATCATGTAAGGAATTGGAATACACCCGTCACATTTTCTCACAATTGGCTTCTTCTTTCTGGAATGGGAGAGCCTGTCTTCCCATTTCATCATACCATGCTTCTTCCTTCTATGGGAGAATCTGTCTAGAATCTGTCTTCCCATTTCATCATACCGTACGTTTTCTTTTATTGCTAGCTTGCTTCTTGGTTATAATCACACCTATCATTCTTAATTGTAGGTACAATAGAAAAGTTAATGACCTTTTACCCTAGTAATCATTGAATAATCGATGGCCCCTCTCTTGGCTTTGGAGAATCAAATGAAACTCTTTTTTTTTTTGGTTTGATATGCTCAGGGAGTCAGGAGTACTACATTGATTATTTTTTATGGATTGTATCTGGGGACCTAATTAGATAATTGATCAGGGACAATTTCTTGTGCACTATGGGGTATGCTGTCTATTCAGGTCAGTGCCACTGACACAGTGGGATCTGGTGAAATTGAGGGAGCGGTTCTTCCTTTGGGGACAATCCAGATGGTTGCTCCTGCAGGAGCGCATGCACAGGAGAAACTTTTCCTTTGATCAGCTTCTAATTAGGAGATGTTTTTGTTAAGTAGAAACCTTTCCTTTGATCAAATTCTATTTAGGAAGAGATGTTTTCATTAAGGATATAATCAGATGTTGATTACATTGTAAGTAAAAGATTATTTGAGGGTGGATCATATTGTGTAATCTATTTCTACTCATCCACAAATAATACAAAATGTAGATGGATGCCACAGCTGACATCTCAACCTTTTCCCCAAGCTGTTCTTTTTCTCTATCTTAGTGGGAAAACTGTTGAGTCACATGTTGTGTAAACTTTATTTGTTGAGGACTTTTCTTCTTAAAACCTGTTTGTTGCGTGTCAAGAGAATATGCTTATGACAAGGACAGTTTGTTATAACAGGGCATATGAGTGGGGTAGGCTATGGTTATTGGTAATGCAGAAAGGCAATAATAAATATTTGGGAAGTATCATTGTTGACACTTCAAAGATTTGCATATGCAGTCTATTTTACATTATTACATTATTACTAATGGGTTATCTAATGTGAAATCATTAGCTCTTCCTTGCATTTTGCTTTCTATGTACTGTAGAAGCAATCTTATGGGTTTCTGGTATTTGTCTTATAGCTTTAAAACATTAGAAATCTAGTGTCTGCCTATTTGTAAGTATTCATGTTGTTTTGTTACTTCATGTTTAGTTAGTATAGCTCTAAACTTTGACAAATTTGTTCTAGTCTACCTGTATTTCTTGTGTCATTCTTCTAATGCTTTGGGCTGACATGATAGGAACTGGGAAGACTTTTCCATCATTCATGTGTGGTATTACCATATCACAGGGAATGTAAATTTGTCTGCAAATCTTAGCTGTGTACTTGCTAACTGCCACTTGCACGAGTGAAGCCACATTAATCGCTTAATTGTGATCTAGTGTGGTGTTTATTGTTGTATGCAGGCGCTGAGGTGGCTGTTCTTTGCATAACAAAATCTGGGGAGGTCCTTAATTATCAGGCTTTCACCAACGCCAGGGGAATATACACAGTAGCTGAGACCATGCCTGAAAGCAATCGATGGGATGCATGCCTAGCAAGACCCATCAGCAGCTTCCATGAGCACTGCACCCGGCAAGGAAATGGAAACTCAGGCATCAAGTTCACGTATAACCTTCCATCGGGTCACTCTCATACTGTTAGACCTTTCCTATATCAGCCTGCTAATGCCCCAAAATACTGCCTTTGAATGTAATTAGTGCTGTCAATGGGCCAGACTCGGACTTGAGAAAATAAAATATATTTGAATAGGCCTAGTCTGGCTCAACCCAACCAGTTAGAAAATCCAGGTCTGAAGCCACCCTTCCCTGCCCATTGACGGCCATAAATTTAATCAAGTATATAGTGGTGCACTAAAGAGGGTGTGTGTGGGTAGAAGCCAATGTAGCAAAGTGTGTTATATCTAATACAAAAATATTATATGACTTGGAAGTTCTATTTTACAACTGTTCTGATTAAAGGTTTAAAAAATGCTTTGATGAATATAAGGAAAATATTTTGGTTATTTTTATGGAGCGTTTTGTGTGCTAGATTTATAGGTTTTTCATTGATCCTTTATATAAGCAGCACAGTAATCAGAGTCGGACCCAGGTTTAATCAACTGATCTTGTTTTATGTGGGAATACAAATGGGTTTATGCGTTGTCTAGAATAGCAGGGCCTACATCCAACCTGGTTTCTATAATGAGCGGTCAAGTACAGTTACTATTATTTGATGCTGCAAATGTGTATTTTTTGGTGGGTCATTCCTTTGGTTTAAGAAATTATTCAATCTCATGTGCCAGTATGGGTAGTCTTCCTTGCATTGAACCATTGTCAACAACCTGACAGATTGTGATCCTCCCAGTGTTGGTTACCCAGGCTGGGGTCCTTCATTACAACCTTACTGTGTCAGAATTTTCACAGAAAGGGCTTTGTGCTTTATTGAGGGTGGTTGGAGAGCGAAAAGTAGATACTTTGGGGGTCCCTTGTAGATTGTATTTCCATCTTTAGATCATTCATCCTTGGAGCCTAGTTGCATAGTTGGTAGCAAAATTTTTACCACGTTGGGAGGAAATGATTGCCCATCTATAGATTTAGTTGACCCCTGTGAATCTCACACTTCTTCCTAGGAGCCCCTAATTGTTAGAATTTTTGTGTTCATTGTGAATCAGGCAAACAGACCCTGCAAGCCATTTCTAAGAACTAACTTGAATTCAGTACAGACTTAGCAAATGAGCCATAGTGAAAATCATAATGCAGTTCTCCCCTGTTTGGATTATTAACATGAACATTCCTGTGTCAATATCCAATAAAATATCTGTGTCGTCCAGGCCAATCCAGGATGGCCTTAGACTTTGACCAGCACTAGGTTTTCTCATCAATTAGACAATCACTGTTCACTGTATATATAGGGTGGCCGTGTTGGGTCGAGTCGACCTGCAGGTTATGGATTAAAGTTCACTCTCGAGTTAACTCGATGCCCTTTTGAGTCAACTGGTCAAGCCAAGTTCTGTTACGGATGATATAGGACAGTTACTATGCTGAGCTATCTGGTAGATGATCAGTGATTGCATAATTCCAGCCTTTGATATAGCATGGGTGTTGTCCTCATCTAAAAACCCGAAATTATGATCTAACTCAACGTCAGACCGAGTCTGTCTGAACCCAGTGAGTCCATGAATTAACTTGAAAGACTCAGTGACGGTTCAAGTAATACTAGGAGCTGCATGTCTTTAACAAGGGAATGAAATTAATGGAGGTTTAGAATTGGTGTTACAAGCCATGCCTTTTCTTTTAGTCTCAGTCGAGACCGTTACAAATCAGGGTGTTGTGTAAACTTGTATGGGTTTATCCACCTACTATCTGACCAATGACCCATTTAAAATGGGTTTGATATGGGTTGAGTCTCAACCCTCAAACCCCTATCTCAAATTTTGAAAACCAAAATTATTTTGAAAGGTCTAGTAAAAGAGATATTGTAAAAGATCAAAAATGTTATCTTAAGCTGAGAGGGAGAGTTAATTCTATGCAAACTTTCCCATGACACGTGATTTTGGTCCTCCATTTTTTGTCCTTTTCTTTTATTTTTTGTTTTTATTTCTGTTTTTTAGCTTTACAAGAGACTAGGCAATTTCCTCATAAGTTGACCAGCAGCCAGGGCCGGTTTCGACAAATTGACTGTGTTCAAACTCGAAAAATGTGAAAAATGAGCGGTGCCCACTTTGTTTGAAGCCTCACCTATCGCCCAAATTGACTGGGTGTGATCTTTTCCTATATGTGAAGACAGAAGGTGATGTTTCCCATGCATGTGGGTGTTCTTTTCCCGCAGGTATTCTCTTCTGACTGCTATCGGGTTTATTTATTTATTTGACTAGACTCAATAAATTATTGTGTTTCAAAACTATGGTGATGCCAGGAAAGGAGACGCCAAAAAAAAAAAAATAAAAAACAACGGACAAAACATGAAGACTTAGGGCTTGTTTGGTAGGTCTAGTCTTATTTTTATAGACAATCTAAAATAGAGCTATTAAAAAAAGAGCTATAAAAAAAGAGGCTAGATTTAAAATATGTGTTTGGCAATGAAAGCATCTATTTTAAATAGACCATTTTAAATTAATAGTTGAAAATTTTTCACAAATATATTGAGATCTAGTAGGTATTAAGCCTTGAAATTTTACTTCATAACCACGTTTGGCCTCCCAAAGAGATCTAACGGTTTGGATTTTGTGTTTGAGGCCCCCAGTTTTTTTTAAAAAAATATTTAATAATTCATGTTTTTACATAAATATCTCAAGTTTGGTGATGATCCAACGGCTGAAATTTGATCTCATAATGGTCATTGACCTTCTACACATTTTCAATGGTTTGGATTGTTATTTACTGTCCCAGAAATAATAATAAAAAATAAAAAAAGGGGTTGCCTGTGGACTAGTTACAAATTCAGCATATTAAATTCAATAGTTGAAAGTTTTTCACAAATATCTTGAGATCCACAAGGAATCAATCCTTGAAAATTGACCCCATAGCCGTTTTTAGTCTTCCCAACATTTCCAATGGTTTGGATCTTGTGTTTGGGCCCCACAGAATTCAAAAACTAGTATCCAATGGCTCACGCTTTCTTGCACATATCTCGAGATTCAGGATGAATTAACGGCTGAAATTTGGATGAGTGGCCGTAATTGATCATGTGAACATTTTCAACGGTTTGGATGTAGATTTAGGCGCTCGGATTTCGAGAAAAATCGAAAAAACGTACTAGGCGTGATCCATCAATTTACTGTAGTTGGGCGCCTCTTTTTTTTTCCCTCTGATTTGGAAATGCATCACATGGCCTCCTCTCCAAAATAGAGCTTTTATCTATTATTGTCTAAATTAAATAGAGCTAAAAATGCATGCCAAACGCCTCTATTTTTCCAACTCTATAAATTTTAGACATTTAGACAATAAGAGCCTAAATTTTAGACTTGCCAAACATGCACTTAGAATATTTCCAAAAAGTATAAAATTCTCAACAAATCTTTCAATCAAGTCCTCTCCATTAAAATTTTTATAAAATGATAAAAAAATATATATCCTTCCCTTATTATGATTGGTTTTTATCTTTCATTAACCTGTTATCCCTCTACAAAACCAACCATTTTGATTTGCTGAAGTAGCTCCACTCGGTCATTTGGGTTAGACTTAATCATTTCTATCGAATGATTTATTTAAAGGGAAGGTTTGAAAATTGATATAATGGCATTTTTTTTTTCATTTTCAAACTTTTTTCCTTATGAGTACTTAGTTAAAAGATATATGAAATATTTTTCTACTCTTTTAAAATATTCAAATTTTTATGCATTTTATTTTAAATGAGGCAAAAGTTATACCCTTCTGAAATTTAAAGTAAAATAAAGGAGATTGCCGATGGCGGGTTGTTAGAACATTTTGGGTGGCATTATGTGACGTGGGCATTGGGACCTCTAATTCTTCCTTCCCATTGGAACAAGCAAACGACCCTCATCTGCTGCCTATCCATTCCTTCTCCATGTTTACGTCTTTGTATTTCTTTTCCTTCTCTCAATCGATGTTCCAGTAAGCGATCACTGCAAGACGATGATTACATTTACCTTAATTTGTTTTATTTGTGCCCCTTCTCATATTAACAATCCATGCATATCAACATTCGACGAATTCGGATCCATTTAGGCCTAGATGGGTTTTCCATACTTCAAATCCTCTTAACCTCATTGGTTATCACAAATTCTAAGTGCAACGCTGTGACTCGGTCCAGAGATGAGCCCACTAATACCATCTAAGAAATGACAATTTTTTACCCTAACCATCTTACTTGGTTGCGGTCCACCCAACTTTTTCATTTTTGCTTGTATTAACATTTCAACATGATTTATAAATGAGTTAGATCTCGCCTGCTTAACTCATTGTCATAACCCTTCTCTGCCAGCCCAAACCTGTGTCATTGATTTTATAATTTGGGTTGGGCCCACAGTGATTATCTCCTAACTCTACTTGGCCTGGAACCATTGGCACCTAATCAGGTGTTGACATCCTTTTTTTGATTGCGTTTTCAAATATGATTAATGTAATGGGATGCCTGACTGCCTAATTTTGACTGAAGTAAGATTTGGCTTGACATGAATACATGAGAGACATTATGACTTCGGTCGGTCCACCCTATTGGTAATGGACTAATGGTTGGACCACATTTGTAGGCCTACCACAGTACCACTTGGATATGATCCGAGAGTGCTGCTAAAAACATAATATTATAAAAATGCATTGAAGGCAGGAATGGCACAATCTTGAGCATATTCTATTATGTCCTTGAATTGATCTTTATGCATTGGGCAACGTCATCTTAGGTGGGCCACGCTCGAGAAAGTTCCAAACTATTATAATATGGTCCTCGAATTGGTATCCCTTTTTGAGTTTTTATTCTCCTGACTTTATCTTCGTCCATTCTCCCATTAAACAAATGTATCCAATGCGTTACTTTACTCCAATCAAGTGATGTATGTGGTTGGTGAACCCGTCCAATGGGGATTAATTAAGTTTCAATGCCAATTCTTTTGGGATTGTTGCTGGACAGGAATGCTAACGAGTGCAAGAAATAAAATCACGACCGTCAATCGGATAGAATAATTGTTAGTCTTTTTCTATTCAATAATGCTAGTCATATTTTTTTTCTCACAACTCATCTAATAATCGTTTTATATACTTGCTTTTCTCTTCTTTATCGCTACAATGTTAAAAATAAAACAAGTAAATTACCACATCTAATAATTGTAAATGAGAAGTGTGGCTAGCATAATTATTTTCTATTGTCATCTCTTTGTTTGACCATTAATGGAAAGTTTTGAAAATCATGATCTTCTCTATACGGCGAATATTTAATCGCTTGAGGATGCCAACGAATGGCTTTTGTGAAGAAGGACAGAAGGCGCCAATAAGGTCAAGGACGGCAACCAATTTCAGTTGAACACTAGAACGACCCCGAGCTAAGTTGAACACTTGAACTTCCCCGAGCCCGCCCTAGCAAAAAAGTCTCAATCAATCAATTATCAACTACTCACACGCTTTTTGCTATAAAGAAAGAAATAAACAAACAACGACTACCTTTGTCTCTTGCTAACCTATTTAATGTTAGTAATTATCTAAATCACGTTTCACTGGCTTTCATGGTGTGGCTTATTTTTATTTAAAAAAAATGAAAAGGTCATTTTGAGCTGAAATCATTTTTTTCACTGTTTCAAATATATTTTTCAAGGGTTCTTATTTATTAAAAACAGACATTTTTGTTATTTTTTTTGTGAAAAGAACATTCAACTAAAATAAAATTATCGATACAAATTTGCAGTTTTTTGTGCTAAAAGGTTTCATCTCTCACCATGCATTGGAGATAAACTTTTATGCCGCCATGTGGGAGATTCTTCGTGATTACCCTAACCCCATCACACTCGCTAACCCATATGAACTAGCGTTCACCTAATTTGACAATAATTTAAGAAATTTGTAACAAATATCACTTAGGAAAGTGTTAAACTTTAATGCCTAACTGAGATGGTTTTGTGCCCAAATCATCTCTAAAATGAGACATATCTGTCAAACTATTCTTCCATGATTGCAAGCATCAAAATAGGTCCCATGAGGGCTTTGACTTTTACCTGTCATGCAAGCCGCGAGATGTTTTCATGCATCTCTCGGCGCGCATAATCCTACAAGTACAAAAACATAACTGAAATGTTCTAAGACATGGATCTCACCAAATACAAGTGGAAATAGGATGTCCACCGGCCCCAGTTCATAATGAAGGACTTGGAAGTGTTGGAAGACATGGACCTCACCAAATACAAAGAGTGAATTGACCTTCCGTTAGAGGTTTTTCTAAGGAGTTGAAGGTGATTGCTTAGGAAAGAGGTCTTAATGGGGTGCATCTATGTTAGAGGATTCTGCGATAAAAGAGAAAAATTATCCTATGTTCTCATGCAAATCAATCTCCTTTTGTGGTTGTTTAGTGTGGCATATTTTTTTCATGGAAAAGGAAAAAAAGTTAACAGTTTTTCTCCAATAGAGAAAATCTTGATTTCCTATGTGAGAGTGAAGAATGTAGATCCCTCTCTCTTCTTTTAAGGAGGTGAAGGTGATTGCTTAGGAAAGAGATCTTAATGGGGTGCATCTATGTTAGAGGATTCTGCGATAAAAGAGAAAAATTATCCTATGTTCTCATGCAAATCAATCTCCTTTTGTGGTTGTTTAGTGTGGCATATCTTTTTCATGGAAAAGGAAAAAAAGTTAACAGTTTTTCTCCAATATAGAAAATCTTGATTTCCTATGTGAGAGTGAAGAATGTAGATCCCTCTCTCTTCTTCTTGCAAAATGAAAATATGCAAAAATCACATTACGCACAAACATATGCTAAAGATCTAATTAATATTTAAATACAATCTACCATGATAGGTAGCTTTAATATTTGCCTACTAATCAGAAGGCTACAAAAGGAGCTTTTTAGAAAGAACCCTTACCTCAAAGAATCCTTACCTTGAGGGTATGGACATCCAATTTGAAGGGAAGCTTAAAGAAGTGACTTAAGAGAGTATATGAAACGACCCTATGGCCTGTTGGGTGCAAGCATTGGAGGATATATTTTCTAGAACATTTGAAACCTTCCAAATGCTTCTCCCAAGATAGAATTTTAAAATGCTCAACACAAAAGTAGCATACTGAAATTCCAAATTTTAAGAATTTTGCTGGCCAATAGTGAGTTTTCATATAGTGAGCTCAACTAATTCTCACCATTCAAAACCCAAGTAAGTAAAGAATTCAGATTTCCCCGGCACCCAGCAGCCAATTTGAAATTCAATTAGACCCTTTAACTTAGCCGGATTAGCCGGATTTAATGACATCAATGAATTAGTGGGTGTGTAATATTTGGATAACTCCTGTATGGCAATATCTATATATCAAAAATTGAAGGACTCCTCCAGATATTATACTAGAAACAGCAATTGTACAGAAGGGTAGAAATGGTCAACCCACAACCGGGCTCACTGAGACCCATCACAGTGAACCCATCTGATGATGTTAACTAAAATGAGACCCATAAGATGTTTAAAATAGCGTGACCTAGCTGATCTTGGTCATCAAATGATGATGACTTGATATTGCACATAAAGTCTGACAGGGACTATATAATGTTGGTAATCACATGAAGACCACTTGCCTATGACAATTATCATCACTAATGAAGTCATCTCGTGTTGGTAGATGACTATATGGTGGGACGCATCAAATGTTGTTTCTCGTTGTGGGACCCATATAATGTGGCAAACTGGTAATCAAGGCCACAACATTTATTATTATTGGTATAACTGTCATGGAAGGCATCCAATTTTGAAAATCATAACGGATCATTTGGTTGTCTTGAACATAACCTTTGGATGTGTTTGAAAGCAAGATAAGGGGGGATAAGTGGGGGGATAAGCAACTTTTTATATCCTATCCCAATTATCCTTGTTTGTTTGCATTTTTAGTGCATGGGCATTATAGCAAAATAATACCTAGTATGGAGTTTAGACAATCCCACCTGAGAGATGGAATAACTTGGGTTAGCTTTAAGTGGAGATGAGGGATTATATTTTTTAGTCTCCTATTTATCTAGACATAATCAAACATGGGATTTGATTAATCTCTACAATAAATGAAATCCCATCCCATGTACTAATACTATTGGATGAGCTTAGATAGTATTAGCTATCCAATCTTACAAAAAATTTATTCCGCTTCCAAATACATCTTCTATGTCAACAGTATTGTTAAAAGCTGTATCTCTCTCACTCTATAATGTTCGATGTAAAATATCAGTTTCTGCATTGTATCCTTGAATAAATTACTGGTAAGATTTTTAAAGAAACCAAATTTGGGTACATAAGGTATTGCAATATTTATTGTATTTTTTTTTGTGGTAGATAGATCATATCCACCTGTACTAATTAATACATCAAAATCTTTAAAATTGTTATCACCAAGCACCCCCTAAACTTTGAAGCTCTTATTTTAGGAGTCAAATAATTTACTAGAGTTCATACATCTCTCCCCAACCCACCTTCATTTCCTTTCATCTTTTTGTTAAAATTGTTTTTCATACATTGAGTGTGCTTGTATTTAGAGAGAGAGAGAGAGAGATGAGGCTGTATAAGAGGTAACTGCCACCAATTTATGCTGGTTATTGTCAAAGCAAGTAAAAAATAGGATGAATAATATATTAGTCTGAATTCCAATAGATGCTGTCTCCCCAATATTGTCCCAAACCACATGCTTATATAGATATATCTATATGAGGAGGATATCACTGTGGCATTTGACTTGATTGGACTAATCCACGGGCACACGCATGCAACCATATATTCTCAAGTATCGGCCCAAAAAAGTTAGATTTCACCGTTTGATTGAGCACCACTCACATCATTGAAGTTGCCATATTAGTGCCTAGTCGGATTTTTACAAAGTGATCAATCAGGTGGCGGGCTCCACTCCTTCTAAGCTCAAATGTGGTTAGATGGATTCACACCAAAGGTGCTGACATCACTCAATGACAGTAAGAGGGAGAGAGTGTAGTGGGGAAGACAATGTTTTACCAGTGAGTAATTCCTCCACTAATTTCGTTGGGTAGTTATTATGGGTACAAAAGACTAGTAGTAAACAGAGGCAGCAGACCTTGCTACAACTCACGGTCAGCACAGCACAGCGGCAGCCCATGGTCCTACCCACACGAACTTTTAACTCATTTCCCAACCTTACCAAACTCAGCACGTCTTCCATGTATATTTATATAATTTTCCAGCTCTATCTCTCTCTCTCTCTCACTGTGTGTGTAGTGTGTCTGAGCCCTAGCATCGGAAGCGTAGGTAGAGACTTTTGAGTCATATCATCAGACCGTCTGGTGGTAAGGTAAGAGTGAGGCTAAATCCAACTCTCTCTTTCTCTCTCTCTCTACTTTCTCTCTCTACTTTCCCTCCCTTTTTTTCCTTGTCTCTCTCTCTCTTTCTCTCTCTCGATCTTGATCGATTTTGAGCTCTCCTTTCTCTTTTCTGCGCTTGCAGTGGGAAGGGAAGAGGGGGAGAGAGAAATGACGAGATTGCCACTGAACATCTCGGCAGCTGAGCTGAGCTCGACATCCAAGTGGTGGGACGAGATCAACGAGTCGACTCAGTGGCAGGACGGCATCTTCTTCTTCCTCTGCGCTGCCTACGCCCTCGTCTCCTCCGTTGCTCTCGTGGGTTCCGTTCCATCTCTCTCCTTCTCTTTCTCCATCTCTGTGTTTGGGTGTTTTGGATACTGGGTTGCTTTTTTTTGCTATCGTTTTCCATTTCTGATGGTGTTTCTGCAGTTGGATTTGGTGAAAGATTGGAACTTTAGCTGTTTTATGGTGTTTTGCGATTTGGGTTTTGCTGATTTTTTGCCCCTGGGCTTTAGATTTGTGGAAATCGCACTGGTGATGTTGGATTTTGGAGGATTTGGTGGGTGAATCACCATTTCTGGGGTTCTTTCTGTAGTTGGATTTGGTAGCGAATTGGACTGTAGCTGTTTTTTTCTTTAATTTTCTGGGTGTTCTTGCAATTGGGATTTGGTAGGATAGAGAAACGAGGTTCCTTCCTCTAGTTGGGTTTGTCTTAATGTGTGAGAAATTGCATTAGTGCAGATGGGGTTAGAGGAAGTTAGCAGCTGAAAATCCTTTTCTTTTACTCTCTGCTGATGTTCCTTTGGTTGGATTTGGTAGAGGAACTAACTGTTGCAGTTTCCTAGTGTTTTTGGGAATTGGGTTTTTCTTTTTTTCCCCCAATGGCTTTATCTTATGCGTTAACTCTGCTAATGATGTTGATCTAGAGGGGTTTAGTTGCTGTTTTCTGGTGCTATTTCTGCAGCTGCAGTTGGTAGCAAAATTAGCTATAGCTGTTTGGTGGTGCTTTTGAGAATTGGTGTTTAAAAAAAAAAATTTTTTTCCAGGACTTTACCTTTAATAAAAATAGACCAAGTACTTCCGTTTATGCGTCATATTTTTGCGAAATAATGAGTCATATTTTATGCTGTTTAGCTGTACTTCGAGGTTTTCTTGAAATGAAGGATGGTGGCGTAATGGGAATAGTTGTAATATGATAGCTGAGGCTCCTTTTTTCGTTTCTTTTCTTTTCTGGCATTGTTTCTTAGTTGGAATTGGTAGAGAAGCATAATGTAGCTGTTTTGCAGTATTTTTATGAATTGGTTACCTGGGTTTTCTGATTTTTTTTCATGGGTACTGATTTTTTTTGTGTGGGAATTGCACTCGTATTGAGGATTCAATGGGTTTTGCATTGATTTGTGCTTCTGAAATTTCTGCATTTTATGTTCTTGAAATGGTGCAATGCTGGAGGAGACTAGTTGGAGTGAAAAATTATGGTAGGGCATTCCACGATCATGGCCTCAGCTGTGTACTGGCTGCTCTTATAGAAACTTTCATCTTATCCCTTCCATCAAGGATGTTTAATGATATTATGGTTATTAACTTTTCCTCTTTTGAATTGGGTTAGGTAACCACCAGATTGGGTTTCTATAACTGAAATTCAAAATTTAGTGCAGTTGTTATACCAGGAAAACCAATGATCATATAGCCCTATAATGGACATCTGACAGGGGGAAGAAATGTTCATATAGAAAAAAAATGGACATCCACAAGTTGTTGATAAGAATCTGGAATTGGGAATGAACAACCAATGGTCCACCATCCATGCTCAAGTACTAAGACATTCTGTTTTTCTGATAATAATGGCTAAGATTAGAAATTTTATTTGATTGGGTGAGCTTTCAGTCTTTTGGTTATGGACATACCATGATGGAGTGCGATGGATAAGAGTTATACCCTGTATTCTGACCATGTTACATAATCATCTGTGCAGCTCACCTAAGTTGGCTGTGGCTCCAAAATTGCATTAACATATTATTGTAGGAAATGAGATGTCTATTTGTTAGAAAAAGGTGTTGTTGAAAATTTAAATGAATGTTAGAATCATTCAATTAGTCAACAGAGTATGACTGACACTTTGGTTTAGTATTGTTCAATTGCACAGCAAAGTATCCATGACCATTTTCATGGCTACTCCAATTCCGGGGTGAGGTGCCACAGATCAATTATCTTGATTCTTGATGCATCTTAATTGCATCGATCATGACATGTCCCCTGTGCATGCTCTCTCTCTCTCTCTCTCTCTCTCTCTCTCTCTCTATTATATTTGTCAAATTATTTTCCACTAGAGTTGGGGCCTGCAAGGTTGGTCTGTCAATTTTGTTAGTTGTATTATTTTTATTGGTATAATCATTTAAAGGAATACTTTTATTGGTACACATATTTTGTCAATGGAATCATGCGATTTCAAGGATGGTTAATTAGCAGGCTGCAGCACAACCCCTTTCATACTTGTCTATATTAGAAATAAGTCTGATTTAAACATATTTTTTCAACATTCAAAGTATGACTTACTGAGTTGCTGTTAATTTTTTTTCCTATCGTGAGTCTAGGGTCAGAGAGGCAAGTTTGCTTTTTATTTGAAATTTGGATCTTTAATCTCATGAATATGTTTTTTCAGATTCAACTAATTCGAATTGAATTGCGAGTGCCGGAATATGGTTGGACAACACAGAAGGTTTTCCATCTTATGAACTTCATTGTGAATGGAGGTGATCTTCAATGTTTCCCCTGGTGTTTTGTTGGCTGTATCTCCTTTGAAATATTCTAACTGAATGCATATGTCGCAGTACGTGCTGTTGTGTTTGGCTTTCACAAGCAAGTATTCTTTTTGAGGCCAAGGGTAAGTTTCTTCTTACTTTAGCTTGATGAGGTACTTGTAGAAGTTCTTCTGTTTCTGGTGCCTTCTTTACTTATCATGGATGTGTCTAAAAATCTGAACAAGGTGTACAAAAGCCTGTATCACCCTTGAGCCTGTACATTTAAGTCCTGAAACTTATAAACCAAGAGAAAGTGCTGCACATGAACCTGCTGGTACACAGATAAGACACCAATTAATGTTTAACTATAATGGAATTTATCCTGCTTCTTAATTGACTGAAATTTACTCATGTTACCCAGTTTGGGTATAGCTGTCACGTAGGGGTACCGTCCATATACACAAACTGCATATGTTTCCAATGCTTAAGCCTCCAAGCTTAATGAGAGCTTATGTTTTTCTAAAAACCAGGTATTTACATTGGTTCTATTGGACCTTCCGGGGATTTTGTTTTTCTCCACTTACACTCTGCTTGTCCTATTTTGGGCAGAGATATATCGTCAGGTAAGGTTTGATTACATTCTCATTGCTTTAATTCCATCTTCTTTTTGCTTCCCGACTTTCTGATTGCATGCAGCCCAGTAGATGCAACTAAAAACTACTTGAAATTTGGCAGGCAAGAAGTCTTCCAACTGATAAGCTCAGGATCGTATATATAGCTGTTAATGGTGGAATATATTTTATACAGGTGTGCTTTTGTCAATTGTACTCACTATTTTTCTGTCTGCAACAATATTTGCAAAATAGCATATTTTTTCTCTTTAAGCAACATTCTCTTAACATTAAATTGGTGGAGAGTTCAGACACCTGCTTAAGTTGCTTTGTGTGCAATGATCTTTTTTTTTTTTTCCTCATGATTTGAAAAAATGGTGCTTCCTAGGCAGGTGGCACACCTCAGCTCTTCTAGAATGTGATCTGCATTGTTTAAATCTTAGACTCTCTCTCTCTCTATCTCTCTCTCTCATGATTTGAAAAACCGGTGCTTCCTAGGCAGGTGGCACACCTCAGCTCTTCTAGAATTTGATCTGCATTGTTTAAATCTTAGACTCTCTCTCTCTCTCTCTCTCTCTCTCTCTCTCTCTCTCTCTCTCTCTCTCTCTCTCGGGGGATGTGTGTGTGTGAAATACGGTGATGCACCTGCTTCTCTTCTAATTTTGCTGTGTGGAGGGTATGAATATACTTTAATGTGGTTTTCAACTATTCATATGCTTTCTCTAAACTAAATTTGAATCATGTTTGCATAACTTTAATTTAATTGGTTCTCTATACAGAGTTTTTGGGTACAATTGAACCATATCAGAAATGGATCCCATCTGCATGCCTTCGTTGTTTTATACCCAATATGGATTCTACAAGCGATTTGAAGGATCTATTTATCATTAGCTGCTGGTCCTCACTTCTCACTATTTCATCTCTGAATTTGCTTAGTTCTATCTTTTGATTTCTTGGAGAGTATCAAGCGAATACTGAACTTAGCAAGTTCATTGTAACTAAAAGCTATTGTGGTTTTGTGCTTTTAGCATCATACGAATGAAATTAAATGTAGCAATTAAGTATGACAGGTACTACTGCAATTTGCAAGTTATGTAAATGGCTGAATACTTATATAGACAGCTTTTGGCATCAGGTCTGTATATGGATATATCTATGGATCAATGACAACAAAGTCGTGGAGTCAATCGGAAATGTATTCATTGCAGGTTTGTCTTTTTTAATGCAATGTCATGATTATCACTCTTTTGGTTGGAATACACACACACACTCTCTCTCTCTTTCTCTCTCTCTCTCTCATCCTTTGCAGTGGAGCCTACCTACCTTTCATTAATCTTAACTGTCCAATCAAACCACCTCTTGAATGTTAATGACATTGGAGTTTAAATTGGACCGCGGCAGAGAACATTCTACATGGTGTTGTTTTTCCAATAATAGTATGATGCAAGTGATACTTAGGGTCTATGATCCCTGGATGCTTCAAAATGGGCAACATATCGTGTCGTATTGTATACGATACTTCACTTTTTATGTGTAAAATTCTTGTCCCTACCATGTCAATGGCATAACCCTGCCAAATCCATGCCATTTCTGGGCAGCTTCCAATCATGAGAGAGGATTTAATTGGATAGTTTTGGTTCATGATTGATGGTCTCTATTGTATTGAATTTTCTCGACATGGCTATTACATGTGACTTTTTTTTCATTTGCCTGTTACATGATGGCACTATCTGTTTTGTTTGTGTTAATGCACTGCTTCTTTTGCTAAATTTGGCTGCTATTTTTTCAGTTGTATCATTTCTTGCAGCATTCGGTTTCCTGCTTTATGGTGGAAGGTATGTTTCTCTTTTCTTTGGCTAGTTATTATTTTTGCATTTGAAATGGATCATGGCTAATTAACTAAAAGTATTTGGTATAATCTTGTTATTAGAATTTCTCTCTTTATGAATATCTGTGGTTCTATGCCTCTCTCTCTCTCTCTCTCTAACATTGGAGACATGCCAATCCTCTTTTTACAGATTGTTCATCATGTTGAGACGCTTCCCAATTGAATCAAAGGGCCGGCGGAAGAAACTTCATGAGGTAAGTTCTTTATTTACAGTAGTCAAAATTGAGGGTGAAGGACCTCTAACTTGGTCACTAGAGTAAATAAATTTACATGCAGTTACACTCAGGAGATTGATTCTGCCAACTAAGTTAGAAATGGAAAAATGGAGATTGGCTTGTTGTTTACATGAAAGGGAGAGTAGAGTCAGAAAAAAAAAGAAGAGGAAAGTAGGGGTCAAATCATGAATAAAGGAAAGAGGAGAGGATCAAAGTAAAATGCACTAGAAGACAAAATTCTACTTCTCCCTTAGTTACTGCACTTGGGGAAAGTTTAAAAAAGTAGGGTGACAGCAAACTTTATGTCATATCAAAGTTCATTTCCTCTCTTTCCCTTTTCCGTCCTAACAACAAAGAAGTAAAACAGTCACCTCACTTTTTTGTTTTTTACTTTCCTTTTACTTCTTCGATCCAATCAGCATTAAGACTTTATATCACGTCATGTGCTATTACTCTCCCTAGACTCTCCTTCCTGCTAAACAAGCAGACCCTAAGTAAAGAGCCTTCCCTCACCTTCCATTTGCCATGTTATTAATATGAAGCATTGGTAAGTCATCACTTCTTATCAAAGGTTTCATGGAATAGTGTGGCACTTGTGATCAAACTCATTGCCCTGACTGGGTATAGCACAAAAGATAACCGTCACTGGTGGAATATTTAATCGTTCAATTGATGCACACCAGTGACACCTAAATCAAACAACGAAAATTGTTCCACACGTGGATGTTCATTCAGGGAAGGGCTCAAACCAAGCAGTGTTAGTCCTGAAAAATCAGGCACACTCCCCAACTTATCCAAAAAAATTCAGCAACAGTGAATTTGTTTAAAAATCAAAAGAAGACAGTTTGATCATCTGATTTTGCAAAGGTTTCATGTTTAAACTTCGAACAAGTGCCAAGTTGGGGAAATCAGTATTCAATGCAACATCTATTTTATCTTTCTTTCTTGTGTGTGCTTGTATGTGGGCGGTTCAGCGGGTGTGGTTAGTTTGCATTTTGAGCAGTGAAGTTAAAGTCTTTTAGATCTAATAAAAAGTGATTGAATTTTTACTTTTTACTTTATCTTGTGCTAAACACCAGTTTCCCAGCAAGAGAATTCATGAGGACCTTGACCATATTGGCCAATTGGGGGGATTTTGATTTTTGATTTTTATTTATTTTGTTACTTCTATGTTGTTCTGAAGATGATTTATTTTAGAATGTGCAACTAAAATCTGGGCTTGATTTTACCCTTTTATTGATTTGTTGCATTTTCTTCTTGTTCTGTTAAGTAATAACTACTGATTTAAACCATAAAAGGTATAATCATCTTGTCATTTGGGCAAGTATTGTCATAGAAATACTAAAAGCTTTGGTATTCAACTATTTTGTTAGTCTCACCCGAGAAATCATTTTCTTAACCTAATGCAAATGGATCCTCTATCATGTACACTGATGGGGCCAAGTGATGCCAGCATGTGTAATATGGATGATTTACTTTCTAGAGCTCAGATAGTCAGCATACAAACTGTTGTAATATTCTAACACAAGCCTGCTGCAGGTTGGATCTGTTACGGCCATATGTTTCACTTGCTTTCTTATAAGATGCATTGTGGTGAGTATTCTGATCCTATGGTATTATATGCATTAGCTGCTGTGGCAATATGCTATAAGTTAAGAACAGGAATTACCAGTTTTTGTTGCATCAGAATTTACAAAGCCTCGTCTGGCCATAACCAATGATCTAAACATGTTGGAAATTAGTTCCTCACCGGTTTGCATGCCTTCTACTTGTATAATTTGTTTTATCTGTTGTAAATAGATGATCTTACTAATAATTTCCAATAAAAATTGGTATCATTTGCAAGTTTATGGAGATACTGAATGGCTTAAAAACAGTCAGTGTGATATCAAGAAAATTTCTTCAGAATTTCAAGATTTCTGTAGAGATGAAATATCATGAAATAATTCCAGTATTTTTAAAATATTGTTTACTTTAGGCAAAAGTTCCCAAGAAACATATCCACTAAAAATCTGCCTAGAGATTCTCGTGAGAAGAGATTTTCATGGGAACAGTATTTAATGATTCAAAGGCTAAGACCAGGTAAATTTTATTTATGGAATTGATTAATTATATGATTTCCAATCAGATCATTGCTATTTTTTAATAACAATTATTGTTAATTTATCTTATATCTTGGAGTCATTTTTAGTTCTCTTCCCCATTCATTTGTGGTCTGCATTTTTTCTTTCTACTAGTCCTTTTCAAATATTCAAAATAGCGTATCTTATTGTTCATGTCTAAAACCATTCTTTTGTTATTGGACGTCTTCGTTATTATAGTTCTCTCTATGTTAAGAAAAAAACTGTTATTATGTGTGTGCATGCATATATGTGCGTGTTAGATTTTTCTCTTGAGCGAGCCTTTATTTCACTTTTATACATATACTAACTGTAGCCAGCTGCTGCCATTAGAAAAAAAAAAATTGTAGCCAGCTGCTACACAAGTTACTCTAGTCTGGTGGATGACATTTGGGCTCTCCACTACAAAATGATGTTTTAACAAGTTTATTAACTGCAGGTTGGTGTATCTGCGTTTGATGCTGATGCATCTCTTGAGGTCATGGACCATCCAATTCTGAACCTCATATATTACATGGTAGAAATACTTTCCTCTTGATGCTTGTATTTATTCCCAGCTTTTCGAAACTAGTTTGATCATCTGATGAAACACTTTCTTCTGATCTTTCAAATTGATTGATAAAAATTAGCTCGCGGAGATCCTTCCTTCAGCACTCGTCCTTTACATCCTTCGTAAGCTTCCTCCAAAAAGAGTATCAGCCCAGTACCATCCAATTCACTAGCAGCTGGTTACTTTTCTCTGTTTTCTCCAACTCAACAACAGTTGATCAGAACTTTCTGGCATTCTGTTGTCTAAGGCGGGAAAGGTCTGTGGAATATTGGAATGCAGTGTGTATGGAGCGCTGTGGTGTTTGAGTATTTATGATGCCATTTCCTGCCAATTTTTGGAACTGTAGGATCCGGTGACGGTTGCATTGCACTATGAGATCATCAGCAGCAGAATTGTATTAGGTGTTTGCAGTCTTGGTCTTTTTCGAGTTTTGAGGATGATTTTTTCGATTTGTCTGAAATTCTTTTATTTGGAATGTTTCTCCTTAGAGTCCAATCATGTTATATATATTTTTGATGGTGGAAAGTGTGCCACTTTAGTAGCGATGCAGCATTCAATTTGCCTGTAAGTTTTTCTTCTAATTGTAGTTATGACAAAGAGTGAATGAACAATGTTACCACAAATTGAGTCTGAACCTTTCATTGATTGGGTTGAAAATGTCAACCTGAACCTAACCTGGTTTAGAAGGGGCAGCCTGAACCATATAATAACAGCCCGTTTGGGTTTGGTGAGTCCATGAACTAGGTCACATTCGGGTTGGGTTGGCAGGTTGAATAGCAGGAATGGGACTTGTAACTAACTTAGCTTATTTGTTAACTGGGTCGGTAAGTGTAAACCAAAACCCGACCTAAATGTCCCGGTTTCATTTTAGTTCAGAATCAGTGGGTCAGATCAGGAAGTGGATCATATGCAACAGTGGGCAGATAGAATTGAAAAATGAGTGAGACGTTGGAAATGCATGCCTTGGCTAATCGGATTTTTGGAAGTACAATTGTACAACCAAACTATTTTAGAGAACAAAGGGCAAATTGTATTTAACTGTCTAATGAAAAATTTTTAGGAGGCTTGTATGGTAACTGGGGACTGAGATCTCCTTTTAACAATTGAACATACCAAGGGCATGTTATTAGAGCTGATTATCTTTCTAGGTAGTTACAGTAGTGCAGATGAAAGCCCACCTACCTGGTTTTGCTGCCACCAAGAACATGAGTGCAGATGAAAGACCACCTCCCTGGTTTTGCAGCCACCCCAAGAACATGAAGTTATTCAAACGACTTGGAATTGGAAACCTATTCTGCCTTTTCTTCTGTGGGATGATGTGTGCAAGAAAATATGCCAACAGATTTTAAGGTGTCCTTTTTATTGGTCTGTTAGGGCTTTTTAAATTATTATTATTATTTTTTCATTTTTTTGGTTTTAACAGGTAAGAGACTAAAGAACGCCCAGTTCTTATCTGCCTGTCCAAGTTAAAACTTGGGCAAGCACCTTTCCCTCGCCATAGGACCTGTGTGATTATTTCATGGACAATCATGAGCATATTCCAACCACTGTCTCAAATTTTGTTCTCCAAATTTTTTTGAGATAACTGTCCAATTATTCTCAAAATTGTGGTTTTATTTGGGATATAATGGGGAATATGTCAGGAAATCAATTAGTTTTAAGTAAAACAATAGCAAAGAATGAAAATAAATATAAATCGCTTTAGTTTTAATATATATATATATATTATGATTTAACATAATATTATTGCGCTCCTATTGTGGCAATTTTCGGTTTTCAGAAATATTGTGAGTAACAAATGGTTCAGAATAATATTGTGAATAATAATATTTCGAAAATACTGTAATTCTAATCTGACGTAGAACAATGGAAAAAATGAACGACGACATTATGATCATTGTTGATTCTTTTGTTGCAATCAGTCAGTGAAGAACAACCTTAATCAAGGATGAGACATGCCTACAGTGGTCTTGAGTATATCACTTTCAAAGGTTGATTATAACCTTTCTGCAAGCAATCCCAGGAAATCTTATTCTAAAATCTCTTGTTGATAGAATGGTAAAAATTCTATTGAATCTAAATCTTTGATTCGAGATAAAAACTAATCTTAATCACGTAGTGACAAGTTGAAACCATCTAACAGGAGGAATCTGAATTCTATTCAACAACTCATTAAATCTGTTTTTTAGGGGTCAATACGAGTACAGGTATTTAAAACATCTGGAGGGCCATACCCACCCAACCCACCCCCTGCACTCACGTAGTTGTGATCTTTTATTATTATTATTATTATTATTTATGACAAGGAATCTGCCGATGTGTTGTGGTTGATCATTGGTAAAATCCGGGATACATGATCACCCATTAGCATTGTGTATCGGGTAAAGTTTTTTTTTATTTTATCAGTAATAAGAATACTTGCATTAATAAAAGAAAATCAAAAGAGAGAAAAGAAATGAGAGACAACAAAAATACCAAGAGAGAAGATGTACAAAAGCAATGTATCATAAGATAATAAACTACAACACAACACCTCTCAAGGAGAGTCCCTCTCAAGGAACAACTCGTCCAACCCCCTATTTGGCTAGAGTGTCAGCTACAGAATTGGCAGATCTTAACTCTTGGCAGGAAACAGCATTAATCATAGTAGAAAGATGTCCAATTTCATCAAAGAAAAAATGAAACTTCCAAGGATTGGCTCTTCGATTGGACATTCAAGCAACTATATTAGTAGAATCACTCTCCACAATGAGGTCACAATTGAAGTTTCTCACAAAGCATCGAAGAGCTTCTAAAATCATCAAAACCTCCGCTTCATGAATTCCTACATATTTAGAGAACATTAATAGGATGAAGATGTGATACTAATAACCAATCCGATGAAAGATGATTAAGGAAAGTAAATAACAGGTGATGCTTTTCTTGGTGTTTCTTTTACTTGCGCGAGTCAATTGAGGAACAACTAGGGATGCTTATGGTGAGTGTGGCCTGGCCAAGCCCGCTTTTACTCGAGCTTGGGCCTAAGATATAAGTCATTGGGCCAGGCTTGAACTAAATGGTAGCAAGCCATTAGCCTAGCCGCCCCCCCCCCCCCCCCCCCCCCCCCCCCCCCTAGCCTGAATAGGTAGATTAAGTAGCAACTTCCCCTTTTTATATTTCTTATATTACATGCAGATTTTTCATGGTAAAAATTTTAAAAATTATTTATTAAAAAAAACTATTTAAAAGGCAAACAATGTTCATTCTAATTAATTTATATTAGACAAAAAATTTATTGGTTGCATCAATGCAATTTTACTTGGTTAATGAATTATACACTTTTATTAAAAAAATAGGCAATATCAACTCAAAGAGCAGAAAAAAATAACTTTATATGAAAATTACAGTCACTGTTAATAAAATTTTTTTTGCATTTTAAATGAATTCATTTGAATGTGACTGCGTATAAACCGGAATTAATACATGATAGCCATGTTGACCCCCCACCATAGACCAAATAATTAAGCCTGAATAAGGATAGCCCGATTAATACATAGGCCGGGCACGCTGACTAGATTTTACATGGGCTGAGCCTGGGGTAGCTACTGATGGCCCGAGTTAGGCTTGGGCTAGGCTTGGACTCAAGGATTTTCATCCAGGCCAGGGCTGAGCGCCAAGGCTGGGCGTTGCTCAGCCCGAACCAGCTTGGCCAAAAGAATAAACAACACCAAAGAAACAGGTTGCTTGAACACGAACATTCAAACAGCCAAAATTGCATTTATGAAACAATCCGCAATGGAGAAAATGCATATTGTCAATCCAAAAAACTAGGTATAAAAACTATATAAGGAAAATTGATCCTAAACCAGATACAGAACAGCAGGGCAGCGAATTGCAGCATACTGAAGGGTCCCTACTAAACTCAAGACATAAATCTGCAGAGCTGTTCTTTAGGCAGTGGCAGCAGATGCTGCTGCAAGGCGCTTTCGGGCCTCCTCAATGATTGAGAGCTTGATACCCCTGCCTTTAGGCAGGGACACCCATGGTTTTGTCCCCTTGCCGATAGTGAAGACATTCCCTAGACGAGTTGCAAACTCGTGGCCAGTAGCATCCTGAATGTGGATAGTCTCAAAGCTGCCCTTATGCTTTTCCCTGTTCTTGATAACACCAACACGTCCCCTGTTCCTTCCGCCAGTCACCATGACAACATTACCAACATCGAACTTGATGAAGTCGACAATCTTATAGGTCTCAAGATCGAGCTTGATGGTGTCATTGGCCTTGATGAGGGGGTCAGGATAGCGGATAGTGCGGCCATCATAGGTATTGAGGTAAGGAATGCCTTTTTGTCCAAACTGCACAGAGCGGACCTTGCAAAGCTTGTACTGCAAAGTAAACAAGATTCTCAAGGAGTTAGCCATATTGATATATTGTGCGTGCTCTACTATAGAAATGGAGATGTTATCTCAAGACATAAAGGGGCGCAGGATAATAAATGGATCTATGCCATGCTTTTTAAGTACATGCATTACTTTTTGCAGAAAGGTATGTGCCTCCTATCACAAAACCACCATGATAGGATGAACAACAATTCCCTGAACGTCTTCAGCATGGTGTATTCTTTGACTGTCAATGTCAGTAATAGGACTGCCTATTCTTACACACGGCTTTCATTCAGACTTCAGAGACAGGCATTGCCTAAATGGACCCCTTCAGGGATTCTCACAGTTCATTGATTCAAGAAATAGAATCTTACAATCTATGATATCTTGGGCATCCATCTATGTAGGGGATCCTAAGAGCAACAGTTTGGATACCCCCAGCATGTGTCAATTACAAAAATTGAGAAATATGGCAAACTATAAAATTGCTGAAGTGTGGCGCAGAACAAAGTCCCCAATTTAAAAGGGAAAATCATGGCCATCCCATAAAAATGAAGGAAGATGTGCAAGAATGCACAAGTTCAAGACTGCTAAATTGAATGCTGAATTTTGTTTGTATTGTGCCAAAACCAAATTAATGATCAGACCTTTGCCTCATCATCCCTGACAGAATGGAGACGGAAGCGACCTTTGGTGTCATACAGCAGACGGAAGTTCTCATTTGTTTTGGGAATAGAGACAACATCTGCATTTGAAACACCGCAAAAACATACTGTTAGGGTCTAACAAGAAGATAAATGGTTAACAGCAGTCCCACTATTTAATGTTCACATTTCATATGGCCGCAAAGGAATTAGCTCAATAAGACTAAAACAGAACATAACAAGCACAGATAAAAGTAGCAGCACATACCCATGAACCCAGCAGGATATGTCTTGTCAGTCCTAACCTTTCCGTCAACCAACACATGCCTTTGCATCAAAATTGAGATGACCTCACGATAGGTGAGTGCATACTTTAACTTGTTGCGCAGAATTAGAATTAAAGGCAAACATTCCCTGGCTTTGTGAGGACCAGAAGACGGTTTGGGAGCCTGCAAAAGAACTTAAAGTGTTACAAATGAAACATGCAGAGAGAATAGCCTAACATAAAAAACCAAAAGAGAGTCCCAAACTTACAAATGCACCACCAAGTTTGTCAAGCATCCAATGCTTTGGGGCATTGAGCCTCTTCAAATGTTTCTTCAAACCTCTTGCCTGAAAGCACATTATATTGAGAGAGAGAGAGAGAGAGAGAGAGAGAGAGAGAGAGAGAGAGAGAGAGAGAGAGATTAATCAACCAAAATAAGGACAGAAATAAAAAGAAATAAATTAAATTAGCCTTCGCCCAACAGAAATATGCTCTTGCAACCTATTATAGTTTTCCATCCATCATTCATCTGCCAAAATCACACATTCTGCTTTCCATGTCCAATATTCTAAAAGGACATTCAGAGCAATTTACCATAACCTTAACCAAATCCAATGAATTTATGATGTTCAAATATCAATGTGAATCCAACAGGAGTGGCAATGGCCCAGTGAACACCAGGACTAGCACTTATCAACCCAACCCAAACTGAATCCATTCATTTACTGGGTTGGAGCATGCCAACTCAAACTAAGGCCGAAACCTGAATTACAGGGGCAAGTTGGCATACAATGAATCAGCAGTGTAGTGCTTGTGCAGGCTTCATCTCAAAACAGTCAGAATATAACAGTCCTTTCGGTGTCATTTCATTGTTACAGTTTCATGATCCTATTCCTGGTAGAATCAAATAATGCAAATGGACCATGTACAGCTATATCAAGACTTAATATGAACAAGGGTGGGACAAACCAAACTCTAATCACACCCTTAACAGATTTTCAGGCCCCGGTTACATCCGGGTTAAATCCATTCCATGTTCAATGATACCAAATGTCCTTTTGATATGTTATGAAACAAATGAGTTTGTCAATATAGTAAATGAGATTGATGGGTCTTGGATTCAGAAGACTATTATAACAAATGCGTCCAAAAATCAAGATCTGGACTTGACAATGGTAGCCCCCCCACACAATATAGTTCTCAGATAGGGTTTAGTCAGAAATCATCTCAAATACAGTAGTCACAGCCCTAGTAAAATACATGCATGCTATCACTAAAACTGCTCCAAACACATATCCAATACTTCCATGAACTGTTATCATCTCAGAATTATCTGGTTCTTACTTCTTATTCATGCAGAAGAAAATAAGCACCACTATCACCTTCTAGTGATCATCCACCAACAGAGATAATCAACCATCAAAGGGGAAAAACACAAGATTGAAAACTTACTAGATCTAAAGATCCAATCAAATCCCTAACCCTCAAAACTTAGATTTGACCCCTGGTAACACTCCTTTCACAATTCAAACTAAGCACCAACAATCAAAAAGCCTGCATCTTTACGAAGCACAGATTGCTACAAATGAATGTACAGATCATGACTGCCAAAGTCTTGAACTACATTGATTTCCATCAAATGGAATGCTTTTTTTTAATAAAAACCCTAACTCCAGAACCACACACAAACAGGAAGAGAGAATTCAAACAGAAAAATCGAAACCCTAGATATGATCTCATCTCATGCAGGAAAGAGAGCAAAAAGCCAAACAGCAAAAAAATAGGCATAGAACACCAAAAAATGCAGAGAAAGAACGATCAAACGCATAGGAACGACAGCATTTCTGAGGATTTGGAAGCAAATGGGAGATCTGGGAAGAGAGGAATCGAACCATTTTTTAGGGTTTCGATGTAGGGATTTGGTGGATTTGGGGATTCCCCGCCGTCGTCGTCTTCTTCGCAAAACCCTAGCTGCTGCTCCGTAAGAAGAGAAGAGATAAGCGCGAGGAGATGTGTTGTATATATATTCACCCAAAACCCTAATTTTGTTTTTTGGGGTTTGGTTTTGCAGGCGATCCGGTACGAGTTCAATCTTGACCGTCAAATTGAGCTAATGGCCCATCAACCTGTGAAAGGCCCGGGACTGAGTGGGCTAAGCCCTTGAAAGGCCTGCACTGGTTAAGGGTGTGCTCGGCTTGTTTGGTAAGCCTACTCGTTTTCTCATACACTTTCAAAACAGAGCCATTAAAAAAGAGTCATGTTAAACAAACACCACTTTGAATTTTGCATAGTTGGCAAAAAAATAAAATAAAATAAAATAATTTCAAAATACCCTCACCCCTCCTCCCCCCACATCCCTTTCCTCTCCTTCTCTTTGCTCTCCTTCTCCACCTTTCCCTCTGGCCAGCGATGAGCTACGGCGCGGAGGGGGCTCTTCTCCTTCTCTTCCTCTTCCTCTTTCCTTTCCTCTCCCTCTTCCTCCATCTATTCTCTCTCTCCCCATCTCCCTCCCTCTCCTCCCTTCCCCTTTCTCCCCTTCCCTGCATCTCGCTACTACAGGGAGATTGTTGATCTCACTGTAGCAGCGAGATGCAATGTAGGGAGATCGATCCCTACATCTTGCCTCTACAGGGAGATTGTCTTGTAGCAGTGAGATGCAGGGAGGGAGACAATAGAGGGAGGAAGAGGAAGAGGAAGAGGAAGAGGGAGAGGGAGGGGAAGGGGAAGAGAAAGAGCCCCTTCCATGCCGGAGCTCGCCGTTGACTGGAGGAGAAGATTGGGAAGGGGAGGAGAGAGGGAAAGGAAAGGGGTGTAGGAAGAAAAAGGTACTTTGGAAATTTTTGAATTTTTTTTTTTTGGCTAACTAATTTGAGTCCAAAGTAGTATTTGTTTAGCAGGACTCTTAAAAAAAGAGCTATGAAAAAAAGAGGTTAAAATAAAAGTATACATTTGGTAATGCAATAATCTATTTTATATAGATATTTTAAAATGAATGGTTGAAAGTTTTTCACAAATTTCTCGAGATCTATAAGATTTCAAGCTTTGAAATTCAATCCTCTGGCCATGTTCATGTTTTGCAATAGATCTAATGGTTTGGATCTTGTGTTTGGAGCTCATAAATTTAAAAAAATAACATCTAATTATTCACATTTTTTTAACGAATATCTTGAAATCAGTGATGATCCAACAACTAAATTTTGATCTTATAGTGAATATTGACCTTATAAATAGTTTTAAAAGTTTAGATCATGATTTATTGGCGCCCCCCACCACCCCAAAACCAAAAAAAAAAGAAAAAGAAAAAAGGTATTGCCTATGGACTAAGTTAAAATTGAATATGTATACATCAATGGTTGAATTTTTTCACAAATTTCTAGAGAATCACAAGGTATAAAGCCTTGAAAATTGACCTCATAACTGCGTTCGACCTTCCAAACATTGTCAACGGTTTGAATCTTGTTTTTGGGGCCCATAGAATTTAGAAAATAATATTCAATGGCTTATTTTTTTCACACATATCTCGAGATTGGTGAGGATCCAACAGTTGAAATTCGGTGTCATATCTATGTTTGATCTTTTAAACATTTTCAACAGTTTGGATTGTGATTTAGCCTCTTGGATTTCAATAAAAATAAAAAAACGGGTCTAGGCATGATCACTTCAAATTACTATAGCTCCGCCTCTAATTTTTAACCTATATTTTTTACATCTGTGGGAAATAGATGTAAAACCTCTATTTGTTTAAACTTGGTAGAGCATAAAAACACATACCAAAACGCTCTTATTTTTCAAAGCTTTACTCAGTTTAGACATTTAGACAAATAGAGCTAGAAAATAGTGATGCCAAGCATGAGCTTATTGCCACGAATTTGAGAGGTTAGAGTTTTTGAAATATGATGTAATATCTTATCTACTAACATTGGGCTTTTGCCCTATCCTTATGGGTTAGGGCTTAGGGTCTTATAATTATTTTTTTACTATTGCTAAGCATGGATGTCAGCTAAAAAGTTGGAGAATATAAGTTGTGTCTTAAAAAAAACATGTTTCTTATCAAACAAAGTGGACGTACAAATTCATATATTTGATCAAGGAAATAAAAGGGTAAAACAGTCTATTCAACTTCACACTTTTCACAATAATTATCACTTCCCAAATTATTGAAATTTAAGTTTTTTTGCACTCTTTATTTTATACAATGGAGTTTATCTTTGAGAAATTTCAAGCATTTTGTGTTCACCTACATTTTATAAATTAAAATAATTTTCAATTTATTTTTGATCTGACTATTAACTATTGTTAGATTCCAATCACAAATATAAATGCTCTTCAAAATATTATTAGTTTGTACTTTAAAAAATCCGGCATTATTATTATTTTAATTAAAATGATATTTGGACCACCTCTTATCTTTAAAGTTTCATACACATGCAAAATATCTTTATTAATTAGTTACTTTATAGGAAAACTGCATATCCTTTGTTAGTGGGAGTGTACCCTCTTTTTTTCACACTAGATAATATATAAAAATAATACAAAGCATAAATAATGAGCATTTGAACTAGAAGAAAGGGATCAGAACCAATCAAGCAATGTTTTAATGCTTATACATTAATTAAAATATATTACTTTGATAATTAAATAAGGGAAAATTTCAAATTAGGCCCTCAATTTTTGCTTTTTTCAAAAAAGGATATAAACTTAAAAACTTTTCAAATTAGTCCCTAAGTTTTTCAAAAAACTTTCAATTAAGGACATCCCTCCATTTAAAGCTATTTTTTGGCAAATTTTTTCCTCAATTATTTTAAAATACCCAAATTACCCTTTATTGAAATAAATTTCTCATTCAATTCATTTATATTCTCCTCATTTCCTTCTTCAACATATTTATAATGATGAAAGACAACTAACATTCCTGAGGTGATTGGCTGCATATAATAGTTACTAAAATCATGTCATGGCTTTAAATAATTTGTAATTTGGTATTTTAAGAAAATTGATAGAAAAGATTACCATGAAGTACCTTTAAATGGACAGATGTTCTTAATTGAAAACTTCTTCAAAAACTTAGAGATTCATTTGAAAAGTTTTAAAACTTATATCTTTTTTTTGAAATAAGGCAAAACTTTAAGGTCTTATTTGAAAATCTCCCATTAAATAAATATGAGCTTTTATGGCATTTGCTAATGGGCATGGGGTATGAAGTTACCTTCGTTCCTGGCATGTTATTATTGTTAAGTAACTATTACAAGGTATTTTAGTACATATTTACAAATATAATATATTTTTATATATTCTATAAATACAAGACAAAAGGAGGCCATGGTCTGGCTTATTATTGCCCCTGGCCCGACCTTCAAATTTGGGGCTTGCAAGAAAAGTTTACCAAGCACGGCCCTAAGGGCTTGTTTTTAGAAATAGAATCCTCATTTTAATGGCCTTTCGATCATGGTTAAAAATCATAATATTGGTCGCGGTATCGGTCAACCCAAAAAATCGATAAGGTATCAGTATTTGTCGAGGTTCGTGGTCTATTACGGTTATTATGGTGTGAAAAATTTTTTTGCCCTAAAAAAATTTGAAAAATTTTTCAAAAAATCTAAAATATTGTAAAATGGTGGAAAACAATAATTTTCTTCATTAGTAACACATACAAATCAAAATATCGGTTTCCCTACGTCATAATACCTGATATCGCTATTTTATTTGAAATTATGTAAATTCATTTATAATTAAATATATTTACATGTTTATACTAAAATAAACAAAAATCTCATAAGTTTTTTGACATGTAATTATAATTATGACTTATGAGCTATGCAATTATAACTTTGACTTATGAGCTATCTATTAGTGTCAAATTTAAGAAATTGAAGTTTTTACTTATTGCTTAATAAATATATGTCAAACTAAAAAAACAACAAGCATTTTAAACACACTCCAAATAAAATTTAGTAACTGTTTTGTGAATATCTATAAAATTTCATAATTTTCAAAATCCCAATTAGTAGATCTATCCCCAATATGTGTAAATAGAAGAGAATGAAATGTATCGAAAACAAGAAGAGCATATAATCCTTATTTCTAAGCTCTTTCTAAATAGACCTTTAGAAAAGTTACCAAAGAAGAAATCATAACATTGACATTGGTAGAGTTATATATGATTTTTCCAAATGCAATCCATAAAAAATAAAACGTTTTGATTGCTTAAAAGTAAAATAGCTGTTAAAAACAGAAGAATAGCATCTAACATGTTTGGAAGGAGGAGAAAATTAGTAAAAAAGAACAAATGGAAAAAATTTAATTATTGTGGGCCGATATTTTGAATATACTAGCCGATATATCGGTAAAGATTGATATTTTAAAATATTGGCTGATAGATTCTGATAATATAGGGATTTTTAGTAGATATGATACCGCGACCGATTCGCAGGTCAATATCGAACCGGTATGGGCCGATATGTGATTTTTTGCGGATATAATACCGCGACCGATTCGCAGGTCAATATCGAACCGATATGGGCCGATACCGGTACGTATCGGCCTATACAAACTCGTATCAACCGATATTTTCAACTATGCTTTTGAAGGTTGGGCTGGGGCCCCTTCTCTGAGAACCGGCTTGACAGCCTAGTCACTGGGAATGTCAACATGTAAAGTTAAAATAGGTGACCTGTGGATGGAGAGTCGGATTTTGGGTGCTTTTGATTAGTATTGTTCATGGGCCAGGTCGAGCTCATTATCCAGTCTATTGGGTGACTTGCTTGGCCCACTTATATTAGAAGCAAGGTTGTTATCGACTTTGTCGACTTCAATACAGGGAGGGTTCAGATTTTGGCTGCTCTTGATTATCAAGGTTCATGGGCCGAGTCGGATTGGACTTAGGTGTATCCAGGCCTAGATTGACCATAGAAACACAAGCATGTATCTAGCCTGAGCTTTGCTCATTTAGAAAACCAGGCCGCGCTAATTTTGGGATTTTGCAGTCATCCGGGCTTTCCAACAATTGTTTGGATGCGCCTGTTATTTTAGTAGAATTTCGGTCAAGAATTTGATGTGATGGGGATTTCTAGGTATGATGTGATATTTTGACCTTTGGCATTTCAAAATGCCATATTTTTTTCCAAGTATTTTAAAATTCCACCCATACCACCCATATGAAAAGTCTCTTGAACCCTACTAGAATTTAAAATTTCAATAACTTTGTCTTTTGTTGGAATTCCTAAATGCTTAAGTACATAGGAGCATTGATGAATTTTACTATGTTTGGAAATTTAGAAATTTCACTAACAAAAATTCTTGGGCCTTTTTCCTTATTGGAATTCAGAGGATATCTAAATTCTCAGACATAGTTTAATTCCTGAATGCTCCTTTGTAATTAAGCATAAAAAAACTCCACAAAAAGTAAAAAGAGTTGGAATTTCAAAATTCTGGATAGACAAAAGGGACCTTATAGGTGGTTGGAATTGTAAGATTCTTATGAAAAAAGACATGGCACTTGTAAATGTCAATGGACAAAATGTCACATGATGTAAGTTCTTAACAGAAATCCTACCAAAAGAACAGGCCCTAAATTACAGCAAAGAATGCAAGCTTTCCAATTTCCATATTGGCCTAGTATTTGGGCTTTCTATCAATCAATTTGGGTCCAGTTCAAAATATTAAATTTGCCCAAATTATATATCCAAGCCTGTCCTTAGCAGGCGGGCTCCGCCCATGAGCGCTTCTACTTGTTTGCCATGCCCTCATTTATGATAAATTTAGAAATTCCCTGGGGCCTGTTTTTTTGCAAGACTTCCTAACTAAATTTGTTGGGTAGATTGTCCACCTAACATTTTGAATTTCTCTTTTTATAAGGCCTAGTCTGATGCATGGGCTCTATTTTTTTTTTTTTTTTTTTGCAATTCTAGAAAATTTCCAATTTCTCTAAATTGAAAGGTTACGACCTGTGAGGAATTCAAATGCCACCCAAATAAGAATTCTTAGATATCATCAAACCACACTGGGCCACAGGCCTTTTTTAAAACTTCATGTATAAGGCTGACTTAGCATAGTCAGCACTAGACTAGATATAACCACAGTAGTAGCATCAGAAGTTGTAGTATCAGCCTCTCACGGGTTTGATGTTGTTTGAGAACAGGTCTATCGTATCCCCTACACCCAAGCCAAATTTGTCTCAAGCGTTTTAACCAAATCCATCAAATAAACCCTAGTAGTGCACAGTCTTCTACTCCACTCTCTACTGGGAGGTCTTCCTACAGTGTTTTGAGCCCCTCTTCCGGGTGGTTGGGTTGTAAAGCCTCCTCATGTGCCTCAAATTAGGGATCTCACATTTGTAGAGAGGCTTGGTCACAGGATTTTCTCTCCATAACCCTAAGTATCCAGAGTGGGCTTTTCGAAAAATTGGTGCTTCCAAGTTTGGGTTGATCGGGTCGGTCCTTGATCTAAGTGATTAGGCCCATGTCGTTTTTTGGGTTCCTTGAAAAATTTCAAACTCATAGAAGATAGGCCCATTGTCAGCTTGATCATTAAATGACACTTGAATTTTTCATAACAATGATGAATTTGACAATGCACCCTCCTCCATCATAGTGAAATTTTCTGTCACATTGAAGAGCCCCACGAATTTCTCATGAATGAAAGCCTACGTAGAAAAGAATATAACAAAATCATTTCAAGGGTCCTCAAAAAATTACCCAGATAAGAGTTGGCATAGCGGCATAAGGTTTATATTAGCTTTGTTCCAAACCACCCCACACTAGCCCCGTGTGGATTTGTGTAAGGATTAGATACCCACGTCATAAAAAGAAAATGATCCTCAAAAAATTCAATTCTAAAAGGACAGACCCACCACCTTAAGATTGACCAACAAGTTAATGAATTTTCGCATTTAGGACCGATCAACAAAATACACATAAAACTCCTTAATAATATTATTTCACATGTTTTACGAGTGATCAATATGATACACCTATTATTTTTTACCGACTTTTAACAACCTGCAATTTCAATTTCATGATGTAGAGAGGAAGCCTACTCCTAGAAAATACTATGATGAACTCTTCTGAAGTATATGGTTCATTTCAAACACCCACTAATACTAATGTGGTTGTAATATGGTTTCCCAACACCCCCAAATTTGAAACTTGTTGCTTCAAAAGAGAGACACTCTCTCTCTCTCTCTCTCTCTCTCTCTCTCTCTCTCTCTCTCACATATGCTTATACGCCATCTCTACCGGTCCAAGCACCCAACAACCTTTCCGCCATTCTTTGCTGAGACGGTTTCTTTCCTCTTCTTCCTTTAAATCCTCCATCTCTCTCTTTCACACACGCTCCCATACACTTGTGAAAGAAGAACAAGCAAGAAGATGAAGAAGCCTTCACTCTTTCTTCCTCTTCTTCTCCTTTCTCTCTGCCCATTCCCTTCTTCTTCCTTGTCAATATCAGTCCCAGATGATCTCCGTCTCCCCCCCAACGCCAATTTCCCCACAACCCAAGCCGAGAAGCTCATCCGAGAGCTCAATCTCTTCCCCAGAGACGCCCACCCCCACCCAGCGCCGTCAGGCGACTCCGGCACCGCCCCCCGGATCGTCGAGAGGCGCTTCGCCTTTCCCAATCTCGCCGCCCAATCCGGCGTCTCCGCCGAAGAGCTCGGCCACCATGCGGGGTACTATAGCCTCGCCCACACCCACGGTGCCAGGTATTGATTGTGGAATGATGCTAAAGATGATATCTTTTTTTATGTATGTTGAATTCCGTGAATTGGGTGTCTCTGTTTGAGTACCTTTTGGTAGGAATTCTACTGGAATTTGATATATATGCAGAAATTATGGATTGAATTCTGAAATTGGGATGTGGAAGAGAGTTGGGTGTTGTTAAATGACTAACTTGTGATTGGAATTTGAGGACTTATGTCTCTATCAATATGTCGGTACTTGTAGAATGTAATTGGTAGTGTTGTTACATTAATGCATTGAACACTCTTTCAGTTTTCATCAAATAAAGCTGAAAGTATAGTACTAAAGGTAGGTAAAGTGGTTCAAGTAGAAGGCATGGAACTGCCAACCCACTGCTCATTCAGATAAAAAGGTCAACTGAATTCAAATAATGCGATTGGATGGATCCCATATTCCGGTCTTTGTCAAATTGTATCTGTGCCTGTACTTGTATGTGTGTGTGTATTTTTGTATCTAGGAATAGAAAATTTTGTAAAAGGTTTTACCATCATCACTGTAATTATATTTGGGTAAGGAGGTCTAGCATTGCTGGGAGGTAACTGATTGTTGCACCCATAAGGTTGGTGTTTGCCTATAAAGAAAGGGTGCGTTCAAATCATGTTACCAATAAAAATATAACTGTAATTGATCACGATTACACATTACAGACTGCTTGAGGTGTTCCATTTTAAAGAACACCTGATGCAGATCAAGAAAGTAGAATCCAAAGTGGTGGGCCTGCAATCCACATCCCATCCAACCGTCCCTCTCGTAACTCTGCTTTAGCATATTGGGTTTTGTGCTTCTGTGCAAACTTGATTGATGCATATCTAGAAGCCTGGAAGAAACAAAAAGAGTCTTATATTTTGGTTATATCTTTTATTAAAAAGTCTTATGTTTTGGTTATTTCTCCCTTTTAATAAAATCTGTTACCATTAAAACAAAAAGGTTCTGTAACAGAAGCTTTCTAATCAGCCAATCTAGAGTCACAGTCTGGTTAGAAGATTTATATTATTCGGTGTTCCTATTTGGTGGTCAGTTAAGTCAGATAGAGTTAAAAATCTTCTCATAGTTGGTAGCTGATTTAGGCAATGGGTATTTGACCTATATATGCAATGGATGTGTGATATTTTTAACACAATGGGTATTTGATTTTCCCTTCGCATCATGCGATCTCTCGTGTATGATGACTTTTCCACACACACCCACACATCTTATTGATACACTTTTCCTTGAATTAGGTTTTCGCAAGTCTATCGCTTCTGAGGCCCAACTTATTTCGTTTTAACTGCACTAACTGTACTGAATCGTGATTTTTTCTGTCTGTAGGATGTTCTACCTTTTCTTTGAATCACGAAACAGTAAGAATGATCCAGTTGTTATTTGGTTGACGGGAGGGCCAGGGTGTAGCAGTGAATTGGCTGTTTTCTATGAAAATGGACCTTTCACCATTGCAAACAACATGTCACTCATTTGGAATGACTATGGTTGGGATAAGGTATTGACTATTCTTTCTATTTTACTGAATCTTTTATTATTTCCAAGCTGTCAAAATCAAGACTTGTTGACCATGATGGTTAGAATCATGAAGTATCTCTGTTTTTTGGTTTATGGTTTATACACTAGAAGCTAAAAAGTCGGTTTTACTAGGAAAAGAATGTACTGAAGTTGCATCCATTATTCATATTCATGGCTGTCATATGCTCTAGTGTGAGATAATGATTGATGCATTTCATATTGGTGCTTATGAAGATTATATCTTAATGCAGCCCAAGAAGTAGCCTTAACATTACGGACCAGGCTCAAGCTTTGGGTCAACTTCATTGTGCCCAACAAGCCCAAATTCTTTCAAATGTCATTTTTTTTCTCATTAATTAATTGTTCCTAGATTAGTTAAGATATTTTTTACATGTTGTTTTGTATCTTTGAGATTTTTTTCAGAATTTTATTATTGTTGCTTCCTTTCCAATTTGTTGCTCACGAGGCTGTAATCATTTAAGAATTTGTTATTACAATATATTTCTTTGATTGTTTAGATTAGGTACAATCATTTAAGAGTTTGTTTTTCTTTTAGGATTATTACTCCTTTTTTTTTTGTTGGAAAGGGATTATTACTCTTTAGGTAATATTTTTGTATAAGTACCAATACAGGTAAGGAGAGATGGAGCTTTTAGATTATTATTATTTGATATTGTCTCTTTGAGTTAGGTGTTTTCCTTCCTTCAATCAAGCACGAAGTTTGCTTGATTGAGGATTCTTTAGTTATTGGTCGTCAATAGTATCTTCCTGTGATTAATGGATGGCATCAACCTGATCACTTTGATCTATACCATCCAGCAACATAGAATCATCACTTTAACTAATTGGCACAACTAATACCTGCACAATCTACATCATTTTGGTCTTAGAGCCAAATGTTTTTGCCAGATGTTTGTCTGTCCACAATGGCCCCGTGGTTGAGGTAGAAGTCAAGGAAGAAAATGGATATTGTTGAACCAATGAAGGAGCTCATGGTGGCTATTGATAGACAATTTCAAACCTTCACTCAACAATTTGTAGATGTGGTTCCAAGGAAATAACCATCGTCCCAAAATGATGATGATGGATCTGATGGGCACTTGATCAATCTGTGTCATCAGAGTGATCATAGAGAGTGGAGGATTTTCATAGAGACGATCAGTGCCAATGGGATAGCTGTGAGGTTTATGATGATAAGGATCTTTAGCTGTGGTATTATGGGAGTTTGAGAAGAGATGATTTTCAAGATTGGTTACAAGTCATTGAACAAACTTCAATTGCAAAGATGTTTTAAATAAAAAGGGTTGAGGTTCTTGCTATGAAACTTTGAAGTAGAGCATCCACGTGGAGGGATTCTTTGTATAGCTACAAATCTTTTTCCTTAGGATTTGATATGAATCAAAGAATTCAAGATAGAATCATTGGTTTTGACAACAATGATGAGGGTTCTATTTTGAATTCTTGTAATAGTATTATTTGTAACTATTGAGGGTTTGTTTGGGCATTTCCATGGAACATGGATTTTGGATGTGCCATGACAGGTCTTTCCACAGAGGTCAGAAACCTTGTTCCGACTTCGGACCCCTCCTTCGGGAATGAAATTCCACTCAATAATGGAAAAATAAGTAACTTTGTTGTTGAGATTCCTTTACATTTGCAATTCCTTTTGGCCCTTCAAATGGTGGCAGAAAAAAAGAAATCTGATTTTCCATTTCCATGGCATACACAAATGAGCCCTAAAGGAATAGTGAGATCGTGAAGCAGCGTAGGGAAGAAGAATAGCCAACGGGCTAATCTCCAAGCAAAAAGGTTTAAGGATGGAATGTCTTGGTGCCTTACCAAAGACAAACAAAACTCTCTTAACTGAGAACCAAACTCAAATTCTTATTCAATATCAATGTTTGTGTCCCATGAAGAGGGATTACATCTTTATTTATAGCTAAGATACTCTCTAATTAAGTAAATAATTTAATTCAATTCAAACAAGGAATCCTAAACTAAACATAAGATAAACTTCTAAAAATAAATGAATCCTAAACGATTAAGAAAGCAACTACTATTATAAAAATATAAGACTCTTAATAAAACTAATCTCTACTGTTGGGCCTTATTGGTTTTGGGCCCAATGGGTTGGCCAATCATGGATCTGGCCTGTGCCAGTTCTCCCCTGCTTGGAGGAGAACTCGTCCTCGACTAATATAAATGTTCACCTGGGTCGAAAATCATTCGAACAAACTTTTTTCTTGTCTTCAGATCCATATTTTCATGACATGGCTTGAAAGTTTTTTGCAGTCTTGTCCTCCATGTAATAGGAGATCGGAATGTTCTCGATTGTTGGTTGTTGCATGGAGCTTGGATGTGTGAACGGACAAGTAGATGCTTTAAGTATTGACTGTCAGACATCCATATGTGATCTTTGAAGGTGAAGTCAATGTGAGGAACTTCAACAACTTGAACGGCTTGTGAGATAACTGGAACAATGTATTTCACTGTGGATGACCTAATTGGATTTTTTGGAAAAGGCGAAACAATCAATTCTCTTAGATGATCAATGTCCGCTTGTACGTCATCTTGATGTACCTCTTGTTTCTCACTTGAAGTTGTGATGAGATCTTTCTTTCCATAAATGGGTTTCTCAATATTACCATTGGAATTTGTTTCTTCTTTGTGTTCATCTTTTAACTCTTCAATTGATGGTGATGAGGTAGATGAAGAGGTTGCTGGTTGTAATGGAACAAGGTCAACATATCGTCCTTTTTAGGAGAAGGAATAGATATTCTTCTCTTTGTCATATTGCACTTTCCGATTGAGAAGCTATGGTTGTCTCAAAAGAATATGAGTGATATTTATGGGAATTACATCACACCAAATATTATCTTCATATACACTAATCTTGAAGGATACTAGACATCTGTGAGTTATAGTAATGACAGAAGCATTAGACCATGCAACTTTGTATGGCTTTGGAGTCTCTGTAGGCCAATTGAGTTTGTCAATAACATCTTGTGGAATAAAATTGATAGCACTGTCATGATCAATAACCAGATTGGCTTACTTGTCTTCACACCTTACTCGCATTCGGAATATCATGGTCTGCTTCCACGATTTGTCTTCCATTTCATTGGTGGTGAGAAGTTAACGAATGATAAGGGTGTGAGTATCTTTTCCTGAAAAGTTTGTTTTCATCAGATGATTTTTCATTTGTCGCGGATAATGTTCTTTCTCAGACTTAACTTCTTGCAGGTGGGACCGTTAAAGTATGTGCCCAACATGAATTGCTTCCTTATATGCTTCATGAATATTGTTGCAAGGTTTTATCTTCTTAAGAATGTTTGGCTTCAAACCTCCGATAAAGAGAGTCAAATCATATAGCTCATTTTGTTCCAAGCCACAAACTTGGTGCAGTCTTGAAAATTGATTTAAATAATCATAAACTGTCAAATCTGCTTGTCTGAGATTGAGGAACTGTTCAAAGTAGACCTTATTTGCAAAATACCAATCTCCATATTTATACTCGTACAACATGCTTTGAAATTCATAAGATGGTCCAAAAATTTGCATATTGACTTTGATGTAAGAACACAATATTTTCAAGAAGGGATTGACTTGATAGCTCAATCAAATGGACAGAAATATGCTTGTGAAGACAGATCGTGAATCATAATTCCAAGGACCAAGATTTCACCCCTTTTGAGAAACACAGGATGTGATTGATCAAATAGAAAATTTGAACTTTGGACTGGCTTGGCTCCCTGTCAGTTGGGCCCACTTGTATATATATATTTAAATATAGAGCTCTAATATCGGGTCGGGCTCAACCCGAACTGGATCCCAGCAATTGGGCTTTGCTGTAGTCACTTGGGCCCCTTGGAACTGTTGCAACGATAAAAACGAAAACCCTTTCTATTGCTGGTTGGAGATGAAAGAAAGAGGGGCAGTGAGAGGAGACGGAATGGACACCTGACGGCAACGAAGGCGGTGAGGGTTGTGAATCTTGGGGTTTTGGAGGTGGGTTGAGAATGCGAGATGGGTTCGGTAAGGGATTAGGGATTTGACGTTGGGAAAGGTTTTAGGGTCCTAGAGTTTATATGCATTTTGGGTCGTGGAGTTGGGTTCGTCTGGGGCTGCAGGAAGTAGAGGAGAGGAGGGACTGGTTCTGGTAGGGTTTGGGAATATTGCTGGTGGTGTGGGGGGAGTGGGGATTGGTTGCAGGATGGGGCTTCGGTTGGTCTGGGTTTCAAAATTTGTGGGTTTGGGATGGATGTGGTGGTAGCTGTGGGCTGTTGGAGAGGAGTGGGTCTTGGTGGGGGTTTCGGTGGTCGTTTGGGATGGGTGGATTCGGGAGGAAGATGGTGGAGGGGTTGATGAAGATGAAGGAATGGGGAATCAAAATGGGATATAATACCTCAAATCAGCAACCGGAACTGCGATCTGAAAACGAAACTTGGCTCTGATACCAATTGAAGCAGCGCAGGGAAGAAGAATAGCCAACGGGCTAATCTCCAAGTCAAAAAAAGGCTTAAGGATAGAATGTCTTGGTGCCTCACCAAAGACAAATAAAACTCTCTCAACTGAGAACCAAACTCAAATTCTTATTCAATATTAGTGTATGTGTCCCATGAAGAGGGATTACATTCTTTTTTATAGCTAAGATACAGTCTAATTAAGTAAATAACCTAATTCAATCCAAACAAGGAATCCTAAACTAAACAAAAAATAAACTTCTAAAAATAAATGAATCCTAAACAATTAAGAAAGTAACTACTATTATAAAAATATAAGACTCTTAATAAAACTAATCTTCACTGCTGGGTCTTGTTAGTTTTCAGCCCAATGGGTTAGCCAATCATGGATCTGGCCTGCACTAGATCGTACACTAAATTACATATGTATTTCCTTTCTTCTTGTTCTTCTTATTTCTACTTTTTCCTCCTCCTCCTCCTCCTCCTCCTCTTTCACTTTATTTCTGAAGCACCAAGATAGAACGGGTTTACTAATTTGTATGAGAACAGTGCAATGTCTTCTTGTTCTTCTCCCTAAATGGGCTGACTCCAGCCATGATACTGCTGACATGAGCATTTGTATGACCTGGAGGGGTTAGGTTACCTTCAAGAAATTGGTCTAATGGACTCATCTGGTTTGTTGGTGATATTTAGCTGATTTTTGTAAAGAGTCCTGATGGTTTCATGATGGACACAGACAAAAACCAGGAAAAACTTGGGTTGCCTGATCTTGATTGTTGTAGGTCTAGAGGAAGTTCTTAATCAATGTTTTTGGTTGGAATAATTGAGGTTGTGTTTCTGGTGATGGATGGTTCAAGTTTCAAGAAGATCTAACAAGTTTTGACTGATCAAGTAATTTTTTTTTCTTTGAGTATACTGTTGCCTGATTGACTGCACAGTCCTCTTGCATACTATCAAACTTGATGGAGGCTTGCTGATTTGGTTTCTCCGTCTTTTAATATTTATTTTAGTGGAGTTTCTGCCATCACACAATTGGAATTTCAACTTCTCCACTGAGTTCCTCCTTTTGTGCAGATGAAAGGGTACTTTATGGGTCCCTCTTTTTTTTTTTTTTAATCTATTTCCAGCATATAGCTGCTAAAACAAGGCTTACTTTTCTGTTTATTCTTGTTGCTGCTTCCTTATCTTTACTACAGCTGTGGGAGGTTATGCTGATTGCTGATACCACTGCTCTGAAATCCTATGTTGGGCGGAATCTGTATTTACTTGGATTCAGATTTGTGCAGTATTTTTCAATAACTTGTCCACTGTCTGGAACACTTCTATGGTGTAGTGACTGATCCTTCTTTCATTAGGTTGGAATTGGTTTTGAAGGCCTCAGGCTGGTTTGGACTATGCTCTTTTGCAGTGGTTTTTTTTCTTTTAAAGATCGGTAACAAAGGATTTCATTGAAGGAACAAAAGGATACCCATGCTACACTGATATGGCCCATTGATCCGTATAAGTTTAATTGTTTGATTAAAGAGAGAAAAAAGGAGGTAAGAGTGGTTTTTTAGTTGGAGTATGGGGGAGTAACTAAATCTACTCTAGCAACATGTGTGCCTTCGGTGATTCTTTCAGAGCCCTTAAGGAAGAAGTGAAAGAGCTTCAATTTCATTTTATGACCCTTCTTATGTTCTTTATCTTTCCCCACTATTGACAAACAGCTCGTGGCATAGTGGAAGGCCCATACTGGACCATTGATTCTGGTGCAACATATTATATGACTGGTATAAGAGTGTCGTGTGTTAATGTTCACATTAGCCCATGTATAATAGGCCTTCCATATGACCATCTATATTCTAATGGGCCTTGACCCAATATACATTTAAACACATGTGGGTAGACTTAGTCAAGAGAATCAATTATACATAATTAGATTCCTTTTTTGTTAGGTAGTGATTGCTGTAAATTATTGTAAATTATTATGATTAGCACAATTTAAGTTGTAAACAAGGCAAGTTTTGATAATAAAAGGGGATGAAGATCAATATCCCAAGGGAGCAATTCATTACAGATTTCTTGTATTACTTTCTTACTCCTAGTTCATTTCTTGTCATGGTATTAGAGCTCAGAGTCCATCATCTCTCAGGTGGCAATTTTTTTTTTCATTAGTCCTTCTTTGTCGACAGAGTTAGGGAAGGCTCTCAGATCTGATTAGAGTGATCGCTTGCACTCTTGTGAAGACTAACAAATCCAGGATCTGTTCTTAGTATTCCAGATCAAATCAAACGGTTACAGCCTTTTTTGATCACGTCTGATCACTGGTGGCCCACCTATGATCATCAGGATGGTTCTCAGTATACACTCCAGTGTGGTCGCCTGATATTCTTGAGTATTTTGGTGATTTTTCAGAATTTTTTTGACATACGGAGGTAGGCCTATTACTCCGATTTGTGGTTTTTTAGTTTTATGCCTCTGATTTCATCACAGCCGTAGAACTTTCTTGATTGTGGATAGATTGTGCTCAAACTGCTTCTGTTAGAAGAGTATTTTGCATGCGTGCAACACGGTTAGCCTTGATCCTCAGTTTAGTGCATCAGTGGGTCACTCATCTCCGTTTTTCCACAAAATTTGTGGTCGCCTGGGGCTTTTTTTTCTGTGAATCGTGTATATCACACTGTTTTGCTCCTGCTAGCCATTCAGTGTTAATATCTTTCAGTGTTGTTTCTTGCCTTATTGCAATGGACAAAATTGACATTTCTTTGATTAAATTTAATAGAAAGAACTACTCTTCTTGGGCATTTCAACTCCACCTTTACCTTAAAGGTAAAGAGTTATGGGGTCATATTAATGGCTCTGATGCTAGGCCTTCTGAGGCAAGGGCTGATTCAAAATGGGAGACCAAGGATGCTCAAATTATGAGTTGGATTTTGGAATCCGTTGATTCCCAATTTATCCTTTATCTTAGACCTTACAGAACAGCCAAGGAAATGTGGGATTATCTGAAACTCATTTATCAGCAGGAAAACACCGCACGCCGTTTCCACTTGGAATATGAGATCTCCCAATTTACACAAGGGACTCTGACAGTCCAAGATTACTATTCCCAATTTATTAGTTTGTGGACAGATTATTCTGAGATTATCTATGCGGACCTTTCTGGCCCCTCTCTAGTCACTATTCAAGGGATCCACAAGACGAGTCAATGGGACCAGTTTTTAATGAAATCGCGCCCAGAATTTGAGCCTATTAGATCCAATCTTATGAGTCGGATGCTTTTACCCACAATCGAAACATGTCTGAGTGAACTTCTCCGGGAAGAGCAGCGTCTTGCCACTCAAATCTCCCTTGGACAGAATACCTCTTGAGGGCCTATCGATGTTGCTTATGTTGCCAGAGGACACTTCCCCGGTCGGGATATGAGCAAAGTGCAGTGTTATAGTTGCCAGAAATATGGTCATGGTGCTACTCAGTGTCCTACCAAATTTTGTACCTACTGTAAGAAAAAGGGCCATGTTCTTCTAGAATGTCAGAAGCGACCTCAACATCCGCATCAGACGGCTCACCTTGCTACCACCGACGCCTCTTCCAATGCCTTAGCTGCTATAATCAACGCATCTGCATCTACTCCTTCCTTGACTTCTGAGATGGTTCAACAGATGATTGTGAATGCCTTTTTTGCTCTCGGTGTTTCAGGTAATACCCATTCCACCTCTACTTGGTATCTTGACTGGGGGCCTCTAATCATATGACCTTCTCCTTTGACAATTTCTCTACCATAAGGCCTTATGATGGAAACCTCCGAATCAATACCACCGCTGGGGGAAGTCTTCCTAGTACTGCTATTGGTACTGTTCCACATTCTTTACCTTTGCATGATGTGTTCCTTGCTCCAAATCCAACCTTCTATCGTCGTCTTGTCGGTAGTCTTGTTTATTTGACTATTACCAGATCAGATATTGCCTATGCCGTTAATGTCCTTAGTCAATACATGACGACTCCGCGACATCTCCATTTGGTGGCTGTTAAACGTATCATCTGCTATCTTCTTGGTTCTCCTGCTCGTGGACTATTTTACCCCATTGGCACTTCTATCCAACTCACTGTTTATTCATATGCGGATTGGGCTGGCTGTCCTGACACTCGTCATTCCACAACCGGTTGGTGTGTTTGTTTGGGCGAATCCCTCATTTCGTGGAAAAGCAAGAAACAAGATAAAGTCTTAAAATCATCCACTGAGGCTGAATATCGGGCCATGTCTTCTGCCTGCTCTGAGGTTCTTTGGCTTCGTGGTTTGTTTTCTGAAATCGGTTTTATGCAGCCAACTCCTACTCCCCTTTATGCTGATAATACCAGTGTCATCCGCGTCGCTGCCAATCCTGTCTTTCATGAACGCACAAAGCATATCGAGGTGGATTGTCATTTTATTCGGGACGCATATGATCGAAAAGTCATTAATCTTCCCCATGTTCCCACTGAATTAGAGCTTGCCGATATCTTCACCAAAGGTCTTCCTCGACCTCGTCATGACTTCTTAGTGCGCAAATTGTTGTTGTTTGACCAACATCAATTTGAGGGGGGATGTTAATGTTCACATTAGCCCATGTATAATAGGCCTTCCATAGGACCATCTATATTCTAATGGGCCTTGACCCAATATACATTTAAACACATGTGGGTAGACTTAGTCAAGAGAATCAATTATACATAATTAGATTCCTTTTCTGTTAGGTAGTGATTGCTGTAAATTATTATGATTAGCATAATTTAAGTTGTAAACAAGGCAAGTTTTGATAATAAAAGGGGATGAAGATCAATATCCCAAGGAAGCAATTCATTACAGATTTCTTGTATTACTTTCTTACTCCTAGTTCATTTCTTGTCATCATGTACATGTGGTTTTGTTGAAAAAATAGTTATAACGAACCAATAATTAGGGCTTTTTTTCCTGACAAGAATCCATGTCATAGTTGAAAGCTATCCAACTTTGCAACGTGGGGCTTTTTTCTTAAATTGTTTCTTGAGTTGTATGCATGTAATCCTAGAAACTTCAGTTTGCTGTCTCTTCTTTTATTTTATTTTATTTTTCCTGAAAACCTGAAACTATCAATTAGCTGAGGTATTTTCTTGGTTCTTCTCTTTCTACATTAATTTAGTTTATCTATGGTTGTCATCTCAATTGCTTAATCTTTTTGTTGCATTAGTATTTTATTTTGTGACCATAAATAAGAGCAACTGGATTGCTTATATTTATGGGATGTGCTTATTCTTATGTATTTGCTTCAGAGATTAAGAATTTCTTTTCCTAATCTTTTATTTCCCATGAACTCTGCAGGTGTCAAACCTTTTGTATGTTGATCAGCCCACGGGAACTGGTTTTAGCTATAGTTCTGATAAGCGTGACCTTCGACACAGTGAGAATGGTGTTAGCAATGATCTTTATGACTTCATGCAGGTCTGTAAAGTATCCAACTATGCTTAAGATGGTACTTCATGACTGGTGCTTGTATATGCCTTGCGGATTAGTACCAATTGGGGTATTCTGTGAACATGCATATGGGAGATGGAAAGATAAGGCCACAACCATAGCCTATATTGATAAAGAATTCTGGATATTCTTCCCAGGAATATTCATGGCACATTATATACTTAATTTTTTTAAAATAGACCCTAATTTAAAATATATATATATACTGTAACATATCTGTACATGATATTAATAACCAAGCATGCTGGACATTGATTACATTTTTTCATTAAACTGATTTCATCTTCCCATAGTACATTCGTTCCTCCTTTATGATTGAAAAGTTGGTTTCATTCTGCTAGAAGGCCATCCAACTTGTATCTATGTCGTAGTTTTCTTGAAATTGCCAAGTTGAAGCCATATCAATATTTATTGCATAGTAAAGATGTAAGAAATTTCTTTGTTGAAGTTTTCCGTTTGGATCATTATCTTTCTTTTGTTCACAACCACCTCTCTCTCTCTCTCTCTTTCTCTCTCTATATATCTATCTATCTATCTATGTATATTTATTTATGTAAACTAAGACTCAGGAGTGAGTTGGTCTGTTGAAGTGAAGTCGATGCCCAACTCGCATGAGATTAGGCTGCATTAGGCCAAGTCACTCCTTAGAGCCCTAAAAACCCTTTTAGAAATCATGAATATGATGAAAAAACTTCTAGAAAAAACAATGGTACCTTCGGAAGAATTTTAAGACACATGTTTCAAGAAACTTTTTTCTATTATTAAGAACGAAATTTAAGAAGTTATATATATATATATATTTGTGGACTTGGGTGAATACTATCCCCAATATTTGGATGCCAAAATTTTTCATGAAATGTGGTTTTGATACTTCAAAATCAGCAAATAAGGAACCTAGAAGCCTCCTGTATCTCACAACATGCAATTGGGAGGAAGTCATTTTTTGGCCTTTCCCCGTAGGATTTGATTAGAGGTGAGTTGTGGTGTGACTTGACTCTATGGGCAAGCCAACTCTGACTGGACTAATTTCTAAAATAATGCTCTCTCTCTCTCTCTCTTATGTTTTATTTTTAACATCCCTGTTCCTACTTACGAATTTCACTTTGTTTTATTTAAGTCAGATCTCATGCAGTTTTAGGAAAATTAATTGTAGACTTGTAACTGTGTAAATCTTTTAGACTCGTAATTTGTATCCAAACATGTATGTGTGTCGTGGTAATATTTTTCGAAATGCAGTTCAAACGAAGTTATTCTTTATGCTTCATTGAAGTTCAATTGCTTAGGGTTTCCAAGGGACAAATAATTATTTTCTCTCCTACCGAAAAAAAAGGGTTTGGAACTAACTTTGGTTCCCTAAAAAATCAGATCCAGTAAGAAATCGGGTCTGTCTCAAAATCCAGATCCTTTCTCATTCCGACCTGAGGACCCGGACCAGAACTGTTTGTAATCTTACGTAACCTTGCTTCCTCTTGCTGATATCTTCGCCTCTTATCTGGTGCCCCATACCTTTTCTTTTCTTTACAAGAAGAAGAAGAAGAAGAAGAAGAAGAAGAAGCATGGGCCGAATAATGTCTCAGCCTTTCATCATCTTCTCTTACAAAATCCCATCAAAACCCAAATAAGAACCTCTCTATTTCTTTCACGAGGTAACAACAACTGCTGTGGATGTTGCTTTCTTACATAACATCCCCTTCTCTTCACCCTCCCTAATCTCTTTCTAGGGTTGCAAACTCATTCCTCAAAAACCTTAAAATCCCCAATTTATTCCATCCTATCCACTACAGAGATCTTTGCTTTGCTTGTTGTGGAACTGATACATTCGCTGCTAAATTACAGAGACAAGAAGGGAATTCCCATGCATTCATCAGAAATGGAGATGCAGATGAAGTAGATTTGAAATCTTGGATGCATAAGCAAGTGAGGCGGAACTGGGTGGGGTGGGGACTGGGGGGAGAAGAAATTGCATAAAACCCTCAACTGTTATGATCAATTTATGCTTTTCTTTATAGGCAATTTCCCCTTTCAATCCCTTTTTATCATTATCTCTCCATTTTCATTGATTCTTCTCATTCCTTCTTAAATTTGACTGTTGCGAGAAGAGATGAAATGGTGTAGTCGGAACTAGACCAATTTGTGGAGGAGTTGGAACCGGATTTGGATCCATTTGATAGGTTATGGCTGGATCCAGACCCATCCTTCTAAAAATGGGTCCGGATATTGATACAACATCGTTCTGTCACAGGCATGATGCATTTCCAACCCTACATTTGCCTCCAGCTTGCACAATCAAAATAAGGAATGAATGAAGTACAAAAAAATATACATCTAAACGGAGAATACCTTGCATATAGTTTTTTCTTTATTCATTCAAAGTACTAATTCAAATATGCCTTATTTAGGACTTTTATGCTGATATAATTTTGATGAGCCTGTTGTCTTTAGAATTGGATCCCTTTTTATTTTAGGGAGTGTTTGGTAAGAGGATATTTTAAAAGATTATGTGATATTGTATGTTTGATTATGATGTAATCTACCTACCTGAAAATTAGGTGTTTGGCTAACTTAGATTGTTTTCTACAATATATGACTTTCTATTAAAAACTGCAAGATTTCTTTCTTCTCCAAGAAATGAATCTTTCAAGATACTACCAAACATCATCAATGGCACAATATTATAATATGACAGTATGACACTTTTATTTTGCAATAATGAAATCTTACAATATTCAATTTTTTAATATTATATGTTGTGTTTATCCAAACACCCACTTAAACATTTTACATTTGATTGCTTCCACATTTCCTTCTGTTGGAGGACTACGTGGAAGAGCATCAGGACTGAAATTCTTTTTATTGCATTGTATGATTTCAGGCATTTTTCTCTGAGCATCCACAGTTGGCAAAGAATGATTTTTTCATCACTGGGGAATCATATGCTGGGCACTACATTCCTGCTTTTGCTTCTCGAGTTCACCAAGGAAATAAAAATAAAGAAGGAATTCATATAAATCTGAAGGCATATTCTTTGTCTTAACCACAACTAGATTTCTGTATATTTTATTATTATTTTTTAAAACTTACATATTTGAATATGATTTTGTAGGGGTTTGCCATTGGTAATGGACTTACCGATCCTGCAATTCAGTATAAAGCTTACACAGATTATGCATTGGAGATGGGCATAATTCAAGAATCTGACTACAGAAGAATTAACAAGTATATTGTCCCATGTGAACTGGCAATTAAGCTTTGCGGTGAGTCTTTTTCTAACAATTACCTATTAAGGAGTAGGCTCCACCCTAGGGGAGTATTAAAAAGTATTTATGCTGCCTCCATGGTTGTCAAATTGTGAATTGCTCCAGGGGTTGAATCGAATCGAAACGTGAATTGTAGGATAGTTTCTACTTGTTTTAATATAAATGAAAAAAATGCCAAAAAATGATATAAAATGAGGAAAAATTGTAGATGCCTATAATCCATATTTTTTTCATCCATATCAACATTAATATATGATAAATATTAGTATAGTTATATACTAATGCCTGAATCGCTGCATATGATTACGATATCAATTATCAAACACATCTATCATATCAAAATTAAAAATATGTATGCTTACAATCTAACAAGACGTAGATATGCATGTAGGCTGTAGCATCAAAATGCCTTAATGTTTAAGAGGCTGTAGCACGTAGGTTGTGCAATATATATGCGCAATTTCAAATTCAGATTCCAGCAATTGATGAGGATGAAAAAAAATAGAGATTAGTATTAAGAAAAAAATTGTTGAAATAAAAGAGAAGAAGACAACTCTAAAGCAGAAGCATATCTCTCTAGGGCCCACATGTGATTTCAAACATGGGCCAAAAAATGGAACCAAAAACAGAGCAAATAAAAAAGAAACTACTCAAACATGAGAAGAAGTAGACTGAGGAAAGAAAATATACATATCCTTCAATGGCAACCATGTGATTCAGATTTAGGGGCCCCACTAATTGCTTAATTCTTAAATACAATTGATATATAAATCCATCATGGGCCCAATTGGAGAAATAGGGAAAAAGTAGAAGACAAAAACAACTTCTGTGAGAAGAGAGAGCCAAAAGGACTGGAAGAACTGTGGGGCCCACTGCCAATTGATGAAAAATGAAGAAATGGCCTTAGGCCACAACAGACATGTGATTAAAAAAAATTGCTGAATACAGTGCTGGATACAAACGGGTCAAACAACTGGGATCCACTAGTGGATGGGAAGAGAAGAAAAAAAAATAAAACAGGTGGAGAGAAAAGTAGACAGGTGTCTCAAATTGGTGGAGAGAAGAAAAAGTGGACAGAAGAGAAAAAACAAGTGTCTTTAACAAAGAAAAATAATAAAAATAATCAAATCGTGTGTCTTATTGGTAGATGAAAAATAACAAAAACCAATAGCCTTTCTGTGGATTTGCAGTGGGGCTCACCTATAGATCCAAGTAGATCATCACAATACAATCCAAGCAATGGGCCCACCTGTGCGGGTAAGAAATCACAGGTGGGCCTTACTAGAGGCAGAAACAAAAAAAAGGGTGAAAATTTCAAATAAGGCACTAAGGTTTTCCATTATTTCAAAAAAGGACACAAGTTTTAGAGCTTTTCAAATTAGTCCATAAGGTTTCAAAAAAAATTAATTAAGGACATTTGTCCATTTAAAGGTACTTTTTGGTGACTTTTTCTCTCAATTTTCTTAAAATACCAAAATTATTAATCTTTTGAAGCTAAGACATGGCTTCGACGGCCACATTAAGCAGCCGATCATTGTGAAAATGCTAGTTATCATTGATCATCGTGAGGATATTGTAAAAGGAAATGAGGAGAATATAGAATAATTGAATGAGGAATTTATTTTAATAAAGGGTAATTTGGGTATTTTAAATAAATTGAGAGTGCCAAAAAATTACTTTATACAAATGTATGTCCTTAATTAAAAACTTCTTGATAAACTTAGGGACTAATTTGATAAGTTTTGAAACTTGTGTCCTTTTTTGAAATAAGGCAAAATCTTAGGGCCTTATTTGAAATTTTCTTGAAAAAAGGAGAAAAAGGATGGATAGAGAATGAAACGACTTAGGAAGAACAAATAAAAAATAAAAAGGGTACGTACCTGGAACCACTTCAGGAGTTGGGAGTATTCGGTAGCTTCCCATCTTGCAAGATTTTTCTTCGAGAGGTCATCGTCTTGCAGAACTCCATCGATCTTCTAGAGTTTGTCATCTGGTTTATTTATCTTCCAAAGAAATCAAGGAGGCCAAGCATGGATGTAGCAAATATGAAGAAATAGAAGCACATATGTAGCATAAATGAAGAAATAGAAGCACATATGCAGCAAAAATGAAGAAATAGAAGCACAGATGTGGGAAAAAATTGCACGAGTGGAAAAAAGTTCATAAAACCAAAAGAAATCCTCAAAATGTATTTTGGTCTCTTTTTATTCCCACCGACTAAAAATCACACGATTCCTATGATTCGTCATGAATCAAATCGTATTGGACAATTTGCGCAAGAATTGAACGATTTCACTTCAAATGCGATTCGTCCCTTCAATACTAATCGTTTTAATGCTGATACAGTATGATTCGTGTCGTATATCATATGATTTTAAAAACCATGGCTACCTCTACTAACATCTAGAGGTTTTGGTAGAAATGGTTAGCTAAGGAAATTTAATAGAGTATTGGAGTCAACTGGTCGCGAGTTTGAATCCCATGAGGAATGACTTGGTGTGCGCACACACGTAGAGAAAAAAAAAATGTCGCAAAAAAAATGTGCCGACCAGGTTCCACTTGAGGGAGAGTGTTGAGGAGTAGGCTCCACCCAAGGGGGACATCTCTAGGTTTTGGTATGAATGGTTAGTTAAGGAAATTTAATTTTACCCTCTATAGAACAATTGTCCGTTTTGTTATTATTATTATTTTCAATTTTATTTCCTATAGTCCTATCATTGTTCGTAGATATATGATAAATGATTTGGGAGTTGTTTTACTTGCTGATGAGCAAGGTGGTACTCTCTCTCTCTCTCTCTAAAATCTTTATTGCTGCTACTGCTTATATTACTTTGATGATACATTGGTTCATGCTCATTGAGCTTGTTCTTGATTAATTGTTGCAACAAAGCTTCAAACAGTTGTTTGCCTGCTATGAACTTCCTGCCATTAAAAATGTGTTCCTTTTGTGACTGCTTCCGCAAGTATGATATGCTACTTTTGGTCACTTCTGTTTGTTTTCTCATTCCTGAACATTTAAACTTATTTCAATGTTTTTTAGGCAAATAATGATGCATTTAGATGTTGTTTCAGGCACCACAGGTGCAGCAGCTTGTGTGGCTTCCTATTTGGTCTGCAACACCATATTCAATTCGATCATGGGGATTGCGGGGAAGACAAATGTTAGAAAATAATACATTATTCCTTCTCTTATAAATATATGCTGTTAGCTATGTCATAACTTTGAGCATGTGGTATGCAGTACTATGATGTTCGTAAGCAATGTGAAGGGAGCCTCTGTTATGACTTCTCAAACATGGAAAAATTTCTCAATATGAAGTCTGTTAAAGATGATCTAGGAGTTGGGGACATAGAGTTTGTCTCTTGCAGCCCTACTGTGTACCAGGCAATGCTTACGGATTGGATGAGGAACTTGGAAGTGGGTATCCCTGCACTTCTTGAGGATGGCATTAATTTGCTTGTTTATGCTGGGGAATATGATCTCATTTGCAACTGGCTAGGTAAGCTTTTGTCAAGTTTGACACTTCCACTTTTACGACTATATTCTGGGTTCTAATGGTCGTTACCATTTTATTTACCAATTCATACCGAAGAAAATATGCTATATCAGTCTGCTTTTGATTTCCAGTATGACTGTTCTGAAATGCTTACCAGCTTTGAAAGTTGAAGGATGGAACTAGAGCAATGCTACCCCTTTTGGTTGCCTTGTTTTCTGATCTCAATGTTGCAGATTAAACAATTTGGATATGGATGCAGGTTGGGCCCGAATACTATTGTAGATAATGATACTTCCATATCTTATGTCACAAGAATATGACCATTTAAGAAAATTTCATGTTTGTTGGTTTCAACATGCTGATTTTCCATCTTTTTCAGTTTGTGAATAAATGAAAAATTAGACTTGGATTACTGAAAATGTTACAGTGGGAGCCAATCCCATCTTCTTGAGGAGCCCAATTGAGGTTAATCCAACCCCTTCATAGCCACCTACTCGCAATCTGTTGAAACTTTCCCAAATTTGATCATAATTGGAGTGACACTCAATGTTGAATATAATTCCCCTAAATTTGCACCATTAAATCTTTGGGGGTCTTAAGTCAATGGCTATGATGATCCAACAAGGATTTGTTTTTAGAAGAACCTCATCCAATGTGAGACTTTCTATCCCACTCTTGTTTTGTGATTGGCGGTGGTCCCAAGTGTGTCCAACAATGGGGATCGCACAATGTTGTGATGTGGGCGACTTATACGGCATCAGACCTCCAGTTACTGCGTTCAGAATGCTTATCTGCTAATGCATATCTATACCTGTGTTAGATTGGTTGTATCTTATCCTAAATGCGTCCACCAAGTGCATGTTTGGCATTTTCCTCATGGTTTTACAGAAAGGGGAGCAGTTGGATATTCTTGGTGGGAGATAAGTCAGTTGGAGCTTGCACGTGAATAGTCAATTTCATGAGAAAATAGTTCATCCTTCCCCCTATGAAAATCAATCCAAACATTTGAGAAAATTTGATTAGTCACTTGTGGATCTGTACCCTTGACCCTTCTCTTTCATCGAAACCCCTTTCCGATGAAGCCGCCAGATTTGCTCTATCACCTCAGATAAGTTTAACCATCAGGCTACTTTCTGTCATTGAAATATGCAGGGAAAGTATCCAACTTGTTTCACGTTTATATGCTTGTTGGGATCCCTGTGATGCGTAATATCCATACGAGTAGTAACATCAATAAATGATTGGTCTTTCACAAAATGAATATTTATTTATTTGTGAATTCAAAACATTTCTCTTTCTCAAACTATAACTTGGAGGTAAATTTAGGAAAGAAAATTACCTTCAAATATCTGTTGTAGGAGCTTTTCACTGAATTGCAATGTCAAAGAACCAGGAATCATATGACATACTCGAGTGTTATTCTTTCTATTATGTTTGTCGTATGCTAACATGCTTTTAACAGGAAACTCGAGGTGGGTACATGCCATGGAATGGTCTGGCCAGGAAACATTCACACAATTACCTGCCGTACCATTTGTGGTTGACAAAGAAGAAGCAGGACAGCTCAAAAGCCATGGGCCTCTTAGCTTCTTGAAGGTCTTTCCTTGATAACTTTATCTTAATGTCTTCTGTGAACTGCTTTCTCAAGCCATTTAGTTGTGTGCAACAGGTCCATGATGCTGGTCACATGGTCCCAATGGATCAACCAAAGGCTGCATTAGAGATGTTGAAGAGGTGGATGCAAGGAAAACTTGATGAAGACTCCCCACAACCATCAGATTTGGCTGCTGATATGTGATGGCCATACTAGGCTGCTTGCTTTGCATGGTTCGTGAGATGTTTTTATCGAGGCCAATTTGTGGTTGTTGCCATTGCTGAAGAAAAAATGATGCCTGTAAATATTTGCGCCTCTTCTTAAATTTCTATCAATGGAAATCACTATGTATTTGCTAAAATTTTATTTTAGTTTTGGTAAAAATTTTAAATAATTCTTACTGAAAAAAACCTGGGAGTGCAGATCTTTCTGATTGTAGTACAAAATGCTCTATCTGGTTACATATCTGAGAGACTTTCCTTTCTGTCCACCAATATAACATGCATTCATAACATACAAATGATGCTGCTATGAATATGCCTTCTCAGTTTGATGATGGTACTTTTTGTCTTACCAATTTTAGGTTTCCACCGTCAGTATAGGGTGTCATCAGTTGTAATCTAGATCATAGTGATCCAAATTGTTGGTCAAATGTTTAGAGTGACAATATCAGACAATCCACATGATTCTAGCTCAACATTCAACTCATCCATGGGCTAGAATCTTGATCTTCTTGGGTTGTTAAAAAGGTTTTTCATATTATAATATTCAAAAGTACTTCTATCGTATCAACAGCTTAAATATTAGACTGCAAAACTTGAGCCCTTCTTATATTGACAAGGTTGAGTGAATAAAAATTAATTATCTGATCTAAATAACTAGCTAGCGAACTGAGATCATTGACCTAAGTGAAACTGTGGTCTATAAAGACGTGAGAATCCAATGTCATGAGTCACATTGTGAAAATGTTAAAAACAGATGAATGTCTTCGTAAATTGCCCTTTCAAAGCAGGCTGTTTAATTTTGAGCCTAATGTTTAGGCATAGACTCAACTGAGAATTCTGAATGTCTAGTCTACCTTCAAACATTTACAAAATCTACAAACTTTTTCCTTGTACAACTCACACACCCACAAACACACTCTACCTACGTCTCAAAACATCGGCAGTGCAATGCGGGATCAACCTGATTGTTTCTGTGAAGAGGGAGGTGTCTCTGACTGTTGAGCAGTGTAGATTGACAAAAATAATTACTTCTTTTCACAAACACACTCTACCTGAGTCTCAAAACATCGGCACTGCAATGCGGGATCAACCTGATTGTTTCTGTGAAGAGGGAGGTGTCTCTGACTGTTGAGCAGTGTAGATTGACAAATATAATTACTTCTTTTGTGCCCAACATTTCTGCTTTTATGCATACGCATTATCAAGCATAAACCATTTAATTAGCATTGGCTCATTCCACACGCCTAGAGCAACTGCTATGTCCAACTTGACTTTGAGGTAGTTGGGTTGCTGACCAACACAAAAACAGTCTGTTTTAGAAAGACTGAACCGCCAATGAAAGCAGGTTCAACTGGAACTTGTTTGCAACAAAACCAATATGATTGTTGAGAGCCGGACAAAACCAATAAGAACGGATGATTGATTTCATTAGACTCATCATCAATTACAGTGAAACATTTTCTCAAAAATTATTTCTATTATTTACATCAAGATTAATAGCACATTAGAAAAAAAATGAATGTAATAGAATGTTAAGAGAAAATATTTGGTAAAATTGAGATAGAATTTAAGGAATTTTTTAAAAAAATCTCCATTTGAAAATTCATCTAAATTACATAAATCATAAAACAGGATTAATGTATATGTCTCAACATAGATAAGAGAAGAATTCTTTTTTCACGTGTGAGCCCAATTGAATCAAACAACCGAGCCCAAACGCACTGAACTTTCCACTCTTTTAGAATTACTATTAATATATGGTTATGCCTCATATAAATGGAAACCAATGATAAAACCCAAGCAAGTATAAGAATAATAAGGTCAGCCATCTATGCGTCTAATGGTAAATAGTGGGCCATAGTTAAACAAAACTTAATGAGACCACTGTGGCTCCATTAATGGTAAGGTCGACCAGCTCATTCCTTGGTTGGTTAGTACTCCAACTAAAAAAGGCAACTTTGATTAGTCCTAAGTACAACCTTTCCAAAAAAAGGGTTTTTAATCCTGACCGATTTAGGGAATGAAAAGCCTACTTAAGGGCATTTTTGGCAAAGGGGTCAGATCAAGTAGAGTAAAGTTAAATTTTGAGAATTCAAAATTTCCTCTTTTTTAAAAAATTAAAATTTTTTTCATCTTTTTTTTAAAAAAAAAGTTAAAGTTATTACTAAACTACAAAACAATATCTACTTTTTATACAAAAAGTCAAAAAATTTCATATCAAACAATTAAAAATAAAGAGTTATCAACATTCAATCATATATTATTTTTTCTTGATTTTTGGTTTACTTCACTTTACCCTACTCTCCCAAACATGCACTTAAAAGGAAGTCGCACCCAAACACTATGTCATAAGCAATCAATCGACAAAAGGGAGAGAGTGATCGGCGGATGGGTTCTCTATAATTCTCAAATAACCGACGGTCGTCTTTGTAAGCTATTTTTTAACTGCCTTCCTTTCCTTTCGCGCCTTTTTTGTTTGGACTCCTTCTTCATCTTCGGGTCTTAATGGGCGATCCCAACGGGTACTTTACTGACCTTCAGTACCAGCCTAGGACGTGGATTACGGCGGCAAGACAGGAGGCGTCCGCCAAGAACAAAGCGATAGCACGGCAGTTGATTGAGAAGGGTCTTGAACAGTGGCCCAAGAATGAGGATGTGTGGTTGAAGGCATGTAGGCAGTCCCCAGTTCAGTGAAGCTGTGGATGCATGCTGCAGAATTGGAGCATGATAAAGTGAAAAAGAATCGGGTTTTGCCCAAGGGGCTTGTGCATGCACCAGATTCATTCAGGCTGTGGAAAGCGATGGTGGAGCTGGCGAATGAGAAGGATGCAAGTCTCTTGCTCTCGCAGGCGGTGGAGTGCTGTCCACTGCTTGTTGAGCTGTGGCTTGCGCTTGTGAGGCTGGAGGCGGATGAGCAGGCGAGGAAGGTTTTGATCAACAGGGCGAGGATGAAGATGTCGGAGCAGCCTGCATTTGGATTACTGCAGCGAAGCTGGAAGAGGCGAATGGGAACACTGCCATGGTTGGGAAGATCATAGAGAGGGGTATTCGATCCTTACAAGCAGAAGGGCTTGCTATTGATAGAGAGGCTTGGATGAAGGAGGCTGAGGCCACGGAGCGGGCTGGGTCTGTCGTAACTTGCCAAGCTATCATTCGGAATACTATTGGCATTGGTGCGGAAGAAGAAGATCGCAAGAGGACGTGGGTCGCTGATGCAGAGGAGTGTAAGAAGAGAGGTTCAGTTGAGACAGCGCGAGCTATTTATGCTCATGCTCTTACTGTGTTCCTTACCAAGAAGAGTATATAGCTCAAGGGCGCCTAGGTTTAAAAAAAAAAACCACTTCTTCTTTGCTTTTCCATCTTCTTCCTCAAAACCTTCTTTTGTCTGTGAGCATTTTCTTGCTATTGGTGTCCAGCTGATCTTGCTTGGTATGTGCGAAACTCATCCTAAAGAGAGCACCACCTGAAATGCCTCCACCATGACCTGCTGCTGCTGCTGCTTTTATCGATTTCCGCCAACACAACTTCCTCCATTTTCATTATAGATCGATCGGTATAATTATTTCAGCTATTTGTTTCAATTCTGCCCTCTGTAGCCTTTCTATTTCCAATAGGATTAACTAAATGAAAGGTCCAACTATATGACCATGCTACCCATTGTGCTTGTGCTCATCTACATGGGACCTTCTGAGCAGAATAGATGGCAAAGGTGGATGATTAGATCTTTCTAGCGGTTCCCTTTAAAAAAAACAGATCGAATGTTCAAATTAATTCTATCATATGAAAAGCTTAAATATTAAACTACAAAAATTGAGCCTGTTGGTAAATTGAAAAGAAAGGTTGCATCAATGGACCTATGGAAAAATTATTTGATCTCTGCAGGTAGAACTCCTGCTTGAAATTCAGCCTCATCTTTTAACAAGGAAGTTGATCATCCCACGAGGCAAGATGTCCATGTTGAACATCGGTAGGTGAGAAAATTGCTGTTGGATTTTTGTTTTGTATTCCGGATTAACCATATGGGTCCATTGGGTAGCCAATGATTGAATTAAGATCAGTGTATTTTGGTAATTGTACCGGAGCCTTCTTGGGGAACAAGAAAACAAATATTATATATATTATGTAATCTGTAACCTTAGATCTTGCGGAAAAGAGTGCTCTCTCTTATCTGTGGTGTTCCCACACCACGTGGAAGAGATGATGATAGTGAGAGAGTCTCTGTATGTCTTTATTTGTTATAATAAAGTTGATATCGTCTCTCTTGTGTTTGCTTTTGTGTGTTTTTGTTTTTATCTTCTGTGTGGCTTAATTGTCGATCACAGGTTCTGTGGTTCCACATGTGTACAACAATTATTTGATACCACTTGTTGTTGTGCATATGTAGAAGCATTGATGTCAATTGTTGTGGCTCTGATGCCACCTGTTTGATCGGATCTTGGGCAAACACATCAATATCCATCATACGCATAGATAGAGAAGAAAATCATATAACCATGACACATATATTTTATGTGGTTCGCCATAAAGGCTATATCTACGGGTTATGAGTATTTGCTCGATTTCATTATGAAGAAACTGTGCAATTCGTAATAAGGACTGCCGCTTCTTAGCTTACTTAATCTTCATAGGTCTTAATCTTGCTCTCACATCGTTTTGCCAAACGTGGTGGGTGAAGCTCCGAACACCACAGGAAGAGATCTCACACACCTTACATGGCCATCGTATTTGATCATTGCGGGAAAGAGATCTCTCACATCTCCTTTACAGAGTTTATGGTTGGATTACAAAAATATATAATTTCTACTTTCTTGGCCTCAAAAAAAGCCCTGGTACAATGACCAAAATACTCATGACACAAAACTTGTTCATTGGCTTGATTAATGAACTAATTCGGTTAAACCGGAATACAAGACAAAAATCTAACAATTGCACCTGATCCATATCATTGGTGAACTAGGATCATTGACATGGGTGAAATTGTGATTTTTTTTTGAAAGGTAGTGAAATTGTAATCTATGAACCATAGAATGCGAAAATGCAATGTCATAAGTAATATTGAGAAAACGTTTAAAAGATGGATATCTTCATTAATAGCCCTTTCAATTTCGGAGTTTTCATGGTGTAGGTGTAGAGAAGTTGAAGCTAGTCCAAGCCTTACCTGTTTAACTTTGAGCCTAATACTAGGCATAGGTTCAATTGAGAATTTGAATGTTAAGCCTACCTTCAACACAATTACAAAATCTATTTACTTTTCTATGATGCAACTCACATATCCACTCCTTACCCTAAGTAGTGGCAGTTTTTATTGGGCTATCAAAGGTTCGAACTTTAGGTATTCCCTCTTTCTTCGCACGTGTATAGGTAGCCTTCCCATTTATGAGGGCTTTCTTCTCTCGTATGGCTGGTTTTCTTCTTGGGTGTGTCATATGTTCTACCCTAGTTTTAAACTGTTATTGCTATAATTGGGGGTTGAGCCCTGAAATGAATAGGAAGGCAATGGTGGAGCCATGATTTTCTTTTAGGAGGGGTAGTCGATAGTTGACTATCAACCGGGTGGAACAATTCTTTCTTATAGAGGAGATCGATAGTAGCTTTTAGATTTATTGATTTTTTTAATTATCACTTAAACAAAAAATTGTTATTTATTTATTATTATTATTTTTGCAGAGTTTCGATACTTATATCCAAAAAAATTATAGATTTGACAATACCCCATATTTTAAAAACATAATTGTTAAAAACTTTGAGGAAAATTACAATATAAAAATAATGGGATTACCATAACGAATACAAATTGCTCAAAATAATCCTTTATAGAGGATTATTTTCTTTATAGAGGAGATTGATAATATTTTTTAGATTTGTTGTTTTTCTAATTATCATTTAAAAATAAATGTATTAATTTTTTGCAGAGTTTTATACTTGTATATAAAAAATCATAGATTTGTCAATGCCCCAATATTTTAAAAACGTAATTATTCAAAACTTTGAGGACAATTAAAATATAAAAATAATAGGATTACCATGACTGTTGACACATAAAGATATTAAGTGCAACAAAGGGCAACAGGAAGACAATTGACCAGATCAAAGGTAGTTAAACTTGGTCAAATTCTCAAAGAAGGCACTAGACAAAGCCACAAGTAGACATTTAAAAGGCTTGCCTCAAGTTTTCAAGAAAAAAATAGCTAGAAAAAAAAATCAAGAAAGAGCTCAAATAGAGGCCCTTGGAGGTAGTGCAGGGGATTTGAATCCTGACCCGAAGATTATAACAGGTGAAACAACTCCTCGAAATCTCCAAAAGCAAGAAAGGCCTTGGATTTTCTGTTCGAATTTTGTCAAACTCTCCATCCACACTCCTTCAAGGTACTTAACCTTTGAGACATCTTCAGATGACACAAATTAAGTGCCTAAACCCATGAAGCCCTAGCTACTCCGCAACTCACCAAGCATTTGTCTTTTAGGACTTTGATTGTCTTTTCTACTTATGGAGTTCAGTGAGGTCCTTGACTTCACTGCATGCATAGTTGTAGCTTACCACAAAATGACATCAAAATGGCATAACTTTGACACTCCACTGACATTAAAAAAAAAAAAAACGGCTCCCTTGAAATTCACCTGTATTGCGCAATCAGAAAAAACAAGTAGTAGATTACAAGGATTGCCCAATTGACAATCTAAGCCAAAAAAAAAAAAAAAAAAAAACCCACCGTTATCCATCCCATTTTGGCATAATACCAGAATTAAGTCACCGCCAAATTTCAATAAAAGCATGCAACAAATCTCTGCAGGCAACCATTGGCCACCAAGGGTAGCATCTAGTGGCCCCATCCAGTCAATTTTCTTCCTCCACTCATTTTGTCCTGAAATGTAATTTCTTTTTTTTGGTTGTTGAACGTCTAAGACTAGACGAAGGTGTTGGTTGTGGGGGTGGGGTTGTGTTTGTTGATGGAGGGGTGGTTGCATAAAGGAAAATTTGTAAGCAACCTACGCTTGTGAGGTTATTAGGGCAAAACCCACGTAAAGAAAAAAAAAACTCAAAAAGGGAATAAAATTATATTTTATTTTTCTTTAAGGCATTTTTCTTCCTCTTCCGTGTCTTCTCGTCTTTGTTCATTTTAATTTGCAAATTACAGCACGTAAATTCATTTCAGACCATGACAGTAACGAATATGAATTGCTCCAAATAATCGTTCACTGCTTGTTTTAAGAGTGAGACTTGTATCTCACTCTAATCAACGTAAGACTTATATTGGATTGGTTAAGTGTAAACTAATCCACCCATAATTAATTAATAAAAAAATTGTTAATTGGTTACTTATGATGATTTAATGGGCCATGATACTACGGTAAACATGAATAATTTAAAATATATTGATTAGTTACTTGTGATAGTTTGATTGGCAACGTTGCCTATGATAGACATAGATGGTTGTAAGCACACCATTGACAGCCATTGACCAATGCCATAAAAAGTAAACAGTCAAATATGCATGTTGCTTCAAATAAATGTCCAATAAGCTAGGGTTCAACTAGTTTTAAAGAAAGGACTGGCAAACAATGCCTGTGCTAAGCATGGGGAAGAAACTAATGACGTTATCAACATAAAACTATTAATATAGAGACGATAGAGATATCTTATTTTTTTTTTATTATCTGCATGTACAAAAATGCAACCAATTTCGTTGACATTGATAACTTTAAAACCGGCTAATTCATATGCTAGAATCTTGATTTGTTAAACCAATTAAGTAAAGGTAGAGGAAGTTTCAAAAATCTTAATGTACCATAATGGTCATATTAGCCCCCATTTAACAACAACAAAATCGGCGGTTAGGCAGTTGAGACCATCTGTATAATAATATCTTTTTTTTCCTCTTTTGATCTTTTTATTTTGACAATATCTGAATTATGAAATACTAGTTGAGGCAATGAACTTCTTCCATAGAGGGACTATGACTTGCCTATGGCACAAGTCACTTTTACTTTGGTTGTGGGAGGAAAAAATGACTTTGGGAAAAACAATTAGTTGACAAAATCATTTTAACAAATCATTTTAACATTTCCACATTAACAAAGGGAAATTCAAGAATCAAAATATGAAAATAAATGAAAGTGCCTAATCAGATACCTTTTCCCAGATGTAAAATGGAAAAGAGAATAGGATTTGTGTAATAATAACAACCAAGTTGGTGGAACAAAGTCTACTACTTCATTCATAAAGAGTTTACAACGTTTAAAACTCTCTCATGTAGCAGTAAATTTTCAATTTTAAAATGCGTGTTTAAAGAGTCCAAGTCCTAATTTTTTCCACTTTTATGAACAGCCTAACTTCCTAACTTGATAACTTTCCAGCTTATTTTACTTGTGGGAGAAGATGGGTTTGCTAGTGGGAGCTAAAAACGACTTTAGAAAAAGAAAGGGGGAGATGTAGAGAGACTAGGAAAGGTAAGAGAAGGGATGCAGAGAGAAAAGAGACGATGAAAGGGTGCAATTGTATTCAAATGTGGGAAATACATTGAGAATAGGAAATGGTTTGGTTGGAAAAGAATGTGAGTGCGTATCTTTTTGTAATGGTCAAAATTAATTGGCACCATATGGCTGAATTTTCAATTAAATTCAATTGGCTTTATATATAATAATTGTGTCAAAGTGTCGTGAGAGAGAAACTAGTCCTTTTGAAGAGAAAAACTCTCCTTAAAACTTGGAGATAACATGCTTGGTTTTTTGAAATCTAGCAGTGGACAAAAGTAATCTAAAATATATTATTAAAGAGAAATTTAAAAAAAATTTATGCCCTTGTCTAATGTCAATGAGAGAAAAGAAGACGAAAAGGCTTTCTCCTACTTTCATGCTAACATTGATTATCATTTACTATGAAGAATGTATATTTAAATCTTTAAGCTATTAGTTGAGATGGAGAAAGAGAAAGACCTTTAAATCTTGAGGTTTTGGTATTGATGGTAGAATGAGGGGTTGTGGCAGTGATACGCTGTGTAGATTACTAGCAGCAGAGTCCAAGTTAGATGTAACCATGAGGGTGTTTTTGCGGTGATGGTGATGTTGAGGCTGGTGGCAAGTTGAGGAAAGATGATGGGCTTGGTGGTAAGGTGCTAAGGGATTCATTGTAGGCTGGTGGATAAGGAGATGATAGGTCGGGGAATTTTGAAGCAGATAACGTGGTAGGGTTTTTTTTTTTTTTTTTTTTATCCTAAGGGATGTTGAAGAAGACCATGATGATGGAATTGATAAATTTATTTTGTATTGAGTTTCGTTGAAGAAGAAGTGTTCGGTCGGCCTATTATGATTGTGATGGCACTGGAAATTAGCGTTCAACGCCAGAGGAAGGCTGCTAGTTAAAATGATGATTAATAAGAAGACCCAGTACAGGGGCTTTAAGTTCAATGCCCAAATTGGGTGATTTTTACCAAAGCACCTCTCTAGATTGTTGGTATTCATTATTCATCTCTGGTGTTGTTGGATGTGTAAACAAAACCCAATTGATTTCTAATCAGATGATAACAGAAATGACAGGAATTGGTGTAGAAGAGCCAAAGCATGAGTAGTTCTTAGGATAAAGATCTCTAAAAGTGGTCAAATTACTAGAAAACACAGTCCAGTTTTTTTTAGGGATGCTATGTGCGCTTGGGGCATGGACAGTGATGATGAAGTATGGGGTTAGATCCTAATGATAATGGATTTGAGAATTTATTCTGTATGATGATGGAGTTTTTGAGAACTTATTGAGCAAGGGTCATGGGTGGCAGAATTTTGGATGGGTTTAAGAAGATTACTAGTGGGAAGTCCCATGCAATGCATGGTTAAAATTTTGTAGAAATTAATTTATTAATTAAAGTTAGTATTCACATACTATATGTGGACCTACCTTACAATTTAGTCCAATGAATGCCTAGTCATGAGCCTCACCATGCAAGCACATCAACGTTCCATTTAGCACCCAATTAGCCCCATGCAAACCATTGATGTCCTGCAAAAGCATGTATTAGATAGAGAAATCTATTGAGGAGGACGAAAAGCCCTGGCTCCACTTGTTATGGTAGTTCTCTTTCTTCCTTTTTGAGTAATTAAGAGGAAAAGGGTTGTAAGTTTTTACTGAAACTAGAGATTGAAAGGTCCGTCAAAGAGGATGTTGAAAGGTAGGGGTGGCATTTCGAAATAACCACGGTTGATATAATGGAGAGTTGGTTTTGGTGAAAATAATGGTTTAAAGAGATGAATGGGGTGTTTCGCTTTTCAAAAGATGTAATCGTTGACGAGAGATAAGAAGTTAGCATCTCTTTTGGAGTAATAAATCGGAAAAGGAGATTTGGAATTTTTGTATAACTGTTCTTTAGAGAAGGGTTGCTAACACTCCAGGATGAGAGATTTGAGTAAGCATACCTTGCTAGGACTAAAAGGCGACTGCCCAACAGTTGGGGTCCTAACCTAAGTTGCACCATTATAAATTAATTCACTTTATTCATCTATACTGACTTCATAAAACAAAAATAATCATGTCGGATTCATCAAAATTTCATGGAGTTCAAGAAAAGATTGTAAGTATAAATTTTCGGCCTTAAAAAACAGAGGCATGTAAACACTGACATTGTTCAAATGCTTCCGTCTAACTTCTCATAAGGTATTTATTCATATGTCTTTCTGCAAGAAATGACCCAACTATAGTCATTGAAAGTACTTTGAGGATTGCACTGGTGCCACATCTTTGAGCAGGCTCCCCACTTTCCCCCGTTTCAAATAAAGATCTACAAAAGAAATAGATCTCAACCACTAGCATCTAAAGTAAACTCTCAAAAGTCTTGTGGAATACTTCAATCAAAATAATTCAAGAGGAGCACCTCAGGGCATCATCTACCCTGAACAATGGCTGGCATTGGTATGAGGAAATGTCAGAAAAACAACATCATGTATCAGATTCAAATGCCATTTCAATTCTCCACCGCCTTCAACAAAGATCACGAATCATCATACTCTGCAACAAAAAAAAAAAAAAAAAAAAAAAAAAAAGGGAAAAACCAACCCAAATTGAAATTCCACCAAAACATTCCAACCAACCATGAATTAGGGCACACCCAAAATCAGATCTTTAAATTCCAGCAATCCCGTTTTGTAACCGCCCCTTTGAAATTTGAGCAATCTCTTACCAGACTTCAAGATATGTATTATTATCCTATAATGTGGATGTGGATGGAGCACATTTGTATGATCAAGACCAAGATGGTATTATTTATTTATTTATTTATTTTATTCCAACCCTTTCATTGAAAGTAAATCCCAAATATATACAAGAGCAAAAATGCTAGTTGCACACCCCATTACACAACCCACTTCACAAGTATCCTATGTGGATGGCCAGCCCAGACAAAACCCATTGCTGTTTGAAACTTTCACTTAGCTCGATGAAAATTTAGCCTGACCCGCCAACTTCACATGAAACTAAAAAAAAAAAAAGAAGGAAACAAAAGCCAACAGTGTCCTACACAAAGGGATGTTGTTGTTGGCCAAGTGGGTCTAGATCATTAGTGGGTTCAATATCTGGAGTGGTTTCCCTAAATATATTAGGAATTTCCTGTTTTGTCAAACAACAGTTTCTTAATATGTTAGGACTTTCCTTTTTTCTGAGATAGAGTTCTTGGGGGATAAGGATGTAATGATTATATATATGATGTAATCTGTAACCTTAGAGTGAGGCTTGAAGAGGCTGAGATTCCAAGGCTGTGGTTTCACAGATTGGAGGAGAACCTAGTAGAAATTGGTTTCCCGTGGACGTAGGCATCTTTGCCGAACCACGTAAATCTTCTTGTCTTCTTGTGTGGTTGATTGTTGATCTTAATTGTTTTGCACACACGCGCACAACAAGTGGTATCAGAGTGTCAAAGTTGTGCGTGGAAGATCAACGGAAGAGGAGAGATCAACGTGTTGATCTTTGTCGGGCCATTGGGAGAAACTCGGTTTCTCTGTTTCAGGAAACAGAGAAATCGGTTTTTGCAGAACTTGAAGAAGACGACAAGAGTGGGTTCTACTTTGCTGGCTCTCTTCGGTTAATAGAAGATCATGGGGCTGTGATCTTCGTTGGAAACACGTTCTGGGCTACCGGATTTCTCTGAGGAAGAAGACCGGAGAAGAAATAAAAAAAAAAAACTGCACTCATCGGCCGTTGGCAATCGCCGGCCGTTCGCCGATCGCCGCCGCCCGCAGCCTTTCGCCATCGCCATGCCGTTGCCGCTTGACGTCGCTCGTTGCCAGACCAGTCCGCCTGAGCCGCAAGCAGATCGCAGCCCGTCTGTAACTCGGTTGCAGAGAACGAAGGCCGCGGGTTGAAGACGACCCAATTTTGGGTTTTGGGACTTGGTTCGGGTCGGGTCCGTTTGACCTGACCCGCCGTGAAGCAAAGACCAGCGTCTAGTTCCGTTTCAGTTCAGGTTTCGGGTCGAGTCAGTTTGACCCAACCCGTGGTACATGTTGGGTTAGGTTTCGAGTTAGGTCAGATCCAACCCGTTGTGCAAGCCCAGCGTAGTTAAGCAGTGCAGGTAACGGTTCGGGTTGGGTTGACCTGAACCCGTCCGTCAGCAGTCCAGCCCGTCCGCCGCCGACGTCATCAGAGTGACGTCATTAGGTTGACGACAGCCCACGTCATCGGACTTGCGGTCAACGGCCAGAGTTGACCAGAGTGATGGCAGAAATTTATTTCTGCGATATCTTGATCGTCTGACATCCGATCGGAGATCCATTTGCGCCTATGGACTAGTTTCGAGCAGATCTACGTGTTAGTGGAAGAAGATTGGCTGTTTGATGGTCAACGAGGAGTTTGACTAAATCAGAAGCGCAGAAAACTGTTTTTGCGATATCGGAGCTATTCGGAGTCGGATTTCAGATCCGTTTCTTCCAGCGTACTCGTGTTGACGAGATCTATAGCTTGGTGCAGGAGTTGAGGTCAGTGTTAGTTATTTGTTTACTTGTTGCTTAATTTGATTAAGATGGAGAACAATACTATCAACACTACCATGGTTAAGCTCAACCATTCCAATTGGTTGATCTGGAAACCGAAGATAGAGGATATTCTTTATTGTAAAGACCTCCATGATCCCGTTAAGGGGGATAATGCCCGACTGAAAGATATGCAAGATGCTGAATGGAATAAGTTGTATAGAAAAGCGATTGGTCACATCAGACAGTGGGTTGATAATAGTATATTTCACCACGTATCTAATGAAACCAATGCAAATACCCTTGGAAAAATCTAGAAGTAATGTATGATAAAAAAGACCACAGTGAACAAAACCTTCTTGATCAGAAAGCTTGTAAACATGAAATTCAAGGATGGTGGTCAAATCGAAGATCACATCAATGAGTTCCAAAGTGTGGTAAATCAGCTAGCCACTATGAAGATGATCCTTGGTGATGAGATGCAAACTTTGTTGCTTCTGAGTTCTTTGCAGGATTCATGGGAGACATTAGTTGTTTCCTTGATCAACTCTACTCCAGATGGTGTATTATCTATGAGTCATGTTACCAGTAGTCTACAGAATGAAGAAACTAGAAGGAAATCTGCATGGACAGATAATGCACATGCCTTTGTTACTGAGAATAGGGGGAGGAGTAAGAGTAGAGTCCAAAGGGGGGTCGTAGCAAGTTTAGAGGTGAATCACAGGCCAAGTCTAGCAGTGAATCACAGAGCAAGAAAAGGTCTGTAAAATACTTTTTCTGTGGCAAGATGGGCCACATGAGGAAAAATTGCTTTGCCATGAAGGAACAGAAAGGATCCAATAATAAGAAGAAGAATGACAGTGATAACACTACAGCCACTTTCGAACAGGAAGTAGTGGTGCTCACCGGCGATGATGATTAGTGTTTGAGTGTTGCAGATGGTCAGGTTGAGTGGGTTGTTGACACAGCAGCATCCTACCATGCTACTCCCTGCAGGGAGATGTTCACGACGTACAAAGCAGGTGACTTTGGTACTGTGAAGATGGGCAACACGAGTTATTCAGAGATTGTTGGTATCGGTGAAGTCTGCATTAAAATTGATATTGGTTGCACAATGACGCTGAAAGATGTGCGACATGTTCCTGATCTGCGGTTGAATCTGATTTCCGGGATTGCATTGGATCATGCAGGTTATGAGAATGACTTCGGAAATAGCATATGGAAGCTTACTAAAGGGTCTTTTGTTATTGCGAAAGGAACAGCCGGTAATACTCTTTATAAAACACAAGTAAAGCTGTGTAAAGATGTGTTGATTGTAGTTCAAGACAATTCTTCTCTGAATCTGTGGCATAAGAGGCTTGGTCATATGAGTGAGAAAGGCTTGCAGATGTTGGCAAGGAAGGATTTAATTCCTTGCTCCAAAGATATATCCCTTAACCCTTGTGATTATTGTTTGTATGGTAAACAGCATAGGGTTGCTTCCTCTTCGACATCAAAATTGAAATCAAATGTGTTGATTTGGTATATTCTGATGTTTGTGGTCCCATAGAGGTAGCATCATTGGGTGGCAATAAGTTCTTTGTCACGTTCATCGATGATGCATCCAGAAAAGTTTGGGTTTATCCATTGAAATCAAAGGATTAAGTATTTCAGATGTTTCAACAGTTTCATGTCAAGGTTGAAAGAGAAATAGGTAAACTCTTGAAGTGTCTCCGCACAGATAATGGGGGTGAGTATACATCCAACTAGTTCAGAGGCTATTGCTTGAAGCATGGCATTCGACATGAAGAGACAGTTCCTGGTACTCCACAGCACAATGGTGTGGCAGAGAGAATGAACCGCATTATTCTTGAGAAAATGAGATGCATGATAAGATTAGCATGGTTGCCTAAGTCATTCTAGGGTGAAGCCGTTCTGACTGCCATTTATCTGATTAACAGATCTTTCTCAGTTACGTTAAATTATGATTTTCCAAAGAGAAGATGGACAGGTAAAATTGTTTCCTATTCGCACTTGAAGGTGTTTGGGTGTAAAGCGTTTGTACATGTACCAAAGGAGCAGCGTTCCAAGTTGGACGATAAGGCAGTGAGTTGCATCTTTCTTGACTATGGTGGAAATGAGTTTGGCTGCAGATTATGGGATCCAGCGAAGAGGAAATTTATCAGAAGTAGGGATGTGGTTTTTCATGAAGATCAGTTCCTTGGAGATGTTGAGAAGATTGATAAGTCCTCTGAGATAGTTGATGGAGTGGTTGATCTCACATCGACTCCTTCTCTGGTGCAGACTATAGGTGGGGAAGGTGGACAAAACGATCGGGATCGTGATGTGGCATAGGGGTTGCCAGATTATGAGGGTGTTGAGTAGGGGGAGCATAAGTCTCCTCGGATTGAAACCACGGAACCTCAAGTTAGGAGGTCTACCCGAGAGTGTCAACCATCAAGTAGGTATCCTGCATCCGAATATATTTTGCTTACTGATGAGGGGAGCTAGAGAGCTTCCGAGAAGCAATGACTCATGCTGATAAAGATGAGTGGATGAAGGCTATGCAGGATGAAATGAGTTCTTTGAAGAAGAACAAGACATATGAGTTAGTGCAACTTCCTAAAGATAGGAATGTTCTGAAAAACAAATGGGTGTTCAAGCTGAAAAAGGATGAGAATGGAAAACTGGTGAAGCACAAAGCAAGGTTAGTGGTAAAAGGCTTCGTACATATGAAGGGTATCGACTTTAGTGATGTTTTCTCTCCTGTTGTGAAAATGACTTCTGTTAGAATCGTTTTGGGTCTAGCCGCCAGCATGGGCCTTGAGCTTGAACAGATGGACGTGAAGACCGCGTTTCTTCATGGTGACTTGAAAGAAGAGATCTACATGGCTCGGCTAGATGGTTTTGAGGTAGAAGGAAAAGAACAGATGGTTTGCAAGTTAAAGAAGAGTCTCTACAGGCTGAAGCAAGCGCCGAGATAGTGGTACAAGAAATTTGATTCATTCATGTTGAGTCATGGGTACCGGAGGACAGCTGCAGATCATTGTGTCTATGTTCATCGATTTATCGATGGCAGGTTCATCATCCTTCTTTTATATGTAGATGATATGCTGATAGTTGGACAGGATAACAAGTTGATTGGCAAGTTAAAGGAGGAGATGTCAAAGTCGTTTGACATGAAAGACTTGGGTCCCGCACGAATGATATTAGGCATGCAAATACGTCGTGATAGAAGTTCCAAGCAGCTGTAGTTGTCACAGGAGAAATATATTGAACAAGTGCTCGAACGGTTCAACATGAAGAATGCTAAGCCAGTTAGCATACCTCTAGCCAGTCACTTCAAACTAAGCAAGCGCTTGTGTCCTACTACAGATGATGAAAAGGAACGGATGGCATGTGTTCCTTACTCCTCTGCTGTGGGGAGTCTCATGTATGCCATGGTTTGTACATGGCCAGACATTGCTCATGCTGTGAGTTTAGTGAGTAGATTTTTAGCAAACCTTGGAAAAGAGCATTGGGAAGCAGTGAAGTGGATCTTTAGGTGTTTGAGAGGTACTTCCAAGGTGTGCTTATGTTTCGGAGGCTCAAAACCAGTCATGGAAGGTTATACTAATGCTGATTTTGTAGGCAATCTTGATCGTTGGTTGTCGACTTTTGGTTATTTGTTTACTTTCGTCGGGGGAGCTATCTCTTGGCAATTGAAGTTGCAGAAGTGTACAGCACAGTCTACAACTGAAGCAGAATACATCACTGCTAATGAAGCAGGGAGAGAGATGCTTTGGTTGAAGAGATTCTTTCAAGAACTAGGTTTGAAGCAAGAAGAATATGTAGTTTATTGTGATAGTCAGAGTGCTATGGATTTCAGTGAGAATGCTACATATCATGGTCGCATGAAGCACGTTGATATCAAGTACGATTGGATTCGTGAAGTGATTGAGAAGAACTTCATGAAACTGGAAAAGATTCATTCGGAAAAGAATCCCTCGGACATGATGACCAAGGTTGTGTCTAAGGGAAAGCTGTAGCTGTGTTTAGAGTTGGCAGGACTGAACTCCCAGTAAGGGGTTCAGGGCGTCTTCCCCATGGTCTGGAGGGGGAGATTATTAGCCAAGTGGGTCCAGACCATTAGTGGGTTCAGTATCTAGGGTGATTTCCCTAATGATATTAGGAATTTTTTGTTTTGTCAAATAACAGTTTCTTAATATTTTAGGACTTTCCTTTTTTCTGAGATAGAGTTCTTAGGGGATAAGGATGTAATGATTATATATATGATGTAATCTGTAACCCTAGAGTGAGGCTTGAAGAGGCTGAGATTCCAAGGCTATGGTTTCACAGATTGGAGGAGAACATAGTGGAAATTGGTTTCCCGTGGACGTAGGCATCTTTGCCAAACCACGTAAATCTTCTTGTCTTCTTGTGTGGTTGATTGTTGATCTTGATTGCTTTGCACACACGCGCACAACAGTTGTTTCCCTCATCCCCTCATCTCTCTCCCCTTTATTTCCGTCATCTTTTTCGCTGCTGCGTTTTGATCGTCGTTGCCATCCAACCGGTCATCGCTACCCTCCAGTCGTCCTTGCCTTCCAGGCCAACAACGTCCCACACAAAGGGTTGTTGTTTCCCTCATCCCCTTATTTCTTTCATTGTTGTGCTTTGGTCGTCGCTGCCATCCAACCAGTGATCGCTGGCCTCCAGTCGTCCTTACCTTCCAGGTGACCTCATCTTTTCAACTTGGATTTCGATTAATAGGGATTGGGTTTCGGGGAGGGGATGGGTTGGAATGGGCTCTGTCATGGTGGAAAGCTCTCCCATGGCATCCTCCTCTTCGTCAATGGAAAACTAGCCATCAGTCTAGAGCTCTATCATTGACCATATTCTTTCCCTCCTTCCTTTTTTTTTCTATTTTTTTTTATACCTCACCGGTGGCGTCAAAACACCCCCAACATTGACGGTAGATGCCATGAAAGAGGTCTCTTGTAGGAGATGGGAGGTGGCAAACGTTCCATAAAGCAGGCCATCAACCTTCACTCACACCTGAGAAAGGGACTGGACAATTGGGGCACTAACTTTTCTTATAATCTTATCCATTTGAAATAATAAGGAACAAAACAAAACAAAACGGTAGCCGTGTCCGTCTCGGACATGTTGGCCGTAAGATGATGGGAGGTGACAGAGTTCCTTTTTTTTAAAATTTTTTTTGTCTGATCTTGAATTGGATTTTTTGATCTAGGCTTTTAAGGTTAACAGTTGTGAGTTTTTTTTTTTTTTTTGACATAACACTTATCCTCTTTGACAAAACCTCTTCATTGGTCATACATTGATCTAAGCTACAATAAGTTGGTTTTTTTTTTAATATAGCCAATAGTATGTTTGGCTTGTGGCAAAAGTGACAAGGAGATTGGAGGTGGCAAGCCATCCTCCTCTTCCTCAATGCTAAACTATCCATCAATTCAGAGCACTGTAATTTTTTTTTAATATTGTCAATATCTGTTTGTGGAAATTTATGATGGGTTTGCACCATTTGTCTAGAAGGTTAATGGGGTTTATGTGATTATTGAACCATTTTCTAGGCTGGGTTGCTTCTATGCCTAAAACTGTTAATGGAATTTGGCTGATTTATTAATGCCAATGGTGGGTTTTGCTTCAATTACCCAGAAGATTTTTTTTTATTTCTTATACTATTTGTTTTATTAGTTATTCTAAATTCTTCAATAGATATTGTTAGATCATGGACAAAATAGAAGTGGAGCTCAATGATACGTTTGACATTGAAATAAATAAACTAATGGATAAACTAAGTAATGTTGAAGAGAAAGTAGAGGACCTCAAGGTTGGAATAGTTTTTGATTCTACTGATCAAATCATAGATTTTTGCAAAAGATATGGGAAGGAGAAAGGTTTTGGCATGGCTATACGATCATCCAAAAAGGGATCTGATGGGAAGTTGAGGTATATGGTCATTGCTTGTAGCCATACTGGAAAGCAAAGGTTTACTGGTAACAACCCCATTAAATTGTACCCACAATAAAAAATTGAGTGCAAAGCCAGGTGTGTGATACTTCTTTGCTCGGATGGAAAATGGTTATTGACCACCACGGTACTTGATCATAACCATCAATTGAGTCCAAGAAAATCCCGATTTTACAGATGCCACAGGGCTCTTAATTCAATTGCGAAAAAGAGGCTTCTATTGAATGATCAATCAGGCATTAGGCTACAGATGACTTTCAATTCATTTGTGGTTAAGGCAGGGGGGCACGATAATGTACCTTTTTTAGAGAAGGATTGTGGAAATTATATCAATAATTACAGGTGTTTACAGCCTGGGAAAGGAGATGCTACTGCAATGCTTAATTTCTTTATAAAGATGCATGCTGATAATTTTGAATTCTTTTACACAATGGATTTAGATGAAGAGGCTCGACTAAGGAATGTATTCTGAGCAGATGCAAGGAGCAGAGCGACATTTGGGGAGTTTGGTGATGTAATTACTTTTGACACAACATACTTGGTTAACAAGTATGACATGCCATTTGCTTCTTTTGTAGGGGTGAATCATCATGGGTAATCAACATTGTTAGGTTGTGCATTGATATTAAATGAGGACACATAGTCATTTATATGGCTATTTTAGTCTTGGGTGAAATGCATACGTGGGTGTTCTCCTAATGCAATACTGACAAATCAAGACAAGGCCATAAAAAAAGCTATAGAAATTGTATTCCCTTATGTACGATACTGGTGGTGCTTGTGGCACATTATGAAAAAAATTGCCGGAAAAATTGATAGAGTATAAACAGTATGAGTCAATTAAGTTTTGTATGCAAAATGTTGTTTATGATTCTTTATCAAAAGAAGAATTTGAAGCAGGATGGGGTAGATTCATTGGGAAGTATGCACTTGAAACCAATGAATGGTTGCTTGGGTTGTATAAAGAGAGATATAATTGGGTTTCTGCATTGGTCAAAGATATTTTTTGGCAGGCATATCAACAACTCAACGGAGTAAAAGGGTGCACGCGTTCTTTGATAGGTATGTTAATTCGAAGACAACTTTGAAACAATTCTTGGGGCAATATGATAATGCTTTCGCTAAAAAGGTCGAAAATGAAAAAAATAGAAGATTTCAATTCTTTCAAAGCATGCATCCCTTGCATTACTCATTATGAGATGGAGAAACAATTTCAAATTGCTTACACCACTATAAAATTTAAAGAGTTCTAAAAGGAGTTAATAGTGAAGATTTACTGTCACTTGTCCCTGTGTAAAGAATATGTTGGCTTTATTGAATATGTAGTTGGTGAAATGTATCATATGGAGAGACCCACCGGCGTGTCAGTTTCAATGTTTAGTTTAACAAGGATACCAATGAAGTTAATTGTAATTGTCGATTGTTTCAGTTTAGAGGAACAACCTGTAGACATCAAATTGCAGTATTGATAGAGAGGGAGATTTATCACTTGTCGGACAAGTACATCTTAAAAAGATGGAGTAAAACTGTCGAAAGGAGGCACAGTGAGGTTCGCATTAGTTATAACAACTGGTTTGTGAAACTTAAAGCACATCATATTGATAAGATGTACAATTTCTTCTATGAGGTTGCCTAGTTAGCATCAAAGTCTAAAGACAGGTGTGTGAGAGTGATGGCACAGATACGGAAAATGTATTCAGAACAGATGGAAGAAGATGAAATGTTGGGCAATGATAATGTTTTAATCTCATGTGGGGATGGCATTGGAATTCCAATAGAGAACAGAACCATACTTAATCCAATTGTCGTTTATCAAAAGGGGAGACCACCATGGAATAACAAGAAGTCTAAAATTGAACAAGTTGTTAAGAAAAAAAGAGAAGGAAAAAGGAAGGCAAAGAAAAAGACTACAACTAACGAGGGAATTCTTGAAAGGGTGGTTAACATTCGCTATTTAGTTTTAAGTTTTTGTGATTTATTTTGGATACTTGCTAACTCTTGTTATTTTCTAACCCTTTTGAGGTATTGGGGCAAAAATTAAGCCATGTCCCATATTCCTAACCCTTGACATAGTGGCTTCAAAGTAGATTCATATCAGCAATATTTGTGATACAAATTGGTGTATTTATTGTATCTACATGATATTGCCCAAAGGCAACAAAACTATGAGAATTTGACATAACAAGCATACTTGAATACTATCCAATTCAGTACCTCGCTGCATACTTGAATTTGGTAGTAAATTTCATCCAACTTCTATGTTATATCTATATCAACACTATCCAATTCCACTTCATATATAAACAACCAAGACTAGGAACATCAATAACATATAAACACAAAAATTTCCATGTCGTTGTTGCATATTTTGAGCTTCTATACCGTCTCTTAGAAGTCGAAACTCCTGCTTCAACTCCTGCTTCAACTCCTGCTTCAAAGTAGAATCATATTGGAACACGTTTGATCGTGGTATTGAGGCAAAAATTAAGCCTTATCCCATATTCGTAACCCTTGATATAGTGGCTTCAAAGTAGATTCATATCAGCAATATTTATGATACAAATTGGCATATCTATTGTATTTGCATGATACTGCCTAAAGGCAGCAAAACTGTGAGAATTTGACTTAACAAGCATACTTGAACACTATCCAATTCCGTATCTCGTTGCATACCTGAATTTGGTAGTAAATTTCATCCAACTTCTATATTATATCTATATCAACACTATCCAATTCCACTCCATATATAAACAACCAAGACTAGGAACATCAATAACAAATAAACACAAAAATTTCCATGTCATTGCTGCATATTTTGAGCTTTTATACGCTCTCTTAGAAGTTGAAACTCCTGCTTCAACTCTTGCTTCAACTCCTGCATCATTTCTCAAAGTGTTATTTTCATTTCTTCCATTCTAATGTCATCTTCTCCACGTGCTGAGCCTCGATCAGGAATATGTTAAAAAACAACTTCATCAATCCAAATCAATAGCCCACAACCTCTTTCTCCCTAAAAACAAATTCATTTGAAATGCAAAATTGAATATTTGAGTGAACATTAAATATATTTATGAAAATGAAATATATAAACGCTTACATGTAAATCTGGGCATTTCCAAAATTTTTGTCCAGGATTAGAGGTTGTACGAGAAGTTTTGAGAACCATATGCCCATATCCACATAGGCATTTTGGAGCCCATTTTAAGTTCCGTGATGAATACGATGTTGACTTTCCCAGAAATTCTTGACTTAAGGACTCAGACGAAGCAAATAAAATAAATTTGTAGAATTTATATATAAGAAATATCAAATAAAATGTGGATCACATACTTAAAGAAGACATTTTAAAGCAGTAGTTGTAGTGCTTAAATGTGGGTTTTCAGATATAGGGACAACCTACAAATTGAAAGCATATACTTTTAGCAGAGGCCATCAACAAATCTTGGGAATAGATACTTTAACCTGGTTCAAGAGAAGATGATCCCTCCATTAATTTCAAATTCTAGACAATAGTAAGAGAGCACAGCCCTGTTGTGCCAGCGGTTGAAAGAAGAATTCAACCTCACTGGTCAACACCTTCTGAAGCTACCAATTACATAGAAGAAAATATCCATGACAATAACCATCAGTAGTTAAAGGACCCAAATGCTTTATGGACTGTCTTTCAAATTCTCCAATCTTCTTGTCACCTCTGCCACCAGCCAAACATTCTATTGACTATATATTAAAAAAAAAACCCAACTTATTGTAGCTTAGATCTATCAATGCAAGACTTGGATAAACTCCAAAGGATTCAAATAATTCTCAATCAGTGGAGAGGTTTTTCTTTTATTCAACTCAAGATCAGACTGAAAAAAAAAACCAAAAAGATTAGACCTAAAAAAAAAATGTAGATCGCCTACTTGATGGAGCATTTGCCACCTCTCATCTCTTTGTGGAGACCTCTGTCATGGTATCTGCCACCCATGACAGATGCTTTGATGCCACTAGTGAGGAATAAAAATAAAAAAATAAAAAAAAAACGAAAGAGGGAAAGAGTCAGTTCAAGGGCAGATGTTTGGAGCTCTAGATGCTATGACAAAGTTCTAGATTGATGGCTTTGATGCCACCCGTGAGGCATAAAAAAAAAAGAAAAGAAAAGAAAAAAAAGGGAAAGAGGGAAAGAGTCGGGTTAGGGGCAGATGTCTGGATTGAGCTTTGGATGCCATGATAGAGCTCTGGATTGATGGCTAGTTTGCCATTGACGAAGAGGAGGATGCCATGGCAAAGCTCTCCACCATGATAGAGCCCATTCCAACCATCCCCTCTTCGAACCCTAATTCCTATTAATCAAAATCCAAGTTGAGAAGATGAGGTCGGCTGGAGGGCAAGGACGAATGGAGGGTAGTGATGATCGGTTGGATGGTAGCGACGACCAAAGCATAGCAATAAAAGAGATGAGGGAAAGAAAGGGGAAAGAGATGAGGGGATGAGGGAAACAATAGCCCTTTGTGTGGGACGTTGGTGGCTTAGAAGGCAAGGACAACTGGACTGAAGTTCAGTAGCGAAAACAAATGAAGGAAAGAAAGGAGAAGGAGATGAGGGGCTGAGGGAAACAACAGCCCTTTGTGTGGGACGCTTATGGCTTCTATTTCTTTCTTTTGTTTTTTTTTTTTTTAGTTTCTCGTGAAGTTGGCGGGTTAGGCTAAATTTTCATTGGGCCGAGCAAAAGTTTCACACAGCAATGGATTTTGTCTGAGCTGGCCATCCACATAGGATAGTTGTGGAGTGGGTTGTGTAATGGGGTGTGCAGCTAGCATTTTTGATACAAGAGACTACAATAGATAACCCACTTCTTTAGCTCCACTTAGTAAGACTTCTACTGTTATGCTAGGTGGTTTGCCTAATTCGAACTATTAAAAGAAAGTAACAACTGAAACTAATAAAATAAGTAATACCATCTTGGTGGTGACCCACTGGAGCCCTGATCATACAAATATGCTCCATCCACATCATAGGATAATAGATATCACTTTGATATTATATGCATTCTTATTCCTTAAATCTTTATTAGAAAAAAAAAACCAGAGGCATAGGAGGTACAATGTAGAGAATGCTTTATGTTGCAATTGAGTTGGATTGGCAGTTGAGTTAGAATGTAGGTGAAGGGCACATAGGAATGAGGTAGCCGCCGTGCTTTGTTGGAACCACGATGTTTCTTCCATAGCTTTCTACCAGCTTTTGATCATGCCTGTTCTGGTTCGTGTGGATTTCATCTTCTTTTACTCTCGGTTTTCTGTGAAAGGGTGTGCCGTGTAGGATTTATGCCAAACAGCAAATGATTGAGTCGCTGCAACGAAGAGATTGAGGGAAATAAATAAAAGTGGCCTTTCCATTACTTAATGCGTTCCTTCTAAGAGGATGAGGGGGATTTCCAATGGAAGTTGTGGAAGAGTAACGCTGTTTCCAAAGGGGTGTTTCTCTTGAGAGGATAAAGAAGATGAAAGAGTCATTTCCCTAGGAGAATTGTATGTGATAAGAAGGCTACGTGGATGCCTTGCTGATGTGGCTTGTGGAGGATGGAAATTGATGCATATTTGTATCAACTGTTTTGCAACTTTTAGGAGAATGAATGATGGATTTGTGGTGGAGTTGCAAGGAATTATTGCTTATGTTCATTTTGACTGTTACTCCTTTCTTTGTTTTTCCCTCTTTTATCTTATTTTTTTCTTTTTTGACTATGGAATGAACAATGAGCATTTAGTATCATTCTTTTTGTATGATGTTCCCATCCCAAATTCATTACTAATTTATAGTCATATATTTATAATTTTGTAGGATGAAATGAATTTATTTTGGATGTTTATGTAGTTTGATTTGTGGATATAGACTTAAGGGTGTAAATATGGGCTGGCCCAAGCCCAACATGACTCAAGCCATATTTTGTGGGTCTTGGGCTAGCCTAGTTGGCAAAAAATTTAGGGCACGGCATGACCCGTGGCAAAATTCAACAAGTCCCCCCCCCCTCTTTTCAAACAACGGTCATAAACAAGGAGGGTGGGTATTGGTGTCTTTTTCACTTCTCTTACCTTTTTACCAATATTACCCTTCCTAACTGCCAAATAACGATCATATAAAGGATATTTTGTGTCATTTAACCATTTTGAAAATCTATAAATACTGTTCTCCTCCCCCTCTCCCATTTCTCACTCACACTACAACTCTTTCATTCTCTCATCCTCTCTCTAAAGCTCTCATTCTTTCACTAAGATCTCTCTAAATTTTCTAAGCCTACTTTACAACTTTTGATTTAGATTGGAGCCTAAACTGAAGGTGATTTGCTAAAAGATCTCACTCTCTCTCTTAGCTTTTCTCTTGAGGTATTTATTAATTTAAATTTAAATTTTTAATTAGCATATACATATTAATATTATACAATAAGTCTTATCTTCTCCCATTTCTTATATAAATTATCACAACAAATACAATATTTATAATTACTTATTCTTTTTTATTTTTAAAATTTATTTTTGAAAAATGGTTCGACCTTTAGAAAACTTCAATATTGACTTTAGCTTAAATGATATTGATGAATATGAACAAGAAGATGCACCACAAGAAGAAAAATGTGGGAAGTAATGATCCAAATGTATCCCGTTCTTAACATACAAGTGGTAAAACGAAAAAAAAGAACTTTTGGAGTTTGAAAATATTTTAATATTTTGGAGGTTACTGATTTCACTGGAAATATAGTGAAAAAGGCACAATGCAAATTTTGTAAAGAACGTTACTATTATAAGTTAACAGGAGGGCATTGGTTATCTTATTAGGCATTATAAATATTGTACGCCTAAATATACCGTAGGTAATGCAGGGGTGAGACGTAGTGGGGTGCAAACTCAACTAGCCCGAAACTTCTTTTAGTGGCAGTTTAGGTGTTTTTAATTATAATCCTAATAATGCAAGATATCAACTTGTAAAATTTTTTATAATAATTAATCAATTACCTTTTTAAATTGCTAAAAATAAAAATTTACAAGAATTTATAAATGATGCATTTGCTCCCACTTTTAAATCAATTTATAGAAATTAATGCATTAAAAATGTTTCAAAAAGAAAGAGAAAACTTATAAACTACTTTTCAAACCATAACTGAAAACTAGAAAAATAGCGTTAACTTCGTATTTATGGACATCTAAATAAAATATTGGCCATATTGCAATAAATGCACATTATATTGATTCTAATTGAATGACGCAAAAGAGAATTATATCATTCTCTCTACTTGAGTACTCACATTTTGGTGTTAGAACATAAGCTCTTATCCTAGAAAAATTATGAGATTTTGATATAGTTGATAAAATAATTTTTATAACTTTAGATAATGTAAATAGTAATAATGTTGCAGTTGACTTGTCAAAAAAAGAGCTTAAACTTACCTTGAATGGGAGGCTTTTTCACAATAGATGTGTATGTCACATCTTCAATCTCATAGTTCAACAAAGCTTAAAGCTTATTAAGCTTATAGTAGAATTAATTTAGTACATTCTACATTATATTTTCTCAACTCCTTCTAGGAACCAAGCTTGGAAGGAAATTTGTATAAATCTAAATAAAATCCTCCAAAAAATATAACCTGATGTAAAATAAAGGTGAAATTATACATATCAAATGTAGAGAGAAACAATAAATTATAAAAATATAGTTAATTAATATTGTGCTTTACATTTATCGCTTCAAAATATTTTTATACTTCAAGATAATTGAAAAATTCTTGAAATAAAAAGAGATTTTTTAGAAATTTTTTATGATGCAACCTTTTTTGTTTTCTGGGATCTATCATCCCACTTCTTCTCAAGCTTTAAACTATTTTCATTAAATTAGTATTATTTTTTAAAAATATAGAAATATATCTAGTTTTCGTGAAATGTGTGGAGCTATGGAAGCAAAGGTTTCCCAATACTAACACAATGCTCCATTAGTGTTTTGTTTTGCTGCTATATTAGATCCTAGGTTTAAATTATTTGGTTTAGAAACTCTACTCGAAGCAATAAACATTAATATGAATATTCCTAATGAAAATAATATGTCATTAATTAAATCAAATTTAGAATAACTTTATATTGAATATTCTTTAGAAATGGGTAGATTGAAAACAAACTCTACCCCTATGGCTCCTCCCCAATAACAAAATAGAGAAGAAGAAAGCTATATAAAGCCTTTTTTTAAAAGGAATGTTGGAAGTGGAACTGGTGGCTCTTTTTCTAGGTAAAAAATCAATGAATTATCATTGTATTTACAATTACTTTTGGTTGAAATCCTAGAAGATGAAATTGATTTCAACCTTTTGGCCTGATGGAAAGAAAGTGAATTAAAAATTTCCATACTTTTTGCCATAGCTAGTGATTTTTTAACAATTCTAGTGTCTACAATTGCCGCATAGCAAGCTTTTAATGCAAGTGGAAGACTAATTAATAGCAAAAGAATGATGTTAAATGATAAAACAATAAAGACACACATATGCTTGAGAGAATGATTTTTAGTAGAGAAGAGGAAGTAAAGCAAGATGAAAGAGAAAGAAATAGAAGATGAATTCTCATCTTTAGACATTTCTTTATTATCATAATTTATTCTATTTAGAAAATTGTAATACTTGTAATTTTTCTAAATTATAATTTCATTTTCTCAAGATGAAATTATCAATAATTTATAAATTTTATTAATAGTTCTCGTACAATTTCAATTTAACATTATCAAAGTAATGTAAAGTCTTATTTTAAGGAAATAAAAAAAAACAATTCATTTCTTTTTCCAACTATTGGTAAGTTGTAGACTTATAATGATATAAACTTGTAATTGTATGATCAATGATGTTCGATTATCCATTAATTAGTTTATAATATATATTTAAAATATAAAAATAATAAAATAATAAAATCTCTAGAATTCAGACTGAATTAAATTCTGAGACATAAAAATTTTAAAATAAGTTAACCAAAAAATTAGAATCTAAAAAGAATTAGCAGTATTTTAAATGCCAGCATTCTAAAATAATCCAAATGCCAAACAAACATGAATTCTCCAAATAGCAGTCAGACTTGCCCAATATATATATATATATAATTTTACAACCGCCCATGTCTCCTCTCTCTCTCTCTCTCATTCTTCTTCTGCATCAAATCCTGAAACCTAACCTTAAACTAAACCTTTCTATCACCACCACCAACACCACCACCACCATGGTTTACGTCAAAACCTTCGACAACAAAACCCTAACCCTAGATCTAAACCCCACCACCACCTCCCTCCAAACCCTAAAACGCCTCCTCCATCTCAAATCCGGCATCCCCATCCCCCTCCTCCGCCTCCTCCTCTCCTCCCCCTCCAAAACCCTAACCCCCACCGACCCCACCTCCGACCCCTCCCTCTCCGATCTCGGCGTCTCCCCAACCTCAATCCTCACCGTCCATCTCCCCCTCGCCGGCGGCATGCAGGCCCCCGTCCTCCCCAAGCCCCGCCTCGAGTTCCTCAACACCAAGCCCCCTCCCAACTACGTCGCCGGCCTCGGCCGCGGCGCCACCGGCTTCACCACCCGCTCCGACATCGGCCCCGCCCGCGCCGCGCCCGACCTCCCCGACCGCTCCGCCACCACCATCGGCGGCGCCTCGGGCCCCGCCGGCCGCGGCCGCGGGAAGGGCGGCGGGGGCGGCCCCGACGCCGACGACGGCGAGGACGACGACGCGGACGAGAAGGGCTACGACGAGAACCAGAAGTTCGACGAGTTCGAAGGCAACGACGTGGGCCTCTTCGCCTCCGCCGAGTACGACGAGGACGACAAGGAGGCCGACTCCGTCTGGGAGAGCATCGACAAGCGGATGGACTCCCGGCGGAAGGACCGGAGGGAGGCGCGGCTGAAGCAGGAGATCGAGAAGTATCGCGCGTCCAACCCCAAGATCACCGAGCAATTCGCGGACTTGAAGCGGAAACTGTACACCCTCTCTGCCGAGGAATGGGACAGCATCCCCGAAATCGGCGATTACTCCCTGCGAAACAAGAAGAAGAGGTTTGAGAGCTTCGTGCCCGTCCCAGACACCCTGCTGGAGAAGGCCAGGCAGGAGCAGGAGCACGTCACAGCCCTGGACCCCAAGAGCCGGGCCGCCGGCGGCACCGAGACGCCGTGGGCGCAGACCCCCGTCACCGATTTAACCGCAGTCGGCGAAGGGCGCGGAACCGTGCTGTCCCTGAAGCTCGACCGGTTATCTGATTCGGTTTCCGGGCTCACAGTGGTCGATCCCAAAGGCTACCTAACTGACCTCAAGAGCATGAAAATTAACAGCGATGCAGAGATCTCTGACATCAAGAAGGCTAGGCTATTGCTCAAATCGGTCACCCAGACGAATCCCAAGCACCCACCTGGCTGGATTGCGGCCGCAAGGCTGGAGGAGGTCGCCGGGAAGATCGCGATAGCGCGGCAATTGATTCAGAAGGGTTGCGAAGAATGCCCCAAGAGCGAGGATGTGTGGCTGGAGGCTTGTAGGCTGGCTAACCCGGAAGAGGCGAAGGCGGTCATCGCCAGGGGCGTCAAGGCCATCCCCAATTCGGTGAAGCTGTGGATGCAGGCCGCGAAATTGGAGCAGGATGATGTAAACAAGAGCCGAGTCTTGCGGAAGGGGCTGGAGCATATACCGGATTCAGTCCGGCTGTGGAAGGCAGTGGTGGAGCTGGCGAATGAGGAGGATGCTAGGCTCCTGCTCTCGCGGGCCGTGGAGTGCTGTCCGCTGCACGTTGAGCTGTGGCTTGCGCTTGCGAGGCTGGAGACGTATGAGCAGGCGAAGAAGGTTTTGAATAGGGCGAGGATGAAGCTGTCGAAGGAGCCTGCAATTTGGATTACTGCGGCGAAGCTGGAAGAGGCGAATGGGAACACTGCCATGGTTGGGAAGATCATAGAGAGGGGTATTCGATCCTTACAAGCAGAAGGGCTTGCTATTGATAGAGAGGCTTGGATGAAGGAGGCTGAGGCCGCGGAGCGGGCTGGGTCTGTTGTAACTTGCCAAGCTATCATTCGGAATACTATTGGCATTGGTGTGGAAGAAGAAGATCGTAAGAGGACGTGGGTTGCTGATGCAGAGGAGTGTAAGAAGAGAGGTTCAATTGAGACAGCGCGAGCTATTTATGCTCATGCTCTTACTGTGTTCCTTACCAAGAAGAGTATATGGCTCAAGGCCGCGCAGCTTGAAAAGAGTCATGGAACTCGTGAATCCCTTGATGCTCTCCTTAGGAAGGCTGTTACTTACAGGCCACAGGCTGAGGTGCTGTGGCTGATGGGTGCCAAAGAGAAATGGCTTGCTGGAGATGTACCTGCTGCACGAGCTATCCTGCAAGAGGCATATGCTGCGATTCCCAATTCTGAGGAGATTTGGCTGGCTGCATTCAAGCTTGAGTTTGAGAACCATGAACCTGAGAGAGCGAGGATGCTTCTTGCCAAGGCTAGAGAGAGAGGAGGCACAGAGAGAGTATGGATGAAGTCGGTTATTGTGGAGAGAGAATTGGGGAACACTGCTGAAGAGAGAAAATTACTTGAGGAGGGGCTGAAACTCTTCCCGTCTTTCTTTAAGCTTTGGCTGATGCTTGGACAGCTAGAGGACCGGCTTGGTAATCTGGAACGAGCTAAGGAAGCTTATGATTCGGGCCTGAAGCACTGCCCAAGTTGCATTCCTCTTTGGCTCTCGATTGCGAAACTAGAGGAGAAGATGAATGGGTTAAGTAGAGCTCGTGCTATCCTTACCATGGCCAGGAAGAAGAATCCTCAGAACCCAGAGCTTTGGCTTGCTGCTGTTCGAGCTGAATCCAGGCATGGTAACAAGAAGGAAGCTGATATCTTGATGGCAAAGGCATTGCAGGAGTGCCCGACGAGTGGGATTCTGTGGGCAGCATCTATTGAAATGGTCCCGAGGCCCCAGCGGAAAATCAAGAGTACAGATGCTCTCAAGCGATGCGATCATGATCCACATGTCATCGCGGCTGTGGCAAGGCTTTTCTGGCATGACAGGAAGGTGGAGAAGGCAAGGAATTGGTTTAACAGAGCAGTGACACTCTCACCAGACATTGGGGATTTCTGGGCTTGGTATTATAAGTTTGAAATCCAGCATGGAAGTGATGAACAGCAGAAAGATGTCTTGAAGAGATGTGTTGCAGCAGAGCCAAAACATGGGGAAAGATGGACTGCAGTTACTAAGGCAGTTGAGAATTCTCATCTGCCTGTAGAAGCCATACTAAAGAAAGTTGTGGTTGCCTTGGGGAAGGAAGAGAGTGCTGCTGCTGCTGCTGCTTCTGTGAGCAGCAAAGCTTAGTGTTATTTCTATATCCATGACGTGTGACCCGTGGCCTTCTTCCAGTCATCAGAGTTGAAATGAACGGCTAAAGATTCTGCTGAGCAATTTACACCATTAGGTACGGATCATGGATGCAGCTTCACTGTTATATGCATTTCTTGAAATATTGTTTCAAAACAGCTAGGCTTTGCTAGGAAGTTCTAGAGTGCTTGAGAAGGAAGAAAATTATTGCACTAATCTCGTAGAAGTTACTGTTTTGGATGTTTGTCTGTGTGCACTAATTAATATTAAACTATATTCAGAGAAAATGTTTACTGCTTTATTATTATTTTTCTTTATTTTAGGATGAAATCGTTACATGTGAATTTGATTTCGTATGAGAGGCATTGTGATGCAGTCTAGGCCCCAGCAGCCCCTCTTCAACTTAGATTAGGATTATTATTAGTAGAATTTTAATTAAATTGTTATTAGGAAAGTTTTCATTTTTAGCCTAGGGTTTTCTTACACATTAAGTTTGCTTTAACTATATATATGGCATTGTAGAGAAGAAATTCTCAGAATTTGTTGATTAATAGAATTGGGTTTTTCCCAGAGAGGTGTTTCCTCGTGTGTGTTGAAGTCATCTTGACGGTTCAAAGTGTCTTTGGACATGTGCTTAGGCACCTCTACGCAAGCCCTAACCCTAGGGTTGCATTAGATTGGTATCAGAGATGAAGGATCTGCACGATATTCCGGCGTGATTACCCCAACTCCGTCTTCCATCTTCGCCGATCCACCCTGCCATCACTTCTGCCCTCAGAACCCATCGCCCCGTTTCCCGATCCGACACTGTTGCTCCCTAGTCCACTGCCGACATCCCATCTCTACTTCCATCATACCAGCCTAACCCCTACCCATTCCACACAATCCAGAGTCCCAAAAAAAAAAAAAAAAAAAACCTGTCCTGAAACCCTTCCTATACATAACAGTCCGCCCCTTCTGGAATACGCCCCCTGCCTGCATCGCACAACCCAATCCACAGCCCCGGGACCCAAACCCACAAAACCCTAATCTTTCCCACCCCCGATCCTCCTCCAGAAGCCGCAGAGAGAGGAGCAGCAGCCAAAAAAAAAAAAAAAAGCAGAAGCAAAGACGCGAGATTGAGAGACAGAAAGAAACAACAGCGTACCTGGTCCAACCTGCTGCAGTTGCCCTCGGTGGAAATCAGCGCCGCCATCTCTGCCGCCCAGCGGTACCGCTCGACGATCGCTGCCGACACCCTTCACGCATCGCTGCCGTCCACTGTTGCATACGATTCGCCGGAGCCAAACCTCGCTACTGGACGCCATTAGCCGCTCACTGCACCAGACCTCGTCTCCAGCGTAGCCGATCTCTCTTTCCCATCGCTTCCTCTCTTCCAGTTCCCTCCTTTCCTCTCTTCTTATCTCCACCGAAGCACCAAGGCCAAGTTATCCTTTCTTATCTCCATCTTCCTGTCACGTAGAACGAGACAGTGAAAAGTCAGTATTGGGCCCGTGTTCAATTCGGGTACGCTTGGGCTGCTTTCAGGTGGGTGAACCCATATACTAACTGGCCCACAAACGAAATTCTTCTTAAAAGTTTCTGCAAAAGTGTTCCAAATTCCAATCTGTCCTTCTAAAGAGTAGATCTACATATCAGGTCAGTCAGATTTAACTTTTGCATTGAAAAAAAAAATGCCTCCTAAGAAGCAAGTGGATGTTGAATCTTCATCTTCTTTACTTGAAGATTTGGCTAGTGCCATTAGAGAATTATCTGCAAAAGTTGATGGCATGCACACCACCCTGCACCAATTGGACATTCGAGTGACAAATTTGGAAAATCATCAATGTGTGCATCACCACCGTGAAGATGGTGTACATATTCGGAATCCACGGGATCCACCAATCAATAATCCTAATCGAGACTTAGGGATTAAAATTGCGATTCCTGAATATGATGGAAAATTGCAGCCTGCGGAATTTATGGATTGGTTAGTGTGTGTAGAAAATATTTTCGCACACAAGCCAATGACTGAGCATCATAAAGTCACACTGATTGCTACCAGATTTCGTAATTATGCTGCAACTTGGTGGGCTGAATTGCAAAGAAAATGGAGGAATCAGAACTATGCAAGAGATCTACGGTCCAGCTTTCAAAACTTGAAACAAAGATTCAAAACAGTAATTGAATATTCTGAGGAATTTTTAACTCTGCAAGCTCGTTGTGGCTTGAATGAAGATGATGATGTGGTAGTTGATAGATTTTTCAATGGATTGAGACTAGACATTCAGCATATCCTTGCCTTCCAACATTTTGATAATGTCGATGAACTTATCCAACATGCTATCAAGGCTGAGGGAATTGCAAATCATCAAGTACAAAAATCCAAATGGGTTTCTCCGAAGAATTCATCTATCCAAGAAGCTAAATCCAGTGGACAGATTTTTGTTAGGACTGAAGGTCAAAATAAGATGATTTGTTTTCATTGTCATCAGCACGGACATCGAGCAGCACATTGTCCAAAGTGAATACATTTGATTGAGATTGAAGGTGCTGAGAACAATATCCGAGATGATATTAAGGGTACTGACATTGATCCTAAGGATAGTGACAATTTCAAGGATATTGACACTGCGGAAATTGAATTCACTGATGCAGAGCCCCCAGATGAAGCTCTTATTGTCCTCAAGGATGCTTCATCAACTATTGAGCATAAGTGGTTGCGCAAAAATATTTTCCGTTCCGCAGGAATAATTCAGGGACAAAACTGCACAGTTGTTATTGACAGTGGAAGTTGTGAAAATCTCATCCCAAGGCTCTTGTTGATCACCTCCAATTGAAAGTTTATAAGCATAACCGTCTTTATTTTGTCAAGTGGCTAATGAATGGTGATCAAGCGCATGTTCGACATACTTGCAAAGTTACTTTTGCTATTGGTGAGACTTACACAGATACAATCCAGTGTGATATGTTACCTGTGGATAGTGGTGATATCTTATTGGGCCGTCCATGGATGTATGACAAGAATGGGACTCATGGTATGCGCGACAACACCTATACATTCATGCATGGTGGACAGCAAGTTACTTTTTATCTTGAGAAACCACAACTGCCAAAGAAGAATTCCTGGAAAGCTGCCACAAAGGAAGTCCTTCATGTTCAACACATTTACACTGGCAATCTGAAGCAAAATCGAGTTTGAGGACGAACTCTTCTTTCAACCCGGGGAGGATGATGCAGTCTAGGCCCCAGCAGCCCCTCTTCAACTTAGATTAGGATTATTATTAGTAGAATTTTAATTAAATTGTTATTAGGAAAGTTTCCATTTTTAGCCTAGGGTTTTCTTATATATTAAGTTTGCTTTAACTATATATATGGCATTGTAGAGAAGAAATTCTCAGAATTGGTTGATTAATAGAATTGCGTTTTTCCCAGAGAGGTGTTTCTTCGTATGTGTTGAAGTCATTTTGACGGTTCGAAGTGTCCTTGGACACATGCTTAGGCACCTCCATGCAAGCCCTAACCCTAGGGTTGCATCACATTGAAAGTGATATTTTAAATAATTATCAGAAGTTCATTGCTTATTTGATTGGCGAATGGAGATCCCACTATGAAGCGGAATCACTAAAGATTGGGGCAATTGATATGAGAGTAGCATGCCAAAACTAAGAGCGATAAAAAAAGAAGCAAACACCAAGATGAAATTACAAACAAGAAAAAGAAAGGAAAAAAAAAAGGAGAGTAGGCGAGGTGGAGAAATTGCAAAAATGGGCCTAAATACATGGATGGTCAACAAATGTGCTTACCTAGAAAACTCTATGTTAAATGATATTGTAGATCCCTGATCTCCCATTCAATATGAAATTGTATCTAGGGTGGTCAGCTGGTCACTAATAACTGATGGGCTTGCGTTTTTGCAGTTGCTTTCAACAATGAACCTACCTTGACATGACCTAAAATTCTTAGCATCTTTTAGAAGCCTTAATTTCAGCTTTTTTTGCTGTCCTTTGTCCCAGTATGCCCATAGAATACTGAGAGAAGGATCCTTTTTGCCGAACTATGCTCTTCCATATGAGCGAACCCAAATTGCCCATGCAACTCAACCCAGCAACATGAAACTTAACGTGCACCTACTAGAGGAGATTGCCACGTTGCAGGTTTCTTCGCTCCCTTGTTTTTTTTTGGGAGCATCCCAACTCATAAAGAAACAAATTTGCATCCTTTCTGCTATTGCCCACTTCCCTATTATTGGGGTATTTCCTTTTTTCTTACACAAACCACACGGTAAAGTGATGAGTTAATGCGAACAAAGCCACGGGAACAGAAACCCTAGGGGCTGGCCAGTTTCCAACCTTACCAACCTACTTGATTCAGGATCTCATCCAAGTGAAGATCTGCTGCTGAAAAAAGTTAGCTCCCAGCCCAGGCCAAACTTAAGCAAAGGCAACTAAATCATTGAACAATGCCCTAATTATTCCCCCCTAAGCCAATAAGGAAATAGGGCATGTATTTTATTGAGAGAAAAGGAAATTACACACAGCTACTGGGCTAAATGGCAACAAAAGGATATATGAAAATTATACCCTACACAACAACTACCAAGTAAAACCCCAAAAAAATTCCGAGGAAATCCACTATTATCCTCATCATGCGACCTACGCTTGGACAAACTATCGGCCAACTAATTAGCTGATCAGTGAACATTCTGAAATTCCACCTTCAAAGGTGTAGATAATTGCTTGATTTCATTACTAAAGTAATGAAGCTTCTGAGGACCCCCTCAACAACGCCTGGAGCCCGAGAAATTGTGTTAGACAAATCACTTTCGACTATCATACTCTCTTGGAACAAGACGCATACCATGTCATCGCTTTTAAAATAGCTGGTATCTTAGCTTCATTGGATCTCTAATTCTGATTAACAAAGGGAGATCAGAAGTTGACAATTGAAATTGTGAAGAACTCCACTCATGCCAGCCAGACTTCGTCTACTTCTAGCAACCACATCCACATTGTATTTCAATGAACCCATAGGAGTAGAATATCAATCTTTCTCTTCACTCTCCTTTGAGGATTCACAATCCATACATGGCTCCCAGTTATGTAGAATACTATCCAGGTTCAAATTTTGAAAACTTTTTTCCTAGAAACAGTCCACTTACAAATCCACAAAAGCACCCTATTTAAGAGAACATCTAGAGGCACCATGGCCTGCTTGAAGATCTTGTGGTCTCTCTCTTTCCAAATGGGCTGAAGAATAGCATAGGGAATGATCAGCTAAATCACCAAGCCATATTCTTGAAATGGACTCTCCTCCCAAGATTGCACCATATCTCACAAAGAGACTGGAAATGGGAACACTAGGCTCAGCCACACGTAGACCAGAAATAATTCCAAATGTTATTAGAAATCTCACACTGTGGAAGTAAATAATTGATCGATTCCATTTCTCTCCCCCACAATAGCTCAAATATATGAAATGTCATTGAGATAATGCCCCTTCTTCTCAAGTTATCCAGTGTTGACACCTTCCCCGTCACTCCTAACTAGCAAAAAGCCTTCAGCTATGAAGGAGCTATGCCAGGCCAGATCTGAAGTCAAAGATGAGGAGCACCCGTTGGAGGATTTATAGACATGTAGAATGAGTTGATGAAATTTTTTTGAAGGACATGACATCCAAACATGGGCATCCTCTTATACCCTTCCGAACAAAAATGTTAGAAAGTAAAACCAACGAGGACTCAGTGCTTAGATCCTCAGATTGGCATAAAGGTTGTTTGACACATATACCTTCAAGAAATATTATTGCCTACCCCAACATAACACTCGTTATCATAGTTCAAAATAGCGGCAGCTATTTAGCGTAGCAACGGCATTTTCGGTCATAGCGGTTGAGGTTGCTACACTAGTTTGAAAATAGTGGCGATATGGTCAAAACCTAGTAGAGCTTAGGAAATTCAATTTAAAACAATATTTTTCCTATTTCTCCTCCTCAATAGCCTTTTCTAAAGTTGTTTGTACCCTTATTTGGTTTCAAATCAATAAAAAACCGTACAAGATTGGCTGCTACGTAAGATACACAATTTTTAGGCCACTTAAAAATTTCACACTGCTACCCATTATGTATCGCTGTAACTGCTATGTGTTGTCCACTACTTAGTGTTTTGGCCACTGTCTGTTACGCCCTCCGCAACTGCTATTTTCATTTTGGCTCTTTATAGACAACTATTGATTGAACACAACCCTGAAAAACCTAGGAAAAATCCAACAAGGACCCTTTCCTAACCAAGTGTGAAACCAAAATTGGACTCTTATCCCCCAACCCAACTCTAGAACTGACCCCTTTTCTAGCCACTTTCCCACCTTACAAACAACACTTTCCAACACTTGAAATAGAACCAAAACACCCCAACGTCCTATACCTACAAACTATTTATTTTTTATTTTTTATGAGAGACCACCCCTACTTGTCCCTATCATAGTTAGTGGCAATAATCATTCTCCACCGAGCTTCTTTTTCTTCTCCAAATCTCCACCCATTTCTCCAAAAGAAAACTGTTCCTACTTTCAATCATCCACTATAAGATTTTGCCTTCACATCACTCCACTTAATTAGATGCAATTCTCCCTTATTACTCTGCCTTTCTCACAAGAACTTCCTGAGGATTTGGTCTAGTCTCTCCTCACCTCCATTGGCAGTTTGCATAGACATGTAATAAATTGGGAGTTCAGGTGACGAATCTTTAGTAAGAGTTATGAGACCTCCGAGAGATAGGTATTGACAGTTCTACTTGGGGAGATTCTTTTCAAATTCCCCTAAACTTGGCATATCTAATCCATTCCAACAGAAATGCTCTGGTAGAAATCCAACTTCCTATACCTACAAACTTTTTATTTTTTATTTTTTATGGGAAAGCACCCCTACTTGTCCCTATCATAGTTAGTGGCAATAATCATTCTCCACCGAGCTTCTTTTTCTTCCCCAAATCTCCACCCCATTTCTCCAAAAGAAAACTGTTCCTACTTTCAGTCATCCACTACAAGATTTTGCCTTCACGTCACTCCACTTAATTAGATTCAATTCTCCCTTATTACTGTGCCTTTCTCACAAGAACTTCCTGAGGATTTGGTCTAGTCTCTCCTCACCTCCATCAGCAGTTTGCATAGACATGTAAAAAATTGAGAGTTCAGGTGACGAATCTTTAGTAAGAGTTATCAGACCTCCGAGAGATAGGTATTGACAGTTCTACTTGGGGAGATTCTTTTCAAATTCCCCTACACGTGGCATATCTAATCCATTCCAACAGAAATGCTCTGGTAGAAATCCAACTTCCTATACCTACAAACTTTTTATTTTTTATTTTTTATGGGAAAGCACCCCTACTTGTCCCTATCATAGTTAGTGGCAATAATCATTCTCCACCGAGCTTCTTTTTCTTCCCCAAATCTCCACCCCATTTCTCCAAAAGAAAACTGTTCCTACTTTCAGTCATCCACTACAAGATTTTGCCTTCATTTCACTCCACTTAATTAGATGCAATTCTCCCTTATTACTGTGCCTTTCTCACAAGAACTTCCTGAGGATTTGGTCTAGTCTCTCCTCACCTCCATCAGCAGTTTGCATAGACATGTAAAAAATTGGGAGTTCAGGTGATGAATCTTTAGTAAGAGTTATGAGACCTCCGAGAGATAGGTATTGACACTTCTACTTGGGGAGATTGTTCTCAAATTCCTCTAAACTCTGCATATCTAATCCATTCAACATAAATGCTCTGGTAGATTGTCTACAAATGCCAAAAACAAGTTCTCCTCTTTTACAGCATTGGCGTTTCTACCACTCTTCTCACCCTGAAAATCTATCCACTTGAGTTCCCCCATGCCCTCTTTATAATCTTTTAGATCTGTCAATGCTTGGTTTAACCATATACGTTTTCTCTATCCAGTGGAAGATTCTTGGCGACAGTTTCAGGTGAAGGTTGGGCTTTCATCCTTAGGATAATATTGTCGAGAATTCCGTTGCCGTTGCTTTCTTGTTGATGATATGCTTGTTTCTCTCCTCCCATTATTGACCAACAAGTAGCAACTTGTGTTTATCTTGCTTACTGTTTGTGATGGCCCCAGTTCTTCATTACTAAAACACGCTATTGGGACCTCTTTCAGAAACACCGCTTCATACTGCATGAGTGTAGAAAGTAACTCCAAAGCTGTCTTGCACATGAGGATGAATGAAGACATATTGATACTCACCTCCTACAATACCAAGAATTGTCATGGTAGACATTCCTCAACACCTTATCGATGGTGGAAAGCCTTGACTCTCCATGAGTGTAGAAAGTAACTCCAAAGCTGTCTTGTACACGATTGTGAATGAAGAGATATTGACACTCACATCCTATCATACCAAAAATTGTCATGATAGACATTCCTCAACACCTTGTCGATGGTGGAAAGCCTTTACTCTAGGTGGAGAGAAAGGCCTTGCTAAGCAAATGAATGTGGGGCCCAAGGCCCAACAAACAAAGGCCACAAGGAAAGGCCTACTGAAGAGATTTGAAGGATGACACATAATTAAAAGTCTGCCAGTCGAAGACATCTTTGCAAACGAAATGAATGTTTGTAACCAATGGTACATGCTCTTCTCAGGACTCAGATACGCTTCTTGAAAACGTGATACCCCACATCTCACTCCGTCCCAACCACAACTTCATTTAGCTTGCTTTCCATTTGCGATGGCCCAGTTCTTCATTACTTTAACACACTATTGGGGCCTCTTTCAGGAACACCACTTCATGCTGTGGGTAGAAAGTACCTCCAAGGCTGTCTTGTACAATGATGAATGAAAAGATGTTGAAACCTGCCCTCACCTCCTAGCATAAAATGCTAATGCTAAAAATTATCATAGAAGACATTCCTCAATGCCTGATGGATGGTGGAAAGCCTTGACTCAAGGATGAGAGAAAGGCCTTGCTAAGCAAACGAACATGGGGCACGGGATTTGGCCAAACAAAGGCCTCAAAGAAAGCCCCACCGAAGAGATTTGTAGGACAAAAATTAAAAGTCTACCAATCAATGACATCTTTGCAAATGAAATGAATGGTCATAACAATCGTACATATTTTCTTAGGACTCAGACGTGCTTCTTGAAAACTTGATACCCTACATCTCACTCGCTTCCAACCCCTCATGATAATTGTAACAGGAGACATTTTATTAGACACTACTCGAAACAAGATAATCGTAACGAGAGACATTTTATTAGACACTACTTGAAACAAGATCTGGCAAACGGGTTGAGTTGACCAAATTTGTGTGGGTCAACCCGAACCCGAATTTGTTGGTTACAACCCTAACCAAACCCATTTTAAAAGCGGGTTGGAGACATTCAACTCGCACCCGACTCGCCTAACCTGAATTTGATGTAAGTTGGGTCAGGTTGACCCGACTTGACCTATTTAATTTCCATTTTGTATGTGATCCACCTTATTTTATTTGACCCAAATTCATTGGTAGAGCTGTCCTTATATCTAAATTCAGTTAACATGTTGCATTGAACATGAATTTATACTTTACCAATTTTCAAGGTCTAAAAAATGGGACAAAAAAAATCGGACTAAAATCCATTAATATTTTCTAGCTCCTTTATTGAGATAATCCCTTTTCAATTTTTGTTCAATTTTATAATTCCATAGTTGAGTATAAGATTCGACAATGCTATTGTATTTCATTCATATCTATATTTAAAGGTAAATTTCTATGCTAACATAAAATAAAAGACACATCAATATTTCAACCACAAAAACATCATATTGTCAAATGAAAAAATAAGTTTTATATTCTAAGTATCAAAATTTTGCATAACTCGTGTACATAAGATTAATAGTATGCGGTTTATGACCTACATGAAAATTGAAAAGTCATGATAAATTAGTAAAATCTAAACGTGTCAATCGGGTTAGGTGGGTCAACCCTAACCTGGCCCATTTTTATTTGGATTGGTAAACCTTAACCCTTGACTGACTTGTATTTTAAATGGGTCAGGTTAGTTGGGCCGGGTTGGGTTGGCTGATCGGGGTGGATTTTGCCAGCTCTATAGTTGAAACAATGCCCATATTTTGACTTTTAGCAGAACATCATGCATCCACATGTCAAGCCAAAAAGCTTATTCCCCTATGAGCAACTTCAAAGGGAACTTGATTTTGAGGAACTCCTCTCCAAATAAGACTCATCTTGTACTAAACAAATTATCATCATTATTGTCAAAGCCTTGCCCCTACTATGTTTGGATCAGCTACATTAGCTTTGTTTTGCCATTCTAGTCTATTCTGGGCCAAATCTGTGGATAACTTACACTTCTTCAGATTTGTTGTTACTACGTTTCGACCTACCCCTTTTCCTTGATGGTCCATTAACCAACGTAGGAAAACTTTACCTCACTGGTGTTGTTGCTGGCCTGTGTTGGACATGGACCACATGGTCAAACTATCTCAAATGAGTCTCTTAATATGTTACGTATGGATGCTATCCTTTGCTATCGAATGTACATGTTGTTTTTCTTTTTTTCCTTAGTTATACCACATCCATCTTTACGTTCTTCTTCTTATTTTTTTTTTTTTGCATGTGTTGCTTTTTTATTAGCCAAAATTCTACTCCATAGGTCATGGCTATCTAATCGCTTTCAAAAAAAATTTTTTTTTTTTTCAAGCTTGTTGTTATGTGCCGATCATAAAGCATTGTAGAAGCAAGTCTTCACTTTAACCATTCAACTTTTATCCTATTTTCGTTATCCTCTTCAATATCTTCATCTTTACCAATTATAGAGAAGCAGTATTTGAAAGGCCCCGATTTGGGCTTTCGAACTTCAATTCTCACTGGATTTGCGTGTCTTTGTACATTTTCATTGAAGTTGCAATTCATATATTTTTTCTTTTTATGACTTATTTTACAGCTCTTGGATTCTAAAGTCTATCGCGATCTCTCAAGTTTGGCATACATACTATGTCCATCAACACTATACCATCTGCAAACAACATATACGAAGGTATCTTCTTAAATGAGCAGTCAGTGTGAGCTTTATGTGGAGCTTTTTGATGCAGGACAATATGAGATCTAACCTAACATGAAAAGATCAGATCTGAATAGACAAGTAATATTCAGTTATAAACAGTCCAGGTAAATTAATAATGGATTTCAAGTAAATAATAGATCCACGGTCCAAGATGATCTCAGAGATCCTGCAATAAACCCCTTTCTTGGTATAGAAAATAATAGGATCCTAATGGAAGATAAAACTTCCAGATTGCTTAAGGCCAGTAATACTCATCCAATGTTTTGGTAAGGGTCTGTAGAGAAGATCTATGATGGCACAAGTCAGATCTAGTATTTTCAGATCTGGAAGAGATCTAGATCTAACAATAGTTCAGATCTGAAATAGGTTTCAGATTTGGGATGGTTTACGGTTCAGATCTAAAGTGTGGTAACCAAGGGATTCTAGATCTGCAGGGTTCAGATCTGGGTGGTTTAGATCTGAAACAATACTAGAAGGACTTTAGATCTTAATGGGCAATAACCAAAATGCTTTAGGAGAGAAGAAGAAAGTGGAAGAAATATTGTTACTTTTATTGGGCTCTCACCAAACTCCGATCCGGAGGCGTTAAAAGAAGAGATCTCAAGAGAAAGGTTGCTCAAGAGGCTCTTGGAAGAAGAGAAAGCTTCTTTTCATTCAATTTTTGAATAACATCACATACCAAGAGTATACAAAAGATGTCTTATATATAAACCCTATGATGACATAAGCAAGCCAACCAAGAAAACAACAAAAATAAATAAATAAATAAATAAACAACTTGGCGCAAGTCTTTGGGATTCGTGCACATGGGATTTGCACACAAATCCCAAAGCACATCCCTTTAGTGCTTTAAGTCGTGGACCCCCCCGCCCCCCTTTTTTATATATATATATATTACATATATCATTAAAAACATGGGTCCCTTTCAACTCTAGGACTCTATTAATAACTTGGGTCCCTCTAAACAAACTAAAAAAAAAGAAGACAATTCATTTATTCATCCCATAAGGCATATCCCAATGTGGGGCCTCCAAGACAGTAGCGCACGTGGGCCTTTTCAATGAGACCCTGCAAGATCTAGCCATCGGATGTCTTCACCAATGTGGATCAACGGTGGATTTTCCATTTCTCTGCGATCAAACCCCGAGCATTGTTCATCCATCCAAATTAGAGCTTGATCCATCATTCTGCGCCCTCTTCTTTGATAAACCTTATAAGAACGAGAGATGTTCCCATCACTTTTGTTGACAAGTATGATCATTGGAAAGTCACCTGTCTCTAAAATGCCTTTAATAATGTCAATCTAACCTCTTGGGACATTTCTTTTATTTAGAACCCACCAAATCATATCTCTCGGTCCTTGAGGATGCTTTCTTTAGATCGATGAAGACCATGTAAAAATATTTCCTCTTCTCTTGGTATCTGCTTATGGGATGCTTTTTGACTTGGTACCCTGTCGTAAGCATTCTTTTGATGCTGCTGCTCGTGTGCTATCGAAGATTGGTTCCTACTTAGAATTGGATATTTTGATTATTGGACTGAATAATTTTCCCCTTGAAGCTGGCAACTCTGGTAATTTATGGATAAAAGTAAAATCTTTAGATTTTCACTCACGGAATTTGATTTACTTAGCTTTTCTCATGCCAAAATCTAGCTTTTCTCATGCCAAAATCTTTCCACACAGAAGCCACTATCTTTGCTCGCACTATATGGACTATACCTTCTATATGCCTAGCGTAACTTCGTCGCTGATATGATACTTGTCGGATTGATATGATACTTGTGTTGGTACTAGATTATGCATGGATACTTTTGGGGCTAAATTTCAGCATATCCTACTGTAGTGTTATTAATTTTTTTTGACACAAATAAAAGGTTGGAGAAGAATGCAAATGATTATAACTTTAGTTTTTTTTAGAAAGAATAGCATTAGTACTTTAAAAAACACTTTTGATATAAAATCATGCAGTTTTATGTTATAGATAACATGTCTGCATTCCTCTACTCGATGTTGGAAACTGCAAAGCTCAAAAGCTGCAGTTTTTTCTCTTTCAGACTCTTAGTTAAACATTGGTTGTAAATTGATATGATGATTGAGAACAGAACATTAGTAGATAAACAAGAACAGGTCTTACGTTGATCTCACACACCAAATTCTTGAACATTTCCAACCTTAACCTAGCTAAGGAATCCATGGCTGCTCGAGCTACTGCAACCATAATCCATGCCTGAGAAGGTGAGAAGCCAGAATTCATGAGAATTGACCGTTCACCCTGGAAGAAAATGAGGACGTTGAATACTTGCATACTGATTACAGTAAAGATCCAAAATGTTGATTACAGTATAAGGAACCAAAATGTTGACCTTCTTAAACAAATGAACCATAATGCTCAGCCACAACCTTTTTTTATGGCAAGGATGCATCATGAATTTCACTATGAATTTAAGTACTAGAAACAAACAGGACACAAAATAAATGGTCCGAAGCATAGCGTGAAGAATTCAAGTTTTGCAAGCATAGTATTAGGGAGAGAGATTTACGACTTGGAATGCAAATGGCCAGATTCAGTTTCTCAAATAATATAGTGCTATAATATATTTAGCCCCTTGTATGGGGTTGCTGGAGTAGAACTAAACTTTTAGACAAATTGGCTTTGGTGTTTTGATAGATAGATTCGACTAAGGACACCATAGTAGATATGGCAAGAAAACACGTCTATAAATAAGGGAAAAGACTTTAGTAGCTACAATTCGATATTTTGAATAAATTGTAGATTTTGAAGAATATGTGTATTATATCAAGTGCGAAAGGAAACAATGACCGTTGCTAGCATAAAATAATTTGCTGCGGAAAGACCGCATAATATAGAAAATGACTTTCAAATGGGCTTTTGTAAATTCATGGATGGTGGGAGATGAAATTATTTGCTTCTTTTCTTTGTGGCTTTGGTTCTATTAATCTCCGATACACCATCTATGATGGGCTGAATGTTCTTCAGCTAGATTCCCAACTTTTTAATGGTTTTAGGAGTAAGACAGATGGGTGAACCCTACACTGATTATTCAACCCTCTAACATGAAACTAAACACACCATGGTGTCTAATATTTGGTTTTTGAAAGCTGTCAAGGTGGTAGCTCAATTGGTTTGAACCTTAGGTTTGTTCTCCTAGGCTGCCCCTTGCATTATCCAGGTACCAGGTGTGTAGTTATGTATGTACTCTCAGGGCAATAGTCCTTGCTTGTTAAAATTGGGTAGGATACCCTGGGTCAATCCACACCCCACACCCCACACCCCCCCCCCCCCCCCCAACAAACACACAACAACCCAACAAAAAAAAAAATAGGGTTTTTGCAAACAGACTCGTATGTCCTGGCTTCTAAGTTCTAATCCATCTATTCTGTCGTCAAGATTATATTTTTGATCCACATCAAATCTAAAGAATTTCCATGTAATTTGTTTGTGAGTTTTGCTTTGCCTCGTGTGGGGAATAAACTTTTACCTTGGTTTAGTTGCTTTCAACAATCGAGATCACATCGTTTGTTTTCAAACAAATTTATTTCCAATTTTACTTAAACTAGACCTCAACAATGCATCGCCGCTGTATTGTTGGATGGTATTTTTAGGACTGTGGACTGGCCCAACAGTGGAATTCGTTTGGGCCATCTCTGGACCTCTGTTTCCTTGAAGGCTCCGACACAAGTTTAGCACGAACGTATGTATATGTCTTGCAATATGTGGATTTCAGGCTCATAGAAGGGTTTGGGCCTGAGTACTACTCTCAATAAGTAAATGGGGCCGCCCTAAATGGGCTGTGCCCTTGCCTAACTGCTTGGCGTAAGCTCTAAAAATAGACACTTCACTTGACAAATACCATTCAACAAGGAATGTAGTCAGTTCAGCTGACTGGTCTACCTGGGGACATTTCTTTTGAAACTAGAAACTCCGATTTGACTTAAAAGCCTATGGGCTCGAGTAACTTGACCAGGCCTATGAAGTCCCTAGATTAACAAAGCCGAGTGATTCTAGTAGAGTTTGAAGGCAGTTGGTGGGATTAGAGATTGCAAGACTAGACCCAATCTGCTCACTTGACCATAACTCAAACTCACATTTGACCTGCGGAACACAACCCTCAAAATATACGGTTTGGTCATGTGTCAGGTTCCCCTGGCCTGTATTAAATGAAATTGGCTAGGTTAACCACTCAACACATATTTGACCCACAAAAACGCTTCCTACCTTGAATTTTAGGGTGTTCATAGGCCGGGCTGAGGAATATCAAAGCCTGACCCAACTTCAGAAATATAGGCCTCAGCCGAAGACCACCCATTTAATCTATTGGACTGAGCTTGCTGGGGCTGAACGGCTGAACTGAGCTTTCTACCAATTGTTTGGATAAAATACACTAATACAAGCATTTATTAGTCCGGCTGGGTTTTGGGCTTTCTGTCACTTAATCCAAGTTCGGCCCAATTACTACAGGGGCCTAGATTATATACCCATGCAAGCCCCACGCAAATTGGTCTGGCCCGGCCCATGAGTACTCCTAAATGCCCTCACTGAAAGGCCCCAACATCCAACGCCATTATTAAAAAGCCCCAGCATCCAACATCCATGAGCAATTCTCTACTCTGTCAAAATCAGATGTACAATTTCTCCCTCTGTTGCATTTTTCTACATCCAAGTAATGGTTCAATGCAGGTCAGGTCAGGTTGACCCGCATTGGGTGCAGGGGTCGGATATGAACTGAACTTCAACTTATAGACCCCACCAATTGACCCGACCAGTTGCCATCCTCAGGTGGGACCCGCTACTTACACTGTTGTACTCACTGTTTAGAGTTGTGTGAAGCTTTAAATTCTGGGTTGAGGCAGAAAATATTGGTCACACCTAACTTGCACCCAGTGCATATTCCTCCCTTTCCAACCTCACATAATAGATGGGGACTAGGGAGAGATAAATGCAACCCATTACCTAGAGGGAAAAAAAGACCCACATGCTTGTTGAGGAATCCCCACTTTTTAATTGACTTGTTGCTTTGGTATACATACCCTTGATTTCATGTCAAATCGCATCCCTTACTTCACTTATAGATTGAATAGATTGGTTAATACAAACAGATCATTTCCGGCTGTAGAAGTCTTAATCCTTGACCTTATGAGAATATAAATAGGTATCCAACTCCTTGTTAGAGAGTTTTGAATCAGCTGTGGCTTAAAGTCCCATCCTAGTCCCAGATGCCAACGAAATAGTATTCTACCAAGTGTACGCCTCACACAAATACTACCATTGGGACGTACAAAGGCATTTGGAGTAGAGCTAATAGAGAATGGTATAATAATGTTTATCAATGTTATAACAATGTTGACCCCATTAGAGAGTAGCATTACTTCATTCAACTATTTGTTAAGTGCTAAGAATGGCCTCTTACCCTAGTGGTGAGAGGCGCCATCCCTCTCCCATACCTCACTTGAGGTTTATTCTCCTCACCGCATGTCTTGGAGCTGGGATTTAATATATATATATATTGGCCAAGGGCTACGTTTATCAAAGAACAATTTTAAATATGATTTCAGGATCTTGTATCTCAAATGAAGTGTATTAGGTTGTTCTCCTTCGTTCGGACTTGGAAAGGCGCATGTGAATTCCAATGAATGGAGCATATGACGGAAAGAAATTGAAAGCAGATTTCGCAATCAGGCCATTTCAGACGGACCATTTTGAACTAGCTTTTTGGTGTCCAGCCTGTTAGCAAAATATTGTGTCCATTTGTCTCAAACACGGCTAGACCATGGCAAATAGCATATAACCCTAGTCTTTTCAACTATGAGCCCCTATGTGGCCCCTTTATACCAGGCCCAGCCCTATGAGAAGAGCTCAAATAAAAAAATGGAGCTTAAGGTATTCAGTTGAAATTAATTTGCTTGAAAGAGGTTTAATGGAAAAAAAACAGAACCCACAAACCCAATCCCAATCTAATGGGAAAAGGCTTCTTTGATGATGATGGGGTTGAACATGGGTTCCCAAATACCCAACCCAAAGACAACTCATTTTCCCCCTATTTTTTGGAATTTCCATTAATTTGAACAACTTTCAATGATTCTAAAAGGGCTAGCAAAAACCTTGAGAGGATGAAATAACTGTGAGACCTAACTGAGCAACAAAAGCTTTAATGCCCTTATCCACTAGAGCACATGCTACATGTCCACAACATCCCTTTCATGTGTCCCCTACCCAACAATTATATAATGGAAAATGCCACTTAATTACATGTGATTCTAGTGTCTGCTGGGCCTCCTTTTCTCTGTCATTGCCAGCACTGTAGAGCCTCCTACTTAATAAGAATGGGAGAATCTAAAGAGAATCATAGATGTAATATCAATAACACATTCATATTCACCACACAGCAGTAGTACTTTTTGGCTCTTTCAGAATTCAGAATAAGTTGGTTGTCGTTATGATGATTTCAAGACTCCTATAGAAGATAAGATAAAGGCCCACTCTACTATATGGAATGCAACAAGTTTGAGTAGTTGTGGCACCGCTACTTTATGGGATGTAAGATGGATTGAAATGATTCATCAAGCATGTGATATTTATTTCATGCCAAAAACCTTCGTTGTTTCAGTAGATTCACACTTTCTATGGGATATTTGGCACTTTTCAGTGGGTTATATTATAAAGAAGTAGCATTTATCTACCGTCAAAGATCCATGCCGAGCCTGCAGTTGTCATTACCTTACCCTTAATATATGTAGGGCTAGGTCCCAGTAAGCCAAAGCCCTCAATGGGCCTATTTTATATAGGCCCTTACCGTACCCTCAAGGACCAGGGTTGAGCCCAAAACTTAAAATGAGAAAACCTGTATTTATTTTTTTCACACTACGATCAAGTATCGAGTGTTAACCATACATTAACTTACCTTCTTTATTCAGGGTTAGGATCAACAATGTTTGCAATAAGCAACACGGTAGTTTGGCGGAGGCAAATTAGAAATCATGTATTATGTGAAACAATATGAATAATTATTAAATAAAAAATGGTCTTATTTACAAGCCATTTTTACACCTCATGAATAGATATGATACTTAAATGATCACAATCAAGCATCATGATGCGGTTACTCATGAGAATCATTTATTTTTGCAAATGACTACACAAAAGTGACCTTTAACCTTTAGTAAGCAGCAGATTTACTATCTATGACGCTAAGAATCACAATTGAGATGGGAGACAAAGATTTGCATTATCATTCTATTGAAACTTGTTATTTTAAATGATCCAAAGTATATTGAGTTCATGGCACATGAGGATAAAATATAGACTATCTTCCATTTGGAACATAGGAAATATATGAATGTACAGATAATATATAGACTACTTCCCATTTACTAACAGGAGAAAATTTACAAAACATCAAGTGAAAAATACAACGGTAAGGCCGGGTCTAGTGCTGTGGAAGCTGGACCTTCAAAATTAGGAGGGTTGCAAAGTTTTGTCCAAGCTTGGCCTTTGGGCTCTTTATGAAAAATGACCTCATTTTAGGGGCCTTTTGCGCAGGCCTGTGCGTGGTGGAGCCTCTGCTCAATAGGAATAGGAGAATCTAAAGAGAAACGTAGATGTAAGTATGGATTCAACATTCACATTCACCACAAAGCAATAGTTGTACTTTTTGGCTCTTGCAGATTAAGTGGTTGTCCTTATGATTTCAAGATTTCCCATAGAAGACAAGATAAAAAGCCCCACTCTACTCTTTGGAATTCACAAGCTTGAATAATTATGGCACCCCTACTTTTTGGGATGCAAGAAAGATTGAAATGATTCTTGAAGCATGTGATATGTATATCGTGCCAAAAATCTGATTGGTTCAGTAGATTTGCACTTTCTATGGGATGTTTGGCACTTTTAAATGGGTTATATAGAAAAGTGACATTCATCTACTGAGAAAAGGTGAATCCTTTTACTGAGGAAGGGTGTAAGGGTGAAATGAGATTCATTATTGATGGATATTGTCTTCTTTGAAACGATTGGCCTCTCATTTTATCAGTGTCATGTCAATTGTTGTCAGCATGCTAATGGTTATCTGGCATAATACTCTTTTTTTCTTAGAGACTATGCTCAATAGAAAAATAATCCTTAATCTGTTAGAGGTAAAAAAAACTTATTGAGTGGAAAGAATTGGCCAATAACACTTCAATCAAAGCAAGCACCGATCAAAAAAAAAAAAAAAACAATTCAATCAGATAATCATGACTCTTGATTTTAGGTGCTCAAATCCTTTTTATAGGTGCATCTTTTATTGAGACTTATTGTGACTCAATCTTAATAGTAGATGAAAGTCAGGTCAATATAAAACTACAAGAAATGTCGAGGGTTGGCGTGTGTGAAAGGGTTTGAATGGATCAGGGGCATACTGTAGAGTGTGTATTATTGTTTTCACAATCCAGTTGTCCCATACTTCACACCAGTTTTTCTGCTATTATAAAATTAAAACTTCATTTCTCCCAATGATGGGAAATGGTTTAACACCCCTTGACTCCTTGTTCATTCTCTGCCTCCTCTCTCACACACCCTTTACCAATTCCTCCAATTCTCTATTCAAATAATAAGAAAATGTCATGTTTCTTCATGGCCCCTTTGTTTGCATCCGGCTGAATTCCTACGAATTTATGGTAAAATGGATTCCACCAAAGAAATGTTAAAGAATGGACAATATGGTGGAGTTGTAGATCAAACTCAGCTTTTCTACGATTTAATTTACTAGGGTGGATGGCTGGTTACTCAATTTCAACCTAGGGGAGATTTTTATTTTTATTTTTATTTATTTTATTATTAGTGTTATAATTATTATTACTTGTCAGGTAAGTACTTATACGCCCACACAGAAGTCCATCATCCTCATTGCTGCAACGAGAGATTGATTTTTGATTATTTCTGTGGAAGGGTGGTGCCTTACTAATTGAGCTACTAGTGGATTGACTCCTATGGAGAGATTTTTTTTTGAGGCTATATGTGAATTTTCACCTTTGTTTCTTCGATTCTGGCTATTTCAACATGAATGCATTTCTTAGGATTCTTAAAAAATTAAATATCATGGTAACGTAAAAGCGCTTTTTTATTTTGATTTTCACCCATTTGGCATCGCGCTTCAGACGAAAAATGTTGAACCCGTTTCAGGTTTTTACTTCCTCAAATCAGCAAGACTTCTTCTCCAATCACTTCACCACAAAACACGCTTCTCTAATCTCTATAGCCTAGTGAAAGTGGAATGTAACAAACAACCGGACCTACTTCCATCTGAAATGATCCCAAACACAATTCTTCCCCATGAATCATGAATGTCTATCAGGGAAGATATTCTCTTTGCTTTCTCAACCTGAAATATTCTCCTCTACTTAAAGCAACATCGACCCGAAACAAAATCAAGCATAAACAATTGGATTGGTAGTATCAGACTCAAATCTTCATGTCCTGCATTCACAGAATCCCCCCTCATGCAGCACTGCCTCAACATGTTCAGGCCCAAAGTCCCGACAATCAGTTCAAAAAAACTTGGCCCAGTTAAATGAAATGGTTTGGCATCAGACAGACAGCCATAAGAACTTGCAAAACTAAAATTTTGAATTACACAAGTCCGCAAGTAAAAATGCTTCGCGGAAGAAGTAGCCCCAGATCCTAGCGTTGGCCAAACACCTCATTGAAATCAAAATCTCATTCAACAAACAATCCCATTCATTTAAAAGAGGGTACTTCTACAAACTTCAACACACTAGAGCGCTCTCTCTCCTTAGGAGAGGGCTACAACATTTACCTGATTCTCATAAACAAGAAAAACAATAAGACAGAAAAGAGACATAAAATAAAGAGCCTTGGATTGGATGCCTTGCAGCCCAAATAGCTCCTTTTCTTGACAAAAGCTACCCAACAACAGCTACTTTTCCACCTTTTTTTTCTTTTTTCCACTTGTAGTAGATATACTATATAGTAATAGTAATAGATCACTGCTTTGACCAGATCTAGGGTCTGCTATTTTATTTAGGTGTGAAGTTGAGGCGTGATGTGTAAGTGGCCTTGGGAGACCAGTTCCTCGGAATGACCTCTCTTGCAGATAGTGTCCTTTGTGTGGACAATGTGGTTAGCCTCACTGAAAAGGGCCCCTGTAGAGGTCCCCCAATGATGCACCAATTTGCTCCCCATACATGCCTCATGTCTAGCCAACTACTAGAACTTGCCTGCCCATAATGGAGATAATAGTTAGGAAAAGAGAAACAATATATAATGGCTATAAGTTCCTCGATTATTAGCAGTAATGATAAGGTGACAAGAAATGTAGACACATAACATTTACATACTGATGTGTCAACACCATAATTGGCTACACAAAGTGGAATGGTAGTTAATCATGGTATTGGCACATCAGCAAGTAAATGCTTTTTGTCAACATTTCATGTCACCTAGCATTACTGAGATTATTAGTGACATACCATCATAGAAATCCATCAATGGGGTGTTTTGACTCTAACAAAATTCAAATTGCCCAAAATGCAAGCTCCCTAGTTTGTTGGCTCAAGGCTAAGTTTCATTCTGGTAAAAGTTGAGCCCACCATCAGATTGATCATGTGTAAAACATGCGTAAACGCACTTGTTTTACAGATGAGCAATCTGATGGTAGGCTCAACTTCTACGAAAGTGATATTTGGCTTGGAGCCAATGTACAAGAGAGCATTTATTTAGAGTGTTTTTGGGTTTATCACCCTAGAAGTCAGGATTTTTCTAATTCCTAGAGTGTGAAGATAAACTCCAATAGAAGTTGAGCCAACTATCAGATTGATCATGTGTAAAACATGCATAAAAACACTTGTTTCACATGTGAGCAATCTGAAGGTGGGCTCAACTTTTAATGACGTGAGACTTGGCTTGAAGCCAATGTACAAGAGAACATTTATTTGAGGACTTTGGATTTATTGGCTGAAATATCTATATTTTACTAGTTCTAACAGTATGAGGATCTAGACTAACCATCATATCGTAAACAAAGCCGCATCCATCAATATTTGGTCAACGTAAACAAAAGTATTAGTAAATTCTAAAACATAATGAAGGGCTATTTTTAGATTTTTTTTATAGTTTTTCATTTTTTATTTTTGTTCTTGTAAGGACATAAACAAACTGATATATTTAGCTTTTGGCCTATTCGGTCTCGGAAACTATGTTTTGAAACCAAGATCTCTACCACTACTCTGAAGAATCTCAGCCGAGGATCATGACTGGCAATTCATTTCAAGGTCAGCTTTAAAATCAATTATGTTGGGCATAAAAGGATGAAAACTCTCATATACAACTTGGTTTGGATTAAATTTAGGGCATCAATGAGAAAAGATCATTGATCCTAAGTAATTTAACCAAGATTAAGTCCCTTGGTAAAATCCAAAACAAATAGAGCTAAAGTTTTCATCCTTTTACAACAAAAAAATATGTTAGATTTCATCAACTGCCAGTAAACCAACATCTAGCTGCGGGTCAAGGTGGTTGACTGTGATTTCTAGATTAGTAGTAGAGATGGTTATTTGCAAAAATTAATAAGGTAGTTATTTGTAATTGCCAACGAGTACAGGTGGCCACTTCCCAAAAACAGTAAACATAAAACCATCAAAAAGTGGGCTCCACTAGATCCATGGGTAGTGCTCACCTTCCAAAAGTCCAAACTAATCACAAGCTCCATCTCGTTTTGGTTCATTGTGCTAAATACAAAGTCAATCACATGCAAAACATGTGATTCGCCCAGAGGCTCTCCCAATTCTAATTTGTGCACTTTCAACTAGAGCAAATAAACGTAGAGCTAGAGATTGTGAGCAGTGTAGATGTCTAGAAGGTGGGCAATTTCTTTGATGGGATCTCCCCATGTGGAATATGGGTGTCTTTAATTAGGGGTCCCTTTTTTTTTCATGGGCCAACAACCTCTTCGACCGTTGGATTAGGACATTTGGATTTAATTGGGAGAAACTCTTCTACAATAAAAAAAAATTACAGCCTGCTGCGTTGTAGTTTTGTGCAAGACAAAAAGAGTATGTTTGTATGATGCTGGAATCACCACAGAAAAGCAATTCCTTGTAATTCTGCCAGAGACATCAAGGAATTCTGTATTCTGCATATTTTCTTATTTGCAATGGCATGGATATTTTCATTCTCGAACAGTTCACCTTTTCCTCTCTTCATGCAGAAAATCACCACATCAAACTTTGAAAAGAACTTTCACAGTATGGTCCAAAACAGTGGATTTAAACATTATAGTGGGTCTAAGTGGTTGCAACTATAAAGATACGCATTGGCTCAAAGATCACCAAAACAAATCATGGGCCCATCATATTAAAACCAATGGGCTTCAGCCACAGGAGAACTTGGCATCAGCTTATGGGTGGACACCCATGGGCTTCAGCCCATGTGAGGCCCACACCTTCTGAATCCTCCACACCCACTTTCCATGGAATTGCTACCACAACCAATTTGAGACTCTTCAAAACTGTGCTGACCACTGGATTTGACCCAGACACTTCATTTAGCCATTATAATTGTTGGGTTTTGGCTTAAAAGGTCCTTATTGGGCTTATGAGTGGTTTCCATTAAGGCCCAATTAATTATGGCTAATCTTACATACTTTTTCATGGTTTATTCTTTTGTAACCAAGCAAGAAAGCAACAGAGAAAAGGGAACACAGAGAAAGATCTTGTAAGAGGGGGTGTGAGAGAGATTTCTTCATAGTGAAATCTTCGCGCCTGTGGATATACAAAATCTGTCCGAACCACGTAAACCTTTGTGTCTTCTGTGTGTGTAATTACTTGTTCTTCTTTTTATGTAGCGTGTGCTTGATGTGCTTAGCCTAGATCCAAATCTAACAACAATAGCCCACATAGTTGCCCTGTGAGTTATATGTCATAGTAAATGGTGAAAAGGATTTTTTGGGATCAAGTGCACATGATTTGGGCCAGAAATCGCAAAAAGCTGTGGCTTCCAATTAAAAAATGTCACCTCAAATAAGTTAGCTTTAAAAATTAAAATACATTTTTTAAAGATTGAGTGCTCATATTTGCTGATGTGCTATATTTAATTGGAAGCGGCAACTTTTTCTAATTCCCAGCCTATGGTGATTTGTGCTGTAGACACTGTTGTAAAACTAAAGGAGGATGAACCACTTGACTGTCCCAAGGGATCCCAAGTCCCAACTGCTGGTTCAACCAAGCTGGGCCATGTAAATCATAATTATGAGAGCAAAATGATGATAAATAAAAATATTGATTAGTCTTAGTTAGACCTAATCCCTTCCACTGAATTGGATTCGACTGACCAGGTCAGCCTGGTTTCTATAACATTGAAAGAAATTTAGGAAAAAGGAAGGTAGAAGAAGTTACTTCTTTGATTTGCATGGATCCCACATCTCCATCTCCATCTTCAAATTCCACCAGCAGCGACAGCCAGTAATCCGTGGACCCTTCATTCACATGGAAAGCAATGTTCTTTCCCGGATATTTGCATGGAGTCCTAACCAAAGAAACAAGAGGCCATGATAAAAACTTAGATAAGCAACCAAATTATTCAAAGAGAGTAAGAACAACCCTGCCTTGGGGCCCACTTTTCATCATTTTAGACTCTCTACAACCAACCAGCCACTACATTTTAACGGTACATGGGCCTTGGTTTTGCTATCTCACAGTGAATTCAACTAACTCATGACTGACTTAATCATGTTCATGGATCCAACATGCTCCCCACATGGAGTTTGTAGATAACCCAATCTCTACAAATTCAGCTCTATTAGGCCTTCAGATTATTAAACATCCAAACCTCATCTAAAAACTTTTAGGCCTTAGCTCCAATACGTAGTGGCGGGCCCACAGTTTTGTTTGAGGGAAGTGCAGTACCGTGAAGATCTAAACCAGCAATTGTAAATAGATAAATTTCATGTAGTTTTTCGGGATAAAAGTAAAAATTTCATTAAAATTTTTACTATAATTTTAAAAGTGGACCAAGCACCAATAAGTGCATCCGGCTCCAATTGGTAGGTATCAGGGATTCCGGTAAGAGTCAAATCAGAATAAAAACACCCAATCTCCAATTTTTAATAGAGGGCTTGGGTCCAAGCACAAACCAAGATCCGGACACAATTACACAAATAAAGAGACTGCAAAAGAGTTCGTTAGCAACAGAAACAGAAAGACAGAAGCAGAGGAAGAAGACGACAACTTTTTATTATTACCTTCTGAAGATGACAGAGATCTCTCCTCGATTCCTGAGCTGGGAGCTCTCCCCAGAGATTGCCAACCGTCCAAAAGCGGCCCCACTCAGATCGAAATGGGTTCGACCGAATGCGCAGTAGCCACCTGGACATTCGTCTGTAACGATAACAGTAACGGCTCTTCTGGAACAGATGGCCTTGTCCAAGCACCTCACCTTGTAGCAGGCCCCACACCCTTCCCCGTTCTTAAACAGCACCGGGCTCACTGCCCCCACACGTGCCCTCAACGGCCTCACATCCACCAGTGATCCGTACCCACATGCCCCACCTGCATCCATCCATCACCGTCCATCATCCAATTCCCCAATTCACAATCGCAATTCATCAACACCACATGCTCACCCACCCACCCACCCATCAGAAAATGTCATGTGATTTACTCACAACGGCTAGTTGGTTTGGCATTTCTATTTTATTTTCAGCAGGTGGGCCCCATCCCATGAAGTTATTTTGCTTTTGACACGTGAGTACTACCACCAACATGCATTCATGTGTTTGGGGACATGCATACATGACAAGACAACGGCTAGCAGTGTGAAAATGAGTGCATCCCTTCTGATGTTTTCACTCGACAGGAATTCGTGAGGCCACGCGGTAAGATGGCAACTATGGAAATCAATGCTGTTCAAAGAAGACTTTCTCGTTGTATAAACACCTTTTTCCGATCAGCCTCTCTTTAGGAAAACATTTGCTTTGAATGGTTATGATTTCCTCACATAGAGGCCCCACAGATAAGCCTCACAAATTTCTTGTAAGTGGACGCCTCAGAGGATCCGGATTTCTACGGATAGCTAGGACGGCCTCTGGGTATTTGTAGGGCGCCGTTGATCTGTAGTACGTGGTGGGGCCCAATTGGATCCAAAACCACACTACTTACCTTCGGTGGGAAAAGTGTACGGTACGTGTTTCAAGTGTGAAAACGGTTTTGACCATGAAAAGAAGAGCAATATTATTTTGGTAAGATTTTAATCCAACGGTGAGTATCAAACGACTAAGTAGCAACAAATGGCTTGATAGATCTTAGGTGGGCCACACTGTTTGCCAAAAAAAAAAATGCTACTCACCTTGCATGTACACACATTCATCACCATTGCATACACGAATACATACGTATTACATACATACGCATAACAAGCATGTAAAATATTACATACCCAAGAAGCCAAAGTGCTCAGAGATGCTGAGATTAGAGCCACATCGTTGATATCTCTACAAGCAACTCCATACATGTGCAGACCAAGTAAACGTACTTTTACACATACACATGTATTCAAACGCTGAAATGGGGTTGGAGAGGATACGTACCGTCGCTCCCGTCGCCGTCGGGGCTGCCGTACCAGGTGGCGGTGGCGGGATGCCAATGTGGGTTGGAGAGAGGGAGGGAATGGGTGGAGAGAAAGATGGAGGAGAAAAGGAGGAGGAGGAGGAGGAATGGGGCGGAGCAGCGGTGGAGAGTCATCTTGTGGGCCAGATGGGTGGGTGGCGCGCCACCCCCGGCTCTCTAGATTTGGGAAGAAAGAGCTCCCTACTGTTGAAAGTATCAGACCCTCTTTCTCTTTTCACTATGGAGAGAAGACTTTGGAGGTGTTTTTGTAAGCTGAGGAGAGAGTGAGCAGCAGAGGGGTGTAAATATAAATAGAAGAATGAAAGAAGGACTGGCAAAAGACCACAAGGGAAAGTCAGATCTTTTATATTTGTGCGCCCAAAAATGCCCTGCTGGTGGTGGGTCTTCTTTTTTCACTGGTTACTGGAAAAGGTCATGGTTGGGCAGATGTTCATGATGCACTGCCTTTTTTAAGGAATTGTATATTGTAGGGTAACTTGGGTCGGTGGAGCTGATGGGTTCAACCCGAATAGGCTAAACCCTGGATTTCGCATGATTGGGTTGGGGTTAGTTTTGAAACCAGGTCATGATTCGGCTTGTTGTGTTTATAACTCTAATATACGAGTAGTGAGTTAAATTAAGTTTTATGGTTCATCTCTAGTCAACATGGATGGTGGGGATGGAGAGGATTAATATAAATCATGGTCGGGCAAATAATTACTCTCAACTAGTTATCCTATCCTATGATATATTTTTTTCACCCTTGTTTGGTTGCAGTTTGCATGATTGAATTTCTAAGAATTTTTAGAATTATAACCCTAAATGCAGTTAAAATTGAAGACATAGAGGTGCAGATCGATGATGGTAATCAATTGTGATCTTTCCGCCTCTCTACCAAAGGTTTTCTACCTCCCACCTCTTTAATAATCCACTGATTTAGGAATTTAACTCAATACAAACATACTAGCTCTAGCCACCATGTAAACTTAGACTCGAACTCTTCCACTCTTCCATTTTATTGGTAACAATGGTGTTTATAACCATTGGACTTAGCTAGAAGAGGGAAAATGCCATTACATGACTCATGCATGGGCAATAGCTTTCTCTAAGACTTGTTTGTTTGTATAGAATACCTAATAATAATTTATGGTCAAATAAACTTCACTAAAGGATTATTAAAATGATTATTAAAGTGGTGAGGGTTAAAAGATAAGCAGTGAAAGGTGAGAGATAAAATATAGAGATGTAGAAGATGTCTTAACTTTCTTAAAATTTGAATTAGTAGGTGATGGCTAGGTATTAATTTCTCATATTCCCACTATTCAATTTTCATTTAAGGAGAGGTTATTTGATTGTCATTTTTGGATATCCATTTTTGATTTTTTTAACTATTTATATAGCTATAAGAACAACTTCCTACCTCATTGATAAAAACGTGACAGATCTTACATGCCTAACTAGGGCTCAATCCTGGGTAGGCATCTTTTCCTCACCAGAGGGATTATGTTACCTCACTTGAGGTCTATCTATTTCCCTCACTAAAGGGCTTTACCTACCTTTTTAAGGTTTGTTTTCCTCTACTTAGAGTGGGGCCCCAACCCTTATGGTTGGGATTAAAAAATAATAATAATAAACGTTTTATATAAATATGAAGTCTTAGAATCCCTAAGAATTCAATTCAGTCACATGAAATGACTTATATAAATATAATGTCTTGAAATTCCTAAAAATTCAATTGCAAGAAACGAGCAAGCCCCAAAATAAACATGCATTATTATTGTGATTTACGATGAATATAAGCCACAATAATATCAAAATGAGGAGGGTAGTGAATGCTAATGATTGGAAAGAGTTGAATTGGACAGAAATTTAAAAAGCAAACCAATGAATAGTTAATGTTTTGAAGATATGCCCAAATATGCCACTTCAATAATGAATACATGGACTATAATGACAAGATTTAAGTGAGATGATGGCTGTAAGCCTTTAATCTATCGTTCACTTTTTAATGCTTTCATGCCGTTAAAAAAAACAAAGAATCACCTCCTCGGTGTTGGAGATTAGTATCTTAAATTTAGATAAAAATTAGTTTGGTTATTAGGAATTTTGAATAATAAATGATTATATATGCTTTGAATGTATAACTTGAGATTATTTCTCAATTGAATGTTTACGCTTAAATTATGGGCATCATTTGAATCTTGAAATATTTCATTAAATAATTTCCATCTTTTCACGTGGATTTCATTCAAGGCGAAGGATTACAGTTATAATCAAATCTAACCTAACCTTATGCAGAGGATAAGAATAAACCACTCATAAAATTAAAACTTCTAACAGCCCATGATATTCTCTAACACTCGGTTGTTACTTGCAAGATCTCTTAATGCAGATCAAAATTAGAAAAGTAGATTACTTATGTATATCAAAATTAGAAAAATCAAAGAAAATAACAGTTGGTTGAAATGATGAATTAAACTGACCTTGAATTAATTGAACAAGATTAAAAAGGCCACCAATTCAACTAAATCAAACCACTGCACTGTTTATTTCTTGAGCATAGAAAAACTAATTTATTTACTATCCGTAAGTTGAACGAGCCAACTTCTAATTAGATTAGAAATGCCGGACGTTCCCTTGTGCACTGCAGTGTAGCCGTTTCTTTGGAAGTATTTTGCCAGCATTATCCACTCCAAGTCCACACACTAGCTTGGACTGGACCACTTGATAGTAAAATAGAGCACATTTGTGTTGTTATTTGGGTCATATCGTGGGACCAACATGTCCAACATAGCGTCAACTTAGCCATGTGAAAGTGGTCACTATACCTCTCGTTTAGGCTTGGAGATTATTTGTGCATTTAGTTATTTATATTGGCATTGTGAGTGATTTTGAGCGTCCAAGAAATAATGTCCTACTTAGAAAATGCAAGGTTTAAACGAAAGAAATTTGAGTTTTTTGTTGATTAAATGTTTGGTGTTCATATTCCCAATCAAACCCTAGCAATCAAAGAGGAGTTCTACTTTATTAAAATTAGTAGCTTCAATGAGAGTAAAAGGGATAGCTCTGTGACTAGGGATCCTTCCTTAATCGTTCTCACTCAACTGATGAGAGTTTGATCCCTAGGACTTTTCCCATGCTGTAACATGTGTGTGTACACACACGTATACGTTTAGTTATTGGACCTTAATTTGCTCCTGAAGGTTGCGATTTGAGCTACCTTGCCACAATAATTAAGACAAAAGAAGTAAAAAATAAAATACATTAAGTCATTGGATTCTACTCTCAACTATGTATTAATGTATACATGCACATGGGTAGGTAGACGGCTTCTACTTCTACGTCTCCCTGGTTCCAGGCCTGACCTATGTGGACTCTGATCTAACTACTACTAGAGCCCCCAGAAAGGGTTCTTTATTTGTATTTTTCCGTTAAGCTCAAGTAGTCTGTAAGACTTGAGTGACTCACCCACCAATGATGCTTTTCGTTTTACCCTTTTCATCATTAGTTTACTAGGAAAACCATGAAATGTCAGTAGTTAGTTTGTCCCACAGATAGTTCCAATGAGAAGATTTATCAGGTGAGTATTCCCAAGTTTATTTTGGTAAAAGAGTTTTACCAGGTTCGACCCAGTTTTGCGGAATGGATTCCGCCCATGCTCACTGAAAGTGACATTGGGTTTGTCTACTACTTCATCCATAGGATACCCTTCTCATCTCTCCGGGCCATGTGATTTGATCTTGATGCATCTTGAGTGGGCCCCACGCAAACAGAAATGTGCTTGATTAAAATAGGAAAGAAAAGAAAGGCACCGTTTCCCGCCAAAATGAAGCCCGGGTCTTGAAGGTCTCTGCCGACAATGTTGACTTTTCTTCTTGAGAATACTTTTACTGACTGGATTTAAGTAGCACTGTGCTGAAAGCAGGAATTCAGAATCCCATTAATTAGGTTTGGCAGGCTCCTTTGCAGTTTTTGAGGGCTCCACCCACATGGTCTGTGGTGTGGACCATGGTCTCAAGTGTGGGTTCGCCCACCATTCCAGAATGACCATATTAGCACTAAAATGTGCTCCGAAATTTTCGGAGGAGTTTATTTTTAAAAATTCTTCCTCACCATGTGTGCCAACTGCAGAGAATCACGGAGGGTACTGAGGCAGAGAGTGTTGGGCCATCTAACATCGGCCCAACTATTCGGAATATCACCACAACCAAGCATTTCCACCAAATTGAGTTTCTTCCTCTATATACCATTTTGAGCCTGGATCACCTAGTGCAATTTTATATGTTTATTGGGATAGGACAAATCAGGGTCCATCATATCATCTAAAAATTAAGGTGATTTTGAGGTTTGAAGAAGTTTTACTTATCGAAAGATTTAGCTCAAAATAGAACGGAATGGAGAAACAGAATTTATGTAGCCGATTCTAATATGATTGTGATAAGGCTTTAATGATGATGAAGCTTAAATAGGACGAGAGAGCTATACCTAAATTTTTGGATAATGTGGCAGACCGTGATCAGTCCACTCTCGATGATTGTATAATAACTTTCATTGGTAATCCGGACTCATTCCATTTTGGTTTTCTAAATCACTTTGATGGAGGTTTTGTCATTTGAAGTCATCACCAATTATGATGAAGGTGAACGGTGAGATCAGAGATGGGTTTCTAGCTAAAGAAAAATAATCAGTCTGCAAGGAGGGGCCACCTAAGTAATATTTGATTTCTCTTGTGTGGGACCATGTTTGTGTGATTGACGATTAAATTTAGGGTCGGGATGATCAGATCAACCTAGTTTTTCTCTCTGTTTTTTTTTTTTTTGGAAATATTATCAAGAAGAAGAGCTTCCTATCAACCTTATGCTACAATAAATGACATCCATGTGACCTAACCATATATGCTTAGGTTTGGAACCTATCATGAAAGCTCTGAGAGATGAGAGAGACATCTTGGGAGAGCATATATTTACTCATGGGTCACATTCTACTGCGAGGCACCTCCAACAAAAGCAATTTTTACTTCACATGGGATCCCTGTGAAAATTCTAACATCAGCGTATTTACTAAACCTTTATTGATTTGCGCTCACCCTACTTTAACACTAAATTAAACTATACTAATTGTTGGACCAAAGTTTATAGAAAATTTAACTTAACAAACCGTTAAAAATTGAGGCTATGACTGAGATGTTCATTGCCCAAAATCATATCCACAATGAGATATTTTAATTACACTACATCCCCATAATTAACATGCATACAAATGGACATTACAAAGGGCTTAAAAGTTTACCTCTCACCTCTTTATACATACTTGTTACAATAACGTGGCCTTTTATATATTTATGAGAGTTGCTAAAACAACACAAAAAATTGCTCAATTTATACAGCCTTAACAAAATTTTTTTTTTTTAAATCTCCAAAATATCTCCACCCTCTTCTCTCCCTACACACCTACCCTCTTCTCTCCCTACACACCTTCTCTCTCTCCCTCCTCCCCCTTTTTACCTCCCCTCTAGCCAGCGATGAGCTTCAGTGGCGGATGGAGACTCCCCTTTCCCTCCCCTCCCTCTTCCTTCCTCTATTCTCTATCTTTCCCTCTCCCCTCCCTCTCCCTTTCTCCTCCTCCCCCATCATTGGCCAGAGGGAAGGTGGGGAAGGGAAGGAGAGAGGAGAGAGGGAGAGAGAAGGCGTATAGGGGGAGAAAGGGGTGGGAGTATTTTAAAGATTCTCATTTTTTATTTTAAAGCTGTGTAAACTGAGCAATTTTCAATATTGTTTTAGCAGCTCTCTACATTTATTTAATGTACACTTGCTTATTGAGCGAATCTCAGGTTCAAATTAGGTCCATTGGAGTAGGGCTGGATCTTATAAATAGACAAGTGTTGGGTTTGAGTACAAGTGCAAAAAGAAAACATTAATCTGGCCTTAAGTCCAAATCACTATGGACCCTATCCTTATACATCTCAATGCATCAATAGAGTTTGAATCTGAACCCTAGCCACATTACACCATTAATCCATGCCACTATCACAGTATATGATACAAGCCCACTCATAGAATGTCAAGAGTGGGAATCTCCAATCTAAATTACTTAACTTCATTCTTTTTAAAAGAAGCTTAACCCAGACTTCGAAATTATTCCATTAAAAAAATCACAATAAGGACTGAAATCGTTAGTGTTTGCCTGTTTGTGGTCCCTAAGAAAATGTCTGTTTGGATCATGGATTCACAGAAAGATGTTGTATTGTTTGTCAATACTCAATGGTAGTGGGCTGCCAATCAAGGGGGCTTTTCATTATCCATATGCTAATGACAATGTACCAAACAAGGAGTGGGGTTAGTGGCAGTTAATAAGGGTTTATATCCACTACTTAATTAAAAGAAAGGCTAGGTGGGAATCTTCATCAGAATTTTGTTTGAATGCAATCAGTTTTCATTTTTTTATCTGATAATTTAGGTAGAAGTTCAACTAGATCCATTTTAATCTTGATGAGTGAAAGGGGTGAAAGGTCTCTTAAATTTTTTTTGCTAGCCACTTCTACTAAAAGCTCAAGGTTTTAGTAGAGGTAGTGGAAAAACTTTTTAATATTTTTCATCCGGTGGAGCCCACTTCTCAATGCTCCCCGATAGTGCACTTTTAGCAACATGATTTTTTCTTTTTTTAGCTTTGCGTCATACTCTTGGGATTCGAACTCACGATTGGTTTACTTCATTACCATGTAAAAATTTATGAAAATAGAAATCCAATTGTGTGTTTCATTCTATAAAGAGTATTACATATATAGACTTCTAGGTATGTGCAGTGTACACAGAGAATCTGTAAAGGATGGAAACAATGGCTGTGAACGAACGGTTGATATCCTAAATAATCGGATATGAAGATCTTGTGTTGATTGGGTCAAAGAGACCTATCCAGGATGATGACCTAGGATCCAACGATGAGTCTCTCTTATCAATTGTAATGCTAATAAGGTCTACATATGAATTATGGATGACCTATGATTCGAGCTAATCAAATTATCAATTATATGACTTCTGAAGCGTCTAAGATCAACGGTGAAACATTAGAAAAAAACATGGGCTTTTCCACTTTTAATTGATGGAGCCTTGGTGTGTTCGAGATGGGTGATGGATTTATTAGTCCATGCGAGCCCTGCAAAGTAATGTAGATTGATCATAGAATTTTTTTTTTTTAAATAACTTGATAGTAGATTTGTTCATGTGAGCCGTGCAAACTGTGCTTAATACCGAAGACTGCTAAGAGGTACCTCTTTTCTTGTATTCTTTCTTAGGGATGCAATGGTTATTTGGAGCATGGAATGGGAAAGCATGCTACCCCATCTACAAGCATGCAAATTCTAGGGTTGGGGTTTCTGATAGGTCTTTTGGTAGCCTACTTTTATTTAAAAGAAATTGAAAAACCATCTAACCATGGAGATACTATTTTAAGGGTCTAAAATTCTGCCAAACTTAGCCATTAGATAAAGTTGGATCAAAGATGAGTGCCCAATTTGCTTGAATAAATCAAAGGATTAGACAACTTGAATGGGTGCCAAATTTCGGTGAGGGCTGATTCACGAGAGATAGTGAGCGTGCAGGGTCTTGATTGACCACAAAGGAGCCTAGATGGGCCGTAGATCCTCTCCACACTTTATTTAAGCGAGAAAGGTGGACAGTTACACTCTCTCTGAACTCATCTACAGCACTGATCTTCCTCAAAATAAGCCAAGCCAGCCCAAATGTCAAATGGGCCCACATTGTAATCCAAGCCCACCCAAGTACTAATACCCAAGGCCCACACCTAGACCAAAGCATGCTGGCCCCAGGCATAAGGCCTTGGACGGATTTTTGCCCCCGTCTGAAATATTTTCTGTTTCCTTGAGTTGAAGCCACATCACTTGGGCCCCTTGGGCCCAGGAAATCTTTGCCTCATATAACTTTTGATGGTTTGAAAAGGCAGAGAATTTTCTAATTCATGAAGAAACGCAATCTTGACAAAAGTGGATCCATGAAATCCTAACAATTTTATAATATTTTCAAAGCTTGATTTCTTTTGTTAAGTAGATATTTACTTCTGGTAAGAATCAATTTAAAGGTTACCACTATCTGGTGTTTGGAGGCATTGATAAAGTCCCTCTCCCTCTGAAAAATCACAAAATGAATAGACATGAACTTTAATGATAAGTTTTGTACTTTAACCAAAAGTAAAAAACAACTAAATAAATTGAGCGAATCCAAGTAAAAATCTTTGAATTGATATGATCTCATTCTCACTACATGCAAGCCAATTAATCCATGATGTTGTTTGGGGTGTTTTTCTTTTTGGTAAAGTATTGTTTGGTGTGTCTTTTGTTTTGGTAAAGTGTTGTTTGGTGTGTGGTTCTTCACTATAGAATAGAAAAATGCAAGCCCAAAGGTACGCAAGGACATTGAGAAAGAATCTTTTTCATTTCCTTGAGAATAGAAAGTATGAACACACTTTCCCAAGAGTCTTCCTATACAAGAAGACTTTCATGTTCCCTTCAAGCTACAAAAAGAAAAGGCAAGAGAATCAGAACAAAAGACTTCTGTGCAGAGACACTGTCTGTCTCACGTGATTCAAGAAAAGGGCAAATAAAAGTAGACCATTTTCTTCCATTTCCTCTCCAAAAGAAGATCCAAGAATCTTAATAAAGGAGATCAGCAATTCATTAGTATTATCTTCCATTACATAAAGTCCAAACCACACAAGGAAATCCATACATAGAGAGAAGGCTTTGTATAAAGCCGCTAAGTGCGGAATTTAGAGGACCTAAAAACAAGAGAAAGTTGTCTTGAGAAAGAAAAGTTCCGCACACGTGTTTGTGGCTCATTTCTTCTTGGGAATTTTGCGTGGAGGCTTTGTCGAGATAGGGTGGAGTTGTAACCTGGAGAAGGAACACAACTACAGAAGGATTTGATTGGGATTGTGAATGCCTTATTGGCCAAAAAGGGCATGTTCCTTGATTTGATGCTGAACATAAGGTTGTTGGGTAGAGTTGTTTTAAATGAACATGGTTTCTTTTTTCTTTTTTCTTTTTTCTTTTTTGTGTTTTCCATATTTCTGCTCAATTTACCACTAGTCCTCAAAGGGCTAGGGCTTTGCATGGAATTGAATTTTTAGAAATTTTAAGAAATATATTTTTAAAAGTGGCTAAAATTGAAGTAATAAAGATGAATGAAAATTCAAAAAAAGTGATAAACTGATCTTTCCTTTAATGAGAAATGAAGTAAGGGTAGACAGAATTGAAAGTTGGTGTCACTCTAGTATGAGAAGGGTTTTGTGTGAGACTTTCATGTGGTAGATATCTTTTTGACAGACTTAAAAAGTTGAGATATTTTAAACACATGAAATGGGTTCTCAAGATGAAAAACAAAAGGGACTGAAGAATGTACCATGTCAAAGATGGAGTTGGTTCTCAAGAAAAAGAATAGAAGGGATTGAAGGTGCAGTTATGTACGGTGACCAAAAAGCATAAAAAGGTATGGTTTTTCAAGGGAAGTGGAAATATCCGAGTTCCTAGAAGAAGAAAAGGGGTTTCCCCTTCCACAGTGCCTGCACAAACAGGCCTTTTCCGTTCAAAACAGTGCCTTCTATACATTTTTTTTCCATTCTCTTGCAAGCTCACTTCATGTTTGGAAAATTAGCTTCAATTTCTTTTCTTCATCCTCCTCCTTTTATTGGTAGAAACATCTGGTTGATGTTTCTTCATCCTCTTGAAAACCCATTTCTTAAGAGTCATATCTTTTTGTATCCCTCTTTTCATCGTCCTGAAAAACACAGTTAATATTTAGAACCATACCTTCTTCAATCCTATTTCTTCGTCTCTTGAGAACACACTTCATGGTTTTGAACAATACCTTCTTCAAGCCCTTTTCTTCGTACTTTTGAGCGCCCCATCATGTTTGGATTCGATTCCTTTTGTTAGTTTTATTGACATACTTCACATTTGGAATAGTACCCTATTCGGACCCTTTTCTTCTTCTTGAGAACACCCATCGCAACAACTCATTCCCTCATTTGCGAGGCACTAAAATTCTTTTCATACACTATTGATGGCCAACCCATGCTTCTCTATATTCCCTATTTCAGCTATACTGACAGCAAATAATGAGCTCATATAGGAAGTAGATAGAGGCAAGGGCATTTTAACAATCCATCAAGCACTGTAGTTGCATGGATCTTCCTCGAGTTTATTCCAATAAAGCCACTCCTCCCGTTATGGCATTAATTTCGAAGTAAAGACTTTCGGCCAATTAGTTTAATTGTGCTCACAAATAGATTTCAGACACTCCATTCGAGGTTGATTTCCTCGATCTCAGTGTGCTTGTTCGCGAGAGACAAATTGTTTGGTTCCTTTGTTATGGAAGACAATTTGTTTGGTTCCCTTGTGATAATATGCAACTTGCTTGTTTCTTCCCAGCTGTTTTTTAGCCTTGCTTGGGCCCTTTAGGTTCAATATAGCTCTCGTGCTATATAACTTATGTAACATCAATCAGTCAACTTTTTTTATATCAAAAAGTCTATATTTATGGAGGAACATCTAGAGCAAATGCTTTCCCTTTCTGTTTTCTTCACAACAGAACAGCCAAAGCTCTCTACTGGCACTTGGCACAATGGAAGACAACCTCCACCATGGAGGGGAGGGATATGTGTTCAAACCCATGTACGTCATGCTTGTACTCCCTACAGATAGTAGTCCCATTGCCAATCTGGCAGCATACTTTGAAAACAAAGGGCTAAAGCATAAAATATTAATGACACAACCAAATATCATTCACTATTAACAACTGTCTACAAGATGTGACCTTTACTGTATGCTGTTTGGACATAAAACATCTCAAAGAACACCAGTCTGATATACTACTTAAAAAGGCCAATAGCAGGATTAGAAAAAGCAGTCTGATACACTTCTGATGCAGGCCAATTAAATCTAGTGCCTTGCTTTATCGTAGCAACCTCAGCTATAGAATCATCAATTCATTATTCCTGATGAAATGGAAAAGCACCCAAAAGGAAAAAATCACAGCCTAAAAACCAAGAAGCAGCTGATATAACTACTTGCAGGCTTTGATGACAGCAGCATAGGAATTACTTAACAGTTCTCAGAAAGGAGGCCCACCTGAGAAACACTAGTACAGGTACATTCCTCATGTGTGAAGATAATTAGCTGCCATCATCAACTCCAAAGTCAATTCCGGTTCAATATGAAACTCTGTCTCCTTCCCACTGCAATAGTAAGCAGCAACCCGACATGACATCAATCAACAAATAATTATGAGTGTGTGAGTTACCATAAGTGTTTAAATAATATTTTACCTGATAACTCTCTCTACGATGAAAATAGAGCATTAGAACAGATCACATACATAATAGAAATATGAGTTTTGATCTCAATTTTAAATAATATTTTACCCGATAACTTTATCTACGATGAGAATAGAGCATTAGACCAGATCACATACCTATAGAAATATGAGTTCTGATTTGCCAAACTGGAGTCGACTGATTAACTAAATTGTTAAACAAAATTTAGGAAGAAGAATGCCCAAAGAGCAACAAAAAGCATGGTGGTCCCTCAATTTGATGGGGATGCTAATGTCAATAATTCATCCCTCGATCAGTCTCAAAGTCCAAATGATATTATATTTGTTCCTAATATATTTGATAATTTGCTATAGGAGGATTAAGATGAGGAGGGGATATTCATTTATAGGATATACTATTTATCATAAAATGAGGTTAGCAAAAGTGAAAAAAGCATTGGGAAGAATGAAGATAGGAAAGGGCCAAAAGGCTATATTGCTAGATGACATTCCAATAGAGGCTTGGAAATACATATGAGAAATTGAATGGGTTTGGTTAACTACACTCTTTAATAATATATCAATGAATAAGAAACTGTTGGATGAATAGAGAATGAGTGTTACAGTGCCTATATACGAGACAAAGTAGACAAACAAAGTTACACCAATTATTGTGGGATTAAACTTATTGAGTCACATTAGACTACGGGAGAGAGTATCGAGCAAAGACTTAGATAATAGACCAAGATATCTGAAAATAAATTTGGTTTCATGTTCGGGAGATTAACAATGAAAGCTATCTTCTCACTTAGGCAATTAATGGAAAAAAATACTAAGAAGAAGAAAAACCTACATATGGTCATCATCATTATATAAAAGGAGTGTTCTAAGAGATTATATGAACATCATTAAAGACATGCATATGAGAGAGGTAACAAGTTTGAGAACTACCTATAGAGAGGCAGGTGAGTTTCCAATGATCATGAGTCTGCACCAAGGATCAGTTAGGCCCTTATCTCTTTGCAATGATTATGGATGACTCAACTGCTCACATTTAAGAGGGTACTTTGTTGTACGTTTTGTTTGCAAATGATATGGTATTGTTAGATGAATTTAAGAAATTGTAAGAAATCAAAAATTAAGAGATGGTACAAGGCTAGTAATGCCAGCCCTACGATCAGAGCTTTGTGTGGAGTACTGAAGCCCGTGTCTACAGCATGGATGAAAAAAGCGGCCGATACGTAGCGTATTGGCCGATAAATCAGGCGTAGCGGCCTTCTTTGAAAATATTGCCGCTCACAATTGTATCGGCCTATAGCGGCTGATACATTCCCGTAGTGGCCGCGATGTATCGGCCTAGATTAAATCAATGCCCCTCCTCCTGCCTTTTCTCGTTTGCTCAACTGGTAGAATAACAAAAATAAAAAAAAAAGTAGAAAAAGAGGAAGAAAGGAAAAAAGAAGAGAGAGAGAGAGAGAGAAGGACGAGTTGCAGAGGACATACCTCATATAGCGGCGGCAGCAAGATCATGGCACTACCATAGTGATACAGGAGCATTACGACACGACCACAGCGGCAGTAGGTAGCAGGCAGCAGCGACGCAGGACCCAGCAGCAGTAGGTGCTCCTCCTCCTCCTTTCCCTCTTTCCCAATATCTAGATCTTCTGTTTTGGGTGAAAGTTAGGGTAGCAAATACCCTTCGTGCATCTTTTATTTTGTTAACGGGACACGATGGCCCACTTGATGACAGGTAGAGATAAAAATTAAATGGGCAATTCAAAAAACATTAAAGATCATTTTAAAAACCATTAAAAATATTGAAAAAAAAAATTAAATGGGCCCATCCAAAACAATAAAACCTAAAAAACCTGTTGTAACCATTGGTGGGCTCCACAATGAGGCAACGTTAAAATAAAAAGAGTCATACAGTAGCCAAATATTACTAAATTGAAATTGGCAACTTACTCAAATTTCACTCAAATTGGAAATAGGGCTATAGCCAACTTCTACACCTACTTTTTACAGTTATATATATAAAAAATTCTGCACCTAATGAAAATAAAGCACATCCAAATTTCACACTAACTGAGCATAAGCTATTTAATAAGACACAGGCCCAACCAAAGTTCACTCTAGTTAATAGGAAATAGGGCTCTAATCAAATAACACTCCAATAGAAAATGGATCCTTTTCAATTTTCAATTTAATAAAAAATGTCCCCTCCACATATATATTTCAAAATATAACTATGAAATGACCATTAAAAAAACTAATCCAAACAATTTTACTCTAATAGAAAATAGGGCTCTATCAAATTTCACTTTAGTAGAAAAACTTTCTCCAGATATGTGTGTGTGTGTATTTCAAGATAAAACTATAAAATATTATATTCTAAGCATGACTAGACAACTTTAATCCATATGAAAAGAAAATTTATCATTCATATTTTTTTCTATTCATACAGCACGGGACCTCATGCAATAAGGGGACCACTACATAACCCTATACTAGTTACTTTTGCAAAACAAACATATATTCCATCATTTTCCAATACTTTAGATTTCTAGAAAAATTTTCAGATTTTTTTGAAAACATTTTCCAATCACACCATTATGCCGCTACGACGCACTCGTTACATAGCATTTCAGCTGCAGGCCACTGCGCCCGCCGCAACCGCTATTTTCATCCTTGGTCTATAGACACTTCAACACATCTCCATAGAGACTTCAACATAAGGATGCACCTCCAAAGGAAGAAAACCCACAATAATTCTATTCAATAAACAAAGTCTCAGAATTCCATCTCTTACAATGCATATAAATAGGATTATAAAACGTGGTGGCTAAAAAACCTAATTAAACTAGGAAAGTAAATTAGGAAATAAGAAATCTAATCTTAATTACAATTAGAAACCTGCTAACTAATAATTAGGAAAATAAATAAGAAAATAAAAAATATATATCCCCAAACCATCTCGGGTGGGACCACTTGTGGGCCTATTCTACAGCATTCCCCCCAGGTTAAAACAGTTTGTCCTCGAGCTCAAGTCTTCTTCATATTGTCTCTGTACACATAGTGTACGTGAAGCACTTCCTTTGTAGCATTTGCTCTTAACCTCTTTTTTGGCGTTTCTTGTTTTCTTTGGATGGAGTGTGACTTGCTTTCCACCGTGCATAAATGTGTACATGTTCTAGCCCATACCATGAGTGCCATTTTTGTCATATGTCTATAAACGATGCAACAAGATATCTCCACTATCCATTGGTAGCACATCCCACCAACCTGTATCTTTACCATCTTCACCAAGGCAAACATAACTTGGCACGTACGTCGCACTTGCACTTTGTCACATGCCATTAACCGCTTGACAAAGTAGGGACGATTTTGCTTATAAACCTTTAGCTTCAAGCGATAAACAAGAGATTGAGAGATGATGTTTTTACAACTTCTGCTAACAATCACACTGAGGTGCCCTCTCACTTATGGCCTCTGCAGAGAAGCGTTGAAGTGTTTGCGGACACGTACTTCGGCACCTTTATTGTGCTTCGGCACTCCAAGCAAGACCTAACCTTAGGGCTTGCATCAGCTAGTCAAAAGACTTTAAAATAGGTCATATAAAGACAAAATATATGAATTGTAACTTCAAAGAGAACGTGCAAAGAGCTGAAACAACCATGAGAATTGATGCTTAGGTGATCCAATAAAGAGATTCATTCTGATACCTTGGCTCAATAATTAGTAAGAATGAAAAGATTGAGGAATATGTCGAATTTACAATAAGAGCGGGATTGTTGAAGTGGAGACTTGGTCCTAGAGTGCTTTGTGATCAACACATGCTAGAAAGATTTAAGGAAATTTTTTTTAATCAACCACCAGCTATGACCTATGGAGTAAAATGTTGGCCAATCAAGATGCAACGCATACATCAAATGAGTGGAGTAGAGATACACATACACCAAATGAATGGAGTAGAGATGAGAATATTGAGATGGATGATTGGTAAAAAAACTAGAAGAAAATATGAGCACTTTAGGGAGTATTTAGGATAGCATCAATAAATGGTAAATTATGAGGGCTTGTTTAAGATAGTTTGGACATGTCCATTATAGCTAGCAACGGCACCATTGAGGAAACATTTTTTTATATGCAAGTTAGTAGCCCACCAAGGAAAAGGGATAGGCTGAACAGGGCACAAATGATAGTAGTAAAGATGGATTTGAAGAAGTCAAGCTATTTGAGAATTTGGCTCATGATATAGAATAGAATGGAGAAACAAAATTCAAGCAACTGACCCCAACAAAATTGAAACAAGGCTTTGAATATGATGATTGAACAAGATGATTTCCGTTTCAAGTGACAAGCTTGAAAAACAACAATGTAAGGTAACTTATCAGAAGGAGTTTTTGTTTCAATGGGTACCACACCTTCACCTATGCCTCCACTGGATCCATGTTCCGTTGCTGCCAGTGTGCTTGTAATTAAGTCCTTGTATGGCTGCATATATTAATAGGACCTTGTGACCAGTAGAGCCGCCTCGTGGCCATCTTCCATGGGCTTGTGTGAATTTATTTTCCACACATTTAGCCAGTCCATGAAAAAAGCTATTCACTTCATCTTCCCTTCATACCGTGGATAACAAGTTTGACACATAAGTTTCTACCAACATATGGTTCCCCTTAGTTACATTGAATACGGAAATCAGATTATTCCTCCCGAAGGTAATTCTTTGGACAACTGCGCTTTAGACTAGGAAGTCTACTAATATCCATTGGAGCCCATATATCTTAAATTTGTGGAAGGCATAAAAGAAAATCCCTTACGTTTGTGACATCCACTGTCAATCAAGCATGCCCCTGGTAATTTCAACAACTAATTTGTCATGCCCTATTCCCACCTTCTCCAATTATCGGGTGAGATCAACAAACACTCAAGTCACTTGGTCAGAAAAGGTATCTTTTTATTGTTCCTTTGGAGGCTTTTTATTTCTTTTTCTTTTTTTAATTTTTTTCTTGTTTTTGTTTCTGCCTTAGATCAACGTCAATCCCAATGGTATCAACCTTGATAAAGTGGATCTGATGCAAACTGATGGAAATTGAAACAATCGAGACCTACTTCAGATTAAGTCTTGATTGGTTGAGTTAACTTGAGTTTAGATTAACAAGGGTTGCTAACTTTGGATCAAGTCTTCCCATAAAAATTATCATAGAATGATACAAAATTTTAACAATGAATGGAAGTTAAAAAAAAAAGTCAAATCTGAGTTGCCTCTAACTCCATCCCTGGTGAATTGAGACACAGAAGAATTCGAATATATAGATGAGTCTAATGTGTATGTAGCCATTTTATTGTCTGGACAAGGATGGAAGGTCTCTAACAGGATTTGGGTGAGTGATGAAGGTTAAAACCAACTGTTCTACAAGATTCAATAATACAAAGATCAATCTACTATTCATTTAAACATAAACAATAAATCTCCAAAACCAAGGCGACCACCTATAACAATGATTTTAAAAATAGAGTCTGAGAAGACTCAAACTCAGTAGGTCACTAGTCAAGTCACCTCAAGGTCACTAAGTTGGTAGAGAGTCATATGGTTTCACCCGGGCCCCAAAGTCATTATTTTCGAATTTTTTATGGGAAGCTTTGGGAGACTCTTGGGCATTCTACAGTGATTCTTAAAGATAGAAAACCACCTTTTTTGGGGAGATCTAACATTTAAAGATTAGAGTGACTGCTCATAATCTGAGTGAAATATAAGTGTTGATGCCTATTCCTACTTAAATTCATTATTACTAAGTAAAACATAACAAATCTTAAAAGTCAAACTTCCATATTCATATAACATAATTTTCTATTTTATTACAACTTTTTTCTTTCTTAATATTTTATAAAGATTTCTGGGCTCTAGAGTGACACTCAGTCTAAGTTGGTTAAGGTTTAACTTTTATTGAAAAACACAACCAGTATAAAAGATTTATACTGGCCAACAAGAAAATAGAGCAAACCCAAAGCTGGGATACAATAACCTACGAAACAACAAAACTGATAAATAGACTCACAACCTGCTTAAGAGAGAGCTATTTCTCACCAATTAACCATAATTTGATCCACAGAGTAGTCCTTAAATAAAGGGTTCGTCGTCATCCACTGAGCAACTTAAAACTTAACTTTACCACATAGCACCTCTTCATTTGTTGATATTCCATCAAAGCATCGGTTATTCTTTTCCTTCCAAATATGCCAAATGATTGCTAGAAAGGACACCTTCCACATTTCCTTTCCTTTCGTGGGCCCACAATAGGATTTTCATTCCCCAAAATGGTTCTGAAGGAGCTTCGGTAGATCCCAGTTTCGTCCAAACTAGCATATGACTGAATTCCATACGGTCAAGGCGTATCTGCATCTCAATAGAAGGTGCTCTACATTTTCCTCGTCCTTAAGCACATTAAGCAAGCGTTCACAATGATTTTCTCTTTTCTTCTAAGATTGTTCAAAGTAAGAATTCATTTTCAAATGGCAATCCATCCTAAAACCACTGCCCTGGGAGGGGCCTTTAGTTTCCAAATGCTTGCTACATTACTCCTCCTACTATCCCTTGTGGATAGGGTGGAATAAAAGGACGAGACTGAGAACAAACCACTTTTAGAAGCTTTCCAAACCCTAGCATCTTCTCCTTCATCTGTGATTATAAAGTCATTCAATATATTTAAAAGAGACATGAATTTCACCTCCTTGCTCTCCTTTAGATTTCTTCTGAAAATCGGGCACCAAATTAGTTTTCCTCCTATCCTAGATCAATGAATATAGTGTTATAACTGTTGCATCCTTCTCCAAAGCACAATTTGCCAAATCTGGGTATCACCCATCCAATTATCTATCCAAAAAAGGATCTTCTCCCCTAAAAGTACCTGATATTTAATATGTTGTACAAATTTTACCCTTGTAGAATTCATGCCTTTCCACATTGCGGAGCTTGTAGTGGTAGCTTCCTTGACATCCCAACCTCCGCTACGATTTCTGTACTTAGCCAAAACAACCTATCTACATAGGCCCTCAGCCTGTTCTCCTAGTCTCCATAGCCACTTGCCTAGTAGAGCTTGATTCATGAATCTTGATCTAATACCCAATCCTCCCTCCAACTTAGGTGTGCACACTACTCCCTAATCTATGAGGTGAATCTTCTTTTCAACACATATTCCTTGCCAAAGGAAATCCCTTTGTCGCTTCTCAATCCTGTTAATTACAAAGATAGGGCACTTGAGATTTGACATGAAGTAGGATTTCCCAGCACTGCTTTTATCGAAGTGATTCTGCCACCCAGGGAAAGGGAATTAGCTTTCCAGATTGATAACTTACACCCCATCCTTTCCACAACTGGGTTCCACACAACCTTGTTAGGTGGTCCTGAAGACAAATGAAGGCTTAAATACGTGACTGGGAAGGATCCCACTTTGCACCCAAGAATTCCGGCAAATTTTCTCGTGCGGACTTCCTTTACTCTTATTCCTAGCATCTCACTTTTTAATCCAGACACTGCTTTAAAATAGAAGCGAATGGCTTGGATGTTTTTTATTTGGTCTTCATTCGCTTCCCAAAAAATGAGGTTGTAATCAGCAAATAGCAAATGAGAAATGGAGGGAGCCATTCCTGCTGCCTTGAATCCCGTAATGAGGCCTTGGTTTTCAGCTGCCTGCACCATCCCACTGAATGCCTTTGTAACTGTTACAGAAAGGACAGGGGATAAGGGTCACCTTGCCTTAATCCTCTATGAGCTTGGAAGAAGCCTATTGGGGATCCATTAATTAAGACAGAAAAACAGGATAAAGACAAACATCCATTAACCTAGTTTCTCCATCTAGTCCCAAATCCCATTCTATTGAGAATATATAGCAGAAATCCCCAGTCCACCCTGTGATAAGCCTTCTCCAAGTCTACCTTGTAGATGAGACCTGGATTTCTTTCTTTCTCCCTTGAATGCACACTTTCATTTGCTGAAAGAACTGAAAGAATTCCATCTAGTTTCATCGGAAAAAAAAAAAAAAAAAAAAAAAAGAACTCCATCTAGCATTTGCCCTCCTTTAACAAAAGTCCCTTGTTCTTTTGAGATAATCCCTGACAAAATTTCTTGGAGCCTCCCAGCCAAGACCTTTGCTAGAATCTTGTACACGCTATTAATCAACCTAATGGGTCTGAAATCTTTAACACCTATTTCCCCTTCCTTTTTAGGAATTAAAGCAATCAAGGATGCACCTATACCTTTCAACAACTTACCTCTAGAATGGAATTCTTCCATAAAATCAAGCACATCATCTTTTAACATACTCCAAAATCTTTGGAAAAGGGCCATGGGAAAGCCATTGGGGCCTGGAGCTTTATTGCTTGCTAGAGCAAAGACAGCAGCCCTGACCTCATCTTCTTCAAACTTCCTCTTCAATCATTGAGCCTTCTCATCCCCAATTTTGGCAACTCCAAACTATTCAAGGATGGTCTCTACCAAGGATCCTTAGAATACAAAGAGCAGTACTCCTGAATATGCTTAATAATTTCCTCCTTTCTTTCCAACCTTCTCTCTCCATCCACCAAAGAGGAGATTCTATTCCTCCTGTTCCCTGAGGACGCCACATGAAAAAACTTCGTGTTCCTGTCACCTTCTTTCATCTTGATATTTTGCCTCCACATTATTTCCTCTTCCCTAAGCTTCCTTTGGAAATCTTCTTTGACACTTATTCTTCTTATGTCTTCAGCAGATAGCTGACCACTTTCCTCCTTTGTATCAAGAAGTTGAATTTCTTAAAGCAACTGAGTCGTCTTCGTCTGCATATCGCCTAAGTCCCTTTTGACCCATTCTTTAATTTTAACCTTCAAAAGTTTTAATTTGGTGGCAAGTCTATAACCAGCCCAACCCTTCACCTTAAATTCCTTCCACCATTTCATGATCATTTGAGGGAATTTGTTTTCCTCCAACCACATTAGTTCAAACCTGAAGAGAGCAGGACCCCACCTTTCACAGTTTGTGTCTAACAAAAGTGGGCAGTGATCCAAAGTAGGCTTGGGGAGAGCTATTTGACAAACCTCAGGATACAATTCCACCCAGTCATTAGAAACTAAGAATCTGTCCAACCTCGATAGCTTAGGTGTACTCTGGTTATTGGACCAAGTAAAGGAGGCACCTTTCATTGGTAAGTCTACCAAAGATTGGGAGTTTATCCAATCTGAAAAGGACCTCATCTCCCCTGTAATCCTGCAGTCCCCACCTTTTCACTGGGAAATCTGACTATTTCCCAGTCTCCTCCAATGCACCACTATCCATTCCACCTTCCTCTTACCAAGTCCAGCTCTTTCAAGAAGTCCTTCCTTTTACTGCTATCATTTGGTCCATAAACAGTAGTGATAAGCCACTTTGAATTGTTGGAAGGATCCTCCAACAGCGATGACACAGAGAATACATCTCTCATGTGTTCAATACCTTAACTGCACGAGAATCCCACCTTATGAACCTGCTTCCCCAAATTTCTTTCACAATCCTTTCATTTATCTCTTTTAATTTGGACTTAAGAATTAGCGCAATCTAAACCTTTCAACTCCTAAGCATGTCCTTCACCATCATCCATCGAAAAACTCCCCCAAGACCCCTTACATTCCAGGTTGCTATCTTCATTTAAGATCTGCTGAATCCCCCTGAGCTCCTTTTTTCCCTGTACCTAAAATGGATTTCTCAACCTGAGAGTCCCTGCTTTTTCTCATAACTAGTTGAGCAGCTCAAACTGTTAAGCTCTCTAACCCCTTTTCTTTTAGCTTTCCCCTTGCTTGACTCTGCTCAATTTTGCGCTTCCCTTCTCAGAGCGAAGTGCATGAGCTCTGACCAACCTTCTTTAGTCTCATCCACCATCACTCCCAATGTCCTTCCACATTGGGCAATTTTCTGTGGAAGCCACAAGAGCTTCTGGTTAGTCATTTGCTTGTGATCTTCTCCTATCTTCTCCTTAGGTTCATGTCTGAGTCGGTTAAGTTGACTTACTACGGGTCCAGGAAGCCCCAAGCACAATTTTTAAAACTTTGCCTATTACTATTTAAATTAATAACAATTATAACACAATGAGTGCTTAAATTCTATAGTTATAGGGAACCATTTTTAAATTCTTTTATTTTTTAATTTATTATTATTATTACTTTAAAATTTTTCAAATTATAAGAAGTTCGAAGGGTTGGGTGCAACTCAGTCCAAATTGACTGAGTTGACTTCACCCAAGGTGACCAACCACCAAGTCTGAGATTTAAAACCTTTAAATGAGTAAATCTAAGTGTTGTGTTCTTCACTATAATAAGAAGAGCACACAGTTGGATTATGCAGGATCTGACATGTAGTTGAGAATTAATCTTCTTAATGAACAACCAAAGTTGTAATTCATCCTTCAATCAAAAGCACTCCATGCATCCATCGTATATATGGCTGGTCTTAGAAGGTGCTTAACTTGGTCTCAGCAACCTCAAAGACTTGATAAAATGTGAAAGTTCCTGATTAGTATCTCAAACCCAAAGGAAACTTTTCCCACTTCAGTCTTTCTTGTGTCGAAGAATGTACTTCAGCATCCTCATCGAATTTGTTACATCTTGAAAGGTGCAGTTTGTTAGCATAGCCAAGGAGATCCGAACTGAGATCCGAACTATCTTCTGAGTGTCGAATTGATCTAAGTTGTGGCATACAGACCTCGTTGCTTCAGTAGATATTACTAATAACTCTACCCACAACTGTACATTATTTGGATTAGTAATTTGGTACAGAATTACAAAAATTTTGTGCTGTTGCTATCTATTCTTTGAACTAAAGATAACTTGTGGATCAAAATTTTATTTGGGTCCCAAATCTAAAAATATAATTTTTGAATTTTATTTGGGTCTAAATCAGTTTTTACTTGGGTCTGATTGGCTATTTAGTTAAGCCTAAAAGGATCCAATGGTACAAAGCAGTCCACCTATATTTGACCAACTGAAACCAGGCAGAACCCCACTGCAACCAGACACAAACTGGTCACTCAGGCCTGGTTGGGTGTTACACATCTCAGCAATGTGGCTGATCCATTAGGTCCAGATGTCGGGCCCACAGCTCTTACAAATTAGCACATTCCTTGGCCTTGTTTCAACTCTTTTGACTTTCTATATTTGGGAGGACTGTTTGGTTAAGAAGTTGCTATGGATGAGGAGAGATCAAGGGAACCATTCACCGAGAATTAGTTACCAAATGAAACCTGTCAAATCCAAACAACCAAATCAATTCTTTCTCCCTAATTTTTCTCCATCTTTGATTAGGGAAAGGCATCTTTGAAAAGGATTTGGATATGCTTGGAGGAATCAAGAGATTTGCTCCCACACATTGGCATGTGGGGTCCATTGGAGTAATGGAAAGACGGGTACAACCCTCAAAGAAGCTATAAGACAGACAAAAAACACAGTCAAAGCATTTTTAAGAACTCCCTCTTTGGCTAGCTTATTTGCTTCTTGATTGGTTGAGCGTTTAATATGGTGGAAAGAGATATTTAACTCCCACAAAAGCTAGATCACCTCTCCAATGATATCTGCGAAGTACCAAGGAGGATTTATAGACCGACTCACCATTAAATGATGCAATAGGAGTCTCCTTCAACAAGTAGCCCCTGAGGATTGAGATATGATGCTTTGCAGATGCTGATTCTAAGAGCCAATAATTCAGCTTTGTTACTTGAGCAAGCAACAGCCGGCCCAGAGTAAGAGAGAAGAATAGTTCCTTCCGTGTCACAAATGACGCACCCAAAACTAGCGAGACCAGGGTTACCTTGAGCACTTCCATCAAAATTAACCTTGAGAGCACCTGGCGAGGGAGGACTCCATCTGGGAGATACTTGTAATTGGCTAGGGTGTGAGAAAGCCACTTCCACCCAATTGTGAATAATGCAATTAATGGAAACGCCTTTGAAAAAAGGAATAGAGGAAACCCAAAGAGCCACTAAGTATTTTACTTCCTCCGCTAGTTTGCTCACATCTGAACATCTTCCTTCAAAGCACCTCAAATTCCTCTCAGCCCTTGGTCTTCTATTATTCAATTATTCCAATAAAAGGTTGTTGTTAATCACCCTTATGTTTCATCCTCCCGGGTTTGAGCAAGCTCCAAGCGTATTTAAGATTAAACAAATGATTACACACGTAATCAATAATCAGATCTACTGCTCATGGTTTAAAATAATAGCCGTTGCAGTTTCATAATGATCGTTATGAAATGGTAACGGCCTATAACGTTACATTATTTACAACATAACGGTCATAATGTCATAAAAACAGTAAAAAAAAAAAAGTCCATAATGGCCGATATTTTGAAAATAACGGTCATTCGGTCAATATATCGGTTCACGATGATTTTTTTTTTAAACTTTATTTTATCTTCTATTTTTCATTTTTCTATCCCAAAGCATTTATGGAGCTTCTTAAGACTATGCTAAAGCTTCCCGAGTTTATTTTTTAACCAAAACTCAAGTGATTTGCAAGATTTTGCTAGATATTCATATGAAGGCTTCCTCCCTCCTCAACCACAATACCCCCCATGTTCGTACTCCACTATTTTAATTAATTAATTAATCTTGATGTAATAGTAAATGTTACTTAAAAAGTTGAATGTACTTGGTGATTGAGTAGTTGAGTACTGCACATCTGCACTACTACTACTAGCTTCTTGACTTCAAGTGTTGCAACACAAATAGTTAGCTCAAAATTATGGTTGCAATTTATGAAGCACAGGTACCGGTATAGGTACCGATACACGAACGCCAATACAGCAAAATCTTATAAAAACAGGATATGGATACACTGGGGTACGTCCATTAAAAATTTTATTTTTTAAATTTTAAATAATGCAATATGCTAATAATTAAAATAAGTTAGAATCCTTAGATGCAATAAGCCAACAATTACTTAATGCCATTACAAATTCAACCTAATGAAAAAAAAAGAGCAACAACAATTTTATTTTTTATATTTCATAATCCAGCATTCCTTCCTTCTTCTTCTTTCTCCTTTCCGTTTTCTCTCTTTTTTTTTTTTTTTTTTTTTTTTTTTTTGTTTTGCTAGAGATAAGGGGTTGGAGATGGGTTAGGACTAAAGCCTTTCCCCTTTTAAGTTCGTCGAGAAGGGTTAGAGCTAAATTAAAAATTACATTTTAAGCCCTTTCAAATTATTACAAAAGTTTTTACCTAAAAACAAAAAAACTCTTACAAAAGTACCATGTACATACCCATCCTGTACCTACAAAGTCAAAATGTACCCAACCTATACTTACAAAGTCAAAACGTACTGGGTACGTTTAATAATACCTGGTACGTTTTTTACCGTACCTATACCCATACTAGGTACATATCCGGTACGGATACGTGTATATTTTGGAAGTACCTGTGATTCATAGGTTGCAATGCATACTATAAAAATTGTAATATTAGAACGTATTTTAATATACATGTAATTTATTTAATTCATAATAGACTTTACAAGTTCCAAATAAGATAGTGACACATGATGTAGTGACTTAGGGGGACCGATATTTTTCTTTAAAATGTTTTATAATGGAAAAAAATATCATTTTCTAGCATTTTATAATATTCTGAATTTTTTGGATACTTTTTTAGATTTTTTGGGGTAAAACAAGAATTTGCATCATGATGGACCACGATACAACGTGATGACCGCGGTGACAACAGCAAGCATGAATTTGAACCATGCTGCTTATTCTCCTTGTGATAATGTAGTATTATTCTGTCGATTTAGAATTATGGGTTTCGGATGCATGAACAATTGGATTTGGCTTCCCCTTGATTGCTTCACCTAACAAAGATCCTCCAAGATTAAAATCATGTGCTATGATGAGGAGTAAAATCGAATAACAGAACAATGATGTGTCATAAAAATATTTGAGTCAAGAGAGAAGTAGAAAAAGAAAGGAAAAAGAAAATGGGGACTTCATACATCCAGGCACATGGACAATCCCGCTAAGGTTCTATAAAACTTAGTAAAATAATTACCGAACACCCCTTGTAGTCAACAAAATCATAAAATCTCCACCTCACACACAACATGATTTCTACAGACCGTCTATACAATTCCACTCAAGTTAGGAACTCATGTGTCATCCTACGCAGCGCACACTTGACACTGCCCCTCATATTTGTCTTGTACAATTTTGATACAGCCATAAAGATGTCTTTTTATCTCGAATTGTAAGCCTTCTCCAAATCAATGGGCAGCCCAGTGCATGAGGCTCCCACATGGTAGGGTCTGGGGAGGGTAATATATACGCAGCCTTATCTTCATTTTGAAGAGGCTGTTTCAATAACTTGAACCGGCATCCTCTAGGACGCTACCGATAAGCCTTCACCGTTGTACCAAGCCACTCTTCTCCAAATCAATGAAGACCATATTATGGATACTGTCACAATTTACATAATCTGAACACACCAGCCTTAAATCTTAAATCTTTTCCCTTTCTTACCAGTAAATTCTTCAACTATTTCCCAAAGCATTAAAATTCAGTACAAAAGTTTTCTCACCAATTCATTTATGACCAATCAAGAAACCAAAAAACAGAACTAACAATTCGCCTTTCCACAATCTAAAGAAACCCCAATTTTTTCAAGACCAACAAAATGCAACGTCAGGGACAAACGCAACAAGATCATCATCAAAATAGATAAAATAGCAAGAAGACAATCAATAGAATTGAACTTTTTTCAACTTCCACACAAAAGCAAAGAAAGAAACATAGATTTGAACAGACCTGGCGAATTGCAAGGACCAGTGGAAGTACTGGCAGATCTTCTCCAGAATGGTGGTGCTGATCTCCGGGAACGTTACCTCTCCGTGCTGCGTCTCCGCAAAGCCCCCTGCAGGAGAAATCTCTCATCTCAGAAACCCTAACCTTAGAACCCCAATTTCTAGAGAGAGCAAGGAATCAAGAGAGAGAAACCTGGTGAGGTGAGCATGTTTCTGATGGTTTGAGAGACCATGGCCGCTTTCTTATCGATCACGAATTCGAATCCCTCTGCGCTTATCAGCTTTACCGTCTCTTCCTTCTTCATCTTTTCTCCTTTCTTTTTTCCCTCTTCTGGTTGTCAAAATACAGATGAAATCCTAATCTTGGTCTGCGGGAGGAAGTTAATATAACGTCATGCACTCTAACAACTATTCAGATCCAAAACCATGAGCCCATTTCACTATGCCCAGGCTCAACCCCGTAGCTGCAGCCAGGTTTACTTTTGCTGATGGGTACACCATTCTCTCTCAGCTTGTCTACGTGAAAGTAGCATAAAGTCGCGGGTTTGCTCTCTCATATTCTTTTACTATGCGTTTATGTGAATTTAGTGGGCATTACAAAAGAAAATAGTTCTATTGGGTTCGATTCAATTAAGTCCAAAGTGTACTTCAAATTAGCGCCAAATTAAGGTGAAAGACAATTCACTGGCTGTTAGCAAGTACGAGGAGGTTGAATTGATAATGGGGTTTTAGCAAAAGAGTCTCCTGCATGGAAGTTGTGAGAGGCACCTCTGGGCAAGAATAAATTTTGAATGCGTATTTGATGAGTTGGATAAACCGTAACCTACCTGGGGCTATCACAATTATGGTGGAAGCAGTGGGTGGAAAATGCTGTGAGACTTAGCAATGTGCACAATCTAGGGTTGTTGTGAGCATGGCTAGGGTCGGGGATCGGGCCATTTGCATCTTCATACGCTGAGGCCATCCTACGAAATTATTTGCTTGCATGTAACTCATATTTATTTAGAATATTGGACAAGTTTGGGCTAGGGCTGCGACTTGTAATTAGGGATTTGAATTCATGCTTAGGCTCTAACCTACCAATTTTTGTCATTTATAAAAAAAAATTAATGGAGACAATTTTATTTAAAGAATTATAAAAAACTTTTATACATTTTTGAAATATTCATATTTTAATGTACCTTTTTTGTAAAATGAGCAAAAAAAATTTTACACCTTGTTGAAATTTTCCCAAAGCCAGGAGAAAGGGCTCTTTACTACTGCCATGCTTGTCGCATCATTTTTCTGGCCTGGTCTTTAATCATTGAATTCGCCAATTCTTATTATTGTTTTTCTATGTTTTAGGGAATTTTTTATCCAACGGTGTCTGAGGCATTTTATTTTCACACTTACTTTATTTATTTTCATACCTGATGGTGGTCAACTTACCTATCACAACTCTCCTTATTAGACTTGGAGCGGTATAAAAACAGGTGCCATGGAAGAAAAAGCTTTCGTGTGGATATCGACCGTCCATCAAAACCAAAAGGTATTTGAAAAAATATATAGATAAAAATGGTTAAGGATAGATCTTAGGAAGTTGGAAACTTGTCTTTTGTTGGTCTTCTACAGACCAAGCTAGAAAAAACTGAATGGATCACAGCAACATCAACCATTGCAGCTCTACTAGGATTTCTATCTGTTGGAGTCCAAGCACAGAAGTGACAATTCTGGAAGAATCGGCTTTCCATATTCAGTGTGTGATTACTACGGTCGATGAAAATCTGTTGATAACCATATGCTGTGGGGATAACACAATTTAGGGTCCTCGCCAACTATGGTCTGTCTCACGGCCTGTGCCCACTCTGTAAGTTCTCCTTGGAATGTGATGGGGGCTTGAATTCAGTTAGGTGGAGTTATGAAAAGATTGGAGGAGCCAAACCAAACCTGACTTCTATGAACTCACTCAATGAGTACATTGATGATTCTAGTTTAGAAGACAAACAGCTCAAAAGGCAAGTTTATTCCTAGTCGAAATCTTCAATTGGCACAGCTAGATTTTTTTCTTTTAGACATGTAAATACTAGACCCCACCTCACAGACATTGTAGGGCGAGGTAGAATTGCCTGCAAGTTTGATAGAGCATTAATTAACTCCTACTGTATGAATGTTGGGCTACAGTTCAAAGGTACTTTACTCCATCCCGGCTTGTCTGATCGCTCTCCTGTTTTAATACCTAGAGCTTTAACTAGATCTATCAAGGTGTCTTTCTGGTACTTTAGCTTGTGGGCTAAAGAGAAGGGCTCCTTCAAAACTTTTTTAAATTCTTGGAATATAAGCATTTCTGGTCCCCCACACCCCCCCCCCCCCCCCCCCCCCCCCACCCCATGAATTGTGGTGTCAAGAAGCTACCTAATGTTAAAGAAGGCTTTTAGACAATGGTGCAGGTCTAAACCAACCATCCCTGGTCAAATCGAATCTGCCAAAGAGAATCTGGAAAGCATTTAAGTTAAGATCAACGCAAACCGGGATTGTGAAGATCTCAGGAAGATGAAAAGGAAGCCAAAGGAACCTTAAGTAGACTTCTTCAACCTGAGGAAAGGATTCTGAAGCAGGAGACAAGGGAGAGTGATTACAATTCAAGATACTTTTACCCTTCGGAGAATTGCAGGAAAAAAAATAACTATCTCCTCTATCCAAGATTCTGACGAGGCTATTTATACTAATCTTGACCATATCGAAGATGTCATGCCCCAAACCTGGGTTAGCCAATAAGGATGGAGTCTGAATTTACAACGTGGACATCCAAGATCTCTAGTTTACAGTGAGGACCAATTTAAATTTTCTCCAACGTATAATCCAATTTGACACATTTAAGTAAAATTGCAGAAGCAATTGCAATATGCATATATCCATGATCTAAAATAATGATTGGTACCAACCACAGATGTCAAATCAGATATAAAGTGCAGAAGTAAAGCCTAAGTACTACAAATTTAAGTGAAACCAATATTACGTAGATTTATTATAAAACTTCTCGAAACTATTCAACTAAGATAAACCTCAACTAAGATGAAACAATCTCCGGATGTTTGATCTAAATCTCCTTACAACTAGCAGCCCACAAGAACCGATCCACTCCAGTTATGACATGGTCTCCTCCGACGCCTCTCCCTCTAAGATAGGGGAATTGGCTCACAGTCTATACGACGCCTCTCCCTCCGGGATAGGGGAAATTAGCTCACAGTCTATAGCACCTGAAACAAAGGATCAAATCCTCAAAGACCTTGCAAACGTGGCATGTGAATAACACCATACATAGTTTAAAGTGGAATAATGTATACAATATAATCCATGAATAATCAATCTATAGTCCATGATAAAACAAGGTACGAATAGACGTAATGAAAGTCAATCGAATGGTAATCAATATAATTTGTAAAGACATCTAGCAAATAACACATCCACATAGGTTGATACCATATTGACTCAGTAGTGAGTCGCGTGGTATAACAAACCAGCCTGTCAATAATTTATAAGGAAGTTCTTGATACTCAACCAATAATTTTGATACTATGGAGGTGTACGTGTCTATTTCGGGAGTATCAGATAGTGCAACATGTCTATAGCTATCTCTAAAAAAACCTGCCATCTATGGAAGCAAAATCGATAATAATGAGTTCCTACTAAGGGGATCGGCCCAAGGGTAAACTTTAATAACTGAGTGGATATATATATGCCAATAGTAGGAAGTAAATGAGTTAAACATCTATGTCTAGCTAGGGCTTTTTGTGTGAGGAAGAATGTCAATCCATTTAAATCCAATCCATAATAATCCATCCAAGGTCCATGCAATAATCCATCCATAATCCATTCCATATACCATGCTATCCATCCATAATACAATATCATCCATTTTCATAAGGATCTATAACAGGGTATCTATTCCATTACCAACCATCCATCTACTCCATAGTCCATTCATCCCACTCACACAGCTATGGAATAGTTGGCCCAACCACAGACCTTAAATACATCTCCTTTCACAATTCTCAGATCACCTCTAAGTATACCCTAAGGTAAGGTCTCCATCTATCCATAGTATATCAATAAACCGATATGACAATTGCATTTAAGTAGAGCAATGCGTACAATTAGGATGTACAATATCAATTCCATCTCATTAGTCAATGAATGCATAAAAAGTAGCCCATTATGGGCAATGGTTGCATATTTCAAGTATGTAGTAATTCCTTCCATGTGATGGACGTTCCAGACTTGTGATGTGATTGCCAATTTTCCCCTTCAATGCTTTGACGTTCAGTGCTTCACGGAAACATCTAAACACCCATCTTTTGAATCGGTTCTCACATTCCACACTTCACTTTGAGAGAACTTGCAATTAAAGGCTAACCTCATACCCTAATGACATTAGGCATGATTTAAAGTCCATTAAAAAGGTTAGACATGATTCAAGTGGTGTCCAAGGTCTAGAGTTTAAAAATCCAACTTTTAGAAATATTAAGTCTGCTACACAGTACGCTCGAGCACAGGTAGGTACCCACCCAGGTTAAAAAAATCGGCCGATATGTACCGGTATCGGCCGATACCGAGACGATAATTTGATGTGTATTGGTCTCAGTACCGGTATCGCAAAATATCGCCAATTTATCGCGATATATCAACCGAGTTTTTAAAATATCGGCCGAACCGATATATCGGCCGATATTTTCAAATATAAAAGCCCTCTAATCCTAATTTTTTCCATCTTTCTCCCCCTCTACTCATTCTCCTTTACCCAAAGACGGCCATGTTGCTGCTGCTCCTCCATTAGCTTCCAAAAGCATCACAAAATCATTTTTTTTTTGTGGATTTGGCTTATAAAAGTAAAGAAAATACATTTATAAGGTAAATATATTAAATTTCTTTTATTTTTTTAAATATTTGTTTAGTAGGAGCTTAGAAGTGATCCATGATGATGATTCCACTTATTTTATGTTATGGATTTACATGTTGTGATTTATAAGTGTGGATCTATTATTTGGTTTTTTAAAATATGAAGATTTTAACTTTTGTTAAGATTTAGAGTCTTTTAATGTTAAGTATTATTTTTTATTTTATTAGTATGTAAAAACATGATTTTATGAAGCAAGTTTGATAGATTTAGTAGTAGAAGACATAGATCTACAAGATGTAGACATTTTATGTTTATTTTTTTTCGGATTTTTAAATATTTTAATATTAAAATATGATTTTTTGAGGATTTAATCACAAATTTGTTATTTTGTTGTATACTTCATGTATGATATGAATATGGTAAGTTTTCATTTTTTTCAAAACATTATGTAAATACTAAATAGTTTTATATTTTCAAATTTTATTTTCTTGTATGAAATAATAATTTAATATTTAAAACGAATATTTTAAGGATTTCACTATAATTTTTTTAAAGTAAGCATAATCTTTGTAAACTTCATGTAGGATTACTTTTTTTTATTGTTCTTTAATGTAATTAGTTATATATTTTTTAACTTATTTTTGGATTTTTTTTAATTTTAGATTAAACTATTATATATTTAGATTTTCATTATAAGTATGATTTCCTAATTTTATATAATCATTGTATACTTCATATATGCTAATTTTTTTATGGTTGTCTCATCATTTATGTGAATATGTAACATGTCAATATTTTTTATATTTCTGAATTTATTTTTGGATTGTTAGAATATGGAATTAGAAAAATTAAATAATTATTGTATCATTTAAAATGTACCCTTTTGATATTCCAATTACTTTTATATGAATGTATTAATTTCTTTGTTTTTATTATATTTTGGATCTTAGTTTAAATGTTATAAATTGTACAAATGTATTCTTTTGTTTTGAAGAAGCGAGATTAAAATGGTGCGTAACATTGATCCAGCATGGAACCATTGTGAAGAAACTGGAAGCAAACACAAGATTAAATGTAATTATTGCCAAAAAATCATAAATAGAGGGATAACTAGATTGAAGCAACACTTGGCTCATAGGCAAGGCCAAGTAGCAAAGTGTCCTCATGTACCACCTAATGTGAAAAAAGAAATACAAGAGTTGTTGGATGCAGGACAACAGAAAAAGGTTGTCAGAGAGAAAAGAAAAGAGGAGGAATTTGAAGCATGTAGGGAAGAAGTTTTTGGGTCTAAGGAGGGAGATATTATTTCCTCCGATAATGATGAGGATCCAAATTTAAGCAGGGCTAGAAAAGAAAGTTTGAGGTCACTTTAGGAGGAAGAAGAAAGAAGAAGAATGCAGTATGAGGCAGCTATGAGAGGTGGCCAATATGATGATGGTGGCTCATTTGGATCTAGGGGAGGGGGTTTGCGTCGAGCATTTAGTCAAAGACAACCCCGCCCAGTAAATATTGAGGATGATGATGAACCTCCTACACAGGCACCTCGTAGGCCAAGTGTGGTCGGTCCAACGGACCCATTTGCATATAGAAAACCAACAGCCAAGCAACCCAGCATTGTAAAAGCACTAAAGGGAAAATTTAATAAAGCAAAAGATAATTTGATAAGAGCTACTGGAAAGTTCTTTTTAGATGCAGCTATTCTACCACATAAGGCCAACTCTCCTTATTTTATCACTATGTTAGATGCAGCAACGGAACATGGTCCCGGTATAAAAGCACCCACCCCATATGAGATTGGTCATCTCTGTGTTAAAAAAGAATATGAGGAGTTACAGCTCTGGGTGGAAACTTTTAAGAGGATTTGGAAAGAAAAGAGCTGCACACTAATGTGTAATGGGTGGACGACCCTTACAAAACGTCATCTCTTGAATTTTCTATTTTATTACCCTTTGGGAACAGTTTTTATCAAATCAGTTGATGCAATTGATTATGTTCAAGATGCTAGATACATCAATAAGTTGTTTAATAAAGCGATTAATGATATTGGGGCAGATTGTGTAGTTCAAGTTGTCACCGATAACGCTTCAAACATGAAGAAAGCAGGACTGATGCTTATGCAGCAGATGCCTAATATTTTTTGGTCACCATGTACAGCACATTGCATAGATTTAATGCTTGAAGAAATTTCCAAAGGAAAAGTCATGAAACAAGTGATTGAAAAGATGAAGAAAATCACTAATTTTTTCTACCAGTCTTATAGACTTATTTCAATGATGAAGAAATTTACAAACAATCATGAACTACTACGGCCTGGCATTACTCAATTTGCCACCCACTTCATAGCCATCGAGAGTATTTACAAGTATAGAGGAGGGCTTCTCCAACTCATCAAGTCAGATGAATGGCTGAATTCTATGTGGGGAAAGCAGCCAACTCCCCTTGCAGAAGAAGTATGCAAGACCATTGAGTCCAATAAGATTTGGCCTCATGTTAAAAATTGCTTAAATGTTTTTGAGCCTCTAATAAAAGTTCTTCGATTGGTTAATGGTGATAAGCCAACTATGAGCTTTTTACATGAGGCCATGGAGAGAGCAAAGATGGCTATTAAAGCAAACTGTAGATATTATACTAAACATTGGAAAATCATCGATAGCCGTTGGGAGCTCAATTGCATCTGACTTACACACTGCTGGTAAGTGGAGACTGATTTCTTATTGACTTTCATTATTATATTAAATTCTTTTTAATACATTACTCACGTAAATTTTTGCATTTAATAGGTTACTTTCTCAATCCACAATTTCGATATGAATATTTGGATCGAAATATAACTGATGAAATTTAAATGGGCATGAAAAATGTTATTGAAAGACTAGCAAATGACGCCGATGAGGCTATTAGGGCAACAAACCAAGTAAGTAAATTAAATTAAAAAGTAGAGATCTTATATAATGTATGTTGTTTTCTTCAATTTAATTTATATCATTATTCATTCATAAGTCATAATTGTTGATATTGATAATTCTTTTTCTTCTTTAATGCTATTAGATCGATGTATATAATGAAGGAATGGGAAGTTTTGACACCACCATTGCTCGAAGAGCTGTCACACAAACATATCCTGGTAAGGATTGTATAATATAAATAGTAAATTATATTTTCATTATTTGAAAATTCAAAAATTGAATGTTTAATATTATTTTCTTTTATTTTCAGCTGAATGGTGGTTAAATTATGGAGAGAGTGCTTCAGCATTAAGGACGATCACAATTAAAGTTCTCAATCAAACTACATCTTCGTCAAATTGCGAAAGAAATTGGAGCACCTTTGCTTTTATTTACACAAAAGTAAGAAATAAAATCATGATGGATAATTTGAACAAACTGGTCTACATTCACTATAACCTCAAGCTTTGCGGTCGAAATCGAAGAAGAAGAGCATTTGAGGATCAACAAGATTACTTCTGCCCAATTAATTTAGACTATATATTTTCAGCAGAAGATTATTTGTTAGGTAAGTGGCTAGAGGAGGCAGAAGAGCCACTATTAGATGGAGATCTAGAGCTAGCAGAAATGGTTGAGGACTTGACTAGGAAGCAATTTGAGCCAATGAAAGCCTCTGAAAGATTACAAGAGATTAATTTGACACAACAACAGAGGAGTACTACGATTGATCCTACAGAAGCAAGAAGAAAGGAGGTGGGTGAGGAGAGTGAGTCAAGTATATCTACATCTTCCTCATCGGCAGGAATTCCTCCTGATTCTCCTGGGACTGGCGGTCACTATGGAGATAATGAGCCACCAATGTATGAGACAGTCGAGCATTTTCTTGGTGCTACAGATTCCCATCGTGGTTATGTAAGATATGTCTCACAAACTGAGACAGAGATTGATAGTAGCATCGGTCAAGGAGGAGGGCAAGGTACTTCTGCAGGTAATGTTGGACAACAACAGGCTAGGTATGGTCCGTATGGATACAACCCTCGTTGGCCAGCTCAACTGCCTTTAGCTCCACCATTACAACAGTGGTATAAGCATGGACAAGGAATGATCCAACGTGAACCTCAACAAGCTATTTTTATTCCTCATGAATTTTTTAATTTAAATTTGGGCCCCCAGTCATTTCAATTTACTGAGGATAGCTCATCATATTATGAAGGGATCTTCGCTCCTCAACAACAATATCAATATGGCCAAGGGTATGGAAGTGCAATGCAAGAGTTTGGATCATATTATTATAACCCATAGCAAAGAAGAAGAAATGATGATGATGATGATATCGAGCCTGGAAGACACTCCACTTAGAATTAAGGTAAGTATTGATTCTCTCCAATTGCTTTATGATTTATTTTACTGTTATTATGCCATATGCTATGTTAATTTTCATGTTCTTGAATTTTACAACTTGCTTGATAATTAAGTGATAAATTGATGGTTGATGAATGATGAATGATAATTGATGACTGATAAATAATGATTTATATACTATATAAGATATAAGTATAGCTTACAAGTGTACAACACTACAAGTTTATAACCACTATATATAAATCAAAAATAAGTTGTATTCTCTAAAATTTCATACTAGTAAATAGTTCATATTTTATAAGTCATAATTATGGTTTTTATAAAAAAAATTACAATTTCGGACAAGACAGTGATATAGGATACCATAAGTTATGGGGACCGATATTTTGTTTTATATGTATTACTAATGAAAAAAAAAATTGTTTTCCAACATTCTCTAATATCTTGGATTTTTTGGATCTTTTTTCAATTTTTTTTGGATTAAAAAAAAATTCACACCGCGATAACCGCGACGGACCGGGAACCGCGACCGATACCGATATCGTATTGGTTTTTTGGACCGATCGATACTGCGACCGATACCGCGATTTTTATCCATGGTACCCACTCGAGCGTGCTGCCTGCGGTGTTGGTTAGCTCTAGTGCAGAAGGGTTTGCACTTGAGTGCACTCACTTCTATTCGGCTGACTTTGTGACTTTTTGTTTGAGAACTGAGAGTTCTCAAAGCCCGCTCGAGCGCGCTCTGGGAATTCTTTTCCGAATTGAGGGCTTTGAGATCCTTCATTTCCTGCATCATTCATCCCTCTATTAATCATGCCTCCACCTCCTGTGGGCCCCATTAATCACCAATCATCAACCAACAACTCCATCCAAACCAATCATCATCCATGCCAATCATTTCATTGATTTCATCATAAACATATCCATATCATTCCATAAGAACATCCATTCCATAATTCAATGAGTGAAACCCATAAAACATCATTTAGCATGTTAGTTAGGGACATTAATATATGATAGAGGGTCCCAACAAGAGAAATGGTATGTACATGAGCTTATACATATTAAGGTTCTTTAAGAGACATTTCATCAAACACTTGGTATTCAATTAAGGATATTTACATTTAGGGTAATTAAAAGCATGTCACACTTGTCTTGGTTAGGGTAGATCTCACTCTTACAAGTCTAAATTGCCAAATCCAAGCTCCCACAGGTACTCTCACCCAAAGAACCCCAAAACTAAGATCTACAACCACAAAACCAAGGATCCATGGGAGAAGAAGAAGATTAGGCTAGAATTCAAGGAAGGGAGCTAAAGGAGAAAAAGAATCGAATAAGTTAGAAAGAGATTTACTTTGACTTGATGTAGAAAGAGATCTTTCAATCGATGGAGCTTGATTGAGGAGAGGATGGCTTGATCTTTCAAGGTCTAAGGTAGTAGAGAGTGGAAGCCATGAAAAAAGCTCGAAATCCTAGAGTGGAACGCAGGAAAGGAGCTCGAAATCCTATCTCTAGAGATGAAATTTGGAGAGAATGAGAGAGAAGAAGGAGGAATAGAGAGAGAGATGAGAGGAATCGGTTGCAATGAAATGAGTGTGAGAGAGAAAGGGTTTTAAAAAGGTTTTGTTGCAAATAGAAAGGAAATGAACACTATGCCCTTTGGCTAAAGAGAATGTGAGAAAATATCTTGGGGCAATACAATCTTTTCAAAATAGGTTAGAGCAAATCCCCTTATGGACCTTTTAAATAGTATAAATCACATACACTAGCAACACAGGCCGTGTTTAGCCCTGGTCTCCATAAAAAAATTAAATAATTTATTAAAAACTTTATAAAAATACTAAATTTCATATATTTATAAAAGTCCACCTATCAAATGAATAAAATAAAAATTAGAAAATGTTTAAAAATGTAAGTAGCCCACCGAATGATTCTCATGGTTTAAATAAAAGAAAAAATTTCAAAAGTCTATTAAATTTTTTGAACATCTGAACTTTTATTATTTTTATAAACTTTGTAATAAATTATTTAAATTTTTTTATATAGGTCTGGGCTAAGCACGGGCCTGCATTGCTAGTCCTTACTTAAGATAGATATTTTAAAGGTTTTTACTGCATAAAAATAATACATCAAATATTATTGTATTCTTCAAAATATTATTGATAAAAATAAACAAAAATAAGATAAATGTATTATCTATCAAGCTAATTTATTTATTAGAATTAGTTTGAAATACTAATGTTATTTGCTTTAAAATTTATTTAAAAAAATTACAAAAAAGGAAATGATGATGATGATGATTGAGAATTTATCTCAATAAAATTAAAAAATAACATTTTGAAAGGAAAAATTCTTGTAGTTTGAGTTTACTTAAATCCCAAAAATTTTTATTAAAAAAGCTTACCTCCTACTTAGAAAAAAAGGAGGAAAAATAAAGGATATTATAGAAACATTATTCTACCAAGTTAAATGTCCAAGGTAAAAATCACAAAATCCTCATCTCTATAATCAATTAGAAAAAAGCAAGTAACAAAATACAAAAATTACTTGAGAAGCTTCATTTTTATAATCTGAAAAAATACAACATCAACCTTCTTCCTTGGAATTGCTTGAATTAAGTTAATTTAACTTGAAAACCATTCAGAAAAAAATTTAGATAAAATAACATTTTATATCAAATTAGGGAAGTAAGTGTTACGGGCTTGGATTTATCCAAACTAAATTTCAAATGAGCAAAGTTGAGCTCATTATAACTATAAAAAAATTGATATTTTCATAATTTAATGGTAGCCCAGAGACATATCCTCTGGGAATGATTTTGGTGAGGCCCACTTCCATATTTTAAAAGTATTACAAAGTTTTTATAATTTGATGGTCCTATAAGAAATGGAGTCATCTATTTTAATTGATGTCAAATCTTTATAAATAGGCCCCATAAGAAAAATTAGCATCAAAATTTGATCATGAGTCCAACTCCTAGAAGAAATGGAGTCATCTATTTTGATTGGTGCCAAATCTTTATAAAAAGGCCCCACAAGAAAAATTATCATGCTATCATTTAAGCAACAAATAGGATTATAGGCAACAAAAAAAGATGCAAAAAAGGTGGATGAGTGAGAGATTTTAGTGATAGTAGTAGATGGAGAGATTTTAGGAGAATTTGTGATTTCTTGGTGTCACATGTGATTTCTAAGGATGCTGACGTAGCGCTCCAGAAAAAAAAAGGGAGGGTGCTGATGTGGCACCGCCCAGAGACCGCCATTCTTGTAACTTTAATATATATAAAGGACCTCTCTACACCCTATGCTAATAGCAATAAACCCTTCAAACTCTACCTCAGTCTTATGCTAACCTCTCTAAGACTCCAATTAGAATAAAATACCAAATATTTACTTTACAAATAGAGAAATTAGGTGGGATCTCATAGAAGATATCTTTGTTAAATACTTACTAAGCATTCTAACACCTACTTGTTGGTGTTGTCGAACTAGATTTGTAAAAAGAAAGAAAAAATGAATGCTTCACGGCGTATGAATGCTTTTTTTAAGAAGTTTTTTAGCCACCCCTTGGTGGGACCAAGTCAGCAATCGATTAATAGGCGAGTCACCTCCAAGATACAGTGAAGCTTAGCTAAAGTTAATGTATGTTTATTTGCATTTGTTGACTTGAAATCAACCCTAAACTCATTGGCTCTTTAAGGACTCAATATTAGCAGAGCCATATGATCCACATTACATAGCATGCATGAGAGATGAGACCCACATAATTGATGGTACAAAAATCATAATTATCCATGTTTTGTTGTTGTATCCAATTTATAGATATTGAATAGTAACATGATTGTTGGGATAGGATAGGGTACATAACTTTTAGAATGGGTTGGGATACTGGAATGGGATGCGATACATGATTGTTGGAGATTGAATACATGACTATTGGAGATTTGAAAATCCTTTTGCAAACTCTTGGTTCGTTTGCAAAAAAGTATATGAGACGCTAGGACATAACTACCATTGGTAGTTAAAACAAGTCATAACCACCCTCCAGGCCCATCAAGTCTAACCTGACATATAAGCAATTTGACTCAACCCAATTACAAACCGGGTCAACCCGGCCTAGTAGCAATCTAACTTAGCTCAAAAAAAGATAGAGTCATCCTGACTTGGGCCAAACAGTTGCAAAATAAAAGGTATCCTCATTCTGACTTAAAGCTCCAAGCCCGAGTCTACTAACAAGTCTTTAATAGACTAACACATTTAGTTAAGGACATCTCTTATAAATACTTATTTTCTCCACAACATATACTATGTGGGATGTAGGCTACATATAAAAGAATGAAAGTTTCAAAATAAGAAAAGGGTTCTTAAAAAGGTTATTTTTCATGAGATTTTCATCAACTTTTCTACATGAAAAATGCATGAATATGGAAAGTGTTTTTTAAGAAGTTAAAATTGAAACCTTGGATTTCTTATTTTTGAAAGTTTCCAACACTACTCATATTAGGCCCCTGCTAAATCAGACCTTTTCCACATTCCCGTTACTATTGGCAAGATCAAGGAGATGCTGCTGCCTAGATTTGCAAGCCTATTGAAATCGCTGAAATTGAATTTGCCATCAAGAACTGTAGCCCTTCTAATTCTCTAGGGCTAGACGGATTCAATGCTTGTTTTTTCAAAGTTTGCTTATAAATAATTGAAAAAGATGTCTCCTCGGTTGTTCAAGACTTCTTCTAATGTGGAAGGCTTTTGAAACAAGTCAACAAAGTCTTCATTACCTGGATTCCTAAAATGGAATCACCCAAATATCCTTCTGATCTCATGCCAATATCTTTGACAAATGAACTTTACAAAATCATCGAAAGAGTCTTAACCAATATGCCGTAACCTTACATGAGCAAACTCATCAATCCTTGCCAGTCTACCTTCATCCCTAAAAGAGCTATTAGTGACAATATCCTACTTTCCCATGATTTCATCAATGGTTTGCACCTGAATAAAGGCTACTCAAAAAAATGTGTCTAAAGTTGGTTATTACAAAAGCCTTCGACAACTACCTTTGAAGACTTTTTCCTTCCCTGATCAAGTAATAAAATGGATAATGGGGCCTTCTTTCTCGGTGGTTGTAAATGGCAAGGATTTAGGATTCTTCAAAAGTAGTCAAGGTTTGAGACAAGGCTGCCCCCTCTCCTCCTACTTATTCTATTTAGTGATGGAGATATTCTCGCTATGCTATCTACTTGTGTAGCCAATGTATAATTCTTTCTCCTTTCTGCAAGGGCTCTTCTCTAATTTCTCATTTGCTTCTTGCAGATGATGTAATGATCTTTGCCGAGATAAACACAATTGTTGCTCGGAAGATCGAGAAATTTTTGGATGACTTCAAATTCCATGTTGGTTTGGGTGCGAACTATGAGAAAAGCACAGTGTTATTCTTAAATTGTGATGATCGGTTCAAGACTATTATTGCTGCCACTCTCAATTTCAAAGAAGGTGGAATGCCAGTTAAATACCTTGGAATTCCTCTAATCTTTTCAAGAATCAAATTGGAGCACTGCAGTCCTCTAATCAGCAAGCTGAAATAAAGACTATCAAGTTGGAAGGCTAAACTACTGTCATTTACAAGTAGAATGGAACTCATAAAATCCACTCTCTCAATTTTTCATATCTTTTGAGCCTCTATTTTTCTAATTCTTAAAGCTTGCCTACAAATTCTCAAGATACACAAGAAAAAAATATACCAACCTATGGAGCATAGTGGACTTGTTACGGCTCTAGATGCCTCAAAATATGAAAACAAGTTCTCAAGAGAGGTGAAAGCTCTCTCCCTGTGGTGCTTGGAGTATGACCCAGCACGTATGACAAGGTACTGTGAGAGCAAGATTAAAATCTATAAAGAGTGAGTAGGCTAAGTGTTGAAGGGGTGAGAATCCTTATAGCAAAATCCCCAATTTCTTTATAGTGAAATCGAGCAGATGCTCATATATTGTGGACGTGCTTAACTACGTAAAATATGTGTGTCATGGTTACTTACTTTTCTTTCTTTGTGGTGGATGTTGATGTGTTTGCCTCAAATGGCATCTACAGCCACATCATTGCCTTGATGTTTCCTACTCTATTGTAGTCTATTGGGACCTACCGTTCATCTCTCCTATCAGTTCTCATGTGGCCATGAAGAATCATGAAGACTAGAACCTATTCATCTTTCCCAAAAATGGATTCACTATCAGGTTCTTGACAGATGCAGCAAAGGAATCCAACTTCTCTGGCCAACCTCTCCGGCCGCCAACCTCTCCTAGAATCTTATCATCTACTTAGATTGCAAGAAGCTCAGGTTTTTTTACCTATCCCCTTGGCTACAAAGATTTAAAGCTAGAACTTTAAACACTCTGATCAAGAGCCTAAAAGTTGTTGTCTTTAGCAAATTTTCAAAAGTTGGGATCCATCTTTCTCGCAGAGCTAACACCTACAGAAGTAATGGTCAATCAACTAGATTAGTCGACTAATCCTGCTATGTTTTCCCCACTTCATTTGCAGATTTTCCTTTGCCTCCTTTCATGGTTGCACATCAAGTTGTTTTTTCTATTGTTAGCTGGCCCGGCTTGTGGGCGGTTTCCTTGCTGGTTTGGCTTTTTGGTGGTTTGCCTTCTTGTTTGCTTTTCTCTATTGAAAGTTGGTAAACAATTTTGGAACTCTCCATCATTTTTAGTTTTTTTTGTAATCCTCTTGCAAAATATAAATTCTTATGTTTCCAAAAAAAAAAAAAAACCAAAAAGGATAGATCTTAAGCTATACAACATATTAGGGATTTGGCTCAAAACAGAGTAAGGTGGAGAAATATAATTTATGTAGACAACTCCGATATAATTGGGACAAGGCTTTGATAATGATAATTTTAAAATGGGCACTTAATAGTAGAATTTTTTATGGATCCATGCATGGATGAAAATAAACAGGTATCGGCCGATTTGTTCATTGTAACGGTCATTGGAACTAAAAAAATATAGATAGAGGAAGAATCGAGATCACTACATTTATTATACGCAAAACAAATAAAAAAGAAAGAAATGGGGAGAGAGATTGAATATTGGCTGTTATGGTAAAAAGAGAAGGAAGAAGAAGAGGAGAAAAAGAAAGAAATTAAAAGGTTGAGACAAATATGTGGTTAGGGTTCTAGGGTTGTCATCTTGTGGGCTGCAACTACTACTCTTCTTTCCTCTTCTTCCTCTTCTTCTTTGAGCCCATCTTTTTCTTTCCTGTTTTTCCTTCTTTGTCTTGGCTAATGAACTACTCTACTGCTTTCTATCAAAACTGAAGAGTTAAGAGTCAAAGAGGACTGAAGCCTTAAATGCCATTCATTGTCTCGGCACTCAAAAGGCCAAATGCCCTTTCAAGTTTTCATTTATTTCTTGTCATCCGAACAAGTGAATAATTCGTTTCGATGCAGCTTTGTGGGCTCCACGGTGGAGCACACCTCTAAGTTATCTCAACCAATCCAACTTAATCGGTCTTTTATGCATGAGGTATGGCAACATTTTACTCAAATATGATAGTGGGCCATCTCTATTTAATGTAAAATTTTGCCAGTCCCTATACACAAAGGGGCAATTAATCTCGAGCAATTTTGTTTATATATATATGGGCCATTGTGGGGCCTTTTTTTTTAATTTTCATGCTCGTAGTTTTTAAACCTTTTTTTTTTTAAAACTTGTGATCTCTAATAACGCCCACTCATCACTCATGAAAAAAATCTAACCAATTACAATAAACACCTCTCTTGTATCAACCATATAAATTTTACTCCATTAAAAGTTAGGCCAACTTCATATTGATCACTTATAAAATATATAAGTAAAATATTAAGGCTGATCAATTGTCCCTCAAGAATTTTTATTTTAATAGCCCCATTGCAAATTGGTCGCTTCTTAGACTGATCAATTCAATATCGCTTCTTAAAAATGTTCACATAATATATGAAGGATGATAATTATTTTGAGTGATTTGAAATTTAAATATAGGCTACATTGATATATTTATAATGTATAAAAACAGGCCCTAGAGACTTAAAACTAAAACTTAACAGATTTAGCATATAAATAATAAAATACAGGATGTTATCATTTGGGGGGACCTAAATTTTGTTTTGTAGTCAGAACTAATGGAAAAAATATTATTTTCTCACATTTTCTAATATAAATTCACGCCACAACAACTGCAAACTGTGGTCCATACCAATATATATATATATATATTTATCAACCAATACCGCGATTTTGACCATGGATCCATGGTTGTGAAGAGTCCTTTCTGCTTCTTGATTTAGTTGATTTGTGTTTTTTGTCCTATTATTCTTTGGTCAGCAAGAGACGAGTTTGAAACAAATGGGTGCAACAGGGGGGAATGCATCTTCCTATCTAAAGACATGAGCGAACTAAGGGGGATGGGCTAGCCATGTTACCCCCAGGAATTTGGAAAACCTCCTAATTAAAGTTAGTTGAAATTTAGCCAACAGAGTACGGAGAATTAAATAAAGATGAAAGAGAGATGATAGTAAAAATGTGGGAAGATGTCTCTAGAATATTTGTCTAATCAATACTTTCCGGCGCTGTAAAGAATGACCTTGGAGTACTGTGTATTTTATTTGTTTTGACTGTTAACTACTATGCAAGGTAGAATTCAAAGGGCTCCTCCACTAAAGTAATTCAATTATATTTTGAGAGCCTGTCTTTTAGTTTTGATGTTTGAACAAGATAAAATAAAGAAGGATTCCTGTTGTCCGGTTGTTAGATCTCAAAGTCAATTACATCTATGCATATAGGGTTAAAAAATTGAAAACTCCACGATCGCTATGCACGCTGGGCCAAGATAGACCTATGGTCAGCTGCTAACAAGTTTCTCTTATAAATCATAAAAATAGTTGTTTGTATTCATTGTTAAAAGCGAATGGTTGATTCCAATGATTAAATTCTGTTTTTCAAAAGATCCATTTTATATTCACGAAGACTGTTGGAACATATCTAGACATGACTTAACTGGTCCAAGTATTTTCCGCTTAATTTGTAAATCATTATCAAAACTTTATTTCAACCATATTGAAAACATTAGTTTGTAAATACCTAAAAATTAATATATGTATATATATATGCCTTCTTTTATAGGAGCACACCCAAGTATAAGCATGTGGGTATAGTTGCATCAGTTAAATCACAGGTTGCTTTCACAATTTATATAAAAAATTTCAAATCCCTTTCAAAAAAAAAAAATTAATAAAACTATAGATCCACCCTACAAATGCAGGTCAAAATCCTCAGTTTGCTCTCAAAACTAAATTACTTATTAATGTCCGTACTCCTTGTACAAAAATCCTGATTCGTTCAAATAAAAACATTTAATAAAAGTCTTCTATTGCAACTTTTGCCGGTTACATTGTTAATGAAGCCTAATCTTTTTCTTATCTTACAATAATACTGAATTCAATTTTCCTCTCCTTGCTATCAACGAATGGAGTGTCCCACTTTAAGTCTCACACCACATATACCCTTGTTTTATTACTAAACTTCATTAAGGTGTCAGGTAATTGTGCCTGACTGACATCATGCTCACCAAACACTACACCAAGTTGGTGAGAGGACATCTTAACGGCCATGGACCTCTCATTGCTTGGTTGATGAAAGGCACCCATTTTCACATCATTTGATATTGACTAAAGACACCTTTTTTCGTCAACTCTATTATCCTGCTTGAATTAACAAGCACTAAATTACGTGCATATGAAAAAATGTATCAAAGAGATCCATATAAAAGAAATCCATCGCTGAGAAGTATGTATTAATTAACAAACACTAGGAGACACATCGGTGGTATGACGTGCATTGCACTAAATGAATCAGTCGCCGCTGAAAATTTGAAAATAGGACACATGATAGGTTTGTGGGTCATAGTAGGCTTGTAAGATTTAATAAGTTCTTTGATCAGCCATTGACAAAGAATCGATGTAACAAATCTTACTAGCCTGCAATCTGATCGAAGCCATCAAATGAAAGGTCAAAGTAAGTTCTCCCATATTCCATGGCTATTCATATCATAGCTTTAGATGAGACAATTACTGTGCTCTTTGGATAATAATTGTCAGTATGTGAAAGTTTTATGAACTTTTTTTTATCAGGTAGGGCAGTGGGGCATATTTCTTTCCATCTCTTTTCCTTTCTTTCTTTTTTTTTTTTTTTCATAATGTGGGTATCTGAGAAGTCTTTGATGTAACGTGATTATTCGCCTAGGTCGCGCTTACTAAATTCATATAAATGCACACCCAGCAAATTTGAGATGATTTCCAATACAAAATTTATGAAGCAAACCCATAACTTATGCCATTCCACCAACTTTCATAAATTTTCATTTATCTTACTTTTTCAATTTGCCAAATAAAAAAGGAAACTTCTTCAATCTCTGCTTAGAGCCTAGAGGATCCATTGTTGACTAGTGTGGTCCGTATCTGATTTCTATGGGCTGATCCTTTGGGATGTTCTAACCCACCCAACTTATTGAACTAAGGTGTGCTAAATTGACCACCATAACACCATAGTTAATTTAGGGTTTACGTTGGTGTTTGAACTTTTGATGTTGGGTTACCATGAGATTTGTAACCAAATGATAAAGAGTCTTTTTTTTTTTTTTTTTTTTTGCATATACAACACACCCCCCCCCCCCCCCCCGGGCAATGTTTCTAATATTTGCAAATAGTTTTCTTTTGTTTTAGTATTTGTAAATCCGCCTTAGCTTTGTCATTTTAATACCTCTCATATCCTAAAACATATGAATTTGAAGGTAATGAATAACCACTATGAGGATTTTGCTTAATTTTTTAATTAAAATGACATTTTTGTCCTTATAGCCATTTTTGTACACACCGCTCCTGTGGTTTCTAATATTTATTAATAGGCTCCAAATGTAAGTTGAATAATAAATTCATTAAATTGCCTCAACACTATAAGCGTGTCACCTGCTCCTTTTTTGTTTTTCTCAATTTTAATTGATAGCTTTAATCTATTCCTTATTAGTAGCACACACGCAAACCATATTTTGAATTAATTATATTTAGAATCATTTAGCAGAGTTATTGATTGAGTGTGGTTTTATTTAATCTAATATGTTCACTAAAAAATTTTTATATTCATCTAATTGGATGGCTCAAGAGTAGGACCTCTTAAAACTATTTTTTTAAATCATTGTCTCTCCTATTAATATTTTTTTATTAACAAAAAAGCTTCTTTAAAACACCTTTTCAAATATTTAAAATTGGAGATATTCGATACAAGAATAGATTGTAAGACATGAAATTATGAGAACTATTATATAGAGAGAGGATCAATATAAATTCCTAAAATCTGAGAGTCGTACCTTTCCAGCCCTTAGAACCATTATATAAAGAGAAAGAAAGAAAAAAAAGAAAGAGAGAGAGAGAGAGAGATAAAGTAACATCCAAACCTATTTCTAATCTCTTTTCTCACGAGAATTGTTCCAAAAGAAATTTGATACCAAAGAGGCCCCAAGAATCTAGAAAAACTAACGATAAAAAGAAAGAAAGAAAAACAACTAAAAAAAATTATCTTAATGTTTAGAGATAGGATTTCACTAGCGCTTACCGTGAAGAACTGTACAAGCTTAGTTGACAAAAAAAAAGTTTAAAGTGAAAGATAAAAAAAAATCTTATAAAGGAGAAGAATTTTCTTAATGATAAATAAAGATATGAAAAAAACTGTCAAAATCACCAAAAATCAAATAACCTCTCCTCTTTAATTGTCAAATCCATTGAATTGAGGATATGAAAGGTATGAAAATGACAAATTAGAGGCCTACTTATAGATGTTAAAATCACAGGGGCCTATTTACAAACATTAAAAACCTTAAGGGGATATATACAAAACCTCATAAAAAAAAAGGAAGATTTCATGTTGGTGTTGAGCTTGCCTGTTACCCATACTGTTTAAACTTCAAACCAACCCCAAACCAAACCCAACACAACCTGAATCTTTACTAAAATCATTCCTACTTATGAACTCCTTGTTTTTCAATAATTAAGAGCCTGTCAACTTCCTCACGGTTGATCAAATGTAAAATTTCCACCACCAACTACTAAAAATGTGGATCAGAAAAGGCCCCAATACTCAACAGAATACCAACCAGAAAGTCCACAATGAGGAAAGTTTAGATTCAGTGTGGCCCACCGATGTATGGAGAGAAGGGCTAGTATGATGTTCGGCAATCCAAAGCAGGAAAAGACACTGATTCATGTAATGAGCACGGTTGTCATCAATGTGGAATGCCCCAATAACTGTGGCAACTCATCGCCAACTGCTAATCATGTAGCACTGGAGAAAAATATTTAAACGATTTACCAGGAGAAGAGGAGGCAAGACGAAGGAGTACAACAAATGCAGTTCCCTCACCAGTGGACAGTCTGAATCCCAAATAGTGAACCCTGGGGCTTCCGTAAATTGGGGCCAAACCGGACTACATTGACATCCCCATTTGTGAAAGTGCAACGAGGGCACAAAGTCATGGTGGTGGCAAATGGGGTCAGATTGAGTCTATGCTGGTTGAGTTGATAAGCTGGTCTAGGGGTTCACATCCCACCATTCAAGTAAACTAGTTGGTCAACTACAACCCACACCACATCTGCATCACTTTAGTTCGCACTAATTAAGTATTTATTGTCTATTTGTTTTTTGTTTTGTTTTGGTTTCTTTTTTTTTTCAGAGTGCATAAGCTTAAATGTATAAGAATTTTTTGTGAGATGAGATCCACAAAAAAAGCTACTAAGATGATAGCCATATATTCATTCTCATCTTCTATTGATTTAACTCTTATTAATGACGGAGGCTATTAATATTCATGTTTTCATATTCACCTTTTATTATTTTTTTATCAACTTCCAGAAATAAATAGTCTTAGAATCACTAACAATCCAATTAAATGAAACAATCATGACCAAGTATGATACGACTCCAACCCATCAGCGCAATCAAAGCTTTAAAGTCCAAATTAAATGAAATGCTTTTATATATTCACCTATATATATTATTGCATTGATTGGTCTAAATGAATGACTAATCAATAAAGATGATAAGAGTATTTTGTATATAACCCTTAAGATTTTTAAGATTTGTAAATAGGCTCATGCAATTTTAATATTTGTTTATAGCTTGCTGTCTTTTCTTTCTAATACCTTTTATGTCCCAAAATATGTAGCCCCACAACCATCATATGCTTTTATAGTAAAATGAAAATTCTGCCCACATCTTTATTTCTATATACATAATTTCAATGGCTTGGATTCGTTTTTCTCTAAAGCTTATAAAACAAACCATTAGTATCGTGCATTTAGAAGGAAAGGATAATCCTACATAAATCTATTTTTATCAATATGGAACCCATTTTATTAAATTCAAATCGATCATAACCTATATTTATAATTAGTTATAATTGACCCAATCCATATATGACCCATTATTGGATTGGTGTATGTTTCAAAATATATAATAGGTTTCATGTACATTGCAAAATTATTAAGAGAGAAACCATTTGATCTTGAAAAAAAATAATAATATCTTTATATATATATATATAATGATACTCAGTTTTTAAATGGATATAAGGGTAATGTAGTTATTTTTATAAAATCTCAATATAAATCTCTTGGTGATTGCTCATTCTCATTAGAACTATTGATATTAGGGACATAGAAGATATTAAAATAGAAAAGCAGGGAGGTATAAATCTTAAGAGGATATATGCAAAAAAACTCTAATAATAACATTAGCTATTCAATTATAACCGCACAACAACAAAATAGTTTATTAGCACGAAAAAAAAAAGAAAATTTACCGGTATAATTCCCCTTAGGCACAAAATTCACCCATCAATGTTTAGCAAAATTCCTATAAATCCATGATCTATTTATTTATCTGGGAGTGAAAGTTGAAACGCTATACAGAAATTACATAGACGTCCAACCCTACTACTCTAGAGTCTAGACCAGCCACAACAGCTGCGAGCATACCTGTTCAGGTAGATCCTCAGACCACTCTCGTTTTCCCCTGCCTCTATTTATAAGCCTTCAAGCGAGGCCGTTTCAAATGTCCTGACGTTGTCATTCTCGTTCTCGTTCTCGTTCTCGTTCCTCCCTGCAGTTGGCGACGAAATCCAAAATCCCCTCCTCAAACGATCCGAATCCGATCTTCGTTTTCTAGGGTTTCAATCCGATCCCAAATCGATCATCTCCTCTTCTTCTTCCCTTTGAATCTTCGACATCTCTGCGAATTTCCCGCGTTTTCTACGGCTCGGATCGCCCGGATCGTACTGTGGAGAGGAGACATGGCGCATAGGGTCGATCACGAGTACGATTATCTCTTCAAGATCGTCCTGATCGGCGATTCGGGAGTCGGGAAATCGAACATCCTCTCGAGGTTTACGAGGAACGAGTTCTGTCTGGAGTCGAAGTCGACGATCGGAGTCGAATTCGCCACCCGGACGTTGCAGGTGAGTCTGATGAGTCTGGATTTTTTAAAAACCCTAAAAATTTTAGTTTCATATCTTGGATCTTTTGGATTCTTGAGAAATGTTGAAGAAATGGTGCTTGAGATGGTTTGGGGAATTGGAATTAGAAGGGTGAAAGAAAATCATGTACTTTGTGTTGAAAGGGTTATAAATTCAAGGACCTAGAAGAAGAAGAAGGTTGACATAATTGAAGACTTTAGATGTGGTGGTGTTGGAAAGACATACTAGGCTATGACGTGACATTGACCATGTTTTCATATGTGGTCAAGTGGAAAACTAAAATTCCTTAAGTGGATGTGTGTTAATTAAGTGGTAGAGTGAGGTGAATTGAATAGTCATTTCAAAAAATAAAGAAGAGAGAGGGTTAAATAATCCTACGATGAGATTTTGTTTTTTTTGGTGAGAAGAGAATGTAAACTTTTGAATTTTCGTGTTAAAAAGTAGATATTTTTTTGTGAGGTAGTCAGTGGGATGAGAAAATAGCTTTTTTTTTTTTTAATTTTTGGTGTAAGAAGGTATAAGATTTGTTTTGAAATGTGATATTTTAATTTGACTCGTTTACTTTATTGTGTCTTGAAATAACAGATGACTTTAACTTTACTTAGAGGTAGAATTATCAAACCGCCCCTGAGGGGCCCTAAATGGATGGGATGGTTATGATGACAGTGATTTTGGTGATCCCGTGATGGTGATTGACAGTGATGTTGTTCCCATGATGGAAGTTTGAAGAGTTTGAGGGTAATGTAGTCCAGCAGCCAATGCTTAATGCATATTAGTTAGAAAGTTCACCCCATATCTTGTTGTGCCTTTTTGGGTATGAGGCTGTAGGATTTGTAAATGCACAAGTGCGCGCACACACATGCAGAGTATCACTTCCTTTCACCTTAAGTAAAAACAAATTGTTGACAGCATTTTTTTTTACACAATTAATAAAGCTATTTTGTTCGGGCTTGCAGCCTAGATTTATGTGATAAGGTCTTGATGATGATATTGATTCTGCCGACAATATGATTTTTTGTGCTGGGCAATGTCGGCTACATACATACTAATAATGTATGTTTGTATTATGTTCATCTACTAAATATTTCTAAGTTGCTCTCATTCTTTCTGATTTTTTATTTGTAAGCCGAGCAGTTTATATGGATGTATTGCCATGCAAGTGAGAGACTAGGTATTGTTCAAATGTTTAAATGCCTTTCCAATAAGAATTCCTCATGTGCAAATATTCACTTTCTTAGTTGCTGTGCTATTGTAACAATAAATAGGAATGGCCAAGAAAATTCTGTGGAGTCCCTATTTTACTATTTATGTATTTGATAAATAAGCTGTTAGTATTTCTACGGATAATCAATCTGGAGAAATATGCCAATTCATACAATGTAATCTGCGTATCTATCCTAGGAAGAGCATTAATAATATCAGCAGTATTTTTATTGCTAAATGAATTGAAATTGTGGTACATGAAGTAATGTTATTTGCATACTTATATGATTTATACTCATTTACAGATAGTCAAATGATTGCTGAGACAAATGTTCATTCAACAACAAAAATGAAAAATAAAAAAAATTTGAGACATGTTTCATTACTCTATTCTACTTATTGAGTTTCAACATTATGGAGTGACCGGGATGCCCAACTTAGTGACTTACCACCGGCCTATGTGGTATATGTGTGTGAGACCTGTGCAATTGATTAGAAAGGCTCCACCATGAATGTGCTTAGGCATCAACTATCAGGGAGGCCATACATATGTAAAAGAAAATGGACAGGTAAAATGGAACGACCAATTATCTACATCGAATGAATAATAGTGATGCACCTGATCAGCAAGGAAATCTCATTATGTGCCAATGCACATTCAGGGATGTTAGATTGGATAAGGCTAGGATCTGGTCCAGGCTGCATCCAGTCCCAGAACTGGACTCTTCTTGGATCTAGATTAAGGACCCACTGTAAACCTGACTTTAGAAAAAGCCCATGCACAACCAAGACCCAAAGTAAATATTACTTGTACATATGTATATGATATATTGTTGGATCAGTCTGCAGGTGCTTCAAGTATAAAATCAGTGGACCAAAGTATGGACTTGAAATTTTATTTGGGTCTATGTGGTGGATGCAAACCCAGGCCCAATTAAAAAAACAGGTCTGATAAATATTGGACCCATAGTTAATCTTTTCACTTGAGGTTCTTCGGCTATTTAGGTATTAGCACATGTTTTTTCATTCCTAATTACATTCATTGTGGGGCCATTGTGCATAAAGGATGCAAATCATTTTGCATGTGGTGGCACAGTGGTATGCACTCACTGTTGCAATGTTTAGGTTGCAGATTTGAGACATGTTACCGATCAAAAAGGAAAAACACACAGACAAAAAAAAAAAACATATATGTTGTTCTGGAAATATATTTATAATAAAAATGATTTTATTTTAAAAATATCAGCATGAGGGATGTCGGTGTTTTAAAGAGTAATGTTTCAGCAGAATTAACTAGGAGAGATGAACAAAGCAAGCAGAAAAGAACCAAAATGAAAAAAGTATAATAAGAATAATAATAAACACTTTTGAGAGGTTCCTTTCAATGATTGTTTTTCCTCCAGAGCAGTTTATGAAAAGATTTTCTTCCCTTGGCCCAATTGATCAAGATCCAGTATGATCCGCCTTTCCAATTTCTGGTTTCTTCCATAGAATTCTCTATACTCCTTCAATTTCTTTCTTTCTAAATCTTCCACATCGAAGTGATGGGAAGAAAGGCCCCCTAAGTCTTTTCTAATTTTATTTGTAGGTGAACTTCAGCCGTCCTTCACCTCATGAAATAACCATTGAACCCACCCAACTGACATTGACATTGGAAGAAAAAGATCCCAAATCTTTGAAGCAAGTCCTAGTGGAGAAATGAAGGGGATTGACTTGTTCACTCCCTTGCTAATATAAGTCACATGTTGGGAACTGAAAATACTTACTGCCCAAGTGATCCAAATTCTGAGTTTTACTACAACGATTCAAGAAAATGTCTCATCTCTTAGAGTGCTACAGCCCCCAACCTTGGCCTGGGATGGCTTCAGCTTTGCCTCACAGTTTTCGCTTACGACAACCATTCAACACGTTGTCTCCTCTCTGAGAGTGCTACAGCCCCCAACCTTTGCCCACGATGGCTTCAGCTTGCCTCTCAATTTTAGCTTCCTATATTTTAATTTCACTAGAAATCCACCTATGGGGTCTCCCTTTCATATTCAAGTGTTTTCTTCTTGGTTAAAGGCAATAGAGTGTCATCCACTCCCCACCTTGGATGCATTAGTAAGTGCGTTACTGCTATCACTTCCTAGTATTCATGCAACTTGAATGTCCTCAGATGGGAGACAATTAAGGAATCTCTGCTGTTGCTGTGCATTGTTTAATAAGTTGGAACATGTTTCCAGACATTTATCAGCTGTTGCTGAAGGTTTTTTTCCCTTTTTTTGCTAGATGGTTGAGTCATGGGTGGTCCACTACTTATGTGAAGACCTCCCTTGTCCAAGGGATCAATCCCTCGGTAGCAATGTGAGATAAGACACCCTTAACTGCTGGGGGTGTCTCTTGTTTCTTTGTTGCTGAAACTTTTATGAATTGGCTGACATTTCAGTTCCTTATTGATATTTTGGTTTGTTTTGGACTTTCTTTCCTAAAAGGAATAGTTGAAAATATTCCAAAAACTGAACAATTTGTAAATCTTCATCTTTAATTGTTTTTAGGGTGTTTTAGGTGGAAAATCAACAACAAAATATAACATAAAGGCAGTGAGAATAGAGTTCCAACTGTGTCTTTGGTTTCAGGAAGAACCAAAAAAATATTGGTACTGGTCATAGGTGTGACCCGTATGTGTTGGTGATACAACTCAATTTCGGCCGAGTTCTAAAACCATGCTGCTGATTGATGTTTGCTCAAGGAGTTCAGATCCCAAGAGTGTTTCGAACATCTGATCTTACATGCAGTCCTCATTAGTGTTACCCATTGTTGATGCATCGTAAGGTTGAAGGAGCCGAGATGTGGGCCACAGCTTTTCCATAAGAAAAAAAGATGTGGGCTACAGCCTCATACATAAGTCTCCACCAATTTGCATAAATCCAAGAATTATAGCTCATTTCGTTCTGATTTCTGAAAATTGCCTTTTTTTTTTGGGTTCTTTCCTTTTAGTTAGGCGTTTTAAAGTCAAAGTCCAAGTGGTTAAGAGTACCTTAATATTGGTTGGATCCTAGTTGGCAAGTAACCGAGTCATTTTTTTACATTGCTTTCAAAAGAGGATCAGAGTGGCTGAATGAAACTTCGAAGAGGAATATTAATCCCATCACTGTGAATGTGGAAGCATTGAATATTTCCTTCTTTTTTCTCCCTCCTTCATTTACGGGGATGGTGCAACGCCATTCCACCTTCCAGTGCGACTTGATGAGTTGGCATGATGAACAATGAAATGTGACCCTGATGCCCTCAGTCTACAAAAATTGTGCCTATCATCCAGCACAGTGGAGTAAAGGGCATATCGAAGAGTGTACCTTGGAATGTGGGTTTCCAATGTATGAAACTGAAACATGAACCTGATTGGCTGATTATAGCCCTGTGAGACCTTGGGCTTTTAGTGTTAAATGAATTGACCTTTTGTATGTCCCACATTCCCAGTCTTAAAAGGATGGGAACATGGGTATTCATATTTTGCATTTCGCAAGAGTTCTAGTGTGACCCAACATGATCAATTAAGTTACACAAGCAGTGTTTGATTAAGCATGGTGATGGTGGTTTAGTGATTTAGTTTATTAAGTTCAGTCATATTTCTTTAAATTAATTGACTTTTGATAAGGATGGATTCTTGGTTTCTATTGTAACGTAGAACTGAAAAATAAACATTTGATAATTCTTTGATGATTCTCTCATCCTGTGTTTTAAAATACGGAGTTGGCAGGACTTGGCCAAGTCAGGTTGAGTCTCAAGTGTAAGCATGAGAATAGGCCTAAGTGAGATGCTTAGAGAATCCACTCGCTTTTTTGTGGATGTACCATAGAAAAGGTACCTACCAATCACCAGAGAGGGAGCCTAGGATCAGTTCTGAAATTTGAAATCCAATTGTTGAAATTTATGCATGTATGCATTGGCCTAAGTGAGACGCTTAGAGAATCCACTTGCTTTTTTGTGGATATGCCATAGAAAAGGCACCTACCAATCACCAAAGAGGGAGCCTAGGATCAGTTCTGGAATTTGAAATCCAGTTGTTAATATTCATGCATGTGTGCTTTGAGTCTGAATCTTGAAGAAGTGGAATTCCACCAATTGAAAATCCGAACCGGTCAAAATGAATGGCCTTTGGGGTTCCTTTCATTTAACTCATGATTTCTCTAAGTAAAAGCCAAAGGATCTAGACTCATCTGCATTATGTTCGTTAAGAGAAATACGTTCGTTAAGAGGATTTCTTAAGTCTCAACGCTCAACCACTCATTTAATGTTTTCAACAGTTTCTTTTCTCGAGAACACAAGGATAGCCTAGTTAGTTTCTTATCCCCTTTCTCAGCTAATAGCCCAAGGTTTGATCTCTACTTGAGCAGGGTTCTATCCCGACTTGATTGGGTGTCATCTCCCCATGGCCTTTATGGGTCCTAACCACCTTGGTTGGGTACAAAAATAGAAAAAAATATGTAAGAAACTGTTTCCTTTCTCATTTCAATTATCCTTTAAGAAGTCTTCTTCTTTACTCCTATATACAGCCCTCAAAGAAAAAGAAAATGACTAAGAAGCACGGGCACTTTTAAGAAAGTGACATATCCGTGTTGGACACCGACACTTCTCAGATGCTCTCGGACACGTATCCGATACTATTTTAGCCGTGTCATAATTAAGAACTAAAAATCTTAATTTTGGATGCTTGTCTAACACTCTTTTTGCGATGTGTCTTATAATTCTTAGCCTGTGTCTATGACTAAAAAATAAACATGTGGATGATATTTCTTGGACACTTGTTAACATGTGGTTACTAATACTTATAAACTTGAAATAAAACAATTTTATACCCTGGAAAAAATATATGATTGTTAATATTAATCATATCACAAGTAAAAGACAAATAAATCTTTTACTAAAAATTGGCCTCGAGATTGGCATTTTTTTGCTCGTTTTTTTTTTTTTTTTGGAGGGAGGGGAAAGAGAAGATTCTCCTTTTTCTTTGTATGAATTTTATGGAACTATGGATATTCCATGTTTAATGATGATGAATTATATTTTAGTATTGTATTTATATTTGATAATTTGATATGTTTGTTAGTTAGTACTTGAATTTTTATTTTTTGATTGCTAAATTGATTAAAGGGTTAAAATGATATTATTTTTTAGTATATGATTATATATATATGAATAAAAATATATTATTAACGTATCCATTGACGTGTCCGTGTCCTACTTTTTTGAGAAATGCTGTGTCAGTGTGTCCGTATTGTATCGTATCTGTGTCCCGTGTCCGTGTCTGTGCTTCTTTGGAAAATAATATGTCATAGGACTCAGCTGAGTCCATTGAGAAGCTCATCCATGACCGAGTCCAAGTTAGCTCAGACTCACAGGAGTTTTAAATCTTCCATGCCCTGAAATCCAGGGCCTTTGAATTTCGCAGCATTAAGCATGGGTCAAATCAATAATAACTTTTTCTCTCTTTTTTTTTAAACATAAATATGACCTTCAGAGCTTATCTAGTCCAACTGTTCAAGTTAATAAAATAATAGAAGCATGTCTTTAACAAAACCGAACTTAAATCTTAGGTACATATTCTGAATTAAAATCCAACTAAATAAACTAACTAGAATAATTGAATCTAAAATTCTTAGAAGAATATAATCCAAGGCTCTAGTTCTTCTAGCTGAATCATTCAATGCTCTCTGCACAGTCCTAGTGTCCTGATACTTGATATGCAGAATTTGAAAAATAACAGAATGATCCTACAGCCTACCAAGTAATCAATTATAAATGAAGGATCAAGGAACCAAGAACAAAGATGAATAAGGGTCCACATGAATTATACGGAGTTAAATTGCTGTCTCTTTCAAAACTTTGCTTTCCATAAGGGTGCCATTTTATATTCAAACCACTATTAATTTGGAAATTTGAATATGCTCTGGCTGAGTGGATAGTGATTTTCCACAGTGCCATGGGGATAGTTTGAACATGACAATTCACTTGCAGAGAAATACCTTTTTTTTTTTTTTTTTTTTTTCTGTTTCAACACCAATATCATTGAAAGTGCTTACAATATTTTGGAATGGAAAAGCAAAGCATGTTCCATTTATGTGATTTCCAATTTCAATGTTTCTCAGGACCCCACGTACAGTAAGATTGGATAACCATCATTTCTGTTAAAATACTGAAATCTCTTGTGATCTTTGAAAGATGTATATGCAGCCAAAAAAAAAAAAAAACAAAAAAGGAAGGAGATGGAAGAAAGAAAGAAGAGAAAGAAAAAGAATTTTTATCAAGTAATCTACAATTGGAATGGCCATTCTTTTATTCCTTCTAATTTGCTGTTGTGTCTACAATGTGGAATGAACTGCTTTCGATTCACTTTGTAGCATTGCTTGTTGTACATTGTAGCACCATGTTCTGCTTTGTCCCAATTGATGGGAAGAGAAAAATGTAGTTGAGGCCAAGGTTGCATGAGAAACATATCATTCTTGTCTATGGTCTTTTCATGCGAAGAAAAATATAAATCTTTAAAAGAGAACGGCTGACATGACGTATATTTCTTTTAGTTTCCATTATATTATCCAGTGTATGCTGTCTATTTTTGGGCATAATATCAGGGGTTCTGTTAAGGTTTTTATTGTGTAAACCTCATGCTAAAATCTCATTTTGGTCTCTAATATGTAATGGGCTGGATTCTAAACCAGGTCGATGGAAAGACAGTCAAGGCACAGATATGGGATACCGCTGGTCAAGAGAGGTACAGAGCAATTACCAGCGCTTACTACAGAGGAGCTGTGGGTGCGCTGTTGGTTTATGACATAACAAAACGACAGACCTTTGACAATATCCAAAGGTGGCTTCGCGAACTGAGGGACCATGCAGACTCAAACATTGTCATCATGATGGCTGGGAACAAGTCTGACCTGAAACATTTGAGAGCTGTCCAAGAGGAGGATGGCCAGGTCTTGGCAGAGCAAGAAGGGCTCTCATTCCTCGAGACGTCCGCATTGGAGGCAGTGAACATTGAGAAGGCATTCCAAACTATTCTGACAGAAATATATCGCATAATAAGCAAGAAGGCGCTGGCTGCACAGGAGGCAGCAGCCTCGATGGGGCCTGGCCAAGGGAGAGCGATCAATGTTGCTGATGTGTCAGCCAATCCAACGAAGAAGAACTGTTGTTCTACTTGAGGGTACAATATCACAAACACTCACCTTTTTCTTCCCTCGTGCTGACTACGTGTTCAAGACATGGTGTAGATTAGTTTTTACTTGTCTGAGAAGGTGTTATGAGGCTTTTATTACAGACATGAATCATCAGGAGAGAATTTGTTAAAGATGACAATGTAATTGTGTTGGTTGTGGTACTCTGTGTGGTAGTGTACGAATATAGGAATGAATGAAGGAATTGTAAGAGTAGCACGTTCCTTTTTCTATTTTATTAGTCAATCCTAACTTGTAGTATAGTTCGTGTTACCTCTATCATTGTGTTACCTCTTTGAATTCTAGAATATCAGAGTTTTTTGCAATTGTCTACCTATCCAAATGAATGCAGTGCCTTTAGCTGTTTTGCTTGAGTTCTATCGGTGAACGGATATTAAAAGATATGCAGTGATTGGTTCTAGAGAAACTCTGGCTTGTTGGGAGCAAGTATTTTAATCCCATATCAGCACACTCTGTTCTGATCAATCAGAACTGAGACTGAGACCTAGCAAGTTATGGTTGGAAGAGTCATGCACACTGGCGAAAAAGGTTTCAGTTATCATTGAGTGAAATGATTGTTGAGTTTTCTGTCAGTTTCAGTTTTGTGGAAAGCCCCTACACTGAAATGATGGTTAAGTTATAATTTCATTGGATAGACCTAAAATCTGAGACAGTTATCGTTGATTGTTATTCTTCCTATAAATTTTGAAGGTCACATGGTTTACCAACTCTGAGAAATAAGCAGAATAGCCTTGGGTGGCCAGAGATGATTTTAGAAGAAAATATTTAAAACTCTGTTCATGTGAGAAATCGGGGCATTGTTGTAAGGGAAGCCTCAAACTTAATATTTGGGTAATTCTGTCGAGAGTTGAGGTCTTGGGTTGTTGGTTTGGTGTAAATATTGTATAGCTTTTCTGTTGTTCTGCTTTTGTTCGGCCTGTGTGTTCTTGCTTATTATCTTGTTGTAAAGGAGGCATTATTAATTGTAAAAAAGGAAGAAGTTGGCAGAATGCTGCATCCTTAAGGGGCGTTTGGTCACTCCAAATGGTCCATAATCCATATGCTATTCCCTCCAAAATTCTCCTGAAGGAATTTGGAGAATTTGAATGGTCAAGAGTCATCTCACATGCTGGGGTCTTGGAATTCCACTAATCAAATAAAGATATTTAAAGAATTTCTTAGATTGTAACTGATATTGCTGTCTAAACGCCGAATACGGAGATTTCGGATCGGAAACTCCAGCAACCAAACAGCACCTAAATATTAAGATGCTCACATAGGGATTCAAAATGGGTTCTACACCATCCCGCTCCTTCTCAGGGGCTGATCTCTCGGTGCTTGATATGGTTTGTCTCTTTCCCCGTTTTGATGCAGGGGAGAGATTAACCACTTTAAGAGAGACATCCTATCTTTTCGGAATTTTACAATATTTCCTTGATACACATGTAAATGGGCAAAAGGATGGCTTTGTCTCCCACTGTGGGAAAGTGCAAGATTCATATGATTGTGGCCCCCTAAGCAGGGCATCTATTAGGGTTTCTATATGCTGCAATGTATAGAATTACACGAGTCTCATATCAGCGAAGGAGCATCCAGATCTCTGGGCTTATAAATCAAATCTTGTCTTTAACTTAATATGACACATTTTCAAGCCAGCCACGAATCCCTACAAGAATTTTGGATTTTAAGCGTACAACTCTCTTCTTAGGTCTACTTGGATCAAGTAGGTGAAAATCCAATCTTCCTAGTGTCTATATGGTTGCATGAATAGGACCACTACCAAACTGTGTCAACCAGTTTCATGTTGGATAGATTTACCCATTTGGCCCCACCATTTTCCAGCTCTATGAATTGGTTTCTTAGTCATAATCATTGGGCTCCGGTGTCTTAGGTCTTGTTCTTTGGGCCTGGCCCAACTCACAGGTCTAGTTTTGGATCCAACTGACATTCTTGGGCCAGGTTGAGCAGGGATCTCCAATCCAATTCTACCCATTTATAGATCTAGCATCAGTTATTCAACAATATAAGTCTTTGACACTTTATATTTTCCATATAGCTAAAACTAAGCAGAGACCTTGACTACTTTGACACTGCTAGACCACTGCTAACTTCTAACAACCTCCCACGACATTCAGTTAAGGAGTAGACACCACCTTATTTCTCCCATATGAATCAGCATCTGCTACCCTCTTCTCTACGTTCTTGTACGTGTATCTGCTAGCTAAGTACACATAAGAACATAGGTTCAATCCAGTAATAGCTGCTAGTAACAAGTAGAAACAGTCCAGGCGGCTGCTGTTCAGATCCTTCCCAAACCATCCATTGCTCCCCTTCCTCTCTGTAAAATGATCAACGATTGTTATCAGGAAACTGCTGAGAAAGTTGGAGGCACCCAACACGCTGAGGTAGAATGCGATTCCTAAGCTCCTCATGGTATCAGGCACTTGATCATAGAAGTACTCCTGCAAGCCTACCAAGGCAAACCCATCTCCTATTCCAAGGATCATGTACTGTGGTGCTAACCAAAAGACACTCATGGGAAGTGCACTGGTTAGCCCTCCTCTGAGCATCTCCCTCTTTGCGATATGTAGCCTTTTCCTTTCAATTATGGCCGCAATGACCATCGCCACTGTAGTCAATGCCATGCCAATGCCAATCCTTTGGAGAATGCTAATGCCCCGTTCATTGCCCCTGATTCTTCTCAAGATGGGCACGATGATCTTGTCGTAAATGCAGACAGTGATCACCATGGCAATGGCAGCGAAAGAGTAGATGGTGGCCGGGGGCAGTGTGAAGTTGTTTGTTATCTTTCTGTTCATGGAACTGCCTTGTTTGATGAAGAAAGTGGAGCCCTGTGCGACGCATATGCCAAATGGGAGGGCGGATAGCCATATGGGAACCATGTTGAGAACTAGCTTCATCTCCTCGACTTCAGTGACACTTGCTAGTCTCCATTTATTCTGTTTCTCGATGGATTGGGTTTCCATGTCATCGTGGTCCTCAACAATGGCAGCTTTGTCAAGAAATCTGCAAGTAAAATGACACTAGTGTTCACCCAACAGAAGCTAATACTTAATAATAAATTGCTTTTCACAGATTCAAACTAAACACTAAACCTGTATTTTCATGCAAATATAGATTGATAAATTTTGGTGCCATTTAGAGAACTCCAAAAATAAACTTAAAACCAATCCAAGCAGAGGCTCTTTAACTCTTTTTCAGAAAGAACCCGAAGGGAAAATCCTATCAGACATCAATATCTAAAGCAATCAAACAACTTTGTTTTCTGTTTGTTTGTTTTTTTGTTTTTTTTTTTTTTAAGTTTTCCCTTTAACTTTTACTATATGATAATTTGCATGTACTACTTAATAAAAAAAAAAAAATTGCATGCACTATTACTATATGACAAGTTTCCTTTTTCAATAGAAATAGATATAATGGTCTGTCTGGAAACTATCTAATCAAAACAACTATATTTCAAACAGATTTAATCTATCGTCTCTACTTTAAACAGAACAGACTCTCCTAACAGGCCCTTGTATAATATTTTGAAATGTGTTCTCCTTGATTGGAATAGCTCCTAAGGATCACATGAACACAGTAAACAGGACCAATACAAGCAGCTGAAATAGTTTCATAGCGCCAGATCTATTAGGGGTTTGTAGAACGAAGTGCTTTTGCTGTAAAACGCTAAAACATGTATATCCTACATCTAATCAAAAGAATATCTTTGGTAGAGTGCTTGCCTTTGCTTGTTTGTGTGGCACAAGCTCCTCTTGTCACTTCTCAGCGACTTCCCAAACCCATAGAGCTGAGCAGGATTGGAGGGATAAGGAAGATTTCTCTTGGCGATAGCTGCAACAATGACTCGCAACATTGGTGTCAAGGGGCTACCCTCAGGCACTCTATATCGGTAAAACGGCCTTCCCACAATAAAGATGATAAGGCTGATGGACATAACAAAAGTGAGGATGATATCTGCAATTCCCCAACTCACATAGTCTTGCACATACACGATAACTGTCACCCCGAGAATGAGGCCGCAACAGAGAGCAGAATTCCACCAGTTGAAGTAGGACATCTTCTTCCTCCTTTCCTCCGAGTGGTCGTCATCGAATTGGTCAGCCCCGAAGCTCTCCAATGAGGGCTTATGCCCGCCTGTTCCTACAGATATCAAGTACACAGCGACAAAGAAGACCACTTCATGGATCTTTGTTGATCTGTCGCATGTCTCTGAAGGGCAAGGTTTCATTATATGGATGAACTCAGACATTGTCAATAGGCCAAGACCCTGCATCCGAGTTCAAAAAGAAAGAAAGTTATATACCAACTTTGCTAACTGTTAGAACAGTCATGATAGAGAGAATGAGAATAGATTTACAGATTTTCCTTTTAAGAAGTAGCTTAGGATAAAGTTTCGCAAGCTCATGCTTGTGGGGCCAACCCTTGGTCCATTCAAATGAACCAAACACACAACTCCCCTGAATTCTTCTTGTCTACTAGTTTTCGGTCAGATCCGAATTTACTGCACTATTGGATCGATTGACACCCATTCGAATGAACTGTTGACTAGTAAACTTTTGAGGCCCATATGGAGATGATAGAAATCACGATTGTGGCTGATTTTTTCAGAGAGGAGGGCCCTAGGGAGTCCTTAAAATCCCTCCTTTTCCATCCTCATGTGGGTCCCCAAGTGGGCCCCACAGGCATGAGCTTACAAGCTAATCCTAAGCTTGTGCTTAGGAGAACCGCCCCTATGGATATATTTTTACGCATGCCTTTGTGCAATGAGAGGATTTTGCCACAGACGAAAACATTGTTTTGATTTTCTTGCAGCTCAACTTTCCAATGTTTGTTACAAAAGGAGAAAAATGAATTAATTTTCCTCGATAGAGAGGATTTTGATTTTCTATGGAAGTGGAAATGAAGGATTCTTCTCTTGTGTGAAACTAGAAATTTGTGGAGCAGAAATCTCTTGCAGCAAACAAAGTAGGTCAAATCAGAAGCTGTAGTTCTGAACTCAACTCGCCTGAATGACTAATAAGGGCATCGAGTCAGCAACTTGGATCAATCTGTTTTAGTTTTCGACAGACTCGGTTGGAATTGGTTCTGTGCCCTTTAAGTGAGTTAACAGGTTGAGTTCGATCAGTTGACGGGTCACTGTGCAATGAGTTGGTTTGGTTTGGATGACGAGTCACCGGGCAAGTGCGATCCAACCTGAACCCGATTCATGTATTAATCAAATTCCATATCATCACAAACCAAACTCGCTAATAAAATTGGTCAACCCAGGCCCTGATTACCAGGACAGGTAAGGACTTGCCACCCCTAGATGTTTGTCATGATCAAACTGGCCATGCCACTACAATATCATCAACAACCAAGATGGCGATGATGGGCCCAATTTGCGGCGTCACTCGATCATCATCAATGTGGTCCATCATGTGAACATGCTGTGAACTCAGTGAGAAATGATTAAAGCATAGAATGGAGATTACCATAAGATAAATGATGGAAGAACCAACAATTGCAGAGAACCTCCCTAAGTAAGCATCAGCCAAAAACCCTCCTATCAGTGGCATCATTGTTGTCACTCCAGCCCAGTAGTTCACATTCTTGGCAGCAGTTTTGAGATCTTGATGCAGGATTTTGGTCAGGTATATGATCAGGTTCGTTGCTATTCCAAAGTAAGTCAATCTCTCACTGAACTCGATTGCTGGAAGAGGAGGAGAAAACATGCATGAGTGAAATTCTTAATCTGACCAAGTTTAAGTAGGGGTGCAACTGGTGCAGTTCGGTCTGGATTGGCTCAACCAAAATCTGACCATAATTACAAGTAGGTGAACTGGAATGCAAACCTAACCCGAATGAAGAAACGGGCCAACTGGTCAGTCGTAAAATTTGGAACCCGAGTGTAACTCAGTTTGAGCCAGGTTGGGTTTGGAGACTCTGGGCTTTGTTTTCCTTTTAATAAGAATATAAAAGCTTGTGATTTGGATAGCCCAGTGGTTGGGAGTCTCGCTCTCACGGAGCTACCAATAGTTTGATCCCTGGGTCCTCCCCACTTTGTGTGCAGGGTCCAGCTACGCTTATTGAAAGTGTCAAATTGAACCCAAAATAAAGTATGGAAGCTCAGACTGGGAAAATAAAAAGGGCAATCAGAACTTTCGATTGCTAGGTCAAGCTGAGGTTGGGTAGCTATTAAATGGTTCCCTCTGGGGTGCAACCATGGTGTATCCAGATGTAGTTAAAAGGCCAGAGATTTGATTATGAATTTGGCATTAACTAACAAGCTCGAGGCCCATTTTAAATCTGGGTATAATACATGATGTGATGTTAATATAATTATAATTACTTCTTGGGTCTCAAAATAGATTTCTTAAGTAGATAAATGGAGATGTTCAAATGATAATGTGATTTAAGCTTTTTAAACCTTTAAAATATGAATATTATTTATCCTGGATCCGAATTCTCAGATTAAGAGATTTTAAAATCCAATGTGCATGGATCTAAGGTGCCCATTTATTTGTAAGAATTTTAAAAATTCATGTCATAAGAGAATATGGTTGCTTTACCTTTTCCCTTTTAGAAAGCTAAAATTCTGAATATTCAAAAGGTTAAAAATGACATTTTTAATACTTTGACAACCAAATGTGAAATTCTAAAGGGAGCTTCTAAATATACACCGTTTTTCTCTCTTCTTATACCAGGATTTTAATTTTTTTTTTTTACAGTTTTGCCCATACATGAACAGACTAAAATGCCCTTGTCAATATGCATGTTCGGCCAAGAGTGGCCGAACACCTTTCATATGTTCGGCCCTGTGTGGCCGAACACTGTGAAGTTGTTCGGCCACACCACGCCGAACAATATGCACTGTGTTCGGCCACGCAGGGCCGAACATGGCGACGGGATGGAACGCCTTGCATGAGCACACAACGGAATGGAGGGAAAAATATATTCTACTATCACAATCTAAACATGCAAGAACCCATTGTAATGTATAATATGTGGAGAAGAGAAGAGAATACCTTAAAGAAGAGAATACCTTTGAGAAAGAGGGATTTTTGGTGTAGAGAAAGAGGATTTTGGTTGGGTGGGGGTATATATGTAAATGTAGTGTGTATAAAGAGAAGAAAACTAAACCCCCTCACTTACTTCATTGTGTATAAAGAGAAGTGGTGTAAGAAGAGATAAATTCAGTGTATGTTTAGCAAGGCCCAATTCTAAATGCTGACATGATCTGATGCGAGCATCAAATTTCAACATTGACAATTCTTGCCGAAAATACCTCTCGACATGTAAACTCTAAATCTATCTATAATTAAGTTTTGTACCATGTCTTTTTAATTAAATACTTTGGATATACATTGATCGGCATCTCTAAGTTGGGGGCTCCTTAAAAAAAATTTGAGAAAAATCAAAAAATAAAAATAGAAACTCCAGGATGGTGGGTCAAGAGCTTCAATCATACGAAGTAGACAGGTTTACTTTCAAAAGTGAAACAGTTAACCCACACTGGTCCTATCGTGGAAAGGAATGGAGGACACCAATTTCCAAATTGATTTGACATAGTCACTACTCGATCCCTGTGGAAAGAGAAACCTTGCACGCCCACCAGTCCACACGTGGGGAAAGCAGCACGTGTGAGGTCATATCCACTCAGGATTAAAAAGAATGAAAGAGCAAAAGAAAATGCCCACAAGGCAATGGATATGGAATTTGTAACTCGACTTTGAGAACTTTATGAAAACCTCTGATCTTGCGTAACATATATCATCCTAGCACGTGGTGCAAATTGAAACCTTTTTAGCACATGAAAGACTTAATTGGGATGCCAAAATTCTTGACTCAGAATTGAGGAAAAGGATCAAATAGAAACCAGTTTTATGACAACACACATTCCATTCCTTAAACATCTCAGATACACTTTTTTGACCGTTCTGGACAGAAATCTAAAACACATTTTAGTTAGAAAGGAGCTACTTTAGCGGCGGTTTTGTCTTAATTGGTTATCATAAGAGTTCATTTGGGCACAACACATTCGTGGAACATGGAATTTACGACTACTACATGAGCAGGTTTTCATCAGTGCAACCTACATGTACTTTGTCCCGTGAAAGGAGAAAAATTCAAGTGATTGACAATTGTTAGCCCACTACTTCAATGTTTGGTATTTATTTTCCATCACCACAGCTGCACCAAATACGGTAGTCGAAAAAAATTTTTTCCTTTTTTTCTTCCATTGTTTACACAAATGGATCAAATGAACTCCAAAGCTGTCCGTACTCAAAGTTCGAGTCCTTCATGTTGAGAAAGAAAAAAGAAAAGAAAAATACCCTAAGTTCACATAGAAAGTCGTATGTGACAATTTCTCCAACTAGAATTAAAGAAAGTTAAAATAAATTAATTTACTGGAATGTAATAAAAGAATTAACATAGCCAGTCAATTATAATTAAAACAAGAAAAAAAGTGAAGAGGAGGAGCAGCAGCAGCATGAGAAGAAATGATCCATAGAAAGTCCATACCAATGATGAAGAGGGCGGCCTTCCATGCCCCAGTAGAGGCTCTAAGGGGAGTCCGTCCTTCATTATCTATTGAAGAATCATACACCCATTTCCCTCCATCAACTTCAGATGTTACCCTTGTTTTGTTTTCAATTTCTATCTCCATCTCTAGTTGCAAAAGATGGGTATTACGCTCTACTATCTCGCAAAGGGCGGGCAGAAAAGGAATTGGTTACTTGTGCGCTATACTTGGAGCATCATCCCTTCTTATAGAGTGGCTCTCTCTCTCTCTCTCTCTCTCTCTGTGAAGAGAAGATTGAGAAGGAGAGGGTTGTGATGATTGCTTGTGAGAAAATACTCACTGCCCCACGTATGTAGAAGGGAATCGAATCCTGGATGCCAACCAAGCTAAGGTTTATGTTGAACTTTGAACCGTGGTCAAAAGATAGGCTCATGTGGGGAAGGTAAGATAAAGAAAGAAATGTGTCGACATATAAGACAAGACATGGCCTTTTTAACCCTCTAAAATGATCGAATAGAAATTGTAAATATATAATTACAATGGTCGCACTACAAAAATTAGTTATCTGGTATGAACTTCATGGCCTGATGGGTGCGATGAATTCACCTGGCCCCATTTAGGGTCACGTGGATGCCATGAAAAGGTGTTAAAGAGATCTATCGCCAAACAAAATATGATCCTAATAACTTGTTAGTATTTAGTAACTCTGTGTCCAATTGAGGTATGCTTTTATATTTTTCAGATTAAACTATAGCATGCTTTATCAAGTTGTTAAAATGGAAGTGTTTGGAAAGAAATTATTATGTCTCAAACCAACTGTTGAATTAGGGCAATCTATGTACTATTGGAAAGTTCATTCTGGGTAAATATCCATAAGTTCAAAGATTGCATCAATCGAAGCTAAAACAACAAACCTCAAGAAGTTTTCGAAATATTTGTAAAAATGCCATCCTTTTGAGCTCCCGTTTCTCCACTCAAACGCCCTGTGTATTTCATTGCAGAATTGAGCTCCACTCGAGCACCCAACGGAAAAAACCCCGATCGACTTGCATGAAAACCTTTCCTGTTTATGCCAAAGTTGGCTGTTTTGTTCATACTTGGACTCTAACACTAAGGCACGAACTGGGGGCTATGAAAATGGTATCTTTTTCAACCTTAAGGCATCTATCTCCATAATCCGAGTTAAGTTTTCACATTAGCTATTTCTTCTTCTTTAGAACTTTCATTGGAGAGACTTTATTGAAGTTTTGAGTTCTATAGTTTGCTGCTTTTACTTCCTTGTAAGAGATTACTCATCTTGTAAAATCAAGGTGATTGGATCAAGTAGAGAGGCAGCGCATGCGAGGCTAGTCATGTCATAGATTCTTACAAAAAGAACTACATCTTAAGTTGAGGGATTGACTAGAAAGGGTTATGAGTATATATTGTAACTATTCGAAATTAGTGCTTAGTTTAGATAGTCCTCAAGGGCTTGGGGTTTTTATCTGATTAGGGTTTTGCACATTAAAAATCTGCAAGTTTTCTTTTTGTTTGGTTGATTGTTCTTTTTTTTTTTTTTTTTTTTTTGCAAATTTACTTTTATTATTCTGCTGTGTATTGTTTGACTTGCAATATAGAAATTTGGGGCCCCAAAAATCTTTAATTGCTATTGGAGCGGGTTGCACAAAGTTACTGTGTTAGATCCTTTGAGATTTTTAGAATGGAATTTAAATGAGAAGACACATCTACAGTCAAGCCTTGTGTTCTGAAAGATAACAAATATGGCTTGAAGAAGATGTTCAAATTTGAGTTTGAAAAGAAAAACTTTAAATCTATTTAATGCTTTGACTAAAAGGGTTTGCACATAGAGCATCTAAATATGCAATTGGAAAAAAAAAGAGATGTTGTAAAGATGATAATTTTGAAGATGCAGAAAATCCACTCCTTGACATCGCTAGTGCCAAGTATGTTATTTTTATAGCTAGGCATTCACGTGTTTCCTTTAAAGCTAATTTTGATAATAGCGAGTTAGAGGATGAACCTGATTGGAAGGTAGAATATCAAACTTTATTTGACAAAATTATGAAGATGGTCAAAATGAACCAGAAGGTTACAATCAATTGGCAAGTTGCAGAAGAACATATTTCTTCACTAAAGGCTGAATTAGTTGGAGCTAATGATAAGGTGAAACTCGTCGATAATCATAAGAACGATTTGGTTAACAAGTTAACTACTGTAGAAAAGAACTATGAGTTACTGATTGCTAATAATGAGAAGAGTTGAAAAAAAAGTTGCAAAATTATCAAACTGAGAATACTGACTTGAATGGCAAGTTAAAGATAACAATGTTAAAGCTGATAGCATTGAAAACTTGCTTGACAAGATAAATGTTGGTTCTGTAACACACAATAACATCATGCATATTCAGAAAATGCCTGATGAAAAACTTGGTCTTGGATATGATCAAGGAGCATCCACTTAAAAGGTTAAAGGTAAAATCAATTTTACCAAATAATACGCAATGGAGGAAGTAATTGTCTAAGCTAAAAGTTAAGACAAAAGCTATCTGGGTCAATAAAGATGATTTGCCAAATATGTTGGTACATACTATATTGAAATTCCTAAATTCGAAAGTGTGGGTATCAAAATTCAAAAGCCTATGATCAAGAAGTTCAACCTCTCACCCCCAGTTGCTATGAGATTATCATTGAAGGAGAGTCATAATTGAGGGAAAGTTACTGCTAGATCCTAATTGACAATTATGCTGAATGCTCAAATCATAAATTTGTCAATTATAGACAAAAAGGGAAAGATAAGAAGATTCAGAAATTCTAGAGGAGTCAGAATTGAAAAGGAGTCGAGAGCTAAAGCTTAGTGGATTCAATTAGCAATTGGTATAGTGTTGATGGTATGGGATTTTTTTTTCAATTTAATGTACTCAATGTAATTTTAGTTTTATTTTTGGGTAGATTGATTGTATAGGTAGTTTAGTCCATAAATTTCCAAAGAAGGAGATTGCTAGTATTTCATCAATTCGTTAATTCATGGGTTGGATAAAACTTTACATCCAATTGAGTTGTACTTTAATATTTTTTAGATCGGACTATAACTTACTTTATTAAGTCGTTTAAATAGAGGTGTTTGGAGAGAAATGATTATATCTCTCAAAACAACTATTGGATTGGGGAAATCTACATATTATTGAAAAGTGCGTTTCGAGTAGATATCAATAGGTTCCATGATTATATCAATTGGAGTTAAAATAACAAAGTTATAGCCTCAAGAGTTTTTGAAATATTTATAAAAATACCATTTTCTCAAGCTCCCATTTCTTTGCTTGAATGCCGAGTGTAAAATTCTATCATAGAATTTTGATATGAAGGGAGAACTGAGCTGGCTTGAACTCCTAACGAAAAAAACCTTATCGACTTGCACGAAAACCTTTTATGTTTGTGTCAAAATTGTCTATTTTGTTCATACTTGGACTTTATTCTTTAAACATGAATTAGAGGCTACAAAAATAGTGTTTCTCTCAACCTTAAGGCATTCATCTCCATAATTTGATTTGAGATTTCACATTAATGATTCATTTTTCTCTAGAGCTTCCATTGGAGAGACTTTACTGAAGTTTTGAGTTTTAGAGTTTATTGTTTTTATTTCCTTACTGGAGATTGCTTATCTTGTGAAATTAAGGTGATTGGATCAAGTAGGGAGAGTAGGGCATGTGAGGTTAATTGTGTCATGGATTCTTACCAAAAGAACTACATCCTAGGTCAAGAGATTAACTAGAAAGGTTTGTGAGTATATATTATAATTATTCGAAATTAGTGCTTTGTTTTGCTAATTCAGAAGGGGTTGTGGTTTTTACCTAGTTAGGGATTTGCGTGTTAAAAATTTGCGTTTCTTCTTCTTATATAGTTGATTGTTTGTTTGTAAGTTTATTTTTATTATTCCATTGCATATTGTTTAGCTTGCAATTTAGAAATCTGGGATTCGAAAAATCTTTATCACTCTGTTATCTATGACTTTTAAACTCAATTGTTTTAGAAGATTATTATTATTTTTAGATTTATGTAAGGTCCTAATCCTAACTAACCTTGATTTATGTTAATTAATCTTATTTTATACTAATTAAAACTTGTTTAGGTTAACTTAACTCAAACCCCTTGAGTTTGGGTCATGGATAAGTAGTTGGTTCAAGTTTGAACTTTACCTAGGTAGTTAAGGGCCCTTTTTGTAATTTAGAGTCTTTGCATCATATGAACATCTCCTTGTTTTATTTCATTTTGTGTAATTCTTCGTGTAGACCATCTTTCATGTTTGGTCCAACTTAACTCGGATTCATATTGGCCCAATTGAGGTCCATTTGACCTAAACCGTAATTTTTCCAAAGATATTGGAGTTGCATGTAAAACTTCAAGAAAAAAATTGAGTTAAAAGATGAGCCAACGTCCTTCTTCATCTATTCTTCTGATAATCGCCGGAACTACTTCTCCTCTTCACTCTTCTTTATCTCCAACTCAACTTAGAGTTGGAAACAAAGTCATAAAGCCTTGCATGCAAGAGGGATAACTTCTATCCATCTTCTTTTTCTTCTTTTGGGCATCTATTTCATTGGAATCATCATATTCACCATCTCCTTCAAGTTACAACTTCCTAAGGTGGAATCTTTTCCTCCATTTTAATTCTTTGGATTTAATAGAGTCTCGGAGACTCAAAAGAACATTATGCATGCATCTTATATTAGATTTACCATTGCATGTCTTTGCATGTTATAGGGAACCCATCTATTGAGACTTTCTCTACCCCCACACACACCAAGAAAAAGTTGATAGGGTCAAGCACTGCATAAAAGGTAAGTATTAGAGTATATATTACCACATGTATATCTAAATTTATTGATTCTTGAAGTGATTACTCTAAATGTAAGTTACAGCTCATTCACCCTTGATTAAGCATACATATATGTTAGATTAGGTGATAATGAGTATATATATATGCAATATTAATGATATGTAGGCAATATAAGACCTATTATGAAAATCTGGGAGCATAAGGAATCTTATTGGAACTAAAAACTAAGGGTTTTGTATTGAACTGGTACTCTAGAATTGTTTTCAGAAATTTTGAAGCTTATGGTGAAGCCCACGACTAAGTCGTAATATTTACGGCTCAGAATCCAGAGAGTTTAAAACCCCACATTTGAACTACAGCTAACTCTCGGCTAAGTCATAGAATGAACTATGGCTAAGCTGTAACTATCCCGTGACCAAGTCGTAAGTCATTTTACGGCAAGCTTTCCCGAAAACACGAAATTCTATTTTTCTTCTATGGCTGACCCTCAGCTAAGCTGTGAACTATGCTACGGCTAAGCCATAGCCTAGCCATAGGCTTAGCATGGCTAAGCCACAAGCCAGTATACGGCTAAGCTGTAATTGTGTATGAAATTGAGGGAAAAACTAAGGAACTCGGCTAACCCGTAAGAATACTGTGAATTTAGGATATGAGGGATTTCAAATGACCTTATAGGGTTTTAGATATGACACATTTTCCCCAACTAAACTAATTCAATTGTGATTAAATGATAAGAAGAACAAGTGCAGAGTTGTCACTTATTCTTTTCGATTTTCCGGATGAATTTTCGATGTCACGTCATGGGTGTAGGCATAAGAAGAGGTGTCCTTTATGTACACAATGTAATGCCAAGATTTAGTAACACAATAACGCTAGACGTCTTATGAATACATCGTATTGAATGCCCTCGGGATCACGGATTATCTAGTATATGGTCGGCTAGTAAATTTCTTTGGTACTTTCTCTATTTAAATGGACTTATATTATTAAGAAACCTTGCCCTCAACATAATTTGATCATGTACCCATTCTTCCGGCGAACCTTGAAGTAACCAAACTGGAGTTTCTACTGAGTGTAAGTCTATGAGCCGAAATGGGTATAGCTAAGGTTGAGAGGGTTCGAGCCTAATTGCTTATTTAAGTATACATTGTCTAATTATTAGTTACCTTGCTAATTCCGATTTCTATGATTGCATATGATCTCAAGACAGAAATCCCCTCATGTGTGATATGATAAGTATGAATGAATTTGTATGAATATGAGACGATCATTATGGTTGATTATAAGCATCAAAGGTATAAACTTGAGTCGGTCTTTTTATATTGAGTCGGCACTACTTAGCTTGTACCCTTATGAGGTTCGACGGGACTAATTTGAGTACTCTTTATGTTCCTACTGTAGTAGTTTATGGAGGAGTTGTCGGCGCTCCTTGGGATGTTAGCCTGGTCCCCTAGTGTAATTCCCATATGTATGTTTTATGCTCTCTCTAGATGATACGCTCTCTTTTGGGAGAATAGAATATAGCCTTGTAGATGCCAACTAATATGTTTGATATTCCGTATTGATTCTTTACTCATGCTTACTCATCCACAACATCCCTAACTTACGGTTATTGCTTTTCCTTTAATCAATATTTTCTTTAATTCATTCGAGACATTATGATGGTACTCTATATTTGCTTAACCATTGTGTTAACAGTGCCACCCTTGGTGTTACAGATATGGGACCCAATCCCAGCACGACTGTCGATGCGTTTCCGAAGGGTACCCCAACGGTACTTAGGGGTATAAAAGAGCAGAAGGAAAGCGACATATTGTCACAACCCGAGCCCAGGGTTTGGGGGTTAGCAAAAGCCAAACCTAATGACACACGTACTCCCGTGCATGCACACGTAGACCGAGTCTAAATGCACACGCACAAGGGAAACATTCACACGTGCCAAACATGTACGCGGAAGCTGTAAATATCAGAAACATCAAACTAACAATGCAAGAAGAGAATACCAAGAAAGAACTGACATAATTACATATGAAAGTCTTACAAAAAGAACAAAATAACATATACAGTCATGACATATACACAAGTGAGCAAATCCTCAAAACAAGACTCCAATGATGCATGCCAAGAACGCTCTCCCGGGGAGTGATCACATCCACTCCTCTAGGCCTGATGGGGCCTCGGGGGTCTCATCTGGAGTCTGGCCGACCGGCGGGGGGTCGGCAGGGGTATCTGGGCCTGCAACACCAAAAACAACCGTGAATACGACGATTCAGCAAAGTATAAACCATAGCAAGTTAACACACGTTGTGTCTAATAGAATAAAGAACATCATGTAAATTAAATAAGGCATTTTTGTATTCTAGGCTGTCGTGCAAGAAATAAATATGCTATGCGAATCAATGGATACATGCTGTGTACATAACTAGTGGCTACTACATTACCATATGCTCCCAAAAGAGGGATCTTATAACATGCAAAGAACACCATTGTCCGGGCCAGGGTACAATGGGTCTCGGTTTCCTGGGGTCCGGTTCCCCAAGACGTATCCTTACTGCAGCAAGGCCATATAAATTATACCAAATTCACCCCGTCGGGATCCTAAGGCTTAGGCTAAGTAGTGCCTGACCATACAGAGTCAATCATGAAAACCCTGAGTAGATCGTGACAACATATCATACGTTCATATCTGAAAACATATTATACATGCATACTCAAGGTAAAGAACCACAATGCGAAAGTAACGGAACACAAGTAATCATGTCAGAGAGTAGAGGTCAATAATCGAATGCAATATGTTATGCAACAAATCATGCGAAATCGAATCATCTTTATTTACAAACCAATACTAAGCTAATTATCCGGTGTTTCTAACCGTGCATGATGATGTAGTTTTAAGTTATTCGATGCACCGTTGTCTAGTGTTGCATTGAATCGGGTGGTGCACGAAGTCCCTTAAACCAACACCCATGGGGAGGTGCTTAACATCCGGATAACGAACATGAATGAGTCGCAGCCCTCGAGATCATTCACGCGTTGTATCACATTCCGTTGGGCAAGTCTAGGTGCTCTACATTCTATCATGAAGGCTATACTGGTCTTTCCCTTACACCTATCCTTGTTTTTCATTAGTCTAGTGTGGGTACGGCTCAGCCGTGTGTGTGCTACGGCTTAGCCGTGTGTGGTCTACGGCTTAGCCGTATCTGGGCCGTAGAAGGTCTGTCAATTTAAGTACTTTCAGTTAAATCCAAAAAGGCACCCTGTATTGATCTACGGCTGGGCCACGGCTGAGCTTCGGCTTAGCCGTAGGGCAATACACGGCTTAGCCGTGCCCTAGCCGTAGAGGAAAACTGGGTTTTTATCCTCTCTGGACTTTAAGCCGTAAGTGGCATACGGCTTAGCCGTACCTGCACGAAGTCAAATTTCTGAAGCACATACAAAAAGTCTGGGAATTCATTAGAATTGCAAATTTCCAATAGAAAGAGATAGAATACTAACCAAATGGGCTGGACACACATTTTTCCATACAAACTCATGTGAACTAAATAAAATCAAATGCATACCAACATGGGTTCTTACAAGTTATGGTTATACTTGCCTTAATTTGAATTCAATTGCACAACTTGTTGTCCTTAAGCCCAAACACAACCTAACACCAATCAAACAACATGCATGCATGAGGAATGGAAAGAAATCCACAACACAGACACACCATGCAATATGGAAACAAGAAGGAGAAGAGATAGGGAAAGGAGATGAGAGGGATGGAAGGATTTCCAACTCACCTCACATGCAAGACCCAAACTTCTCTCAATTGAGCTTGATCGATGGAGGTCGATGGATGAGAGAATTCAAGAGAGGGAGAGAAACTCCACGTGCACAGTTGAGGAAGAAAATGAAAGAGAACGTGGGTTGTCGATGAATGAAGTATATAAGTTAATGGTTAAGTCCAAATTGCAAGAGAGTCCAAGTTAGAAGTGTATTTTCAGTTTGAGTCAAATCCGGGTCCAATGAAATCACACGACATCGGTTGCAAACGACATAGTTACAAAAGTTAACGAGCTCAACGAAAGACACGTGTTGACATCAAGATGATGCAAAAATGACCATGTCTTAGAAAAGCTAAAATTACGAAAAAGGGCTTGGTCTACTTAATCCAGGTCAAACTCAACCCAACTACCTATCCATGACCCGCAACGAAAATAAAACATAAACAAAACACGATTAGCAACGAAAACAAGATTAACTAGCCATTAAACGAGGTCAAGCTGGGTCGGAGTGTTACACATATACTACAATTTGTCTTGCAAAGAGCATAAAAAAGGAGTTTTGTTGGGTTGATGAGTTTAGTGATGTTTGGACTAGTGTTTACATGCCTCCTTATTTTGTTGGACATGCATTCAAGATTGTATGAATGACTTGTTAAGTGAATTGTGGTTGTGTGTGTTGGGAATGGATAAGTAAAAGACTTTACGTTTATTTTATGATAGTATAATATTTCTTCTATGCATTGCTTATGATCATTACAAGTGTATTTTACAAGTTTCTTATTTATGTTTGAAATTTAATCTACGTGTTGTTGGATATTCCTCACACATTCCTGTAGGATCTCCCAAGTAGTGATTCATGCGTATCTTCATGTGACACGGATTGCTATAAGATTACGTATCCACAACATAGGGGGGCCCATTCTAATCTTTAATTCTTGGGATCAGAATGTTACAATTTCAATCTAATTGTCAATAATGGATGGATGAGTGTCAGATTTGGGCTTTTGCAATTCATTGGTGGGGGGTTGGTTTAGTGTGTGTGAGGCTCATCTGTGTGACACATAGAGCTATAGAGGTAGGAGATTACAAGAACTCAATGAGACTTGAGGGTATTCAAGATATCGATCCTTTAAAGCATTCGACCCTTTGATCAATGACAATCAAGTACATTAAACAATTTTATAAGGCGTTACTTTTTTCAATTTCAATCCTAAGATGAGTTATTTGACGAGCGTCACATTTTGTGAATGGCAATTCTAGGGTGGGGGTTAGGCGTTTGTGTGTGAAGGGGAAAACTTGATCAAAGATGGGTTAGATGGTCCAAAAAATGGGATACACAAAACATAAGAACTATGTGGATTGAGGTTCTCACTTGATTATTGTTTGTGCGCACCAAAAAGGACATTATTTGATGGCCATTTGTGGATCCTCATTCTCGTTTCTTCAAGGTTTGCCACTTGAATAGAATACATTTCTTAGGATTTTTAGGAATTCCATTCCATGCCAAGTTCTTGACCTTGAATGTATGAATCTTTTAATGAAAAAAGCTCCCAACCATAAAATTCTATTGCAACTATATTATAAGCACTCATATACTATATATGTTACGAAGGGCAGACCTAGGAAATTTTCCTTGGAGTGGGGGTGTGGTTGGGGGGGGGGGGGGGGGGGGGGGTGCTTTATGTAAAAAAATCTTAGGAGAGGGGGAATAACTAAAAAAAAAATTAGGGGGACGCTATGCATCTTTGGACTTTTTCGAGGGGTCGGTGGGGGTTTTAGTCCAAGATCCTTATACTTGGGTCTGCCACTTTATGTGACCATTTTGCCAACTGCTAAAACACCATAAAATTCATTTAGCAAAAAAGGTCTAGAAAATTTTCAAGAAAAAAAAGGGCTAATAGGGACCTACACAATTGTTTGGACTATAACAGTTTACGTATGTGGTTTCAGCCATAGCTTTTATTGTGTTTTGTTTTGTTTTGTTTTGTTTTGTTTTGTTTTGTTTTTTTTTTTTTTGAGGATTTTATTAGAAAAATCCTCTTAAAGTCACTCTATAACAAAAATGACCATAAAGATATGATTCCACATTATTAGTCCTACATGTTATTTTTGGTTTAATTTTTTAGAATCTGATTTGGCGGAGATATCCTTGCTTAGAGATATCCCTGCTTACCAACACACGTGAGGGGGGATATACCTGCTTGTTTTGTTTCCTTTTTTTTTCTTCTTCTTCCTTCGTCCTCCGCTGGTTCTTTTTCTTCTTCATCCTCTAGCTTCAACTCAAGCTCAAACATAAACCCAACAAACCTAATTTCAATTTACTACACTCACTCATTAAACCCAAACCAAACCTAAAACCAAGTCCTCCCCTCCCCCACCAACCAACTAACATGATTCTTTATTTGTCTCATTTTCCTCTTCCCCTTCCCCTCAAAATCAACAAAACCCACATCATCATCTATCTCTACTCTCCTCTTCTCTCTCATCTCTCCAACCTTCAAAGTTCTAGATCTCTCCATCCTCTTTGAAGAGATTGCTTCCACCTCCTTCTCTCGTCTCCACCGAAGGCTTTTGGGAATGGTGCTTTTGATTAGTAATCCTCTAGGTTATTTTTTTTAATCTTTGGGGTCTATATTGGGGTTAGAAGAAGGAGAAGGAAGAAAGAGAAGGAGGAAAAAGAAAGAATGAGTGGGAATATCCTCTCTAATGAATGGAAATACCCCTGCTTGTGTTAGATAACTTGAACGTAGAGAAAAAACAAGTAGAAAAAAAAGGAAGAGGAAGAAGAAGAAGAAGAAGAAGAAGAAGAAGAAAAAGAGAGCAGCAGGGATATCCCCGCTCATACACTCGTGCCAGATAATTCAAACCTACTAGCACTTTTTAGAAGAAACAAGAACAAAAAAAGAATGAAGAGGAAGAAAAAAAAAATTGAGAGTGAAAATATCCCTACTCATGTATGTAGGTAAGAGGGAATATCCTTGCCCAACTTAGATTCAAAAAATTTAAACCAAAATGGACCCCTAAGACTATTGTGGTGGAATCATGTTTTTGAGGTCTTTTTTGGTATTGAGTTATTCTAAGAGGAATTTTTTGGTAAAATCCTCTTTTTTTAAAGGTAAATAGCTTTAATTGGTTTTAGAAAATGTTTGAAAGGCTACCAATGCACCCATGATGGTTAAAAAAAATAATAATAAAAAAATAATTTCTGAACCATAATAGCCACAGGTTAAAACCATTATGAATTGGCTGATATATAGCCCAAAAGTTTTTTCTCATTTTTAATTATGGAAATCATTATTTTAAAGCTATGAAAGATGGCCTGAAAATCTCCAATTTTTTTAAGAGAATAGGTTCTAGACGCAAATAAATAAAGTTGAGCTTTTGTGTTTTTAATGGTTTGACTCTACGTCCAGAGCTACCCATGTGTTGAGCTGTAATTGAGACACCCTAATTGGATAAGCACAAGAAGTAAACTTATTGTTGTTTATGTAAGAAACAAATTGAAACAATGTTTTTTTACCCTAATTGGATAAGCACAACAAGAAAACTTGTTGCTGCTTATGTAAGAAACAAATTGAAACAATATTTTTTTATATAATTAAGATTCACAGATTAAAAAAACATACCGTATCATAAATTGAAGGAAGTCTACTAGACTAAAAGAAATGAGAGACCAGTGATTAGTGAAGACATTAGAAGTAGTAAGAAAAGACGTTAGGAGCAAAAGCTTACTAATGTAAGCTTTTATATGGTCAGTGTTTTGGTGACGATGATACATATTTGAAGAATTGCCTACTATATTTTGGCTTGGATGAGTACTAACCTCATGCACTCACACACATTGGACAAATCCCTCACCGATAAAGTAATGAGTGGAGGTTGAGTTGTTTGTGGGGAAAGAGAGATGCCTTATCTGATCCATCAATGCGTTGACATTTATTATAATTTTTTAGTTGAAGTCTTTTTAAGTGACATTGAATTAGATGATGTGACGTCATTATTGTATTGTCACGTGAAAGTATTCATGAGTACAAAAATTAATTTTTGATAAACAAAAATCTCTTCATCATAATGTTAGATCATGGTTAGAAGGTGGGTTGGTTTGTTAGTAGGTGGCGTATGGAATTGAACTTTGCTTTGCCTTTTGCAAAAAGGAATCATCTCACGAGCACATGATTAATAAGCGCCATTTCAGCAGATGGAATTCTTACAGCCATATATGTTTATATGTAGTTCTTGCGATATGGAACAAATGAAGAATTTATTAATTGTACGAAATCCACCACTTGGAACAATGGCAAGTCATGTTTCTTAATATTTTGTGACATCAAGAACTTCTTGGTCCTTACCTCAGAAAATTTTTTAGTTCCTTAAAATGCAACTCCAAACGTAGGGGCGACTGTGGTCCCTTGTCATTCATCATAGATTTGAAAATATTATCCCACCCAAAGATGTGTGTCATTTAACAAAAGCATATTAAATATGCTTTTGTACAACTCTTTTGGGCTAATGGTGTTTTCCTTTCCATCTCTCCTTTTGAAAGGCCAATCAAAGAGTAATATTCTTCCTATTTGAGTGTATGTCGTAGGGCTTTCACTATCATTACTTTACCATTTGGTTGTCATTTATCAGGACATTGGAGCCCATGTGCAAAGATATGTGGGAGATTTTAGAAAGTGTTAGCGACGAATTGGCCTCTAATGGGCATTTAATGTTTCTTTTGGTAGATGAAAATTTTGATTAGAAATAAAGAAAAAAAAAGAGACAAAACAATTAAGATACACAATAGTTAAAGCACCAATCCCCTCCAACAAAACCTAGCAAAATAAGTTGACTTATACGAATTTTTGGCAAGCTCATGAGCAAAACCATTAAGATTTTGAAGAATATAAGAGAAAGAAATATCCTCGAACTCTGAATTCAAAATTCTAATATTTGGAAAATTATGATGGATGGACAAATGGGCATTAATTTGAATTTGTGCAGTTGACATAGTGTCCTTGGATTTGAGTAGATAGGGAAAAAAAATTTAGTTTCATTGGATGTTCCATAGCTATATCATGAGTAGGGTTGTTAATCCAGCCCTTTGACTAGAGGACCCACCTCAACTTGGCTCTCAAAAGCCCTCAAAGCGTGGGCTTCTTTGTTTGTCCTGAAGCCGAAGGGTAGGGTAGGGCCTTATTTTGAAAAACTTTCAATCTTGAGGGCTAAGCCAGGGCTTAACTCATCCGGCCCAAGGGGGCCCAGCTCGGCCCATTATTTATTAAATATTAATACAAAATATATAATAAATGAAACATTTATAATATATTTAAGCAATTTGCTCCTCTTAAAAGTTTGGTACCACCCAGTCAAGCCTCTCCTCTTTTGTATTTACAACAATTATACATTGTTCCAATACCTACACAACAATTACATTTTTTTTATAACAATCACATTTACATAGCTTTTTAGACTTTTTATCAAAAAGTCTTAATTCCCCTTATATGCTAAAGTGCAACAGTTGTGTTGAGAGATAATTTGGCCCTTTAATCATGAAAATCATAAAATGTACATCTATAACTATCTCTCTATCATCTACTCTCAAACCTCACATTCTAAGAACCGGTCTTTATTAAGGAGTGGGCTCCACTCGCTGGGGAATATTGAAAAGTATTTCCGTTGCCTCTATGTCACAACCCGAGCCCAAGAGATCGGGGGTTAAGACTAAACCTAACCCGTGACAAACGTACTCCTGTGCATATACACTTAGACCCTGTCTAAATGCACACGCACAAGGAAAATTTACACGTGCCAATACATATATGCGGAAGCTGTAGGTATCATTGCAAAAATCCACAAAGGAAGACATATCAAAACAAGATGAGATATATACAAAAGATTACATGAACTTTAGAGTCCAACAAAATGGGCTAGGATACATTTCCAAAGGTCACAAATCAATACCAAAACCAAAACCAAAAGGGATCCCTAATTCGGGAAGACTCATGAATGCATGACAATGTCGCGCTCCGGTGGAGTAATTACATCCACTCCTTTAGCCCTGACGGGGCATTTGATGTCTCCCTTGGAGTTTGGTTGACCGACGATGGGTCAGTTGAGGGATCTGAGCTTGCAACGCCATGGATAACTCATGAATACAATGATCCAACAAAGTATAAGCAACAATAAGTTAACTCATGTTGTATCTAATAGACTAGAGAACAACTGATAAATCATAGAGTTTCAAATTCGTATACTAGGCAGTTGTGTATTCAAATGAAGCATGCTATTAGAATCAATGTTTACATGATACGTACGTAATTAAGTGACTACTACATTTGCCATATGCTCTCAAAAAGGGATCTTACATACATACTAAGAACACCATCAACCGGGTCAAGGTACAAATGGGTCTCGGGTTTCTCGGGTCCGAAAGCCCCAAGACATAAACTCACTGCAGCGGTGCCATACATATTACGCCAAATTCAACCCCGTCGAGTATCATATGGAGGCAATGATATACAAGAGAATGAATCATGCATATCATATCGAATATATATCGTACGTGTCAATCATACGTTCAAAACACACATACAAAACTCAAGTGACTAGAAACATATTGAACATAGCAAACAAATCGATCTTACAATAGTGAGAGGGCATAATAGGCGCTATACAACTCATACAAGAGAATGGAGGCCAATATTCGTCATTCAAGATGTCATGCAATACAAATTAGCTCAAATCAAGAGAATTTACTAGCCAACCATAATCTAGTCATCCAGTTTTCTAACGATGCATGATGATGTAGTTTTAAGTTATTCGATACACAGTTGTCTTTCACAAGTGTTTCATTGTATTAGGAAAGTTTATCGAAGTCCCTTAAACCAACACCCATGCGGAGGTGCTTACAACTGGATAACTTACATGAATGCGTCACAGCCTTCGAGATCATTCATGCAATCCTTGTGTTCCATTGGGCAAGTTCAGGGTTCCTACCATTCTAATATGAAGGCCCTATAAAGTCCTTTTCATACCTACCTTTTATTGGAGAGACTTTCCTTACATACATCATGTCACGCCCCCATCCCGGGAATTGGGGTTAGGATAGCCCCACAGGGTGTACATACGTAATCCCGTAGTAATCTGTGCATATAAACATACACACACAAATCACTACAAGGAAGATTGCACAGGAACGTGTAGAGAGGTTTCTCCAACACGTAAATTACATTCAATAATAAGCGGAAGCCTGTGTAATACATCTATAATGATCATAAGCAATAACAAATGAATTATCATAAAATTCATAAATAAGTCTGTACTTAACCATTCTCATTTACATGATAACAATTATTTAAGCATAAACAAAATCCTAAAATGTAAACAGGCCTATCCAATCTTAAACACTCAATAAGTATCCCGTTGTTGCTCTTCGTACGATGACTAACAGAAGGCGTCATCTGCATTACCCTCATCTAGTACCCAAGGTTCAGTACCTGTAACACCAAGGGTAGCACTGTTAACACAACGGTTAAGCAAGTATATAGAGATACATAAGACCATCATGCTGTATCAAATGAATTAAGAATATATATTGATTAAAAGAAGGCAAAAATCGTACACTAGGCATGTTGTGCATGAGTAAGCATGTGTAACGAATCATAAACAGATTATCATGCAAACTTATTGGCAACCACGTGGCCATATTTTTCCAAGAGAGAGCATATCATCTAGAGGGAGCGTACATATGCTAGGGGATCAGACTAGTTTATTGAGAAGTGCCGACAACTCCTCCGAGGACTACTGCAGCAGCGACATATCATATCATATCCAAACTGGTCCCGTCGAACCTAATAAGGGCGTAGCTAACTGGTGCTGACTTAACATATCAAGACCGACTCAAATTCATAGCTTTTATACATCTCGGTTATACTTGTCATATCATATATACTAGGAGTTCGGTCTTGAGATTACATTCATTCATTCATTCATATCTAATAATTAATTCATGCATACTTAATTGCGCTATATTATGTTGAGGGCATGGTTTCTTAACAATATGGATGCATTTAGATTGAGTGAGTATCGAGGATAATTACTAGCCAACCCTATGCTAGATAATCCGTGATCTCGAGGGCATTCAATACAATGTATTCATAAAACGTCCAGTGTCATTGTGTTACCAATTTTGGCGTTATATTGTGTATGTAAAGGACACCTCTTCTTAAGCCAACACCCATGACGTGACATCGGAAATTCGTTTAGAAAATCGAAGGGGATGAGTGACAGCTCTACACTTGTCCACCTTTCATTTGATCACCATTGGGCTAATTTGGTTAGGAAATAGGTACCATATCTAGAGCCCTACAAGGTCATTGGAAACCCTAATATCCTAAGTTTACAGTGCTCTTACGGCTTACCCGTATATATGTTACAGCTTAGCCGAGTGGTTCAGGTTTCCTTCTTAATTCAATGAGCATTTACGGCTTGGCTGTATATTGACCTACGGCTTAGCCGTGCTAAGCCTACTGCTAGGGTTACGGCTATGGTACGGCGTGGCCGTAGCAGAGTTCACGGCGTAGCCGTGCGTGAGCCGTAGATAAATTCTGGGTTTTGGGCTCTCTGGAAGGTTCACCGTAGAATAGCCTAAGGCTTGGTCACGGGGTGGTTACGGCTTAGCCGTAGTTCATTCCACGGCTTAGCTGAGTGTTAACCGTAGTTCAATTTGGCTCTCTGGATTCTGAGCCGTAGAGACTTACGGCTTAGCCATGGGCTTCACCGTAAGCTTCAGAATTTCTGAAACTGATTCTGCAGCTCGGGTTCAAGTGCAGAACTCTATCATTTGGGTTCCAATGAAGGTTCTTTATGCTTCCAAACCCCATAATAGGTTTTACATTGTTTAATATCATTAATATTGCCTAATTCTACTCATTATCACCTAATTCAACATCTATGTGTGCTTATTCAAGGGGAAATGAGCTGTAAGTTGAACTTTGAATGATCAATCCAAGAATCAATCAATTTAAACATACATGCAGTACCATATATACTCTAATACTTGCCTTAACATAGTGCTTGACCCTACTCAACTCCTCCTTAGTGTGTAATTAGGGAAAATCCTTAATGGAAGGTGGGTTCTCTACATAAAAGACATGTAATTAGTGCATGTAATGCAAAGTGCATGCATGTCATGTAATTGAGTTTTCTTGACTCTAGCAAACAAAAGGAAGTGAAATGGAGGTAAGACATTCACCTTAGAGACTGTAGCTGGAGAAGATTGTGATTTCTATGAAGGAGATGCCCAAAGGGAGAAGAAGAGGTTATATGGATGCTATTTCCATTGCATGCAAGCTCCAAAACCTTGTTTCCAGCTCTAGATGGAGGGGGAGATAAAGAAGGAAGAAGAGAGAGGATTGGCTCCAATGAACACAATGAGAAGAAGAAGGAGGAGACGTTGGTTCTTCTTATAAACTAAATTTCCTACAGCTTTTGCATGCAAGTCCCAGTTTTTTGGAATATTTACAGTTTAGGTCGCATGGCCTCAATTGGGCCAAGATGAGTTCGAATCAAATTGAGCCCAACATGAAAGTTAACCCACAAGATGAAATGCACATGATGCAACTGATGAGATGTCCATATGATGCAAGATTAATTACAAAAAGCTCCTTGACCACCTAAGTAAAGTTCAAACCCAACTACCTATCCAATGAGACCCACTAATAATTAAAAGCAAGGTGAGTTAAGACTAAAATATACATATTAATAGGAAAATCAAGCTTAATTAGTATAAATTATAATTAAGTCGGGTCGGGACCTTACACATCATGACCTTCCTTACATACCTTTTATTGGAGAATATAATCTAAAGGTTCCTTTGTTTGTGGTAGAGGTAGGGAAATAGAATTGAGCATAAAAGGTTTTCAGTATATAGACTTAATTTCCTGAAACAGAGAGCTTCAGGGCCGAGCGGTTGGTTCTGAAGCCGGACCGGTCGAGTTTTGGTTCTGTATGTGTTTGATCGGTCAGACCTGATGCCCGATCCGTCAAATAGCCTGCTCTGTTACAGAACGATTGGGGCTGAAATGAAGGCTTTGCACCTCGAATATGCGAAAGATCAAAACCATACAATTACATAAGGGCTGTACATCGAAACACACTTAAGAGTAAAGAGAAAACTCATAGCAATCACGGTGTACCAACATGTGTTCATCCAAATCATGCTTATACTTGCCTCAATTGAGTCTGAACACGCAAACGGTTGTCACTAGGCTCAAATTCGACGTCTAAACACCTTCTTATCACCATGCATGCAAAAGAAGAAAGAAAGAGAGAGACGTGTTGAGCACGTGCAGTAACTAATGAAAGGAAGAAAGGAAAATCAAGAACCCGAAGCTCACCTCAAACCACACAAGAGAGGAATCGAGAACAGGAGTGCACGAATCCCCCTTTTTGCTTGGTTTGATCGAGAAGAAGAAAAAGAAATGAAAGAAGAAATGAAGAACAGAGAGGGAGAGAATGAACGTTGAAATGGGGAAGAAAGTCAGTGCATGTTGATTTATATAAGGATAAGGATTAACAAAATTTAGAAGAAAGTCTAATAGTTTACACTAATTACAGTTCAAGTCAATTAACAGTCCAACAGAGCCAAATGACGTGATTAGCATACAAGGCAGTTACGAAAGTTGACAAGCTCAACGAAAGACACGTGTTAACACCAAGATGATGCATGAATTACAACGTCTTATAAAATCTAAAATTACGAAAAGGGCTCATGCCTACCTAATTCAGATTAAACTCAACCTAACTACCTATCTATGGCCCGGAATGAAACCAAAACAAAGCCAAAACACAATTAACAACTAATTCGTCATTAATTAGTTCTAAACCCCATTAAGTTGGGTCGAAGTGTTACATTCTACCAAAACCTTGAGGTTTTAGTAGCAATGGTTAGGTAAAGAAATTCAATATGGTATTAGAGCTAACTGGTTGCGAATTCAAATCCCAGGGGGAACGACTCAGTGTTAAAAAAAAGAAAAATGCATGTCGCCAAAAGTGCGCACGCTGCCTCTACCAACTGGTAACAATGGTTAGTTAAAGAAATTCAATAGTCTTCTCTTCTTCTCATTTTTAATCTCTCTCTCTCTCTCTCTCTCTCTCTCTCAATCTTGAAGTTGGTCTTCATCTAGTTTCCAAAAGTCAAAAGTCACACACTTAAAAGTAGATTAAATGATTAATAAATAAATTATTGTTATTTGTTTATATGTATTATCATTTATAAAATTATTATCATATGCTTATGTTTTACATTATAAAAATTATTTCATCTCACCACCAATTGTCCAATAAAAAAAAGTTTTTAACCTTTAATAAAAAAAAGTTTTTAACTATATCATACTCCCTTTTATATTGCATTGCCACCCCCCGGCCTAAATAAAGGAAAAGGGTTAGCATTATGTTGAAAGTTGGGTGGTAGCATAGGAAACATTTTTTTTTCTTTAAAGAAAAAAAACATATTTCTTTTGGCCCTAGCTCGGCCCTAGCTCGGGCCTAGCCCTTGAGAGTAAAGCAAGGGCCTAAAAATTATGGGCCCATTGTGAAAGTCGAGGTTTTTTGTACACTTAGGCCCAATCCACACATGTGAAGGTATGATAAGGGCATACCTCAACCCGGCCCTTTGACAGTGCTCTTAATTCACGAGTGATGACTATAAGCCATCCTATTGTTATTAGGTTGAATTGGCAATTTGTTGTATTAGATCTTAATGGATTGCAATGCTGCAAATATTATGATCAAGATGACATCATAGAAAGAAGATAGAGGGGTGATTTTAAATTTATAGTAGTTATTGAGAAAATATTGGAGAAATATCATTAAAGTAAAACAACCTTCAAACATGTATAAACTTGAAAATCAAAATCAAGCAACAAAAAATGCGTACTAAAAAGATATTGGGCTTTTTTTGAGTAATATCAAGATAGAACTCATTTTGATAATAAATTGAACACATCCTGATGGTATTTTGATATTTTAAAGGAAATATCTTGACATTACCACAACAAATTAGTAATTGGGTCTTCAAAACTCCTACAAGAGGAATCTTACCATAAAATCTAAGAAGATCACAAGCAACCATGTGATCACTTAGCATCATCATTGTTATAGCCTTGTCTTAGTTATGTTGGAGTCAACTACAATAATTCTAGTTCTCCGTTCTTCATAAAATTCATATTTAAGTATTGACAAGAGCTTTTCACTAATTGTCACCTATCTAATGTAACCCTTATACTTTGTCCAAGCTTGAGATTGTTATATGGTAAAAATTGATGAAGTTTAAACTTCACTCCTCACAGACAGGAACATAAACATTAAACTAATCACAAAGAAGTGATAATTTCAACCAGATAACCCCTTGGACACTTCACTTCTCGCTTATATAATGCTTCTCAATAAGACCCACTTTACTATAAATTCCAGAGAGCTCAGTGCAACGTAGGCTACCGGAGCCAATGTAAATGGTGATGCACAAAATCATCCAAACAAGGGAGATCTACTAATCGAATCCTTCTTTTTGATGTGCCGTTTCTTATAACTACTCCCTACCCATTAAGACATTATATATTATAATTGGACGGGTAGGATCTTCTGTTTCAAGATACATTCTAGGGTGCTTCCATTTGCATTAGCATCTGCCAAACCATGGGCTCCACTAATACAAAATGGATGAATGAGAAGACTCTATATTAGAGTAGCATATTCAACAGAACCCCATGATCCCACAACCGTATAAACTAACTGCCAGTATGATTCCTGGCTGAAGTGAATTTATCTTTGGTTGGGAAATATTATATGTCTAGATTCTCTACCAAGTTCTTGATAGTGCTCGCCATCGATGGAAACCATTTAGGTTGATGATTACACATTTACACTCTTAATATGAGTTGACTACTTTTAATGGTTGAAATTTAGTAGGAAACTAGTTAATTATTAAACAGCACATGTTGGAATTTGTTGACAATTAGTGCTAGGCATAACACACTCAATGGACACTCTGATTACTCAATTATATATTGAACACTCTGATTATTCAATTATATATTTATAATCAATTTCTTCCATTTGCTAATGGTGGTAATGTTCTACGTTGTGATCATGGTTTTAAAAAATGGGCCCAAGATGAGACTTGTATCGCCCCCACAAAAAAAAAAAAAAAAAAAGAGTTAAAGCCATTGCCCAAGTTCAATACTTTCTACAGGTTTAGCCACATGTAGGTAGGATGGGTTGCAGATGACCAAGGGGTGTCATGTTCAAAAGAAGTTAAATTACACGGAAGAGAGTGATACAGATACTAACTTTTGAAGAGCATAATTTTCACTCTTAAATTTGCTATTATAATATACCTTTGTTGAAGAGAAATATCGTCCTACTTGTAGACCGCAAAAGGTGAATATATGGTCTGGCTAGATTGCCGGCCCCACTCCTACCGTTTAGGATAGGAAGAATTGAAAGCTCATTTTACAAATAAGGATCATCTTGAAAATCAGCCACATCCTATTACCTTGGCCCTAAGTTATACTAGACATAAATATTTTAGGGACACAGTTCAATAATGAGGAAAGATTACATGAGAATGAATATAATGCATGGTGGCACAAAAGTGTGAGGGGCGCTGCATTGATAAAAAAATGGGCCAAATGGGCTCCATAGAGTTGAAGTGCACATGCAGTTCCCTTGTAAATGAAAATTCTCTACTGTTGAAATGGTCCTAGCACACTTTAAAGTTTATTTGCACCCTTTCGGTGTATGAACGTTTCTTCACGAGGGCAAAATGTTGTTGTTTTTTTCTTTTTACTTTTTCTTTTATTTTTTTAATAGGCAAGTAATGCTTTGACTTGAGGAATTATGGATCAATTGTTGGGCATATGTGTGAAATTAAAGTGTCAATATCATTCAACCATGAGTGTATTGGTAGTTTGAGGAAAAAATTATTTACATGCTTGACATTCTTCTTTCTATAATAAGTTGAAAATTAAATAGCTTTAATAATAATTTTATTCTCATGAGAATCGTCCCAATTTTGTACTGGACCACACATCTATGGGCCCCACTATGTCCATGAGAATCATATGTGGGGCATGAAGAGATCTAAATAATATTTAGAGGTATGCAAAACATCAAGTCCATTAGATCTTTTTTAATCATTGACCTATGAGTCTATGAACCCCAAGTTTGATGGATTTAAAAGACATTATTTTTTGGATTTGTGCGAGTGCCAAATTTTGTGCATTTGAAAACTCAGAATGGAGGGAGATTAACTCAATCATACGGGAGTTAGGTCAGAATGCCTCTTACCTCAATAGTAAAAGGTGATAGTTCTCACGTAGTACCCTGTGTAGTCACCTTTCCCTCAGGGCCTTACCAATTGTCACCTCGCGTGAAGTCTATTAACTTCCCTCACCCAAGGGCTCCACGACCTCTTCAAGGTCAATTAGCCTCATTTAAGGGGGTCTTAGCTCCAATAGTTGGGATAAAAAAAATGTGGATTAAGTGGCCTAAAAACTAAAGTGGATTGTGCATAAGAACCTTTTAGATGATTTTAAGTCCAAATATTTGTAAATTTATAAATCTTTATTTCATGTATAATGCCATTTTGTATGGATGCCAATATAAAGTGTAGGTTTTTTTTTTTATGAAAATTCTCAAAATTCTTTTGTGGCAATTAGGAGTGACACGTAGCCGTAAACAATCTTCCGCTACTAAGGTTGTAATACATGTGAATAAAATTGAACTGGAACCACATTCCTCTGTCAGCATTGGATTAGCCATAACACCATTTCTACAAGTAATGGAAAATGACTCCAGGTCAATGAGGTGAACAAAAATCACTTTGATTGAAAAGGGTGGGCCAGCTGTGTAGATTTCCTCACATTTAACACGTGCCGGCAAGTGATCACTCTTGCATCTCTAATAAGTCCATCCCGTCGGTGCTGTCCTCATCATCGTGTGCTCTTCTATCAACACCAATCTGAATCCTGAAATTGATCATTGCACTGATAAAAAGTACTTTACATTCGATTCATGAGGTGGGAATCTTTATGCTTTGTGGTCACTCATATTCAAATTCAGACGTTCAATCCAAAGCTGAGTCATTGACAATAATTGAGTTGAAAACGTGGTCTCAATTTCACCCCAAAAATTAAAGTATCAATTTATTTGCATTAAAATATATAGAATTTATATCATAAGCAGTAAAAGATAAAGACCATAAGTCGATTTTAAAAAATAAGCATCAAATAATGAATCAAAGAAATGAATAACCATAGTCTTTTCTTATTTTATTTACCAAAGATTATTTAATTCTCATTTTGAAAAGTTACCTTTAGTCTGAACCACTTATAGCATAAGTTTTGTGTATTGTAATGCAAACAAGCCAAAAAGGATAAACCCACACCTTAATTAGCAGGTCATGGTTTTGGGTTAGTGTTTGAGTTGATTGAGTTAGGTCTAGTTGACCATGTTGGCAAGTTAGATGGATTCAATTCAACCCAAATCCAACTTGTTTATTATCGGCTCTAAACATTCGCTCTAGTCCAATCTAAAAATAAAGAAAAATGGTCAATGAGAACCCCAAATTTGATGGTTGCCATGTGGAATTCATGGGCGGCCAAGTTTGGTAAAATAGTGTCCCACTATGATTAGTGGTGAAGATCACTTTTAATCGAGTCATAGCATGCAATTCAAGGGGAGCAGATGTTGCTATAAAACAGTGTACCAAAGAGAGAGTGGGCCTGGGAATCTAAGGTTGTCGTGGTGGATAGGAAAACCAACTCCTATGGTGCCCACCACAACTTGAACCCTGGTGGGCACCTTTACTTCGCTCCCACGTGGCCACAAGGGAAGATAGTGGGCCCACAAGGGAATATTTGCTGATTTGTTCCATGACATGCCCTCAATCAGGGATTATGGTATTTAAGAAAAACTTCAACGCAGGGAAATTGTGCATGGGCAGATTATGGTAAGGGATTTCATTTACCTAATTAAGAAAAAAATTCAACATTGGGAAATTGTGCATGGGTGGATTATGATAAGGAGGCCAGGATATGCTAGGATGGCTTTGCCCAAATAGTGAAGGAGCCCTCTATATTTAAACTGGATCTGGGACCTATCTTGGTCTAGTTTGGTACTGGGTCTGGGTATGGATCTGACCTAGATCCACATCCTTTGCCTAAAGATTTTCTATTTTTAAAGCTTGTGAAAATCTACTCTACTCACTGTACTACACAAGTTTTATATATATATATATATATGGGAAATATTCAAGTGCATCCATCCCTCACTATTTTGGTGAGGGACACTCCCTTTTTGGTAAGCATTATTGTGCAAAAAGACAAAAAAGGATACCTTTTTGACCTTTGATAGGTCAAAAAAGGAAGTGTCCTTCACCAAAATGGTAAGGGATGGATGCACTTGAATACTCCCATATATATATATATATAATTAAATAAAGGCAATCTTCATTCGCATATGTCCCTAATATATTGTCAAAAGTGGTTACAAATAGGGTAAGGGCCTTAGAAACATTGGGGATAATAAATCAAAATTTTAGCATGGCATCATATCATTTGAACCTATTTTTATTATCATATATTACAGTGGAAGGTTTTTAGTTTAATTGTGTTTACCTTTCCATTTTTGACTCTCACTATACCCCACATCAATTTAAAATTTATTAGCTCAAGATTAGCAACTTTAATAATTTTTAAAAATAGGTTAATGTAGGGTCTTCTGACTTGTGAGAGTTAAAATTAAAGGAGCCATCAAATTTAAATTAATAAACCTTCCACTATAATACATACTATAGGTTAATATGGGGCCTTGTGAGAGTCAAATTTGAATTGAAATATTTCGCTATAATTTTGGGGTCCGGTGAGTCAAAATTAAAAGGTACAGCCAAATTCGATTTGAAAACATTTTACTCTAATACATAATGATGAGTTGATGTGCGATCCAATGAGAGCCAAAATTAAATAGAACCCTTTCACTGATAATGGGGTGAAAATTCACCCATCATTTATCCTAATGGTCTTTCTCCATAGATTTTGCACCTCATAATCATGTCATCTCAAAGATTAGGTAACATCACGATTTTTTTCATTTCATTTTATTTTATTTTTTGCTGATAAGTTCAAGAACCGACTATTTCACTAGGTGCATGAAGTCCCTATCTCCTCCACACACCTGATAAGTCAAGCCTTTGCATACGCAAGTGGTCCTAGGTAGAAAGCGCGAGCTTGCAACTGCAACCTCCAGTTTTTTAGACTTGATTTTTTATTTTATTTTCATTTCCTTCCTTTTTTTTCTCTTTTTGAGTGGCACGGTACTTTTGCGACCCTTGGGCAATTGTGGGAGATGAGATGCCCTTAACCACTGGGGTGTCTCAAGTTTCCCTTTGCATAAGAAGAAAGACGGTAAAACCTGGCCATGTAATAAGAATGGCAAGCTATAAGAAAAATCAACTTATATTGTTATTTTCAAGAATAACAATGGTATTGTTTATTGAGAAAAAGTCCCACATCTCACATTGCTCAAGTAATGAGTATAATCTGGCTTTATATATTTGTTTAGGCTTTCTACCTATTAGTTTAAGCTTTTGGGTTGAGGAGTGGGCTCTACCTAATAAGGAATATTGAAAAGTATTTTCACTGCTTGTAGTTTTGATAGCAATGGTTAGCTAAATAAATTTAATATGATATTAGAGCGAGTGTCGTTCTTCTATAGCATACGTGACAAGCCTGTTCAAGGAATCTATTTGGTCTTCATGTGAGGGGCAGTTTTGGAAAACAGTCTCACATCCCACATGACTCAAGTTATAGGCTTGATATAGCTTCATATACCTGTTTGGGTCTTTCACTTGCTATCGTAAGCTTTTAGGTAAGTACTTGGTATCTCACATGATATCAAAGCAGGTATCGTTCTTCTATAGCCCATGTGGCAAGCTCATCTATGAAGTCTGTTGGCCCTGTACGTGAGGGGGAGTATTGGAAAAAAGTCCCACATCCTACATCGCTCAAGTAAAGAATTTTACATAGTTTCATATACCTGTTTGGGCCTTTCGCTTATAAGCTTAAGCTTTTGGGTTAGTATATGGTATCTTACATTATCCCCCATTGTTAGAATTTTTGTATTAACTAATTCATGGGTTGAATAAAGCTTAAGTTCATTGCGTTGTATGTTATATTTAAAATGGACTGTGGTTACACGCCTGATAAGTTAAATTGAAGATGACGCAAATTAAAATATTTTTCTAAGCACAATATGAATTAAAAAGGTCATTTCTCACAAACCGAGCGTTGGATATGGGTAAGCTACATACCATTGGAAAGCTTGTTTGGAGTAGATATCCATAGAGCTTAAGATTGCTAAATCGGAAATAAAAAAATAAAGTTATGGCATTGGAAAGTTTGTTGATGCTTGCAGGAATTTCAAATGCGCTCGAGCGCCCATCCAACTTGACTTAAGTGCCTAAGATAGTAGCTAACGTGCTTGAGTAGCCATTTACATACGCTCGAGAGCATATACGACGGAAGCCCACAGACTTGCACATAAACCTTTTCTATTTATGCTAAAGTTGCTTGTTTTGTTCCTACTTGCACTCTAACCTTAAGGCATGAATTGCGAGTTATAAAAAGGGTGTTTTTCTCAACCCTATGACACATTTCTCCATATTTTGAGTTGAGACTTTGTCACGACCCGAGCCCAACAAATCGGGGATTAGGAACTACCCAATTAGCGACACGCGTACTCCCCTGTACATACACCTGAACCCAGACCAGATGCATATACACATGGGAAGCATTCACACGTGCAAACAGTAAGCACGGAAGCTGCAAGTACCATTACATGAACAAAAGAATAAGGGGATACGATAAAATGCATAATCACGGATAATTATACAAAAGCTACATTAGATACAATAGAGATCTTATGATGTCATGCAACAAGATGCGAACAAGTTGAAGCCAAGCCTCTCTCAAAAGTGGATCAATCATGTCCACTCGTCTAGCCCAGATGGGATCTTTACAATCTCCTCTGAAGTCTGGCCGACCTTCGAGGAATCAGGAATGGAATCTGAGCCTGAAATACAAGGAAACAATGTGTGAATACAACGATTCAGCAAAATATAAACAACATAAAGGTAATACGCGTTGTCTCTAAAAATTTCATAACAGGCAGATTAAGTAGAAGTGCAAGTTCATATGCTAGGTAAATCATGCCATTGAATAATGAATGCATCCGATTCAAAGTAGAGAAATACTGTACTAGGTGGCTGCTACATATACCACATTCTCCCAAATTTGAGAGTGTGATGTGAGAGAACACCATCGACTAGGCTAGGGTACAAATGGGTCTCGGTTTCTTCGGGTCTGGCATCCTTAAGACATGAGCACACTACAGCAGCAACAAGCATGCTAGGCCAAATTCAACCCTGTCGGGTATCTTAAGACCGAGGCTGAATAGAGCCAAACACAATCAATTAAGCATATATTAGGACATTGCATGCGAATAAGGAAAGCATATCACAAATCATGACGGTACTCAACTGCAAACGTACATGTAAGTCAATGTCCATATCAATATCAAGATCTCGAGAAGAATACAACACAAATCAAGCTAATGCGTATTCATTTTCTTAATCAAGATTGAAGGGCAAGAATAATACTGCAAGATGCAATGCAATTCAAGTTAATAGAATTAAAATTAGTTACTAGCCAACCCTAGTCCAGTTATCTACTGTTATTAATTGTGCATGATGATGCAGTTTTAAGGTGTCCGATACTTGATTGTTCTTCCTTTGGTGCCTCATTGTAAGAGAAAAGAGTACCGAAGTCCCTTAAACCAATACTCATAGGGAGGTGCTTAACAAATGGATAACACTCATGAATAAATCTCAGCCCTCAAGACCATTCATGATATGATCATAGTCAAGCATTAGTGTGGTCCATTCTTAGGTCTCCAGGTAGCTTATGGTCAGTCAAGGAGGTCCTTTACATGAAGTTCCACAGTCCTGTAATTTTGCTTATCCAACCGATCGCTGAGGTATTCCACTGGTCGGACCGCTTCCAAAACCAAAATTCGACTAATCGGAGCTTCAGGACCGATCAGTTGGCCCTGAAGCAAGCTGATACAAACAGAATCAATTCGAAACTGTTTTCTCTTCTAACAAGTAAAATAATAAACAAAAGGGGCTATTATAACATGCATACACTAAGTTTAAGTGAAGTAAATCATAGCAATCATGGTATACCAACATGTATTTATTCAATAGTTGCTTATACTTGTCTTTAATGATGAGTTACCAAGCTTTCACTCGTTTTAGGCTCGAATTCCGGAAGAACTGGCACGAAAGATCGAGGCTTGGCACCGAGACAAGAATGACGAAGGAGAAGAACGAAGGAAGAAGAAGAACGGAAGAAAACAAGACGATGAAGAGAAAGAGAAACGAAGAGATAAGGGGGTTAGGTAAGATATATATATATATAGTTTAGCCATTTGTAACCAAGTCCAAAAGTCATACAAATTACAATTCGAGTCAAATGAACACTAACAAATTTCAAGTGAATCCAAACACTTTCGAGTCAGTTACGGAAATTAATGAGCGCAGCAAAAGACACCCAATGACGTCAAGATGATGCCCAAACAACAAACATGAATAAAACAAAAAAAATTACGAAAAAGGGCTCGCAGTTACCTAATCCAGGTTAAGCTCAACCCAACTACCTATCCAAAACCCCTAACATAAGCCAAGAAGGACAAAACACAATGACCAGATAAAATCTTCGAATACTACACTAAGCACACAATTAAACAATCTAAACCTCCTTCTTTGGGGTCGGGGTGTTACAGACTTCACATTGGATATGCTATCTACAGCTTCTATTAGAAAGTTGGAAATTGCTCTCTTGCCATAGAGATTCATTTGTGGTAAAGATCGAAGCATAAATAACGGGGCACTGAGGGACTGCGTATTGTAGATTCTAGTAAAAGCAATTATGATGTTTTTTATCAAAGGACTGACTGTAGGGTTATCTTGTAATTGCAGAAGTTAATATTTGATTTTATCCACTTTGGATTAGTGGTTTTTTTTCTTTTGGGTTTTCATGTTAAATATTGTGTTGTCTTGCCTACTTTATGTAGTTGATTGCTTTTATTTTTATGCTGCATAAAAGTAATAATTGAACTACAATCTAAAATAAATCTGAGGCCTAAAAACCTTCACCCTTCTTTTAAAGGGAAATCATTTGGCAACCTCTCCTTCGTCATTGGGTTAGTTTCTTTGAGTGGAAGTGTTTGCATGATGCTCTTCGTGTATGAAAAACTTTTGCATAGTTAATTTGTTTCTAGTTGTTGTAATTGTCCTATTTGTAACAGATTCGAAGAGACAGTTGAACATGTACTTTTTTAATGATCATGCAAGAGCCGCCTAGTTGAGCTCTCACTTGCTAATAATGGCGAAAATCTTTTTTGGAGTTATTTGACTCAACAAATCGTCCTATCCATCCCTCTTCTAAAGCCTTGGTTTTGGTTCTTTGGTGGATCTTAAGAAAACGTAGCTATGACATTAGTTTTAGAGAGAGGGCAATAAACCATTTATCTTCTCTAAATACTGCTTTCAATATGGTAATTGAAGATAATGGCAATTTAGATAAGCCCCATCAATTGTCATTTGATTGCAATCAAGGTTTTAATTTGACTTTTATCTCAAGATTTTTTCCTATACATTTTCTAATATAGCCTTTAAAGTTGCTAATGGTAAAACTGTTTTTGGCTTTGCCTTTTAGCATAGGGATTGTTTGGTAGGTGTAGTTACTGTGTATCACTTGAAAGTCTATTTTATAGAATTTCACAAATCATTGTATTCCTATATTTTCTACTGTAAACATACACATTTAATTGAGAAATGATCTCAATTTATACATTCAAAACTAACCTAATTATCTATTATTTAAAATTTAAACTATTTAAAATTCATAACAACAAAACTAATTTTTATCTAAATCTAAGATACTACTATCTAGTATATTTGCGTAAAGATGTTGAGACAAAAGCGATTATTGTTGCCTCCATCGAAGCAAAAGTGTGCAACTTCCGTCGGGTTTGCATTTTCTCCGATGCTTTGGAAGTTGTGAGAGTTACAGAAGGATCTTTTTAATGACGGATTGAACCCATTGTGCGGTGCTCTTGCTTTTCATTTTGAGTTTGTTGATTTTTGTCCCGAACGTACATATTATGTGGTTTTGCCGGTGGGGGCATTGAGTAATTTGTTTCTTTGCTTAATCCCTATGTAGTCTTCCCTATTGTTGCGCTGGTGCTTTTTAATGTTGTTCCTAATTTACCTAAAAAAGCATACTTAAAATTGATAGAGAAAAAGATGTAGCCACTTTAAAATTTCTTCAGCAAAGACAACTCATTAAAAATCTAAAACAAGAAAAAAAAAAAAAAAAAAAACTCCCCAGCTTCAATTTTTATTGCCTGATGCTTGAATTTGATCACTTTCGTCGGGGCTTTAGATTACGTTATTAAGTTAGTTATGTCATTCTCCATTCAGGCTACACTTAGAATAGTCAATATCAGAAACTTGATCCTAAAACATACCTCTCTAGTTGGATGTGCCCAACCAACGTGCTACTCCCATAAATGCTTAGCAAACAAGATTAATGATGACAAGGCATAACATTTTTCGATATGATCTCAATCTACTCACATGGATTCGATCTTTTGGGTCATCCCATCTTAAGGATATTCATCATTACCTAAACAAGATAATTTGGGGCAACTGCCAATTAAGATCACACTCTACCAACCCGATCTTACCTAACCAATGCATATATTCTTATCATAAAATATGCTAATATAGTTAAAACATAATCAAATAGGCGCATATGGGGCCTATTTGTTTCATGTAATTGAATTCCAAAGAATTCTAAGACTTATTTCTAAAAGTGGCTAAATTAATTAAAGGAATTAAAGTAAATGTTAGAAAATGACCTTCAAATAATCTCTTAGTTGAAATAAATCAAAGAGAGGAGAAATGAGCACCTGACCATTATCCTATTAATTCAAATCCTTTACTTTCTCATCAATTATCCTTTATACCTCACCTTTCAACAATCCTTTCTTGAAGCCTATTTGACATTGAGTCTCTATTATTCAATTCCATGCAGATAAATGAGCACACAGTAAATGCTCATTAATGTCTTCATTTTTTTTTTTTTTTTTTTGATGAGGAACCTGCCAAACCTCTTGTGCTTAACATTGGTAAAACTATAAATACACAAAACTGCCCACTAGCATTATAAATAAGTTAAGGCACCAAATGTTAAAAGTAGGGACCTCCAACTGCTTGCCCTGGACTTCCTAACCACTCAGTGTGGGTAACAAACTTCCCCCTCTATGTCCAATGCCTTTTCTCCTTCACCCTTAATTGATCTCAGTTGGGCTCCACAGAATGCCTCCATGGTTGATGATGCCTTAAGCCCCAAGGAAACAACTACAATGTTACACAGTCTGATCTTAGATTCAAAGTTCTCTGAACATAAGAACTTGGGAGATTTAAAAGCAAAATTACAATTATTTTCCGAAGAAACTCCTGGAAGAATGAAATTTAAGGTACGGGTATAACTTTTTTTGAACTAATAAATAAATAAAAGCACCATCAAGAAAATCTCTATCCAAAATCTTATTAAATGATATTTTGGTTCAAAATCAACTCTACTTCTTGGAGGAAGTTCTTACATTAATAAACAGCCTTTTAGAGCTTGTTTGTGTAATGATGATATTCCGTGCTTTAGAGAAAGACATTTCCATAAAATGTAGAAAATTATTTCTTACTCTCCCAATAAAAATTGCATTTCTGCAAAATTGAAACACTTATGAAGATTATATGAATTTGGGTTAGCAAGCTACAACATTTACATACCTGAATTCCCATCGTAGCATTAGAACCATGAAATTGAGTTAATGCTAGCTTAACTTTGATCATCATCACAAAGTCCCATCTACATTTCATAATGGAATTCAGGAAATCTGCACTTTCGGGATCCATCATTGTTCATGAATACTGGGGTCTGAACTTATCAAGTAACTGCATCAAGGGATTGTGCCTATCATGCAAATTCGTCTTTGTCAATGGATATACATTTTTATTATTTTGGGTGGGTGTCAGTTGGCAATAACCAGCTAGTGGGCACTGCCAAACATGCCACAGTGTAGGCACTTCATGCCTTGGTACTTAAAAAAGAGTTCCTTGGAAATGGACTAGTGATGGCACCTTCTTTGGACTGAAAGTATTCCTGATGAAAAACGGAAAGAAAGTGGACCATTTAAATGGTCAAACTTCTTAGAGTCTGAACTTTCTAGCCCTCTTCGCAGATCTCATTGGCCCAACCGTATCTTTGTAAATCAAGAGTTCATTATTATGTTTAGGAGTAGCTCTTGCAGTGAACTCAATTGGATCATTTTTAAGAAATGAAGTTCGAGCATTAACTTCAACTCCTTTCATCATGGACCTCTTGCGAGAAAGTACCTTAATTACTACATTCATTAATAATATGGTTTTACCTTATCAAAAGTAATCAGGGATAAGAGGTGGCAATTCCTCATCCAACTCCTGTGGATCAGGGATTATAGTCTGGGTTGAAAGTTTTTATCTATTTTCGGCACCGTCTACAACTATAGGAAAAGAAGTATGGTCTAGCTAACCTCTAAATTGGTGTGATTTGTGCACTTTTTGTTGTCTGTGTATTTATGTGGGTGTCAATAAGTTGAAGCCAGAAATATGAGAATGCAGTTTTCTTGATTATGGTATGATAGACTCTTGACTCTGAGAGCCCAAATAAATTTGGTTTGATGAGTCTAGTATAGCATGTACCTATACGAGAGAGAGAGAGAGAGAGAAACCAAGGAGCATAAAAAAGTTCCGGTGGAATTCAAATGCAATGATCAAATGAGATAATTAGTGATGCTTCTATCGATGATTCAAGCACTTCCGAAGGCGAATCAAATGCTCCGAAAGAAAACGGGCACAAAAAGAGTGACAAGTAGTGAAAATTATTAAAAAGGATTTTTATATATTGGTTAAATAATGGATTGAACAAAACTCTAAGTCCATTGAATTTTATTTTATAATTCTTTAGAATAGATTATGGTTGACATCATTAGAAGAGCTAAAGTGAAAAATCAGAAAAATAGGGCATGCACTCGATTGCCAAAACTAGAAACGACTATGCTCAAGCTTCTGATATACGTGGTCAAGTCTAACTAACGAAACAAAAAATAATAGCAAGCACAAAGACTGCGCTCGAGCATGTTGATAGAAATAATCCACTGACCTGCACAAATTTCTTTCATACTTGTACCAGAATTAATAAGTTGAGTTCTACAAGGAATATTCTTATGAGGCATGAAGTATGAGTTATTTAAAGGGTTCCTATAGGTTTTGGGGGGTCATTTAAAGTAGATTATTGCAATCAATCTCAATATTATATGTGTAAAAAACCAACAATGCAGCAGAAATAAACCAAACAAAAACACACACCGCAAGAAGACAGGATTTTTAAGTGAAAACACAAACTGGAAAAAAACAACAACCGAAAATCAAGCACAATGAATCATACCACAGTTACAAAAGATATGCTCACAACTCTTATTTAGTTTTCACGCAATCTAAAGATTTGTGATTCTCATTGCACAACACCCTGGTACAACGACTCCTTATTGTCCTCTGTTACAGATCGAAGCACCTAGATGCCTTCTAGATATTGTACTTGACTTCCTAAAACAATTTTCTATGCTAAGAGATGTAGAAGATAAAGATCTTTAGAATGAAGCTTCAGCTTTTCAACTTTCCCGTAAAAAACTATAGAAAAAGTGATCTCCAATAAGAAATTTGTACTTAGAATAATGATATCTGTGTTCATATATATTAGGGTTAAAAGAGAACCCCTTTTTATAAGCCCAGATTCATGCCTTATAAGTATATTTTAACTAGAAAATGAATTGACACCAAACAAAAATGTTTCACTTAAAATCGGACTAAAAATTCAGAAGTCGTTGGAACTTCTAGCACAGGTCTGATCGATCAGATTAAACTACTATCTCCCATTGAATTGATCAAATATCTGCCTGATTGATCAGAAGAAATTTAGCACGAATTTCTACAAACTTTATGAGGCCATGACTTTGTCGTTTTAACTTATATTGACTCAATCTTAGGTTCTACCAATATCTACTTGAAACGAGCTTTCCAAAGTAAGTAGGTTGCCCATATCTAATGCTTAGTTTATGAGATATAACCTTTTTAAACATATTATCTTTAGAAAAAAAAACTTTAATTTTTTGCTTTTTCTTCGATTTCATCACTTCAGTGCATCCGGTGACTCAAACAATTGTCCGTACTAAAAGATATATAAAATATAATACCAATGCACTCAAGTTTTGTCTAACCTATGAATTAGCCAATGCAAAAATCCTCACAATTCTTCTCCTAACTCTAATATAGAGATTTCATTATTCTAAGTAGAGATTATATATTGAAGATTACTCCTCTTTTCTAGAACATCCATTAGAAAGAAAAGTGGTGAAGTTTTGCTCTAGAGATTCTAGTATTTTACACTTTTGTAGAAAATTGTTTGAGGAGTTAAGCAAAGATTAAATCTGGTGCATCAACAGTGTGAAGTCAATGTAGAGTGATTATGTGTAGAGATTTACAATCTCTAAGTGTCGCACACTTGATGAGGTTGTAAGTATCTTATATTTTCGAGATTCATAGTGCTTAATTATTGGACTCATTTGAACTTGTGAATTTTTCCCCCGGTTGGGTTTTCACATAAAAATTGTGTTTTCATGTGTGGTTGCTTGTCTGCTTTATTTTATTTTCCACCACATATTGTGTATTTGTTTATAATCTAAAAAATCATATACTTTGAAGCACCCCCAAAATGTTCATTATTAACTATAAATGGTTTTAGAATTATTGACAACAATGGGTTATTTTATCAGTTGGCAAGTGGTGGAATTAAGAGTTTTCTTTGAAGGGGGTGAGTCCAAATATGTTAGATTTTGTGGGCAAATCCAAAATTTTCATATTACTTTCGGAGCTGGAGTTTATATGTGGTTTTAGAGGTAGACCCAAGATTTTTATGCAAGCTTTGAAGGGGGGCCGAAGTTCAACAGGGTGACCAACCCCCATAACCACATGTGCATACACCCATGGCAACCATGATTGTCACTTGGCTACCTAGGAATTGACTCCTAGGCATGCCATTCTTCCTATTGTGTGGGCAACTTTTCCCACTTGTGTAGGCTCTCTTGGCTTCTATCTCCCTAGATTGGGGTACCAAAAAGAAAAGTAGTAGAATTTGATAAAAAAGTTGGATATTATTACTAAAAGGAAAAGTTTATCTTATATTAAGATTAGATTAGATTTGTGGCTATGATGTGATTAGATTTGGATCATGTTAAGTTGATTAATTAGATTTATGATGTAATTATATTAATTATCCATTATTTTTTTCTCCTGAAGATTTCTAGAATTTTTATTTACGATGATTTGAGAGAAATAAAAGGGCTTTTGTATGTGAGTGACAACTGAATGTACTGCTTTTGGGTATTTGCACTGCATAGTGAATTTTGGGCAAATCCATTTTTTGTCGGCCTTATCTCTTCTCCTTCATTCATGAATGTAGCTATGAGTGGCCCGTGAAAGTGAAATACGTGTCACTTTCGTCTCCTACTTGCACTTGCATGGAGGCAAGTTTCAATGTCAAGAAAATTTTCTTAAAAGCTTGTTTATCAAGTTTAAGGAATGAAAATAATATAATTTAGGGCCCAGTTGTTTGCTGAAATTCTATAGAAATTGAAAACATAAAATTCATAACATAAGTGGAAAAAAATAAAGATTAAAAGTAAATTTTCAAAAAATAATCACCAAATAGCCTTTCCTTTCTAAGATAATATAATCCAAAGAAAATGGAAAGTTAATAACAAAGCATCACCTTAGTAATTCAATAAATAGAAAAGTGAAGGTTCTATCTACATCTCCAATTTATATCTTTCAGCCCTCATCTTGTATCTTTCACCCTTTATTTTTTTAACTATACGTCGATCTTACTCATTGGCTAGTTCTTAAAATTGGCCAATTTTAACATTTTAAATGATTCATTAGTGTAAGTGATTCACATAGTTCAAAAAGGAAACAAAGTTTGGTCAAAATGGAGTTTAACAGGGAGCACCCACTATGAGAATGACTCATTACCTTAATGCGAAGGACAGTTCTCATTAGAAGGTCAAGGTTTCGAACCCGGCCTCCCTCTCCTTGCATATGCGAGGTTTTATTACCTAGGTGCATGTAAGTTCTCATCAACTTGCATCTATGAGTTGTATCTATGTTTCCTCACGTGTGCAACTTCCCATCACCTCATATGTGTGAATTGCCTCCCCTCTCATATACGAATTTTCATCACCTCATATGTATGATTTGTGTGTGTCTTCTCGCATTTGTGAGTTATTGTGAGTTGTGTGCCTTAGGTCTCAGCCCCTTAGCTGCATTAAAAAAAAAAAAAAATCAAGTATCACCACCATATCCATGTCGGACCCGCCCGATTTGGCCACGTGTTTAAACGTCGAACAAAATATTTTATGCCAAGAACTTCAACAGAGACACACATCCATAGAATTTAGTCACGAATATTTTAAGTACAATACCAAGTGATTACCCACATCTAAATTTACCCAAATGATTACGCTTATCTGACTTTTTTCTTGTTTTTCATTGTGATGACCAATTTTTAATTATACTTTTTATCTTTTGATCCAAACTATATCTAAATAGGCTTTTGTTCAGGTGCCTCTGTATTGTACCATATGGCCTATCTTGGGCCCTGGCTATTCAATTCGAGCCCATCATAAAATACCCCTCTCCCCCACTTGTGCTTCCCTCTGTATGTCACCGACCCCATGGGTTTTACACCAGTCCAAAGGACTAACAATTAGATTGAAATTAAAATATAATAATAATTTTAAAACTTAAAGTTGTGGGTCATAGATGAAGTGATTACAAAGATGGAATTGACTTGAAATTAATTCATATGTCGGGGTAGTCCATTTAGATCTTTCTATCCCCACCCCATCTTTCATTGCTGGGGCTCTAGATGTGCCCCGCAATCTTTCTTGAATAGTCTTTGTGCAAGACACTTCTACTCGAATACGGTACATCTAAATATATTTTATTACTGCATATTTAAATTGAAAGCCACTTAAAAATATAAAAAACAATAAATGAAAAAGAAAATACACTTGATCATCACTTTTACAGTGAAACTACTACACAGAAGCTTGGTATAACCTAGTGGTAAGGGCATCTCACTCTCACCAAAGCGCAAGGGATGGAAGAGCAGTCCAGCAGAATATATACTATGGCATGAAAATAACACATGCGGGGCACAATGGAGAACCAAGGGAAGACTCCTAGGAAAAGTTACAATTCCTCTCATGGGGAAGACTGCTGATAGATTATGCTAGCTTGGGATTAGAATAATTTACAATTCCTCTCATGGAATGTAACAAAAAATAACTACTCAAGATATTTTTTTTTTTTTGCAGGTAAAGTGTTGGGGTTTGCTCCTCAAAAATGACTATTTTGTGCTTTATGCCTTGTGATGTCTTTTCACAGATGCGACCATCATACTGCTGTATATGAACAGAAATCCTGTGTTGACGCCATCTAATGGAATGATAGGCGAATGAGAATCCTAAAAAGTATGGAGATGCTTAAGAATCACTAAAATGCTGGCATCAACAAAAAATAGAGGCTTTCAGGGATTGATGGGCCTCTCTCCTTTTGATCTGACTGAATTAGAAGGTAGACATCCATTTCTCTTCACTTGATACTGACCGAAAAGGAAAGGATCCATGAACGGCTAACTTTGAGTAGCACAGAGGGCAAACAGTTTGGTGAGCATCTCTACCTTCCCTTCTTCTTTATCCTTGTAATACACTGCATGTGCTTGGCATGTGCAGAAGATAACATCCACTTGGAGAGGAGTAAACTCCAAACAGTATAAAAGTGTCAAAAGTAGCAAATATTGTTGGCCGTAATTGGGCCATTCTTTAGCTGGTGTCGGTGGGCTGGGATATGTGAAGAGAGAAAATTAAATGCTTAAAGGCACGTGATGGCTTTGTTTAAGACGTTTTCACCATCTCCTTGGTGGGATCAGCTCAACAACAAGTTAACAGGCAGGCCACCTTTAGGATACAAAAAAGCCCAACTAAATCTGATGTTAATCTGCATTTGCTGGCCCAAAGATTAACCCTGAACTCATTGGCCCTTGAGGACCCAATAGCAAAACCAAAAGACACACATTATGTATGAGAGATGAGACCCATGTAATGATCATAAATCACAACCCATCCAAGCTGTGTTGTGTCCAATTTATAGAAACTGAATAGGAACATCACTATTGAATTCAGATTGGATATAACTATTGGAGATTAGGATGAGATACATGACTGCTGGAGATTTGAAAACCTTCTGAAAACTCTTCTAGACTCTTGGCTGGTTTGCTAAAAGGTATAAGACATTAGGACATAACTACCATTCGTAGTTGAAACAACTATAACCACCCTACAAGCCTATCAAGTTAGGTCCAACTTAACCCATAAGGAACTTGACTAAACCCAATTAGAGACTGGGTCAACTTGGCCTAGAAATCTAACTTAGGCTTAGCCCAATAAAAGACTGAATCATCCTGGCTTAGACCCAACAAGTTCTGAAATAAAAGCCTCCTCGTTGAAACTCAAAGCTTCAAGCCCAAGTCCACTAATTAGAGTCTTTTATAAATCCCTCTTTCATCCACAACATATCGGATGTGGGATGTGGGCTACTTATAAAAGAATTCAAGTTTTCAAATAAGAAAAGAGTTTTCAAAAGGATTATTTTCTTGGGGATTTTATCAACTTTTCCACATGAAAAATGAATGAAAATCAAAGTTGTTTTCCAGAAAATCAAAATCCAAACATTGGATTTTTTTTTTTTTTTTAAATTTTCAACAATCCTCCACAATTTTCAAAAATCTTAAACAATCCCCCACAAATTTGAAAATTGTAAAGAAATCTACCAAGATTAAAAAAAAGCATAAAGACCCCCATAATTTCAAATAATGCATCTAGACCCCCCACAATTTTGAAAAATTATAAAGGACCCCAGCAATTTTGAAAAATTTTAAATGACCTCCACATTCTAAAAATTATAAATGACCTCCAAAAAAAGTAAATATGTCCTACTATTGACATCCCAAAATTTTATGCATAAATGAAAGGTATCTTATGGACTTGAACCTTCACTTAGTGATACATGTCAAAGTCTCATCAAAGTGCCTAATAGCAGTAATTTGAATTAGTGACTCCATATGATAAGACTAGAAATGATATAACACATAGAATCTTTTAGTTTCTGATTTAGATAAAGCCGACACTATCTCAGGCCATGTGCCTATATCCTAGTTTCATGAACACTCTAGAGGAACACCCAATCCTCATAGGAAGCCACCACATTTTTATATTTATATTGGTGGACCAATCATAGGTGTCCCTATAAAATAAACGCCACAACAAGAAATTGTTATACGTCCATTAAGAGCCCCGCCTAACATCTCCTTTTCATTAAAGGTACAAGCACTATTTTTAATCTAGGGGATGAAATAAGTGGATGCAGTGCTTGTCAATTATAAATGGATGATATACTTTGCTCATTGAACTCAAAATTTGGGATACAAACACTAAGTCGAGTTTCTATCATATAAAAGTGATCAATCAGTAGGTTTAAACTCATCCCCATAAAAGTTAACATCCCTTGTTAGGCCTTTAATCAAGGGATCCACCAAGTTTACACACTTGACCTCACACGATCAAAAGTGATCACATTGGATTAAGTAATCAACCACCTAGCTATGTACTTGTCCAATATGCCTAGACTAATCATGAACACTTACTATACAATAATGACAATGGAGCATCAGTATCACTATGCAAAGAAATTGGTGGCTTAGTTTAGACCAAATTGGTATTTCTACATTTAAATTTTTAGCCACATTACAGCATTGCCTCTTGCTGAAAGTTGCCACAAATGTGCACGCCATGATTTAGAGGGCTGGCGTGGGATGTCATTTAGACCCCCAAGAAATTTATAGCCGTACCAAGCGCATCTATATATATAGCTACTCTTAAACATGGAATCGACTAAATCGGCATTCTAAATAGCATCACAACACCCTTCCAAATAAGAATATACCGAAATATTCAATCCATAATACATCAAAATGTTAAGAAATTTAAGAATTTTAAAGAATACAACAATTCAATGCATTAAATCAGGATTATTGAAAAATTCACTCAATTCACCGATAACGTATGCAGTATCAAATTAAATACATGCATTAAGGTGTCATAATTCTTACATATTCCTTTTGTGACACAACATTTCCTCATGTTAGATGAATTTCACATTTAGGCTGTATGAATACAGAAAGAGATAAACTAGCAAATTGATTGAATATATTCATCTTTTTCTCAGTATAATGAGATGAATAAGGGTATATGCATTCTCATATTGCAGAATTTGTATCTCTAATAGAACATTAGCAAGGCCAAAGTTGTTCACATTAAAGAAAAAAGAACCAATAAATATGTACTATTGATATAAAAAAAAATCAGTATAAGAATGAGCAAATCATCAATATGTACAAATATTAGCACACACTTAGTATGAGAAAATTTGGAACGCACATATTTATCATTTATTTTGAAACCAAATGATAAAAAAGCACTTCATCAAATTTCTCATATTATTGCTCTGAGACTATATATAAATAATAGAGGGATAAAATAAATGATCAAACTTTACACTTTTGTGTTGGAACAACATGTCCCTCATGTAAGTCCACATGCATAGTTGTTAATATAGTTTCAGACCCCATTTGGTCCTTTAAAATGAAAATTTTCGGCTAATTTGAAATTTCAGAAAAACTTAACAAAATTACATTTTAGGGAAATATATATATAGTGTATATATATGTAGGAAAATTAAAAAAATTAGTATGGATTTAATCTATTCTAGTAAAACTTTTTAGAATTATATTTTGAGAAATATAAGAAATACAAAGCATATATATGTAGAAAAAGTAAATAAAAATAAAAGAATTATGCCAAAAAATAATTTTGGCCGAGAACCTTAATTTTAGTTGAAATTGGCCAAAGTCCAAAATTTCGGCCAAAATTAACTGATATTCAAATCGATTAAGTTTTGAATGTCATTTTGTTCTAGCCTCTTGGTCGAAACAAAAAATATTGCCCATATCGGCCTACGCGTTACGATATTGATAACTATGCCACATCCACCTTATCATCCAATTCATCATAAGGAAAACTGTGTTTCAAATATATGGATCTCAAAATGAAAAATAGATTCCAAGGCAATCAATGTTCCTAATCTATTGTAAATATTTAAAAGAAATATATTTCTAACTCATTTTCATAGATTTCAAGTTAATCATCCCACTATGGAATTTATTATAACTACCTCAAGCCTGCTCACACAAAGTCACATCCTGAGATTTTAGGGCTCAACATAGGTTTCTGGATCACCTTTTGTATTATATACAATTAAAATTTCATGCTTCATTCCTCTAGGTTCGCTTGGCCTAACCAAAACACTAGCTAGGGTCTGCTATAGACTCTACATGTTCGTCATTCATGAAGACGAGGGTGGTGGTCCAAATGACCACCGCTCATGACTGTAACGGTTCTCTTCTCATCTCTTCATTGCCATTCACTGCCCATGCACGTTTTTCAGTTTCTCCTCTCTTAAATCTCCATGAATGAAACCTTGCAACGGTCCATAATGAATGGGAGACGTTGCAGCCATCAGTGATGGTCAGATGGCTATAAAAGCCGGGAAACTCCCTCTTCTTCACTCTCACATACACTCATACGGATTCAAATCAAAGGCTGAGCATCACCATCGAGTTGCTGGCATCAAGAGAAGACTGAGGGAGTTGTAAGACCCATTTTGGCATCCATTCCGTCTCCATTAGCGATGGATTCAGGTATGCTCTGAAATTTTAGAAATCCATTTACGTTTAATCATAACCATTGGTGTGCGAATCTAATCCGTTCAGAGTTCCCAGAATGGGCCATTTTGGCTAACAAGTGGTATCAGAGCCAATGGTATTTGTGTTGGACGGGTCAGAATTACAGAAAACCGGACGCTCTATTTGCAGCACAGTCAAACATAGCATCACAGAGAGCAAAAAAAAAAAAAAAAACGATGCAGGGGCCTTGGCCGTCGCCTCAGGCGACAACCAGGACTCTGCGCAGGCGCGCGTAGCCACTGCGCGGGTGCTGCGCAGGCTGTGCGCGGGGCAACACAGGCGCAGCGCAGTATAGAGAAAAGAAAAAAAAAATTTTTGTAGCCGCCGGCCGGCGACGGGAAAGGGCCGGCAGTCCCTGCCGCTGCCGTCGCCGGCCTCGGCGGGACCCCAGCGGCCGTCCACAGCCTTGCCGGCGTGTCTGGGGACCCCAGCTTGTCATCGTCTCTGTGAAGGAGACGATGAACAGTGCGGGTCGTTCTTCGGGTCGATTTTCGGGTTTGCCAGGTCGGTTTTCGGGTCAGGCCGATGACCTGGAAGGTAACCCAAGCAAATATGGGTCTGGGTTTTTAGATGGGTCAACCCACTGAACTGACCTGACCCGCTGTTCCTGAACCGGACCGTATACTTGGACCCGACCCGACTTGCGGGTCAGGCTTGCAGTTTCGGCTTACAGGTCAGGCCCGACCCAACTGATCCGGTTCAACTGGAATTAAAGTAGACAGGGCCTCGGTTTCGGGTTTCAGACTGGCCCGGGTCGACTGACCTGGCCCAGCCCAACATAACAAAATATATAAATGACAGGTCAGGACCGACCCGACCTGACCCGACCTGATCTGAACCCAGCAAGTTGGGTTTCTAGTTATATCACAGGTCGGTTCCGACCCAGCCCAACCTGTCAAGCCCGACTGGACTGAACAGGTCAATTTATGACCTGGGTCTGACCCGACCCACTGGCCTGGCCTGATTTGAATAAAGTATTATTAATGTTGGTATTATATGTTTTCTGAATAATTGGGTCATTATAAAATTGATTCGTTCCGATCAGAACCGTCCATATGATATATTTAAATGTTGTAATTATTCTGATGGGACTGTATCATTTAATTATGATCAGATCAAAGCCAGATAAAGGAAAAATGGACGATCAAAACCTTATTTTGATCATTACGGACACATATGATATCGGATTTTTGATCCGTTTCTTTTGTTGTGTTCCTTATGATGAGATCTACCATATTAGTGAATTTAATTCCCGATCCAATGGTTCAATGATAATATCATAAGGTTTTATGCATGTTTAACTCATTTAAATTCATGTTTTCCGCTTATTGTTTACATGATTAATGTTGTTTGAGTTATAATTTGTTACATGCATGAATGTTTGATAAATAAATTAGTGTCATAGGTTTCAATTTGAAATTATGAGTTAACTAGGTAGTCACCAAAGTGGCCCAGTTACGATGAAACTCATATTTTACATATTATAAAAGATACCACATATGACACTTAACTTGCAATTTCACTTAAGGGATAGATAATCAACCCAAAAGAGTTTATCTTTCGATTATTTGAAGATTGGGATAAAACACATTAAAGATGTTTTGTGAATTCGTGTTGATCTATGCCCAAAGGTGGGATCTCACTTATTCACTTAATAAATTGTGGTTTTATCAAAATTGAGAATAATAAAATTAACATGTTGCATTTGACCCAAAGGTTATTTGTAATGATGTCAAATTATTATTTTGTTGTAAGATTCCCTGTGAATTCAAAGCATTATAGAATTGTGAAAGTAATAGTTTATATCTTCTTTCTTTTACAGCTTCTTCCTCCAGATTATTGACTCTTCCCTCGTGCTTAGGAACCATTCCCTTATTAGATGGATCAAACTACCCCGAATGGTTAGACATGTTAGCATTGACCATAACTTTTCTCGACTTAGAAATGGCCTTAGATGAGCCCATGCCTCCTGCCCTCACCGAGCAGAGTTCTGCACCTGAAAAGGCGAAACATGAACAGTGGCACAAATGTGACAAGAAATGTCAAAAGATCATAATGACTTCAATTTCTAAGAGTATTAGGGGATCACTTGATCCAAGAAAACATGCCAAGGAACTCTTAGAACAGATCAAGTCACAATTTGAAGTGACTGACAAGGCATTAGGTGCCACATTAATGAACAAATTAACAAACATGCAGTACGATGGGATGAAGGGAGTTAGGGAACGTATCCTACTCATGTCTAACCTTGCATCCAAGTTGAAGGATATAGACATGAGTATCTCAGATGGATATTTGATCCAATTCATTCTGGATTCCCTTCCCCCTGCATTTAGCCCATTTAAGGTAACTTACAATCAGAGCTCTAGTCGGTGGACCATAACTGAACTGATCGCAAGATGTGATCAAGAAGAGAGGAGGCTTAAGGCTGAGCGGCAATTTCAAGTAAACTTAGTCTCCCAAGTTAAGGGCAGGAAAGGTTTTAGAAACCTCAAGAACAATGCCAACACGCCCAAGGTAGATCCGAAAGGTCAGAAACCGATGAAGAGAAAGGGGAAGAAAGGGTTTGAAAAATGTCACTTTTGTGGCAAGAAAGGACATTTCAAGAAGGATTGCCTCAAAAGGAAAAATTGGTTTGAGAAAAGCGGTAAGCAATGAAATTTATCTTTTGTATGTGAAACCAATATTATTAATGTCCCATCTAATACATGGTGGGTAGACTTTGGTGCAACCGTTCACATTTCTGGTTGTATACAGGGATTCCTTTCAACCCGGAGGCCAAGTGATGGGGAACGAACCATCGTTATGGGGAACCGGAAGGAGTCAAGAGTCAAGGCAGTAGGCACATATAGGCTGGTGCTAGATACCGGATTCGTTTTAGATCTGCCGAACACCTTCTATGTTCCGGAGATTTCCCGAATTTTGGTTTCCATTTCTCAATTGGATGTGAAAGGATATGTCTTTAATTTTGATAGAGGATCTTTGAAACTATTTTTCAATAATATAATGATTGGTAGTGGTTTATTGTGTGATGGTTTATATAAGTTACAGTTAGATATTTTATATACACAATCACTGACTACACACCATGTTTCTTGTGGAATGAATGTTGGCATGAAAAGAGGACTGATAAAAGAGAACTCCTCCATGTTGTGGCATAAACGGTTAGGACACATCTCGAAAGAGAGGATGTTGAGATTAGTGAAGGATGGGTTATTATCAACCCTTGATTTCACTAATTTCGGTGTCTGTGTTGACTGTATTAAAGGAAAACAGACACAAACAGTCAAGAAAACTGCCACACAAAGTTCTGAACTCCTGCAGTTAATCTATATGGATGTTTGTGGAAAGATAGATATACCTTGTTTTACAGGAGAACAATATTTCATCACATTTATAGATGATCACTCACGTTTTGGTTTTGTCTATCTCATTAAAGAAAAGTCTGATGCTTTGACTATGTTCAAAATATTCAAGGCAGAAGTAGAAAAGCAATTAGATAGGAAGATCAAAATTGTGAGATCGGATCGTGGTGGTGAATACTATGGTAGGTACACTGAAGCGGGCCGTAACCCAGGTCCGTTTGCAAGATTCTTAGAATCCGAAGGTATTGTTGCCCAATACACAATGCCTGGAACTCCTCAGCAGAATGGAATTGCTGAAAGAAGGAATAGAACTCTATTAGATATGGTTAGGAGTATGGTTAATAATACTTCGTTACCCGAGTCTATGTGGGGTGAAGCACTGAAGATGGCCATGTATATTTTAAATAGGGTTCCTAGCAAAGCAGTTCCCAAAACTCCTTTCGAGTTGTGGACTGAAAGGAAACCCAGCTTAAACCATTTCAGAGTTTGGGGATGTCCATCTGAAGTGCGAGTGTATAATCCACAAGAAAAGAAGTTAGACCCTAGAACTGTGAGCGGATATTTTATTGGTTATCCAGAGAGGTCTAAAGGGTATCGATTTTACTGTCCTAATCATTCACTAAGGATAGTTGAGTCCCATAATGCTAAGTTTTTGGAGAATCATGACAACAGTGGGAGTAGCGAGGCTAGAAACATTATATATAAGGAGATTAGAGATGGGCCTCAATCCTCTACTCAAGATGGATTAATGATTCCACTCGATATAAGGGCATTCCCAGAACGATCTGTTGATCCAATTCCTCAAGATACACAACCAACTCCTCTAATACAACCAAACATTCCTGAAGAAAATCCGGAAGTATTGAGAAGGTCGACTCGTATGAAAAGGCCTGCTGTTTTGGATGATTATGTTGTGTATCTAGAAGAATCGGATATTGGAATTAAAGAAGATCCAAAAACTTTTAATGAAGCTGTACACAATGACAATTCTGATAAATGGTTAGATGCTATGAAAGAAGAATTAGAATCCATGGCTGTAAATGACGTTTGGGACCTCGTTGAACTACCTGAAGGGTCCAAGACCATCGGTTGTAAATGGGTCTTTAAGACCAAAAAGGACTCTAAAGGTAAAGTTGAACGATTTAAAGCCCGACTAGTGGCTAAGGGATTTACTCAGAGAGAATGTCTCGATTTTCACGAAACCTACTCTCCGGTATCTAAGAAAGACTCATTTAGAATTGTAATGGCTCTAGTAGCTCATTATGACTTAGAGCTATATCAGATGGATGTTAAAACAGCGTTTTTGAATGGGAATCTTGATGAAGAAGTGTACATGGAACAACCTGAAGGGTTTGTTCAACAAGGTAATAATCGAAGGCTGGTCTGTAAGTTAAAGAAGTCAATATACGGGCTGAAACAAGCTTCCAGACAATGGTACTTAAAGTTCAATCATATTATTACATCTTTCGGTTTTACCGAAAATCCAATTGACCATTGTATTTACCTTAAGATCAGTGGGAGCAAGTTTATCATTTTAGTCCTGTATGTAGATGACATTTTACTAGCCAGCAATGACCTTAGTATGATCCGAGAAACTAAGGTATACCTTGAGAATAATTTTGACATGAAAGATATGGGTGAAGCAACTTTTGTAATAGGAATCGAGATATTCAGAGATCGATCTCGAGGATTACTCGGGTTGTGTCAAGAAGCCTATGTGCAAAGTATTCTCAAACGTTTCCGAATGGAAAGGAGTAAATCACAAAATGCCCCAATGTCTAAGGGAGATAGGTTTAGTAAAGATCAATGCCCTATGACTGACATAGAAAAGTTAGAAATGAATAAATACCCTTATGCGGCAGCAGTAGGAAGTCTAATGTACCTTCAGACATGCACGAGGCCAGATATTAGTTTTGTAGTTGGGATGTTAAGTCGATATCAAAGTAATCCAGGCATACCTCACTGGGTAACTGTCAAGAAAGTGATGCGATATCTCAACGGCACTAGAAGATACATACTCACATATCAGAGATCCAATACGCTGGAGGTCATTGGATATTCAGATTCTGACTTTGCGGGTTGTCTCGATACTAGAAGGTCAACATCTGGATACATCTTTCTGTTGGCTGGCGGGGCAGTGTCGTGGAAGAGTGCAAAGCAATCGCTAGTCACTCCATCCACATTTGTTGCAGAATATGTGGCGTGCTTTGAAGCCACGGGTCACGCATTATGGATGCGTAACTTCATCAAGGGACTTACAATTATGGGCAGTGTTTCTGAACCGCTAAAGATTTACTGCGATAACAGTGCTGCTTGACTTTTTGCGCAGAATGACAAGTGTTCCAGTAAATCAAAATTTCTAGGAGTAAAGTACCTTGTTTTGAAGGAAAAAGTGCGAGATCGTTTAGTGTCAATTGTTGGAGCTCCATCGAAGCTCATGGTTGCTGATCCATTAACAAAGGCATTGGCGCCAAATGAATTTAAAGACCATGTATTGAATATGGGATTGAAAGATATGCCTTGTAGGAATCAATGATGTATGACACTATTCATTGATCAATTAAAGAAACGATTTTGCAATTCTTACTTTGTTATATATTCACATGTGATAATTGTGCAATGAAGTAAGAATATAAAACTGTGATGACATTATAGTTCCCATTAAAGTAGTCATATTAAAGTTAAGTTCTTGATTAGGAAAGGATACTGATGTTGTGATTGTGGAAGGAAATATATCGTAAAGATGTGTAACCGCCACAATTCGCATTAGTAAACTAACCTAATCTCAGATTAAAGATCTTAGCATTACAGTTTTCATGGATAATCGGTGTTTTTTCAAATGATGCGCATCAGTTAGAGTCTTTTTCAAAATTCGTTTGCAAAATAAAGTATTTTCTATACACTATATATATACTAAGTGGATGTATAGTGGTCATATGCACCAAGTGGGAGATTGTTGGAAGACGAGGGTGGTGGTTCAAATGACCACCGCTCATGACTGTAACGGTTCTCTTCTCATCTCTTCATTGCCATTCACTGCCCATGCACGTTTTTCAGTTTCTCCTCTCTTAAATCTCCATGAATGAAACCTTGCAACGGTCCATAATGAATGGGAGACGTTGCAGCCATCAGTGATGGTCAGATGGCTATAAAAGCCGGGAAACTCCCTCTTCTTCACTCTCACATACACTCATACGGATTCAAATCAAAGGCTGAGCATCACCATCGAGTTGCTGGCATTAAGAGAAGACTGAGGGAGTTGTAAGACCCATTTTGGCATCCATTCCGTCTCCATTAGCGATGGATTCAGGTATGCCTTGAAATTTTAGAAATCCATTTACGTTTAATCATAACCATTGGTGTGCGAATCTAATCCGTTCAGAGTTCCCAGAATGGGCCATTTTGGCTAACAGACAATTGAAATGGATGATAATTCATTTTAGGAATGGGTGTAACGGTATTCTTAAGAATTCAGCATTCCTAAGATTCAAAATTTTGTTGTCATGTACAACACTGCTAGAATCAGTAAAAAAGATGCATTAATTTTGTTGTCATGTACAATACTGCTGGAATCAGTAAAAAAGATGCATTAAAGCATATTTGACCCAATAATGATCTCTTAAGAATTCGGGAGCCAAACTATAAACCACCCCCCCCCCCCCCCCAACACAACACTAGTTTTTTTTTTTTTTTAATCCAAGAACTTATATAGTATAATTGACAATCAAATGGCAAATAGGTCATGTCCCCTTAAGGTTCTATGACCTTAGTCATAATCCATATAAAAAAATATTGGTAGACCACATTAAACATCATTGTCATATCATTACGAGTATATAGATTAAAAATATATTTAATGAAAAAAACAAATATGCTATGATTATGTGACAACCAAAATCATGATTTGCTTCTACGAATAAAGAAAATGATGGATCACCCTAAATTCTATGTGCACACTATACAATGAAACTGGTGTTAATATATAGTCACAAATTTTATCATATCATGGTCAAATAGTTAAGCTCTAAATAAATGAATATGATATCATTATTATGCATGGCCAATAAGAAAACAAAGCCTTGAAAAGCTCATCTATATGAGGATTTGTAATTTTATGAAACCAAATAATTAAACAATTAAAGAAGAATGCATTATCTAATATGGAGTGGGAAAAAATTCATATACAAGCTAGCATCAGAAATGATCATATCATGGTTATAACAAGCACAAAACTTCCTCACCTCTTTTAGCATATTTGAGGAGTTCAAATGTGATAAAGATATACTAAAGTACACCAAAATAAAAGAAGCATGCAAGCAATACATTGGACCCTTTTTATTTTTTTTAAACAAAGCATATTGTATCAACAATATAGTCATATGTGCTAAATAAATCAGGCCCAACCATATATTATCTACCAGCATCCTAAGAAATATTGTAGCCTGGAAGTGGCCAATGAAAAAATGCTAATGGCATGCCAATGAGAGATAGGGCCAACTCTGTAACAAAAAAAAAAAGCTTTTTTTTAATAAAAAATCCATTCAATCTAATGGTTCTAAGGACCCAAATATATATAAGAAAAAAATGTCAAGTCTCTTGCATAATGTAGGGTTTAGATCATGCAAAGAATGCTCATAAGAGTGTATAAAATGGTATGATTTTACCTTTTTTTTTTGGGTTCTCTCGAAACCAATGAGGGTCTATGATCTAAAGTTTCTCACCCTAATCTCTTCGTTGTTTTACGTATGAGCAATGGTCTAGATCTAATCGCAAATCTATCAAGAAACACACGCGCGCGCAAGAAACACGAGAGCGCGCACACCCCCGCGCACACACACACAATAAAGGTTCACAAAATTTATATAAGAGGGTTTTGGGTTACCTCAGCATGATCACTTTTGAATTGGTTTTTATATGAGCAAATCAGTGAATGTTACCATACCATTTTTCATCTTGACATCTCCATACAACTTGACTTTCAATTTGTAATGTTAATTGAGATGATTCAACCTTGGGAGCAAAAGTGTGATGATCCATCTATTAAAATCATTATCTCTCAAATGATCCAGATCCAACTATTGAGAATGAAAGTATCTTAAGATTGTTAGTGTTGGTAGGCCAGGATTTGTGAAAAGAGAGAAAATTTAATGCTTCAAGGTATGTAATTGCTTTCCTTAAGACTTTTTGCGCCACCCCCTTGGTGGGACCAAGTATGTAATGGGTTAAGAGGCAAGCCACCTCCAAGATAAAATGAAGCCCAATTGAAGTTGATGTTGATCGACATTTGCTATCTCAAAGATCAACTTTGAACTCATTTACCCTTTAAGGACCCAATAGTAGAACCATATGACCCACATTATGCATGAGAGATGAACCCCACATAATGTTCATAAATCACACCCATCCAAGATGTGTTGTTGTGTTCAATTTATAGAAATTGAATAGTAATATAACTGTTGAAATGAGATGGGATATATGTCTGTTGGAATATTGGAATGTGATACATGACTGTTGTAGAATGGGATATGATACATGATTGTTGGAGATTTGAAAAAACTTTTAAAACTCTTGGAAACTCTTGGTTGGTTTGAAAAGGATATAAGCGATTAGGACATGACTAGCATTCGTAGTTAAAACAACCATAACCACCCTTTAGGCCCATCAGCTTAGGTCCAATCTAACTCATAAGCAACTTGACTCAACCCAATTAGAGATTGGGTCAACCTGGCCCAATAGCAACCTAACTTAGCTCAACAAAAGATTGAGTCATCCTAGCTTAGGCCCAACAAGTTGCAAAATAAAGGCCTCCTGATTTTGATTTAAAGCTCCAAACCCAAGTCCACTAATTATAGTCTCTTATAAATCCCTCTTTCCTCTACAACATATTTGATGTAGGATATGGGCTACATATAAAAGAATGTAAGTTTTCAAATAAAAAAAGGGTTTTCAAAATGTTGGCTCAAAAAAAAATCACAGACCTTCTCAAGACAAAGGCATCTTGTTGACTCAAGTCTTGGGATTTTAAGAGTGAAATGCAATTCTTGGATGGACAATTCCAACCAAATTCTTGCAGCAGGCCATTGATATAATATATCAACAATCTAGTCTCAAGATAATCCATCTATATGAAGATCAAGTTCAGAGAGTTTTTGACCACTTAATTCTCCCTTCCTTGCTCCTCACTCATAAGCAATCAAACAATCATAGTTTGGGAGGCCGAGAAAAGCAAGAAAGAAAACTTCTTATTATTATTATGAAAGCAAGAAAGAAAACTTCTTATTATTATTATGGTAAGAAGGTTTTCAATTATGCTCCTTCGGGTTTGTGTGGCAATGGCAATGGCAATATACATAGTCACAAATAACAGCGAATTTAGTATACAAATTGGAGATTACAAACCTAAGAGAAACCAGAGATGCAGCTGCTTCATGGGCTAATTGGGCGAAAAATATGCTCTCTAGTGGATTCAATATGAAACAAGAAGATGGCATGAAGGGGTATGAAAGCGCAACTGGGAGAAACTTATGAAAAGGTCATGAATATAAAAAGCCAAGACAGGTCATGAATACAAAAATCCATGACTGGCCATTAGTATAATCTCATGACCAATCAACTCACTTGTCACACCCTCAAAATTGGGCCGGATCCAAACCCGGTCCTAGGGGTGTAAGAATTAGGGCCAATTGAAATTTTTGTTAAATAAACAACACGGGCCTCAACTTCAGGTGGATCGAAGTCTTTCGTGAGGCTATGCTTAGTGATCAAGCAACCATAATTACACGCAGAACTGTAATCCATAATCTGTACAGCTGAGTATCACATACAACCCATATAATAAATCTCAATAATAATTAAGTCAAGGTTAAGTGCTTCGAAATATAATACTTAAAGTTAAAATTCCAAAACAAATAAATTTAATAGTTAGCTAGTAGCTCCAGTTATGGCCTTATTACAAAAGCTAATATTTCGATCTTGTCTCCAACACTAAGACATCTCAGACGATGTCATTGACGCTCCACATAATAACTCTGCCATTTGGCGGAATCTCCTATGTCACTTGACCTTTCGGTTCAGCACCGGCAACAGGATGTAGACACCAAAAGTAATGGGTCATATTGACATAATTTGGCAAGGGGGTAAATTGCAAGTAATGTTATTAAGCAAATAAGTTAAATCATATTTTTACATTCTACCCAAATGTGACGAATGCTAGCTTAATAGTATGAATACATAAAAACAGGTATTTCCATAGATACAATAAACAAAAACAGGCATTCTTGCAAATATAATATATAAAAACGAGTGTTCTCGCAGATATAATATACAAAAATAGGTATCCCGCAGATATAACAAATGGCACAGCTGTGTATAATACCCCAAAGTACACACTGACCCGATGGCGTACATCCACCTCCAATCTGTAGTCAGTCATATATATCTATGTATATGAATACATATGTATTCTGATGCACAATTAAACCATGTTATGAAATCCCCAATTTTCGACATCCATACTATTCAATTAAAATAACATTATTAAACCACTTAGATGTATATTATGCTCATGTGATATTTTCCATATTTTTTTAAAGGTAATCTCTATATCGCCTAATAGTCTCAATTGATTAAATATTCACCTTGAATCAAACCCTCCCTTAGAATGACAATATGAGCCCACGATACTGATGATCTACTATTGGTATCTATCGTGTAGTACATCCCTCAACTCATATTCCCATCTCGTATCCAGTTCAATCCTGAGTGTTTACTTAGCTAACCCTCCCTTAAGAACAAATCACATCATGTTTTATGTCCAAATCTCATGTTGATATATTTATTAATTAACCATCGGACATGATATTGGGTTAAGTGATCTATACCCTAAAGGTCACTTACCTAGGGTCACTTTACTTATCATACAATCCAGGTGGTTGGATTCTTTAATTGAGGTCAACTAGCTTAACCTATTTCACTTTCAATTTAAGTGAAATTCACTAGGCATTCATGACTTAGCCGTAGCTCATTTTACAACTGAGCTATGGTGGATGTACGACATAGCTAGCCGCGGATACAGCTTAGCCATATATCATCTTACGGCTTAGCCGTAAAAGCATTTACAGCTGTCCGTAATGCTCGCCATAACACAAAATCTCAAAAATGGGTTCTTTGGACTATGAGCCATAGCCTAGCTGTCGTTTAACCTACGGCTCAGCCATATTTGTGCACACACTCACCCCTTTTTAAGCATTTCATCCAAACAACAACTTGTGTAATCTACTGCCAATCTACAGATTTCCAAACACATTAGTCCCACAACCTTCATTCATAAACAATACTAATAAAAAGGAACTATTATTAAACCTTTAATTGCAATTATCCACTTGCCTTGAGTTGTCCACAACCAAACTCAAATCAAAAGATGCAGAGCATGTTTTGAGTACAAATCCCCTCTCTGGTCCTAGACTACTTGAACAAGACCTACAAACCTACATTCCATACAACCATTCTAACTTATCAATGAATACCCTAAATGAAACAAAAGATCTAATGATAGTTGAAAGACAGATGCTTACCTTTGTGGAAGGCGCTATTGAGATGGAAGGAGAGGAAAATGATGAGGAGATGATGTTGTAGGGGAGCCTCTTCTCCTTAAGAGACTGGCTATCTAAGGATGGCTAGGGCCGGTTACACAAGAGGAAAATAATGAGAATAAGGAGGAATGAAATGATCGAAGAGTTATGGTGGCTTAGGGTTAGAGGGGTTTATCCTAATTACAGAATAGGGCCTCCCTCTCTTTCTCTCTTATAAAAGGTTTTGTGAAATTCCAAAGAAGGGCTTTTGGCCCACACAGGTCTAAATGGTTTGAGCCCCAGGCCCAAAGGTCTGACCAGCCCATCACCGATGGGCCTTACTTACAAAATGTCCTAAATGCAATGACCCAAACATCAAAAATGGCTTATCAAATCCTCCTCTAACATTATCAACCCGACTCAAACCCGACAAACCGACTCAATCCAACATTAAAGAAATTGGGGCCTAACATTTCAACCCCCTTCCCACCCCCCACCCCCCACAACCTTAAAAGACATTTGGTCTTCCAAATGACTAACATACTTATGGAAAAAAAAGTGTGGATATTGTTTTTTCACTTCATCTCTAAGCTCCTCCATTGTTTCCTCCGGACGATGGTAGCTCCATTAAACCTTCACCCAATGAATGACACGATTTCTCAACACCTACTCCTATGTATCAACAATCCCCACTAATTGCCCGGTGTAGGTCATATCATCCTGTACTTGCAACGGTTTATACTGTAACACGTTCGAGGGGTCTACTACACATTTCCTTAGCATAGAAACATGGAAGATGTTATAAACACTTGATAACTCTGGTGATAATGCTAATCGATAAGCCACCTCATTGACCTTATTGATAATTTTGAATGATCCCACATATTTTCTGGAGAGTTTCCGTTTCTGCCTAAACCGAAAGGTACCATGCAAAGGTGACACCTTCAAAAACACTTGATCACCAACCTTAAACTTCAACTCTTTCCTACTTTTATCTATATAACTCTTTCGGTGACTGTGGGCAACCTTTAACCTATCTTATATCTACTTGACCTTGTCACTGGACTCTCCAACCATAGACGGTCCATGAAAACCGCGAGCTCCAAAATTCGTCCAACATATAAGGGCTCTGCATCTCCTCCCGTACTAGGCTTCAAATGGTGCTATGCCAAGATAAAGTGGTAGCTGTTGTTATACGCAAATTCACACAGGGCTAAGCTCTCATCCCAATTGGTCTTGAAATCTAAGATACATACCCTCAACATATCCTCCAAGGTTTGTTTGGAAAGTTCTATCTACCCATCAGTTTGGGGATGATAGGCTATGCTGAAATTCAACTTAGTCCCCAAAGCTTCCTGTAGTGATACCAAAAACCGAGATACAAACTTACTATCCCGATCGGAGACAATAGCAACTGGTGCTCCATGCAATCTTACCACTTGATATATAAGTCTGACATTTTCTCCATTCCTTGACCAGTCTTGAACGGTACAAAATGAGCTGACTTAGTCAAACGGTCCACTATCACCCAAATGGCGACAAATCCCTTCCTAGAATTAGCCAATCTTGACATAAATCCACGGTTATGTGCTCCCACTTCCACTAAGGAATCTCCAACTGATGCAAAAGACCTGGGGGTTTTCTATAATCTGCCTTAATCTGTTAGCAAACCAAATATTTTTCAACAAATTCTGCAATGTCCTTCTTCATATTCTTCCACGAGTAATGATTCTTTAGATTCCGATACATCTTGGTACTGCTTGGATGAATAGTATACTGAGTATGGTGTGCCTCTACCATAATTTTATCCTTCAAGTCTAAAAAAATAGGCACACAAATTTTTGCCATTATAATATAAAATATCATCTTTCAACTTAAAATCAAGTCTCTCATCCATATAATCTTTGATTTTTGCTATCTAGGGGTCTAGTAGCTGGCGTTTTTTTATCCTAAGGATATGCTTGATAGTGCACAAAATAAAGAAAACAAAATCAGGTATTAGTATATATGATAAATAGGAACATCAATCAGATGTGCAAGAAACGGGAACATGAGATATAGAAACATTAAGAATTCTGATATTGTACAAACTGAAGAAAAAGAGATCATGTATTAGTGTACATAATAAATAGGAAAATCAAGGAAATATGTCAAACATAAGAACATATGGTCATGGTGTGCAAAAAAAATAAAAAATCGTCGAAAAAGTTGCCAGTCACCAGGCATAGGTGGCCGTCGACCGTTGGCCAGCCACTAGTGGTCATGCTAGCATATTTAAATCTATTTTTTTTAGAGATAAACTGGTAATATTTTAGTGTTTCAAGGGCAAAATTATCCTAGTGGACTTATGTCACAACCTGAGCCTAAGAATTCGGATATGAGGATTAGCCCCAAATAGTGACACATGTACTCCCGTGTAATATATACTTGGATTCGAGTCTAATCGGAATTACATAAGGGAGAATCACATTACTTACATGGGTGATGTTCTTATAATGGACATCTATCTAAGCATTCAAACGCAGAAGCCTATTAATATTATTCATGAAACAAGAAAATTACAACCAAACTAATACACATCTATAAGAACCAGAGTTGAAAAGGTACATATCTTTATAACAAGGATAACAAGGAAAGAAAGTTTACTAGAACAGTAAGAAAGAGTTACATAATGTTAAAATACAAGAGATCATGAATCATACAGGACAAAAGAAAACTAATGCCAGTCATGATACCCTAAATATAGTTACATCCCAAAATAAGATCTAATATGCTCTTTGCAGACTCCGTGATGGATTAATTAGAGATGATCCGCTGTCCACTCATCTAGTCCAGAGGGGTTCGCAAAAGTCTCCTCTAGAGTCTTCTTGATCTTTGCAAGATTGGAATCGAGAGCTAAGCCTGTAACACCCTAAATAACTAATGAATAAGATTATTCAGTAAAGTATAAGCATAATCAAGGTAATACACGTTATATATACAAGAATCATTAATATGTGATTAAAGAGGTTAATTTAATATACTAGGCATGTTGTGCAACTGAGTAATCATGCTATAAGAATCACATAATAGAAATACTTTACTAGTTGGCTACTAAATTTGTCATATCCTTTCTCTAGGGATCTTTGAGTTGAAAACACCATCGATTGGGCCAAGGTACGAATGGGTCTCTCGTACATGGAGTCCGGAAGCTCCAAAAATAGCACACTGCAGCGGCAACGTTCGTGCTACACCAAAGTCAACCCCGCAAAGTATTATAAGGCTAAGGCTGAGTAGAGTCAGATTGTTCTGATTCAGTCATATAATTGAACTTGAGCAATCATATAATTCATTCATTGAGTGAGAACAATACTAAACCGTATACATTTAATTCATTTGTGCAATATGTTCGTGCTCAATTTAATGTCAATGTCAATATAATATCAAGAAATATTTCAAATAGATTCAATGCATAAAATGATCATTTCAATTCAAATCATTATTAGAAGAGAAAAAGGCAACAACAGTAATCCAATATGTCATGCAATTCAATTTAATAGGATCAAAGTAGTTTTACTAACCAACCCTAATCTGGTTATCCATTGTTTCCAACCGTTCGTAATGTTGTGGTTTTAAGCTATCCGATACACAGTTGTCTCCTTTTAGTATTACATTGTGTGGGGAATGTGTATCTAAGTCTCTTAAACCAATACTTATAAGGAGGTGCATAACAAATGGACAGCACCACCTCAATAAGTCTCGGCCCTCGAGACTTTTCATGATCTTTCATTATTCCATTAAGCTATTTAATATAGTAAAAGAATCCAGTAACTAAGGTCCTACAAGGTCTCGTACATTACCTCCTTAACCTTAAGTTTTAATGGTTTTATGGCTTAGCTGTGGGTGACTTACGGCTTAGCCATAAATTGTGCTATGGCTTAGCTGTAGGTACTCAAAATTTCCTCCGCATTTATGGTTTAACTATATTCTCTTCTATAGTTTAGCCGTATATATCCTATAGCTGAGCCACAGCTTGACTACGGCTTAGCCGTAGCACATTATATGGCTCAGCTTAGGCTTAGCCATAGAAGAAAAAATGAAATTTTAGCTCTCTGGACTATGAGCTATAACTTCATTACCGCTTAACCGTAAGCTTCCGTTTTCTAAAGCATATTCAATGTCTGAAGCAAATTTAACACCTTTCAACTTGAGCTCTTACTAGGGTATTCCCTACCTATTACATTTATTCATCTTTTTTTTTAACTTATACTGCTTCAGAATTATTGACTTCATCATATGGTGAAATTGAGAAAGGGAGAACATTAGGGCTGAATGCACAGGATTTAGTAAGATTACAAGAATGATGATATACCAACATATATTAAACCAAAATTTGCTTACACTTGCCTTGATTTAGAATTCAAGCCACTATTCTTACTCTTTGTTCAACTTGAGACGACATCCCAATTCTTAAACTTAAAACTGATATGCATGTAAGGGATGAAGAAGGAGATGAGTACATGCTTACAAGAGGAGTCTTCCTCACTTCTTGAACCAAAAACTTGTAGAAAAGAAAAAGGTCTCACCTTTAGAAATCGATTAAAAGATAAATTTACTTGAATTCTTCACTTTACAACTTATGAGTAGATTAGAAGACACTAGAGATGCTAATAGGAGTCTCAAATCACATATGTAACTTTACTCTAGTGAGTTGATGAGACACTGGTGATGGAGGAAAAAAGAATAAGAGTATTAGGGCAAGAAGCATATCAGAGAGAAAGAAATTATCGATTGGGAACAATGGGCTTATTTATACAAAATAGTTTTCTGTAATTTATAAGAAACTCCATATTCTTGAGGTAATTTCAGTTTAAGTCAAATGAGGATCCAACTAACACAAACAAACTCAAACGTATTCGAGTTAAATACGAAAGTTGATGAGTTGGCAAGTCAAATGTAATGGCATCAATATGATGCATGAATGATATAAAATCTTGAAATCGAGAATTACGAAAAAGGGATTTCACTACTTAGTAAAGGTTAGATTCGACTCAACTACCTATCCATGACTTAAACATAACTCAAAAAGACAAAACAAGTTAAGTTCATCCTAATTAGATGGTAATTAGCTAATAACTTACTTAATTGGTTACTAAGCATGCTTGATTAGGGTCGGTGTGTTACAATTTAAAGCTCTAAAAACTCTAGAACTAGACTTAAAGCTACATGAGTTTTAAAAAATGGACTTAAGCTTAAAGCCCCTTTTATTTTTTATTTTTCAGTTACATACATGTAATGTAACTTATGATAAAAAAAATGATGGTCCTTGGGGCCCACGATGGACCACCGATAGAAAATCTAACCCACTCAAAATAATGGGCTCGCTCTTATATAGGCACCTGATAAGTTTCATTGTAATCAGAGGTTTACCCATGGTCAGATTGATCAAATGGTCATTTTGGGAAAAATGTGTTCATAATCTCAATGGACCCTTTTAAAATGACTACTTGTAAAAATGTAGACAAAATTTTAAAAAAAATCAAGTGTGGTCAATCCAATAATGGGCTTAGTCCTGATGATGTTCCTGTAATCATTTAGGCCAATCCAAGTGTGGGCCAATTCCGTTTAAAGTGAAAAATTTTCCCAAGTTAATATAAGAGGCCATTGTTATTGTTAATGGATTAGATTTTAGATAAGATTTTAGGTATGAACTAATTTATGAATTTATAACTTATAAAGATAGAGACAAATATCAAACGGTAATACTAGGCATATTTAACATTTTCACATAAAGCAACGATACAGAAGGGTATGACTTAGGAGGACTGATATTATTCCCTAAAGTTGTTACTAATTGATAAAAAAAATATTATTTTATGACATTTTACAATATTTTGGATTTTTAAAATATTTTTAAATTTTTTTTGAGTTAAAAAAAATTCACACCGTGACAACCATGGTAAACTGCAAATCGTGACCGATGTTGATATCGTACCTGTTTTGGGGTAGGAGGATATCACGATTTTAAACCGTGCTTGGCATGTGCATTCAACTCCCCGGATATAAAATCCATGGATCTAAACCTGCACCTGAATTAAAATTAGGTCCAAAAATTGCACCCTAGAGAGGGAGCGTCAAAAGAAGGATGTGCCCAAAGTTCTGCTTCATGTTTTTCTTGTCATCGAGTACCTAAATTTGATGTTTTCCTTATTTTTTAACACTGAAAAAAATCATGAAAAAACAAAAGAAAACACAAGACACAAAAGCAGCCAACCCTTAGGCTGGAGCATTCCCACTTCCCCAGCCACATCAACACAAAAGAATAAATGATCCCCCACATTTAGCAACCACATCACCACAGAAAAAAAATGATCCCTCGCATTTAGCAAAGCAATTTGCTAACCCTATCAACTTTTTTAGGAATATGACTAAGTCCAAAACAAAATGATAAGCAATTAGCATAGGCCAGTACGTCCAAAATTATAGGTTCCGCCATCTAATCCATTTGACTTTAATAATTGCAACAACTCAATCTTAGAGTGGAAGAACTTTAGAAAGTCCATTTAGCATACAGAGAATCACCATTTGCTTTGACTTCTTTAAAAAAAAAAGAAATTCTCAATCCTCGGTAATTCTTGCACCAATAATAGCCCTATATTAGAATATAAATAGCAAAGCCAAAAGCATGATGGATCTGTAGCCAAGACCATTGAGAGCAGATTTCTTCCCCAAAAACGACATCCATGTTAGAATAGGGAGGGAGAGAGAGAGAGCTCTTATTCATTAGATCTGTGTGTACATAATGGGGGGGGGGGGGAGGAGGATCTTATTTATAGAATAAGATTGCTTCCTCCCTAAGCAACCCAATAGGGAAAAACCCTAACCCTTGTAATCTCTTTATCTCATGTGGGTCCCAATGTGGGCATCCACCTATGATAATATATCTTATAACACTCCCCCTTGGATGACCACCATTCAATGATAGTTGCCTCATTAAAACCTTGCAAAGGAAAAACCCAGTGGGATAAAAACCAAAGCGAAGGAAAAAGAGTACAACGTTCTACAGGATCATTGACTTGGTGTTGGACGTGCATAATGCTGCCTCGTTAAAACCTTAACTAGGAAAACCCAGTGGGACAAAACCTAGAGAAGGAAAAAGAGTACAGCGCACATATGTCCTGGGTAGCATACTTCAGGATGCCTCCCCCTGATTGACTACTCCCCCTGATGATAACATCTTTGTACATAATTCAGCATGTCAATCTCGTATACAATTTCTAAAATACTGAGTTTTGACAAGAACTTCGTAAACTGATCAGCCAGGTTGTTGCTTGAACGAACTTGCTTGACTTCAATCTTGTTATCCTTCTGAAGCTCATGAGTGAAGAAGAACTTTGGTGTAATGTGCTTCGTCTTGTCATCTTTAATGTATCATTTTTGAATCTGTTGAATACATGCCCCATTGTCTTTGCAAATAATGCTCGGAGTACCTATACTAAGAGGTAATTGACAAGAACTACATATATGCTGAGTTAAATATTTTTGCCATACATATTCTCCACTGGCTTAAAAATCTCAGCATGGTTAGAATAAGTAGCTATCAAAGTCAATTTAGTAGAATACCAAAAACAATGATGGCAACCATTAAGAAACATACAACATGTCATAACATTTGTATAATACCAATCCAAAGCTTTGGTGCAAAACTATATATGGGAAGCATATTTATAAAGAATAAAAATCTCATTAGAACTTCTCTCGATCTGCGGGTCGAGATAAAATAGTCAATAGTGTTCTCGAGCTCTTCTGGAGTCTCGATTAGATATATAAACTTCTTCTATTATAAATCCATTTAAGGATTGTATAAACAGGAACAGGCAAATGGGATTGTATTCATACTCTTCCTTATATAAACATTCACTAAGACGATTGTACCATATTCTTCTGGAATGCTTCAGGCTGTACAATGAACGTCTTACTTATATTGAGTACGTACTCTCTGACTTTGCTTCAGGCAAAGCAAATCCTTCTGGGATTTTCATATATATAACTGTGTATGTTTTCAATCCCAAGTTTCTACAGGAAACCTTGTATCACAAGTTTGCCTTGCGTTCATTTGCCTTACAAACACCCATTTGTAACCTACAGGGTTAACACCGTTTGGGGTTTGTACTATAGGTTCATATATATACCACGTCTATTTAGAGATTGCAATTCCTCAATGGCATCTCTCTATTTTGGCCAATATATTCTTTGTCGACATTCATTTATAGAACGTGGGTCGTATCCCAATCATCATTCTCAATTTCCATTGATATTTGAGTAGCTACCGCACATGCAAATGCGTCATCGATGATAATTTCATTTCTATCCCATCTCTCTCTTGAATAATTATAAAGTATAGAGATCTCTTTTTTTATTGGGTACCCATTGCCTCTTCAGGGGCTTCTAGAGCCTCTTCTGGGACTCATGTCTCTTCCGGGACATTAATTTCTTCGTGAAATTTGGAGAGAGTGGATTTTATCATAAACTCTTCGAGAGTATACCTCTTCTGGAGTATGATTGGGATATGATTGCTCATTTCTCCTCTTCTGGAGAGTTGAGTCCTTGAAACCTATAAGTCTACCATGCTTCTGGCATGTGTAGATTCATTTGCTGCCATATTTGGACTTTGTTCTTCAGGAACACTAATTCGTACTTGTCCTACAGGGACATTAATTCGTGCTTGTGTGTTCATAGCCGATACATGTGACCTAGTCACTTTTGCTACATCATTAAAAGCAGTAAGGAATTTGTTTGTAATTTAATAGCAATTCTCCGTACTTCATTCTCACATTGTGAAGTACATAAATCTAGATGAGATTGAGTGGAAGTATTCCACATTAATTCTCGCCGTTCTTCAGGAACGGATTGTTCTTCAGGAACAAGGTGTTCTTCAGGAACTCTCTTATCTCCCCCTAACGGCGAGAAGACTGTCTCATCAAGATGACAATCAGCAAAAACGAGCAATAAATATATCTCCCGTCATTGGGTCTAGATATCCATTAATTAGGGTGAAATATAACCAACATAGAGTCTACGTTGTAGGCTCATGCAAGTCACAAACCTACGATATCAAGCCTTATAAATTTAATAACATGCTTAAGGATGTGTATCCTAGGTTTAATAATTTGTGCTAATGGGCGGGATTAGATAGGTTCACAAATGTCACACAATATCCTTTGCGACAAGGATGGTCAATAGATGGTACTCTAAGGAGTACGTAATAGAAGTATCAATAGTTTGCCTTAGCAGAGTACCCCTAGATTAACCTAACCTATCATGCCAAAACATTAAAACTTGATGGTCACTAAGTAGAGGGCTCGCTGTAAGCTTCTGGCTTAACTTTGTCGTTTTGCTCATAATCGAATATGATTCGATTTGTAAAGATTGTCTTGTAATATAGCCTTGAAATATAAGGAGAATGCACTTAGCTTTTCTAGTATCAGCTTCTGGCTGTCAATGCTAGTAATGATGTACAAATACCATTAGGTAGACTCTTCAGGAGCATTTAAATATTTGTACGGATACAGCTATGATCGATGCCGTGCACGAATGAAACACTAATTCAGAGAAAAACTTCTGGTTTTTTTTTCAATGTAGTGTGTTTTGTTGCACTGTCTACTGGACAGATATTATCCTCAGTTTCATGCATTCCATGATCCATATAGCAAGTAATAATAAACTAACATAACTAGTTAATCGCATTGCAAAAATAAAAGTAAAAACAACTAAACAATTCAGCATTCAAAGCAAATATAACATAATATACGGGGGATTAAAAATAAGTATAGCATTCAACAAAATATCTAAAAACTGAACTCAATGTTCAAACTCATAAAGGTAGTTGTAGGTCTTCCAGACCATGCTTGGTGGTTCGCCCAATTTCCAAACAAAATGCCTTCTCAATCACCTCTCCTGGGGTGGTTTATTACATCTCTACGGGAGGACATATTATATCTACCTCTTCTGGAGGGATTTTAATTGACTAATCTGGCATTTATTTCAAGCATTGGGTGTATGACCATCTGCTGGTGATCATCCCTGTCTAATGGGGATATAATGGCGCGGAAAATAAGAGCGTATGCCATATCCTTCAGGGATATTTTATTTCCGACTTTGATAGTATCACCAAGCCTTTTAGAGTGTGTTAAGATCGATTTATTAATAACAATCAAACAAAAATAGAACTTCGGGTTCTCAATATCCGATGACAAAATATAATGAAGAATTGGCCAATCAGAAAGTTAGAACTTCGGGTTCTCAACTGATGAATCAGAACTTCTAGTTCTGCCAATACTTCAGGCTAGTGATAGAACTTCAGGTTCTTAGAACTACTGGTTCTATCAAAACTTCAGGTTTGAATCACAACTTCTGATTCTATCAAAACTTCAGGTTTGATTTCATGGCCGTTGTATCGATCTACACTACTTTGAATCTTTAGAAATCAAAGCTCCAAGTTTGATGATGAATATGAATCTTCAGGTTCATATTCTAAATCTTAGAACTTCTTGTTCCAGATAATGTATGGATCTGCAGGTCCAGATTATTCATTGGATATAGAACTTCAGGTTCTATTATTTGTAACTATTGCTTCTAGCAATAATAAATTCATCAAAACTAAAGTTTCAGATAATCATTAGTAATAATTATACCGAAGTAAGTATATCAAGCATGCAGTATAATGTTAAAGAATATAAAAATAAATGTATATGAGAAACAGAAAATAAAATGTAGAACTTCAGGTTCTTAACATCCAATCAAAGATAATAATAAAAATGTGATGAAGAATTTAGAAATTGAAGTTTAGAACATCGGGTTCTCAGCTTAAGAATCAGAACTTCCGGTTCTAAATTAAAATAGTTCATGGATCTTTCAGTACGAGTTAGAACTTCAGGTTCTAGATTAGGATAATTCATGGATCTTCAGGTCCGAGTTAGAACTTCTGGTTCTAGATTAGGATAATTCATGGATCTTCAGGTCCAAGTTAGAACTTCTGGTTCTAAATTAAAATAACATGCAGAACTGCATGTTCAGATTATTTATTCGATATAGAACTTCTAGTTCTAAGTATCATATGAAACTTCGAATACGTATTGTAGATCTGAAAACTTCTGGTTTCAGAGTAAAATAAACAACGGATCTTCTGGTCCGAATTTGAAAGAACTTCTGGTTCATAGATTAAAATAATTTACGGAACTTCGAGTCCGAATTATTGATTCCATATAGAACTTCTGGTTCTAAAATATCGTATGGAACTTCGGGTTCCAATTTCTTGCATAGAACTTCTGGTTCTATTTATGATCCATGATTTTCAATTTTTTTTTTATCATGATCTCCTTTTGATAAGAAATAATAAATTATTCATCACTCAAATTAAAATTATAAATACTTGCATATCGAAAAGGAATAAAAATAAATGCAAGTTTATGATTATCAAACAAATAAAAGATTATAAAATAAGGAGAAATTACTTAACCTTTAAATTGTCCTCGTTTTGGCGCCAATGTGTAGATCTGCTCACGAGCTTTCCATAGGTACAAATGGATCTCAAATCGGACTCCGGATCGTCAAGATATCGTAGAAACAAGTTTCTGCCATCGATCTGGTCAAATCTACTTTTGACTGTATGAACGCTGACATAATGCAGACGTCAGCAGGCTGGCGTCACCTAGATGACATCATTTGGCAGCAGGCTTTGCAAACGGGTCAGGTTGACCCGACCTGACCTAGGTCTGTAACATTACTCAAGAGCTGGGCTCTGTCACGGGTCAGGCGGAACTGACCCAAAAACCCAACCTCCTTCTTCTTCAAGTTTCTGATTCTGGTTCTCTTACCAGAACCGGAAACACCAGGGTGAAGGAGCCTCCTTCCTCGGCAGCGGTGGATCGCGGACCGACGGAGCAGTTTCTCCATTCGTTTCCAAACAAAATCATGGGAAACTCAATCAACTGCTTCAGCATCGACAAGAGGAAGAAATCCCCAAAGAAAAAAAACTAGACCACTCATCCGAGCCATCCACTCCCGGCAAATCCACAGAGCCCCCAATCCCACCATCCATCACCCCACGCAGCATCCAAGACGAGAATGATCTTCTCCAGGTATTCGACCGATACGACACCAACCGAGATGGTAAGATATCGTCCTCATAGTTGGAATCGGTGCTTCGGTCTCTTGGCAATTCAGGGTCCACCGAGGAGGTCGAGTCGATGATGAAGGAGGCTGATACCGATGGAGATGGTTACATCAGTCTGGGGAGTTTGTTTCAATCAACAGGACTGGGGTCGATTCGTCGAGCTGTGTAGAGGATCTGTGGAATGCTTTTAGCATATTTGATCTTGATGGGAATGGGTTTTCCTAGGTGATGATTTTTTCGAAGGTGGTGACGGCTTTGTTTTGGTAGTGAGGGTGTGATGGTGATGATGCGTATGATGGAGGGTGAAAGAAAGGTGAATTGCAGTCGTGCTGATAACGTGTTAGAATAGGGAGGGAGAGAAAGAGAGCTCTTATTCATTAGATCTGTGTGTACATAATGGGGGGGAGGAGGATCTTATTTATAGAATAAGATTGCTTCCTCCCTAAGCAACCCAATAGGGAAAAACCCTAACCCTTGTAATCTCTTTATCTCATGTGGGTCCTAATGTGGGCATCCACCTATGATAATATATCTTATAACAATCCATGGATTCTATTGGGAATCTTGTTTGTGGGACAAATCACAGCTTACTATAAGTAAAATTGTATTCTTTGTTCACTTATTTCTTACTTGATCTAATGTGGGACCTGTGGCATGCAAGCCACACAATTTCCGACAAAGCGGATTCACATGCATTAAAAGCCACATTTGAACAAATATAGGTTTTTCTTTTCTCCACCCTAGTTCTCATGCCATAGATATTGGACTTGAACCATGTGGATGGGGCCACTGCGAAGTGGCCAGTGAAGTACTACATACTCTCAGATTTTAATATAATGCTTTTTGGATTTAGTCTCTTCCCTTTGAGAATAAATTCATTGCACGATCCAGCATAAATTTGATGTTATATATATGGTACGGCAATGTGGAAAGTTGAGGGGTGTCAAGCACTCTACCATAAAATTAATAAGTCTTTTTTTTTAAGAGAATTCATTCAATTCAAAATATATATGTACATATATATATAAGAACAAACACCCTAAAAAAGGATACCAACTTAGCTGGAAAAATAACACTCCAATGAGTACCCTAACCATAAAAATAACAACAACCCTTTTCTGATCTACATCCCGATTAGAAGAAAATGAGAGCTTAGCCAACGAATGGGCTACATAAATAAGACTTTTAGGGAAATAAGAAAACTCTACTTGTGCACAACTCAAAATGAGCTTCTTAATATCGTTAATAATTGGGTTGATAGCCCTATTGCACTTGTCGTTAACAGCCTAAACCACATCTATAACATCCATGCACACCTGGATCTTTGCAAATTCTTATTCATTTGCTTTTTTGGAGGCTATGACGGCCTAATCTAAGCACCTGCATCAACAACAGACCCTTTAAGCATAATAGCAAAATAGCCAAATGAACATTTTTCATCATCTATCCTAAAAGTTACTCTGATAGTTTCCAACATCTCAACGTTCTTCTTCTCCCTTATCTTGGAAGGGTTGTTAACGCGATTAATCATTACTTTCATCAAAGCAATTATATTTCTAAGGATAATTTTGTTTCCCCTTAAAGATTCTTGTTTTCCATAAGGATCACTACATAGCCAAAACCCACATTTTAGTGTGATCAAACCTCAAAGAATCTGTTGGATTGTTTTGCTCACAAAACTCTTTCCACCACTCCATTAAGTCCACAAAATGAATTTTGTTGGTAAGAAGTCTGAAGTATGTGCTAAACCAACTCACTCTAGCATATTCACATTTCAATAGAACATGATCAATGGTTTCATCTTTCACCTCACATAATGGCACAAGGGGACTTGCATAATTTATTTTGAAACAGAGTTTTCCTAAGCATTTTAAAGCACTTCCATCCGAAAAAACAGGTTTCTTTGCAAAAGGAGGACTCTCTAAAAATCCTTCCATTTGATAGATTATTCATGATTAGTATCTCTTAATTTCACTATTTCTTGATAAGTAGATTTTGTTGTTACCTGACCATTCTTAGAGGGGCCAAACCTTCTTATCATCATCATTACTAACTAGAATATATATTTTTTATATATGTCCTCACATCATTCCAATTACAAAAAATTTGTTTAATTTTACTAATATCCTATAGCTTATCACGATTCAATAAGTCCTTAATAGTTATATTCGGATTGGTAATGTTTGAATAAGGTTTCCTGAAACCTTCTTTGCAAGGGATCCAATTATCCTTCCATACTGAAATTCTTTCACCATTACCAATTACTCATCCCACTCTTTTTCCTAGATAAAAGAAACACCCCCTACAAATCCTTGCCAAATCATGAGTTTGCTTTTCTATACTTTGCTTCCCATAGGTTGGATTTGGGACATTATTTAGCTTTAAGAATTTTGGAGCATAGCAGATTATTATCATCCATGCATCCTCAGTAAGTTTTGGCAAAGAGTACTAAGTTGTTGCTTCTAGTGTCTCTTTTACTAAGCTCACCCTCAGTGATTGACTTACAAAGCATTTAAGAATATGCATTTTCCTATTTCCATCACTATCACCCCACCAAAATGATATCAATAACATCCTAAGTTTTGTTAGGGAGGCGTCAGATTGAAATATTCTAATCCGGTATAGCTGAAGCAACTAATTTGATTAAGGTGTTCCTCCTTCCTTGAGAATGGAGGGAGATCTGTCAAGTGCTAATATGAGATTTTATTTTATTAATTAAAAGAAAAAAAACTTAATCAATTAAAAAGACTATGGTATAAACATGTTGTATATACATTCACATTTTTCCAATCATTTCCGTACAAAAAAATTTAATGTGATGCGGTTGGTGAGTATTTTTCCAAGAACTTCAAGAAGAGGTAATTTCAAATCTTTGTAATGTACACATTTTGAGCTAGTATCTGGGCGGATTCAATTTAGCTTTTACCAATTCTGATATGTCATTATCTTTGGTTGATAGTGGGCTATAATAACAATCAAAATTGATTAAAAAAACTCTGCTGGTCAAAAGCTGATGGTTAAAATAGCTTTAGTCGCTTTAACATAAAATAATAATCAGAGTCTAGGTCCGAATGGCTCCCAGTCCAAGTCTACCATGCGTAATGATTAATCGTTAGGTCAAGGTCCCAGTATACCGTGGACCGAACAACCCTCCAGTTGGATATGCATTGATGTCAATTCAACATATGGTCTAATGGTAATTTGGTAAAGAACGAATACTTACTTCTGTATAGACATCAACGTATGCCTTAATGGAAAAAAACAGCAACTTACCACTGTTGTAAGAGACGTCAACGTTTCCTTGACTATCTAAGATTTAAACTCCACAGTCATCTTTGCTCACTAATGAGTTGTTTTACCCTATCTAAGGTTTACTTCCCTTATCAGGGAGGCTACTTCACCTTACCTGAGCTCTACTTCTCTCACCAAAAGGCTAGGGTCCAGCCCACTTAGCTCGGTTAAAAACGGGATTTGGACTTTGGCTTCTCTAATCCGCCCTAACCCATTTATGACCATAATATAATATGCTGAACATTTAAAAACGTGGGAGTGTGAGTTTGCAGGTTGAGGCATCAGTGCAGGATGTCAAACACAGCCCAATCATACTACTATATACTTTTAATGATGTGGGAGTGTGAGTTTGGAGGTTGAGGCATCAGTGCAGGATGTCAAACACAACCCAATCATACTACTATATACTTTTAATGAGTCGAATTGAGTTGGGTCTGAGTTAGGGCAGGTTGGGTTTTATCTTGACCTGTTCTCATCTCTAGCACACAAATCAGGGTATGAGCTTATGAATGATCAAGACCACACCCAAATAAGTCATGGCCCAGCTAGACTTGCCCTTTACTTCTATGATTCCTTTTTAATCCTAATTGACCCTGTTAAATCTGTTGTTTTCCTAGGCACTAATGCCTAGTGACTCTTTGCTTTTATCATTGCTTTAGCTTATCAATTATTTATATTATCAACATAGAGCTGAGTCAAAGCTGATTAAAGATAATCATGATTCATTTCCGAATGTGCAAATTTGAATCACGAACAAATCCAAATTATCTTTAATCAGTATTAGCCCATGACTATATCTGACTGGACCAAACACAAAAGCTCCATTAATTTTGAGAGCTTAATCATCCGAACAATGGTTTTATAACATTAATTTTGAACCTGTAACTGGCGATGTGTTATATTCTAAAATATTTTCCATGCAGTCAAGTATATCTAATGGGAATGGGCATGGGCGCAGCTGAATCCAGTTCATTTATTGAATGGGTTTGAAATGCCAACCCAAATAATTAAAATATAGGGTTTGGTTTAGGTGGTAACTGATTGGTGAGGTTGTGTGGATCAGTTTCAACACAACTGGTAACATTAATAGACTCAACCTAAAATCAGCTCAGTTATTTTTCGGATTGAAAATTTCAATGCAGATCAACCTGGAAGTAACAAGGATCAATACAAATGTCACGCTCTAAAGAAATTAGTCAGACTCAAGCTGGTACGGCAGGTCACAGTGCAATTAGTTGAATTGGGCCCCATTTAGGTAAGTGGTGGGTCAACGAGCAAGGCCGTGTTCAACCCGAATCTGACCCAGTTCGAAATCTGGTCAGAAATATCAACTCAAACCTAACCAGAAATTGTGTTGTGGATCAATGGTAACAGGCTTGGGCCTGTCATCAGTCGAGCACCCATAGGTTGTTAGTCCGCCAATTGGTTGCATCCGCGACTATTGATTGGTCCATCAACAACATGGGCTGATATGGGCTGCGTCTGGACTACCATTAAGTTCCAATTAGGTTGCCCAGAAACATCAAATACTAATCGACTCTAGTGACTATCAGAGAGCCAGAACCAGGATCAACTTCAGGCCCATGTTTAGATTCCAGCCTGCTTTGTCAACATATGCCGAAACAAACAAGACCAAAACCTGCTTTTGCCCTCTGTCAGGCCCATTTTCAAATCTAGGCGTAATCCGAAAGTTCATGGCCTGCAAGATGTCCTGAGTGCTTAGATCAATAACAAAATAGTGCTGTCAACATGCAAAACAAGCAAGCAAGATGGGGTGAGCTCAGCCCGTTGTCCCACGAGCCCAAACTCAAGCAAAGTCTTATTCAGCTCACTGGTTCTGTTCTAGTACCTCTCTGATCCCAAATATTCCTAATGCTATCGACCAATTCAGAGTAACTAACATAAACATGCTATTAACTCCAACAATATCCCATTTTGATGTTTTTAAGTTAATCAAGCTTTTCTCATCTTACAAGGATTTTTGTATTGACTAATTCATGGGTTGGACAAAAATTGCGTTAATTGGTGTTTATTTTATATATCTTTTAGTATGGACTGTGGTTTGAATTGCTAGATGCTCTGATGTAAAGAAATCGAAAAAAAAGCAACAAATTAAAGTGCTTTTCTAAGGATACATGGTTTAAAAAGATCATATTTCACAAACTAAATGTTGGATATGAGCAAGCTACCTATCGTTGAAAAGTTCGTTTCAAATAAATATCCGTTGAGCTAAAAATTGTGTCAATTGGAGCTAAAACAACAAAGTTAAGATCTCGGAAAGTTTGCATAAATTTGTGCTAAATTTCATCTGATCAATCGGGCAGACATCTGATTGATCTGACATGAGATAGTTGCTTAATCCGATTGATCCAACTTTCAACCGATCGATCGATCAAGCTTTGTGCAAAAACCCACTGAATTATACGAAAACTTTTTGTATTTGTGCCAAAATTATTTGTTTTGTTCCTGCTTGGACTTGAATCATAAGGTGCAAATTATGGATTGTAAAAAAAGAGTTTCCTCTCAACCCTAAATATATATATCTCATTGTTCTAAGTAAAATTTACTTATTAGAGATTATCTTCTCTAAAGTTTTTCATTGAAGAGTTGAAGGGCTGAAGTTCTACTCTAAAGATTTTTGTCTTCTAAATTTCTTTATAGAAAATCACCTTCTAAGCATAGAAGATTATTCTGAAAAGTCAAGTACAACATCTAGAAAGAATCTAGATGCTTGGATCTGTAACATAAGATGACACGGAGTTGTTGCAACGGGGTGCTATGCAATGAGAATCATAAGTCTTTAAATTGCATGAAAACTAGATAAGGGTTGTGAGTATACCTCTTGTAACTGTAATATAATTCATTATACTTAATTTGACTCATGTTGTTTTCCCAGTTTGGGTTTTCATATAAGAATTGTGTGTATTTGTGGTATGTGCTTTTGTTTGATTTATTTTCACTGCGTAGTTGATTGTATGCACTTATAGTATTAAAATTGATTTTGTTAATCCATTCTAAAGGACCCACTAAAAACCTTCACATCTAATCAATCCTACACTCACTCCTGCCGATTCATATAAGTTGGATCATGATGAGTGGCTTGCATTTATGGAAAGGGGGTCATATGGGACTCTCGGATTGTCTTGGTAGATAAGAAAACCAAACCCATAGATCCCTTGTGGGTGCCTTAACTTCTCTCCCACTTGGCCACTGAGCCAAATAAGCACAAAAAATAACTAAATAATAATAATAATAATAAAGGGGTCATATTATCAGTAATAAACAGGAGTGATCAATAGATTGTACTATTGAACCATTTCTATTTAATTAATTAATTAATTATTATTATTTTTATTTGTGTGGATATAATGTCTTTATGGTGAGATTTAACATGATCTACCAAAAGAAGAAATCCCTGTTCTTTGTGGCAGGCCTTATAAATCCATCAGTGGAGCCCATCTATAAATTGTGAAACCGCTTTAAAATCATTCTTCTGAGCATAAGCTCCATGCCAGATTTCACTCAAGTGGGATACCTACTGGCAACTCCAAACAGGGAGACGGGGAATCAGATTTCATGCTCATATAGAAGAGTGACTTCACTGAGCATAATCCTTGTGACTGCACAAATAGATTCCTATGCAGGTGGATGCACGTATGAGGGCCGAAGTTTAGTTTTAAAAAATGATTTATTTATCCTCACAATATCATTAAAATGGCTAGAGGTATGGCCATGTTCTCTAAAAATTCCCATATTAACTATCCCTCCGATCCCAAAAACTCTATGATATTATTTTGATCCTTACTGATGTGGCTTTACAGTTTTGCTTGAAAATTGATGCAAGTTTTTTTTTCTTCTAATCTGATGAACTGCGCTTTTAGTACAATAGTCATTTGGGTTGTTCTAGTTCTGGATGGACAGCTTTTTTTTGTTTTTTCTGTGTAAAACAAAAATGTCAATTCAAAGGAGAACAACAAACAACCAAAGAGCAAAAGCCACCTCTAACAAAAAGCAAAAATATCTTAAACAAATCATTATCATTATCATCATCATCATCAAAGCCTTATCCCAACCATGTTGGGGTCAGCTACATGAATTCTGTTTCTCCATTTTATTTTATTTTGAGCAAATCTTTTGAAAAGTTAAACTTCTTCAAATCAAAAACAAAATAAAAACAAAAACAAAAACAAAAAAAAAAAAGAGAAAACAAAACTAGGGAAGTGAAACAACATCACACACACACAGGGAATTCCCCATCCAAACAAAAATCCCTTACATCTAAAGCATAATTTCGCCAAGAAATGGGAAGCCCTATTAAGTTCCTGATAATATGGACAAAGTCTTTATAAGAAAAAAAAAAAGAACCATTCAAAATTCTAATATTCAAAATGATAGGAGAGATGGACTAATCCTTCTTTCCTTTAACCTCTAGATCACCGCTCATTTCATTGTTCATCTGAAAGTGGGCACATCGACTTCGAAAATTTGATGTGGGGAGGTGAAATCTGCGTTTCTAAAGACTTTTGAGTAACAAGGGGATTTTCTCATATGGTTGGATTCGCAACCAAACGTGGATTTTCATAGAATCCCAAAAAAATTGGTTAGAAATCACCTCTGCGGACCATTGCGAAAATTATAAGCGATCCAAAGGCCATCCAAATGGGGATTTTCTACACTTGGAGCAGCAATGAGAAGCAAGGTTGAATATATAGGGCTTGAATTTGAAGCAAGGTTGAATATATAGGGCTTGAATTTCCATCTTCATGACATTGCTCTTAAGCGTGGCAAATGGGAATTTCTGACCGACTCAACCCGACAGCCTGAATCCAATCTGACCCAACCTATTGCCACCCTATCTTTATGGTATATATTTATTGTCTAGAATTAATTGCATATCAGTATAAAAATTAGGAAGTACACCTTTTTTTCTTAATATTTGATCATTACTATTTGTGGGCCCACGCTTCCTAAATCCAACCAGCTCGATGATTTTTTTTTTTCTTTTTTTGGTGAAGAGCTTAATGAAAGTTGAACTGAATGAACTGGATCAGCGTGACATTCACTATTAGATTGGATCTCAGAAAAAACATATTATTAGAATCTATAATAATTATACTAGTGCTTCAGGGCTTGCTTTAAATAATTAAATTTCATTAAAAATATTAAAATCTAAAAAAAATAAATAAATATTATCATGGCTTCAATTGCTCATTCAACACTTGAATTGGTGTTACATGTATCTATAAACAATTGGATACCTATATCAGGATCAAACTCATCTTACCTTGTGGGCCACACTTATTTCAACACCTAGCCTACTTTGATTATAAAACTATAGGAAATAATTCTAAAAGATATAAAAAAACTCCATCTAGAGCTACCTGAGAGTTAATTAATCATAAAGGAGTTATAAACAAAACTTCATTCCACCATCTAATGACATGAAAGACATGAAAGTTTCTATTCATTTTTTTATTTTTAATTAGTTATAAAAATTTTGATCCTTACTCTGCTACTATTTTCAAGCCAATTATATCTAGGGCTTGTTTGTTTCATGTGATTGAATTCTCAAGAATCCTACTTCTATAAGAAACCACGTAAGTTTTAGGATATTGGAGATATTCCCTATAAAAACTATATTGTGTTATATATATAAAAAGATTTGCATCCCATCTATGCAGTAGATGAAGGACAATAAATAAGCCTACTAGAGTGCTAGGTTTAGATGATGGGTATAGACTACGGAGTACTAAGCTAAAAACGCTTCAGTTCATTTATACTACGGAGATCTCTTCCGAATGCTCTACTATACTTTATACCATGGTGATCATATAAAAAAATCATTTTCATTAAATATCACAATATAAACTAAATGATTGAGAAGAAAATATTTGAAACTTCTTAAGTTTCGTTGGAGAAGAAAAGATATGTCTGACATGATAAAGTTCTAACATACAATGATACACGAGAGGTGAAGACCGGTGTGTGGCAACGCGCTAGCATAAAAAATTGCAAAAGAAGACATTGTTCTGCATCTTTTTTTTTAGGAGATCTTGTGTTTTTAGCACCGTGTAAGGTCAAGAAGTATTGGAAACTATATTTTCCTCAATCGAGTCTAAAACCTCCATGGGAATGCTTGAGTTCAAGTACAGAAAATCTTGGACTCACTATAGCAATCCAGGTTACTCACAACTCACATTGTAGGCGTTTGTTGAGTGTAGACCCCATATATCTTGGTTAGACCTATTGGAAACTTAGGAGTGATTGATGGATGACCCTACCCAAGATGTATATTAATTGATTTAATCAAATAGGTCTATTCAATCACACAAAATACAAAAAGAAAAAGAATCGTGCATTCTCCTCACTCCAATTTTCAATCAAACTTTATTCAATCAATCCACACCCCAAAAAATGAAAAAAAAATCAACTACTGAAACCCTTTTTTGCTTTTATGTTTGAAATTTGAGAGACATCCTACTCTCTGCTTATGGATGTAAATAATAATGAAAAAATGATATTAGAACAACTAATTTCCTTTTGCATTGTATAATTCTTAGTTACAGTAGACGGTCATTTAAAATCTTCCACCTAAACAATACACACTTACATATCCTCATACAAATCTAATGTGTTACAGGGTACCTGTCTTAGACCGAGTATCATTGATGTGCCCAACTCATATCTTGACCTCTTCCTTAGTCCTATTTGTTACAGTTTAAGTGAGAATGAAAAGAAAAAAAAAAGGGAAAGAGAGAATCTACCACAGTAGGTTGGTGGTAGGTTGATCAGGCTCATAGAGATTTTAGGATGAGGAATAGAGATACAATATTTTAAAAGGTTTAAAAATTGGATAGGAAGAAAGAGGATTAGAAAGAAGATTTATTGACGCGTGTTAAAAGGGAAGAGAGAAATTTGCAACTGTTGATCACAATTTGCAGCTGTTGCATAAAAAAAAAAAACCTTTCATTTTTCCTAAGTATAAGTCTTGAATTGGAGAGCTTGCACATGTTTTTGCACATGCCATGGCATCGAGGTGGGCCCCTTAATCTCATGAGTCATTACCTGTAAGTCTATTTTAGGTTGACTGGTGTAATAAGGGCCGTTGGTTAGGTTTCTTTTTGTAAAAAAAAATTCATCCGACGTCATTGACTCCTCCATGTGCTACCTATCCACCAAGATCCACTTAATTTTGGGGCACGCCAGACATGTCCCAGCCTAAACAATGCGTGTTGTAATTGTGTTTGACAATGGGTTAAGTTGGATATGGTGGGCAACAAGGGTATAAGGTCAAGCCATCTGCTCTCCTTTCTTCGATTTTTTATTTTCTTTCTTTTTTTTCATAAGCATGAAATCCTAAAACTATGATTATCTTGATTTATTTATATATGAGCATATAAATATTTATATGAATTGAAATAGAAAATTTAAAATTTAACTATATATATGAATTAAAATAGGAAGTTGAAATTTTAAGGATTTTAAAGTCGATAATTTGAGATTTTATATGATAAGGATAATGATTAAAGATTATGTTTAGAGGACGAAATAAAATGCTTATTAAATAAAGATAGCGCCACGTGTCGTGCTCCCGTTCTCTCTCACGAAATGGAAGAATTCTCTTAACATATACTAGTGTTTGAGGGCCCGCGCCCAACACGGCCATGAAAAAATAATAATTAAGTTTTATTAAAAATTATTAATAATTTAAATAAAATATTAATGAATATTATGACATAAATCATAGCGAAAACATAGTTAAATTATTGAATCTTTTTTTTTTTGAAAGGAGAAAATATATTCTTTGAATCATAGATATATAAAAGTTGAGAGTGAAGAAAAAAAAACCCATTGATATTAAGTCATCCTTGAATAATAGAGGAATTACATTTGGTATAAGGAGAAAAAAATGTTTATATTTGTTTATTGGCATGCACTTGGTTAGGTAGTTGCACTTAGTTTATCTTCTTCACTTGTCTCAACAATTGCACTTATTTCATCTTGGGCAAATCTTTTAACTCCTGCACTTGTTTCAACTTGTGTGCTTGTCTCAATAAAGTTATTTGTTTTTGTTATTGTAATGGAAGTACTTGGTCTAACAATTTAAAATTTCACATTTTCTTTATAATTTGAAATTTTTAAGTACTTCATCGTATAATAAGAATGATGTTTACTTGATGTGATCCACAACTATTATAGTTGTAATGTATCTGACAAAAAAAATTAAAAATTAAAAATAATTGTTTCATAATATGTGCAATAGATAAATATGTTAACTTGATTAACATAACAGCTAGATGATATGCAAATTTGGTTGGATTAGGGCTAACATGATTCCTAGAGCTCCTATTTTTCAACAATTTTAAGAATATTAAGAATGCCACTTTTGACTGCAATGATTCATGATTAAATAATTAAGATTTCTGAACTACATATTACTATAAATAGTGTAGGGTTTAGGGATCTAATTCTTTATCTATATAATGTCAGTTAAAGAGCTATAGATTGCTATAAATAGTTTAAGATTATAAAAATTATCTCTATAAGTAGTAAATCTAAATAGTGTCAATCAAATAACTACGCATTACCATAAAACAATTTAAGAATATAATAATTAGCTATGTAAGTACCCAAATCAAATAGAAGGAATTCAAAATGAGATGCAACATACCTTATCAAGTTTGTTGGATTCACATGGACCACTTGGGCATTGAGATAGGATTTGAAAAAGTAACGCTTGGGCACAGGCCACAAAAAAAAAAAAAAAGTCGTATCAACAATATAAGGGACATAAGAATTCTGTGTTGTATAGAATAGAATGCATGAAGTGAGAGAAGAATACCTTAACCTATGTACCTTTCCAATGGAAGAATGAAAAAATATGCGGCCCTTCTACTTCTTCTATTATTATTGTTTATGAATGGAATAAAGAAGTTGGAAGAGAGAGAAAGAGAGTATAAATTGATGCAACTTATATTTTGGATTTCTTTTTTAGAGAGTTTTCATAATAAGATATTCACTTGAAGTCCAAAGTCTATGATGAAAATTATATAAATTGACACAACTTATATCTTCAGTTTTTTTTAAAGAGTTTTTCTTATCACAAATGAATATATAACGTATATCTTAGGTTTCTTTTTTTAAAAGAGTTTTTCTCATCACAAATTATTTACAATTCTAAATACAATAATTGAAATAAAATAGGAAATTTTAATTAATAACAAATAAAAGTAAATATTTTCAAATAATTCATAAAACCCAAAAAAGTTGGGAGGGGGGGGGGAGTGGAAGTAGAAAGATAAATCAAAAAAAGAAATACTAATATATGTCTTTTAATTTTTTTTTACCCATGTGTATTTATTATATATACATCCTTATCCCCTAAACCAAAAAAGCAAAAGATAAACTAAAAATAAAAAGATTAATAGAAAAAAGGTAATGTACACTTTTTTCTTAATAATGTTTTAATAAATCTTATCTTCAAATATATTCTCATTTTTTGGGCTTGTGTTTAGCATAGGCCTTTGTATAAACCTATAGATGTAATTATGTGTAGACCTGTGGCCTTAGATCTAAACATTAAATATATATATTATGCCTAACTTAGTTGTAGTTCAAACAAATTTGGAGGTATGGTCCACATTATTAAGCCATAGTTTATCCGACTCATGATTCAATTTGTATCTTTCTATTCACTATGACCACTTTTCTACATTTTCTTTCACCAACCTATAGCTTGTTCAAAACTCAAATTTTTGACTTACTCACATCATATATTTGCATATGAACCCGATACACATTCAAAAACCTCAATCTTGTGTTGGTAGGCTAGAAGGTAATAGTATTGTCATAACAAAGATAACAGTTTTTGTTTAATCAGTTAAAGAAAAGAAGAATATTTTTTTTTTAAATAAGGTTAATAAGAAACTAAAGAAAACTTTGATCATATGGGATCCTTTTGATTTACGTCTAGGTACACAAAAGACTTGGAACCAGAATGATGGAAAAGAAACCAATCGAAATACTTATTTTCATTAAAAAAAAGGGTGATGACATGGTGCTTCAAAAAATGTTGAAAGGAAAATATCTCAATATATATAGCATAGAATGTAGGGTTAGAGCTAGCAAATCTGACAACATAAATAAAAAATAAGAATCGAAAAAGTAACTACATATTATGTACATACCCGGTGATCTAAGCTCGTCTCTTTATCTCTCTCAAATATCCTTCTAGAGCACCGAAGAATAGAAGAAAGATGTGAATATTTCATATGTGCTTGTGAGTAGATAAGAGAATGATGAGTGTAGAGTTGCTCCAGAAAAAGGAGAATGAGACTCACAGAAACTCTTTTTCATTAGAAAGTCTTATGAAAATGAAGTCTCGTCAGAACCAAGAGTCCGATTAAAGAGTTTCATGTAAACCAAGAGTCCAGTTAAAGAGTCCAAGCATGATCAATTGCTATCTATGTGATTTATCTGAACCATCGGCCCACCCGCCTATTCTATGGATTACTATGGAATATTATGATGTCCAGTGTAAAATGTATGACTTGGTGTCACACTTGTGTCTCGATGATGAATGACTAAGATTAGTCTAAGACTTTGAATTAATATGGCCCAAAACTTTGATCATATGGGATCTTTTTTATTTCGGTCCAGGTACAAAGAAGACCCAGAACAAGAATCATGAAAAAGAATCCAATTTAAGTAGTTATTTTCATTAAAAAAAACATTAAAAGGGTGATGACATGGTGTTCTAAAAAAGGCTTAAAAAATTGAGAGATTTTAAAAATATGGCATGGATAGAGTTTAGCTAATATGGATGGAGTCCTTAGCTTGCACCATGTATCGCTCTCTCATAAAGAGAATTGCACCACGTGTCACTCTCCCACAAAAGGGAGTATTGTCCTAATATATATAACTAGCGTGTTATATTATTTGTAAATAAAAATATTTCTAAATATTAATTTAATATTAACATTAAGTTCATTTCAAATCATAATCTTAAATATTTAATATTATAAGATTATGATTTAAATAAAATAATAAAAAATGATTTAGGATGCTAATGAAATAATATAAAATGAAGCCACATATGAGCTTAAAATAAATCTTAAGTCTTAAATAAAAGATATCAGTATTTGAAACAAATGGTAAATAGGAGAGCAAAATGCCTAAGCAGTGATTGTAACTGGTAATGAGAGAAAAAATTAAAAAAAAAAAAGAATTGTAGTCAATATATTGATATTTAAATAATAATAATAATTATTATTATTATTATTATTATGTAATTATAAGAGAAAATAAATAAATTTTAAGTAGGTTTTAAGAGACTAAATGAGGTAAATTTTCTATTATTAATTGTTGCTTATTCAACTAAGAAAGAATTCAAATAGAAATTTCATTATCTAATTATGAAATAGATATTCACAATTTATATGACACACATTGACGAAAAAATAAATATGCATCAAACTCACCCACGTATTTGAACATTGTATTAATGTTACATTTCCAATATATGAGAAATAAGTAAAAAGAGGATTTTGATGAGCAAAATCAGTTGAACCAATATATCAACTATTGATTAAATCTTTATCATTATCAATCAAAATTTTGTTTAGAGACTATATAACTCATCTGAGTTGATTCTGAAAAAATTAAAAAAAGACATATACAACCATTGATATTAAGTTATCCTTGAATGATTAAAGGATTTACATGTGCTATAAGAAAAAAATAACTATTTATATTTGTTTATTGGCATGAACTTGTTTCAATAGTTGCAGTTGGTTCATCTTTTCTTCTTGTATTGGCATGAACTTGTTTCAATAGTTGCAGTTGGTTCATCTTTTCTTCTTGTTTCGACAGTTGCGCTTATTTCAGCTTGTGCAGATTTTTTAACTCCTTCACGTATTTCAATTTGGGTGCTTATCTCAATAAAGTTATTTGTTTTTGGTATTGGAATGGAAGTACTTGGGCCAACATCTTGAAATTTCACATTTCCTTTATAATTTGACACTACATAGTAAACATTCAAATAAATTAGTAAAAGAAACTTATATGAAACAAATTGTATTGATGGCATTAAAATAAAAGTTACAATTTTCAATTTCTAACAATAAAATGGTTGATTCTTAAGTGTAGCTAATTTCTTCAATTTTCTTGATTGAGATACTGCTTTCTGATGTTAGTTTGTTCATCGTTGAGCCTATTTTTATATAAAATAAATATGGCTTCCACAATGCTTTTTTGATTTCATTTTCCAATAGTTCATACCAATTAACATGTAAAATAATTAAAATTTTAATATATATATACATGATTATAGTTAAAATAAATAATTAACTTTATGTAAAAAAAATTTTGTAAAATACCTTATTTGCACATTCTTGAAATTGTTCTTCTGTCACATTTAAGAAAATTTTAAGTACTTCGTCGTGCAATAAAAATAATGTTTGCTTAGTATGATCCACAACTGTTATAGTTGCAATGTATCTGATAATAAAAAAAATAAAATATTTGTTTAATAATATGTGCAATAGATAAATATTTCAAATTTATCTTTAATTCATGTATATTTGCATACCTTATTTTTGTTGGTATGCTTGTATTATTACAACAAATACACTGACTGTTATTGATATTTTCATAAATCTTCTTATCGCATTTACCATATGAAAGATGTGCTAAAGGTGCATCCATATGTAACATTACGACTGTAGTCTTTATCGCAACATATTTGACCTTGAAATTTTTATAATAGAAAATAGTTCATAGCTTGAATTAGATAAAAATGAAAAAAAATTAGTAAATAAGGAAAATGTATGTGAATTAGATTTTACCTCTTTGATACTATTCTCCAATAATGAAAATAATTCTTGTAATGATAATCTGATTGAAGTTGAATCATTCAACAATAAGAGCTCATTGCTGTAATTTGATAGTTAGCAAATATGTTAATATTAAGAAATATAAATAAAATAAATATATATTAATGAAAAAACTATGATTTTTACCATAGTAGCAAATGTCTTGCCAATGGAATATCAGGGTTGATTTGTAGTTTTGTAGTGGTTGATAAGCTAAGATAAATATTTCCTGCATATAGGTTTAAAAAATTGTATTAATTCCATATAAAATTAGTAGAAATATTAATTATTTAAAGTAAATGACTCTACCATTGTATTCTTTAACCATGATTAATGTTCATATTAGAACTCTGCCTATATTTGAATGCAAGGAGGTAAAATTGTTTGAAGCAAGGTCGCCCCATAAAGTAAGATTCATTCTTTTGCAACTGCAAAAGTAAAAAAAACTTTTAGTAATCAATATATATATATAATTTGAAGGGAATATAAAAAAATAAGTACTATTGAATTTAAATTACCTTTCATCACATAATGTGATATTTGTATTTATATCATGTTGGAGCATCTCAATGTCATTATTTAAAAATTTCAACATAATGTGTGGAAATCGCATAAGAAGATAAAATATCTAAACTAATATAGATGTTGGTTTGCATGTTTTGTTTTCCAAAACTTCCCATTGGTGATAATAAAACTATGTTAATTATATAACTATATTATAAAAAAATATACAAAATAGTATAAAAAAATCAAAGACTTATATAATCAATTATAAATCACATCGGAATCATATAAGTAATCACAAAGAAAAAGTTAGAGAGGGTATATTCATGTAATAAAAAACTATATTATAAAAATTAAACAAAAAAAGTATAAAAAAAACAAAGACTCCTAATTACTATCTATAAGCACAATGGAGACTTAACTCAGTTGTGGACCCATCTGCGGGCGTGGGCCTTGAAGCGCTAGTATTTTGTTAAATAGAATAAACACATTTTATTTTCTAATTTTAATGCTAAAATAATGACAAAATATACCAAATTTATAAAATGAAAAAAAAATCAAAACAAAATTTGCCACATAGAATTTGAATCCTGAATTATATCATTTTCCTTTTTTTTTAATTTAAAAAGCCTAGGACGAATTCTTATATTGCTTCTTCCTCATCTCATTAGCCCATATGCCTTACAATTTAGCCCAAATCTAGGGTTTCACTTGGTTAATTATATGTGTTTATTAGGCCCTATTTTATTCATCTTATTCACCACTTACATTACTTGGTTTTTTGTATTTGGCTATACCATTTAAGATTTCTTTATTTAAAGATTAATATTATATTCATATCTTCTCTTTGCTTTGATTTTAACTTGTCAACAATCCTCATCCCATCCAACGTGCTAAACCCTAAAAGAATTTAAATATGATGTCAACCAACATGATAAAAAAATTCAATTTAAACCAGAGATATCAATGCAAACACACGAATTTTGAATATATATATCTATATATTATATAAAGTAACTTAAACTAGAGATATCAATGCAAACACAAGAATTTTGAATATATATATTATACAGAGAACACATGGGTAAAAACATGAAATATAGATAAATGGAAAAACAAATATATTTGACACAAATAACAGAGAGGGAGAGAGCATACTTTGAGTATAGGAATAGAGCTTGATATTGAATAGGTGAATAGAGTTTTGATATAAATAGTAGAAAGAGGGAGAGAGTATATCTTGAATAGGGAAATAGAGCTTGGTATTGAATAGGTGTTGAATAGAAATGGGTATTCTGAGTAGCTAAATAGTTGTTGTTGAAACTACAATTACCGACAATCAATGGCCTAGCTGAAGAAATGAGATTTTAGAAAAAGATAGCAATCAGTGCATCTAAAACTTGGCCCCGTTAAGAAAATAAATATGGCATGTTTCTTTGATTGTTGTATATTAGTTAATAAATAAAGGAGGGGCAAAAGACGTGTTTGTAATTGATCGATTTAAATTAAAAAGATGGTCCCTAATGATGGATGGATAAAGATGGGTGCTCCATAGTTCTGAAATAATGTAATTACTGCTCCGTTCATTATTCATATGATCAACATCCTTCCCCTTTAAAGATTTGCTGGAATATTAAAATTTTAAAGATAAAAATATATCATGTAGAAAGTTGTAAAGAGTTGTTTGGTAGAGAAATAATTTTCATGGTTACTATTATAGTCGGGTATTTTAATACGGAACTGCTGACGTCACTCTAATGTAGGCGCTTTGCTTAGCTGCTGGCTGCTATTCCACTCAGGTTGGACTGACTCAAACTTGAACCTAACCTGAGCTAAACAAAACAAGGCCTGAGGGAGCACAAGTTATTGTGGTGCTTCAGAGCACCATACACCTTTTTCTCTCCACTTTAAGTGAAGAGACAGAACGTCACTAGCAGGTGTTTCTTTTTAAACACCTTTTTTTTTTCTAAACACATAGTGAAAGAGTTCAGACACAATAGATAACGTGAAGGCCAAGATCTAGGATAAGGAGGGTATTCCTCCAGATTTGCAGCTCCTAATCTTTGCTGGGAAACAACAAGAGGATGGTAGAACTCTTTCTGATTATAACATTCAGGAGTCAACCCTCCACCTTATCTTGCGTCTCCTTGTTCTCGGTGTTGCACTCTTCTCCTCCTCTTCATCCTGAATTCACTCAAATATATATGACCAAAGCACGACTCCAAAACAGAGAATAGAAGAAAGAAGAAAAAGAAAGGAAGAAGAGAAATCCAAAATTAAAAAGTTTGAGTGAGATGGAGAATTATCTTTATTAATTTGAGATCCTTATTTATTGGGATTAGATTGTATTTTTAGATTTCAAAGAAAAGATAATTTTAGAACTTTAATAAGAGTGCGCCACATATTGCTCTCCCGTAAAGAAAAAGCGCCATGCGTCGCCCTCCCACTAAAGGGGGTATTTTCATAATATATATAATAACTAGCATAACAGGGCCCGTGCTCAACATGGGCTACAAAAGAAATATATATATAACTGAATATTTTTTAAAATAAAATTAGAAATAAAATAAGTCTAAAATATATAAATGCATTATTTAACCTTCTAAAATTTTTCATATCAAGATCTATTAAAAGAAAAAGTTGCTATGAATTTTACATAAAATGCAAATCAACCATTTGCCTTGTTTTAGAGATGTAGAAGATAGTTTTACGTCTAAATCCCTAAATAGTTGGTTCCCAATTTGATTTTAATATTTACTTTGATTCAATGAATTGTTGATGATTTGATTAAATTAAATCAAGTTTAGAAAGAGCGTGATGCAATATTTTATCGTAAATATTAGGAGGTTTAAATTTAAAATCATATGCTCCCCTTGGCATTTGTTTTAGATGGAAAAGATCATTGTTTGTTAATTTCCTTACGTTTGACCCCTAAAAGAAACATACAAATTTGATATCATCATGGATTTTTGGGAAAGTTATTGCACTTGCCAAGTTTTTTTTTATTTTTATTGATGGTGGTGGAGGGTTGGCCTGAGATATTAATCCTAAAACCCACCTTTTAAAGATTCTATTAATCTTATTTTACCACAATTCATGCTTGTATAAAAAATAGGAAAGATTAATTCATTAGAGGAAAGTTTTAAGTGGAATAAGAGTGCTTTAAGGGGAGAGATTAAGAGAATGATTAAGATCTTAATGATACTGTGTCACATGTAGCTTTAATTCTGCTTTTAATCTATTTTTATGACAGAAAGGGTGTGCATGGGTTGAGTTGAGCAGGGTTGTAGCATATTTAGGCTTGAGCCAGCTTTAGAAACATCGGCCCTCATTGACCCAAGCGGCCTTCCTCGAGGCCAACTTGCTTTTTCTTTTCTTTTCTTTTCTTTTTTTCAAGCCCAACTTGTTTGAAACATGTTTTTCTTGAGCATTCCATTTAGTTAATTGGGCTAGTCTGGACTTGGCATTCTATTGCTAAGCTGGGCAACTAAGTCACTTAAATAAAAAGAACAGCCTCTTACATAGTGGCAAGAGGTGATGGTTCTTACTAGGCTACCCAGGGTTTGAATCTTTGCTAGCCCCCTTCCTTCCTGCTTGTGCAGATTACCTTTCCACTTAGGTGGGCTTCCTACCCGAGTGTATCGGGCTCTCCCATGGGTCCCAGTCCCCTTAATTAGGCGATAAAAAATCACTTAAATACAAACACTATTTATCTGAGTTGGCATCAAACTCTAGACCTTGACCAAATATTCAGGTCCAAGTTCTAGACTTGGGTGCAACCAGAATACTAAGACATAGGGTCAAAACCAAGCCCAAATTTAGCTCTATCGGGGTTGGCCTGGCCCACAAACATATGTAAAGAGTATCAAGTCTCATACAGGGTCCCACTTCTAGCCTCTTAAGAGGCCCTTCATGTCCCTTACCAGCCCCTCCTGATTTTTGGAATGATAAAAGGCAGCATGGTAAAAATATTAAGACACATAATCATTAAGAAAATAAGAAGAGGATACATAATCATTGAGGACAACAGAAATTATGATACAGCCCAAATCATAGACTTGTGAAGGAATAAAAACTATGGGTATCTCCCAAAATTCAAAAGGAGAAATATTGATAGACGATAAGAGGATAGTACCCAATTATGCTACATGAACAACAACACTAATGAACTAGTTCAATAGGATCATAAATTACAAAGCCATATGATATGATAGAGAGAAAAATAGGACAAGAAAACAAAGAGCCCATGTGAGTTGTTTCTATTGCAGAAAGAGAAGAATTCTCACCGGATTTGTGACTCTGTGACCTTTTTTTTTTTTTTCATCCGTCTGCAATCCAGAATTAGTAAAAGTAGTAATGAAAGAGACTCATATAAATGCACATGATCTACCATGCTTAGTTGGGGTTAGGGAACTGAAATTTCTAATCCTCGGGTTGATCTAAATTACCAAACTGCCCATTTCCACATCTAAAAACTTTTCTTTGTTGAGTTTGAAAAAATGGAGATAAAGAATATATCACATGCTTTAGAGTTTTTAGTAATAGATTTAGTTTGAATAGATTTTGCTAATGATGAGATGGTGATGAGGGAGAGAGAAAAGATTAGGTTTGATGAGATTTGTAGAAGATTTAGGACTTCACTTCTTAAGGAAACTAGGATATTTAAGACTGTAATCAAAGCACGCCATATGTCGCACTCTCACAAAAAGAATGCACCATGCGTCGCTCTCTTGCGAAAAGTCTATCCTTATTATATATATATACATAATAACTAGCAACACAAGGTTTGTGCCCCAACATGGGCCAAAAAAGCCAAAAATACCTGATTATATAACGAATAAAGCAAATCTAAAACAAATAGATATATTATTTAATATTTTGAAATTCACTACGTCAAAATCTATATAAAAAAAGGTGAAATGAATTTACATAAATTACAAATCAATCATGTAAGTTTCTTAGTCGAAGTTATTGATATATAAGAGTATGGTATAAATCTTAAACCAATAACAAATCACTATACTCTTTATTGATTTGGGATACTAAAGAAATGATATAAATAGAAGCGACATATAAACTCAAGATAAATCTCAAATCTTAAATAAAAAATAAAAGTATTTGAAAAAGTGGTCAATAGGAAAGTAAAATACCTAAGCCATGATTGCAGCTGGTAATGAGATAAAAAAAGAACATTGTAGTCATAATAATGATATTTAAATATATTAATAAGAATAAGTCTGAATGAGGTAAAAACCAAATGAAAAAATAAATTTATTAAAACTTATTCCTTAAGTTTTCTATTACTAAACTATACAAAACAGAAAATAAAAAAGATAAGAGAGACAAATATAGTACCACAAACTCTGGCCACTTTATTTTGGTTTACTGTTCTCTCATTATATAGTAGTGTTATTGCTTATTCAACTAAGAAAGAATTAAGATAGAAATTTCAATATCTAATTACCTCAATTATGCTATAATAGCTAATGAAATGAAAGTGATCCCCAACTTATATGACACACACTAATAAAAAAAATGCCCATCAAACTCACCCACATACTTGAACATTGCATTAATAATACATTTCCAATACGTGAAAAATAAGTTAAGAGAGAATTTTGATGAGAAAAATCACTTGCTAAATACCACCCCACTTAGGGGTGATTCTGGGCTAGGCCCGCTTGAGCCCGGCCGATTAGGATAGGTAATTAGAGCCCTTTAATAATTGTAATAGTCTTGAATTAAGCGATAGAATGCCTAAAGCTTGGCCCGACCCCAGTAATTAATGCATATAATATAATTTAATTAATACAAACAATTTCTCAAATGGCCACATAATCTCCGATCAGACGTTGGATGATCAAGATATCGTAGAAAGAAATTTCTGTAGTCAACCTAATCAAATCTGCATTTGACCGCATGACTCCATGGACGTGGGCTACCGTCAGAACTTATTGGCTGGGCTAGATTCAGACTCATGGGTTAGAACTAACTTGACCTAAACCTAGTTGAAAACCTAGGCTTTCCTTCTCTTTCCCTTTGATCTCTCTGCTCTGCAATAGAACTGCAAACCGAAAAAGCTTCAGGCCCCGTCTTATTCGGCAACAGCAATATGCTCCGACAAGGAGGACAGTGATCGGTGGCAAAATTGGCGACAAACGATGACGGGATGAAGCTGCGGACAACGGCACGTAGTCAGGCCACCTTCGCAAATTGAGAACCCAAAAAAAAAAAAAAAAAAACTGTTTCCTTTTCCAATTTTGATCAACAGAACTAGCCCAGAAACCTTGAAACGGAGAGGCTTGCAACAGCAATACAGGCGCCTCTTCAAGATTTAAAATATATATATATAAATAAACCAGAACTCAACACTCCTTCTTCTCTAATTGTGTGGCCAAAATAGAGATCATAGACGATCTCTGCTTCTCTGTTTCTAGATGAAATAGATTCGAATCGCGGGCATGATTCAACTCCATCAATTTTTCGCGCAGCATATCTAAGCCCTAGGAGACCCTAGCGAGGCTCTGATACCACTTGTTGTGGATATGACACCACCGTTGTGCGCATGTGTGCGTGAGCAACCAAGATCAATAATTAACCACACAAGAAGATATGAGATTTCTGTAGTTTGGCAAAAATGCCTACGTCCATAGAAAACCAATTTCCACCAGGTTCTCCTCATATCTGTAAATCTACAGCCTTGGAATCTCAGCATGTATCTAGGACTATAGATTACATCTATATATATACTCACCACTTTCTTAGCCTTCAATAACTCTATTTTTAGAATAAGGAAAATCCTAATCCTATTAAAAGACTACTGTTTCCAAACAGAAAATTCTATTATAACTAGGGAAACTATCCAAGACATGAACCCAATTGGTCTGAACCCACTTAGCCAACAAATATCAGTCAAAAACCAATATATCAACTATTGAGTAAATCTTATCATTATCAATCAAAATCTTGTTTAAAGACTATATAACTCGTTTGAGTTGATTCAGTAAAAGAAAAAAAGACACATACGCACACAAACAAAAAGATATCTATAAAACAAAACTTCCAACTTTTAACTTTCTAGAATCAAGAATTCCACTGTGCTAATCATTGAAATCTTGAAGTTTTCGAGGTCTTCAACAGTGAACTACTTCAAACCTAACATCAAGTAAATTAAGACTCTCGCAAAACTCATTCCAAAACCAAAGCAATTTGGAGAACTAGAAGTGCAATATGTTTTTGGAACCACAGAATGTATTGTAAAAGTTGCCTTAGTTGGATTATGATGAGGGAGAATTGCAAGTGGATTCCATCAGTAGTTCAAAATTTGATTGTAGCCCAAGATCACCAATGCACCGAAAAAATGGTGCCCAGTTGTGCATGTCTTACAACTGTACACAACTTAAACTTCCTAAACAAAATGAACTGGTGGCTGGAAAGGAAGACTAATCACTTGGTCACACAAAAAAAAAAAAAAAACAATTTGAGAGAAATCAGTCACACCAGAAAAGAAAAAAAAAAGAGATTTCAAAGAAATTGGTCACACCAATAAAATAGGAGATTGAGAGAAAATAGAAGATCGATAAGATATTATTTATTAAGAGCACTCCATTTGTCATGCTCCTGTTCCCTCTCGCAAGGCGCGAGGTGGGGAGGGGGGTCGTAGGGAGGTGGGGGGTCTGAGTTTTCTTAAAATATATAATGCTCTGGATAAACTGTTATCTTCTAGGATCGTATTGGCTACCATTTTTAAGGATGGAGTACACGATAAAACATAGGTCATTAAAAGAGTTTTGCTCTTTGACTCAGTGACTCGGTTATGATTCAGTTAAGACTTGATCTGATTTCAAGAAATTTATATATGAACTCATGAAGACTTTTCGACTTTGTGAGTCGGTCATTGATGGAGTCTCCGAGTCTACTTCATCCAGCATCTTCAAGCCAAGTTTATGAGTGTTTTAGTAGTAGATTTGGGCCCATTAATCATGAGTCCAATCTGTTGAACAAATCCCAATCTATCCAAGTTTTCTGCACTCGGTTACCAATCTAATCAACAGTTAACACCCGAGGCCATTGAAACAAGGTTTGTGTTCAAAACAATCAAGACCCAAGATATGCAGCATAGTTTTTTGGCCATTATCATGACATTTCTCAGTCGCAGGCTGATCATAAGAGTGAAATGTCAAGGCCTTCATTAAGGTAATCAAAGCTAGCGCTTGTTAGCCAAGGTCCATCATGATGTGAGCCCCATCTCCCATGGACGGCAATCGAAGCTATGACATTCAGCAAAGTCCATAGCTTGTAAGAATAATCAAGGCCCAACGACTATTAATCCAAGAATCATATGTTATTGTGACCATCATGTTCCAAGGTTGATCAATTGTTGAAGAGGCCAGAGGCCCAGGAAGCATGTACAGGCCTCCTCTTCAACCATGACCCACTATCTCAGTAAAAGCCTCTGAACCCATTATCAATTGCAAAGTCAATGTATGTCCAAGGTCCGCATCGTAAAGGACCAAAAACCAGCACTATCTACTGAGGGAATGTATTTGTACAAGTAGAATACTGCTTAAATGTAGTATAGCTCATGGGGCCCATTTAGATACCTTTGAGTAAGATATATGCAAAGGTCTAGGACCAAGGTCAACAAAAACAATGTGCCCCGTAAGATCATCCTTGCCCTTGATTTAGTAGCCATAAGTTTAATAGCATTTTAACCATGGAATATTCATTCGAGATTCAATCCAACAGTGGGTGAAGGATTGATGAGACTGAAATTGGGCCTGTTGTCAGCTCATGGGACTGGGAGATGAGAAGATTAAAGGGCTGTAGCTGATTAAAGGTGGGCCTATTGGGCCCCTTGGAGATGGCCCTCATATGTTGTTGCGCATAGGAGAGCACTTTTCCTATCTACAAAAGCTAAAAAACCAAAGGGCAATCCCAAAGTCAAGGTTTTAGGCTCATCATCTTCACTGCCAATACCTGCCATCATCTCTAGAATCCAAATACTACTATCTACAAGGCCCATGATTCACCATCCATTGTCCAACCTCAGTTTCAAAGGACAAGATCTGAAGCCTGTCATCTTAAGGCCCTGTAACCTGATTAACCAACCAAAAGCCCATGACTCACCATTATTTCATATACCTCAAAACTAGTACAAAGAAAATGCCTGGAGTAGCAACTTGTTACATGAAATTAGAACTCTTCCTGAAAATGTTCTCATTCTATTTTGGGGTCGAACCAAAATTTTGAAGCATGAACATGGTGCTCTGGGCCAGGCCAGCCTGAACCTAACCACGGCCCATCCTGAATTGGGCTGGAGACTAGGCTTGATACTACGCCTGATAAAAGATAGGCTGGGCGTGATATCAACCTGGGTACTTGCATTGAACCTCATACTCAAATTACTTTCATTCATATTGTATGCGGGGAAATATTCATAGGCATCCATCCCACACCATATTATGATGAGGACAACTTGATGGGGCTCACCTAGGGCCTTATTGAGGATGGGATTAACGGGGTTGAAAGGAGACATTTTGGATGGGCCTAGATATCAAGTCTGGGGATCTATCACATGCCTCTAAACTCTTCATCTGTGATCCACAATTTTAAAAAATTTATATTAAATTAACCCTTGATCCAACAATTCAGTCCATTTGGATGGATGAAAACTTGAGGAATCTAGTGTAATTCAAGGGATTCTGTATGTATGGATGATTCGAATGGATAACAAAGTCAGCCTCATTATGCTGCCCCATTATGTGTCCCTCACCATACCTCACCATATGGTGAGGGATGGATTTACATGAACATTTTCCATACAAACATACAGAAATTTACAAATATAAAAGCTGATTTATTTTTATTTATATTAAATCAAGGGCTTGAAAGTTTTTCAAATCTTAGGAGCCTGTTTGGTTGCAATCATTTTTGCATACATTAATGATTCTCATGCAAAATAATTATGCCATTCCATATATATCTACACTCATTTAGCATACGAGGCCTAAAAGGCTAGAAAAATCACCTTCCTTTATTACTATTTTTTTTTCAGCTATGTGAGCCTCATATTTGCAATCCAAACCATTCAACATATTTATTGAGCCAATATACCTCACTCTTTTAAAGCAGATTTACCTTAAAAATCTTCATATATTTTGGCTAGTTTGTGAAAACGTATCAACTTATAAAACTAATTCTTTTCATTTCTGTGGACTCCCAATTCATGATCCGAATAATTCAATTTATTATAACAGTGATAAGTGTTTCGATGCTTAGTCTCAAATATTTATGTCTTCATGACTCTTGAAAAATAACTAGTGGAGTGTACGTGCATTGCACGTAATAGTTAATGCGAGCATCAATATCATGGTGACATGTCTATTATTATGAAAAAGGTTAAACATACAATTGTGTGGTTATTATTATGTTTGTTTGAGTTCATTAATAACAAAAGAGAACTTTAATTCTAGTGTGATAAAACAGTAGGTACTTCAAATACAATAACATATTATTTTGCTAACATATACTTGCATTCTAGCTTTGTAATAAGTCAAGAATCTGCTTCTTAATAACAAAGCTTAGGCTGGTGGGCATAAGGAGAGTGCTTCGCAATTGTGAAGGTGTTGTTTTGGCTTCTCAAAGCCAAGTTTAGTAGTAGATCCCTCAATGCTATTTTGTAGGTGTCATCTTCAGTTATTTTTCCTTGGAAATTTCAATTTTATAAGAATGTGATTAAAGCTCCATCGTCTTTGTTTCAAGTTGTTTGATTTGGTTTCTTTCATTTTGTAATTTTGTTTTTGTATAATGCTTTTATACCTTCTTGTCCATATTTTCTTTTTTAAATATGGGTCTTTGTAGTCTCCTTTGTTTTTTTAAATATGCTTCATCACTACCATTTAAAAAAAAGGCATTTCAGTTAGGCAGCACATAAGGAAAGAAAAGAAATAATGACTGAAATAACATCAAGCCCGATAGCACTTTAAGGAAGACAACTTACAAAATGGATGCCCATGAACCTTAGGGTAGGTTTTGCCGAAAAGATAAGGAGAATTGCTTAGAAGAGGCCAAGAACTCCACCAATAATCAAAGCAGTAGACATAAATGGAATATGTTCTTTTTTTTTTTGCTTTTCTAAGCTTTTTCTACTTTTTATCAATGAGAAAGAGGACTTTTGATCAGCCATTTTTAGTCTCTGATACAGAAAGATCATATAACATATGTCAATGTTTGAAGTGCTTGAATTATGTCAAAGAGAAAAGATATCAGATATAAAAAATAAAGAATAAATGTACCTAAAATAACTTGTAATAGGTGTCACATATTCATAATTTGATGTCACTAACCAATCTATTCTTTTGTGAAAGAGAGAGAGAGAGAGAAGGAGAGAGAGAAGTGTATACAAAGTCTGGGCTACCAGTTTCTGTAGCTAACTCTTTCATTTCATTGCTTTTGGGCAAAGCTTTTTCATATTGTTTGTCTCTTGTTCTTCAATGCTCCTTATCTTTGAGGTGGCATTTTCATCTGCAACAAAGGATGTTGTAATGCTAACAAGTAAGAAGATAGCAATCCTTGATACTTGATTAAGCATAGCAATGGAAATTTCAACAGCATCAAGCTGCACGAGCCTATAATATACAGATAAAAACAGAGTTATGATAATTCATGGTCATCAACAGACCAGAGTCAATACTAAGATAAAGAGGTCTACACATTTTAACAAAATTGCAAATGCTAATACAAAAATCAGACAAGAGACAAGTCTAGTATGAATCTTCCACATGTAGACAATTTAAGTATGAATCTAACACATGAATTTATTGCCATGTATGTAGAGAGTAATTGCATCCAAAGACCAAAAGTTACGGGAAAAAAAACCTGTGAATGAAAATGTATCATTTATAAAATTGAGAAGAATAAAATTAATTTAACAGAAAAGAGCTGCAACTTGGGGAAACTTGTTTTGGAAGCTTTCCAACAGTTGTTTACAAAGTACTATAGAACTTAATACCTTGAAAAATAGGGTCAGCTCAAAATATACATAATGAAATAGACTAATTTGGAAACCAAGCCCAAGAATTTTAGCAAGTTTGAATTCCTAAGTTAAGATCCTTGTGTCAGCTTTGAAGGCATGATTTCATCAAGTCAAGAACTAGCAAAATTCATTTGGTGAAAAGGAAATATCCGCTGGAATTGGTAAATTGATTGGTGTATATTAGCATATTAGCTTATTTACATTGCAAGATTACAGGCCAATATAGCAAATTTGAGAGTGAGAAATTTCAAATTTTCACTTATTATTGTATATTTTTTTGCTTTTTCTTGGTTAAGGTCAGCCATGAGCATTAAGACATGATTGCAAACTCAAAAATATTGGATCTGTGTATTTAGATCATATTCTAAAATGTTCAAGTGGCTACACATTTTCATCACATTTTTCGTCTTCATTGTAACCATAACAATCATTAATGTGTAGATAATTAAATTAAAAGAATTAAAAATGGTGAGATAGGATAATCTAGATTTAAGAATGAGGAAACATTACAAAAAATATAAATTTAACCTTTTAGGATTTCATAGGAAAGATGATAAATTTGCTAAGAGATAAATTTAACCTTTTTTAGTAAGGCATGTGTAACGACCCCAAAATTCGGATTTCCAAAGAACTTCCAATTTTAAGGTGTTAATGATGAAATTAAATGAATCCGCAATGTGAGATTAGCCAATTGAACATATTCACAGCGGAAACATAATTGTAAAACCATCATAGGTACCATCACCAGACAAAGTAAATAATCCTACTCAATTTAATAATATAAATGCATCAAAGTCATGAATAAATCCATAGGTAATAACGTAATTCAATTAACTAGATCCTAACTCAAATAGCCAACCAAGGGCTTACAACTAATCTAAAATTAAACTCAATACAAATAACTAATTATCTAGATTATCGTCTCTCTAGCACAGGCACGATATTTTTAAGCTATATCGTCTGCGCTCCACGCGTAGTTCCTCTGCGGTTCTTCCTCAACCACCGTTCCCTCCGGTTCATTAGAAGGGGTGTTGTTACCTATAAGCGCCAATCAGAAGGGGGTCAGGTTATGAAATAACCTCAGCAAGTATACTTACCCAATTTTCATATTCCATACCATTTTTGAGTAAAAATCAAAGGCAGATAAATCACGGGGTTTTTAAAATAAATTGACAAGATATAATAATACAAGATGTAGATTCATGCATAAAACCAAGTAAGGATTTTACAAATATCATAACATTCAAAATAAATTGGCGTCCCACATTGGCTAAGTTGTCACAGGTATTATAGCGGCCCCCTTTAACGTGACGGGAATAGAGAACAGAGTTTGGTACCCAGAGATTCAGAATTATGGCCATTGGCCATCAGAACAGAGTAACAGAGTTTGGTACCGAAGTGACTGATTGTCACAAACAGAGAGTTAACTAATCTGCAGATAGTTTCAGAAGAATAGCCCCTACACAGTGGTGCCCCACTATGTTAGACTTAAAACAGCCTAGTGGTATCGCCTTGATTCAAAATACGGATAAACGGCCAAATAATCATAAAAATAGAATTTATTTACATATAACAGATTCCAAAGTTAACGGGTGCAATGTCTGAATACCATAACCATATAACAGAGAAAAATATATTTTATCATGTCAGAGTACATTTTAGATATAGTTGAAAACATAAAACCAAATAATAAATTATATTATATAAAAATCCAAATTTTACGAGTCATACTGTACGCCGGGTCTAAGTGAACTTAACCCTATGATATCATGGAATTTCAAACACCGTATACTTGCCCTAAATCTAAGTTGGATGACTGCGAGGATCTCCTCCCTAGATTTAGGTTAATTCTTAATTGGCGCTTCTGAAGTTGGTTGGTGTTTGAAGAACCCATGACGTCATACCATTAAGTTTCTTAACTCTAGGCAAGTTTTAAGATAATTTGAAGGTGGATGTCAAGCCATGAAGACGTGACTTATTATTGGTTCAGATTTAGTTTAGATATATATCTAATTTTCATTTTAAACAAATCCCTAAATTCTTAAAAGAAATCCCTAGCATAATCACAGTATAGGTTTAAGTATTGTTTCATGGTCCTATAAGTCCATACTAAAAAAAAGGATATAGAAATTGATTAAACATGGGCCAAGGTAACAGATTCTTACTAGTGAAACATAGAATTGAGGACTCCCCAGAATAGTCAAATGGTTAGGTGGTAATAGTAAAAAAAAAAGTATCATAACTTTGTAATATTTTACTCCAAGGAAAAGGGTTGTTTATGATTTTCCAGGACTACCTATGACAACAACAGTAGAAAGCACAGTGCTTCATCGTCTGCACTAGTTTTACAGCAATTTTTCGGAATGGGTCTCACGTTCCTTATTGTTTGGTCACTTGGATGTGGGTCATAGTGGATCAAATCCTCAAGCAAGTGGGTCCCCAAAGTCACCCAGGAGTGGGGTTTCAGATGTGAGGTCTGGATTTCCAAATCAAGTGGGCCATAGGTCCCACAGCTCTTTTGACTGAAATGCTTTTGGGGTGGACTGGTTCTGTATTACTCTCATTCTGGCTGGGATTTGGGTCAACTAGATAGTGGCCATAGGGAGCCCAATCCATTGGGTCTCTAACTGCTAGGGTTGCCCAGGTGTGCTCCATCAGATGGCCGGGCCGGATCCTTGATCAAGTGGAACACGCAGACCCCACAAGCAGTCACAAGAACAGCACATCGATGGCCTGGGCCCTGTAATCTCCTCTCAAGCTTACTGCAGTTTGGTAGCATTCACATCCTAATAGTATGACTAGGCAAAATATGGATAAGTCCAACTTCTCAAGCACAATGGTGGGTCGCCAGAGATGGCTGATGGAGTACCTCTTTACCGTAGGGTAAATTCAGTCCCAACATTCAATTAGTTTAATAAATATGTATTAACGTTATATATACCAACTGTTGTGAAAACATCAAATAAATCAAACTCATAATTCTACATATAACAGTCTATATGGAAATACATAGATTCAAGTAAAATTAAGAATTTTACCAATATGAAATTGGGTTTCAAAAGAAAATTGCATAAATCTCATCAGAGGAATGAAGATCAGGCAGGAAAATAAACATGAGTTTCTGCACTTGCCTTAATCGTTGATTTTACCAAAATTCCAAACCCGTAGAGAGCCTCAAGATATTTCTTCTATGGCCTCCTTTCAAATCCTTAAGCCTAAAGTTGAACCTTCTAGTTGAAGGAGAGAGAACTAGGGAGAGAGAGTTGGAGAGAATCGTATGTAGGAGAGGGGCTCTAGTCATATACATAAATATAGAATATAATATAGGTACTTAGAGTAAAACTAGGAAGTAGAGGTAGGGTGGAATTCTTCTTTTTCCCATATAGAGTCCTAAGATGTCTCTCTAGTCTTAGCCTTATTGTATCCTAACCAAACTCCTACGAAGGTAAATTCTACTCTTCTTTGAAGGAGAGACAAACACGTGGTCCCCCACCCCACTAGTAGTGGGTTTATCTAAATCTCTATCAACTAGGCACTAGATTAATCTGAATGAATTCGGACCTTAAGAGAAAGTTTCATATTTAATTATAAAGTTTCATATTTAATTATTCTCTATCCAATGAGTCCCATTTTGGCAATATTTTTAAAATTACAAAAATACCCTTCATATTTTCTAAAAATTACCAACATGCCTTTGAAATTCCCAAATCAAGTCCTAATCGCGTTTGTGCCCCAATTCTGCCCTAATTGTTCACTGTAAGTTGATTTTCCCCAATTCGATTAATGTCATTATTTATTTCGTAAATTATTTTTAATTGAATTAAATTTATTAATTTGGGCCGGGATCTTACAGCATGCTACATAATATCACCAATGAGTTTAACATATCTTTTAAAATTTAGATTATCTTAAAGTATATGGTGGTAAAGCAACCAACATGATTCAACTAAGTTCATAGAAATTAATCCGAAACAACTATAAGTCCTACATTAGAAACTAAATTTTTTGGGTTTAAAGATAAAGAAAATTTATATTAGGCACCCATTTTCATTCAAGTTGACAACCTCATCAAATTAGAATAGAAGAATCAGAGAGGAACAAATACATTAAAAAATTAAACCTTGTGCATAGTGCAAATTCGTCGAATTAAAGTGTTTTTCAAATGAACTTCTCCATATGAGTCATTGTATTTAATATATCCTTGCATTAATCCAGGAACTAAAATGTACATATGAACTAATGCCAATATGGACAATTCAAAAATAGTAGGCAAAAAATTAAAGTCAAATAAATGCCAAAGATGTGTAGTTAGAACCAAAGATCTATTACCAGTTTGTTGTTTTGATGTGGATGTAAAGAATCATTCAATCAATGATAAAACAAAATCCAAAGAAGTGTTGTGATTTTGACATCACTCGTTGTGTATATATATTAATCACAAGATCAACAAAGAACCAACCACACACAAGAAGAGACACAGAGATTTACGTAAAGCATACATACTCTCACTCTCTCACATCATCTCTCCTACGTGGTGTGGGAACACCACGGGTAAGAGAGCTCTCACCTCTCTTCAACGCAAGATCTAAGGTTACAGACTATACACATATATAATCTTCACTTTCCTGGCCACCAAGAAAACTTCGATATAATTACCAAAATACCCTTAACGTTAAACCAATCACTGGCTAACCCAGCGGACTTATCCGGCCAAACAGGAATACAAGATATAAACCCAACAATCTCTACCTTGGCTTGGATTCATACAACTCGAGCCACCATGAGATAAAATCGGTAATGTCTTCACGTACCTTATTAAATGGTATGTCACTGCACCGACGATACAGACTTCTTTCTTCAACATTTTGACATGTTGAGCTAGCAGATGAACTTTGAGTAAAGTTCATCTTCTCGTCAAACTCCACCTCCAACTTAAAGCTCGAATTCATTGACGAATCTGAGTGATATCGATATCTGAATCACTCATTATCTTGTCCCATCTTCAACATCACTATGAAGATCCAACCACCACAAGCATGCAAGCAAAACAGATCGGAAATACAAGTCCAGATGACTTCACAATTGCAGAACAACATCTGCCTCCGAGTGGTCAAAAAACTATATTTGACCTGGCCTCCGATCAATCAAACACATGTTTGACAACTGCTGATGCATCAGCTCCTCCTTGCTGCTTTTTCATTGGTTTAGCTTTGGTAAGATAAACAACATCACATGCGATCCGAAAAACATGTGAACCCCAAACGAACAACTTCATTTGAATCAACAAATCCTTTGCAACTAAGCCGGCGACTCCTACTATTGAGTTTGCAACTACAACCAAGTCGAGTCGACCCGATTCTGACCTGAACCCATATTTGTTCAGATCTTCTCCACAAGAGAAGTTGGTGCTACCTAAAACTCCTTCTTTCTTCTGTAATCAAGACAAGACGTCTCCTGACAAAATATGCAGATCACAAGACTGACAAGTTGGTGCTCTGATACCACTTGTTGTGGAGACAGAGATTTATGTAAAGCATACAGAGACTCTCACTCTCTCACATCGTCTCTCTGACGTGGTGTAGGAACACCATGAGTAAGAGAGCTCTCACCTCTTTTCAACGAAAGATCTAGGGTTATAGACTATACACATATATAATATCTACTTTCTTGGCCACTAAGAAAGCCCAGTATAATTACCAAAATACCCTTAATCTTAAACCAATCACTGGCTAACCCAGCGAGCTCATTCGGCTAAACCGAAATACAAGACATAAACCCAACAAGAAGATCCAAAGAAGTACCATGTATATGAGACCAAAAAAGGGGTAAAAAAAAAAAAGATTTACATGGTTTAATTATAATGGCTAGATCAAGAGCGAAGAGAAAGATGATCGTTGAGGGTTAAAAAAAAAATTTTTCCCCAAGCCCGCCTCATAAAAAGAGTTGCACCACCTAAAGCCATACTACGACTAACTCTTAAAATCCTATATGAAATTATTCTCAAATTATTCAAATCATTACAATCTTGATCAAATTATTGAAAATAATCATATTAACAACTTTCAAGTCAAGCCATATTCATACTCCACTCTCCTATGTAGAAAATAGTCCAACAATGAAAACTTATGTCTCATACTAATAATAGGCTTCAATAGAATTTCATCATTGCTGCCATATCTATCTTTCTATCACAAGTAGACTCCCTTATAGGCCCTACAATGTCAGAAGAGACGATCACTTTCTAATTTATACTTTAACTGTGACATAAGTTGATAAAAGTAGAGTGAATGGAGAAAGACAAGAGATGTGAAGTATTTTCTCAATGGTTGAGAACAGAAAAATAATTTCCTCTTCAAGAATGAAATAGTGTTGTAGTGTTATTTTAACCATGGATAGTGCAAAGTCCAAATAAGAAAGTTAATCACAAATGCATAAATAGTAGAAGAAAGGTGAACTGAGAATTTCAGTTCTCCACCTATCATTAATCAAATAATAAATTGGCTCTTTTGCCTTCTTTTCACTGAGAAAGAAGTCTGCATCTGCTGGCTGGGGCAACCAGCACTAGTAGGCCACTCCCATCTCATCATGGTTTACCATTCTTAAATAAAAACCGCCAAATTAAATTCAACCCCATGGAATCATGAAACTCTATATTTCAGTTTGGTTAGAATAATTATGAAATTGGCCAAGAGCTGATCCATGTATTACTTTTCTTTTCAGGAGAGGACTGAATTAAGTTGACAAATAAATAACTGGTTCCCCTTTGGTACCAGTATCACATTTTTTTTGAGTTTTCTTGTCCAAAAGAAGTTAAGAGACAAAGTAGGATGAAAGTTCAATAAAGGCAACTAATGATTAGATCTAGACTAAGCTCATTGAGAAGAAAAAAAATCAAGTGAACCAAATCCCACCAATAAGAAAAGAATTTAAAAAAAAGAGAACTGCCAATCCACCGGTAACCTAGTGGTGAGGCATCTCCCTATCTGTAGATACAACAATAGATAAATCCCTGGTCTGTTATATAGCACAAGCGTGCATGTGAGTATGTACCAGAGCACCCAAGAAAAAAAAAAACAAAAGGAAAAAAAGAATAAGAAAAAGAACTATCTTGTGTTGACACAGTAGCCACAAAAAATTTCATCTTCACTCCTTTAGTTTTAGTCATTTTAATAGGAAGACATTACTTAAAATATGTAGGAAGTCGATACTAATCAAACAAATGGACCCAAAAGGATAACACTTCAAATTTGTTTCCATACTTCGAAGTATAAAGAGAGTAGAAGTGCAGGAATTTGACTCTCCAATATTTCATGTACTGATTTAGAAGCACAGTTTCAAAGGCCTATGTCAAGAGGAGACACATCAAATGCACAGATAGAAATGCTTAGGGCTTATGCCTCGAGGCTTGCCAAGGAGCAAGCTCTTAAAAACATCCTGTGCGTGCTATGCCTCAACTTCATGGAGTGGCTTGCATTTGAGGCATCATCTCATTATATGAGGCGTATTTAAGGTGCACACCAAACAAAGCTTGTGCTTCATTCATACTTCAGATTGGTTTGTATAACCCCATTGACATATCTTCTTTTAAAGAAAAATGGAGGGGTTTAAGAAGAAAAAAATGATTATTTTTTTAGTTTACTATTGTTCAAATTAGATTTAACTTAATTTAACCTTAATTAATACAAAGGCTTTAAAACAACCATACTGTTAGCAAGTAGGAGAACACCTGCTAAATAAACTTTCCTTTTTTTTTTTGCATGATATAGATATAGATATAGATATAGACATTTGATTTCTTCACTATGGTAAATAATATTTTAGGATCATTAGGAATATTTTACTTCTAATTATCTCATTAAGAGGAGGCCGCAATGAAAACTGATAAAGTAAAATAATCCAAATCCATAGCATAAAAAGCCATAAAAAGAAGTTCATGTAACATTTGCAAAGTTACATCTGTAGCAAAAAAAAAAAAAAAAAAACACATATTAAGAAGTAGAAGTTCATGTAACATTTGCACAGTTACATCTGTAGAAAACAAAAAAGAAAAAAAAACACATATTAAGCTGTAGAGCAAACACAGGGAAGAAAGGGAAAAAAAATACATTCCTTGTGAAGGATTAGTCAATTCATCAAATATATTGAATGCACAGTTACACCTGTAGAAAACAATTTAACAAACATATTGAATGCAAGTTACATCTATATAAAAAAATGTGAAATAAAAACACATAGCTTAAGAAGTAGAGCAAATGGAAAAAATGAAAAAAAAAAGAGAATACATTCCTTGTGAAGAGACAATTGAGTTGAAAGATTAGTGTGAGGAGAAGATTACAAAACTTGCATCCACCAAAAAAAGAGAGGTATATGGATTTGGTATGTAGACAAATCAAACAAATCAGGACATGACGGCAAACATCCAAGCGTCATCCAAAGACCTCATACCCATGAGTGAGAGAGAGAGCGAGAGAAAGAGAGAGCGAAAGAGTGACAGCTAGAGAGGGAGATGGAGAAAAAAAGAGGGAGCTTGACCTGAGAAGAGGTGCTGCATTGCTGTAATCTTTTCTTGTTTTACATCTGTTGGAGATGAAGGAGAGAAGTCATCGTTACTGGAGACATACAGAGAAGTAATGGAGAAGAATAATGCTAGACACATTACCCATCTCGCAACCTATTTCACAACCATACTATGTGACAAGCCTAAGTCATTTGTTTTGTTTTTAATATTATAGAGATGATGGAGAAGAAAAGTGCCACAAAAGATGGTTATAAGATAAGTTGTAAATGAGAAGTGTGGCTAACATGACTCAATGGAGAAGAGGAAGTAGGATTCCGAGATTTGTTGCAAATGCGTGTATAAAGGAACAATCGAGAAAAGGTTGTGTTTATCCTACAGTATAGGTGTCAAACCTATGACAAGCAAGTAGATGGCATCTATCATGAGGAGGAGGAGGAGAAAAGGAGTCTGGAAGCAGAGGAGAGATCAACCAACCAGGAAAGCATTTGCTACAGAATCCTTCATTTTTTTTTTTTTGGCACCTATTGAATGCCATATCCTTTATCAACTCAACATTCGACACATGTCCCTAATCGATATGCATCAAATGTGCCCCACGATGGTCCACAAGCAAGGTAGAACTTGCGAGAGCCCCACGATGGTCCACAAGCAAGGTAGAACCCGCGAGAGTTGAAAAAATAAAGAAGCAGGAGGAACATAACATGTAAGAGGAGGAAAAAGACAAAACATGAGGAAAAAGCATAGGAGGTGGAGAAAACTTTACTTTTTTATGTATGGTAAGATACAGTGAAGGAGCCGAAACAAGAGGAAAAAACTTTGTCTTTTTAATAAGGGTAATAGAAATATGCTCGTGGGGCAAACTTTGTCTTTTTAATAGGGGTAATAGAAATCTGCTCGTGGGCTTATCAATGTCCAATGTGGGTTGGTCATGGGATTAAAACCCACCAATGAGGCAATCACCAAACCAAAATCACTAGTCAAACCTCATTTAAGTGTCAAAATGTGATGCACGAGATGTCCCAGTCCTAGCACATGAAACTTGTTTTTCCTTCAAAACCTTGAATGCCACGTGGTCACTGTGCACTCTCGCTCAGAGGGCCTCTCAGGTTTCCAAATTTTTATATACAAATGTCGAGTATGACACCGAAGGGGCATTGTCGTCCTTGTCCATGTGTTCTCGTGGGACGGAATATTCGGGAGAACGGTTGGTTGATTCTGTCCAGTTGAATTGAAGGGAAGGAAGGATATTCGTGTGCGTTTCTAGTTGCATGCGTAGGATTTAAGGTTCTGCCCAAAGAATTGTGTCCCGCGGACAAATCCTGAATCTTGCCTTGCCACATTTCAGTGGAGAATTGGATTCACTACCAACCCCAGATAGTTGTAGACAATGGTTACAATTGCAACCCTATTTTTATCTTTAGAAGTTTTAACAAGGGTCAACGTTTGAAAATCTCATGTGCTTTCCATATTAGAATTTTCCAACAACATCTAACAAAATCGGCGCTTTGGGTTCATTTCTTTAAAAATTTTTAATAGATATTTTTTTTTGGCATGTTGGGATATTTTTATTAGAAAATTTTTTGGCATGTTGGGGTTTCTTGGATATATTATGATGACTTCTCTTTTGGCATTTTCAGACATATTTTTTTTCGTAAATTTATAAATTCATGGCAACCAAAAGGATTCAAATAATCTTGAGAGTTTTAGAATTTCATCTTCTTTATTGTTTTGTAAAATTTTTAGATGCTCAAGTATAAGACAGCATTCAATAATTCCACTATTTTGAAAATTCAAAAATTTTTTCAATTAGAAATTTCATGAATTTTAACAAAGAAACAAGTCCCTTTTATTACTTTATGAACAAGGTGAAAATTACCTGTATCATCTCTAAAGTACTCAATAACCATCAAATAGGATTCTGATGCGTAACTTTAAAAAGAGGAAAAATTCTTCTTACTTGTCTGCTATTTCCATGTAAATAGGATTCTAATGTTTCAGAAATGTGATATTAAATTTCCAATGTATATTTTCTTTACCATCCAATTATTCCACCTTTTAAGAATTTTGCCATATAAAAGCTTTGCCGACGTGACTTTGTCAGCATCACGGGTTTATTTATAGTCCAATACAAACAAACCTTCCAAACGAATGTAATTAAATCAGCTCTATCATATCAAGACTTGACAAATTTGCCAATACTTTCTATTTTCATCCAAACCTGTTTGAAAGGAAATCTACTACTTCTTGGTCCTGGCCCATCACTTGGCAAATCAAAGTGTGCCCGCTGCTAAATGGTCAATGGTCAGGATCATCCACATGTGTGGGAAACACAATTTATAGTGCCGTTGCGAGACAAAAGACAATAACAAAGCCTTGCTTGTGTGTGCAAGGGCCTCCCAAAACCCTACAGCAAGATACAAATCCTTCCATTCCATTCCTCTCACAAGGAGCTGAAAGCAAAGCAGAGAGAGAGAGAGAGAGAGAGAGAACCAAAGACTCCATCTTTGTGTTTTGCACGTCCTCCTTCTAGGGTTTTGCGATTTGTAGGGCGAGAAGAACACATGCTCGTCATTCTCTAGGGTTTGGTGGAACTCGCGAAAGGGGAAAGAAGAAGCAGGAGAATGCAGACGGAAGCTCGAGTGGGCGTCGTCGTCGGAGAAGGAGGCGGAGGGCAGAGAGCTCTCAACTCCGGCCATGGCGTCGTCGAGGGGGGTGTACGGACATACTCGACGCAGCAGCATCATCATCAGCAGCAATCGCTGCAGCAGCAGTCGCAGATCGGGACGATGTCGCAGCTGCTTGCGGGGGGGATCGCGGGGGCGGTGAGCAAGACCTGCACCGCGCCTCTCGCTCGTCTCACGATCCTCTTCCAGGTCGGTGTTGGATTTCTTTGAGTGTTCTAATCCTCTCGTCTTTGTCTCTCTTGAAGTTGAAGTGCCTTGGAAAGTGTTGGTGATTGTGGGTTTGGGTGGTTTTTGTGATTGGGTTATTGGGGTTTGTGTAGAATTTCAAAGATTGAAGTGGGAAAAGTTTTGAATGTGGGTTTTTCTTTGAGAACATGACATGCATGGTCTTGTTAGTTTTGTGTTGGGAAACTGTTTGTTTGATTGTTGGTTTGTTTTTTGGGTATGAATGTGGGTTACAGTGAATGTGCTATATCTTATTGCTGATTTATTTGGAGGATGTTTTATGAATGTTCTTGCTCGGTGGGGTCATTCAGTATTCTGACAGATTAATACTTTAATTTGCTTGTGAAACAGTTCTTGTGGCTTTAGAATTTGTTTTGAATATTGAGTTTCAGTTTTCTTTGTCCCTAACAGTTGAAGACTAAATTGTGACTAAACCCCTTTTTAACTGTGCCTTAATAGAGTTAGAATATGTTTTTAGATACTTCAAAGCACTGAGCTTTAGTGTCAATGAGATGATGCTGATTACATTTATCATGGAGCGTACGATCGTAGCAGGTAAAGAACCCTTGCATATGTGTGCAATTTTCAAAGATAACTTTGTTGAAAGAAAAGAAAACAAAGGCTCAACTACTGGAAAAGACCAGATATGCCACAGTATAGATAGCTATATTGTCTGAAAGTGCAGGAGGGCATCAAAGGGAATAATGCTTGTTATCCAAAAAAAAAAAAAAGGAAAAAAGAAAAGAATGGAAAGAAATATTTCTCTACATGCTCATTTTTATATCTACCTTGTCTCTGCTTCTCCAAGGGGATGAACAGGGGATACCCAAAAATCACATAACAGGTCTTTAATAATACTAGCTAGTGTTCTCTCCGGGGAGCTACACTTTTAACCTTTGCCCAACTATCCCCCATGCAGTCTTATTTTTCTTAACTCAAATCTTAGCAATGGAAAATCTAGATTCTGAAAATTGAATATCCATCAAACTCAATCAAATGGGAGAAGAATTCTCTTAGTCCATATAGCATTGGTACTATGATTGCTCTATGTTCTCATTCTATATGGCCGATATTAAACAATGGTCACTAAAACCTTGTTGAGAGGTTTTTTCTTCAGTCAAAAAATAAAGAGGAAGGAAGAAACATAATACTTTCTATCTTCATTCCTTGATTAAGTACTAATGAAGGGGAAACAAAAATCTTTTGTTACCAACCTAAGTCGCAATCTTCCAGTTTCAAACTAAGGCTTTGAGATCAGATCCTATGTTGGTTACCTATTCGTCGGTTCCTTAAATTAGTTGATTAAACTACTTGCCATTTTAAAGCTAAAGGTCAAAATTATTTGATCTCCTAACTTTTAGTGATGTGGGCTAGACCATAAGTCGGCCAACCCGTTGGTCTTAGTCCATTAGCCCAATTGGACATTTAGTTATTTGGAAATATATTATTAATAGTTTGATTAATAGTGAGTTTCTTATTTTATTTAGGCTTATTCTAATATTAGTAAGTTTTGTTTTTTAGGGATTAAGCCAACTCCTCTATATAAAGGATGTTAGGACTTGTTTTTAGGTATGCTCAGTTTTAATTAATAAAAGTTCTCTTTTGAGATTTGAGATGTTATCTCATGTGGTGTTTGTTTCTCTTGTGAGGATGCCCTAGGGGCTGAATCCTTTTTGAATTTAATCATTTTTTTGGGAGATTGATCTATTTTCTTGATAGTGGATTTGTGGTTGTGCCAATTGGTATCAGAGACGAAGAGTGATCGCCAGGGAGACGTCTGTATTTTTTGGAATTTTTTTACCGCTAGTTACCATCCCCAGTCCCTACAACCCCTGTCATTAACCCAACTCCACGTATGTAACCCTTCCCAAATACCCCCTCTCTCCAGCAAACAATTCTAAAACCATTGAAACCAACTCCAACCCATCCCGAATCCTCCTCCCATCTCCAACAGCCATCCCCGACCCCGTTGGCCATCTCCACACACCCCGAACCTCCATGAAACCTAAATACCATTCAAACTCATCACCTAATCTTTCTGCCATAGTAATTTCCTCAACTGAACCCTAAAACCCATCCACACCCGTCACCCTCCTCCATTTGCCGCTACAAACCTTAATCTCCAGATGCCCAACCTAGCCTTCCCAAACCAACCACTGCTCAACACTGCCACCCACTCTGTAGAAACCCAAACCCCAAACCACCACCGCCATCATCCCACCTTATAGCAACCAAAAGCCCAAAAACCAGGCCCCAATTGACCTCCCAATGCCATCCCTCCTCCTCCTCCTCCGTCCCTTGACTCCCATTGTTAGAAATCCTCCATCCTTGAACAACAACAACGACAACAAAAATAAAAAGGAAGCAGCAAAAGAAGAGAGAAGAGAAAGAGGGGCATACCTGGCACCATGGCTACCGATGTTTCGTCGCATAGCGGCAGTAGCCACCGTAGCAACACCACGCACCACTGCAGTGGCCATTTGCTGCAGCAGCCCCTTTCCATCCGCGACTCCTTGACATTAGCGGTAGAGGCTCCTTAGCAACAACATCCCTATCCCACCCCATTCCTTCTCTCTCGTTGTAGCCGTTAGATAAGTCCTAACCTCCTCCTTCCCTTGCGTTTTTCCCTAGATAAAGAAGGAAGGACTATCCGACCTTTTCCCTCTTTCTTTCACTTCTCTAGTGGAAAGAAAGAAGGCTAGGATAGCTTTCCCTTTTCTCTTCAACAGCAGTTGGGCACAAATTAGGTTGAATTGACCCAACTTGACTTGAACTAGGCCTAGTTTGTTGAAGATGGTCTAGCTGAAGATGGTCTGACCCGAGTTTGAGTTGGCCAAAAGCCCACTTAGACTTGAAGCTTGGGTCTTACTTGACCACCGACCAGACCACATTAGCAACAATCAAAATTAAAAAGGAAAAAAAAAAAAAAAAAGAAAGAGTAGTGGACCCATTAAAGATCCAACCCAAGCCAAGGCTCTATCTCGTTCATTGATTTTCAAAGGCCTAGTCACCATGCAAATTTTTGGAAATTCCATTGAAATTCAAAGCTATTTGTATCAATAAACATATGGAGATTGGTACTTTGAGAAGGAGTTCTATTTTGAGCCATTTCTTAATTTGAAGCAAGAAAACTCATCGGTTGATGAATATACTTGCCAATTTGGGAGTTGCCAGATATATGTGCATTGCAAGAGGATAAGGTACATGATTTGGTTCGTTCTATCAGAGGGTTGAGAACATATATCTTAGAGACTATGAATGACTTGCAAAACCAGTTATGAGGCATACTCAAAAGCAGTTATGAGGCATACTTAGAAGCCGTTCGTGTTGAGCGTATGCGTGGACGATTTGAAGTGACCAAAGTCCTTTGTTTTTCCTTTCATCGATATCTTTTAGTTGTAGAGAATTCAAAGAATGTTGATGATGAGAATCTACCTCCTATCTTTCGTACATGAGTTAATTATAAAGGTAGACGTTGTAATGACATTATTGATGGTAACATTGCTGTGAATGTTATATCCAAAGAAGCAGTTGATAAGTTGCAATTGTCAACTACAAAGCACCCGAAGCCTTATTGTGTTACATGGGTAGATGATTCTGCCATTTTTGTCAGGCATCAATGTATTGTTCCAATCAGGCTTGGTTCTTATGAAGACAATGTCAAATGTGATGTTATCCCGATGAATGTTGCCCACATCTTATTTGATTACCCTTGTCTCCATCGTCTTAAGGTCATCATTGACCACGAGAATGATACTAACAATTTTAAATGGAATGGAAGACGAATTCAATGGCGGCCTCTAAAAAGTCTATTCTCATCCCCACAAGCCTTTCCTTCTTTATCTCCATGATCACCTTCAATTGAAGACACACACCCAGAGCAACACAAAGAAATAAAAGACATGACTGCTCCAAAAGCGCAGACAGAAGACATCAAGGATGACATTGAAGAGCAAGTTCATAGCAGCATTGATTTCATGGGTACAAATAATATTGAACAAGGCAATGTCAACCAAGTGCAACAAAATGTTGAAGAAGAACAAATGCATGCACATATTGAAAACTTTGATTGGCTTAACGAGAAACTTGAACATCTTGGAGATCTACTTGTAACTCTAATTCCTGCAGATCACATTAGGTCATTGGAAATCAATCAATTGTTCCAGTCATTTCGCATGCAGATCAACTTGTTAAAATTCCTCACATTGACTTCATCTTTGGGGGATCACACGTGAATATCTAAAAGCCCACAATTAGAGCATCTACTGGTCCATGTGCACATCCGAGCTACATTCCTATATCCAAATATGAGAACATCCAATGTACTTTTACATGGAGGAAAAGGCCACGTCAAGTTTTCAAGCCATGTCATGAAAATGCGGATCTAAAAAAAAGACAAAAGCTTTTGCAGCTGCTTTTGATCCAAGAGAAAGTTTTCCTCACCTTGCAGTTGAACTCCCCCTGGGATTTTTCAAGTTGGCAAACTCGTCGGAGTCGAGTTTTTCCAAGTTGGGGAGAGTTGATGAAGGCCAGACCATAAGTCGGCCAACCCATTGGGCCCAGTCCATCAGCCCAATTGGACATCTAGTTATTTAAGAATATATTATTAGTAGTTTGATTAATAGTGAGTTTCTTTTTTTATATTGGCTTATTCTAATATTAGTAAGTTTTGTTTTTTAGGGATTGAGCCAACTCCTCTATATAAAGGATGTTAGGCCTCATTGTTAGGCATGCTCAGTGTCAATAAAAGTTCTCTTTTGAGATTTAAGGTGTTTTCTCTTATGGTATTTGTTTCTCTTGTGAGGATGCCTTAGGGGCTGAATCCTTCTTGGATTAGATCAATCCTTCGGGAGATTGATTTATTTTCTTGATCGTGGATTCTTGGTTGCGCCACTCAGTTATTGTATTGAATTTCCACTTGGGTTTTACTAATTGGATTTTGCTGAACTTCAGCTGTAGCTTTTTGTTCATCATCTGTATTTTCATTAAATTGTGCCCAAACTCCTAAATCCTAATGTTGGGCTTTCTTGCAACTTTTACAGGTTGGGATTTTGAATTCCAATCCCATTTTATCTTTTCTTTGAGGTTATCCTTCTATTGCATCACTGAAGCACCCTAATTAACCATGCTTGATGTTGCACATTATTATTATTATTATTATAAAAACCACAAGATGTGATAGCCACACGTGGTTACCCAATTAGAGTGAGAAATCAGTCCCTATGCAAATGCCTAGTCTACCAGCCTTATAGTTGGTTGTTATAGTTCATAGGAAGCATGAATGAAGAGGAAAGCCTGAGAGAGAGAGAGAGAGAGAGAGAGAGAGAGAGAGAGAGAGAGAGAGAGAGAGAGAGAGAGAGAGAGAGAGAGAGAGAGAGAGAGATGCTTTAGTGGGCTCATATCTTTCTAAACAAATATATCCTCATAAATTCCACAAAAACGCTAATTAAGGGTTATTACAGCCTAAATACATGACACTTGATTTATCGAAGTGTGGTGCGCCCTTAAGTCCATTCTTCAATAGCAGGGCGTACCCATGAAATTTTCCTTGGGGAGGTTCAATGTAAAAAAGAAATATGAGGAAAAATTAAAAAAATCATTAAAATTTAAAATTTTAGGGGTTTTCTTGAAAATTCTCTGGTCCTCAACTCTACTTGGGTCCACCCCTGATCAATATGGTATGATACTTCACAGGTGTAACAAAAAAGAGATTCTTCTGTTATTTAATATGTTTTCCTTTGTGGGTTGATGCCCGATTTTATTGGGGGCTTTTGCTCCACATGCTGGATAGCTTCTTTTGGCCATTTTTTTTTTTTTGGGTCTTTTTGTTTCAGTATACATCTCTTATATTGAAAAGTTTTAAGCTATCAATACAGTCACCAATCTCAAAAAAAGAAAAAGAAAATAAAAGAAGAGATTCTTCATTCTCTGCATGTCCTTCAGACTGGAGCATATATATCACTTATTCCTAGTTTCCTAGGACTGTTATTCTTTAAATGTACCAAAAGAAACTCTTCATTTTATGTACTCAAGCTGGGTAAGCTTGGTTAGTTCAGCTTGCCTACAACCCTAATACTGGCTACTACATTGCTAACCTAATACATATTACAAATTTTAGAAGTTTGTGATTTTATTCACAAAACTTTTCCATTATTTTTTGGTTTTCCCCTTACTGCATAATGTTTATTAGAGTTTGAGTTCAGGCTGATTATTTCATGTTCTGTTAGGAAAAAATAATATTTTTTCCGGCATAGTACTTACATGTCATTGCAAGCTCTAATGAACTCATGTAAAAAGAAATGTGCAGGCTGTTTATTTCATTATTATTTTTTCCGGCATTGTATTTACATGTCATTGCAAGCACTAATGAACTCATGTCAAAAGAAATGTGCAGGCTGTTTGTTTCATTTCTGTTGGGCATTTTTTTTCCAGGATGTTTTTACATGTAATTGCATGCTCTAATTAACTCATTTGAAAAAAAGAAGTCCATGTCTTATCCTTCTATGTATGAAATAAAATGTGTGCAATAATGCATTATTCAAATATAAATGTGTGAATGTCATTGACTTTCCTAGTAGTTCTTGGAGGTGACTTCTTATTTTTATTTATGTGAAAGGTACACAACTTTTTAACATTATTATAAAAAAAAAATTTCTCCCACTTTAACACATTAGGGAACCATGAAGTTATATTTTTTACCTTTGGTTTTAGCATGATAATGAATGTCATGGACACCAACATATCAAGGAATCACAAACCTCTGCATGGATAGGGGTGATGTGCTTACCACATTTTGGTGTCCATTGATGCCTTTAAAAGATTGAGCTCTTGGGTGACTTTGTCATCTTCCTTTTCAAAGAGGGACATCCTACTATCTAACCAAGAATGACCAGAGCTCGTGAGTTGTGACACAGTGGAAGGTGCTCAATATTGCAACCTTGAGGTTTTATGTTTAAGTCTTGTTACCAACATGAAGTTAAAAAAAATTAATAGAAAGCTTAAATTGAAAAAGAAAATGGCTTTGCTATCTTGAAATCTCTCCATTTATGATTTTGATTCAATGCACTCTATATAATATTGGTCTTCATACCCATATGTTATTTGTGTTGAAATTTTGATTTTATGTTGCCATCTGATTTCTTTAATGAACCCTACTTTGGTGAGTAACCTCCATCATCCTGACTTGGTAGGTACAAGGCATGCACTCTGATGTTGCAACATTGAGCAAGGCTAGCATTTGGCGTGAAGCTTCTCGCATTGTTTGTGAAGAAGGATTTAGAGCATTTTGGAAAGGGAACTTGGTTACGATTGCTCATCGCCTTCCTTATTCATCAATCAGCTTCTATGCTTATGAACGTTACAAGAATGTTAGTACAAAATCCCTTGATGCATGCTTGTTCAACTAAATTGTTATAATAATTCATATTTGTGCTTATTTTAATATCTGATGCTGTTTATTTGTTGCAGGTTCTACAATCAATGCCTGGGTTGGATAGGCATAGAGACAATGTGAGTGCAGACCTTTTTGTACGTCTGGTTGGTGGTGGTTTGGCTGGTGTAACAGCTGCATCTATGACGTACCCGCTCGATCTTGTTAGGACACGGCTTGCAGCTCAGGTAATTGGTTTGATGCCATGATTTGAAGACTTGAACACACAACCTTCAGGTTGCTTAAATTTTTTATTGTTTGTTTTTTGTTTTTTAAAGAATTAATTTGATCCTCAAACCTCAAATCCTCGCCATTCTTGTTTTGACTTTGAAATCTTAGGTATCAGTCTAGGCATCTGACATAGCTCTGGATCTGCGAGGGATAGCGGAATGAGTGTAGACAAGCTCCGCAAGAGAGTTTTCTGAATCTTGGACAGATTCACATGAGGACTAACTCCACAGTGGGGTTTGGCTGAGTTCCTCTAGGATCTCAACACACAAGCACTCTTCTGTCAAAGAGAAAAATTGACAACAATAGGACAGCTGACAACAATCTTTATTGAATAATGATAAAAACTATTTTCCCAATGGAGGGATTACATTTTTATAGGAAGGGTTGGACATCCCCTTTCATAGTAGGACTGTACTATGCTAAATTATGTCATTAAAAGAAACTAAAGCTCCTAACCAAACCAAACTGAACTTCTAATTTATAGAACCTTAAATAAATCAAAACTCTCAAATAAGATTCCTAACTGATTACATCTCCCACAATAAATTGGCCGGTCCTGTTGGGTTGTAAGCTGGGCCTAGTGGGCTTGGTTGGCCCATGGAGCATGGTTCTAGCCTACACCAGTTCTCTCCATCTTGGAGAGAACTCGGCCTCTGAGTTATATAGTTGCCTTCCGGAATCTAAAATCCATCCCATAACTTCCGATACACTTGTTAATCATCATTCTCTTGACACGGCTTGGAAGCTGGCCTTAGTCTTTTCCTTCACTTAGAAGTAGATTGGAGGTGTTGCTTCATTAGATGCCTGATTTCAATCTGGATATATGATCAGACCAGCAGATGATCATTTGTTGGCTTTGTTCCAACAGATCACAATCTTCGAATATCTACAGTTCATCCCCGAAGATGACAACGACTGGCTCTTCTTTTGATGCCTCCTGAACAATGTCATTATCTGCTGATGATATACATTGCCCCTTTGGAACTATTGTTAGGTGCACTTGATAATTATCCTGGTTGCTTATTCGATCTATGCCTTCAATGTTCACTTGTCCTTCTTCTTTTGCCTCTTGCATCTTTTGACCAATACTTTTCATAGAAAGAAATTTAGTCCCATGTGTTCTAATTCTTCTAAAATATGATCCATTTTAGAAATTGATTGTATTTCATCTAATTTTTCTGTAACATCTTCTATTCCTTGATCTTGCTTTGCAATGTTATCTTTGATATCTTTTGTCTTGGTTTGTAGCTCTTGTGGTGCAATCACGACTTGTGTTCCTTCCATTTGCTCGCGTTTTGGTTTTTCGGTTCGAGGTGATGATGTGGATGGAGAAGGTGTTGTCAGTTGCAATGGAATGAACTCAATCCATTGTCCTCTCCACAGAGAATAATGTGGGCTCTTTTCTTTGCCATTGTGCATGTTCGGATAAAAAATCAATGGTTGGCTGAGAAGAAAATGAGTGACAGTCATAATTTCATATTGATTTCACACAAAATATTATCCTCATAATTGCCATTCTTAAAAGATACCAAACATTGATGTGTTACTCATCATCATCATTGAAGCCTTATCCCAACCATGTTGGGGTCGGTTACATGAATTTTGTTTTTTCATTCTGTTCTATTTTGAGCCAAATTAAACATATCAAACATTGATGTGTTACTGGATTGATAAAATCATTAGCCCATGTAACTTTGTTGGGCTTTAGGAGCTTCTTAGGCCAATGAAACTTGTCAATGACCTCTTGTGCGACAAAGTTTATTGCAATGCCACGATCAATAACCAGATTAGTTAACTTTCCTTCACACCTTACCCATGTTCGAAATTTCACATTATGTCTCCACTCTTCTTCTTCCTTTTGATTTGCTGTGAGAAGTTTGCGAATGATAAGTTTGGGATTATCCTTTTTGAAAAAATGTTTTTCAACAATATGAGTTCCTCTTCTTTGTTGGAATTTTTTATTTTGAGATGTAAATTAGCTCAAACGAAATCCTCTAAGCATGTGCTCAATATGAAGCATTTCCTTTTATCCTTGAACGGTTTGGCAAAAGTTTGGCAAAGTTTAATTTTCTCCCAAATATCTAGTCTTAAACCTCTGATATAATGAGCTAAATTATGTGTTGGGCTCTCATCCAGTGCATATAAATTATACAGTTCTTGAAATTGACCTGTATATTCGTCAATAGTCAACTTTTCTTCCTTGAAGCTTAGGAACTACTCAAAGTAGGCTGCATTCTCAAAATATCAATCTCCATATTTATGCTCGTACAAAAGTTTTTTGAATTTCATTCGATTGTCAAATATATATATGTATATCATATTGATTTGGATGCCAGAGGATCGTGAATTATAATGTTTTATGAAGAATGGACAAACCTGTTGTGTAGATCTTATTTTCAAGAGTACATAGGAGAAATCAGATAGTTGATGGGAGTCTGAATGATCCCAATACTAGCAGTTCAAGATACAAGCCTGAGATCGTTTGACTGGGCTTGATTCAGGCTTGGATGTCACAGGCTTGAGTAGCCTGGGTCAACTGCCTGGCCCAAATTGCAAGATGGGAAAATCATGCTTTGGGCTTGTCCACCAAGGGATAGAAGGGGACAGCTGCTGCTGTAGTAATTATGCACTGCAGTTCTATTGGTTGGCTCGGCTTGGATTTGAGTTGGCTCGGATCCTTTTTCTATGTTTTTTTCATTCTCTCATTTTGCGTGCCTTGAATGAAGATGAAAGTTATCCCCAGTCGAGTCTCTCCCTGTTTCACTCAAGCAAAATGGTCTCTTGCTTCTATCTTTCTCGCTTGATCAAAGGATGGTGTTCGTGACAATGGTGATGGCAGTCAGTATGGGGGTGATGATGGTGATGACTTTCTTTTCTTCGCCTGCTTGCAGAAGGTGTAGAAGAGCTGCCAAGACGATGACAGGGTGCTGCCTGTGAAGATGATGAAGATGGTGACGGTGATGGACAGAGAGATGCTCTTCTCCTGAAATGGTGCGAGGTATGCTCATTTTGTCCTCTCTCCTTCTCTACTCTTCCCTTTTCTTTTCTTCTCTCTTTCCCCTCTCCCTCTGGTGAGTGAATGGTTTTGTAGAGGTGAGGTTTGGATTGATGATGCGGCTGGAGACGGATAGGGGTGGTGAACTTGGAGTTGATGATGGTTTGATTGGGCTGGATGAATTGGAATTGTGGAGTTAGGGGTTTCAAGGGGAAGTTGATTTTGAAGGTGGGTTTTTGGGTTTTGATGGCAGGGCTGGCTTTCAATTTAGGATTTTGGGAATTTTTGTAGTTTAGGTGGAAGGCTGAATCTGGAGGTGACAATTGGGAAGCTGAAAGGCTTCGTTTGGTTGTTGATGGTGAGGATGGGTTGTGGGATGGATGAGGGGCGTGGGGATTAGGGTTTCTACAAGGATGAAGGGATCAGCTGTGACCAATTGAGGATTTTTAAAAAAACTTATATATTTTTTTAAAATATTTTTGGAGAGGAGTTCTACAGTTCAAGTGATAGGTTTTGCAAGGCTGGGTCATTGAATGGGGTTTGTGTCTGTAGAGGATGGGGATGAAGGAGATGGAATAGGGAAAGAAACAAAACCAATGGGAGGGGAACAAGTTACCTGATTAAGCCAATCGGAGGGTTGTTCGGCTCTAATAGCAATTGATGCAGTCTGGGATCTGCGATGGATGGTGGAACAAATGCAGAAACTTCAGGAGAGAGTTTACTGAATCCTAGATGGATTCAAGTGGGTACCAACTCCACAATGGGGGTTACCTTGATTCCTCTCAGTACTTAATACACATGAGCACTCTTTCCTCAAAAAGAAAAACTCACAACCATAGGAAAACCCGTGACAATCCTTATTGAATAATGATAAAACTATCTCTTCCAAGTCCTGGTGGAGGGATATCGTATTTATAGGAAAGGTTGGACATCCCCTTTCCTAGCCGGACTCTGCTTTGCTGGGTATGAAGGAAATTAAGTAATTAAACTAAAACTCCTAAGCAATCCAAACCAAACTAAACTAAACTTCTAATTAAGGTTTCCTACGTAAATAAAAACTCTCAAGTAAGACTCCTAGTTAATTAAATCTCCCATAATTAATTGGCTGATCTTGGTGTGCCTATGGGTTGGGGCCAGTGGGCTTGGTTGACCCATGGATCATAGTTTTTTATGCATCTCCTTCCTCTCTTTTTCTTGGCGTTTATGCTTGCTGCAAGTTGATAGAAGCATCTATCCATCCAACTCATGCTTCATATTGCTAGGGAACTCTGCCTCTTAACTGGATGACCAGGGGCAGGGATTTTGTCCCTAGGTCTTATTCCTGCATTTGCGGGTGCTCACTCCCTGCCTGGGTCCTATTCTTAGTCTTTTTGAAGGCGAGAGGTGCATCGAGGCTCCAAGGGTATTCTGGGGCCTAAGTGCAAGGTGCAAGGTGAGGCGCGGGCTTCATTAAAGCGAGGTGCACATTTTAAATAAAAAAAAGATATTTTGTTATATATAACTAATTTAAAATTAACATTGGCAAAGTGAAATTAATTCACACATTTTAACAAAAAAGGCAATACATATCAGAGAACATTCTGAGTCATAAAAACATCCATCACTTAGAGCAAAAAACCATCAAAAGTCAATACAACTCCAAAGTCTAAAGTCAAAACGACAATACATACGGTCCTAAGGAGACAGTCAGTATTCACAGACAAAGTATATAAATTAAAATAGCAAGCATACAAATTACAAAAAAGGAAAAAAAGAAAATGCACAGACAAAGTAAGAAGGACAGAGCAACACCAAATGAGGAAAAAAACTAAAACAAAATGCAGCAGAAATAAAACAGCAGCAAAAGAAAAAAAAGGCAGAAACAGAAAAAAAAAAGCATGAAAAAAATGCTGTATAAAAAACAACATGCAAAAACAGAAAAAAAATGCAGCAGAAATATGCAGCAGCAAAAAAAGAAAAAAAGAAAAAAAAATGCAGCAATAGAAAAGGAAAAAAAATGCAGAAACGGAAAAAAATTCAGAAACAGAAAAGATAAAAAAAAAAAACAGTAGCGGCAAAAAAAAAAAAGCAAAAAGAAACAACAGTGGCAGCTGGAGATGAGAAAAAAAATAGAAAAATAGCTGGAAAAAAAGAAAAAAAAATCACAAACAGAAACATGAAAAAAAAACAGCAGAAAAAAATGTGAGAAAAACTCAAAAAAGAAAAAAAAAGAAAAAAAGGCAGATAGAAAAAAATATGCAGCAGCAGAAAAGAGAAGGGGGAAAAAAAAGGGAACAGAAAAAGAAACATACCTCGTCGGACGTGAGCTCCTCCTCCTCCTTCGCCGGATGTGAGCTGCTGCTCCTCCTTCTGTGTTTTTTTTTCCCTCCGCCGTACGTGAGCTTCTCCTGCTTCTTCGCCGGCTGCAATCCCTCTTCGATCCTCTTTTTTTTTTGTCCAGAGATTAGGGCTTCTCTTTTTAACTTTATGCAGTTACATATTTTACATTTAGACCCTTTCTTTTTCATTTTTTAATTTTATATCTACTGTCAATACTTATGGCAAAACTGAAACAAGGCTATGCTTGCTGTGCCTCTCCCCTGGTCCTCAGGTGCGAGCCTCGTGCACTTAACCCTCGCCTCAGTGAAGTTGCCCTGCCTCACATAGGTTGAGGTGCAACTGCTGCGCCTTGCGCCTGGGCGCGCTTTTTAGAACATTGCCTCTTCTCATGTGTGCGAGTGCTTCCTCCCCATGTGTGCAAGTGATCTCTCCTCGAGTGCGAGTGCTCCCTCCCTGCATATGTGGGTGCTATCATGATTCCCAGCCCCATTGGCTTGGCTTGGGTACTAGATAAAAATTAAAAAAAAAAAGAAAAAATCATGCTTCATGTTGCGCTCTCATTTTATGTAGTCTTGCCCATCCAATCCGCTAATTAGGCATTCATCTTGAGGACTTGGATCTTGGCCACATTTGGTGCCTTGTCTTAGCTGCTTGTTGAATGTAATGGCTTTTACCCATGCATGAACAAGCATCATGTCATCTTTTCTACCTTTTGTTACATGCCCTGTAATAGGAAAGTATGGGTGGCCAATGTTTTTTCTGAATTAACTGTAAACTTCAGTCAAAGCCTGGAATAGCCATCATTCTAATCCAAAAATATTTTCTGATATGTTTTCCTACAATAGCTCTGGGATTATCATTGGATGCTTATTGCCTGTTATCTAATTCTAGGTACTACAGTCCACTTACTGATTTCAGTAAAATATTAGACTCAAAACATGAATGGTGTAATATAGACCCTTGCTCATTCAAGGTGTGAACTGATTTCTGAATTATTTAATGAAGCTCACTGTTTTCCTTAATCCTTTATTCTATTCTTCTTTTTGTTTGATTTGTAGTTATTAATTTGATTGAGAAAAAAAATTCAATGCCTTTAAAATCCGAAAATGACAAAGAAATTATCAAAATGGAAACTACCTGTTGATCAAGGAATTCTCATAAGTCATTGTCTCATATGAAGAAACACCTTATTAAAATGATCCTTTGAGTTCTGTTCAACTTGTTTCGATTGGATCTCTTCCCATTCATCCATACGCCATCTGTAGGTGGTTGTGATTCTGTGTTCTCATTGTGAAGTTGATTTAACTGTTTCCCCATTTCGTGACTGGTATTATGATTAATGAATCACCATTCAAAAGGATTAAAAAAAAAGATCAATGATTCAAAACTTATTTAAAACTAGGTCCTCAGATCGTGTATATGATTGGGACGGGTCACCACTGGATTGGTTGGGTTTGGCTGGACCAGACAAGGTGTGCATTTTTGGCTACTGCTGGTCATGGTTAAAATAATCAGCCGAGTCCTACTCGACTCAGACTACTTGCTGAGCTGGGTCCCATAGGACTCGGAACCATTTCGAAGGGACTCGGCTGAGGGGACTTACCTGAGTCAGCCGAGTGAGCATAATGATGGACTCAGCCAACTATAAAGGGTCTGAATCCCCTCCTTTGTCTTATTTCACCTGATGGAGAGTGTTCCTTCTAGGGTTTTCGACTGTCTTGATGAATGGTTGGCTGAGAGGGAGGATCCAGTGTTGAAGGATGTAGATTTGCATTGATGCAACATTGCAGCTATCCCTGATGCTGCTGAGGCAGATCAAGATGTAATCAATGTGATTGTGGGGGTGCCGGTGATGATAAAGTAATACCGTCGTCGATCCCAAAACGTGCATCCCCATTCCACCTCTCTTTTGTAGATATGCTACTACAACTACTATGAGGGATAAGGGCAAGGGTGCAGTAGCGTTGTTGTTGCAACATGAGCGTTAACTAGAGATGACACGTTCTAGATAGGAATGTGTGGGGGTGATGATGAATCTGGTCCACATTCACCCCTTTCTAAAATGGCTTAAGGATCCAACTCTCAAGTACAGACGAAAGACAAGACTCTATGAGCACTCAGACTCAAAGTCAGAGGTTAGCTGCTCATGAAGAAGAAGACAAGCAGCAACAACAGTGCAAAACATCTTCACCTTCTACCAAGAGCGGTTTACCAATCTTCATCATGGGATGAACAAGTACAAGTAGAGGGCGGTGATGGAGAGTTTGAGGACAATATTCGTGTCTATGACCCCTTACATGGTGATCCACATGAGCCTACTGGTGGCTGGGGCAGTAATGGAGGAGAGCCATCATGAGAGTGTTTTGAACTGTAGCAAATGGTGTCAAGTCCTTGGCCCACATATTTCGATAGTTTATACGGTTTATCCTTCATATGAAGGACAAGAACATCTCATGGCCATGGGTCAGTTTGCCTTTGGTTATCCTGTTCCAGCAAATTATGGACAAGGTAGTCGTCAATGAGGAGGTAGGGAGAAGAGAGGGGGGAGGGGGATTCATTTGGCTTTAGTTATGCACAATACTATAGTCAAAATAAAAATGATCACAACGTCAATGAAGAGAGCAACATCCAACTAGAAAGGCATTCATTATGGTATCAAAATGAGTAAAGGTATGGTGCTACTTGATACTTCATATGGATGGACTTTGTCATTTATTTGCAATTAATAAATGATTCATGTAGTTGTGGGTGTGGCATATATAGTAGATTACTTGTAGTTTTATAGAGTAGTATGATTTCCTAATTCCTATGAATATGTTGTTAGTAAACTTGTTTTTTGGATTTATTGTCTTCTTGATTATTAATATAATTTCCTAGCCTTGATAAGTGATTTCGAAAGTCTTCAAAAGTGAATACAGCTAAGTAGCTGGAAAATATGAAAGATAAAGGACTCTTTTAACTAAAATGTATCGTGACATAAAGATACAATAAATCTAGATAGATGGAGGGCCTCCTAGAGGCGAGGGGTATTTTTTTTCCTTGTTTTTTTCTTTATTTTTCTTGTTGAATTTTTTTAGGCCCTTTTTGGGACTTGACCTGACTTGGCTGAGTCCCAAGTGACTCGCCCAAGTCGGTCAAGTTGACTTGGATGCAGCCATGGGCGAGTTGGGTCCCCAGTCCTCTTTTTTGATCCTTGCTGCCAGTTGCAACATGATGCTGATTTTTTATGTCCTGGATTAGATAGATTCAAATGGAATTGCGATTTGTTTGGTATTAATGCCTAACTCACTCTACCTAAAAACTTTACAGACAAATGTGATGTATTACAGAGGCATTTCGCATACACTTTATACTATTTGCAGAGATGAGGGTTTTAAAGGGCTGTATAAAGGTCTTGGGGCTACGTTGTTGGTATGTTTACCTCACTGCATGCTTCTGTTCATCCATGGTGATCCCTTTAGTTCATAACTCTTGTAATGATAATATTGGCTTTTGGTGCAGGGAGTTGGGCCCAGTATAGCAATCAGCTTTTCTGTTTACGAGACCCTAAGATCTTCCTGGAAGTTACGGAGGTAGTGGCTTATTAAATTGAACTTACTAATCAAACTATTCATAAACCAAGATATCCGACACCTTGCTTACTCTGATGTTTGTTGTGCTGCACATCAGGCCTGATGATTCAACTGTTCTTGTTAGCCTAGCATGTGGAAGTCTTTCAGGCATTGCATCATCAACAGGTGAGCGATTTGACTGTTAATTGCCTATCAGTCAACGCATTGTAGATGTGGGTTTAACCAAAATGTTCATCTTGAAGTTTGATTCCTCAGTCTCTTGCATGTTTTAGAATTTTGTTTAACATGAAGACTATGACTAACTTACTAAAAAGGAAACTACAGAAGTGAAGAATTCAGTGTTAAAATTGTTTGGAAATTTAATTGTTATTCTTTTTATTTTTTTAACCAATCGTCCTTTTGTAGCACTTTTTGTTTTTCTGAAATGGTAACAGAAATTTTCTTAAAAGGGGAAGATGACAACACTACAAAGAGAAAGGAACAATCTCGACAACACTACATAGAGAAAGGAACAATCTCAGTATAAAAGCCTTACGCTGAGAAACATCAGAATGATGATTACAATTAAAAAGAAAATTGCAACTCTGTTCTGTCCACTTCTTGTTACATAGGCGCTGTGAATTATTAAATAAGTGAATAGTACTGCATAAATTAGGATACTTTAAATCATTCAAATATTTTCACCACTATTATGCCTTTGCTGCTTGTAAATTATGGGTGCAATTCAATTATGGGATATAGGTTTTGGAAGACAAGTGATCCCCATGCTAGCCTATAGGCTCCCAAAAGAATTTTGAGTAAAGTATTTCCTCTCTCTCTCTCTCTCTCTCTCTTCCCCCCCACACCAAACCCATGTTTGATCAATTGCATCATTAGAACAGATCCTATTTATCACAAAGAATTTGATTAGTCAATGAATTGTTCATTGAATACTAATATGGATGGAAATTTTCTTCTGTGGATGTCTGCATGGGATGTCTTGCATAAAAGTAAATCCTTCCCCATTAAAATCATTAATGCCTCCACATTAACAACTCTGGTTGGCTTTTGTGCGGGACATATCCTGTAGATGTTCGTAGGAGAAAATTTTTCTTAAATATGGGTATGTAAGTTATATTCAAGTAAGTGTTAGCAGGCACTTTTTTTTAATATATATAGGACTATTTATGTCCATATGTCCCTCACTTTTTTTTGTGTGGATGCTAGGTGGAGCCCATCTATCACCCAATTCAAACTTTGTAATAAACAGGATATGCATTCGAAGATTCCCCATATATATAATATATATATTTGTTTAAAAGAGTAAAAGAGGATTAGCTAAATTTTAGTTAATTAGGACTTAAATCCTAGAAGTACGCTCCAACCTGAGGTCTTTGTTATGTAACCTGAGGTCTTTGTTATGTAAGTCTGGATCTTATTGGGATGATTTCTAATTATTTTGCTTTTGGTGAAGAGTGTCTTCTGTCCTTTTGTTGTATGACTCCATTTCTCATGTTGGATTGATTCCGAGGAGCCCTGAAATATGACCCAGAAGTAGTCCTGAACTCCTGATTCACAAAGTGTACCATCTTTCATATTATAAATGCCGAATCCCAATTGATTGGATATCACCAAATTCAACTCTATCAGATCAACAAACAAATAAGCAAAACAAGGAGTAGAAGTAGAGGATTGCTTACCCCAAATTGCTAATCTGTTACTTGATAGACCTTTCAATCATTGGGAGAAACACTCAAATTAACAGATAAGAGAGGGGGAAAAAATACATGCAATTTTATTGAGAAAAAAATAACAATGATCTAACTTAAGGTTGAAGTCCCGCATGCTTATGCATTTATGATGTTCTCACATAAAACAAAGACCTAATCTACTTCTAATCCTAGCTATCCATCCTATTTAACTAATAAAGGAAGATTACTAAATAAAAGGTCCTTTCACAGCTTAAGAAATTAATTAAAAAAGAAAAAGGAAATTTGAAACTTCCTAAAGAGTTCAAATTTGAATTGGATGTCCCATCTAGCTTGATATTGATCTCACGTGTTTCCTATATTTTAGAATTTCTCTAACTCTCAAATATTCCTATGAAAGTTCCCAATTATCATCTTGCTTGCTTGGGAAGTCAATGATTGTTCCACATTTTATGGGATGTATGCCCCATGTTCTGTGCTTATAGGATTGGTCAGTGAGCTGTGACCTTGGGTCTAGACGTCCATCAAGGGCCTTGTAAGAACTTAATTGGGCTTGATTAGATTGTTTAATGGACTTCTAAGAAATTGATTTGGTTCTCTGTAAATTTCAGCGCATTTGTTTTCCAAATTGAGACCCATGTTAAGCCCATCTTGACTATCCAATGTTAGTTTTGAGCTCTTTTTGTTTTGCTGGGCCCTGTTTGAGGTAGATCTGAAGGCCATTTGATTGATCAATTGATCCAAATAATCAAGAGCCTGATTAATCACAGGATTAATGAAATCTAGGCCTATTTACAGTATAGGAACTCCATGCTGTACCCTGATGGTGGATCCTATTCAGTTCATACCAGAGTGGCAATGTCACTGATGTTTTTCTGTGCTTCTGGTTTCAACTTGTGCCGAAATTCTGCTATGGTTATTATCCCTCTTTTCATTTACCCCACCCTTCTATAATACTTTGATCATATTTTATGGCCAACTTTTGCCTGAAATTCCCTTAACCTCAGTTCCTAATGCGATGTTAGGCACCTGTAAATTGAAAAGCAGTGTGGTGAAGTCAAGTCCAGCTGTGACACGCTCTACCACAAGCACCCCCCCCCCCCCCCCCCCCTTCCCTCTCTCTCTCCCACTTCACAACATACTTTATCTCACCTTTGCCTTAATGTGGCTTCTACCTTTAGTTTACAGCACATGCAAACAAACATGCCCAAAACCTTGCCTATTCAAACTTTCCCAACCTTGAATCTTGTCAGAAACTTAGCTATTAATACTCCAACAAATATTCCTATTCCACTATTCTCTAAATCCGAAAAGTTATATGATGCAGGCCCTAGAGTTAGGGCTTGCAAAAAGTGCCAAAAGACATGTTTGAGGACACTTTAAACGTCTACGAGGATTCACAAAGGGAAAACCCAAAATCAATTAATCAACTCTCTGAATATTCTTTGTTGCATGATGCAGGCCCTAGGGTTAGGGGTTGTGTAGGGGTGCCGAAGTACGTGTCCAAAGACACTTCGAATCGTCCAGAAGACTTTAACACACGAGGACGCACCTCTGAGGAATAAAATCCAATTCTATTAATTAATCAAATCTGAGCATCTCTTCTCTACAATGCCATATATATAGTAAAAGCAAACTTAATGTCTAAGAAAACCCTAAGCTATTAGTAAAAACTTCCCTAATAATAATGTAATTAGAAATCTATTAATAAAAGAATATAATCCTAATCTAAGTTGAAGAAGGACTGCTTTTGGGCCCTAGACTGCATCATTCTCTCTGGGTTGAAAGAAGAGTTCGCCCTTGAACTCGAAGCTGCTTCGGATTGCCTCTGTAAATATGGTGAACATGAAGGACGTTCTTTGCGGCAGCTTTCCAGGAATTCTTCAGTCACTTGACAAAATAAGGGCGGTTGTGCTTGTAAACTTTCAACTGAAGGCGATCAACAAGAGCTTGGGAGATGAGATTTTCGCAGCTTCCGCTGTCAATAACAACTGTGCAATTTTGTCCCTCAACTGTACCTGCAGAACGGAAGATATTTTTTCTCAGCCATTTATCTGCAACAATTGGTGGAGCTTCCTTGATGACAATAAAAGTTTCACCTGTGGTATCTGCATATATTTCAGTAAGTTCCTCATTGTCAATATCCTTGGGATCAGTGTCAGTACCCTTAGTATCATCTGGGATATTTTTATTAGCACCGTCAATCTCAATCAGATGTATTCGCTTTGGACATTCTGCAGCGCGATGCCTGTGCTGTTGACAATGAAAACAAACCATCTTATTTTGACCTTCAGTCCTTGTAAAAATTTGTCCATTGGATTTAGCTTCTTGTAGAGATGAATTCTTTGGTGGAACCCATTTGGACTTTTGTAGTGATGATTTGCAATTCCTTTAGCTTTGACAGCATGTTGGATGAGTTCATCGACATTATCAAAATGTTGGAAGGCAAGGATATGCTAAATGTCTATTTTCAACCCATTGAAAAATCTATCAACTACTGCATCATCATCTTCATTCAAGCTACAACGAGCTTGCAGAGTCAGAAATTCCTCAGAATAATCAACAACTGTTTTGGACCTTTGTTTCAAATTTTGAAAGCTGGAACGTAGATCTCTTGCATAGTTGACAGAGAGGAATTTTTGCTTTAAAATATTTTTCATCTCAGTCCATGTGTCAACAGGATCCATGCTCTTATTCCTCCGTTTTCTTTGCAATTCAGCCCACCAAGTTGCAGCATAATTACGAAATCTAGTAGTAATTAGTATAACCTTATGTTGCTCAGCATTGGCTTGTGTGCAAAAATATTCTCCACACACACTAACCAATCCATGAATTCAGGGGACTGCAATTTTCCATCATATTCAGGAATCACGATTTTAATCCTTAAATCTCGATCAGGATTATTGATAGGTAGATCGCGTTGATTCCGAACATTTGCACTATCATCACAGTTGTGATGCACGTGCTGGTTATTTTCCAAATTTGTCACTCTAGTGTCCAATTGTTGCTGGGTGGTGTGCGTTCCATCAACTTTTGCAGATAATTCTCTAATGGCACTAGCCAAATCTTCAAGTGAAGAAGATGAAGATTCAACGTCCACTTGCTTGTTAGGTGGCATTTTGTTTTATTGCAAAATTTAAATCTGACTGACCTGATGTGTAAATTTACGCTTGAGGAACACGCTAGTGAAGACAGATGTGAAATCAGATGTCAGATGGCTTCAAAATCAAGACAATAATTTCTAGCCGTTGATTGAATATTACTGATATCGGATGATGTAAGCTGACTGAAATTGCAAACAAGTGGACTGCCTGCTACAAGTGGGTCGAAACGAAACTGTTTAGACCCAACAAGGACCTAAATGGAATTCAAGCCCAAAGGACTTGTCACGCACGTGTCCAAAGTCATGTGTGATGCTTCGTTAAAACCATAGAGAAAAGTTGAAGGCGCTTTGTTGCTGCCTATTGTTGAGAAGAGGGGTTGGTAGGGGAGATGGTGACGATCGGGGACGAAGGAGCACAGCCAACGACAGGTGGCGACGGCACACGGTGAGATCAGGCGGCAAGTGATCAAGTATGGTGTTGCGACGTTGGCGGGTGTGGACAAGTTGACGCGATGGCGTGATGCACGTAGTTTTATGACAACGACGGCGAGCGGTAACGGCGGGCGGTCTTATGACGGCGCGGCGATGGGGCCAGGTACGCAATTGTCCTTACTCCTTTTTCTTCGTCTCGCTTTGTCCATCCTTTTTTTTTATTATATAAGAGCAGAGGATGGGTTTGGGGCCTCTAGTTTGTCAGGGAGAGGATGATAGGGTTTCGGGATGATGGAGTGATGTGTTCTGCGAGGGGTGTAGATTTGGGGTGTGGGACTGTTTCGGGTTTTCAGTGGTATGAGGCACGGTAGTGAGATGGGTGCGGCCAAGAAAGTGGGAGATGGGGCTCGGAGATGTGGTGGTCGTATGAGGTATAGGGATTCGGTGACAAGGGTTTCTATTCGGGTAGTGGTGTCGATGGCTTAGGGTTTGATGGCCGGTGCTTGGCGAAGATGGGGTTGGTGAGATTTGCTCAGGGAGGATTTTCGAGAGGGGGCCGGCTGTTATGTAGAGGAAAGGGTTTAGGGATTGGGTTTTGGTGACTCGGGATTTTGTGGAGTGGGGAGGGGGTTGGCTGGGACGATAGGATTTGAAATGGGGGTTTCTCTGACGAGGATGGTCGGGGATGATAATGGTGAGCGAAGGTTGGGAGGAGGATAGAGGGTAACACACTGATCTATCTGAGGACTGGCTCTAATACTAAACTGATACAGGCCCTAGGGTTAGGGCTTGCGTAGAGGTGCTGAAGCACGTATCCAAAGACACGTCGAATCGTCAAGAAAACTTCAACACACGAGGATGCACCTCTGGGGAATAAAATCCAATTTTATTAATCAATCAAATCTGAGCATCTCTTCTCTCCAATGCCATATATATAGTAAAGGCAAACTTAATGTCTAAGAAAACCCTAATCTATTAATAGAAACTTCCCTAATAACAATGTAATTAGAAATCTATTAATAAAAATAATATAATCCTAATCTAAGTTGAAGAGGGACTGCTTTTGGGCCCTAAATTGCATCAGTGCAATGCCATTTAAATATAAAAGATAACTTAGAGCCAAAGAAACCTAATTAAACTAGGAAACTAAATAATATAAGAAACTCAATCCTAATTACAACCCATTAAATAAAGTAAAAATTCTAATGACATAATTACTAAATAAAACAGCCTTAATTTAGTTAGGCCCTACATGTGTGGCCATTGATGTCAATCCCCGCTTGGGTCAAAAATCAATTGGACAAACTTTTGACCCGTTAGTTGATTGTGAGCTTTGGCGCACATCTTGAAAAGTCTATGCAATATTCTTTTCCAACTTGAAGTAATCTTGATGCATTGTTTGTCTTGAAAGTTGAATTCTATTTGGATGCGTGAGTGAGCCCATGGATGCTTTATTTGGAGAAATTTCACCATCAAATTACAATCTTTGACAATCAACTGTTTAACTCCAAGTTTCCAGGGTTGATCCCCGAAGACAAAATCAATGTTAGAAATAGTGTAGGGCAGTGTGGCAACTTAGAAATAGTGTAGGGTGGTGTGGCAACTTGGTCATCTTTCCTTTTCGCTTCCACCGCTTGATCATCATTATTCATAGAAGAAATTTTGTTGTCAAATGTAGTCATGGAATCTTCTGTCTTGCTCTGTTTTCTCAGTCTGTATATCCTCTATCATCAATTCATCAACAAGGTCTATCTATCCTTCTTGAGATGTAACTTTCATTATATGAGACCATTTAAGCATCCGCTTTTCACAAATTGCTTCCCAATATGCCTCATGAATGTTCTTACAGTCAGTTATTCTCTTTACTATATCCGGTCTCAAGCCTCAGAGAAGACTAATCAAGTTGTGTTCCTCATCATCTTCTAATCCATACTTGTCTTGGAGTTATGAAAATTTGTCACTGTATTCAAGAACAGACAATTTTCCTTGTTCCAAATAAAAAAAAGTGCCGAAAATAGACTTCATTTTCAACATACCACATTCCATATTTAACTGCATATTTGACTCTTTAAATTGCATTGTAGATTTTACTAGAATAGAATTTCATGTTGGATTGAAGAATGGATGGAATTTATATAGCTGACTTCAACATGGTTGGGATAAGGCTTTGATGATGATGATTGAAGAATGGACGGACTTGATATGTAGATCTGTTCTCCATAAACACGATGATAAAAACTGATCTAAAATCTAACTGTAGATGGCCCCACAATTCTAAAAATAAATCTTGGCTGTTGATCTGGGGCTTGGTGTAATGGGTTGGAACTAAGTTTGAGCGGACCTGGACTCTCCCAAACTGTCCTAGACTAATGGTAGGCACGTGTCACAAATGTTGCATGTGTGGCCGCTTTTGTTGCATAGTTTCTAGTGCCCAAGAGGAGAAGAAATGGTTTCACAACCTTGTTTCTCTTGGCTTGACGAAGAAGTGAGAAGATGGGAGATGGAGAGTGGTTCGGTTGGCTGCTTAACTTCAGGCCGACGGTGTTGGCTTCAAGTGAGGGAGACGATGACGATGATGTTGAGTGGGTGCGGGCGGAGCAGTGTTGTGGCTGGCTTCAAATACCAGGTACGCCTTATTCTCTTTCTCTTTCTCTCACTTCACTTCTTCTTTGCTCCTTGTTGTTTTTCTTTTTTGACAAAGGGAGAGAGGGATGGTAGTGTTTGTGAAGGACGATTTTAAAAGGTCTGGGTTGAGGGTTGGGTCGAGGATGATGATGGTTAAGTTGTACCACCACTGGGATCAGAGAATATGGCTTTTGACAGAGGTAATGGTTTCACTGGGTTGAGGGCGGAGGCCGTCGGTGGAGTTTGGTCTGGGGATAGTGGTGATTGGGGATTTGGGATAGCAGCCAGTGACAATGGGATTGGAGAGATTGGGAAAGGAGGCTTGGTGGAGATAGGGCTTTGGGGTATGGTGGGTTTTTTTTTTTTTTTTTTTTTTTTTTGGGGTTATGGTATGGCAGGGGTTTTTAGTCGATTTTTTCTTTTTTTTTTGGATTGGGTTCTGTTGAGTTGGGAAAGGGATTGGCTTTGAGTTTGATGATGGTGGGGATGGAATTGACAAAGATGATGGATGATGGAGTTTTTTTTATTTTTTATTTTTTAATTTTGGGCTTCGATGGGGGTGGGGGATGGAGCACTTGGGTATCGATATTGGGGGATTAGGATTCGGTGGCTGGGACTGAGATCAACGGAATGCGATTGGGGGTTTGAGTTCCACTGGGGTTTTTGGTTAGTGGCAGGAGAGGGTTTCGGTGGGTAGGGATGGGGTGACAAGTTGTTGCAGCGGGTTGTGGTTGGATTCACAGGAATTGGATATGCACAGAGAGATAGAATGAGGGATAGAGGTATGTTTAGGCACCGGAAGGGTGATTTGAGCGATGTGGATCTTCTCTCTGATACCAATTGATGTAGGCCCTAGGGTTAGGGCTTGTAGGAAGTGTCGAAGCACACGTCTAAGGACACTTCAAACATCTCCAAGGACACACATCAATGGGAAAACCCAAAATCAATTAATTAACTCTCTGAATATTCTGTGTACAATGCCATATAAATAGAAAATATAACTTAAAGCCTAAGAAATCTAATTACTAAATAAAAAAGCCTAAATCTAAATGGGCACTACACATGTAACCATTGAGGTCAATTTTGCATCACTTTACCAATTCCCTTTGTAAACCGCCTTCCTACTTGCCCCATATTTCTGTTGCTGGAAAATCTCAACATATTCAGTCAAATTGTTGCTTCACTCTTGGCACATTAAGCATCCCAGAATATTCCACATCTCAAACCCTTTACTGCTTTAGTTGATGCGTATCTAATACAACACTAAAATCGTCCCAGTTTGACTGTGCTATGCCGTCTTGCTTCAGCTTTGATTACCACCCATCCAACTACCCCAACTGCTCCATAAACTAAAGCCTTTACTTGGTCTACTCAACCCGTGACCCACCCCAAATTGCAATCTGATAACAGATTTTAATCAGTCCAGTTTTGTCACTTTTCAACTGTCAAACTACGTCCAAAGTTTTGATCATTAAAACTGTCCATCCCTTTATGGTGCTTTCCAAAATTTGAAGCCTTAGCTTCAGTCATATCCTGCCTTGACAAGTGCACTAAGCTTTCTACTTGGTTGATTCATTGGTCATGTTTGAATTGATTGTGAGTTGTTGAAGAGTTCATCTCTTTGGTGTTTTGGTGTGGTGCAACTCCTACTCTCCTTGCTGTGACTTTCCAAGGATTTGAATTACTAGGATGGCTTCTGGGTTTTATTTTCCGTCTCCCCTTGATTTATTTTGCATTAAATGTGAATTTATTTTATGGTCATTTCTGGATATTCAATTTTGTTTCTTCAATTTTAATGACTTCTAGAAATACAATTCTTAGATTCCTAGTAATTCAATTACATGAGATAAACAGGCTATTTTGTTTTTTGAAACTTAAACCAACTCTTTTAAATCATTTTCATATACAATTTAGAAAAAAGTAAAAAAAAAAAAAGCTCTGAAAATATTTATTCCGTTGCTTTCATCGCTGAAAAATGGAACCTTCTTTTTCTCTTACATCTTCAAGGGAAACTTTCCTAGTAAAGTTGAGCACTTAATCTAATGTGTGCCCCTTGCAAGGTACAAGGTTCCAATTCTGCATTTCTGATTGCCTTGAAAGTAACTTTTTTCCATAAATTTTTTCCACATTTGAACGATTGAGAGATTAATGTCTCTGGGTCTTATATGAATTTGCATTTGATCATCCCAGTGTCAGTTACTTTCTTCCACTCATATTGAATGGAATAAGAGCTCCTGCTACCCTGAGACTCTACTGGGTTCATTTCCTAAGGTTCCAAACTCTATAATCAATCCCTCAAGAGGTTGATAAAAGCAAAGCAGGGTTGTGGTAAGTCTTGATTGATGGCCCTTTATTTAGTATGAGTTGCAATGATGAGCCAATCTTTTTGTTGGTAGCGAAAATTGAAACAGGTCTCCTGAGTCCATCTCAAGGTTTTACCATTTGTATCTTCAGTTATCTAAATGTATGCTGCCACCAATTACTACAAATAAAGGAAAAACTACTTTACAAGTTACTCTCTGACTAACTGCATGTCTAATTTCCAGAAACACAATTTGATCTTCTTTCTGCTGACCCCATCACATTATGCAGCTACATTTCCTCTTGACCTTGTGAGGCGGCGGATGCAGCTGGAAGGAGCTGGTGGTCGAGCGCGCGTCTACAAGTGTGGCTTGCTTGGGACGTTTAGGCATATAGTCCGAACAGAAGGCTTGAGTGGCCTGTATAGGGGTATACTGCCGGAATACTACAAAGTCGTCCCCAGTGTTGGTATCGTGTTCATGACTTATGAGTCAATCAAGATGCTTCTATCCAGGGGCCCTTCCAACAGCTGAAGTTCCTTTGGGCTTCCCCACATATGCGGTTGTGTCCAGCTGCTGCCACCAGTTCTTCGGCTGAGTTCTTCACAGACAGTTAGATGAGTTTTGTGGTGTTTTCCGGAATACCGTGGTGGTAAATTTTGTGATTGCTGCTACGAGAACAAATTTTCTGATGTAAAGATAGAAACATTGAATCAAAAAGTGTATTTAGAGTTTGTTAGTGTTTACAGTTTCTATTTAATTGATGATCATTTTCATCTGTAGCAGTTTTCCACATATTAACAATTGGTGATCCAGGAGTTGGTTTACTGATTAGACATTGCTTTCAACTCTTGATCCATAACCATGGATGCATTTGAATGTATGATTGTTAAATGTTGGTTCTTAATTGAATGGTTACGATCACCAGACTCTTGATGGTATGGCCCGCCTCTTCCTAGCCTTCCCAACCATTATTCTCTCTTAACTCACGAGCATCGTGCTGGGCCCCACAGCATAGTATTTACGGGCTGTTTCTTCTTGAATTCCATTCCATACAGATGGCATGTTTCTCAAGTAGATTCCAAGTTGACCAGCATTCAGAGAATATCAACGTTTGTTATCTCCAGGTATTTTAGTTGGCTGTTGCCTTTTACTTCTAGTAATGGACGGTGGAGGAAAGACGAAGAGGAAAAGGGAAAATGCTTACACACCTTGTGACTGTCACTTGGTGCCGCTCCTGGCCACCCACCTCCCAATGATGAAAGAAAGGCATAGAATCCTTTTACCATGATCAAAGCAGAAATATTCTGCAGAGAAAGGGAAGACTTTGGGTGTGGGTGGCGATCATTACCATTCTCTTGTTATCGCAATCAAGTATCCGGGGATTCTCAGGAAAAGAGTTAGATTGAACTTTGTTAATTTTAGTTGACCAACACTTCACTTTGGCCTTGTTTTTGCGTGCAACTGGAATTTGACAAATGAAGATAATGATATTTTTATTATTGAAGTCAGATATTTTAAGAATTACTTTACCAAACAGAGTGAAGAAAATATAACGATACGTAAATGGCATTCTTGAAATAGTGCCCATCTGGGTGTTGGGTGAGCGGCGTTAAGGTTTGTGGGTCGGCTGCTCCCTAAGTTGTCTGTAGGGGTTTCGTGGGTGCGCTCAAGGGAATAGTTTTGTTTGGGTGATATGCCATGGGAAAATCCTTGTAAAATAAGATGAAGACAATCTTAAAATATCATAAATAATATTTTTGGAAGACTATCTTCTCATTAAAATATCGTGATATTTTCCACTGACAGTGTCATGGGAAATGGAGGTTGAGATCATTGCGTGAAACATCCAAATCCGTTGAATGTTTATGTGCATGAACCTAAGGTGATCATCCGTCAGACATACAATAGATGGATCGATTCATATAGCCGCCACAAGGGAAAAAATTGGAAATCCCTAATTGAATGATTCTACACATATTATCCGATACACTGAATATGGATCATTGACTAATTGGCAATTAAATGTCCTACAATTGGTGATTATAATCTCATCAGTTGCAATGGAATATTTTTAATCCACTTCCAGCACAATAAGACTCATAATTTGAATGCTTATTTTTATCACAAAAGAAGGAAAAGGATGAGAAAAATGGAGATGAAAAGAATATTCTCACTTCTTTTCTCCTGTTTTGATTTCTTTAGAGGAGAAAGAAAGGTAATTTTCTTGTCTACTACTTTTTTTGGTGGTGAATGAGTGGTATAGGTTTTTTTTTTTTTTAGCTAAATGGGCTGGGGACCCGATATATTTTTTTTATGACTTAGGGTATCCTTCGCCAGCCAAGCCTTTGGGCCTTTGCCCTTTGGCCTTTAGTCTGGGGGTTATCCGATTTTGACAAGCAAAGACTATTCCCTACGGGATACATATATGGTCGCACACATTGTACCTAGATAACACAAGGGGAGGGAGTTGCACTTGAGACCTTGTGGAGCAAACTCAAGTTTCATACCAACTAAGCCTCCGCCTTGACTTGGGGACCCGGATATCCAGGCGCTAACTCGCATATCCAAGCTAATGAGAACTCGTACATGTGAGGATACAAACACAACTCACACCACATGCGAAGTAATGGGGACTTGCACGTGAGGACACAGATACTTACTCACATATGCGAAGGAACTTGCACATATAAGAACACAAAACACAACTTGCACATATGAAATAATAAAAAACTCACATATACAAAACATATACAAAGGAAGGTGGGCAACAAATTTGAACCCGGATCTCATGGTAAGGTAAGGAGTCATTCTCACAAGTGGTACAGTTAGGTGCTAGTGTGACAGCATCCCGTGGAGGGTACGTGACATTATTGAGTTTTTTTTTTCGCAATTTCTTTTCTTCTTGAAAAAGGGGAACCATCAGTCACACAGATTTTCATCATTATCTTTTTAGAATTGATTTTTGAGACCCTTATCTCGATTATTAAATATGCTTTGAATCTAAGATATTGTGACCCCACATCCAAACAAAACCGGATCAGAATGGATTGGTCCCAGCCCCAAGTGTGCCCCGCTGGGCTATACCCCATAATTTCAATGGCGACGTCACCCGTGAGATCAGCTTCTGCACGGCTAATACTGTTGCTGGGTAAGGGTCATAAGCGTGATGTCATAATACTTTGTTTCAGCCTTTGTTTTAATAAAACAAAGATTCTTAGAAAGTAACATTAAAAAAAAAGATTTGCACACCATTTTTTTTAAATTTCTTTTTTTTTGTCTTTTTATATAAAGATTAGGAACTTTTATTAAAGAGAAACAAGTATTACATCATAGATAACAAGGTTTTCTAGAAATGGAGGCACTTCCTCTAACCAAATATGCTCCAAATCAAAAGTTTTTGCATGTTATGCTAGTGAATGAGCTACTTTGTCCCCATCTCTCGGAACTTTTGTAAAAATGTATGAACTAAACATCTTAGAAATAGCTTTAGCTTCTTTGATGATATGGCCAATCTGAGAGAAATCCTCCTTTGGTAATTGAACAACTTTAATTACTTGGAGTGAGTCGCCCTCCACAATAACAATTCGGGTACCTACCTCCAAAGCAAATCTTAGTACCCAAACGAATGCATAGGCATCCATTTCCTTTGTGTCTCCAACCTGTCTTTCACATGAACATAGGGTTGTAGTAGGAAGTCCTTTTTCATCTAGAATAATAACCCCTACACCATATCTACTAGATTCTTTGAACATTGCACCATAAAAATTAACCTTGTAGTAGCTTGTGGTTGGTGGGGACCAAGTGTTGAATCTCTTGGTTACCTGAATAGGTTTGTTGTTAATTTCACTGATATACTCCCCCAAATTACCACGGCTCTATCAACAGGATGTTGTGGCTCATTAATATTTCCTTCATGCAAAACATTGTTTCTCTGATTCCAAATGTACCATAGTGTTATAAAAAATAAATCAGCTTTAGAAGCATCCAGTTTGTCCATCATATCAACTGTAAGGTTCTGCATATCAAAATAACCTTGAGAACTTTTTTACAACTTTAATGAACAAGAAGCCCAAACCATTTTTGCCGCAATACTCATAAAGCATGAATTCCATCTTCTTATTTCATTCAATATAATTCACATATATCATCTGGAACCACTTTTTTCTTGGCCAAATTCCTTTTTTGTAGGGAGGATGTCTTTGCAAGCTCTCCAAGTAAAGTTTGTGTCCTGCATTCTCTATTCTTTTATTATATAGATATGACATACACACAATATAATAAAATTCTAGTTCTTTCTAATATTTAATTTTTAATTATTCAATTTCATGAAGACTTTCAAAAAATATTCCATTGGAAAGATCAAAATTTGAATATTATCTAAAGATGAGATATTCCTGAAAACGACAAGGCACATCAAATTCACAAAATATCTGCATACGGAGAGGAAAATGATACCCACAACCTACAATTGGGTGGGCGCTCAACACCCTACCTACCCACTATAAATTCCCTCTCCACTTCATCCATGCTTCAGCTCAGAGCGAGAAAGAGAGAGAGAGAGAAGAGGCTGCGGTTTCGGCTTTAGCTTTCTTCGCACATATGAGCAAAAGAGATTGGGTGAGGAACAGATAATCTGCATCCTGAGGTTTAGAAAACCATCATCTAAACCTCGGATGTAGATTAACTTTTACTCACTGACAGTGGACCTTTCGATATGGGGGTCTCGAGCAACTTGGTGGCAAGCACTTGAAGTTGTTTCCTTTGTGTCTCCATTTTAATCGTACGTCCTTTTAGTGATGCATTTACCTTTACTCCACTGCACACATATGTAATTACTCCCCCACACATGTAAACAAACAGGCTTACCCCGTTTCTACTAAAAATGAAATGATTTTTTCACAATCTAGTGTGACACTTTAATTTCCATGCGCAAGCCACAGAATTATCCACATTTTCTTTGCTTACCTTTTTCTTTTTTTTTTTGGTTGTTTGATGCAATGCTTTTCCATTGGAAAGAGAAAAAAAAATAACTTTTCTTCTTTTCTCCGCAGGAAGTTATTTCTAATAGATGGGGGTGGAAGAGCTTTTCAACGATATTACGGAAAAGTAAAATGCAACCTGCAGAATTCAACCATACAGCCTTATGGTCACGTTTGGCGGCCAAATCTTTAGAGAAAAGGTTTTTTCTTTTCATAAAGTCATGAAACCCTACATTTGGCAATTGCAAATCTTCAAGAATTTGGGCAATCTGATATGAATAGGATGTGAAAATCCTCAGCTGAAAGGGTAACAGTATAAAGTCTTTACATATGTGGATTCCTCACCTTTTACCAAGCTTGGCCTAAGGATTCCTTTGCTATATTTACAAAGAGAATGGCTATTTGAACTCAAAATTTGTCTCACTTCACTTATACCGCATTAAAAAAAAAAAAACCAACGGTGAAATGACCTAAATGCGCTCCCCTTCTCTACCTGGTCACCTTTTCCTCATCTCTCCCCCCTTCCCCACCTTCCCTCCACGAGACGATCATTGGCCGGTCTCCCTTTACTTCTCCCTCCCTCTCTCAGCAAGATCGGTGTCCCCCCCGCCCTAATCTCTCTCCCTCCCCCTCCCCCTCTATGCAAGATCGAGCGGGACCGGCCGATGATTGTCACTGGGATGGGGAGTTGGGGAAGTGGGAGAGATGATGGAAATGGAAATGGGAAAGGGGAGGGCATTTGGGTCATTTCACCAATTTTTTTTTTTAATGGGTTGAGTAAATTGAGACAGATTTTAAGTTCAAATAACTAGTCCCATATACAAATCATTAGTGTGGAATGTTTTGCTCCAGGGATAGTGAGGAACTCCCACATTGCGGATTTCTCACTTATTAGCAAATATGTAAGGGTGTTCATGGCCCCGGTCGGGCCTTGCTAAGGCACATACATGCCTAGCCCAAGCTTGACATGGGCCATAAAAGGTTAGGTTTGAGCCTACCCATTTAATAAATTGGGTAGGGCCGAATTGGGCTTTTTTCAAATTTAGTGGCCATTTAAGTATTTATTTGTGCTAATTAAATTAAATTATATGCATTCTGTACATGGCCTAGGCTTTGGGCTTTCTATCACTTAATCCAAGCCCAGCCAAAGGTGGGCTGGGCTCGAATTGGCGTTGAGCTGGCCAAACCCATGAGTACCCCTACAAACATGACATAAAGGTAGAACTAACTTTTTTGTGATTTTGAGGGCAACCATTTTTCATGTGATGTTGACAAAACTGCTCTTTCATACTGAGGAAAAACTTGAAGTCTACGAAATGGGATTTTGAGCATCTTTTTTTTTTTTTTTTTGGTAACGTAACCCAGGGGGCTAAGATCCAAATGGAGAGCTTGTACACATGGAAAAAAGCCCACACATGCAGGAAAATGTGACATACCTAGGATTCAAACCTTGAGCAGTCAGGTAAGAACACACACCTCTTTCCACTAAGGTAAGAGAGCACTTCTTGATTTTGAGCATCTTAATCTTAGTGAAACTAGTAATTTTTGTTTACTATCCATTTTAAAAAAGATACTTGAGATCATTGCATCTTAATGCCTTTCGCTATGGAAGTGGGTGGGGAACAACGTGAAAGATTTGGGCCACGGATTTTTAGTTGCAAGCCAAACAATATGCAGTAGAAACGTAAAAGTGAACTTGTAAATAACCAATTAACCACAGAAGAAAAAAGACACAGGGATTTTTATGTGGAAAACCTCAACGAGAAAAACCACGAGTCTTTTCAGATTAATAAAACAAGTACTAATTTCGAATAGTTACAAGATATACTCACAACCATTTCTAGTTTGTCCCTTGACCAACATGTAACTCTTCTTATAAGAATTCATGATACGACTTGACCTTATGAGCCTTGCTCTCCGCACTTGATCTAATCACCTTGATTCCACAAGATGAGCAATCTTCTATATAGAAGTAGAAGCAACAAACTCTAGAACTCAAGTTTCAGCACAATCTCTCCAATGGAAGCTCTAGAGAAGAAGAAATCTCCAATGTGAAATCTTAAATCATATTATGGAGATGGATGCCTTAGGGTTGAGAGAAACATCCTTTTTATAGCCCATAATTCATGCCTTAGTGTGAGAGTCCAAGTATGAACAAAACAAAAACTCTGGCACAAACAGAAAAGGTTTTTATGTAAGTCAGTGGCTTTGTTCTTTTTCTTCTATTTGGTGTTCGAGTGGAGCTTAATTATGCTTTCAGAAGTAATTTTTCGATGATATTCTGCACTGGGCGCTCATGCAGAGAAATGGGTGATGGAGCGGATGGCATTTTCATTAATATTTCAAAAACTTCATGAGAGTATAACTTTATCCTTTTAGCTCCGATTGATGCAATTTTAGAACCTACAAATATTTACTTGGAATGAACTTTTTAATGATATATAGATTGCCTCGATCCATCAGTTGGTTTGAGAGAAATAATCATTTCTTTCCGAACTCCTCCATTCATGCGACTTAATGAAGCACACTATTGTCCACTAGAAGTCCAACTCAATTGGACCCAAAGTTTTGTCTAATCCATGAAGTATCTAACATACAAATATTAACAATCTCTCCCTTTGGTTATTCATAGATAAAACTCTCTATTTATTCTATCTACCAAAAATAAAACCAAATTTACATTGAGTATATTGAATCACCAAAAAAAAGAAAAAAAAAGAAAAAAAAATCTTGTACCATCAGCATTCTACTAATTGAATCTATCTTCAACTCCATCTGTCTTTCCTTTTGTCTCTTTTCAATTTGACTCCCTCTGAATTATACATTTTTCCCACTTTTTGCCCATAATTGACAAACTTAATGATGTCAGCATGCAATATAATTGTTTATTATGATCCAGCAGTAGCTCCCCTTCAATTGTGACTCCCCTTTAATAATATCTTCGTAGTAGCTCAGGAAGGGAATTTTGATCTTCATGATTAGGGGTTTTTGGATTTTGGTACCCAAACTAATAAATTTAATAATTTTAACACAGTGTGTACCAATATATTGAGAAGATCATCTTTTTTAACGTAGATGGCTTTAGTCTTCACATTGGCTCAGACATCTACTTCTACTATTGCGTGTTAGCCAAATCACTCTTACGATTATCAAAGAGTTTCACCTTATCATTAGCTTTAGCTAATTCAGCCTTCAATGAAGAAATGTGTTCTTCTACAGTCTACCAACTGATTGCAACCTTTTGATTCATCTTAGCCAACTTTATAGATTTGTAAAACAAAATATGATATTTCCTTCCAATCAGGTTCTTCCTTTAACTCACTAGTCTCATCATCAAAATCAGGTTTAGAGGATATAAGTGAAGACGTAGCATTAGTTCTGGCCAGGAAAACCATAAATTTGCCATTTACAATATGAGATGAATAAGGCTGAGGCTCTTTTTCATCTTTGTTCTCTTATTTAGAAGAATCATCATTCGAAGTTATATTGAGGAGTTTTGTTCAACCCATGAATTAGCCAACATACAAATACTAATACAGGACCTTATGTTAATTAATGACTAAAAAAAATAAAGTTGGTATTTGTGCAGCACTAGTCTCTTTAGAAAAGCCCTAATGAAAGGCACAAAAAAATTCCAGAGTGTCACTTGAAGTGTCTAGTGCAGCGATGAAATGTCCCTAGAATCCTTCCACTTTGGTTCGGATGTCAATGCTACAGTGGTACGGAAGCCAGATCCACAGGGCTGGCACCAAATGCACTTTAAAAGTAAATTTTTTGGCGTTTTGGTGAATTTGCAATTCCATTTTTCCTAGTGGTGTGAATTCTTGACTTGACGATTGACCCTACTGTGACCTAACCCAAAAATTAAAGGTTTGGATTGACCTGTTCTACTTTGGGTTTGGGTTTGGGTTGTTTTACATAGCCCAGTTAGTAAATGGGCTGAATTAGAAATCAGCAATGTTGGCTATCGAACATCCTAACTTGCCAGACGGCCCAGACCTGATTCATTTGATGAAAGTCCAAAACCAGCAATCTCTTTTGACCAGAACAAAATGTTAGTTAAGGGTTTGGGTTCAACATTGTTAGTTTTGCGTCTGAACTTCATTAATGAAATAATTAGGGTTTGTTTTATAACACCATGCTACCTCCACTTTTTAAGTGCCGAGGTGTTTATCATAAATCCTAATCTTTTAGGGCTGAGCCTCGGTTGTAGGGGTTAGATTTTGCCCGCATTTATGCCCATGGTCCGCATAGGAGGCCCCTGACTTTGAGGTTATTATATTTGTCTCAGAACACCATAACAATAATATAAAACAAAATGATTTTTTTAATGGGCTGGTTCTAGACCAACCGAACCAGCCTCTTTTGGGATTGGGGCTGAATCTTTGCCTTTGATTGGTTGGCGTTTGAATTCACATCATAAGAAATGTGACAATTAGCAAAAATTTATAGCGGCAGTTTTTGTTTTTCGCCGCTAAATCTCATTAGCTGCATATCCACCGCGAAGAAGTTAAAAATTGCTCTTCTAGCAGCAGAAAATAATATTTGCTGCTTAAAGTTAGGTTTTAGTGGTAGAAATTCTTTTTCGCTATCAATAAATACCAAAAATTAGTATATATAGAAGTACCTTTCTATCAAAAGATAAAGGTGAAGATTCACAAAGGCTCAATCCACCCACCCTTCACTCATAGTAGGTTAACTCTTAAATAAAGCATTGGTCACATCTACATCTCTAGCTTATTATCCTTATTCTTCAACTCTCTAAAATATATATATATATGTAATATTGATAAATAAAGCACTTTATTTCATATCATAAGAACAATAATAAGTAAGTAAGCCGCCCTGATCAGGCTTGAAAATTGTGTGGGCTAGGCTTGGACAACGATTGGCCAGCCCAGCGCCGCTTACAATTAGGTGATAATGGTAATTAGACTAATAATTTCTATTGGGTCGTCGTTTGTCTTCTAAATTGGGTCACTTTCCTTTCCATACTTAGAGAGCACTTGTGCAGTGGGACTTCTGTTGAATTGCCATGGAAAATCAGCCAGCAATCTCTCCGCTTTGTTTCAAGGATGTTTGGTGTAAGCATTTTCGCTGAAGAAAATGGCTGAAAAGTGTAGTCTTTTTTCACCAGCAGGAATTTGCTTTTCTCATAGTGGAGGTGAGAAAATAATGTCATGCAAAAGAAAATCACATTTATAAGATTTTGTACCATGAAATGTTTCAGAGACACTAACCTTGTGGCACAAATTTAAAGAATTTATTACATGAAAATAATTCTAAGAGAACTAGTTCTTACTACTTTTTTATGAGAAGTTAGATTGGGCTCATCTATCACCCAATCTAAATCTTGCAATATATAGGGACTCCCTAATAGTCACATCCTCAAGTTTTGGTCAAATCCGACTGGACCGTTAAATCGTTTGTGCACCAATCCGAATGGATTTGATTTATGAGCCATGAATGAAGGTTTTAGGGACATATAAACTTGAAATTTAGAGTGGTCCTACATAGATCTTTTCATCTCCTCAGTCCCATTCCCAAATAGGACCCAAAAGTGGGCCCCATGAAAAGTTCTCATGATCACTGTATGAGAACACTTCTCATAGAATTAAAGTTCTATATCTAGTGTTCTCACACACCTACCATGAGAACTCTTTATGGAGCCCACTTGTGGATTTCATTTGGGGATAGGACTAGGGGAGATGGAAAGATTTATGTACGACTATCATAAATATCAAGTTTAGCTCCAATCACATGTCCTAATCCCTTCATATATGGCCACAAATTTAGCTCATTTAGATTGGTGCATAGTTGTTCCAACGGTCTAATAAATTTTGATTTGAGCAAAACTTGGGGTGTGTGACTATTAGGGGGTCCCTGTCTATTGTAAAATTTGGATTGGTGATAGATAGGCTCCACCTAGAATTCTCACAAAATAGTGGTAAAAACTAGTTCTCATATAATTATTTTGCACACACACACATATGAGCTCTGATCCTGTGAGAACTATTCTCACGCACCTCTATAAGAACTTTTTGTGGGGCCCACTTGTATGTCCTATTTGGAGATGAGATCAGAAAGATGAAAAGATCTATGTGGAGCAACCTCAAATATCATGTTTGACCTTGATTACATGTCCCCACTTCATCCATGGCCCACAAATTTAATTCATTAGGATTGGTGTACAGTCGATCTAAGGATCCAGTAAATTCTGATTTGACAGAAACTTGAGGCGTGTGACTATCAAGGGGGTCCTTGTATATTGCAAGGTTTGAATTGGGTGATAAATGGGCCATGCCTAAAGTTCTTACAAAAAAAAAAAAAAAAATAGTGAGAACTAGTTCTCATATGATGATTTCCTATATATATATACATGGGCTTTAATACTACGATAAGTGTTCTCACACACCTACCGTGAGAACTTTTTATGGGGCCCACTTGTGGCTACAATTTTGGGACGGGACCAGGTGAATGGAATGATCTACGTGGGTCATATCAAGTTTGGCCCTAATTACATATTCATAACCCCTTCATCTATGACCCACAAATTTAATCCATTCGGATTGGTGTATAGTCGATCCAACGGTCTAGTCAATTTGGATTTGACCGAAACTTGAGATATGTGAATATCGGGGGATTCATATGTGTTATAAGATTTGGATTGGGTGATAAATGAGTCCTACCTAGGCTTCTCACAAAATAGTTGTGAGAACTAGTTCTCATAAGATTATTTCCCTATATATATATATATATGGGGGCCCGTTTCCTAAGCTCAAGCTTAGGATAAGGTAAGCTCAAGTGTATGGCTTACGCTTATGAGGCCCACTTAGGGACCCACATGGGGATGGGGATTTTTTTTTTTTTGTGTGTTGGGGGGGGGGGGGGGGGGGTGATTTGATGGACTTCCTAAGACCCTCCTCTCTGCAAAAAAATTAACCATAACTGTGGTTTTTATCATTTTATCTGGGTCTTAAAAATTTAATGGGTAATAGTTCATTTGAGTTAGTGCACAGTCGATCCAACAGTTTAGTAAATTCGAATTTGAAAAAATGTTGATGGACATATATAATTCATGGGGGTTGTGTGCTTGGTCCATTTGGATGGACCAAAGGTGGGCCCAAGTGCTTGGTCTTAAGCAATTTCTTATATAACCTTGATCTTAGGAGAGGCTTGCCTTATATATATATATATATATATATGAGAAAGACTACTATGCAGTTGTCCCTCACATTATGGTGAGAGACAATTCATTTTTTAGACAATTCCAATATATATAGAGATATATATATATATATATGATGCCAAAGTGGCCCTAAGATTAAAAAAAAAACTAATAATGTGAAGAAAGAAAAAGAAAACTAAAAAAAATTACCACAATGTTAAAAAATAGGATGTCGCTAGCCACCTACCCTGAAGAACTTTAGGGGCTTAGTTGAAAACAATTTAAGTTAAAGTGGAAAAAAGGTTTAAAAAATCATATGAAGGAGAAGGATTTTCTTAATAATAAATAAAGTTATGGGCAAAACTATCAAAATCAATAAAAGCCTAATGGTCTCTTCTCTTTATTGTCAAACCAACTTAATTGGAGATATAAAAGGTACGAAAATGTCAAAGCAAGGGTCTATTTACAAATGTTGAAACCACAACGACCTATTTACAAATATTAGAAACCCTAGGGGATATATTGAAGAAAAATCATATGAAAATTTTCATATCTTTTAGAGAAAGCTTAGAATTTGGGGCTTTCCATATTCAAACAAAGAATATTGCTAAACATGTTGAACAAAATTATTACGACGTTACAAAACAATTCAGTGTTTCATATCCTCAACAGAACAATTTAAGGTAATATTAGCAAACAAGTTCTAGAAAACACAATCTTAAACATGTTCGAGATTAGATCTTAAAAAAATCTTATATGTGTTGCAAGGACATAAACTACCAAGCAGCTTTCAAATTTTTGTATTTCTCATAGTCACATTAGACATCGTGAAATATTTGGATAAGTGAGATTATTTTTCATCAACGAATGTATTAGTTGATGAAATAAAATTTTCTGTCGTGTTGTTATTAATCTTTTTTTATCATTTTGTTCAAAGGGACAACTGAAAATATAATTTAGCTATTGGAGACAACTGACAAATAAGTTAAAAAAATTGTATTACTTCATTTCAAACAAAATTTTATATTATTTGAAGTTGATTTTAATACATTGATAAATACTTCTGCTCCTTTATCAATTCCTCAGTTATTCATTTAAAATATCAGTTAATGACTCGTATTAGAAAAAAACACTCACACATTTCTACTATCCATAGTTTTATAAATATGGATTGGGACGTTAATTTTGAAGCTTTGTTCTTATGTTGAAATTCGTGAACTTAAAAAAAAAATTGTATGGATAGGCTAGGCATTTAAGGATATTTTTATGGGTATGAAATGTTGCCTCATCCGTTTTTTTTTTAAATTTTTACAGTAAAACTTTCATATAGGTGTTATAAGATGTTATTATCATAGGTGGATGCCCGCATTGGGACCCACATGAGATAAAGAGATTACAAGGGTTAGGGTTTTTCCCTATTGGGTTGTTTGAAGAGGAAGCAATCTTATTCTATAAATAAGATCCTCCTCCTCCCTATTATGTACACACAGATCTCATCAATAAGAGCTCTCTCTCTCCCTCCCTCTACTCTTCAGTTTTCTATTCTAACACGTTATCAGCACGAGGCTCTTCTTCTTCTTCTTCTACTCTGTCGTATTCGTACGTGGCGATCTGGATCTTCCTCTGGGTCACGGTGATCGTGTACAACAAATACATCCTGGAGCGCAAGATGTACAACTGGCCGTACCCAATCGCCTTCGAGGCCACCCACCTCGTCCTCATCCAGATCCTCCTCACCTCCAGGGACATCACCCTCAACCCCATCACTCCATCCATCAATGGCTGCTACTACCACCGACGAATCCCGATCGTTGGTTCTTCTCTCTCGAACTCCTGATCAGCGTCCATGTGCACAGATGATCAGCGATGCGATCACAGCCCTTGACGAAGAAGCTGGATCGAGCGAACCGTCCATCTCGAAACTACCACGATCTGACCCCCAGCGCTGCCAAGGAGAAGCTGCAGCCGGACTGCCCCATCTGCCTGGCGGAGGTCGCCGACGCCGACGAGGTCTGCGTGCTCCCGCAGTGCGGGCACAGGATCCACGCCGTGTGCGTGGACACGTGGCTCGGGGCCCACTCGTCGTGCCCTTCTTGCCGTCAGATCTTGTCAGCGGGGCGGTGTCAAAAGTACGGCGGGTTCCCTGCCGTCGCGGAAGGGGACGTGAAAGCCAGGGAGGATGACGCCAAAGAGGAAGAAGCTTTTCTGGTTCTTCTAGTTGCAGGAACCAGAGAGGAAAGAGCTGCCTGGGTATTTCAAACCTAGGTCAGACTTAGGTCAGGTCGACCCACCTGAACTGATTACAAAATAGCCCATCAGGCTAGGTCAGTTCGGGTCGGGTCAGATCGACCTGAACCATTGAACAAAGCACAGTGCCTGATGTCATCCGGATGACGTCAGCCTGCTGATGTCAGCGAATAGTACGGTCAAAGGCAGATTTGACCGGATCGATGGCATAGACTTGTTTCTGCGATATCTTGACGATCCGAAGTCCGATTTGAGATCCGTTTGTACCTACGGAAAGCTCGTAAGCAGATCTACGCATTGGCATCACAAAAAGAGGATGATTTAAAGGTTAAGTAATTTCTTCTTATTTTATTATTTTTTTATTAGTTTAATAATTATACACTTGCATTTATCTTTATTCCTTTTAGATCTGCAAGTATTTGTAATTTTAGTTCTTGTAATGAATAATTCATTTTCTCTTATCGAAAAGAGATCATGATAAAATTGAAAATCATGGATTATAAATAGAACCAGAAGTTCTATGCAAGAAATTGGAACCCGAAGTTCCATACGATATTTTAGAACCAGAAGTTCTATATGGAATCAATAATTCGGACTCGAAGTTCCGTAAATTATTTTAATCTATGAACCAGAAGTTCTTTCAAATTCGGACCAGAAGATCCGTTGGTTATTTTACTCTGAAACCAGAAGTTTTCAGATCTACAATACATACTCGAAGTTTCATATGATACTTAGAACTAGAAGTTCTATATCGAATAAATAACCTGAACCTGCAGTTCTGTATGTTATTTTAATTTAGAACCAGAAGTTCTAACTCGGACCTGAAGATCCATGAATTATCCTAATCTAGAACCTGAAGTTCTAACTCGTACTGTAAGATCTATGAACTCTTTTAGAACAAGAAGTTCTAACTTGGACCTGAAGATCCATGAATTATCCTAATCTAGAACCAGAAGTTCTTACTCGGACCTAACGATCCATGAATTATCCTAATCTAGAACCTGAAGTTCTAACTCGTACTGAAAGATCCATGAACTATTCTAATTTAGAACCAGAAGTTCTGATTCTTAAGCTGAGAACCTGATGTTATAAACTTCAATTTCTAAATTCTTCATCACATTTTTATTATTATCTTTGATTGGATGTTAAGAACCTGAAGTTCTACATTTTATTTTCTGTTTCTCATATACATTTATTTTTATATTCTATCACATTGTACTGCATGCTTGATATAATTCCTTCGGTATAATTATCACTACTGATTATCTGAAACTTTAGTTTTGCTGAATTTATTATTGCCAGAAGCAGTATTTCCAAATAATAGAACCTGAAGTTCTATATCCAATGAATAATCTGGACCTGAAGATCCATACATTATCTGGAACCAGAAGTTCTAAGATTTAGAATATGAACCCGAAGATTCATATTCATAATCAAACTTGAAGCTTTGCTTTCTAAAGATTCAAAGTAGTGTAGATTGATACAACGGCCATGAAATCAAACCTGAAGTTTTGATAGAACCAGAAGTTGTGATTCAAACCTGAAGCTTTGATAGAACCAGTAGTTCTAAGAACCTGAAGTTCTATCACTAGCCTGAAGTATTGACAGAACTAGAAATTCTGATTCATCAGTTAAGAACTCGAAGTTCTAACTTTCTGATTGGCCAATTCTTCATTATATTTTATCATCGGATATTGAGAACCCGAAGTTCTATTTTTGTTCGATTGTTATTAGTAAATCGATTTTAACACTCTCTAAAAGGCTTGGTGATACTATCAAAGTCGGAAATAAAATATCCCTGAAGGATATGGCATACACTCTTATTTTCCGCGCCATTATATCCCCATTAGACAGGGATGATCACCAGCAGATGGTCATACACCCAATGCTTGAAATAAATGCCAGATTAGTCAATTACAATCCCTCCAGAAGAGGTAGATATAATATGTTCTCCCGTAGAGATGAAATAAACTACCCCAGGAGTGGTGATTGAAAAGGCATTTTGTTTGGAAATTGGGCAAACCACCAAGCATGGTCTAGAAGACCTACAACTACTTTTATGAGTTTGAACATTGAGTTCAGTTCTTAGATATTTTGTTGAATGCTAGGACTTATTTTTAATCCCCCGTATATTATGTTATATTTGCTTTGAATGCTGAATCGTTTAGTTGTTCTTACTTTTATTTTTGTAATGCGATTAACTAGTTATGTAAGTTTATTATTACTTGCTCTATGGCTCATGGAATGCATGAAGCTGAGGATAATATCTGTCCGGTAGACAGTGCAACAAAACACACTACATTGAAAAAACCAGAAGTTTTTCTCTGAATTAGTGTTTCATTCGTGCATGGCATCGATCATAGCTGTATCCATACAAATACTTGAATGCTCCGGAAGAGTCTACATAATGGTATTTGTACATCATTACTAGTATTGACAGCCAGAAGCTGATACTAGAAAAGCTAAGTGCATTCTCCTTATATTTCAAGGTTATATTACAAGACAATCTTTAAAAAATCGAATCATATTCGATTATGAGCAAAACGACAAAGTTAAGCCCGAAGCTTGTTATTCTAGGGGTCCTATGCTCTGGTAAATTATTGATACTTCTGTTACGTACTCTTTAGAGTACCATCTATTAACCATCCTTTTCGCAAATGATATAGTGTGACATTAGTGAACCCATCACATCCTGTCCATTAGCACATATTATTAAACCTAGGATACACATCCTTAAGCATGTTATTAAATTTATAAGGCTTGATATCGTAGGTTTGTGACTTGCATGAGCCTACAACGTAGACTCTATGTTGGTTATACTTTACCCTAATTAATGGATATCTAGACCCAATGACAGGAGATATATTCATTGTTCGTTTTTGCTAAATTGTCATCTTGATGAGCCAGTCTTCTCGCCGTTAGGGGGAGATAAGAGAGTTCCTGAAGAACACCTTGTTCCTGAAGAACAACCCGTTCCTGAAGAATTGCGAGAATTAATATGGAATACTTCCACTCAATCTCATCTAGATTTATGTACTTCACAATGTGAGAATGAAGTACGGAGAATTGTGCACTTAATTACAAATGAATTCCCTGATGCTTTTAATGATGCAGCAAAAGTGACTAGGTCATATGTATCGGCTATGAACACACAAGCACGAATTAATGTCCCTGTAAGACAAGTACGAATTAATGTTCCTGAAGAACAAAGTCCAAATATGGCAACAAATGAATCTACACATGCCAGAAGCATGGTAGACTTATAGGTTTCAAGGACTCAACTCTCCAGAAGAAGAGAAATGAGCAATCATATCCCAATCATACTCTAGAAGAGGTATACTCCCGAAGAGTTTATGATAAAATCCACTCTCTCCAAATTTCCTGAAGAAATTAATGTCCTGGAAGAGACATGAGTCCCAGAAGAGACTCTGGAAGCTCCTGAAGAGGCAATGGGTACCCAATAAATAAAGAGATCTCTATACTTTATAATTATTCAAGAGAGAGATGGGATAGAAATGAAATTATCATCGATGACGCATTTATATATGCGGTAGCTACTCAAATATCAATGGAAATTAAGAATGTTGTTTGGGATATAAAACCACGTTCTATAAATAAATGTCGACAAAGAATATATTGGCCAAAATAGAGAGATGCCATTGAGGAATTGCAGTCTCTCAATAGAAGTGGTATATATGAACCTATAGTACAAAGCCCAAATGGTGTTAACCCTGTAGGTTACAAATGGGTGTTTGTAAGGCAAATGAACGAAAGGCAAAATTGTGATATAAGGTTTCCTGTAGAAACCTGGGATTGAAAACATACACAGATATATATATATATATATGAAAATCCCAGAAGGATTTGCTTTGCCTGAAGCAAAGTAAGAGAGTACGTACTCAATATAAGTAAGACGTTCATTGTACAGCCTGAAGCATTCCAGAAGAATATGGTACAATCGTCTTAGTGAATGTTTATATAAAGAAGAGTATGAAAACAATCCCATTTGCCTATTCCTGTTTATACAATCCTTAAATGGATTTATAATAGTAGAAGTTTATGTTATTTACATAAATAACATAAATCTAATAGAGACTCCAGAAGAGTTCGAGAAAACTATTGACTACTTTATCTCGACCCGCAGATCGAGAGAAGTTCTAATGAGATTTTTACTCTTTATAAATATGCTTCCCATATATATTTTGCACCAGGGCTTTGGATTGGTATTAAACAAATGCTATGATATTTATGTCTGTTTTATGGTTGAAACCAAATTTTGTAGGATATACAGATTCAGGATATATCCCTGATCCTCATAAGGATCGATCATAGACATATTATATGTTTCTTCATGTCAATATCATTATTTTTGATATTCTACTAAATTGACTATTGATAGCTACTTACTCTAACCATGCTGAGATTTTTAAGCCAGTGGGGAATGTGTATGACAAAAATATTTAACTCAGCATAGATGTAGTTCTTGTCAATTACCTCTTAGTACAGGTACTCCGAGCATTATTTGCAAAGACAATGGGGCATGTATTCAACAGATTCAAGAATGATACATTAAAGATAACAAGACGAAACACATTATGCCAAAGTTCTTCTTCACTCATGAGCTTCAAAAGAATAACAAGATTGAAGTCAATCAAGTTCGTTCAAGCAACAACCTGGCTGATTAGTTTACGCAGTTTTGCCAAAACTCAGTATTTTAGAAATTGTATACGAGATTGACATGCTTAATTATGTACAAAGATGTTATCATCAGGGGGAGTAGTAATCAGGGGGAGGCATCTTGAAGTATGCTACCCAGGATATATGTGCGCTGTACTCTTTTTCCTTCTCTAGGTTTTGTCCCACTGGGTTTTCCTAGTTAAGGTTTTAACGAGGCAGCATTATGCACGTCCAACACCAAGTCAATGATCCTGTAGAACGTTGTACTCTTTTTCCTTCGCTTTGGTTTTTATCCCACTGGGTTTTTCCTTTGCAAGGTTTTAATGAGGCAACTGTCATTGAATGGTGGTCATCCAAGGGGGAGTGTTATAAGATGTTATTATCATAGGTGGATGCCCACATTGGGACCCACATGAGATAAAGAGATTACAAGGGTTAGGGTTTTTCCCTATTGGGTTGCTTGAGGAGGAAGCAATCTTATTCTATAAATAAGATCCTCCTCCTCCCTATTATGTACACACAGATCTCATCAATAAAAGCTCTCTCTCTCCCTCCCTCTACTCTTCAGTTTTCTATTCTAACAATAGGCCAATACTTTCTTCTTTCACTTATACACTCCGTCATGATTCGAGGTAATGGGCCTTGATCAGTCTAGGCACTGGCCTGATTATAGCAGGTTGTTGCATAATCTAATTAAGACAAAGTCCTGTTGGACCTGTGTCGGACTGTCAGCTCAGTGCCGTTAAGTTGTTTTATTGCAGAAAGAATAATAAAAAAAAAAGCCTAAAAAAATTGATGTGCACTTGATAGATGGAATCCAATCGTAGATGAAGTTGTGGTCGTCGTTTCATTTTCACTTCTCTCTCGCCAAAATTCAGGGGTGTCATGGTCAACCCCAAGCCTGAACCAAGACCACATCAGCATGGGACTGGGTATAGCAAATGTTTTTAGGCCCATGCTTCAGCAGGGCTCTACTCCCGGAAAATATCAAATTGAAAAGGATGTAAAGACTTGAGAACTGTTTTGATATAAGCAAATTATGATGTCCATTTTGAAAACAGAAAAAAAAAAGTTGAGGATAAATTGGAAATTTTCCTATGGGTAGAGACAGAGCCTTATTAAAGTCCATAGTATTTGTGGCCCATTTCATTTTGGCCCAACTGGGCTTGTTTGGTGTAGCTGTTATTATTATTATTATTATTTTATCTTCAAAGACAGCTGATCTTTTTTGGTATTTTGTGTACACATGATAGTCCTGATTTTATATTTTGGCTCTATCTGTTTCTAGGTGTATCTGTCCTCACCCTTAATGATTTTATTATAAAATATCATTTTGGGTTGAAACTAGAGTGTGAGCAATCCAATTCACTTGATGGAAGCCCATTTAAATCTCATCCAGACCTGATAAACAACTATTATAAGATCAACTATTATAAGATCACTACAGACTAATAAGTAAAAAATATAATAACAATCAAATTTGGGTCCAGTGTACTTTCCAATGAAACTAAAGTGAGGGAGATTTTACTTACTCTTTTAAGTTAAGATAATCAATAAGAACTTTATATAAGGTCATTAATAAAATAGCTATAATCCCTTAATTGGAGAGAGTTTTGAAATATATTGATAGCAAATTGACAAACTAACTTGTATCCTATTTAGTTATTCAAACTTAGAGCTTTTGTTTTTGTTTGAGTTAACATTTTTTATCTAATTAATTAATAGATTAGGTTACAGTAAAATCAATACATGATATTTGATCTTCCAACGAAACTAAACTTGCCCTATTATTTGGCTAGACCTTTTCATCATCCTTTCAGAGTGAGAGTTTATGATCCCTATATTCTTTAAACTATCATTTTATTTCATGACACTTCTTGTCATTCTTTTTGTATGATTAGATGAGCCACTTGTATCTATGACTTTTTATCATATAAATAGGGTTGTTCTTCTATTTGAATCTAAAACTCCAATCCATTTTTCAAATGTTAGTCTCCCACCCTCACCGACATTTATTTCATTTTCTTATAAAGTTATTATTGTTGTATTACCACAAAAAAAAAAAAAAAAGAGAGAGAGAAGTGGTATGTAAGTCCATCTTTGAACCTACATAAATTATGATGATTTTCATTTTAAGGGTTTTACTTTTACTTATAGTTTTTTTTAAGTATGCGCTAAATTATATATAAATATATATACTAAAAACTGACTATAATTTAATAAAAATTTAATATGAAGAACTTTTTTATGATTTTTTGAACTTTTCAATCAATTTAAGTAGCCGCATAATTTAGATTTTATTGAAAGCGTGTTAATTTTCTAAATAAGAGGAATTTAGGCCTCCCCATTTTCAAAATAAGTAAATTAAAACTTGAATAACGACACAAATATGGACTGAATTTGGCTCATTGATGGAATATGTTTATTTATATTTTTTTGTTTTCTTTTTTTATTTACATTGATATTATTTTTAGTTTTCAGTAACCACAATGAGTTTATTTTTAAAATAAATTATAAAATTACTTATGAGTTTACTTTCATTAAATGCAGTTATAATATCTTTATCGAGAATGAGTGGAATACGAAAAAGGTATGTCATAAATTTTTTGTTTAAAAATTGCATCCTAACTTAATCTAACCTAATTCTTTTATTTTTTTATTTCATATTTAGTATATAGCAATTTTATGACATTGGTTTTGTTAGTCCATTCGGGCACCTTGCCGTCGTCACAACACAGGAAGTGGATTTTTTATGGAAAGGGGAGTTGTGTGCGAGGAGACTTTGATTTGAATGTGGTAGGGTTGGAAATTTAAACATGAAATGAAATACAAGGTATGACAATATTTTTTACTCTGTTCCGTCTAATATATATCTTTTAAATTTATTGTAGGTCATCAAGAATGATGAAGAAACTCAAATGATTTTTTGACAGAACTGTGTAAATCTCTTCTTTGATATGTGTTGTCATACTTTTTTTGTCTGATATAGATAGTAAATTTGTAAAAGGAAGTCCGTCTAAAAAAGTGGTCCATTTTCATTTTTCATATTTTTATAATTTAGAATATTAAGGTAATGCTCTTTCACTGTGCAATGCTTTGATCACATTATTCACTTTAATGAGACACTTTTCTAAGGTGTCTCTTCTCATTTAACCTCACTAATAAAATATGCTGGCTTAGTTGGTGATGTTGTTGCTAGATTAATATTAAATTATAATTAAATTTATTTATAAATACATCTAACTATAGAGTGATCATGAAGACAATAAATTATAAAGTGAACACTCATTTGATTAATAAATAGATGAAAGCATTAGTTCGTTAGGAAAGCAATCTAAGTAATCATCTAAGAAAATATAAGACATACTTAAAATGTATCTAAAAGTTAATAATAAAATGATATCAATTGAGTCTCCAGCCCACTAATAAAGATGTTTGTTATTAAATTATATATCTTATTTGGGTTGGGCCGGGCTTCAGGCTCGTTGCTATTGAATTGAAGCCCTGGCATGTATGTTTAGTCTACATAGATTTTAGGTCTAAGTTTAGCCCGTGTATTAAAACCTAAAGCTAAATCCCCACCCAAAGCAAGTTGGTCCTAGGTTGGGTGGTGACCTGGTTTATGAACACCCCTATTTGAATAAATTAATATGCCTTTAACATGGTCAATAGAATCCATATAAAAAATACAAACTTAGAATTCATAATAATAATAATAACTTCATTTAGCATTTATAATAAAAATTAAATAATAATTTGATTTCATATGTGTAGACTATTTGAGATTAACTTCATTTTTGTAAAATAAACTCTATAGGCTTAAATATAATCATAGATAGAAATGCGATTTTAAGTGAGTTGTGGTAGTATTGAGACTTCTTGTCTGAATGAGAATATTCTTAGTTGAAAAGATAAGTAAGAATGGAAATTCAAAATTAAAATTGAGAGTAAAATTAAAATTATGAGTAGAATTGTATAAAACTGAATCTCAATTCTAGATCAAATTGTCCAAAAATCCAATATATAAATTGGCAGACGAGTTATCGGACTATGTTCATCCAACATTTGATTTACTAATTTACCAAAAAAAAAAACATTTGAATTACCATACAACTTCAGTGTAGGTATTTCATAACTTACAAAAGGGTAAGAGTGTTTTACAAATAAATATTCCTCAGCAGAGTGATTATGCACACCACGTACAATCTTCAACATCCGATCATTATCTGTAACCAATTTTTTGCCCTTTAATGTAAACGGGCATTCATATTTCTTTGAACTTGTTTGCTTGGTCTTCTTATAAGGGGGTCCTTTTCCTCGGTCTTGCAAGAGTTATAATGTCCCAATCTCTTACATCCAAAGGTAAGTATAGGTTTTTTACCAACTCCACTAGCATTTGCAGCTTTAATCACAATGACAATACCATTTCTTTTTCTAGCTAACATCATGAGCTCCCTCGATTAATGCATTGCGGCTCTTGAATATCTACATTTATTACAATTAAAAACTATTTTAGTTAACTCATATCACCAACTTAAAGATAATTTAACTTTGCATCTTACCTCATGAATTGTAAATTTACTTCTATAATCCATTACACATTCAGAGCTAATTTGACTGTATGGTGTAGATGGACCATCCTACATTAGAGAAATTCATATACAATTAGTGAATATATTGAAAAAGAAAAAAAAAACAATACACTGTTCGGTTGGGAGTGGTTGAACATGTCTTGTACTGTTCAGCCACTCCCAACTGAACACTATAAGAACTGTTCGGCCACTCCTAGCCAAATAGACCGTGAATGTTTGGCTGGGAGTAGTTGAACAACATAAGACCTATTTGTCCACTCCTAGCTGAATAGGTCTACAGGTTCGAACAAAAGATGGGCTATTTCATGAAAAAATCACTATGAACTTCCAAAAATATGCGAAAATATATGAAAATGCATACACTACTAACCTTGTCGGTGCTTTTATCATTGAAAACCACTATTTGTGTGTTCATATCCTCTTCCATTGTACTATTTGATGTGTTTGATGGGACAAAGAACGAGAAGAATGGAAGAAGACGGTCACCAAGGAGAATGGAAGAAGATGATCACTTACACAAATTGGAAGAAATGGATGATGGGAAGGAGAAAGGAGGAGATGAAAAGGTGCGCATGAAAAGAAATTAGAGATTTAAGTTTTATGGTACAAAGGCATTTTTGGTCCTTTCATCCATGCACAAGATTGTAATATAAAAAATTTAAAATTCATGTCTATACTAAATTAAAATTGGTGTTGAAATAGCAATTCCCTAATATAAAGAGTTAGAGAAAGGAAGCAGGCCAATGGGTTTCATCTACCAAAAGAATGACCTGTTATTAAGAACTAATTTTGTTGGAGCTCTTTCATAGATTAGAGTGGCCAATCTAATAAGTGAGGTCAAGTTTGTTATAATTTAGAAAATTCTAACACTCCGAGGCACTCCTAAGATCTCTAATTTTCCATATTTGCTCCAGTGTGAGTTGGCTCCTTAAGCTCAAGGAATTAGGATTGTAAATGGGTTTTCGACTCTCTATTAATTTAAAGGTTCCAACCCATTAATAATTGGGTTTTGATCTTTATTTATATCCTGATAAGCAAATAGGTTTGTGTCTAAATTCTATGTTTGGACCCATAACTTAAATAGTTTTGGGTCTAGCTCCACCTTGGCTTTCGGCATGTGGACCTGAGACGGGACATATCACTTCATTTTTATAGATTTTTTTCCAAAACATTCTCTAGACATAGATCCAAACTTAAACCCGCCTCATATATGAAATTGGTTTCTATTCTAGTTCCATATTTTGATTAGTTATTTTGGTTTCAATACTAAAAAACTGGATCTGAATTGGTTTCGGTTCCAATTCTGAGTCCATCTTTCATTAATGGCTCTGGGTTAGGATACACCATGGACCCGGACCAAAGCCGACTCTCGAGTGGGCTTCTTTGAAGTGAAGCATTGGATGGTGGCAGATGCACACTGGAGTTACCCACGTGCAGAACGTTGGTAAAAGTTCGGTAAAAATATCTGTTTTGGAAAGGTTACTGAACACAAGAGTGATGAAAGTTCGAACACGACTTTGTGGAGAACAATTGATTGCATTAATTGATCTATGCTTGGCATTGTTTTATTGCTCTACCTTTCATAGCTTGAGTTCTTTGTGGCGTCCTCTGGTTTTTGCATTCTTATCCAAAAAGATCATTAAAAAACCTTTTTTCCCCTCTACAGTAGGCTAACTTCTTTTACCCTCAACAGACTAAAATGGGATAAAATAGTCATTTTCAATCTTTTTTTTCACATTAGAAGGGAAATGTTTTATTGCCCTGTCTTTGATAGCTTGAGTTCTTTGTGGTGCCCTCTGGTTTTGCATTCTTATCCAACAAGATCATGAAGAAAATCTTATTTCCCCTCAACAATAGGCTAACTTCTTTTCCCCTCAACGGAATAAAATGGGATAAAATAGACATTTTCAATCTTCTATTTTACATTAAAAAGGAAATTTCTCTAAGTTTTTAAGACATTTCAATATAGGACAAAATAAAAACAATATATCTTAAAACAAGACGTCCGGCCACAGATGCCACTGTCCAGCCACTTTTCTCCTTTTTTCAGAAAATTTAAAAATGCCCTCAAGACATGTTGTTGTAGCATCTAAAGAAAAGAGTTCGATGATCAAGCTTTCATCTCAGTTTTCCTTATTCCATCTTTGTAAAGCCATTCTCCTATTTCCTCCAATTTTCTCTATGAGCTTATGAGAAATTCACCCTCTTGAATATAATGAGTCCCATTGAAGCAAGCATGCTGGAGAGAATTATTATCAACATAATAACCAAATTTCATTAGAAAGGCTCACCAATTACCTACATGCACCGATTGGTATGAGATTGGCGGACCTAAGTATAGTCATGGGGGTATGATGACACCTGCAAGACTTCGGAAAACCCCTTAAAGATCTAAAAAATATGATTTAATTATTTAATTTGTTCACTTTGACCATTGCCCACACCGCTCAAATGAGAATTCCGGATCTGCCATTGATGAGATTGATGCGAGAAAAGTTAAATAATACTCAACCAAAAACAGCAAAATTAATTCATTTTTAAAATTTTTCTATAAGTTCAAAATTTTTCTATAAGTTCAAAATTTTAAGTAAAATGGAGAAGTAATAGTTGGTAACCCAAGACCAATGGTTGACCCAAAAATTTCATTTGAGGGGTACGTACCCAAATAGGTAATTTGGTTTCGGGAATAAGCTCAGAATTTTCGTGTGGATTTTGGGGGTAGACGAAAGATTTTTAAGTGAATTTTAGAAGTAGAGCCAAAATTTTCATTAAAGTTTCAGAAGTGGAGTGCGGTTCAACAGGTAAAACTGCCCACATGTGGATGTACTTGGGTCCGCTCCTCTTACCAAAACTAATTCTTACTAAACATTATGGAGATTGGCAGCTTGCAGCGAGTATGGCATGGTGATCGACACTGTTAGACCGCTTGTGCAGCAGCGGCTTTGCATAGAAGGCGTGGAAAACCTCGCCGCTTTTCTTTGGTAGAAGCTTCTTCACTATGGTATAGCCACTTTTCTGCGTCGAGAATTTTTCACGGTTGATGCTCCACTTTTCATTAGGAATACTGGTAAAAGAATCAAGCAAAATTTCCGCCATGGGGGGCAGACTAGGAAATTAGCCTATATAGTCATATGATGGTAACCATATGAAAAAGTTCCCAATTTGTTACGGGCTATCTTTGCACTTCTGAAATTGTTATACTTTGATCCATTAATCAGATAATTATGATTATTAGATTGTGCCCATGTAACGTAATGAGGCATTGATGTTTGGCTAATTTATAACAAGACCTACCACCCTACGTCCCTACATACATTTGCATGAATCTGAGCAGACCCCAAGGTTCAACTCTAGCACTTAGAGCTGCAGGCTGAAGCTGGTTCCCCGACAAATGAAGGATAAAATTTGGAAATCCAACATTTAATGTTGGAATTGATGAGGACGAATTAAGCATCTCAGTATGCATGGTCGATCTCTGAAGAACAAAAGCTTTGTCTTTAAACAAAAAAAAAGGTTACATTGTATAAATGATAAAAGAAGAGGCTTGCTATTGGCACCCAAAAATAGCTCTTCTTACTCAGCCAAGTGTTTTTTTCTAAATTTTCCTAAACTACCCCACCTCCTTCCCCACTCCCCTCCTCCCCTTCCCCACCATCCCCTCCACCAACTCCCCACCACCCCTGGCCCTCTCTCCCCCCCTTTCTCTCCCACTGGCTCCCTTTCCCACTCCTCCCTCCCTCTCTATTTTCTCTCTTCATCTCCTTCAATCTGTCTCTCCCTCTCCCTCTCAGATGGTGGCAAGGGGATCGGGCAGGGGGGGGTAGGGGGATTCAGCAACAGTGGGAAGAGAGAGAGGGAGACAGAGAAAGAACAAAGAGGGGGAGGAGATGGAGAGGATGGGAGCAGGAGGGAGGGAGGGAGGGAGGAGAGGGAGAGAGAGAGAAAGGGAGGGAGAGAGAGGGGTGAAGTGGATGGTGGGAAAGGGGAGGAGGGGAGGGGGTAAGGAGATGGTGGTAGTTTAGATTTTTTTTTTTTAATTTTTTTTAGTTAAGTGGAAAGAGTTATTTTTTGAGTACCAATAACAAGCATTTAAAAAGAATTGCCTCCTACTCTGGTGGTAAGAGGTTTGATTCTTACTAACCTGGCAAGGGTTTAAAACTTTAAAATGAAGATTTATTATCTCACCTGAGGTCATCCTCCCTCACGAGAGGATTCTCTAACCTCTCTTGAGGTGCCTTCCCTCAACTAAGGGCTCTTGAAGCAGAGGATTAGGGGCCCTAGCCTCTTAGTCTGGGATACCAAAAAAAAAAAAAAAGGCAAAGAAAAAACTATAGCAACCCTCTAAAAGAAATATTACCTTCATTTGATGTTCTTAGCCACCTTTTAAGGGTGCTCAAAATGATTTGCGGGCTACAACCAAAAAACCCTCAATTGGCAATATGTAATACATTAATTGAAAACTCATTAGCCTTGTAACTTGATTATCCGTATTTTGTTGGAGATTTTCAAATTTTTAGATTCTCATTTTCTGCTTAGTGTTTAATGAAAAACACTTTTAAAAAATCAAGCAGCTTTCACGCGGAAATTCTATTGAAAATTCCATGAAAACAATGCTTTAGAGAGCCAAATTTTTGTTTGAAGACTCGAATTTCAACTTTATTTTGCTAGAGTGCAAACTCCCACGTTGCATAAGTTGAATGAATAAATAAGAAATCCCCTCCTCTTTCTCATCATTTGAGCCTATTCTCAACCATATTAGGGTCGGTTGTATGAAAATTTTTTCTTCATTTGATCATGTCCAAACCATTTAAATTGGGTCACTTTGGACTTACCATCTATTAATGCCATCCCTATAGGTATGTTTATATAACCATTTTCTGCAGAAAAGGAAATGGTTTTCTTCGAAAAACTAATTTTTAATGTGTTTGGCCACAGTATAATTTCTCGGATCTGTTTTTCTACTACATCACTGCCACGTTAGATTTTTCCTTAAGAAGATTGGAAATGAAATTCCCATAGGGGGCCATCGGACTTCCATTTCTATGGAAAAGTTGACGCTCCTTTATAATTTTGTTTCCTAATTCATTTCCACATTAAACATAAAAAAATTAGTTTTTCATAAGAAATCCATAGCTACACCTAACAACATTTGCATCATTTCATCAAGAAAAATAAATTCGCACCAAACATGAGTTTCATAGTTCTGCAGAACTTTTTTTCTTTGGTTTTCAATTGCTATGGAAATTACTGACATAACAATTTCTCTTTTCGCAAAAATGGTGTATACATAAATGTGCCCTAAATGTTTTCAAAGAGCTCATTTCTAATTTTATGTTTTTTTTTTATTTTTACACATCCATCTCTACATTTTTATGTGCTATGCTTTGTGTGCTTACATTGCTAAACACACTTTGTACATGTATTGTATCTTGATTGTCTTGATTGACCAATATTAATCTTCACAAGTTAAGACTGATCTAATCATTATCCTATAATATTTTTTCCTCAATCTCATTAGTACATGTAAGAAATTTTTCCTGAAGGGCATGTATGGCAAAAAGAGATGAATCCTCTATTTAGAAGATTCCTTCGGTTGGCTGGAAACAAGCTATCTATGTGAGGAACTCACAACTATGTTCCAAGTTTCGCTAAGCAGAGGAAACCTACCATTTGCACTATGTATCATCCAATGGTTATATAATTTTTGCAAGTTTCTCGTAACTCACGAAAAATCAAGACCTGAGTTTTCAGCCCATTACTATTTTGGGCTTTCAAAAATTTTGGAGCGATTTAGGTCATGCAAATGGGGCCCACACAAATTAAAAATTAATATTTTAGGGTCTAGACTTTTTTACAAATATCTTAAAATGCGCAATGGATCTACAGCTGAAATTCAAGCCCCTAGCCATTTTGGGTCTCCTTGAATTGATTCATAGTTTAGATCATAATTTTGGGCTCCACAGGAATGAAAAACAGAAAAAACAAATGATTGAAAATCATATTTTTTTGCATTGCGGTAGATCAACGGTCTGTAGTTGTTTGCCTTTTTCTAGGGATCCATGATGACTCAAGATTCTAAATTTGACACCCTAGCCATTTTTGGCCTCCTTACGAGAACTAAGGGTTCAGATTTTGCAAAAAGGGAGCAGAAAAGTCTAGAATTGATCATATAGTGTTGTTGACGCTTTTGCAAATATCTCAAAGTTGGAGATCAATCGTAGCCCTTTTGAATCCCCCGGAAATGTTTAACAGTTTGGTTTTTTATTATGGGGCCTATAAAAAGAAAAAGGATTACCTTCAGAAGCCCACTAAGTGTACTGTACTCCTTTCCTTGTTTGGCTGATTTTCAAAATCGGACCTCCTCAGATCTGACTGCCAAAATAATTGTAAGCGTTCTCTGCAAAATAATTGTAAATGTTCTCCGCCGAATGTGGGTTTTTCAGGCGGGAAATTGGCGGAGAATCCTATGCAAATCGTTGCCAAAGATGCCCTAAATCTCTTTTGGTATGCATATGGAGGTAAACGGATTAGTTGCGGTCCCAACTCGCAAATGATGGATCAATTTCCAGACTGGTTCCAACTCGGAACCAAGAAAAACAGAAAGCAGCCACCTTAGAAGATAGCCCACATTGAGATCAACAGTAAATTCTATAGAGAGAGGCAGCATAAAGACAGAAACAGACCCCACCCCATCTCCTCACTACCGCTGAGTTAACGAGCAGACTCGTTTTACAATGTGAGAACTCAACCCACAACCGTGCCACTAAATAAAAAAAAAGGAAAAGAAAAAATAAAAAAAAAAATGCAGCACAAGCACCTTTTAAGAAAAGGACAACCACATAACATTCAACAGACGGAATTGCACTAAAGGCAACCATTTCTACATTGCCACCGTAGAAGAAGATGACCCACATAGATATCACCCCACAAGAAAACATGAGAGAGAGAGAGAGAGAGAGAGAGAGAGAGAGAGAGAGAGAGAGAGCATGAAAACAGAGTACTCCTCACTCGGCCACCACCCCTGAGTTACGGACAGACTCGGTTCAACCCACAACCGTGCCATTACTAGCCCCGGCACCGGCTTCCATTACACCGTCTCCAGCAATCCCATCCACAGTACCATTATTCCCAACTTGCTTAGTTATGATCACACTACTCCCACGTATGTTAGTGTTGGTGGCCTATAATGTGAATTTAATCAATCTACTTAAAGCTGCAAGTGTACAGTTGTCTTGTTGAGATAATGACAAATATAGGTCAATCCCACATGGAGCACTTTTGAACTTTTTAATTAAAAATCTGAATTTTTTTTTCAAAAGTAAAACAATAATAAAAGAAAAGTGCGATATGCAAATCAGAAACTAAATAAATTAATAACAATGATAAGAAACAGATCAGAGCAGCCAGAATCCACTAAATTATTTAAAATTCCAATTTATGTAAGTAATTGACCCTTTTGTCTCAATTATTATTCAGATAAAAAACAATCTGATCTGGATGATTTGACTATTGCAAAAATCAACTTTAATTAAGAAAAAGAAAATCAATACCCAAGACCTCCTTCACCTCATAAAAGAATGAATATCTTAAGCATTACTTATCAAACTAAGCATAGACTATCAAAGCTAACTAAAGATCTAAGCATAATCTACCAAAGTAGCATAAATGATCAAAATTTATTTATTAAGAACACAAATCAGAAGTTTGCCTTTTGCATGAAGACAGATCTATTATTACATTTTAAAAGCACATTAGCAAGAGACAATCAGAAAATAGTAAAATAATAAATATAAACTACAACATTAAAATACTTAGCTTCATTTTTCGCTCCAATTAGAAACTCAGCCCTCCATTGCAAAGAACATAAAAAATAACTTCATTGATTTCTTCTTCTTATACAATGGTCTCTCAGAGTTCTCTTTTCTAGATCCTAATTTCTGGAACAAGGCTTCAGAATACATTTAAAATAAAAACAGAAATTAATGGAGGGGAGAAGTGGAGAAGAGATGGAGAGAGAGATCTGAGATTTCCAAATCTGGCTTGGGTGAGGAAGAGCCTCCCATGGCCTCCCTTTATAGTTTTCTAGCTCCTCAGGTTCATTGAATTTAGACTTCTTTTTGGTGGATTGAGAGATAATATTAGTTGCATGTTGATTGGGTTTATCTCCTTGATGAGAGAGGTTTTAGAGATAAGATGAAGTGGAGGCTTTAAGTATTCTTATCTGATCTTCTTATGGGCTCCACAGAGAAATGTGCAACAGATATACTTTAGTGGTGTAGATGCAATTGCAATCCCGCCTAAAAATATACATGAGACTTCCCAGGCCCATAACTTTCTCATTTTAGCTCTGATTTGTACAATTTTGGGCTCCAAGGACATCTACTATAAAAGAGCTCTATAACGGTGGGTCATTTGCACTGATCCGATGTCTGGATTGAGAGTTATGGTCATTTTAAGATAGGTTATTTTGAGAAAAACAGCATTGAATTTTAATTTGCAATGGACTCTATTTCTAAGAATATTTCTTGGTACAATATGATGAGATAAGATCTTCTGGAATTTTTAGCTGATCTTCAAATGGGATACACAGGCAGATGAACTCTAAGTGTATGGATCTTCAAGCAGTGACCCCAAATCATCCCAGGGTTCTGTGAGTCCTACAGATTTCATTTTTTGCACACTCTTATTAAACACATCAAATACTGAATAGCTCACATTGAAGTGGGATCTGTCCGGACAGAGTTCTACTCCAACTGGGGTTATTCGGAGAAAAATTGCAAACATTCTTAATTAATGCATAAGATGTGCAAAAATTGTACAAATTCTAATTTTTAGGTGAAAATGCATAAAATGACGAAATTGAATGAATAATGATGTATTTAACCTAATTAAGTCCCTAATCCAATCTAAAATGATGCCTAAATTGTGCAAATTCATGGACGTAACAGCCCACTTGGCAGGACCATAGATCACCACATTCCTGTCATCGTGCATTATCATCACATAGTTAGCAGTTGCACCCCTTTTGTTGCTGGCCCAAAGGGCGCGCCCAGTGGGCCTATACACCACAAGGTTCCCATCCTTCTGCAACGTACAGTAGCAGTTGTGATCAAGCCCACCCGTGTTGGAAGCCCAAACGGGTTTCCGGCAGACGGAGGAGTAGGTTTTGTAGCCTAGGTGTTCGCCTGTTTTGAGAGTTTCTCCACCATAGAGTGCGTTTTCCGCTCCTATGGCTGTTTGTTTGAGAATAATGAGAAGATCAAGGAGAGAATAAATGAAGATGAGTTTCATGGTGTTTGTATGATATGGTAATTGTTTGTATTTGGTTTGATTGTGGATTGGTGGAGTTCTGTATATATAGAGTCTAGAGGGAGATAGTTTAATGGTGGGGAGGTGGGGCCGTTTTGGGGGAAATGGTTTAGCTTTGAACCACTATGCCGGTGAGTTAATGATAGTGTATGGGCAGGAAAGGAGCTTGAATGATACAGCTGTAGGAAAAAAAGGTTGGACAAAAAGGATGGAGTCCGGATGCTATGAGGAGGCTCTCACAAAAAAGATACCATGCCGAGGGAAATGAAACTCTGCATTAGGGCCCATTTATTGTCAATTAAACTGATCAAAAGGAAGTTCATTATCTTGTATGAGATTTAGAGGAATTTACACCATATGAGTCTTGATTGTATCACGAGTTAATGACTAAATGAAAAAAAAAATAAAAATATTTCCAAAGTGCCTCAATGACATTCGTTGGCGGTTGGCTTGGCAAAATGTAACCAGACCCGCGAAACCAACTCAACCAGTGGATACCCCGCATAACCCAATCAGCACGATCATGGGTTAGGAAATTCTGACCTGCAATTAAACGGGTCGGGCTAGGATTGACCCGCTTAACCCACATAATCCGTATTAATTCCATTTTTTTTTACTATAACCTATTTAAGAATATAAGCAAAAAGTGCTCCTTATGGTTATCTCTACTTCTACCCTTTCACATTCCTTGGTGTCTTCCTTACTATTCACTTTCTTCCTTGTTTCCAACTCCAATTTACATGAACCATACTTATATTTTGGTTAAAATTTTGATTTAACAAATGCAATCGATGTGGGTTATGCGACTCAACTAGACCCGCATAATAGACGTGTCGATTACGGGTTAGGAAATTCTGACCCACAATTAAACGGGTCGGGTTAGGGTTGACCCACGTAACCCGTATAATCCGCATTAATTCATTTTTTTTATTAAAGCCTATTTAAGAATATAAGCAAAAGTGCTTCTCATGATTATCTCCACTTCCATCCTTTCACATTGCTTGGTTTCTCCTTTACTATTCACTTTCTTCCTTATTCCAACTCCTATTTACATGTACCATACTTATATTATGGTTAAAATTTTGATTTAACAAATGCAATCGACGTGGGTTATGCGACCCAACCCAACCCACATAACCTGCATAGGCTATGTGGGTTAAAGCGGGTTGGGTCGGGTTGACCCATGGTGGGTGCGGATTAGGAGTTTTTTTGACTCGTTTAATGAACTGGTCGGATGCGGGTTAGATTGCTCAACTCCTTTAGCCCAATTGCACCATATTATGAGATTCCAAAAGTTGTGTTTTTTTAAAAAAATTATTTTTGGAATCCCATGATATAGTGGTTTATCCTATGATTATATAGGTTACATATATAACACATGGTAGATTAGGTTTAAGAGCTAGACCAACAAGAAGTGTGGTGAAAACACTTTGGTGATATTGTTTAGAGGATTTTACTTTGTTATGTTCATGAATTTGTATGATTTAGGCATCATTTTAAATTGGATTAGGGACTTAATTAGGTTAAATGCACCATTATTCATTCAATTTCATCATTTTATGCATTTTCACTTAGAAATTGGAATTTGTACAATTTTTGCACATTTTATGTATTAATTAAGAATTTTTGCAATTTTTCTCTGAAGAACCCTAGTTGGAGTAGAACTCTGTCCAGACGGGTTTCGCTTTAATGTGGGCTCTTCAGTATTTGATGAGTTTAATTAGAATGTGTAGAAAATGAAATTTTTAGGACCCACAAAACCCTGGTATGATTTGGGTCCCACTGCTTGAAGATCTACACACTTAGAGTTCATCTGCAAGTGGATCCCACCTGAGGATCAGCTAAGGCTTCCAGAAGATCTTATCTCATCCTATTGTACAAAGAAATATTCTTCTAATTTGGCTAACAAATCACAACCACTGCAAAGATAGAGTCCATTGCAAATTAGAATTCAAAATTCAATCCCATTTTTTTTCTCAAAATAGCCTATTTTAAAATGACCATAACTCCCAATATAGAGATTAGATCGGTAAAAATGGCTAACTGTTGGAAAGCTTTTTCAAAGTAGATATTCGTGGAGCATAAGATTGCACAAATCAGAGCTAAAATGAGAAAGTTATCGGCCTGAGAAGTTTCATGTACATTTTTAGGTAGGATTACAATTGCATCTACACCATTGAAGTATAACTGTTACACATTTCTTTGTGGACCCAATAAGAAGATCAGATAAGAGTGTCATAAACTTCCACCTCAGCTTATCTTTAAAATCTCTCTTATCTAAAGAGATAAACCCAATCAACATACAATACATATTATCTCTCAATCCACCAAAAAGAGGTCCAGATTCAATGAACCTGAGAAGCTAAAAAAACTATAAAAGGAGGCCATCATGGGAGGCTCTTTCTCCTTCCCAACTAGATCTGGAAATCCCAAACCTCTCTCTCTATTAATTTTTGATTTTATTTTAAAGGTATTCTGGAGCCTTATTCCAAAAACTAGGATTTAGAAAAGAGAATTCTGAGAGACCATTGTATAAGAAGAAGAAATCAATGAAGTTATTTTTGAGGTTCCTTGCAATGGTGGGCTGAGTTTCTGATTCGAGCAAAAGAGGAAGCTAAGTATTTTAATGTTTTAGTTTAAATTTATTATTATACTCTTTTCTAATTGTCGCTTGTTAATGTGCTTTTAAAAGCTAATAATAGGTTTGTCTTCATGCTAAAGGCAAACCTCTGATTTATATTCTTAATGAATAAATTTTGATTATTTATACTTACTTTGATAGATTATGCTTAGATCTTTAGTTATCTTTGATAGTCTATGCTTAGTTTGATAGGTGATGCTTAGGATGTTCATTCTTTTATGAGGTGAAGGAGGTCTTGGGTATTGATTTTGTTTTTCTTAATTAAAATTGGTTTGGAATAGTCAAATCATCCTAATCAGAAACATACTTGAAAACCCCCTTAGATGGTACCTACACTGTATTGTGTTGAGTAATTCTGACCACACGTGATTGTTCCTCAAGTACATTTCGGGTGCAAAAAAAAAAAAAAAAAATGGTGGAGCTGCTAGTAGCTCTCCTCCTCCCACTCTCTGTAATTGAGAGTTCCTAGCAACCTTCTTGTTAGAAATTTGCTTTACTTAGGTATCCTTTGTCATACAAATGGTTCACCAACAATAACATATCAGGGGATAGCTCTTTTGGACTAGAAATCTCCTCCTCTGCCAATGACACCGATGATTCTATAGAGCTCTCACTTTCCTTCCCCATAATCTTTATCTTCTTCTTCAAAATATTAGATTTTGAGTGAGGTTTTGGAAGCTTTTCAAGCAGAGAAACTAGTCCGTGAAGTTTAGATGCTACTATAGAGGGTTTTGATCTTCTTTTGATGTTTCCAAATGCTTTGAGTTCATATTGGATATGTGATATCTTGTTGCCAATCTTTGTAATTCACATGATAACTTCTTCAGATTGACAGTTTCATTTGAATAGGAGTAGTTGGTCTCTAGTGCAATTACATTTGAGGAGAAAACCCTAGGATTTAGAGGATTGTTTAGAAATGGAAAAGATTTTAGGTGTTTGTGGAGTAGTTGGCTTGTTCTGAAGATCTGAGCATGGATTTGCTTTAACTTAGCCCTGACTTGGTTTTGAGGCAGGAATAATCCCCTACTTGTTCCTAACATCTTCCAAATTCTCATCTAATTGAATAATCAAAACTTCTCCAACTAATAAATTAGCGGAAGAAGAGGAAGATCCAAGGTCTTGGAAACCCAACCAGAAAGGGCTCCCACCAAATTTCCTTCTTTTTATGAGTGATGAGTGCAACAAATTTGGAGAGTGCTCTTGTTTTCAAGACCTTGGATCTTCTTCTTCTTCCTCCTCTAATCCATCATTTGGAGAAGTTTTGATTATTAAAAAAAAAAAGAAACACGTCACTTAGATCATCATCTTCTTCCTCTAATCTATTACCGTAGAGGGCCACTTGTAAACCTCATCTCCATCAGAAACAAAGAAAGCAAGTTGGGTTCGTTTTAGTTGCTGTGTCCAAATAGTGCTACTATCTTGTGAGGCTATTCACTCTTTATGTATGGATGAAGATGAAATCATATTTACAAAGCTTTTTTTGTTTTGTGAGAGTATCTTGTGAGGTTATTGCCTCTTTATTTGCAATAGCGCCTCTCTTCCTACATACAGTCTTACTTTGAAACCTTTTTGTATAGAATGGTTAAGAGTGTTATCCTCACGAAATGCAACTCCAGAATGAGTTAGTAAGCTAGTGGTAAAGAGGTGGAAATGCCACCTTCCCCAACCCCGAGGGATCTTTTTCTCATATAACGGCCTCCTTACTTTACCTTAGTAATGAATGGATATGAACCGCTAGTGCACTCACTTATTATACATATTAATGAATAAAAAAGAACCACTAGAGGTGCTCTTCAGGATATATTGTTTTTTAACTCGAAAGGGCCTTGAGGACCAATCTTGTGTGATCAAAACTACTCGGTACAAGATAGTGTAGGTATCATCTTAGAGGAATTTTCATGTTAAATCCCCTCTTTTTTATTTTCATTTTTTTATCACTAACTTTTGAGAAAAAAAGTTTAATTGATATTATTTCATAAAATTTCCTTTGTTTTATATATGTTCATTGGTATGATGGGATCAACTCCTTTTGAGAATAAAAATTTTCCACATCCCCTTTAAAAGGAGGGCATTTAATTTGAGCTGTTTAACCCATCAAGTAGTTCCACTTGAACTATTTAGATTTTTAATAAATGAGCCTATCATGAAATTTTACTTGACTTAACTTTTTGGTGAGTGAGATCTTTCATATGACTCAAGGATGAGTGTGTATATAGTGTTCTATTTGTTCCTCTCTTTGTAAATTTTTCTAAGGCATATTTGGAAGTTCACTTGTAAAGTTCACAAGTAAATGGACACTTTTAAGATAAAAGAAAAGGGAGGAGCTTTATCAAAAAATATGAAGTTTCAAAAAGATTATATTTTTTTGATAAGACCCCTAGTCTTTTCTTGTTTCTTAAACATGGTCATTCATTTTGAATTTACTTTATAAGTGACTTACCAAACAGGCCAAAGGAGAAGTTTATTAAACATTTAAACCACAAAAGAAGTGAAAAAAAATGCATTTTAGAAAGTAAAGCAAGAGCAAAAGCTTATGCCATGGAATCATAAAGTCCCAGATTAGTTTCTATTATATCAGAGATTCTCTATGTACAAGAGCCGACTAGGCTCTTTTCAATATTATATTAAGCACTCCCTGAGATTGACAAGATAAACTCCGAGACATTAGAGTTCAGCTAAGAGAGTGTGGGTGGCTGGAAGTGCATCTATATAAGTATATATCACCCTTTTTATGATCATATATTATAAGGATTTTTATATTGACTAATTCACAGGTTAGACAAAACTTGAGTCCATATGGGTAGTATTTTATGTTTTGTATAGTTTGGACTGAAGTTCGGGTCATAAGAAGAATTGAAAAGAAAAAAAATAAAGTACAAAAAAACTGGGATGCCCGATTGATCGCTTGATTGGCCGATCGACCAAATTGGAGGTAAAGGCGTTGCCCAATCGATATAACCAGTAGCTTGATCGATTGGATAGAGTTCTGAAGCCCACCGACTTATTGTGGAAATATTTTTTATTTATGTCAGGATTAGTAAGTATGGTTCTACTAATGAGGCACGAATTGTGGGTTATAGAGACCAGGTTTTCTCTAAACCCTAAATACATATCTCATATTCTAAAGTTGAGAACACTCTTTAAAGATCATCCTTGGCATCTAGAGTTTCCATTGGAAGGAGTTGCTAAAAGTTTATAGTTCTAAAGTTTTGCTGCTTCTACTTCCTTGTAGGAGTTTGTTTATCTTGCGGATCAATTCAAGGTGTTTTGGATCAAGCGTGGAGAGCATTGCAAGCATAGTTAAGTTGTGTCGTGGATTCATATAAAAAGAATTACATCTTGTGGACGAGAGACTGACTCTGTTAGGTTGTGAGTATATCTTGTAACTACTTGAATTAGTTCTTGATTAGTCTATTGGGGCTCATGGTTTTTTTCTATAGGGGCTTCTACATAAAATCTGCGTGTCTTCTACTTGTGCTGTTTATTGCTTTTGCTTTCAAGTCTGCTTTATTTTATTCTGCTGCATATTATTTGACTTGCAATTTAGAAATCTGAGATCCTATAAAACTTTCAATTGGCATCAGAGATAATTACACTAATCTACTAAGTTAAGTCTTTTGAGACGTTTAGAATGGAGTTTAATTGGGAAGGCATATCTGCAACCATACCTTGTGTTCTGAAAGATAATAAATTTGGCTTGAAGAAGATGCTCAAATCTGAGTTTAAGAAGAAAAACTTTAGATAAATTCAATGCTTTGAATGCAAAGGGTTTGATAATAAAGCATCTAAATGCGCAAATAGAAAAAAGAAGAGATATGGTAAAATTGATTTTGAAGATGCAAAAAATTCACTTCCTAAAACTGCCAATGCCAGATATGTGCTTTCATGGCTAGGTCTTCACATGTTTTCTTTAAAGCTGATTCGGAAGATGAAACTGGTGAATTAAAGGAAGAACCTGATTGGAATGAACAATATTAGATTCTATTTCATAAACCTATAAAGATGGAAAAGATGAATTAGAAAGTTGCAATTAGCTAGCAAGCTGTAGAAAACCAGATTACTTCACTGAAAGTTGAATTGGATGAAACTCATGATAAGGTAAAACTTTTTTATAATCAGAAGAATGATTCAACTAACAAATTTGGCTATTGCAGATCAAAAGTATGAGTTACTGGTTGCTGATCATAAGAATTCTACTAAAGAGATGGAAAAATTAAAGAAAACCAGTTCACACTTGTCAATCTGAGAATGCTAATTTGAAAGGCAAGTTGAAGATGACACTGTTAGAGTTGAATACTCAAAAGGAATTGTTTGATAAGATGAATGCCAGTTCTACAACACTAAATAATATCTTTTGCAATTAGAAATGAGCTAATGAAAAACATGGTCTTGGTTATGATCAAGGTGCATCCACTTCAAAAGTTTAAGGTAAAACAATTTCTGTTAAAAGTTTTTCTTTAAATTATTTTGCATTAACTGCTTTACATACTACTAGCACAAATCATATGAAGAGTCATGCAAAGAAGAGGAATGTGTCAGTCCTGCATTCACATTCACATGTTATCATTGTGGAATTAAAGAACACATTGAACCCCATTGCAACAAGCTAAAAGGCTTACCAAATGATAAGCAATGGATGAAGTAGATGTTTGAGCAAATGATCAAGACTAAAAATATCTATGCTAAAAAAGATGATGTGCCCAATGTATTGGTATACACTGTGCTGAAACTCTTAAATTCATAAGTGAGGTTATCAACATCCAAAAACCCCTAATCAAAAAAATCAAGCTCCTATCCCCAATTGCTACAAGGATATCATTAAGGAGGAGTCACAATTAAGAGGAAACTACTATTGGATCTTGATTGACAGTTATACCGCATGTTAACATAATTAAGTTTGTCAATTATGGACAAAAAAGAGGAGAATAAGAGATTTGCTAGAAGTCTAAAGATAGATGAGCTGAAGACGGATTATTTCAAATTTCAAGGACTCAAATTTTAAATTTTTTGCAGTTAATACAAAGTTGATGGCACAATATTTTGCAATTGGTGCAAAACTGATGGTATAATTTTTTTTTGCAATTCAATGTACTCAATGTAATTTTGGTTTTATTTTTTGGATAAATTGATTATATAGAAAGTTTTATCCATGAATTGTCAAAGGAGGAGATTGTAAGGATTTTTGTATTGGCTAATTTATGGGTTGGACAAAACTTTGTCCATATGGGTTGTATTTTATGTTTCATATAGTTTGGATGAAGAGTTGAAAAAAAAAGAAAAATAGAAAAAAATAGGATGCTCGATCAATTGTCCAGCTGCCCGATCGATCGAATTGGAGGTAGAGGCGTTGCTCGATTGATTGGATGGAGTTTTGAGGGCCACCAACTTGTTGCAAAAATATTTCCTATTTATGCTAGGATTTGTAAGTAAGGTTTTATAATGGCTATCTTAATGTAGCACAAATTGTGAATGATAAAAAAAGGAGTTTTCTCTTAACCCTAAACACGGATCTCATATTCTAAAGTTAAGAATACTCTTTGGAGATCATCCTTGTTATCTAGAGCTTTCATTGGACAGAATGACTAAAGGCTTTTAGTTCTAGAGTTTTGCTGCTTCTGATTCCTTGTAGGAAATTGTTTATCTTGTGGATTCAAGGTGTTTTAGATCAAGTGTGGAGAGCAGGGCAAGCGGAGTTGAGTTGTTGTATATTCTTACAAGAAAAATTACATTCGTGGACAAGGGATTGTTGTGAGTATATTTTGTAACTGTTTGAAATTAGTGCTTGATTAGTTTGTTGGAGCTTGTAGTTTTTTCCTATAGGGGTTTCCACATAAAAATTTTCGTATTTTTTACTTGTTTTGTTGATTGCTTTTTGCTTGCACTGTTTGTTTTATTTTATTTTGCATATTGTTTGACTTGCAATCTAAACCCTATAAAACCTTTACATATCATCTCCACTGCCATCAAGATTCGCAGCATCATTGTCATTACCATCCATTGACACCATCATCTTGGTGATTAGCACCATCTATCTTCATTACCACCATCATCATCATCCTCGTGATCACCACCACCACCACCTCATTACCACTCATCACTATTCCATCACATCACAATCACCATGACCATCATCCACATAACCATCACTCATCATTTGGCTCATTGGCCTAACCATCACCATACCACAACCACCACCAAGTTAAGCTTTTACCCCCAAAAAAAAAAACAACCCACTACGATAATCATCACCATTATCCAAACAAGCAAACTCTCCTTCATAGGGAAGGTGAGACGGAGAGGTGGGGGATTTTTGTATAGTGTCACATTTGAAATATTTTAATACTCCAAAAATCTTTTCTTCTAACATTTTTTGAGTTGAGAAACTCACAACTTCTATACAATTTGTGCACATCCAAAGAAGCCCTAAAGGCATCAACCAAAGGCCGCAAACCCCAATTGGGCTAAATATAATGTCGGAAACTCCCAGGACATTGTGTCATATATATGATATGCCGTCCTAATAACCAATATTAAAGCACATAATTTCCCTTTACAAAAGCTGTATGCCATCCTGCGAACAATCTATTTAGCAATAATAATATGATCATTTGCTATTTGGCATATTTGTCTCAAAAATACAAGTCCTGTAATGAAATTTCTCCATGTTTGTTCATAATTTGCACCCATTTCCATGTAATGGATATAAATGTTTATTGTACTTATTTACTACCTAGACTCATAGAGAAGAGTGGAAATAGGTAATTTTTTGTGTAAAAATTTTCACACTTTCTCGTGCAATTTTCTCACAGTATAGATCATGGTGTCAAATTGCCTTCTATTTTTTGCAACTTTTTTAGATCATACAGTATTAATCAGTGGCTCTTTTTGTGCTATTAAACCCACAAATATTTTGTATCACATCTTAAATCTGTGTAGATTTTGTCATATAAGAAAATCTTACATATGTAATTAACATCATTAATGTGTTTCTGGTACGTACCAACTAATTCATTTGAGCAAGTCACCTTACAATGTCATGATGTGTCCATCATATGGTCGTTCCTTCAGTACTTATGACCATGGGGAGTCCCTTTGTAGGTCACTTGACGAAAGTCATTTGGCCCATTAGCCCACTATTTAGTACTGAGACAAAAGAATGATATTAAAAATTCAAATACTTAATTCTCATATGTATGATGGGATATCTACCAATAGCATAAAATGATAGGAAGATGTGTTCTTATGATCTTCCCCTTCTTTTTCTCTTGATTTGGACTCAATTTTATTTGGCTTACAAATAAACAAGCCTTAGTTTTTATTTCATCTATTGGGTGTCATTTTAGTTTTTATTTCATCTATTGGGTGTCATTAACTACTTCATTTATGTGTTTCCAACAAATATGATTATCTAAAGACAAACCCCTCCATAATTGGGGGAAAGATGGACCTTTTTTACAGCAGGAAACCCCCAACCCACTTCACAAGCATTGTAGAGCAGCCGTTAAAACACCAAATAATTGGCACTATCTTATAAGCACCATGTATGTGGGTTAAGACAATCAAACAGATTAGAAGCTTGCAACCCTATGACAACACTAGACTTCCCAACTACTAAGAATGGGCACAAAAATGATATTGCTAGGGCCAATTTGGATAATTCACTTATAAAGTGATGTAAAGTGAAGCTTTCATTTTAAGAGACATGAACATACAAAGGAATTCTATCAAAAGTATAAAAATTTAAATTTTTTTCTCTTTTTATTATAATGGGCTTTTGTCTTTGATACTATAAGAAAAAACTTTTTTGTTAACGCATTTATGAGTTGGCAAAGGTTAATATCTACGTTGATAAACACATTCTGTAATGTAATTGAGCTCGTTGCCAGCTTGTTGCCAAAGCTTCGTCAATAAAAGTATTCTGTGATGCAAGTTGACCGCGTTGGGAAAAGTTAACTCTTCAGCAATGTAATATTCGTTGCGAAAATACATTGCCGAATCATTTTAAATGTTGCCAAAAGATGGTCTGTTGAGGAAATTAGTTGACATACGCCGCTGCAATAGGTGCGTTGGCAAAAAGTGTTGGGGATTTGCCAACACACGTAACGGGTTTGTAAAAGTCCACTTTGTGCAATGCATGTGGTGTGTTGGCAAAAGTTTACTTTCAGCAATGCACGTGTTACGTTAGCAAATGTTCACTTTTAGCAACGCACATAGTGTGTTGGCAAAAGTCCACTTTTTGCAACGCACACGGTGCGTTGGCAAAATTTCACTTTCCGCAACACATGTGATTCGTTGGTAAAAGTTCACTTTTTGCAACGCACTTTGTGTGCTGTTAAAAGTCTACTTTCATCAACATAATATCTGTATTGGCGAATAATTTTTTTGCTCTGCCAACACAAATAATTACGTTGAAAAGTAATACATATTACGTTAGCATGTTCAAAATTGGCTTTTACCAATGCCACTATTAGCATTAGCAAAGGTATAACATCACATCTAACATTTCCTAATTTTTTATACACAACCTGTATTCATATAAACTCATTGTAATTGAAAATAATTTCTCAATCTCAAATATCAAAATAAAAAACCAACCTCAATGTGCATTCATAATGAAATTCATTCAAACCTCAAACCATTTGCATTTATAATAAAATTATATCCAACTCAATTCCAAACATGCCTCAATCCCGAATATCAAAATAAAAAAAGACAAAATAAAAATATCTAGATAATGTATTAAATTAAAGCAAATTCTCTATCTCTGTCTCTCTCTTTCTCTTATGTTTCCATCAAAACTGCCCTGCATTCCATGATGTTGCTCATCTATCTGTGAAAAAAGAAGAAAGATATACATCAAATATCTTTTCAAGTACATTTTAAATATAATATATGTGCAAAAAATTTAGATTGAGATTAATTAGTACAACCTTATTGTAGTGTTTTGGTTGGAAAAAGAGCACATAAAATACTCAGAAGTTATATCACCAATAAGCCAGCGTCCATTATAGAAATCTAACACCGCAGGCAATTTTACAGAAAATTCCCATCCAAGAGAAATAAACTAAATGAGGTAATTATTTACAACTTGGGGAATTTTAAAACAAATGGAAACATTTTATTGTCCTTTCTACATACCCATCATTGGAGAGTCCAAAAGTAGAATGGGAAATGAGACAATAAATACCTAAGTTGAACAATGCACAACTGCAGACCAAATATCTACCTTTTCATCCCCACTTCTGAAATGATTGACCCACAGGTTGAACCACTATGGAAAACTCCTATTGTTTGATATTGCAGAAACAATAACAAAATCAGAAGCCATCTATTTCTCTCTCATTTCTCTTGTAATCCTACTGTAGAAGGGGGAAAACCACCTTCTTTCCAAAACCCAAAGAAAAGAAAGGAAGAAAGAAATAGCCCAATATGGAAAATCAAAAGATCAAACAGATTCGTATGCTTTTATTGTCAATAACATAATAAACCCAGATAAGTTCACAAAGAGATAAAACTTGCACATGTACCATGAAACAAGAAAAAACTTGAATTGAATAGAACCAATGTATCACAACAGCCATATCCATCACCTAGAGTAAATTAAAATTATAATACAAGGTTTTCATAACGAAAGAAACAAGAAGGAATAACAAAGATTCAATCTTTTTGATTAAAAGTACCTTTCTATCAATGACAACCCCACAATTATGCAGTGTGTGTTGTGTTGAGTGGCTTCTCCCATTGTGTAAAAGCTTTGTAATGGTGGGCATATGGCTTGTTACTTTGATCTTATTCTTGAGGGTGAAAACTTGAATCTCTCACTCTTTTCTCTATCTACATTAAATGGCCACAAAGGCATGGGTCTTACAAAAACTCCAATGATAATAGAAGTAAGCATTAGCACCAGCAACAGCTATAATGATGATGATGGAAACTCCCATATAATGATTAATAAAAGAAAAAAAAGAAAAAAGGGGAAAAAATGAAAAACAAAGCATAGAAGTATAACCAAAGCTCACCAAGTCACAAAAAGGCCACACCTTTTGCTACAACCACTGCTCTTGCAAGGAAAGGGATGAAAGCTAATGCAGTCTAGGCCTCAGCAGCCCCTCTTCAAATTAGATTAGGATTTTGTTATTTTATTAGTAGATTTCTAATTAAATTGTTATTAGGAAAGTTTTCATTACTAGCGTAGGGTTTTCTTACATATTAAGTTTGCTTTTATTATATACATGGCATTGTAGAAAAGATATTTTTAGACTTGGTTGATTAATAAAATTAGGTTTTCCTAGAGAGGAGTGTCCTCGTGTGTGTTGAAGTATCTTGATGATTTAAAGTGTCCTTGGACACGTGCTTTGGCACTTCCACGCAAGCCCTAACCCTAGGGCCTGCATCAGTTGGTATTAGAGTCGATCCTCTGATTGATCGGCGTGTTACCTTCTATCCCATTCCCACCTTCCGATCATCATCAATCCTCATCTCCAAGAAAACCATACCGTGCCATTAAACTGACCCATCGACACCCTCAACTTCCCACTGCCAATCCCAAACCTCAGCAATCCGTCCTTGTCGAACCCTTCAATCTCTGTTTCCCTTTGTCCCAGAATTCATGTGCCTCACCCAAAACCACCCATCCCAAATCCCTTCATCAGCCAACCCAACCTAGTTAACCAAACCAATGGTTCCATCCCTACCTTGGAATCCATCTACGAAACCCAATTTCTAGAAAACCCCAAAAACCCAATCCTTACCCTTTCGACCTTCACCGGAGCATAACCCAATCCACAATCCCGATACCTAAATCCACAAAACCCAAATTTTCTAACAACCCCATTACCGAAAAGCAGTCCATAACTAGCCTGAACCCTAACCCTACTCCAAACTGAGCCCTCTTCCTTCGATACCGTTGTCTCCCCACCCATCACTGAGAAAGGAAAAAAAAAAGAAGAGCAGAGAAAGAGGACGAGAGACTCACATACCTACCTGTCGTCACCTGCTGTTGCCGTTGGTAGCCACCATTGCACGTTGTCGTCGCCGCTGCAAGCCACCGCTACAAGGGCCCTCTTCTGTCTGCTATCACCGATCGCAGCACGTCGCCGCCTGTACCGGGACTCTTCTTTTAACATGGGGAGGATGATGAAATTTGGGCCCCAGCAGCCCCTCTTCAAATTAGATTAGGATTATGATATTTTATTAGTAGATTTCTAATTAAATTGTTATTAGGAAAGTTTCCATTATTAGTGTAGGGTTTTCTTACACATTAAGTTTGTTTTTACTATATATATACTATTGTAGAGAAGAGATTCTCAGACTTTGTTGATTAATAAAATTGGGTTTTCCTAGAGAGGAAAGACCTCATGTGTGTTGAAGTCATCTTGGCGATTTAAAGTGTTCTTGGACACGTGCTCGGCACTTCCACGCAAGCCCTAACACTAGGGCTTACATCAAAAGCTTTAACACCACCCACATGCAATAGTCCTCTGGCCCAGAATAAAATTGCTCTGAACAAAAAACTATCTCAAACATTAAAAACAGAAGAGGAAAGATCAATGCCATGAGAAAAAAAGGCAAAAAGATTAACTCAAACATCCTTCTCCTGTCATCTCTCTCTCTCTACAGAGATTTTTAGTAATCTTTTTCATATGGGTTTGCCAAGAAATGGACATTTAGAGAGAAAGAGAGAAAAAGGAGAGGGATGACAACTGTAACTTATAAGTGGATGACAACGATCACTTGTCATTTGATTTGATAAGCCATTCTTGTTGTTGTATCTTCATTCATCCTACAAATCCATCCAAGGCACAATTTAGTCTATCATTGTAGATACTAACATCATCCCACGACACTAAGCTTGCAATCCTACTAAAATAAATAATAACTAAAAGGATTGTACTTTCTACCAATTGCTATCATCTTATTCTCAACCCCACCTTCCATCAGTGCATCACACCATCACCAAAAAGGCATACACAAGCCATACACACACAAAAATAAATAAATAAATAAAAATAAAAAAACTGCAACCATTCAAACACATTTACTACTACATTTTAAAAAAGAAGAAGAAGAAGAAGAAGAAAAAGAAAAAACATACTGATGCAGCACAAGGGTTTAGGGCTTGCGTGGAGGTGCCTAAGCACGTGTCCAAGGACACTTCAAACGGTCACAAAGACTTCAACACACACGAGGACGCGCCTCTCTGGGAAAAACCCAATTCTATTAATCAACAAAATCTGAGAATTTCTTTTCTGCAATACCATATATATAGTAAAAACAAACTTAATGAGCAAGAAAACCCTAGGCTAAAAATGGAAACTTTCCTAATAACAATTTAATTAGAACTCTACTAATAATAATTCTAATCTAAGTTGAAGAGGGGCTGCTGGGGCCTAGACTGCATCATCCTCCCCGGGTTGAAAGAAGAGTTCGTCCTCGAACTCGATGTTGCTTCGAATTACCAGTGTAAATGTGTTGAACATGAAGGACATCCTTTGTAGCAGCTTTTCAGGAATTCTTTTTTGGCGGTTATGGTTTCTCAGGATGAAGAATAACTTGCTGTCCACCATGCATGAATGTATAGGTGTTGTCGCGCATACCATGAGTTCTATTTTTGTCATACATCTAAGGACGGCCCAATAAGATATCACCACTATCCATAGGTAGCACATCACACCAGATTGTATCCCTGTAAGTCTCACCAATGGCAAAAGTAACTTTGCAAGTATGTCGAACATACGTTTGATCACCATTCATTAGCCACTTGACAAAATAAGGACGGTTATGCTTATAAACTTTCAATTGGAGGCGATCAACAAAAGCTTGGGAGATGAGATTTTCACAACTTCCACTGTCAATAACAACTGTGCAATTTTGTCCCTGAATCATTCCTGCGGAACGGAAAATATTTTTGCGCAACCACTTATGCTCAACAGTTGGTGAAGCGTCCTTGAGGACAATAAGAGCTTCATCTGGGGGCTCTGCATCGGTGAATTCAATTTCCCCAGTATCAATATCCTTGGGATTGTCAATATCCTTAGGATCAGTGTCAGTACCCTTAATATCATCTCGGATATTGTTATCAGCACCTTCAATCTCAATCAAATGTATTCGCTTTGGACATTCTGCTGCTCGATGTCCATGCTGATGACAATGAAAATAAACCATCTTATTTTGACCTTCAGTCTTAGCAAAAATTTGTCCAGTGGATTTAACGTCTTGTAGAGGGGAATTCTTTGGTTGAACCCATTTGGATTTATGTACTTGATGATTTGCAATTCCCTCAGCCTTGATAGCATGTTGGATGAGTTCATCGACATTATCAAAATGTTGGAAGGCAAGGATATGTTGAATGTCTAGTCTCAATCCATTGAAAAATCTATCAACTACCACATCATCATCTTCATTCAAGCCACAACGAGTTTGCAAAGTCAAAAATTCCTCAGAATATTCAACAACTGTCTTGGACCGTTGCTTCAAGTTTTGAAAACTGGATCGGAGATCTCTTGCATAGTTGACAGGGAGGAATTTTTGTTTCAAAATATTCTTCATCTCAGTCCATGTATCAACAGGGTCCATGTTCTGATTCCTCCGTTTTCTTTGCAATTCAGCCCACCAAGTTACAGCATAATTTCAAAATCTGGTAGCAATCGGTGTGACTTTATGATGCTCAGTCATTGGTTTATGTGCGAAAATATTTTCCACACACACTAACCAATCCATGAATTCAGCAGGCTGCAATTTTCCATCATATTCGGGAATTACAATTTTAATTCCTAAATCTCGATCAGGATTATGGACCGTTGGATCCCGTTGATCCCGAATATTTGCACCATCATCACGGTGGTGATGCACACGCTGATGATTTTCCAAATTTGTTACTCTAATGTCCAATTGTTGCAGGGTAGTGTGCATGCCATCAACTCTGGCAGATAATTCCTTAATGGCACTGGCCAAATCTTCAAGTGAAGAAGATGAAGATTCAGCATCCACTTGCTTCTTTGGAAGCATTTTTTTAATGCAAAATTGAAATTTGACTGACCTGATGTGCAGATCTACTCTTCAGAAGGACAGATTGGAAATCGGAACACTTTTGCAGAAACTTTTAAGAAGAATTTCGTTTATGGGCCAGTTAGTATATGGGCTCACCCACCTGAAAGCAGCCCAAGTGTACCCGGATTGAACACGGGCCCAACACTGACTTTTCACTGTCTCATTCTGCGTGACAGGAAGATGGAGATAAGAAAAGATGACTTAGCCTTGGTGTTTCGGTGGAGATAAGAAGAGAGGAGAGGAGGGAACCGGAAGAAAGGAAGTGATGGGAAAGAGAGATCGACTGCGTTGGAGATGAGGTCTGGTGCAGCGAGCGGCTGATGGCGTCCAGTAGCTAGGTGCGGCTCCGGCGAAGCGTATGCAGCAGTGGACGGCAGCGATGCGTGAAGGGTGTCGGCAGCGATGCGTCGAGCGGTACCGCCTGGCGGCAGAGATGGCGGCACTGATTTCCAGAGAAGGCAAACGGCAGCGGGTTGGACCAGGTACGCTGCTCTTTTTTTCTGTCTCTCAACCTCGCATCTCTGCTTTTTTTTTTTTCGCTCGGCTGCTGCTCCTCTCTCTGCGGCTTCTTGATGAAGATCCGGGGTGGGGAAGAATTAGGGTTTTGTGGGTTTGGTTTCGGGACTGTGGATTCGGTTGGGGTGTTGATGGCTTTGGCTGAAAAGTGGGTTTGCAGTGTCGCCCTTTCGTAAAGGCGTGGGGACTAGGTCGGAAAGTGGAAATATGTGGGATCGGGGTTTTCGGTGGTGGATCTGTGTCTGTGCAGGATGAGAGTTAACAGATGGGGGGTAGTGGATGGGGTTTCGGTGAACGGGTTTTAACAGAGGCGTGGTTAGGGTCCGGGTCGGTGTGATGTGTGGGGATTTAGGGATTTGGGTACGGGACAGGGAGATAGGTGTCGGTAGGAGTTTAGGGTTTGAAGATGGCGGTGGTAGATTGGGTGTTGTCTGGAATAGCAGCGGAGAGGATGGGTCGTCTGGGATAGCAGTAGAGAGGATTGAGATGAACAGTGGATGGGGTGACAAATTCCGGGAACAACAGAGGGCTCCCGGTGACTGGATTGGATCTCTGATACCAATCTGATGCAGCCCAAGGGTTTAGGGCTTGCGTGGAGGTGCCTAAGTACGTGTCCAAGGACACTTCGAACGGTCATAAAGACTTCAACACACACGAGGACGCGCCTTTCTGGGAAAAATCCAATTCTATTAATCAACAAAATCTCAGAATTTCTTTTCTACAATGCCATATATATAGTAAAAATAAACTTAATGAGCAAGAAAACCCTAGGTTAAAAATGGAAACTTTCCTAATAACAATTTAATTAGAACTCTACTAATAATAATTCTAATCTAAGTTGAAGAGGGGCTGCTGGGGCCTAGACTGCATCACATACTTGATAAACTTGCAGAAACCGTGAGGAGAGAGAGGGCTGTCGAGATTAAGATGAGAGAGAATTGCAGGCCTGAGGAAGAAGAAAAGAAGAATAATGAGAAGAAAAGAAAGATAAATAGGAAGGAGCCCTATATATTGACATGCCACAGGCTACTTATGATTGATGAAGCCATCATGAAAGTTTGAAACATAATAAGAATGTGCAAGCAATTTTTTTTTTCTTGTTAAAGGAATACCATGCATGTAAAATTCAACTACATGAGCCAAAAAAAAAAACCTAATGTGATAAATGCAAGCCCTAAGAAAACAAAATCAAGAACTTCACCACAAAAACTGCAATTACTTTATTTAGGTCCCTCATATTCATCCAAAGAATCACAAAAAGATCGAAAAGATCAAAACTTTAGAAACAAAGATCCAACCACTGTCAAAAAAGGAGAAAACAATGAAAAAAATTCAAAATTTCTAAATGATGAATCGATAAGAACATACAGAATCTGCACAAATTGTCGTGATGGGGTCATTCTAGTTAGTTCAAACTAACAAAAACCACTTCTTCCATGGACATTGTAATCAAAGACCGACCATTAATTATATAAAGAGATAACTCTATACATTTCATGGGCTATTATGATAAGCAGAAAAAAAAGAAAAAATAAAAACAAATAAAAATATTTTCTTTAATGGAATCTCTTAATTCTACTCTTAAGACTGAGGTCTTAGAAATCAATATAACTTTCTGGACATGCAATAAACTCTATCTATCCTGTATCATCATCAGAATTGGTGGAAACTAAATGACGAATCAAGTCTTAAGATGCATATACAGTGCATAACCTGCACAAGGAAAGCAATGTAATTGACATGGATGCAAGGTACTGTTATATAATTTTGTTATCAATAGATTTCTTCTCCAACATAAAACTAGAATACTTCCATGCAAAATTCACTAAAAAAATTATTCAAAGGTTATGTACTTTACATTAACTAACAATATTGATAATAAGAGAGAGCATTCGCAAATCCGACATTAACAATAATGATTCGTAAAAAGTTGAAAACATAGACAGTCAGATTCAATAAAAACAAAATAGATTTGCAAAGTAGAGAAAAATTGAATGGAGCAAAGGGAAAGCGGCTTAGATGTTACTCATAGCTATCCGACTTTGAGCAAAGAGATGGTAGATGACAAGAAAAGAAAAAAAAAAAACCCTGAACCACAAAAATCCAAATACAGAAACCCTAAATCAATAAAATCCTCAAATTGAAAAGCACATACTTCAGAACACTAACACTCAAAAGCAGAGATTTTACCTTGAGATTTAGGGCTTTCCTTGTAAAAGAGGCCAGAAACAAGTAATGATGACGCACTCTCAAATTGGCAAAGATCAAAGAACAGTGAAAGAAGTAGGGTTTTAGCCGAGATCACAGTGAATGAGGTGAGCAATAAGTGCAATTAAGAGTTTTCATTGTGACAGAAAGGGGAAACAAAAGAAATAAAATGCCTATTCTTCTTCTTCCTCTCACACGTTCTCTCCATTTCCCCTTATTTCCTTTCCTCTTTCTTCCTCTCTTCCCTTTTCTTTTTTCTTTACTCTCCCTTCTTCCCTTCTTCCATTTGTCTACGCCCCTTCTTCATATGTTTCTTTGTGTTGATCGAGTGAAAAGAAATGGAAAATCGGGATTTGGGCTTTTTGTGCTTATTAGGTATTAATTAGAGGATTGCGCCACTCGAGTTAATTAAACTCTTTATTTTTTTTATTGCTTGATGCAAATGGACTTAGTGATTAGGCATGGAATCGAAAGTGATGATCTCAAGTGGGTTCCACCTAAGCCACATTTGATCCTATAATTATTTTATGAAAATACATTAATTCTAAATAGACTTAGGGACTAAAATTTTATTAATTTCATTTTATTTTGTTTAAATTGACTTATTTGGGCCCCAATGATATGACCATGATAAGCATTCTAATCAATTTAATAATTTATTTTAATTTCCTCAACTAATTTGAGTTATTAATTATTTTTCCCATAATTATCACCAATTCAAATCTCAATGCATTTTTTTTTGTGTGGTCAATGATCTGGTGGTAAGCATATGAATGTGGGCTATGCCGGATGAGCTGGCCCATCCGTGCCGTGCCAACCCATGTAAAGTTACAAGCCTTGACATGCTGTGCCCAAATACCTAAGAGACCAGCCAAGAATGACCCTAGTCGTGTTGTGCTAGGCCATGCCCCACATGGGCTACTCTGGGTAAACAATTGAAGGTTGCAAGGTCAAACCAAATAAAGGGCATAGCAGTGGAGGAAGACAGCCTTCTTCCTGATCTGATCGTGAATGGCATGGGTGCGGCGATACTCATGTCAATCAATGTAGGACTTGGCAAGGAGGAAGTAGTCATTATCGGCGATGTCCTCCTGGTCATTGTGGAAGATGGGGGTGGTAACTTAGGAGACGTCGACGAGTAGAATAATGTCAAAAACTTATTAAAAAAAAGTAAAATACTCGAAACTGACATTCCATCCCAAAGCTTTTTTGATGCACTTTGTCGGCAATAAAAATAGGTTGCCACCAAAGATATATCCTTTGATGGCACAAAAAAGCATTCACCCGGTGTGAATAGTGCACCGGTAAAAAGAATTTCGAAAATTCACTAATAAAAATATAATATTGGAAACAAAAATACATGCATGGCCAAAGTTTTTTCACTTTGCCTATAAAATATTGCGTCGCCAAAGGATATTGCCCATGGAAAACCATGTGTGGTCGAAAGTCTTGGCCTTTTTCTATGCAAATATATGCGTGGCCAAAGTTTTTTCACTTTACCTATAAAATACCATATTGCCAAAGGATATTGCCCATGAAAAATCATGCGTGGCCAAAAGTCTTGGCCTTTTCCTATGCAAATATATGCGTGGCCAAAAGTTTTTTACTTTGCCTACCAAATACCATGTCAACTAAGGATATTTGTTCATCGGTAAAACTTTGCCTCTCGTTTTGAAAAGAATCCCGACCACTTTTTCCAGCGCAAATATGTTGCATCACCAAAAGCATAAGAGAATTGTGACTTTTGCCTACATAGGTTCATTTTCATGGGCAAAAGATAACTTTTAGCAACATAAAATGAGCCAGTGTGGGCAAAGTCATAACCAATAATGCAATTTGTTGTAGTGTATATAAGAAATCAGTCCTAAGCCTAAAAATTAGCCCTAAGCCCATGTAGGAACTGATTTCAAAATGAGGTGAACAGTCATATTTAAAGACAAAAAATAAAAGGAAGGAGATCAAACCAAAAGGTGATGGCTTTTTGATAAAGTTCAGATTGGGTAAGGGGCCTAATTTTACACTCATGAAACTATCACTTACTACTTACTATATATTGAATTAAATGAAAAAAAGTTATATTATAAAAGAACTATTAAAATTTAAAGCCATTGAATTATATGATAATTTGATTGGCAAAACATTATAGAATGAGAACATGAGTATAGATAATTAGGATGGGTTTTCGCCAATGTACTAATTAAGATGGGTCCTTGCCAACGCACATAGTGTGTTGGCAATTAAGATTAGTCTTTGCTAACACACGCAGTGTGTTGGCAATTAAGATTAGTCTTCACCAACATGTAATGCATTGACAATGTTCTCAGGGTGCCTTTCCCAACGCACCTATGTGCGTTGCAAATAGGTCAAACCATTGCCAACATATTATGGGTAACGTTTCGTTGCCAAAATCTTTATTGTCTTAAGGGGAAATTTTTGTATAATTTTGACACCTTTTGCCAATAGAGCCTCATTTGCGTTGGCAAAAATATATAATTGTGTGACTTTTGTCAACGCATTGTTATTTACGTTAGCAAAAGGTAATATTTAGTAATGCCTTTGTGATGACGTTAAAAACAAGCATTGAGGATTGCGCAATTTGTTGTAGTTCGATAGCTTGATAAGAAACTTTTTTTTTTGGTGTAAAAAGTAAATGATTTTTTATTAAAGTAGATAACTTTTTAATATTTAGTAGCATGTAATGTTTTTTTTAGGTAGACATTATAATTAGAACCCTGGTATTTTATTCTCAATTTTAGAAAAAGTAAAAAAAAATTCTTATCACACCACTCGAGATAAAAGATCATTATATTTTATCATCATCTCTTATAAATTGTCGGGCCCCTAATGTCTATGCATGTGATAGGATCTCAATTCTGGAGACATTATAATCTGTGATAATAAAGTTTAACTTGCGTTTTCCCATATAACCCGATGGTCAGAATCTGGAGATATTCACAGGCTTGCGAAAATAAAAACAAAAGACTTTTCCAGTGGATAAGGGCAGGGCTAAGCACACATTTAAATGCATGTTGGGGGCACTTTTAAAAATATGAGCCATTCATTAGTTTTAAGATCTTTATTTTTTATTGATTTTAAGTTTTTAAAAAACCATTGAGGAGTCTAACCATTTATTTAGATTAATAAACATTTGAGTGCCTTCCTCCATTTCTATTACAACAAAAAAAAATAATAAGATAAGTCCATTATATACTTCAGATGAAATTTAATTTAGTGGTTTAAATTTTATATATTTAAATAATAAAAAATAATTATTACAAATGATCCTAAAATTGATGAATGACTTGAATTATAAAAAAAGTAGCTCCATCGTAGATTAAAATGAGAGCGTTGTACCAGTAGGGCCCTGCACTGTACTCCAGCCCACTGGAAAAGGGGAAAGACCAGAGGAAAGACGACCACATTGGCAGACTGTTTTGGTGCAGGCCTGCATGTTTTAACGAAGCTTGGGAAAGATCCCCAAAAGAGGACGTGATCACTCCCTTATTATTTATTTATCCGTAGAAAGCATTTGTCTCCCACGTGCCCATATCCCTACAAGCAGTACTGCTGCACTGCGACTACCCATGTGTAGTGGAAAGATGTAAAGCCATTTCATGGGAACATACTGTCCATGTGAGTTCTGCCATAGAGGGTACTATCACTGTGCTGCCTAAAAGATTTTTATTACTTTCAGCAGTGAAAAGAGCCAGGGCACACATATTGTTTTTTAAAAAATTCTTACGTGTTGCTTTATTAAAGCATTATCAAATTTTATTCTGAAAAGGAGATCACTAGTAAATCACATTAGTAATCATATTTTCAATCTTAAGAGAGAGCCCATACTTATTTAAATTAATATACAAGATATCTCATAAAAGAGAAAGAAGTTCATTTGCATTGTTGGAATTTTAAATAAAAAAATAATTCTATAAAAATTGGTTCTCATAATTTTTTTAGAAAAGTCTAAGTAGGGCATATTTATCATTCAATTCAAATTTCATAATATATAGGGACCTCCATAGTTACACATCTCAAGTTTTTATCAAATCAGAATATACTAGACCGTAGAATCAATTGAATACCAATCCAAATGAACTGAATTTGTGGGCAACGGATGAAGAAGATAGGGTCATATGATTAAGGCAAAACTTGGTACTTGAAGTGGTCTTACTTAGATCTTTTCATTTCCCAAATCTTATCTCTAAATGCAATCCTTAAGTAGGCCCCAAAAAAAGTACTCATAATAGATATATGCATATATTTCTTAAAGAATTAAAGCCCTTTAAATAAATGGGCGACAGAAAAAAGTAGTATTCTCTTCATTAACCCTCAAGCACGTTAAAAGAAAAAAAAGAACCTTCCGGCAATTGAGTTATATGGACGACCTCGACTCTGAAAAAAAAAAAAAAACACTCAATGTGGTTATGCCAATGGTTTTGTGGTTGTTGGATAAAAATCTCAGCCGAAATTAAAAATATGCTCTTTAACTTGATTTTTAATTCACGATAATGCCGAACGGCAAAGTCCATGTTCACATGCAATGATATGTTTAGAATAATTTATATAATAATATAATATTAAACTAGACAATGCAGTCCTAGAAATGGTCACAGTGATGGGGTTTGTTTTGTATTGGGTTTGTTAAGGTGGAATTTTTTGAGATTGTGTAGATGGGCTTACCATGGCAGAATTTTTGGAGGCAGTGGAGATGAGTTTATGGAGATGGAATGTACTGATATAGTGAAGATGGGTTCTTTTGGGAGATTGTGCAGACGGGTCTTGTTTTAGTAAATCTATTTAGTGAGAGGAGAATTTTAATAATATTTGAAGATGGAATTCTTTTGGACATTGTGCAGCTCTTTTGGAGGGTGTAATTTTTGGAGATTGTGGAGATGAGTTTATGGAGATTGGACGTATAGGTAATATGAAGATTGGTTAATTTGGAAGATTGTGCAGATGGGTTTTGTTCAAGTAAATTGATTAAGATTGATTAGATTTTTAATCATATACGAAGATGGAATTCTTTTGGAGATTGTGCGGAGCATTTGGAGGTTGAATGGAGCACCCGAGGGTGCTTCATAAAACGTTGAAAACGTTGGAACAGTGATAACGTTGGATGACGTACACTGGAGTCATACCCACGTTGAAAACGTTGGAACAGTGATAGTACGAAGAACAGAGCTGCTGAGATTTATAAAAAAGGATATTGTTGAATATAAGAGGTCGGGTCCACTTTTTTTGTCGCCGCATAATTGATTGCCTTCACTAATGTATACAAGCCTCTTCTTTATTGCGCTGCTTTTAAAGTTTTAATGGATGACCCGGAACCACGGCAGCATCTATGCCATTAATCACATGGGAATCCCAACCTACAATTGATAACAAGACTGGCAACCACGGCGATAGAAGTCATAAAAAAAGCATCATCTAATTTTTACGATATAAAATATAAAAAGTCGATTTTGATAGCATATATTTATAATATATAAGTATATAATGAAATACAGAATAATATGCTTTCATAAAAAATACTATTTCAAATTTAAATAAATGATCAATTTATAAATTCTTACATCTTGCAAGCGCGTATGACGCTTTTCACCAAGCTTGAGCACGAACTACAGTGGCTTGACCTTAATAGTTTTTGGCTTAGGTGCTAGAGTGTAGATGCAGGGGCGCTCGAGCGTGCACCTTGTCTTTTGAATTTTTCTCTTCAGCTTTTCTGGTGACGCAAATCATAGTCTATTTTAGAAGAAATATAAAATACAACTCAAAGGACCCAACGTTTTGTCTAACCCATGAGTTGGCCAATTACAAAAATCTTTATAGTTATAGTCTTTTAATTCTTTCTCGTAATTATCTAGAACTATATACAAATTATTTTAAAATTATTTTTTTCTCTCTAATTTTTATAATCTTTTAAAAAAATTTATTTCCACAAAATCTTTTAAATAAATCACATGTCTAGTGAAAAAAATAGTGTCTGGCCTGTTTGTTTGTGAAGTAGTGTAAACTATAATAGAGTAAAATATTTGAAATTCAAATTTCCTCCCTTCCTTTTATAAAAACTCAAATTTCCCCCATTATTTTTTAAGAAAAGTAAAAAAGTTGTCACTAAATTACAAAAAAACTATCTACTTTTTATACAAAAAGCCAAAAAAATTCCACATCAAGCAACTAAAAATAAAAAAGTCATCATAATTGGGGTGCAATATTTGCTTGTTCAATCCATGGTTATAATTTTGTTTGTTTAAACCACAGTTGCAATTTTTTGCACTCCCTCAGCCTATTATTGGGAACTCAAACTGACATAGTTATGAATAATTCAAATCATATGCGGCAACTATTACACGTGGTGTAATTCATGCCTCAAACTCCATCGTGTTATCGAAAGATAAAATCCAGACTGTTCAAAATAAATTTCATCCCTCAAGGGTTATATTCTCAAGCTTTAATTTAGAATGTGCGGATCCCACCATCCAATTTAGTACAATGATAGAAACATAATTAACACTTTGTAGAAATGTTGCCACGTTAGAGCCCAGCTACTAAAAAATGGCATAAATATTTAGATATGGCAAGGCATTTAGTGCTGAGAGATGTGAATCGTAACTGACAGCCTGGATATGAATCTTTAGCGGGAAGCTCCGGTGTGGAATGTGACCGTAACCCTTAACCTAATTGTAAATCTGAGGGCCTGTTTGGAAGTGGGGTAGAGTGAAATAAAGTAGAGTAAAGCCAAAATTAAGAAAGAATAATATATGATGGGGTTATGATGACTTTTTGTTTTTAGTTGTTTAATAAGAAATTATTTTAACTTTTTGTATAAAAAGTAGATGTTTTTTGTAACTTAGTGGTTGCTTTTTTATACTTTTTTTGAAAAAAAAGAGGAAAATTTTAAAATTCAAATATTAAACTTTACTCTAACTTACTTTACATCATATCCAAACACACCCTTAAGTGGGAATCTTGGGTGTGAAATGTGACCCTCTCTCAGGCTCTCTCTTTCTTTTATTTTCTTGTAATGAAATGCAATTTGTGGACTAAGATCAAGAAACTTCAACCAGGGCTTAGTTCTTTGCTAGAAGTCTTGACAATAATTTATCATATTAGGGTATTTTGGACATGATGTGAATCTCAATCTCTAACATTTGAAAATGCCAAATTTTTCATGAAAATTTCAAAATTCTAGCCACCTAAAATATCTTACCTTTGGAATTTTTAGAATTCCAACTGATTTGCTTTTTAGTGAAATTTTTGAATACTCAAGTAAAATGGAGCATTTAGGAATTATGGTTTGTAGTCTTCCACTATTATATTGCTAACTATATGTTTTAACCAAGCAAGATACCACTGTTTTTTGAGACAAATTAATATGATACCATGGTTTTAAAATAATGACTACTGTGTGATGGTTTTTATCGCTATGTGCAATTTTTAAGAGGGGACTATTAGATTTACCATAATAATAGGATCAACTTTAACGGATCATATTTGAATACTACAATATAAACTACATGCATACCTGGCTCTATCATGCTGATTGTGTGGAGAAGAACATGCTATTCGCGTGCGGGGTTTACAACTTACTTCTACTTTTCTTTGATGCATGTAAGTGATGAAAGAGCCAAGCAGTAATCTTTGAAGTGAAGTAAGTTATCATATACCCATTTATTTATAGATCTCTGTGATAGTTCTCTTCTCATCATAAAACTTTTAAGGTGATTAGGATTATCCCTCTTATTAGTATTTTGAGTAGGAAGTAACAATTAGTTTTTAAGTACAATAGAATTTTCAAATACCAAATAGAAGAGTAGTCTTTAATTGTTTTGGACTCCAAGGGTGAGACCCATGCCTAGGCATGCAGTCAAGTGGACCACACGTTTGATGCTAACAGGATATTATGATTTTAAGTAGTAATAGTTGCTTAGCCGTGTGGGTGAGGATTTCCATGAATTCCAAGCCCTAAGAATGTTCTCTCTCTCTAATCTCAATCTCAATGGTCACAAGGCCAAATAAAACTATGATAGGTTGGTTTCCATTATTAGTTAACTTGGGAAGTCAACGTTTGCCTCTAGAGCCAAATATGGACTATGGTTTTAAAATAATGGCCATTGCGCGATGGTTTCTCATGTAAGTTTTATAAGGAATATTATGACTTAATTGTTGATATGGCGCGTGTTAAGGAATTCCATGAATCCTAGGCCCTAAAAAAGCTCTCAATGGTCACAAGGCCAAATAAAACTATGATGGCTTGGCTTCGACTATTACATTGCTAACTATATGTCAACGTGGCAAATATGACCGTCCTTCTTAGAACAAATATGGGACATGATTTTAAAATAATGGCCATTGCATCACGGTTTGTCCATTTATGTGCAAGTTTAGAAGGAATATTCTAATCTTAGGTCATAATAGTTGTTCAAACTTCAACCGCGTGGCAAGCATAAAGTAAAACTGTCTTCAACCTTTTATTAAAAAAAAACCTATAATAGTTTGTTATAAAGACTGTTCTCAACTTTTTATAGTGGTTTAGAATGTTTTTTATTTGTCTTAAAATGTATTGGGAATAACCAATCATCTTAACATTTTTGACATTTCTAAATTAGATAAGTAAACCAAAACCATCGTGTCAGTTTGTAAGTGTTGTACTAGAGAATATTCTATTATAATGCTAGAACCAGGTTTTGAGAACCACTGTTGGCCTCAAGAACGGCCGTGGTTTTGATTGTGCTTTGAAATTTCATTGGCACCGAATTAACTGGAACATGTTAACTCAATCTCGGTCAATAACAGTAAAATTAACATTCAACTCCATTATTAACTAAGTTTTTTTCAAGTTGATCTTGTACATGTTACTTGTTGTGTTGGATTAGCCCAAACTCCAACAAGATAGGTGGGGAAAAAAAAAACAGAAATAAGGAGAACAAGAGATTTTGTGATGCATTTTAATAATGGAACAAAGTACTTAACTGATAAGTATAATATGGCAATTGGTTAAGTTTTCTAAAAAATATCTCTTTCCTCACCTCTATAAGGCACTGAAATCTAGAACAATGTCAACACCTAAACCTTATATGGTTCCAATCTGCACTATCCCTATATGTGTGTAGCTGAAGTTTACACTAGATTCAACAGAATCCACTCTAAAATTTGGAAGAAGAAAGCCAGGCTTTCTCTAAATGCATTTTGTATGGGGAGGGTCAAACTCCAATTCCAATGAAAAGTGATAAAGATGACTATTATTTTGGGAGTATCAGTGGCATCATCCTCTCACTAAACACCAATAACATAGAGAAAATGAAGGAAAGAGTCTCATTACTCTTGACACCTTTGCATCAGTGTGCCATTAAGGCGTATTAATTTGTTTGCACCTCAAAAAACATGCTGCCTTTACTCGAAGGAACATTTGTTTTCCTTCCCCGGGTAATGCACTTGTAACTAAGTGACATCAAAGTGAATAATCTCTCTTAGGAGATATGGAATAAGAGGGGTATTACCAAAAAGTATAAGAAACTCTTAAAAATCAGTGTGCCTACGATGTTGGTCCTTCGAATTTTGTCCTCATAATTAACATAGTGAGAACAAAAATCCAAACTGAAATATTTTTCAAATAAGGTACATGAAATTCTTACCTAGGCCTTAAATAAGGGCGAGGGGGACTGGGGGTGGCCATGGCCCCCAAGAAATTATAGAAAACCCGCTAAAAAATTATGATAATCCCTCATATGTTCAGCATAAATCTTAAGATTTGTTTACACATTGCCCCAAAAACAATTAATTTTGCATACTGACCCCCTCCATTGGAAATTTTCTTCACTATTGGCTTAAACTCAAATGCGGTAGATTTGCTTGCGCATACCCAATTATGAATAGGGTCCAAGTCATGGTTCGGTTATTGGCTACCCATTCCCCTTTCCCACTGTCATTATTCGCCTTCCCCACTGTGTCATTACCACACGAAAACGTGTTTCAAATGCTCTTAGACTATTAAAATATATCCATCTCTCTCTATAAATACCGTCCCTCCACCAATCACACCACACACTGCAAACCCATAAACCAACCGCACAACATGGCAACCATCAAACACATCCACATCTCTGCTTTCCTCATTTTCCTCGCCATTCTCAATCCAACCGCCAATGGAGCTGATAACATACTCTATGGTGGAGAAACTCTTTATGCAGGAAACTCCCTAACCTACAAAGGCTACTCCTTCATATGCCAAGCTGACTGTAACCTGGTCCTCTACGATAATGACGAGCCCATTTGGGCCTCCAACACGAGTGGGATCTCCCACGACTGCTACTGTCCGATGCAGGAGGATGGGAACCTGGTGGTGTACAGGCCTGATGGGACGCCCATTTGGGCTAGCAACACTGGGGGTGCGATTGCTAACTATGTGTTGATACTGCAGAAGGACAGGAATGTGGTGATCTATGGTCCTGCTAAGTGGGCCACCAACACGAACATACAGGGGAAGGGTGTGATCATAAGCAGGGTAGATGGGAATAATTCAACGGTGGATCCCATGAGTGGTGGCAGTGTAGTGATTGCTGGGCCGGCCGTTAGCAATGGCACGAGTCTGCCAGTTAACTCAGGGGTGGCGACCGAGTGAGGAGAGAGGGTGCTCTCTCTCTCTCTCTCTCTCTCTCTCTCTCTCTCTCTCTCTCTCTCTAGTGTTGCTTAAGCGGGTCATGTTCGGATGATCCTGGTGTGGGCCACCTTTCTATATGTAAGGTGGGCATGTAATGGTTTCTTTCTATGAAATTCAGTCAGTTTGAGTCGATTTTCTATCAAAGGTGGCTGATCTATGGTTAGTGCTGTCGTTACCTGGAATTTTTTCTCTTTTTTTTTACCTATCTTACTTTTCTTTCTTTCTTTCTTTTTTTTAATGGCTCTTTGTCTTATTGGTTAGTATTGGATACGTATAAAAGCATACACCATATTGTGCTAATGTGGTCCATCCGATTGGTCCATTTGGATGCATACGTATCATTTGGGGACAGGGTGGAATAGATAGGAAGGTCTCTTCCCAGTTAAGTTAAGGGTAAAAGGACAAAAAAAAAAAAAAAACACTGGAACAAAATAAAGCCAAAAAATAAAAAAAATTAAATCAGAATTGGGTTTTTCTTACCGTTGATTTAAGGGTCTTGATTAAAGTTTAATATTTTTGTTTACCATATATTTTGTTTGAGATTCAATTCAAGGGTATGTTCCATGACCATAACATTAATTAACCGCGGTGAAAGACGGGATGAGGAAATAAGAAAAAGTTTCTGATGTCTTTGGGTCGATGGGTAGGCTAATGAACAGTAAAATCATGTCAAGGAGTTAACACTTTGCAGGAACACTGTATTCCTCTTTCAAATAAGACGTAGTATCGTCCATGAGATTTAAATATCTGTATAAAGTGCCCCTCCTTTGGATAGGAGAGAGAGAGAATCTTTCGCATGGACAGGGGCAAGCCAAGATGTGAGAATGGTATTTAATTTTAGAGGATTCTTACTTCAAAAATCATTGGAGATAGGCACTACATGTGAAAGACCACATTAATTAATTATGTCCAAAGTGGTCCCCTAAGACAACTTTTTATATATATATTTTTAATTTAGTGGGGATCAGGGTCAAATTTAACCCTCGTTTAAACAGGGGAGGGCTAATTTCGACCCTCGCTTGCTTCTATTTACATTGTTGAAATCCTATTTGTGTCTCCAACTCTTAAACCTTTCAATCGAGTGGGCACAAGTATTTCTCCTTAACTGTGTTTAGTCCCTGCAAGCATCTTCCTTTTCTTTATTGAAGTATTGGTCAAGACAATGTCCCCTTCTCCCCCCTTCATCTTTTTCTTTATGCACCCTAAATGACACATTATTTGGTTTGTTAGGTTGTCTTCTTTGTCATTAACCTTCATGTGATATTGCATTGTAAACCATCGTCTAAGCACACTCTTCTTCTACTAATGTGAAATGGAGAATGTTGCCATGTTTTCTCTTTTGTCTAAATTCATTATGCACAACATATAATTTGTGATTTCTATTATGAATGTCATAATTTTTTTGAGAAGCTCATTTAGAAGCACATTGTGAACTTAATTGTACCATGGATGAAGTTAAACTATGTATAGTGATTTGGTTTTGTCAATATTAAAAAGCTTTTATGTTAATATGTCAATGTGGTTCATTCTTCACAAATTTGAACTAATACAAGTATGGTGGTGGGGCAATCCTTGAAGCCAAGATGTTATGGGACAACAGATAATCAATTTCCATTGATGAGAATGTGATTTTGTAAGAATGTAAGCTAAATTTTCAAGTGTTGAATGGTATGAATCTTGAGAGCGTAATTTTATAAGGATGGATGTACAATTGTAACAATGTCTAATTGTTAATAAAGTGTGAAGGATTCTAACCCTAATGCGGATTAAGGTCACAACACAGATTTCTATATGCAGTTCAATTGTAAAGTAATTAACCTAAAGTAACATCAAACAACTACAAGACAAGGACACACGATTTTACGTGAAAATCCCAAAACGAAAAGAAAACCTCAGGACCTAACCAATAGTCCAAGAAAAATTAAGCACTATGAAATTAAAGGTTACAAGATCTACTTACTACCTTTAATTAAGTTGCACACAAGCTAAAAGACTGCAAATCTTTTTGTCAATGCACATGCCGTTCACTTTTTCTCACATCTAACATGCCTTCATTCAAGACGAACTGTCTCACCTTGAAGCCACTCAAGATGAATCTACTAGAGAGCAAAAGAAAGATCCTAGGAACACAAAGCTTCAGCACATTCAATGATGAAATTGTTCTAGAGAAGATGAAGATCCCTCTAAGGGAATTCTAGGGTTTCAATCCATATGAAATTAAGAATTTTAGTTTAAAGAGGAAAGGTTTTCCAAATAAAACTAGGCATCTGCATTGCCATCCGCTCGAGCAAATAAGTTGCTCGCCTGAGCTAGTAGAGTTTTTGAGTGGAGCCACCGAACCTAGGTCAATTTTGTTTGAGTTGAGATTCAGTAACGCGAGTGCCCATCCATTCTGTTTGGGTCGAAATTCTACGATTGTCCTATCAGCTTGTTTAATTGTATGCTTCATCAAGTCAGCTTGAGTAGAGATTTGATCACTCGAGTAGCCAGCATATTTTGGCCAATTTCTTCGAATTTGAACTCTTTAGATCCACCACTTGCCACACACCGCAGTCCATCGAAAAGAGAAGATTACAACCCAAAGGATCCAAGTTTTGTCTAACTCATGAATTAGCCAACATGACAATTTCTAACACCCCTTTGGCAATTCATGAACAAAACTTTTTAAACATATGATCTACTTAGACAAAATAACCCCAAGTACATCAACACAAAACTTAAACTCCTTCAGTACATGTACCTCCAAATCCTGTCAATACCAAACTTGACAAAAGATCAAGTTAAAGCATTGTCATAATCATAATTCATAACATTATCAATGGTCTCCCATTTTTGTTCATAAATTGACAAAGGAAATCAAATGGAGAGACTGACACTAGTAGAATTTCATTGACATATTAATGAAGCCCTACCTAACATCAATTGAAATAGATAACAACCTAGTCAGCATAACCACCTAAACATAACAAGAATAGAAAAAAAACCGAACATTATTGGCTAAACAGAAAACAAGCAGCAATCTAAATACCAAGACTGAAACTAAGAAACAGTAAGTCATCCTGACAAAAAAACACTACAGCAAAATAACATTGAAATAGTGATAGAGTGAAGCACAAAAAGATATGACAGAGGATTAGTCTATGCACAAGTCACAACCTACACAGGTGCTCTAGAATGGCATCGAGCTTGCCATCCATTCCTTCCATTTGCGCAGTCATCTGGTAGAAGTGACCTTGCTTTGAAGATTCCAAACCTTCAATATATGTAAACTGATCATTCAACTGACTCTCAAAGTCTCTAAAATAGCATACTACTTTCAAAGAACTCATATTCAAATAACTTTCATCATCATAATCAACTTCAACCTCTATTTCCTTTTTTATATCAGCTTTGACATGACACTTTGGTTGTTGCAAAGTTCTAGCATTGATCACAAATCACATTGGTAGCATCGGCTCATGATCATCAGCACTAATCTTATGTGAATGCAAAAATCTGTAAATGGTAACACCAAATGGAAGAGTAGCAGTCTGAGATGTAGTAATAGTTTTTAACATTCCTTGGAAGATTACGAATGAAAAGTCAATAACCAAACTAGTACCAATAGCAAACAGAATGCAACCAAGATCCATGTTGAGTATAGGTTGACACTAGGATTGGTGCGAATTCAGTAAAATGAAAGTCGGCCTTTGTTGGTTAGAATTCCCATGAATTCCTAAAAATTTTTTGTTTAACATAGATGACGTAAATAATCATGAGTAATTGTTGTTGAATTGAGAATTTCGGGTTATCATGGGCTGTTATTGTTGGCAAGTGTAAAAAGACTTCACTGTGATGACAATAATATGTTTTATTCATGGTTGATGACCTAAGTTTTTAGAAGATCTATTTATCTTTTTTTGGGTCTGTCAAGTTCACTATCGTCTCGGCACGTACTGAAATTCTGTATGGCTAGAGTTTTATAAAACTGGAATGTTACAAAGCCAGTATGATTCAACATAGCTCGTCATGGGCTGAAATAAAAAATATAGATGTAAAGCATCCTTATTTGGTTTGATGCCTCTTGATTGGCAACCACATATAGTTTTGTCGTGGACACGTGTTGTTAAAAGTCTTAAGAATTGATCATAGCCGGAAAATATTATTTATGATTTGTGAGAAGCATTCACGGGTTGTTGTATTTGCTTAATAGTGAAAGTATTTGGCTAATGGTTGATTGATGAGATTATAGATTCTAAGAACAGGCGACCGTTGTTAGTGTTTCACATTTTGGATGCAAGTAGGCATGGGTTATTTCAGTTGACCCAGGATATTCATGGCCATCGAGGGTTGTTATTGGAGAAGTCTGAGAAAAATAGAATGAAATCATTATTGTAATTGTTGATGGTGGTGAAAGATAATGATTTATGTGGGAAGGTTGCTGGTCAAACTATTGATTGTAACTAAGATCGTTGTAATTTATAACTAACGTATGTCACCATTTGTTATACCATTGATGGTTTTTAGTATGTAGGATGTACATAATGGTGAGTCCTTCTAGTTGACACGAGAATCCATAAAATTAAGAGGTGTTATATAATTTTAAAAAATAAATAATTGTGGGAGAAAGGTGTTCTTGAAAGAAATGAGCAATAATTGTTGATAGTTTTGTTGAGCATAGAGTTTGCATGTTGGAGAATCAATTGAAACTAAGATTAGTGTGAATTGAAAAGTAAGAATAATTGGTCTTAGTTGACGAAGGTAGTGTATGATTTGTGGGAAGTGATTATTGCTAGTTGTATTTGCATTAATCATGAAAGTATTTGGCATATACAGTACCAATAAAAAGCTTTACGTTAACATGTCAATGTGGCTCATTGTTCACAAATTTGAACTTATACAAGGATGGCCATAGGGCAATCCCTAAAGCCAAGATGTTATGGGATTGCAAATATCTAATTTCCACTGATGAGAATGTAATTTTGTTAGAATGTAGCCTAGATATTCAAGTATTGAATGGAATGAATGTTGAGAATGTAATTTTATAAGGATGGATGTGAAATTGCAGCAATGTTTAATTGGTAATAAAGTGTTCAATTGTTTAAGTGGTCAAGTTTTGTAATGAAAATATGTTGAGGTGGATGTTTAATTGTATGGATTGCCTAAGTGATGGAAAGTTAAAAACGATTGTAAAGATATGTCATATTAGGGTCGAATTCGATGCTTAAGCGAAAAGATAGAAGGATACTAAGGTCGAATTCGACATTGAAGTGATGAATAGGAGGTCAAACTCGACCTTCTACCTAATAGAGACCTATATTCTGCAGTGAAATCAGCTTGAGGATTTATAATGAGGATCAAGTTCGACTCTAAGGGCAAACAAAAAAGTACTAACAGTGTCAAATTTGACGTTCGACAAAAGTAAAAAAAAAAAAGACTTTTTTGGTGCGAAGGCCATTTTTATTGGATGGACTTTAAAATGGTTTTTTGATATAGTACCCATCTAGAGAGTAATTTTTTCCGATAAAATCCTCTTAAATGTATATCTTCGTTATATCCATTTTCACTAGAAAATACTCATTGTAAAAACATAGACACTAGGAAATACTCATTTTGAAATGGAAATACAGCAATGAAAATATTTTACAAAATATTAAATCATCTTATCAAAGGAACAATCTTCACAGTGGTATTGATAAAAACTAGCTAGTGGAGGTCAAATACTAAGGTTAACTATAATCCAACAAACACCACATTGGATGAATTGAAGATAAGGGTCCCACTCTTCAAATTGATGCATGAATCTAAATTTGGATTTCAAGAACTCAAATTGGAATGAAGAAAGGAAAACCATGATGAAGAAAATTCAAGAAAAGGAATGTCAATCCCGTTTTTATTTGAACAGTATGGATTAAAATAGTCATAACTCTCATACTAAATATCGGATTAAAACAATCTAGGTACCGTTAGAAAACTTTTTTTGAGTAGATATCCATGGAACCTAAGATTACACTAGTTGGAGTTGAAACGACAAAGTTATGGCCTTGGGAAGTTGGTTGTATATATTTTGGCAAGATTGCATAAAATTGAAGTCTTTTTTTAATTTTAAAAAGGGGGTCTAGAGAGAGATGTGCACAAGAAAGGAAACAAAGAATCTTTCTACTTACTATATATTTGCTAACTTTTAGCTAAAGAAGGAGACCAAATATTATAAAAAAGATTCAAGGGGGGAGTTGCATAACACCACAAGCCCCTCCTCTCTCTCTACCTCTCTTCCACCCCCAGATAGGTTAGGCTAACCCTCTTAGATCCTATCCACTCCATCCATTCCACCATCTTCTTCATCCTTGGAGCATGATTTGAAGAGAAGACAAGTTGAAGAGCCAGGTAAGTAACAAATCTTTTTTGAAGTTCATGATCTTTAGGTAGCATTGATGTAGTTGTTTCAATTTAATAAATATGAAATTATTACTTATTTGATTTGAGTTTTTCATTGTAAAACAAAGTTAGCGATATCTTGGTTCTCACCATAGAGTCAACATTGTATATATGCATAGTGACAGTATATATTTGGTACAATGGTTCCGAGTTTTCTTTGATTCCATCAAATAAGGTTTTAAACTCAAATTTAAAGAATCGAAATCCATCTTTTTTGTTTTATTTTATTGCATTCTACTTTTATTTTTAGGTTTATTTTATTCACTTTTAACATCATTCAATTGGTAGCTTGATTGTTTTCTTTGTTTTGCAGTAATTAGTTTAGATTGCATTTTAGATTAGGTTTTTATTTGAGATTGTAATTTTTATTTAATTTTCAATTTAGTAGGACATTATTTTGTATAAATTTTATTAGGATAATACTAATTTTTCAGTACGACCGGTTGTGAGATACATAGCTCCCTGTGGATATGATCCTAACTCACTGGGTAAGACTATAATTGAGGCCTTGCATTTAGGGCCATCAACCATTATGGTGTGATGAAACAATAGGCAAATCTTAATCACATAATTTAGGTAATTTTTAGGGAAAATAGCAAATTATTTGTACTTTGATCCAATTGTGAAGTGCCCCCATCAACTTTAAACTCCTGCACTAAACCATCATGGACTTAAAACTGAAGTACAAAAGTGACAAAATTCGTTTATTTTGACTAAAGCTTCTATTAAAACACACACAAATTTTCAATTCAACCACCCATTTTAAAAAATAAAATTATAAACTTCCCCAAAATACTCCCAACCCTTTCTCCCCTTCGTCTCCCTCTCCCTTTCTCTCCTTTTCCCTCCCCTTCTCCTCTCTCTTTCTTTCTCTCTCTCCCTCTTTCTTCCTCCCTCCCGCTTTCTCCCCTTTCTTCTCGAGTCTCCCCGTCATCTCCCTGCAGCAGGCAGTAAACCATCTAATAGTTGGGTTCTACAATCTAATAGTCTCAACCAGCCTAAGCGTAAACCCTTTCTGACTATTGAATGTGTTGGGAACTCTCAACATATATACACATATATAATAGAAGATGAAGAAGGGATCTGGTGAAATGGGGGTTGTAGGGGATTATCCCACCCGAGTAAGCACGAGTCTCCCCCACCTGGAATGTACCTCATGTATAGATATCCTGTTGCTGGTAATATTGACTTTTAAAAGTCATCCAAAGCATCATGTCTGCACTGCATCTCATCCCGTCATCACTTTTATATAGCCGACTTGATCAAATGGATCTAGGAACTCCACGTCCTACTTTCATCCCACTTTAACAAAATGGATTATTGGCCACAGATTTGCCCACGTAAGCCCATTTTATATGGTTAAAAGTTATCTTTTGCTCACGAAAATGAACCTACATAGGCAAAAACCATAATTATCTCCTGTTTTTGGCAACGTAAGATATTTGCGTGGACAAAAGTGATCAGGATTCTCTCCAAAATAAGAGGCAAAGTTTTACCAATGAACAAATATCATTTGGCGAAGCGGTATTTTGTAGGCAAAGTGAAAAACTTTTAGCCACTCATATATTTGTACAGGGAAAAGCCAAGACTTTCAGCCACACATGATTTTTCGTAGGCAATATCCTTTTACGATGAAGTATTTTATAGGCAAATTTAAAAACCTTTGGCCACACATATATTTGTGTAAGGAAAGGCCAAGACTTTCAGCCACATGATTTTCGGTGGACAATATCCTTTGATGATGTGGTATTTTATAGGCAAAGTGAAAAATCTTTGGTCACGCATATATTTGTGTAAGGAAAGGCCAAGACTTTCGACTATCCATTGTTTTCCGTGGGTGAATCCAAATATTTTTGTTTCCATTCTTTTATATTTTTTAATGAAACTATTCTCATTCCTGCCTCTTCTTTTTTTTATTATTTATTTTTAACACTATTGGGTTATGCAGATACTTTTGCTAGAATAATTCTTCAAAAACTAAAAGGCTTAATTTTTTTTATTTGGGTGTTGTACAATTTTAGTTAAAGGTCAGTTATATTGGAGAAAGCACTTAGGTGTCAGGCTCTTTGGGTGGCTTGTGTTTGGATGGTGTGAATTGGAGAAGACTTTTGTTTTGTTGGGTGGTATTATGTGGAAAGAAATTTTGCAGTATTATGTAGCAAGTAATTGCATTATTATGAAGCAGTTCCATAGTATTATCTTTTTTTTTTTTCTGCTTTTATGTCTTGGGTAAGATTATAAAAGGCTGTTTCCCTTGATTGAGTTTAAAAATTAAAAAAATGCTTTCATAAAATAGAAAATAAAAACAGTAACAATGATTTTTGTATTTCATCAATGAGAGAATTGTGCTTAAATTTTATCGTGGTTAAAAAAATGCATAATTTATAATTTATTTTTCTTTTTCACAAGTTGCTTGTCTTAAAATAAAAAAAAAAAAGAAAATTGAAAGGCCTAAATATAAATTTTATAAATTAGGTTAAAAAAAACCCTAAGTTGATTTCATTCGCCCTTTCATTGAATGAAACAGTTGCGGCTGTGGAAAAGGGAAAGAAAAATGAAGAAGAAGAAGGAGAAGCAGAAGAGGAAGAGGAAGCTGGAGTACTGTTCCACCAGAACTGCATTGCTGCGGCCAAAACCTGTGGTTGAAAAAAAAAACGAAAGAAAAGAAAAAGGACGAAGAAGAAGAAGAAGGAGAAGCAGAAGAAGAAGAATAAATAGCAGTCCACCAGAAACTGCACTGCTACAGATGCTCCACCAGAACCTGCGTCTGAAAAAAAACAAAAGGAACGAAAAGAAAGAAGAAGAAGAAGCAGCATCCGCCTACTGAAGAGAAGAAGAAGGATGCTGCACTGCTGTAGACGCTCCACCAGAACCTGTGTCTAAAGAAAAAAATTGAAGTAACTTGTATTTTTGTTAGTGATTTTGGAGTAACTTGTAAATTATAACTATAGACATCCTTACTCAATATGCATATTGACTGATCCAATAAAAAAGGCATATTCAATCGTGCAAAAATTAAAAAAAATAAAAGAAACATTCAATATTTTATGCATATATAAAGGTTAATTTCTTCCTACCATCATTGAACATCACAATGTAGAAAAGGAATTTATTATTAAGGTTGCACCGATAAGAATAGTTACTTTCAAGATTGCTACTTAATAATAGTGAGGGGAAGAGTGATAATAGAAATGGAAATCTCCAGTTTCATTGTTCCTATAAAAATAATCACAAAAATAGATAAATAAATAAATAAGATCATTGAATTGACGACAACCATTTTGGCAATATTAACATTAAGAATGCTTAGAGTAAAGTGATGATGAACCTGTAGAAAAGATGTATCATTGGGTTACTTTTTTTTTAGAAAAAAAAAAAAGAAAATGCAACATAGAATTGTCAATACAAAAATATGAAATGGAAGACAACTGAAGATGGGCAAGCTTGAAAAGATGAGTGTGTTGTGTGTAAGAGCCAGTTGTTCCAGTTTTAAAAGCAAGCTTGAGTTTGGTTTCCACAGCATTTGTATTAACAGCATGATATAACATCATCTGTATCAGCAACATGCTATGAATTTGTTTCTTCGAAGCCAAATGGTTCAAATTCACTATTATTGCACGTGAAGGAAGTAATTGAAAATCAGGATAGATCATCACGTTTCTGAAATAACGTAGAGATATAAGGTTCTAAATTAGAAAGAAATATTAGAGAAGATAAAGATGAATATAAACATATCTTGAGATAAAAAGGAAACTGGGGATTTGAATTTAGGAGAGATAATAGGGATGGTAGCAGTGCCACACGTTTCTGAAATAACATAGAGATATAAGGTTTATCTATTAGGAGGCCGCCGCTAGGATCCTTTGATATCGCGCACAGATCACTGCGGAAATAAGCTTAAACGATAATAATTCAAGAACCATACCTGCGAGATCTCTCTGATTTGATATTAGTCTTATAACAGCCTGAAAATCTCAAGATCTTCTATTGTAATTCTCTATGCTCGAACTCGCACCGGGGTGTGGGCCTCTTCTGCGAATTTTCCTTGCTCTCAAAAACGAAATTTCTCTTGTATATACTTTCTAAAGAGCAACAGCGCATATTTATAGGTTACAATATGGGCCTTAAGAAGGAAATAAGGAATAGGCTTCTTATAGAAATAGGAAACCCTAATTTGACCCAAATTAGAATCTTAGATCCATAAATTACAATTCAGTCCACTAAAGAATAATAATTGTACTCCTGTCTTTATTCTCAAAATAATCTTTCGAGCTTCTTGTTATTAAATGCTCATTAATCTCCTCACGTTAAGATTTCAGATATCTATCGATTAAATAATTACTGACGCCTATATTTAATCGATATTTTTATAATTTCTCGAGACCTTACACTTAACTTATTTGATATGTCGGATACTAAGTCCACCTGCAGGGTTTGACATAATCAAAACCAATAAGCTTCATCAAGGGGATATCATCAATCCCTATTATGGGACGTGGATTCTGTCAATAAACTAATATGCACTATACACTTAGTGTAGTTATCCAATTTACTGAGATTATTAACCCACAAAAGGTCTCACTCCTTTGTAAATCAAAATACCAAATACTAAATGCACGTGTCTATTATTTATATTAGGATTAAGAGTATAAGCTCTCATAATAACCATTTTGATGTTAATAATCTTATATAGTCAGTATAAAGATAATAACCCAAAAGTGGTCCTGTTCAATACACACAAAGTGTACTAGCATAACGAGTCGAAACTATACTATTTTCTGTAGCCAAAACAAGCCTACTAAAACCTCACGCAACAATCAAACCGATGGTGTGTCCAACTGCATTTAAATTGTGAACAACAATAACTTATATTCTATTAGAACCGACAAATAAGTCTTCCGTGCGTAAGCTAAATTCTACACACGAACTTATCTACTTTATAGAATAAAAGACGCACTTATGCATAGTAAATAATAATGCAACCATTCACCCATACAAATTCTCATTAAGATGGAAAAAGCAAACTTTACTAATAAGTAAATCAGTCAAAGAAAAATACATAAAAGTGTGCTTTTAGTATAAATTTCCAACAATCTCTCACTTAGACTCAAAGCCATGCTGACATATATTTCAACCCTATTCCCTCTACATGACTATCAAAGCTCTTTGCCGGTAAGCTCTTTGTAAAAGGATCTATCATATTGTTTGCCGATGCAATTTTGGTCACAATTATATCACGCCTCTGTATGATTTCTCGTATGAGATGATATTTACGCTGGATGTGCTTACCCTTCTTATGTATCCTAGGTTCCTTTGCATTAGCAACCGCACCGATATTATCACAATAAAGTATTATAGGTGATTTTACCAAAGGTACCACTTCTAGATCCATTAAGAAGTTTCTGAGCTAAACTGCCTCCTTGGCTGCCTCAGAAGCTACCACATATTCGGCTTCCATGGTAGAATCAGCAGTACATGATTGCTTGACACTCCTCCAACTTATGGCTCCACCTCCCAGGGTAAAGACAAATCCTGAGGTTGACTTTCTAGCATCATTATCTGACTGGAAGTCCGAGTTTGTGTACCCAATGGGTATCAAACTCTCGGCTTGATAAATCAGCATATAATTTCTAGTCCTCTTAAGGTACTTAAGTATATGCTTTACCGCAGTCCAATGTTCTCTTCTTGGATTAGATTGGTATCTGCTAACCATGCCAATGGCAAAACAAATATCAGGTCTAGTACATAGCATTGCATACATGAGGCTTTCCGCCGTCAAAGCATAAGGTACTTCCTTCATTTTTTCTATCTCATCAGGTGTCTTAGGACACCGATCCTTGGATAAAGTAATTCCATGTCTGAAAGAAAGAAATCCTTTCTTGGAATCTTACATGCTAAAACGGGCAAGAATCGCATCAATATAACCGCTTGAGATAAACCCAATATTCTTTATTTCCGATCTCGCAAGAGCTTGATCCTTAGAATGTGACTAGCTTCTCCTAAGTCCTTCATATTGAACTGACTGCTCAACCATACTTTGACCGAAGACAACACCCCAATATCGTTTCTAATGAGTAGGATATCATCTGTAACACTCCGACCCAACTTGACCTCGTTTAGCGGTTAGTTAATCTTGTTTTCGTTGCTAATCGTGTTTTGTTGTGTTTTGATTTTCGTTACGGGTCATGGATAGGTAGTTGGGTTGAGTTTGACCTGGATTAAGTAGACCAAGCCCTTTTTCGTAATTTTAGCTTTTCTTAGACATGGTCATTTTTGCATCATCTTGATGTCAACACGTGTCTTTCGTTGAGCCCGTTAACTTTCGTAACTACGTCATTTGCAACCGAGGTCGTGTGATTCGATTGGACCCGCGTTTGACTCAAACTGAAATTAGCACTTTTGACTTGGCCCTTCTTGCAATTTGGACAACCCATTGACTTATATAAGATCAAAACCATCGACACTCAGGCTTTCTCTCTTGTTCTCTCTCGTTTTCTCTCTTCTTCCTGCACTGCACGTGGAATTCTCTTGCATTCACTTGAATTCTCTTGCATTCCTCCATCGATCAAGCTCTATTGTGAGGTTCTTGCATGAAAGGTGAGTTGGAAACCTTTCCATTCTCTCATCTCCTTTCTCCATCTCTTCTCCCTCTTGTCTCCATCATGCTTGGTGTGTCTGTGTTTTGATTTCTCTCCATCCCTCATGCATGCATGTGGTTTTGTTTGTGTGTTAGGTTGTGTTTGGATCCAAGGGCTACCATTGTGCATTTGAATTCCAAATTTGAGGCAAGTATAACCATAGTTGTGAGAACCCATGTTGGTATGCTTTGATTTTTGGTTAGCTCACATTAATGTGTATGGAAAACGTGTGTTTACAGCCCATTGATACTCATTTGATTACTACTTGGTCTATCTCCCTTGATAAATTGAAATTTGGATGCTTCCCAGACATTCTGTACAGGTTTCAGGAAATGGAATTCGTACAGGTACGGCTAAGCCGTATGCTTCTTACGGCTCACAGTCCAGAGAGGAGAAAAACCCAGTTTTCCTCTACGGCTAGGGCACGGCTAAGCCGTGGAATGCCCTACGGCTAAGCCGTAGCTCAGCCGTGGCCCAGCCGTAGAACAATACAGGGTGCAATTTCTGGAATAACTGAGAGTCAGCAACTGACAGACCTTCTACGGCCCAGCCACGGCTAAGCCGTAGACCACACACGGCTAAGCCGTAGCACACACACGGCTAAGCCGTAACCACACATGAAGAATAAGGCTAGGTGTAAAGATAAGACCTATACGACCTTCATGATAGAATGTAGAGCACCTAGACTTGCCAACGGATGTGATACTACGCGTGAATGATCTCGAGGGCTGCGAATCATTCATGTTCGTTATCCGGATGTTAAGCACCTCCCCATGGGTGTTGGTTTAAGGGACTTCGTGCATCGCCCGATTCCAGGCAACACTAGACAACGGTGTATCGAATAACTTAAAACTACATCATCATGCACGGTTAGAAACACCGGATAATTAGATTAGAATTGGTTTGTAACTTAAGATGATTCGATTTCGCATGATTTGTTGCATACCATATTGCATTCGATCATTGATCTCATACTCTGACATGATTACTTGTATCCCGTTACTTTACTTCCACATTGCGATTATTTACCCTGAGTATACATGTATGATATGTTCACTTCCAGATATGCACGCATGATATATGATCACGATCTACTCAGGTTTTCTTGATTGACTTTGTATGGTCAGGCTCTACTTAGCCTCAGCCTTAGGATCCCGACGGGGTGAATTTGGTATAGTTATAAGGACCTGCTGCAGTATGGATTTTGTCTTGGGGAACCGGACCCCAGGAAACCGAGACCCATTGTACCCTGGCCCGGACAATGGTGTTCTTTGCATGTTATAAGATCCCTCTTTTGGGAGCATATGGTAATGTAGTAGCCACTAGTTATGTACACAGCATGTTATCCTTGATTCACACAGCATTTTCTTTCTTGCATGATAGCCTAGTATACAAAAAAATGCTTTCTTTAATCACATGATGTTCTTATTCTGTTAGATACAGCGTGTGTTAACTTGCTATGGTTTATACTTTGCTGAATCTTCGTATTCACAGTTGTTTTTGGTGTTGCAGGCCCAGATCCCCCTGCCGAACCCTCGCCGGTCGGCCAGGCTCCAGATGAGACCCCCGGGGCCCCCTCAGGCCTAGAGGAGTGGATGTGATCACTCCACGGGAGCGCGTTCATGGCATGCATCATATTGGAGTCTTGTTTTGTGTGGGGTTCCAGACTTGTATTTGGCAGGACATTCATGATTGTCTATATGTTATTTTGTTCGTTTTGTAAAACTTTTATATGTAATTATGTCAGTCCTTTCTTGTATCCTCTTCTTGTACTTTTAGTTTTTATGTTTCTGATATTTGCAGCTTCCGCATACTTGCTTGGCACGTGTGCTTGTTCCCTTGTGCGTGTGCATTTAGACTCGGTCTACGTGTGCATGCACGGGAGTACGTGTGTCATTAGGTTTGGCTTTTGCTAACCCCCGAACCCTGGGCTCGGGTTGTGACATACGTATTGTATGGTATCAGAGCATTCCTTGCTCATTCCTTGTTCTAGTGTGATAAGCATGTAGGCATGTAGGATCGTGGTGAGGATACGATTATTTCTTTGTGTTCTTTCTAGACTTTGGGGTTTGTTGGGCGCTATTGTTTTGTGTTTGTGTCTGACTCGTTCCATTTTACAGGATGGCATCAGGTTCTGGTTCGCAGCAGAACGCCGGAAATAACGAGAGCGGATCTGCACCATCACCGCAGACACCAAATACAGATGAATGCATCCTCATGCTATTTCAGTCCCTTCAGGCACAATCACAATCCATGCAGAACTTGCAAGCCCAAGTGACAACCATGCTAGACCGACAAAGCCAAGCCCCAGTTCAGTCACATGTAGATCAGCAGGTGATCTTGCAGCCTCGAGAGAGTGACCCGAATGCCCTATACGGGAAATTTCGCAAGCGAGGAGCGATTGAGTTCTATGGGACCGAAGAGCCACTGAAGGCAGAACAGTGGTTAGACCAGACAGAGGATGTCTTTGAGACCGTCGTGTGCACGAACCGACAGAAGGTCGGGCTAGCTACTTCTATGTTCAGAGATGTCGCAAAGACTTGGTGGAAGAGCGTGAAAGACTCCTACAGAGATATTCCGAGTGCTACCGTGTGGGAGATGTTCAAGCAACAGTTCAGAAGGAAGTTCATCCCGGCTCATGTGTTTCGAGCCAAGGAGGTTGAGTTCCTAGCTCTCCGCCAGCAGCAGATGACAGTAGCAGAGTATGTAAACAAGTTTATGCAGTTGTCGCTTTTTGCTCCGGACATGATCAGTACCGAAGAGAGGAAGGTGAACAGGTTTGTGGAAGGTTTGCATCCCCGGTACATGCACCACGTGACAGCGTTTCAGCGTCCCGCTACGTTCGATGATGCAGTGGACAGGGCCTATTCTGCTGAGGCCATCCACCAAGCTGCTAGAGCCGTTGAGCCCAAGCGACAGCCGCCTTTCAGTGCACGAGGACAAGTACAGAAGAAGACCAAAGGCCAGCAGAGTACTTCTAGTTCCAGTGGAGTGACTTGTGGATATTGCGGCAAGAGCCACACGACCGAAGCTTGTTGGAGGAAGGCCGGTGCTTGTTTTATTTGCGGTTCGAGGGAGCATATGATCGCCAATTGTCCTCGACAGAGAGCCTCCGGTGCAGCTCCATCTGGTCCTACTTCCGGTGCAGTTCCTAGCAGACCCAGTGCACCTACAGCTCCGAGCAAGCCACAGTCAGCTCGTCCAGGCTCGAGACAGCCTCGCCAGACAGCCCGTGCTTACGCTGCTACTCACGAGAGTGCCGAGGATCCACAGGTGGTTGAAGGTACTATTTTGATTTCGCGCGTCGAGGCTTTAGCTTTGTTCGATTCGGGGTCTACACGGTCTTATGTAGCACCTCATTTCGCCGAGCGGTTGCATCAGCCGTCTGAGCCGTTGCCATATGTGTTGGTTGTATCCACCCCAGTTGGCAAGCGAGTGGAGTGTAGTATGTACTACCCCCATTGCGACGTGCAGATTGCAGGTCATCAGTTACCTGTTGATTTGATCCTGTTGTCGATGCTGGACTTCGACGTGATCCTTGGTATGGATTGGCTCGCTCGATATCGTGCCTGTGTTAACTGTTACAACAGGACGATCTTCTTCGATTTAGGCAAGGGCTTCCGTTTCGAGGGCAGTCAGCAGAGATGCCCCAGGCGTGTGATTTCGGCGTGTAAGGCAGATCGCTTGATCCGCCGAGGGTGTGAAGGCTTCATTGCCTTTGTCTCAGCGAAGAAGGAGTCGAAGCAGCTAGGTGAGCTCCAGGTGGTCTGTGATTTTCCCGATGTCTTCCCGGACGATGTACCAGGCTTACCCCCGATTCGAGATGTGGAGTTCGCCATCGAGCTTGTTCCCGGCACGGCACCGATCAGCAAGGCTCCGTATCGCATGGCCCCAGCAGAGTTGTCTGAGTTGAAGAAGCAACTACTTAGCCTCAGCCTTAGGATCCCGACGGGGTGAATTTGGTATAGTTATAAGGACCTGCTGCAGTATGGATTTTGTCTTGGGGAACCGGACCCCAGGAAACCGAGACCCATTGTACCCTGGCCCGGACAATGGTGTTCTTTGCATGTTATAAGATCCCTCTTTTGGGAGCATATGGTAATGTAGTAGCCACTAGTTATGTACACAGCATGTTATCCTTGATTCACACAGCATTTTCTTTCTTGCATGATAGCCTAGTATACAAAAAAATGCTTTCTTTAATCACATGATGTTCTTATTCTGTTAGATACAGCGTGTGTTAACTTGCTATGGTTTATACTTTGCTGAATCTTCGTATTCACAGTTGTTTTTGGTGTTGCAGGCCCAGATCCCCCTGCCGAACCCTCGCCGGTCGGCCAGGCTCCAGATGAGACCCCCGGGGCCCCCTCAGGCCTAGAGGAGTGGATGTGATCACTCCACGGGAGCGCGTTCATGGCATGCATCATATTGGAGTCTTGTTTTGTGTGGGGTTCCAGACTTGTATTTGGCAGGACATTCATGATTGTCTATATGTTATTTTGTTCGTTTTGTAAAACTTTTATATGTAATTATGTCAGTCCTTTCTTGTATCCTCTTCTTGTACTTTTAGTTTTTATGTTTCTGATATTTGCAGCTTCCGCATACTTGCTTGGCACGTGTGCTTGTTCCCTTGTGCGTGTGCATTTAGACTCGGTCTACGTGTGCATGCACGGGAGTACGTGTGTCATTAGGTTTGGCTTTTGCTAACCCCCGAACCCTGGGCTCGGGTTGTGACATACGTATTGTATGGTATCAGAGCATTCCTTGCTCATTCCTTGTTCTAGTGTGATAAGCATGTAGGCATGTAGGATCGTGGTGAGGATACGATTATTTCTTTGTGTTCTTTCTAGACTTTGGGGTTTGTTGGGCGCTATTGTTTTGTGTTTGTGTCTGACTCGTTCCATTTTACAGGATGGCATCAGGTTCTGGTTCGCAGCAGAACGCCGGAAATAACGAGAGCGGATCTGCACCATCACCGCAGACACCAAATACAGATGAATGCATCCTCATGCTATTTCAGTCCCTTCAGGCACAATCACAATCCATGCAGAACTTGCAAGCCCAAGTGACAACCATGCTAGACCGACAAAGCCAAGCCCCAGTTCAGTCACATGTAGATCAGCAGGTGATCTTGCAGCCTCGAGAGAGTGACCCGAATGCCCTATACGGGAAATTTCGCAAGCGAGGAGCGATTGAGTTCTATGGGACCGAAGAGCCACTGAAGGCAGAACAGTGGTTAGACCAGACAGAGGATGTCTTTGAGACCGTCGTGTGCACGAACCGACAGAAGGTCGGGCTAGCTACTTCTATGTTCAGAGATGTCGCAAAGACTTGGTGGAAGAGCGTGAAAGACTCCTACAGAGATATTCCGAGTGCTACCGTGTGGGAGATGTTCAAGCAACAGTTCAGAAGGAAGTTCATCCCGGCTCATGTGTTTCGAGCCAAGGAGGTTGAGTTCCTAGCTCTCCGCCAGCAGCAGATGACAGTAGCAGAGTATGTAAACAAGTTTATGCAGTTGTCGCTTTTTGCTCCGGACATGATCAGTACCGAAGAGAGGAAGGTGAACAGGTTTGTGGAAGGTTTGCATCCCCGGTACATGCACCACGTGACAGCGTTTCAGCGTCCCGCTACGTTCGATGATGCAGTGGACAGGGCCTATTCTGCTGAGGCCATCCACCAAGCTGCTAGAGCCGTTGAGCCCAAGCGACAGCCGCCTTTCAGTGCACGAGGACAAGTACAGAAGAAGACCAAAGGCCAGCAGAGTACTTCTAGTTCCAGTGGAGTGACTTGTGGATATTGCGGCAAGAGCCACACGACCGAAGCTTGTTGGAGGAAGGCCGGTGCTTGTTTTATTTGCGGTTCGAGGGAGCATATGATCGCCAATTGTCCTCGACAGAGAGCCTCCGGTGCAGCTCCATCTGGTCCTACTTCCGGTGCAGTTCCTAGCAGACCCAGTGCACCTACAGCTCCGAGCAAGCCACAGTCAGCTCGTCCAGGCTCGAGACAGCCTCGCCAGACAGCCCGTGCTTACGCTGCTACTCACGAGAGTGCCGAGGATCCACAGGTGGTTGAAGGTACTATTTTGATTTCGCGCGTCGAGGCTTTAGCTTTGTTCGATTCGGGGTCTACACGGTCTTATGTAGCACCTCATTTCGCCGAGCGGTTGCATCAGCCGTCTGAGCCGTTGCCATATGTGTTGGTTGTATCCACCCCAGTTGGCAAGCGAGTGGAGTGTAGTATGTACTACCCCCATTGCGACGTGCAGATTGCAGGTCATCAGTTACCTGTTGATTTGATCCTGTTGTCGATGCTGGACTTCGACGTGATCCTTGGTATGGATTGGCTCGCTCGATATCGTGCCTGTGTTAACTGTTACAACAGGACGATCTTCTTCGATTTAGGCAAGGGCTTCCGTTTCGAGGGCAGTCAGCAGAGATGCCCCAGGCGTGTGATTTCGGCGTGTAAGGCAGATCGCTTGATCCGCCGAGGGTGTGAAGGCTTCATTGCCTTTGTCTCAGCGAAGAAGGAGTCGAAGCAGCTAGGTGAGCTCCAGGTGGTCTGTGATTTTCCCGATGTCTTCCCGGACGATGTACCAGGCTTACCCCCGATTCGAGATGTGGAGTTCGCCATCGAGCTTGTTCCCGGCACGGCACCGATCAGCAAGGCTCCGTATCGCATGGCCCCAGCAGAGTTGTCTGAGTTGAAGAAGCAACTACTTAGCCTCAGCCTTAGGATCCCGACGGGGTGAATTTGGTATAGTTATAAGGACCTGCTGCAGTATGGATTTTGTCTTGGGGAACCGGACCCCAGGAAACCGAGACCCATTGTACCCTGGCCCGGACAATGGTGTTCTTTGCATGTTATAAGATCCCTCTTTTGGGAGCATATGGTAATGTAGTAGCCACTAGTTATGTACACAGCATGTTATCCTTGATTCACACAGCATTTTCTTTCTTGCATGATAGCCTAGTATACAAAAAAATGCTTTCTTTAATCACATGATGTTCTTATTCTGTTAGATACAGCGTGTGTTAACTTGCTATGGTTTATACTTTGCTGAATCTTCGTATTCACAGTTGTTTTTGGTGTTGCAGGCCCAGATCCCCCTGCCGAACCCTCGCCGGTCGGCCAGGCTCCAGATGAGACCCCCGGGGCCCCCTCAGGCCTAGAGGAGTGGATGTGATCACTCCACGGGAGCGCGTTCATGGCATGCATCATATTGGAGTCTTGTTTTGTGTGGGGTTCCAGACTTGTATTTGGCAGGACATTCATGATTGTCTATATGTTATTTTGTTCGTTTTGTAAAACTTTTATATGTAATTATGTCAGTCCTTTCTTGTATCCTCTTCTTGTACTTTTAGTTTTTATGTTTCTGATATTTGCAGCTTCCGCATACTTGCTTGGCACGTGTGCTTGTTCCCTTGTGCGTGTGCATTTAGACTCGGTCTACGTGTGCATGCACGGGAGTACGTGTGTCATTAGGTTTGGCTTTTGCTAACCCCCGAACCCTGGGCTCGGGTTGTGACATACGTATTGTATGGTATCAGAGCATTCCTTGCTCATTCCTTGTTCTAGTGTGATAAGCATGTAGGCATGTAGGATCGTGGTGAGGATACGATTATTTCTTTGTGTTCTTTCTAGACTTTGGGGTTTGTTGGGCGCTATTGTTTTGTGTTTGTGTCTGACTCGTTCCATTTTACAGGATGGCATCAGGTTCTGGTTCGCAGCAGAACGCCGGAAATAACGAGAGCGGATCTGCACCATCACCGCAGACACCAAATACAGATGAATGCATCCTCATGCTATTTCAGTCCCTTCAGGCACAATCACAATCCATGCAGAACTTGCAAGCCCAAGTGACAACCATGCTAGACCGACAAAGCCAAGCCCCAGTTCAGTCACATGTAGATCAGCAGGTGATCTTGCAGCCTCGAGAGAGTGACCCGAATGCCCTATACGGGAAATTTCGCAAGCGAGGAGCGATTGAGTTCTATGGGACCGAAGAGCCACTGAAGGCAGAACAGTGGTTAGACCAGACAGAGGATGTCTTTGAGACCGTCGTGTGCACGAACCGACAGAAGGTCGGGCTAGCTACTTCTATGTTCAGAGATGTCGCAAAGACTTGGTGGAAGAGCGTGAAAGACTCCTACAGAGATATTCCGAGTGCTACCGTGTGGGAGATGTTCAAGCAACAGTTCAGAAGGAAGTTCATCCCGGCTCATGTGTTTCGAGCCAAGGAGGTTGAGTTCCTAGCTCTCCGCCAGCAGCAGATGACAGTAGCAGAGTATGTAAACAAGTTTATGCAGTTGTCGCTTTTTGCTCCGGACATGATCAGTACCGAAGAGAGGAAGGTGAACAGGTTTGTGGAAGGTTTGCATCCCCGGTACATGCACCACGTGACAGCGTTTCAGCGTCCCGCTACGTTCGATGATGCAGTGGACAGGGCCTATTCTGCTGAGGCCATCCACCAAGCTGCTAGAGCCGTTGAGCCCAAGCGACAGCCGCCTTTCAGTGCACGAGGACAAGTACAGAAGAAGACCAAAGGCCAGCAGAGTACTTCTAGTTCCAGTGGAGTGACTTGTGGATATTGCGGCAAGAGCCACACGACCGAAGCTTGTTGGAGGAAGGCCGGTGCTTGTTTTATTTGCGGTTCGAGGGAGCATATGATCGCCAATTGTCCTCGACAGAGAGCCTCCGGTGCAGCTCCATCTGGTCCTACTTCCGGTGCAGTTCCTAGCAGACCCAGTGCACCTACAGCTCCGAGCAAGCCACAGTCAGCTCGTCCAGGCTCGAGACAGCCTCGCCAGACAGCCCGTGCTTACGCTGCTACTCACGAGAGTGCCGAGGATCCACAGGTGGTTGAAGGTACTATTTTGATTTCGCGCGTCGAGGCTTTAGCTTTGTTCGATTCGGGGTCTACACGGTCTTATGTAGCACCTCATTTCGCCGAGCGGTTGCATCAGCCGTCTGAGCCGTTGCCATATGTGTTGGTTGTATCCACCCCAGTTGGCAAGCGAGTGGAGTGTAGTATGTACTACCCCCATTGCGACGTGCAGATTGCAGGTCATCAGTTACCTGTTGATTTGATCCTGTTGTCGATGCTGGACTTCGACGTGATCCTTGGTATGGATTGGCTCGCTCGATATCGTGCCTGTGTTAACTGTTACAACAGGACGATCTTCTTCGATTTAGGCAAGGGCTTCCGTTTCGAGGGCAGTCAGCAGAGATGCCCCAGGCGTGTGATTTCGGCGTGTAAGGCAGATCGCTTGATCCGCCGAGGGTGTGAAGGCTTCATTGCCTTTGTCTCAGCGAAGAAGGAGTCGAAGCAGCTAGGTGAGCTCCAGGTGGTCTGTGATTTTCCCGATGTCTTCCCGGACGATGTACCAGGCTTACCCCCGGTTCGAGATGTGGAGTTCGCCATCGAGCTTGTTCCCGGCACGGCACCGATCAGCAAGGCTCCGTATCGCATGGCCCCAGCAGAGTTGTCTGAGTTGAAGAAGCAACTACAGGAGCTTTTGGATAAGAGTTTCATTCGCCCGAGCGTTTCACCTTGGGGAGCGCCAGTCTTGTTTGTCAAGAAGAAGGATGGTACTTTTCGGATGTGCATAGACTATCGACAGCTGAACAAAGTGACGATCAAGAACAAGTACCCCCTACCCAGGATTGATGAGCTGTTCGATCAACTTCAGGGCGCAGCATATTTTTCGAAGATTGATTTGAGGTCTGGATATCACCAGTTGAGGGTCAAAGAAGATGACATTTCCAAGACTGCCTTCAGGACTCGTTATGGTCATTATGAATTCCTCGTGATGCCTTTTGGACTAACCAACGCACCTGCAGCTTTTATGGCATTGATGAATCAGATTTTTGCTCCTTTCTTGGACCAATTCGTAGTTGTGTTTATTGATGATATCTTGATATATTCTAAGTCAGCAGAGGAGCATAAGGAGCATTTGAGAAAAGCCTTGTCGTTATTGAGAGAACATCGATTGTTTGCTAAGTTGTCGAAGTGTGATTTTTGGCTTGAGCAGGTTGCATTTTTAGGTCATATCATTTCACGAGAGGGATTGGCAGTTGATCCATCTAAAGTAGAGGCAGTGGTGAATTGGCCTAGCCCCAAGACAGTGACAGAGGTTCGCAGTTTCCTTGGTCTAGCAGGTTACTACCGTCGATTTGTCCAGGACTTTGCTAAGATCTCTTCTCCTTTGACGAAGTTGACCAGGAAGAATGTACCATTTGATTGGACTGAGGAGTGTGAAGCCCGTTTCAGGATTTTGAAAGAGAAGTTGACTACGGTCCCAGTGTTAGCCTTGCCAGATGGTAGTGAAGGATTCGTGGTTTATTCAGACGCTTCTCGAGTTGGCCTAGGTTGTGTGTTGATGCAGCATGGGAAGGTTATTGCTTATGGGTCGCGACAGTTGCGAGAACATGAGAAGAATTACGCCACCCATGATTTGGAATTGGCAGCCATCGTGTTTGCGTTGAAGCTGTGGAGACATTATCTATATGGTGTGCAGTTTGAGGTTCGTTCTGACCACCACAGTTTGCAGTATTTATTCACACAGCAGGAGCTGAACATGAGACAGCGGAGATGGCTTGAGCTTATTAAGGATTATGACTTCCCGATCAAATATCAGCCAGGCAAGGGGAATGTGGTGGCAGATGCGCTCAGTCGGAAAGCAGAGTCAGTGCAGCTTTTGAGCAGTTTCCTCTTAGAGTTCCATGGTCTCCCTATTGAAGTTAAACTAGTGGATGAGTGCGTGACGTTGGCTAGTACGCTAGTGTTTCAGCCTGAGTTGATTCAGCAGATAAAAGACAGGCAGTTTGAAGATCTAACATTGAAGCGCATTCGAGACCACATTGGAGACAGACCCGATTTCAGACTCGAGGATGGTGTACTCTATTTTCGGAGTAGGTTGTGCGTGCCAGCAGTTGATGAGTTCAAGGAGAAGCTGATGAACGAAGCACATTACGCTCGATATGCGATGCATCCAGGCAGCACGAAGATGTTTCGGAATCTCAAGGATCGCTTCTGGTGGAACAACATGAAGAGAGAAGTAGCAGGCTTTGTTGCTCGCTGTTTGACATGCCAGAAGGTGAAGGCCGATCATCAGAGACCGCCAGGCTCGTTGCATCCTTTGCACATACCGCAGTGGAAGTGGGAACACATCACCATGGACTTCGTTTCCGGATTACCGCCGACGAGCAGGAAGAACAACGCCATTTGGGTAATTGTAGATCGCTTGACGAAGACAGCTCATTTCATTCCTTTTCGGAAGGGTATGACATTTTCAGAGATGGCTAGGAAGTTCGTGGATGAGATCGTCAGGCTCCATGGTACCCCCGTGTCGATTGTATCCGATCGTGACAGCCGTTTTGTTTCGTCTTTCTGGAGAGCATTCCAAGAGGCTTTGGGTACGAAGTTGAGTTTCAGCACGGCATACCACCCACAGACGGATGGGCAATCAGAGCGGACGATTCAGACTTTGGAGGATATGTTGCGAGCCAGTGTGTTGAGCTACGAGAAAGAATGGGATCTTCATCTATCGTTGTGCGAGTTCGCCTACAACAACAGTTTCCACGAGAGCATTGGGATGGCACCATATGAAGCATTGTACGGGAAGAAGTGCAGAAGCCCGGTTTGTTGGGAAGAAGTTGGAACCCGCAGCTTTCACGGACCGACGATCATTGCCGAGACTACGGAGAAGGTACAGAAAGCCATTGAGAACTTGAAAGTTGCTCGGTCGAGACAGAAGAGTTATGCAGACACCCGCAGACGACCCTTAGAGTTTCAGGTTGGCGAGTGGGTTTTTCTGAAGATCTCACCGATGAAGGGTACGATCCGTTTCGGCCAAAAAGGCAAGTTAGCTCCACGCTATGTCGGACCGTTCGAGATCAAGAGTCGAATTGGTGATTTGGCTTATCGATTAGAGCTTCCCGAGATGTTTTCAGGAGTGCACAACGTTTTTCACGTTTCGATGCTTCGGAAATATGTTCACGATCCCTCCCATGTCATTCGTTATGACGAGGTCCAGATTCAGCCGAGTGCTGCATACGTTGAGCGACCGCTCCGTATCGTGGGAACCCGAGAGCAGATACTCCGCACCCGGACGATTCGATGGGTCAAAGTGCTTTGGGAGCATCACAGTCCCGATGAGGCTACGTGGGAGTTAGAAGAGCAGATGGCACGTCAGTACCCCGATTTGTTTTCCCAGGTATGAGTGAGTTAGTGTGCATTCCGAGGACGGAATGATTCTCAAGTAGGGGAGGATGTAACACTCCGACCCAGCTTGACCTCGTTTAGCGGTTAGTTAATCTTGTTTTCGTTGCTAATCGTGTTTTGTTGTGTTTTGATTTTCGTTACGGGTCATGGATAGGTAGTTGGGTTGAGTTTGACCTGGATTAAGTAGACCAAGCCCTTTTTCGTAATTTTAGCTTTTCTTAGACATGGTCATTTTTGCATCATCTTGATGTCAACACGTGTCTTTCGTTGAGCCCGTTAACTTTCGTAACTACGTCATTTGCAACCGAGGTCGTGTGATTCGATTGGACCCGCGTTTGACTCAAACTGAAATTAGCACTTTTGACTTGGCCCTTCTTGCAATTTGGACAACCCATTGACTTATATAAGATCAAAACCATCGACACTCAGGCTTTCTCTCTTGTTCTCTCTCGTTTTCTCTCTTCTTCCTGCACTGCACGTGGAATTCTCTTGCATTCACTTGAATTCTCTTGCATTCCTCCATCGATCAAGCTCTATTGTGAGGTTCTTGCATGAAAGGTGAGTTGGAAACCTTTCCATTCTCTCATCTCCTTTCTCCATCTCTTCTCCCTCTTGTCTCCATCGTGCTTGGTGTGTCTGTGTTTTGATTTCTCTCCATCCCTCATGCATGCATGTGGTTTTGTTTGTGTGTTAGGTTGTGTTTGGATCCAAGGGCTACCATTGTGCATTTGAATTCCAAATTTGAGGCAAGTATAACCATAGTTGTGAGAACCCATGTTGGTATGCTTTGATTTTTGGTTAGCTCACATTAATGTGTATGGAAAACGTGTGTTTACAGCCCATTGATACTCATTTGATTACTACTTGGTCTATCTCCCTTGATAAATTGAAATTTGGATGCTTCCCAGACATTCTGTACAGGTTTCAGGAAATGGAATTCGTACAGGTACGGCTAAGCCGTATGCTTCTTACGGCTCACAGTCCAGAGAGGAGAAAAACCCAGTTTTCCTCTACGGCTAGGGCACGGCTAAGCCGTGGAATGCCCTACGGCTAAGCCGTAGCTCAGCCGTGGCCCAGCCGTAGAACAATACAGGGTGCAATTTCTGGAATAACTGAGAGTCAGCAACTGACAGACCTTCTACGGCCCAGCCACGGCTAAGCCGTAGACCACACACGGCTAAGCCGTAGCACACACACGGCTAAGCCGTAACCACACATGAAGAATAAGGCTAGGTGTAAAGATAAGACCTATACGACCTTTATGATAGAATGTAGAGCACCTAGACTTGCCAACGGATGTGATACTATGCGTGAATGATCTCGAGGGCTGCGAATCATTCATGTTCGTTATCCGGATGTTAAGCACCTCCCCATGGGTGTTGGTTTAAGGGACTTCGTGCATCGCCCGATTCCAGGCAACACTAAACAACGGTGTATCGAATAACTTAAAACTACATCATCATGCACGGTTAGAAACACCGGATAATTAGATTAGAATTGGTTTGTAAATTAAGATGATTCGATTTCGCATGATTTGTTGCATACCATATTGCATTCGATCATTGATCTCACACTCTGACATGATTACTTGTATCCCGTTACTTTACTTCCACATTGCGATTATTTACCCTGAGTATACATGTATGATATGTTCACTTCCAGATATGCACGCATGATATATGATCACGATCTACTCAGGTTTTCTTGATTGACTTTGTATGGTCAGGCTCTACTTAGCCTCAGCCTTAGGATCCCGACGGGGTGAATTTGGTATAGTTATAAGGACCTGCTGCAGTATGGATTTTGTCTTGGGGAACCGGACCCTAGGAAACCGAGACCCATTGTACCCTGGCCCGGACAATGGTGTTCTTTGCATGTTATAAGATCCCTCTTTTGGGAGCATATGGTAATGTAGTAGCCACTAGTTATGTACACAGCATGTTATCCTTGATTCACACAGCATTTTCTTTCTTGCATGATAGCCTAGTATACAAAAAAATGCTTTCTTTAATCACATGATGTTCTTATTCTGTTAGATACAGCGTGTGTTAACTTGCTATGGTTTATACTTTGCTGAATCTTCGTATTCACAGTTGTTTTTGGTGTTGCAGGCCCAGATCCCCCTGCCGAACCCTCGCCGGTCGGCCAGGCTCCAGATGAGACCCCCGGGGCCCCCTCAGGCCTAGAGGAGTGGATGTGATCACTCCACGGGAGCGCGTTCATGGCATGCATCATATTGGAGTCTTGTTTTGTGTGGGGTTCCAGACTTGTATTTGGCAGGACATTCATGATTGTCTATATGTTATTTTGTTCGTTTTGTAAAACTTTTATATGTAATTATGTCAGTCCTTTCTTGTATCCTCTTCTTGTACTTTTAGTTTTTATGTTTCTGATATTTGCAGCTTCCGCATACTTGCTTGGCACGTGTGCTTGTTCCCTTGTGCGTGTGCATTTAGACTCGGTCTACGTGTGCATGCACGGGAGTACGTGTGTCATTAGGTTTGGCTTTTGCTAACCCCCGAACCCTGGGCTCGGGTTGTGACATCATCTACATAAAGTATTAAGAAAACCACCACACTGCCGTTGCACCTTTTTACACACAGGATTCATCAGGGTTCTGCTCAAAACCATAAGATTCAACAGCTTGATCAAAATGAATATTCCAAGATCTAGACGCTTGCTTAAGTCCATCAATGGACCTCTTAAGCTTGCACAACATATGCTCACAGCCTTAAGCTACAACTCCATCTAGTTACAACATATAGATACACTCGTCAATATTTCCATTAAGGAAAGCTGTCTTGACATCCAATTGCCAAATTTCGTAATCAAAATGAGCTGCAATGGATAAAAGAATCCGGATGGATTTCAGGATGGCTACTGGCGAGAAAGTTTCCTCATAATCGATTTCTTCTTTTTGAGTAAACCCTTTCGCAACAAGTCTGGCTTTGAAGGTTTCAACCTTTCCATCCATTTCTCTTTTCTTCTTGTAGACCCACTTACAATTGATAGGTTTTATCCCCTCTAGTGGTTCTACAGGATCCCAGACTTGATTAGAATACATAGACTCCATTTCTGATTTCATAGCTTTTTGCCATAGGTCTGCATCTTTGTCTTGGAGTGCTTTATTATAGTTACAGGGTTTGGTATTTAGCTCATCAGGGACTCTGTCAAATGACTCTCCCAAGAACATATACCGCTCAAGTAGACGAACAACCCTCCCACTACGACGAGGTACACCCTGTGTGTGTATGAGTAGTGTCACGCTGTGCTAAAACTAATCCTGGTGTACCATCATCAACATGCTGATCTGGCTCATCACCCAGCAAGTTGGTGGTTTCACCTAGAGTATCATCAGCTTGAGAGTTGGCAAGCCTCCCACTAGACGAGGTAATGGAAAGCTAAATTCTCCATATTGTGGTGTCTCTTCTTGTGCTGCTGGTAATGGAAAAGTTTGTGTAGGTCTCTCTCCTCTCAATTCCTCTAGAACAATTCTGCTTTTGGGTTTGTGGTTCATTACATAGTCCTCTTCTAAGAATTGAGCATTGGTGTTAACAATGACCTTTAGATCTTGAGGATTATAGAACAAACCACTTTTTGTTCCTCTGGGATATCCAACGAAAATGCAAACTTCCGTTCTTGGTTCCAACTTATCTATGTTCCGTTTCAGCACATGTGCTGGACTACCCCAAATCCGAACATGTTTTAAACTGGGTTTGCGCCCAGTCCATAGTTCTGTGGGTGTAGTAGGTACTGACTTAGATGGAACTAAGTTTAGAATGTATGCAGCCATTTCTAGAACATGCCCCCAGAACGAATTAGGTAAATCAGAATAACTCATCATTGACCTCACCATATCTATAAAAGTCTTATTCCTTCGTTCTGCTACACCATTTTGTTGATGTGTACCTGGTGCAGACAACTGGGATGTAATCCCCTCTTGTGCTAAGTAATCCCTAAATTCTCTAAAGAGGTACTCGCCACCACGATCAGATTGTAGTGTCCTGATACTCTTACTTTGACGCTTTTCCGTTTCTGCTGTATACTCTTTGAATTTCTCAAAGCATTCGGACTTACGGCGCATTAAGTAAATGTACCCATACCTTGAGTCATCAATAAAAGTAATGAAATACTCAAATTCACCTCTTGCCTGGACATTCATAGGTCCACACAGGTCAGAGTGAACCAATTCCAAAAGTTCTTTGGCCCTATAGCCTTTTGCCAAAAAAGGGCGCTTGGTCATTTTCCTCTCTAAACAAGATTCGCAGACTGGAAGTGTCTCCACTTCCAATGAAGCTAATGGTCCATTTGCAGCCAGTCTTGAAATCCAGTTTAGATTGATATGACTTAGGTGTAAATGCCAAAGATACGTTTGGTTCAATTGTGAAGGTTTTTTCTCTTACATGGTAGGGTAATTGTGGTATTCGATTCTGTTAGTTGCAGTTTAGGAGAGATAGGATCAACAATGTAAAGATCATCCACCAATGAACAGGAACAAATAAACCTCTTATTGTACTTAATAACCACAAATTTATTAAAATAAACGGAATATCCGTTTCTAATCAACTTGGAAACAGAAATTAAATTTCTCTTAATAGAGGGAACATAAAGACAATCTTTTAAAATTAAAGTCCTATCTCTATTAAAACTAAGATAAACATCTCCTACTGCAACTACTGCCACTCTCGCAGCATCACCCATAAGCAAATAAATCTCTCCATCACTTAGCTGCCTGGTTTCCTGGAACCTCTGGAAAGAATTGCAAATATGATTAGTGTCTCCCATATCTACACACTAGGTACTGATGGATACAACCGCCAAACATAATTCAGCAATTTGTGAATGAAATTTACCTTTATTGTTCACTTTGTTGAGATAAGTTGGACATTGCTTTTTCCAGTGCCCTACTTGCTTACAATGAAAACACTTGCCCTTAGGCTTTTTCACTCCTCCCTGAGGTCCGTTGCCACCTTGAGGAACTGCATTACGATTCTGACCCTTTTTCTATTTCTTCTTGCCTTTTGGCTTAGAAACAAAACCTTTTTCAGCAATGTGAACACTAGCTGACCTTTTCAGAAGGCCCTCAGCAGCTTGAAGTTCCTTGAGTAATTCCGCCAAAGAATAATTGAGCTTGTTCATGTTGTAATTTAGGAGAAAATTCTCAAAGGAATTAGTTAGGGACTGGAGAATGATATCGACCTGGTTTCCCCATCAATTTCAGCTCTAAGGACTTCTAGTTCATTGAGGTGTCCTATCATTTTCAGAACATGGTCCATTATAGAGGTACATTCAGCCATCTTAGTGTTAAATAGTTCTTTCATGGCAACTTGCCTTGCTGCCCGATCCTGATCACCAAATATCTCCTTAAGACTGTACAAGATATCATAGGCAGTAGGAGAAGACTAATGCTGATGTTGCAAAACATTTGACATAGATGCCAACATGTAACACCGCCCCATCTCATCAGCCTTGATCCATTTTTTGTATGCCTGGACAGCCACCTCATCGGTACAACCATCCGGAGGTTTCTCTAGGCACACCTCAGTGAGTACATATTTGTACTCTTCAGCAGTTAACACAATATTCAAGTTTCTTTTCCAATCAATATAATTAGGTCCAGTGAGTTTGTGTTCTTTGAGAATTACAGCAAGTGGATTGAAAGTTCCCATTTTAAATCCTGAAAATTACATAATCAACAAATTATGATGGGCAAATAAACTTTGGATTCAAATAAAAAAGGCTGCCTCTGCCAATTAATAAAAGAATCCGACAGCAATTTAAAACATTATGCATAGTATGCCTCGATGTGAAGACTTCTACCATACTTATTTTGTTTAGATAGGATATAACCTATTAGTTTTACAATCAAGGCAACAAATCATGCCAAGCAAAACCAAATAGCTGCCATGACTTTGGTCTTATAAATAATAGCAGTGACTCAGATGGAGAGCATATTATTATTTATAGCTAAGTGTATACCATCATTTAATTCAAGGTCCATTATTCTGTATTCGGTCCCATCAGATGGAGAGGTGACCTATACTAATAATTACCCTAAATCATCCATATAAGAATTTGTACTAGAGATTCCATAATTAACTCATCCGATGAGGAAGAAGATCTAAGGTCAACACATAAATCAATTACATCTCCTACAAAACAATGATGGAGACCGTAGGAACTAAGACGTTCCGTCTCCCACTTAGTTATTTAACAATGAGGGTTCTTGTATAATAGTCTAATAAGGCCAGTTTAGAATTTTGAAGTAATACATTACCACGATGTCTAGGTTACCCTATCTTTACGCATCATAGCATTGGTATGATTAATAAAAGAAAAATTGGTGTTCAATTTTATTTACAAATCACATGAATGCTACCAATTTTTCCATTCTAAACAGTATTAAATAGATCTAATATCATATGAAGCAAGTTATGATATTCATAAACATTCAAGCACAAAAAAAAAAAAAAAAAAGCATGACCAACACTAGAATCCTACGATCCTTTGTCTTCTTGATTGCCACTTTTTCAAAATATGGGCCTCGCAGAGGGGATCCGGGGGGTATCCCCAGCGAGGATCGAGCTGCCTTCAAAACTTGTGTCCCTCCTTTTAAAAAAATTACATTAAACCTAAGCCTCCTGATGAACGGAGTCCACACGCTATATCAATATAATTACATCATTATGAAAAATTACATTGAATCATAAGCCTCCTGACGAACGGAGTTCACATACTATATCAACATAATTATATCACCATGAAAAATTAAAAATGTGTAAAACAGTAACCACGAATATGATTCATGGGATCCATTCACATAACATACACACATGGTGACTATGATAGCCAGATCAATCACTGTAAAACAAGGGTTAGACAGTCCGCTACAAAACTAGTTACAGCAAAACGCAATTGCCATGACTTTTTATAGTAGCCTATAATCCTTCTATATTCTGTTTAATTCATACGCAGTATCAAGGTTGGCTCTGACACCACTGTTAGGAGGCAGCCACCAGGATCCTTTGACATCGTGCACAGATCACTGCGGAAATAAGCTTAAACGATAATGATTCAAGAACCATACCTGCGAGATCTCTTTGATTTGACATCGGTCTTATAACAGCCTGAAAATCTCAAGATCTTCTATTGTATTCCTCTATGCTCGAACTCGCACCGGGGTGTGGGCCTCTTCTGCTAATTTTCCTTGCTCTAAAAAACGAGATTTCTCTTATATATATTTTCTAGAGAGTAATAGCGCATATTTATAGGATACAATAGGAGCCTTAAGAAGGAAATAAGGAATAGGCTTCTTATAAAAATAGGAAACCCTAATTCGACCCAAATTAGAATCCGAGATCCATAAATTACAATTCAACCCACTAAAGAATTATAATTGTAATCCTGTCTTTATTCTCAAAATAATCTTTCGAGCTTCTTGTTATTAAATGTTTATTAATCTCCCCACGTTAAGGTTTCAGATATCCATCGATTAAATAATTACTGACGCCTATATTTAATTGATATTTTTATAATTCCTTAAGACCTTACACTTAACTTTTTTGATATGTCAGACACTAAGTCCACCTGCAGGGTTTGACATAATCAAAACCAATAAGCTTCGTCAAGGGGATATCATCAATTCCTATTACGGGACGTGGATTCTGTCAATAAACTAATATGCACCATACACATAGTGTAGTTATCCAATTTACTGAGATTATTAACCCACAAAAGGTTTCACTCCTTTGTAAATCAAAATGCAAAATACTAAATGCACGTGTCTATTATTTATATCAGGATTAAGAGTAGAAGCTCTCATAATAACTATTTTAATGTTAATAATCTTATATAGTCAGTATAAAGATAATAACCCAAAAGTGGTCTTGTTCAATACACACAAAGTGTATTAATATAAGGAGTCGAAACTATACTGTTTCCCGTAGCCAAGACAAGCCTACTAAACCTCATGCTACAATCATATCGATGGTATGTCCAGTTCCATGGATCGCTTGAATTAAGAAATAAACTGGTACTTATAAACTGTATCAGAATCTTCATAGATTTTTCTATTACTAATTTGAAAGCATCATTACACGTTATTCAATTGATGTCTTAAACTGAGGGTTTAATTCATATTTTATTTTATTGTTACCAATTGCAGTTAACCTTTGACGTTGGCAGGGACTATGAAAGAGATTTGGTGTTGAGGTCTATCATTGACTATAAGTGCTAGGATTTATATAAAGAATGGAAAAGTATGTTGCACATGCACTACCTTACACTAAAAAAGGATGGGGTGTCAGACATCAAAAGCCATCCATTGTGTCCTTGTAATTTGGATGACTGAAAGTTCATGATTGAGCATGTGTGGGAGAGCGACTATTTTAAGGTATTCCTTATTGGTGTTATGTGTGTCTGTATATATATATATTGTTTGGGCTTCTACTAGTTTGAAATAGACCAACCAAATGTGGGATAATTAAGCTTATTTTGGTGCTTTCTTCTTAAATTTTGTGCTCATAAAAAAAGTTCAAAGGTGGAAAAAAGGCACGAGCCGCCCAGAAATACAATCATACAAGTATTTCAAGATCATATGCATTACGAACATCTATTGATGTAAGTCTGGGATTGTAAATTTTTACACTCTTAATTAAATTTCAATATTTAGTTAATCTGACTCAAATATCTAATAAATAATAGGCATCAAAGAATGGTGGTGTTCGACTGTCTATCTCGGATATTTTTGAGCAAACTCATAGATGTGGTTAGCACGGTGGGATGTAGATAAATAACTATACTGAATAACATCATGTAAGCACTACTTAATTCATTTGTTTGAATCATTAAATGTACATTTTTTACATATGCTATGGGTTTACATGATGAAAAATGACAGGCTATGCAAACGGAGAAGATTGTCGCATAGTCATAACTGGGTGTCGAGAATTTGCAAATCTAGGTACAAATTTCCATCGATGTGCTTGGGAAAAGGTCAAGTTTCTCAAGGGGATTTGGGATCCGCAGCACTGCTGCATCTTCCATACAGTCTCAGGCCCTTAATCCTAAGATGATCGCTCTTGAGAAAAAGATAGTTAACCAAAATAAGACCTTGACTGCATGGCGGGGCTTATTGCAAGTGATGGCTACAAAAATTGGGATAAATCCTGCCAGCGTACTGGGGTTAGTTGATTCAGCCAGCGTTTCGGGGTTAGCTCTAGAGAATGGTGGTGAAGATGGTACATCGAGTGGAGGGCAGGATGTGGCTTCCCTTAGTTAGTAAACAAAAAAATTTTTTTTTTTCAATTCTAGAGAGTGGTTTGGACTTAAAGGTTGAGTTTAAGGAGGTATCTTGAATTAAGTAAATAAATTATTTCATACATTTAATTTTTGGACATAAATTTTGTTGTGGCTAACTTTTGTGATGATTCATTTTGACAATATAGACCTTGTGAGGCCCTTAGAATATTATTGTGGCTTTGAAACACATTTTGGGTATCTATTTTTAGGGAGAGACGCTACCCCTTTATTTTCAAAAGGAGTGGTTAGTATAATTTGCTACCTTTTGAATTTATTAACTTAACGGGTGACAATAGCACATGCATATAATTAGGTTAGAAATTAATTCATTGATAAAATGCTCATGATTTTCTGTATTTTTTTTTTGCGTAAGTTGATGATAGACGTCTTTAGTTTGATAACTAGATGGCTTCTTCTCTTGTTTTCTTTTTTATCACAAGCATTTGGACTTGTTGAACATTATTTTCTTGTTTTTGGATATTTGAATATATTTGAGGCTTATTTGGATGGATATATTGGATATTTTATATTTTTTAAATATTTGTTCATTGGGATTCATAATTGATTGGATTTTAATTTATTTGTATGTTTATTGAATTAGTTTGGATGAGATTGGTATAAACAGGTTATAGAAAAAAATTAAAAATAAATAAAAGAATTTTTTCAATATTTCTTTTGGCTATACAATGTATGTAGGTAAAGAACAGACAAAAATTATGGCTATGTGTATTGCGTCAGCAAAAGTTTTGTTTATAATAAAAAATAATATTTGTTTACTTTTGCCTACGAACTTTTCATGGCAAAAGTGTTTATTAAAATTATAAAAAGTAATATTTAACTTTTGGCTATGCAAACCTTTGTAGCCAAAGGTTATATATTTGCCTATGCAAAATTTTCATAGCCAAAGGTTGTACATTTGCAGACGACATGTTGGTGTAGGCAAAAGTACAACCTTTGGCTATAAAGATTTTGCATAGTCAGAAGCATCACACTTGCTCTACCAGTAAGCGTAGCAAAAAACTCAATCTTTGCCCACGCACTAGCTTGTTCATGGGAAAACACCATTCTGCACAACCTTTTGGGTACAAATTGCCCACGAATGTCTTTGCGTAGGCAAAGAGTTTTACCTACATGTCTAGCCCTTTGCCTATAATTTTTCTGATTGGCAAAAGTGCATTTTGTTGTAGTGTCACCATTTTGCTTTAAACTTTCATCTACAGTATGCAAAATGGATGCGTCCCATCTCGTCATCAGAGGAAAGCGACCGGCATGATCACATGCCATGGAGTGAAGCACGTCCCACCACACAGCTCATGCTATACTCCTTAATGCATGGCAACGTGGCCTAATCCAATGCCATGACAGACTCTCCATCACCTATGCCCATTAACATTATATATATGTGTGTGTGTGGCCTAATTCCATTTTCTAGTATGATGAGTGCATCAATGAAGTGAGAAAAGAGAAATAGAAAAAGGCCGTAGCCTATTGTCTGTGTGCGTCCTTAGAAGTGTTTTTGTAATAGTTTGTATCCACCTGAGAGTGAAATACAATTATTAGTGTGTTTCTCTTCAGTGCTCATGTATTGTTTGTAGACCAACTTAAAATTTTGCTGCACCCATACCACCTTGTGATTCTCAGATTTGGAGACCGAAACGTTTTTAACCCAAACATAGCCGTTTCAATATTAGTTTGCACCTGCTCCAGGTAATCCACAGATGACCTCAGGTACTCTTTGTACATCAACCAAAGCTCCTCGTGTATAATCCCAGCAGTGTGTGTGAGCGAACTCGATTGGATGAGGTCACCCACAACCGCAACAGGTGTAACTGTGAAGAGCACATATCCAAAGTAGCCCTGTGAGAGCGAGGGCTGAAGTCGCATGTGGCCATTGACGAGGATGTATAACTTGGTCTCTTGGTTTTCTGGGATGTCTCTTGCCTTGCAGGCGCACTACCACATGTGTTGTCAGTGTCTAAAAGGTGGTGTAGGTGGTGCTATGAGACTCTTATTTGATCCGAGACTTTAATTGATGGAGTTTGTGGGTTGAGGTGGGTTTGGGCGTTTCATATGGATGTGAGAAAGAGGAAGGCTGAGGTGGGTTTGGGGGTTTCACATGGATGTGAGGAGGAAGGTGAGGGGGTTTGGATAGTCAACCACGCATTTGTATGGTCGTCGCTTGAGGTGACGACCATCTCGGACGCCCCTCCGCTGCTGCTGCTGCCTCACCGGATCTGGATCGCTGCTGCCCGCCGGACATCGCTGGTTCCTCGCTGCCACAGCCGAGGAAGAGGAGGTCGGCTCTTGTTCACAGACAATAGTGACAAAAGGTTAAAGAGGACGACAGTAACTAGGTATATCCCAGGTCATTCTAGGTTGGGTCAGGTCAGGTCAGACTTGACCGGTTTATGCAGGAAGCCCAGCGAGCAGTTAACCAGGTTGGTTTCGGGTTCGGTCGATTCGGACTTGACCCGTTAAACCCGTGAAGCAGCAGTGCAGAGCAGCTATGTCGGGATAGGCTAGGTCAAGACCAGGTGAGGTTGACCTGACCTATAGTAGTGGAAGTCCAGTTTAGGCACACGTTTGTGTCAAGTCAGTTATGGGTCAGGTGGACCCGACCCAATTCTGCGGAGAACCTAGCTAACCAGATTCCGGGTCGGGTCCTGTTCCAGATCAGGTTGACTCGACCCATTTGTAGCAGAGCCCACCCAGCATTAGCAGGGCTAACGTCAGCACAGTCAAACGGAAGGTTTGACCAGTTTCAATGGATGAAGTTGTCTCTGCGATATCTTAATCGTCCGATGTCTAATTAGAGATCCGTTTAAGTCTACGAACTTGTTGTGAGGAGATCTATGCATATGTGGAAGAAAATGGGCAGTTCAACGGTCAAAAAGACTGTTTGACTAATTGGAGCGCGAAAATTTGTTTCTACGATATTGAAGCCATCCGGATCGGATTTCAGATCCGTTTCTTCCAATGTGCTCGCAGTGATGAGATCTACAAGGCAAACAAAAGATATTGGCAGTTTGATGTGTTGAAAATAGGGCAGTTTATAGGTGATTCAGATATCAACATCACACGAACTTGTTAAGTAATTCGAACCTTTGGTTCGACGTGGAGTATGACCAGAAGAAGTTTGCAGCATGGATGCAAGGATGTACCTTCAGCAAGGTATGGAAAGACATAGACAGGTATTTTTAATGTGGCTTAAAGATTTGTGGAATCCAAGTTTAGGTGGAGATTGTTAGGTTTATGTCTTGTATTTCGGTTTAGCCGGATTGGTTCATTAGTCTAGCCAATGACTAGGTTAGGGTCAAGCGTAATTTTTTCTTTGTACCGGGGCTTTCTTGGAGGCCAAGAAAGCAAACATTATATATTCATGTAATGTGACCCTAGACTCGGTGTAGGAGATGTTGCAGATCTCTTCCCCGTGGTGTAGACTACGTAAGGCCATATATGGTATAGAGAGGTGTGAGTTCTCTTCCTTGTGGTGTTGACACACCACATATGACAGGGTGCTATGAGGGCAAGATTAAGACCTATGAAGATTGAGGAGCTAAGTGTTAGAGGAGGGGGAGTCCTTGTAACAAACTACACAGTATCTTTCATAGTGAAATCAAGTAAGATGCTCATAGATCGTGGAGGTGGCCTTTATGGTGAGCCACGTAAAATCTCTATGTCATGGTTGCATGGCTTTCTTGTTCTTTATATGTGTGATGATGTTGATTGCTTCCGCATGTGCACTATAAATTCCACTTTTAAGACTGAGGTCTTAGAATTAATATAACTTTCTGGACATGCAATTAACTCTATCTATCCTACATCATCATCAGAATTGGAGGAAACTAAATGATGAATCAAGTCTTAAGTGCATATACAGTGCCTAACTTGCAAAAAGAAAGCAATGTGCTTGACATGGATGCAAGGTGCTGTTATATAATTTTGTTATCAATAGATTTCTTCTCCAACATAAAACTAGAATACTTCCATGCAGAATTCATTAAAAAAAATTATTCAAAGGTTATGTACTTTATATTAACTAACAATATTGATAGTAAGAGAGAGCATTCGCAAGTCCGACATTGACAATAATGATTCGTAAAAAGTTGAAAACATAAACAGTCAGATTTAATAAAAACAAAACAGATTTGCAAAGCAGAGAATAATTGAATGGAGCAAAGGGAAAGAGGCTTAAATCTTAGTCATAGCTATCCGACTTTGAGCAAAGAGACGACAGATGACAAGAAAAAAAAAACCCCTGAATCACAAAAATCCAAAATACTAAAACCCTAAATAAATAAAATCCTCAAATTGAAAAGCACATATTTTAGAACACTAACACTCAAAAGTAGAGATTTTACCTTGGGATTTAGGGCTTTCTTTGTAAAAGAGGCAAGAGACGAGTAATGATGATGCACTCTGAAGTTGGAAAAGATCAAAGAACAGTGAGAGAAGTAGGGTTTTAGCCAAGATCACAGTGAATGAGGTGAGCAATAAGAGCGATTAAGAGTTTTCATTGTGACCGAAAGGGGAAACAAAAGAAATAAGATGCCTATTCTTCTTCTTCCTCTCACGCATTCTCCCTATTTCCCCTTATTTCCTTTCGTCGTTCTTCCTCTCTTTCCTTTTCTTTTTTCTTTACTCTCCCTTCTTATCTCCTTCCATTTGTTTGCGCCCCTTCTTCATATGTTTCTTTGTGTTGATCGAGTGAAGAGAAATGGAAAATCGGGATTTGGGCTTTTTGTGCTTATTAGGTATTAATTAAAGGATTGCGCCACTCGAGTTAATTAAACTCTTTATTTTTTTATTGCTTGATGCAAATGGAATTAGTGATTAGGCATGGAATCGAAAGTGATGATCTCAAGTGGGTTCCACCTAAGCCACATTTGATCCTATAATTATTTTATGAAAATATATTAATTCTAAAGAGACTTAGGGACTAAAATTTTATTACTTTCATTTTATTTTGTTTAAATTGACTTATTTAGGCTCCAATGATATGATCATGCTGGGCATTCTAATCAATTTAATAATTTATTTTGATTTCCTCAACTAATTTGAGTTATTAATTATTATTTACGTAATTATCACCAATGTAAATCTTAACACATTTTTTTTTGGTGTGGTCAATGATTAGAATGTGGTATGCATGTAAATGTGGGCCGTGTTGGATGAGCTGGCCCATTTGTGCCGTGCCAACCCATGTAAAGTCACAAGCCTTGACATGCTGTGCCCAAATACCTAAGAGACCAGCCAAGAATGACCCCAGCCATGTTGTGCTAGGCCATGCCCCACATGGGCTACTCCGAGTAAGCAATTGAAGGTTGCAAGGTCAAACCAAATAAAAGGCATAGCAGTGGAGGAAGACGGCCTTCTTCCCAATTTGATTGGGAAGGGCGTGGGCACGGCGATACTTGTGGCAAGCAAAGTAAGACTTGGCAAGGAGGAAGTAGTCGTTACCGGCGATGTCGTCCTGGTCATTGTGGAAGATGGGGGTGGTGACTTAGGAGACGTCGGCAAGTAGAATAATGTCAAAATTTTATTTAAAAAAAGTAAAATACTCGAAACGGACATTCCATCCCGACGTTTTTTTGATGCACTTTGTCGGTGATAAAAATAGGTTGCCGCCAAAAATATATCCTTTGATGGCACAAAAAAGCATTCGCTCGGCATGAATAGTGCACCAGTAAAAAGAATTTCAAAAATTCAATAATAAAAATATAATATTGAAAATGAAAATATATGCGTGGCCAGAGTTTTTTAACTTTGCCTACAAAATACCGCACACCAAAGGATATTGCCTATAGAAAACTATGTGTAGTCGAAAGTCTTGACCTTTCCCTACGCAAATATATGCATGGCCAAAGTTTTTTCACTGTGCCTAAAAAAAAACCACATTACCAAAGGATATTGCCCATGAAAAACTATGTGTGGCCAAAAGTCTTGGCCTTTTCCTATACAAATATATGCATGGCCAAAGGTTTTTCACTTTGCCTACCAAATACTACATCACCTAAAGATATTTGTTCGTCAGTAAAACTTTGCCTCTCCTTCTGGAAAGAATCGCAACTACTATTTCCTGCTCAAATATGTTGCGTCACCAAAAGTATGAGAGAATTGTGACTTTTGCCTATGTAAGTTCATTTTCATGGGCAAAAGATAACTTTTAGCAACATAAAAAGGGCCAATGTGGGCAAAGTCGTTGCCAATAATGCAATTTGTTGTAGTGTATATAGGAAATCAATCCTAAGCCTAAAAATTAGTCCTAAGCCCATGTAGGAACTAATCTCAAAGTGCGGTGAATAGTCATATTGAAAGACAAAAAATAAAAAGGAAGGAGGTTAAACCGAAAGGTGATGGCCTTTTGATAAAGTTTAGTTTGGGTAAGGAGCCTAATTTTATACTCATCAAACTATCACTTACTACTTACTATACATTGAATTAAATAAAAAAAAGTTATATTATAATAGAATCATTAAAATTTAAGGCTATTGAATTATATGATAATTTGATTGGCAAAAAATTATAAAATGAGAACCTGACTATATAAAATTAGGATGGGTTTTCGCTAACGCACTAATTAAGATAGGTCTTTGCCAACGCATATAGTGTGTTAGCAATTAAGATTAGTCTTCGCCAACACACGCAGTGTGTTGATAATATTCTCAGGGTGTGTTGATAATATTCTCAGGGTGCCTTTCTCAATGCACTTACGTGTGTTGCAAATAGGTCAAATCATTGCCAACATATTGTTAACGTTGCCAAAGGATAATATTTCATTGCCAAAATTTTTACTGTCTTCACGGGGGAATTTTTGTATAATTTCGACACCTTTTGCCATTGTAGCCTCATTTGCGTTGGCAAAAGTATATAATTTTATGACTTTTGCCAATACATTGTTATTTATGTTAACAAAAGGTAACATTTAGTAATGCCTTTGTAATGATGTCAGCAACAAGCATTGAGGATTGCGCAATTTGTTGTAGTTTGATAGCTTGATAAGAAACTTTTTTTTTTTGGTGTAAAAAGTAGATGATTTTTTTTAAAGTAGATGACTTTTTAATATTTAGTAGCATGTAATGTTTTTTTTAAGTAGACATTATAATTAGAAACCTGGTATTTTATTCTCAATTTTGGAAAAAAGTAAAAAAAAATTCTTATCACACCACTCAAGATAAAAGATCATTATATTTTATCACCATCTCTTATAAATTGCCGGGTCCCTAATGTCTATGCATGTGATAGGATCTCAATTCTGGAGATATTAAAATCTGTGATAATAAAGTTTAACATGCGTTTTCCCACATAACCCGATGGTCAGGATCTGGAGATATCCACAGGCTTGCGAAAATAAAGACAAAAGACTTTTCCGGTGGATAAGGGCAGGGCTAAGCACACATTTAAATGCATGTTGGCCGCACTTTTAAAAATATGAGCCATTCATTAGTTTTAAGATCTTTATTTTTTATTGATTTTAAGTTTTTAAAAAGCCATTGAGGAGTCTAACCATTTATTTAAATTAATCAACATATGAGTGCCTTTCTCTATTTCTATTACAACAAAAAAAATAACAAGATAAGTCCATTATATGCTTCAGATGAAATTTAATTTAGTGGTTTTAATTTTATATATTTAAATAATAAAAAATAATTATTACAAATGATCCTAAAATTGATGAATGACTTGAACTATAAAAAAATTGTGGCTCCATCCTACGTTAAAATGAGGGCGTTGTACCAGTAGGGCGCTGCACTGTACTCCAGCCCACTGGATAAGGGAAAAGACCAGAGGAGAGACGACCACATTGGCAGACTGTTTTGGTGCAGGCCTGCATGTATTAACGAAGCTTGGGAAAGATCCCCAAAAGAGGATAAGATAATCTAGAAAGCAAAATGACACGTGATCACTCCCTTATTATTTATTTATCCGTAGAAAGCATTTGTCTCCCACGTGCCAATATCCCAGCAAGCAGTACTGCTGCACTGCGACTACCCATGTGTACTGGAAAGATGTAAAGCCATTTCATGGAAACATACTGTCCATGTGATTTCTGCCATAGAGGGTACTATGATTGTGCTGCCTAAAAGATTTTTATTACTTTCAGCAGTGAAAAGAGCCAGGGCACACATATTGTTTTTTAAAAAATTCTTACGTGTTGCTTTGTTAAAGCATTATCAAATTTTATTCTGAAAAGGAGATCACTAGTAAATCACATTAGTAATCATATTTTCAATCTTAAGAGAGAGCCCATACTTATTTAAATTAATATACAAGAAATCTCATAAAAGAGAAAGAAGTTCATTTGCATTGTTGGAATTTTAAATAAAAATAATAATTCTATAAAAATTGGTTCTCATAAGTTTTTTAGAGAAGTCTAATTAGGGCATATTTATCATTCAATTCAAATTTCATAATATATAGGGACCTCCATAGTTACACATCTCAAGTTTCTATCAAATCAGAATATACTAGACCGTAGAATCAATTGAATACCAATCCAAATGAACTGAATTTGTGGGCAACGGATGAAGAAGATAGGGTCATATGATTAAGGCAAAACTTGGTACTTGAAGTGGTCTTACTTAGATCTTTTCATTCCCCCAAGTTTTATCTCTAAATGCAATCCTTAAGTAGGCCCCATAAAAAGTACTCATAGTAGATATGTGCATATATTTCTTAAAGAATTAAAGCCCTTTAAATAAATGGGCGACAGCAAAAAGTAGTATTCTCTTCATTAACCCTCAAGTACGTTAAAAGAAAAAAAGGAACCTTCGGCAATTGAGTTATATGGACGACCTCAACTCTGAAAAAAAAAAAAAAAACACTCAATGTGGTTATGCCAATGGTTTTGTGGTTGTTGGATAAAAATCTCAGCCGAAATTAAAAATATGCTCTTTAACTTGATTTTTAATTCACGATAATGGCGAACGGCAAAGTCCATGATCACATGCAATGATATGTTTAGAATAATTTATATAATAATATAATATTAAACTAGACAAAGCAGTCCTAGAAATGGTCACAGTGATGGGGTTTGTTTTGTATTGGGTTTGTCAAGGTGGAATTTTTTGAGATTGTGTAGATGGGTTTACCATGGCAGAATTTTTGGAGGCAGTGGAGATGAGTTTATGGAGATGGAATGTATTGATATAGTGAAGATGGGTTCTTTTGGGAGATTGTGCAGATGGGTTTTGTTTTAGTAAATATATTTAGGGAGAGGAGAATTTTAATAATATTTGAAGATGGAATTCTTTTGGACATTGTGCAGCTCTTTTGGAGGGTGTAATTTTTGGAGATTGTGGAGATGAGTTTATGGAGATGGAACGTTTAGGTAATATGAAGATGGGTTAATTTGGAAGATTGTGCAGATGGGTTTTGTTCAAGTAAATTGATTAAGATTGATTAGATTTTTAATCATATACGAAGATGGAATTCTTTTGGAGATTGTGCAGCGCATTTGGAGGTTGAATGCAGCACCCGAGGGTGCTTCATAAAACGTTGAAAACGTTGGAACAGTGATAGTACGAAGAACAGGGCTGCTGAGATTTATAAAAAAGGATATTGTTGAATATAAGAGGTCGGGTCCACATTTTTTGTCGCCGCATAATTGATTGCCTTCACTAATGTATACAAGCCTCTTCTTTATTGCGCTGCTTTTAAAGTTTTAACGGATGACCCGGAACCACGGCAGCATCTATGCCATTAATCACATGGGAAACCCAACCTACAATTGATAACAAGACTGGCAACCACGGCGATAGAAGTCATAAAAAACAGCATCATATGATTTTTACGATATAAAATATAAAAAGTCGATTTTGATAGCATATATTTATAATATATAAGTATATAATGAAATACAGAATAATATGCTTTCATAAAAAATACTATTTCAAATTTAAATAAATGAACAATTTATAAATTCTTACATCTTGCAAGCGCGTATGACGCTTTTCACCAAGCTTGAGCACGAACTACAGTGGCTTGACCTTAATAGTTTTTGGCTTCGGTGCTAGAGTTTAGATGCAGGGGCGCTCGAGCGTGCACCTTGTTTTTTGAATTTTTCTCTTCAGCTCTTCTGGTGGCGCAAATCATAGTCTATTTTAGAAAAAAATATAATATACAACTCAAAGGACCCAACGTTTTGTCTAACCCATGAGTTGGCCAATTACAAAAATCTTTATAGTTATAGTCTTTTAACTCTTTCTTGTAATTATCTAGAACTATATACAAATTATTTTAAAATTATTTTTTTCTCTCTAATTTTTATAATCTTTTAAAAAAATTTATTTCCACAAAATCTTTTAAATAAATCACATGTCTAGTGAAAAAAATAGTGTCTGGCCCGTTTGTTTGTGAGGTAGTGTAAACTATAATAGAGTAAAATATTTGAAATTCAAATTTCCTCCCTTCCTTTTATAAAAACTCAAATTTCCCCCATTATTTTTTAAGAAAAGTAAAAAAGTTGTCACTAAATTACAAAAAACTATCTACTTTTTATACAAAAAGCCAAAAAAATTCCACATCAAGCAACTAAAAATAAAAAAGTCATCATAATTGGGGTGCAATATTTGCTTGTTCAATCCATGGTTATAATTTTGCTTGTTTAAACCACGGTTGCAATTTTTTGCACTCCCTCAACCTATTATTGGGAACTCAAACTGACATAGTTATGAATAATTCAAATCATATGCGGCAACTATTACACGTGGTGTAATTCATGCCTCAAGCTCCATCGTGTTATCGAAAGATAAAATCCAGACTGTTCAAAATATATTTCATCCCTCAAGGGTTATATTCTCAAGCTTTAATTTAGAATGCGCGGATCCCACCAACCAATTTAGTACAATGATAGAAACATAATTAACACTTTGTAGAAATGTTGCCATGTTAGAGCCCAGCTACTAAAAAAAAATGGGATAAATATTTAGATATGGCAAGGCATTCAGTATGAGAGATGTAAATCGTAACTGGCAGCCTAGATATGAATCTTTAGCGGGAAGCTCCGGTGTGGAATGTGACCCGTAACCCTTAACCTAATTGTAAATCTGAGGGCCTGTTTGGAAGTGGGGTAGAGTGAAATAAAGTAGGGTAAAGCCAAAATTAAGAAAGAATAATATATGATGGGGTTATGATGACTTTTTGTTTTTAGTTGTTTAGTAAGAAATTATTTTAACTTTTTGTATAAAAAGTAGATGTTTTTTGTAACTTAGTGGTTGCTTTTTTATACTTTCTTCAAAAAAAAAGAGGAAAATTTTAAAATTCAAATATTAAACTTTACTCTAACTTACTTTACATCATATCCAAACACACCCTTAAGTGGGAATCTTGGGTGTGAAATGTGACCCTCTCTCAGGCTCTCTCTTTCTTTTATTTTCTTGTAATGAAATGCAATTTGTGGACTAAGATCAAGAAACTTCAACCAGGGCTTAGTTCTTTGCTAGAAGTCTTGACAAGAATTTAGCATATTAGGGTATTTTGGACATGATGTGAATCTCAATCTCTAACATTTGAAAATGCCAAATTTTTCATGAAATTTTCAAAATTCTAGCCACCTAAAATATCTCACCTTTGGAATTTTTAGAATTCCAACTGATTTGCTTTTTAGTGAAATTTTTGAATACTCAAGTAAAATGGAGCATTTAGGAATTATGGTTTGTAGTCTTCCACTATTATATTGCTAACTATATGTTTTAACCAAGCAAGATACCACTGTTTTTTGAGACAAATTAATATGATACCATGGTTTTAAAATAATGACTACTGTGTGATGGTTTTTATCTCTATGTGCAATTTTTAAGAGGGGACTATTAGATTTACCATAATAATAGGATCAACTTTAACGGATCATATTTGAATACTACAATATAAACTACATGCATACCTGGCTCTATCATGCTGATTGTATGGAGAAGAATATGCTATTCGCGTGCGGGGTTTACAACTCACTTCTACTTTTCTTTGATGCATATAAGTGATGAAAGAGCCAAGCAGTAATTTTTGAAGTGAAGTAAGTTACCATATACCCATTTATTTATAGATCTCTGTGATAGTTCTCTTCTTATCATAAAACTTTTAAGGTGATTAGGATTATCCCTCTTATTAGTATTTTGAATAGGAAGTAACAATTAGTTTTCAAGTACAATAGAATTTCTAAATACCAAATAGAAGCGTAGTCTTTAATTGTTTTGGACTCCAAGGGTGAGACCCATGCCAGGGCATGCAGTCAAGTGGACCATACGTTTGATGCTAACAGGATATTATGATTTTAAGTCGTAATAGTTGCTTAGCCGTGTGGGTGAGGATTTCCATGAATTCCAAGCCCTAAGAATGTTCTCTCTCTCTAATCTCAATCTCAATGGTCACAAGGCCAAATAAAACTATGATAGGTTGGTTTCCATTATTAGTTAACTTGGGAAGTCAACGTTTGCCTCTAGAGCCAAATATGGACTATGGTTTTAAAATAATGGCCATTGCGCGATGGTTTCTCATGTAAGTTTTATAAGGAATATTATGACTTAATTGTTGATATGGCGCGTGTTAAGGAATTCCATGAATCCTAGGCCCTAAAAAAGCTCTCGCTCTCAATGGTCACAAGGCCAAATAAAACTATGATGGCTTGGCTTCGACTATTACATTGCTAACTATATGTCAACGTGGCAAATATGACCGTCCTTCTCAGAACAAATATGGGACATGATTTTAAAATAATGGCCATTGCATCACGGTTTGTCCATTTATGTGCAAGTTTAGAAGGAATATTCTAATCTTAGGTCATAATAGTTGTTCAAACTTCAACCGCGTGGCAAGCATAAAGTAAAACTGTCTTCAACCTTTTATTAAAAAAAAAACCTATAATAGTTTGTTATAAAGACTGTTCTCAACTTTTTATAGTGGTTTAGAATGTTTTTTATTTGTCTTAAAATGTATTGGGAATAACCAATCATCTTAACATTTTTGACATTTCTAAATTAGATAAGTAAACCAAAACCATCGTGTCAGTTTGTAAGTGTTGTACTAGAGAATATTCTATTATAATGCTAGAACCAGGTTTTGAGAACCACAGTTGGCCTCAAGAACGGCCGTGGTTTTGATTGTGCTTTGAAATTTCATTGGCACCGAATTAACTGGAACATGTTAACTCAATCTCGGTCAATAACAGTAAAATTAACATTCAACTCCATTATTAACTAAGTTTTTTTCAAGTTGATCTTGTACATGTTACTTGTTGTGTTGGATTAGCCCAAACTCCAACAAGATAGGTGGGGAAAAAAAAAACAGAAATAAGGAGAACAAGAGATTTTGTGATGCATTTTAATAATGGAACAAAGTACTTAACTGATAAGTATAATATGGCAATTGGTTAAGTTTTCTAAAAAATATCTCTTTCCTCACCTCTATAAGGCACTGAAATCTAGAACAATGTCAACACCTAAACCTTATATGGTTCCAATCTGCACTATCCCTATATGTGTGTAGCTGAAGTTTACACTAGATTCAACAGAATCCACTCTAAAATTTGGAAGAAGAAAGCCAGGCTTTCTCTAAATGCATTTTGTATGGGGAGGGTCAAACTCCAATTCCAATGAAAAGTGATAAAGATGACTATTATTTTGGGAGTATCAGTGGCATCATCCTCTCACTAAACACCAATAACATAGAGAAAATGAAGGAAAGAGTCTCATTACTCTTGACACCTTTGCATCAGTGTGCCATTAAGGCGTATTAATTTGTTTGCACCTCAAAAAACATGCTGCCTTTACTCGAAGGAACATTTGTTTTCCTTCCCCGGGTAATGCACTTGTAACTAAGTGACATCAAAGTGAATAATCTCTCTTAGGAGATATGGAATAAGAGGGGTATTACCAAAAAGTATAAGAAACTCTTAAAAATCAGTGTGCCTACGATGTTGGTCCTTCGAATTTTGTCCTCATAATTAACATAGTGAGAACAAAAATCCAAACTGAAATATTTTTCAAATAAGGTACATGAAATTCTTACCTAGGCCTTAAATAAGGGCGAGGGGGACTGGGGGTGGCCATGGCCCCCAAGAAATTATAGAAAACCCGCTAAAAAATTATGATAATCCCTCATATGTTCAGCATAAATCTTAAGATTTGTTTACACATTGCCCCAAAAACAATTAATTTTGCATACTGACCCCCTCCATTGGAAATTTTCTTCACTATTGGCTTAAACTCAAATGCGGTAGATTTGCTTGCGCATACCCAATTATGAATAGGGTCCAAGTCATGGTTCGGTTATTGGCTACCCATTCCCCTTTCCCACTGTCATTATTCGCCTTCCCCACTGTGTCATTACCACACGAAAACGTGTTTCAAATGCTCTTAGACTATTAAAATATATCCATCTCTCTCTATAAATACCGTCCCTCCACCAATCACACCACACACTGCAAACCCATAAACCAACCGCACAACATGGCAACCATCAAACACATCCACATCTCTGCTTTCCTCATTTTCCTCGCCATTCTCAATCCAACCGCCAATGGAGCTGATAACATACTCTATGGTGGAGAAACTCTTTATGCAGGAAACTCCCTAACCTACAAAGGCTACTCCTTCATATGCCAAGCTGACTGTAACCTGGTCCTCTACGATAATGACGAGCCCATTTGGGCCTCCAACACGAGTGGGATCTCCCACGACTGCTACTGTCCGATGCAGGAGGATGGGAACCTGGTGGTGTACAGGCCTGATGGGACGCCCATTTGGGCTAGCAACACTGGGGGTGCGATTGCTAACTATGTGTTGATACTGCAGAAGGACAGGAATGTGGTGATCTATGGTCCTGCTAAGTGGGCCACCAACACGAACATACAGGGGAAGGGTGTGATCATAAGCAGGGTAGATGGGAATAATTCAACGGTGGATCCCATGAGTGGTGGCAGTGTAGTGATTGCTGGGCCGGCCGTTAGCAATGGCACGAGTCTGCCAGTTAACTCAGGGGTGGCGACCGAGTGAGGAGAGAGGGTGCTCTCTCTCTCTCTCTCTCTCTCTCTCTCTCTCTCTCTCTCTCTCTCTCTAGTGTTGCTTAAGCGGGTCATGTTCGGATGATCCTGGTGTGGGCCACCTTTCTATATGTAAGGTGGGCATGTAATGGTTTCTTTCTATGAAATTCAGTCAGTTTGAGTCGATTTTCTATCAAAGGTGGCTGATCTATGGTTAGTGCTGTCGTTACCTGGAATTTTTTCTCTTTTTTTTTACCTATCTTACTTTTCTTTCTTTCTTTCTTTTTTTTAATGGCTCTTTGTCTTATTGGTTAGTATTGGATACGTATAAAAGCATACACCATATTGTGCTAATGTGGTCCATCCGATTGGTCCATTTGGATGCATACGTATCATTTGGGGACAGGGTGGAATAGATAGGAAGGTCTCTTCCCAGTTAAGTTAAGGGTAAAAGGACAAAAAAAAAAAAAAAACACTGGAACAAAATAAAGCCAAAAAATAAAAAAAATTAAATCAGAATTGGGTTTTTCTTACCGTTGATTTAAGGGTCTTGATTAAAGTTTAATATTTTTGTTTACCATATATTTTGTTTGAGATTCAATTCAAGGGTATGTTCCATGACCATAACATTAATTAACCGCGGTGAAAGACGGGATGAGGAAATAAGAAAAAGTTTCTGATGTCTTTGGGTCGATGGGTAGGCTAATGAACAGTAAAATCATGTCAAGGAGTTAACACTTTGCAGGAACACTGTATTCCTCTTTCAAATAAGACGTAGTATCGTCCATGAGATTTAAATATCTGTATAAAGTGCCCCTCCTTTGGATAGGAGAGAGAGAGAATCTTTCGCATGGACAGGGGCAAGCCAAGATGTGAGAATGGTATTTAATTTTAGAGGATTCTTACTTCAAAAATCATTGGAGATAGGCACTACATGTGAAAGACCACATTAATTAATTATGTCCAAAGTGGTCCCCTAAGACAACTTTTTATATATATATTTTTAATTTAGTGGGGATCAGGGTCAAATTTAACCCTCGTTTAAACAGGGGAGGGCTAATTTCGACCCTCGCTTGCTTCTATTTACATTGTTGAAATCCTATTTGTGTCTCCAACTCTTAAACCTTTCAATCGAGTGGGCACAAGTATTTCTCCTTAACTGTGTTTAGTCCCTGCAAGCATCTTCCTTTTCTTTATTGAAGTATTGGTCAAGACAATGTCCCCTTCTCCCCCCTTCATCTTTTTCTTTATGCACCCTAAATGACACATTATTTGGTTTGTTAGGTTGTCTTCTTTGTCATTAACCTTCATGTGATATTGCATTGTAAACCATCGTCTAAGCACACTCTTCTTCTACTAATGTGAAATGGAGAATGTTGCCATGTTTTCTCTTTTGTCTAAATTCATTATGCACAACATATAATTTGTGATTTCTATTATGAATGTCATAATTTTTTTGAGAAGCTCATTTAGAAGCACATTGCGAACTTAATTGTACCATGGATGAAGTTAAACTATGTATAGTGATTTGGTTTTGTCAATATTAAAAAGCTTTTATGTTAATATGTCAATGTGGTTCATTCTTCACAAATTTGAACTAATACAAGTATGGTGGTGGGGCAATCCTTGAAGCCAAGATGTTATGGGACAACAGATAATCAATTTCCATTGATGAGAATGTGATTTTGTAAGAATGTAAGCTAAATTTTCAAGTGTTGAATGGTATGAATCTTGAGAACGTAATTTTATAAGGATGGATGTACAATTGTAACAATGTCTAATTGTTAATAAAGTGTGAAGGATTCTAACCCTAATGCGGATTAAGGTCACAACACAGATTTCTATATGCAGTTCAATTGTAAAGTAATTAACCTAAAGTAACATCAAACAACTACAAGACAAGGACACACGATTTTACGTGAAAATCCCAAAACGAAAAGAAAACCTCAGGACCTAACCAATAGTCCAAGAAAAATTAAGCACTATGAAATTAAAGGTTACAAGATCTACTTACTACCTTTAATTAAGTTGCACACAAGCTAAAAGACTGCAAATCTTTTTGTCAATGCACATGCCGTTCACTTTTTCTCACATCTAACATGCCTTCATTCAAGACGAACTGTCTCACCTTGAAGCCACTCAAGATGAATCTACTAGAGAGCAAAAGAAAGATCCTAGGAACACAAAGCTTCAGCACATTCAATGATGAAATTGTTCTAGAGAAGATGAAGATCCCTCTAAGGGAATTCTAGGGTTTCAATCCATATGAAATTAAGAATTTTAGTTTAAAGAGGAAAGGTTTTCCAAATAAAACTAGGCATCTGTATTGCCATCCGCTCGAGCAAATAAGTTGCTCGCCTGAGCTAGTAGAGTTTTTGAGTGGAGCCACCGAACCTAGGTCAATTTTGTTTGAGTTGAGATTCGGTAACGCGAGTGCCCATCCATTCTGTTTGGGTCGAAATTCTACGATTGTCCTATTAGCTTGTTTAATTGTATGCTTCATCAAGTCAGCTTGAGTAGAGATTTGATCACTCGAGTAGCCAGCATATTTTGGCCAATTTCTTCGAATTTGAACTCTTTAGATCCACCACTTGCCACACACCGCAGTCCATCGAAAAGAGAAGATTACAACCCAAAGGATCCAAGTTTTGTCTAACTCATGAATTAGCCAACATGACAATTTCTAACACCCCTTTGGCAATTCATGAACAAAACTTTTTAAACATATGATCTACTTAGACAAAATAACCCCAAGTACATCAACACAAAACTTAAACTCCTTCAGTACATGTACCTCCAAATCCTGTCAATACCAAACTTGACAAAAGATCAAGTTAAAGCATTGTCATAATCATAATTCATAACATTATCAATGGTCTCCCATTTTTGTTCATAAATTGACAAAGGAAATCAAATGGAGAGACTGACACTAGTAGAATTTCATTGACATATTAATGAAGCCCTACCTAACATCAATTGAAATAGATAACAACCTAGTCAGCATAACCACCTAAACATAACAAGAATAGAAAAAAAACCGAACATTATTGGCTAAACAGAAAACAAGCAGCAATCTAAATACCAAGACTGAAACTAAGAAACAGTAAGTCATCCTGACAAAAAAACACTACAGCAAAATAACATTGAAATAGTGATAGAGTGAAGCACAAAAAGATATGACAGAGGATTAGTCTATGCACAAGTCACAACCTACACAGGTGCTCTAGAATGGCATCGAGCTTGCCATCCATTCCTTCCATTTGCGCAGTCATCTGGTAGAAGTGACCTTGCTTTGAAGATTCCAAACCTTCAATATATGTAAACTGATCATTCAACTGACTCTCAAAGTCTCTAAAATAGCATACTACTTTCAAAGAACTCATATTCAAATAACTTTCATCATCATAATCAACTTCAACCTCTATTTCCTTTTTTATATCAGCTTTGACATGACACTTTGGTTGTTGCAAAGTTCTAGCATTGATCACAAATCACATTGGTAGCATCGGCTCATGATCATCAGCACTAATCTTATGTGAATGCAAAAATCTGTAAATGGTAACACCAAATGGAAGAGTAGCAGTCTGAGATGTAGTAATAGTTTTTAACATTCCTTGGAAGATTACGAATGAAAAGTCAATAACCAAACTAGTACCAATAGCAAACAGAATGCAACCAAGATCCATGTTGAGTATAGGTTGACACTAGGATTGGTGCGAATTCAGTAAAATGAAAGTCGGCCTTTGTTGGTTAGAATTCCCATGAATTCCTAAAAATTTTTTGTTTAACATAGATGACGTAAATAATCATGAGTAATTGTTGTTGAATTGAGAATTTCGGGTTATCATGGGCTGTTATTGTTGGCAAGTGTAAAAAGACTTCACTGTGATGACAATAATATGTTTTATTCATGGTTGATGACCTAAGTTTTTAGAAGATCTATTTATCTTTTTTTGGGTCTGTCAAGTTCACTATCGTCTCGGCACGTACTGAAATTCTGTATGGCTAGAGTTTTATAAAACTGGAATGTTACAAAGCCAGTATGATTCAACATAGCTCGTCATGGGCTGAAATAAAAAATATAGATGTAAAGCATCCTTATTTGGTTTGATGCCTCTTGATTGGCAACCACATATAGTTTTGTCGTGGACACATGTTGTTAAAAGTCTTAAGAATTGATCATAGCCGGAAAATATTATTTATGATTTGTGAGAAGCATTCACGGGTTGTTGTATTTGCTTAATAGTGAAAGTATTTGGCTAATGGTTGATTGATGAGATTATAGATTCTAAGAATAGGCGACCGTTGTTAGTGTTTCACATTTTGGATGCAAGTAGGCATGGGTTATTTCAGTTGACCCAGGATATTCATGGCCATCGAGGGTTGTTATTGGAGAAGTCTGAGAAAAATAGAATGAAATCATTATTGTAATTGTTGATGGTGGTGAAAGATAATGATTTATGTGGGAAGGTTGCTGGTCAAACTATTGATTGTAACTAAGATCGTTGTAATTTATAACTAACGTATGTCACCATTTGTTATACCATTGATGGTTTTTAGTATGTAGGATGTACATAATGGTGAGTCCTTCTAGTTGACACGAGAATCCATAAAATTAAGAGGTGTTATATAATTTTAAAAAATAAATAATTGTGGGAGAAAGGTGTTCTTGAAAGAAATGAGCAATAATTGTTGATAGTTTTGTTGAGCATAGAGTTTGCATGTTGGAGAATCAATTGAAACTAAGATTAGTGTGAATTGAAAAGTAAGAATAATTGGTCTTAGTTGACGAAGGTAGTGTATGATTTGTGGGAAGTGATTATTGCTAGTTGTATTTGCATTAATCATGAAAGTATTTGGCATATACAGTACCAATAAAAAGCTTTACGTTAACATGTCAATGTGGCTCATTGTTCACAAATTTGAACTTATACAAGGATGGCCATAGGGCAATCCCTAAAGCCAAGATGTTATGGGATTGCAAATATCTAATTTCCACTGATGAGAATGTAATTTTGTTAGAATGTAGCCTAGATATTCAAGTATTGAATGGAATGAATGTTGAGAATGTAATTTTATAAGGATGGATGTGAAATTGCAGCAATGTTTAATTGGTAATAAAGTGTTCAATTGTTTAAGTGGTCAAGTTTTGTAATGAAAATATGTTGAGGTGGATGTTTAATTGTATGGATTGCCTAAGTGATGGAAAGTTAAAAACGATTGTAAAGATATGTCATATTAGGGTCGAATTCGATGCTTAAGCGAAAAGATAGAAGGATACTAAGGTCGAATTCGACATTGAAGTGATGAATAGGAGGTCAAACTCGACCTTCTACCTAATAGAGACCTATATTCTGCAGTGAAATCAGCTTGAGGATTTATAATGAGGATCAAGTTCGACTCTAAGGGCAAACAAAAAAGTACTAACAGTGTCAAATTTGACGTTCGACAAAAGTAAAAAAAAAAAAGACTTTTTTGGTGCGAAGGCCATTTTTATTGGATGGACTTTAAAATGGTTTTTTGATATAGTACCCATCTAGAGAGTAATTTTTTCCGATAAAATCCTCTTAAATGTATATCTTCGTTATATCCATTTTCACTAGAAAATACTCATTGTAAAAACATAGACACTAGGAAATACTCATTTTGAAATGGAAATACAGCAATGAAAATATTTTACAAAATATTAAATCATCTTATCAAAGGAACAATCTTCACAGTGGTATTGATAAAAACTAGCTAGTGGAGGTCAAATACTAAGGTTAACTATAATCCAACAAACACCACATTGGATGAATTGAAGATAAGGGTCCCACTCTTCAAATTGATGCATGAATCTAAATTTGGATTTCAAGAACTCAAATTGGAATGAAGAAAGGAAAACCATGATGAAGAAAATTCAAGAAAAGGAATGTCAATCCCGTTTTTATTTGAACAGTATGGATTAAAATAGTCATAACTCTCATACTAAATATCGGATTAAAACAATCTAGGTACCGTTAGAAAACTTTTTTTGAGTAGATATCCATGGAACCTAAGATTACACTAGTTGGAGTTGAAACGACAAAGTTATGGCCTTGGGAAGTTGGTTGTATATATTTTGGCAAGATTGCATAAAATTGAAGTCTTTTTTTAATTTTAAAAAGGGGGTCTAGAGAGAGATGTGCACAAGAAAGGAAACAAAGAATCTTTCTACTTACTATATATTTGCTAACTTTTAGCTAAAGAAGGAGACCAAATATTATAAAAAAGATTCAAGGGGGGAGTTGCATAACACCACAAGCCCCTCCTCTCTCTCTACCTCTCTTCCACCCCCAGATAGGTTAGGCTAACCCTCTTAGATCCTATCCACTCCATCCATTCCACCATCTTCTTCATCCTTGGAGCATGATTTGAAGAGAAGACAAGTTGAAGAGCCAGGTAAGTAACAAATCTTTTTTGAAGTTCATGATCTTTAGGTAGCATTGATGTAGTTGTTTCAATTTAATAAATATGAAATTATTACTTATTTGATTTGAGTTTTTCATTGTAAAACAAAGTTAGCGATATCTTGGTTCTCACCATAGAGTCAACATTGTATATATGCATAGTGACAGTATATATTTGGTACAATGGTTCCGAGTTTTCTTTGATTCCATCAAATAAGGTTTTAAACTCAAATTTAAAGAATCGAAATCCATCTTTTTTGTTTTATTTTATTGCATTCTACTTTTATTTTTAGGTTTATTTTATTCACTTTTAACATCATTCAATTGGTAGCTTGATTGTTTTCTTTGTTTTGCAGTAATTAGTTTAGATTGCATTTTAGATTAGGTTTTTATTTGAGATTGTAATTTTTATTTAATTTTCAATTTAGTAGGACATTATTTTGTATAAATTTTATTAGGATAATACTAATTTTTCAGTACGACCGGTTGTGAGATACATAGCTCCCTGTGGATATGATCCTGACTCACTGGGTAAGACTATAATTGAGGCCTTGCATTTAGGGCCATCAACCATTATGGTGTGATGAAACAATAGGCAAATCTTAATCACATAATTTAGGTAATTTTTAGGGAAAATAGCAAATTATTTGTACTTTGATCCAATTGTGAAGTGCCCCCATCAACTTTAAACTCCTGCACTAAACCATCATGGACTTAAAACTGAAGTACAAAAGTGACAAAATTCGTTTATTTTGACTAAAGCTTCTATTAAAACACACACAAATTTTCAATTCAACCACCCATTTTAAAAAATAAAATTATAAACTTCCCCAAAATACTCCCAACCCTTTCTCCCCTTCGTCTCCCTCTCCCTTTCTCTCCTTTTCCCTCCCCTTCTCCTCTCTCTTTCTTTCTCTCTCTCCCTCTCTCTTCCTCCCTCCCGCTTTCTCCCCTTTCTTCTCGAGTCTCCCCGTCATCTCCCTGCAGCAGGCAGTAAACCATCTAATAGTTGGGTTCTACAATCTAATAGTCTCAACCAGCCTAAGCGTAAACCCTTTCTGACTATTGAATGTGTTGGGAACTCTCAACATATATACACATATATAATAGAAGATGAAGAAGGGATCTGGTGAAATGGGGGTTGTAGGGGATTATCCCACCCGAGTAAGCACGAGTCTCCCCCACCTGGAATGTACCTCATGTATAGATATCCTGTTGCTGGTAATATTGACTTTTAAAAGTCATCCAAAGCATCATGTCTGCACTGCATCTCATCCCGTCATCACTTTTATATAGCCGACTTGATCAAATGGATCTAGGAACTCCACGTCCTACTTTCATCCCACTTTAACAAAATGGATTATTGGCCACAGATTTGCCCACGTAAGCCCATTTTATATGGTTAAAAGTTATCTTTTGCTCACGAAAATGAACCTACATAGGCAAAAACCATAATTATCTCCTGTTTTTGGCAACGTAAGATATTTGCGTGGACAAAAGTGATCAGGATTCTCTCCAAAATAAGAGGCAAAGTTTTACCAATGAACAAATATCATTTGGCGAAGCGGTATTTTGTAGGCAAAGTGAAAAACTTTTAGCCACTCATATATTTGTACAGGGAAAAGCCAAGACTTTCAGCCACACATGATTTTTCGTAGGCAATATCCTTTTACGATGAAGTATTTTATAGGCAAATTTAAAAACCTTTGGCCACACATATATTTGTGTAAGGAAAGGCCAAGACTTTCAGCCACATGATTTTCGGTGGACAATATCCTTTGATGATGTGGTATTTTATAGGCAAAGTGAAAAATCTTTGGTCACGCATATATTTGTGTAAGGAAAGGCCAAGACTTTCGACTATCCATTGTTTTCCGTGGGTGAATCCAAATATTTTTGTTTCCATTCTTTTATATTTTTTTAATGAAACTATTCTCATTCCTGCCTCTTCTTTTTTTTATTATTTATTTTTAACACTATTGGGTTATGCAGATACTTTTGCTAGAATAATTCTTCAAAAACTAAAAGGCTTAATTTTTTTTATTTGGGTGTTGTACAATTTTAGTTAAAGGTCAGTTATATTGGAGAAAGCACTTAGGTGTCAGGCTCTTTGGGTGGCTTGTGTTTGGATGGTGTGAATTGGAGAAGACTTTTGTTTTGTTGGGTGGTATTATGTGGAAAGAAATTTTGCAGTATTATGTAGCAAGTAATTGCATTATTATGAAGCAGTTCCGTAGTATTATCTTTTTTTTTTTCTGCTTTTATGTCTTGGGTAAGATTATAAAAGGCTGTTTCCCTTGATTGAGTTTAAAAATTAAAAAAATGCTTTCATAAAATAGAAAATAAAAACAGTAACAATGATTTTTGTATTTCATCAATGAGAGAATTGTGCTTAAATTTTATCGTGGTTAAAAAAATGCATAATTTATAATTTATTTTTCTTTTTCACAAGTTGCTTGTCTTAAAATAAAAAAAAAAAAGAAAATTGAAAGGCCTAAATATAAATTTTATAAATTAGGTTAAAAAAAACCCTAAGTTGATTTCATTCGCCCTTTCATTGAATGAAACAGTTGCGGCTGTGGAAAAGGGAAAGAAAAATGAAGAAGAAGAAGGAGAAGCAGAAGAGGAAGAGGAAGCTGGAGTACTGTTCCACCAGAACTGCATTGCTGCGGCCAAAACCTGTGGTTGAAAAAAAAAACGAAAGAAAAGAAAAAGGACGAAGAAGAAGAAGAAGGAGAAGCAGAAGAAGAAGAATAAATAGCAGTCCACCAGAAACTGCACTGCTACAGATGCTCCACCAGAACCTGCGTCTGAAAAAAAACAAAAGGAACGAAAAGAAAGAAGAAGAAGAAGCAGCATCCGCCTACTGAAGAGAAGAAGAAGGATGCTGCACTGCTGTAGACGCTCCACCAGAACCTGTGTCTAAAGAAAAAAATTGAAGTAACTTGTATTTTTGTTAGTGATTTTGGAGTAACTTGTAAATTATAACTATAGACATCCTTACTCAATATGCATATTGACTGATCCAATAAAAAAGGCATATTCAATCGTGCAAAAATTAAAAAAAATAAAAGAAACATTCAATATTTTATGCATATATAAAGGTTAATTTCTTCCTACCATCATTGAACATCACAATGTAGAAAAGGAATTTATTATTAAGGTTGCACCGATAAGAATAGTTACTTTCAAGATTGCTACTTAATAATAGTGAGGGGAAGAGTGATAATAGAAATGGAAATCTCCAGTTTCATTGTTCCTATAAAAATAATCACAAAAATAGATAAATAAATAAATAAGATCATTGAATTGACGACAACCATTTTGGCAATATTAACATTAAGAATGCTTAGAGTAAAGTGATGATGAACCTGTAGAAAAGATGTATCATTGGGTTACTTTTTTTTTAGAAAAAAAAAAAAGAAAATGCAACATAGAATTGTCAATACAAAAATATGAAATGGAAGACAACTGAAGATGGGCAAGCTTGAAAAGATGAGTGTGTTGTGTGTAAGAGCCAGTTGTTCCAGTTTTAAAAGCAAGCTTGAGTTTGGTTTCCACAGCATTTGTATTAACAGCATGATATAACATCATCTGTATCAGCAACATGCTATGAATTTGTTTCTTCGAAGCCAAATGGTTCAAATTCACTATTATTGCACGTGAAGGAAGTAATTGAAAATCAGGATAGATCATCACGTTTCTGAAATAACGTAGAGATATAAGGTTCTAAATTAGAAAGAAATATTAGAGAAGATAAAGATGAATATAAACATATCTTGAGATAAAAAGGAAACTGGGGATTTGAATTTAGGAGAGATAATAGGGATGGTAGCAGTGCCACACGTTTCTGAAATAACATAGAGATATAAGGTTTATCTATTAGGAGGCCGCCGCTAGGATCCTTTGATATCGCGCACAGATCACTGCGGAAATAAGCTTAAACGATAATAATTCAAGAACCATACCTGCGAGATCTCTCTGATTTGATATTAGTCTTATAACAGCCTGAAAATCTCAAGATCTTCTATTGTAATTCTCTATGCTCGAACTCGCACCGGGGTGTGGGCCTCTTCTGCGAATTTTCCTTGCTCTCAAAAACGAAATTTCTCTTGTATATACTTTCTAAAGAGCAACAGCGCATATTTATAGGTTACAATATGGGCCTTAAGAAGGAAATAAGGAATAGGCTTCTTATAGAAATAGGAAACCCTAATTTGACCCAAATTAGAATCTTAGATCCATAAATTACAATTCAGTCTACTAAAGAATAATAATTGTACTCCTGTCTTTATTCTCAAAATAATCTTTCGAGCTTCTTGTTATTAAATGCTCATTAATCTCCTCACGTTAAGATTTCAGATATCTATCGATTAAATAATTACTGACGCCTATATTTAATCGATATTTTTATAATTTCTCGAGACCTTACACTTAACTTATTTGATATGTCGGACACTAAGTCCACCTGCAGGGTTTGACATAATCAAAACCAATAAGCTTCATCAAGGGGATATCATCAATCCCTATTACGGGACGTGGATTCTGTCAATAAACTAATATGCACTATACACTTAGTGTAGTTATCCAATTTACTGAGATTATTAACCCACAAAAGGTCTCACTCCTTTGTAAATCAAAATACGAAATACTAAATGCACGTGTCTATTATTTATATTAGGATTAAGAGTATAAACTCTCATAATAACCATTTTGATGTTAATAATCTTATATAGTCAGTATAAAGATAATAACCCAAAAGTGGTCCTGTTCAATACACACAAAGTGTACTAGCATAACGAGTCGAAACTATACTATTTTCTGTAGCCAAAACAAGCCTACTAAAACCTCACGCAACAATCAAACCGATGGTGTGTCCAACTGCATTTAAATTGTGAACAACAATAACTTATATTCTATTAGAACCGACAAATAAGTCTTCCGTGCGTAAGCTAAATTCTACACACGAACTTATCTACTTTATAGAATAAAAGACGCACTTATGCATAGTAAATAATAATGCAACCATTTACCCATACAAATTCTCATTAAGATGGAAAAAGCAAACTTTACTAATAAGTAAATCAGTCAAAGAAAAATACATAAAAGTGTGCTTTTAGTATAAATTTCCAACAATCTCTCACTTAGACTCAAAGCCATGCTGACATATATTTCAACCCTATTCCCTCTACATGACTATCAAAGCTCTTTGCCGGTAAGCTCTTTGTAAAAGGATCTATCATATTGTTTGCCGATGCAATTTTGGTCACAATTATATCACGCCTCTGTATGATTTCTCGTATGAGATGATATTTACGCTGGATGTGCTTACCCTTCTTATGTATCCTAGGTTCCTTTGCATTAGCAACCGCACCGATATTATCACAATAAAGTATTATAGGTGATTTTACCAAAGGTACCACTTCTAGATCCATTAAGAAGTTTCTGAGCTAAACTGCCTCCTTGGCTGCCTCAGAAGCTACCACATATTCGGCTTCCATGGTAGAATCAGCAGTACATGATTGCTTGACACTCCTCCAACTTATGGCTCCACCTCCCAGGGTAAAGACAAATCCTGAGGTTGACTTTCTAGCATCATTATCTGACTGGAAGTCCGAGTTTGTGTACCCAATGGGTATCAAACTCTCGGCTTGATAAATCAGATATAATTTCTAGTCCTCTTAAGGTACTTAAGTATATGCTTTACCGCAGTCCAATGTTCTCTTCTTGGATTAGATTGGTATCTGCTAACCATGCCAATGGCAAAACAAATATCAGGTCTAGTACATAGCATTGCATACATGAGGCTTTCCGCCGTCAAAGCATAAGGTACTTCCTTCATTTTTTCTATCTCATCAGGTGTCTTAGGACACCGATCCTTGGATAAAGTAATTCCATGTCTGAAAGAAAGAAATCCTTTCTTGGAATCTTACATGCTAAAACGGGCAAGAATCGCATCAATATAACCGCTTGAGATAAACCCAATATTCTTTATTTCCGATCTCGCAAGAGCTTGATCCTTAGAATGTGACTAGCTTCTCCTAAGTCCTTCATATTGAACTGACTGCTCAACCATACTTTGACCGAAGACAACACCCCAATATCGTTTCTAATGAGTAGGATATCATCTACATAAAGTATTAAGAAAACCACCACACTGCCGTTGCACCTTTTTACACACAGGATTCATCAGGGTTCTGCTCAAAACCATAAGATTCAACAGCTTGATCAAAATGAATATTCCAAGATCTAGACGCTTGCTTAAGTCCATCAATGGACCTCTTAAGCTTGCACAACATATGCTCACAGCCTTAAGCTACAACTCCATCTAGTTACAACATATAGATACACTCGTCAATATTTCCATTAAGGAAAGCTGTCTTGACATCCAATTGCCAAATTTCGTAATCAAAATGAGCTGCAATGGATAAAAGAATCCGGATGGATTTCAGGATGGCTACTGGCGAGAAAGTTTCCTCATAATCGATTTCTTCTTTCTGAGTAAACCCTTTCGCAACAAGCCTGGCTTTGAAGGTTTCAACCTTTCCATCCACCCCTCTTTTCTTCTTGTAGACCCACTTACAATTGATAGGTTTTATCCCCTCTAGTGGTTCTACAGGATCCCAGACTTGATTAGAATACATAGACTCCATTTCTGATTTCATAGCTTTTTGCCATAGGTCTGCATCTTTGTCTTGGAGTGCTTTATTATAGTTACAGGGTTTGGTATTTAGCTCATCAGGGACTCTGTCAAATGACTCTCCCAAGAACATATACCGCTCAAGTAGACGAACAACCCTCCCACTACGACGAGGTACACCCTGTGTGTGTATGAGTAGTGTCACGCTGTGCTAAAACTAATCCTGGTGTACCATCATCAACATGCTGATCTGGCTCATCACCCAGCAAGTTGGTGGTTTCACCTAGAGTATCATCAGCTTGAGAGTTGGCAAGCCTCCCACTAGACGAGGTAATGGAAAGCTAAATTCTCCATATTGTGGTGTCTCTTCTTGTGCTGCTGGTAATGGAAAAGTTTGTGTAGGTCTCTCTCCTCTCAATTCCTCTAGAACAATTCTGCTTTTGGGTTTGTGGTTCATTACATAGTCCTCTTCTAAGAATTGAGCATTGGTGTTAACAATGACCTTTAGATCTTGAGGATTATAGAACAAACCACTTTTTGTTCCTCTGGGATATCCAACGAAAATGCAAACTTCCGTTCTTGGTTCCAACTTATCTATGTTCCGTTTCAGCACATGTGCTGGACTACCCCAAATCCGAACATGTTTTAAACTGGGTTTGCGCCCAGTCCATAGTTCTGTGGGTGTAGTAGGTACTGACTTAGATGGAACTAAGTTTAGAATGTATGCAGCCATTTCTAGAACATGCCCCCAGAACGAATTAGGTAAATCAGAATAACTCATCATTGACCTCACCATATCTATAAAAGTCTTATTCCTTCGTTCTGCTACACCATTTTGTTGATGTGTACCTGGTGCAGACAACTGGGATGTAATCCCCTCTTGTGCTAAGTAATCCCTAAATTCTCTAAAGAGGTACTCGCCACCACGATCAGATTGTAGTGTCCTGATACTCTTACTTTGACGCTTTTCCGTTTCTGCTGTATACTCTTTGAATTTCTCAAAGCATTCGGACTTACGGCGCATTAAGTAAATGTACCCATACCTTGAGTCATCAATAAAAGTAATGAAATACTCAAATTCACCTCTTGCCTGGACATTCATAGGTCCACACAGGTCAGAGTGAACCAATTCCAAAAGTTCTTTGGCCCTATAGCCTTTTGCCAAAAAAGGGCGCTTGGTCATTTTCCTCTCTAAACAAGATTCGCAGACTGGAAGTGTCTCCACTTCCAATGAAGCTAATGGTCCATTTGCAGCCAGTCTTGAAATCCAGTTTAGATTGATATGACTTAGGTGTAAATGCCAAAGATACGTTTGGTTCAATTGTGAAGGTTTTTTCTCTTACATGGTAGGGTAATTGTGGTATTCGATTCTGTTAGTTGCAGTTTAGGAGAGATAGGATCAACAATGTAAAGATCATCCACCAATGAACAGGAACAAATAAACCTCTTATTGTACTTAATAACCACAAATTTATTAAAATAAACGGAATATCCGTTTCTAATCAACTTGGAAACAGAAATTAAATTTCTCTTAATAGAGGGAACATAAAGACAATCTTTTAAAATTAAAGTCCTATCTCTATTAAAACTAAGATAAATATCTCCTACTGCAACTACTGCCACTCTCGCAGCATCACCCATAAGCAAATAAATCTCTCCATCACTTAGCTGCCTGGTTTCCTGGAACCTCTGGAAAGAATTGCAAATATGATTAGTGTCTCCCATATCTACACACTAGGTACTGATGGATACAACCGCCAAACATAATTCAGCAATTTGTGAATGAAATTTACCTTTATTGTTCACTTTGTTGAGATAAGTTGGACATTGCTTTTTCCAGTGCCCTACTTGCTTACAATGAAAACACTTGCCCTTAGGCTTTTTCACTCCTCCCTGAGGTCCGTTGCCACCTTGAGGAACTGCATTACGATTCTGACCCTTTTTCTATTTCTTCTTGCCTTTTGGCTTAGAAACAAAACCTTTTTCAGCAATGTGAACACTAGCTGACCTTTTCAGAAGGCCCTCAGCAGCTTGAAGTTCCTTGAGTAATTCTGCCAAAGAATAATTGAGCTTGTTCATGTTGTAATTTAGGAGAAAATTCTCAAAGGAATTAGTTAGGGACTGGAGAATGATATCGACCTGGTTTCCCCATCAATTTCAGCTCTAAGGACTTCTAGTTCATTGAGGTGTCCTATCATTTTCAGAACATGGTCCATTATAGAGGTACATTCAGCCATCTTAGTGTTAAATAGTTCTTTCATGGCAACTTGCCTTGCTGCCCGATCCTGATCACCAAATATCTCCTTAAGACTGTACAAGATATCATAGGCAGTAGGAGAAGACTAATGCTGATGTTGCAAAACATTTGACATAGATGCCAACATGTAACACCGCCCCATCTCATCAGCCTTGATCCATTTTTTGTATGCCTGGACAGCCACCTCATCGGTACAACCATCCGGAGGTTTATCTAGGCACACCTCAGTGAGTACATATTTGTACTCTTCAGCAGTTAACACAATATTCAAGTTTCTTTTCCAATCAATATAATTAGGTCCAGTGAGTTTGTGTTCTTTGAGAATTACAGCAAGTGGATTGAAAGTTCCCATTTTAAATCCTGAAAATTACATAATCAACAAATTATGATGGGCAAATAAACTTTGGATTCAAATAAAAAAGGCTGCCAATTAATAAAAGAATCCGACAGCAATTTAAAACATTATGCATAGTATGCCTCGATGTGAAGACTTCTACCATACTTATTTTGTTTAGATAGGATATAACCTATTAGTTTTACAATCAAGGCAACAAATCATGCCAAGCAAAACCAAATAGCTGCCATGACTTTGGTCTTATAAATAATAGCAGTGACTCAGATGGAGAGCATATTATTATTTATAGCTAAGTGTATACCATCATTTAATTCAAGGTCCATTATTCTGTATTCGGTCCCATCAGATGGAGAGGTGACCTATACTAATAATTACCCTAAATCATCCATATAAGAATTTGTACTAGAGATTCCATAATTAACTCATCCGATGAGGAAGAAGATCTAAGGTCAACACATAAATCAATTACATCTCCTACAAAACAATGATGGAGACCGTAGGAACTAAGACGTTCCGTCTCCCACTTAGTTATTTAACAATGAGGGTTCTTGTATAATAGTCTAATAAGGCCAGTTTAGAATTTTGAAGTAATACATTACCACGATGTCTAGGTTACCCTATCTTTACGCATCATAGCATTGGTATGATTAATAAAAGAAAAATTGGTGTTCAATTTTATTTACAAATCACATGAATGCTACCAATTTTTCCATTCTAAACAGTATTAAATAGATCTAATATCATATGAAGCAAGTTATGATATTCATAAACATTCAAGCACAAAAAAAAAAAAAAAGCATGACCAACACTAGAGTCCTACGATCCTTTGTCTTCTTGATTGCCACTTTTTCAAAATATGGGCCTCGCTGAGGGGATCCGGGGGGTATCCCCAGCGAGGATCGAGCTGCCTTCAAAACTTGTGTCCCTCCTTTTAAAAAAATTACATTAAACCTAAGCCTCCTGATGAACGGAGTCCACACGCTATATCAATATAATTACATCATTATGAAAAATTACATTGAATCATAAGCCTCCTGACGAACGGAGTTCACATACTATATCAACATAATTATATCACCATGAAAAATTAAAAATGTGTAAAACAGTAACCACGAATATGATTCATGGGATCCATTCACATAACATACACACATGGTGACTATGATAGCTAGATCAATCACTGTAAAACAAGGGTTAGACAGTCCGCTACAAAACTAGTTACAGCAAAACGCAATTGCCATGACTTTTTATAGTAGCCTATAATCCTTCTATATTCTGTTTAATTCATACGCAGTATCAAGGTTGGCTCTGACACCACTGTTAGGAGGCAGCCACCAGGATCCTTTGACATCGTGCACAGATCACTGCGGAAATAAGCTTAAACGATAATGATTCAAGAACCATACCTGCGAGATCTCTTTGATTTGACATCGGTCTTATAACAGCCTGAAAATCTCAAGATCTTCTATTGTATTCCTCTATGCTCGAACTCGCACCGGGGTGTGGGCCTCTTCTGCTAATTTTCCTTGCTCTAAAAAACGAGATTTCTCTTATATATATTTTCTAGAGAGTAATAGCGCATATTTATAGGATACAATAGGAGCCTTAAGAAGGAAATAAGGAATATGCTTCTTATAAAAATAGGAAACCCTAATTCGACCCAAATTAGAATCCGAGATCCATAAATTACAATTCAACCCACTAAAGAATTATAATTGTAATCCTGTCTTTATTCTCAAAATAATCTTTCGAGCTTCTTGTTATTAAATGTTTATTAATCTCCCCACGTTAAGGTTTCAGATATCCATCGATTAAATAATTACTGACGCCTATATTTAATTGATATCTTTATAATTCCTTAAGACCTTACACTTAACTTTTTTGATATGTCAGACACTAAGTCCACCTGCAGGGTTTGACATAATCAAAACCAATAAGCTTCGTCAAGGGGATATCATCAATTCCTATTACGGGACGTGGATTCTGTCAATAAACTAATATGCACCATACACATAGTGTAGTTATCCAATTTACTGAGATTATTAACCCACAAAAGGTTTCACTCCTTTGTAAATCAAAATGCAAAATACTAAATGCACGTGTCTATTATTTATATCAGGATTAAGAGTAGAAGCTCTCATAATAACTATTTTAATGTTAATAATCTTATATAGTCAGTATAAAGATAATAACCCAAAAGTGGTCTTGTTCAATACACACAAAGTGTATTAATATAAGGAGTCGAAACTATACTGTTTCCCGTAGCCAAGACAAGCCTACTAAACCTCATGCTACAATCATATCGATGGTATGTCCAGTTCCATGGATCGCTTGAATTAAGAAATAAACTGGTACTTATAAACTGTATCAGAATCTTCATAGATTTTTCTATTACTAAATTGAAAGCATCATTACACGTTATTCAATTGATGTCTTAAACTGAGGGTTTAATTCATATTTTATTTTATTGTTACCAATTGCAGTTAACCTTTGACGTTGGCAGGGACTATGAAAGAGATTTGGTGTTGAGGTCTATCATTGACTATAAGTGCTAGGATTTATATAAAGAATGGAAAAGTATGTTGCACATGCACTACCTTACACTAAAAAAGGATGGGGTGTCAGACATCAAAAGCCATCCATTGTGTCCTTGTAATTTGGATGACTGAAAGTTCATGATTGAGCATGTGTGGGAGAGCGACTATTTTAAGGTATTCCTTATTGGTGTTATGTGTGTCTGTATATATATATATTGTTTGGGCTTCTACTAGTTTGAAATAGACCAACCAAATGTGGGATAATTAAGCTTATTTTGGTGCTTTCTTCTTAAATTTTGTGCTCATAAAAAAAGTTCAAAGGTGGAAAAAAGGCACGAGCCGCCCAGAAATACAATCATACAAGTATTTCAAGATCATATGCATTACGAACATCTATTGATGTAAGTCTGGGATTGTAAATTTTTACACTCTTAATTAAATTTCAATATTTAGTTAATCTGACTCAAATATCTAATAAATAATAGGCATCAAAGAATGGTGGTGTTCGACTGTCTATCTCGGATATTTTTGAGCAAACTCATAGATGTGGTTAGCACGGTGGGATGTAGATAAATAACTATACTGAATAACATCATGTAAGCACTACTTAATTCATTTGTTTGAATCATTAAATGTACATTTTTTACATATGCTATGGGTTTACATGATGAAAAATGACAGGCTATGCAAACGGAGAAGATTGTCGCATAGTCATAACTGGGTGTCGAGAATTTGCAAATCTAGGTACAAATTTCCATCGATGTGCTTGGGAAAAGGTCAAGTTTCTCAAGGGGATTTGGGATCCGCAGCACTGCTGCATCTTCCATACAGTCTCAGGCCCTTAATCCTAAGATGATCGCTCTTGAGAAAAAGATAGTTAACCAAAATAAGACCTTGACTGCATGGCGGGGCTTATTGCAAGTGATGGCTACAAAAATTGGGATAAATCCTGCCAGCGTACTGGGGTTAGTTGATTCAGCCAGCGTTTCGGGGTTAGCTCTAGAGAATGGTGGTGAAGATGGTACATCGAGTGGAGGGCAGGATGTGGCTTCCCTTAGTTAGTAAACAAAAAAATTTTTTTTTTTCAATTCTAGAGAGTGGTTTGGACTTAAAGGTTGAGTTTAAGGAGGTATCTTGAATTAAGTAAATAAATTATTTCATACATTTAATTTTTGGACATAAATTTTGTTGTGGCTAACTTTTGTGATGATTCATTTTGACAATATAGACCTTGTGAGGCCCTTAGAATATTATTGTGGCTTTGAAACACATTTTGGGTATCTATTTTTAGGGAGAGACGCTACCCCTTTATTTTCAAAAGGAGTGGTTAGTATAATTTGCTACCTTTTGAATTTATTAACTTAACGGGTGACAATAGCACATGCATATAATTAGGTTAGAAATTAATTCATTGATAAAATGCTCATGATTTTCTGTATTTTTTTTTTTGCGTAAGTTGATGATGGACGTCTTTAGTTTGATAACTAGATGGCTTCTTCTCTTGTTTTCTTTTTTATCACAAGCATTTGGACTTGTTGAACATTATTTTCTTGTTTTTGGATATTTGAATATATTTGAGGCTTATTTGGATGGATATATTGGATATTTTATATTTTTTAAATATTTGTTCATTGGGATTCATAATTGATTGGATTTTAATTTATTTGTATGTTTATTGAATTAGTTTGGATGAGATTGGTATAAACAGGTTATAGAAAAAAATTAAAAATAAATAAAAGAATTTTTTCAATATTTCTTTTGGCTATACAATGTATGTAGGTAAAGAACAGACAAAAATTATGGCTATGTGTATTGCGTCAGCAAAAGTTTTGTTTATAATAAAAAATAATATTTGTTTACTTTTGCCTACGAACTTTTCATGGCAAAAGTGTTTATTAAAATTATAAAAAGTAATATTTAACTTTTGGCTATGCAAACCTTTGTAGCCAAAGGTTATATATTTGCCTATGCAAAATTTTCATAGCCAAAGGTTGTACATTTGCAGACGACATGTTGGTGTAGGCAAAAGTACAACCTTTGGCTATAAAGATTTTGCATAGTCAAAAGCATCACACTTGCTCTACCAGTAAGCGTAGCAAAAAACTCAATCTTTGCCCACGCACTAGCTTGTTCATGGGAAAACACCATTCTGCACAACCTTTTGGGTACAAATTGCCCACGAATGTCTTTGCGTAGGCAAAGAGTTTTACCTACATGTCTAGCCCTTTGCCTATAATTTTTCTGATTGGCAAAAGTGCATTTTGTTGTAGTGTCACCATTCTGCTTTAAACTTTCATCTACAGTATGCAAAATGGATGCGTCCCATCTCGTCATCAGAGGAAAGCGACCGGCATGATCACATGCCATGGAGTGAAGCACGTCCCACCACACAGCTCATGCTATACTCCTTAATGCATGGCAACGTGGCCTAATCCAATGCCATGACAGACTCTCCATCACCTATGCCCATTAACATTATATATATGTGTGTGTGTGGCCTAATTCCATTTTCTAGTATGATGAGTGCATCAATGAAGTGAGAAAAGAGAAATAGAAAAAGGCCGTAGCCTATTGTCTGTGTGCGTCCTTAGAAGTGTTTTTGTAATAGTTTGTATCCACCTGAGAGTGAAATACAATTATTAGTGTGTTTCTCTTCAGTGCTCATGTATTGTTTGTAGACCAACTTAAAATTTTGCTGCACCCATACCACCTTGTGATTCTCAGATTTGGAGACCGAAACGTTTTTAACCCAAACATAGCCGTTTCAATATTAGTTTGCACCTGCTCCAGGTAATCCACAGATGACCTCAGGTACTCTTTGTACATCAACCAAAGCTCCTCGTGTATAATCCCAGCAGTGTGTGTGAGCGAACTCGATTGGATGAGGTCACCCACAACCGCAACAGGTGTAACTGTGAAGAGCACATATCCAAAGTAGCCCTGTGAGAGCGAGGGCTGAAGTCGCATGTGGCCATTGACGAGGATGTATAACTTGGTCTCTTGGTTTTCTGGGATGTCTCTTGCCTTGCAGGCGCACTACCACATGTGTTGTCAGTGTCTAAAAGGTGGTGTAGGTGGTGCTATGAGACTCTTATTTGATCCGAGACTTTAATTGATGGAGTTTGTGGGTTGAGGTGGGTTTGGGCGTTTCATATGGATGTGAGAAAGAGGAAGGCTGAGGTGGGTTTGGGGGTTTCACATGGATGTGAGGAGGAAGGTGAGGGGGTTTGGATAGTCAACCACGCATTTGTATGGTCGTCGCTTGAGGTGACGACCATCTCGGACGCCCCTCCGCTGCTGCTGCTGCCTCACCGGATCTGGATCGCTGCTGCCCGCCGGACATCGCTGGTTCCTCGCTGCCACAGCCGAGGAAGAGGAGGTCGGCTCCTGTTCACAGAAAATAGTGACAAAAGGTTAAAGAGGACGACAGTAACTAGGTATATCCCAGGTCATTCTAGGTTGGGTCAGGTCAGGTCAGACTTGACCGGTTTATGCAGGAAGCCCAGCGAGCAGTTAACCAGGTTGGTTTCGGGTTCGGTCGATTCGGACTTGACCCGTTAAACCCGTGAAGCAGCAGTGCAGAGCAGCTATGTCGGGATAGGCTAGGTCAAGACCAGGTGAGGTTGACCTGACCTATAGTAGTGGAAGTCCAGTTTAGGCACACGTTTGTGCCAAGTCAGTTATGGGTCAGGTGGACCCGACCCAATTCTGCGGAGAACCTAGCTAACCAGATTCCGGGTCGGGTCCTGTTCCAGATCAGGTTGACTCGACCCATTTGTAGCAGAGCCCACCCAGCATTAGCAGGGCTAACGTCAGCACAGTCAAACGGAAGGTTTGACCAGTTTCAATGGATGAAGTTGTCTCTGCGATATCTTAATCGTCCGATGTCTAATTAGAGATCCGTTTAAGTCTACGAACTTGTTGTGAGGAGATCTATGCATATGTGGAAGAAAATGGGCAGTTCAACGGTCAAAAAGACTGTTTGACTAATTGGAGCGCGAAAATTTGTTTCTACGATATTGAAGCCATCCGGATCGGATTTCAGATCCGTTTCTTCCAATGTGCTCGCAGTGATGAGATCTACAAGGCAAACAAAAGATATTGGCAGTTTGATGTGTTGAAAATAGGGCAGTTTATAGGTGATTCAGATATCAACATCACACGAACTTGTTAAGTAATTCGAACCTTTGGTTCGACGTGGAGTATGACCAGAAGAAGTTTGCAGCATGGATGCAAGGATGTACCTTCAGCAAGGTATGGAAAGACATAGACAGGTATTTTTAATGTGGCTTAAAGATTTGTGGAATCCAAGTTTAGGTGGAGATTGTTAGGTTTATGTCTTGTATTTCGGTTTAGCCGGATTGGTTCATTAGTCTAGCCAATGACTAGGTTAGGGTCAAGCGTAATTTTTTCTTTGTACCGGGGCTTTCTTGGAGGCCAAGAAAGCAAACATTATATATTCATGTAATGTGACCCTAGACTCGGTGTAGGAGATGTTGCAGATCTCTTCCCCGTGGTGTAGACTACGTAAGGCCATATATGGTATAGAGAGGTGTGAGTTCTCTTCCTTGTGGTGTTGACACACCACATATGACAGGGTGCTATGAGGGCAAGATTAAGACCTATGAAGATTGAGGAGCTAAGTGTTAGAGGAGGGGGAGTCCTTGTAACAAACTACACAGTATCTTTCATAGTGAAATCAAGTAAGATGCTCATAGATCGTGGAGGTGGCCTTTATGGTGAGCCACGTAAAATCTCTATGTCATGGTTGCATGGCTTTCTTGTTCTTTATATGTGTGATGATGTTGATTGCTTCCGCATGTGCACTATAAATTCCACTTTTAAGACTGAGGTCTTAGAATTAATATAACTTTCTGGACATGCAATTAACTCTATCTATCCTACATCATCATCAGAATTGGAGGAAACTAAATGATGAATCAAGTCTTAAGTGCATATACAGTGCCTAACTTGCAAAAAGAAAGCAATGTGCTTGACATGGATGCAAGGTGCTGTTATATAATTTTGTTATCAATAGATTTCTTCTCCAACATAAAACTAGAATACTTCCATGCAGAATTCATTAAAAAAAATTATTCAAAGGTTATGTACTTTATATTAACTAACAATATTGATAGTAAGAGAGAGCATTCGCAAGTCCGACATTGACAATAATGATTCGTAAAAAGTTGAAAACATAAACAGTCAGATTTAATAAAAACAAAACAGATTTGCAAAGCATAGAATAATTGAATGGAGCAAAGGGAAAGAGGCTTAAATCTTAGTCATAGCTATCCGACTTTGAGCAAAGAGACGATAGATGACAAGAAAAAAAAAACCCCTGAATCACAAAAATCCAAAATACTAAAACCCTAAATAAATAAAATCCTCAAATTGAAAAGCACATATTTTAGAACACTAACACTCAAAAGTAGAGATTTTACCTTGGGATTTAGGGCTTTCTTTGTAAAAGAGGCAAGAGACGAGTAATGATGATGCACTCTGAAGTTGGAAAAGATCAAAGAACAGTGAGAGAAGTAGGGTTTTAGCCAAGATCACAGTGAATGAGGTGAGCAATAAGAGCGATTAAGAGTTTTCATTGTGACCGAAAGGGGAAACAAAAGAAATAAGATGCCTATTCTTCTTCTTCCTCTCACGCATTCTCCCTATTTCCCCTTATTTCCTTTCGTTGTTCTTCCTCTCTTTCCTTTTCTTTTTTCTTTACTCTCCCTTCTTATCTCCTTCCATTTGTTTGCGCCCCTTCTTCATATGTTTCTTTGTGTTGATCGAGTGAAGAGAAATGGAAAATCGGGATTTGGGCTTTTTGTGCTTATTAGGTATTAATTAAAGGATTGCGCCACTCGAGTTAATTAAACTCTTTATTTTTTTATTGCTTGATGCAAATGGAATTAGTGATTAGGCATGGAATCGAAAGTGATGATCTCAAGTGGGTTCCACCTAAGCCACATTTGATCCTATAATTATTTTATGAAAATATATTAATTCTAAAGAGACTTAGGGACTAAAATTTTATTACTTTCATTTTATTTTGTTTAAATTGACTTATTTAGGCTCCAATGATATGATCATGCTGGGCATTCTAATCAATTTAATAATTTATTTTGATTTCCTCAACTAATTTGAGTTATTAATTATTATTTACGTAATTATCACCAATGTAAATCTTAACACATTTTTTTTTGGTGTGGTCAATGATTAGAATGTGGTATGCATGTAAATGTGGGCCGTGTTGGATGAGCTGGCCCATCTGTGCCGTGCCAACCCATGTAAAGTCACAAGCCTTGACATGCTGTGCCCAAATACCTAAGAGACCAGCCAAGAATGACCCCAGCCATGTTGTGCTAGGCCATGCCCCACATGGGCTACTCCGAGTAAGCAATTGAAGGTTGCAAGGTCAAACCAAATAAAAGGCATAGCAGTGGAGGAAGATGGCCTTCTTCCCAATTTGATTGGGAAGGGCGTGGGCACGGCGATACTTGTGGCAAGCAAAGTAAGACTTGGCAAGGAGGAAGTAGTCGTTACCGGCGATGTCGTCCTGGTCATTGTGGAAGATGGGGGTGGTGACTTAGGAGACGTCGGCAAGTAGAATAATGTCAAAATTTTATTTAAAAAAAGTAAAATACTCGAAACGGACATTCCATCCCGACGTTTTTTTGATGCACTTTGTCGGTGATAAAAATAGGTTGCCGCCAAAAATATATCCTTTGATGGCACAAAAAAGCATTCGCTCGGCATGAATAGTGCACCAGTAAAAAGAATTTCAAAAATTCAATAATAAAAATATAATATTGAAAATGAAAATATATGCGTGGCCAGAGTTTTTTAACTTTGCCTACAAAATACCGCACGCCAAAGGATATTGCCTATAGAAAACTATGTGTAGTCGAAAGTCTTGACCTTTCCCTACGCAAATATATGCATGGCCAAAGTTTTTTCACTGTGCCTAAAAAAAAACCACATTACCAAAGGATATTGCCCATGAAAAACTATGTGTGGCCAAAAGCCTTGGCCTTTTCCTATACAAATATATGCATGGCCAAAGGTTTTTCACTTTGCCTACCAAATACTACATCACCTAAAGATATTTGTTCGTCAGTAAAACTTTGCCTCTCCTTCTGGAAAGAATCGCAACTACTATTTCCTGCTCAAATATGTTGCGTCACCAAAAGTATGAGAGAATTGTGACTTTTGCCTATGTAAGTTCATTTTCATGGGCAAAAGATAACTTTTAGCAACATAAAAAGGGCCAATGTGGGCAAAGTCGTTGCCAATAATGCAATTTGTTGTAGTGTATATAGGAAATCAATCCTAAGCCTAAAAATTAGTCCTAAGCCCATGTAGGAACTAATCTCAAAGTGCGGTGAATAGTCATATTGAAAGACAAAAAATAAAAAGGAAGGAGGTTAAACCGAAAGGTGATGGCCTTTTGATAAAGTTTAGTTTGGGTAAGGAGCCTAATTTTATACTCATCAAACTATCACTTACTACTTACTATATATTGAATTAAATAAAAAAAAGTTATATTATAATAGAATCATTAAAATTTAAGGCTATTGAATTATATGATAATTTGATTGGCAAAAAATTATAAAATGAGAACCTGACTATATAAAATTAGGATGGGTTTTCGCTAACGCACTAATTAAGATAGGTCTTTGCCAACGCATATAGTGTGTTAGCAATTAAGATTAGTCTTCGCCAACACACGCAGTGTGTTGATAATATTCTCAGGGTGTGTTGATAATATTCTCAGGGTGCCTTTCTCAATGCACTTACGTGTGTTGCAAATAGGTCAAATCATTGCCAACATATTGTTAACGTTGCCAAAGGATAACATTTCATTGCCAAAATTTTTACTGTCTTCACGGGGGAATTTTTGTATAATTTCGACACCTTTTGCCATTGTAGCCTCATTTGCGTTGGCAAAAGTATATAATTTTATGACTTTTGCCAATACATTGTTATTTATGTTAACAAAAGGTAACATTTAGTAATGCCTTTGTAATGATGTCAGCAACAAGCATTGAGGATTGCGCAATTTGTTGTAGTTTGATAGCTTGATAAGAAACTTTTTTTTTTTTGGTGTAAAAAGTAGATGATTTTTTTTAAAGTAGATGACTTTTTAATATTTAGTAGCATGTAATGTTTTTTTTAAGTGGACATTATAATTAGAAACCTGGTATTTTATTCTCAATTTTGGAAAAAAGTAAAAAAAAATTCTTATCACACCACTCAAGATAAAAGATCATTATATTTTATCACCATCTCTTATAAATTGCCGGGTCCCTAATGTCTATGCATGTGATAGGATCTCAATTCTGGAGATATTAAAATCTGTGATAATAAAGTTTAACATGCGTTTTCCCACATAACCCGATGGTCAGGATCTGGAGATATCCACAGGCTTGCGAAAATAAAGACAAAAGACTTTTCCGGTGGATAAGGGCAGGGCTAAGCACACATTTAAATGCATGTTGGCCGCACTTTTAAAAATATGAGCCATTCATTAGTTTTAAGATCTTTATTTTTTATTGATTTTAAGTTTTTAAAAAGCCATTGAGGAGTCTAACCATTTATTTAGATTAATCAACATATGAGTGCCTTTCTCTATTTCTATTACAACAAAAAAAATAACAAGATAAGTCCATTATATGCTTCAGATGAAATTTAATTTAGTGGTTTTAATTTTATATATTTAAATAATAAAAAATAATTATTACAAATGATCCTAAAATTGATGAATGACTTGAACTATAAAAAAATTGTGGCTCCATCCTACGTTAAAATGAGGGCGTTGTACCAGTAGGGCGCTGCACTGTACTCCAGCCCACTGGATAAGGGAAAAGACCAGAGGAGAGACGACCACATTGGCAGACTGTTTTGGTGCAGGCCTGCATGTATTAACGAAGCTTGGGAAAGATCCCCAAAAGAGGATAAGATAATCTAGAAAGCAAAATGACACGTGATCACTCCCTTATTATTTATTTATCCGTAGAAAGCATTTGTCTCCCACGTGCCAATATCCCAGCAAGCAGTACTGCTGCACTGCGACTACCCATGTGTACTGGAAAGATGTAAAGCCATTTCATGGAAACATACTGTCCATGTGATTTCTGCCATAGAGGGTACTATGATTGTGCTGCCTAAAAGATTTTTATTACTTTCAGCAGTGAAAAGAGCCAGGGCACACATATTGTTTTTTAAAAAATTCTTACGTGTTGCTTTGTTAAAGCATTATCAAATTTTATTCTGAAAAGGAGATCACTAGTAAATCACATTAGTAATCATATTTTCAATCTTAAGAGAGAGCCCATACTTATTTAAATTAATATACAAGAAATCTCATAAAAGAGAAAGAAGTTCATTTGCATTGTTGGAATTTTAAATAAAAATAATAATTCTATAAAAATTGGTTCTCATAAGTTTTTTAGAGAAGTCTAATTAGGGCATATTTATCATTCAATTCAAATTTCATAATATATAGGGACCTCCATAGTTACACATCTCAAGTTTCTATCAAATCAGAATATACTAGACCGTAGAATCAATTGAATACCAATCCAAATGAACTGAATTTGTGGGCAACGGATGAAGAAGATAGGGTCATATGATTAAGGCAAAACTTGTTACTTGAAGTGGTCTTACTTAGATCTTTTCATTCCCCCAAGTTTTATCTCTAAATGCAATCCTTAAGTAGGCCCCATAAAAAGTACTCATAGTAGATATGTGCATATATTTCTTAAAGAATTAAAGCCCTTTAAATAAATGGGCGACAGCAAAAAGTAGTATTCTCTTCATTAACCCTCAAGTACGTTAAAAGAAAAAAAGGAACCTTCGGCAATTGAGTTATATGGACGACCTCAACTCTGAAAAAAAAAAAAAACACTCAATGTGGTTATGCCAATGGTTTTGTGGTTGTTGGATAAAAATCTCAGCCGAAATTAAAAATATGCTCTTTAACTTGATTTTTAATTCACGATAATGGCGAACGGCAAAGTCCATGATCACATGCAATGATATGTTTAGAATAATTTATATAATAATATAATATTAAACTAGACAAAGCAGTCCTAGAAATGGTCACAGTGATGGGGTTTGTTTTGTATTGGGTTTGTCAAGGTGGAATTTTTTGAGATTGTGTAGATGGGTTTACCATGGCAGAATTTTTGGAGGCAGTGGAGATGAGTTTATGGAGATGGAATGTATTGATATAGTGAAGATGGGTTCTTTTGGGAGATTGTGCAGATGGGTTTTGTTTTAGTAAATATATTTAGGGAGAGGAGAATTTTAATAATATTTGAAGATGGAATTCTTTTGGACATTGTGCAGCTCTTTTGGAGGGTGTAATTTTTGGAGATTGTGGAGATGAGTTTATGGAGATGGAACGTTTAGGTAATATGAAGATGGGTTAATTTGGAAGATTGTGCAGATGGGTTTTGTTCAAGTAAATTGATTAAGATTGATTAGATTTTTAATCATATACGAAGATGGAATTCTTTTGGAGATTGTGCAGCGCATTTGGAGGTTGAATGCAGCACCCGAGGGTGCTTCATAAAACGTTGAAAACGTTGGAACAGTGATAGTACGAAGAACAGGGCTGCTGAGATTTATAAAAAAGGATATTGTTGAATATAAGAGGTCGGGTCCACATTTTTTGTCGCCGCATAATTGATTGCCTTCACTAATGTATACAAGCCTCTTCTTTATTGCGCTGCTTTTAAAGTTTTAACGGATGACCCGGAACCACGGCAGCATCTATGCCATTAATCACATGGGAAACCCAACCTACAATTGATAACAAGACTGGCAACCACGGCGATAGAAGTCATAAAAAACAGCATCATATGATTTTTACGATATAAAATATAAAAAGTCGATTTTGATAGCATATATTTATAATATATAAGTATATAATGAAATACAGAATAATATGCTTTCATAAAAAATACTATTTCAAATTTAAATAAATGAACAATTTATAAATTCTTACATCTTGCAAGCGCGTATGACGCTTTTCACCAAGCTTGAGCACGAACTACAGTGGCTTGACCTTAATAGTTTTTGGCTTCGGTGCTAGAGTTTAGATGCAGGGGCGCTCGAGCGTGCACCTTGTTTTTTGAATTTTTCTCTTCAGCTCTTCTGGTGGCGCAAATCATAGTCTATTTTAGAAAAAAATATAATATACAACTCAAAGGACCCAACGTTTTGTCTAACCCATGAGTTGGCCAATTACAAAAATCTTTATAGTTATAGTCTTTTAACTCTTTCTTGTAATTATCTAGAACTATATACAAATTATTTTAAAATTATTTTTTTCTCTCTAATTTTTATAATCTTTTAAAAAAATTTATTTCCACAAAATCTTTTAAATAAATCACATGTCTAGTGAAAAAAATAGTGTCTGGCCCGTTTGTTTGTGAGGTAGTGTAAACTATAATAGAGTAAAATATTTGAAATTCAAATTTCCTCCCTTCCTTTTATAAAAACTCAAATTTCCCCCATTATTTTTTAAGAAAAGTAAAAAAGTTGTCACTAAATTACAAAAAACTATCTACTTTTTATACAAAAAGCCAAAAAAATTCCACATCAAGCAACTAAAAATAAAAAAGTCATCATAATTGGGGTGCAATATTTGCTTGTTCAATCCATGGTTATAATTTTGCTTGTTTAAACCACGGTTGCAATTTTTTGCACTCCCTCAACCTATTATTGGGAACTCAAACTGACATAGTTATGAATAATTCAAATCATATGCGGCAACTATTACACGTGGTGTAATTCATGCCTCAAGCTCCATCGTGTTATCGAAAGATAAAATCCAGACTGTTCAAAATATATTTCATCCCTCAAGGGTTATATTCTCAAGCTTTAATTTAGAATGCGCGGATCCCACCAACCAATTTAGTACAATGATAGAAACATAATTAACACTTTGTAGAAATGTTGCCATGTTAGAGCCCAGCTACTAAAAAAAAATGGGATAAATATTTAGATATGGCAAGGCATTCAGTATGAGAGATGTAAATCGTAACTGGCAGCCTAGATATGAATCTTTAGCGGGAAGCTCCGGTGTGGAATGTGACCCGTAACCCTTAACCTAATTGTAAATCTGAGGGCCTGTTTGGAAGTGGGGTAGAGTGAAATAAAGTAGGGTAAAGCCAAAATTAAGAAAGAATAATATATGATGGGGTTATGATGACTTTTTGTTTTTAGTTGTTTAGTAAGAAATTATTTTAACTTTTTGTATAAAAAGTAGATGTTTTTTGTAACTTAGTGGTTGCTTTTTTATACTTTCTTCAAAAAAAAAGAGGAAAATTTTAAAATTCAAATATTAAACTTTACTCTAACTTACTTTACATCATATCCAAACACACCCTTAAGTGGGAATCTTGGGTGTGAAATGTGACCCTCTCTCAGGCTCTCTCTTTCTTTTATTTTCTTGTAATGAAATGCAATTTGTGGACTAAGATCAAGAAACTTCAACCAGGGCTTAGTTCTTTGCTAGAAGTCTTGACAAGAATTTAGCATATTAGGGTATTTTGGACATGATGTGAATCTCAATCTCTAACATTTGAAAATGCCAAATTTTTCATGAAATTTTCAAAATTCTAGCCACCTAAAATATCTCACCTTTGGAATTTTTAGAATTCCAACTGATTTGCTTTTTAGTGAAATTTTTGAATACTCAAGTAAAATGGAGCATTTAGGAATTATGGTTTGTAGTCTTCCACTATTATATTGCTAACTATATGTTTTAACCAAGCAAGATACCACTGTTTTTTGAGACAAATTAATATGATACCATGGTTTTAAAATAATGACTACTGTGTGATGGTTTTTATCTCTATGTGCAATTTTTAAGAGGGGACTATTAGATTTACCATAATAATAGGATCAACTTTAACGGATCATATTTGAATACTACAATATAAACTACATGCATACCTGGTTCTATCATGCTGATTGTGTGGAGAAGAATATGCTATTCGCGTGCGGGGTTTACAACTCACTTCTACTTTTCTTTGATGCATATAAGTGATGAAAGAGCCAAGCAGTAATTTTTGAAGTGAAGTAAGTTACCATATACCCATTTATTTATAGATCTCTGTGATAGTTCTCTTCTTATCATAAAACTTTTAAGGTGATTAGGATTATCCCTCTTATTAGTATTTTGAGTAGGAAGTAACAATTAGTTTTCAAGTACAATAGAATTTCCAAATACCAAATAGAAGAGTAGTCTTTAATTGTTTTGGACTCCAAGGGTGAGACCCATGCCTGGGCATGCAGTCAAGTGGACCATACGTTTGATGCTAACAGGATATTATGATTTTAAGTCGTAATAGTTGCTTAGCCGTGTGGGTGAGGATTTCCATGAATTCCAAGCCCTAAGAATGTTCTCTCTCTCTAATCTCAATCTCAATGGTCACAAGGCCAAATAAAACTATGATAGGTTGGTTTCCATTATTAGTTAACTTGGGAAGTCAACGTTTGCCTCTAGAGCCAAATATGGACTATGGTTTTAAAATAATGGCCATTGCGCGATGGTTTCTCATGTAAGTTTTATAAGGAATATTATGACTTAATTGTTGATATGGCGCGTGTTAAGGAATTCCATGAATCCTAGGCCCTAAAAAAGCTCTCGCTCTCAATGGTCACAAGGCCAAATAAAACTATGATGGCTTGGCTTCGACTATTACATTGCTAACTATATGTCAACGTGGCAAATATGACCGTCCTTCTCAGAACAAATATGGGACATGATTTTAAAATAATGGCCATTGCATCACGGTTTGTCCATTTATGTGCAAGTTTAGAAGGAATATTCTAATCTTAGGTCATAATAGTTGTTCAAACTTCAACCGCGTGGCAAGCATAAAGTAAAACTGTCTTCAACCTTTTATTAAAAAAAAAACCTATAATAGTTTGTTATAAAGACTGTTCTCAACTTTTTATAGTGGTTTAGAATGTTTTTTATTTGTCTTAAAATGTATTGGGAATAACCAATCATCTTAACATTTTTGACATTTCTAAATTAGATAAGTAAACCAAAACCATCGTGTGAGTTTGTAAGTGTTGTACTAGAGAATATTCTATTATAATGCTAGAACCAGGTTTTGAGAACCACAGTTGGCCTCAAGAACGGCCGTGGTTTTGATTGTGCTTTGAAATTTCATTGGCACCGAATTAACTGGAACATGTTAACTCAATCTCGGTCAATAACAGTAAAATTAACATTCAACTCCATTATTAACTAAGTTTTTTTCAAGTTGATCTTGTACATGTTACTTGTTGTGTTGGATTAGCCCAAACTCCAACAAGATAGGTGGGGAAAAAAAAAAAACAGAAATAAGGAGAACAAGAGATTTTGTGATGCATTTTAATAATGGAACAAAGTACTTAACTGATAAGTATAATATGGCAATTGGTTAAGTTTTCTAAAAAATATCTCTTTCCTCACCTCTATAAGGCACTGAAATCTAGAACAATGTCAACACCTAAACCTTATATGGTTCCAATCTGCACTATCCCTATATGTGTGTAGCTGAAGTTTACACTAGATTCAACAGAATCCACTCTAAAATTTGGAAGAAGAAAGCCAGGCTTTCTCTAAATGCATTTTGTATGGGGAGGGTCAAACTCCAATTCCAATGAAAAGTGATAAAGATGACTATTATTTTGGGAGTATCAGTGGCATCATCCTCTCACTAAACACCAATAACATAGAGAAAATGAAGGAAAGAGTCTCATTACTCTTGACACCTTTGCATCAGTGTGCCATTAAGGCGTATTAATTTGTTTGCACCTCAAAAAACATGCTGCCTTTACTCGAAGGAACATTTGTTTTCCTTCCCCGGGTAATGCACTTGTAACTAAGTGACATCAAAGTGAATAATCTCTCTTAGGAGATATGGAATAAGAGGGGTATTACCAAAAAGTATAAGAAACTCTTAAAAATCAGTGTGCCTACGATGTTGGTCCTTCGAATTTTGTCCTCATAATTAACATAGTGAGAACAAAAATCCAAACTGAAATATTTTTCAAATAAGGTACATGAAATTCTTACCTAGGCCTTAAATAAGGGCGAGGGGGACTGGGGGTGGCCATGGCCCCCAAGAAATTATAGAAAACCCGCTAAAAAATTATGATAATCCCTCATATGTTCAGCATAAATCTTAAGATTTGTTTACACATTGCCCCAAAAACAATTAATTTTGCATACTGACCCCCTCCATTGGAAATTTTCTTCACTATTGGCTTAAACTCAAATGCGGTAGATTTGCTTGCGCATACCCAATTATGAATAGGGTCCAAGTCATGGTTCGGTTATTGGCTACCCATTCCCCTTTCCCACTGTCATTATTCGCCTTCCCCACTGTGTCATTACCACACGAAAACGTGTTTCAAATGCTCTTAGACTATTAAAATATATCCATCTCTCTCTATAAATACCGTCCCTCCACCAATCACACCACACACTGCAAACCCATAAACCAACCGCACAACATGGCAACCATCAAACACATCCACATCTCTGCTTTCCTCATTTTCCTCGCCATTCTCAATCCAACCGCCAATGGAGCTGATAACATACTCTATGGTGGAGAAACTCTTTATGCAGGAAACTCCCTAACCTACAAAGGCTACTCCTTCATATGCCAAGCTGACTGTAACCTGGTCCTCTACGATAATGGCAATCCCATTTGGGCCTCCGACACGGGTGGGATCTCCCACGACTGCTACTGTCCGATGCAGGAGGATGGGAACCTGGTGGTGTACAGGCCTGATGGGACGCCCATTTGGGCTAGCAACACTGGGGGTGCGATTGCTAACTATGTGTTGATACTGCAGAAGGACAGGAATGTGGTGATCTATGGTCCTGCTAAGTGGGCCACCAACACGAACATACAGGGGAAGGGTGTGATCATAAGCAGGGTAGATGGGAATAATTCAACGGTGGATCCCATGAGTGGTGGCAGTGTAGTGATTGCTGGGCCGGCCGTTAGCAATGGCACGAGTCTGCCAGTTAACTCAGGGGTGGCGACCAAGTGAGGAGAGAGGGTGCTCTCTCTCTCTCTCTCTCGTGTTGCTTAAGCGGGTCATGTTCGGATGATCCTGGTGTGGACCACCTTTCTACATCTAAGTGTTGGCCATGTGGGTCCAGACCATAATTGGGTTCTATATCTGGGGTAGTTTCCTAATGTATTAGGACTTTCCTTTTTTCTTGAGATAAAGTTCTTGGGGGATAAGGATGTACTGGTTATATATATGAGATGTAATCTGTAACCCTAGTGGAGTCAGTCAGAGAGGCTGAGATTCCAAGGCTGTGGTTTCACAGATTGGAGGAGAATCCAGTGGAAATTGGTTTCCCGTGGACGTAGGCATCTTTGCCGAACCACGTAAATCTTCTTGTCTTCTTGTGTGGTGATTGGTTGATCTTGGTTGCTTTTGCACACACGCGCACAACAAGTGGTATCAGAGAGATTAGTTGTGCGTGGAAGATCAACGGGAAGAGGAGAGATCAAGGTTGATCTTTTGCTGGGCCACACGTCGATCGGGCATCTCTGTTTGCAGACAGAGAAACCGATTCGGGAAGAAGAAGAAGTGAAAGGGTTCGACTGCTGCGGATCTTCATCGGAAAAGGGAAGACCGGAGAAACGTCGGTTCTGAGGAAGAAGACCGGCGCAGAAAATCGGCGCTGCGGAGAGCGAGAAAAAAAAAAAAAACTGCACGTCGCCTGCAGCCCCGTGATCGCCGCAGTTACCCGTCACCGTCGCCGTTGCTGACGCCGCCGTCTGCCGTCTGCCGTCGCCGTCTCTCGACCTTGGTCGCCGGCGCCGCAGAAGACCTCGGCGTATCGGTCGGTGCACCGTCCGTCGCTGCAATCGGTTGCAGACGCAGGGCAGGACTGGGTTGAAGACGACCCAGTTAACTGGGTCGGTTGGGTCGGGTCGGGTCAAGGTTGACTGACCCGCGGAGAAGAGTACAGCCCAGGCAGCGCAAAAGGGGTCGGTTCGGGTTAGGCCAGGTTGACCTGACCTGGTTGTCGTGAAGCCCAGGTCCGTCAGCAGAGCAGGCCGGTTCGGGTCGGGTCGGGTCGACCTGAACCCGTAAGCAGACGGTCCAGCCCGTCAGCACTGCGCAGACGTCAGCAGCGTGACGTCATCAGGCTGACGTCAGCCCACGACATCGGACACGCGGTCAACGGCCAGAGTTGACCAGATTGACGGCAGAAACTTGTTTTTGCGATATCTTGATCATCCGAAGTCCGATCGGAGATCCGTTTGCGCCTACGGACTCGTTTCGAGCAGATCTACGTGTTAGTGGAAGAAGATTGGCTGTTTGACGGTCAACAAGGAGTTTGACCAAATCAGAAGCGCAGAAAACCGTTTTTGCAATATCGGAGCCATCCGGGGTCGGATTTCAGATCCGTTTCTTCCAGCGTGCTCGTGTTGACGAGATCTACAGCTTGGTGCAGAAGTTGAGGTCAGTGTTAATTATTTGTTTTTCCTGTTACTTAATTTTGATTAAGATGGAGAACAATGCTATCAACACCACCATGGTTAAGCTCAACCATTCCAATTGGTTGATCTGGAAACCGAAGATGGAGGATATTCTCTATTGTAAAGACCTCCATGATCCCGTTGAGGGGGATAGTGCCCGACCGAAAGATATGCAAGATGCTGATTGGAACAAATTGCATAGAAAAGCGATTGGTCACATCAGACAGTGGGTTGATAACAGTATATTTCACCACGTGTCTAATGAAACCAATGCGAATACCCTTTGGAAAAAGCTAGAAGCAATGTATGATAAAAAGACCTCGGTGAACAAAACCTTCTTGATCAGAAAGCTTGTGAACATGAAATTCAAGGATGGTGGTCAGATCGAAGATCACATTAATGAGTTCCAAAGTGTGGTAAATCAGTTAGCCACTATGAAGATGATCCTTGATGATGAGATGCAAGCTTTGTTGCTTCTGAGTTCTTTGCCAGATTCATGGGAGACATTGGTTGTTTCCTTGAGCAATTCTACTCCAGATGGTGTGTTATCTATGAGTCAGGTTACCAGTAGCCTACAGAATGAAGAAACAAGACGGAAATCTGCAGGGACAGATAATGCACAGGCCTTTGTTACTGAGAACAGGGGAAGGAGTAAGAGTAGAGGACCAAAGGGGGGTCGTGGCAAGTCTAAAGGTGAATCACAGTCTAAATCTAGCAGTGAATCACAGAGCAAGAAAAAGTCTGTAAAGTGCTTTTTCTGTGGCAAGATGGGCCACATCAGGAAAACTTGTTTTGCCATGAAGGAACAGAAAGGATCCAACAATGAGAAGAAGAATGACAATGATAACACTACAGCTACTTTGGAACAGGAAGTAGTGGTGCTTGCCGGCGATGATGATAAGTGTTTGAGTGTTGCAGATGGTCAGATTGAGTGGGTTGTTGACACAGCAGCATCCTACCATGCTACTCCCTGCAGGGAGATGTTCACGACGTACAAAGCAGGTGACTTTGGTACTGTGAAGATGGGCAACACGAGTCATTCAGATATTGTTGGTATCGGTGATGTCTGCATTAAAACCGATATTGGTTGCACAATGACGCTGAAAGATGTGCGACATGTTCCTGATCTGCGGTTGAATCTGATTTCCGGGACTGCATTGGACCGTGCTGGTTATGAGAATTACTTCGGAAATGGCAGATGGAAGCTCACTAAAGGGTCTCTTGTTATTGCGAAAGGAACAGCAGGTAATACGCTTTATAAAACACAAGTCAAGCTGTGCAAAGATGCGTTGAATGCAGTTCAAGACAATTCCTCTCTGAATCTGTGGCATAAGAGGCTTGGTCATATGAGTGAGAAAGGCTTGCAGATGTTGGCAAAGAAGGATTTAATTCCTTGCTCCAAAGGTATGTCCCTTGACCCTTGTGATTATTGTTTATATGGTAAACAGCATAGGGTTGCTTTCTCTTCGACATCAAAATTGAAATCACATGTGTTGGATTTGGTATATTCTGATGTTTGTGGTCCCATAGAGGTAGAATCATTGGGTGGCAATAAGTATTTTGTCACGTTCATCGATGATGCATCCAGGAAAGTCTGGGTTTATCCGTTGAAATCAAAGAATCAAGTATTCCAGATGTTTCAACAGTTTCATGTCCAGGTTGAAAGAGAAACAGGTAAACTCTTGAAGTGTCTCCGTTCAGATAATGGGGGTGAATACACATCCAACCAGTTCAAAAGCTACTGCTTGAAGCATGGCATTCGACATGAAAAGACAGTTCCTGGTACTCCACAGCACAATGGTGTGGCAGAGAGAATGAACCGCACTATTCTTGAGAAGATGAGATGCATGATAAAATTAGCACGGTTGCCTAAGTCATTCTGGGGTGAAGCCGTTCTGACTGCCGTTTATCTGATTAATAGATCCTTCTCAGTTCCTTTGAATTATGATCTTCCAGAGAGAAGATGGACAGGTAAAAATGTTTCCTATTCACATCTGAAGGTGTTTGGGTGTAAAGCGTTTGTACATGTACCAAAGGAGCAGCGTTCCAAGTTGGACGAGAAGGCAGTGAGTTGCATCTTTCTTGGTTATGGTGGAGATGAGTTTGGCTACAGATTATGGGATCCAGAGAAGAGGAAACTTATCAGAAGTAGGGATGTGGTTTTCCATGAAGATCAGTTCTTTGGAGATGTTGAAAAGATTGATAAGTCTTCTGAGAAAGTTGATGGAGTGGTTGATCTCACACCGACTCCTTCTCCGGTGCAGACTACAGGTGGAGAAGGTGGACAAAACGATCCGGATCTTGATGAGGCACAGGGGTTGCCAGATGATGAGGGTGTTGAGCAGGGGGAGCAGCAGTCTCCTCGGATTGAAACCACGGAACCTCCAGCTAGGAGGTCTACCCGAGAGCGTCAACCATCAACTAGGTATCCTGCATCCGAATATGTGTTGCTCACTGATGAGGGAGAGCCAGCTAGCTTCCGAGAAGCAATGACTCATGCTGATAAAGATGAGTGGATGAAGGCTATGCAGGATGAGATGAGTTCTTTGAAGAAGAACAAGACTTATGAGCTGGTGCAACTTCCTAAAGATAGGAATGTTCTGAAAAACAAATGGGTGTTCAAGCTGAAAAAGGATGAGAATGGAAAACTGGTGAAGCATAAAGCACGGTTAGTGGTAAAAGGCTTCGCACAGACGAAGGGTATCGACTTCAGTGATGTTTTCTCTCCTGTTGTGAAAATGACTTCTATCAGAATCGTTTTGGGTCTAGTCGCCAGCATGGACCTTGAGCTTGAACAGATGGACGTGAAGACCGCGTTTCTTCACGGTGACTTGAAAGAAGAGATCTACCTGACTCAGCCAGAGGGGTTTGAGGTAGAAGGAAAAGAACAGATGGTTTGCAAGTTGAAGAAGAGTCTCTACGGGCTGAAGCAAGCACCGAGACAGTGGTACAAGAAGTTTGATTCATTCATGTTGAGTCATGGGTACCGGAGGACAGCTGCAGATCATTGTGTCTATGTTCGTCGATTTATCGATGGTCGGTTCATCATCCTTCTTTTATATGTAGATGATATGCTGATAGTTGGACAGGATAGCAAGTTGATTGGCAAGTTGAAAGAGGAGATGTCAAAGTCGTTTGACATGAAAGACTTGGGTCCCGCACGAACGATATTGGGCATGCAAATACGTCGTGATAGGAGTTCCAAGCAGCTGTGGTTGTCACAGGAGAAATATGTTGAACGAGTTCTCGAACGGTTCAACATGAAGAATGCTAAGCCAGTTAGCATACCTCTAGCCAGTCACTTCAAACTAAGCAAGCGCTTGTGTCCTTCTACAGATGATGAAAAGGAACGGATGGCATATGTTCCTTACTCCTCTGCTGTGGGGAGTCTTATGTATGCCATGGTTTGTACACGGCCAGACATTGCTCATGCTGTGAGTTTAGTGAGTCGATTTCTCGCAAACCCTGGAAAAGAGCATTGGGAAGCAGTGAAGTGGATCTTTAGGTATTTGAGAGGTACTTCCAAGGTGTGCTTATGTTTCGGAGGCTCAAAACCAGTCATGGAAGGTTATACTGATGCTGATTTTGCAGGCGATCTTGATCGTCGGTTGTCGACTTCTGGATATCTGTTTACTTTTGTAGGGGGAGCTATTTCCTGGCAATCAAAGTTACAGAAGTGTACAGCACAGTCTACAACTGAAGCGGAATACATAGCTGCTAATGAAGCAGGGAGAGAGATGCTTTGGTTGAAGAGATTCCTTCAAGAACTAGGTTTGAAGCAACAAGAATATGTAGTTTACTGTGATAGTCAGAGTGCTATGGATTTCAGTGAGAATGCTACATATCATGGTCGCATGAAGCACGTTGATATCAAGTACCATTGGATTCGTGAGGTGATCAAGAAGAACTTCATGAAGCTGGAAAAGATTCATTCGGACAAGAATCCCTCGGACATGATGACCAAGGTTGTGTCTAAGGGAAAGCTGGAGCTGTGTTCAGAGTTGGCAGGACTGAACTCCCAGTAAGGGGTTCAGGGCATCTTCCCCATGGTCTGGAGGGGGAGATTGTTGGCCATGTGGGTCCAGACCATAATTGGGTTCTATATCTGGGGTAGTTTCCTAATGTATTAGGACTTTCCTTTTTTCTTGAGATAAAGTTCTTGGGGGATAAGGATGTACTGGTTATATATATGAGATGTAATCTGTAACCCTAGTGGAGTCAGTCAGAGAGGCTGAGATTCCAAGGCTGTGGTTTCACAGATTGGAGGAGAATCCAGTGGAAATTGGTTTCCCGTGGACGTAGGCATCTTTGCCGAACCACGTAAATCTTCTTGTCTTCTTGTGTGGTGATTGGTTGATCTTGGTTGCTTTTGCACACACGCGCACAACACTAAGGTGGGCATGTAATGGTTTCTTTCTATGAAATTCAGTCAGTTTGAGTCGATTTTCTATCTAAGGTGCTGATCTATGGTTAGTGCTGTCGTTACCTGGAATTTTTTCTCTTTTTTTTTACCTATCTTACTTTTCTTTCTTTCTTTCTTTTTTTTAATGGCTCTTTGTCTTATTGGTTAGTATTGGTTACTTATAAAAGCTAACACCATATTGTGCTAATGTGGTCCATCTGATTGGTCCATTTGGATGCATACGTATCATTTGGGGACAGGGTGGAATAGATAGGAAGGTCTCTTCCCAGTTAAGTTAAGGGTAAAAGGACAACAAAAAAAAAAAAAACACTGGAACAAAATAAAGCCAAAAAATAAAAAAATTAAATCATAATTGGGTTTTTCTTACCCTTAATTTAAGGGTCTTGATTAAAGTTTAATATTTTTGTTTACCATATATTTTGTTTGAGATTCAATTCAAAGGTATGTTCCATAACCATAACATTAATTAACCGCGGTGAAAGACGGGATGAGGAAATAAGAAAAAGTTTATGATGTCTTTGGGTCGATGGGTAGGCTAATGAACTGTAAAATCATGTCAAGGAGTTAACACTTTGCAGGAACATTGTATTCCTCTTTCAAATAAGACATAGTATCGTCCATGAGATTTAAATATCTGTATAAAGTGCCCCTCCTTTGGATAGGAGAGAGAGAGAATCTTTCGCATGGACAGGGGCAAGCCAAGATGTGAGAATGGTATTTAATTTTAGAGGATTCTTACTTCAAAAATCATTGGAGATAGGCACTACATGTGAAAGACCACATTAATTAATTATGTCCAAAGTGGTCCCCTAAGACAACTTTATATATATATATATTTTTAATTTAGTGGGGATCAGGGTCAAATTTAACCCTCGTTTAAACAGGGGAGGGCTAATTTCGACCCTCGCTTGCTTCTGTTTACATTGTTGAAATCCTATTTGTGTCTTCAACTCTTAAACCTTTCAATCAAGTGGGCACAAGTATTTCTCCTTAACTGTGTTTAGTCCCTGCAAGCATCTTCCTTTTCTTTATTGAAGTATTGGTCAAGACAATGTCCCCCTTTCCCCCCTTCATCTTTTTCTTTATGCACCCTAAATGACACATTATTTGGTTTGTTAGGTTGTCTTCTTTGTCATTAACTTTCATGTGATATTGCATTGTAAACCATCGTCTAAGCACACTCTTCTTCTACTAATGTGAAATGGAGAATGTTGCCATGTTTTTTCTTTTGTCTAAATTCATTATGCACAACATATAATTTGTGATTTCGGTTATGAATGTCATAATTTTGTTGAGAAGCTCATTTAGAAGCACATTGTGAACTTAATTGTACCATGGATGAAGTTAAACTATGTATAGTGATTTGGTTTTGTCAGTATTAAAAAGCTTTTATGTTAATATGTCAATGTGGTTCATTCTTCACAAATTTGAACTAATACAAGTATGGTGGTGGGGCAATCCTTGAAGCCAAGATGTTATGGGACAACAGATAAGCAATTTCCATTGATGAGAATGTGATTTTGTAAGAATGTAAGCTAAATTTTCAAGTGTTGAATGGTATGAATCTTGAGAACGTAATTTTATAAGGATGGATGTACAATTGTAACAATGTCTAATTGTTAATAAAGTGTGAAGGATTCTAACCCTAATGCGGATTAAGGTCACAACACAGATTTCTATATGCAGTTCAATTGTAAAGTAATTAACCTAAATTAACATCAAACAACTACAAGACAAGGACACACGATTTTACGTGAAAATCCCAAAACGAAAAGAAGACCTCAGGACCTAACCAATAGTCCAAGAAAAATTAAGCACTATGAAATTAAAGGTTACAAGATCTACTTACTACCTTTAATTAAGTTGCACACAAGCTAAAAGACTGCAAATCTTTTTGTCAATGCACATGCCGTTCACTTTTTCTCACATCTAACATGCCTTCATTCAAGACGAACTGTCTCACCTTGAAGCCACTCAAGATGAATCTACTAGAGAGCAAAAGAAAGATCCTAGGAACACAAAGCTTCAGCACATTCAATGATGAAATTGTTCTAGAGAAGATGAAGATCCCTCTAAGGGAATTCTAGGGTTTCAATCCATATGAAATTAAGAATTTTAGTCCAAAGAGGAAAGGTTTTCCAAATAAAACTAGGCATCTGCATTGCCATCCGCTCGAGCAAATAAGTTGCTCGCCTGAGCTGGTAGAGTTTTTGAGTGGAGCCATCGAACCTAGGTCAATTTTGTTTGAGTTGAGATTCGGTAATGTGAGTGCCCATCCATTCTGTTTGGGTCGAAATTCTACGATTGTCCTATCAGCTTGTTTAATTGTATGCTTCATCAAGTCAGCTTGAGTAGAGATTTGATCACTCGAGCAGCCAGCATATTTTGGCCAATTTCTTTGAATTTGAACTCTTTAGATCCACCACTAGCCACACACCGCAGTCCATCGAAAAGAGAAGATTACAACCCAAAGGATCCAAGTTTTGTCTAACTCATGAATTAGCCAACATAACAATTTCTAACACCCCTTTGGCAATTCATGAACAAAACTTTCTGACCATATGATCTACTTAGACAAAATAACCCAAAGTACATCGACACAAAACTTAAACTCCTTCAGTACATGTACCACCAAATCCTGTCAATACCAAACTTGACAAAAGATCAAGTTAAAGCATTGTCATAATCATAATTCATAACATTTCAATGGTCTCCCACTTTTGTTCATAAATTGACAAAGGAAATCAAATGGAGAGACTGACACTAGTAGAATTTCATTGACATATTAATGAAGCCCTACCTAACATCAATTGAAATAGATAACAACCTAGTCAGCATAACCACCTAAACATAACAAGAATAGAAAAAAAACCGAACATTATTGGCTAAACAGAAAACAAGCACCAATCTAAATACCAAGACTGAAACTAAGAAACAGTAAGTCATCCTGACAAAAAAACACAACAGCAAAATAACATTGAAATAGTGATAGAGTGAAGCACAAAAAGATATGACAGAGGATTAGTCTATGCACAAGTCACAACCTACACAAGTGCTCTAGAATGGCATCGAGCTTGCCATCCATTCCTTCCATTTGCGCAGTCATCTGGTAGAAGTGACCTTGCTTTGAAGATTCCAAACCTTCAATATATGTAAACTGATCATTCAACTGACTCTCAAAGTCTCTAAAATAGCATACTACTTTCAAAGAACTCATATTCAAATAACTTTCATCATCATAATTAACTTCAACCTCTATTTCCTTTTTTATATCAGCTTTGACATGACACTTTGGTTGTTGCAAAGTTCTAGCATTGATCACAAATCAAATTGGTAGCATCGGCTCATGATCATCAGCACTAATCTTATGTGAATGCAAAACTCTGTAAATGGTAACACCAAATGGAAGAGTAGCAGTCTGAGATGCAGTTATAGTTTTTAACATTCCTTGAAAGATTACGAATGAAAAGTCAATAACCAAACTAGCACCAATAGCAAACGGAATGCAACCAAGATCCATGTTGAGTATAGGTTGACACTAGGATTGCTGCGAATTCAGTAAAATGAAAGTCGGCCTTTGTTGGTTTGAATTCCCATGAATTCCTAAAGATTTATTGTTTAACATAGATGACGTAAATAATCATGAGTAATTGTTGTTGAATTGAGAATTTCGGGTTATCATGGGCTGTTATTGTTGGCAGGTTTAAAAAGACTTCACTGTGATGACAATAATATGTTTTATTCATGGTTGATGACCTAAGTTTTTAGAAGATTTATTTATCTTTTTTTGGGTCTGTCTAGTTCACTATCGTCTCGGCACGTACTGAAATTCTGTATGGCTAGAGTTTTATAAAACTGGAATGTTACAAAGCCAGTATGATTCAACATAGCTCGTCATGGGCTGAAATAAAAAATATAGATGTAAAGCATCCTTATTTGGTTTGATGCCTCTTGATTGGCAACCACATATAGTTTTGTCGTGGACACATGTTGTTAAAAGTCTTAAGAATTGATCATAGCCGGAAAATATTATTTATGATTTGTGAGAAGCATTCACGGGTTGTTGTATTTGCTTAATAGTGAAAGTATTTGGCTAATGGTTGATTGATGAGATTATAGATTCTAAGAACAGGCGACCGTTGTTAGTGTTCCACATTTTGGATGCAAGTAGGCATGGGTTATTTCAGTTGACCCAGGATATTCATGGCCATCGAGGGTTGTTATTGGAGAAGTCTGAGAAAAATAGAATGAAATCATTATTGTAATTGTTGATGGTGGTGAAAGATAATGATTTATGTGGGAAGGTTGCTGGTCAAACTATTGATTGTAACTAAGATCGTTGTAATTTATAACTAACGTATGTCACCATTTGTTATACCATTGATGGTTTTTAGTATGTAGGATGTACATAATGGTGAGTCCTTCTAGTTGACACGAGAATCCATAAAATTAAGAGGTGTTATATAATTTTAAAAAATAAATAATTGTGGGAGAAAGGTGTTCTTGAAAGAAATGAGCAATAATTGTTGATAGTTTTGTTGAGCATAGAGTTTGCATGTTGGAGAATCAATTGAAACTAAGATTAGTGTGAATTGAAAAGTAAGAATAATTGGTCTTAGTTGACGAAGGTAGTGTATGATTTGTGGGAAGTGATTATTGCTAGTTGTATTTGCATTAATCATGAAAGTATTTGGCATATACAGTACCAATAAAAAGCTTTACGTTAACATGTCAATGTGGCTCATTGTTCACAAATTTGAACTTATACAAGGATGGCCATAGGGCAATCCCTGAAGCCAAGATGTTATGGGATTGCAAATATCTAATTTCCACTGATGAGAATGTAATTTTGTTAGAATGTAGCCTAGATATTCAAGTATTGAATGGAATGAATGTTGAGAATGTAATTTTATAAGGATGGATGTGAAATTGCAGCAATGTTTAATTGGTAATAAAGTGTTCAATTGTTTAAGTGATCAAGTTTTGTAATGAAAATATGTTGAGGTGGATGTTTAATTGTATGGATTGCCTAAGTGATGAAAAGTTTAAAACGATTGTAAAGATATGTCATATTAGGGTCGAATTCGATGCTTAAGCGAAAAGATAGAAGGATACTAAGGTCGAATTCGACACTGAAGTGATGAATAGGAGGTCAAACTCGACCTTCTACCTAACAGAGACCTATATTCTGCGGTGAAATCAGCCTGAGGATTTATAATGAGGATCAAGTTCGACTCTTAAGGGCAAACAAAAAAGTACTAACAGTGTCAAATTTGACGTTCGACAAAAGTAAAAAAAAAAGACCTTTTTGGTGCGAAGGCCATTTTTATTGGATGGACTTTAAAATGGTTTTTTGATACAGTACCCATCTAGAGAGTAATTTTTTCTGATAAAATCCTCTTAAATGTATATCTTCGCTATATCCATTTTCACTAGAAAATACTCATTGTAAAAACATAGACACTAGGAAATACTCATTTCGAAATGGAAATATAGCAATGAAAATATTTTACAAAATATTAAATCATCTTATCAAAGGAACAATCTTCACAGTGGTATTGATAAAAACTAGCTAGTGGAGGTCAAATACTAAGGTTAACTATAATCCAACAAACACCACAGTGGATGAATTGAAGACAAGGGTCCCACTCTTCAAATTGATGCATGAATCTAAATTTGGATTTCAAGAACTCAAATTGGAATGAAGAAAGGAAAACCATGATGAAGAAAATTCAAGAAAAGGAATGTCAATCCTGTTTTTATTTGAACAGTATGGATTAAAATAGTCATAACTCTCATACTAAATATCGGATTAAAACAATCTAGGTACCGTTAGAAAACTCTTTTTGAGTAGATATCCATGGCACCTAAGATTATACTAGTTGGAGTTGAAACGACAAAGTTATGGCCTTGGGAAGTTGGTTGTATATATTTTGGCAAGATTGCATAAAATTGAAGTCTTGTTTTAATTTTAAAAAGGGGGTCTAGAGAGAGATGTGCACAAGAAAAGAAACAAAGAATCTTTCTACTTACTATATATTTGCTAACTTTTAGCTAAAGAAGGAGGCCAAATATTATAAAAAAGATTCAAGGGGGGAGTTGCATAACACCACAAGCCCCTCCTCTCTCTCTACCTCTCTTCCACCCCCAGATAGGTTAGGCTAACCCGCTTAGATCCTATCCACTCCATCCATTCCACCATCTTTTTCATCCTTGGAGCATGATTTGAAGAGAAGACAAGTTGAAGAGCCAGGTAAGCAACAAATCTTTTTTGAAGTTCATGATCTTTAGGTAGCATTGATGTAGTTGTTTCAATTTAATCAATATGAAATTATTACTTATTTGATTTGAGTTTTTCATTGTAAAACAAAGTTAGCGATATCTTGGTTCTCACCATAGAGTCAACACTGTATATATGCATAGTGACAGTACATATTTGGTACAATGGTTCTGATTTTTCTTTGATTCCATCAAATAAGGTTTTAAATTCAAATTTAAAAAATCGAAATCCATCTTTTCTGTTTTATTTTATTGCATTCTACTTTTATTTTCAGGTTTATTTTATTCACTTTTAACATCATTCAATTGGTAGCTTGGTTGTTTTCTTTGTTTTGCAGTAATTAGTTTAGATTGCATTTTAGATTAGGTTTTTATTTGAGATTGTAATTTTTATTTAATTTTCAATTTAGTAGGACATTATTTTGTATAAATTTTATTAGGATAATACTAATTTTTCAGTACGACCGGTTGTGAGATACATAGCTCCCTGTGGATATGATCCTGACTCACTGGGTAAGACTATAATTGAGGCCTTGCATTTAGGGCCATCAACCATTATGGTGTGATGAAACAATAGGCAAATCTTAATCACATAATTTAGGTAATTTTTAGGGAAAATAGCAAATTATTTGTACTTTGATCCAATTGTGAATTGCCCCCATCAACTTTAAACTCCTGCACTAAACCATCATGGACTTAAAACTGAAGTACAAAAGTGACACAATTCGTTTATTTTGACTAAAGCTTTTATTAAAACACACACAAATTTTCAATTCAACCACCCATTTTAAAAAATAAATTATAAACTTCCCCAAAATACTCCCAACCCTTTCTCCCCTTCGTCTCCCTCTCCCTTTCTCTCCTTTTCCCTCCACTTTTCCTCTCTCTTTCTTTCTCTCTCTCCCTCTCTCTTCCTCCCTCCCCCTTTCTCCCCTTTCTTCTCGAGTCTCCCCGTCATCTCCCTGCAGCAGGCAGTAAACCGTCTAATAGTTGGGTTCTACAATCTAATAGTCTCAACCAGCCTAAGCGTAAACCCTTTCTGACTATTGAATGTGTTGGGAACTCTCAACATATATACACATATATAATAGAAGATGAAGAAGGGATCTGGTGAAATGGGGGTTGTAGGGGATTATCCCACCCGAGTAAGCACGAGTCTCCCCCACCTGGAATGTACCTCATGTATAGATATCCTGTTGCTGGTAATATTGACTTTTAAAAGTCATCCAAAGCATCATGTCTGCACTGCATCTCATCCCGTCATCACTTTTATATAGCCGACTTGATCAAATGGATCTAGGAACTCCACGTCCTACTTTCATCCCACTATAACAAAATGCATTATTGGCCATAGATTTGCCCACGTAAGCCCATTTTATATGGTTAAAAGTTATCTTTTGCTCACGAAAATGAACCTACATAGGCAAAAACCATAATTATCTCCTGTTTTTGGCAACGTAAGATATTTGCGTGGACAAAAGTGATCAGGATTCTCTCCAAAATGAGAGACAAAGTTTTACCCATGAACAAATATCATTTGGCGAAGCGGTATTTTGTAGGCAAAGTGAAAAACTTTTAGCCACTCATATATTTGTACAGGGAAAAGCCAAGACTTTCAGCCACACATGATTTTTCGTAGGCAATATCCTTTTACGATGAAGTATTTTATAGGCAAATTTAAAAACCTTTGGCCACACATTTATTTGTGTAAGGAAAGGCCAAGACTTTCAGCCACAAGATTTTCGGTGGATAATATCCTTTGATGATGTGGTATTTTATAGGCAAATTGAAAAACCTTTGGTCACGCATATATTTGTGTAAGGAAAGGCCAAGACTTTCGACTATCCATTGTTTTCCGTGGGTGAATCCAAATATTTTTGTTTCCATTCTTTTATATTTTTTAATGAAACTATTCTCATTCCCGCCTCTTCTTTTTTTTATTATTTATTTTTAACACTATTGGGTTATGCAGATACTTTTGCTAGAACAATTCTTCAAAAACTAAAAAGGCTTAATTTTTTTTTATTTGGGTGTTGTACAATTTTAGTTAAAGGTCAGTTATATTGGAGAAAACACTTAGGTGTTAGGCTCTTTGGGTGCCTTGTGTTTGGATGGTGTGAATTGGAGAAGATTTTTGTTTTGTTGCGTGGTATTATGTGGAAAGAAATTCTGCAGTATTATGTAGCAAGCAATTGCATTATTATGAAGCAGTTCCGTAGTATTATCTTTTTTTTTTTCTGCTTTTATGTCTTGGGTAAGATTATAAAAGGCTGTTTTCCTTGATTGAGTTTAAAAATTAAAAAATTGCTTTCATAAAATAGAAAATAAAAACAGTAAAAGTGATTTTTGTATTTCATCAATGAGAGAATTGTGCTTAAATTTTATCGTGGTTAAAAAAATGCATAATTTATAATTTATTTTTCTTTTTCACAAGTTGCTTGTCTTAAAATAAAAAAAAAAGAAAATTGAAAGGCCTAAATATAAATTTTATAAATTAGGTTAAAAAAAACCCTAAGTTGATTGCATTCGCCCTTTCATTGAATGAAACAGTTGCGGCTGTGGAAAAGGGAAAGAAAAATGAAGAAGAAGAAGGAGAAGCAGAAGAGGAAGAGGAAGCTGGACTACTGTTCCACCAGAACTGCACTGCTACGGCCAAAACCTGTGGTTGAAAAAAAAAACGAAAGAAAAGAAAAAGGACGAAGAAGAAGAAGAAGGAGAAGCAAAAGAAGAAGAATAAATAGCAGTCCACCAGAAACTGCACTGCTACAGATGCTCCACCAGAACCTGCGTCTGAAAAAAAACAAAAGGAATGAAAAGAAAGAAGAAGAGGAAGCAGCATCCGCCTACTGAAGAGAAGAAGAAGGATGCTGCACTGCTGTAGACGCTCCACCAGAACCTGTGTCTAAAGAAAAAAATTGAAGTAACTTGTATTTTTGTTAGTGATTTTGGAGTAACTTGTAAATTATAACTATAGACATCCCAACTCAATATGCATATTGACTGATCCAATAAAAAAGGCATATTCAATCGTGCAAAAATTAAAAAAAATAAAAGAAACATTCAATATTTTATGTATATATAAAGGTTAATTTCTTCCTACCATCATTGAACATCACAATGTAGAAAAGGAATTTATTATTAAGGTTGCACCGATAAGAATAGTTACTTTCAAGATTGCTACTTAATAATAGCGAGGGGAAGAGTGATAATAGAAATGGAAATCTCCAGTTTCAGTGTTCCTATAAAAATAATCACAAAAATAGATAAATAAATAAATAAGATCATTGAATTGACGACAACCATTTTGGCAATATTAACATTAAGAATGCTTAGAGTAAAGTGATGATGAACCTGTAGAAAAGATGTATCATTGGGTTACTTTTTTTTTAGAAAAAAAAAGAAGAAAATGCAACATAGAATTGTCAATACAAAAATATGATATGGAAGACAACTGAAGATGGGCAAGCTTGAAAAGATGAGTGTGTTGTGTGTAAGAGCCAGTTGTTCCAGTTTTAAAAGCAAGCTTGAGTTTGGTTTCCACAGCATTTGTATTAGCAGCATGATATAACATCATCTGTATCAACAACATGCTATGAATTTGTTTCTTCGAAGCCAAATGGTTCAAATTCGCTATTATTGGACGTGAAGGAAGTAATTGAAAATCAGGATAGATCATCACGTTTCTGAAATAACGTAGAGATATAAGGTTCTAAATTAGAAAGAAATATTAGAGAAGATAAAGATGAATATAAACATATCTTGAGATAAAAAGGAAACTGGGGATTTGAATTTAGGAGAGATAATAGGGATGGTAGCAGTGCCACACGTTTCTGAAATAACATAGAGATATAAGGTTTATCTATTAGGAGGCCGCCACCAAGATCCTTTGATATCGCGCACAGATCACTGCAGAAATAAGCATAAACGATAATAATTTAAGAACCATACCTGTGAGATCTCTCTGATTTGATATTAGTCTTATAACAGACTGAAAATCTCAAGATCTTCTATTGTAATTCTCTATGCTCGAACTCGCACCGAGGTGTGGGCCTCTTCTGCGAATTTTCCTTGCTCTCAAAAATGAGATTTCTCTTATATATACTTTCTAAAGAGCAATAACGCATATTTATAGGTTACAATATGGGCCTTAAGAAGGAAATAAGGAATAGGCTTCTTATAAAAATAGGAAACCCTAATTTGACCCAAATTAGAATCTTAGATCCATAAATTACAATTCAGTCCACTAAAGAATAATAATTGTACTCCTGTCCTTATTCTCAAAATAATCTTTCGAGCTTCTTGTTATTAAATGCTTATTAATCTCCTCACGTTAAGATTTCAGATATCCATCGATTAAATAATTACTGACGCCTATATTTAATCGATATCTTTATAATTTCTCGAGACCTTACACTTAACTTATTTGATATGTCGGACACTAAGTCCACCTGCAGGGTTTGACATAATCAAACCAATAAGCTTCATCAAGGGGATATCATCAATCCCTATTACGGGACGTGGATTCTGTCAATAAACTAATATGCACTATACACTTAGTGTAGTTATCCAATTTACTGAGATTATTAACCTACAAAAGGTCTCACTCCTTTGTAAATCAAAATGCCAAATACTAAATGCACGTGTCTATTATTTATATTAGGATTAAGAGAATATGCTCTCATAATAACCATTTTGATGTTAATAATCTTATATAGTCAGTATAAAGATAATAACCCAAAAGTGGTCCTGTTCAATACATACAAAGTGTACTAGCATAACGAGTCGAAACTATACTATTTTCTGTAGCCAAGACAAGCCTACTAAAACGTCACGCTACAATCAAACTGATGGTGTGTCCAGCTGCATTTAAATTGTGAACAACAATAACTTATATTCTATTAGAACCGACAAATAAGTCTTCCGTGTGTAAGCTAAATTCTACACACGAACTTATCTACTTTATAGAATAAAAGACGCACTTATGCACAGTAAATAATAACGCAACCATTTACTCATACAAATTCTCATTAAGATGGAAAAAGCAAATTTTACTAATAAATAAATCAGTTAAAGAAAAATACATAAAAGTGTGCTTTTAGTATAAATTTCCAACAATCTCTCACTTAGACTCGAAGCCATGCTGACATGTATTTCAACCCTATTCCCTCTACATGACTATCAAAGCTCTTTGCCGGTAAGCTCTTTGTAAAAGGATCTGTCATGTTGTTTGCCGATGCAATTTTGGTCACAATTATATCACGCCTCTGTATGATTTCTCGTATGAGATGTATTTACGCTGGATGTGCTTACCCTTCTTATGCATCCTAGGTTCCTTTGCATTAGCAACCGCACCGATATTATCACAATAAAGTATTATAGGTGATTTTACCAAAGGTACCACTTCTAGATCCATTAAGAAGTTTCTGAGCTAAACTGCCTCCTTGGCTGCCTCAGAAGCTGCCACATATTCGGCTTCCATGGTAGAATCAGCAGTACATGATTGCTTGACACTCCTCCAACTTATGGCTCCACCTCCCAGGGTAAAGACAAATCCTGAGGTTGACTTTCTAGCATTATTATCTGACTGGAAGTCCGAGTTTGTGTACCCAATGGGTATCAAACTCTTGGCTTGATAAATCAGCATATAAATTCTAGTCCTCTTAAGGTACTTAAGTATATGCTTTACCGCGGTCCAATGTTCTCTTCTTGGATTAGATTGGTTTCTGCTAACCATGCCAACGGCAAAACAAATATCAGGTCTAGTATATAGCATTGCATACATGAGGCTTTCCGCCGTCGAAGCATAAGGTACTTCCTTCATTTTTTCTATCTCATCAGGTGTCTTAGGACACTGATCCTTGGATAAAGTAATTCCATGTCTAAAAGAAAGAAATCCTTTCTTGAAATCTTGCATGCTAAAACGGGCAAGAATCGCATCAATATAACCGCTTGAGATAAACCCAATATTCTTTGTTTCCGATCTCGCAAGAGCTTGATCCCTAGAATGTGACTAGCTTCTCCTAAGTCCTTCATATCGAACTGACTGCTCAACCATACTTTGACCGAAGACAACACCCCAATATCGTTTCTAATGAGTAGGATATCATCTACATAAAGTATTAAGAAAACCACCACACTGCCATTGCACCTTTTATACACACAGGATTCATCAGGGTTCTGCTTAAAACCATAAGATTCAACAGCTCGATCAAAATGAATATTCCAAGATCTAGACGCTTGCTTAAGTCCATCAATGGGCCTCTTAAGCTTGCAAAACATGTGCTCACGGCCTTAAACTACAACTCCATCTGGTTACAACATATAGATACACTCGTCAATATTTCCATTAAGGAAAGCTGTCTTGACATCCAATTGCCAAATTTCGTAATCAAAATGAGCTACAATGGATAAAAGAATCCGGATGGATTTCAGGATGGCTACTGGCGAGAAAGTTTCCTCATAATCGATTCCTTCTTTCTGAGTAAACCCTTTCGCAACAAGCCTGGATTTGAAGGTTTCAACCTTTCCATCCACCCTTCTTTTCTTCTTATAGACCCACTTAGAATTGATAGGTTTTATCCCCTCTAGTGGTTCTACAGGATCCCAGACTTGATTAGAATACATAGACTCCATTTCTGATTTCATAGCTTTTTGCCATAGGTCTGCATCTTTGTCTTGGAGTGCTTTATTATAGTTACAGGGTTTGGTATTTAGCTCATCAGGGACTCTATCAAATGACTCTCCCAAGAACATATACCGCTCAAGTTGACGAGCAACCCTCCCACTACGACGAGGTACACCCTGTGTGTGTGTGTATGAGTAGTGTCACGCTGTGCTAAAACTAATCCTGGTGTACCATCATCGACATGCTGATCTGGCTCATCACCCAGCAAGTTGGTGGTTTCACCTAGAGTATCATCAGCTTGAGAGTCGGCAAGCCTCCCACTAGACGAGGTAATGGAAAGCTAAATTCTCCATCTTATGGTGTCTCTTCCTGTGCTACTGGTAATGGAAAAGTTTGTGTAGGTCTCTCTCCTCTCAATTCCTCTAGAACAATTCTGCTTTTGGGTTTGTGGTTCATTGCATAGTCCTCTTCTAAGAATCGAGCATTGGTGCTAACAATGACCTTTAGATCTTGAGGATTATAGAACAAACCACCGTTTGTTCCTCTGGGATATCCAATGAAAATGCAAACTTCCGTTCTTGGTTCCAACTTATCTATGTTCCGTTTTAGCACATGTGCTGGACTACCCCAAATCCGAACATGTTTTAAACTGGGTTTGTGCCCAGTCCATAGTTCTGTGGGTGTAGTGGGTACTGACTTAGATGGAACTAAGTTTAAAATGTATGCAGCCATTTCTAGAGCATGCCCCCAGAACGAATTAGGTAAATCAGAATAACTCATCATTGACCTCACCATATCTATAAAAGTCTTATTCCTTCGTTCTGCTACACCATTTTGTTGAGATGTACCTGGTGCAGACAACTGGGATGTAATCCCCTCTTGTGCTAAGTAATCCCTAAATTCTCCAAAGAGGTACTCGCCACCACGATCAGATTGTAGTGTCCTGATACTCTTACTTTGACGCTTTTCCGTTTCCGCCGTATACTCCTTGAATTTTTCAAAGCATTCGGACTTACGGCGTATTAAGTAAATGTACCCATACCTTGAGTAGTCATCAATAAAAGTAATGAAATACTCAAATTCACCTCTTGCCTGGACATTCATAGGTCCACACAGGTCAGAGTGAACCAATTCTAACAGTTCTTTGGCCCTATAGCCTTTTGCCAAAAAATGGCGCTTGGTCATTTTCCCCTCTAAACAAGATTCGCAGACTGGAAGTGCCTCCACTTCCAATGAAGCTAATGGTCCATTTGCAACCAGTCTTGAAATCCAGTTTAGATTGATATGACTTAGGTGTAAATGCCAAAGATACGTTTGGTTCAATTGTGAAGGTTTCTTTCCCTTACATGGTAGGGTAATTGTGGTATTCGATTCTGTCAGCTGCAGTTTAGGAGAGATAGGATCAACAATGTAAAGATCATCCACCAATGAACCGGAACAAATAAACCTCGTATTGTACTTAATAACCACAAATTTGTTAAAATAAACGGAATATCCGTTTCTAATCAACTTGGAAACAGAAATTAAATTTCTCCTAATGGAGGGAACATAAAGACAATCTTTTAAAATTAAAGTCATATCTCTATTAAAACTGAGATAAACATCTCCTACTGCAACTACTGCCACTCTCGCAGCATCACCCATAAGCAAATAAATCTCTCCATCACTTAGCTGCCTGGTTTCCTGGAACCTCTGGAAAGAATTGCAAATATGATTAGTGGCTCCCATATCTACACACCAGGTACTGATGGTTACAACCGCCAAACATAATTTAGTAATTAGTGAATGAAATTTACCTTTATTGTTCACTTTGTTGAGATAAGTTGGACATTGCTTTTTCCAGTGCCCTACTTGCTTGCAATGAAAACACTTGCCCTTAGGCTTTTTCACTCCTCCCTAAGGTCCGTTGCCACCTTGAGGAACTGCATTACGATTCTGACCCTTTTTCTATTTCTTCTTGCCTTTTGGCTTAGAAACAAAACCTTTTTTAGCAATGTGAACACTAGCTGACCTTTTCAAAAGGCCCTCAGCAACTTGAAGTTCCTTGAGTAATTCTGCCAAAGAATAATTGAGCTTGTTCATGTTGTAATTTAGGAGAAAATTCTCAAAGGAATTAGTTAGGGACTGGAGAATGATATCGACCTGGTTTCCCCATCAATTTCAGCTCTAAGGACTACTAGTTCATTAAGGTGTCCCATCATTTTCAGAACATGGTCCTTTATAGAGGTACCTTCAGCCATCAAGTATTAAATAGTTCTTTCATGGCAACTTGCCTTGCTGCCCGATCCTGATCACCAAATATCTCCTTAAGACTGTACAAGATATCATAGGCAGTAGGAGAAGACTGATGCTGATGTTGCAAAACATTTGACATAGATGCCAACATGTAACACCGCGCCATCTCATCAGCCTTGATCCATTTTTTGTATGCCTGGACAGCCACCTCATCAGTACAACCATCCGGAGGTTTCTCTAGGCACACCTCAGTGAGTACATATTTGCACTCTTCAGCAGTTTACACAATATCCAAGTTTCTTTTCCAGTCAATATAATTAGGTCCAGTGAGTTTGTGTTCTTTGAGAATTACAGCAAGTGGATTGAAAGTTCCCATTTTAAATCCTGAAAATTACATAATCAACAAATTATGATGGGCAAATAAACTTTGGGTTCAAATAAAAAAGGCTGCCTTTGCCAATTAATAAAAAAATCCGACAGCAATTTAAAACATTATGCATAGTATGCCTCGATGTGAAGACTTCTACCATACTTATTTTGTTTAGATAGGATATAACTTATTAGTTTTACTATCAAGGCAACAAACCATGTCAAGCAAAACCAAATAGCTGTCAAGACTTTGGTCTTATAAATAATAGCAGTGACTCAGATGGAGAGCATACTATTATTTACAGCTAAGTGTATACCATCATTTAATTCAAAGTCCATTATTCTGTATTCAGTCCCATCAGATAGAGAGGTGACCTATACTAATAATTACCCTAAATCATCCATATAAGAATTTGTACTAGAGATTCCATAATTAACTCATCCGATGAGGAAGAAGATCTAAGGTCAACACATAAATCAATTACATCTCCTACAAAACAATGATGGAGACCGTGGGAACTAAGAGGTTCCGTCTCCCACTTAGTTATTTAACAATGAGGGTTCTTGTATAATAGTCTAATAAGGTCAGTTTAGAATTTTGAAGTAATACGTTACCAAGATGTCTAGGTTACCCTATCTTTACGCATCATAGCATTGGTAAGATTAATAAAAGAAAAATTGGTGTTCAATTTTATTTACAAATCACATGAATGCTACCTATTTTTCCATTCTAAACAGTATTAAATAGATCTAATATCATATGAAGCAAGTTAAGATATTCATAAACATTCAAGCACAAAAAAAAAAAAAAAAAAAAAAAAAAGAACGACCAACACTAGAGTCCTAGGATCTTTTGTCTTCTTGATTGCCACTTCTTCAAAATATGGGCCTCGCAGAGCGGATCCGGGAGTATCCCCAGCGAGGATCGAGCTGCCTTCAAAACTTGTGTCCCTCCTTTTAAAAAAATTACATTAAACCTTAGCCTCCTGACGAACAGAGTCCACACGCTATATCAATATAATTACATCACTATGAAAAATTACATTGAATCATAAGCCTCCTGACGAACGGAGTTCACATACTATATCAACATAATTATATCACCATGAAAAATTAAAAATGTGTAAAACAGTAACCACGAATATGATTCATGGGATCCATTCACATAACATACACACATGGTGACCATGATAGCCAGATCAATCACTGTAAAACAAGGGTTAGACAGTCCACTACAAAACTAGTTACAGCAAAACGCAATTGCCATGACTTTTTATAGTAGCCTATAATCCTTCTATATTCCGTTCAATTCATACGCAGTATCAAGGTTGGCTCTGATACCACTGTTAGGAGGCAGCCACCAGGATCCTTTGATATCGCGCACAAATCACTGCGGAAATAAGCTTAAACGATAATGATTCAAGAACCATACCTGCAAGATCTCTTTGATTTGACATCGGTCTTATAACAGCCTGAAAATCTCAAGATCTTCTATTGTATTCCTCTATGCTCGAACTCGCACCGGGGTATGGGCCTCTTCTGCGAATTTTCCTTGCTATAAAAAATGAGATTTCTCTTGTATATATTTTCTAGAGAGTAATAGCGCATATTTATATAGGATACAATAGGGGCCTTAAGAAGGAAATAAGGAATAGGCTTCTTATAGAAATAGGAAACCCTAGTTCGACCCAAATTAGAATCCGAGATCCATAAATTACAATTCAGTCCACTAAAGAATTATAATTGTAATCCTGTCCTTATTCTCAAAATAATCTTTCGAGCTTCTTGTTATTAAATGCTTATTAATCTCCCCACGTTAAGGTTTCAAATATCCATCGATTAAATAATTACTGACGCCTATATTTAATCGATATCTTTATAATTCCTTGAGACCTTACACTTAACTTTTTTGATATGTCAGACACTAAGTCTACCTGCAGGGTTTGACATAATCAAAACCAATAAGCTTCGTCAAGGGGATATCATCAATTCCTATTACGGGACGTGGATTCTGTCAATAAACTAATATGCACCATACACGTAGTGTAGTTATCCAATTTACTGAGATTATTAACCCACAAAAGGTCTCACTCCTTTGTAAATCAAAATGCAAAATACTAAATGCACGTGTCTATTATTTATATCAGGATTAAGAGTACAAGCTCTCATAATAACTATTTTAATGTTAATAATCTTATATAGTCAGTATAAAGATAATAACCCAAAAGTGGTCTTGTTCAATACACACAAAGTGTACTAACATAACGAGTCGAAACTATACTGTTACCTGTAGCCAAGACAAACCTACTAAACCTCATGCTACAATCATACCGATGGTATGTCCAACTCCATGGATCGCTTGAATTAAGAAATAAACTGGTACTTATCAACTGTATCAAAATCTTCATAGATTTTTCTATTACTAATTTGAAAGCATCATTACACGTTATTCAATTGATGTCTTAAACTGAGAGTTTAATTCATATTTTATTTTATTGTTACCAATTGCAGTTAACCTTTGACGTTGGCGGGGACTATGAAAGAGATTTGGTGTTGAGGTCTATCATTGACTATAAGTGCTAGGATTTATATAAAGAATGGAAAAGTATGTTGCACATGCACTACCTTACACTAAAAAAGGATGGAGTGTCAGACATCAAAAGCCATCCATTGTGTCCTTGTAATTTGGATGACTGAAAGTTCATGATTGAGCATGTGTGGGAGAGCGACTATTTTAAGGTATTCCTTATTGGTGTTATGTGTGTCTGTATATATATATATATATATTATTTGGGCTTCTACTAGTTTGAAATAGACCAACCAAATGTGGGATAATTAAGCTTATTTTGGTGCTTTCTTCTTAAATTTTGTGCTCATAAAAAAAGTTCAAAGGTGGAAAAAAGGAACGAGCCACCCAGAAATACAATCATACAAGTATTTCAAGATCGTATGCATTACGAACATCTATTGATGTAAGGCTGGGATTGTAAATTTTTACACTCTTAATAAAATTTCAATATTTAGTTAATCTGACTCAAATATCTAATAAATAATAGGCATCAAAGAATAGTGGTGTTCGACTATCTATCTCGGATATTTTTGAGCAAACTCACAGACGTGGTTAGCACGGTGGGATGTAGATAAATAACTATACTGAATAACATCATGTAAGTACTACTTAATTCATTTGTTTGAATCATTAAATGTACATTTTTTACATATGCTATGGGTTTACATGATGAAAAATGACAGGCTATGCGAAAGGACAAGATTGTCGCATAGTCATAACTGGGTGTCGAGAATTTGCAAATCTAGGTACAAATTTCCATCGATGTGCTAGGGAAAAGGTCAAGTTTCTCAAGGGGATTTGGGATCCGCAGCACTGCTTCATCTTCCACACAGTCTCAGGCCTTTAATCCTAAGATGATCGCTCTTGAGAAAAAGATAGTTAACCAAAATAAGACCTTGACTGCATGGAGTGGCTTATTGCAAGTGATGGCTACAAAAATTGGGATAAATCCTGCCAGCGTACTGGGGTTAGTTGATTCAGCCAGCGTTTTGGGGTTAGCTCTAGAGAATGGTGGTAAAGATGGTACATCGAGTGGAGGGCAGGATGTGGCTTCCCTTGGTTAGTAAACAAAAATTTTTTTTTTTTCAATTCTAGAGAGTGTTTTGGACTTAAAGGTTGAGTTTAAGGAGGTATCTTGAATTAAGTAAATAAATTATTTCATACATTTAAGTTTTGGACATAAATTTTGTTGTGGCTAACTTTTGTGATGATTCATTTTAACAATATAGACCCTGTGAGGCCCTTAGAATATTATTGTGGCTTTGAAACACATTTTGGGTATCTATTTTTAGGGAGAGACGCTACCCCTTTATTTTCAAAAGGAGTGGTTAGTATAATTTGCTACCTTTTGAATTTATTAACTTAAAGGGTGACAATAGCACATGCATATAATTAGGTTAGAAATTAATTCATTGATAAAATGCTCATGATTTTCTGTATTTTTTTTGCGCAAGTTGATGATGGACGTCTTTAGTTTGATAACTAGATGGCTTCTTCTCTTGTTTTCTTTTTTATCACAAGCATTTGGACTTGTTGAACATTATTTTCTTGTTTTTGGATATTTGAATATATTTGAGGCTTATTTGGATGGATATATTGGATATTTTATATTTTTTAAATATTTGTTCATTGGGATTCGTAATTGATTGGATTTTAATTTATTTGTATATTTATTGAATTAGTTTGGATGAGATTGGTATAAACAGGTTATAGAAAAAAATTAAAAATAAACAAAAGAATTTTTTCAATATTTCTTTTGGCTATACAATGTATGTAGGTAAAGAACAGACAAAAATTATGGCTATGTGTATTGCGTCAGCAAAAGTTTTGTTTATAATAAAAAATAATATTTTTTTACTTTTGCCTATGAACTTTTCATGGCAAAAGTGTTTATTAAAATTAAAAAAAATAATATCTAACTTTTGGCTATGCAAACCTTTGTAGCCAAAGGTTATATATTTGCCTATGCAAAATTTTCATAGCCAAAGGTTGTACATTTGCAGACGACATGTTGGTGTAGGCAAAAGTACAACCTTTGGCTATGAAGATTTTGCATAGTCAAAAGCATCACACTTGCTCTACCAGTAAGCGTAGCAAAAAACTCAATCTTTTCCCACGCACTAGTTTGTTCATGGGAAAACACCATTCTGCACAACATTTTGGCTACGAATTGCCCACGAATGCCTGTGCGTAGGCAAAGAGTTTTACCTACATGTCTAGCCCTTTGCCTATAATTTTTCTGATTGGCAAAAGTGCATTTTGTTGTAGTGTCACCATTCTGCTTTAAACTTTCATCTACAGTATGCAAAATGGATGCGTCCCATCTCGTCATCAAAGGAAAGCGACCGGCATGATCACATGCCATGGAGTGAAGCACGTCACACCACACATCTCATGCTATACTCCTTAATGCATGGCAACGTGGCCTAATCCAATGCCATGACAAACTCTCCATCACCTATGCCCATTAACATTATATATATGTGTGTGTGTGGCCTAATTCCATTTTCTAGTATGATGAGTGCATCAATGAAGTGAGAAAAGAGAAATAGAAAAAGGCCGTAGCCTATTGTCTGTGTGCGTCCTTAGAAGTGTTTTTGTAGTAGTTTGTATCCACCTGAGAGTGAAATACAATTATTAGTGTGTTTCTCTTCAGTGCTCATGTATTGTTTGTAGACCAACTTAAAATTTCCTGCACCCATACCACCTTGTGATTCTCAGATTTGGAGACCGAAATGTTTTTAACCCAAACATAGCCGTTTCAATATTAGTTTGCACCTGCTCCAGGTAATCCACAGATGACCTCAGGTACTCTTTGTCCATCAACCAAAGCTCCTCGTGTATAATCCCAGCAGTGTGTGTTAGCGAACTCGATTGGATGAGGTCACCCACAACCGCAACAGGTGTAACTGTGAAGAGCACATATCCAAAGTAGCCCTGTGAGAGCGAGGGCTGAAGTCGCATGTGGCCATTGACGAGGATGTATAACTTGGTCTCTTGGTTTTCTGGGATGTCTCTTGCCTTGCAGGCGCACTACCACATGTGTTGTCAGTGTCTAAAAGGTGGTGTAGGTGGTGCTATGAGACTCTTATTTGATCCGAGACTTTAATTGATGGAGTTTGTGGGTTGAGGTGGGTTTGGGCGTTTCATATGGATGTGAGAAAGAGGAAGGCTGAGGTGGGTTTGGGGGTTTCACATGGATGTGAGAAGGAGGAAGGTGAGGGGGTTTGGATAGTAAACCACGCATTTGTATGGTCGTCGCTTGAGGTGACGACTATCTCGGACGCTCCTCCGCTGCTGCTGCTGCCTCACCGGATCTGGATTGCTGCTCCCCGCCGGACATCGCTGGTTCCTCGCTGCCATAGCCGAGGAAGAGGAGGTCGGCTCCTGTTCACAAAAAATAGTGACAAAAGGTTAAAGAGGACAACAGTAACTAGGTATATCCCAGGTCATTCTAGGTTGGGTCAGGTCGGGTCAGACCTGACCGGTTTATGCAAGAAGCCCAGCGAGTAGTTAACCAGGTTGGTTTCGGGTTCGGTCAGTTCGGACTTGACCCGTTAAACCCGTGAAGCAGCAGTGCAGAGCAGCTATGTCGGGCTAGGCTAGGTCAAGACCAGGTGAGGTTGACCTGACCTATAGTAGTGGAAGTCCAGTTTAGGCACACGTTTGTGCCAAGTCAGTTATGGGTTAGGTGGACCCGACCCAATTCTGCAGAGAGCCTAGCTAACCAGATTCCGGGTCGGGTCCTGTTCCAGATCAAGTTGACCCGACCCATTTGTAACAGAGCCCACCCAGCGTTAGCAGGGCTAACGTCAGCACAGTCAAACGGGAGGTTTGACCAGTGTCAATGGCTGAAGCTGTTTCTGCGATATCTTAATCGTCCGATGTCCGATCGGAGATCCGTTTAAGTCTACGAACTTGTTGCGATGAGATTTATGCATATGTGGAAGAAAATGGGCAGTTCAACGGTCAAAAAGACTATTTACTAATTGGAGCGCGATAATTTGTTTCTACGATATTGAAGCCATCCGGATCGGATTTCAGATCCGTTTCTTCCAGTATGCTCGCAGTGATGAGATCTACAAGGCAAACAAAAGATATTGGCAGTTTGATGTGTTGAAAATAGGGCAGTTTATAGGTGATTCAGATATCAACATCACACGAACTCGTTAAGTAATTCGAACCTTTGGTTTGACGTGGAGTATGACCAGAAGAAGTTTGCAGCATGGATGCAAGGATGTACCTTTAGCAAAGTATGGAAAGACATAGACAGGTATTTTTAATGTGGCTTAAAGATTTGTGGAATCCAAGCTAAGGTGGAGATTGTTAGGTTTATGTCTTGTATTTCGGTTTAGCAGGATTTGTTCATTAGTCTAGCCAATGACTAGGTTAGGGTCAAGTGTGATTTTTTCTTTGTACCGGGGCTTTCTTAGAGGCCAAGAAAGCAAACATTATATATTCATGTAATGTGACCTAGACTCGGTGTAGGAGATGTTGCAGATCTCTTCCCCGTGGTGTAGACCACGTAAGGCCATATAGGGTATAGAGAGGTGTGAGTTCTCTTCCCGGTGGTGTTGACACACCACATATGACAGGGTGCTATGAGGGCAAGATTAAGACCTATGAAGATTGAGGAGCTGAGTGTTAGAGGAGGGGGAGTCCTTATAACGAACTACACAGTATCTTTCATAGTGAAATCAAGCAAGATGCTCATAGCTCGTGGAGGTGGCCTTTATGGTGAACCACATAAAATCTCTATGTCATGGTTGCATGGCTTTCTTGTTCTTTATATGTGTGATGATGTTGATTGCTTCCACATGTGCAGTATAAATTCCACTTTTAAGACTGAGGTCTTAGAATCAATATAACTTTCTGGACAAGCAATTAATTCTATCTATCCTACATCATCATCAGAATTGGAGGAAACTAAATGATGAATCAAGTCTTAAGTGCATATACAGTGCCTAACTTGCAAAAAGAAAGCAATGTGCTTGACATGGATGCAAGGTGCTGTTATATAATTTTGTTATCAATAGATTTCTTCTCCAACATAAAACTAGAATACTTCCATGCAGAATTCACTAAAAAAAATTATTCAAAGGTTATGAACTTTATATTAACTAACAATATTGATAATAGGAAAGAGCATTCGCAAGTCCGACATTGACAATAATGACTCGTAAAAAGTTGAAAACATAAACAGTCAGATTTAATAAAAACAAAACAGATCTGCAAAGCAGAGAATAATTGAATGGAGCAAAGGGAAAGAGGCTTAAATCTTAGTCATAGCTATCCGACTTTGAGCAAAGAGACGACAGATGACAAGGAAAAAAAAACCCCTGAATCACAAAAATCCAAAATACTAAAACCCTAAATAAATAAAATCCTCAAATTGAAAAGCACATATTTTAGAACACTAACACTCAAAAGTAGAGATTTTACCTTGGGATTTAGGGCTTTCTTTGTAAAAGAGTCAAGAGACGAGTAATGATGATGCACTCTGAAGTTGGCAAAGATCAAAGAACAGTGAGAGAAGTTGGGTTTTAGCCAAGATCACAGTGAATGAGGTGAGCAACAAGAGTGATTAAGAGTTTTCATTGTGACCGAAAGGGGAAACAAAAGAAATAAGATGCCTATTCTTCTTCTTCCTCTCACGCATTCTCCCTATTTCCCCTTATTTCCTTTCGTTGTTCTTCCTCTCTTTCCTTTTCTTTTTTCTTTACTCTCCCTTCTTATCTCCTTCCATTTGTTTGCAACCCTTCTTCATATGTTTCTTTGTGTTGATCGAGTGAAAAGAAATGGAAAATCGGGATTTGGGCTTTTTGTGCTTATTAGGTATTAATTAACGGATTGCGCCATTCGAGTTAATTAAACTCTTTATTTTTTTATTGCTTGATGCCAATGGAATTAGTGATTAGGCATGGAATCGAAAGTGATGATCTCAAGTGGGTTCCACCTAAGCCACATTTGATCCTATAATTATTTTATGAAAATACATTAATTCTAAAGAGACTTAAGGACTAAAATTTTATTAATTTCATTTTATTTTGTTTAAATTGACTTATTTAGGCTCCAATGATATGATCATGCTGGGCATTCTAATCAATTTAATAATTTATTTTGATTTCCTCAACTAATTTGAGTTATTAATTATTATTTACGTAATTATCACCAATTTAAATCTGAACACATTTTTTTTTGGTGTGGTCAATGATTAGAATGTGGTATGCATGTAAATGTGGGCCGTGCCGGATGAGCTGGCCCATCCGTGCCGTGCCAACCCATGTAAAGTCACAAGCCTTGACATGCTGTGCCCAAATACCTAAGAGACCAGCCAAGAATGACCCCAGCCATGTTGTGCTAGGCCATGCCCCACATGGGCTACTTTGAGTAAACAATTGAAGGTTGCAAAGTCAAACCAAATAAAAGGCATAGCAGTGGAGGAAGACGGCCTTCTTCCCAATTTGATTGGGAAGGGCGTGGGCGCGACGATACTTGTGGCAAGCAAAGTAAGACTTGGCAAGGAGGAAGTAGTCGTTACCGGCGATGTCGTCCTAGTCATTGTGGAAGATGGGGGTGGTGACTTAGGAGATGTCGGCAAGTAGAATAATGTCAAAATTTTATTAAAAAAAAGTAAAATACTTTTAACGGACATTCCATCCCGACGTTTTTTTGATGCACTTTGTCGGTGATAAAAATAGGTTGCCGCCAAAAATATATCCTTTGATGGCACAAAAAAGCATTCACTCGGCATGAATAGTGCACCGGTAAAAAGAATTTCAAAAATTCAATAATAAAAATATAATATTGAAAATGAAAATATATGCGTGGCCAGAGTTTTTTAACTTTGCCTACAAAATACCGCATCGCCAAAGGATATTGCCTATAGAAAACCATGCGTAGTCGAAAGTCTTGACCTTTCCCTACGCAAATATATGCATGGCCAAAGTTTTTTCATTGTGCCTAAAAAAAACCACATTACCAAAGGATATTGCCCATGAAAAACTATGTGTGGCCAAAAGTCTTGGCCTTTTCCTATACAAATATATGCATGGCCAAAGGTTTTTCACTTTGCCTACCAAATACCACATCACCTAAGGATATTTGTTCGTCAGTAAAACTTTGCCTCTCCTTCTGGAAAGAATCGCAACTACTATTTCCTGCTCAAATATGTTGCGTCACCAAAAGTATGAGAGAATTGTGACTTTTGCCTATGTAAGTTCATTTTCATGGGCAAAAGATAACTTTTAGCAACATAAAAAGGGCCAATGTGGGCAAAGTCGTTGCCAATAATGCAATTTGTTGTAGTGTATATAGGAAATCAATCCTAAGCCTAAAAATTAGTCCTAAGCCCATGTAGGAACTAATCTCAAAGTGCGGTGAATAGTCATATTGAAAGACAAAAAATAAAAAGGAAGGAGGTTAAACCGAAAGGTGATGGCCTTTTGATAAAGTTTAGTTTGGGTAAGGAGCCTAATTTTATACTCATCAAACTATCACTTACTACTTACTATATATTGAATTAAATAAAAAAAAGTTATATTATAAAAGAATCATTAAAATTTAAGGCTACTGAATTATATGATAATTTGATTGGCAAAAAATTATAAAATGAGAACCTGACTATATAAAATTAGGATGGGTTTTCGCTAACGCACTAATTAAGATAGGTCTTTGCCAACGCATATAGTGTGTTAGCAATTAAGATTAGTCTTCGCCAACACACGCAGTGTGTTGATAATATTCTCAGGGTGCCTTTCTCAATACGCTTACGTGTGTTGCAAATAGGTCAAATCATTGCCAACATATTGTTAACGTCGCCAAAGGATAACATTTCATTGCCAAAATCTTCACTGTCTTCACGGGGGAATTTTTGTATAATTTCAACACCTTTTGCCATTGTAGCCTGATTTGCGCTGGCAAAAGTATATAATTTTATGACTTTTGCCAATACATTGTTATTTATGTTAACAAAAGGTAACATTTAGTAATGCCTTTGTAATGTTGTCAGCAACAAGCATTGAGGATTGCGCAATTTGTTGTAGTTTGATAGCTTGATAAGAAACTTTTTTTTTTTTTTTGGTGTAAAAAGTAGATGATTTTTTTTAAAGTAGATGACTTTTTAATATTTAGTAGCATGTAATGTTTTTTTTAAGTAGACATTATAATTAGAAACCTAGTATTTTATTCTCAATTTTGGAAAAAAGTAAAAAAAATTCTTTTCACACCACTCAAGATAAAAGATCATTATATTTTATCATCATGTCTTATAAATTGCCGGGCCCCTAATGTCTATGCATGTGATAGGATCTCAATTCTGGAGACATTAAAATCTGTGATAATAAAGTTTAACATGCGTTTTCCCACATACCCCGATGGTCAGGATTTAGAGATGTTCACAAGCTTGTGAAAATAAAGACAAAAGACTTTTCCAGTGGATAAGGGCAGGGCTAAGCACACATTTAAATGCATGTTGGCCGCACTTTTAAAAATATGAGCCATTCATTAGTTTTAAGATCTTTATTTTTTATTGATTTTAAGTTTTTAAAAAACCATTGAGGAGTCTAACCATTTATTTAGATTAATTAACATATGAGTGCTTTTCTCTATTTCTATTACAACAAGAAAAATAATAAGATAAGTCCATTATATACTTCAGATGAAATTTAATTTAGTGGTTTTAATTTTATATATTTAAATAATAAAAAATAATTATTACAAATGATCCTAAAATTGATGAATGACTTGAATTATAAAAAAATTGTAGCTCCATCGTACATTAAAATGAAGGCGTTGTACCAGTAGGGCGCTGCACTGTACTCCAGCCCACTGGATAAGGGAAAAGACCAGAGGAGAGACGACCACATTGGGAGACTGTTTTGGTGCAGGCCTGCATGTATTAACGAAGCTTGGGAAAGGTCCCCAAAAGAGGATAAGATAATCTAGAAAGCAAAATGACACGTGATCACTCCCTTATTATTTATTTATCCGTAGAAAGCATTTGTCTCCCACGTGCTCATATCCCTACAAGCAGTACTGCCGCACTGCGACTACCCATGTGTACCGGAAAGATGTAAAGCCATTTCATGGAAAACATACTGTCCATGTGATTTCTGCCATAGAGGGTACTATGATTGTGCTGCCTAAAAGATTTTTATTACTTTCAGCAGTGAAAATAGCCAGGGCACACATATTGTTTTTTTAAAAAATTCTTACGTGTTGCTTTAGTAAAGCATTATCAAATTTTATTCTGAAAAGGAGATCACTAGTAAATCACATTAGTAATCATATTTTCAATCTTAAGAGAGAGCCCATACTTATTTAAATTAATATACAAGAAATCTCATAAAAGGGAAAGAAGTTCTTTTGCATTGTTGGAATTTTAAATAAAAAAATAATTCTATAAAAATTGGTTCTCATAATTTTTTTAGAAAAGACTAAGTAGGGTCCATTTATCACTCAATTCAAATTTCGAAATATATTGAGACCTCCATAGTTACACATCTCAAGTTTCTATCAAATCATACTACACTAGACCGTAAAATCAACTGTATACCAACCCAAATGAACTGAATTTGTGGGCAACAGATGAAGAAGATAAGGTCATATGATTAAGGCAAAACTTGGTATTTAGAGTGGTCTTACTTAGATCTATTCATTCCTCCAAGTCTTATATCTAAATGCAACCCTTAAGTAGGCCCCATAAAAAGTACGCATAGTAGATGTGTGCATATATTTTTTAAAAAATTAAAGCCCTTTAAATAAATGGGCGACAGAAAAAAAGTAGTATTCTCTCTATTAACCCTCAAGCACTTTAAAAGAAAAAAAGGAACCTTCGGGCAATTGAGTTATATGGACGACCTCGACTCTGGAAAAAAAAAAAACACTCAATGTGGTTATGCCAATGGTTTTGTGGTTGTTGGATAAAAATTCAGCCGAAATTAAAAATATGCTCTTTAACTTGATTTTTAATTCACGATAATGCCGAATGGCAAAGTCCATGTTCACATGCAATGATATGTTTAGAATAATTTATATAATAATAAAATATTAAACTAGACAACGCAGTCCTAGAAATCGTCACCAGGAGCTTTTCCAGTTATGGGCTTTGTTTTGTATTGGGTTTGTTAAGGTGGAATTTTTTGAGATTGTGTAGATGGGTTTACCATAACAAAACTTTAGAAGGCAGTGGAGATGAGTTTATGGAGATGGAATGTATTGATATAGTGAAGATGGATTCTTTTGGGAGATTGTGCAGATGGGTTTTGTTTTAGTAAATCGATTTAGTGAGAGTAAAATTTTAATAATATTTGAAGATGGAATTTTTTAAGACATTGTGTAGCTCTTTTGGAGGCTGTAATTTTTGGAGATTGTCGAGATGAGTTAATGGAGATGGAATGTATAGGTAATATAAAGATGGGTTAATTTGGGAGATTGTGCAGATGGGTTTTGTTCAAGTAAATCGGTTTAGATTGATTAGATTTTTAATAATATACGAAGGTGGAATTCTTTTGGAGATTGTGCAGCGCATTTGGAGGTTGAATGGAGCACCCGAGGGTGCTTCATAAAACGTTGAAAACGTTGGAACAGTGATAACGTTGAATGACGTACAGCGGAGTCATACCCAGGTTGAAAACGTTGGAACAGTGATAGTACGAAGAACAGAGCTGCTGAGATTTATAAAAAAGGATGTTGTTGAATATAAGAGGTCGGGTCCACTTTTTTTGTCGCCGCAAAATTGATTGCATTCACTAATGGATACAAGTCTCTTCTTTATTGCGCTGCTTTTAAAGTTTTAATGGATGACCCGGAACCACGGCAGTATCGATGCCATTAATCACATGGGAATCCCAACCTACAATTGATAACAAGACTGGCAAGCACGGCGATAGAAGTCATAAAAACAGCATCATATGATTTTTACGATATAAAATAAAAAAAGTCAATTTTGATAGCATATATTTATAATATATAAGTATATAATGAAATACAGAATAATATGCTTTCGTAAAAATTACTATTTCAAATTTAAATAAATGATCAATTTATAAATTCTTACATCTTGCAAGCAACTTCAATTAATAAAACAATCATCATTTACCTTCATTCATAACAAAAAAAAGTTGTTGCTCGTAAAAGATGAATATATTTCTATCCACATACATGTGCCACATATGTGCACTAGCCCTAATGCCAATCATTTTCAAAATTCCAAAGAAGAACCAATTAACTAAGAAAAGCTAGAATTACATCGAATCAAATATAAGTAATAGATATTTCACTTTATTTTTTAAAATAAATAAATTAAAGTAATAAAAAAGTCAATGGTAGAAGATAATTTACCGCAGTTTCTATCTTATATTCATGACGATTTTATCGGAAAAAATGCCTTGGATGCTGTGCAAAACTTGTCTTAGATAAATTTAGTGCACAAATAGGACTTTGGCTGATTTCGTGTAAAATTTTTATTTTTTAGCCAAAATTTCAAATAAGTCCTTAAGGTTTTACCTTATTTCAAAAAAGGATACAAATTTCAAATTAGTCCCTAAGTCTTTTAAGAAGTGTTTGAATTAAGGACATCAATCCATTTGAACGTACTTCTTAATAACTTTTTCTTTCAATATTCTTAAAATATTAAATTACCAATCATTTAAAGTCATGACATGTTTTTTACCTTCACTATATATAGTCTACCACTGTGGGGATACAAGTTGTCTTTGATTATTGCAAGGAAGTCGGAGAGGAAATAAGGAGAATATAAAGTACTTAAATGATGAATTTATTTCAATAAAAGATAATCTGAGTATTTTAAAAAAATTGACAAAAAAAGTCAAAAAAATAGCTTTAAGTGGATAGATGTATTTAATTGAAAACTTTTTGAAAAACTTAGGAACTAATTTAAAAAGTTTTGAAACCTATATTTTTTTTTTTTTGAATTAAGGTAAAACCTTAGGGACTTATTTGAAATCTTCCCTTCTATTTTAAGGTGCTTGCGTCACTCTCTTTCTTTTTCGTCCTCCTCTTTCTTTTTTCACTTTCTTCTTCACGCCCTTTTGATGGTCCCCAAATTTGGTGTTCTGTTCCCTTCTTCTTTGGTTATGTTGCAGTGGCAGTAGCGACAACGATCAGCGAGATCCTAGGCTCTTCTCTAGTGATCGAACGTGGCCCACCTGATTTTGTGACTAACTTCAGATTGCACCAAATTTGTTGCTTCTCCCTTGATTGATATGAAGATGGGCCAACCGCTTTGATCTGAACCAAATAATCAAGCGCTTTGGCTTTTTCTCTAAAACAGAGGCTCCACCCCGTTGGTTTCTCTTCAACTTCTCCGAGTCAGACCTTTGATGCAATTAAGAGAGACTCCTTTCTCTCCTTTTTCGCCTTGCCAATTAGTGGCCCACAGGTGGATATGATTTCCGAATAGATATCCCCTATTGTCCTTCACCGCTGACTACAATCTCAGGCCTTCTCTTCTGATTTCACAGCGAAGCGTAGGATATCCAACTTTCTGCAAACAGCCCTATAGAAATCCAGATTCTGAATATCCAATCCTTCTATCGACGCACAATCCAGGCCTACCCATACGTAGGCTCACACACCAACAATCCTGGGTTGGAACCTGTTCTATTACCACACCCATAATCATCATCTACCCAAGCCAAAGAATAGAAAGAAAGAAGGGGTAGAAGAAGAAAAGGAGTGACGCTAGCATCACTCCTGCCCCCGTTAAAAAAGATAAAAAATTTTCACAAACCAATTTCATGTATTGTCCAACTAGGGATTTTTTTTCCCTTAAAATCCTCTATATTCAATCTTACAATGTGAGTAATTTTATGAAAGTGAATTCGAGGGCATGTAAACAGAGGATGATATTCCTTCTTCACGGGTTTCGATAATCCCTGTTTGGGTCTACAATGGAGTCCTCGCCATGTGGTACATAGTTCTTATGTAATAATTGTGACCGGAGATCTAGACTCTTTACTTGATTCTCTCCTTGACTTCTTTGAGGACTCCATTGGCTTGATGTTATTATTGGTTTTGGGCGTGGAAAACTAATCTAAGATTTTTAAAGTCCGAATAATCAAGTACTATAAATCGCACAATTACAAAAGATTTACTTACAACCTTTTTTCGGTTCTCACGCAACTTAATGAATATAATTCTCCATGCACAGCATTACTCTGTAATAACATCCTACTGTCTACTGCATCAGATTTAACTTGGGTTTGACTCTTCAAACAATCTTCTCTAAGATATATGGAAACAGCAACTCTTTAGAACAAAGTTTTAGCACATCTCTCCGATGAAAGTTCGAGAGAAAGATGATCTCCAACGTATAATCTTTACTTAGAATAATGAGATTTGTCACTTAGAGTTGAGAGAGAAACCTTTTAAATAACACACAATTTGTTCCCTAAAGAAATACTCATTGTAGAAAAAGAACTACCAATTTTGGCACAAATTGAAAACAATTACGTATTAAGAATGAGAGTTTTCTTTGCTAGGGTGCTCGAGCACGTATGACGCTTTTCACCAGGCTTGAGCACGAACTACAGTGGCTTGACCTTAATAGTTTTTGGCTTAGGTGCTAGAGTGTGGATGCAGGGGCGCTCGAGCGTGCACCTTGTTTGTTGAATTTTTCTCTTCAGCTCTTCTGGTGACACAAATCATAGTCTATTTTATAAGAAATATAAAATACAACTCAAAGGACCTAACGTTTTGTCTAACCCATGAGTTGGCCAATTACAAAAATCTTTACAGTTATAGTCTTTTAACTCTTTCTCGTAATTATCTAGAACTATATAAAAATTACTTTAAAATTATTTTTCGCTATCTAATTTTTATAATCTTTTAAAAAAATTTATTTCCTCAAATCTTTTAAATAAATCAGATGTCTATTGAAAAAAATAATGTCTGGCTTGTTTGTTTGTGAGGTAAAATAAAGTATAATAGACTAAACTATTTGAAATTCAAATTTCCTCCCTTCCTTTTATAAAAACTCAAATTTCCCCCATTATTTTTTAAGAAAAGTAAAAAAATCGTCACTAAATTACAAAAAACTATCTACCTTTTATACAAAAAGCCAAAAAAAATCCACATCAAGCAACTAAAAAAATAAAAAGTCACCATAATTGGGGTGCAATATTTGCTTGTTCAATCCATGGTTATAATTTTGCTTGTTTAATCCACGGTTGCAATTCTTTGCATTCCCTCAACCTATTATTCGGAACTCAAACTGACATAGTTATGAATAATTCAAATCATATGCGGCAACTATTACACGTGGTGTAATTCATGCCTCAAACTCCATTGTGTTATCGAAAGATAAAATCTAGACTGGTCAAAATAAATTTCATCCCTCAAGGGTTATATTCTCAAGCTTTAATTTAGAATGCGCGGATCCCACTGTCCAATTTAGTACAATGATAGAAACATAATTAACACTTTGTAGAAATGTTGCCACGTTAGAGCCCAGCTACTAAAAAAAATGGCATAAATATTTAGATATGGCAAGGCATTTAGTGCCGAGAGATGTGAATCGTAACTGACAGCTTGGATATGAATCTTTAGCGGGAAGCTCCAATGTGGAATGTGACCTGTAACCCTTAACCTAATTGTAAATCTTAGGGCCTGTTTGGATGTGAGGTAGAGTGAGATAAAGTAGAGTAAAGCCAAAATTAAAAAAGAATAATATATGATGGGGTTATAATGACTTTTTGTTTTTAGTTGTTTAATAAGAAATCATTTTAACTTTTTGTATAAAAAGTAGATGTTTTTTGTAATTTAGTGGTTGCTTTTTTGACTTTCTTCGAAAAAAAGAGGAAAATTTTAAAATTCAAATATTAAACTTTACTCTAACTTACTTTACATCATATCCAAACACACCCTAAAGTGGGAATCTTGGGTGTGAAATGTGACCCTCTCTCTCTCTCTCTCTCTCTCTCTCTCTCTCTCTCTTTCTTTTATTTTCTTCTAATGAAATGCAATTTGTGGACTAAGATCAAGAAACTTCAACCAGGGCTCAGTTCTTTGCTAGAAGTCTTGACAAGAATTTATCATATTAGGGTATATTGGACATGATGTGAATCTCAATCTCTAACATTTGAAAATGCCAAAATTTTCATGAAATTTTCAAAATTCTAGCCACCTAAAATAGCTCACCTTTGGAATTTTTAGAATTCCAACTCATTTGCTTTTTAGTGAAATTTTTGAATACTCAAGTAAAATGGAGCATTTAGGAATTATGGTTTGTAGTCTTCCACTATTATATTGCTAACTATATGTTTTAACCAAGCAAGATACCACTGTTTTTTTGACAAATTAATATGATACCATGGTTTTAAAATAATGACTACTGTGTGATGGTTTTATCGCTATGTGCAATTTTTAAGAGGGGATTGTTAGATTTACCATAATAATAGGATCAACTTTAATTGATCATATTTGAATAATACAATATAAACTACATGCATACTGGCTCCATCATGTTGATTGTGTGGAGAAGAACATGCTATTCATGTGCAGGGTTTACAACTCCTTTTCCTTGATGCATGTAAGTGATGAAAAAGCCAAGCAGTAATCTCTTGAAGTAAAGCAAGTTACCATATACCCATTTATTTATAAATCTCTATGATAGTTCTTTTTTCATCGTAAAACTCTTAAGTTGATTAGGATTATCCCTCTTATTAGTAATTTGAGTAGGAAGTAACAATTAGTTTTCAAGTGCAATAGAATTTCCAAATACCAAATAGAAGAGAAGTCTTTAATTGTTTTGGACTCTGGGGGTGAGACCCAAGCATGGGCATGCGGTCAAGTGGACCACCCGTTTGATGCCAACAGGATATTATGATTTTAAGTCGTAATAGTTGCTTAGCCGTGTGGGTGAGGATTTCCATGAATTCCAAGCCATGAGAGTGTTCTCTCTCTCTAATCTCAATCTCAATGGTCACAAGGCCAAATAAAACTATGATAGGTTGGTTTCAATTATTAGTTAACTTGGGAAGTCAACGTTTGCCTCTAGAGCCAAATATGGACTATGGTTTTAAAATAATGGCCATTGCGCGATGGTTTCTCATGTAAGTTTTATAAGGAATATTATGACTTAATTGTTGATATAGCGCGTGTTAAGGAATTCCATGAATCCTAGGCCCTAAAAAAGCTCTCTCTCAATGGTCACAAGGCCAAATAAAACTATCATGGCTTGGCTATGACTATTACATTGCTAACTATATGTCAACTTGGCAAATCACCGTCCTTTTTAGAACAAATATGGGACATGGTTTTAAAATAATGGCCATTGCATCACGGTTTGTCCATTTATGTGCAAGTTTAGAAGGAATATTCTAATATTAGGTCATAATAGTTGTTCAAACTTCAACCGCGTGGCAAGCATAAAGTAAAACCGTCTTCCACCTATTGCTAAAAAAAAAACCCATAATAGTTTGTTATAAAGACTGTTCTCAACTTTTTATAGTGGTTTAGAATGTTTTTTGTTTGTCTTAAAATGTATTGGGAATAACCAATCATCTTAACATTTTTGGCATTTCTAAATTGGCTAAGTAAACCAAAACCATTGTGTCAGTTTGTAAGTGTTGTACTAAAGAATATTCTATTATAATGCTAGAACCAGGTTTTGAGAACCACAGTTGGCCTCAGGACTGGCCGTGGTTTTGATTGTGCTTTGAAATTTCATTGGCACCGAATTATCTGGACCATGTTAACTCAATCTCGGTCAATAACAGTAAAATTAACATTCAATCCATTATTAACTAAGTTTTTTTCACGTTGATCTTGTACGTGTTACTTGTTGTGTTGGATTAGCCCAAACTCCAACCACATAGGTGGAAAAAAAAAACAAAAAAAAAAAAAACAGAAATAAGGAGAACAAGAGATTTTGTGATGCATTTTAATAATTGAACAAAGTACTTAACTAATAAGTATAATATGGCAATTGGTTAAGTTTTCTCAAAAATATCTCTTTCCTCACCTCTATAAGGTACTGAAATCTAGAACAATGTCAACACCTAAACCTTATATGGTTCCAATCTGCACTATCCCTATATGTGTGTAGTTGAAGTTTACACTAGATTCAACAGAATTCACTCTAAAATTTGACCTAATTAATCTCTTAGGGTATGTTTGTGTAAGTTGATGGAAGAAGAAAACCAGGCTTTCTCTAAATGCATTTTGTATGGGGAGGGTCAAACTCCAATTCCAATGAAAAATGATAAAGATGACTATTATTTTGAGAGTAACAGTGGCATCATTCTCTCACTAAACACCAATAACATGGAGAAAATGAAGGAAAGAGTCTCATTACTCTTGACACCTTTGCATCAGTGTGCCATTAAGGCGTATTTGTTTGCACCTCAAAAAACATGCTACCTTTACTCGAAGGAACATTTGTTTTCCTTCCCCTGGTAATGCACTTGTAACTAATTGACATCAAAGTGAATAATCTCTATTAGGAGATATGGAATCAGAGGGGTATTACCAAAAAGTATAAGAAACTCTTAAAAATCAGTGTGCCTACGATGTTGGTCCTTCGAATTTTGTGCTCATAATTAACATAGTGAGAACAAAAATCCAAACTCAAATATTTTTCAAATAAGGTACACGAAATTCTTACCGAGGCCTTAAATCAAGGCTAGGGGGAATGGGGCACTACAACAATTTGCAGTTTTGGCGACGTTCATTACTGACGTTTTCAAAATGTCGTTGCTAAAGGTAATTTTTACCGACGTTTTCTGTAAAACATCGGTAAAACACAACTTTTACCGATGAAAATTTTTTTCACCGGTAAATAACGAATTTTTAGCGACGATTTATTTAGAAACATCGCTAAATTTAAATTTTACCGACATTTATTTGAAACGTCGGAAAATATAGAGAATTTTTCTGACGTTTATTAAAAACGTTGTTAAAAGTTATTTTCACTGACAAAAATTATGCGTCGGTAAATTTAATATTTTTTTGTGCTTTTTTAAAAATAATTTTCACCGACATATTTTTTCGTTGGTAAAACGGAAACGTCGGTAAGTTTTGTTGCCGATAAAATTTGGTTTTTATGACGAAAATATATTGTCGGTAATAATCCAGAAATTTTCAATTTTTGCGCCCCTCTCTTTCCCCTTTTCCTTCGCCCACCCCGTCTTCTTTCTCCTTTTCCTTTGCCCGATCGCTCGCTGGTCTTTCTCTGTCCCGATTTGCTCGATTTGGTCGTTGGATTCTCCGCTGGCTCGCTCGCTCTCTCCGGCTCGCTGGGTTCTCTCTCTCCTGATTTGCTCCAGTCACTGAGTTCTCTCGCTGGCTGGCTCGCTCGCTCTCTCCGGCTTGCTGGGTTCTCTCTCTCTTTCCCGATCTGCTCTGGTCGTTGGGTTCTCTCGCTCGTTCTCTCCAATTTGTTCTGATCTCTGATCTTTGTGATCTCTTGGTCGATCTCACCCTCTCTCATCTCTCTCGCTCGCTTTGTCCGATTGATCTCACACCTCTCGGTCTCTCTCTCAGTCGCTCTCTGTTACCCTCTCTCGGTCTCTCTTTGTCAGTCTTTCTCTCTACTCTCTCTCTCTCAGTCGATCTCACCCTCTCTTGGTCCCTCTATGCTCTCTCTCTCTCTCAGTCGATCTCACCCTCTCGGTCTCTCTCTCAGTCACTGTTTCTCTCTGCTCTCTGATCTGTCTCTCAGTCTCTCTCTGATATCTCCTTCTCTCGGTCTCTCTCTCTTTCAGTCTGCTCTCTTTCTGCTCTCTCTCTCTCAGGCGATCTCACCCTCTCTTGGTCTCTTTCTCAGTCACTATTTCTCTCTGCTCTCTGCTCTCTGATCTGCCTCTCGGTCTCTCTCTGATATCTCCCTCTCTCGGTCTCTCTTTGATCTCTCCCTCTCTCAGTCTGCTCTCTCTCTGCTCTCTACTCTCTCTCTCAGATGATCTCACTCTCTCTTGGTCTCTCTCCCAGTCATTATTTCTCTCTGCTCTCTGCTCTCTGATCTGCCTCTCGGTCGCTCTCTGATCTCTCCTTCTCTCGGTCTCTTTCTGCTCTCTCCCTCTCTCGGTCTCTCTCTCTTTCAATCTGCTCTCTCTCTGCTCTCTGCTCTCTCTCTGAGGCGATCTCACCCTCTCTTGGTCTCTCTCAGTCACTGTTTCTCTCTGCTCTCTGCTCTTTGATCTGCCTCTCGGTCTCTCTCTGATCTCTCCCTCTCTCGGTCTCTCTTTGATCTCTCCCTCTCTCGGTCTCTCTCTGCTCTGTCTCCTTCAGTCGATCTCACTGATCTGCTCTCTCTCTATCGCTCTTTGTTCTCTCTCTCTGCTCTCTACTCTTTCCTCTCTCTCTGCTCTCTGCTCTCTCGGTCTCTTTCTGCTGTTGCTGCCAACCAAGGTAAGGCTTTTCTGGTTATTTTTTTTCTTAAACCCTTATAATTATTGGAGTCAACATAGAAGTAATGGAACTGTGAATATAAGAATTTTCTAACTTTAGAGCCAGGATTTAGAGCCTTTAATGGGTTGATCTGTCCTACACCATAGTCAAATGCTTATGTTGGAGTTTTGCCTTTCTTCATCTAAGAAGCTGAACGAAGAAACGTGTTATTTGGTTAGCATGATGATAGCTTGTCAATTGCCTTTCATTCATTCAGTTTTCCTTAACCAAATTCCTTCCCCATGAGGCATGACTGGCTCAACATAAGTTATTTTCCTCTTACGTGCAAGCAGTTGGAATATGAACTATTAATAGATATCTACTAAAGTTTCCAAGTGCTAGTCTTCATTTATGAAACCTCATTGCAGTAAGACTCTACCTATGCACTCAAAAGAAGCGTTATCAGTCCACTGTGGAAACAATGATAGTGAAATAACCATTCTTGTCTGTTGGGGAGATCTCCACTGAAATTGCTCGACAGGTCCTTCGTTTCATGCCTGGTTCATACTCTGTTTCTAACTTTCTTGGAATAGGTTAGTGTAACACTCTGACCTAGCTTGACCTCGTTTAGTGCCTAATTAATCCTGTTTTCGTTGGTAATTGTGTTTTGCTTGTGTTTTGGGTTCATTGCGAGTCATGGATAGGTACTTGGGTTGAGTTTGACCTGGATTAGGTAGACCAAGCCCTTTTTCGTAATTTTAGCTTTTCTTAGACATGGTCATTTTTGCATTATCTTGATGTCAACACGTGTCTTTCGTTGAGCTCGTTAACTCTCGTAACTACGTCATTTGCAACCGATGTCGTATGATCCCATTGGAACCGGATTTGACTCGAACTGAAAATAGAACTATAACTTGGACTTTCATTGCAAGTGACCTCCACTTACCTTATATATACACTTCATCGACTCAAGTCTCTTTCACACTCTCTTCTCTCTCACTGTTCACGTGAGTTTTCTCTCTCTCTCCCTCTCCTGAATTCTCTCCTCCATCATCGATCAAGCCAAAGTGAGGGTTATTTGCATTCTCTGTTGTGTTGATTGAGGTCAGTTGAGGTTCTTTCCATCTCCCTCATTTCCTTCTTCTACTTCTTCTCCTTCTTGTTTCCATGATTACTTGAGGTGTCTTGATATTCCTCCTGTTTCTTATGCATGCATGTTGCAGTGGTTGAGATTTGGTTCTGTTTGAGCCCAAGGACAGCAAGTTATGTAATTGAACCCCATTAAGGCAAGTATAATTATAATCTGTGAGAACCCACGCTGGTATTCGTTTGATTTTGGTTAATTCACATGAATTTGCATTGAAAACATGTTTACAGCCCAATTGGTTAGTATTCCTTCTTTCTTTGTTGGATATTTGCACTTCTGATGTCATTACAGGTTTTCTGCACTTGATTCAGAATTTGACCCTGTGCATTGTACGGCTAAGCCGTATATCGCCTACGGCTTAAAGTCCAGAGAGGGTGAAAACCCAATTTTCTTCTACGGCCAGGACACGGCTAAGCTGTATCTTGCCTTACAGCTAAGCTGTACCTCGGTCGTGACCCAGCCGTAGATCAGTACAGGGTGCCTTTTTCTTGATTAACTGAAAGCAAGCAATTGACAGTTCCTCCTACGGCTCAGCCACGGCTAAGCCGTAGAACACACACGGCTAAGTCGTAGAACAAAATACGGGTGAACCGTACTTGTGGATAAACAGTGAAGGGAACCGCGGGGGAGCCGCAGTGTATATTACGGCTACGCCGTAAGATGCCTACGGCTAAGCCGTACGTTCACCTACGGTCAAGCTGTATCACCCTTGAAAAAATGAATAACAAGAATAGGCGTAAGAAAAAGACCTATATGGCCTTCATGATAGAATGTAGAACACCTAGACTTGCCCAATGGAATATGATACAATGCGTGAATGATCTCGAGGGCTGCGAATCATTCATGTTCGTTATCCAACTGTTAAGCACCCCCTATGGGTGTTGGTTTAAGGGACTTCGGTGCACCAACCAATTCGATGCAATACTAGACAACGGTGCATCGAATAATTTAAAACTACATCATCATGCACGGTTAGGAACACTGGATAATTAGATTAGACCTGGCTAGTAAATGACTTGGATCCACTATGCCAATAGTTGTTTGCATGACATGTTGTTTGTCAATTATTGATCTCCACTATATCGCATGATTACTTGTTCAGATACTTTCACATAGTTGTTTCTTTACCTTGAGTACACATGGATAATTCACGTATAAGACATGTTCTAAGATTTACACATATGATATGATTGTCACAATTTACTCAGGGTTTTCATGATTGACTCTGTATGGTCAGGCACTACTTAGCCTCAGCCTTAGGATCCCGACGGGGTGAATTTGGTATAGTTTTCATGGCCTTGCTGTAGTAAGAAAACGTCTTGGGGAACCGGACCCCAGGAAACAGAGACCCATTGTACCCTGGCCCGGACAATGGTGTTCTTTGCACAATACAAGATCCCTCTTTTGGGAGCATATGGCAATGTAGTTACTAATTAGTTATGTACGCAGCATGTACACATTGATTCACATGGCATGTTTCCTTCTTGCATGGCAGCCTAGTATACGAATGTGCCCTGTTTAATTTACATGATGTTCTTTATTCTATTAGACACAGCGTGCGTTAACTTGTTATGGTTATACTTCGCTGAATCATTGTATTCACAGTTGTTTTTGGTGTTGCAGGCTCAGATACCCCTGCCGACCCCTCGCCGGTTGGCCAGACTCCAGTCGAGACCCCTGAGGCCCCTTCCGGCCTAGAGGAGTGGATGTGATTACTCCCTCGGAGAGCGGCCTGGTCATGCATGGCATTAGAGTCTTCCTCGTTTTTGAGGATTGTCATACTTGTATATGTCAGGACTTGTACATAATATTTTGTTCATTTTGTAAAACCTTCAGTTATGTATATATGTCAGTTCGGTTTTCGTATTCTCTTCTTGTACTGTTAGTTTGATGTTTCTGATATTTACAGCTTCCGCATACATGTTTTGCACGTGTGAATGTTCCCTTGTGCGTGTGCATTTAGACCAGGTCTACATGTACAGGCACGGGAGTACGTGTGTCATCGGTTTGACTTTTGCTAACCCCCGAACCCTGGGCTCGGGTTGTGACATACGTATTGTATGGTATCAGAGCATTCCTTGCTCTAGATGATAAGCATGTAGGCATGTAGGAACGTGGTGAGGATACAATTATTTCTTTGTGGATTTTCTAGCTTTTTGGGGAATGTTAGGCGCGACTGTTTTATGTTTGTGTCTGACTCTTTCCTATTTTGCAAGATGGCGTCAGGTTCAGGTTCTCAGCATAATGCCGGTAATAACGAAAGTGGTTCAGAACCATCACCGCAGGCACAGAACACAGATGAACGCATCCTCATGTTATTTCAATCCATGTAGGCTCAATCACAGTTGATGCAGAATTTACAGGTACAAGTTGCAACCATGTTAGATAGACAAAGTCAAGCCCCAGCTCCGTCGCATGTAGACCAGCCGGTGGTCTTTCAGCCGAGAGAGAATGACTTGAATGCCTTATACGATAAATTTCGCAAGCGAGAAGCCATTGAGTTCTATGGGACAGAAGAGCCATTGAAGGCAGAACAGTGGCTAGAACAGACAGATGACGTATTTGAGACTGTAGTGTGCACGAACAGACAGAGGGTCGGATTAGCAGCCTCCATGTTCAGAGACGTCGCGAAGACGTGGTGGAAGAGCGTGAAGGACTCATACAGAGATCTGCCCAGTGTGACAGTTTGGGGGACATTCAAGCAACAGTTCTAGAGGAAGTTTATCCCGGCTCATGTGTTTCGAGCCAAGGAAGTTGAGTTTTTAGCCCCCCGACAGCAACAGATGACCGTGGCAGAATATGTGAACAAGTTTACCCAGTTGTCGCATTTTGCTCTGGATATGATCAGCACCGAAGAGAGGAAGGTGAATCAGTTCGTCGACGGTCTGCATCCCCGGTATATGTACCACGTGACTGCTTTTCAGCGTCCGGCTACGTTTGATGACGCAGTAGATAGGGCTTATTCTGTTGAGGCCATCCACCAAGCTGTGAGAGCCGTTGAGCCTAAGCGACAACCGCCATTCAGTGCACGAGGACAAGTACAGAAGAAGCCGAAAGGCCAGCAGAGTACTTCCAATTCTGCCAGTGTGACCTGTGAGCACTGTGGCAAGAACCACAAGTTTGAAGCTTGTTGGAGGAAGGCAGGCGCTTGTTTCATCTGTGGTTCGAGGGAGCATATGATAGCCAGTTGTCCTCGATATAAGGTTTCCCAGCCTCCACCATCTAGCACCACCTCTGGTGCAGCTTCCCGCAGATCCAGTGCGCCCCCAGCTCCGAGCAGATCCCAGACAGCTCGTCCAGGCCTGAGACAGCCTCGTCAGACAGCTTGTGCATATGCCGCTACCCATGAGAGTGCTGAGGATCCACAGGTGGTTGAAGGTACTGTTCTGATTTCGCAAGCTGAAGCGTTAGCACTGTTCGATTCGGGGTCTACGTGGTCATACGTAGCACCTCATTTCGCTGAGTGGTTGCAGCAGCCGTCGAAGCTGTTGCCATATGTGTTGGTTGTATTCACCCCAGTTGGCAAGCGAGTGGAGTGTAGTGTATACTACCCCCATTGCGTCGTGCAGATTGTAGGACATCAATTACCTGTTGATTTGATCCTGTTGTCGATGCTGGACTGCGACGTGATCCTTGGTATGGATTAGCTCGCTCGATATCGTGCCTGTGTTAACTGTTACAATAGGACGATCTTCTTCGATTTAGGCAAGGGATTCTGTTTTGAGGGCAGTCAGCAGAGGTGCCCTCGGCGTGTGATTTCTGCGTGTAAGGCTGATCGCTTGATCCGCAAAGGGTGTGAAGGCTTCATTGCCTTTATCTCGGCGAAGACAGAGACGAAACATCTAGGTGAGATTCAGGTGGTTTGTGACTTTCTCGATGTTTTCACGTACAAACATAATTTATCATAAATGAAATCCTGCGAAATACTCTGTAATTATCAAGAGCACATGAGTTCATAGTCTGTTGACTTTCAAAGTAAACATATATATATACATATGATAGTGTTGAAGTCTTTAAATACATTCCAAGAAGACTACATAGGTGTTTGATTCAAAAGGGTCCCAAACATAACAATGATATCTCTTGAAATAGTCGCGCTCCGTGGGATGGCTAGTAAAAGATGTCGCCATCTTTCCACTCATCTACATCCTGAGGTACCATTGGGGTACCCTCCGGGTGAGCGTCAGTGTCGGCGTTGGGACCGGATTCTGGACTTGCAATACCAAAAGTAACACTATTAACACAACGGTTAAGCAAGTACTGAGGCATATGGAACAAGTATAACATAATATATTAATAAGAATAATCACTGAACATGATGCATGAGTGAGAAATTGCAACTTAAATGTCATACATACTGATTGGCAACCACGACGCTCTATTCTCCTAAAAGGGAGCATACACATATCGTATGGGTCGCTAGGGGATCAGGCTAGCTTCCCGAGGAGCACCAACTATTCCTCCGCAAACCTACTGCAGTGGTGACATACATAACATACCCAAAAGGGCGTAAGCTGAGTGGTGCCAGCTCATATGCAATCGTATCAGTCATATCATACCCTTGGCTAACAAGCTCACACTCATTAGAAGCTCTGGCTTGTCAAACACTCACTCATTAGAAGCTCAGGTCTGAATTGCCTCAGGGTTTTACTAAAAGAAGTAATTCATGTTGAAGGTGGTATATCATAACAATATGAATGCATTCAGCTTAAGTGAGTACCCAAGGAATTGCTACCTTCACCCCGAATAGTAACCTATAGTCTCCAAGGGCATTCAACACGATGTACATATAAGACGTTCGGTGTTGTTGTGTTACCGTGTCTTGGTATTGCCTTGTGCATACGGGACACCCTTCTTATGCCAACATCCATGACTTGCCATTGGGAGACCCTCCGGGAATCATTCATTCTCCCCAACATGTACTTACCATTGGGCCTCTGTAGTGGTATAAAAGGTGCCAATACTAAGGTCCTACAAGATCATTAAGAGTCCTTAAGATCCTGTTTTACTGGGTTCTTATGGCTTAGCCGTATACAAGGCTACGGCTTAGCCGAGTGGGTCAAATTCCTTCCGGATTTTTCATGCGCAATTACGGTCCAACCGTATGTTGGCCTACGGCTAGGGTGCGGGGAGGCTACAGCGTAGCCGTAGTGTATTCCACGGTGCATCCGTGTGCAAGCCATAGAAGAAACTAGGTTCCATGAGCTCTCTGGAAAGCTCGCCGTAGGAAGACCTACGGCTTGGGTATGGGCTGGATACAGCTTAGCCGTAGTGAAATCCACGGCGCAGCCGTAGGTGAGCCGTAGTACAAAATCGGGTTTTCTTGCTCTCTAGACTTTGAGCCGTAGATACTCACGGCTTAGCCGTAGCTTCACTGTAAGCTTCAGAAACCCGAATACAGTTCTGTAGCTCAATTCCAATTTCAGTCAGTACAGAGCCTCTCTTGGGAGGGGGTTCTATGACTTACTAGTAGTATCCAATTAAGGTGTTCTGTACTCCCACACCCTCTACTCCCATCTTTACCATTCTAACTCAACACACCCTACATTCATATCAATTAAGAAAATAAAGGAAATGGCTGAAATGCAAGTAACTAGCTCAAATATTCATACTTAATCATGCATGCAGCACATATAACTCAATACTTGCCTTTTCTAACTGTGCTAACCCTCTCAAACCCCTTATCTTGTTGTGTGCTCAGGGAAAGTCTCTGGAATGAAATGGGTTCTCTACAAGTAAACATGAAATGGTGGAATATAGAGATTTAGATTCACATGCATGTCAAGTAATGGAGTCTTTATGACCCTAATAAACACAAGAGAATGAAATAAGAACCCATTCTTCACCTTACACAGCTGCAGTTGTAGCTTAGAAGATGAATTACTCTCAGAGAGAAATGCACAGGGAGAAGGGAAAAGAATGAAGGAGAAAGAAAAGAAGAATTCCCACCCTTGCATGCACGACCTTCCCAGGCCGAGGTGCTCTCCAACGTTGAGGGAAGATGGAGAAGCTTAGAAGAGGAAAACAGCTCTAGTAACTAGGAAGGGAACGAAAGAAGAGACGGTTGAGCCTCTTTGAAACAAAAATTTCCTGTAGTTGGCAAACAAGCCCGAGCTTTCTATAAAATTACAATTTAGGCCAAATGGACCTCAATCGGGCCAAGATAAGTCCGGATCAAGTCGGGCCCAACACGAAAGATGATCTACGCGAAGAATTCCATGAAAGGAAATGGACGAGGTGTCCAAGAGGTGCGAAGACAAATTACTAAAAGGCCCTCAACTCCTAAAGTGGGGCCGAACTCCGCTCAACTCACTATCTGAGGCCCAAACCCGATAATTTTTGGATTAATCTAGTCTTAATCGAGTTCAATTAATATAGAATGAGCTTAATTAACGTAAATCAAGATTAGTGGGATTTGGGATCTTACATTAGCAAATGGGCCCAAATCACTGGTGAATCTATATCAAGGGTGTGATAGCAATGGTGTCCGATATCACACTAAAGACCGTGAGAATTGTTGTAGAAGTCAGAGTAGTGGCTTGGTTGTGAATGGGGAATACGAAGGAGAGAAACATGACTATTATGGATACATCCACAAAATCTGGGAGTTGTCCTATTTGCACGGGGGTAAAGTGGTTTTATTTGAATGTGAATGGTACAACACTAGCACCAAGCACAAGATAAATATTGAAGAACATGTTACAAGCATTGATATAACGGGTCGTTGGTGTAAGGATGATCCATTTGTACTACCAAGCCAGGTGACACAAGTCTTCTACGTCAATGACACCATTAGAGGAAAAAATTGGAGAGTTGTAGAACGGGTCAAGCCTCAGGGAGTATGGGATGTACTTGTTAAGCGGGATGATGATGACGATGATGATGCGTGTAATGATGCATTTCAGCAGGACCAAATGACATATGTTGTCCCAATCCTCGTTGATGGTACAAATTTCCAATACTCTAGGGATGATATAGATCCTGAGATTGTTCTCAGTGATGAGTCAGAAGACGAGGAGGGCCAAGACAAGGATGAAACACTGGTGGAGTATGAAGATGAAGAAGACAATGATGTACTTAGTCAGTCTGACTCTGACATGGAATGTGACATGTAGTGTGTGATTCACGTTTGCACATGTAATGATTATGTTTTATCCATATATGAGCAAATCACAAGAAAAAATGAACTTTCAGACAATGTCATTCTGTAAGGTTTATCCATATATGAACAAATCACAAGAAAAAATGAACTTTCAGACAATGTCATTCTGTAAGGTAAGATCTTTATTAATTTACTTTTCTATAATTTATGTTTTATGCTTATTTATATATATTATAGTTGCAAACGATGGCAAACAGAGGGAAAAAATGGGTCAAACCAGGAGAGCTGTCCCGTCATGTACAAGCATTCAATTATTTATTAAAGAGAAAAAGGACAATTAAGCAGAATGCAGATAAACTTGTTTCTCTAGGGCTCCCGTCAACTGCACGTGCTATATTTGGTTCAGCTAAAGGGACAAATGGGAATAGAAAGAAAATGGCCAGTGTGAATGATAACGACGAGAACTACAGTCCCCCACAAGATGATGACGTAGATGACGAGACATTTTCGTCAAAATCGGATGAGGTAATCTTTATGTGAATGTCTATGACATGCGCTTTAAAATATTAGTTTTTGATAGTGACATCCATGCTAAAATGATTTTCATTTCCATGGAATGTAAATTGTTGACATTTACTTTACTAATATTATTGATTTGGGCTAATAAATATTTATTTTCCTTGTTACTTGGCTTTAAGTTAGGTTACAGATATGCCTCGGCAGAAGAGGGTTAGGCGTGCTTAGAGTATCACAACTGCACTTGGGTTAGCTCGTGCAGAGAGCACACCCGAGGCTGCGACACAGCCTCAATTGCCGATGCAGCCACTGACAACACAGGATGTACAGTTGCAGCCGTCCACCACACAGCCCTCATTGACCCAGCCTCCTACCACACAGCCATTGCCGAGGGTATCTCCACCGTCCCTGACTCCGCCAAGTCCTCATACACTTGTTAGCAGTGTTGGTGAGAAAATTATGACCTTTTAAAATCTTGGATTAACTTCAATTTAATGTTTTCTGTTTACTAACTCATTTAGCACTGTCATCTTAACAGCATCAGCCCTAGTCTCAGAGGTTCGAAGCCGTGTAAGGGGAGTTACGCGAGGGAAGAATGGGGCAAAGCTGAGGAAAGAGTTGGGTCATAACATCCCAGTTTCGATCCCTAGCTCGAGTCATAGGCCAGAGGGGGAACATGCACTATCATTGGTTAACCATCTTGGGTTAGCCATTAGAGAGATGGCCCCAGTTCGATCTCATGGCTGGAAGAAGCTTGATAGTGGGATCAAGCTTGCGGTCATTAGATTAGTTCAGGTAAACTATAACGAGAATTATCAACCAAATTGATCATAGTTGTACTTGTCATTAGAAGGCATGGATTATATTTTATTATTACTAATCATTATATGGCTCTCTCTTAATTGTAGCAAGTATTTGATATTGGGGACTACGAGGGTGATATGCAGCTCAGGGCGAATGTTGACCTCCAGTGCGGGATTTTGTACCGGAGTTAGAAATATGAGCTACATAGCCATTATCTCTAAGTGTTGGAGCAGAGAGTTCCCCGACCCCAAGACCACCCGGCGGATGGCTGTGATCCAGCCGACTGGCAGGTGATGATCTCGCAATGTTGGGAATCACTACAGTGGAGGGTAACATTTGGATGTTGTCTACAATAGTTAATTATATTTCAACGTAAATTTATTAGGTATGATTCAATGAAAAAGAGCTATTATATTATTACTCTTCTATGTACGCGAAGTCGAAGAAGGCTCAAGAAAGTTGAGCTAAATTGCCATACAATCATACTAGTGGCTCCTGGTCATTTGCATCGAAGATGTCTCTGATGGTACTAATTATATTCATATGAGCAAACTTGATTAAGTTTATTAATTTATCAATATGTAGGTTCATTTCTAATACAAGTTAATTTCAAATGATAGATGGCACAGAATGCCGCTCAAGTGCCTCCTATTACTCAGTTTTTCCACGACACCCATTATAGGTTAAAGAGTAATTTGTGGGTAAATGACGTGGCTCAATAGAGATATGTATGTTTGTTCTTTGATTCAACTTTGATCAATAATTATGTTAGAAGCATTCTAAATCCCTTACTGATTTGAATGGCAGGAGGCCTTGGTGCGACGGACTGAGGAGTAGTCGCAACCCTCTATCACAGCTCCGATGACTGAGGAACAAATTACTGTTGATGTGCTTGGGAAGCGGTCAGGTTATTTGAATGGGTATGGTATATACACGAGGACCTCTTCATCTTCCACACATTCTCGAGCGCAACATCTTGAGGTGATCGCCCTGCGCGAGCAGTTAGCTGAGCAGGCTAGGAGGCAGGCTGAGCAGGATAGGAGGCAGGTTGAGTAAGACAGGAGGACAGCTGCACTCAAGGCCCTCGTTTAACTGCTGGCAGCTGCGGCAGGGATAGATCCAACAATCTGCCTCAACATCTCTAGAGGGACCAGTTCTGCTGGTGATGGCACAGCTACTGCAGGTCATGATGCAACCCCTTGGTTAGTATAATATTCTCTTGAAATATTAAAATGGCTATAATGGCAAGTATGTCAAGTAGTAGAATTTACATGTCAAATATGTCAATGGCTCGGGGATTTGGCTAAAATTCCCCATCATCGTTAATATCTTGTTCCCTTGTTTCCCCATAGGGGATTGAATGCAAAGAATCCAAGGAAACTTCATTTGAAATGGAAGGAAGCGTCATTATCATTTAGATGTGTAGGAACAAGTGTGCAATTCTATGAAGGAAAGGTAGGTGGTTTTTCCAATTAAAGAGGTAAATATGATTGCTTGTAGAATGAGTGGTGATAATGATGATAACCCTAATTATGTTGGATGCAAAACTTTTAGAAGGAAATGGTATGTCAACCTTTGATTTTGTAATGATTCTTCATGGTACTCATTGCGGGTGCTAGTGCCAACAAGGGACTTAAGATGTGCTCATAAAAGGAAGCTAAAATTGGAGCGATTCTCTTCGTGTTAAGGTCGGGTCATGTTTTGCCACCTCTGTTCTTAGGGCATGCATGTTTTTAAAGAAGGTTCATTTAGGACATTAATGCCACATCTAGACCTCCATGCAACCTTCTACCAAAGGATGCAAAATTCAAAAGGAATGACGCATGTAAAGAGGCCTTTTGCAAGTCAAACGGCATGTTGACTTCTGCTCTAATTATGCAACCACCTGATTGGACGCCCTTCAAAATCATATTTGATGCCAATGATTATGCGGTTGGGCTGTGTTAGGGCACTGCAAGGACATGAATCCTTGTGTAATGTACTATGTAAGTACGACCTTGAATAGCACAGATCAATTATTCTACAACTAAAAAATGAACTTTTGGCTATGGTCTTTGCACTGGACAAATTTGAATTCTACTTGATAAGGTCCCACACAGTTGTATTTATTGATCATTCTACGCTTACGTACCTTCTTTTCCAAGAAGGATGGTAAACCATGACTAATCCAATATATCCTTCTACTCAAGGAATTTGCCTTAGAAATACGTGATAAGAAAGGAGTAGAAAATGTAGTAGTAGATCATCTATCAAGGCTTACCCCTTTTGACTTGTTAGAGCATACGCCCATAAAGGACACTTTCCCTAACGACGCAATTACCTAGTCACCCTAGTATGCCAATACTACCAACTATGTTGTTACGGGCACAATGCGAGATCATTGGACAAAATAAGATAAAAAATTCTTTACCGAGGTCCAACAGTTTTTCTAGGATGATTCATATCATTTCAAATACTTCCAAGACTAGATCATTAGAAGAAGTGTGCATGATAATGAACATAGTTCTATTTCTTTTTGTTACACACATGTGGTGGCCATTTTTCAGCCAAGAAAACTTCCGATAAAATCTAGCACAATGGATCCTATTGGCCAACACTATTCAAAGAACAAGTAGATTACCACTCTCTCTTTCCCTTATACAAGACGAACACAAGCATTACTTTACATGCTTCATCTCACATTTACCATTGTTGTGATATGTACTTTACTTTTACATTATTACACATGTAAACAAAGAGTGTGTGGACTCAAATGGTTAAAAGTACTCTTGTTTTAACCCCACCTTCTATTTGGTGGGGCCAATGATCAACTCCTACAACCATGTGGCCACTTTTGTGCTTAAAGTGAAGATATAACCAAAGAAAAGGTTTTAGAATCAAAGAGCATGATAGGTTGAAGAAATCTCCTGGTGGAGTTGATTTTCTTTTATAAAAAACAAAAAAGGTCAAAAGGTATCCATTTCCATGCCTTTATCTAATATCGTTGATCTCTCATTTTATTGTATTCAATGATGTTACATTTGTAATTCTTTAATTCATTGAAAAGGTTCTAATGTTATTTTTGTCATTACAGATTGATGGACGAGTTCGGTTCGGTTCGGTGCAGACATGGAGGATTTTTTTTTTCAATTTAGTCTATCTATATTTGTATATTGGATATTTATATGGGATTGTATTATTGTAATATTTGCTAAATGAGATGAATGATTTGATGAGAAATGATGATGTTTGTTTGTTTATTTAGTAATTCTTGTATGGATGGATTTCTTTTTGTTAAATAAAGGCACATGAATAGCTTTATATTTGATACAGGTATAAACAGGTTTATTTGAACATTATAATGAAAAAACAGTAAATACATTATAAAAAAGTTCAAATTATTGCCGACGAAAAAACACTTTTGTGGATGTTTTAAAACGTCGGCAAAAGTCAATTTTAATTTCTATTTTTTAAAAAAATATATAATTACTGGCGTTTACTATCATCGACAAAAATAAAATAAGTTGAATTTGCCGACGCTTTCTGTGTCGTCGACATTATAAAACGTCGGTAAAAGAAAAACAAAAAATTAAAAAATTTGGATTTCTTTACCGATGAGCTATTAACGTCGGTAAATCTCATAAATTTGAAAATAATTAAAATTACTTACCGGCGTTAAATTATCGTCGGGCAATGTAAAATTTATATTATAATGATATTCAAACGTCCTAAATAAAAGTTAATTAAAATCGTTATTACTTAGCAACGTGACAAAACGTCGGTAATTTCTATGTTAAATTTTCTCCGATGTTAAGGAAACGTCGGCAATATATTTACTTAAAATTACAATTAAATTAAATAATTTTTACCGACGTCATATATCGTCGGTAAATGTCACTTTGGTAAGCATTAGTTCGACGATGAAACATTTTTCGTCGGTAATCATTTTTTCTGACATTAATTACGTCGGTAAATGTCAATTTTATAACATCGGTGAAAATTATTTTCTACAACGAAAAATGTTTTGTCGGTAATAATTTTTTCCGACGTTATTGTGCGTCGGTAAATGTCAAATTTTAACATCGGTGAAAATTGTTTTCCACAACGAAATTTTTTTGCGTCGTTGATGATTTACGCTGACTTTTTTTCCCGACGTTTTATATTTCGTCGTCAAAATTTTTGGCCGACGTTTTTATAATTTTTGGCGACGAAATTATTCGTAGCTAAAACTGTTAATTGTTGTAGTGGGGGGTGGCCATGGCCCCCAAGAAATTGTGGAAAACCCCCTAAAAAATTATGATAATCCCTCATATGTTCAGCAGAAATCTTAAGATTTGTTTACACATAGCCCCCAAAACAATTAATTTTGCATACTGACCCCCTCCATTGGAAATTTTCTTCACTATTGGCTTAAACTCAAATGCGGTAGATTTTCTTGCGCATACCCAATTATGAATAAGGGTCCAAGTCATGGTTCGGTAATTGGCTACCCATTCCCCTTTCCCACTCTGTCATTATTCGCCTTCCCCACTGTGTCATTACCACACGAAAACGTGTTTCAAATGCTCTTAGGCTATTAAAATATATCCATCTCTCTCTATAAATACCGTCCCTCCACCAATCACACCACACACTGCAAACCCATAAACCAAACGCACAACATGGCAACCATCAAACACATCCACATCTCTGCTTTCCTCATTTTCCTCGCCATTCTCAATCCAACCGCCAATGGAGTTGATAACATACTCTATGGTGGAGAAACTCTTTATGCAGGAAACTCCCTAACCTACAACGGCTACTCCTTCATATGCCAAGCTGACTGTAACCTGGTCCTCTACGATAATGACGAGCCCATTTGGGCCTCCAACACGGGTGGGATCTCCCGCAACTGCTACTGTCGGATGCAGGAGGATGGGAACCTGGTGGTGTACAGGCCTGATGGGACGCCCATTTGGGCTAGCAACACTGGGGGTGCGATTGCTAACTATGTGTTGATATTGCAGAAGGACAGGAATGTGGTGATCTACGGTCCTGCTAAGTGGGCCACCGACACGAACATACTGGGGAAGGGTGTGATCATAAGCAGGGTAGATGGGAATAATTCAACGGTGGATCCCATGAGTGGTGGCAGTGTAGTGATTGCTGGGCCGGCCGTTAGCAATGGCACGAGTCTGCCAGTTAACTCAGGGGTGGCGACCGAGTGAGGAGAGAGGGTGCTCTCTCTCTCTCTCTCTCTCTCTCTCTCTCTCTCTCTCTCTCTCTAGTGTTGCATAAGCGGGTCATGTTCGGATGATCCTGGTGTGGACCACCTTTCTATATCTAGGGTGGGCATGTAATGGTTTCTTTCTATGAAATTCAGTCAATTTGAGTCGATTTTCTATCTAAGGTGGCTGATCTATGGTTAGTGCTGTCGTTACCTGGAATTTTTTCTCTTTTTTTTACCTATCTTACTTTTCTTTCTTTCTTTCTTTTTTTTAATGGCTCTTTGTCTTATTGGTTAGTATTGGTTACTTATAAAAGCATACACCATATTGTGCTAAAGTGGTCCATCTGATTGGTCCATTTGGATGCATATGTATCATTTGGGGACAGGGTGGAATAGATAGGAAGGTCTCTTCCCAGTTAAGTTAAGGGTAAAAGGACAAAACAAAAAAAAAACACTGGAACAAAATAAAGCCAAAAAATAAAAAAATAAAATCAGAATTGGGTTTTTCTTACCCTTGATTTAAGGGTCTTGATTAAAGTTTAATATTTTTGTTTACCATATATTTTGTTTGAGATTCAATTCAAGGGTATGTTCCATGACCATAAAATTAATTAACTGCGGTAAAAGACGGGATGAGGAAATAAGAAAAAGTTTATGATGTCTTTGGGTGGATGGGTAGACTAATGAACAGTAAAATCATGCCACGGAGTTAACACTTTGCAAGAACATTGTATTCCTGTTTCAAATAAGACAGTATCATCCATGAGATTTAAATATCTGTATAAAGCGCCCCGCCTTTGGATAGGAGAGAGAGAGAGAATCTTTCGCATGGAAAGGGGCAAGCGAAGATGTGAAAATGGTATTTAATTTTAGTGGATTTTTACTTCAAAAATCATTAGAGATAGGCACTATATGTGAAAGACCACATTAATTAATTATGTCCAAAGTGGTCCCCTAAGACCACTTTTTGTATATTTTTTTTAATTTAGTGGGGATGAGGGTTCAATTTAACCCTCGTTTAAGCAGGGGAGGGCTAATTTCGACCCTCCCTTGCTTCTGTTTACATTATTGAAATCCTATTTGTGGTTCCAACTCTTAAACCTTTCAATCAAGTGGGCACAAGTATTTCTCCTTAACTGTGTTTAGTCCCTACAAGCATCTTCCTTTTCTTTATTGAAGTATTGGTCAAGACAATGTCACCCTCTCCCGCCTTCATCTTTTTCTTTATGCACCCTGAATGACACATTATTTGGTTTGTTAGCTTGTCTTCCTACTCATTAACCTTCATGTGATATTGCATTGTAAACCATCGTCTAAGCACACTCTTCTTCTAGTAATGTGAAACGGAGAATGTTGCCATGTTTTCTCTTTTGTCTAAATTCATTATGCACAACATATAATTTGTGATTGTAGTGCATATGCGGAAGCAATCAATATCATCACACATAAAGAACAAGGAAAACCATGCAACCATGACACAGAGATTTTACGTGGTTCATCATAAAGGCTACCTCCACGAGCTATGAGCATCCTGCTCGATTTTACTATGAAAGAAACTGGACAATTCGTTACAAGGACTCTTTTTCCTCTAACACTTAGCTCCTCAATCTTCATAGGTCATAATTTTGCTCTCATAGCACCCTACCATACGTGGTGTGTCAACACCATGGGAAAGAGAGCTCACACCTCTCTACACCCTACATGGCTCTACATGGTCTACACTACGGGGAACAGATCTGCAACTTTTCCTACACAGAGTCTAGGATTACATTACATGAATATATAATGTCTGCTTTCTTGGCTACTAAGAAAGCCCCAATACAAAGACCAAATTACCCTTGACCTTAACCTGGTCATTGACTAGACCAATGAATCAATCCGAGTAAACCGGAATACAAGATATAAAACTAATAATCTCCACCTTGGCTTGGATTTCGTAAATCTTTGAGCAACATTAGAAATACCTGTCTATGTCTATCCATACCTTGTTGAAGGTACATCTTTGCATCCATGTTGTAAATTTATTCTTGTCATACACCACCTTGAACTAAAGGTTCGAATCTATTAACGAGTCCGTGTAATGTTGATATCTGAATCATTTTATAAACTGCCCCAATTTCAGCACATCAAACCGCCAATATCTTTTGTTTGCATTGTAGATCTCATCATCGCGAGCACGTTGGAAGAAACGGATCTGAAATCTGACTTCGAATGGCTTCAATTTTGCAAAAACAATTTTCAACTCTCCAATTGGTGAAACATTTTTTTTGACCATTGAACTACCCATCTTCTTCCACATATGCATAAATCTTCTCACAATGAGTCCATAGGAGCAAATGATTCTCTGATCGGACATTGGACGATCAAGATATTGTAGAAACGATTTCAGCCGTTGAATTTGGTTGAACCTGGCTATTGACCGATGCTGATGTAACTGTATGTCAGTTCTACTGCTCTGCTGTGGGCTAAACTCCATGCACATGGGTCAGGCTGACCCGACCGGAACTAACCTCCTTTAACTGCTGTATCGTTCTCTGGGCTGGGTTTCCTGCTAACAGGTCTAGTCTGACCCGACCTGACCTTCCCTTGAATTGGGCTGCTTTCTCCCTGGATCAGGTCGAACTGACCCAACCTGACACCTGGAATCGACTTACTTTGTGACTTTTCTGGGCTGCAGCTGTGACCGGGTCAGGTCTATCCCAACCTGGACCTAAACCGACTTGACTACTGTGTTGGGCTTTTCTGTGTAATGGGTCAGGTACAACCTGACTTGACTTGGCCCGGATCCGACCTGGGCTCTGTTATAACTGTCTCGGCTGCTCCACGGTTCAGGCTAACCTGACTCGAACTTGACCTGGCGTGACAGAACTAGGCCTAGGTGCTGTCTTCTCCTTCTTATTCGTTTTCTCTGCAACCGAGAGTTTCTCCTTCTTGATAGCAGCGACGAGACAGCAGCAATTGAGGCTGGTGGCCACCGGCGAGCTTCTGCGCCTGTGACGCAACATCGGGCGATGGCACCCCGGTGACTACCGGCGTGGAGGTGCAGATTGCTGCGACTAGCTTCTTTGATTCCATTTTTTTTTATTGGCAAGAATAAATCTAAAGGGCCCACCGAGATCAGACAGATCTAATCCTTTCTTCTCTGTTTTAGAAAAAACAGAGGTCCAAATCCTTTCTCCAAGAAGCCCTTTCCATCGCAGATAGACCAATACACCAAGATAGCCTTTCCCCTGCATACAGAAAACCTGTTCCAGTTTTCTTCTCCAAAAGAGATCCCAAGCACCAAGATCTCTCAACTTGGAAACAGCAGCAAGATCCATGCCTAATCTCTTTGCGAGAACTTCGGATCTAATTCGTCGAGGCAAGAACTTCGGATCTGATTCAGCGGTGGAGGAGGTCTGACGTGCTGCAACTGAAGAACTCAGGATTGCCTCCTTTCAAGTTGTGATCACCAACATGACCAATCACAGATCTCCAAACCAGCACATCTGATTTGGGTACCAAAAGATGGATCTAGTCAATATCTTCCTATCCGCTTCTTCCAAACAGATTCAAGTCTCGATCCACCAATCGCAAAACTCCGAGCGATCTCCACCTCTCTCTGATACCACTTGTAGTGCACATACGGAAGCAATCAATATCATCACACATAAAGAACAAGAAAAACCATGCAACCATGACACAGAGATTTTACGTGATTCACCACAAAGGCTATCTCCACAGGCTATGAGCATCCTGCTCGACTTTACTGTGAAAGAAACTGGGCAATTTGTTAGAAGGACTTTATTTCCTCTAACATTTAGTTTCTCAATCTTCATAGATCTTAATCTTGCTCTCATAGCACCCTGCCATACGTGGTGTGTCAACACCATGGGAAAGAGAGCTCACACCTCTCTACACCCTACATGGCTCTACATGGTCTACACTACGGGGAATAGATCTACAACTTTTCCTACACAGAGTCTAGGATTACATTACATGAATATATAATGTCTGCTTTCTTGGCTACTAAGAAGGCCCCGATACAAAGACCAACTTACCCTTGACCTTAACCTGGTCATTGACTAGACCAATGAATCAATCCGGGTAAACCGGAATACAAGATATAAAACTAATAATCTCCACCTTGGCTTGGATTTCGTAAATCTTTAAGCAACATTAGAAATACCTGTCTATGTCTATCCATACCTTGTTGAAGGTACATCTTTGCATCCATGTTGTAAATTTATTCTTGTCATACACCACCTTGAACCAAAGGTTCGAATCTATTAACGAGTCCGTGTAATGTTGATATCTGAATCATTTTATAAACTGCCCCAATTTCAGCACATCAAACCGCCAATATCTTTTGTTTGCATTGTAGATCTCATCATCGCGAGCACGTTGGAAGAAACGGATCTGAAATCTGACTTCGAATGGCTTCAATTTTGCAAAAACAATTTTCAACTCTCCAATTGGTGAAACATTTTTTTGACCATTGAACTACCCATCTTCTTCCACATATGCATAAATCTTCTCACAATGAGTCCATAGGAGCAAATGATTCTCTGATCGGACATTGGACGATCAAGATATTGTAGAAACGATTTCAACCGTTGAATTTGGTTGAACCTGGCTATTGACCGATGCTGATGTAACTGTATGTCAGTTCTACTGCTCTGCTGTGGGCTAAACTCCATGCACATGGGTCAGGCTGACCCGACCGGAACTAACCTCCTTTAACTGCTGTATCGTTCTCTGGGCTGGGCTTCCTGCTAACAGGTCTAGTCTGACCCGACCTGACCTTCCCTTGAATTGGGCTGCTTTCTCCCTGGATCAGGTCGAACTGACCCAACCTGACACCTGGAATCGACCTACTTTGTGACTTTTCTGGGCTGCAGCTGTGACCGGGTCAGGTCTATCCCAACCTGGACCTAAACCGACTTGACTACTGTGTTGGGCTTTTCTGTGTAATGGGTCAGGTACAACCTGACTTGACTTGGCCCGGATCCGACCTGGGCTCTGTTATAACTGTCTCGGCTGCTCCACGGTTCAGGCTAACCTGACTCGAACTTGACCTGGCGTGACAGAACTAGGCCTAGGTGCTGTCTTCTCCTTCTTATTCGTTTTCTCTGCAACCTAGAGTTTCTCCTTCTTGATAGCAGCGACGAGACAGCAGCAATTGAGGCTGGTGGCCACCGGCGAGCTTCTGCGCCTGTGACGCAACATCGGGCGATGGCACCCCGGTGACTACCGGCGTGGAGGTGCAGATTGCTGCGACTAGCTTCTCTGATTCCATTTTTTTTATTGGCAAGAATAAATATAAAGGGCCCACCGAGATCAGACAGATATAATCCTTTCTTCTCTGTTTTAGAAAAAACAGAGGTCCAAATCCTTTCTCCAAGAAGCCCTTTCCATCGCAGATAGACCAATACACCAAGATAGCCTTTCCCCTGCATACAGAAAACCTGTTCCGGTTTTCTTCTCCAAAAGAGATCCCAAGCACCAAGATCTCTCAACTTGGAAACAGCAGCAAGATCCATGCCTAATCTCTTTGTGAGAACTTCGGATCTAATTCGTCGAGGCAAGAACTTCGGATCTGATTCAGCGGTGGAGGAGGTCTGACGTGCTGCAACTGAAGAACTCAGGATTGCCTCCTTTCAAGTTGTGATCACCAACATGACCAATCACAGATCTCCAAACCAGCACATCTGATTTGGGTACCAAAAGATGGATCTAGTCAATATCTTCCTATCCGCTTCTTCCAAACAGATTCAAGTCTCGATCCACCAATCGCAAAACTCCGAGCGATCTCCACCTCTCTCTGATACCACTTGTAGTGCACATACGGAAGCAATCAATATCATCACACATAAAGAACAAGAAAAACCATGCAACCATGACACAGAGATTTTACGTGATTCACCACAAAGGCTACCTCCACAGGCTATGAGCATCCTGCTCGATTTTACTGTGAAAGAAACTAGGCAATTTGTTACAAGAACTCTATTTCCTCTAACATTTAGCTCCTCAATCTTCGTAGGTCTTAATCTTGCTCTCATAGCACCCTGCCATACGTGGTGTGTCAACACCATGGGGAAGAGAGCTTACACCTCTCTACACCCTACATGGCTCTACATGGTCTACACTACGGGGAACAGATCTGCAACTTTTCCTACACAGAGTCTAGGATTATATTACATGAATATATAATGTCTGCTTTCTTGGCTACTAAGAAAGCCCCAATACAAAGATCAAATTACCCTTGGCCCTAACCTGGTCATTGGCTAGACCAATGAACCAATCCGGCTAAATAGGAATACAAGACATAAACCTAACAGTGATTTTTGTTATGAATGTCATAATTTTGTTGAGAAGCTCATTTAGAAGCACATTGTGAACTTAATTGTTCCATGGATGAAGTTAAATTGTGTATAGTGATTTGGTTTTGTCAATATTAAAAAGCTTTTATGTTAATTTGTCAATGTGGTTCATTCTTCACAAATTTGAGCTAATACAGGTATGGTGGTGGGGCAATCCTTGAAGCCAAGATGTTATGGGACAGCAGATATTCAATTTCCATTGATGAGAATGTAATTTTGTAAGAATGTAAGCTAAATTTTCAAGTGTTGAATGGAATGAATGTTGAGAATGTAATTTTATAAGGATGGATGTACAATTGTAGCAGTGTCTAATTGTTAATAAAGTGTGAAGGATTCTAACCCTAATGCGGGTTAAGGTCCCAACACAGATTTCTATATGCAGTTCAATTGTAAAGTAATTAACCTAAATTAACATCAAACAACTACAAGACAAAGACACGTGATTTTACATGAAAATCCCAAAATGGAAAGAAAACCTTAGGACCTAACCAACGGTCCAAGAGAAATTAAGCACTATGAAACCAAAGGTTACAAGATCTACTTATTACCTTTTACTAAGTTGCACACAACCTAAGGGACTGTAAATCTTCTTGTCAATGCACATGTTGTTCACTTTTTCTCACATCTAACATGCCTTCATTCAAGACGAACTGTCTCACCTTGAAGCCACTCAAGATAAATCTACTAGAGAGTAAAAGAAAGATCCCAGGAACACAAAGCTTCAGCACATTCAATGATGAAATTGCTCTAGAGAAGATGAAGATCCCTCTAAGGGAATTCTAGGGTTTAGAATGTGAGAGAGGTGATTAGGGTTACGAGATAAAGAGTATTTATAGCCCAAGGTTTATGGGATACATGTAGGGTTTCAATCCATGTGAAATTAAGAATTTTAGTTCAAAGAGGAAAGGTTTTCCAAATAAAACTAGGGATCTGCGTTGCCATCCACTAGAGCGAATAAGTTGCTCGCTTGAGCTGGTAGAGTTTTTGAGTGGAGCCTTCGTACCTAGGTCAAGTTTGTTTGAGTTGAGACTCGGTAACTCAAGTGCCCATCCATTCTATTTGGGTTGAAATTCTACGATTGTCCTGTCAGCTTGTTTAATTGTAAGCTTCATCAGGTCCGCTTGAGTAGAGATTTGATCGCTCGAGCAACCAGCGTATTTTGGCCAATTTTTTCGAATTTGAACTCTTTAGATCCACCATTTGCCACACACCGCAATCCATCGAAAATAGAAGATTACAACTCAAAGGATCCAAGTTTTGTCTAACTCATAAATTAGCCAACATAACAATTTCTTACACCCCTTTGGCAATTCATGAACAAAACTTTCTAAACATATGATCTACCAAGACAAAATAACCCCAAGTACATCGACAAAAAACTTAAACTCCTTCAGTACATGTACCTCCAAATCCTGTCACGAACCAAACTTGACAAAAGATCAAGTTAAAGCATTGTCATAATCATAATTCATAACATTCTCAACGGTCTCCCACTTGTGTTCATAAATTGACAAAGGAAATCAAATGGAGAGACAGTAGAATTTCATTGACATATTAATGAAGCCCTACATAACATCAATTGAAGTAGATAACAACCTAGTCAACATAACCACCTAAACATAACAAGAATAGGAAGAAAAAAGAACATCAATGGCTAAACAAAAAACAAGCAGCAATCTAAATACCATAAGACTGAAACTAAGAAACAGTAAGTCATCCTGACAAAAAACACAGTAGCAAAATAACATTGAAATAGAGATAGAGTGAAGCACAAAAAGATATGACAGAGGATTAGTCTAGGCACAAGTCACAGCCCAACAAGTGCTCCAGAATGGCATCAAGCTTGCCATCCATTCCTTCGATTTGCGCATTCATCTGGTGGAAGTTACCTTGCTTTTAAGATTCCAAACCTTCAATATAAGTAAACTGATCATTCAATTGACTCTCAAAGTCTCCAAAATAGCATACTACATTCAAAAAACTCATATCCAAATAACTTTCATCACCATAATCCACTTCAACCTCTACTTCCTCTTCTATATTAGCTTTGACATGACACTTTGGTTGTTGCAAAGTTCTAGCATTGATCACAAATCACATTGGCAGCATCGGCTCATGATCATTAGCACTAATCTTATGCGAATGCAAAAATCTGTAAATAGTAACACCAAATGGAAGAGTAGCAGTCTGAGATGCAGTTCTAGTTTTCAACATTCCTTGAAAGATTATGAATGAAAAGTCAGTAACCAAATCAGTGCAATAGCGATGCAGTTCTAGTTTTCAACATTCCTTGAAAGATTACGAATGAAAAGTCAATAACCAAATCAGTGCAATAGCGAACGGAATGCAACCAAAATCCAGGTTGAGTATGGGTTGACACTAGTATTGGTGCGGATTCAGTAAAATGAAAGTTGGCCTTTGTTGGTTAGAATTCCCATGAATTCATAAAGATTTATTGTTTAGCATAGATGACGTAAATAATCATGAATAATTGTTGTTGAATTGAGAACTTAGGGTTATCATGGGCTATTATTGTTGGCAAGTTTAAAAAGACTTCATTGTGATTACAATAATATGTTTTATTCATGGTTGATGACCTAAGTTTTTAGAAGATCTATTTATCTTTTTTTGGGTCTATCAAGTTCACTATCTTCCCGGCATGTACTGAAATTCTGTACGGCTAGAGTTTTATAAAACTAGAATATTACAAAGCCAGTATGATTCAACATAGCTCATCATGGGCTGAAATAAAAAATATAGATGTAAGCCACCCTTATTTGGTTTGATGCCTCTTGATTGGCAACCATATATAGTTTTGTCGTGGACACATGTTGTTAAAAGTCTAAAGAATTGATAATAGCCGGAAAATATTATTTATGATTTGTGAGAAGTATTCACGGGTTGTTGTATTTGCTTAATAGTGAAAGTATTTGACTAATGGTTGATTGATGAGATTCTAGATTCTAAGAACAGGCGACCGTTGTTAGTGTTTCACATTTTGGATGCAAGTAGGCATGGGTTATTTCAGTTGACCTAGGATATTCATGGTCATTGAGGGTTGTTAATTGGAGAAGTTTGAAAAAAATAGAATGAAATCATTATTGTAATTGTTGATGGTGGTGAGAGATAATGATTTATGTGAGAAGGTTGCTGGTCAAACTATTGATTGTAAGTAAGATCGTTGTAATTTATAACTAACGTATGTCACCATTTGTTATACCATTGATGGTTTTTAGTATATAGGATGTACATAATGGTTTCTAGTTGACACGAGAGTCCATATAATTAAGAGGTGTTATAGAATTTTAAAAAATAAATAATTGTGGGAGAAAGGTGTTCTTGTTGAAAGAAATGAGCAATAATTGTTGATAGTTTTGTTGAGCATAGAGTTGCATGTTGGAGAATCAATTGAAACTAAGATTAGTGTGAATTGAAAAGTAAGAATAATTGGTCTTAGTTGACAAAGGTAGTGTATGATTTGTGGGAAGTGATTATTGCCAGTTGTATTTGTACTAATCATGAAAGTATTTGGCATATATAGTACCAACAAAAAGCTTTAAGTTAATATGTCAATGTGGCTCATTGTTCACAAATTTGAACTTATACAAGGATGGCCGTAGGGCAATCCCTGAAGCCAAGATATTATGGGATTACAAATATCTAATTTCCACTAATGAGAATGTAATTTTGTCAAAATGTAACCTAGATGTTCAAGTATTGAATGGAATGAATGTTGAGAATGCAATTTTATAAGGATGGATGTGAAATTTGCAATAATGTTTAATTGTTAATAAAGTGTTCAATTGTTTAAGTGATCAATTTTTGTAATGAATATATGTTGAGGTGGATGTTTAATTGTATGGATTGCCTAAGTGATGAAAAGTTAAAAACGATTGTAAAGATATATCATATTAGGGTCGAATTCGATGCTTAAGCGAAAAGGTAGAAGGATACTAAGGTCGAATTCAACACTGAAGTAATGAACAGGAGGTCGAATTCGACCTTCTACCTAACAGAGACCTATATTCTGCGGTGAAATCGACCTAAGGATTTATAATGAGGATCATGTTTGACTCTAAGGGCAAACAAAAAAGCACTAACAGTGTCAAATTTGACGTTCGACAAAAGTAAAAAAAAAAAGACTTTTTGGCGTGAAGGCCATTTTTATTGGAGGGACTTTAAAATGGTTTTTTGATATAGTACCCATCTAGAGAGTAATTTTTTCCAATAAAATTCTCTTAAATGTATATTTTCACTATATCCATTTTCACTAGAAAATACTCATTGTAAAAACATAGACACCAGGAAATACTCATTTCGAAATGGAAATACAGCAATGAAAATATTTTACAAAATATTAAATCATCTTATCAAAGGAACAATTTTCACAGCGGTATTGATAAAAATTAGCCAGTGGAGCTCAAATACTAAGGTTAACTGTAACCCAACAAATACCACAGTGGATGAATTGAAGACAAGGGTCCCACTCTTCAAATTGATGCATGAATCTAAATTTGGAATTCAAGAACTCAAATTGGAATGAAGAAAGGAAAACCATGATGAAGAAAATTCAAGAAAAGGAATGTCAATCCTGTTTTTATTTGAACAGTATGGATTAAAATAGTTATAACTCGCATACTAAATATTGGATTAGAACAAACTAGGTATCGTTGGAAAACTCTTTTCAAGTAGATATCCATGGAACCTAAGATTACACTAGTTGGAGTTGAAACGACAAAGTTATAGCCTTGCGACGTTGGTTGTATATATTTTGGCAGGATTGCATAAAATTGAAGTCTTGTTTTAATTTTAAAAAGTGGGTCTAGAGAGAGATTTGCACATGAAAAGGAACAAAGAATCTTCCTACTTACTATATATTTGCTAACTTTTAGCCAAAGAAGGAGACTAAACATTATAAAAAAGATTCAAGGGGGGAGTTGCATAACACCACAAGCCACTCCTCTCTCTCTACCTCTCTTCCACCCCAAGATGGGTTAGGCTAGCCCTCTTAGATCCTATACACTCTATCCATTCCACCATCTTCTTCATCCTTGGAGCATGATTTGAAGAGAAGACAAGTTGAAGAGCCAAGTAAGCAACGAATCTTTTTTGAAGTTCATGATCTTTAGGTAGCATTGATGTAATTGTTTCAATTTAATAAATATGAAATTATTGCTTATTTGATTTGAGTTTTTCATTGTAAAACAAAGTTAGCGATATTATGGTTCTCACCGTAGAGTGAACACTTTATATATGCATAGTGACAGTATGTATTTGGTACAATGGTTCCGAGTTTTCTTTGATTCCATCAAATAAGGTTTTAAATTCAAATTTTAAGAATCAAAATCCATCTTCTCTGTTTTTTTTATTGCATTTTACTTTTATTTTCAGGTTTATATTATTCACTTTTAACATCATTCAATTGGTAGTTTGATTGTTTTCTTTGTTTTGCAGTAATTAGTTTAGATTGCATTTTATATTAGGTTTTTATTTGAGATTGTAATTTTTATTTAATTTTCAGTTTAGTGGGACATTATTTTGTATAAATTTTTTTAGGAGAGTACTAGTTTTTTAATACAACAGGTTGTGAGATACATAGCTCCCTGTGGATATGATCCTGACTTACCGGGCAAAACTATAATTGAGGCCTTGCATTTAGGGCCATCGGCCATTATGGTATGATGAAACAATAGGCAAGTCTTAAACACATAATTTAGGTAATTTTTAGGGAAAATAGCAAATTATTTGTACTTTGATCCAATTGCGAAGTTCCCCTATCAACTTTAAACTCTTGCACTAAACCACCATGGACTTAAAATTGAAGTACAAAAGTGACAAAATTCATTTATTTTGACTGAAGCTTCTATTAAAACATACACAATTGTTCAATTCAACCACCCATTTAAAAAAAAATAAAAATATAAACTTCCCTGAAATACTCCCAACCCTCCCTCCCCTCCGTCTCCCTCTCCCTTTCTCTCCTTCTCCCTCCCCTTCTCCTCTCTCTCTCTTTCTCTCTCTCCCTCTCTCTCCCTCTCTCTTCCTCCCTCCCCCTTTCTCCCCTTTCTTTTCGAGTCTCACCCTCGTCTCCCTACAGCGGGTGGTAAACCATCTAATAGTTGGGTTCTACAAATCTAATGGGCTCAACCAGCCCATGCGTAAATCCTTTCTGACGGTTGAATGTGTTGGGAACTCTCAACATATATACACATATATAATAGAAGATGAAAAAGGGATCTGGTGAAATGGGGGTTGTAGGGGATTATCCCACCCAAGTAAGCACGAGTCTCCCCCACCCGAAATCTACCTCATGTATAGATATCATGTTGCTGGTAATACCAACTTTTAAAAGTCATCCAAAGCATCACGTCTGCACTGCATCTCATCCCGTCATCACTTTTATATAGCCGACTTGATCAAATAGATCTAGGAACTCCATGTCCTACTTTCATCCCACTATAACAAAATGCATTATTGGCCACGAATTTGCCCATGTAAGCCCATTTTATATGGTTAAAAGTCATCTTTTGCTCACGAAAATGAACCCACATGGGCAAAAACCATAATTATCTCCTGCTTTTGGCAACGCAAGATATTTGCGTGGACAAAAGCGATCGGGATTCTCTCCAAAATGAGGGGCAAAGTTTTACCCATGAACAAATATCATTTGGCAACGCGGTATTTTGTAGGCAAAGTGAAAAACTTTTAGCTACTCATATATTTGTACAGGGAAAAGCCAAGACTTTCAACCACACATGATTTTTCGTAGGCAATATCCTTTTACGATGAAATATTTTATAGGCAAATTTAAAAACCTTTGGCCACACATATATTTGTGTAAGGAAAGGTCAAGACTTTCAGCCACATGATTTTCGGTGGACAATATCCTTTGCTGATGTGGTATTTTATAGGCAAAGTGAAAAACCTTTGGTCACGCATATATTTGTGTAAGGAAAGGCCAAGACTTTTGACTATCCATTGTTTTTCGTGGGTGAATCCAAATATTTTTGTTTGCATTCTTTTATATTTTTTAATGAAACTATTCTCATTCCCGCCTCTTCTTTTTTTTATTATTTATTTTTAACACTATTGGGTTATGCAGATACTTTTGCTAGAACAGTTCTTCAAAAACTAAAAGGCTTAATTCTTTTTATTTGGGTGTTGTACAATTTTAGTTAAAGGTCAGTTATATTGGAGAAAGCACTTAGGTGTCACGCTCTTTGGGTGCCTTGTGTTTGGATGGTGTGAATTGGAGAAGACTTTTGTTTTGTTGGGTGGTATTATGTGGAAAGAAATTCTGCAGTATTATGTAGCAAGCAATTGCATTATTATGAAGCAGTTCCGTAGTATTATCTTTATTTTTTTTTCTACTTTTATGTCTTGGGTAAGATTATAAAAGGCTGTTTCCCTTGATTGAGTTTAAAAATTAAAAAAATGCTTCCATAAAATAGAAAATAAAAACAGTAAAAATGATTTTTGTATTTCATCAATGAGAGAATTGTGCTTAAATTTTATCGTGGTTAAAAAAATGCATAATTTATAATTTATTTTTCTTTTTCACAAGTTGCTTGTCTTAAAATAAAAAAAAATAAAATTGAAAGGCCTAAATATAAATTTTATAAATTAGGTTAAAATAAAACCCTAAGTTGATTTCATTCGCCCTTTCATTGAATGAAACAGTTGCGGCTGTGGAAAAGGGAAAGAAAAATGAAGAAGAAGAAGGAGAAGCAGAAGAGGAAGAGGAAGCTGGACTACTGTTCCACCAGAACTGCACTGCTGCGGCCAAAACCTGTGGTTGAAAAAAAAAAAACGAAAGAAAAGAAAAAGGACGAAGAAGAAGAAGAAGGAGAAGCAGAAGAAGAAGAATAAATAGCAGTCCACCAGAAACTGCACTGCTACAGATGCTCCACCAGAACCTGCGTCTGAAAAAAAACAAAAGGAACGAAAAGAAAGAAGAAGAAGAAGCAGCATCCGCCTACTGAAGAGAAGAAGAAGGATGCTGCACTGCTGTAGACGCTCCACCAGAACCTGTGTCTAAAGAAAAAAATTGAAAAGAAAGAAGAAGAAGAAACATCTGCCTGCTAAAGAAGAAGAAGGATGGTGCACTACTGTAGACGCTCCACTAGAACCTACGTCTGAAAAAAAAAATGAAAAGAAAGAGGAGAAAAAAGGTGCCTGCATGTTGTTGCTGTTGCTGCCGTGCTTGCATCCTCCTACTGACGTTGCTGTTGCCTGCATCTGCCTACTGCTGCTGTTGCTGTTGCTGCCTTGCCTGCATCCACCTACTATTGCTATTGGCTGCATCCACCTGCTGTTGCAATCCCCCTGTTGTTGCATCTGTGAACAGCTGCAGACATCTTTATAACTGCTAACACGCTGCCCTGCTGTAGCCTCCAGGTAATTGTTGTTTCTTTCTTTTTCTTTTTTTAATCTTTGGTGTATTTTTGTTAGTGATTTTGGAGGAACTTGTAAATTATAACTATAGACATCCCTACTCAATATGCGTATTGACTGATCCAATAAAAAAGGCATATTCAATCGTGCAAAAATTAAAAAATAAAATAAAAATTCAAGATTTTATTTCTATATAAAGGTTAGTTTCTTCCTACCATCATTGAACATCACAATGTAGAAAAGGAATTTATTATTAAGGTTGCACTGATAAGAATAATTACTTTCAAGATTACTACTTAATAATAGTGAGAGGAAGAGTGATAATAGAAATGGAAATCTCCAGTTTTCATTGCTCCTATAAAAATAATCACAAAAATAAATAAATAAATAAATAAATAAGATCATTGAATTGACAACAACCATTTTGGCAATATTAACATTAGGAATACTTAAGAGTAAAGTGATGATGAACTTGCAAAAAGATATATCATTGCACTACACCAAAAATGCATTTTAAGAACGGACTCTGGGCTCGGTTTTGAGCCATTCTTGAGCTGAAATGGATTTGACCTGTTTTGCACGAGGTACACTTGAGAAGAAATGGGTTTTACTGAACATCGTTTTGTCAAAAGGAAAATTTTTTCTCTTGTGCTCTTCTTCTTCCTGTTCTCCTACTTCCAAAACCCTCCTTCCTTCCTCTACTTCTGCTCCTCTTCCGAAACCCTAGATTTGCAGAAGACCCTCTACAGAAACCCTCGCTTCTCCAGATCTCCATCTCCTTCGATCTCCTCCAATGGAGCCTCCAAGGCGTTCATCGCCCCCGCGCCCACCGAGCCTGGGAAGATTGAGATATACTCGCCCACTTTCTACGCCACCTGCACCGCTGGTGGGATCCTCAGCTGCGGCCTCACACATATGGCCGTCATGCCTCTGGATCTCGTCAACTACAACATGCACGTTTGCTATCCTCGATTTCGTTTTAGATCTGAGATTACGTTTCTAGATTGATAACGCTTGCAGTGTTTCTTTGATGCTTTGATGCTGATCTATAGTTGTTTGAGGTTGGATTAGCGTTTCTTAGGTTTTTTTTTTTGTTGAATTTGTTCGTTTTGTTCTATCATGTTCATATGTTGCCAAATGCAGCAGGTTTTTTTGGATCTTTGGTAGGGTGTGTTCTTTGGCTAGGAGTTTTGGCGGCTGGATTTGTGTGTTTTTGTTTTGGTTTTCGTTTGCTGTTTTGTTGTTGATCCATTCGCATAAAATGGATTTGGATGGTTTTGATTGGTTTGGGATTGGATTTCAATCAATTACATATTCCTCGATTAAGTTGATTTTTAGGAATTTTTGTTCTGCTGCTTGCATGCGATTTATGAGGATATTACCTGAATCAGTTGTTTTAATCAAAGCCTTCACCTTGGTAATAATGTGATTTCTTTCTTTCCCTATACTCATTTCCTTTGCTATGTGGTAGGAGAAGAGCAATGCCTATTGTTTCTAGGGTTTTTCCATTGAACTTTGTATTCCTGATTAGTATCAGAAATGTTCATTTCTTCTAAGACATGCTACAACTGTTTGCATTTGGATTCCACACAATGGAAAAATGTGAAGCTAATTAGGATTTGCATTTCTTTGTTTTGATGGTTTGATCTCAACTTTAGAGCTTTTGTGGAGATGCCTCTGTAATTAGCGTGTGTTTGGACTTTGAATCTGGTTCAGTTTTGGATAGGAATATTGCAGCTGAACAATCAGCTAAAACCATGGGAAATCTGACACCACTCTGTTTTTGTGGTGATTGGCTTCTTGCAAAAAAAGAAAGATATTAAAGAAGCATAACAAGCTCAGTTGAGCTTTGATTCCCTACGCCAATCAATATTCAAGTAGCACTAATAAAGACTGAAAAATGGTAATTTCTGTAAAAATAGTTGTTTAGTTATAGCTCTAGTAGCTATATCAACTTGTGTGTTCCATCTTAGGGTGTAGTCATATTCCTTTGTGTGCCTTTCCTTTCTATGGTCCATAAGTACCTTATGCCTTCTCCTTGTTAAATCAAATCTATGATTCACTGTTTCTTGTTGGTTACTATTTCTTGCCTTACATGAGTAATTACATTGAACCCAAGGGCTTTCTTGCTTTTTTTTTCTTTTCCTTAACAACAACTCAACTCGCAAGAGCCTGTTCAGATTTGATTCTGAACTATACACATGCCCTTAAGTTTTGATTTTTCAATTTGATTTTGTAGAACAGTATCCAATGCAAAAGATCACATAAATTGGTTTTATATTAAATGTATTCTTAGTGTAATCTCCTGATGAAAATGATGCTTGTATCTCACTACTATAAGTGTAGGGAGATATACCAAATGTCTCATTGATATAATCACTCTGGAGGTGGATCTGCACATCCAAGTGCGGCAACCTTCTACTTCTCTAGCCAAGCAGATTTGAATTGCCACTTTTCTCATTCACTAGTGAGATTGTCTAGCTCATGGAAAGAATAGTGGACATAGCTAAATTATTACTTACGCATACAGTTTGATTCTGTATGATGCATCTCTTCACGGGATTTTCGGATGTGCCTTAATACTGTAATATCTTAAGGCTATGATTTACTTGCCGTCAGTTTAGGATTAAAGAAATTTTACTTCCTTTGAGAATTCAATGGAAACTGGGAGAAAATTAACTTTTCTCCCAAAATGGTGTCGCCACTTCTACAACTGTCGGCTGAAATTTACCCTTAGCATGTAAATCTCTTTTGATATTTAACAAGATGCGTTTATGTGCTTATCATTGTTTTTTTTTTTTTTTTGGCTTGATCACCAAATATTTAGTAGCTTTATCATCTTACTGATTATTATTATTATTGTTTTTAAATATTTTTCAGCAAGATGTTATTAGAGTTGGTGGTTCATGGTCTGAGTTTGTTGAATATCTGATGGCATCTTTGTCATCAGATAATGTAAAGCTTGTAGTAGGAGGCTTGCTAAATTCAACTGCTAGCTATTGTGGATGATTTTTGCTTCCTAATTTCTCATATATCACACTGTTTTGATGTTGGAAGTAGGTGGGTCTCGTGGATAGATTTTCAAAACTTTTGACCCACTTGACACAGGGATCAACTATCCATAAGACCAAAACCCAATCCATGATGCGTTACCCTCAATCTCGTGACCATACACAGTAAAAATTCTACCAGCACTAAACATCCAAAATAACCTACGACATGCAAGAAGTAGATCATACCTTTGGAGATCCGCAGTGCTCTAATGGATTTCTTCAACACCTCTTAGCCTTCCACGCTATGACCCGAATTGGATTTCTTTTCTCAAGAAGAATGGTGGAATCTTCAGGAGAAAATCCCAACTCGAGACTCCAAAGAACTAGAAGATAGGAGAGGAGAGTAACTCGCGCAACTCTTGCACGAAAGGGTTTTGGGCGTGAGGGAGAGTCTTATTGGACGTCCAAGAGATTTTATAGACTTCCAAATCTCTCCCTTGTCTAATTGAAATAGAAGTCTTACTTCCAAAGCAATTAGCAACTTTCTCCTTTCCAAACTCTTATTTCTAGAGTCCAAGTCGGATTAGTGATTTCCAATACCTTGGGCTAGCGTGGGGACCACTAGGGATTCCTTAGAAAGCTGGCTCCAACTGGAACACCGCGACCCCACATCTCATGTGCAATCCGGGCTCACAGTTAATTGCAAATAACACCACTATATAAATGCAATTGCACTCCAGTCTTAGGAATAAATTACAATGAAGACCCTAAACTTCCCAATTACCACAAGTAGGCCCCTCTATCAATATCCGTGGATCAATTAGAATAAATCCGTCTCTTCCAATCTAAGTTCCACATCTTATTATCCTTGAGCTCCAATTAATCACAGTAATCATCAGTACCATCTAATTAACTCTTAATTGAGATGGGTGCGCACTTACTAATGACAAATCCATTAATTGGCACAAGGGGATAATAAAGATAGATTCCATCTTGATCATTCAACGTTCCCACAGTTCTACTACCATATACCCAAGACACCGAGGTGTTAACCTATAGTCGGTCTCACTCATTGGTGACTCAAAGCAAATGAATAGATAGAAACTTGAGTTCGTCAATGTCTCAGGATTGAGAGCCTATTGCTAGGGAATTATAAGAGCATACCTTATTATTGAGACGGAATTCCATAAGGTGCATCTCATGGTCCTTCAATACATCCAATGTACCAGCACCATGATCCAGAATCTTACATTCTGATGATTGAGACAAATCACACTATTTTATAGTGATCAAAGTGCTGCAACCTTATCAAATGAGATGCCCAGTCTCATTACTGGTTGTGAAGCTATTTAAGTATAAGATTTGTGACATATATCTCCCGCGTGTGGATCTCATCCATGCACATATATCACATCTAATATACTAATGGGACCCGGTTCAACTCATGAACCATTATGTCATACGTATTGGTCATGTGCATGAAGTAGTAAAATAACATTCATCTCATGAAAGTAAAGCATGATTTTATTGATAAATAAAGAAATTAATCAATTTATTACATCAACTGATGGATTGAGTCCACAAAATCTAACATTTGAACCATGTTTATTCGAATGGCAATAAACTATTGTAATTTGCATTCTAAATTGAGGTCAAATAACAATTCACTTCAGCAGAAAGTGTCTCTAGTTTAGAACTTTAACAGATCATATTACGTGACCAAAGAAGCAAGTGTAAGTGAAACAAGATGTACTGTGCTGGTAGTTTGATGCTTAGGATATCTTCTCATCTTGAGACATTTTTCTTCTTTCATCTAATGGTTTTTGTCATGTTAGTTTTCATCTCAAGAATGGTTTGTACTTGAATATTTTTTCATGTTTTGTTAAAGTTTGCCTCATCGCCTAAATTATTGGTTTGCCTTAGTATGCTTTTGGTATGTGGATGGCAGACATGTTTAATGTTTGGTGTTCTCACAAACGATTGTGGTGGGAATTCACTTTAACCATTGGCCATTGCACTTTTGTTGGTTATCTATTTAGGTGCTTGGTGGAGCACCGAATTCGTTAACAAAAAATTGACCAAATTCACATAGGGGTTTGGTTGAATCCTTCAGTGGATTTGAGCACAAAGGGCACTCATAATCAAGAGCATACACAATCAAAAGGGGAATCAGCAATATTATTGAAGATAATGAAAAGGTACTCTCCCCAAAGTAGGGTTACATTGAAGATAGCCAAAAGGTTCAAAACTCCATAGCAACCACATACACAGGTGTGTGGTTTGTCATCTCCTATTATCTGTTGCCATGGACAAGAAGGTGATTTTGATATTGGATTTTGTTGGGGTTCCTTTGTTGTGACCTTTATGAATTTTGTTGGGATTTTTATGAAGCTTGAAGTTGTCAAAAGAAGATTTTTTGGGCTTTTTGTGATTTTTGGCAGAGGTGGGTTCTTTTTTTTTTTTTTGTGAATATTACTTTGATTTTGCATAAGTTTGGATATTTCAAAATGAGATTTTTATGGGATTTTTTGTTTTTAAAAATTATGTTGTTTGGAAAATTTTGAAAAAAAAAATCCATGATCTGATTCTTTGGGGCTCTTTGGAAATCTTCATGTTTGTATATGTATACTCGATTTTATGATTTGTAGGTCTTGTTCTTCTGATTGTTTATAAGGTTGTATATATGTTTCAAAGGATTAGATGATAACCTGATAGCAGAGAAATAGACTGGAGGACATATGAGGAACATAACTAGGAAGCCAAGAAAAAACACATCTTAAATATTCCTAATTTCTTAGGATTGCTGATATGTTGAGATCCTCTAATGACAGCCTATATAGTTTTGGTCATTGAATTCTTTTGCAAGATTACAACTTTATGATGAGTTCCATGTGTTATTTTGTTTCTCAATATATAGAGCTTTTCATGGAATTGCAGGTAGGCCTTACCATTGGGAAATCAATGAAATGGTAGGAGAAGGGGCTTCAACCCAACATGAAAAAGATCCAATCTGCCCAAGATCTTGTTGATTCCTTGTTAAATTCAGATAACAAACTAGTCATTCTAGATTTCTTCTCACCCGGTTGTGAAGGCTGCAGAGCCCTACATCCAAAAAGTATGCCTAAAAGATCACTCAAATTTTAAAAAATAGAAGGACTAGTTTTTCTTTCGTTTGTAATTTCCTTTTAGAGAAGATAAGAAAGATAATTTAAAGAAAGATTTGATCTTTATCCATTTTTGCACCCTTTCATTTGTAGATCTGTCAATTTGCTTAGCAGAATCCAGATGTTCAATTCCTCCAAGTGAATTATGAGGAGTATAAATCCATGTGCTATAGCTTAAATGTCCATGTTCTTCCCTTGTTCCATTTCTATAGAGGAGCCCAAGGTCGCCTATGCAGCTTCAACTGCACAAATGCTACAGTAAGTCTCTCCTTTTTCAAAGAAAAATTTTCTTTCCTTTTGTGCAGTGTCTCATGTTTCTCTGTTATTTCACATAAACCAACTTGGGATATAAGGTTTTCTTAGGTCTTCCATTCAAAATATTCTTGGGTTTCTTGTTGAAATTTTTTGCCAAATCCTTTCATAGGCAGGTGGGTTTCCTTCTCTTCACACCTTTTTCAAAACCCACATGGCTTTTTCCTAGTTCTGAAACTTCTGTAGTTCAGTTGGGAATTTTTCTATATTATACCAGGTTTTAATCTTCTTTGCTTTGTTTAGGCAACTGATTTTATGTGTGGATTTTGTTGAGAAATAGTATTTTTAGCAGTTGGCATTTACATCTATGTTACTAATTATATATATATATTTTCCTTTCATATCGGCAGGTTCTAAGAAAGCTTGTGGATGATGCTTCAAAATTTTTAAATGAGGAAGTCACCAAAGCTTTTGGATCTCTACCACAGTCATCACATAAGTTAGAGATTGAGTTTGAGCACTAACATGTAATGGATTTTATGATGGTGTATGCAAAGGATTTATATCATTAAATGAGCTTATGGCATTTAATGCCTTTGTTATAGAGAGAATTGTATGTAATGAAATTTAATTTCTATGAAAGTGTATGGATGAGTCAATACTATATTTTGGAATGCTACAAAATTATTTCTATTTTACATTTTAGAAAGGTTCTAATCCCTTTAGAAATGGAAATAATTGTTTATAAACTATGTTTTATTATTTCAAAATAAAAAGATTAGAATGGTTTAAAATTATCATAGAATTAGAATTTTAAAACGGTTTAAAGCATTTCCAAAAAACAACTGGAACGGTTCAAAACCATTCGAAAGGTAAAAATAGGAATGGTTTTCACCAAATTAGAATAGTTTAGAACCATTTCAAAAGTAAAAACAGGAACGGTTTTGATCCAACTGGAACGGTTCAGAACAATTACAGAAGTAAAATTAGGAATGGTTTCTGACCCAACTGGAATGGTTCAGAACTGTTCCAAAAGAAAAAACAGGAACAGTTTTTTGACCCAACTGGAACGGTTCAAAACCGTTCCAAAAGGAAAAAAAGGAACAGTTTTGAATCGTTCCAGATTTTCCGTGGCAGGCCATTCTGGAATGGTTTAGAACCGTTCCAGATACCATTAGGAACAATTGGGTTACTTTTTTTTTTTAGAAAAAAAAGGAAAATGCAACATAGAATTGTCAATACAAAAATATGATATGGAAGACAATTAAAGATGGGCAAGCTCGAAAAGATGAGTGTGTTGTGTGTAAGAGCCAGTTGTTCCAGTTTTAAAAGCAAGCTTGAGTTTGGTTCCCACAGCATCTGTATTAGCAGCATGATATAACATCATCTGTATCAGCAACATGCCATGAATTTGTTTCTTCAAAGCCAAATGGTTCAAATTCACTATTATTGGACGTGAAGGAAGTAACTGAAAATCAGGATAGATCATCACGTTTCTGAAATAATGTAGAGATATAAGGTTCTAAATTGGAAAGAAATATTAGAGAAGATAAAGATGAATATAAACATATCTTGAGATAGAAAGGAAACTGGGGATTTGAATTTAGGAGAGATAATAGGGATGGTAGCAATGCCACACGTTTCTGAAATAACATAGAGATATAAGGTCTACCTCCATTACATTACATGGATCATTTGAATTAAGAAATGAATTGGTACTTATAAACTGTATTAGAATCTTCATAGATTTTTCTATCACTAATTTGAAAGCATCATCACACATTATTCAATTGATTTCTTAAACTAAGAGTTTAATTCATATTTTATTTTATTGTTACCAATTGTAGTTAACTTGTGACCTTGGCGGGGACTACGAAAGAGATTTGGTGCTGAGACCATAAGTGCCAGGATTTATATAAAGACTGGAAGAGTATGTTGCACACTCACTACCTTACACTAAAAAAGGATGGGGTGTCAAACGTCAAAAGCCATCATTGTGTCCTTGTAATTTGGATGACTGAAAGTTCATGATCGAGCATGTGTGAGAGAGCGACTTCTTTAAGGTATTCCTTATTGGTTTATGTGTGTGTATATATATATATATATATACTGTTTGGGTTTCTACTAGTCTGAAATGGACCAACCGAATGTGGGATAATCAAGCTTATTTTGGTGCTTTCTTTTTAAATTTTGTCCTCATAGAAAAAAGTTTAAAACTGGAAATAAGGCACGAACCGCCCAGAAATACAATCATACAAGTGGTTCAAGATCGTATGCATCACGAACATCTATTGATGTAAGTCCAGGATAGTAAATTTTTATATTCTTAATAAAATTTCAATATTTAGTTAATTTGACTAGAATATCTAACAAAGAATAGGCATTAAAGAATGGTGGTGTTCGACTGTCTATCTCTCAGATATTTTTGAGCAAACTCAAAGATGTGGTTAGCACAGTGGGATGTAAATAAATGACCATATTAAATAACATCATGTAAGTACTAGTTAATTTATTTGCTTGAATCATCAAATGTCCATTTTTACATATGCAATGGGTTTACATAATGAAAAATGACAGGCTATGCGAAAGGAGAAGATTCTCACATAGTCATAACCGGGTGTTGAGAATCTGCAAATCTAGGTACAAATTTCCATCAATGTGCTTGAGAAAAGGTCAGGTTTCTCAAGGGAATTTGGGATCCACAACACTGCATCATCTTCCACACAGTCTCAGGCCCCTAATCCTGAGATGATCGCTCTTGAGAAAAAGATAGCTAACCAAGATAAGACCTTGACTGTATGGCGGGGCTTGCTGCAGGTGACTGCTACAAAAATTGGGATAGATCTTGCCAGCGTACTGGGGCTAGTTGATTCAGCTAGCATTTCAGGGTTAGCTCTAGAGAATGGTAGTGAAGATGGTACATCAAGTGGAGGGCAGGATGCAGCTTCCCTTGGTTAGTAAATTAATTTTTTTTTCAATTCTAGAGAGTGATTTGGACTTAAAGGTTGAGTTTAAGGAGGTATCTAGAATTAAGTAAATAAATTATTTCATGTATTTAAGCCAAATTTTGTTGTGGCTAACTTTGTAATGATTCATTTGACAATATGGACACTATGAGGCCCTTAGAATATTATTGTGGCATTGAAACACATTTTGGGTATTTATTTTTAGGGGGAGATGTGTCACAACCCGAGCCCAGGAGATCGGGGTTAGTAACAACCTAACCAGTAACACACGTACTCCCGTGCATATACACTCAGACCCGGTTTAATGCACACGTACAAGGGAAGATTCACACGTGCCATAGATATACGCGGAAGCTGTAGGTATCAAACATAACAAGGAAAGACACGTAAACACAATGATATACTAAGATACAAAAGATTAGAGGTATACATAATAACTCAAAATACAGATATCCAACATGAAAACGTTCGAAATCCCAAAAATCCAAAGGATCCTAAAAAGAAGGAGACCAGAATGCATGCATGAAATCTTCGCGCTCCAGCGGAGGGATTACATCCACTCCTTTAGCCCTGATGGGGCTTCTGGGGTCTCCCTAGGAGTTTGGCTAACCGTCGAGGGGTTAGAGGACGAATCTGAGCCGCAACACCAAGGACAACTCATGAATACGACGATTCAGCATAGTATAAGCAATAATGAGTTAACGCATGTTGTATCTACTAGAATAAAATAACATGATGTAAATTCTAGCATGGCAAGTTCGTCTACTAGGCAGGTGTGCATTAAATAAGGCATGCAACTAGAATCAAGATATACGTAATATGTACATAACTAGGTGGCTACTACATAGGCCACGTGCTCCCAATATAGGGATCTTATAACATGCTGAGAACACCATTGACCGAGCTAGGGAACGAATGGGTATCGTGTCCCTGGGGTCCGGAAGTCCCAAAACATAAACTCACTGCAGAGAGGCCATACAAACTTTGCCAAAATCACCCCGTCGGGCATACTAAGGCTAAGGCTGAGTAGTGCCTGACAAGATAGAGTCAATCATGCACTAGCTCATGAGTAGAACATGCATATAAGAACAACGTATATCAAGCATATCATACATGCATACATACTCAATGAAGAGAAACCATATGAAACTTAAACTTACCAAATCAAATAGTAAACAAGTACCAGATGAATCATACCGAAGAATGCATGTCATTAACCAATACTGATCAATCCTCATAAGCAAATGAATGATGTTCCGCCCGGGATTATCCATAGACAAAGCGGTGATGGATATCCACTCGTTTGCCCCAGCACAGAACGCGTAGAGGGCAAGCCAAAATCAATATGCAGATGCTATTCAAATTCGTGTGCAGGAATCACGGTCTTTTACTAGCCAACCCTATACTAGTTATTCAACGTTTCTAACAGTGCATGATGATGTAGTTTTCAGTTATCCAATACACTGTTGTCTAGTGTTGCAGTGTAAAGTACGTGTGCATTATAGTCCCTAAATCTAACACCCATGGGGAGGTGCTTAACACTGAACAACTCACACATGAATGTGTCACAGCCCTCAAGACCATTCATGCGATATTCGTAGTCCATTGGGCAGGTAAAGGGTCACGTCAGCCTCTAATGTGAAGGCCTTACTAGGTCAAATATATACCTACCCTTTTATTGGAGGTCTTGGGACGACTTCCTCATAGAATTCACAAAACACAGGGCCCGCGAAAAGAGCCTAAAAGGTCCCGTGGTTGTTGTGGGAAATAGAAGAATAGGACTGAATACAAGGTTCCAAATGTACAGACCAATTCACAGGAAACAGGGTGTTACAGAACTGATCTGTCAAATAGGTGCCCGACCGGTCAAATTTTGATTCTGTTACAGCAGTCTAGAGCTATCTGATCGGTTAGCTCTGAAGCCCGACCGATCAGATAGTCTGTTCTGATACAGAACGAACCTGCTGTTGAAACATTCGCAATCGCGGAAACAACAAAAAATAATACGATTTCAAGGTAAAGGGCTGTAATTCTCACAACACACACGCATAAGCAACAAGAGACGAAGAAGAATCATCGAATACCAACATGTGCTCAAGCAAATCATGTTTATACTTGCCTTAAATGAAGTCTAACCCGAACTCGGTTGTCCTTGGGCTCAAATTCGATGCAAAACTATCAGGCATGAGAAAGAGAGAAAAAACTTGTGAGCATAGCCATGAAGAATGAGAAAAAGAAAAAAAAGGAAGGAAGAGAACCAAGCGTAGCTAAGTCACAGGAAAGATATGAAGACGAAGTGCTCCCAGTTCCTCTTCTAACTTGGCTTGCTTAAGGAGAAAAGAGAGGAAAAATTGAGAGAAAGAGGAAGAGGGGAAAGAGCCAACGTGAGAAAGAAGAGAGTGAGGAGAAGGTCGGTGGTAGTTGGCTTTTAATAGGATAAAGCTGAGGGAAAATTGCAAAAGGGTCTGAGCGTTCACACAATTTGCAATTCAAGGCAAATGACGGTCCAACGGAAGCAAATGACATTTCTAGCATACGAGTCAATTACGAAAGTTAATGAGCTCAATAAAATACACGTGTTAACGCTAAGATGATGCGTAACTGACAACGTCTTCAAAAATCTAAAATTACAAAAAAAAGGCTTATGCATACCTAATCAAGGTTAAACTCAACCCACTACCTATCCATGATCCGCAACAACACCAAAACAAAAGAAAAACACCGGTAACAACTAAGGCATCTTTTATTAGTCGCTAAACGAGGTTAAGTGGGATCAGAGTGTTACATCCTCCCCTACTTAGGAATCATTCCGTCCTCGGAATGAACACATACCTAGGAAAAGAGGTCGGGATATTGTCGTGCCATTGTTCTTCTAGCTCCCATGTGGCTTTGTCTAGACTGTGATGCGCCCATAGCACCTTGACCCTTCGAATAGTTCTGGTATGTAGCATTTGATCTCAGGTTCCTACGATACGGAGCAGTCGCTTAGCGTACATCGCATTTGGCTGAATTTGCACGTCATCATAGCGAATGACGTGAGTAGGGTTGTGAGCATACTTACGAAGCATCGACACATGGAATACGTCATGTACTCCTAAGAACTCCATTGGAAGAGTTAATCTGTATGCCAGATCACCGATCTTGCTTGTAATCTCAAACGGTCCGACATATCTTAGGGCTAACTTGCCCTTCTAGCTGAAACGGATCGTACCTTTCATCGGTGAGACTTTTAAAAAGACCCAATCGCCAACTTCTTGAAACTCCAATGGTCTTCTGCGAGTGTCTGCGTAGCTCTTTTGTCTCGACCGAGTAACTTTCAAATTCTCAATGGCTTTCTGTACTTTCTCGGTTGTTTCAGCAATAATTGTCGGTCCATAAAAACTTCTGGTTCCAACTTCTTCCCAACATACAGGACTTCGACATTTGCGTCCTTATAAGGCTTCGTATGGTGCCATACCAGTACTCTCGTGGAAACTGTTATTGTAGGCAAATTCGCATAATGAGAGATGGGCATCCCATTCTTTCTCAAAGCTCAACACACTGGCCCATAGCATATCCTCCAAGGTCTGAATTGTTCGCTCTGATTGTTCGTCCGTCTGCGGGTGATATGCTGTACTGAAGCTCAACTTCGTACTCATAGCTTCCTGGAATGCTTTCCAGAATGACGAAATGAAGCAACTGTCACGATCGGACATGATTGATACAGGCGTACCATGAAGCCTGACGATCTCGTCTACAAACTTCCTCGCCATTTTTTAGAATGTCATACCCTTGAATGGGATGAAATGGGCTGACTCCGTTAGTCGATCGACTATCACCCAAATGGCATTGTTCCTTTTGCTCGTCGGAGGTAACCCTGAAACGAAGTCCATGGTGATATGGTCCCACTTCCATTGGGGTATGTGCAAAGGATGCAACGAACCTGGAGGCTTCTGATGATCTGCTTTTACCTTTTGACAGGTCAAGCATCGAGCGACAAACCCGGCTATCTCTCTCTTCATGTTACTCCACCAAAAGCGATCCTTGATGTTTCGATACATCTTCGTACTTCCTGGGTGCATCACATATCTAGCATAATGTGCCTTGGTCATCAACTTCTCCTTTAACTCATCGACTGCAGGGACACACAACCTGCTTCGAAAATACAATACACCATTCTCCAATATGAAATCAGGTCTGTCTCCAATATGGTCACGAATATACTTCAAAGTTGGATCCTCAAATTGCCTGTCTTTAATCTGCTGAATCATTTCAGGCTGAAAGACTAGGGTACTAGCCAATGTCACGCAGTTATCTACCAGTTTCACTTCAATCAACTTATCATACATAACCAAAAGAAAACTACTCAATCCTTGTGCTACCTCTGCTTTGCTGCTGAGTGCATCTGCCACCGCATTACCCTTTCCTAGCTGATATTTGATCAGGAAATTATAATCCTTGATCAGTTCAAGCCATTTGTGCTGTTTCATATTCAGCTCATGCTGCGTGAATAAGTACTGCAAGTTGTGATGATTGGAAATACCTTGAATTTCACGCCATATAAATAATGTCTCCAAAGCTTCAATGCAAACATGATGGCTACCAGTTCCAAATCATGAGTGGCATAATTTTTCTCATGTTCCCGCAATTGTCTCGAGCCATACGTAATTACTTTACCGTGCTGCATCAATACACATCCCAATCCAACTTGCGAAGCATCTGAGTATATCACAAAGCCTTCATTACCATCCGGCAAGGCTAGCACTAGAGTGGTAGTCAACTTATCCTTTAAAATTTGGAAACTAGCTTCGCACTCCTCAGTCCAATCGAAAGGTACATTCTTTCAAGTTAGCTTAGTCAAAGGAGAGGAGATCTTGGCAAAATCCTAGACAATCTATGATAATAACCTGCCAGTCCAGGAAAACTCCGAACTTCTGTCACCGTTTTTGGGCTGGGCCAATTCACAACTGCCTCCACTTTAGAGGGATCGACTGCCAAACCTTCTCGTGAAATGATGTGACCCAAAAATGCTACCCGCTCAAGCCAAAAATCACATTTCGATAACTTGGAATATAATCGATGTTCTCTCAACAAGGTCAAGGCTTTCCTCAAGTGCTCTTTATGCTCCCCAACTATCTTTGAGTACAACAAAATATCATCGATGAACACCACAACGAACTGATCTAAAAATGGAGCAAAAATCCGATTCATCAAGGCCATGAAAACTGTAGGTGCATTGGTTAACCCAAAAGGCATCACGAGGAATTCATAATGTCCATACAATGTCTTGAAGGCAGTTTTGGGGATGTCATCATCCTTCACCCTCAATTGATGATACCCAGATCTCAAATCAATCTTGAAACAATGAGTGGCGCCCTGAAGTTGATCAAATAACTCATCGATTCATGGCAGGGGATACTGGTTCCTTATTGTCACTTTTTCAACTGCCGGTAATCTATGCACATTCAACAGGTGCCATCTTTCTTCTTAACGAACAATATCAGCGCTCCCCACGGCGAGACACTCGGCTATATAAAACCCTTATCCAAAAGCTCTTCAGTTGCTTCTTCAATTCTAACAATTCTACTGGAGCCATACAATACGGAGCTTTGCTAATCGGTGTTGTGCCTGGAACAAGACCAATAGCAAATTCGATTTCTTGCACAGGAGGTAACTCTGGCACATCGTTAGGAAATACGTCCGGGAAATCACAGACCACTGGGATCTCGGCGAGTTGCTTCGAAGTCTTCTTCTCCGAGATAAAGGCCATGAAGCCTTCACATCCCTTGCGTATTAATCAATCAGCCTTATATGCGGAGATCACATGCCTTGGGCATGTCTTCTGACTGCCCCTAAAATGAAAGTCGTTGACTAAATCAAAGTAGATCGTTCTGTTGTAACAGTTTCATAGGCACGATATCATGCGAGCCAATTCATTTTAAAGATCACGTCGAAATCCGACATCGACAACAAAATAAGGTCAACTGGGAGTTGACGCCCTTGGATCTGCACATCGCATTGGGGGTAGTATACATTACACTCCACCCTCTTGCCAACTGGAGTGGATACCACCAACACATACGGTAGCGGCTTAGGTGGCTACCATAACTGCTAGGTAAAACGAGGTGCTAGTACGAACACGTAGACCTCGAGTCAAACAACACTAGAGCTTCAACTTGCGAAATCAGGATAGTACCTCCTACCACGTTCGCCTCTTCGGCACTCTCATGTGAAGCTGCATATACACGTGCAGTCTGGCACTGCGGTGTCAATCCTGGACGAGCTGGCTGGGGTTTGCTCGGTGCTGTTGAAACACTAGATCTACTGGAAACTGTGGAAGCAATAGTCTTGGATTGCGGAGGTTGGGAAGACTTGTATCTCTGATAGTTAATCATCTGATGGTCCATGGAGCCGCAAATAAAACAAGCTCCTGTCTTCCTCCAATACTGCTCTGACTTGTGGCTCTTGCCACAATGCTCGCACGTAGTGCTGGCCCAACTGGAAGTGTCCTGCTTGATTTTCTGTCCTGTTTGCTTTTCATCCTTTTCTGTGTTTGCCCCCGGCACAAAATGGGGCATGTCTCTTGAAATCAACAGCCCTTTTTGCTTGGTGAATGGCCTCGGCAGCATAGGTTCTGTCCACCGCATCATAAATGTGGCTGGTCGCTGAAAGGCTGTAACATGATTCATGTACCGAGGGTTTAGGCCATCAATGAAACGATTCACCTTCTTTTCGTTAGTCTTAATCATATCTATAGCAAAATGAGACAGTTGTGTAAACTTGTGCACATACTCTGCCACGGTCATCTGCTGCTAGCGTAAAGCTAGGAACTCGACTTCTTTGGCTCTGTGTACATGAGCCGGAATAAATTTCCTTCGAAATTGTTTCTTGAAAGTTTCCTACACAGTAGCACTAGGTCGGTCCTTATATGAGTCCTTCACACTTTTCCACCAGGTCTTCGCAACGTCGCGGAACATAGAAGCTGTCAGTCCAACCCTTTGTTGGTTCGTGCACACCACAGTCTCAAATAAGTCCTCCGTCTGCTCTAGCCACTGCTCCGCCTTAAGTGGCTCTTCGGTCCCATAGAACTCGGTGGCTCCTCTCTTGTGAAACTTATCATACAGCGCATTAGGGTCATTCTCTTTCAATTGGAAAATCACCTGTTGCTCCACATGGGATTGAGCTGGTGCTTGACTTTGCCTATCGAGTATAGTTACTACTTGAGCCTGTAAATTTTGCATGGACTGTGATTGAGTCTGAATAGACTGAAATAGCATGAGGATGCGCTCATCTGTGCTCATAGCCTATGGTGATGGTGCCGACCCACTTTCATTATTTCCAAGGTTGTTATTAGCACCTGATCCAGAAGCCATCTCCTACAAGAGGTGAAAGGTTAAAACCCAAATAGAAGGCATTCCCAACTACACTATTCCCCAAAAAAGTACAAGGTCAAATGTTGGTCATCGTATCCTCACCACGTACTTACATGCCTATATGCTTATCCTCTAGAGCGCTAACGCTCTGATACCATACAATACGTATGTCACAACCCGAGCCCAGGAGATTAAGGGTTAGTAACAACCTAACCAGTAACACACGTACTCCCGTGCATATACACTCAGAGCCGGTCTAATGCACACACACAAGGGAAGATTCACACGTGCCATACATGTACGCGGAAGCTGTAGGTATCAAACATAACAAGGAAAGACACGTAAACACAATGACATACTAAGATACAAAAGATTAGACGTATACAGAATAACTCAAAATACAGATATCCAACATGAATACATTCAAAATCCCAAAAATCCAAAGGATCCCAAAAGGAAGGAGACCAGAATGCATGCATGAAATCTTCGCACTCTGGCAAAGGGATTACATCCACTCCTCTAGCCCTGATGGAGCTTCTGGGGTCTCCCTAGGAGTCTGGCTAACTGTCTAGGGGTTAGAGGACGGATCTGAGCCTGTAACACCAAGGACAACTCATGAATACGACGATTCAGCATAGTATAAGCAACAACGAGTTAACGCATATTGTATTTACTAGAATAAAATAACATGATGTAAATTCTAGCATGGCAAGTTCGTCTACTAGGCAGGTGTGCATTAAATAAGGCATGCAACTAGAATCAAGATATACGTGATATGTACATAAGTAGGTGGCTACTACATAGGCCACGTGCTCCCAATATAAGGATCTTATAACATGCTGAGAACACCATCGACCGAGCTAGGGTACGAATGGGTATCGTGTTCCTGAGGTCCGGAAGTCTCAAGACATAAACTCATTGCAGAGAGGCCATACAAACTTCGCCAAAGTCACCCCGTCGGGCATACTAAGGCTGAGGCTGAATAGGGCCTAACAAGATAGAGTCAATCATGTACTAGCTCGTGAGTAGAACATGCATATAAGAACATCGTATATCAAGCATATCATACGTGCATACATACTCAATGAAGAGAAACCATACGAAACTTAAACTTACCGAATCAAATAGTAAACAAGTACCAAACGAATCATACCGAAGAATGCATGTCGTTAACCAATACTGATCAATCCTCATAAGCAAATGAACGATGTTCCACCCGGGATTATGCATAGACAGAGCCGCGATGGATATCCACTCGTTTGCCCCAGCACAGAACACGTAGAGGGTAAGACCAAAATCAATATGCAGATGTTATTCAAATTTGTGTGCAGGAACACGGTCTTTTACTAGCGAACCCTATACTAGTTATTCAGTGTTTCTAACCATGCATGATGATGTAGTTTTCAGTTATCCGATACACTGTTGTCTAGTGTTGTAGTGTAAAATACGTGTGCATTGCAGTCCCTGAAACTAACACCCATGGGGAGGTGCTTAACACTGAACAACTCACACATGAATGTGTCACAACCCTCAAGACCATTCATGTGATATTCGTAATCCATTGGGCAAGTAAAGGGTCATGTCAGCCTCTAATGTGAAGGCCCTACTAGGTCAAATATATACTTACCCTTTTATTAGAGGTCTTGGAACGACTTCCTCATAGAATTCACAAGCCAAATGGCCCACGAAAAGAGCCTAAAAGGTTCCTTGGTTGTTGTGGGAAATAGAAGAATAGGACTGAATACAAGGTTCTAAGTGTCCAGACTAATTCACAGGAAACAAGGCGGTAGAAAACTGATCAGTCGGATAGTTGCCCAACCAATCAAATTTTGATTCTGTTACAGTAGTTTGGAGCTGTCCGATCGGTCGGCTCTGAAACCCAACCGGTCGGATAGTCTGTTCTGATACAGAATGAACATGCTATTGAAACATTCGCAATCACGGAAACAACAAAAAGCAATACGATTTCAAGGTAAAGGACTATAATTTTCACGACACACATGCATAAGCAACAAATGACGAAGAAGAATCATCGAATACCAACATGTGCTCAAGCAAATCATGCTTATACTGGCCTTAAATGAAGTCTAACCCGAACTCGGTTGTCCTTGGGCTCAAATTCGATGCAAAACTATCAAGCATGAGAAAGAGAGAGAAACCTCGTGAGCATAGCCATGAAGAATGAGAAAAAGAAAAAAGAAGGAATGAAGAGAACCAAGCGTAGCTAAGTCACAGGAAAGATATGAAGACGAAGTGCTCCCAGTTCTTCTTCTAACTTGGCTTGCTTAAGGAGAAAAGAGAGGAAAAATTGAGAGAAAGAGGAAGAGGGGAAAGAGCCAACGTGAGAAAGAAGAGAGTGAGGAGAAGGTCGGTGGTAGTTGGCTTTTAATAGGATAAAGCTGAGGGAAAATTGCAAAAGGGTCTGAGCGTTCACACAATTTGCAATTCAAGGCAAATGACGGTCCAACGGAAGCAAATGACATTTCTAGCATACGAGTCAATTACAAAAGTTAATGAGCTCAATAAAATACACATGTTAACGCCAAGATGATGCGTAACTGACAACGTCTTCAAAAATCTAGAATTACGAAAAAAGGCTTATGCCTACCTAATCAAGGTTAAACTCAACCCACTACCTATCAATGACCCGCAACAACACCAAAACAAAAGCAAAACACTAGTAACAACTAAGGCATCATTTATTAGTCGCTAAACGAGGTTAAATGGGATTGGAGTGTTACAATATTGATGCAGCCTAAGGGCTAGGGCTGCGTGGAGGTGCCTGAGCACGTGTCCAATGACACTTCGAACGGTCACAAAGGACTTCAACACACACGAGGGACACGTCTGGGAAAAAACCCAATTTTATTAATCAACCAAATCTGAGAAGTTCTTCTCTACAAAGCCATATATATAGGAAAACAATCTTAATAAGCAAGAAAACCCTAGGCTAAAAATAGAAACTTTTCTAATAATAATAATAAGAATCCTAATCTAATTTGAAAAGGGGCTGAGAGGCGGCAGCCCTAGACTGCATCATCCTCCCCGGGTTGAAAGAAGAGTTCGTCCTCGAACTCGATGCTGCTTCGGATTGCCAGTGTAAATGTGTTGAACATGAAGGATATCCCTTGTGGCAACTTTCCAGAAATTCTTCTTTGGCGGTTGTGGTTTCTCAGGATGAAGAGTAACTTGCTGTCCACCATGCATGAATGTATAGGTGTTGTCGCGCATACCATGAGTCCCATTCTTGTCATACATCCATGGACGGCCCAATAAGATATCACCACTATCCATAGGTAGCACATCACACCAGATTGTATCCTTGTAAGTCTCACCAATGGCAAAAGTAACTTTGCAAGTATGTCGAACATGCGCTCGATCACCATTCATGAGCCACTTGACAAAATAAGGACGGTTATGCTTATAAACATTCAATTGAAGGCGATCAACAAGAGCCTGGGAGATGAGATTTTCACAACTTCCACTGTCAATAACAACTGTGCAGTTTTGTCCCTGAATCATTCCTGTGGAACGGAAAATATTTTTGCACAGCCACTTATGCTCAACAGTTGGTGACGCATCCTTGAGGACAATAAGAGCATCATCTGGGGGCTCTGCATCGGTGAAGTCAATGTCCGCAGTGTCAATATCCTTGGAATTGTCAATATCCTTAGGATCAGTGTCAATATCATCTCGGATATTGTTATCAGTACCTTCAATCTCAATTAGATGTATTCGCTTTGGACAATCTGCGGCGCGATGCCCGTGCTGGTGACAATGGAAACAAACCATCTTATTTTGACCTTCGGTCCTAGCAAAAATCTGTCCATTGGATTTAGCTTCTTGTAGAGGAGAATTCTTTGGTTGAGCCCATTTCGATTTTTGTACTTGATGATTTTCAATTCCCTCAGCCTTGATAGCATGTTGGATGAGTTCATCGACATTATCAAAATGTTGAAAGGCAAGGATATGCTGAATGTCTAGTCTCAATCCATTGAAAAATCTATTAACTACCACATCATCATCTTCATTCAAACCACAACGAGCTTGCAGAGTAAAAAATTCCTCAGAATATTCAACAACTGTCTTGGACCGTGGTTTCAAATTTTGAAAACTGGAACGGAGATCTCTTGCATAGTTGACAGGGAGGAATTTTTGTTTCAAAATAATTTTCATTTCTGTCCATGTATCAACAGGGTCCATGTTCTGATTCCTCCGTTTTCTTTGCAATTCAGCCCACCAAGTTGCAGCATAATTACGAAATCTAGTAGCAATCATTGTGACTTTATGATGCTCCGTCATTGGCTTGTGTGCGAAAATATTTTCCACACATACTAACCAATCCATGAATTCAGCGGGCTGCAATTTGCCATCATATTCAGGAATCACAATTTTAATCCCTAAGTCTCGATCAGGATTATTAACTGGTGGATCCCGTTGATTCCGAATATTTGCACCATCATCACGGTGGTGATGCACACGTTGATGATTTTCCAAATTTGTCACTCTAATGTCCAATTGTTGCAAGGTGGTGTGCATGCCATCAACTTTTGCAGATAATTCTCTAATGGCACTAGCCAAATCTTCAAATGAAGAAGATGAAGATTCAACATCCACTTACTTCTTCGGAGGCATTTTTTTTATTTTTTTAATGTAAAATTGAAATTTGACTGACCTGATGTGTAGATCTATTCTTGAAAAGGACCGATTGGAAATCGGAGCACAATTGATGTTGATCTTGCAGACACAAATGGACCAGAACTCTTTTAAGAGGAATGTCGTTTCTGGACCGTTGTGTAGATGGGCTCACCGAACGCAGGTCAAGTGTACCCGACTTGAGAACATCACGGGCCCAAAACTGATGGTTTCTCTCTCGGTCTTCATGACGAGAAGAGGGGAATAAGAAGAAGGACTTGGCCTTTCGTCGGTGGATGCAAGAGGAGAGCGATGACAAGAGCAGGAGCGTCTCGGCTGGCGACGACGGCAAGCGGTAGGGGAGAGCGATGACAAGAGCAGGAGCGTCTCGGCTGGCGACAAGCAGCGTCAGGCAGAGGCGGAGGGGGAAGTCCCGGTGCAGATGGGACAAGCAGCGTCAGGCAGAGGCGGGCACGGCGACTGCGATGAGGGCAAACGGCAGCGGGTTGTGGTTGCAGAGCGAGATCCAGGTACACTGCTCTCTCTATCTCTCTCTCTCTCGCGGCGCTGCTTTTGCTCTTTTTTTTGTTTTGTTCCTGTTTCGGCTCCGGCGCCTCTCTCTGCGGCGACGTGATGAGGATCGGGGGTGGGAAAGATTATGGTTTTGTGGGTTTGGGTCCCGGGGCTGTGGATAGGGTTGTGCTCCGCTGACGGTCGAAAGGATAACAGTCAGGAAGGGTTTTCGAAAGGGGCCGGGGTCTGGATTTTGTGGATTGAAAAGGGGGTTGTCTGGGATGATGGGATCTAGGTTTTTTTTTTTTTTTTTTGGAAGTGGATCTGTGTCGGTGCCGGATGAGGGTTAACGGATGGGGGTAGTCGGGGAAGATGGGGTGACGGGGTTTGGATTCGGGCAAGGTGTTGGGGACTCTGGACTGTGTGGGATCGGGGTTTCGGTGGTGGGTCTAGGTAGACAGAGGCGTGTGGTTAGGGTTCGGTTTGGGATCCGGCGAATGGGTGTGGACAGAGGCATGTGGACAGGGGTTTCGACAGTGGTGGTGGTCTTCTGTGGCGAAGATGGTGGGGCGAGTAGGGATTGGGGACTGTGGCACGGGGATTGGGACGATTAGGGTTTGTGGACGGGATGGCGTGGTGGTTGGCTGTGATGGTGGGATTCGGTGACGATGACGATGACGGTGACAGTGGAGATCGGGTTTTGATACCAATCTGATGCAGCCCAAGGGCTAGGGCTGCGTGAAGGTGCCTGAGCACGTGTCCAATGACACTTCGAACGGTCACAAAGGACTTCAACACACACGAGGGACACGTCTGGGAAAAAACCCAATTTTATTAATCAACCAAATCTGAGAAGTTCTTCTCTACAAAGCCATATATATAGGAAAACAATCTTAATAAGCAAGAAAACCCTAGGCTAAAAATAGAAACTTTTCTAATAATAATAATAAGAATCCTAATCTAATTTGAAAAGGGGCTGAGAGGCGGCAGCCCTAGACTGCATCAAATATGCTACCCCTTCATTTTCAAAAGGAGTGGTTAGTGTAATTTGCTACCTTTTAAATTTATTAACTTAAAGGGTGACATTAGCACATGCATATAATTAGGTTAGAAATTAGTTCATTGATAAAATGCTCATGAGTATCTGTATTTTTTTGCGCAAGTTGATGATGGACGTCTTTAGTTTGACAACTAGATGGCCTCTTCTTTTGTTTTCTTTTTTATCATAAGCATTTGGACTTGTTGAACATTATTTTCTTGTTTTCGGATATTTGAATATATTTGAGGCATATTTGGATGGATATATTGGATATTTTGTATTTTTTTATTATCTATTCATTGGGATTCATAATTGGTTGGATTTTAATTTATTTGTATGTTTATTGAATTAGTTTGGATGAGATTGGTGTAAACAGGTGACAGAAAAAAATTAAAAATAAACAAAAGAATTTTTTTAATATTTCTTTTGGCTATATAATGTATGTAGGTAAAGAATAGATGAACGTTATGGCTACGTGTATTGCGTCAGCAAAAGTTTTGTTTATAATAAAAAAATAATATTTTTTTACTTTTGCCTACGAACTTTTCATGGCAAAAGTGTTTATTGAAATTAGAAAAAATAATATTTAACTTTTGGCTATGCAAACCTTCGTAGTCAAAGGTTGTACATTTGCCTACGCAAAATTTTCGTAGCCAAAGGTTGTACATTTGCAGATGACATGTTGGTGTAGGCAAAAGTACAACCTTTGGCTATGAAGATTTTGCATAGCCAAAAGCATCACACTTGCCCCACCAGCAAGCGTAGCCAAAAACTTAATCTTTGCCCATGCATTATTTTGTTCATGGGAAAACACCATTCCATACAACCTTTTGGCTACAAATTGCTCGCGCATGTCTCCGCGTAGGCAAAGAGTTTTACCTACTTGTCTAGCCCTTTGCCTATAATTTTTTCTGATTGGCAAAAGTGCATTTTGTTGTAGTGTCACCATTCTGCTTTAAACTTTCATCTACAATATGCAAAATGGATGTGTCCCATCTCGTCATCAAAGGAAAGTGACCGGCATGATCACATGGCATGGAGTGAAGTACGTCACACCACACATCTCATGCTATAGTCCTTGATGCATGGCAACGTGGCCTAATCCAATGCCACGAGAGACTGTCCATCACCTATGCCCATTACCATTATATATATATATATATATATCTGTGTGTGTGTGGCCTCATTCCATTTTCTAGTATGATGAGTGCATCAATGAACTGAAAAAAGAAAAATAGAAAAAGGCCGTAGCCTATTGTCTGTGTGCGTCCTTAATAGTGTTTGTGTAATAGTTTGTATCCACCTGAGAGTGAAATAAAATTATCATTGTGTGTTTCTCTTGAGTGCTCGTGTATTGTTTGCGGACCAATTTAAAATTTCCGGCACCCATACCAGCTTGTGATTCTTAGATTTGGAGACCGAAACGTTTCTAACCCAAACATGGCCGTTTCAATATTAGTTTGCACCTGCTCCAAGTAATCCACAGACAACCTCAGGTACTATTTGTCCATCAACCAAAGCTCCCCGTGTATAATCCCAACAGTGTGTGTGAGCGAACTCGACTGGATGAGGTCAACCACGACCGCAACAGGTGTAGCTGTGAAGAGCACATTCCTAAAGTAGCCCTGTGAGAACGAGGGCTGAAGTCGCATGCGGCCATTGACGAGGATGTATAGCTTGGTCTCTTGGTTTTCTGGGATGTCTCTTGCCTTGCAGATGCACTGCCACATGTGTTGTCAGTGTCTAAAAGGTGGTGTAGGTGGTGCTATGAGACTCTTATTTGATCTGAGACTTTAATTGATGGAGTTTGTGGGTTGAGGTGGGTTTGGGGGTTTCATATGGATGTGAGAAGGAGGAAGGCTGAGGTGGGTTTGGGGTTTTCACATGGATGTTAGAAGGAGGAAGGTGAGGGGGTTTGGGTAGTCGACCGCGCGTTTGTATGGTCAACTACCCTCCCAAAGTCAACTTTGTGAGGTGGCAACTGGATCTTTGTCCTTAGATCATGTCAAGTAGTTTGAAATCCGCCAAAAATGATTTGACTAGATTTGGATTGATTACTTAATGAACTTTCAAAATTTACAATGGCCAGCCACTCACTTTGCTATGTCAGCTAGTGTTCTATCGGATATTATTTGTTCAGTCGGCTAGTATGCATTTGGCCACTATCTTGTTTGGTTAGCCAATGTATAGTTTTTCACTTTTTGAAGTATTTTGACTTGTTTTTTGTTTCCATTCAAAGAGTCTTTCTAGGATTTGTCCATGAGCTCTTTGTGCTTTGTTGTGCTATATTTGGATCATGTTTGAGTCTTGACTTGACTTTTGACTTGCTGAATTGCTTGGGGATTTCTTCTAGACTTTTTTGCATGTCATTAGTACTTTGGGTTTTATTCGACATTGTTTTGAACTTGTATCAAGTAAATGAACCGTTTTCAACATAAAAGGACTGTTTGCACCCATTTTCCCTGGAAATCATTGATACACTTGTTGTGACCTAGTTTACATGGCTTTTACCTGTTATGACCCCGGAGTACTACTCATAAGTATCCCACAAGCCTGATATGAACATAAGTCAAGCATGGCTCCACATTTTCGGGATGTGGTCATGTTAAGCAAGTTTGCTAGTTTGTCTTGATTCAACATATCAACACTGCTAAGCTTTGGTCCTCTCTTGGTTATGCCAAGCCAAGAGTTGGATTTAGTTTTTTATGTTACATGTCTACAGATGGTTTCAGTTACCCGCTCTGGCCATTTAGTGCAGCTGAGAGTGAATTTTTTCTCACTCGGGACATGCAACACATCTTGTAGGGAATTATATGTTATATGTGTGCTTTGTCATAGTCATGTAGAGCAACCGTATGTGATGGATAATTTAGCTACGTGGATCGCGAACTAGTCAGTTTATATTTTAGTGTAACTTATCTCGTATTCATGATTCTTCCATACTTATTATTTTTCATTTATGCACAACATGCCTAGTATGCCTCTTTATGTTCTCTATTTAATCTGTTAACATGTTTATTACTTAGTTTTGCTTCTAGTATGCTTAGTTTTGCTTCAAGTACGTTGTGTAGTGTTATTAATCTCTTGCTAGGTTATTGTATTTGACCCAGTCACCTTGCTGTTCAGGGTTTGGCGCAATTGCCTTAGGAGTAGTGCAAGCAGGCAGGAGGGGAGCCACAATTAGTAGGTATTTGGTGTGAAGACGATCATGTCAATGTCAGGTACTATAATGCAAAGCTCGATGATATCTTAATGGGCATCGATGTATCTTTTGTATTTAGGGTGTTTTTTTTTCCTTTTTTGTGGTTGTTGGGGGGGGGGGGGGGGGGGGGGGGGTGGGTGGGGTATATCAGTCTAACCGACTGTTTCTTTGGTAATATGTATAAATGTAACTTTGGGTTGTAAATATTGAAAATATTAATCAAACTTCTCGGTTAATCATCTGGCTCTATATCTTGTGAATTTTATGATTGCTTGTCTGGTATTTATGGTGTAATGGTAAGCATGAGAAATGTGTTGGGTTGCGGCAAGGACATCCAATGGCTCGGGACTTTGGGTAGCAATGCCACCTAGGCTTCTGGAAATTGGTTTGTTAGTGATGGGGTCTTATCCTCATGTGGATTCATTCTTAGGGATTCAAATGCGCAAACAGCTCATCGTTAAATTCTAATCCGTCACACCTTGGGATGCGTACATTTTTTCTCATAATCTGTTTCATGGTCGTGACACCTTTGTTGGACATCCAAGGTGAAACCCAGCTTCCTTCGTTGCAAGTTTTTAGGGATCCACTTCTCTCTACACACACTTTGAGTCCCACTTCTTAAAACTTTTGAAGAAATACACCTTTAGAGTTATAATTTTGCTGCACACCTTTCTGTAGACCCCATCTGAAGATCAGCTAAGCTATTCAGAAGCCTGTTAACTCATCTTATTTCCATTCAATTCAAGGAAGAATAAGAGAAATCTCTCATTTTAGGAGATAACCCCAATCCACCAATTGCAAAAGAGGTCCATATTCAGTGAACCAAGGGGACTTGAAAATTATAAAATAAGCCATCAAAGAGGGGTGGTTGGAGACGTCCCATGCACTAGTGAATGCCCTACCCTCCTCCCTCCTCGCTCTCACTCTTTTCTCCATCTCTCCTTCTTCCACATTTTGAAATTTGTTGCTTTATAGAGTTATTTTTGAAGCCTTGTTCTAGATACTTAGGATCTAGAAGAGAGTTCTGAGGGACCATTGTAAACGAATTATGCTTTCAATACAGACATGTCTGAAGTTCTTTTAGTTGGACAAATAGTCTGCCTAATCGGAGCAAAAGGATGAAGTTAAGTGAATTTACTTTTTAGTTTATGAAGTTAATCTATTTATTTTTTCAATATGTCTCTTTGAATGAGTAGTTTAACATAACAATAGATTACTTCATGCCAAAGACAACCTCTATTTTATGTTCCTAATGAATTGATTTTGATCATCTATGCTTACTTTGATAGATTATGCTTAGGGTTGTGTTTCCTTTGATATTTTAAAAATTGGCATGGGTGAAGAAGATCCTGGTTTTTGATTTTATTTAAAAATTGGTTTTTTCAGGAAAAAACTTTTCGGATAAGAAGTATTGATTTGTTTTATATCTTAGTTATTTTGAGACAAAAAAAGATTAATTGCATAATTGACTGGTTTATCTTAATGCATTCTAGCTGCTCTAATCTATTTTATCATTGATTTTTCCACATCTTCAATCTGTGTCAAGTTTCCAATTCACTTCACATCAACTTTTTAAATTTTTTTTGTTTCATTTAAAAGATTCAGATTTCAATTTTAACTTGATACAGTTCTCTGGGGGATCAACCTACTCTTGCCATTGTCTATTACAAAAAAATGTGTACTTGCAGTATTATTGGATTGAATTTAATTCGCACATCTATTTCTAATAATATTTTGGCTCGGGCTGGCCTGATCCATAAATAGGCTCTAGGAATAGAGAAGAGAGGTTGACAAACACCTTTTGGAACTTAGTGTTAGCCAAGAATCCCCATCACTATATGTGTAAAGTTCCATTTTTTCATTAATGAAAATCTAACTAGTATGCCCCTCCTTTGGGTTGGGGATACAATTAGGGTTGCAATTGGGTTGGTTTTGGACCAAAGCCACATTGAACTCGGACCCGAACCCATTTCTAAATGATAGCTCCGATTGTGACTCAGAACCTGCTTTATTGGTTCCAGAAACGCAGTTCTAATAAGAGGACCTGGATTCAATTTCAAAACCAGGTTTGACTAGGGGATTGAAATCAAGTTCTAAAATTGTTTCTGATTTCTTTTAACTTTCTTAGTTTTTCCTTAAAATAAGGGTATCATTCAACTTGTAACAATGCATCAAGCCTTAAATTAAAAAAATGTCAAAACAAAGTTAACGTCAAAACAATGTTCACTAATTTGAAAAGTTTTGAAACTTAGTTTACCAAATGAAGAGAGAGATATAGAGATTTTCAGGTGGACTTATATATAAAATAAAGGAAAATTTTCAAATAAGGCTCTAAGTTTTTGCATTATTTCAAATATATAACTTTACTAAAGGAAAGTCCTTTTTTTTTTTTTTTTTTTTGTATCACAGCTTAGGGGGGCTGGGTCCCCTAGCTATCTGGTGAGGGGAGTAGCCTTTGATTGAGGTGGGCTGCCCTCAGGTGAGGGAAGAGATCTGGGATGAGGTAATAGTTAATTTAACCTTGGGTGAGGGAAGGTAATTACCCAAGCTTAAACCATGGACAACCAGGTTCGAACTAACACCTCTTACCACTAGGGTAAGAGGCCGTTCTCACTAGAAAAAAAGTATTGCCACTCATGGGGAGTGCCAATTCATGGAGAGCACAGGATTTCAAATGGCTTGGACTTGTCAAATGTGGGCCCTACTATATTAATAGGAAGAATCAAAATAGAGCTTAAGGACTTGTTTGTGCAATGAGCAGCTTTTGTGGATTTCTATTTCCATGGGAGAGACAATTTATTTTTCTTCTTTTCAAGGAAAATGTATCGCACCAAATAATGAAGCAATTGACTGCATAGAGAATTAGAACCATTTCCTCTTTATTGTGAAATTCTCTTGTTGCACAATCCACCTTACAAGATATTGATTTGAAGTTCTCCATTTTGTAATATCAAAGATCACATAGAGAAAGAAGATCCATGTGGATCATGTAGGCCTAATGTACTGCTAGAATAAAATTTAAGTGGGCCCTATAAGTTGTCCAAATTGTGGATTACATTTGACTACTTGTGTTATAGCCATCAACAATGAAACACTGGTTTATAGCTGAATTACACAGGATTTATCATACATATGCAATGCAACTAGAATAAATCATACACGATAAATGGCATAACAATATCTGTAATTCCCTCCCACATTCTTTTCATAACATCTATTAATATTTTTAACTTCTTCATTTCCATATCGTCTCTTATATTTTTTACTTTTGAGATTTTTTTTAAAGTATATTTCAGAGTTTATATGTGTTGCAAGGAAATAAAACTACCAAGCAGCTTTCAAATTTTTGTATTTCTCATAGTCACATTAGACATCGTGAAATATTTGGATAAGTGAGATTATTTTTCATCAACTAATGTATTAGTTGATGAAATAAAATTTTCTGTCATGCTATTATTATTATTATTATTATTATTATTATTATTATTATTATTATTATTATTATCATCATCATTTTGTTCAAAGGGACAACTGAAAATATAATTTAGCTATTGGAGACAACTGAAAAAAAAGTTTAAAAAATTGAATTACTTCATTTCAAACCAAATTTTATATTATTTGAAGTTGATTTTAATACATTCATAAATACTTCTGCTCCTTTATCAATTCGTCGGTTATTCATTTAAAATATTAGTTAATGACTCGTATTGAAAAAACCACTCACACTTTTCTACTATCAATATTTTTATAAATTTGGATCGAGACGTTAATTTCGAAGCTTTGTTCTTATGTTGAAATTTGTTGAACTTAAAAAAAAAATTGTATGGATCGGCCAGGCATTTTAGGATATTTTTATGGGCATGAAATGTTGCCTTATCAGTTTTTTGATAAAATTTAACAGTATAACTTTCATAAAGGCCAATACTTTCTTCTTTCACTTATACAATCCATCATGATTCGAGGTAATGGGCCTTGATCAGTCTGGGCAATGGCCTGATTATGGCAGGTTGTTGCATAATCAAAGACTAACTCCTGTTGGACCTGTGTCGGACCGTCAGCTCAATGCTATTAAGTTGATATATTACCAAAAGAAAAAAAAACAAAAAAGCTAAAAAAATTGATGTGCACTTGATAGATGGAATCCAATCGTAGATGAAGCTGTGGTCCTCGTTTCATTTCCACTTCTCTCTCGCCCCAAAATTTAGGGGTGTCATGGTCTAGCCCAAGCCAGATCCAAGACCACATCAGCATTGGACTGGGTTTAGCATACATTTTTAGGCCCATGTTTCAGCAGGGCTCAACTCCCGGAAAGTACCAAATTGCAAAGGATGTAGAGACTTGAGAAACTGTTTTGATATAAGCAAATCATGATGTCCATTTTGAAAACTGAAAAAAAAAGTTGAGGATAAATTGAAAATTTTCCTATGGGTTAATCGTGAGTTCCAAGTGTAGAACCACGATGTTGTAATATCCCGATACGTACGGGTTGAATTCAGAGGGAGCTATGTATTTTAAGGTTCGTTTTTCAACTTGTACCTTCCCTAAATAAAAATCTAAAACTAGCCTAGTTTAAAATCTAATAAATACAACCACTCCTACTTTGTAGAAATAAAAATTAAACAACTACAATCCAAATAAATAAAACTTCTTAAATTAAAAATCCAAAATCTAAAAATTCCTAACCAAAACTAAAGTTGCTGCAAAACTAAAACACAAGTTAGAACTTCCAAAAATAAAAACTAAAATTAGAAACTAACTAAACTAAACAATGTTAGAAACAAAATAAACAAAAGTTAAAAACTTTCTTAAGTTAGAATTTCCAAAACTGGAAAACTTTCCAATTTAAAATCTTCAATTAAAACAAGTTTAGAAAGATCTTTAATTCTGGAAATTATCTAAAACAATTAAAAACATAAAACTAGAAACAAAATTAAAGTTAAAAAGTTAGTAAAATTAGTAATGCTATGCATGCCATGAGATGCTGAGAAATTCTAAGTATGGAAAACTAGTATGCTGAAACAAATTTTATGTATGATTTGAACTATTCTAGTGTATCCTAAATCTAAGTTTAATGGCTGGAAATCATGTTCTACTAATGCAAGAAACTAACAAAAAAAAAATAATAAGTGAAAAGGATCTAAAGCAAAAAAGTAATGAATGCATGAACATAGCAACTTTGTAAAATTCTGTGCAGAAATTCTGATTTGAGTTGACTGATTGTCAAATTTTAAACCTCTGGCTCACAAACCTTCTGAAATTATTTTGATCTAAAATTCTGAGGAATGAAAGTCCACATCCTAAGCTTTAATTTTCCCAAGTTTCAAAGAAAAATATTATGATTTGACTGGTCTACCACTTTAAACTTTTTGTCAAGGTATTTGTGTATTGAGTCCAAATTTTATTATTTGATTCAGATCTGAAGGCTTAATTTTTACCAACTTAAACATGCACAAAATCTTATGATATAGAAATACATGCAATGAATTTTAATCCAACCATCAAACTATGCAAAAAAACAAAACTTGAAATTAACATGAACATAACAAGAAAAATAACAAAAAGTGCAGAAAATAAAATAAAAGTTCATGAAGTCAAAAGCAGTAATAATAAGAAGTCAAAGGCAGTAAATAATGGAAAGTCAAAGGCGGTAGATTGCTCTTTTCAATTCCTTATGTTAATTTTTGCTCAAAAAGATTAGAAGTGTTGTCCCTAGGCCTTATTCTTCATCTAAGGTCGTCAATCTAAATGAGAATAACAAATTTCCATTCCATATAGAAATAAATTTCAGAATTGACCTCTAATCTTTCTTCACTCAAACCTCTTTAACTCCATCTTGCATTGCCTCCAGACATACAATGTATCCGTAGAAACAAAGTATATTAAAAAGGTTACTAAGATGGGTTACTAGTTGTGATTCCAATTCTATCCCAATATTTAAACAAAAATGAAAATTAACCCAATCACAAATAAGACTAAAATTATGAACACCACAAAATCAAAGACAAAAAAATTGAAAAGAAACAAAGTTTACTAGCATGAAACTATTTTACAAAAGATTGAAAATAAAAAGTAAACAATTACATACTAGGATGGATGAGAATTCCTCCTTCTAGTTGACACTTCAAGGTTGGTGGTGTAGCCTTAGGGCTAAACCTCCTTGATGACTTAAGATGGAGAGAACAAGAAAGGGGGAGGTGGGGTGTAGAAACCTAGAGGTGAGAGGTGGGTTATTCTTCCATGAAGACTAAGGGAGAGGGGTTTCCTATTTATACTTTTTTTCTTCTCCTTCTTTACAAAGAAGGTCTCATATGTAGCTTTCCTTCTTTAGGTAAGTTCTCTTCTTGGCCAATAAGTCTTTCAAGTTTGAGATAAGATAAGATCTTTTCTCTTGCTAGAATTCTAAGTATATCCATCTTTCTTAGCTAACACTTGCCAAAGATAAGGCCCACCTTTAAAAAGACAATCTCAATCCCGCCTAAAAATGTATAGTAAACTTCCCGAGGACATATCTTTGTCGTTTTAACTCCGATTGGTGTAATCTTAGATGCTACGGATTTCTACTCGAAAAGAGCTTTCCAACAGTAGGTAGATTGTCCAAATTTGACACTTGTTTTGAGAGTTATGTCTATTTTAATGTATGCTGTCCAAAGAAAAATGGAATTGACTCTCTATTTTTGAATTTTCCTTCTCTGAATTTTTTTCCTTGAATTCTCTCCACCTTAGCTTTCTTTTCATACATTAATTCTGAATTCTTGCAATAATTGGAGAGTGAGACCCCTTTCTTGAACATTCCACAAGTATGTCCCCACATATGTGAATATGTGTGTGGGACCATGAAGCCGACTTTGTAAATTTTTCTTCTTTCTTCTTTGTCTTTTCAATTCTTCTCTCCACTACAATAAATTGCATCTTTACCAACACTTTTTACATACACTACCCAAAATGCGTTGTTCAAGGGTACTTTTTGCTAACGCAAATGAAAATGTGTTGGAAAAAGTCATAAGGCGGGTTACTTTTTCCAACGCATTATTATTTGTGCTGGCGAAAATACCATTTTGCCAATGCAATAAAATATATGCTGGTAAAGGTTATCTTTTACCAACGTATCAAATAATGTGTTGGAAAAGGTCTTAAGAACCAATAAGTTTGCCAACGGAATAATGTGTATTGGTAAATGAGATACTTTTTTTTTTCAATGAATAAAAGAATGTGTTGGTAAAAGGTGGAGATAATGTATACCTTTGCTAACGCAATACGGGATACATTGACAAAAGTCCAAAATATGGTGGAGAGATTCCACCACACCCCCCCACCCCCCCAACAACAAAAAAAAAAAAAAACGCTCTTATAAACAAGAAATAGTCGTTTTTTAACCGTAAACCTATTATGCCTTCTTACGTTCAATCAAGATCTTTACTCCTTATAGAGAAATGTCACCTACAAATTTTTATTATCTCTCTCCACTGTCTTTTTAATTCCAAGTGGTTTTATCCCACTCCATTTAGGCATGTAAAACTACATGTACAGTTTTAAGAAGTTGATTATATCCCATGGTTCTCAATGCTTGTTTAGTGAAAAATGACTTAATCTTTTGTAGGAAAAACTATTAAAATAAATAGTGGTTTTAAGCACTTGTTTAAGTTGTCAAATACTATAGTTTTGGACACTTGTTTTGTTTAACCTGAAAACTTAAGGAAAAAAAAACCTAAATTTGTTTTCGGTCACGTTGGATTTTAGATTTTTGCCCTGATGGGTCTTTGTATGCCTAAGCCCATTAGAAATTAAAAAATGCCCAGCCACCACATCTCATTGGAACTTGTTAAATATAGTCACCTCATTATAAGAAAAGGGATGGCAGAGAACAAAGCCCGGTTAAGATGCCAAAACAAGCTTTTAGTGTATGCCAACTATTTAAGAAAATAAAGACTGATACCTGCATACCCACCTACCCAATCTAATCTAAAGAAGATCAGTCTTATAATGAGATGAGCTCATTTGATTCCAATTTAAGTAGGGCATATAATAAATTCTTCAAATCTAAGTTATAATCTCACTATTACCATCAATATCTTTTTCGGCCTACCCTTTTTAAGTTTTGGATGCGCCATCAGCTTACATGAAAAGACTTTTTCTCATTAGCGTTGTTGATGGCCTGCACTACACAATATCTATGTTATCTTAGATAAGTCTTGCTTTAATTTATCAACTATTGATGCCTCCCCTAAATGAGCCCCAATGAACTCATTATTATATATATTATAACAATACCTTTTTAGTGAGAGAGCGACACGTGACGCAGCCCTCTTCATGAGAGGGCGACACATGATGCAATCTAAGGACTTTATCTATATTAGCTAAACTTTATCCATACCACCTCTTTAAAATATCTCAATTTTCCTAAAATCTCTCTTAACATCTAAAAGAATACAAGACAAACCCAAATCAAACTCTTTTCTTTCTTTACCTACATCCAAAACCCATAAAATTTAGTTTAAATATGAGGATCTAAGCTAGTAATATCTAAATGCATTATATATCTTCGCTTCTCTCATTCCAAGGTTTAAAGGGATCTTTCATTTTCATTTGAGATTTTTAATTCTTTGCTTATTCTGTGGCATAGATTTAAAATAAAAATAATATTGTATTGTTTAAGATCTTTTTTTACATTTATAATCAATGTTGGTGTAGATTGCCAATCAGATATAGGTAGAAAAAGGGGAAAACAGCCATGCATACATAACCTATGTCAAATCCTCTAAATTTCTAACCCAGTATCAATGGATTTGAGTTGTAGTTGGTTGGCCTTATAGGATAGACCCATACTCATTTTAAAAAATGTAATATAAGTCAGTGAGATTCATAAAATATGAGCCTCACATGCATTAAATTTCTTCATGCATGGGTTCATGTGTTGGCCTTGAGATGTTTTTATATTTCATCCGCCTATTTTATCTTTCATTGGGCCACAAGTTGTTTAAAGTTCTTACTTTTATTCATGCTTATCTCCTAGTTTTTTATATCTTTTTTTTTCTTTTTTCCCATGAGTAATCACCTTTATATATTTGAAATTTAAATTTATTTAAGACAACTCATTCCTTAAAGCACTACTTGCTAATCTTGATTTCTTAATTTTCTCTAAAATCTTTCCTAATACACGGTTTTCTGTGCCTAAAATCTTAATAAAATATACCTGGTCCAAACTACTTTCTTTTTCTCTAAAGATGACATCCGACTACAACTATTCTATTTTCATGTATAAATCTTTTTAATTTTTTTAATTATTTGACCGGGCCCGATTAATTAAATGGTGGGCTCAAGCCTGAAGTTTACAGGTCGTGTCGGGCTTCGACCAGGCCTAAGCCAATGCTTCTAAAGTTGGGTCACGCTTGAATATGCCTTAATTGGCCCAACCTGGTTTAGCCCATGCAAACCCTACTAAAAATTTCTACATATCCTAACACTCTTTATGATTTAGGTTTTTTTTTTCTAAAGTTGGCCCAGTGGCCAAAAGTAGGAAGGCAAGGCACCCACCTACATATATTTATCAAATGGACAGCATTGGACGTTAGTCTATTTTCTTTTCTATGGGTATGATATTTTTACCACATAATATTTTTACAACTGATTTAAATGGTTTTATTTTAAAATATAATTACTTTTTAATAGGTATTGACCTAGACTTTATTGAACTTAGAAGGGCCCAACATGTCCTAACCATTGGCAGTGCATGATCATATCTGGGCTTAGCTTGAGCCTAACATCGAAGCCCTCACCGTGGTGGCTTGGGCTATGTTCTATTTTACTTATATATGGTACATATATTTTCAAATGGGCTGGGGGTTTGTTATGGGTTATTTTCTTTTTTATTCAATTCCAACTAATCAATTTTTTCATAGTAAGAGGTTTAATTGACCGAATGATTCTTTGTAGATTGGACTATTCCATCTAAATTTTTTTACCATATAATATTTTTTTCTCTTGAGTTGAGTTTACAGATTTAAGGAAAAATGATCTAACTTTTTTTTAAATAATATTATAATAAAACTCTATGCGTACATTATTTTTCCTTTTTGTTTAGTTTTACTAATATGATATTTAATTTTTTAAGTGTGCACTAAAATATTTAAAATTATGATTCTTTGATAAATTTTATATTTATATTAATTTACAATCATATAAATATTATAAATATTTTTATTTAAAAATAATATAATTACTAAATAAGGCCCAAAATCTATCCCTCGCTCCCCTAAATCTCTCCTTCCCTTATCATTAGAATCCCTAACATCTCTCTTAAATGCGGAAAGAGGCGGGCGTTACAAAATTTTTGAATCATTAGGACCCAAAATATCCTCACAATACCTTCAAAATGGCGGCAATGCCCTTTTTCCTTTTACTTCTCTCCCCCAAAACCCTCTCTCTTTGTCTCGAGGCTCTCTCTATGTCTTCCCTTTCTGCAAACCCTCCTCTCTCTAGCTCCCTCCTACACCACCACCACCAACATCCAAAGATCGAATCTTTTCCATCTCTCCTCGTAATGCTTTCCTTGCCATCTTCTTCCCAAGAGTCGACGAGATTTTTATGATTTGTCTTCTGATCACCAACTCTATAAGTTCTTTTTGGTTTCTGGGATTTCTTGCCTGCTCTTTTTGGATGCAAATCAAAATCTTGAGAGAGAATAGCAGTGGAATCTGTGGTAGTTTTTTGTGTTTTGGTTGAGTTTCCATTCACCTGGTAGATTCTTTTTGTTTTGTTTTGCTGTAGCTGTGTATTTTATTCAAGTGTGGATTGAGAAAATAGAAAGATTTGAGTTTTTGAGTAGTTTACATCGTTTTATGTACTGGGTTTTCTTTTTTCTTCTACCCCATATCGGTCTCATCCCCATTTGTTGCAAATTTGTGAGAAATAGATGAGAAAGAAAGAGCTTGGAGTTGGGAAACTTGTTCTTTGAATTCTGTATGGATGGTTTTCTTGGATTGAATTTTAGTTCAGTTTTTTTTTTCTTAGATGAGTTAATTGTGTGTTTTTTTTACCCCAAGATCCATAAGTGGAGTTTTTCTTTGAAACCCACAATTTTGACCAAGGAGGGTTATATATCTCATTCCGCATGGATGGTTTTCTTGGCTTGAAATTCAGCTTAAGTTGGTCATCACCATCACTGTTGATTCTACTATTTAGTCGTTTTGTTTTGTTTTGTTTTCTGTTTTTCTTTTTTCTTTTTTCTTTCTTTGTCAAGATTCAGAGATGGGGTTTTTATGGGAAACCCTTTATTATACCAAGGGGACATTAAATGTAGATCACATTTACAAATTGATCATGCTACTTTCAGCTGGATAGAAAAGTTTTTTTTCTTTCTATTTCACGTCTTTGTGTTAGTTTTATTAGAAGTTTCGAGGTTCATGATTATTGTTATTGCATTAGGTATTCAAATGTGGAGGAGCTATTTTATTGATTGGTTTGAATTTTGTGATCCACTTTTGGTGTCAGCTTCTGGGTTTTATTCTTTTCACATTGAGAATAAGCACCCATGTTCATTGTTTCGGAATTCATTGGTTACAAACATAAGCCTTTCTTTTTTAGATGTATACCTCTATTAACTTTATTGGTTAATGTGAATGCATGGTTTTTAAATAGGATTGCCCTAGACTTATGGCAAAGAAGATTAGTTCATGGAAACCATTAACGTTTACCCATGCACCATTAATGTTGGCCATTACTATTGGGCTGTTAAACTATATTGGAAACCATAACCACTCAGCTAAAGTTAAGATAAGGGACTCAATGGATGACCATGGTTTGCCAAATTGTTTGAAAACTGATTCGTCCCCACCCTTTATGTGAGAATCATATTTTAGATAGAGTATGAGCAGAAAAGTCGTTGGTAATGATAGAAAATGCCTTTTTGATGTAGCACAGGCTGGGCCCAAGTGATCAACTGGGACAATCATGAACCCATTGGTCAACCTGGCCCATTGGTTCAACTCATGAGCCAATTTGACTGAGAGTTACTGTTCAAAATGATTTTCCTTCTCTCTATTATGCCCTGATAAATTTCACTCTAATAGGTAATTGGCATACTGTCAGATTAACCAAATAATCAATTTAAAAAAATTAAGTTTAATAACAACACATCTCTTATTATAGTGAAAATTGGAAGAGGGTGAAAAACAACGGTTGGCTCAGCATCATCGATCACATTCAAATTTATTATTTATTTTTATTTCTCTTATTTTAATGTTACGGTTTAGCCTTTAGGTTCATTTAATATCCCAGTGAACTTAACTTTTACTAGCATTAACTTATCCTTGGGGTTAAACAAGTGGGCCAATGATCTTTAGTGGGTTAGATTTTAGAAATGAGCCCCACTAATGAATTATAGCAATAGTCTCACTGAGTTATATCTGAACAATAATAAATTTTGTTCACATTAACAACCAGAGGCCATATCTCTTTGCTCTTTGCACTATGAGTTCGGATCTCTTCGAGGCAACACTAAAAAATTTTAAGCTTCTAGACCTATCCATTGTTAGGTTAGTTTTAACCTATCTATCATTCAATTGAAAGATATTAGTTTTAATTACTGAAATCAAATGTAAATCTAAAAATGAAAGAGGTTGACTTTTTTCGCCTATTTTTAATATTGTGAATTCTATTACTCCAATGACCTAATAATGAACTTGCATGTGATCAAATATATATAAGAGTTGGATATTTCTTAGAGATAAATTTAGTAAGCAGCATATGGATGGGGTGGATTCATTTATTGAATTTGCAAAAACGCATTTGGCCAGGGTTGAAGAGATTAAGTGCCCATGTGCAAACTGTTGCAACCATTTTACACACCCGTATAGTACTGTGAAACGTCATCTGCTCATATATGGGATGAGGGAATCTTACACTATTTGGTTAGATCACGAGGAGATCCCACAACCTAATGAGCCGGATGAGATTGTGGATGAATTTGATGAGAACCATTGTGATTTTGATGAATTGATGGAGGACCATTATAAGGGGACTTACATGGAGGATGATACCCTAGAGCAAGAGAATGTACAAAACTTTGAGAAAATGTTGGAGGCCTCTCAACAAGATTTGTACTTGGGTTGCAAAGAGTTAGATACTCTACTATCGTTCGTCATTCAGAAGCTACAGGTGAAGGTAGAATACGGGTGGAGCAATAACTCTTTTAACAAGATGTTGGAGACATTCAACAAGTTCTTACCAAAGGAAAATATAGTTCCTAGATTAATGTATGAGTGTAAGAAGTTACTTCGTGACTTGGGATTGGGGGTACGAGCTCATCGATGCATGTAAAAATGATTGTGCACTATTTTGGAAGGAGACTGCTAAATTAGAAAGATGCCCTATATGTGAAGAGTCTAGGTACAAGGTCAATGATGGTCAGGGAAAAAAGATTCCTCATAAGATACTGCATTGGTTCCCGTTGGCACCGAAGTTGTGAAGATTGTACATGTCTAGGATGACAGCGAATGACATGAGATGGCATTGTGGTAAGCGTCTCGATGAAGGGTTAACAAGTCATCCAGCCGATTGTAAGGATGGAAGGACTTTGATTAGCATTATCCTAAGTTTGCTTAAGAGATCCGCAATGTAAAGTTGGGCTTGGCCACCGATGGGTTCAACCTTTTTGGAAACTTAAGCACTTCTTACAGCATGTGGCTAGTAATACTTATACCCTATAATCTGCCACCCTAGAAGGCTATGAAGGACCCATTTTTCATGTTGTCTTTACTTATTCCAAGGCTAAATCAACTGGGAAAGGACATTAATGTCTACCTAAGGCCGTTGATTGATGAGTTGAAGGATCTACGGGAGATGGGGGTTCCGACTTATGATGCTTCGACTGAAAAGACATTTTGACTGCATGCAATTGTCATGTGGACCATAAATGACTTCCCTGCATTTGGTGACGTGTCTGGATGGGGAACAAAAGGTTACTATGCTTGTCCCATTTGCAACAATAATCCAATGTCCCGCAAGTTGATAGATAAGCTTGGGTGGGTGGGCCATTGAGCTTACTTGCCTGAGAACCATCTTTGGAGGAAAGACAAAAGGTTTGATAGTCATTGTGAGCTTCAGACAAGATCCTTAAAGTTATTGGTGGAAAAGGTAGTAGCTCAGGTGGGGGAAGATCATATGCGGGAAGTCAAATTCGGGAAGGCTCCTTCTAACAAGAAAAGACCCCATGACCCTCAACAAATAGGTTGGAAAAAAATAAGCATTCTTTGGGAGCTACCATACTGGAAGTCATTGAATCTTTGGCACAACCTTAATGTCATGCATATTGAGAAGAACATATGTGAAACTGCTATGGAATCCTGATGGCCATAGACGAGAAAAACAAGGATACTTATAAAGCCCGTGATGATTTGGAAAATATGCACATAAGGCCAGAATTGCACCTAAAAAGGAATGAAGATGGATCTATTGTGAAGCCTCCGGCAATCTACACGCTGAACCCGAAACAAATAGATGGTTTTGTGAATTCTTGAAATTGATCTGTTACCTGGATGGTTATGTAGCCAACATCTTGAGGTGTGTTAGCACAAAAAATGGCAAGTTATCAGGTTTGAAAAGTCATGACTATCATGTCTTCCTTCAGCATCTTTTTCCTATAGGCATGCGTGGTTTTGTGGACAAGGAGATATATATGACACTATTCGAGTTGGGCAGTTTCTTTCAGGAGCTTTGCTCGAAGACATTAAGGCTAAGTGATTTGGAAAAATGACAGGAAATAATAGTACTCATACTCTGCAAGCTGGAGAGGATCTTTCCTCTGGCTTTCTTCAATGTGATGGTTCATCTAGCTGTTCAATTGCTGTGTGAGGCTATGCTCGCTGGACCAGTGCAATACCATTCGATGTACCCGATCGAGAGGTAAATGTTACCTTTTTATGGTGAATTAGTTGTTTATTAGTGCGATTTTCTTCCATATGTAATTATAATATAATTGTTGTTTGTTTAAAGGTTTCTCGGGACACTAAAAGGGTATGTCACCAACAGAGCACGTCCTGAATGTTCAATAGCCAAGTCATATATTGTCAAAGACTGTATGACATTTTGTTCAATGTACCTAAAAGGGTCTGATAAACCAGAACGGAATGACAATGGTGGCGGACGTGGCTCTGGAATGGAGATCTTCTCCCAGCATATCCGTCTTTTTTCACCGATTTCAAGGGCTTTTAACCCTTCACAGAGGGAAAAGGAAATGGCGCACTGGTTTGTGTTATACAATAGAGACCAGGTCCTACCTTATCTAGAGTATGTAGTTTCGTCTAATTACATGTACGCATAGCTCTTACACTCATTTATTTTTACATAGCTTTTAGTTAATAATGAACCAAAATTTCCTTGAGTAGAGAATACAACAGTATTGTGCAAAATCCACAAGGATGTGACATAGCTTGGGTACAGCAAGAAGAATTTCCAAATTGGTTCAAAAATCGGGTAAGACATATTAAAGAAATGAAAACCACTAAGTAAAAACGAACTAAACCACAATTGATATTAACTTTGTGAACTTTCCATATGTTGATCGTGTAGATGAATGATTCGCAAAGTCAAAGATCATCAAAAGTAATTGAAGAACTTTGGTCTTTGGCAAATGGTCCCAATTCTATTATTGATTTTTATTCTGGATGTATCTCTAATGGTATCCGATTTCATACTAGAGACCGTGAAAGTCGTCGTAGGTGACAAAGCAGTGAGTTGGTCGTGGAAGGGGACCATAAAAGGAAACAGATTGATTTCTATGGTTATCTGTGCAAAATATGGGAGTTGAGATATCTGCAAGGGGGTAGAGTGGTTTTGTTCCAATTTGAATGGTACAACACCGGTCATAGAAGCAAAATTTACAATGATAAATATGTCACATCTATTGATGTTAGAAAGTGTTGGTATAAAGATGATCCATTTGTCCTACCAAGTAATGTGAACCAAGTATTCTATGTTAATGATACCAGCAAAGGCAAAATTTGGAAAATTGTAGAACGAGTTAGGCACCATGGAATATGGGATGTTCCAGAGCTAATGCTGATGCATTTCAACAAGATAAATCCACCGCTGGTCTCTCCATGCATGATGACGACACAGATCTTCCTTACCATAGGGATGACAAGGATCCCGAGATCATTCATATCAATGAACTAAAGTCGGAGCATATAAATGATGACAGTGACAAAGGATGACACCTTGGTGGACTATATAGATGCTGAAGACGATGAGATGGAGAGACTGCCCAATCTTGATATAGATCTCGACATGGATTATGCTATGTAGTTTTCGTTTTTTACTTTTCTGTATGGACATGTGTCATGATTTAATAGTCATTTTTTGGTTTAAATGTCTCGATGTTGTTTCGTATATTTCATTTCATATTATTGATTTATGTCATATTTCATTTTATTAAATAATATGTTCATATATAGTTGCAAAAAAAAAAAGTGCAAAGGCGGCAAATCGTTTGTGATGCCCGGGTGGGTAAAGAGAGTTAAGATGAATGCTTTGGAGAAGAAGAGAAAGGAAACTATTGAGGAAAATTCAAAGAAACTTCATGAGTTAGGGTTAAATAAAGCGGCATATTTGATACTAGGTTCGAATAGGCAGACCAAGAGTACATGTGTAAGGGAGGAAAAGAGAATCAGGCCAGTGGGGAATGATGATGACGAGGAGTATGTACCGCTCGAGGGTGAGGAAAGGCAAAGTTCTTCAAGCAAAGATAATGGTGGTAATGAGGATGATGAGTATCCTGGGTCTCAGGCATCAAAGGTAATGTGTGTCTCAAATATGTTTCCTATTTTTTGTTTAATCATGTTTGCATATGTATCAAATTGCTTCTAAATATATCAAGTTTTTCCAATTACTAACTCATGTACTAATACTTCATTTTTCTGCTATGCCAGGTTAGACATATGGCCCCGTGGTCGAAGAAAAGAGGTAGGGGTCAATCATATGGAGGGCATGCCCATGGTTCATCTTTAACACAACCTTCACCAATAAAGGCCAGTCATGAGTGAGCATGCCCGTGGTGGCGACAATTAATCAAGTCCCACAACCCGCCCTGCCTGACTAGATGACCAGTCCACCTATTGTTGGTAACAGCATTGGTAAAAAATATATGGCTTTATATATACATAACGAATTGTCCATACTTTAGTATTTTTTTTGTAAACTAGTTCAAATTAAATTATTGTCTTAACAACATCGGTCCCAAAAATTTTAAAAATACGTGGACGGGGTGCATTCTGGGGTTTGACCGCAAATAAATTTAGGAAACAACTCGATCATGCCATTCCATTTGAGATTGACTTTGATCAGAAGGAAATAGTGGGGTATTGGGCCCCTTCCTTGGCGAGTGCTCTTGGGGAACAAATTTGATCTTTTGTACCACTCCGAGATATTAAGTTCACAAAACTTGATAGTGGGTTAAGGAAGTCAATTATTCAGAGAGTTTCGGTAATTTTATAAATCATATATATTCCAAACATGTTATTTATGATTTTAGCTGAGGTAATTTTGTTGTTTCCAATTGCAGCAAACCTTTGACTTCGGGAACTAGACAAACAATGAGTTAGTCAAAAGTATCATTGACAAAAAGTGTCAAAAATTATTGAAGTATTGAAAAAGCATCTTGTACAAGCGGTACCTTGCCCTTAAGGAGGAAAGAGTGGCTGACCTCAAGAGTATTAAATATCCTCCTTGTAAACTAGATGACTGGGTGTGGATGATCGAAAATGTGTGGGAGAATAATGACAAGTGAAAGGTAAATAGCCTATGACTACTCTTTGTAATTTATATAAACATACATAAATTGTCAATATTTTAATTCCAATTCTTAATTTAAATACACATCCCGTTAATTGGTTATATTTCCCTTGCAAAAAAGCCAAAGAACGAGAAGACTGGTCGAGTTACCCTGAAATACAATCATACAAGCCGTTCCAGATTGTTTGCATCCGGAGCCGGTATTGCTATGAGTGCATGTTTACAAATTTTTACAGTATTATTATAAAACTTAGTGCTTAATTAGTATAATTGGTTTATCAAATGAGAATATGGACAAAGGAGAGTGGTGTACAACAGTCTATGCCTGATAGATTCACAGACACCCACAAACATCATAAGAAAGGGGATGCGTGGATAAACGACATTGCTGAGCAACGTCATGTACATATACCTAACCCATTTGAGATAAACACCCAAAACTACATTTTTATATCTTTGTTACAGGTTAATGTATTCAAAATTGATAGGCTATGATGGTGGAAAAGATTACCTCACAATTGCAGTCAAATGTCCCAAATCCACAAATTGAGATGTAGGTTTCTCAAGAGGTGCTTGGAAAAAGGTCGGCCTACAATTTGGGTTATGGGATTCGCAACACCTATTCATCTTTTACACATTCTCAAGCATCTAATACTGAGTTGATCACTCAACGCCAGCAGGTTACTAAATATTAGAGTCAAATGTTAGGACTTCAAAACTTTTTGCTAATAGTGGCTAAATAAAAGGCATAGATCCAGTTAGCGTGCATGGATTTAGTCTAGAGAGTGGTAATGGTGATGCCACATTGGCTAGAAGGCAAGATGAAGCTTCTCTTGGTTAGCATCAGCTTTGCAGTAGACAGTATTCTGTTTTGATATATATACTTTGATATTTTTGTATATTTCTTTTAGGATATTTGAAAACAGGGATATATGTTTTGAAGTACATGTTGACTATTTAAATATAAATGTTTTATTTATGTGCTCATATTTTGAATTTGTATTTACTATATTGCTAATGTGTTGGGATGGGATATAAACAGGTGTAAACATGTTGCAGAAACATTTTTTCCAAAATTGGAAAAAAATTGAAATTACTTTTGCCAACACAAATTATGTGTGCCAAAGCATTTTTGTGTGCCAACACATTTTTGTGTTGGCAAAAGTTGTGTTGCCAATTTCTTTTCCTACTTTTGCCAACACAATAGTGTGTTGGTGAAGTTCAACTTTTAACAACATTTTGTTTTGTTATATCAACCTATTATCTCTAATTTTGCCAACACCATTTTGTGTTGGTAAAAATCAAAGTTTCCCAACATTTTTTATTTGTGTTGGCAAAGGGTAACCCCCACATACTTTTACCAACACCTTTCCAATGCATTTTTTTTTTGGGTTGGTAAAGTGTATTACCAACATTTATTGACTTTTTTCAACGTTTTGTTGTGTGTTGACAAAAGTGAATTCTGTTGTAGTATTTCTTTTGAAAATCATTTATTTGTCTCAATTCTTTGAAAATGGGACTCATATCATCAATTTCCTACAAAAAAAAAATGTGACTTTATATGAAAAGATAATTTTAACCCTAAGATCACAAATGCATGACTGTGGGCCCATCTCTCATGAAATGACAATGAAAAAGCACACCATTTTTTATGATTATATGTGAATGAAGTAATGATGATGAAAATTTAATTTATTTCATGAGAAAACTAAATATTCACAAAACTTTCCTAAAATGGATTTTCCAAAAATAGCAGGTTTCATGAATGTAAACAAAAAGTATGATTTTTAAGCAATTTATGCAAGAATGCATTACAATGAATTTAAAATGCTTGAAACCATGATATCACACTAAATGAGGCTCTTTTGACTTAATAAGTCCTTAAAATGGGTCAAAATGTATATGAAAATATGCATTGTTTAAGACTCATTATGAGTAGAGTTAGAGGTTTATCAAAGCCCATAAGATTTGTGGGCCATTTCTTTTTGGCCCAACTGGGCTTGTTTGGTGTAGCTGTTATTATTATTATTATTTTATCTTCAAAGAGAGCTGATCTTTTTTGGTCTTTTGTGTACACATGATAGTTCTTATTTTATTTTTTGGCTCTATCTATTTCTAGGTGTATTCGTCCTCACCCTTAATGATTTTATTATAATATATCATTTTGGGTAGAAACTACAATGGGAGCAATCCAATTCACTTGATGGAAGCCCATTTAAATCTCATCCAGACTTGATAAACAACTATTATAAGATTACTACAAACTAATAAGTATAAGATATAATTGAGTTAATGGAAACAATCAATTGTGGGTCCAGTGTACCTTCCAATGAAACTAAAGTGAGGGAGATTTTAGTTACTCTTTTAAGTTAAGATAATCAATAAGAACTTTATATAAGGTTGTTAATAAAATAGTTATAATCCCTTAATTGGAGAGAGTTTTGAAATATATTGATAGCAATAGCAATTTTGACTCAATTGACCACCTAACTTGTATACTATTTAGTTATTCAAAATTAGAGCTTTTTTTCATTTGAGTTAACATTTTTTTATCTAATTAATTAATAGAATAGGTTACAGTAAAATCAATACACGATATTTGGTCTTCCAACTTAACTTAACTTGCCTTATTATTTGGCTAGACTTTTTCATCATCCTTTTAGAGTGAGAGTTTATGATTCCCTATCTTTAAACTATCATTTTATTTCATGACACTTGTTGTCATTCTTTTTGTATGATTAGATAAGTGACTTGTATCTATGACTTTTTATCATATAAATAAGGTTGTTCGTCTGTTTGAATCCAAAACTCCAATTCATTTTTTAAATATTAGTCTCCCACCCTTACCCGCATTTATTTCATTTTCTTATAAAGTTATTATTGTTGTATTGCCACAAAAAAAAATTGAGCTAACTGATGTTAGTGGTATGTAAGTCCATCTTTGAACCTACATAAATTATGATGAATTTCATTTTAAGGTTTTTACTTTTACTTATAGTTGTTTCTATGTATGTGCTAAATTATATATATTAATAAATATATACTAAAAACTGATAATTTAATAAAAATGTAATATAAAGAACTTTTTTATGGTTTTTTGGACTTTTCAATCAATTTAAGTAGCCGCATAATTAAGATTTAAGTCAAAGCATGTTACTTTTGTAAATAAGAGGAATTTAAGCCTCCCCATTTTCAAAATCAGTAAATTAAAACTTGAATAACGGCACAAATATGGACTGAATTTGGCTCATTGATGGAATATATTTATTTATACTTTTTTTCTTTTTTTTATTTACACTGATATTATTTTCAGTTTTCAATAACTACAATGATTTTATTTTTAAAATAAATTATAAAACTATTTATGAGTTGATTTCATTAAATGCAGTTATAACATCTTTATTGAGAATGAGTGGAATAGGAAAAGGGTATATCATAAATTTTTTTTGTTTAAAAATTGCATCCTAACTTAATCTATCCTAATTCTTTTATTTTTTTATTTCTGATTTTGTATATAGCAATTTTATAACATTGGTTTTCTTAGTCCGTTCGGGCACCTTACCGTCGTCATGAGATAGGAAGTGGATTTTTTATGGAAAGGGGAGTTGTGTGCGAGGAAACTTCGATTTGAATGTGGTAGGGTTGGAAATTTAAACATCAAATGAAATACAATTTATGACAATATTTTTTTACTCTGTTCCCGTCTAATATATATCTTTTAAATTTATTGTAGGTCTTCAAGAATGATGAAGAAAATCAGATGATTTTTTGATAGAAATATGTGAACCTCTTCTTTGATATGTGTTGTCATGCTTTTTTTGTCTGATATAGATAGTAAATTTGAAAAAGAAAGTCCCTCTGAAAAAACGGTACACTTTCATTTTTCATATTTTTATAATTTAGAATATTAAGGTAATGCTCTTTCACTGTGCAATGCTTTGATCACATTATTCACTTTAACGAGACACTTTTCTAAGGTGATTCTTCTCATTTAACCTCACTAATAAAATATGCTGGCTCAGTTGGTGATGTTGTTGCTACATTAATATTAAATTATAATTTGATTTATTTACAAATACATCTAACTATAGAGTGATCATGAAGACCATAAATTATAAAGTAAAACTCATTTAATTAATAAATAGATGAAAACATTAGTTGATTATGGCAGCAATCTAAGTAATCATCCAAGCAAATATAAGACATACTTAAAGTGTATCTAAAAATTAATAATAAAATGATATCAATTGAGTCTCGATCCCACTAATAACGATGTTTGTTATTAAATTGTATATCTTATTTGGGTCGGGCCGGACTTCAAGCTCTCTGGTATTGAATCAAAGCCCTGGCATGTATGTTTAGTCTACATAGATTTTAGGTCTAAGTTTAGCCCGCGTATTAAAACATAAAGCTAAAGCCCCACACAAAGCAAGTTGGTCCTAGGTTGGGCGGCAACCTAGTTTATGAACACCCTTATTTGAATAAATTAATATGCCTTTAACATGGTCAATAGAATCCATATAAAAAATACAACTTAGAATTCATAATAATAAAACTATCATTTAGCATTTATAATAAAAATAAATAATAATTTGATTTCACATGTGTAGACTATTCGAGATTAACTTTATTTCTTTAAAATAAACTCTATAGGCTTAAATATAATCATAGATAGAAATGTGATTTTAAGTGAGTTGTGGCAGTATTGAGACTTATCTTCTTATCTGGATAAGAATATTCTTAGTTGAAAAGATAAGTAAAAATGGAAATTCAAAATTAAAATTGAGAGTAAAATTAAAATTAAGAGTAGAATTGTATAAAATTGAAACTCAATTCTAGATCAAATTGTCCAAAAATCCAATACGTAAATTGGCAGATAGGTCATTGGACTGTGTTCATTCAACATTTGAATTACTAATTTACCCAAAAAAAAAACATTTGAATTACTACTACACCGAAAGCTGTCATCTGGAACAGTTTTGAACTGTTCCTAATGGTATCTGGAATGGTTCTGAACCATTCCAGAATAGCCTATCACTGAAAATCTGGAACGGTTCAAAACCGTTCCTTTTTTTCTTTTGGAACAGTTTTGAACCATTCCAATTGAGTCAGAAACCATTACTATTTTTTCTTTTGAAACGTTTCTGAACCGTTCCAGTTGGCCAGAAACCGTTCTTGATTTTACTTTTGGAACGGTTCTGAACCGTTCCAGTTGGTCAGAAACCATTCCTATTTTACTTTTGGAATGGTTTTGAACCGTTTCAGTTTGGTCAAAAACCGTTCCTAATTTTAACCATTCCATTTGGATTAAAACCATTCCTGTTTTTACTTTTTAAATGGTTCTAAATCATTCTAATTTAGTCAAAACCATTCCTATTTGTACTTTTGGAATGGTTTTAAACCGTTCCAATTATTTTTCTAGGAATACTTTAAACCATTCCAAAACTCTAATTCTATGATAATTTTAAACCATGCTAATCTTTTTATTTTGAAATGATAAAACATAGTTTATGAACAATTATTTTCAATTTTAAAGGGATTGGAACTTTTCTAAAATGTAAAATAGAAGTAATTTTGTAGCATTCAAAAATTTAGCATTCCCATACTGTAAGGTTCCGAATCCCACTAATCTTAATCTACGTTAATTAATCACGTTCTATGTTAATTAAACCTTGTTAAGGGTAATTTAGTATAAAAACAATTGGGTTTTGGTCTTGAACAGGTAGTTGAGCGGAGTTTGAACTTTACTTCAGTAATTGAGGACCTTTTTGTAAATTGTTCTTACATCTTATGGGCACCTCGTCAGTCACTTCTTATGTAATTTTTTGTGTAGATCATCTTTCGTGTTAGACCCAACTTGAAGTGGATTTATCTCGGGCCAATTGAGGTTCATTTGGCCTAAACTGAAATTTCCTAAAAATTTTGGACTTGCATGTTAAATGCAGGAAACTTGAGTTTAAAAAAGGAACTCAACGTTCCTTAATGTCTGCTTCCATTCTCTTTGGTTGGAGTTCTTCCCCTTCTTCATAATTTCTTCCTGTTCCCTTGCAAATTGAAGTGCTACTACGGTTGGGAGTATTGCATGTGTTAGGGATAGTCCTCACCTACCTTCCTCTCCTTCATAGGAGTGTTTTCTTCTTTGGGAAGTACCTCCTTTCTAAGCTATAGCTCACAAAGGCGAGGGCTTTACTTCCATTCCATATATTAAGGCTTGTTGGAGTCAAGAAGACTCAAATCTATGACATGCATGCATTGTTGCATCACATTCACCATTTATATGTTGCCATGTAGAGAACCCACTCCTCCTTGGAGGTTTTTCCCTAACCACACAACAAGAAGGACTTAGGGAGGGTAAACACTGTTAAGAGGCAAGTATTAGAGTATATATGTGCTGCATGTGTGATTAAGTTATTGATTCTGGGGTTAGTTCTTTAAATTCTCAATTTCAGCCCATTTTTCATTGTTGTAATTGTGTACAAATGTGGTATGGATTGAGTTAGGATTTAAACATGGAATAGGAGGGTGTGTGGGTATTGAATACCTTCAAGTATAAAATAATTAAGTCATATAAACTCCCCACAATTCAGGTTATGTACAGATTCCATATTGAAACTGAGCTACAGAACTAACTTCAGGTTTTATGAAGCGCACGGCAAAGCCACGACTAAGCCGTGAGTGCTTTCGGCTTAAAGTCCCGAGAGCAATAAAACTGGGTTTTGTATTGTGGCTTACCCACGACTGCACCGTGAAATGCACTACGGCTAAGCCGTGCCCAGCCTGTGCCCAAGCCGTAAGCTTTCTTATGGCGAACTTTTCAGAGAGCTTGAAAAACCCATTTTCTTCTTCGGCTTGCACATGGCTACACCGTGTAATGCCTTATGGCTAAGCCGTAACTCAACCGTAACCTAGCCGTAGGCTTAGCACAGCTAAGCCGTAAATGCGCCTAAATTTTTAGAAGGAAACCTGAGCTACTCGGCTAAGCCGTAACATTATACACGGCTAAGTCATAAGAACCCAATGAAATCTAGGATATTAAAAACTCCTATTGACTTGGAGGGCCTTAGTATTGGCACCATTCTTTACAACCACACTGACCAACAGTAAGTACACGTTAAAGAGAATGAGAAATTCCCGGATGATCTCCTAATGTCAAGTTATGGATGTTGGCATAAGAAGGGGTGTCCTTATATATACAAGGTAATAGCAAGATGCAGTAAGACAATGGCACTGGATGTTTTATGAGTACGTTAAATTGAATGACCTTGGGAATCATGAATTATCTAATATCGGGTTGGATAGTAATGTCCTTGATACTTACAATCTGGATGCATTCATATGGTTATGATGCCTTGACCTCAACATGATTATTATGTTTCTACTCCCTTTAACCAAACCCTGAGGCAATTCAGGCCTGAACTTTTAATGAGTGCATGTCTGACAAGTCAGAGCTTCTACTGAATGCATGCATACTAGCCAAAAGGGTATAGCTGGGGTTCGAGTCTATGTAGCTCATGTCACAACCCGAGCCCAGAGACCGGGGGTCAGAGAAAGTCTAACCAATGACACACGTACTCCCGTGCACGTACACTTAGACCCCGTCCAAGCATATACACACAAGGGATCCTTCACACGTGCAAAATAACTGTACGCGGATGCTGTACGTATCAAGGCATACCACAACATACCAAAATGACACAAGAGATTACAAAACATTTAACTGATGACAAGAAAAATTACAAGAACGTATGACAATAGAGCGGGCTTACAACAATCAAAGCCCTCGGTACAAGTACAGAAAAATCCCCTCAATAGACTCAGACTCAAATGAATGGGGAAAACCAAAATGATGCAAACCGTACTCTGGAGGATGGATCAAGTCCACTCCTCTAGGCCGGAGGGGGCCTCGCGAGCCTCTCCTGGAGTCGGGTCGACCGACGCAGGATCGGAAGAGGGATCTGAGCCTGCAACACACAAAGACAACTCATAAGTACAACGACTTAGCAAAATATAAGCCACAAGAAGATAACACGAATTGTGTCTAATCATGAGTAATAGTCACAGTGCAAGGTCCCTAGAAATCATGTTCGTATACTAAGCAATTATGCAACTGAATAAACATGCTATCAGAATCACAAACAGATAACAATCAAAGTGGCTACTACATTGGCCATATTCTCCCTTTCGAGAGCAGTCGGAATGAGAACACCAGCGACCGGGCCAGGGTACGCATGGGTTTCTAGTTCCCGGGGTCCGGAGTCCCAGGACAAAACACTCTGCAGAGGCAAACACATAAACTAAACCAAAGTTAACCCCGTCGGGTATCCTAAGGCTGAGGCTCAGTAGTGCCATATAACAATCACAATCAAATCAGATGATGCACCTCAATCAATCAATCATATCATATCACTTACAGATCTCACATATCACATTACACGAACAATAGGAAGTGCATCACAGATACTGATACTAATACTGATACTGATACGGATACTGAATGCACATAAACAAATAAAAGAAGCACTGACAATGAGTATCAATAACAATCACTGACTCAGAACTCAAGTACTCAAGTAGAGCAACGGTAAAACACAATACACAATAATAGAATGGTCCCGCCCGGGCTTCGCTCTGGGGTTGCTGCATTTCCCACAGAATCGAGAGGTCCAGCGCAGAACACATAAGAGAGCATAACCGAAAGCAATATGCTGTACAAATCAGAATACTTGTACGAATCAAGGTCCATTACAAGCCAATCCTAACCTAATTATCCAGTGTTTCTAACCGTGCATGTTGATGTAGTTTTAAGTTGTCTGATGCACCATTGTCTAGTGTTGCAGTGTCTGGAATGTGCACCGAAGTCCCTTAAACCAACACCCATGGGGAGGTGCTAAACAACTGGATAACGAGCATGAATGATTCACAGCCCACGAGATCATCCATGTCATTTAAACATTTCCATTGGGCATGTCCAGGTTAGCTACATTCTAACATGAAAGTCATAACGGTCTCTTTCTTAAACCTAGTCCTTTTTACTCTTTCTCTGGCATCTTACGGTGTAGCCGTAGGTGACCTTACGGCTTAGCCGAAGCATCTTACGGCTTAGCCGTAATATGCACTGCGGCTGAGCTGAGGTTCCCCAAAATGTCCATCCGTATTTACGGCTCAACCGTATTTTACCCTACGGCTCAGCCGTATCCTGGTCCACGGCTTAGCCGTAAGACAATGTACGGCTTAGATCAGGCTGGGCCGTAAAAGAGTAGCTTTTTGTCAGCTCTCAGTTATTTTTAGATGTCAGTCTGTACTGTTCTACGGTTAGGGTTACGGCTGGGTTTCGGCTTATTCGTAAGCCATTTCACGGCTTAGCCGTAGCACATTTCACGGTGTAGCCGTGAGTGCACAGAGTCATTTTTCTAGAATGGTTACAGACACACAGAAAATGAGTCTTTCGACCGAAAACAGGAAAATAATAGCGAAATGGGTTCAATAGGGCTGTCTAACACTGAGAAACATAATGAAGAATAAAAACACAACAATCAAATCAATATCAATCGGTGTTCATACTACTTGGGCTTATACTTGCCTCATAGACGGAATTCACACACACACGACCGTTGCTTGGCTCAGTCCGCTGGAAACAAGCACAACTTGGCTCCTCTCTCCCTCACGTGCAACAAACAGGAAGGAAAAGGAGTGAGAGAGAAGAGCTGAACGAGAGAAAGACGACTGAGAGAGACAGAGAACGATCGAGAGAGAAAGAAAGGAGTAGGTAAGATATTTATAACTTAAATTGAGTCCAAATTACATCTAAGTCCAAACAGCTTACACAAATGTCAGTTTGAGTCAAATGACAGTCCAACGAGAGCAAACGAACTCATTTGGATTCAAGACAGTTACGAAGATCGACAAGCTCAACGAAATACACGCGAGGACGTCGTTCTGACACAAAACTGACAAGGTCAATCAAAAGCCAAAATTACGAAAAAGGGCTCGATCTACCTAGACCAAGTCAACTCAACCCAAACGATCTCTCCAAGACTCAAAACCAAAGAAAAACAAAATCAAAACACACTTAACGCTAAAATCGCACGCAATTACTCACTAATCCGGATCAACTCGGGTCGGAGTGTTACATCCTCTCCCACTTAGACATCATTCCGTCCTCGGAATGAACGCGTACCTGAGCAAAAAGGTAAGGATACTGACGCGCCATCTGATTTTCTAGTTCCCACGTGGCTTCATCAGGTCCATGATGTTCCCAGAGTACCTTGACCCATCGAATAGTCCTCGTACGCAGGAGTTGTTCTCTAGTCCCAACAATACGGAGCGAACGCTCAACGTATGACCCATTCGGTTGCACCTGAATATCATCGTAACGAATCACATGTGTAGGGTCTCGAACATACTTGTGAAGCATTGACACATGGAAGACATCATGTACTCCAGAAAACTCTACTGGAAGAATCAATCTATACGCCAAATCGCCAATCCGGCTCTTGATCTCAAATGGACCCACATATCTTGGCGCTAACTTGCCCTTTTGACTGAACCGTACCGTACCTTTCATCGGTGAGACCTTCAAAAATACCCAATCTCCAACCTGAAATGTTAATGTTCTTCTTCGCGTATCTGCATAACTCTTCTGTCTCGATCGGGCAATCTTCAAATTATCAATGACCTTCTGAACTTTCTCTGTAGTCTCAGCAATGATCGTCGGTCCATGGAAACTCCTTGCTCCAACTTCTTCCCAGCAAACAGGGCTTCTACATTTCCGCCCATACAAGGCTTCATAGGGTGCCATACCAATACTCTCGTGGAAGCTATTATTATACGCAAACTCGCACAACGAGAGATGCAGATCCCATTCTTTCTCAAAATTCAGTACACTTGCGCGTAACATGTCTTCGAGCGTCTGAATAGTTCGTTCTGACTGTCCATCAGTCTGCGGGTGATACGCCGTACTAAAGCTCAACTTCGTTCCCATGGCTTCTTGAAATGCTCTCCAAAACGAAGAAACAAAGCGGCTATCTCGATCAGACACAATCGATACAGGCGTACCATGCAGTCGAACTATCTCATCAACGAACTTCTTCGCCATCTCGGAAAATGTCATGCCTTTCTTGAATGGAAGAAAATGGGCTGTCTTCGTCAATCTGTCCACGATCATCCAAATGGCACTGTTCTTCTTGCTCGTCAGGGGTAGACCTGAAACAAAGTCCATCATAATGTGCTCCCATTTCCACTGGGGAATATGCAATGGATGTAAGGAACCTGGAGGTCTCTGATGGTCAGCTTTCACCTTTTGGCAAGTCAAACATCTGGCAACAAACCCAGCAATTTCTCTCTTCATATTATTCCACCAGAATCTGTCCCTGAGAGCTCGGTACATCTTCGTACTTCCAGGATGCATAGAGTAACGTGCATGATGTGCTTTTGTCATCAAGCTCTCTTTCAAAGCATCTACTGCTGGCACACATAACCTGCTCCTGAAATACAAGACATCACCCTCCAAGCGAAAATCTAGTCGATCCGCAATGTTATCCCGAATGCGCTTCAACATCGCATCCTCAAACTGCTGGTCCTTAATACACTGAACGATGTCAGGCTGAAAGCTCACTGTACTGGCAAGTGTCAAACAGTTCTCCACCAATCTCATTTCCACTGGCTGTGCATGTCCCACAAAATAAAGACTATCCAAAGCCTGAAGAATCTCCGACTTCCTACTCAAGGCATCTGCAACAACGTTGCCTTTCCCTGGATGGTATTTGATGGGGAAATCAAAATCTTTGATCAGCTCAAGCAACCTTCGCTGTCTCATATTCAACTCAGACTGCGTGAAGAGATACTGTAGACTGTGATGATCTGAGTGTACTTCAAATTTCACGCCATACAAATAGTGTCTCCACATCTTCAACGCAAAAACGATGGCTGCCAACTCTAAATCATGCGTGGCATAGTTCTTCTTATGCTCCCGGAGTTGCCTCGAGCCATAGGCAATCACTTTGCCATGTTGCATCAAAACACATCCCAAACCGACTCGAGAAGCATCAGAGTAGATCATAAATCCTTCATGCCCATCCGGTAACGTCAAGACTGGAGCCGAAGTAAGCTTCTCCTTCAACATACGAATATGGTGCTCACATTCGTCCGTCCAAAGAAAAGGAACATTCTTCCTGGTCAATCGAGTCAACGGGGCAGAAATCTTGGCAAAATCTTGAATAAATCGACGATAATAGCCAGCCAATCCAAGAAAACTCCGTATCTCCGTCACAGTCTTTGGGCTGGGCCAATTTATCACTGCCTCAACTTTCATCTGGTCCACTGCCAACCCATCTCGTGAAATGGTGTGACCAAGAAAAGCTACCTGCTCGAGCCAAAAATCACACTTCGAAAATTTGGCATATAAGCGATGCTCTTTCAACAACTGCAAGGCTCGACGTAGATGTTCCACATGCTCCTCTGGGGTCTTCGAATACACCAGAATATCATCAATAAAGACCACCACGAATCGATCCAGGAAAGGAGCAAAGATTCTGTTCATCAAGGCCATAAAGGCAGCAGGTGCATTGGTTAATCCAAATGGCATCACGAGGAACTCAAAATGTCCATACCGTGTCCTGAAAGCAGTCTTCGCAATATCTTCTTCCTTCACCCGGAGTTGATGATACCCCGATCTTAGATCAATCTTGGAGAAATAGGTGGCACCTTGAAGTTGGTCAAACAACTCATCAATACTCGGCAATAGGTATTTATTCTTGATAGTGACTTTGTTCAATCGCCGGTAATCTATGCACATCCGTAAGGTACCGTCCTTCTTCTTCACAAACAGTACTGGAGCTCCCCACGGTGACACACTCGGCCGTATAAAACCCTTCTCCAAAAGATCTTGCAATTGCGCCTTCAATTCGAGTAACTCGGCAGGGGCCATACGATAAGGGGCTAAACTAATAGGTGCTGTACCGGGTACTAGATCGATCGCAAACTCTACATCTCTGACAGGGGGTAACTCGGGTACTTCCTCCGGAAATACATCCGGGAACTCACGTACTACCGGAATCTCACCCAACTGCTTCACCTCCTTCTTCTCCGAGATGAAAGCAAGAAAACCTGCACAACCTCTGCGTATCAAACGATCCGCCTTGCATGCGGAGATGACACGCCTCGGGCATCTCTTTAATTGCCCTCGAAACGAAACCCCTTCTCAAAATCGAAGTAAATCGTCCTGTTGTAACAGTTAACACAGGCACGATACCGCGCTAGCCAGTCCATTCCAAGATCACATCGAAATCCAACATGGACAACAAGATCAAATCAACTGGCAGCTGGCGACCTTCAATCACCACGTCGCACTGAGGGTAGTATACACTACACTCCACTCTCTTGCCCACCGGAGTGGACACCACCAACAAATAGGGTAGCGGCTGAGGGGGTTGCGATAACTGTTCAGCAAAACGAGGTGCAACATACGAACGCGTAGACCCCGAATCAAATAGTGCATGTGCTTCAGCTTGGGCAATAAGAACTTTACCTTCCACCACATTCGCATCTTCTGCATGATCATGGGAGGCTGCGTACACGCGAGCAGTCTGACGCTGCGGCTTCTGGTTCTGGCGAGACGGCTGGGGGCTATTCGAAGCTGCAGAACTCAGAGATTTGGATGACCCCATAGATCTAGATGACTGGAAGGTCCTGGCTTTAGGGCACTGAGCTATCTTATGCTCCATAGATCCGCAACTCAAACAAGCTCCGGACTTCTTCCAACACTTCTCCGTCGGATGTCCCAGTCCACAAAACTCGCATCTGCTCCCCGAGAAACTCGAAGTTCCTTGCTTCCCTTTCCATTTCTTCTGGATCTGTCCCTTGGACCCCACTGGTGCACTCCTCTTGAAGTCCATAGCTCTCTTTGCTAGGTGGTTGGCTTCCGCAGCATGTGCTCTGTCGACCGCATCGTCAAAAGTAGCTGGTCTCTGAAAGGCAGTCACATAATTCGCATATCTAGGATGCAGACCAGAAATGAAACGATTCACCTTCTTCTCTTCAGTATTGATCACGTCTTCAGCAAAATGGGACAACTGGATGAATCGGTGAATATACTCTGAAACGGTCAGCTGCTGCTGCTGTATGGCCAGAAACTCAACCTCCTTCACACGTCGGACATGAGCAGGGATGAACTTCCTCCTAAACTATTTCTGGAACGTCTCCCACACCGTTTTACTAGGCATAGTCAGATAGGCTGCACTGACACTCTTCCACCACGTCTTTGCCACCTCTCGGAACATCGAGGCCGTAAGCATAACCTTCTGCCGGTCATCACAGACGATAGTCGAGAAGAGATCTCCGGTATGCTCTAGCCACTGATCAGCCTTCAACGCATCTTCGTTGCCGTAGAATTCTGTGGCTCCACGTTTCCGAAATTTATCGTACAAGGCATTTGGATCGCTCTCCTTAGGCTGGAAAACCACTTGCTGCTCTACAGGCCGCTGAACTGGCGCTTGACTCTGTCGATCCACTAACGAAACGACCTGTGCCTGCAAAGAATGGATCGCCTGTAGCATGGTCAAGAAGCGCTCATCAAAATTTACAAGTTGCTGTGGAGCGGCTGATCCACTCTCATTATCTCCCTGATTGTTGTTGTCGTGTGTTCCAGATCCCGATGCCATAGCCTGCAAAACACAAAAGTCAATCTGCTATCACACTAGGCACTCACACAGACTCACAAGACAAGGGGACCAACACAACAGTCCAAGACTGGACTACGGAATCTCACCACGTCCTGTATGCCTACATGCTTACACACTAAGATAGAGACAATGCTCAGATACCATACAATACGTATGTCACAACCCGAGCCCAGGGACCGGGGGTCAGAGAAAGTCTAACCAATGACACACGTACTCCCGTGCACGTACACTTAGACCCCGTCCAAGCATACACACACAAGGGATCCTTCACACGTGCAAAATAACTGTACACGGAAGCTGTACGTATCAAGGCATACCACAACATACCAAAATGACACAAGAGATTACAAAACATTTAACTGATGACAAGAAAAATTACAAGAACGTATGACAATAGAGCGGGCTTACAACAATCAAAGCCCTCGGTACAAGTACAGAAAAATCCCCTCAATAGACTCAGACTCAAATGAATGGGGAAAACCAAAATGATGTAAACCGTACTCTGGAGGATGGATCAAGTCCACTCTTCTAGGCCGGAGGGGGCCTCGCGAGCCTCTCCTGGAGTCGGGTCGACCGACGCAGGATCGGGAGAGGGATCTGAGCCTGCAACACACAAAGACAACTCATAAGTACAACGACTTAGCAAAATATAAGCCACAAGAAGATAACACGAATTGTGTCTAATCATGAGTAATAGTCACAGTGCAAGGTCCCTAGAAATCATGTTCGTATACTAAGCAATTATGCAACTGAATAAACATGCTATCAGAATCACAAACAGATAACAATCAAAGTGGCTACTACATTGGCCATATTCTCCCTTTCGAGAGCAATCGGAATGAGAACACCAGCGACCGGGCCAGGGTACGCATGGGTTTCTAGTTCCCGGGGTCCGGAGTCCCAGGACAAAACACTCTGCAGAGGCAAACACATAAACTAAACCAAAGTTAACCCCGTCGGGTATCCTAAGGCTGAGGCTCAGTAGTGCCATATAACAATCACAATCAAATCAGATGATGCACCTCAATCAATCAATCATATCATATCACTTACAGATCTCACATATCACATTACACGAACAATAGGAAGTGCATCACAGATACTGATACTAATACTGATACTGATACGGATACTGAATGCACATAAACAAATAAAAGAAGCACTGACAATGAGTATCAATAACAATCACTGACTCAGAACTCAAGTACTCAAGTAGAGCAACGGTAAAACACAATACACAATAATAGAATGGTCCCGCCCGGGCTTCGCTCTGGGGTTGCTGCATTTCCCACAGAATCGAGAGGTCCAGCGCAGAACACATAAGAGGGCATAACCGAAAGCAATATGCTGTACAAATCAGAATACTTGTACGAATCAAGGTCCATTACAAGCCAATCCTAACCTAATTATCCAGTGTTTCTAACCGTGCATGTTGATGTAGTTTTAAGTTGTCTGATGCACCATTGTCTAGTGTTGCAGTGTCTGGAATGTGCACCGAAGTCCCTTAAACCAACACCCATGGGGAGGTGCTAAACAACTGGATAACGAGCATGAATGATTCACAGCCCACGAGATCATTCATGTCATTCAAACATTTCCATTGGGCATGTCCAGGTTAGCTACATTCTAACATGAAAGTCATAACGGTCTCTTTCTTAAACCTAGTCCTTTTTACTCTTTCTCTGGCATCTTACGGTGTAGCCGTAGGTGACCTTACGGCTTAGCCGAAGCATCTTACGGCTTAGCCGTAATATGCACTGCGGCTGAGCTGAGGTTCCCCAAAATGTCCATCCGTATTTACGGCTCAACCGTATTTTACCCTACGGCTCAGCCATATCCTGGTCCACGGCTTAGCCGTAAGACAATGTACGGCTTAGATCAGGCTGGGCCGTAGAAGAGTAGCTTTTTGTCAGCTCTCAGTTATTTTTAGATGTCAGTCTGTACTGTTCTACGGTTAGGGTTACGGCTGGGTCTCGGCTTAGCCGTAAGCCATTTCACGGCTTAGCCGTAGCACATTTCACGGTGTAGCCGTGAGTGCACGGAGTCATTTTTCTAGAATGGTTACAGACACACAGAAAATGAGTCTTTCGACCGAAAATAGGAAAATAATAGCGAAATGGGTTCAATAGGGCTGTCTAACACTGAGAAACATAATGAAGAATAAAAACACAACAATCAAATCAAGATCAATCGGTGTTCATACTACTTGGGCTTATACTTGCCTCATAGACGGAATTCACACACACACGACCGTTGCTTGGCTCAGTCCGCTGGAAACAAGCACAACTTGGCTCCTCTCTCCCTCATGTGCAACAAACAGGAAGGAAAAGGAGTGAGAGAGAAGAGCTGAACGAGAGAAAGACGACTGAGAGAGACAGAGAACGATCGAGAGAGAAAGAAAGGAGTAGGTAAGATATTTATAACTTAAATTGAGTCCAAATTACATCTAAGTCCAAACAGCTTACACAAATGTCAGTTTGAGTCAAATGACGGTCCAACGAGAGCAAACGAACTCATTTGGATTCAAGACAGTTACGAAGATCGACAAGCTCAATGAAATACACGCGAGGACGTCGTTCTGACGCAAAACTGACAAGGTCAATCAAAAGCCAAAATTACGAAAAAGGGCTCGATCTACCTAGACCAAGTCAACTCAACCCAAACGATCTCTCCAAGACTCAAAACCAAAGAAAAACAAAATCAAAACACGCTTAACGCTAAAATCGCACGCAATTACTCACTAATCCGGATCAACTCGGGTCGGAGTGTTACAGCTCATATAAGTATGTTTAGTTAATTATTCGTCACTCTACTATCTCTGTTTCTCGATTGATTATACTTTCAGACTGATGTTCCTTGTATACGATATGACGAGTATAATTATAAGCATGAAAGAGGTGAATCCGTGTCGGCACCACTTAGCTTGTGCCCTTTGGGGTATTCTTACGTCACTTCTGCAGTAGTCTACGGAGGAGTTGTCGGCGCTCCTCAAGAAGCTAGCTTGATCCCCTAGCAACCCATATGTATGCTCTTTTTGGGAGAATAGAGCCTCGTGGTTGCCAATTAGTGTGTACTACATCTTAATTATGATTCCTTACTTATTGTTACTCATGCACAATATGCCTAGTAAGTTGTTATTGCTCTCTTGTCCAGCATATATTAATAAATTCATTTGATACATTATGCTAGTTTCATATGCTCTGTACTTGCTTAACCATCATGTTAACAGTGTTACTCTTAGCAGTACAAGTACGAAACCAAATCCCAACCTAGTTGTTAACGCGCCCCCAGAGAGTGCCCCAACGGTACCTCAGGGTATAGATGAATAGAAGGATGGTGATGTCTTCTATTAGTCATCCTATGGTTTTGGAGGTGTTACAGTCGTAATTTTTTGTTTACCCTTGGGAATGTGTAAATTGGACCTTTTGTACCCAACCTCTTTAAGTAGTAGTTTGGATTGTATGAAATGTTAATTAAAGTCTTAAGCACTGATATATATATATATATATCTATCTATGAATGTTGGAGGATATGTTTCTCTTGTTTTGCTCTTAATCATTACAGAGTATTTTGCAGGAGTTCGTTATGATGAGTTATATTCCTACGTGTGTTGGCATACCTCACACGTTCCTGTGGAATTTTCCTTGTAGGAATTCGTGCACAATTCTTCAAGGCACGGATTACTACAGGATTACGTATCCACGCCCTGGGGGCCCACTCAAATCCCCAATTCTCGGGATCAGGGCGTGACACATACACTTCATAGAAATTGTATTTCATTATAATAATAAAGGCAATGAATGCCATAAGCAATATACAAGACATGGTACCACAAAACTCATATTTAATGACAAAATTTCATTGCATACACCATCATAAAATCCATTACATATCAGTGCTCAAACTCAATCTCTATCTTATGTGATGACTATGGTAGAGATCCACAAGCTTTGGTGGTTTTCTCATTTAAAAACTTTGAAGCATCCTCCAAAAGCTTTTTTAGGACCTGCCAATATAAAAGGGGAAAAAAATACATAGTTATTAGTACCTCCATTAAAACACACCCACTTCAACTAAATCACAAAGCTGTGGCATTGTTGAAACCAGAGAAGGATCACATGACTTCATGAACTTTGTATTAAGAATTTTGCTTCAAGATGATGCTGTTGATCCAATGACAAAGTGGGGTGGTCATAATTAGACTTTTCCACTGATGGGGGCCTTCATCTTCATGGGTCAAACCTTGGCTCCCTGGCCTGGAACTTAAGCCCTGCATACAAATTCATGTAGTCCTCAAATACGAATTTCGAGTACACTTCCTTCTTCTCCTTTGCCTCTTTCTCAACCAATGCGAGAGCCGGGAAAATAACAGCATCACTTCTAGGGTTGTACAAGGAAGCAATTGACATCATGTTTCCGTCTATCTGTGCCAACACCCTGTGCATCACACTCTTGTATTTACCATTCGTGATCACCTGAAATGCCAAGAAAATATGAACCAATTCAGGTTGTGAAATGGCAAATGGCTGAGTAGATAGCATGTATTCCATTTATTGGTCTCTTTTCTTAGATACATTGTGTTACAGTGTGTGAAGGGCCTCCAGAGTCTTGTTTTGGTGAGCAAATTTCATTGACTGATACCATTTTCTCAACATGTTGACCCCAAGTTTGAATAAAGAGAGAAGACCCATCATAAATACTCAAGCCAAAATAAAATTTTGAATTTTCTCCAACCACGGCTTAGAAGAATAAGGTGAAAGAAGACAATGGAATAATATTGTTATATGCACAACAAAGAGAGCTTGGAAAGGAAGACCTTAGAAGCAAGAGAGTCCTCACCTCAAGTTGGTCACCTAGGTTGATGACAATGGAGTGGTCCATAGGGGGCACATCCACCCATTCGCCATCCTTAAGGAGTTGAAGGCCAACCACCCGGTCATCTTGAAAAAGCAAGATGAGGCCACCCGCATCGGTGTGAGCTCGAAGCCCCTTGATCAGCTCAAGGCGCAGGTAGGGTGTGTAGTTGCTCACCTTTGTTCCAAAGGTAGGGAGGCCCGTCGTCGTCCCAAAAAACGCCTTCTTCAGATACCCTTGCTCTAACCCAAGGTTCTCACACAGCAGGTCTAGGAGCTGCTCTGCCAGCTTCTCCAGTTCCTTAACAAATTCTTCCATCACCTTCCTGCACTCATAACAAAAGCAATTATTAAGCACCTTCTCCCAATTACCATCTAACCAAAACTCACTACTGATCTTACCCAACTAGTCCCAATTCCCTAGTCCCCATCTCTCCCATTTAGCCAGCTACTTAACTTACTTTAGCAGTTGATCCTTTTAATTACTTCATGTTCGAATCAACTTTGGTGGTAATAGATGAATGTGTCCTTCTCACATATCCCAAGAGGACTTAACAAGGAATCTTGCAATTAGAAAGAAGGGTAACTGGATTTGATGTGAAGATTCTATATTGTTAACAAAAAAAGAAGGGAAAAACAATGTTTTCTTTTATGAATTTTTTTTATGTCCTGCACTCCAACCACTAATGAAGATGTATTATCCTTGTTTTTGACACCGGAACAAACAACTCAACACAAAAGAGAATAAACAAATGTTTGTTACCTATGCTCATCAGTGAGATCTGGGATCTCAGATAAATTGGAGACAGGGAGATGGCAAATGAAGAAGGTGCTCTCCCAGTCCATGTCATTGATATCAGCCTCAGCTCCCTCCACCTTGCTCACCATCAACTCCTTAAACCTCTATTCCCTACACTTCTTGTAGTGCTCCTGGCTGAGCCTCTCCACCTCGTCCATCAATTCAGCTGAGATGTTATGGTTCACCAGCTTTAACACACAAACCCATCAACATTAATTTATAAAATGACCCACCCCAACACATAAAACTATCATTAAAAACATAAAATAGAGTCCAAACTTAGAATCAACATCAGTAGTTGATGCATGCATGTCAACCTGGAGCACCCATTCTGGAATCACCTTCAAATTGTAAGTATCCATAGTTGTGACAACCTGTGGACACCGCCGGTGAACTGATAAATGTGTTTCAGAGGGCAGATTGGCCTGTTCATTTGTGGAAAATTTATAATCAAACAAGGAAAGTTGTATAGGTCATGTCTTTCTCAGATATAAAACATTATACATTTCAATTGAATTTCATAGGCTACAAAGTCGCTATTTCAAAAATAGCAACCATTGTCATAAATGCATTTTATTCATGGGCAGGAAAGCTCTCTCTCTCTCTCTCTCACGCGCACACACATAGACCACACATACATTAATAATGAAAATAAACTTGATGGAGGATAATGACCAAGTTAATCAAGTTGAATAGGTACCATTTTGCAAAAACCATCTGCAACAGATTATATATAAACCAACCTTATGTTTTCCAGGATAGGATGCAGAAGATTTAGCAAGGATAGTGCAGCTAAGGTCCTTTCTTGTACATGATGAGGGGCCTTTCAAGCTGGCTTTTTTCTCAGGAACAATTGTAAATAATAGCAACAAATTAATTGCTTGACAGTGAAGATAATAAGTTGATTCAATGATAAGCACGATCTGATTAAAATAGTTAAGAAATGACTTACCCAATGTCATAATCCTGTTCCATTTGGTTCTGAAGCTCTTCAGCCTATTAAAAAGATTTAGCAGAAGATAAATTAAATATCAGAAATTGAATGTGACGTTTCATTTTATTTTACTAATCTGATGCAAGGACATACACATACGAATAGGTAAAAAGATGATATGGTTCCACTTCCCAAACTCAAGTGCATGGAATAAAGGAGACCCATCCAATACTTTAAGGCACCAAGACAAGGTTTCCATAGTCTAGAAACATGAATCCAATACAGCAGCGCACTTAAACTTACATTGTAAACCAGTCAAACCTTGCCATGCATCCCCTCAATGGCTTTCTTGGACAACTCCTCGGTGGCATAACAAAGAAAAGCAAAACCTCTTGGTCTATTGGCTATTCTGTCCATCACTAGGTTGACTGGAAAAAATTAAATTAAAATAAATGAATAAAACATCACAAACCTCCACTAAACTAAAAGAGCAAATTCCCACTAAAATGCCAATTCACGAGAAAACTCACATTAAAATGTTCATACAATTGCAATGCAAATAGGCATGAAGAGAATAGCTCACACCAATATGATAAGAGCACTAACCTTCAACAAGTTGACCAAAGTTTTGGAAGGCATTTCTCAAACTTTCTTCAGTTGTACTAAAAGAAAGCCCTGCAACCAAAGATCAAAGCACATATAGAGTCGGGGAAAAGATAGGCAGCAATCTCAAGCCAACTACCGCATATGGAGCAGCAACCCTTTGGTATTAGCTTTAACAAAAATGGAAAAAGATAAAGAGGAATGGTGAAAATGAGACAGAATACTCAATATGATTGCAAAGCAAAAATGTCCATGAACAAAAAAAAAAAAAAAAACAAAAACATAAATGAGAACTGCTGCTTACGCTAGTTGGTAAGGAGCGGCAGTTTTTACTTGGCTATCCATGGGGTTCAGACACTGGATATGCCACCTTTCTTCCATGTGAAGGCTTCCTTTCCACATGTGGGATTTTGTTCTCACATGTGCAAGCTTCGTTATCTATATGTGTGGGCTTCTATTCCTGTGCGTGCGGGCTCTCTCCTGGGACCATCCTCATTGGGTGGGGTAATAAAAAAACATAAAATGAGTGTAGCATGCAATTGTCAGACACAGCAACCTCAATATTTTTGCCTCATATTATTATTACCACCATTATTTTTCAGCTGCTGGTCTATGAAGTTTGCTCGCATGGGAGTTTGCCCCACCCCCACCCCAACAGAAGCGTTCCCAAGTTTCCAACTTTCAGAACAGGCAACCGAATTTTCCTCAGGGACTTTACGACCCTTGAAAAAGGACATTAACTTGAGCTGTTTAAAGATCCTCATGAAAGCTTATATAACCTTATATAGCTGAATATTAAGTTTCTCTAAATGGGTTACACCAACAGAGATAAGAGCAACTGGGGTTTGTTCTCTGAGTATTTATTATCCAAACCCTGCCACGGTTTGAACAATCCAACTCAGAAACCAATCCAAACATCCCTAATTTACAGAGGAAAACCAAAACAACACAAGCAATTGGCATACCCCTATGACCCCCATCCCATCAAACAACCCCCAAAAGTGAAAAACGCGATTGAAATGAAAACACCCCAGATTCAATTTCCAGCAGAAATTGAAAAACACCCCAATGTTTCCAAAGACACCCACCTCAAACAAACTGCCTGACAGCTTGTGCATGAAACAATGTTTCCAAAACCCAAACAGCTTGTGCATGAAAGAACCCAACTTTTTCCTCAAATCAAAGTTGAAAAGAGACGATCCCAGAAAGCCAGATTCTCTAATGAGGATGAGGACAAAAGAAAGGACAAGAAGGGCAGCATAGAGCCATAGACGAAGGCTTCAAAGACCAAAAGACATTACACAAAGCAAACAGTTGTTTAGGGGCTCATGGGACTGACTGACATTCCTAGATTTTTTCCAACACCATTCAGTGATTTCATGTATACTTTATAAGACTCCAAGCTTAAAACTGAAGCTTTTTGGGTGGATTCCTAATGCCTTTGCTTTTATATATTCCATTTCAACAATGCGAGTCAGTCACACATATAGTGTCTTCTTGGGTGGAAGGGAAGCAAGGATTTTGTGGATCACTGTGTGATTATGAAAAGATGTAGCCTATATATAGAAAAGAAACATATATTTTGGAGAAAATGAAGTAAGAAGCACTACACCAAAAACTGTCATCTAGAACGGTTTTGAACTGTTCTTAATTAACATCGATAGCAAATGATCAAAAAGTGACTCATATAACCAACAGCTTATGGGTTGGCAACCTATACAATTTACATGGTCGAAAAATTGTATCTCTATTGATTAACCATTCCATTATTAATGCCCTTAACTTCAACATTGATAGCAAACATAAACTCAAAACATTGAAGTATTGCAAATATCTCAACAGTGCTAGTGTTCCAAGTTTGCTCAAGTCAACCTTCTGAACCAAATGCTTGAAACATTAAATAAAGGAAACAAAAGTCACTTCAATGCTGCTGAACATGTTTCAAAAACATATTAGTACACATGAAAATTGAGGAAAACAAAATTTTCATACTGTTACATACTGTGCAGGTGATGCAAATCCCTTGGATTGTGAATCAAAAGAGAATGGGATCAGCCTGTGGCCTTATGAGCCAATCCAGTGGTTCTATGTGACCGATGTCTTCGTCTCTGTACCTTTTGGGTCTCATCAAATGCTACAAAGAATCATCAATAGCAAAAGAGCAGTCAAAAATACGGGGCAAAAAAGGTAAAGTAAACTAAGAACACTTTGAAAATAGTGGAAAGGCTAAAGATGCAATAAAACATGCTGCATCCTATGTAGCATGGACACTTTGTTTCAAACAGAAAAAATTTTCTATAAAAGGTGAATAAAGATGACAACCAACTTCTACCAAAAAACGAAAAAAGATGACAACCTGCCATAGGGAAACAAACTTTCCTATGTTTTAAATTCAACAAAATCGTAGCTTCACTAATTTGTGTATCAATTCATAATTCACATTCACACCTGCCACAATTCACTCATTCAATGGGGTTAAGTTCACTTAATTCACTATTCTTCACTGCTTCTAAATTGTAGTTCACATTTGCTAAATTTTGAAGAGCATATCTGATAGTCTACTTAAATATAGTCGATTCAATTTACATGGTTTTGAAAATGATTCAATTTGCATGGTTTTGAGAAGCACCAGTGGTTAATCATAGACTGTCAACTTGCATCCATCTTTATAGTCCAAAGCATATAGCTGACCATTCAAGGAGGTGCTTGGGTTCCACCACCCAGTAACCATTTTGTCATAGACTGGTTACCAGCTGTTGGATTCAAGTGTATATACCTCACTTAAGACCTGTCTATGGGTGCTGAGTCCTTTCAGAAACCACCTCCACCATCACAGTGCTCATAACTGCAATGAAGGACCACCTAACAATGCTCATAACTGCAATGAAAGGACCACCTGTTCTTGTTCTAGTCATAGACCTCTGCTGACCTCAATGACGTCTGGATTCCTTCAATCTCCCCACCAGCAACATATAAGCAGTTGTTGATGACATAGCAATGAAAGAAATCCTTCTCCGTAGCATATCTAGAGCTCGGTGCCTTTTATTTGTGCGAGCGCTATAAAATACTACCTGTCTCATCAATCCCTTAAGTGGATCTCTGCCCCCAAATAAGTAGAGGTGGCAGCCACTGAGAACGGCACACCCAAACCCAATGGCTGCAGAATACTCAACCGCAACAGGTGGGAGAGGCTGCCAAAGCTCGTGTATGGGGCCAAACGCATGCCATGAAATCCGCCCTTCTCGGTCTCTTTTGATGACATAGATCCATTCCTCTGCAATTCCTAGGCTCTTGTAAAGAGAGTAAAAGAAATTATCTGCCAGAAGTCTGTACCATCTCTTGCAGACAAGTCGTAGCTTCCTATGCTCAACACGAGGGACCCTGATCAAGCAAGCAATAAGTAAGTCATCAGGTAGGCCATGCAACAGAGGAGACTGATTTTGAGTTTTGTCTCCACGTGCTGTCTTGTGCCTAGTTGGATGGATGTGTGCATACCTTAGTGCCAACACCACTCAACTATGAGTGTGTTGGCTATTAACATAACACTTCAAAGAGCATGGAGTTCACTATATCTCTAGCTGAAAATGGGCCCCAGGTGGAATTTTTTTTTTTTTTTGTCACTAGCATTTATTCTTTCTTGTTTCTATATCTTTATGGGGCTGTTTCTATAAACCTGCTCTTGACACCTTACCTTTGCGCCAAAGGAAGTCATCTTGCCATCAAGTTACTGAAACATCCATGCCATTCTAAAGCATGCTGGCGATATGTATTGCTTGGTTAGTACTAACTACAGCTAAAAATCAGCCAGATCTGAAGGTCCCAACCACTATATTGATGGATCTCTACTTTCTTATGGTTGCCAAAATGTCTCTTTTTTCCCACTGCCGAGATCTACCAACTGACTAATTTTAAGAGGGTGCTGTTTACGGTCTCAACCACTTAGTTGTTGGGTTATATAGACCGCATAAACATTGGCTATTTTCATACATGTGCAATAAACCAAGCCAAATAGAGAGGTATGGCTGAGATCATTATGACAATGGCCTTGGACATAAGAAAGAAGAAAGAAAAAACACAGTAGAAACGAAGCTTTTTTTTCCTCGAAAGTTAGAATTCATATTGAAAAGCTCAGTTTGGATCGAAGATGGTTAATGGAAATATATACACACACAAAAAACCACAAAGAGACAAGCGAAACATAAGAAGAAAAACTGCATGTTGGTAGAATACACTTCATTTTTTAACTCTGCCAACTGTACAGAAACAGTTCTAAAGATGCCTCATTTGGGAGGCCGCACATTTCCTGATTTGTTAGCCAAAGCAAGTTCAACAGAAATGATGAAGGATGATTTACCTATTTCTCTAAGGTAACGAACATCTCCATTCATAATCCTAAGGAGTTTCCTACAAACTACAAGGCTATTTCCCTCCTCAAATGTGTCCATGTCACCTTCAAACATCTGCGAAAGCAATTCTTGTGGTATTCCACTACCTGAGTGGGCAATCCTAAAGCAAAACAAGAAGCATTACAAAGACAAGCATGTTTTAATTGTTCAGAAATGTGACATATCCTCAAGCCTTGAGTATGTACATATAGGGCCCATAGTATAACTGTCTATCCAGTGGGTCTGATTGACTCATGCCAGTACCATGGACAAAGTGACAAGAATTACCTAAAGGGGAAATTACTAATCCTTCAATTGTTGGCCTTTAAACATATGTTTGGAGTCTATGGCTCATTTTGGAAAAAAGAAGTCCAAATATCGGATGGATAAAAACTTACAATTTATGTTATTTTGGGAATGGCTGTCCATCAGATAAATGGTCTGAGTCTGTGAGACATGAGTGCACCTCCACATAAACAAACCCATGGGAAGTAGAACCCAAAGTTCCAGATCGTATAGTTCCTTCATTTGTTGGATAGAAAATTCATATTCATTGTTTGAAATCAGCAGTACCTGAGTCCCAAATGCATGAGATGGATGCTTTTTCCCAAGACTCAATGAAATTCCCTTGGTTTTAAAACAAATCATTAGCATAAGAAAGAGAGAGAGAGAGAGAGAGAGAGAGAGAGAGAGAGATGCTCCGAAGGTATCATTGTAACAATTAATCAATTCCAAAGCATATTCTAATGTGAAGATATGATCTACAATTGAATCATGACTACAATAGAAGACAAGTTATAATCCAAATTCTCAACAGAACTCAGAGAAGGAGAACAAAATAAATCAAACTCACCAATGGAGGTTGAAGTTGAACTTCTTGCACCATCTTCCTTCATTCAAAGATGATTCACAAATCCATTAATCAAACACCATGATCATCTTTCCATCTTTAAGAACCACTTGCAAAACAAACAAAAACCCCACCTCCTAGAATCCCCCAAACAGACCCCCTCCCTCCTCCTCAACAAATCAAATTCACAACCTCCAACCCCTCACCAGCTCTCCATCCTAAAACCCACCTCCAAAACCAAAAACCCATATTAGAAAACGCCACAGAATGTCTCACCACTTTCAATCCAAATCAAACTCACAAACCCAAATCAATCACAAGTCACAACACAAACCTCACCATCTCCCAAAACCACAAAAACCCACCCACCAGCAGTGCTTTCCAGGTCAAAAGATTTCAAATCCCAATCCCACTACTCCTCCCTTCCCACAACACAAAACCCAATCATCAAAGGGTCATTCAAAGGAGCGAGAGAGAGGGAATATAAAAGAAAGAGAGAGAGAGAGAGAGAGAGAGCAATGGGACCTTCTCTTCTTCTGTCACATTAAATGGAAAGAGTACATTTAAAAGAGAGAGAGAGAGAGAGAGAGAGAGAGAGAGAGAGGTGGGTGCAGACAGCAGTAGTACCACCTAAACCATTGAATGGAAAGGAACTTGAAGAAACTCTCTCTCTCTCTCTCCTCTCTCTCCTCTCACTTAAAATACACCGGCCAAAAGCTTCATTATTGAAATAGTGCGTTTGTTCCTTGATTTCACATGAGAAAATGGCGATTGCAAAATTAGCTTCTTTTATCAAAACTATTAAAAAAAACCCCAATGTATCATTTAGCAAAGTTTTTCAATATTGGCCAAAGTTAGCAAGTACATAGCGAACATACACATATTTCTTTTTTGAGGGTAACATGATTACATCCATTTAATATCTCATTGTTTAATGATAACCCTTGGCTTTTAACTTAAATACCAAAAACACTGTCTTAAATTACACCTCAAATGGAAAGAAAAAATCAAAACTCTACTCTAGATATTTTCGCAAAGCACAGACATGTCTTAAGAATAAAATTTAGCAAACAGAATCAAATTCGAACTTATGACATGTCTCAGGAATAAAATTTAGCAACAGAATCATATTCAAACTTATGTATTTTCCTCTTCCCATAGTCTAGAGAAAGAATTTAGGAACAATTGAATTACCAACAAGAACTGTGCAGGCCTTCCACTTTCCAGTTTGATTTGCAAGGACCGGGTAGCCGCTGAGAACAACAAAGCCATCTTGAGTGCACCCTTTGCTTTCCATTAGAGTATTAAATGTTGAAAAGCTGCAAAGAGATAGAAGGAGAGAATGTTTAGACTGGTTAAGAAGAGGGTGGACTGAATACCAAAACGATATTAGTACTAGTAAAGTTGGGCTGCTTGAGAGGTTGCAAGGGGAGCTATAAGTAGGAAAATTTGGTTCCTTATCAAAACCAAATGAATGGAACTAATGAATCTTCAAAACGAGCAATATATCAAGATGAGAAAGGAAAGAAACCCATTTCAATCATGAGCACAATCAAAAGGCCTCAATCCCCACTTCAAATCAACACCTAGAATTTAAAAAAAAAAGCAAGATATTAGAAATGTCCACAAACGAATAAAAGAAACCCAATTACAAAATATTCAGAATGCAGCCAAATTGCATATGGAAAGCTTCAACATTCAGTTAAATTATACTACTGCCCAAAAACAGAACAGAAACCCACTTCAAATCCAATTACTATAAAGAACCCAAAACAAAACCCAATCAAAATCTAAATCAGGACACATTGATTACAATGATTCAGAGTCTAAACACAGCCATTCAAAACCCACCAGAAACATATACCCCATTCAAAAGCCAGACAGTGACCCAAATAAAAAGAAAACCAACTAAAAGTGTCAAAAAGATAGCTACCCAGTTCAGATTCCTTTTCCCTTTTAGCTACTACCCTCCATTTAAAGCAATTGCAACAGCTTTGGCTAATAGGCTTTATTCAACCTCAAACTTCCCAGTGCTGCTCTGGTATCTACTGCCATATTTCATTATTAGTGCAAAAAGATGAAGACCCAAAACAAAAAAGGACATAAAGTAATAGATCAAAGCTTCTGAGGCTCTTCAGGCTCTCGGTCTCAACTAATTGGAAACTGTAAAGCACAAAAACCCTAGATCCAAATCACATACCAGACCTTCTGATTCGCCATTTTCCTCCGCATTCGCATGTAGTTTGTGACCTAAATCAAAGACAACAACAAAGCACTAATCAAACTAGACATATGGATCATCAAAATCAAACGATCAAACCCTAAAGCAGAGGATCTCTTCTGTCGATCTAAAGAGAAGAAGCTCTAAAATAGGAAGATCTGTTTCATCGATCGAAACTAAAGGAGAAATCCAGATTTAGATCTACCAAAAATAACAAGGATGTTAGAGTTGAGAGATAGATTAGAGCATCAATGGCGAAGAAGAAAAAACCATAACTTGCCTCTTGAGAAATCGGGAAAAAGAGAGTTGAAGTAGAAGATTGGGAAGAAGAGAGAGTAGAAGATCGGGAAGAAGAAGAGCACAAGAAGAAAAAGAAAATGAACATTTGGTTTCTTCTCAAGTGGACCTCGTGCAAAATGGGTTAGATCCGATTCAGCTCAAGAACGGCCCAAAACTAGGACCAGAGTCCGTTCTTAAAATGTATTTTTGGTGTAGTGTACCATATAGCTTCAATGCAGGTATTCCATAACTTACGGAAGGGTAAGAGTGTTTTACAAATAAATATTCCCCAACCGAGTGATATGCACACCCCGTACAATCTCCAACATCCAATCATCATCTGTAACCAACTTCTTGCCCTTTAATGTAAATGGGCATTCATATTTCTTCGAACTTGTTTGCTTGGTCTTCTTATTAGGGGGTCTCTTATCCTTCGTCTTGCGAGAGTTATAATATCCAAATCTTTTACATCCAAGGATAAGTATAGGTTTTATACCAACTCCACCTGCATTTGCGGCTTTAATCACAATAACAATACCATTTCTCTTTCTAACATCACAAGCCTACTCGATTAATGCATTGTGGCTCTTGAATATCTGCATTTATTACAATTAAAAACTATTTTAGTTAACTCATATCACCAATTTAAAGATAATTTAACTTTGCATCTTACCTCATGAATTATAAATTCACTCATATAATCCATTACACACTCAGAGTTAACTTAATTGTATTGTGTAGATGGACCATCCTACATTAGAGAAATTCATATACAATTAGTGAATATATTAAAAAAATTAATACACTATTCGGCTAGGAGTGACCGAACATGTCTTATACTATTCTGCCACTCCCAACCGAATAGTATAAAGACTGTTCGGCCACTCCCAACCAAACAGACCTTGAATGTTTGGCTAGGAGTGGCTAGACGGTATAAGACCTATTTGGCCACTCCCAGCCATATAGTATTTATTTGCATTCGGGTCTGCAGGTCCGAACAAAAGACAGGCTGTTTCTTGAAAAAATCACTATGAATTTCCAAAAAAATGGAAAAATATATGAAAATGCACACACTACTAACCTTGTCAGTGCTCTGATCATTGAAAACCACTGCATGAGTGTTCATATGCTCTTCTATTGCACTATTTGATGTGTGTGATGGGACAAAGAATGAAAATAATGGAAGACGATGGTAATCAAGGAGAATGGAAGAAGATGGTCACCAAGGAAAATGGAAGAAGATGATCATTTATGCAGATTGGAAGAAATGGAAGATGGAAAGAGGAAAGGAGGAGATGAAAAGGTGTGTATGAAAAGAAATTAGAGATTTAAGTTTCCTGGCACAAAGGCATTTTTGGCCCTTTCATACATGGGCAAGATTGTAATATAAAAAATTTAAAACTCATGTCTATACTAAGTTAAAAACTGGTGTTGAAATAACAATTGGGTTTTGATCCTTATTTATATCTTGATAAGTAAACAGGTTTGGGTCTAAATTCTATTTTTGGACTCGTGACCTAAATAGTTTCGGGTCTAACTCAACCTTAGTTTTCGGCACGTGGACCTAAGACCCAACGTATCACTTCATTTTTATAGAAGTTTTACCAAAACATTCTCTAAACTTAGATCCAAACTTGAACCCACTCATACACAGAATTGGTTCCTACTCTGGTTCCATAATTTGATTAATTATTTTGGTTTTAATACTAAAAAATTGGATCCGAATTGGTTGCGGTTCCAATTCTAAGTCCATCTTTCATTAATGGCTCCGGGTCAGGATACACCATGGATGCGGACCAGGACCAGAGCCGACCCTCGAGTTGGCTTCTCTCAAGTGAAGTATTGGATTGTGGCAAACGCACACAGGAGTTACCCACGTGCAGAACGTTGGTAAAAGTTCATGCGGCAAACATATCTGTTTTCAAAAGGCTACTGAACAACAGAGCGATGAAAGTACGAACACGACATTGTGGAGAACAATTGCTTGCATTAATTGATATATGCTTGGCATTGTTTTATTGCTCTGCCTTTGATAGCTTGAGTTCTTTGTGGCGTCCTCTGGTTTTTGCATTCTTATCCAAAAAGATCATTAAAAAATCTTTTTTCCTCTCTACAGTAGGCTAACTTCTTTTCCCCTCAACTGAATAAAATGGGATAAAATAGACATTTTCAATCTTTTATTCTACATTAGAAGGGGAATTTCTCTAAGTTTTTAAGACTTATCAAAATAGGACAAAATAATAAAAATATATCTCAAAACAAGACATCTGGCCACAAATGCGACCGTCCAACCACTTTTCTCTTTTTTTCAGAAAATTTTTAAAAGCCCTTAGGACACATTGTTGTAGCGTCTAAAGAAAAGAGTTCGATGATCAAGCTCTCATCTCAGTCTTCCTTATTCCATCTTTGTAAAGCCATTCTCCTATTTCCTTCCAATTTTCTCTGTGAGCTAATGAAAAATCCACCCTCTTGAATATAATGAGTCCCATCGAAGCAAGCACCCTAGAGAGAACTATTATCAACATAATAACCAAATTACATTAGATAGGCTCACCTATTACCTGCATGCACGGACTAGTATGAGATTGGCAGCCCCAAGCATAGGCACAGGGGTGTGACAACACCCACAAGATTTCAGAAAAACCCCTTAAAGATCTTAAAAATATGATTTAATTATTTAATTTATTCACTTTGACCACTACCCACACTGCCCAAAATGAGAATCCTGGGTCTGCTATTGATGAGACCGATGCGAAATAAGTTAAATAAGACTCAACCAAAAACATCAAAATTAATTCATTTTTAAAATTTTTCTATAAGTTCAAAATTTTAAGTAAAAGGGAGAAGTAATAGTTGGTAACCCAAGACCAATGGCTGACCCAAAATTTTTATTTCGGGTATGTACCTAAACAGGTAATTTGGTTTTGGGAATTTTCGTGTGGATTTTGGAGGTAGACAAAGAATTTTTAAGTGAATTTTAAAAGTAAAGCCAGAATTTTCATTAAAGTTTCAAAAGTGGAGTGCGGTTCAATAGGTGCAACTCCCCCATGTGGATATACTTGGGTCCGCCTCTCTGGTCAAACTTAATTCTTACTGAACATTATGGAGATTGGCAGCTTGCAGCGAGTATCGCATGGTGATAGACAATGTTAGACCGCTTGGGCCGCAGCGTCCTTGCATAGAAGATTTTTAACTTTGATATGGCCACTTTTCTGCGGTAAGAATTTTTTATGGTTGATGCTCCACTTTTTATTAGGAATACTGGCAAAAGAATTAGGCAGAATTTTCACCATGGCAGGGGGGGTGCAGATTAGGAAATTAGCCTATATTGTCATATGATGGTAACCATCTGAAAAAGACCCCAATTTGTAACGCGCTATCTTTGCACTTATGATCCATTGATCAGATGGCTATGATTATTAGATTTTGCCCATGTAACGTAACGAGGCATTGTTGTGTGGCTAATTTATAACAAGACGTACCACTCTACGTCGCTACATACATTTGCACGAATCTAAGCGGACCCCAAGGTTCAACTCTTGCCCTCTGAGCTGCAGGCTGAAGCTGATTCCCGGACAAATGAAGGATAAATTTTGGAAATCCAACATTTAAGGTTGGAATTGCTGTGGACGAATTAAGCACCTCAATATGCATGGTAGGTCTTTGAATGACAAGAGCTTTGTCTTAAAAAAAAAAAAAAAAAGTTGCATTGTATAAATGATAAAAGAAGAGGCTTGCCATTACAACTCAAAAAATAACTCTTCTCACTCAGCCAAGTGTTTATTTTTTTGATTTTCCTAAACTACTCCACCTCCTTCCCCACTCCTCTCCTCTCCTCTTCTTCTCCACCATCCCCTCCGCCAACTCCCCACCACCTCCAACCCTCTCACTCCCTCTCCCTCTCTCCCACCGGCTCTCTTTCCCACTCCTCCCTCCCTCTCTATTTTCTCTCTTAATCTCCTTCAATCTCTCTCTCTCTCTCCCTCCCTCTTTCTCCCTCTCTATCTTAGTCGATGGTAGTAGGGGGAGTGGGCAGGGGGGGTAGGGGGATTAAGCGACAATGGGAAGAGATGGAGGGAGAGAGAGAAAGAACAAAGAGGGGAAGGAGATGGAGAGAGGATAGGAGCGGGAGGGAGGGAGGAGAGGGAGAGAGAGAAGGGGAGGGAGAGAGAGGGGCAAAGAGAATGGTGGGGAAGGGGAGGAGGGGAGTGGAGAAGGAGGTGGTGGTAGTTTAGATTTTTTTTTTCTTTTTTTTTTTAACTGAGCGGAAAAAGTTATTTTTTGAGTGCCAATAGCAAGCCTTTAAAAGAAATTGCCTCCTACTCTAATGGTAAGAGGTTTGGTTCTTACCAACCTGGCGAGAGTTTGAACCTCGCCAAGAACCATCTCTCATCCAAGGATTTATTATCTTACCCCAGGTCCTCCTCCCTCATGAAAGGTTTCTCTAACCTCTCCCAAGGTACCTTCCCTCACTCAATGGCTCCCTCAGCAGAGGATTAGGGGCCCTAGCCCTTTATGGCTGGGATTCAAAAAAAATTTAAACAAAAGCAAAGAAAAAAATATAGCACGCCTCTAAAAGAAATATTACCTTCATTTGATGATCTTAACCACCTTTTAAGGTTGCTCACAATGACTTGCGGACTATAACCGAATAAGCCTCAATTGGTAATATGTAATATATTAATTGAAAACTCATTAGCCTTGCCACTTGATTATCTATATTTTGTTAAATATTTTCAAAATTTTAGATTCTTATTTTCTGCGTAGTGTTTAACGAAAAACCTTTTTAAAAAATCATGCAGCTTTCACGCAAAAATTGTATTGAAAATTCCATGAAAACAATGCTTTAGGGAGCCCAATTTCTATTTGAAGACTCGAATTTCAACTTTATTTTGCTAGAGTGCAAACTCCCACGTTGCATAAGTTGAACGAACAAGGCATTTGTAAGAAATCCCCTCCTCTTTCTCATCATTAAAGCCTATTCTCAACCATATTAGGGTTGGTTGCATGAATTTTTTTTCTTCATTTGATCATGTCCAAACCATTTAAATTGGATCACATTGGACTTACCATTTATTATTGCCATATGTATAGGCATGTTTGTATAACCATTTTCTGTGGAAAAGGAAATGGTTTTCTTCGAAAAACTTATTTTTAATGTGTTTGGTACAATACAATTCCTTGGATCTGCTTTTCTGCTACGTTACTGCCACGTCAGACTTTTTTTTTTGAGAAGATTGGAAATTAAATCCCATGGGGGGCCATCGGACTTCCATTTCTACAGAAAAGTTGGCGCTCCTTTATAATTTTGTTTCCTAATTCATCTCCACATAAAAAAAAAAAACTAGTTTTCCATAAGAAATTTATAGTCGCACCAAATAATATTTGCATTATTTTATCAAGGAAAACAAATTCACACCAAACATGAGTTTCATAGTTTTGTGGAACTCTTTTTTAGAGGTTTTTAATTGCCATGGAAATTGCTAATGTAACAATTTTTTCTTTCCGTGGAAATGGTGTGTGCACAAATGTGGCCTAAATGTTTTCAAAGAGCTCATTTTTTATTATATATATATATATATCTTTTTTACACATCCATCTCAACATTTTTATGTGCCACTCTTTGTGTACTTATATTGCTACACACACATTGTACATGTATTGTATCTTGATTGTCTTGATTAACCAACATTAATCTTCACAAGTCAAGACTGATCTAATCATTATCCTTTAATATTTTTTCCTCAATCTTATTAGTACATGTAAGAAATTTTTCCTTTAAGGGCATGAATGGCAAAAAGAGATGAATCCTCTATTTAGACGACTCCTTTGGTTAGCTGGAAACAAGCTCTCTATGTGAGGAACTCGCGACTGAGTTCCAAGTTTGGCTAAGGGAGAGGAAACCTACCATTTGCACTATGTATCATCCAATGTTTATATCTTTTTTGCAAGTTTCTCATAATTCACGAAAAATCAAGACCCGAGCTTTTAGCCCATTACTATTTTAGGCTTTCTAAAATTTTTGAACAATTTAGATCATTCAAATGGGGCCCACACAAATTAAAAATTAATATTTTTGGGTCTAGACTCTTTTACAAATATCTTAAAATGCGCAATGGATCTACTACTGAAATTCAAGCCCCTAGCCATTTTGGGTCTCCTTGAATTGATTCATAGTTTAGACCATTATTTTGGGCTCCACAGGAATGAAAAACAGAAAAAATGAATGATTGAAAATCATATGTTTTTTGCATTGTGGTTGATCAACGGTCTGTAGTTGTTTGCCTTTTTCTAAGAATCCATAATGAATCAAGATTCCAAATTTGACACCTTAGCCATTTTTGGCCTCCTTAAGAGAACTAAGGGTTCAGCTTTTGCAAAAAGGGAGCAGAAAATTCTATAATTGATCATATAGTGTTGTTGACGCTTTTGTAAATATCTCAAAGTTAGGAGATGAATCGTAGCCTGTTTCAATCCAGTGGACATGTTTAACAGTTTGCATTTTTATTATGGGCCTATAAAAAGGAAAAAGGATTACCTTCGCAAACCCACTAAGTGTACTGTACTCCTCCTTTCCTTGATTGTGCTGATTTTCAAAAGAGGACCTCCTCAGATCTGACTGCTAAAATAATTGTAAACGTTCTCTGCAAAATAATTGTAAATGTTCTCCGCCAAATATGGGTTTTTCACGCAGGAAATTGGCGAAGAATCCTATCCAGATAGTTGCCAAAGGTGCCCTTAATCTCTTTTGGTATGTATAGGGAGGTAAACGGATTAGATGCGGTCCCGATCCATAGTGGAACTGGAATCGAAGGTAACCATTTCGCAGAGGATGGATCAATTTCCAAACTGGTTCCAACTCGGAACCATGAAAAACATAAAGCAGCCACCTTTGAAGATAGCCCACATTGAGATCAACAGTAAATTCTATAGAGAGAGGGAACATAAAAGACAGAAACAGACCCCACCCAATCTCCTCACTACAGCCGAGTTAACGAGCAGACTCGTTTTACAACAAGAGAACTCAACCCACAACCGTGCCACTAAATTAAAAAAAAAAGGAAAAGAAAAAATTTAAAAAAAATGCCGCACAAGCACCTTATAAAAAAGGGACAACCACATAACATTCAACAGACAGAATTGCACTAAAAGCAACCATTACTACACTGCCACCGTAGAAGAAGATGACCCACATAGATATCACCCCACAAGAAAACATGAGAGAGAGAGAGAGAGAGAGAGAGAGAGAGAGAGAACAAGGCCCGAGTCTGTCTCCTCAGCCGGCCACCACCTCTGAGTTAACGGACAAACTCGTTTCAACCCACAACCGTGCCATTACTAGCCCCGGCACCGGCTTCCATTACACCATCTCCAGCAATCCCATCCACAGTACCATTATTACCAACTTGCCTAGTTATGATCACACCACTCCCACGTATGTTAGTGTTGGTGGACCACTTGGCAGGACCATAGATCACCACATTCCTGTCATCCTGCATTATCAGCACATAGTTAGCAGTCGCACCCCTTGAGTTGCTAGCCCAAAGGGCGCGCCCAGTGGGCCTATACACCACAAGGTTCCCATCCTTCTGCAACGTACAGTAGCAGTTGCGATCAAGCCCACCCGTGTTGGAGGCCCAAACGGGTTTCCCGCTCTCGTATAGGACAAGGTTGCAGTCGGTCTGGCAGACGAAGGAGTAGGTTTTGTAGCTTAGGTATTCGCCTGTTTTGAGAGTTTCTCCACCATAGAGTACGTTTTCCGCTCCTATGGCTGTTTGATTGAGAATAATGAGAAGAGCAAGGAGAGAAGAAATGAAGATGGGTTTCATGGTGTTTGTATGATATGGTAATTGTTTGTGTTTCGTTTGATTGTTGATTGGTGAAGTTCTGTATATATAGAGTCTAGAGGGAGACAGTTTAATGGTGGGAAGGTGGGCCGTTTTGGGGGAAATGGTTTAGCATTGAACCACTATGCTGGTGAGTTAATGACAGTGTATGGGGAGGAAAGGAGCTTGAATGATACAGTTGTAGGAACAAAAGGTTGGACAAAAAGGATGGAGTCCGGATGCTATAAGGAGGCTCTCACAGAAAAAATACCAAACCGAGGGAAGTGAAACTCTGCATTAGGGCCCATTTTTTGTCAATTAAACTGATCAAAAGGAAGTTCATTATCTTGTATGAGATTTAGAGGAATTTACACCATATGAGTTTTGATTGTATCACGAGTTAATGACTAAATGAAAACAAAAATAAAAACATTTCCAAAGTGCCTTAATCACATTCGATGACGGTCGGCCCGGCAAAATGTAATCCGACCTGCAAAACCGACCCAACTCGTGTATAACCTACAAAACCCAATCTGCATAATAGACAGGTTGCTCACAGGTTAGGAAATTCTAACCCTCAATTAAACGGGTCAAGTGAGGATTGACCCGTTTAACCGGCATACTCCACATTATTTTTTTTTAACTAAAACCTATTTAAGAATATAAGCAAAAGTGCTCCTCATGATTATCTCCACTTCCATCTTGTCAGATTTCTTGGTTTCTTCCTTACTATTCACTTTCTTCTTTGTTTCCAACTCCTATTTACATCAACTATACTTATATTATAATTAAAATTTTGATTTAAAAAATGCAATCGATGTGGGTTATGCAACCCAACCCAACCCACATAACCTGCAAAGGCTATGCGGGTTAAAGTGGGTCTAGTCGGGTTGACTCGTGGTGGGTACGGATTAGGGGTTTCTGACCTGTTTAATAAACTAGTTGAATGTAGGTTAGACTGCTTTGGCCCATTTATTAAACAAGCCCGACCCCTTTAGCCCGATTGCACCATATCGTGAGATTCCAAAAGTCATGTTTTTTTTTTAATTATTTTTGGAATCCCATGATGTGACGGTTTATCCCATGATTATATGGGTTACATATATAACACATGGTATATTAGGTTTAAGAGCTAGACCAGCAAGAAGTGTGGTGAAAACACTTTGGTGATATCTTTTAGAGGATTTTACTCGAAAACCCCCTTAGATGGTATCTATACTGCATTGTGTTGAATAATTCTAATCATACGAGATTGTTCCTCAAATACATTTCAGGTGTAAAAAAATATTTATGGTGGAGTCGCTAGCAACTCTGCTCCTCCCATTATTTGTAATTGAGAGTCACTAGCAACCTTTCTTGCAAGAAATTTGCTTTACTTAGGTATCCTTTCTAATACAAATGGTTCACCAACAATGACATATCAGGGGAAAGCTCTTTTGGACTAGAAATCTCCTCCTCTGCCAAAGACACCGATGATTCTATAGAGCTCTCACTTTCCTTCCCCATAATCTTTATCTTCTTCTTCAAAATATTAGATTTTAAGCGAGGATTTGGAGGCTTTTCAAGCTGAAAAACTAGTCCATAAAGTTTAGATGCTACTACAAAGGGTTTTGATCTTCTTTAGATGTCTCCAAATGCTTTGAGTTCGTACTGGATATGTGATATCTTGTTGCCAATCTCTGTAATTCACATGATAACGTCTTCGAATTGGCAGTTTCATTTGAATAGGAGTAGTTTGTCTCTAGTGTGATTACATTCAAGAAGAAAACCCTAGGATTTAGAGGATTGTTTAAAAATGGATAAGATTTTAGGTGTTTCAGGAGTAGTTGGCTTGTTCTGAAGATCTAAGCATGGATGTGCTTCAACTTAGCCATGATTTGGTTTTGAGGTAGGAATAATCGCCTACTTTTTCTCAACATCCTCCAAATTCTCATATGAGTGACATGGATCCTTTTTTCATAATCCAAACTTCTCCAACTAATTAACTAGTAGAAGAAGAAGAAGATCCAAGGTCTTGGAAACCCAATAAGAAAGAGCTCCCACCAAATTTCCTTTTTTTTTTATGAGTGATGAGCACAACAAATTTGGTGAGTGCTCTTGTTTCGAAGACCTTGGATCTTCTTCTTCTTCTTCCTCTAATTTATCAGTTGGAGAAGTTTTGATTATTACAAAAAAACACGTCACTCAGATCATCATCTTCTTCCTCTAATCTATTATCGCAGAGGGCCACTTGTAGAACTCATCTCCATCGGAAACAAAAAGAGCAAGTTGGGTTCATTTTAGTTGTTGTGTCAAAAAAGTGCTACTATCCTTTGAGGCTATTGCCTCTTTATGTATGGATGAAAATGAAATCATATTTACAATGCTTTTTTGGTTTGTGACAGTATCTTGTGAGGTTATTGCCTCTTTATTTACAATAGTGCTTCTCTTCCTACATGCAGTCCTTCTTTGAAACCGTTGTATAGAGAATGGTTAAGAGTCTTCTCCTCACGAATTGCAACTCCAGAATGAGTTAGTAAGCTAGTGGTAAAGAAGTGGAAATCCCACCTTCCCTGACCCCGAAGGATCCTTTTCTCATATAAGGGCCTCCTTACTTTACCTTATTAATGAATCGATATGAACCGCTAGTGGCGCTCACTTATTATACATATTACTGAATAGATAAGAACCACTAGAGGTGCTCTCCAGGATATATTGTTTTTTAACTTAAAAGGGCCCTGAGGACCAATCTTGTGTAGTCAAAACTACTCAGTACAATATAGTGTAGGTGTCGTCTAAGAGGAATTCTCATATTAAATCCCCTCTTTTTTATTTTCATTTTTACTTTTTATCATTAATCTTTAAGGAAAAAAGTTTAATTGATATTACTTCATAAAATTTCCTTTGTTTTATTTATGTTCATTGTTATGATGGGATCAACTCCTTTTGAGAATAAAAATCTTCCACATTCCATTTTAAAGGAGGGCATTTAATTTGAATTGTTTAACCCATCAAGTAGTTCCACTTGAACTGTTCAGATTTTTAATAAATGAGGCTATCATGAAATTCTACTTGACTTAACTTTTTGGTGAGTGAGATCTTTCATATGACTCAATGATGAGTGTGTATACAGTGTTCTGTTTGTTCCTCTCTCTGTAAATTTTTCTAAGGCATATTTGGAAGTTCACTTGTAAAGTTCAAAGTAAATGGACTTTTAAGATAAAAGAAAAGAAAAGGGGATTTATTTAAAAATATGAATTTTCAAAAAAATTATATTTTTTGATAAGACCCCTATTCTTTTCTTATTTCTTAAATGTGGTCATTCATTTTGAATTTACTTTATAAGTGAATTACCAAACAGGCCAAAGGAGAAGTTTGTTAAACATTTAAACCACAAAAGAAATGAAAACAAATGCATTTTAGAAAGTAAAGAAAGAGCCTACAAAAGCTTACGCAATTGAATCATAAAGTCCCAGATTAGTAGCAAGTATATCAGAGATTCTCTATGTACAAGAGTCAACTAGGCTCCTTTGAATATTATATTTAGCACTCTTTGAGATTGAAAGGATAAACTCTGAGCTATTAGAGTCTAGCTAAGAGAGTGTGGGTAGCTGGAAGTGCATCTATATAAGTATACATCACCCTTTTTTTTATCATATATTGTAAGGATTTTTATATTGACTAATTCATGGGTTAGACAAAACTTGGGTCCATATGAGTTGTATTTTATATTTTGTAGTTTGGACTAAAGTTCTAGCCGCAAGAAGAATTGAGGAGAAAAAAAATGAAGTACAAAAAAACTGGGATGCCTGATTGATGGCCCGACTAGCTGATCGACCAAATTGGAGATAGAGGCATTCCCTAATTGATAGAGCCAGTGGCCCGATCAACTGGATAGAGTTTTGAACCCCACTGACTTGCTGCAGAAATATTTTTTATTTGTGTCAGAATTAGTAAGTTTGGTTCTACTAATGAGGCACGAACTGTGGTTTATAAAAACGGGGTTTTCTCTTAACCCTCAATACAAATCTCATATTCTAAAGTTGATAACACTATTTAGAGATCATCCTTGTTATTTAGAGCTTTTATTGGAGAGAGTTGCTAAAGGTTTATAGTTCTAGAGTTTTGCTACTTCTACTTTCCTGTAAGATATTGTTCATCTTGTTGATTAAAAGTATTTTGGAGCAAGCGTGGAGAGCATTGCAAGCATAGTTAAGTTATATCGTGGATTCTTACAAGAAAAATTACATCCTGTGGACGAGAGACTAACTATATCAGGTTGTGAGTATATCTTGTAACTGCTTAAATTAGTGCTTGATTAGTCTATTGGGGCTCATGGTTTTTTCACACAGGGGCTTCCACATAAAATTTGCTTGTCTTTTACTTGTGTTGTTGATTGCTTTTTGCTTCCAAGTCTGCTTTATTTTATTCTACTACATATTGTTTGACTTGCAATTTAGAAATTTGAAATCCTATAAAACTTTTAATTGGTATCAGAGAGAATTATACTAATCTACTAAGTTAAATCTATTGAGATTTTTAGAATGGAATTCAATTGGGAAGGCACATCTATAATCAAGCCTTGTGTTCTGAAAGATAATAAATCTGACTTAAAGAAGATGCTCAAATCTGAGTTTGAGAAGAAAACCTTTAGATCAATTCAATAATTTGAATGCAAAAGGGTTTGATAATAGAGTATCTATATGTGCAAATAGAAAAAAGAAAAGGTGTGGTAAAATTGATTTTGAAGATGCAAAAAATTCATATCCTGAAACCACCAATGCCAGGTATGTGCTTTCATGGCTAGGTCTTCACGTGTTTCATCAAAAGCTAATCCGGAAGATGAAATTAGTGAATTAAAGGAAGAACCTGATTAGAATAAAGAATATTAGATTCTATTCATAAATCTATAAAAATGGGAAAGATGAATCAGAAAATTACAATCAGTTAGCAAGCTATAGAAGACAAGATTACTTCACTAAAAGTTGAATTGGCTGAAGCTCATGATAAGGTAAATTTTTTTTATAATCAGAAGAATGATTTAACTAACAAATTGGGCTGTTGCAGATCAAACGTATGAGTTACTGGTTGCTGATCATTAGAATTCTACTCAAGAGATGGAAGAATTGAAGAAAACACTTCACATTTTGAAGATGACGCTGTTAGAGTTGAATACCCCAAAGGAATTGTTTGACAAGATGAATGCTAGTTTTACAACACTTAATGATATCTTTTGCAATTAGAAATGAGCTAACGACAAATGTGGTCTTGATTATGATCAAGGTGCATCCACTTTAAAAGTTTAAGGCATAACAATTTCTGTTAAAAGTTTTTCTTTAAATTCTTTTGCATCAGCTGCTCCACATATTGCTAACACAAATTATATAAAGAGTCAGGCAAAGAAGAGGAATGTGTCAAGTCCTACATTCACACTCACATGTCGTCATTGTGAAATTAAAAGACCCATTCAACCCCATTGCAACAAGCTGAAAGCCTTACAAATGATAAGCAATAAAGGAAACAAATGTCTAAGCAAGTGATTAAGACTAAAAATATCTGTGTTAAAAAAGATGATGTGCCCAATATGTTGGTACACACTGTGCTGAAACTATTAAATTTGCAAGTGTGGTTATCAACATCCAAAAACTCATGATCAAGAAAATCAAACTCCCATCCCCAATTGCCATGAGAATATCCTGAAGGAGGAGTCACAATTAAGAGAGAACTACTACTGGATCTTGATTGACAGTTATACCACATGTTAATATCATTAAGTTTGTTAATTATGGACAAAAAAAGAGGAGAATAAGGGATTTGTAAGAAGTCTAAAGACAAATGAGCTGAAGATGGATTGATTCAAATTTCAAGGACTCAAATTTTAAATTTTTTGCAATTAATGCAAAGCTGATGGTACAATATTTTGCAATTGGTGTAAAGCTGATGGTATTTTTTTTTTTTTTTTTTTTTTGTCATTCAATGTACTCAATGTAATTTTGGTTTTTTTTTTGGGTAAATTGATTATATAGAAAGTTTTGTCCATGAATTGTCAAAGAAAGAGATTATAAGGATTTTTGTGTTAGCTAATTTATGGGTTGGACAAAACTTAGGTCTATATGGGTTCTATTTTATGTTTCGTATAGCTTGGACGAAGAGTTGAAGAGAAAAAAAAAAGGAAGAATAGAAAAAATAGGATGCTCAATCAATTGCTTGATTGCCCGATCGATCGAATTGGAGGTAAAGGCATTGCCCGATTGATCAAATGGAGTTTTGAGGCCCACCGACTTATTGCGAAAATATTTCCTATTTATGCTAGGATTTGTAAGTAAGGTTCTATAAAGGCTATCTTAGTGAGGCACGAATTGTGAATTATAAAAAAAGGGTTTTCACTCAACCCTAAACACAGATCTCATATTCTAAAGTTGGGAATACTCTTTGGAGATTATCCCTGTTATCTAGAGTTTTCATTGGACAGAGTTGCTAAAGGCTTTTACTTCTAAAGTTTTACTGCTTCTAGTTCCTTGTAGGAAATTATTTATCTTGTGGATTCAAGGTGTTTTAGATTAAGCGCAGAGAGCAAGGGAAGCAGAGTCGAGTTGTCGTAAATTCTTACAATAAGAACTACATCCTGTAGACAAGGGATTTACTATATAAGATTGTGAGGATATCTCGTAATTGTTCGAAACTAGTGCTTAATTAGTTTGTTGGGGCTCTCATTTTTTTCCCATCGGGGTTTCCACGTAAAAATTTTCATGTTTTCTACTTTTTTTGTTAATTGCTTTTTGCTTGCATGTTTGTTTTATTTTATTCTGCATATTTTTTGACTTGCAATCTAGACCCTATAAAACCTTTACATATCATCTCCAGCACCATCAAGATTAGCAACATTGTTGTCATTACCATCCATTGACACCATCATCTTGGTGATCAGCACCATCTATCTTCATTACCACCATCACCATCATCCTTGTGATCACCACCACCACCACCATCATTACCACTCATCACCATTCCATCACATCACAATCACCATAACCATCATCCACATCACCATCACTAAGCTTTTGGCTCATTGGCATAACCATCGCCATACCACAACCACCACCAAGATAAGCTTTTACCAAAAAGAAAAAAACAACCCACCACAATAATCATCACCATTATCCAAACAAGCAAACTCTCCTTCATAGGGAAGGTGAGACGGAGAGGTGGGGGATTTTTGTATAGTGTCACATTTGAAATATTTTTATACTCTAGAAATCTTTTTAGGAGGAGCTAGAAGAAAATTCAACTTTTTGAGTTGAGAAACTCACAACTTCTTTAAAATCTTTACACATCCAAAGAAGCCCTAAAGGCATCAACCAAAGGCCATAGGGCGCCTAGCAAATCCCAATTGGGCTAAATATAATGTCGGAAACTCCCAGGACAATGTGTCATATATATGATTTGCCTTCCTAACATCCAATGTTAAAGCACATAATTTCCCTCTACAAAAGCTGTAAGCCATCCTGCGAGCAATCTATTTAGCAATAATAATATGATCATTTGCTATTTGTCATATTTGTCTGAAAAATACAAGTCCTGTAATGAAATTTCTCCATGGCTGTTCATTTGCACCCATTTCCATGTAATTGATATAAATGTTTATTGTACTTACTTACTACCTAGACTCATAGAGAAGAGTGAAAATAGGTCCATTTTTGTTTAAAAATTTTCACACTTGCTCGTGCGATTTTCTCCCAGTATAGATCATGGGGTCAACTTGCCTTCTATTTTTTGCAACCTTTTTAGGTCATACAGTTTTAATCAGTGACTCTTTTTGAGCTATTAAAACCCACAAATATTTTGTATCATATCTTAAATCTGTGTAGATTTTGTCATATAAGAAAATTTTACATGTGTAATTAAGATCATTAATGTGCTTCTGGTACGTACCAACTAATTCAGTTGAGCAAGTGACCTTACAATGTCATGATTTGTCCATCATATGGTCGTTCCTTCAGTACTAATGGCTATGGGGAGTCCCTTTGTAGGTCACTTGACGAAAGTCATTTGGCCCATTAGCCCACTATTTAGTACTGAGACAAAAGAATGATATTAAAAATTCAAATACTTAATTCTCATTTGTATCATAGGATATCTACCAATAACATAAAATGATAGAAAAATGTGCTCTTACGATCTTCTCTTTCTTTCTCTCTTGATTTGGACTCAATTTTATTTGACTAACAAATAAACAAGCCTTAGTTTTTATTTCATCTATTGGGTGTCATTAACTACTTCATTTATGTGTTTCCAACAAATTTGATTATCTAAAGACAAAAGACCCCTCCATCATTTGAGGAAAGATGGACCTTTTTTTTAAGCGGAAAAACCCAACCCATTTCACAAGCATTGTAGAGCATACGTCAAAACTCGAGATAATTGGCACAGTCTTATAAGCACCATGTATGTGGGTTAAGACAATCTAACACATTAGAAGCTTGCACCTCTATCACAATACTAAATTTCCCAACTACTATAGACTTCTCAACTACTAAGAATGGGCAAAAAAATGATATTGCTAATAAAGTGGTGTGAAGTGAAGCTTTTATTTTAAGAGACATGAACATATGGAGGAATTCTATTAAAAGTATAAAAATTTAGGCAAAAAAATGATATTGCTAATAAAGTGGTGTGAAGTGAAGCTTTTATTTTAAGAGACATGAACATATGGAGGAATTCTATTAAAAGTATAAAAATTTAAAATTTTTTCTCTTTTAAAAAAGTTTAAAAAAACCATTACATGCTACTAAATATTAAAAAGTCATCTATTTTAAAAAAAATCATATACTTTTTTTTTAAAAAAAGAAAATTTTCTTATCAAGCCATCAAAGACAAAAGGCCATTATAAATTAAAATTAGTACCCTTGTATTTTATTCTCAATTTTAGAAAAAGGTAAAAAAAATTCTTATCACACCACTAGAGATAAAAGATCATTATATTTAAACATCATCTCTTATATTGTCGGCCCTAATGTCTATGCATGTGATAGGATCTCAGTTCTGGAGACATTAAAATATGTGGTTTAACATGCATTTTTCACACAACCTGATAATTAGGATTTGGAGATGTTCACATGCTTGCGAAAATAAAGACAAAAGACTTTTTTAGTGGATAAGGGTTGGGCTAGGGACACATTTAAATGCATGTTGGGTACACTTTATAAAAATCTGAGCCATTCATTAGTTTTAAGATATTTATTATTTATTAAATTTAAATTTATAAAAAATCATTGAGGCGTCTAAACATTTATTTAGATTGATAAATATATGAGTACCTTTCTCTATTTCTATTACAATAAAAAAAATATAATAAGATAAGTCCATTATATACTTCGGATGGAATTTAATTTAATGATGTTAATTTTATATATTTAAATAATAAAAAGTAATTATTACAAACGATCCTAAAATTGATGGGTGACTTGAATTATAAAAAAGTAGGCTCCTTGGTACATTAAAATGAGGGCGGTGTACCAGTAGACGCCAGCCCACTGGGTAAGGGAAAAGACCAGAGGAAAGACGACCACAAAGGCAGACTGATTTGGTGCAGGCCTGCATGCGATAACGAAGCTTGGGAAAGATTCCCACGGGAGGATAAGATAATCTGACAGGCAAAAAGACACGTGATCACTCCGTATTATTTATTTATCCGCGGAAAGCATTTGTCTCCCACGCGCCCATATCCCTACAAGCAGTACTGCTGCATTGCAACCACCCATGTATACTTGAAAGATGTAAACCCATTTCTGGAAAAGGAGTCCATACTGTCTAGCGTAAAGAGTACTAAGCCATTTCTGGAAAAGGAGTCCATACTGTCTAGCGTAAAGAGTACTATCACTGTGCTGCCCAAGAGATTTTTATTCCTTTCACCAGTGAAAAGAGCCAGGGCACACATTTTTTTAAAAAAAAATTCTTACATGTTCCTTTATTAAAGCATTATCAAATTTTATTCTGAAAAGGAGATCAATAGTAAATCACATTAGTAATCATATTTTCAATCTTAAGAGAGAGCCCATACTTATTTAAATTAATATACAAGAAATCTCATAAAAGGGAAAGAAGTTCATTTGCATTGTTGGAATTTTAAATAAAAACATAGTTTTATGAAAATTAGTTCTCATAATTTTTTTTATGAAAAGTTTAAATAGGGCTTATTTATCATTCAATTCAAATTTTACAGTACATAGGGAACCTCCATAGTTACACACCTAAATTTCAATCAAATATGAATATATTTTATCGTTGAATCGATTATGCATCAATCCAAATTGATTGAATTTTTGAGCAACAAATAAAAGAGATAGAGGTATATAATTAAAACTAAACTTGATATTTGAAGTAGTCTCACATAGATTTTTTTTATTCTCTCAAGTCTCATCTCCAAATGCAATCCTCAAGTGGGCCCTATAAAGAGTACTCACAATAGATATGTGCGGATACTTATTATAGGATTAAAGCCCTTTAAATAAATGGACGATGGCGAGAAGTAGCATTCCCTTCATTAACCCTTCAAGCACTTAAAAAAAAACACTTCCAGTAATTAAGTTTTATGGACGATCTGGACTCGGGGGAGAAAAAAAACTCTCATAGTGGTTATGCCAATGGGTTTGTGGTTGTTGGATAAAGATCTCAGCCGAAATTAAAAATATGCTCTTTAACTTGATTTATAATTCACGATAAGGCCGAATGGCATAGAGTCCATGTTTACATGTAATGATATGTTTAGAATAATTTATATAATAATATAATATTAAACTAAATAACACTGTCCTAGAAATCGTCAAAGCGAGCTTTTCCAGTGACGGGCTATGTTTTGTATTGGGTTTGTTAAGGAGGAATTTTTTAAGATTGCGGAGATGGGTCATGATAGAATTTTTGGAGGTCGTGGAGATGAGTTTATGGAGATGGAATGTATTGATATTATGAAGATGGGTTCTTTTGGGAGATTGTGCATATGGGTTTTGTTTAAGTAAATCAATTTAGTAAGAGTAGAATTTTAATAATATTTGAAGATGGAATTCCCTGTTTGTGCAGATGGGTTTTGTTTAAGTAAATTGTTTTAGCGAGGGTAGATTTTTAACAATATTTGAAGATGAAATTCCTTAGGACATTGTGCAGCTACGTGGAGGATGTAATTTTTGGAGATTGTGGAGATGAGTTTATGAAGATGGAATGTATAGGTAATATGAAGATGGATTAATTTGGGAGATTGTGCATATGGGCTTAATTTGGGAGATTGTGCAGATGGATTTTGTTTAAGTAAATCGATGAAGTAAGATTAGATTTTAATAATATACGAAGATGGAATTCTTTTGGGGATTGTGCAGCGCATTTGGAGGTTGAGTGAAGCACTGGAGGGTGGGAGACGTACACCGGAGTCACACCCACGTGCAAAACGTTGGAACAGTGATAGTACAAAAAACAAATCTGCTAAGATTTACAAAAAAGGATTTTGTTGAATATAAAAGCTCGGTTCCACTTTTTTTGTCGCCGCATAATTGATTGCGTTCAGTAATGTATACAGGTCTTTTGTTTATTGCACCCCTTTTAATGGATGACCCGGAGCGACCGCAGCATCTATGCCATTTATCACGTGGGAATCCCAACTTACAATTGAGAGCATGACTAGCAAGCACGGCAATAGAAGTTATAAAAAAAGCATCATTTGTTAGAAGTAAGAAAGAGCCACAGAGAAGAATAAAGAAAAAAGGAAGCGAGATTTTATTATTAAGAGTTGTTTGTATGTAATGGGAGGAAAAAAAATTTATTTATAAAATAAGATTGTTTTTTTCCTAAGCAACTTAAAAGGGAAAGACTCTAACCCTAAGTAATCCCTTTATCTTATGTGGATCCCAACGTAGGCATCCACCTATGATAATACATCTTATAACATCCTCCTTAGATGACCACCATTCAATGACAGTTGCCTCATTAAAACCTTGTAAAGAAAAAATCCAGTGAGATAAAAACCAAAGTAAAGGAAAAAAAGTACAATGTTTTATAATATCATTGACTTGGTATTAGACGTGCATAATGCTGCCTCGTTAAAACCTTGACTAGAAAAATCCAATGGAATAAAGCCTAAAAAAAAATAGTACAGCGCACAGATATCCTAGGTAGCATACTTCAGGATACCTCCCCCTGATTGACTATTCTCTCTGATGATAACAACCTTTCATATAGTTAGGAATGTCAATCTAGTATACAAATCTCTAGAATACTGATTTTGGTAAAGACTTCGTAAACTGATCAGCAATGTTGTTTCTTGAACGAACTTGTTTAACTTCAATCTTGCTATTCTTCTGAAACTCATGAGTGAAGAAGAACTTTGGTGTAGTATAATTATTTAATCTGTTGAATACATGCCTCATTGTCTTCGCAGATAATTCTCGGAGCACCTATACTAAGAGGCAATTGACAAGAACTATGAATATGCTGAATTAAAGATTTAAGCCACACACATTCCCCACTGATTTCATAGAGGGCTAAAATCTTAGCATGGTTAGAATAAGTAGCTACCAAAGTCAATTAAGTAAAATACCAAAAATAATGGCATTGCCATTAAGAAATACACAACATGTCTATGATCGACTCATATGAGGATCAGAGATATATCCTGAATCTGCATATCCTACAAAATTTGAATCTTTACAACCATAAGAATAAAATAGAAGCAAATATAGTAGGATTCGTTTCATACCAATCTATTATTTTTTGAATTGGTGTGAAACTATATATAGCACCCATATTTACAAATAATGAAATATCATTTTGAAACTTCTCTCAAACTGCAGGCTGAGACAAAATTTTCCTGTAAATAATCAATAGTTTTTTCGAGCTCTTCTGGAGTCCTGATTAGATTTATGTCATTTTCATACACTCTTACTATTATAAATCCATTTAAGGATTTTATAAAGATACACGAGCAAATGAGATTGTTTTTATAACCTTTCTTAGATAAATATTCATTAAGATGATTGTACCATATTTTTCTGGAATGCTTCAGACCGTATAATGGACGTCTTACTTATATTGAGTACGTACACTCTGATTTTGTTTAGGCAAAGTAAATCTTTCTGGGATTTTCATATATATATCTGTATATGTTTTCAATCCCAAGTTTTTGCAAGAAACCTTGTATCACAAGTCTTGCCTTCTATCAAGTAATTTCATTCATTTTCCTTACAAACACCCATTTGTAACCTACAGGGTTAACACCTTTTGGGGTTTGTACTATAGGTTTAGATACACCATTTCTAGTGAGAGACTGTAATTCCTTAATGGCATCTCTTTATTTTGGTCAATCTGTTCTTTGTCGACATTCATTTATAGAACATAGTTTTATATCCCAATCATCTTTCTCATTTTCCCTTGATATTTATGTAGCTACCGAATATGCAAATGCGTCATCAATGATAATTTCATTTTTATCCCATCTCTCTTTTGAATAATTATAAAGTATAGAGATATTTTATTTATTAGGTACCCATTGCCTCTTTAGGGGCTTCCAGAGTCTCTTCTAGGACATCAACTTCTTTAGAAATTTTAGAGAGAGTGGATTTTGTCATAAACTCTTCGGGAGTATACCTCTTCTGAAGTATGATTGTGATATGATTGCTCATTTTTCCTCTTCTGGGAGCTGAGTCCTTGAGACCTATAAGTCTACTACGCTTCTGGCATGTACAGATTCATTTGCTGTCATATTTGGACTTTGTATCTTACAGGGATACTAATTCGTGCTTGTCCTACAAGGAAATTAATTCGTGGTTATGTGTTCATAGCCGGTACATGTAACTTAGTCACTTTTGCTGCATTATTAAAAGCATTAGGAAATTCGTTTGTAATTAAGTACACAATTCTCCGTACTTCATTCTTACATTGTAAAGTACATAGATTTAAATGAGACAAAGTAGCAATATTCCACGTTAATTCTCGCCGTTCTTCAGGAATAGGTTGTTCTATAGGAATAAGGTGTTCTTCAGGAACTCTCTTATCTCCCCCTAACGGCGAGAAGACTGTCTCATCAAGATAACAATCAGCATATGCCACATTAATCAAATGTGATCTGATATTGGAGATTGTCTTGTAATATAGCCCTAAGATCTAAGGAGAATGTACTTAGCCTTTCTAGTATTAGCTTCTGGCTGTCAATACTAGTAATGATATACCAATATTTTGTATTACCTTCACTTATAGTGTCGATATGTGGTACCATTATGTAGACTCTTCCGGGTATTGATCCAGCTATGATTGATGCCGTACATGAATTAAATACTAACTCTGAGAAAAACTTCTGGTTTTTTTTAATATAGTGTATTTTGTTGCACTGTTTACCGGACAAAGATTATCCTCAGTTTCATGCATTCCATAATCCATACCAAAATAATAATAATAATAATAATAATAAACTTACATAACTAGTCAGTCGCATCACAAAAATAAAACTTGAGAACAGTTAAACAAATTACCATTCAAAACAAATATAGCATGCAGACACAAGATACGAGGGATAAAAGAATAAGTCTAACATCCAACAAAATATTGAAAAATCGAACTCAATCTTCAAACTTATAAAAGTAGTTGTAGGTCTTCTAGACCATGCTTGGTGGTTCGCCCAATTTCTAAACAAAATGCCTTCTTAATCACCGCTCCTATGGTGGTTATTTTCATCTCTACTAGAAGACCTACTATATCTACCTCTTCTGGAGGGATTCTGCTTGACTAATTTATCATTTATTTTAAGCATTGGGTGGATGACCATCTGCTGGTGATCATCCCAGTCTAACAAAGACATAATGGCTCAGAAAATAAGAGCATACGCCATACCCTCCAGGGATATCTTATTTTCGACTTTGATAGCATCACCAAGCCTTTTAAAGTATGTAAAGATCGATTTACCAATAACAATCAAACAAAAGTAGAACTTCGGGTTCTCAATATCCAATGACAAAATATAATAAAGAATTGGCCAATTAGAAAGTTAGAATTTTGGGTTCTTAACTAACGAATCAGAACTTCTAGTTCTATCAAGACTTTATGCTTAGAGATAGAACTTCAGGTTCTTAGAATTGCTGGTTCTATCAAAGCTTCAGGTTTGAATCACAACTTCTGATGTTGTCAAACTTCATGTTTAATTTCATGGCCTTCTTATAGATCTACACTACTTTGAGTCTTTAGAAATCAAAGCTCTAAGTTTGATTATGAATATGAATCTTCGGGTTCATATTCCAAATCTTAGAACTTTTGGTTCCAGATAATAGATGGATGTTCGAGTCCAGGTTATTCAATTGATATAAAACTTTAGGTTCTATCGAGACTTCGGACTTGATATTATGACCTATTGGTTATATTTATAGGTCTAAAATCAAACTTTAGGTTTAAGTAGGAATATGAATTTTCGAGTACATACTGTGGATCTGAAAACTTCTGGTTTCAGAGTAAAATAATCAACGGATCTTCTGGTCCTAATTCAAAAGAACTTTTGATTCATAGACTAAAATAATTTATGGGACTTCGAGTCCGGGTTATTGATTCCATATAGAAATTTTAGTTCTAAATATCATATGGAACTTCAAGGTTCCAATTAATTTTATAGAACTTTTGGTTTTATTTATGATCTATGATTTTCAATTCTATCATGATCTCTTTTCGATAAGAGAAAATAAATCATTCATCACAAGAATTAAAATTATAAATACTTGCATATCTAAAAGGAATAAAGATAAATGCAAGTGTATGATTATCAAACTAATAAAAAATCATAAAATAAAGAGAAATTACTTTACCTTTGAATCATCTTCCTTTTGGTGCCAATGTGTAAATCTGCTCGTGAGCTTTTTGTAGGCCTAAACGGATCTCCGATCGGACATCAGATGGTCAAGATATCGTAGAAATGACTTTCAGCCGTTGATCCTAATCAAATTGGCTTTGACTGTATTCTGCTAATGTCACCCTAATGACATCAGCATTGCACTGCAGGCCTGAGTTGAACTGCGGTCAAATGTTTATGTCGACCTGACCTGAACCGAAACTGACCCGTAGTTGCAAGCTAGAATGGATTTGGCCTCACGGGTTAGGTATAACCTAACCCAAATTGTCCTGGCCTAGACGAATACCTAGACTTCTTCCTCGTCCCTGTTTCCTGCAAACAGGAACCAAAAACCCTAGGCCTCTTCTCTAACAATGGACAGCGGTAGGCCCCCTCCTCGGCGATGGTTCTGGGGGCAGAAGACGACACACCGACAGTCACGACTACAGCAACCGGCGGCCGTGAGAGATTCCGGCGATGGCCCTGTGAGTGTTTTTTTTTTTTTTTTTTTTTGATGAAGATCAGAATCAAACAGGGCTTACCTTCTTTGAGTTCCTACTTGTGACATGAATGCAAATTCAAAAACGAAAGCCATTGACAGATTTGATTCCGAACCACATAAATAGGTACAAGAGAAGAACTAATAACCGCTACTTGCTCTCTTTACTAATGATGCCAATAATAAGAAGAATAAGGCACTAAATCTTGGAACTTTCTACATCTTTGACAGACAAAAGAAAAAAAAAAATCGAACTCGAAGCACTTGTGCCCCAAGAGATTAGCTTTCCTAGATCTAGGAATGTGGAATGATTCCTTCACATAATCAGAACTGCAAATCATGAACATCTTTAAAGATCATGCGGCCCACTTGAGATCATTATGGGTAAAAAAAAACCTACCAAGGTCCGGCTACCTTTTGTAATGGTTTTTTTTTTTTTTTATGTTGACCATCCGAAGCATCAAAACATCAAATGGAAAACAATAATCTCTTGATTTTTCATCTCTTGGACAGAGACGATTGAAGGCAAAGATGCTAAATCTTAACACCTTCCTCGAGAATCTCTTTAGGCTCGGTAACACCTAAGGAGAGGAAAAGAGCAAGAGATGGAGAAAGAGGGGGGGGGGGGGGTAGGGTGGCTCCTTTTTGCACGTACACCAATGACAAAGGGGGGGGGGGGGTTAATAGATCGTGCTGATAACGTGTTAGAAAGTAAGAAACAGCCAAAGAGAGAAGAATAAAGAGAAAAGGGAGAGAGATCTTATTAGTGAGAGTTGTGTGTGTATATAAGGAGGGGGGGGGGAGGAGGATCTTATTTATAGAATAAGATTGCTTCCTCCCCAAGCAACCTAATAGGGAAAGACTCTAACCTTAAGTAATCCCTTTATCTCATGTGGGTCCCAAGGTGGGCATTCACCTATGATAATACATCTTATAACATCATTTAATTTTTATGATACAAAATATAAAAAATCGATTTTGATAGCATATATTTATATTATATAAGTATATAATGAAATACAGAATAATATGCTTTCATAAAAAGTACTATTTCAAATTTAAATAAATAATCAATTTATAAATTCTTACATCTTAAAAGAAACTTAAATTATGATATTTTTTAAAAATCATATTGTGATGAAAATTATTTATAACAAAATTTAAAATTTGAGTTTGTTTGACTTGCCCTCCCATGAATAAAATTATTATCATTTACCTTCATTCATAACAAAAAAAAAAAAAAAGCTGTTGCTTGTAAAAGATAAATATATTTATATCCATATACATGTGCCACATATGTGCATTAGCCCTAATGCTGATTATTTTCAAAATTCTAAAGAAGCACCAATTAACTAAGAAAAGCTAGAATTACATAAAATCAAATATAAGTAATAGATATTTCACTCTATTTCTTAAAATAAATAAACTAAAGTAATAAAAAAAAGTCAATGATGGAAGACAATTTACCACATTTTCTATCTTATATTCAAGATGATTTTACTGGAAAAAAATGCCTTGGATGTTGTACAAAATTGGTCAATAAATTTAGTGCACAAATAGGTCTTCGGCTGATTTAATGTAAAAATCTTTTTTTAAGGCAAGATTTCAAATAAGTCCCTAAGATTTTACCTTATTTCAAAAAAGGACAAATTTCAAATTAGTCCCCAAGTCTTTTAAGAAGTGTTTCAATTAAGGACATCGGTCCATTTGAACATAGTTCAACTTTTTCTTTCAATATTCTTAAAATATTAAATTACCAATCATTTGACATGGTTTTGCCCTCACTATATGCAGTTTATCACTATGGGGATACAAGTTGGTTTTTATCATTCCAAGGAAGCCGGAGAGGAAATGAGGAGAATATAGAGTGCTTGAATGATGAATTTATTTCAATAAAAGGTAATCTTAGTATTTGAAAAAAAATTAAGGAAAAAGTTACCAAAACTTAGCTTTAATTGGTTAGATGTCTTTAATAGAAAACTTTTTGAAAAAATTAAGAACTAATTTAAAAAGTTTTTAGACTTACCTTCTTTTTTTTTAAATAAGGTAAAAACTTAGTGACTTATTTGAAATCTTCCCTTTATTTTAAGGTGCTAGCGTCACTCCCTTTCTTTTTCATTTTCTTCTTTTCCCCTTTTTTATGTTCCCCAAATTTGGTGTTTTGTTCCCTTCCTCTTTGATTATGCTGCAGTGGCAATAGTGACAACGATTAGCGAGATCCTAGGCTCCTTCTCTAGCGATTGAACATGGCCCACACTGTAACGACCCGAATAGCCCATTGGCCCAATAATTTAGTAAGCCTGTCACATGGCTCAAAATGCTTAAGTCCAAATTATTAGTAGTACTAACTTACATGGTTTATTAAAGCCACACGTCATTGTGTGGATCTATCTAACTTTACCAGGCGATGCAAGAATTGGGGATCCAATATTTTCGGCTGGTGATAGGCTCTGATACGATTTATATCGAACCGAGCAGCCCACTGACCCAATCACATGGTCATCCTGTCATGTGGCCCAAGATGCTTAAGCTCAAGTTATTAGTAGTAACCTACATGGCTCATTATATACTAGACTCTTATTTTATTCATAAGCAATGTGGGATAGGGTGTTACACACCTGATTTTGTGATTAACTTTAGATTGCACCAGATTTGTTGCTTCTCCCTTGATTGATATAAAGATGGGCCAACCGCTTTGATCTGAACCAAATAATCAAGTGCTTTGGCTTTTTCTCTAAAACAGAGGCTCCACCCTCTCGGTTTCTCTTCAACTTCTCCGAGTATGACCTTTGATGCAATTAAGAGAGACTCTTTTCCCTTCTTTTTCGACTTGTCGATTAGTGGCCCACAAGTGGATATGATTTCCGAATTGATTTCCCCTCCTCATCGGCAACTACAATCTCAGGCCTTCCCGTCTGATTTGACAGCGAAGCATAGGATATCCAACTTTCTGCAAATGGCCCTTTAGAAATCCAGATTTTGTATATCCAATCCCTCTATCGATGCAAAATCCAACCCTACCCAGACGTAGGCTCACACACTAGAAATCTGGGGGTTGGAACTTGTTCTATTACCATACCCATTACCATCATCTACCCAAGCAAAAGAATAGGAAGAAAGAAGGGGCAGAAGAAGAAAAGGAGTGATGCTAGCATCGCTCCTCTCCACCTTAAAAAAGATGATAAAATACTTTCATGAACTAATTTCATCTAGTGTCCAACTAGGGATTTTTTTTCCCTTAAAATCCTCTATATTCAATCTTACAATGTGAGTATTTTTATTACAGTGAATTCAAGGATATGTAAGTAAATAGAGGATGATATTCCTTTTTCAACAGTTTCGATTATCCCTGTTTGGGTCTATAATGGAGTCCTCATCATGTGGTACATAATTCTTATGTAATAATTGTGACCCGAGATCTAGACTGTTTACTTGATTATCTCCTTGACTTCTTTGAGGACTCCATTGGCTTGATGTTATTAATGGTTTTGGGCATCCAAAACTTATCCCAGATTTTTAAAGTTCGAATTGAAGTAGTAATCAAGCACTATAAATCACACAGTTATAAGAGATATACTCACAGCCCCTTTTTCAGTTCTCACGTAACTTAATGATTGTTATTCTCCATGCATAGCTTTACTCCTTAATAACACCCTGCCATCTACTGTATCAAATTTAACTTACACTTGACTCCTTAGATAATTTTCTATAAGATATGTCGAAGCAGCAACTCTTTAGAACAAAGCTTCAACACATGTCTCCAATGGAAGCTCGAGAGAAAGATGATCTCTAACGTATAATCTTCACTTTGAATAATGAGATTTGTCATTTAGAGTTGAGAGAGAAACTTTTTAAATAACCCACAATTAATGCCCAAAAGCAATATTCATGGTAGAATAAGAACTACCAGTTTTGACACAAATTGGAAACAATTACATATTAGGAACGAAAGTTTGCTCCACCAAGGTGCTCAAGTTCGTATTACGCTTTTTGCCAGGCTTGAGCACGAACTACAGTGGCTTGAGCTCAATAGTTTCTGGCTTAGGTGCTTGAGTGCGGATGTAGGGGCGCTCAATGCGTGCCCTGTTTTTAGAATTTTTCTCTTCAGCTCTTCTGGCCACACAAATTATAGTCTATTTTATAAGAAATATAAAATACAACTCAAAGGACCCAACGTTTTGTCTAATCTATGAGTTGGCCAATTATAAAGATCCTTACAGTCATAGGCTTTTAACTCTTTCTCGTAATTATCTAGAACTATATAAAAATTATTTTAAAATTATTGGTTGCTCTTTAATTTTTATAATCTTTTAAAAAAATTATTTCCTCAAAATCTTTTAAATAAATCACATGTCTAGTGAAAAAAATAGTGTCTGGCATGTTTATTTGTGAGGTAGAGTAAAGTAGAGTAAAGTAAACTATTTGAAATTCAAATTTCCTCCCTTTCTTTTAAAAAAATTCAAAATTTTACCATTCTTTTTTAAGAAAAGTAAAAAATTCATCACTAAATTAAAAAAAATTATCTATTTTTTAGACAAAAAGCCAAAAAAATCCTACATCAAGCAATTAAAAATAAAAGGTCATCACAATTGGCGTGCAATATTTGCTTGTTCAATCCATGGTTATAATTTTGCTTGTTTAATCCACGGTTGCAATTTTTTGCATTCCCCCAACCTATTATTGGGAACTCAAACTAACATGGTTATGAATAATTCAAATCATATGCGGCAATTATTACACGTGGTGTAATTCCTGCCTCAAACTGCATCGTGTTATCTAAAGATAAAAGCCAGATTCAAAATAAATTTCATCCCTCAAGTGTTATATTCTCAAGGTTTAATTTAGAACGCGTGGATCCCACCGTCTAATTGAGTACAATGATAGAAATATAATTAAAACTTTAACAGAAATGTTGCCACCTTAGAGCCTAGCTACTAAAAAAAATGGCATAAATATTTAGACATGGCAAGGCATTTAGTGCCCGAGAGATGTGAACTGTAACTAATAGCTTAGATGTGAATCTTTAGCAGGAAGCTCCAGTGTGGAATGTGACCGGTAACCCTTAACCTAAATGTAAGTCTTAAGTGGGAATCTTGGGTGTGAAATGTGAACCCCCCCCCCCCCCCCCCCCCCCCCCCCCCCACTATTTTTTTTTTTTTTCTTGTAATGAAATGCAATTTGTGGACTAAGATCAAGAAACTTCAACCAGGGCTTAGTTCTTTGCTAGAAGTTTTGACCACAATTTGTCATATTAGGATATTTTGGATATGATGTGACATCTCAATCTCTAATATTTGAAGATGCCAAATTTTTCATGAGATTTTCAAAATTCTAGCCACCTAAAATATCTCAGAATTTTTAGAATTTCAACTCATTTGCTTTTTTGTGAAATTTTTTAATACTCAAATATATATGAGGGAGCATTTAGAAATTATGATTTGTAGTCTTCCACTATTATATTGCTAACTATATGTTAGCCAAGCAAGATACCATGGTTTTAAAACAATGGCCACTGTGTGATGGTTTTTATTGCTATTTGCAATTTTTAAGAGGGGATATTATAATTTTAAGTTGTAATAGTTGCTTAGCCGCATGGTTGAGGAATTCCATGAATTCCAGGCCCTAAGAATGTTCTCTCTCTCTCTCTCTCTCTCTCTAATCTCAATCTCAATGGTCACAATGCCAAATAAAACTATGATAGGTTGGTTTGCATTATTAGTTAACTTGGGAAGTCAACGTTTGCCTCTAGAGCGAAATATGGCACCATGGTTTTAAAATAATGGCCATTGCGTGATGGCTTCTCGTGTAAGTTTTATAGGGAATGTTATGATTTAATAGTTGATATGGAGCGTGGTAAGGAATCCCATCAATCCCAGGCCCTAAAAAAGCTCTCTCTATGGTCACAAGGCAAAATAAAACTATGATGGGATGGCTTACACTATGACATTGCTTAGTGTAATGTCAACTTGGCAAATCACCGTCCTTCTTAGAGCAAATATGGGACCATGGTTTTAAAATAATGGCCATTGCATGTCGGTTTGTCAAGCTATGTGCAAGTTCAGAAGGAATATTCTAATCTTAGGTCATTATGAGCAAATATGGGACCATGGTTTTAAAATAATGGCCATTGCATGTCGGTTTGTCAAGCTATGTGCAAGTTCAGAAGGAATATTCTAATCTTAGGTCATTATAGTAGTTCAAACTACAACCGTGTGGCAAGCATAAAGTAAAACCGTCTTTCATCTTTTATTAAAAAAACAAAAACCCATAATAGTTTGTTATAAAGACTGTTTTCAGCTTTTTATAGTGGCTTAGAATGTTTTTTATTTGTCCTAAAATGTATTGGGAATAACCAATCATCTTAACATTTTTGACATTTCTAAATTACATAAGTTAACCAAAACCATTGTGTCAGTTTGTAAGTGTTGTACTAGAGAATATTCTATTATAATGCTAGAACCAGTTTTGAGAACCCCAGTTGGCCTTAGGAATGGCTGTGGTTCTGATTGTGCTTTGAAATTTCATTGGCACCGAATTAACTAGAACACATTAACTCAATCTCGGTCAATAAGAGTAAAATTAACATTCAACTCCATTATTAAATGAGTTTTATTCAAGTTGATCTTGTATGTGTTACTTGTTGTGTTGGATTAGTCCAAACTCCAACTAGATAGGTGTTAAAAAAAAACAGAAATAAAAAGAGCAAGAGATTTTGTGATGCATGTTAATAATTGAACAAAGTACTTAACTAATAAGTACAATATGGCAATTGGTTAAGTTTTCTCAAAAATATCTCTTTCCTCACCACTATAAGGTACTGAAATCTAGAACAATGTCAACACCTAAACCTTACATGGTTCCAATCTGCACTATCACTATATGTGTGTAACTGAAGTTTACACTAGATTCAATGGAATTCACTCTAAAATTTGACCTAATTAATCTCTCAGGGCCTGTTTGTATAAGTTGATGGAAGAAGAAAGCCGGGCTTTCTCTACATGCATTTTGTATGGTGGAGGGTCAAACTCCGATTCCAATGAAAAAGTGATATAGATGACATTATTTTAAGAGTATCAGTGGCAACATCCTCACACTAGACACCAATAACATGAAGAAAATGAAGGAAAGAGTTTCATTACTCTGAGACCTTTGCATCAGTGTGCCATTAAGGCGTATTTGTTTGCACCTCAAAAAATGCTACCTTTACTCAAAGGAACATTTGTTTTCCTTCCCGTTTGGTAATGCACTTGTAACTAAGTGACATCCAAGTGAATAATCTCTTTTAGGAGATATGGAATAGTAGGGGTATTACCAAAAGGTAAAATCTTAAAAACCATTGTGCCTATGATGGTGGTCCTTTGAATTTTGTGCTTATGATTAACATAGTCAGAACAAAAATCAGGACTCAAATATTTTTCAAATAAGGCACAAGAAATTCTTACCTGGGCCTTAAATCAGGGTTTGGCGGAATGCGGGTGGCCATGGCCCCCAAGAAATTATGGAAAACCCCCTAAAATTATAGTTATCCCCTATATGTTAGCATAAATCATAAGATTTGTTTGCACATTGCCCCCAAAACAATTATTTTTGCATAGTGACGCCCGCATTGGAAATTTTCTACACTATTGGCTTAAACTTAAATGTGGTAGATTTGCTTGCGCATACCCAATTATGAATAGAGTCCAAGTCATGGTTCGGTGATTGACTACCCATTCCACTTCCCCACTCTGTCGTTACCACACGAAAACGTGCTTCAATGCTCTTAGCTATTTCCCCAAACTGCCCCGGGCTCCTACCACAACCACTATTAAAATATATCCATCTCTCTCTATAAATACCGATCCTCCACCAATCACACCACAGACAGCAAACCCACAAACCAACCCCACAACATGGCAACAATCAAACACATCCACGTCTCTGCTTTCCTCATTTTCCTTACCATTCTCAATCCAACAGCCAATGGAGCTGATAACATACTCTATGGTGGAGAAACTCTTTATGCAGGAAACTCCCTAACCTACAAAGGCTACACCTTCATATGCCAAGCTGACTGTAACCTGGTCCTCTACCAGAACGGCAAGCCCATTTGGGCCTCCAACACTGGTGGGATCTCTCGCAACTGCTACTGTCCGATGCAGGAGGATGGGAACCTCGTCATTTACAGGCCTGGCGGGACGCCCATTTGGGCTAGCAACACTGGGGGTGCGATTGCTAACTATGTGCTGATATTGCAGAAGGACAGGAATGTGGTGATCTATGGTCCTGCTAAGTGGGCCACCAACACTAACATACGTGGGAAGGGTGTGATCATAAGCAAGGTAGATGCGAATAATTCAACGGTGGATCCGATGAGTGGTGGCAGTGCAGTGATAGCTGGGCCGGCCGTTAGCAATGGCACGAGTCTGCCCGTTAACTCAGCGCTGGCGACCGAGTGAGCAGACAGGGTGCTTTCCTTTCTCTCTCTCTCTCTCTCTCTCTCTCTAGTGTTGCTTAAGTGGGTCATGTTCGGATGATCTTGGTGTGGACCAACTTTCTATAATAAGGTGGGTATGTAATGGTTTCTTTTAGTGAATTTGAGTCAGTTGTTTGGGCCTTCTTTCTATCTAAGGTCGCTGATCTATGGTTCGTGCTGTGGTTGCCAGGAATTTTTTTTTTTTTTTATTCTATTTTTCCTTTTTAATGGCTCTTTGTGTTGTTAATTAGCATTGATTAGTTATTTTAGAAAAAATTTTCACTTATAAGCTCATAACCCATATTGTTCTAACGTAGCCATCGATGGTGTCCATTTGGATGCATAGATATCATTTGGGTGCTGGTGTAGAATAGATGGAAATGTCTCTTCCCAGTTAAGGGTAAAAGGACAAAAAATAATACTAATAATAAAAATAAAAAAATAAAATCAGCCCATTGGATTTTTTTTACCATTGATTTAAGGATCTTGATTTTTCTTAACTAAGTGACATGGAAGTGAATAATCTCTTTTAGGAGATATGGAAGAGGGGGATTACCAAAAAGTATAGTAAAATCTTAAAAATCAGTGCGCCTATGATGGTGGTCCTTCGAATTTTTGCTCATAATTAACATAGTGAGAACAAAAACCCAAACTCAAATATTTTTCAAATAACGTGCAAGAAATTCTTACCTGGGCTTTAAATCAGGGTTAGGGGGAATGGGGGTGGCCACGGCCCCCAAGAAATTATGGAAAACCCCCTAAAAAATTATGGTAATCACTCAAATGTTCGGCATAAATCTTAAGATTTGTTTCCACATTGCGCCCAAAACAATTATTTTTGCATGCTGACCCCTTCATTGGAAATTTTCTTCACTATTGGCTTAAACTTAAATGCGGTAGATTTGCTTGCGCATACCCAATTATGAATAGGGTCTAAGTCATGGTTCGGTAATTGACTACCCATTCCCCTTCCCCACTCTGTCATTATTCCCCTTCCCCACTTTGTCATTACCACACGAAAAGCGTTTCAATGCTCTTAGCTATTTCCCCCAAACTGCCCCAGGCTCCTACCACAACCACTATTAAAATATATCCATCTCTCTCTATAAATACCGACACCAATCACACCACACACTGCAAACCCATAAACCAACCCCACAACATGGCAACCATCAAACACATCCACATCTCTGCTTTCCTCATTTTCCCCACCATTCTCAATCCAACCGCCAATGGAGCTGATAACATACTCTATGGTGGAGAAACTCTTTATGCAGGAAACTCCCTAACCTACAAAGGCTACTCCTTCATATGCCAAGCTGACTGTAACCTCGTCCTCTACGATAATGGCAAGCCCATTTGGGCCTCCGGCACGAGTGGGATCTCCCGCAACTGCTACTGTCCGATGCAGGAGGATGGGAACCTCGTGGTGTACAGGCCTAGTGGGACGCCCATTTGAGCTAGCAACACTGGGGGTGCGATTGCTAACTATGTGTTGATATTGCAGAAGGACAGGAATGTGGTGATCTATGGTCCTGCTAAGTGGGCCACCAACACTAACATACGTGGGAAGGGTGTGATCATCAGCAGTGTAGATGCGAATAATTCAACGGTGGATCCCATCAGTGGTGGCAGTGTAGTGATTGCTGGGCCGGCCGTTAGCAATGGCACGAGTCTGCCTGTCAACTCAGGGGTGGCGACCGAGTGAGGAGACAGGGTGCTCTCTCTCTCTCTGTGTCTCTGTCTCTGTCTCTGTCTCTGTCTCTGTCTCTCTCTCTCTAGTGTTGCTTAAGCGGGTCATGTTCGGATGATCTTGGTGTGGACCATCTTTCTATATCTAAGGTGGGCATGTAATGGTTTCTTTCCGTGAAATTGAGTCAGTTTGAGTCGATTTTCTATCTAAGGTGGCTGATCTATGGTTAGTGCTGTCGTTACCTGGAATTTTTCTCTTTTTTTTTATTTATCTTACTTTTCTGTTTTTTTTAATGGCTCTTTGTCTTTTTGGTTAGTATTTATTACTTATTTCGGAAAGATTTCTCACCTTGTAAGAGCAAACACCATATTGTGCTAATGTGGTCCATCTGATTGGTCCATTTGGATGCATACGTATCATTTGGGGACAGGGTGGAATAGATAGAAAGGTCTGTTCCTAGAAGTTAAGGGTAAAAGGACAGAAAAAAAAAAAGAAAAAAAAAGGGAACAAAATAAAACCAAAAGATAAAAAAATAAAATCAGAATTAGATTTTTCTTACCCTTGATTTAAGGGTCTTGATTAAAGTTTAATAGTTTTGATTACCATATATTTTGTTTGAGATTCAATTCAAGGGTATGTTCCATGACCATAAAATTAATTAACCGCGGTAAAAGACAGGATGAGGAAATAAGAAAAAGTTTATGATGTATTTGGGTCGATGGGTAGACTAATGAACACTAATCATGCCACGAGCTAACACTTTGCAGGAACATTGTATTTCTGTTTCAAATAAGACATAGTATCATCCATGAAATTTAAATATCTGAATAAAGTGCCACTCCTTTGGATAGGAGAGAGAGAATCTCTCGCACAGAGAGGAGCAAGCGAAGATGTGAGGAATGGTATTTAATTTTAGAGGATTTTTACTTCAAAAATCACTGGAGATAGGCACTACATGTGAAAGACCACTTTGTATATTTTTTTAGTTTAGTGGGGATAAGGGTCGAATTTAACCCTCATTTAAACAGGGGAGGTCTAATTTCGACCCTCTCTTGCTTCTGTTTACATTGTTGACATCCTATTTGTGTCTCCAACTCTTGAACCTTTCAATCAAGTGGGCACAAGTGTTTCTCCTTAACTATGTTTAGTCCCTACAAGCATCTTCCTTTTCTTTATTGAAGTATTGGTCAAGACAATGTCCCCCCTTCCCCACTTCATCTTTTTCTTTATGCACCCCGAATGACACATTATTTGGTTTGTTTGGTTGTCTTCTTTTTCATTAACCTTCATGTGATATTGCATTGTAAACCATCGTCTAGGCACACTCTTCTTCAAGAAATGTGAAATGGAGAATGTTACCAAGTTTTCTCTTTTGTCTGAATTCATTATGCACAACATATAATTTGTGATTTCTGTTATGAATGTCATAATTTTGTTGAGAAGCTCATTTAGAAGCACATTGTGAACTTAATTGTTCCATGGATGAATTTAAACTATGTATGGTGATTTGGTTTTGTCAATATTAAAAAGCTTTTATGTTAATATGTCAATGTGGTTCATTTTTCACAAATTTGAACTAATACAAGTATGGTGGTGGGGCAATCCTTGAAGCCAAGATGTTGTGGGACAATAGATATTCAATTTCCATTGATGAGAATGTAATTTTGTAAGAATGTAAGCTAAATTTTCAAGTGTTGAATGGAATGAATGTTGAGAATGTAATTTTATAAAGATGGATGTACAATTGTAACAATGTTTAATTGTTAGTAAAGTGTGAAGGATTCTAATCCTTATGCAGGTTAAGGTCCTAACACAGATTTTTATATGCAGTTCAATTGTAAAGTAATTAACCTAAATTAACATCAAACAACTACAAGACAAGGACATGCAATTTTATGTGAAAAACCCATAATGGAAAAAAAACCTCGGGACCTAACCAACAATCCAAGAGAAATTAAGCACTATAAAACCAAAGGTTACAAGATCTACTTACTATCTTTGCTAAGTTGCACACAACCTAAGAGACTGCAAATCTTTTTGTCAATGCACACGCCGTTTACGTTCTCTTGCATCTAACACGCCTTCATTCAAGACGAACTGTCTCACCTTGAAGCCACTCAAGATGAATCTATTAGAGAGTAAAAGAAAGATCCCAGGAATACAAAGCTTTAGCACATTCAATGATGAAATTGCTCTAGAGAAGATGAATATCCCTCTAAGGGAATTCTAGGGTTTAGAATGGGAGAGAGGTGATTAGGGCCAAGAGATAGAGAGTATTTATAGCCCAAGGTTTATGGGATACATGTAGGGTTTCAATCCATGTGAAATTAAGAATTTTAGTTCAAAGAGGAAAAGTTTTCGAAATTAAACTAGGCATTTGCGTTGCCATCCGCTTGAGTGGATAAGTTGCTCGCTTGAGTTGGTAGAGTTTTTGAGTGGAGCCTTCGAACCTAGGTCAAGTTTGTTCGAGTTGAGATTCGGTCGCTTGAGTGCACATCCATTCTGTCTGGGTTGAAATTCTATGATTTTCCTGTGAGCTTGTTTAATTGTAAGCTTCATCAAGTCCACTTGAGTAGAGATTTGGTTGCTCGAGTAGCCAGTATTGTAACACTCCGATCCCCTTTGAGCCGGATTAGTGGCTCATTAGTGTGTGTTCCTGTTGTTTTATTCTTTTGGACTTGGTTTTGGGCCTTGGATAGGTAGTTGAGTAACCTTTGACCTGGAATAGGTAGTTCTAAGCCCTTTTTCGTAATTTTGCTTTTGTTTTGCTCATATCATCCTTGCATCATCTTGGTGTCAGCACGCGTATTTCGTTGAGCTCGACAATTTCCGTAACTGTCTCAGAATCATTTGGAGTCAATTGGGGAAGATGGACCTTCGTGTGACTTGAATTGTAATTAGTATAAACTTACCGGACTTTGACTTAACTTTCAAACCCTATATATTGAGTCATCCTCCAGGTGGCTCTCTCTCCTGTTCATTTCATTTCCTCAACGTGCATGCAGAGGAGAATTCCAGGAGAAGCTCTCCACGTTTTTCTCTCTCTCTCTTCTTTCCTTCTCTTGATCGATTGAGCTTTGGATTCCTTGTTTTGGATTGGGTTCTTTTCTTCTTCTCTCATCTCTGTGCTTAGTCTCTGTCTGTGGCTTTGGTGGTAAGTGGGTTCTCTCCCAACTCTCCCTTCTTCTTCTCCAATTGCAGCTCTTTTCCTTGTTGATGTGTCTTCATCTCATGCATGGTGTATTGCTTTGATTTGCTTTGATTTTTAGTGGATTTGGAGCTTGAGGTTGTGGATTGATAGAGCTTTGAGGCAAGTATAAGTACAGACTTTTATAACACACATGGGTGCTCTATTTGAATGCTTTGATTTCCATCTTCTTTAGTGTATTTGATGTTTACAGCCAATGCTTGTGAATTTGGAACCTCTGTATCCTGTTTTGAGACTTTTCTGTACCAAATTTCAGTTTCTGTAACTATCCCGAATTCGTGTTCTGTATTGTACGGCTAAGCCGTAAATTTCTACGGCTCACTTCCCAGAGACTGAAATTTTGAGTTTTGTTCTACGGCTAGGCTACGGCTAAGCCGTAATTTGTCCTACGGCTGAGCCGTAAGCTAGCCGTGACCCAAACCGTAACTCAGCCGCGAATTAAATCTCTGATCAGTCGAAACTTTTCCAACACAGGACTCCTACGGTGTGGACTACGGCTAAGCCGTGAAATGCTACGGCCAAGCCGTGGATTGGGCTACGGCTAAGCCGTATACTGACTGTAGCTCAGCCGAAAGAGGCATCAGATCAGAGGTGAAAGATGACCAGTTTAGCTGTGTTTTGAATGGAACCATGGTTAAGCTGTAGTACATAATACGTCGAGCGCGTAAGATGTCTCCGGCTCAACCATAGGTCCCTCATGGCTAAACCCTTAGGCATGGCAATTCTGAATTATAACTTAGGATAATGGTGAGACTTGTAGGGCTCAAATACAGGTTAATCACCCATGTAAACCGGCCCAATGGATTCCTTGGATCGCATGAAGAGTCTGTTAGGCTGTGACTTATTCATGTGAACGTTGATCACTGTTAAGCACCTCCCCATGGGTGTTGGTTTAAGGGACGTCGGTGCACGCACAGATTACATTGCAACCCTTTGATGGCAACGGTGCATTGACTAACTTAAAACTACATCAACATGCACGGTTAGTGACAGTGAACAACTAGCTTAGGACTGGCTTGTAATGAACCTTGACTCCGTATTAATCTGAGATGCATTGCATATTGTTTATGGTTTTTGCCCTCTGTTCTGTTAATCTATGTTATGCATTCCGTAGTCATTTTTGCTTTCGTTCTGTATATCCGTTGTATTCTTCGTTCTGCACTAAGCTTCGATTTATGCTATGCTTTGGATTTATATCTATGCTTTGTTGGCTTTGTTTATCTCTGAGTTTGGGTATTCCCTGGTGGCTCTGCCCAGAGATTAACACGTGAGGATAAGATCCGGTCCTTGTCATCGGTGAGTCCAAAGCGGATAATCTCCCTTCTTTGGATTTGATTTGATTGATGTTGGTCTGGCTCTACTCAGCCTCAGCCCTAGGATGCCCGACGGGGTTACCTCTGGCTTAGATCTCTGTATCTCTGTATAACTGCAGTGTCGCTTTGTCTTGGGACCCCGGAACCCAGGAAACCGAGACCCACTTGTACCTTTGGCCTGGACAGTGGTGTTCTCATCTGCTCTGCTCTGCTCTCTATTTGAGAGAACATGGTTAACGTAGTAGCCAACTAGTTCAGTATTCTATGTTTTGATTCACATATCATGTTCTACTTCTATGCACGATTGGCTTAGTTTCCTAATATGGAACTCTGTATTTAATCTTCTGTCATTATTATATTCACTTTGATACTATGAGTGTTACACCCCTGTTACTTGTATTTGCTGGATCGTTGTATTCATTTGTGTTGTCTGTGGTGTTGCAGGCACAGCTACCTTGCCCAGCTCCCCGGCGATCGAGGAGGCTGCAGGGCCGAGCGTAGAGGCTCCCTCCGGTCTGGCAGAGTGGGCCTGATCACCTCTGCCGAGTGCGTGCATACATACCAGTGGCTTTTATTTTGAGTTTTGGGTTTTTGGGGCATTTGTAATTGGACTTTGGACTTTGTACTCTGTATATTTGTACATCCTTATTTTGTCGTGTACTCAGACTTGTATTTGGTTTTCCAGTTGTAATTATTTTATCTTTTCCGTTTCGCATTTGTTTTTGGCTTCCGCTATTTTCTGTTGTTGCTTGCCATGATATGTACAGCTTCCGCGTACGCTTAGTTCGCACGTGTTAGATCCCTTGTGTGTGTGCATCTGGACTGGGTTTGGATGCACGTGCACGGGAGTACGTGTGTCACCGGTTTAGCTTTTCGCTAACCCCCGATTTCTGGGCTCGGGTCGTGACAAGTATTTTGGCCAATTTCTTCGAATTTGAACTCTTTAGATCCACCACTTGCCACACATCGCAGTCCATCGAAAAATAGAAGATTTCAACTCAAAGGACCCAAGTTTTGTCCAACTTATGAATTAGCTAATATAACAACTTTTTACCCCCCTTTGGCAATTCATCAATAAAACTTTCTAAACATACGATCTACCTAGACAAAATAACCCGAAGTACACCGATACAAAACTTAAACTCCTTCAGTACATGTACCTCCAAATCCTGTTACGAACCAAACTTGACAAAAGATCAAGTTAAAGCATTATCATAATCATAATTCATAACATTCTCAATAGTCTCCCATTTTTGTTCATAAATTGACAAAGGAAATCAAATGGAGAGACTGACACTAGTAGAATTTCATTGACATATTAATAAAGCCCTACATAACATCAATTGAAATAGATAACAACCTAGTCAGCATAACCACCCAAGCATAACAAGAATAGAAAAAAAAGAACATCAATGGCTAAACATAAAAGAAGCAGCAATCTAAATACCGTAAGAATGAAACTAAGAAACAGCAAGTCATCATGACAAAAAACACAGCAGCAAAACAACATTGAAAGAGAGATAGAGTGAAGAACAAAAAGATATGATAGAGGATTAGTCTATGCACAAGTCACAGCCTACACAAATGCTCTAGAATAGCATCAAGCTTGCCATCCATTCCATCCATTTGTGCATTCATCTGGTGGAAGTGACCTTGCTTTGAAGATTCCAAACCTTCAATTTAAGTAAACTGATCATTCAACTAACTTTCAAAGTCTCTAAAATAGCATACACATTCAAAGAACTCATATCCAAATAACTTTCATTATCGTAATCACCTTTAGCCTCTACTTCCTCTTCTATATCAGCTTTGACATGACACTTCGGTTGTTGCAAAGTTCTAGCATTGATCACAAATCACATTGGCAGCATCGGCTCATGATCATCAACGCTAATCTTATGTGGATACAAAAATCTATAAATAGTAACACCAAATGGAAGAGTAGCAGTCTGAGATGCAGTTCTAGTTTTCAACATTCCTTGAAAACTATGAATGAAAAGTCAATAACCAAACTAGTACCAATTGCAAACGGAATGCAATCGAGATCCATGTTGAGTATGGGTTGACACTAGGATTGGTTCGAATTCAGTAAAATGAAAGTCGACCTTTGTTGGTGTAAAGTCCAAACCCGAGTTAATCATAATTTACAATAATTAATTATGTCTTAATTTAATTAATGTGTAATTAGGCTAATTCAACTCAGATCCCCTTGGGTTTGGGTCATGGACAGGCAGTTGGGTCAGGTTTGAACTTTACTTAGGTAGTTAAAGACTTTTTCTTATTTTAGAATTGAATGGTTTTGCATCATTATGGTATTGTATTAATTGCATCGAGTGTGTCTCATCTTGTGGGTCATCTTTTATGTTTGGCCTAACTCAATTCAGATTCATCTTGGCTCAATTTAAACCCAACTGACTCAAATTGGGAAATCGAAAAAACCAGTGGGCCTGTTTGCAAATTCCAGAAACCCACCATTTAAAACAAAGAACCCACCTATGTTCCTTTCACCTTTTCTTATTTTGCTGGAGTAAGAAGCCTTCTTCTTCCTTCTCCCATGCTCTCTCCCTCACCTTGTCTCTATTTTGGGCATTAAAAGTGTTGCATGCAAGGGCCTGAGCTTCTTCTTTAACCTCTTTACTTTTCTTTGTTCTCCTCCTTGGAATTTAAGGCCTTATCTCCTTCCTTGTGCTTGTAGAAGCCTTGAGGTAAGAAAATCCCATCACCATTTCATTTCTTAAGTTTAATAGGGTCAAGGAGACTTAATCTTTTAGCATGCATACATCACATGCTCATTTCTCTCAATGTATATTTTAGATCATCCTCTAGTGAAGCCTTCTCCACCATCAAACCAAAGGATAACTTGATTTGGGTGAAGCATTGAACTTAAGGCATGCATAAGGGTAGATATTTTCTACATGCATGGTTAATTTATTGATTCTTGATGAGCTCTTTGTATGTACCAATTTATAGCTTTTTTAATCTTTAATTAAGGTTGTGTAAGATTGGTCTAAGTGCTAATGATTGTGTTGTTGAATGAATGATAAAAATGGATGGTAGGAGGACCCAAAAATGTAGCATGAAGGGTCTCTTTGGTGTTTGAATGCAGGGGAGATAAAAAAGAGCAAAGGAGAAATCAGTTTGAAACTAATTTTACCCGGAGCAAAATACTTTAGGGCCGACTGGTTAGTCCTAAAGCCTAATTGGTTGAATTCTCATTCTGGGAGGTGTCCGACCGGTCAGACACATACTCGATCAGGAGGGTAACCAAAAAGTTCTTTGTTGGAAATTTTATTTAAAATTGGTTCAATGACTGACCATAGGCCTTCCATAATCCATGGTGTGGCATAAGTTGGGGCTACACCTTTGATCCTTGGTGAAGCCGAGGTGTTTTAGGCTAATTTACCTTAGGATTATAAGTATAATCAAAGACCATTTAGGGCCTTAAAAGTAGAACCGTTGCCTCAAACAAATTAGCCTGATGTAATTATATGCTCAGAAGGAAGAGTGTTGAGCTGTCACTCATTCCCTCTTGACTTCTGATTGTTTCCTGGTGTCATGTCATGGGTGTTGGCATAAAAAGTAGTGTCCATTGCTTATACAATGTAACACTAAGATTTTGGTAACATATTGACACCGGACATTTTATGAATACGCTGTATTGAATGACTAAGGAAACATGAAACATCTTAGCATAGGGTTGGCTAGTAAATTTCCTTGTTAACCTCTCAATCTGTATGCATTCATATTGTTAAGTAAACCTTGCCTTCAACAAGATTTAATCATGTACCCATTCCTCTTGGTGGACCTTGAGGCAAAATTAGAGACGGAGCTTCTACTGAACGTGAGCCCGTGAGCCAAGACAGGTGTAGCTAGAGTTGGGAGGGTTCGAGCTTTGATAGCTCATTTATGTATGCATTGTTGATTATCAGTTACTCCATTTAATCCTGATTTTATGATTGGTTACGATCTCAAGACTGATATATGTTACTGTATAAATATAAATCGATCACTATGTATAAGTATGAAAGTATGAATTTGGATCAGTCTTGATACATCGAGTCGGCACTACTTAGCTTGTACCCATAGGAGGTTCGACGGGACCGAATGAGGGTATTCAATATGTTATCTACTACATTAGTTATATAAAGAGTTGGTCGACGCTCTTAGGATAGCTAGACAGTCTTCGCCAAACCGCTAGTGACTTCCCACTATACGATACACTCTCTTACTAGAGAGAACATAGCCACGTGGATGCTAATTAGTGTGATGTTGTCTTTCCATCTATGATTCTTCATTCATGCTTATTCACATGCACAACATGCCTAACTTCCGTTATTGCTTTCTTTTAGTCATTATGTTGTTTTAATTTCAATTGTTACATCATGATAGGCTTATGTACCCTTATATTTGCTTGATCATCATATTAACAATGCTACCCTTGGTGTTACAAGTACAGAACCTAGTGCCAGTACGGTAATCGATGTGCCCTCGGAGGGAACTACAACGCTATCTCCGGATATAAACAAGTGGAACGAGGATGATGTCTTTTATTAGTCATCCTTCACAGCACGTAACATGGTTCTTTTGGGGTTATTAGTGCATAGCCATGGTTTGGCTTGGAGTAGAAGATGTCATCTTGCATTTTGTTTATGTTTATGGAACCTTGTACCATGTGCATGTGAATGGGAAATTAACAGACCTTGGTTATATTAATGAATTGCTGAATGCTTTATTGGTGTCTATGATATATACAGTTGAATTCTTAAGGTTTCCGTTTAATTATTAAAAAGTTTGATATGTGTTTATAAATCTTCCTCACACGTACTTATGGAATCACCCTTGTGGCAGTTCATATGTGTCTTGATATGGCACGAATTGTCACGGGTTACGTGTGCAGCGCTTCAGGATCCACTATAAATCTCTAATTCGTGGGTTCGGGGCATAACAATTGGTTAGAATTCCCTTGAATTCATAAAGATTTTTTGTTTAACATAAATGACGTAAATAATCATGAGTAATTGTTGTTGAATTGAGAATTTAAGGTTATCATGGGCTTTTATTGTTGGCAAGTTTAAGAACACTTCATTGTGATGACAATAATATGTTTTATTCATGGTTGATGACCTAAGTTTGCAGAAGGTCTATTTATCTTTTTTTGGGTCCATCAAGGTCACTATCTTCTCGGCACATGCTAAAATTCTGGAGGACTAGAATTTTGTAAAACTAGAATATTACAAAGCCAGTATGATTCAACATAGCTTGTTATGGGCTGAAATAAAAAATATAGATGTAAGGCAACCTTATTTGGTTTGATGCCCCTTGATTGGCAACCATATATAGTTTTGTCATGGACACATGTTGTTATAGCTCTTAAGAATTGATCGTAGTTGGAAAATATTATTTATGGTTTCTGAGAAGCATTCACGGGTTGTTGTATTTGCTTAATAGTGAAAGTATTTGACTAATAGTTGATTGATGAGATTATAGATTCTAAGAATAGGTGACCGTTGCTAGTGTTTCACATTTTGGATGCAAGTAGGCATGGGTTATTTCAGTTGACCCAGGAAATTCATGGTTATCGAGGGTTGTTAATTGGAGAAGTCTGAGAAAAATAGAATGAAATCATTGTCTTAATTGTTGATGGTAGTGAGAGATAATGATTTATGTGAGAAGGTTGTTGGTCAAACTATTGATTGTAACTAAGATCATTGTAATTTATAACTAACATATGTCACCAATTGTTATACCATTGATGGTTTTTAGTATGTAGGATGTACATGATGGTGAGTCCTTCTAGTTGACACGAGAATCTATATAATTAAGAGGTGTTATAGAATTTTAAAAAATAAGTAATTGTGCGAGAAAGGTGTTCTTGTTGAAAGAAATGAGCAATAATTGTTGATAGTTTTGTTGAGCACAGAGTTTGCATGTTGAAGAATCAATTGAAACTAAGATTAGTGTGAATTGAAAAGTAAGAATAATTGGTCTTAGTTGACAAAGGTAGTGTATGATTTTTGGGAAGTGATTATTGCCAGTTGTATTTGCATTAATCATGAAAGTATTTGACGTATACAGTACCAACAAAAAGTTTTATGTTAATAGGTCAATGTGGCTCATTGTTCACAAATTTGAACTTATACAAGGATATCTGTAGGGCAATCCTTGAAGCCAAGGTGTTATGGGATTACAAATATCCAATTTCCACTGATGAGAATGTAATTTTGTCAGAATGTTACCTAGATGTTCAAGTATTGAATGGAATGAATGTTGAGAATGTAATTTCATAAGGATGGATGTGAAATTGAAGCAATGTTTAATTGTTAATAAAGTGTTCAATTGTTTAAGTGATCAGGTTTTGTAATGAATATATATTGAGGAGGATGTTTAATTGTAAGTGATGAAAAGTTAAAAACTGTTGTAAAGATCTGTGATATTAGGGTTGAATTCGATGCTTAAGCGAAAAGATAAAAGGATACTAAGGTTGAGTTCGACACTGAAGTAATGAATAGGGGGTTGAATTCAACCTTCGACCTAATAAAGACCTATGTTCTGCATTGAAATCGACCTCAGGATTTATAATGAGGATAAGTTCGACTTTGAGGGCAAACAAAAGAAGCAGTAACAACGTCAAATTTGACGTTCGACAAATGTAAAAAAAAAACGACTTTTTTGGCGTGAAGGCCTTTTTTATTGGAAGGACTTTAAAATGGTTTTTTGATGTAATACCTATCTAGAGAGTAATTTTTTCCTTTAAAATCCTCTTAAATGTATATCTTCGCTATATCCATTTTCACTAGAAAATACTCATTGTAAAAACATGGACACCAGGAAATACTCATTTCGAAATAGAAATACAGCAATGAAAATATTTTACAAAATATTAAATCATCTTATCAAAGGAACAATTTCACAGTGGTATTGATAAAACTAACCAATGGAGCTCAAATACTAAGGTCAACTATAATCCAACAAATACCACAGTGGATGAACTAATTTAAAAAGTTGTACTAATTACTCCTTGATAAACAATATGGTCAAGAAACAAAGACAATAACATCCTTGGATTTTCTTCTTTACATGATTGATTTTTACTAGGTCTTAGTAGATTAATTATTTGGATGAACGAGGTGATGAACCCATTCACCTAATGAATTCCAGCTGGCCATTATGAGTTATATGGTAAGTTCTTAAAAATGCATCATTTTCATTATCATTTTAGAGAGTTTTAAGGGCTTATGTATTAAAAATTTCTTCATTTAGTTAAAAGTCATGTGTTTATGAATTTGAGTATCAGTGTAGAGTTTTCATGCAAAATTCATTTAAAAATCACATGTGTGAATTTATGGTGTCATTTTATGTGAATTAGGCCTACATTTGTGCTTTCCTGGCTTTTAGTCAAAATTATCATTTTAATTAAAAGTTGTTTTTGTGCCTATGGAAAATTAAAAATAAGGGTCCCACTCTCCAAATTGATGCATGAATCTAAATTTGGATTTCAAGAATTCAAATTGGAATGAAGAAAGGAAAACCATGGTGAAGAAAATTCAAGAAAAGGAAAGTCAATCCCGTTTTTATTTGGGCAGTATGGATTAAAATAGTCATAACTCTCAAACTAAATATTGGATTAGAACAATCTAAGTACCATTGAAAAGCTCTTTTCGAGTAGATATTTGTGGAACTCAGGATTATACTAAGTGGAGCTAAAACAACAAAGTTATAGCCTTGCGAAGTTTGTTGTATATCTTTTGGTAGGATTGCATAAAATCGAAGTCTTGTTTTGATTTTAGAAAGTGGGTTTAGAGAGAAATTTGCACAAGAAAATGAACAAAGAATCTTTTTACTTATTATATATCTGCTAACTTTTAGCCAAAGAAGGAGACCAAACATTATAAAAAGGATTCAAGGGAAGAGTTGCATAACACCATAAGCCCCGCCTCTCTCTCTATCTCTCTTCCACCCCAAGATGGGTTAGGCCAGCCTTTTTAGATGCTATCCACTCCATCCATTCGACCATCTTCTTCATCCTTGGAGCATGATTTGAAGAGAAGATAAGTTGAAGAGCTAGGTTAGCAACAAATCTTTCTTGAAGTTCATGATCTTTAGGTAGGATTGATGTAATTATTTCAATTTAATAAATATAAAATTATTGCTTATTTGAATTGAGTTTTTCATTGCAAAACAAAGTTAGCGATGTCATGGTTCTCAGCATAGAGTCAACACTATATATTTGCATAGTGACAGATGGTTTCGAGTTTTCTTTGATTCCATCAAAAAAAAATTTTAATTCAAACTTAAAGAATCAAAATCCATCTTTTTACTTTTATTTTATTGTGTTCTACTTTTATTTTCAAGTTTGTTTTATTCACTTTTAACATCATTCAATTGGTGGTTTGATTATTTTCTTTGTTTTGCAGTAATTAGTTTAGATTGCTTTTTAGATTAGGTTTTTATTTGAGATTGTAATTTTAATTTAATTTTTAGTTTAGTAGGACATTATTTTGTATAGATTTTATTAGGATAGTACTAGTTTTTCAATATGACAGGTTGTAAGATACATAATTCCCTATGGATATGATCCTGACTCACCGGGTAAGACTATAATTAAGGCCTTGCACTTGGGGCTATTAACCATTATGGTATGATGAAGCAATAGGCAAATCTTAATCACATAATTTAGGTAATTTTTTGGGAAAAAAGAAAATTATTTGTACTTTGATCGAATTGCGAAGTGCCCCCATCAACTTTAAACTCTTGCATTAAACCACCATGGACTTAAAACTAAAGTACATGAGTGACAGAATTCGTTTATTTTGACTGAATCTATTAAAACACACAAATTTTCAATTCATCCACCCATTTAAAAAAATAAAAATATAAACTTCCCTAAAATACCCCCAACCCTTCCTCCACTCCGTTTTCCTCTCCCTTTCTCTTTTTCTCCCTCCCCTTCTCCTCTCTTTCTCTCTCCCTCTCTCTTCCTCCCTCCCCTTTTCTCCCCCTTCTTCTCGAGTCTCCCCATTATCTCCCTGCAGCAGGCGTTAAACCATCTAATAGTTGGGTTCTACAATCTAATAGTCTCAACCAGCCCAGGCGGTAAGCCCTTTTTGAAGGCTAAATGTGTCGGGAACTCTTAACATAGATATACATATAAAATAGAAGATGAAGAAAGGATTCGGTGAAATGGGGGTTGTAGGGAATTATCCCACCTGAATAAGCCAAAGTCTCCCCCACTCGAAATCTACCTCATGAATAGACATCCTGTTGCTAGTAATACCGGCTTTTAAAAGTCATCCAAAGCATCACGTCTGCATTGCATCTCATCCCGTCATCACTTTTATATAGCCGACTTGATCAAATGGATCTAGGAACTCCACGTCCTACTTTCATTCCACTACAACAAAATGCATTATTGGCCACAGATTTGCCCATGCAAGCCCATTTTATGTGGTTAAAAGTTATCTTTTGCTCAAGAAAATGAACCTACATAGGCAAAAGCCACAATTATCTCCTACTTTTGGCAACATAAGATATTTGCATGGGCAAAAGTGATGGGATTCTCTCCAAAACGAGGGGCAAAGTTTTACCCATGAACAAATATCATTTGGCGATGCAGTATTTAGCAGGCAAAGTGAAAAACTTTTAGCCACTCATATATTTGCGGAGGGAAAAGCCAAGACTTTTAGCCATACATGATTTTCCGTGGGCAATATCCTTTTGCGACGAAGTATTTTATAGGCAAATTGAAAAACCTTTGGCCATGCATATATTTATGTAAGGAAAGGCTAAGACTTTTGGCTACGTATGATTTTTTATGGACAATATCCTTTGATGATGTGGTATTTTATAGGCAAAGTGAAAAACCTTTAGCCATGCATATATTTGTGTAAGGAAAGGCCAAGACTTTTGACTACCCATTATTTTCTGTGGGTGAATCCAAATATTTTTGTTCTTATTCCTTTATATTTTTTTAATGAAACTATTCCCATTCTTGTCTCTTTTTTTTTTGTTTTTTTTAACAGTACTATTGGGTTATGCAGATGCTTTTGCCAGAATCGTGCTTCAAAAACTAAAAGGCTTTATTTTTTATTTGGGTGCTATATTATTTTAGTTGAAGGTCAGTTATATGGGAGAAAGGATTTGGGTGTGAGGCTCTTTGGGTGCCTTGTGTTTGGACGGTGTGAATTGGAAAAGACTCCTGTTTTGTTGGGCAACTTGGATGGTATTATGTGGAAAGAAATATGGCAGTATTATGTGGCAAGCAATTCCAGTGGAAAGAAAATCCCACTGTGGGATTTTCTCTCTGTGGGATTCTCTCTTCTGTGGGATTTTCTCTCTTCTATGGGATTTTCTCTCTTTTGGGGTTTCTCTCTTCTTCTGGCTGAGACGTTCTCTCTTTTCAGAGCTCTGGTTTCTGAGGAGCTCTACTTGCTGAGAGAAGGCCAGATCTAAGAAGGCTCCTGGTGGAGAAAAGCCTTTTGCGAGTGAAGGCTCTGCGGTGAGAGGGCTCTGCAGCCAGATCTGAGAGGGCTCTGTGGCCATATCTAAAAGGGCTCTGCGGGCATATCTGGGTGGGATCTATGGCGAGACGGCTCTGGGGCGAGAGGGGGCTCTGTGGTTAGGAGGTTTGTGGCGGGAGGGCTCTAAGGGCTCTGCGGCGACTGAGAGGGCTTTGCGATTGAGGGGGCACCTGTGAGAGAGGCTCCCTGCGATTCAGAGGGTTCCTGCGAGAGAGGACTCCCTGCGACTGAGGGGGATTCCTGCGACTCATTTCCTGCAATACAAATAGCTCAGGGGCTGGCAGGAAGAAGCGCCCACCAAACCCTAAGCCTCCAGATAAAACTCAGGAACAGCAAAACTCACCAGCACAATCACATCTTCAGCATCTGCTGGATTTTGCTGAAGATCGGGAAGACAAGATCTCTATTGTGGTGATGGCCCTAAAGAAAAACCGGGAGGGAATCCTGCCTTCTGATTTGCCAAGAGATATCTTGTAGGAAGCAAAGCTAAGGGTTGCAAAACAAATTGAAATAGGAAGCACTAATGGTGATGGCAGCCCTATTGTTATGTTTGAGTTTGGATCTGAACAGGGAGATGAGGACATATCTGGCTACCCGGCCTCTAACCTCCTCCACCACAGCCAAGATCCATTGCTTTCGGGAAGTCTTTATGATGTCCACATCTCTTTGGGTGCAACAATGCCCCCTGTTTTCCTTCAGCAGTCACCCACAGTTGATGCCCGACCACCCAAAAGCTCTTCAATAGCTTCCACTCTCCAATCCCAGGTAGGACCCTTGTCCTCTAAGCAGAACCAAATGGGTCAGCTCTCGAAACCTATTTCATGGTCATCGCTCTTTACTCCTGCAAATCAAAATGATAGGTCTTTGGAAAACATCCCAGCTACTGAACAAGTTGAGCACAAAGCTACCCTAACAGAGGAAGATGTAAATGAAGCAGCCCAGATATGGAACAACTCTCTGGTCGGATATTTCATAGGGAAAAAGGCCAAATTATTTCATTGTGAAAGCAGTTTTGGAAAGAGCTATGTGAGTTTCAGATCTACACTATGGAAGATGGTTTCTTTTTGTTCAAGTTTTCCTCTTATGAGCAAAGCCAGCAGGTTTTAGAAGAGGGTCCTTGCGTGGTCAGGGGGCACCCACTTGTTCTAAAGCATTGGTGTATTGCAGTTTTTATGCAGAAACGAGACTTTCAAACTATCCCATTGTGGATTAAACTCCCTAACCTCAATTTTTGCTTTCGCTCTAAATCTGGCTTCAGTAAGACAACAAGCTTGATGTCACGACCAGAGCCCAGGAGATCGAGGGTTAGCGAAAATCTAACCAATGACACACGTACTCCCTTCCTCTACACTTAGGTCTAGTCTAAATGTACACGTATAAGGGAAATTCACATGTGCCATACATGTACGCGGAAGCTAGGTATCAAATCGAAATACTAAAATACAGGAAAACAAAATGAATCAAATCACAAATATACAAATCATGAGTAAACCCAAAATGACACTGAAGAAGGCCATATGCATGTATCATACTGTTGCGCTCCGATGGAGTGGTAACATTCACTCCGCTAACCCTGAAGATACAGCTGAAGTTTCCTTTGGAAACTGATTGAGCGATGAGGAATCGGTCGGGGGGTCTGAGCCTGCAACATCAAGGACAACTCGTGAATACAATGATTCAGCAAAGTATAAGTCTGGTTTTCAATTATCAATATGTCTCTCCTAATACGAGGCAAGTTAAAGAGGATTCCATGATAACTGAATATGGGGTCATTATCAGGATAGGAGTTAGAAATGCCTTCATAAGCGTGTAAGAGCTCAAGCAAGAAACATCCATCGCGCATCATTAGCTTTAAGAAATGATCTTTATCTTGCATTTCGTCATCAAGATCCTCATAAGAGTCCATCAGTTGTTGCACCACCTTCTCTAAAGCTTTCACGTAGTCACCGGGGGGCTTGGTCGTTCTCTTAAGGAAGCAAAGGACTGCTCTTGTCTTATGTACTTCCATTGGCTGCAAATGCAGTTTGTGATGATGGTAAGGACCAAAGGCGGCCATCTGTGGTGTATAGGCCACGCTGTTGAGAGCTGCAATGACTACAGGTACCTTATAAATCGAGTGCTTCCTCCGAAGATCAGCCTCTTTGGATGTGCATATTGACTTGAGGTTCTCCTCCATCTCGATGACCCAATTCTTCTCTTTTCCTGCCATTGCCGATGTAGGGTGGTAACTCATAAAACACTGCTTGAACAAGGTAAGCTGATCGAACAGGGTAAGTAATACTACATTTTAGAAGTTACAATAGAGTCCTCATTTATAGTTTTTCTTTCCTTTTTTCTTTTTTTTTTTTCTGTTCTGTTCTTTTCTTATCGTAACTGGAAAGATAAAGGACTGACAAAAGGGGTAGGAATACATGTTTGTCTCGACATTAAGCAATAGTAGTAACAGAGAGAGCATACGCAGTCCTCGGCCTTTTCAGACTCTCAAGAATAGAATAGGGAAAGGTCTGTTTCCAAGGTTCCTCAAAAGAGAAAAAGGACCTATCAGATTTAAACCATGAGCCGAAGGCCTGGTCCTCGTGACAGTTGGTGATGTAGCTTAGTGAGGGAGAGATCCTTGTCTTTGTAACCACTCCTAGATTGAGATGCAACGTTGGCCAGAATCACTTGGCCCACAAGAAAACCCAATCTGAGATGTGGATTTTTGGGCTTGGGTCCACTATATGTGGACATACGTTTCGATACTTTGGGATTGGCCATAAGGAACAAGAATCATAGACATCTTCTTGTTGTCCTATATATTATATTATTGGTGTGCAGATGGATGGGAGTGAGAAGAAAAATAATGGTGATAGTTCCATATCTAATATGACCAAAAAAAGAAAAAGAAAAAGTAAGTAATTACTGAATTGATGAGATCATGATTAAGTCATGATTTAGGGAATATGGTCCCAGTATGTAATGGACGACCAGATTAACAGTCTCGATCCGGCCGGTGCCACACTTTCTTTTTCAATGTCATGTGAATGTCATTGGTTTTAACATACTCTTTGGACATAGGACGAATGAAGAAATGACACTAAATCAACTGCACTGGCCGCTAAGTAATGGACTGAGCGTCAATTTTGATACGTAGAATTTTAAGAATAATTTAAATAGTACATTTTTCTTTTTAAATTTTTTGTTGAATCTGAATATATCAATTTATCTATTTAATTTTGTTGTTACATTTTCTTATTTTCAGCTTAACATTATTTTCAAAAATTTAATATTATATATAATATGACAATTCAACTTTAACGTGGATTTGCCACGTGGCACAAAGTAGGTTCAATGTATCAACCGTTGACCCTAAAATTTCTCCTTTAAATTTTCTTTTTTTTTTCTTCTAAAATCTATATATCCTCTCCTATAAAATCTCTCTTTTCTCAGTAAATCTCCCCTTACAAAAAATTTGGGTCCAAGTTCGGTTTTTAAGAGTCATCGAGCTTCTTTTCTAGTGGGTTTTTTTTAGGAGATGTCTAATGGTTTTAATTGTTTTGGTGCTTTAAGTCCATTCTACTTTTTTAAAATGTAATTAATCCCCATTGTGCCCCTATCTTAATTTTTTGCTAAGTCAACTTTTAACTGGCCTGGTGGTTTAAGTTAATTCTATTCTATCTCTCAAATGTCACACACACAGTTGGCATTTTGCTCACATATCAAGTATGTTTGAAATAGGAACATACGGTATATAAACAGGAACATGAAAAATTATGAATGAACTTGTAAGAATCATCAGTTGGAGATTTTTTTCATGAATATAACGAATAAGAACACTAATCAGGACTCAATTTTTGGTGGACAAATTGAAGAAATGAGAACATATGTTTGTGCATATGATAAAAGAGAAATGTTGATCAGGTGTGTCAGAAATAGAAACATGAGACATAGGGACATTATGAATTTTGAATTTTTACTGGACAAATTGAAGAAACAGGAAAATATGTTAGTGTACATGTGAAACAAAAACACTGATTAAGCGTGTTGGATAATGTGTACAGTCGATCTAATAGTCCAGTCTATTAGGATGTGTGTCAAACCTTGAGACGTGTGATTATCAGGGAGTCTCTATCCATTATAAGGTTTGGGTTGATTAATAGATGGACCTCACTTAGAGTTCTCACGGAAAAAATGGTAACCATGATTCTCACTAGGATATTGTTCATATATATATATATATCAATGGGAAACGGTCCTATTATGGTCTTCATGGACCATTTCAAACCGTTTTGGTACTGGGGCCCACATGTTGCGAGCCATTTAAATGGATCATACACATAACCCCCGTGAATTGTACACGTCTGCTAATTTTGGGTCCAATCAAAATAGACTGGACCATTGAATCGCTGCATCTGTTATTAGTGGACGTGTGCAATTCACGGGGGTCATGGCTCGTAATGTGGGCCCCACTATCCCAAATAATGAGAAATCATTCGTAAGGATCGTTATATATATATAATATGTTATGACATTTATTTTAGTGATTTGACTATACTATATGTATTTAATGAAGCTTACAAAGTACTATTAATGTGATAGATGATATATTTATACCTCATCGAGCATTATGAATCAATGTGGAACCACGTTATGAGGTAAATGGAGAAAATTTTTAACTGGCCCCTAATCTCAAGCATAATCCCTGCTCATTAGCGGGGGCGTGATATTGGCCTTCATCTTAAAACTTGTTCATGAGTGTCAGTATATATATGGATTTAATCTTACGACTACTTCTCACCACTTTTTTGTAAGAACTCTAGGTAGGCCTCATACACATCCTAAGTTTCAATCAAATTTAAATTTACTAGACGGTTGGATCGACTGTATATCAATCCGAATGAACTGGATTTATGGGCCAAGGATAAAAGGGTTAGAGATATGTGATTGGGACCAAACTTGATATATAGGGTGGTTCTGCATGTATCTGTCCATCCCCTGGTCCCATCCCCAAATGGGACCCATAAAAGAAGTTTTCACAGTTCTCATAAGATCAAACCACATATATATATGGAAAACCTTCGTCGAGCACCAGTGCTCACGATAAGGTGAACACCATATACCAAAGCACCTTGTGGGGCCCAACTTATATCCATCCAAGTGGACCATAAAATAGGGAGTCCCTTTGATAGTCACCGATCCCAAGTTTGGCACTTATTCAATTTGATTAGACCGTTGGATTTGCTTGCACTTATTTTGGCTAGTGAAAACTTGGTATCCATTGATTAAGTGATTAGGATGATGATTTGAGCCTCTATTACCATATATGGGTGGTGGAGGGGAGATCTTTCATCTCCCTAGTTCCATCCTCAAATGGAGCCCTTAGTAGGCCCCACTAGAATGTGGTTTCAGCAGAGGAGCTCCCAAATGTTAGTATGCATACTTCCCTCACCATATATAGGGTGAGGAATATATGTATAATTGAAAATATTCGTAAGCATCTCTCACCCAATGACAAATGTTAGTATGCGTCCATCCCTCCCGATTGGGACCAATGGATGAGAGATGCTTACACAACCTTTTTTTATTTATATATGAGCATTCCTCTTTTTCATATGCCATTTTGTCTTTGATACATTAATATTTTCAATTGTGCAGATGTCCCTCACACCCTATAGTGAGCGATGGATGCATACTAACATTCTCCTATATACACATATGTGTGTGTGTGTGGTTGGGGGGGGGGGGGGGGGACATCCGCTGAGCACCCGTGCTTACGATAAGATGAGCACCAAATGGCAAAAGACCTAGTAGGGCCTAATTTATGATCCATTTAAGTGGATTATTAAACCGAGTAGTCATCGATCTCAAGTTTGGTACCCATCCAATTGGTTAGACTATTAGATTGGCTTATACTTTTTTTTATAGGTAAAAATTTATCAGCCACTGATCAAGTAATTAGAATTATAATTGAGTCACTATCACCATGTTTGGATCGGTGGAGGGGAGATGCCGTGCCCACCCCCCCGCCCCCCCTCCTCCCCTCTTGTCCTATTCCCCACCATTAGAAAGTGGTGCTTACTTTTAGAGGGGCTCCCTATAGATAAGGAAAAGTTACCCTAAGCTCGAGCTTATATAAGAAATTTCATAAGCCCAAGATCTTGGGGCACACCCTTGGTCCATTGCAATGGACTAAACGCACGACCCCCCCAAATTCCATATGTGTAATAAATTTTTTTATCAAATCTAAATTTACTGGACCGTTGGATTGACTGTACACCAATTTAAATGGACTGTTCACCATTAAACTTTTGGGGCCCAGATGGAGACAATAGCAACAACGGTTAAAGCTGATTTTTTGCAGAGAGCATGGTCCTAGGGACTCCTTCAAATCTCCTCCCCACAATCCCCATGTGGGTCCCCAGGTGCGACCTATCTTTGTGAACCACACACTTTAACTTACCCTAATCTTAAGCTTAGGAGAGCCTGCCCAGTATATATATATATGGGAGCTCTTCTACTGAGCACCGATGCTCACAATAAGGTAAGCATTACTACTTTCTGATGGGGCCAACTAAAGGCCCCACTTAGGGATGGGACGAGGGGGGATCAAAAGATCTCCCCTGCACATACCCATGTATGATGATGTTGGGTGAAATCATCATCTTGACGCTTGGTTAATGGCCAATAAATTTTGACCATCCAAACCCGTCTAATATATATATATATATATATGGGAGCTCCTCTATTAAGCACCGGTGGTCACAATAAGATGAGCACCTTTCTAATAAAGCCCACTAGAGGCCTCACTAAGGGATGGTACGAGGGGGGATCAAAAGATCTCCCCTCCACATACCCATGTACGATGATACATGGTCAAATCATCATCTTGACCCCTTAGTTAATGGCCAATAAATTTTGACCATCCAAAATGAGTGCTAATCCAACGGTCTAATCAAATTCGATAGTGCTAAACCTGGGGTAGGTGACTATCATTGGGGGTAGTTGTTTTATGATTTAGAAGGTGTTTTGGGAAATGGTGCTCACCTTATCGTGAGCATTGGCACTTGGCGGAGGTTTTCCCTATATAATAATAATAATAATAATAATAATAATAATAATAATAATCTTGTACAAGCTTCTCTTATAATCTTATTATACAAAAGCTACCATGTGGAGCCTACTTAGGACCCCATAAATAATGGAATAGTGGGGGATCAAAAGATCCAACTTAGATATTAAATTTGAAATTAGTCTAATACCATTAACCTATTTATCCAAGGTCCACAAGTTAGACCTTTTATATAAAATAGAAAATTTGACCCTTGATTCAACGGTCCATTTCGTTCAAGTTTATCAAAATCTGGTGTGACCCATGTAAATAAGAGGAGTGTGTTTGAATGGTGTGCTCAGATAGACTAACAGGTAGTAGTAGCTTGTAGCATAAGACCGTAATTGAAACTTGTACCATAAGACCTTAAGGGAAACTTTATATATATATATATATCCATCTTTCACCACAAGGTAAGGGCACAAGGTGAGGGAAAATTCTTTTTTTAAACCTAATAAGATTAAAAGGTGTTTGGTTTTGTCTTTTTGCACATTAATACTTTTTAAAAAAGGAAGTACCCTCATCATAGTGTGACGGACATATGCATAGTAGTTTTGTTCACATATATATGGCCCGAATGTTTTGTATGATAATTGGGGAAACTCTTTTATTTATTTATATTTTATTCGGGACGGATACATATCATCATATAATGAAAATAATAAAAACAAAGAGAAATTAAAAACAAAGAGAAATGGCAATGTCACTTGTTTATTCAATTCGTAAGTAGAACCGAACCGTAGTATGTCTTATTTTCACTCAAGCTTTTGTTATGTAGAAGTCGAGGGCCGCGTGTATGGTCTGAACGATGTCAAGAGCCACTAGAATGACGGCAGATACAACAGAAAGAGTGACCCACGGGTTAATGAAGTAGTAGTGCCGGAGGGTAGCCTTCCAGTGATGTGTCTTCTTGTTGCAGTAGTTGATCACATCCTGGTGTAGGTGCACCACCTTGAGTGGCATGCCTTTGGAGTTCTTATTGAATAGATCCGCCACCGCCTTGTCGCTCCCCTTGAGTGGCATGCCCATGGAGATCTTATTGAATAGATCCGCCACCGCCTCGTCGCTTCCTAGTGCATTCTCTATGATCCCTTTGGAGCGTAGGATCTGAACATCTTTAGCTGTGTCGATGGCTTTGTCCATGAGGAAGATGTAAGATGTCACCTCATTGCCCGCGTCCTTGTGGAGCCGCTCAAAGGCCAAGAGATTGAGGAAGGTGAACTCAGTGGCATCATCGACTATGATATGTGGAAGGTGGAGGATGCCTCGGCGGCTGTCAAAATGGAGGTCGTTGATGTTGGTAGTTTGGCTCGTCCTGAACCGGATACCAGCGTCGTGCATCTCCACTGCAGACTGGACGTGGCCGCCACTGACACCTCGGGTGCTCTTCTGAGTTGATGTTGATGCTTCTGACGAGCTTTGAATCATGTTCTTCCTGAACACATCCAATATGTGGAGGCCCTCCAGATTCATTGTTGGCAATGTCTGGTGGTTGCATAGCTTCAATATAAGCTGGTTTAAGAAAACATTATCCTGCGCATATTCAGGAAGAAGAAAGAATAAGAAGATGATGAGCAATTTATTCAAGTGTTTGTAGACACAAAACCTTACGGCCAGTCCAATTGAGAAACCCCACAAACAGGTCGTCGAACTTCTTCACCGTAAGCCTGCTTGAACATGGAAACTGTTTGTGTCAATAAGACTTTCGTTTCATCATTCCTTAATTGCAAATGGGCTTGGCCTTGATCCAGTTAACACGCCCAAGAAATAGCTTTAAGTAGGGCAAACTGCAGGACTGGGCTGGTCATAATAGCGAGTCATGGTCCACTTGCAGTTTAATAGTCAATTATCCTACTAATTATAAATAACTAAAATAGAATAAAACTTATAGTCACACCCATGACCCACGGTCATCTACATATGTTGCCGATCTTCTATTCTAGTCTTCAAATAGTTCACGAACATTTGTAATTCTCATTTAGAGACCAGAAAGAACTGTTATATTATTCAAACTCGCGTGCATTTTAGTTTCAAAAGAGAAGAAAAACAATCACCTTTTCCCCCCCTCTGGAAACCTTTAGCAACCTTTGGAGAACTAGCAAAGGAATCTGGTTTTCAATCATCAACATGTCTCTCCTAATACGAGGCAAGTTATAGAGGATTCCATGATAACTGAATATGGGGTCATTATCAGGATAGTAGTTAGAAATGCCTTCATAAGCGTGTAAGAGCTCAAGCAAGAAACATCCATCGCGCATCATTAGCTTTAAGAAATGATCTTTATCTCGCCATTCGTCATCAAGATCCTCATAAGAGTCCATCAGTTGTTGCACCACCTTCTCTAAAGCTTTCACGTAGTCACCAGGGGGCTTGTTCGTTCTGTTAAGGAAGCAAAGGACTGCTCTTGTCTTATGTACTTCCATTGGCTGCAAGTGCAGTTTGTGATGATGGTAGGGACCAAAGGCGGCCATCTGTGGTGTATAGGACATGCTGTTGAGAGCTGCAATGACTACAGGTACCTTATAAATCGAGTGCTTCCTCCGAAGATCAGCCTCTTTGGATGTGCATATTGACTTGAGGTTCTCCTCCATCTCGATGACCCAATTCTTCTCTTTTCCTGCCATCGCCGATGTAGGGTGGTAACTCATAAAACACTGCTTGAACAAGGTAAGCTGATCGAACAGGGTAAGTAATACTACATTTTAGAAGTTACAACAGAGTCCTCATTTATAGTTTTTCTTTCCTTTTTTTTTTTTTTTTCTGTTCTGTTCTTTTCTTATCCTAACTGGAAATATGAAGGACTGACAAAAGGGGTAGGAATACATGTTTGTCTCGACATTAAGCAATAGTAGTAACAGAGAGAGCATACGCAGTCCTCGGCCTTTTCAGACTCTCAAGAATAGAATAGGGAAAGGTCTGTTTCCAAGGTTCCTCAAAAGAGAAAAAGGACCTATCAGATTTAAACCATGAGCCGAAGGCCTGGTCCTCGTGACAGTTGGTGATGTAGCTTAGTGAGGGAGAGATCCTTGTCTTTGTAACCACTCCTAGATTGAGATGCAACGTTGGCCAGAATCACTTGGCCCACAAGAAAACCCAATCTGAGATGTGGATTTTTGGGCTTGGGTCCACTATATGTGGACATACGTTTCGATACTTTGGGATTGGCCATAAGGAACAAGAATCATAGACATCTTCTTGTTGTCCTATATATTATATTATTGGTGTGCAGATGGATGGGAGTGAGAAGAAAAATAATGGTGATAGTTCCATATCTAATATGACCAAAAAAAGAAAAAGAAAAAGTAAGTAATTACTGAATTGATGAGATCATGATGAAGTCATGATTTAGGGAATATGGTCCAAGTATGTAATGGACGACCAGATTAACAGTCTCGATCCGGCCGGTGCCACTCTTTCTTTTTCAATGTCATGTGAATGTCATTGGTTTTAACATACTCTTTGGACGCAGGACGAATGAAGAAATGACACTAAATCAACTGCACTGGCCGCTAAGTAATGGACTGAGCGTCAATTTTGATGCGTAGAATTTTAAGAATAATTTAAATAGTACATTTTTCTTTTTAAATTTTTTGTTGAATCTGAATATATCAATTTATCTATTTAATTTTGTTGTTACATTTTCTTATTTTCAGCTTAACATTATTTTTAAAATTTTATTATTATATATAATATGACAATTCAACTTTAAAGTGGAATTGCCACGTGGCACAAAGTAGGCTCAATGTATCAACCGTTGACCCTAAAATTTCTCCTTTAAATTTTCTTTTTTTTTTCTTCTAAAATCTATATATCCTCTCCTATAAAATCTCTCTTTTCTCAGTAAATCTCCCTTTACAAAAAATTTGGGTCCAAGTTCGGTTTTTAAGAGTCATCGAGCTTCTTTTCTAGTGGGTTTTTTTAGGAGATGTCTAATGGTTTTAATTGTTTTGGTGCTTTAAGTCCTTTCTACTTTTTTAAAATTTCATTAATCCCCATTATGCCCCTATTTTAATTTTTTGCTAAGTCAACTTTTAACTGGCCTGGTGGTTTAAGTTAATTCTATTCTATCTCTCAAATGTCACACACACAGTTGGCATTTTTCTCACATATCAAGTATGTTTGAAATAGGAACATATGGTATATAAACAGGAACATGAAAAATTATGAATGAACTTGTAAGAATCATCAGTTGGAGATTTTTTTCATGAATATAACGAATAAGAACACTAATCAGGACTCAATTTTTGGTGGACAAATTGAAGAAACGAGAACATATGTTTGTGCATATGATAAAAGAGAAATGTTGATCAGGTGTGTCAGAAATAGAAACATGAGACATAGGGACATTATGAATTTTGAATTTTTATTGGACAAATTGAAGAAACAGGAAAATATGTTAGTGTACATGTGAAACAAAAACACTGATTAAGCGTGTTGGATAATGTGTACAGTTGATCTAATAGTCCAGTCTATTAGGATGTGTGTCAAACCTTGAGACGTGTGATTATCAGGGAGTCTTTATCCATTATAAGGTTTGGGTTGATTAATAGATGGACCTCACTTAGAGTTCTCACGGAAAAAATGGTAACCATGATTCTCACTAGGATATTGTTCATATATATATATATATATCAATGGGAAACGGTCCTATTATGGTATTCATGGACCATTTCAAACCGTTTTGGTACTGGGGCCCACATGTTGCGAGCCATTTAAATGGATCATACACATAACCCCCGTGAATTGTACACGTCTGCTAATTTTGGGTCCAATCAAAATAGACTGGACCGTTGAATCGCTGCATCTGTTATTAGTGGACGTGTGCAATTCACGGGGGTCATGGCTCGTAATGTGGGCCCCACTATCCCAAATAATGAGAAATCATTCGTAAGGATCGTTATATATATAATATGTTATGACATTTATTTTAGTGATTTGACTATACTATATGTATTTAATGAAGCTTACAAAGTACTATTAATGTGATAGATGATATATTTATACCTCATCGAGCATTATGAATCAATGTGGAACCACGTTATGAGGTAAATGGAGAAAATTTTTAACTGGCCCCTAATCTCAAGCATAATCCCTGCTCATTAGCGGGGGCGTGATATTGGCCTTCATCTTAAAACTTGTTCATGAGTGTCAGTATATATATGGATTTAATCTTACGACTACTTCTCACCACTTTTTTGTAAGAACTCTAGGTAGGCCTCATACACATCCTAAGTTTCAATCAAATTTAAATTTACTAGACGGTTGGATCGACTGTATATCAATCCGAATGAACTGGATTTATGGGCCAAGAATAAAAGGGTTAGAGATATGTGATTGGGACCAAACTTGATATATAGGGTGGTTCTGCATGTATCTGTCCATCCCCTGGTCCCATCCCCAAATGGGACCCATAAAAGAAGTTTTCACAGTTCTCATAAGATCAAACCACATATATATATGGAAAACCTTCGTCGAGCACCAGTGCTCACGATAAGGTGAACACCATATACCAAAGCGCCTTGTGGGGCCCAACTTATATCCATCCAAGTGGACCATAAAATAGGGAGTCCCTTTGATAGTCACCGATCCCAAGTTTGGCACTTATTCAATTTGATTAGACCGTTGGATTTGCTTGCACTTATTTTGGCTAGTGAAAACTTGATATCCATTGATTAAGTGATTAGGATGATGATTTGAGCCTCTATTACCATATATGGGTGGTGGAGGGGAGATCTTTCATCTCCCTAGTTCCATCCTCAAATGGAGCCCTTAGTAGGCCCCACTAGAATGTGGTTTCAGCAGAGGAGCTCCCAAATGTTAGTATGCATACTTCCCTCACCATATATAGGGTGAGGAATATATGTATAATTGAAAATATTCGTAAGCATCTCTCACCCAATGACAAATGTTAGTATGCGTCCATCCCTCCCGATTGGGACCAATAGATGAGAGATGCTTACACAACCTTTTTTTATTTATATATGAGCATTCCTCTTTTTCATAATCCATTTTGTCTTTGATACATTAATATTTTCAATTGTACAGATGTCCCTCACACCCTATAGTGAGCGATGGATGCATACTAACATTCTCCTATATACACATATGTGTGTGTGTGCGGTTGGGGGGGGGGGGGGGGGGGGGACATCCGCTGAGCACCCGTGCTTACGATAAGATGAGCACCAAATGGCAAAAGACCTAGTAGGGCCTAATTTATGATCCATTTAAGTGGATTATTAAACCGAGTAGTCATCGATCTCAAGTTTGGTACCCATCCAATTGGTTAGACTATTAGATTGGCTTATACTTTTTTTATAAGTAAAAATTTATCGGCCACTGATCAAGTAATTAGAATTATAATTGAGTCACTATCACCATGTTTGGATCGGTGGAGGGGAGATGCCGTGCCCACCCCCCCGCCCCCCCTCCTCCCCTCTTGTCCTATTCCCCACCATTAGAAAGTGGTGCTTACTTTTAGAGGGGCTCCCTATAGATAAGGAAAAGTTACCCTAAGCTCGAGCTTATATAAGAAATTTCGTAAGCCCAAGATCTTGGGGCACACCCTTGGTCCATTGCAATGGACTAAACGCACGACCCCCCCAAATTCCATATGTGTAATAATTTTTTTTATCAAATCTAAATTTACTGGACCGTTGGATTGACTGTACACCAATTTAAATGGACTGTTCACCATTAAACTTTTGGGGCCCAGATGGAGACAATAGAAACAACGGTTAGAGCTGATTTTTTGCAGAGAGCATGGTCCTAGGGACTCCTTCAAATCTCCTCCTCACAATCCCCATGTGGGTCCCCAGGTGCGACCTAACTTTGTGACCCACACACTTTAACTTACCCTAATCTTAAGCTTAGGAGAGCCTGCCAAGTATATATATATATATATATATATATGGGAGCTCTTCTACTGAGCATCGATGCTCACAATAAGGCAAGCATTACTACTTTCTAATGGGGCCAACTAAAGGCCCCACTTAAGGATGGGACGAGGGGGGATCAAAAGATCTCCCCTGCACATACCCATGTATGATGATGTTGGGTGAAATCATCATCTTGACGCTTGGTTAATGGCCAATAAATTTTGACCATCCAAACCCGTCTAATATATATATATATATATATATATATGGGAGCTCCTCTATTAAGCACCGGTGCTCACAATAAGATGAGCACCTTTCTAATAAGGTCCACTAGAGGCCTCACTAAGGGATGGGACGAGGGGGGATCAAAAGATCTCCCCTCCACATACCCATGTACGATGATACAGGGTCAAATCATCATCTTGACCCCTTAGTTAATGGCCAATAAATTTTGACCATCCAAAATGAGTGCTAATCCAACGGTCTAATCAAATTCGATAGTGCTAAACCTGGGGTAGGTGACTATCATTGGGGGTAGTTGTTTTATGATCTAGAAGGTGTTTTGGGAAATGGTGCTCACCTTATCGTGAGCATTGGCACTTGGCGGAGGTTTTCCCTATATAATAATAATAATAATAATAATAATAATAATAATAATAATAATAATCTTGTACAAGCTTCTCTTATAATCTTATTATACAAAAGCTACCATGTGGAGCCTACTTAGGACCCCATAAATAATGGAATAGTGGGGGGATCAAAAGATCCAACTTAGATATTAAATTTGAAATTAGTCTAATACCATTAACCTATTTATCCAAGGTTCACAAGTTAGACCTTTTATATAAAATAGAAAATTTGACCCTTGATTCAACGGTCCATTTCATTCAAGTTTATCAAAATCTGGTGTGACCCATGTAAATAAGAGGAGTGTGTTTGAATGGTGTGCTCAGATAGACTAACATGTAGTAGTAGCTTGTGGCATAAGACCGTAATTGAAACTTGTACCATAAGACCTTAAGGGAAACTTTATATATATATATATATATATATCCATCTTTCACCACAAGGTAAGGGCACAAGGTGAGGGAAAATTCTTTTTTTAAACCTAATAAGATTAAAAGGTGTTTGGTTTTGTGTTTTTGCATATTAATACTTTTTAAAAAAGAAAGTGCCCTCATCATAGTGTGACGGACATATGCATAGTAGTTTTGTTCACATATATATGGCCCGAATGTTTTGTATGATAATTGGGGAAACTCTTTTATTTATTTATATTTTATTCGGGACGGATACATATCATCATATAATGAAAATAATAAAAACAAAGAGAAATTAAAAACAAAGAGAAATGGCAATGTCACTTGTTTATTCAATTCGTAAGTAGAACCGAACCGTAGTATGTCTTATTTTCACTCAAGCTTTTGTTATGTAGAAGTCGAGGGCCGCGTGTATGGTCTGAACGATGTCAAGAGCCACTAGAATGACGGCAGATACAACAGAAAGAGTGACCCACGGGTTAATGAAGTAGTAGTGCCGGAGGGTAGCCTTCCAGTGATGTGTCTTCTTGTTGCAGTAGTTGATCACATCCTGGTGTAGGTGCACCACCTTGAGTGGCATGCCTTTGGAGTTCTTATTGAATAGATCCGCCACCGCCTTGTCTCTCCCCTTGAGTGGCATGCCCATGGAGATCTTATTGAATAGATCCGCCACCGCCTCGTCGCTTCCTAGTGCATTCTCTATGATCCCTTTGGAGCGTAGGATCTGAACATCTTTAGCTGTGTCGATGGCTTTGTCCATGAGGAAGATGTAAGATGTCACCTCATTGCCCGCGTCCTTGTGGAGCCGCTCAAAGGCCAAGAGATTGAGGAAGGTGAACTCAGTGGCATCATCGACTATGATATGTGGAAGGTGGAGGATGCCTCGGCGGCTGTCAAAATGGAGGTCGTTGATGTTGGTAGTTTGGCTCGTCCTGAACCGGATACCAGCGTCGTGCATCTCCACTGCAGACTGGACGTGGCCGCCACTGACACCTCGGGTGCTCTTCTGAGTTGATGTTGATGCTTCTGACGAGCTTTGAATCATGTTCTTCCTGAACACATCCAATATGTGGAGGCCCTCCAGATTCATTGTTGGCAATGTCTGGTGGTTGCATAGCTTCAATATAAGCTGGTTTAAGAAAACATTATCCTGCGCATATTCTGGAAGAAGAAAGAATAAGAAGATGATGAGCAATTTATTCAAGTGTTTGTAGACACAAAACCTTACGGCCAGTCCAATTGAGAAACCCCACAAACAGGTCGTCGAACTTCTTCACCGTAAGCCTGCTTGAACATGGAAACTGTTTGTGTCAATAAGACTTTCGTTTCATCATTCCTTAATTGCAAATGGGCTTGGCCTTGATCCAGTTAACACGCCCAAGAAATAGCTTTAAGTAGGGCAAACTGCAGGACTGGGCTGGTCATAATAGCGAGTCATGGTCCACTTGCAGTTTAATAGTCAATTATCCTACTAATTATAAATAACTAAAATAGAATAAAACTTATAGTCACACCCATGACCCACGGTCATCTACATATGTTGCCGATCTTCTATTCTAGTCTTCAAATAGTTCACGAACATTTGTAATTCTCATTTAGAGACCAGAAAGAACTGTTATATTATTCAAACTCGCGTGCATTTTAGTTTCAAAAGAGAAGAAAAACAATCACCTTTTCCCCCCCTCTGGAAACCTTTAGCAACCTTTGGAGAACTAGCAAAGGAATCTGGTTTTCAATCATCAACATGTCTCTCCTAATACGAGGCAAGTTATAGAGGATTCCATGATAACTGAATATGGGGTCATTATCAGGATAGTAGTTAGAAATGCCTTCATAAGCGTGTAAGAGCTCAAGCAAGAAACATCCATCGCGCATCATTAGCTTTAAGAAATGATCTTTATCTCGCCATTCGTCATCAAGATCCTCATAAGAGTCCATCAGTTGTTGCACCACCTTCTCTAAAGCTTTCACGTAGTCACCAGGGGGCTTGTTCGTTCTGTTAAGGAAGCAAAGGACTGCTCTTGTCTTATGTACTTCCATTGGCTGCAAGTGCAGTTTGTGATGATGGTAGGGACCAAAGGCGGCCATCTGTGGTGTATAGGACATGCTGTTGAGAGCTGCAATGACTACAGGTACCTTATAAATCGAGTGCTTCCTCCGAAGATCAGCCTCTTTGGATGTGCATATTGACTTGAGGTTCTCCTCCATCTCGATGACCCAATTCTTCTCTTTTCCTGCCATCGCCGATGTAGGGTGGTAACTCATAAAACACTGCTTGAACAAGGTAAGCTGATCGAACAGGGTAAGTAATACTACATTTTAGAAGTTACAACAGAGTCCTCATTTATAGTTTTTCTTTCCTTTTTTTTTTTTTTTTCTGTTCTGTTCTTTTCTTATCCTAACTGGAAATATGAAGGACTGACAAAAGGGGTAGGAATACATGTTTGTCTCGACATTAAGCAATAGTAGTAACAGAGAGAGCATACGCAGTCCTCGGCCTTTTCAGACTCTCAAGAATAGAATAGGGAAAGGTCTGTTTCCAAGGTTCCTCAAAAGAGAAAAAGGACCTATCAGATTTAAACCATGAGCCGAAGGCCTGGTCCTCGTGACAGTTGGTGATGTAGCTTAGTGAGGGAGAGATCCTTGTCTTTGTAACCACTCCTAGATTGAGATGCAACGTTGGCCAGAATCACTTGGCCCACAAGAAAACCCAATCTGAGATGTGGATTTTTGGGCTTGGGTCCACTATATGTGGACATACGTTTCGATACTTTGGGATTGGCCATAAGGAACAAGAATCATAGACATCTTCTTGTTGTCCTATATATTATATTATTGGTGTGCAGATGGATGGGAGTGAGAAGAAAAATAATGGTGATAGTTCCATATCTAATATGACCAAAAAAAGAAAAAGAAAAAGTAAGTAATTACTGAATTGATGAGATCATGATGAAGTCATGATTTAGGGAATATGGTCCAAGTATGTAATGGACGACCAGATTAACAGTCTCGATCCGGCCGGTGCCACTCTTTCTTTTTCAATGTCATGTGAATGTCATTGGTTTTAACATACTCTTTGGACGCAGGACGAATGAAGAAATGACACTAAATCAACTGCACTGGCCGCTAAGTAATGGACTGAGCGTCAATTTTGATGCGTAGAATTTTAAGAATAATTTAAATAGTACATTTTTCTTTTTAAATTTTTTGTTGAATCTGAATATATCAATTTATCTATTTAATTTTGTTGTTACATTTTCTTATTTTCAGCTTAACATTATTTTTAAAATTTTATTATTATATATAATATGACAATTCAACTTTAAAGTGGAATTGCCACGTGGCACAAAGTAGGCTCAATGTATCAACCGTTGACCCTAAAATTTCTCCTTTAAATTTTCTTTTTTTTTTTCTTCTAAAATCTATATATCCTCTCCTATAAAATCTCTCTTTTCTCAGTAAATCTCCCTTTACAAAAAATTTGGGTCCAAGTTCGGTTTTTAAGAGTCATCGAGCTTCTTTTCTAGTGGGTTTTTTTAGGAGATGTCTAATGGTTTTAATTGTTTTGGTGCTTTAAGTCCTTTCTACTTTTTTAAAATTTCATTAATCCCCATTATGCCCCTATTTTAATTTTTTGCTAAGTCAACTTTTAACTGGCCTGGTGGTTTAAGTTAATTCTATTCTATCTCTCAAATGTCACACACACAGTTGGCATTTTTCTCACATATCAAGTATGTTTGAAATAGGAACATATGGTATATAAACAGGAACATGAAAAATTATGAATGAACTTGTAAGAATCATCAGTTGGAGATTTTTTTCATGAATATAACGAATAAGAACACTAATCAGGACTCAATTTTTGGTGGACAAATTGAAGAAACGAGAACATATGTTTGTGCATATGATAAAAGAGAAATGTTGATCAGGTGTGTCAGAAATAGAAACATGAGACATAGGGACATTATGAATTTTGAATTTTTATTGGACAAATTGAAGAAACAGGAAAATATGTTAGTGTACATGTGAAACAAAAACACTGATTAAGCGTGTTGGATAATGTGTACAGTTGATCTAATAGTCCAGTCTATTAGGATGTGTGTCAAACCTTGAGACGTGTGATTATCAGGGAGTCTTTATCCATTATAAGGTTTGGGTTGATTAATAGATGGACCTCACTTAGAGTTCTCACGGAAAAAATGGTAACCATGATTCTCACTAGGATATTGTTCATATATATATATATATATCAATGGGAAACGGTCCTATTATGGTATTCATGGACCATTTCAAACCGTTTTGGTACTGGGGCCCACATGTTGCGAGCCATTTAAATGGATCATACACATAACCCCCGTGAATTGTACACGTCTGCTAATTTTGGGTCCAATCAAAATAGACTGGACCGTTGAATCGCTGCATCTGTTATTAGTGGACGTGTGCAATTCACGGGGGTCATGGCTCGTAATGTGGGCCCCACTATCCCAAATAATGAGAAATCATTCGTAAGGATCGTTATATATATAATATGTTATGACATTTATTTTAGTGATTTGACTATACTATATGTATTTAATGAAGCTTACAAAGTACTATTAATGTGATAGATGATATATTTATACCTCATCGAGCATTATGAATCAATGTGGAACCACGTTATGAGGTAAATGGAGAAAATTTTTAACTGGCCCCTAATCTCAAGCATAATCCCTGCTCATTAGCGGGGGCGTGATATTGGCCTTCATCTTAAAACTTGTTCATGAGTGTCAGTATATATATGGATTTAATCTTACGACTACTTCTCACCACTTTTTTGTAAGAACTCTAGGTAGGCCTCATACACATCCTAAGTTTCAATCAAATTTAAATTTACTAGACGGTTGGATCGACTGTATATCAATCCGAATGAACTGGATTTATGGGCCAAGAATAAAAGGGTTAGAGATATGTGATTGGGACCAAACTTGATATATAGGGTGGTTCTGCATGTATCTGTCCATCCCCTGGTCCCATCCCCAAATGGGACCCATAAAAGAAGTTTTCACAGTTCTCATAAGATCAAACCACATATATATATGGAAAACCTTCGTCGAGCACCAGTGCTCACGATAAGGTGAACACCATATACCAAAGCGCCTTGTGGGGCCCAACTTATATCCATCCAAGTGGACCATAAAATAGGGAGTCCCTTTGATAGTCACCGATCCCAAGTTTGGCACTTATTCAATTTGATTAGACCGTTGGATTTGCTTGCACTTATTTTGGCTAGTGAAAACTTGATATCCATTGATTAAGTGATTAGGATGATGATTTGAGCCTCTATTACCATATATGGGTGGTGGAGGGGAGATCTTTCATCTCCCTAGTTCCATCCTCAAATGGAGCCCTTAGTAGGCCCCACTAGAATGTGGTTTCAGCAGAGGAGCTCCCAAATGTTAGTATGCATACTTCCCTCACCATATATAGGGTGAGGAATATATGTATAATTGAAAATATTCGTAAGCATCTCTCACCCAATGACAAATGTTAGTATGCGTCCATCCCTCCCGATTGGGACCAATAGATGAGAGATGCTTACACAACCTTTTTTTATTTATATATGAGCATTCCTCTTTTTCATAATCCATTTTGTCTTTGATACATTAATATTTTCAATTGTACAGATGTCCCTCACACCCTATAGTGAGCGATGGATGCATACTAACATTCTCCTATATACACATATGTGTGTGTGTGCGGTTGGGGGGGGGGGGGGGGGACATCCGCTGAGCACCCGTGCTTACGATAAGATGAGCACCAAATGGCAAAAGACCTAGTAGGGCCTAATTTATGATCCATTTAAGTGGATTATTAAACCGAGTAGTCATCGATCTCAAGTTTGGTACCCATCCAATTGGTTAGACTATTAGATTGGCTTATACTTTTTTTATAAGTAAAAATTTATCGGCCACTGATCAAGTAATTAGAATTATAATTGAGTCACTATCACCATGTTTGGATCGGTGGAGGGGAGATGCCGTGCCCACCCCCCCGCCCCCCCTCCTCCCCTCTTGTCCTATTCCCCACCATTAGAAAGTGGTGCTTACTTTTAGAGGGGCTCCCTATAGATAAGGAAAAGTTACCCTAAGCTCGAGCTTATATAAGAAATTTCGTAAGCCCAAGATCTTGGGGCACACCCTTGGTCCATTGCAATGGACTAAACGCACGACCCCCCCAAATTCCATATGTGTAATAATTTTTTTTATCAAATCTAAATTTACTGGACCGTTGGATTGACTGTACACCAATTTAAATGGACTGTTCACCATTAAACTTTTGGGGCCCAGATGGAGACAATAGAAACAACGGTTAGAGCTGATTTTTTGCAGAGAGCATGGTCCTAGGGACTCCTTCAAATCTCCTCCTCACAATCCCCATGTGGGTCCCCAGGTGCGACCTAACTTTGTGACCCACACACTTTAACTTACCCTAATCTTAAGCTTAGGAGAGCCTGCTAAGTATATATATATATATATATATATATGGGAGCTCTTCTACTGAGCATCGATGCTCACAATAAGGCAAGCATTACTACTTTCTAATGGGGCCAACTAAAGGCCCCACTTAGGGATGGGACGAGGGGGGATCAAAAGATCTCCCCTGCACATACCCATGTATGATGATGTTGGGTGAAATCATCATCTTGACGCTTGGTTAATGGCCAATAAATTTTGACCATCCAAACCCGTCTAATATATATATATATATATATATATATGGGAGCTCCTCTATTAAGCACCGGTGCTCACAATAAGATGAGCACCTTTCTAATAAGGTCCACTAGAGGCCTCACTAAGGGATGGGACGAGGGGGGATCAAAAGATCTCCCCTCCACATACCCATGTACGATGATACAGGGTCAAATCATCATCTTGACCCCTTAGTTAATGGCCAATAAATTTTGACCATCCAAAATGAGTGCTAATCCAACGGTCTAATCAAATTCGATAGTGCTAAACCTGGGGTAGGTGACTATCATTGGGGGTAGTTGTTTTATGATCTAGAAGGTGTTTTGGGAAATGGTGCTCACCTTATCGTGAGCATTGGCACTTGGCGGAGGTTTTCCCTATATAATAATAATAATAATAATAATAATAATAATAATAATAATAATAATCTTGTACAAGCTTCTCTTATAATCTTATTATACAAAAGCTACCATGTGGAGCCTACTTAGGACCCCATAAATAATGGAATAGTGGGGGGATCAAAAGATCCAACTTAGATATTAAATTTGAAATTAGTCTAATACCATTAACCTATTTATCCAAGGTTCACAAGTTAGACCTTTTATATAAAATAGAAAATTTGACCCTTGATTCAACGGTCCATTTCATTCAAGTTTATCAAAATCTGGTGTGACCCATGTAAATAAGAGGAGTGTGTTTGAATGGTGTGCTCAGATAGACTAACATGTAGTAGTAGCTTGTGGCATAAGACCGTAATTGAAACTTGTACCATAAGACCTTAAGGGAAACTTTATATATATATATATATATCCATCTTTCACCACAAGGTAAGGGCACAAGGTGAGGGAAAATTCTTTTTTTAAACCTAATAAGATTAAAAGGTGTTTGGTTTTGTCTTTTTGCATATTAATACTTTTTAAAAAAGAAAGTGCCCTCATCATAGTGTGACGGACATATGCATAGTAGTTTTGTTCACATATATATGGCCCGAATGTTTTGTATGATAATTGGGGAAACTCTTTTATTTATTTATATTTTATTCGGGACGGATACATATCATCATATAATGAAAATAATAAAAACAAAGAGAAATTAAAAACAAAGAGAAATGGCAATGTCACTTGTTTATTCAATTCGTAAGTAGAACCGAACCGTAGTATGTCTTATTTTCACTCAAGCTTTTGTTATGTAGAAGTCGAGGGCCGCGTGTATGGTCTGAACGATGTCAAGAGCCACTAGAATGACGGCAGATACAACAGAAAGAGTGACCCACGGGTTAATGAAGTAGTAGTGCCGGAGGGTAGCCTTCCAGTGATGTGTCTTCTTGTTGCAGTAGTTGATCACATCCTGGTGTAGGTGCACCACCTTGAGTGGCATGCCTTTGGAGTTCTTATTGAATAGATCCGCCACCGCCTTGTCGCTCCCCTTGAGTGGCATGCCCATGGAGATCTTATTGAATAGATCCGCCACCGCCTCGTCGCTTCCTAGTGCATTCTCTATGATCCCTTTGGAGCGTAGGATCTGAACATCTTTAGCTGTGTCGATGGCTTTGTCCATGAGGAAGATGTAAGATGTCACCTCATTGCCCGCGTCCTTGTGGAGCCGCTCAAAGGCCAAGAGATTGAGGAAGGTGAACTCAGTGGCATCATCGACTATGATATGTGGAAGGTGGAGGATGCCTCGGCGGCTGTCAAAATGGAGGTCGTTGATGTTGGTAGTTTGGCTCGTCCTGAACCGGATACCAGCGTCGTGCATCTCCACTGCAGACTGGACGTGGCCGCCACTGACACCTCGGGTGCTCTTCTGAGTTGATGTTGATGCTTCTGACGAGCTTTGAATCATGTTCTTCCTGAACACATCCAATATGTGGAGGCCCTCCAGATTCATTGTTGGCAATGTCTGGTGGTTGCATAGCTTCAATATAAGCTGGTTTAAGAAAACATTATCCTGCGCATATTCAGGAAGAAGAAAGAATAAGAAGATGATGAGCAATTTATTCAAGTGTTTGTAGACACAAAACCTTACGGCCAGTCCAATTGAGAAACCCCACAAACAGGTCGTCGAACTTCTTCACCGTAAGCCTGCTTGAACATGGAAACTGTTTGTGTCAATAAGACTTTCGTTTCATCATTCCTTAATTGCAAATGGGCTTGGCCTTGATCCAGTTAACACGCCCAAGAAATAGCTTTAAGTAGGGCAAACTGCAGGACTGGGCTGGTCATAATAGCGAGTCATGGTCCACTTGCAGTTTAATAGTCAATTATCCTACTAATTATAAATAACTAAAATAGAATAAAACTTATAGTCACACCCATGACCCACGGTCATCTACATATGTTGCCGATCTTCTATTCTAGTCTTCAAATAGTTCACGAACATTTGTAATTCTCATTTAGAGACCAGAAAGAACTGTTATATTATTCAAACTCGCGTGCATTTTAGTTTCAAAAGAGAAGAAAAACAATCACCTTTTCCCCCCCTCTGGAAACCTTTAGCAACCTTTGGAGAACTAGCAAAGGAATCTGGTTTTCAATCATCAACATGTCTCTCCTAATACGAGGCAAGTTATAGAGGATTCCATGATAACTGAATATGGGGTCATTATCAGGATAGTAGTTAGAAATGCCTTCATAAGCGTGTAAGAGCTCAAGCAAGAAACATCCATCGCGCATCATTAGCTTTAAGAAATGATCTTTATCTCGCCATTCGTCATCAAGATCCTCATAAGAGTCCATCAGTTGTTGCACCACCTTCTCTAAAGCTTTCACGTAGTCACCAGGGGGCTTGTTCGTTCTGTTAAGGAAGCAAAGGACTGCTCTTGTCTTATGTACTTCCATTGGCTGCAAGTGCAGTTTGTGATGATGGTAGGGACCAAAGGCGGCCATCTGTGGTGTATAGGACATGCTGTTGAGAGCTGCAATGACTACAGGTACCTTATAAATCGAGTGCTTCCTCCGAAGATCAGCCTCTTTGGATGTGCATATTGACTTGAGGTTCTCCTCCATCTCGATGACCCAATTCTTCTCTTTTCCTGCCATCGCCGATGTAGGGTGGTAACTCATAAAACACTGCTTGAACAAGGTAAGCTGATCGAACAGGGTAAGTAATACTACATTTTAGAAGTTACAACAGAGTCCTCATTTATAGTTTTTCTTTCCTTTTTTTTTTTTTTTTTCTGTTCTGTTCTTTTCTTATCCTAACTGGAAATATGAAGGACTGACAAAAGGGGTAGGAATACATGTTTGTCTCGACATTAAGCAATAGTAGTAACAGAGAGAGCATACGCAGTCCTCGGCCTTTTCAGACTCTCAAGAATAGAATAGGGAAAGGTCTGTTTCCAAGGTTCCTCAAAAGAGAAAAAGGACCTATCAGATTTAAACCATGAGCCGAAGGCCTGGTCCTCGTGACAGTTGGTGATGTAGCTTAGTGAGGGAGAGATCCTTGTCTTTGTAACCACTCCTAGATTGAGATGCAACGTTGGCCAGAATCACTTGGCCCACAAGAAAACCCAATCTGAGATGTGGATTTTTGGGCTTGGGTCCACTATATGTGGACATACGTTTCGATACTTTGGGATTGGCCATAAGGAACAAGAATCATAGACATCTTCTTGTTGTCCTATATATTATATTATTGGTGTGCAGATGGATGGGAGTGAGAAGAAAAATAATGGTGATAGTTCCATATCTAATATGACCAAAAAAAGAAAAAGAAAAAGTAAGTAATTACTGAATTGATGAGATCATGATGAAGTCATGATTTAGGGAATATGGTCCAAGTATGTAATGGACGACCAGATTAACAGTCTCGATCCGGCCGGTGCCACTCTTTCTTTTTCAATGTCATGTGAATGTCATTGGTTTTAACATACTCTTTGGACGCAGGACGAATGAAGAAATGACACTAAATCAACTGCACTGGCCGCTAAGTAATAGACTGAGCGTCAATTTTGATGCGTAGAATTTTAAGAATAATTTAAATAGTACATTTTTCTTTTTAAATTTTTTGTTGAATCTGAATATATCAATTTATCTATTTAATTTTGTTGTTACATTTTCTTATTTTCAGCTTAACATTATTTTTAAAATTTTATTATTATATATAATATGACAATTCAACTTTAAAGTGGAATTGCCACGTGGCACAAAGTAGGCTCAATGTATCAACCGTTGACCCTAAAATTTCTCCTTTAAATTTTCTTTTTTTTTTCTTCTAAAATCTATATATCCTCTCCTATAAAATCTCTCTTTTCTCAGTAAATCTCCCTTTACAAAAAATTTGGGTCCAAGTTCGGTTTTTAAGAGTCATCGAGCTTCTTTTCTAGTGGGTTTTTTTAGGAGATGTCTAATGGTTTTAATTGTTTTGGTGCTTTAAGTCCTTTCTACTTTTTTAAAATTTCATTAATCCCCATTATGCCCCTATTTTAATTTTTTGCTAAGTCAACTTTTAACTGGCCTGGTGGTTTAAGTTAATTCTATTCTATCTCTCAAATGTCACACACACAGTTGGCATTTTGCTCACATACCAAGTATGTTTGAAATAGGAACATACGCTATATAAACAGGAACATGAAAAATTATGAATGAACTTGTAAGAATCATTAGTTGGAGATTTTTTTCATGAATATAACGAATAAGAACACTAATCAGGACTCAATTTTTGGTGGACACATTGAAGAAACGAGAACATATGTTTGTGCATATGATAAAAGAGAAATGTTGATCAGGTGTGTCAGAAATAGAAACATGGGACATAGGGACATTATGAATTTTGAATTTTTATTGGACAAATTGAAAAAACAGGAAAATATGTTAGTGTACATGTGAAACAAAAACGCTGATTAAGCGTGTTGGAAACAGGAAAACAAGACACAAGGACATTAAGGATGCGTTTGTGCACAGATAGGAATCTAGTCTAAGTGGAGTCTTTGGAGCCTTATTTTCCTAGGCACTACAAAAGCCATGGCAATAGTAATCCGTTGAATCATTTTTTGTGTTTGGTGCACCAAAGAAAATAGGGCTAATCTTCCTCTTTGATGTTTGGTACGACAACAGGTTCCTCAGTGATTTCTATATATTATTGTTTGGTGCAACATCTTATTGGGTTGAAAAATAATCTCTTGCTTGCAAAATTATTAAAAAACATATGTAAAAAAATTTGTTTTCTACCACAACACATGGCAAACTAAACTACATTCATCAAATTATGTAGAGCCCATCTAACACTAACTTAAAAGTTAATTAAGTTTACCATGAAGAGGCTAACCCAACCCCAGTGTATATCAATAGAGATCACAAACATTAAAAAGGAGATGAATCATCTCACTCCAAAGAGATTTGTTTCATTCCACACTTGGAACATGCAGCAAGTAGCAAGTAGAGATAATACATGGTCTTTGTAAATATGCACACTATTATAACCACCCATTTTACACAAACAGAACCCCTCACTTTCAAATTGACAATCGTGCACAAAAACCACACCTGAAGGGTTTTCTTTTTTTTTTTTCACAATGAGCTAAATGAAGCCCCATATGAAACAGATGGCCCAGAATCTTGCACACAGTTTTCATATTATTATGCGCTCATGGATACTTTCAATCAATTTAAAATAGAAGATGAATTGTGCAATCATGAAATGTTTCAAAAGAAATGGATACACTAACTAGCACTCAAATGTACAACTTACAATAGTAAAATATCCATACACCGGCTGATTCAACTTTACACAAACCATTTGTCTTACACATTTAAAAAATTACTAATGAAACATAACTAAACATTTTTATTTCGGCTGCCTTGGTAGATACATATCCAAAACAAATATTCGCTGCTTCCATGATATGAGCTATGCTTTCAACCCAAGGCTCTTGGCAATGTCTCTCAACAACCCTTGATATAGCTTCATTAGGTTTTTAGAATGTACTCTTATGGCAGGACCCAAACTCTTTGAAGATAATGTTTGTTAGCAGTAACAAGGTCTCCTGGCAAAGCCTCTCCAATTCATATAACCCATGAGCATCTAATAAGATGAAAGTAAGAGAGCTAAAGTAAAGACAACGTGTGGTATTACCCACACTTGAGTGGCAATACAATCCATTAGAAAGTAAAGCAGTTCACTTCAGCTGAAGGCAATCAAACTAAAAGCAAGTATTATATTATATGATAGGGAAATAAAATTCTAGGACTTTAGAACCTCATTTTTATTTCAACTAACACTAATGTAGTTTCACATAAACATGCATTACAAATCAATAAAAGCATAACACATTTCTGTTATTGGCTAGAGTTTATTTTACATACCAATTCCTTCTTTAAGAGTTTGTTTGTATATTTGAGCGGACCATTGTTAATCAACTGCAAGTCTTTTTAAAAATAACTCCTATGTCAATATGAGGAATCTTATCATCAACAATTGAGTTATTTACAAAAGAAGAGACTCTCTCTCATATGCAAAAGATCAGCTCTTGTGTTAGCACATCATTTTTTTTAAATAATAACTTTTACCATGAAACAACATCATTTACTAAAGGCCATACTATTGAGGAGAAAGACATAATTTTATTGTAGATGATAAATGAAAACATTTCCTACTGACTGATAATCAGCCACAGTCAACGTCTTACTGATTTTTCTCAAAAATTTAAAACTAATAGAATAAAGGTTTTAATCCCTAGTTCTATCACAATTACTATAGGTTCCTATGGCAGTTAAGAGTCATAATATTGAACTATCCCAATTTGATCAGAAAAGCTAATTATAAGTACTCCAACTCATGTGATTTCCAAATTCCTTGAGACCCAAAAATGCAAGTGTAAGGTCTGAACCCAACTTAATTGTAAATTATATTAATTAAACTTGATGTCTTATTAATTAATGTATTTTAGTCTTAATTTATCTTTTTTTAGATTTTATGTGGGTTATGGATAGGTATTTGGGTTAGAATTGGCCAAACCTAGGTAGGCAAGGCTATTCTCGTAATTTATAGTGTTATGCTTTGCATCATATTTACATTTCATTAATTGCACCTTGCGTGTTTCATCTTGTGGGTTAATATTCAGGTTTGGCCAAGCCCAATTCGGATGCACCTTGGCCCAGTCCAAGGCCAATTGACTTAAACTAAAATTTCTAATAATCAGCTGGACTTGCATGCAAATCCCAGCAAACTACATTTAAAAAAACCCCAACTCCAGCAGGTTGCCTTCTTTCTCCTTATTCTCTACTGCTGGGCTGACCATTCCTCTTTTCTTCTCCTTCTTTAGCAGCTGGGAATCTAACTTTGGGGCTATGCATGTCAGGGCTACAGCTCCCTCTTCTTCCTCTTTACTTCTTTGTTCATCATCTTCTTTTGAATCACACAAATTGACCTCTTCCTCTTCCCTACAGCTCCAAAGGTAAGAACCTCATCACCCTTTTATTTGTTGAGTTCCATAGAGTCAAGGAGACTCCATTCTTGTAGCATGCATGCATTCATACTCATTCTTTGTAATGCATGTGTTAGATTCTTGCTAGTGAGTCTTCTCCATCATTTAACCAAGGAAGAGCTTGATTTGGGTAAAGCACTGAGTTAAGGGAAGTATAGTTGCATATAATCACTGCGTGTTTGTTAAATAGACTGATTCTTAATGGACTCTCTATGTATGCTCATTACAGCTCTTTTCCCTTTTTATTTTGATTACCTAATGTGGATGATTAATAGGTTTATATTTAAATTAATGGTGGGATTGGATGAAGGCGAATCCACATGGGATGTGGATTAGCATTAGGAGTGATTCATATGTTTATTTGATAATTGGGAGTGGGAAGATCTAATAAGAAGGAAGAAAGATCAGTTGGAACAATCCTCCATGGAGCAGAGTGCTTCGGGCAGACTGGCCTGTCTTAAAGCCCGACCGGACGAATTCCCTCTCTGGGTAGTCCGACCGGTCGATCACTCTGCCCGATCAGTCGAATTGCCTTTCTGGGTGGTCCGACCGGTTGGTCACCCTATCCGACCGGTCGGGTGAGTAAAACCTTTAGGTTATAAGAAAGTGTTTTAAAAATGAATTCTATGTGTGATTATGAGCTTTCTACAGTCTATGGAATAGCCTAGTGATGGGTTACACCTTTAACCTTAAAAAGAGACCGATGTATCTGCCCACCCTTATTGTAGATTATAGGTTTAATCCAAGACCATTTATGATCATAGAAGTGGGATCCTTTGCAACACCAAACTAACCCAACGGTAACTAAATATGGAGAAGGAAGAGTGTTGAGCTGTCACTCCTTCCCTCTTGATTCTCCGGTTAGTTTTCAATGTCACGTCATGGGTATTGGCATAAGATAAAGTGTCCTTTCCATATATAACATAACGCCGAGAATGGTAACACAATGACACTGAACGTCTTATGAATACACCGTATTGAATGACCTTGGAAACCCGGATTATCTAGCATAGGGTTGGCTAGTAATTATTCTTGATAACCTCTCAATCTATTGCATTCATATTGATAGCAACCTTGACCTTAACATGATAGTTCATATCAGTATGCATTATTGATGATTAGTATTCTACTTCGTTGTGATTCTATAATTGTTATTTTCATCAAGACTGAAATACATTTCTGTATAAGTATAAACAGATCAGTATATGATAAGTATGAGTTTCAGATTTAATTCCGATATACTTGGAGTTGGCACCACTTAACTTATACCCCATAAGAGGTTCGATGGGACCGAATGGGAGTATTTTATCAGTTCTCTACTGCAGTAGTGATCAGAAGAGTGAGTCGACACTCTTAAGATAGCTAGTCGGTGCTGGCTCGATCGTTAGTGATTTCCTACGCATCAGTATACTTTCTTATTAGAGAGAAGATAGCAATGTGGTTGCCATTTGGTATGATGTACTCTTTATTCATGATTCCTTATTCATGCTTATTTATGCACAACCTGCCTAGATTATAATCTTTGCTCTCTTCTAATTAACATGTCTCTAATTCATTTGATATAGCATGATAGCTTTATATGCACTTATATTTGCTTAACCGTTATATTAACAATGCTACTCTTGGTATTACAACAGGTGTAGATATTGATTCTACCCCAGGCGTATCTGAAGAAGAGTTTCAAGAGACTTCCCAGGGTACAGTATAGTAGAGTGGATTTGACAACATTCTCCCGTTGCCTGCTTCACAGAGCGTCATGGGTATCTTTTGGGACAAGCTAGGATAAGCCATTGGTATGGCTCTGGTTATACATCATGCCATCATGTCATATTGTCAATACGTTATTTGATTTGGTGGACATGTATTCCTCTTATTCGAATTGTATTCAAATCCTATGTACTTAGTCATACCATGTATTCTTATCTTAGATCATTCTTGTAGACATTCGGATTCTTGATTATGTAGAATTATGTATGGGGTTGTGTTTATAGAAAAGACTCTCTTATCTTTGACTTACAATATTCAATCTAATGGACATGCAATTCCATATTTTTCCCTTGTGGTCATTCGTATGTGTCTTAGTACCGCACGGATTACCATGGGATATGTGTGCCGCACCTCGGGAGTAGCCCTAATGGTAGAATTTCGGGCTTGGCGCGAGACAGCAAGAGAACACATAATCATTCAATTGTGATTTGCTCTGCAATATGTTTAGTGCCGATGCATAAGTTCCACCCAAACACTAGTTGAAAAGGAAGCTCTTATACATCCATCCTATAATGTTGATGCAGTTGAGCCCTCTTTGGATCCACAACATGAAACCTAATTGATCAAAAGCTTTGAGTTTGAATCCTCCTTCAACCATTCATAGGCTGACTTAGTTGAATGATAGCTCTATTAGAGAGAGATATGGCCAAAACATACTTGCATCCACATAAAAAATTAAAAAACATTGCTCATCCGAAGGCATAGTGCATCTTAAAGTATAAAAACAATTGCTGAGTGTGTGAGTGTGTCCAACAAATAGACCGGCACGAAAATCACCCCTAACTCGGTCTTGGGGTTTTCTTGAACCCCTCTCTTGCACTGGAGGAAGCCATCTCCTCAAACATTTCTCTCTCTTTTGTTCCTAGAAAAATCTCAAATAAGCCACCTCTAAAGTTAGGGTGGCTTCACTAAATCGAAGAGGCATAGGATGACCGAGGTTAAAGAGGATTGAACTCCTTGAGTTAGAGAAGAGAGAGAGAGGGAGGGAGACGGTGATTTTAAGAAGAGATGAAGGGGAAGATTCATACCCGAGTTCAAAAGCCTATCTAGAGGAGAAGACATAGAGCTCCTTTCGAGAACCTAGCTTCCCACCAAGGAAACTATCTTTTATACTGTCACCCCATTTAGATCAGACAACAAGTTCTGATGTGGAGAGATAGGAACCACAAATCCCCTCTATAACGGAAAAAGTAACAGGACTTAACACCCATTGTCCAGTGATTTCTCTCCACCAAACAATGATTTTGAGTGTCCATGAGGAAGTCGGTCCTGCTTTCCATGGATATCTGCTATACACACTGACCCTAAGAATTCTAAATTTTTAGTGGAGAAATTAAAGAATCAGGAACATGATAAATAGACATATTGATCAAGAGTATTGGAAACATGAACATGAGACACAGAACCATTAAGATTCTGATTTTTCAATGAACAAATTAAAGAATCAGGAACATGAGACACATGAACATTAAGAGTTCTAATTTTTAGTGCACAAATTGAAGAAAAGGATCATGCATTAGTGTACATGATAAGTAGGTGTATAAATCAGATGTGTCAAAAATAGGAACATGTTTAAAATTTATAAAACAAATTGCAAAATTAAAAATAGGAATATGTGGTCATGGTGTGTGTATATGCATATGTGTGTATGTGTATTTGTAAGGAGAAAAGAGAAGAAGACATGGAAGATTTCTTCAATCCGTAGATCCCTCCCACACAGATCTGGCCACGGGCCATTTACTATTAGATCTGACCACTCACAAGTTCTTTTCTCCCCCTTCTCTTGTTTGCCTATAGACTTACTAGCAGTGCCATGAATAAAAATAAGCATTCATGTGTGTCTTTTTCTTTCTATACAGAAAGTTTTAGAGAGAGAGAGAAGAGTATGCATGTGTATAAGGAGAGAGAGAGAGAGAGGTGATGCAGAGGAATAGAGTTTGTGTGGGAATGGCAGAGAGTTGTAGTGATTTGGCTAGGAATGAAGGCGGTGAAGCAGCGATCTGGGAATGAAGCGGAGCTTGCATTTTGTTAGGGTTAAAGAAATGGTTGTAATATATCTTATTTTAGGTGTCGAGTGCTGTTTTTTATGCTCAAAGTGGACTGGAATAGTTAAAAGTTTGGCCTGTGGACTTCTAGCGGAACAGCATTTAAAAATTGGACCGGGAGCTAAAATTTGAAAACCTTACAAAAACTGATCCTTGCTTCTAAAATCTAGATAAACTTCCTATGCTCTGGGGGGAAGTAGTGGTTTCACTTCCAGGTTTTCTACCTGTTCTCTTTTATTTTCATTATTCTGGCCTACTCCCAACAGACGTTTAAGGTCCTCCAATCTACTCTCGTTTTGTGCATGGACATTCTTATATCTCTGAATGTAACTCTTGTAACTTTCTTTTAATATAATGCATTCCATTTTCCCTAAAAAAAAAAAAAAGAAAAACAAAAAACCTCTGCTAAAGGCTCTCTTTATAACCAAACTTTATATCACTAATAATAACAATTTCATTCAATCGGCAAACTATACAAAACATGATGATAACCGAACTCTTCTTGGTCCTCATGCATCTTCAGCTGAGCTTATGCTTGCTGATCTGAACTTCCTACCATTATTAGACCATGCCAGGAGACACCCCAGCCCCTCATAGGATAATCTCAACACCTTAATTGTCACTATGTAAAGAGATTGCAATATATAAATGCAGCAGTAATGTTAGGATGACATGAAATGGTGACACAAAGTATTAATATACTTATGGGTCAACACCATGATTCGTTGTAGTAAATGGCTTCTTAAATGATTGGTGGAATGGTAGCCAATCATGGTATGACGCAATGTAAATGCTTTATAACAACATTTTATGTCACCCTTGCATTACTATAAATGTAGTTGTAATTCGTATGATGTCCATTTTCATTTGTTGTATGACGTGGGTTCTTAATTATTGAAATTACCGCTAGTCTGCAACTTTATTTCACCACTAAATTACCGCATTTTCATGGGCACAATTTCCTTTGTTTTTTTTTGTTTTTTTGTTTTTTTGAGTATTGTGCAGTAATCCATTCACGAGATATTAAATTCATGCTTATTTTGATTTAAAAAAACTTTACACTGATTATTGAATAATGGGTTCATTATTTGTAATAAGCCATTAAATAAATGAATCAAACTTTACTCGTGCGCATAGTATTAGATCAATACCTCATCGAATAATGTATTAATGGATCTTGATCAATATACTTGCTCTAAACGAAAATATAATGAACAATAAATATAGTGATATATAATGCACGGGGATTAGCATGAATTTTTTTAGAACATGTTAATCCATTAATCCGTGCACGGGTTAGGATCCTTGAATGGATTTGTGCGCTAAGAAATGGATCCATGCACTACATTATCTATTAAATAATGTAATCATTATCGATTAAATAATACAATCATTATCTATACGTGGATTAGCATGATAGTGAAATAATAATTACTATAATATTATATATTTCAAATAATCCATTATTAAGTGGACTACCATGAGTATATTTATTTCAAAATTGAATAATGAATCAAACTTGTGCTTGGATTTATGTGTTTTCAGAAATAAGAAATTTAAATCAACTAAGGGGTTCTTCCCCGTAATTTAATTTTTAGGGATAAGATATATTTTAACTTTTTAATTGATTTGAAATTATATTTATTTTTTTCATATAATTTTTTTATTTATAAAGAAATCTTTTTCTTTTTTGGGCCCGGGTTGGGTACGAGCCTCCCGTTTCTAATTTGTTAATATATTAGTTAATTTTAGGAGTCAGGCTTAGCCCGGGCCTTTCTTCAAGTGGATAAACGAAAATATCAATCAGGGCCCCGACTACAAATTCTAGTCTTGCTGGTATTCTGCATATCCTATCATTGAGGATGTATTTTTGCATCATCAGTATGCATTATCCAGGACACATTCTGGGAGTCCTCCCATGCAGGATCCACTAGTATTATTCCTTATATGAAGTGGAACCCACTTGCTGGTCGGGGGAGCATCCCGTTTCATGCTTGCTGGTTGGTTTTGCTTGCTTGGTTGCTGGTTGGTTCTCCCCACTGCATTGGAACTGACCGCTGATAACTTTTTTTTTTATTTTCCTGTAAATTTCTATTTGAATTCAGCCAATCCCTGTTTTTTTTTTTTTGGCTTTCTTAGTCCATCCTACACACGCCAATATAATTATTAACCATACATACATCATCAGACTAGTTTCACTCATACCGTAAGTTTGCACATTGTTTTAAACCCATTAGATTCAGTGCTTATTCAATTGATCTAATCTACATGCTCTTACATATGTTGAGATGCAAGAATTATTCCTTGAAAATTCGCCATGGATAATTGGCTGGTGAAAGCTCGTTGCCTGACCAAAGTTGGGCCCCAAAACAATCAAATGTTAATCTGCGATCATCCGATGCGTGGGTTGAAGCCTGATCACCATTGGGTAGCGGCTGTCGTAAAATTGAAGGAAGATTAATGCCTTCCAAGTTTCATCCCCTCCAAATCTTCATTTGTCAGATGACGTGGGCTTCGTAAAATCAAATTTTGATCTAGAAGAAGATGCCGAAAATGAACAACCATTGCCATTGGATGCCACTCAACAGTCAACACAACAACAAGAATGCCTCTCTGTGGTTTCAATCAAGCCACATGAACCGAAATAGGGCAAATTATCACAAGGCGGGTCCCACAATATAGAATGATGAGTCGGGACCCCTTTCTGTCTCAAGCGCACCCCATCCAAAAGCGCACTTCTGATTCCACCGAATTCAGGGCTTCGATTAGGGGTCTTCCTCGACCAGGATGGCACAACCCAGGCCCTGGCCTAGCCCACTTTGGGCCGGGCTTAGTCCTTGAGTAATGGTATTAGGACTGGGGCTGAATTTTTTAACGACTAGGGCTGAATTTTTTACCGACTGGGACTCAATTTTTTAACTTTGGCCCATTTAATAATGGGCCGGCCCTCCACTTAGTTGTAGTGAGACCCAAGTCCGGCTCAGCCTGAATATAAAAGGTAGTGCAAGGTAAAAGATGGTTGCCCTCTCGGAAACAAGAGTGAGGGATATCACCACCACTCGCGCGCACCTTCAAAATCAACTCTCGCTCATTCCCCATTCACGTAGTTATTCCTGGCACTGGTCATACTATATGTGTCCTCTGGGACCCCAACCATGTCCATGCACAAGTAGTCCGTTAATCCAAGCAGCATGTTACATTGACAGCCACGCACCCATCCAAGCCTCTTGAGCAAATTCCGCTTTATGCGGTCTACGCCTCCCCCAACTGCTAAATCAGGAAAAACCTTTGGGAATGTCTCCTCTAGTTCCAAACTGCCATACACACATTCCATCAGCCTTGGATCCTCTTGGGTGACTTCAATTGTATCCTAGCCGCCCACGAGAAAGTTGGGGAAACCCTATTCTCCACTCTCCTATCTTCTCAGGATTTTCAACTCTTCCCCAGTCGGGCATGTTTAACGGACCTGGTTTTTGTCGACCAACCCCACACTTGGTCCAACCTGCACAAAGGTCACTCCACGCATTTTGGAATGCTTGCATAGAGGGCTGGCTATAAGGATTTTTGTATTGTCTAAATTCATGTATTGGACAAAACTTAAGTTTATTGATTTGTATTTTATATTTTTGAGTATGGACTGTCGATCATAGAGCAAGAAGTACTGGATTTAAAGAAATCAAAATAAGTGCACCGCGTTTGAGCGGTCGAGACAGAGGCGACTGCGCTCAAGCCAAATAGAAGAAATAAAAAATAATTGAATGTACGATGACCACACTCGAGCGGGCTCTCACCTGCGCCTGAGTGCTCCCATGGCAGAAGCAGACCCACCTGCACGAATTTATTTCCTATTTATGCCAGAACTGCCTGTTTTACTTGGATTTGATTTTTAATTCTTTTGATTTTTAATTCTAAGGCACAAATTATAGGCTATAAATAAGGTGTTCCTCTCAACCCTAAATGCACCTTTTCCATATTTTGAGATGAGAGATCAAATCGGAGATATAATCTAGAGCTTCTATGAGAGATTGGGCTGAAGGCTTCAAGTTGTAGAATTAATATTTCTATTTCTTCATAGGAGATTTGTGGTTTATACTTCTTTGTAGAAGATTGTTCTCTCGCTACAGAGAGCCGCTCGTTGTGGAGATCAATACACTAATAGCGTGGGACCGAGGGACTGCGTGCTGTGAAGATCCATCAAGAACAACTACAATGCCTTGTATCAAGGGACCGATTGTAGGGTTGTGAGTATATCTTGTGCTGCTGAAGTTAGGGGTTGATTTTGTCCACTTTAGACTCGTGGTTTTTCCCGTTTGGGTTTTCACTTAAAATTGTGTATTGTCTTCCTTTTGTAATTGATTGCTTTTATTTTTCCGGTGCATAGAAGTAGTAAGACTACAAGAAAAAAGGGTTTTAGCGAGGAATACAATTTGTTGCCAAATGAATAAAATTGGTCGCCAAACACTTTTAGCCACGAATAAAAATTTGTCCCCATATTGTCGCAAAAAGCCCGTTTGTGAATATATTTTGCGACGAATATCTGTTTGTCCCCAAATGTCAACCTTTAGGCACGATTTTTGTTTGTCCCCTTAAAGTGTTTGTCGCCAAATGTCTTACCTGAGATCCCCTCATATCCAACCTTTAGGCACGAATGAATTCATCGCCCTATGTGTTTGTCACCAAATATATAATCTTTAGGCACGAATGTATTCGTCGCCAAAAATAGATAACGAGCAACAAATGATAATTTATCCCCAAAAGTCCAACCTTTAGACACAGAATTATTTGACCCCAAATGTCTATTCTTTAGACACAAATTTGTTCATCGCTGTATATAATGATCTTGCATTTGAAGAACACGGTTGACCATTCAGCGGTGATGGAATCGTCGTCGAAAATATACAATTAGCAACATCAACTCTTATTCACATCATACCCACAATAATTTGGATTCACATCATACCCACAGCCATTGACATCATTACAAAATAAAAATAATACATTCATCCAAATATTCATCTAAATATCCATCCAGATATAAAAATTTAAACATAACAAATGTCCAAACACTAATCCAAATATTAACAAAAAAAAGCCCTCATGAACAACAGTCCATGCCCACTCCATCTTCAATCTGTGAACAAAGTAAAAACAAAAAGAATTAGTAGGTTATAAGAAACATTACCTACATAAAGTTTAAGTAATATGTACGTGACTTTGATTCATTGGATAAAAAATTAGCATTGACAGAATGTTCTGGATGATGGGTTCTGAAACTTTATCACATCCTATCAGCACCATCACCTTAAAAATAATTTTGCATGCATGACAAAACTTTTTGTTATACTAGTTCTTATCACACATCTAGGCACTATGATTTCATTATTTTTTTAAAGAAAAACACTAGAAATGCTTGACTACAAGGAAACAGATATGTACCTGCAACAATAGTACTAGAAATCATTGCAGCTGCAGGAGGTCCCATGTCAAAACCACTAATACACTTACTGCAACAAAAAGAAAATAAAAACAAATTGAGTTAAAAAAACATCCCATACCAAAATAGTAGGAAAACAAGCAAAAAGGGAAAAAAAGAAAAAAGAATTTTGGAAAATTTTATTCCTTTCCTATAAATAGAACATCCCTCTCCCTCCTCATATCTTTCTCTTGCTCTCCTAGAGGTTTCCCCTCTAAGTTATGTTTTTTCTCTCCTCTACCCTCCTCCTTTTGCAAGTTATTATGTTAGGATTATTGCATTATTATGATGTGATCAAGAGCCCTTGGAATTCCTATGTCAAAAAGAAAGTCATAAAGATGGAGGAATTTGAATCCAACACAAACTTCAACCCATTACTCAATTCTATCCCAGAAACCACACCACTTATCATAGAACCCAACAACAATTTTTCAAACTTGGAGTCTCTTAAATAGTTGGAAGGGTCCATGGATACTAATCAATCAGTCCCACAAGCTTCAGATTGTCACTTGCCCAAGGACACACCCAAAAACCCTCTCCCTACGCTTCTATTCTTTGAATGGATTTCAATAGACTGCTTTGATTCCCAAAACACAGTAGAATCTAGCAATCTACCCATTAATCTAACTACTTCCTAAGTTATTATTGTTGTTTCTTCTTCACCTCCTTCCACTCCTCCTTGTTGCCCAAACCCAACCCATTTTATAACTTACAGAAACTGCTGTTTCTGTATGTTGTTTCCTCCATTTTCCTACAATTCTTTATTTTAGTTCCTTTTCTTGCTTCCACAATTTCTCTTTTCCTTCTTTGCATTTCTCCCACCGCTGCCAAAATCCATCAGTTTTCTTCATCATCTCCTTATAGAAAACCATAAAAAAAACCATTTGTTTTACTAAGCTAAAGACAGAGACAGTGAGAGACGACCACACCTGAATCTCTCTGAATCTTTTCTTCTTTATCCCCTCTAAATCTATTCTTTCTCCTATTTTTACTGTTGTTTCTTCTTTATCTCCTTCTCCCACTCCTTGTTGCACAGACCCATCCCATTCTTGGACTTACAAAAACTGCTGTATTTGTATGCCATTTTTATATGCTATTTCTGTATGCTATTATAGAAACCGCTGTATCTGTATGCCATATCGATTTGTATGCTTTTTCCTCCATTTTCTCTTTTCCTTCTTTGTATTTCTCCCACTACTGCCAAAACCCATCTGTTTTCTTCATCATTTGTTTTTAGAAAACCATCCGTTTTACTAAGCCAAAAACAGAGACAGTGAGAGACGACCACACCTAAATCTCTCTAAATCTTTTCTTTCTCCTTTCCCCTCTGAATCTATTCTTTCTCCTGTTATTTCTGTTGTTTCTTCTTTATCTCCTTCTTCCACTCCTCCTTGTTGCACAGACCCATCCCATTCTGGGACCTACAGAAATTGCTATATCTATAAGCTATTTCTGTATGCTATTACGGAAATTATTGTATCTGTATGCTGTATCGATCTGTATGTTATTTCTGTATGCTGTTTCCTCCATTTTCTCTTTTCCTTCTTTGCATTTCTCTCACTGCTGCCAAAACCCATCTGTTTTCTTCATCATTTGCTTCTAGAAAACCATAAGAAAACCATCTGTTTTACCAAGCCAAAGACAGAGACAGTGAGAGACGACCACACCTGAATCTCTCTAAATCTCTTCTTTCTCCTATCCCCTCTGAATCTATTCTTTCTTCTGTTATTACTGCTGTTTGTTCTTTATCTCCTTCTTCCACTCCTCTTTGTTGCACAGACCCATCCAATTCTAGGACTTACAGAAACTGCTGTTTCTGTATGCTGTTTCCTCCATTTTCCTGCACTTCTTTGTTTTAGTTCCTTCTCTTGCTTCCACAATTTCTCTTTTCCTTCTTTGCATTTCTCCCACTGTTGCCAAAATCCATCTGTTTTCTTCATCATCTACTTCTAGAAAACCATAAGAAAACTATGTTGTTTTCCTCCTATTGTTCCCTCCCTTTTTCCTGTTATTCTTTGTTTTCTTTCCTTCTATTTTTTCTACACTTTCTATTTTCCTTCTTTGCATTTCTCCCACTGATACCAGAAGCAACGTCCATGCATATGATCATTCATGGCTCAGAAACCCACATATTAGGGGGATGAAAAAACAAAAACTTACCCATATTTAAATATTCAAAAGCTTAGAAGAAACACAAACTGCTAGACACATTCTAATTATGTGTCTACTCTATTTTAGCATTCTCATTAACCTAAGCCATCTCTGTCTTTAATTGTCCATCTAACACAATCAGAACTATGGAAAAAAAAAGAAACATAGGCCAATTCTCTTCTCAAAGAACATATACTATGAAGAAAATGAGATATAGGCTGCTCACTTAATGCGATCATTTTAAATATTGGTTCTTATAATGCGAGAATGAATTTACTTACCATGAATACCCTGTCTAACTGCCAGATGGTGAGGCATGTGACAAGAGGAACATTAATCTTTGATAACAATCTGATGTTCCATCTCATTTCTATAGCTGTTTTCCTCGACATAAACAATCTCTGCAACCTCGAAGTCAGTGGAGATTATCGCAAAATCTTTTGAGCAATCTTCTGATTCTTGCCATCATTCAGCTTGTATCTAGAACCACCACAAGTCCGACAGTTCTCCAAATCTGCATTCTCCTTCTAAAAAAGAGCATAATCATAATGACAAGCATGAATGCATATATACCCCAAACCCAAGTCATGCAAGAACTTCTTAGCTTCATATAGGGAAAATGGAATCCGATGGTCACTCTCTGGTAGAAGATCCTTTAATAAACCCATGAGGATGTCAAAATATTTATTGCTCATCCCATTCAACACCTTCAGATGAAGCATCTTAATGATGAACGACAACGTAGTAAACTTTTGGCAACCCGGGTACAACTCACGCCAAGCATCATTCAACAATCTTTCGAAGTCATGCACATCCTTCTCCCTCTCAACACTGTCAGGCAATTCATCCTCCTTAGCATCATTATTCATGATGTTTCCCATGAAATAGTCCTCTAACATATCATTCAATCCATCCTGATCCTCTTCTTCATCCACTGCCATTGGTTCCACAACAATTTCATCCCCGTCGTGGTCCTGATTCTGGTTCACGGGAATAGATTCCCCATGATGCAACCACGTGTTATAGGAAGATGAAAACCCTCTTCTGATCAAATGAAATTCTACAACAACTCTTTTATGTCGTTTAAAGTTCGAGCAGTCGATACAAGGGCAACGAATCTTACCATCCGGGTCCACACTACCCTCTGCAAACTGAATAAATGACTTAACTCCCTCTCGATACTCCTTACTCATTCTATTCCAAATTGACATCCAACTCTTGTCCATAACTAGTCTGCTACAAAAGCAAGATTAATATCAAATGACATGCATCATAACCTTCAACTACACAATTCATGTAATGTAGGTGGAAGATGGATGAGATTGAAACTATAAAAAGGGAATTCTTGCAATGGGATTACTGTGATATTTTTAATGGCTCAACCACTTTTTCACCTATAAAAAAATTGCAATAATTATAAAAAAATCACAGTAATCGCATAGGAGAACACAAAAACTAGGAACTATTCTTGCAATTGGTTGGCATGCACATGAGGAAACTGCGTGGTCCATAATCACAATTAGTTGTGCCGCACCATCTAGATTAAATTTTAAGGATTGACAACTCAGGTGGATTCCTACTCATTGGTTTTCTCTTTCCTTCTATATTCCTCGTAACACTACCAAGGGTGACATCTTCCAGAGCCACCTATTGTTTTTTAACCCTTTCTTTTGTATGGAAAGGTCCCATCCCCCATGAAGTGAAAATCACTTCTAATGAACCTTCCATCACTTCTAATCTATAGGCAAATGCATTGACCCACAATCTTCTTACAAACCTGCAATGAACAAGTAGCTGATAAATCAATTTATACTCTTCCTTACATATTTGGCAAAGAGACATTTTAAAATTGCTATTCTTCTTTGTAATTTATCATTCTTCTTTGTAATTTATCCTTGTAAGAATCTCACCAATTAGGGAAAAAAAATCCTTTTGTAAAAATCTCCCTAGCTGTTGCTATCTGCTAATAAGCTTCCACTCTAGATGGAACTAGATTTGACCAAGCATGAAACATGTCAGAGAAGTGGACTATTAGGGAGCAAAAGCCATGAAAATTTTTTTACAAAAGAACACCAGAAATCAAAGGAAGATAGCTTGCAAACTCCTCCATAATGATGACCCAAGGTATAGTATGCCACTAGACCTTTTTTAGGCACCTCCAGGGAAGCAGACTGATATCTAAGAGAATCCTCTGTAGCTCTCTAGCTAAATTGACAAAGAATGGCCATTGAACTCTAGAGTGAAACTCCAACAAAACATAACCTCTTCTACTTAGGAACCTAAATTGCCATTGTTCCAAAATGCAGCACTGAATTTGGTATAAGCCCTTTGACTCTAAATAGCTTAAGAATAAACAAATAAATAGATTTTAGGTTTGGAAAACCTCATTTTTTAGGTGCAGGTGCAGGCAAGGGCCAAGGGCTACTTGTGTTATTTGAGGTGATACCCAGTGAAACAAAAACCTCTATTAGGTGAAAGATCATAGAAATTCCCCATTGAAACAATCACTTTTGACTCGTGGGTTTGCAAACATCTGCTCCATCTAACATTATCTAATTTGTTAGCCTCATGATTAGTATTCTCAGTAGTTAATAGAAGCACCATAGAAAGCAATGTTAAAAGCTGGAAAGCCCTTAGACCACATCATAATGCTTTTGACCGTATGGATACAAGAAAATAACATTTCCATCATTTGTTCAAGGGTTCAAGTGGATCTATTAAATTTATTGTGGATAGCTATATCTAGTTCATGCACACAAAGTTCACATACAGTACTTAAAAAGTACAACATTCCTAAATTTATTGCAGTGAGTCTCCACATAACAGAGGAACTGGAGAGCTAAACACTTGCAGAAATCTGGTTAACAGGAACTATCACTGGCTCACACCTACAACAGATCCAACAATTTCTCACCATAACAACACATTGGTTGGAAATTCATTTAAAAAATAATGCAAAGAATCTGCTAGAGATAAAATTTATGCCACATTAAGTTAAATGGTTGCAAACAAAACCTTTTGCATGTGAAAGGACACCTCTACTAAGGATTGGGTTTCACATCTAGCTAAGTGCACAATAAGTTGGATGCCAAAGAGTAAAATGCTATCAGTTTCAAATTAGACTAGCTAGCATCAGTCAGTGGACCAGCCAATCTGGAAACATTAACCAATCTGGAAACATGAAGATTCGGTAGGAGGAGGTACTCAGTGTGACAGCAAGAAGCAAGGTGGGTGTGGGTGTGATACAATGAATCAATTTACAATTAATTTCATATTGATTGTTGGCTATTACGAGTTGTGCATTGTGTAGAGATGGGTGGAAGTAAAAGAGTTGAGTGGTGAAGAGATGAGAGAGTTTTCACACCTGGATTTCTCTTGTTCAATTGAGAAATGAAAATTCTTCGCTTGAGATCATGCTATTCTTGACCTCCTCCCACCAAATCCTAGCCTTATTCATGCTTGGCCTTCTTCTCTGTTTCTCTCATTCTCCTCTACTCAATTTCTTACCTGAGGTGTGAGTGTGAAGGATATGGTCTGTGTAAGAATATAAGTAAATAAAATATGGATTTGGGTTTATTCCATCACAATGCATATAAATGAGACTGACGAAAGAACACCTTAGGCAATTTTTTCTTAAAAAGAGAAAAAAAAATGAAAATGAAAAGAATGGCCACCTGTCTACAAGATAATCTCATCTAAAGACATGCACCATCATATTTTTCTTCTCCATCTATTATCTTCTGGGGTAATATTTTTCTTTTGCTTTCTCTTTGGCATTTTCTCATTAACTTGGCATGCATCATCGGTTTGTAATCTGGGTGATCCTATTTTGTTTAGAATTTGGCATGCATTGGATTTTTATAATCAATTTGGACTGTGGGTGGTTCTTATACAAACATTTTCTCATTAATTTTGTTAAGAATCTGACAACTTGACAAGATTGGATTAATAGCAAAAAAAAAAAAAAAAAAAAACACAATGCTCAACAATAACAATAACCTAAACAATAACAAAAAAGAAAAATAATTCACCCGGTATAAAATAAATAAAGAGAAAACCCTACTAAAGACAAGAAATGGATATTGGGAAAGCACCCACTTCTGAAGAAATTTCAAAAAAAAAAATCTTCATAAAAAAATCGGTTCGTAGATGAGGCCTACCGATCAAAAAAGAAACTTTAAATTGGTTCATCCTCCTTGTCAACCACCAACACAATCACCGAGCCGAATCCCAAAAGAAATTGAAAGCTGAGAATAAAGGTGTGCCCAAACAGTTGCACTTGAACGTATGTATCCCACTGTCTCTCCCAATTATATATCGATTGCTTTCTTTTGGGGATGATCGCTTACTTTGTCCCCAAATGTATCCCCTTGGTTCCCAACTGTCCATATTGGCGCCAATAATTAAAGTTTGGTGATTTAGTGACGAATACGTGTTTATCACCAAATAAAAAATATCCTTTAGCGACAAATTCCAGTTGTCGTTAAAAAAAATTTTTTGCACAAATTTGGGCCGATGGCGGGATTTCATTAGGGATGACATTGGGAGACGAATTGTTATATTTGTCCCGCAAAAAGTAATTTATAGCGACAAACAACTTTGGTTGTCACTAAATTTCATCGCAGATGGTGCATTTTCTTGTAGTGTAATCTAATCACAATCTCAAATAAATCCTGGGCATTATATACTTTTAATTGGTGTCAAAGTGAATACACTAAATTACTATATGTTGATCTAAGAGATTTTGTAGAATGGAATTCAACAATAATGAAAGTTCCTTTACTGTGAAACTTTTTTTGCTAAAGGTGCCATTAATTATGCTTATTGGAAAGCAAGTATGATGATTTTTCTGAGGTCAGTAGATGAGGGGGTTTGGAGAATAGTTCTGACTGGATATTCCTTCTCCACTATTACTGTTGATGGATAAACTACTGAAAAGTTAGGGGCTTCATGGTCCGAATAGGAAACCTACGCCTATAACTATAACAACAAGGCTATGAATACAATTTACAGTGAAGTATTAATGACTGAATTCCATATGTTCTCCACTTATAAGAATGCAAAAGAGGCATGAGAAATCCTTCAAATAGTTCATGAGGGTACTGAAAAAGTAAAAGAAACTAAGATACAATGCTTGTCATCTACTTTTGAACTGTTGAGGATGAGTGAAGATTATAGGTATAATGACTTTTATATTAAGTTGAGTAATATTGTAAATTCAAGTCACAACTTAGGAGAATTAATTCCTGGAGAGAAGATTGTGAAGAAAATTCTTATGTCTCTCCCTATCAATTTCAATCCCAAGGTTATTGTGATTGGTGAATCTAACAAATTGAAAACTTTAAGACTTGACGAGTTGATTGGAAACTTGCAAGCCTTTTAGATTAAGTTCATTAGTCACCAATCAAAACCTTCTAAACTTACATTGAAAACTTCTAAAAATTACAAGTTTTCCAAAGGTTCAAAGAAAGTGGAAGTTGCATCTGAATCTGATTCTGAAGAAGGGGATATGCAAATGTCTTTTAACTTTGTGCAACAATTTAACAAGCTAATAATAGGGAAAAATATTGGATTTAAACTAGTGCCAACTAGAAAGACTAACTCTTCAAAGGATGTTAAGTGCTTTGAATGTCAAAGCTATGGGCAAATAGCTAATAATTGTGCTAATAAGAATAAAAAGCCCATAGTCAGTAGTAATAAAGCCCTGAATATCACTTGGGATATTGATAATTCTGCTGATGAGGAAGAATCTGCTAAACTTAAAACTGATTCAACTGAAAGAGGGAATGAAAATTTTATTACTTTCATGGCTACATCTTCACCATCTAATGCTGATTCAGATGATAATAATGATGATGAAAAAATGTCTTATGTGAATGTTGACTAGGAAGTACAATACAAATTCTTGTATAGAGAAAGCAAGAAACTAGAGTTGCATGCTACAAAACTTGTAAAGCAAGTTGAAGATGTTGAAGATAAAATTCTATCTCTGAAGAAGAATTTAGAAGTAGCACATGCACGAATCATATTAGTTGTAGGTCATAAAGGTTCTCTACTTGAGAGTTTAAATTCTAATAAACAAGAGAATGAATCTTTAATAACAGAAGTATTAAGGAACTGGGCTGAGATTGATGATCTGACAATCAAGTTGAAGATAGCATAGAGAAAATTGGATGCTTCAATAGCTACACATGGTGGTACGACTGCAGTTGACCACATCTTGAACGTTCAAAAGTTACATACTGACAAGAATGGTTTTAGCTACACTGATGGTACTTCAACTTCAAAATCAATGGGTAACATTTTTTCTTTTTTGTGTTAAAAGCACTATACATACACCCACTGCACAACATGCTGCACAAAAGAAGTGCATCAAACAGTGAGTCTAGTCCTAAATCTACACAAGCAAGTATTGTTGGTGTTGAGGAGCAAGTTTTGCATACGTGGACTATATGATGGGTTAAAGTTATTTGGGAACAACCTGCATCAAATGAGGCCATGTGGGAACTCGAGCAATTGATGGCTTGAACTTATCCAAACCTCTATACATACATAATTGGTTGAGTTTGGATTGTGAATAAGTAGCTTGGTTTGGATTTAACCTTGATTAGGAAGATGATGCCCTTTTTCGCAATTTTAGATTTTTTTATTTTTGCATCAAATATGCATCATATTGTTATCATTGTGTTCGCCTCGTAGATCTTGTCAACTTTCATATTGGGCTTAAACTCATTTGACATCAATTGGGCAAAGTTGACATTTAAATGACTTTAAATGAAAATACAAGAGAAAAAATTAGGATTTCTTATAAATCCCAGAAAATCTACACTTAAATTGGCCAAAACCCATTTCAGTTGATATTTTCCTCCTCTCAACAGTAGCAACTGAAAAATTAGTCTTCTTCTCCTAAGTGAATCTAAGGCATAGGAACTCCTTGCATGTAAGTGTGGAGGGAGAATCTCATCTTCTTCTTCCTCTCTTGTGATGAATTGGGAAAATTTTGAATTTCTTATCTCTACACTACATTAAATTATATTTTTAGCTACAAAAATATTCATCACCAAAAGAGCATAAAACGTCAGTCACACTCATTGCCGACACCAATTTTTGTGGCAGCTGGTCGCCGATAAAAGTCCGTGGGGAAAAGCCCTTACTGATGAGTATTTAAAAATGCATATTTTCATACACATTTTGAACCATTTTAAGGACTTATTGAGTCAGAAGAGCCTCATTTAGAGTGATATCATGGTTTCATGCATTTATATATCATTGTAGTACATTTCTATATAATTTGCTTGAAAATCACACTTTTTGCATAAATTCATGAAACCTGCCATTTTTGGAAAATCTATTTTTGGAAAGTTTTGTGAAAATTATTATTCTCATGAAATAAATTGAATTTTAAAAATCATTAGATCATTCACATAAAATCATGAAGAACGGTGTGCATTTTTATCGTCATTTCATGAGAGATGGGCCCACATTCATGCATTTGTGAGCTTAGAGTTAAAATTGTCTTTTCACATGAATTCACATTTTTTCTATAGGAAATTGATGATATGTGTCCCATTGTCAAAGAATTGAGGCAAAAAAAATTATTTCCAAAAGAAATTGGAGAATAATTGGAGAGAAGAAAGAAGATAGAAGAAAAACAAGACATAGTTGGCTTCATGGTCTCACACACATTCACATATGTGTGGGGTACACTTGTGGAGCATCCAAGATGGGGTCCATTTGATTGTTGCATATGTTCAAAATATTTTCAAAAGAATTTGAAGAATATCTCATCAAAGATGGAGGAGGAAAGCCACATAGGAGTTATTCTTTGAGAAGGAGAAGATTTGAAAAAAGATAAAAAATAAGAATGAAGTAATCCACTCCCAAAAGAGGATTTTTGTTCAGATTTTTGCTGAAAAAAGAAAGAAAAAATCAAGCAGGATTAGGATAAGTCCTTAAAAATGCATATTTTCATATACACTTTGAACCATTTTAAGAACTTATTGACTTGAAACAGCCTCATTTAGTGTGATATTATGGTGTCATGCATTTACAATTTGTTTATATATTTTTCTGCATAATTCGCTTCAAAATCACACTTTTTGCATAAATTATGAAACCTGTCATTTTTGAAAAGTCTATTTTTTGGAAATTTATATTCTCATGAATTAAATTCAATTTTCATCATCATTAGTTCATTTATATAAAATTATGAAAAATGGTGTGCATTTTTATTATCATTTCATGAGAGATGGGCCCACATTCATGGATTTGTGATCTTAGGGGTAAAATTATCTTTTTACATGAATTCACATTTATTTTGTAGGAAATTGATGATATGGGTCCCATTTATAAAAAATTGAGGCAAGAAATTGATTTTCAAAGAAAATGAGAGAATAATTAAAGAGAGAAAAGAAATTGGAAGAAAAATGCAAAAGTTGGCTTTATAGTCCCACACACATAAGCATATATGTGGGGTACACTTGTAAAATATTCAAAATGGGGTACATTTATTTATTGCACATTTTCAAGAGATTTTGAAGAGAATTTGAAAAATATCTCATCAAAGATGGACAAGGAAAGCCATATAGAAGTTCTTTTTGGAGAAGGAGAAAATTTAATTAAAATAAAAAAATAAAAAATCTCCAAGCAAGCATGGATGTCCAACACATGTTTTGGATCAAATTTTGGCTGAGAAAAAATAAAGGAAAAAAAATTAAGGGAGAATTATCTAGAAGATCTCTTTGATTTTAGAGCCAACAAAGAGTATTTTCCAAAAAAGGAAAGTTGACAGTGCAAAGAAATAAAAGGAGAAGTTCTACACCTCATGTGGGCTAGGTTTGATTCTAAGAGAAGACTCTTATCCTTACTTCATCTATCCAAAGATCTCAATGCAAAGGTAGCAAGGACAAAGAAAGAAATAAGAAGCAAAAAAGGATTCCAAGCCAGGCAAATAAAGAAATAAAAGAAAAAAAGATCTAGCAAGGATTTCATTCCCAACCCTCTTGCATGGAGCCCATTTCCTTCAATTTTTTTATTATTTTTAAGATTTTATGAAAACAAAAGAAGATGGAAACTTTAGGGGCTAGAAAAAATATAAATAGGGCACCCCTCTCCCATACTCTTCATGGAAAAAGAGCTCATTCTTTAGATCTCTACACTTCATCTTCTTCATTTCTCTCTCCCTTCATCTTAATCCTTAAGGCTTAGCCTTAAGGTCACACTACATCCTTAGGAATCTCAACTAGAAGAGGTTTTCTTCTTTTCCATCATAGCATGTATTGTTTTTAATTTTATTTGACAATCTTTTGTAAAGAATTTTTACATATCTTGTTCTTCTTAAAATTTTTCTTCTTTTCTTATGGTTTGTGTGGACACTTTTAATGTTTCTTGTGCTTGGGTTGACCACCCAATGTACTACGATCATATTCAAAGAAATCATGAACCTAATCTAAAAGAAAATTTTGATAAGATAACTTTACGACCTTTACTACATTTAATTTTATGCAATACTACATTTAAATTCCTGCAGTTTTATTTTACTTCCTGCATTTTTTTTAAATTTCTGCACTTTAATAATTATTTTTCTGCACTTTATTTTCTGCAATTATTTTTTTCCTTTAAATTTCTGCATTGTTCTTGCATAGTTTTTTTTTTCTTTTTGTTTACTGCTATAGCTTGCATTAGATCCATGCATATCTCACTTTTCATTCATGTTTAATGTTGATGATCATGTTCAATTTGGAAATCAGATTTTCAGTATTGAATCTGAATTAAAACCAGTCCAGATTTATACAAGAATTTTGTTCCACAAGGGCCACTGTTGGATAATTTTTTTAAAATCAGATTTGCATATGCTTTGATTACTGTTCACAGCAGTATTAAAACAGAAATAAGAATTGAAAAATCCTTGAAAACAGTCCAGAATTTTGCAGAAAAACAGTCCTAATCAGGTTCATGTTGGACGTCTTTCACAAACCAGATTTGCACAATATTCATAGCAGCTGAATGCTCAATGATTACAGCAGTTCTTAACTCCTGATCAAATCAGAATTAGAATATATGGAAATTAGTCCAAATCAGATTTGAAAGAGTGGTGAAAGTTGGCCGTTGTTTATGTGATTGTTTCATGTGCATGTGAATTGATCAAAATACACTTTAAGAACTGATTTTCTGTGATTAAAGGAAGAAGATCCAGATCTGAAACTTGAATGGAATCATTCTCATTAAATCTCAATTTTGAAACAAACATAGTCATCTATCATGCATAGTAGTCATGCACGCCCCACTCATTCATTTATTATTATTTTTTTATGCATTCATACATCGTTCATTAGTTTAGGAAAGTTTGAGTCTCATATATATATATATATATTATTTTGTTTTTATTTTTAGGAAGATTCATGTATGATAATTTAAGATTCACAATTTTTTTGTAGAAAGTTATGTGTCTAGCTATTTGTATAGTTGTAATGTATGTTGTTGTTTTAGAAATTACCTTGTTGTAAGAGTTACTAACTTGATTTTTAGGTTGTCAATTCTTCTAATTTTGGATAGGATTTAGAAATCTTTGTTCTTAGTTTAATTTAGTTTCTAATTTAGGATTTTTTTATTTAACTTTTGTTTATTTTGTTTCTAACTTTATTTAGTTTTATTTTTAGTAAGTTTCTAATTTTAGTTTTGTTTTTACTGGAAGTTCTAATATTTGTTTTGTTTTGCAGTAAATTTCATTTTATTTTTAGGAACTTTGGATTTAGGATTTACTTTCTTTATTTGAACTTTGATTGTAATTATTTTTTTAAGAATGTATATATTTGTTAGATTTTAATTAGGATAGTTTTAGAATTTTGAATAGGCAAGTAACAAGTTGAAAATATTTTAAGCGTAGCTTCCTATGGATCGACCTAGTCTAACCAGTATTTTATTACATCGCAGCTCTACACTTGGAGTTGACAAACAAATTATTCTAGAAGATTTCTTTGAGTTTGGAGCAAATAAGGAGTACTTTCTAAAGAAGGAAAGTTGACAAATCAAGAGATAAATGGGGAAATTATACATCTCAGGTGGGCCAAGTTTGATTACAAAAGGGGATTCTTATTCCTAACTTATCTTTCAAGAGATCTCAATGCCAGGTGGCAAAGACAAAGAAAGAAAGAAGAAGCAAAGAAGGACTTCTAAATAAAAAGAAAGAAAAAAATGTAGCAAAGATTCACGCCCAAGCCTTGTTATATTTTATTTTTTTTAAAGATTTTATCAAATCAAATTTGAGAGAGAGTAGGACTTGAAAAACTATAAATAGGGCACCCCTTTAACATTCCAAGGCATGAAAGAAGAGACCCCTCTCTCTAGCTTTCTCCCTCTATTCTCTCCATATCTTTCTACTCCATAAATTTTCTATTCACGAAGGCTCTCTCCAACTTGAAGCTTCCACTAGAAGAGGATCCTTCATCCTAGATCATGTAATGCTTTTTTTCTTTATTCTCTATTTTTATGTAAAAACATTCATATCTAGTAAAAGTGTGTGTTTTTGTTTCCTTTATTTAATGCTTGATGTTTGTTTTTAACCTTGTTGCTCTTGGCTGACAACCCAAAGAAGCCTAAGAACATGATTTGAGCAAATATAACCTAGGATAAAAAAATAATTTAGAAAAAGAAAAAAAAATTATACACTTCCACACATTTAAATTCCTTGTTATTCCACACATTTAAATTCCTTTTTATTCCACACATTTAAATTACTTGTTTTCCACAGATTTAAATTATTGTCTCACCACACATTTAAATTTCTGCACTTTTATATATTTCTTTCTGCACTTTTAATTTCTGCACTTTATTTTAAATTCCTGCACACTTTATGTTTTGCATAGTTTTTTTTTAGAATTGTTTACTGCTGAAATTTACATTAAGTTCATGCATACTTCAATTTTTAGAATCATGTTTGATGATGATGATCATGCCAAGTTTAGAGATCAGATTTTCAATTTTGCTAAGTTCTACAATTCTTAATTGAAAATAGTCTATAAATCAAATGAAATCTGAATTTTTCAATGAGGTTCATGTTGGACGACTTTTACCAACAGTTTTTACATATTCGCAATAGCTGAATGATTGATGCTTTCAACTATTTTAAACCCAAATTCAGACCTAAAAAATCAATGGAAACAATCCAAAATCAGTTTTGAAGCAGTGGTGGAAGTTGGATATTGTTCAAGTAATTGTTTGATGTGTTAGTGACTTGTTCAAAACTGATTTTCTCCACCTGAAAGATTGAGTGTTTGGAACTGAAGTCACATTAATTTTGTAGTAAAAATCTGATTTTTGAATGTTTATTGGCAGCACACATCATTCTCATGTATCATACACATATGCATGTCCCACTCATTCATGTTGTATGTTTCTTTTTTCAAGATTGCATTGTTATCATTCATACATCATAAAATATTTTAGAAAAGTTTAATTTTAGATTTTTTTTATTTTTAAAAAGATTTTTGTTCAGGATAGTTTATGATATATTCATTCTAATTTAGAAAGTTGTTTTGTTTAGTTGTTTGTATAGTTGCATGTTGTTGTTTTAGAAATTGTCTAGCTTTAGAAGATTGCTAATTTAGTTGTCATTTAGATATCTTTCTAAAATTAACCTCTTTCTAATTTAAATAGGATTTAGAAATCTTTTTGTTTTAGAAATTGTAGATTCCTAACTTGATTTAGTTTTTAATTTAGGAAAGTGTTTGTTTTCTTTCACTTTTGTTTCTAACATTGTTTAGTTTTTATTTTTAGTAAGTTTCTAATTTTAGCATTTGTTTTATTGGAAGTTTTAATGTGTGTGTTCTTTTGCAGAGATTTTAGTTTTTATTTTTAGGAAGTTTTAGAATTAGGGATTTTAGATTTAGGAATTGTTGTTGTAATTGTATAATATTTTGGAATGCATATACTTGTTAGATTTTAAATTAGGATAGTTTTAGAGTTTGAATTAGGTAGGTGACAAGTTGGAAACTTCTTTAAACATAGCTCCCTGTGGATTCGACTTTGTACTTATAGGGATATTACTACATTGCAACTCCACACTTGAAGTTGACAAACAAGTTTTTGGCGCTGTTGCTAGGGAGCGCTAAAAAAAGGAAAATTTTCTAACTTTTCCAATTTACATTGCTTTGTGGTTATGGTTTATTTTAGGCATCTTTCTAGAAATAGGAGAACATGTATGGAATGATGAACCGCCCTAAATGGAAATAAGAAAGTGCATGGAATGTTATCACTGCTATTTTTAGAAACTTTGTAAAATCGGAAAAAGTTACTATTTTTCAACATGTCCTAACTTTTTTTGAAGGAAAGTATACCAAAAGCGATCTAATTATTATCCATAATCTTCTCAGTGTCCAAGAAGGCCTTTGCCCCTGTAGCGTGTGACAACTAATCTGTTCAGGAAATTGGTCCTTTAAATGGGTCCATCTATGACTCTACCACTTCCTAGTGGCTACTCTGACCAAGTTGGTTTCATAAGACAAGATTGGAAAACTTAAAGAAACTTTTCGACCTTAGGGAGTTATTTAAATTAGAAGTTTTTCTCATTTTTTTAATAGAAAAAAATTTTAAAAATAAAAAATAAAAAAATCCTCAAAATTCCAAAACGAAAGGACAAGCCCTCTCAGCCAATTTGGCAAAGAGGATCAGGACATAGATTAAAAAGGAAAGAATCTCTTACACCCTCAAGTCCTTTGAGATTTTCTCCAATGGCAAGTGGGTCGGGTAACAATGATGCCCAACTCAGGAGTGGAAATAATAATGGCGACCGCAATGGTGTTGAGGTGAACCAGCCACTGAGGACTTTACGTGATTATTTGAACCCCGCACATCAAACCTAACCATCATGTATAATGATGCTCCCAATTATGGGTCAATTTGAAATCAAACTGGGGACGATCCAACTTCTACCTAAGTTTCATGGGCTTGACTCTGAAAGTGCATACTTGCAATTAAAAGAATTTGATGAACTATGCTCAACACTTTAGTTACAAAATGTAGTGCCGGATGTAATCAAACTTAGATTATTTCTGTTTTCTTTAAAAGACAAAACAAAGACTTGGCTCTACTCTCTTAGACCAAGTTCAATTAATATTTGAAAAGGCCTAAAAACTAAATTTTTAAAGAAATTCTTCCCATAACACAAGACCAACACTTTAAAGAGAGAGATTATGATGTTCAGACAAAATTTCAAGGAACCCTATTATAAGTGTTGGGAAAGATTTAATGAACTAATCCTTGTATGTCCTCATCACGGATTTGAAACATATTGTCCCATCGAAATTCTTATTGAGGGTTTATAACTCCTGATACCCATCAATTTATTGAGATGACGTGCAATGGTCCATTCGATCAAAAGTAAATAAATGAAGTGTGGGAATTTCTAGAATTAATGGCCGAAAATGCACAAAAATGGGCCTCGACTAATGGGGCAGATCAATCCAGGTCATTGAACTAGTCTAAGGGAGGAGGAATATATCACTTGAACATTCAAACTGAAATCTATGCCAAGCTTACTACACTTACAAAAGAAATAAAGACCCTGAAACTTAGAAAGAACAAGGATATAGTCATGATTTGTGATATTTGTGCTTCTGAAAATCACATGTCAGACACTATCTAACTGGACCTACATTACAAGAAGCAATTCAAGAACAAGCTAATGCTTTGAACTCTTTTCAAAAGCCGTTCAATACAAATACCTTGGGGAACACATACAATGCATCGTGGCAGAATGACCCCAATTTTAACTGGAGAAATGGATCTTATGCTACACCTGAGTATAATCCCAAAGACCATCAAATTCTGGTGCATACATTCCCCCACAGCATAATGCACCATAAGCTCAGAATAGGTCACTGGAGGAATCACTTAACGTGTTAGTATAATCTCAATAGCAATTTATGCAATACATGCAAGATCATCAACAAAATATTCAAAACAACCAGCAGGCTATTCAATAGAATCGACGGGCTATCCAAAGGTTAGAAGCTTCTGTCGAACAAATCAAATGTAGCCTTCGAGTTCAAGGGAAAGGATCCTTTCCAGCACAACATCTCCAGAACCCAAAAGGCCAGTTTGAAGTGAATGACATAACTAACCCAAACTATCAGGAGCATGTTCAAGCTGTCACTCTACGTAGTGGCAAAGAACATCAAAAGAATCCCAAAAAATATAAACAACATATCTCCTTGGATTTGAATGGGAAGGTTGAAGAAAAGGATAACACTAATGCCAAGACTACTATTGACACTGAAAAGAGTCCGGACCCCACCATTCCTCAATCCAGTGCCCTTTTTCCTCTAAGATTGACCCATCCTAAACATATAATCTCAAACCAAGAAATTTTGAATGTTCTTAAAAAGGTTAGAATCAATATCCCTCTACTGGATGCCATAAAACAAGTCCCCACCTATGCTAAATTCTTAAAAGATTTTTACACTACTAAGCATAGGGTTCATGTTCCCAAGAAAGCATTCCTCACTGAACAGATAAGTACATACCTAACTCAAACCACTCTTTCTAAATACAAAGATTTGGGATGCCCCACCATTCAATGTGTCATTGGAAATCACTGGATAGGTCAAGCTTTACTAGGTTTGGGAGTGAGTGTAAACTTATCACCTTACTCAGTTTACCTACAATTGGGGCTTGGAAAGTTGAAACCAACCAGAACTACTCTTCAACTCGCCGATCGATTTGTTAAGAAACCGAGAGGGTTAATAGAGGATGTTTTTGTACAAATTGAGCATTTTTTTCTTCCTAGTAGATTCCTATGTACTGGATATAGAACCAATACGGAATGAGAGTGGTGAAATTTTTGTCATTTTGGGAAGACCATTCTTGGCCACTTCCAATGCACTTATTAACTGTAGGAGTAGAAGGCTCAAACTTTCTTTTGGGAACATGACCTTGGACCCCGATATCTTTCAAATGTACAAACAACCCAGAGATTGTGAGACCGACCATCATGATGTAGACTTAATTGGCACATTGGTTGTGGATGATCTTGAGGGGTGCATTAACTCCCACATTGCGCTGATGTTTGAGGCCAAAGAGAACATAGACTTTCTTGAGGAATTGGAAGATGATATTATTGAAAGTGCCCACGCAATATGGCACCCCTATTTTGAGGAGTTTCTACCAATTGGTACACCAGGATTAATCGGCCCTGGATCTGACAGAGGCCTTCTGCTATGTATATTATGTATATTATGGATTTTTCTTTGGTTCTTTTTGTTTTGACTAACCTTGAACAGGAAGTAGGTCAAACATATCTTCAGGTGCCCTCTTCTCTTTACCTTCCTTTACATTTCTGTTTCCTCATATTATTCTTATAATCTTGCGTTGCATTAATTAACATTGAGATGATGCATATAATTGGTTGGGGGGGTGGGAACAAGCACGCTTGTCCAAATCTAGGAACTTCATAAGCACTTTAGGGAATTTTTATATTATTTCTATTATTTTGTCATTTTTCAAGAAATTTTTGCATTTTTAGACTTTTATTTTGGTTTTAGAACTTTTTGCCGCATTTATTTTGCATTTTCTTTTCATTTATTTTGCATTCATTTTTCATTTATTTATTTTTCATTTAATAAAAGACAATTTTCAGAAGAATTAAAGCAATTTGAAGATATATAGAAATTTGGATTCCCCTTTCTTTAATTTTTACTTTTGCTGCCCGATCCGACTTTTATTTTTGTTTTAGAACTTTTTTGTGGCATTAATTTTGAATTTAATTTTCATTTATTTTCACTTATATATTTTTCATTTTAGAAAAGAAAGTTATCAAAAGAATTATAGCGATTTGAAGATGTATAGAAATTTTGGATTCCCTTTTTTTGGAATTAATTCCTTGTTTTAAGTTTTACTTTTGCCTACATTTTTGTGCGCTGGTAAAATATTTGTATTTTAAACAAAAATTGTAATAATATTTAACAACATTAAAAAACATCGGTAAATTATTCCCTTTCTTTTAAATTATTTTACTTTTGCCCACTTTTTATGCATCGATAACATGTTTATATTTTAAACAAAAATTGTAATAATTATTTAAAGATGTTGAAAAATGTTGGGGAAGGTATTTCCTTTTTAAAATTATTTACTTTTACCTACATTATTTATCGTTGGTATAAATTTATATTTTTAAACCTAAATTTTTATAAATATTTACCGCCGTTAAAAAACGTCTGTAAATGTCTAATTTCGTCAGCAAAATACATTTTTAAAAAAATTACCTTTTATTTTTCAAAATGATTTTCCGGTAAACCTACTCTGCACCTAAATCCACTATAAACATATTCATACATCTGTATCCAACATAACATATTCATACATATAAGGAGTTGTTAATAAACAAACAACCGTTGCTATTTTTAGCAATTTCTAATCAACAAGTACATTAATTTCTTAATTTATACATCAAGTCATTCACTCATATAACAAATGTTACAATCAATGATACAGCCCCATATAAATGTCCAAGATACAAGTACAAATAAACTAAGAATTGCCAAAACACCACTACAAGCCTGCAATCGACCCCAAAGCATCCATCAATCTACAATGACAATAATAATATTAAAGCCTTTTCAAAGAATTAAATTAAAAATGAAAGATAAACATGTATATTAATAAAATCTTTTCCTAGGTTTTTCTGGTGACCTATTTTCAAGGCTACGTTTCAAGAATCCTAGGTTTTTCTTTCCAACTCACAAACCAGGAGTCCGATTTGTAAACCGTTTGTTCCTGCAAGTTACTTTAGCCTCAAACGAGGTGCTCATGCCAGTTTCTAGGCTGTTTGGTGGCCATTTCCTATTTTGGAGCTTCAGGGGCCTGTTTTTAAACATAAGTGTTGAAAATCCTAGGTTTTTATATCTAATTTTATAACCAGGAGTCTGATTCACAAACCATTTATTCCTATAAGTTACTTTGGCCTCGACCAAGGTGTTCATGTTGGATACTGGGCCATCTGGTGGCAGTTTTCTATTTTGGACCTTGGATGGCCTTTTAAATCATCATCCCAAGTGACGTTCAACACTTTACCTTGGTTCCCTTGATATCTGAAGGTTCGGTTAATACAATGTGGATGCATAATGTCCAAAGCCTTTATATTCAAAACATTGGGTATTCTTTGGAGGAATCTTAGAGTTATTCATTTCAGGCTTAGACAAGGGATTAGAATTGGGCTTAAAATTCAATATGAATTTGGACTTATTCTATGCCTTCTTCTTCTTGTAAGCCTTTTCCAATCCTTTTTATCTAAACTTCTCATGGCCTTTTCAATTTTTTTCACCAAGAAGGCATCAAATTCAAGATCATCAGAGTCCAGTTCAAAAACATCACTGTCATTGATTGACTTTGAAGAGACTAGTGCCATACCCTTTGATTTTCTGGTTGACTTAAGATTAGCTTCAAAAGTTTGCAAATTGCCAACAAGCTCATTCGTATGAAGGGCATTTATGTCACTAGTTTCTTCAATTGCCACAACTTTGGAATCAAACCTCTAGGGTAGTGACCTTAGAATTTTTTGAACAATCTTGTTTTCAAGAATGGTGAACAATCTTGTTTTCTGGAATGGTGTCTCCCAAGTTAAAGGTCGAATTGACAACATCATTATGTTTTGCATAAAACTCATCAAAGGTTTTGTTGTCATCCAATATCAAAGTTTCAAAGGTAGTGGCTAATTTTTGAAGTTTTGAACGTTTGACCTTTCCTGTTCCTTCATGACCTTTTCTCAAAATACCCCAAGCTTCTTTAGCAATGTCACACTTAGAGATCCGATGGAACTCTGTGGGTGAAACACCATTAAAGATAGCATTTGTAGCCCTGCTATTGGCAAGGAATGCAGTTTTCTCCTCTTTGGTCCATTGGGCCATAGGTTTTGAATTTCAATGTCCCCATCAGATACAATAGTAGGAGGAATATAAGCCGTCTTAATGGACTACCAAACATCTATATCAATAGACTGCAAAAAGGTCACCATTCTAACTTTGCAGTTAGCATAGTTGGTTCCATCTAGATAAGGAAGTTTATTAGTTAAAGTACCATATATAAGAAGCTCCATATCAGAAATCTAAACTAATTTCTCACATAGAACTTGTGTGAACTTACTCTAATACCACTTGAAAGACTGCTAACCTTAATGCAGGTTAAGGTCCAAACACAGATCCTAGTAATTAGATAAACAAGCAATTAAATCTAAATTAAACAACAATCACCATGTAAGAGATGGACACACAATTTTTTACGTGAAAAACCCAAATGGGAAAAACCATAAGACCAAACACTGGTCCACCAAGAACAAGCATTATACAAGAGAGGTAACAATATCTACTTACTACCCTTTTCCTAGTTGCAAATAACCTAAAGAACTAGAAGTTCTTTTTGCCGATGCACACACCGTTAGCCTTCTTCATGCTTGATCTAAGCTTCTTAAAGTGCCTCAAGATGAATCTCTATGAACGAAGGAGAATAAGAATCTCAGGAACTCAATATACAGCACAACAAAAGAAGAGAAGCTCCAGAGAAGAAGAAGGGATCTCTCAAAGGTTTTAAAAGGGTTTAGAATTGTGAGAGAGGTGAATTGGGCAAAGAGTGATGGTCAATATTTAGCCTAATATTCATGGGATGCTGTTAGAGGCGGTTTCCACTGGAAACACGGAAGTTTGGTTCATAAGGGAACCAAATTCAGAAGTTCAGATGCAAATCTACCGCCAACCAAACTGATAGGGTTGATCTTCGACCGATTGGGCATAGGTCCGACCGATTGGCCACGAATTGCAGTTTTGTTTGGGATGGTTTTGTTGCGACAAATCCAATCGATATAGCATTATTCCGACCGATCCAGCAATGAGAAAGTCCTGATTTCAACCTTTAAATCCAAGTACTTGACCTACAACTTTAGCACATACTTCAATCCAACTAGAAAGTAAAATTACCACTCATTAAGATTAAGTTTTGTTCAACCCATGAATTAGCCAACATTACATTCCTTATAATCACCACGATAGGCACACTAATTTTAAGATTTTATTATACCTTTTGGTAATACCCCTCTTATTCTTTATCTCCTAAAAGAGATCATTCACTTTGATGTTACTTAGTAAAGGCAGCATTTTGTTGAGGTGCAAACAAAAACGACTTAAGGGCACACTGATGCAAAGCGGTTTCAACAGTATCGAGACTCTTTCCTTCATTTTCTCTATATTATTGGTGTTTCGTGTGAGGATGTTGCCATTGATAATCTTGAAATAATAGCCATCTTTATCACTTTTCCATTGAAATCGGAGTTTGACCCTACGCCATACAAATGCATTTAGAAGAAGAATGGCTTTCTTCTTCCATGAACTTACACAAGCATGCCCTAAGAGATTAATTAGGTCAAATTTTAGAGTGAATTTTGTTGCATCTCATGTAAACTTCAACACATATAAAGATAATGCAGATTGGAACCATGTTTCAGGCATTGACATTGTTCTTGATTTCACCTTATAGAGGTGAGGAAAGAGATTTCTTTGAGGAAAATTAATTGATTACCACATTATACTTATTCGTTAAGTACTTTGCTCAATTATTAAACTGCATCACAAAAACTCTTGCTCTCCTTATTTATGTTTTTAACACCTATCTAGTTCGAGCTAGGGCTAATTCATCATGAAGTAACAAGTACAAGATTAACTTGAAGAAAACTCATTTAATAACTAGCAAGATGCCCCGTTGCTTATCACGGGCAATTTTAGTCCTACGAAATGATAGCATTGAATTTTATGATATAAGTAAGCAAAATCAATTTTGATTTCATATGTTTATATTAAGAAATCCCAAAATAGAAATAGTTCTCAAAAATAAAAAAAAGATTATACACTTAAAATTATAATCACCATAGAAAGGATGCTATGTCATGTGTCCTAATTCTGAAACGCAAAATAATAGGCTTTCTTATATATTACACAAATGAAATTTAAAAAAATATTTAATAAAAATTTAAAATTTTAGTAGAAATTTGAAGCGGATTTAGTAGTGAGTTAGTTGGTTTCAGGGTATATATGGGTTTCAAGACTTGGACTCAAGTCGGTTTCAAGATAGGCTTTCTGAATAATAAACTGATAAAGTCTTCACCATTTATCTTTTTCATGTAAACTTTATGCTAAAAAATTACAATAGCAATAGATCTTTATGAAATAATATAATTAGTTGAGTTGTTTATTGAACTATACCATGAGCTTAAGTAATTTCTAATAGATTTAATAATAAATTAATAAATTAATAAGTTATGAAAAAACTTATTTACGTTGACAAATCTAATAGATAGATTTAAATTTAGAACTTTTCATTACAATACTTATTTCTACATTGGGCATGATAGATCTTATGGCACATTATCATTCATTGCAATAATAAATGTCTTTCAATAAATGACATTTTTGTTGAATTAAATTACATTAAATATTGTTAAAGGAGAGTTGTATATTAGAGGTCCTTTGGTCAAAATCATGTAAGATGGTCACAATCAATTTGAGCTAATTTCTCAATTGAAGCCCATTTGCTTCATTATATATAATATAATTGATTAAAAAGTGAAAAATAACACATACATGAGTTATTAGTACTAAATGGTTGTTGAAGTTTATAAAATGAAAGTAAAAACTGCTATGACACAATAACATTGTCAAGTATCCTTATTAATTAGTATATTGCAAAATATTTTATTCCTCAATATAGTTAACTAACATATGACACTCATAATAATTTTTAAAAAATTAATATTATACAAATCTTAGATAGAAGTAATAAAACAATAGAAAAATTATATAAATTAGAATAGAAATAAAAAAAATAGATTGTCATAAACTATTCAAATTCACATCATTAATTGGCTAATGAAATGAAAGAGATTAAAATGCTTACATGTGAGAGTGAAAAATGGAGGCCATGAACATGTGGCCTAGTGAAGAAATGGTAGTGTTTGGAAAAGGCTGCGACAGTTGCACATATTATTATTATTACTAATACTTCTGCTGCTATTGTTGTTGTTGTTGTTGTTGTTGTTATTATTATTTCTGAAATATTATTATTATATATTTTTTTATGTTTTTAATTGTTGCCTATGTGAAGTAATGGACAACCCATATATACATATGATAACAAATTAATATTAATTAAAGGTCTGTTAAGAAAAAATTACCCACTTGAAGAATTCTTCTTCTCTAAAAGAAATTTAATATCTATCTAATCTTGATTAATATTTTTGCACTCCCAATACTCAGTTGTCTTCTAGGGTCAGGTATTGGCTTTCGAATAGAATCGCCTCGTGCAATTTTTAAATTAGAACTTATAAGTACAGCAATTTTCTGTGTGTGATATATCGTAGACCAAGCATTTCAAATGGGTTAGGAGAGGGCAACATATCATGTTCTTTGAGTAGAAAAACACATTAAACAACCCATGATATTTCTCATTTAGGTCATTGCTCACCACGTAAGTAGTTAATGTGGGTAGAGATGTCATATACTGGTTTTAATTTTGTCCCATAATTGAAGGGACGACTTTCAATTTAGTTTTCCAATACAACTAAATCTTTTATTAGGAATCGTTGAAGTATTATTGGAGAAGAACTATTATTGGAACAGAAAGAAGAAGAAGAAGCAGAAGAAGAAATGTACTCTTTCATAAACCCAAAAACACTTACATTTACAAGAAGAGGAAGAGAAACGTTAGATAAATTGAGGTAACTTACTCTCATTCAAGAAATTACATTAGAAAGACAGATGGAGAGAAGTGTTGATAAGAAAGCAATGTGTTCCATTGCCAGTCTTCTTGTGGGTCCCATGTCTAAGAGATCTCCCTTTGTGATCTGATATGGGCCGGCTCCTTATTATATGTAATGTAATTTGAGGCTAGTATGATCTCACATGGCCCTTAATTTTATGGAATTTAAGGTTTAGCATACCCCATCTGTCATAGATTAGTGACTGGGCATTGAGCCTCCTTAATACTAAAAATAAAAATTGAATAAAATAAAAAAATAAATTCAGTTTGGTGGGGGCATTGGTTCAACTACTTTGAGAAAATATTTAAATGTGAGAATGACAATGGTCAATGCCAATGTCTTACCATCTGCAAGTTTGACAACTTCCATAGTTTGTTGATTGAAGCCTTGTTGGAGAGATTGGAAGCTATGGAGTTAGTGCATTTGGAAGAGAATGAGGAAGAGATAAGAGAATGCTTTAGAAGGCTGAAGATAAGAAGCGTTGCATGGATGAAAGCACAACTGGAGGCGCTCAAGAGCTCAAAAGAGAAGAACGGGAATCTAGGTTGTGAGAACGTTAAATATTCAATTAGATCCCTTGAGAAAATTTTTGAAGATTAAATAGCGTGTTCTATAACCCCTTGAAGAAAGGCTGTTTTGTTCTAATTCTAGCCCCTTTCAAAGAAAAGTAAAAAAGTGTTATGGTAACCGCCATTATAAATTTGGCTTTGATAGGCGTGCTAAATGTGTGGAATGAGTAAACTGCCCTTCTAGTGGAATGAGAGTGGCCATTAATAACCGTCCCACTACTTAAGGATAGATTCGATTAATTGATTGAGAGAGATTGTAAGATTTATTAAAAGGAGTTATGATAGTAGTGATGAGAAACGTACCTCAAACCTAGTAATTGAAAGGAGATGCTATTAGAGATGGCCCAGGTAGTTTTGATTTGCAAAGAAAATTATTATAATCAAATCAATGTAGTCAATATTGGATGAAATGGTCAAAATCAATTGAAGCTGATTCCAATTGGAATCAATCTCTTTCATATATAATAAAAACGTTAAATGTTAATTTTAATGTTATTGACCTTTATTGAGTTGACATGTTCCTGCTAATTCGGTGCCAATGAAATTTCAAAGTACAGTAAAAACCACGGCCATTCATGAGGCCAACTGTGGTTCTCAAAACCTGGTTCTAGCATTATAATAGAATATTCTCTAGTACAACACTTACAAACTGACACAATGGTTTGGTTTACTTATCTAATTTAGAAATGTCAAAATGTTAAGATGATTGGTTATTCCCAATGCATTTTAGGAAAAAAAAAATTTCTAAACCACTATAACAAGCTAAAGACAGTTTTTATAACGAGCTATTATGTTTTTTTTTTAAAGGTGAAAGAGTATTTTACTTTGTGCTTACCACGCAGTTGACCAGCTATTATGACCTAAGATTAGAATATTCCCTCTAAACTTGCACATAGCTGGAGAAACCGTCATGCAATGGCCATTATTTTAAAACCATGGTCCCATATTTGTTCTAAGCAGCGTACGGTGACTTGCCAAGCTGACATATTGTTAGTAATGTAATAGTGGAAGCCAAGCCATCATAGCTTTATTTCGCCTTGTGACCATTGAGAGAGAGCTTTTTTAGGCCTGGGATTCATGGAATTCCTCACCATGCGCCAGAGCAACTATTATGATCTGAAATCATAATATTCCCTATAAAATATACACAAGAAACCATCACGCAAGATAGTCATAATTTATAGTAATTAATTTGGTTTTACTTTAAATAATATGTAATTAGGTTAATTTAACTCAAATCCCTTTGGGTTTGGATCATGAACAGATAGTTGGGTCGGGTTCGAACCTTACTTAGGTAGTCAAGGCCCTTTTTTATTTTAGAATTTCATGGTTTTGCATCAGTAGGGCATTATAATAATTGCATTGAGTGTATTTCATCTTGACAGTCACCTTTCATGTTTGGCCCAACTTTATTTGAAATCATCTCGGGCCCATTTTAAGCCCAACTAACTCAAATTGGATATATATAAAAACCAGTAGGGTCTATTTGTAATTTCCAAAAAAAACCTTTATTTAAAAACTCAAAACCCATCGTCCCTCTTCTTCCTCCTTCCCTTATTCGGCTGCAGCAAGAACTCTCTCTTCTTCTCTCATGCTTTCATCTTCTTCCATGCTTTCTTCATCATCTTCCCTTTAGATTGGATGATTGAAGTTGCATGCACCATCTTCTTCTTCCTCTTTGCTCTTCTTGTTCTTTTCTTTGGAAACTAAGGCCTCATCTCCTTCCTCCTGCTTATAGGAGCCTTGAGGTAAGAAAACCCCATCACCATTGCATTTCTTGGGTCCAATAGTGTCAAGAGATCCAATCTATTAGCATGCATGTATCACATTCTTATTTTCTCAATGCATGTTTTAGATCCTTATCTAGTGAAGCCTTCTCCACCATCTAATCAAAGAGCAAATTGATTTGGGTACAGCACTACACTTAAGGCAAGTACAAGGGTGCATATTCTCTACAAGTATGCTTGATTTATTGATCCTTGATGAGTTCTTTGCTTGTACCCATTTACAACTCTTCAACCTTTAATAGGAGTTGTGTCAGATTGATCTTGTATTAATGGTTGAATGGTGGAATGAATGTTGAAAAGGGATGGTAGGGAGACCCAATATGTAATAGGGGTGGTCTCCTTTGGGTGTTGGGATACAGGGGAACAAAATGAACATGAAGAGAAAACAGTTTGAAATTGAATCTCCTGGAGCAGAGTGCTTCAGGGCCGACCGGTCGGTCTTGAAGCCCGATCGGTCGAATTTCGGTTCTGGGAGGTGTCCGATCGGTCAGACACCCCACCCGATCGGTTGGGTAACAGAACCCTGTATTTGACAATTAACTTCAGAATTTAGTTTAATGGCTAACCATAGGGCCTTAAAAGCAACCTTACCTTAGAATCTTAAGCATAACCAAGACCATTTAGGGCCCTAGAAGTGGAAACTTTACTTTGAACAAATTAGCCCAACGGTAATAATATACTAAGAAGGAAGAGTGTGATCTGTCACTCAATCCCTCTTGACTTCTAGTCGTTTCCTGCCATCACGTCATGGGTGTTGGCATAAGAAGTGGTGTCTATTACATATATAATGTAACACTAAGATTTTGAAACACATTGACACCGGACATTTTATAAATGCTTTGTATTGAATGACTAAGGTAACGCAGAATGTCTTAGCATAGGGTCGGCTAGTAAATTTCCTTGATAACCCCTCAATCCGAATGCATTCATATTGTTAAGTAAACCTTGTCCTCAACATGATTTAATCATGTACCCATTTCTCCTGGCGAACCTTGAGGCAAATTGGAGACGGAGCTTCTATTGAGCGTGAGCCCGTGAGCCAAGATAGGTGTAGCTAAGGTAGAGAGGGTTCGAGCTTTGGTAGCTCATTTACGAATGCATTATTGATTATCCATTACTTCGTTTATTTTGATTCTATAATTGGTAACAATCCCCAAGACTGATATACATTTTGTATGAGTACCAGTCGATCGCTATGTATGATAAGTATGAATTCGAATTCGAATTAGTCTTGGAATATTGAGTTGGCACCACTTAGCTTTTACCCATAGGAGGTTCGATAGAACCGAATGAGGGTATTCTATATGTTGCCTACTGCAGTAATGATAGGAAGAGTTGGTCGACTCTCTTAGGATAGCTAGACGGTCTTGGCCTGATCGTTAGTGATTTCCCACTGTACGATATACTCTCTTATTAGAGAGAAGATAGCCACGTGAATGCCAATTAGTGTAAAGTTGTCCTTCATCTATGATTCTTATTCATGCTTATTCACATGCACAATTTGCCTAGTTTCCGAATTTGCTCCCTTTTAATCCTTATGTAGTTTAATTTCAATTATTACATCATGATAGGCTTATGTATTCTTATATTTGTTTAACCGTTGTGTTAACAGTGCTATCCTCGGTATTACAGATATGGAACCTAGTGCCGACACGACAGTCGAAGCGTCCCCGGAGGGAACCACAACGGTACCTCAGGACGTGAATGAGTGGAATGAGGACGATATATTTTATTAGTCATCCTTCACAGCGCGTAACAGGGTTCCTTGGGGTTATTGTGTAGCCATAGATTGGATTGTAGTGGGACTAACCATTTGTATTTTGTTTATGTTCTTGGAACTTTGTATCATGTGCATATGGTTAGGAAACTTAAAAGACTTTGGTTGTATTAATGGAATTATCGAATGTTTTATTAATGTCTATGTTATGTACAGGTGATTTCTCCAGGTTTCCGCTTAAATTAGAAATGAATGATATGTGTATATGGATCTTCCTCACACGTACCTGTGGAATCATCCTTGTGGCAGTTCATACGTGTCTTGATGCATCACGAACTGTCACGTGTTACGTGTGCCGTGCCTCGAGGTCCACTAATAGTTCCCAATTTCTCGGGTTCGGAGCGTGATAGCTTCTTTGCATCTCTCCTAAGGAAGAGATTGAAAAAAAAAGGAAAAAAAAAACTCACCGTTGCCGGTGAGGATGGTCTTTTACTGTCGCCATCACGGGCCACCCGCCATCTCGCCGTCTCCAGGAACGATCGCTAATCCTCGCCACCTGCCACCCTTGTCTACCGCTACTAAAGGGAAGCAAAGACTAGCCTTTCTGGTCTTTGGTTCATAACCAACAAGGAAGGAGAAGCAGTTAACTAGGGCCTGGGTTCAAGGTAGGTTCAGGTCAGGTCAGGTCTACCTGACCCGCAAAACCAATTCAAGGATAAAGGCTAGTCCAAGTCAAGTTAGGTCAGACCTGACTTGTCTGTAGAAAGTTTAGCCTGCTAGAAGCAGCGCAATTGCTGACGTTAGCATGATGTCAGCCACTAATGCAAGCATTATGTCAGCACAATCATACGAACAAAGACAGATTTGACCGAATCAATGGCAGAAACTTCATTCTGCGATATCTTGATCATCTGATCTCCGATTAGAGATCCGTTTGTGCCTATAAATTCGTTTCGAGCAAATCTACATGTATGTGGGAAAAGATTGTTTGTTTGATGGTCAATGAGGGAGTTTGATTAACTGGAGTGTGGAAATCCATTTTTACAATATCAGAACGATCTAGAGTATGATTTCATATCCATTTCTTTCAACGTGTTCGTGGCAACAAGCACTGCATAGTAGAAATCAAAGAAATATGATCTAATAGTAAAAACGAAAAGGGCTTTGATCAGTGATAACGGTCAGTACATTTAAGTTTTCTTTTTTATTTAAATTATGGATATGTTATATTACATTGTACCGCATGCCTGCCGTAATTATTTCGGTAAAATTATAACTAAATGGTTATATGAAACTTTAGTTTTGATAAATTTATTATTGCCAGAAGTAGTAGTTGCATATAATTGAACCAAAAGTTCTATATCAAATGAATTACCTTGACCAGAAGATCCGTACATTATCTGGAACCAAAAGTTTTAAAATTTGTAATATGAACCTAAAGATTCATATTCATAATTAAACATGAAATTTTGATTTCCAAAGATTCAAAATTGTATAGGTCAATAGGAAGGCCATAAAATCAAACTTGAAGTTTTGATTGAACCAGAAGTTCTGATTTAAACTTGAAATTTTTAAAGAACTAGAAGTTCTTATTTAAACCTAAAGCTTTGATAGAACCGAAAGTTCTAATTCAAACCTGAAGTTTTGATAAAACTAGAAGTTCTGATTCAAACTTGAAGTTTTGATGGAACTGGAAGTTCTAATTCATAGGTTAAGAACTTAAAGTTCAAACTCAAGCCTGAAGTGTCGATAGAAGTAGAAGTTCTCATTCTTAAATTGAAAACCTGATGTTCTAGTTTTTAATTGGCCAATACTTCATTATATTTTTTCATTATATTAAGAACCCGAAGTTATGTTTTTCTTTTTATGATTATTATTGTTAAATCAATCTCTAGAACCTCGAAAAAGTTTGGTGATGCCATCAAAAAGGGAAATATGATATCCCAGAAGCATATGACATAAGCCCTAATTTTCACCGCCATTATATCTTTGATGGACAGGTATGATCACCAAAAGGTGGTCATACCCCCTGATGTTTAAAATAAATACCAAACTAGTTAAAATAGAATCCCTCCAGAAGAGGTAAATATAATAGGTCCTCCAGTTGAGATGAAAATAACCACTACACAAGAGGTGATTAATAAAGCATTTTGTTTGGAAGCTAGGAGAACCACCAAGCGTAGTATAAAAAACCTACAACCACTCTTATGAATTTGAATATTGAGTTTAATTTTTAAACATTTGGTTGAATATTGGACTTATTCTTTTATCCCCTTTATCTTGTGTTTGCACATTATATTTGCTTTGAAGGGTAAATGACTTATTTGTTTTCAATTTATTTTTGTTATGCGACTGAATTATTATATGAGTTTATTATTTCTTATGGCATGGATCATGAAATGTATGAAACTGAAGATAATATCTGTCCAGCAAACAGGGCCACAAAACACACTATATTAAAAGCCAGAAGTTTTTCTCAGAGTTAGTATTTAATTTGCGCAAGGTATCAATCATACCTGGATCTGTACAAATACTTAAATGCTCTAAAAGAGTTCACATAATGTTATCAAATGGTACCCACATATGCATTCGGGATAGACTATTATTATTATTATTATTATTATTATTTTGATATTCTCCAAGAAATTTGCTTAGATTCAAATACATCATGATGACTGGATACCACATATAGACATTATAAGTGAAGGTAACACAAAATATTTGTACTACATTATTAGTATTGACAGCCAGAAACTGATACTAGCAAAGCTAAGTGCATTCTGATCAGACCTTAGGGCTATATTACAAGACAATCTCCAATAATCGAATCACATTCGATTATGAGCAAAATGACAAAGTCAAGCTAGAAGCTTAAACTAAGTTCGAAACTTAATGACCCTAAGGCTTTAATACTTTGGCATGATAGGTTAGCTCACCCTGGTGCTATTTTATTAAGGTAAACTTTTGATAACTCTTATAGACTCTCCTCAAAGTACCATCAATTGACCATCCTTTTTGAAAAGGATACAAGGTAACATTTGTGGGCCCATAAAATCCTTCTAGTGGACCTTTTTAGGTATTTTTATGATTTTGATTAATGCCTATACTCGTTGGTTAGATATTTGCCTATCTTTTTTAGCTTCTGCTTACTTATTAACACAAATTATTAAACTTATAGTACACTTCCTGAGTATTCTATTAAGTCTATAAGGCTTGATATCGCAAGTTCATGACCTGTATAAACCCATAATGTAGATTCGAAATCTATGTTAGTTATGATTCACCTCCAATTATTAGATATCTAGAACCAATAACAAGAGATGTATTTACTGCTCATTTTGTCGATTGTCATCTTGATGGGACAATCTTCCCGCCATTAGGGGGAGGTAAAAGAATTCCTGAAGAATGCCTTGTTCTTGTAGAACAACTTGTTCTTGAAGAATGGCGAGAATTAACATGGAATACTCCCACTCTATTTCATCTAGATTTATGTACTTCACAATGTGAGAATAAAGTATGGAGAATTATACACTAAATTACAAATGAACCCCTTGATGCTTTTAATGATGCAGCAAAAGTGACTAGGTCAGATATACCAGCTATGAACATACCTGCGCGAATTAATGTCTTTGTAGGATAAGTATGAATTAATAACCTTATAGGACAAATATCTAAATATGGCAACAAATGAATCTGTTAAACATCAAAAGCGTGGCAAACTTATAGGTTCCAAGGACTTAGCTTCCCGGAAAAGGAGAAATGAGCAATCAGATCCTAATTATACTCTCGAAGAGGTTATGAAAAATCATACACTCCTAAAGAAATACATCATTTCACTCAATAAAAGGTTATGGAAAAATCCGCTCTGTCTAAAATTCCTAAAGAAGTTAATATCCTAGAAGAGACACGAGTCCTGGAAGAGATTCTGGAAACCTCTGAAGAGGCAAGGGTATCCAATGATAAAGAGATCTCTATACTTTATAATTATTAAAGAGAAAGATGATTATCATCGATGACGCATTTGCATATGCGGTAGGTAGATAAATATCATGGAAAAATGAAAATGATGATTAGGATACAAACCACGTATTATAAATGAATGTCGACAAAGAAAAGATTAACTAAAATGGAAAAGCTCCATCAAAGAAGAGTTAGAGTCTCTCAATAGACGTGGTGTATTTAGACCTATAGTATAAACTCCAAAAATTGTTAACCCTATATGCTACAAATGAACATTTGTAAAGAAAATGAATGAAATCACTACATACAAGGCAAGACTTGTGATACAACATTTCCTACAGAAACTTGGGATTAAAAACATACACAGATATCATCATCATCATCATCAAAGCCTTATCCCAACCATGTTGGGGTCGGCTACGTGAATTCTATTTCTCCATTCCGTTCTATTTTGAGCTAAATCTTTCGATAAGTGCAACTTCTTCAAATCTGAATTAATGACTTCCATCCATGTTTTCTTCGGCCTACCCCTACCTCTTGATGGACCCTCCACCTGTATATCTAAACTTTTTCTCACCGGTGCCATTACTGGCCTACGCTCCACATGCCCAAACCATCTTAAACAAGTTTCTCTAATCTTATCTCCTATTGGTGCTACCCCTAAATGTTCTCAAAAGCGCTCATTTCTAATTTTATCTTTCCTAGTTTTACCACACATCCACCTAAGCATTCTCATTTCCACTACATCCATCTTATGAATATGTGTCTTCTTAATTGGCCAACATTCTACTCCATATGTCATACCTAGTCTAACCACTGTCCTGTAAAATTTTTCCTTCAATTTTGTTGGCATTTGTCTATCACAAAGTACTCCCGAAGCTAGTCTCTACTTCAGCCATCCAGCTCTTATCCTATTCTCCACATCTTCGTCAATCTCCCCATCCTTACTAATCATCGAGCCTAGGTACCGAAAAGAATCTTTACGTGGTATCTCATGGGTTTGACAGTGGTTTCAACACTTTGTATATATCCACTGAAATTGCAATCCATATATTCTGTCTTTGTACGACTTATTTTAAAGCCTCTAAATTCTAATGCCCTCCGCCATCTCTCAAGCTTTGCATTTACACCCTCTCTTGATTCATCCACCAATACTATATCATCTGCGAACAACATACACCATGGTACTTTTTCTTGAATATGCACAATTAACTCATCCATAATTAATGCAAAGAGATAATGGCTTAAGGATGATCCCTGATGTAAGCTTATAGTCACCGGAAATCCGCCTGTTTCTCCACATGTGGTTTTCACATTTGTTATTGCACCTTCGTACATATCCTTTAAAATTTTAATGTAACCTCTTGGGACATTCCTTTTCTTTAAGACCCACCAAATTAAATTCTTCGATACCCTATCATAGGCTTTTTCCAAATCGATAAAAACCATATATAGATTTTTCCTCTTTGCTCGGTATTTTTCCATTAATTGCCTAAGTGAAAAGATAGCTTCCATAGTTGATCTCCCTGGCATAAAACTAAATTGATTTTTTGAAATCTTAGTCTTTTTTCTCAGTCTTTGCTCTATTATTCTCTCCCATAACTTCATAGTTTGACTCATAAGTTTAATCCCTCGATAGTTGATACAATTTTGTATATCTCCTTTTTTCTTATATATAGGTACTACAATGCTTCTTCTCCATTCATCCAGCATTTTCTTTGTCACAAGTATCTTATTGAATAGTCTACATAACCAACTTACTCCAACCTCTCCTAAGCATTTCCATACCTCTATCAGAATACCATTTGGGCCTGTTGCCTTTCCTGTCTTCATTCGCTTCAATGCTTCCTTCACTTCCACCCCTCTAATTCTACGAAGAAAAGTATACTCTTGTAATGAAGTATCCTCCTCCACTCTTGTATCGCCCAAATATTCTTCATTTAAAAGTTTACTAAAATATTCTTTCCACCTTTCTATAATATCGTTGTCCTTCACCAAAATATATTCCTCATTATCCTTGATACATTTGATATGATCTAAGTCCCTACTTTTCTTTTCTCTTATTTTTGCAAGCTTAAAAATATCCTTTTCTCCTTCTCTTGTTCCCAACCTATTATAGAGGTCATCGTATGCTTTGAACTTTGCACTACTTACTACTTTCTTAGCTTCTTTCTTTGCCTTCTTATACAACTCAAAATTTTTTATACTCTTAGTCTCCTGCCAAATTTTGTAGCAATGTTTTTTTTGTCGAATAACTTTCTGAACCTTCATACTCCACCGCCATGTTTCTTTATTAATATGTCTCTTCCCTTTTGATTCTCCAAGTACCTCCTTTGTAACATTCCTAATGCAATTAGCCATTTGATTCCACATTTCTGTAGTTTCTTCTTCAATATTTCATTCTCCTTTCTCAATCATTTTGTCCTTAAATATATTTGCTCTTTCCCCCTTCAAATCTCTCCACCTTGTTTTAGGGTCCATTTTGTTTACTACTGCTCTCTTTTTACTTCTAATGCAAATATCTAAAACTCCAAGCCTATGTTGCGTAGTCAAACTCTCTCCTGGGATAATCTTACAATCTTTATAAGCCAATCGGTCCTGTTTTCTAACTAGAAAAAAGTCTATCTGACTCCTATTACTCCCACTTTTATATGTAATTAAATGTTCATCTATCTTTTTAAAGTAAGTATTTGCTACTATAAGATCAAATGCCACTGCAAAGTCCAATATAGTGTGTCCGAATTCATTCTTTTCTCCAAATCCATGCCCTCCATGCACTCTCTCATATCCTCTATTATCTCTTCCTATATGCCTGTTTAAATCCCCTCCAAGGAAAATTTTATCACTATTTGGGATTTCTAACATTAAATCATCCATCTCCTCCCAAAATTGTCTTTTCACACTTTCTTCTAGTCCTACTTGGGGAGCATATGCACTAATGATATGAATTATGTCTTCCTCTAGTACTAGTTTAATTGCTATAATTCTATCACCAACCTCTTTACCCCCACAATTTTCTCTTTTAAATCCTTATCTATAATTATACCCACTCCATTTCTTGTATTACTCTTTCCTGCATAGAAAAGCTTGTACCCATCCATGAGCTCCTTAGCTTTATTCCCTTTCCACCTTGTCTTCTGTATACAAGCCACACTAATTCTTCTTCTTTTCATTACCTCAACCAACTCCATACTCTTGCCTGTCAAGGTTCCTCTATTCCAAGTAGCAAGTCTAATTTTCCTATTCCTCCTCTTCTTCTCATGGACTAACTTCTTTAACCGCATTAGCCCAAAGTCATGCGGTAGCCCTTGCACACTTTTCACTGCAGCCGGGCAATGCTGCAATGCATCGCTTAAAGCGGGGAACGCCCTAGCCTTATCGTGAAATATCATTTGTTCAGAATACATGTTTGGGTTGTGACAAAGTTTTACGCTGGCTGTCACCTACCTAATATATATATGAAAATCTCAGAAGGATTTGCTTTTTCTGAAGCAAAGTCAGTGAGTACGTACTCAATACAAATAAGATATTCATTGTACAGCCTGAAGCATTCGAGAAGAATATGGTACAATCATCTTAGTAAATGTTAATTTAAGGAAGGTTATGAAAACAATTCTATTTGCCCATGTATATCTATAAAATCCTTAAATGGATTTACATTAGTAGAGATTTATATAGATGACATAAATCTAATCGGGAGTTCAAAAGAGTTCAAGAAAACTATTGACTCTTTACAGGAGAATTTTGTCTCAACCTGCAAATCGAGAGACGTTTTAAAAGGAATATTTCATTCTTTGTAAGTATAATTGCTATACATAGTTTCACACCAAGTCAAAGGTACTGGATTGGTATTAAACAAATCCTACTATATTTATTCTATTTTATTCTTATGGTTGTAAAAATTCAAACTTTGTAGGATATGCAAATTTAGGATATTGCACAATCACAAACAGGTTATGTATTTCTTAGTAGTAATGCTGCCATTTCTTAGCATTCTACTAAATTGACTTTGGTAGCTACTTCTTCTAACCATGCTCAGATTTTAGCCTTCTATGAAGCTAGTAGGGAATATATGTGACTAAAATCTTTAATTCAGAATATTTATAGTTCTTGTCAATTGCCTCTTAGTATAGGTACCCCGAGCGTTATCTACAAAGACAATGAGGCATGTATTCAACAGATTAAAGAATGATAAATTAAAAGTGAAAAAACGAAGCACATTATACCAAAGTTTTTCTTCACTCATGAACTTCAGAAGAAGAACAAGATTGAAATCAAGCAAGTTTGTTCAAGCAATAACCTGGCTGATCAGTTTACAAAGTCTTTGCCAAAATCAGTATTTGAGAAACTTGTATGCAAGATTGACATGCGTAACTATGTGAAAGGTTGTTATCATCAGGGGGAGTAGTCAATCAAGGGGAGGCATCCTGAAGTATGCTACCTAGGACACATGTGTGCTGTACTCTTTTTCCCTTTCTAGGTTTTATCCCATTGGGTTTTCCTAGTTAAGTTTTTAATGAGGCAGTATTATGCACGTCCAACACCAATTCAATGATCATATAGAACGTTGTAGTCTCTTTCCCTCGCTTTAGTCTTTTTCCCATGAGGTTTTTCCTCTGTAAGATTTTAATGAGGCCACTGTCATTGAATGATGGTCATCTAAGGGAGAGTGTTATGAGATGTATCATCATAGATAGATGCCCACATGAGATGAGTTAGATTTAGAATCTATTGTAATTATGGTTTCTTAATGAGGAGGTTAGCTTGCCTATAAATAAACCTCCTCCCTTTGTATGAAAACACACTCTCATAATAAGATCTCTCTCCGTAGTTCTTTCTTTCTCAACACATATATTTATTTATTTATTTTGGTGAGAATTGTTAACATGTATTGTTTAAATTCACTAGTTGGCCTGCATAAAGCCATGCATGCCATGGGGGAGCAGAGCAGTTTTGTTTTCTTTTTTGTGGCATCATGTAATCAGCACTAAATAAAACAAAGATGTAGCTGTATTCTTCTGTACTCAGTTTCTTGATATTACTTTCCTAGGACTTGTATCATTTGTCGAAGAAGGAAAAAAATGTGCCTGACTTGATTGGATTTGGGCAACCTATTAGACTTCGGATTTTTTTAATCTTTTTCATTTATTCTGGTATATTGGTTTTCTTCCGGGATTGGAAGAGGGAAATGTATGGAGGTATAGATAGCAAAATCAAGTGTCATAGCTACAGCAGACGAGCATGAGCAAGATTTATAGAGAGAGCAAGTCTTGGGCAACCCAAATGCGAAAATAAAGGTATGCATCATCATCACTATATATTATATCAAGAAAAGGAAAGGTAATGCATCATCACGCGGGCCACGTTACACGTTTCCAACTATGCTCTCAAAATTTTTTCAAATTCTTTTGAAATCTTAATCAACCTATTTTCTTTTTAAATTCAAATGTTAAAGATACCAAACAGTTTGCAACAAAAGCACAGCACCAAAAGAACGAGATCCCTTATATCATGTTCTCCATTCCCTTCATGCAAATACATAAATAAATAAGCAAACATTATATGTGAGGCCCACTTTTACTCTATCAAATCTACTTAAATCACACTCATGAGCCGGCCCGGCTGATTATAGAAACACTTAAATTAAATGCAAATTTGGCATTTATCTACTAAAAAACAGCACGATCGACCAATCTTTTAGGCATTTGGTCCTAGGCTTTGAAATTAATGGTTAAAATGAAAATAGAAATACTTTTATAAAAACAGAAAAAAAAAATGAAAACAACGAGTTGTTAGCAAATATTACTTTAGAGTTTAGATTGGACTGTTCAATGTTCATCATGGGGGTGATTTTTGGAATATTCTTAATTCACAACCTCTTATTTTTTGGAGCCTGTGGGACTCGTCAATATACCTATTGCTTGGTTTAATGTTTCCAAATAGGCATGAGTTATATTTTACAAACTTTGATCCTTGGACTCCTTTGTAATGGGACCGTACCTAATCATGATACCATTGCAGCCTGTTGTGGCATGGGTTTGCTATAGTTCATATTTTTTTTTTGATAGTCATTAACAGCTACACCATCTTTCCTTCTAGATTTTTTTTTTGATAATATTTTAAAAGAACCCTCTTGTTTGGTTCTTCTTCCTTTTTTTTTTTGTGGGGTTGTTTGGTTTGATTATAGTCCTTTTATGCCATTGTGCAGAGCATTCAATGTACAAACATTATTAAAAAAGTAATATTTAAAAAAATTTACATGTTAATATATTTTACTTTTGGCCTGGGCTTAGCACTTGTTAGTTATGACTTAAAATCATAATATTCCCTCTTAAAAATTGCACACAGCAATAAAAACCATCATGCAATGGCCATTATTTTATTACCATGGTATCATATTTGTCTCAAAAAGGAGATGGTGACTTGCTAGGTTAACATATATTTAATTAGCAATATCATGGTGGAAGACTGCCCATCATAGTTTTATTTGGCCTTAACCATAAAGAGAGATAGCATTATGAGGACTACCCATCATAGTTTTATTTGGCCTTGTGACCAGAGAGAGAGAGAGAGAGAGAGAGAGAGAGAGAACATTCTGAAGACTACCAATCATAGTTTTATTTGGCCTTGTGACCATAGAGAGAGATAGCATTCTTAGGGTCTGGGATTCATGGAATTTTTGTTAAGAGAAATTTGAAGTTTTCCAACGTAATGAAATTTCTAAATGCTCCTTTATACTTAAGTATCCACAAATTTTACCAAAAAACAAAGGAGTTAGAATTCTAAACATTCCAAAGGTTAGGCCTTTTAAGTGGCTAGAATTTTGGAATCTTCATAAAAAATTATGGAATTTATAAATGTCATAGATTAATATATCACATCATGTCAAAAAAATTTCAATATGGCAAATTCTTTTCAAAACTCTTGTAAAGAAGCAGGCCCTTTAAGATTGAAGTTTCTTGATCTTAAGACCTCAAGTCCCATTCCTTTACAAGGTGAGAGAGAGAGAGAGAGAGAGAGAGAGTGTGTCCATGGCCCCCAGTAAATTATGGAAAACCCCATAGCAATTACGGTAATCCCCCATATGGTCAGCATAAATTTTAAGATTTGTTTACACATCGCCCCCAAAATAATTATTTTTCCATAGTGACCCCTCCATCGGAAATTTTCTTTAGTATTTGCTTAGACTTAAATGCGATAGATGGGCTTGCGCATGCCCAATTATGAACAGGGTCCAATTGGCTGCCCATTTCCGTTTCCCACAGTGTCATTACTACACGAAAACGTGTTTCAATGCTCTTGTCTATTTCTCCCAAACTGCCCCCGATTCCTACCATAACCACTATTAAAATATATCCATCTCTCTCCATAAATACCGACCCCCTACCAGTCACACCACACAGCAAACCCACAAACCAACCACACAATATGGCAACCATCATACACACCCACATCTCTGCTTTACTCATTTTCCTCACCATTCTCAATCCAACAGCCAATGGAGCTGATAACATACTCTATGGTGGAGAAACTCTTTATGCAGGCAACTCCCTAACCTACAAAGGCTACTCCTTCATATGCCAAGCTGACTGTAACCTCGTCCTCTACGATAACGGCAAGCCCATTTGGGCCTCCAACACCGGTGGGATCTCTCGCAACTGCTACTGTCCGATGCAGAAGGATGGGAACCTAGTGGTGTACAAGCCTGGTGGGCAGCCCATTTGGGCTAGCAACACTGGGGGTGCAATTGCCAACTATGTGCTGATATTGCAGAAGGACAGGAATGTAGTGATCTATGGTCCTGCTAAGTGGGCTACCAACACTAACATACATGGGAAAGGTGTGATCATAACCAGGGTAGATGGGAATAATTCAACGGTGGATCCGATGAGTGGTGGCAGTGTCGTGATAGCTGGGCCGGCCGTTAGCAATGGCACGAGTCTGCCAGTTAACTCAGGGGTGGCGACCGAGTGAGCTGACAGGGTGCTCTCTCTCTCTCTCTCTCTCTCTCTCTCTCTCTCTCTCTCTCTCTCTCTCTGTGTAGTATTGCTTAAGTGGGTCATGTTCGGATGATCTTGGTGTGGACCATCTTTTTATATCTAAGATGGGTATGTAATGGTTTCTTTCAGTGAATTTGAGTCAGTTGTTTGAGTCTACATTCTATCTAAGGTGGCTGATCTATGGTTCGTGCTGTGATTACCTGGAAATTTTTTTTCTTTTTTTATTCATCTAATTTTTCTTTTTTAATGGCTCTTTGAGATATTAATTAGCATTGATTAGTTATTTCAGAAATATTTTTCACTTATAAGAGCATACCCCATATTGTGCTAATGTGGTCCATCTGATGGGGTCCATTGGATGCATACGTATCATTTGGGGAGTGGGTTGCTTCCCAGTTAAGGTTAAAAGGACAAAAATAAATAAATAAATCAATCAATCAATCAACCCATTGGATTTCTCTTACCCCTTGATTTAAAGATATTAATTAAAGTTTAATAATTTTGAGCCATATATTTTCTTTGAGATTCAATTTAACGGTCTGTTCCATGACCATAAAATGAACCGCGGTGGTAAATGACGAAATGGGGTAATAATTAAAAGTTTATGATGTCTTTGGTTCGAGTGGTAGACTAATGAACACTAAAATCATGCCAAGGGATTAAGACTTCGTAGGAACCGTTGGATTCCTATTTCAGATAAGACTTAGTACTATCCACGAGATTTTAATATTGGGATATTTACCATGCAACTGTTTAAAGATAAGACAGTTGCTCTAAATCAGTCCAAATTTTAATATTTACTGCATAGTTGTTGGTATGCTTATGGAGCGATATCGGATGGTCCTAAGATATTGTGCAGAATAAAATGTGCGATATCATATAATATTAGGATATCACACAATGAAATGTGTTTGAAATCACATAACTCTAGGTTATTGCATGAACATGTATGTGGGAAATACTTAAAGCTTGACTGCTCGGAAGTGAATGTGATGTGTAGGGATAGCTCTAAGGGCATTATCCCTTTAATATTTGTGTAAAGTGCCTCGCGTTTGGATAAGAGAGATGTAGAATCTTTTGGACAAGCCAGGGAAGATGGAATGGTATTTAATTTTAAAGCCAAGTTTTGCGCAACGTCTAGACATATGGGCCGTGCCAGCCCGCATATGATTACCGGCCATGCCGCATGGGCCCATGTAGCTAGAAGGCCAGCCTAGCACGGCCTAGGGCACGGCATGAGTCATGCAATGCCCAGGCTGTGCTACCCATGGGAGGGTCTAGATACCCATTTTGATTTTTTTTTAATTTTTAATATTTTTAATATGAATTGAAAGACTGATTATACAATTTTAACGTTCCCAACTTGAAATAAAATTGAAATCAGTAGAATAAATGCATAAATATGGATACTAATTTATAAATGAAGAGAAAAATATTAATACTTTTACATTTTATACTTAATTTATATATTAAAAATGAATATTTTTATTATAATATTAATGTGGGTCGTGTCGTGTCAGGCCATAGCCTAGGCACCCTAGCCCAACTCGGCCCAGCCCTGGGACCGTGCAATACTGGGTCAATGTGCTGGGCTGGCCCACGGCCCGCATTTTTGCAGGCTAGGCCATGGCGTGCCTGGGCGGCCCGCCCATATTTATAGTCCTAGTCTGGACAAGCTTGTCTTGAGTAGGGCTTTTAAAAGGACTGGGATAGGGCCAGGGGTGTCCTTGCCCTACCATATACGTTGATTTTGCCTAGAGTAAGCCAAAGCCGGCCCAACCCAAGACCTAAAGAGAAGAAAATTAATTTTTGGTCTTTTTAGAAATTGGACATAGTTTATATCTAGAAGATTTTACTAGAAAAGCATTCTATATGGACACTACACCAAAAAAAAAAACCAATTTAGTTTATTATATACTCGGAAGTGGTCCCTAAAGACCAATTTTTTTTATTTTTTTTAATTTAGTGGGGACAAGGGTCGAGTTTGAACTTTGTTTAAACAGAAGAGGATCAAATTCAACCCTCCCTTAATTTTTACATTGTTGAAACCTTATCTTCTTCTTCATCCATCCTTTAACGATGATTTTGACCTATTTACGTCCCCAACTCTTCAACCATTCAACCAAGTGATCACAAGTGTTTCTACTTCACTGTGTTTGGTCTCTACAAGCATCTTCCTTCTTTTTTTATTGAAGTATTGGTCAAGATAAAGTTTTCCCTTCTTTTATCTTCTTCTTTATGAGCCCAATATGACACATTGTTTGTGTTGGGTTTTGTCTTGTATTCGGGTTTAGCCAGATCGGCCATCTAGTTTAGCTAGAACCGAAGTTCAGGGTTAGGAGTACTTTAGTCATTATGTATAGGTTTTCTTGTTGGCTAAGAAAATGAGAACTATATATATTGATGTACTGTAATCCTAGAACCTCAGGGGATTGAGATAGGATTATAATAAATGAGTTTTCTCCTCCGTGGACGTAGAAAAGATTGCTGAACCACTTATAATTACTGTGTTCATATGTGTGATTGTTTGATGGTATGATTGTGTGTTCATCGTGATTGATCTGTTGATCATGGGTATTTTCATTGCGCCATTTTTCACAACAAGTGGTATCAGAACATAAGATAGAGAACGCTTGGGATTTACGAATGACGGATCAAGAGGATCTGGTCTTCGCTGGCTTGCTGATCACAAGGTTGGCCACGGTTGCCGTCGCCAGTCTTGTAGGGCAGATTGAAAAGAAGGATAGAAGGTTCTGTTTTGATTGGGTTTTTCTCAGAGAATACAGAGAGATCCAGTGGGGATCACAAGGTGGGCTCAATTTCAATCTACAGCAATTGCAGAGAGGTCGTTGGTTTGATCTCTATGTCTTGTTTAGAGATTCGCTGTAAACGAGAGAGAGATGGTTTTACAGACGAGACAGAGAAGAGGCCGAGATTTGGTTTCTTGAAACAAAGAAACAACCAAGATTCACCTTCGTTTTTTTTTTTTCAGATCTGTGGAAGTTGAAACGAGTGAGGATCCAGTTCTGCGGGTTTGTTGTAGAGAAAGACGGGGCCCTAATCGGTGGAAATCATGAGGTGCACCCCACACTGGATGGAATCAGAGATCAATGGTGTGCCCGAATCGCCTCTCCCGCCGCCAACTGCCAAGCCGACGCTGCCGCCAGAGCAGTACGCACCGCCTGCCGGTCCACTATTGCTGTTGTCTAGGAAAAACAGAATGGGTTGGCCTTTGTTGTAGAGAAACAGTGAGGAAGAAAAGATGCTTGGGCCTGGTTGTTAGTCCAGGCCACGTGCAGGTCCAGGTCGTGTTAGACCTGACCCAATTACAGCAGCAAGGCAGACAAGTCACATAGCAGGTCGGTTTTAGGTCAGGTCAACTTGACCCATTCGCAGAAGTCCAGCCCAGTCTGCTATCAGCAATGCTGACATCAGCAGAGCATGGTCAAAGCAATTTGACTAGATTTGTGGCTAAAACTGCTTCTGCGATATCTTGATCGTTCGATGTCCGATCGGAGATCCGTTTGTATCTGCGGACTCGTTGTGAAGAGATCTACACGTATGTGAAAGAAGATGGGCAATTCAACGGTCAAGAAGAAGGTTTGACTAATTGGAGTGTAGAAAACCATTTCTGTGATATCGAAGCCATCTGGAGTCAGATTTCAGATTCGTTTCTTCCAGCGCACTCGTGATGACAAGATCTATGAGGCAAACAAAAGATATTGGCAACTTGATGGGCAGAAAATTGGGGACTTAAGAAATTGACAGATTCAGATGATAGTAATGGATTCAAGCATCATGAGCCAGATTGAAGTGTTTGATGGAGAAATGAATTCAGAGATCGGCAAGAAAAAGTGTTAGACTCCGTGACATAACAATGATTAAAAAGTGTTACTTGATGTCATGAATAGAAGATTGCTGCGTGTACTTTGATGGATAGCTCAGATCTGCGTGAGAGGGACCGAAAAGGAACGGCGTACCAAAGTAGAAGAAAAAGCAAAAGAATCAGAATCAGAAGGAAGTAGTGTAAGAATGCTCAGATTCGAATGATAGGGAATCACTTTTGGTCACTACAGGTATGAATCGGGTTGATGATTCATGGTATTAAGATTCAGATTCTTCCTATCATGTGTTTACTTAGAGATTGGTTGATGTAAATAACTTTCATTGTTGATGGATCTATTCTTATAGGAGAGAATACAAATTGATGAACATTTGAGATAAAAACGATAGAGATCCCGGTGTATGATGATGTTATTCAAACCCAAATGGTTGTAGTATATGTTCCAGGTTTAAAAAGAAATTTAATTTCTTTGGGTGCCTTAGACTTCAAAGGTTGCAAGTGCACTGTAGCGGGTGGAGTTATGAAGGTGGAAAAGGAAACATTGGTCATCATGGAGGGTAAGACAGTTAGGAATCTCAGCAAGTTGATAGGGGATGCTTTTCAGGTGAAGCAGTGAAGGAGACATCAAATAACAGGGGAAGAAATCTGTGGTTCAGGTGGAGTTAGATTCAGTGAGATCATTGGAAGATGAATTGATGAGTCTTCAATGATATCATCTAATGGAAATCTAGGAAGACCTGAACGAAGATATTGTCTCTGAAAAGGTAGTCTTATTCAAGTTGGAGTAACCTGGTTTAACATTGATTCATCCCTAACCCACATGTACTATGCCTAACTTGTCAGAACAAGCTAGAACAGGATAGTTACAGGTTTGACAGAAAGAACACCAGGATGGAGACAAAAGGAAGAATTCACAGGTACCAGTGAAATCCAAATTTGGGGAGGTTTTCAGTTTTATCTTGATGGATGGAAGTTAGGTTCATTGTGTTGCAAGGATGCATGCATATGGCAACAAATGGAAAGCACTTTAGAGGTTTAAGATGATGGTATTGAGGTCGAGGGAGACAACTATGGGAAGTCTCAAGTCGGTTTGCACTTGATCGACACCAGATAATGCCAAGATTGTCTGTGCATCCAAGCTATGGGGTGCAAGTACAACGTTAGGTCGTAGCGTGTGCAGAAGCGTACCTTTCAATGAGGTGCGTGAAGTGCTAGTTCAACATATTAGAGTGTTAAAGAGAAAAGATTGCGCCTTCGGTGTAGAGATGTACCATTCAACAAGGTATATGAAGACATTACCGGATGTCTCAAGGTAGCTCTGAGGATTTGCGAAATCCAAGCAAAGGTGGAGATTGTTGGGTTTTGTTTTGTATTCCGGTTTAGCCGGATCGGTCATTTGGTTTGGCCAGAACCGAGGTTCGGGGTTAGAGGTACTTTGCTCATTATGTATAGGTTTTTTTATTGGCCAAAAAAGCGGAAACTATATTTATTGATGTATTGTAACCCTAAATCCCAAAGGGATTGAAATAGGATCATGATAGATGAGTTCTCTCCTCCGTGGGCGTAGTCAAGGTTGCCGAACACGTAAAATTACTTTGTTCATTTGTGTGATTGCTTGATAGTATGATTGTGTGTTTATTGTGATTGACCCGTTGATCGCGGGTATTTCCATTGTGCTGTTTTTTCCAACAGCTTGGGTTGTTTCATTGTCTTTTTTCTATCTCATTAACATTAGAGACAAGTATACAAATATATGCTGAAAGGAAAATTTTTTTATGCAAATATTCACTGTAATCTTGTTATTATCTTTTAGGTAGAATATTTGTATGTTTAGGGAGTTTTGTCCACGAACTTCCAAAGGGGGAGACTGTTAGAATTATATGTAATTGGCTAATTCAAAGGTTGGACAAAACTCAGGGTCCACTGAATTGTACTTTTCTATTTCTTTTAGAATGGATTATGGTATATGTCACCAGAACAGCTAAAGTGAATATCGCAAAGAAATTGAAGAAAAAATGCAAATTCAAGTGTTCTTCTCGGGACAACATGGATTTAAATAGTCATATCTATCAAACTAAGTGTTGGATTGGGCAAGCTAGCTACTATTAAAAAGGTTCTTTCGAGTAGATATCTGTAGGTTCTAAGATTATGTTAATCAGAGATAAAATGTCAAAGTTATGGTCTTATGAAGTTTTTAAAACTTGTGGTGAATTCATGCCTGTTGGATGCCCTATCGATGACTGATCGATCAGACCTAATAGGATTTGAAAAAATTCGTCAAATAGAATTGACATCCGCTCAATCAAATAGTTTGTTTGATTGATCGGATGACAAAGAACCAATTTTCCTGCATGGATCACCTTCCTTTTTTATGCCAGGACTGCTTATTTCTATCATACATAGAGTATAACTTTAACGCATGAAAATTGGATTATTTAAAGGGTTCTCTCTGAATCTTAAGGTGCCGATCTCCCTATTCTAAGTTGAGAATACACATTGGAAATAACCTTCTTCATTAGAGCAGTTATTTGAAAGATTATACTAAAGCTTTGGGGTCCTAAAGGATATTGCTTTTACTTCCTTATAGAAGATTGTCTTTTCTCATAAAAGATTAGTTGGATTAAGCACGGTGAGCAGTGAATGGTAAGGAATTGTGACAACAGGGAGTTGGCAAGAAGAATTGCAATCCTTAAGTTGAGGAGATTGGAGAAAGGTTTATGAGTATATTTTGTAACTGTTTATTCATAGTGCTTAGTTTCTATTGGTTCGAGAAGGACTTATGGTTTTTCCCGAGAAGGGTTTCCATGTAAAAATAGTGTGCCTCTTTCTTTGTGTGGTTAATTGATTTGTGTGTTCTTTTATTTTCCGCCATTGTTAATTGAACTACAATCTAGAAATCATATTGGGACAATATTTCAAACTTCATGTGATATCGTACTGTAAGCCATTGTCTAGGTTCACTATTCTTCTAGTCATGTGAAATGGAGAATGTTATGTTTTCCCTTTTGTCTAAATTCAATGTGTACAACATATAATTTGTGATTTCTACTATGAATGTCATAATTTTGTTCAAAAACTTGTTTGGAAGTTCATTCTGAAGTTGATTTTTCCATAGATGAAGTTAAACGATGTACAGTGATTTTGTTTAGTCAATATTAAAAAGCTTTATGTTAATATATCAATGTGGTTCATTGTTCACAAATTTGAACTTATATAAGGTCGGCTATAGGGCAATCCCTAAAGCTAAGATGTTATGGGAGACAAGTATCTAATTTCCTACTATGAATGTCATAATTTTGTTCAGAAGCTTATTTGGAAGCTCATTCTGAACTTGATTGTTCCATGGATGATGTTAAACGATGTACAATGATTTGGTTTTGTTAATATTAAAAGGCTTTATGTTAATATGTCAATGTGGTTCATTGTTCACAAATTTGAACTTATATAAGGACGGCTGTAGGGCAATCCCTAAAGCCAAGATGTTATGGGACAATAGGTATCCAATTTTCTGCTATGAATGTCATAATTTTGTTTAGAAGCTTGTTTGGAAGCTCATTCTGAAGTTGATTGTTCCATGGATGAAGTTAAACAATGTACAGATATTTGTTTTTGTTAATATTAAAAAGCTTTATGTTAATATTTCAATGTGGTTCATTGTTCACCAATTTAAACTTACGTAAGGACGGCTATAGGGCAATCCCTAAAGCCAAGATATTACGGGACAATACGTATCCAATTTTCATTGATGAGAATATAATTTTGTAAGACTGTAAGATAGATGTTCAAGTGTTGAATGGAATGAATGTTGATAACATAATTTTATAAGGATGAATGTACAATTGAAACAATGTTTATTGTTAATAAAGTGTTCAATTGTTCAAGTGGTCAATTATTGGAATGAATGGATGTTGAGATGGACGTTCAATTGTATAGATTGACTAAGTGATGAAAAGTTCAAAATGCTTGTAGATATATGTGATACAAGGGTTGAATTCAACGCTGAGGCCAAAAGAGAGAAGGATGCTAAGGTCAAATTCGACGCTGAAGTAAGGAATAGAAGGTCAAATTCAACCTTCAATCAGACAAAGACCTAGAATCCATGTCGAAAACAACCCTAAGGAATTATGATGATGGTTGAATTCAAAATTGAGGACAAACAAAAAAGCACTACCAACATCAAATTCGATGCTTATTCTTTGTTTTGAGTAACGAATTCAATGCTCGATAAAACTAAAAACAAAAGAATATTTTTAGCACGAAGGCCAATTTTGTTAGAGGGACTTTAAAATGGGTTTTTGATGTAGTGCCCATCTAGAGTGATTTTTTCTGGTACAACCTCCTAAATGTAAATATTTGCTATATCCATTTTCACTAGAAAATACTCATTTGTAAAAACATGGAGGACACTAGGAAATACTCATTTATAAATGGAACCTGCAAGCGTCATCTTGTCTGTCAAGGATTTGATTTGAGCCATGAGAAGATCAATCTCAGTTGCATTCTTCCTAATCATTGCTTTTTCTCTTCTATTGGAGAAAAAACGATTTGCTTAAGTCTTGACTGGACCACCTAGCTTACCCATTAAGATTTGTAATTGTGTAGTTATATAGTTGATCTTGGCTCCTTATTACTTTACAGCATCACTGACATTGTCATCTTCATTTTCACCAACAGCCTCTTCATCACCACCAGCATCATCATTTTCGTTCCTTATTAGTTCCACTCCCTTCAGCCATAAACACTAGGAAATACTCATTTATAAACGGAACCTGCAAGGGTCATCTTATTTGTCAAGGATTTGATTTGAGCCATGAGAAGATCAATCTTAGTTGCATTCTTCCTAATCAATGCTTGTTCTCTTTTATTGGAGAAAAGAGGATTTGCTTGAGTCTTGATCGGACCACCTAGCTTACCCATTAAGATTTGTAATTGTGTAGTTATATAGTTAATCTTGGCTCCTTATTACTTTATGGCATCACTGACATCGTCATCTTCATTTTCACCAGCAGCTTCTTCGTCACCACCGACATCATCATTTCTGTCCTTATTAGTTCCACTCCCTTCAGCTATAAACAAATTGTACTAACGAAGTTAGGATGAAGTTAATGTTTGAAAAGTAGAGAAGCCATCTTCTGTATCCAAGACTATGATAGGATCATCTTTAGAGTCAGTCTCGACGTGGCCTTCAGAAGTCTTGCTAGAATGAAAGTTTGAATCAGACCCTTGTGATTGCGTCCGAGCCATACTCCAAGTGACTCTTCAAGCAGAACCTAGCCCGACCATGTAAGACGAGGTCAAGTCAAGATCATATTCCTTGACCACCTACCTTTGAGTGATCTTACGGTGAGATAGCTTTTGAGTTTGGCCCTTATAACGAACCAAGGATTTTCCTTTGATTTGACTAGCCAGTCTGGCCACAAAGGTATGGTCTTTGAATTTGGCCACCTTCGGCCTAAAAATGCAAATGAATCGTCCCAATACATTGGATCGAAAATAGAAAATGAGAGGATGTTAACAACATCTCTTTTGTTCTATTTCTTTTGCTCTTTCTTTTGTTGGAGCATATCTTTGAATTGAGAGAGGTTGATCGCATTGTTAATGACCAAAAGATCGACTTCCTTCAGGTGTTCAACATGCACTGGATGCTGAAGTGAGGATGGCGGAGTTGGCATCACAATGATTGATGGTAGACGCCTTTTACTAAACTTTTGTCCCTCCTTTTGAGTTAAAGGGTAAAAAGTGTTGTCTACAAGTGAGGCCAAGGGTTTGTTCTCAGCCTTGCTGGGTTTTGAAGCACGTGGTTACAATGACCATGTGTTACATGTTAGAATGGACACATCCTTTTGGACTATCTTGGTTATCAGGAATTGCCGAAGGTCCTTTGATGCTTGAAGTAATTGATTGTTAATGACCCACTATTTAGGTCGGGCTGACATTTACTTTGGGCCATGGGCAACCATAACATGCGACTTGCCAGGAACCGTTAAGTTTCGATCTATGAGTCGAACCTTCGAAGTCACTGATGACCCACTCAAACTGGAGGACACAGTTGAACCCATGGGAGTAGAGAGTCTCTGAAAGATTGAGACCCTTGATGCAATAGCAAAGGAGTCAATTCAAGCTTGCTTAGAAGTTCTTGCAAATGGATTAGTTTGGGCCATGGAGATTTTGAACAATTTCTCCATAGCTTCATCAAAAGTAATAATTAAAGAACCCATTTCTATTTTTTGCAAAATAAGCCCATATCAATCATATAGCTAACATGGCTACCTCTTAGGCTAGCTAAAATGGTTTATGAATGCCTTTTGAACCAAGATGGTCTCTTTATTACATAAGCTGAAATTGTCAAAAACAAGCATAAACTCAATCTCATTGTGTTATGCTAACTAGTCCTAGCTCCCAGCATTTCCAAACTATATAGTCAGACTTATAAACAAGAGAGAGTTTCGGACCCAACCAAAGGATAGGGTACAAAGGATCAAGACTGCACCACTATCACAATGATCACATGGGATCCATCAATAAAAAAATTCCAAGCAATGCATGACTGCAAATGCCATTGTTCTTATGGCTAATTAAATATAAACATTTGTTTGGTCTTATAAAGGAACTAGTGATCCTACAACCAGAAACATAAAGCCTTTGGACCGAATCAACTCTCTTTCATTTAGTATAAGAATGTTGATTTAGTCCATGCAAATCAAGGTGCAAGGTTCCTTCATGTAAGTTGACAGGTTGATGTACTTCAAAGTACAAAGTCCCTCTATGAATGCTCTTAGACCCATCATAGACATCAAAGGTCTTGAATAGGGTGTCTTTAGAGTCAAATAGGTTCAACTAGGGTGCAAACAGGTTAGTACTGCTGTTTTGCATGGCGCTCCATGGTCACAGCCCTTTTTACATAGTAGCTTGCTGTCACATGCCATTTTACACAGCAGCTCGTGGTCATAAACCATTTTGCATAACAACTCTTGGTCACTGGCTAACATCACTTTTTTCAACACATTTTCTACACTTTTTCATGTCTTTTGACACCTTTTCATGTCTTTTAGCCTAGTTTGATCACATAATAGAGCAAATAATTCCCAGAGATGGAGCCAATCTTCTGATGCCCATGAGTTGATGATGAATATGAAGAAATCGAGTCCAACACTCACACATTCAAATACAAAGAAGAATGGGAATAAAACTATTGGTCATCATTAAATCCCCTTTTGTTTACATGGGTTCAGTGCTTGGACCTCGAGGATGTAGACTGTTTACAAGTTATAAACTTTATTATTCCTCGCTCAGGTCTCAGATGTGATCCAAACTCAGCAAAATTAGAAAATTTACATGAAACAAAGAAAAATCGCAAAAAAAAAAAAAATGAAAAAGGGGGAGTCAATGACCGTGGCCCACAGTCACAAGCACCTGCTAGTGACCATGGCCCACGGTTACTGACAAACAATGGCCGTTTTGGCCACTGATTGTCCATATTTCGCCTTGTTTGCTTCTGCATTGTCTCCAAAGCGTTGAAGCTCCAATTTTTTTTTGTTTTTAAGAGTCGTGAATGACCACCAAGAGTGCCAAATTCAGTCTTGAAGTCATTTATGATCTTTGGTAATCACCATTTTAATTTTACGAACAGCTTTTGTACAAATCCGAAAAGGTTACTTTTATGCAAGCGCCTATAGCCAGAGTTGTGTCATTCTGATTCTATGATTTTCAAGGATCAGAATGAAACCTAAAAGATCTATTCACAACTTTAGAGATGGCCTAAAATTGTTTGAGTGGGAGAACCAAAGAAGACATAGTTTTATTCATTAAACCACTCTTGCATTTGATAGCTTTGAAGTTCAGTCTTTCTGGGTGTTGCCAAGGTATATCTTCTTCCTCAGAACCATTTCTCACCTTAAGCATGTGACAGGAAGAATAATGGAGGGAACTTGGATGCTTGTGAAGTGATAAATGCTTGCCAAATCCTCTTGAAATGCTTTGATCTCTTGTTGGAACCTTTTGGAATGTGTGGAACCCCTTCCCAAGTGCTTAAGTATGCTTCTCATAGACTTCAGAAGTAGTTGGGGGAGTTATGGGAAGTTGGGTTTCGAGATAAAGTAGAAAAAACCGCTTAAAAGCATCGGGAACTACCTGCATGTGTCGATGACTGTGGGCCCACTGTCATTAATAGGCCCCTTTTTGCATTTTTTGCTCATGCGACCCGTTCTTATAACTTTAGGGCCCCAGATGATGTCAAACTTCATGAAACTTGGAAGTATATTTCCTAACATTATTTTGAGCATGACACATACATTTTATTATGTTTTAACCTTTTAAAGTTGGTCAACCCTCCATTTGACTTTTTATAAAAGTGGACCCTTACTTTGGCTATTCGGGGTCCAAATGATCTCTGACGGTCTTGAAAATTGGATAAGTTGATGCCAAGACTAGTTTGAAGACTCCATCCAAATTTCATATAATTTGGCTCCGTGGAAGTAGGATTTTGATCAGTTTTGATCAGTGGCCCCTTAGTTGAATGTGTTAAGTCAATGTCCCTTTATATTGTAGGCAGTCTATTTGTTTTCCACCTGAATGATGTGTAGTTGATTTGAAACATTGAAAAGTTGATCTTGAACACATTTTGAGTCTCTAATTCAAATTTCATCAACTTTGGCCACCTAAAAACAGCACTTTAGTCAATGACCTCAAGGTTTGGGGGTCACTAACCCCTAAGCTGACATGTAACTGAAGTAGGGTCAGATGACGTTCCCTTGGCTTGAAAATTTGAAAAGTCATTTTTTAACATAACTTGAGCTTTCTATCCAAACTTCATCAACTTTGGTCACATAAAAGTAGGACTTTGATCAATGACCCCAAGGCTTAGGGGTCACTAACCCAAAGTTAATGTTTGTTAAACTTAGGTAAAATGATATCCATTTGACTTAAAATTCTGTAGAGCCACTACTAAATATGACTTAAGCTTTCTCCAGGATTTTCAACTAATTTGATCTTCATGAGATGCTACTTTAAACAGTGAGCTTTGAGAGCTTAGAAGATAGCTATCTAAACTTGGTTTTGGTCCAATTATGTCCAACAATTCTGAAACTTTGCAAGATGGCCCTTGGTTGCATTTGAAGACATTCTCATGAGTTTCAGCTCGTCTTTACATGGACAAGTGTCAGTTACCACAGTGACCGCAAGGAAGCTAGGAGAGACATTGAAGCTTAAGTTTGAGTTGAAATGAAGTTCAAATGCTTTAGAACTTTGAACAATCAATCCTGAGTATGTTTTGGAGTTATGTGGTTTTTAGCTACTTTGGTTATCCAGAAGCTTAAGTGTGCTCAGTGACCCTATGGTTTTGAGTCAATGAACCTTGAATTTAGTGTTTATTGAGTTAAATGACCAACTGAAGTCCATTTTCTCTGAAATTTGAACTACTATACTCTGAGTTCACCTGAAGTCTTTTGAGTGAGTTGTATCAGCTTTAAACATCTAACTGTTGTACTTGACTTGGCATTACATAATTCTAAGGTTTATGTAGCATTGAGATTGGAATTTACTTGTGATATCTTCACTATAACAATTGTAACGTTTATGATTTTTTTTGGGTCAACAATGGAAAATGATAAAAAAAACTAATCTTTAAATTCTATTATAATTTAAAAATTATAAAGAATAATAGTAGTACCCTAAAAAGGTTTAAATTAAGGCATTAAAAAATTATAGAGTTCATCATACACACAAATAGATCACATGGCCTCAAAACAATTTAAAAAACCTGCCCAATATGGAATTGGATCTAAGGCAAAGAAAAAACATAAAACCCTAAATCCTAAAATCTGTTTTTCAATAGTCAACATGACAATATCCAATATTAGCATTGTCGTGATAGAAGGCATCCAAAAACTATATGAAGAATATTAAATTCTTCACTTCCATGCTGAAAGTTTCATAAAGCAATATTTACCAAAAGGAAGGAACTCGGCAATATTTCACCCTACCACCTAATGGTAGTCTTCATACCACGCACTTTTTGCTAACTAAAATCGAAGTGCAATATCCAATACATGAACCCCTACATTAATTAAAACCAGAAAGTTTTCAAAATTGGCAGTCAACAATATAAGACATACTGAAATTAACAGAATGAGAAGATGAAATCCAAGTGGAACAGGGACTACAGTAGATTGTGATTGGTCCTTCCCAAAAGGCTAGGACACCCTCCATTAACAAAAAAAAAAGATATGGGAAAATGATAGAAAAATAAAAAAATACTAATATTGAAATTCTAAGAAAAAATAAAAAATTATAAAGAATAGCGGGAGGACCCTTCACAGGTTAAAAACAAGGCATTTAAAAAAAATTGTAGATCCCATCATACACACAAATACATCAATTTGATGTAACATGTATCAAGATCACATGGTCTCAAAACAATTAAAAATCTGCCAAATATGGAATTGGGTCTAAGTTAACGAAAAAAAATATTTCCATGTGGGCAATTGCTCACCACTCATCAACATCTAAAATGTGACATAGAAGATATTTTGGACCTCTAAAATGCAAAGTGCTCGTGTCATTGAGAAAGCAGTGATGGAGCAAAAGTGAAAATCAAAACATGCTAACAGTTCATCTCGATGCCTTTGATCCCGTGGCTAGGAATGAATAATGCACGTCTCTATATTATTAGTTAGTCAACATTATTATTTTTTCAACGGGGCTGGTAAGCCCCACCTAAAATATCATTTGAGCTTTTTGAAGAATTCGTCTCCTTGCCCACAGACTGACTTTAGTATATAGTCCAAATCAAATATATAAAGATAAGGAATTTGATTTAGAAGTAATTTAGAAATTCTAGATATGTGGGGATATCTTTTAGTAGACTTCGATATACATCGGACTCTTTAGATGGGTTAAAATAATCTAATTGGCCAAAATCAACCATGCAAAGATTTGCTCCCTCCAAATTTCCATTAGAATCAAAACTTTTATTAAATTGGATTCTTCCATTTCTCAAATTAATTTGAGAGTTTGACTCAATGTTTCAAATCAACTAGATAATTTCGCTCAATTTCTCAAATGAATTTGATAATTTCAAAATGGAATCATATACCTTTAATATATATTAATTATTAGTTGCTTAGTGGCATGGGTGAGGAATTGCATGAATTCTAGGCCGTAATAATGATTTCTCTCTCTCTCTCTCTCTCTCTCTCTCTCTTAAATGGTCACAAGGCCAAATATAGGTTGGCTTCCATTATTACATTGCTAACTATATGTTAACTCGGCAAGTCAACTTTTGCCTCTTGGGACAAATATAGGACTATGGCTTTAAACAAGTGGCTTTTAGGCCCAAACCTACTTTTTAAAAGTCATATAGCTTTAAATCTACCTCCAAAGATTTTAGAGCTTGAAGTTCACAAGGATATTTTTGCCCCTGAAAACATTGAAAAGCTACTATTGTGTCCCTCTTTAATAAAAAAACAAAAAAACAAAAAAAAAAAAAAAAATCTCTAGCACTATTACTGTCCGACCGCTAAAACAAGCCGGCCAAAACAGTGTCCGGCTGGCAAGCTACTGGTCATTGACTGACCACTGTTCCGGCGACTGGTGGTGACCGGCCACTGCTCCGGTGACCACTGGCTAGCCTGCCCAGTGCCGCTCGGCTGACTAGCTACAGTCCGACACCAGCCACTAGCCGATAGTATACCCTAAGGGTAGAATGACCATTATCACAAAATATAAGTAGGATAGATTGAACTTGAAGCATTAAACTTTATAATACTAGTGGACTCTTGCAACTAAGAATAAGGAAGGTGGACTTCTACCAAATTAAATTTGAAGAATTAGATTTTCACCTAAATTACCCCGGGCCATTGCGTGATGGTTTCTCCTGCTATGTGTAAGATTTATAGGGAATATTATGATTTTCAGTCATACTAGATGCTCGGGCACATGGTGAGGTCGAATTCCTAAAAATGCTTTCTCTCTCAATGGTCAAAAGGTCAAATAAAACTATGATGGCTTGGCTTCCACTATTAACGTTACTAACTATATGTCAACTAGGCAAGTCCCCGTCCGCTTCTTAGGACAAATATGGGACCATGGTTTTAAAATAATGGCCATTGGATAATAGTTTCTCCAGCTATGTGCAAGGTTTAGAGGGAAAATTATAATTTTAGGTCAGAATAGTTGTTCAACCGCGTGGTAAGCACACAGTAAAATATTCTATGACCTTTTGTATTATTAAAAAAGAACATAATAATTTGTAATAAAGACTGTTTTCAGCTTGTTATAGTGGTTTAGAATGGCTTTGTTTTTTTTTTATCCTAAAATGCATTGGCAAATTACCAATCATCTTAACATTTTTGACATTTCTAAATTAGAGAAGTTAACCAAAACCATTGTGTCAGTTTGTATGTGTTGTATTAGAGAATATTCTATTCTAATGCTAGAACCAGGTTTTGAGAACCACTGGCCTCATGGATGGCCTTGGTTTTGATTGTGGTTTGAAATTTCTTTGGCACCGAAGTAACTCTGACAAGTCAACTCAATCTCGGTCAGTACCAGTAAAACATTCAGCCCCATTATTAAGTGAGTTTTATTCAGGTTGATCTTGTATGTGTTATTTGTTGTGTTGGATTAGCCCAAACACCAACCAGATAGGTGTAAAAATAGAAATAACAAGAACAAGAGATTTTGTGATGCATTTTAATAATTGAGCGAACTACTTAATTAACTAATAAGTAGAATATGGTAATTTGTTAAGTTTTCTCAAAGCAATCTCTTTCCTCACCTCTAGAAGGTGAAATCTAGAACCATGTAGACACCTGAACCTCTTACATGGTTCCAATCTACACTATCCCTATATGTGTGCAGCTGAACTCTACGCGAGATGCATCAGAATTCACTCTAAAATTTGACCTAATTAATCACTCAGGGCATATTTGTGTATGTCCATAGAAGAAGAAAGCCAAGATTCCTCGACATCCATTGTGTATGGGAATGGGTCAAACTCCGATTTCAATGAAAAAGTGATAAAGATGGCTATTATTTCGAAATTATCTGTGGCAACACCCCCGCACTAAACACCAATATGACAGTAAAATGAAGGAAAGTGTCTCATTACTGCTGAAACCACTCTGCATCAGTGTGCCCTTGAAGGCGCATTTCTTTGCACCTCAAAAAAAATGCTACTTTTATTTAATGGAACATTTTTTTTTCTTCCCTGCTTGGAAATTCACTCATAAGTAAGTGACATCAAAGTCAATGATCACTTTTAGGAGATAAGGAATGAGATGGGTATTATCGAAAAGTATAAAATGTCAAAAATCAGTGTGCTATATACGGTGGTGGTCATTCGAATTTTGTGCTTATAATTAGCGTGTAAGAACAAAAATCCAAACTCACATATTTTTGAAATAAGGTGCAGGAAATTCTTACCTGGGCCTTAAATCAGGGCTAGGAGGAATATGGGGCTGGCCATGGCCCCCAAGAAATTATGGAAAACCCCTAGAAATATTTGATAATCCCCCATATGTTCAGCATGAATTTTAAGATTTGTTTACACATTGCCCCCCGAAACAATTCTTTTTCTGTAGTGACCCGTCCTTTGAAAAGTTTCTTCAGTATTGGCTTAAACTTAAATGCGGCAGATGCGCTTGCGGATGCCCAATTATGAATAGGGTCCAAGTCATGGTTTAGTAATTTACTACCCATTCGCCTTCTTCCCCTGCAGACTCCTATCATACCCACTGTTAAATTATATCCCTCTCTCTATAAATACCGACCCTCCACCAATCACACCACACACAGCCAACCCACAATATGGCAACCATCAAACACATCCACATCTCTGCTTTCCTCATTTTCCTTACAATTCTCAATCCAACAGCCAATGGAGCAGATAACATACTCTATGGAGGAGAAACTCTTCGTGCAGGCAACTCCCTAACCTACAAAGGCTACTCCTTCATATGCCAAGCTGACTGTAACCCAAGGCCGGCTTGAGATAAGTTGAGGCCTAAAGCGATAATTCTAAATGAGGTAGTTTTTATATTTTTAATATTATTATAAATATTTAATCTAAAATTTATTATTTTTTCTTTTTTGTAATCCAATATTACTAATTAAGTTTTTATATTTAAGTTTTTCTAACATATCTTTTTCAATTAATAGTGTGGCTAATTCACTCAATTTTTCTTGTGACATTTTTTTTATTTAAATCAGGATTTTATCAATTTTAATTTTGAAAAATTTCTTTCTGTAGAAGCAATTGTTACAAGTATTTTTTATATTTTTTAGTAGACATATTTAATATTTATAAATTATAACAACTAATATTTACAAATAAAACGAATACTAACTATAATAAACATATAATATTAGCTTGGAATTAAAAAAAACTTAAAAGCATAGATCCATAGGACCTAATTTTATGATTGATAGATATGGATTACTTTTGAATTTGATGCAGTTTCTTTAATATGAAAAAAAGATTATATTTAAAGTTATCTTTTATGAATTTAAGCAGTATAGATATAGAGGGAAAAATGTACAAACTGAAGAATTTTCATAACAAAAAATGATTTCTTGCTTGTTGTGATTTTAGGGTTTTCTATTTTTATTTTAATGGCAATATTTTCTCAATGGTGAAAATGAACTTTAATGTTTTTTTATTTTTAAAATATGAAAAGATAGTAGTTTTTTTTTCTGAAATGTAAAAGGATAGTAGTTGCTTTAATTACTTTTACGAGGCCTTATTCTTTACGAAAAGCAAAATGATGACAATTGCTTTTTTTAAAATTTAAAATAATTTAAGTTGCATCAATTATTTTTATAAGGCCTTATTTTTTGGGATTAAAAAAAAAGAGACGAAAATTCCTTTCTTTTTGGGCCTTACATTTGTGGGGGCCTAAAGCAAGGGCTTTTCTTAGCCCAATGGTCAAGCCACCCCCGCGGTAAACTGGTCCTCTATGAGAACGGCAAGCCCATTTGGGCCTCCAACACCGGTGGCATCTCTCGCAACTGCTACTGTTCGATGCTGAAGGATGGGAACCTGGTGGTGTACAGGCCTGGTGGGACGCCAATTTGGGCAAGCAACACTGGGGGTGCGATTGCTAACTATGTGCTGATATTGCAGAAAGACAGGAATGTGATGATCTATGGTCCTGCTAAGTGGGCCACCAACACTAATATACGTGGAAAGGGTGTGATCATAAGCAGGGTAGGTGGGAATAATTCAACGGTGGATCCGATGAGTGGTGGCAGTCTAGTGGTAGCTGGTCTGGCCGTTAGCAATGGCACGAGTCTGCCTGTTAGCAATGGCACGAGTTTGCCTGTTAACTCAGGGGTGGCCACCGAGTGAGAAGACAGGGTTCTCTCTCTCTCTCTCTCTCTCTCTCTAGTATTGCTCAAGTGGGTCATGTTCTTATGATCTTGGTGTGAACCGTCTTTTTATATCTAAGATGGGTATGTAATGGTTTCTTTCAGTGAATTTGAGTCAGTTGTTTGAGTCTACTTTCTATCTAAAGTGGCTGATCTATGGTTCGTGCTGTGGTTACCTGGAAATTTTTTTCTTTTTTTATTTATCTAATTTTCTTTTTTAATGGCTCTTTGAGTTATTAATTAGCATCGATTAGTTACTTCAGAAAGATTTTTCACTTATAAGAGCACACCCCATAGTGTGCTAATGTGGCCCATTTGGATCCATGCATTTCATTTGGGGACTGGGGTAGAATAGATGGAAAGGTTTACCAGTTAAGGGTAAAAGGACAAAAAAAATAAAATAAAATAATCTGCCCATTGGATTTTTCTTACCCTGATTTAAGGATCTTAATTAATGTGTAATAATTTCTAACCATATATTTTCTTTGAGATTCTAATCTTCCATGACCATAAAATTAACCGCAGTGGTAGATGACGGGATGGGAAAATAATTAAAAGTTTATTGTGTCTTTAGGTCGATGGGTAGACTAAAGAACAGTAAAATCATGCCACAGAGCTAAGACTTTGTTGGAACCATGGAATTCCTGTTTCAGATAAGACTTAGTACCATCGATTAGATTTTAATATTTGTGTAAAGTGCCTCTGTTTGGACAAGAGGTATATAGAAACTTTTGGAGGAGCCGGGGAAGATGTGTGGAATGGCATTTAAATTTAAGGCCAAATTCGTGCAATTTCTAGAGTAAGCATGTAGATGCGGGGCCATGTCAGCCTGTATATGATTCTAGGCCATGCCATGTTGTGCCCCGGCTGTGCTGTCCATGGGAGGACCCACATGCCCCTTTTATTTTTTTAAAATTTTTAAAATTTTTTATATAAATTGAAAGAAAGATTATACAATTTTAAGGTTCCCAACTTGAAATAAAATTGAAATTAGTAGAACAAATGCAAAAATATGGATTCCAATCTATAAATGAAGAGAAAAATATTATTAATTTTACATTTTATACGCAATTTATATATAAAAAATATTCTAAGTAACAGGCCGTGCTGTGCCAGCCCACAACCCCTGGCCCCCTTGTCCAGCACTCATGCTGGGCCGGCGCATTGACCAAGTCAACATATCAATTCTGCCACGGCCAGTGTTTTTGCAGGCTGGGCCATACCGTGCCAAGGTGGCCGCCGATATGTACACACTCCTAGTCTGGACATGCTTGTCTTGAGTAGGGCTATTAAAATGACCAGGTGCCAAAGCCAGCTCAGCCCATGACTTGAAGAGAAGAAATTTCATTTTTAATTCTTTTAAAAATTGACACAGTTTATATGAAGATTTTAATAGAAAATTCACACTCTATGGACACTACACAAAAAAGAGAGAGAGAGAGAGAGAGAGAGCTTTCACTTTAGTTTATTAGGCTTGGAAGTGATCCCCAAAGATCATTTCTAGTTTTTTGTGTTTTCTTTTAGTGGTAAGGACGGTCAAATTTGACCCTCATTTAAATAGGAGACGGTCGAATTCAACCGTCCCTTTTTTTTGTTTAAATTGTTGAAACCCTATCTTCTTCTTCTTCTTCCATCCTTCAACAATGATTATAACCTATTTGAGTCCCCAACGCTTCAACCTTTCAACCAAGTGGTCACAAGTGTGTCTCCTTCCCATTGTTTGGTCCCTACAAGCATCTTCCTTTTCTTTACTGAAGTATTGGTCAAGATAATGTTTTTCCTCCTTTCATTTTCTTCTTTTTACGCCTCATATGACACATTGTTTGGGTTGTATGGTTGCCTTCTTTCTATCTCATTAATCTTGGAGACAGGAATACACAGGTATATGCTGAAAGGTAAATTTTTGATGCAAATATTCAATATAATCTTTGTATTATCTTTTGAGTAGAATATTTGTATGTTTAGAGAATTTTGTTCATATATTTCCAAAGGAGGAGATTGTTAGAATTATATGTAATTGTCTAATTCATGGGTTGGAACCATTGAATTGTGCTTTTCTATTTCTCTTAGAATGGATTGTGGTATATGTCACCTTTATGTTCATGCATTTGCATATTTATGCATTTTTTTATGATTAATTAGGGGTTTAATTAGGTGAATTGCATCACTATTTATCAAATTTCATCCTTTCATGCATTTTCACCTAAAAACTTGAATTTTCAAATTTTTCACACACTTTCTACATTAATTTAGAAATTTATAATTTTTCTCTAAAGAATCCCAATTAGAGTAAAACTCCCAACTGAAGAAAAACTATGTCTGGACAAGTCCCACTTCAATGTGGGGCTTTTCAATATTTTATGGATTTGCTTAGAATGTACATGAAGATGTGAGCAGATCATGTGGAGCATACCATATAAGAAATATGAAAGATTGGCTTCATAAGGACCCTACACACATATACACTCATGCTTGGATGGTTAAAGGGGGGCCCTCTCTAAAGTTGTTGAAAGAATTTAAATTTGAATCAAGAAAAGAAAGCCAAGGTAGAGAGAATTCAGGCAAAGGAAAGTCAAAGAAAAGGAATTCAAAAATGGAAAGTCAATCCCATTTTTCTTTGAATAGTAAAAATTTAAACAGTCATAACTCTCAAAACGAGGGCCGGAATTGGATAATCTATTTACCGTTGGTAAGATCTTTTTGAATAGATGTCTGTAGGATCTAAGATTATATCAATTGAGTTTGAAACAACAAAGTTATAGCTCAGAAAGCTAGCTATGTATTTTTAAATGGGATTGCAAAAATATTGGAAACTTTTTCCATATTACACACCTTTGGATGGGGTCCATCTCTCTTCAAGTGAAGTACATTGAAGATCAAAGTGGGGTCCACCATCCTTGTATTATACTTTTCAAGATAATCGAAGAAGATTTGAAGAAATTCCTCAATAAATTAAAGAAGAAAAGCTTCTTTACAAGATTTAATTGCACATGAGAGGAGGATCTTTCAAATATGGAAAGTTTTTATAGAGATCGGTTTCTAAAGGAACGGGAGAAAGAATCTCTCCAAAACTTCTAAGTCTTTGCTAACTTAGAGGTCAAGCCAGGAGACGTTTCCAAAAAAAGACTTTATAAGCTACAAAATAGGAAAAAAATGAGGAAACAAAGGGTCTCCATACCCTATAAATACATGCCATGAACATCCAAGAGCTCTCATCCCCTCTCCATGCACTCCTCATTCTCTTCTAGCCACTCTCTCTCGTCTCTCCTCCACCTCTCTTCCTCTCATTAATTTTCTGTTTTTACTTTTAAGGTATTTTTGGAGCCTTATTCAAAGAACTAAGAATTTAGAAGAGAGATTCTTAGAAAGTAAATATTGTACAAGAATGCTTCTAATGAAATTTTTGATGAAAATCTTGGCAATGTCTGGGTAGACCTTTGAATTGGAACACACAAATAAAACTAAGTAAATTTTAATGTTAATTCATGTGGTTATTCTGTTTTTTTTTTTTTTTTTGTCTCTTTTAAATGAATACTCTAATAGAATAATAGATCTATCTTCATGCCTTAGGCAACATCTGTTTTGATTTGTAATGAAATTAATTTGGCGATTTTATGCTTATTTTGATAGATTATGCTTAGGGCTAAGATCTTTTGATAGTTTATACTTAATTTGATAAATCATGCTTATTATTTTTCATTCTTTTATGAGGTGAAGGAGGTCTTGGGTGATGATTTTATTTTTTTATTAAAAATTAGTTTTTGTGAAAGACAAATTTTTCAGATCAGAAACATTGATTTGTTTCTAATCTGAGTTATTTTGACATAAAAAATAGAATAATTGCGTGAATGGATTAATTATCTTGATTAGTGATTTTGGATGCTTTGATCTATTTTTTTCATTAAATTTTCACTACTTTCAATTCCATCAAGTTTTTGATATTCTTAGTTTTATTTCAAATCAATCTTCTAGTTAAAAGAAATTTCAAAATTTTTATTAAAAAAGTTTAAAAGTGCTCCCTGTCGGATCGAATTGTATTTGCCACTATCTCAACAAGAAAATTATACACTTGCAGTTTTAAGTAGATTAATTAAATTCACATCATCATCGGAAAAACTAAAGGTAAAGATCACAAAGAAATTAAAGAAAAAATATAAATTGAAGTATTCTTCTCAGGACAACATGGATTTGAACAGTCATATCTTTCAAACCGAGCATTGGATTGGGTCAAGTTACCATCCGTTTGAAATCTTTTTTCGAGTAGATATACGTAGGTTTTAAGATTACAATATTCGAAGCTAAATCGACAAAATTATGGCCTTATAAAGTTTGCAGAAATTGTGCTAAATCCAATCCCACTGGATACCCTATCGATGACTGATCGATCAAACCTGACGGGATTTGAAAATTTTCATAAGACAGAATTAACATCCGCTCAATCGAATGGTTTGCTTGATCAATTAGATGACAAAAAAGCCAAGTTTCCTAGACGAATTACTTTCCTTTTCGTGCCAGGATTGTTTGTTTATATTATACATAGAGTATAACTTTAGGGCACGAGAATTGGGTTATATGAAGGGTTCTCTTTTAACCTTAAGCCACCGATCTCCTTATTCTAAGTTAAGAATACACAGTGGAGATACCCTTATTCATTAGAGTAGCCATTAAAAAGATTATGTTAAAGCTTTGAGGTTGTAGAGGATATTGTTTTCACTTTCTTATAGAAAATTGTCTTCTCTCGTAAAAGATTGGTTGGATTAAGCGTGGCAAGCAGTGAACAGTGAGGAATTGTGACAACGGGGAGTTGCAAAGAAGAATTTATTTATAGTGCTTGGAATCTGTTGGTCCGAGGAGGACTCATGGTTTGTCCTGAGAAGGGTCATAAAAATTGTGTGCCTCTTTCTTTGTGTGGTAAACTGATTTGCTTGTTCTTTTATATTTCGTCATTATTAATTACTAAAATTCCATATTGAGACAATCTTTTAAACTTCAAGTGATATTGCGTTGTAAACCATTGTCTAAGCTCACTATTCTTTTAGTCATGTGAAATAGAGAATGTTATGTTTTCCCTTTTGTGTAAATTCAATGTTTACAACATATAATTTGTGATTTTTGCTATGAATGCCATAATTTTGTTCAAAAGCTCATTTGGAAGCTCATTCTTAAGTTGATTATTCCATGTAAATGAAGTTAAACTATGTATGGTGATTTGGTTTTGTTAATATTAAAATGCTTTATGTTAATATGTCAATGTGGTTCCTTGTTGACAAATTTAAACATGTACAAGGACAGATGTAGGGAAATCCCTAAAGCTAGGGTGTTATGGGACAACAGATATCCAATTTTCACTAATGAGAACATAATTTTGTAAGAATGTAAGATAGATGTTCAAGTGTTGAATGGAAGGAATGTTGAGAATGTAATTTTATAAGGACGGATGTACAATTGTAATAATGTTTAATTGTTAATAATGTGTTCAATTGTTCAAGTGGTCAATTATTTGATTGAATGGATGTTGAGCTGGATGTTTAATTGTATAGATTGACTAAGTGATGAAAAGTTCAAAATGATTGTAGAGATATATTGTCACGCCCCGATCTCGGGAATTTGGGGATTTGAGTGGGCCCCCAGGGCATGGATACGTAATCCCGTAGAAATCCATGCCCTGAAGAATTATGCACGAATTCCTATAAGGGAGATTCCACAGGAACGTGTGAGGTATGCTGGCACACGTACAACATAACTTATCATAAACGGAATCCTGCGAAATACTCAGTAATTATCAAGAGCACGCGAATTCATAGTCTGTTAACTTTCAAAGTAACCATATATACATACATATAACAGTGTTGAAGTCTTTAATACATTCCAAAATAAAAACTACTTAAGTGTTTGATACAAAAGGGTCCCAAGCATAACGATGATATCTCCTAAGAATAGTCGCGCTCCGTGGGATGGCTAGTAAAAGACGTCGCCATCTTTCCACTCATTTACATCCCGAGGTACCGTTGGGGTACCCTCTGGGTGTGCATCAGTGTCCGCATTGGGACCGGTTGTTGGACCTGCAACACCAAGGGTAACACTATTAACACGACGGTTAAGCAAGTACTGAGACATATGGAACAAGTATACATAATATATCAATAAGAACATCACTGAGCATGATGCATGAGTAAGAAATTATAAATTAAATGTCATACACACTGATTGGCAATTACGATGCTCTATTCTCCCAAAATGGAGCATACACATAATGTATGGGTCGTTAGGGGATCAGGCTAGCTTCCCGAGGAGTGCCGACTACTCCTCCGTAAACCTACTGCAGTGGTGACATACATAAAACATACCCGAAAAGGGTGTAAGCTAAGTGGTGCCAACTCATATCCAATCGTATCAGTCATATCATACCCTTGGCGAACAAGCTCGCACTCATTAGAAGCTCTGGCTTGTCAGACACTCACTCATTATAAGCTCAGGTCTGATTTGCCTCAGGGTTTTACTAAAAGAAGTAATCATGTTGAAGGTGGTATATTATAATAATATGGATGCATTCAGCTTAAGTGAATACCCAGAGAATTGCTACCGAATAGTAACCTATAGTCCCCAAGGGCATTCAACACGATGTATACATAAGACGTTCGGTGTCATGGTGTCACCGTGTCTTGGTATTGCCTTGTGCCTTGTGCATATGGGACACCCTTCTTATGCTAACATCTATGACTTGCCATTGGGAGATCATTCATTCTCCCCAACATGTACTTACCATTGGGCCTCTGTAGTGGTACAGAAGGTGCCAATACGAAGGCCCTATAAAATCATTAAGAGTCCCTAACATCCTGTTTTACTGGGTTCTTACGGCTCAGCCGTATACAAGGCTACGGCTTAGCCGAGTGGTCACGTTCCTTCCGGATTTTTCATGCACAATTACGGCCCAACGGTATGTTGGCCTACGGCTTAGCCATGCTAAGCCTACGACTAGGGTACCGGTAAGTTACGGCATAGCTGTAGCGTATTCCACGGTGGAGCCGTGTGCAAGTCGTAGAAGAAACTGGGTTCCGTGAGCTCTCTGGAAAGCTCGCCATAGGAAGACCTGCAGCTTGGGTACGGGCTGGATACGGCTTAGCCGTAGTGAAATCCACGGCGTAGCTGTATGTGAGCCGTAGTACAAAATCGGGTTTTCTTGCTCTCTGGACCTTGAGCCGTAGATGCTCACGGCTTAGCCGTAGCTTCACCGAAAGCTTCAGAAACCCGAATACAGTTCTGTAGCTCCATTCCGATTCCAGTCAGTACAGAACTTATACTGGGAGGGGGTTTTATGGCTTGCTAGTAGCATCCACTTAAAGTGTTCTGTACTCCCACAACCTCCATTCCCATTTTTGTCATTCTAACTCAATACACACTACATTCACATCAATTAAACAATGAAAGGAAATGGATGAAATTGGGAAATGCAAGTAAATATCCATACTTAATCATGCATGCAACACATATAACTCAATACTTGCCTTTTCCAGCAGTACTAACCCTCTCAAACCCCCTGATCTTGCTATGTGCTCAGGGAAAGTCTCTGGATGAAATGGGTTCTCTTATATTGCTGTAGCTTGGAGAGAAGAGCACTCTATACAGAAAGTGTAAACCAAAAGGAAGATCAAGGAAGAAGAAGGTGGTAGGAGACCACTCCCTATGCATGCACACTCCTAAGCACTTCGATTGCAAGAAGAAGAGGAGAAGAAAGCCAGCAGAAAGGAGGGCTCCAACAGTTACACGAGAGAAGGAGGAGGTACGTTGAGTTTTCTTTTTAAACATAACTTTTCCTGAAATTACAGGCAAGTCCACCCTTTTTCTAGGAATTTCAGTTTAGGTCAAATGCACCTCAATTGGACCAAAATAAGTCCGGATCAAGTCGGACCCAACATGAAAGATGATCCACGCGTAAAGTTACACTTAAGGAAATGGACGGGGTGTCCAAGAGGTGCGAGGACAAATTACGAAAAGGCCCTTAACTACTGAAGTGGGGCCGAACTCCGCCCAACTCTCTATTCGAGACCCAACCCCGCTAATTATTGGATTAAATTAGCCTTAATCGAGTTCAATTAATATAGAATGAGCTTAATTAACATAAATCAAGATTAGTGGGATTTGAGACCTTACATATGTGATACCAGGGTCAAATTCGACGCTAAGGCCAAAAGAGAGAAGGATACTAAGGTGGAATTCGATGCTGAAGTAAGGAACGGAAGAATTCGACCTTCAATTAGAGAGACCAAGAATCTGCGTCAAAAGTGACCCTGAGGAATTATAATGATGGTTGAATTTGATAATGTAGACAAACAAAAAAGCACTTCCAGCGTCAAATTCGACGCTTATCCTTTGTTCTAAGTGATGAATTGGATGCTCGACAAAACTTTAAAAAAAAAAAGAATTTTTTAGTATGAACGCCAATTCTATCGGAGGGACTTTAACATGGTTTTTTGATGTAGTGCCCATCTAGAGTGATTTTTCCGATTAAATCCTCTTAAATGTAAATCATTGTTATATCCATTTTCACTAGAAAATACTCATTTGTAAAAGCATGGACACCAGGAAATACTCATTTCTAAATGGAAACACGGCAATGAAAACATTTTACTAAATATTAATTTTTCTCATTAAAGGAATTTTCACAGCGGTATTGATAAAAGGCCTATGAAGCTCAAGTACTAGGATCAACTATAATCCAACAAATACCACAGTGGATGAAGTAATATAAAAAGTTGTACTAATTACTCCTTGATAATATATATATATATATATGGTCAAGAAACAAACACAATAACATCAACAAGTTGAGAAACATCTATGGATTGTCTTCTCTACATGATTGATTTTTATTGGGTCTCATCAGATTAATGATTTGGATGAACGGGATAATGAACCCATTCACCCAATGAATTTAGGCAGCACAATATGAGTTATGGTATGTGGAAACAACAAGCAAATCGTAATCACATAATGTGGGTAATTTTTAAGGGAAATAATCCCAAGAAAACTAGTTCTTACTATTTTTTTTTGTAAGAGCTCTAAGTGGGGCCCAACTATAACCCAATTTAGATCTTGTAATACATAGTGGCTTCCTTGATAGTTACACGCCACAAGTTTCAATCATATTAAAATAAACTAGACTGGACCGTTGGATCAACTGCACACTCATTCGAATAGATTGGAATTATAGGTCATGAATGAAGGGGTTAGAGACATGCAATTGGGGGCAAATTTGAGATTTATGGTGGTCCCACATAGAACTTTCCATCTCCTTAGTTTTATCCCTAAATGGAACCTACAAGTTGGTCCCATCAAATAGTTCTCACGTTAACTCGTAAGAACAATTCTCAGAGGATTAAAACAGAATTTTGAATAGGCTAGTAATTAAGCTTTGGTCTTGTACACTAAGTCCCTCCTGTCATCGTCATCATCAACAACAAAATAACCCATGTTCCAACTGTATTGGGGTTTGCTATAATAATTATTTATCTTCATTACAATATATGCAAAATCAGTGCCAAGCTACATTTTCAATCTTCTATACAGTCATTTTTTTAAAGTGAAATTTAAGGATATGCGACCAAAGGAGATGATATTAATTTTTGAATGATTTTAATTCACTACACCAAAAATGCTCATTAGAAACAGGTACTTGGGCTGGTTCTCATTTAAAACTGGATCAAACTGTTTTTTAAAAGAGTCCCACTAACTTACCGTACCCGTGGGTCTTGTTGAAAGCGGATCTAGAAACCAAAGCGTGGCCTCATTTCTGTAAATGAAGGGTGAGAGATAAAACGTTCCTCATCTGATCTAGGGCAAGAGATGAAGACGAGCTTTGCTTTGATCCCATCCATGTTAGACCCCCAAAACCCTAGATTTTTTTCTAGATCTGCTTCAGATTCTCATTTCTCATTGTAATTTCCTCTTTCAGATCCAAAATTAGGGCCTGAGACTTGCCTCATTTGCTTTCAATCTCCAAATCTCAATGTTGTTTTTTTTTTTTTAATTTTGAGGAAATTTTTATATTTTTTTCTAGATTGTGATGTTGATTGCTCGTTAGGTTATAAGCATGATTCATGAAGTTATACTGGGTTCTGTGGAAGAGGATTCTATGCAAACATGTCATGTGCGCATTGTTGGATAACAGGGGTTTCTAGCTGAATAGCGGGACTTTAGCTATTGTCTTTTGGATTATAGTCGTTTGTCTTGTTAGCTTGGCATGATATAATGTTCTTGACCAATTTGTCAGTGATAAGAATTTAATACCCACCCATCATCTTACTAGATTAATTATAGGAAATTGCTATCCGTATTTACATCACAACCGTAGATATTCTGCCCCTCATTCCTTCACACTCCTTCAATAAAACTCCCTTGACTAAAAATTTGTGAAAGTTTAATATGTAGGAGGCAAACAGAAGCTAAATGACCGGGCAAACCAGTTGAACTGTATGGATGCTTAAAGATTAGGACTGGGAAGTCCTTCAGTTGTTTGAATTCTAGATTTAATCAAATCGAGGTTTTTTATTTGAATGTCACAATGGCCATTTCGAGAGACGTTTGCTTGTGTGGGAACATGACCATTTGTAGGCACATTCAACACTGCAATGCTGACAATGTGTTTTCTTTTGCGTGGGTGGTTATGAGGAATTGTTTATGATACCATTTAAAGTGTTATCTTTAATGTTTTGGGTTCATTTTGTCATTTCTTTTTTCATTTGGTTAGTTTCTTATGATTGATGTTATTGTATTTGGTTGAGCAATTTCATGCCTATTACCGATTTGGACCCCTAAGTGCGTACTTATCTGTAAATTATTTGGACAGATTCCTTTTAGCCTATGAATTTTCTGGAAGTTGCGGAGAAGAACCCAACACATGTTTAACAATAAAAACTAGAAATTCATAAAAACCATATATGTATTTTTTTTTCTTCGTAAACATTTTAATGAGTTGTACAAATATGAAGAAGGTTTCGATCGGTTGTGGATCTACATGGGCACCCAAACCCATAACCACAATTGAATTGGTCCAGTATACGAGAAAAACCTGTTTACATCAAAAGACCACTAATCCATTGTTTCCAAACTTACTAAAGTATGGCTAAAGTAATAAGCATTTCAAAGTAAACTGTAGGAGGTAAGGAACCAGAAGTCAACCCCTCCCTATATTCAATGGATCATTCTAAAAAGAGCAGTAAACTGTGCTTTGGTTAGTATCCCAATTAATTAAAGAAGTATGCACGTTAAATTTTATTTCATTTTCATTCTTTGCAAAAATTATTTAGGTCCAATTTCCCCAAGAACCTCTCCGTGTCACAGTCAATTATTTTCCAGTAGACCAACAGGATTAAACAAATAGAAACAGAAACAGAATTCATGTAGCCGACCCCAACATGGTTGGGATAAGGCTTCGATGATGATTATGATGATGATAATGAGACCAATAAGATTAAACAAATAGAATAGAATACCATATGAAATCATAAAATTGTAGCCCTTGTGGGCATTTATTTATAAGGCAGCTCTTATTTGCTTGTGATATTAATTTGGAACATGAATTGAACATGAATTTAAAAACACATATACAAGAAGTTCTAGTTTATATTTTTTAAGAGAATAATAGTTCTGTAAATAGAGACTTCCCAGTGCTAGGACAGAAAGTGTGAGATCATACCTTACAGAAAATCCCTAATTTTACTTATTATCCTAAGAATGTGGCAGATTGTTCTAACTATGCATGCAACTCTCTCTTTCATTGCTTTGTCAATCTGTTTTAGAAAAAATAAATTGATATTTTGCTTGATATCATTTAATAGGATAGAAAGTTGATCAACAACAACTCTTATGTAGTTAAATATCATGCAAACAAATCAGGCCAAATATGATGTATGGAAATATTTTTAAGAGTCTGGATTCTTTCAAAAGTCAAAATCCAATTTTTCTATGGGGCCACTAGGATTTTTTATTTTTTGAGAGGGGGCATATGAAAAGACAATTCGATAGAGGGTCATTCGTTTGAAATTTAAACTACTTTGTATTAAGTGCAGTAGGTATTAGACAAACGTATTTTACTTTAGAATGAGAATAATATTAATATGCAAGATTATTTTATTTTACTTTCATAAATAGCTATATGTTACCTCATTGATTGCAAAATATCAACACCAAGTAACATTGATTAAGTTGAGTACTTGGATGGACTTGTGTATTTCTTTGAGTTTGTATAGAAACATAGTGGCGGATTTCAGTATTTTCCATAACCATGTGTTAATGTCAAAATGGGTATGGAATGATCGACCTTAACTTGATTTATGACCATTTGCTCATTTACAGTATTGATCAATCATATATACATTGCGGTTTTCATGGAGAAAGTTTTAACACAGCTAAAGAGAAACCATCAACATCAAAGTCTTGTGACCTAATCGATGCTGCATATCTAGAATGGAGGAGCTTATAAATGATGCATTTGGCAGAATTGGTGAACATGTTTATTCTCTCATGGACGATCTCACAAGTATTGAAGATTTAAATGAAGATTCTCCAAGGTTTCAAGGGCATGAAGACCATAAAGCGAGAAGATATAAGTCTTTATCTGATGATGCATGGCAGTCTTTGCATCCTTCATGCTCTAGGAAACTCATAAAATTGTCAACTATTGTTGAGTTGTATAGTTTAAAAACACAAAATGGTTGGTTAGACAATAACTTTAATGATCTCCTTCAATTGGTAAAGAAGTTTTTAACAGTAGGAAATACATTAACAAAAAGCATATATCAAGCTAAGAGATGATCAACTCACTGGGAATGACCCATGAGTGTATACATGCATGCCCAAATAATTTTGTTCTTTACTGGAAAAAGTATAAAGATAAGCACAGTTGTCCAATCTGTTGTTCATCTAGATGGAAGTTAGATTACTTGGTAAAAAAAAAAGTGTAAAAGTTCTATAAAAGGTTTTGAGATGTTTTCTTTTGACACCTAGGCTGCAGAGGCTATAGAGGTTAGATTTCAAGGTTAAATATATTTTCTAGGTCATCCTATTTTATATTAGAGTATTACAATCCATAAGTAATTAATTAATTTTATACTTTGTTGTGTAGTGTGCCATGGATAACGGAGCAAATGATTTAGCATTCTCAACTGAAAGAATATAGTAATGTTATGTGGCATCCATCTGATTCATCAAATTGGATGGTATTAAATACCAAGTGGCCAAGTTTTTCCGAGGAACATCGTAATGTCCGTTTAAGACTTGCAAATAATGGGTTTAATCCATTTGGACATCTTAGCAGCATTTATAGTTGTTGGTCTGTCATTATCATGCCCTACAATCTCCCCTGCTGTGCATGAAAAGAGAATTTTCAATGTTGACAGTATTGATACCAGGTCCAAAAGGACTAGGTAAAGGCATTGATTTTTATTTATAGCCATTGGTTGATGAGTTGAAGGAATTATGGCTTAATGAAGTGCAATTATATGATTCTAATTCAAGGACAATTTTTAATCTGAAAGCTATGTTGATGTGGGGAATTCATGATTTTCCTGCATATGGGAGTTTATCAGGTTGTGTAACACATGCACGATATGCTTGCCTTGTTTGTGTCGAGGAAACTATTGCTGAACGTCTTAAGAGTGAAATGAAGTACCCTTATCAGGGTCATCGAAAATTCCTTCCTATTAATCATATTTTCAAGACCCAAAAAGCGGGTTTCAACGATAAATCAGAGGAAGGAAGACCTTCTCATCGATTGAGTGGTTCAGAGGTAGTGGGTATTCGGATGAACATTAGTAAATCAAAGAGGAAGAAACGAAAAAGTTTTGATGATGAGTTGACCAATAATATAACTGCTTGGTACAAGAGATTGATTCTTTTTAATCTACCATACTGGAAGGTCATTTTATTTACTATGACATTATATCTTTTATACATCCCATCTTAATGAATAGACAGCTAACCATTTTTCTTTAATATGCTTCAACGGGATTTACCAATTCGTCATAATATAGATGTGATGCATGTTGTGAAGAACGTTTGGGAGTATCTTTTGTCGACGATCTTAATTAGATCAGGAAAAAAAAAAACAAAGGATGACACAAGTGCATGTGAGGATTTTAAACGAATGAACATTAGGACAAAACTATGGTTACAAGAATTGGATGGTAGGACTATTAAACTAAAGGCACGGTTTACTCTAAGTTATGTGAAGAAAGAATAATTTTATCGTACTTTATACAACTTGAAGGTTCCAAAAGGGTATAGTTTGAGGTTTAAACATCTTGTGAACCTACGAAATCTTGAAATAAAGGGGCTTAAGTCATATGATTACCATGTCATAATGCAACAATTACTACCTATTTTGCTACAACATTCCTTCACAAAGCATAAGATGCTGAAGGGTGCTATTCAACAAATTTGCAACTTCTTTAATGTCTTGTGCTCAAAGACAATTAGTGCAGATATTATTATTGTTGTCAAAGAATGGCTTATCGCAGTAATGTGCATTTTGGAGAAGTTCTTTCCACTGTCATTTTATATAATTAGCGTTCACCTCATGGTGCACTTAGCCGACGAAGCATTAGCTTGTGGTCCAGTTATATTTCATTGGATGTGTCCCTTTGAACAATAAAGTTCTAACTCCAAAGATGTCTTTTGAATGGTATAATATAATGCTAATTTGAAATCTCTCAACAAGTTAATTAAGGCCTATAAAGGATATGTAAAAAACAGAACACACCCTAAAAGGTGCATTGCCAAGCATTACATTATAGAGGAATCTGTTTTGTACTGTATGGAGTACATGCCAAATAATGATAGAGGTGGTCACAAGAGGATGCATCAAAGATTCATAGATATGCATGATGAAAAGCCCTTAGATAAAGGCAAAACTTTGTTCTTAACTAGCACACAACATTAACAAGTATGTAGATGGGTTTTGAATTGCTATGATGGAATTGCGGATTGGCAAGAGTGAGTGGACAAATTTTTTTAAATAACCTATAAGTCTAATAATTAGATAACATGTACATAAATATATATAGTAATGTGTCTATTATTAATATAGGAAACATAAAACGTATCTAAGAATAAGCTATTCGAAGGGACAAAAAAAGGAAGGACAGTGTGTTTAAGAACAATGAGCCTGATTTCATCCGTTGGTTGAGGAAGGATGTATTATTTTAATTATTTATTAGGTTCTATGTATTGGAGAATTAGTGCCTATTTGTATATGCTCAGTACTATGAAATCCTAATGTTTATATGCAGATGAAATTTATTAAGGGCAATCATACTCTAAAACGACTCACAGACGGTGCAATGTTTAAGGCAAATTATTATAAAAAAATATCGTGTTATTGGATTTGTATTCTCTCCAATTGAATATGAGACTAATATGTCTACACAAAATAGTGGGGTCTCAATAAATGCCATCACTAAATTCAAAGCAAGTGATAAAGATAAGAATTACAAGGAAGATGAGGCCACCTATTATGGAGTTGTAAGACAAATAATCGAATTGAATTACATTGATTTTCATCAAACAGTATTTCATTGTGATTTGTTCAGAGTAAAGGATAGGACCAATGGGTGCATTGTTGATCCCAATACAAATTTGACAATAGTGAACATGGAGAAATTTAAAAGAAAAGATAAGGAAAGAGATGAGCCATTCATATTGGCATGTTAAGCAAATCAGGTGTTCTACTTTAAAGATCAAATAAGGACTGGACGGTCTGTTGTTCTAATGGGCCCAAAGAGACAAACAAATGCTGTTGATGCATTTGAAGATCCTAGCCTCTTTTCTTCCTTTGATGGCAGAAATGCAAATTTGGAAAGTGTACTAAAAGAAATTGACTATGAATTATAGAGCAGGACAAGTAACAAATTTGATTTCCATAATTTTTTTTATTGTTGGTTTTGTCCACATATTGATGATTTGAAATATGCACTTTATGCTTACACTCATGTTCATGGTGCCTTGATTATGCTCGTGCTTATGATGTCCTAAATATGCTAATGTTCAAATATTGCCTTCTTCATTTAAAACTTTTTTTTTCTGTTAACTTTATTGAATGTTGATGTCTATGAATTGATTATGTTTGTGTCATCAAGTCATTTGAGACATAAGTGTTTCAATGACGGAGGAGTATTTTGCAAGTTCAACTATCTCGTCATAACAAAAGTGAGTGATTACCTTGAATGGTGTTGACTTACCTGTGGGCGATCATTCGATCCGGCTAGTGTCAAGATGTGGAGATCTTGTCTGCACTACTGTCCCCATTTCCATCAATAACTGGCTTGCAGTGCCTAAGACTATGAAAGATGAAATCTAGATGATCCTCCAGGTATAAAATCTTGGCATAAGATGAATTTTGGCATGCAGGCCTCACATTTTGATGGTCTTAATTTACTAGTACCCCTCTCACTCTCTCTTTCTCCCTCCCTCTCTTCCTTTGCAGATTTGTTTCATTGTTCAAGATTGATGAAAGGAAGCTGATGTGGAACATAAAATGGGGGCTTGCCCTCTTTAATAGTACTAGGATAAATGAGTGATCCAATCACACAATAGATGTGCAAGAACTAGTTGTCCCGGCATCATCCTATTTTACCGCACATGTAGCCCAACAGAAGAATATTAGAAGTCCACAAAATATGGGTACAAAACTTACATACAAGAATAGGACATTAATCTCTGCAGCAAAAGATTACATAATATGGAGGAAATGGAAAAGAATAGTGCTAATGAGAAAGTCCTCTTTGAAACCTGCTAAATTTACTCAAAAACTAGTCCCTTTTTTTTTGGTAAAGTAAAAATAAATAAATAAATAAACTAGTCCTTGCTGACTTGGTTGAGCCTTGTATGCTTAGTTTGAGATTTAAACGAATAAAAAATGTGTCACCTAGAATACTTTTTAAGCAATAGCATCTTTGTGCTTGCCTAATTTTGCAATTCATAGTAGTTAAAGTTCTATCATCTTAAAAAGCTAATATACGTTCAAAAGTGTCACTGATGGAGCTACAAAATCACAGTGAATTTATTGGAACACCTAGGCCTTTCCTTTGTAGTGTCCCAATGCAATGCAAAAGCTAAGTATGTGGAATCAACCCTACACAGAAAAGCCTTAGTTCATGTGATTTCAAGTGGATTTGATTTGATTAGTCCCTTTTGTACTTAGTACTGCTGATTGTTTGCTTATGTCACTTAAGAAAACATTATTTTGTTGTTTGCCATTTTAGTAGATATGGAAATTCTCAATCTGAATTTAGCTTATTTTGTCATACTTTGCATCTTTTTGTATTGTTTTTGGGGAGTTTACATTATCAATTGCAGTGCCCAACCAATTATTTAGCTTATTCGTAGTTGTCATAAGGGATTTTTACCGACAAATTAAGCATAAACCTGAATTAACCGAATTAATTAAGGAATATATAAAAATATTGGAATAGGGTATTGTAGACATGGAAAAGGACAATTTTACCCCCTAACGATATCGTTAGGCATCCTTCATCTCCGGATGACATCGTTCATTGGATTTCTTTATATTTCCCTCTTCTTCCACCATTTTTTCCATCTTCTTCCTTTATGGCTTGAGTGTTCTTATTTTCCATTTTTAAGCTCTCTCTTACTCTATGCATTAATGTAAGGACATCATTTTTTCAGTCATTATGAGATTCTTATCTCTACTGTTCCTTTGCCTCTGTCACCTCTTCAGTAGCCCGCTTCTTCAACTCTTAAACCCAAATGCCTGGAGCACTTTCAACTTTAGAATTTATTACAATAACAATTAAAGGTTTGATTCAGGAACCCCATACTGTCAATCCTTTTTTTTTTTTTAATTTCATCTTGCTAGGGCTTTGGGTTTGAATTTTATCTTCATGCTTCCAAGACAGAATTTTTTTTTTTCATGGGTGTTTTGTATTTTGTTATCTTTTTGTCTTTTGATTTGTGCATTGTACTATATCTTTGAACTTGGATATCTTGGTTTTGAGAATTGAAGGAAAAATTGGTACTTTCAGGAATCCTGATATTGGAGATTTTGATTTTTTTTTCTTTTGAGTTGTTTAAATTCATATATTCTGTGATGGGTATGTGAAAATATTGGTTCAAACATCTGAAATAGAACCATTCCTTGGTAAGTTTTTTAAACAAAATTTTGCCCTTTCTCATTTCTTAACTGATTGTTGGATGAACTTTCATTTTGGGGCTTGGTTGTGGTCAAAGGAGCTAAATTTTATGGCCACTATTATTAGACAAATATATTGGTTGTCTTGTATAGAGTTGCTTGTTTGGTGAGAAGAAACAAGAAGATCATCTAGCTGAGATGCACATTCTAAGATGAATAGCAAAAGTTAGTGAAAATAAAAAAAAATCTATGTGAATGTTAATTATCAATGAAGCACATTTTATACCACTAAGTGAATACATTTTGTTCCAAATGATTTCTATTAATAAAAACAGATCTACGTAAATATCAAATTAACAATGAAGCACATTTGGTACTAGCAAGGGATCTCCAACAGCCAGTAACACCTAGAAAATACATAAGTATAATCAAAGGCATGAATACACCCAAACTTATGCTTAAATATACAATTTCTCTCCACCAAGAGTAATTACTTGATTGAACTCCACCAAGAAATTAACTTCCAAAGACAATGGCATCTGTGCTGTGATAAAGGAACTAATAGTAGGTGAATCTAAGAACTTCACACAATAGATTAGAAGAATGTGCATAAATCCAAGTTAAAAAATTAAAACAACAACAATTAAGCGGACACTGGTCAAGCAATAATGCATGATATAGTTGCTATTTTCTTTCAATGAAGAAAGAGAGAGAGAGACGTATCCATGGGATTTCATTTTTTTGCCATATCATTCATAACTTGACTCCTTATATTTTTGTCTCTTTTCTACAACATTCTCAACAGGATCCACATAAACAAGTCCTTGAATTATATAGCACCATAAAAAACTTTTCTATGACATAGAAATTGAGGAAAACTGCATGACAAAGAAATGAAACTCCACATAAAAACCTTTGCACATTCAAGCAATTAAGAAAAAATTATATATATTTTAAATGTATCACATTTTTACAGAATATATATATGTATTTCTTACATATCCTAGTTGTGCTTACCAACAGGGTCAGATTGCGAGGTACTAGTCATATTCTACTTTGGTAGAGATTTTGCTTAGGATAATGGAAATCCAGTCTATAATGGAGGTTACACAAAGATATTGTTCTTGAGAAGGTCCATAACATATATCCAATTGGTTGAAAGAATTTGTGATTTCGTATATTTGGATATGCACGGTCAAAACCCTATTATACAATACCTTCATCAAAATTGGAAAGTATGTACTTTAGTTCGTATTGCAAGTAATGAATGTGTAGAGATCATGTTTAGAGTATCTCGAGGGGATGCCAATTCAGTGTACTTATACATCTAGATGAAAATCAGACAATGAAGTAGATCATTATCTAAAAATTACAAGGTAGGCTAATTGTGGACTAATTTTTTATATCCCAATGTCTACATATAGTCTAATAATGTTTACTTTTATCTTTTTTTTTTAGTGTTCGAAGCAATAAATATGTTCAATCAAGTAGGTCACCATCAATTCTTGACAAAGGGCAAGTACATATATAAGCAACATTACTATAACAGTATTGATCTTGCAAATTATATTTTAACCCCTTAATATACTCCCTTAAACTATAGGGATGCTAGCGGAGAGGTTCCAAACCACATTGAACCATCTAACACCAATATCCCTCTTAGTGAGGATGCAGTTTTACCGTCCACAATATCATCTCCTCAGTAAGCAGTATTATATTTTTTTCTTCTAATTGCTCAGGCTTCTTTTTCTATATACAATAATTGTAATATAATGGAGAGCACTATTTTATAATGTAGGGTCAATCTATGCAAATGAAGAATTGATTTGGCACCAAATACCTTTGCTCCTATCAAAGAATTTATGGTGCCAAATTCATACGCATCAATAGAGCTCGGAGATGATTTGGACAATCCATTCTCTTATGGAGGCTCAATGTCTAATGTAGAAGACAAATCGTTTCAAAAAATAGATGTGGAATTAGGGATTAATGATGACAAACTAGATTGTACAGATGTGGTTAATAAAAATGTTGGAGAAAAGAATGCTTTCATTCCAGTTGGAGTTGCCACTCATGATGTAGTTATTTTTGACAAAACTCAAACTCCAAGCAGCGACGTCATCCACCAAGAAATCCCTTCACACGACAATGAAGCTTTTAATTTTATTTAGGATGGCACCATTGATGACATTCATAAATTTGCAGTTGACTTGGTTACCATTTCAGTCGGACCATGCAATGACAAAAAGATTATTTCAAGCAATCTTCAAAGACCTTGTCAATTTGGCAACGTTACTAATATCCCATCACATGACATCCATCAATCTAGTTTGACATTAATAACACCATGCAGGCCATGGAGGATTTGATAAGCATCCCACCAGAGGAAAATACAGTGCGTGAAATGTGGAAAGATAGGGTGTTCCAGAGTCATGATGCATTCAAAAGTACATTGGCCAAATTTGCATTGTACAATAACTTCAACTTGGAACCAATATGGACATTTACATGGGAGGCAACAACAAAGTGCGGTGACTCTACCTATCCATGGCACATCCAGTCTTCTATGGTGGAGGCTAGTCCCCAATTTTAAGTTAGGATATACAACCCGAAACATAAATGTTCAAGCCCATTGAATGGATCAACTTGTCCTCAAGCCACATTAGCTTTGATTGCAGACTTCATCAACGAAAGACTTAGAGTTCATCAAGACTATAAGCTAAAAGAAGTTATGTCTGACTTTCAAAGGGAATTTGGTGTTCAAATATCTTATAGAACGGCCCTTATAGTAAAGGAAATAGCTATAAAAGATATTGGTAGTTCGTATGTGGAATCATATGAAGTCCTATGTGATTATTGTATAGAGCTTAAAAAGATTAATCTAGGTACATATGGCAATTTGTGGAAAGAAGATGATGACTCACTTCGAAGATATTTTGTATGTTTTGGTGGATGTGCTCAATCTTTCAGGCCATCCATTAGGCCTCTAATTGCCCTAGATGGGACACACCTTCAAGGTAAATATCCCGGATCTTTACTTATAGCAGTTTCTTAAGATGGTGACCATGGGCTATTCCCCCTTGCTTATACAATTCTAGAGTCTGAGTGCTACGCAACATGGGCTTGGTTCTTAGCTAATTTGAAACTAGCTTTGGTGAATGTTCAACATCAAATAATAGTGTCGGATCGAATAAAGGGACTATCTCCTGTTGTGAAAGATGTTTTTCCAAGTGCAAAACACTGCTATTGTTATCGTCACATTTCACAAAAAATTCAAAGAAAATTAAAAAATGTGGCATAGTCACCAAGTTCTAGTGCACTGCACGTGCAATTTGCATTTGTCAGTATGAAAAATACATGACTAAGATTAGGTCAGTGGATGAGGGAGCTTATAATTATATTGATGTGATCGACCATCAACATTGGGCAAATGCATTCATTCAAGGACAATGATATGACATGTTAACTAGCAATATTGCCGAGAACACAAATAGGTTGTTGAAGGAAGTTAGGGAGCTACCCATCACACAACAAATAGAGTCAATACAGGCTAAACTAATGATTTTTTATTAGATCCGACGTGAAAAATGGTTAAAAATGCTGGCATTAGTCACTCCTTATGCTGAAAAGATCATTAACATTGAAACAGAAGCATCATGCAGACTCCAAGGTGAGTAAGTAGGGGAACATAAGTTCCAAGTAATGTCCTTAGAGTACACAAACATTGTTCACCTAGACCAGAGAACATGTACATGTCGCAAATGGGATCTACTTAGTCTCCCTGCTCACATGCCATTTATGCAATTAAACTTAAGAGATATGATTTGTATGAATTTTGTAAGCATTGGTTCTCCAATGATTGTTATCATGCAACTTATAATGATGTTATCCATGCTACATACGATAGACAATAGTGGGATCAGAGGAGCGGGAATGTGTTTTCTGTCCGCTAGCACGCAAATAACCAGGAAGACCGAGAAAAATCGGACAAAACGAAGGATAGAATGCGACGACAAGTTACATGCTCCTACTGCAAGAAGCATGGTCATAATAGACAAACATGCAGAGATCCACCACAAAGGGAATGAAGTATGCTTAACTTCTGATTTAGTTATATTTGAATAAGTTTCACATTTCTACATTACTTTACATTGTTTAGAGTTTCTTTTTTTATCTTAAGATAGAAGAAATTTTTTGTTAGTAGGATACCGAAATATAAAGATATTGGAATATAAGGATATCTTTTCTGCTACTATTGAATTATGAGGCCAATGCCTTGATTTCCAATTTTACATCCAAAACATAGCAATGCCTAAATTCAATTAAGTATGTTATATAATAATAAGTATAGAGATACAAGAAAAAAAGGAAATAACATATATAGGGAAAAGACAAACATATACATTAGAATAAAACCACTAGGGCATTCGATCTGTCGAAATTGCATTGTTAAACTACATTATTTTACTGCTATTTTCATTATTGAGGACCATTAATGTTCTCAATGTATCTTAAGATTCCAATGGTAAAATCGGACATGAGAATTTGTACTACAATTAGTTTGTACGTCTATTGTGTACACATATACTGGAGAACTACACTCTAATCATAGCAATTTATTTTACATGTGTGAAAGAAGTTTTTTAGTTGTCCAAACCAGTTTTTGGATGCAGGTTGTCTACGATGCAGTCTTGAGGATTTGCTTATGTGTAAAGCTCGAGAAAAAGATACCTCTATCTCAAACACATTCAACTGGGATATTATTCGTCTCTTTAATTGAATATTCTATTGTAAATGTAGTAAATATATTATTCATGTAATTAATCAGTCAAGGGAGAGAAACTTTTGTATGTCAGACATGAATGTATTACCCCCGCAATTGATCAATCATATAAGAACTTTTCTCTTATCATCTGAATACGGACCAAATTGTTTGGATGTTATTCAGCATATGATCAAATTCTAGTTCCCTATGCTTTCTCCATAGTTTAGGTATCTAAGTATAAATATATTTATGAAAAAAATGTTGGGAACCAAATTGGGAAGATAATACTTAACGAATAGTAATGATATCATTACCTGAACAGTAACGATATCGTTACTTGACTATCATATATTTATGTAATGAATCCAATCTTACCCTGGGACACTGCATATGCCCTCTATATAGTTTAGTTAGCTCAGTATAAAGATATTTAAGGAATGAAGTTTGGATACTAAAGTCGGCATGTAAAACGTTAATAATAGTAATGATATCGTTAACTAAAAATTAGCTCACCCTGATTTTCTATGTCAACTTCTACCCTTGCTACATAGCTGATGTATTTCAAGAAAAAAATAATTATAAGATACATATTTGGAACCAAACTAGGTAATATAATGCATAAAGGAGGCTAACAATATCATTACCTGAAACTACATATTACTTCTTGAATCTAATTTTTTGGGTCTATGCCTAAGCCCTCTACATAGATTAGGTATCTCAGTATAAATTTATGTACGGAATGAATGTTGGAAACCAAATCGGCCATATAAACCATTAAACTTTAGTAATGATATCGTTACCTGAAAGTTAGAAATCCATGCTTAAAAGAATATTTTTTTTTCTTAAGGTCTGTGGCCTCTACATAGTTTATGTATCTCAATTTAAATATTTTTGCGGATTAAATAATGGGAAAAAATTTTGGTTTATAAATTGAAGAAAATGGTAACGATATCATTACCTGAAATATATGCGCCCCTCATTCGCCAAGATTTTATTGGTTAACTTCTGTGCCCTCTACATAGTTTTTGTATTTCATTTGAAAGAATTTTAATGAATCAATGTTATTAACAAAATTTGGCATATAAAGCATTAAGAATGGTAACAATATCATTACTTGAAATCTATACACCCCTCCTTCGCCAAGATATTTTTGGTTAAGTTTTGTGCCCTCTACATATTTTTTATATCTCATTTGAAATATTTTTAAGGAATCAATATCGCAAACAAATTTGATGTACAAAAAGTTAAGAATGGTAATGATATCATTACCTGATTGTTATATATCCATCCCTCAATTAAAAATTTGGGTCAGTTTCAATGCCCTCTGCTCAAGTTAAATTTATTGGGTGAAATTTGGAAACCAATATGGGCATATAATAAAATCCATATCGTAACGATATGGTACTCATTTAGTTATGAATTCATTTTTCCTGTAAATTTCTATGCCCCCTCCATCATTCAAAGACTTTTGGACTTTTTACTCAAAAATTTATTTGATCTCTAAAATATATTATCTATCCATTTTTCAGAGAGTATATTTTGGTTCTTTCGATCCTTACAGCTAACCCTATGGCGACACCATCAGAAATGCATGGCTTAGCCACAAAATGATTTATGGCTAAGCGTATAATATACGGGCCAAACTTTAAAGAGTAAGTTTTCATTTGTTCCGGCTTACAGCAAACAGTATGGTGACGCCATAAGAACATGATGGCTCAGCCAAATAACGCTTTACTCTATGGGGCACATTGAAGAGAGTTTTTTTTAGCCTACGGATGACGGTACGGCGACGCTGTAAGAACTTGACGGCTCAACTGAATAATGAATTATCGCTAAGCCGTATAATCTATAGGCCACATTCCAGATTTTTTTTTGGGTCTTTGAGCCTACAGCTGACAGTACGGCAACGCTGTAAGAACTTAACTTCTCAGCCGAATAACTATTTACCGCTAATCCGTATAACTTATGAGCCACATTCCAGAGAGTATTTTTTTGGGTCTTTTAGCCTATGGCTAACTATACGATGACGCTGTAAAAGCTGCACGGTTATACCGTAAATTATTTACGGTAAGCCATATAATATACACAGGAAAAAATTATAGGATGTAAAGTTGAATAAGACAGTTGCATGGAAATGAATTCAGTGCATTATGTGTGCATATATTATATATGTGCACCCATATAACCAGAGGAAAGATAATGACGAATGAGACAAAGGATGTTTTCTAGAGAGTGACAAATAAGTAGAAGAAAGATTAAAGCATGGTAATAACTAAAAATTTATTCAATTAATAGGTGAAAGTAAGATTAGTGCGTATGCTTTATAACTTCACATCCAAAATGCTTTAGAACATGTTGGTCAACTCCTATAAAGATAATAAAATATCAAAAAAGAGTGGATGTGAAAATTAGTTAGAGGGGAGAGATGGGGATGGGATTCAACATCATCTCGACAGCAGCTTTTGGAAATCTTGGACAAATATTGAAAAGTCTTCTTCATCAATTTCTCCATTTTGTTTTGTCTTTGTTCAAGAGCTGTCATCCATGCTTCAACAGAAACAAAAGAAAAAGTGTCACAACCCGAGCCCAGGGTTCGGGGGTTAGCAAAAGCCAAACCTAATGACACACGTACTCCCGTGCCTGTACGCGTAGACCGGGTCTAAATGCACACGCACAAGGGAACATTCACACGTGCTAAACATGTACGCGGAAGCTGTAAATATCAGAAACATTAAACTAACAGTGCAAGAAGAGAATACCAAGGAGGAACTGACATAATTACAGATGAAAGTTTTACAAAAAGAACAAAATACTAGATACAGTCATGACACATACACAAGCGTGCAACTCCTCAAAACAGACAAGAACAAGACTCCAATGATGCATGCCAAGAACGCTCTCCCGTGGAGTGATCACATCCACTCCTCTAGGCCTGATGGGGCCCCGGGGGTCTCATCTGGAGTCTGGCCGACCTGCGAGGGTTCGGCAGGGGGATCTGGGCCTGCAACACCAAAAACAACTGTGAATACGAAGATTCAGCAAAGTATAAACCATAGCAAGTTAACATACGCTGTGTCTAATAGAATAAAGAACATCATGTTATTAAAGAAGGCATTTTCGTATACTAGGCTGTCATGCGGGAAAGAATTATGCTGAGTGAATCAATGAATACATGCAGTGTACAGAACTAGGGGCTACTACATTACCATATGCTCCCAAAAGAGGGATCTTATAACGTGCAAAGAACACCATTGTCCGGGCCAGGGTACAATGGGTCTCGGTTTCCTGGGGTCCGGTTCCCCAAGACATATCCTTACTGCAGCAAGTCCATATAACTATACCAAATTCACCCCGTCGGGATCCTAAGGCTGAGGCTAAGTAGTGCCTGACCATAAGGAGTCAATCATGAAAACCCTGAGTAGATCGTGATAACATATCATACGTGCATATCTGTGAGTGAACATAGCATACATGCATACTCAAGGTAAAGAATCACAATGTGAAAGTAACGGATCACAAGTAATCATGTCAGAGAGTAGAGGTCAATACTCGAATGCAATATGTTGTGCAACAAATCATGCGAAATCGAATCATCTGTATTTACAAACCAATGCTAATCTAATTATCCAGTGTTTCTAACCGTGCATCATGATATAGTTTTAAGTTATTCGATACACCGTTGTCTAGTATTGCATTGAATCGAGCGGTGCACGAAGTCCCTTAAACCAATACCCATGGGGAGGTGCTTAACATCCGGATAATGAACATGAATGATTCGCAGCCCTCGAGATCATTCACGCGTTGTATCACATTCCGTTGGGCAGGTCTAGGTGCTCTACATTCTATCATGAAGGCCATATCGGTCTTTTCCTTACACCTATCCTTGTCCTTCATTATTCTAGTGTGGATACGGCTTAGCCGTGTGTGTACTACGGCTTAGCCGTGTGTGGTCTACGGCTTAGCCGTGGCTGGGCCGTAGAAGGTCTGTCAATTTGCGTGCTCTCAGTTAAATCCAGAAAATGCACCCTGTATTGATCTACGGCTGGGCCACGGCTGAGCTTCGGCTTAGCCGTAGGGCAATCCACGGCTTAGCCGTGCCCTAGCCGTAGAGGAAAATTGGGTTTTTCTCTTCTCTGAATTTTGAGCCGTAAGTGCCATACGGCTTAGCCGTACGTGCACGAGGTCAAATTTTCTGAAACACATATCGAATTCCTGTAACACCATTCAAATTGAAATTCTCCAATGGAGATGGACAAGTACTGAATCAATGAGTAATCAAATGGGCTGTAAACACATGTTTCCATATCAATTCATGTAAAACGAACCAAATCAAATGCTTACCAACATGGGTCCTCACAAGTTATGGTTATACTTGCTTTAATTGGAAATCAAGTGCACAATTGTTGTCCTAAAGCCCAAACACAACCTAACACAAGTCAAACCACATGCATGCATGAGAATTGGAATCACAGACACACCATGCAATGAGAAACAAGAAGGAGAAGAGATAGAGAAAGGAGATGAGAGGAATGGAAGGAATGGAAGGAATTCCACTCACCTCACATGCAAGGACCCAACTTCCTCAATTTGAGCTTGATCGATGGAGGAGAGAAATTTGGAGAAGAGAATTCAAGAGAGAAGAGAGAGAGCTCCACGTGCACAGTTGAGGAAGAAAATGAGAGAAGGAACGTGAGTTGGTCAATGGATGAGTTATATATAAGCTAATGGGTTGTTCAAATTACAAGAGGGTCCAAGTGAGAATTCTATTTTCAGTTTGAGTCAAATCCAGGTCCAATCGAATCACACGACATCGGTTGCAAATGACGTAGTTACGAAAGTTAACGAGCTCAACGAAAGACACGTGTTCACATCAAGATGATGCAAAAATGACCAAGTCTTAGAAAAGCTAAAATTACGAAAAAGGGCTTGATCTACTTAATCCAAGTCAAACTCAACCCAACTACCTATCCATGACCCGTAACTAAAATAAAACACAAACAAAACACGATTAACAACGAAAACAAGATTAATTACCCACTAAACGAGGTCAAGCTGGGTCGGAGTGTTACATCCTCCCCTACTTGAGAATCATTCCGTCCTCGGAATGAACACTCACTCTCTCATACCTGGGAAAACAAATCGGGATATTGTCGTGCCATCTGCTCTTCTAACTCCCAAGTAGCCTCATCGGGACTGTGATGCTCCCAAAGTACTTTGACCCATCGAATTGTCCTGGTACGGAGTATCTGCTCTTGGGTTCCCACGATACGGAGCGGTCGCTCAACGTATGCAGCACTCGGCTGAATCTGAACCTCGTCGTAACGAATGACATGGGAGGGATCATGAACATATTTCCGAAGCATCGAAATGTGGAAAACGTTGTGCACTCCTGAAAACATCTCGGGAAGCTCTAAGTGATAGGCCAAGTCGCCAATCCGACTCTTGATCTCGAACGGTCCGACATAGCGTGGAGCTAACTTGCCTTTCTGGCCGAAACGGATTGTACCCTTCATCAGTGAGACCTTCAGAAAAACCCACTCACCAACTTGAAACTCTAATGGCCGTCTGCGGGTATCTGCATAACTCTTCTGCCTCGACCGAGCAACTTTCAAGTTCTCAATTGCTTTTTGTACCTTCTCCGTAGTCTCGGCAATGATCGTCGGTCCTTGAAAACTTCGAGTTCCAACTTCTTCCCAACATACCGGGCTCCTACACTTCTTCCCGTACAATGCTTCATATGGTGCCATACCAATGCTCTCGTGGAAGCTGTTATTGTAGGCAAACTCGCACAACGATAGGTGAAGATCCCATTCTTTCTCGTAGCTCAACACGCTGGCTCGCAACATATCCTCCAAAGTCTGAATCATCCTCTCTGATTGCCCATCCGTCGGTGGGTGGTATGCCGTGCTGAAGCTCAACTTCGTACCCATAGCCTCTTGGAAAGCTTTCCAGAAAGATGAAACAAAACGGCTGTCACGATCGGATACAATCGACACGGGGGTTCCATGGAGCCTGACGATCTCATCCACGAACTTCCTTGCCATCTCTGAAAATGTCATACCCTTCCAAAAAGGAATGAAATGGGCTGACTTCGTCAATCGATCTACAATCACCCAAACGGCGTTGTTCTTCTTGCTCGTCGGCGGTAATCCGGAAACGAAGTCCATGGTGATGTGTTCCCACTTCCACTGCGGTATATGCAAAGGATGCAACGAGCCTGGTGGTCTCTGATGATCTGCCTTCACCTTCTGGCATGTTAAACAGCGAGCAACAAATCCTGCTACTTCTCTCTTCATGTTGTTCCACCAAAAGCAATCCTTGAGATTCCGAAACATCTTCGTGCTGCCTGGGTGCATCGCATATCGAGCGTAGTGCGCTTCGTTTATCAGTTTCTCCTTGAAATCATCAACTGCTGGCACGCACAACCTACTCCGAAAATAAAGTACACCATCCTCGAGTCTGAAATCGGATCTGTCTCCAATGTGATCTCGAATGCGCTGCAAGGTTAGATCTTCAAACTGCCTGTCTTTCATCTGCTGGATCAACTCAGGCTGAAACACTAGCGTACTAGCCAAAGTCACGCGCTCATCCACTAGTTTTACTTCAACAGGGAGACCATGGAACTCTAGGAGAAAACTGCTCAATAGCTGCACAGACTCTGCTTTCCTGCTGAGTGCATCTGCCACCACATTTCCCTTGCCTGGCTGATATTTGATTGGGAAGTCATAATCCTTAATAAGCTCAAGCCATCTCCTCTGTCTCATGTTCAGCTCCTGCTGCGTGAATAAGTACTGCAAACTGTGGTGGTCAGAACGAACCTCAAACTGCACACCATACAGATAATGTCTCCACAGCTTCAATGCAAACACGATGGCTGCCAATTCCAAATCATGGGTGGCGTAATTCTTCTCATGTTCTCACAACTGTCTCGATCCATATGCAATAACCTTCCCGTGCTGCATCAACACACAGCCTAGACCAACTCGAGAAGCATCTAAATAAACCACGAACCCTTCACTACCATCTGGCAAGGCTAACACTGGGACCGTAGTCAACTTCTCTTTCAAAGTCCGGAAACGGGCTTCACACTCCTCAGTCCCATCAAATGGTACATTCTTCCTGGTCAACTTCGTCAAAGGAGAAGAGATCTTCGCAAAGTCCTGGACAAATCGACGATAGTAACCTGCTAGACCAAGGAAACTGCGAACCTCTGTCACTGTCTTAGGGCTAGGCCAATTCACCACTGCCTCTACTTTTGATGGATCAACTGCCAATCCCTCTCGTGAAATGATATGACCTAAAAATGCCACCTGCTCAAGCCAGAAATCACACTTCGACAATTTGGCAAACAATCGATGTTCTCTCAACAACGACAAGGCTTCCCTCAAGTGCTCCCGATGCTCCTCTGCTGACTTAGAATATATCAAGATATCATCAATAAAAACAACTACGAACTGGTCCAAGAAAGGAGCAAAGATCTGATTCATCAATGCCATAAAAGCTGCAGGTGCGTTGGTTAGTCCAAAAGGCATCACGAGGAATTCATAATGTCCATAACGAGTCCTGAAGGCAGTCTTAGGAATGTCATCTTCTTTGACCCTCAACTGGTGATATCCAGACCTCAAATCAATCTTCGAAAAATATGCTGCACCCTGAAGTTGATCAAACAACTCATCAATCCTGGGTAGGGGGTACTTGTTCTTGATAGTCACTTTGTTTAGCTGGTGGTAGTCTATGCACATCCGAAAAGTACCATCCTTCTTCTTGACAAACAAGACTGGTGCTCCCCAAGGTGAGACGCTCGGGCGAATGAAACCCTTGTCTAAAAGCTCCTGCAATTGCTTCCTCAACTCAGCCAACTCAGCTGGGGCCATGTGATACGGAGCCTTGCCGATCAGTGTCGTGCCGGGAACAAGCTCAATGGCGAACTCCACATCTCGAACCGGGGGTAAGTCTGGCACATCATCTGGGAAGATATCGGGAAAGTCACAGACCACTTGGATCTCACCTAGCTGCTTCGTCTCTGTCTTCGCTGAGATAAAGGCAATGAAGCCTTCACACCCTCGGCGGATCAAGCGATCTGCCTTACACGCCGAGATCACACGTCTGGGGCATCTCTGCTGACTGCCCTCGAAACGGAAGCCCTTGCCTAGATCGAAGAAGATCGTCCTGTTGTAACAATTAACACAGGCACGATATCGAGCGAGCCAATCCATACCAAGGATCACGTCGAAGTCCAGCATCGACAACAGGATCAAATCAACAGGTAACTGATGACCTGCAATCTGCACATCGCAATGGGGGTAGTATACACTACACTCCACTCGCTTGCCAACTGGGGTGGATACAACCAGCACATATGGCAACGGCTTAGACGGCTGATGTAACCGCTCGGCGAAATGAGGTGCTACATAAGACCGTGTAGACTCCGAATCGAACAATGCTAATGCCTCGACGTGCAAAATCAAAACAGTACCTTCAACCACCTGTGGATCCTCAGCACTCTCATGGGTAGCTGCGTAAGCACGGGTTATCTGGCGAGGCTGTCTCGAGCCTGGACGAGCTGACTGTGACTTGCTCGGAGTTGTAGGTGCACTGGGTCTGCTAGGAACTGCACCGGAGGTAGGACCAGAGGTTGGGGGCTGGGAGGCTCTATATCGAGGACAATTGGTGATCATATGCTCCCTCGAAGCGCAGATAAAACAAGCACCTGCCTTCCTCCAACACGCATCAGTCGCGTGGCTCTTGCCACAATACCCACAAGTCACTCCAGTGGAACTGGAAGTACTCTGCTGGCCTTTCGTCTTCTTCTGTACTTGTCCTCGTGCACTGAAAGGCGGTTGTCTCTTGGGCTCAACGGCTCTTGCGGCTTGGTGGATGGCCTCGGCAGAATAGGCCCTGTCCACGGCATCATCGAACGTAGCCGGTCGCTGGAACGCAGTCACGTGGTGCATGTACCGGGGATGCAGACCTTCAACAAACCGGTTCACCTTCCTCTCTTCAGTACTGATCATATCCGAAGCAAAGTGCGACAACTGAGTAAACTTGTTCACGTATTCTGCTACTGTCATTTGCTGCTGACGGAGAGCTAAGAACTCAACCTCCTTGGCTCGAAACATATGAGCCGGGATGAACTTCCTCCTGAATTGCTGCTTGAACATCTCCCATACCGTCGCACTAGGAATATCTCTGTAGGAGTCTTTCACGCTTTTCCACCAAGTTTTTGCGACATCTCTAAACATAGAAGTTGCTAGTCCGACCTTTTGCCGGTTCGTGCACACGACGGTCTCAAAGACATCCTCTGTCTGCTCCAACCACTGTTCTGCCTTCAATGGCTCTTCTGTCCCGAAAAACTCAATAGCTCCTCGCTTGCGAAATTTACCATAGAGGGCATTCAGGTCACTCTCTCGAGGCTGTAAGATCACCTGCTGGTCTATATGTGACTGAGCTGGGACTTGGCTTTGTCGGTCTAACATGGTGGTAACTTGTGCTTGCAAGTTCTGCATTGATTGCGATTGTGCTTGTAGCGACTGAAATAGCATAAGGATGCGTTCATCTGTGTTCTGCGTCTGCGGTGACGGTGCGGATCCGCTTTCATTATTTCCGACGTTCTGCTGAGAACCCGAACCTGACGCCATCCTGTAAAATGGAAAGAGTAAGACATAAGCACAAAACAATTGCGCCAACAAGCCCCAAAATCTATCCTTACCACGATCCTACACGCCTACACGCTTATCATCTAGAACAAGGGAACAAGGAATGAGCAAGGAATGCTCTGATACCATACAATACGTATGTCACAACCCGAGCCCAGGGTTCGGGGGTTAGCAAAAGCCAAACCTAATGACACACGTACTCCCGTGCCTGTACACGTAGACCGAGTCTAAATGCACACGCACAAGGGAACATTCACACGTGCTAAACATGTACGCGGAAGCTGTAAATATCAGAAACATTAAACTAACAGTGCAAGAAGAGAATACCAAGAAGGAACTGACATAATTACAGATGAAAGTTTTACAAAAAGAACAAAATACTAGATACAGTCATGACATATACACAAGCGTGCAACTCCTCAAAACAGACAAGAACAAGACTCCAATGATGCATGCCAAGAACGCTCTCCCGTGGAGTGATCACATCCACTCCTCTAGGCCTGATGGGGCCCCGGGGGTCTCATCTGGAGTCTGGCCGACCTGCGAGGGTTCGACAGGGGGATCTGGGCCTGCAACACCAAAAACAACTGTGAATACGAAGATTCAACAAAGTATAAACCATAGCAAGTTAACACACGCTGTGTCTAATAGAATAAAGAACATCATGTTATTAAAGAAGGCATTTTCGTATACTAGGCTGTCATGCGGGAAAGAATTATGCTGAGTGAATCAATGAATACATGCAGTGTACAGAACTAGGGGCTACTACATTACCATATGCTCCCAAAAGAGGGATCTTATAACGTGCAAAGAACACCATTGTCCGGGCCAGGGTACAATGGGTCTCGGTTTCCTGGGGTCCGGTTCCCCAAGACATATCCTTACTGCAGCAAGTCCATATAACTATACCAAATTCACCCCGTCGGGATCCTAAGGCTGAGGCTAAGTAGTGCCTGACCATAAGGAGTCAATCATGAAAACCCTGAGTAGATCGTGATAACATATCATACGTGCATATCTGTGAGTGAACATAGCATACATGCATACTCAAGGTAAAGAATCACAATGTGAAAGTAACGGATCACAAGTAATCATGTCAGAGAGTAGAGGTCAATACTCGAATGCAATATGTTGTGCAACAAATCATGCGAAATCGAATCATCTGTATTTACAAACCAATGCTAATCTAATTATCCGGTGTTTCTAACCGTGCATCATGATGTAGTTTTAAGTTATTCGATACACCGTTGTCTAGTGTTGCATTGAATCGAGCGGTGCACGAAGTCCCTTAAACCAATACCCATGGGGAGGTGCTTAACATCCGGATAATGAACATGAATGATTCGCAGCCCTCGAGATCATTCACGCGTTGTATCACATTCCGTTGGGCAGGTCTAGGTGCTCTACATTCTATCATGAAGGCCATATCGGTCTTTTCCTTACACCTATCCTTGTCCTTCATTATTCTAGTGTGGATACGGCTTAGCCGTGTGTGTACTACGGCTTAGCCGTGTGTGGTCTACGGCTTAGCCGTGGCTGGGCCGTAGAAGGTCTGTTAATTTGCGTGCTCTCAGTTAAATCCAGAAAATGCACCCTGTATTGATCTACGGCTGGGCCACGGCTGAGCTTCGGCTTAGCCGTAGGGCAATCCACGGCTTAGCCGTGCCCTAGCCGTAAAGGAAAACTGGGTTTTTCTCCTCTCTGAATATTGAGCCGTAAGTGCCATACGGCTTAGCCGTACGTGCACGAGGTCAAATTTTCTGAAACACATATCGAATTCCTGTAACACCATTCAAATTGAAATTCTCCAATGGAGATGGACAAGTACTGAATCAATGAGTAATCAAATGGGCTGTAAACACATGTTTCCATATCAATTCATGTAAAACGAACCAAATCAAATGCTTACCAACATGGGTCCTCACAAGTTATGGTTATACTTGCTTTAATTGGAAATCAAGTGCACAATTGTTGTCCTAAAGCCCAAACACAACCTAACACAATTCAAACCACATGCATGCATGAGAATTGGAATCACAGACACACCATGCAATGAGAAACAAGAAGGAGAAGAGATAGAGAAAGGAGATGAGAGGAATGGAAGGAATGGAAGGAATTCCACTCACCTCACATGCAAGGACCCAACTTCCTCAATTTGAGCTTGATCGATGGAGGAGAGAAATTTGGAGAAGAGAATTCAAGAGAGAAGAGAGAGAGCTCCACGTGCACAGTTGAGGAAGAAAATGAGAGAAGGAACGTGAGTTGGTCGATGGATGAGTTATATATAAGCTAATGGGTTGTTCAAATTACAAGAGGGTCCAAGTGAGAATTCTATTTTCAGTTTGAGTCAAATCCAGGTCCAATCGAATCACACGACATCGGTTGCAAATGACGTAGTTACGAAAGTTAACGAGCTCAACGAAAGACACGTGTTCACATCAAGATGATGTAAAAATGACCAAGTCTTAGAAAAGCTAAAATTACGAAAAAGGGCTTGGTCTACTTAATCCAGGTCAAACTCAACCCAACTACCTATCCATGACCCGTAACTAAAATAAAACACAAACAAAACATGATTAGCAACGAAAACGAGGTCAAGCTGGGTCGGAGTGTTACAAAAAGCTAGCAGAGGAGACTGAACCCGTGCTGAATGCATTTGACCTGACTATGGAATTTCTTCTACAGAGTCATCTTCATCCCCATAATCGGGAACATTGGGACCAGCTGTTTGCTATTTCGAAAACCGCATATTTTGAATATCGACTTTACTAAATATAGGAAGAGTCACAGGCGCTTCATCAGTGGGCAAGGCAACCCACAGTGAGAAGCAAGACAAGTCATAAGGTATCCAAACATCCATGGATTCATGCTTCAACCCAGAAGCAGCCAAACATGAATAATCAAAGCACAGATGAGGGAAGGAAGATACACTCTGAGACCCATATGCATGCAATATAGAACATTAGTCATGCATGGAGTCAGAAAAATTTCCATTGCGAGGAAAGATGTTACAAGTGAAGATAGCATATAAAATTCTATATTGAGGAAGCAAGGAGGCAGCTGGAAGGAAACCCTTCTCCTTCCAAAGAATTTCACACTTACATAAAGGAAGAGTGACAGTTCTTTTATCGTCTTCGGACAAAGAGTCCTTGATGACACTATGATGAATACTCCCCAAAGGTATACTAAGAAGAGTAGATATCATGGAAGGGGTGATGACAGAGGTACCATCATTAAACTCAATCCCAAACACGAATTCATTTAGACTAGCTTCTTTGATAGAGGCATACATTGTTTTCACTATTGAAGAATAAGCATTTCCACCCCATTTTAAAATATTTTCCCACCCAACACTTTGAAGGAGAGTATGAACATCATATTTTTGCACTAATTTTACACTCCTCTCAACAGTAATGGGCCCTGTTGTAAATGATCTATCTTTAGTAGGTTCCCTTAGAAGCAAAATCCTTGGGGATGGAAGAGAATCCTACCTAGATACCGGTTTAGATGAAGCACTAGAGGTTTTTGGTCTCTTCCCATGAGGATAAGCATTTTTAGTTCTGGGGGCATGATGATACAATGAAATAAGTGATAAAAATATACAAGGTTACAAATTTCAATCACAGAAGAGAGCAGTAAGGGATAAAAACTCAAAATTAGGCAAGAACACTACTTTAGGGCATATGTTTTCAGGTGTTAGGAGAACTGGGCAATACCTTAATATTAACAGAAGAATACTTACTAAAGCCTATAGTATAAATTAAAAAAACAAGATATAATACATTCTTCAAACCCCACCTCCAATGACGAGCACAAGATACCCCAAAAGACAAAGATTCACAAAAATCATCTAAGAAATAATGCAACATCAAGGGGAAGAGGTACAAATGTAGAGAATGGAGAGGAAATAGCAAACGAAGCAGCCAAATTACCATGCATTCTATTGATATGAAAAAGGTATGAGAGGGAGTACCAGCCCGACTTACAGGAGAAAAGAAACCCTAGCCGGTAATACAAAACACGGACACCTCAAATGCACGGATATATATGGAGCAAAACCCCAAAATTTCAAATGCGCTAATATGGCTTAGTTGTTAATTGTGATATGGCTTAGCCATAAAGCTGTCGGTGAATACCTAGCGCAACTACGGTCCATCCGTAAAATGGCCTAACGCTGACCCGCAATGGCACTAGTTTATGGCTTGGCCATAAGTAAAAATCTATCTGCAAATACAACTTACCTGTAATACGATTTATGGCTATGCCGTATACCCTACAAGATAGTGTAAATTTAGGGTCTCTTGGCTTACGGGTGACTCTATGGTTATGCCGTAGGAACATGATAGCTAGGTCATTTAATGATTTGCGGTGAAGCCGTATAATCTACGAGCCAAACTCCAGAGAGTAAGTTTTTGCATGTTCAGGCTTATGGCTTATAGTACGGCGACGCCATTAGAACTGGACGACTCAGCCGAATAACGATTTACAGCTATGCCGTATAATCTACGGGTCATATTCTAGAGAATATTTTTTGGGTCTTTTAACCTTCGGCTGACTTTACGACTACGCCGTAAGATCTTAACTGCTAAGCTGAATAACAATTTACGGCTATGCCGTATAATTTACGAGCCACATTCCAGAGAGTATTGTTCAGTCTTTTAGCCCACGGCTGACTTTACAGCGATGCAATAAGAATATTATAGCTAAGCCATATAATCTACGAGCCAAATTCTAGAGAGTTATTTTTGGCTCTTTTGGCTTACGGCTAACCATATGATAAATCCTTAATAATTGCACTGCTAAGCCGTTTAACAATTTACAGTTACACCATATAAATTATGGGCCACAATCCAGAGGCTGTGTTTAGGTCTTCTTGGCTTACAACTGATACTACGGCTTAGCCGTAAAAACCGCATAGCTACTCCGTTATCCGTAAGTGAAAAACACAGTGCAAATACGGTCCAACTGTAAACTCACCTACGGTGCAACCATAAAATGACCAACAGTTTAGCCATAAAATTGTGATACGACATAGCCGGATATGTACTACGACTCAACTGTAGGGGGTCTGAACTAATTGAAAATTATGAAAGGCATTCTTCTTCAGCATCACTTAAAACCACTTGGAACCAATTCAAAATATATGCATAAACAATTGGGTCAACAGTTTGAAACAAGATGTGCCGGGCCTGATTTTACAGTCAGGGTTATGCAGTTATTGCCTACCATGGAATTGAATGTTGTAGAAAGTTAGGAAAACTTAAGATGAGAACTACTTGACTCTTGTAAATAGAACACATAAAATACTTAAACAATTGAAAAAACAAAGGTAATTTCCACTTGAATTCATCTTAGATTTGGACGAACTTAGCATGGAATAGATTGATGTAATGATTTAGCCATTTTTGAAACTTAAGATCAAAACTCCCTGCCTCCTGTAAACAGCTCCTATTTGTTTTAGTTTCTAAAGAGTTTCAACGGTGAAATATTGCTTATGCATTAGAGTTTTCATACCAATTTGTTTACTTTTTCATCATAGTTAGCTGATGTATCTGAAGGTATTAGAATTCATCAGACATTATTAAGTATCAATCAATAGTTCATTAGTGATTAGGTTACATCAGCATTAGAAATGCTTAATTAATACACACACCACTCAATTCAACAAAACCCAAGAGAGAGAGAGAGAGAGAGTAACTGGACCATTCGAAGAATTGCAAAATAGAATCTATACACCATAATACAATAAAAAATTGCTACGAACAGTTTGAAACTAGGAATGCAACTTTCATGCTTGTTCAAGGGCTCACAGTTGAAAAATGTTTCCATACAAAAGGCTTATTAAATTGGTTGCAAAAAATATCTTCATAGCCCTTTGTTTATTCACAAGCATTCATCTTAGCATGGTTCCCATTTATCTCTTACCCTTTTTCTCCACCGATTTTCTTCTATAGCCAAAACTTGCAAAAAAAGACATCAAAATGACTGGTGAAAGCATAGTCACATGGCACGAAACTTATAATAAAAAATAAAGTTCCCATCATGGAGAAATAGTAATTTCATGAAAAACCATCTTTATGGAATACATTTACCTAAAATCCTTCATCTAAAGAACTTTCATCATGCATGCTCATTAGATTCCTCAATTGCCAATTGCCAAATTGCTTCACGTAAATGTCATGTACGATCTTGGCCCAGTAATACAGTATGTCACTTTGTGTGAATAACATAAGTAGACCCAAAGCAAGGTGTTGCGCATAAGCCATAACAAAAATCCTACAATCTTTACTGTTAAACCAAAGAGTTAAAGTAAGAGAGACATTAATGTTAAACCTACTAGATTGGAGTTAGTACAAATGGTATATATTTTAGTCCCTTAACTTGCGGATTAGTCAGATATAATATATTACATTTTTTTTTTTTTTTTTTTTGCATTTGGCATTGCAAGGGGTAAGTGGACCATATTGCTGGATCACTTTAACCAAGTTGTGTGAAGTGTTGACTTAATTATCCAATGTACCTATAAAACAAATATACATATGTACATAGTAGTTTGCAAAAGAGAAATGGCATTTGGTCACGACAATTTTAGATCCAAAATTTCACAGATCTGACTTACATAATTTTGAACAAATGTATAATCCTCATCCCTTGTCAAGCTGTTATTATACTCTCATCTTCTTTTGTTAACCCGTCCGACGAGAAGGAAGAAGTGGGACTCGCTCCATACTGGAAAGAACGACAACAACTCTGCAGTCACATTGTCCACAAAAGCCGCATCGAATGACAATTTAATGTGCTCTTCATTCTGATCAAAGTATATGTACCAATCATGCATATGTAGGATCTATTAGTTTATTAAAATCAAATGTTGATATAACTATACAATATTGACTTTATTATTTGCATGCACTTACAGATTAGACACACTCAAAAAGAAGGATGGAGGAGCCTGCTCTTTGAAGATCTCAAACCAAAAGTGCATCGTTTATGGAAACAAAGGAATATGTTGTTATAAATATATGTCAAGAAAGAATCAAAATCCATGCTATGAGATAAAATTATAGAGGGATGTTTGTCACCAACCCAATTGTCCATCCAATCGCCCTTAAGCAAACCCTTCATGATTTGTGGAGTTATTGGTGTTATCAATTTCCTAAGTTTACTCTACCTATAATTAAAAACCATAGTGTGAGTCATTAGCCAACTCTACGGTGATAATGATGTAGAAGTAAATGGGGGTGATTATATCCAGATACTTTTCATCTCTTCCCCACTCATTCCGAAATATATTGACCACTTTGATTGCTTTTGAAGGAAGCCTTAGAGTGGATTCTTCACCCATGCTCCACCAATGTCATAATCAACTATCCATGATGGAAGCTTTGGATCCCTAAAACATGCCTTCACTTTTAAAATCATAGTGGGAATCTCGCTCAAAGGTAATTTACCATACACTGATTTAGATGGTCCCGGAGAGAGTGTATTAAAAAGTCCATGCACTAGATGTGGGTTAGAAAAAAATGGACTCATGGGGGCATCTTCAAAATGGAGATCCCAGAATTTTACGAGAGTGGCTGGACCTTTTTGGGACTGCATTAATCTTAGACTTTTGCAGGAGCCAACACCAATTTCACATGATGTTTGTTTGGATTTCAACTGGTCTATTGGACTTTTGGATGATTTTAGGAGTTGGGAAATTCTTCGCCTTGATTGTTTGGATTCAACTGGGAGTTTGGATTTTTTTTTTTTTTTTTTGTGCTGAGTTTTTGGTGGATTAGGGTCAGTGGGTCTTCCTTCGCTTGCGAGCATTGATATTTTAAACAAATGAGATGCTTCTTTCTTTGCTGAATCCCCTTCATTTTTCTGTTTAACAAATAAAACATTAGTGAGAGAGGTCACAAATATGAAGCTATGCTGTTGGATTGATCTGGAGGTTACCTTTATGGGGTCCTCTGAGCATGACATATAGTCCTCTAAGTTGAATCTATCAAAATCAAATAAATATGCTGCTCTAAAGTTGGTAGCCTTATGTCTGAACATTTCGACAAATTCTGTAAAAGCAACAGAATTACATTTTGTTTTCTCAGCCTCGTCACACAATGCTAATTTATTCTCAGTGAACCCCAAATCTCCAAGAGATGGAATTTAACCATTTAGAAATTAGAACTAATTAACAAAGACATGAAACTGATGTATAATTAGCATTATGAATATAAGACAAAGGATGTACATGAGAGGAAATGGCGTTTGGTTTATCTTTGTTGCTAGATATAGGACACCCAATGCGAAGCCTCGTAATACTTCTTTACCATTTAAAATAATTTTCACTGCGTGGGTCAGAATTGCCCTTTTCTCCATAAATAATCCCATCCATTCTATTATACCAGGCTTTGTGATAAATGGCATGCTTCTTTTCTCAAAACGTTTTCGATATTGGGATCTTTTCGGTGCACACGTATGGCCTCAAGAAAGTAGTTGGCACATTTTGGACCAATCCAAACTGTTTCATCACACGTTCAGGACAATGCCACTCTACAATATAATAACATATCAATGTTGTTGAAGACCAAAAAAGAAGTACCTTAACATCATCAAAATAATCTAAGACGTCTCCATAATCTCGGTATGGTAGCCAATTAAACTACAAAAAAATATTACATAAACAAATTATTTACAAACAGAGTAGCTTCAAATGGATTTTTACGTACAGTATGATGCAAACAGTAGAGTTACAAGTGATAATATAATGTTGATTTTCTAAATATTAAATACTCACAGCATCAACTTCCATATTATCAAAGTGTTTTCTAGCTTCCTCTATATTTGTGAGATAATGATGATACCTTAATCTCTTATACCATGTATGGAATAGAGGAAACTCAAAATCATTATTCCAATCTGTAAATTGGCGTATGGGCTTGCCGATTTTCATACGAGAGTATGCTCGAATCTAACAATTGAAAAAACAATAATAAATAAAAACCTTGCACTTTAAATGCTAAAACAATAATCAAAGAACATGTCGTATATTATGTCAATTACCTGCAATAGTTTTAGAGGACCCGTTATAGTCTTCACAAATTTTTCATTCTTTGGGCAATTGGATATTTTGAAAAGGCTCCTATAAAGATTTGTAAGGCATGCAGGTCACCATGCATGCTTTTCAAAGTTTCTAAATAATTTTAAAATATATGCGGGAGCCTTACTACCAATGAGGTACAAAAAATCTGACCCTCAACTAGACAAAATAAAAAGGCATGAGTACGCCTCTCATCTTGATCCTTAGGTCTGCTCTTGGGGGATTTTGCAAAATTTTCCTTAAACCCTGTAAACTTAATCTGCACCCCCATAGCAGTCATTGTATATATCAGTTGCCTTTCCCAGCAATGCAATACATAAAGTGACCCTAGAAGATGCGGAGGAGAGTCTAACCACTTACTAAAAGGCCATCAATAGGGAGGCCACAGATGTAAGCAACATCCTCTAATGTTACAGTAGCCTCCCCACTATTGAAATGGAAGGTATTTGTCGAAGGCCTTCACCTCTCCACCAAGCCCATAATTAGGGCATGATGGAGTTCAATCCTTTTAAGTTTTGCTAGGTGCTCTAGCACACTCTTGCGTATGAGCTCCCACATATGGTCATTTATTTTCTAAGTTTCATAATTGGAGGTGGGAATGCATCTTAAGGGGCATGTCTCCTACATCTAAATAGTGATGCATCAAGTTAACCTTATATATTGTCATATCATAAGCGAAAAAATAACATTACTAAACTTGTCATCCAAAAAGTTATTTATAGCTTGCTGTTCCAAATCTGTTGACAGATATGATTTTCTTGGTCATATGAGACATCATTATTCAGTGGACTGGGATTGAACTCCATGATATTGCAAATGTCTTGCAACTTCACCCTGTAATATCTACATCATCATATTCATTAACACACACTCAAATCCTTGAAACTAATTTACAGCTATGTCCATCAAAAATTCAAAAAAAAAGGAAGAAAAAACAAGAGAGTCTACAGAAGATGACTCTCACCGTACATTGGGGTTGTCCCTAGTTTTTAACAATTATCATTTATCAGGACATATGATGATTGAATAAGTGACACTAACATGATGAATATGACTAAGTTATTTGAACATGGATGGTTTGAATCCCAACACAAGAAATTATATAGAATGCTTCATGATAATGGCTATCAATTATTACACTAGAAGCATTGGTTGTTGTGGAGCAAAGTTTCCCTCAATTGTCTATAAAAAGGTTTAACTTACAAAAATTACATCATATTGCAACTTGCGAGTTTGAGTCATGTACCATAAAAAAGGGAAAGCACATCAAAATCCACCCCATCACTATCTCAATCGTTCTTAATTCCACATCAAACTTCATCTTTACAAAAGCCAATCAACCAGTACATTTTCATGTCATATAAGTTGTTAACTCCTAGAATTAACTGGCCCAAACAGTTGAGTGCTAACGAGAAAGACCCCATTGTCTCCATTTTCTAATGACGAGTCTTTTCCCACTTCCATTTCCCAAATTTTACTCAAATGTAATAGCCATTGGAGGTACTAATGACCCAACAATAAACTAAATCTTGTGTAGACCACTATCCAGTCTGTGTTTTGAATAATGCGTTTAAAGAAGAAGAAATTATATCTCTAATTCTATGCATTTTCAATGGGTTTCTAGAACCTGTTGATTTCATAAATGGTTAGAAATTCATAGACTTGCTTTGAAACTTAGACAACCAAGATCTAATATTTTGTTCGTTTATCCCCCAAAGAAGAAAACAAGATCCAATCTTTTGCTCCTTTATCCCTCCAAAAGCAAAAAGCCAACAAACCTCTATTTTCACCTTCACAAAACAAAATAAAAATGAAAATAAAAGGAATAAGGAAAGAAAATCATGATTAGAAAGAGAGAGGACCCTAACAACCAAAATCCCCATACATTGAAGAAATTGTGTTCCAAATGAGGAATGAAAATGGAATGGCATAAAGAGGAGGAGATAATAAATACCTTTTGTTTGCGGAGGTTTTGGTTGGGTTGCAGAAACACAGAAGTTGTGTTTCAAAAAATGGCTGGAATCCAGGGAAAATGCAAACACAATCCCGAGTGCCACCTTATTCGCTGGACACCTTCGATGACAGAAATGAGCAAATGTATTCATTTTGGGCCTTCTGCAATGGAGGATGAAATGTCAAAATGGGTTTTCAAATGGGCTAGGGCAGGGTACTTGCCACATGAAAGAAAAAAGAAGAAGAACACAAGGAAGAAGAATAAGAAGAACATGGTGAAGGAGTGGAAGAAGAAGAAGAAGAAGAAATAAGAAGGTGCCAGACGGAGGAGTAGTGGAAGGAGAAGAAGAAAGGAGAAAGGTACCTAACGATTCATCGGAGATTTATAGAAGTAGCCTAGAGATATTGTCTAGGAGTTTTTTTTAAGCCCTAACAATAATGTCGATGGGCATATTTGTCTTTTGAGGGAGTACAAACTTCAAACTGGATTTTTTTTAACCTTTCTTAAGCAATTGGTATAATCTAAATTTAGGATTAATTATTTTTTGGTAAAAATCCCTTATTATAATGATAGTGAGTATATAATATATTTAGAAACATGCCCATCCTTATCATTCTATAGTTTAATAGATCCACATGGATAGATGTAATTAAGCTTACTTGACCTTATTGATCATATCTTTTAGGAAGAGTATGTTGTTCCTTAGTCCTATAAAGAGAAATGCCTTAAGAACATGTCTGATATGATGAGGAAGTAGAAGACAAAATTGAGATTGAAATACCTCAATCCTCATCTAACTCTTGAAGCTAGATTGAACAATCGTCCTCTTGGAGTTAGGCCTGAGGATTGGGAAGCTTTCATAGTACATAATTCAAGTGCCAAATCCGTAAAACAATGGAAGAAAAATAAAGAGGTGAGGAATAAGCTAAACATGTACCATATAAGTAGCAAGGATGACCACGCAAGACTGGAGGAGAAAATGGTAAGTATTTGCATTTGAATATAACATAAACGACATATTGCTTTGTCATTTAAAAACTGATGATGTGAAATTCATGCAAATATAGAAATGCCAAAAGAAGGAGGATAACTCCCTGCTTACGAGGGCTGAAGTGTGGATAGAAGCCAATAAAAGGAAAGACGGTTCTGTCCCTGATACCTTGTCTTCACATGTGGTGTGTTAATTTTTCTCATGTAATTGTAATCCTAACCATATGAGTTTATTTTATGTGCTATGCATCTCATAATAGATCATTATCTTCTAGTTACTATTCAGTGAATCTATACATTAATGTTTGTTGAGGTTAGGCTTTCTGTTTCAATGAGTCTTCATTAATGTTTGTTAAGGTTAACCTTTCTGTTTCAAGGAGTCTTTCAAGTCTTCTTGTTGGAAGTGTTAGGTCATGGTTTATTCTGTTTTCCATTTTTCTTTTCTTTTTTCTATGTTTTAGCCAAGCCTCAACGTTTGCTGCAACATACCACTACTTGTTAAGGTTAAGCTTTCTATTTCAAGGAGTCTTTTAAGTCTTTTTGTTGGAAGTGTTTGTGAACCATGTTCCATGTTGATGGTGCAGTTGGGATTGTCTATTGTCTGTTTTGCGCCTGTGCTTGTGCTTGTGCCAAACTTGATGCGTGGTTTATGTGTCCTACTCTAACTATTAGTTCCAATAACTAGGCAGTCTAAGTGAGCTTTGGTCTAGGTATTCTTCCTCAATGATTAGACCTACAATCCATGTGAGACCAAAGATACATTTTCTTGATGTGATTGAATGAAGAACTTCATGTCTGATTCTATTAAGCTGTGCTACATGGTAGGCATATGTTTTCAGTGATCCAGAGCTTCATTTGGATCTAAAATGGGTCCTCTAGAGGAAAATCTTGTTTGAAGTTTTGGATATCCAAAATCCAACATTGATGTCTACTTTTCTTAGAATAATATTGCTTGAGATTTGACTTGTTCTTTAGTTTATTATACAACTCTTTCTTTGAAAGCTGACTTTGGCTCTTTGTTTATGTTAAGACAGCATTTAAAAAATTCTATCTTTTAACCAACATTGAGATTTCCAAATCTACATCTTCATCCACTTGTATTTGGTTTTCTGGAACCATTAAAATGTGATACCTCACTTTATTTTACCTTATGAATTTGACTGGAAAGAATAAAAGAACTACTTTCCAAGCAAGATGAAGTAGATTTGCATGACATCCTCAGCATTCGATTAGCTAAGGTATTTGGTATTGATGCAAGGGGTCCTGTAATAGGTGTTGGTAACGTATCGAGAACTCAGATTATAGGATCCTCTACCGCTCTTGAAAAACTGGCTCCAAAGAAAAGAAAGTTATTGAGCAATCATCATCAATTAAGAATCTGCAGTCCCGAGTAAAATGCATAATTGAATAGTAGAAAAACATTTTCGAAGAACTTAGTGGCATAAAACAAATGATTGAGGTAAAGTCCTATTGAAATCATTGGGTGTTTTTTTTTCTTAATATTTCCATATTGAAAACATTTTTGAATAATGCTTTAAAACATTATTATAGCAGCGCATGCCTTTAGGATCCCAAACAATCACTTTGTTCCCATCGAAGACGACAGAGTCTGTTGTAGTTTCCAACACAATAGGGAACAATGAACATCCAATGAGATTGCAACCATACAGATTGATGTCATGGCATCAAGAGATCATCGCTCATGGAAGGGCTTATATTGAGAATGGGACCCAACACATTCATTGTAAACCTCTTTCAGAAAATGCATACAAGATTTCAATTGACACCATTGACAAAGGAGATGTCGACCTACATTATCCGGAGAATTATCATTCTACTTTGGGAGAAGCTGGGAGTGGATCCATAGTAGCATGGCCTAAGGCTTTTACCATATTCACTGACTAGAACTAGAAAATGAATTCTGTTGAACTTTGATCATCTATAATATAAATTTAATGTTCTAATTTTATGTTATAGTTGTTGATGTTTACGAGGACTCAAAAAGGACTCATTGGCTTCTGGCAAAGATGCTTACCGTGTTCTTGTGTAATGAATCTAGACTCATTTTCTTGATTATGATTAGATAGATGATTTAGATTTTTTTCATTAATCATGATGGTGACTTTCAAGTCATGGGAAGTTTATGATTTAGTCGTGGATGATTAACATATTTTGGGTGTGGGGTGGCACTATTGGAAGTACTTTCTTGTTTTATGTCTTTTCAAGAATGGCTAGGTCTCATGTGTGTATGTGAATGATATGAAACTGGATTGCTTGGATGGAATATCTTTAGTTACTTTTCCAATGGCTGAGCTATCTTCACCTACGATGAAGTACTTTTGTTCCTTCTTGTTCTTGTTAGTTAATTTGGTTTGCTAATGTCTGATAGTTGGTCTACTTTTCCCTTTGACATGCATGTCAGGCTTCTTTCAATGCTTGAATGAGTACCCAAGAGGTATGAAAGTTGAGAGTTCTTTTTGTAATAAATGCTAAGGTGTTGTGAGACTTCTGTATGTGATGAGCATATTAGGTTATCATCGAATTGTAATGGATCTTGTGTGATTGTTTTGCAGAGGACATATGGCGCCTGAAAATTTAGTTGCAAGATGACCAGGGAGGAGAGGATTCACACTGTAACCCTTATCCGGATTGTCCTTTTTTGGAGCTTTAAGACAGTTTTTGAAACAATTTTTTTCTCCCTTAAATTGGGAAATGGTGGCTTATGATTCTTGACACTATCTCACACTCCAGCTTGGATAAGCCAAGCATGCTCTCGGGAAAAGATGAGCAGAAAGCAAATCTTCATAAAAAGAGTACTAATACCCAATTTTTTCCTAATCGGTGTCATACAATATCTGTATTAAATGACACTGTTTTAAAACCTCATAAACTATGTTGATGATCCTTTCATCAAACAAATGCATCCTTAAAAGGTCCTTTCTTTCATTGGAACAGGGTACTTTAGGAGAATGGGTAAGGTAAGACTTCGATATACCTTATGTCAAGGAAATCACTAGTGGCATAGAATATCATCTCAACCTAACTGCCAAAGGCTATAGAGCTCTCCTATACAGGTTAAGTTCTGCCTTCTTTCCTGTAACCTTGCTCTTGTCCATGACTACAACATGCTTACTAATATAACCTTTTTATCTCCACTGTGGTGACCAGGACATGAAAGTTCCCTTTGTAGGCACAAGGCATGGATTAGAGGGTTTAAAATCGCGGTATTGGTTATAATATCGGCCTGTCAAAAAACGGATAGGATATCTGTATCGGTCAAGGTTCGCGGTCTATCACAATCATCATGGAGTGAATTTTTATTTTAATCCAAAAAAATTCTAAAAATATCCAAAAAAAAAAAGAATAATATAAAATGCTGGAAAATAATATCTTTTTTCATTAGTACACATTATAAAGCAAAATATCGGTCCCCCTAAGGCAAAGCATCCCGTATTGCTGTTTTGCCTGAAACTGTTGACTATCTCATGTTTTAATGCCTCATCCTTCTAATTTATAAATCCACCAAGTAGCCCTCAATTTAAATCCCAAATCCAATCAATTAAAATAATTATCACTCTTTAGTATATATATATTTTTTTTGGTAAAGAAATTATCACTTTTTAGGTGATTTGTAACAATATTCACTTTTTATATTTAGAAGAAGGGCATTTATTTTTAGTGGAAATTTATTTTTATGGATTAGACTTTTACATTAGTATACCCTACTAGAGGCTGACTAAGAAAATAAAACATTTGGATGCTTAATTGATTTTTTATCATTTTATTTCAATGTTTATAAGTGATCAATGTGACATTGGGCCAACTCTTATTAAATTAATGTTTGTTGAGGGACCATTTAAAAGGGGCATGTATTTTGACTTGGAGAATTAAAAGGGCAATTAAACACTTTAGACAATAAGAGAAAGCATTTAATTGTTTTAAATTTTAAATTCTAATATTTATTGTTAGACCATTTAAAAGGAAGCATTGATGTAGATTAGAGTTTTAAAACACTAGGCCACAAGTGTGGAAGACTCACACCATGTGGGAATTAATGGAGAGAGGGAAAAGCCCTCTTTTCTGACATCAGGCCCTAAGCCTCAACCCATACCCTAGACAGCGACAAATAGCTGGAAAAGGGAAAGAAAGAGGAAAAGAGGAAGACAGAGGAGGAAGAGAAAAAAGGGGAGGGGAGGAGGAGGAGGAGGAAGAAGAAGAAATGGACGGTAGCTGAGGTGGCACTGTAGCAACCAGGTCAGGTTTCAACCTCACTAGGGATTTGAAGCATGAGTTTTGCAACTCTCCATTTTTTTTTTTTTTTATGGAGAGGTATGAGGGATTTGTTCTATTTTTTTTTCCTTTGTTTCTTTAAAACTGCATGTGGCTGTTGTATTTCCCCTCTTCTACAAATGCATCCCCTCGTCCTCTTTTTTTTTTTAATTTTGGTCGTATCAGCTGTTACGATCAATATGACCAATATTTGGAAAATATCAGTCATAACGGCTAATATTTCACCGAAGCATTAGCGATTTTGACTGTGATGATACCGGTACCAATATCCAATCAAAATATCATCATGGTACAAGCCGATACCGGTTCATATCGGCCAATACAAACTGGTATCGGCCGTTATTTTAATCCATTTTAGATCACTTAAGTTCTCCATTGTTGATGAATGGAGATCATGGTTAATTGATGGCCAAGTTGCTTGGTTAGTCCCCATTTCTCATTCATTGAATTTGTAACTCAACCACACTTCTGCAAGCAGTCATAACTTTTATCATGTTTTTAATTTTTATTTTTTGTATGATTTCTCAGGTACACAAGGGCATATGTGAACAACTTGACATTTGCAACTGTAAAGGCAAGATATTTCTGGGCTTGGCTCTTATCTCAATGAACAAGAGGAGGATGACTATTGACTAATGCAATTTTCTGATATTGGATGTATGGCGCAGGACATACAACTCTATCGTACATACCCAAGGATAAGATATTGATTTCGTAGTGGGTTGAATGCGTTTAGCCTGGTATCAACTGTGTTAGGCAGGTGGGCATGATCATTGTTGGAGTTGTATTACATAATCTGTAATTGGTTTTCTCTGTCTGAGTCTTTCGTCTGTTTGTTGGAATAACATCTGTTTGCAATAACGTGATTTGACTTGGCTGGGCTTCTATTCTGTCAATCAATTTCTTTAATACTTCTCAGGTGATATAATTTCTTCATGATGGCATGAAAATCAAAAATACTTTCATATATTTTTTACTGTGGTTGTGCTAGGGTTTCATGATATAAACAGCATTTTCGCTTCGCCTGACGACTTACGAGATACGAAACTGAGGGACAAGATACGAGGACTTCACTTGCTCGAATACTTTGGGGGACCCTATCATCAGGTTGGGGTATTCTGAAAGATAATGCTGTTTTATTGCTGATTCTAAATATACCATTTAAGTAGACCCTATAGTTTAATGTCAAACTCTGATTAGATAGTGACATCTGTGATTATCCTAGCTAGCAGCATTTCATGATGGTCAATTGTATATAGGAAGCCTTCTGTTGTTGGGCATTGGATGATGTATCAAGAAGTTCTGATGACTTAGGCCAAATGAGGTATTGGGAGTGTAGATGGAACATTGTAATGGGATAGAATTACATAGCTAATATAGAATAAGAAGGCAATTGACTGATTACTGCATCATTTGGGAATATAGCTGTTGTTGTAGATTCAATTATTGATGACTTGCAGTAGTTAAATTGTAAGGACATGTAAGTGTTGGCTAATTCATTGGGAATGGACAAAACAGAGTTTAAAGTTTAATCATGTGATTTTGTAGAATGGACTGCCGTGTTGTTTACACTTTGCTATTGAATTTATCCAGACCGCGTTGCAAGGTGGAATGCGCTCATGCACGTTTTCCCCAGACAAGTGAACTAAAGATCTCCAAACCACCCTCAAGTGCACCTTGGACTGCGCTCATGCGTGTTTTCCCTAGACAATTGCAAAAAGACTTGGCATTAATGTGCTTGTGTGCTGCTACCCAGAATTTGAATTTATACAAGCATGCTCATGTACATCTTACATCAGGCTCGAACGCGTGGCGGCGATTTTGCTTCCAACAATTCTGGACTTTCTATTTCTCTTCCTACTTCTTAGGAAAGGTGAATTGTGCGTGGGCAAACCTAATCTCTACAGGTAAGCCTACATAAGGGTCTTTTTTTTCCCTTCTAGGTACCAAACTTCCTGAATAGCAACCCTAGCATCCATTAAAGATTGAAGCTTTCTCTAAAACAATTTTTGAAGGAACTAAAGTGTTGAAGCCTCTACTTTAGGTCTTTTTATCTACTCTTCTAAGCAGTAGATTCAACTTGAAGAGCCCTTCAAGTTGGTTGTTTCAAGCACAGTGAGGGTGAATAGTGAGAAGTCATTCAAATCGTCGCAGCCCTTAGGTTGAGGTACAACTAGGAGGGGATTTGTGAGTATTTTTTGTAACCTTTGATTTATAGTGCTTGTTACTGCTAGTCAAGGTGACCCGTGGTTTTTCCCAAATAGGGTTTTCCATGTAAAAAATCGTGCCTCTTGTCTTGTGTGTGTTTGCTTAATTAATTAGGTTAATTAATCTAGTTTTACTGCGATTCATTTTACAATCTATGATTGGTATCAAAACAAGGTCACACTAAGTTATTGTGTGTATCTATCATCCAAATTGCCAACATGAATTTTGATAAAGAAGGCACGTAAACCACCAAGCCTCCAATGCCTGATGAACAAATTATTCTTAGTAGAAGGCTAGGATGTTACATTTTTTAGAGCAATCGATGATGATGTCTGGGATATTGTTGAAGAAGAGGATATTGTTGAAGAAGGATACACCAAACCAACTGTTGATGCAAAAGGGCAAACCATTCTAAAACCCAATGCCCTATGGACAAAAGAAGAGAAACATGCTTCTAACTGCAATAACAAGGCTCTCAATGGCATTGTTAATGGTGTTTCAATTTCTGAATTAAGTAGAATTTCTATGCATACCACTGTTAAAGACACTTCGGACATGTTGCAACATGTGCATGATGGCACAGATAAAGTCAAGGAAACTAAACTCCAACACTTAACTTGTTTCGAAACAATAAGAATCAAAGTCAATGAAACATTCGATGAATTTTATGCCAAACTGAGTAACATTGTTAACTCAAATTTTAGTTTGGGAGAGTGCATTCCTAAAATTAAAATTGTGAAGAAATTGCTACATTCACTTCCTTAAAGGTTTCATTTGAAAGCAACAGCCATTGAGGAGAATAGAGGTCTAAGTAACCCGACTGTGAATGAACTAGTTGGTAACCTTCAAACTTTTGAGACCAACTATCTTTCAATAAAGAAATCTAAGGGTATTGCCCTCATGTCTTCCAATGCTATAGAAGATATTTTTTATGATGATTCTGATAGTGATTCTAATGAAGATTATTTTGAAGCCCTATTTGTTAAAAAATTTCAAAAGTTTCGGAAAAATAGGAAATCTTCCTTCAAAAAGGGTTCTGACAACACTAAAGCACCAAATAAGTCTAAATTTGTGCCTAAGGCTGAAAAGAATCTTGACAAAAGTAATTCAAAGTCTATCCAATGCCATGAGTGTCAAGGATTTGGACACACTGCCTCTAAATGTGCAAATCGTAGAGACAGAGACAAAAGCAAGGGAAAGACCATGAATATTACATGGGATGTTAACTCAGAATAGGATGATAGTGAACCTGATTCTCTCACTTAGGATTATGAGAAATTCATAACTTTTGTTGCTAACATTTCTGACCTCAAAGAATCGTCTGACAAAGACTCCAAGTCTAGAGAAGATTTCAATTCTGATGGTAGCTTAGATGATGAGTTTGACTTGGAAAAGGAGTACAGTATCTTGTTAAAGAAATGCAAAAGGATGTCTAGCATAACTGAAAAGGTGTCTATCAAATTGAAGGACATGGAAGCACTATACACATCTTTGACATCTAATGTAAGCAAATTGCAAAAACAATATGATCACTTATCTAACCAATTGCTTGATACAGGTGCCCAAACAGATTTGGCTATGAAGCATGTTGAAAAAGCTGAAAAAGAAATGCAGAAAATCAAAGTTGAAATTGCTTCACTTCAAGCTAACAAGGAAGAATTGCAAGGCAAATTAAGGATGGTTCATTCGGAGCTGGAATCTAGATAGGAACAGATTAAGCGGATGAACAGGGGATCTATGAAGCTCGATGAGAAACTGTGCAACCAAAAAATAGATTCTTCAAAAACTAGTCTTGGTTATGAACTTGGTACTTTAAATAGTAAAGGTAAATCTGTATTTGTCCAAGGATCTAGGATATCTTCGATGATACCCACAAATTCAAACATTGGTTATGTGAACACTGTTAAAAAGAGAAATGTGCCTAACTATTATTTATTCCCATCTATCATTTTTGTGGGATAAAATGGCACATTCGACCACACTACAACAAAATGCACTATCAAACTAGATATCAAATGTGAAAGAATTTTTTTCTCCCTCTAAGTAAAGCAAACATGTGAAGACCAAAGCAATTTGGGTGCATAAGTCTGACATTAGATGCAATGTAGTTCTAACTACTCTTATTGCTCAACAGTTAGATACTTGGTATTTGGATAGTAGTTGTTCCCGTCATATGACTGGTGACAAATCATTTTTTACCTCTTTTGAGAGCTGTGATGGTCGAAATGTAAAATTTGGAGATGGTAGTAAACAAAGATCATTGGTAAGGGAACCGTTTTCATTCCAGGTATCTCTAAACTTACCAATGTGGTTTTGGTGGAAGGTCTCAAAGTTAATTTACTGAGCATAAGTGAACTGTGTGACTCTAACCATGAAGTTCTATTTTCCTGCATTGAATGCTCCATTCTTGACAAAAAGGGAAAACAAGTACTCCATGGAAAGCAGACATCTGACAATTGTTATATTGTTGTCACTAATCAAGAGCTGTCGAGTACTTCTATCAAAATTTGTGAGACATATTTGTGGCATCAACCGTTGGGACACAATAACCATTCAGATTTAGAGAGATTGTCATCTCAATAATTGGTTCATGGACTTCCTAAGTTGGAACATATACCGAACGACGTATGTGGCCCATGTCAGAGTGGTAAACAAATTCGATCATCACACAAAAAGGTTGACTCTCTCACTACATCTAGGCCGTTGGAACTAACACACACGAAACTCATGGGTTCCTCTCAAGTTCAAATTATTGGTGGAAAGAAATACATATTTGTCATCGCTGATGACTTTTCATTGCTTACATAGGACTATAGGTTTCTAAACCTATTTGTGAGTTCGAACTTGGAGCCCTGAGGCCATACTTCTGACTGCAATCATCATCATGGATATGTCCATTATGCCTTGGGAATGGGAAAAATCATCAATGCCCCTCGAGTCATCATAAACAGCATGTGAAAGGTTATTAATGGTCCAAGAAATGCTTCTCTTCTTTTTGGAGTACTGATCACAAAATTTTTGAAATCTCTTAAGATCTCCCAGTGATCCAAAGATACAATAATGAAGATGAGAGATCCGATTAACAAGAGGACCATTAAGCAGTCAACCGCACATCTTTTGCGTTAGGATATTCCCAGAGCTCCTGCGGGAGGTGACCATGAGGAGCAGCAGCATGAGGTTAAGGGGGAGTCTTCCATTTTTGACTGGTTGGCTTGTCCTAAGATGAAGGTGGATGATGGGTTCAAGAGCCTGAATGAACACTTAAAGTCCATTGACACTTCTCTTGCTACCATTCTTGCACCTCTTTTGCATTAGGATACATAGTCATCATCATGGGACTCAATTTTTGCTGATAAACTCTGTTTATATTTTGTCCAATTTTTATTGTTGATCTAGATTTTTGTAACTGACCTTCACTTAAATCTAATAATTGTGGTATTCCTTTGAGAGTTCTTCTCTTTGACAATACTAGACAAAAAAAGGGAGTGTTGATTTTGTGATTGCATTTCACTTGTCTTTGCCAAAGTTGTGATAGGTTTTATAGGAATCTAGTGTATGTGCTACTATAAAGATTTTTTAAAGTTCTACATTTTTGGGGTAGATTTTCATGTACTCGGAGTTTTGTCTATGAATTGCCAAAGGGGGAGATTGTAAGGTCATGTAAGTGTTGGCTAATTCATTGGGAATGCACAAAACAAGGTTTAAGATTTAATCATGTAATTTTGTATAATGGACTACCATGCTGTCTACACTTTGCTATTGAATTTACCCAGATCGCGCTGCAAGGTGGAATGCAATCGTGCACGTTTTCTCTAGACCGCACTCAAGCACATCATGGACAGCACTCGTGTGCATTTTCCTGAGACAGTTGCAAAAAGACTTGGCATCAAAGTGCTAATGCTCCACTGCCTAGAATTCGAACTTATACAAGCGCGCTCACCACGCTCGAGCACGTGGCAACGAATTTGTTTCCCACAATTTTGGACTTTTTGTTTTCTCTTCCTACTTCTTAGGCAAAATGAATTGTACATGGGGGACACCTAATCTATGAAGGTAAGCCTATATAAGGGTCTTTCTCTTCCCTTCTAGGTACCAATCTTCCTGAAGAACAACCCTAGCATCCATTAAAGATTGAAGTTTTTTTTTAGAGCAGCTTTTGAAGAAACTGAAGTGTTGAGGGCTCTGCTGTAGGTCTTCTTATCTACTCTTCCAAGCAGTAGATTCAACTTGAAGAGCCCTTCAAGTTGGTTGTTTCAAGCATAGTGAGGGTGAACTGCGAGGAGTCGGATAGATCGTCGCAGTCCTTAGGTTGAGCTACAACTTGGGGTGGGGGGGGGGGGGGGGGTGGAGAGCATCTGTAAGTATCTTTTGTAACCTTCAATTCATAGTACTTGTTACTCCCAGTCAAGGTGGCCTATGGTTTTTCCCAAGTAGGGTTTTCCACGTAAAAAATTGTGCCTCTTGTCTTTATGTGCTCGCTTAATTAATTAGGTTAATTAATCTAGTTTTACTGCAATTCATTTTACAATCTGTGATTGGGACATTAAAACGAAACTAGGGTTTCGATTCTTTCATAAATGATGTTTACATTAAAGAAGAATCTTGCTATCTTTTTGTGTACGGTCTACAAGAACTTCGCCACTCTCACCCAAGTTACTCGACTAGATGCTCTTCCTGAGTCACTTAGGTGAGTCAATTTTAAGAACAATGGTTCCTTGAGTTTAGTCCCAAAGTCCTGTAGTTTTGTAACCACACCAAAATCACCTTTTTAAGTCTTGTATTTCAAACTAAATAAATAGCTTATGCATTGGATGTGCCTTTCTTTCTTTCATCATGGCACCCATAAAAAGTAGATGAGATAAAAAGTAAATATGAGAAAAAACTAGTTGAAATGTGCACATAAGATAGTTACAGATGTTATGTGCACACAAGTTATGTGCCATTGGGCCACATTCAAGTACTCATCATTCATGTTCCTTTTCTTGTCAATGCATTGAACGATGAACACAAATTCTGGTTAGGTTTTGCTGTTTCTTCTTAATTTTATGTGTGGATTTTGTTGAGAAATAATACTTTTAGCAGCTCGCATATACATCTATGTTACTAATCATAATTTTTTTTTCCTTTCATATTGCCAGGTTCTAAGAAAGCTTATGGATGATGCTTCAAAGGTTTTAAATGGGAAAGTCACCAAAGCTTGTAGATCTCTTCCATAGCCATCACATAAGTTTAGAGATTGAGTTTGAGTATTGACATGTAATGGATTCTATGATGGTAAATGCAAAGGATTTATATCATTAAATATGAGTTTTGTGATACCATGTCTTGTATAATGCTTATGACATTCAATGCCTTTGTTATAAAGAAAGAATTGCATGTAATGAAATATAATTTCTATTAAAGTCGTATGGATGAGTAATGCTATATTTTAGAAAGATTTTAATCCCTTTAGAATTGGAAATAATTGTTCACAAACTATGTTTTATTACTTCAATAAAAAAAGTTTGGAACAATTTAAAATTATCATAGAATTAAAACTGGAGAACGGTTCCTAAAAAAATAATTGGAACAGTTCAGAACCGCTCCAAAAATAAAAAAGAGGAATTGTTCTGAACACGTCCAAATTTTCAGCAACATGCCATTCTAAAATGGTTAAGAACCATTCCAGATACCATTAGGAGCAGTTTAAAACTGTTCCAGATGGCTTCTTTTGGTGTAGTGATTATCTCTACTTGGGTCCCACAATGGAGATCGGAATGTACACAGTTCCTATGTAATAGCTGTGATTGGATATCTAGACTCTTTAATTGATCCTGTCTTTGGTTTCTTTGTGGACCCCATTGGAATGATGTGATTGTCTTTTAACTCTTTTCTTGTGATTTTCCAGTACTATAAAAATTATTGTAAAATTGATGTTCACTTTCTAATTTTATAAATTTTGAAAAAAAAAGGTTATTTCCTCAAAATCTTTCCAATAAATCACATATCGATTAAAGAAAATTATTGTCCATTTTCTTTGTCACTTAACACTACGATCTACAAAGCAATGTATGTTATAATTTTGGTTGTTCGATCCACGATTGCAATTTTATAGCTTCCCGGCCCAACCTATTAATGGGAACATGAACTACCTAGTTATGTTAGTTCGACTCATTTGTCGCAACTATTACACGTGGTATAATTCATGCTTGAAACTCCAACGTGGCTCTTCCAACGATAAAATTCAGATTGTTCAAGATAAATCCCAACATCTCTAGTGTTATATTCTCAAGTTTTAATTTAGAATTAGTGGATCCCACTGTTGAATTGAGCACCATGATAAAAACACGGTTAAACTTTTCTTAGCAATGATGTCGTGTTTGCGCCCGGTTACTAAATGGTATGTCATTTAGTAGGAAATGACATAAATATTCAGATATGGCAAGGATTGAGTGCCTGAGAGATGTGAACCATAACCGATAGCCTAGACATGAATCATCAACAGGAAGCTCAAGTCTGGAATGTGACCTGTAACCATTAGCCTAAACGTAACCCTTCAGTGGAAATCATAAGTCAAAAACGTGAAAACCCTTGAATGGGATTTGTGGGCTTAGAATCAAGAAAATCCAACCTTTATAAAAGACCTTTTTCTTTGCTAGAGTTTTTGAGAAGAATTTGCCATGTTGGAGTTTTCTAGATAAGATGTGACGTATTAATCTCTGGCATTTGTAAGTGCTAGAGTTTTTTATGAGAATTTCAAAATTCTTGCTACGTAAAAGGTTTTATATTTAGAAATTTTGAAATTTCAACTCTTTTATTTTTTGGTGGAATTTCTAGATACTCTACTGTATATAGGGGAGCATTTAAGAATTTCATTACGTTGGAGAACTTCAAAATTCTATAGAAAAAGATTTTCATGAATTCCAGGCGCAAAGAATGCTCTCTTTATGGGCACGAGGCCAAATAAAACTATGATGGGTAGGCTTCCACTATTATATTGCTCTAACTATATGTTAACTTGGTCAGTCACTGTCTGTTTTTTTGAGACAAATATGATACCATGTTTTTTAAATAATGGCCATTGCAGGATGGTTTCCATTGCTATGTACATGTTTTAAGAGGGAATATTATGATTTCAGGTCATAATAGTTGCTTAGCCGCATGGTGAGGAATTCCAAGAATTTCAGGCCCTAATAATGCTCTCTCTCTCTCTCTCTCTCTCTCTCTCTCTCTCGGTCATAAGGCCAAATAAAACTGCGATGTGTCTACTTCCATTATTACATTGCTAACTATATGTTAACATGGCGAGTCTCCGTTTGCCTCTAGAGGCAAATATGGGAGAGACTATGGTTTTAAAATAATGGCGTGATAGTTCGCCTGATGTGTTAGTTTTATATTAATGAATATTATGATTTTCGTTCATAATAGTTGCGCAGGGTTGTCGTGAGGAATTCCATGAATTCCAAAAAACTAATAATGCTCTCTCTTACTCAACGGCCGCAAGGCCAGATAAAACTATGATGGCTCGGCTTCCACTATTACATTGCTAACTATATGCATGTTAACTTGGCAATTCACCTTCTGCTTCTTGGGACAAATATGTTGGGAAAAGCGGCGCAACGGAAACAACCCGCGATCAACGGATCTACCACGATTAACATACAGCAATCACACCCATCAAGCAATCACACACATGACACAGCAGTTTTACGTGGTTCGGCAAAATGCCTACGTCCACGGGAGGAGAGAACTCATCTACTATGATCCCATCTCAATTCCCTCAGGATCTAGGGTTACAATACATCATTATATATAGTTCCCGCTTTCTTGGCCACCAAGAAAACCCATACACAATGACTAAAATACCCCTAACCCTGAGTCTCGGTTCTGGCTAACCCAGACGACCGATCCGGTTTAACCGGAATACAAGACATAACCCAACAATCTCCACCTTGGCTTGGATTCCGCAAATCCTCAAAGCCACCTTGAGATACCTGGTAATGTCTTTCGTCCTCCCGTACCTCGCTGAAAGGTACGCCTCCGCACACGCTACGACCTAGCGTGGCCACAGTTGCCTCCTTTGACCTCAACACCACCGTCTTGAACGTCCGAAGTGCTCTCCATTTGTTGCCACATGCATGCATCCTTGCAACACAATGAACCTAACTTCCATCCGTCAAGACAAAACTGAAGACCTCACCGAATCCGGATCTCACTGGTACCTTGTGAATCCTTCCTTCTGTCTCCATCCCGGTGTTCTTTCCGTCAAACCTGCAACTGTCCTGTTCTAGTCTGTTCTGGTGGGTTGGGCACAGTACATGCGGGTTAGGTATGATCCGATGCTTAAACCGGCTTACTCCGACCTGAACAAAACTACCTTTTCCCGAGAAAATCATCTCCGTTCAGAGCTTCCTGGATTTCCACTAGATGATATCATTGAAGATCCATCAATCCATCTTCCAATGATCCGTCGCATCTAACTCCACCTGAACCACAGATTTCCTCCCATGTTATTTGATGTCTCCTTCACTGCTCCACCTGAAAAAGCATACCCTATCAACCTGTAGAGATTTCTGACCATCTCACCCTCCATGATGACCAATGTTCCCTTTTCCACCTTCGTAACTCCACCCGCTACAGTGCACTTGCAGCCTTTGAAGTCTAAGGCACACAAAGAAATCCAATTCTTCGTGATCCCGGAACATATATCACAACCGTTAGGGTTTGAATAACATCATTATACATCTGGATTTCTACCGTTCTTATCTCAAATGCTCATCAGTGGCATTATCCCCCCATAAGAACAAATCCATCAACCATGATAGTTATTTGCATCAAACGAATCTCTACGCGAACATATAATAAAAAGAATCTGAATCCCAATACCATGAATCAACAACCGGATCCATACCTGTAGCGACCAAAACTGATTCCCTGTCAACCGAATCCGAGCTTTGTTGCACACTACCTCCTTCTGATTCTGATTCCTTTTGCTTTTTCTTCCACTTTGGCATGTCGCTCCTTCCTGATCCCTTCGACGCGGATCTGAGCTTTCCATCAAAGTACTTGGAGCAATCTACCATTGACGACATCAAGTAACACTTTTCAATCATTGCTGTATCACGGAGTCTAACACTCTATCCTGCCAATCTCTGAAGTCGTTTCTCCATCAAACACTTCAATCTGGCCCGTGATGCTTGAATCCATTGCTATCATCGTGAATCTGTCAGTTTCTTCAGTCCCCCAATTTTCTGCCCATCAAACTGCCAATATCTTTTATCAACCTCGTAGATCTCGTCACCGTGAGCGCGCTGGAAGAAACGGATCTGAAATCCGACTCCGGATGGCTTCGATATCGCAGAATTAATTCTCTACACTCCATTTGGTCAAACATCCATGTTGACCGTTGACCAGCCCATCTTCTTCCATATATGCGTAGATCTGCTCAAAACGAGTCCGTAGGCTCAAACGGATCTCCGATCGGACATCGGACGATCAAGATATCGCAGAAACAATTTCAGCCGTTGAATTTGGTCAAACCTGCCTGTTGAACGTGCTGACGTCACTGCTGACGTCACGGCTTGCTGGCAAACTGGGCTTCTGAAACGGATCCGAGTCAGGTTCACCTGACCCGGAACTGAACTGAACTGAAACTACCCGCGATCAACGGATCTACCATGATGAACACACAGCAATCACACCATCAAGCAATCACACACATAAACACAGCAGTTTTACGTGGTTCGGCAACCATGCCTACGTCCACGGGAGGAGAGAACTCATCTACTATGATCCCATCTCAATCCCCTCAGGATCTAGGGTTACAATACATCAATATATATAGTTCCCGCTTTCTTAGCCACCAAGAAAACCCATACACAATGACTAAAATACCCCTAACCCTGAGCCTCGGTTCTGGCTAACGCAGACGACCGATCCGGCTAAACCGGAATACAAGAAACAACCCAACAATCTCCACCTTGGCTTGGATTCCGCAAATCCTCAGAGCCACCTTGAGATACCCGGTAATGTCTTCACGCACCTCGCTGAAGGGTACGTCTCCGCACACGCTACAACCTAGCGTGACCACAATTGCCTCCTTTGACCTCAACACCACCGTCTTAAACCTCTGAAGTGTTTTCCATTTGTTGCCACACGCATGCATCCTTGCAACACAATGAACCTAACTTCCGTCCGTCAAGACAAAACTGAAGACCTCACCGAATCCAGATCTCACTGGTACCTTGTGAATCCTTCCTTCTGTCTCCATTCCGGTGTTCTTTCCGTCAAATTTGCAACTGTCCTGTTCTAGCCTGTTCTGGTGGGTTGGGCACAGTACATGCGGGTTAGGTATGACCCGATGCTTAAACCGGCTTACTCCGACCTGAACAAAACTACCTTTTCCCCGAGAAAATCATCTCCGTTCAGGGCTTCCTGGATTTCCGCTAGATGATATCATCGAAGATCCATCAATCTATCTTCCAATGATCCGTCGCATCTAACTCCACCTGAACCACAGATTTCCTCCCCTGTTATTTTATGTCTCCTTCACTACTCCACCTGAAAAAGCATACCCTATCAACCTGTAGAGATTTCTGACCATCTCACCCTCCATGATGACCAATGTTCCCTTTTCCACCTCCGTAACTCCACCCGCTACAGTGCACTTGCAGCCTTTGAAGTATAAGGCTCACAAAGAAATCCAATTCTTCGTAATCCCGGAACATATATCACAACCGTTAGGGTTTGAATAACATCATTATACATCTGGATTTCTACCGTTCTTATCTCAAATGCTCATCAGTGGCATTATCCCCCCATAAGAACAAATCCATCAACCATGATAGTTATTTGCATCAAACGAATCTCTACGCGAACATATAATAGAAAAAATCCGAATCCCAATACCATGAATCAACAACCGGATCCATACCTGTAGCGACCAAAACTAATTCCTTGTCAACCGAATCCGAGCTTTCTTGCGCACTACCTCCTTCCGATTCTGATTCCTTTTGCTTTTTCTTCCACTTTGGCATGTCGCTCCTTCCTGATCCCTTCGACGCGGATCTAAGCTTTCATCAAAGTTCTGGAGCAATATACCATTCTTGACATCAAGTAACGCTCTTTTCAATCATTGCTGTATCACGGAGTCTAACACTCTATCCTGCCAATCTCTGAAATCGTTTCTCCATCAAACACTTCAATCTGGCCTGTGATGCTTGAATCCATTACTATCATCGTGAATCTGTCAGTTTCTTCAGTCCCCCAATTTTCTGCCCATCAAACTACCAATATCTTTTATCAACCTCGTAGATCTCGTCACCGTGAGCACGCTGGAAGAAACGGATCTGAAATCCGACTCCGGATGGCTTCGATATCGCAGAATTAATTCTCTACACTCCAATTGGTCAAACATCCATGTTGACCATTGACCAGCCCATCCTCTTCCATATATGCGTAGATCTCCTCACAACGAGTCCGTAGGCGCAAACGGATCTCCGATCGGACATCGGACGATCAAGATATCGCAGAAACAATTTCAGCCGTTGAATTTGGTCAAACCTGCCTATTGACTGTGCTGACGTCACTGCTGACGTCACGGCTGCTGGCAAACTGGGCTTCTGAAACGGACCCGGGTCGGGTTCACCTGACCCGGAACTGAACTGAACTGCGCTGCTCTGCTGGGCTTCTCTGCCGTACCGGGTTCGGGTCCGACCTGACCCGGAACCGAACTGCTCTGCTGCGCTGGGCTTCTCTGACTAACCGGGTTCGGGTCCGACCTGACCCGGAACCGACCTGCTCTGCTGCACTGGGCTTCTCCTCACGGATCGGGTTGAACTGACCCAACCTGGAACCCAAACCCGACCTGTTGCTGCTTGGGCTTTCTGCACAGCGGGTCAGGTCAAGCGGACCCGACCCAGACCCAGACCCAGACACCTGAATCTGGGTCGTCTTCAACCCAGCGACAGGCGCTGCCTGCAACCCGGTGTCTGCAACCCGGTTGCAGCCCATGCTGCAGCGGCAGGCTGCGCGTCCTGGTCCGGCGACGGCGGCGCTGGACCGGCTGGGGACGGCGACGGCGACAGTGGTGGCGACGTGCGGGCGGCCGGCGATCGCTGGTAAGATGCAGTTTTTTTTTTTCTCTCTTCCGATCCGGCAGCGGACGAACGGCAGTGTCAGCGAAGGAGCTGCAGCGGTCACGGCTGAGTCGGCGATGGCAGAGGACAAACGGCGACGACCCTCTTCTTTCTTCTCCGGTGGACAGCAAAAGCTTCTCCGGCGATGGCAGTCGGCGATTTCACCTGTGGCCCAGTAGAGATCAATCAACTGATCTCTTATTTCCGATGATTTTCCGCGCGCAAACAGCCTTGATCCGTCAATCGCAAAATTCAAGCGATCTCCACCTCGCTCTGATACCACTTGTTGGGAAAAGCGGCGCAACGGAAACAACCCGCGATCAACGGATCTACCACGATTAACATACAGCAATCACACCCATCAAGCAATCACACACATGACACAGCAGTTTTACGTGGTTCGGCAACCTGCCTACGTCCACGGGAGGAGAGAACTCATCTACTATGATCCCATCTCAATCCCCTCAGGAGCTAGGGTTACAATACATCATTATATATAGTTCCCGCTTTCTTGGCCACCAAGAAAACCCATACACAATGACTAAAATACCCCTAACCCTGAGTCTCGGTTCTGGCTAACCCAGACGACCGATCCGGTTTAACCGGAATACAAGACATAACCCAACAAAATATGGGACCATTGCTTTAAAATAATGGCCATTGCATGATGGTTTTTACAGCTATGTGCAAGTTTTAGAAGGAAAATTATAATTTCAGGTCATAATAGTTGTTCAACAGCGAGATTAGCACAAAGTGAAGATTCTTTCATTTTAATTGTTGGAAATATAGCTACAGAAATTTGGGGCTACTGTAAAAACAGAAATACAAAACAATTATGTTGATGTACAGGAAAGTAGCATTGACTATTGGCGGAACTATTGTCAAAGATCGTAGAGAATCAGCAGCTTCAACAATTTGCCAAGGCAAGTCGTCAAACGCTTTTTTTAGGACGAGTTCTGCCCCTTGGGAGTAAACCCAGATGCAAAGGGTCTCAATGGCAACTGCTCTCAAGGTACAACGTCCCCCCAGATGTGGATCTACCTTTGTTACACACCAAGATTAGATTGGACTTTAGCAGACAGAGCATGCTTAGAAGTTACATGGTAACAAGAGAAGGTGAAGAAGAAGAGCTTTTGCAAAGATAATTTTAGTAAAACCACGGTTTTATAATTTAAATACCATTTGGGTCATTAGTCGAACAATAAACCTACAGCGTTTAAACTCAATTAAGGCAGCATTTAAAGACAATGAAGAACATTAAAATGAAACTTAAAAATTGAATTTGAACGCTTAAAATGGTTTAAATTTTGAATTTGAACTATTTGCAAAAATGAAACATTTCTATAATAGAATATGGGTCCCCCAAGGTAGGCCGGGCTGGGGTTTGCACTCCCTACATGCGATGATCACGCAGGATGCACGTCGTGGACACGTGCCTGGTTAAACAGTTTCCAAATGCAACCCCCTGGGCCAGGCCCAACTCGTGCGCACGTCTAGGGCCTGTGGCAAAAGGGCCAAAAGATCTTAAAGTATAAAGATAAAGAAGTACTTTTATAGTACTCAAATATTTTGCACTTTTCCAATGTGGGACTCTTGCAAATACAACTAAATTCTCTATTGCTTTTAGCAAAGAAGAAAAATGAAGTGAAATGAAAAAATGTTTTGAAACCATACCCACACATTACACTAACAATCCCCCCTTGTTTCAAAATTTTTACTGAGCATTCCATTGGTACAGTGAAAAAGCTTGAACCTCACCATCATGTCATATATTCAGACTTTTAAGAGTTAAAGTGACTAAAGTCTTGAACTTCAACTCTTTCTATCAATTCAAAGTATAACAAGTAAACCATTCAAGTCCATAGGTCAGCACTTTATGGCCATGTGCTTTTATCTCAGATTTCATGAGTGCTCTAGAGAATTTGCCCAGATTGTCATAGAAAGCGGCCCCACTTTCACACTCATATAGGTGAGTATATCAAGAGTGCTCCACCATATAGGCTATATAAATCTCATTAAGGATTAAATCCAACCTCACTCGCTCCAGGTTATATACTGACACTTAATCTCACATAACATAACTTGATAGAGATGAGTATTGAGAAAACATATATTCTTATTTTGTCAGTATTCCAATCATCAGGATAGCTTGTTTTTCCCATTAAACTTATTTTTCGGGAACCCTGATCATGAGGTTGGGTTCCAACTATTGATGATTTATGGGCTTATGACCCATCCCTTTAGTTGTTTCCTTTGATTGTCCTTTGATCTGACATAATCAATTGCAATTACCCCACCACCGAGTAATTCTCTCACATGGCTATGTTGCAATCATACTTGTTTATACTTTCCGTTGTATGTGACATCGTGTGCATTGATAATTGCTGCAGTGTTATCACAATAAATAATAATAGGAGGAGTTGATTTAGACCATAAAGAAATATCATATAATAAATTTCTAATCCATTCGAGTTCCGTTGCAACAGCTCCTAGATCCAAGAATTCTGAATCCTTAGTAGAATGTAAAATTGAAGTTTTTTTCTTAGATTTCCAAGAAATTACAGAACCTCCCAATGTGAATGGATAACCACTTGTAGACTTAGAATCATCTAAGTTCAAGTTCCAGTCAGCATCGTTGTAACACTCAACTACAGGTGGATAACTAGAATAATACAATGTATAGTCCATAAAATGCTTTAAATATTTAAGTACTCTTGATACAACATTCCAATGTTTAGCATTATGATTGCTTGTATATCTACTTAATTTACTTATAGCATATGCAATATCAGGGCAAGTATAATGCATAGCATACATTAAACTACCAATCAAACTTGCATAATCAAGTTTTGCTAAACTATCACCATCATATTTTACTAAGGTAATACTAGGGCCAAAAGAAGTAGACACTGGTTTACAATCGAAGTGATCAAATTTTCTCAAAACGTTTTCTATATAATGTAATTATGCCAATTTATTTTCAGTGTCATCTCTAATAATATTGATTCCTAATATTACACTTACTTCTCTCAAGTCTTCCATGTCAAAATTATTGGAGAGAAGTAACTTAGTTTCTTTAACACAATCCAAGTTAGACCCCAATAATGAGTAAATCGTCAACATACAAGCACAATATTGTTGTAGAACTGCCATTAGATTTCTAATAAATACATTTTTCAGCTTCATTTACTTTGAAGCCATTAAATAAAATAGCTTCATCAAATTTCTTATGCCATTGTTTAGGTGCATGTTTTAGTTCATATAAAGACTTTATAACTTGCACACCTTATGTTCTTGTCCTTTTAAGACATAACCTTCTGGTTGTTTTATATAAATTTCTTCATCTAAATCTTCATTTAGAAAGGCAGTTTTAACATCCAACTGATGTATAATCAAATTATGAACAGCAGCAATAGCAAGCAAAATTCTAATTGAGCTAATTATTGATACTAGAGAATAAGTATCAGAAAAATCTACTCCCTCTTTTCGACAAAAGCCTTTGGCTGCAAGCCTGGCTTTATATTTTTCTATGGATCCATTAGGTCTTGGTTTCTTCTTAAAAACCCATTTACACTCTAAAGTTTTGGTACCTTATGGTAAGTCAACTAATTCCTGAGTATTATTTGCTAAAATGGATTCTATCTCATCACCTAATGTGTCCTTCCAAAAGGCAGCATCATAAGAAGCCATAGCCTCCTTAAAAGTAAGTGGGTCTTATTCTATTAAATAGATTTCAAAATCAAGACCAAAACTAGTGGCAATCTTAGGTCTCTTACTTTTTCTAGGTTGCCAATCCTCTTCCTCGGGAATTTCTAAAACTCTTTTGGATAAGGAGGGTTTTGAGGTGAAACTAGATTCAAAAGGGAACACATTTTCAAAGAAATCTTTATCTCCAGATTCAACTAGGTTTTGGTCATCTAATTTCAGAAATCTATAAGCAGCACTATCTATTGTGTATCCTATGAAAACACATTCCCATTAGTGGGGGCCTAACTTGAGTCTTTTTGGGTTAACTATTCTAACATGAGCCAGACAGCCCCATACTCTAAGATATCTTAGATTAGGCTTCCTACCTTCCCAAATCTCAAAGCGTGTTCTATTTGTCTTAGAGTGTCAAGCTCTATTTAAAATATAGCATGCAAACAACAAAACTTCACCCCACAAATTTTTTGGACAACTAGATGATATCAACATACAATTAACCATTTCAATCAAAGTTCTATTTTTTCCTTCTGCTATTCCATTTTGTTGTGAAGTATAAGGGGCAGTATTGATTCTCTTAATTCCTTTAGATTCACAAAAATTTAGAAACTCTTTTAAGGTGTATTCACCACCTCTATCACTCCTAAAGGTTACTATTTTTTATCCAATTTAATTCCAACTTGACTAATATAAACTTTAAACTTAGCTATTGCTTCATCTTTAGTTCTTAATAGGTATACATGAGTATATTTAGAACAATCATCAATAAAAGTAATAAAATAATATTTAGCACCTTTAGTCATAGTATTACTGAAATCACAAATATTATTAGAATGCACTAGTTGGAGCAACTCAGATTGTCTTTCCACAGTATGAAAAGGCTTGTGAGTAATTTTGGCTTGAGAACAGACTACACATTTCTTATGTTCATCAGTATATATATCAATCAAGCCATCATTACTCATATTCCTCATAGTACTGAAATTAATGTATCCTAACCTACCATGCCATTCATCAATAGAAGTAACAATATAGCTAGAAGAAGATGCAACATTATTATTAGTAACATTGAGTTTAAACATACCATCACATGTATAACCCTTATTGACAAATACACCCTTTTTGGTTATTACAAATTGGTCGGATTCTATTACCTATTTAAATCGGGCCTTATTCAAGAGAAAACCTGAGACTAGGTTCTTTCTCATCTCTATGGCATGAAAAACCTTCAACAAAGTTACAGTTTTTCCAGAAGTGAACTGAAGTACAACTTTCCCTTTATCGACTACTGGAGTAGCAACAGTAGTTCCCAAAGAAAGCTTACAACTATTAGTGACCTCCTCATAGGTTTTGAATGCACCTCTTTCATAGGTGACATGGGTGGTTGCACCTATGTCAATCCACCATCCTTCACACTTAGCACTGCTAATGGCGTTTACTTCAAAAATGATAGCAACTAGGTGTTCCTCCTCAGTAACATTATCTTGAGGCTTGTTAGATTGTGATTGCTGTAGAAGCTTCTTCCTGTATCGACATTCTCTAGCAAAGTGAGTTGGCTTTCCACATACAAAACAACTGCCTTTAACCTGTGGCTTGTCAGTCCCTTTATTTTTATTGAACTTTATATTCTGGTTTTGCCTCCGATTCTGACTTTTAAAGGAAACATTGTTCTTCTTATTCCTTCCAAGATTTTGATCAAGTTTTCCTTTTTCCTTATTAGTCTCCTTGGGTTTAGATTCAACAATATGTATCTTTCCATTATTCTCTGCCTGATCCTATTTATCACTTATCCGAGCCTCTTTTGCAATGCTCAAGTAGCGTTGAAGGCGTTCCAAGGAGTAGTCTTTCCTTTTATGTCGAAGAGCTTTCTGAATATCCTTCCAAGTGGGTGGTAACTTTTCAATGATAGTTGCCACTAGGAATTGATCATCAACTCGGATCCTTTCTTTCATAATTTCATTCACTATAGTCTGTAAATCATGCGCTTGGGACAAAATTGGTTTATCATCTACTATCTTGAAATTTAAGCAGCGACCAACTGCATACTTTTTAGCCCCTAATTCCTTTGTCTTATATTTTTTATCTAGAGGTTTCTAGAGTTCTTTTGCAGATGAAGAATCAGAATATAGATTATAGATGTTACCTACCACTGAGTTCATAATGTGGCTCTTCCACAAGTAATCTTCTTCTTTCCATTTCTTTCATGCAATTGAGCCACCCAGACTTTCTACTAAAAAAAAGGAAGTCGGCAATATTTCACCCTACCACCTGATGGTAGTTTTCATACCACGCACTTTATGCTAACTAAAATCAAAGTGCAATATCCAATACATGAACCCCTATATCAATTAAAACCAGAAAGTTTTCAAAATTGGCAGTCAACAATATAAGACATACTGAAATTAACAGAATGAGAAGATGAAATCCAATTGGAACAGGGGCTACAGTAAATTGTGATTAGTCCTTCCCAAAAGGTTGGGACATCCTCCATTAGGAAAAAAAATAGAAAAATTAAAAAATACTAATCTTGAAATTCTAATAAAATATTAAAAATTATAAAGAATAGCAGGAGGACCCTTCAAAGGTTTAAAACAAGGCATTTAAAAAAATTGTAGATCGCACCAAACACACACAAATAGATTCATTTGATGTAAAATGTATCAAGATCACATGGCCTCAAAGCAATTAAAAATCTGCCAAATATGGAATTGGATCTAAGGCTAGGAAAAAAAATATCTCCATGTGGGCAATTGCTCACCACTCATCAACATCGAAGCTGTGACATAGGAGATCATTTGGAACTCTAAAATACAAAGTGATCGTGTCATTGAGAAAGCAGTGACGGAGCAAAGGTGACAATCAAAACATGCTAACAGTTCATCTCGATGGCTTTGACCCCGTGGCTAGGAATGAATAATGCACGTCTATTATTAGTTAGCAAACATTATTATTTTTTCAATGGGGCTGGTGGGCCCCATCTAAATATCATTTGAGCTTTTTGAAGAATTCGTCTCCTTGCCTACAGACTGACTTTAATATAGAGTCCAAATCAAATATAAAACGATAAGGAATTTGATAGGAAATAATTTAGAAATTCTAGACATGTGGGGATATCTTTTAGTAGACTTCTGTATACATTGGACTCTTTAGATGGGTTAAAATAATCTAATTGGCCAAAATCAACCATGCAGAGATTTGCTCCCTCCAAATTTCCATTAGAATCAAAACTTCTATTAAATTGGACTCTTCAATTCTTCAAATTAATTAGAGAATTTGACTCAATTTTTCAAATCAAATAGATAATTTCACTCAATTTCTCAAATCAATTTGATAATTTCAAAATGGAATCATATACCTTTAATATATATTAATTATTAGTTGCTTAGCGGCGTGGTTGAGACCACCCACCCACCAACCAACCACGGCGTGGTTGAACTGCATGAATTCTAGGCCCTAATAATGATTTCTCTCTCTCTCTCTCTCTCTCTCTCTCTCAAATGGTCACATGGCCAAATATAGGTTGGCTTCCATTATTACATTGCTAAGTATATGTTAACTTGGCAAGTTAACGTTTGCCTTTTGGACAAATATAGGACTATGGTTTTAAACCAAGGGCTTTTAGTCCCAAGTCTATTTTTTAAAAGTTATATAGCTTTAAGTCCACCTCCAAGGATTTTAGAATTTGAAGCTCACAAGGATAGTTTTGCCCCTAAAAACACTAAAAAGCTATCATTGTGTCCCTCTTTAAAAAAAATTAAACAAATTAATAAAAAAAAGATTTCCAAAAAAAAAAATTTTTTTGCCGGCACTATGACAGTCCGACTGCCAAAACTGGCCAGCCAAAACAGTGGCCGTTAGGCAAGTTGTTGGTCACTAATGACCACCATTCCAACGACCGGTGGTGACCGGCCACAGCTCCAGTGACTGGTGGCCGGCCTACCTAGTGTCACTTGGCTGACTAGCTGCAGTCCGACACTAGCTACCAGCCAACAATAAACCCTAGGGTTACAATGACCATTATCACAAAATAAGTAGAATAGAATAAATTTGAAGTACTAAATCTTATAACACTAGTGGACTCTTGCAACTAAGAATAAGGGAGGTGGACTTCTATCAAATTAAGTCTGAAAAATTAGATTTCCACGTAAATTACCTAAGCCATTGAGTAATGGTTTCTCCTACTTTGCGTAAGATTTATAGGGAATATTATGATTTTAGATCATACTAGCTGCTCAGGCACTTGGTGAGGTCGGATTCCTAAAAATGCTTTCTTTCTCTCAACGGTCACAATGTCAAATAAAACTATGACGGCTTGGCTTCCACTATTAACATTACTAAGGGCTTGTTTGGTAGGTCTAGCCTTATTTTTATAGACCATCTAAAATAGAGCTATTAAAAAAAGAGCTATAAAAAAAAGAGGCTAGATTTAAAATATGTGTTTGGCAATGAAAGCATCTATTTTAAATAGACCATTTTAAATCAATAGTTGAAAATTTTTCACAAATATATTGAGATCTAATAGGTATTAAGCCTTGAAATTTTACTTCATAACCACGTTTGGCCTCCCAAAGAGATCTAACGGTTTGGATTTTGTGTTTGAGGCCCCCAATTTTAAAAAAAATATATTTAATAATTCATGTTTTTACATAAATATCTCAAGTTTGGTGATGATCCAACGGCTGACATTTGGTCTCATAATGGTCATTGACCTTCTACATATTTTCAATGGTTTGGATTGTTATTTACTGTCCCAGAAATAATAATAAAAAATAAAAAAAAGGGGCTGCCTGTGGACTAGTACAAATTCAGCATATTAAATTCAATGGTTGAAAGTTTTTTACAAATATCTTGAGATCCACAAGGAATCAATTCTTGAAAATTGACCCCATAGCCGTTTTTACTCTTCCCAACATTTCCAATGGTTTGGATCTTGTGTTTGGGCCCCACAAAATTCAAAAACTAGTATCCAATGGCTCACGCTTTCTTACACATATCTCGAGATTCCGGAGGAATTAACGGCTGAAATTTGGATGGGTGGCCGTAATTGATCATGTGAACATTTTCAACGGTTTGGATGTAGATTTAGGGGCTCGGATTTTGAGAAAAATTGAAAAAATGTACTGGGCGTGATCCCTCAAAATACTGTAGCTGGGCGCCTCTTTTTTTTTTCCTCTGATTTGGAAATGCATCACAGCCCCTCCTCTTCAAAATAGAGCTTTTACCTCTTATTGTCTAAATTAAATAGAGCTAAAAATGCATGCCAAACGCCTCTATTTTGTTAACTCTATAAATTTTAGACATTTAGACAATAAGAGGGGAAATTTTAGACTTGCCAAACATGCACTAACTATATGTCAATTAGGCAACTCACCGTCCACTTCTTAGGACAAATATGGGACCATGTTTTAAAGTAATGACCATTGCATGATAGTTTCTCCAGCTATGTGCAAGGTTTAGAGGGAAACTTATAATTTTAGTCATAATAGTTGTTCAACCAAGTGGTAAGGACACATCAAAATATTCTTTCACCTTTAATTTGTATTATTAAAAAAAACCATAATAAGTTGTAATAAAGACTGTTTTCAGCTTGTTATAGTGGTTTAGAATGGTTTTTTTTCTTTTTTTGTTTTCGTCCTAAAATGCATTGGGAAATAACCAATCATCTTAACATTTTTGACATTTCTAAATTAGAGAAGTTAACCAAAACCATTGTGTCAGTTTGTATGTGTTGTACTAGAGAATATTCTATTATAATGCTAGAAGCAGGTTTTGAGAACCACTGGCCCAATGAATGGCCTTGGTTTTGATTGTGGTTTGAAATTTCTTTGGCACCGAAGTAACTCTGACAAGTCAACTCAATCTCGGTCAATACCAGTAAAACATTCAGCCCCATTATTAAGTGAGTTTTATTCAGGTTGATCTTGTATGTGTTATTTGTTGTGTTGGATTAGCCCAAACACCAAGCAGATAGGTGTAAAAATAGAAATAACAAGAACAAGAGATTTTCTGATGCATTTTAATAATTGAGCGAACTACTTAATTAACTAATAAGTATAATATGGTAATTGGTTAAGTTTTCTCAAAGCAATCTCTTTCCTCACCTCTAGAAGGTGAAATCTAGAACCATGTAGACACCTGAACCTCTTACATGGTTCCAATCTACACTATCCCTATATGTGTGCGGCTGAACTCTACACGAGATGCATCAGAATTCACTCTAAAATTTGACCTAATTAATCACTCAGGGCATATTTGTGTACTTCCATAGAAGAAGAAAGCCAAGATCCCTCGACATCCATTGTGTATGGGGATGGGTCAAACTTCGATTTCAATGAAAAAGTGATAAAGATGGCTATTATTTCGAGATTATCTGTGGCAACACCCTGCACTAAACACCAATATGACAACAAAATGAAGGAAAGTGTCTCATTACTACTGAAAATACTCTGCATCAGTGTGCCCTTGAAGGCGCATTTGTTCGCACCTCAAAAAAATGCTACTTTTATTTAATGGAACATTTTTTTTTCTTCCCTGCTTGGAAATTCACTCGTAAGTAAGTGAAATCAAAGTCAATGATCACTTTTAGGACAAAGGAATGAGAAGGATATTATCGAAAAGTATAAAATGTCAAAAATCAGTGTGCTATATACGGTGGTGGTCATTCGAATTTTGTGCTTATAATTAGCGTGTAAGAACAAAAATCCAAACTCACATATTTTTGAAATAAGGTGCAGGAAATTCTTACCTGGGCCTTAGATCAGGGCTAGGAGGAATATGGGGCTGGCCATGGCCCCCCAAGAAATTATGGAAAACCCCTAGAAATATTTGATAATCCCCCATATGTTCAGCATGAATTTTAAGATTTGTTTACACATTGCCTCCCGAAACAATTCTTTTCTGTAGTGACCCGTCCTTTGAAAAGTTTCTTCACTATTGGCTTAAACTCAAATGCGGCAGATGCGCTTGCGCATGCCCAATTATGAATAGGGTCCAAGTCATGGTTTAGTAATTTACTACCCATTCGCCTTCTTCCCCTGCAGACTCCTATCATAACCACTGTTAAATTATATCCCTCTCTCTATAAATACCGACCCTCCACCAATCACACCACACACAGCCAACCCACAATATGGCAACCATCAAACACATCCACATCTCTGCTTTCCTCATTTTCCTTACCATTCTCAATCCAACAGCCAATGGAGCAGATAACATACTCTATGGAGGAGAAACTCTTTATGCAGGCAAGTCCCTAACCTACAAAGGCTACTCCTTCATATGCCAAGTTGACTGTAACCTGGTCCTCTACGAGAACGGCAAGCCCATTTGGGCCTCCAATACCGGTGGCATCGCTCGCAACTGCTACTGTTCGATGCAGAAGGATGGGAACCTCGTGGTGTACAAGCCGGGTGGGACGCCAATTTGGGCTAGCAACACTGGGGGGGCGACTGCTAACTATGTGCTGATATTGCAGAAGGACAGGAATGTGGTGATCTATGGTCCTGCTAAGTGGGCCACCAACACTAACATACATGGGAAGGGTGTGATCATAACCAGGGTAGATGGGAATAATTCATGTTGTGAATATGACATTCACCGTTGTGCGCATCCACGGAATCATAAGATCAAACAATCAACCACACAAGAAGAGACACCGAGATTTACGTGGTTCACCCAAACCGGGCTACATCCACGGGCACAGGAGGACGAACATCTTTACTATGACTAGTAAAGCATACAAGAGATTCCCACACTCTCACCTCATCTCTCCTACGTGGTGTGGGAGCATCACGGGCAACTGATGCCGCCGCTGCTGCTGCTGCAAGGTCTAAGGTTACAGACTATACAATATATAATCTCCGCTTTCTTGGCCACCAAGAAAGCCCCGGTACAATTACCAAAATACCCTTGACCTTAAACCAGTCCCTGGCTAACCCAGTGGACTCATCCGGCTAAACCGGAATACAAGACATAAACCTAACAATCTCCACCTTGGCTTGAATTCCGTACAACTCCGTACAACTCGAGCTACTAGGAGATAAAACCGGCAATGTCTTCACGTACCCTGCTGAATGGCACGTCACTGCACCAGGGATGCAGTCTTCTTCAACACTTTGACATGTTGAACCAGCACATGAACTTTGAGCAAAGTTCATACCCTCGTCAAACTCCACCTCGAACTAGAAGCTCGAAACCATTGACGAATCTGAGTGATATCTGAATCACTCACCATCTTGCCCCCATCTTCAACATCACTGTGAAGATCCAATCGCCACAAGCATGCAAGCAAACAGATCGGGAATACAAGTCCAGATGACTCCATTGCAGAACAACCTCTGCCTCCGAGCGGTCAAAAAACACCATTTGACCGGGCCTCCGATCAACTGCTGATACATCAGCTCCTCCTTGCTGCTTTTCCGGCTTGGCTCTGGCAAGATGAATAACATCACATGCGATCATGTGAACCCCAAACGAACAACATCGTTTGAATCAGCAAACCCTTTGCAACTAGGCCGGCGACTCCTATTATTGGGTTTGCAATAACAACCAGGTCGAGTAGACCCGATTCTAGCCTCAATCCACATCTGTTCAGATCTCCTCCAGATTTCTGTATTAAACTATAGATCTCGTCACCACGAGCACGCTGGAAGAAACGGATCTGAAATCCGACTCAGGATGGCTCCGATAACGTAAAAACAAGTTTCTACGCTCCAATCGATCAAACCTCCTCCTTGATTGTCAAACAGCCAATCAACCTCTTCCACTGCGTAGATCTGCTCGAAACGAGTCCGTAGGTTCAAACGGATCTCCGATCGGACATCGGACGATCAAGATATCGCAGAAACAATTTCAGCCGCAAATCTGGTCAAATCTGGCTGTTGACCGTTGCTGACATCACTGCTGACGTCACTCTGCGCTGTCTGCTGGGCTTCTGGAGCGGACCCGGGTCGGGTTCACCTGACCCGGAACTGAACTGCAATTTTGCGCTGGGCTGGACCGTCTGCTAACGGGTCAGGTCAGACCTGACCTGACCTGAACTGAACCTGCTGACTGGGCTGGACCTTCTGATAACGGGTCGGGTCGGACCTGACCTGACCCGGAACCAAACTTGCTCTGCTGCCCGGGCTGCGCTGTAATCGGGTCGGGTTGAACCTGAACATGACCTGGCCCAAGGACTAAGCTTGAGGGAGCACAAAATATGGTGGTGCTTTAGAGCACCATACACTTTTTCTTACAATTGCTTTTTCTCCACCTGAACAACACGTCAGCTCTTTTTAGCCTCATGTTTGTCTTCTTTCCAGAGATTTCTTCACGTCTTCACGTTTGCAATCAGCTTCTGCAACAGGGGACTGCAACAGGCGAGCTCTCCGCGGGTTGCAGCGGCCCCACGGCGACGGCCCCACGGCGATGGTGGCAGCGGCGGAGGACTCCCTCTCCGGCGAGAAGGACGGCGAGAATCCCGGCGGATCTCGGTGGTGACCGAGATGATTTGGGGCGTGATTTTCGGATCCTCTGCGCGCGTCTTCTTCGCAGCACCTCCACCTCTTCCGCCTTGATATCCTTGCTCTGGAGGAGCTCTTCCAGGCGCTGCCCCACGGCCAGCACTACTTCCAGAAGAAGAACTACTACTTCCAGCGTCTTGTTCAGCGCTTTGACTGGTGCCCGCGGCTGCGGTTCTCCTCTTTCTCACCATTGTAATAACTTGGACACGAACAAGAAAACACTATGGCTTTTACAGAGAAATCGGGAAAGGTACAGGCAATAGTGAAACTTAACGCAAACTCCCAAAAAAAACCTCTCTTCTTCTCCTTTACCATCTGTGATCAGACAACAACCGCAGCAATTTAACTCCAGATCTGAAACAGTGTGAATCATTTTTCTTCCGATCCAGCGAAACCGGAGAACTCAATCTCGTCTTCTTCTTCTCCGATGGTGGCCCAACCAGAAATCACGAACCGGATCTCAGTTAATCTTCATGCGCACAACCTCCAAACCACTGAGCGATCTCCACCTCGCTCAGAAACCCGAGGAACACCAACCTCATCTCTGATACCAATTGTTGTGAATATGACATTCACCGTTGTGCGCATCCACGGAATCATAAAATCAAACAATCAACCACACAAGAAGAGACACCGAGATTTACGTGGTTCACCCAAACCGGGCTACATCCACGGGCACAGGAGGACGAACATCTTTACTATGACCAGTAAAGCATACAAGAGATTTCCACACTCTCACCTCATCTCTCCTACGTGGTGTGGGAGCACCACGGGCAACTGATGCCGCCGCTGCTGCTGCTGCAAGGTCTAAGGTTACAGACTATACAATATATAATCTCCGCTTTCTTGGCCACCAAGAAAGCCCCGGTACAATTACCAAAATACCCTTGACCTTAAACCAGTCCCTGGCTAACCCAGTGGACTCATCCGGCTAAACCGGAATACAAGACATAAACCTAACAATTCAACGGTGGATCCGATGAGTGGTGGCAGTGTAGTGGTAGCTGGGCCGGCCATTACCAATGGCACGAGTCTGCCAGTTAGCAATGGCACGAGTCTGCCTCTTAACTCAGGGGTGGCGACTGAGTGAGGAGACAGGGTTCTCTCTCTCTCTCTCTCTCTCTCTCTCTCTCTAGTATTGCTCAAGTGGGCCACGTTCGTATGATCTTGGTGTGAACCATCTTTTTATATCTAAGATGGGTATGTAATGGTTTCTTTCAGTGAATTTGAGTCAGTTGTTTGAGTCTACTTTCTATCTACAGTGGCTGATCTATGGTTCGTGCTGTGGTTACCTGGAAATTTTTTTTCTTTTTTTATTTATCTAATTTTATTTTTTAATGACTCTGTGAGTTATTAATTAGCATTGATTAGTTATTACAGAAAGATTTTTCACTTATAAGAGCATACCCCATATTGTGCTAATGTGGCCCATTTGGATCTGTGCATTTCATTTGGGGGCTGGGGTAGAATAGATGGAAAGGTTTCCCAGTTAAGGGTAAAAGGACAAAAAAATAAAATAAAATAATCTGCCCATTGGATTTTTCTTACCCTGATTTAAGGATCTTAATTAATGTGTAATAATTTCTAACCATATATTTTCTTTGAGATTCTAATCTTCCATGACCATAAAATTAACCGCAGTGGTAGATGACGGGATGGGAAAATAATTAAAAGTTTATTGTGTCTTTGGGTCGATGGGTAGACTAAAGAACAGTAAAATCATGCCACAGAGCTAAGACTTTGTTGGAACCATGGAATTCCTGTTTCAGATAAGACTTAGTACCATCAATCAGATTTTAATATTTGTATAAAGTGCCTCTGTTTGGACACGAGGTATATAGAAACTTTTGGAGGAGCCGGGGAAGATGTGTGGAATGGCATTTAAATTTAAGGCCAAATTCGTGCAATTTCTAGAGTAAGCATGTTGATGTGGGCCCATGTCAGCCTGTTTATGATTCTAGGCCATGCCATGTTGTGCCCCGGCTGTGCTGTCCATGGGAGGGCCCACATGCCCCTTTTATTTTTTTTAAATTTTTAATATTTTTTATATAAATTGAAAGAAAGATTATACAATTTTAAGGTTCCCGACTTAAAATAAAATTGAAATTAGTAGAACAAATGCAAAAATATGGATTCCAATCTAAAAATGAAGAGAAAAATATTATTAATTTTACATTTTATATGCAATTTATATATAAAAAATATTCTAAGTAACGGGCCGTGCCGTGCCAGCCCACGACCCGTGGCCCCTTTGTCCAGCACCTGTGCTGGGCCAGCGCATTGACCAAGTCAACATGTCAAGTCTGCCACGGCCAGTGTTTTTGCAGGCTGGGCCATGCCGTGCCAAGGTGGCCGCCAATATGTACACACTCCTAGTCTAGACATGCTTATCTTGAGTAGGGCTATTGAAAGGACCAGGTGCCAAAGCCAGCTCAGCCCAAGACTTGAAGAGAAGAAATTTCATTTTTAATTCTTTTAAAAATAGACACAGTTTATATGAAGAGTTTAATAGAAAAATCACACTCTATGGACACTACACAAAAGAGAGAGAGAGAGAGAGAGAGAGAGAGAGAGAGAGAGAACGCTTTCACTTTAGTTTATTAGGTTTGGAAGTGATCCCCAAAGACCATTTCTAGTTTTTTGTGTTTTCTTTTAGTGGTAATGACGGTCAAATTTGACCCTCGGTTAAATAGAGGAGGGTCGAATTCAACCATCCCTTGTTTTTGTTTAAATTGTTGAAACCCTATCTTCTTCTTCTTCCATCCTTCAACAATGATTATAACCTATTTGAGTCCCCAACTCTTCAACCTTTCAACCAAGTGGTCACAAGTGTGTCTCTTTCCCATTGTTTGGTCCCTACAAGCATCTTCCTTCTCTTTACTGAGGTATTGGTCAAGATAATGTTTTCCCTCCTTTCATCTTCTTCCTTTTACGCCTCACATGACACATTGTTTGGGTTGTATAGTTGCCTTCTTTCTATCTCATTAATCTTGGAGACAAGTATACACAGGTATATGCTGAAAGGTAAATTTTTTGATGCAAATATTCAATATAATATTGGTATTATCTTTTGAGTAGAATACTTGTATGTTTAGAGAATTTTGTTCATAAATTTCCAAAGGAGGAGATTGTAATTAGAATTATATGTAATTGTCTAATTCATGGGTTGGAGCCATTGAATTGTACTTTTCTATTTTTCTTAGAATGGATTGTGGTATATGTCACCTTTATGTTCATGCATTTGCATATTTATGCATTTTTTTTATGATTGATTAGGGGTTTAATTAGGTGAATTGCATCACTATTTATCAAATTTCATCCTTTCATGCATTTTCACCTAAAAACTTGAATTTTCATATTTTCACACACTTTCTGCATTAATTTAGAAATTTACAATTTTTCTCTAAAGAATCCCAATTGGGGTAAAACTCCCAATTGAAGAAAAACTATGTTTAGACAGGTCCCACTTCAATGTGGGCTTTTCAATATTTTATGGATTTGCTTAAAATGTGCATGAAGATGTAAGCAATCATGTGGAGCATACCATATAAGAAATATGAAAGATTGTCTTCATGAGGACCTCACACACATACACACATGCTTGGATAGTTAAAGGGGGGCCCTCTCTAAAGTTGTTGAAAGAATTCAAATTTGAATCAAGAAAAGAAAGCCAAGGTAGAGAGAATTCAGGCAAAGGAAAGTCAAAGAAAAGGAATTCAAAAATGACAAGGAATTCAAAAATGAAAAGTCAATCCCGTTTTTCTTTGGATAGTAAAAATTTAAACAGTCATAACTCTCAAACCGAGCACCGGAATTGGATAATCTATTTACTGTTGGAAAGATCTTTTTGAGTAGATATCTGTAGGATTTAAAATTATATCAATAGGATTTGAAACAACAAAGTTATAGCTCAGAAAGCTGGCTATGTATTTTTAAATGGGATTGCAAAAATATTGGAAACTTTTTCCATATTACACACCTTTGGATGGGTCCATCTCTTTTCAAGTGAAGTACATTGAAGATCAAAATGGGGTCCACCATCCTTATATTATACTTTTCAAGATAATCGAAGAAGATTTGAAGAAATTCCTCAAGAAATTAAAGAAGAAAAGCTTATTTAGAAGATTTACTTGCACATAAGAGGAGAATCTTTCAAATATGGAAAGTTTTTGTAGAAATCGGTTTCTAAAGAAAAGGGAGAAAGAATCTCTCCAAAACTATTAAGTCTTTGCTAACTTAGAGGTCAAGCCAAGAGACATTTCAAAAAGAAGACTTTATAAGCTACAAAATAGGAAAAAAATAAGGAAACAAAGGGTCTCCATACCCTATAAATACATGCCATGAACATCCAAGAGCTCTCATCCCCTCTCCATGCACTCCTCATTCTCTTCTAGCCACTCTCTCTCGTCTCTCCTCCACCTCTCTTCCTTTCATTAATATTCTATTTTTACTTTTAAGGTCTTTTTAGAGCCTTGTTCAGAGAACTATGAATTTAGAAGAGAGATTCTTAGAAAGTAAATATTATACAAGAATGCTTCTAATGAAATTTTTGATGAAAATCTTAGCAATGTCTGGGTGAACCTTTGGATCGAAACACACAGATGAAACTACATAAATTTTAATGTTGATTCATGTGGTTATTCAGTTCTTTTTTGTCTCTTTTAAATGAATACTCTATTAGAATAATAGATCTATCTGTATGCCTTAGGCAACATCTGTTTTGATTTGTAATGAAAATAATTTGACGATTTTATGCTTATTTTGATAGATTATGCTTAGGGCTAAGATCTTTTGATAGTTTATACTCAATCTAATAAATCATGCTTATGATTTTTCATTCTTTTATAAGGTGAAGGAGGTCTTGCGTGATGATTTTATTCTTTTTATTAAAAATTAGTTTTTGTGAAAGACAAATTTTTCAGATAAGAAACATTGATTTGTTTCTAATCTGAGTTATTTTGAGATAAAAAATAGAATAATTGCATGATTGGATTAATTATCTTGATTAGTGATTCTGGATGCTTTGATCTATTTTTTCATTAAATTTTCACTACTTTCAATTGGATCAAGTTTTTGATATTCTTATTTTTATTTCAAATCAATCTTCTAGTTAAAAGAAATTTCAAAATTTTTATTAAAAAAAGTTTAAAAGTGCTCCCTGTCAGATCGACTTGTATTTGTCACTATCTCAACAAGACAATTATGCACTTGCAATTTTACGTAGATTAATTAAATTCACATCATCACCGGAACAACTAAAGGTGAAGATCACAAAGAAACTAAAGAAAAAATACAAATTGAAGTATTCTTCTCAGGACAATATGAATTTAAATAGTTATATCTTTCAAACTGAGCATTGGATTGGGGCAAGTTACCTTCCATTTGAAATCTTTTTCGAGTAGATATACGTAGGTTTTAATACTATATTATTCGAAGCTAAAACGATAAAATTATGGCCTCTTGAACTTTGCAGAAATTGTGCTAAATCCAATCCCACTGGATACCCTATCGATGACTGATCGATCAAACCTGACGGGGTTTGAAAAAATTCATAAGACAAAATTAACATCCGCTCAATTTAATGGTTTGCCTGATCGATTAGATGACAAAAAAGCCAAGTTTCCTACACGAATGACTTTCCTTTTTGTGCCAGGAATATTTGTTTCTGTTATACATAGAGTATAACTTTAGGGCACGAGAATTGGGTTATATAAAGGGTTCTCTTTTAACCTTAAGGTACCGATCTCCTTATTCTAAGTTAAGAATACACATTAAAGATACCCTTCTTCATTACAGTAGCCATTAGAAAGATTATGTTAAAGCTTTGAGGTTGTAGAGGATATTGTTTCTACTTTCTTGTAGAAGATTGTCTTCTCTCGTAAAAGTTGGATTAAGCGCGGCAAGCAGTGAACGGTGAGGAATTGTGACAACGGGGAGTTGCAAAGAAGAATATATTTATAGTGCTTGGAATCTGTTGGTCCAAGGAGGACTCATGGTTTGTCCTGAGAAGGGTCATAAAAATTTTGTGCCTCTTTCTTTGTGTGGTAAACTGATTTGCTTGTTCTTTTATATTTCGTCATTATTAATTAAACTGCAATATAAATTTCCATATTGAGACAATCTTTTAAACTTCAAGTGATATTGCGTTGTAAACCATTGTCTGAGCTCACTATTGTTTTAGTCATGTGAAATAGAGAATGTTATGTTTTCTAATGAGTCTTTAAAAATGCATATTTTTATACACATTTTGACCCATTTAAGGACTTATTAACTTGAAAGAGCCTCATTTAGTGTGATATCATGGGTTAATTCATTTTAAATTCATTTTTATATTTTTCTGCATAAATTGCTTAAAAATCACACTTTTTGCATAAATTCATGAAACCTGCTATTTTTAGAAAGTCTATTTTTGGAAAGTTTTGCGAAAATAATTTTTCTCATGAAATAAATTGAATTCTCTTCATCATTAGTTCATTCATACAAAATCATGAAGAATGATGTACATTTTTATTATCATTTCATGAGAAATGTGCTCACAGTCATGCATATGTGATGTTAGGGGTAAAATTGTCTTTTCACATGAATTCACATCTGTTTTGTAGGAAATTGATTATATGCGTCCCATTTGTAAAGAATTGAGGCAAGGAATTGATTTTTAAGAGAAAGGAGAGCAGAATTGAAGAGAAAAGGAAATTGGAAGAAAATTGTAAAAAGTCGGCTTCATGGTCCCACACACACATGCGCATGTGTGGGGCACACTTGTAAAACATCCAAGATGGGGTCCATTTATTTGTTGCACATTTTCAAGAGATTTTGTAGAGAATTTGAAGAATATATCATCAAAGACGGACAAGGAAAGCCACATAGGAGTTCTTTTTGGAGAAGGAGAAGATTTAATTGAAAAAAAAATATCCAAGCAAGCTATTCCATGTCCAAAAGAGGATTTTGGATCAGATTTTGATTGAAAAGGAAAAGGGAAAAAAATCAAGAGGGTTATCTTCAAAGATCTTTTCAAGTTAAAAGCCAACAAGGAGAACTTTCCAAAAAAGGAAAGTTAACGATGCAAAGAGATAAAAAGGGAAGTTCTACACCTCATGTGGGCCAAGTTTGATTCTAAGAGAGGATTCTTATCCCTATTTCATCTCTCAAAAGATCTTAATTCAAGGTGGCAATGACAAAGAAGGAAAGAATTATCCAAGAGGGACTTCTAGACAAAGCAAGCAAGGAAAGAAGAGAAAAATAAAAAGAAAAAAATCCCCAAGGATATTGCACATCCAAAGCATTGTTTGGAGCCCTTTTTCTTTCAATTTTTTAATTATTTTTAAGATTTTAAAGTTTGAGAAGGAGTAGGACTTGAAAAAGTATAAATAGGGTACCCTTCTCCCATATTCTTCATGGAAGAATTACCCACCTCCCACCTCTAGATTTCTACACTCCATCTCTCCCTCTCTTGTCTCTCCATCTCAAGTCATCAAGGAGGCTTAGCCCTAAAGCCACACCACCAACCTTGAAGATCAACTAGAAGGAGGAATCTTTTCCATCCTAGTATGTATAATCTTTTGGTTTAATTTTTTTTTTCATCTTATGTAAAGGATTGTCATACTAGTTCAATAATATTCATCTTCTTATTCTTCTTATTCTTGTGGTTGTATGATTGCTTGATTTGTGTTTTTCTTGTTTGGATTGACGACCCAAATAAAGAGCATACTTTAAGAAATTATTAGGCCTAGACTAAGGGAGAATTTGAGTGAATATACCGCCTTTGACTTCTTGTTATTACCGCCTTTAACTTCTATTGTTTACCGCCTTTAACTTCAGTTATACCGCCTTTGACTTCCTGCAATTTTTATTTTCTTTCATTGCACTTTTAATTTTAAATTTCTACAATTTTTATTTTCTTGCACTTCTATTTTATTTTCTGCACTTTTGTTATTTTTCTTGTTACATTCACATTGATGTTAAGTTTTGTTTTTGTATAATTTGATGGTTGGATTAGGAATCATTGCATCTATTTTCATATCATAAGATTTTGTGCATATTTAAGTTGATGAAAATTAAGCCTTCAGATCTGAATCTAATGATTAAATTCGGACTCAATATATAAACAGCATAACTTAATAGTTTCAGCAAACTGTGGAAACAGTTTTTGACAAAAAGTTCGAAGTGGGTAGACCAGTCAAATCACAATATTTTTCTTTGAAACTTGGGAAAATTAAAGTTTAGGATGTGGTCTTTCATTCCCCAAAATTTCAGATCAAAAGAATTTCGGAAGCCTTGTGAACCAGAGGCTTAAACTTTGCCAATCAATTAACCCGAATCAGAATTCCTGCACAAAATTTTGCAAAGTTGTCATATTCATGCATTCATAACTTTTTCGTTTTAGATCCTTTTTTACTTCCATTTTTTTTTTTGTTAGTTTCTTGCATTAGTAGAGCATGAATTCCAGCCATTAAATTTAAATTTAGGATACATTAGAATAGTTCAAATCATGCATAATATTTGCATCAGCATACTCGTTTTTTAGATTTAGAAATTTTCAGCATCTCATGGCATGCATTGCATTACTAATTTTACTAACTTTCTAATTTTAATTTTGTTTCTAGTTTTATGTTTTTGATTGTTTTAGTTAATTTCCAAAATTAAATATCTTTCTAAAATAATTTTAATTGAAGATTTTAAATTGGAAAGTTTACTAGTTTTGGAAATTCTAATCTAGGAAAGTTTCTAACTTTTGTTTATTTTTCTTTTAACATTGTTTAGTTTAGTTAGTTTCTAATTTTAGTTTTTATTTTTGGAAGTTCTAACTTGGGTTTTAGTTTTGCAGCAATTTTAGTTTTATTTTAGGAATTTTTAGATTTAGGAAAGTTTCTTTCATTGGTTTGTAACTAATTTAATTTTGGTAAGTAGGACACTTGTATTTGTTAGATTTTAATTAGGTTAGTTTTAGATTTTTATTTTAAGGCAAGTCAAGTTGAAAAAAAATACCTTAAACACATTGATCCCTGAGGATCAACCTGGTCTCACCAATTTTATTACTACATCGCGGTTCTACACTTGGAACTCACGATCATTTTCCCTTTTGTGTAAATTCAATGGGTACAACATATAATTTGTGATTTTTGCTATGAATGCCATAATTTTGTTCAAAAGCTCGTTTGGAAGCTCATTCTTAAGTTGATTATTCCATGTAAATGAAGTTAAACTATATATGGTGATTTGGTTTTGTTAATGTTAAAATGCTTTATGTTAATATGTCAATGTGGTTCCTTGTTGACAAATTTAAACATATACAAGGACAGATGTAGGGCAATCCCTAAAGCCAAGATGTTATGGGACAACAGATATCCAATTTTCACTAATGAGAATATAATTTTGTAAGAATGTAAGATAGATGTTCAAGTGTTGAATGGAAGGAATGTTGGGAATGTAATTTTATAAGGATGGATGTACAATTGTTACAATGTTTAATTGTTAATAATGTGTTCAATTGTTCAAGTGGTCAATTATTTGATTGAATGGATGTTGAGCTGGATGTTTAATTGTATAGATTGACTAAGTGCTGAAAAGTTCAAAATGATTGTAGAGATATGTGATACCAGCGTCAAATTCGATGCTAAGGCCAAAAGAGAGAAGGATACTAAGGTGGAATTCGACGCTGAAGTAAGGAACGGAAGAATTCGACCTTCAATTAGACAGAGACCTAGAATCTGCGTCAAAAGTGACCCTGAGGAATTATAATGATAGTTGAATTCGATAATGTAGACAAACAAAAAAGCACTTCCAGCGTCAAATTCAACGCTTATCCTTTGTTCTAAGCAATGAATTGGACGCTCAACAAAACTTAAAAAAACAAAAAGAATTTTTCAGTATGAACGCCAATTCTGTCGGAGGGACTTTAAAATGGGTTTTTGATGTAGTGCCTATCTAGAGTGATTTTTCCAATTAAATCCTCTTAAATGTAAATCTTTGCTATATCCACTTTCACTAGAAAATGCTCATTTGTAAAAGCATGGACACCAGGAAATACTCATTTCTAAATGGAAACACAGCAATGAAAACATTTTACTAAATATTAATTTTTCTCATTAAAGGAATTTTCACAGCGGTATTGATAAAAGGCCTATGAAGCTCAAGTACTAGGATCAACTATAATCCTACAAATACCACAGTGGATGAAGTAATATAAAAAGTTGTACTAATTACTCCTTGATAATATATATATATGGTCAAGAAACAAACACAATAACATCAACAAGTTGAAAAACATCTATGGATTTTCTTCTCTACATGATTGATTTTTATTGGGTCTCATCAGATTAATGATTTGGATGAACGGGTAATGAACCCATTCACCCAATGAATTTAGGCAGCACAATATGAGTTATGGTATATGGAAGCAACAAGCAAATCGTAATCACATAATGTGGGTAATTTTTAAGGGAAATAATCCTATGAAAACTAGTTCTTACCATTTTTTTGTAAAAGCTCTAAGTGGGGCCCAACTATAACCCAATTTAGATCTTGTAATACATAGTAAATTCCTTGATAGTTACACGCCACAAGTTTCAATCATATTAGAATAAACTAGATTGGACTGTTGGATCGACTGCACACTCATTCGAATGGATTGGAATTATAGGCCATGGATGAAGGGGTTAGAGACATGCAATTGAGGGCAAATTTGAGATTTATGGTGATCCCACATAGAACTTTCCATCTCCTTGGTTTTATCCCTAAATGGAACCTACAAGTTGGTACCATCAAATAGTTCTCACGTTAACTCGTAAGAACAATTCTCGGAGGATTAAAACAGAATTTTGAATAGGCTAGTAATTAAGCTTTGGTCTTGTACACTAAGTCCCTCGTGTCATCATCATCATCAACAACAAAATAACCCATGTTCCAACTGTATTGGGGTTTGCTATAATAATTATTTATCTTCATTACAATATATGCAAAATCAGAGCCAAGCTACATTTTCAATCTTCTATACAGTCATTTTTTTAAAGTGAAATTTAAGGATATGCGACCAAAGGAGATGATATTCATTTTTGAATGATTTTAATTCACTGCACCAAAAATGCTCATTAGAAACAGGTACTTGGGCTGGTTCTCATTTAAAACTGGATCAAACTGTTTTTTAAAAGAGTCCCACTAACTTACCGTACCCGTGGGTCTTGTTGAAAGCGGATCTAGAAACCAAAGCGTGGCCTCATTTCTGTAAATGGAGGGTGAGAGATAAAACGTTCCTCATCTGATCTAGGGCAAGAGATGAAGACGAGCTTTGCTTTGATCCCATCCATGTTAGACCCCCAAAACCCTAGATTTTTTTCTAGATCTGCTTCAGATTCTCATTTCTCATTGTAATTTCCTCTTTCAGATCCAAAATTAGGGCCTGAGACTTGCCTCATTTGCTTTCAATCTCCAAATCTCAATGTTGTTCTGTTTTGTTTTTTTTTTTTAAGGAAATTTTTATATTTTTTTCGAGATTGTGATGTTGATTGCTCGTTAGGTTATAAGCATGATTCATGAAGTTATACTGGGTTCTGTGGAAGAGGATTTTATGCTACCATGTCATGTGCATTGTGGGAAAACAGGGGTTTCTAGCTGAATAGCGGGACTATAGCTATTGTCTTGTGGATTATAGTCGTTTGTCTTGTTAGCTTGGCATGATATAATGTTCTTGACCAATTTGTCAGTGATAAGAATTTAATACCCACCCATCATCTTACTAGATTAATTATAGGAAATTGCTATCCCTATTTACATCACAACCGTAGATATTCTGCCCCTCATTCCTTCACACTCCTTCAATAAAACTCCCTTGACTAAAAATTTGTGAAAGTTTAATATGTAGGAGGCAAACAGAAGCTAAATGACCGGGCAAACCAGTTGAACTGTATGGATGCTTAAAGATTAGGACTGGGAAGTCCTTCAGTTGTTTGAATTCTAGATTTAATCAAATCGAGGTTTTTGATTTGAATGTCACAATGGCCATTTCGAGAGACGTTTGCTTGTGTGGGAACATGACCATTTGTAGGCACATTCAACACTGCAATGCTGAAAATGTGTTTTCTTTTGCGTGGGTGGTTATGAGGAATTGTTTATGATACCATTTAAAGTGTTATCTTTAATGCTTTGGGTTCATTTTGTCATTTCTTTTTTCATTTGGTTAGTTTCTTATGATTGATGTTATTGTATTTGGTTGAGCAATTTCATGCCTATTACCGATTTGGACCCCTAAGTGCGTACTTATCTGTAAATTATTTGGACAGATTCCTTTTAGCCTATGAATTTTCTGGAAGTTGCAGAGAAGAACCCAACACACGTTTAACAATAAAAACTAGAAATTCATAAAAACCATATATGTATTTTTTTTTCTTCGTAAACATTTTAATGAGTTGTACAAATATGAAGAACGTTTCGATCGGTTGTGGATCTACATGGGCACCCAAACCCATAACCACAATTGAATTGGTCCAGTATACGAGAAAAACCTGTTTACATCAAAAGACCACTAATCCATTGTTTCCAAACTTACTAAAGTATGGCTAAAGTAATAAGCATTTCAAAGTAAACTGTAGGAGGTAAGGAACCAGAAGTCAACCCCTCCCTATATTCAATGGATCATTCTAAAAAGAGCAGTAAACTGTGCTTTGGTTAGTATCCCAATTAATTAAAGAAGTATGAACGTTAAATTTTATTTCATTTTCATTCTTTGCAAAAATCATTTAGGTCCAATTTCCCCAAGAACCTCTCCGTGTCACAGTCAATTATTTTCCAGTAGACCAACAGGATTAAACAAATAGAAACAAAAACAGAATTCATGTAGCCGACCCCAACATGGTTGGGATAAGGCTTCGATGATGATTATGATGATGATAATGAGACCAATAAGATTAAACAAATAGAATAGAATACCATATGAAATCATAAAATTGTAGCCCTTGTTGTCATTTATGTATAAGGCAGCTCTTATTTGCTTGTGATATTAATTTGGAACATGAATTGGACATGAATTTAAAAACACATATACAAGAAGTTCTAGTTTATATTTTTTAAGAGAATAATAGTTCTGTAAATAGAGACTTCCCAGTGCTAGGACAGAAAGTGTGAGATCATACCTTACAGAAAATTCCTAATTTTACTTATTATCCTAAGAATGTGGCAGATTGTTCTAACTATGCATGCAACTCTCTCTTTCATTGCTTTGTCAATCTGTTTTAGAAAAAATAAATTGATATTTTGCTTGATATCATTTAATAGGATAGAAAGTTGATCAACAACAACTCTTATGTAGTTAAATATCATGCAAACAAATCAGGCCAAATATGATGTATGGAAATATTTTTAAGAGTCTGGATTCTTTCAAAAGTCAAAATCCAATTTTTCTATGGGGCCACTAGGATTTTTTATTTTTTGAGAGGGGGCATATGAAAAGACAATTCGATAGAGGGTCATTTGTTTGAAATTTAAACTACTTTGTATTAAGTGCAGTAGGTATTAGACAAATGTATTTTACTTTAGAATGAGAATAATATTAATATGCAAGATTATTTTATTTTACTTTCATAAATAGCTATATGTTACCTCATTGATTGCAAAATATCAACACCAAGTAACATTGATTGAGTTGAGTACTTGGATGGACTTGTGTATTTCTTTGAGTTTGTATAGAAACATGGTGGCGGATTTCAGTATTTTCCATAACCATGTGTTAATGTCAAAATGGGTATGGAATGATCGACCTTAACTTGATTTATGACCATTTGCTCATTTACAGTATTGATCAATCATATATACATTGGGGTTTTCATGGAGAAAGTTTTAACACAGCTAAAGAGAAACCATCAACATCAAAGTCTTGTGACCTAATCGATGCTACATATCTAGAATGGAGGAGCTTATAAATGATGCATTTGGGAGAATTGGTGAACATGTTTATTCTCTCATGGACGATCTCACAAGTATTGAAGATTTAAATGAAGATTCTCCAAGGTTTCAAGGGCATGAAGACCATAAAGCGAGAAGATATAAGTCTTTATCTGATAATGCATGGCAGTCTTTGCATCCTTCATGCTCTAGGAAACTCATAAAATTGTCAACTATTGTTGAGTTGTATAGTTTAAAAGCACAAAATGGTTGGTTAGACAATAACTTTAATGATCTCCTTCAATTGGTAAAGAAGTTTTTAACAGTAGGAAATACATTAACAAAAAGCATATATCAAGCTAAGAGATGATCAACTCACCGGGAATGACCCATGAGTGTATACATGCATGCCCAAATAATTTTGTTCTTTACTGGAAAAAGTATAAAGATAAGCAAAGTTGTCCAATCTGTTGTTCATCTAGATGGAAGTTAGATTACTTGGCAAAAAAAAAAAAAAGTGTAAAAGTTCTATAAAAGGTTTTGAGATGTTTTCCTTTGACACCTAGGCTGTAGAGGCTATAGAGGTTAGATTTCAAGGTTAAATATATTTTCTAGGTCATCCTATTTTATATTGGAGTATTACAATCCATAAGTAATTAATTAATTTTATACTTTGTTGTGTAGTGTGCCATGGATAACGGAGCAAATGATTTAGCATTCTCGACTGAAAGAATATAGCAATGTTATGCGGCATCCATCTGATTCATCAAATTGGATGGTATTAAATACCAAGTGGCCAAGTTTTTCCGAGGAACATCGTAATGTCCGTTTAAGACTTGAAAATAATGGGTTTAATCCATTTGGACATCTTAGCAGCATTTATAGTTGTTGGTCTGTCATTATCATGCCCTACAATCTCCCCTGCTATGCATGAAAAGAGAATTTTCAATGTTGATAGTATTGATACCAGGTCCATAAGGACTAGGTAAAGGCATTGATTTTTACTTATAACCATTGGTTGATGAGTTGAAGGAATTATGGCTTAATGAAGTGCAAGTATATGATTCTAATTCAAGGACAATTTTTAATCTGAAAGCTATGTTGATGTGGGGAATTCATGATTTTCCTGCATATGGGAGTTTATCAGGTTGTGTAACACATGCACGATATGCTTGCCTTGTTTGTGTCGAGGAAACTATTGCTGAACGTCTTAAGAGTGAAATGAAGTACTCTTATCAAGGTCATCGAAAATTCCTTCCTATTAATCATGTTTTCAAGACCCAAAAAGCGGGTTTCAACGATAAATCAGAGGAAGGAAGACCTTCTCATCGATTGAGTGGTTCAGAGGTAGTGGGTATTCGGATGAACATTAGTAAATCAAAGAGGAAGAAACGAAAAAGTTTTGATGATGAGTTGACCAATAATATAACTGCTTGGTACAAGAGATTGATTCTTTTTAATCTACCATACTGGAAGGTCATTTTATTTACTATGACATTATATCTTTTATACATCCCATCTTAATGAATAGACAACTAATTATTTTTCTTTAATATGCTTCAACAGGATTTACCAATTCGTCATAATATAGATGTGATGCATGTTGTGAAGAACGTTTGGGAGTATCTTTTGTCGACGATCTTAGATCAGGAAAAAAAAAAACAAAGGATGACACAAGTGCATGTGAGGATTTTAAACGAATGAACATTAGGACAAAACTATGGTTACAAGAATTGGATGGTAGGACTATTAAACTGAAGGCACGGTTTACTCTAAGTTATGTGAAGAAAGAATAATTTTATCGTACTTTATACAACTTGAAGGTTCCAAAAGGGTATAGTTTGAGGTTTAAACATCTTGTGAACCTACGAAATCTTGAAATAAAGGGGCTTAAGTCACATGATTACCATGCCATAATGCAACAATTACTACCTATTTTGCTACAACATTCCTTCACAAAGCATAAGATGCTGAAGGGTGCTATTCAACAAATTTGCAACTTCTTTAATGTCTTGTGCTCAAAGACAATTAGTGCAGATATTATTATTGTTGTCAAAGAATGGCTTATCGCAGTAATGTGAATTTTGGAGAAGTTCTTTCCACTATCATTTTATGTAATTAGCGTTCACCTCATGGTACACTTAGCCGACGAAGCATTAGCTTGTGGTCTAGTTATTTCGTTGGATGTGTCCCTTTGAACAATAAAGTTCTAACTCCAAAGATGTCTTTTGAATGGTATAATATAATGCTAATTTGAAATCTCTCAACAAGTTAATTAAGGTCTATAAAGGATATGTAAAAAACAAAACACACCCTAAAAGGTGCATTGCCGAGCATTACATTATAGAGGAATCTGTTTTGTACTGTATGGAGTACATGCCAAATAATGATAGAGGTGGTCACAAGAGGATGCATCAAAGATTCATAGATATATGCGATGAAAAGCCCTTAGATAAAGGCAAAACTTCGTTCTTAACTAGCACACAACATTAATAAGTATGTAGATGGGTTTTGAATTGCTATGATGGAATTGCGGATTGGCAAGAGTGAGTGGACAAATTTTTTTAAATAACCTATAAGTCTAATAATTAGAAAACATGTACATAAATATATATAGTAATGTGTCTATTATTAATATAGGAAACATAAAACATATCTAAGAATAAGCTATTCGAAGGGACAAAAAAAGGTAGGACAGTGTGTTTAAGAACAATGAGCCTGATTTCATCCGTTGGTTGAGGAAGGATGTATTATTTTAATTATTTATTAGGTTCTATGTATTGGAGAATTAGTGCCTATTTGTATATGCTCAGTACTGTGAAATCCTAATGTTTATATACAGATGGAATTTATTAAGGGCAATCATACTCTAAAACGACTCACAGACGGTGCAATGTTTAAGGCAAATTATTATAAAAAAATATCGTGTTATTGGATTTGTATTCCCTCCAATTGAATATGAGACTAATATGTCAACACAAAATAGTGGGGTCTCAATAAATGCCATCACTAAATTCAAAGCAAGTGATAAAGATAAGAATTACAAGGAAGATGAGGCCACCTATTATGGAGTTGTAAGACAAATAATCGAATTGAATTACATTGATTTTCATCAAACAGTATTTCATTGTGATTTGTTCAGAGTAAAGGATAGGACCAATGGGTGCATTGTTGATCCCGATACAAATTTGACAATAGTGAACATGGAGAAATTTAAAAGAAAAGATAAGGAAAGAGATGAGCCATTCATATTGGCATGTTAAGCAAATCAGGTGTTCTACTTTAAAGATCAAATAAGGACTGGACGGTCTGTTGTTCTAATGGGCCCAAAGAGATAAACAAATGCTGTTGATGCATTTGAAGATCCTAGCCTCTTTTCTTCCTTTGATGGCAGAAATGCAAATTTGGAAAGTGTACTAAAAGAAATTGACTATGAATTATAGAGTAGGACAAGTAACAAATTTGATTTCCATAATTTTTTTTATTGTTGGTTTTGTCCACATATTGATGATTTGAAATATGCACTTTATGCTTACACTCATGTTCATGGTGCCTTGATTATGCTCGTGCTTATGATGTCCTAAATATGCTAATGTTCAAATATTGCCTTCTTCATTTAAAACTTTTTTTTTCTGTTAACTTTATTGAATGTTGATGTCTATGAATTGATTATGTTTGTGTCATCAAGTCATTTGAGACATAAGTGTTTCAATGACGGAGGAGTATTTTGCAAGTTCAACTATCTCGTCATAACAAAAGTGAGTGATTACCTTGAATGGTGTTGACTTACTTGTGGGCGATCATTCGATCCGGCTAGTGTCAAGATGTGGAGATCTTGTCTGCACTACTGTCCCCATTTCCATCAATAACTGGCTTGCAGTGCCTAAGACTATGAAAGATGAAATCTAGATGATCCTCCAAGTATAAAATCTTGGCATAAGATGAATTTTGGCATGCAGGCCTCACATTTTGATGGTCTCAATTTACTAGTACCCCTCTCACTCTCTCTTTCTCCCTCCGTCTCTTCCTTTGCAGATTTGTTTCATTGTTCAAGATTGATGAAAGGAAGCTGATGTGGAACATAAAATGGGGGCTTGCCCTCTTTAATAGTACTAGGATAAATGAGTGATCCAATCACACAATAGATGTGCAAGAACTAGTTGTCCCGGCATCATCCTATTTTACCGCACATGTAGCCCAACAGAAGAATATTAGAAGTCCACAAAATATGGGTACAAAACTTACATACAAGAATAGGACATTAATCTCTGCAGCAAAAGATTACATAATATGGAGGAAAAGGAAAAGAATAGTGCTAATGAGAAAGTCCTCTTTGAAACCTGCTAAATTTACTCAAAAACTAGTCCCTTTTTTTTGGTAAAGTAAAAAAAATAAATAAATAAACTAGTCCTTGCTGACTTGGTTGAGCCTTGTATGCTTAGTTTGAGATTTAAACGAATAAAAAATGTGTCACCTAGAATACTTTTTAAGCAATAGCATCTTTGTGCTTGCCTAATTTTGCAATTCATAGTAGTTAAAGTTCTATCATCTTAAAAAGGTAATATACGTTCAAAAGTGTCACTGATGGAACTACAAAATCACAGTGAATTTATTGGAACACCTAGGCCTTTCCTTTGTAGTGTCCCAATGCAATGCAAAAGCAAAGTATGTGGAATCAACCCTACACAGAAAAGCCTTAGTTCATGTGATTTCAAGTGGATTTGATTTGATTAGTCCCTTTTGTACTTAGTACTGCTGATTGTTTGCTTATGTCACTTAAGAAAACATTATTTTGTTGTTTGCCATTTTAGTAGATATGGAAATTCTCAATCTGAATTTAGCTTATTTTGTCATACTTTGCATCTTTTTGTATTGTTTTTGGGGAGTTTACATTATCAATTGCAGTGCCCAACCAATTATTTAGCTTATTCGTAGTTGTCATAAGGGATTTTTACCGACAAATTAAGCATAAACCTGAATTAACCGAATTAATTAAGGAATATATAAAAATATTGGAATAGGGTATTGTAGACATGGAAAAGGACAATTTTACCCCCTAACGATATCGTTAGGCATCCTTCATCTCCGGATGACATCGTTCATTGGATTTCTTTATATTTCCCTCTTCTTCCACCATTTTTTCCATCTTCTTCCTTTATGGCTTGAGTGTTCTTATTTTCCATTTTTAAGCTCTCTCTCACTCTATGCATTAATGTAAGGACATCATTTTTTCAGTCATTATGAGATTCTTATCTCTACTGTTCCTTTGCCTCTGTCACCTCTTCAGTAGCCCGCTTCTTCAACTCTTAAACCCAAATGCCTGGAGCACTTTCAACTTTAGAATTTATTACAATAACAATTAAAGGTTTGATTCAGGAACCCCATACTGTCAATCCTTTTTTTTTTTTTTTAATTTCATCTTGCTAGGGCTTTGGGTTTGAATTTTATCTTCATGCTTCCAAGACAGAACTTTTTTTTTCATGGGTGTTTTGTATTTTGTTATCTTTTTGTCTTTTGATTTGTGCATTGTACTATATCTTTGAACTTGGATATCTTGGTTTTGAGAATTGAAGGAAAAATTGGTACTTTCAGGAATCCTGATATTGGAGATTTTGATTTTTTTTTCTTTTGAGTTGTTTAAATTCATATATTCTGTGATGGGTATGTGAAAATATTGGTTCAAACATCTGAAATAGAACCATTCCTTGGTAAGTTTTTTAAACAAAATTTTGCCCTTTCTCATTTCTTAACTGATTGTTGGATGAACTTTCATTTTGGGGCTTGGTTGTGGTCAAAGGAGCTAAATTTTATGGCCACTATTATTAGACAAATATATTGGTTGTCTTGTATAGAGTTGCTTGTTTGGTGAGAAGAAACAAGAAGATCATCTAGCTGAGATGCACATTCTAAGATGAATAGCAAAAGTTAGTGAAAATAAAAAAAAATCTATGTGAATGTTAATTATCGATGAAGCACATTTTATACCACTAAGTGAATACATTTTGTTCCAAATGATTTCTATTAATAAAAACAAATCTACGTAAATATCAAATTAACAATGAAGCACATTTGGTACTAGCAAGGGATCTCCAACAGCCAGTAACACCTAGAAAATACATAAGTATAATCAAAGGCATGAATTGACCCAAACTTATGCTTAAATATACAATTTCTCTCCACCAAGAGTAATTACTTGATTGAACTCCACTAAGAAATTAACTTCCAAAGACAATGGCATCTGTGCTGTGATAAAGGAACTAATAGTAGGTGAATCTAAGAACTTCACACAATAGATTAGAAGAATGTGCATAAATCCAAGTTAAAAATTAAACCAACAACAATTAAGCGGACACTGGTCAAGCAATAATGCATGATATAGTTGCTATTTTCTTTCAATGAAGAAAGAGAGAGAGACGTATCCATGGGATTTCATTTTTTTGCCATATCATTCATAACTTGACTCCTTATATTTTTGTCTCTTTTCTACAACATTCTCAACAGGATCCACATAAACAAGTCCTTGAATTATATAGCACCATAAAAAACTTTTCTATGACATGGAAATTGAGGAAAATTGCATGACAAAGAAATGAAACTCCACATAAAAGCCTTTGCACATTCAAGCAATTAAGAAAAAATTATATATATTTTAAATGTATCACATTTTTACAGAATATATATATGTATTTCTTACATATCCTAGTTGTGCTTACCAACAAGGTCAGATTGCGAGGTACTAGTCATATTCTACTTTGGTAGAGATTTTGCTTAGGATAATGGAAATCCAATCTATAATGGAGGTTACACAAAGATATTGTTCTTGAGAAGGTCCATAACATATTTCCAATTGGTTGAAAGAATTTGTGATTTCATATATTTGGATATGCACGGTCAAAACCCTATTATACAATACCTTCATCAGAATTGGAAAGTATGTACTTTAGTTCGTATTGCAAGTAATGAATATGTAGAGATCATGTTCAGAGCATCTCGAGGGGATGCCAATTCAGTGTACTTATACATCTAGATGAAAATCAGACAATGAAGTAGATCATTATCTAAAAATTACAAGGTAGGCTAATTGTGGACTAATTTTTTGTATCCCAATGTCTACATATAGTCTAATAATGTTTACTTTTATCTTTTTTTTTAGTGTTCGAAGTAATAAATATGTTCAATCAAGTAGGTCACCATCAATTCTTGACAAAGGGCAAGTACATATGTAAGCAACATTACTATAATAGTATTGATCTTGCAAATTATATTTTAACCCCTTAATATACTCCCTTAAACTATAGGGATGCTAGCGGAGAGGTTCCAAACCACATTGAACCTTCTAACACCAATATCCCTCTTAGTGAGGATGCAGTTTTGCCGTCCACAATATCATCTCCTCAGTAAGCAGTATTATATTTTTTTCTTCTAATTGCTCAGGCGTCTTTTTCTATATACAATAATTTTAATATAATGGAGAACACTATTTTTATAATGTAGGGTCAATCTATGCAAATGAAGAATTGATTTGGCACCAAATACCTTTGCTCCTATCAAAGAATTTATGGTGCCAAATTCATACGCATCAATAGAGCTCGGAGATGATTTGGACAATCCATTCTCTTATGGAGGCTCAATGTCTAATGTAGAAGACAAATCATTTCAAAAAATAGATGTGGAATTAGGGATTAATGATGACAAACTAGATTGTACAAATGTGGTTCATAAAAATGTTGGAGAAGAGAATGTTTTCATTCCAGTTGGAGTTGCCACTCATGATGTAGTTATTTTTGACAAAACTCAAAATCCAAGCAGCGACATCATCCACCAAGAAATCCCTTCACACGACAATGAAGCTTTGAATTTTATTTAGGATGGCACCATTGATGACATTCATAAATTTGCAGTCGACTTGGTTACCATTTCAGTCGGACCATGCAATGACAAAAAGATTATTTCAAGCAATCTTCAAAGACCTTATCAATATGGCAACGTTACTAATATCCCATCACATGACATCCATCAATCTAGTTTGACATTAATAACACCATGCAGGCCATGGAGGATTTGATAAGCATCCCACCAGAGGAAAATACGGCGCGTGAAATGTGGAAAGATAGGGTGTTCCAGATTCATGATGCATTCAAAAGTACATTGGCCAAATTTGCAATGTACAATAACTTCAACTTGAAACCAATATGGACATTTACATGGGAGGCAACAACAAAGTGCGGTGACTCTACCTATCCATGGCACATCCAGTCTTCTATGGTGGAGGCTAGTCCCCAATTTTAAGTTAGGATATACAACCCGAAACATAAATGTTCAGGCCCATTGAATGGATCAACTTGTCCTCAAGCCACATCAGCTTTGATTGCAGACTTCATCAACGAAAGACTTAGAGTTCATCAAGACTATAAGCTAAAAGAAGTTATGTCTGACTTTCAAAGGGAATTTGGTGTTCAAATATCTTATAGAACGGCCCTTATAGCAAAGGAAATAGCTATAAAAGATATAGGTAGTTCGTATGTGGAATCATATGAAGTCCTATGTGATTATTGTATAGAGCTTAAAAAGATTAATCTGGGTACATATGGCAATTTGTGGAAAGAAGATGATGACTCACTTCGAAGATATTTTGTATGTTTTGGTGGATGTGCTCAATCTTTCAGGCCATCCATTAGGCCTCTAATTGCCCTAGATGGGACACACCTTCAAGGTAAATATCCCGGATCTTTACTTATAGCAGTTTCTTAAGATGGTGACCATGGGCTATTCCCCCTTGCTTATACAATTCTAGAGTCTGAATGCTACGCAACATGGGCTTGGTTCTTAGCTAATTTGAAACTAGCTTTGGTGAATGTTCAACATCAAATAATAGTGTCGGATCGAATAAAGGGACTATCTCCTGTTGTGAAAGATGTTTTTCCAAGTGCAAAACACTGCTATTGTTGTCGTCACATTTCACAAAAAATTCAAAGAAAATTAAAAAATGTGGCATAGTCATCAAGTTCCGGTGCACTGCACGTGCAATTTGCATTTGTCAGTATGAAAAATACATGACTAAGATTAGGTCAGTGGATGAGGGAGCTTATAATTATATTGATGTGATCGACCATCAACATTGGGCAAATGCATTCATTCAAGGACAATGATATGACATGTTAACTAGCAATATTGCCGAGAACACAAATAGGTTGTTGAAGGAAGTTAGGGAGCTACCCATCACACAACAAATAAAGTCAATACAGGCTAAACTAATGATTTTTTATTAGATCCGACGTGAAAAATGGTTAAAAATGCTGGCATTAGTCACTCCTTATGCTGAAAAGATCATTAACATTGAAACAGAAGCATCATGCAAACTCCAAGGTGAGCAAGTAGGGGAACATAAGTTCCAAGTAATGTCCTTAGAGTACACAGACATTGTTCACCTGGACCAGAGAACATGTACATGTCGCAAATGGGATCTACTTAGTCTCCCTGCTCACATGCCATTTATGCAATTAAACTTAAGAGATATGATTTGTATGAATTTTGTAAGCATTGGTTCTCTAATGACTGTTATCATGCAACTTATAATGATGTTATCCATGCTACATACGATAGACAATAGTGGGATCAGAGGAGCGGGAATGTGTTTTCTGTCCGCTAGCATGCAAACAACCAGGAAGACCGAAAAAAATCGGACAAAATGAAGGATAGAATGCGACGACAAGTTACATGCTCCTACTGCAAGAAGCATGGTCATAATAGACGAACATGCAGAGATCCACCTCCAAGGGAATGAAGTATGCTTAACTTCTGATTTAGTTATATTTGGATAATTTTACATTTCTACATTACTTTACATTGTTTAGAGTTTCTTTTTTTATCTTAAGATAGAAGAAATTTTTTGTTAGTAGGATACCGAAATATAAAGATGTTGGAATATAAGGATATCTTTTCTGCTACTACTGAATTATGAGGCCAATGCCTTGATTTCCAATTTTACATCCACAACATAGCAATGCCTAAATTCAATTAAGTATGTTATATAATAATAAGTATAGAGATACAAGAAAAAAAGGAAATAACATATATAGGGAAAAGACAAACATATACATTAGAATAAAACCACTAGGGCATTCGATCTGTTGAAACTGCATTGTTAAACTACATTATTTTACTGCTATTTTCATTATTGAGGACCATTAATGTCCTCAATGTATCTTAAGATTCCAATGGTAAAATCGGACATGAGAATTTGTACTACAATTAGTTTGTACATCCATTGTGTACACATATACTGGAGAACTACACTCTAATCATAACAATTTATTTTACATGTGTGAAAGAAGTTTTTTAGTTGTCCAAACCAGTTTTTGGATGCAGGTCAGTTGTCTACGATGCAGTCTTGAGGATTTGCTTATGTGTAAAGCTCGAGAAAAAGATACCACTATCTCAAACACATTCAACTGGGATATTATTCGTCTCTTTAATTGAATATTCTATTGTAAATGTAGTAAATATATTATTCATGTAATTAATCAGTCAAGGGAGAGAAACTTTTGTATGTCAGACATGAATGTATTACCCCCGCAATTGATCAATCATATAAGAACTTTTCTCTTATCATCTGAATACGGACCAAATTGTTTGGATGTTATTCAGCATATGATCAAATTCTAGTTCCCTTTGCTTTCTCCATAGTTTAGGTATCTAAGTATAAATATATTTATGAAAAAAATGTTGGGAACCAAATTGGGAAGATAATACTTAATGAATAGTAATGATATCATTACCTGAACAGTAACGATATCGTTACTTGAATATCATATATTTATGTAATGAATCCAATCTTACCCTGGGACACTGCATATGCCCTCTATATAGTTTAGTTAGCTCAGTATAAAGATATTTAAGGAATGAAGTTTGGATACTAAAGTCGGCATGTAAAATGTTAATAATAGTAATGATATCGTTAACTAAAAATTAGCTCACCCTAATTTTCTATGTCAACTTCTACCCTTGCTACATAGCTGATGTATTTCAAGAAAAAAATAATTATAAGATACATATTTGGAACCAAACTAGGTAATATAATGCATAAAGGAGGCTAACAATATCATTACCTGAAAGTACATATTACTTCTTGAATCTAATTTTTTGGGTCTATGCCTAAGCCCTCTACATAGATTAGGTATCTCAGTATAAATTTATGTACGGAATGAATGTTGGAAACCAAATCGGCCATATAAACCATTAAACTTTAGTAATGATATCGTTACCTGAAAGTTAGAAATCCATGCTTAAAAGAAGATTTTTTTTTTCTTAAGGTCTGTGGCCTCTACATAGTTTATGTATCTCAATTTAAATATTTTTGCGGATTAAATGATGGGAAAAAATTTTGGTTCATAAATTGAAGAAAATGGTAATGATATCATTACCTGAAATATATGCGCCCCTCATTCGCCAAGATTTTATTGGTTAACTTCTGTGCCCTCTACATAGTTTTTGTATTTCATTTGAAAGAATTTTAATGAATCAATGTTATTAACAAAATTTGGCATATAAAGCATTAAGAATGGTAACAATATCATTACTTGAAATCTATACACCCCTCCTTCACCAAGATATTTTTGGTTAAGTTTTGTGCCCTCTACATATTTTTTATATCTCATTTGAAATATTTTTAAGGAATCAATATCGCAAACAAATTTGATGTACAAAAAGTTAAGAATGGTAATGATATCATTACCTGATTGTTATATATCCATCCCTCAATTAAAAATTTGGGTCAGTTTCAATGCCCTCTGCTCAGTTTAAATTTATTGGGTGAAATTTGGAAACCAATATGGGCATATAATAAAATCCATATTGTAACGATATGGTACTCATTTAGTTATGAATTCATTTTTCCTGTAAATTTCTATGCCCCCTCCATCATTCAAAGACTTTTGGACTTTTTACTCAAAAATTTATTTGATCTCTAAAATATATTATCTATCCATTTTTCAGAGAGTATATTTTGGTTCTTTCGATTCTAATAGCTAACCCTATGGCGACACCATCAGAAATGCACGGCTTAGCCGCAAAATGATTTATGGCTAAGCCGTATAATATACGGGCCAAACTTTAAAGAGTAAGTTTTCATTTGTTCCGGCTTACAGCAAATAGTATGGTGATGCCGTAAGAACATGACGACTCAGCCAAATAACTCTTTACTCTATGGGGCACATTGAAGAGAGTCTTTTTTAGCCTACGGCTGACGGTACGGCGACGCTGTAAGAACTTGATGGCTCAGCTGAATAACGAATTATCGCTAAGCCGTATAATCTATAGGCCACATTCCAGATTTTTTTTTTTTGGGTCTTTGAGCCTACAGCTGACAATACGGCAACACGGTAAGAACTTGACTTCTCAGCCGAATAACTATTTACTGCTAATCCATATAACTTATGAGCCACATTCCAGAGAGTATTTTTTGGGTCTTTTAGCCTATGGCTAACTATACGATGACGCTGTACAAGCTGCACGGTTATACCGTAAACTATTTACGGTAAGCCATATAATATACACAGGAAAAAATTATAGGATGTAAAGTTGAATAAGACAGTTGCATGGAAATGAATTCAGTGCATTGTGTGTGCATATATTATATATGTGCACCCATATAACCAGAGGAAAGATAATGACGAATGAGACAAAGGATGTTTTCTAGAGAGTGACAAATAAGTAGAAGAAAGATTAAAGCATGGCAATAACTAAAAATTTATTCAATTAATAGGTGAAAGTAAGATTAGTGCGTATGCTTTATAACTTCACATCCAAAATGCTTTAGAACATGTTGGTCAACTCGTATAAAGATAATATATTATCAAAAAAGAGTGGATGTGAAAATCAGTTAGAGGGCAGAGATGGGGATGGGATTCAACATCATCTCGACAGCAGCTTTTGGAAATCTTGGACAAATATTGAAAAGTCTTCTTCATCAATTTCTCCATTTTGGTTTGTCTTTGTTCAAGAGCTGTCATCCATGCTTCAACAGAAACAAAAGAAGAAGCTAGCAGAGGAGACTGAACCCGTGCTGAATGCATTTGACCTGACTATGGAATTTCTTCTACAGAGTCATCTTCATCCCCATAATCGGGAACATTGGGACCAGCTGTTTGCTGCTTCAAAAACCGCATATTTTGAATATCAACTTTACTAAATATAGGAAGAGTCACAGGCGCTTCATCAGTGGGCAAGGCAACCCACAGTGAGAAGCAAGACAAGTCATAAGGTATCCAAACATCCATGGATTCATGCTTCGACCCAGAAGCAGCCAAACATGAATAATCGAAGCACAGATGAGGGAAGGAAGATACACTCTGAGACCCATATGCATGCAATATAGAACATTAGTCATGCATGGAGTCAGAAAAATTTCCATTGCGAGGAAAGATGTTACAAGTGAAGATAGCATGTAAAATTCTATATTGAGGAAGCAAGGAGGCAGCTGGAAGGAAACCCTTCTCCTTCCAAAGAATTTCACACTTACATAAAGGAAGAGTGACAGTTCTTTTGTCGTCTTCGGACAAAGATTCCTTGATGACACTATGATGAATACTCCCCAAAGGTATACTAAGAAGAGTAGATATCATGGAAGGGGTGATGACAGAGGTACCATCATTAAACTCAATCCCAAACACGAATTCATTTAGACTAGCTTCTTTGATAGAGGCATACATTGTTTTCACTATTGAAGAATAAGCATTTCCACCCCATTTTAAAATATTTTCCCACCCAACACTTTGAAGGAGAGTATGAACATCATATTTTTACACTAATTTTTACACTCCTTTCAACAGTAATGGGCCCTGTTGTAAATGATCTATCTTTAGTAGGTTCCCTTAGAACCAAAATCCTTGGGGATGGAAGAGAATCCTGCCTAGATACCTGTTTAGATGAAGCACTAGAGGTTTTTGGTCTCTTCCCATGAGGATAAGCATTTCTAGTTCTGGGGGCATGATGATACAATGAAATAAGTGATAAAAATATACAAGGTTACAGATTTCAATCACAGAAGAGAGCAGTAAGGGATAAAAACTCAAAATTAGGCAAGAACACTACTTTAGGGCATATGTTTTCAGGTGTTAAGAGAACTGGGCAATACCTTAATATTAACAGAAGAATACTTACTAAAGCCTATAGTATAAATAAAAAAAACAAGATATAATACATTCTTCAAACGCACCTCCAATGACGAGCACAAGATACCCCAAAAGACAAAGATTCACAAAAATCATCTAAGAAATAATGCAACATCAAGAGGAAGAGGTACAAATGTAGATAATGGAGAGGAAATAGCAAACGAAGCAGCCAAATTACCGTGCATTCTATGGATATGAAAAAGGTATGAGAGGGAGTACCAGCCCGACTTGCAGGAGGAAAGAAACCCTAGCCGGTAATACAAAACACGGACGCCTCAAATGCACGGATATATATGGAGCAAAACCCCAAAATTCAAATGCGCTAATATGGGTTAGTTGTTAATTGTGATATGGCTTAGCCATAAAGCCGTCGGTGAATACCTAGCGCAACTACGGTCCATCCGTAAAATGGCCTAACGCTGACCCGCAATGGCACTAGTTTATGGCTTAGCCATAAGTAAAAATCTATCTGCAAATACGACTTACCTGTAATACGATTTATGGCTATGCCGTATACCCTACAAGATAGTGTAAATTTAGGGTCTCTTGGCTTACGGGTGACTCTATGGTTATGCCGTAGGAACATGATAGCTAGGTCATTTAATGATTTGCGGTGAAGCCGTATAATCTACGAGCCAAACTCCAGAGAGTAAGTTTTTGCATGTTCAGGCTTATGGCTTATAGTACGGCGACGCCATTAGAACTGGACGACTCAGTCGAATAACGATTTACAGCTATGCCGTATAATCTACGGGTCATATTCCAGAGAATATTTTTTGGGTCTTTTAACCTTCGGCTGACTTTACGACTACGCCATAAGATCTTAACTGCTAAGCCGAATAACAATTTACGGCTATGCCGTATAATTTACAAGCCACATTCCAAAGAGTATTGTTCAGTCTTTTAGCCCACGGCTGACTTTACAGCGATGCAGTAAGAATATTATAGCTAAGCCATATAATCTACAAGCCAAATTCCAGAGAGTTATTTTTGGCTCTTTTGGCTTACGGCTAACCATATGACGAATCCTTAATAATTGCACTGCTAAGCCGTTTAACAATTTACAGTCACACCATATAAATTATGGGCCACAATCCAGAGGCTGTGTTTAGGTCTTCTTGGCTTACAGCTGATACTACGGCTTAGCCGTAAAAACCGCATGGCTACTCCGTTATCCGTAAGTGAAAAACACAGTGCAATTATGGTCCAACCGTAAACTCACCTACGGTGCAACCATAAAATGACCTACAGCTTAGCCATAAAATTGTGATACAACATAGCCGGATATGTACTATGACTCAACCGTAGGGGGTCTAAACTAATTGAAAATTATGAAAGGCATTCTTCTTCAGCATCACTTGAAACCACTTGGAACCAATTCAAAATATATGCAAAAACAATTGGGTCAACAGTTTGAAACAAGATGTGCCGGGCCTGATTTTACAGTTGGGGTTATGCAGTTATTGCCTACCATCGAATTGAATGTTGTATAAAGTTAGGAAAACTTAAGATGAGAACTACTTGACTCTTGTAAATAGAACACATAAAATACTTAAACAATTGAAAAAACAAAGGTAATTTCCACTTGAATTCATCTTAGATTTGGGCGAACTTAGCATGGAATAGATTGATGTCATGATTTAGCCATTTTTGAAACTTAAGATCAAAACTCCCTGCCCCCTGTAAACAGCTCCTATTTGTTTTAGTTTCTAAAGAATTTCAATGGTGAAATATTGCTTATGCATTAGAGTTTTCATACCAATTTGTTTACTTTTTCATCATAGTTAGCTGATGTATCTGAAGGTATTAGAATTCATCAGACATTATTGAGTATCAATCAATAGTTCATTAGTGATTAGGTTACATCAGCATTAGAAATGCTTGATTAATACACACACCACTCAATTCAACAAAACCCAAGAGAGAGAGAGAGAGAGAGAGAGAGTAACTAGACCGTTCGAAGAATTGCAAAATAGAATCTATACACCATAATACAATAAAAAATTGCTATGAACAGTTTGAAACTAGGAATGCAACTTTCATGCTTGTTCAAGGGCTCACAGTTGAAAAATGTTTCCATACAAAAGGCTTATTAAATTGGTGGCAAAAAATATCTTCATAACCCTTTGTTTATTCACAAGCATTCATCTTAGCATGGTTCCCATTTATCTCTTACCCTTTTTCTCCACCAATTTTCTTCTATAGCCAAAACTTGCAAAAAAAGACATCAAAATGACTGGTGAAAGCATAGTCACATGGCATGAAACTTATAATAAAAAATAAAGTTCCCATCATGGAGAAATAGTGATTTCATGAAAAACCATCTTTATGGAATACATTTACCTAAAATCCTTCATCGAAAGAACTTTCATCATGCATGCTCATTAGATTCCTCAATTGCCAATTGCCAAATTGCTTCACGTAAATGTCATGTACGATCTTGGCCCAGTAATACAGTATGTCACTTTGTGTGAATAACATAAGTAGACCCAAAGCAAGGTGCTGCGCATAAGCCATAACAAAAATCCTACAATCTTTACTGTTAAACCAAAGAGTTAAAGTAAGAGAGACATTAATGTTAAACCTACTAGATTGGAGTTAGTACAAATGGTATATATTTTAGTCCCTTAACTTGCAGATTAGTCAGATATAATATATTACTTTTTTTTTTTTTTTTGCATTTGGCATCGCAAGGGGTAAGTGGACCATATTGCTGGATCACTTTAACCAAGTTGTGTGAAGTGTTGACTTAATTATCCAATGTACCTATAAAACAAATATACATATGTACATAGTAGTTTGCAAAAGAGAAATGGCATTTGGTCATGACGATTTTAGATCAAAAATTTCACAGATCTGACTTACATAATTTTGAACAAATGTATAATCCTCATCCCTTGTCAAGCTGTTATAATACTCTCATCTTCTTTTGTTAACCCGTCCGACGAGAAGGAAGAAGTGGGACTTGCTCCATACTGGAAAGAACGACAACAACTCTGCAGTCACATTGTCCACAAAAGCCGCATCGAATGACTATTTAATGTGCTCTTCATTCTGATCAAAGTATATGTACCAATCATGCATATGTAGGATCGATTAGTTTATTAAAATCAAATGTTGATATAACTATACAATATTGACTCTATTATTTGCATGCACTTACAGATTAGACACACTCAAAAAGAAGGATGGAGGAGCCTGCTCTTTGAAGATCTCAAACCAAAAGTGCATCGTTTATGGAAACAAAAGAATATGTTCTTATAAATACATGTCAAGAAAGAATCAAAATCCATGCTATGAGATAAAATTATAGAGGGATGTTTGTCACCAACCCAATTGTCCATCCAACCGCCCTTAAGCAAACCCTTCATGATTTGTGGAGTTATAGGTGTTATCAATTTCCTAAGTTTACTCTACTTATAATTAAAAACCATAGTGTGAGTCATTAGCCAACTCTACGGTGATAATGATGTAGAAGTAAATGGGGGTGATTATATCCAGATACTTTTCATCTCTTCCCCACTCATTCCGAAATATATTGACGACTTTGATTGCTTCTAAAGGAAGCCTTAGAGTGGATTCTTCACCCATGCTCCACCAATGTCATAATCAACTATCCATGATGGAAGCTTTGGATCCCTAAAACATGCCTTCACTTTTAAAATCATAGTGGGAATCTCGCTCAAAGGTAATTTACCATACACTGATTTAGATGGTCCCGGAGAGAGTGTATTAAAAAGTCCACGCACTAGATGTGGGTTAGAAAAAAATGGACTCATGGGGGCATCTTCAAAATGGAGATCCCAGAAATTTACCAGAGTGGCTGGACTTTTTTGGGACTGCATTAATCTTAGACTTTTGCAGGAGCCAACACCAATTTCACATGATGTTTGTTTGGATTTCAACTGGTCTATTGGACTTTTGGATGATTTTGGGAGTTGGGAAATTCTTCGCCTTGATTGTTTGGATTCAACTGGGAGTTTGGATTTTTTTTTTTTTTTTTTTTGTGCTGAGTTTTTGGTGGATTAGGGTCAGTGGGTCTTCCTTCGCTTGCGAGCATTGATATTTTAAACAAATGAGATGCTTCTTTCTTTGCCGAATCCCCTTCATTTTTCTGTTTAACATATAAAACATTAGTGAGAGAGGTCACAAATATGAAGCTATGCTGTTGGATTGATCTGGAGGTTACCTTTATGGGGTCCTCTGAGCATGACATATAGTCCTCTAAGTTGAATCTATCAAAATCAAATAAATATGCTGCTCTAAAGTTGGTAGCCTTATGTCTGAACATTTCAACAAATTCTGTAAAAGCAACAGAATTACATTTTTTTTCTCAGCCTAGTCACACAATGCTAATTTATTCTCAGTGAACCCCAAATCTCCAAGAGATGGAATTTAACCATTTAGAAATTAAAACTAATTAACAAAGACATGAAACTGATGTATAATTAGCATTATGAATATAAGACAAAGGATGTACATGAGAGGAAATGGCGTTTGGTTTATCTTTGTTGCTAGATATAGGACACCCAATGCGAAGCCTCGTAATACATCTTTACCATTTAAAATAATTTTCACTACGTGGGCTAGAATTGCCCTTTTCTCCATAAATAATCCCATCCATTCTATTATACCAGGTTTTGTGATAAATGGCATGCTTCTTTTCTCAAAACGTTTTCGATATTAGAATCTTTTCGGTGCACACGTATGGCCTCAAGAAAGTAGGTGGCACATTTTGGACCAATCCAAACTGTTTCATCACACGTTCAGGACAATGCCACTCTACAATATAATAACATATCAATGTTATTGAAAACCAAAAAAGAAGTACCTTAACATCATCAAAATAATCTAAGACGTCTCCATAATCTCGGTATGGTAGCCAATTAAACTACAAAAAAATATTTCATAAACAAATTATTTACAAACAGAGTAGCTTCAAATGGATTTTTACGTACAGTATGATGCAAATAGTAGAGTTACAAGTGATAATATAATGTTGATTTTCTAAATATTAAATACTCACAGCATCAACTTCCATATTATCAAAGTGTTTTCTAGCTTCCTCTATATTTGTGAGATAATGATGATACCTTAATCTCTTATACCATGTATGGAATAGAGGAAACTCAAAATCATTATTCCAATCTGTAAATTGGCGTATGGGCTTGCCGATTTTCATACGAGAGTATGCTCGAATCTAACAATTGAAAAACAATAATAAATAAAAATCTTGCACTTTAAATGCTAAAACAATAATCAAAGAACATGTCATATATTATGTCAATTACCTGCAATAGTTTTAGAGGACCCGTTATAGTCTTCACAAATTTTTCATTCTTTGGGCAATTGGATATTTTGAAAAGGCTCCTATAAAGATTTGTAAGGCATGCAGGTCACCATGCATGCTTTTCAAAGTTTCTAAATAATTTTAAAATATATGCGGGAGCCTTACTACCAATGAGGTACAAAAAATCTGACCCTCAACTAGACAAAATAAAAAGGCATGAGTACGCACCTCATCTTGATCATTAGGTCTGCTCTTGGGGGATTTTGCAAAATTTTCCTTAAACCATGTAAACTTAATCTGCACCCCCATAGCAGTCATTGTATATATCAGTTGCCATTCCCAGCAATTCAATACATAAAGTGACCCTAGAAGATGTGGAGGAGAGTCTAACCACTGACTAAAAGGCCATCAATAGGGAGGCCACAGATGTAAGCAACATCCTCTAATGTTACAGTAGCCTCCCCACTATTGAAATGGAAGGTATTTGTCGAAGGCCTTCACCTCTCCACCAAGCCCATAATTAGGGCGTGATGGAGTTCAATCCTTTTAAGTTTTGCTAGGTGCTCTAGCACACTCTTGCATATGAGCTCCCACGTATGGTCATTTATTTTCTAAGCTTCATAATTGGAGGTGGGAATGCATCTTAAGGGGCATGTCTCCTGCATCTAAATAGTGATGCCTCAAGTTAACCTTATATATTGTCATATCATAAGCGAAAAAATAACATTACTAAACTTGTCATCCAAAAAGTTATTTATAGCTTGCCGTTCCAAATCTGTTGACAGATATGATTTTCTTGGTCATATAAGACATCATTATTCAGTGGATTGGGATTGAACTCCATGATATTGCAAATGTCTTGCAACTTCACCCTGTAATATCTACATCACCATATTCATTAACACACACTCAAATCCTTGAAACTAATTTACAGCTATGTCCATCAAAAATTCAAAAAAAAGGAAGAAAAAACAAGAGAGTCTACAGAAGATGACTCTCACCGTACATTGGGGTTGTCCCCAGTTTTTAACAATTATCATTTATCAGGACATATGATGATTGAATAAGTGACACTAACAAGATGAATATGACTAAGTTATTTGAACATGGATGGTTTGAATCCCAACACAAGAAATTATATAGAATGCTTCATGATAATGGCTATCAATTATTACACTAGAAGCATTGGTTGTTGTTGTGGAGCAAAGTTTCCCTCAATTTTCTATAAAAAGGTTTAACTTACAAAAATTACATCATATTGCAACTTGCGAGTTTGAGTCATGTACCATAAAAAAGGGAAAGCACATCAAAATCCACCCCATCACTATCTCAATCGTTCTTAATTCCACATCAAACTTCATCTTTACAAAAGCCAATCAACCAGTACATTTTCATGTCATATAAGTTGTTAACTCCTAGAATTAACTGGCCCAAACAGTTGAGTGCTAACGAGAAAGACCCCATTGTCTCCATTTTCTAATGACGAGTCTTTTCCCACTTCCGTTTCCCAAATTTTACTCAAATGTGATAGCCATTGGAGGTACTAATGACCCAGCAATAAACTAAATCTTTTGTAGACCACTATCCAGTCTGTGTTTTGAATAATGCTTTTAAAGAAGAAGAAATTATATCTCTAATTCTATGCATTTTCAATGGGTTTCTAGAACCTGTTGATTTCATAAATGGTTAGAAATTCATAGACTTGCTTTGAAACTTAGACAACCAAGATCTAATATTTTGTTCCTTTATCCCCCAAAGAAGAAAACAAGATCCAATCTTTTGCTCCTTTATCCCTCCAAAAGCAAAAAGCTAACAAACCTCTATTTTCACCTTCACAAAACAAAATAAAAATGAAAATAAAAGGAATAAGGAAAGAAAATCATGATTAGAAAGAGAGAGGACCCTAACAACCAAAATCCCCATACATTGAAGAAATTGTGTTCCAAATGAGGAATGAAAATGGAATGGCATAAAGAGGAGGAGATAATAAATACCTTGTGTTTGCGGAGGTTTTGGTTGGGTTGCAGAAATGAGCAAATGTATTCATTTTGGGGCTTCTGCAATGGAGGATGAAATGTCAAAATGGGTTTTCAAATGGGCTAGGGCAGGGTACTTGCCACATGAAAGAAAAAGAAGAAGAACACAAGGAAGAAGAATAAGAAGAACATGGTGAAGGAGTGGAAGAAGAAGAAGAAGAAGAAGTAAGAAGGTGCTAGACGGAGGAGTAGTGGAAGGAGAAGAAGAAAGGAGAAAGGTACCTAATGATTCATCGGAGATTTATAGAAGTAGCCTAGAGATATTGTCTAGGAGTTTTTTTTAAGCCCTAACAATAATGTTGATGGGCATATTTGTCTTTTGAGGGAGTACAAACTTCAAACTGGATTTTTTTAACCTTTCTTAAGCAATTGGTATAATCTAAATTTAGGATTAATTATTTTTTGGTAAAAATCCCTTATTATAATGATAGTGAATATATAATATATTTAGAAACATGCCCATCCTTATCATTCTATAGTTTAATAGCTCCACATGGATAGATGTAATTAAGCTTACTTGACCTTATTGATCATATCTTTTAGGAAGAGTATGTTGTTCCTTAGTCCTATAAAGAGAAATGCCTTAAGAACATGTCTGATATGATGAGGAAGTAGAAGACAAAATTGAGATTGAAATACCTCAATCCTCATCTAACTCTTAAAGCTAGATTGAACAATCGTCCTCTTGGAGTTAGGCCTAAGGATTGGGAAGCTTTCATAGTACATAATTCAAGTGCCAAATCCATAAAACAATGGAAGAAAAATAAAGAGGTGAGGAATAAGCTAAACATGTACCATATAAGTGGCAAGGATGACCACGCAAGACTGGAGGAGAAAATGGTAAGTATTTGCATTTGAATATAACATAAACGACATATTGCTTTGTCATTTAAAAACTGATGATGTGAAATTCATGCAAATAGAGAAATGCCAAAAGAAGGAGGATAACTCCCTGCTTACGAGGGCTGAAGTGTGGATAGAAGCCAATAAAAGGAAAGACGGTTCTGTCCCTGATACCGTGTCTTCACATGTGGTGTGTTAATTTTTCTCATGTAATTGTAATCCTAACAATATGAGTTTATTTTATGTGCTATGCATCTCATAATAGATCATTATCTTCTAGTTACTATTCAGTGAATCTATACATTAATGTTTGTTGAGGTTAAGCTTTCTGTTTCAATGAGTCTTCATTAATGTTTGTTAAGGTTAAGCTTTCTGTTTCAAGGAGTCTTTCAAGTCTTCTTGTTGGAAGTGTTAGGTCATGGTTTATTCTGTTTTCCATTTTTCTTTTCCTTTTTCTATGTTTTAGCCAAGCCTCAACGTTTGCTGCAACATACCACTACTTGTTAAGGTTAAGCTTTCTATTTCAAGGAGTCTTTTGAGTCTTTTTGTTGGAAGTGTTTGTGAACCATGTTCCATGTTGATGGTGCAGTTGGGATTGTCTATTGTCTGTTTTGTGCCTGTGCTTGTGCTTGTGCCAAACTTGATGCGTGGTTTATGTGTCCTACTCTAACTATTAGTTCCAATAACTGGGCAGTCTAAGTGAGCTTTGGTCTAGGTATTCTTTCTCAATGATTAGACCTACAATCCATGTGAGACCAAAGATACATTTTCTTGATGTGATTGAATGAAGAACTTCATGTCTGATTCTATTGAGCTGTGCTACATGGTAGGCATATGTTTTCAGTGATCCAGAGCTTCGTTTGGATCTAAAATGGGTCCTCTAGAGGAAAATCTTGTTTGAAGTTTTGGATATCCAAAATCCAACATTGATGTCTACTTTTCTTAGAATAATATTGCTTGAGATTTGACTTGTTCTTTAGTTTATTATACAACTCTTTCTTTGAAAGCTGACTTTGGCTATTTGTTTATGTTAAGACAGCATTTAAAAAATTCTATCTTTTAACCAACATTGAGATTTCCAAATCTACATCTTCATCCACTTGTATTTGGTTTTCTGGAACCAATAAAATGTGATACCTCACTTTATTTTACCTTATGAATTTGACTGGAAAGAATAAAAGAACTGCTTTCCAAGCAAGATGAAGTAGATTTGCATGACATCCTCAGCATTCGATTAGCTAAGGTATTTGGTATTGATGCAAGGGGTCCTGTAATAGGTGTTGGTAACGTATCGAGAACTCAGATTATAGGATCCTCTACCGCTCTTGAAAAACTGGCTCCAAAGAAAAGAAAGTTATTGAGCAATCATCATCAATTAAGAATCTGCAGTCCCGAGTAAAATGCATAATTGAATAGTAGAAAAACATTTTCGAAGAACTTAGTGGCATAAAACAAATGATTGAGGTAAAGTCCTATTGAAATCATTGGGTGTTTTTTTTTCTTAATATTTCCATATTGAAAACATTTTTGAATAATGCTTTAAAACATTATTATAGCAGCGCATGCCTTTAGGATCCCAAACAATCACTTTGTTCCCATCGAAGACGACAGAGTCTGTTGTAGTTTCCAACACAATAGGGAACAATGAACATCCAATGAGATTGCAACCATACAGATTGATGTCATGGCATCAAGAGATCATTGCTCATGGAAGGGCTTATATTGAGAATGGGACCCAACACATTCATTGTAAACCTCTTTCGGAAAATGCAAACAAGATTTCAATTGACACCATTGACAAAGGAGATGTCGACCTACATTATCCGGAGAATTATCATTCTACTTTGGGAGAAGCTGGGAGTGGATCCATAGTAGCATGGCCTAAGGCTTTTACCATATTCACTGACTAGAACTAGAAAATGAATTATGTTGAACTTTGATCATCTCTAATATAAATTTCGTGTTCTAATTTTATGTTATAGTTGTTGATGTTTACGAGGACTCAAAAAGGACTCATTGGCTTCTGGCAAAGATGCTTACCGTGTTCTTGTGTAATGAATCTAGGCTCATTTTCTTGATTATGATTAGATAGATGATTTAGATTTTTTTCATTAATCATGATGGTGACTTTCAAGTCATGGGAAGTTTATGATTTAGTCGTGGATGATTAACATATTTTGGGTGTGGAGTGGCACTATTGGAAGTACTTTCTTGTTTTATGTCTTTTCAAGAATGGCTAGGTCTCATGTGTGTATGTGAATGATATGAAACTGGATTGCTTGGATGGAATATTTTTAGTTACTTTTCCAATGGCTGAGCTATCTTCACCTACGATGAAGTACTTTTGTTCCTTCTTGTTCTTGTTAGTTAATTTGGTTTGCTAATGTCTGATAGTTGGTCTACTTTTCCCTTTGACATGCATGTCAGGCTTCTTTCAATGCTTGAATGAGTACCCAAGAGGTATGAAAGTTGAGAGTTCTTTTTGTTATAAATGCTAAGGTGTTGTGAGACTTCTGTATGTGATGAGCATATTAGGTTATCATCGAATTGTAATGGATCTTGTGTGATTGTTTTGCAGAGGACATATGGCGCCTGAAAATTTAGTTGCAAGATGACCAGGGAGGAGAGGATTCACACTGTAACCCTTATCCGGATTGTCCTTCTTTGGAGCTTTAAGACAGTTTTCGAAACAATTTTTTTCTCCCTTAAATTGGGAAATGGTGGCTTATGATTCTTGACACTATCTCACACTCCAGCTTGGGTAAGCCAAGCATGCTCTCGGGAAAAGATGAGCAGAAAGCAAATCTTCATAAAAAGAGTACTAATAACCAATTTTTTCCTAATCAGTGTCATACAATATCTGTATTAAATGACACTGTTTTAAAACCTCATAAACTATGTTGATGATCCTTTCATCAAACAAATGCATCCTTAAAAGGTCCTTTCTTTCATTGGAACAGGGTACTGTAGGAGAATGGGTAAGGTAAGACTTCGATATACCTTATGTCAAGGAAATCACTAGTGGCATAGAATATCATCTCAACCTAACTGCCAAAGGCTATAGAGCTCTCCTATACAGGTTAAGTTCTGCCTTCTTTCCTGTAACCTTGCTCTTGTCCATGACTACAACATGCTTACTAATATAACCTTTTTATCTCCACTGTGGTGACCAGGACATGAAAGTTCCCTTTGTAGGCACAAGGCATGGATTAGATGGTTTAAAATTGCGGTATTGGTTATAATATCGGCCTGTCAAAAAATGGATAGGATATCTGTTTCGGTCAAGGTTCGCGGTCTATCACGATCATCATGGAGTGAATTTTTATTTTAATCCAAAAAAATTCTAAAAATATCCAAAAAAAAAGAATAATATAAAATGCTGGAAAATAATATCTTTTTTCATTAGTACACATTATAAAGCAAAATATCGGTCCCCCTAAGGCAAAGCATCCCGTATTGCTGTTTTGCCTGAAACTGTTGACTATATCATGTTTTAATGCCTCATCCTTCTAATTTATAAATCCACCAAGTAGCCCCCAATTTAAATCCCAAATCCAATCAATTAAAATAATCATCACTCTTTAGTATATATATATATTTTTTTTGGTAAAGAAATTATCACTTTTTAGGTGATTTGTAACAATATTCACTTTTTATATTTAGAAGAAGGGCATTTATTTTTAGTGGAAATTTATTTTCATGGATTAGACTTTTACATTAGTATACCCTACTAGAGGCTGACTAAGAAAATAAAACATTTGGATGCTTAATTGATTTTTTATCATTTTATTTCAATGTTTATAAGTGATCAATGTGACATTGGGCCAACTCTTATTAAATTAATTTTTGTTGAGGGACCATTTAAAAGGGGCATGTATTTTGACTTGGAGAATTAAAAGGGCAATTAAACACTTTAGACAATAAGAGAAAGCATTTAATTGTTTTAAATTTTAAATTCTAATATTTATTGTTAGACCATTTAAAAGGAAGCATTGATGTAGATTAGAGTTTTAAAAAACTAGGCCACAAGTGTGGAAGACTCACACCATGTGGGAATTAATGGAGAGAGGGAAAAGCTCTCTTTTCTGTCAATGCATCAGGCCCTAAGCCTCAACCCATACCCTAGACAGAGACAAATAGCTGGAAAAGGGAAAGAAAGAGGAAAAGAGGAAGACAGAGGAGGAAGAGAAAAAAGGGGAGGGAAGGAGGAGGAGGAGGAGGAAGAAGAAGAAATGGACGATAGCTGAAGTGGCACTGCAGCAACCAGGTCAGGTTTCAACCTCACTAGGGATTTGAGGTATGAGTTTTGCAACTCTCCATTTTTTTTTATGGAGAGGTATGAGGGATTTGTTCTATTTTTTTTTCCTCTGTTTCTTTAAAACTGCATGTGGCTGTTGTATTTCCCCTCTTCTACAAATGCATCCCCTCGTCCTCTTTTTTTTTTTTAATTTTGGTCGTATCGGCCGTTACGATCAATATAACCAATATTTGGAAAATATCAGTCATAACGGCTAATATTTCACCGATGCTTTAGCGATTTTGACTGTGATGATACCGATACCAATATCCAATCAAAATATCATCATGGTACAAGCCGATACCGGTTCATATCGACCAATACAAACTGGTATCGGCCTTTATTTTAATCCATTTTAGATCACTTAAGTTCTCCATTGTTGATGAATGGAGATCATGGTTAATTGACGGCCAAGTTGCTTGGTTAGTCCCCATTTCTCATTCATTGAATTTGTAACTCAACCACACTTCTGCAAGCAGTCATAACTTTTATCATGTTTTTAATTCTTATTTTTTGTATGATTTCTCAGGTACACAAGGGCATATGTGAACAACTTGACATTTGCAACTGTAAAGGCAAGATATTTCTGGGCTTGGCTCTTATCTCAATGAACAAGAGGAGGATGACTATTGACTAATGCAATTTTCTGATATTGGATGTATGGCGCAGGACATACAACTCTATCGTACATACCCAAGGATAAGATATTGATTTCGTAGTGGGTTGAATGCGTTTAGCCTGGTATCAACTGTGTTAGGCAGGTGGGCATGATCATTGTTGGAGTTGTATTACATAATTTGTAATTGGTTTTCTCTGTCTGAGTCTTTCATCTGTTTGTTGGAATAACATCTGTTTGCAATAACGTGATTTGACTTGGCTGGGCTTCTATTCTGTCAATCAATTTCTTTAATACTTCTCAGGTGATATAATTTCTTCATGATGGCATGAAAATCAAAAATACTTTCATATATTTTTTACTGTGGTTGTGCTAGGGTTTCATGATATAAACAGCATTTTCGCTTCGCCTGACGACTTCCGAGATACGAAACTGAGGGACAAGATACGAGGACTTCATTTGCTCGAATACTTTGGGGGACCCTATCATCAGGTTGGGGTATTCTGAAAGATAATGCTGTTTGATTGCTGATTCTAAATATACCATTTAAGTAGACCCTATAGTTTAATGTCAAACTCTGATTAGATAGTGACATCTGTGATTATCCTAGCTAGCAGCATTTCATGATGGTCAATTGTATATAGGAAGCCTCCTGTTGTTGGGCATTGGATGACGTATCAAGAAGTTCTGATGACTTAGGCCAAATGAGGTATTGGGAGTGTAGATGGAACATTGTAATGGGATAGAATTACATAGCCAATATAGAATAAGAAGGCAATTGACTGATTACTGCATCATTTGGGAATATAGCTATTGTTGTAGATTCAATTATTGATGACTTGCAGTAGTTAAATTGTAAGGACATGTAAGTGTTGGCTACTTCATTGGGAATGGACAAAACAGAGTTTAAAGTTTAATCATGTGATTTTGTAGAATGGACTGCCGTGTTGTTTACACTTTGCTATTGAATTTATCCAGACCGCGCTGCAAGGTGGAATGCGCTCATGCACGTTTTCCCCAAACAAGTGAACTAAAGATCTCCAAACCACCCTCAAGTGCACCATGGACTGCGCTCATGCGTGTTTTCCCTAGACAGTTGCAAAAAGACTTGGCATTAATGTGCTTGTGCGCTGCTACCCAGAATTTGAATTTATACAAGCATGCTCATGTACATCTTACATCAGGCTCGAGTGCGTGGCGGCGATTTTGCTTCCAACAATTCTGGACTTTCTATTTCTCTTCCTACTTCTTAGGAAAGGTGAATTGTGCGTGGGCAAACCTAATCTCTGAAGGTAAGCCTACATAAGGGTCTTTTTTTTCCCTTCTAGGTACCAAACTTCCTGAATAGCAACCCTAGCATCCATTGAAGATTGAAGCTTTCTCTAAAACAATTTTTGAAGGAACTAAAGTGTTGAAGCCTCTGCTCTAGGTCTTCTTATCTACTCTTCTAAGCAGTAGATTCAACTTGAAGAGCCCTTCAAGTTGGTTGTTTCAAGTACAGTGAGCGTGAATAGTGAGAAGTCATTCAAATCGTCGCAGCCCTTAGGTTGAGGTACAACTGGGGGGGGATCTGTGAGTATTTTTTTGTAACCTTTGATTTATAGTGCTTGTTACTGCTAGTCAAGGTGACCCGTGGTTTTTCCCAAGTAGGGTTTTCCATGTAAAAAATCGTGCCTCTTGTCTTGTGTGTGTTTGCTTAATTAATTAGGTTAATTAATCTAGTTTTACTGCGATTCATTTTACAATCTATGATTGGTATCAAAACAAGGTCACACTAAGTTATTGTGTGTATCTATCATCCAAATTGCCAACATGAATTTTGATAAAGAAAGCACGTAAACCACCAAGCCTCCAATGCCTGATGAACAAATTATTCTTATTAGAAGGCTAGGATGTTACATTTTTTAGAGCAATCGATGATGATGTCTGGGATATTGTTGAAGAAGAGGATATTGTTGAAGAAGGATACACCAAACCAACTGTTGATGCAAAAGGGCAAACCATTCTAAAACCCAATGCCCTATGGACAAAAGAAGAGAAACATGCTTCTAACTGCAATAACAAGGCTCTCAATGGCATTGTTAATGGTGTTTCAATTTCTGAATTAAGTAGAATTTCTATGCATACCACTGTTAAAGACACTTCGGACATGTTGCAACTTGTGCATGAGGGCACAGATAAAGTCAAGGAAACTAAACTCCAACACTTAACTTGTTTCGAAACAATAAGAATTAAAGTCAATGAAACATTCGATGAATTTTAAGCCAAACTGAGTAACATTGTTAACTCAAATTTTAGTTTGGGAGAGTGCATTCCTAAAATTAAAATTGTGAAGAAATTGCTACGTTCACTTCCTTGAAGGTTTCATTTGAAAGCAACAGCCATTGGGGAGAATAGAGGTCTAAGTAACCCGACTATGAATGAACTAGTTGGTAACCTTCAAACTTTTGAGACCAACTATCTTTCAATAAAGAAATCTAAGGGTATTGCCCTCATGTCTTCCAATGCTATAGAAGATATTTTTTATGATGATTCTGATAGTGATTCTAATGAAGATTATTTTGAAGCCCTATTTGTTAAAAAATTTCAAAAGTTTTGGAAAAATAGGAAATCTTCCTTCAAAAAGGGTTCTGACAACACTAAAGCACCAAATAAGTCTAAATTTGTGCCTAAGGCTGAAAAGAATCTTGACAAAAGTAATTCAAAGTCTATCCAATGCCATGAGTGTCAAGGATTTGGACACACTGCCTCTAAATGTGCAAATCGTAGAGACAGAGACAAAAGCAAGGGAAAGGCCATGAATATTACATGGGATGTTAACTCAGAATAGGATGATAGTGAACCTGATTCTCCCACTTAGGATTCTGAAAAATTCATAACTTTTGTTGCTAACATTTCTGACCTCAAAGAATCGTCTGACAAAGACTCCAAGTCTAGAGAAGATTTCAATTCTGATGATAGCTTAGATGATGAGTTTGACTTGGAAAAGGAGTACAGTATCTTGTTAAAGAAATGAAAAAGGATGTCTAGCATAACTGAAAAGGTGTCTATCAAATTGAAGGACATGGAAGCACTAGACACATCTTTGACATCTAATGTAAGCAAATTGCAAAAACAATATGATCACTTATCTAACCAGTTGCTTGATACATGTGTCCAAACAGATTTGGCTATGAAGCATGTTGAAAAGGCTGAAAAAGAAATGCAGAAAATCAAAGTTGAAATTGCTTCACTTCAAGCTAACAAGGAAGAATTGCAAGGCAAATTAAGGATGGTTCATTCGGAGCTGGAATCTAGATAGGAACAGATTAAGCGGATGAACAGGGGATCTATGAAGCTAGATGAGAAACTGTGCAACCAAAAAATAGATTCTTCAAAAACTAGTCTTGGTTATGAACTTGGTACTTTAAATAATGAAGGTAAATCTGTATTTGTCCAAGGATCTAGGATATCTTCGATGATACCCACAAATTCAAACATTGGTTATGTGAACACTGTTAAAAAGAGAAATGTGCCTAACTATTATTTATTCCCATCTATCATTTTTGTGGGATAAAATGGCACATTCGACCACACTACAACAAAATGCACTGTCAAACTAGATATCAAATGTGAAAGAATTTTTTTTCTCCCTCTAAGTAAAGCAAACATGTGAAGACCAAAGCAATTTGGGTGCGTAAGTCTGACATTAGATGCAATGTAGTTCTAACTACTCTTATTGCTCAACAGTTAGATACTTGGTATTTGGATAGTAGTTGTTCCCGTCATATGACTGGTGACAAATCATTTTTTACCTCTTTTGAGAGCTGTGATGGTCGAAATGTAAAATTTGGAGATGGTAGTAAACAAAGATCATTGGTAAGGGAACCATTTCCATTCCAGGTATCTCTAAACTTACCAATGTGGTTTTGGTGGAAGGTCTCAAAGTTAATTTACTGAGCATAAGTGAACTGTGTGACTCTAACCATGAAGTTCTATTTTCCTTAAATGAATGCTCCATTCTTGACAAAAAAGGAAAACAAGTACTCCATGGAAAGCAGACATCTGACAATTGTTATATTGTTGTCACTAATCAAGAGCTGTCGAGTACTTCTATCAAAATTTGTGAGACAGATTTGTGGCATCAACCGTTGGGACACAATAACCATTCAGATTTAGAGAGATTGTCATCTCAATAATTGGTTCGTGGACTTCCTAAGTTGGAACATATACCGAACGACGTATGTGGCCCATGTCAGAGTGGTAAACAAATTCGATCATCACACAAAAAGGTTGACTCTCTCACTACATCTAGGCCGTTGGAACTAACACACACGAAACTCATGGGTCCCTCTCAAGTTCAAATTATTGGTGGAAAGAAATACATATTTGTCATCGCTGATGACTTTTCATTGCTTACATAGGACTATAGGTTTCTAAACCTATTTGTGAGTTCGAACTTGGAGCCCTGAGGCCATACTTCTGACTGCAATCATCATCATGGATATGTCCATTATGCCTTGGGCATGGGAAAAATCATCAATGCCTCTCGAGTCATCATAAACAGCATGTGAAAGGTTATTAATGGTCCAAGAAATGCTTCTCTTCTTTTTGGAGTACTGATCACAAAATTTTTGAAATCTCTTAAGATCTCCCAGTGATCCAAAGATACAATAATGAAGATGAGAGATCCGATTAACAAGAGGACCATTAAGCAGTCAACCGCACATCTTTTGTGTTAGGATATTCCCAGAGCTCTTGCGGGAGGTGACCATGAGGAGCAGCAGCGTGAGGTTAAGGGGGAGTCTTCCATTTTTGACTGGTTGGCTTGTCCTAAGATGAAGGTGGATGATGGGTTCAAGAGCCTGAATGAACACTTAAAGTCCATTGACACTTCTCTTGCTACCATTCTTGCACCTCTTTTGCATTAGGATACATAGTCATCATCATGGGACTCAATTTTTGCTGATAAACTCTGTTTATATTTTGTCCAATTTTTATTGTTGATCTAGATTTCTGTAACTGACCTTCATTTAAATCTAATAATTGTGGTATTCCTTTGAGAGTTCTTCTCTTTGACAATACTAGACAAAAAAGGGGAGTGTTGATTTTGTGATTGCATTTCACTTGTCTTTGCCAAAGTTGTGATAGGTTTTATAGGAATCTAGTGTATGTGCTACTATAAAGATTTTTTAAAGTTCTACATTTTTGGGGTAGATTTTCATGTACTCGGAGTTTTGTCCATGAATTGCCAAAGGGGGAGATTGTAAGGTCATGTAAGTGTTGGCTAATTCATTGGGAATGCACAAAACAAGGTTTAAGATTTAATCATGTAATTTTGTATAATGGACTACCATGCTGTCTACACTTTGCTATTGAATTTACACAGATCGCGCTGCAAGGTGGAATGCACTCGTGCACGTTTTCTCCAGACCGCACTCAAGCACATCATGGACAGCACTTGTGTGCATTTTCCTGAGACAGTTGCAAAAAGACTTGGCATCAAAGTGCTAATGCTCCACTGCCTAGAATTCGAACTTATACAAGCGCGCTCACCACGCTCGAGCGCGTGGCAACGATTTTGTTTCCCACAATTTTGGACTTTTTGTTTTCTCTTCCTACTTCTTAGGCAAAATGAATTGTACATGGGGGACACCTAATCTATGAAGGTAAGCCTATATAAGGGTCTTTCTCTTCCCTTCTAGGTACCAATCTTCCTGAAGAACAACCCTAGCATCCATTAAAGATTGAAGTTTTTTTTAGAGCAGCTTTTGAAGAAACTGAAGTGTTGAGGGCTCTGCTGTAGGTCTTCTTATCTACTCTTCCAAGCAGTAGATTCAACTTGAAGAGCCCTTCAAGTTGGTTGTTTCAAGCATAGTGAGGGTGAACTGCGAGGAGTCGAATAGATCGTCGCAGTCCTTAGGTTGAGCTACAACTTGGGGGGGGGGGGGTGTGGAGAGCATCTGTAAGTATCTTTTGTAACCTTCAATTCATAGTACTTGTTACTCCCAGTCAAGGTGACCTGTGGTTTTTCCCAAGTAGGGTTTTCCACGTAAAAAATTGTGCCTCTTGTCTTTATGTGCTCGCTTAATTAATTAGGTTAATTAATCTAGTTTTACTGCAATTCATTTTACAAACTGTGATTGGGGCATTAAGACGAAACTAGGGTTTCAATTCTTTCATAAATGATGATTACATTAAAGAAGAATCTTGCTATCTTTTTGTGTACGGTCTGCAAGAACTTCGCCACTCTCGCCCAAGTTACTCGACTAGATGCTCTTCCTGAGTCACTTAGGTGAGTCAATTTTAAGAACAATGGTTCCTTGAGTTTAGTCCCAAAGTCCTGTAGTTTTGTAACCACACCAAAATCACCTTTTTAAGTCTTGTATTTCAAACTAAATAAATAGCTTATGCATTGGATGTGCCTTTCTTTCTTTCATCATGGCACCCATAAAAAGTAGATGAGATAAAAAGTAAATATGAGAAAAAACTAGTTGAAATATGCACACAAGATAGTTACAGATGTTATGTGCACACAAGTTATGTGCCATTGGGCCACATTCAAGTACTCATCATTCATGTTCCTTTTCTTGTCAATGCATTGAACGATGAACTCAAATTCTGGTTAGGTTTTGTTGTTTCTTCTTAATTTTATGTGTGGATTTTGTTGAGAAATAATACTTTTAGCAGCTCGCATATACATCTATGTTACTAATCATAATTTTTTTTTCCTTTCATATTGCCAGGTTCTAAGAAAGCTTGTAGATGATGCTTCAAAGGTTTTAAATGGGAAAGTCACCAAAGCTTGTAGATCTCTTCCATAGCCATCACATAAGTTTAGAGATTGAGTTTGAGTATTGACATGTAATGGATTCTATGATGGTGAATGCAAAGGATTTATATCATTAAATATGAGTTTTGTGATACCATGTCTTGTATAATGCTTATGACATTCAATGCCTTTGTTATAAAGAAAGAATTGCATGTAATGAAATATAATTTCTATTAAAGTTGTATGGATGAGTAATGCTATATTTTAGAAAGATTCTAATCCCTTTAGAATTGGAAATAATTGTTCACAAACTAAGTTTTATTACTTCAATACAAAAAGTTTGGAACAGTTTAAAATTATCGTAGAATTAAAACTGGGGAACGATTCCTTAAAAAATAACTGGAACAGTTCAGAACCGCTCCAAAAATAAAAAAGAGGAATTGTTCTGAACACGTCCAAATTTTCAGCAACATGCCATTCTAAAATGGTTAAGAACCATTCCAAAAACCATTAGGAGCAGTTTAAAACTGTTCCAGATGGCTTCTTTTGGTGTAGTGATTATCTCTACTTGGGTCCCACAATGGAGATCGGAATGTACACAGTTCCTATGTAATAGCTGTGATTGGATATCTAGACTCTTTAATTGATCCTGTCTTTGGTTTCTTTGTGGACCCCGTTGGAATGATGTGATTGTCTTTTAACTCTTTTCTTGTGATTTTCCAGTATTATAAAAATTATTGTAAAATTGATGTTCACTTTCTAATTTTATAAATTTTGAAAAAAAAGGTTATTTCCTCAAAATCTTTCCAATAAATCACATATCGATTAAAGAAAATTATTGTCCATTTTCTTTGTCACTTAACACTACGATCTACAAAGCAATGTATGTTATAATTTTGGTTGTTCGATCCACGATTGCAATTTTATAGCTTCCCGGCCCAACCTATTAATGGGAACATGAACTACCTAGTTATGTTAGTTCGACTCATTCGTCGCAACTATTACACGTGGTATAATTCATGCCTGAAACTCCAACGTGGCTCTTCCAACGATAAAATTCAGATTGTTCAAGATAAATCCCAACATCTCTAGTGTTATATTCTCAAGTTTCAATTTAGAATTAGTGGATCCCACTTTTGAATTGAGCACCATGATAAAAACACGGTTAAAGTTTTCTTAGCAATGATGTCGTGTTTGCGCCCAGTTACTAAATGGTATGTCATTTAGTAGGAAATGACATAAATATTCAGATATGGCAAGGATTGAGTGCCTGAGAGCTGTGAACCATAACCGATAGCCTAGACATGAATCATCAACAGGAAGCTCAAGTGTGGAATGTGACCTGTAACCATTAGCCTAAACGTAACCCTTCAGTGGAAATCATAAGTCAAAAACGTGAAAACCCTTGAATGGGATTTGTGGGCTTAGAATCAAGAAAATCCAACCTTTATAAAAGACCTTTTTCTTTGCTAGAGTTTTTTAGAAGAATTTGCCATGTTGGAGTTTTCTAGATAAGATGTGACGTATTAATCTCTGGCATTTGTAAGTGCTATAGTTTTTTATGAGAATTTCAAAATTCTTGCTACGTAAAAGGTTTTATATTTGGAAATTTTGAAATTCCAACTCTTTTATTTTTTTTGTGGAATTTCTAGATACTCTACTGTATACAGGGGAGCATTTAGGAATTTCATTACGTTGGAGAACTTCAAAATTCTATAGAAAAAGATTTTCATGAATTCCAGGCCCTAAGAATGCTCTCTCTTTATGGGCACGAGGCCAAATAAAACTATGATGGGTAGGCTTCCACTATTATATTGCTCTAACTATATGTTAACTTGGTCAGTCACTGTCTGTTTTTTTGAGACAAATATGATACCATGTTTTTTAAATAATGGCCATTGCAGGATGGTTTCCATTGCTATGTACATGTTTTAAGAGGGAATATTATGATTTTAGGTCATAATAGTTGCTTAGCCGCATGGTGAGGAATTCCAAGAATTTCAGGCCCTAATAATGCTCTCTCTCTCTCTCTCTCTCTCTCTCTCTCTCTCTCTCTCTCTCTCTCTCTCTCTCTCTCTCTCTCTCTCTCTCTCTCTCTCTCTCTCTCTCTCTCTCTCTCTCTCTCTCTCTCTCTCTCTCTCTCTCTCGGTCATAAGGCCAAATAAAACTAAGATGTGTCTACTTCCATTATTACATTGCTAACTATATGTTAACATGGCGAGTCTCCGTTTGCCTCTAGAGGCAAATATGGGAGGGACTACGGTTTTAAAATAATGTCGTGATAGTTCGCCTGATGTGTTAGTTTTATATTAATGAATATTATGATTTTCGTTCATAATAGTTGCGCAGGCGTGTCGTGAGGAATTCCATGAATTCCAAAAAACTAATAATGCTCTCTCTTACTCAACGGCCGCAAGGCCAAATAAAACTATGATGGCTTGGCTTCCACTATTACATTGCTAACTATATGCATGTTAACTTGGCAATCCACCATCTGCTTCTTGGGACAAATATGGGACCACTGCTTTAAAATAATGGCCATTGCGTGATGGTTTTTACAGCTGTGTGCAAGTTTTAGAAGGAAAATTATAATTTCAGGTCATAATAGTTGTTCAACAGCGAGATTAGCACAAAGTGAAGATTCTTTCATTTTAATTGTTGGAAATATTGCTACAGAACTTTGGGGCTACTATAAAAACAGAGATACAGAACAATTATGTTGATTACAGGAAAGCAGCATTGACTATTGGCGGAACTATTGTCAAAGATCGTAGAGAATCAACAGCTTCAACAATTTGCCAAGGCAAGTCGTCAAACGCTTTTTTTAGGACGAGTTCCGCCCCTTTGGAGTAAACCCGGATGCGAAGGATCTCAATGGCAACTGCTCTCAAGGTACAACGTCCCCCCAGATGTGGATCTACCTTGGTTACACACCAAGATTAGATTGGACTTTAGCAGACAGAGCATGCTTAGAAGTTACAGGGTAACAAGAGAAGGTGAAGAAGAAGAGCTTTTGCAAAGATAATTTTAGTAAAACCCCGGTTTTATCATTTAAATACCATTTGGGTCATTAGTGGAACAATAAACCTACAGCATTTAAACTCAATTAAGGCAGCATTTAAAGACAATGAAGAACATTAAAATGAAACTTAAAAATTGAATTTGAACGTTTAAAAAGGTTTAAATTTTGAATTTGAATTATTTGCAAAAATGAAACATTTCCATAATAGAATATGGGTCCCCCAAGGTAGGCCGGCTAGGGTTTGCACCCCCTACATGCAATGATCATGTAGGATGCACGTCATGGACACATGCCTGGTTAAACAGTTTCCAGATGCAACCCCCTGGGCCAGGCCCAACTCGTGCACACATCTAGGGCCTGTGGCAGAAGGACCAAAAGATCTTAAAGTATAAAGCATTAAGAAGTACTTTTATAGTACTCAAATATTTTGCACTTTTCCAATTTGGGACTCTTGCATATACAACTAAATTCTCTATTGCTTTTAGCAAAGAAGAAAAATGAAGTGAAAGGAAAAAAATGTTTTGAAACCATACCCACACATTACACTAACAATCCCCCCTTGTTTCAAAATTTTTACTGAGCATTCCATTGGTACGGTGAAAAAGCTTAAACCTCACCATTATGTCATATATTCAAACTTTTAGGAGTTAAAGTGACTAAAGTCTTGACCTTCAACTCTTTCTATCAATTCAAAGTATAACAAGTAAACCATTTAAGTCCATAAGTCAGCACTTTATGGCTATGTGCTTTTATCTCAGATTTCATGAGTGCTCTAGAGAATTTGCCTAGATTGTCATAGAAAGCGGCCCCACTTTCACACTCATATAAGTAACTCTATCAAGAGTGCTCCACCATATAGGCTATATAAATCTCATTAAGGATTAAATCCAACCTCACTCGCTCCAGGTTATATACTGACACTTAATCTCACATAACATAACTTGATAGAGATGAGTTTTGAGAAAACATATATTCTTATTTTGTCAGTATTCCAATAATCAGGATAGCTTGTTTTTCCCATTAAACTTATTTTTTGGGAACCCTGATCATGAGGTTGGGTTCCAACTATTGATGATTTATGGGCTTATGACCCATCCCTTTAGCTGTTTCCTTTATCTTTTCCCTTGTAAAGCCTTTTGTAAAAGGATACGCTAAATTGTCCTTTGATCTGACATAATCAATTGCAATTACCCCACCACTGAGTAATTGTCTCACATGGCTATGTTGCAATCGTACTTGTTTAGACTTTCCGTTGTATGTGACATTGTGTGCATCGATAATTGCTGCAGTGTTATCACAATGAATAATAATAGGAGGAATTGGTTTAGACCATAAAGGAATATTGTATAATAAATTTCTAATCCATTCGAGTTCCGTTGCAATAGCTCCTAGATCCAAGAATTCTGAATCCTTAGTAGAATGTAAAATTGAAGTTTTTTTCTTAGATTTCCAAAAAATTACAGCACCTCCCAATGTGAATGGATAACCACTTGTAGACTTAGAATCATCTAAGTACAAGTTCCCGTCAGCATCGTTGTAACACTCAACTATAGGTGGATAACTAGAATAATACAATGTATAGTCCATAAAATGCTTTAAATATTTAAGTACTCTTGATACAACATTCCAATGTTTAGCATCATGATTGCTTGTATATCTACTTAATTTACTTATAGCATATGCAATATCAGGGCAAGTATAATGCATAGCATACATTAAACTACCAATCAAACTTGCATAATCAAGTTGTGCTAAACTATCACCATCATATTTTACTAAGGTAATACTAGGGCCAAAAGGAGTAGACACTGGTTTACAATCAAAGTGATCAAATTTTCTCAAAACTTTTTCTACATAATGTAATTGTGCCAATTTAATTTTAGTGTCATCTCTAATAATATTGATTCCTAATATTACACTTACTTCTCTCAAGTCTTTCATGTTAAAATTATTGGAGAGAAGTAACTTAGTTTTTTTAACACAATCCAAGTTAGACCCAAGAATGAGTAAATCGTCAACATACAAGCACAATATTGTTGTAGAACTGCCATTAGATTTCTAATAAATACATTTTTCAGCTTCATTTACTTTGCAGCCATTAAATAAAATGGCTTCATCAAATTTCTTATGCCATTGTTTAGGTGCATGTTTTAGTTCATATAAAGACTTTATAACTTGCACACCTTATGTTCTTGTCCTTTTAGGACAAAACCTTCTAGTTGTTTTATATAAATTTCTTCATCTAAACCTCCATTTAGAAAGGCAATTTTAACATCCAACTAATGTATAATCAAATTATGAACAGCAGCAATAGCAAGCAAAATTCTAATTGAGCTAATTATTGATACTAGAGAATAAGTATCAGAAAAATCTACTCCCTCTTTTTGACAAAAGCCTTTGGCTGCAAGCCTGGCTTTATATTTTTCTATGGATCCATTAGGTCTTGGCTTCTTCTTAAAACCCATTTACACTCTAAAGTTTTGGTACCTTATGGTAAGTCAATTAATTCCCGAGTATTATTTGCTAAAATGGATTCTATCTCATCACTATAATGTGTCCTTCCAAAAGGCAGCATCATAAGAAGCCATAGCCTCCTTAAAAGTAAGTGGGTCTTATTCTATTAAATAGGTTTCAAAAGCAAGACCAAAACTAGTGGCAATCTTAAGTCTCTTACTTTTTCTAGGTTGCAATTCCTCTTCCTCGGGAATTTCTAAAACTCTTTTGGATAAGGAGGGTTTTGAGGTGAAACTAGATTGAAAGGGTATACATTTTCAAAGAAATCTTTATCTCCAGATTCAACTAGGTTTTGGTCATCTAATTTCAGAAATCTAGAGGCAGCACTATCTTTTGTGTATCCTATGAGAACACATTCCCATGAGTGGGGGCCTAACTTGAGTCTTTTTGGGTTAACTATTCTAACATGAGCCAGACAGCCCTATACTCTAAGATATCTTAGATTAGGCTTCCTACCTTCCCAAATCTCAAAGCGTGTTCTATTTGTCTTAGAGTGTCAAACTCTATTTAAAATATAGCATGCAAACAACAAAACTTCACCCCACAAATTTTTTGGACAACTAGATGATATCAACATACAATTAACCATTTCAATCAAAGTTCCATTTTTTCCTTCTACTATTCCATTTTGTTGTGGAGTATAGGGACAGTATTGGTTCTCTTAATTCCTTTAGATTCACAAAAATTTAGAAACTCTTTTGAGGTGTATTCACCACCTCTATCACTCCTAAAGGTTACTATTTTTTATCCAATTTATTTCCAACTTGACTAACATAAACTTTAAATTTAGCTATTGCTTCATCTTTAGTTCTTGATAGGTATACATGAGTATATTTACAACAATCATCAATAAAAGTAATAAAATAATATTTAGCACCTTTAGTCATAGTATTACTTAAATCACAAATATTATTAGAATGCACCAGTTGGAGCAACTCAGATTGTCTTTCCACTGTATGAAAGGCTTGCGAGTAATTTTGGCTTGAGAACAGACTACACATTTCTTATGTTCATCAGTATATATATCAATCAGGCCATCATTACTCATATTCCTCATAGTTCTGAAATTAATGTATCCTAATCTACCATGCCATTCATCAATAGAAGTAACAATATAGCTAGAAGAAAATGCAACATTATTATTAATAACATTGAGTTTAAATATACCATCACATGTATAACCCTTATTGACAAATACACCCTTTTTGGTGATTACAAATTGGTCGGATTCTATTACCTACTTAAATCGGGCCTTATTCAAGAGAAAACCTGAGACTAGATTCTTTCTCATCTCTATGGCATGAAAAGCCTTCAACAAAGTCACAGTTTTTCCAGAAGTGAACTGAAGTACAACTTTCCCTTTATCGACTACTGAAGTAGCAACAGTAGTTTCCAAAGAAAGCTTACAACTATTAGTGACCTCCTCATAGGTTTTGAATGCACCTCTTTCATAGGTGACATGGGTGGTTGCACCTATGTCAATCCACCATCCTTCACACTTAGCACTGCTAATGGCCTTTACTTCAAAAATGATAGCAACTAGGTGTTCCTCCTCAGTAACATTATCTTGAGGCTTGTTAGACCGTGATTGCTGTAGAAGCTTCTTCCTGTATCGACATTCTCTAGCAAAGTGAGTTGGCTTTCCATATACAAAACAACTGCCTTTAACCTGTGGCTTGTCAGTCCCTTTATTTTTATTGAACTTTATATTCTGGTTTTGCCTCCGATTCTGACTTTTAAAGGAAACATTGTTCTTCTTATTCCTTCCAAGATTTTGATCAAGTTTTCCTTTTTCCTTATTAGTCTCCTTAGGTTTAGATTCAACAATATGTATCTTTCCATTATTCTCTGCCTGATCCTATTTATCACTTATCCGAGCCTCTTTTGCAATGCTCAAGTAGCGTTGAAGGCATTCCAAGGAGTAGTCTTTCCTTTTATGTCGAAGAGCTTTCTGAATATCCTTCCAAGTGGGTGGTAACTTTTCAATGATAGTTGCCACTAGGAATTGATCATCAACTCAGATCCTTTCTTTCATAATTTCATTCACTATAGTCTGTAAATCATGCGCTTGGGACAAAATTGGTTTATCATTTACTATCTTGAAATTTAAGCAGCGACCAACTGCATACTTTTTAGCCCCTAATTCCTTTGTCTTATATTTTTTATCTAGAGGTTTCTAGAGTTCTTTTGCAGATCAAGAATCAGAATATAGATTATAGATGTTACCTACCACTGAGTTCATAATGTGGCTCTTCCACAAGTAATCTTCTTCTTTCCATTTCTTTCATGCAATTGAGCCACCCAGACTTTCTACTAAAAAGAAGGAAGTCGGTAATATTTCACCGTACCACCTGACGGTAGTTTTCATACCACGCACTTTATGCTAACTAAAATCGAAGTGCAATATCCAATACATGAACCCCTACATCAATTAAAAGCAGAAAGTTTTCAAAATTGGCCGTCAACAATATAAGACATACTGAAATTAACAGAATGAGAAGATGAAATCCAATTGGAACAGGGGCCACAGTAAATTGTGATTAGTCCTTCCCAAAAGGTTGGGACATCCTCCATTAGGAAAAAAAATTGAAAAATTAAAAATACTAATCTTGAAATTCTAATAAAATATTAAAAATTATAAAGAATAGCAGGAGGACCCTTCAAAGGTTTAAAACAAGGCATTTAAAAAAATTGTAGATCCCACCAAACACACAGAAATAGATCCATTTGATGTAAAATGTATCAAGATCACATGGTCTCAAAACAATTAAAAATCTGACAAATATGGAATTGGATCTAAGGCTAGGAAAAAAAATATCTCCATGTGGGCAATTGCTCACCACTCATCAACATCGAAAATGTGACATAGGAGATCATTTGGAACTCTAAAATACAAAGTGATCGTGTCATTGAGAAAGCAGTGACGGAGCACAGGTGACAATCAAAACATGCTAACAGTTCATCTCGATGCCTTTGACCCCGTGGCTAGGAATGAATAATGCACGTCTATTATTAGTTAGCAAACATTATTATTTTTTCAATGGGGCTGGTGGGCCCCATCTAAATATCATTTGAGCTTTTTGAAGAATTCGTCTCCTTGCCTACAGACTGACTTTAATATAGAGTCCAAATCAAATATAAAACGATGAGGAATTTGATAGGAAATAATTTAGAAATTCTAGACATGTGGGGATATCTTTTAGTAGACTTCTGTATACATTGGACTCTTTAGATGGGTTAAAATAATCTAATTGGCCAAAATCAACCATGCAGAGATTTGCTCCCTCCAAATTTCCATTAGAATCAAAACTTCTATTAAATTGAACTCTTCAATTCTTCAAATTAATTAGAGAATTTGACTCAATTTTTCAAATCAATTAGATAATTTCACTCAATTTCTCAAATCAATTTGATAATTTCAAAATGGAATCATATACCTTTAATATATATTAATTATTAGTTGCTTAGCGGCGTGGTTGAGACCACCCACCCACCAACCAACCACGGCGTGGTTGAACTGCATGAATTCTAGGCCCTAATAATGATTTCTCTCTCTCTCTCTCTCTCTCTCTCTCTCTCTCTCTCTCAAATGGTCACATGGCCAAATATAGGTTGGCTTCCATTATTACATTGCTAACTATATGTTAACTTGGCAAGTTAACGTTTGCCTTTTGGGACAAATATAGGACTATGGTTTTAAACCAGGGGCTTTTAGGCCCAAGTCTATTTTTTAGAAGTCATATAGCTTTACGTCCACCTCCAAGGATTTTAGAATTTGAAGCTCACAAGGATATTTTTGCCCCTAAAAATACTAAAAAGCTACCATTGTGTCCCTCTTTAAAAAAAAATTAAACAAATTAATAAAAAAACAGATTTCCAATATATATATATATATATATATCGCCGGCACTATAACAGTGCGACTGCTAAAATTGGCCAGCCAAAACAGTGGCCGTTCGGCAAGTTGCTAGTCACTGATGACCACCATTCCAACGACCGGTGGTGACTGGCCACAGCTCCAGTGACTGGTGGCTGGCCTACCCAATGTCGCTTGGCTGACTAGCTGCAGTCCGACACCAGCTACCGGCCAACAATAAACCCTAGGGTTACAATGACGATTATCACAAAATAAATAGAATAAAATGAATTTGAAGTATTAAATCTTATAACACTAGTGGACTCTTGCAACTAAGAATAAGGGAGGTGGACTTCTATCAAATTAAGTTTGAAAAATTAGATTTCCACGTAAATTACTTGAGCCATTGCGTGATGGTTTCTTCTGCTATGCGTAAGATTTATAGGGAATATTATGATTTTAGATCATACTAGCTGCTCAGGCACTTGGTGAGGTCGGATTCCTAAAAATGCTTTCTTTTTCTCAATGGTCACAATGTCAAATAAAACTATGAGGGCTTGGCTTCCACTATTAACATTACTAACTATATGTCAACTAGGCAAGTCACCGTCCACTTCTTAGGACAAATATGGGACCATGTTTTAAAATAATGACCATTGCATGATAGTTTCTCCAGCTATGTGCAAGGTTTAGAGGGAAACTTATAATTTTAGTCATAATAGTTGTTCAACCAAGTGGTAAGGACACATCAAAATATTCTTTCACCTTTAATTTGTATTATTAAAAAAAACCATAATAAGTTGTAATAAAGACTGTTTTCAGCTTGTTATAGTGGTTTAGAATGGTTTTTTTTCTTTTTTTGTTTTCGTCCTAAAATGCATTGGGAAATAACCAATCATCTTAACATTTTTGACATTTCTAAATTAGAGAAGTTAACCAAAACCATTGTGTCAGTTTGTATGTGTTGTACTAGAGAATATTCTATTATAATGCTAGAACCAGGTTTTGAGAACCACTGGCCCAATGAATGGCCTTGGTTTTGATTGTGGTTTGAAATTTCTTTGGCACCGAAGTAACTCTGACAAGTCAACTCAATCTCGGTCAATACCAGTAAAACATTCAGCCCCATTATTAAGTGAGTTTTATTCAGGTTGATCTTGTATGTGTTATTTGTTGTGTTGGATTAGCCCAAACACCAAGCAGATAGGTGTAAAAATAGAAATAACAAGAACAAGAGATTTTCTGATGCATTTTAATAATTGAGCGAACTACTTAATTAACTAATAAGTATAATATGGTAATTGGTTAAGTTTTCTCAAAGCAATCTCTTTCCTCACCTCTAGAAGGTGAAATCTAGAACCATGTAGACACCTGAACCTCTTACATGGTTCCAATCTACACTATCCCTATATGTGTGCGGCTGAACTCTACACGAGATGCATCAGAATTCACTCTAAAATTTGACCTAATTAATCACTCAGGGCATATTTGTGTACGTCCATAGAAGAAGAAAGCCAAGATTCCTCGACATCCATTGTGTATGGGGATGGGTCAAACTTCGATTTCAATGAAAAAGTGATAAAGATGGCTATTATTTCGAGATTATCTGTGGCAACACCCCTGCACTAAACACCAATATGACAACAAAATGAAGGAAAGTGTCTCATTACTACTGAAAATACTCTGCATCAGTGTGCCCTTGAAGGCGCATTTGTTCGCACCTCAAAAAAATGCTACTTTTATTTAATGGAACATTTTTTTTCTTCCCTGCTTGGAAATTCACTCGCAAGTAAGTGACATCAAAGTCAATGATCACTTTTAGGAGATAAGGAATGAGATGGGTATTATCGAAAAGTATAAAATGTCAAAAATCAGTGTGCTATATACGGTGGTGGTCATTCGAATTTTGTGCTTATAATTAGCGTGTAAGAACAAAAATCCAAACTCACATATTTTTGAAATAAGGTGCAGGAAATTCTTACCTGGGCCTTAGATCAGGGCTAGGAGGAATATGGGGCTGGCCATGGCCCCCCAAGAAATTATGGAAAACCCCTAGAAATATTTGATAATCCCCCATATGTTCAGCATGAATTTTAAGATTTGTTTACACATTGCCTCCCGAAACAATTCTTTTCTGTAGTGACCCGTCCTTTGAAAAGTTTCTTCACTATTGGCTTAAACTCAAATGCGGCAGATGCGCTTGCGCATGCCCAATTATGAATAGGGTCCAAGTCATGGTTTAGTAATTTACTACCCATTCGCCTTCTTCCCCTGCAGACTCCTATCATAACCACTGTTAAATTATATCCCTCTCTCTATAAATACCGGCCCTCCACCAATCACACCACACACAGCCAACCCACAATATGGCAACCATCAAACACATCCACATCTCTGCTTTCCTCATTTTCCTTACCATTCTCAATCCAACAGCCAATGGAGCAGATAACATACTCTATGGAGGAGAAACTCTTCGTGCAGGCAAGTCCCTAACCTACAAAGGCTACTCCTTCATATGCCAAGCTGACTGTAACCTGGTCCTCTACGAGAACGGCAAGCCCATTTGGGCCTCCAACACCGGTGGCATCGCTCGCAACTGCTACTGTTCGATGCAGAAGGATGGGAACCTCGTGGTGTACAAGCCGGGTGGGACGCCAATTTGGGCTAGCAACACTGGGGGGGCGACTGCTAACTATGTGCTGATATTGCAGAAGGACAGGAATGTGGTGATCTATGGTCCTGCTAAGTGGGCCACCAACACTAACATACATGGGAAGGGTGTGATCATAAGCAGGGTAGATGGGAATAATTCAACGGTGGATCCGATTAGTGGTGGCAGTGTAGCGGTAGCTGGGCCGGCCGTTACCAATGGCACGAGTCTGCCTCTTAACTCAGGGGTGGCGACTGAATGAGGAGACAGGGTTCTCTCTCTCTCTCTCTCTCTCTCTCTCTCTCTCTCTCTAGTATTGCTCAAGTGGGTCATGTTCGTATGATCTTGGTGTGAACCATCTTTTTATATCTAAGATGGGTATGTAATGGTTTCTTTCGGTGAATTTGAGTCAGTTGTTTGAGTCTACTTTCTATCTACAGTGGCTGATCTATGGTTCGTGCTGTGGTTACCTGGAAATTTTTTTCTTTTTTTATTTGTCTAATTTTATTTTTTAATGGCTCTGTGAGTTATTAATTAGCATTGATTACTTATTACAGAAAGATTTTTCACTTATAAGAGCATACCCCATATTGTGCTAATGTGGCCCATTTGGATCTGTGCATTTCATTTGGGGGCTGGGGTAGAATAGATGGAAAGGTTTCCCAGTTAAGGGTAAAAGGACAAAAAAATAAAATAAAATAATCAGCCCATAGGATTTTTCTTACCCCTTGATTTAAGGATCTTAATTAATGTGTAATAATTTCTAACCACATATTTTCTTTGAGATTCTAATCTTCCATGACCATAAAATTAACTGCAGTGGTAGATGACGGGATGGGAAAATAATTAAAAGTTTATTGTGTCTTTGGGTCGATGGGTAGACTAAAGAACAGTAAAATCATGCCACAGAGCTAAGACTTTGTTGGAACCATGGAATTCCTGTTTCAGATAAGACTTAGTACCATCAATTAGATTTTAATATTTGTATAAAGTGCCTCTGTTTGGACAAGAGGAATATAGAAACTTTTGGAGGCGCCGGGGAAGATGTGTGGAATGGCATTTAAATTTAAGGCCAAATTCGTGCAATTTCTAGAGTAAGCATGTAGATGTGGGGCCATGTCAGCCTGTATATGATTCTAGGCCATGCCATGTTGTGCCCCGGCTGTGCTGTCCATGGGAGGGCCCACATGCCCCTTTTATTTTTTTAAAGTTTTTAATATTTTTTATATAAATTGAAAGAAAGATTATACAATTTTAAGGTTCCCAACTTGAAATAAAATTGAAATTAGTAGAACAAATGCAAAAATATGGATTCCATAAATGAAGAGAAAAGTATTATTAATTTTGCATTTTATACGCAATATATATATAATATTCTAAGTAACGGGCCGTGCCGTGCCAGCCCACGACCCATGGCCCCTTTGTCCAGCACCCGTGCTGGGCCGGTGCATTGACCAAGTCAACATGTCAAGTCTGCCACGGCCAGTGTTTTTGCAGGCTGGACCATGCCGTGCCAGGGTGGCCGCCAATATGTACATACTCCTAGTCTGGACATGCTTATCTTGAGTAGGGCTATTAAAAGGACCAGGTGCCAAAGCCAGCTCAACCCAAGACTTGAAGAGAAGAAATTTCATTTTTAATTCTTTTAAAAATTGACACAGTTTATATGAAGAGTTTAATAGAAAAATCACACTCTATGGACACCACACAAAAGAGAAAGAGAGAGAGAGAGAGAGAGAGAGAGAGAGAGAGAGAGAGAGAGAGAACGCTTTCACTTTAGTTTATTAGGTTTGGAAGTGATCCCCAAAGACCATTTCTAGTTTTTTGTGTTTTCTTTTAGTGGTAATGACGGTCAAATTTGACCCTCATTTAAATAGAGGAGGGTCGAATTCAACCATCCCTTGTTTTTGTTTAAATTGTTGAAACCCTATCTTCTTCTTCTTCCATCCTTCAACAATGATTATAACCTATTTGAGTCCCCAACTCTTCAACCTTTCAACCAAGTGGTCACAAGTGTGTCTCTTTCCCATTGTTTGGTCCATACAAGCATCTTCCTTTTCTTTACTGAAGTATTGGTCAAGATAATGTTTTCCCTCCTTTCATCTTCTGTCACAACCCGAGCCCAGAAGTTCAGGGGTTAGCAAAAGCCAAACCGATGACACACGTACTCCCGTGCCTGTAAACGTAGACCTGATCTAAATGCACACGCACAAGGAAAGGTTCACACGTGCCAAACATGTACGCGAAAGCTGTAGATATCAAAATATCACACTAAACAATGCAAAAAGAGAATACGAAAACAGAACTGACATATATAAATGAAGGTTTTACAAAATGAACAAAATAAACATATACAAATCATGATGGAACCAAGCGTGACAAATCTCAAAAAAAAAAGGAAGACTCCTATGCCATGAATGTCCAGGGCGCTCTCCGGTGGAGTGATCACATCCACTCCTCTAGGCCTGATGGGACCTCGAGGGCCACACTAGGAGTCTGGCCGACCGACGAGGGGTCGGCAGGGGTATCTGAGCCTGCAACACCAAAAACAACTCGTGAATATAACGATTCAGCAAAGTATAAACCATAACAAGTAACACATGCTGTGTCTAATAGAATAAAAAACATCATGTAAATCATAACAGGTCACATTTGTATACTAAGCTGTCGTGCAAGAACGAAACATGCCAAGTGAATCAATGCATACATGCTGTGTACATAACTAGTTGGCGACTACATTGCCATATGCTCCCAAAAGAGGGATCTTATATCCGTGCAGAGAACACCATTGTCCTGGCCAGGGTATGAATAGGTCTCAAGTTCCTGGGGTCCGAATTCCCCAAGACGTTTCCTTACTGCAGTAAGGCCATGAAAACTACACCAAATTCACCCCGTCGGGATCCTAAGGCTAAGGCTAAATAGTGCCTGACCATACCAAGTCAATCATAAAAACCCTGAGTAGATCGTGACAAGCATATCTTGTGTACATATTCGAGATCATGTCTTATACGTGCAAGCATTATAACCAAAATGCATACATACTCAAGGTGGACACATAGTACGACTTTCGATGTTACATACAATGATCCTGATAAAGAGTGGAGTTCAATGATCAAAATACAACATGTTATGCAACAAATCGTACCATATCGAATCACCTTCATTTACTAGCCAATTCTAATCTAATTGTCCAGTGTTTCTAACCGTGCATGATGATGTAGTTTTAAGTTATCCGCTGCACTGTTGTCTAGTGTTGCATTGTATCAGCTGGTGCACCGAAGTCCCTTAAACCAACACCCATGGGGAGGTGCTTAACAACTGGATAACGAACATGAATAATTCGCAACCCTCGAGATCATTCACGCATTGTGTCATGTTCCGTTGGGCAAGTCGAAGTTGCCTACCTTCTACTTTAAAGGTCCTACAGGTCTCCTTCTTTTCTTATTTTTCTTACTGTTCATGCCAGCCAGCTCAGCCATAGGTAACCCTACAGCTTAGCCAAAGGAACCTTACGGCTTAGCCGTAGAAGGCTTCACGGCTTAGCCGTGGCTAGGCCGTAGAAGAGTGTAGAATTGCATACTCTCAGTTATTTTCAGGTGTTACCCTGTATTGATCTACGGCTGGGTTCACGGTTGGGTCACGGCTTAGCCGTAGTGCATTTCACGGCTCAGCCGTAGCACATTTCACGGCTTAGCCGTGCATGCGCGGGGTCGAATTCTAAATCAATTACAGAAAACCTGTAACGACATCAGATATGCAAAATTCCAATAGAGAAAGGGAGAATGATATCAAATTGGGCTGAAAACATGTTTTCCCTGCAAACTCATGTGAATTAACCAAAATCAAGCAAATACTAACATGGGTTCATACATATTATGCTTATACTTGCCTCAATTGAATTCTAACACTCCAATTGCTGTCCTTGGGGCTCAATTCACATCCAAACACCACTCACAGCTATCATGCATGAGAAGAGAGAAAGGAAGACCATGAGTACAATCATGGAGAATGAGAAAAAAAAGAAAAGAAGCAATCCAATACATACACCTACCATAAAGCACAGGAGGAAAGAGAGAAGACAACCGATCTTGCACTCTCCTTCTCGCTAGACTGAATCACGGAGAAGAGAAAGAGGAAAATCAAGAGAGAGATAGAGACGAACGTGAGGGAAGAAACGAGAGTGAAAGAGAGAGTGAGTCGGTAGAATGGTTCTCATAAGATACACTTAAAGTCCAAAGTGCAAACAAGTCCAATGGATAACCCAATTTACAGTTCAAGTCAAATCCGAGTCCAGCGGAATCATACGACATCAGTTACAAACGACGTAGTTACGGAAGTTAACGAGCTCAACGAAAGACACCTGTTGACATCAAGATGATACAAAAATGACTATGTCTTAGAAAAGCTAAAATTATGAAAAAGGGCTTGATCTACCTAATCCAGGTCAAACTCAACCCAACTGCTTATCCATGACCCGCAACGAGTCCAAAACAAAAGCAAAACACAATTAACCACTAAAACATCCTTAATTAGTCACTAAACGAGGTTAAGCTGGGTCGGAGTTTTACATCTTCTTCCTTTTACGCCTCATATGACACATTGTTTGGGTTATATAGTTGCCTTCTTTCTATCTCATTAATCTTGGAGACAGGTATACATAGGTATATGCTGAAAGGTAAATTTTTTGATGCAAATATTCAATATAATATTGGTATTATCTTTTGAGTAGAATATTTGTATGTTTAGAGAATTTTGTTCATAAATTTCCAAAGGAGGAGATTGTTAGAATTATATGTAATTGTCTAATTCATGGGTTGGAGCCATTGAATTGTACTTTTCTATTTCTCTTAGAATGGATTGTTGTATATGTCACCTTTATGTTCATGCATTTGCATATTTATGCATTTTTTTATGATTGATTAGGGGTTTTGTTAGGTGAATTGCACCACTATTTATCAAATTTCATCCTTTCATGCATTTTCACCTAAAAACTTGAATTTTCATATTTTTCACACACTTTCTACATTAATTTAGAAATTTACAATTTTTCTCTAAAGAATCCCAATTGGGGTAAAACTCCCAATTGAAGAAAAACTATGTCTGGACAGGTCCCACTTCAATGTGGGCTTTTCAATATTTTATGGATTTGCTTAGAATGTGCATGAAGATGTGAGCAGATCATATGAAGCATACCATATAAGAAATATGAAAAGATTGGCTTCATGAGGACCCCACACACATACACACATGCTTGGATAGTTAAAGGGGGGCCCTCTTTAAAGTTGTTGAAAGAATTCAAATTTGAATCAAGAAAAGAAAGCCAAGGTAGAGAGAATTCAGGCAAAGGAAAGTCAAAGAAAAGGAATTCAAAAATGGAAAGTCAATCCCGCTTTTCTTTCTATAGTAAAAATTTAAATAGTCATAACTCTCAAACCGAGCACCGGAATTGGATAATCTATTTACCGTTGGAAAGATCTTTCTGAGTAGATGTTTGTAGGATCTAAAATTATATCAATTGGATTTGAAATAACAAAGTTATAGCTCAGAAAGCTGGCTATGTATTTTTAAATGGGATTGCAAAAATATTGGAAACTTTTTCCATATTACACACCTTTGGATGGGTCCATCTCTCTTCAAGTAAAGTACATTGAAGATCAAAGTAGGGTCCACCATCCTTGTATTATACTTTTCAAGATAATCGAAGAAGATTTGAAGAAATTCCTCAAGAAATTAAAGAAGAAAAGCTTATTTAGAAGATTTACTTGCACATGAGAAGAGAATCTTTCAAATATGGAAAGTTTTTGTAGAAATCGGTTTCTAAAGGAAAGGGAGAAAGAATCTCTCCAAAACTGTTAAGTCTTTGCTAACTTAGAAGTCAAGCCAGGAGACATTTCCAAAAGAAGACTTTATAAGTTACAAAATAGGAAAAAAATAAGGAAACAAAGGGTCTCCATACCCTATAAATACATGCCATGAACATCTAAGAGCTCTCATCCCTCTCCATGCACTCCTTATTCTCTTCTAGCCACTCTCTCTCGTCTCTCCTCCACCTCTCTTCCTCTCATTAATTTTCTATTTTTACTTTTAAGGTCTTTTTGGAGCCTTGTTCAGAGAACTATGAATTTAGAAGAGAAATTCTTAGAAAGTAAATATTATACAAGAATGCTTCTAATGAAATTTTTGATGAAAATCTTAGCAATGTCTGGGTAAACCTTTGGATCGGAACACACAGATGAAACTACGTAAATTTTAATGTTAATTCATGTGGTTATTCAGTTCTTTTTTGTCTCTTTTAAATAAATACTCTATTAGAATAATAGATCTAACTTCATGCCTTAGGCAACATCTGTTTTGATTTGTAATGAAAATAATTTGACGATTTTATGCTTATTTTGATAGATTATGCTCAGGGTTGAGATCTTTTGATAGTTTATACTTAATCTAATAAGGCATGCTTATGATTTTTCATTCTTTTATAAGGTGAAGGAGGTCTTGGGTAATGATTTTATTCTTTTTATTAAAAATTAGTTTTCGTGAAAGACAAATTTTTCAGATCAGAAACATTGATTTGTTTCTAATCTAAGTTATTTTGAGATAAAAAATAGAATAATTGCATGATTGGATTAATTATCTTGATTAGTGATTCTGGATGCTTTGATCAATTTTTTTCATTAAATTTTCACTACTTTCAATTGCATCAAGTTTTTTATATTCTTAGTTTTATTTCAAATCAATCTTCTAGTTAAAAGAAATTTCAAAATTTTTATTAAAAAAAGTTTAAAAGTGCTCCCTGTCGGATCGACTTGTATTTGCTACTATCTCAACAAGACAATTATGCACTTGCAGTTTTAAGTAGATTAATTAAATTTACATCATCACCGGAACAACTGAAGGTGAAGATTACAAAGAAATTAAAGAAAAAATACAAATTGAAGTATTCTTCTCAGGACAAGATGGATTTAAACAGTCATATCTTTCAAACCAAGCGTTGGATTGGGGCAAGTTACCTTCTGTTTGAAATCTTTTTTCGAGTAGATATACGTAGGTTTTAAGATTACATTATTCGAAGCTAAAACGACAAAATTATGGCCTCGTGAAGTTTGCAGAAATTGTGCTAAATCCAATCCCACTGGATACCCTATCGATGACTGATCGATCAAACCTAACGGGATTTGAAAAAATTCATAAGACAGAATTAACATCCGCTCAATCGAATGGTTTGCCTAATCGATTAGATGACAAAAAAGCCAAGTTTCCTACACGAATTACTTACCTTTTTGTGCCAAGACTATTTGTTTCTATTATACATAGAGTATAACTTTAGGGCACGAGAATTGGGTTATATAAAGGGTTCCCTTTTAACCTTAAGGTACCGATCTCCTTATTCTAAGTTAAGAATACACATTGAAGATACCCTTCTTCATTAGAGTAGCCATTAGAAAGATTATGTTAAAGCTTTGAGGTTGTAGAGGATATTGTTTCTACTTTCTTGTAGAAAATTGTCTTCTCTCGTAAAAGTTGGATTAAGCGCAGCAAGCAGTGAACGGTGAGGAATTGTGACAACGGGGAGTTGCAAAGAAGAATATATTTATAGTGCTTAGAATCTGTTGGTCCGAGGAGGACTCATGGTTTGTCCTGAGAAGGGTCATAAAAATTGTGTGCCTCTTTCTTTGTGTGGTAAACTGATTTGCTTGTTCTTTTATATTTCGTCACTATTAATTAAACTGCAATCTAAATTTCCATATTGAGACAATCTTTTAAACTTCAAGTGATATTGCGTTGTAAACCATTGTCTGAGCTCACTATTCTTTTAGTCATGTGAAATGGAGAATGTTATGCTGTCCCTTTTGTGTAAATTCAATGTGTACAACATATAATTTGTGATTTTTGCTATGAATGCCATAATTTTGTTCAAAAGCTCGTTTGGAAGCTCATTCTTAAGTTGATTATTCCATGTAAATGAAGTTAAACTATGTATGGTGATTTGGTTTTGTTAATGTTAAAATGCTTTATGTTAATACGTCAATGTGGTTCCTTGTTGACAAATTTAAACATATACAAGGACAGATGTAGGGCAATCCCTGAAGCCAAGATGTTATGGGACAACAGATATCCAATTTTCACTAATGAGAATATAATTTTGTAAGAATGTAAGATAGATGTTCAAGTGTTGAATGGAAGGAATGTTGGGAATGTAATTTTATAAGGATGGATGTACAATTGTTACAGTGTTTAATTGTTAATAATGTGTTCAATTGTTCAAGTGGTCAATTATTTGATTGAATGGATGTTGAGCTGGATGTTTAATTGTATGGATTGACTAAGTGATGAAAAGTTCAAAATGATTGTAGAGATATGTGATACCAGGGTCAAATTCGATGCTAAGGCCAAAAGAGAGAAGGATACTAAGGTGGAATTCGACGCTGAAGTAAGGAACGGAAGAATTCGACCTTTAATTAGACAGAGACCAAGAATCTGCATCAAAAGTGACCCTGAGGAATTATAATGATGGTTGAATTCGATAATGTAGACAAACAAAAAAGCACTTCCAGCATCAAATTCAACGCTTATCCTTTGTTCTAAGCGATGAATTGGACGCTCGACAAAACTAAAAAAAAAAGAACTCTTTAGCACGAACGCCAATTCTGTCGGAGGGACTTTAAAATGGGTTTTTGATGTAGTGCCCATCTAGAATGATTTTTCCGATTAAATCCTCTTAAATGTAAATCTTTGCTATATCCATTTTCACTAGAAAATACTCATTTCTAAAAGCATGGACACCAGGAAATACTCATTTCTAAATGGAAACACAGCAATGAAAACATTTTACTAAATATTAATTTTTCTCATTAAAGGAATTTTCACAGCGGTATTAATAAAAGGCCTATGAAGCTCAAGTACTAGGATCAACTATAATCCAACAAATACCACAGTGGATGAAGTAATATAAAAAGTTGTACTAATTACTCCTTGATAATATATATATATATATATATGGTCAAGAAACAAACACAATAACATCAACAAGTTGAGAAACACCTTTGGATTGTCTTCTCTACATGATTGATTTTTATTGGGTCTCATCAGATTAATGATTTGGATGAACGGGATAATGAACCCATTCACCCAATGAATTTAGGCAGCACAATATGAGTTATGGTATGTGGAAACAACAAGCAAATCGTAATCACATAATGTGGGTAATTTTTAAGGGAAATAATCTTATGAAAACTAGTTCTTACCATTTTTTTGTAAGAGCTCTAAGTGGGGCCCAACTATAACCCAATTTAGATCTTGTAATACATAGTGACTTCCTTGATAGTTACACGCCACAAGTTTCAATCATATTAGAATAAATTAGACTGGACCGTTGGATCGACTGCACACTCATTCGAATGGATTGGAATTATAGGCCATGGATAAAGGGGTTAGAGACATGCAATTGGGGGCAAATTTGAGATTTATGGTAGTCCCACATAGAACTTTCCATCTCCTTGGTTTTATCCCTAAATGGAACCTACAAGTTGGTCCCATAAAATAGTTCTCAAGTTAACTCATAAGAACAATTCTCAGAGGATTAAAACAGAATTTTGAATAGGCTAGTAATTAAGCTTTGGTCTTGTACACTAAGTCCCTCCTGTCATCGTCATCATCAACAACAAAATAACCCATGTTCCAACTGTATTGGGGTCTGCTATAATAATTATTTATCTTCATTACAATATATGCAAAATCAGTGCCAAGCTACATTTTCAATCTTCTATACAGTCATTTTTTTACAGTGAAATTTAAGGATATGCGACCAAAGGAGATGATATTCATTTTTGAATGATTTTAATTCACTACACCAAAAATGCTCATTAGAAACAGGTACTTGGACTGGTTCTCATTTAAAACTGGATCAAACTGTTTTTTAAAAGAGTCCCACTAACTTACCGTACCCGTGGGTCTTGTTGAAAGCGGATCTAGAAACCAAAGCGTGGCCTCATTTCTGTAAATGGAGGGTGAGAGATAAAACGTTCCTCATCTGATCTAGGGCAAGAGATGAAGACGAGCTTTGCTTTGATCCCATCCATGTTAGACCCCCAAAACCCTAGATTCTTTTCTAGATCTGCTTCAGATTCTCATTTCTCATTGTAATTTCCTCTTTCAGATCCAAAATTGGGGCCTGAGACTTGCCTCATTTGCTTTCAATCTCCAAATCTCAATGTTGTTTTTTTTTTTAATTTTGAGGAAATTTTTATATTTTTTTCTAGATTGTGATGTTGATTGCTCGTTAGGTTATAAGCATGATTCATGAAGTTATACTGGGTTCTGTGGAAGATGATTTTATGCAAACATGTCATGTGCGCATTGTTGGATAACAGGGGTTTCTAGCTGAATAGCGGGACTTTAGCTATTGTCTTGTGGATTATAGTCGTTTGTCTTGTTAGCTTGGCATGATATAATGTTCTTGACCAATTTGTCAGTGATAAGATTTTAATACCCACCCATCATCTTACTAGATTAATTATAGGAAATTGCTATCCCTATTTACATCACAACCGTAGATATTCTGCCCTTCATTCCTTCACACTCGTTCAATAGAACTCCCTTGACTAAAAATTTGTGAAAGTTTAATATGTAGGAGGCAAACAGGAGCTAAATGACCGGGCAAACCAGTTGAATTGTATGGATGCTTAAAGACTAGAACTGGGAAGTCCTTCAGTTGTTTGAATTCTAGATTTAATCAAAACGAGGTTTTTGATTTGAATGTCACAATGGCCATTTCGAGAGACGTTTGCTTGTGTGGGAACATGACCATTTGTAGGCACATTCAACACTGCAATGCTGACAATGTGTTTTCTTTTGCGTGGGTAGTTATGAGGAATTGTTTATGATACCATTTAAAGTGTTATCTTTAATGTTTTGGGTTCATTTTGTCATTTCTTTTTTCATTTGGTTAGTTTCTTATGATTGATGTTATTGTATTTGGTTGAGCAATTTCATGCCTATTACCGATTTGGACCCCTAAGTGCGTACTTATCTGTAAATTATTTGGACAGATTCCTTTTAGACTATGAATTTTCTGTAAGTTGTGGAGAAGAACCCAACACACGTTTAACAATAAAAACTAGAAATTCATAAAAACCATATATGTATTTTTTTTTTTCGTAAACATTTTAATGAGTTGTACTAATATGAAGAAGGTTTCGATCGGTTGTGGATCTACATGGGCACCCAAACCCATAACCACAATTGAATTGGTCCAGTATACGAGACAGAACCTGTTTACATCAAAAGACCACTAATCCATTGTTTCCAAACTTACTAAAGTATGGCTAAAGTAATAAGCATTTCAAAAGTAAACTGTAGGAGGTAAGGAACCAGAAGTCAACCCCTCCCTATATTCAATGGATCATTCTAAAAAGAGCAGTAAACTGTGCTTTGGTTAGTGTCCCAATTAATTAAAGAAGTATGCACGTTAAATTTTATTTCATTTTCATTCTTTGCACAAATTATTTAGGTCCAATTTCCACAATAACCTCTCTGTGTCACAGTCAATTATTTTCTAGTAGACCAACAGGATTAAACAAATAGAAACAGAAACAGAATTCATGTAGCCGACCCCAACATGATTGGGATAAGGCTTTAATGATGATGATGATGATGATAATGAGACCAATAAGATTAAACAAATAGAATAGAATACCATATAAAATCATAAAATTGTAGCCCTTGTTGTCATTTATTTATAAGGCAGCTCTTATTTGCTTGTGATATTAATTTGGAACATGAATTGAACATGAATTTAAAAACACATATACAAGAAGTTCTAGCTTATTTTTTTTAAGAGAATAATAGTTCCGTAAATAGAGACTTCCCAGTGCTAGGACAGAAAGTGTGAGATCATACCTTACAGAAAATTCCTAATCTTACTTATTATCCTATGAATGTTGCAGATTGTTCTAACTATGTGTGCAACTTTCTCTTTCATTATTTTTTCAATCTGTTTTAGAAAAAATAAATTGATTTTTTTTCTTGATATCATTTAATAGGATAGAAAGTTGTTAAACAACAACTCTTATGTAGTTAAATATCATGGAAACAAATCAGGCCAAATATGATGTATGCAAATATTTTTAAGAGTCTAGATTCCTTCAAGAGTCAAAAACCAATTTTTCTATGGGGCCACTAGAAGTTTTAATTTTTTGGGAGGGGGAATATGAAAAGACAATTCGATAGGTCCTTTGTTTGAAATTTAAACTACTTTGTATTAAGTGTAATAGGTATTAGACAAATTTATTTTATTTTAGAATGAGAATAATATAAATATGCAAGATTATTTTATTTTACTTTCATAAATAGTTATATATCATCTCATTGATTGCAGAATGTCAACACCAAGTAACAAAGCATAGATGTCCAAACATAGGTTAAGTCTTGTGTATTTGGATGGACTTGTGTATTTCTTTGAGTTTGTAAAGAAACATGGCAGTGGATTTCAGCATTTTTCGTATCCATCTGTTAAATGCTGGACTGGGCATGAAATGATCGTCCTTAACTTGATTTATGACCATTTGCTCATTTATGGTATTGATCAATCATACCCGCTCTCGGGAAAAGATGAGCAGAAAGCAGATCTTCATAAAAAGAGTACTGATAACCCAATTTTTTCCTAATTAGTGTTATACAGTATTTGTATTAAATGACACTGTTTTAAAACATCATAAACTAAGTTTATGATCCTTACATCAAACAAATGCATCCTTAAAAGGTCCTTTCTCTCTTTGAAATAGGGTACTATAAGAGAATGGGTAAGGTGCGACTTCAATATACCTTATGTCAAGGAAGTCAATAGTGGCATAGAATATCATCTCAACCTAACTGCTAAAGGCTACAGAGCTCTCCTATACAGGTCAAGTTCTGCCTTCTTTCCTGTAACCTTGCTCTTGTCCATGACTACAACATGCTTCCTGATATAACCTTTTTATCTCCACTGTGGTGACCATGACATGAAAGTTCCCTTTGTAGGCACAAGGCATGGATTAGATCACTTAACTTCTCCATTGTTGATGAATGGAGATCATGGTTAATTGATGGCCAAGTTGCTTGGTTAGTCCCCATTTCTCATACATTGACACTTCTGTAAGCAGTCATAACTTTTATGATGTTTTTAATTTTTATTTTTTGTATGATTTCTCAGGTACACAAGGGCGTATGTGAACAACTTGACACTTGCAACTGTAAAGGCAAGCTATTTCTGGGCTTGGCTCTATAATATCTCATTGAACAAGAGGAGGATGACTATTGACTAATGCAATTTTCTGATTGAAGGTTTTTGAGGAAGAGATCCTCTAGAATGGATTAATTCAATCAAACTTAATATTATGTGTGCAAACAATCAACCACGCAGCGGAAATAAGTCAAACAAAAGCACACACCACAAGAAGACACAGATTTTACGTGGAAACCCAAATTGGGAAAAAGCCACGGGCAAGAATCAAGTACTATGAATCATACTATAGTTACAAGAGAATACTTACAACTCTTATCCAGTTGCCCCTCAACCTGTGGACCTTGTGATTCTCTTGCACAACTCCCTGCTGCAACGACAGCCTGCCATTCTATGTGATAGACCCAAACACCTAGACGCCTTATAGATGTTGAACTTGACTCTCCAAAGCAATCTTCTACACTCAGAGAAGAAAATTTTACCATCGGCTCTTCATCAGGTACAAAAGAAATCATCTTCAACTCCATCTGTTTTCAAACTGCGCAAAAAAAATTATATTCTCCCCATGAATGCAATATCAACCCCTTTTTGTCCATAATTGACAAAGCTAATAATCATCATGTAACAAAGATGTCAACCTGGATCCAGCGGTAACTCCCCCTTGATTACAGCTCCCCCTTAATTGTATCTTTGTAGCAGCACTGGGATGGGAGCTTGATCCATCTTGATCAGGGTTTTTGGCATGCAGCTACCCACACTTGTGTAGTATGATCTTTCAGCAGAGTATGAGCAACTTTTAAAGGTAAATCAGATTTCCTAACCTAAATAGATATTGTCTTGACCTTTGACTCAAACAACTGTTGCCACCATTGCTTATACTTTGGCAAAACTTGCAGCTTCTTGCAATGGGGACGAATGTGTCCTTTAACTCCACAGTGATAACAAGTGGATGTGCGTGTAGGACATGACACATTTTTCTTTTGTAAACTACTCATCCCATTATGAACATTTGCAACATGTGAAGTAGTGTGTGCAATACTTCAAACAAAACTAGAGTTACCGTTAGATTTTGAAGTAGATACACCATCATTGAAACCAAGACCGCGCTTATCACTAGGCAGCTTCTGAATACATAGAATGTCATCAAGTATCTTTGAACTAATATTCATCTTATTCAGAGACGCTTTTGTAGAATCCAGCTTAGACAACGCAATCTTCATTTTTCTAGCTAGGTCTTCTTTTTCAGCTTTAACAGTTTTTGAAGTAGTTTTTAAAGCTTCAAACTCTTGCTTAACCTTCTTAAACTCATCTTTCAGTAAACCATACTTATGACTCTCAGTAGTCAGCTTATCAGCTATGGAATTCTTCTCTCCTTCTAAAAGATGAACCTATGATTTTGCATCCTCTAACTCTTTTTTAAGAGACAAAATCTCTGCTTTCCGCTTAAGAGCATCTTTTTCAAATAACTTGCTCATCGCATAGACTTGTCCAGTAAAATCCCATATTTTGCTTCCCAATCATCTTCTTCATCTGAAAGTACAATATCAGCAATATCCACAATAGAACTGTCATCAAACACAGTGGACCTAGCCATAAAAGCCACAAACTTGCCATTCACAATATCCTTCGAATCAGGTTCATGGTCTTTCTCTACTTCTGAAGAATCATCATCCCAAGTTTTTAGAGCTTTGTACTTGGGATTCTTTTTCTTGTTAGGACAGTCATAAGCATAATGACTAAGACCTTGACAATCAAAACACTTAACCTTGGATAATGGCGTCTTCTTTTCAAATTTCGATCCTTTCCACTTAGCTTTTTTTGCCTTCATAAGTTTTTGAAACTGAACTATTAACTCCGTGACATCATCATCAAAATCCGAATCAATTTCAATTTACTTTACAATTGCTTCACGAATTCTTTGAAAGCATTAAAAGCTAAGCTATTATTTTTTGCGATTTTCCCTTATTTAAATGGTATTCTTCAAAAGTTTGAAGATTTCTAACTAACTGATTCACTGTGAGGGTATTCAAATTTTTATTCTCTTCAATAACATCTACCTTTGAATCAAACTTTGAAGGAAAAGACCTTAGAATCTTCTTAACAATTTTACTTTTAGGGATTATGTCACCCAAATTGAAGATAGAATTGACAATGTCATTCAGCTTTGCATAAAACTGATTAAAGGTTTCTTCTTCTTCCATTACAATGGTTTCAAAGGACTGATTTAACCTTTGTAGCTTTGCTTGCTTGACAGTATCAGTACCCTCATAAACAATTTGCAAAACATCCCATGCTTCTTTTGCAATTTTACAAGTGGAAATCCAACGAAACTCATCTGCAGACACTCCATTATAAATAGCATTCATGGCCTTATTATTGCAATTAGAGGCATGCTTTTTTTCCTTAGTCCATTGGGCTTTAGGTTTAGCAACTGTTTGCCCATCAGCAGTAATAGTGGGTTTTGAATAACCTTACTCAACATTGTCCCACACATCATCATCAATGGACTTGAGGAACCCAATCATCCTTTACTTCCAATAAGCATAATTTGAACCATCAAACAATAGAGGTTTCAAAGTAGATGTGCCCTCTTGATTGAGCACCATTCTAGATAACTCTTAAGATCAAATACCACAAATTAGTATAACCTTCTCTGATACCAGTTGAAGGTTTTTGGGGGAGAGATACTCTATAATGGATTAATTCAATTAAACTCAATATTATGTGTGCAAACAATCAACCACACGGCGGAAATAAATCAAACAAAAGAGCACACCACAAGAAGACACAGATTTTACGTGGAAAACCCAAACTAGGAAAAACCACGGGCAAGAATAAGCACTATGAATCATACTACAGTTACAAGAGAATATTTACAACCCTTATCCAGTTGTCCCTCAACCTAAGGACCTTGTGATTCCTTTGCACAGCTCCCTGCTGCAACGACCCCCTGCCATTCTCTATGATAGACCCAAACACCTAAATACCTTCTAGATGTTGTACTTGACTCCTTAAAGCAATCTTCTATACTTAGAGAAGTAGAAGACAATAATCTCTAGAGCAGAACTTCAACCCTTCAACTCTCCAATAAAAGAACTCTAGAGAAGGTGATCTCCAATAAGCAATCTCTTCTTAGAACAATGAGATATGTGTTCCACACCTTAGGGTTAAAAGAGAACCCTCTTTTATAACCTCTAATACATGCCTCATAAGTATAGTTCGATCAGGAAAGAAGTTGACATCAAACAAGCAAGTTTCCTTTCAATTCAAACTGAAAAATCGCAAGTTGGTGCACTTTTTGCACTTGCCCGATCGGTCAGATTAAGGTTATGCCCAGGTAAAAATTTCAGCATTTTCCTGTAAACTTGCGGAGGCCATAACTTTCTCGTTTCAGCTCCGATTGAGGAGATCTTAGGCTCTACAGAATCCTCTCGAAATGAGCTTTCCAATGGTAGGTCGGAAGCCCATATCCAACTCTAAGTTTAAGAGATATAACCTTTTTAATCCATGTTGTCTATAGAAAACAACTTCAATTTGTCGCCTTTTCTTCTATGTTTTCACTTCACTGCATCCGGCGACTCAAACCATTGTCCATATTCAAAGATATGTAAAATACAACATTAATGAACTCAAGTTTTGTCGAACCCATGAATTTGCCAATATAAAAATACTTACACTGATATTGGATGTAAGGCGCAGGACATACAACTCTAGAGTACAAACCCAAGGATGAGATATTGGTTTCGTAGTGGGTTGATTACGTTTAGCCTGGTATCTGATCGCGCTTAAAAATAATGTAACGTGGAAATGTGTAACGGAGTCGATGTCCGACATTCACGTACTTTAAGCGTTAAGAAGAATGAGAATCAATTACAGTTCATCATTGAATTCCCTTTTGTTTACATGGGTTCAATGCCCGGACCGCGGGGATGCAGGTTGTTTACATGAGTTTACAAAGTTTACAACCCCTCCCTCAAGTCTTATATGTGATCTTAATTTGGAAATTACAGGGAAAATGTACACAAAGTGGGAAAAATGCAAAAAAAAAGAAAGAAAGTTTGGGGTGATCGTGACCCGCAGTCACTACCCCAGGCCAGTGATCGTGGGTCACGGTCACTGGGAGACAGTGGCCGTGAAGCCATTGTTCGCCTCTGTTTTTTGTGCTGTTCACGTTAGTTGCTCTTCCAAACTTTTTTCAAGTGTTGAAACTCCCTTTCATGACATCTAAGGGTGTTGGATAACCATTGAGAAGGTCGAATTTGACTATGGAATCGATTGAAAACTTTGTAATTCATCATTTTTGTTTACGGACTGTCTTTTGTTCAAGTCCGAAGAGGGTATCGTAAGAAGCCAAAGTTGCATCATTCTAAACCTATCATTTTCAAGGAACAAAATGAGGCCCAAAGGGGCTTATTCACAATGTTTGTAATGGCTAAGAAACCCCCCCGAATGAGAAAAACAAAGATGACAATGTCATCCCTCGAATCGTCGTCATTGTATGAACATAGTTCGTTCCGTAGTTATCCCACCCTCCTCCTCTTCCTCTCTGAATCTTTTTGCTCACCTTGGTGACTAGAGAAGGAGGGGAATCGTCATGGGATTGCTGCTTCGCTTTGCTTGAATGCTTCTGTCTTCGTTCAATTCTCTGTTTTTCTCTCTTCTGTGTGTCCTCCTTTCCTTCCTTCAAACATTCTTCTTTTTATAGAGGTCCCAGGTAGTTTTTGGTGGTTCCTGGGAGTTGAGGAGAGTTGTGGGAAGTTTAATTTCGAAAGGGAGTGGAGAAAAACCGCTCAAAACTTAAGGAAGTGTCCTCTGGGGGTCCGTGACCGCAGCCGCGGTCACGGACAAGGCCCAAATTCGGGTTTTTGCAGTTGTGGACCGTTTTCACTTGTTTGGGGTCCGAACGAAGTCCAATTGCCACGAGACTTGGTAGGATGCTTTCTAACACTATTTTGAGTGTGTCATAAAAGTGCCAGCTCAATTTGACCACCTGAAGTTGGTCAACTCCCCTGATGAACAGGCCACGGTCACTGACAAGGCCCGTTTTTGGACTTTTGTGTATGTGACCCATTTTCATCTGTTTGGGGCCCGAACGAAGTCCAATTGCCACGAAACTTGGTAGGATGCTTCTTGACACTATTTTGAGTGTGTCATAAAAGTTTCAACTAATTTTGACTACCTAAAGTTGGTCAACTCCCCTGATGAACAGGCCACGGTCACGGACAAGGCCCGTTTTTGGACTTTTGCGTATGTGACCCATTTTCATCTGTTTGGGACCCGAACAAAGTCCAATCTTCACAAAACTTGGTAGGATGCTTATTGACATTAATTTGAGTGTGTCATAGAAGTTTCAACTCGTTTTGACCATCTGAAGTTGGTCAACTTCCTTGATGAACAGGCCGCGGTTACTCCCTAGGCCCATTTTTGGACTTTTGCATTTGTGGCCCATTTTCACCTGTTTGGGGTTTGAACGAAGTCCAATTTCCACGAAACTTAGTGGGTTGCTTCTTGACACTATTTTGATCATGTCATAGAAGTTTCAACCTGTTTTGACCTTCGAAAGTAGGTCAACTCTCCAGTTGACTTTTTATGAAAGTGGGCCCTTGTCTCAGTTGTTTGTGGCCCAAACGACCTCAGTTTGGTTTGAAACTTGTAGAGACTGACGTCAAAAACATCTTGGAGTATTCATCCAAATTCCATGCAGTTTGAATTTGAGGAAGTAGGATTTCGAACAGTGGCCTATTCAGTGCATGTGTTAGGTCACTATTCACTCCACATTGAGATAGTTAGCCTGTTTTCTATCCGAACAGCCTCCACTTGACTTGAAACTTTGGGAAAATAACTTGGGGCATTCTTTGAGCATTTTTTCCAAATTTTATCTGTTTTGACCTTCTAGAAGTAAAATCTTAGCTGGTGACCCCCATATTCGAGATTACTGTCATCAAAGCTGACATGTAATGAAATTTGGACCAAATGGAGTCTTTTCAACTTGAAAATTTGCAAAGCATCTTCTGAGCATGACTGAAGCTTTGCGCCCAAATTTCATCAATTTTGGACATCGGAAAACAAGACTTTGGTCAGTGACCCCATGGCTTGGGGGGAATCGATCCCGAGTTGACATGTCTGTAGTTTTTTGGTTCAATGATGTCTGTTGAACTCGACATTTTGAAAAACCTATCTTGGGCATTATTTGAGCTTCCTCCGAGAGTTTCAACTAACTTGATCTTCATGGGATATCATTCTACATAGGGACCCGCAAAGCATAGTATACGATCATCGGAACCAAGTTTGGATCCAAATGACGTCCAAATGTTCTGAATCTTTGAGGAATGGTCTTTAGATATACTTGAAAGTATTTCATTGAATAGGAGCTTGCTGCAACATGTGGAAGTGTCAAGTCCCGCAGCGGTTCCCAAAGAGCCGGCAAAGAGTCTCCGAAACTGATGAGGTTCAAGTGTTTTGAAAATTCTGGAAATTTATAATCCAAAACTTGTAATGCCTTCGCTGCATTGTTTGCAAAATTTTATGGGTCAACAGTATCAACTGCGTTAGGCAGGTGGGCATGATCATTGTTGGAGTTGTATTACTAATTGGTTTTCTCTGTCTGAGTTTTCCATCAATTTGTTGGAATAACATATGTTTCTAGTAACGTGATTTGACTTGGCTGGGCTACTATTCTGTCAATCAATTTCTTTAATATTTCCCATGCGATATAGACAGCATTTTTGCTTCGCCTGACCACTTCCAAGATACGAAACTGAGGGACAAGATACGAGGACTTCATTTGCTCAAATACTTAGTGGGACACTATCATCAGGTTAGGGGATTCTGAAAGACACTACTGTTTGATTGCTGATTCTAAATATACCATTTAAGTAGGCCCTATAATTCAATGTCAAACTCTGATTAGATAGTGACCTTTGTGATTATCCTAGCTAGGAGCATTTCATGATGGCCAAATGTCTACGGGAAGCCTCTTGTTGTTGGGCATTGGATGACGTATCAAGAAGTTCTAATGACTTAGGCCAAATGAGGTATTGGGAGTGTAGATGGAACATTGTAATGGGATAGAATTAAACAACCATTATAGAATAAGAAGGCAATTGATTGATTACTGCATCATTTGGGAATATAGTTGTCTTTGTAGATTCAATGATTGATGACTTGTAGTAGTTAAATTGTAACTAAGGACATGTAAGTGTTGACTAATTCATTGGGAATGGACAGAACAGGGTTTAAAGTTTAATCATGTAATTTTGTAGAATGAACTGCTGTGTTATCTGCACTTTGCTATTGAATTTACTCAGATTGTGCTGCAAGGTGTAATGCGCTCGTGCTCGTTTTCCCTAGACAAGTGAATTAAAGATCTCCAGACCACTCTCAAGCGCACCCTGAACTGCACTTGTGCTCGTTTTCCCAAGATGGTTGCAAAAAGACTTTTCATCAACGGGCTCATGCACCGCTACCCAAAATTCGAATTTATACAAGTGCACTCATTGCCCTCGAGTGCGTGGCGGCGATTTTGTTTCCCACAATTCCGGACTCTTTGTTTTTTCTTCCTACTTTTTAGGAAAGATGAATTATGTGTAGGGGAAACCTAATCTACAAAGGTAAGCCTATATAAGAGTCTTTCTCTTCCCTTCTAGGTACCAATCTTCCTGAAGAGCAACCCTAGCATCCATTAAAGATTGAAGTTTTTTTTAGAGCAGCTTTTGAAGGAACTGAAGTGTTGAGGGCTCTGCTGTAGGTCTTCTTATCTACTCCTCCAATTAGTAGATTCAACGTGAAGAGCCCTTTAAGTTGGTTGTTTCAAGCACGGTGAGGGTGAACAGCGAGGAGTCGGTTAGATCATCGCAGTCCTTAGGTTGAGGTACAACTGAAGGAGATCTGTAAGTATCTTTTGTAACCTTCGATTCATAGTACTTGTTACTCCTGATCAAGGTGACCCGTAGTTTTTCTCGAGTATGGTTTTCCACGTAAAAACTCATGCCTCTTCTCTTTTGTGTGCATGCTTAATTAATTAAGTTAATTAGTTTGGTTTTATTGTGATCCATATTACAATCTATGATTGGGACATTAAGACAAAACTAGAGTTTTGACTTTTTCAATTGGTATCAAAGCGACATCACACTAAGTTATTGTGTGTATCGATCATCTAGATTGCCAACATTAATCTTGGTAAAAAAGGCCCGTCAACCACCAAGCCTCCAATGCTTGATGGAACAAATTATTTCTATTGGAAGGTTAAGATGGTTACGTTTTTTAGAGCCATCGATATGGTGTCTACGATATTGTTGAAAAAGGATACACCAGACCAATTGTTGATGTAGAAGGGCAAACCAGTCCAAAACCCAAAGCCCAATGGACAAAAGAAGAGAAACATGCTTCTAACTACAATAACAAGGCTCTCAATGGCATTGTTAATGGTGTTTCAATTTCTGAATTCAATAGAATTTCTATGCATACCACTACTAAAGAAGCTTGGGACATTCTGCAACTTGTGCATGAGGGCACATATAAAGTGAAGGAAACTAAACTCTAATACTTAACTACTGGTTTTGAAGCAATAAAAATGAAAGTGGATGAAACATTCGATGAATTTTATGCCAAACTGAGTAACATTGTTAATTCAAGTTTTAGTTTGGGAGTGCACATTCCTGAAACTAAAATTGTGATGAAAATATTGTGCTCGCTTCCTCAAAGGTTTCATTCGAAAGCAATAGCTGTTGAGGAGAATAGAGGTCTAAGTACCCTGACTGTGAATGAGCTAGTTGGTAACCTTCAAACTTTTGAGACCATCTTTCAGTAAAGAAATCTAAGGGTATTGCCCTCATGTCTTCCAACGCTATAGATGATGTCTCTGATGATGATTTTGATAGTGATTTTGATGAAGCTTATTTTGAAGCCTTGTTTGTTAAAAAATTTTAGAAGTTTTGGAAAAATAGGAAATCTTCCTTCAAAAAGGGTTTTGACAATACTAAAGCACCAAATAAGTTTAAATTTGTGCCTAAGGCTGAAAAGAATCCTAACTAAAGTAACTCAAAGTCTATCCAATGCTATGAGGGTTAAGGATTTGGACACACTGCCTCTAAATGTGCAAATCGTAGAGATAGAGAAAAAAGCAAGGGAAAGGCCTTGAATATTACATGGGATGTTCACTCAGAATAGTATGATAGTGAACCTGATTCTCCCACTCAGGATTCTGAAAAATTCATGGCTTTTGTTGCTAACATTTCTGATCTCAAAGAATCATTTGACGAGCATTCCAAGTCTGGAGAAGATTTTAATTTTGATGATAGCTCAGATGACGAGTTTAACTTAGAAAAGGAGTACAGTATCTTGTTGAAGAAATGCAAAAAGATGTCTAGGATAAATGAAAAGGTGTCTATCAAACTGAAGGACATTGAAGCACAAAACACATCTTTGACATCTAAGGTAAGCAATTTGCAAAAACAATGTGATCACTTATCTAATCAATTGCTTGAATCAGGTGTCCAAACAGATTTGGCTATGAAGCATGCTGAAAAAACTAAAAAAGAATTGCACATAGTCAAAGCTGAAATTGCTTCATTTCAAGCTAACAAGGAAGAATTGCGAGGCAAATTAAAGATGGTTCATTCGGAGCTGGAATCTAGCAAGGAACGGATTAAGCGGATGAACAGGGGATCTATGAAGCTAGATGAGGTGTTGTGCAGCCAAAAAGTAGATTATTCAAAAACTGGTCTTGGCTATGAACCTGGTACTTCAAATAATAAAGGTAAATCTGTATTTGTCCAAGGATCTAGGATATATTTGATGATACCCACAAATTCAAAAACTAGTTATGTAAACACTATTAAAAAGATAAATGTGCCTAAACCATGATTTATTCCCATCTGTCATTTTTGTGGGATAAAAGCTCACATTGGATCACACTGCAACAAAATACGTTATCAAACTAGATATCAAATGCGGAAGAATTTTATTCGCCCTCTAAGCAAAGCAAACATGTGAAGACCAAAGCAATTTGGGTGCATAAGTTTGACATTAGATTCAATGTGGTCTTAACTGCTCTTAGTGCTCAACAGTCACATACTTGGTATTTGGATAGTGGTTGTTTAAGTCATATGATTGGTTACAAATCATTTTTTACCTCTTTTGAGAGCTGTGATGGTGGAAATGTAAAATTTAGAGATGGTAGTAAAACAAAGATCATTGGTAAGGGAACCATTTCCATTCTAGGTATCTTTAAACTTATCAATGTGTTTTTGGTGGAAGGTCTCAAAGTTAATTTACTGAGCATAAGTCCACTGTGTGACTCTAACCATGAAGTTCTATTTTCCTTAAATGAATGCCCTTCTTGACAAAAAGGGAAAATGGGTACTCCATGGAAAGCAAACATCTGACAACTGTTATGTTATTGTCACCAATTAGGAACTATCGAGTAATTCTACCAAAATTTGTGAGACAGATTTGTGGCATCAACGGTTGGGACACATTAACCATTTAGATTTAGAGAGATTGTCATCTCAACAATTGGTTCGTGGATTTCCTAAGTTGGAGCATATCTCGAACAACGTATGTGGCCCCCGTTAGATTGGTAAACAAATTCGATTGTCACACAAAAATGTTGACTCTATCACTACATCTAGGCCATCAGAACTAATTCACATGGATCTTATGGGTCCTCTCAAGTTCAAAGAATTGGTGGCAAAAAATACATATTTCTCATCGTTGATGACTTTTCACGGCTTACATAGGATTATAGGTTTCTAAACCTATTTGTGAGTTCGAACTTGGAGCCCCAAGGCCATACTTCTGACTGCAATCATCATCATGGATATGTCCTTTATGCATTGGGCACGGGCAACATCATCAATGCACCTTGGGTCATCATAAACAGCATGTGAAAGGTTATTAATGGTCCAAGCAATGCTTCTCTTCATTTTAGAGTACTCATCACAAAATTTTTGAAATCTTTTAAAATCTCCCAATGATCCAAAGATACAATAATGAAGATGCGAGGTCCGATTGACAAAAGGACTATTGAGTAGTCAACCGCACATCTTTTGGGTCGGTATGTTCCCAGAGCTCCTGCGGGAGGTGACCATGGGGAGCAGCAGCCTGAGGTTGAGGGGGAGTCTTCCATTTCTAACCGGTTGGCTCATCCTGAGACGAAGGTAGATGATGGGTTCAAGAGCCTGAATGAATGCCTGAAGTCCATTGACACTTCTCTCATCGCCATTTTTGCACATCTTTAGCATTAGGATACATAGTCATCATCATGGGACTCGATTTTGCTGATAAACTCTGTTTCTTTTTTTACCAATTTTTTTTATTAATCTGGATTTCTGTAACTGGCCTTCATTTAAATCTAATGATTATGGTATTCCTTTGATAGTTATTCTCTTTGACAATACTGGACAAAAAGGGGGAGTATTAATTTCGTAATTGCATTTCACTTGTCTTCGCCAAAGTTGTGACAGGTTTTACAAGAATCTAGTATATGTGCTACTCTGAAGATTTTTTGAAGTTCTACATTCTCAGGGTAGATGTTTCATGTATTAGGAGTTTTGTCATGAAGGGCGGCTTGGCCCAAATGTAAAGGCTTGCCGGTAGCATCCTGGAGGACGAGGGTTTAAGTTATGAAAACAACTTTTTCAAAATAAAGGTAAAACTGTGTACATCTTATCCTCCCCAGACCCCACTATGTGGGAGCCTCGTGCATTGGGCCGCCCTTTAGGAATTTTGTCCATAAATTGCCAAATGGGGAGATTGTAATGACATGTAAGCGTTGGCTAATTCATTGGGAATCGATAAAATAAGGTTTAAAGTTTAATCATGTAATTTTGTAGAACTATTGTATTGTCTATATTTTGCTATTGAATTTACCCAGACCGCGTTGCGAGGTGAAATGTGCTCGTGCGCGTTTTCCCAAGACAAGTGAACTGAAGATCTCTAGACAGCACTAGAGCACACCATGGATAGATCTCGTGTGCATTTTCCCGAGACAGTTGCGAAAAGACTTCGCATCAACGCGCTTATGTGCCGCTACCCAGAATTTGAATTTATACAAGCACGGTCATCGCGCTCCAGCGCGTGGCAGTGATTTTGTCTCCTACAATTTTGGACTTCCTGTTTTCCTTCCTACTTCTTAGGAAAGATGAATTGTGTGTGGGGAAAACCTAATCTACGAAGGTAAGCCTATATAAGGGTCTTTCTTTTCCCTTCTAGGTACCAATCTTCCTGAAGAGCAACCCTAGCATCCATTGAAGATTGAAACTTTCTCTAGAGCGGCTTTTTAAGATACTGAAGTGTTGAAGCCTCTGCTCTAGGTCTTCTTATCTACTCTTCCAAGCAATAGATTCAACTTGAAAAGCCCTTCAAGTTGATTGTTTCAAGCATGGTGAGGGTAAACAGCGAGTTGGCTAGATTGTCGCAGTCCTTAGGTTGAAGTACAATTGAGGGGGGGGGATCTGTGAGTATCTTTTGTAACTTTCGATTCATAGTGCTTGTTACTCCTGATCAAGATGACCCGTGGTTTTTCCGAAGTAGAGCTTTCCACGTAAAAACGGTGCCTCTTGTCTTTTGTGTGCTTGCTTAATTAATTAGGTTAATTAATCTGGTTTTACTATGATTCATATTACAATCTATGATTGGGACATTAAGAGGAAAGTAGGGTTTCGATTCTTTCATAAATGATGATTACATTAAAGAAGAATCTTGCTATCTTTTTGTGTACAATCTGCAAGAACTTCGCAAAACTCACCCAAGTTACTCGACTAGATGCCCTTCTTAAGTCACTCAAGTAAGTCAATTTTAAGAACAATGGTTCCTTGAGTTTAGTCCCAAAGTTTTGTAGTTTTGTAACCACACCAAAATCACCTTTTTAAGTCTTGGATTGCAAACTAAATAAATAGCTCATGCATTGGATGTGCCTTTCCTTCTTTCATCATGGTACCCATAAAAAGCAGATGAGATAAAAGGTAAATATGAAAAACCAATTGAAATGTGCACACAAGATAGTTACAGACGTTATTTTCACACAAGTTATGTGCCACTGGGCCACATTCAACTAGTCATCATTCATGTTCCTTTTCTTCTCAATACATTGAACAATGAACTCAAATTCTGGTTAGGTTTTGCTGTTTCTTCTTAATTTTATGTGTGGATTTTGTTGAGAAATAATATTTTTAGCAGCTCGCATATACATCTATGTTACTAATCATAATATTCTTTTCCTTATATATTGGCAGGTTCTAAGAAAGCTTGTGGATAATGCTTCAAAGGTTCTAAATGGGAAAGTTGCCAATGCTTGTGGATCTCTACGATAGTCATCAAATAAGTTAGAGATTGAGTTTGAGTATTTACATGTAATGGATTCAATGATAGTGTATACAAAGGATTTATATCATTAAATTTGAGTTTTGTGATACCATGTCTTGTATAATGCTTGAAAGAATTGCATGTAATGAAATATAATTTCTATAAAAAGTGTATGGATGAGTAATGCTACATTTTAGAAAGATTCTAATCCCTTTAGAATTGGAAATAATTGTTTACAAACTAATTTTTATTATTTCAATATAAAAAGTTTGGAGCGGTTTAAACTTATCATAGAATTAGAATTGGGCAAACAGTTCCTTAAAAAGACAACTAGAACGGTTCAGAACTGTTCCAAGAGGAACTGTTCTTAACACTACTAAATTTTTAGCAACATGTCATTCTAGAACGGTTAAAAATTGTTCCAGATACCATTAGGAACAGTTTAAAACCATTTTAGTTGGCTTCTTTTGGTGTAGTAATTATCTCTACTTGGGTCCCACAATGCAGATCGGCATGTGTTACACAGTTCCTATGTAATAGCTGTGACTGGAGATCTAGACTCTTTAATTGATCCTTTCTTTGGTTTCTTTGTGGACCCCGTTGGAATGATGTGATTGTCTTTTAACTCTTTTCTTGTGATTTTCCGGTACTATAAAAATTATTGTAAAATTAATGTTCACTCTCTAATTTTAAAAATTTTGAAAAAGAAAAGTTATTTCCTCAAAACCTTTCCAATAAATCACATATCTGGTAAAGAAAATTATTGTCCATTTTCTTTGTCGCTTAACACTACAATCAACAAAGCAATGTATGTTATCATTTTGGTTGTTCGATCCACGGTTGCAATTTTTGACCTTCCCGGCCCACCCTATTAATGGGAACATGAACTAACCTGGTTATGTTAGTTCAACTCATTCGTCGCAACTATTACACGTGGTATAATTCATGCCTGAAACTCCATTGTGGCTCTTCCAAAGATAAAATTCAGATTGTTCAAGATAAATTCCAACGCCTCTAGTGTTATATTCTCAAGTTTCAATTTAGAATGAGTGGATCCACTGTTGAATTGAGCACCATGATAAAAACTCATTAAACCTTTCTTAGCAATGATGTTGTGTCTGACCCCAGTTACTAAATGGTATGTTATTTAGTAGGAAATGACAAAATATTCAGATATGGCAAGGATTGGGTGCCTGAGAGAAGTGACCCGTAACCGATGGCCTAGACATGAATCATCAGCAGGAAGCTCGAGTCTGGAATGTGACCTGTAACCATTAGCCTAAACGTAACCTTCAGTGGAAATCGTTAAGTCTGAAACGTGACCCCCTTCATCGCCGCGCCCGTTCATTTTCTCGTAATCGAATGCGATTTGTGGGCTTAGAATTAAGAAAATTCAACCTTTATAAAAGACCTTTTTCTTTGCTAGAGTTTTTGAGATGAATTTGCCATGTTGGAGTTTTCTAGATAAGATGTGACATATTAATCTTTGGCATTCCTAAATGCTATAGTTTTTCATGAGAATTTCAAAATTCTTACTACATAAAAGGTTTTATATTTAGAAAATTTGAAATTCCAACTCTTTTACTTTCTGGGTGGAATATATGCAGGGGAGCATTTAGGAATTTCATTAAGTTGGAGAACTTCAAAATTCTATAGAAAAAGATTTTCATGAATTTCAGGCCCTAAGAATGCTCTCTCTTTATGGGCACGGGGCCAAATAAAACTATGATGGGTAGGCTTCCACTATTATATTGCTCTAACTATATGTTAACTTGGCCAGTCACCATCTACTTTTTTGAGACAAATATGATACCATGTTTTTAAATAATGGCCTTTGCATGATGGTTTCCATTGCTATGTACATGTTTTAAGAGGGAATATTATGATTTTAGGTCATAATAGTTGCTTAGCCGCATGGTGAGGAATTCCATGAATTTCAGGCCCTAATAATGTTCTCTCTCTCTCTCTCTCTCTCTCTCTCTCTCTCTCTCTCTCTCTCTCTCTCTCTCTCTCTCTCTCTCTCTCTCTCTCTCTCTCTCTCTCTCTCTCAATATTGGTCATAAGGCCAAACAAAACTATGATGTGTCTACTTCCATTATTACATTGCTAACTATATGTTAACATGGCAAGTCTCCGTTTGCCTGTAGAGGCAAATATGGGAGGGACTATGGTTTTAAATTAATGGCGTGATAGTTTCGCCTGATGTGTTAGTTTTATAATGAATATTATGATTTTCGTTCATAATAGTTGCTCAGGCCTGTGGTCAGGAATTCCATGAATTCCCAAAAACTAATAATGCTCTCTTACTCAATGGCCACAAGGCCAAATAAAACTATGATGCCTTGACTTCCACCATTACATTGCTAACTATATGTATGTTAACTTGGCAATTCACCATCTGCTTCTTGGGACAAATATAGGACCATTGTTTTAAAATAATGGCCATTGCATGATGGTTTTTAGATCTACGTGCAAGTTTTAGAAGGAAAATTATAATTTTAGGTCATAATAGTTGTTCAACAGCGAGATTAGCACAAAGTGAAACATTCTTTCACCTTTTTATGTTGGAAATATAGCTAAAAAAATTTGGGACTACTATCAAAACAGAAATACAGAACATTTATACCGATGTGCAGGAAAGCAGTGCTGATTGTTGGCGAAACTGTTGTTAGAGATCGTTGAGAATCAATGGCTTCAACAATCGACCGAGGCACGTCGTCAAACGCTTTCTCTAGGACGAGTTACGCCCCTTGTTAGTAAACCCAGATGCAACATGTCTCAATGGCAACTACCCCCAGGATACAACAGCCCCCCAGATGTGGATCTACCTTGGTCGCACACCAAGATTAGATCGGACTTCAGCAGACAAAGGATGATCAGAAATTACAAGGTAACAAGAGAAGGAGAAGAAGAGTTTTTGCAGAGATAATTTTTGTAAAACCCGACTGGTTTTATAATTTAAAATCATATCATTTGGGTCATTAGTGCAGCAATAAACCTACAGCATTTAAACTCAATTAAGGCAGTATTTAAAGACAATGAAGAACTTTAAAATGAAACTTAAAAATTGAATTTGAACATTTAAAATGGTTTAAAATTTGAATTTGGATTTTTGGCAAAAATGAACCATTTCGATACTAGAATACGGGTCCCCCAAGGTAGGCCAGGCTGGAGTTTGCACCCCCTACATCCGATGATCATGGAGGATGTGTGACACAGACATATGTCTGGTTAAACAGTTTCTGGATGCAACCCCCTAAGCCAGGCCCAACTTGTGCACATGCATATGGCCTGTGGCAAAAGAGCCCAAAAGATCTTAAAGTATAAAGCACAAAGAAGTACATATATAGTGCTCAAATATTTTGTATTTTTGCAATGTGAGACTCTTGCAAATACAACTAAATTCTCTTTTGCTTTTAGCAAAGAAGAAAAATGAAGTGAAAGGAAAAAAATGTTTTGAAACCACATCCACACATTACACTAACAATCACCCCCCCCACCCCCCCCCCCCCCCCCCCCCCCTGTTTCAAAATATTCACTGAGCATTCCATTGGTAAGGTGACAAAGCTTGAACCTTACCATTATGTCATTTATTCAAACCTTTAGAAGTGAAAGTGACTAAAGTCTTGAACTTCAACTCTTTATATCAGTTCAAAGTATAACAATTAATCCGTTAGAGTCCATAGGTCAGCACTTTATGGCCATGTACTTATATCCCGAATTTTATGAGTGCTCTAGAGAATTTGCCCAAATTCTCATAGAAAGTGGCCCCACTTTCATACTCATAAAGGTGAGTCTACCAAGAGTGCTCCACCATATAGGCTATAGATCTCATTAAGGATTAAATCTTACCTCACTCACTATAAGTTTTGTACTGACACTTAATCTCACATAACATAATTTGATAGGGATGAGTTTTGAGAAAATACATATTCTCATTTTGTCAGTATTCCAATGATCAAATTGCTCGTTTTTGCCATTGAACCTATTTCTCAGGATCCCCGGTCATTAGGTTGGGTTTCAGCTATTGATGATTTATGGGCTTAAGACCCATCCCTTTAGCTGTTTCCTTTTTCTTTTCCCTTGCAAGGCTTTTTGTCAAAGGATAAGCTAAATTGTCTTTTGATCTGACATAATCAATTGCAATTACCCCTTCACCGAGTAATTATCTCACATGGCTATGTTGCAACCATTCTTGTCTAGACTTTCCGTTGTATGTGACGTTGTGTGCATTAATAATTGCTGCGTGGTATCAAAATGAATAATAATAGGAGGAATTGGTTTATACCACAAAGCAATATTGTATAATAAATTTATGATTCATTCGATTTCTTTTGCAACGGCTCCTATAGTAAGGAATTCTGAATCCTTGGTAGAATGTGAAATTAAAAATCATATCTTCTTGTGGTGTGTGCCTTTGTGTTGTTTTCATCATTATTTCTACTACGTAGTTGTTTATTCATACACATTCTTATTGAGATTGACTATGTAGATCTATTCTACACGACCCCCTAAAACCTTCACCCTTCTTTAATAATTTCATTTATTATAGTCAGTAAATCATGTACTTGGGGCAAAATTGATTTGTCATATCATCATAGAATTTAAGTTTAGTCCAACTACATACTTCTAAGCCCCAAATTCCTCTGTCTTATATTTTTTTTATCAAGAACTTTCTAGAGTTCTTTTTCGGATCAGGTATAAGAACACAAATTATATATATTATCTTTTTCCAAGTTCATAATGTGGCTCTTGCACAGGTAGTCATCTTCTTTCCATTTCTTTGCATGTGAGCGACATGGGCTTTCTTCATGGTCAGGGCATGGTTCTGCTAGATCGTAAGCTATTTTCACTCATCTGAATAGACAAGGCCATTGGATTGAGTGTGAAATTCTTTATTTAATAATTTAAAACCATTAAACTTGTGGGCCAGAATCTAAAGGTTAAGATCATTAAATTGACTTGAAATTTCATATCTAAGGGGAACCCACTTGGATCTTTTGATCATCTTCTCTTCCTTGATTTGTGGATCCACAGGTGGGTCCCAACAGCTGTATTTCATAGGAGCACCTATGATGAGATGGTGCAATGAACTCCTGGTGAGTTGGTGTGATGAACCCACCTGGGCCTACGTATGATCAAGTTACCTCCCTCACTTTTTTGGATTGAAATCTAAGAGTGTGATGCATTCTAAAGCTACTCAACTTAAGGGTCATATCAAAGTGTTAAGATGCTCTGATGGGTTGGTATTTTGCACACTCATAGGATACCTTTAATATATATTAATTATTAGTTGCTTAGCGGTGTGGGTGAGGAATTGCATGAATTCTAGGCCCTAAGAATGTTTTCGTTCTCTCTTAAATGGTCACAAGGCCAAATATAGGTTGGCTCCCATTATTACATTGCTAACTATATCTTAACTTGGCAAGTCAATGTTTGCCTCTTGGGACAAATATGGGACTATGGTTTTAAACCATGGCCTTTTAGACCCAAGTCCATTTTTTAAAAGTCATGTTACTTTGAGTCCACCTCCAAAGATTTTAGAGCTTTAAGTTCACTAGGATATTTTTACCCTTGAAACACTAAAAAGCTACCATTGTATTCCTCTTTTTAAAAAAATTGCCAGCACTATTATAGGTCGAACACCAATAATGATCGGCCAAAATAGTGGTCGGCTGGCAACCTACTGGTCACTAACCGACCATTGTTTCGATGACATGTGGTGACCATCCATTGTTCCGGCAACAATGCCGCTCGGCTGGCTAGTGGCAGTTCGACACCAGCCAACAATGAACCTTGTGGGTAGAATGCTCATTATCACAAAATAAGTAGAATAGAATGAACTTAAAGCATTAAACCTCTAACACTTGTGAACTCTTGCAACTAAGAATAAGGGAGGTGGAATTCTATCTAATTAAGTTTAAAGAATTGAATTTCCACCTAAATTACCCAGGCCATTGCGTGATGGTTTCTCTTGCTATGTGTAAGATTCATAGGGATTATTATGATTTTATATCATACTAATACTAGTTGCTTAGGCACTTGGTGAGGTTGAATTCCATGAATCCCAGGCCCTAAAAATGTTTTCTCTCTCAATGGTCACAAGGCCAATTAAAGCTATCATGGCTTGGCTTCCACCATTAACATTACTAACTATATGTCAACTACGCTAGTCACCGTCCGCTTCTTAGGACAAATATGGGACCATGGTTTTAAAAAAATGGCCATTGCATGATAGTTTCTCCAGCTGTGTGCAACGTTTAGAGGGGAAATTATAATTTTATGTCATAATAGTTGTTCAACAGCGTGGTAAGCACACAGTAAAATATTCTTTCAACTTTTATTATCACAAAACCATAATAATTTGTAATAAAGACTGTTTGCAGCTTGTTATTAGTGGTTTTGAATGGTTTTTTTTTTTTTTTGGTCCTAAAATGCGTTGGGAAATTAGCAATCATCTTAACATTTTTTACATTTATGAATTAGAGAAGTTAACCAAAACCATTGTGTCAGTTTAATTTTATGTCTTGTACTAGAGAATATTCTATTATAATGCTAGAACCAGATTTTGAGAACCACTGGCCTCATGAATGGCCTTGGTTTTTATTGTGGTTTGAAATTTCTTTGGCACCGAAGTAACTCTAATAAGTCTACCCAATCTCGGTCAATACCAGTAAAACATTCAGCCCCATTATTGAATGAGTTTTATTCAGGTTGATCTTGTACGTGTTATTTGTAGTGTTGGATTAGCCCAAACACCAACCAGATAGGTGAAAAAAAAAAAAAAGAAATAGCAAGAACAAGAGATTTTGTGATGCATTTTAATAATTGAGCAAACTACTTAATTAACTAATAAGTGTAATTGGTTAAGTTTTCTCGAAGAAATCTCTTTCCTCACCTCTATAAGGTGAAGTCTAGAACCATGTTAACACCTGAACCTCTTACATGGTTCCAATCTACACTATCCCTATATGTTTGTAGCTGAAGTTTACACGAGATGTAACAGAATTCACTCTAGCATTAGACCTAGTTAATCACTCAGGGCATATTTGTGTATGCCCATAGAAGAACAAAGGCAAGCTTCCTCTAAATCCATTTTGTATGGCGGAGGGGGAGGGTCAAACTCCGATTTTAATGAAAAAGTGGTAAATATGGCTATTATTTCGAGATTATCTGTGGCAACGCCCCCGCACTTAACACCAATATGATAGTAAAATGAGAAAATGTGTCTCGTTACTGCTGAAACCGCTCTGCATCAATGTGCCCTTAAAGGCGCATTTGTTTGCACCTCAAAAAATGCTACTTTTATTGAAAGGAACAATTTTTTTTCTTCCCCATTTGGTAATTCACTAGTAAGTAAGTGACATCAAAGTGAATGATCACTTTTAGGAGATAAGGAATAAGAGGGGTATTATAAAAAAGCATAACATGTCGAAAACCAATATGCTACAGTGGGTCATTCGAGCACTACACCAAAAACTACCATTCGGAACAGTTTTGAACTATCCTTAATGGCATCTGGAGTAGTTTTGAACAGTTCCAAAATGGCATGTCGTTAAAAATTTTGAATGGATCAAAACCGGTCCTTTTTTGCTTTTGGAACGGTTCTGAACTATTATAATTTTTTTTTTGAATGCTATAAACCGTTCCAAAATCCTAATTCTATGATAATTTTAAACAGTTCCAAACTTTTTATTCTGAAATAATAAAACATAGTTTATTAACAATTATTTCCAATTTTAAAGTCCATTGAACCTTTCTTAAATGTAAAATACAAATGATTTTGTAGCATTTCAAAATATAACATTGGCTCATCTACACACTTTCATAAAAATTATATTTAATTACATACAAGTCTTTTTTTATAACAAAGACATTGAATGCCATAAGCATTATATAAGACATGGTACTACAAAACTCATATTTAATGATATAAATCCTCTACATGCACCATCATAAAATTCATTACATGTCAGTACTCAAACTCAATCATAAAATTCATTACATGTCAGTACTCAAACTCAATTTCTAACCTATGTGATGACTATGGTAGAGATCCACAAGCTTTGGTGACTTTCTTATTTAAAAACTTTGAAACAACATCCACAAGCTTTCTTAGAACCTGTAAATATAAAAGGAAAAAAAAGATATATAGTTAGTAACATAGATGTATATGCTAGCTATTAAAAATACTATTTCTCAACAAAATTCACACACAAAATCTTATCCTCGTTTATAAAAATCCATTTCAAGAAAGAGGTTACAAGAAGATAAGAAAAAGAATAAAATCATTATTCCTCAATTATTCAACACTAACAAACTTAAAACTTTGCGAATAGGAATGGTCAACAAAAGGTTCTTCAGAAACATGATCTAGTTTTAGCTTTTTTTAGGGCAGCCTTCGATGAACAAAGCTATAATACAAAAATTAAAAGGGTTAGATTTATTCTCAAATAAATACCCAAGTCATAAAATTGATATAAAGAAGGATGTGACACATTTGATATTCATCATAATTAAATTCGTAGCCTTGGCCTGCAGAATAGAAAAAGTTAAAATAAGAAAACACCCTAAACATCAGAAATTTGGAAAGCAGAAATGTTGTTAAAATCATACCCTAAGATGAAGATTTTAAAACTTGAAACATCAGAAATCTAGAAAGTACAATTGACAACACGCTATCAAGTCAAGATAAAGTACACCCAAATGTATGAATTGGGCAATAAATGGTAAACATCTCTATTTTTTAAAAATTCAGTAACTACCAAATGCTAATCAGTTCATTTTTTCTCTGATGGAGAACAACTAGCATTTTATTCACAAAAGGGAAAGCTAAAAACTGAGGGATGATATCAGGAATTGAGGGCCTTGGCCAAAGATCTTTTTAATTGTTCTAGCGTGTAAGGTATTTTGTACAATTGGGAAGCTTCTATGTAGAAGAGCGGCTTGGCCCAACGGTAAAGGCTTACCGGTAGCGTCCTAGAGGACACGGGTTCAAGTCATAGAAACAACCTCTCCAAAATGAAGGTAAGGCTGCGTACATCTTGCCCTCCCCAAACCCCGCTATGCGGGAGCGTCATGCACTGGACCGCCCTTTTTTTTTTTTTTTTTTTTGGAAGCTTCTATGTCCTCTGGGCCTTGCAGGTCTAAGAAGGTAGCAAGATGGTTGCCTCCGCCTACTCATGCCTATACATTTAATGAGGATGGTGCAGCTAGAGATAAACTTGGCCCGACTGGAATTGGAGGGGTTCTTCACAATAATGATGGCGTTGTTTTGGCTATTTCCTTAACAATATCAATATTGTGGAGTCCAATGAGGTGGAAGTCTTGGCCATTTTAGAAGCTCTTAGCCTATTTAGGTTTCACTCTATATAAAAGACTATATACAAGCCACCCAACTAGTCCACAAATCCAAAATGGTATCGCCAATGAAATCCTCCAGCAAATGCGTAAATAGATGACAAACACCCTCAGCATTTCCTAGTTAATAATCAAAATCTTATCTTAGGCTGTTGCCCATGCAAAATCTAAGACAATCAGAGGTATGTTCCTTTTTTGAATAAAATTCGAATTCAAATTTTGTGCTTATAATTAGCATGGTAAGAGATTTGAAGAAATTTCACTTATTGAAAGATTTAGCTCAAAATAGAATGGAATGGAGAAATAGAATTCATGTAGCCAACCCCAACATGGTTGGGATAAGGCTTTGATGATGATGATGATGATGATGATGAATTAGCATGGTAAGAACAAAAATCCAAACTCAAATGGTTTTCAAATAAGGTGCAGGAAACTCTTACCTAGGCCTTAAATCAGGGCTAGGAGGAATATGGGGCTAGCCATGGCCCCCAAGAAATTAAGGAAAATGTCAAGGTCATGACATTGCATCATTTGAGTTTCAATTAGTGCGAATTAGGAACATTAATTAGGTGATTTGCATGAATTTTCAGTTATTTTCATACTTTAAGCATTTTTACCTATGTATTGGAATTCTCACAAAATTTACACATCTTCTGCATCAATTTAGAAATTTACAATTTTTCTCCGAAGAGTTCCAATTAGAGTAAAACTCTATCCATACAAGGTCCACTTCAATGTGGGCTCTTTAATATTTTATAGGTTTACTTAAAATCTGTAAGAAGATGTGAATAGATCATATGGGGCACACCATACAAAAAATCTGGAAGATTGGCTTCATAAGGACCCCACACATATGTACACACATGCTTGGATGGTCAAAGGGGCATCCCACTCCCAAATTGTTGAAAGAATTCAAACTTGAATAAAAAAAGAAAGCCAAAATGGAGAGAATTCAAAAAAAAAAGGAAAGTCAAAGATAAGCAATGCAAAAATGGAAAGTAATCACATTTTTCTTTGGACAGCATAGATTAAAATGATCATCACTCTTAAACCAAGCATTGGAATTGGATAATCTTCCTACTACTGAAAAGCTCTTTTTGAGTAGATGTCCGTAGGACACAAGGTTGCCTCAATCGGAGTTGAAACGACAAAATGATGGCCTCAGGAAGTTGGATGTATATTTTTAGGCTAGATTGCAAAAAAAGTTTGAAAATTTTCTTCATGTTACACACCTTTGAGTGGAGTCCATCTCTCCTCAAGCAAAGTACATTGAAGATCAAGTTGAGTCCACCATCATTGCTTGCATTATCTTAAATTACTTTCAAGATAACTCAAAAAGATTCAAGAAAATCTAAGATATTTTCAAGAAAAGAAGGCCACCTCATCACTAGACGCTTTTTTCCAAAAATCTCTCAAAAATCGAAGGGTCATTCTTTAAAAGAGGAAGGAAACTACAAGGCTATTGTAAAAAGAAAAAATAAAGGAGATATGAAAAGAATGGGCTAGCTACAAAATAGGATCTCAGGAAGAGAAAAGATGATATCGCATTCCCTGTTAAAGACATGCCTTGGATGTCCAAGACTCATCCCCTCTCCATGCTCTCTCTCTCTCCACTTCTCCTCTCTCTCCACTTCTCTCTCTCTCCACTTCTTTCTCCTCTCTCCCTCTCTCTCCTTTCTTATTTTCTCTCTCTAGTGTAGAAAAAAAGAGAAACTATCTGGGTGTTTTGGAGCCCTGCTTCAGAATTAGGCTAAAAGAGTGTTGAGAGAATCCTTGTACTCAACGTGATACATCAATAAAGTTTTTTTTCTTTGCAATGAAAGAGTAAATTTTTTGGTCGAAGCACAATGATGAAGTTAAGTGATTTTGATTTGAGTTTATGTTTTTATTTATTCTTTTAAATGTCTTTATAATGCATACTTAAAATAATAGATCTGTCATCGCGCCTTAGGCAAACTTCCATTTTATGTTTATAATAAATTATTTTCTAATCAATTATTCTTATTTTGATAAAATATGCTTAGGCTTATATGCTTTTGATATTTTATTCTTAATTTGATAAATGATGCTTAAAATAATTTTTTCTTTAATGAGGTTATAGAGATCGTGGGTTCGTTTTATTAAAAGTTGGTTTTAAAAAGGAAAATCCTCCAGATCAGAAACATTAAATTGTTTCAAATCTAAGTTATTTTTTAGACTAAGATTAAATTAAATTGCATAGATTGATTATTAGATTCATTTAATGGATTCTTTCTTCTTCTAATTTACTTTTATCATCATTGTCATTAGTTTATTTGCGTTGTAGTTTTATTTTGATTTCTCATTCATATCTTTGTTTATTTTGATTCATGTCTTTTTTATTGTTCTAAAAAAATCAAATATTAATTGAAAAGAAATTTCAAAAGTGCAAACTGTGGATTTGACCTATACTTGACATTATCTCAACAAGATAGCTGTGCACTTGCAGTTTTAAGTAGATTGATTAAGTTCACATCAGAACCCCTATAAATATTTGGTAATCCCCTAGATGTTCAGCATGAATTTTAAGATTTGTTTACACACTGTCCCCCAAAACAATTCTTTTTCTATAGTGACCCGTCCTTTGAAAATTTTCTTCACTATTAGCTTAAACTTAAATGCGGCAGATGCGCTTTCGCATGCCTAGTTATGAATAGGGTCCAAGTCATGATTTAGTAATTTACTACCCATTCGCCTTCCCCTGCAGATTCCTATCATACCCGCTGTTAAATTATATCCATCTCTCTCTATAAATACCGACCCTCCACCAATCACACCACACACAGCCAACACACAATATGGCAACTATCAAACCCATCCACATCTGTGCTTTCCTCGTTTTCATTACCATTCTCAATCCAACAGCCAATGGAGCTGAAAACATACTCTGCAGTGGAGAAACTCTTTATGCAGGCGACTCCCTAACCTACAAAGACTACTCCTTCATATGCCAAACTGATTGTTACCTAGTCCTCTATGACAATGGCAAGCCCATTTGGGCCTCCAACACAGGTGGGCTCTCTCGCAATTGCTTCTGTCGGATGCAGATGGATGGGGACCTGGTGGTGTCCAAGCCCAGTGTAACACTTCGGCTTAACTTAATCCGGTTTAACAACTAATTAATGAGGTTTTGAGTTATTTTTGAGTAAATTTGTTTTATGCTTGTTGATTTATTCGTTCGAGATTTGTTTTGGGCCATGGATAGGTAGTTGGGTTGAGTTTAACCTGGTTTAAGTAGTCATGAGCCCTTTTTCGTAATTTTAGACTTTGTTCGAGTTTTTCATTCATGTATCATCTTGGTGTCAACACGTGTTTTTCGTCGAGCTTGTCAACTTCCGTAACTGGCTCGTATGCAAACAAGGTCATTTGTCTCCGTTGGACCGTTAATTGACTCAAACTGTAATCACCCCAAACTGTTGGACTTTTATACAAATCTTGCATCCTAATCTCATCTAAGGGAAGAAGCCACCGACCCTCTCTCTCTTATTTTCATCTCTCTCCTTCCCAATGCTCAACACCAGCTTTCTCTCTCTCTCGTTCCCTTCTCTCCTCTGCTTTTGGAGTCTTCCTTTTCTTCTTTTTCCTTGGATCAATGAAAGAAAAGGGGAAATTCTATCATCTCTTTGGGTTTGCTGGTAAGAAGCGAGTTCTTTCTTTTCTCTACTCGATGTCTCTCCCGTTCATTGCACTTGTCTTCACTTTTTTCTTCCTTGTCTCTTCGTCGTGGACGAGACCCTCGCACCATCTTCTCAGTTCGTTTAAAGTGAGAAGTTGAGTCATGGTCTCCGTTAGGCATTTAGGCTGTGATTGCACTACATGCACCCTTTTTCTTTTGCTCATCCTTGGCATGCATGGTGCTAGGATTGCATCCCCAAGATCGATTAGGCCAAAGAACAACTAAGTTAAGGACAAAGCTCGTTTAAGGCAAGTATAAGCACAATATGAATGAACACATGTTGGTACATATTGATTGTTGTGTTCTTTTACTTTTTCTCTCAAGTGTGTTGTATTTTGATAGCCTTTTTGAATTGTATAAATGAGATACATGTCGTTTTCGTGAGTGTAAAGACCGCAGTCCAGTTGTTCTGTTCTGTACAATATTCTATTACCTGACCGATCGGGCCTGGGGTCCGACCGATCAAACACTTCCAAAACCAAAATCCGACTGATCGGGCTTCAGAGCTGACCGTTCGACCTTGAAGCACTTTTGCTCCAGGAGATTCAGTGTCCAACTAAATCCTAATCTTGCTCATTCCTCTTTTCTTGCTTCCTTAACACCTAGAGGACCTTTTTTTATGCTACCGGTTGGTCTCTTTGCTCTTTAAATGAAGTGGAGAAAAGATAGGGTTACGAATAAGACCTTATAGGACCTTCACCTAGACTTTTCAACCACATAACTTGCCCAACGGACTACCTTAAAAGCATGAATGGTCTTGAGGGCTGTAACACATTTATGTGTGTTGTCTAATTGTTAAGCACCTCCCCATGGGTATTGATTTAAGGGACTTCAATACACATTTATTAATACAGTGCAACACATTTATTGATACAGTACAATACCCATGAAATGAATAATTGTGTATTGAATAATTTAAAACTACATCATCATGCACGGTTAGAAACATTCGACAACTAGCTTATGATTGGCTAGTAAATAATCTTGATTTATAGTACTAACTTAACTTACATCGCATATTGATTTCAGTTGTTGCCTTCCATGCTCTTAGTCTTGTTTTGACTTGTACTTGTTCACTTGAAATGGTATTGCAAGACTTGAGTGTAGTGATTGATTCTCATGTAATGTACGTACTGTATTGCTTGCTTGTGATATAACATGATCTGACCTAATACATGTACTGTACTGTACTGCACTGCCTGACCAACCGACTGACATTGATTGACGTGCATCATATGATATGACTGATCTTGTCTATCTAGCTTTACTCAGCCTCAGCCTCAGGATACCCGACGGAGTTGACTTTGGCGTAGCCTGTTTATTGCCTTTGCAAAGTGCTCTTGTCCTAGGATTTCGGATCCCGGGAACTAAAGACCCATTCGTACCCTGGCCTAGTCGATGGTGTTCTAGTTCTGCTTGCTCTCGATAGAAAGCAAATGTAGTAACCACGTAGCCAATATATCTATTTATGATTCTAATAGCATGTCTTATTCATATGCACGATTTGCCTAGGATACAAACATGACCTCTATGCATTCTTATTTGTTATTAAATGATTCAAATAGACACAGCGCATGTTAACTTATTGTTGCTTATGCTTTGTTGAGTCGTCGTACTCATTGGTTATTATTGGTGTTGCAGACTCAGATCCCTCTACCGACCCCTCATTGGTCGGCTAGACTCCATGAGAGATTCGGGAGGCCCAGTCAGGGTTAGGGGAGTGGATTTGATCCTTCCTTCAGAGGGCGACTTTGCATTGCATCAATCTCTTATCTTCCATTCTATATCAAGGTTTTGGTCTTTCATATACACCTCATCTTGTAATTGTCTCTAAGGAACTCTTTCCCATTTTGTTTGTATATTATGTAATTAATAACAATTTTCTTGCAGTTCTTGTTCCTATTTGTGTTTCCTTTTATCATGCAATGATACGTGTAGCTTCTGCATACACCTAATTTGTACGTATAAATATCCCTTGTGTACGTATACTTAGACAAGGTCTAAGTATGCGTGCACGTATGTCATGGGTTAGGTTTTAACTAACCCCCGATTTCTGAACTCGGGTTGTGACACCCGGAAGGACACCCATTTGGGCTAGCAACACTGGGGGTGCGATTGCTAATTACCATGTGCTGGTATTGCAGAAGGACAGGAATGTAGTGATCTATGGTCCTGCTACGTGGACCACCAACACTAAAGTACGTGGGAAGGGTGTGATCATTAGCAGTGTAGATGGGAATAAGTCGACGGTGGATCCGATGAGTGGTGCCAGAGTAGTGATGGCTGGGCCGGCCGTTACCAATGGCACGAGTCTGCCTATTAACTAAGGGGTGGCCACCGAGTGGGGAGACGGTGCTCTCTCTCTCTCTCTCTCTCTCTCTCTCTCTCTCTCTTATTGCTTAAGTGGTCATGTTCGGATGATCTTGGTGTGGACCGTCTTTTTATATCTAAGATGGGCATGCAATGGTTTCTCTCGGTGAAATTGAGTCGGTTGTTTGAGTTCATTTTCTATCTATAAGGGGGCTGATCTATGGTTCGTGCTGTGGTTACCTGGAAATTTATTTCCTTTTCTATCTATCTAATTTTTCATTTTTAATGGCTCTTTGTGTTGTTACCAATGATAGTCATTTCCGAAAGGATTTTCACCTTATAAGAGCATACCCCATATTCTGCTAATGTGGTCCATCTGATGGCTTCCATTTGAATGCATATTTATCATTTGGGCGCTAGGTCTAGACCTGGTAAGCAGGTCCGGTTGACCAATTTTGGGTCGGGTCAACCCGAACTTGAATTTGTTAGATCCAATCCTAACCCAATCCATTTTTAAAACGGGTTGAAAACCTTCAACCCGCACCCACAACGGGTCAACCCGACCCAACCCGCCTAACCTGAATTTAATTCCCATTTTGTGTATAATCTAACTCATTTTATATTTCTCAATTTCTTTTTGTAAAGCTTCCCATACATTTAGATTCATTTAAAATATTACATTGAGCATTAATTTATAATTTATCAATTTTCAATGTATAAAAATGAGGCCAAAATCCATAAATATTTTCTAACCCATTCATTGAGATAGTCCCTTTTCAATTTTGTTCAATTTTATAATTTCATATTTAACCATGAGTATAAAACTTATCAGCACTATTGTATTCCATTCATATCCATATTTTAGATATAAATTTTTATACCAATATAAAAATAAAAGATACATGTTAATATTTCAACAACAAAAACATCATATTGTCAAATAGAAAAATAAGTTTGATATTCTAAGTATTAAAATTTTGCATAATTCCTCTACATAAAATTAATAGTACACTGTTGATGGCCCACATGAATAAGATAAGTCATATGAAAATTGAAAAGTCATCATAAATTAGTAAAATCTAAACAGGTCAAATGAGTTACGTTGGTCAACCCTAATCCACCCGTTTTTATATGGGTTGGTAAACCCTAATCCTAACCCAAACTTTATTTTAAACAGGTCGGGTTAGGCGGGTCAGAAACAAGCCAAGTTCGGCCGAGTTGACCGGTAGAGCTGAATTTTGCCAACTGTAAGTCTGGGGTAGAATAGATGGAAAGACCTCTTTCCAATTATGGGTACAAAGACCGAATAAAAAAACTAAAATAAAAAAATCAGCCCATTGGGCCGGTTTATCTTACCCCTTGATTTAAGGGTCTTAATTAAAGTAAAATGGTTTTTAGTCATATACATTTTTTGAGATTTAATTCAAGGGTGTGTTCCATGACCAGAAAATTAACTGCGGTGGTAGATGATGGGATGGTGAAATAATAAGTTCACGATGTCTTTCGGTCCATGGGTAGACTAACGAACAGTAAAATCATGCTAGAGTTAAAGACTTTGTATGAACCATTGAATTCTCCATTGAATTCTCGTTTCAAATAATACATAGCATCATCATGATAAAAGCTATATAGAGGACCGTCATGAATTTATCACCCACCATAAGATTAATTATGAAAATATTTCGTGGACCGAATTTCATTAAGGCACGTTTGGTAACAAGCAAGGAATGTATAGTTCCACGAATTCCTCATAATCCTTAGAAAATGAAAACCCTCACTAAGAATTTTATGGATGAGGATTTCTTCGGTTCTACATTTGATTAGAACTATGAAATGATTGAGGATTTTCACAAGCCATTTGTATAGCAGAGGAGTTCATGAGCCGAGCAAGGGCCCAACTTTAGAAACACTGGTAGGCCCCGCCCAAGCTTGACAAAGGCCATAAAAGTTGGGTCCAAACCCCCCCCCCCCCCCCCCCCATTTAATCAATCGAGCCGGGCTGAATCTGATTTCTTTTTATTAAATTTACAGCCATGTTAGTTATTATTTGTACTAATTATATTCAATTACATGCATTTCTTTACATGGGCTTAGCTGGACTTTGAGCTTTCTATCCCTTAATCCAAGCCCAACGCAATTATTAAATGAGCCATACTTACCAATCCAAGCCCAGCCCAACTTTAGAAACATTGGAGTAGGCCCGGCCCACTCCCAAACAGGCTATGAAATACAAGCATAAGCCCACCCATTTAATCAATCGGGCCAAGACGAATTGGATTTTTTTTTATCAATTTCACAGCCATTTTAGTAATTGTTTGTACTAATTACATTAAATTACATACATTCCTTACACGAGGCAGGCCGGGCTTTGGATATTCTATCACGTAATCCAAGCTCGGCGCAATTATTAGTAGGCCCCATTTACCTATCCAAGACTGGCTAGACTTAGAAACATTGGCGTAGGCCCAGCCCAATCTCGACAATGGTCATAAAAGTTAGGACCGAGCATGCCCATTGAATCAATCGGGCCAGGCCGAATCTAGTTTCTTTTGTCAATTTTAGGGCCATTTTAGTAATTCTTTGTACTAATTACATTAAACTACATGCTTACTTTACACGGGCCAAGTCGGGCTTTGGGCTTTCTATCACTTAATCTCAACCCATCCCAATTATTAAATGGGCCCTACCTAACTATTAAAGCCCCACCTAAGGTGGGCTGAGCCCGGATTGGGCTGGCCCCAACCATGAGCACCCTATCTTTGGATAAGGATTGAGCCTCTTATAACCCTTTGTTTGGATGAGGTGATTTTGACATCCAATGGGAGGAGACAGAACTTAAGAATCATAAGAAGTAAGGACTTGATTATGTCAAAATCATCGGAAATTTACCAGCACCAAACATGGATATTAATAAATACCCTGGAAATGACGTTTTCTTTCCTTGATAATCTTGTTAGAAACATCCCATTAGTGTTATAAATGCATCAGTGGACCCATGAGATACTCAAAAGTCCAAAGCTCTATTAAAATGATTATTCGATTGCTAACACGGCATTGCGAGATGGCCTCTGGCAAAGGATCTAACATTTTTAATATAAATATAATTCTCACATTTCAGTATTTATCAATACATATTATACAAAGTATACAACGATAAAATGAACAAATTATATTCTTATTTGATGGAAATTACTTAGGTTTTTTAGTTGTCTTACTGATAAAAACTCATTTTTAACTCCTTTTTTTACTAAATCTTATTTCAATTTTTCAAAAAGGATTAAGCAAGGCAATCTTAATTTCGTAAATCCAAACTATTTAGATATAACTACAAACATGCATACTCTAATAGAAATCAGTTAGTTGACTGAGCCAATAGATTTCTTAGAATAATGGTTGGTATAATGGAAAAAAAATATGTATATATTAATTTGAATTGATTGACTATCAGATGGAAAAGAAAACAATTCAAAACATGCAATCCTTAAACAAAAATTGTTATTCATCACAGCCTTCCAGAGAACTGGAGACCCAATGATCCAATCGACATATGATGAACCCTCTTTTTAATCACTCTTTTTGTCTCTAAATAGATTTAAAAAATGTATCATCAAACAAATTGTCCTAACGAGAAAAAAAACACTGAAAAATACAAACGAAATTTGAAGGGCATTGGAGATGTAAAAAAAGGTCAAATCTTGAACTATAAAATATATGTGGAGAGGAAAACAGGAAATATCACGTCTTTTTTGAATTAATTATACCTTCTTTCCCATGCTATTTCTTCAAAGAAGTTCCATGTGGTTGATCATAGACTCTTTATGTTATGATGTAACAACTCACCTGAAGCGGGTTTTATTTTCTGTGTCCAAATTTTCAATCCCATTCTTAAAGATGAAAGGGACCGTTTTCAATTTGATTTTGACCATGTAAATTTCGTTTTGACCTCTTTTAATTGATTAATTTCCACCCACCTTCCTTTAAACACTCTTTAACACTGAAACTTCCATCTCCCTTTAAATACTTTTTAATACTGAAACTCCCCTGCCTTTCCCCTCACTTCCCTTCCCTTCTTTGTTTCTGATCTCTTTGTAAGCTTCTTGTTTTTCCCATTTTGCTCGTACCCACATATATCCCCTTGAAACCCCATTTCTTCTTTCCCTTCTCTTCTTCCTCCTCTGGCCGGTGACGCTCATGCTCCTACCCTTCATCCCAGCTTGTTGTCCCTCCCGATTTGGAGTGGGAATCCATCCATTTCTCAGATCCATTGGGTCGTTCTTACTCTAGTGTTAGTCATCTTGATTGCTCTTCACTTTGGTTCACAACATAAGACACTCTTTTGTTGATATATAAATATATCATATCTGCAACTTCTCTCATTAATTTTACCATACACTTAATATCACCATCTTCAATTTCAATCAAAGAGGATACACGGCCATTTTGGTGTAAATTATATATGTTAATATCATCAGTGGTTAATTTCCATTTTGATGCTTCAATAGCTGTCACAACGCAAACCCAGGCTTCCCTTAATTAGGGTAATATTTGAAGTGCAACACACGTACTCCTGTGAAATTCCTTGCCAACTCCATATCAAGTTAGAAACCACAAAGGATACTTGCAATCTTCATGTATGTGAGGTTACTCAATGACATTTGTCAAAAGTATTCATTGCGGAAGTCTGTACTTATTACATGTGTAATTCATATATAAGTGGTATCACAGTATGAATAGTCCATAGATTTTAAACATTTCAATATTCATAACTTACGAATTTCATTCCTATAAAATAGAAAAACCCCCAAAATACCCATACCAAAAATGTATATACATGCCATGTCTATACAATATGAACCATAGTGTGTGTACTAGGGTCATTGGCTATGAAATCCATGTACCATCCCCATAAGTAAATCAAGTAAGATGAGTGAAATGGTACGATGCAAGTTCTATTCCCCAAAATAAACAAAAACTATAAACTTATGTTACGCACTCTTAATCAAAGAACTAGGTGACGTTCTCAATTGACCATTCTCTAAATCCAGAGGAACCTCTAGAGTTTTCCTTTTGCGCCTCCTTAGTCTCTGTAGGACTGGTATCGGTATCTATGCCTTTAACATCAATTAGATAGCTATGAATATGACAGTTCAACAAAGTATAAGCAAATATAAAGCAACACGCACTGTATCAATAGATTTATAGGACAATTGATTTAGAGTAGGAGATTCAAGTCCCCTAAGCACATTGCAAAATAATTCAAATCATACCTCATGCGTTGATTATTAATGGAAGAACCCATTATCTGGCTTATACTTTCTTGATTATACCCTTCTATGAGAGCTGAAAAACCCATTATGTGACTTATTCTCTTCTATGAGAGCTAAATGACCCATTATGTGGCTTATACTCTTCTATGAGAGCTTAAATAATTTGTGTGAGATATAATCAGTACCCTAGCCCTAGGTACAAACTGATTACCCAACACTCCAATTATCCACAATAGTGCCCAAACTTAATCTTTAGTTCTTTATTTGCAATTCTCCATTTAATTTGGTTCCATTTTAACTTCCTCTTATACAATTGAATTCAACATAAATAAAAAGGAATAAGGATAAAGGAATGATGATCAATAGATAGTAAAACAAATACTAATACTATATCCAGTAAAACAAATACTACTACTATATCCATTCATGGAAGAACAATAACATTATATTTTTCAATATGCTAACATGATTATGTTGATAAAATCAAGGAGAATTACTAGCTAATCCTAATCTAAGTACTCATCGTCTTTAACCATTCATTTCGATGTAGTTTTAGATTATCCAATAGACGGCTATCTGTAGTTGATGTTACATTGTATATAAGTTGTACATACATTAGAGTCCCCTAAACTCACAACAATGCTTAGGTGCTAGACTGATTATGTAATACACATGAGGTGTTTCAATCTTCAAGATCGCTCATGTGTTCTATAATTTCGTTGGTCAATATTAAAGACTATGGTTCCATTACTAGGGCCCTACAAGGTCTTCGATACAAAACTCTTTTCTTTTAGCTCAATTAAAGAGAGAATCCAATCTCATGACCCCAACATTCCAATCCTATACACGACAATATGCATACTGAGGATAGTTTAAATGCATGCCATATTAAAGAGTCTATATAATACTCCCTTGACTGTCATAAAGGAAATAAAGGAAAGCCCTCACCTCACATCTGTGGAAACATAAGGGAAAGGGATCTTTGAGGCCAAGGCTAAAAGAGGATAGAAGAGAAAATGAGGAAGATGAATCCCCCACTCAAATTGACATGCACAGATTCTTTAATGCTTGAATTAATGGAAGAAAAGGGATGGAATTAAGAGGAAGAAGCGACAGCTGAAACAAATCCCATTACAAACACCAAAATAGTCCCAAAAATAAAAATCCAAGAAAATGAAGGAATGAGAACTTACATGTTTGAATCCATGCCAAAAACACTTCCAAAAATCCCAATCTATAAATGAGAAAGAAGGGCTTACCTCTGAATGCTCAAGCCATGAAAAATCCCCATGTTAGTGGTCGCCACGAGTTGGATTTGGCGAGCAAAAGGGATAGAGCATTTATGAATGCTTGAGAAAGGAAAAGGAAAGGAAAAGAAGGAGATTGCCAATCATTTGAGGCAAATCAGAGGAGAAATGGTGAAGTTCCACGACCACAGCCCCGCCACCATTGCTTTTGGCGTGAAACAGAGAGAAGAAACGAGAGGGGAAAGAGAAGGATGAGAGTGCGCGGTCTTAAGTATATGTATACATGTGGGGCCCATCATTGAATGAAACTTTGAGGGCTTAAAACCTTGCCTTCTGGCCTCGGATTACTTTGGTGCAAGAGACAATTGTGCTTGAAATTAAATCTAGCTCTAAATAGTATAATTTTGGTACCCCTTTGGAGTTTCAAAATTTTGACTCAGATTAAGTGAAAAGACCATCTTACCTTCCTTGTAGAAAAATCATAAAATGTGCAATTTTAGGGTATCGAATGGCTAGGAGGTGAATACGAAATAAAAAATAATTTTCTCTATTCAATGGCTCAAGATTATATATGAATGATGTGTCCAATGAATGCATGACTTATGACATGCAAATCACCAAAATAGCCATGGATCCTACTTGGGCTCAGTTAAACTCGGCCTAGATAACCTATCCATAACCTGAACTTGACCCACTAGAAATAATAAATCAAAACTAAACTAATTTAATATAATTAGGCATCCAAACAAGATTAATTAAAATAATGTTAGGTTTAGTTGGTAATAAATATGATTCAGTTGTGACAGGGTGTCACAATAACTATTATAAGCAATGAGTTGAATGAAATATCACTTGATATGAACCTCATCTTCTTTTTTCCACCTTTGTATGCTGGATATTGATCATGAAATACAAGCTCCCCCATCATAGTGAAATAGGTTAAATATCTCACCATATGACATTTTATTGTTAGAAAGAGTTTAGTAAACAGTAACGTTAAAATACAAAGCAATTATACCAAAACAAGTTAAAATATGTAAACATATCAAATCACCGCAATGTGTTACAATGAACAATACAATGTCCTACAAAAAATAATGAACAATTGAAAAAGATCCAACCCACATTTACATTCATCTTCCTACATTCAAAACGACACTCACATTCATCTTCTTACATTCACAACTATATTCGCATTCATGTCCCTACATTCACATATAAACTAAAGTTGAATACATACTCATTCACACTACTTACAACAAAAATAATGTTGAAAACAAAGCAACAAATACAATGCTAAAATAGACTAAAATGATAAATGATAACCAAGATTTCAAATGTAAATGATAAACTAAAATGCAAACTGAAAATACCAAGTTGAAAAGAGAAAAAAAAAATTTTCATGTCATTTATAAACCGTCCATTTAGAAGAAAAAATCATGCAAAGATAAATCAAGTTTAGTGCACAAATACGATTGAAATACGTGGATGGGAGATGATATACCTTCGTATATAGATGCGATATCGTAAAAGAGTTGATACTTTAGAGAAGATGAAGAAGAAGAAAAAGCCAAATCCATGTAGGACACAACCACAAGGAAGAAGAGACCAAAATAGTGATGAAATTGGATATACTCGAAATAGGGAGGGACTAGAAGCTGGAAAACACGAGGAGAAGCAAAAGCGTCGCTGGGTAAGAGGAAGAAGAGAAGAATAAAGAAAAAAAGAGGGTTGTTGAGGGTTTTAATGGTGGGTGTTGCTCATCCTCATATAACAAAAAAAAATTTTAATTTTTACAAGAATTCAGGCTTATGGGACACGATCAATGCACAAAATTAACCTGGGGATAATCACGTTTAGTAGTCAACTAAGGAGTTTTCTCCCGTAAAATCCTCAAGCTTTTTTTCCTGCATTTTTCCGTATATGTTACTTTTGTTTCTATGAATTCCCATGGGTATCATAGTTTAGTCAATTATTTTAAAATCCTTTTTGGGTTTACATGCATTTATTTTTCTAATTGTTACTTTTATTTTTTTTTATTTCTTTGATTATTATTATTTTTTAATATAGCTCCTCCTCTAGAATCCTCTTGGATTTTGACCATTGTATTATATTATAGCAAATTCTTCTTGAATTCAAATTTGATAACCAAATACAATTTTGATCTCTTTTAATTTCTTCATCAATTTGTTTTAATAACTTCTTTTTTAATTAGCTTTAATTCCTTTCTTGGTATCATCTCTTAAATGTCATCTAATAGAGAATGGTAACAGCAAATGTCATTTAATTCAAAATAATTATCATTCTTAATTATTTTTAATTATTTTCTTAATTTCTTGTCTTAGTGGTAATGACATGTAACAAAGAATTATAACATCAATTATCTTTTAATTTATTTTCACTTAATTTTTAAGAAATTTATAATATCCTTCTTTAATTCTTTTTAAATCCTTTCTTAATTTATTTTTTTAAACGTGATCTCCTTTAATGGGAGAATAGTAATAGTTTTGTCAAATAATTTTTCATAAATATCAATTGTCCATGCCCTGCAAATGAATGCAAAAAAATAATAATAATAATAAATAATAATAATATAATAAAGAAAATAAAAAACTATACCAATAAATATCATTTTTGATGTTAAAGAATTACTTCTTTCATTAGGGTCCACCTTAGCATGGGTGTGTGTGTTAATGAATTCTTTTTTTCATTAGGGCCTAGCCTTAGCATGGGCGAATTTGCTAATTTTGAATACCATTTTAATTTTATTTAATTAATTTTCTAATCTACATGGAGCCCATCTAATCCCTCTAAACCTTGGGCAACACGGATCTCTTCATTATGGTACTACAAATATGACTCTATCTTCAACAATGCACGTCAACAAATCAAGAAACTCCTTATTGAACATAGTGATGTGGTTTCCTATTTCCATATATGATTGGGACATCATGCCAAATTTCCCAAATTCATTCAAAGTATATCAAAGAAGAAAGCGCAGGGTAGTGGATCAAGCTTTGATCTAGATGAATGATCAATATTCTGGCTTTAATCACGAAGAAGGTATAAATCCACGTTGGATTGTCACCCAGAGGAGATCCAACGGTTGGATTGTGGATGATCACATTGGTGGAGCGTTGAAGGCCCCATGTGCACAATCTCATTGATGACCCCACATAGGGAAGTGGCACATGGGTTGAAATAAAGTGGAAGGGTCCTATGTTTTAATTTGTTTGGTCCCATAGTTTAATTTGTTTAAGTTATTTGGTCCCATATTTTAATTTGTTTGGTCCTATAGTTTAATTTGTTTAATTGTTTGGTCTCATGTGAAGTCTTTATTAGTGAAGAGGGACCCATATTCAATCTTATGTAATAAGTAAGAGGAAAAGGGGGACCACATTAAAAAAAAAAAAAAAGATTGTGCCAAGTTGTAACTTGCGCAAGAATCCCAAGGTGCACAAGTTACAAACTTGCACATGTCCCCCCTTCTTTCTCTTTCTTCTTTTCTTATTTGTTTGGATTTTTTTCCTTTTTGGGTGGAGAAACATATTAAGTTTAGATCTAGGTTTTTCTTCTTTATGATGTTATGTATGAGATTGACTACGGCATAAGAAAAGAAGTTCTTCTGCTTCTTCTTCTTCTCAACTTGAGTTTGCAAGCCATATTTCTTGTCAACCGCCATTAACGCCTCCTGCGATTAGAGTTTGGTGAGAGCCCAATAAAGATAACCAGTATCTCTTCTATTTTTCCCTTCTTCAGTATTTTCACATATCCATAGAACTTCAAATCTGCTAAATAGTTGTGGAGCCAAAACCCTAGATCTGATATTGAACACTTTTGGCTTGGTTTTTCTTCATGAATCCTTTTCCTTACAAATCAAAACCCTAAGTGTTGAAAGTTCTACCTTCTATTAAGGTCCTCCCCTCATATCTGAGGATTACTACTGCAGGTTCTGTGAAAAGGCCCGGGTCTATGGCTGATTCATTTTTTGGAATTAATTAGCTATTGGTAATTGGCAAGATCTGAATTTTCTTTATTAATTAATTAATTTCCTGATTGCATTGCATTTCATTAGATTAGGTTTCACATTGTCCTACATCAATATAACTGGTTACAAGCCACCTCATGATTGTTTAATTCATTTTTTTAAAGTCTAACTCATACTCTATCAGATGTATTCTTGTTTCCCTATGTCATAGTTTTCACTTTGATTCACATTAGCCCTAAGATAATGTATGGTTGCTTCTATCAAGCCCGGGGGGCTTTACCCTATGTATTCTTTTCTCATCTTAACATCACTACTTTGCCTTTGGATTTGAGTTACTCATGTTGGTTTTAAGATTTGGAGAATCAAAAGCAGTTATTCGTGCTGGTTTTAAGACTTGGAGAATCAAAAGCCATTAACCGAAAGGGCAAATTGAATGATGAGGAGTGAGCAAAACCGGGGTATCAGTGGCAGACTCAAGATTTTCATTTGGGTGGTGCGAATGATGGGCAATTGAAAATGTCTTACATTTGTACCTTCTAAAACATTAACAATAGCAAAAGAGGAAATTGAAACTTATTTCAATAAATTTCCATATAAACAAGGGAAAAACTGGAAAAAAACAGTTTTGCTTCGATAAGAAAAAAAAAACTTACTTCAATAAACATCGTAGAAGCTTCTTTCCAAGGCAATTTCAATAAATCTTCATATAAGCAAAATAACATACAGCTGCAGATCATCACAGAAACTCTGAAACTAAATCTACTATAGAACAGAACATTAACGAAAATCGTAAGCAGGAACTTGAAATAGCATCAAGATCCAAATCAAGTAGGTTCAAATAACCTATCAATTTGAAGAAAATGGTAAAATTGAATGCGAGAAATCTCTATCAGTCAACACAAGTGAGAAAAGCACACAGAAACAAAAATCAATCGAGCTTTTGAGCAGCAAATCGATGAAATCAAGCAGCAAAAGATGAGAAATAGATGAAAAAGATCATGGGTTTCAGTTCCTTACATGATGAAGAGCTCGATCTGAGCTTTTCACATCGATCATGAGAGTCAGAGAGAGGCGAGAATGTAGGCCTTCGTCGCTCTGAGGTGAATGCCGTAGAGAGAGGGCTTTTGGTTTTCATCATTGCTTTCGACATATGTCCATGAGAATCGAGATGGCCGAAGAGAATGAAAGACGCTGTCGCTTCGGTTTTTCACATCTTGGGGCATTATTAAACATTTGAGTGCGACATGAAGGAATTTCAATTGAGACATGACCTATACAGCCCATAACCCTTTCCAATTTCACCCGGGCGACCGCATCCATATCCCACAATGTGGGTCCACCCCTGCCAGGAATGGTTTCACCATGGTTGATGTCACTAGGTTAGCTTTATGATGTAAATCGGTAGATCTAGGTAGGGCGATGGTGGACCGCACAGTTGGACCAACCTGATATGGCTCAAATGTATAGAACCCTTTCCCCCTCTATGATGGACGTGACTCTAGAGCCCTACTCAAAAATTCATGTTCATCATCATCATCAGCGTCAATCTAATGCATTATTCATGTTGTAAAAATATAATATTTTATCGAGTATGGACCTCAAGTGTGTAGGGGTAGACCCATATGAGGCCATATGGGTGTGGCCCCACCATCAACCCGTGGATTTATATCTATGGACGTGAAGTCAACCCTCTATCCATGATTAGCCCAATCATAGTACATTTTTTGGTGGGTGCTAAACTCCAAAAATCAACTAATAGGGTGCCTCGGGCGGGGGTGGTTGTTGTGTTTGGGAAATGGTTTGAATTGGAGATAGGTGGACTGCACCACATTGTTCACACAAACAATATAAAAATAAAATAAAGCACTGATGTAAGCTGAATTTTGGAGGTGGGTGTGGGTCCCATGGTCCATTTGCGGGGCCTTCACTCGTGCGGATGACATAAAACCCTCGACAAAGTAAAACCCCAGACTCGGCAAACTGCAAAGCCTTCCCTGTCTTCCCTGCGAAATCAGCTCCAAAAGCAGCGACTTTTCACACAGAGACGGCCTTCTTTTATCCAAACTTGGCATTCCGCAATCCTCTTCTCTCATCGCAAGGCCGTTACATAGCAATCGATTCCCAAAACCTTAGCAGCGAAATCTCGATCGTCGACATCAAACGATCCGGATCATCCAAAAACCCTGCGATCGACTGCAGATCTCTCGTTGTCAATGCAGCCTTCGTAGAACGAGATTTCAGCGAAAACGAAATGGCTTTCGAGATCAGGAGCATGTCGCCCAGCGGAGGAGGAGATGTCGATGTTGCAGCAGCAGAGAAGAAGGATTCTGGTGTCGCTGAGTTGAATTCTGGAGGATGTAACGGGTGTTGTAACGGGAGATTTCGGGGTGGAGGAGGCGGGGATGGCGATGGCGATGGAGGGGATGATAGAGAAGAAGAGGGATTTGGGGTCTTGTTGAAGTTTGATGAGGTGATAGAGGGGCGGAAGCTCGAGTGGCGAGTCTTCCTTCCGATATATTGGAGGCTGCGAAGGCGCTGGGATTCGAAAAGGCCTTCTTCTTCGGTACTTCGTTTTGCAGCTATTGTGTTCTCATCTCCTGTGCCTCATTTACGTAACGGATTTGGGTTAGCTGTTACGTAACGGTTTTGGGTCGTATTGTTCCATTGTCTACAGTTTTGGGCCTTTGGGTTGTAGGACCTGACCACACTCTTTGGACCAGTGGGCCCTACTATCATGAGTTCGGATCCTCTAAGTATTCACCCCACGGTAACCGTAGGAGGACCTACATCGGTCAACATATTTATTTATTGCTCGTAGCAACATATTCTTCATACTGCTGATTTTATCATTGTGATGGAATTTTTTGGGGCACCCATCAGATGGGAAACACACTTCACAATTTCTTTTTTATATGGATGGTGTTAGTATACTAGTGTTTTAAAACAATGAGACAGAAGTGATGCATTCCAATTGCAAAAGGTGAGGAATGTCTCAAATGATACTCCTTAAAAAAGAATACATAAAAATGAAAAATACCTATATAAATAAATAAGCCATGATTGGAATATTGAAAGCCTTTTGATGAGATAACAGGGGTTGAATTAAGTTGATCCTAGCTACAACCATCTTAAACTAAAAGATTTTTAAGTTCTAAGGTAGCGTTTGGTTCGCTGGAATGATTTTTGGTAGGAATGGAATGGAGACTGGAATGAGTCTGGAATGGAATGAGGCAGGAATAGTAATTCTCATTCCAACGTTTGGTTGGACAAAGGAATCAATCTAGTAATAGGATTTTCATTCTAGTTCCTGTGTTTGGCATGCTTGAATGATGCCAGTAATGAAATAAAAATTACATAAAATTGACCAAAATACCCCTATAAAAATTACATAAAATTGACCAAAATACCCCTGGAATGAGAGGTTAGAGACGAAGAGAAAGGAGGCTAGGTCTTATGATTGGACATCTCAGGTCATGCTTGAATGATGCCAAGAATGGAATAAAAATTACATAAAATTGACCAAAATACTCCTATAAAAATTACATAAAATTGACCAAAATACCCCTATAAAAATTACATAAAATTGACCAAAATACTCCTAGAATGAGAGGTCAGAGACGAAGAGAAAGGAGGCTAGGTCTTATGATTGGACATCTCAGGTTTTATTTGATGAAAGGGACATTTTGGACTCAAAGGAAAACTACAATGGAATGAAATGGCTATTCCTTTACCCCCCCCCCCAAAGGAATGGTGATTCCCTTGTATAAAGGAATGGTGATTCCTGAAGTAATGGTCATTCTGCCGCTTTTTCACGAACCAAACGTGGGAATGGTCATTCCAATGGAATGACCATTCCATTCCAACCTTCATTCCAGCGAACCAAACACTACCTAAAATTATAATAAGTTGTTTTCTTTTACTGAAAAGTTCAAAAACAAGTGTCCCAGTTACATGCTATGCCTCAGACTTGAGACCTGGAGTTTTTTGGATAGACTGGTACTCTTGAGGCGGCTGTCAAGGTGTAACCCCAAACACTTTTAAGAACATTGATATTTCCATACCGGTATTATAAAAGCAAAATAAGGGTACAAACAAGCCCATGTTTACAAGCTGATAACAACCAGGGAGTAGTATAGAAAATGATATGTAGAATTGAAGAAGGGTATGACTGACCAATATATTTTCTTTGAATTACACCATCCTTTTCAAATTCATTAACTATGATATTTCATGTTCTTGGAACATTTTGAAAGGAGTTAAAAATGGGTCTTGTTTTACTCTTGTACCCCCTGCAAAGTCGGGACTGCATCGATTGGCTTTTAGTCCATCTGATTGCATTAACTGGGCTCCCTTTAACAATCACATTTGAGGCCAACAACATTGTCGTTACTCATTACCTTTGAATAGTTGGGAGTCATAAACCATAGCTTCCAGGGAAGCCTTGACACTTTACTTCCATTGCTAATCTTCATCATTGACAGAGCATCACCACTCACCCTGCTGATTTGGGGTTGGGTTTGTGAGTTTTGATTTTCGACGTGTCCTCTCTTATGCTTCACCAATGCTACAAAGTACCAACTGGGCTACATATATTCTACTGAGTCTTTTTGTGTGTGTTTGTGTACGCGCGCGTGAGAGAGAGAGAGAGAGAGAGAGAGAGAGAGTCATACCTGCCGCATGACGGAGAAATTCTCCATCAAACCTGACCTTACTTGAAGTGGGTGGGGGCAGGTATATATTTAAACCAAAACCATTGCAATCCCAAGTTGTTTGTGGTCTTCTATACAGGGGCGGAACTAGTAAGGGGCGGGAGGCCCCCCCACCAATACACAAAAAAAAAACTGTAACTTTAAAAAAAATTATATAAAAAATTAGATGGACCTAAATTAGTGCCTTAAGACCCTGTTGGCCCATAGCCCACCCCCTCCCTCTCATTTTCTTTCTTTTTCTTCTTTCCTTTCCCCTTTCCCCTTTCCCTCTTCTCCCTTCTCCCTTCTCCTTCCACCTCAATGCTAGCCACACCCCACCAACAACCAGTCTTTTTACGTCATCTTCTTTCTCGCATTGCCTTTATCTCACGGACACTATTTTCCAAATTTCTCCCTCTTTCTTGAGCTCTAGGTAAGTGCCCAACTTCTCCATAATTAGGTTTTCTAGGTTTTTAGATTAATAATGATTTAGAAATATTCCTTAGAGTCTTCACTCCCATTTTATATGTGGGTTTGGCTCGGCTTCGGGTTTTCTTTCCATTTGAGAGCCGTGGGCTTAGTCTTGAGCTAGAGCTTCTCCTTATTTCCATATTCTCTCATCATAAGATAGGGGGATGGTATTTTCATTGTTAATATGTTGATTTAATCTTGATTCTAGCATTTTAATATACTTGACATATTTTGCCCATTTTCATAGAAATTCATTAGTATGATCATGCCATTGGCACCGAGTATGTGGTTATGAAGAGCAAATAATTTTTTACTCAAATCATATATTTTGATTTCTAAAATATTTTTAATATTTGTGTGATAACTGAATTAGATAGTAAGGAAAAAAAATCCCTACTAGATTGTGATTTATAAATCAATTATTTTATTATAGTTGCTAAAAATGTGCTTTTTATTATTTCAATTTAATATTAGATGGGAAAGACAATTCCAATTGATGCATTTTTTAAAAGAAAAAAATGACCAAAAAATAGAAAGTTGATATATCATTACCAAACTCCTCCAAAGCTAAGATTCCAATTTTTGAAAATTTCAGGAAACACTTGGAAATATAATGATTGCATAAAAAAAAGTATTCTAGCTTGGCCTCCCTCGTGGAAGAATCCTGGTTCCGACCCCACTTCTATATACATGCCCGGACCATTTCAAATGGTATCCATTGATTTTCTCTTTTATTGAGCTTCTTTTAAAGTTTCCTCTTATGTCCATATTCTTGATTCTCTATTTTATCTTTTTTTTAACTCCACATATTTGTCTTAATGTGCACATCTCCACAGCAAGCACTTTAGCGTCTCGCTTCTTCAGTGTCAAACATTTAACTTCACACAACTAAGTAGGTCTAGACTTCTAGTTATCTTAATTGAGTTGGCACTGGATAATTAACCAAACAGCAATCCACTAACTTTGTCTTCAGCTTGTTTCTGGTCATTCTTACTCAGTAGTTGTCCCAGATATTGACTTCTATAACATGGCACACTAAATTATTTCCAATTTTTATAGTCTATCTTTCCCGTTCGTAGAAACTTCGACATATAATTAGTAAGACCCCAACCCGGTAATTAGGGTTATTTTGCCAAATTATTCCTTAATTACTACTAATTTAATCTTAAACATGGGCTTCTATGCTAATTGGGTTAGTTAGGTAGGAAGGTTTACTCTAAATGCACTTAGGTAGATTAGATGGGCCCCACATGTAGCCCATTATGCATCATCTCATCATTTTCATGTCATTATATTAATCTACATGAGGACTCCGCTAAACCTAAGTTATTTCTTCTAAAGAAAACTCTTGTGACCTTTTTGTAATATTCTTAAGAGAGCGGACTTGCTTTCAAAAGTTGGGTAAGAACCCTAAGTATTTCCTTTTAAAAGAGAGACCTCGCTTGCCCATTAGGCAAAAACCCTAGCCCCATCTCTTGCCTCCATCTTCCACCTCCTTGCTTCCTTTTCCACCATTAGAGAGCAAGAGAGAGCTTGCCTTCCACCATTAAAGAAAAAGAAACACACTCGTCTCCTCCTTTATTATCTTCTTCTCCATCACCTATATCACCATTTCCAAGCTTTATGGTCAAGAAGTCTTATTCCTCATCTCCACAACTCCCTAAGGTAAAACCATCTTCCCCTCTTTCTATTTCAAGTTCATTTAAGGGAAAAGAAGCAAATCCATGCTAGAGCATACATCTCATCGTCCTCATATTTTCTTATTTCATTTTCATGGATAGAATTGGCTTCTACTTAGAGATTTGGGGGTTTTACTTCTTAAGGCTTGGATTAAGGAGAAGCACGGATTAAGGCAAGTGTAAGTGAGGGTTAGTAGTGTGCATGTTCTAAATCTCAAGTTCTTAAGTAAAATGTATGTTTAAATGATGATTTTTAGCTCATTTATGATCTTAAGAAATGAAAATGGTGGTGATATACATGCTAATATTGGAATGGGGAATAACAGTTTTTATGTGGGTGAAGATTGGAATCATTATGAGGAGTCCGGACCTAAAAAGAGGTCTGCAAAATGAACCCAGCCCAGGCCTGAATAACCAGGCCTGCTGACCATTTAACCAGGCAGGCCCAGTCCAGCCCAGACCTGAATAACCAGGCCTGCTGCCCATATCGCTAGGCAGGCCCAGTCCAGCCCAGGTCTTACCCATCAGACCTACTGTCCATTTGATATGGCAGCCGGCTGAGCCTAGTAAATGTTGACAAATGTAAGCATAAGTGCCCATTGTATTTTAGAATGGGCATTCCCTAGTCAAAGTAATTTGGAATGGGCATTTCTTTGGTGGGATAAGGCATTTAATAATGGGTGCACAAGAGAATTTCATAACTTCATGAACCCATTGTATTTTGAGTGTACAGAATTTGAGTGGATGGAAAAATAATGATCACTGGCTATAGTAAGAGCAAACCTCATAAATTCCTAAGACCATGTAGTGCCTTCACCTATGGAACCTTATATCTAATTATCACATGACTAATGAAAAATAGATTAATTAGATGATCAGCTTAATTTTGATGCCATGCCTTCGTGTATGGGTACAAGGGGGATCCAGTGTCCGTCCTTATATGCAATGCAATGTCAATGACAGTAGTATATGATGCCGGGACCCTTGTAATCATACCGAATCAAAAGGCAAAAGACACGGACACCGCATGTTAGGATTTGCTAGTAAACAATCTGGAACTAAAATTTTTTTTTAAACTGTGCATATTATCATAATTCCTTCATAATCTCTCTATTATCTTATCAGTTGCATTTCCTTATATTCCTCTACATTGCTATTCCATTGTTATCTCTTATTTACTACAACTTGATCTTAAGTACCACATATTTTACCATAAAAGCATGACAAGTATGAAATTACGAAAATAATGAAAGTATCATTATCATCTTTGATTCTCTAAGTCCTGCACCAATAAGCTTCAGCTCTTATGAGGCCTTCAAGCCAAATATGAGTTTAGCATGATATCCACTATTTCCCCCTACTGCAATAGATTGAATGTTGGAGTGAGTCGATACACTCCCCAGGAATTAAGATTAGCTGCCAAATTCCCTTGTATGTCCACCAATATTAAATGCTCTCTATAGAGAGAATTTAGTGATATGGGTTGCTAACTAAATGGTATCTTTTATTCATGATTCCTTATATACATTCTTGTTTTCTTATAACATGGTTAAATTTCGGTAAATTATCTTTAATGGTTATACCTCTAAATGTTAATGATCATTGCACATATGACTCTAACGTTCATTTATATTTGCCAAACATGTCGTTTACGGTACTGTCATTGACATTGCAGGACCCCACGAGGACACATTCCTCAAGCAGCAATCGGAGGATACCGCGGAGGTACCTCTAATAGGCGACGTTCTTGACTCGAAGGAAACCTTTGGTTAGGGTCCCAGAGCGGGACATGGAGCTTTTAGTTTAGGATTTTTGACCGAGTGATCCTGCATCCATTTCAGGCACTTAACATTGATACTATTGACTTATTATGGCATGCATTCCGGTCATAAGACCATTGATATTTTTACACTTTGACACTAGTGTTTCCCACTTGCTCTTGAGCTCCATGGGCATTTGTCTTTATATACATGTATTGTTAAAAGACTTTAGTTTAAGTAGATGTTCATATGAATTGATTAGCAAGTGATTATTAATATCTCTCAAATATACTGGGTTATGAGAATGCATGTCATATGTTGTTCCGCAACTTGTTGAATATTATCTGTGCTTAAGGATACGCCTCGCATGTAAAATCTATATTTCTTCCCTTGTGGTAATTCAATGTGCTATTACTTAATGTGAATTGCCACGGGATACGTGTGCCACGTCATGGGCTTGGCGTTTTTCGGGCTCGGGTCGTAACATAATCTCAGCTTGTGATGGACTAATTTTCAACCCAATTGACGCGAATGGCATTCTTGAAAGTTCTATCTTATCATTTACTTGGTCAGGATTGGCACAAAATCATTTGTGTCAGTGCTGAATACCAAAGCACTAGACTCAGAGGAAGCATAAAGTGTAGTGGAGATATTACCATCTAGTCCAAGGAAGTGGAAGATACGGATGGCAATGTTTGGGGTTTGGATCAGGTTAAAAATACTTGCTTCTATTAGGTTTTCATGGGACTAGACCTAATTTTTTGCCAGAAATGGGTCCTACATGTTTTACTGATTAGATGCGAGGGAAACAAAAAGTGGCGCAACCTTGGATCTATGATCAATAAAATAAACCAATCTCCCAAATGATTAATCAAATGAAAAAAAAAGGATTGAGCCACTAGGGCACACTCACAATGAGTAAGAAAACCATAACCAATGAGAAAACTCTTACAACTCAAAATATTATTTGATAATAAGTTATCTGATTATAATGAGACCCAATTGCCCTAATATAGGATACGATTACTTAGACACCAAGACTTTCCTAAATAATAAAGGAAACTAAATCACTAAACTTAAGATATCCAAATTAAGTAAAAAAATCCTAATTTTAAATTCTTCTAAATAAGATTACTAATTAAATGGAAATTCTATTGGGCTTATGGACTGGGGCCCAACGGGTTGACCGACTTATGGTCTGGCTGCATTAGACAGAGAGAGAGGACAGACCCATAGCCCCCATAGATCGACCAAGACTTTACACCCAGCCCTCCTATTTTATCTTATTTAGAATTTTTTTTATGTTTAAGATTGTTTTTAGTCGAATGTTTTAATCTTGGCAGTTAAAAGTGTTTAGATTGCTAAGATTAGTTCTTTTTTCTATTTCCCTATAGAAGTGATGTAATTTTTCTTTGGCTCGTAAGATTATGATTAATGAAATTTAAGTTTTTGTGATCTTCCCCATGTTCTTTTTGAGTTTTTCTCGACTTCAGTGATTGGAGTTTAAACAAGGGTAAGAAAGAGCAATTCAGATTGTGTACAAGAAGGAGAAAGGAAGAGGAAAAAGGAAGATCTCATGTTTTTGTTCAATTTCTCAGGCAAATTCTCAATCATGATACATAAAATGAGGACAACAAGCTTCTCAAAAGGAACAATGTTGTGGAAACAATGAGATATCGGAAAATTTAAGATTACATACAGACATGTTTACTCGATTAATGAGGTTTGGTTGTTGTATCACTAGTTGAGGGTGAAAGACGATGATAGCAAAACATCCTGCAACCAAGGTACAACTATTACGAATTCTAGCAATGCCTTTTGGGTCTTGAGTTGGACTCATGTACTTGCAGGATTTATGGCTTGAAATTTTTGTGGCATTATTTGTATGTAGAAGTTTGAAGTTTATTCAAATTACTATAAATTAAAATATTCATTTTGGACCCATGACTCAAAAATTCAGCTATGAAGATAGGTTAACTTCATTAAGGATTAGGACTTCCTTATCGGTATCAAATAAAAGGAAATATCGTGGCAGGTGCTCTAAGAGGAAGATAGTAAACTTGAATGTCTTAGGAAAGCTCATTTTTAATTGTAATAGGTATAAGACTTTATAGATTTAATAATCTGAGTATAATAAGTTGAGCTTCCAAATAAAGGAAAACAAGGATAGAGAGGAAAGTATTAAGTTAGGAATAGGGGACTGATTGAACTTGGATTCCCATTTCTAGAGACTAAAAAAAACCAAATAATATAGGAACCAAAACTAATTTAGAAATAGAGAGAACATAAAACTAGTTTGAGTCAAATGAAAAAGGGAACTACAAAACTCTTTAGATGAATTCTAAACAGTCACATAGGAAGGGAATAGAAAAGATCATTTGAATGGATATGTCATGAGGAAATTGTTTATAGAAAAAGACTTCGCTGATTTCAACAATTGTTCAAGGAAGTTTCATAATGGAAGTATATCCTCAAGTGGAAGGTCGTATGAATCATTAGAGTTCGAATGGGACCAAAGGATTTAGGTCATATTGGTTAAGATCAATGATGATGCACAAGATGAGTCAAGCATAAGGTGCTTAGGGATAAAAATAAGAACATTGGTAACAATGTCATCAAGGATGTTTAGCAAGGATCAAGGTACCTCTCTTAGAAATCATTAATTTCATGTCTTCATTTTCAAATCAGAATACATGATTTGCTTTCAACTCATTTGATCATCATCATCCGATCTAATGTAAGATCTCTTCTTAGTATTGCAAATACGTCTCTAATCAACTTGAATCCTCAAGCTACCAAGGTATCCCGATGAATCACTTTTAACTTTTCATAACAGTTTTCAACTCACTTTATTCTTAGGATATGCTTAAAATAGATTCTTCAATGTTCAATTTAGATTTCAAAACCTCATAGCTTAATTTGTTTTCATCTAGCAGGCAGGAGGAAATTCTGTTCAATTTAGATTTCAAAACCTCATAGCTTAATTTTTTTTCATATAACAGGTAGGACGAAATTCTCCAATGATTCAATAAAAAGGATCGGTCTTCTGAAATATAGTTTCTATAATCAACGGTAAAATCTTTATTACCCCAAGGTTCCTAAGGAAGTGACTTCAATTACAATTTAATGCTACTTCAATCAAAAATTTAGTTATCCCTAGTGTATATTGAGATTGAATACTTTGCAGGAGTGAAGCAATTCTTCATTTGATCCTTACAATTTAACAATAAATTCTCATTTAGGCCATGAGGACGTTAAAACAAAAATTTTTATTCCTCTGATATCGTCATTAAGAGATTTCATTCATCAATATACTATTAATGTTATTCACTTCTATTTCATCTAGTAATGAAAACGAGTTTCATTCTTCATCTGTGCGTGTTGACAACTAACCATGTAATCAAAGGATCTATCTAATGACTTCCAATACATGTCTTTGTCTCTAATTCTCAAATGTATTTTCATCCATTCCAGCTTGTTCTTTTAAGCTAAAAGAAATCAAACCTCAATTGATTTACTAGAATCATCTTCTAATCTTCAATAATTGAATAACAAGAAAATATTTCAATCATCAAAAATCAACATCTCATCAAGGCAGTAATCAAAGCTGCAAATACAGCTAAGGATCTCAAACCCATAGGTGATCTTAAATTTATCTTCTCAGATTCATAACCCTTAGTCAAAGGTATTTATCCTCAAAAGAAATCCGGAAGCTTGCGATGAGATCAATACAAGAAGATAAAAATTCATACATACTAATCACTTGATTTAACCACTCACTTCTCAGCACTACCAATCCAAGGTACAATATGATATCCTAATATATAGACCACAACATCCAGCTTAGAATAGTAAGGTAAAGAAAAAGGCTCAACAAAATAGGGTAAGGAGAGAATAAAGAAAGAAATAAGGAGCCACCTTCAATATGGTGCGATGAAAGTATACAATCTTTTGTGTAGGATATACCAAATAATAATTTCTTGAATGGTGCTGATGTATACATTGCGTTGTTCTAGCAATGCTTCCATACAGGCATTGAAGTACGCATCTGGCATGACATTATTATTGCTCAGCGTCTGTAAGGTCTTGACCCAACTTAATTGTAATTTATATTGATTAAGCTCGATTTCTTATTAATTAATATCTTTTGGTCTTAATTTATTTTGTTCTTAATCTTTTAGTGGGTCTCAGTTGGATAGGTAGTTGATTTCGATCTTTACCTAAGTAGTTAAGGACCCTTTTTGTAAATTGTTCTTGCATCATGTAGACACCTCATTAGTTGCATCTTGTGTAATTCTTCGTGTAGATCACCTTTTATGTTGGGCTCAACTTGATTCGGACCCATCTTAGACTGATTGAGGTCTATTTGACCTAAACTGTAATTTTCTAGAAAGGCTAGACTTGCATGTAAAATGCAGGAATTTCATTTAAAAGGGAAGCCAATGTTCCTTTTCCATTTCTTCTTCTTCGTTTGTTGAAACTGCTTCTTTTCCTTCTTTCTTCTTCATCTTCACCTCAATTTAGGGTTGTAAACTAAGATTTGAAGCCTTGCCTGTAAGCGTAAAAGCTTCCACACCTCTTCTTCTCCTTCCCTATGCATCTCTTTCTTAAACGTGCTGCCCTCTATAAGTTACAACCCATTAAGGTGAAGAATCTACTTTCATTTCACATCTTTGGGTTTGTTAGAGTCAAGAAGACTCAATTACATGACATGCATAGATTCTATATCACATTCACCATTTGCATGTCTTTTTTGTAGAAAACCCACTTTTTATTGAGGATTTTCCCTAATCACACACCAAAGAGGAGTTGAGTAGGGTCAAGCACTGTGTTAAGGCAAATAATTGCAGTTTATATGGTGCTGCATGTATGTTTAATTGTTGGCTCTTGGATTGATTATTCCAAATCTTAAGCTACAGCTCTTTCTTCCTTGATTTAAGTATGTATATATGTTTAATTGAATGAATTAGAGAATGAGTAGGTAATGTGGGTGTTATGTGAGCCTTGAATACCCTTAGTGACATTTTAAAGTCATAGAAAGTTCACTTCACCTCTACACTTCAGAGTTTTATATCTAACCCAAGCTTCAGAATCATTTTCAGGTTTTTTGAAGCTTACAACGAATCTGCGACTAAGCCGTAAGTGCATACGGCCCAAGGTCCTAAGAGTATCAGAATTCATCTTTGTGCTATGGTTGACCCTGGGCTGAGCCTTGGAATGAACTACGGCTAAGCTGTAACCACCCCGTGACCAAACCGTAGGCTATTTTACAGTGAACCTTCCAAGGAGCCCAAACCAAGAATTCTCTACAGCTCACGCACGACTACGCCGTGGATTGTGTTACGGCTACGCCGTAACCCTAGCCATAGGCTTAGCACAGCTAAGCCATTGGTCAATATACGGTTGAATCGTAAATGCGCATGGAATTAAGAATGAAGCCTGAGCCACTCGACTAAGCCGTAATAGGTATACGACTAAGTCGTAAAAACACTGTGAATTTAGGATATTAGGGATTTCCAATGACTTTGTAGGGCCTTAGTTATGGCACATTTTCTCCAACCAAATAAGCCCAATGGTGATCAAATGACAAGGAGGACGAGTGTAGAGCTGTTACTTATCCCCTTTGATTTTCCAGATGAATTTCCGATGTCACATTATGAGTGTTGATATAAAAAGAGTTGTCCTTTGCATATACAATATAATGCCAAGATTTGGTAACACAATGACATCAGACGTCTTATGAATACATCGTGTTGAATGCCCTCGGGAGCACGGATTATCTAGTAGAGAATTGGCTAGTAATTATCCTTAGTGCTTACTCAATTTAAATGCATTCATATTGTTACGAAATCATGCCCTCAACATGATGTACCTCAATTAAGCATACATTAATTGATTACCAGATTTTTGCTAATTCTGATTTCTATGAATAAATGTGATCTTAAGATCAAATCTCCCTTTTGTATGATATGATAAGTATGACTGAAATGTACGAAAGATATGAATTCAAGTCAGACTTGATACATTAACTCAGCACCACTTAGCTTGCCCCCTTATTAGGTTCGACGGGACCAATTTGGGTATCTCTTATATCGCTACTGCAGTAGTCCACGGAGAAGTTGTCGACGCTCGTTGGGAAGCTAATCTGATCCCTTAGCGACCAATATGTACTCTCCTTCTAGATGATGTGCTCTCTTTTATGAGAATAGCGCCTCGTGGATGCCAACTAGTATATGTGATATTCTGTTTATGATTCGTTACACATGCTTACTCATGCACAACATGCTTAGTGTACAATTATTGCCTTCATTTAATCAATATATATTCTTAATTCATTTGATACAGCATGATGGTCTTATATATCTTCATACTTGCTTAACCATCATGTTAACAGTACTACAATCGGTGTTACAGGTACTGTACCCAACCCAATAAAGCGAACGATGCACCCCAGCAAGAACTTAAACGGAACCTCGGGGACTAGATGAGTGTGATGCAGACAACGCCTTCTGTTAGTCGTCGTATGAAGAGCGACAATGGGATCTTTGTTGAGTGTTTAACTTAGACATATTTAGACCATGGTTGTTTTTACACTTAGCAATTTGATAGACCCATATAAGACTTTGGATTATGTATATGCTTAAGTAATTGTCGTCAAGTAAATGTGGATGGTTAAGTCTAGACTTTAGACTTGTTTATAAAATGGATGATGTTTCTATTGTTGTTACTTATGATCATTACAAATGTATTTGTCACGACCCGAGCCTAAGAAATTAGGAATTAAGTTTAAACCTAATTAGTGATACACGTACTCCCGTGTATACACACTTAGACCCAGTCTAAGTACACCCGCACAAGGGAAAATCACACATGTAAAGTACAGTAGTACATGGAAGCTGTAAGTATCATTGCATAAAGGAGGATACACTAACATAAAAGAAAGTATTATTTACAAACTATACAACAAAAAGGAATCTTGTCTTTACAAAAGTGAGAAGACAATTTTTTTTTAGACAAGACACAAAATGCGGGGAGTTAGAATCTGAGACATAACAATATGCATCCCAAAATCAAAGGAGACCCCTCCGAATGCCAAGCTGCTTTCCGGTGGAATGCTCACACCCACTCGTCTAGCCCAGATGGGGCCTCTATGATCTCCTCTACAGTCTTGCCGACCGACGAGGGATTGGAAAGGGAACCTAAGCCTGCAACACCAAGGACAACTAGTAAATACAATGATTCAGCAAAGTATAAGCAACATTAAAGTAACACGCATTATATCTACAAGATTCATTAACAGGAGATTATACATAGAGTTTCAATTTAATATACTAAGCAAATCGTGCATTTGAATAAAACATGATATAAGAATCATTGAACAAATATACTTTACTACGTGGCTACTACATCTGTCATATCCTCCCTCTAGGGATCTATGCGTTGAGAACACGATCAATTGGGCCAGGATACGAATGGGTCTTTGGTTTCCTGGGGCCCGGAAGCCCCAAAACAAGAGCACATTGTAGCAGCAACATATATGCTATGCCAGTCAACCTCGTCGGGTATCATAAGGCCGAAGCTAAGTAGAGCCAGACCGTACTAAGCATGTCATATAATGCAAATCAATTCAATTTATTCAAGACATACCACAATAAGCTGAATCACAATAATATGATCATGTCAAATTAAAGACAGGTCAAAGCAATCAGAAAGGAATGGAAGGCAATAACCGAAGCCAATATGCTATGCAAGTCAAGTCAATTTTACGAAATCACGATAGTTTACTAGCCAACCCTAAACTAGTTGTTCATTGTTTCTAACCGTGCATCATGATGTAGTTTTAAGTTGTTCAATACACAGTTGTCCGTCTTTTTGGTGTTATAATGCATCGAGAACGTGTATCGAAGTCCCTTAAACTAACACCCATGTGAAGGTGCTTAACAAGTAGACAACACACATGAATGAGTCACAGCCCTGAAGACCATTCATGATATTCATGTATTCCATTGGACAAAATTAGGGGCATCGGTGAATCCAACACGAAGGCCTTACAAGGTCGCTGAATAATACCTACCTATTTCTTTCATTTTCAGTGGCTTCACGGCTTAGCCGTGGGTGACTTACGGCTTAGCCATGTTATGCATCACAGTTCAGCCGTGGTTCCTCAAAATTTCTTTCACATTTATGGTGAGCCACGGTTGAATCATGCATTCTCTTACAGCTGGACCGTGAGTGTTCCGCGGTTGGATACGGCTTAACCGTAGCAAACCGTACGGCTTCGCCATGGCTGGACTGTAGAAGGATCTCTTGTTTTCCTACTCTCGAGACATCAAGCCGTAGCTTGACTTATTGTTAGGTCACGGCTAGCCTACGGCTTAACTGTAGCTTGACCGTAGGGTAAATTCACATTTGGCTACTCTCTGGAGTTTCAGCTATGGTGCTCTACGGCTTAGCCGTAGGCTTCAGAAACTCTGAGATTCGAGCATTGCAGATACAATTCAGAAGTTGAATGAATTTGATACAGATGAAAGCAAGAAGAGCTAATCTTACACAGAAGGGCCATAAAATATAGAAACTTAACAAATTAAGCAGAATAATAGCAATCATCGGTTACCAACATGTGTTTCATCCATAACGTGCTTATACTTGCCTCAATTAAGCTTGTTCAAGTTCAACTCTGTCATTTGGCTCAAATTAGATGTTTATATGGAACCCGAGTAGCCATGCATGTAGAGAGAAAGGAACGATGAGTGCATGCAGTGCAAGAAGAGAACGCTGGACTCATAAATGTTGTCGTGAACCAAAATCTTACCTTAAAACGAATACACAAAAGATAAACTGTTAGAACGGGTGCAACAAGGATTCCCCTTTCTTTGCTTTGAGCAGAAGAAGAGAAGAAAAAAAAAAGACAATGACAACTACTTGAAGGAAGCTTGCATGCAGATGATACAAAAGATAAGGATCGATGGGTTAGGTGAGCTATATATATAGATATGTTTAAAAGAAAGTCCAGCTTCTTAGGGTTAATTACAATTTAAGTCAGATGGATGACCAACAACTTCAAACGGTTTCAAATGCAATTGAGTCGGTTACGAAAATCAACAAACTTGACGAGATGCACATGATAATACCAAGATGATGCATGAAGGACGAAATCTAACACAATCTAAAATTACGAAAAAGGGCTTGTGTCTACCTAATCCAAGTTAAACTCAACCCAACTACTTATCCATAACCTGAAACAAAACGCAAAAAAGACAAACGACATACATTGAACTAATTCACTGGTACATGACTAAAAAGAACATTAATTAGTCATTAAACTAAATTAATTTGGGTCGGAGTGTTACAGTATTACACAGGCTTCCGTTTACTATTGAATGTAGTTTACGTATTGAAGAAACTCTACACGTTCCTGTGGAATCTCCCTTATAGTGATTTGTGTGTGTGTGTTCACATGGACAGATTACTATGGGATTACGTATGCACACCCCGTGGGGCTATTCTAACCCCAATGCCCGAAATCGGGGCGTAACATACGTAAGTAATGGTATCAGAGCATGGATCTTAGGAAATATGCAATTAAGGTATGGTGTTGTAGCACAAATAAGTCTGGAACAAAAGATTTGGAAACTGAGGGAACGTGGTGAGGATACGATAGGTACGTTGGGATATGAGTTATCTAGGATGTTTTGAGTCTTTTAACACCTTGCTTTGAAATGATGATGGTTTTCTTATAGATAATGGCCTCCTCTGCTATCGTGTCGGACGTTAGCACTGCTGCTAGAGACTGGGCTAAACTTTTGCACACAGGTCAAGTCTGACCCGATCCTGAACTGACCTTCTTTGCTATGCAAGCTGGGCTGAACTATGCTAACGGGTCAGGTCGACCTGACCTGACCTGGACTGAACTGCTGCTAGGTTTTCTACAATCGGATCAGGTTCAACCCGATATGGACCCGACCTGCTTGCTCTTCTTGACTGGGCTGATTTAACGGGTTAGGTCCGAACCGACCCAACCCAAAATTGGCCTAGACTAGCCCTTCTTCTTCTCCTTCGTTTCTGGTTCTACGCAGCCAGTAACGAAAATCGCTACCGGCCTAGCCTTTTCCTCTCTACACTCCTACCTCACCGATAGAGCAATGTGCACCACCGGGAGAGGCGATGATGGTAATTGCAACCGGCTATCTGCAGCGGCGGCGGCCTATTCAGTAACAGATGAAGGCTCCTACCTTCTCTTCCTTGGTCGTGGTAGGCTCTGGGGAAAGGGGGACAGTGGTGGACTGCCGACAGTGCACCTTCGACGACTCCGACGGCTAGCGGCTAGCAGTAAGATCATGCCGCCCCTCTTTAGCGATGGCCTCCTTGCATAAAACAAAGTACAAATAACTCAAGGATAAAGCCTAAGAAGACACCTTGAAGTCTGGAAAAGAAAATAGGTCAAAACACTTAAAAAATTTGAAAAAGCCTACACTAGTTGATTAAACAAAAAAGTGGCTGAATATACACTAGCCGACTAAACAAATCAGTGGTCACTGGCACACTGGCTGACAGAGGAAAGTGGCTAGTAAAACTTTTGACAGCTCGTTGAGTAGCTAATTGAGATTTGGTCAAATCATTCCAAGCTAATTTTAGGCTAATTGACATGATTCAAGGACGAAGATCTTACTGCCACCTCACAAAGCTGACTGTGAGAGGGTAACCGACCTCACAAATGCACGGTCGACTACCCCCCTTCAAATTAAAGTTTGCTCAATCTTCTCCCTGCTAGAAATGTTTGAAGAAGACTCTTGGAGGCTATAAATACCTCCCTTAGTGCTCATTCTAGGACACATAACACACTAGTGCATACAACGACACAAGGCACACACAAAAAAAAAAAAACAAAAAACAAAAAACAAAAAACAAAAAACAAAAACAAAAACTCTTTAGATTCTCTTCAAGAAGACTATGTTTCGACTTTTCCAAAGTTCAAGCCTTGAATTTCACAACAAGAAACTTGACCTTCTGAAAGTATTAAAAGGATAGTGCCTTTTTTTCCAAAAAAATCTCTAAAGAAGACAAGTCTTTTGGAACTTTCTTCATTTCCTTCACTTAGGAGTTGAAGATAATACGGGTACAACTATAGCTAACCTAATGGTATAACGCGATAAACAATCCATGGGGCAACAATAACTGGAGAGCCTTCGTTCTAACTCCCCTTGAAATCTTACATCTAAGGAAAACAAGTAATTGATTACGAAGATTACTCGATCGACTTAAAATACATGAAGGCAACACATATCACCGGATTAGTATATTTTATCTTTTTTATGTAAATTGTCATTATTTTCTTTCTTTTATAAGTGTTGATCATCCAAGATCAACACTTAGAAGGCTTTTATAAGATTTGAAGAAATTTAACTTATCTAAGGATTTGGCTCAAAATAGAACGGCATAGAGAAATAGAATTCATGTAGCCGACCTCAACTTGGTTGGGATAAGGCTTTGATCATCATCATCCAAGACCAAGCAAGGGAGCTATGACAAAAAAAAATACATATAAACAACCTGCACCTGAGAGGTAAGAATGCAAAAGAATCCACGAAAATAAACTCGAAATTGAAAATGGTCGAAAAGTTCAACATTTCTTGTTTTCTTTCTTTTCCATGTCTTTTCCCTGCTCTCTAAAAGGGGGCGAGTGAATTTTACCAAGGAAGATGTCAGATTTTGCCATTAAGGCCATGAATTTACCATTATTAGTAGAGAGGATTCAAGTTCAGACTCATTACCTTCTTGATCAGAGTCGTCATCCCATGTGACGTTTAAAACCTTACCTTGTTTACCTTAATTTCTAAAAGTCCTATTGACATATTGAGAAGCAAAATGTCTAAACCCCTTACACTCATAGCATTGAGTGGTCTTTGGAGGGTCTTTGAACCATTCTTGTTAGATTTAGACACAGAATTTGAATTGAACTTGAAAGTTGATGTGAAATTATTTTTGCATAGAATTCATCAAAAGTCTCATTGTCCTCCATTTTCAAGGTTTCAAAACTAGTAGTTAACTTTTGAAGTTTTGACTATTTAACCTTTGCAGTGCCTTCATGAACAATCTCCAAGGTATCTCATGCATCCTTAGTAATCTTACACTTAGAGATCTAACGGAACTATATGGGTGTAACTCCATTAAAGATAGCATTAAGTGCTCTATTGTTAAAGATGAATGGTTGATTTTCTTCTTTAGACCATTGGGGCATAGGTTTTGGAATGGTAACTTCCCCATCAATCACAACAATAAGTTGAGTAATACCATTAACTACAGAACACTAGACTTCCACATCAATGGATTGGAGAAAAACAATCATTCTAACTTTTTAATAGGCATGGTTAGATCTATCCAACATGGGGGGCTTAGTGGTTGAGGTACCATCTCTAGGAAACTCCATATCAGAAATTTGATTTAATCTCACACGAAAGACTTATGCAAATCCACTCTGATACCACTTGAAGGACTCTAACCTTGACACAGGTTACAATCCCAACACAGTTTTTTATATGTAGTTAAAATAAACCATTAATTTAAATTAACAAGCGATCAACGACAAGAGATGAACCTAGGATTTTTACATGAAAAACCCAAACAAAAAAATAACCACAGGATACAACACTGGTCCAACAAGATCAAACGCTATGAATGAAAGGTTACAAGATCTACTTATTGCCCTTTTGCAATTTCACACAACTTAAATGACTTGAAGTTCTTCTTATCGACACACAAGTCGTTTGCCTTCTTCACGCGTGACCCAACACGCCTTGAGAACACTCAGACAAATCTCCAAGAAGAGTAGGAGAATGAAGATCTTAGGAACTTAAAACTTTAGCATAGTAAGGAAGAGCTACTCTAAAGAATAATAAGATCTCTCAAAAGGTATTTTAGGGCTTAGAATATAAAAGTTGTAGTTTGGGCTGAGAGTTGGTTTGTTTAAATAGGCCAATATTCCTAGTTATACTTTTCGTAGCAAAGGAGTTCTAGTTCTGGATGAATTGGCTATCACATAGGAAGTATTTCTAACTTGGAAAAATGAAACTGACATGAGCGCTGGACCGCAAGTGGGAGCGTGCTTGAGAGCACATTGAAAACTCCCAATTATTTTATAATTTGTGTGTTTCAAGCGCAGATGAAGTAAGCTTAAGCATAATCAATTTCGTCTCGGATGCTCGAGCGCTGATGAGGATGTGAGTGCAGTCTGGGCCTAGATATTTTTTCACATCAGCTCACTCTACGGTCCATTCTATGAAATACAATGATAAAGCATTGATCCCTTTTTTATCCCTAACCCAATGAATCTGCTGACACAAAATTTTCTTACAATGTAAATAAGACCACCAAAGTATCAAGTTTAACTCTAATCTTCTAAAAAGAAAGTTTGACTCTAATATGTTCATCCAGTCCGCAAATGTAATGGATTCCTATTTTTAAAAAAAATGCTTGGCAAATGGTGGCTGTGTTTGGTGAATGGTTTGCACTGGAGATAGGTGGGCCGCGCCACATGGTTCCACAGGCTGAATTTTAGAGATGGGTGCGGGTCCCATGATGGATGTGCAAAATGGACCCGCACTCGAGCGGTTGGCGTAAACGACAAACAACTATAAACCCCTGACTCTGAGCTGCCCCCAACTGTGCAAACTGCAAACCCTTCCCTGTCTTCGCTGCGAGATCAAATCGAAAAGCAGGGATTTTTCACACAGAGATGGCCTTCTCTTCTCCAAGCTTCGCATTGCGCGACCCTCTTCTCTCCCCGAAAGACCGTTACATCGCAATCGATTCGCAAAACCCTAGCAGCGAAATCTCAATCGTCGACATCAAACGATCCGGATCATCCAAAAGCCCTGCGATTGACCGCAGATCTCTCGTTGCCAATGCGGTGTTCAGAGACCGAGGTTTCAGCGGGAAGGAAATGGCTTTCGAGATCAGGAGCAAGTTGCAGAGCGGAGGAGGAGATGTTGATGTTGCGGCAGCAGAGAAGAAGGATTCTGATGTCGCCGAGTTGAATTCTGAAGGATGTAACGGGGATTGTAACGGTGGTAGAGGGAGATTTCGGGGTGGAGGAGGCGGGGATGGGGATGGAGGGGATGATGGCGAAGAAGAGGAATTTGGGGTGTTGTTGAAGTTTGATGAGGTGATTAGAGAGGCGGAAGCTCGAGGGGTGAGTCTTCCTTCCGATATGTTGGAGGCTGCGAAGACGAGTGGGATTCGAAAAGGTCTTCTTCTTCGGTACTTCGATTTGCAGGTAATGTGTTCATTTTCCCGGTAGCTGTTACGTAACGGTTTTGGGTCGTATTGTTCGTAACATTGTCCTACAGTTTTGGGCCTTTGGCTTGTGGAAAATCCCCCACCAGAGCACCCTCCTTTGTTGGGGACAGGTGGGAACCACACTCGTGAAATTTTACAGAGGTTGGGCCCATCGAGAATTGTACATGAAGGCATGAATCCTATGGACTTTGCACTGGTATTAATGGACGAGACCATTGGATTGAGTGTAAAACTCTCTATTTGTTTAAAACCGTTAAACTTGTGGGCCAAAAATATAGAGGTTAAGATCATTAGATTGACTTAAAATTTCATAAAGATCATTAGATTGACTTAAATTTCATACTTGGTGATGCCACCTGGATCTTTGGATCCTCTTCTCTTCCTTGATTTGTGGCTCCACAGGTGGGCCCCAACAGTTGTCTCTCATAGGAGCACCTATGATGAGATGGTGCTATGAAGTCATGGTGAGATGGTGTGATGAACCCACTTGGGCCCACCTATGATCAAGTTACCTCCGTCGCGGACACAACCCACATGACTTGCCACCCAAAATTGACACTTATCCAACTGTTGCTCACTTTTTTGGATTGAAATTTAAAACTATTATGCATTCTAAAACTACTAAACTTAAAGGTCATGTCCAGGGGTTAAGATGGTCTAATGAGTTGATATTTTAAACACCCAGGATTTTCTTCTAGGAGGCAAGTAATATTCGATCGATAGCGGTAGACCCAAGATTTTCTTCTTGGGGGACTGGAAATATTTTATATTTATTTTTTTGTACTAATCAATAAAAAATATGTTTTTTCATTTTTTTAATAATATAATATCTAGAGAAAAACCCTAAAATTTAAAATACCTCTATTATTTTGCGCACTTAATTTATCAATATTTTGTTAAGACAGTTGAAATAAATCCAGAACTAGTAATGCTGGATAAACTGCTCTAAATAATCATTCACTCCTTGTTTTAGAATTGAGAGGTAAATCTCACTGTAATTAAAGTAAGACTCCTGATGGATGAAACACTTACACACGAATCCACCCACAATCAATCAATGAAAGTCTGGTGGTTGGTTACTTATGATTGTTTGAGGGCCACAGTGGTTGCTGACATGCGGTAGACATGGATGGTTGAAAATCCATTGATTGGTTACTTATGACTGTGATCGTATGATGGGCCACAATGTGATGCGTTAGTGGGAAGGTCCATACTACATGGGTCCTGTGTTTGACCAAGCCCTGGATTATTTGGATTGATTCGATGGTTAAAATGGGATTTTTTGATTCATTTGGGTCCAACCCGGCATAAAGGTTTGCACCCTTTCCCTTTCTCAATTGGCTTGCAAGTGTCTCCCAAAGATTGAAGACTATGCAAGTGAATTAGTGACTTAGGGTGAGTGATCTTCTCCTTTTCTGTTGTGTTTGCTTATTTCATTGTTGATCTGGTTAGAGTTGATATTTAATTTCAGGGTTTCCAATGAAACTTTTATTCATTTGGGCTCACTAGATCGTTCAATTTTACTTAACTTGACAATCATCTAAACTTTACTTACTATTGGATTAAGTTCCATGAAAATGCAATTTAAGAAAGCGATAAACTTGAAGGCTGCTGAATCAGTAGTTGGATTATATTTCCTTTTACGTTGAATACTACCTCTTATGGCTTGTGTGAGAGGCAACTCTTTTACCACCACGTGTGACGCCTTAATGATCAATCCAACCCTTCACACTCACTAACTCCACATGAATTTGGCACTCACTGTAATTTGGCCCTATTCTGAATTGTAATCACCATTGGATTGCATTTCATAAGAGAAATATAAGTTGAGAAACCATTAAAATTTAAGCCTCTAAATCAATGGCTGTGATAATTTTTGCCTAAAATCATATCCACAAGAAGACCTTTCCAACATACTATCCTCCCATGATTGGTATGCATCCAAGTAAGTCCCACATGGAGCTTAATTTTTTACCTGTATGTAAGCCATGAGAGGTACCTCTATATATATTATGTAGAAAGGAGTTGTATTATTCACATAACACTCTTAATGAGTCTCCCTTATATTGTTTCCAATGTGGTACTTATCCAACTGCACTGACAGGACAAATATAAACTATTAGATTCAAAACACAAAATTTGTTTTTGGCATCTTTCAAAACTTTCGACTTTTAGAATTATTACAATACCTTACAACATAGAGAAGTAACTGAGACAAACCAATAGAACGGTTTTGGGTGTTACATCAATACCTTCCAACATAGAGAAGTAACTGAGACAAACCAATAGAACGGTTTAGAGTGTTACATTGTCCATTAGGTGATGGTGTTTTTTCCATTGCTGCAACATGGTCTGAATTAAAGTTTTTGGTTGATGCCCCTTTCTTTCTAGAACAATTTATTCATTGCACTTTGCAGGACTCAGGTTGGCCTCTGGGTTTTGCGATCAAGTCATGTGCTTTACTTCGCAATCGGATGCTTGCTGACCCCTCATTCCTTTTTAAAGTTGGAACTGAGGTTTGTTATGCTTTTTTTTTTTTTTTTTTTTTTTTGAAATTGTTCATGGAGTAGCCAGTTTTGTGGGTTGTGGAAGTTAGTGTTATTGGCTTGATGCAGTGCAGGTTGTTATAGATACTGGTTGTGCAACATTTGCAGAAGTACAAAAGAGGGGCAAAGATTTCTGGGCAGAGTTTGAGCTGTATGCTGCAGATGTTTTGGTTGGTGTGGTTGTTGATATTGCTTTAGTTGGTTTGTTGGCGCCATATGTTCGAATGGGAAAGCCTTCTGCATCAAAAGGGTTCTTTGGACGCATACAGCAAACTTGTAGCGCTCTACCTAGCAGGTCAGCAGTCTCAACATATAATTCAGATTAATATTTCAACTTCAAGACGCCCTTGATTCTATAATAAGTGACATCTGGTTATTAACTTTTATTGCTCTTGGCAACATATTCTTTGTACTGCTGTTTTTATCATTTTGATGGAATTTTTTGGGGCACCCATTAGATGGGAAATACACTTTCCTATTTCTTTTTTATAGGGATGTTGTTAGTATAATATTGTCTTAAAACACTGAGCCAGAGGTGATGCATTCCAATTGCAAAAATGTGAGGAATGTCTTAAATGATACTCTTTAAAAAGAATACTTAAAAATGAAACATACCTATATAAATAAAAAAAAAAAGTCATGATTTGAATATTTAAAGCCTTTTGATGAGATAATTGGGGTTGAATTAAGTTGATCCTAGCTACAACCATCTTAAACTAAAGCACTTTTAAGTTCTAAAATTATAATATGTTGTTTTCTTTTTCTGAAAAACTCAAAAACAAGAGTGTCCCAGTTACAAGCTACGCCTCAGACTTGAGATCTGGAGTCTTTTGGAAAGACTGGTCTTGAGGCGGCTGTCAAGGTGTAGCCCCAAACACTTTTAAGAACATTGATTTTGCCATACCGCTATTATAAAAACAACATAAGGGTACAAACAAGCCCATGTTTACAAGTTGATAACAACCAGAGAGTAGTAGCATAGTTATCAATTTCGTTTCATTTCGGCCAAAATAACCGAAATTTTTTGTTTTGGCTATGAAGCCAAAAACAAAATGCATGTTTTAACTTTTTTGTTTGACTTTCAGTCAATCTTGGCTATATTGGTCCATTTTGGCTGAGATTTCGAATTTCGGTCGAGGCCAATTTTGGCCAAATGATTTTTTGCATAATTTTTTTTACTTTTTCTATATTTGTATAATTTTTTTTATATTTTCTCAAAATGTAATTCTAAAAAATTTTACTAGAACGCATTAAATCCATAATTATGTTTTTATTTTTTTATTTTCCAACATATATACGTTATTTTTTTATATCATCATCATCAAAACCTTATCCCAACCATGTTGGGGTCGGCTACATGAATTATGTTTCTCCATTTCATTCTATTTTGAGCCAAATCCTTAGATAAGTTAAACTTCTTCAAATCTGATTCAATAACCTCCATCAATATTTTCTTCGACCTACCCCTACCTCTTGATAGGCCATCCACTTGTATAGCCAAACTTTTCTTCACCGGTACCATTACCAGCCTACACTCAACATACCCAAACCATCTTAAACGGGTTTTTCCTAATCGTATCCCCTATTTGTGCTACGTCTAGATGCTTTTGAAAGCGCTCATTTCTAATTTTTTCTTTTCTAGTTTTACCACACATCCGCCTAAGCATTCTCATCTCCTCCACATCCATCTTTCGTATATGCGTCTTCTTAATTGGTCAACATTCTTCTCCATATGCTATAGCCGGTCTAGCCACTGTCTAGTAAAATTTGCTCTTCAATATTATTATTTTTATATATTTCCCCAAAATGTAATTCCGTGAAGTTTCGCCGAAATTTCAAATTGGCTAAAGCTTTTTATTTTGGAGGCCAGATCGAAATGGAGTTCGAAATGATATTAACTACTATGAGTAGTAGAGAAAATGATATATAGAATTGGAAGAAAGGTATGAGAGACCAATATATTTTCTTTGAATTACACCATCCTTTTCAAATCCTTAACTATGATATTTCATGTTCGTAGAACCTTTTGAAAATAGTTAAAAAATGTGTCTTGTTTTTCTCTTGAATCCTCTACAAAGTTGCTAATTTCTAGGACTGCATCGATTGGCTTTTAGTCCTTCTGATTGCATTAACTGGGCACCCTTTTACAATCACATTTGAAGCTAACAACATTTGCATTACTCATTACCCCGAGTCATAAACCATAGCTTCCAGGAAAGCCTTGATTCTTTACCGCCATTGCTAATCATCATCATTAACAAAGCATCACCACTCACCCTGCAGATTTTGGGTCGGTTTTGTGAGTTTTGATTTTTCCACAAACCCTATTCAAAGCATTCTTCTCAATAACCTATTCATGTCTTTCCTCAATACTTCAATTTGGATACTTGTTGATCTCCCGCTTGTCTTATCTCCTTGAACCTGTAAACCTCAATATGTCATATAAAGGGATTGTTTCAAGGGATGATGAGTCAAGGTTAACCCAGACCTGCCTCACCTCATTTTTATGTGAGTCAAACTTGACCTATGCCGTGATGGATCACTGGTCTGAGATACCAAACCCGCCCCCATCGCAGGCATGGGTCAGGTCAAGTTTGGTACTAAAATCTAAAACAAATGATATTGAAGGGAGTCGAGCATGTGTCCTCTCTTTTGCTTGACACCAATGCTACCAAGTACCAACTGAGCTACATTTATTCTACTCACTCTTTTTGTGTGTGTGTGTGTGTGTGTGTGTGTGTGTGAGAGAGAGAGAGAGAGAGAGAGAGAGAGAGAGAGAGAGAGAGAGAGAGAGAGAGAGAGAGAGATTCATACCTGCCACATACCCAAGAAATTCTCCATCAAACCTGTCCTTACTTGGAGTGGATCAGGGCAGGTTTCTATTTAAACCAGAACCATTGCAATCCGTAGTTGTTTATGGTCTTCTATATACATGCCCGGACCATTTCAAAAGGCATCCATTGATTTTCTCTTTTATTGAGCTGCTTTTAAGTTTCCTCTTATGTCCATATTCCTAATTCTCTAATTTTATTGTGACTCCACATACTTGTCTTAATGTGCACATTTCCACAGCAAGCACTTTTGCTTCTAGCTTCTTCAATGTTAAACATTTAGCTTCACACAACTGAGTTTGTCTAGTTCTCGTCTTATAAGACTCAATGACCAAATAACAATCCACTAACTTTGTCTTCAGTTTGTTTCTGCTCATTCTTACTGAGTAGTTGTCCCAGATATTGACTGCTATCACATGGTGCACTAAATTATTTTCAATTTTTATAGCCTATCTTTCCTGTTCGCAGAAGCTTCGACATATATTCTCTTCCTGTGATGGGCTAATTTTCAACCCATTTGACGTGACTGCATTCTTGAAAGTTCTAGCTTATCATTTACTTGGTCCGGATTGGCGCATGATCATTTGTGTCAGTGTTGAGCACTAGATTCAGAGGAAGCATAAAGTGTAGTGGAGATGTTAACCATCTAGTCCAAGGAAGTGGAAGATAGGAATGGCAAGGTGGGGGTTTGGATCAGGTTAAATATACCTTCTTCTATTAGGTTTTTATGGGGCCAGACCTGAATATTTGCCAGAAATGGGTCCTACATGTTTCACCGACTAGATGAGAGAGAGAGAGAGAGAGAGAGAGAGAGAGAGAGAGAGAGAGATGCCTCTGTCATGTAATGATAGGAAAAATGAGAAAACAGGACATGTGAAAAATGAGAGAATGTGAGTGGTCCCGTGCCAATCAAAATTGGTGAACCACTTCAAAACCCATCTATAAATGATGCAAAATAATAGAAATGTTGCATGATCCTATTATAAAGAAGGAAACTATGCCTGCCAAGGTGCACCAGTTCCCAACCTGAAATTGCTCACCTCAACCACCACCTGCTACAGTTTGCAGTATGTCTACAGTTTGCAGTATGTCCTTGTTACTCTTTCAAACAACCAACTCCATTCTCTGCATTAACCCTTTATGCTCTCTCTGCAGTGTGTTTGAAGCTGAAAGGCCAGTATGCAGATTTTCTTTTGCACAACGGGTTGGAACATACTTCTACAAGGTGTATCACTTGCCACATTTTAACAAGCTTCTGCTTCTTGAACTTTTGGAAATATATGTTGAGAAGTACTTGATATCGTTGTTTCTCTGATTCTAGTAGTCTCTACATTTGAAGTATCTTAGTCATTCTCAACATCTCCTAGAACAGAATGCAGCTTTATTGTAAATACTGGTATTTCCCATTGTGCATCGTGCAGGGAGTTCTGTATGGTTCAGTTGGGTTTGTCTGTGGGCTTATAGGCCAAGGCATTGCAAATGTGATAATGAATACAAAGCGGTATGGCTGTCTTTACCAATCCTGTATTTCATTCTTTGTTGGTCATGTCATTTCTGCTGTTTTACTATGGGAGTCATCAAACATCTGGTCCCAGACTGGTTGTTTCAGCTTTCTTAATTTGGTTTTTGGCTTCCTGTTTTGTGTTGTCCTGACTGGGGAATTCTTCTCTAGGCTTTTTAAAAGTTTATGTTGCTTGTATAAATTGTTTCTCCAATTGTTACAACTTCCTAACTGTATTGGTGCACTAACTGCTGTAGACAACTTAGGTAATGTTTGAAATCAACTCCTCAAGGATTCCTCCGGTCTTCTCTACATTGTGGAAAACCTCAGTTGGGTAATTGTAAATCCTGGCCAGTGGAAATCCTCATTGTAGACCCCCCCCCCCCAACAAAACAACAACCCCCCCAAACCCCCCGCACGCGCGCGCCTTGAAATCCTCATTTTTTTGTGGATTTAGATACTGATATCAAATTTTCTCAGCTGTATGCATTGTTACAAACCAATATCAATGTGAAATCCTCAGTGAGAAGTCCCTGTTTTAGGGACAATGGGGAATCCTCACATCTGCAGATTCCCCATGGATTCCTCACCTGTTACCAAATGTGCCATTAAAGATTCTTAGAGTTACCTTATGTTGTAACTTGTAAGAGGTCACAGTAATGTTATTGGAAACACATGGAATGAAGACGATCTCCTAGTTTCCCACTTTGGCAACAACAATTAGAGGAAAATGTGCATGATATGGACTGGATTTCTGTCCAACTCTTTTTCCATTTTAGTGCAAATGGGTTGCATGTACATAAAACACTAGAGGTCTTAAATTTTGGGGAGCAATTCTGTTACCATCAGAGAAACTAATTAGAGATCATATTTGATTGCACAACCTATGTTAGGTTAAGCTTATTGACCTGATGTCTGAAATGGTTGATTTCATCCATGGGAGTTAAAAAGAAGAAGAAGAAGAAAAGACAAAAAATGAGGTTGATTTAACACTTGAATTAACCCATAACTCAGCCCAACTATTTCATTGATTTGATGTCTCTATCTCTCTCCTCCTGTTTTCCCTCTCTGCTCAGGCCCGATCTCTCTCTCTCTCTCTCTCTCTCTCTCTCTCTCTCTGGCTTTCCAGTGCAACTCAGAGGACTGGCTTCATAAGTTTCTTTGCGGTCTGATATAGAAACTATAAAGTTGTATAAATCCCATCTTATAAACATCTGATTTAATTAATTAGTTGCTAGTGTGGATTGCATATCTCACTCCTATCATGTTTCTGCTAACTAATTCTTGATCATTTTGATTTTTTTTTCTGAACTACATTGTTCTATCCAGCCAAAGAACTGTTTTATTTTATTTTATTTTTTGTCCTTTTTTAATTTTTGTGAAATATTTTCTGTACATATTAATATCGCATTTCGTATTAATAGCGCATTTCACAACATAAGTGGATTCTTTTCTCTATGACAGTCTTTAACTCATCCTCACCATTATCTTTTTTGCTTTGTGCACTGTTCTTTGGTGCTGTAATGCATGGTTCCAATTGTTCTTCAGAAGTTGCATAGTTCTCCCATTTTAGCATGTAAATTTTTCTCTGAGTGTAATTTAATTGACCAGGAGTATAAAAAGATCAGATGAAGACATACCTGTCCCACCTCTTGTGAAGAGTGCAGCTCTCTGGGGTATGTGTATACATAATGTCCCTGTTATGTTTTCAGTTATTAAGGATGTGATTTTTTTGTTGTTTATTGAAATTATATCACCATCAACTACCTGATAGGGATATTCTTATTGATTGTTTGTCTTTTACTAATTGGCATGCATTAGTCTATTGATCAATCACTTTTGTCGTATGTGGTTAGGGGCTTTTAATTTAGAATTTCTAATATAGGTTTAACTGAAATTTTTTGTCTCTATGCACGTATATATATATATTTTTTACACTTTGTCAATACATTATTTAAATAAATCCTGATTTGTTTCCACTCCATTCGTTCATGTACTTGAATAAATCCTAATAGCTGTATCGTAATCATTTCTTGTCACCCATCACCTTTGAAAGGTTTTTGTGACAGAAAATGATATTAAGAAAGGTGGAGTGAATATTTTAGTAAAATGTAAATGAAGATTCTGGATCCTTGCTAAATGATTATGGTGTCTTGGGGACAACTCTGTTGGTCTTTGGAAGGAGGTTCTAGGTGCTAAATATGGTGTCTCCAGAGGAGGTTGGGAGGTTAGTGGTTGCTCTCGCCATCATTCAGGAATTTGGAAAGGCGTTCTGTCAGTTCTAGAGCCCTTCCTTAAAGTCCATTCACTTCCATGTGGGAAAGGGAGACAGAGTTATGCTCTCGTTAGATACTTGGAGTCCATTCCCTTCCATGTGGGAAATGGAGATAGAATTAGGCTTTCGTTAGATACTTGGATTGGGGACTCTCCATTGGCATCTCAATTCCCAGACTTGTTTCATTGTGCCCAAAATGGCACAGCTCTAGTGCAGTGAGTGACTATGTGGAGCGAGTAGGAGGAAAGATATGGTGGGATATTACTCTTTGAAGAAATCTTTCAGTGATGAAAGGGGTCAGTTTTGCTTGCTGCTGTCCCTAATTGATGAAGTCTACCTTCCAATGGATTGTAGCAATTTGAGGGCTTGGCCGTACTCTACAGATGGGTCATTCTCCGTTGCCTTTTGTTTTGGTGCTTTCAATCAGGATGATTCATGTCCCTCTGCTATTTCTTCATTGTGGAAGGTCAAAGCTCCTCCTAGTGTACTCACTTTTCCCTGGATAGCTTTGCTTGGGGTTACCTTGATCATTGATAACCTTCAGTGTCAGAAGATGTGTTTTGTCAATGCATGTCCCATATGCTTGACAGTGGCAGAATCCATGTATCATCTTTTCCTGAACTGTACAGTGGCACAGTACCTATGGAAATCTGTCTACAGCTGGTTTCATGTGAGTGGAGTCCTTCCCTACCACTTCTCTCTTCTTTTCACTACTTGGAACTTGGAGGCAGGTCCCCAGGGGGCTCACATTATGTGGAGGACTTCTTTCTCATCTACTATGTGGGTGATTTGGAAAGTTTGGAAAGAAAGAAACAGTCGATGCTTTGAAGATAAAGCCACTGGTCAGGCTATTCTCAGGGACAAAGTTATTGTGGCTTCTTGGGTCTCTCCTCTTCCTTCTTTTCAAGGCTTCCCTCTGTGGATATGATTTTGAGAAACTGGAACGAGGTGGCTTTTTCTTCCCCAGGTACATATGAGATTTTCCACAGATGGGTTCCCCCTCCTACAAATGGCCTGATGTTAAACTTTTGATTGAATTGCTCATGGTAACTCGGGGCGTGGCTGGTTTGGGAGGGCATTATTTGGAATAATGTGGGCCTCCCAATTTTTTTTTTCTCAAGGCTTCCTAGGCTTTGTTCTGCTAACAATGCGGAATTACAGGCCATAGAGAAGCTCTTTGTCTGAACCTTCAGAACTTAATTGTTGAAGGGAACTCTTTTGTGCAATCCAGTGGGCATCAGTTGCTGCCAGAGCCGCTGGGAAGGTGGCTAGGGTAGTTGAGGAGATTCTGGATGTCACTATGAGGCTTCAAGTCTCATTTTCTCACATTTATTGAAGTGCTAATTCAGAAGTGGATCGTTGTGCCAAGGAGGGTGCCTCTAAACCTGGTTTGCTGGTTTTTAGGACAATTTGTAGTTTTTTTTTTTTGTTGTGTATTCTTCTCCTTTGGGCTGGGGTGTCGGTCCCTGTTTTTGTTGGTCTTGGCTTCTTGCCTTCTTTTAGTACAGAATATACCTCTTATACTGTATAGCTCTTTTGTTACAATACATACCTCATTTGTATGCTTTCTTTACTTTTGAGAGAGAGAGAGAGAGAGGATATTTTGTTAGAGAGACATACTTTCTCCCTCAGAATTAGGGTAGTAGAAGTAAAGAAAGCATTGTTACAAATGAATATACGAAATGCTCGGGTACCAGATGGCATTCGGATAGAAGCTTGGAAATGCTTAGGAAAAATTTGATGGATTAGGTTAATTAGGCTCTTCAATAAGATATTAAGGATAAAATGTCAAATGAATGGAGAAGAAGGGTTGTAATATCCAAAGATCAAAATAGTAGTTGCGGCAAGCGTGGAGCCTAGTGGCCGAAACGCTACGTGGTAGTGTAACATTATGAATTGAAAAAGTTGTCAAAAAATTTCAAAAATATATATATATCCAAAAAATCCAAAATATTGAAAAATGTTAAAATTTAATGCGTTTTTCCTATAATAACTAAGGAGGGGGAATGTAGCGGTCCATTCGGGGCATAGATGATAGAAGTTCTATGTCGCTAAATGTTTATAAAATAAGAATATTAATCTAATTTTTCCTATGTTTGTTACTCATACTAAGTTATTATTCATTTTTAAATTCATAATTCAAATAATTAATTTAGCACAACTCTACATAACAAAGGATTTATAAATTATAAAATGATTCTTAAAAAAAGTTTGAAGTTTAAATCAAATAACAGATTAAGTTTCATTAGAATAAATATTGGTTTTTTGTTGAGAGTAGAGAAAAGAACATCTACCAAAGGGGGTATCAGCTAGGACATTACCTAGAGAAGAGCCAGTTAGAGGAACTATCTGCATGCTCTTCAATGCAGCGATATCTTATGTGTTTTGGTATTCTTTTAATTATAGAAGGGTAAAGCAGTTGCGTAGAAATATTGTTTGGAGAGAAAAATGAAAAAAATAAGCCTTTTTTAAAAAAATGGAATGAAAAAAATAAGCCTTACTATGTATTTTAAAAAAAAATTAAAAAGTACATATTAGTCACACTTCATAGTGGCCCCGTGGTGATCTCTAGCAGCTGCTATGGATGAAAGCGGCGCTAAATTCAACTTAGTATAGCGGTCTTGGCCACTACACTTGATAGCATAACAACTGCTATTTTGATCCATGATAGTACTTATCCAAAAGAATAAAAGAGATCCAAAGTTGTACTAACTATTGTGGGATTGAACTTATGTCACACTTTGAAACTATGGGACAGAGTAAACGCCCCCTTTTTTTCATGGGGCTCATGTTGAGTTAATGTAGTCTTTTTACACACACTACCCTCCCATGTATGGTTACACATCCAAAGTTGACACTCATCCAACTTTTTCTTACCATTGGATTGAAATGATAATAAAATTATGCCTCTAAATAATTAAATTTTAGAACCATGGATCAAAAAGTCAGGATGATCTTATTATCTCAAGATTTTGCATATAGATAGGCCTTATATGGATCTACCCATCCAATGGACTTCCATGAGGTGTTGAGTCATTCATTTCCGTTGTTTCGATTTGGCTGCCAAATCAAAATATTTCAATCAATTCAGGATTTTGACAAAACATTTCGGATTAATATTTCAGAAAAATATAAAAAATATATATAAATGTATACGTATAGAGAAGTATATGAATATTATTAAAATTTAAAAATTGGGGCAGCCAGCTTGTAAAAAAAACAAAACAGCAGCCATGATGACCTAGCCCAACCTATAGGGCTGTTCATGGGCTCGCCCACCCTGACCCTTATCCGGGACCAACCCGCTTTGAGCTGGGCTTGGATTAATTGACAAAAAGCCCAAAGTCCAGCCTAGTTCGGCCTGTGTAACAAATGCATGTAATTCAATTAAATTAGTACAAACAATTTCTCAACAGGCTATAAAATTGACTAAAAGCTAGATTTGGCCCGGCTTGATTGATTAAATGGGCGGGCTTAAGCCTAACTTTTTCAGCCCCTGTTGGGCTTGGGCCAGGCTTAGGCGAATGTTTCTAAAGCGCGCCGGGCCTAGATATGCCTAGCCCTGCCCATGAACACCCCTACCAACCCACCCCAGCCCAGTAGCAAAAGAACAATTGAGCAAACCTAGCCTAGCCTAGCCTTGCCTACATTAGATAGCACATCGAAGGGGGAAAATTAGCTGATAAAAACGGGTTTGACTCTAAATAAATAAAAAATAAAAAAAATAAAAAGAAAAGGGAATGAAGAAGACAGCAAATAAAAAGGGGTTATTCATCACACAACACGTTTTGACTTTACTTCTCCAACGGTATAAAAGAATGAAAGGAAATAGAAAAGTAGATAAAAAGAAACAAACAGGCATCTGAGACTCTGACTTCTCAACTTCGATAGAGTAGGTGGAAGATGAAAGGCAAAAAAGAAAAAGTGGAAGATGAAAGGGAAAAAAAAAAAAAAGCGTAGCAAGTCCAAGAAAAAGTACCCAGTGCAAGTGGCAATAGCAAGTGGTCGATTGGCAACATCAATAGGGTCGAGTGGCAACAAGTACTTCTTCCTCTTCTTCGTTGTTTTTTTTTTCTTTTTTATATTTTTCATTTCTTTTCTTTGTTGGCTGAAATGGGCAGCAATATCAAATGTTGCTGCCCTTTTTCTCCTCCTCCTCTTGTCAAGCGAAAGGTTAGGGTTTTTTTTTTTTTCACTTCAGGACGAATGAGATGGGTAGGTCGAGGCTTTTTAATTTTTACTTTTTAAGTAAAAAATTACATTTAGCCCCCTAATTTTTTTATTTTTTCTATTTAATGGCCAACTACACATATTAGCCGAATACTGGAATTTTGGCCAATTTAGCAGAAATTCTGGATTTTGGTTTGAATTTCAAAAATTTGGACGAATTGCACCGAATTCTGAAACAAATGCATATATGGGTGCTGTTCAGTTTGGTATAGAGACCGAACCGAATTAATTCGAAAATTTTGGCCGAAACAAACCGAATTTCATAACATTGCAGTTCCATGACCATCATGCATTTCAAAAAAAAAAAAATGACCATCATGCAACCCAATGGGACCGAAGTAGGGGGTGTTTTCTACTAAAAGCTGCCTGGGCATTGTATATATGAGGAATATTAGTATGCATCCTTCCCCCACCATAAGATAAGGGATGCTTACATGGCTTTCCCTATTTGTACTTGAGCATTTTTCTTTTTCATATAGCTTTTTGTCTTTTGCACATTAATTCTAACAAATATGAAAGTGTCTCTCACCATAGGATAAGAGATGGATGCATACTATATATATATTTAGAGAGAGAGAGCACTGATCCAGCGTGCACACCTTACTGTGGAGCCCACATGGGACTCCACCGAGGATTGTGATCAAGGGGATCGAAAGATCTTCTTGGGCCCCCCTCCTCTTTTCAAAAAATCAGCCCCATACCCCCCTTTAATCCTCTCTATCTTGGCCCCACAACTTTAACGATGCACTGTCCATTCAAATATGTGTAGTCGATGTAACGTCTCGATCTATTCGGATGGGACCTAAACTTGTGGGATGAGTGCAATTCGGGGGGTCATGCATGTAGTCCACTAGGATGGACCATCTAATAGGCCCACCCTAGGTGCACACTTTGCACACTTGATAACTAGCACATATATATATGTATATATATATATAAACTCAGCCAGTTTTTGCTGCCGGCGGTCTCGCATAAATCTTTCCATCTCCCCCGGTCTCATCCGTTGGTGGGGTCCTCCATGGGCCACACAGAGGAGTATGCACGGTCCCTTGGTGAGAGACATATGCATATGAATATCCCCCTATATATATAAACTCCGTCAGTTTTTACTGCCTGTCCAAGCCCGGGTAAAGGAGAAAGGTTGCGTTAGGCAGGTTGACAGCCAACGTAAAACTTTGTCACAAGCCAAACATGAATTCTGAGATATGGCTCAAAATAGAATGTGGAATGAAGAAACAGAATTCATGTAGCCGACCCCAACATGGCTGAGATAAGGCTTTGATGATGATGTATATATATATATAAACTAAAAATATATAAAATCAATTTGGTTAGAGAGGTCAACTATGGAAGTTATCTTCTCACTTAGGCAATTAATGATAAAATATCAAAAGAACTGGAAAATTCTTCATATGTTCTCCATCAATCTAAAAAAGCTTAAGATAGGGTGCCTAGGGATTTGATTTAGTGGGTTTTAGATAAAAGGTTTTTTTTTTTTTTTTATAAGACATGGAAACCCCCAACCCCTCCTCACAAACATTGCAGGGCCACTGGTAAAACCATGAATACATGACACCACGCATGAGCACCATTTATCGGGTAAGGCACTCAAAGAGGATTCGAACCTAACTCAATAAAAGAGTATTCCAAGATGTTATATTGAAATCATTAAAGATGTGTACAGTGGAGCATTAACAAATGTAAGAACTACATGTAAAGAGACTAGCGAGCTTCCTATAACTATAGGTTTACATCAAAGGTCAACTTTAAGGCTTTATCTCTTTACACTAATTATAGACAAGGTAACTACTAATATTCAAGAGGAAGTACCTTAGTATATATTTTTTTTAGATGATATAATTTTTGTGGATGAATTGAGAGATGGTGTGAATGTGAAACTTGGCAAGAGGCTTTAGAATGGTTAGTGTCACATCAATACTGTTGGCCAGGCTTACGCATGCTTGTATTTTTTTAATGCAAGGACATGTTGGATGGTATAACAGTTATTTCTGTAGTGCTTTTTTTTCTGTTCAGTTCCATGTTTCTTTTGCCATTTGTTCTCGAGTTACTTTATTTCAGTTGCTCTTTGATTGGTATGAAACTAATGTGTAAGAAGTACGTGTTATCTAAAATTTTTCCTTTCTGAATTATCAGTTAATGGCCCTCTTTAATAGCTCAAATCATGATAATTCATCCCTTGAGATGTAGCAGTGTCTGGTGGAAATTCGATTGACTCTCACTGTTATGTATCTCCTTTCTACATTCAGGCATCTTTCTTGCAGTTTCTTCCAACACACGCTATCAAATCATCAATGGATTGGAATCCCTTGTTGAAGCATCACCTATGGCAAAAAGGGTTCCAACTGCAGCACTGGCTTTCACTGTTGGTATACGTTTTGCTAACAATATCTATGGGGGCATGCAGTTTGTGGATTGGGCAAGGTGGAGTGGGGTGCAATAATGGTATGTCTGCCTATTCTACTCCTGAAAGCCAGAGATGCCCAAAATAAAAAAATGACCATTTTCATTTTTCATATTTTTTTACTTGGTCTCTGAAAAGAATATAAAGCTCCCTGCTCTAAGCGTAAGATGTGTTGAGAAATCATATGTTACGACTCTTTGTTGGGGCTTATAGAGATATATTCTTAGTTTCTTGGCATTTCTGCTGAAGCTCATAGCTTGGGTCTTTTCATCTGCATTCTATTTCTCCTGGTGGCAGAAAAGATTCTGTTTACATGGAGTTTTGTCTTTGGCCAAGTTTGTTATCTACAAATATTCAAACTTGCATGAAACTGGGTATAGTCAAACCGAGTAGTGGTGATATTGGATTAAAAAAAAAAAAAGTAGTGGAGTAAAGAGTGTGTTGGTATCATTTGTGCAACCACTTCTTCTGAGGGATCTCTTTTTGGCACGTTTCTGTAACTTTACTGAATTCCAGTTCCACAGAAAACACCAAATCTGATCAACCACCCCCCCGGAACCAGTTTTCTAAGAATCCATGGAAAACTCAATTCATTTTTCCACTTTTTCTTGGGTAAAAGCAGCCACAACAAAAATTGATCTTATTGTAATGTGGAAAATATTTTCCGCATTCTATGCTTATTCTATGGAAAACTATGTGCACAAATGTGCGCTGAGGCATGTCTGTGTACACACCCTTTCCCTGGAAAGAGGAAATTGTCACATCAGCAAAATCCATGGAAACGAATTCCATGGGAAAAGAGTTCTGCAAAAGTACAAAAGCTGATATTTGGCGCAGAACACTTTTTCTTGGTGAATTGGAGATAATATTGATTGGTGTGTTTGCGAAATACTTGGTGAAAACCGTATAAAGAGGGGGCAAAAGGGTGGGTGGAGGGTACAAAGAGGATTAGGGAGTATGGAAACATAAAGAGAAGGGAGGGGCATGGATATAGAAAAAGAAAAAGGAGTCCGATATGGAGATGCAAGCCATCGTGAAATAGGAAGATGGTGAACTATTATACAGAAATGGGAATCTGATAGCCTCCCTAGAAACTATATTTCCATAGTTATTGAAGAAAAGTATGACGTGGCAAAAAAGTGATTATGAAGAATTGTCCTGCAGCAAACACTTTAAAAATGGGTTTTCCGAATATACAAAAAAGTGTTACACAAACATGCCCATGCCCTAAGAGACAGCACATGTACGCAGCCTTACCCAGCAAGTGGAGAGGTTGTTTCTGCATTTTGAACCCTTGACGCCCAGGCCACAATGGAGCAATCTTACCGTTGAGCCAAGCCTACCCTCTATGAACTACAAAGAATCTAAAACAAAAATAAAAAAAACTTTGCATCACCATACTGAACAGCACTGACAGTTCAATCATCAATTTTCAACAGTTTTATGTATGTCCTAACTCAGTTTCAAGTGTGGTTAGTCAGTTAATGTATTATACATGCGTTGATGTACTTAAAATACGAATGAAAGACATAATTCTGTGGGTCTAAACTCTATAAAGTTACAGAAAAGTGTGAATACTCTGTAATTGTATTAAACAATTAGACTGCGTATACACGTAGATAGTGTAGAATGCATTCATTTTGTACTCATTTAAGTGGGGTGTAGCTCTGGAGAATGCTTCTTATCCAATTTGATCTTCATTTAAAACGGAAATGGAATTGGTGAACCTTCTTGCTCTTGCAAGTTGGAGTTTGTGAGACAAATTTGGTTCAGAATGATTGATCTTTTTGGTTTCTGATGGGTTAGACATTGAAGTAGGATGGCAAAGTCGGAGGACTGTATAGCTTCTTCATGACCTCTCTCCATCTTTACTAACCTATATATACTAATGAATCCTGAATCTATTGGATAGACGGCTATGATGTAAAATCTCAAGCCTAGAAATGGATCTTTAGAAAATTGAGAAAAACCTAGAACCGTTAGATGCATACATTGTTGCTACTGTGTATTTCACGAATTTTACAAGGTAGTCAGTGTGTTTTCAAAATTTTGTATCTTGTGGGACCCCAAATCGAGAACCAAACCATTGGACCTCTTCATAAGGTCCCAAAAGGCTTCTAGCTCAGATTTTTTATTTAAGCCGCTGATCAAGGATGGATTGTGAGAAATTTTGAAAAAATGCTAGACCATTTTATCTATGCTTTTTTAAGTTTCTGTGGGCCTGTTGTTTCTGATCCGACATGTTGATCCTCTTAAGAAGGCCACAAAGGCTAGTGCGTTGAATCTCATTGCTTGATTCATCATGGATTCTTATAAATTTGTAAAAATCTGTGACCATTGGATGGATTCAAATTCACATGTGAAGATGAGTGAAAATGACAAACAATGAAATTTGTTTCGTATATTACTCATTTGCATATGAAAATCGTTCATATGTGAATCATTTATACATATAGACCATTTTCTTATCACATGTAAAATTGACAGTGCGAGTCAGATTTTAGAGTTGGTCTCATTGATGGACTCAGCGTGACTGATGGACTCGGAGCTCTAGGCCCAGTTGTCAGACTATCCGAAATAAAAATCAAAATGAGTTCGATCAGTAACTAATTCAACGGCCTGCAATTGCTAGCCTTTTTCAAGTCCTCCATACTACAGATTGGATGATCTCGTCACCTTCGAAATTCTACATATGGGCTTTGGTTAGAAAAGAGTTTTTCAAGTTTACACTTGGTGATATCCTTTCGAGTTGGAAAACATGCATGTCGTGTGGTAGTTTTAAAGAGAAGAGATTAACCCATTGGAGGCCCCCTTCAAAATGGGATTTAAAGTTTAACGTGGATGGTGCTTCTAGGGAAAAGTCGGGTCCGGCCGAGATTGGGGGAATGCTTTGCAACAATAAGGGTGGGGTACTTCTTATATTTTCTCAATATGAAGCAAAGATGCTAGCAATTTTGGAAAACCTTAGGTTGTTCTCTTCAAGGTATGGTGGTGTATTTATCATGGAAAGTAATTCCTCAAATGTGATTCGTTGGGTGTCTAATAATAAGACCGATCCATGGAAGTTTCAATTTTATTTAAACGCAATTAGGGAGTTATCAGCCAACATTAACATTGCTTTCCGCATGAGGTTATATCGGCCAATTTTACGGCGAATGTGTTAGCTAAACAAGAGGTTAATAGGTTGTTTCTTTGAGTAAGTGTGTTGTAATTGAGGTTAGGATTTGGTGTATCTCACTAGAGTTGGTGCATCTCACTTACATCTTCTTGGTGCATCTCACTTACACCTTCTCCTTTTTTTCTGTTATTTGTGTTCCTTTTTTCTTTAATAAAATTTTATTCTTCATCATCATCATCAAAGCATTATCCCAATTATGTTGAAGTCGGTTACATGAATTTTTTTCTCCATTTCGCTTTAATGAAATTTTATTACCGTTTCAAAAAAAAAAAAACCTTTCTAATTATACTAAATGAAATATAGGGCCTTCCACTCTTGGGTTTTTCTTCTCTCTTTTAGGTATAACACTTCCAATCTCTTCAATGGTGGATAATTAACCGGTTTTTTTTTTTTTTTTAAGTTCCATTTGAAGCCATGACATTCACAAGAAAAGCTTGTATGTTTGAGATGTTTCCATACAAACTCACATTAATATCTTTACTTTTTTTTATTTTTTTTAGTGATTGATAATATGACTCGAACTCATTACCTCAAAATGCAATAGCGAATACCTTTTACGGTGCCACTGACTCGCTATGTTCATGGTAAATATCCTCTTACAAACTACAGGACGAGAACCCTCCATAAGGTGAGACGGCCCTGAATGTTAGAGACGGTGCCTTTTGAAGGCACCGATTTGTATTTCCCGCACGCATCGCCGTTCTTGCGGAAGATCTGTTCTTTAAAGTTCACAATTTTACTAGATCCAGTCCTATTGTAAGGGCTCAGCAAGAAGCATTTAAATAATAAAAACTACTGTATGTAATTAGGGGAGCGCCTGGCCTTTTGAGGCCCATCTAGACCTAGTCCACCCCTATGATCAGTCAAATTCAGAAGAGTTTCATAGGTGCTTGGATTCAGTCCCACTCTACCCCTATGAAATCACCAGCGGACTTAAGCGTATTCACGCAGGTGTGGTTGCACCTGCTTGATACGAAAAATCTCCTTACATAATATTTTAAAAGTTTCGATTTTATCATTTAATTTCTTCACTTGATTATCGCCCGCACCATATAAACCAAAATTCTAAGTCTGCCATTGCCTATAATCAGTTAAATTCAGCAAAGTTTCATGGGTGCTTGGATCCAGCCCTACTTCACCCTAGGATTCGATTGCTGGGTCCTCTTCCCCACTTGTGCAAGCGATCTTTTTCTCTGCTCATTTCAACACCCCCTCTCCTCTCCTCCCCTATTCCCAAAAATAAATAAATAAATCAATAATTCTGTCACTTCTCAGAATGTAGTGTAGTTACGCGTTTGATGTATCCAAGCAGGTGGCTGCTGTGGTTGTTTGCTTAATTGAGCTTGAAAAGAAAAAAAAGGAAGAGAGAGAGAGAGAGAGAGAAGATGCCATGTGAAATTCACAACCACACCTGGTGTTTTTTCCGGGAAAGGAAAAGAAAAAGGCCAAAAGATGACAGTCTTGACACGTTAACTTGTAAAGTAATACTACAAGACTAATGGCATTTTTTTGGGTTTTGTTTTTCCTCACAAGTTACTCTTTGTTGCCAGATCGAAGGCTTCTTTTCATCTCCGCCGACTAAATTTTGGGCATATATAAAACGTCATTTTGTGGGATAAAGTTAAGTATTCTGAAAAGAGATTAATTAAGAGTTTAAAATATAGGAAATTTCATATACATCTGTTTTAACCATTAAGTTCAAGACTTTAAAATTAAAATTATTTTTTGAAATAAAATTAATTTACGGAATAAAAATTGTCCTACTTGCATTTATGACCGAAAATGATAGAAATGAAATTTAAGTTGTGGTACATGGGCAACTCACAACTGCACCTTGCATTTCTCAGGTCTAGTGATGTCTAAGCACTTAGCGTCATTTGTTTACCATTATTTACATATATATAAATATTATGCACGCAAAATGTTTACGTGCTTATGCTTGGTTGTACTAATTAATATTTAAATGAGGTATGAAAATAGTGTTTCAGAAACACCAATTTCACTCAAAAAGGTGGTATAGTAGTTTTGGGCCACACTTTAGCGAAGCACGATAAACGGCGACAATAAACTCTCCCTCGTTTGAGTCCCAGTAAAAACTGTTTTTTTAAGTTTTGTGGGAAATTCATAATCTGAGCAATCCAACTTCTTTATGTTATTTGAGTTCCACTAAAAACTTTTTTTATTTTTACTTTTGTGGGCCCTAAATTCAAAATTTGTGCCATCCATCTTCTGTATGTGGCCAAGAACAGCCAACAAAAAAATTTCTTTTCTTAACAAATCATGGATTATAAGAAATTTATTAATTCTTAAAAATTTCCATGCATAAAAATATAATATTCTACACCCCCAACCCCCCATGAGTTGAACCATTCATATTCTCTATATAACTTAAAATAGCCAAGAGGTAAATTTATCTTAATTCTTCATTGATTTTGAGGAATTTATTTAAAAAATAAAAACCTACCAAAAAATTTTTTTGGCAGGCTAAACACCGTTGGATATACTCATTTACACGTGAAAATAATAATTTTGACAAATATAATTATATATTTCAAATATGCTAATGCTTAAATGTGTAACACTTAACATATGCAAAACCCAATTTCTTATCATTTGTCTGAATGACAAACGACGCCTGGTGCACTAACTTTCAAAGTTAATGCAAGACCTTTGGACTGTTTATTAAGCCATGCTCTTCTTATCAATCAGAGCATAGGCTACTTTCATCTTCCCAAATATAATGTTTTGCATAATTTAATTGGGACAAACTGGTCTTTTCTGTCAATAAAAGCTGACACAAAAATTAATTTAGGCTTAAAACTTAAAGACTGTCAGTGTCATCATTTATCATTCTTCCTCATTAAATTTAAGACTTAAATTTAGTTGTCAAAAGAAAACTTAGTTTTCAAATAAAAATAAAAAAAATTCGAAAAACAAAAGTTTAGGCATACGAGTTCCACTTCCTGTATTTCATGTGTTAAACAATGTCTTTAGATAATCTACATATATTATTGATGCAATGTCTGGTTAAATGTAACGAACTAACTTCTAAATTATGCAATAAGTTTGTTTTGTACTTTAATGATACTCATTGTGGCTAGATTCTAGGCTATATTTTTCATCTTTGTCGGATAAAAATTTGAGCATCTATAAAAATATGATTTTATGAGGTAAAGTGGTTTTTTTGTATTAATTTCATTTGCCCAAAAAAATTTAAAAAGGTAGTGGACTTTAAAATATAAGACACATCATCATTTATCATTTCTAACAATCAATTAATTCAAGATTCAAAATATATTGGAAAAAAAAGAATCGTTTGCAAAGAGAAAAATCATCAAATTAGATTGCATGACTAAAAATGTCAAATAACATTAGGAGTTATTGTCTTTTACACATTAGGTGTGAAAATGAGATTTACATATGCAAATATGCGAACAATATTATCTTGTTTATTTGACAGTAACAATTTAGTGCCCACGAGAGTGATAAAAAGCAGATGAAGTTTGGTAGCAAGATTTCTTCTAGCCAAAAAATTTATCAGCTTGTCTTTAAAGTGTAATCATTATTAGAAAGGAATGAAACTCTTGATATAAAAATGATCTCATTTGCACACTATTTCTCTCAAAATATATGTGTTCAATGTGTAAATGATTGCAATTAAATACCATCACCATTACCATCATCATCATCGAAGTCTTGTCCCAATTAGATTGCAGTTTGTCCAATCTAATCTTTCTACTTTTTTGAGTGCTATCCCAAGCCACATGGATGCAATTAGAGGGTAGAGCCACAAATGTTGTAATGTCGCATCTTTAATCTATGGTGGGGCTCACCTTCTCAAAATATGAGCCATTCATCGGCCTTAAAACTCTTTGTAATGATCAACATCTAACTTAATATTCGAATATGTAACATAGCCACCATTATAGTAGACTCCATTTGAAAAACATGATGACCCTGCCTTATTATTCTCCTATTGGGATAAAAATGGAGGGAGACCGTCATTCGTAATCAATCCAAATCCTCACCCCCTAATGCACGTTTCTTTAAAAACTTAGATACAATGGATATTTATGAATCCTAAATGATCAACGGACCATTATAATGGCTTGAATTTTTAAAGAAGTAGGCCCCACATTGACTTAAGGATGGGGCGTTTCACCATACTGATACTGATCCTGCCCATGTATAGGAGAATGCAAAGAAATGAATCAATAAATTTAGTCAGATAGAATGATTATTGCGATCCCATGTTGAATTCCTAGAGTTCAGCAAGTATCTATGGGGAGTTGGATGTTTCAATTGAGGTGCATGGCACGCACGACACACGCATCCTAGAGGATAGGCTGTTTCTAGATTATAGCCACTTTCCTATCTTCAGCACCTAAAAAATTCCTGCACATGCAGAACGTGATTGTATTGGTTATAATATGTTAATTTGGCTTAATTGCGTGATGTGAGCTCTGTCACTTTCTCAACAACTATGTAGCCCTTCTTAATTTTATAATCACAAGATCTGAGCCGTTGATCAGGCACACTTTACTTCTTATTTTCTACTTGCCACAATGATCACAACAAACAGACGCCTCTCACATAATTTTTCAGCTCTGCCCTACTATTCAGCACTCCAGATTCATACCAATTACACACGTGACCAATTCAAGTACGCCTCCGACATAGAGGTTTCAAATTTGGGTTCTTCTTCCAAAATCTGGATCCTCTGCAGGCATGTTTGAGAAAACTCCTCCCGACAGCAATTCCTATACTTCCATAAAAGTGACCATATCTAAAATCCAAATCGCTTAATGTCACTATCCTTTCTTTTGCCAGCACTTATTATAATATCACTTCAATCCGAGTAGAATCCACCGTCCGATTGATCACACATTAAATAAATAAAACATAAAGCTACAAAATCAGATATTCTGATCATTGTGATCAATCAGACAGTTGGACCTACCACGATCAAAGTGAACAATGGATATTGCCTGGCAGGAAGGGCTCTGATTTTATACATGGGCCCAATGAGAGATTATATAGAATGCCCCACTTGATAATACATATACTTTCTCTTGTTGTTTGGATGCGTCTGCAATTTCCTTATTTCATGAATAATAAAAACAATAAACAACTCATTTCTTCCTCTCCATATAAGTAGGCAACTTATGATCAATCCAATTACCTCTCACAAGCCCATGCTCATTTAATCAACAATGATCCCAATTTGAGATCCATGCAAACTCTAGTCACCGTTGGATTTTATGACAATAAGATTTGCTGAAATTCACAATCATTAAATTTTGATGACCTAAAATTAGAGCAACTTCCACCGTTATCGACGTCCAAAACTTTTTAACTCCATCTCCATCTCCCTTCAATTATCATCATCAATATTGGTGGGTCCCTCCCCAAAAAAATGATCAATCCAGGTGGGCCCCATAGGAGGACATGGAGTAAAAACACGCAACCGCATTGTCGCATCCATCGTTTTCAATTGAATAATTTCGTAACAAAAGAGAAAGAGAAAAGGAATAAAATAAAAAAAAAGAGGAAAAAAAAAATCCTCTCTCTTTCTTCTCTTCCCTCTCTCTCTGTGATTAAAAAGCAGACAGAGGTAAAAACAGATACGTGTATCTCTATTTGCTCTCACTAGATCCCATCCTCTTCTCATCAGACATTTTATTTCCCCAAAGTGCCCTCCGTTCCCTGCTCCAGAGCTGGTTTCGCAGCCCTCCGAGCTGGTTTTCCAGGGGTAGTTTCGGCATCCGCTCTTCCCTCTCCGAGTTTCTAGGGTTTCCACGATGTCGCAGCCGACGAGCAGCAGATCCAGGGTCATCGGCGACTACATATTCGGGCCGCAGATCGGATCCGGCTCGTTCTCCGTCGTCTGGCTCGGGCGGCACCGGATCCACGGCACGGAGGTCGCGATCAAGGAGATCGTGATGGAGAGGTTGAACCGGAAGTTGCAGGTCAGCCTCATGTCGGAGATTCAGATCTTGAAGCGGATCAACCACCCGAATATCATCCGATTGCACGACATCATCGAGGTCGGTAACGGTTCCGGTTCGGATCTTTCTCTCTCCTCCTTTTGGTTGATGATGAAACTTTGATCGGATTGCGAGAAATTACAAAAAAGTTTGATTCTTTAAGTGTAATTCTTAGACGAAGGAAAGGAATTGATTCTCGAAGGTACGATTCGGTTGATGAAAATCTCATTGGATTGCGAAAAATTAGGAGAAAATTTTTTTTTTGATCCTTTTGTTGGAAAATTTACGGAAATGCCAGTGTTGGAGATGTTTGGAATTGATTTCTATGCGCTTCTCTGCATTATTTTCTGATTTCAGTTGATGGAGATTTTGTAGAGTAGATGAGAGTTCGCGATAATGGGTGTGGTGTATAAATCTTATTTTAAGTGTGCATAAAGAGCATAACTCACAAACCCAACTTCAGAGAGATGGGTTTAGTTGGAGTGGGTGGGTTAGAAAGATTGCGTCTTTCTTTAATGTGTTAGTGAGAAGATTTGGAAAGCTGTGGAAGCTTCGTCTCTGCATCTGTTTCTTTTCGTGAGTCATGAAAATTTCATTGTTTAGGTTGAGATTTGAGCTTTTGGCTGTGTTCTTTTTGAACTGATAAAATGGAGATTTACTTGAGCAGGGGAATTTGTGAAAAAGCTATTACATCTGGATGCTTAGAATTGTTGAAACTGTGTGTCGACAATTATAAATGGTGGTTTGATAAGACTCGAGAAACTATGAATTGGTGCACATAATGGCAGAGAGAACTTATGCATGCTATCATAATCTATAAAACGGAACTTACGTTAAAGTTGTTGAATATGGCTCCCTCTCTCTCTCTCTCTCTCTCTCTATATATATATGTATCTATCTATCCATCTCTTATTGCATGGTTTTAGTTTCAAGCGATGATTTTTTTTTATTTATTATTAACCCAACTGAGTTTTTTCCTTTTTTTTTTTTTGGCTCTGTAAAGTACTCTAGTCTGGCAACACACACGTAGACAGACTCTACTCAAGTTCCTAACCAACAGAGCTACTAGCAGGGACATAAAAGTTAAGTGGATTGGCATCCCAAGTTCCTGACTAGGGTTTTGCTTTAAGTATCTAATTTGTCCTATTGCCTCCTTGATCCATTATGGTTCATGAAGGTACCATTTTTGGGTAAAGGCATGCTAACTTGAACCTGTAACCATTTGGTTGCAAAATGAGCAATTCTATGTTCGTGTGTGCTATGGGCTCTTGTCTACATATGTATAATTAGTCTTTGAGGGTTAGATGTAGGTTAAAGTTTATCTAATATTAAATACACATTCATTTATTTTGTTTCGACCTGTTTCGAACGAGTATTTTGAGTTCTAATGAAATCTAGTTGCTTGAGAACTTAACGTAATTACAAAAGAAACTAGACAATACCCAAATGTCCCTTTTTTGTGTTAAACTTCCATGCAATCTCTCATTCTATTTCTGAAAAATCTGAATAAACATGAAACACATCTTCTGAACCTTCTGTAGAAGATTTGATTCACTTGAAGAAACAACTCCAATATGCATTTCCTATATCAAGAAACAGAATCTGCGAAAGGAAACTCCAATATTGAGATTTATCTAGATCTCACTTGAGTCACCAATATTCTCTACACTAAGGTTTTTATGCTTATTTGACCTTCTTGTTAATCTCACATGGAGAAGTTTGGTTCTCGACAAGGAATATTAGAAATAAAACACTATATTAGAAATAAAACACTGAACTTATGTTAAGATGATTTTTTTTTTTTTTGTTGAAAGAACAACTGCGTTTATGGAACGTAAAGTCAACCATCTAAAATTCTGGCTATGGCTTTGAAATAGACTTTGAGTGTTTACTTCATTCAAAGATTATCTCAATGCTTGGTATGTAAGACAGTAAAGTAGATCAGATTATATTAAACTAAGTTAGGGAGTGCTGGAGAAGATGTTACTTCTAGGCACTAGAAAATAGTATATTCAAGTCATTAACTTTGGCATAATTGAAGTTATTTGAGTCAACCGTGAAGCTACAGGACTTGGGGTAGGTAGTGTGTCTTTTATATTTTGGGGTTGATTACTGTACAAACTGTGGTTCTAGACTTCTAGTAGAATTGGAAGAAAATCTAACTGAGAAAGCAAGATAATAGGTATGATAACAGGGAGAGAAGAACGGGGTATGAGTGATATAGATGAGAATGCCATCAATTAACATGGCCACCCCTTCTTATATTAATGATTTCACGAATCATAGGAATCACTTTCCCACTCTAATTCAATCACTATCCTATTTCACCCATTTGATCCTTATTGGGAGTTTCCTCCTGATGTGTACCATTTACGGCTTCCTCTTGATGGGACATCATACCTAGCCTAGTGGCCTTCCCATGTCCCCAAAAAGGCATAGAATTCTGGAGGCTTCTGTAAGAATGCCTTCATGCTAATTGTCAAATCAAACAAAAGGAGTGGCTAGAAGTTTTAAATAATGCTCTCATGAAAAAAATGGTAACTGACATTAATTATGTTTCATTTTTTCATGAGAAAAGGGGTTTTAGGCAATGTGGATAGTAGCTAGGGTTGTTACAGTGAAGAGGCATAGGGCTCAAGACAGTAAAGCCTATTTCCTGAAGTCAGGAATGAAGGCACATCATCTCACAAGAGGCAAGAACCATGACTTGATAATTTGCTTCAGTCCACAGGGGCCACTACTGCTTATTTCTTAGACTTTTAAGTTGCTAAGTTGTCTCTGAAAATTGTATAATATTGAATATCCATTGGGTGAATCTTGAGAGATTGAAGACCCTGCTCAATCGACATCATTATGGCTAGTGACATCAAGACCCCCTCGGTTGCTGTATAAACAACAATTTTTCCTTAGTGCTGCTTTTATATAGAACAATGTGCACAAGGCTGATGAGAGCATAGGGAATACATGTGCTAACTTGCCAAACTGCATGGTTGATATTGGATTGAGTGATGATTAAGTGCATTAGTTTCCCAACCAAGCATCAATGCAGATTATCATAACTAAAAGCCTAGTCTTACCCTATGTGATAGAGATTCCGTTCTTTGACCTTGCTACCTCAATGCCAAGAAAATACTTTAGGGGAAAACTGTGGATGGTTATTGTATGTTAATTGCGCAGTCCCATTGAGAATGGTTGATAGTACACCAGTTTGATGGCCTTCTAATGTCAATCCAAGCTCTTAAAAGAAGCACACAAACATATATAGCGGGGCCGACGTGGGACCCCACAAATCATGGAACGAGGGGGGATTGAAAGATCCAAGTAGGACCAACCTAGATATAAAATTTGAAGTCATTCTATTACCTTTAACCCATTCATCCATGGTCTGCAAGTTTAACAGCTTTATATAGAAATAAAAAATTGATTTTCGATCTAACGGTCCACTCCATTTAGATCTACCAAAACCTGATGGGACCCATGTAAATTAAGGGGGTGGGTTTGGATGGTTTGCTCGGATGGACTAGTAGGTAGCTCCACTAGGTGGCTTGTACCGTAAGATACTAAGATGGTAAGGGAAGCTTGTACAAGAGCATTACTCATATGTATATGTGTATGTATGTATGTATGTACACACACATATAGAGGAGGCCCCTATATATATCATGACACTTATACTTTTTAATTCTATTTTTCCATATGTGGCTGTTTCTTCATTTCAATTAATTCAGAATTGCATATCATGAAAAAGAAAGCTCTTGAAAACAGATTTTAAACTACTTGCAGGTGGCAGAAATTGTTAAAAAAAAAAAAACAACTGTTTGGCCATGTGACCCAACTCAAGGTTGGGCTCTTCAAGCTAAAGATGATGTTGGTCGAAGCTTGGAAAAGGACTGAAGCGATCCTTGTCAAAATCCAGGGTCTTGTGTGTGATCAAACATGATTTTCTTGAAGGGGGCTATCTGAATGACTTTTTGCTACTTCTTTGGGTCTGATAGTCCAAATCCATTGGGGGACTTCAGTGGAGTCCTATTTGTTATGACAGTACCTACCTTTTAGCAAGTCCTAGTTGGTTTACAAGGATTGTCTATAAATTTGTTAAGTTCAATTTCTAATACAAGTCCATTTTACAAAGCTGTTTTTTTCTTTTGTTTTCATTAGGACAAGATGATCAGTAATTTAGGAAGTGGTAACACTAATATCTTTTCATAAGTAATTCAAATGCATGTAATAATAACAATAAGTCAGACTGTGTTATGGGATTGGATGTTTTGCCTTCTCCATGAATGTTGTGACTCCATCTCGATTCTCCAACTCTTGGGTACAATTCCAGGAGATTTTCAGCACCCTGAAGCTCAAATTGCAACTTTGAGGGGTTCTGATTACACCATTGATCCTTTCCATTCTTGGGATGGCCAAACAATATTGGAGGGATTTTCTATTGGATTCTGCAGAATGTCCAAAATCTTGTTTGCATCCAACAGTAATCAGGGATCATTTGTTCAATGGAGGATAGCTAGTAACTCAGAAGGGCTATGTCAAAAGAAATCTGTTGCCTCAATGAATTCACTATAGATGCTCCTTCACCCTACCTATTTCACTTGCTTAATGTTTTCTATGTTACTGCTCTCATGCATTATATATATATATATTGTCATATATATAATTATGTATATATTTGTTATTCATTTCTTCATTTGTGGAATTTTAGGCTTCTGGAAGGATCCATCTTGTATTGGAATATTGTAGAGGTGGGGATCTTTCTCTATATATACAACGTCATGGTAGTGTTCCAGAAGCAACTGCCAAGCACTTCATGCAACAACTAGGTAAAATTAGTTGGATTTTGATATTGTAATTCACATTACTCTCTCTCTCTCTCTCTCTCTCTCTCTCTCTCTCTCTCTCTTTCTCTGTGTGTGTGTGTGTGGGTGTGGGCGTGGGTGTGGGTCTGTTCGTGTCAATACTGCACCCACCCACACACACACATGCACTCTTCCAAACTTCTTGTTAATACTTTTCTGTGGTTCTGTGTGAATTCATATTCATGATATATCAGAAGGTTTGTTTCTTCTACAGCTGCTGGGTTAAAAGTCCTTCGTGAAAACAATCTTATACATCGCGATCTAAAGCCACAGGTTACCATCCATGCTCTTTTTCTCTGTTATTTCACACTGTAATGTGCATGCCAAATTAGTAAGTTGTATGATTCCCTTTTTTTTTTATCTACCCTCTTTGTTGTTTGGTTAGTTTAGATCCATCTATATGTAGAAAACCTAATTATTGTTAATTTCTCATTTAATGATCAAATTTTTAATCCGAACTACAATTGGATTCTCTTAAGAAGTCTTTGTTTTGGATTTACTTAAAGGCACCTAGTTTATGGGCATATCCATGTCATACTACAGCAGCACAGGTAATTTGTGCCTAACTGCCTATCCACATATTTAGGTTGAATTCTTTTTATCAGAGTGTCTCATTGGCATATTTTTCAAATCAAAAGTATATGTATGCAACTATGTTATTTTACATACTCTGATGTTCAATATTCGGTGAAACAGAATCTCCTCCTCTCCACAAATGATGACCATTCTGTGTTGAAAATTGCAGATTTTGGCTTTGCAAGGTAAGACATTATTATGTCAGAACTCAGAAGCCATTATAATTAGTTCAAAAGAAATGCTAAAAAAATATTTCATCTATCACGATTCAAGGGGTAGATAGAGCTTCTCCTTGGATGATGTCTTGTGTGTAATTGTGTGGGGTATATATCCCGGTGGAGGGACGTTTTTTTGTTATTTTGATTATGATGTGATTGTGACATATAATGTTGGTGATGATTGATGTACTAAGGGCCTATGGCCTACTATTACATTATATTATGCATTATGGATTTTATTTTTGATTTTTCTAGTGTTAGTTATGTTGTTTCCTTATTAATTGTGACATTATGCATTTTAATTTGGCTAAAAATATAACTATTCTTTAATTTTATGATTATATATAAATATATATATTTATTATTTGCCGTGTCCTAGCCGTGTCCGTATCCTATTTTTTTAGGATTTGCCGTATCGCCGTGTCCGTGTCGTATCGTATCCGTGTCCCGTGTCCGTCTCCGTGCTTCATAGTATATCCCTTATACCCAGTTTTCCCTTGGCGGCCTTTTCATCTGCTCAGTTTCTTAATAACGTTTTACGTGTTACCATTCATATATATATATATATATATATCTCGTTTTAAATATAAACTTCTTTGACAGGTCTCTACAGCCTCGGGGCTTAGCCGAAACATTGTGTGGTTCACCACTGTACATGGCTCCGGAAATAATGCAACTACAGAAATATGATGCTAAGGTGACATTATCTCTTTCCCTGGACAATTTGATCCAATCTTCTTTCTGCAAGGTTTGTCATCAGTTCAACATGCACTGAATATGCAGGCAGATCTTTGGAGTGTTGGTGCTATCTTGTTTCAGTTGGTAACGGGGAAAACCCCATTTTCTGGAAATAACCAAATTCAGGTTTGAGTGCTTTTCACATATTATCGTAAGTTACTCGTCTGTATATTTGTAATGGTTGTCAACAATTCTGTGATGAGTGATCTTATTTCTTTTGTCAACTTAGTTGCTGCAAAACATCTTGAAATCAAATGAGTTGCGCTTCCCACTAGATAAAAGTGATCTGAGTCCTGGGTGTCTTGATTTGTGTCAAAAGTTGTTGCGCCGAAATCCTGGTATGTACTTTTATCACTGCAGTTTGCAACAGGATCATATTAAAAATTTTATGTTGATTCTTTTTGGGATTTTTATGAAAAAAATTAACCTTAAATTAAACTCTAATTAAATGGATTTATGAAGAAAACAATTAAACTACAGTAGAGTTGTTCGTACTTTCTTTTTGGACCAAACTGCCATCATTGAAAATATCATCAATTGGTTGATGTTATTGTCAGAAACCTGTAACTCACTGACTCATAGTCTCCATTTTTCCTCTCTAGCAATTCATCTTCTATCATAGAAGTCTCATCATCTCTTACAGATAGTATGAATAATTGTTGTAGGACATGAATGATCCTACAAAATCCAATTGGGAACCCATCTTTCTTCTTCTTCTTCTTCTTCCTCTTCTCCCAACCTACCGGATGGCCCAACCTCACAATCCCATTCCACTCTAGCTCTAATCTTTGAAGCTCCAAAATCATTCTTGCCGATGTCCTGAAATCCCCTTATTCAATTGAATATCTTCATGCAGGCCGGAATGGTTGGACATGCACATTTATTGTTTGAAAGAACTCTGGATAGATGTGGCATCTTGGAATGTGATGATTGTGGGATTTTTGCAGTTGGGTCTCCTTCACAAAGCTTTCAAACTTTTTCATCAAGTGATTTTGTCAGAGCTTAAACCTGATTTGATCATGGTTTTAAGCTTGACTCAGTTGATCATTTTGATTGTTTCCTTCAGATGTGTCATGATGGAAGTAGACCAGATGTGAGCACCACTCTCTGCCTGTTGTCCTCATGCGTTCACTCCAAAGAGCTTTTACTAGGGAAGCTACTCCATTCTCATGATATTAGAGAAGGGTTTGATTCCAATGTATAACACTTTGATTTCTATTTATTCTAAATGTGGGGACCTTGTGTCGGCAGGGCTTTTGTTCAATACAATTCTGTAGGGAACTTGTGTTTCTTGGACCAATATGATTGATGGGTATGCTCAGGTCGGGGAAGTTGAAAATGAGCCTTAAGTTTAAAGATAAAAAAAAGGAGAAATTCTTTGCTTTTCTGGCCTAACTGTGAGTATTGGAGATTCAATTTACCAACTGGAGAGGTGAATCTCTAGGAGAGTATCGAGGGTTTAGGGTTTTCTGTTTCTCCAAAAAGAAAATGAAAAAAGAGTTTCCGGTTTGGTTGGGCAGCAACAAGGGGAACCATGGTTTCAGATGAGGTTGTATAAGGGCAAGGATGATATCATCAAGTGGTTGGCGATAATGTCAATAGGGGTAATTTGGTCCCAAAAAAATGTGCGGACAACTCTCTTGGCATTTTCTTATTTTTCTTCAGAAATCCGTCAAATTAGGGTTTACACTTAATTTTTCCGTAACAATCCCATTCCTTTTTAACCTCAAGAGCATATGTAGCATGCTAGTATAACTGAGAAATGTTTGGCCCTTTCCATTCCTTTCTTCATTGTCATTGTCACTACTCTTACATAATGTAGGCATGAAATAAGATCATCTCACTTGTATGTTGCTAGTACTAACTGAAAAGTGAAACACTGTTTCCATTGTTTTGTGGAGCATAGCATCTATGTAACATCTACTGTGCTAGTATATTCCTGGCAGCCAAATCAACCCCTTCTGTTACCCACTCATCAAATTGGAAACTCATGAGTAGTTAATGAATTCTGGTTATTTAATTTTACCATAATAAGCACTTTCACAACAAACAGCATAAAACATGTAGCCTGAAACAACTTTTATTTCTGTTTATTCTCCAGAGGATCTTGGTTCAATCTTTTAAAGGGCAAGATAGCATGAAACAGCTTTTATTGTTGAAGCTTTTTGCTCTAATTTTTATCAACCTTGTTGCCATGTCTTTATTGCATCTTAGTTGCCTCCAACTTGTCAACATTGTTCTGCTTGTGTTATGAATAAGTCTAATGGGTCGACCAGAGACTCAACACTTATTGGAATATCTGAAGATTGTCTTTTAATTTATGTGGGTTTTGGAAATTAAAATGTCATCTTATTTGACGTGTAAAATATATATTCAAATTTTTAGATAGTTCTCTATTATTTGTAATGTGATATTTCATATAGAGTGCATCGACATTGGAGTGTGGATGCAAGTTATTCATGGTTCTACTATAAATGAAATAATGAATACATGTTAGTTTCATAAATCTCTCTATGGTGCTTACTTGTATGTATACTAATCATTGGGTTAGGAAAGGAAGGAAAAGCTTGGTGTAGATTAGGTGTGTGTGGAATATATATATATATATATTTGATCAGTAACAAGGAGATATTAATAAGGAAAAAAGGTACAGCTAGACTTGGACAAACATGATCGTGACCCTTGATTTTCAGGCATCAAAGTTTAGTGGTTCTAATTCTAAATCTGCCATATTTTTTTTTATGATCCAATGCAATAGTGGATAATGGTCTGATGAGCATTAAATTGATGCGAGCGAGCACTAATTTATGGGTTAGGGGGTGTGTATTGATTGATCATTGGCGAGCCATATTGTATATGATAAAACCTGCTGTACAAAACCTGGAGTTGATGACATGTCAAATTTGGCATTTGAGTGAGAAATTAATGGGTTTCATTCCAGATTTGACATTCAAACCAAAGAGTCTTGCCATTTTTCTGAAAGCAAACTGAAATTAGTAATGGCTATTGGCTCCTGACATTGATTTGCATCTTTATCCCATTACATCTTTGTCTAAATGTGTAAAACAAGTCACACCCTCCATTGATGTTCATGTCTTCACCAAATGCACAACCTAAATAGGTTTTGAATGATTGTTGTGTTGAGTAGTTAGTTTGCCACACCTTTAGCGCCTAGGTATTTTGGGTGTATTGGTTAGCAACTTGAGATCGTATTAGAGCCAATGCGTCCCGGTTTCAAATCCACGCAAGGAAAAAAATTTGCCCCATGCTATGTTTTGTGTGCAGGCGCATGTGCATAGGGCAGAGGCCCAATGCCACATCTTAGACGGGCGTGTAATTTGAATCTGGGCAGTGTCCCGCCTGGGAGAGGGTGGGGAGGGAATGTTAAGTAGTTAGTTTGCTGCACCTTTAATGCCTAGGCATGTTGGGTGTATTGGTTAGAAACTTGAGATGTTGTAGGTTCAATGTAATGGACATATATATATATATTTTCTGTCTGTACTCTCACATTTTGAACTTATCCCTCGTTTTCCTTGGCATTTCACATATTCACAGTGGAGCGGTTGACTTTTGAAGAGTTTTTCAATCATCAGTTTCTTTCTCAGAACCTTGAAGACCAATCATTGAGGTAATAATCTATGCATCAGTAACCTACGGCGAGCATCTTGTCCATGCTTTTTCACTAATAAAATGAAACGATGAAATATTTTACCATGCAGGAGCAGCAGAATAGCATCCAGGACAAGAGATTGCTTTCCTTTGGTTGAACAGAATCTTGCAAGGCCGACAGAAGAGGGTTCTCAAGAGGATTGTTTGCCTTTCTCTTTGGATGATGATTCCAATGTCCTCGACAGGAGTCCATCTCGTTCTTCAAAGAGAGATTCCAATATACCCAATTACAGGTCTTCCTTTGATGTAGATGTTGGTAAAGGTTCTTGTAGCACTTCGAATAGCATGGATATTATTTCCATAAATACCAGTGTGCAGAACATGGAAAAAAATGTTTCGAGACACGAAGACCATCGTACTTCTGTTGGATTTCCTAAGGATTTCATGAAGGCTACTGACCAAAAACCATTGAACCCTTCTTCAAAAGGTTTCGAGTTTGATCTGTGACAATTTTGTAACAGTTGTACACTTTAATTCTGTATTTTACAGTTTTTCTTTATTGGCATGCACTCTACAGTTGTGGATTCGTCAGAGTTGACTGATCAGGATTATGTCATTGTGTCGGGGCCTCCGATGGAGGTGTCATCTTCGTCAGCAAGTGCATCTGGGCCACGCTGCTCTCCACCTAAATCAGGAAGTTCACCAAACACATTTGTAAGTCCCAACAAATTAAGTAGACCAATGCCAATTACTGGTACAGTTGTGAAGAAAACGTGTGGTTTTGGAAGTTTGGGGAGTCACAGCTCTGCACCATCTGGTACTTCACAAGGATCAATGGATATTTGTGATACTTTGGAGCAGCCCTCAACTCATAGCATGACAAGGATAAGTTCATTGCAGAGCTGTGCATCAGCCATTACTGAGTTGGTGAATGAAAAGGTAATACACATCAACACTTTTATGTTTGAACCAAATCTTTACTGCATTCTTTAAAATTATCTGACAGATGTTTGTGGAGGCAAGTTGCTAGATGCAGATTGGTTTTATAAATGAATGTATGTAAGAATCAGTTTTGTACACTGATCGTGCCACATAAAATGTACTGTTGGCACCATAGAACAAAACAATGTAGCAGCCAATATATCAGGTGTATTGGCCATGGTTACTATGTTAAATAGAAAACAGTGCCACTACAATTCGGCGTGGTATTATACCAGCCGAGCTGAGCAATTTTCATTAACATTGTTTTTCTATGAAAGTTGTCTGCCCTTATATGGTTTCAAATCACACTACGTAGCATTTTTGCTACCGGCCCCTATGGCTGCTACAACCGCTATTTTGACCATTGGTTGGCACTTCGAGGTGCTCATTGTTGCAACCATGAGGTTTTGTGTATGAATCTTGTTACCATTGGAATCTCTTAGAAGGAATATCAATGACGAACATCTCCTTCCTATCTCACATTTTCGAACAATGGGTGCATTTTAGTTTATCCTTCTTGTCCAATGGAGCTCAAGAAAGTACCAAAGGCTTGTCCAATGGAACTCAAGAGAGTGCCAAAGGAGTGTGAAGTAGTTTTGCTTCTAGATCTGTGATTGATCTTTGGAAGCAACAGTTCAGGTTCCAATTGTTGCCGTAACACACAATGTAGATTTTGGCAAAACATCAAATGAGAAAAAGGGTTAGATCAGAGTGTTGCAGCGGAGGATTTTTAGGACTTCAGATATGCAATATAAATAGTTCTTTTTCATTACAAAAGTTTATGAGATTATTCAAGTCAGGGTGAGAACAATCTGACGACCCCATGGTTACTTGGAAGTGTGAATCCAAGTACTCATTGAGATATGGGTGAGTGTTCATCCAGAATGTTGTGTAGCATTCAAGCTCATCATATATGCTGTGTAGCATACCATGAGACAGTTTGATCAGGAGTGTTATTGAGGTGAGTTTGTGGAGCACATGAAGTTTTCATCTCCTTAATCAGCAGTGTTTTTGAGGTGAGTTTGTGGAGCACATGAAGTTTTCATCTCCATTATCAGTCAAGTTGCAAAACAGATCAAAGATCTATCCATTAGTGTTGGAGATCAAGCTAATATAGCTCCTCATCAAACCGGTTGGAAAAAGGGGCTTATATGGCGTTTAGTCCAAGCTGTTACATAGTATCTATTTATCAGCCTGAGGGGGGAGTGTCAAGAATATTGAAAAATAGTTGGGTTTATTTGGAATTGGGTCATTGGGTTAATCTGTCGTTTTGGAAGTAAGTTTTCTAGATTAGGTATGCTGATTAAGCTTCCTAGTTTGAATAGATATATAAGGTTGTACTCTTAAAGATAGCCATTGTCTATTCTTAATGAAATAATCCCTAAGAGATTGAGGGAAAACTATTCAGTCAAAAGGTAGTTCCTAATTTCAGCTGTTACTATGAACAATTTGATAGTAGAACATTGATGCCACAAAAATATTTCTTTATTGTGTTCTATGTTCAGAGAAGAGGCTGAATTAAGCAGCCTTCTATTTGTGCAATGCAAACTAGCTACTCACGGAGCTAGGTTGTCGGTTTTTTATGACATTTTCTAGGTTGTTGGTTTTTTTTTTTACATTTTCTGTGTGCAAGAGAACTAGTTAGAAAAGGCTTTTCTTTCTTGGGGATGGAAAACACAAGGCAAAGAAAGAAACTTATGGAAAATGAGTTGTTAAGCTATATTATAGTCCATTGAAAGGAAAAAGCTTAAGGATAATCAATCAACATTTATTTAAGGCTTTGGCCCCCACTTCTTCAGTGCACCACAAAACTCTTATTCATTGAGTTCTAAGTGTGGAAATGGTTGAGCCAATGATTTGCCAATGAATCATTTATTTTCACAATGGTGCAAGGTCTTTATTTTACTTGGCATTTACTGGGTGCAACAAGCTGAGGTAGAAATGGTGATTCTCTCTGGACCAGGAAAATTTAACTTGGAGGAAGAATTTTAAGGAAAATGAATTTCCAAGCTGTGTTATGGTTGATTTGGAAAGAAAGAAATGAGAGGATATTCAGTAAAGAAGAGGCTTTGATGGAAGACACATTTTTGCTAACGAAAATGAGAATGGCAAGGTGATGTGTGACTGCTAAAGAGTCGGGGATCTTAGCATTGAGGAAGTCCTCACAAATTTGGAAGCGTTAATTTTAGGGGGTGAAAGGAGAAATGAAGGAACATTAAATGGTAGCTACCAAAGGAGTGATGAACAAGAGCTTTTTGCTGGGGATTGGTTGTTCCTATAATGTGATTCATTCTTTGGCTAGTAGCGTTCACTGTAAGATAGAGAGGTTACCAATATTGTACCTAGCTCTCCCGTTGGGTCCTAGGACAAGATCTTTGTCTCTGTGGAGGGTGAAGAAGTTTGAGAGGAAATTATCTATGTGGAAAGGGAGATATCTTTCTCTAGGGGCAAAATTACTTTGATTAAAGCTTGTCTCTCCAGTTTGCCAATTTATTATATGTCCTTATTCAAAATGCCCAAGGCAATGAGCTCAAGTTGGACAAAATTAAGAGAGATTTTTATGGGAAGGTCAAACTGGAAAAAGGAAAATTTATCCATTAGAGTGGAGTGATGTCATAAAGCCGTTATCAACTGGAGTTGTCGGTCTTGCGGAGTTGGAGACCCATAATTGGTCCCTCCTGGCTAAATGGTGGTGGTGGATAATTGGGGTTGGGTTCCAAAGTAGTCCCTAGGTATAGATTGTCAAGTATATGGGGTCCCATTGCTATTATGGGGAGTAAGTCCAATGTCAGGGGAGAGACTTTTTGTAAAAGGGTGAGATTTTTGGTGGGGGAGTATAGTTTAGTCTGTTTTTGGTTGGATGATTGGTTGGGGGTGTGTCTTTTGTTTTACTAGGGTCTTTTGAGTTGTGTTGAACGAACAGTCTTCGGTTAAGGATTGTTATTGTTGAGGGTGAATGTGGTTTTTTGGGAATTGTCCTTTAGGAGGTCTTTGCGTCATGGGCAGGAAGTTCAATATGGACAATTGTTGGATTACCTATCTAATGTTTTTTATGTAGGGATTAAATGCATAAGCGCGTCTGGAAACTGTCTTCCCCTAGTGAGTTTTCCATCAAGGCCTTTTACTTAGCTTTGACAGACTCATCAAGACCGCATCCCACTTGTGCTCTTGCTTGGGCTGGTTTAGTTCCTCCCCGAGTGGTGGCTTTTTGTTGGTTGGTGATTGCAAGGAGGGTGTCTAATATAGATTTCCGAAGGCGGGGTATTCGTTTAGGGTCACTCTCATACTCTTGCATCATGTGCAATAAAAAGGAGGAAACGACAAATCACCTTTTCTTGCATTGCGAGGTGGCATCATACCTTTGAAGCTTCTTCATTCATAAGTGTGGCTTGCAGTGGTGTATTCCTCAGTCAATCGCGAAGTTGGCAAAATCTTGGCGAGGTGGTCCTTTCCTTGGGTGTGGTCGTATCCTTTGGAGGACCAACCCCTTTGCTATCCTTTGGTTTATTTGGAAGGAAAGGAACAACTGAATCTTTATAAGTGACTCTTCTTCAAAGGAGGGAATTTGAGGAGTAATTCTTGCTAGAATTGCGAAATGGGCCTTAGCAATGAAGGAAATCTCCAACTTTAGTATGAATGCCATTCGTTCTAATTGGGAGGCTTGTTTGGTGTGTGGTTTGACCAAGAGGAGGGGGTTGATCTCTTGGTCTCCTCCGTTGATGGGAGTGTTGAAGTTTGATGTTGATGGGGCTGCTATAGGGATGCTGGGGCAAGCAAGTATTGGAGGAGCATTGCGCAACGATGAAGGGGTGATCCTATGTATGTTCTTGAAAAGTGTCAAGAGTGAGGGATTCCAATAAAGTGGAGGTGTTGGCTATTTTTGAGGCTCTAAGGATCTTCTCTCGCTCTTTTCAAGGTTGTCTGATGGTGAAGAGTGATTCTTCTAATGGTATCTCTTGGGTTACGGGGACACCAGTCAAGCCTTGGAAATTTCAGTTTGTTCTCGATGAGATCAAGGCGCCAGCTGATACTCTCTCTGTAGTTTTTTCTCATGTGATTAGATTGGCTAATGGGTTGGTAGATTCTTTAGCCAAACAAGGGGTCCTTAGATGTTCTCCTTGGGAGGTTATTCTTGTGTAATTTTAGTTTTGGGTACAAGTCTCTTATGCTCGTGTTGTTGTTTCTTCGGTGCTTGTCTCAATAAAATTTACTGTTACTTAAAAAGAAAAAAAAATCAACAAAGATGGTGTGGCAAGAGAACCCGGGTCTGCAGGTAAGGGAGTGTTGAGGAATGGAGTTCAAGAAGATTTGATGATTGTCACAGATCTTATTCTCTGGATTTTATCATGTCAAAAGTATCAGGGTATTTTAAATTTTTTTTCTTGGTATATTATTAGGACAAGCTGCAGAGAATAGAATCAATTATAAAAATTTCAAAAATACAAAGCATAGTGACTATTACAGAGATATAGAATTTCAAGAATAGTTTTAAAAATAGGAGACATAATGACTTATGAAGAGTGAGTATTTCAATCATAGTTAAAAGCTTTTTTTTTTTTATGTTTAAAGAAGCATATTTTATGAAACATAAGGCATTGCAGGCTTGCCAGGCATTGACGGTGACTCTATATTTAAAACAAGGTAAATCCGCCATTAAGAGTTTTTCCAACATTTACACAAATTCCCATTTCTTGACGTGTCAGGTTTTAGCAAATATTAATGCTATATTGAAGTGTTAATGTTAATGCTGTAACGGATTATAAAGCAATTCAATCACCACCGGATTTGTGTAAGAAACAAGAGAAACCATTTGTGCAGTGAAGATAATTGGTGAATTCTCATACTCCAATACTTTGCACAGGCATGCAATCCATTTTATTTTTTTTAGTTTTAGTTGCCAGACATTTTTTTTTAATCTCAAGTTAGTATCACAATATTTGAAATTTAGCAATGTAGTAAAAACATCAGGATAATATCAGAAAATAATGTTTGTGATAATATCAAAATATTCTCACAACATTGAGCTTTAATTGTGATGATGGTTACAACTTAAAAGTATGCCATTCCAAAGACAATTATGCGTATCAAATATTACTGTTCCGCTAGTACAATGGCAAAGATACAAATACTTGCAGTGTCGGTAGTTATGTCAATAGATTTCATGCATTTCCTCATCATTTCTGTGAAGAGGCTAGCAATATATATATATATATATATATTTTAAAACTGGGAGCATGGGATTTAATTCATGTTGTACTAGCCATTCAGAAATGAAATGCAACCTTCACTTCGTATCAAATTTTCCATCTTCTTTTGTGTTCTGAAACAAGTACACAAATTTTCATGCTTGCTTGATTTCTTTCTTCTGTTTGCATTGTCTTCCACATCATTTTTGAAGATCGAAGCGGGTAGGCAATTGGAAGCTTTCTCACTTCAGCTGGTTATCCTAGCAATCTGGAAGCAAGCACTCCATATCTGCCACACACAGGCTGCTACAGCAATTGATGGAAGCCCATCTCAAGAGATTTTCCGAGGAAGCACTAACAGGAATAATCCAGATGTTCGAGAATCTCATAGCAGTGTAGATTATGAAGGTCCTGCTGCTGTTTGCTCACAGATTGAAAAGGAATTTGTTCTTGAGGTTGGGCATGCTGAGGAACTCAGGAGAGATTTGGAGCCAATTGATGGTATGCTTTCCATCCCAACAAGAAAGACAAGGATTTCCATTTTTTTTTTTTTTTGTCTGTTGTCATTAACAGTTGTTTAGTTGACAGAATAAATAAACCATCCTTTTGAATTTTATTGATGTTTTCATGCATTCTTATTGTCTTGACCACAGTATGTACTGAGATGCCTGATGCAATGGAGATAATATTCCAATCTGCCCTCACATTGGGCAGAAACGGTGGAGTGAGTGTCTTATTCGCAACTTTTTCTTCTTTTATTTGAGATGATACTTCTATTTTTAACTATGCTCTGTAAATGCCTGTCTTGAATTGTTGAAATCAAAAGATAAGAGGTATAATATGATGCTGTATCCAAAGAAAAGCTTTCTTTTATTGGTGAGTATAAGTAATCTGGCAGCCCACTACAGTATATACATGTATCTCACTATTTCTCCAGTTTAAGGGGACAAGGTGAAGATGTGATGAAGAATATTTCCCCTATCAGATGACTATTATACCATATGTACTTATTTTACCGGACCCAATTGGACAACTGCAATCTCATCTGACGATCCTATGGGTTCCATTTACCTATCTGATCATCTGAACATTTTGGGTTGGCAAAGGGCAAGTGTTTTATTTTATGTACAACTTGTTGGACTTCGCATATGGCCCGACGTAGACTACTTTCATTAGCAGTTGATCATTATCATTTTCATGCAAAATGAGAGACCGGACTTGAACCTAGATGTAGTCTAGATCTTCACAACATACATCCTAAAGCAGTGGGATATCTCATGTTGATCCCAACCAGGTTAAAACCCGACTAGTCTATGCTACCTGTAAAAATGAGTTTGTAGTTAAACAAGATCTGCATTGATTCACAGCGAGTTTAGTCCATATACGTATCATTTTGGGTGAGATCTTTAGGCTCATAAAATAGACAAATGTGACAGCATCCTAATGCCATGAAGGATGCAGCAATGGCAGCGAGTAGGTTACTTTTTAACACATTTTTCTTCGTTAGATGGCTCTTGTGCATTTTGTAACATGAAGAAGCATATATGAAGTAGGAAAATATTCACCTGCACACCATGCATCTGGACCATGCGTGCATGAAATTTGGAGGTGGGTCTGTCCTTTCTGATGGTTCAGATATGCAGTGCACAGTGCAATGTCCTGCATTTCCCAATGGAGTGATCCTCATTCAATTCTCCTGTGGCTTTTACCATCATATTGATACATAACAAGTTGCTAAATATGCCCTTTTGTACACATGCAGGTTGATGAGCTTGTGGGTGATATGGAAAGTGCGGTCACTCTGTATTCAAAGGCAGTGCGTTTGCTTTTCTTTCTTCTTGTTGAAGCGCCCTCACTCATCCTTAATCCTCCTTTCTCACTTACAACCTCAGATAGGTATCGGCTTCGCATGTACATTGATATCCTGAACAACAGGCAAAGTCACTCTAGGTCTCAGAGAATAGCTCTTCTCAAGTGTGAGGATCCACAGGGCCTTTAAACCCGCATCCATCTGACTTCTACACATTCTAGACCATGCTGTGTATAATCATTTATTTGTACAGTAATTCTTTGTCCCTTGATAGTGGAATGGTTAGCATCTGAGATGGTACTGAGGGTTCTCATTCTGTAATCTTACTTCCAAAATGAGGTTTAACTGTGCAGTCTCACTTAGTCGTTCAGTGGCTGTTCTTTTGGGTTCGTCAAGATGAAATTTGCGTGGGTTATCAAGTGAGGTTACTTGGGTTTTATACTTTCATCATGATGTTTATAATTTGTCCTAGCATTCCCTAAAAATAAGGCTGTTATTTTGAGGGCAGTTGGATGTTGAGAAAACAGAAACAAGAGTTAGAAATCTATTCTCAATACAAATTTTAACTGCAGACAGGTTTCTCCATCTCCATTTTCCGTGTCATTGCTCAGGTAGAATGAGGAGAAAAATGAAAGAATTTTTGCTGTCTCCCACCTGTTTGCTTTACATCAAAACAACCCGCAACCAACGTAAGGGGCCTTGTTTTTATCCAGTGACCGTATCAAAGACAATGATGGATTAGGTCTCTAAAAATCTACCCCTTAGGACATATCTATGAAGGGCCCAATTTGATGGATGAGTTGGATGCTGGACGGACTCAAGTTACGAGTTAAACTTATGCTGAGGAATATTCCTTTGATTTAGCTAACAAGTTTCAACTACGGCAGAGATTGAATCCCTTGCAAATCAAAATTCAAATTTAATTTAATTTTTCTTAGGACAGTCTATCTCCAAATGGTCATAACTTTCAAACTGTCAGTTCGATTGGCGCAAATGGCCCACCGTTGGAAAGCTTATTCAAAGTATATATCGGTTGAGCCAAACATTGTGCAAATTGGAGCTAAAAGCGAATGATATGGGCTCATAAATTTTCAGGTACATTTTTAGGTGGGAATGAAATTAAATCTATACCATTGAAGCTCTCGAACTGCACATCCAAAGTGGGATCCCATCCAAGGAGATGTCTTTGTCAAAGATGAGTTTTATCTACAAAAATAACCTTATCTTTACTTAACTTGGCCACTAAGTCACCCAATTGTTACAAACTCTATTAACAAATAACAGAAGGTGTTCATGTTCAATGCATCGGCAAGGGACTTGCAACCATAAAAGGAATACATGAGGGAAGTGTCAACATGCTCTTTTCCCCCCGCACCTTTGGATGTCCACTATCCTCTCTCTCCTCTCTCCTTTTTCCTTTTCTTTCTCTTTATTGTAGAAAAAAATATTTGGGTATTCTAGAGCCCTGTTCTGGGAACTAGGTTTAGAAAAGAAAAGCTTGAGAGATTTTATTATATTATCTAGAGGTTTTAATAAAGAAGTTTAAAAGTTATTTGTCATGGAGTAGTCATTTGAATCGGAATGTCTTGATGAAGTTTTCTTTTTGGGTATCCTGGCCTTAGTGGGGCTGAGCCCTAAGGTGAAGGGAGGCACCATGGGATACCAATTATGTTTGTTTCTTTCTTTTTATGTTTTTTGATTTAATTGTTTGTTTGTCTCTATGTTATACATATTTTATCATAAAAATAAATCTGTCTTCAAGTCTATGATTAGCCCTTGTTCTTAGTTCTATTGATTTCACTTTGATTATATGTATTTGTTTAATAGATTAAGCTTTTGATTAAATTTCTTTGATAGTCTTTGTTTACTTGCTATATGATGCTTAGATGTTTTTTAATATTTTATGAGGTGAAAGAGGTTTTGGCTTTTTAATTAAATATGCAATATTGATATTTTGATAGACACATCAATTGGATAAAAAACATTAAATTATTAATGATCTGAGTAAATTTGAGATAAACTGTTAAATTAAAGTATATTTTAGTTGATTATTCTATATAATGGATTCATAACATTCTAATTTGTTTTTCATCAATGTTGTATTTGCACATGGATCTATATTTTGTTTAGTTATGATTTTCATTCCACATATTTCTTTATTATTGTTTTCTTTTCAAAAATTTAGATTTTTAATTAATAACTAAAAAATGCTCCCTCTGAAATCAACCTGTATTTGTTATTGTCTCATAAAGACAACTGTACACTTGCAGATTTTAATTGATTTGAATTAAAATGCACATCATCTATAGTCAAATGATCATTAAACATTAAGGCTGTCAAATTAAGGTATTGGGCAATTTGATGGGGCTGATTTTTTGTACAAACCTCATCAATAATGAGACCTTTCTCTCTGTCCTACCACCAATGAAAGCATCCAATAGGGCCCCACTTGGTGAAAGTCCTCCCAGTTGCATGAAAGAAAAGGAAAGGGACAGATTCTGAATCATCAAACAGAAAGTTCATGCAATTGGGAATAAACCAAACTTGTATGCATTCTACATCATGAAAGAAAACCCCCGTGATCCTAGTAAAACAACCTTTCATAACTAATAAGCTAGAGAAAATGAGAACGATTGATCTTCTCACAAACCCAGCCCCTCTTTAGAGCAACCGCAATTTGGAAAAGTTCCTGAAAAATTGTACCTATGGTGCAAAATATTGAAACCCATGTCCAAATCAATCAACCAAGAAAGATCACTATGTCACTATTATTGTTACTATTATTATCATTTCCCCCTTTTTCCTCAGCCAAGATACCCAACAGCCATCACAACCATCCCCACTATCATCTTATGCTTGTCCAATCAAGCTTGAGGCTAAGAGAAATGAAAAATGAGCACCGGAAACATCCTTTTCTGCAATCACTTGCAACAGAAAGAGGAAAAGGATCTGCACACTTTAAGTTAAATATTTTAGAACAAAACATAACAAAATCTGTACGTCCTTCCATCGACATTGGAAGTGAATCAAACCACAGCTCGAGGATCACTAAATTCCGTTAATAGACTAGTAAGAACATAGGAACACACACACAGAAAAGAAAGAGTAGAACAACTTTATTGAAAAAACAAACTGGCTTACGAAAACCCATGAACAAAAAATGCACTTGCAAGGACAAAACATTCATTTGAAAAGATAAGCCCAAAATGCATGTCAATATGGCATTACAAACAAAATTAGAAGTTCCCTGGGTATATTCTGTGAGATGATGGTATGAATCCATGATGTGGAACTGGAAATGGTATGATTGTTAGAACAGCACGGGGCAAGGAGCTGGTATATCCTTGCTAGGGATATACCAATCAGTCTACCTAATTAGTGAAGGAATTACTGAGTTTAAAATAGAAGCTTCTTGGTTTTTCAAGGAGATGAACAAAATATTTGACAAAATTCCGTTACATTTTTAAAATTTTCGCACTTGCTACCATACGGGGGTTTTGAAGGTTCACAGAGAATTTTCATATCTATGATTCATAATATACTATCATATCAGACAGTGGTCAAGATCATATAAATGATGGGGATCAGCCAGCATCCCACCATCAGGTATTCATTACCTATCAACACCAATATCCGGCTTTTAATTTTCAACCTTGCAAATGCTGGTAATTAGATTTTATTAGTGGATGTGGCACATAGGATAAGACACAGAAGTAAGATAAGACACAAAATAATGTAAATGCAAATAGTAAAAGTTTCTCCAGTAAGAGTTGGATCTAAGTGAAGAAGGAACGTCAATGGATCATGCCCTTCAAATGCAACAGACCCAACATTGATGGTTCAGCTAAAGACATGCCATCTTTAAAATAAATGAAGGATGTACGTCCTAATGCCAAATGCTCCAAGCTTGATAGGAATGAGAACATAGTAATGGCGAATGCATCCAAAGAACAGAGAAACTAAGTTCAGTTTAAAAAAAAAAAAAAAAGGCTTCATTTCTCATTTGAACATGAATAGACTGACATTTGGAACTTAGAATCATTTCCCCCATTTAAGGGGTTGACTATCTCACTGCTTCACTTACTCTGTCCTAAGGGGTCGTTTGTTTTACCCCATTTACATATGTAACCATCCCACATGTGTAATGATATCACACTATTTATATTTGTTTGCAACTTTTACGCATATGGTGTGTAAATTTGATGCGATTTTGATGTGTAAAATGTATGCAAAAGGGGCTTTCAATTTCACACCTCATCAGGTGGAAAACGGTTTCACACCAATTTCAAAATGGCAGAGCTACAGTGCCATATTGCCCAAGATGCCTTTTATTTTTTTTTTAATTTTCTGGTAGCCTAAATCACGATCTAAACCGTCCAAAGTGTTTAGAATGCCCAAAACGGATATATTACAATTTTTCAACCGTTGGATCGTCTTAAATTGTGAGATATTTATAAATAAATTCAGACAATTAATCTTCAATTCTGGGATTTTCTGAACCCGATTTTCACGATCCGAACTGTTCATCTTGTTCAAAAGGCCATTTTCACTTGTGAGGTCTAATTTCTAGAGTTGGTTCAAAATGGATCTTGAGATATCTTCAAAAAACATATCAGCCATTGGATGAGCACACTATTGTTACACATAAGTCAATTTGTTGAATAGGCAGTCTGCTTTTTTCAAATTTCTGGATCATCATAGACTCAAATTCAAGATCTAAACTGTCGAATCTCTTTATAAGGCCAAAGATAGGTAGTGGATCAAATTTCAACTGTTGATCCTTAATAGATTATGAGATATTCACAAAAAAATAATAGACCTTTTGATCTTCAATTATAATCTTTGTGGACTTCTTTTTTCTAATCCAAACTGTATATCTTCTGCAAAAGGCCAACAATGAGTATTTTATTAAATATCATCACATGATTCACTATGGATTTTTTAAAATTTGCAAAAAACTATGAAAGACGTGTAAACCATTAGGCGCAATAAAATTTATATTGAAAGATGTGTGAAAATAATAAATAATGAATTATGTTTCTAATGTGAGTCATTTACATATGTAAATGATTCACATATGAGTCATTTACATATGTAAAGTATTTTCACATTACATGTGAAATAAACAAGCCACCCCTAAAGAAAGGTGGATTTGTTAGACTGATTTAGCATTAGTGAAGTAATTGCTCATCCTCACTATTGAAGGAAGCTCTCCTTTTTGAATTTCTTGAAAGAAACAGGTGCCACAAATTATTACTATTATTTTTAAAAAGTTCACAAATTATTATTATTTTAAAAAAAGATAAGCAAATGAATTATTATTCGTATTGTATGTCTACATATCCTTTCGAAAAACTCTACCCATCCATGCATATAGATATCTAAATTAATTGCAAGTAACACACAACCCCATTACTTTGTAGGTCTGTTTCTATAATGATTTGGAATGCAGTAAAATGATATTGTTTGGGAATTTAGGAATGTCCTGGTGGTGAACGCTCCCACTCCCATATCACCCACCAGGGATCAATCCCTGATGGGTGCTTTTACCGATCCCCCCTCTAGGCCACTAAGCCAAGTTAGCAAAAAAAAAATGATATTGTTTTATAAACAACTAAATACATAGGATAATGTATACGTGTAGAAGGGATTCCTAAATAAATGCACAGATGGCTTCAAATACAGGTTACAGTAGGGTAGTTTCTCTGCTAAATATTGCTTACCCATGACTTAGAACGATGCATAGAATGATGTAACAACTCAGTAGAAGAAGAAGAGGAAAAGGAGAAGGATGAAGGAGAACATGGAGATTGCTGAAGGCACCAGATTTCCTTTCATTGCTTAATTACATACAATGGCCTTTCACTCTATTTATACAAGAAGAAGGAGAACTAGAAACTAAGCCTAACTACCTCTAAACTAATCCTTGATTAGTTAAGAGTATAAGACAACAATGGAGAAGACATGATGATGTCAGTAGTAACGGATTCTAATGAACAGACACCAGTCCACTCATCAGCTTATCTAGTCCAGAAATCAGCTCACTATTATAAGACTTCTTTGGGCTTGGTTTGGATCTCACTATGCTGGGAATGAGTTCTGCTAACACAATGCATATCATGGCTTTCATCATCACATGCTAGGAGAGTTTGGACTACCATATCCATGGTTGGTCTTTTGTATCTATCCTCCTCCACACAAGAGATGCCAATCTCCACCATCACCTCTGCCTGCCTCCAGTTGAACTGCCCATTCAACCGCAAGTCCACAAAATCACCAATCCACATTTCTTCTCCACCATCCAACTTCTCCTTTGCCATCCTAACAAATCTTTGCAACTCCACCTCCTCCGTGTGTCCATCCACCACTAAATTTGACAGCCTATTCCCATTCACAATTTCTAAGAGTACAACACCATAGCCATAAACATCGACCTTTGCTGTGATTGGAAGATTAGAAGCCCATTCTGGAGCCATATACCCCTTTGTACCCCGGATCCGAGAAAAATTAGAACCAGAGCCACCTCTTTCAGACAATTTTGCCAGTCCAAAGTCTGCTATCTTGGGTTCAAAGTTGCTGTCCAAAAGTATGTTTTCAGGTTTCACATCACAGTGAATAACCCACTCAAGGCACTCATGGTGAAGATAGGCCAAACCCTTGGCAGTCCCTACTGCAATCTTGAACCTGTCACTCCATCCAAGGAATGTCGATGGCACATAGCCACTGCTGCGATTGGAGAAAAGGTGCTTATCTAGTGACCCATTTTCCACATACTCATACACCAGTAGCCTGTGTGCACGCTCTGAACAGTAACCCCACATTCTCACTAGATTCATGTGGTAAATTCTCCCTATTGTGCTCATTTCTGCCAAAAACTCCTCTCCTCCTTGAATTGCATCTCCTAGTTTCTTCACTGCCACAACTCTGTTATCATCCAAAACTCCTTTGTAAACATAACCTGAACCTCCCCTCCCGAGCTCTTCCTTGAACTTCTTGGTTGCTTTCTTCAACTCTGCATATGTAAACCTTCTAAACTGATTGTATATTGCTCGATACCCTTCCTCCTCCGAAGTTGGCACCCCATGACTTCTGAAAAGGTACCACCACCCTGACGCAATGAAAAGAACCTCAATCACACCAATGGCCGACACAAACCAGTAGAAGTATGTGTATTTCATATCATGGGTCGTCATATACATGTCTGAAGATCCCATCAACATTGCAGCTTTTCTTGATTCACATATTATACCAGACTCTTTGATCATGGACGATCCAGAGATGTCGACATTTTTGGGTAGCTTTAGATATATGGTGCCAGGAAAGGCCGGTGATCTATATCCATTAAAAAGGGCACTTTTGGCAAAACAGGCTCCATCACCTACACCTCTATACATAAAGGCCTCGCAGGAGCAATCATCTAAGCATAGCTGCCTGCAAGACTCCAGTGATTTGTTTGTTTGGTAAGCACTATCAAACCCATAGAAATCAATTTGTCCAAGTGCTACAAACTTTACTTGATTGGGGTCACAGCTCAGATTGAATTTGAGCTTGCAACCTTTGCCCCAATCGCTCGGGTCTCTCATCTCATATCCCACCGCACATGAACATCTGGCCGTCGTCGGTGTATAAACACATATCCCATTCCTACCACACAGCCCATGCACTTTACACTCCACTGCCATAGCTGCCCACGAAATTCCCCACAAGCCGGTTGACTCATCCAAGCTATACAGTCTTAGATTTCCATCATAATCAAGGGTTAATCTCCTTTTAATCCCAAGACCCAAATCAGACGCATTGAATCCGAACTTATCACTTGCCACAAACACACCCATTTCATCAAGCACCCCATACCTGCTGCTGTTATAATTCGATCTGCCATTTGCCCACACATTATTATCGGGATTAGGCCAATACAGGCTAGAAATCTCTGGCCCATCATACATCATTTTGAGAACGTTATCATTGTCAAAATAGAAACTATAATAGCCACTTGAAACCACACCATTTGCACTAGCAGAGACAAGGTTCTTGCCTTTTGTAATGGGTTGTGAAGGAAGAAGAGTATCAGTAGGAAAATCAAAGCTCTGCCATAGAAAATTACCATCTGGGTCTTTGAGAACGAGGTTCCCACTGTCGGAAAGCGCTGCACTTTGGGCTCTGCTGTTGCTGGTGTTGCTGTTCCAGACGACGGAGCCGTCGACGTCAGTTAGGACCATGTTCCCATCTTTGTAGAGGGAGATTCTGGAGCCACGCCCATTGACCGGGCGGTCTCTATTCGCCATCCAAACAATGGTTTTGTCGGCGGAATGGGTGAACCAGATGGAGAAGCAGTAGGCATTGGAGCCGACCTGGTAAAACCCAGACGAGAATGTGGTGTCTGGTGAGGTGAGGACGTCTGAATCTTCCTCTACAGAGAGGGAGGAGCCTCTGTTCAGAGAGCTTTTGGTTGTTGTTGATGATGACACTGGTTTAGAATATAGGAAGGAAAGGAGAAGAGAGAGAAGAAGAAGGTTTGCAAGCTTTGAAGAAGGAGATGGGTTTCTCATGTTTGGGCTGAGGAATTTGGAGGCGGATTGGGATTTTGAAGAAGATGAAGTGATGGGTTTCGGATGTTTGGATTGGAGGTTTTGGAGTTGAATTGGATTGGACTTTGTGAGAAGAGAAATAGCAGAGGTGGAACAGAAAAGAGAGAGATACGTGCTCTGCTTCTCGGTCTCATCCGCTTAGTGGCGCAATTATTCCTTGTGTCCTTTACTGTGTGACTTTTTGTGGGGCCCACGTCAAAACTACTAGAAAATCAAGTGAGACTTATGCCAGTTTGTGTATCCTGCGGAAAAGGAAATAATTTTTTTTCGTAAAACTTATTTTTAATATATTTGGTGCAGTTTTTCTACTAAATCACTGTCATGTTAGATTTTTTTTTAGAAGAAGATTAAAAACAAAATTTCTATGGAAAGTCATTGAGGACTTCCATCTCTATGAAAAAGTTGATGTCCCTTTATAATTTTGTTTTCTAATTCATTTCCACATAACAAAAAACTAATTTTTCATAAGAAATTCACAATCGCACCAAATAACATTTGCATCATTTCATTAAGGAAAACAAATTTGGACCAAACATGAATTTCATCCTTATGTGGAACTCCTTTTTTGATGTTTTCAATCATCATAAAAATTGCTGATGTAGCAGTTTTCTATTTCCGCAGCAATGGGGTGTACACAAACGTGCCCTTAAGAAAAAGGAAGTGGATTTAGATGCCATTATCAATACAATCAAATTCTAAATCTTGGTTTAAGGAATGGGTGTACATTGGGCCTGGAATGCCGGTCAACATGCCGTGGCCCACCTAATTCATGTGATCAAACCCAAAAGTGAATAATGATTAGATCAATGCTAATTTAAAAGGGTAGGTGCTTATAAAGGGATAAATTAACTACAGGTGAGCCCTAAAACTTAAAAAAAAAAAACAAACAAACAAAAAAAAAGCTTTAAGGAATTCATTGTGGGTAGTTGGTTATATTAAATATCTTATACCTTATGCTAGTTTATTTCATGTAATTGAATTTCCAAAAATTCTAAGTCATTGTATTCCTCTAATGGCCAGTTCATTTCAACAAATTGATTATGTAGGGATTGTGAGATTTACATCTCTACAACTGTTTAAAATTGAAGGAATAAATGTAAATTCTTAAAAACCAATAATCAAATTATCTCCTCTTTAATATGGCAAAGGGGTGTTTGTAAAGCCCTGTTCCTTCCGTAGAGTTTCTTCCCAAAATTTAGATGGCTGGGGTTTTCGAAACATGATATGATATTTTGTCCCTTAGTATTTGCAAATGCTATGTTTCATTGCAAGCATTCCAAAATTCTACTTACCTGAAAAGTAATAAACAACTTTTGAAAATTTCAGAATTCCGCATCATTCACATTTTACTGGAATCCTTGGATGCTTAAATACAAGGTAGCATTCAGGAATTTTATTGTGTCTCGAAATTTTAGAAATTCTCTAGACAAGAATTCTTTGAATTCTTGTAAGGAAATAGGGAAAGAATGAGTACCCAACTACTACCTAGTAATTCAAAGCCTAGGAAATTAAGGGTTGAATATGTGTTACCTCCTTATATACTTGTGCTTCAACTCTTTAATAATTGTTGTTGAAGCCTATATTTCTATGTATTCAATTATCATGCAAACAAGTTGTAAGTGGTTAAACAAGAATAACGAGGGTGAATACAAAAAATGATGACTATGGAAACTGAATAGGAAAAATGGAAAATGAATACTTAAGACATCACCTAGTAATTTAGATTCTAAGAAAGTCGAGGTCCCATCAATATCATTGTCTAATTAAATTGCCACAACTAATATCGTTACCTTTTACCATTTCAACTATCCTCCCATAGAGCTTATTTATCTAAGAAATTAAAAAAAAAAAAAACAACAACAACAACTTGGCATATGTATACGCTAAAGTTGCTCTACTTTCAGTTTTTACAGTAATTTGCTTCTTGCTGTCGTTAGCTTTCTTTATTTTATTTTATTTTTACTTTTTATTGCCAAATGCTGTAAGCTGTCTTTATAGTGCAAGTGTAACATCAAATTCTTTATCTAAAAAAAAAGTGCAACATCAAATTTGCAGAACAACATAAGGAATATATAAAGCCAACTTGTGGACTTTTCTTACTCACTATGAATTTCCTGAGCATATTAGTTCTGCTTCTCAAACTACCTGACCTCACTCCTTCTCCACTCCTCACCAATTCAATTGTGAAAATGTGGGCCTCTTTATTTGCACATAATATAAGAATCGAATACATAAGAATTCAAACCATAAATGATTAAAAATAAAAATCTAAGGTGAATACACAAAACTGATGATTAAATTCCTCCTAATAGAAAGTGGGTGAGGATGGAAAATGAATATCCAATCATCACCCTAATAATGATTTTATAAACATTTCTAGTAATTTTCTTATAGAAGAAAAAGGATCAAAACGTATTAAAATATTGTTGGGAACTTGTATTTAACTTATACATAAAGGCTTCATCGATGGTCGATGCAGTATCCAAATCCGTGTTTCAAAACTGGGAGGAGAATAATGTCTTTCTTTCACAAGCAAATTAACGTTAGGAAGAGAACTAGACCTGCCAGTAATAAGCTTCTTTGTGGAGGAATGAAGATTTTAGTTAACGAGAAGTCCTGTATTGAAGGATCCAAGTGGTGGCGGTGGTCTGTGGGCAGAGGCGGGAAAACAAGGACTTTTTTTTAAGTTTTCAGGAATCATTTATGGGGTCATTGGTGTGGGGGTTGGGGGGTCAGTTTCATATAAAAGTCGAGGCCGTATCCGCGGAGTCTTTTGGCCACTGTGATCATGGGTCCACCACATCAGCGTTGCCCTCAGGGAACTTCAACGGTGATGTGGTGGACCATTACTGGTCCACTCAAAGTCTTGGACAAAATCCTTATAAAATTTCAATTCATAAAAGTCCAGCTGTGCATTTAATGATTGTAGCAGATTTGGTACAAAACAATATTCATATTTCACTTTATAGTATCATAAATAAATTTGAAATTAATCAATAATACCTCGTGGTACACAGGGTTAGCAGCTTAACAAAGTGAGATGACACTAAATGGCAAAAATCACATCTTCCTTCTAACTTAGGGAAGAGTAGCATTTGGTCATTTAACACTTTTACCCCAGTTAGGGTCATGACTCCATTAAGCTTGCGTACGAAACAAGGAGCTCTTCTATAAAGAAAGAAGACCTTGCGCAAAGGAAAAAAGCCTTAGGTGTAAAACGGTGCCTTGCCTTGAGCTGAACTCTGGGCAGCTAGTAAGCATTGGAGTGCTATAAAAATGCACAATTATAGAATGTTTTAAAATTAATTATACAAAACAATCACGCTATTAGTGATGTAACTTTATCAGTATATTTTTAATAAAATAATTATTTTAAATGTTTTTCATCTTATTATATGGTGATTTTTACTTCTAAAATGGAACTTTGTGTTCTTATTTATTAATAATTATCATGTCATTTTCAAAAAAAACCATTTGCAAAAAAAATATATTATCATGTAATGCCGATGTCACGTCTAAGTCAAAACCGACCACAGCTGTTGACCGGGCGGTGGCTCAGTGGCCAATTTGTATTTTAAAACAACGTACGAAAGTTGTAAACAACAAGAAACATAACTCCATATGGTCAAAAAACCAATAAACAAACGAAGTAGGAAACTTGTGTGACTACTAGTAGTCTATCAAAAGTAGAGTTGGTTGATAGGCAACCCGGAAAGTTCCATGTTTATTCGTCAACGTACCTACACCGGCGGACCTGCCGATAATTTGCAGGGTGGCTCATACGGTGTAAAGATTTTGTAATTAGATAATTATGGAATGGATAAAACTTTGGTTTGATTGAATTTTATATTTCTTTTAGAATGATATGAGAATTGTGTCGCCGATTGAGTTGAAGAGAATAATTAAAGCAAACTATTAAAAAGTAGCAAAAAATGTATCTGATCGATCGAACAGGGGACAAGCTATAACTAAATAGAGTTTGCAGAATTATTGGCGAGTCAGAATTATGGAATTTCAATAGTTATTACATTTCCACAATTTATTTCAACAATTTTACTATAAACATTCAATTGAGAAACGATTTCAATTTATCCATTCAAAACAAACCTAATCATCTATTATTCAAAATTCCTAACAATCATACTAATACCAAACTAATCTTTATTTAAATCTAAGATACTAATTTCTAACATCCTCCTCAATCACATAATTCTTTGATGGAAAGAATTTGTGATTGTCAACAATTAAAATCAAAGCCTTTTGATCTCTAAAAAAAAAAAACAAAATACTTTACAAAATGATCATGTATTCTTGAGGATCATCGTCCGTCTATGGATTCATCACTATCGCAACTTGCTCCTGTTGAGTCTATCTATGCCGATGGTCCACTAGATCAGATTTGACGTAATCTCTTCCAAAAACTTAGATCGTGCAAATTGATGAATATGGAAATCATGAGATTTAGGTATTTGAATGGACAAATGAGAGAAGAAGATGGTAATTGGTTTTATTGAAATAAAAGAAGACTAATGATGATCATTGTGGAAGATAGGTTCGTATCCGACTTGATCGCAAGAGCATCACTAGGCCCATCTCTGATACCAATAGAATTTTAATAGTCACTACATTTCCATAATTTCACCATAAACATTCAATTGAGAACTGATCTCACTATTATTCAAAATTCAAACTATTCAAGATTCCTAACAGCCAAACTAATATCAGACTAATCTTTATCTAAATCTAAGATACCAATCTCTAACAATAATGGCTACCCAATTGATCGAATGATAAACAAAAACTCACTTTTTAGTTTCGAGTGTGTTTCTTGTTTGTATCAGAACTAATAGCTCTTATTCTACAAGGATTATTCCTTTAGGGCAGGAATTATGGGTTATGTAAAAAGGTTCTTTTCTCAACCATGGGACACGAATCTCATTATTCTAAGCGGATATTACAAATTGAAGATCACCCTACTTCTCTAGAGCTTCAATTGAATAGATTGTACTAAAACTTCGGGCTATAGAATATTGCTTTTACATCTCTTGTTGAAGATTGAGAGCATCTTACGTGATCAAGGTGTGGTAGTGGGGACTAGTGCATGGCGAAGGAGAGTCGTAGTAAGGAATTATGCAAGAAAAACTTGGTCATTAGGTCGAAGTAGTGATTGAAAGTGTTGTGAGTATATATTGTAACTGTTCACTATTACTTATAGTTGATCATTGGTGGACTTATGGTTTTTTACCGGGTTGGGGTTTTTCACATTAAAAATTTTGTATATCTTCTTCTTGTGTGGTTGATTGATTTACTTGCTATTTTGTTTATTTCTTCGGCTGCATAGTATTTGAACTACAGTTTAGAAATTTAGATTTGAAATAATCCTTCAATTGGTATCAAAGAGGGTACACAAATCTATTGTGTAGATCCATAGATTTCTAAAATAGGTTTTAATAAAAAAAAAAGGCCTATCCATTATGAAGCCACCATTGCTAGATGAATCTAACTATGCCAAGTAGAAAGTTAGAATGATGGGCTTTCTTAAGTCCATTGATCATAATGTTTAGGATATTGTTGAAAAATACCATACCGGACCTCTTAGTGTGACTGATAGAAAACTTACTTCCAAACTTAAAACACAATGGTCTAAAGATGAGAAGTATGCCTCCAATTGCAATAATAAGGTAATGAATGGTATCTACAATGAAGTGTCTATCGATGAATTTTATAAGATTTCTACATTTAAAACTGTGAGAAGTATGAGATGTCTTGCAGACTGTGTATGAGGAGATTAATACTATAAAGCCATCTAAACTATAAAGATTGATTGCAACCTTTGAGACTATTGAGATTCAAGATGATGAAACTTTTAATGAGTTTTATGCCAAACTGAATGATGTCGTCAATTCTATTTTCAATTTGGATGAGCCTATTCCTGAAAATAAAATTGTCAAGAAGATTCTAAAATCTTTGCCTGAAAGGTTTAATTCAAATGTTGACGCCATTGAGGAAAATAAGAATCTGTATATCCTTAAGGTAAATCAGTTGGTTGGAAATTTTTAAACCTTCGAGGCAAACCGTTGGGTTAAGGGAAACTCTACTTCTAAAGGTTTTGCCTTGAAAGTTTTGAGGAACCAATAAAGAAAGTTGAAAGTAATTCAAATTTTGATTCTGAACAAATAGTTTCTTTAGAAGTTATTGTGTTTATGAAAGGTTCAAAAAACTTATGAAGGGGAAGAAAATTGATTCAAAGATTGTAAAATTTGAGAAAAAGTCTTCAAAAGGGGTTAGATGCTTTTAATGCCAAGGCTATGGTTATGTTGCATATGATTGTGGAAATTTGAGAACAAAGACGAAGAAAAAGGCTTTCAATTTAACTTGGGATGATGATTCTTCTGATGAAAAGGAGGAAAAACCTAAGATAGAGAATCCTGTTCCTAGCAAAAAAGAATTTAGGATTTTCATGGCTATATCTTCACAAGTTTCCTCCAACAATGATACTAATATGAATAATAAAGTTAACATGTCAAATAAATGACTGAATTAGGAGAAGTACAATACTTTGTACAAAAATTTTGATAAAATCACTAAGTAAGACAACAAAATAGCAGTCAAGTGGAAAGACTAAACTAATGAAATTCTATCTCTCAAGGTATAATTGGAAAAAGCATGTACAAAGGCTAAACTCTTGGATGATCAAAAAAATTCAATGGCTGATAAATTGACCACTGAAAGTTAAAATTTTGAGAAAGCTCAACAAGAGGTTGAGACCTTAAAGAAAGATTTGCAGACTTGCCAATCTGAAAAAGAAGCTTCAAAAGGCAAACTAAAGATGCCATTGTTTGAGCCAGATGTTACAAAAGCTACTTTGAACAAGATGAACACTAGATTGAGGATATGCACTGATATCTAGTACAGTCAGAAGTTGCCTAATGCCAAACACAGTCTTAATTATGATTAAGGTGCTCTACTTTAAAGGCTAAAGGTAAATCTATTTTTGTTAAAAGTTTTGCTTTAAATTTTATGGCACCTGCTACTCCAAAAGCTGCATGCACAAATCATGTTGGGAGTACTTTGAAAAAGAAAAATGTCTTTTATCCTAAAGCTACACACATATGCCATCATTATGAAATTAAAACACATTTGTCTTCATTGCAATAAGCTATGAGGTTTACTAAAGAACAAGCAATGGAGGAAACAATTATTTGAGCCAAAAGTCAAGATAAGCTATTTGGGTCAAAAAACCGATTTGCCTATTGAATTGGTATACATTACGCTAGATGTTTAAACTTTACAAGTGCGGGTACCAAAGTCCAAAAACCCCTGATCAAGAAGATCAAGCTCCCACTCCTAGCTGTAACAAAGATACAATTTAGTGAGAGTCAAAATTGAGGGGAAGCTACTGTTGAATTCTAATTGATAGATATGTTGTATGCTAACATCTTTGTTTTTGTCAATTATGAAAAAAAATGGGGAGTATGAAGACATACTTAAGTTGATGGTATAAAATTTTCTTTTGATGCAATTTACTCAATGTAACTTTGGTCTTTATTATTGGGTAAATTATATATTATAAGGATTTTGTAATTGTCTAATTCATGAGTTGGACAAAACTCTGGATCCAATGAGTTGTAATTTTATATTTTTTAGATTAGACTATAGTGTGCTTTACCAAGTGGCTGGAATGGAGGTTTTTAGAGAAAAATGGTTATTTCTCTCAAACCAAGCATTGAATTAGGGCAAATTATTACCATTGGAAAGTTAGTTTCATGTAGATATTTGTAGAGCTCAATATTGCATCAATCAGAGATAAAACGGCAAAGTTATAACCTTAGGAAGTTTACTAAAAAGTGCAGAATTTACATGCGCGCTTGATAAGTCCTTAAAAATATATATTTATATATATGTGAATTTCTCATAAAATGATTCAATTTTTCATTATCATTAGTTTTTTTCAAGTAAAATAATGTCCAATGATGTACATTCATGCTATCATTTCATGTGAGTTGGGCCCTCAGTTATACATTTGTGAATTAAAGCTAGAATTGCCTTTTCACATAAAATTCACTTTTTTTTTTTTTGAAGGAAAATGATGACAAGGGTTTCATTTTCAAGAATTGAATGCAAATAAGATTATTTGGAAGAAAGAAAGAAAGAAAAGAAAAAAGGATAACATTTTTGAAAAAACTGGCTTCATGGGTCCCACACACATATACATGTGGTTTCACACGTGTTGGATAGCCATTGGGGGGGCCACCACTCTTGATTGCACAATCTCAATTATCTCTGAAGATAATTCAAAGAGATCTAAAGAAATCTCCAAGAACTTAAAAGAAAGGAACGTCTAAAGAGAAGATCCATCACATGTGCATGGAAATGCACAAAATTGGAAAATTTGCATGAGCATGGATTTCCCACATTCACCTGTGTTTCCAATTCAAATTAGTTGCTGAAAGTAAAGAAAATTCTTCCCCCTAAAATATCTCTCAAGGCACAAAGTCAAAAGGGAGAATAATTCAATAATGGAAACAAGTGATACATGGAAAAATAATAATAATAATAAAGAAAGAAAGAGGAAAGTGACCTAGCATGAAGCTCATTCTAACCATTTCATATCATGGCCATCATGGGATGGTGGGTCCTACCTCATGCCAATTAAAGTAAAATGAAGATTAAAGTCGGGCCCAAGATATCATGATTTGATGGAGAACTAAATTTAGCAAGTGGGTATGTAAGGATTTTTCAAATTGGCAAACAAGATTTTCTCTCACAATTCCTAATTTCTTCCAAACTTGGTGGCTAAGGAAGGTTTTTTACTAATTAATGAAGATTGCAAGCAAAGATCAAGGGAGTAAAGAAGGCAACTTAGGGATTCAAAAATCTATATAAGTCAGGCTTATGGGACACCCATGACCATGGTTAGAATTACCCACCTCCCAACTCTAGATCTCCCACACCCATTTCTACCTCTCTTGTCCCTACATCTCAAGTTATCAAAGAGATTTTGCCCTAAAGCCACACCACTAACTGTAAGGATCCAACCCCAACTAACCCCAATTTTTGTTATTTAACCTTGTTTATATTAATAAAAATTTGTTTAGGCTAATTTAACTTAAACCGTTTGGGCTTAGGTTATGGATAAGTAGTTCGGCTAAGTTCAAACTTTACCTAGGTAGTTAAGAGGCCTTTTGTAATCCAGAGTCCTTGTGTTATGTTGACATCTCCTTAGTTGCTTCTTGTGTATTTCTTCGTGTAGACCATATTTCATGTTGGGTCCAACTTAATTCAGATTCATTTAGCCCAATTGAAGTCCATTGACCTAAACTGTAATTTTCCAAAGTTATTGGACTTGCATGCAAAGCCCAAGAATTTAATATAAAAAGTGTAACGCTCCGACCCGATTTGATCCGGATTAGTGAGTAATTGCGTGCGATTTTGTCGTTAAGTGTGTTTTGATTTTGCTTTTCTTTGGTTTTGAGTCATGGAGAGATCGTTTGGGTTGAGTAGCCCTGGTTTAGGTAGTTCGAGCCTTTTTTCGTAATTTTGGCTTTTGATTGACCTTGTCAGTTTTGCGTCATCAGGCGTCATCGCGTGTATTTCGTTGAGCTTGTCGATCTTCGTAACTATCTTGGATCTGAATGATTCCGTTTAGTCTCGTTGGATCGTCAGTTGACTCAAACTGACATTTGCGTAATCTGTTTGGACTTGTTTGTAATTTGGATTCCTTTTTATCTTATAAATATCTTACCTACTCTCTTTTTCTCTCTCGATCGTTCTCTGCTCGTTTCTCTCTCTCGTTCAGCTCTTTTTCTCTCTTTCCTTCTCAGTTTTGTCTCGTGAGGGAGGAAGAAAGGAGCCCGATTGGTGTGTGTTTTCAGTGGACTGAGATAAGCAACGACCGTAAAGTGTGTGATTTCCGTCTGTGAGGCAAGTATAAGCACAAGTAGCATGAACACTGATTGGTATTGCTTTGATTGTTTGTATTTTTACTCTTCATTGTATGCATGGGTGTTGGACAGCCCTATTGAGTCAGTTTTGCTGTTATCTTCCTGTTTTCAGTCGAAACGTTCGCTTTCTGTATGTCTGTAGCTGTTGCAGGAAAATGACTCAGTGCACTCACGGCTAAACCGTGAAATGTGCTACGGCTGAGCCGTAACATGGCTTACGGCTAAGCCGAGACCCAGCCGTAACCCTAACTGTAGAACAATACAGGGTGACATCTGACAATAACTGAGAGTTGGCAAATTGCTACTCTTCTACGGCGCAGCCTGATCTAAGCCGTACATTGTCCTACGGCTAAGCCGTAGACCAGGATACGGCTGCGCGTAGAGTAAATTACGGTTGAGCCGTAAATACGGATGAACATTTTGGGGAACCTCGGCTCCGCCGCAGTGCAGATTACGACTAAGCCGTAAGGTCACCTTCGGCTACACCGTGTGATCCTGAGAAAGGAATAAAAAGACTAGGCTTAAGAAAGAGACCGTATATGACTTTCATGTAGAATGTAGCTAACCTTAACATGCCCAATGGAATGTCTGAATGACATGAATGATCTCGAGGGCTGTGAATCATTCATGCCCATTATCCAGTTGTTTAGCACCTCTCCATGGGTGTTGGTTTAAGAGACTTCGGTGCACATTCCAGATACACTGCAACACTAGACAATTGTCACAACCCGAGCCCAGGGTTCGGGGGTTAGCAAAAGCCAAACCTAATGACACACGTACTCCCGTGCATGCACACGTAGACCGAGTCTAAATGCACACGCACAAGGGAACATTCACACGTGCCAAGCAAGTACGCGGAAGCTGTAAATATCAGAAACATAAAACTAACAGTACAAGAAGAGGATACAAGGAAAGAACTGACATAATTACATATGAAAGTTTTACAAAAAGAACAAAATAATATCTACACCAATGACATGTCATGCCAAATACAAGTCTGAAAATCCACAAAACGAGACTCCAATGATGCATGCCAAGAACGCTCTCCCGTGGAGTGATCACATCCACTCCTCTAGGCCTGATGGGGCCCCGGGGGTCTCATCTGAAGCCTGGCCGACCTGCGGGGGTTCGGCAGGGGGATCTGGGCCTGCAACACCAAAAACAACTGTGAATACGAAGATTCAGCAAAGTATAAACCATAGCAAGTTAACACACGCTGTGTCTAACAGAATAAGAACATCATGTGATTAAAGAAGGCATTTTCGTATACTAGGCTATCATGCAAGAAAGAAATATGCTGAGTGAATCAATGAATACATGCTGTGTACATACTAGTGGCTACTACATTACCATGTGCTCCCAAAAGAGGGATCTTATAACGTGCAAAGAACACCATTGTCTGGGCCAGGGTACAATGGGTCTCGGTTTCCTGGGGTCCGGTTCCCCAAGACATATCCATACTGCAGCAGGCCATATAAACTATACCAAATTCACCCCGTCGGGATCCTAAGGCTGAGGCTAAGTAGTGCCTGACTATACGGAGTCAATCATGAAAACCCTGAGTAGATCGTGACAACATATCATACGTGCAGATCTGTGAGTGAACATATCATACATACATACTCAAGGTAAATAAACCACAATGTGAAAGTAACGAAACATACGTAATCATGTAGAGCGTTGAGATCAATGATCGAATGCAATATGTTATGCAACAAATCATGTGAAATCGAATCATCCCTGGATCTCATTCCGTTGGGCAAGTTTAGGTGCTCTACATTCTATCATGAAGGCCATATCGGTCTTTTCTTTACACCTATCCTTGTTTTTCTTTCATTAGTCTAGTGTGAATACGGCTTAGTCGTGTGTGTGCTACGGCTTAGCCGTGTGTAGTCTACGGCTTAGCCGTGGCTGGGCCGTAGAAGGTTGGTCAGTTGCTGACTCTCAGTTATTCCAGAAGTGCACCCTGTATTGATCTACGGCTGGGCCACGGCTGAGCTTCGGCTTAGCCGTAGGGCAATCCACGGCTTAGCCGTGCCGTAGCCGTAGAGGAAAACTGGGTTTTTCTCCTCTCTGGATTGTGAGCCGTAGGTGCTATACGGCTTAGCCGTACCTGCACGAATTCAAATTTCCTGAAACACATACAGAATGTCTGGGAAGCATCAGAAATGAAATTCTCCAATGGGAATACACAAGTACTGAATCAATGAGTATCAAATGGGCTGTAAACACATATTTCCACATTAATTCATATAAAACCAACCAAATCAAAAGCATACCAACATGGGTTCTCAAGGATATGGTTATACTTGCCTCAATTTGGAAATCAATGACACAAGTGTTGCCCTCAAGCCCAAACACAACCTAACACAAATCAAGCCACATGCATGCATGAGAATTGGAATGAAATCCACAACACAGACACACCATGCAACGATGGAAACAAGAAGGAGAAGAACTAGAGGAAAGAGATGGGAGAGAGAGATGGAAGAATGTCCCACTCACCTCACATGCAAGAACCCAAATTCCTCTTGGTCGATGGAGGAGAGAATTCAAGTGAAGGAGGGAGAAGTCTCCACGTGCACAGTGAGGAGAAAGAGAGAAAACGAGAGAAAGAATATGAGTTTTGATCGATGGATGGTTTATATAATCAAATGGGTTGTTCAAATTACAAGAGGGTCCAAGTCATAAGTCTATTTTCAGTTTGAGTCAAATCAAGGTCCAATCGAAGCACACGATCTCGGTTGCAATTGACGTAGTTACGAAAGTTAACGAGCTCAACAAAAGACACGTGTTGACATCAAGAAGATGCAAAAATGACCATGTCTAAGAAAAGCTAAAATTACGAAAAAGGGCTTGGTCTACTTAATCCAGGTCAAACTCAACCCAACTACTTATCCATGACCCGTAACGAAAACCAAAACATAAACAAAACACGATTAGCAACGAAAACAAGATTAACTAACCACTAAACGAGGTCAAGCTGGGTCGGAGTGTTACAACAATGGTGCATCGGACAACTTAAAACTACATCAACATGCACGGTTAGAAACACTAGATAAATAGGTTAGGATTGGCTTGTAATTGACCTTGATTCGTCAAAGCATTCTGATTTGTATAGCATATTGACTTCGGTTATGCCCTCTTATGTGTTCTGCGCTGGACCTCTCGATTCTGTGGGAAATGCAGTAACCCCAGAGTGAAGCCCGGGCGGGACCATTCTATTACTGTGTTTTTATCGTTGCTCCGGTGGAGTACTTGAGTCCATGATTATTTGTTATTGGTACTCACTTGTCAGTGCTTCTTTTATTGCATTCAGTATCAGTATCAATATCAGTATATGTGATGCACTTCCTATTGTTCGTTTAGTGTGATATGTGAGATCTGTATGTGATATGATTGATTGATTGAGGTGCATCATCTGATTTGATTGTGATTGGTATATGGCACTACTGAGCCTCAACCTTAGGATGCCCGACGGGGTTGACTTTGGTTTAGTTTATGTGTTTGCCTCTGCAGAGTGATCTGTCCTGGGACTTCGGACCCCGGGAACTAGAGACCCATGCGTACCCTGACCCGGTCGCTGGTGTTCTCATTCCGACTGCTCTCGAAAGGGAGAATATGGCCAATGTAGTAGCCACTTTGACTGTTAACTGTTTATGATTCTGATAGCATGCTTATTCATTTGCACAATTGCTTAGTATACGAACATACCTACTATGGATCTAGCATTGTGACTATTGCTCATTTATAGACACAATTCGTGTTATCTTCTTGTGGCTTGTATTTTGCTAAGTCGTTGTACTTATGAATCGTTATGGGTGTTGCAGGCTCAGGTACCATCGATCGTGTTCTTGTCAGTCGTCAGTTTGCTTGGGAGACTCCAGCTGTCTCTTAAGGTTCGCGGGGTGTGTGCTATCACTCCATTAGAGCGCGACTGTTCTCTGCATGCATGCATCTTGTTTTCTTTTCATGTCATTGATTGTACTCATGTTCTATACATTGTGATTGGATCCCGTGTGTATGTTCAGACTTTTGTATCAGCCTTTGGGTATTATGTCTTTGTTCTTGTGTGCCTCGTGTCTCTTGTTGATATTTTAGCTTCCGCATACATGTTTGCACGTGTGTTTCCCTTGTGCGTGTGCATCTAGATTGGGTCTAAGTGCATATGCACGGGAGTGCGTGTGTCATTGGTTAGACTTTTTCCTAACCCCCGATCTCTTGGGGCTCGGGTTGTGACAAAAAGGACGAGCATCGTTCCTCTCTCTCTCTCTCTCCTTTCTCTTTTCCCTTCATTCTCTACTCAAGCTGCATTCCTCCTTCCATTCCTAAGCCTTTTCTTCTCCAACCAAGTTAGAGGCCTTGCATGCAAGAGGAATAGCCTCCATTCATCTTCTTCTTCAAGCTGTTGTGCATCTCTTTCATTGGAACCATTGCATTCACTATCTTCTTCAAGTTACAGCTCCCTAAGGTGAAATCTCTACCTCCATTTCAATTTTTTGGGTTTAATAGAGTAAAAAAGACTCAAAAGAACAACATGTATGTATCTTATATTAGATTTACCATTGCATGTCCTTGCATGTTATAGGGAACTCATTTATTGAGGCTTTCTCTACCTCCACACACACCAATGAGAAGTTGATACGGTCAAGCACTGCATAAAAGGCAAGTATTAGAGTATATGTTACCACATGTATGTCTAAATTGTTGATTCTTAAAGTGATCACTCTACATGTAAGTTGTAGCTCATTCACCCTTGATTAAGCACATATATAAATATTGGCTTAGGTGATCAAGAGTATATATAGGCAATATTAATGTTATAAGGGCAATGTAAGACCTATTATGAGAATTTGGGAGCATAAGGAATCTTATTGGAACTAAGAATTGAGAGTTCTGTATCGAACTCATACTCCAGAACTGTTTTCAGAAATTCTGAGGTTTACGGTGAAGCCCACGGTTAAGCCGTATGTGTGGCTCAGAATTCCGAGAGCATCAAAACCCATTTTTGGATTACAGTTGACCCTCAGCTAAGCCGTGGAATGAACTACGGCTAAGCCGTAACCATCCCGTGACCAAGCTATAAATCATTTTACGGCGAGCTTTCTTGAGAGCGCAAAATTCTATCTTTCTTCTGGAAGTTATAGCTTGAATAAGAAGATGCTTCTAAGGAGAAGATGCACAAGAGAAGAAGAAAATGAAGAATGGAGGCTCCCACTAATGCATGAAAGGTTTCATTCCTTGTTTACAGCTTCACTAGTAGAGGGGAATCAAGAAAGAGAGTAGAGAAAGAAGTGGTTCCAACGTATAGGAGGAAAATGAGATGGAACATTAGGTCTCATTCTTTTAAATGAAATTTCCTGCAGTTACATGCAAATCCAAATTTTCGGAGTATTTATAGTTTAGGTCACATGGTCTCAATTAGGTCAAGATGAGTCCGAATCAAGTCGGGCCAACATGAAAGCTGATCTACACAAAGAATTACGCAAAATGCAACTAATGAGGTGTCAATATGATGTATGAACAAATTACAAAAGGGTCATCAACTACTTAGGTAAGGTTTGAACCCGACCCGACTACCTACTCATGACCTAAGCTCATACGGTTTGAGTTAAATTAGCCCAAACACATTTTAATTAATATAAAATAAGATTAATTAATATAAATCGAGGTTTGTTAGAATCAGGACCTTACATTGATTTAAAACCAACTTAAACCACTCTTCCCTCCTCATTCTCTCAAATCCTCTACTGGAGCATCATCTTCTTCCTTCCTCTTGCTCTCTTTCTCATCAAACCAGGCCCAATAGACTTGCATGCAGGAACACAAGGTTTCATCTTCTTTCCTTTTTATCCTCTTGTGTTTCTTCTCCACTGGGATTCCAAATTTAGTTTCCTCTTCTTCTCTACAACTCTCTAAGGTAAGGATTCTATCACCATTGCAGTCCTTTGAACTCCAATGAGTCAAGGAGACTCAATTATGTAACATGCATGCATTTCATACCCATTTTACTACTTGCATATCTTAGGATTGATTCTATTAAAACTTTCTCTACCATTAAACCAAAGGAGAAGCTTTATTTGGTGAAGCACTACACTTAAAGGCAATTATAAATGTATATTTTTGCTGCATGTATGTTTAATTATGTTGATTCTTGTTGAATTCCATGTCAATGCTAAGTTACAGCTCTTTTACTCTTTAATTTCAAGAATGTAAAATGATTTATATACTAATAAGTGTAATTAACAATGAATGATGATAATAGATGAAGGAGAACCCTAACTATAGAGTAGAAGGGTGTTAGAGGAGTGTTGAAGGGTTAAATTGATGAATTGAAGTGGAACAAGCTAAAGGAAAGAGAGAAAAGTCAATTTAAAACTGACTTCACCCAGAGCCAAAAGCTCTAGGGCCGATCAATCGGACGAGGGTCCGATCGATCGGATTCCACTCCTGGAAGGTGTCTAATTGATCGGACACCCAGCCAATTGATCGAGTGCCTTCTTTTTAATAAAACTTTATTTGTTTTATTTTATAATGGGGAACAATTAGGGGTTGACCTAGGCTTCTATTAAAACCCTATAGATATGTTTAAATCCAATTTTACCTCTAAAACATTAAGTACAAACAAAGACCATGTAAGGCCTTAGAAATGGAACTTTAACGTCAAACAATTAATCTAACGGCAATTAAATATTAAAAGAAAAAAGTGTGGAGCTGTCACTCATTTCCTCTTGATTTTTCGTTGCTTTTTGACATCACGTCATGGGTGTTAGTATAAGAAGTGGTGTCCATCGCTTATACAATATAACACTAAGATTTTGGTAACACATTGACACCGGATATTTTATGAATACACCACATTGAATGACTAAGAAAACATAGATTATCTTAGCTAGTGTTTGTTATAAAAATCCTTGTTAACCTCTTAATTCAAATGCATTCATATTGCTTAAGTAAACCTAGTTCTCAACATTATTAATTATGTAGCAATTCATCCTGGGTGAACCATGAGGTAAAATCGAAGATAAAACTTCTACTGAGCCTAAGCCCATGAGCTAAGAGAGGGGTAACCAAGGTTGAGAAGGTTTGAACACTAGTAGCTCATTTAAATATGCATCGTTCGATTATCAGTAGCTCTATTCAATTCTGATTTTATGACTGTATACGATCTCAAGATCGATGTATATGCTTCTATATAAGTGTGAGATGATCGTTATGTATGATAAGTATGAAAACTAGGAATCTGGATCAGTCTTAATACATTGAGTTGGCACCACTTAGCTTATACTCATAGCAAGTTCGATGGGGCCGACTTAGGGTGTTCTATTTGTCACCTACTGTAGTAATTATGTGAAGATTTGATAGGCGCTCTTTGGGTAGCTAAATGGATCTTAACCCAACCGTTAGTAATTTCCCATCGTACGATATGTGCTCTCTATAGAGAGCACATAGCCATGTAGATGCCAACTAGTACATTATTGTATTCCATTTATGATTATTTATTCATGCTTATTCTTATGCATAATATGCATACTTCCATAATTGCTTTCTTTCAATTAACATGTCTTTAAATTTAATTGATATATCATGATAGTTTTATATGCTTTTATATTTGCTTAACCATCGTGTTAGCAATGCTATGGTTGGTGTTGTAGGTACATAACCCATTGCCGATACGGTAGTCGACGCAACCCTAAAAGGAACCCCAGCGGTATCTCGGGGTGTAGATGAGTAAAATAAGGATGACATCTACTACCAATTATCCAACGTAATGCATCACGGGGTTCATTTTGGGTTACTTAAGGAGTAGCCATGGTATAGTTTGTGGCTAGATGATGCCATAATTATTATGCTAATTTTGGAGTCATCGATTGATGGATATTTGTATATGTTTATGTGTCTTTTGTATATCGTGTGTATGTAGATGGACTATTTAAGAAATTACAATATAAATTAATGAATGAAAGTTTTTATTAGTGTTTGTGATAATTATAGGTGTACTTTGCAGGTTTCTACTTCGTTGTTCAATTAATTAACACATGTTTTATAAATCTTCCTCACACATATCTGTGGAATCACCTTTCTGGTAGTTCGTACATGTCTTGACATGGCATGTATTGCCATGGGTTATGTGTCCCAAGCCTCAGGATCCACTCGAATTCCAAATTCTCGGGTTCAGGGCGTGACAATTTTGCAACATTACATTAAAACACTCCATTGAGAATATGCCATAGGAAAATTATTTGGTTACGGTGTAAAAGATTTTCTCCAACAAACGGAAGTAAGAGAATCATAGGATCTAAAATGAAGGATCCGCCTTTTAATGTTTGCGGCACTTTATTATTGGCATACAGGAGATCCACCTGTAAAAGTTACAATATACAACCCACCTTTAAAAATTCAAACATGGGGCCCATATTCATAGAATTTATAAGGTGGGCCTACTTTTATAAGAATTATAACGTGGACCTACTTTTTCACAATGTAATTAGGGGACTCATCTTTATAATTACAACATGGTACACATGCTCATCAATGAAAATATAGGCCCATATTCATAGAATTTATAATGTAGGTTCACCTTTTGTTACGTGACTACGTAACCCACATTTAGAAATTATAAAGTGGAGCCACATTTTTTATGGTTTTGTATATAGAACTCACATTTAAAAATTACAATGTGGGCCCATCCTGTTTGTTGATTGTGAACATGAGACCAACTTTAAAACTTATGTGGTATCCACCTTCAGAAATTAGAAGATGGGGCCATATTCATAGGAATTACAATGTGACTCCACCTTTTGTGATTTTTTTTAAAGATTGAATGTTTTTATGTTTTTTGAAAGATTAAACATTTTTTAAAGATTAAATATTTATTTAAAAGATTAATTTTTTTTAAAGATTAGATTTTTTTAAAAAAGATTAGATTTCTTTTTGAAAGATAAAATATTATTTTGAAAGATTAAATATTTTTTTGAAATACTAGATATTTTTTAAAACATTAGATATTTTTCTGAAAAATTAAATTTTTCTTAAAAGATTAAATAATTTTCGAAAGATTTTTTTCTTGAAAGATAATTTTTTTACCATATAACCCACATTTATAAATTATAATGTGGTCCTACCATTATAAGAAATTAAGAATTATAATAGGGGCTCACCTTTTGTGATTGTTACAATGTGACCCACTTTAGAAATTAGTAAGTAGAGTCATCTTGAGGTAAGTAGGAAACAACTAATGCCAATAAGTTGTTTAAAAAAAGAAAAAACAAAGTTTTTTTTTATTCCGAGTTCTTTTATCAACGGGTTGAGATTTTGGAGTTTCTTCAGCGAGACTAAAATTTGAAACAATGATTTACACATATCAAACATGTTTTTAGCAAGCTTATTTCATGAGAAAATGAGAACATCCAAATGGCACGATGCCAAACGTACCCATAGTTTCCTAGTAGTTATGATCAAGCCATTAACTAGGCTTAACATTTACAATTGTACTAGTCTTTTATCATTTTTTTTTCTAATAGTGAAGGAGGATCAACTATCTTAGTCCTATATTAGTCTAATGTAAGTTGGAATCATATTTGATCATACAGTCATGTCTAAATAAGGATTTTCCTTCTCTCCCCGAAAATTTTAAAAAGTTCGACTAATGCTCCATGCAAGTTATGTTATGGGAATGGAATAAAATACCCTTAATAGTGTGATTTTGTAATTTTTAAATTTTGTAATATTATGAAATTGAACCTTTGTTTTCTATAATATCAACTCATTAATTTCCATGTGTACTCTATGCAATATCATATAAAAAAATTGCAATATTCCATTTTGTTGCGTTTGTGTCTTGTATTCTTATTTAACTGGATGGGTCCATTGGATTAGCTAAGAACCGATTTAAGATCAGGGGCAATTTGGTAATTGTATTGAAGCTTTCTTAGTAGTGAATAAAGCGAGGATAATATATATTATGTAATATGTAATATTAGATCTTGCACTGAAGAGAACAGCCTCTCTTGTTTGTAGTGTTCTCACACCATGTAGGAAAGACGATGAGAATAAGAGTGTCTCTATGTGCCTTTGCTTTTTATAGTAAAGATGATATTATCTCTATGTCTGTGGATGTAGTTCTGATTTGGGTGAACTATATAAATCATCTGTGTTTCTCTTCTAAGTTGTGGTTTGATTGTCGATCACTTACACGCTCCTGCACATGCACGATACATTTATTACCTACTGTTAAATTAATCTTCATTTTATGAAGCTCATAAAAATACCTCTGGAAATAAAGCCTGCAACATGTAGGTAAAGGAGGTCTTCCTGGATTCAAATCCTGGATGGCTAGGGAAGAAATGCTGCTCCTTACGAAACTGGTAAGAAGCCATTCTCGGTGTCTTTGTTACTGTAAAAAGTTACACGCTAATGTAAATGTCGGAAAGCATTGGAGTGCATTGTTAAATTTCCAAAGTCTTTTCCACAGGACCACATGGAACAGTGGAAGAAAAAACTTGTCCTTCTCTTATCTAAAACTTGGAATAGTGAGGTCATGGTCGGTTTAGATTCTGGAAGAAGAGAGGGTGTTATTAATGTCATTGCCACGAATGTGGACCATACGAATTGGCTGACCATCCGGGAAAAGACAAGTCCTGTGGCCTATGACTATGACCTCATCAAGTCGTCCTCGTAGATGGATGTGAAATGACCCTCTTTTGTTCGGTGGTTGAATTTGTTCATGGTATTCTAAATTCTAATCCATCTCACAAGGGACAGGTTCAAAGAAAAGTCTTTCAGATTTTTCAGTTTTTTGGGAAGCTGGGAAAGATTACATGTTTCACAATCATAACCCTTTATCAGCTTCCAGTAAAATCTAAGAATGTTAGGAGTTTACCTGAATGTGTAATTAAGAAGGCTATTAAATCTAAAAGAATTTTTTCACTTGTCACGTGTTTTAGTTTTATTAGAAACATAGTTTAAGTTGTCTATTGAAAATAATTAGGACCCTAGCTTCTATGAAATAAGAAGGCCTAAAACATTAAAATCATAATGTTGTAAATAAAGTTGAGATGAGAATGAAGTGTTATAAAATTAGGAAAGATAAAATTAAAAACAAGTGCTTTCAAAATTATTTAGACCTAGCATTAATAGAAAATAATATTTGATAACCTTATTTGAGATCGTTTAGGCATGTTGAATGTGGTGAGGTTAAATAAAAAATTAAAAAAAATGATTAAATAGGTTGATAGACCACCAAAAAAGAAATGATAGACTGAAAAAAACATGAATAAAGATACTAAAATTGGATCTAAAAAAATTTAACTTATATTGGAATTTAACTTAAGATAGATCAGAGTAAAAAAATATAATTTATATAGCCAATCCAAACATAGTAGGAATAAGGCTTTGAATTAGGCCAATATGTGGTCCTCTGAGACCATCCAAATTCGACAGACATTTTATAATTTTACATGTTGAATTGAACACGGGAAAAATATTTATTGTTTGTGGTCAAAACCTTTAGGGCACATTTGTGTGTATCCGCGGGAGAGGAATAAGAAAATATGTTTCCTATTCTACAGTAGTAAGAAAAAAAATCAAAGATTTTTTTTTTTGTAATTTTTCATTAGAGGAATAATAAACTGTTATAATCCTAATCTAGCCTAATCTACCCGCATAATGCAGGAGTCATACCTTCACTGCTTGCATGTGTTACTTTTGGGTCATAGTGCTCCACCTAAGTGTTCATCCATTGTACTCCCCAAGGCACTTCTCCACTGTGCTCTGCCATTTCAGGTGAGCGTGGATGCCCGTTGCCATCATGCTTCTCGGCTTGAGCTCAAATTTGATGAGCCTAGCTTAATTGGGATTGAACTCCACTCAAGCTTAAGCTCAAGCTCGAGATTGAGGTCAAATTGGTACTATTAGGGCTATTAACAACACCGGTTGCTTTGTGTGCCAGCTCGGCCCATCTCGATTAGAATCCAGCTAAAGCTGAACTCGTTGTCTCATGAGCCAAGCTCAAGCTACGATCAGCTAAACTTCGGTTGGCTTGAGCCCGACTTGTTTAAAAGCTCGACTGGGTATATAAAGCCTTTGGTGAATTTATCAAATTGAAGTTTTTCAAAAGTGCAACCCAGAATACATGTAAATAACATAAGAAACAATCATGCCGTCACAACGGAACTATAATGTTAATGGCCTAATTAGCCTGCAAAAGACATATGTATATATATATATATAATGACCTATTTTAAGCACTTCTTTCTATTTAGATCTTTCAGGAATGAACTTCTACACCTATTGGGATGCAATTAGATTGATTTTTAGGATATTCTTTATCCATGCAGAGCAGTTTGTATGGGTCCACTCGCTAGATTCAATTTACAAAATAACTATCCGATACCCCAAGCAACTCATTTGGGTTATTTTCAGAGACAAAATGGTTAAAAAACAAAAGAAATAGAGAGACAAATGCAAGTAGTTATTATTGTAGAGACTAGCAATAATGGCCCGTGTTATGCCCAAGCCCAACAGCAATAATATATTGAAATTTTTATAGATATATTTGAAATAAGAAAAATCTGAAAGGAGAATAACTATAAATATAAATTATTTTAAATATAGAAAAAATTGTCTTTTGCGGCAAGGAAATGGTAGGAAGAAGTGGTGCCTTTCTTTGGTATAGAAGTGCTTTCATGCCTATTTTTCTCCTGATAAGTCTTTTCCATTTGGTTAATAATTGATGTGGATAATAATAAATCTTTACTATGCTTAAAAGATATATGGTATTAGGGATTGAACTCGATTAGAAAACCAATAGAAGATCTTGCAAAATTAAAATATATTATTTTTAGGCCATTAAAATATATGATGTTTAGGCCATTTGATTTGGAAATTGAAGTTCAATTTTGCACATGATTTTGCTATGAATTTTGGCTTTATCTCTTCAAATGCTATTCTTATCTAATAGGGTTTTTTAAGATAATACTTATAAGACATAGTAAGATGATCATTTTAGACTCTTAAGAATTAATCTTAAAACAAGATTTAAATTGTTATCCTCCATCTTACTTGGAAAAAGCAATTATCGTTTAGCCTATGATGATAAAGATTAACAAAATAATCTATCTAAAATAGATCTACCTATGGGACCCACTATTTTATTTAGATTTTGACAATAGATGGAAAATGTCTTATATTGTATTAAAGGAAAATCTTACAAATATTGAAGCATCATCATCTATTGATGGCCCACAACTGGTGGCCCATGTGTTTGAGGAGCTGCATTATTAACAAAAGGATAAGTATAAACATGTGCATTGTAACATGGTCAGAATCAACCAACATGGTCATCATTAATAATAGTTGCAATAGCATAGTATCATAAGACAGATTGTAGAGCCTACAAAAAACAAATTGGTGCATGCATCAACATGTGAGCCATCATGGACCCAGGGCAGCATTAGTTATTAATAGATGATGGTGCTTATATGTACTAAAGAAATATTATCGCTAGTGGGTTCAATTTTGGAATTTCTATATTTAGTGACTATATTTGCACTAATTAAACTTTGGGTCCCTCATATTGATGCTCATGGTCAGCAACAGATCCCACCAATTTTTGAACGAACCCATGATCCATGTCGATGTCTCTCCATCTAAGGTTGGTCCCACACTAGCCAAATTTTCCTCTGTTGCTTTAGTAGAAAACCTTGATTTTGTGGAAGGAATCCGGATATCACTGAGTCTTCAGGAGATATGGCTTTATCAGAGAGAGGATTTAGAGATAAAATGAAAAAATGTTACACTGGATATTGATAACTATATGAACAAAGGCTATGGAATCAATAGTCATGTTACTAACTAAAACCTTTATCGGTTTATCATATGTTTTGTGGCTTTAGATAAGATAATTATCCTCATCTAATTGAAAACCCATCCCCGTGTGCCACAAATCTATATCCTTTTCCTAAAAATGAATGTAAAGGGAGAAAGCACTTCAGCGAAAATTGGTTGATAAAGATAGATATGGAGATTTTTGTTTCTGAGTTTGAATGAGTTTGAAGATAAACTTATGTCAGTTGTCGTCTACTATAAATATTCTACAAGCTGTTAATATTTCCTAATTCACTCTTTAGAAGAAGGAAGAACAGAAATAACTCTTGGAAGGGAGCAATGGATTATCCTAGAACCATTGTTTCTCTTCTTCTTTTGATGGTATTCATTTCTTTTTGTTCTGCCACTAATGTTACTCATGATGGGCGTGCTATTGTAATTAATGGTGAGAGAAAACTAATTCTTAGTGGATCGATACATTATCCACGATCTACACCGGAGGTATATATTTAGAGTTTTTATACTTTGAGATTAATTTTTTATACTTAGATTAATATACTTTGTGGCTATTGATCTGTTAATCTCCAAGTATTATTAGACTTCCTTTTTTTCGCTCCATTTTGACTTCAATGAACAATACAACCATTTCACATGACCTCTTTTAACCGTGAAGACATACATTTTCATGTCAAATAGAATGTTCTTAGATGAAAAGGTTAAAAAAAAAATGGTAAAAAAAAGTAGTATCCCATTCATCTAAGTGGAGACAAATACCTTAGGAAAAGATCTGACGTTGTAAATCCTTTAATATAAGTCCCTTTTAAAAAGACCGCATTTGAATACATGTTGAATGTTGGATTGTATTATTGGCACATGCAAGTAGCACGTAAAATTAGTATTGGATTAATATTTATGTGTAAAGTTCTTTTTTTTTTTTTTCTTCTAGATGTGGCCAGATCTGATTCGGAAAGCAAAGGAAGGTGGACTTAATACAATTGAGACCTATGTTTTTTGGGACATCCATGAGCCTCATCGTCGTGAGGTATTTTGCCTTTCTATTTAAATTAATAGAACTTATATGTTACCACTTTATACTTACTAATTTTGCATCTTAACAGTATAATTTTGAGGGTAATCGTGACATTATCCGATTTCTCAAGACAATACAAGATGCGGGTCTTTATGCAGTTCTCAGACTTGGTCCCTATGTCTGTGCTGAATGGAATTATGGGTAAGTTTTTGACGTGTAGATTCTTATAATTCTTCTATCTTCTAATGAAGTTTTATTTTAAGTTTTGCTAATCATTAATTGTTAAAATTTTTTTAATATATTTTTATCAGAGGTTTGCCTGTTTGGTTGCACCAACTTCCAGGGATCGAGATAAGAACAGATAATAAGATATTTAAGGTTTATACTTACTTATGACGGCATTTCCTTCCTATTTAAGGTTTTTTTAATGTTTTTAGGGAAGAAATTATTTAATTGTATATAAATTTGGTTTTGTAGGATGAAATGGCAAATTTCTCTACTATTATAATGAACATGATCAAGCAAGAAAATCTCTTTGCACCACAAGGAGGACCAATTATCATTGCTCAGGTATATTTAAATGTGATTTTTTTTATATATATCGTGACTTTGAACTTTGTATGAATCAATATCCAATCTGGAGTATTCTAAATTTTGATATTTTACTCATCACTAACATAAAACTTTACTTTAACAGATTGAAAATGAATATGGAAATGTGATAAGTTCTTATGGAGAGGCTGGGAAGAGATACCTTCGGTGGACTGTACAATTGGCTGAATCTTTCAATGTTGATGTTCCATGGATCATGTGCCAGGAACCTGATGCCCCACAACCAATGGTATTTTTGTATTGCTTTGTTCTATTTGTTGTAACTCATATAATATAATTTCTCTGCTTACTTACTATTACAACTGGTTTCAACTTTTCCAAAAGATAAACACATGCAATGGATTCTATTGTGATGATTTCACTCCAAACGTCAACAGTGTTCCTAAAATGTGGACTGAGAATTGGGTTGGATGGTGAGTTTTCCCTGGTTTTCTTACACTTGTTATTGCTATTCAACATATAGTTTATCAATTAAGAGGTTTTCATGCGAGCCCTTTCGCTTTTTAGGTTCAAATCATGGGGACAAAAAGACCCACACAGACCTGCTGAAGATGTTGCCTATGCGGTTGCTCGCTTTTTCCAAAAAAGTGGCACTTTCCACAACTATTACATGGTCAGTATATTTCTGTACAAGCAATGATTTTTCTTTTTTTCCATATGTATTTATATGGTGGTCAATGATTTTTATGTTTCTATTGTAATTTTTTTGTTAGTATCATGGTGGGACCAACTTCGGACGCTCACCAGGGGGCCCATATGTTGTGACAACTTATGATTACGATGCTCCCATTGATGAATATGGTAATCTAAAACAACCTAAGTGGGGTCATTTAAAGCAACTCCATGAGTTGCTTTACTCAATGGAGAAGCTCCTCACTTATGGAGATAGAGTTGCCTACCAACTTCAAGATAACAATACATGGGTTAGTTCCTTTTCTCTTTGATTATTTTATTTTTTAATTTTTTTCTCATCTTTGAAAGTAGAAATATTAGTTTGTAATAAATATTTTATTTTTTGTATTCAGGCAACAATTTACACTTACAATGGAGCATCAGGTTGTTTCTTGAGCAATGAAGATGCTAACAAGAGTCATACAGTGACCTTCCAAAATAACTCTTATTACTTACCTGCTTGGTCAGTCAGTATTCTTCCCACCTGTGAGGAAGATGTTTACAACACCGCTAAGGTAAGATCTTTTATGTTATTATAAATATCTCTCTGGACTAGCAGAATCATTCTATATATATACATATATTTTGAAATATTTTATAGTTGAAAATCATGGTTGCATTAGGGGCTGCAGCCGACCTTAAAAATTGATACATAATCTATTGTTGTGGCCTGTCACGGTGTGAATTTTGTCTCAAGAAAGTATGAAAAAAATAACTCAAAAAAATTGGATATTGAGAAATGCCAGAATGCCCCAGCACTGCATCATAGTGACTGCACTCCCTTTGGTTCTCATAAGTCATAACAATTACAGCTACCACCAAACACCTCTCAAACCTTTCCAAACTTGGACCGAACCTTCATCGGGCTACCCCACACATATTCTAATCCATACTTTCCTCTTATCCTTTGCCTTTAGTCTTTGAAATTCCCAAACAAGTTGCTGGCTGTACCTTGCTGCAGCAACCATTTGTAATCCACCACATAAGCAAGATGCACCCTGAAGTTCAGGGGTACCAATTTATTGATGGCCCATTTTTAATGTCTGAATTGTATTGATATAGCCTCGGATACTCTGTCAAAGATTGTCCACTTGCACTCTAATTTTCAATTTATGGGAGTTTTTTTTAGTAGTATCCATGGGAGTTTTCTTATTCTTTTCTTTTTTGGGTAAACAACAATCATGGGAGTTAGGTCTGAAACTACCACTTAAAGTCCAAATTGTTTAAATGAGTTTGGGTGGACACAATCCTAATATCTAAATTGGCGGTTTGAACTTAACCTGACCTATCTAATGCGGGTTAGGTTTTATTACCGAACCCATAAATATTGTAGCTTGAAGTAGCAATCAGGGCCGAATTTTGCCACCTTTAACTAAGAAAGCTAATCAAAGGACTGGCTCAACCAAACCACCAACGAACATGTTAGAAACTCACTGAATTACATGAATTCTTCTTTTAAAAAAATAAGAAATTTTATTGTTTTTTCTCATTTTTTTTATGCAGATTACTACCCAAACTTCAGTAATGGTAAAGAAGCCAAATAAGGCCGAAAATGATAAGGATTTGACCTGGTTTTGGCTAGCTGAAGATATTGAGGATACCCTGAAAGGAAAGGGTACCTTCACTGTCTCTCAGCTTCTTGAGCAAAATAATGTTACTGGTGGTGATAGTGACTATTTGTGGTACATGACCAGGTAACTTTCCACTAAGTACTTAACTTAATAGACAATTTGTGTTGAGATTTAATATATTTTGATTTTGGGTATTTCTGTGCATCCATAGTGTAAGAATCAGCAAGCATGATCCTATGTACTCGAATCAAATGACTCTGCGTGTTCATACAATGGGTCATGGTCTTCATGCTTTCTTTAATGGAAAGCACGTAGGTAAGTTCAGATCCTTCTCCATTAATATTACATGAGGATGTGATTTTCTATTTGTTAATACCAACGATTTGCGTTTGCATATGATGTATGCAGGATCCAGTTACAGTTCAGATGGAGCAGAAGATTTTGTGCTAGATGTGCCAGTCACGATTAGTCCACACGTCAATCACATAGCCTTGATTAGTTCTACTGTTGGTCTGAAGGTGTTTACATAACTATGATTTTAATATTGATGATTGTAGTCTTTTATAGTTTTAGTTACTGAGTGATCCTGACTGCTTACATCTTTTGTTTTGATGAGTAGAATTATGGCCCTTTTTTTGATACGATTCCTACTGGAATTGCTGGAGCTGCTGGAGGTTCGGTCGAGTTAATTGGTAATGGAAATCTTACAATGAACTTGTCCACAAACCCTTGGACTTACAAGGTAAAGTACTGAACAAAAATATTTTTTAAAAAAAGTATGCTATTTGGTAATTCCTTTATCATGTATTTGTAATTCCACATTGTCCTCTTTGATTTCTCCTAGGTTGGTTTAAAAGGTGAAAGAAATCAAATCTGGGCAAATGATGACATTGTTTGGCAATATGATTCTATTCCGCTTAGGAGGCCCCTCACTTGGTACAAGGTACTCTCTCTAATAAAAATGATCTTTTCACACTAAGCTTTATCTTTTTTTTTTTATCGGTAACCAAACTTCCTTTAAAAAGGGAACAAATACAACTTGCACATTAAGTTTTATCTGTAGTGCATCATCTTTTACTCTCTCTCTCTCTCTCTCTCTCTCTCTCTCTCTCTCTCTCTATGTGTGTGTGTGTGTGTGTAATAACTATTATCTATTCACATTAAATTTTATCTTGTAGTGTATAATCTTATACCTTTAACATCTTATATATACTTCTGTTGTGTTTTAGACAACCTTCAGTGCACCTCTAGGAGATGACTCTGTAGTGGTAAACTTGGAAGGCCTACAAAAGGGAGAGGCATGGGTCAATGGCAACAGCATTGGGCGATTTTGGCCCACCGTTCTGGCTCCATCAGATTGCGAACCATGCTGGTATGGTGGTCCATATGATCCTAGCAAATGCGCAACTGGCTGTGGGCAGCCAACTCAGAATTGGTACGCCTATTTTGAGTTTTCTTAGTCCTCTTTCAAACATTATATTTTGGAAATTTCAGGGACAATCAAATTCACACAATTTAAATTTTAATTGGAACAGGTATCATGTGCCCAGATCAGTACTTAAAGCTGATGGTAATTCATTGGTCTTGTTGGAAGAAATAGGAGGGAGCCCATTCAGTGTGAATTTCCAAACTGTCACAGTTGGAACAGTGTGTGCAAGTGTTCCTATGGGTAATGTACTGGAGTTAGAATGTTCCAGTTACCGTTCTATTTCAAACGTTGAATTTGCTAGCTTGCAACCCACAAATGGCACTTGTGGGTCTTATGGAGGCCCAAGTAATAATGGTGCCCTTCTTTCCTTTGTTCAACAGGTATTTCATATTTTTAGTTTTCGCTTATCTATTTTATTTTATTTTATTTTTCACTGCATAAGTTTGTTATTTTTGATGATACAGGCATGCGTGGGTCAACCAAGTTGTTCTATCCCTGTGACACCAAATTTGCCAGGTGGCCGAAACGGAGTCGGCCTCACAGTGCAGGTTGCTTGTTAGGAATAGCTTTTTTTTAGAGTAATATAGGAAATGAATTAATTTTCTTAGTGTTATTATTTTTTTTTTCACTATACTAGTGATAGTAGCTTGTACCCAATTATTTGGGGTATTAACAAAATGAATCTTGAATAGAATTTTAAGCAAATTGCCTCTTTTGCCAGCTTTACTTGATTTTTTTTTCAGTTTGTTTGTGTTTATGAAGGCCCAAATTCCTATGAGTAGGAAGCCCCCGTATCTCCTCTCCTATGTTATGATGCAGTCATGGATAAAACAGAGATATGCAGTACAGACTAAGCTGCTAGTTATGCTGCTGGCCAACCCAAGAATAGAGATAATGGCCTATGAGTAACTTGCATCTTTTGGTCATGTTTGCCAATCGACTTCTACAAAGTTGTGAAAAAACTATCAGCAATTATAAATCCTTGATGATTTGGGCCATCACAAATCCTCATTTTTAGGATTCACATGTTCAGCCGTCTCCACATGGAAAATTTCTCAGCTCAAAGGGGAAAGATGAAAAATCCTCAAATTACATCTATTATAAAATGCCGCCTAAGAAATCTGAAGTAATACAATTATGTGGATTTCTTCTCCTCAAATGTTGCGCAGCTGTTAAAGGAAATGAGTTTGTGCGATTGAGCACATGAATCACTTGTAGCTAAGTGGTGCGGCACCTTCCCTTCACAAAAACAACAAAGGACCTGGCTATAGCACCAGTCATCGCCATCTCATATGCCCTTTGACTTATGATCATGAGGACTGCTTGGGAGTCATAAATCCTAAAGCCTAATGAACTAATAATATTAAATGATATAACTGAAGGGATGTGTGTGATCTAATGTAGCAAAAACCACTCCCATGTCTTTTGCTCCTCTATGTTAGCTATTCCAATGCTAAAGGAAACAACCTGCTGTCTCCATGTAGGTCACGACAACAACTAGAACTGAGTATATTCCGCCAGGATGGCTCCATCAACAACTATCAATGGGCACAATGAATTTTTTAATGATTATATACTTAAAATGAATGGCCAAAAGAACTTTTGGAAAGAATCATCGTCTTCGCTAATAAGATGATGAGCCTGGATTTGATATCTCTAATTCAAGACAAGGCCGATCTTTGATAAAGTCGATTATCAATTTAGATGTCGCTTGAGAATGTGCTAGCCTCATCATTAGCTTCAAATATGTATGATTTTCAAAATATGTATGCACCAATAGATGCATGTATGTGCCAAGGACATAGATGAGCGCCACACCTTATACTACATGTAACGTGTCATATCGCTTATGAGGCCGTCAGAGCCTAGGCATATGTGATTGACCCTCCTTTAACCCACAAGACGCGTTTTGGGTTAGGTGCGCCTACCCAGGAATAAAACCGCGAGGGGTCCTCTTGAATTGTTAAAGGCGAACAAAGGCCCAAAGCGAATAATATCTTGTGTGGGGTCGGAGGCATTACAGTATGGTATTAGAGCCCACATCGCTTATGAGGCCATCAGACCTGGGCATATATGTGATTGACCCCCCTTTAACCCATAAGACGTGGTTTGGGTTAGGTGTGCACGCCTAGAAAAAAAAACCGGACAATATCTCGTGTGGAGCCGGGGGCGTTATACTACATTCCATTGCTTGACCCATTTAATCTTGAAATTGTTATACATGGCAAATTTTCTTTTAAAAATTTATAATCCTAAATTTGGGCTGTTTTGTCATTCCCTCCGTATGGAGAAGGAAAAAATTAGAGGTTTTGGAATGGGGGAAAGAAAAACATCACTAGATGTAAGAGACAAGCCAAAACCTGATCTTATTTATAATATTATATTATATATCATGGACTGCGTTTTGCTAGAGGGCACCTCTGTGTAAAATGTAGGTTTTTTACCACTGCAGTTAACCTCCTCACTCTCTCTAATTAATACTGTATCTATTTTGACACCAATCTAAATAAGAATCACTTTCGGATTAAATTTCAATGAGTTCGTAAGTTTTATTTTTTTTATAAAAATTAATCTAATTGGATTGTAATTATTATTCAATTTGGTACTAAATTAGGTACTAAATCATAGTAGTTAATATGAGGTTGTTGGATTTTTCCTAAGGTTTCTCACCTAGTGCTTAAAAATTTCACCTCTCATGCAAACATGTGAGAAGTACTTCTTACCAGACAATTCTTCTATATATCATATATTATATATATAAATATATGTAGTAATAGATAATGGGTGGGAAATAGCTTTGGGCTAGTCCTACATTGGCTCTTGAGATAGGGCCACCTAGTAACCCCATTGGCCATTTTTTAAAAAAGAGATTTTACACAAGAGCACTTGTGTAAATTGAAACATGGACGAATTAGAGTGGAGTGCTCTTTTTTTTTTTTTGACAAATTTGCCCTCATAAAAAATAGTAATAATATCGTTACTTAAAAACTATATACTTGTGGGGAAAAACGCATACGAGTCAAACTCTAGTATTCTTTTTTGTGTTTATTTATCTCAGTATAAAGATATTATGACTTAAATATTGGAAACCAAAATTGGGCATATAATCTATAAAAAATGGTAACAATATCATTACCCGAAAATTATATACTTGCAAAAGAAAAAGATTTTTAGGTTAAATTTTAGTGTCATTTTCAGTATAATTTAAATTAGGTGCTCTCTCTCTCTCTCTCTCTCTCTCTCTCTCTCTCTCTCTCTCTCTCAATTAAACCTTTGGTAAAAAAATACATAAAGAATTTAAGCTATTAATTCTACACCAAATTTAACTAGCTCCTTTTAAATTAGTTTGCAATTTCACCATTAGGAGAAAGAGTAGTTTGTAGTTTCCAATTGGACTCAAGGAATTGATTCGAAATATATTGAATTTGAACCACATCATTTGGGCAAAGAAATAAAAATATATGCATAATGCTCTCAAAAGTGCTAATTTCTAATTTTATCTTTTCTAATTTTACCACACATCCACCTAAACATTCTCATTTCCACTACATTCATGAGATGGATGTAGCGGAAATGAGAATACTTAAGTGGATGTATGGTAAAACTAAGAAAGATAAAATTAGAAATGAGCGCTTTTGAAAGCATTTATGGGTAGCACTAATAGAGGATAAGATTAAAGAAACCCATTTAAGATGGTTTGGGCATGTTGAGCATAAGCTAATAATGGGACCGGTGAGAAAAAGTTTGGCTAGACAGATGGATGGCCAATCAAGAGATAGGGGTAGGCCAAAGAAAATATTAATGGAAGTCATTAAAAGAAGTTTAACTTATCGAAAAATTTGGCTTAAAATAGAATGGAATGGAGAAAAAGAATTCATATAGCCGACCACAACATGGTTGGGATAAGGCTTTGATAATGATGATGATAACATAATGCTAACTGAAGTACTATATATCAACTAACCAATGGTCTTGGCACACTTCCAAGATTTCAGGTTGGTACATTACTTAAAACCTCAAACCATTTATGCCAAGTCAATTGATTTGGCTTAAAGTTTTTTCATTTACATGATCAATTATAGGTACCGACCGACACTCAAATTCAAGAAAGTGCATTAGAATGTTGAACACATGAACCTTTTTTAAGATTTTATTTGAGTGCATTAAACGTTCTAATTCTTAAAGTGAGAAATACTCACTTGGGCATGCACACTACACATCTGAACCATCGTATGAGACGGGACCCACCAGCTGAGCTTCATGCATGTCATTTGAAACTAAATAAACACATGTGAACACTTTCTACTTTAGAGTTAGTAAAAAAATATTAAATGAAACATTGCTATATCTTGTACAAGGGACTAGGGAGTGAGGGATTTGCATTTTAGATGGGCGCAATGCATTGAAAAAATTTATTAAGAAGAATATGTATTTTGAAAATAAACAAATAAATAAATAATATTTTACTAAAGATTTTTTCTTTACTAAAGATTTCGAGAAATGTTTCTGGGCGTAATTTGAAAAACATTTCCTGTGGTGTTCTAGCTCTCTCTCTCGAAAAAAGGAAATAAAAAGCCTTTGGGGGATTGTTTTCCTCTCAACTATATAATTTTTAGGTAACAATATCGTTATGAGTTTTTATAGATTATATACCCATTTTATGTCTCCACCATCTTATCCGTAATATCTTTTATGCTGATGTGCATAAATTTCAAAATAGACACTGAAATTTGACTAAAAAATGTTTTTCTCTTCGCAAGTATATAATTTTTAGATAACAATATTATTACTATTTTTTTTATAAATTCTACGCTCAACATCTGAGTCATAATATTTTTATACTGAGATGAATAAATATAGAAAAAAATACTAGAATTTGACCTAAATATGGTTTTTTCCTGTAAATATATAATTTTTAGGTAATGATATCATTACCATTTTTTATAAGTGCAAATTTGTTAAAAAATATATACAACATCCTAATTCGTTATACATGTGTTTTTAATAATCAAATCGTTTAATTTATATTTAGAATGAATTTATTCGTAAAAATATTTATATAAAAGTATATGGATTCATAGATAATGGGTGGGAAATAGCTTTGGGCTAGTCCTACATTGGCTCTCAAGATAGGACCCTAGCTCACCCAATAACCCCATTGGCCATCTTTTTAAAAAGCGAATTTTACGCAAGAGCACCTGTGAAAATGCAGACAATACATGCACCGCAACTTTTTCACACGCGCAGAAGCTCCGACCGATCTTTCCTGACAAACAAGGAAACGTGAGGAAATGATCACTTTCTTCTTCCCATCCTACCCTTGGAGTAGAGCCGTTTATGTGACAAGAAATCCAGACCCCTCCTTCCTTCCGCGTCATTTCTCTCTTCCTCTCTGTGTCTCTTCTTTTCTCTTTTCTTTGCAAGGCCTCGCGTTTCTTCCATTCCTTGCTCCAGTTTCTAATATCTAGGGCAAGACCACGCACCCAACTAACAAACAAACCTCTCTCCAACTACGAACCACCTCTCTCCATTTTTAGGGCTTTTCAAGTATCAACAAGAAGAAGAAGAAGAAGAAGCAGGAGGAGGAGGAGGAGGAGGAGGAGGAGGAGAAGATGGATTGGGGAAACGTCACAGCTGAAGATCTGATGGACGCGCTGCGAGAGGTGGACTGGGCGTCTCCTCCGCGGCCCCTCACCGAGTTCTTCTCCCGATTCACCATCCCTCGCTCCTATTCCAAGTGGAATAGCCGCCTCAAATGCAATCTCTACTAGTACCATCTCTCTCTCTCTCTCTCTCTCTAAGCTTCCTGTTTAAATATCTCTCGATCTCGTGAAGAAATTTTGTTTGATTGAATTCATGTTCGGATTTGGTCGGAAACCCTAAATCTTGTTGCATTGTTGTTGTTGTTTCTATCGATTAGATCGGTTCTGTTCTAACTCGTCTTTTTTCCCTTTTTTTTTATAATTTGTTTAATTAGTTACTCCTTGTTGATCTCTGATTAAAAGCCCTAATTTTTCGTGTTGATTCGAAACAGTGTTTTTTTTTTTTACGTTGAATTAACTTCTAGATTAGTATTTTCAATGAAAGCATTTGTCAAACGCCACATCACATATGTAAATGAGCGCAAACAAATGTGATCGTGCATAACCGTTATGGATGCGCATCATTTGCGAGCGGCACGTTTTCATATTTTCTGATGATTTGTGTGAGTGGGTGGTTTCTAATTGATTATGTCAGTTTGATAATATTAGATTCGGTTCTAATTTGACTGCAAATGGTTCTTTTACCTTTGTACAAGTTCCAGTGGACAGTGGTTGAGGTCTTAGAAACTGTTTTGATGTGTTATATTGGGGACAGCATTGTCCAGTTACAGATTGCATATGTTTCAGATGTCGCCCTTCTTTTATTGGACAGTCTCTGACCACCGTTGAGCTTACAAAATGATAGTTGTATGAAACTGCTGTAGAATTAAATAGCACTCATTGTCTGTCTTTTATCTTATTCAACTTTGAAAGGAATACAAGTAGGCTATGATGCCTAGATATGGCGTGAGTATGGCAGCGACATGCCATGCACATGTTAGAACACGGATTTTACGCGTAAAAATTGAAGTATCAGATATGATACGACATGGTACGTTGCGCATTTTGAAGTGTCTGTGCATCATAGCTTGTAGGCTTCAGGTATATGGTTACACACATGGTTTCTTAAAGATTGCAACAAATGGATATGTATTTGGCAACAAATGGATTGGCTTTCACTTCCTTGAATGTTGAACAAATAGTTTCTTATCCCTTTTCTTTTGGTGTTATCTTCTCACTCCCCTTCAAACTGGACGGGTATGGCTGGATGGTTAATTTGATCCATAAATCTGCAAAACACTTGCAGTTGAGTACTTTTGCCATGATATATGCTTATTGATCGTCACTAAAAATGTAGACAACTTGTAAATGGTCAATATTAGAATGTTCTTGAAAAAAAATGAGCATAAATTTCAATATGATGTGTTCGTGCATGAAAATAAGGATTGGCTGTGAGATAGATGGCACCAACATTGTCAGAATGTGAGGTTGGATATGATTTATATTTGACACCCATATCATATAGGGTTTGTGATTGCCAATGAATTTCAGATGCAGCAGCTGAGAGAGAACAATACTTTGCTTTGATGCTTGATTCTGATATTGTAATTGCTTCTTTGCAAACCAAGACCTTATATTTGGACATGGCTGGGCCTGATACGAAGCACCAGTCTTCAATGAAACCAGCCAAATCAGCACCAGAAGTCTACATATATGTCAAGGTCACTAGGAGCAATCTGATGATCATAATCTCAACCATACCTTTAAGATATTGAAGGATTCGTTTGGCAGCCTCAAATTGTATTGTGCGGGGAACATTTATAAACCAGCATTCCTGATTCACAACATAGGCAAGATCATTTCTAGTCATAGTCAAATAATTTACGGACCCTTCCCTTCTATTCTGTTGTTTGTGCTGTTACATTGAAGTTCATCATCTTATTGAGATAATTTGGCCCTGCACGCAAGTGGAGTTGAAATTAGCTTGCAAGCATCCATGTTGAGATGAGATCAAATGTCCATGCTCCATAGATTAACTTCATCTGACTTAAGCACAATCTGTTATCCAATTTGCAGGCTTGCAAACCTAAAAAGAAATATTGGCCCCAAAATTCGTCATATCCAACCTCGATGACAAGGTGTCTATCATAGAGTTAATATCCAACCTCTACGACAAGGTGTCTATCATAGAGTTAATATCATTGAAATTATTTCTTGTGACAATAGGATCATCCACATAATTCATTAAAATAATAGTGGATGCATGGCACCAAATCATCTGATGAATATAGAATGATCGGCATGAGAGCAGCAAAGTCCCAAGTGGATTTGATAAGAACTGAGGCTTTGAAACCAAGCCCTTGGGGCTTGTTTGAGTCATAGATGGTCTTGTGAAGCTTTCAAAAATTAGAAGGATTCAGTGGATTGACAAATCAAAATGGCTAGGCTATATGAACCTCTTCAGATAATCTGTTGTGCAGGTAAACGTTTTTCATATCCAGTTGGCAAGGGCCACTTAGAAGAGATAAAGCCACAGAAAGAACAATCTTGATGGTTTGGGACTTCACTATCAGACTATATGTTATCATCACAATCAATACCATGTTGTTCATGATAGCGCTTGCAACTAAGTGGCTTTGTCTATCTCAATTGGCCTATCTAACTTTTGCTTGAATTTATATACCAGCTTACATTCAACAATATTTTCATTGGATGGAGGTGGAACAAGAGTCCATGTCCCTTGTTTTAGTAGTGAATTGAACTCATTGTTCATTGCTAGCCAGTAGCCACAAATTGTGGTCCTACTCATTGTAGTGTAGGTTTTGTTTCAACGGGTAGAGAGATGACCATGAAGCAATGCATGGGGTATGGATGCCGAGTAACCACCTAGACCTTCGGCTTGTAGGTTTCATCTCTAGACCTTATAATCATGTAATGCCTCGATTGTCCAATCAAACTAGAGGTACCCTGATTTGGAGTGGCCACAACAAGCATTGATGACAATGAGAGGTCTAGGGTTGATGGTTGTGTCTTGTATGGCCGGTGGGAAGGAAGATGTAGTTATTGAGGGCTCTGCGAGAGGTGGAATTTGAATTTGATTGGTATGGGGTGATGAATTGTTTAAAGCTGTGTATGATTGGGCGAATGCACTATATTACTCATCAGATTTGATGTGTCATGAGACAATGGGACTTACATCAAAGATTCTCTGCACTCCATCAAAGGTTCTCTTTCATCAGTAATCTTTATGTGGGACAATAACCTAAGAAATCAGAGAAGGAATGTAGGGCAAATTTTGCGTGGGCTAGAATCATGAAGATGTGGATAGCTAGTGCATCCAAACAGCTTCATATGATCTTAGGTTGGTGCCATGCCATGAAGAATTTTTAAGGGACAATCATTTTTAAGAACAGGTGTGGGTAACTGGTTAATGATATCAGCACTTGTAAGAATGCTTCAACACACAAAAGAGATGGATAGCGGTGGTTGATCGAAAGAGTGCAAACCATAGTTGTGTATGGTAATTTTTTCCTTTTGGAGACACCATTTTGTTCAAGGTGTATGTGTGCACCAAAGTTGATGAATGATCTCGCATTTTGAAAAGTCATCATCATCAAAATCTTGTCCTAACTAGGTTGGGGTTGGCTACATCAGTGTTTTAAAAGTTGCACTGAGGTGCACAAATTTTGAGAAGTCATCATCATCAAAACCTTGTCCTAACTAGGTTGGGGTTGATCACATCAGTGTTTTAAAAGGCGCACTCAGCCACTTTGAGGAGAGGCGCCTTTAGTGAAGCGCACTTGAAGCATGCGAGGCGTGTGCCTCACATTGTGGTGCAAGGCTCAGCCAAGCGCATGCCTTTTCACTTGTGTTGTTTCCTTTTTTTGTTTTTTATTTTTTTGGTATTGCTGCTGCTACTGCCTCCCCTTGTTCTTCTATTTGCTGCTGTTGCTTTTTTTGTTTTTTTTTTCTCTAGATGGTACTGCTACTTCCTTTTCTATTTCATTTTTTTTCTTTTTCTTTTTCCTTTTTTTTTTTTTTGTATTGCTGCTACTACTGACTCCCCTTGTTCTTCCATCATACTGCTGTTGCTGTATGCTTTCAATTTTTCTTTCGAAATGATGTACTGATGCAATAATTATTTCAAAATGGTGTACTGATTCAATCATTTTTCAAAATGATGTACTGATTCAAAATTATTGTATGCTTTCAGTTTTTCTTTCAAAATGATGTACTGATTCAATCATTAATTCGATTGATTCCTTGATGAGTGTCGAATTATTGTTAGATTAATGTGTTAGTTAAATGAGAATGGCAATGACTTATTTTATGGGAATTTTGTACTTCTGTTGAATGTTTAGCATTTGGACTGGTGGATGCTTTTATCACTTTTGGAATTCTTCTACTATTCTTTGCCCTTTTTTTTTGTTTTAATTTTTGAATTATTTTCACTTTGCCTATGTTGAATTTTAAATTATTTGTCTATGCTAAAATATCTATTTTTTTTTACCTACGATGTGTGCCTCACTTCAATGAAGCCCGCGCGTCGCCTTGTGCCTCGCTTCTAGGCCCTAGGAGACCTTGGCGCCTCAATGCGCCTTTCGCCTTTGACAACACTGGGCTACATGGATTTTGTTTCTCTATTCCGATTTATCATAAGCTAAATCCTTAGATAAGTTACAAGGCTTCCAATCTATTGTTACTATCTCCATCCACATCCCTTTTGGCCTATACTTTTCCCTTCATAGGCCATCAATCTGCACAACCAACCTTTTCCTTACCAGCGCCATTGCCGGCCTACATTGAACATGATGAAACCATCTAAAACGGATCTTGCTAATCTCATCCTATATTGACCCTAAGTGCTTTCAAAAGCATTCATTTCTAATTTTATCCTTTCTAATTTTACTACACATTCATCTCAACATTCTCATCTTTGCTACTTCCATTTTGTGTATACGTTGATTCTATTGTCATGACCGGAAAGATGTTTCATATCCCTCGCCGTTGCTTCTCGCAATTGCCATCACGATGCCCACGTCGTTGCTGCTTGTCATCGCCACGCTTTGGCATGCATCGCCTTCATCTAGCTCTCTCTCTCTCTCTCTCTCTCCCCCACTCATTTGATTCACCCAGGAGACCATTTCGAGGGAAGCTTCTCGAAAGGCACTTTCGCCTCTTATATTTATTGAGTTTGTACTTTGGAGTTCAGATCCTCAAAGCCCACATGCGACACACCTCATTGAGTTGATAAATGGGCCACCAAGGCACATGGTTGAGTACATATTCTGGTTCCCTATGTTTAATAATTGTCACTCCCTAGCCACTAGCCTATTGTAGGGAAAAAAATAACTGGCCTACAGTATATATTATGTATATCCTTTTCTTACCAAATATATATAATATTAAAAATAGCTCTAGCGATTTCATTGCAAATATATATAATAAAAAATGGGTCTAGCCATAGTTTATAGAATAAATTAAATGTATTACTTTATCTTTATCTATTATTTAAAGTTTTAATATTTAGTCTATATTTTTACATATAAATTATTTTTTATATTTTCGAAATATTTTACCGAAATTCCGAATTGGTCAAAATAATTTCAGTTTGGCGGCCAAACTGAAATGGGGGGCACCGGAATGAATTTCTCAACATTGGGAGAAAAACAAGTTATATAAAATAAATACCAGAAACAGAGCTAACTGTTACCTTATTTTAGGAATGTGCGGAGGCACAGATAATAGGATACCAAGAATCTTCAATTGTGTACCATGAAGAGAAAGAGCTGCTAAGGCTTGAGGAGGAGGATTTACTATTGTGTTAGTGATTGGATTCATTAAATCGATGCCAACATTGGAGGGCAGTGTGGCCTTGTTTGTTGCAAACTTGACAGGTTGGCACTTTGTGGTGTCTTTGAATTGGTTGAAGGGATGAAGGAACCACGCTCACGACCTTGGGAGCATCCTCCATGATTGTTGTGAGGGCAATGAGTGGCATGATCATGAACTTGAAGTCATATTCATCCATGTTGGTCGAACGTGGCAGATAGTTGTTCGGGCTAAATAAAGTCATCATGTGAATGCAAAAGTGCCTTTTGAGTCCTTGAATGTTGGGTAGATGTCCCGAGTTTGAAATGTGGTTTGAACCACTTTTTAGTTTCAATCTAGGCCATCCAAGATCCATAGAATCTTGTCTTCATCAATTGAAGGCTTTTGAATCACATCAAGTACATCATGGAGACACTTGAATGGTTTGCTCAGCTGACTTTCATGGTTTGACCTTGCGATAAAATTGAATTTGTGTTGCAGTTCAGCCTTATGCATTGTGCCATGTAGGATGAAGATGTCATGTAGAGCATTCCAAATGTCCATTAAAGTAGGTAAGCAGACAACTTCTGGAGGCACTGATTCATTAATGGTGGAGAAGTTCCAAGAGAAAAGTAGTTAGTCTACTTGCTTCCATTGGTCATAGGCAAGAATAGGTGTGGTGGCTGAAATTGCAGATGAGGATGTAGTCTGTGGTGGTTATGGGACACACTGATCGACAGAACCATGTACCAATGAGATGACTCTTCCATTGACAATACCATTTTTTTTTCCAAGAAAGTTTGGTTGTGATAAGATTGACTAGTGTAGGAACTGCTTTGGCTAGCTGAATTGGATTGGAGGTTGAGGTGGAGTGGCAGCGGAGGGGTTGGGGGTTGCAGAAGATTAACTTGCCATTATTGGAAGGAGAAAAAAAAGATTAGAGTTTCAAATGTGGAAACTTTGCTTGGCTGATGCAGTGTTAAAGTAAATAGCACTAGCTGATTTTGGTTATCTTATTCAACCTTGAAAGAACACATATAGGATTCAGATATTGAATGCTACTAGTTGATTATTTCTAATCTTGTTTAGGAGGCTACTGATTGGATCACTAAGATAATCCAAGCAACATGTTGTCAGAGCCATGCCCAATCTATGGCATGTCCCTCTTATCCTTCTGTCTATAATATATGCAGTTGGGTTCCAGAATTCAGCTTGCAGCACATAGGGTGCAGGCTGGAGATGCTGAATCTTGTTTCATAGCGCGGGTTGTGTTCAATGGTATTATTTTTGATCTGTAGACTTGTGCTCCACTTGTAACTTTTTTCTAGGGTCCTCTAGTTCACATAGGGTGCAGGCTGAGATGCTGGATCGTGTTTCATAGAGCTGGTTATGTTCAATAGTGATGCAGTCTGGGCCCAATAAGTGGTCCCATTCAAATCAAATTATATTAGGACTATGTTATTTTATTAGTAGTTTTCTAATTACATTGTTATTAGGAAAGTTTTCATTATTAGGTTGGGTTTTCTAATTGCATTAGGTTTGCTTTCTTATTTATATGGAACTGCAATATGTTATTTCCCAGACTTGAATTGATTAATAGAATTGAGTTTTATCCCGGATAAGTATGTCCTTGTGTGTTTGAAGTCTTTTGCTGATTCGAAATGTCCTTCGGCATGTGCTTCGGCACCCCTACGCAGCCCTAACCCTACGGCTTGCATCAAATAGTATTGTTTTTGAGCTGTAGTCTTCTGCTCCACTTGATAACTTTTATCTGTGGCCTTTAGTTCACACTTTTTAGTATGATTTTGCTTGACCTCTCATATTTATTTATAGTCAATATTCGACAGTGTTACTTTGGGACATGCTTCTGTAACTTAAGTACTTCCTGTTGATATATCCAGTAGATCATCTTTTACTCTCTCTCTCTCTCTCTCTCCTTTTGATGTTTTGACTTTTTAAAAATACTTGATTCTTTTGGTTTCTTTATGCAGCTATCGAACAAATTACTTCATCATGATAATTTTCATTCTTGGTATGTTATCAAGCTCTTTTTGGGGGATGAAACATTGTTAGATTGATTGTTAGGATTTCTAATTTTCATTCTTATCTCCTTTTTTTTATTATCCTCATCATTGTTGTTTCGGTAATGTAGGCATGGGATTTCTAAGGAGGCCGCTGGCTATTGTTGCTGCTCTTTTAACAGCTATAAGCATTGCTTTCTTAAATGACAGGTAAGCTTTGTGGCTTGAAGATTTGTCATGAAATTGTGATATGCTTATGTGTTCTCTAGTGTCAGATGAAATATAATTGAGGGCTTGTTATTTGATGAGGGATTTGCTTACATAGTTGCATTTTTGTTTGCCATCTTATGCGAGTGGAATAACTCATGAAGTTTTGGTTGTGGGTCTTGGGTCTAGAGAAACAAAGTATTGAGTTTTTTTTGTTTCCTGTGCAACAGTTATTATGGTGTGTTTTGTTAATCCTAGGGATTTATAATCTGATTATTCATTATTGCATGCTATTGGTTTGCCTTGTTGCCTTGTTTAAGATGTTATATCTTTGCTTTTCTGGATCTTTAATTAAATTAATACTAATTGTAGTTCTTCATCAGTTATAGGGCCTTTATTACTTATATCTGAGGTTCCCTTTTTGAGTTTTACATGTGTTTCAACTTTCAAGGTAGCCAAATGAACATAAAGTTCAAATAACACAACAGCTACCAACAGCCCGCAGCCCGTGTCAAGCTAAGATTACTTGTCTCTTAGAGCCTGTTTGCTTGCGTAAACTGCATAAGTATTCATGCCATAAGTGGTTAAAGGTGAAGAATGAAGGTGGATTTACAAAAATGGGAATCAAATACACTTCTTTTTTTTTTTTAACAGAAATAGAATCTGGGGAAGATAGGAAATGATACCAAGCGATCACGCTAGTAATTCACATCATAGGAAAGTTAAGGTTCCATCTAAATTGCTGTCTTATATCCTTCACCCCTAAACTCATATCATTCACCATCTAAATTGTTATCTTATATCCTTCACTCCTAAACTCATAATCATTTACGCTCAGCTCTTTAATAATCCTCTGGTGGAGCTTATTTTACCATAAATTCTTATGTAATCTAATGCAAACAAACAAGCCCTCGGGAGAAACTTTTAGAGGACCTAGGGACACAAAAATTAGCAAATAGCCTAGGGAAACCCTCAGAAACTGTTAAGGTCAAAATCACACAAACCCAACATGAGGGTTTACTTTATATTTGTTTATTTAAAAATCTCAATAACATGAGGGTAACTAAATGTTTGATTACATATGGTCCATCATTATCATCATCAATAACATCAAAGCTATGTTGGGTCAGCTACATTAATTCTTTTTCTCAATTCCACTCCATCCCAGGAAAGAAGAGATAAAGGGTGGTCTTGGTGAAAGGAGAGATACAGGACAATGGGAGATACATTTTAAAGACTTAATTGCAGTTTTTTTTTCTTGATAACTAATTTGAAGAGTTTAAATTTAAAGGAGATAGATTATGAATTACCAAATCATGGTATGTGTCTATGCATTTTTTTTTTACTCAGTTTAATCGAGGGATCCAGATAATTAAAAAAGTGTACAAAAAAACTGTAAATTAGGCCTTAGCTTAACGAAGAAAGTAGATCATTTAGTCCTGATCTTGACTGGGAAATGAGAAATGATTAAGAATGGAGAAAGATCATCATGGTCTTTTTTTTTACATAAGGATGATGGTATATAAGAACTATGCATATTGCTGAATTATTAAAGACTAGATATAATGACAAAATGAAGGGAAAATTAGTTTCGGCAAAACATCAACATATTCACTCTGCATAGGGATTTCTAAAGACCACCTCCCACATGGCTCTTCTATGAATGTATTTAAGATGGGTTTAGTTCTCTAGCCTCTATTTTTCAAGAACTACATGTAATCATCATATGTATTGTAGCTTGGTTGTCTTGTTTCTGATGTTTAGTTGCATTCTTTTTTAGTTGCCTGGTTTTGGTTTCTTGGCTAGGCTGAGCTTTTTCAGTCAGTTTCTTTTTTGGGGTAATAAAATATATTGTTATCAGGTAAAGTGCTTATGGTCATGTTTTTAAGGTGTGATCATTCTATTTTAGTGAAACATATGATCACATGATCGCAATTGTGATCACATCTATCTTCTCCTGAAAGTCCGAAACATATGATTAAGGTGTGAGGCAAAGGCCTCTTGGTGACATACAATTCTATTATACTGTCTTTGATAATTATTTGGTTCTTTCTGGATCCTTTTTATAATTCTATGTATATATTGTCTTTAATAATCACTTGGGTTTTTTAGCGCGTTGGTCAGTGGCTTTTTTCTGTGGCCCAACATCTGTGTTAGTAGTTTTGGTTATTGTAGAGCTCTATAGCCTTTTGTAATACGGACTATGTATTCTTTCTTCTGCTATATTACTCGAGCCTGGGTGACTGAAGTTTGTAGTTTTAACTTTTTGCTCATTCTGTTTTGCCCTTTTAAGTCCATACATAATGGCTAAGGTTTCAAATTACAGCTTTGCAGTTACTTTTAACGAGAAGGTAACAAGAACTGTGAGACAGTTTTCTCCTCATTTAGCTGCAAAAATGAGGCCACCTATAACGTAAGTTCTATAGTGTACATGTAATGTCTTCTCTAGAACAAATATTTGTTGAGCACTGACATATTTTAATGGAAGTTACTAATGGTACCATTACTTTCAGCCCTGTTATTCGTGGGCGTCCATCAGCGAAAAGAGCAATTCATATCTGTGGTCGTCCTCGTTGGATGTTTGTCGTGGTATTTGCGGCAGGTAAAAAAAAAAAAAACCCTTAAGAGCTACTTTTTTCATTTCAAAATTAGGTCCATGCTATCATGGCAGAAAAGAATAGCGCTGTACTGATTAAAAGAACAAAAACGAATAGAACTGGTCACTGTTGGTTGATCAAGATTGATTTTCTCTCCGCAGCCAGTTGCGTCCTTTGGATCACTTCTTGTAGCCTCCTTACTGTCCTGTGGGCATTTGTCATCGGTCTTCTTGGTGAATTCTGTACCCTAATCCTTGCCACCTTTTTATTATCTCGCTTAACTGTTGTTTCCCCTTTCAACTGAATATTAATGTATCTCATTTACCATTCTCACGTGTTTTTTGTGATCATTTCATATTGGCAGCAACTATCCTTCATGCAAGCTTTAGAACACCTAACCTGAAGGCTCGTCTAAACACATTCCGTGAGGAGTTTCGTGCAGTGTGGCGCAATTACAGTGAGCTGTAATGCAAGACCATATATCCATCGATTTCATATTGATGATGTATGTGTACTCCAGACCTATTTGAGTTCTTTACTAGTAAACTTTTTGAGTAAGACCAAGAAATGCCAATTTTATAATGAAGTTGAAGCAGACTAGAAAATCCTAGTAGAGGAGAAAAGATAATCAATACTCTGGTATGATCTCAAAATGCAATTGAAGTCCAAAACCTGACAACTGAAATCAACATCTCTTACACAGTCTCTATTAAAATTAACTCAGATCTAAAATTTTATTTGGTGAGTGAGAGAATCCTTTGGGTAGATATATTTTATTTGTTTTTCTATCAAGTGCTCAAGTTCTTTTCAAGTGCCTTGTGGCTGTACTATCTACACAGCCAAATTTGGTTACATTGGCTGTACCTGGTACCTACATAGTCAAGTTAGGTTTCATTTTCTACTTGAGTTGATGACCACCAGCCTGTTATCATCCCAGTGCACATATTAGATTCCCAAGTCTTTCAGATTTCATGAAAAGCTAATGATGTTGGTGGATCTTGATTCCATGTTTTTGGGATGGACTCTGTTCAAAGAACCATGAATGGACCCTCTTTCTTAGTCCCAGTTAACAGATGGATCCAGTTCAAGTAGAATCTGTATCCAAATACCTGTTTAGCCTAATGTATAATTGTTCATAACATACTTGGGTTTTGGATTTGAGTCCATTCAGGTTTATCTGAAATGGGGCAAGGTCAAGTAATTAGACCTACATTGGTTCTGGGTATAGGAACATTAATTAGGTCTGAGCCTGGAGTCACCACCCAAACCTAATGCAACCTGACTTCTTATGTCCTTGCAGAAACCAACTACATCCTAACCTCTGCCTTTTTAACCTCATGTGTCTTAATGCTTTTGATGCAGGGCTCTGATTGTCATGAAGCAGTGTGCACTTCCATTTGATCGGCCGAGCTGCTCTGCCTATAAGCAGCAGACCTTTTTACTTCAGCGACTGCAACTTTGTACAGACTGTAAACACTATGCTGTTCTTATCTGTGGAACAGTTCCAGTATTTTCATTTGTGAAGCATCTGTGCAGATCCTTCAGAGAGAGCGCTAAAATCTCTTGTTCTTGGATACTTTCTCAATTAACAGATCATCTATTGCTTAGTGTTAATGAAGTGTTCCTGTGTGTTTCTGTTGATAAATGACACGATTTATGACAATAATCCTGCGAAGCCCATCAATCAAAAACTCATGTTTTGAACTTTCAATTGGTGCTTCTTTTTATTTGGTTTCTATTCCCGTGTGACGAGTATTCTGCAATTACTTATAATCGTGAGCGAGTGTGGTGATGATCTGGTGCGTCCTGTATGCCTCACATTATTTTCTCTGGTGGCTTCTGTAGAGAGGTAGACCTTATTTTTTTTAAATCAGAGTCTGAAGGTTTACAGGTGTCTTGGACCCAAATACCCTCTACCAAAGCCATGTAATCTAGCACTATGCTATTGACCCGATTGTGGCTGTTGTCCATTAGTGCTGCAGCTGAGCAGCTGAACTGGCAGAGAATTAGTGGGGAAGAGGAGAGGAGTGCATTCTTATTGTTAGGGTTTCAAGGTCTTTTTCTGGGATTCCATTTTAAGAGGAGATGAGGCTTTGGAGGTTTTGGAAGGAGAAGGGGCTTTAGGATAGAAAAGCGAGGGAAGAATCATATTTCTCCTGTTAATTTGATTAATTTTGATTCATTGGTCCTTGCATTTCTTCATTGAAATGTAATAATAGATACTTGTTCAATTCAGTGATGTGTTTTAGATGGGTTTTGTTATTATTACTATCATGATTGAGTTGGGGGCTGGCATGATTTGCCTATTAAGAAAGTAGGAAAAAAAATAATAATAATAATAAAAGTTCAAGATTTTCTGTTGTTTTTCGTTCTTATATATATATATATTTATTTATTTTAAAGAAGCTCAAGATGTTCAGTGTTGCATTCAAGAACGATTCATCGACTTAGTAAGTTGTTTGGAGCAATGATGAGAATCGAGAGCATTTGACCATCTTTTTACATGATTGTGTTTGAATGTTGGTTGTATTTTTAATTTTGCTAAAATAAACATGCACCTCTTCAAGTTTCAGTTTAATCTGCAGCTACCAGATTTCATTTCGGGCAGGTATGGTGCACCCTCCTTCAACGCAAGGTGGACCTCACCTTTTCAAAATCCAAGCCTTTCATTGGCCCTAACACCATATGTAGTGATCAGCGAGTAAATTATTATTCAAATATGTGAGATGGCCACTATTGAATTTGGTTGTAATTGATGCACTTTATAAAACTACTCTCTTGTTTGGGATAGAAATGGAGTTCTTCATGTGTGATCAATGTAATGGTTGGACCATTGGTACGAAGAAAATTTTTGTCCAATTAAATGTAATGGGTGTCAGTTGATGATCGGCTTAGAGCGTCTCCAACTGACGTTTCAACATGCCACATGGACTGGGAAAGGGCAGCTTCAACCGACGCCAAAACCTCTTTGGCATTTGGCATTTGGCATTTGGTATTCATCTTCGGATGTATTTGGCATATGAAAAAGGCGGTGGCCTTTTTTTAATTTTTTATGTGTGGTTCTCAAAACTTTTGAGAAAGTAAGACCGTTGTAGGTTTTAACTGTTGGAGGACTGTTAAAGTTCATGTAGAATTACTATTGTGAAAACGAGACTATTATTTAAAAAAAAAGATTTACCGTTAGAGGACTTTTCCTTTTTTTGGATTTTTTTTTAAAATGAGAATATGGGTCCCACAATACGTGCAAAGGCTTGGAGCTCCCATCTCCTATAAACTAGGAATGTGCTAGTTATGTTTTTCTCATTCACACCATGGATTTTCAATACTCTCAATTACTTTATTTTTTCACCCAACACAATCACAATTTTTTGGAGAAGCTTCCAAAATCCCTATTGATGAGGCCTCACAAAAAAAAAAAAAAAAAAAAAAAAGGACTAGTGTTTGACGTATTGACTTCGGCATAAAAGAAGACCATCTTGTAAGTTCATCGCTGAACACCAATTTGGATGCTATGCATGAAAATGAGCAAACACTTGGAGCATTTTGAGAACAAGTAGGAGAATACTATCACAAAAACAAGCAATTTGACATTGTTGGAACAAATAAAATGTTGCCATAACGATGACAAAAGATTCAAGCATCTGTCAACAAATTTTTAGATGTCTTGCCACAATTATTGTCAGAAACTAAGGTGGCAAGAATGAACAAGAAAAGGTAAAATTAAATATATATAAATGAAGCTTTTATATAAATAATTCTTAATTTTATCTTAAATTTAATTTTCATATTGTAGAAGCGAGAAAAACTTACAAACAACTATACGAATCAAGATTCACCACAAACAACAAAGCTTTTTAAGTAGAAGATGGAACATGATAAAAAGAAAGTGCAATTGAAGAAAATACAAATGGAGATGGAGATTGCAAGAATGGATACATCCCAAATGTCTACAAAGAAAAAGATACTATTCCCAGAAAAAAGGAAAAAAAGGAAAATTATGAGAGGATTAGGAGGTGGTAATTGAATTGTATTTTACTTTTAGAAAAAAGTATTTTCATTTCAATTAATGAATTGTTGTTTGTTTAAATATCTATTGTACTTAAATTTTATAAACTAGCCATTATTTGGCTTTTTTCACCTTCTTAGTCCTACAAAGTAAGGAAGCCTCCCAATTATGCAACACGCCCTCTACCCTTAGATTGTCAAATTCACTTTTGAAGGAGGCACATTTTGCAATCTCGACCACCACCAACTAAGATATATCTTCCATAAAAAGTAGGGATCCATTGAAAACTTTATCATTTCTCTCCTTCCATACTGATTATAAGACTGCAAAATAGATGAGTCTCCAAAGAATCAAACCACACCTAGAGAATAAGGAATATTTTCCCACTTCAATTGTCCTTGCCAATGACCTCGAGCTGCTCCGTAAAACACCACACCTCCAAAGAAGACTAGACCACAAGGAATGAAAGAACTTGCAATGGATAAATAGATGGTCGATTGACTCCCTCTCCTTCCCACACAAAACACATAAATTTGAAATAGCCTCCGAATCCAGCCTTTTTCTCCTAAGATTGTTTGTCTTTGAGATCTTTCCCAAGACTTCAAACCAAGCAAAGGCCACCACTCTAGAGGAGCCAAGCCCTCTCCACACATGATAATCCAGAACTCTAGTAGCAATGGGGCCCTCTAATTCCCTGTAGAAAGATCGCTAAGAAAAGACACTGAAGAGCAAGGCTTCCTAATACAAGAGTCGGCTAGAACCATATAAATAAAAAACATTCAAAAGAAGACTAATCATTGACTCGTACTCCAACTCCTTAGATAGACGCAAGGCCCTTCTAAAAGACAAGGCCCAGGAATCAAAATCCCCTTCACCCATATAACAATCTTTATCTAAAACTCACTTATTTCCTACCAATCTAAATAACCTAGGAAAAGATGAAGCCAATGTTTCAACCCCCACCCAATCATCAATCCAAAAATGAACCCGATTCCCTCTCCCATTTTGAAGCCCACTCCTCTTCCAAACAACTCCCCCTACACTGAATATAACTCCCCCACCCTCAAGATATTACACCATAAATCTAACTTTTGATCTCTAAGAACTCTAATAGGCTCCCAGCCCCACTCATACTCACCATATTTTTTAGTAATGACTTTTCTCCATAACGCCTTCCTCTCCTCCCTAAATCTCTACTACCATTTAACCAAAAAAGCACGATTTTTAAAATCCATATTTCCAACACCTACGCCCCCTACTTCCTTTGGCCTGGCAACTTCCTCCCACCTTAATAAGTGCAGTTTTCTTTTGTTACTTCACTTCTTCCCCCAACAAGATATTCCTCCTTAAACGTGCCAACTTTTTCCTAGCCGCCACTAGCATTTTCCACGGAGACATGTAGTAGACAGCAAATTAGAAAGAAAGGATCAGATTAAGGTAATTCTTCCGTCCAAAGAGAGACAGTTCCCTTTCCACATAGATAATCTCCTCTTCAAATTTTACACCACTGGTTTCTACATATCTTTAGATTTTGCCTTCCCCCAATAGGCAATCCCAAGTATAATAATGGCAACTTACCAGACTTACAGTAGAACTTATCAGTTAAACCTTGGATTTTTTCAATTGATGACCCAAACCCACTATCGAACTCTTGGAAAGATTTATCTTTAGCCATGAAATTAGTTCAAAAGCACTTGAGAATCCTTTTTAAAGGTACAACCTCCTCCCATCTCATCAAACTAAATAGAATAATATCATCAGCAAATTGAACATAGGTAATAACTTCCTTCCCTCTACCAACCTCGATGCGCTCCAAAAGCCCACAGTCTTTAGCCTTAGAAAGTAAGGCACTAAGGACTTCCACTACTATAGTAAATAGAAACGGAAACAAAGGATCCCCTTCCCTAAGGCCCATGGTTTAGAAAAGGAGCTCCAACTTGACTTGAACTCAGCACTGTCCGAATCGAGGTGGAGAAAGCCTGGGCGAGTCCCACATGTTAGCATTGCACACTAAAACAGAAAAAAAAAAGTTTATAAAAAGGGGGACAAGAGGACTGAAGAAAAAAAAATATAAAAAAGGGGTGGATGTGGGAACAACGTAGAGAGCACTTTTCTCTTCTCTTATCCTATGTTACATTTTTTGAAAAAAAAAAAAAAAGACTGGAGACCACCAATAAGAAAAGCATACCTGGTCTTCTTTTTACTCTCAGCAGTGGAGATTGAGAGAGAAATGGGAGGGAAAAGATTGTTGTGTTGTTGTCGTGACATCATTGTGGAGTTACTATTGTTGTTGCTATGATGTCACACCTTGTTTTGATCTGTTATTGTTGTGCTGTTCTAAACTTGTCTTTCCGCCTATCATCTCTTCATCAATTCATTTTGTTAATATGGGCCCAAGCCCAAGCATAAGGCCCAACTAACAAACCTAATGGTATATTAAATGGGTTTTGACTTAGTCATACTTAGGATCATCAAATTAGTTGTAATGGAATGTACATACCTTTTCTATTATTCTAAATGTTTTATACAAATTGTAATTGATCCATGATTAAGGTGATTGGAGCCTTATCTTGGCAACTAGATGTATATATATATATGATAAAGATGGATCACAATGATCATCGAAAAGTTATTTAAAGCAATTTTCTTCTCCTGCTTTTTATGATATGGTATCAGAGCTATAGGTTTGATACTTGACTTCAAGAAATCGTGCATCAATGTTTCTATTTGGAAAATGCCGATCACAGATCTGTATATCTAAGGGAGGAAGTATGATCTGCTTCCTCTTACAAGGAAAATAACTCTTGGCACTGGTCTAATCAATAGTGGCCCACCTCTGATCATCACGGCGGAACCGAGAAGACATACCAATTGGTCGACTACTGCATCTAAGATTTGTGGTGAATTTTTTAGAATTTTTTCCAGGCACAGAGGTATGTTTTTCATCACGATTTGTGTTTTCCGAGATTTTACAACAGATTTGATCTACACTGTACAAAATCTTGGACACAATTCTGATCCAGATCAAATTTAATATCTGGGTTCAAAATTTGCTTGCCTTGTTTATTGCACAATCTGATCATTGATCAAATCTCTTTGTGGGGCCCACATTAGCCATCTACAAAAAATCTTTTTGCTTGCCTAGGGTTTTTTTTTTCTTTTTTTTTGGAATCAAATCTCTGTAGCTACTCACCATTCACAGTTTTTGTACTGTTTGCCTCGTATCTTTGCTTATATCACTTATTGATTGGTATCAACCTCTTAATTGTGATCTACATCTATTGTTTTCCTTCTGAAATGGATAAAAACGAGATTTCCATCATTAAATTTAATGGAAACAATTATATACATCATGGGCATTTCAACTTCAAATTTATCTTATTGGTAAAGAGTTGTGGGGACATATTGATGGCTCTGATCTCAGACCTATAACTGATGACAAGGCTATCACAAAATGGGAAACAAAGAATACTCAGATCATGACTTGGATAGTAGGATCCGCCGATCCTCACTTCATTTTGAATCTTCGACCTTACAAGGCTGCTAAGAACATGTAGAACTACTTGAAAACAATCTACCGGCAAGGAAACTCTGTAAGACGGTTTCACTTGAACATGAACTATCGCAATTCACTCAAGGAACTTTATCTGTTCAGGATTATTACTCACAATTTGTGCATTTGTGAATTGATTATACAGAGATCATTTATTCTAGCTTACCATCAGAATCTTTGAATGTCATTCAAAAGATTCATGCCACTAGTCAAAGATCAGTTTCTGATGAAGTCACGTCCTGTATTTGAAAAAATTCACTCTAATCTGATGAGCAGAGTCCCTTCGCCTTCCACATAAACATGCATCAGTGAGCTCCTTCGTGAAGAACAACGCTTGGCAACTTAAGCCACTATTGTCCAAAATGCTACGGGAAATATTTTTAATGTTGCATATGTGGCCAAAACTAACACGCAATGGCATAATGTGGAACAACAAGGCCGTGATATGCGCAAGGTTCAGTGCTACTGCTGCCAAAAGTATGGCCATGTCTCCACTCAATGTACTCAGAAATTTTGGACTTATTGCAAGTTGAAGGGGCATGTTCTTTACTGCCGAACGCATCCACAATTTCGACACCAGAAGGCTAATCTTGCGACTATGGACGACTCATCCTCTACATCAAATCTAATTCCAATACAGCTACCCCAGTTTCCTCCACTTCATCTTTTCTTTCTCTAACTCCCAAAATGATACAACAGATGATTGTCAATGAATTTACTACACTTGGTGGTGTTTTAGGAAAAACAAACATTCCACTTGGTATCTCAATTTGAGGGCTTCCAATCATATGACACACTCTTCTCAAAACTTATCTTTTATTCAAAACTATGATGGAAACCTCTGAATCAATACTGCTGATGGGGGCAGTATTCCTATCATTGCTATTGGCTCCATTTCTCACTCTTTACTATAACACCTGTCTTTCTTTCCCCTAAATTATCTACAAACCTACTATTTGAAAGCCAGCTTGTTGATAATGACTGTTCTATGTCTTTTTCTTATATTGGTTGTGTCGTGTAGGATTAGGCATCGAGGAAGATTCTAGTGAAGCGGCCTAAGTATGGTCATTTCTTTCCACTACAACTATCTACACCTGATAGAAATAAATCTGCACTTGCCTTGCTTTATGAATATCGTTTGAATAATTGTCGATTATGGCATAAAAGATTGGGACATCCAAATTCTAAAACATTGATGTCATTGTTTGATTCTCCTTTCTTTGCTAGTAATAAAACTTCTGTTAAAATATTTCTTTTGATTGTGATAGTTGTAAAAAGGCTGAGAGTAAAACCCTTCCTTTTCCTATACATCATTCTTTAGCATCGAAAAGTTTTTATCATGTTCATATTGATGTATGGGGTATAGTACCTGTCATTTCATTTTCTCAATTTAAATATTTTGTTACCTTTATGGATGACTACAGTCGCTTTACGTGGGTTTATTTTTTACATTCTAAGTCTAAAGTATTTGCCACAGTTAAAGTTTTCTTTGCGCCTATGTTGAAAAACAATTTAATACTTCCATCAAAATACTTCGCGTAGATTTAGGAAAGAATAAGTGTTAAATGAATTCTAACATTTTTTACAACAACGAGGGATCTTTTCTCAATGAACATGTCCTTACACTCCTCAACAAAACGGAGTCTCAGAAAGGAAAAATCGTCATCTTTTGGACATTGTTCGGTGTCTTCTTTTGGAGTCATTTGTTCATGCGCAATATTTGCCAGAGGCACTATTAACCACGGTTCATTTAATCAACAGGTTACCTTCTTCCCACATTAAGAATCAAACTCCTTACTACCGTCTTTTTCTAAAGCATCCCACGTATTCTTATTTACATACTTTTGGGTGTGTCTGTTTTGTTCTTCTTCCCCAATTGGAGCGGACAAAACTATTTGCTCAATCCTCACGATGTGTTTTTTTGGGATATGCAAATGGTAAAAAAGTTTTTTTTTTTTTTTGCTATGATCTAGCGTTAAAATGCATCCAGACCTCCAGGAATGTTGTCTTTTTTAGAATCAATATTTTTTCCAATGTTATAATGATTCTCATAATGCTTATACCATTGCATTTGTTCCCTAATTTTGATGAATCCTACCCACTTTCAAATTTGCAATTTAAACCTAATGTTGTGTATGAGAGCCGTAGATTACAAAGTGGTACTACAGCTAAGGCACCTGACACTACGACTTCTTTTACACTTGATCAAGCATCCTCACATGATCTGCTCACTATCGTGCTGCTTTGGTGTTTTACTCATCGTTCCTGACCTCCTGACTGGTTTGGTTTCACTCATACTTCATTGCTAGCTACACTTTCATCGGCCACTATTCCTAACTCATATTCTCAAATAGTAAAATTTGATGGCAACAAGCTATGCAGGAAGAACTCCATACTCTTAAAGAAAATCATACTTGGGATGTCATATCGTGTCCATATATTGTTAAACCAATAGGCTGTAAGTGGGTTTATATAGTCAAATTAAATCTTACTGAGTCCTTGGCTCACTATAAGGCTCAATTGGTGGCATTTGGGAATCGGCAAGAATACGGCATTGATTATAACAAGACTTTTGCTTTGGTTGCCAAAATGACATCTATACGTATAATTCTTGCAATTACTGCTTTTACGTCCTAGCCTCTTTATCAAATGGATGTGAAGAATGCTTTCCTCCATGGAGATCTCAAGAAGGAGGTCTATATGCGTTGTCTTGATGGTTATCCATTTACCTTTAAAAATGTTATTGCATGGTTAAAACGATCATTATATGGCCTCAAATAAGCATCTAGAGCCTAGTTTGACAAATTTCGCACTATCTTACTTCAATTGAATTATGCTCAAAGTCAATATGACCCCTCCATGTTCACTCACATTACAGCACACAATACTACCTTACTTTGGGTATACGTGGATGATATCATCATCACAAGTACACATAGCAACATGATATGGAATCTTCAATCTTCCTTACAAGATGCTTTTCATATGAAGGATCTAGGTCCATTGACATGCTTTCTTGGATTGGAAGTTTAACAAACTAAAAAGGGAATTTTTCTTCATCAACATAAGTATGTCACCGATCTTGTTGCTCTTGCAGGTCTTCATGCATCAAAACCCATGAACAAACTACTAGAATTGAATGTTAAACTTCAGCAAGGTGCATGCGATCTTCTTACTAATGCTACATTCTATCGCTGATTAGTTGGGAGCCTCATCTACTTGACATTCACAAGACCAGATATCTCATATGTAATTGATGTTCTTAGTCAATTCAAGATTGCTCCGCGACATCTTCATTTGACAACAGTCAAATGTATCATTCGATATGTTGATGGCTTTTCAACACGGGGTTTATATTTTCCAATTTGTACTCCTCTCAATCTTTCTGTATATTCCGATGTAGACTGGGTAGGATGCCAAGATACTTGTCGATCAACAACTGAATGGTGTATCTATTTGGAAGAGTCATTAATTTCTTGGAAATGCAAAAAACAAGAGTGGGTTTCTAAATCATCTATGAAATCTAAATACCGAGCCATGTCACAAACATGTCCTGAAATTCTTTGGCTTCGAGACTTCCTCTTAGAAATTGGATTCCCTTAGATTAATGTAACACTCCGGCCCAGCTTGACCTCGTTTAGCGGTTAATTAATTTTTTTTTCGTTGCTAATCGTGTTTTGTTTGTGGTTTTATTTTCGTTGTTGGTCATGGATAGGTAGTTGGGTTGAGTTTGACCTGGATTAAGTAGACCAAGCCCTTTTTCGTAATTTTAGCTTTTCTAAGACATGGTCATTTTTGCATCATCTTGATGTCAACACGTGTCTTTCGTTGAGCCCGTAAACTTTCGTAACTACGTCGTTTGCAACCGATGTTGTGTGCTTTTATTGGACCCGGATTTGACTCAAACTGAAAATAGAATTATGACTTGGACCCTCTTGTAATTTGGACTTCCCCATTAGTGTATATAATTTCATCCATCGACAAACACCCACGTTCTCTCTCATTTTCATTTTTCCTCACTGTGCACGTGGAGTTTCTCTCCCTCTCTTGAATTCCCACCTACATCGATCAAGCTCAATTGAGGAAGTTTGGTTCCTTGCATGTGAGGTGAGTTGGAAATCCTTCCATATCTCTCATTTCCTTCCTCTATTTCTTCTCCTTCTTGTTTCCCTATTGCATGGTGTGTCTGTGCTTTGAAATTCTGTCCATTTCTCATACATGCATGTTGTTTGATTGGTGTTAGGCTGTGTTTGGGCCTAAGGACAACAAGTTGTGTAATTGAATTCAATTGAGGCAAGTATAACCATAACTTATAAGAACCCATGTTGGTATGCATTTGATTTTGGTTAGTTCACATGAGTTTGTATGGAAAATGTGTGTCCAGCCCATTTGGTTAGTATTCTATCTCTTTCCATTGGAAAATTGCAAATTCTGATGAGTTCCCAGACTTTCTGTATGTGTTTCAGCATTTTGACTTCGTGCAGGTACGGCTAAGCCGTATGTCACTTACGGCTTAAAGTCCAGAGAGGGTGAAAATCCAGTTTTCCTCTACGGCTAGGGCACGGCTAAGCCGTGTATTGCCCTACGGCTAAGCCGAACCTCAGCCGTGGCCCAGCCGTAGATCAATACAGGGTGCATTTTTCTGGATTAACTGAGAGCAACCAAATTGACAGACCTTCTACGGCCCAGCCACGGCTAAGCCGTAGAACACACACGGCTAAGCCGTAGCACACACACGGCTGAGTCGTAGCCACACTAGACTAAGGAAAAACAAGGATAGGAGTAAGGGAAAGACCGATATGGCTTTCATAATAGAATGTAAAGCACCTAGACCTGCCCAACAGAATGTGATACAACGCGTGAATGATCTCGATGGCTGCGAATCATTCATGTTCGTTATCCGGATGTTAAGCACCTCCCCATGGCTGTTGGTTTAAGGGGCTTCGTGCATTGCTCGATTCAATGCAACACTAAACAACAGTGCCTCGAATAACTTAAAACTACATCATCATGCACGGTTAGAAACACCGGATAATTAGATTAGAATTGGTTTGTGAATAAAGATGATCCGATTTCGCATGATTTGTTGCAAAACATATTGCATTCGATCATTGATCTCAACTCTCTGATATGATTATTTGTGTTCCGTTACTTTCACATTGTGGTTCTTTACCTTGAGTATGCATGTATAATATGTTCACTCACAGATATGCACGTATGATATGTTGTCACGATCTACTCAGGGTTTTCATGATTGACTCTGTATGGTCAGGCACTACTTAGCCTCAGCCTTAGGATCCCGACGGGGTGAATTTGGTATAGTTTATATGGCCTTGCTGCAGTAAGGAAACGTCTTGGGGAACCGGACCCCAGGAAACCGAGACCCATTGTACCCTGGCCCGGACAATGGTGTTCTTTGCACGATACAAGATCCCTTTTTTGGGAGCATATGGCAATGTAGTAGTCACTAGTTATGTACACTGCATGTATTCATTGATTCGCTTAGCATAATTCTTTCTTGCATGACAGCCTAGTATACGAAAATGCCTTATTTAATTTACATGACGTTCTTTATTCTATTAGACACAACATGCGTTAACTTGCTATGGTTTATACTTTGTTGAATCGTCGTATTCACAGTTGTTTTTGGTGTTCAGGCCCAGATCCCCCTGCCGAACCCTCGCCGGTCGGCCAGACTCCAGATGAGACCCCTGAGGCCCCATCAGGCCTAGAGGAGTGGATGTGATCACTCCACGGGAGAAAGTTCTTGGCATGCATGGCATTGGAGTCTTGTTTCTTGTTTTGAGGATTTTTCATACTTGTGTACATGTCCGGATTGTATATATTATTTTGTTCACATTTTGTAAGACCTTCGTATGTAATTATGTCAGTTCTTTCTTAGTATGCTCTTCTTGCACTGTTAGTTTAATGTTTCTGATATTTACGGCTTCCGCGTACATGTTTGGCACGTGTGAATGTTCCATTGTGCGTGTGCATTTAGACTCGGTCTACGTGTACATGTACGGGAGTACGTGTATCATTAGGTTTGGTTTTCGCTAACCCCCGAACCCTGGGCTCGGGTTGTGACAATTACAGCGACCCTTCTGCATGCAGATAATACAAGCGCAATTTGCTTGACTGAAAATCCCATCTGCCATAAGCACATAAAACATATTGAGGTGGATTGCCATTTCATCCGCGATGAATTTCATCGAGACGTCATATCTCTACCACATATTTCATCTAAATTACAGCTAGAGGGTATCTTCACCAAGGCCCTCATCATGAGTTCTTGGTTCGCAAATTGTTGCTATTAGATAAACATCAATTTGAGGAGAGATGTTAATATAGGCCCAAGCCCAAGCACAAGGCCCAACTAACAAGCCCAACTGCATATTAAATGGGTTTTGACTTAGACATACTTAGGATCATTAGATTCGTTGTAATGGAATATACATACCTTTTCTATTCTTCTAGATGTTTTCTACATATTGTAATTAATCCATGATTAAGGTGATTAGAGTCTTAACTTGGTAACTATATATATGTGAGAAAGATGGATTACAACGATCATCGAAAAGTTATTCAAAGCAATTTTCTTCTCCTCCTTCTCATGATACATCTTGCCCCTCCCACCCTCTTCTTTTTGGTCCTTTTTATCCTTTTTTTTTAGTTCCTGAATCGGCTAGGCTTGGGAGTTGGGAGTGAGTTCCAAGAATTTGTTTTTTTATTCCTTTATATTTTAGTAATTTTTTTTACTGAACCCGACTCGGCTAAGTCGAGTCCCGATTTCAGTCTTTTAATCCTTGCTAAGACCCTTATAAGCTTTGAAGGGAGGAGAAGAAGAACCATTCACCATAATAGAGAAGGATGTCGCCATTTTTTCCCAAAGCCAAACCTCAACATAATCCACAAAACCCCATTCCACATGGTCATACGCCTTCCACATAATATTTTGAGAATAACCCTTGCTTTTCGGGACTACTTTGTAGCATGGATAAGCTCATTGGCTATAAGAACGCTATAAAAAATGAGCCCTGCTATTTGAACACAAAAAATATCTCTCATCACACATCATTTTGTTATAAATTTTTAATCCAACTTTGCCCATATATAAAATTACAAAATTACCCAATTCCCTCCAAAATCCATAAAACTTCTTCTCTTCACACACAATTTATTATCTTCACATTTAAACCCTATCATCATCTCTTCTTCCTCCATCTTCTTTCTCAATCTTTTTCCTACACATTCAAAGCTTCTCATCATCTCTTCTTTTTCCATATTCTTCATGTACCATTTTCCTCTATCTTCTTCCCTACTACTCACTACAAGTTATTATTCCTCCAACTTACTTGGATAAGGATATTACTAAACAAAAGGTGCAATAGAGGAGGAAATAAATAAGGATTTGGTGGTTTGCACTCCCCAGACGAATGGCAAGGTTAGTATACTATGATTTTTTTGTTCGTTTTTATATGTTTTTAAAGTTTCATATAAAGTTCTGTCCGCCTCATATTCGGACCTGGAAGTCCGAATTCGAAAGAAGTGTTCGGCCATGAGTGGCCGAACAAAGTAGAACTGTTCGGCCACTTATGGCCGAACAGACTCAGTTTGTTCGGCCATGAGTGGCCGAACATAAGTTTTAAATTTTTTTTTTGTTTTTTTTGTGAATCATTTGCTCTACAGGCTCCTACAGAAGAAAGCGATGTAGGTTCTGAATGCATTAAAAATTATACAAACAAGTTTATTACTCATGAGGTAAGGACGATTCGTCATAGTTTTTACCAAAAACACTTCGTAAACATTATTTTAAAAGTTTATTTACTAAACTTTTTTATCAGTTTTGCATTTCTAGATCTTCCATAATCGTCAGGCAATGATCGATTGGGCTCGTAATATTGGAAGGAGAAATGGCTTTGTCATTGTTATTAAAGTTTCTAATGCGGCTGGGGTTGGAGTAAAACCTAGAGTATTACTTGCATGTAAGAGAAGTGGACACTATAATATAAAGAAGCTCACCGATAATGAGCATTTGAGAAGAAGATCAAGCAAACAGGCATAAAAAAATGTGGATGAAACTATTTTTTGTTGTGGTTTTCACTTGCAAATTTTGGAGAGAGCAATGTTGAATGTTAACTTGATTGCTTCATTACGTCATAGTTCATTACAAAGTGAAATGACATAAAAAGTAATATGAAAAGGGAATTTCATTAACTTGAATGGTTCATTACATCGAATTCAAGACATGAAAAGCGATCTTGACACCAAATTCATCTCTCTTGTCTAGACCGACAAGAGTAAGCACGCGATGTCATACGGGGGTCTCTACTTGATTCACCCTCTTCCTCAATGGTAAGTCCGCGCAAAGGTCGGGCCATATGTCTGACATCTCGGTACAAAGTATGCCTATCTTGTGCGAATGCTTCTTCAACCCTTACCTCAATTCCTTCGTAAATTCGAAGAGCATTTCTGTTGCGCAGTTCATAATCAATTACATTATATGCTTGTGGCTCAGGCTCACTTTGACGAAAACCAGATTGTATTTCAGGGTTTGTCAATATTCTTCATGACACAATAGCGTACCAGTCCATGTAATATGGCGCGCAATCCCAAGGACGACGGACAGGTGTACTTCGGTTTACTTGGGCCAGTAAGTGATTACGCCACTGATGCCACATTTGATCATAAACTCGAACTAATGCATTGATTGATGCTGCTGTATTACCCCTCAAAACACGTACTGGCTCTAACGGTGCCATGGGAATTGTTTGGACCCGACCAAATTGTCGGAGAGCCCTATCTGGATGGTAGGGCTCTACAATATCTACGTGTGTTAGGCATCCACAGTAGAAAGCAATTTGATGTAAGGGATGATCTCACCTACAAGAAAGATAAGGCTCCCATGTGACCTGCACCATGAGAATCATTGTAAATAAATTGAATCATCATAGGTTAACATGATATGATCAATAAAAGAGTGATTTACCTTATCTACACTTAAGAAGTCTAGTTTCTCCCATAAACCCTGTAAAGCCGAACTGGTCTCCCTACAAGGAATCCAACACATCGCACGAGGCTGCCTCACTGAGTATGATACGTTGGCAGTTGGAGCTAGTGTTTTAAAGTGCTCGTAAACCCACGCTTCAAGAAGTGTCAAGTATCCAACCATTTGTTTGACGTCATTCCGACTTGCTAAGCCCAACTGATGGTACAAATATGCTAGTGCACCGGCGCCCCATGCATAGTTCTTGACATTTTCTAAATCCATCAATAGCTTCAAGTATATGCATGAAACTCTTGTCCCGGTCTTGTCAGTAAAGAGCATACAGCCAAGTAAATACAGAAGGTACGCCCTGACTGCATAGTCAACACCATCATCTCCAGCATCATCATCCACTCCAGCAAAATTTTCTCTGAGCCATTCTAATTTTAGCGATTAGCCTCTTTGACTGTACAATTCTTGTCTTGCTTCATCAGTAGAGACCCCCAACGCATCAACAACAAGATCTATGGCGTCGGGGTATGTCAATTTCTCTAAATTTGTTGTAAGGGAACCAATGATGGAAATCTTCAAGAGGCAAAAAAACATCATCGAGGGTGATTGTCATTTCACCGAAAGGCATGTGGAAGGTATTTGTTTCAGGATGCTACCTTTCAACAAAACCGGACACCATGGTCTTGTTCACCATTCGGTAAGAACATTCAATCAATGGAGATAACATGGAATCTTTTACCAGCTGCCCAAAACGGTTACTATCATTTAGTAGCCACAAATCTATTTTTTGCCCATGACTTAGGCATTTCAATGTTCCACGATCCTGCATTCAAACATAAATTACTAATTAGCTATTTGTCATTAAACAAATAGATTATATTTTAAAGAAAACATATTACTAAAACCACACTTCGCCCTTCCACAAGAAATATGTGATATGAGTCTGGAAATTCTTAAGCAAACTTCCATCAGGTGGCCCAATTGCAACATTCTCTTCTTCATGGTCATTGTCTTCATTGGAAGCATGATCTTCAATCTGAGGTTCTTCTTCCACAAGCTCTTCTAATCTATGGCGACACCTCCTATTAGAAGCTGTAGGTCTCACTCTTGAAGTACTAGGACGGTCCATATCTGTGAATCACAAATAATGCATTAATCTCTTCAAACAAATGTTAAAAAAAATTTCTGAAATAAACATTAGTCTTGTTCGGCCCTCCATGGCCGAACAAACCAGATCTGTTCTGTCCTTCAGGGTCGAACAGATGGGATCCGTTCGGCCCTCCATGACCGAACGGAGACCAAGAAAAGTTTGAAGAGAATCCCTCCATGGCCCTACTGGTTGGAAGCTTACCCTCCAAAACTCAAGAGGATCTCTTCTACTAACACACAAAATAAGAAAAGAGGATAAGAAGGAAGCTTACCTTGCAATGGAAGAGGATCTTAGTGCAATGGAAGGAGAAGAGTTGAAAGAAATTAGTGAAAAATGAAGACTTACTTGCAATTAAAGGAGAAGAAGTGAATGGAAGAAGAAGAAGAAGTTGATACCCAAATCCCTTGCTGTAGAGAATGAGAAGAAAAGAGGGTTGAAGAGAAAAAAGGTTTGAATGTGTATAAAGAGAGGAGAAATGAGAGATTTGGGTATTTTAGGGATAGAGGGTGTGTTAACAGAGAAAATTTATAATTTTTTTAAATTTTCATTGTGTGTAAAGAGAGACTGTGTGTAGAGAGACCAAAATAAGGTTTATCCAGCAAATCGCATAAAAAATCTACCTTTTACGAACAAAGGCCCCTTGGTGAAGACCAATAATAGAGGGCAAAACCTTCTTCATTATGTTGGGAAGGATTTTTTATAATAACCTATATACAATACCCACCAAACTAATAGGTCTATACTCTTTAAGATCCCCTGCATTAGGAACCTTTGGGAGAAGTGCCAAAAAAGTTGCATTAATCTCCTTGTTCAATCTCTCCCTCCTATAGAGTTTACACAACATCTCATAAAAGTTTCTTTTCACCACCTCCAAAGCTGCCTTTATAAAAAAGAAATTAAAACTATCTGCCTAGGTGCTTTATCTCCACCACACTCGGATAAAGTAATATTATTCTCTTCTTCTACAAACTCTCTTTCTAACCACACCCCGTCTCGATCAAAAATAGGAGGGAAAAACAGTCCGTCCAAAGTAGGGCTCGAAAAACTTCACTCGAATACATTTTCTCGAGATGGCAAGCAACCTCTTCTTTAATTATCTCTAGGTCACAAGAGAATCCATTGACCTTTTTAATTTTACCAATAAAGTTACTTCTCTTTCTTGCATTAACCATCTGATGAAAAAATTTTAGTGTCTCTATCCCGCTTTCTCATCCACAAAGCTCTAGATTTTTGCCTCCAAAAGACTTCTTCCATAGACCTAGACCCTATAATTTTCTGACATTTACCCCATTAGCCTCCTCCTCTTCTTGATTCAAACCTCTTTCCTCCTACAACAAATCCCACTTCTGGAGCTCATTCACTAATATAGCTCTTGAAGTCTCTCTCTTCCACTCCTTAACTCTACCTTTAAGAAATTGAAAATTTTCACCAACTTAAAACTTGTATGCCTTTGTAAATCAGGTTGCTCCCACCACTCTTTCACCTAAGAAAGAAAACCCTTCCGCAAAAGCCAGCAATTCTCAAACCAAAAAGGCTTTGGACCCAATTAACTGTTCTGGTGTTAAGCTTGATAGACCTCATGTGATCTAAAACACCTCTAGGCATTGCTAGCTGGACAATTCCTCCAAAATGCTCCTCTCATTCCTTGGAAAAAGGAATCGATGGATCCTGCTCAATGCCACTCTGATTTGATTATTCGAACAAGTAAATTTAGACCTTGAAAGAGCAGATCAATAAACTCATCATACTCGATAAAATCTAAGAACCTTTCCATGCTTCATGTATGAAAGCCGCCCCTTTTTTCTCGTGGAGGAAACGAACCATATTAAAGTCCCCACCAACACACCATGGCACTTACCAAGGCCTGTAAACAGAAAAAAAATGAGTCCCAAAAAATGCTTCCAACAAAGTCCTCATTCGGCCCATATACATTTGCTGCCGCCCACTTGAAATTATCATTCATCGATGGGAATTTTATAGCCAATACGCTTTTAGAACAGGTGACATCCTCTTTCCAGAAAGAGTCCTCATTCTAAATTGAGCTGAGACCCCTCGAAGCTCCCTCTGATGGCACCGCATTCCAATCACATTTCCTAAAGACCCAAACAATAAAAATAATGCTTTTGACATCAAATGAATTTTAGTCTCTTTAAGAAGCAGAAAATCAACCTTATTAGCTCTCACCAACCTCTTAATTTTCGCCGGCTTTGCCAACCTCGGACATTCCAACTAACAACAATCATAGAAAGAAGCAAGTCCCCTGACATCCTCTACCCTCTTGGGCCAAACTCCTCGGCCTTTCCCCTTAAATTAGAATTGACTCTCTATTCTTCTTACCTTTGTCATCTTCACCCAAGCTTCCAATTCTTCAATTCGGCCAAGACTATTTGCCTCATGGGTGCCAAAAGAAGCCCCTATCTGTTTTCTCACTCGAGCCACCTCCTTAGCTTCTCCACCAAAATTCACATTAGTCCAACAAACATCACCAAAGTCAAACACCGCAGCTGTTAAAGATGTTATAACTGTAGCCACCCTCCTCCTAAAACGCTCATTGCCAATAGACCTCCGGGATAGTCTATTCAACTTTTTAAGCTTCGACTTGCAAATGGGGAAAGACACCGAGCTCCTAGCTACAGTGCCTTGGTCGATAACCTTCAGACGCTCCAAAGAAAAGCTCACTGCTACCTTCTGGTGATAACCAGCATTTTGCTTTTGGATTTGGTTGGCTGATGAAATACCTCTTGGCTAGGAATGCATTGGGTGAGGAAAATCCCCTTCCAGCCTACCTTCCACAGAGGACAAAATTCGGGCAGGATCCATATCTCTGCTGTAAGAGTAAGAAAACATTGTTTGATAAATCTACAATCATCATGGATCCTTTTATTCGCAAAATGGTAGGAAATCTTACCTCAAGAATTTTATGTGCTCCCTTGCCATTTCCTAGACACTCCTAATTCTGCTGCATCCCCATTTGGAGGTTGTGTATAAAAGAGTGTTTTTTCTATATACCCTTAAGGTTTTTAATATTTATAAATCAGCACCTGTGGCTTCAACATTTGTAAATTTGTATCTGTTTTGGGATTTTTATATTTTTTATATCCCCAGTTAAGTGAACTTAACAATAAAAAGAAGAGTTCATTAGGTTTTTGCTCAGTTTAACTATTTTGTCCATATTTATATTTATCAAAACGAAAAACCTTTTCCTTCATCTGATTTTTTTATTACCCACTTTAACTTTTTTTTTTTAACTAAGCTCATGAGGTTCTTCATAGTAGGTGGGCCACGACATCCTCTCTTTTAACATTAGGATAAAAGAATTATTCTTTTTCCTTCTTTCTTCACACTATTAGTTTTAAAAAGCCTTTTTTTTCTAAAATGAAAAAAATTATATTAATAAAAGAGACAATGATTTGAAAAAGTTTTAGGGGGCCCTACTCTTAAGTCACTCAATTAGATGAATTTAAGATTTTTTAGTGCACATATTAGATTAGATGAAACTTTACTCAATCCTCTTCTGCTGAAATGATATTAAATATAATTAATTCAAAACATGGTTTGCGCTCGTGCTATTGATATGGAATGGATTAAAGACATCAATCAAAATGGAGAAAAACAATAAAAGAGTAAGTGACACGTTTATAGTATTGAAGCAATTTAACGGATTTATTATTCAACTTACATTGAGGGCATATTAATAAATATTAGAAACCTTAGGAGGGTGTATAAAAAAATGGTTGTAGGGGCAAAACTGCCATTTTGATTAAGATTGAGCAAAATTCTTATAGTGGTTGCTCATTACCATCAAATTCACACGTTTTGGGATATAAGATATATTAAAATGCCAAAGTAGGGGCCTATTTACAAATACGAAACCAAAGGCCCTATTTACAAAATTTTAAAAATCTTAGGCAATATTTGCACAAAACTCTATATAAAATTGTCATTTGACTCCATAGCTTTGTTTTATCTTTATTTTGGTTAGCTCTCTTGACTTATGCTATTCTTAACTTTTGTAGAATAAAGTTCTTTTTTATGAATGAAATATCCTCTCTTGCTTCTAAGCCTCCTCAGGAATATCATCTCCACCATGTTTTAGTATCATTATATTTTAAGAAAATCTTTTGGTTGTCACTCTTTATACATCTTACATGATCTATATCTTCACAATAACATTTATTCTAAGACACTATTCCATAAGTAATTAGTAATATGTTCACTTGATAGGCGTCAATGCGGTGGCTCAATTGATTTGAGACTTAGGTTTATTCCCCAAGGTCTTTAATTTGACTCTTTCCCCTTGCGTTATCTAAGTATTATGTGTGCGTCCATATATATATCCCCCAGGGTATAATCCTTACTTATCAGAATCAGATAACTCTCGAGCAAGGCTGGGCTGGCTAGAAGCCAAAAGTTCGAAGGTTCGGCTGGCGATGGATAACCTAGGTCATAAAAAATATATATATGCCCACTTGTTGATCTAAATCTTCACAAGAATTCTAAGTCAGTATACCACGACAACTGAATAATGCCCATTAGGTGGTAAATCCCTGTTGTCGTGCATGGATAAAAGACAAAACAATTTTGAAACTTTCATTTTAAAAAAATAAAACTGATTTCACTTGAGATAAAATGATGTTCCCAAAATACCACCAAATGGTGCGTATGTTCTATTGTCCTCATTCTTTTTGTCAACTCAACCATCCGATCCATTCAATTTTATAATCATTTTTTATTCAGCACCAAAAAAATAAAATTTTTTTTCTCTTAAGAAAAGAATACGAACTCGTGAGTTTTAAGAATCAAATCCAATTCTTAACTTGGCGCCCCCAAAATACATCCAATTCAAAAGGAGTCTGTGATACGAGTAACCTTACAATTCATCGTCTCCAGCCATCATCCAACATTCTGAAGATAGATGGCCAACAACGAAATTGCCACTAAAGATGCAAACAGATACCTAATTCTCCGAGTGAAAAACTGTGTCTAGAACCTATATTGAGTCTAGAACCTAATAAGTTCTGTTCATTAACAGATCAGGCCTAGATCTATACAGATTCCGACCCGTGTACTCAGCACCCAACCTGTGCATGTGCTTACAACCTATGGATTGATTCTAAGGATGTTGGCGTTTCAGTTGTGGAAGGTAGACTTGATGCACTGTTATTGAGTTAAATGACACCCTTTCTTATTTTTGGGTCGAATGATATTCCTACTTTTAACCCAAAAATAAAATAAAATGAAATAAAACAAGAAGTTTAAACCGATTCTGGACCCCGACCTGGTCCTTTTATCAAAACCGAGTTTGGAACCATGAAAACAGGTTCTGAGTTGAAAACTGAATCCAGAAGCTACCTGTACAAAACAGTTCTGGTTCAAGTCCAATAAGGTTCCAACCTGAAACTGACCCATTTGCATCCCCAACTGACACCATGCGCCAACCAGTCCTACACTAATAGTCAAATATTACCACAATATCACCTGCTTTGATCAGTGTGGAGTGCATCTTGGGACAAGGGACCTCATCCCAAATTTCACTCTAACCAGAATGTTAAAACCCTGACCATTTATTTCCATACATGGCAAATTTAAAAGTTCAACACTCCAATTAAAGTGAATTTGAGACAAATCCCATACACAGGCAAGAGACATGAGCTAGATTAAAGGTAAATCCCCCCAAGTTAAATATGGTTTTAGCTGCAAAGAGGATTTCTTTTCAAAAGGAAATGCAGAAACTGGTGAAAAGTTGGACCATTTTGACACAAGCAAGATCAAAACTGGTAGGGCTCATCAGATCAGCTCCCTAGATCATTGAAAGATGTGTCTCACAGGTACAAACTTCAGACCAAAGGCCTGTGTCGCCATATTTGGGTATAATAATTCCTTGTTTTCTTGTAGGTTGAATTACAACATTTAATGGCCAGCAGAAAGCAAAAACAAAAACAATGAGAAATGGTGTGCATCTGCAACATCTGTGCTGCTGGGGAAAAATCTCGCTAAGAAAAACTCTGGGGTCTTGGAAGAAGAATAATTTCTCAAATTATAATGATTCCTTGGTGCAGATAATTCAACTTTGTTCTGTTACTTTTATGTACCAAAGCTCCTGTCCCCTGCATCCCCAAGCCCGGGTATTATAAACCTGAAAGTGCATCTCAGTCAATACATCTGATTGAGGTGTTAAAAAAAAAAAAATTGCAAACATGTACGATTTGGGGAACAATGTAATTGTAAACCCAAGGACCTGCATAGCATGCATGAAGCTCCTTCAGTTCTTAAAATTGAACATGTAATCAGGCCTTTTAATATTTTAACACCTTTTTTACGTGGGCCTTCCAGCTTCTTCATATGAAAAAAACCACTCACTAGATAATGACCCATTAAAAGGCCCAGCTTGGAAACTTTTAGCTCTTTGATGCAGCAGCCCAAGAGGGGTTGCTGGAGGATAGGATTAGATCATGCGTCAAATTCAACCCATTGGGTCAGACCATGGCCCAAAAGGTTGAGACGAACAACAGGACCAAGTGGACCCTTAGTAGGTAACAGAGCGAGCCCATGGCTTTAAGAATGTATATCTAGACATGTTGGCCCACCTCACGACATGTCTAGTTGCAATCAGTTTCCTTTTTTTTCTTTTTCAAAGAGTCCTTTCACAGGGGATTTAAAGCCGGGTATTAGAGAACCAAAGGGTCCAACAAGAGGAGTCCTTAGGCCCATCACCATACTCCCACTACAAATATATGTGAATACTTCCTTTCTCAGAACACATATGCTTCTAAAAATTTTCAAAGAATTCTTCATTCATGGACAGGTGTAGGTGTGCTCGACCTCTGGTGCATAATCCTAGGTCTCCAGGCTCCAAAGTTGGAATTCGATCTTCAGATCAATCCATTTTCCATCACTATCCAATCATTGGTCACCTTGTCATTAAATGTGAAATATTGCCAATTTATCATACTATCTATTTTGGGAGCGATAGAGATATATGGTCAAGATCTAGAATGTTGAAGTATATCATACAGCTCTATGTCACATGATTCCCCTACATGTGCTCGTGAGCACATGCATGAGTTTTCAAACAGTAGGCAGTCACGTACCCTTTCTCATTGACTGTAGGATCGATGGTTCCAGCATAAACATGAAGTCTGAGAAAAAAACAAGTGGCAAGAAAGAAACCAGCATATAGTTGTCAATATGTTCCTTAGTAACAAAAATCAACTACATTCCTGTAATTTTTTACTTACCCAGGGAACTTCTCACTGAGCTTCTGAAGTGCAGGAGGAGCAGCGACAGCTGATATCTGTAATTTGCAATAGATAAAAAGTATAAAAAGACTGTGATGCATGCTTCACTACATCTTTTTTCAAGACAGATCCTCACTACATAATTATCTGCTAGCAGCCTCCTGGAATTCTTCCGTGATATGGACACCACTGATTTCCCAGATGACTAATTTGCTTCATTCCACATTTCAATATTTCAAGAAAGAGAAAATGACGACAGTCACAATGCCAAACTTTTACTTTTTCCTTTTCTAGAAGAATCTAGTTGTATGAGAACAATATATGCAGGATGCTTTCAAACTGTTGGGAGTGAAGAAAGAGATGTCAAGACTGGACATAGTAAGAGCGTGACCTCGAAAAGGGTTGAAGGGAGAGAAAAACTCACAGGCAACCCTGGTTAGATGTGATGAGGTTTCCACTTTCCCTGATGGAAAAGTTGATCCCCTAATAGACTAGTTACAACTCCAATGACAACATAACCAGTGCCTAACAAAAATTACTTAAAAGAGGATAACTCATTAATGCTTAACACACACACACACATATATATATATATATATAGACAAAACTACTATGCATATGTCCTTGACACTATGGTGAGGGACACTTCCATTTTTGGAAAGTATTGATGTGCAAAAGGATAAAACTATCACACATCATGATACCTTTTTGACCTTGTTAGGTCTAAAAAAGGAATTGTTCCTCACCTTGTGATGAGGGATGGATGCATAGCAGTCTTTCCATATATATACATATAGGAAAATATTACTATGCATCCATCCCGCACCATAATGTGAGGGATACTTCCTTTTTTGAACTTAACAAGGTCAAAAAGGTTTGATGAGGGAGATGGTTTTGTCTTTTTACACATTAATACTTTCCAAAAAAGGAATTGTCTCTCACCCTAAGGTGAGGGATGGATGCATACTAATATTCCTATATATATATATATATGTAGGAAACGGTCTTGTAAGGACCGTCCGTATGAACTTTTTTCACCATTTTGGATAGTTTGGCCCACGTTGTGAGCCATCCAAATGGATCACATACATGACTCCTAAATTGCACATGTCTACCAATTTTAGTTCCCATCCGAATAGATTGGACGTTGGATCGATTGCACAGCCATCCAAATAGGCCATATATATATTTATCTATATATGCATGAGTGTACAATCAATCCAACGATCCAATCTATTTAGATGAGACCCAAAATTGGTAGACATGTGCAATTCAGAGGAGTAATGTGTGTAATCTACTTGGATGGCTCGCAATGTGAACCGCACTATCTAAAACGGTGAAAAATAGTCCGTAAGGACCGTAAGGACGGTCCTTATAGGACCATTTCTCTCTCTCTCTCTCTCTCTCTCTCTCTCTCTCTCTCTCTCTCTCTCTCTATATATATATATATAACGGATCTCTTATTCAAATTACTTTTAAAGGATGTCATTTGTCAGGATATCGGAATTCCTTTATGAGTGGCACCTTTTATGTCCCTCTTGCAATAGCATTCCTTACCTCAATGTAACCAGCAAGTCTACTGTGTATTCACACAAGCACGTGTATGCAAACACACGTCACTTTCTAGACCAAAGTCAAAAAGATAAGAAATACGGTCATAAGCTCATTTAAGTTAAATAGCAGAAACATTACGTAAAAAATCTCTGATTAAAAGGATGGGCCAAAGATGATGATAACATAGAAGCAAAAGCATGGAAGATGGCACGAACTCGAGTGTACAATTATAGTGGTCAATTTCCTTTTCAACCGTGTTTTGGTTTCACTCCAAGGCCAAGCTAAGACATTTCAGCCTTTATGCATCCCAGTGTTTCATTGCGAAGTTGTTTTTCGGAAAATTATAGATATATCAATTTAGAAAAAAATACAAAAACTATTAAAACTAAATTTTGAGTAAAGTGGCCCAGGAGAAAACTGGAGACTCTTATGAAAAGATTTGTAGATATATCCATCATGGAATTCTAAAAAAGGAAGCTTCCTAATGTCCCTTGAAACTAAAGGCAGTCAAAACCTTCTTTTAAATTGCTTTAAGATTTGAAAATGTCCATTGAGATTGAAGAGCAGGAGATATCAACAGAAATAACTGGGAAAGATTTTGTACAGCAAGTCAACTCTAATAATAACAAGAGCAAACATAGTCTAAGAAGTACACTAAAACAGAGTAATCACAAAACTGAGTATCTAGTATGAGGCCAGAAATTTTCCTGGCCCATGTGCATCTTTTTACAGCATGAAAGAGCCCTCAAGGACAGTAAGCTATTATAGATGACCCCAATTCCAGCAACCTACCAAAGAAATACGACAAGAAACAGCATGACACCAGATATTACAAATTGGACTACTAAACTAGCACATAAGAAAACAGGTTTCAAAGAAGTGAAGAAAACCAGTTTTGAAGGGCCATATTACATGGAACAGGAAGGATTCCCAACTCTTGTACTGCTCTGGGCGAAAAAATTGTCATGGAAAATAATATCCTCCTTATGTCATCATACCTCAAGAACCAGTCATTATCCTGATCTTGTGATGAGATTATCATATGCATGTTTCCAAAAATAACAAATGATGTATTTCTAAAGCACAAACATCAAAACATAGACGCAAACAGAAAAATGTCAATGATCCTAATCGAGTATCAATGATGTAATTTACCACTTTTATTTGTTTGTTGTCAACTCCACGATCCTTCAGCAAGTCTATTGCAGCAACTATTGTGCCACCTGAAATCAAGTTCGAAGATGCACCAGATCCAAATAAAGTTCAAATTCCTGTTAAGTAAAAATATCTGCAAATATAGAAAACACAAATCTCATCCTCATTGTGCAGCACGCAACCCACATCATAACGAGGGCAACAATCAATGGTTGATGAAGCAGTAAAAGGAAGTGAAAACATTGAGATTTAACAGGCCCCCAACTCTAGTTCCCATTACAAAATAAATAAATAGCGATAGAGGGTTTCCATTCCACTAAATGCACATGTGGTGAAACTAATGTATACACAGTCAAGCAACTAATTCATATTACATAGATGAAGCTCCGAGGACAGCCAGATATTTATCCAAAATGATCAAACTCATGAAGCATTATCAAAATTTGCAACATATTGATTATTCACAATTCTTCATCCTTCAATGTAAAAGTGATCATATCGTGGCATCAAAAAAGAAAAGATGCCTCAAGAGATGAAAAACTCTCTTGATCTAGTTTGCTCGTGGGGATACAAGTATACAACTGCATTGGGTTGGTCTTAAGCTTCTCCTTCACCCATTTGATTATTGGTCAAACTTTTCAATCCGGGACTGCCACAACCACAATGTTGTTGATTCGTCAGTGTTAACAATATATTTAAAAAAGGAATAATTCAATACTGAATTCCAGTTCACAGACCAGAAGTCCTGGAATTTTCAAAGTTGTAGGCCTGCTAGGTATCAAATTTGTTACACATCTAAGAAGCATGGACATGGACACGGGACACAGATACGACACGACACGGATACGCTGACACGGCATTTTTCAAAAAAGTAAGACACGGACACGTCAGGGGACACGTTAATAATATATTTTAATATATATAATCATCTACTAAAAAAATGTCATTTTAACTTTTTAAATCAATTTAACAATCAAAAAATAAAAATTCAAGTACCAACTAACAAACATATCAAATTATTATATATCAATACAACACTAAAACATAATTCATAATCATTAAACATGAAATATCTACAGTTCCATAAAATCCATATAAAAAAAGGGCAGATCATTTCTTTCCCCTCCCTAAAAAAAAAAAAAACAAAACAAAAAGCAAAAAAGAAGCCTATCTTGAGGCTTATTCTTTAGTGTAATATTTATTTGTCTTTAGCTTATGATATGATTATTATTTACAATCATGCATTTTTCCATGATACAAAATTATCATATATCAAGTTTACAAGATTTAATAACCACATGTTAACAAAGTATCCATTGTCCAAGAGATATCAGCCATATGTTTATTTTTTAGTCATAGACACGGGCTAAAAATTGTAAGACACGTTGCAAAAAGAGTGTCGAACAAGTGTTCGAAATTAAGATTTTTAGTTCTTAATTATAGACACAGCTAAATAGTATCGGACACGTGTCTGAGAGTATCCGAGGAGTGTCGGTGTCCGACACGGACACATCACTTTCTTAGAAGTGTCCATGCTTCTTAGTTACACATTGATGGGCATGATGCCCATATTCATAGTTAAGGCACGAACACAAACTTTAGACAAAAAAATGAAGCAATGGTACAATAAGACACAGATATGTTGCCTGTGCTAAAGACCAGTCATCATACCTAGATTTAGGAAGCATAGATCCAAGCCATGTCCACCTGGCCATCAAGCTAGGAAATAGGTCCAGCGCCCACGTCTTAGCCCTAGTCGAAACCAACCCAGGTAGGGCTCATTCCTGACCCCACCTAGCAAAGTACAGTTGCAACCCTAATCGCTCTTTTGCAAGCCTCTTTTCTTCAATAATATCCATATCAGTGGTTATCATAAAAAATGTGACAGTGAACTAGCAAGCCTTGAATCAAACCAAATTGCACACTATGACACGCCAAGATTCAATGAGAATTCCATTCTTAAGTGAAACTTGTAAGGATTTTAAACATGCGGACATTTTAGTGTCATTAAAAGCTAGGATGGCCAAACACTGATACGGACATGGATATGACAATTAGGCATACGACTCTGCACTTTTGAAAATCTATGATATGAATAAGGATATGGCTATGATGCTCAGATACGGCATGGATACAATAAAGACACGCCGTGGACACGGCAAGGATACAAATTTTACAAGTAAAACGTGAAGTATCAGAGACAATACGATACGACACAATACATTGCCCATTTTGAAGTATCTGTGTATCATAGGATATGGGTGTCCTAATTTCTCCTTTAGATCACGTTTGAATTAATGAAATTATCATTATTCATGTTCCTTTCTAAGATTTTATATGTTGAGAAGTAAGAAAACTTAAAGAACTATATGAAATAATGGACTTGCTAAGTATGATATGCTAAACTTATATCTGAAATAATGGACTTGCTAAGTATGATATGCTAAACTTATATCTGAAATAATGGACTTGCTAAGTATGATATGCTAAACTTATACCTTAGAAGTATCAGTGAAATTTTGGGTACCAAAACAAGTACTGTATCGCTCTGATATGGAAACGTTGGGCTTATACAAGTACCTCGGTATCATAGATTATAGTAAGTGTACCACTTCTCTTTGCATAAGATTATAATGCGCATTGAAAGCAAGAAGCAATAAAATGCAAAAATAGCCGAACGAGTGCAATTCACAAACTGCCAATCATCATCAAAGCCTCACACCATCAATGCGGGTTCAGCCAATTTACTGAGTGCCAGCACAATGTACAAAGAACAAAACAGAGGAACGGGATCCATATTTGTTCAGAATCTTTTTCAAAGTTATAAACATGGTGTGTGCTTTGTCCTAAAGGACAGGGAAACTGAATATGAAGCACGTGTACCAGAAAAATGCAGTCTTCAATAAAAATGTTGACTTAAACCTTTCTTAATAATTATTATAACCAAAACTAGTTACTACTGTTGGTGCATCATGTTCAATTCATCCAAATACATGCAATAGAGGTGATTTCTACCATACAAAAGGGAAGCATATAATAATATAGAGAACCACTAAACATGCTTTTTGTAAGAGTAACCATAAAGTTTCCATTGAAATGAAAGAATACAATAAAATGAAGAACCAAGAAGCCATGGTAAAGGAGTGCCCCACCCCCCCCACCCCCCCACAAAACACCACTCCTCCAAAAAAAAAAAAAAAAAAAAAACCAGCAAAAATGGGGAAAATCACAAGATAGGACCTGAGTACATGGTGCAACTATGAACCCTTTCTTTTGCTACCAAATCGGCCATTTCAACCTCATTCCATGAAATATGAAATAAACTCCACCTCCACATGCACAAAAAAATCATCAACTGCATTTAAAAGAAAATAGTATCTAAGTGGCACGTCCATGTCTCTTCACACCATGAAATGGCAGTAGAAGAGTCACTTTCTTAAATCATGGCTTAGAAAATCACAATTGTGCTTTACTAAAAGCCCACAATGCCTCAAGTGGGTCAAATCTATGCTTCATTGGAGTCGCATAAACGGGATGCTGGAAAGCAACTAAACTTTCTCCCTTGTCATCATATAACACAACATGTTTTGCTGCCCCATCCACATTAAATTTAAACACTCCAATAGGAGGGGAAAGAAGCTTTTCCTGCAATTTTCTCTTGGATAACCTACCTTTAATGCATCAAAATTGTTGATGGAGTCATTAACCTTCAAGTCTGAAAATTCCTTTCTAGCTATTATCACCATGACCCTACTCTTGTTTTTTGAAATTTTGATAGACACCATACAATTCTTCCTTTAGAGCTTCCTTTCCATCTAGACCCCAACACTGTCATAAATAACAATTTCTACATTATACATCATTTATTCTGCAAGCAGACTGCACATACAGCTCAGCTATATGGGCCCATGTGGGCCCACCTTTGATCAATGTCATTTCACATTCGTAACACGCCCAATTTTATACTTATCAAACATTTACTCACCATTGGTTGAATCTAAAAAAACTATGCTTAAAAGACCATTGAACTTAAACAAGGGCTAGGATAAATAGAGTATGTGGCCTGCTTGAAGAAGAAGATTTTCCTTGTAATGCAAAAAAACAATATGTCAACTCCACAATGCCTCTCCTAAAGATTTCAGGAAGCAGTGCTCCATACCAAATAATACTAAGAAATGATTCCAAATCTTGATGAATGCACAATGAATAAAAAGAAGATTGATAGATTTGCTTTCCTTACCAAAATCAGGTATGCCTCAAATTATCCACTCTAGAGTCAAGGTGCTTTGCCCGCAACTGTAAGCCAACAAAAATAGCTCCACTCCCAGCAATACCAAAAGGCAGAACGTGGGAGCAAATGCCAAATTGGGAAGAATAAACATTGAGCAATGATTTCAGTGAGAGCCTTCATCAAGGAGTACACTACCAAGTCAGAATGCTGCTTCCATCACAGTAACACATTCACTGAAAGACCTAATAACAAATATACTCCTTTTCTCTGACTTAGCAAATTTCCTTGAAACCTAATTACCCAAACCATCTTCCCAGTCAAGCCCTTAAAGAACTCATTTTCCAAAGAATTTTGTTTGACACAATCCCAAACAAACCCAAAATATGGACTCTAATCATTCTTGAAGACTCCCAGCCTACTCATCACCCGCCAAAGAAAAAGGACCCCATAACCCTGAGGTCTTATTCCTAAATCCCATATTTTTAGAGATAACTCTTCTCAGTAAGGGTATTGTTCTCCTGTACAAATCTCTACAATTATTGGTTGAGAAGGACCCATTTTCTTGTGACTGAACTTCCTATTCCAAACCCTCTACAATTTCTTGGTTTGAATACCCAATTCCACTTTACCAAGACCATTTTCTGTTGTTCTTCATCTAAAGAGAAAGAAAGAACAACACTATGTATTGCCTTTTCAATGTGGAAAGCTTCTTTAAACTTTGTGTGTGACTTGAGTCACATAGGAACAACTTAAAGTGAATGCTAGATAGCCCTCAACAAAAATTCAATATAAGCTATTGGCAATGAACCAACCATTCACTTGGCACATGAAGAAATAGATATAACCCTCTTGAATTCCTAGGCCACAATAATGGTGTTGACTTGGTTCATCCTAAGAACAAGATAGCTTCAAAACATCAAAAAACTCCTTCAATAGCTTTAACTTCTTGGGCTATGGATGGGCAACAAAACAAAGTTGTATCACCAAAAATTGGAGATATGTAATTGTCAAACCATCCTTCCCACCTCAAATCCATTGATCAAGCAGAGTTCCTTTGCTTTACCAAAAAGATACTTAAAACACTGGATGACAACTGCAAAGAGAAAAGGTGAAAAGAGGGGTCACCTTGAGTACACTCTCCAGAAGCTATCAAGAGTTTAGTTTATGATATATTCACCAAAACTGTTAAGGTAATCGTTGAAATGCATTGAATGCAATATTGACCTCAATGGCCAGATGTATAGGGCCCAAATACATTTAGGCTCTTATTTAGTAATTATGTCATTAAATTTCATTTTATTTTAAGGGTTGTCATTAGGATTTGGTTTCCTATATTACTTAGTTTCCAAGGTTGTTTCTAAGGCATTAAGTTTGCTTTCTTATTTATATTGCATTGTAGTGAATTATTTTCAGACTTTGATTATTGATTAGAATTGTGGGTCTTATCCCTGAAGGTGCATCCTCGTATGTTTGAAGTTTTCTTGACGATTCGAAGTGTCCTTGGACACGTGCTTCGGCACTTCAAGCATGCCCTACCCTAGAGCCTACATTAGTTTGGTATCAAAGCCAATCCTTGGATAGATTGGTGTGTTACCTTTATCCCCCCATCCATTGAAACAATTCCCATCACCTTCGCGAACCCAAACAGCCACCATCCCACTACCATCTCTGCCTTTAATCCCTACCCAAGAAAAAAAAACCAAAAAACACTACCAGAACCCATCTTCTCCCCAAACCCCTAGATCCAAGCCACCATCAACCAGACCCTCCTTTCCATCCCCATCAATCCTGAAACCCTAAATTAACCCAAACCATCACTATTTCACCCGGTGCCATATCCAATCAAACTCCCCATCCAAAACCATCACCGAAACCCTATATCGTTCCCCTTCCGTCCCCCCCCCCCCCCCCCCCCCCCCAACCCAAAAAAAAACCAAAAAAAAAAAAAAACCACCCCATGGCCGAAACCCTTGCGCCGTTCCCAGAAAGCCAACCCCATACCCATCCTATCAAGTTGGAAGCCACCCCACCCTCTCCTTTGTCGTCAATTCCCAACCCCTGCGGAACCAGAAAATGAAAAATAAAAAAAAGGAGGAGAAGAAGCTCTAAGAAGATAAGAGAATACCTGACAATCGCACCGCCGCAGCACCATCGAGACAACATTGTTGTCCAGCAGCACGCTTGAGCCCTTGAGCATTGCCGTCGCATCACACCGCCTGCCGTCGCCTACTGCCCACGCCATCGTCAAGATTGCCGCAGTGTCTTAGCTTCCATCATCATTTCTCTTTCTCTGTCTGGAAGTCATATAAAAACAACAGCAACAACAGGTTTTCTAAACCCTTTTTTCCTCTTGAATCTTGTCTCAACACAACTCTCGAGACGAACCAAGGAATTTTCTTCGTCTCTTAAAGCTGGCCCAGCTTAGGTTCAAGTTAGACCTGATCCATTACAACAACATTGTATAAAAGCCCATTTGAGGCGTGGACACACAACAGATTTGGCCAGTCCAAAGGTACAGATTTGATCACATCCAATGGTCAAAAATTGTTTTTCTGATATCAACGCAGTAAAAAGTCAGATTTTAGATCCGTTTTCACCATTGTGTTTGTGGAGTACACATCTACACATCCGGTTTGTCCATTCTTTAATCCACGATGAAATTCCGCGATACCATAATCTTCAACATGCTTCAAAGAGACAAATATGAAGATAAAGATGGCTCATGGTATTTTGACAATGAAGTTTATTTTCGGTCATTTATTAATTTGAAACAGGGAGAAATGTCTATTCTTGACTATGGTGACATGTTTTCATGGCGCCAAAACAAGTGTGTATTAGAAGATGAGGAAAAACACGACTTCATTAGTTTTCTCATAGGTTTGAGACCAGAAATTGAAGAGCAAATGAATAACTACGAGACCATTCAAGAGGCATATTGGGAAGCAATTAGCATGAAGTGAATGCTTAAAAGTTCTTATCTAGTGGAAGTTATGCCTCAAGAAGAAAAATTGCCATAAATAATAACAGACCATGTTGCGAAACCAATGCTAGAGGATATGCAACCCAAGCAGCCAAAGCTAGACACAGACGATTCCACATCTACAATTAGCCTTCAAAATTTTCTTATGAGTAATGATAATCAAGAAGTCCAAACACCAAAGGATGAACAAGTTGTTGATATTCCCCACATAACCTCAAATTGATTTTGTCTTTGGGGAGCAACAATAGAAATCGGGAGATGAAGTCCGGCTAGTCAAAAATTGTGACCTAAGGGTGCAAATTCCACATATGATGTATCCAACGGTTTGATCGCACTTCGTCATAGAATTCGACTTCTATGACCGACGATGCATGATTATTACATCAAATTAGGGAAGAATATTGCATAAAGTTTTCAAGTTGTGCACACAATTTCAAACTCAGCCAGCGGATCGAAAGTTTGTCCACTTGGTATTTGATCCAGGCAGACATTTATTGAACTCGAGATCGAGTTCTTTAAAAGCCAAGAAGAATGATGCAGTATTGACCTCAATGGCCACATGTATAGGGCCCAAATACATTTAGACTCTTATTTAGTAATTATATGTCATTAGATTTTATTTTATTTTGTGTTGTCATTAGGATTTAGTTTCCTATATTATTTAGTTTCCTAGGTTGATTAGCTTTCTTAGGCATTAACTTTGCTTTCTTATTTATATTGCATTGTAGTGAATTATTTTCAAACTTTGATTATTAATTAGAATTGTGGGTTTTATCCCTAGAGATGCATCCTCATGTATTTGAAGTCTTCTTGATAATTCGAAGTATCCTCATACACGTGCTTCGGCACTTCAAGCAAGCCCTAACCGTAGGGCCTACATCATGCATCCCAGGTCCACCCACTCCAGTTTGACTCAAAGCCCTTCTTCTCAACATAAACCATGAAACTAAAATTACCATGATCACGTGCCTTCCCAAAAACAATTTTGAGAACCTTCTCTCTTACCTTTCCTTCTGAAGTCAATAAGCTCGTATGTGGAAAAAACTTCCATTGAAAATCTTCCTGCCATTGATAAATTTGGCTTAAAATAGATGCATAAGAATGGATATCACATTCTTAATCCTAACTTGCATGGCTGGAATGTTTGCCACACTCTTAGCATAGAGACATGTCAGTGATTGTTAGTGGCACTCGATAAAAAGCCTCAATATACTGCTATAGATTGATCCAACAAGAGAAAAAAGGAAAAGGACAAAGAGGTTACTTGGACATAGGGATAGCTATCATGAGTAGGTTCCGAGGCCACACAATATATGACAGTTCGAAAAGAAAGAAAAGGAAAGAACACAAAAGAGGTGCTCTACAAACGTACCAGAAATCTATTTATGGAATATTAATATGGAGGATAACCAAAAATATTAGATGAACTTTGTTCCCCTCTCAACTCAAGAATATTAGATGAATTTTTAGATCAGACTGATTTAATTTTAATGGCCTTAATAAAACTTTAGAAAAATGGTCTATCCATTTTATCCATCATATGGTAGATAGAATAAAATAAATTAACAAACAATTAACTGAGTGGGAATTAGAAGAAAAAGGTCACTGACATTTTAAGTTGAGCAAAACACAAATTACATTAGAAACCATATAATACCTGTCGCCAGCATGGGATCAACAACAAGCACACGTGATCCCTCAGGAAACTCATCAGGTAATCTACACAGAAGAGAAACTCTCATCAAAATAGCATGTCTAACAACAACACTATGCACCGAAATGCATGTAAAATGCTAAAAGTAAATAGCTAGAGAAGATCCAAAGAAGCAAGGGAAGGATAGCCATACTTGTTTAAATATATAGACGGCTGAAGCGTCTCCTCATTTCTGCTTATCCCTTAAATTCAAAAAGGATAGAGAACATGCCATCAGATGCAAAGTAATTCATCTTTTGTAACATTTTGTATGGAGGAGCAATAGTTAGCAAAATATTAAGCTAACCCTGTGAATAGATTATGAACAAAAGCCGAAATGGGCTGAAAAGTAAACAGGTTATGATCGGATCAGGCCCACGGTGTAAGCAAGCACAAGCCCTAATTACTACAGAGACCCACCCCACTTGAGTCAAGGTTACAGGAGGACCCAAGTTCAAATTGAGGTCATATATTTTATATAAGATATTTATATATCAACAAAATATACCTAATATACATTAACAATATATGGCCATGGCATTGAGTATCTAGGTAGTCGGGGGTATGAAATCCATGGATCTGAATCCAGGCTGAAATAAAGAGAGTCCAAATACTGAACTCATACCCAGTTCTTTCATTTTGGGTCCTTAAGATATTTGAGTATTTGGGTCTCAGTTTCAATTTCATCAATAAGTCTAAATGAGAATAGTTAATATCTTAAGTTTTTACAACACTCTTATGTTATGAACAAGGTATTAAACAGTGGTTTTGGAGTGACTTGATATCTACAGTTCTAAATAAAAAGTAAAATAATTATATTTTTTTTATTCATTTCATTGGTTTTGCTTAACCATAGTCGTGATCTTGGGGATTCGGATCTTCAAATCTGGCTCATTGATCTTTCCTCACTTGGAGGTTTCCTTGAAACAACAATCAAGGGGTCCCAACATCACAATATCCCCTTAAACCTATGATACTTGGATACTTCAAAATAGGTACCGTATCATGTCATACCAAATCTGATACTTTGCTGTTTATGATTAGAATCTGTGTCCCTGCATATCCATGACATCTACCTGCTGTATCCATTTTGTATCTAGGTATCATAGCATAAAGCCATCAGGTGAAACAAGTGACATGAGAGTTAAAGAACCAAACATATTTTCTGCCTCATTTCAGAATGACCAGGCCCATCATAAGCTCAAGCAACTCATTAAATCACAGTGTTATTTTAACCCCAAAAAAAATCATAGTGTTCAACATTATAATAATCATTTTTGTTCCTCGCCTTACACATGAGTCGTTTCTTACCTAGATGATAAACTTTTGTAGCTGGCAAGATCGATGATGCATGCTCTACTAGTGCAAGACCAGCTCTCAGGATGGGAACAATCTGCACCTCTTAAAACCACCACATATCAGTTTCAGCACACTAAACAACTTTACACTTCCAGATAGGAAATTTTTGCCAATAGAAGTTTACTCTCCCTAGGAAATGAGAATGATCCATCAAATGATGGAAACTGATCAACTGCTGGTTTGTGGCTAAATAATTGCTTCATGCATAAGACGTTAGATATTAAAATTTTCACCATTTTGGAAACAAAACAAGATTACTAACCGCCACAGGTTCCCTTGGATCAATAAATTCAACAGAAGCAACACCCATCGGTGTCTGAATCTCTCCAACGACCGTAGGCTGCAAGCAGTAATATCACAGCCACGAATAAGTAGAGAAAGTAGGAAAGAGATAAATTCACTGTAAAGCCGATGAAGGAAAAGTGGTCTTAGTGCAAGGGTCAAATTTTACACAAACAACAAATATTATGATTGAAACCAGTGAACAACAAGAACATCACAATCAGTAATTGTGTGAGGATAAAGAGATAAAGCACCATGATTACATGTTGAAGAAAGAAGTGCCAAAGCACAAGAATATTCGATTCATTTCCTTGATAAGTTTGATCAGAATTAAGCCCTAGACCAGTTGTTACTCAAGTCCCCAGCATATGCAAAATGGAAACAGTTCATGATTATTTGACTGTAAGTGATAGAAGCAGATCAGAGTTTAATCTTGTTTCTCTAAAGGGAGCTTGGAGTGTTCATTTCTATTTTGCTTTCCAATGCATTTTGGCTCACTTAGCCTTCCGTCTCTGTTTGTTTGCTGTTAATACCATTAAATATACATATGTACACGTGCATTACTATTCATTGGAGGTCCCAGGAAAAGTGTCCACCACAGAATGGTCAAGCTTACATTCATCAATAATTGCTTAACTACCACCCAGACTACAAGAAAAAATGTTATATAAACAAATCATAAACATGTCCAAGTTTGTCCCATGTGGAGCTTGGAATGTTTATTTCTGGTTTGCTTTTACACACATTTTTTGTTAACTTACAAAATAATCAGTATTCTACATCATTCTCAATCAACTCACCAAAAGTTCTAAGTCATTTTGTGCTTTAAAAAACTTTTGCCTACGATGTTAATGAGAAACACCTCCAACATGGACGGAGTAATTGAGTAAACGTGAACTTACCAACCAATCCCTTGAAGCTTCATAGATAAGTAGCCTCCCAAGCTCTGCCATCGCATTCTCTAGGAAGTAAAGCCACATGAAAAGTTACGAAACATTCCATAAGCTGATATTGCATTGAAAAGGGAGTGAACAAAAGTGATTGAGAAACCAAGGCAGCATCACTAAGACTACAGAGGATGAAACTACAATATCCCAATAACATTCACCAACAAAATTCTCCATATATGTCTCCCAAATCTATTATTCTGAAACGAGACAGATGTATGTATTGGAAAGGGAAGAAATTATTTGTTCAAGGACGCTGACGGGTAGATTGTAATCAGAGGAACAAAGTTAAAAGAAAAAGCGTCATGAACAATCTGAAGTAAATTGTAGATTTTGTCTGGATCACCTAGATGGATGGAAAATTGTTCACAGCCTTCACCATTAGATGTGAAATAAATTGTTCAATTTTCTTAACTATCAATTTTTACAACCGCAAAGTTCTCCGAACATTGATACAATGGGTGCATCCTTGCTCACTCCAAAAATATGCACCAATTGTCTATACTCAGCCCATCAGATATATTGGACAAAGGGATTGTTTCAGTGTTGGATCAAAATGTTAATCAATTAAGTTGAAGTATAAACCTACATGCACAAGAAACGACAGAACTCACCCATTCGCATCAATGAGTGTTGAGGAATGAAAGTTTGAAACTGATGGTTCCTTTTTGAAATATTCATATGGGTTTAGATTAAGTCACTGATGAACTAGCTAAACAAGGAAAGGAGAGAAAATCATCATTTTGTGTGTGCATGTGTGAAGAAGAAGAAGAAGAAGAAGAAGAAGAAGAAGAAGAAGAAGACGACGAAGAATATTCATATGGGTTTAGATTAAGTCACTGATGAACTAGCTAAGCAAAGGAAAGGAGAGAAAATCATGATTTTTTTTTTTTTGTATGTGTGTGTGAAGAGAAGGAGAAGAAGAAGAAGAAGAAGAATGGCCTGACAGAGGGCATGTGTACTAGTGATACGTAGTGGTTTGTAGCCATCACAGTCCACTGCATGAATTTTATTTTGACCCCAAAAAGATCTAAAAAAATATCCAAAAATTTCAAAATATAAAAAAAATACTAGAATCTAATATTTTTATTGCTTTTTTTTTCTTGAAGGGCACAAGATAAGGACACGTAGTGTTCATCCAAAGTCATATAGGTCCAGGTCATTTGTTGCTACTTTATCTTAAATAGTTGAATCTGTTGAAGTTGATCATCAAATCAATTATGTTCCGAGGAATTTAGTGCCGTTTTAAGGTTGTCTCTTCTTAGTGGAAATAACAGCCGTACGTGCAAGAGCTTTTTAGGTAGTCCTACTCTTTGATCCATTGGCTCCATGCCATCTTTCTTTCACACAAGATGAACATGTTATATAAATCTCAAGTAGGCCCTACAAAGCAAACCCCACAAAGAGAACCACACTATAATTGGTACTACATTGCATCAAGAGCATGTTTGTGTACTTGGCATCATAACCAATACTCCACCTTTTATATGTCAAATCCATGTCCCTGTTGTATATGGCATATCTGATGCAAGCCAGATCCAAGATCCAGCCCGGCATTGATGAACCACTTTGATGGCCCCACTTGATCCATAATCTCCTCAAGATTAGGGATCCCTATCCTTAGTTAGATAGTTTTAATTAATTATTTATTAAGATTAGAATTTGCTTAGTTTATTTTAGTAAACCATGATTGTGTAGAGATAATCTTTCCTAGTTTAAAAATAGTCTCTCCTATATAAGGAGGAGCCTTTTATTGTAATGAGCATGCTTATTTTTCAATAAATTAAAGTTCTCTTTTGAGATTTATCTCTTTCATGATATTTTTCCTCTTGTGAGGGTGCCTTAGGGGCTGAAATCCATCTTTGGATTCGAACAATCCTTTAGGAGATTGTTCTACATTCCATCAGAGATCCAAAACTGTGCCAATATCCTGCTGTATCCACACCATATTTGGGCATTATAGCCTAGAAGCTCATAGTAAAAGGAATTTATAGGAGTATTAAAGATGGTAATTAATGAAGGATCTAAGGTGTAGATATAAAAGGGACCATCGCTTCCCTAGTATTCAAATTACTATGGTAATAGCTGCTAATCATTTCATATCAAACAGGAGATCATTTGATGGCCACTCATGGACCTTCACCTTTAATTCTTCATGCATAGGCCCTTTGATATAAGTGAATTTTCTACACATCCGAAGAGTTTAATACCCTAAGGAATAAAAAATGCCTAAGTTAAAAATAAATAATTAATTATGTAATGTTTGGATCGTTGAGGCCATAGCAAAAAATAATATCAGCTATACTGACCATCACAGCCAGTATTTTCTATCAATATGGGGGATACAGGCTGACTGATGGCATATCGGTCACGGCCAATACACAGTTCATGGCTGACAATATATCAGCCTATACTTTATACCATCAAATGAAAAGAATTGTAACATTTTGGGATTGCTTGGATCATGTCTTGTTTCCTTTTTGGGCGAAGGAGGTATTCTTTTATGCATACAGCCATACAATATCCATCTCTTATGCTGAACAGTTTTTTTTTTCCAGCCTGTACAATAAATTTCCTATACTAATGAATTCTATTGTTGATCAAACATAAAAGAAAATAAAAGTGTCATTACTTTATCACAAGGCTAGCATGGCCAATGGATCTGATTTTCATTCCAAATCCAAAAAACGATTTGTACATGAGCCCCTGGTGATGGAGCCTTGGCCCAGGGCTTATCCAACACCTTTCACAATGAAGGCCCAAGTATGGTCCAATGGAGATAACCATTTTAATGGCTTAAAATCAGCAAGCTTGCTATTTCATAAGGCAATAGATTGTTTAAAAAAGTTATTAAAAAGCCCCCACTTTAATAGATAAGATTTTATCTTCAATTACTTTATGATTCTATGCTGAGATTTGATTAGATTTATGGTCCACATTAGTTATAATTAGGGTTTCTCTTTACACAAACTATATTAAATAGAGATTGAATGTAATAGTCAATATTATGGAATTATACATACAGGAAAAAAAAACTGAGAGCACTCTCTTGATTGGACGTGCATGCATTGTAGCGGTCGATACATTTCAGCCGATACCTGTAATATTTTAAACCATGTACTGGTCCTAACCCATGACAGGTTTATGATTCCTAATTCCAAACATGGCCCATGACAGGTTTAAATATTTAAAAATAATAATAATAAATCACACACAGGACTTGAACTCACAACCCACCAGTTCTACTTTTACAAATGTCCTTTACCAACCATGCCACACAAGTTCAATGCATCATAATATACTAAGTAATGCCTGTAACAAAAGTCTTAACATGAAATATGAATTCCAGGATAGGAAAAGAATAATTGCATCCAAATCAACATCCGCATCCAAATCCTCTCTCTCTCTCTCTCTCTGACCATTTCTATGTTTGTATCCATATCTCAGCATCAAGCCTTCCATAACTAAGTTTCCTAATCATCAGCTCTTCTATACGTGTGCGCGCACGCCAAGAGTTAAAGAATCTTCAAATGACAATAATTATAATAATAGGTGACATTGAAATTAAGCAGTAGAGGAGTGCATTACCTTCTAATTTAAGGAGTTCATACTTTATATATATAAAAAAAGAAAAACAAAGCAAACACACACAAATCAACACCATTCGAATCAGAACTCCGTTAAAATCGACACGAATCCGACTACTACTTACTGAAAATGGGGCATGGCGTCTGCTCATTCCTCAGTACCGAGATCCAATGCTTGATCAAAGGATGCGGAGGAACAAACACCTGCAACTCAAAATCAAATCCAATCAACAAAGAAAAAAAAAACAAAGATTCTTGCTTTGAATACGAAGAAATCGACATTGGGTCGGAAGAGAAGGATCTGATGTACCAGCATCCTGTTGTCGGCGACTGGCGCCTTCTCCTTCACAGCAGCCACGATTCCTGATCGTCTGATCGAGGAAAAAGATCGAGATGAAGAGAGCTGAGAAAGACGGGAATTAGGGTTTTAAAGAGATAGAGAGAGAGATTTAGGGTTTTAGAGAGAGAAAGAGAGGAATATTTAAAAGAACTTGCCTGATAGGAGGGTTTTAAGGAGGCGGTGAGATGGAGGGAGCGAGCGTGTCGGGTAGGGCGTTTCGGAAAAAGATACGCCGAATCGGGAGGGAAATGTGTCGGAGCATGGATAACACGAGCCATGAGACAAAAGGGATTAAGAAGAAGAAGAAGCAGAAAAGTCAGAGTCAGAGAGTGAGAAAGAGAGAGAGAGAGAGAGAGAGAGAGAGAGAGTTGGGGGGTTTGGTATTGGAATCTTCTTCGGTTTACGGGAATCTGTAAGTTGTAACGGTGATTAGTGCCGGCCACACTCTCAGTCCGGCCGATCCGATACCAACATGGGGATTTACTTGTGAAGTTACAAAAGTGTCCTCTATACTTTTTTTTTTTTTTTTAAGCCATGGGTAAGCTGCTCTTGCATGAAAGGAGTACTAGGCCATGGGAAGGAATCCTAGTCCCCACAAAAGAGGAACCTAGCGGTCGAAACCAATGTGATTAGGTGAGAAATGGGAAATTCAAATAATTAAGCTATCTCTTGTTTTTTAGTCCTCCAAATGTTGGGGGTATGGCATAGGACTAGAAAGCTTGAATTCTCTTTTATTTGTTTGAAAAGTATTCTTTTCTCTTTTTTTATAGGGTAAGTTTTCTTCTTTCTGTCATTTTAAGCTTTTTTTTTTCTTTCCTTTTTGGATAGGTACCGGCTGGCATATTATACGAACCCAATTTTTTTAATATTTTGGCAAACTAATATAGATCATAGTTTTGATCTTTGTGGGCCCCATCTATTTTTAGTCATGATATTATTATTTTATCAAATTATTTTGAACAATTATTTTTACTAGATTCTTTCAAGTGGGACCCATCATGGGATTTCAAATTTGAAATAATGTTCAGATTTGAGGAAATTAAGGGGTTGTGATTATTCGGAAATAAAGTCTAGGAGGTTTCTTAGAGTCTTTACAAATCCCGGTTTAATGGTGAAAACTAATTGCAATTGATAGCTATCAAGGTTAGTCAATGCTCTGCCGTTTCCTATTTTGTGTGCCATTTGGACTTCCTCCCCCTTTTTCTATATATATATATATGTAGTATCTCTCTCTTCCACTCATCAAATCTCCCATACGAGAGACTCTTCCCCTTAACTCTCTCTTACACTAAGCTCTCTCCACTTTAGGTATTCTTCTCTTCCTTCTCTCTCTTTCTTTTTCATGCTTACTACTCTAGTTGGTGGGTTCTCATGTGTTAGCATAAGGGCTGGTAATCTACGATCAGACCCATTGACCCCGTGCCTGGGCATGTCACCGCCAAGGCTAAACCACCATCACCATCATGGCCCATCTTCTACCTGAAACAAACATGACAACCCAGACTTCATCTTCCTCATTCTACTCACTGCATTACTGTCAAGTCCTGAATTTTTATATTGGGTCATACCGGTTTGACGGGTTTGAGTTGGGTTAAGAGGGTCAAATAGATCGGTTTAACACATTTGGGCCTGGGTTAATGGACCCTTTTTGGGCCAGATGACTCTTTTTGTAATTTCTTAAAACTCACTAAAAAGCAGGAGGCCCTTCTTTGTAATTTAGAAAAACCCCCTCTTTTATATAAACTCTATTCTTAGGGTTTTTCCCCATTCTCCAACCCTCTTCTCTTCTTCTTCAACCAAAACCCTAGAGGCTTTCTAAGGGGGAAACCAAGGTGGGCTCTTCAAAGCTTTGATCTTCAGATCTACTTTGACTTCAAGATCCAGGCAAGTGGATAGTTGAAACAATGGTTTTTGGTGTTTACAATATGTTTTAGTTGCTTATTGATTTACATACTTTGTGCATGACTTCTTTTTGTTGGGTTAATGGCTATTGGGGGGATAGTGTGATTTGGTTTTTCTTCCAAAACTTGTAGATTAATGTTTTTGTAAAAAAAAAAAAAAATCTATGAGACTGCCGCCCAGGCACGCCCAGGCAGCAGCTGCCGCCTAGCAGCAGATGCCGCTGGGCGGCATCTGCCGCCTGGCAGCAGGCTGGGCGGCTTCTGCCGCCTGGCAGCAGGCCAGGCGGGTTGGGCCCGCCTGGCTGGCTGGGCCCGGCCTGCTTGGTCTGGGCCCGGCCTGGCTGGCAGCGGGCCCGGCCTGGCTGGCAGCGGGCCCGGCCTGGCTGGCAGCGGGCCCGGCCTGGCTGGCCTGGGCCCGGGTCGGATATGGGCCCGTCAGTCCATTCTTTTCAAAAAAATATATATATAATTAAATATATATATTTGTACATAATATTACTAAATAAATAATTAGGTTAGGATATTCTTATAAAGGATTAAGGGGTTAAGTTTTGATTAATGGTTTAGTATTTTAATGGAAATTAGGTTTTATTAAATTAATTTTAATTTGATGTTATTAGAAATGTATTTTGGATTATTTATAAACTTGATTGAGAATTATTAAATTTTGATTAGTGTTCATTTAGGTTGATTGAAATAAAATAAAAATGTATTTAGTAGCGATTAAATCGTAAATAGAATGTATTTATAATTTGAAATTTGGAATCTTAATTGAGTTAGATTTCAAATTGGGATTCGAAATTTATACCTTCTGTTTTGCATAAAATGATAATGTGAATTTATACACAACAATGATATTAAGGAATTAATTATTTTCTTTCCCCTTTTGAACGTAACTTGATTTAACTTTGGATTCAGAAATTGAACATCTTTTACCTAATTTGTAAAACACACTAATTATATATAATTGGATTAAATGAATTATGTCTTTTAGGAATGTTAGTTGAATGTTCACATGAGAATTAGACTAAATGCAGAATGGGAATGTGAGGTTCGGGATGCACCACATGATAGGCACCAAAAGTAGTATATCGGCATCGTGGACTCATATTTCCATTGTGATAGAGAGTTAGTTCTCATGTGCATATTTATCTAACTTGACCGTTGGTGGATTAGTGCTTACCCTCAATAATTTGAATTGACACACGTTCATAATACACTTTTAAATTTAAGTAATCAAAATGGTATTGGATTGAATGTTGGGATTGAGGATTTCATATCATGGTTCATTTTGCATCTATATATGTATGTATTTGTAAGTATATATATTTGTATATATATATATCTGACCGACTGCAGTTCGGAGGTGGACGTACGCCATCGGGTCAGCGTGTACTGTGGATAATAGTATGCAGCTGTGCTTTCTGTTATTATTTGCGGGATTACCCGTTTCTGTTATTATCTGCGGGATTACCCGTTTCTGTTATTATCTGCGGGATTACCCGTTTCTGTTATCTGTATGCGGGATTTACCCGTTTCTGTATATTTATCTGCGGGAATACCCGTTTCTGTGCATTCATGCTATTGGGGTTTGCATCTGATTTATTTTGGTTCATAATAAATATATCATTTAATTCAGTTGATTAATCTATTGTTGCAGCTTACCCTCTTGCCAGATTATGTCAATCTGACCCATTACTTTTGGTGTCTAGGTTCCGTTTCAGGGGCCGAACTAGAGGGTCAGGCTACGCAGGAAATTCCGCTAGGTGGCGGAGTTGTTGAGTGGCGCACCGATGACATCATCTGAGGTGTCCTAGTGTGGTGCTGAGTTCGAAAACTTTAGGTTATGTAATAAGGCTATTTTTGGGCCATTAGTTTATTTAATTAAATTTATTTGTTTTGAAATTATAACTTTAATTATTATGCTTCGAAGCACTTGACCTTGATTTTATTATTAATGAGATTTGTTACATGGTTGTTAAGTAATATCCGTCTGCGATGAGTATGGATTTTAGTTTCGCGTGTGATTATGGTTGCTTGATCACCAAGCATAGCCTCACGAAGGACTTCAATCCACCCGGAATTGGGGCCCGTGCTGATTATGTTTAGAAAAATTTTAATTGGCCACAATTCTCATACCCCTGGAACCGGGTTTGGATCCGGCCCAGTTTTGGGGGCGTGACAATTACCCTTTACCCACCTGCAGAAACTTATACCCCTAACCAAACAATTCGTCTCAATCATTACCCATCTTCAGCTTAGACTTGCTTTCATTCAACACAGTTGAATTCCATAAAGTATCAGCACAGCTGATGTAATCAAACCTGTTGTATGTCGTTTTCATATCACTCCCACCTCCATCTTGTATCTCCATTCCTTATTTTAATCAGTAACCTGAGAAACTGGAAATCAATTCTCTCCTCTTTGAACACGCAGAGACCGAGCCCTTCATCATTCATCCCTTGAATACATGTAAGCCATATTCATCCCACAGTAATGTACTAAGCCGCACCATCTTGCAGCCATCATCTTGTATGTGTCTTAATCTTTGGTAACCCAACTGTGAAACCACCCAATCAAATCTGATCAATGTTTATAACCCAAGAAACTCAGATCCAAGACCCATCAAGTGGGCCATGCACCTACCATCAACCCACATCATGAAAGATTATCACGCCTAAAACTATTGTCACTTTCCTTTGAAGCTCTAAGATCGAGCCCTCTGTTTGTCCCAGCATCATCTCCTCACACGACTCTGTCTCTGCTCTTCTACTTCTGCTACAGCTGAGAACCCACTTTGACTCATCCCATCCTTACAAGTATAATAGAAAATTTGTACACCTGCACAGTTGTATCACACCTTTACCCACTTTCACAATTGATTTACCACTACAGCTCATCCAAGTTTGGAAACTTAGAGCCAGGCTCATTAGTACAATCAATTGGCCCTCTGCGGTGGCCCACCTTATGCATAAAACAAATCACTTAGAGCCCATATGCATTACCTTATTTTCCGGGCCAAACCTGGTTGTGCCAACCCATCACTCTAAAACATGTATGTTAGCACAGTGAGACAAACCAAGATCTACTACTTTACCTTTATTGCAAAATCATCACTGCCACTTCATCATCATGTCATTTGACCTACCTAATCTATCAGTTCACTCATGATGTGTAAGTCCAAATCCATTGAGTTTATAAGCATGCATAAACCCTCACTGTTTCAAGCCCACTTGTATTATCCAGTCTGAGCCCACACCAGCCATGCCAACCTATGATATATGACCCACACCCAAGCCTGACTTAAGTCAAATAATTGGTGTACGAACCCGAATTCTAATTATTGATTTCCAATCATTAATAGAAATCCACATCGAAAACACCCAAACACCTAAGTTGGTACAAGTCTAATCCTCTGATCATCGTGAATTTAGGCAAATAGTCTTACTATGTTATCATAATATTTGAATTTTTTTATTCCTTGCCTCAATCATGCCTTAAATAGTAAATTTGTGATTTTATTGAGATAATCATAGAGTTTCGAGGATTTTTGCTACCTTTGATTTATTGTGGTTACTTTGATTTATTTTGTTTATATTGATGGCTAGAGTTGATTTGATCCCTTGACACCATCCTGAAATGAAATGATGTATTTTGTGAGATTATTTTTTATCTGATTTAAAGAGTTGGAATTGTGGAAAAGTTGATAATATGTGATTGATTTATGTTTCCAACCTCAATCCTATTTGTAAATTGAAATTGTGAATATTTTGAATTTGTTACTTATATATCTTTGACCTCAAAGGCATTCTCTAAAATATAGATAACGTATCGTGAGAGAGCTCACACATGGATTTTGGCCTCCTTGAGTATGACATTCGGATTAGGACTCCTTTGTGCGATATTGCTAGTTTGCAGCTAGCTCCTACTATGTTTTGTGGAGATTACTAGTATCTCAGGATTCGAGCCAACTTTGGATATGAAATTGCTTGTACCTAACAAGTACCTTGTGCTTGGTTCAAGCTTAACTCTAGTGAGCATACTATGTTTACTTTATTTTTTAGTACTGCAGAGATTCCTTATCTTAAGTTGGTTTTAGGATGTCGCTCCTAAATTGTGATATGCTTTAATTTTTGCTGGTCTACCCTGCATGCCCCTGTAATTTTGCAAGAAATTGAACTTTGTCAAATCCTAGCAGATATGTGATTGAAGATATTTGAATTTATTTGATCATCGCTTTGATCTTACATAACCTTGCAATTGTGCTAAATCTGGGTCTTGCTACATTTTAGTTCATTTGCTCTCTCTACTCAGATTATTGATTTTAATTTTAGTATCGCTTAATCCTATGATTTTGCTTTGAATTCGATACCAATTGAAATCCTTGCCAAATTTGTTTTTAATTGGCTGTTAATCGTCCGCTACGGTTTCATGGTTTAGTTACTTGTTGAGTTTACTTACTTTGTCATTTTTTTCTCCATATTTTGTGGTTGAGCTAAACACCGAGGAGACCTAGCTTGCTTGTGAGGATCGGACTGTGATGAGATGCGGAAACTTTGGCTTTAGGAATTAGTATATTGATTCACCATTTTACCTACTATTTTGATAACGACATGTAAATCATTGTTTAGTTGAAGTTTTATTAATTTCGCATTCAATTGAGGTTTTTGTAAAATAAATTTTGTTTTTTTTATTAGTTTCAATTATTGTGAACCCATTGTATATCATGATTTGAGGGTCCCAAGGATCTCAAATTTCGAGGCGTGACACATATACTTCAGAATAACCGATTGCCTTACCATGCCTTGATGTGGCTGAATTTGAATTCATATTTTCTTTTGTATAAATATATGTTTTGATCTTGTATGGTGGATCTTAATTTCACATGGCGTACTTGTTTGATAGCTCTACTCTTAGTTTTATCGACCATTCAAAATAGAACCATTAAAAAAATCCATAAAAAAGAGTGGTTTGAATCAATCTTCTATTCAAGAAATTTAGATTTTATATCAAGAGCACCTGGGAGTAAGGACTCAGTCAATCACACAGTAGATGCAAATGCTTCAACCCTAGCAGATATTATTATCAAGTTGTTGAGCTCAATTTTGTTTTAGTATTTTCTTCCACCATACTTATTTTGTTCGAGTGTTGTAGGACAAGATATCTTTTATGAAATTTCATATTTATATAGATATGAATAAAATACTGGTGGAGAATTCACCACACCATTATATTGAAAATTTTTATCTTTTTATTAAATTAAGGATTCACTAATTTGTGAAAGCACTCAACCATGACAAAAAAAAAAAAAAAAATCCATGGCCATTTAAGAGAACTACCAGGTAAATCTAGCTAGTGCACTCATCCACAAAAATAGCATAATACAGAAATTTTTGAAATGACAAAATAGGTGCAAGCCCACAAGTCCCAATGGACATTACCAAGTGCCTATTTCAAGTATTATTTTATTGAAAAATGGCAATGTATACTCCTTATCAATGGATTCAAGATTTTCAGTTGGATGGCACAGGCAATGATTAAATGAAAAAGTTAAACAATAAAATAAAAAAATTTAAGATCTTATCAAGTGGATTTCTTGAATCTCGTGGGTGTGACACTACTAACCTACCATTTGACAGCTGCTACAACAAATAAGCATATTATTATGAGAAGTGTTAACAATAAGTTTATCTTTCTTGGGATCATTTCTTCATCTAAGGGTTATCTCAATCTCTAGTGTTATATATCATCATTGACTGGTCGGAACTTGACTGAAAATAAAGCCTCAATTTTTTTTTTGTTGGTCATCGTGTGTAGAGATCACCACACTGATTCCCCAATGCAATTATTGTCTTATTCTACTGTGTTTTATAAGAAATCTATAAGGGCTAAATTCAAAGGCATAATTAGGATAATCAGTTGTCATCTATAACAAAAATGAGGCTCTTTTTAACATACAGAACAACTAAATTATTCCTACTAAATCATTGGTTAGTTCTAGATCATTATCTTTAACTTTAATAGAAGTTGTGCCCATGTGAGATTAATACCAAGGCACCTCCATTTTCAATAAATATCCTTTTAGGTCTAAAGTAACAAGTCATGGTCTGAAGCTTACCAGTATCTGAAATAAAGTGATTGGATGCACCGGTTCAAGAAGCCAAACATTACCTTGAATGTCGGCAAATTTCATTTCTGCAAGAGCTTGTGGTATACCATCAGGCTGATTGGCTGGAAGGAGAGAATAGTGCAATTCCCTTCTCCTCTTATCAAGGGACGACACTAGGCTATCATAAGTTTGAAAAATCATTACTATTTTAAGGCTTCCTGGCTGTTTCCAAAGGTTGTTAAGGCTTTTGTAAGAAAGATTTTCTACAATTACCCTTGGTATTTATACTACCAATCCCACCAAAGAAATTTTACTTGGTTAGCACAATAAAAATGTTATCATGGCCCAACTAAGACGTTTCTAACAATCTTTAAGACACTTGCATTGGATCTTACCCATCTCTTTACTTGCCTCATATGCGGCCCTCATCATTACTGTTCAATGCACTTCATATATAGCATTTTTACGTGTCCTATTATCAATTGGGGCCCACTAAGTGAGATCCATGATAGTTGCCATATGCATAGCTTGAATGCCTCTCTAATACTAATTTTTTTACTTTTATAACTAGTGGGCCGCAGTAGTTTAATTTGCCGCATTGTTTTAATGAAAAATGTATGCATGTCCATGAAGTGGGAGCCACAAGTGATCAGATTGGATCTATAATGTAGTTTCAATAGAAGCACATATGATCTCATGCAATGGTGGAGCAAGGATTTTGTTGTAAGGGGCTTGTAATAGTGAACCAATAACATTTTATATTTATTGATTCATTATTAGTTATTAAAATTTATTATTTTTTGATTTCAAATAATATTTGAGCAAATTTCCTAAATTTGAAAATACTTTAATATTTTCAAGGTAGAGTTTCTTTAGAATTTGTTAGAATAGTTAAAATGCAACAAAGCAGGGCCCACTTTAATTAATTTAAATGGGAATGCTCAATATAATTAACTCAAATGAGAAAGTGATACAAAATTTACTCCAATAGGATGGAGACTATAATAAGGATCCAACCCCAAATTTAGAGTTTATTTTCTAATTAATCATATTTTATCTTAATTAATGATGATTTGGTTCTAATTTAGTGGTTTTGTTTTGTTTGAGTCATGGTTAGGTAGTTGGGTTGGACCATGGCTTTGATTAGGCAGCATAGAGGTCCATTTTATAATTGTAATTATCATGGTTTTTCATCATTCATCATCATCTTAATTGCATCATATATATTTCATTAAAATCATTTTCTTCCATTAAGAGTCCAACTTGATGTAAGCCCATTTTAGCCTATGTAAAACCCACTTGCCCCAATTTGTAAAACACCCAAACTAATTGATGCAGGCCAGATCCATGATTGGCTAGCTATTGAATCCAAGACCAATACAGCCTAATAGATTAGAATATATTATATTAATAGTAGTTGCTTTAGGTGTTTTATTGATATTTGGCAAGTCCAGTTGTATTTGATTTAGGACTTCTTATTTGATTAGAAATAGTTGTTTCCTTTATTAGGTAATATCTTGGTTATAAATATAGATGTAATCTCTTAATGGGATAAGACTTTCATATTGAATAAAGCTTTGGACTTGGTTCTCAGTTGAGAAAGTTTGTTTGTCTTTTGGTGAAGCACCTAGACAACCTATCCATAGACCTTTTGGCTTGGAGATTAGCCCATTAGCTAATCTTCTTCCCCTGCGCTGCTTCACTAATGGACTTGCATGTAATTCCTAAAAAATCCTAAGTAGAAAAGGTAGCAACTAGCAACCATTCCAAATGCAAACCCTAGCCTCCTCCTCTTACCTCCATCTCCCTTGCCTCCAACCAAACAAAAGAGAGCACCCTTGCTTCTAGCCAATTGAGAGCACCATACTCTTCTTCCCCATCTCTTCTTTTACAATCTTTAAGTTTATTTGGTTAGAAACCCTTGCTTTGTCTCTCCTTCTTTGCAAAACTATTAGCTAAAAGAGACTTTTATACAAAAGGGAAACACGCCATCTTCTTTCCCAACCTCTTTTTCATCATCTTCAACCCTTGGATCTTGGAAACCCACCTCCTTTTCTCTACAATTCTCTAGAAGTACTTCATCGCCATTTCATTTCATCTCTTTGGGGTCAAATGAGTATTTCCTTCTTCTTTATGCATTTTCATCTCTAAGGTTGTTGGCTAAAGCTTGAGATTATGGGATTTCTCCACCATCGACTTCGGATTTGGGTTTAAGCGCTACAATAGGTAAGTATAAGCAAGTGTAGATTTGTGTGTATGTTTTAGTCTTGATTCCATAATTATTTCTATGATTAATGTGCATAACAACTCATTTAATTGATTTATGATGATGGGAATGGATTAAAATGGGTGGATTCATAATTGAGATGGTGCTTGGTGAAACCAATTGATAAGAGGTGAATAGGGAATGGAATATAATGGATTTAAGAAATGGGTTCATGATATTTGTGGTGTTTGGGAGACCCATTAAAATATAGTTTTTATGCTATTTGTGGTGGTTTGGTGAAACCAATGAAATGAGGTGAAATGTGGTTTTATTTAATGTAAAAAATGAGTTTATATTAATGGGTTTATGATAATGGTGGTGGTTTAGTGAAACCCGTTGACATGAGGTGAAATGTGAATTTAATGTGGTGTATTAATGTCATATATGAAAGAGATTTAGGAAAAGAGCTGGACTAATTTGTTTCCTTTTTTAATTAATTTCCAAATTCAATTAAGGTTGAATTGGTGTGACTAGACCTTTCTTTAGGCAATAATGGGCTTGGCCATGGGGTCAAGCGATACCATAGGACATTAAGTGAACTCATATGACCATGTAGGGCCATATCTATAAAATCCCTTGCCCTTTTATCTGTCTAATGGTAATTAGTGAGCAAAAAGGAAAATGTTGAGCTATCATTCATCCCTTGGATGTTCCGGTTTAGTTCCGATGTCATATCATGGGTGTTAGGATAAGGATTCCGGTGTCCGCTTCATACACAATGTAGTACCAAGATATCAATAGCACATTGGCATTGGGACCCTTGTGATTATACCGTGTTGAATGGATAGGGACAATGGTTTATCATAGAATAGGGTTGGTTAGTAAACGTCCTTGATTCCCTTAAATAATTTAAATGCATTCATATTATTAAGTTAAACCATGCTCTCAACATGATTTAGTCATGTTTCTTACTAATATGCATAAGTCTATATTTGTTGATGCCTAATTTGATTATTGGATGCACTTTATATAAGTACCATTTATGATTCAATAATGCACAATGGTAATTGTCCTTAATCCCTTTTCATATAATCAGTAGATATGTTATTGATACAATGATTTGCAAGGTAATTGGTTACCACTTAATGATATAAAAAGATAAGAAATGTAAGTAAAGAATGAATTTCTCTTCGCCATTGATACGCAAGGATCGACACCTTTTAGCTTCTAAGGCTTGATGGGGCTAAGTATTGGCATAGTTATGTATTTACAATACCTACTTGCAACAAGTCATGTAATGTTTATGTTGGAGTTGATCGGCACACCAGGTAGCAAGGTAACACGGCCATCCCTTATGATCCTATTATATATGATATGACACCCCTTGAAGGTATATGATACTCTTTTCAAGAGCATATGAAGCTCTCCTTTTGAGAGTATATATGTGTTACGCTCTCTTCGGGGAGAACAAAACCAAATATGATTGCCAACAAGTAAATTATATACTATCATTTATGATTCTTTTATCATACTTATTCACATGCACAAAATCCTTAGCACACATTCTATGCCTTCTTTTAATTAACATGTCTTATAATCTCTTTTGATATAACATGTTATGTTTTATACTTGCTTAGTCTTGCTAAACCGTTGTATGTGACATCTTAGAGTCCCACATCGACTATAGAGAGAAAGTGATTAGAATTATATGTAGAGCTTACATCCTTACCTTACATGAGGCCTTTTGGTGAGTTGGGGCCTATCAGAAGCAAAACCATAAGGCTCATAGGCAAAAGTAGACAATATCATGGGGCTAAGAGTACTGACAGGCTACTGTACAGGGACGTGCCCTTCTAAAGGGAGTTGATTATGATATCCTAAAGTCCCACATCGACTATAGAGAAAAAAGTTATTGGGATTATATGTAGACTTACACCCTTATCTTGCATAAGGCTATTTGGTGGGTTAAGGGCCACCAGAAGCAAAACCATGGGGCCCATGGGTCAAAGCGGATAATATCATTCAAGCGTATAGGATAGGGTGTTACATTGTGTTTATAGTGTCACACCTTCAACAGAGTACAAGAGATTTCTTAAGGCATAGTGGAGTGGTCTTCGGGCGACATCTTCTAGTCATCATTTTCCATAGAGCACCATGCGTTATTGTAGGAGTACTTCGAATTTAGTCACATGGAGTGGCTAGTAATATGCATCATGCCATACTTTTTATTTTGTCATTTTTTCATGCTATATTGATGGACTTGTATTTGGTTTTATAGGCTGTGTGGTTAGAATTTATGTCTCACGCACTTGAGCCCATATCTTGGGCATATCTTCATTACATTTATGCTTAAGACGTGTAGCTTTTGCATGAGATCATGATTTCTAAAAGACTTTATTTAAGTAGGTTTATTGTGAAATGATTAAGCAAGTACTTGTTTATGTTCAATACTATCAAAGATTGTGCACTAAGAGTGTTAAGCACTAAGTTCCGCGGTTTCTTTTAAATGTACGCACGTTTATATATCTTCCGCACACATGGAATCTATGAAAATTTTTTTGTAATGGTTCATATTTGCCTTAAATTGACTTAAATTGCTACGGGATTACGTATACATGTCACGGGCTTAGCTTAATTGCACTAATCATGGGCATGGGGCGTGTCACTACGATGAATCCATACTCCTACAAAACAATTGCTTCCTTTTTTCAGCACTAAAATTTATATCTCACTTTAATCAAGTACCCTTACCAGATTGATCACATGTAAACAATTGCTTCCTCTTTTTAGCACTAAAAAACTGTTGCAAGAAGTCTTAATTCTTTCTCTTGAAAGGTGTAAAACGGTTGGAGAAATGTTTGATTCTCAATCCTCTGCAAGCCACGTCAGGGTATATATCTACATTAGCAAACTACATCTATTCTGTGTGTTGGAATCATTTTAGAGATGGAAGGAAATGTTTGCTAAAAAAAGCCAGCTCAAAAAGACGCTCTTCACCTGCCTTCCTCTTCCTTTGAAAAACGCCATTGTCAATCCTCTCTCTCAAACCATGTAAAAAACAAAGCTTCTGGCAGTCACTGACAACAATGTATCCAAACCGGAAAGTGAAAACCCAAAAAAGGAAGTGTTCGGTTCTCATTCCATTGCATTTCCTTCTTATTTTCCACTTGCCATTATTGTTCCAGTGAGAACTGTTCCACATTCCTCTCTCCACTTCCCTTTCTCTAATTTTGTTTCCAAATGCTTCTTCGAATTTCATCAGCGCACATGCCTACACTGCCCTTTAGTCTCCGAATGTTTCGGATTTGAAAACAAAAGGCGATTTGTATTGGTCTGGGAGGAGAAGAGTTCTATTTTCTTGTGATTTTATATTTGCATTTCATTTCTTACAACAATAGTACCGAGGGGTTCTTAGGAAGTCATATTTAGATGGGATATTTCAGTTCTTTGTTTGGTTTTTGCGGATTCAGATTTGGGTTCTCTGTTGGGCTTGTGATTGGATATTTTATCTTCATGTACTTTCACCTCCTGAAACTAACGTCCATCCATCTCCCTTTTCTCTTCTTATTTTGTCTACTTATTGCCTACATAATCTCATTCTCTTAGTCCCTCTTCCTACCCATCTCTTTCCTTACCCATCTTTCCCTCCTCCTCTCCAGATAATAAATGAGATTTTTAGAAGCCATATTCTCACTCAAAGACGAAGAAATCTGAGATTTTTAGAGGCCTTAATCCCACTCAAAGATGAAGAAATCTCCAATGAGGCAATTACACAGAGAGTCGATGAGCCCAAGATAAGAGTGCATGCTAACTTCATAGCCTTTCAATTGGTATTTAATAAATCTCTGTACAAGATGACAACAAAAATGAGAAGTTATTTCAAAATGGTATGGATTTTCTTTATCTCTGTTTTTATAATAGCTTTGATTGATCTCAAGATTATATGAAAAGCTATTGGATTTAGTTTTTTGAATTGTGAATAGTGGGTTGCAACATATTTATTATATTATTAGTAAAATATATTTGTAAAACTTGATCCAACTAATTACTTAAGGTTGTAATGGGTCTGTAGGCATTAATTAATTTATTAATCACTTCACATGAGATTAACCTGTGCATCGCCCAGAGAAATTTGCTAGTAAACTTGAAATCTGGGTCCAAATTAAAACAACGAAACTGTGAAGTGGTTACGTGGCATGCACTTATTAGAGGACTCCGAAGATGTATATTATTATTGGGCTGCGGCGTCGCTTCACTGGATCCGGCCCCATGTACCAAAGCTTCTGTCCCCTGCATCCCCAAGTCCAGGTACTATAATCCTGAAAGTGCACATCAGTCAATACATCTGATTGAGGTGTTTAAAAAAAAATGCAAATATGTAAGATTTGGGGAATTATGTAATTGTCAACCCACGGACTTGCATAGCATGCATGGAGCTCCTCCAGTTCTTAAAAATTGAGCAGATAATCAGGCTTTTTAATTTTTTTTGCAGCTTTTTAACATGGGCCTTCCAGCGTCTTCAAATGAATATAAGCAGTCTCACTAAATAATGACCCAAGAAAAGGCCCAGCTTGGAAACTTTTAGCTCTTTGATGCAGCAGACCAAGTGGGGGAGGATAGGATTAGATCATACGTCAAATCCAACTCATTGGGCCAGACCATCACCCAAAAGGCTGAGACAAACAAGAGGACCAAGTGTACCCCTACTGGGTAACAGAGTGAGCCCATGGTTTTAAGAGCATCTATCTAGACATGTTGGGCCCACCTCATGACATGCCTAGTTACAATCAGTTTCTTTTTTTTTCTTTTTTTCTTTTTTGGAGCCCTCTCATAGGGATTTGAAGTCACTTATTTCTTCGATCTCAGAACAGTTACAACTAGAGAACTAAAGGGCCCAACAAGAGTAGTCCTAATGCCCGTCACCATACTCCCTCTACAAATATATGTGAATACTTCCTTTCTCAGAACACAGATGCTTCTAAAAATTTTCAAAGAATTCTTCATTCATGGACAGGTGTAGGTGTGCTCGACATCAGGTGCAAAATCCTAGGTCCTCAGGCTTCAAAGTTGGAATTTGATCTTCAGATCAATCTTCTTCCATTTTCCATCACTATCCAATCATTGGCCGCCTTGTCATTAAATATGAAATATTACCAATTTATCATACTATCTATTTTGGGAGCCATTGAGATAGATGGTCAAGATGTAGAATGTTGAAGTATATCATACAGTTCTATGTCACATGATTCCCCTACATGTGTTAGTCAGTGCATGCATGAGTTTAACATATAGTAGGCAGTCACATGCATGAGTTTAACATATAGTAGGCAGTCACATACCCTTTCGCATTGACTGTAGGGTCGAGGCCTCCAGCATAGACATGAAGTCTGAGGCAAAAAAAAAAAAAAAAAAAAAAAAAAAAAAAGACAAGAAATAAACCAGCATATAGTTAGTCAGCATGCTCTTTAGTAACAAAAATAAACTGCATTCCTGTAATTTTTTACTGACCCAGGGAACTTCTCACTGAGCTTCTTAAGTGCGGGAGGAGCAGCTACAGCTGATATCTGTAATTTGCAATATAAACAAAGTATAATGAGAATGTGATGCATGCTTCACTTCATTTTTTATTTTTCAAGACAGATCTTTGCTTCATAATTATCTGCTATCAGCCTCCTGGAATTCTTCTATGATATGTACACCATTGACTTTCCAGATGACTAATTTGCTTCATTCCACATTTCAATATTTCAAGAAAGAAAAGGATAATAGCTTCAATGCCAAACTTATCCTTTCCTTTTTCACTTGGTATTCTAGCAGAATCTAGGTGTATGAAGAAAGAGATGTCAAGAGTGGACATACTAAGAGCATGACCTCAAATAGGGTTGAATGGAAAGAAAAACTCAGGCAACCCTGGAAAGATGTGATGAGGATTCCCTGATAGAAAAGTTGATCCCCTCATAGAGAAGTTACAATTCAAATGATGACAAAACCAGTGCCTAGAAAAATTACTTAAAGAGGAGAACTCATTAAAAAAATAATAATAATAATAAAATAAATAAAAAGTATCTCTTATTACAATGTGCTTTTGAAGGATGTTATTTGTCAGGAAATCGGAATTCCTTTTCGATTTTTATGTCTCTCTTGCAATAGCATTCCTTTCCTCAATGTAACCAACAAGTCTCCTGTGTGCTCACGTGGGCATGTGTGCAAACACATCACTTTCTAGACCAAATCCAGAAGGTAAGAAATATGGTCATAAGCTTATTTAAGTTAAATAACAGAAGCACTATAAAAAATCTCCGATTAATAGGATGAGCCTAAGATGATGATGATGACATGGAAGCACAAGTATGGAAGTTCACAAGCTCATGTGAACTCGAGTGTACAATTATGGTTGTCAATGTCCTTTTCAACCCTGTTTTGGTTTCACTCGAAGCTAGGACATTTCAGCCTTTCGGCATCCCAGTGTTTCACACCATGAAAGAGCCCTCAAGGACAATAAGCTATTATAGATGACCCCAATTCCAGCAACCTACCAAAGAAATACGACATGGAACAGCATGACGCCAGATATCACAAATTGGACTAACACGTTAACACAAAAGAACACAGGATTCAAAAAAGTGAAGACAAACCAATTTTGAAGGGGCACATTACATGGGAACAGGAAGTTAGATTCCCAATTATTGAACTACTCTGGGTAAAAAATTGTCGTGGAAAATAATTTCGTCTTTACATCATCATGCCTCAAGAATCAGTCATTATACAGATCTTTTGATGAGATAATCATATGCATGTTGCCCAAAGTAACAAATGATGTCTTTCTAAAGCACAAACATCAAAACATATACATGAACAGGCCTGATTAAACATTTTTCTTTTCTCTTCTTTTCTTTTTTTTCTTTTCAATGACGCAAACAGAAAAATGTCAATGATCCTAATAGAGTACCAATGATGTAATTTACCACTTTTATTTGTTTGTTGTCAACTCCACGATCCTTCAGCAAGTCTATTGCAGCAACTATTGTGACACCTAAATCAAGTTTGAAGATGCACCGGATCCAAATAAAGTTCAAATTTCAATTAACTAAAAATATCTGCAAATATAGAAAATACAAGTCTCACGCTCATTGTGCAGCACACAACTCACATCGTAACAACGGCAACAATCAATGGTTGATAAAGAAGCAGAAGGAAGTAAAAACAGAGATTTAACTGCCCCAACTCTACTCCCCATAACAAAATAAATCAACAAATAGAGGTTGAGAGACTCCATTCCACTCAATGCACAAGCTGTGTTTTCATTACTGTCATATACACAATCAAGCAACTAATTCATATTACATAGATGAAGCTCCATCTGAGGACAGCCAGATTTATCCAAAATGAACAAAATCATGAAGCATTATCAATCTTTATCCTTCAATGTAAGAGTGATCATATTGTGACATCAAAAAAGAAAAGATGCCTAGAGAGATGAAAAATTCTCTTAATATAATTCACTCATGGGAATACAAGTATACAACTAGGTTGGGTTGGTCTTAAGCTTATCCTTCACCCATTTGATTATTGGTCCCAATTATCAATCCTGGACTGCATCAACCACAATGTTGTTGATTCGTTAAATGTTAAAAATAAATTTAAAAAAGGAATAATTCAATCCTGATTTCCAGTTCACAGACTTGAAGTCCAGGGATTTTCAAAGTAATAGGCCTGTTAGGTCTTAAATGTGTTACACATTGATGGCCATGATGCCCTCATATGGCATAGTTAAGGCACGGGCACAAACTTAACACAAAAATGAAGCAATGGTTCAATAAGACACAGATATGTTGCCTGTGTTAAAGACCAGTAATCATACCTAGATTTAGGAAGCATAGATCCAGGCCATATCCACCTGGCCATCAAGCTAGGACATAGGTCCAGGCTCCAGCACCCAAGCTTTAACAAGCCTAAAACCTTAACCCTAGTCAAACCAAGCCAGGTAGGGCTCATTCCTGACCCAGGCTAGCAAAGTACAGTTGCAACCCTAATCACTATTTGAAAGCTTCTTTTCTTCAATAATATCCATATCAGTGGTTATAAAAAAAAATGCGACAGCGAACTAGCAAGCTGCAAATCAAACCAAATTGCACACTATGACACACCAAGATTTAATGTAATTCCATTCTTAAGTGAAACTCACAAGGATTTTAAGCTATGATGCCTAGATATCGATACGAAAATGGACACGGATATGAGGATTGGTGATACGACTCTGCACTTTTGGAAATCTAGGATACGGACACGGTTATGGGTATCCTAATTTTAACTTTAGATCACATTTGAATTAATGAAATTATCATTGTTCATATTCCTTTCTAACATTTTCTATGTTGAGAAATAAGAAAATATAAAGAACAATATGAAATAATGGACTTGCTAAGTAAGATATGCTACCCTAGAAGTATTGGTGTAGTATCGGATACCAATACAAGTATCGTATTGGTCAAATACAGAAATGTTGGGCTTGTACAAGTATCTGGGTATCATAGATTATAAGAAGTGTAGCACTTCTCTTTGCATAAGATTACAATGCATACAGGAAGCAAGAGGCAATGAAATGTGAAGACAGCTGAACGAGTGCAATCCACAAACTGCCAATCATCATCATTATCATCATCAAAGCCTTACGTCATCAATAAGAGTTCAGCTAATTTACTGACTGCCAGCAGAATATACAAAGAACAAAATAGAGGAATGGGATTCAAATTTGTTCAGAATCTTATTCAAAGTTATAAACATGGTGTGTGCTTTGTTCTTGAAGGACGGGGAAAACTGTATATGAAGCACATTGTATCTGAAAAATGCAGTCTTCAAGAAAATTTGTTGACTTAAATCTTTCTTAATCATTATTATGACCAAAACTAGTTACTACCGTTGGTGCACCATGTTCATTTCATCAAAATACAAGCAATAGAGGTCATTTCTATCATACAGAAGGGAAGCATATGACAACATAGACGACCACTAAATATGCCTTTTTGATATCATAACCGTAAAATTTCATGACAAAGGAAAGAATACAACAAAATAAACAACCAAGAAGAGATCGTAAAAGGAGTGCCCAAAAAAAAAAAAGCCCAGCGAAAATGGGGGAAAACCACAAGGTGGGACCTGTGTACACGATGCAACTATGAACCCCGTTTTTGCTACCAAATCAGCAATTTCATCATCACTCCTTGAAATATGAAAAAACTCCACATCCACATGCACACAAAATTCATCAATTGCATTCAAAATAAAGTAGTATCTAAATGGCACATGCATGTCTCTTCACACCACAAAATGGCAGTAGAAGACTCGCTTTCTAAAATCATATGACTCAGAAAATCACGATTGTTGTTTACTAAAAGCCCACAAAGCCTCCATAATGGCCCAGATCTATGCTTCATTGGAGTCACATGAATGGGACACCGGAAAGCAACTAAACTTTCTTCCTTGTCATCATAAAACACACCATGTTTTGCTACCCCATCCACATTAAATTTAAAGACTCCAGTAGGAGGAGGAAAGAAACTTTGCCTGCAATTTTCTCTTGGATGTCCTGCATTTCATGCATCTAAGTTGTTGATGGAGTCATAAACCGTTAAGTCTGAAAATTCATTTCTAGCTATCCATGACCCCACTCTTGTTTTTTAAATTTTGATGGATACCCTACAATTCTTCCTTTGGAACTTCCTTTCCATATAGACTCCAGCATTGTCATAAATAACAATTTCTACAGTATACACCATTTATTCTGCAAGCAGACTGCACATACAGTCCAGCTATATGGGCCCATGCAGGCCCACCTTTGATCAATGTCCTTTCACACTCACAACATGCCCGATTTTATACTCATCAAATATTTACTCACCATTGGTTGTATCTAAAAAAACTATGATTAAGAGATAATTAAACTTTAAGGCCGCTAAAACAAGGGCTAGGATAAACCGATGGAAAAACAGGGGCCTAATTCAAGACCTGTCCATCTATCCCACCCCCAAATGCATCAAAGTGGGCCCCATGAGCAAGACCACATAAACACAGTATGTGGCCTGCTCGAAGATGAAGATTTTCCTTTGAATGGAAAAAAACAATATGTCAACTCCACAATGCCTCTCCTAAAGATTTCAGGAAGCAGTGCTCGATACCAAATAATGCTAAGAAATGATAACAAATCTTAATGACTGCACAATGAATAAAGAGAAGATTGATAGATTCGTTTTCCTTACCAAAATCTGGCATGCCTCAAATTATCCAATCTAGAGTCTAGACGCTTTGCCCACAACTGTAAGCCAACAAACATAGCTCCACTCTTGGCAATACCAAAAGGCAGAACGTGGGAGCAAATGCTGACTTGGGAAGCAAACACCTTGAGAAATGACTTCAGGGAGAGCTTCCACAGAGGAGTATGCTTCCAAGTCAGAATGCTGCTACCATCAAGTAACACACTTACTGAAAGACCTAATGACAAAATAAAATCCTTTTGTCTGACTCAGTAAATTTCCCTGAAACCTAATCACCCAAACCACCTTCCCACTCAAGCCCTCAAAGCACTCATTTTCCAAAGAATTTTATTTGACACAATCCCAAACAAACCCAAAATACGGACTCTAAAGAATAGCCCCCACCCACATCTTCCAAGAGCAGAAGTCTACCCCCTGCAGCAACTTGGAATGAAATCATTCTTGCAGACTCCCACCCTATCACCCGCCATAGAAATAGGACCTCATAATCCTGAGGTCTTATTCCTAGGAATTCTAACTACCATAATCTCATATTTCTAGAGATAACTCTTATCAGTAAGGGTATTGTTCTCCTGTAAAAATCTCTACAATCATTTGTTGAGAAGGACCTAATTTCCTGCAACTGAACTTCCTATTCTAAACTCTCTATAGTTTCGTGGTTTGAATACCCAATTCCACTTTGCCAAGTGCATTTTCTTTTGTTCTTCATCTATTTCCAATAGAAAATTCCTTTCAATTCTCTCTGATTTCATTACTATAAAACCAGGAATTTTGGAAAGGAGCAGGAAGTGAATCAGAAGATTGTGATCGAACATTTAATATAGATATTCATACAACCAAACCACCCCACAAAAGAAAAACAACCACAGACAGACCACCACCCCAACAGCGCGCCCCCACCCCCCCCCCCCCCCCCCCCCCCCCCCCCCCCCACAACAAAACCCACCCGCCAAACAACAAAAAAAAAAGGAAAAAAAATAAATAACACCACCACATATTGCCTTTTCAATGTGGAAAGCTTCTTTAAAACATTGTGGTGATTTGGGTTCCATAGCAACTTAAAGTGAATGCTAGATAGCCCTCAACAGCAAACGGACTGTTCACTTGGCACATGAATGAATAGATCTAACCCTCTTGAATTCCTAGGCCACAATAATGGTGGGGACTTGATTCATCCTGAGAACAAGACAGCTTCAAAACATCAAAAACTCCTGTACCAGCTTTAACCTCTTGGGCAATAGATGGGCAACAAAACAAAATTGTATCACCAACAAAAAGGAGACATGTAATTTTCAAACCATCCTTCCCACCTCAAATCCATTGATCAAGCAGAGTTCCTTTGCTTTACAAAAAAGATAAAAAAAAAAAACTCGATGACAATTGCAAAGAGAAGGTGAAAAGAGCGATCACCTTGAGTACACTCTCTAGAAGCTATCAAAAGTTTAGTTTATGATCCATTCACCAAAACTGTTAAGGTAATTGTTGAAATGCATCTCAGGGGCACTCCAGTTTGACTCAAAGCCCTTCTTATCAACATAAACCATGAAACTAAAATTAACATGATCATGTCCAAAAACAATTTTGAGAACCTTCTCTCTTACCTTTCCTTCTAAAGTCAATGAGCTCATATGCACGCACACGCACACACACACACAAAAAAACATCAAAAATCTTCCTGCCATTGATAAATTTGGCTTCAAATAGATGAATTATAATGGATATCACATTCTTAATCTTAACTTGCAAAGCTGGAATGTCCGCCGCACACTCAGCATACACACTTCAGTGATTGTTAGTGGCACTTGATAAAAAGCCTCAATACACTGCTATAGATTGATCCAAAAAGAGAAAGGAAGAAAAAGGAAAAGGAGGTTACCTGGACATAGGCATATCTATCATGAGTAGGTTCCAAGGCCACACAATATATGACAGTTTGAAAAGAAAAGAAAGGAAAGAACATCAAAGAGATGCGCCACAAACTTATCAGTAATCTATTTATGAAAATATTAATATGGAGGACCATCAAAAATATTAGATGAGCTTTGTTCCCCTCTCACCTGAGGAATATTAGATGAATTTTTTAGATCAAACTGATTTAATCTCAATGGCCTTAGTAAGACTTTAGGAAAACGATCTATCCCTTCTGTCCATCTTATGGTCGATAGAATAAATATATATATTTCTAAAATGGTAAATTTTATTTATTTAGAAACAAAGAAAATTAACAAAATAGGAATTAGAAGAAAAGGGTCACTAACATTTTTAAGTTGAGCAAAACACAAATTACATTAGAAACCATATATAAACCTGTTGCCAGCACGGGATCAACAACAAGCACACGCGATCCCTCAGGAAATTCATCAGGTAATCTACACAGAAGAGAAACTCTTATCAAAATGGCATGTTGTTATGCTCCTGAATGCATGTAAAATGCTAAACGTAAATAGCTAGAGAACATCCAAACAAGCAAGGGAAGGATACGCAAGGGAAGGGAAGGATAGTCTTACTTGTTTAAATAAATAGACGGCTGAAGCGCCTCTTTTCTGCCTATCCCTTAAATTCAAAAAGGATAGTGAACATGCCGTCAGATGCAAACTAACTTATATATTTGTAACATATTTATGGAGAAGCAATAGGTAGCAAAATATTAAGCTAACACTGTCAATAGATTATGTGGTAAAGTCCAAATGGGTTGAAAAGTAAACAGGTTATGATCGTGTCAGGCCAACAGCATAAGCAGACACGAGCCCTAATTACTGACCGAGACCCACCCCACTTGAGTCCAGGTCACGGGGCCCAAGTTCAAATTAAAGTCATATATTTGATATAAGGCATTTATATATCAACTAAATATAATTAATATACATAAATAATATACGGCCATGGCATTGAGTATCTGGGTAGTCGAGGGTATGAAATCCATGGATCTGGACCCAGACTGAAATAAAGAGAGTCCAAATACTGAACTCATACCCAGCTCTTTAATTTTGGGTCCTTAAGATATTTGGGTATTTGGGTCCCATTTTCGATTTCATCCATAATTCTAAATGAGAATAGCTATCAACAACAATCATAAAATATTTTTGAGTCTACATATCAATTGGTACCTAGACCTATTAATTCCCCTCTCATGTTTTAAGTTTTTACAAACTCTTATGTTATGAACAAGGTATTAAACTGTGGTTTTGCAGTGACCTGATGTCTTCAGTTCTAAATAAAAAGTAAAATAACTATATTGTGATACATTTCAAAGGTTTTGTTTAACCATAGCTGTGATCTTGAGAATCCTGAACTTCAAATCTGGCTCATTGATCTTGCCTCACTTTAAGGTTTCCTTGAAACAACAATCAAGGGGTCCCAAAATCACAATATTCCCTTATGCCTATGATACTCAAATACTTCAAAATAGGCTATGTATGATGTTGTATCACATCTGATATTTTTCTTTTATGATTAGAATCTGTGTCCATCCAATATCCATGGCATCTCCCTATTGTTTCCATTTTGTATCTAGGCATCATAGCCTATAACCATAAGGACGTGTGATGCGGGCCAAATCTATGATTGGCCAGCCCATTGGGGCCAAGCCCAGTGAAGAGTCACAACTACAGTTATTTTTAGAATTTCATGTTTTCTAGGATTTCAAGCTTTTTAGGATTTTCTTCTATTTAGAAGTTGTTATAGGATTAAATTAGAAGTGTTTTATTTTACGGATTGTTTCCTCAGTTAGAGAACAGCTTAACTATAAATAATGATGTAATCCCTTTTTATGGGACACATTAAATTGCTATTAAATAAGAATTCTGGTTTTCATCTCCATTAAGAGTTGATTGATTTTGTCTTTTGGTGTGAGACCTAGACAGCCTATCCTAAAGCCTTGTGTAGAGAGAAGATTCATTCTCAAATTGCTGTTCCGATCGCCAATCTAAGGTAACCAGCATATCCCATCTTTTTATTTTTGTTTCCTCCATCCATCCATCCATCCATCGTCATCATCGATTCATCGTCACTCATCATCATCATCCTCATCACTCATCTACATCACCACCGAACGCATCCTCCCTTACGTCTTCATTCATCCCCAACCTCACAGCCACTCCCTTCTGCAACCCCAATTTCATCCCAAAACCCTCGCCCCTACAAACCCACCCTTCCGTCAACCACCTCACTTGATGCAGCCTCGGATCCACGATCGGAAAATAGACCAATCTCCAAAAGGATTGATCGAATCGAAAGAAGGATTCTGCCACTAGGCCACACTCAATTACTCACAATAAGTAAAAAAAATCCTGACCATGAGAAAACTCTTATAATATTATTGATAGTAAGAAATCTCATTACAATGAGGCCTAATTGTCCTTACATAGAATAAGATTACTTAAGCAACAAGACTTTCCTAAACAATAAAGGAAACTAAATCACTAAACTTGAGTAACAATCCAAACTAAGTAAAACTCCTAATTTTAAATACTTTTAAATAATATTCCTAATTAAATGGTTATTCCATTGGGCCTATGGATTGGGCCCAATGGGTTAGCTGACCCATGATTTGGCCTGCATCACCACCACATGAATCCACCCTGAGTTACCAGAACCCCTTCCCAGACAAATTGCTCCACCAACCCTACCCATCTAACCGTTCCGCAACCTAACACCCGAAAACCCATCCACCCCTATACCCCAATACCGGCCATTAGAAACCCCAACACCCAATTAAATCCAAACCCAAACCCTAATTCCCACATTCCTCAACCAATTTGAAACACTAAACACCAGTATCGCCACCACAAAAACCCATTCCCAAAACCTCTAATCCCTCTGAGAAACCTAATCCATTAAACCCAGCCCCTCTCACACCCCCTCCATCAAAGCAAATCCACCTTATCATCCAATTCCTCCTAGCCCCTCTATCATCAACCGCCACCCACACTGCCCAGCCCAACCCACAATCCCATCCTTGTGTCTGCCAAAACCCCATCCCCCTTATCTGAACCCCTTCCATCACCCCACAATCCAACAAACCCCCTCCCAATTTCGCAACACCACAACCAACCCAGCCCAGACAGCTCCTACCTCACCCATTGAACCTGCATCCCATCTCACCCACCAAACCACTCCTAGTGGCATTCCCACAACCCCAGCCACACCCACAGTAGACCCATCTCCATCCAAAGTCTGTTGACAGCAGTTCCCCATCGATTTTCCATAACCCAAAACTCAGAAGAGAGAGAGGTAAAAAAAAAAAAAATACATATCTGTGCCAACCACCGAGTGCCTTTGTCGTCGACATACTCTTCGTCGTTGTCCACCATCGGCGTCGACGTCGTTGTCTCCAACCAGCAATAGCACCTATCACCTCTCCTCTCTTCCTCTTTGAAGGCCAGCAATAGAAAAGGGCTTCAAAACCCTTTCCTTCGTTTTCTTCTGTCGACGAGTGGTGGACTCGAAGCGCCCGCGTGGCCACAACAAGTGACAGAAGCCAAGTCCAATTATTGTGTTTAAGTTTGGTTCAGGCTCGGAACTACTTAAGTGATTAAAAAAAATATAGTTAAGCCCAATTGACAGAGACTCAAGCCTAGCTTAAATACAAAATTTTCTAATTGATCATCCTCATCCATTGGTTCTAAAAAGGGTGATATTTTGGCGATTTAAGCTCCGATTCACAATCCGTCGATCAAGCCATCAGGTCAGTCCATTTTTGAGAGTTTTGGTAATTTTGTGTTCTTGCATCAAACCCAATATGCACATATTTAGATCATCCAATGAAGTTCAAAGAATGCAATATGATCATAAGTATGGCAACTGGTATTTTGAGAGTAAGTTCTTCTTCGAATAAATTTAAGTTCTTCTTTGAATAAATTTCTCAATTTGAAGGAACAAAGAAATGACAGCCGATGCATATACCCACCAATTTTAAGAATTGAAATATTCTCTTGCACTTGATGAGAATGAGTTACATGATTTAATTCGTTACATCAAAGGTTTGAAGTCGAGCATTTTAGAGAAGATGAATCACTATAACACCATTTATGAAGTATACAATGAAACTATTCGTGTTGAGCACATGCTTCGACAACATCACATACGACAAGTTGAGTCTCGAGAAGAAAATTTTCAACAACGAACAAGAGCTCATGTTCTAGAATCACATTTTGCTGAAAAAGATAATCCTCACTTGCTGAAAAAGACTGAAAAAGAGTGGAAACAAAACTAAGATATTCCATACGCGAGTAAAGTGTAAAAACAGGTTAGCGAATTTGGTTATTGACAATAATAGTGCAATAAATCTCGTTGCACAAGAAGTTATTGATAAGCTTCATTGTCCAATTAAGACGTTGCCTAATCCCTATAAAATCACATGGTCTAATGGTTCTGTCATTTTTGTGACTAACAAATGTCTAGTATCTTTCAAGATTTGTGGTTATGAGGACATTATTTGGTGTGATGTAATTCCTATGAATATCACTCATATTCTTTTGGGACAATTATGGCTTCTTGATCAGAAAGTACAGCAAAGAGACGAATATCTACTCCTTCTCCTGAAAGGGACGAAGAGTTTCCCTCATTCCATTGCAACCGGCAACATCCTCGTCTACATCGTCACCTTCAACTAAAGAGCCAAAAGAAGAAAAACAACAAGAGGAAACAAAATCCAAGGGTGGTGTTGAGAGACATGTTTAAGGAAAGAATGATCTCATAACAAATCCAAGTGAAGTAAGTTGCAGAACTTCAAAGATGGATCGTGCTTCAACTGAACTTCAAAAGGAAGAAATTGAAACTCTTTACTATGGAAAATGTTAATATAAAGAAGAAAGATGCAAAGGAAGACAAAGGATTAATGAACATTGAAGATATGAATCTAATGAACAACAAGCCACATCATCCATTAGAGCTAATGATTGATCCCAAAGCACCTTGCAAATTGTCCGAAGACAATCATGTTATTCACTTGGTTTCAAAAGAAAATCAAATTGTTGAAGTTCCCCACATTGATTTCATCATTGGAGATCAACCAATGCCAATAAAAGATTATGATATATTGGAACAGAGTCTCCAATTGAAACATCTAATGGTAAGCTCCTATGATGCACGTATACTTTAAAATGGGCAACATATTCGTGTCGTATCGTATCCGATACTTCACTTTTTATATGTAAAATCCATGTCCTAGTCGTGTCCATGGTGTGTCCCTACCATATTTGGGCATCATAGGTAAGCTCACACATTCAAGCTACATGCAATCATCCGAAGAAGCCATGCATCCAACTGACTTCTAAATGGAGCAAAAGATCAAATCATATTTCCAAGCCAAGTCAAGAGCAAGAAAATTCAAATTATCAGAAAATTGTATGGTTGATTTTTTTACCTAAGAAGACATTTACCGAATTTGAGGATGAGTTCTCCTCGAGGGGGGAGAGGGGGGAGGGGGAAAACTGATGTAGGCCAAGTCCATGATTGGCCAGCCCATTGGGCCCAGGCATCATAAAGAGTTCACAACTACAATTATTTTTAGAATTTCATGTTTTCTAGGATTTCAAGCTTTTTATGATTTTCTTATGTTTAGAAGTTGTTATTAGGATTAAATTAGAAGTCTTTTATTTTATGAATTGTTTCCTTAGTTAGAAAGTAGCTTAACTATAAATGAAGATGTAATTCCTTCTTATGGGACACATTACATTGATATTGAATAAGAATTTTGGTTTTCTTCTCCATTATGAGATGGTAGATTTTGTTTTGGTGTGAGACTTAGACAGCCTATCCTAAGCCTTTAGGCTTGGAGAGTAGTCCATTGACTATTCTTCTTCTCCGCGCTTCAGCATGACCAAGCCCCATCAAAAGCTCAAGGAACTCATTAAATCATAGTGTTCTTTTTACCCACCAAAAAAAAAATTATAGTGCCCATTGCTCAACATTATAATAATCCTTTTTTTCCCTGCCTTACACGCGAGTCTTTTCTTACCTAGATGATAAGTTTTTGTAGCTGGCAAGATCAATGATGCATGCTCTACTAGAGCAAGACCAGCTCTCAGGATGGGAACAATCTGCACCTCTTAAAACCATCACATATCAGTTTCAGCACACTTAACAATTTTACACTTTATTCTCAAAACAGAAAAACAACTTTACACTTCAGATAGCAAATTTTTGCCAATAGAAGTTTACTCTCCCTAGGAAATTAAAATGATCCATCAAATGATGGAAACTGATCAATTACCTGTTTATGAGTAAATAATTGCTCCATGTATAAGGCATAAGATAGCCGACCCCAATATAGTTGGGATAAGGCTTTGATGATGATGTATAAGGCATAAGATATTAAAATATTCACCCTTTTGGAAACAAAACAAGATTACTAACCGCCACAGGTTCCCTTGGATCAATAAATTCAACAGAAGCAACACTCATCGGCGTCTGAATCTCTCCAACGACAGTAGGCTGCAAGCAGTAATATCACACAGCCACGAATATGTAGAGAAAGTTGGAAAAAGATAAATTCACTCTAAAGCTGATGATGGAAAAGTGGTCTTCATGCAAGGGTCAAATTTTACACAAACAACACACATTATGATTGAAACCAGTGAACAACAAGAACATCACAATCAGTAATTAGGTGATGATTAGGAGATAAAATACCGTGATTACATCTCGAAGAAAGAAGTGCCAAAGCACAAGAATATTAGATTCATTTCCTTAGATAAGTTTGATAAGAATTATGCCCTAGACCAGTCGCTACTGAAGTCCCCAGCATATTCAAAATGGATGCAGTTCATGATCATTTGACCGTAAGCGATAGAAACAGATCAGAGTTTACACTTGTTTCTCTAAAGGGAGCTTGAAATGTTCATTTATATTTTGCTTTCCAATACATTTTGACTTGCTTATCCTTCTGTCTTTGTTTGTTTGCTGTTAATACCATTAAATATACGTATGTACACGTGCATGAATATTCATTGGAGGTCCCGGGAAAAGTGCCACCACAAAATGGTCAAGCTTACATTCATCAATAATTGCTTAACTAGCACCCAGACAACTATAAAAAATGTTATCTAAACTAATCATAAACATGTCAAAGTTTGCGCCATGTGGAGCTTGGAATGTTTATTTCTAGTTTGCTTTTACACACATTTTTTGTTAACTTACATAACAATCAGTATTCTATATCATTCTCAATCAACTCACCAAAAGTTCTTAGTCATTTTGTGCTTTAAATAACTTTTGCCTACAATGTTAATGAGAAACACCTCCGGCATGGCCGGAGTAATTGAGTAAACACAAACTTACCAACCAATCCCTTGAAGCTTCATAGATAAGTAGCCTCCCAAGCTCTGCCATCGCATTCTCTAGGAAGTAAAGCCACAAGAAAAGTTACGAAACATTCCATAAGCTGACATTGTATTAAAAAGGAAGTGAACAAAAGTGATTGAGAAACCAAAGCAGCATCACTACAGAGGATGAAACTACAATATCCCAATAACATTCACTGATAAAATTCTCCATATATGTATCCCAATCTATTATTCTGAAAAGAGGTAGGAATTATTCATTCAAGGATGCTGAAGCGTAGGCTTTAATCAAAGGAACAAAGTTATAAAAAAAAATGTAATGAACAATCAGCAGTACATTGTAGATTTTCTCTGGATCACCTAGATAGATGGAAAATTGTTCATAGCCTTCACCTTTAGATGTGAAATAAATTGTTCAATCTGCTTAACTATCAATTTTACAATTGCAAAGCGCTCCAAAGATTGATACAACGAGCGCATGCTTGTTCACTCCAAAAATATGCACCAATTGTATGTACTCAGCCCATCAGATATATCAGACAAAGGGATTGTTTCAGTGTTGGATCAAAATGTAAATCAATTAAGGTAAAGTGCAAACCTACATGCACAAGATGGATGAAAACTACAGAATTCGCCCATTGGCATCAGTGGGTGTTGAGGAATGAAAGTTTGAAACAGATAGATGGCCACGCATGGACTTTCACCTTTAATTCTTCACCTATAGGGCCTTTGATATAGGTGAATTGTTTACAAGTGTGAAGAGTTTAATATCCTAAGGAATAAAAAATGCCTAAGTTAAAAATAATTAATTAATTAGTCAATGTTGAGGTCGTTGGGCCATAGTAGCCTATAATATCAGCTATACTGATCATTACAGCCCGTATTATCGATCGATAGAGGGGATACAGGCTGACTGATGGCATTTCGGTCATGGCCAATACACAGTTCATGGCTTACACTTAACATATCAGCCTATATTGTATACCATCAAATGAAAGGAATTGTAACATGTTTTGGGAAAAGTTTCTTGTTTGGATCATGTCTTCTTTCTGTTTTAGGAGGAGGAGGTAATCATTTATGCATACAGCCATACAATATCCATCTCTTCTGTTGTACAGGTTTTTTTATTTTTTATTTTATTTTTTCTGCTTGTACAATACATTTCCTATACTAAAGAATTCTATTATTGATCAAAAAATAGATAAATAAATAAATGTGTCATCACTTTATCACATGGGTAGCAATGGCCAATGGATCGGATTTTCATTCCTAATCCAAAAAATGATTTGTACTCGAGCCCCTGAAAATGGGGCCTTGGCTCAGGGCTTTTCCAACACCTTTCACGATGGAGGCCCAAGGAGCAAGATCAACAATGGTCCAATGGAGATGACCATTTTAATTGCTTAAAATCAGCCAGCTTGTTATTTCATTAGGCAGTAAGTTTGTTTTAAAAAGCCGCCACTGTGATAGATAAGATTTTATCTCCAACTACTTTATCATTCTATTTTGAGCTTTGATTAGATTTATGGTCCACATTAATTATAATTAGGGATTCTCTTTGCAAACAATATATTAAATAGAGATTGAACGTAATAGTCAAAATTATGGAACTATACAAAAAGGTTTAAAAAAAAAATGAGAGTACTCTATTGACTGGGCGTGCATGCGTTCTAGAGGTCAAGAGACCTCCGGACTTGGTCTTGCATAGGTTACAAGAACCTTAATCTTTCCTAAATTTTGACAAGACGAGGGTGCCATTCAACCCTTGTCTTAGGCCCTTTTTCATTGACCAATCAAGTTAGGGGCTGAATCAAACCCATCCCAGCATCACCAGCCCACCACCTAGGGACTTGGCCTTGAAAAGGTAGCAAGAACCTTACTCTTCCGTTGGCTTTGCCAACATGTGAAGTGTAATTCAATTGGACTGCAACGGATACTAGACCAAGATATGATCATGATCAATTTTAAGGCAAATAAACTCTCAGTCCTAAACCACATAAAATCCACTCATTTTAAGTCAAATAGATACAAAAAGTAGACTTGCCCGACGGCGCCAAAAAATCACTGCACATTCTACCTAACTACGATTCAAAACCATCCATCCAACGCAAACACACACAAACCAACGCCACTAGAATCAGAACTCCGTTAAAAACGACACGAATCCATCCACTACTTACTGTAGATGGGGCATGGCGTCTGCTCGTTCCTCAGTACCGAAATCCAATGCTTGATCAAAGGATGCGGAGGAACAAACACCTGCAACTCAAAGACTCTTGCTTTGAATACGAAGAAATTGACACGAAACAAGGAGATTGGATCAGGAGGGAAGAATCTGATCTACCAGCATCCTGTCGTCATCGTCGGTGACTGGTGCCTTCTCCTTCGCAGCAGCAACGAGGATTCCTGATCGTTTGATCAGGGAAAAGGACAGAGATGGAGAGAGCTGAGAAAGACAGGAAGTAGGATTTTAGAAAGAGAGAGAGTGAGAGAGAGAGAGAGAGAGCAAGAGAGGAATATTTATAAGGACTTGCCTGACAGGAGGTTTTTAAAGAGGAGGTGAGATGTGGGGAGCGAGCGTGTCGGGTGGAGCGAATCGGGAAAAGATACGCCGAATCGGGAGGAGCGAAATGTGTCGGATTGTGTATCACAGGAGCCATGTGGGAAGAGGGAGGGGAGTGAGTAGTGAGAGACAAACGGTACCATCACAAAATAAAAGAGAAAAGCCAATGAAAGGTACTTCGGATCATTCGAGGGACCCGATTTGGATCATTCGAGGTAGCCCGATGTCTGGTCAAAATGGGAATCTAGTCATACATGATGCACTCCGCTTGAAAGCAACCTTGTCCCCCGCGAAGAATTGAAGCCGCGGGGTCAAATCCTGAAAAAAAGTAGTTATTTTGCTGCAACACTGTCACTCGTCACCCTAAACTTTGTAGTGTCCCGAGGATACATTGTTTTTTTTTTTTAATTTATCAAGGTAAAAAAAAAGTGTGCGGGGTGTGGTCCTTTATCCTTTTATATATTAATATTTTTTAAAAAAAGTGCTCCTCACCAAAACATATATACATGAATATTCTCTTTTATATATATATATTTGCATCTTTTACAAAAAAAAAAAAAAATCATCATCAATCTTAAAATGAAAAAAGTGATTCTTCAACCGGATGTAGAAATGTCAACATCATTTCAGATGCCAGCAGACATGATACAAATGTAGCATACACATTAATAATTGTAAAATAAAATTCAAATGTAAGTTTAGACTTGTAACTAAATTTAAAATAAGGTGTTGCCTTCTAATTAGCTAAGAAATGCACAACTAAATGCAAGTTTTAAGTCAGCCTGACTGATTATGGAAAGATATATGCATTTTTGGTTTTCCAACATAGTGAAATGGACTCAATGAGCTGATAATAACTCAACAAATATGTAGTTAAAGATCAAACAACAGCAAATGATATGCATTATATTGTTCAAATATACCATATTAAAAACTAATTGTTAAAATTCCAATAAATGCTCATTCTATCTTAATGATAAAGGAGAAAAAAAGCTTCAAAATATACCCTTTTTAGCATTTGAAAATCTAAGGTTTTTTATATATAGATATATGTTCTTTTTAAGATATAGAATGATTCAATCTAAAAAAAGTTGATACATGATACCCATTGTTGATCTGTATCAATTTCTATAGGTGGCAATTGTAACAATATTCTTATAAGCTTTGATTGTTGTGAGTTTCACAGCCCTCATGAAAACTATAGATTTCCTCTTACTATAGAAGTGGAGGCAACACCATCATTTCTTGATGAACGCCATATCTTTATTTAACTGTAATCACTAATTGAAGGCATAAAACCATAGACAAAAGTAGTTCATTGGAGAAATGAGTGATTTGATAGAAATTTGTTAATGATTTCGGTCATTTTAGCAGGTTTTTAATTAATTAGAGTTTGAAGGCCATTAGATTGACATTTTCTCAAATAGTGAAAGTTAATTTAAATTTTTTTGGTTACTAACAGCTCTCTATTTTTCATTTGTTTGATGTATTCATTTTCTCTGTTTACTAATCATCATTCCAATTCATCACGTACATCAAAGAAAACAAAATATTTTTTCAACAACACAACGAAAAATCTTTGACCTACAACTAAAATTAGTAATCTACTATAAACCATTCTTGATGGTTGGTTTCCACTTTTATCCCCATAAATAGGATTGAAATTAGTAATGCGCTCTAAATAACCTATTGTAGTCATATGGGAGACTAAAAACAACAAAATAAGCTTTTAAATCAAAGAGATAATGATACAAACTTAATCCAAAATAAGTTTTTTAATGAAGTAATTTTTAGCTCAACTAGGATGACTTTTGGAAAACACATACATTTTTTTACAAAAAAAAAAGATAGTGAAATGGGACACATTTTTTTTAATTTAACTTCAAACTAATAGAATAAATATAATGACAATAATTGAACAAAATATGTAGTTTAAGATCATACAATGGCAATGATCTGCATGATATTGTTCAAATTCCATTAAAAAAGCTAATTTTCCAAATTCTAATAAATGATCATTTGTCACATGGTAAAGTAGACAAAAGCTTCAAAATCTACCATTTCCAATATTTGGAAATTTTAAATATTTTTATATGTTTTTTAAGATATAGAAAGATTAAATTTAATAAGGGCTGATTCATGCTATATCTTGTTGAACTGTATCAATTTCTACATGCGGGAATTGCAACCAGTTTTATAAGCCTTAATTATCACAATCCTTGTGAACACTATATATTTCCTCTTATTATACCAAACCAAGGGATCACTTTATATAAATAGATTCTAAAGGCACGCCATTACATAGAAATTTTTCCAAATGGTCAAAAACCCATTTTTTTCTACTGACAACACTCTATTTTGCAAGTCTATTTTATATAATTCATTTTAGTTTTTTCCGATTTACTAATAGTTATTCCAATTTGTCAATTGAAATATAGGAACAAATATTAAATATGGTACCTTTATTTCAACATGAGGTGATTGCTAGGTATTCCAAGGAGGCGACCATGGGTAACTAGTGTTTTGGTGATGATGATGAAGCAGTGGAAGGCGAAGAGCAGTGAATGCATAGGCTTGTAAGATGTTAAAGTTGGATAGAGAGAGAGAGAGAGAGAGAGAGAGAGAGAGAGAGAGAACTCTGACTTGAACATCCATGGAGTTGTTCTCTATGATTTCCATAAATTGCCCAAATTGAAGAAAGTTTTTTGTTTGTTTTTCTGTATTCTTTTTCTTAGAAAGAAAATCATATTGAACCAGAGAACAACAACAAAGGAAGGCAAGGAAAAAAAAAAAGCAAAAGATATCAAATGGACACAAAAGAAAGCTCAAACACCCTGCAAAAAATACACCATAAAATTGTAAGCCATAGACTTGGAGAAGCCCCAAACGTCATAGGAGGGAGAAAGAATTGAAAGTGCAGGGGCTTTGCATGTTAAGAGAAAATGTAGGGCTTTGCATGTTAGAGAGATTAATAGGAAGAGGAGTTAAGTAAAGAGGAACCAGAGAAATTAATAGTAAATGATGTTTTGGATGTTATAAAAGAAAATATTTGAAGAAGGCGAAGACCTGGAATATAATTAGTCGTGAATAAGCGAAAGAGGCTATCAAAAAAGCCAAAGAGGCAGTCAAATTGAAATTGGATGCAATCTGTCGATTTCTGCAATTTGAATCAATTGGTTTCATATATATATATATATATATATATAATTGTGAAATAAGTGAAAAATTGGAATAAAGTTGAAAATTTGACTTTGTTTGATGTGTGTTTCCAAAGTGGAGTAGAGTTGAATTAAAAATTTGTTAATAATAGAATTAAGATATGAAACTCTATGAAGGTAGGCAATTGATTTTCCATCTGAAAGTGACCCACCTAATTTTCCACATTAGTGGCCACTTAGCCCGCGAAGGCTTTGACCTCTGGCCCCTTGTCCAGGCCGGGCCTACACATGTGATGGTAGGGCTTTTGACAAGCTTATGTTGAAGATGTGGCCTAACTTTTGATAAAGTTGATGAATACTAGTCTATAACCTCTCAATTGTGAGCATCCAAATATTATTTCAAAGAAATGGCTCTAAAGTTTCAAACGAATGGTATTTATGCAATGATTTTGATCAAATCAACTTGAATTGGGCCATCAACAATCCTTTCTTGCCCTTCTGAATGAACCATCAATAAACATGAAGTTTTTTAGTTTGCTAGGCTATATGATCGTGATATGGATATAGGACTACACATTTTCAAAGCATGTCACCTCTGTGAACATCAATTTGCAATTCATCCTTTGAGGCCTCTAACAAATACATTGGCCATTTTATCTTGTGGAATATCAGTGATCATGCTAGAAATACACTCAACGGAATGCTGCAACTGCGACCCACTTTTTTCTTGAGACATGATGAAAGTTCACGAAGCTTGCAACTTCATTAATCTAAATTTGAAAATGTCACGTCCCCCAAAATGATACCAGGGATTAACGTGAGATTAGGGGCCAATTAAAAGATTTTATATTTAATGTAACATGTGGCTCCTATTCAAGGTCCCATACAGGGTCGTAGATCCGCGGTGAGTTTACACATTAGATAGTCATCAATACATGTGGAATCATTATCTAGCAATTGGTACATTCACAATAATCAGAGTATGCACGTCAAAAGATATAGGATTTAAAGTTTAAGTTTTAAAGTTAACAAAAGTTAAATTAACAAAGCTATCAAAAAATCGAGCTACAAAATAATATAACCAAAATGAAACTGAGACTGGTGGGTCACTCAGGTGCAGGTTTAGACTACTCAAAGCCATCATTTACACACCACTCTAGCCTGTTAATAGGCTTAAGCAATTGAAGCGCTTCATCGTCTGCCTCCTCCTCGGTAAAGAAGGGCTCAGTACCTGTACACCAAGTATAATATCATCAAACTACAAGAGTCGGCAAGCAAATAAACGTAAACCATAATAAATATACAATACCGAAAGCAAGTAAAGACATTGTAATCAAGCATGTGAGAAGAATAATAAAAGAAAATAGTACAAAGAAAGGAAAACCTTAATCCAAACACTACACAATGAGCAAATCACACAAGCTAAGATTGGGTAAGAACCCAGTCCATAACAAAGAGGATCAATCCATCTTCGAATGTGTAACATCTTGTCCACATTATTGGAACATAAAGCAACGTTCAAAGTATAGGGTGATCAATTCGGTCAAACTCCTTGGGATAACCCGACATTGGGTGATAAGCAACCATGTCCATCACGGTGTACACTCATGTCCAAAAGAAAATTGATCTGTAATCACCCATAAGACCTAGATCTGTAGTCAATAGTCCCTACACAGAGGTGACCCTACTGTGTTGGACTTATACAACTTAGTGGTGCTCGACCCAAATAATCTTAAGTCTATATAATGAAGGGCAGGTTGTCCTGTAAAACAGGTCCAAAGAAAGAGAGACTACTTCCATTTAAAGTTTCTAATACAAATTCAATACTCCAAACAATACGAGTAGTCCTCCTAAATCCAATAGATATTAGCCAAGCTGCAATCACTCAATCAAGGTCAATGTTAATTCTAAGTTCATCATTCTAAGTTCATAAGAAGGGGATTCCTCAAGTGCAATACTATGCAAAGCTAATGAACATGTATAAACAAAGACAATACAATACGATGTAAACTCGACGGCCAAGGAGTATTTACAAACCAAACTCCTAGGTCAATAATTACAATTCACGTACCTGACATCTCTCCCTGAACCATAGGTGAGGTGAGACCAACACATCCCTTTCCATTCATCGGTGTATAGTCTATTAAAAGATGTCTCGACTCCACATCATCCAAGTATGGATAGATTATACACTGTATGAGAACCACACAATTCGTAAGAGTACATTAGCTCACAACATTCCTTACTCAAGGTCCAAAATGAGTCCATATTAGGGTAGGTCAAGGGTCCCAAGAACCAAGCCTAAAAGTCCCTAGAAATCCTTTACCAAAAAGGAAATATCAATGGTCTACGACTAGCCAAACCTTGTAGGGCTAGCTCTCGGCTAGTTGTAGAGCAGGAGTTAGGAATAAATCAACTCTTTGTGGTCAAACCCTGGAGACAAAGAGTTTCATGGCTAGCTATTCGGCTAGCCAAAGGTAAGCTGTAAAATTTGCAGGTTTCACAATTAGGTCTCGGGTAGTGTAAGCAAGCGGTAAAGTATTTTTCTATGCAAATACGACTAGTCATAGGCTACAAAACCTACAAAAATGGGTTGTTTTTGTTCAAAAATGGGGTAGAATCACTCCCCTTTCCAATTCCACACCTGTATCAAGCATTTACATGGGCCTAGCTGCTCCAAATGCATGGAAGCCATCCAACAAACATCCTCTATCCATTCAATTCATTCCATCCAACCGAATTCTATCATTTAATCCAAATTACAATAATATGAGCAAAACCAAATCAATGCAAGCTATAAAATTCTAGAATCAACAAGAAGCAATGCATATCATTAACAGAGGATGTTTATCTACTTGTCTTGATGAGAATGAGATGATGGGTGTCCTAAATCACGAATCAAGCCCTCAAAGCTCGACGCGATGAAATGAACCCAACTCAACTGAAACAACCCAACAAACATAAAAAACAAGGCTAATGAACTGACCTAATACCATCCAAAGCTTAAGTCATTAAAAGACTTAGGTTGTGCTTGGTTGGGCTCAATCTAAGAGCTTTTTGGGCTTATATTGATGAAAAAGCCCAAAAGCTAAAAAAAAAACATGTTTGGATAATGTTCCTTTAAAAGCCCTCTCTGGATGAGCGACTCCCGACCCACTTCGCAATGGAATCGTGCTTCTTCACTTATGTGGAAAGCAGATGGTAGTAACATGGGAAAATGGTAAAAAGCCAGAAACCAAATGGGTAAATCTGAAGTTTTGGTGGATTTCATCTCTCTCATTAAATACCCATCTTCTTTATTGTAAACTTCTACTTCATTGTAGGCATACTATGTCATTCCCAATCTTTTTTTGAGGCTAGGATACTTTGTCACTCATTACCAGTGCTCTTGTCAGGCTCTAGAGATAAGGTACGATGATCAATGTCACTATCTCACTCTGTTGTTTCTTCATCTATCGATTCTTCTCATTCATAGCCCACCCCTTTTTTCCATCCATCTCAAACCTAAATGCTTTTAAAATTTAGAAGAAGAATATAGTGGGGATCCAAGACTGCTCAAATTCAATGGGACGACCTCCAAGTTCGTAAATCTAAGCATACTTCTTCAATAATGTTTTGTAGAAGACCAAAACCCAAGAAATTGGTTATTTATCTCTGATAGTTGGCTTGGTGATTGTTTTTATGGTGATTCTTTTCTTGCACATAATCTATTTTTTACTTTTGTATGTTAGCTTTATTTCAACTCAGGCACATTGCCTGATTTCTTACTATATAATATGAGGCCCACTGTTTGAAGTACCTAGATTGGTTAGCATGTGTACCAACTGTGAGGGTAAAAATTTCCAGAAACAAGCTCTACATGTGAGAAAATAAATAAAAAAATGAATTGTTAAATACATTTGTTTCCTACTTTCTTGTTTGTATTGTGAGACTCACCTTAAGAATGCATTTTATAGGGGCCATCCAATTGCTACTTCAAGAAAAGACAGAAAACAATGGTCACCATTCACCAACTCATTTTCCACAAAGAAATAAAAGAATTAGTAGCATTGTTCAATGACAATGAACTTCTTTTCCCTTCCCTACTAAATGTTAGAGATATTAGGAGATAGATTAGGTTGACTAGGGATGTCAATATTGGATTTAACTTCTGAATGAGGTTAGGTTTGAAGTTTGAATAATTTCATCTTGCATTAATTAGGATGCTTTCCCTTAATGAAAGCTACAGTAAAACTTCCATGGTAATGTTTCCTCTTTATACTTTCAATACTAATAGCATATGTAGGCTTTATCAATCTCCACATTACAACTTCCCCATTCATAAGATAGAATACAAACCTCATATATTCAATACCCAATCTAAGCATAGCTAACCATATAAAAGAAAGTATCTTTTTCAACTTAAAATCAAGCAACTAAAAAGTATCTTTTTCAACTTAAAATCAAGCAACTTTAGAGAAAATTATTTAGAAAAAGTATTCAACAGTAGCTTCAAAGTCTTATATCATGTTAAGATTATATAATTATCTTAAAGTATTCCTTCTTGAACCATTGCTCTCTAAGTAATAGGTATTCTTCTGTAATTATTAGTTTGTTTTTTGATAGGTGGATTTTATTGAAACACCAAAATAGTAGAGGTCTTTTGTTCTTATATTATCTTGAAGTATTCTTATATTATCTTGAAGTATTCATTCTTGAACCATTGCTCTCTGGGTAGTAGGTGTCGTTAATTATTAGTTTTTTTTTCTACTTAAGTTTGAGCATTTGTGAAGGAGGAGCCATCCTTATACATAGTCGGAAGAGGTTCCTCTTTTTTTTTTTTTTTGTGCTTATAAGTGATTTGTTTGCCATTCATGAAGGTGTAAAAGATCTTGTTGGATAGGTACAATGAGATGGCTTTTGAGGTTTCTAGACATACTCGGAAATAATTATCCCTAAAGGGAAATTCCATTTGGAAGCACTACAAAACTAGCTTATAAGGGAGAGAAATATTGTTTGGTTTAATAGATTTCTAGGCATTCTCTTTCACACTAGAAACAAATAAAAAGTGGCCCACAATACCCATTGTTTATATTATGATAGGAAAATATTAATTTATTGTAAATTTTTATTTGGAAGGTAAGAGACAAGTTCCAATACAAACTCAAGCTTAAAAATACAACAGTGGTTCTTTACAACTTCCTATGCAAACTTTTCTTATTTTATCTTCTTGACTAACTTCGGTTCGTTTTTACTCAAATCTCTTTTGTGTTTGTTTCCTATTTGGTGAAGCTTAGGGTGGTTGGAAAAAATTGACCAAACTTCTGAACCCAATTTACATGATCTTGAGTTGCTCTGGTATTGTTGAAAATGTAGGAAATCGTGTGGCCCGCATGCCACGGGTTTCACGTCAGATCAAGCAGGGCAGATGCCAAAAGAAATGCAATCTCACTTTAGTGTAAGACTTGATCTGGGCCCCATAATAAGACTCTCAATAGGATCAGTGGATGTGGGCTTCTGGTGGAAGATGTCTCTAGTAAGTGTGACTCTTCGGGACTTATCTATATAAGGATAAGGGAGCCTTAGGGTTTGGCATGATCATTATTCTCTCCATTCCTATAGGAAAGACAAGAGGCGAAGAGATCCACGGAGCTTCCCATCACCGAAACGCACATAGATCTCCGGCCGTGTGATGAAGTCTCCTCATCCAGATCCATCAATTGGTATCAGAGACTGGCGCAGTGCATTCTACCAGTTCAGATTTTACAGAAGCACCGTGGATTAGAGGAGATCTGGTGTTCTCCAGATTCGTAAGTCTCCGTCTTATTTCTTTCTGTAACTTGATGGAGGAAGAAGACGACTGATGAGGGCGCAGTGCACATGAAGCAAAGACAACCAAATATATTATATACAAAGCAAAAACAACGTATATTGAAAGTTAATCTTTTTTTTTTTTTTGGTCACTTAGAGCTCTCTATTTTTCATTTGTTTGATGTATTCATTTTTTCTGTTTACAAATCATTTTTCCACTTCCTGGTTTAACCGCTTTAACTCATCCGGTTAAACCGGAATACAAGACATATACACAACAATCTCCATCTTGGCTTGAATTCCGCACAACTCGAACCACCAAGAGATAAAACCAGCAATGTCTTCACGTGCCTTGCTGAATGGTACGTTACTACACCAACGATGCAGTCTTCTTTAACAATTTGACTTGTTGAACCAACACATAAACTTTGACCAAAGTTCATCTTCTCGTCAAACTTCACCTCGAACTTAAAGCTCGAAACCATTGACGAATCTGAGTGATATCAATATCTGAATCACTCACCATCCTGCCGCATGTTCAACATCACTTTAAAGATCCACTCACCACAAGCATGCAAGCAAAACAGATCGGGAATACAAGTCCAGATGACTTTACTGTTGCAGAAACCTCTGCCTCTGAGCGGTCAAAAAACTCCATTTGACCGGGCCTCCGATTAATCAAACACATGTTTGACAACTACTGATGCATCAGCTCCTCCTTGCTGCTTTTCTGGCTTTGGCAAGATAAACAACATCACATGCGAGTCCACTGGGTTAGCCAGGGATTGGTTTAAGGTCAAGGGTATTTTGGTAATTGTACCGGGGCTTTCTTGGTGGCCAAGAAAGTAGAGACTATATATGTGTGTAGTCTGTAACCCTAAATCTTGCGCTGAAGAGAGGTGAGAGCTCTTTTGCCCGTGGTATTCCCACATCACGTAGGTGAGACGATGTGAGAGAACGTGTGTCTCTGTGTACTTTACTTGTGATAGTGAAGTTGATCGTCTCTGTGCCTGTGGACGTAGCAGGTTAAACCGGAATATAAGATATATACTCAACAATAATGTTGGTTCCCAATCTTATTAATCAAAGGCCAAATGCCTATTGGAGTCTACAACACCACCATTTCTTTATAGAATTATGTGTGAAGAAAATGCAAAAAGGGAATCGACCTACACACTGTTTTAATTGTGCGGGGTGGGTTGCAATAATATAAGGATTCTATCAAAAAACCGGATTGCAGTGTGACAAGAAGCAAATGAAGGACGTGATAGAACATTGTTTTGGAGTGTGATAGAACGTTGCTTTGGATTGTGATAGAACTAGAGATAAAGAGGAACTCTTTAATTTCCATTATTTTTCACTCAAGAATGTGATAGAATGTTGCTTTGGAGTGTTGAAGGCACACTTCCCAATATTGAAGGTAATGACTCTTTACCCATTTTCTACTCAAATATATATAGTTGTTACTGCGATAGTAATGCTTAACTCTATCCATCAGGAGGCGATAATTATACCTTGTTTGATCAATACGATAATGAGGGATTAACTGTTAATGATGTGAATGATTATGATGAAAATGAAGTCAATGAGGACCTAATGCATAGTGAATAAGGGGAGAACTTAGCACATGATAATCGAGGACAACAGATGTCAAAAATAAGAGATGCAATTGCTGATGCGATATTTGCTGTACATACTTAGGGTGAAAGAGTATATTTTATTATATTTGGAAATAATAATCATTTGGTTTATTTGTTTAAGAATTTATATTTGTAAGAACTATGAATCATGTAGTTTGTTTTAAGTCCCACATGCATTGGCACATTTATGATTTTTTTTATATAAGTGATTCTATTCACATACAATGTTTCTCTTTATTGTGTAATTTAACTTTTATGCAGTTTAATATAAATTAGTTTTTATGATGTTTAAAATTAATTGTCTAATTATTATATGCTAAAGCTGCTTTTTATATATCTAACCAAACAAGTTTGATGCCTTTTCTTTTAAAAAGTAAGTGCAAAAGTTAGGCTAACTAAACAGCCGTTCTTTTAAAAAGCTAATTTGAATAAGTTACTTTCTTTTTAAATTACTTATATAAAAGCACTATTGGCTTAAATAAGTTTAACCAAACACACTCTTAGCATCTAAGAAGGGAGAAGCTTACCTAGGGTTACTTTGTCTGGGAAAAAACTTGAAAAGGGGATCTCTTGGATGCGAGAGGCTTAAGGAAGAAGAAGATGCATTGAAATGGAAGGGGTGGTGACCGAGATCTTCATAGTAGCAAGGGAGGGTGAGGGAGTGTTGGCATGCGAAAAATTTCAGAAGAAACCCACAAGCATCTCAATAATCCAAATTCAAAGTCGAAACCCAAACATAGCTCAAGCGTAGCAAAACAAGGCACAAACAATTCAAGGATAAAGCCTAAGATGACATCTTGAAGTTTGAAGAAGAAAACAAGTCAAAACACTTCAAAAAGTGAAAAAAGTACTCACTGGCCCACTAAATAAAACATTGGCCAAATGAACGCTAGTCGACTAAACAAGTTAGTGGTCGATAGAGGAAAGTGACTGGCCGACAATTATAAATTTTGACAGCTCATTGAGTAGCCGATTGAAATCTGGTGAAATCATTTGAAGCTAATTTCAAGCTAATTGACATGATTCAAGGACGAAGTTCTTTTACCCACCTTGCAAAGTTGGCTGTGGGAGGGTAGCCAACCACACAAATGCACATCGGCTACCCCCCTAAGAATTAAATTTTGCCCAATCTTTTCCCTCCCACAAATGACTAGAGAAAACTCTTGGAGACTATAAATACCCCCTGGGCACACATTCCAATAGACATGAGAGACAAGACATTACATCGAGGACACAACTTGAAATCTCGGCATTCGAAGCACAAGGCTCTTCAGATTTTCATCAAGAAGGCTCCCATGCTTCGACTTCTCCGATCTTCGACTTCGACTTCAACAACTAGGTACTTGATCTTCTGAAAATAATAAGGATAGTACATTGGTTCGAAAAGGATCTTCAAAGAAGACAAGTCTCTCGAGACTTTCTTTATTTCCTTCACTTAGGAGTTAAAAGTGATACAGGCAAAACCATGGCCAATCCATTGGCATAATGTAATAATCGATCCCTTCGAGGCAACCATAATCGTAGAACCTTCATTCTAACTCCTCTTAGAATTTTACATCCAAGGAAAAAGAATGATAGGTTACGAAAACTGCTCGATCGATTTAAAATATGAGAAGGCAGCATACATCTTCGGATTAGTCTTTTTTATTTTCTTTTATTTTATGTAAATTATTATTAATCCAAATGGGAGTCTGTGAGACCATTGAATGTGATCTTAGGTTCGATTAGGGCTATCTATGGCCCTTACTTGGATAGACTTAGAAGGTATAGGTCAAGCTCTGTAAAATTTGTAGGGCTTGACTGAGAGTAAGCATGTCAATGGATCAGATTTAAACGGGAACCTATCCCGACTTGAGTGATTTGATCAGGTTTAATGAATGTTTTGGTTAATGTTTTTGACCCATTACAAGTGTTTTTTGTTTTTTGTTTTTTTGGGTGCGTTGGGGCTATCACGTCGCTTGACCTTAAACTATATATTATTGAATAAATCTTTTCAAATAAGATAATGGAAGCATAGGTGGTAGTAGGCCATGAATTTTATTTTTTCTTAAGGTGTACGTTCAAATCCCACTAAGGGCATGAGTTTCATTTGTTCTTTAAAATGAATGAAAATTATCAGCTATTGAGTTCAACTTGACTAATGCATTTGTGTACGTTATAAATATTTATTAAATTGACTCCTCTATGTTGAGCATAGGTCCTTGTGGAGCCTATGTAACACCCCGACCCGATTTGATCTGGATTAGCTGCTAATTCTTGATGATTTGGTTGCTAATGGTGTTTTGTTCTTGTGTTTGTTTGGTTTCAGGTTCTGGATAGGTAGTTGGGTTGAGTTTGACCTGGTTCAGGTAGACATAAGCCCTTTTTCGTAATATTGCATTTGTGTGATGTCGTCATTCATGCATCATCTTGGCTTCTACGTAGGTCTTTTGTTATGCTTGTTGATGTCCGTAACTACGTCATTTACCAAACAGGTTATTTGGTTTCGTTAGACCCACAATTGACTCGAACTGGAATTAATTGGAACAATTGGACTTCCTTGCAATTAGCCTTATCTTTATCCTTTATAAGCCACTGACTCTCTCTCTCCTTCTCAGTTCTGCTCTGTCTCTCGAGTCGTCTTCTCCTCCTCGTTCTTCCTTGCTTCTGTCAATCAAGTCAGAGAGAGCATCGGTGCATGTCTTCGTTTGAGCATCATTCGCGTGTGTCAAGGTGAGTTGGAGTTCTTGCAGTATATCTTTTCTTCCTTCTTCTTCCTCTTGTTCTCATTATCGATGGGTATGGCTCCTCACGGTTCTTGTTTTCCTCTTTCTTTGCATGCATGGTGATTAGGAGCTTGTTGATAGTGTGGTTGAGCCCAAGGACAACAAGATCGTGTGTTAGACGCCATTTGAGGCAAGTATAAGCATAACTTGGCTAAACCATGTGGGTATGTGTTTGATTAAGCTTAAGTAAGGTATTCTTGAGTATGCAGGTTGTTTACAGCCCATCTTGTGTTGATTCCCCTTTATTTCGTGTGATTTCGTCAGTTTGTACAGAGTTCAGTGATTCTGTAATCAGTTCAGAAACTGCTTCGTGTGTCTTACGGCTAAGCCGTAACTCACCTTCGGCTTAGAGTCCAGAGAGGGAAAATCCCAGTTTTCTTCTACGGCCAGGACACGGCTAAGCCGTATATTGTCTTACGGCTAAGCCGTAGCTCAGCCGCGACCCAGCCGTAGATCATTACAGGGTGCCTTCTTCTGAATAAACTGAAAGCAAGAAATTGGACAGACCTTCTACGGCCAAGCCACGGCTAAGCCGTAGAACAACACGGCTAAGCCGTAGAATAGAATACGGGTGAACCGTAACTGCGGATGAACAGGAAAGGGAACCGCGGTGGAGCCGCAGTGCATGCTACGGCTACGCCGTAAGATGCCTACGGCTAAGCCGTATGTTCACCTATGGCTAAGCCATGCCACCCCTGAGAAATGAATGAAATGATAGGATTCAGAAAGAGACTGATATGGCCTTCATGATAGAATGTAGATCACCTAGACTTGTCCAATGGTATGAGTGTATGACATGAATGATCTCGAGGGCTGCGAATCATTCATGCACGTTATCCAGTTGTTTAGCACCTCCCCATGGGTGTTGGTTTAAGGGACTTCGGTGCACATTCCAGATACACTGCAACACTAGACAATGGTGCGTCGGATAACTTAAAACTACATCATCATGCACGGTTAGAAACACTGGATCATTAGAATAGGATTGGCTAGTAACAGATCGTGATTCCTGCAAGAACATCTGATTGCATGGCATATTGACTTCGGTTCTTGTCCTCTTATTCGCGTTCTATGCTGGGGCACACGATTGGATATTTCTAGCTCTGTCCATGGTTACTCCCGGGTGGAACAGCGGTCTTGCATGTTCTATCTTACTATTTGATATGCATGAGTTGAGATGCCCTTACTTCGTTATCATCCATTATCTTGTTGGTTTGATCTGTTCACTTGGATGTTGTTGATATATGCTTAACAAGACATGCACGTTACATTCTGAGAAGATACATGTTCAGCTATGCACGTATGATAAGCACGTTCTGATATGCATGTTCTTATATTGATTGACTCGATATGGTCCGGCACTACTGAGCCTCAGCCTTAGGATCCCGACGGGGTGAATTTGGTGTAGTTTCATGGCCTTGCTGCAGTAAGGAAACGTCTTGGGGAATCCGGACCCCAGGAAACCGAGACCCATCTGGCCCATGGTGTTCTTTGCATGTCCCTCTTTTGGGAGTATATGGCGTACATGGTAGCCACCTAGTATGTACATGTTATGTTACTTACATTGATTCACAGAGCATATGTTAATTTGACTGCACAACTGCCTAGACTACTACATTAACATGTTATGATTATTTATGTCTGTTATTCGAGTAGAGACCATACGTGTTAACTTGTTACTGCTTATACTTTGCTGAATTGTTGTATTCATGAGTTGTCCTTGGTGTTGCAGGCTCAGGTACTCTCGACCGTGTTCTTTTCGGTTGTCAGTTTGCTTGGGAGACTCCAGCTGTCTCTTCAGGTTCGCGGAGTGGGTGTTATCCCTCCATCAGAGTGCGACTGTTCTCTGCATGCATGCATATTGTTTCCTTTCATGTCATTGATTGTACTCATGTTCTATACATTGTGATTGGATCCAGATTTAGATGTTCAGACCTTTATGTCAGCCTTTGGGTATTATTTCCTTATTCTTGCGTGCCTCGTGTTTCATGTTGACATTTGTAGCTTCCGCATACTTGTTTTGCACGTGTGTTTCCCTTGTGCGTGTGCATCTAGACCAGGTCTAAGTGCATATGCACGGGAGTGCGTGTGTCGCTGGTTAGGTTTTTGCTAACCCCCGAACTCCTGGGCTCGGGTTGTGACATACGTAAGTATGGTATCAGAGCATTGTTGCTCTAGTGAGTTAGCATGTAGGCATGTAGGCACGTGGTGAGTAAACGTGATGCTAACAGTTGGTCTTGAGTGCCAATTTGTTGGGAGGGTTGGTTGGTATGTGTTTTACAGGTGTTTCTTTCGCAGGTGTTTACTCAGTGTTTGTTAAGACCAGACGGACGGTACCTACACGTGGTGTTAGAGCTCATGGCAGCGGACGATTTTCAGGAGCCTTATATTGATGTTCTCCGTTGGGAGTTAGGGCACCGCAGAAGCATTCCTTTTGTTGCCCGGACAACGGCATTGGTGGATCTACTGCGAGAAGCGGAACTGTCCCGAGTCCGGTACACGTTAGAAGAGAGCATCCAGCATCTTCTCCCAGACGCTTATATGATTGTACGCAGACGACGGCGACTCCTGCTGTATGCATTCAGAGTACGAGAGTTCCTCAGCGAGGACCTCGCGCCTTCATCGCACCCTATTAGAGGCGACTCTTTTTCGTGCTTGAGGGACTGGCTATCCTTGTTCTCTGGTGTTTTGGGTCTCCTCCTTTGTGCTAGTCAGTAGGGTAGGAGTCGGAGAGATCTTCCATTTTGAGTTTTGTGTTGTATCAACCCTTGACTTTGTATAGTCTCAGTGCATCTATCTTGTTGTTTCTTACTCTCATTCCGTATGGATATCGAGATTTTGGTCCTCCCTAGCTGGTGTGGAGGTTGCTAGTGTGGTCGGTAATTCTTTGACGGTGTGATCTTGTTTGGGCAGTGTAGTCATAGCCCAACTGGTGTTAGGAGTTTGATCCGTTCTTTTAGTGGGGGAGTTGTTCCTCTCCACTTAGTCCGAGTTCCATGGATACGAACTGGTATTTCTGGTTTTGTTGTATCTCCGCCCTGGTTTCGTTGTACCTCCGAGAAATGGCTAATTTGGCTCAGTTGTTGTCCTTGAAGGGGAGCTCGTAGTTCCCAATTGTCGTTGTGTTGGTGAGATGCAGTTGTTTCCTCACAGGCTTTAGGTTGTATCGACTTGTTGTCAAGTTGTTGTGTTGTTGTGCCGTGTCACCCTTCGAGTGGTAGACTCCCGATGAGTGTTTTCTTTTCCGCTCTTACTTGTTTGTTCTTCCTTCTTTCGTCCCATCGATTTAGTGTTGAGCCATTCTGGTACACTAGCTGGTAACCATCGAGAAGTCTTCTTGGGTTCACTCCATTGTTTTGTATTGGGTCTGGTTTACTTCTTTCCTGTTCGTGCCTGTGACTAGGTGACCGATGTCAGAGTTTTTCTCTCTGTCCGCTTACCCCTCCGTTTCCTTGCTTGGTTATTCGGATGTTTTGTGGAATGTTACTTCTTTTCCGATGTCACTGCTTGACTGTTTACTTTCGCTTTTCGCCTAAAAATGCTTCTAGTGGGATCTTGTTTCCTCGCCATTGGAGACGGATCGTTGAAGTTCCAGTCGTCTCATGCAGTCGTGAATCCCCTCCGAGTTTTTCTGAGTTTAACCATCCTTGGTGTTCTCCAGGTAATTTTGATCTCATTCATCGAACCCCTGTGACCATTCTCTGACTTGTAAAAAACCTTTGATGATTGTTTGAACGCCATATTCATTTCATTGTTTACCGTTGTCACTGTTCGACCTTCTTCTAGTTTTTCGCCACCTTGTTCTATTTGGCCGGTAATCTTTTCCCTCCTTTCCTTGTCTGGGGACGCATTCTCTGGATTGTTGTCGACCGTCGATGTCACCATTCTTGGAGAGTCACAGTTTTGTTTTTCTTGTATCACTGTACCAGTCCTGTTATACTCGTTACTCTATCCTTTCCTTCTTGTTTCTTTTCTTTGGATCATGCATTTACTCCTTGTCTTTCCTATCTGGCTGTTTTGTTTGGTTGTTTCCTCGCCGCTTGACCCCCCCTGTCTTCTTATTATCTGTTCATGATGCAGGATGTTGAGAGGACCATGTTAGTGGAATTCTTTCTTCGTGGACTTTTGCTAGTGAGCTGGAAGTGACGTGAGTACCAGGTTTAGCTCTTCGGAAGATGAGCGATGTTTTCGCTTGACAAGAGTTTGCCAACTTTCCTGGCGGCGTGAGTGAACGGATGATCAATCAGTGTTGACGAAGCGATCTGGTGGGCTAGTGCGTACGGAGTGCTGCTTTGGTCATGATCCAGCGTCGCTCCACGTTGGGTTTCCTGCCCAGAGTCGCGTGGCGAGAAGACGTCAGAGTGAGAAGGGTTCTGCTGTGGATCGAGGAAGGTTATCAGTCGTCATGTCAGCTCTTCGAGGAACAGTGCATGCTTGAAGCCGCGTACGTGACCTTCTTCCGTTATTTGGAGTGCTGAGATGCTGTTTCGCCAAATGCCTTCGCAGTTGCTCGTTGCTTCTTCAGTCAGTACGAATTGCCAGCTTCGTGCAAGTAGACAGACAGATAAGTTGAGTGGATGTTTGAGACAGATTTGCGCAGATCTTCGGAAGACTCGTTGATGCAGAGTACGATCTTTCTTGCCAAGAAGACAAGTTAGCTCCGAGACCTGTTGCGCCATTCGAGCTTGAGCCTAGCTTCAGGGAGTTGGCGTGAAGTTTGGGTTCTTCCGTGATGTTTTCTAGAAGACATGCTGTAGTCAATGTCGAGATACGTCATCGATGTGTTCGGAACTTTCTCCTGCGTGTTCGTTGCGACGATGTACGCGTGTTTGGTCAGGGCGTTTTGCGAAGTGGCTCCTTCAGCACATGGGAACTTGAGAAGCCGCCATGCCTATCCGAGTTAGTCGAGAGAGCGAGCATTCCGGAGACGCAGTTGTTCGGCGGGTTGTACCTGCAAAGGTGTGCCATTCCGAGGACGGAATGTGTCTTTAGTGGGGGAGGATGTAACACCCCGACCCGATTTGATCTGGATTAGCTGCTAATTCTTGATGATTTGGTTGCTAATGGTGTTTTGTTCTTGTGTTTGTTTGGTTTCAGGTTCTGGATAGGTAGTTGGGTTGAGTTTGACCTGGTTCAGGTAGACATAAGCCCTTTTTCGTAATATTGCATTTGTGTGATGTCGTCATTCATGCATCATCTTGGCTTCTACGTAGGTCTTTTGTTATGCTTGTTGATGTCCGTAACTACGTCATTTACCAAACAGGTTATTTGGTTTCGTTAGACCCGCAATTGACTCGAACTGGAATTAATTGGAACAATTGGACTTCCTTGCAATTAGCCTTATCTTTATCCTTTATAAGCCACTGACTCTCTCTCTCCTTCTCAGTTCTGCTCTGTCTCTCGAGTCGTCTTCTCCTCCTCGTTCTTCCTTGCTTCTGTCAATCAAGTCAGAGAGAGCATCGGTGCATGTCTTCGTTTGAGCATCATTCGCGTGTGTCAAGGTGAGTTGGAGTTCTTGCAGTATATCTTTTCTTCCTTCTTCTTCCTCTTGTTCTCATTATCGATGGGTATGGCTCCTCACGGTTCTTGTTTTCCTCTTTCTTTGCATGCATGGTGATTAGGAGCTTGTTGATAGTGTGGTTGAGCCCAAGGACAACAAGATCGTGTGTTAGACGCCATTTGAGGCAAGTATAAGCATAACTTGGCTAAACCATGTGGGTATGTGTTTGATTAAGCTTAAGTAAGGTATTCTTGAGTATGCAGGTTGTTTACAGCCCATCTTGTGTTGATTCCCCTTTATTTCGTGTGATTTCGTCAGTTTGTACAGAGTTCAGTGATTCTGTAATCAGTTCAGAAACTGCTTCGTGTGTCTTACGGCTAAGCCGTAACTCACCTTCGGCTTAGAGTCCAGAGAGGGAAAATCCCAGTTTTCTTCTACGGCCAGGACACGGCTAAGCCGTATATTGTCTTACGGCTAAGCCGTAGCTCAGCCGCGACCCAGCCGTAGATCATTACAGGGTGCCTTCTTCTGAATAAACTGAAAGCAAGAATTTGGACAGACCTTCTACGGCCAAGCCACGGCTAAGCCGTAGAACAACACGGCTAAGCCGTAGAACAGAATACGGGTGAACCGTAACTGCGGATGAACAGGAAAGGGAACCGCGGTGGAGCCGCAGTGCATGCTACGGCTACGCCGTAAGATGCCTACGGCTAAGCCGTATGTTCACCTACGGCTAAGCCATGCCACCCCTGAGAAATGAATGAAATGATAGGATTCAGAAAGAGACTGATATGGCCTTCATGATAGAATGTAGATCACCTAGACTTGTCCAATGGTATGAGTGTATGACATGAATGATCTCGAGGGCTGCGAATCATTCATGCACGTTATCCAGTTGTTTAGCACCTCCCCATGGGTGTTGGTTTAAGGGACTTCGGTGCACATTCCAGATACACTGCAACACTAGACAATGGTGCGTCGGATAACTTAAAACTACATCATCATGCACGGTTAGAAACACTGGATCATTAGAATAGGATTGGCTAGTAACAGATTGTGATTCCTGCAAGAACATCTGATTGCATGGCATATTGACTTCGGTTCTTGTCCTCTTATTCGCGTTCTATGCTGGGGCACACGATTGGATATTTCTAGCTCTGTCCATGGTTACTCCCGGGTGGAACAGCGGTCTTGCATGTTCTATCTTACTATTTGATATGCATGAGTTGAGATGCCCTTACTTCGTTATCATCCATTATCTTGTTGGTTTGATCTGTTCACTTGGATGTTGTTGATATATGCTTAACAAGACATGCACGTTACATTCTGAGAAGATACATGTTCAGCTATGCACGTATGATAAGCACGTTCTGATATGCATGTTCTTATATTGATTGACTCGATATGGTCCGGCACTACTGAGCCTCAGCCTTAGGATCCCGACGGGGTGAATTTGGTGTAGTTTCATGGCCTTGCTGCAGTAAGGAAACGTCTTGGGGAATCCGGACCCCAGGAAACCGAGACCCATCTGGCCCATGGTGTTCTTTGCATGTCCCTCTTTTGGGAGTATATGGCGTACATGGTAGCCACCTAGTATGTACATGTTATGTTACTTACATTGATTCACAGAGCATATGTTAATTTGACTGCACAACTGCCTAGACTACTACATTAACATGTTATGATTATTTATGTCTGTTATTCGAGTAGAGACCATACGTGTTAACTTGTTACTGCTTATACTTTGCTGAATTGTTGTATTCATGAGTTGTCCTTGGTGTTGCAGGCTCAGGTACCCTCGACCGTGTTCTTTTCGGTTGTCAGTTTGCTTGGGAGACTCCAGCTGTCTCTTCAGGTTCGCGGAGTGGGTGTTATCCCTCCATCAGAGTGCGACTGTTCTCTGCATGCATGCATATTGTTTCCTTTCATGTCATTGATTGTACTCATGTTCTATACATTGTGATTGGATCCAGATTTAGATGTTCAGACCTTTATGTCAGCCTTTGGGTATTATTTCCTTATTCTTGCGTGCCTCGTGTTTCATGTTGACATTTGTAGCTTCCGCATACTTGTTTTGCACGTGTGTTTCCCTTGTGCGTGTGCATCTAGACCAGGTCTAAGTGCATATGCACGGGAGTGCGTGTGTCGCTGGTTAGGTTTTTGCTAACCCCCGAACTCCTGGGCTCGGGTTGTGACAGCCTACCTGAGGATGGGACTAAGGAGATCGGAAGATCTGGCCCTCACATATTGTTAACCTATAAAAATTGCAAATACTGCAGCGAAGACACCTCATCTCAGCTTAATTTAGGCTACAGAGGTTATTTGTGAGAACCGGCATTCCATGAAGATCAAGATAGCTGGAACTCTCAGAGGAAGTTCAAATTTCGGGTTGAACAGACATCATCAAACTCAAAAGCAACAAGCATGTCAGCCTGAAGTCAGTTCCCCCCCAAGCCAGGGGGTCACTGACCAAAGTCCTGCTTCCCGATGTCCAAAATTAATGAAATTTAGACGCGAAGCTTCAGTCATGCTTAAAAGATACTTTGCAAATTTTCAAGATGAAAAGACTCCGTTTGGTCTAAATTTCATTACATATCAGCTTAGAGGACAGTAATCCCGAATTTGGGGGTCACCAGCTAAGATCTTGCTTCCAGAAGGCCAAAGCAGATAAAATTTGAAACAAATGCTCAAAGAATGCCCCAAGTTATTCTCCCAAAGTTTAAAGTCAAGGGGAGGCTGTTCGGATAGAAAACAGGCTAACTATCTCAATGTGGAGTGAATAGTGACCTAACGCATGCAATGAATAGGTTACTGTTCGAAATCCTACTTCCTCAAATCCAAACTGCATGAAATTTGGATGAATACTCCAAGATGTTCTTGACGTCAGTCCCTCCAAGTTTCAAATCAAACTGAGGTCATTTGGGCTTCAAACAGCTGAAACAAGGGCCCACTGTCATAAAAAAGTCAACTGGAGAGTTGACCAAGTTCAGATGGTCAAACAAAGCTGAAACTTCTGTGACACAATCAAAATAGTGTCAAAAAGTGTTCCTCCAAGTTTCGTGGCGATTGAACGTCTTTTGGACCCCGAACAGGCAAAAACAAGCCACATATGCAAAAGTTCAAGAATGGGCCTTGAGAGTGACCGCGGCACACAAACAAAAGGAGTTGACCATGTTCAGGTGGTCAAACAGAGCTGAAACTTCTGTGACATACTCAAAATAGTGTCAAGAAGTGTTCCTCCAAGTTTCGTGGCGATTGGACGTCGTTTGGACCCCGAACAGGCAGAAACAAGCCACATAAGCAAAAGTTCAAGATTGGGCCTTGAGAGTGACCGGGGCCCATAAACAAAAGGAGTTGACCAAGTTCAGGTGGTCAAACAGAGCTAAAACTTCTGTGACACACTCAAAATAGTGTCAAGAAGTGTTCCTCCAAGTTTTGTGGCGATTGGACACCGTTTGGGCCCTGAACAGGCGGAAACAAGCCACATATGCAAAAATCCAAGAATGGGCCTTGGGAGTGACTGGGGCCCACAAACAAAAGGAGTTGACCAAGTTCAGGTGGTCAAACAGAGCTGAAATTTCTATGACACACTCAAAATAGTGTCAAAAAGCATTCCTCCAAGTTTCGTGGCGATTGGACACCGTCTGGGCCCCGAACAGGGGGAAACAAGCCACATATGCAAAAATCCAAGATTGGGCCTTGGGAGTGACTGGGGCCCACAAACAAAAGGAGTTGACCATGTTCAGGTGGTCAAACAGAGCTAAAACTTCTGTGACATACTCAAAATAGTGTCAAGAAGTGTTCCTCCAAGTTTTGTGGCGATTGGACACCGTTTGGGCCCTGAACAGGCGGAAACAAGCCACATATGCAAAAATCCAAGAATGGGCCTTGGGAGTGACCGGGGCCCACAAACAAAAGGAGTTGACCAAGTTCAGGTGGTCAAACAGAGCTGAAATTTCTGTGACACACTCAAAATAGTGTCAAAAAGCATTCCTCAAAGTTTCGTGGCGATTGGACACCTTTGGGCCCTGAACAGGCGGAAACAAGCCACATATGCAAAATTCCAAGATTGGGCCTTGGGAGTGACCGGCGCCCACAAACAAAAGGAGTTGACCATGTTCAGGTGGTCAAACAGAGCTGAAACTTCTGTGGTACACTCAAAATAGTGTCAAGAAGCATCCCTCCAAGTTTCGTGGCGATTGGACATCATTCGGGCATCAAACAATGGAAAATAGGCCGCATATGCAATGTTTCAAAAGTGGGCCTTGTCCGTGACCGGGGCCCAATTAATGAAAAAGTTGACCAACTTCCTGAAGTCAAAACGGGCTGAAATTTTTATGACATGTAGAAAATAGTGTTAAGAAGCATCTCGCCAAGTTTGGTGGCAATCGAACTTCATTTGGGCCCAAAACAGATGAAAATGGGCCACATACGCGAAAACCCGAAATTGGGCCTCGTCCGTGACCCAGCCTGCGGTCACGGACCTTCAAAGGATGTTTCCCACGATTTTGGGTGGTTTCCCTCCACTCCTCTTCGAAATCCAACTCCCCACAACTGCTATTAACTCCCCAAAACTTCACAAAACTGATTGGGAGTCTATAAAAAGGGAAAATTTTGAAGAAACAAAGGGGGAACACACACACATAAGGAAGGAAAGTGAAGAAATTGAAGAAAGTCACCACCTAAGGCAACAAGAAGCAAACTCCAGCAGCACTTCCACGACCATTCCCACCTTCTTTTCTTAGTTTTGAAGGTGAGCAAGAAAATTCAGAAGGAGAGAAGGAAGTGGAATGGCCAAAGTCCATACTATGTTCGTACGACGCCAATTTTTGAGAGGATGACATTGTCACCTCTGTTTCTCTTATTCGTAGGGCTTCTTAGCCATTGCAAGAGTTGTGAAAGAAGTCTCTCTAGCCCTCATTTTGTTCCTTGAAAATGACAGGTTCAAAATGACACAACTCCGGCTTCAAACTTGCCCATTTCGGACTTGAAACAAAAATGCAGTCCGTAAGCACGAATGATGAGTTACAGCGGTTTCAATTGATTCCATGGTTAAATGTGATCTTCTTGATGGTTGTCCACCGCTCCAAAGTCATGAGAATGGAGTTCCAACACTTGAAAGAAGTTCCAAGAAAGAACCAGCGCGAACAGCACAAAAAACGGAGGCAAACAGCGGTTTCACGGCCATTATCTGTCAGTGACCGTGTTCCAGTGACCGTGGGTGAGTCACGGTCACTGGAAGGCCCCAGTGACCGCGGGTGAGTTACGGTCACTGGAAGGCCCCAGTGACCGCGGGTGAGTCACGGTCACTGGAATGGGGCAGTGACCGCGGGTCACGGTCACCCCCCATTTTTTCCCCTTTTTCACATTTTCTTCCACCTTATGTATATTTTCTTGTATTTTCCAAATTGAGATCACATCTAAAACTTGAGGGAGGGGTTGTAAACTTTCAAAATGTATGTAAACAACCTGCATCCTCGCGGTCAGGGCACTTGAACCCATGTAAACAAAAGGGAAATTAATGATGAACTGTAATTATTTCTCATTCTTCTTAACGCTTAAAGTGCGTGAATGTCGGACCTTGATTCCGTAATTCATTTCCACGCCTACATTTTTAAGCGCGATCACATTTGTGTATGGGGAATGAAGCTCAAATCATCATTCTAAGCACTTAATCAATAGTCTATAAGTTTTTTTTTTCATCCAAACAAGTGAACAGCCAATCGAATGATCCAATCAATTTGGAAGAGTATCAAAGTTTAACATTGATGCTCACCGAAGGTTTTTCCTTATTAAATATCCTTTCTTTCAATGTGTTGATGTATTATTGTATTTAGTCCTCATATAATAATATGATATCCTTCACCCCTCACATCTTTAACAATTCTCCATCGGAGCTCATTTGACCTTAAATTCCTTTATATTCTATGGAAACAGATAAGCCCTAGGGACTTTTGTGCAATGAGTGGATTCGACACTCTATGGATTCCTATTATCATAGAATAAAGGAATCTACATATCTACCCTTCGCATAGAAAATCAAATTCCTCTATATTGTGGAAAATCAATTCGTTTTTTCCACACACACACACACAAATGGTATCACACCAAACAACAAAAAAAATGTGATGTATGGAAAATCAGAATAAATTAGGTCAACCTAAGATGATGCCAATGCCTAAATGGCCCAAGTTGCTCTCCTATTGGACCTGGCTTTCCTCAATTGCAACCATGTATGTTTATTGCGATTCTATGACCCCACTCGTAGCCAGATCCATTTTGATGACTACACTTCTATTGGTAGCACAACATCCTAGAATATCAATGATTGAAGGCTCTCAATTGTCCAACTAGTGGCCTACATAGGTCATCTTGAGCATTGTCTTGTTCACCAATATTACTAGTACTAGCACAATAACCCGTGTTTAGCACATGTATTCTCATGCAAATAAAGAATTCCTATATTAAAAAAGTTATATGAGTACTTGTTCTTGTGTAGAGCGGGAACAAAAAGTGGTAAAGTAGATAGATGATTTTTATAAAAAGAAAGATATAGAATTTTAAAAAATGAAAGGTGAAGGTGAGTAAGTTGATGAGATAAAAGTGATAAGAAGGTAGTTAAAAGAGATGAGTAGTGGGAGAGAAAGTGGAACTGATTGATTGAAAGTGGGGAGAGAAAGCAGAAATAACTTACAATTAAAATCAGAACTAACCCTCAAAATTGATTGAAAACCTATGAGCTTAATATAATATAATTAGGGATAGACACCAGCTAGGTAGGCCCATGAAGTGGGCTAAATACTAACATAATACCAACTAGTATTAGAAAGGGCTGGCAATGAATTAGCTTAAACAACTGATTCACCCAAACCAATCTTACTAGGGAAGAGTATTGGTGTTAAAACATTTATGGAAACTTTTACAGAAAAAATAATAAATAGAAAATGTTATTACCATTTAGGGCCCAAGCCAATGCTAAATGGTAATAGTTGGGTTCTAATCAGTTGGATCTCTTTCAACTAATTAACATTCTCCACTTTCATTTTCTCTATGTTCAACCGGATCTTAACTTTTATGAAAAGTGGGAGAAATGATCTTCTCATCAAAAAGATGGGAAAAAACCATTTCTTATAGTAAAACTGAATTTCTAACAATTCTTATTTTTGTTGCTAACCCGTGCTTCCCCATGGTATTTGACCAACAAGACTAATTCCCCTACTGCATGTATGACCCAATAATACTCGTGCAGTACATAAACCTACTGGTTGTCAAACAGAGGATGTGGGGAGCAAACATACATCTTATCTTAACCAACCAACACACAAGCGGGTATTGAAATTATAATTATTATAAAGTTATATTAACCAAATAATAAAAGTCATAGCCATCTCCAATTGATGCATGGAATGATATGGTCTGTCGAGTCCAACTGAAAGCAAGACAATTCTGCTGGTTAGGGAGTTTGATAGGTCCTCTCCTGACCTACCTCCATGTTCAAAATGGTAACCATTTGATCTAAGAAGGTACACTTTCAGTTGGTAAAAGCAAAGCAGTTAGATGAAGTCAAATGGTTTCCATTTGGGTGATTGCTGATTCATTGGGGTGGGACGGGGATTGGGGGTTTGTAAGTGCTAAATGTTTGTATCAATTACTGGGGCCCACATGCCCCGGTTTTGTGCCTAGGGATAGCCCAGCGGTTGTTGAAAACTCCGTCATTTAATAGTTCTATTTTGGTTTAAAGAAAGGTTTCATCAAACAAAACTAGCTATGGTGAAACATTACCAGAGAAAAGTGGTGAATCTCCTCTATAAGAGGACTCTACACTTCTTGATTTCAGCTCATTTCTTCACCTAGTACGAAACTCAAGTTTAGATTTGTACCATGCAAAGCCTCTCATAAGTCATACCCTTTTCAAACATCTAAGGAAGGACACTTTCCTTTAAACAAAAAACGTCTACAGGACACGTGATTTCATTTTGCCAATCACCATTCCCAATCATTGTGGACATGCATCTCATTTTCATATATGAATGGAGAAGTAAGAGATTGCATAGTGTAAAAGCATCACTAGAGGTTCGAGTGTAGCTCTCAAGGCAAAAATTTATTGACAAACTATATTTAAACATAAATGTTCTATAATGGAGAAGTAAACTGATTTCGAACACCGGGCGATTATATGTTACGGAAAGTAAACAAGACCATCTGAAAGAAGAAGATCAAAGAAGTTTGCTTAGAAGCCATCATCATCCCATAATTCTTCTATGCTCTTGTAAGGACTACAAGTTTCATGAACAAGGAAATGACCTGCAACCAATCTCCTCTGCACAAAGGAAAAGAAAATAAAAATAAATATCACATATCTATAGGAATTTAACTACATTTCAGATAGAAAGTGTTTTAAAGTGCACACGACAAGCTCACTGCCCTAGGAATCTTAACAAGATATAGAACAAATTAAAAATAAAACAAATGATTAGTGAAATATGACTCCATACTTTCCATCAGTACTGCACCAGAGGTAGCTAATCACCAGAATTTATTTTTACATGCTTACCTTGGCTGGGTCCAACCCCATTCATATCACACCCACCCTCACATATAGGCACTCATCCAAATTTTACTTGATGAATGATCGATACTATTAGATTTACATGCATGAAATGTGTTTTACAGTTATTTTTTTACTTTAATGATGAATCAAATAGTGTGCATCACTCCAATTGGCCATTCATTGCAACAAGCATCACCAAGTGGTGTTTCATTGCAACAAGCATCAGACATTCAAAGGAATGACATGATCGGTAAACAAAAGATTTGCATTGAAAATCGAAGCCTCAGGCATTGAATTTGTACAAATCCATTGTGGTTTTATGATTTAGGTTTTATGGACAATTGAGAGAAGTTAAAAGGTAAAAGCTAATCTTTCGTCTAGAGGTTTTGTCATTATAACAAGCTGTATCATACCAGTAGGGATTCTCCCCTTAGTTGCGATGTGCATGACATAGGATGCCATGTACTTTGTAATTAATAAAGGTCCCCTGATAAGAACTAGTGTAAAGAATGTAATCCTTCTATTACCTTAAATGTGGCTTTTCTCATTTTGGTTTAATATACATACTATCTTCCCCAATGAAATAAAAAATGGAAGAGACCAGATACAAATTGCAGGTCAAAAGCAGCTGTACAGGGCATGTGAATTACATTCTACAAGGCGTGTGAATTACATTCTTTCTTTTATTTTTCATGTTCATATGCTTATCTATCGTGGGCTGGATCTTATGTCCAACCATTCACAGAAATCACCCACCAATATTTTTGGGCTACAGTTTAGTCAAATCATTTTGTTATATTTGACATGATGAAGATGCATAAATACTAAAATTAGGGGTGGAAAAATCTGGCCGCCTTCCCTGCTAACCCTACTAAACCTGACCGATGGTTAGGGCTTAGGAAAACCTGATGCCCATTTAAACAGGTTAAGATAGTGTCAATTCGCTGAACCCAAACCGCCAACCTATTTAAATGGTTTGGGCTAAGATTGACCTCCATATCTAAACCTATTCACACAATTTGGTAGTTAAATGGGTTGCTACTCAGGCTAGCTTATTTTATATGGAATAAAGCAAGCATGTGTTGGGCTTTTTTTTCTTCCTGCTTGTAGCTTAACTCAAATATATATTTAATTGCGATTTGAAACAAATTGGGTTTGGACCAAGATTCTATAGATTCAATCGCTTTAAATGGGTTTTTTTTTTGGTAATTGAAATGGGTTGAACCACATGAAATGCAGATCCAAAGATAAGTTGCATCAAATGTTGGTTGAAGTCAACTAATTCTAAAAAAGGTTTGAATATTGGTTGAAAGTTAATCTGTAGGTACCCCTTATCAACCAAACTCATTTTTTCCCGACTCATCAGCTTGCCACCCCTTACTAAAATAATAATTTTTTTGAAGAATCTTATTTATAGTTCTTCTTGATTAATGTTAATTATCATAGGACATGTTCATCATAAATGATAAAAGCTAACTCCAATATAGGTGGGACAAGGCTTTAATGAAAAATAAAAATAAAAAGGGAAAAGAGGAGAAAAGAAAGATGATAATCACATGATTACAAATAAATAGAAGCAACAAAAAAGCCATGGACTGAGAAATATAGATGTTGTAAGCAGAAAACATGCATTGAACAACAAGGAGAGAGAGTGCTTGCCTGTTCAATTTCAGAAAACTTGGCAAACAGATCCTCAGGAATAGACCAATCAAATACATCAAGATTTTCCCTTATCCTTGCTTCATTTGTGCTCTTGGGCAGCACACTTTGACCCATTTGGAGGCCCCAGCGCAGAGCAACCTGTCCTGTAGTCTTGCCCAATTTCTCTGCGACCATATTTAGAATTGGCTTCTTAAGGATATCCCCTTTCAGCCATGCTGTACCTGGAGAACCTAATGGCGAGTAGGCCTGTCATCAAAACATGAGATAACACATGATGAACAGATGGGTAATGATCAAGGACCTATTTGGTTGCACCTCAAATTGCTATAGGCTTAATTAATAACACATTCTAGGTTAATTAAATATTAGAAAATTGTAGTTGATTACGAGTCATAAAACCATATTCGTTAGTGCTTTCTTTTCTTTTATATTTCCTCCGTTAGTCCCACGAATTTCAAATACTATAATTCTTCATGACCATACCTTAATATGTACTTAGTTTTTCTATTATTTGAGCCACAGATGTAAACTAAACTTCCTCGTGTGCACTCAATCCAAGTTCTATCCATTATAACCACAATTTTCAACACAATGGCAATTGGATGCATCTAAATACAAACTATGCAAGCAAGTAATTCGAATGAATATATATATATATACTAATGAAACAATGCCAAAATATGCAGGACTTACAGAGAGGTGAACACCCCTAGATTGACAGAACTCGCGGAGACGGTGTTGTTGCCATCCAGGGTGGCATTCCACCTGATTCACTGCTGGGGGCACACGCGCTATCTTCAGCAAATCATCCAATTTCTTCGAAGAAAAATTGCTCACACCAATGGCATGCGCCTTGCCAGAATCATATAGCTTCTCCATTGCACTCCATGTGCCGGGGATGTCAAGTGGAGCCATGTTTTCTGGGTCAAAACCTCTGGTCGATTTCTTTGTCCTCATGGGCCAATGAATCTTGAGATTTAGCAGCATTGATTAGCTAAAATATATAAATGATAAAACTATTTTTGCCTAAATAGGTAAGTTATATGTGTAGTTGTACAAATAAATCGTTGGTAACTGATGGAAAACAACACATTGAAGAGGTTTTCACTTCTAAGTTTGGCCAAAGACAATGAATAAAAATAGATAGGATGAAAAATATGAGAGAGTAAAAACCCAGACAGTAAACAATATCTCACTTAAGCAGGGGCAGCCTTTACAGGCACTAGAGCTGGATATGGACTAGGCTGACCAGGTCCCAGTCCAAGCGTGGCCAAAAATGGGTGTAAGTTGGGCTGTATTCTCTTGCACCACATTGGGACGACCTGATCTCTTGGAATGTGAGTTAGAACCAAATGCCTGGCTATAAACCAAATTTGACCTCGCACATTTAAGCAAAGGACAAAATTTGGCCAAAAGGCTGCCCTGTGCCTAACCCTTAGCCCAACAAGAACCTGGATATTGGGCCCAGTAACCACATAGATTGGGAGGTCATACTGCAACAGAGTATAAATAAAGAAACAAAAATGTAAACCACCAAAGTCCATTGTTTGAGACAAGAACTCACAAAATGGGGAAATTTTCATGTACATCTATCCCCCACCATATTTTGGTAAGGGCAATATAGTGGGGGCGACCTTATGATCGATCCAAACCATCTACACATATAAGTCCCCCTCAATTACGCTGGATCCCATTGGATCTTCAGTCAATTTTTTCTTTAATATGAAGTTGTTAAATTTGTAGACCATGGATGAAGGGGTTAGAGGCATGGTATTGACTCAAACTTCATATATGGGCCCATCCAAGATGCCTCTTTCCATATCATCACCTCAATCTTGTGATCAATGGGCTCCAGCTGGGCTCCATCAAGTTTGTATCTCACCATATGGTGAGGAATGGATGCACATGAATTTTTCCAACAAATAGATACTTTAATTGCGAGTTAAATAAATAGCTAAGAGTGACACAAAAGCCAGAAATGAAATTCTATATTAGACATTGAATTCTTAAGAGAAAACACACACCAGGTACAGATCAACATAGTCAAACTGCAAATCTTGCAGAGTAGCATCCAATGCCGCTGGCACATCTTCAGGTGCATGATCACCACACCTGCATTAATAAATTTACATTTTGTCAATTGGTATTTTATCATTTTGTCAATCGGTAGAAAAGAGGGATGTAATGGGGTTGGATTCGGGCCTGGTCCATAGTGGACTTGTACCGCAAACCCCATCAAACTTTTGGATGACTGAGTCATCCCAATTACTGGATGGGTCCATAATTGTAGACTCAAATCTAATCCAGTCCCAGTTTCTCTGATTCAATTTTTAAAACATTGTTTCCACAATTTGCCACGACAGTGGGTATCTGCAAAATTAGATCCTAAGAATTTCTTGTAAGAGAATGAAAAACCCACCAGAGTTTTGAGGTGATAAACATATCTTCACGCTTCACCACTCCATCTTCAAACAGCTTCTTCAGGGCCAGACCAACCTGCAATTCTAACAAGCTTATTTATATTCACGTCATTACTGAAATCTGTTTTTTTTTAGATGAATCCATGAAGATTAGGATAAAAAGATGCATGCAAAGATATAGATAAGACAATGCCGTCACCTCCTTCTCATTATTATATGCTCGAGCACAATCAATATGCCTGTAGCCTGCCTGCATGGACGCACAGAATATGACATCATGAATGGGTCAAGGCGAACCAGTGGAATGGATGTATAGGTTTGGATTGGAGTTTACCTTGACGGCTGTGATCACTGCATTGTAGACTTCACCTGGGGGAGACTGCCACGTGCCCAAACCAACGGACGGGATTCTCGCTCCCGTATTGAGATCGAAATAGCGAAGGCAGTTGGACATTTGTTCTTCCTTGTTCAGCCCAACTCACAAGTCCTACCAGAAAAGATATAGAAAAAGAGGAAGAACGAGATGTTGTATTTATAGAGAGAGTGGGAGAGAAGAACAGGGGAGAGCCACGGGTCAAACAAATGCACTGAATAGAAAAATGGGGGACGCCGACATCCATCTCGGGCTGCCTGCGGCTGCTCCTCTATGGTAGTCCGTGGGACAGTAGGTTCGAATAGTGCTATCAATGGGCCTGATTAGGACAGGCTCACATTGCCCAGGTCCGGCCCAGTGAAATTTGAAAGGCTTGAATGAGAGCATGTATTATTTGCAGGAATGGCAATTGGTTGGACATAAAATGGAGGTGTGTCCTGACCGTGCTTCTATTTGGGGTGGTTTTGGCATTGAATTTACCAAGTTTGGAGCCAATATGGATTTGATTGAGTTAGATTCGGGCCAGTTTAAGTTTTGGGTGGGCGAATTCTTTATAATAACAAAATACTATTATAGCTTAGATGGTGATAAACCTGATAATGGAGATAGTCTTTTTAGAGCCTGTTTAGGTTGTGGTATTCCTATATGAGAATTAGATATTGTTGATTGTTGGAAAATTGTAATAGCATTTCATAACCATATCCCTTGAGCATTTCAAATGCTCACTTTGATTCATATAATTCCCAAAATTCTGTATACAAGCCAATAAGAAAAGCTATTTTTAGCCTTTTGAACGCTTGTCAAGCCCATACCTTGTAGGTTCCGAAGATGACCCACTACCAAACCCGTTGAACTGGTACATTTATCCAACACAAAGTCTTTTTAAATATTAAAAAGTGCTGATGTTGGAACCCCTTCAATTGGTGGTCTAAGAGACTACTGTTCTATTCCTGAGCTGGTGGTTGCGTTACTAGCTTTAAGGACTTTTCTTTATCCCGATTAGTCACGCCTTACGTCAGAGAACACAATAATTCTCTCCCCTGACGTCGAGCCTTACGTTAATGGGTCGCAAACGGAGGAAAATTCGGATACATCCTCAATTGAAGAAATGGGAATGGGAATGGGAATGGGAATGTGAGTGTGATTAACGCAAGGGATAATTTCGCGATAGTGTAAAACTTTTTTAACTGTCAAAATAGAGTACATGAAAATCTGGATAATATAAAAGTGCATAAAATTTTTTCACATTTTTTGGGGACTTTAGCCTAAGTTCATTTTTCAAAAATCATGTAACTTTAAATCCTGCTCTACAGTTTTTAGAACTTTAAATCCACTAAAACATTTTTTCCTCACAAATTCTTAAACATTACCAGTTTGCCCCTTAAAAAAAAAAAAAACAAATATCTATGTGATAGCATTGTTATAATCTAGTTTGCCGACCACCAGTGGCTAGATGGCGGTCGGCGACCACCTCCGGCCGACGACCAGTGACTTTTCCGGCTAACTTCCTGTGACTTTTCCAAAGAACATTCTGATTTTTTTCTCCACACCATGCTTCCTTTTTTATGTTTCTATTTTATACTAATTCATGATTTTGTTTTCATGTTCTTGTTTCACAACAATACATGAAACATGTTTTTGTTTACATACCGTACATGTTCATATTTCACACTAATACATAGTCCTGTTTTCATCCATATTTCTGTTTCACACTAACACATGAAACATGTTTCTGTTTCACACTAATATATAATTATGTTTTCATATTTTTATTTACATGTTTTTGTTTCACATTAACATATGGTCATGTTTTTATTGATGTTTCTGTTTCATACTAACACATAATCTTATTTTCAAGATCTTGTTTATATATTCTTGTTTCACATTAACACACGGTCATGTTTTTATCGATGTTTTTGTTTTATACTAACACATAGTCTTATTTTCAAAATCTTGTTTACATGTTCCTAATTCAAACTAACGCATAGTCCTGTTTTCATGCAAGTTCCTATTTGACATTAACATATGAATAACACATAGAACACATCCATATTTCTCATGTTCTTATTTCTTATGTACTTGATTCTTATGTTCGTGTTTGAATATGTTCTTGTTTCTCATACATGTTCATGTTCTCAACGTTACTAACACATGAAACATATTTATGTTTTTTACATATACTAACGCATAGAACATGTTCTTATTTCTCATATTCATGTTTCTTATATTCTTATTTCTCATGTTCTTGTATGTTATGGTCTTGTTTCTCATGTTCCCATTTCTCATGTTTTGGTGGGCTGGAACAGTGCCCGCCTGGCGACATGCTAGTCATCGAATGTCCATTGCTGCTGACTTGTTACTTTTTAGAGGCCGACTGCCAATAGTCACGACATATGTTACTATTTCTCACATACACTAACACATGGAACATGTACCTATTTCTTATATTCCTTTTTCTTATATCCCTATTTTTTATATTTGTGTTTTTCATGTTCAGGTTTCATAAGTTCCGGTTTCTTATGTTTATGTTTCTCATATTTGTGTTTAAACATGTTTCTATTTCTAACACTACTAAAACATGGAATATGTTCTTGCTTGTCTTGTTCATATTTCGTCAGTTTACCATCTGCTAGTTCGCCAGTCGCCAGTTAGATAGATCACACATTTTCCTATTTCACACTAACATATGACCCTATTTTCATGTTTTTATTTTCATATACTGATTTTACACTTACACATGTTCCTGTTTCATACTAATACAAGGAACATGTTCTTGTTTATATATTCCTAATTCACACTAATACATGGTTCTGTTTTCATGTTCCTATTTCAAACTAACAAATGATCCTATTTTCAGGTATATTCTTGTTTTACACTAATATATGGCACATGTTCCTAATTACATAATACATGTTCTTGTTTTACACTAATATATGGTTTTATTTTCATGTTCCTATTTTACATGAACACATAGTCCTGTTTTACACTAACACAAAGAACATGTTGCTGTTTACATATTACATGTTTTTGTTTTACACTAACACATAATCCCATTCTCATGTAGATTCTTGTTTCATACAAATATATGAAACAAATTCTTGTTTACATAATACATGTTCTTGTTCTATACTAACACATATTTCGGTTTTTATACATGTTCCTGTTTTACACTAATACATGAAACATATTCCTATCTAGATACCACATGTTGATGTTTTTATGCTCCTATTATACATTAACACATGGTCATGTTTTTTTATTCTTTTTTCACACTAACACATAATTTTGTTCCACATTAATACATGATCTTCATGTATGCTCTTATTTCACACTGACACATTGGATATGTTCCTATATCCACGTGTTCCTGTTGCACACCAACATATGATCCTATTTTCATGTTCCTATTTCACATAACACATGGTCCTTTTTTCATGTATGTTCCTGTTTTACACTTACAATGGTCCTATTTCATGTATGTTCCTGTTTCACACTAACACATCGAACATATTCATATTTTACACTAACACATAATTCTATTTTTATATTCCTGTTTCACACTAACACATGGTCTTGTTTTCATGCATATTCTTATTTCACACTAACATATGCAACATGTTCCTATTTACATACCATATATTTCTATTTACATGTGGTAGGCGGTAGATAGGACAGGAATGTGCATCATCCATATGCATACTTGCCTCAAAGATGATGTTTGCAACTATATCATAAACAATGGAAGTTCCATAAATGCTTTTCCAATGACCTCATTAACAAAAGAGCGAAGCTCCTAGATGAGCGATACACAAATCCTTATAGGATCTAATGGGTAAACAATGTGACCAGACAAGATGCACCTCATTGTTGAACACCTAAGATGGAACATGGATGCTATAAAGATCCAATATGATGAAATGTAAATATAAACCCTACGAGCATTATCTTACACCTGACACACACTCACGCACGCAAGCACGCACGCGAAGCAATGCCAAAATATGCAGGACTTAGAGAGAGGTGAACACCCCTAGATTGACAGAACTCGCGGAGATGGTATTGTTGCCATCCAGGGGGGCATTCCACCTGATCCACTGCTGGGGGCACCCGCGCTATGTTCAGCAAATCATCCAATTTCTTCGAAGAAAAATTGCTCACACCAATGGCATATGCCTTCCCAGAATCATATAGCTTCTCCATTGCACTCCATGTTCCAGGGATGTCGAGTGGAGCCATGTTTTCTGGTTCGAAAAGGCTTGCCGATTTCTTTGTCCCCATGGGCCAATGAATCTTCAGAGATTTAACAGCACTGTTTAGCTAAAGTATATAAATGATAAAACTACATTTCACCTAAATAAAAAAGTCATGTGCTGTGCAAATGACAACGGATGGAAAACAAAACATTGTAAGAGGTTACACTTCTAAACTTGGCCAAAGACAATGAATAATACTAGATAGGATGACAAATATGAGAAAGTTAAAATCCAGACAGTACACAGTCTCTGGTTTAAACAGAGACAGCCTTTATAGGCACTTGAGCTGGATATGGACTAGGCTGACCAGATCCCAGTCCAAGCCTGGCCAGAAATGGGTCTAATTTGGGCTGTATTCTCTTGCCCGATATGCTGGGCCATCCTGATGTCTGATCCAGTGGTTAAACGGGCCGCCTCTAGGCATGTGAGTTAGAATCAAATGCCTCACTATAAGCTCAATTTGACCTGGCATATTTAAGCAAAGGACAAAATTTAACAAAAGGCTGCCCTATCCCTAACCATAGTCCCAATAAGAACCTGTATATTGGGACCGATGTTCATACTGCAACAGAGTATAAATGAAAAGACAACAATGTATACAACCAAAGTCCAATGTATGAGACAAGAACTCACAAATTGAGAGAAATGTTTTTGTGCATCTATTATGGTAAGGGCATTATGGTGGGGGAGTGATTTTATGAACCATCCAAACAATCTACACACATTGGACCCCCCACAATTACGCCGGATCCATTGAGTTTTCACTTATCTAAATGAACTAAGCCATTGGATCGAGGGTCAAGATTTTCTTTAATTTCAATTAGTTTAATTTGTAAGCCACGAATGAAGGGGTTAGAGGTATGAGATTTACTCCAAACTTGACATGTGGGCCAATCAAGTTGATGCACATGAACATCTCTCTGCAAATAGGAACTTTAATTGTGAGTAAAATAAATAGCTAAATGTGAGACAAAAGCTGGAAATAAAGTTCTATAGAAGACGTCGAATTGTGAAGAGAAACCACACACCAGGTACAGATCAATATGGTCGAGCTGCAAATCTTGCAGAGTAGCATCCAATGCCGCCGGCACATCTTCAGGTGCATGATCAGTACACCTGCATTAATAAATTTCCATTTTGTCAATTGGTATTTATCATTTTGCCAATTGGTAGAAAAGAGGGATGTCATTGGGTTGGATCTGGGTCTGGTCCATGGTGGACTTGAACCTCAAACCCCATCAAAATTTTGGTTGTCTGACTCAACCCACTTACTGGATGGGTCCATAATTGTGGACTCAAAAACTAATCCAGACCCAGTTTGTCTGATTCAATTTTTAAAACACTGTTTCTACAATAATTCAATACAGTGGGTATCAGTAAAATTGGCCCCTAAGAATTTCTTGTAAGAGAAAATGAAAAACGCACCAGAGTTTTGAGGTGATAAATGTTTCTTCACGCTTCACTAATTTTCAAACAGATTCTTAAGGCCCAGACCAACCTGCAATTTTAACAAGCTTATATATATATTAACCTCATTACTGAACTCTGATTGTTTTTTTTTTAGCTGAATCCACGAAGATTAAGATAAAAAGATGCATGGAAAGATATAGATAAGACAATGCCATCACCTCCTTCTCATTTTGATATGCTCAAGCACAATCAATATGCCTGTAGCCTGCCTGCATGGCCGGAGAGAATATGACATTGTAAGTAAGTTCGGCGAACCAGTGGAATGGATGGATAGGATTGGATTGGAGTTTACCTTTAACGGCTGTGATCACTGCATTGTAGACTTCACCTGGGGGAGACTGCCACGTACCCAAACCAACGGACGGGATTCTTGCTCCCGTACTGAGATCAGAATAGCGAAGGCAGTTGGACATTTGTTCTTCCTTGCTCAGTTCACCTCACAAGTCCTACCACAAAAGATAGAAAACAACGAAGGACGAGATGTTGCATTTATGGAGAGACCGTGAGAGAAGAACAGAGGACAGAAACCTGCGGCTCCTCCTCTATGCTAGTCTGTGGGACAGGTTCACATTGCCCAGGTCAGGCCCAGTGAATTTGCAAGGCTTGAACCAGAGCATGTATTATTTGTAGGAATAGCAGTGGGTTGGACTTTAAATGGGGGTGTGTCCTAACTGTGCTTCTATTTGGGCTGGGTTTGGCATTGAATTTACCAAGTTTGAAGCCTATATGAATTTTTTGTGTTTAAGTTAGATTCGGGCGCGCAGGTTTGAGTTTTGGGTTGTGCTTGAGCTACCCCACTCTATTTATCCTTAAGTTAAATATTACTAAATTTTTATAATAAAAAATACTATTATAGCATATTTGGTGATAAACTCCGTGATGGAGATAGTTTTTAGAGCCCGTTTGTTTAGTGGTATTCGTATTGGGAAATTCTAATTATGTTTCAAAAACATGTCCCTTGAGCATTCTAAATGCTTTGTTTGACTTATATAAATTTCAAGATTTTGAATATTAGCTTATATGAAAAGCCATTTTTAACTTTTTGAATATTTAAAATTCTTGGAAGGGATCATGGTTTTAAAAGTATTAAACAATATCCTTTAATATCATTTCATTCAGTTTGTTGGGTGTCCAATCTGACTCAAGGGTGCGGATATTCGAACCCCTTCAATTGGATTTGGTGGTCTAGACTTCAGACTATTCTTCTCTTCCTTGGCTGGTTTGTGGTTGGGTTACTTGTGTACAAGGACTTTGTCTCTTTCCGGATTACTCACGGTTGTAGCGGTGCCAATTGCAATAGAGAAAATCTGGATCTCTAGAGATCAGGGGCCATAATCTGTCCGTTTAGATGTCACGAGTCCTTATCTTCCACGTGCAAACCTTAATGGCCCCCTCTCTGCACAAAGTGAGTGCACGTGAGAGCACGAAAACAGATAAAGCTGCAATCAATGCAGTCGCGGGGATGGTGGAAACCGCGACTGAGATACAGAGTTGCATCGTACGGACCTCGTTTCTTACGCATGTGACCATTTCATTGAAAATCCGATCCGTTAAAAAGATGGGCCCATCTATTAATAAGTTGTGGACCAAATCTTCTTCAGATCGGTTGATCTTTCTGCAACAATAGGATTGGCAGCAGAGGGAGACGGTGGGGCTATTTTAGTAATTTTATTATGAATTTTTAATTATTTAAAATCACGGAGTGGGGATAGAAATTTCGCCTGTGCAATTAGCAGCACTCCAAGGAGTTACTTGCCATTACAAAAAATGGTACCCAAACCTTCCAAAATGTATGGGTTATTTATTTATGGAGAATATTCATGTGTATATGTCCTTCACCATTTTGGTGAGGAAATTTTTTTTTGAAAAGTATTAATATGCAAGAAGACAAAATTTCACGTCTTTTTAAGCTTGAAAGGTCCAAAAAAAGGAAGTGTTCCTCACAAAAATAGTGAGAGACGTATGCACATGAAGACTCCTCTTTATTTATTTACTGGGATTGAGGGGAGGCAGAGGGGGAGCGGTCTAATTTTGTGGGCCAACTAGAGCCCTGACCAAAAAGAGATACTTCCCTTGGGTCGCCCAAGGGTGGGCTTCAAGCCACTGGGGCCCACTTCATCCATAAGTGGGCCATGTGTGCCCACAGTGCCTTTCATCCAGAGAAGCCAGGGAACTTCCAAATTGCCTAAAATTTACAATTTTCTTAGTTTTTCTTGAATTGAAATAATTGTCTTCATTTGAAATAATAATTTTTAGTAAAAAGTTTATTTGTAGTAGGAGTCCTAGAAGCCTTTCCAGGAGTTGTTTGGCAATGTCACATGTGATGGGAAAATGGTTCAGCGTAATGTGACTCATTTTTATATGCAAATGAGTTACATGAAAATATATTTCATGCATCCAATAGTTCACAATTTTTTCACAAATCTCTTAAAATACATGATGAATAAAGACAAGAGATTTGAACCTCTCGCCCTTTTGGCCATTTTAAAGAGGTTGAATGATTCCGATCATGAAAATGGAGCCCACAAAAGTACATAATTATAAATTTAAAAGTTTGGACTTTTTACAAATATCTAAAAAGGGGAAAGATTTAGACTTTAAATTTGGCCACATGTTTGTCGTAGACATTTTAATCAGGATCACTAGTTCAGATAATGATTTTGAGACCTATGCGAATAGAAAATTAAAATAAAATTAAACTAAATTAAAAAAAATCGGATTGTGTTCAAGGAACATGAAAAAAATGTCTAAAATTAATAGATGCATCCTATGTTCCATGGTTTTTCACAAATTTCTCATGATCTATGGAGAATCAAGGCACCAACCTTTGTTTTGTGGTTGTTTTGGACCTACTGAAGAGGATGAACAGGTCAGATCGTGAAAATGGATCCCACATAGCTTCAAACCATTACATCCAAAAGTGTAGACATTTTTACAAATATCTCAAAATTCATTATGAATCCACAATTTAAATTTGGTCCCTGGCACTTTTTGGCCTTTTAAAGGCATCCAACAGTTTGGATCCTCATTGAGGAGCCCACAAAATTTTAAAAATATTAAAAAAGGAAAATCTCACCTAGGTTACTACAACAGCAGGGGTGCTAATGGACCAAGTACAAAGAGGGGCCAGCCTCATTTGGGCTCGCCTTATGCCTAGGACTAAAGAGCCCAAAGCCCAACCCGGCGTGATTGGAAAAAAAAGATAATAAAGAAATATAGAGGAGAGGATCCAAACCCAGGTACTTCGACAAGTATATAAAGTACCACGCTAGTTGAGTTACATCTGCAATTATAAAAATTTGCTTTATTTGTTAGTTATATATTAAACCCGGGTTGGGCTCCGCACTTCAAAGTTCCAGACGAGCTAGGCAAGGGCTAGCTTCTTGTGGCCCCATTTGGGTTTGGGCAGGGCTTCGACTTGCAGTTTTGAAGTCAGGCTGGGCTTGGCCATTCCTCTGCCCGACCCGACCCAGCCCATGAACACCCCTATACAACAGTGCACAATAATTATTTGGCCTTTCAAAGCAATGTACTAGTTGCATCTTGATTTAGGGCACACAATATTAAAAAAAAAAAAAAAGGACTCGTCAAAATTCTCACCCGAGTTGCAACATCAATGCACAGTAGCAGTAACCTGTGGTTCTGTTTCACAAAAGAATTCCAAGCACAAAAATGGTCCACTTTTACGTCATTTTTACACTGCCATTTACGCTTGTAATGGGTAAAGTGGTGCAAACAAACAAGTGTTGCAACACGATTACGCATCAACCACCATTTCCATATATGTAAATTTGATGTGAGCAAAAGACCGCTTAATGGCAATTCTACTATATATTTTTGTTGGTTGAGATTTTGAAGTATGCAAATCCAAATATGGAATATAATGCTAACCGAAAATAGCAACAACATATGCGCAAAGATGTAGCTAAGGTAATTCCAATCGACTTCTTCTCATTCCCATACGCTCGAGTACAAGCCTGTAGCCTTCTTGCAATAAATAGAAGTGCCATGAATCGGGAGTTATTGAGTGTAAACATGAATTGCGTCTTAGATTGAGAATGAGAGAAAAGTAGAACAGACTCGATTTGGAGCACACACTAAAAAAACAAAGCAAAGATTTCATTATTTACAAGACAACTTCTATTTGATCAACTACCTATAAATATAAATATGTGTTTATTTACATCCATCCGTAGCAATTAATTCAAATTAATAAATTTATGTGAAAAACTCGAATACGAGAAAACCACGAAACGTATCACCCGGTCCAATGAAAACCGAGCACTAAAAAATAAACAGTTACAAAATACTCACAGACCTTTCCCAATTCGCTACAACCTAAGGACTACAGTACTATCACTACTAACAACCCCGACGTTCACCGTTCCCCGTCCCTTATACTTGATTTAACATCACTTTGAATTCACAAGGTGAACGAATCTTCCACGCAAGTAGAAGCAGCACTCTTTAGAAGCTTAAAATTTCAGCAAACTCTTCAATGGATACTTCAGAGAAGAGGGATCTCCAATATGTCTCTTAGATTTAAAGCAAGGAGATCGGATCTTTAAGGTTGAGAGAAGAACCTTTTAAATAACCCCCAATTCGTGCCATATGATTGTAGTCCATGAAGGAACAAATAGACAGTCTTAACACAAAAAGGGAATTGATTCGCCCAAGTCGATTGGGTTTTTTCCGTCACTCGAACAAACACTTCTTCATTTGAACGAACTATGGCAACATTTGGTTCGCTAGAATGGTTTTAGGCAACAATGGAATGGAGGCTAGAATGAGTCAGGAATGGAATGGGACATGAATAATCATTTTCATTCCAATATTTGGTTATACAAAAGAATCAATCCAGTAATAGAATCCTCATTCTTGTTCTTATATTCTGCATGCTGGAATGATGCTTAGAATGGAATAAAATTTATATAAAACTGACCAAAATACCCTTGTGAAAGTTTCTTTTTTCTTTTGCAAAAATCCCCTTATTTTAGGCTACCCAAAACATAATTGTTTACATATTTTAATAGATTATCACTAAAACAACTACAAAATAACACACCTAAAACATTACTTACAATAGCTTAAATCATCAAAATAGCTAAAAAACACATTAATAAACTTAAACATCACATAAATTAGCTAAATAAAGTCATTAAATTAACATTCATCCAACATTTTAAAAATAACATCCACAGTGCTTGCAATAAGAGTAGAAAATAAGAAATATAGATAATATATCAACGCATCCAGGTACATCATAGACCTCCACTTAGCAAAGCCCTCACAAAGTCTTTTTCTCATCATTTTCCAAAGTAAAAGAAAGAGTTCATCTCATGATCCCGACTTATAGCAATCAAGGCTCTATGGCATTTCACCCTTAATAGATTTGGCAACTTGCGAAGTTCCTCATTGATTTTATCTCTCTTTTTTGTTAAGATTAAATATGGACCATTATTTCAACACCAATAACTCGACTAAAATTCTCAATAGTTTCATCAATCTTGTTGCCTATAATCACGGCTGCTTCTTGAAATCCATCCATATTGTCGCTGCTTCTTATCCACTTTCCTTTCTGACTGGTTCTTTCATTATTGATGGAAGTCGTGGAAATTACTTGTTCCATTTCCTCAAAATCCATGCCCAAATTTTGTTTATCTTCATTCTCCTCATTCCTAACTAGCTCATCCAAGACATCTTCAGTAGTAACAGCTCATTTTCCTGTGGCACGATATTTCCTAAAGATAATGCAAAGCATTTCATAATATAAGAAACTTCTACTCCTCTCTTGACCTACACCTGTGTGGGTCTACAATAGACGTATAAATAAGACAAATAAAGCACAACATTTAAAAGAAATAGACAGACAAGAATACATCAAATAATTCTTATTTAATCTAGCCTAAGCTAAATTATCAGATTTATGCATTATGTTTACACCAAACATTGAAAAATATGAACAACCATTATGAGCTGATTTTTAAATGATAATACCATTAGATAACCATTCCAAACCTTATCTTTAGCAACCACCATATTTTTATGTGGATCCCATCAAAAACCACTTCAATTCATTCCATTAAACATATCATACATAACATGAAAGTCCTTTTTCATTATCTTGATTCTAGAATCAATGTGTGGCTTAACTTTAATTCTACTTCCAAGAAACTTTTGCTTCAACACTACTTCAATTACTCTAAGAAAACTTGGTATAAACCCATTGTCAGCTTTATGAGTTTCAGCATTTACCATGTCGAATAAAGCATAAACCAACTCCTTATCTCAGCATTTGTCCATTTCCTTTTGTTCTTTCCCGGCCCCTTTTCATTCATGTCCATGTCTTCATTCATGTCCATGCCTATTAACATTGGAACAACTACAACCAAATCACCAAAAATATTATACTTAATTTGTCATGCTCTGATACCTGAGATCCTTGGTATCCTCAAATCATGAGGCATGACGTGTCCTTAACAATAAATTTAAATAAATTCCAAGCTTTATTAAATAATCCAAATGGAATAACATGATCAATATCCCATACGAAACAATAAAGTCAATCCATTAACATAATAAATAAATCCAAAGTGAGGGTGATCCTCAAAATATAATCAACAATTTTTCAACTCTAATTACATCCTAAATCAATTCTCCAAATCTAAGGCTGAAGTTCCGCAACTCATCCCTCAATCCTAATTCTGCAAAACAAGTTAGGTTTCCTTGGGTTTTGGATCAACTTCAAAATATGTGGAGGAAAAATAATAGTGAATAAAACTCAACAAGTAATATAAACCATAAAACTTAGCTACAGATAACAATCCAAAAAATCAAATTTAGAGTCACAGTCCAGATATACAAAGTATATCAAGTAAGGTAAGTGCAATATTGTAAATACGATAAGAAGGTAATGTGACCAAAATTCAAGGTATTTCAAATAAGTGAGCAAATAACTAAATCAGCGAATAAAAGAAAAAACATTTCTGCAGTAAACAAAATATCAAAGTGTGCTCGCTGGCCTAAACCAAGTACAAGGTACCCGCCGGATACAAATCATTTTATATCTATACAAAGTTGGCAGAAAGTCTGAGAATACTGGTAATCTCCAAAACAAAATGGGAGCCAGCTGTAAACTAGCAATAGCGTACAAAGGGGTCCAATCCTAATGTCATACCTAAAAGGGCTAAAATCCGTATATGAGTGAAACACGATGCATTGCCTATACTTTGACAATGCCTTAAGAGTACATACAGCAAATTTAAAAATACAAGCCCTTTTCACTCATAAATATAGCCAAGGGTTGAAATCACAATTGAATAACATGTTATCAAGATTTCTCACATTAGCCATGGATTTTAATTCATATTTCACAGATTCTATCCATTTATCAAAATTGTCATTATTAATGGCTGCTTTGAACATTTTAGGATCTTCTTTTATTTCAACATTTGCCTATTCCAAATATACATCATAATCATCTGTAACTACAGGTCTTCTCACCCTAATTGACCTTCTCAATTCTTCTGGATTTATTTCACTAACATTTGGTTTTGTAATATTTAGAATTTGATCACCTTCAATAGTTTGTCCTGAGAGTGTTTCGGGTTGTTGTTCCTCTAGATTATCGATGTTCATATTATCAAGTAGAACATCTAAGTTAACTCGATTATTCAGTGGTAGTTGTACCTCTTGAATACCAACATCAAATAGGATAACTATACCACTTCTATCAGGTAATATTGAGTCCCTAATTTCTTCATAAGTAATTTTTCTTGTGTCACTACTCACTATTTTGGTGATTCTTAAAAAATTTGGCATTATTGGATTCCACAATCCTAGTGGTATGAGTAGGATAGTGAAACCTATATCCCTTAGACCTTTCTGGATATCCGATAAATTATCCACTTATTGTTCTATAGTCTAATTTCTTTTCTAGTAGGTTAAACTCTTTTACTTGAAATGGACATCCCCAAAATCGAAAATAATTTAGGCTGAGTTTTATGCCAGTCCACAAATCTAAAGGAGATTTTGGGACTGCTTTGCTAGGTACATGGTTCAAAATGTACATTGTCATCTTTAGTGCTTCACCCCACGCACTCCTAACCATATCCATCAACGTCCAATTTTTTTCCTCAGTAACAACATTCTATTGAGGCATTTCAGTCATTGTATATTTGGAAACAATGCCTTTTTGTTCAAGAAATCTTGCGAATGGACTTTGGTTACAACCTGATTCGGTATATCTGCCATAATGTTCCCCATTTCTATCAGACCTTACAACTTTATTTCTTTTATCTAATTGCTTCTTTACTTCAGTTTTGAATATTTTGAAAACATTCAAGAGTCAAATTTTTCTTTAATTAGATAAATGTAACCATGACATGAGTATTCGTCAATGAAGGTGATGAAAGATGCCTCACTTGTAAAACAAGGTCTGTGCATTTTACCACAAATATCCGTATGAATTAACTTGAGAAGTCCAGAACTCTTTGTGGTAGTTTTCTTGATTGTCTTAGATTATTTACCTTTAATACAATCAAAATAAACACCAAAATCGGTGAAGTCAATGTTTGATAGAATCTCATCCTTCACCAATCTCACCATTATCCCTTGTAAGATGTGTCTCAATCTCTATTGCCATAAGTTAGAGGAGTTTTCATTTATTATTCCTCTTTTTATGCCAATGTTCATCTCATAATTGATGTGCTAGGTATAAAGTGATTATGCATACCCTGAGTCTAACTTTAATTTATACAATTCATTACGGAAAAATCCATTCCCAAATAAAATAGCTTTTTTATAAACTTTTAACAATCCCTATTCAAAATTAAATATAAAACCATCATAATTCAAATTTGAAACTAAAATTAAATTTCTAAATATAGCCAGGACATAAAAAGTATTATGGAGATCCAATAAGAATCTAGTATCTGGCACAAGATGGTAGGTGCCTATCACCTCAACTCTCGATTCCTATCGGTTTCCCATCATGATGGTTCGCTGACCATCACTTGGACTTCACTTTGAAAAGAATTCCTACACAACCAAATACGTAAACAGTTGCACTAGAGTTGACCCACTAGGTATTTGATAAGACATCTGCTAAATTAGTTTCCGAACAAATAAAAGATAAATTCTTATTATTAACTCTTGATTCGAACCAAGTTTTCCTTTTCAGATAGTCTGCTTTGAAGTGGTTCTTTCCACAAAAGAAACACTTCTTTTTTATCCCTTTCTTCTTTCCTAGTTTTCCACCTTCCTTAGGAACTACGGTCTTATCCTTTTTTTCCTTTAAATTTCTTTTAGGAGGCCATATTGATTGTAATTTGCCCATCAACCTTCAACCTTCGTTCTTCTTAATCACATCTAGCAATTAATCCACTTCTAGTCCAAGCAGTTGTACTCTAGTTATATGCCACTTTAAATGGGCCGAAACAAGGATGAAGAGAGTCAAGGATGAATTGGATCAAATATCCATCAAATACACTCATGTCAACATCCTTCAATTTTGCAACAAGATTCATCATGATTAAAATATGCTCTCTTTCTTCCATGGTCCATTATATTTTAAATTTGTCAAGTGATTCATCAAAGATGCAGCTAGGGCCTTATTCGTTATCTCAAATTGCTTTTTCAATGATTCAAGGAAGTCATTAGCATTATCCTTAATTATAAGTGACCTCCTCATACTTTTAGAAATAAAACTTGAGATAATCCTAAGGCAAACTTTATTACATCTTATCCATTTATCATAATTTGTTTTATCAGTGGCTGAACTCGTTTCTATAGGCTTTGGAGGTACAGGTTCATCAATAGCCATATCTAAGTCCGAATAGGTAAATGCTAGCATTAGCATGACTAACCCATCAACAAAGTTTGATCCATCCAGGAATGGAATGACCTTGAGCAGGAAGGTAAAGACATAGATTTGGAGGTTGTAAAATAAATATACATACAATAAATTTATGATTTGAATTAAAAATAATAATAATAATAACTTTGAGAGTAATAGTACGTCATTGTAATTCCACCTTTGGGTAAAAACCAAAATGCATATTATCACTCTTCTATAATTAATAAAACTATGTTAATAAAAAATTTCTCAAATTAATTGACTTTACCTTTAGGTCATAGAACAATTAACCCTTGATATGTTTATTAAGCATGTCTTATTCCAATTTCAAGTTATGAAAAAAAAATTATCAAACGTTTGGGCTGATACTTAATCTCCTTAATGAAATTGTAGTTTAGTGTCATTGTTTATCACACAATTGGATTGGTGATTTATTTAATCTTAACTTCAAAATACAAAATTTTTTCATAACCGGGCCACTTGACCAAACTAATCAAAATTGAAAAAATGTGTATTTTGATTTAATACATACAACAGCACTATGTGATCATAAGTCCCTATAGACCATCATATCCAAGTGATGATCATTTGACTAAATGACATTTCCTTTATAGGTACCCTTTTTATGATTAATGGTCCAAGATAACTCAATTGGGCCATTGATCAAGCCCTAACATCCTTAATTGATTTATCATTATGATGGATCCATTTATTCCAACCATTGATTCTCCTTTAATTTGGCATAAATTCATATAACCATGCATATAAATAATGAATGTTAACTCTGACCATAATAATCAAACTATAATAAGTGCGAAAATTAAAGCTTTAATGAGTTAAAGTAGAGCTTATCAAGTATGCAAAAAAAAAAAAAATTTGAATCTTTTTATGACCGATCCAAACCATTAATCATGAAGATCTTGTTAAAATGAAATTATAGATAAAGACAGATAAAAAACTTGGAGCCTAGATGAGTCTGTAATCACAAAAAAAAAAAAAAAGCTTTGTAATTTTTCTTGAATTTGGTTAACCTGGGTGTTGACCATTCATATCAGCAAGTCAAAAATATTTGAATTATTAATTTTAACGGTTCAGATTTGTCAAAATGGTATTTTAATGGACCAGATTAATTGGTATATGCTAAAGTTATGTGCAAACGGGATGTGCAAACTTTAATCCCAGAGAAGAAGTTGCAGGCAGCACTGCTTACTGTTGCAATATGCGCTGCCTGCCATTGTAGCAACCTTTGATTATTATTATTATTATTATTTTTGGTACTTTCATTTTTCTTTATTTATATCCTGGGTAGAGGATTTATGTCCTGCACAGCTTGTGCACACAGAAGAACCCACTGGAATGCCACCCCTTTCTTTTACCTCTTTCCTGCATATACCTTTAATGGCAGAAAACTACCTAAAATTGCATGTGAGGATTTTTACCTATGATTGGGTTATTGAATTAAAACCAGAATAGAGAGGGATAAACTCAAATACCCAAAAAAGAAAGAACTCAAATGAAACCAACTAGAGATTATTCAGATTAAATTCAAAACCAATGGCTCTGGTACCAATTGTCAAACTTACCTAAACCTCAGGATCAAGGTATAACTTGATCTAATCTAAATAATAAACATTACAATATCTTCAAATGAAAGTAAATAATAACTCTAGAATTCATGGCTACTTCGATAGAAGGTGATGTTTACATCTCTGCTACTTCTCTTTCTACAAGTATCAATGATGGCTTCCTTACGAAGATTTGAGGTGTGAAGAGTTACTTATGAATTCTCATTTTGTAGGCTTTCTCATACTCAAGCATTAAATTCTTTAAATGACTGTTAATGAAAGAAAAAAAAAATACGGCAAAGAAAAGCTTTGCCTGCACGTGTTGATTCACATGGAGGAAAGAGAGAGCCCATTTGTTGGTCATATGAACCACCTTAAATGGTGTTCCAACAAAGGAGGCTAATTTTGTAGGCCAACCAAAGCTTGGACCCACTAAAAGCCAGTGCCCCTTGGGTCGACCGAGGGTAGGCTTCAACCCACTGGGGCCCACTTCATACATAGTGGACCATGACTACAGTGCCTTTCGTCCAGAGAAGCCGGGGACTTCCGGGCTTTCTTTGGAGATGGAGAAGTCATTTTAAGGTCCTTTTGTGGTTATTATTAGTTCCTGGTTGATCTCTTTTGAATTTTTTGAAACTTTTAAAAATCTATACAATTCCTATTGTCTCTTGATTTATTAGTTTGAGCCCTTTGACGTTTTGATTTAACCAATTGAGGACTGTATCATCTTCTAATCCATTAAGTGCCAAAAAAAAAAAAACAAAACAAAACAAAACAAAAAAGGAAAAGAGGTTGGGTGGACATAGGTTGACTCTTGAAGAATCATAATTAAAAATGGAATGCTAAACTCATTTACCAAAATCGATCACTTTCCATGAAACTGTAAACAAAAACAAGAAACCTACTGTGGTCATCACTTTCTTGCATTTTAGCACACGAGAGTGAAGAGAGGAGGTGGATGGTGGCCTAAAAGGTTCTAGTCAAGTATAATGCTCTTCATCGTTTTTATTTCAATTTACAGCCTCTCACCTTTACCTCACACTATCGACAAGGATTTTAACACATCTTTACTTTTTACTTTTAACATAAATTTCACCTTTTTGGTTATATGACATCCACTTTATCATGTGTGGGGTTATATATGTACCCCTCAGAAAATAAATCTTTCTCATCAGAATCAGATAACTTTTAGGCTGAAAACCAAAGGTTGAAAACTAAGCTGACAAGAGATACCCCCTAGGTCATTAAAGAAAGTAAAAGTAAAAACATCCACCGTATTTTTGACTCCTCACTCAATGAAACAAACTCCCATTTCTTAATATTTATACTTAGTTCTTCAATTTTAATCGAATTTAGAATTCCCCCAGAATTCAACTACATGAACAAACCGTTCGTTACCTAGATAGTGTCATTTGATGGACAACATTAATCCAAACTTCGGAATTGATGATTAAAATAAAAATAAGTTATAAAGCTACTAATTGTCATTTTCCATTAAACTAAAAAGGTCAGATGTTAATCCAACTATTGCACACTGATGTGTAAAATGTAATACCCATAAAAAAAATGTGTTACAAGGTAAACTGGATGAACTGTTACAGATTATTATGCTTTTTCTTTTTATCTTATAAAGTAATTTTCATAAATACAAACCCAAGGAATAACTCAGCTGACCTAAGACAACGGTTCGCAAGGTTGCAAGTTAAGTTGTGCCACCATACTGAGGCCACAAGGGACTCACTTGACTCCCCCTGGGTCCGAAGGGATTAGTCTAGCCCAAAAGGTAGAGACATCATCCATTAGAGAAAAAAATAAAAAATTATTATTATTATTATTATTATTATTATTATTAAATACAACTGCTATGCCAATGTGTGTCAAATTTTCAGCCCAAATGTTTGGCAGATATGGGGTTGTTCAATGCCATAGTTAAATTAAACCTATATGTGCAATCCTCTCTGTGACCCCAACTTCAGACCACCCTTTAATTAGATGAGATGGTCAGGTGAGGGATGGGTTCAGGTTCAGCTTGAAATCCATCCTTGCTTAAATGCTGAATTTTAAATTACACTAAGGCATTATCAAATTTTATGCAACCCATGGAAAGTGGAACCCTAGGAGGTGCCCATGGCCAAAAAATGGAACTCCAGTCCACCGTTCACCTGGATGGTCCTAGACCAATATATAGAACCACATGTCTAACATTTTGAAGAACCATTCTGCCATTACCGAAAATGTAGGTAATCTATCAATGGATGATTAAGGTTCCATCCTTCCAAACATGCCTTAATTGCATCATCCAAATCAGCAGTCCTCTCAACAATCACAACTGTCCATGAAGCGAACACTAAATTATAGGCACCTGCTGAAAATCTACTGTGCAGGATTGCGTTGGGAGAAAATCCACCGGCCAATTCGTGCACCACATGTTGAAGAATGCAACATGAGCACCAATTCAAGAACAGAGAGTTTGGTAGAGAAAAAATCAGAGGGAAAATTGAGGGAACAAGCAGGAAAAGTAAAGAATGAAAACCAGTAGAATGTATGGACAAATGTAACCTCCCCACGAAAAATTAAACGGGATCAATTGACTTGTTAGGGAAACCCATTATCCCCTCCTTATTTCCCCTATCTTCTCCTAGACCAAAAGCCCCATCAATGAGAAAGTGAAAGTGTGGATTCCACACTAGGTAGACCCTTGCCTAGATAGCCTTGATTAGGGGTCACTAAAAGAGATGTAGCAAAGTTTTCAATGGTTGAAGTGGAGGAAGTTGTGTTTTTCTTACTCCCTTGGTGGAGCTTCTCTGCCTGATAAGTAGACAACAACTACACCAAGGTGGTCCTCGCTTTTTCCCACCAAAAATGCAAACAAACAGGGGCAAAATGATTCTCTAGGTTAAATGCATTCTCCACATCCAAAACAGGCCCTTTAGTTACCTACCTGCTTCTTTCAATCTCAATGCAGCTCTCTCTCCTTTTTCAACCACATTAACCAGTGATGCCAAGTGCAACCATCAATTGCATTCTATGTAGCAAACATAATAGCACTACTGAATTGAAATTCTGGTAACATTTGTGATCAAACAAACACCAACACCTAGATGTTCAGAACTATGGAAGTATAGTCATATTTGGCATTGAAGAAAAAAGGGATTGCACACCAGCTCAGATCTCACCATCCCAAAGCTCCTCTACAGTTTTGTATGGGCTCAGTTGATGAACAAGAAAGTTGCCTCTAACTAGTTTTCTCTGCACACAGAAAAAAGAGAGATCATGAGATGATGGTTAAATAACTAAAGAATTGAAGTTCCACCGCAGTAGGCATGATTATGACCCTGTTATAACTAAAATGGCCTTCATCCCCCTCTCACTGACATCTCTCAAGAGATTAGAAACACTCTAAATACTCACATTATTCAAAAAGCAAAGGGTTCTGATGTGCTAACAAAATCACCATTTGGAGTTCAATAAACAAATGATGTTGTTATACCCTAGTGAGAACTCCTGTAGGAGGATAAACCAAGTAAAATATAACTGGAGAACAAGAGGCAGTGGATGTGGTTTATATGGTTTATAAGAGAATAAGAATAATCTGTTACTTATGGATATGCAGAGATTACTCTAGCAGCGTACACAGTTTGATGATCAACACATTTTTATATCATGAACAGGTCCCAAATTAACCTGAATTCAGGGATCCTAGCCCTCCGATATTTAGCCTTTTCAATACTAAGGTGGAACATCAATGTAGTTCCTTTTTCCTGCCTTACAAAGACGTTAACTGAATGGATAAGGCATGCCCTCAGCCTCATATTTGGGCAGTCTTATCCACAATGGGCCAATGAGATCAATGATCCAGATAATCAGAGCCATCAACAGGTGATATAAACAATGCACATGGATACCATCAGATAATCTTGGCTGAACAATCATATGTTTTTTTTGATTGAGTAGTGCACTGGCTGAACAACCATTTAAGTGTTCCACATTAAAGATTAAATATGGCCGGGCATATCCATATACTTATCAAGCTTTCTTTACAGATAAAGGTTCCCTTAAACAAGATGCAAGTTCTTCCTTTATTTTTCATTTTGTTTGTTAAAAAACAATTAATAAATGCATCAAAAAAACTACTTGCCTGCTCAATTTCAGAAAATTTGACGAACAAGTCCTCAGGAATAGACCAATCAAAGATTTCAAAATTTTCCTTTATCCTTGATTCATTTATACTTTTAGGCAGAACACTCTGACCCATTTGCAGGCCCCAACGGAGAGCCACCTTGGCAGGTGTCTTGCCCAATTTCTCAGCGACCATATTCAGAATAGGGTTCTTAAGAACATCACCTTGCATCCATGTGGTGCCTGGGGAACCCAATGGTGAGTAAGCCTGAAATCAGAAGACCAGATAAAAAATAATGAACATATGGACCAGATAAAAAATAATGAACATATGGGTAACAAACAAGGGTTTGTTTAGTTGTACTCTTTGATAGCCAAATACCTATGCAAGCCCAATGTATCCATGTCAGACCAATACGACTCTCGTATTGATACCAACATCGCATCAATACTTCTGGGGTACAAGTTTACCATATTCTACTCACCAAGACCATTGTTCCATATAGTTCTTTTATATTTTCTTACTTCGCCACATAAAAGACATTGGATGGGAACATAAACAAAATTTGTTTAATTTTCTTACTTCTCCACATAAAAGATGTGAGAAAGGAACAAAAACAATGATAATCTTATTAATTCAAAAGTTATCTAAAGAAAAATTAGGACACCCATATCTGCATGTGTCCTAGATTTTCAAAAGAGCCAGAGTTGTATCCTCAATCCCCATACCTGTGTTTGTACTATATACCCATGTCCATCTCTGGGTATCACAGGCTGTACTCCAAACTAGGGTCTAGGAGTGTCCATTCTGTCCAGTGAGAAACAGAAAGCAGAAATTATAATAGGTGGGGTGCTGTTTTCTGACCTTTCCCAAACATAACAGCCACCAGGGCCGCCGGTCAAATAGCAGAAAAACAGTATTCCATCTATCATAATTCCTGGGATCGGATAACACTTCAATGACAATGATAGTCAATCATAGTCTCTGATTTACACACAGCTCAAGCCAATTGCAATATAAGAAACATCCAGATACAAATATGCAAACAAAACAGTAGTTTGGAATGACATTAATGAAACATTCATAACGGTTAGCAGGACTTACAGACAGGTGAACTCCCTTAGATCGACAAAACTCACGGAGACGGGTTTGTTGCCATCCAGGGTGGCACTCAACCTGGTTGACGGCCGGAGGGATGCGTGCAATAGAAAGCAAATTTTCCAACTTCTTCGTAGAGAAATTGCTCACACCAATGGCACGTGCCTTCCCAGAATCATAAAGCTTCTCCATTGCACTCCATGTACTGGGGATGTCAAGTGGCGCAAAGCTTTCAGGCTTAAAGCCAGGCATTGACTTATATGTCCGGAAGGGCCAATGGATCTGCAAGAAGCAGCATAGTTAGTTACTTAAAATTTACCTACTACATTTCCAACAAAGACTAACCGAAAATGCCAATTGGAGCCATAAAAAGGGACAAAATACTACTGGGCAACTTATACAACTTGCATGTAGCTGACACGTTTAGCTTTCATGTTTGTACATCATCCATATCATTCATCTAGTGGATCCTACTATGGATGGTCCAAAGGCTACCAACTAGATTGATCATGCACGCTTATCCCTTCAACCACAGGTCTTTAAAGAAAAATGGATGCTTAATAGAACTATAGCAAATGTTCCAGCAAACCATGTGCTTTCTTTCATTAAAAGTCCATCAATAAAATGGTCGGCACCACACAAACCATGCAATTTTAAAGCTATAGCCTGACCAAGGTGCCTGGGCAATGTCCCTGAAATGCTCTTACTTGTATGCTAGGATACTAAATGATCACCGGTAAGGAAAAACTTGTACATTTTATCATCTTCACCCCGCACCAAATGAGAAAAGCCTTTGCCTTGCCCATTGCTAATGAATGACTACAGAAAAAAGTTGGCCACCAAAGACATCGGAAGCAAACTCTTTTAAGACAAATATGCTAACTCATCCAATTGAAGAAAATAAATCAAATAAACATACTAACTAGTATAACTTGCCAATCCACTGGTAGCTCAGTTGTGAGCCACCTTCCCTCCATTGAAAAATCAAAGATCGATCCATGTTCGTAGTGCTAATCGTGTGGGACTTGAGTAGGCTGTGTGTAGGTGTGTGAGTCCTTAAAAATTAGATAAAATAAAATAAAATAAACCTCATATAACCAGGAGCAGCAGCCCATATTGATACTTCACAACATAAGAACATAACAATAATCACATACTCTAAAATCCAATGGATAGAAAACAACATACAAATGGTGATAACTGTAAAATGAAAACCATATATAAATAATGGAAGTGTGGCGCTGAAGATGAGGAAAAAATTCCAGAAAGACTTTTGTTCTATTATTGTTGTTGTTGTTGTTGTTGTTGTTGGGAAGGGGAGGAGGGCAGAGATTCAGGGGAGGGTGAAGGGGAACATACAAGGTACAAATCAACATAGTCAAGCTGCAGCTCTTGCAAAGTAGTATCCAATGCCACAGGCACATCTTCTGGTGCTTGATCACTACACCTGCAATTGCCAAATTTAAATTCATTCAATAGTTAGACCATAATAAATAATTTGATTAGGAGACGTATAAAAAAAATTGTTAGATACTGTTGGAAAACACCATCCTGTCTGCCTTCCATTTCCATATCAATGCAGGCTAATGCTTCAGAAACTAAAATGTAACCTTATCTCATGAAACTGGGTTGTGGCACTTTGAGTCCTAATATAAGTATTCAAAGTGAAACTCATACTAAGGTTTTCTACAACTGGCGGCCTGATGCAATCCTCTTCTTTTATCCAGACCTGTGACAAACTCATGATAAAGAATGACACAGTGGAGAGAAATGGGGCATCAAAACGTTAATCCATTCGTGCCCATGATTAATTAGATGATGAGAATTTGGCTACCTTAAGAGTCATTGGTTACATGAAAGCATTTGGTTGAATTTCTTCATTTTGACGTTCTGAACACTTCACAAAACCACATTATATACCATTGAAATGCCTTGTTTCAATAAAACAGTCATTCTTTATATCAAAATATTGTTGGACATTATTGGAAAGCACCACCAAGTGGCCCCCATGATTCAAAAGCATGGAAAACCCACCAAAGCTTGGAGGTAATAAACAAATCTTCACGCTTCACAACTCCATCTTCAAACAGTTTCTTCAGTGCCAGTCCAACCTGCAATTATCACAAGCGAGATAAAACTTCACATTTGTAAGCTTAAGTCTGCAGATCCAGAGTACAGGATAATGCTAAAAGAAAAGAGATGCAAAGATAAACACAAAGATCTAGCTAAAGTATTCCAATCACCTCCTTCTCATTCTCATATGCTCGAGCACAATCGATATGCCTGTAGCCTTCCTGCAATTACATAGAAGTTACATGAGTTTGAGGTTGTAAATGCTAAACAAAAACTGATTCTGGAAAGGGTAATTTAGATTGATATACATACACACACATACATACTATAGATCAACACACGTGCGTGCACACACACACAGAGCACTTCAGGGTCAAAGTAAGATGGGACCACAAAAGGCCTCTAGCAACAGCACTCTTGGATTGAAGTAGACACAGCGAGGAAAAGGCCTCTAGCAACAGTACTCTTGGAATAAGTAGACACAGCGAGGTTCAGGGTTTATGGTTTGGATTGAAGTAAAGCACACACCATGCACATGCATGCACACAAAAAAAAAAAAAAAAAAAAAAAGGAAGGAAAAATGAGACAAGTTTTTATAACTTATAAGACAGAACTTCTATTAGGATTGGGGTTGCTTTTGGATTATCCAGATTTTCGGCAGCACACAATTGTGGGCTTTCCTAAAACACATCTGATGCAGCCCAAGGGCTAGGGCTGCGTGGATGTGCCTGAGCACGTGTCCAACGACACTTCCAATGGTCACCAAGGACTTCAACACACACGAGGAACTCCTCTGGGAAAACCCAAATCTATTAATCAACCAAAAATCTCTGAGAAGTTCTTCTCTACAAAGCCATATATATAGTAAAACAATCTTAATAAGCAAGAAAACCCTAGGCTAAAAATGGAAACTTTCTTAATAATAACAATAAGAATCCTAATCTAATTTGAAGAGGTCTGATGTGCCCTAGACTGCATCATCCTCCCCGGGTTGAAAGAAGAGTTCGTCCTCGAACTCGATGCTGCTTCGGGTTACCAGTGTAAATGTGTTGGACATGAAGGACATCCTTTGCGGCAGCTTTCCAGGAATTCTTCTTTGGCGGTTGTGGTTTCTCAGGATGAAGAGTAATTTGCTGTCCACCATGCATGAATGTATAGGTGTTGTCGCGCATACCATGAGTTCCATTCTTGTCATACATCCACGGACGGCCCAACAAGATATCACCACTATCCATAGGTAGCACGTCACACCAGATTGTATCCTTGTAAGTCTCACCAATAGCAAAAGTAACTTTGCAAGTATGTCGAACATGCGCTCGATCACCATTCATTAGCCACTTGACAAAATAAGGACGGTTATGCTTATAAACTTTCAATTGGAGGCGATCAACAAGAGCCTGGGAGATGAGATTTTCACAACTTCCACTGTCAATAACAACTGTGCAGTTTTGTCCCTGAATCATTCCTGTGGAACGGAAAACATTTTTGCGCAACCACTTATGCTCAACAGTTGGTGAAGCATCCTTGAGGACAATAAGAGCATCATCTGGGGGCTCTGCATCGGTGAAGTCAATGTCCGCAGTGTCAATATCCTTGGAATTGTCAATATCCTTAGGATCAGTGTCAATATCATCTCGGATATTGTTATCAGCATCTTCAATCTCAATTAGATGTATTCGCTTTGGACAATCTGCGGCGCGATGCCCGTGCTGGTGACAATGGAAACAAACCATCTTATTTTGACCTTCAGTCCTAGCAAAAGTCTGTCCATTGGATTTAGCTTCTTGTAGAGGGGAATTCTTTGGCTGAGCCCATTTGGATTTTTGCACTTGATGATTTGCAATTCCCTCAGCCTTGACAGCATGTTGGATGAGTTCATCGACATTATCAAAATGTTGGAAGGCAAGGATATGCTGAATGTCTAGTCTCAATCCATTGAAAAATCTATCAACTACCACATCATCATCTTCATTCAAACTACAACGAGCTTGCAGAGTCAAAAATTCCTCAGAATATTCAACAACTGTCTTGGACCGTTGTTTCAAATTTTGAAAACTGGAACGGAGATCTCTTGCATAGTTGACAGGGAGGAATTTTTGTTTCAAAATATTTTTCATCTCTGTCCATGTATCAACAGGGTCCATGTTCTGATTCCTCCGTTTTCTTTGCAATTCAGCCCACCAAGTTGCAGCATAATTACGAAATCTCGTAGCAATCAGTGTGACTTTATGATGCTCCGTCATTGGCTTGTGTGCGAAAATATTTTCCACACATACTAACCAATCCATAAATTCAGCGGGCTGTAATTTTCCATCATATTCAGGAATCACAATTTTTATCCCGAATTCTCGATCAGGATTATTGACTGGTGGATCCCGTGGATTCCGAATATGTGCACCGTCTTCACGGTGGGGATGCACACGTTGATGATTTTCTAAATTTGTCACTCGAATATCCAATTGGTGCAGGGCGGTGTGCATGCCATCAACTTTTGCAGATAATTCTCTAATGGCACTCGCCAAATCTTCAAGTGAAGAAGATGAAGATTCAGCATCCACTTGCTTCTTAGGAGGCATTTCTTTTTTTTTTTTTTTTTTTTTTTTTTTTAAGGTGGGTTGGGTCGGGTTGGACTTGTGAGGGGCCGGACCCACTTAGGCCCGTTTACTATGCAGTGGGTCGGGTGCGCGTGCTCGGGCCGGGTGACACGTGATCGGGTCGAGGTCAAGATGCACCCGCCCGCGTCTCGATCTTTCTGTCTTGGGCTGTGTGCAAAGAAAGAAAATAAACGAGAGGAGGGAGCCTTATCTGCTGAGATCAGTTGCGATGGAGGCTGAAGCGGAGGTGGCTTGGACGCGCTGGAGATCGTGGGAGGTGGTGGCGTGGCGACGACGAAAAAACAGGATGAGGTGACGACCGGTGGGAGCGTACTGGTCTGGCGCATGAGCAGCAGATCAGATCGTCTGCTGACGGTGACGATCGGCAGTGGAAATCACCGGTGCCAGGTACGCTGTTTCTCCGCTGTCTCCTCTGCTCACAACTCTCTCTCTCGCTCCGGTTGCGCTCTGGTTTTTTTTTTTTTTTTTTTTTTTTTCACTCTGGTTTGGGGAGGAGAAGGGTTGGCCGAAAAGTGGGTTTCCGCAGGGTCTGGGTTTTTTTTTGGTGGTGGATTTGGGCCGGCGATAATGGTTGGGTTGACAGGGGTGGAACTTGGTGTCAACAGAGGGCAAAGGGAATCGACAGAGGTTTCGGTTGGTCGGGATTTAGGGATTTGGGTCCCGGGGCTGCGGATTTGAAGAGGGATTTGGTGCGGGTTGGACTGAGAGGGATCGATGGGGGTTGGATGGGTTCCGGCGAAGGGATGTAACAGAGGTGGGGGTTTAGGGTTGAATAGGGTTTCGGCTGGGATTATGGGATCTAGGTTTGGTTTCGGGCAGGTTTTTTTTTTTTTTGCTTCTTTCACTCGGATTGGGGAGATCGCTGGATATTGCAGAGTCTGGGGTTTGTGAATGGTGGATCTGATTACGATCAGGGGGTAGGAAAGGGGCGAGGAATAGATAGGGGGTTTAGGAGTGGAAGAGGAGGTGTTGCGGGAAAGACCGAGAGGGGGTGGGTTTGCGACAGGGGCGTGGATTTAGGGGTCGGATCTCCGATCGGGTGGCTGGGTTGCGAGTGCGTCCGGGAAGTGGGAAGTCACAGAGAGATGGGTTCCGGTGAGTCGACGGGGAAAAAAAAGGGCGTCTGGGATTTGGCAGAGTCTGGGGTGTTCGGTGGTGATCGGGGTGACGAGCAGGGAGTATGGGCAGGGTGAGAGTGACGGTGGAGATCGGGCTCTGATACCAATCTGATGCAGCCCAAGGGCTAGGGCTGCGTGGATGTGCCTGAGCACGTGTCCAACGACACTTCCAATGGTCACCAAGGACTTCAACACACACGAGGAACTCCTCTGGGAAAACCCAAATCTATTAATCAACCAAAAATCTCTGAGAAGTTCTTCTCTACAAAGCCATATATATAGTAAAACAATCTTAATAAGCAAGAAAACCCTAGGCTAAAAATGGAAACTTTCTTAATAATAACAATAAGAATCCTAATCTAATTTGAAGAGGTCTGATGTGCCCTAGACTGCATCAACATCGCATTGCGTACTTGCATCGCACACTGGCTTTGTGAGATGCTTTGTGTCATCAATACACAAGTACTAGTGATCTTTTTGTTGCTTGTCTGCAATTTCAAATGCACTTATTGATGCAGTACGGACCCGGCCCAAGAAGGCAGTTGGTCCCAAACATTGCCACATAGGTCAACGCAGTCCATTGGGTTTAGCCATAGGCCCAATTGGCTGAGAGCTACTGTGGCATCTTCTATATTTATCCTACTTCTGATATTATTTATTGCCTAATTAGGATTAGGAAGTTTTTTATTTTAATTAGCAAGTCTTGGTTGCCAAGAATTAAGTTTACTACTCCATAAATAAGAGAGACCCCATTGTAGTTTACTACTCCATAAATAGGAGTACTTTTGGCAGTGACAAGAAGGGTTTTGTGTGGTGTCAGTGGTGACAAGGTGTTAGGGATTGGAAGATAAAAATGACGAAATGTGGTTCCTGTGATGATGAGGATGATGAATGGAAAGGTGATGATAGAAATCCAGGACGGACTACAGTCTTCCCGGCGATCGCTCTTCGTCTCTGATATAATTGGCGCAGCCACGATCGAGAAAAATAGACCAATCTCCCAAACAATTGATCGAATTAAAAAAGATTCCAGCCCTAAGGCACAATCATAACCATGAAACAACCCACACTTGGAAGGAAAACCATTCAGAATTTTTATTAATCAAATAAGCATAAGCAACTACAATGAGGTCTCTCTTATTTATAGAGTAGTAAAACTAATTCTTAGCAACCAAGACTTGCTAATTAAAATAAGAAACTTCATAATCCTAATTATGCAATAAATAATATTAGAAGTAGGATGAATATAGAAGATGCCACAATAGCTCTCAGCCAATTGGGCCTATTGCTGAACCCAATGGACCGGGTTGACCCATGGGTCAATGTTTGGGCCCAGCTGCCTTCTTGGGCCGGGTCTGTACTGCATCACTTATCTTCACCACATTCAGTTTCAGCATTTGCAGCATTGATGACAAAGGCACCTGTTTGCAAACCTTGAATGATTACTGCAATATAAGGCAATACATTTTGTTAGATTTTGTGGACTCAATCCATCAGTTGATGTAATAAATTGATTAATTTCTTCATTTATCAATAATATCATGCTTTACTTTCATGAGATGAATATTATTTTACTACTTCATGCACATGACCAATACATATGACATAATGGTTCATAAGTTGAACCGGGTCCCATTAGTATATTAGATGTGATATATGTGCATGGATGAGATCCACACGAGGGAGATATATGTCACAAATCTTATACTTAAATAGCTTCACAACCAGTAATGAGACTGAGCATCTCATTTGATAAGGTTGCAGCATTTTGATCACTATGAGATAGTGTGATTTGTCTCGATCATCAGAATGTAAGATTCTGGATCACGGTGCTAGTACATTGGATGTATTGAAGGACCATGAGATGCACCTTATGAAATTCTGTCTCAATAATAAGGTATGCTCTCATAATTCCCTAGCAATAGGCTCTCAATCCTGAGACATTGATGAACTCAAGTTTCTATCTGTTCATTTGCTTGAGTCACTAATGAGTGAGGCCGACTGTAGGTTAACACCTCGGTGTCTTGGGTATGTGGTAGTAGAACTGTGGGAACGTTGAATGATCAAGATGGAATCTATCTCTATTATCCCCTTGTGCCAATTAATAGATTTGTCATTAGTAAGTGCGCACCCATCTCAATTAAGAGTTAATTGGATGGTACTGATGATTACTGTGATTAATTGGGGCTCAAGGATAATAAGATGTGGAGCTTATATTGGAAGAGACAGATTTATTCCAATTGATCCATAGATATTGATAGAGGGGCCTACTTGTGGTAATTGGGAAGTTTAGAGTCTTCATTGTAATCTATTCTTAAGACTGGAGTGCAATTGCATTTATATAGTGGTGATATTTGCAATTAACTGTGGGCCCGGATTGCACATGAGATGTGGGGTCGCGGTGTTCTAGTTGGAGCCAGCTTTCTAAAGAATCCCTAGTGGTCTCCACTCTAACCCAAGTTATTGGAAAATACTAATCCGACTTGAACTCTAAAAAGAAGGTTTTAGAAAAGATAAAGTTGTTAATTGCTTTGGAAGTAAGACTTCTATTTCAATTCAGCAAGGAAGAGATTCAAAAATATATAAAAACATCTCTTGGACGTCCAATGAGTCTCTCTCACGCCCAAAACCCTATTCGTGCAAGAGTTGCACGAGTTTCTCTGTCCTTCTCTCTTCTAGTTCCTTGGAGTTTCGAGTTGGGATTCCTCCTGAAGATTCCACCAATCTTCTTGAGAAAAGAAATCTTCGAGTCATGGCGTGGAAGGCTAAGAGGTATTGAAGATTCTCATCATCAAGCAGAGTCGCAACTTCTCCATTAGAGCACTACAAATCTCCAAAGGTATGATCTACTTCTTGCATGTCGTAGATTATTATGGATGTTTAGTGCTGTTTGATTCTATCCTTTAGCTAGAATATTTACTGTACATGGTCACAAGAATGAGGATAATGCATCCTGGATTGGGTTTTTGGTCTTATGGATAGTTGATCCCTGTGTCAAGTGGGTCAAAAGTTTTGAAAATCTATCCACGAAACCCACCTCCTTCGAAAACATTTGCCGCTATCCAAAAATCTGCCTTACTACATCATCTTTTTGGCTTCAGAAAAATCTCTAGCGCATCATTAGTTCACAAAAAAGTTTTATGTGGCTTTGTGAGCTCATATTCTCATTGAAGAGAGTTTGAAACCAGTAGAGAAGATCATATGAACACCGTGAAAGGTGTGTGGAGGGGGGGGGGGGGGGGGGGGGGGGGGGGGCGGGCGGCTTCCTACTCTCCATCTTCAGCTTGCAATTTATTTTCTTGCCCCCTTCATTGTTAATCTATACCCACAACTTAATTAGAAATAGACCCATGTCCCTGCACACAATTGTTGCATCATCATCGTCATCATCATGAATCATCATCTAATCCTTGCCACATAAGTATGGGTTCAGCTAAGGGATCATTTGTTCCATGTAATTGAATTCTTGGGAATTCTAAGACTTGTATTTCTCAAGTGGTTAAAGTTGAAAGAAAAGAGAATGGAACAAATGGAAAAGCCAAATGCTTATGCCATTGAAATGGAGAATCCTTGGGGACCATATGCTCCAAACAACTTTCCCTTTTTACTAAGTCCAATCAACAGACTCCTCAAATAAAATTTTTAAAAGTTCTCCTTATAAACTATATTACTAAACCATTTAAAATAAACCCCAAGATCCACCAGAAAAATCTACTATAATACTTTTGAAAATTCACAAAAAAAAAAAATCAAATGAATGGGGTCATTTGGATGAAGAGGAAAAAGTCAGTTCTTCGAGGAAAATGTTTTCCACGGAATTTGATTTCATTTCACTTCATGCTTCGTGAACGGAAACGGAAATAGAATGAAATGAAATGAAGCAAGGAGGAGAAGGTACGTGGAAACTAAAGGTGGAAATCAAAAGTACCTTGACGGCGGTAATGACGGCATCCCGTACAGTGCCGGGGAGAGACTGCCACGTGCCCAAACCAACGGATGGGATTTTGGCTCCTGTGTTCAGATCGAAGAAGCGGATTTCGTTCGACATCTACCCTCTTTCAGACAGCACCACCACCAAATGGCAGAAAGAGGAAGGCAAAGGCAAAAAGAGGAAATGTATAGATTTTGTTATTCCGAACGAAGTATGTATAGAGAGAGGGAGCTTGAAAAGGAGGGGTGCGGGGGATAAAAGAATCGCAGGAGATTCGCAGGCCGTCCGCTTAGGAATCTGGGTACTGACTAGAAGAGGGCCAAATCACAGCTAGGGTGATCGACAGTGTGGGACCCACAACTATTTCATTCCGGACGGCAACTATTTTTTTTTTAGAGATTTTTGCATTTACCGTCTAGGTTTATAGAATTTATAAATAAGTTCACAAAGTTTTAATACATGTTTGTAATCCCTTATTTTTTTGTTTTAATACCTTCCGTGTCCCTAATATCAGTAGTCTAATGAGAATGAGCAACCACTAAAAAATTTGTATGAAAGTATTATTAAAAAAAAAAGAGTAAAGAGTAGATCATTATTTAAAAAAGATGTAATTTTATCTTAAGATCCAATGATTTCTTTCTTAGTAATTTTTCAATGCACATGAAGCCTAATTATGTATGTTAAAATATACATCAATCTAACAGTAGGTCATCTATGGATGAGGTCAATTATATAATTAAGTATAAGTATAGGTTATTATTGATTTGATGTTAATAAAATGGGTTACATATTGATAAAAATGGATTTATGTAGGCTTACTCTCTCCTACTAACTGTGTTATATTAAAGGTCAATGTTACAAGCTTTAGAGCATGTTTGGATAAATAAGGAATGGAGTGAAGTGAAATAGGTTTCACATGAGGAGCCAAGTAGAAGAGAAGTGAGGTAAAGTTAAGGTAGATCACTTCACTTTACTCTATTTGGATGCTTAGTGTGAAGTAAAATATGTATTTGGCTACTTATGAGTTATAAGTAAAGTAAAAATGGGTAGAAATAATTGTTTGGTGGAACAAAGGCTGTTGTTAAAAATGTAATTATTCCTAACGCTAGAAAATGGAGTTTGAAAAAAAGTTTGCATTTGTATTTACATATACATATTGTACCAAGGCTTCCATTGTAGGTCGCTTGAACGATGTCTAACTTCTGAGCCTATCAGATGGTGGATCCATCTCTGATGGGCCATGGATGAGGTCAGTTGGACAATAAGAGCCATCTGATTGGTCCACACCTTCATCATGCAACAAGCAGACCCTGGCCCTCATTGCATTGTGTGTGAAGTGCCTTAGCTATTGACCCACTCACCTCAAAACAACTTTTTGGGACCCAAATAACTACTATTACAAAAATTACATTAGAAGAAAAGAGAAAATCTCAGCCATTGAATGAACCCCAGATTAGTTCCAAGTGATCAGGGCCTTGAAGACACCTTACTCTATTGCAAAGCTGCCCATCAGCTACACCTCCTACTTAGAAGAAGATTTAAAACGGAAAAAAAAAAGTAGAGCTTGGATTTCAACAGCAGAAAACTTAAGAACAACTAAAAACAGTGTAGAAATCGGCCAACCAAAGAGATTGAGAAGTGGAGTCGCTAGAGCTGGAAAGGTCCAAGCTTGGCTTAATGCCACGAATGGCTGAATAGGGCGGGATCATCCAGACCTTTTGTATTGCCATGATGGCGTTGGTTGGCCCTAAACTAACGGGACAAGAAGACATAGAAGCCTTTTCGAGTGTTGTTACAGTCATTTCTAGAGAGTTGTAGAGAAGAAAGAAAAGGAGGAGTAGAATCGACATCTACATAAAGTGATCAGGGTATTTTGGGTTGAAGTGTTGACACGTGGGTTGACAACACTACTTCACTTGTCGGATGAGAATAACCCAAACAAGATAGAGTTGGATTTTTGGACCATTAACTCCCATTTTACGCCACTTCACTTTTCTTTTCTTCTTTTTCCTATCCAAATAGGCCCTTAGAGAACAATGAATTTAATCTTGTAAAATTTTGTATATAGAGAGAGTTAATGAGATGGGTATAAGTGTCATTTTACTCTAAAAAATTATTGCGGTTTTGAGGCTACTGATTTTGAGTGGAAGGTATTAGAATGAAAATGTAAAAGGCTATATGCAAATACTAAAACTATAGGAGCCTTTTTACAAATTTTAAGAACCTTAGGGTCATATACAAAATACTCTTTTTTTTATATATCAAGAAATGTGTGGATAGTGGCGTTGCATGTGTGGAGCGTCCATTCACTAGACATGACAAAGATGGGTAAGTCACATAAAAAATACAAAAAATTGAATCAAACAAAAAAAAATACTTTTGTTGCACAAAAGTAAAAAAAGGTTCCTTTCAAGTCAAAAAAATAATAATAATAATAATAAAACCTCATCACATTATGATTATACCAGAGGAAAATCAAATCAATAGAAAATAAAATATGATAAGGTCTAATCATAATATGATGATTTTATTTTCATTAATAGCTTGAAAGGAATCGTTTTTACTTTTGTGTAAAAAGTAGATGGTTTTTCTGTCATTTAGTAGCTTGAGAATGGTTTTTTTTTTTCACTTTTTTTGCTTCTAAAGAAGGAAGAGATTTTGAATTTTTTTACTTTTGATATAACTTACATCTTTTCATGCCTGGTAAATAGAGGCTCTACTTCACTGTACTCTATTGCAGTAAAGTGCTAAACATACCCTTAGGGCCTATTCTTTTACAAGAACTTATGCAAGAATTTTCATATGTTGCGGTTTTTTTTTTATATTATGCGACATATTGTCCGCAAGCATTTGCAAATGCCATGTTACTTTACAGGGATTTCAAGATTTCAACTACTTCAAAGATCTCTTTTGCCTTACAAGAATTTTAGAAATCTGATCCCTTTGCATTATGGTGGAATTTTGGATGCTCAATTACAAAGGAGCATTCAGGAATTCTACCATATCTTGGAATTTAAAAATACCACAGATAGGAATTCTTTAAATTTCAGCAAAGAAACTTAGGATTGATTATTAGTAAAACTCCGGATATGCAATACCACCCATTACCACTATTGGAAAAAATCCTAAACAATTTTTAAGTGGGGACTTCCAGCTTATTATTAAACTTCCTAACCACTAAAATAATTAAAATGTGGATTCAAATAATTTAAGTGTAGGTGAAAATTTTAATTGTAGGTCGTGGATGATAATTAAGAATCATTTGTTTGCACTCTCTTGAAGAAGAATTTATTTTATTGCAGCTTAGCTTTATTGGATCTACTCGGGCTCACCTTTTGATAGGTGTAGGCCTTTTCTTACTTTTATCATCCCATAGTGTCCAAGTTTATGTTCAACAAGTCATTACTTAAAGTTGGACTGAATCTAAAGAAAATTTATGGTTGGATGAACATTAAACTTTGAAATTGTTAAACTAACAATGGGTTAAAATGATTTGATGAGGCTGATTTTCGGCAATACTTTTGAAAAAAAATAAAGCTTTTCATCCATCTTGTCCTCAATAACAGGAAAACATCAAAGCAGCCCCCACATTTACATGCTTAAACAATGCACATGCAAAATGGATACACATTATGACTTATGCGTGCCCTTTTTATACATGTGATGGGGTAATTTGTAGCTAAATGAGGTTAATTCCAACCTCTTATTTATACACCTCAAGAGGTAGTAAACCATTAACACCTCCCTCTTACAAAAGATAGCTATCAATCTTTACAATGATTCTATTTGGCTATGAAATTGGTCATAGAATCAAATTCTGACAACCACTTTTATTCACTTTATTCCCTTGAGCTCATTATTTGATCTATTCAATTTACTTATTGAACTAATAAACCACAAGATCTTTAAGCTGATTATCTTAAATCCTCAAATATTGTGATAAAACATGTGAAAATATGTCAAGAAAAAAATCCAACCTATAGATCGATTTGATTTTATGCATTCCTGATAACATCCAGTAAATGATATGGATCATTCAATATTCTCGTATCAATTATTATAATCAAAACGTTTTGGTACCATATTTTAAATCTAAATGGATTTTGATAATTTTGTAAAAAAAAGGTCAAAAAATATCCAAGAAACTCTAAAACTATTAGATGTACCCATTTACTCATAAGAAAATGGTGATTTTGACAAGCATAATAAAGTGTTTTGTATGTGTAACATCTACATTTAAGGGAGGAGAAAAAGAATCATACGATCACGATGGGCCCCACATATTGTACAATCATCCTTATAGTATCACTTGACTTGCTAGTGGGACCCATTGAGGCTATAAAAATCATAACGGACATGAGGGATGGCAAGATTTCAATGAATTACCCTTTCCCTTTTTTTATTTTACAGATTAGAAGCTTAATGAAAGGGTAAATAGCATATAGCGCACCCCCCCCCCCCCCCCGGGTACTTAGGGCCAGATTCAAAGTGGCCCCTAGAACTTTAAAACCTTATGCTAAACCTCCCTTAACTTCAAAGTAAAGTGCAAATGTAAATAGACGTTATTGAAAAAAGTGCAATTATAGTTTTACCTTGAGATATATGATGAACCACCTACCTCTTCATATTCATTATCTCTCATTTTCGCTCAACGAAGACACTTTTCCTCCAGAGGATCCCTAACTCTTTCTCAATATCTCTTCATCTCCATCAAGCATCTCGTCTGATCATTGCCAGAAAGAGAATCCTGGCTTACAGAGGTATGTACTCATACCTTTAATCCTCTTGGTGTATAAATGGATGCTTAGGGTTTAGAAATGGCAACGATTTGGGGTTATGAGGCATCCATTCTATGTGTATGCATGTAAACTTTGTTGATAAATTTGTCTCATATGCCTGATGTTTGTCTTTTTTCTATGAAGATTTCTTGTAAGACTTTCCACTATTTTTGGGTTTCCAGATGTTCCTCCTTTTTGAAAAGTGCATTTTCTCTAATGTATATAGAAAATGGTCTTCACTTGAGAAATTTAGATGTTGTTCGAAGACGGTCCTCACTTTAACAATTAGTTTTGATGTTGGTGGAAGAAGGTCTTCACTTTATTAATTATTGGAAGAAGCTCCCCCACTGTAACAATTATTTTTTTATGTTGGTGGAAGAAGGTCCCTACTTGAATAATTGTTTTTGAAGGTTCCCACTTGAATAATTGTTTTTTAAGGTCCTCACTTAAACAAGTGTTTTCGATGTTGATGGAAAATATGTTGTTTTTCTTTACAAAATGGTGCGAGCTACACATGATAGGGACCACCTTTGTTTAGGTTTAACTGTGCCATTAGGAGTTGTTTATTAAAAATTGTTTATTACTTTTCCTGAATTTGTCTTCTATTACTGTTGTGCTATTTGTCGTTTTTAACACTGTGCCACTGTATGCAGATGTGGAGAATTATATTAAACTTGAGTTCCATCATGATGGGTATTTTACAAACCCACCAAATAAGATCTATGTTAGAGGGTCATAGATGAGATCATTGACTTTGATGTTGATAAGACATCATTTTTTGAGTTTAGGGTTTATGAGATAGAACTTAGTTATTCAACCAATAGTTCAATGTTCTATAAGGTGTTATGTTTAAGTTTTGGAGATAGTTTTAGGAAAATAAATCCAGACAAAGATGTATTACTTTAGTTAGAGTGTTACAGGGGCTCTAATGTCTTAACTGTATATGTTAAGAAAGGGCATAGACCACTGATGGTAGTTTTACCCAAGGGTAACATATTGAAGAGAACATAAATACTAGAGGGTACTTAAAGTAACTACCTGCCCCTTTGAATGGATGTATTCGGAGTGAGAGTGAGAATCAAAATCATAAAATGGATTCTACTAATTTTGAGGACTACCATGCTGATTTTGAAGAAGAGAATGAGGAGGCTAATGATGTTGGTCATGAGGAAGCTAGTGGTGACAGTCACGAGAAGGATAATGATGATAGTGATTAAATTAGATTAGATCCTGATAATCCAACAGAATTATTTGAGGAAATTGAGAAGTTGGATGATGAGGATAATTTTAGAAAAACATGTAATGATGTGGACAGAGAGAAAGATTTAGGAGATGATGAAGGACAAGAAGTTGATCAAGGACAGGGTATTAATCAAGGAGAAAGAGTTGATCAAAGATAAGAAGTTGATCAAGGACAGGGTATTAATCAAGGAGAAAGAGTTGATCAAAGATAAGAAGTTGATCAAAGACAGGGTGTTAATCAACGAGAAGGAGTTGATTAAGGAGAGGGTGTTGATCAAGGTGGACAAAAATTTAGTAAAAAACAAGGTGTGGATTCAGGTGGATATAAATTCAGTCAGGTACCAGTTGATGACAAAGATAATAAGGATTTTGATGATATTCATAGTTTATATAAGTCATCTGATGATGATATAAGGAGCAGATGGCCTGTATTCAATGAGTCTATTGATATGGAGAATCCCATATCGAAGTTAGGTATGTTGTTTTCTAGTTCTCAGATTTTTAGACAAGCCTTTATTGAATAGACTGTGAGACAGGGTTATGGTATTAAGTATTTGAAAAATGAAAACAACAGGATTACAGTTGTCTGCAAATACGATTGTGAGTTAGAATTCATGCATCCCCTATGCAGGGTGAAAGGACTTTCCAAATTAAGAGTTTTCAGCCGAAACATATTTGTAGCATCAAGTTCAAAAGCCACTTGGTTACTGCTAAGTATATTACCAATAACTACCTGCAGAGGTTGGATGGTAACCCTAAATGGGGAATCACTGCCATGAAAAAAGAACTTAGAATAGAACTTAAAGTGGACCTCTCCATCCATGAGTTGTACAGGGCCAAGAGGAAAGTTGTAGATTACATTTTTGGAGATGTAAGAATGCAATACAACAGACTGAGGGACTATTGTGTCACTATTATAAAGCATAATCCTAATACAAAAATATTTGTGGTGACAGAGAGACCTAGCATGGATTTGATTCCTTTTTTTTAAAGATTGTATTTATGTTATGAGGCACTAGAAAACTGGATTCTTAAATGGATGCAAGCCCATAATTGGATTAGATAGATGTTTCCTTAAGGGCATCTATGGTGGACAGTTGTTGGCTGCAATAGGAAGAGATAAGAATGACAATATGTTTCCTATTACCGTTGTTATTGTAAAGGCTAAAAACAAGAATTCATGGACTTGGTTCTTGAAAACTTTGATTGATGACATTAGTGATGGTAGTTATATGAGTTGGATTTTCCTATTAGACTAATAAAAGGGCTTGATCAGGCCTTTGAGATAGTAGTTCTTACGATTAAAATTAGACATTGTATGAAGTATATGTATTACAATTTTAAGAAGCTTTACGAGGGAAATTATTGAAAGATGCAATGTGGGCTGCGGCATCATGTGGAAATATAAGAGAGTTTGATTCTCATATGAAGATGATCAAAGAGATTGATCAGGCAGCTTATAAGTGCTTGATGGATGCTAATCCTAAAAGGTGGGTCAGATCACATTTCAGTACAAGGGCAAAGTGTGATGCATTGACAAACAACCTGTGTGAGTCAGTCAACAATTATATAATTGAAGCAAGGGATAAATTAATAGTTTCTATGCTTGAGTGGATAAGGAGGAAAACTATGATCAGAACTTAGGTAAAGTTGAGAGGGATCACTCAGTACAATGGTACAATATGTCCAGCTATTATAGACAAATTGGAAGAGAACAAGAATGAATCAAGGCATTATTTTCCAAACTAATTAGGGAGAGGTGAGTTTGAGGTGGATTGTTTTGCCAGGACATACATAGTGAACATTGAGAATATGACTTATTTGTATAGGATGTGGGATTTGAGTGGGATCCTCTGTAAGCATGCAATATTATGTATCTACCTTACTCAAGAACAACCAAAAGACAACATTCATTAATGACAGCAAAGATAATTTTATGAGGGCTTATGGTAGTATGATACACCATATACTTGGTATGCATGATTGAGTAGAAAGTGCGATGGAAGCAATGTTCCATCTCAATACAGAAGACCTGTAGGCAGGCCTAAGAAAATGAGGAGGAGGGATCTGAATGAAATGCATAATTTTAACAGAGTTTCCGGGAGAGCAAGGGTTACTAGATGCCTACAAAAGAACCATAATGCCATGTCTTGCAAGAGGTCAGTACATCATAAATCTAGGCTATTTAGACAATTATAGCCCAGATCCTTTCATTATAGCCCAGATCTTTATCTTAGCAAGTCCCTTCATCATAGCTCAGATTTTCATCACAGCTTAGGATTTCACCTAAAGGACCAACACAGGCCAAACATGCCTCTCATCCAACCCTGTCAACAGCAGGACACCACTTAGGGTGAGAACAACCTATTACTTTATTTTCTCATGTAGTTATCTACATAAATCCAAATGAACATGTTCCTATTTCTTCAGGGGATAGGCAAGGAAGCATCACGGGCCAAGCATGCCTCATAGCTAGACCCATCAACAGCATCAGGAGATCAACTAGGGTTTAGGGTAGAGGCAAATAAGCTTCATTATGACCAACTGTTGCTCTTCTAGGTGCAAAATTAATGCCAAAGCCTACCTCACAACCAAACTCCTCCTCATCATCAACCAGTGGCAGAGGAGGGAAGGCATAACCAGTGACAGCCCTATCAAAAGGCAGAGATAGAGGGAGGACTGGAGTAGACACAGATAGCTTAGTGCATGTGAGGCAGAGGGTGTTTGATTTTTTTTATTTTCAATTTGGAGATTTTTTTGTTTGAAATGTGAACTGTTTTTAACAGTGTTATGTATTTGGTTTGTTTAGTTAATTGTGGCATATCTCATCTACATATTCTTCCTTAGTATTGCTTGTTTAGTTAATTGGAAGCTACCTTCAACATTTCACAGTTGTATAAAAATTTTCATGCTCATTTCACAGCTCTAAATAATCCCAATTGCTGTGCTAATCAAACAATTCTAAAAGGAAAAAAAAATCAGAAAATGTAAACAGATGAGATATTTATAGGAAACAGTTACTAGGTAAATAGTTTGCTGCAATTATGATTCATAGTTTATACTTCAAAGGAGTAGCTATGAATCATATTCCCTTGTTTACATTTTACCATCTTCACCTACATCACTGAATTGCATCAATTTGCTAAAAGTACATTAATTCAATTTGTCAAACATCGTCAATTCATCAATCCAAGCTGTTCAAGGCTTGGCATCAATACACCTCAGGAGCAAAGCTATCTCAATCTTTATCACAATCTGTTTTAACAGCTGATGTTTGGTTTTATCCCATTTTTTCATTTTCCTGGCCCATATATGATTTTAAATTTTCAAAAACTTGTTGCATTAAGAATTCACAAATTTTCCATAATTTCACATATAGTTAACAAAATGGAGAACATTCAAGGACTAATGACTTTCAAAATCCATTACACGAGAGGGAATTCCATAAAATTCATAAGTAATGCACCACAATTGAATTCAAGGGTGCGTGTGAATGTACTCAAATTACAAGCGATTTGTTCTATGTACATAATCAAATTACAGATGGATATCCATTAAAGGGACTCAAGTTCATATTACTCAATTTATCAATAAAATGTATTTCAAAATATATACACATCTTAAAATAGGATTACACAAACTCAAGATAATTCTAACCCATCTACAGGGACCTTAATTATAATCAAGTAACACTTGAACACCACCAGCCCAATTCCAACTCAGGTTCAACATACGCTCATAACTTCTTTCCCTCCCTCGAATTGGCTTGAGTTCCCTCTCCAACATATCAATTCTATCAATTAGCTTTTGCACAAACTCCATTTCCCCATCAACCCATTCAAAAGATCCACAGCTTTGCTGGATCTAAGATTTCCAAAGAAAAAAAAAAAAGAAAACATGCCATGGTTCAGTGCAAATCAAATAACCACAAAAATAAGAAATTAATTAAGTTAAACATAACAAAACAAACTTCATATAGTGCATAGCCAAGAAAACTCCTACCCGTGTTGTGCTGTATCCGTAAAGTTCTCAAAACAGCTCTATGGTTGCAGAAACAGTAACAAACATCCCCAAGACATTGAAAATAAGAGCTTTCACCACGAAATTGATGAAATTGAGAGTTTTGAGAGGATGCCATTTCATATGGGTGTTGTTTGGTTCAGGGCTCATAACCGATGGTGGTGGTTGTTGATTTATGTTAAGAAGAAGTTTAAGGGAAAATTCATCATTTTTTAATTCGTTTTGGGTAGGTAAGTTCCCGCCCTAAGCCTTAGCCACGAATTCGTTACATATAACGGATTTTGTTATGTTTGTACTTTACTTTGAAGTTAAGAGAGGTGTAGTATAAAGTTTTAAAGTTCGAGGGGGCATTTTGCATCAAGCCCTAAGTACAGGGGGGCTATATGCTATTTACCCTTTAAAAAAAAAAGGCACTAGTTTTTCTTATTCAATCCAATGGTGACTATCGAATAAATGTGGAAATTCAAGAACTTGTGTGCATGTGAGGGTTAACTTGGTCATTTAGTGGGATAGATATATGGATATTGAATTAGATTTAGTTCGGCCAAAATCATCGAACAATTTTGGTTGGGCAATTTAGAATTGAACAACTGGGTAGAAAATTTTCGATGTGATTTTTCATACAAAAGATAAGAATTTTTCATACCACGTTTTCGTTGTTTTATCTCACAAGTTTATAGGGTCAAGGACTTGTTACACTGAGCTTTAAAGTTTATATGATTATTTTAGTGAGAATAATTTAGGCCAACTCATTAGACATATGAATACAGCAAGGAAAAGATGAGAAGGCTTTCTTATATATAAGATGAAAGTATTTGTGGGGCAAATAAATGCACACTCATTCTAATGATCTAGTTCATTCATATGGGTGCCTGTCTTTTTCTATTTTTATGACCCACTCAGATAGATCAAAATATAGGCACTACAACATGTTCCATATATACATAATGAGAGTGTTCCATAAACTAACATTGAATGTCACAAATATTGATAAATCCCATTATATCAGGGGACTATCCCATGATGTAATAGCTTTTATGTAACATTTTGGATTTTTTTTTCCGATTGTTAGAATTTGAAAAATGATGGTCAGATGTTTATTTAGTTTACAAAATGTCTTGTTTCATATTTTGTGGAAAAAAAAAAGAAAACAAATTCGCTAACTGGGGTAGAAAGTATATGACACAGAAACTAATAAATTTCAAGATATTATGGGATATGATGAAAAAAAAGTTTTAAAAAGTTATTTATCAGAATCAAACAACTCACATGACATCATTAAAATTTCAATCAATTATAAAAAGTTAAATTTAAAGAGTACTAATGTATTGAAAGCCTAAAAATCATTTCAAATTTATTGGGGATGCACTCATGACTGTGGTTGCCATGGCTATTTTCTACAAAAGCTAGTATTAGTAGTTCGGTTACTTGTGCATTGCACTGTTTGAGGCAATGGAATGGTCAAAATATTATCCCACCGTTAAGCGGCTTGACTTGGATTGTTGTATTAATTCTGTACGTTTCTTCTTGCACCTCTGCTAGCTTCAAGTGAATGTATACGTGAAAGACTACATGGCCCACTCTATCGATTTCACGTGGCGTGTGGTTAACCAGTTGTGCGTGTTAAAATAATTAAAAAGTTTGATACAGTAAGGGGGTCTTTTCAAATTATGTAAAAGATTATCCCCAAAGCACCAGGGCTTTAGTGGCGTGGCACCCCACACATATGTCCAAATTAATGGTTATTGGGCCAATCTAGCAACAAAAAAAAAAAGGAGAGAGAGAGAGAGAGAAAGACTACGCTGCCCCCTAGCCTTTCTTACCCCTTGCAAGCACGGTTCACGTGAGGGCACGACAATCATAATAGCTAAGTAGGCCTATTTGTTTGTGAGGCAAAGTAGAGTAGAGTCAAATGAAGTATTTAAAATTAAATTTTTTTTCTTCTTTAAAAAGATAAAATTCAAATTTTCCTCTTTATTTTTTCAAAAAAAAGTTAAAAAGTCATTACTAAATTACAAAAAACTCTCAACTTTTTATATACAAAGTAAACAAGATTTCATATCAAACAACTAAAAACAAAAAGTCATTATAACCTCAATCATATCTTATTCTTTCTTGATTTTAAGTTTACTCTACTCTACTTTACTTTACCTTACAAACAAACGGGCCAGCTCAATAAGACCTAGGACTAGGAGGATGAAAGATATCGAATTCATTATTTTCATTCTAATGGCTTGATTTATTACATTAATGGTTTTGAAAGGAAATGGAAGCCGTTTAAAAGTTCTAATATAAATAATAAGAGCTAATTAGAATAAGAGAATTTTAAGAGGAAAAATCCCCAAGTTGGACACTACACATAATTGGTCCCAGATACATTTGTCTCACAAAATAGGTCCTCTAGGGCTGATTTCATACAAAAAAATAATTATTATTTTGTAAGGTGGGGAGGAGCAATGTCCCAAAATCAATTTTCTTTCTTTCTCTTCTCTTCTCTACTTCTTTTTCTTTTGCCAAGCGACAATCTTGCCTCTCCTCTTTTTCCCACCTGTTATCCCATCATATTTTGAGTGTATATTCCATCCCTTACACATCTCATTTGGGTCCTACTCAGGCTGTCGGTGTCGTCTTCCTCGTGGTTATGTCCCACATGGCATTTGGCATCTTGTTGGAATTTATTTTTTTCTTTTTATCTTTTTCCTCTAAAGTGCCAATTTCCTTTCGATATCGCATCTATACACAAAAGGTATATCATCTTCCATCCATCTATTTCAGAATATTTGTACATGGGACTTGATTCATCTGGATGCTATATTTCCCAAAATGAATGGTGCATTCATTCTTGCTTCATGACAAGAAATGTGTAGTTTTTCCAAGTTGATATTTATATTTGATTGGGTTATCATTTTCATCTTACTCCATTTTAGCAATGTATTTGACTCTCTTTTCCAACTTTTTTTTTTTGTGTTGGTGTTGGTGTTTTTGGATGTGGTTTATATAATTGCGTGTTGCGTGTTAAACAGTTTTGTGAAAGTATAATCTAATGGATTATGATAGTAATTGATGGTTGGTGGACAATGAGTTTGTTGCATGATATATGTGAAAATATAGTCTAATTGACTACAATAGTAATTCATGTTGGGTGAAAATTGAGATTGTTGTATGAGATTGAATATGTTAAGTGAGATTAATTATGTAAATATTAAATGAAGGCTTCAATGAATAGTTGTATATGTACATGATAGGAGATGCATGCTGAATCATAATGATTATGTATATTCTGTATGAAAATGTGAATGAAGAGTTTTATATGTACTGTAGAATGAGAGGAGATGCATGTTGAATGAGAATGAATGTGCATATTTGCATGAAAAAAAATTGCACGAAATTGGCCCTAGGGTACCCATTTTGTTCACTAAATTTATTTGAGACCGATTTCGAGTAGTGTCTAGCTAGAGGGTTTTTTCCCCCTATAAAATGCTCTTAGATTAATGTCCTGAATAAAAGTTTTAATTTAAGTTATAATTTAATACTACATTTGAAAAAATTATAATAAAACTCTTATTTCACGAAGTACTTGCTGGGGTTCCGAACGGTTTGTTCTGGACTGGATCCATACTGGACCTGAACTTGAACACGTTTCCAAATTATAATATTCTAACTTGGAACTTGTTTTATTGGTTTTAGACCTGGTGCTGATAAGAAGACCTATATGTGGTTTTGCAATCGTCTCTGACTAGGGAATTGAGATTTAGTTCTAAAATTTATTTTTACTTCTTTTAACTTTTGTATTTTGTATTTTGCATTTTTCTTTAAATTAAAGATATCGTCTAACTTATAGTAATGCATCAAGTCTACTATATTTAAAATTAAATATAAAAATATCTAACCAAAGTTGATTTTAAACTACGGGCTTTTGTGTTAGATTTTGGGTTCATGTGTCAAAACCGATATGGACCTAAAATCTGACCCGTTTACTAATCGTATCTAAATCGGGTTTCGAACTAAGCCCTGTTTATAAATTGAAATATAAAACAGGTTCCAAATTCAGTTTTTCGTGAGTCGAAATCTTAGGATATTTGAAGAATCGGATCCTTGCTGACAACCGTTATAAATTGTGGTAATTACGTCAATATTTACATCCTAAAACACTAGTAAAATTTGCAATCTATACATCTACCTCGGGTGAGAAAAGCTGAAAAAAAAGGCCTAGATTGCGCAGCATGGCACAGTAATTTGCCCAAGTATCCACCTCGACAGCCCACTCCATTGCCTACGACGATTCGAAATTCGCCCAAAACGGCATCCAGAAAGCGCTATCTCCTGTCTCTCTCTTTCTCTCTCTCCAATACCGCGACCTTTTCAGTTTCTGTTTTTCTTCTCCACTTCCATACGGTTTCATAAAATAAAAGAAGCCCTGCCGGCAACACACATTCATCTTCCAATTTGACAAAAACCCCAAGACCTAGAGAGAGAAGCAGCAGCAGCAGAAACTTAAAAGAATCCACCTCAAAAAAGATTTCCCTCTCTTCTCCTTTCATCAAAATCCAATAAATCCAGCCACCCCTTTTTCACTCCTCTCGATTTCAATCCGAATCTAGGATTTTTCAAGGGCCCCTCCATTTCAGAGAAGGAAGGGCCCTTACACAAAGAGAAAGGATAAATAGAGAGAGAGAGAGAGAGAGAGAAAAAGTAGAGAGATGAAGGGCATGGTGGGACGCCCTGGGACGATTAGCGGCCTCCTATTGAGGATTGGGCAGTCTCTCTTCGCCGCCGCGTCCATCGGTTTCATGGTTTCAGCCATGGGGTTCTCCGGTTACACTGCTTTCTGGTATATTTGCTTTGCTTTTGTTAGATTTTTACTTTGTTTTCATTCCTTGTTATTATCAATGTTTGGATAATTCTGTTTTAGTTTTAGTTTTAGTTGTCATATAGCATATGTTAATCTTCTTTTGTTTTTTTAATTAGTTACGCGCATGAATGGATTACATGGTTGCCTGCAAGGCATGTTTATTATTGGTGATTTTCATTTGCTTTCCTTGCTTTGTTATTTTGTTTGATTGCCTCATTGTGGATAAAAATTAGGGTTGGTGTCTGAGAAAGATAGGCTTGTGGATAAACTCAATAAGGCTGATTTTGAGTATCCTTTTTTTTTTTTTTTTAAAATGAATGTAGCGATTGGCGTACCCCATGTTGATAGGGTTTAAACATAGGGTAGATTTAAACCGCACAAACCCGGCATTGTCTCAATGACGCCCGCGCAACAAAACCCAATTCACTTCTCTCAGCATCTCCCATTCTATGTGGGGCATCCATTACATTAGCAGTATATGGCTAAGACTAAAGTGATCCCCTAGTTAAGTGCAGTTTGATACGATAGTCCATGATGTTGGAAAATCTAATGAGATTGAGAAATATGGTATTCTGGAGTTATGGTATTCCTCTGCACAACAAAGGAGAACTTGGGAGGATGGGGAAGTCATATTATTGGTTTCGTTTCTTTAGAGTACCCATCTTTCATGTAAGCTCCCCTGTTCAACATGAAGTCATTTGTTTTTGTGCTTAATTCTTTCCTTATGGATGCCCACCTTCCTACTCGCCACTTAATTAAATCATAATCTTCCCCAAATATCTCGTTTACTTTTAAAATTTGCTCAGTCCCTTTCAAATGGATCACAGTTATTCTAAATAACAATTTCCAATTGATTTTCCTCTATTGATGAATGGATTGCACCCCAACAAGCCACCAGCTCTCATAAGGACATGGAAGAAATAAAGAGAGTAGTATCAAATTCGTCCAGAGGTCATATGGAAGAAATAAATTATCAACAAGACCAATGGGCGAAAAAATTGATCTATGAGCTCTCTCTTCTCTTGACACAAGGCAATATATCTAAAATGGAAAAAGAGCTAATGTTTCTTCATTGTTTGTCAAAATTTAGAAATTTGTTTGCAATTGTAGGCCAACAAAAAAAGGCTTCATTCTTGGCAAAGCAAGACCCTGCTTATCGTCAACTAAGGGCGGCGCCCATAGTAGGGATGGCAATGGGTTGGGTTAATTAGTTTACCTGCTTTGCCCTGCTCCTTTTAGGGGCAGGTCTGGTAGGTTTTTTTTTTTTTTTTGTTTTGTTTTTTGGGTCCCCATTTATGACCTATTTACATATTTATTAGTGAAATCCTATGTATAAAAGACATTTTCCTTAAAATATTTAAAATTTCTTTTAAATTATAAACAATATAGGATAGCCCTAATCAAATGAGACCCAACCTGTACTTGTATGGGGCACCTTTGGTGTCATATATTTTATGCCCTTCATGGATCAGGTGTGGTATATGCCAGAGCATTTGTGACTTGGGGCGTGCTACTCAAACCCATTCCGAACCAGCTCTATTCCCATCCAAGGCCCCAAGGAACATGTAAAGAAAGGCCTTTGGAAAGACTTTCCAAGAACTTTCTTGCAGGGCAATACTTCTAAATCTGAACATCTTTTCAACTCTGCAAAGTTAGATATTCATCAGAAGACCTAACAACTAAATATACTCCCTTTATTCCAATTCAAACCAAAATATTCTATATCTGATAGTCCAATCCATCTTCCTGCCAAGCCTCTGGCAACACTGCCCAACTAAGCCTTTTTATTTGACACCATTTTAAAATCCACATTGAACTTGTTGGGTTGTTTGTGCAGCTTTCTTTTATAATCATCATCAATGTCTTGTCTGAACTACGTTGGTATCGGCCTTCTTCTGTAATCAGCATAATCAATAAGCTCATTTATGTTTCAATTAAGAAATTATTTTTTAAAATGCTATCTTTAATGAACTATGAAGATGGCACTTCTCCAATACATTTGTATGCCTTGACAGTGATTTTTTCTGCATTCAGCTATTTGATTGCTTCAATGGGGCTGCAAGTTTTGTGGAGCTTTGGACTAGCGTGTCTTGATGTCTATGCTTTGAAGATTAACAGAGACCTTCAAAATCCTGTCTTAGTGAGCCTGTTTGTGGTTGGAGATTGGGTAATTAAACTCTTTTTATGTTTCAATTATTTTAACCACATGCACATGGATGAATCTAGTATCTTCTTTAGCTGCAAAAAAATATAATTTGGCCATTTTTTGTGAATCTAGTCCATCACCCCCATTTTTTTTTATTTTATTTTGTTTTTTCTTTTTTGGTCGGGAACATTACTTTTATTGAAGAAAAGTTATTGTAGATTTTATAAAGGAAAAAGCTACACATTATTTTTATCAATTTAAAAAAGCCTATGATAGGGTACCAAGGGATTTAATTTGGTGGGTTTTGAAGAAAAGGAATGTCCCCAGAGGTTACATTAAAAATTTTTACGGATATGTATAAAAGAGCAGTAATAAATGTGAGAACCACATGTGGAGAAACAGGTGGATTCCCTGTGATTATAGGTTTGCATCAGGAATCAGCCTTAAGCACTTATCTCTTTGCATTGATTATAGATGAGTTAACTGCTCATATTCAAGAAGAAGTACTATGGTGTATATTGTTTGTAGATGATATAGTATTGGTGGATGAATCAAGAGATGGTGTAGATACAAAACTCGAGAGATGGTGGAGGGTAGCAGAATCTAGAGGCTTTAAAATAAGTTGTTCAAAGACAAAATATATGGGTTGCAACTTAAGTGGACATATATAAAGTGTTAAAACTACTGTCTAAATTAAAACCCATGAAATGCCATGTAGGGATTCTTTTCGGTATCTGGGCTCGATGATTAGAAGGATGGGGAGATTGACGAAGATGTTGAGCATAGGATAAAAGCCGGATGGCTGAATTGGAGATTAGCTTTTGGAGTGCTTTGTGATAGACGAATGCTAACGAAATTGAAGGTTAAATTTTACAGGACAGTGGTTAGACTGGCTGTGACATATGGATTAAACTAGTGGCCAATTAAGAAGACGCATATACATGAGATAGATATGGTGGAGATGAGAATTCTTGAGTGGCTGTGTGGTAAAACTAGGAAAGATAAAATTAGAAATGAATGCTTTTGAGAGCATTTAGGGGTAGCACCAATAGGGGATAAGATTAGAAAAACCTGCTTAAGATGGTTTGAGCATGTTAAGTGTAGGCCGGTAATGGTACCGGTGAAAAAAAGTTTGGCTATCTAGGTGGATGGCCTATCAAGAGGTAGGGGTAGGCCAAAGAAAACATTGATGGAGGTCATTAAATCAGATTTGAAGAAGTTTAACTTATTTAAGAATTTGGCTCAAAATAAAATGGAATGAAGAAATAGAATTCATGTAGCTGACCCCAACATGGTTGGGATAAGGCTTTGATGATAATGATGACAACGACTTGCCATTCTCTTTATTTGTTTGTAATGGCTTGTTCATGAATATGCATGCTTTCAAGTTTTTCATGCACTTTGAGATCTGTTAAAATGACTAATTTGTTCATTTTAGATTATGTACCGAAGGGAAGTGAAGGCACAACATATGTTGGTAAAAGATTAAAAGCAGATGCTTTTGTACTATCCCATGTATCTTTGGTGATATTTTTAGTTGGCATTTATTGATTGTTTAGTTGGTCAAGGTAATGAAAAGAAGAAGAATTATTGTGGCTTGTATACATGAGACAAGGTAGAAATGGAATAAAGCTAAGGAGCTCATGGATATGTATAAGCTTTTTTATGCAGGGAAGAGTAATACAAGAAATGGAGTGGGTATAGTTGTAGATAAGGATTTGAAAGAGAAAATTGTGGGGGTAAAGAGGTTTGGTGATAGAATTATAGCAATTAAACTAGTGCTAGAGGAAGACAAAATCCATATCATTAGTGTATATGCTTTTCAAGTAGGGCTAAAGGAAAGTGTGAAAAGACAATTTTGGGAGGAGACGGATGATTTAATGCAGGAAATCCTAAATAGTAATAAGATTTTCTTTGGAGGCGATTTAAATGAGCATATAGGAAAAGATAATAAAGAATATGAGAGAGTGCATGGAGGGCAAGGATTTGGAGAAAAGAATGAATTCGGAAATACTATATTGGACTTTGCAGTGGCATTTGATTTTATACTAGCAAACACTTACTTTAAAAAGAGAGATGAGACCTATAAAAGTGGAGTAATAGGAGTCAGATAGACTTTTTTCTAATTAGAAAACAGAACCGATTAGCTTGTAAAGATTGTAAGGTTATCTTAGGAGAGAGTTTGACCACGCAATATAGGCTCATAGTTTTAAATATTTGCATTAGAAGTAGAAAGAGAGCGGTAGTAAACAAAAGGGGCCCTAAAACAAAGTGGAGAGATTTGAAGGGGAAAAGAGCAAATATATTTAAGGACAAAATGATTGAGAAGGGAGAATGGAATTTTGAAGGAGAAATTACAGTAATATGGAATCAAATGGCTAATTGCATTAGGAATGTTGCAAAGGAGGTATTTGGCGAATCAAAAGGAAATAGTTATGTTAATAAAGAAACATAGTGGTGGAGTGTGGAGGTTCAGGAAGTTATTCGAGAGAAAAGACAATGCTACAAAGTTTGGCAGGAGACTAAGAGTATGAAAAATTTTGAGTTGTATAAGAAGGCAAGGAAAGAAGTTAAGAAAGTAGTAAGTAGTGTGAAGTTCAAAGCATACTACAACTTCTATAATAGGTTAGGAACAAGAGAATGAGAGACATATATTTTTAAGCTCGCAAAAATAAGAGAAAAGAAAAGTAGAGACTAGATCATGTCAAATGTAATAAGGACAATGAGAAAAATATTCTGGTGAAGGATAACGATATTAAAGAAAGATGAAAGGAATATTTTAGCAAATTTTTAAATAAGGAACATATGGCGGATAAAAAAACTAGGGAGGATACTTCATTAGTAGAGCATACTTTTCTCCGTAGAATTATATGGGTGAAAGTGAAGAAAGCATTAAAATAAATGAAGATAGGAAAGGCTACAAGCCCAGATGAAATTTTGATAGAGATATGGAAATGTTTAGGAGAGGTTGGGGTGAGTTGGTTATGTAGACTCTTTAATAAGGTACTTGTGATAAAGAAAATACTGGATAAATGGAGAAGAAGCATTGTAGTACCTATATATAAGAATAATGGTGATATACAAAATTGTACCAATTATCGAGGGATTAAACTTATGAGTCATACTATGAAGTTATGAGAGAGAATAATGGATTAAAGACTTAGATAGAAGACCAAGATTGTTGAAAATCAATATGGTTTTATACTAGGGAGGTCAACTATGGAAGCTATCTTTTCACTTAGGCAATTAATGAAAACATATCGAGTAAAGAGGAAAAATCTATACATGATCTTTATCGATTTAGAAAAAGCCTATGATAGAGTACCGAGAGATTTAATTTGGTGGGTTTTGAAGAAAAGAAATGTCTACAGAGGTTGCATTGAAAATTTTAAGGATATCTATGGGAGCAGTAGCAAATGTGAGAACCACATGTGGAGAAACAAGTGGATTCCCCGTAACTATAGGTTTGCATTAGGGATCAGCTTTAAGCCCTTATCTCTTTGCATTGATTATGGATGAGTTGACTAAGTATATTTAAGAAGAAGTACCATGGTGTATGTTGTTTGTAGATGATAGAGTATGGTGGATGGATCAAGAGAATGTGTAAATGCAAAACTCGAGAGATGGTAGGGGGCATTAGAATCTAGAGGCTTTAAAATAAGTCATACAAAGACAGAATATATGGATTGCAACTTCAGTGAATATATACAAAATGTTGAAACCACTGTCAAAATTGAAACCTATGAGATACCACGTAGAGATTCTTTTCGGTATCTGGGCTTGATGATTAGTAAAGATTGGGAGATTGACGAAGATGTTGAGTATAGGATAAAAGCTGGATGGCTGAAGTGGATACTAGCTTCTGGAGTGCTTTGTGACAGACGAATGTCACCGAAATTGAAGAGCAAATTTTACAGGACAGTGGTTAGATCAGTTATGACATAGGGAGCAGATTGCTGGCTCATTAAGAAGACGCATATATATAAGATGGATGTGGCGGAGATGAGAATGCTTAGATGGATGTGTGGTAAAACTAGGAAAGATAAAATTAGAAATGAGCACTTTTGAGAGCATTTAGAGGTAGTACCAATAGGGGATAAGATTAAAGAAATCCGTTTAAGATAGTTTGGGTATGTTGAGCATATGTCGGTAATGGCATCGATGAGAAAAAGTTTGGCTATTCAGGTGGATGGCTTATCAAGAGGTAGGGGTAGGCCGAAGAAAACATTGATGGAGGTCATTAAATCAGAGTTGAAGAAGTTTAATTTATCTAAGGATTTAGCTCAAAATAGAACTGAATGGAGAAACAGAATTCAGGTAGCTGACCCCAACATAATTGAGATAAAGCTTTGATCATGATGATGATGATGAACATAACTTTTATTGAAATGTAATGGGAAAACCAAAACAACACCAAAAACTATCCTACTGAGGGCAAGTATACAAGTTTTATTTCACTGCTCTCCACAACAAGAAAAAATGCATGCATGAGAAGTAACAAATGGAACCACTCTGTCTACTCATTGCTTGCTGAGGGAGTCTGCTGGCTCATTAGCTGAACATATAATGTCTTAAAGACCACCTGAATTAAAGGAAGAAAAATTACTTATCTCATTTAGAAGATAGTGAAAATTTCAAGGAATGTTATATTTATGCACTGCCCATGAGATAGCATTGGCCACATCACTTTCCCAGTGATACTCAGATACTTTTTTATGTCCAGTTTACCTATCTTTGAATGACATGATAAGTATTGGTTCTGGATAGTGGATACTGCAAGGATACTTGTGAGTGAACTTACAGTGTATGCTACCGATGCAAGCCAAATGAGTGGTGCCTGTGTGGGACCCCTCCTAATGGGGCACTGCTGGGGGAAAATACTCAAGTTGACTTATGCAAGTTCCTTCTTGCACATATCTTCCCCAGCTGCAATTTTTTTATAAATTAGATGTTATTCGCTTTGGCATGTCTTGAATATCGCTAATTTTAAGTTTTAAGTTTCTATGGTTGGGACCTTTTTAATTAGTGATCAGACTTTTACGTTATTTAATCAAGTTTAGGATTTATTCTGGGGTTAATGTGCATTTATTTTACAATAAGTCACTTGTAGCTATGGCCAGGAGGAGGGGCCGATTAAAAAACTTTGATATTTCCTCTTGGTTCTCTTTGTGAGACTTTCATTGTTCTTGTGTGGAATTGGGGTTGAGACAACTGTTCGTCCCCCCTGACTCCAATCCAAGGGTAGAATGGGGCTTTATCTCTTTCCATCTTGAGTATCTTCTTTTCTTTTACTACTACTACTACTACAACACTCATATATTTAATGGCAACTTTCATTTCTAGATATATGTTTTCACGTCGTTGACCTCCTGTTAGTTGGAAAATTTCTGGTATTGGAGGCTTAACGATCAAATTATTCAGGCTTGATTCCCTATCGGAAGCATAGTTACCTACTTTGCTTGGAGGGGTGCCAAATCACAAACCATTCGATTCAAATAATTTGCTAATCGATTCGTTTTGCTCAAGAATCTCAAAACTCAAAAGCCTTAGTTTAGTGTAGCTTGATCCCTCCTTTCATGGAGAAGATGAAGTTTCTGTTCCATGACCCCCATGAAATCCCTAGTTCTCTGACTCACAATACATCTGCGCCATACAATTGTGGGGCTCACATTTGTTCATCTCTTATGATAGAAAATCTCTAGAACTCTGACAAAAAAAAAAAAAATCTGCAGAATAAGATCTCTCTCTGTTTAGACTTCTTCCTTCAGTCGAAAATCCATGCATGATCTCTTCCTTCAATCGAAAATCCATGCATGATTTCTTCCCTGATTTTATCGTCCTCTCCCTTACATTTCAAAATTGAAGAGAAGAGCAAGCAATGGAACGGATATGCTCAAGGACACTACACTGCACTGTACGCTATTGCCCTTGTAGCCTTGAGTCTGAAAGGGTGAGTCCAATGATTCTGCAAGCCCATGAAATAGATTTATCAGCAGGCCACTTTTGAAATCCACAAGAGTAAAGACTACATTTTCTCGTTAGAGTCAATTTCACGGTCTTTGACAGTGGCTAAAATATGTGATTTAACTTTTTTCAGTCATATGTTTTTTACTTGATGTAAACTGTTGACACTTGAAATTAACCATGATCTTTGTTTTTTTTTTTTTTTTTTGAATGGTTGTTATAAACCATGATCGAAGTGAAATTTTCCTAAATAATGAAACATTGGTATTGAGCAGTTTTGATTAATGCCTTTATAAGTGCTCAATTTTATGGTGGGATCAATTTTTAATGCGGAATGGATTGGATGACGTGGGGGCGGGCAAGGTAGAAGATGAAGATAAAGGAAAAATATTGGGTTTTTACCAAACTACGATTCGGAGGCGTTAGAGATTTTGTGAAAAACTCCAAGAAAACTTGGAGAAGATTCCAAAACACTCAAAATAAACTTTTAATTAATCCATAACTGACTGAATAGGCTTTAGATTATTATATAGAGAAAGGAAATAATCTTAGGACAAATCTTAACAATCTAGACACATTGACAGTTAAGATTAAAACATCTTATTAAAACAACTTAAAACATAAATAAAACTCTAAATGATAAAAAAAATAACATAAAATAAATTGGTTGGGCCCAAAGACTTATTAAGATAGATGGGCTGGAACCATTGGTGGGTTGGCCCATGGGGACCGTGGGTGTGTCTTGCATCAATTTCTCCCCTTTTTGGAGAAAACTCGACTTCGAGTTTTGTTGTGTCCTCCAGGATCAAAAATCAATTGCACAAATCTTTGATGTGCTGCCTGGTCTTCATCTTCTTGGCATGACATGGAGGCTGGAATCAATCTTTTCATCCAAGTAGACAGGGAATGGAGGCATGGCTTCTCTTGATGTTTGACTTCATCATTGACGTGTGATTGACTGTCGAATGTATCAATTGATGGCTTGGTACAACTAGAGGACAATCTCATAACATCAATACGTTATCCCCGAAGATGAGATCGATAATGGGGAATCTCAATGACTTGGCCATCATTTGCAACCTTCAAAACAACAACCTATTCTACTGATGATTTATTTTGCTTTTTAGGAATTGGAGTAGGCTTAATAATAACCCATGCAAAATGGGGATGTTCATTGTTAGTGGTTCACATTTTCAATAGGTGGCCTAACTCTATGGAGTTTCAATTCTACCAAAAGAATGAAAAATTAAGAGGATATGGACTCACAGTGGGATATCTTTGTATGGCAACCTTTTCCAAAGGAAAAAAAAAAAAAAAAAAACTCTGTATGCCATCTTGATAAGACAGATGAGAGGTGATTAAACTCTTTCTATGTCACTCTTGAATCTGGATCCTCTTTGGGCATCTCGCAGAGAATGTTTGAGCCTATTTTTGTTAATTCATTATGTAGGGTCTACTTATTAAATCCAAGTCATTTAACTGTAAAATCACCAAATTTGTTACTTTTTCAAATTTTACTCTAATCGGTGTTAAGCCTACCATCTGGTTGATCATGTGCAAAACACTAAACAAAATAAAAAAAGGGGGCATTTATCAGGTGTCTTATGTGTGATCAATTTGATGGTGTCCAACTCCTGTTTCAAGTGAAATCTGATACAAAGATAGTACAAGGAGAGATAGCTACATCAAATGATTGTGATTTCATATATAGGCCCCAGTTAGTAATCTTATAAAAAGTGGACTAAGTGAAATAAAGGTCTTCTATATGTAATTAAATTCTAATCAGGAAAAGTGGTCACAGTGGATACTGTGGGGCTTAATACAGTGGATAACATTGAGTCCCATGATGAATGAAAGGACTGAAAAGGCTTCATGGGTCCACTGAAAACCCACTTTGATACCCCTGTGATAATCATTAGTTTTTCAAAGATTATTTTCAATGGTACTCATTGATGTATGAATTTTTTTGTTTGAATTTAAATGTATTTAATCATTTTCTTTATAATTTTTCTTGCAATGTCATTGTCATGTATCTTTTGAGGCATTTGGGAACTTTTGCAAACTATAGATGTGAAATTAGACAGGGATCATTGCCAACTATATTGAATTATACACCCGAATTGGTACATTGAATTTCTTGAATTCGAGCTATGAATTAAGTGAATCTAAAAACGAATCAAATGAGCCTACCTATCGAATATTCGAATTTGGTTAAATGTCGAACTACAAACACTACGAATTTGAATCTGAATCTGAATCTATTGATTTGCGAATCCGGTAACTATGATCCGAAGCCTACTCATGCGCTGGCCCTGGTCCGCTACAATAACAATATGTGCAGAAACTCATAAAATTGCATTTGGAAAATCACGGATGCAGATTTGAATTGAGTGGGAATAATTCTGTTCCAGCAGGTTTTGCAAAAAGTAATTGGACCTGTTGCAGCTTTATTAGGGCCGTCAGACAATGGGTCCATCCTGAATCTATGAAACCAGTTTTACCTATTCTGTGGAGACTGGTTTTACAAATTGTCCTATCAGATTGGTTTCACCAATTTCACTTTGAGTTGTGATTCATGCATCCTAGATTATGGGCAATTCAGATTCTTTTATGGGGTTTACTTATTAAAAGAGATCTGATGAATCTTGGTTCACATAAAATTTGGTGTGAGAGCAAGTTTGCTCTGGGGCTGCTCTTTATTGGGGAAGGTCTCTTACACTCTGTTTAAAACTCAATACCAGAATGGAACAACTGAATAAGTTGATGTTTGGTTGGAAGTTGTTGGCAGACATCGGCATGATCAAATGGCTATCAAGAACCAAACAGTGACTGGGGTCCTTTGAGAAGTCACCAAGATCATCAGTACCATTGTGAGCAGAAGAGGGACGTCAATCATTGAATGGATCTTAGCGAAGGTATATTGTGGATATGATAGATTGTGGGAGAGGGATATTGCGGCATATCGTAGTGTGGCATCCAGTAATTCGCAACCATCGTGGAGGGCATTTAATGATTAGATCTGAAATAGAGAGCCATTGCCATTTCCACATTCCTCTTCGGAAAAGGAGACATTGGGCAAATTGAATTCTCTGAGTTCTATCAGAGAGCCTTTTGGTTTGAACAATCATAGAAATATTGAGTAATTAATTACATGAATAAGATAAGTGAAAACATGGTGAAACTCCGCCAGGATTTCATTTTAGAAAAGTTATAGGCTCACACACACAGAAGTTAGTTCCTCATGAAGGCCACCAATGACTTCACCTTTTAACTCATTATAACTCCTTTTTTATGTTTTCTGTAAAATAAGATACCTATTACTAATCCAAAGATTCAGTTATCCATTAATTTTAGTTTAGTGACTTTAGTCCCCACCCAGAATGGCACTAAATGAGAATAGTTGATGCAGCCATGGGCATGAACATCTACAAAAGGAGTCTGCCGCTGCCACCATAGAGTAGACCTCCTATCAGCCAACCCATTGGGCCAAACCCTTAGTAGGCCTAGGCCAGTCCATCAGGTCTGACCATAGTGGGCCATGGCCATAGATGATTGGTCCATTGGGCCTAACACATGGTCAGCTGGCCCAATAAGCCTAAGTATGATTACTTTCCTAGTATATTAGTTTACAATAAAAAAAACTCCTAGATCTAAGATCATTATCATCAAAGCCTCGTCCTAACTATGTTAGGTTATCTACTTGAATTTTATTTCCTCATTCCGATTTGTGTTGAGCCAAAGCCTCAGATAGGTTGCACATTTAAATATATTGTTAATATTTTCATCCATGTCCTCTTTGGCCTACCCCTTCCCCTTGGTAGGCCATCAAACTGCATATAAAAAAAATTTCCTCATTGGCGCCATCGCTGGCTTGCGTTGGACATGTGCAATCCATCTCAAATGGGCTTATCTTATTTTATCACCAATCGATGCTCCCCCTAAATGCTCCCAAAAGTGCTCATTTTTATTTTATCCTTTTTAGTTTTACCATATGTCTACCTTAACATTCTCAGCTCCGCTATACTTGTTTTGTGCATATGTTACATCTTGATTGGCCAACATTTTGCTCGATAGGTCATAGCTGGTCTACTCGTTGTTTTCTTAAATCTAGGATAAATCTTGTTAGATCTAACAAGATAATTGATTAGTATGTAATTATTAAAAGATAATTGATTTACATGTAGGCAATGAAAGACAGGATATCAACCAACAAGAGATTGACATGTTAGCAATATCATGGAAGGGAAAGGAAATCCTATGTAGGTCCTTGATACACAAGATTGTCCTCCCCTATATAAATACCTTGTAATCTCTATTTTTTGAATAAGTGAAAATTCTCTCCCTCTTATGTAGTGGTTGCATTTAGCAATGGTTTCCCTTTTTGTGGTGAGTTGGGTTGCCTATAGTGACAGCTCTAAAGGCTGGGCATCCGTGGTAAATTTATTAAGAGTGAAGACTCCATCCATCATTGGGTCCCATGATAGTCGTAAATTCTCTTATTTCTCAACAAATTAATGGAAAAAGAAAAGAGACTGGGTTATTGTGCATGATGAACCCCACACCCAGACCTCCATAGACCGTATGTTGCATCATGGTGGTTTCAAAATCAATTCAATAAAAAATCCTTCTAAATTGTGTATTATTTTTGGAAACTTAATGCAAATTTGATTCATTATTTATATTTTAGATTAAATGGACAACTTATTTTCAGCCAGGGAATACATGGGATGGAGTTCCTCTTCAAATATACTTGGCATACTATGGACTACTCCATTTTTACATTTATATCCAGATTTATTTTTTATTTTAAAATTTATACTATATTATCTTGTTAATTGTTACTCTCAACGAGCAATTGATTGTTAGCTTTATGCGTGACATAGGAGACGAATGGTACTCCAAAGTCTTCGAGTTTTGTAATTAAAATTTCAGTCTCACAGTAAAAAACTTGTCCCTAGTGATCATTATACTGATTTATGGTTCAATGAGGATCCTTATTTTGGTGCCATATACGACTAGTCAATTTAATCCTTGTGGGATTGAACTTCATGTCTGACACTGGGAAGGGGCCAATGACAGGATACCAAGAGGTAAAGAGAACGCAATGAATGAAATGCTTCTTGTACTAAGGTAAGTGCAGGTTAATAGTGCTGGAACAAAATGAAATATATAACCTTAATATGAAAAATGGCTGGAAATTGAGAAGCTTGTATGTTGCGGTGCACAAAATGGATGCCCTTCAGGCTGGATTGGAGAACAAACACTATTTTGTATGAGATAAAAGAGAGTTGTTGATAATGGACGTGGAACACCAACACATATTGCAGGTTGCTAATGAGTTTATGCACTCCCTAGGACAGGGAATGCATAAAAATGAATTTCATGCAGAGCCGCATGATGTGTTTTTTTCTTCTACTATCTTTTTATGATGCCTTTGTTTGTTCCTTGGTTGTTTTAGGTTGTAACTTGTAAATGTCTATGCCAACATTGCATTTTTTATCTTTAATTTTCTGTTAATGAAAGTTGGCATTTGGTATCTTTAATCTTCTGTTTTTAATGAAAGTCAATTGTAACTAGTTCAAAAAAATTAGTGTATGAGGTTCTAAAAATAGGGTTGTGCCAAGCTAGCTTGTAAGCCAACTAAGCTCAACAAGGTTCTAGAAGTTGGGTGTCAATAAGCCAAGCTAGCTCACAAGTTGCCTAGGCTCACCTTAATTAAGCTTGAGCTTAAGCTCAGCTAGTTGTCTCATGAGCCAAGTGCAGGCGCAGGTCAGCTTAGCTTGAGCTTTGCTTGTTAAGAGGCTCAACTCAACCTAAACTTGTCAAGGGGTTTGACATGACTCTCTTTATTTCATAACTATATATATGAGGCCTTTTTCTGCGCATGTCCCTCATGGACTTTTCGTGCACACTCTTTGGTGGGGCCCACTATGAATCCCACCAAGGGATGAGACTGGGGGGTTGAAAAGATCTATGTGAAAGCACCCCACATATCAAATTTGGCCCAAATCACATATCTCTAACTCCTTCATCCATGACTCACAAATTCATTCCGTTCGGATTGGTGTACAATTGATCCAACAGTCCAATAAATTTGGATCTGACCAAAACTTGGGGTGAGTTGCTATCATGGGGTCCCATGTGTGTTGTAAGGTTTAGATTGAGTGATAGATAGGCCCCACCTAGAGTTCTCACAAAAAAACTGGTGAGGGACGGATGCGTATGAAGATTCTCCATTTAAAACATACTATATACATGTATAGGGAGCCCCACTCCTAAGCTCCAGCTTAGGATAAGGTAACTTCCACTGTGTGGCTCGCGCTTGTGTAGCCCACATGGGGACCAACATTGGGATAGGGATGGGGGGGATTTGAAGGACTCCCTAAGACCCTCCTTTCTGCAAAAAAAATTAGCTCCAACCATAGTTTTTTTCATCTCCATATGGGCCTAAAAAATTTAATGGTTAACACTCCATTCAGATCGGGACACAGTTGGTCCAACGGTCCAGTAAATTCGAATTTGACCAAAAGTTGGTGGACATGTGTAATTGAGGGGGTTGTGTGTTTGGTCCATTTGAATGAACCAAAGGTGCCCCCCAAGGGCTCGGGCTTATGGAATTTTTTATATAAGCTTGAGCTTAGGAGAGGCTTACCCATATATATATTAACACTGCCTACTTATATTAATTTAATTTTTAAAAAAATCAATTCAGTTGGTGTATACCTCTAAAATATATTCAAAACATGCTATATTAAAGATAAGTTTGTTTGCTACTTCTTGAGAAAGAACTCAATGGGGTATAATAATTTGAGAAAATTCATGTATCTTCACATTGGAGTTTTACCGTCTTGTCCTTACTATTCATGTGAAATATTCAAATATACAAATGGTCATATTTTAATAGTTCTTTTACTGTTGATCTTTGATCCTTAAAACTTACACCTACTGAGAATCTGTCAGGTTGAATTTCAGAATATTCCTATTCAACAGTCCTATCTCTTTCTTCCTCTTGAGTTTTGGTAACCAAAAGAAAACCTCACACAGTGATGCTCTGCTCATATGGTGCCAAGAGAAAATTTGCCTATATTTGATATGCTTTGACTTGGGGTTAACTCAAGCTTGCACTTGATTGAATTGTCATGTCAAGCTGAAGCCTGGCTTAGTTGGCTTGGTTTCTAACTACGCCTGAGCACAAGTTCATTCTCAGCATAGCACCATCTAGCCCAACTTGACTTGATTCAGGTTAAACTCAAGCTCAGCTTGCTTGGCTTGGCTTGATCTCTAGGCAGCTTGTTTAATTTTCAACACAAGCTCAAGCCGGGCTAAGCTCGGGTAACTTTTTTTCGCTTATACCAGAGAAGGGAGTCTGTCACTGAAGGTTTGAAACTATTATAAAAGAGATGTTAGGTTGTGGGTTGACAGAGAACTTAGCCCTAAGAATGAGTGGATAAGTAGTTGTTGGGTGTATGGTGCAAGGTGCAATATGAAATCTTTTAGAACCTATGATTCAAATACATGAACTCAGAACTGAACACATCTCACTTTTTGCACAGTAAAACATCTATTAGCTGATTTTGCTCATGTGAAGAATGTGATGTCTTTATCTTGTTCATGTGATTCAGATAATTTTGGATTGTAAAATAGCATATTTCTTCTTTCTGTTGCAGAATTGATCTGCTTCAGGCTTGTATGCTTGTCAGTATATTCCTCTTGTACTGCTTGCGTCAATGAAATTTAACATTCAGAAAAAAAAAAAAGCTTCTGCTTCCTTATGTGACTGGTAACTTGGGAGCGCTTCATACCTGCTTTATTTTTGTTAAGTGCAAAATGGATTTGAACAAAGCCATATGTGGCTTTTGAGCTGAATGATTCTACGATCTTACTGTTCTATTACCAAAGTGAATTGTTATGGGCTGTTTGGTTTGTGAATTCCTGGAATGGGATTGTCCTAATGTGGTGAAGAAATCAGGATGTGTGCTGATGTGGATTTTTTTCATACCATAAATCCTTGTTTGATTGACAGAATGGAATTCTCAGAATTTTGTCGTTCCAAAAAAAAAAAGAAAAAAAATTATTATTATTATTATTATTATTATTATTATTATTTTGAAGTTTGATGATGATATGCTATTGTTATGAAATGGATTCCACGAGAAATTCCCAATTTCTCATTACCATTCCCTTAATTCCTTAACTAAATCGACCCTAAGGCTTGTAGATTTGGAATATGGTACATTTGCTGGTGTGATTCCAAACTGATTATGTGCACGATTACATTGGAGAATCCTGAAGATCTGACTATTGTTGAATGGATCCTTCTAACAGTGGGAATTTGACAGGCAAAAAATTGTTGTTTTGTGGTTAGTCAAAAATTTTGTTTGTCTTGTTGATTTTATCTATAACTAATTGGTTTAGTATGATATAGGTGACAGCAACACTTTCTCTTGCGGCTGCTTGTTCATCGGCAGGGGTGACAGTGCTGTTTACCAGGGACACAAACTACTGCAAGGATGTGCCATTCATTTCATGTGCCAGGTTTCAGATCTCCATAGTTCTGGCTTTCATTACTTGGCTGCTCATTGCCATGTCTTCCCTTGTCATGTTTTGGCTTTTGGCATCTGTTTAGAAACTGATGTTTTATTCCTGTTGTCTTTTCCTGTACATGTTGGCTTTGTATGCAACACTTCCATAATTTGCAACTCTCATTTTTCAGTGTCTAAAATATTATCCCAGTAAATTGAGAAACGAGAAAGTACCCGGCTTCCCCTTGCTGCATGGTCCTCTTTTTTTCAGATTTTTTTTCTTTTAATTTTTTACTTTCTTTTGAGGGAGATTTTAACCCGCTAACAAATTTATTCTTAACTAAAATAACAGACCATTTGATCTTGTGACAGAACCAACCATTGATCTGGATCATTGACTGAGATAACCCAGATTGCAGTTCACAACGGGGTTTGGCTATCTAGGTGCCCTGTTTAGGCCAAGACCACAGTGCAATTTAATCCACTTGATTGGTGAATGAAGGTCTAATTTATACCTATGCAGTTTTCAGGTGACCCCACAATTTTTTATATCTCATTCCACTGGATTATTATGAAAGCACCAATTTTCCCTATTAAGACTTGCACAATTTTGGGCATGGCAATGGCGTTCAACTGGAATATAATGAAGCACCAATTTTCCCTTTTGCACTTACCTGCACACATAACTAGCTTCATTTGGGCAGCCAATCTTACTGAACATCTCAAACACTTGGTTCTTGGGGTTCTACGAAAAGAAGTACCCATTGTTGATGAGCGGGTTAGGTGGATACCAGGTCAGGCTGACTGAGGTTGAGTGCAAAATGGAGGTATCCGTTCTCTACTTAGCATCACCAGAAGTGGTAAGTAACTGGTTACTTTATTCTTAAATCCTTTTTTAGGCTCTATTGAAAACAGATCCAGCGGGTAAGGTGGTCGCTTGGTTTGAGTATTGAGTTTGCTCTCCAAGGTTTTGAGTTTGATTCCCACTTCATGCATTATCCAAGTATTATGTATGAGGCCACATATATAATAGGATTTACTCATTAGCATCGAATAACCTTCAAGTTTAAGGTCAAAGGTCTGAAAGTTAGGCTAGTGAGAAATATTCTTAGTTATTAAAAAGAAAAAATCAGATCAAAGTAAGCTGTCAGGTTGCGGTTTGCATCCTATTCTATCCATACCTAAATACCCATGTATGTGATCATAAATTGTATGTAAATATTTAATAAATGATAACAACGTTTAAGACAGAGTTTTCCCTTAGTCATGTTTGAGTCAATTAGAATTGGACCCGGGATCTATTAATTAAAACCGTGTACAGCCTGAGTCATGTCTGAGTGATGTGATGCTCCTATGCAGTCCTTGACCTGTTTTCCCTGTTAGTCACTTCCCAGTTCCCATCATGTCCATTTAGAGCATACACTCTTGTAGTCTTGTGTGTTTATGGCCCGTGTTGCCCAAGTACGGATCTTGTCCAAATCCCGTCTCTTTATTTATTTGGCCTAAAACTAAGCCCTGAATCCATCCCATGGGTCTGCGAGGTAGGCACAGGCCCAGCCCAGGCTTGGTCAGTTCAGAAATAGGGTCAGAAACTGCCTGCGTAGAGCCTGCAGGCCCAAAATTAGTGCCCAAATCCATCCTAAAATGAGCAGGACTTGTGCTGGCCCAGCCTATCAGCATCCTGTACGAACAACTAATGGCCCGTCTTCATGACCAAACTTGGTCCTGAGTGTTAGGCCCAAGGAGTAACCGGGTATGGCCTTAGTGTGAATACTAATTAAACCAGAACCCAGTTGTTTGAGCCATAATTATTATACGCCAAGCCTTTCTTCGTATTCAAATCATTGCTTATCTCAATGTTTATAGAAAATCCCATTGGTTAAAAACATCCAAGTGTTTTAGCCACATTGTTCACCCGGTTGAGCTAATGGTGAGCGGTTGTGGTTGAAATCATACTGCAACATGTAGTTGGATGTCCCTTTTACGTCAAGTGAAGCAAGGGTTTATCCTAGTAGAAGCTTTATTAGGGCGGGGTGTTGGTTTGGTTCAACCACGTCGGTCTGTTGATTAACTGGGTAATTGGACCTCTGCTTACTGTCTTATAATAAGAACATTTGTTAAATTATAGCCTCATATGTGAGGGCCATAATCATTGTTATATTGTAAAAGGTTGAAGCCGCTTATGTATAGAAATCATTAATTTTATGGATGAGATGATTAAATCATGTAAGTATATAAAACAGAAAACTAGGTTTATTTTGTAATAATTGAGTCAATTTCAAGTGTGATTTCCACGTTGGTGGGAAAGAGATGTTAGTCCCCACATAGTTAGCACTAATCATTGCATTAAATACGAATATAATATAACATAATCATAGCAAGGAAGAATGTATGGACTTGGCAACATGATATAAAATGACAACTTGTTGGCTAAACATGATTTTCATTCATCAGCTCCTATCCCTTTCAGAATTATTTAACGACTCAACATGGTCGTTTTTTTAAAGGGTAAGGGCGGGGGAGAAAAGAAGTTCAGTTCAACGAAGGTGACGATTGATCTAATGCTTATCAAATGCTCAATGCAATGCAACCTTCATCGTTGGGCCTATTTGTGTCTACTTTGATGAAAGTGACCATCATAAAGGTTTTAATTAATGAACTGGTCTTGTATCCGAACGCTTGAACGAAGTTAATGTTTCTGGAACTTTCTGGACCAGCCCAACCCTGAGGTCTAAAAATCATTAGATCAGACCTTGGTCAGACTCTGGGAAACAAAACCTGGACTGGTCCCTACTGGACCCAAATCTTGCTAGGAGGAGACGATAAAGTAGATGAAGACTGTTGTGCATTTCTCCCGGAACTGGTCCTCGGTTATTTTCTTATAGACATGGAGGGTGCCTTTAATTTAAGGGTGGTCTCGGCATTAGATATGGTTTGTGCATGAGAAAATTATACTTGCTGTTCAAGTTTTACTATGGGACATCTGCAAATTGGGTTGCAAACAGGTTGGACCGGAACCATTATTGAGAGGATGCACCTGGAACCTGTTAGTTTTCAGGATCAAGAAATGGAACTGTTAATGAGAGGAATGGACTGAGAGCTAGAATTGAAACCATGTATGGGGTAGGTTTTGGTCCAATCTGTGTAGACAATGCTTTGGAGAAAGAACTATATTTTTTGAAAAAAACTAGGGCAATGTGTTGTCTCTCGAGTCCACGGGCCAAAACCGAGGTGGAACCAAACCTGGACCCATTTACTTATCGTAACCTAAATAAGGACTCAAATGCGATTATTGGCAGGTTGGGACCGTCAGGTGTTCGGAAAATTGAAGACCTATTCACACCCTCGGATCCTTTTTTCCCTTCCTTTCCTTTTAACAGCCTTCCTCGACAGTCCTATCTGCTTACATGCACTGAGCAGAGGTAGATGTTACATCATTAAAAGATAAATATAAGGTATATTAAAATAAGAGTAGAGGTATGGTAAAATCCTTATTTGAATAGTATGAGGTAAAGTATAGGCAGGTAGTATAGAAATAGATTAAAAGGCACCTTTTGTTGTAAAGTTTAGTAGAGCATATTTTATGGAACTGTTTTTTTGTTGTAAGCAAAACTGGTAAATGATAACTCATCATGAGTTTACTTCCGCTCCTCCGTTTTTGCACCCAAGTTCCATGAAAAGATTAATATCTCATCACTTGCTCTACTTTAGTTCGACCCACGCAGGGATACTTTACCACACATGCACCCACATGCATATATAAATGCACATACACTATAGTCCTTTTCACTCTTAAATATGAAAGATAAATGCAAATTGCTATTCCGTTCCAACTTTTTTTTTCTTTTTTCTTTTTTTGGGAAAAAAAACTTATTAAAGAGAAAGAAGAGAAAACAATAGGAAAAAAAACAAGACAAACACCTAAAAACTTGACTCCCACTCCTAGCCAATATCCTCCCTAATTGAGTACCAAAACTTAGCAAGGTATGTGTTTGATCATTCAGGAATGATTATTTAGGAACCTAGGAATGAAATCAACCTAACTTTTCATCACCCTTAAATAGGAAAGCTAAAATGCAAACCACTATTCCTTTCCACCCAATTAATCATCACGCTCAAACACGAAAGTGAAAAAAATGAATAGGGATAAAAATCTGACGACTTACATTGTTAGAGGGTGCCAATTAAGGATTGACGTTTGTAGGCTTAACATCTAAAATAATTAAAGCTGTTATAGGGTGTTCATTTGTGATCGTAGGATTGAACCCCAGCTAGTGTTGAAGTCTCTAAGTAAGTAAAAATCATACAAAAAGAAGGGGTTTTGCCTATAGAGTAGTAACCCTTAGCCATAAATAATGAAGGTTGAGCTAATTCTCCATACGTTCTCATGTAATTTTTATGCACTAAAATGCCTTTGATTGTGTGATATTGCATATTGTAATTTTGCGATTTTGCAACTCTTTAATTTATTTGATATCGCATAAAAGTTTTCCCTTTATTGCATTAAAGAAGAAATATATATATATATATATATATAAGCACATATAGTGTAATTTTATATTATATTGCACTGTTAAGAATATTTTAGCCCATAATAACTGCATGAGTACCCGTGGAAACAAAAATCTCACCTTGGTCCACGGCTAATGGCAAAAGATATGGTACGGACAAAACTGAGGGGAGGGGTGGAGCTCATGAATGAGCTCGATCTTAGCCACTAGACCACTTATCCATCTTTTGGAATTTATTAAAACTATGCTGTAGTTTGTGCAGAGATGTACTATATTATCTATTTACACTCAAAATCTGTCCTAGAGATTTATTGAACATATATTTTTTGTAAGATATTGAAAATCTTGTGGAAGTTTATTATAAGTTTCTAGTAGCATGTGAAGAGATATCTAGCATTTCCTCTCCTAGAGGTGAAAGGTCGAGGGTAATAAAAAAGTCTAGAAATGTACTTCATTCAAGAAAAATTACAAAAAAGAAAAACACCCCAATGGTTTTCTATTTTTTCTCTAAATTTTCTAGAAATCATGATTTATTGAAGTGTTTATAAGCTGATCAAGGAAGACAAGACAACTGACAAACAGTAGACTTTGATTTTGAATTACGACAAATAGTAGATTTGACAACACTAGCCAGACAGTCCATAATGCAATGCTCTGTACATAATAAGGACCCCAAAAAAAGGAAGAATTGCGTTTATGCTTTTTCATTATGGTGAATAGTTTTGATGGAAATAATATTCTCTTTCATATTTTGGATGTGTGGAGGCCTGGTGGACCTGTGATCATTTGGATCTCATCCACATGCGTCCAACAATCTCCCATTTATCCATGTGATCGCATCGACATCCTTAAAATTTTGTTTTGTTTGAAAAAACTTCTTTTGTAAAATGATTTGATCTTGGACTTAATATTTTGAAAAAGTTTGAGGGGCGTGCTTAAAAGAAAAAAGAATCTTCCATTCATTTCTTTATGATGACTTTTTCTATTGTGATTTTATGAAAAATCATTATGATCACAAATCACCATTTAGACAATTTTAGCTCCTCAAAATTTGAGGATTATACATCACACCAAACTTATGATAAGATCTAATGGCTCATGTTAATTTAGTCTTAAACTAGGACTAGCGCCCAGGTTGAAAAGGATGTGTATTTATCAAGTGATTGGATTTATCATAAGTAGATTACGGAAGAGTGCCATATAAAATATTTATTGGAGATTTTCCAAATATTTATAACATATATTATATAATTAATAAATAATTTGCTCCCAATGAAAGAACTGTCACTCAACGGTTAAAACGATTGGATTTGGACACTCATCCTTCCTATACTCGCTATAGTATTGGATCGTGCAAAGAATTAGTAGAGGGCCTCTTTGTTCGAATCCAATAACTAGTAATCAACTTGGGTCATTTTTTGGCTGGATTGGTTGGTACATGGTAAGGACATACAATAGTTGCCACCCTTATTTTCATCTCATCAATGGGCCTAGGATTCATGGGCTCAGCTGGATTCAGGGCCCATCGTTTCCAAACCCAATTGAGAGCCTAGGCAAATGGAAATGATTGAGGAACCAAGTCTGACCCCACAACCACAATGTACATCTTAGGAAACTTCACAGAACTTTCCACATTGGAGACATTTCTCAAATTTAAGTCCTTTGTGCAGTTTTTGTACGGATCAGAGAGGATCACGGCTCTTCCATTGAGAAAATTTTATTCATGTGGGTGGATAACTGGATATAGAGCGCCGACAGAAATGTGGGCCCACCCACTACAAAGCAGGTGGTGGCGATTCCGGTCCACTCTTCACGTGGTAGGCCCACACTCTTGTTTTGTTTGATTTTGTCACCATTTACCAGACACTCTCATCTACTTTTAGCTGGCATATGACAGTCACAGCTGGGGAGCAAGTGCCACCCACGTTGTTGATAAGGCCACATTTGGTTAAGTCTGCGGAATTGAGTTTCTACCTCTCTAGGTAGAACTCTAGTTCCTCTCGGTCCTAAAATCACAGCACAAAAGGTGCATAAAACAGCCCTGTTCTTTTTTAAGTTTTCTGCAGCACCAAACGACTATAATTTTTAAGTGGCAGGTGCCCAGCATAATTTTCGTGTTAAGCATCAAGCATAGCTTTATATTGTAGATGTACTTATTATAATTAGTGACTATGTTTGGTGTCTAGTACTAAAATAATAGTAGGCACCGGGCACATGAAAACTATTCTTCACGGACAAGGTGTTGTCTCCTGCCCTTTTCATTGAAAGTTCTGCGTGCACAAATAGGCTTGGGGTGGCAAAACTAACCTGATCAAACAGACCTGAGAACACAGAACGTGCATCCGGCACAAACCCAACCTGCACTATATTTCTGTGTGGGCCAATGAGTCGGAAAATATTGATCCGATGTTAAAAATAGGTGGACCAACCTTTTGGGATTGATTGTTGTGGGAAAACGACCCCACCAATGTCTGCAGGTCAGGCAAAAAATCAAAATATGCCCTTTGTTTCAATGAACATGTGTGGGCCAGCCAACGTTCATAAGGATTAGGATGGAGGGGAAGAACGAAATTAGGTGGATTCAACGGTTTGGGCAGGTCAATTGTGTTTGATCCGTGAGAGAGGTTGAAGGTATCAAACCAATTTAATAGACATGTTTAATAAATATTAAACATTTCGATGCAACTCTTGCCCCTGCTGGGGCCAATGTGATAGGTAGGGGGTTGGAGGAGAGGGCGTCACACAAAGAAATCCTCTGAAGTACAAAGATGGAAATTTGCAAATGCACATGTTAGTTATTGTTGCAAATGGGTATCCTATGAGGATCTGAAGTCTCTGGTTCGAGTAACCAAGTATAAAACCTACTTTTTGGATGTCAGGGACATTTGAATCCCGATAAGGAACCATGGTCCTGTCCATGGATGGTGAGTCGAGGACTGAATCCTTGTATGTTATGTTGTGAGGATCCAAATACAAGATGATTACATTTTTCATAGGATTAAAGTTTATAGAGGAAAATAATTTGGTGAAAAGTAGTTTTCACCATTATTTTGTGAGAAGTCTAGATGGGGCCATATATTATCTATTTTAAATCTTGTAATACACATGAACTCCCCTAATAGTAACACGTTACAAGTTTCGGTCAAATCCAAATCTATTGAACTGTTGGATTAACTGTGTACCAATTCGAATGAATTGGATTGGATTGAATTTATGAGTCATGCATGAAGGGGTTAGAGATATGTGATTGAAGTCAAACTTGATATTTATGGTGGTCTCATATAGATCCTTTCATCCCCCTAATCCCATCCCCAAATAGGACCCACTATAAAAAGTTCTTTACAGTATGTATGTGAGAACATTTCTTACAGGATTAAAGCCTTTATGCCTATGGGGTCCACTTGGGGACCCACATGGGGATGGAGATGGAGGAGATTTGAAGGTCTCCCTAAGAGCCCCCTCCCGGCAAAAAATTAGCATCATCCATTATCTCTGTCATCGCCATTTGGGCCCACAACTTTTAGCAGTGTACATTCTATTTGAATGGATCATTAGTTAATCCAATGGTCTAGTTACATTGGATGGGGTAAAAAATTGGTGGACATATGCAATTTAGGGGGCTTTTGTGTGTGGTCCATTTGGATAGACCAATGGTGGGCCCCACACATGCTGGCGAATGGAATTTCCTCCATTCGGTCGAGCTTAAGTGAGGAAATCCCATATAAATATATATATTGAAGGTTGTAAATATCTTTGGTTATATTTACATTTGATTGTCTATTTAACTTTAATTAGACACCATTTAATTGTCTAACTTTTATTTTTAAAAAGCCCACTCTTTTATCCAATTATACCAATGCAGTACATCTTATTTAAGAATTCGGATCTTGAATTGAAGCCGTTTTTAAAGTCGATTGTAGATCCGGATGCAAAACGACATTCTAACTCAATTTCAGATCTGAATCCAAAAATGGATCTATAATGATGGATCAAAGTCTTAGTCTACCATGGTTCCACAGCCAAAGTGAATCTTTTGTGCTGATGTATACTAATAGACCCTCTAAGAGCCCTTTATGTGTGGAATTGAATATATATATAGGTATTTATGGTCAAATATAATCCCATCAATCGATTATTAAAGAGGTGAGGGCTAAAAGATATAACAAGCGGATTAATTGAGATCTTAAACTTCTTCAAGATTTAAATTAAGGGAGATAAGCAGCCCAAATCTATTCAAATTTGAAAACTAACTAAAGCAAAACTACTAAACAACCCCTCGGCCACCGGTGACGTTCATGAGTGAGATGACTCCAACAGGCCCACTCTAGGCTGCCTATAGCTTGGACCATTTGCTGTTGACCCCTGAAAACTAAATATTGCAAATACTAATGGATGTGGGGCCAATTTGGAATTGGACCTTTTGTACCACACCTTTTCCATTGTCCTTGCTAGAAGAAAATGGGATTTTTCCAGTGCCACGACTAATGTTAGTCATAAATAATTGCATTTTGTGACCAAAGTTGAGAAAGTTCTTCACCGGTTATTCATATTTGTACTATTTTATAACATTGATTTGTTTTTTTTTTTTTTTGAATAAGATCGCCTTGAATTACAAAATAAGAAAAAGGTAAATACTACATAATCTGTTTAAAATTCTGCTATAACACAACAAAAAATATGCTGATGCGACATTTGAATAATTTTTTCAATTTTCATCTCAAGATAGGGTTATCTATGGCTAATGGTGGCCATACCACCAAAAAAAAAAAAAGACACCCAAGAAGATTCTTCTTGTAGAGTAAAACAAAGTGAATCCAACAATACCAATTCCTGATTTTGAGTGGGTTGTCCCTTTCTTTGCACCGACTCTTTTATGGTAGCTCCTATTTGTTTTTTTTGTTTAGGGAAACAAAAACCCTTACAGTTGAAACAAAAGTTGCCCTTTCTTCCACCCAAATTATGGTACAGGACAACATGTTAATGAGATTGAGATTGAGATTGATGGAGGAAGATGCAAGTGAGATGGAGACTGCTTTGAATGTTGTGTGGAAATGTTGGGTTCTAAAACGTGGCAGAAGGTTAAGTATTGTGGAATGGCAGACCGCAGAACCACAGCACCCACAATTCCATATATCCCACAAATTGAATGATCTCTGGAAGGCAAGGAAAGGAGACACGAAGGAGGCATTGTTGCTCACTTGCTCTCACACTAACGTTCCTGTCTCAGTCATGTACTCCTCACCATAACTTAACAATGCAACCACGTATCTGTATACGACTGCCATAGTCATTTATTTAATTGCATGGACTATATTTAGTAAACTGTCGACAATGCATCTCAATCTCAATCAAATACCTAATTCCAAGGTGTTAAATTGAGTTGGAATAAGTTTGTTTAGTGTGTGTATCCATCAATTAAGGTAAGAACTTACATGTATTTTTACTATTTTGGGCGGTGGGTATACTCAAATGAAAGGTGTTGTTGTCTTAAGCACCTCAAAATTATCTGAATCCTTAGCTATTAGATAAAGACGATTAAGTGCATGAGCAATAGAGAGCCTAAAAATTCAGATGAGTGTCAAATTTTCATTGTGGACAATATAGGGAGAAGGGGATTGTGTGTGAATGGTTAAACTGATTAGGCTCTTACCATTCTTGAAAGTTTCTTTAAAAAAAGTATCATATATAATTGTATATAATATTATTTTCAACTGTATATATTGTACATTTGGGCACACAGGTATTTAGTTCTAGACCTGATTAAAGCTAGACTCAACCCAATTATTAACTAGGGCTAATTTGTAGACCTAATCATCAGTTGAGTCTAAAAGAGGATCCATCTCGACCGTACCTGAGTTTTTGGGTATTCTCCTTGGGGTAACTTGTGTGGTTACACTGACAACCATAGGGATGACACCTCAAATCATTTTATTTGGTTCACTTAGTCAGTTTTGTTTAAAATTTTTATCTTATGAAGAATCTCTAAGAAAAAAGAAGTTTTTGAAATCAATGACCCTGGCTTTTGATAGTTCCATTTAGTTTATATTTTATATTTTATATTTCAGGCACTTATATACACAAACATTAGAACATACATTGAGACAGGTTGGGGGTAGGTATCAGATGAAACCATCACATACCAGCTATTAGCTTAAACCATGATTTAGACCTGGAGTTTTGGCTGATTGGTTAATTGTAACCTTCTAACTTGAGTTTTTTTATGTCAATGAAAATGTTTTCATTATGATATGCCGAATGTGAATAAAAATCAACTCTCTGTGGTATATAAGTGTGTCCCACTATATAAAAGGAGGTTGGTGATTTAGCTATTTTAATTGAGGTTGATTTTAGTAGATGTTGCGTGTAAGAAATAATTTTTTTCACCGTAGGCTATTTGATCATATCTACATACCAAGTGTCTTCTTGTATGGAAGCTTAGGTGATAGTGATTGATGTCCATGTCATTAAGTTTGAAGGAGTCTTTTTAAGCTATCAGGGAAACTTAACAATGCTTATCTTTGATCTAATGAAAATATAGCAATCTTATCAATAAATTATATAGAAATATAAAACACCTGATGATGCGATCTTTTAAAAATATCCACAAAATTGACCATGTCAAAAGAATATACTGGACAATCAGTGTAAAAAAGATAAAATGGTTAGAACAGTTACAAAGGCAATTTTTTTAATCATTTGTTAATTTTGTTATGTTATAGTAATTTATAATTAATTTATTTTCTGGGACTTTTTTTTTTCAATAATACTGAAATTTACGAATTTGCAAATACCCCCAAATTTTTTCCAGTAAAATTTCACTAGGGATTGTTATGAGAAAAGAAAACCTCTAAAACTCTAGAAAAACAACGGAGGACTCAAGTATTTCATAATGATGGTAAAGTACCTCTCGCCACTTCATTCTATATGGTTATTATTAGTTTTTTTTGTGTGTTTTTTTTTCTTTGATGTTTGGCTCCATTCCACAATACTATAGAATGTCTGGGACATTCCCTAATATTATGAAATATCATTTTTTCACAATTTTTGCATGTCGAATTAGTCCAATATATCATGGAGTGTTGGATTATTCTATGGTATCATCGAATGGGCCTCTTTGGGTTGTTGAAAGTGTGTAGGCCCTCCATCCGTTATTATCAAATTTAGGGGAATCTTTTTCTTATTTATTTATGATTCTCACTATTCTTCCAAGAACTATCAGTAACTTTATGCGAGAACTATAATTGTAAGTTGCTCATTGAAAATGGTAAGAAGTCCCCCTTTGCTTGTCACTATCTATCATCGGCCCACAAGATCCCTTATATGATTCTTGGAACCACCACTCTTAAAAAATAAAAACAATAGAATGCTCTCGTATGAAAATACAACATCTAGACAACTTCCTATCTCCTTTTAGCCCATTTGCAATTAGAAAGGGAGATTATTTGATGTTCAATTCTTAATCTCCAGCTTTAACAATATGAATCCAATTATACATAAAACAAATGAGTCTCCAAAAGATCATTTCTATCCAGCATTTGTCATAAAAAACTTCAAAATGGCATCCCTGCATCATGTTCTTAGAATTCTTCAAACTCTGTTTGATGGGGAGAATTCCAAATTAAGTAAATGGAGTCTTTAGCCCTTGAAAATCTCCAAATTGCGAAATCCCGTGTTCTGCTTCATTATGGAAACATCCGGAAAATTTTGGAAGGACACAGCATTTGTGGAATTTGACTTACTTTCAAAATAAATTGTCCACATTTCAGCAAATTCTTTCAATGAAAAAAGGCCTCAGACGATGGAAAAATGGATGAATAATATATTTCTTGTGAACTGCATTTCTCATGCAACAAACTTGAATCTCGTTCATGTAGAAGGCAGCACCCAAACAACACCAACTGAAAACAGCCCATAGAAGAGGACATATGTACCACGCTTACAAGTATCACCCATCTCCAAGAGAACCAACTAAACAAAGCATTTGTACACAGTAAAAACAAGGGATAAATATCCTTATGACACTCCCAAAACTTGGGAAAGAGATGGAGAAAGGAATTGAAAGAACAATAACAGAGAAACTGACTCATAGCCTCACCACTGTATAATCACACAAACTTAAAAAGCACAATACTACTTTGATCACACAATGAACTGAACCCCTTAAATTAAAATGGGTGACTGACTGTTTTGGCTCACATTACAATCTCAGGCTTCAAGATGTTGGATTTGATCTCCTTGTGGGGGAGGACAACGCCTCCATTGCTGTAAATCTCATCAGATACATGCACATCCTCTCCAAGGATGGTCATGTTCTCGATGCGGGCCCACTGCCCCACAGTGGAGTGACATCCGATGATGCTGCTCGAGATGCAGGCATGCTTCTTGATGCGGGCACCACGCATAACCGTGCAGCGGGAGAGCCTCACCCCTGACTCAACCACGCAGCCTGGCCCTATGGCCACATCAGGCCCGATCAGGCAGCCCTCACCAATAACGGCAGTCTCATGCACAAGAACATTACCAACAATGTGGGATCCAGCAGCCAATTGGGAAGATGACTTGTTCCGCAATGAGTTAAGATACAGTCTCAGGCCAGTAATGTAATCCCTTGGCTGACCAATATCCATCCAGAAGCCTGGTAAGACCATGGCAAAGAGCTTTTGCTCTGCAGCGATATTCGGGAAGACCTCTTTCTCGATGGATGTGGGTCTCAGTTGGATTCGGTCGAGAACAGACGGGTTCAATAGGTAGATCCCGGCATTGATCTTGTTACCCACAAATAATTTTGGTTTCTCCACAAACTTCTTCACCTTTCCAGTATCATCCTCCATGACCACGACACCATATTTTGATGGTTCATCAACCTATTCAATTCAATCAAGACACATTTCTCTCAGTGGAATAAAATTTCAAGGGGTTTCAATTTCAGTCATCTATTATGGATGTTCAAAAGTGGAAGGTCATTAATTCGTGTGGTGATTACCTTAGGTAGGACATATTTTCTCAAGAATTTTACACTTCAAATCTAAATTGGAGACTCAGAAAAATGCCCCACAAAATGTGCTTTCAGATATCAACCTAAGAGAACTTATTCCTATTCTTTTTTTTTTCTTCCTCAATATTCAAACTAAGTATAGAGATGGGTCCTAAACTGCATGGTAATCCCTACCATGGAAGGCCATCCAACAATAAAATAGAACAGACAACTGAAATGTATTTGCTGCTGCAGGTGGGCTAAATTTTTTGAAACAGGTTCTCGAACAAAAAAAAAATTTTTTTTTTTGAAAGACTGGGTGAAATAATTAATAACAGGAGACAAATGAGGATCAATAGACAGATTTAAAAGTGGTGAGGCTCTTATCTATATTACCTTGGTCACCATTATAGAGGCCTCTCCACCATGAGCTTTGTGGAACTTAATCATCTCCTTGAGTGGGTACTCACAGATAACATCACTGTTGAGGACGAAAAAAGGCTCACCCGATTCGTCAATGAGCTTGTCCCTCGCTAGAGCGAGGGGACCTGCAGTCCCTAAAGGCTCGTTCTCCTGAGAGCAGGTGATCTTAATGCCAAGATTGGCCTCAAACTCCTTCAAGAAATTCAGCATCTCCTGCCAAACACAAGGGCCAGATAAATGCAGAGCAAAAAGAAACTTGGGTGCAACACGAAATAAGAAGGCTGGTGTGATAAGGAGCTATCTCTTTACCTCTGGTCGGTAACTTATGGCCAAAACAACTTCGGTTACTCCGATCTCTTTCAATGCTTCAATCTGGTAATAATAATAATAAAGGGCATAAAAATCATGGTCAATATTACAATGTCCATCAAATTTGCTAACCAGCAAAACAGTAGCTCTAGGTCCATTGAATTTCATGTTTTTAAGGAGATGATGGGTTTCCTCTTCATTTTTTATGAATAGAGGATTATGTGACAGGTGTGGGACTTGATATCGAGTTGTTTATTGTTCATTTTTCAATAAAGCATTACTTTCAAGAATAAGCAAATTGAATTGCCGTATATACTGCAGAAGTTCATCGGATGCTAGAGTTTAGACTGATGGAAAAGGATTCAACAAGCAGTAGCTCATCAGAACTAAATTTAACCAATACACTCTGTTGATGTGTGCATAACAACATAACATTATTTTGTAGGGAATGAAAGTAGCTTAGAAAGTATCCAATAGAGTCCAGAATTTACATTGATGCATCGAGGACTCAACAGGCAGAAGCTCATCAGAACTAAATTGAACCAATACAATATATTCATGCGCGCACCATGACATAAAAGTTTGTTTTGTTTGACAGTCAGTTCATACTTGAGCCTAAAACTGATTAGTTGTCAGTCAATTCAGTCAAAAGTATCTAATCAGTTGAGACTTGAGCCTGGTTAAACAGACCAGTTGTCAATTCATCAACATCTATGGATGAAACAGGAGATTAAGCCATAAAACTCAAGACTTCCTCCTTTCAGCAGATAGACACAGGGTGAGAAAATATACCTGGTGAAGAATCATGGGTTTGTTAGCAAATTCAACAAGCGGCTTTGGAACACTCAGCGTTAAAGGCCGCAACCGCGTCCCGTACCCTCCAACAAGAATAAGTGCCTTCATGGTGCTATTAAACTGTCTCCTGTTGACTGAACAGATCAAAACAATGAAGAAACTTAGCAGAGGTCTCAAAAAAAAGCAACACAAAGTGAGGTATTTATAGATGAGTCTGCAGTAAAGTTTATCTAGATACAGAAAAAGATGTTTGCATTGAACTCCAGCATCTGTAATTTGCAATCACAAGGACAAACTTTGGTTCATTGAACCATAGCAAAGATATCGATCTAAAATTTTGAGTGTCAAAATGAGATCACCAGAGGGTGTAAAATTGAGATCACCACAGATTCTACCAGCAGCTAGATGGGGAGATAGCTAGACACGTGTTGATAGAAATCAATGAAAACCAAGTGTAAATATCAGATGAAAGCAGTGAGAGAGATAAAAAAAAAAATTTGAGTGTAAAAAGTGTAAGAATAAGCCACCAAACACTGCAGAAGTAAAATCTGTCACCATAAATGACTATGTGAAGTCCAGCTAGATTACAGTAAAAGATTCACAAGGCCATTGCTGCAAATATGACATCTGGAGGCTACTTTATTCTTGTTTTCCTTTTGCTTATAGTAGTCTCTGGAAATGCATTTACCATTACTGCAGCAATTCTGCAAATCTAAGCACTGGTAACATGGAAGAGGTATGGTTGATAAGGACTACCCATCCAGTGAGTTCTACACTGGTGGGTCCACTGTAAAAAAATATTATAACAGAGGGTGATAAAAGAACCATAATTTAGAGCTTAAAGATGTAAAAATGACCCAGAAGAGATAAGAAGCTTTGAGATTAAAATAAAAGAAAAAAAAAAGACAAAAAAAAGGGTATGAAAGGTATGCATACTAATTTTCAACAGCAAGATAAGAACATGGGTTAAAATGGATTCCTGAGCAGAAAATAAAACAGATCTAACAAAACTGGTGTGTGTGTGTGTGTGTGTGTGGCTGCGGAAGAGCTCTAGCTGTTGAAATAAGCAAGAAAATGGTCAGATCAGGAGAAACTGAAAAGAGAAATCCTGTTTTTGAATGAACTAAGAGCCACAGAGAAGAATTCAAGGAATCTAAAGAAACCACTAGGAATCTCATTGAATTCAAACAACTTGTCAAGAAATTGAAGCACAGGGGTTGGGGAAGGCACAGAACCTAACCAACATTGGAAAAAAAGTGATGATAATTCATAAAAATGCAGCAAGAAAATCAGATCTACTAAAAAAAAAATTCAAAGCTTGAACTGAAACCCAACATTACAAACAGAAAAAAAAAAGGGATATTTTTTTCTGAATCCAATCAAATTCAAGAAATCATGAAGAGAGAGAACAGATCTAGCAAGAAATTGAAAGAAGGATACTAGTAAAGGAAAGAAAAAAAGTACTAAAAAACTGTGAAAGAAAAGACACAAGCAAGCACCCACATGTTCCATAGATAAAAAAGGAAAAGAAAGCACTACCAGTAGCCCTAAACACAAGAAATCACAAGTCATGATGTAATGTGAATCAGTCTCAAGCCCCCAAAGCAAGTCTTTCTAAAATCTATACATAGTCCCACACTTCTTAAATGAGAATTATCAGAACCCAAGCCCCCCACAAAATTCAAATGCCGAATTTCTCCATTCTTCAACCTCCAACTCAAAATACCCAGCCCCAATTTTGCAGGAAAAAAAAAAAAACTTCAAGCTCCAATGTCCAAAATCAAAAACCCAAAACCCCAACTCAGAAATCTACAATTCAAAAATCTAAACCAACCCCAAATCAAAATCCTCAAAGACAAGAAAGCCCATAATTTCTGAAAACAAAGAGATGGGTAAAACCATAATTCCTAAAACCCTGCTTTGGATAACCACTCCACCCCAATTCCAAGAAGAAGAAGAAGAAGAAGAAGAAGAAGAAGAAGAAGAAAAGTCCTCCAGATCTAATAACCGGACCAGATTTTGAAGACCCATTATCCAAATTCGGAGAAAGAAGAAAGAAAGAAAGAGAAAATGAAGTAGAAAACCCCACCTGGCTTCTGCTTCTTTGAGGCCTATGAGAGAGAGATGTGAATGCAAGGAGGAAAGGGAGAGATATAGTACTTTATATAGGGATAATGATCAGGATTCCTGCACTTGCTGTAAAACCTTGTTATTAATGGGTGAGGAAATTTAAATTCCCGTGCACGTAAAGTGGGTGTATATACCATGTAGAGTCTACATGGGGCAATGGGTTCCCGTTTCCCAAATGAAGATTTGGTCCAAAACCACGATACTTTCTGACTTTTGGTGCTTATTTTGTACTCATTTAATTTTGTGTTTCAGATTTGGGCCCCTTGAATTGGACGACCAAGGCATATCTACACTGCCCAAAATAAATAAGTTCCTCGATTTAATATAAATTCTTTCAAAAAAATATTATTTTATACCAAAGAAGACAACAAAGATATAATTTCACCATAATGGTTTCGGGTCTCCTTTTTAGTTAAGATTTTTGAAATATAAGCTTAATGGAGATGCACAGAGACATGTTTAGTTTTTCATTTTTATTATTAAATAATATATATATTTTAGATTTTTTCTAATATTATAATGAAAGTATCAAATTTAACATATTTTTAGTTTTATGGCCTGGGTTGGCCACGTGCCCTTTTTTGCTAGTATTCTACTGGGGATTTGTATGGATGGATGCGAATTATGAGTGGGGGATGAGGAGTGGGTACAATGACATTTAGATTAGGGTATTCCGTTTAAGCCAAATTGATAAGTGCTGATTGAGATGAGTGTTAATGGGAGTTTAGATCGACTGTAAACTAAAAAATTAAAAAAAAGATGTTATTAAAATAATTCTTTCAATTTTACATAAAGAAGTTAAACTTATTGACTCTTGCACCCACACTATGACCTTAGCTAGCTAAGATATAGTTGGTATGGATTTCGCATTGGATTTTGCCTCACTATGTTTTTACTATTTTATATTTTGAGGCTTAAAATTAGAATGAGGATCATTTGTTGGGATTTATAATGAGCATGCCTAATGCAGCTTTAAATGTTTACCTCCTATGATGAGATGGTTACAACCATTTGGAGAAATCTTTCCAACCCCTTAGCCTCCTAAAATTATCATTTTTCTAAGTAAGACCAACGGATCATCTTGCTTCATTCCCTCCATCAAAATATTGTAGGATAGAAAGGTCTTGTTGGATTAGAGATAAAAATGAACTATTTGACCGGAATCATGACAATCATTGATTTAAAAGCCTCAAAATTTAATGGTTTCTAAGTTACATCTTTTACAAATTGAATGAAATAGTAAATAAAATGAAGTTGAGTATCAATTTAAGTGCTAGGGGAGTGCGAAGGGTTAAAATTGATAATATATGGGTTTTCCAAAGAGCAAAAATCATTACCTCTCATAGGAGATGCTAAAGGTACCTCTCACATCAAATATTTTGATATGTTTAATTATGGGCAATATTTAAGTGCATACATCCATCACCGGTGAAGGACACTTCCTTCTTTGTAAGCATTAATATAGAAAAAGATAAAAAGAAACACTTTTTTGATCTTTGATAGGTCAAAAAGGGAAATGCTTCTCACCAAATGGTGAACTTGAATACTCCCCTTTAATTATATAAATATATATATAGGAGAATCTTCATATGCATCTGTCCCTTACCATTTTTTTCGCGAGAACTCTAAATAGGGCCCATCTATCACTCAATCCAAACCTTGCAACACACATGTAACCCCATGATAGCAACTCACCCTAACTTTTGATCAAATCTGGATTTATTGAACCGTTGGATCGACTATACACCAATCCGAACAGAATGAATTTGTGAGTCATGGATGAAGGAGTTAGGGATATGTGATTGGGACCAAATTTGATATTTAGGGTGCTTTCACATAGATCTTTCCAACCCTCCCAGTCTCATCCCTTGGTGGGGTCCACAGTGGGCCCCACCAAAGAGTGTGTACGAAAAGTCGATGAGGGACGTATGCACAGGAAAAGGTCCTATATATATATATAAAAGATCTCATGGCTCATTTAACAACACCATTGAAGGCCCACCTCAGGTCCCACTTCCATCACACGCACACAACACCTTAAATTAGCATTAAACATATGAAGTTTGGCACTAATCTAGGTTGTGTCATGGGTGGATTTTGTAATGAAAAACTTTCTCCTTATCTCAATATTGATTTCAAAACCTTAACATCTAGTCTATTTTGAATCCATTGAAGTTGAGTTTGCTCTGGTACTCATCCACCCATGGACCTTTACGTAGTGCTGTATAATATGGCGGTTCATGATAATTGTCGCTCAGAAGATCAATGATAGGGGGTCCCACAAGAAGATGGAATTTCAAAAGAGGTGTGTCTTTAGTCGTGGGCCCAAAATTTTTGTATAAAGTATGCAGACCCTAATAGATAGTTTGGTTTTGGGAGAAAATTAAAAATTTTTACTTAGATTTTAGGGGCGGGCCACTAATTTTTATTAAATTTTTCGTAGTAAAAGTAGAATTTTTATATAAGTATGATGGGTGCGGGTGCGCCCACATGCTTCTACTTAGGTTTGCCCCTTGATAATGAAAAATATATATATAGACACATACACACATACATTCCCATGATGCTAGAAAATGCCTTTGCTTAAAATATATATATATATATAACTCGTTCCCGACCCACGTACATGAAAATTGAAAATTGAAGGGGGCACAACAGTGGAAATATTTGGACGTGCTCCGGGGAATACAAGGTGTCAGGCTAATCAACTTAATTATCCTAGCCATTTGTTTTAAGCTTTCAAAGTTTAATGATCAGTGCTAGTTTCGAGGTTGGTGTGTTTGAAAGGATTGCAACATATCAAAGACGAGCACCTGATAAGAAAACCATGAAAGTGGAGGAAGGTTATTGGGCGGTATTCCTAATGTGTGTTTTCTTTTGATTTTTATCATGAACATAAACGTAGCTATTATTCAAAAGCAAATAATTGTCAGACCTATGGGACTCGGCTGGGCCTTATTTGATCAAATCCCAACTCCTTACACTCACCAACCATGTCCTTCATCTCCCGTTCCACCCAATAAATCTGCAATTGCCCAACACTTGACATTTGTTCGAGTGTTTTGCATCCTTGGATTCAGCTATAAATTATCCTGCTTAGAAAATCTCAAAAGAGCACTTTTTATGATCAGATGATTGACATTTTTTATATGGTTGAATTGTAGATAGACCTTTTGGTTGAATCAAGATTTCAAAGTTGCTTTTTTGACAATTAAAATGCGAGGTTTTCTCTCATCAATCAATCATCATCTAAAGTTGTGATTGGTGAATGATGAGTAGATAGATGGATTTACATGCCAAACGAGTGCACGAGTGCCAAACGACAGCCTTCACAGCCAATGGATTTGCAATCCTATTTAAAACCTTTGGCCGTAAAAACCTAACAAGTTAGAATGTCAATCCGTGTATTTCTTTTCCAATTCAATGAATGGCCGAGATTACAGCATGAAGTGGATGACAATGCAAGGAACATGGTGTCATCCCCCCCCACCCCCCAACACGTTTGTTGCAAGCAGACGCTTGTGCGCATACTGTTTTATGCGACTCCCTCCACCCCTTGGTTGAAAACCTCTAATATATGTATTAGTGGATCCGAATTAGGGTAACAATCATGGCTCACCTAACAACCTGTCTTAAACTCAGGTTAGTAATTTCTTATTTGAGTTAACATTTTCAACAATCATGGCTCACCTACTAACCTGTCTTAAACTCAGGTTAGTAATTTCCTATTTGAGTAAACATTTTCAACCTAATTAATCTTTGGATCCGGTCAACTGTCATATATATTTTTTTGTTAGTTGTGTGGGCCTATTGCCACTGGACTAACATTAGATTAAATAATGTGTTGAGTACAATAAAAGTAGATTTTAATCTCCTACACACAATTCTCATGATAACCATGCGTCCGGATTTCAAAATGATGTGGGGTCTAGAATTATACACAGAAGAGTAATTTCCCCAAGAGGTCTCATGCTAAAAGTCCTAAATCCTGCTATTAGGTAGGAGTTTGAATGAGGATCAAAGTCTCATGGGAAAGTTTTGGATGAAGCTAAAATGGCCAACAAAGCAAAGAACTAATCATATTGACAGGTCTACATACCCCTGTGAGTTCTGGTGATTGGTTCAAGAATAGATGGATGATATGTACTGTAAAGAAAAAAAGGCAAATGTGTGAGAAGGTTAATCTGCAAATGTGCGCGGCTTGTAGCGTAGGCATGGGCGCAGGAAACGTGATGTTGGAGCCATTTCAGCATGGGCTGCACGTGCATTTCGTAGATAATGAAAAAGAGAAGGTGTGCTTGCTTTGGCCAATTTTGTTATTTACTTGAAACTTGCAATGTCCGCAGATGTCGGATGGTGGGACCCATCAAGTCCATAAAATGAGTTGAGAGTAAATGAGGAAAAACCCCCCATCAAGTCCATAAAATGGATTGAGAGTAAACGAGGAAAGCCCCTCCCTCAGCCGGGTGCATGGCATGTTGCTCCTTGGTGACGAATGGTCTCCGAGAAGCACCACTAAGATTTCCATCAAAAGATCTAGACACCCATAAAATATATTTCTCCAAAAAAATTCTATAATATATATATATTATATTCAAACATATGCATGTAGTATCTATTTAGATAATCTTTTCAATATCCAAAATGTTAAATATGATTTTATATGTGCATCTGTGTTTTTTTTAATATATATCTATATATATTATGACATGGGCTTCCATGTGGTTTTTGATCAAATGGGACTAATCCCCTAATGGCATTCAGTAAATTCACACAAATGCACACTGATTAAATTTGGGGGATTTTGATCACCAAATGGAGAGAACAAATCTACACATTATGCCATTTTAAACAGGTAATCTTATTCGATGTTCTAAATTATTTTTAAAATTAGAATATTAAAAGATAGCTATCCTAAAACCTAAATAAAAATTCTAAAAGACGGAAACATCTTATTATTCTTCTTCTTGTTTTGATTTTTAATTGTGTCATTCATATTACATGTTACATTTTTTTTTCAAGAAAGTTTGCATATTAATTTAAACCTTTTGAAAGAAATAACGTATCAAACATGCTTTTGAAAATATGTGTCCGTGCACATATACTGAACACACACTACTCATGAAATCATATTCAACATGCACTATTCATGAACTGACTAACTAGATACATGGATCAGGTGTGTGAGAGTTTGGGTTGATTAAGACGTATTATATGCCTCATTATAATCGATAAAAATTAATTTTCTTTTCTATGAAAAGAAAAATTATATTTTAAGAAGAAAGAGTAAATATGTATATAAGAAATTATTGGACCACTCTGCTGTGTCATTGAGTCTCATTGGGGTACAACTAGGGTGGCAAATAGGTCAGGTTAGGCATTTACAAATTCCATGACTTGACTCAATCGAACCAGATTTTGATTTGTTCCTGTCTGAGTCTTAGGTTGAATTCAGGTTTAAATTTTATGAGACTCAAAATTCAGGACGGGCCCGAATTTGGGTTGAGCATACTTGGACTTGATGCTGGTCACTAATGTGTCGTTAGTCTTGGGATATGCATATGTGAAATTTATACAAGTGAAATAATATCACGTTTATTTAGAAGCACCATTTACAAATGAGCAAATGTTGAACATGTTTGATTATCTATGTAAAATCTTCATATATATATATATACATATATATGTGGACAAAATTATTATGCATATGTCCCTCACATTATGGTGAGGGATATTTCTTTTTTTTTGAAAAATATTAATGTGTGAGAAGACAAAACCATTACACCTCATGACACATTTTTGACCTTGTTAGGTCTTAAAAGGAATTATCCCTTACCATAGTGTAATGGATATATGCATAGTAGTCTTTTATTATAAATGAATATATATATAATGGGCCGGGCCATGACAGTGAATGCGGCCTGGCAAGGCACAATAGGCACGGCCCGAACTCAGAGTCGTGCTGGGATGAGGTTGCCAGGCCCATAGGCACGGCACGAGGCACAGCTTGTTTCACCCTATAATGGCCCATTTTATATTTTTGTAGTCTAAATTCTCTCTTTTTTTAGTATAGATATAAAAGAATGTAGTCTTTTCCTTTTTTATTTTTTTGTTATCTATAAAAGCTACAAAACTATTGAAGGTAATACTATGGAAAAACCTTCAATAACATAAATTAAAATAGATTTTCTTTAGTGGAGTAAGTTAAATTTGCTCAAATCACTTAAATTTATGTGTTATTCTCTTCAATGTATATATCTTTAAAATTTTTTAGCCTAAGACCCTAAAAAAATTGGAAGCATAGCACGTTAGAAGGGTGAACATGGGCCGTGCTGGGCCAAGCCCTGCCAGTGGCCAGCATGGCACGACATGGCATGAAACATTGTGTGTGTTGCACTAGCACGGCATAAAGCACGGCTGAGCCGTGACGCATGCACGGGATAATTTATATATATTCTCAAAACTTATGAATGTTTAAGACACAAAGCTAAATATATTGAGGATTTGAGGTTTACCAAGTCACTAAAAACTTTGAATGGTTCGGATTAAAAAATTGGGGCACAAAAAAATTAAAAGTAGTGAAGGGATTATATATGATTGCAATCTACCACAGGCATTTGGATATATAAAGTGGTGTGTAATTATTTCAGAACTTTTTGGGTGTGGAAACTTTTAAATGAAAATGACTTAATTTGACTGTCTTACATGTAGGAAGATATATATATTTGTGCATTCGTTTTACATGGACTTTTCATGTACATTCTTCCATGGGGCTCACTGTGGACTCTATCAAGGGATAAAACCGGAGGGGGGGGGGGGGGGGGTTGGAAAGGTCCATACTAGACCACCCTATATATTAAGTTTGGCCCCAATCATATGTCCCTTATTTCTTCATCCGTGGCCCATATATCCATTCAATTCCGGATCGATGTACAATTGATCCAACGGTCCAGTAAATTTAAATCTGATTGAAACTCGAGGTGTGTGTCTATCAGGGGGTCCCCTGTGTGTTGTAAAATTTAGATTGGGTGATAAATGGACATCAGTGTGAATTCTCAAGAAAAAAATAGTGAGGAACGGATGCATATGAATATTCCTCCATATATATTATATATATTCTGATAAATACTTAACATTTAATATACCCACTCAACCCAAGTCCCTCAGTCGATCCCTTATTGTTTGCATGGAGAGGGGGTATCTTATCACCACTTCTCCACTAATGGAATGACATAAGCATATATTGTATAATTCATAAAATATATAAAATTTTAAAAGCGTCGGAACAAAAATTTGGTTACTGCCCCAACTAGAGCATCGAATGGGCATTTGATTATTTGAAGTCTTTAGTTCTAATTAACTATTTTTCAATCTTGGAAAAATTCCCATTTTGATGTGTATCATAGGATCCAAAACATTCATATTCAAAAAAAGAATTCATATATGTTCTGAACCAAGGATTTGAATCCACACCCATAACATTTACATGCTCAAAGATATATATATATATATATGTGAGAAATTTTCAAGAATACACCATTTAAAAAGGGTTGTTTTTGCCCTCTTTCTATCCTCTAATGAGGGACAAGTCATGTTGTATATATATGAGAAATTCTAAAAAATGCTCTATTTTAAAAACGCCCCTTTTTACACCAATCTATTTTTCGGTCATAGGGCCTACGTTGAGTCAATTTAGTTTCTTCATACACACTACCCTTTTATGTATGGTCATATGTCCAAATTTTATTTCACCGTTGGATTGAAATTATAACAAAATAATGCTTCTAAACCATCAAATTTTAGGGCTATTGATTAAGAGGTTAGGATGATCATATGAGCTCAAGACTTTTCATATAGGTAAGCCTTATATGGATTTTTACATCAAATGGACTTCCATGATTATCATGCATCTTAGTGAGCCCCAGCTTATAAAAAATGCCCAAGCGATGTGTAGTGCTACATACATATATATATATATATATGAATATGAAAAGTTCTACTAAGCTCGAGCTAATATAAAAAATTTTGTAAGCTCAAGCCCTTAGGTCCCACCCTTGGTCCATCCAAATGGACAAAACACACGACCTTCTAAATTCCACATGTCTAATAATTTTTGGTAAAATCTGAATTTTTTGGACCATTGGATCGACAGTGCACCAATTAGAATGGACTGTTGACCATTAAACTTTTAGGGCCCATATGATGATGATGGAAACCACATGTGGAGCTGATTTTTTTTTTCCAGAGAGGAGGGTCCCGGAGAGCCTTTCAAATTCTCCCTCCCCCTCTTCATGTGGGTCCCCAAGTGAGCCCCACCTGTGTGAACCACACATTTAAATTTACCTTACCCTACACTTGAGCATATGGGAGCAGCCCCATATATATAGAGAGAGAGAAAGAGAGAGAGAGAGAGAGAGAGAGAGAGTTATATTCATATTTATATATGATCTATAGCCAACTTGTGTATTCACAAAATTTGTTTGAAAGCTCTTTTATTCAACTATATCAATGCACTCTACATTTATTTTGGATCTAAATCCCAAACTAGATCCATTTCTTAAAGTTGATAAGAGCATCTAGATATACTTCATAGTAAAGAAGTCTTTGTTTCAGCAGAAGCCAAGTGGCTGTTTCTGTATTTCTTTCTTAATTACTGTCTCATTGATTTACATGAATATAAATAGATGTTTGAATAGAACTTTGTTATAGAGGATAAGGGAGAAGACATCATTTGTTTCTAACTGTGTGACATTTGTATATTTGTTTGAGTTAAACACTTATCTTCTACATGCCCCCTCAAACAAGGGAGAGGTGTTGGCTGAATACCTAGTTTGATTCGCAAAAGCTCGAATAGACGACGAGATAGAGGTTTTGTAAGAATATCTGCAATTTGATCATCGGAGGAGACAAAACGAGTGACTAAGGAACCAAGAGCCACCTTTTCTCGAACAAAGTGATAGTCAAGCTCGATGTGTTTTATGCGAGCGTGGAACACTGGATTCACTGTCATATGAAGAGTTGAAATATTATAGCAAAATAGGAGTGCTGGCCGAGAGAGATAAAGCCCAACATCCCGTAAGAGAAAAGTTAACCAAGTGATTTTAGCAGCAGTAGAAGTAAGAGCGCGATACTCGGCCTCAGTGCTAGATCGAGCCATAGTGGGCTGTTTCTTGGAACTCCAAGAGATACAGTTAGCCCCAAGGTAAGTACAATAACCCGTCGTGGATCGTCTTGTAAGCGGGCACCCAACCCAATCCGCATCAGAGAATGCAGATAACTCAAGTAGAGAGTTGGACAAGAGACGAATCCCGTACGTGATAGTGCCATGGACATAGCGTAAGATGCGTTTCACTAATTGAAAGTGAAAATTAATGGGATTGTTCATAAACTGACACACATAATTAACACTGTATGAGATGTCAGGGCAGGTGAACGTAAGATACTGAAGGCCACCTACAATACTCCGAGAAAATTGAGGTTCTGCAAAGGAATCATTATTAGAGGAGGAAGACTGAAGCTTCTGCATCATAGGGTTGGAGACATGCTTACAACGGTGCATTAAAGCCCGTTCAAGAAGATCATATGCATACTTAGCTTGATTTAATAGTAATCCTAGCTTGATTTAATAGTAATCCTCCGGAAATTTGATGAACTTGAATGCCAAGGAAATAAGGAATGTACCCAAGGTCTTTCATAGCAAATTCTTGTTTCAACTTATGGAGAATCCATGTAAAAAAAAAAAGGATTACTACCAGTTAAGATAATATCATCGACATAGAGCAGTAAGAATAAGGTCCCTTGGTGGCCATGACAAATGAAGAGAGAGGAATCTGCAGAACTGCAAAAGAACCCCACCGACAGTAAGAATAAACTAAATCGATCAAACCATGCACGTGGAGGTTGACGGAGCCCATATAATGCCTTCTTCAATTGACAAACATGATTTGGATATAGAGGATGTTGAAACCCAAGGGGTTGTTCCATAAAAACTTGCTCTTGAAGATGCCCATGGAGAAAGGCATTCTTGACATCTAACTCCCTGATGTCCCAATTATGTTTGAACAGAATTTTGTTACAGAGGATAAGGGAGAAGACATCATCTATTTCTAACTGTGTGACACCTGTGCATTTGTTTGAGTCAAACACTTATCTTCTACACATAGATAGTGTTTTGGTTTCAAATCTAGTCTAAAGCGATAAATATAAATTTGGGTCTCGATACACCACTGTTCGGCCTAGGAGCTAACCCTTGAGCATCCTTAGCCCTAATCATAGGTTGAGTTTTACAACTTGAGCCCTGCATGGGTTGGCCATATATTTAGTTCAAGTTTGGATCCTTTGATTAAAAACCCTAATTAAAAACCCCGCATGACAGACTGTCATTTAGTTTGGATATTCATTCCTAGAAATTTCAGAAAGCCCCCTTAATTTAGAGGAAATTTTATACCATTTTTACATATGCCCGCTTAAGAGAAATTTTATAGAGTAAAAGCACCCCTATACACACACTCCCACACCCACCCACAACGCCCAAAAGAAAGTTCTCTGATTTCACTCTGGATTCACCACATGCAAGTCCAATATCTTACCTGACCGCCTTTTACCCAAAAATATAAAATAAATCCAAACGGACTGCCCAAGTTACACTACTTATCTGATAAATGGAATGCCCGGTCTGATAAAAGCAGCCCATGTGTACTAGTTGCTTTTCAATCTATTTTATTTGATACATAGCTGTGATTATCTGCTTTCATTAATATATATATTCATTTGGCCATCTTGAGATAGTTAAAAAAGACCTATGAAGATTGAAGAGGATCTTATAAGAGCTGCTAGTCAACAGCACATTCCCTGTAGTAGGTCATAGGTGGAGGCAAAGTTGGTAGCAATACAACTTCTAAAATGCAAGCCAACGTCGGCACATGGGGATGCATGCAAATAACTAACCTATGCAAGAGCTGCTTAGCTGTTCTGTAAGTCGCCAATGCATTTTTCACTTTCACCAGCCAAAGTGGCTGGTCCCATGAGAGACTCGATCGACGCAGGAGTAAACTGATTACATATAGAAAATAGGACCGTCTACACATAGAGAGAAAGACCTGAGATTAAACTTCAAGTAGTTGGGTGGGAACAGAAGTCCTAGCTGCTGTGCTATTCCTGTATTCTGGAAGGAATCAAAAGATGCAGAAAGGCAGTGGTAGGAGTGGGACTGGTCTGTTCGGATCAGGTTTAGCACTGACCATAACAAATATAAACTCAATCTGAATTAGACATACTGATTAGTTGGGTTAAAAATCTCAACCCAAATTCTTATATAGCAGGTTGGATTTGGTTAGGAAGATGGCTCAAGCTGCAAGTAGCCAAGTTAGATTAGGTTGGTGCCTCCAGAGAGCAAGAATATATATAATCTAACCTTCACTAATCTATTAATTTGGGCAAGAAATGATAATGAAAACACGATGCTGAGTCAGCTTTGTATCTAGTTGGTGGCTTTGAGTAGTGAAGGCTATAGTTAATGGCCACATGCCTAAATTGTTTAAAAACCCTGGCTAATGTACAAATGGCCCCTCTTATTTTCTTATGTTATTTTTTTTTCAGCCCTCAAAGGAAGATGCCCGGTCCACCCTTGATTAGGTGGCGCCCTAGAACATGTAATATTTTAAGGCCAAGAACATTTAAATAGTAGCAATATGCACAAGATGCACATGTGTTTACAAAATTCTAAATAAACAGCAGGAAGACATTAATAAACTAATTAACAAATTAAAATTTGACAACGCCTAATATACCTATTCTATTGAAAGTTAGTGGTTGTTTGCGTCATCCTCAATCATCCGCTTGCATAGGAATGTAAAATGGGAAGGCCTGCTCGGCATGTACGTTCAACGTAAGGTGGCTCGGCCCAGCCCAGCCAGTCATCCCAGGCATGGGCAGTGCTGGGCCAGGGGGCTGTGGGCCTGTGGCCATGGCCTAGTGCCTGGCACGCCTGGGCCTGAGCGTGTATTAATTAGTGGGCCTGTCTGCAATATTTTATTGATGTTGGTGGAAATAGTGGATGCATTTGTAGAACTATTGATGGCTTGAGGGTTATAAATTGGTGGGATAGTGCTATTTATGACCTTGTAAGTTTACAAGTTTCAATCAATAGTGTTTGTAACCTTATATGAGTTTCAATGATAATGTCAATGTCGTACTTATGACCTTATATAAGTTTAAAAAAGTGATATTTAATTCCTCATACAAGTTTTAATAATACTATTAAAAAATATTTAAAAATAAAAAAAGCTCATGGGCCAGCGTGACATCATGACCAGGCTCATGCCTGTGGGTTGTGTTGGGCCGAGCACCTGCCAACCTGGGCACGGCCAAGCCAAGCTTTAGCTGCGCCAGGCTGGGCCATTTTACACACCTAGGCTTCCCGCTGAAATGCAATAATATATATACATATATGTGTGTGTGTGTGTGTGGCTTTTTTTTTTTTAATGTTTTTTCCCCTTTCTTTTTCCTTATTACTAGCCAAGGGGATTGGACCCATGAGAGACCCAACATATGTAGGAGTGACCCCAGCACACATTGGAGAGTTGTGCATCTCTTAATGTTTTTGTTTTGAGTCGATACTATTTTATATTGGTGTTTGTAAAATGCAACTCTCAAATTTGGCATACTTATTAATGTGATTCTATAATCGAGACGTGTGGGTGTGTCATGGACTTCAATTTTCAAATATATTTTGTGTAGTTTTTAAATTAAGCATTCTAAATGTAATTCAATATAAACTCTTTTTTTCTTTTAAGTTACATAAAACTTTTTTGCAAAATAATTATATCTCCTATTTTGTATCGAAATATATATATATATATATAAAATTTGTGTAAGGTGCAATTTCTTTTCAAAAGAGCTCGTGAAATTGTGTATGTATATCTATACGCAAATTCTTTGTGTAATAAATCTGAGCCCACTACCCACATTATATCATGGGCTCTGGCTCATGGGATTTTAGCATAATCTTGCTGCACTATTTTAAAAGGCTTAATGTGAGGCTAATACCATGTCACACACATATGTATTCAGGATTAAGACTTGTATGTTTTCAATATGGGACTTATCCACCATTGCATACCCTATTCTTTAGAGTTTCCCCACCCTCTCTCTCTAGATGGATGCATGCTGGACCCAATGCCCTTCTAAGGGAGCCCACAAGCGTGACACATTGCATTTCTAATGCAATTCTAATTTACTTTTTCTTTCAAATTAAGGGTTATAAGAGTGTAACTATTAAGGGTGTAGATTTGCCAATTATGCGATTAAAATATATCCCCTTGATTGATGGGATGATTGTTTAGTAATTACTCTGATCGATTACATTTTGAGAAATTGATGGCCTTCATTCCAAACATATTATTCACTATTTTTTTAATTGGTAACAGTAACTTACACAGACTGAAAGAAGCATTAAAAAAAAAAAAAGGGTACAAGAGCATTATAAACTCACTATCCAACCTCAAGAATATTTAGCAGATCAATGAACTTGAAAAACGGCCCTGAACATTTATTTATTTATTTATGTTTTTTTTACAAGAAGTTAGTACTACGATAATTGTGACTTTTTTTTTTAAAGTATGAAACTCTATATGAATAGTTTATTAGAGATTAGGTTTAGTTTGAATGTGTCTTATAAAAAAAAGAAAGAAAAAAGAAAATTTCTAGTAAAAGATGGTATCTTTGAGTGCCACTTTTTGAGTAATAGCAAACTTTCGAGATGAGGCCTAATTCTTTCAAGTAAAGAACTGAAGCTTGAACGACAAACAAAATGGAAATAAAAGTACATGTAGATAAGTTTTACATGCGTACAGGGGGATACAGTTAGAACTTAGAACAAAGGATAACATAAGAGTGAGTATAAGAGAAATTTAAGGATAGGTACTGTATTAGAGAAAATGAAAGATTGCCACTTTATGTGCTGTGAGATTAGAAAAGGGACCTTATATAGTGCATTGAAGCTGAAGTGTTACAGAGTGGAAGGAGCTAGCAGATGAGTGAGACTAATAAAGAGATGAGGAAATATATGATAATCAAATTAATTAGAAGATGCCTCTAACAGCACGGTTGTGTACATGCCACAAACAAACATTTCTATGGAAAATTTTCTCTTCCGTGAGATTTTTTTATGTCCCCTCTTCATGCGAATTTATTTTCCAACGAATTGTGAGAGATTTAGCACATTATTTGTGAGAAAAAGCAGTCGCATCAAATATGAATTTTACTAAAGCACGGAAAAGTACTTTTTCAATCCACTTTCTTACATATAACTGGCTGCATAAATGTCCCCTAAATAGGGTTGAATGGAAAATAGAACTCAAAAGGAAACGTTGTATGGTTGGGATAAGGCTGCTGCGCTGTTTTAGGCTAAATATTTAGTGACTAAAATAAACTGGGTTTGAGTAAAATTTAAAGTAAATGTCTGAGAGATATCCTTAATTGGACGGTCTTTAACAATTTAATCTAGAACAAATGGAACTTATCAATTATTGAACTATCGGGCCTGCCCTATCGGCCTGCTGATAGATCTGGGCCCAATTATATTGCCCAACAGCAACATGGGCTGTAGTTCGCTAAGCTGTTGTTTCAGTCAAACGTAAAAATCAAATAAATTTTGACCAAATGGAGCCCACATCGTCTTTCTGATTTCTACCTACTTCAATTGACAGTGTTATTTTGTCTAACTGAATTCAGGTTTACCTACTTAGTCGAATGGAAAGGATGGATCACCTTTCAGGAGTCCAGTCAAGGTCTCCTGAAACGGCCAAACTATGACTGTTGAAAACAAGCAACCTCTTGTATGAAAACAACACACTATGAACAGAGTCTAGCTGGCCTCATTAAGAGGCAGGAGTTAGTTTGCATATCTTTTACTGGTGAGGTGTCAAGTGGTGGGTCAGATCTTGACAGAGCCGATGGTAAACAAGTAAAGCGATTAGTTACCATTCAATCTATTCCACACTATTCCACTGGACTAAATTTCAGTTGGCTCTTAAAAAATGATAACTTGATTTTGATAAGCTTAAATGGGCGTGATTTCTCACCCAAGAATCTTATAAGAATGGTAAAGATTTTTTTTTATAGATAGAATGATGGTAAAGAATTAACTAAGGTGATTAGTTACCATTCAGTCTATTCGACCAACCTAAGTTTCAGTTGGCTCTTAAAAAATGATTACTTGATCTTTGGGTTTGGTAAAGCTTAAATGAGCATGATTTTTACCTCTAAATCTTATAAGGATGGTAAGGAAGTACAGTGATTAGTTAGTTACCTTTCCATCTATTCCATTGGTCTAAATTTCAGTTGGTGCTTAAAAAATGATAAGTTGATCCTTGATAGCCTTAAATGAGCATGATTTCTCACCTGTAAATCTTATAAGGATGGTATAGAACAGTTCCATTCTTGAATTTTGCAAGGGTGTCAACAAGCAAAGATGGCCTGGGAGCCCCTCTGATGAGCTTGGCTTGAGTTGGTAGTTGGCTTCTTATCTCACAAGCCAAGTTAAAGCTAGATCATGCTTTACTCATCTCAAATCAAGCTCTCTCTCTCTCTCTCCACCTAGTTGTTGTGTGCATGTGTGCGTAAGTAACCAAGATCAACAATCAACCACACAAGAAGACAAGAGATTTACGTGGTTCAACAAAAATGCCTACGTCTACGGGTCCAATCTGTGAAACCATAGTCTTGGAATCTCAGCCTCTATTCAGAGTTACAATTACATCATATATATAATCATCACTTCTTTATCCTCCAAAAACTCTATTATTAAAAAAGGAAAGTCTTAATCCTATTAAGAAATTACTGTTTAACAAATAAAAAATTTCTAATATAATTAGGAAAACCACCTAAGACACTGAATTTAATTGGTCTGGACTCACTTCGCCAACACTAGTATTATAGAGTATGTTTTTTTAAATATTCTAAGAGAATACTTCTAGGGTGGAATGCCAAATTAGTTAATGCATAAAATTAAAATAATTTGTTGAAAAATAAAAAAATGAGGTATAGTATCATGATAAAACCATATCTCAATGGGGCCGTATTGACCTTCCAAACCACCGATTGATATATGTGGAGCCCACCTTCTAAAATCTGACCGTTCCATTTATCTTCTAGTTGTATACTATACAGTTGATGTATGTTATTATAGATATTGTAAATATCTGATATTAGGAAAAAAAAAAAAACATCTCCTCCTAAATGTATATCAATGTTCCAAGCTTGGCTCATTAACACTCTTAGCTATATACTATGCAGGGTATGGCTCTGGTTGCGGATGTGTTTAACTGGGTCAGGGGGAAGCTTATACAAGTCCAGCAAGTTTATTGTCTGGCAAAATATTTAGGCGTACTCCACTCCAAGGGCTACCTGTCAGGGCTGCCTGGCCCACTGGGACAATAGAAACCTTGATTATGATCAGTTTATTAGGCCAGGCCATCAATTGGGGTTTTAGGTAAAACATATTATCTAGGCACAGCCCATTTATCCATCAAATTAGGAACCCTTTTGGCAGCTCAACTTTTTGGGTCTATTTGAACTAAAACCGATTAAAACAGGTGCGTTCATGCTTTAGACTGTTCGAAAAAAAATTATGTGATCAATCAATTTTAAGACCTTTTCCTCCTTAAGTAACACAAGGGTTCTTGGTAAAGCAATTAGATAAATTTTATATTTCTTTTTTTTTTAAGTCTTCCCAAATAACTTTTAATATATATGATAAGTTTACTACAGGGTAAATTTGTCCATATAACTTTTTCTATCTATCAAGCTTGCTTTTTCTAAATTGAATCATACATATTCAGTAATTTATTCATAAAAAAGGGTTTGCTTTAAACAACTATGTTTTAAATCTATAATTGAATCAACTTTATTTCAAACAGATAAGATTTTAAAAAGCACACCCTTAGATCATTAGGCCCACTCAGAACCCCTGGCATCAAAATTTGAGTCCACGTCTAGCCCAAAGTGGAATGGGCTGCTTTAAAAAGCACAACCTTAGATCATTAGGCCCAACTACGACTTTGTTGCTTAATTGGACACCGCATCAACTGATATTTTGTATAAATGACACAACCATAAACTAAAGTACTACCACAAAACTTCGAATTTTCTTTTAATGAAAAGTTGTCTATGATGTAGGGAAACTACAAGCCAAGACTTGAGAAAAATAGGGGTGCTTATGGATTTGGCTGGCCCGGCCCAACTCACGTCCAGCCGACTTTGGGCTGGGCTTTGTCCTTTGGTTTTAGCAATAGGGCGGCACTTGGACAAGAAACTGACAATGTTTTGTATGGGATGGGCTTGGGCTCAATGGTAGAAAGCCAATAGCCCAGCCCGGTCTGAGTAAGAGTGAAATAACTGTATTTTGTTCATAGAGGGACTCAAAGATATGTTGTGTCATTCAACTTCATGAAGTGTAACCGACTAACCGATAATGATATGTAGTCAACGAAACCCTTTTTTTGTTAATATAATATTCGTAATCCAGGCCTGGGTTTAATCTATTTTTTGCGGGCTGCACTTGGGCTATGGATTTAAGGCCCAATTTGAGCCTGGGCTAGGCTTGGACCTAAGTGTTTAATTTTGGGCGGGGCCTGGATATTATTCAGCTTGGCACATTAACATCCCTAGATAAAAAGAACTTTTTTATTTTGTTTTTTTCATAGAAAGAAATTTTCTATTAAAGCACAAACAGAAATAAAACACACAAAAAGAAATACACTTAGAAAGACACATTGCAACATAAAAACTGGGCCAGTCAAAGGGCTAGGCCTTGGGTTGTCCCCGCCCTACCCTTAATATATATAAGTAGGGTTGGGCCTTGGCTGACCAGAGCCCTTAAAGGGCCTGCTCCACCAAGGCCCTACCCTCAGGGGCTAGGGCTTGGTCAAGGCCCGAAAACAAGAATTACATTTTAAAATTATTTAAGCATTGTCATTTAGTATTGAGTGTCAATCTAACGTGCACCCTTCTTTATTCGAGCTTGGAATTGACAATGGTTGCAAAAGCAAGCGTGGCGGAGTAAAAAAAATTCTTTGGTTGACTAATGGCAAATTAAAAGTTAGTTTATATAATAATATCTTCTAATGATAATGAATACTACTTCTAATGATATAAATAACACATCAAATGTTACTTAATAATGCTTCTAATGATATATTAAAAAAAATAAAATAAAAACTTCTGATGATACTTAATAATACTTGCAATGATACTTATTTTATATGCAAAAGGTATTGTATATGTAAAACTAATTTAAACAACAATAATTGATAATATCTTTAAAACTTCATAATTTATTCCTGTTTCAATATATCTAATAAATTATCTAATGCATCACTATCATCATATTCACTGTCACTATATTCCTTGGCACATAACCAATATTATGCACAAAATAAGACATTTGATTTTAAATAAGTCCTAAGTGGGTTAAGCATCTTTCTTCTAGTATTAAATGCAGACTTAAAAGCAACTGTAGAAATATGAATAGCTAAAATATAATTAATCTGTTGTATTTAATAGAATTAGATACTTTGTTTGAATTTCTTTTCCACAAATTTAATATATCTAATGTTGTAGATTGTTCTCCATGGTTTTTCCACTAATTATCTAATTTAGGTTTTCCTAGACTGCTAATTTCTTTTGTTCTTTTATTTTAAATACCAAAAGAATCCATCTTCATCACCATCATATGATTGCATGTTACTTGGTTCAACTTTATTCTCTGAATGAGATTTATTATCTAATCTCCTACAATATTACACAAAAAGATTTCTAAAAAGTTTAAGATTTTTGTTTGTATGCATTCTTACATATTCATTTAGTGCACATAATTTGCTAAAAATAATTAGGCCATATATATAATTATAAGGGAAGTTCAAACCATATATATAATTATACATATTTTCAAATGAAGAAAAAGAGTCAAGGTAGGGCTTGGTATTGTCCTTGCTCGGCCCTCAAAATTAGAAGGCCTTCAAAATTTTGTCCTAGCCCAATCCTAGGGTTTTTTGAAAAAAATAAAAACCCTAAACTTAAGGACTTTTCCAGCCGAGCCCCTTGTCAAAGGGCCAAATTGTCAGTCCAAACCAAAACAAAAGATTCCCCAATCAAGTTATACACCCATGGTAAACAAAAAGTTAGCCGACTTCTCACATTCGTGGGCCACCAAATTGAACTTTCTAGGACTGAGAGAAGTAGATAAACTCAAATGACCAGGATATAGCCTTACTTCCAGCAAAATCGAACCAGTCAGCCAATTGGGGTTCCCATCAACAGTTTGCACCACTTCAAACTTGTCTGAAGCTTGGAGACAACTTGTTTGGAGACAACTTCCCTTAGCTTGAGAATGGTCGTTTCTGCTTCCTAATGACTAGCGGTGTTTTGGGCTTTCCATTGCAGTTACACAATCAAAAGAACTACTTAAAACCTTTACATTGCTTTCGATTTCTTAATACTTTTTTTGAAAAAAATTTATACTTTTAGGATGGTATTCTCTTATATATTTTCCTCCATCCAAATCTAAAGATATTGGAGATTCTCCACAAGAAGACTTTCCACCACTCATTTTCTTCTTAAGGGCCTATTTGGATGTAAAAGAAAACACAAAAAAGTACTACTTTGCAAAATATAGTCTTTTATTTTTCAAAGAAAAAAATCTTGTATATTTCGTAACCAAAGAAAAATACTAAGAAAATAACATTTTCTTTTCAAAAAACTCAGCTCTTTTATGTAAAAAATTTTCTACAATATAAAAATCTTTCAAAATGGTAATTACAAAGTGGTAGAGTACAGTAAAAACTTTACTTTACTAAATCTATTATGATGTATTTGTTTACATATATGGTAAAATAAAGTAAAGATAAATGTGGTAAAGATGGGGTAAAGTAAAAGTTAGATAAAGCATATAGTGAAGTGGAAAGGAATAGTAAAGTAGTTTCTTTTTATTTGACTTTACTTTATAATATTTTACCGTAAGTTTATATAGTAATAAAAAGTGACTTGTTTACCTGTGTGGTAGGGTAAAATAAAAATTAATGTGATATCATGGTAAAAAGTGAGGTAAAATAAGGTAAAGTAAAATAAGTTAAATGAACTAGTAGAGTAAAGTAAAGACTTTACTTCACTAAATCCATCATGATATATTTGTTTACATATATGGTAAAGTGACGTAATTGTCACATCATGGTAAAGATGTGGTATAGTAAAAGTTGAATAAAGTATATGGTGAAGTAAGGTGGAAAGGAATGGTAAAGTAAATTATTCTTGTTTGACTTTACTTTATCACATTGTACCATAGTTTTATTTGGTAAATGAAAAATGAGTTGTGACAAAGTGATTTGTTTACATGTGTGCTAAAAATAAAATAAAGATTAATATCACATTATGATAAAAGGTGAGGTAAAATGAGATAAGGAAAATAAGTCAAATCAAGTGGTAGAGTAAAGTAAATACTTTACTCCACTGAATCTATCATGATGTATTTGTTTACATATATAGTAAAGTAAATTAAAGGTAAATATCACATCATGGTAAAGATGGGTTAAAATAAAAGTTGTATAAAGTATATGGTGAAGGAAAATGGGAGGAAACGGTGGAGTAGTTTTTTTTTTTTGTCTTTACTTTATCACATTTTACTGTAGTTTTATATGGTAAATAGAAAGCAACTTGTGATAAAATTGTTTGTTTACATAAGTGATAAAGTAAAATAAAGATTAATATCACATCATGATAAAAACTGAGGTAAAATAAGGTGAGATGAAGTATTTGATAAAGTAAAATGAGAAAGAGAGTTGTAAAGTTGTTATTTCTTGTATTGTAGTTTTTTGTATTTACTTTTACTTTACTATACTTTACCATGGTTTTACGTGATAAAAGAAAAGCAGCTATGGTAAAAAAAATGTGGAAGTTGAACTTTACTTTACTTCACTACCTTTTTATCCAAACGTTGTAAATTACATATACATTAAAATACTTAATAAGAAATTGTTCTAATAATGAAACTTTACTTTAATCATAGCACCTTTGAAACAACTAAATTTTAAATCTATAATATTATTCAAAAATTACCAAACAGTAAAAATATTATAATATTTTTATATTATACTATTCTATTCTATACTATTTTAGTCTTACAATATTTAAATCTATAATCATTTTATTATGTAAACATCCAAATGGGCCCTAATTATCCATTTAGTAGGAATTCTCTACTTGGCTTTTCTCTACATCTAATAGGTCAGCAAGGATAGTTTAGATAACTAAAACAGTTCTAGAAAAATTGGAGAGAAATGTCCTTGGTGCTCTAATATAATTTGTGATAGATCAAGATATGAAAGACTAACATAGGGTACATGGGCGGAACTAGGGGGCCAATAGGGGCCACCCCCCCCCCCCCCCCCCCCCCCCCCCCCCCCCCCCGGGTTTTTAATGTTTTCTGTATGAGACACTTGGCCCCTCCTTCGAAATGTGACCTCTTAATGGACGGCCCCTCCAACATTTTCTAATGAATTACTAGTAATTTAATATGGGTTTCCAAAACAAAGGGGAACTAAATAATAGCTCATTTTAGGGGGAAAAATTAGATCATGAAAGAAGAAAGGGAAGGAAAAGAAGGAAAAGACAAAAATAAATAAAAGAAGAATGAATTAGGGATAGATTAAAAACAATTTACCTAGTCTAGGGTCATTGTCACCACCTGCATATCTTGATTTGAGATTGTATTGGTTTGATCGAAGAGAGGTAGAGAGATTGGATCGTTGGGGTTTAGAAAAATTGTGAAAGGGTTTAGAGTTTTAGTTGGTTCATCATAGATGAGAAGAAGATAGGTTGAAGAAAGTAACCCTTCTTTTAGTGTAAGTGCTTATAATTATATGCACTAACTATTAATATATTATTTTTTCTTTTCCATCTTGAGGCTCATACTTGAGATTTAACCCGTTCAAAATTACTTTCTTATTATGTTTTACCAGTAAAAAAAAAGACCAATTAGAACTCTATCCATCATAGACAAAGAAAATTTATTATTTTTTAATATTTAGTTTAATATTTATAACTCCACCAGTTTTTATTGCCGGTCCCAAGCCCGGGTGAAGGAGGAGGGTTGCATTAGATAGGTTGACAGCCAGCGTGAAACTTTGTCATAACCCAAACATGAATCCTAAAAAAATGATGATGAGTTTTGATTATTTATATTAGATAAATCCAATTAGAGAAAATTCTTTTTAGTAGATAAAAACCAATGGAACCATACTTCGGAATGTTTTAGATTTCAAATATGGGTCATTATCATTGATTACCTTTCAATTATTATAAAAAAAGTAGTTAAACATACAAATTGCTAAGTGTAAAAGAGGGAAGAAAACCAAGAACCCACACTAAAAATGATTTTCTTTTGCTTTATGTATTAATAATGGTTATTGTATTAATTGACGATGATTCACTATGTCTTTTCATTCAATGAAGCTCATTATTGAAATCTAGCCCGCTCAAAATCACTTCCTAATTCTGTTTGCACTATTTAAAAAAAAAAACCTTACTCTAATCTCTAATTGGAGTTATATCTGTCAGAGGCTAAGAAAAATGATTATCTTATATATATATAGGATCATACTTAGTTTTTCCAAAGTTATTATTCACAATATAACTTTTGAGTGTTACTAGATTTTAATTCTACTTATTCTTTATTTTTTATAATTTTTTTATTTTGCATTATCAATTTTATATTTTTAATTTTGGTGCTATGTTTTATTAGGAATTTTGACCAAACTTCAATTATCAATCTTCAATGCATTTTTTAAGAAATTAAAAAAATGATATTAAAACAATAATCGATGATTTCAACTCAATGCAAGAATGCAAAACACAAATTCAATAATTTCTATTGTGTATTTTATTCCTAAAATTTACATTTTTTAGTTGCTTTTCACTTTGCGCCCCTACCCCCCCACCCCCCACAAGCGGGTTAGGAGATCTATATATTTTTCTAATTGTTGGAAGTCTCCATAGATCTCATGCATCTGGATCATTGTGCAATGCATGATTTCGGTCTCCCATCTCACAATGAGATCCAATGAAGTTGTGCTTTCTAAATACTTCTTCGCCAAGAAACCTATGTCCCCTAGTCTTTATAGGAGTTTCCTACATGTGGATAAGATATGATCTGGTAATCTTCAATTACTGTGGATCCTTATCTGAAGTCTTTTTTTTTAGTGAGATTATTTATCTCTTTTGGCAACTACCATCTGCTAAATCTAACATGGGACCTATAGCATGCAAGCTACACAATTTCCTATAATTATATCTATTCAAATCCAAACATACTGAGATTGCAACTAGAATAGGTTGTAATTCTCTACTGGAAGATTCTCCACCCCTAGTTTCCTCTTCATTTTTTCACTATGTGGGGACATGATTTCATACAATTCAATTCCAAACATACAGAGAATCGCAACTAGAAAAGGTTGTAATTCTCTGCTAGAGGATTCTCCACCCTTAATTTTCTCCTCGTTTTTTCACTTAGTGGGTCCATGATATCCTACAATTGTATCTATTTAAATTAAAAAATACTGAAAATCACAACTAGAAAAGGTAGGATTCTCCACCCTTGGTTTTCTTCTCATTTCTCCACTTAGTGGGGATTTTCTACTTGTCATCTCCTCTAAATCTTAAAAGGCCATCAGTAAGTGAGTTTGGATGAGGAAAGAAGGTGAAGAACATGGAGGTGGAGAAAAACTCTCTACTGTGATAAGTTTGCTCCACTTTTAAACAAACCCTTTTAAGAAAGGGTGTAAAGAACAAGTAGAGTAACAAAAGGTGGAGTGAACAAAATGGAGAAATGTTAGGATATTTATGTGTTGGCTAATACATGGGTTGGGCAAAACCCTAGGTCCAATGAGCTTTAATTTTTTCTATCTTTTATAATGAACTGTGGTATGAGTCTCTGGATGCATTAAAATGAAGAAATCAAAGAAAGAACGTAAACTGAAGTGTTTTGAAGTGATTTTCTAAGGATAATATAGATTAAAAGCATCATATTTTACAAACTGAGCGTTAGATTGGGAAAACTTACCTACTATTGAAAGCTCCTTTTAAGTAGATATCTATCATTTTCAAAATTAAGTTAAAAAGAGCAAGAACAACAAAGTTATAGCCTCTAGAATTTTGCAGCAAGGTGCAGAATTTCTATGTACACTTGAGTATGCCAATTCAGTTGGCTTGAATGTACTGACAAAGAAAACCCACTTTTCTATATGAAATTGTTTCCTATATGTGCCATAACTACTAGTTTTTATTCTACAGGCACGAATTGTAGGTTATCTACAAGGTGTTTCTCTTAACCCTAAAGCATCCATCTCCTTATTCTAAGTTGAGAAAACAAATTGGAGATATCCATCTTCTCTAGAGAAGTCATTGGAGAGATTGTGCTGAAGTTTTGAGTTCTAGAGATTTGTGCTTTTATTTCATTGTAGAATGTTGGCTTTTGTTGTAGAAGATTCGCCCACTTTACGGATTCAAGGTAGTTGTTTCAAGTGTAGTCAGCGGTGAATGACGAGTAGTCAGCAAAAAGAACTACAGTCTTTAGGTTGAATTATAACTAGCGAAGGATTTGTAAGTATATCGTGTAACTTTTGATTACATAGTACTTGATTGTCTTTTATCTAGACGATAAGACCTGTGATTTTTCCGAGTAGAGTTTTTCACACAAAAAATCTTCGTATCTTTTTCTTTTATTCTTTTGTTACATATATTTTGAATTGTAATTTAGAAATTCAGATCTAGAATGATCTTGCAAGAAAACTATCCATAGTTCAAATTTTTAGTGCCCACGTTGTTGTTGTTTTTTTCTTTATATTGATCCGATGAGAAAAATGGAGGCAGAGAAAACTACCATGAGTAAATGCCTGAGCGCCCAGTTTTCTCTGCTCCATTTTCTTCACCTTCTATGCAATTGAACTGGACTTCTTATGGCGCATTTGAATATATGGTAAGAATTTAATGTGGATTACCTCCATTTTCTCCTCCTTTCTGCATGTGGAAGATCTATTCGGAGAAAATTAGTCTAGAAAAATTACACGGAACATGTGAACTTTAGATGGCTTCGCTTTCATTCCTCCACATGAAATGGCCATATGGAGAAAACAATTTTAGATTGCAAAGTTGCATGGGAGATGATTTTCTCTGCCTCTATTTTCTCCACCTTTTCGCCACATCTGAATTGGGTCAAGCCTCCTTTTACTACGGAGGAAATGGGTATTGAACTAAGTGGTGCCATGAGTTTTTGACAACAGCATAGCACCCAGCAAATGGACCCCAAGCACTGTTTAACATCTGTTCTTTTTGGTAAATAGGCTGAATATTTTGCTCGCACTGGTTTTGGGACACAGCAAATACTGGAACCACATTTAATTCAGTCATAAGATACTTTTTTTTTTTTTTCATTTGTCCATCCTGAATTCAGTCTTGGTAAAGACGAAATTGTGGTGATTTACTTCTGTCATGGGGTTATTGTCAATCCTAAATTCAGTCATAGGGATCAAAGATGAAATTATGGTGTTCTAATTCTCGCACCGTCAAAACACATAGTGAAACAATAAAAGAGATCCAAACAAAATGCAACTAAAACCTAGAGTCCATTAAAGAAACCAGAAGCTACCAAACCATGCTAGATAAATGGCAAGGAACCTTAGCTTAAAACTACTTACCAGAGATCAATCCCTTGTCCTCGGTTGAAGTATCACTACTTGCACTGCTGCACCAATCTAGGAGGGAAAAATAACATTCCAATCAGATGTATTTTATTATCACACTTATTTCCACAAATCTTTTATTATTGCACTTATTTCCACAATTTTAAAAAGTTTTTTCCATATCCCTTAGTGTAAGATATATCCACAATAGTAGGTGTTTTGTTTGACTGACTTAATTACCCCTCTCTTAATTAGTTCATCCTAAATTTCAACATAGAACTGATTCCAGCACGATTTCCTGGTAAACATACAATTTCATTTCGATGAGTCCAATTCACCTTCCTCAATGCTCATTATGTACCCAATCTCCTCCACAACTTCTTTCATTGAAGGCCTGTTCTGTCTCCTCTCCTCCAAGCAACCCATGGCCAAAAACCCCAATGCCTTCATTGTGTCAAGTGCAACCTGGCTCGCGCCCTCTCGAAGTGCTGGGTCAACAGTTTCCAGTAATTTCTCCTCTTCCACCTTCTGCTGGACATAAACTGCTAAGTTCACATTATCTGCTCCTCTATTGAAGTCAATTGCCTTTTCTGAAGTCAGAAGCTCCAAAAGCACTACCCCAAAGCTATAAACATCACTCTTATCGGTCAGTTGGTAGTTGCGATAGTATTCAGGGTCCAAGTAGCCAAGAGTCCCCTGGGCACATGTGGATATGTGGCTGAGGTCGGTCTCTGCTAAGCGCGAGAGCCCAAAATCAGACACCTTGGCATTGAGCTTTTCATCGAGGAGGATGTTGCTTGACTTCACATCACGGTGGTAGATGGGAGGAACTGCAGAGGAATGGAGGTATGCAAGGCCCTCGGCTGTTTGATGGGCGATGGTAAGACGTCGTTGCCAAGTGAGAGGGCTTGGTTTGCTTATATGGAGGAGGCCATGAAGGTGTTCAAAGAGGGTGCCATTGGGGATGTATTCATAGACCATGAGAGGCTGTTCAAGCTCGACACAGCAGCCTAGGAGTCGAACAAGGCTGCGATGGTTGACTTGGGCGAGAATTCGGACCTCATTGAGGACTTGGTCTGTAGACTTGGTGTTGCCAAGCTTGGCACACTTGACAGCAACAACAGTGCCGTCGTCAAGTGTGCCCTTGTAGACCTCTCCAAAGCCACCAGAGCCTAGTAGGCGGTCGCGGGAGAAGTTGTTGGTGGCTTTCTTGATCTCTTTGCCTGTGAAGTTCTTCGTCGACTTGCCCCCGCTATGGGCATTGAGGATGTCTTCCCGCTCCTTGGCGAGTCGTTCTAGTGCATCTTTAATGCGCCGGTGTCGCTTGTAGATGAAAATGCCTCCGATGGTTGCCAACAACACAGCGACCAGGCCTGACGTTAAGCCTGTCCATTGTTCACAACAATGGTCACGGGCAAAATGTCAGGTTTTTCAAATTGAAGAGATGATCCCATTCTGCCGTCAGTATGCCTTTGATGGCAGCAATCCATCTAACTCAATACCTTTGGGTGAGCAAACTATCATACCTCACATGAACCACTCTATATAGGTACTTATCTAGGCACAAATTTTGTTACTCCACAGCCCAAACGGGGTGCCATACATGATTAAAATCAGTTGTTGGAAAGTGAAAACATAACCATAAATTTCACACGACTAATATAATGGCGAAAATCCCTCTAATTTATGTGAAACTCGGGCTAATGAATGTACAAAAATAGGCATGTGAGAGTTAAATCAGAGAAAGATGGACATCATACCTATCATTTGGACCATTTTGACACACCACATGATCATTGGATGGGAAGAAAAATGAGGCTAGAAATCGAAACTTCATTTGGATGAAGAAAAAATGATTTAAGTGGGGATTCCTCACTTGTCACTTCCACTCATGCAAACGACTCCTTTGTTAAATTAGGTGACAGGAAGCTTATTGTAAATTCTCACCTGCAATAAGAGGAGTCCTGTTTGTTGAAGCATCACAGCCGCCCCGTTTTTGGCACTCTGTCACAACTGCAATGGAACAAACGGATTGAAAACCTTAATAATGGTTAGATCTTACTAAGATGAGGAACAATGGTCTTACATGGCATCACCGTACCAATCTGTAGATATGGACAGCGAAATTAAAGCCAGTGAGACCAAAGTCATAAACCAGTTGGTGTGCCCAATAATGAAGCAGCTAAGATGTGGGTAGTGAAATTAAAGCCATAAATCATTTGTTGTGCCCAATAATGAAGCAGCTAATGGGTCGGAATTATCTGGATAGAATTCAGATCATTTGAGGGCAGCCCTATAATCCATAAGTAGTGGCTCCCTCAAAATCACTGTATTGATGCAGTTTGCGTGGCCAAATTTCACACCAACTAGAGTTGGCCCAACCGTAACCTTAGTCATTTGGAAATCATGTGATCAAAATACAAAAGAATGAAGATAGTGAATTCATGTGCTTCACATGGGATCAGTCCGAGAGTCGGCTCAGCCGCGATTGGAATGAGATTTGCAACTTTACGTGGTAGGTCATCGTATATGGTTTAGATTTCGCATAATTGAATACTCTATTTTATTTCATGTTTTATTTAGTGAGCACAAAATGAGAATAAAGCGAAAACTGGGGGTTTCTCCACCACCAAATTCCACCACCAGGAATTGAAATACAAATAGATTAGTACAGTCAAAAGAAAATAGTAAAACTTATGATAGAATTATTAAACCTGATTCTAGGCTTATTATGTTTTTGTAAACACTAGACTTGGGCACAATTGAGAGGCTGAAAAGGGAGGTTAGGCCTAAATAACTGGCCTAAATTGGGTGGCTTTAAATTTCGCCGATTGACAGGTCTAAACAACCAATATCTACCTGCCCCATATGGCTGATATAGACCCAATACGATCATAAATAGGCTGATACAAACTCTTAGTTAATTTTTACATAGACACAGTCAGTATACAATCGATTGCATTCATAAATATCAATTTTTAGAAGGGGCCTATGTGCACCAGATACATTGACCACACCATGCCATTTTTAGGCCTCTAAGCATGGAATGGCCTCTAAGCATGCATCCCATCTACTATCATTGAGGGGAGGTAGTTTAAATGGTCTACCCAAGACCTAATTCTGCGGTAAAATTGGTAATTATCCGGCTAGTGAATTTTAGCCATGGTGAAAATTAGGTGAGTACCAAATGCACATGATCAATGGAAGGGTTTATAGAACTAAGACGAGTGTTTCAATCCCTAAATCACTTGGGCTAGGGCTTGTAAATGTGATAATGTGTGATACTGATCACAGCTTGTGGGGACCGACAAGAAAAGGCTGGGCCAACCCTAAAAAGTTTGATTCTTGAACCTATGGTTGAACTAATTTTGATCGTATAAAAGTTGTTGGACTTTTTCTATTTGATGGCCAAACAACCATGGTCAAACCCATTGGCCTAATTCGTTAAGGTTCAAACTATTTTTTCTAATCGTCACCTTGGTGAAGTGACATCTTAGTGGGGTCTTTTTACCAAATTTACATGATCAAATGGCATCTTTATTTTTATTTTTATTTTTTATGTTTTTTGACTTTTCTTGACAGTTTTATCTTTAGACTGATATGTCGATGGTTTTTATCTTTTTAAAAAAAGAGTTGACTCTAATGTCACTTCCAATACTTTTCTCTTTTGAAACAACCTCTTTAGTCTTCATCATCATCATTATCATCATCAAAGTCTTATCTCAAATAACCTTTCTAGTCTACAGCGAGAAAATGGGCCAAGCTAAGGTTAGGGGTCCAGACTATACAAATCAGAAAACCATCTGGCTACGGGAGACACTATATTGAAGGCTTTAGATTTACTTAAATCACAGCTAATAGGTAGGTGCTAAATTTCAGTAATGAATTGAACATGACTATCAAATTTGGTGAACGAAGTTATGAAAACGCAAGCGTTGAGGTAAGAACTAATCCTAGAAGGTCTTACTACCTCGCTATCCGTGAAGATTCACCAACATGAAAAAGGAGATCAAAACCACTCACAAACCTACCCTACCAAGAGTTTCACCTTGACACGGATCCTTCGTGACCTTAAGCATATAAAGTGTTGACCAAGAGTCACCCAAACTTCAAGAGCACGTTAGCACCGTAGAAAATCGACTTTGCGGACATCCATTCTCCCTCATTGAAAACAACATTTTGTTTTTTCTTTATTTTTTTCTGTATAATTACAAAAAATTTAGTTCTTCCGCATTGCTACAAAAATCAGCCACATCAAATGTAAAACTTTCTTTTTTTTTTAAAATGCATTTTGCACTTTCCTACTTTTCACATGTAAAGTATCTTTTATAAGCTTGCCTTAAAAATAGTAGCATCAAGTAAGTACAATTTCATGAATTTATATATAAGGTAAGTTAGTAGTGTATTCAAAATTTTCATTTGAGTGCTGCAAGTTCAAACAAATAGTTGGATTTTGAGAACATACCTACGATTAACATGTGGATTTTGAACGACAATCCAAAATTTCCATGTTGATTTTGTAAGTGGATCCACAGTTTCATTTGAATTTTGGAAGTGGACCCAGACCCAATAGGTGCGACTGGCCCTAATAGACTAGATGTAGGTCTACCCTTGAGGTAAATAGCTTCAATCAAGCAAGGTGAGCCCCATAACATACCCCACAAAAGGCACGCTATAAAAAAAGGGAAAAGGAGAAATTCTCTCCCAAAGGCATCCGCATTAGTCGCCGTGTGCAAAACTCTATTGCATTAAGAATGGAAATCAAGTACAACAAAAATCTCGCAGAAAATAGATATCATAAAGGAGACTTTTTGTGGACAAAATATCACACACTTGCAAGAGTACTCAAAGATCTAACCCCCTTTAAAATTTTAGCAGAAAACAGTAATGATCTTAGAAAAGTTTTTATATTGATCTTCAATTTTGTGAATCATGGAGTACTCGCTGTAAGGACGAATGAATCCTACAAACTCTGACTAGGGGCTGATGTGGCCATATATGCGGCCGAGAGAATTTCATTTTTTTCAAGTAGCCCCCAAGCCACATTTTCTAGTTCTGCCCCTGATACACTTGGACTAGTTTTTGGTTAGATATTAGTAAAAGCAAGGCAAGAGTAAATAAATGAATAAATAAATAAAATAGGGGGTTTTCTACAAAATCCGCATTCAAAACTCTACCAACTCACTTGCAGCACACGTCCCTGCGATCGGATCCCACCGCAGCCCGGAATTGCAGAAGCACCTCCGAACCCCTTCCGCCAGGGGATCCGCCATGCACGTCGCGTTCGAACCCGCCTCACAATCCGCCTGCGCCCGACACACCTGCTCCCTCGGCGACGCCCACTGTAGCTCCACACCCGCCGCAGGCCACCTTTCCACCGGCAGCCCCGGGTCCAGATTAACAAAGCTCCGATACCCGTTACACCCCGTACCCGAAAGCCGCACCGAATACGAAGTCGACGAGCCACCGGCACGGAACGAGCAGCAGATCCCAGTCCGGCGACATGGCTCGGCCTCGGCCGTCTGGTTGATGTAGGCGTGGCAGATGCTCGTGGCGGAGCAGTTCAAGGGGGAGGAGAGGAGGCGGTCGCTGCAGTTGAGGAGGAGGATGGTATTGCTGCTGGTGACGTTGAAGGGGAGGGAGTTGTTGAGCTGGATGCCTTGGGTGGGGCGGTCGGTGGTGATACAGGTGTTGGGTAGGAAAGCGGCGGGGCGGATTGTGATGCGTTGGGTCTGGGGGTTGATGGAGGAGATGGGGTAGGAGTTGTTGATGGTGTCGAATTGAAGAGTGTTGGATGATGGGTCGCATCGGATCTTGTAGGAGGGGTCGCCGCAGGTGGTGGAGGTGGAGAGAGGGTAGGGAACTGGGGTGGTGCCGCAGTTGGGGCATCTGAGAGAGGTGGCGCAGCCAGAGAATGATAGAAGGAGGGTGGTGAAGAGGAGGGAGAGGTGGTGGATGAGGTTGGCCATTTTAGAGAGAGAGAGAGAGAGAGAGAGAGAGAGAGAGAGAGAGAGAGAGAGAGAGAGAGAGAGAGATTTAGAGGTGGTGGTGGACACACCCAGTGGGATTTTATATTAGTGAAATGAAATCCCACTTCAGCCTTTTTTTTGAAGTGACTCTGGCAATTGGCATGAAAGTGGAGCATACTGGCTCAAACAAAATCTGCCCGGATCCATGACTACAAGGCTTTCACTAAATCAAATACAAAGAGGAGATGTGAAAATCTACCGTTGAGCCATTTAATAAAAATCTAAGTTGTTTATGATAAATTTTATATATGCATTGTATGTAAACTTTACTTCCGTAGGAGATGAGCTCATCATAAATCGATTATTTGATAAAAATATAATAATTAATGCACAGTTATGCATCTTCATTAGTCATATTTTTTTTATGAGATGGTAGATCTTATGTTGTGACAAACTCCTATTAGAGGAAGATTCTGAGATACAAATCATTCATAACGCGAATATTTATTTAAATTGATTTATATTTTTAGTAGGTGGGCTCTGTTATTTAATTTCACTCTTTAAACTCAAAACTCTTCAAAGTTGGGAGGATCCAAGACTATACACACCATTTGGTTGAACCCACCTGCATGAATAGCAGTGAGGGGTATGGGAATGGCATTATGGACCAATAGAAGGGCATCATTTGTTTGATGAGATTAGCCATCTAATAATTTTATTTGAGGTGAATCTCTTTATTTTATTCAATGCAACTTTAAATGCATTGTCTAATTAGGGTCTATAAGTCAGCGTCAGATCACATTGTACATAAATGAGATTTTTTTTTGGTCAAAAATATATAAGAGAGTTTCGATTGGTTACAATTTGATTCCTTAGGGCCAGATTTATGCAATTTGCAGCTATACATTTTCATATTTGCCATGAAGCAAGAAAAGCAATCCCAACAACTGTCACTGTGTTACAAATGGTTTTCTACAAAATCAAGCCAAAATTGTTCTATTTCTTTATAGACTAAAATTCAGATAACCAAGCAATGTAGGTCATTTGATGGCATCTGAGCAAATTTCCCTTATTAGAATTTAGACTTCTTGCAGATGAAAAGTCATAAAAATCCTCTCCTTTTTATTTTGGTGGGAAATGTGGGCCTAAAATAACACCTCCTGCTATTGAGTATTCGAAACGTTGCGACAGAATCAGATGGCTTGACAGGTCTGTTGGCTATTTTCATTAATGTTCGTACATGGTTCGTCTCTGACGACATTTGACTGAATGGCTAGAGCCTAGAAGCAACTGTTTGTTGTTATCCGTGTTGACTATCGTTTTTGTATTTATTAAAACGGTTGACCTTGGTGCGTTCAGTTGGCTACACGTGGCAAGTTGAATCAGTGCTGACCTTTGCAGTTGCTGACGTGATTTTGATTGTGCAGGTTGGCCATAGTAGCATCATTGCTCCACTGATTAGTGGGTGGTTTGCAAATTTAATAGTCAAATTTACGATGATTTTTATTTTTTGCCTTCTTCGCGTGCACCTATTCACTAACTTGCATTGATGGCACGTTTATTTCTTTTTTGATTTTGGGTTTTTTTATATACCCCTAAGGTTTTAAAACTTTCTAAATAGGCCCATATTGTTTCAGCATTTATAAATAGGCCCTTATTTCTCCTTTTTAATATCAGCATGTCCCCAAAATTAGTCTATCTAAAGAGAATATGTTCGTATGTTTTGGCTTTTTATAAAAACAATAGCTTTGCCCTTATATCCATTAAAATGAGTAAATTATTAATTATAAAAATATAATTATTTAATCTCAAATCCCAATGGCCTCTCTCAATAATACTCTCATGAACATGGAGTCTAATTATATATTTTGAAATTTTCCTCAATATTCAAATGGTTGGTCATGTCTGAATTGGATCAATTATAGCAATTATAAGTACGTATATTGATTGTCATTGTGATTAATTTGGATTTAATGACATTGGTCCTACATTGATAACAATGGTTTTATGTAAAATTATTCGTTGCCACTAAATGTAATTGTTAATGTTAAGCTTAAGAGAAAAATAAGTTTAAGGTTTTGAAATTATGCATATCGGAGATTAAAAGATAGGCAACAGTGTTGTTTCACTCTAAAAGTTTATGGCAGTTTGAAGGTTATTGATTTAGGGGACATCCAAGGTATTAAAATGAAAAGGTAGTGCCTTCTTTACAACTACTAAAATCTCACGAGCCTATTTACAAATCCTAACAACCTAACGGGCTATATACAAAAAGCCCGATCTTTAATTTTCACCTAATATAAAAATGTGGTCAAACCAAAATTCCAAAAAGAGAATAACAAGTCTCCCTTTCACAACTAATAAGTCTCATTATCTTCATAATAGATATATATATATATATAGGTTTCACATGATTTTTATCCTATGCTAGCTTATACAAAGTCAATTGACCAACTCTTAAAAATGCTTGTCCAAATTCTATGAGCCTAGAAATATATGAATCATTTGCAAAGTTTGGATTCAATAATATTTTGAACCCAATGCTGTCAGCAAGAACACCATGAACATGATTCCAAATTCTGTAAAGGGAGAAAGATAACAATGTGGATAAGGGGAGGCAGAGAGGGAGAGAAATTATGGAGAGATGAAGTTATTGTCATAGTTGCTGAAGAGAAGAATATGAAGCATTGAATTAGGAAAGGGGAAATAGAGGCCCTAGACCATTTAAATATAATGGGAAAATGGGCTAGGTCCATAGGCTAAAACCTATTTGGATTCGAAACTATAGTCGTTGAAGATTTTGATGAGTCTCGAATCTCTAGATTACAAATTTAATAACATGTAGCGGAAAAAATAAAATAACTTACAACTAAATAATCAACCACACAAGAACAAGACATGTAAATTTTTAACGTAGAAAACCTTAACAGGTAGAAAACCATGAATCTATCAATGATCAATTGTTAAGTAACATCAACCAATTACAAAATATACTCATAACCCTTATCCAGCCACTCTTTCAACTTAAAGACTGAGTACTTCTTGCACAACTCCTTGCTATGACACTCCTTCGTGTGCACTGCACTCTGGTTGATCAGATTATACCTTGAACACATAAGATGGCTTCAATCTTCTATAAGAGATATAGAAGAAATATTCTCTACCCCAAATCTTGAGCACAATTTCTCAATGAAAGCTTTAGAAAAATGAAGGAATTTCTAAAGTGAAATCTCAACTCAGATTATGAAGATTTGTATCTTAGGGTTGACAGAGATTTGTGTTTTAAAAGAATACTCTTTGTAGAACAAGAACTGCCAATGCCTTAAAAGAATACTCCTTATAGAACAAAAACTACCAGTTCCTTAAAAAATACTCTTTGTAGAATAGGAATTACCAGTTTTGGCACAAATGGGAAATAAAACCGAAACAAGAAAGTTGGTTTCTGGTTGCTGTGCATTCGAATGAGTACTTAAATCTCCAGGGTACTCAAATCCGAGAGTGGGTATCAATTTCAAATTTCTTTTAATTTCTTCATTCAGCTCTTCTGGTGATATGAACTATAGTTCATTTAAAATAAATATCAAATTACAATTTAATGGACCTAGAAAGTTTTGTCTAACCTATGAATTAGCTAATTACATAAAATCCTTATAGTCATTAAGCAATTGAAACCTAAATTGGATACTAAATATTGACTCATTTATAAATCAAAACTTGGAAATATCTCAAACCTGATACTTTGCGAGTCAAAGCCATCTGATGATAAAAGGATTGAATATACTTTGCATCCCTATACATAACATTTCTAAGCTTGGGGTGTTGGGGTTGTTGTTTCGTTGTATTGCTTTAAGACTTGATTTTGTTGGATGGTGTCCTTCTCTATTTTTTGACATTTTTATACTACTTTTTTATTTAAAAAATAAAAAATAAAAAAGATATGTTTCCAATAATTAGTTAAGAGAGTTGATGGGCTAGGTTGAGGTACATTTAGGCTCAACCCAACTTTAAAAAATAGACTTGTATCGGACTTCACAGTGGCAGAACCAAGAATTTCTTATGTTAGGAGGGGGCTGTAAGGATGATCAGCCAATAATAATATTAGTGGACTTATAATAAAAAAATCTGTAAGGCTTTAATAGATAGAAATCTTGAGTCAAAGGAGTGAATGTCCACAATGGAGCCCAATTATTGTCATTTGAAAAACGTAGCGTATGAGAAAAAGTTTTTTAGGTTTGGTAGTGGTTTTTAAAGGCCTACACCAGGTTACCCAATTATCGACATCTGAAAAATATCAGGTAACATTGATCACTGAACCAGGCTCCAACGTTTTTTTTTTTTAACTTGTTTGGTGACACTAGAAAATATATTGTGATATTTAGCTTGCTTCAAACAAGTAATAGATTTCTTACTGCATGGATATCCTTTATATTTTCTTTGGTATATTCTACTCTTGAGAAGTGTGGGATACCTTTTAAACTCCTCTTTATTTTGCATCCTCTTTGATCATGTATCAAATCCATTCCACCGGCCGAGATCAACTATATAGTTGCACAGGAAAATCTTTTAAAAAAAAGCATTTTTTTATGAATTGGATGTCCTTCGTCAGCAGATTGGGTTATCCGATTCTATCGAAGACTATTTTATGGAAGTATATATATGATCGCATACATTGTACTCACCAAACACAAGGGGTGTTACTTACTAAGGATAGAGAAGCTCAACTATGTGACAAGATCCGTGACGGGGTGATCGAGTTTGATCATTGATGCTGGCCAACATGTAGCAGCAGGGCAGACCCACGTTATAGAGACCTGGGGCGGTTACCACAGTTTGATTAGCAAAACCACCATGCAAGATACGAGCTACATGCATGTCCACATGATTTCTAAGCCGTCGCCCCATGTTAATTCAACTCCGAAAAGGAAAAAGTCCTATTCCCTCTCCATCTCGAATCTCTCCTTCAGCCTCCTCCTTTCCCACTGACAACTTGGGCATGACTATCTACCCCATTCAGGTATCTCCCTCTCCGACAACAATATGGCTGCTTCTCTCTCAATCTCTTCTCTCTTCGCCTTCTCCCTTCTCTGAATTTCTCTCTTCTTAGAAATCATTGCTTTTGTACTAGAAATAGATAGGAAAGGGACTATTTTCAGAAATCTAGATGCCCACGTAGGAAGTGATCTTGAATTGTTTAATTTTGATTTTTTGAACTTTTGGATTTTTTTGAATTTCAGTTTTAGGTTTTTTAAATATATTTATTTGTTTTTATCGGTTTTTGGGCGCTTGATTGTTGGGTAAGAGTAGAAGGCACCTTCAAATCAAGATTTGAAATCATAACCTTTTTGTGGGTCTTGGAAGAATTAAGAGATGTGCATTGCTACTTGCAGGAATTCTACTAATTAATTCGTTCCATTCTTTAGCTGTTGGGATATATTTGGAGTGTCATTGGTTTTTCCCAAGATTAGATCTCCAAACTAGCTCTTTAGGTATATAAAAAGGACTATATAAAACCCATTAGCTTTTTTTTTCCTCTCTGTTTTATATATCAAGGTCTCAAAGTAAAATTGATTAATTCTTAGAAAAATATTCTGCTTTTAATTTATTTGTTCTATAACAATTTGTATTGACACCCCACCCTCTTTGGAAGGCGCTGAGTTTTGTCAGATGTTGAGTGCATCTCCAATATGTTTATATAGTAGCACAAAGATAGAGGTATTTTGTACTTGGCCAAGGACAAACTAGGGATACCAGCAGTAGCATTTTTGCAGGGAACTTTTTATTTTCTTTTGGTCATTTGAGTTTTCTTCTTCCCTGTCTCGATGGATGGAGCGAGATTTATGTATTTTTTTTCCCTTCTTCATGGATAAAAAGAGATTTATGTAGAAAACTTCAACATAAAAATTAAAAAAAAAATGAATCTCTTAATGGGCTATTGTCAAAATCGTAAACACCACTTGATCCTATCTCTCTATATTTATATTTCTTTTTTTTTAAACCATGGATGTGGATATGGATGTGTTATCAATGTCTTGTTTCATGATGATAAAGAACTTAAATAATACCTATAATTTGTAAATTTCTTTGTATTCAGGTTATGCTTGTATTCAATTACACTCTTTAAATTTCTAATACCAATGAATCACTTTATAATTACAACCCATGAGTTGTTTTATAATTACAATTTCTTTTTAGAAAGAACATGACTATCTTTCTTTATAGTTAAAAAAAAAAGAAACGAAAACTACCATACACTACATTTTATATTCTTTGGAAATTTATAAGATTTGCCAAACAATACAATATTATAATATAATAACATTTTGATCTTGAAAGTTTTTGAGGTCCTGAATTTCTAGATTGTAATTCAATTAAGGTAAATGTAATGGAAAAATAAACGAACTAGCAAACAAGCAATCAACAACACAAAAAAAAAGATAAGCAAATTCTCAACGTGGAAACCCTCAATTGTAAAAACCACGAGCCCTTCCGGACTAACAAAACCAAGAACATCTATAAGATATACTTACAACAATTTCCAATCAGTCCCTTGACCTAGGGCCTTAGTTCTTCTTGCATAAATCCTTGTCACAACAGTCCCTCAACGTGCACTGCACTTTACAAGATGAATAATCTTTTACAAAGAAATAGAAGTAGCAAACTTTAGAACTCAAATATTCAGTAAAGTCTATACAATGGAAGATAGTAAACTTTAGAGAAGAAGGAGATCTCCAAAGTATAATCTCTACTTAGAATAATGAGATCTGTATCTTAAGGTTGATGGAAGAACCCTTTAAATAACCCACAATTCATTTCTTATAACGATAGTCTTTTTAGAACCTAACTTACTAATCCTGGCACAAATAGGAAATAATTTCATATAAAGTAAGTGGATTTCTGTATGCCATCTGATCGATCGGATATCGCCTCTGCCTCTAAATCGATCGGACGATCACTAGATCTATCGAGTAACTCTATTTTCCTGATATTCGGATTGTTTCTCTTCAGTTCTTCTAGTTACTCGAACCTTAGTCCATTCTATAAAAAATATATAAATTAAACTTAATGGACCCAAAGTTTTATTTAACCTATGAATTAACCAATTACATAAATCCTTACAATCTCCCCCTTTGGTATTTCATAGACGAAACTTTATATACATTCAATCTACCCAAAAATAAAACCAAAATTACATTGAGATGCAACATAATAATAATCATAATAATAATAATATTATTATTATGCACCATCAACTTTGTACCAATTACCAATTGACTACATTATTCTTTAGTTCTATTTGTCTTTAGTTCTGACTCCCCCTGAATGTCTAAATTTCTCCCTCTTGATTCTACATATCTCCTTTTTTTTTTGTACATAATTGACAAATTTATGATTTAAGTATTTAGTATATTGTCAATTAGGATGGAGCAGTATCTCCCCCCAACAATTGTAACTCTTCCCTTAATGATATCCTCGTAATAGCTGGGGGTGAGAGCTTGATCTTTTTGATCAAGGGCTTTTAAATTTTGGTATCCACACTTGCAAATTTAATAATTTCAATATAATGTGTACCAACATATTGGACAAATCCTCTTTCTTGACCCAGATGGCTTTAACCTTGACTTTTGGCTCAGACACTTACTTCCTCCATTACATAGTTTTTAGCAAAGCTCTCTGCATGTTGTTTTGGGGTCGAATGTGTCCTTTAATTCCATAATAATAGCATGTGAGTGTGACTTTAGGATGAGAAACATCTGTCTTTTAAGTACTCCCAACATGATTTGTGCTTGCAACATGTGGAGCTGTTAGTGTCAAAGGATTTAAAGCAAAACTTTTAATAAAAATAGTTTTACTTTTAAATTTTGAAGTAGATGCATTATGGTTAAAACCAATACCACGTTTGTCATCAGACCTTTTTTTATTCTATCAGATGTCATTAGGTGTTATAAAACTAGCCTTTATCTTATTAAGCAATTCCTTTGATGCAGTCATCTCTGAAGTTCTCATCTTCAACTTTCCAGTCAAATCAACATTCTCAGTTTGACAAGTTTGTAGCTTTTTTTTTTTTAACTCTTCCATCTTTTGTGAACAATTCTCATGATCAGCAATCAAAATCTCATACTTTTGTTCTACAACAGTTAACTTGTTAGCCAAATTATTCTTATGATTATCGAAGAGTCTTACTTTATCATGAGTTTCAACAAATTCAACCTTTAGTGAAAAAATCTGTTCTTCTGCAATTTGCCAATTAATTGCAACCTTCTCATTCATCTTAGTCATCTTCTTAGTTTTGTCAAATAAAATTTGATAATCTGCATTCTAATCAGTTTCATCCTCTAAGTCACTATTATTATCATTAGAATCAGCTTTAAAATAGACCAGCGAAGACATAAAATTAGACCTGGCCATGAAAGTGATAAATTTCTCTTGGCTTAGAATAAGATTTTCAATTTTAGGTTTGTCATCCTCTTCATTAGAGGAATCATTAGATTGAAAGCCTTTTCTTTTTCTTCTTTTCGTTGCCACGGTCACTAGCAATATCTCCATAGCCTTGGAGTTCAAAACACTGGATCCCTTTATAAGACTTCTTCTTTATAGATTTAGACATTTTAAAATCAGTTTTCTTCCCCTTTATGAATTACATGAATTGCATCATAAACTAGATAGCCACTTGGGGATCAGTTTTCTCAGAATCCGAATCTTAATCCCTTTCAATAGCCTTGTCTGATTCTTTGGTAACTTTTAAGGCAACTTCTTTTGACTTTACTTTCCGACCAGGAATGAAGTTTTCCTCAAAGTTTGAAGGTTTCCTATTAAATCATCTACCTTGAGAGTCGTTAATTTACTATTTTCAGTAATTGCTACTACCTTGGCATGATAACTGTCTGGAAGAGATTGAAGAATTTTCCTAACAATTTTATTTTCAGGAATTGGTTTTCCCAGATTGAAACATGAATTCACAATTTCACTTAGTTTGGCATAGAATTTATCAAACTTTTCATCATCAGTCATTTTAAGGGTTTCAAAGAATAGTAAGGCCTTGCAACTTAGTCTCTTTTCCTAAATTAGTTCCCTTATGGACACTCTATAGGATATACTATGCCTTTTTTGCAGTTGTACAAGTGGAGATTTTATGAAATTCGTATGGTGACACTCCATTGTAAATTGAATTGATAGCTTTATTATTGCAATTGGATGCATGTTTCTCATCTTTTGACCACTCCCTAATTTGTTTTTTCCCTAGTGTTGACGTGCAAAAAAACTTTGGAAGAAATCGACAAGCATCTCAGCAATTCAAAGTCAGAGTTAAGACTTAAATATGGCTCAAGTTTAGCAAAACAAAACCCATAATAGGTCAAGGACAAAGCCCAAAAAGACCCATTGACATTTGGAAAGAAAAACAAGTCAAAAGACTTCAAAAAGTGAAGAAAGTGTGCATTGGCCGACTGATCAAGATAGTGGTTGAATGGATCACTAGTTGACTGAACAAACCAGTGGCCAGGAATATAGTGGCCGACAATTATAAATTTTGATAGATCACCAAGTAGTCGATTCAGAAATGGTAAAATTATTTTTGGTTGATTTCAAGTTGCTTAACATGATCCAAGGACAAAAATCCAGCCGCCACCTCACAAAGTTGACTGTGGGAGGGTAGTCGACCATACAAATACATGGTCAACTATCCCCTGTAAATCAAAATATTGTTCAATCTTCTCCTCTACTACAAATGCTTGGAGAAAGCTCTTGGAGGCTATAAATACCCCTCCACCCCCCACCCCCACACACACACCTTGGGCATCCACTTCAACATCACAGAGACCATACAAACACACAGACAGAGAGACATAGATATAGACAAAGCACCAAGCATTTATTAAGCATTCAGACTCTCTCTAAGAAGACTCTAATACTTTTACTTCTTCAACAGCTTCAACACCAAAGGCGAGGTACTTGATCTTCTAAAAATGATTAGAAGGATAGTGCTTTGACTTGAATAAATCTCCAAAGAAGACAAATCTTTTGAGACATTCTTCATTTCCTTCTCTCAGGTGTTGAAGGAAATACAGGTAAAACTATGGCCAATCTATTCGTATAATGCGATAAATGATCCACGGGAGTAACCATGATCGTAAAACTTTTGTCTTAACTCCCTTGGAACTCCATATCCGTGGAAAACAAGTGATAGTTTATGAAGATTCCTCGATCAAATTTCGTACAGAGAAATGATGCATACTTCATACATCCCAGATGGGCCACCTCTTATACTCTTTGCTTCTTCTCCTTTATACAAACTTTTCATGTATTTTGCACTTTTTTTTTAAATGTTGATCATTTGAGACCCCCCCCCCCCCCCCCCCGGAGGGGGGGGGGGGGGGTGGGGTTGGTGTGGTGGGGTGGTGTTAAAAAAAAATGGTAATAGCTTGCACCTAGGAGGTTAGGATGTAAAAGAACCCACAAAATAAACTCGGGATTGAAGAGTTGAAAATATCGACATTCTTATTTTTCTTTTCCATTTCTTTCCTCATTTTTTGGAAAGGAATCAAGATATGCTTTGTATGCCTCAATTCCCTCTTTTTAGGTGAACAACTAGATATCCCATTAGCAACAACAGTGGGTAAAAAGTATCCATTAACAATAACACACCAGACATATTCATCTATGGATCTAAGCAAAACTAGTCATTCTAACATTCTAGTATGCATAATTACTGGATCTATCCAAAAGAGGAGGGTTGGTTGTAGAAGTGCCTTCCCAATTAAACTCCATTCTAGAAATCCCAAAGGATCTAACACAACAGATTTGTGTAACGCACTCTAATGCCAACTGAAAGTTTTTGGGGTCTCGAATTCTAGATTGCAGTTCGGTTTACGTGTATGCAGCGGAAAAATAAACGAAGTAGCAATCAAAAGAAATCAACAACACAAAAAGCAGAGACGCAAATTTTTAACATGAAAAACCCCAATGAGAAAAGCCACGAACCTTTCTGGACTAGCAAAACGAAGCACTAATTTTAAACAGATGCAAGATATACGCACAGCCCTTTCCAGTCAGTCCCTTGACCTAAGGATATAGTTCTTTTTGCACAAATCCTTGCCACAATAGTCCCTTGCCGTACACTACTCTTCGCCCTTGATGGACTCACCTTGATTCCACACAATGAACAATCTTCTACGAAGAAATAAAAGCAGCAAACTTTAGAACTCAAAGTTTCAACAAAGTCTCTCCAATGGAAGCTCAAGAGAAGAAGGCGATGTTCAAAGTAAAATATCTACTTAGAATAATGAGATTCGTATCATAGGGTTGATAGAGAAATCATGTAAACAACCCACAATTCATCCCTTATAAGGATAATCCTTTTTGAACCCAACTTACTAACCCTGAAATTACTAATCCTGAAAAAATAAGAAATAATTTTGCATAAGGTCAGTGGGTTTTCGCATGCCATCCGATCGATCGAATATCGCCTCTGCCTTCAAATTGATCGATCGGACTGTCACAACCCAAGCCCAGGAGATCGGGGGTTAGTGAAAATCTAGTCAGTGACACACGTTTTGCCGTGCATATGCACCGAGACCTAGTCTCAATGCACACACACAAGGGAAATTCACATGTGCCATACTTGTATGCGGAAACTGTAGGTATCAAACCGTAACACTAAAATATAGAAAAACCAAATGAATGATGTCCGACTGATTTCATAAAGGTTGGAATATACAAACTGAATCCAATCATAAATACACAGAATAAGAATAAAACCAGTGACATGGAAAGAAGACGATATGCATGTATGATACTATCGCACTCCGATGGAGTGATTACACACTCCACAAACCTGAAGAGAAAGCTGAAGTTTCCCTTGTAATCTGAATGATCGACGAGGACTCAGTCGAGGGGTCTAAGCCTGCAACACCAAGGACAACTTGTGAATATAATGATTCAGCAAAGTATAAGCAATAACTAGTTAACACATGTGGTATCTAAGAGAATAAATGACATTAGATAAATCATAGCATTTCAATGTCGTATTCTAGGTAGTCGTGCATTTCCAATTAAAACATGCTCTCAGGATCAATGTATACATAACATGTACATACTAGGTGGCTACTATATCTGCCATATGCTCTCCAAAAGGGATCTTATATCCATGCTGAGAACACCATGGGCTAGATGGGTCTTAGTTTTATGGAGTCCAGAATCCCCAAGACATAAACTCACTGCAGCGAGGCCATATAAACTACGCCAAATTCAACTCCGTCGGGTATCCTAAGGCTGAGGATGAGTAGTGCCAGACCATATGGGATCAAACAAATATAAGAACATGCATATCTTATCATAACGTGCATAACTTATTAGAACGTGACGTGCATATCATGTCAGGCATGTATCCGATAACTCAAGTGGTCATACGAGTTAGACTGATTATACAATTCGAACAAAACAAGCAAATCAAACCTTACTTGTTCAAAAGATATAAGGGATGCCAACCGAGTATACAGAAACAAGCAAGCTAACCACAAGATGAAGGCATCTCAACTCACATGAATTAAACGGGTAGTATCGAACATGCAAGACCGCTGTTCCGCCCGGGATTAACTATGGACAGAGTCAGGAAATATCCAATCGTTGCCCCAGTGCAGAACGCGTATTAGAGGGCGAAGACTGAAGCCAAGATGCAATGCAAATCAGATTCTTTTACGAGAGTCACGATCTTTTACTGGTCAACCCTAATCTAGTTATCCAGAGTTACTAATCGTGCATGATGATATAGTTTTAAGTTATTCGATGTACAGTTGTCTATTGTTGCGTTGTATCTTAAATGTGCACCGAAGTCCTTTAAACCAACACCCATGGGGAGGTGCTTAACATTTGGATAACGTACATGAATGATTCGCAGCCCTCGAGATCATTCATGCCATTCGTACATTCCGTTGGGCAGGTTCAGGTTATCTACATTTTAGCATGAAGGTCATATTAGTCCCTTCTTTAATCCTATTCTTTTTTATTCATTTTTTAGGGGTGGTATGGCTTACCAATAGGTGAACATACGGCTTAGCCGTAGGCATCTTACGGCTTAGTCGTAATATGCACTGCAGCTCAGGCACGGTTCCCCTTATTTTTCCTCTGCTTTTACGGTTGAACCGTATTTTATTCTACGGTTCAGTCATGTTTTGCTCTACGGCTTAGCCGTAGCACATTTGACGGCTTAGACATGGCTGGGCCGTTGAAGGTCTGTACAAATGTTGACTCCCAGTTAATCCAGAAAATTCTATCCTATATTGATCTACAACTGGGTCACGGCTGAGCTACGGATTAGACGTAGTACATTGTACGGCTTAGCCGTGACCTAACCGTAGAAGAAAACTGGGTCATACAGGTTTCTGGACTTTGAGCCGTCGTACAGTTACGGCTTAGCCGTAGACTGCATGGGGTCATTTTCTAAACCTGTTTCAAAGACAACTGAATGTATACAAAAATGACAAAATCACATGAAACAGATGGAGACTAACATAAGATGGGCTGTAACTTACTTCACATGCAAGATTACACGAATTAATCACAATCAAACATCTACCCACATAGTTCATACAAATTATGCTTATGCTTGCCTCAACTGAGTTCTAACAAGCTCTTTGTTATCCTTGGGCTCAATTCTCACTTCTAGACACTGATCTAACACCCATGTATGCAAAAGAAGAAGAAAAGAAAGGCGTGAGTACCAGTGCAGTGACTGACGGGGAGAAAAAAGGAAAAGAAGAAGAAAATCAAAACCCACAGCTCACCTAACTCACCACAAGATACAAATTGAGAGTCAAGAGCACAAATCCCCTTCCTGGCTTGATTGAGAAGAAGGAAGAAACAGAAGAGAAGGAGAGGAAAGAAGGTAACATGAGTGAGAGGGAGAGGTCGATGGAGGTTTATAAGGATAAGGTTAAAGAGAATTTGCAAGAAAGCCCAATCATTCATGTTAATTACAGTTTGAGTCATTTGCGTGTCTAACAGAAACAAATGACATATCGAGTAAACGAGATAGTTACGAGCATAGATGAGCATAACAAAAGACACGCGTTGACGCCAAGATGATGCATGAATGACAACGTCTTACAAAATCTAAAATTACGAAAAAGGGCTCATGCCTACCTAGACCAGGTCGAACTCAATCTAACTACCTGTCCATAACCCGGAACAAAGTAAAAATAAAGGCAAAACACAATTAGCAACCAATTCATCATTAATTAGTCGTTAAACTGAATTAAGTTTGGTCGGAGTGTTACACGGACTATCGCTCGATTGATCAGGTAACCTTGTTTTCCTTAAATTCAGATTTCTTCTTTTCAGCTCTTATAGGGATCCAAACCTCAGTCTATTCTATAAGAAATATAAAATACAATTTAATGGGACCAAAGTTTTGTCCAAATCATGAATTAGCCAATTACATAAATCCTTACAGATTTGCAATTTTGGAATTTGACAATATTTAAATATGTTAATACAATGTTTTGTCTGTATCCAAACACCCACAAGGCTTGGTTGAGTGAAACGTATTTCATCAAAAGAAATGATGGACATGAGCCAAGCCAAGTTTCAAATGGGTTTTTTCATAGGCCTTTTGATATATAACAAATAATTAAGCATAAAACAGGTTACATTGAGCCAGAGTAGTCAAACCCAAGTTTGACCTGAAACTAACTTGGATTAAAAAAAACCTTGTTATCACCTTTTAAAAAACAATAGCAAACCTAAATTAAATACGGGCAAAGCAGGGCAAATCACCCATTTAACAAGTCCCATTGTCATCCCTAATCGACTTAAAACAAGCCCATGAACCTAAAACCCAACACGCCTATTAACACAAAAGAATTGCCTAATAAAAAAAATCTTGTTTTTGGAATTGTGCCCAATTACTATTGGCCTAAATAGTCAAACTTTGTTAAATTAATATTTTTTCAAAAATTAAAACAAGCAAATGTGTGGTAAGGTGGATAGATCCAACACATTCTCTTCTTTAAAGCTTAAAAACAGTTGGGAAAAAAGGATCGGATTTGGAGTTTCATTGAGACACATCAACACACTCATGCCACAGCACCAAGTGATTGGATTCTAGCAGCAACTGCGATGCATCTCTTGAAGGCATCAAATAATTAGGAAAAAAGGATTGGATCTAAAGTTTCATTGAGACACATCAACACACATGCCATATCACTAAATGATTGGTTTCCAGCAATTGCATATTTTGGGATGCATCTATTGAGGTTCTTTTGAACCACAATTGCATCTTTTGACATGCATCAGGCATCTCTTGAGATGTATCTTTTAAACGCATGTCTAAAAAAAATTGCCCATTCTCACTTCTTAAAGTGAATCCATCACTCCTAAACCTAACTCTCAACAAAATTTCATCTCGATAATTCAAAACCCAACTTTCTTAAAAGTTGGTATTGCGTATGTGGCCTAGTTTTCTCTAGAAATTCAATGACACAGCCATGTAAGTCTTGATGTCATTGAAGCCTATGGCTTCTAAAACATTCAATAATCGTGAAACTATTTGGAAGCAAGTAATCTTCACTCCTTCAACATTTATTTCAATCTTAAATAAAAAAAATATCCAAAATGAATATATATTATTTCTTAACGTATAACGATTTTATTTTTCTTTCTTTTGATATATTTTGTGAAAGAATTTGATTAGTTAGTTTGCAATATGATTTTGAAAGAAGGAATTATTTGGTGAAGTCTATGAAGATAGTTTCAGAAGACAGTCTCTATATTCATCTATAGATTAGCCCATATGTTTGATGGAATGTACTCACCGCACCCTCTACTCTTTCCATAAGCTTCCACAAGTGTTGAGTCTTTAACACCAACATCATCTTTTATTTTTATAATATTGTAATTTATTTCTATTAAAAAATCATCTATCATTTTTATTAATTGATAATTAATTTAAATATTAATTTTACATAATTATTTAATTCAGATGAGAATTAACCTGTGCATCGCACATGCTCTAATGTTAGTTTTAACTTGAAGGTCTGTGGTTCAATACCCCCAAAAGATGTGCTTTTTTTAATTTTTTATTACACAGCCTAAACATGGACCACACAAAACGATCTAGCCAAAAAAAAAAAAAAAAAAAACCGCTAGAAATGATCCAATTTGAAGACTACTTCACAAAGATGTAGAAACGTGGAAGTTTTTAAAACTTCCCAACGTCCCACGATCCATGGGAGTTATCTGAATAACCATTTCAAAGGTTTGATAGTAAAAAGGTAAGTTGGAGTTGGGAAAGTTTGAAAAAAGAAGAGAGGACAGCAGTCTCAGGAAAAAAAAAGGGGAAAAGAAAGTAGAGAAGAAAGAAAGGAAAATAAAAGGAATAAATGTCTTCTGCAACTTCTTCTTCTTAATGTCTCCTTTGTCATTTTTTCTCTTCTTTATTCATCATCATCTCCATTAAATGGAATGGAGATCTGGATCCTTATTTGAAAGAATCTGTCCTCCAATCCACTGCATTTTCATTGAAAGAGAAAGGAGATTTGAACCCTTATAAAAAAAAGAGATCTGCCCTCTAATCCACACTATTGCATCTTACATATCTCTTTTTCATCTTCTTCACCAGTTTTTTTTTTAATTAAAAAATGGAGATTTGGGTCTTCATTTAAAGAGGAAACTGCCCTCCAATCCACTTTTCATCATCATCTCCATTAAATGAAAAGAGGATCTAGATCCTTTTTTGAACGAATCTGCCTCCACTGCATTTTCATTAAAAGGGAAAGGAGATTCAAACCCTTATCAAAAAAGGGATTTGTCCTACAACCCACACCATTACATCTTGCATCTCTCTTTTTCATCTTCTTCACCATTTTTTTAATTAAAAATGAAAATTCTGGTTCTCATTTAAAGAGGAATCTGCCCTCCTATAAAAATTAAAAAAAAAAAAGAACTCATACCACTGTTTGAAGAAAAATAGGGAACCGCACCCTTATTCAAGGTGTTCGCCATCCTTAAGAAAAATGAAAAGAAGAAATTGTGTTCCAGTCATAAAATAAATGGAGATTCAGATTTTTACAAATGAAATCTGCCCTCCTACAAATGGCCTCAATACCACCGCGCACAAAAAAAAAAAAAAAAAAAGTTTGCAGCAACGGATGTACTCTTGTTAGAGTATAATTGCCACTAATTTCCTTAGGCAATCAATCTCAACTCAATCCAATAATCCATTGTTTAAGTTGATCATTATCTTCTATGATCAATTGAGATTCTGATAGACCACAGAAACTCTATTTGGCTTGCATTGGGCAGGTTTCAGTTGCGCATTTTTAGGCCTTTTAGTTGGATGTATGAACAATTTTCAAACCTGGGCCTTTAGCCACACACATGCAGGCCTATCTAACCTATATCAAAAGGCATACAAAATCTGTGAAGCATCAATGTCACCCTAACAAGTGGGCCTTACCAACCAAAAGACATGAAAAATGAAACCATAGCCCCTTGGATTATAAATATGCCCATATACCTTGCGGTCAGAAGTATTACATATCGTTGAATTGGATTTACTGAATTCGTCTAAAACGCACATGATCACGTCATAGTCCATCTTTTGATCGAAGTGTGATTCAATCCAACGCATGAAATTTTGGGATTGAATAGTCTTGAGTTCCACCATGCCCATTTGGCTCACCAGCTTAAAATAGAATTTAAATTGGACTAAAGCTCGGCCATGTCTAAATAAAGAAAGAAACAAAATAATATATAGTCCCACTAAAGACTATATATGGTTGGGCCATGACTAAGTTTTCACAAAAAAAATAAAAAAAAGGCCCATGTATTGAGAAGGCAGAAGTTAGTTTATTCAACCAAATGGCAAATATCTCCAAACAAACAGCCTGATCCTCAAATCCAAAACAGCCTGAATAGTGGGTATAATTGGGCCCAAAAGACAGCCCAAATGAAAACTGAAATCAGACTGGGTTCAGCCTAACTATCGTTTGGAATTAGGCTAAAAATTGGCCCAAATAAAGTCTTAAATTGGGCACAAGATCAACCCTACTAAAGCCTGAAACCGGGCACAAAATCAGCCCAAATAAAATCTGAAATTGGCAATAAAATCAGCCCAAATAAATTCGGAAATTGGGCTCAAAATATAGGCCTAATAAAGGCTATAAATGGGCCAAACTCGGCCTGAGTACTTGCAAAGATTGGGCTAAAAATACAACCCAAATAAAGGTTGACATTGAATCGGGTTAAGCCCGAATGTTATTTGAATTGGGTTCAAAATGTGGCCCAAATGAAAATTGAAATCGGGTTAGGTTTGGCCTAAATATTATTGGAATTGGCTGAAATTTTCCTAAACAAATGTCACAGATCATATCTTATATGGGCTAACCCATTGAGTCCAACCCATTTAAAAAGGGAGGTCTACATCTAATACATCATGTATGGATAATGATCCACTTATTAAAAAAACAAGAGATCATTGGTTGTCCAAATCAAACAATGCAATGTTCATGAAGATATAAGTGAATACAAAGACAACTTTGGACGGCAAAGGCGAGGAGCAGAAGAATTTTCTTTTAAACTTTCCTGCATTTTCTTTGTAAATTTTATTGAGTCATATTTCCTTGTAATCAAGGTTGCCTTCAGAAATGTAATTAACAGTTGATGAAATTTTCAAGATTGGGAGTATGATGCACACACAAATTAAATAAAAAACCTGCCATTAAATGAAGGGAAATTTGAATCCAATGAATTTTGATGCATGAATGAATTTTTTATGTGCAACGCCTTAGGCCAATAATGAGATGCAGTGGTAGAAAAGGAATCAGAGCCCTTCTAGGAAAGCCTGACGTAGGAGACCCTTCATTTAGTGAGCCATCTCCTAGAAACTATGTCCTTAAAGCTCCGTACCCCCAAAGGCTAAGTCCAACCAAAACAACTACCCAATTGGATAAAATGCTTGAAGTGTTCAAATAAGTGAGGATTAATATCTCACTGCTGCATGTAATCCCACAAATTCTTGCCCATGCTAACTTCTTGAAGCACTTTTGTACCTTCAAGAGAACCACCAATGCACCCAAGAAAGCATTACTAACAACATCTCGATTAAAAACGAGGACCCAGAGTGTCCTACAATTTCCTGCTAGACTGGGGACCATCACATTTAGCAGACTTTACTAGATCTTGGTTCAAACGTCAACTTGTTACCCTACTCAGTTTATGGACAAATCGAGTTAGGCAAGCTATAACCTACGCAGGTTACTTTTCAGCTCACTTATCGATCTATAAAGAAACCGAGAGGTATGATAGAAGATCTGCTCATCCAAATTGAGAATTTCTAATATCCAACGAACTTTATAGTTTTGCATACATAACCTGTGGCAGACCCTAGGACACAAGTTCTAGTGGTTTTGGGTAGACTTTTCTTAGCAACATCAAATGCACTGATAAATTGTCGGAATGGGGTTTTGAAGATTTCTTTTGGGAATATGACGACGGAGCTTCACATTTTCAATGTTGCCAACCAAAGTTGAGACACTGATCTTGATGAAAGCAATTTTCTAGGAGCCAGCCTTGAGGATCGATTTCTTGATTTTTCAAAAATCAGTGCACTAAAGCTTTTGGAATCATACATTACTCAACAGTTTGCTATTCCACAGTTAATGGAAAATGCAACTACATTCGATGAGATCCCCATGATAGATCAAAATTAGAAGGCTAATCCCATTCTTCAGATTTTAGAATCTGAAAATTTGGAATCTTTGGACTCTTGCATTGAATTTTTTATGAACTAGTCTTTGAGAAATTGCGATGCATTTCTTGGACTTCTACCTTTTTTAAAGCCAAATGGCCATCCTCAAACCTTAGAGTTTTACACCTTAGACTCATGTATGGCACCTTTCACAAATTTAGATGGTGACAGTGTCATTGCATTTTCTATGCCCTTGCCAAATGAAATTGGAAAATTTTGTTTTGAAGAATTCTTGGCACAAGAAGACCATAAACCAACTGGTTTTGAGCTAATCCATCTTCCCATAGAATTCAAAGGTCCATTCCTAAAAGGAAAAGAGACTTTCACAGTGGTCACTTTTGAACCATATAACAAGGAACATGCGGTCTTCATGTTTACTGTGTTTACAGATTTCATTGCAAAATCGTCTCAAATGCTCCTTGTTGATTCTTAGAGAAAAATATTGTTTGTGATCCAGGTGGACCTACACTTGTACATTAGTTAAGATAATATTTATTTTTTTAGTTGTTTTTTCTAACTATGGACTGGGATAAAAAAGCTACAATCTTAGGTGCCCTCGTTAACTTCACCATCCGTCATTTGTTTATTCCTCATTTTACTTCATTCATTTAGGTATTGCATTGCATGCATAACATCAAGGATTATGTTTAGTTTACATTGGGGGTGGGAACAAGCATGCTTGCCCATTTTTTGACAAACATATTTCAAATTTTTTCTTTATTCTTTGTTATTTGAAAAAAATTTCAAATTTCAAGGACTTTGTTTTGGTTTTAAGAGTCTTTTTACCGAGTTAAAGAAAAAAGAGGGATTGGTTTGTACCTCAACAAGAATGGAAAGAAGGATACTACTGGTTAGAGAACCGCTGAGTAAAACTAAAGAAATTTGGTCTGAGATAGGTTACATCAGTAAGAAAATGAATGATTTCTTGCTGAGGTAAGTAAATCGTCTAGAAATCAAATGTTAAAAAACCTCCATTCCAGTCCGAGGAGGACCAATTTAGGTTGTTTAGGTTTTTTTTTTCTTTGAAGAAAAAGAGAAAGTTTTCAAAAGAGCTGAGGTGATTTGAAGATATATAGAAATTCAGAATTTAAAAGTTTTTGGAATGAAGTAAATGAATGTTCACTTTTTCTAAGGGATGAAATTTATCAAAGGATTACCAAACTTTGTCTTCACGAAAACACGTATACATCTTTCAATATTTTGGATAGGAAACTTTAATGTCATTTTCAGAAATTTTCATGCAAAATAGGATGAAATTAAAAAAATTAGCCTAATTATAAGTTCTCTTCGCTGTCCTGGGTGGATTTGATCCATTAAAACCAAAGTAAGTTAATTCGAGCAATTGAAGAGGGTTGCCTATTGTTTGTATTTAATAAGTATTAATGATGAAATTTGGCCCAGAGAAAAAAATTTGAGTGCTAGTAGAAGTTTCCGTGTGTTTTACAAAGAATATGTGCTGATTTGAATAAGATTTGGTTTGGCTTCCATTATCTTATCTTTTCTATTACAAAAACCTGGGAATCTGTGAAAAAAATAAAAAAAGAGAGAAAAAAATAAAAATAAAAAGAGTTCTTTTGAAAAAAGAAATGGTGTGAAAGCTGTCATAATAGCTTTGAGAGGAAGCTTATAATCCACTAAACCTAGGCGAGTCGGAGTATTTGAGGGAGAATTTTGTTTCATGGCATTACTTTGGAACATTTGAACAAATTGGTTTGATGGATACACTAGCACAAGGAACACAAGGTTGGTACAATTTTTGAGAAAAATTTTCAAAATAGAAAAGTGAATTGGATTTTGAAAAGCCTGAGACTTTGATTATTCCGACATTCGAAGATATTTGATTTGAGTTGATTTTCTTTTATGAAATTTCTTTTGGTTTTATTTTTGCTTTTGTAATGCCTTAACTCAATCATACCTACCCTCTCTCCCTATGTAGTACACGGTAAAACATAGAAGATTTTACAAGAAAAATCCTCTTAAAATCACCCTGTATCAAAATGGACGCCAAAGACATGATTCCACCATAGTGGTCGAGGGAATCTTTTTTATTTAAGTCTTTGGAATCTGAGTTAGGTGGGGATATCCTTGCTCACTCATATACACGAGCAAGAATATCTCTGCTCATTTTTTTTCTTCTTTCTTCCCTTTCTTCCTCCTCCACTCATTTTTTTTTCTTTTGAAGGTGCCCATTGGATTTAGGTTATCTTACATGAGCGAGGATATCCCCGCTCACTTACATACATGAGCGGAGGTATCCCTGCTCATTCTTTCTTCTTGCTCCTCTTCCTTCCTCTTACTCCTCCTTCCTCGAACTCCAAAGATAGACCCCAAAGATTAAAAAAAAATGATCAGAAGCACAATTCCCAAATGCGCTAGGTGGAAATGAGAGGAGGTGAAAGCCATCTCTTTGAAGGAGATAGAGAGATCTAGAGTTTTGATGGTTGGAGAAATGAGAGAGAAGAGAAAGTAGATATAAATGATGATGATAGGTTCTAGTGTGTTCAAAGAAAAAGAGAAGAGAAAGATGAGATAAAGAAAAAATTGTATTAGTTGGTTAGTGAGGGAAGGGAAAAATTGGGTTTGGGTTTGGGCTTAATGAATTTAATGGTTTTGGGTTTCATGAGTGAGTGTAGTAAGTGGAATTGGGTGGCTGGATTTGTGTTTGAGCTTGAATTAAAGTTGGAGGAAGGTGAAAGAATGAAGAAGAAAAAACTAATGAGCGGAAGAGGAAGGGGAAGAGGCAAAAGAAGCAAGAAATTAAAACAAGTGAAAATATCCCTGCTCATGTACATGGGTGAATAGGGAGATCTCTGCCCAAATTAGATTCTAAAAATTTAAACAAAAAAGTACCCATGCAACCAATATAGTGGAATATGTCTTAAGAGTCCTTTTTGGTATAGAGTAACTTTAAGAGGTTTTTCTTTGTAAAGTCCTTTAAAACATGTATGGGCAATCTTGTAAAAAGAGAGAGAGAGAGAGAGAGAGAGAAAATACCAATAGTTATCTAATAATTAAATAGTTTAAAGCATTCAAAATATTTCTTTTTTACATGTTTTTATTCTTAGTATGATATTTTAAAGAGATTTTTACCAAAAAATTATAATGAAACCCACTAAATGCTAACTAATGATGGATATTTAAAATTTTACCAAAAATCCATAAAAGTAAACAAATAATTTTTTTTTGACAAAACTGCAAATAGATTGCGATGAACCAAACCTACGTAATTAAACCTTTTAATCCTCAACTCTTCATTTTCCCTCCTTTTCTTTTTGGAAAAATTTCAAAAAGTACAGACAGATTAGAATATTTTAAAAAAATACGTAAGTTATCACATATCTTTCAAACAAGTCCTTTCGATATAAGTTTTTTGAGGAATGACAAAAACACCCACCCCTTATAAGTGGTTTAAAGCCATTTTAATTTTGTTGATCAATACCATATAAAGAAGCTAGTTTATTTTAACCATCCATGCATTAAAGGTTGTTGAAGTGGGCCCACTAAGTTGTTTGGGTTGGACTTGGTCATTTGATTTAGTAAAGAGAAAACTTGAAAAATGACATATAGGTATTTTTCTTCAAATTTGTAAAATGAAAAAAGGGTATTTTGTGGAGTGAACTTATTTTTTGGTAGTGGCCCAGTGTGATGACGCGCAAAACCTAGTCTTTAGGCCAATTGAACTACCCCTCGGGGTTTTGTGGAGAGAGCTTGACCAAAATAATTGTGGAAACTTTTATACTTATTTAAAATATTCAAATTTTCATGCACTTTTTCTAAAATGAGCAAAAAGGTTTACAGTTTTTTAAAAAATATCCTTGCTTTTTATTTATTATTATTATTTTTTTGGTAAAAGCCTTTCTTTTTTATATAGCATCCCTCTCTACCTACATCCTCTCTCAAAAATTAAGGACATTATTTCCGACCAGCTTGAAAAACTGATAATAATAAAATATAGAAGAGAGGATTCAAACCCAAGTGTTTTTATGCATACAAACAGTACAAAGACACTTGAGCTACAACTACATGTATGAAAATTCAGGCTAGGCTTGGGCTTTCAAATTTCCATGCGAGTTGAGCTTGGGCCAGCTCCTTGTAGCCCAATTGGGCCTAGTTTGGACTTTGACTTACAGTTTAGAAGTCAGGCAGGGCCTTGATATTCCTTAACCCGGCCCATGAATACCCTTATAATTGCTTAACGGATTTTCTTTCCACATCCATCCAATTCCAACCATTGTAGGACATAGTTGATGAAGTATCATCCAATTTGGGCCATCTATATGAGACCAATAAGATCAGATCCAGCCTCCCATCATCTCATGGCGTGGACTTGCCAGAGTGTTACATAGATTTTACCAAGAAAATCACTTTACGTAACCTCTAAACCAAAAAAGCCTCCCAAAGCTTTGTAGGCATGGAAGTGGTCCCAAGTGACCACTTCCGTTTATTTTTTATATATTGAGGTTGAGCATTGAATTCATCACAAGTGTGTGTATACCAGCATTGAATTCGACCCTCTCTTGTTTGTTAAATTTAAAACCCAAAAATCATATCTTCTTCTTCGTGCTTCCATCTCCAAATGATAATTTCTACCTTTAGGGATCCCCTTTTTACAAATCTTCCTATGAGGTGCTAGATCTTGAGCCAACAAGCATGGCATGAACTCTTACTCAAACACACAAGAATTTAAAAAACACACTTTCTGTTCATTAGACCCAATCAAAACCCTAGCATAAAATGTGCGTCCATGTCTAGCCGAAAATGGAATGGGCTGGTCATGTCTAGCCCAAAGTGGAATGGGCATAGCCAATTGTACATACGACTTTGTTGGTTTGACACCATATCAACTGATATTGTATAAGGGACACAACCATAAAATAAAGTACCATCACACAACTTCATTTATTTTTAATTATTTCATAAAAGTCCCTTAAAAAATAAATGAAAGTTTTTCTTTATCGCGGGTTCCTCGTCATCAAAGAAAAAACTTTCATTTATTTTGTAAGGGACTTTTAGGAAATGATTAAGCTTATATCATGATTAAATGATTTTATAAAGAAAACAACGAAACTGCAAGTAAGTTGTTTGTAACCTTTTTTTTTTTTTTTGACAAAATACTTCAATTGCCGATATCAACAACTAGTTGATGATATCGGCAACCCAGATGAAGATATCGTCAGCTTATGTTTGTACTAAAATCTCAATGCAAAACATAAATTCTTAACTGGATTTTATCTTTTTCATGAAGAACTTTATTTTATTTTATTTTATTTTTGTTTTTTCCTTCATTTTTGTAGATTATTTTCTTTCATTCATTTTCCTTGAGTTTAGTTTGTAAAATAAATATCCAATATGTATGTTTATTTTATTTTATTTTATTTTTGGTTCTTCCATCTTCCATAGGCCAAAGGTTGACTTCCTTATTTTACTTCCTTATTTTACTCCCATCAAGCACCTTCATCATTCAAACTCACTCAAGCAAGAATACACCAATTTCACCTTTCATTCAATATCACCTTCATCACCATCAAAACAATATCCACTCCACCACAATTCAACAAGAGTTTACAATGCTCACCAAACAAATCACATATGTACTCATTTCACACTCCAACATCAACGCCTTCATTTAAAACCTCTCCATGGCATATAGTTTATTCAGACATTTCATCAAACACAGTGTATCCCAATGAACACATTCCACATTTTCTCTCCATTTCTCTCAAAGATGATGAATAAAAGAAGATGGAAAATAAAACAAATGAAAGAAATAATACAGAAGAAGACATGATGACCTACAAACAATTTCAAATCTTCTCTCTCTCTCTCTCTCTCTCTCTCTCTCTTGTTTTCCCTTTGTCATGGTCGATTACATGTTCCAGACAAACATAAGTGAGAATTATCAAAATGTAAAGGGGCAAAAAATTGGAAAAATGTTAAACATATCATTTTAGTGGGGGCAATAGGAGGAGAGCAAGACGTAAGTATACAGCGAAAGGGGAGGAAGACAAGATCGGGTTTGAAATCAATCAACTTGGGGTGTTTTCCATGAAGCAACTTGACAATATCATTAATGGTTGACAACATCGTCACTAGGCTTATTTTCGTCGATAAGTATGAACCATTAACTAGTAATTTTATTACCTTTGTTCATAATATAGTTCAATTAGAGTATTAATTAGTTCGTAAAAATTCCTTTTCTTAATAAAAAGTTGTTGATGATAGAGGGAAAACTACAAGAGTGCACTTCATAAAAGAACTTTTTTTCTTTCTATTTATTGGATAGAAAGAAATTTTTTGTTAAAGCACCAACAGAAGCAAGACACACAAAAAGAAATAGACCTAGAAAACCACACTACAACACCAAAGCAATAGATTCCCCTGTCAAGACACCCAAATTAAAAAAAAAAAAAAGTCAGCTCACTTCACACATTCATGGGCCACCAAATTAAACTTTGTAGGAATGTAAGAGAAGTCGATACACTCAAATAACCAGGGTATAGCCTTGATTTCCAGCAAAATTGAACCAATCAACCAATCGGGGTTCCCATTAAGAGCTTGCATGACTTCAAACATGTGTCAAGCATGTGAGAATTTTGGAGCCCACTTCCCTTGGCTTTATTAGCATTGTGAGAATGGTCGTTTCTGCTTCCTTAATGACTAGTGTTTGTGGAAAATGAGCAAAATAATAATAATAATAATAATAATGCTTTTTTGAAAAGTTTTCATACTTCCAAAAATGGTTCGGTTCTCTCTTATATGTTTTCTCCATTCAAATCTAAAGATATTGGAGATTCTCCACAAGGAGATTATCCACCACTAGTCTTCTCTTTAATTATCCAGTTAGTGGGCATTCTCTAGTTGGCCTTTTCTCTCCAACCAATAGGTCATCAAGGAACTTGGTTCTCCAATATAATAGGTCGGGATATAGAAGACTCCAACATGGGGCAGAAGATCTATGCACAATTTTGGTTTCCCATCTCCATGTGAGTCTTCCTTTCCAGAGACTTCTTCGCCAAGAAACATATGTGCCCTATTTTTTTTTTATTTGTCAATCTTGAATTCAGTCATGGGGATCAAAGATGAATTGTGGCGTTCTAATTCTCCCACTGTCCAAACCACATGATGGAACATTAAAACAGATCCAAACAAAATGCAAGTAAAAACCATAGTCCATAAAAGAAGCCAGAAGCTACCAAACCATTGGTAGATAAATGGCAAGGCACCTTAGCTTAGAAGTACTGACTAGAGATCAATCCCTCGTCCTCAGGTTGAAGTATCACTACAATCTAGAAGGGAAAAATAACATTTCAATCAGACTTATATTATTATCGCGCTTATTTCCACAGTCTGAAGAACTTTTCTATATATCCCTCAGTATAAGATATATCTACAATAGTAGGTGTTTTATTTGACTGACTTAACTACCCCTCTCTTAGTACATCCTAAATTCCAACATAGAACTGATTCTAGTTCAATTTCTAGGCACAAATTTTGTTACTCCACAGCCCAAACGGGGTGCCATACATGATTAATATCAGTTGTTGGAAAGTGAAAACATAACCATAAATTTCACACGACTAATATAATGGCGAAAATCCCTCTAATTTATGTGAAACTCGGGCTAATGAATGTACAAAAATAGGCATGTGAGAGTTAAATCAGAGAAAGATGGACATCATACCTATCATTTGGACCATTTTGACACACCACATGATCATTGGATGGGAAGAAAAATGAGGCTAGAAATCGAAACTTCATTTGGATGAAGAAAAAATTATTTAAGTGGGATTCCTCATTTGTCACTTCCACTCATGCAAACGACTCCTTCGAAACTTAGGTGACAGGAAGCTTATTGTAAATTCTCACCTGCAATAAGAGGAGCCCTGCCTGTTGAAGCATCACAGCCGCCCCGTTTTTGGCACTCTGTCACAACTGCAATGGAGCAAACGGATTGAAAACCTTAATAATGGTTAGATCTTACTAAGATGAGGAACAATGGTCTTACATGCCATCACCGTACCAATCTGTAGATAGGGACAGTGAAATTAAAGCCAGTGAAATCAAAGCCATAAATCATTTGGTGTGCCCAATAATGAAGCAGCTAAGATGTGGGTAGTGAAATTAAAGCCATAAATCATTTGGTGTGCCCAATAATGACGCAGCTAATGGGTCGGAATTATCTGGATAGAATTTGGATCATTTGAGGGCAGCCCTATAATCCATAAGTAGTGGCTCCCTCAAAATCATTGTATTGATGCAGTTTGAATGGCCAAATTTCACACCAACTAGAGTTGGGCCAACCATAACATTAGTCATGTGGAAATCATGTGATCACAATACAAAAGAATGAAGATAGTGAATTATGTGCTTCACATGGGATCAGTCTGAGAGTCGGCTCAGCTGCGATTGGAATGAGATTTGCAACTTTACTTGGTAGGTCATCATATATGGTTTAGATTTCACATAATTCAATACTCTATTTTATTTCATGTTTTATTTAGTGAGCACAAAATGAGAATAAAGCGAAAACTGGGGGTTTCTCCACCACCAAATTCCACCACCAGGAATTGAAATACAAACAGATTAGCACAGTCAAAAGAAAATAGTAAAACTTATGATAGAATTATTAAACCCGATTCTAGGCTTATTATGTTTTTGTAAACACTAGACTTGGGCACAATTGAGAGGCTGAAAAGGGAGCTTAGGCCTAAATAACTGGCCTAAATTGGGTGGGTTTAAATTTTGCCAATTGACAGGTCTAAACAACCAATATCTACCTGCCCCATATGGCTGATATAGACCCAATACGAGCATAAATAGGCCGATACAAACTCTTAGTTAATTTTTTCATAGACACAGTATACAATCGATTGCATTCATAAATATCAATTTTTAGAAGGGGCCTATGTGCACAAGATACATTGACCAGACGATGTCATTTTTAGGTCTCTAAGCACGTAATGGCCTCTAAGCATGCATCCCATCTACTATCATTGAGGGGAGGTAGTTTAAATGGTCTACCCAAGACCTAATGCTGTGGTAAACTTGGTAATTATCCGGCCAGTGAATTTTAGCCATGGTGAAAATTAGGTGAGTACCAAATGCACATGATCAATGGAAGGGTTTATAGATCTAAGACGAGTGTTTCAATCCCTAAATCGCTTGGGCTAGGGCTTTTAAATGTTATAATGTGTGATACTGATCACAGCTTGTGGGGACCGACAAGAAAAGGCTGGGCCAACCCTAAAAAGTTTGATTCTTGAGCCTATGGTTGAACTAATTTTGATCGTATAAAAGTTGTTGGACTTTTCTATGTGATGGCCAAACAACCGTGGTCAAACCCATTGGCCTAACTCGTTAAGGTTCAAACTATTTTTTCTAATCGTCACCTGGGTGAAGTGGCATCTTAGTGGGGTCTTTTACCAAATTTACATGATCAAATGGCAACTTTATTTTTTATTTTATTTATTTTATGTTTTTTGACCTTTATCGATAGTTTTATCTTTAGATTGGTGTGTCGATGGTTCTTATCTTTTTAAAAGAAGAGCCGACTCCAATGAGACTTCCAGTACTTTTCTCTTTTGAAACACCTCTTCAGTTTTCATCATCATCATCATCATCATCAAAATCTTATTCCAACCATGTTGAGAAACAACCTCTTCAATCTACAGTGAGAAAATGGGCAAGCTAAGGTTAGGGGTCCAGACTATACAAATCAGAAACCCATCTAGTTACCGGAGACACTATATTGAAGGCTTTAGATTTGCTTAAATCACAGCTAATAGATAAGTGCTAGATTCCAGTAATGAATTGAACATTACTATCAAATTTGGTGAAGGCAGTTACGAAAATGCAAGCAGTTAGGTAAGAACTAATTGTCACACCCCCAAAACTGGGCCGGATCCAAACCCGGTTCCAGGGGTATGAGAATTGGGGTCAATTAAAATTTTTTTAACATAAACAGTATGGGCCCCAATTCCGGGTGGACCGAAGTCCTTCGTGAGGCTATGCTTGGTGATCAAGCAACTATAATCATACACGGAACTGAAATCCATACTCATCGCAGATGAATTTCATATAACAACAATGTAATAAATCTCATTAATAACGAAATCAATGTCAAGTGCTTCGAAACATAACAATTAAGATTATAATTTCAAAACAAATAAATTTAAAATTGATAAACTAATGGCCCAAACATGGCTTTATTACATAATCTAAAGTTTTTGAACCCTGCATCGCAGTAGGACACCTCAGATGATGTCATCGGTGCTCCACTCAACAACCCCGCCATTTGGCGGAATTTCCTGCGTTGCCTGTCCCTCCGGTTCGGCATCGGTAACGGAAGCTAAACACCAAAAGTAGTGGGTCAGATTGACATAATCTGACAAGAGAGTAAACTGCAAGCAATGGATTAATCAACTGAATTAAATAGAAGTATTCATTATGACCCAAAATATATCAGATGCAAACCCCAATAGTATGAATGCACAAAAACAGGTATTCCCGCAGATAAATATACAAAAACGGGTAATCCAGCATACAGATAACAGAAACGGGTAATCCCGCATACAAATAACAGAAACAGGTAGTCCCGCAGATAATAACAGAAACGGGTAATCTCGCAGATAATAACAGAAATGGGTAATCCCTCAAATAATAACAGAAGGCCTAGCTGTATACTATAATTCACAGTACATGCTGATCCGATAGCGTACCTCCACTTCCGAACTGCAGTTGGTCAGATATATATATATACAAATATATATATTTACAATACATACATATTCCGATGCAAAATGAATCATGATATGACACCCTTAATCCCAATATTCAAACTATTAACAATTTGAGTACTTAGACTTTTATAATTGAAAATGTATTATGAAGGTGTCAATTCTAATTTTCCGAGAGTAAGCACTAAACCACCTAATGGTCATAGTTAGTTAAATATACACATGAGAACTAACCCTATTTCATAATAGAAATGTAAGTCCACGATGCCAATATACTACTTTTGGTGCTTATCATGTAGCGCATCCCGAATCTCACATTCTCATTCTGCATTTAGTCCAATTCTCATCTGAACATTCAACTAACTTTTCTAAAAAGACATACTTCATCTAATCTAATTATGCATATTCAGTGTGTTTTACAAATTGGATAAAAGATGTTCAACTTCCAAATCCAAAGTTAAATCAAATCATGCTCAAAAGGGGAAAGGGAATAATTAATTCCTTAATATCATTGTTGAGTATAAATACACCTTATTAATTTATACAAAACTAAAAGCACAAATCTCGGACCCCAGTTTGAAATCAAACTCAAATTAAAAATCCAAATTAGAATCATAAATACAATCTAAGTAAGGTTTATTGATTACCAAACACATCTTAGTTAATTTCAAATCAATCTAAATAAACATTAATCCAAAATTACATAATTCTCAATTAAATTTATAAATAATCCAAGCTAAATTTCAAATAACATTGAATTAAAATTAATTTAATGGAATCAAATCTCTATTAGCATACTAGAATTGTTAACCAAACTATAACCCTCTAAACATTATAATTAATATTCAAAAATTCTAATCATCTTTATTTATATAAATATATATGTATTTTTTAAAAAAAACTGGGCTGACTAGGCCCAGACCTGCCACCCGGGCCCGCCAGGCAGTCGGCCCAGCCCAGCCGGCCCAAGTAGTAGGCCGGCTACCTGGGCATGCCAGGCAATGTTGTCGCTTGCCATGTGCAAGCAGCGCCGCTGCTAGCGACTTTTTTTTTTTTATAACATAAACAAATTTTATATTTACGAAAGAAGAGAAGATCAAATCTCTAAGATTAATCCCAAATCACAGTATGAAATATGAGCAAAGAAATCACACAAAAGTTTAAACCCAAGCGAAGAAACCCTACAAAAGAGCGTGTTAACCAACAAGCAACTAAAACATATTACAAGTAACCAAAAGCCATTATTTACAGCTATCAATTTGCCTGGATCTTGAAGTCAAAAGCAAATCTGAATAATAAGCTTAGAAAATCTAACATTGGTTTCCCCCTAAAGAGCTTCTAGGGTTTGGTTAAAGAAGAAAGGAAGAGGATTGGAGAATGGGGAAAACCCTAAGAGTTTATATTGAGAGGAGGTTTTTTCTAAATTACAAGGAAGGGCTCCTTGCTTTTTAGTAAATTTTACGAAATTTCAAAAAGAGACTATTAGCCTAAAAAGGGTCAAATAACGTAAACCAATGGCTCACAAATGTTTGCTAAGCCCATATAAACACAATCAACTGAACTTAAACCCGACAAACCGATATGACCCAATATAAAAATTCGGACCTGACACTAATCCTGGAAGGTCTTACTGCCTCGCTGTCCGTGAAGATTCACCAACATGAAAAAAGAGATCAAAACCACTCACAAACCTACCCTACCAAGAGTTTCACCTTGACACGGATCCTTCGTGACATTAAGCATATAAAGTGTTGACCAAGAGTGACCCATACTTCAAGAGCACGTCAGCACCGTAGAAAATCGACTTTGCGGACATCCATTCTCCCTCATTGAAAACAACATTTTCTTTTTTCTTTATTTTTTTTGTATAATTACAAAAAATTTAGATCATTCTTCCGCATTGCTACAAAAATCAGCCACATCAAATGTAAAACTTTCTTTTTTTTTTAAATGCATTTTGCACTTTCCTACTTTTCACATGTAAAGTAGCTTTTATAAGCTTGCCTTAAAAATAGTAGCATCAAGTAAGTACAATTTCATGAATTTATATATAAGGTAAGTTAGTAGTGTATTCAAAATTTTCATTTGAGTGCTGCAAGTTCAAACAAATAGTTGGGTTTTGAGAACATACCTACGATTAACATGTGGATTTTGAACGACAATCCAAAATTTCCATGTCGATTTTGTAAGTGGATCCACAGTTTCATTTGAATTTTGGAAGTGGACCCAGGCCCAATAGGTGCGATTGGCCCTAATAGACTAGATGTACGTCTACCCTTGAGGTAAATAGCTTCAATCAAGCAAGGTGAGCCCCATAACATACCCCACAAAAGGCACGCTATAAAAAAGGGGAAAAGGAGAAATTCTCTCCCGAAGGCATCCGCATTAGTTGCCATGTGCAAAACTCTATTGCATTAAGGATGGAAATCAAGTACAACAAAAATATCGCAGAAAATAGATATCATAAAGGAGACCTTTTGTGGACAAAATATCACACACTTGCAAGAGCACTCAAAGATCTAACCCCCTTTAAAATTTTAGCAGAAAACAGTAATGATCTTAGAAAAGTTTTTATATTGATCTTCAATTTTGTGAATCATGGAGTACTCGCTGTACGGACGAATGAATCCTATAAACTCTGACTAGGGGCTGATGTGGCCATATATGCGGCCGAGAGAATTTCATTTTTTTCAAGTAGCCCCCAAGCCACATTTTCTAGTACTGCCCCTGATTCACTTGGACTAGTTTTTGGTTAGATATTAGTAAAAGCAAGGCAAGAGTAAATAAATGAATAAATAAATAAAATAGGGGGTTTTCTACAAAATCCGCATTCAAAACTCTACCAACTCACTTGCAGCACACGTCCCTGCGATCGGATCCCACCGCAGCCCGGAATTGCAGAAGCACCTCCGAACCCCTTCCGCCAGGGGATCCGCCATGCACGTCGCGTTCGAACCCGCCTCACAATCCGCCTGCGCCCGACACACCTGCTCCCTCGGCGACGCCCACTGTAGCTCCACACCCGCCGCAGGCCACCTTTCCACCGGCAGCCCCGGGTCCAGATTAACAAAGCTCCGATACCCGTTACACCCCGTACCCGAAAGCCGCACCGAATACGAAGTCGACGAGCCACCGGCACGGAACGAGCAGCAGATCCCAGTCCGGCGACATGGCTCGGCCTCGGCCGTCTGGTTGATGTAGGCGTGGCAGATGCTCGTGGCGGAGCAGTTCAAGGGGGAGGAGAGGAGGCGGTCGCTGCAGTTGAGGAGGAGGATGGTATTGCTGCTGGTGACGTTGAAGGGGAGGGAGTTGTTGAGCTGGATGCCTTGGGTGGGGCGGTCGGTGGTGATACAGGTGTTGGGTAGGAAAGCGGCGGGGCGGATTGTGATGCGTTGGGTCTGGGGGTTGATGGAGGAGATGGGGTAGGAGTTGTTGATGGTGTCGAATTGAAGAGTGTTGGATGATGGGTCGCATCGGATCTTGTAGGAGGGGTCGCCGCAGGTGGTGGAGGTGGAGAGAGGGTAGGGAACTGGGGTGGTGCCGCAGTTGGGGCATCTGAGAGAGGTGGCGCAGCCAGAGAATGATAGAAGGAGGGTGGTGAAGAGGAGGGAGAGGTGGTGGATGAGGTTGGCCATTTTAGAGAGAGAGAGAGAGAGAGAGAGAGAGAGAGAGAGGTGGTGGTGGACACACCCAGTGGGATTTTATATTAGTGAAATGAAATCCCACTTCAGCCTTTTTTTTGAAGTGACTCTGGCAATTGGCATGAAAGTGGAGCATACTGGCTCAAACAAAATCTGCCCGGATCCATGACTACAAGGCTTTCACTAAATCAAATACAAAGTGGAGATGTGAAAATCTACCGTTGAGCCATTTAATAAAAATCTAAGTTGTTTATGATAAATTTTATATATGCATTGTATGTAAACTTTACTTCCGTAGGAGATGAGCTCATCATAAATCGATTATTTGATAAAAATATAATAATTAATGCACAGTTATGCATCTTCATTAGTCATATTTTTTTTATGAGATGGTAGATCTTATGTTGTGACAAACTCCTATTAGAGGAAGATTCTGAGATACAAATCATTCATAACGCGAATATTTATTTAAATTGATTTATATTTTTAGTAGGTGGGCTCTGTTATTTAATTTCACTCTTTAAACTCAAAACTCTTCAAAGTTGGGAGGATCCAAGACTATACACACCATTTGGTTGAACCCACCTGCATGAATAGCAGTGAGGGGTATGGGAATGGCATTATGGACCAATAGAAGGGCATCATTTGTTTGATGAGATTAGCCATCTAATAATTTTATTTGAGGTGAATCTCTTTATTTTATTCAATGCAACTTTAAATGCATTGTCTAATTAGGGTCTATAAGTCAGCGTCAGATCACATTGTACATAAATGAGATTTTTTTTTGGTCAAAAATATATAAGAGAGTTTCGATTGGTTACAATTTGATTCCTTAGGGCCAGATTTATGCAATTTGCAGCTATACATTTTCATATTTGCCATGAAGCAAGAAAAGCAATCCCAACAACTGTCACTGTGTTACAAATGGTTTTCTACAAAATCAAGCCAAAATTGTTCTATTTCTTTATAGACTAAAATTCAGATAACCAAGCAATGTAGGTCATTTGATGGCATCTGAGCAAATTTCCCTTATTAGAATTTAGACTTCTTGCAGATGAAAAGTCATAAAAATCCTCTCCTTTTTATTTTGGTGGGAAATGTGGGCCTAAAATAACACCTCCTGCTATTGAGTATTCGAAACGTTGCGACAGAATCAGATGGCTTGACAGGTCTGTTGGCTATTTTCATTAATGTTCGTACATGGTTCGTCTCTGACGACATTTGACTGAATGGCTAGAGCCTAGAAGCAACTGTTTGTTGTTATCCGTGTTGACTATCGTTTTTGTATTTATTAAAACGGTTGACCTTGGTGCGTTCAGTTGGCTACACGTGGCAAGTTGAATCAGTGCTGACCTTTGCAGTTGCTGACGTGATTTTGATTGCGCAGGTTGGCCATAGTAGCATCATTGCTCCACTGATTAGTGGGTGGTTTGCAAATTTAATAGTCAAATTTACGATGATTTTTATTTTTTGCCTTCTTCGCGTGCACCTATTCACTAACTTGCATTGATGGCACGTTTATTTCTTTTTTGATTTTGGGTTTTTTTATATACCCCTAAGGTTTTAAAACTTTCTAAATAGGCCCATATTGTTTCAGCATTTATAAATAGGCCCTTATTTCTCCTTTTTAATATCAGCATGTCCCCAAAATTAGTCTATCTAAAGAGAATATGTTCGTATGTTTTGGCTTTTTATAAAAACAATAGCTTTGCCCTTATATCCATTAAAATGAGTAAATTATTAATTATAAAAATATAATTATTTAATCTCAAATCCCAATGGCCTCTCTCAATAATACTCTCATGAACATGGAGTCTAATTATATATTTTGAAATTTTCCTCAATATTCAAATGGTTGGTCATGTCTGAATTGGATCAATTATAGCAATTATAAGTACGTATATTGATTGTCATTGTGATTAATTTGGATTTAATGACATTGGTCCTACATTGATAACAATGGTTTTATGTAAAATTATTCGTTGCCACTAAATGTAATTGTTAATGTTAAGCTTAAGAGAAAAATAAGTTTAAGGTTTTGAAATTATGCATATCGGAGATTAAAAGATAGGCAACAGTGTTGTTTCACTCTAAAAGTTTATGGCAGTTTGAAGGTTATTGATTTAGGGGACATCCAAGGTATTAAAATGAAAAGGTAGTGCCTTCTTTACAACTACTAAAATCTCACGAGCCTATTTACAAATCCTAACAACCTAACGGGCTATATACAAAAAGCCCGATCTTTAATTTTCACCTAATATAAAAATGTGGTCAAACCAAAATTCCAAAAAGAGAATAACAAGTCTCCCTTTCACAACTAATAAGTCTCATTATCTTCATAATAGATATATATATATATAGGTTTCACATGATTTTTATCCTATGCTAGCTTATACAAAGTCAATTGACCAACTCTTAAAAATGCTTGTCCAAATTCTATGAGCCTAGAAATATATGAATCATTTGCAAAGTTTGGATTCAATAATATTTTGAACCCAATGCTGTCAGCAAGAACACCATGAACATGATTCCAAATTCTGTAAAGGGAGAAAGATAACAATGTGGATAAGGGGAGGCAGAGAGGGAGAGAAATTATGGAGAGATGAAGTTATTGTCATAGTTGCTGAAGAGAAGAATATGAAGCATTGAATTAGGAAAGGGGAAATAGAGGCCCTAGACCATTTAAATATAATGGGAAAATGGGCTAGGTCCATAGGCTAAAACCTATTTGGATTCGAAACTATAGTCGTTGAAGATTTTGATGAGTCTCGAATCTCTAGATTACAAATTTAATAACATGTAGCGGAAAAAATAAAATAACTTACAACTAAATAATCAACCACACAAGAACAAGACATGTAAATTTTTAACGTAGAAAACCTTAACAGGTAGAAAACCACGAATCTATCAATGATCAATTGTTAAGTAACATCAACCAATTACAAAATATACTCATAACCCTTATCCAGCCACTCTTTCAACTTAAAGACTGAGTACTTCTTGCACAACTCCTTGCTATGACACTCCTTCGTGTGCACTGCACTCTGGTTGATCAGATTATACCTTGAACACATAAGATGGCTTCAATCTTCTATAAGAGATATAGAAGAAATATTCTCTACCCCAAATCTTGAGCACAATTTCTCAATGAAAGCTTTAGAAAAATGAAGGAATTTCTAAAGTGAAATCTCAACTCAGATTATGAAGATTTGTATCTTAGGGTTGACAGAGATTTGTGTTTTAAAAGAATACTCTTTGTAGAACAAGAACTGCCAATGCCTTAAAAGAATACTCCTTATAGAACAAAAACTACCAGTTCCTTAAAAAATACTCTTTGTAGAATAGGAATTACCAGTTTTGGCACAAATGGGAAATAAAACCGAAACAAGAAAGTTGGTTTCTGGTTGCTGTGCATTCGAATGAGTACTTAAATCTCCAGGGTACTCAAATCCGAGAGTGGGTATCAATTTCAAATTTCTTTTAATTTCTTCATTCAGCTCTTCTGGTGATATGAACTATAGTTCATTTAAAATAAATATCAAATTACAATTTAATGGACCTAGAAAGTTTTGTCTAACCTATGAATTAGCTAATTACATAAAATCCTTATAGTCATTAAGCAATTGAAACCTAAATTGGATACTAAATATTGACTCATTTATAAATCAAAACTTGGAAATATCTCAAACCTGATACTTTGCGAGTCAAAGCCATCTGATGATAAAAGGATTGAATATACTTTGCATCCCTATACATAACATTTCTAAGCTTGGGGTGTTGGGGTTGTTGTTTCGTTGTATTGCTTTAAGACTTGATTTTGTTGGATGGTGTCCTTCTCTATTTTTTGACATTTTTATACTACTTTTTTATTTAAAAAATAAAAAATAAAAAAGATATGTTTCCAATAATTAGTTAAGAGAGTTGATGGGCTAGGTTGAGGTACATTTAGGCTCAACCCAACTTTAAAAAATAGACTTGTATCGGACTTCACAGTGGCAGAACCAAGAATTTCTTATGTTAGGAGGGGGCTGTAAGGATGATCAGCCAATAATAATATTAGTGGACTTATAATAAAAAAATCTGTAAGGCTTTAATAGATAGAAATCTTGAGTCAAAGGAGTGAATGTCCACAATGGAGCCCAATTATTGTCATTTGAAAAACGTAGCGTATGAGAAAAAGTTTTTTAGGTTTGGTAGTGGTTTTTAAAGGCCTACACCAGGTTACCCAATTATCGACATCTGAAAAATATCAGGTAACATTGATCACTGAACCAGGCTCCAACGTTTTTTTTTTTAACTTGTTTGGTGACACTAGAAAATATATTGTGATATTTAGCTTGCTTCAAACAAGTAATAGATTTCTTACTGCATGGATATCCTTTATATTTTCTTTGGTATATTCTACTCTTGAGAAGTGTGGGATACCTTTTAAACTCCTCTTTATTTTGCATCCTCTTTGATCATGTATCAAATCCATTCCACCGGCCGAGATCAACTATATAGTTGCACAGGAAAATCTTTTAAAAAAAAGCATTTTTTTATGAATTGGATGTCCTTCGTCAGCAGATTGGGTTATCCGATTCTATCGAAGACTATTTTATGGAAGTATATATATGATCGCATACATTGTACTCACCAAACACAAGGGGTGTTACTTACTAAGGATAGAGAAGCTCAACTATGTGACAAGATCCGTGACGGGGTGATCGAGTTTGATCATTGATGCTGGCCAACATGTAGCAGCAGGGCAGACCCATGTTATAGAGACCTGGGGCGGTTACCACAGTTTGATTAGCAAAACCACCATGCAAGATACGCGCTACATGCATGTCCACATGATTTCTAAGCCGTCGCCCCATGTTAATTCAACTCCGAAAAGGAAAAAGTCCTATTCCCTCTCCATCTTGAATCTCTCCTTCAGCCTCCTCCTTTCCCACTGACAACTTGGGCATGACTATCTACCCCATTCAGGTATCTCCCTCTCCGACAACAATATGGCTGCTTCTCTCTCAATCTCTTGTCTCTTCGCCCTTCTACCTTCTCTGAATTTCTCTTCTTAGAAATCATTGCTTTTGTACAAGAAATAGATAGGAAAGGGACTATTTTCAGAAATCTAGATGCCCACGTAGGAAGTGATCTTGAAATGTTTAATTTTGATTTTTTTTGAACTTTTGGATTTGTTTGAATTTCAGTTTTAGGTTTTTTTAATATATTTATTTGTTTTTATCGGTTTTTGGGCACTTGATTGTTGGGTAGGAGTAGACGGCACCTTCAAATCAAGATTTGGAATCATAACCTTTTTGTGGGTCTTGGAAGAAATTAAGAGATGTGCATTGCTTCTTGCAGAAATTCTACTAATTAATTCGTTCCATTCTTTAGCTGCTGGGATATATTTGGAGTGTCATTGGTTTTTCTTAAGATTAGATCTCCAAACTAGGTCTTTAGGTATATAAAAAGGACTATATAAAACTCATTAGCTTTTTTTTCTCTGTTTTATATATCAAGGTCTCAAAGTGAAATTGATTGCCTATTTCTTAATTCTTAAAAAAATATTCTGCTATTAATTTATTTTTACTGTAAACACTTGTATTGACCATCATCCACCCCACCTAAATGTAAATCCCAGGCTGCAGCTGCAGTAGGCAATCGTCACCAAATAAGAAGGCGCTGAGTTTTGTCAGATGTTGAGTGCGTCTCCAATATGTTTATATAGTAGCACAAAGATAGAGGTTTTTTGTACTTGGCCAAGGACAAACCAAGGATGCCAGTAGTAGCATTTTTGCAGGGAACTTATTTTTTTCTTTTGGTCATTTGAGTTTTCTTCTTCCCTGTCTCGATGGATGGAGCGAGATTTATGTATTTTTCTTAACCTTCTTCACGGATAAAAAGAGATTTATGTAGAAAACTTCAACATAAAAATTAAAAAAAAAATTGAATCTCTTAATGGGCTATTGTCAAAATCATAAACAACACTTGATCCTATCTCTCTATATTTATATTTCTTTTTTTTTTTTTTAACCATGGATGTGGATGTGAATGTGTTATCAATGTCTTGTTTCATGATGATAAAGAACTTAAATAATACCTATAATTTTTAAATTTCTTTGTATTCAGGTTATGCTCGTATTCAATAACACTCTTTAAATTTCTAATACCAATGAATCACTTTATAATTACAACCCATGAGTTGTTTTATAATTACAATTTCTTTTTAAAAAGAACATGACTATCTTTCTTCATAGTTAAAAAAAAAAGAAACAAAAACTACCATACACTACATTTTATATTCTTTGGAGATTTGTAAGATTTGCCAGACAATACAATATTATAATATAATAACATTTTGATCTTGAAAGTTTTTTAGGTCCTGGATTTTTAGATTGTAATTCAATTAAGGTAAATGCAGCGGAAAAATAAACGAACTAGCAAACAAGCAATCAACAACACAAAAAGAAGATATGCAAATTCTCAACGTGGAAAACCTCAACTGGAAAAATCACGAGCCCTTCTGGACTAACAAAACCAAAAAACATCTATAAGATAAACTTACAACAATTTCCAATTAGTCCCTTGACATAGGGCCGTAGTTCTTCTTACATAAATCTTTGCCACAATAGTCCCTCAACGTGCACTGCTCTCTACAAGATGAACAATCTTCTACAAAGAAATAGAAGTAGCAAACTCTAGAACTCAAAGATTCAGTAAAATCTCTACAATGGAAGCTTTAGAGAAGAAATAGATCTCCAAAGTATAATCTCTACTTAGAATAATGAGATCTGTATCTTAAGGTTAAGAGAAGAACCCTTTAAATAACTCACAATTCGTTTCTCATAACGATAGTCTTTTTAGAACTTAACTTACTAATCTTGGCATAAATAGGAAATAATTTCACATAAAGTCAGTGGATTTCTGTACGCCATCCGATCGATCGAATATCGCCTCTGCCTCTAAATCAATTGATCGAACGATCACTAGATCTATCGAGTAACCCTATTTTCATGATATTCGGATTGTTTCTCTTCAGTTCTTCTGGTTATTCGAACCTTAGTCCATTCTATAAAAAATATATAAATACAACTTAATAGATCCAAAGTTTTGTCTAACCCATGAATTAACCAATTACATAAATCCTGACAATCTCCCCCTTTGGTAATTCATAGACAAATCTATCCAAAAATAAAACCGAAATTACATTGAGATGCAAAATAATAATAATAATAATAATAATAATAATATGCACCATCAACTTTGTACCAATTACCAATTGACTACATTATTCTTTAGTTCTATTTGTCTTTAGTTTTGACTCCCCTTGAATGTCTAAATTTCTCCCTCTTGATTCTACATATCTCCTCTTTTTTATCTATAATTGATAAATTTATGATTTAAGTATTTAGCATAACTGTCAATTAATATGGAGCAGTATCCACCCCACCCCCCCCCCCCCTCCCAAATTGTTACTCTTCCCCTAATGATATCCTTGTAATAGTTGGGGGTGAGAGCTTGATCTTCTTGATCAAGGGTTTTTGAAATTTGGTACCCACACTTGCAAATTTAATAATTTCAACATAATGTATACCAACATTTTGGACAAATCCTCTTTCTTGACCTATAAATCTTGACTTTTGGCTCAGACACTTACTTCCTCCATTGCGTAGTTTTTAGCAAAGCTCTCAGCATGTTGTATTGGGGTCTAATGTGTCCTTTAATTCCATAAGAATTCTATAATAATGGCATGTGAGTTTGATTTTAGGATGAAAAACATCTTTCTTCTAAGTACTCCCAATATGATTTGTGCTTGCAGCATGTGGAGCAGTTGGTGCCAAAGGATTTAAAGCAAAACTTTTAATAAAAATAGTTTTACGTTTAAATTTTGAAGTAGATGCATTATGGTTAAAACCAATACCACATTTGTCATCAGACCTTTTCTGATTGTATCAGATGTCATTAGGTGTTATAAAACTAACCTTTATTTTATCAAGCAATTCCTTTGATGCAATCATCTCTGAAGTTCTCATCTTCAACCTGCCAGTCAATTCAACATTCTCAGTTTGACAAGTTTGTAGCCCTTTTTTTAAACTCTTCCATCTTTTGTGTAGAATTCTCTTAATCAACAATCAACAACTCATACTTTTGTTCTAAAACAGTTAACTTGTTAGCCAAATTATTCTTATGATTATCGAAGCCTTTTACTTTATCATGGGTTTCAACCAATTCAGCCTTTAGTGAAAAAATCTGTTCTTCTGCAACTCGCCAATTAATTTCAACCTTCTCATTCACCTTAGTCATCTTCATAGTTTTGTCAAATAAAATTTGATAATTTGCATTCCAATCAGGTTCATCCTTTAACTCACTATTATCATCATTAGAATCAGCTTTAAAAGTGACCAGCGAAGACATAAAATTAGACCTGGCCATGAATGTGATAAATTTCTCTTGGCTTACAGTAGGATTTTCAATTTCTGGTTTGTTATCCTCTCCATTAGAAGAATCATTAGATTGAAAACCTTTTCTTTTTCTTCTTTTCGTTGCCATGGTCACTAGCAATATCTCCATAGCCTTGGAGTTCAAAATACTGAATCCCTTTATAAGACTTCTTCTTTATAGATTTAGACATCTTAAAATCAATTTTCTTCCCCTTTATGAATTACATGAATTGCATCATAAACTAGATAGCCACTTGGGGATCAGTTTTCTCAGAATCCGAATCTTAATCCCTTTCAATAGCCTTGTCTGATTCTTTGGTAACTTTTAAGGCAACTCCTTTTGACTTTACTTTTTGATCAGGAACGAAGTTTTCCTCAAAGTTTGAAGGTTTCCAACTAAATCATCCACCTTGAGAGCCGTTAATTTACTATTTTCAGTAATTGCTACTACCTTGGCATGATCACTGTCTGGGAGAGATTGGAGAATTTTCCTAACAATTTTATTTTTATGAATTGATTTTCCCAGATTAAAACATGAATTCACAATGTCACTTAGTTTGGCATAGAATTTATCAAACTTTTCATCATCAGTCATTCTAAGGGTTTCAAAGAGTAGTAACGCTTTGCAACTTAGTCTCTTTAACCGAATTAGTTCCCTTATGGACTCTCTACAAGATATCCTACGCTTTTTTTGCAGTTGTACAAGTAGAGATCCTATGAAATTCGTATGCTGACACTCTATTGTAGATTGAATCGATAGTTGTATTATTGCAATTGGATGCATGTTTCTCATCTTTTGACCACTCCCTAATCTGTTTTTTCCTAGTGTTGACATGTAAAAGAACTCCAGAAGAAATCGCCAAGCATCTCAGTAATTCAAAGTCAGAATTAAGACTTAAACATGGCTCAAGTTTAGCAAACAAAACCCAAAATAACTCAAGGACAAAGCCCCAAGAGACCCCTTGACATTTGGAAAGAAAAACAAGTCAAAAGACTTCAAAAAGTGAAGAAAGTGTGCATTGGCCGACTGATCAAGATAATAGTTGAATGGATCACTAGTTGACTGAACAAACCAGTGGCTAGGAATACAGTGGCCGACAATTATAAATTTTGATAGATCACCAAGTAGTCGATTCAGAAATGGTAAAATCGTTTTTGGCTGATTTTAAGTTACTTGACATGATTCAAGGACAAAGATCTAGTCGCCACCTCACAAAGTTGATTGTGGGAGGGTAGTCGACCATACAAACACATGGTCAGCTATCCCCTTGTAAATCAAAATCTTGTTCAATCTTCTCCCTACTATAAATGCCTGGAGAAAGGTCTTGGAGGCAATAAACACACCCACACACACACACCTTGGGCGTCCACTTCAACATCACCAAGACCATACAAACACACAGACACAAAGAGACAGAGATACGGACAAAGCACTAAGCATTTATTAAGCATTCAGACTCTCTCCAAGAAGACTCTTAACACTTCTGCTTCTTCAACAGCTTCACCACTAAAGGCAAGGTACTCGATCTTCTAAAAATGATCAGAAGGATAGTGCCTTGACTTGAATAGATCTCCAAAGAAGACAAATCTTTTGAGACATTCTTCATTTCCTTCTCTCAGGTGTTGAAGGAAATACGGGTAAAACTATGGCCAACCCATTGGTATAATGCAATGAATGATCTATGGAAGTAACCATGATTGTAAAACCTTCGTCTTAACTCCCTTGAAACTCTATATCCGTGGAAAACAAGTGATAGGTTACGAAGATTCTGCGATCAACTTTCGTACAAAGAAATGATGTGTACTCCATACATTCCAGATGGGCCACCTCTTATACTCTTTGCTTCCTCTCCTTTATACAAAGTTTTCATGTATTTTGTACATCTTTTAAAATGTTGAACATCTGGGATTGGTTGGGGGGGGGGGGGGGGGGTGTGGAGTTGGTTAAAAAAAAAAGTATACAGCTTGCACCTAGGAGGTTAGGATGTAAAAGAACCCACAAAATAAACTCAGGATTGAAGAGTCGAAAAGATCAACATTCTTATTTTTCTTTTCCGTTTCTTTCCTCATTTTTTGGAAAGAGAATCAGGATATGCTTTGTACACCTCGATTCCCCCATTTTAGGTGAACAACTAGCCATTAGCAACAACAGTGGGTAAAAAGTATCCATTAACAACAACACGCCAGACATATTCATCTATGGATCTAAGCAAAACTAGTTATTCTAACATTCTAGTATGCATAATTACTGGATCTATCTAAAAGACGAGGGTTGATTGTAGAAGTACCTTCCCAATTAAACTTCATTCTAGAAATCTCAAAGGATTTAACACAACAGATTTCTGTAACCCACTCTGATACCAACTGAAAGTTTTTGGGGTCTCGAATTCTAGATTGTAGTTCGGTTTGCATATATGAAGTGGAAAAATAAATGAACTAGTAATCAAAAGAAATCAATAATACAAAAAGCAAAGACGCAAACAGTTGTAAGATATACTCACAACCCTTTCCAGTCAGTCCTTCAACTTAAGGATGTAGTTCTTCTTGGACAAATCCTTGCCACAACATTCCCTTACCGTACACTACTCTTCGCCCTTGATGGACTTACCTTGATTCCACACGATGAACAATCTTCTACGAAGAGGTAAAAGCAGCAAACTCTAGACCTCAAAACTTCAGTAAAGTCTCTCCAATGTAAGCTCTAGAGAAGAAGGTGATGTTCAAAGTATAATATTTACTTAAAATAATGAGATTTGTATCATAGCGTTGAGAGAGTAACCATGTAAACAACCCACAATTCATTCCTCATATGGATAATCCTTTTAGAACCCAACTTGCTAATCCTGGAAAAATAAGAAATAATTTTGCATAAGGTCAGTGGGTTTCTACATGTCATCTGATTGATCGGATATCGCCTCTACCTTTAAATCGATCGATCAGACTATCACTTGATCGATCAGGTAACCTTGTTTTCCTTATATTCAGATTTTTTCTTTTTAGCTCTTTTAGGGATCAAAACCTCAGTCCATTCTAAAAGAAATATAAAATACAATTTAATGGTACCAAATTTTTGTCCAAACCATGAATTAGCCAATTACATAAATCCTTACAAATCTGCAATTTTGGAATTGGACAATATTTAAATATGTTAATATAATGTTTTGTATGTATCCAAACACCTGCAAGGCCTGGTTGAGTGAAACGTATTTCACCAAAAGAAATGATGGACATGAGTCAGGCCAGGTTTCAAATGGGTTTTTTCATAAGCCTTTTGATATATAACAAATAATTGAGCATAAAGTAGGTTACATTGAGCCAGAGTAGTCAAATCCCAAGTTTGACCTGAAACTGCCTTGGATAAAAAAAAAAACCTTGTTATCACCTTTAAAAAAAGAGTACCAAACCTAAATTAAATACAAGCAAATCAGGGCAAATCATCCATTTAACAAGTCCCATTGTCATCCCTAATCGACTTAAAACGAGCCCATGAACCTAAAACCCAACACGCCTATTAACACAAAAGAATTGCCTAATAAAAAAAATCTTGTTTATGGAATTGTGCCCAATTACTATTGGCCTAAATAGTCAAACTCTGTTAAATTAATATTTTTGCAAAAGTTAAAACAAGCAAATGTGTGGTAAGGTGGATAGATTTAACACATTCTCTTCTTTAAAGCTTAAAAACAGTTGGGAAAAAAAGGATTGGATTTCGAGTTTCATTGAGACAAATCAACACACTCATGCCATAGCACCAAGTGATTGGTTTCCAGCAGCAACTGCATCTTTTGAGATGCTTCTCTTGAAGGCATCAAATAATTGGGAAAAAAGGATTGGATCTAAAGTTTCATTGAGACACATCAACACACATGCCACATCACCAAATGATTGGTTTCCAGCAATTGCATCTTTTGGGATGCATCTCTTGAAGGCATCTCTTGAGATTCTTTTGAACCACAATTGCATCTCATGACATGCATTAGGCATCTCTTGAGATGCATCTTTTAAACGCATGTCAAAAAAAAAAAATTGCCCATTCTCACTTCTTAAAGTGAATCCATCACTCCTAAACCCAACTCTCAACAAATTTTCATCTCAATAATTCAAAACCCAACTTTCTTAAAAGTTAGTGTTGCATATGTGGCCGAGTTTTCTCTAGAAATTCAATGATACAGCCACGTAAGTCTTAATGTCATTAAAGCCTATGGCTTCTAAAACATTCAATAATCATGAAACTATTTGGAAGCAGGTAATCTTTGCTCTTTCAACATTTATTTCAATCTTGCAAAATCAAATATAAAAAATCATCCAAAATGAATATATATTATTTCTTAACGTATGACGATTTTATTTTTCTTTCTTTTGATATATTTTGTGAAAGAATTTGATTAGTTAGTTGGCAATATGATTTTGAAAGAAAGAATTATTTGGTGAAGTCTATGAAGATAGTTTCATATGACTGTCTCTATATTTGTTTATATATTAGTCTATATGTTTGATAGAATGAGGCTTTGATGATGATGATGACGATGTTTGATGGAATGTACTCACCGCCCCCTTTACTCTTTCCAAAGGCTTCCACAAGTGTCGAGTCTTTAACACCAACATCATCTTTTATTTTTATAATATTGTAATTTATTTCTATTAAAAAATCATCTATCATTTTTATTAATTGATAATTAATTTAAATATTAATTTTATATATTTATTTAATTCAGATGAGAATTAACCTATGCACCGCACATGCTTTAATGTTAGTTTTAACTTGAAAGTCCGTGGTTCAATACCCCCAAAAGATGTGCTTTTTTTATTTTTTATTACACAGAGCCTAAACATGGACCCCACAAAATGATCTAGCCAAAAAAAAAAAAAGAAAGGCTAGAAATGATCTAGTATGAAAGACTACTTCACAAAGATGTAGAAACGTGGAAGTGTTTAAAAACTTCCCAACGTCCCGCGGTCCATGGGAGTGATCTGAGTAACCACTTCAAAGGTTTGATATTAAAAAAGGTAAGTTGGAGTTGGGAAAGTTTGAAAAAATAAGAGACGACAGTAGTCTCGGGAAAAAAAACAGAAGAGAACAAGAAAGAAGAGAAGAAAGAAAGGAAAATAAAAGGAATAAATATCTTTTGCAACTTCTTCTTCTTAATGTCTCCTTCATCATTTTTTCTCTTCTTTATTCATCATCATCTCCATTAAATGGAATGAGATCTGGATCCTTATTTGAAGGATTTTGCCCTCCAATTCACTGCAGTTTCATTGAAAGAGAAAGGAGACTTGGACCCTTATCAAAGAAGAGATTTGCCTTCCAATCCACACTATTGCATCTTACACATCTCTTTTTCATCTTCTTCACCAGTTTTTTTTTTTTTAATTAAAAATTGGAGCTTTGGGTCTTCATTTAAAGAGTAAACTGCCCTCCAATCCACTTTTCATCATCATTTCCATTAAATGGAAAGAGGATCCGGATCTTTATTTGAACGAATCTGCCTCCATTGCATTTTCATTAAAAGGGAAAGGAGATTCAAACCCTTATCAAAGAAGGGATCTGCCCTCCAATCCACACTATTGCATCTTGCATCTCTCTTTTTCATCTTCTTCACCATTTTTTTAATTAAAAATGAAAATTCTGGTTCTCATTTCAATGGATTTAGCTCAAAATAAAATGAAAGGGAGAAACAGAATTCATATAACCGACCCCAACATGGTTGGGATAAGGCTTTGATGATGATGATGATTTAAAGAGGAATCTGCCCTCCAATAAAAATTAAACAAAAAAGAACTCATACCACTGTTTTAAAAAAAATCGAGAACCAAACCCTTATTCAAGGTGTTTGCCATCCTTCAGAAAAATGAAAAGAAGAAATTGGGTTCCTGTCATAAAAGAACTCTACCCACTTTTCCTTAAAAATAAAAAATCACCTGAGTCATCATCCTAAAAATAAATGGAGATTCAGATTTTTACAAATGAAATCTGCCCTCCTACAAATGGCCTCAATACCACGGCGCACAAAATAAAAACCAGACACTCTGCATTATTCCTTCATCCCATCCAAATCTCCGGTTTGCAAGAAACCAATATATAGTAACAACGGGAAGCCTGCTTAGGGGAAGACCAGCATGGGAGGTGGTGATTGGAGGACCCACATGATGCCAAAATCTCGACAGTGTATGGAAACTGTTAAGAGGCTTTTCCAGTTTCTGATCTTGAGGGATTGGTTGAAATTAGAAAATTTTCTAGAAGATGCCTACAATTTGGAACAAAATTTCAGGGTGGGGTCCATTACTTGCTATCATCCATTACTGCAGGGGACCAAAATCCCTCTAATCCAACTTCACAAAGTTTGCAGCAACGGATGTACACTTGTTAGAGTATAATTGCCACTAAATTCCTTAGGCAATCAATCTCAACTCAATCCAATAATCCATGGTTTAAGTTGATCATTATCTTCTATGATCAATTGAGATTCTGATAGACCACACAGACTCTATTTGGCTTGCATTGGGCAGGTTTCAGTTGCGCATTTTTAGGCCTTTTAGTTGGATGTATGAACAATTTTCAAACCTGGGCCTTTAGCCACACACATGCTGGCCTATCTAACCTAAATCAAAAGGCATACAAAATCTGTGAAGCATCAATGTCACCCTAACAAGTGGGCCTTACCAACCAAAAGACATGAAAAATGAAACCATAGCCCCTTGGATTATAAATATGCCCATATACCTTGCTGTCAGAAGTATTACATATCGTTGAATTGGATTTACTGAATTCGTCTAAAACGCACATGATCACATCATAGTCCATCTTTTGAACGAATGTGTGATTCAATCCAACGCGTGAAATTTTGGGATTGAATAGTCTCGAGTTCCACCATGCCCATTTGGCTCACCAGCTTAAAATAGAATTTAAATTGGACTAAAGCTCAGCCATGTCTAAATAAAGAAAGAAATAAAATAATATATAGTCCCGCTAAAGACTATATATGGTTGGGCCATGACTAAGTTTTCACCCAAAAAAAAAAAAAGGCCCATGTATTGAGAAGGCAGAAGTTAGTTTATTCAACCAAATGGCAAATATCTCCAAACAAACAGCCTGATCCTCAAATCCAAAACAGCCTGAATAGTGGGTATAATTGGGCCCAAAAGACAACCCAAATGAAAACTGAAATCAGACTGGGTTTAGCCCAACTATCGTTTGGAATTAGGCTCAAAAATGGCCCAAATAAAGTCTTAAATTGGGCACAAGATCAACCCTACTAAAGCCTGAAACCGGGCACAAAATCAGCCCAAATAAAATTTGAAATTGGCCATAAAATCAGCCCAAATAAATTCGGAAATTGGGCTCAAAATATAGGCCTAATAAAGGCTATAAATGGGCCAAACTCGGCCTGAGTACTTGCAAAGATTGGGCTGAAAATACAACCCAAATAAAGGTTGACATTGAATCGGGTTAAGCCCAAATGTTATTTGAATTGGGTTCAAAATGTGGCCCAAATGAAAATTGAAATCGGGTTAGGTTTGGCCTAAATATTATTGGAATTGGCTGAAATTTTCCTAAACAAATGTCACAGATCATATCTTATACGGGCTAACCCATTGAGTCCAACCCATTTAAAAAGGGAGGTCTACATCTAATACATCATTTATGGATAATGATCCACTTATTAAAAAAACAAGGGATCATTGGTTGTCCAAATCAAACAATGCAATGTTCATGAAGATATAAGTGAATACAAAGATAACTTCGGACGGCAAAGGCAAGGAGCAGAAGAATTTTTTTTAAAACTTTCCTGCATTTTCTTTATAAATTTTATTGAGTTATATTTCCTTGTAATCAGAAGTTTTCCTTTAGAGGTCAATGTAATTAATGGTCGATGAAATTTTCACGATTGGGAGTATGATGTACCCACACAAATTAAATATAAAACCTCCCCTTAAATGAAGGAAAATTTGTATCTAATGAATTTTAATGATGAATGAATTTATTGTGTGCAATGCCTTAGGCCAATAATGAGATGCAGTGGTAGACAAGGAATCAGAGCCCTTCTAGGAAAGCCTAATGTAGGAGACTATGCATTTAGTGAGCCACCTCCTAAAAACTACGTCCTTAAAGCTCCGTACCCCAAAAGGCTAAGTCCAACCAAAACAACTACCCAGTTGGATAAAATGCTTGAAGTGTTCAAATAAGCGAGGATTAATATCTCACCGCTAGATGTATTCCAATAAATTCCTGCTTATGCTAACTTCTTGGAACACCTTTGTACCTTCAAGAGAACAACCAATGTGCCCAAGAAAGCATTACTAGCAACATCTCGATCAAATACGAAGACCTAGAGTGTCCTACAATTTCCTACTAGATTGGGGACCATCACATTAAGCAGGCTTTACTAGATCTTAGATCAAACATAAACTTGTTACCCTACTCGGTTTATGGACAAATAGGGTTAGGTAAGTGAATACCTACGCAAGTTACTCTTTAGCTTGCTTATCAATCTATAAAGAAACCAAGAGGTATGATAGAAGATCTGCTCGTCCAAATTGAGAATTTCTAATATCCAATAGACTTTACAGTTTTGGATAAACAACCTGTGGCAAACCTTTGGACACAAGTTCCGATGATTTTGGGCAGACTTTTCTTAGCAACATCGAATGCACTGATAAATTGTCGGAATGGGGTTTTGAAGATTTCTTTTGGGAATATGACCACAGAGCTTCACATTTTCAATTTTGGCAACCAAAGTTGAGACACTATCTTGATGAAGGCAATTTTCTAGGAGCCAGTCTTGAGGATCGATTTCTTGATTTTTCGAAAATCAATGCACTAGAGCTTTTGGAATCATACATTACTCAACAGTTTGCTGATCCACAGTTAATGGAAAATGCAACTACATTTGATGAGATCCCAATAATAGATCAAAATTAGAAGGCTAATCTCATTCTTCAGATTTCAGAATGTGAAATTTTGGCATCTTTGGACTCTTGCATTGAACTTTTTATGAACTAGTCTTCGAGAAATTGCCCATGCATTTCTTGGACTTCTACAGTTTTTAGAGCCAATGGCAATCCTCAAACCTTAAGAGTTTTACTCGTTGGACTCATGCATGGCACCTTTCACAAATTTAGATGATGACAGTGTCGTTGCATTTTCTATACCCGTGCCAAATGAAATTGGAAAATTTTATTTCGAAGAATTCTTGGCACAAGAAGACCAAAAACCAAATGGTTTTGAGTTGATCCATCTTCCCATAGAATTCAAAGATCCATCCCTAAAAGAAAAAGAGACTTTGATAGTGGTCACCTATAAACCATATAACAAGGAACATGTGGTCCTCATATTCACTGTGTATATGGATTTTATTGCAGAATCATTTCAAATGCTCCTTGTTGATTGTTAGAGAAAAAATTTTTTTACGATCTAGGTGGACCTACACTTGTACATTAGTTAGGATAATATTTATTTTTTTAGTTGTTTTTTATAACCATGGACTGGGATAAAAAAGCTACAATCTTAGGCGCCTTTTTTAACTTCACCATCCGTCATTTGTTTATTCCTCATGTTATTTCATTCATTTAGGAATTGCATTGCATGCATAACATCAAAGACGGTGTTTAGTTTACGTTGGGGTGGTGGACACAAGCATGCTTGTCCATTTTTAGATAAACATATTTCAATTTTTTTCTTTATTCTTTGTTATTAGGAAAAGTTTTCAAATTTCAAGGATTTTGTTTTGGTTTTAAGAGTCTTTTTACCGAGATTAAAAAAAGAAGGATTAGTTTGTACCTCAACAAGAAAGGAAAGAAGGACGTTACTGGTTAGAGAACCACTGAGTAAGACTAAAGAAATTTGGTTTGAGATGGGTTATATCAATAGGAAATTAAATGAATGATTTCTTGTTGTGGTAAGAAAATCGTTTGGAAATCAGACATTAAAAGACCTCCATTCCAGTCCGGGAGGACCAATTTAGGTTGTTTAGGTTTTTTTTTCTTTTTCTTTTTTGCAAGAAAAAGAGAAAGTTTTCGAAAGAGCTGAGGTGATTTGAAGTTATAAAGAAATTCAGAATTTAAAATTTTTTTGAATGAAGTAAAATGAATGTTCACTTTTTCTAAGGGATGAAATTTATTAAAGGATTACCAAACATTGTTTTCCACGAAAACATGTATGCATCTTTCAATATTTTCGATAAGAAACTTTAATGTTATTTTCAGAATTTTTCAAAAAAAAATAGGTTGACATTTAAAAAATCTAGCCTAATTATAAGTTCTCTTGGCTCACTTGGGTGGATCCGATCCATTAAAACCAAAGTGAGTTAATTCGAGCAATTGAAGAGGGCTACCTACTTTTTGTATTAAAAAAATTAATGATGAATTTTGACCTAGAGAAAAAAATTTTGAGTACTAGCAAAAGTTTCAGTGTGTTTTAAAAAGAATTTGTGCTGAATTGAAAAAGATTTGGGTTGGCTTCCATGGTCTTATCTTTTCTATCACAAAAACTAGGGAATATCTAGAAAAAATAAAAAAAAGATAGAAAAAAATAAAAATAAAAAGAGTCCTTTTGAAAAAAGCAATAATGTGAAAGCTATCATAATAGCTTTGAGAGGAAGCTTATAATCTCCTAAACTTAGGTGAGTCGGAGTATTTGAGGCAGAATTTTGTTTTCACGGCATTACTGTGGAACATTTGAAAAAATTGATTTGATCGGTACATTTGCACAAGGCACACAAGGTTGGTATAATTTTTGTGAAAATTTTTCAAAATAGAAATGTGAATCGGATTTTGAAAAGTTTGAGACTTCGATTATTCCGACATTTGAATATATCTGATTTGAGTCAATTTTCTTTTACAAAATTTCTTTTGGCTTTATTTTTGCTTTTGTAATAAATTTTGTGGGTATATTCATTGCAAACCCTCACGAGGCACAACTCATCCACTAAAGAGAACTTAGGCATTTAAAGGCTTACTGCATATGTTAAATGCAGTCAAGAGCACCACTGAAAGGAGCATTGTTTTAATTTTTTTCAATTCTGCATTTTTATTTTCGTAGGATAAGATTAGGTCAAAGAACTTCTCTCTTCTTCGTAATTTTTGTAGGGACTAGCAAAATGCTAGTTAGGGGTGTCTTAAGTCAACAAATTTGCATTATAAATGCATCATTTCATGTAGAATTACGGACTTAATTACATAAAATGCACTATTTTCATTGAATTTTATCATTTTATGCATTTGCAGTTTAAACTTGTGATTCCAAGCAATTCATACATATTCTTAGCATCATTTTATCATTTCATGCAATTTTTTGAGTTTTCGAGGAATTGTAGTTTGACCAAAACTCTTCTCGGAGGAATCCTAATCATAGTAGGACTCCTTAACCATATTCAATTTGAGTTTATTTTTGTTGGGAATGAAAATTTTGGGACCCGCAGGGTCAATAAAAATAATTTTGTGAAGAGTCCTAGTTGAAGTAGAACACCTCCTGGTAGGGTCTACATTGGCTACAGTTTTTGAATGGGGTCTACATGGGGCCCACCATCCAAGTAGAAGAGATGTCCCACATGGTAGGGTCTACATTGGCTACAGCTTTTAATTTAATTAAAATTATCTCTTGGATAATTCAAAGAAGATAATCTTTGTGGGAGATAAATGTTGAGGAATTTGGATGAGAAACTAATTCATCTTCTCACCTTGGATATTCAGTTCAAACTGTTTTAGAGTTGGAAATCCAAACCAAGTGGGGATGGAAAGATAAACTAGAGATAGAGTCCAAAATGAGGGAAGATTGAAAGTTCATCCCATTTTCTCAGGACAACATATATTAAAACAATCACAACTCTTAAATCCAGTCTTAGATTAGTGTAGTACATGGAAGAAAAAAATCAGCCGGTACCGGTATGATATTCTAGTGCGTATCACTCTCGGTAACAGTCTCAGTAAATATAGCTAAAATATTGCGATATATCGGTCGATATTTCAAAATATCAGCAAAAACGATATATCGGTCGATATTTTGAAAATATCAGCTGATAATATATAAAAGCCCCCAATCCCTAAAATTTTCCCTCTTTCTCCCTCTCTACTCACCCTTCCCTATCCAAAGATGCCCAACCTACTGCTCCTCCTCCATTAACTTCCAAAAGCATCACAAAATCAATTTTTTTGGTGCATTTGGTCTATGAAAGTAAAGAAAATACATTTACAAGGTAAGTGTATTAAATTTCTTTTATTTTTTTTTAAATATTTGTTTAGTAAGATCTTAAAAGTGATCCATGATGATGATTCCACTTATTTTATGTTATCGATTTACATATTGTGATTTACTAGTGTAGATCTATTATTTGGTTTTTTAAAATTTTAGGATTTTAACTTTTGTTAAGATTTAGAGTCTTTTAATATTAAGTGTTATTTTTAATTTTATTAGTATGCAAAAACATGATTTTATGAAGCAAGTTTGATAGATTTAGTAGCAGAAGACATAGATCTACAAGATGTGGAAATTTTATATTTATTTATTTTCGGATTTTTTAATATTTTAATATTAAAATAAGATGTTTTGAGGATTTAATCACAATTTTGTTATTTTACTGTATACTTCTTGTATGATATGAATATAATAAGTTTTCATTTTTTCAAATTATTATTTAAACAGTTTTATATTTTCAAAATCTATTTTCTTGTATGAAATAATAATTTAATATTTAAAATGAATATTTTGAGAATTTCACAACAATTTTTTTTAAGTAAGCATAATATTTGTATACTTCATGTAAGATTACTTTTTTTATTGTTCTTTGATGTAATTAATTTTATATATGTTTAATTTATTTTCGGATATTCTATTAATTTAATATTAAACTATTATGTATTTAGATTTTCACTATAAGTATGATTTCCTAATTTTATATAATCATTATATACTTCATATATGCTAATTTTTTTTATGGTTGTCTTATCATTTATGTGATTATGTAACATGTCAATATTTTTTATATTTTTGAATTTATTTTTTGATTAAAAACATGGAATTAGAAAAATTAAATAATTAATGTATCATTTAAAATGTGCCCTTTTTGAGATGTCAAATACTTTATATGAATGTATTAATTTCCTTGTTTCTATTATATTTTGGATCTTAGTTCAGATTTTATAAATTATGCCAATGTGTTCTTTTGTTTTGAAGAAGCTAGATTAAAATAGTGCATGACAGTGATCCGGCATGGAAACATTGTGAAGAAACTGGAAGTAAACATAAGATTAAATGTAATTATTGTCAAAAAATTAAAAATGGAGGGATAACTAGATTGAAGCAACACTTGGCTCATAGGTAAGGCCAAGTGGCAAAGTGTCCTTAAGTGCTACCTAATATGAAAAAAGAAATGTAAGAGTTATTGGATGCGGGAAAACAAAAAAAGGTTGTCAAAGAGAAAAGAAAGGAGGAGGAATTCGAAGCATGTAGGGAAGAAGTTTTTGAGTCTAGGGAGGGAAATATTATTTCCTCTGACGATGATGAGGATCCAAATTTAAAGAAAGCTAGAAAAAAAAGTTTGAAGTTACTTCAGGAGGAGGACAAAAGAAGAAGGATGCAATATGAGGCAGCTATGAGAGGTGGCTAATATGATGAGGGTGGCTCATCCAGATCTAGGGGAGGGGGTTTGCATCGAGCATTTAGTCAAAGACAACCCCGCCCAGTCGATATTGAGGACGATGATGAACCTCCTACACCTCATAGGCCAAGTGTGGTGGGTCCAACGGACCCATTTGCATATAGAAAACTAATAGCCAAGCAACACAGCATTGTAAAAGCACTGAAGGGAAATTTTAATAAAGCAAGAGAAAATTTTGATAAGAGCTACTGGAAAGTTTTTTTTTTAGATGCGGTCATTCCACCACTATGTTAGATGCAGCAGCAGAACAGGGTCCTAGTATAAAGGCACCCACCCTCTATGAGATTGGTCATCTATGTGTAAAAAGGAATATGAGGAGTTACAGCTCTGGGTGGAGACTTGTAGGAGGATTTGGATAGAAAGAGGTTGCACACTAACATATAATAGGTGGACAACCCTCACAAGACGTCATCTCTTGAATTTTCTAGTTTATTGCCCTTTGAGAACAATTTTTTTCAAATTAGTTGATGCAACTGATTATATTCAAGATGCTAGATACATCAATGAGTGGTTTAATGAAGTGATTAATGATATTGGGGCAGGTTATGTAATTCAAGTTGTCACCGATAATGCTGCAAATGAAAAAAACAAGAATGATGCTTATGCAACAGAGGGCAAATATTTTTTGGTTACCTTGTGCAGCACATTGTATAGACTTAATGCTTAAAGAAATTACTAAAGGAAAAGTCATGAAACAAGTGATTGAAAAGATGAAGAAACTCACTAATTTTTTTACCAGTCTTATAGACTTATTTCAATGATGAAGAAATTTATAAACAATCATAAACTGCTACGGCCTGACATTACTCGATTTGCCACCTACTTTATAGCCATCGAGAGTATTTGCAAGTATAGAGGAGGGCTTCTCCAACTCATCAAATCAGATGAATGGATGAATTCTAAAATGGGGAAAGTGGCCAACTCCCTTAGCAGAATAAGTATGCAAGACCATTGAGTCCAATAAGATTTGGCCTCGTGTTAAAAATTGTCTAAATGTTCTTAAGCCTCTAATAAAAGTTCTTTGATTGGTTGATGGTGATAATAAGCCAACTATGGGCTTTTTATATGAGGCCATGGAGAGAGCAAAGATAGCTATTAATGCAAATTGTAGATATTATACCAAATATTAGAAGATTATTGACAGTCATTGGGAGCGTCAATTGTATCATGACTTACACTATTGGTAAGTGGAGACTGATTTTTTGTTGACTTTCATTGTTGTATTAAATTCTTTTTAACAAATTATTCACTTAAAATTTTGCATTTTATAGGTTACTTTCTTAATCCACAATTTCGATATGAATCTTTGGATCGAAATATAACGGATGAAATTTGAGTGGAGATGAAAAATGTTATTGAATGACTAGTAAATGACGCCGATGAGGCTATTAAAGCAACAAATCAAGTAAGTAAATTAAAAAGTAGAGATCTTATATGGTGTCTTTCGTCTTCTTATATTTAATATACATCATTATTCATTCATAACAGTTGATAATTCTTTTTCTTCTTTAATGTTATTAAATTGATGTATATAATGAAGGTATAGGAAGTTTTGGTACCACCATTGCTCGAAGAGCTGTCACATAGACATATCTTGGTAAGAATTGTAAAATATAAAGAGTAAATTATATTTTTATTATTTAAAAATTCAAAAATTGAATGTTTAATCTTATTTTCTTTTATTTTTCAGTTGAATGGTGGTTGAATTACAGAGAGAGTGCTCAAGCATTAAGGATGATTGTAATTAAAGTTCTCAGTCAAACTACATCATCGTCAAACTGTGAAAGAAATTAAAACACCTTTGCTGTTATTTAAATAAAAGTAAGAAATAAAATCACAACGAATAATTTGAATAAATTGGTCTACATCCACTATAACCTCAAGCTTCGCAGTCGAAATCAAAGAAGAAGAGCATTTGAGGATCAACAAGATTACTTTTGCCCAATTGATTTAGACTATATTTTTTCAACAGAAGATGATTGATTCGGTAAGTGGCTAGAGGAGGTAAAAGAGCCATTATTAAATAAAAATCTAGAGCTAGCAGAAATGGTTGAGGACTTGACTGGAAAGAAGTTTGAGCTAATGAAAGCCTCTGAAAGATTACAAGAGACTAATTTGACACAGCAATAGAGGGGTACCACGGTTGATCCTATAGAAGCAAGAGGAAAAGAGGTGGGTGAGGAGAGTGGGTCAAGTATCTCTACATCTTCCTCATCAATAGGAATTCCTTTTGATTCTCCTGAGACTGGTGATTATTATGGAGAAAATGAGCCACCAGTATATGAGCCAGTTGAGCATTTTCCTAATGCTTCAGATTTAGATCTCCATCGTGGTTATGTAAGAAATGTCTCACAAACTGAGACAGAGAGTCAAGGAGGGGGGAAGGTACTTCTACGGGCAATATTGGACAACATCAGGCTATGTATGGATACAACCCTCATTGGCCAACTCAACTGCCTCTAGTTCCACCATCACAACCGTGGTATGAGCAAGGAATGATCCAATGTTCGCCCCAACAAGCTATTTTTGTTCCTTATAAATTTTTTAATTTAAATTTGGGCCCCAATCATCTCAATCTACTGAGGATAACTCATCGTACTATGAAGGGATCTTCGCTCCTCAACAATAATATCAATATGGCAAAGGGTATGGGAGTGCAATGGGAGAGTTTAGATCATATTATTATAACCCATACCAAAGAAGAAGAAATGATGATGATGATGATATCGAACCTGGGCGACACTCCACTTGGAAGTAGGGTGTGCATTCATTCTCTCCAATTGCTTTATGATTTATTTTACTGTCATTATGTCATATGCTATGTTAATGTTCATGTTCTTGGATTTCACAACTTGTTTAATATTGAGTGATGAATTGATGATTGATGAATGATGACTAAAAAATCATGATAGGGGTATATAGTTATATATTATACAAGATACAAGACTACAAGTACAATACAACCACTATATATAAATTATAAATAAGCTGTATTCACTAAAATTTCACACTAACAGATAGTTCATATTTCATAAGTCATAATTATGGTTCTTTAAAAAAAATTCAGACAGGACAGCGATATAAGATATCATAACTTAGGGGGACCGATATTTTGATTTATACTTATTACTAATGAAAAAAAACATTGTTTTCCAGCCTTTTCTAATATTTTGGCTTTTTTGGATATTTTTTTAATTTTTTATAGATTAAAAAAAATTCACACCGCGACGACCGCGATGGACCGTAAACTGCGACTAATACCGATAACGTATCGGTTTTTTGGACTAATCAATACCGCGACCAATACTGCGGTTTTCATCCATGGTGTAGTCTACCTACCGTTAGAAAGTTCTTTTCGAAAACAAATCTATGGAGTGAAAAATTGCACTAATTAGAGCTAAACTAACAAAGTTATGATCTCAAAAAGTTGACTGTACATTTTTAAACAGGATCGTAAACTAATTGAGAGTTTCCTCCAATCTTGCACAACCAAGGTGGGTTCCATTCCCACTACTGCACAACTTTTGGACCCCACTTGCATTTTACACAGTTCCGATTCCCACCACTTGCAATCTCTAGAGATTTACACCATAGACTTATTTTACAACTTCCTGTGTGAGACCACATCTAAAGATAGATTTGAAGAGAACACATTGTCAAATAAGGTCTTTAACTCCAGAGAGCCCAAGTGTTACACCCCAAACCCAAGAATCGGGGATTAGGGTGGATCCCATGGCACGGTACATGTAACCCGTGGCAATTCGTGCTATATTAAGACACATACAAACTGCCATAAGAGTGATTCTCTAGGTACGTGTGAGAAAGATCCATAATACACGTATCATCTTTTTAATCACATAGCGGAAACTTGTGAAGTATACCTATAATTATCATAACCACTAATAAAACATTAATTCATTAATATACCAAAGTTCTTAAGTAACCTATCCACATATACATAATACACAAAGGTATATAGATATATGTAAAACCAAAATAACATGTCCATCAATCGATGCCTCCAAAACTACATGATAATGATGGCATGATCTAAATACAAGTTAAACATGGCTACAACCTAAGCAAACTCAAGGATGAACCCCATGACACTCTACGTTAGATGACTAGTAAAAGACATCATCCTCATTCTACTCATCAATACCCCAAGATATTGCTGTGGTTCCCTCCGGGGCCGTGTCGACTGTCATATCGGCATTGGATTTTGTACCTATATTACCAAGAGTAGCATTGTTAACATGACGGTTAAACAAATATAATAGTACATAAGACTATCATGATGTATCAGTTGAATTTAAGGACATATTAATTAAATGAGAGCAAAAACTAAAACTAGGCATATTGTGCATGTGATAAAACATGAGTAACAAATTATAAATGGAAATACAATAACATACTAGTTGGCATCCACATAGCTATCTTCTATCCAGAAATATAGTATATTGTATGGTAGGAAACCACTAGCTGTTGGGCGAAGACCATCTAACTACCCTAGCACCGACCAACTCTTCAGATAACTACTACAATAGGTAACATATTGAATACCCTCATTTGGTCTCATCGAACCTCTTATGGGTACAAGCTAAGTGGTGCTAACTCAATGCATCAAGATCGAACAAGATTCATAAATATCATGCTTATCATACGTAGAGATCGACTCATACTTATACAAAAGTGTATGTCGGTCTTGAGATCATATTCAATCATAAAAAATCAGGATTAAAAAGAGTAACTGATAATCAAACAATGCATACTTAAATGAGCTAATAAAGCTCGAATCGTCTTAATCTTAGCTACTCATATTTTGGCTCACAGCCCTACACTTAATAGAAGCTCCGTCTCCGATTTTCCCTCAAGATTTACTAGGAAGAATGGGTACATAGTTTAATCATGTTGAGGGCAACGTTTACTTAAACAATATGAATGCATTAAATTAAGAGGTCAACAAGTTTATTTACCAACTAACCCTACCTAAAATAATCCGTGTTTTTTTGTCATTTAATACAGCGTATTCATAAAACGTCCGTTGTCAATATGTTACCAAAATCTTAGTGTTGCAATGTATAGATGATGGACACTACTTCTTATACCAACACCCATGACGTGATGTCAAGAAAAATAACCTGAGAATCAAGAGGGAATGAGTAACAGCCCTACACTCTTCCTTCTTAATAATATTTACCGTTGGGCTTTTTTGTTTGAAGTTAAAGTAATATTTCTAAGGCCCTACATGGTTTTGGATTATATTAAATGTCCTAAGGGTAAGAATGGCTTATATCTTATCTCTAAGATCTTAAATGAAAGTTAGAGTATTTTTAATTGATCCTCATTTGAAATAATAAAAATAAAGTTTTATAAAATAAAAAGGGTGCCCGATCGTTCGGGCAGGTATCCGATTGATCGGACTTCCCAACACTGGAATCCAATCGATCGGACTCTTGTCCAATCGATCAGCCCTAGAACCTCTGGCTCTGTGCAGTATAAATTTTGAACTGATTCCCCGCCCCGCCACACCCCCCCCCCCCCCACCCGTTACTTGGCTTCTTCCACTCCAATTTATCAACTATACCTCTCAACACCTTCTTAACTTCTTTCTACACCATAATTGGATTCTTCCTTCATCTACTCCCATGATGCATCACATACTTACCTTCATCATCATCAAAGCCTTATCTCAACCATGTTGGGGTCGGCTACTTCATGTTTGGGTTGTGATAAAGTTTTATGCTGGCTGTCACCTACCTAACGCAACCCTCTTCCTTTACCCAAGCTTGGGACTAGCAGCAAAAACTGGTGGAGTTCGCTAATTTACCTTCGTTGACACTTAATCCTAACTTACATTCTTAGGATTAAAAAGTAAAAGAGTTATAACTTGGCATTAGAAGAGAGTTCATTAAGAATCAACATAATTAGACCTGCATGCAGTAATATACATTTTTATACTTGCCTTAACTTAGTGCTTTACTGAAAATAAGCTTCTCCTTTGGTTGAATGGTGGAGAAAACCTCAATAAGAACAATCCTAAGATATTTAATTAATAAAATAAGTGTAAGATGGATGCATGCTAGTTTTAAGTGTCTTTGACTCTATTGAACCCAAAGAAATCTATGGAGGTGAGAAGGAAGCTTCTCCTTACCTTTTATAGTTGTTGAGAAGAAAAAGAAAAAGGAGATGAAGAATTGGAGTTTCAAGGAAGGAGAAACACCGGAGGAGGAAGAAAGAGGATGATGAAACTTATTTCTCCTACATGCAAGGCTCCAAGAACTTGATTTGATGTGAAATAAAGTGAAAGGGAGGGAAAAAGATGAAGCTCTAGCAAGAAATTAGAAAGAGTGAAGAGGGAATGAGCAGTTAAGTTGGTTTTATATCCTAATTTTCAGGAAATTATAAGCAAGTCTAGCTTGCTTATGGAATTTACAGTTTAAGACAGTTGGACTTCAATTGGGCCAAGATGGATTCGGATGAAACTGGATCAAGCATGAAAGATGACCCACAAGATTAAATACACATGATGCAATTAATATAATGCTAATATAATACAAAACCATGCAATTCTAGATTACGAGAAAGTCCTTAACTACCTGACCCAACTACATATCCATGACACAAACCAAACCAAAGGAAACTTGCATTGAATTAGCCTAAGAAGTCGTTTGCAGGCGAGTCAGTTATGGAAGTCAACGAACTTGACGAGATACACTTGATGACAACAAGATAATGAATGAATGACGAAATCATATAAAACTAAAATTACGAAAAATGGCTCATGTCTACCTAAACCAGGTTAAACTCAACCCAACTACCTGTCCATAACCCGAAACGAAATTCAAAAAAGACAAAACAACAACCATCAACTAATTCGCTAGAAAAATTACCCAAAACCACATGAATTATTCACTAAACTGGATTAAGTTGGGTTGAAGTGTTACATCCTCCCCCACTTAAGAATCATTCCGTCCTCGGAATGAACACATACCTGCGTGAAGAGGTGGGGATACTGTCGTGACATCTGCTCATCCAATTCCCACATAGCTTCATCAGGTCCATGATGTTCCCAAATCACCTTGACCCATCGTATGGTTCTAGTTCGCAAAATTTACTCTTTTATCCTAACAATACGGAGCGAACGCTCAACGTAAGATGCATTCAACTAGATTTGCACATCATCGTATTGAATGACGTGGGTGGGGTCTTTAACGTACTTGCGGAGCATCGACACATGGAATACATCATGTACTCCGAAGAACTCAACTAGAAAAGCTAACCTATAAGCCAAATCACCGAATCTACTTTTGATTTCGAACGGGCCAACGTATTTCGAACCCAACTTGCCTTTTTGGCCGAAATGTATAGTCCCTTTCATCGGCGAGACCTTTAGAAAAACCCAATCACCAGTCTGAAATTCTAAGGCTCTTCTTCGTGTATCTGCATAACTCTTCTGTCTCGACCGAGCAACCTTCAAATTCTTGATTGCCTTTTGTACCTTTTCAGTCGTTTTGGCGATAATCGTCAATCCATGAAAACTTCCAGTTCCAACTTCTTCCCAGCACACAGGACTCCGGCATTTGGGTCCATACAAAGCTTCATACGGAGCCATACCAATACTCTCATGGAAACTATTATTATAGGCGAATTCGCACAATGATAGATGTGTATCCCATTCTTTTGCAAAGCTTAAAACACTGACCCGTAGCATATCCTCCAAGGTCTGAATCGTCCGTTCAGACTGCCCATCTGTCTGCAGGTGATAGGTTATACTGAAACTCAACTTGGTTCCCATAGCTTCTTGGAAAGCTTTCTAGAATGACGAAACAAAACGACTATCACGATCAGATACAATCGATATTGGCGTACCATGCAACCTGACAATCTCATCCATGAACTTCTTAGCCATTTCCGAAAATGTCATACCTTTCTTAAAATGGATGAAATGCGCTGACTTCGTTAATCGATCCACAATCACCCAAATGGCATTATTCTTCTTACTCGTCTGGGGTAAGCCAAAAACAAAATCTATGGTAATGTGCTCTCATTTCCACTGAGAGATATGCAATGGCTTCTCTTTTCATATTATTCCACCAAAATTGGTTCTTTAAGTTCCTATACATCTTCGTACTCCTGGGTGCATCGCATAACGTGCATAATGCACATTAGTCATTAAGTTCTTCAAGCCATCTATTGATGGTACGTACAACCTATTCCGAAAATACAATACTCCAGCTTCCAGTCAAAAGTCTAGTCGCTCTCCGATATGGTCTCAAATTCGTTTCAAAGTTGAATCATCAAATTGCCTGTCTTTGATTTGCTAAATCACCTTAGGCTAGAAAACAAGTGTGCTTGCCAACATCTCATAAGTATCTACCAGTTGTACTTCAACAGGCTTATTGTGAATAAATATATGGAAGTTTTCTGCGGCATTGAGAGTCTCTAACTTTTTTACTGAGTGTATCTACCACCACATTTCCTTTCCTTGGATGATACTTGATGGGGAAGTCATAGTCCTTAATAAATTCGAGCCATCTATATTGCCTCTTATTTAACTCATGTTGCGTGAATAAATATTGTAAGCTGTGGTGTTTTGAGTGTACCTCAAACTTTACGCCATACAAATAATGTCGCTACAGTTTCAAAGCAAACACAATAGCTGCCAGTTCCAAGTCATGTGTGGCGTAGTTCTTTTCATGCTCCTTGAGTTGTAGTGAACCATAAGCAATCACTTTGACATGCTGCATAAGCACACATCCCAAACCGACTCCAGAAGCATCAGAATATATCACAAATCCTTCACTTCCATCAGGTAGAGTCAATACCAGAGCAGTTGTTAGCTTTTCCTTCAAGGTCCGAAAACTAGCTTCACATTCACCAGTCCAACGAAATGGGACATTCTTCTGAATTAGCTTGGTCAAAGGAGCCGATATCTTTGCAAAATCTCGAACAAATCGGTGGTAATATCTTGCAAGTCCAAGAAAACTCCTAATCTTTGTTATAGACTTCGAACTGCGCCAATTAACAACTGTCTCAACTTTTCCTAGATCAACTGTCAATCCTTCTCGTGATATGATATGACCAAGAAATGCTACCTGCTCAAGTCAAAAGTCACATTTCAACAACTTGGCATATAGCCGATGTTCCCTTAACAATTGTAAGGCTTTTCTCAAATACTCTGTATGCTCATTTGCAGTTTTAGAATACACCAGAATATCATCAATAAATACCACAACAAACTGATCCAAGAAAGGAGCAAAGATTCAATTCATCAGAGCCATAAAAGTAGCAAGTGCATTGGTTAATCCAAAATGCATCACGAGGAAGTGATAGTGACTGTACCTTGTCTTGAAAACAGTTTCGAAATGTCTTCTTCCTTCACCCCTAATTGATGATACTCAGACCGCGAATCAATCTTGGAAAAATAAGCTGCACCTTGAAGTTGATCAAACAATTCGTCAATATGCGGCAGGAGATACTTATTATTTATTGTTACTTTATTCAACTGCCGATAGTCAATACACATCCGAAAGGTGCTGTCTTTCTTCTTGACAAACAACACCGGAGCTCCCTAAGGTGACACGCTCGGGCATATAAAACCCTTGTCCAAGAGGTCTTGTAATTGTTTCTTCAACTCCAATAACTTTGTTGGGGCCATGCGATAAGGAGCTTTACTAATCGGTGATGTACTTGGCACAAGATCTATGGCGAATTCCACTTCTCGCACAGGGGGTAACTCTAGCACATTGTCAGGAAATATGTTCAGAAAATCACCTACTACCGGAATCTTTTTAAGTTGCTTCGAGTCCTTCTTCTCCGAAACAAGGGCAATGAAACCTTCACACCCTTTGCGTATCAATTGATCCGTTTTGCATGCGGAGATAACACGCCTAGGGCATTTCTTTTGACTGCCCTCAAAACAAAACCCATTTCCTAGATCAAAATAGATCATCCTACTATAACAATTCACACTAGCACGATACCGGACGAGCCAATCCATTCCAAAGATCACGTCGAAATCCAACATCAACAGCAAGATCAAGTCAACTGAGAGTTGACGACCTTCGATTCGCACATCACATTGGGGGTAGTATACACAACACTCTACTCTCTTGCCAACAGGAGTGGACACCACCAACACATACTGTAACGGCATAGGCGGCTGCCGTAACTGATCAGCAAAATGAGGTGCTACGTATGAACGTGTAGACCTCGAATCAAAGAATGTGAGAGGTTCTGCTTGAGTAATTGAAAGAGTACCTTCTACTACGTTCGCATCCTCCGCGCTCTCATGAGTAGCGGCATAAGCACGTGCGGTTTGGCGTTGCAGCTTCTGGCTTTAACGGGATTGCTGTGGCCTACCTGGAGTTGTTGGCCTGGATTGGTAGGGTTGAGAAGACTTGTACTTTGAACATTTGGCCATCAAATGGTCCATGGAGCCACAAATCAAACAAGCTCCTGTCTTTCTCCAACATTGCTCCGTCTTGTGTGCTCTGCCACAGTGCTTGCATGTCACATTAGCTGAACTGGAAGTACTTTGCTTGCCTTTCATCTTTTTATGTGCTTGTCCTCTTACACCAAAGAGTGCATGTCTTTTCGAGTCTGCAGCTCTCTCTTCTTGAATATTGGCTTCTGCAGCGTAGGCTCGATCCACTGCATCATCGAAGGTAGCGGGTCTCTAGAAGGTTGTCACATGGTTCTTATATTTGGGATTTTAGGCCATTAATAAACCTATTAACCTTCTTTTCCTCTGTATTAATCATGTCCTCGGCAAAGTGTGACAACTGTGTAAAGCTATGCACATATTCTGCTACCGTCATCTGCTACTACTGTAAGGACAAGAACTCAACTTCCTCTGCCCTTTGCACGTGAGCCAGAATAAACTTCCTTCTGAATTGCTTCTTGAATGTCTCCCACATAGTCGCACTCGGCATCTCCTTATAGGAGTCACTCACACTCTTCTACCATGTCCTTGCCACATCACGGAACATCAAGGCTGTGAGTACGACCTTCTACTTGTTCGTGCAAACAACCGTGTCAAAAAGATCCACAGGATGCTCCAACCATTGATCTGCTTTCAATGCATCTTCATTCCCATAAAATTTGGTGGCACCGCGTTTCCGGAATTTGTCATAGAGCGCATTGGGATCACTTTCCTTGGGTTAAAAGACCATCTGTTGCTTTACGTGGGCTGGAACAGAGACTTGACTTTGTCGGTCCACAAGAGATGCTACTTGTGCTTGCAAGGAATGCACTGTTTGCGACTGAGCTTGCATTGCTTGTAACAACATGAGAAAACGCTCGTCCGTGCTAAGTGGCTATGGTGGCAGTGCTGATCTGCTTTCATTATCTCCATGGTTATTATTGTTATCGGATCCGGATGCCATTTCCTATAAAAATAGAGGGCCAATACTCAAACACAAGGTGTCCTCGACTACAGGTCCCCCCCGAAACAAAGAAAATATCAGACTATAAAGTCAAATAGTTAAACGTGTAACCTCACCACGTTCCTAGATGCCTATATGCTTATCAACTACACAATAATGCTCTGATATCATACAATACGTATGTCACAACCCGAGCCTAAAAATCAAGAGTTAGTTAAAACCTAACCATGACACACGTACTCTCGTGCATACACACTTAGCCCTCGATTAAATGCACACGCATAAGGAAAATTCATACGTGCAAACTTAGTGTACGTGGAAGCTGTAAGTATTATTGCAGAAAAGAAGATGCATAAAAAAGAACACTAACAAAACAAGATTAGCAAAACATGACATTAATTACATTATATACGACCAAGTGAAAAAGAGGTTCTTCAAAGCACAATACAGGGTGTAAATGTGAAACCCAAATCCATGGTACGAAATCTAATTACAGGCCACACACACAAAAGGAGACTTATGCAAATGCAATGCCACTCTCCGATAGAGGAATCATATCCACTCCTTTAGCCCTACGAAGCTTCTATGGTCTCCTCTGAAGCTTGGCCGGTCGACGAGGGATCGGTAGGGGAATCTGAGCCTGCAACACCAAGGACAACTAATGCATACAACAATTCAGCAAAGTATAAGCAACGATAAGGTAACACGCGTTGTGTCTACTAAACTAATGAATAGATAAAATTGCATTGAATTTCAATTTCATATACTAGGCAATTGTGCAATTAAATAAAGCATGCTATAAGAATCAATGCGAATGTATACTGTACGATGTGGCTACTACATTTACTATATCCTCCCTCTAGAGATCTATTTATGAGATAACACCATCCACCGGGTCAGGGTACAAATGGGTCTCAGGTTCCTGGGGTCTGGAAGCTCTCAAGACATCAACACACTGCAGTGGTAACATACATACTACGCCAAAGTCAATCCCGCTAGGTATCATAAGGCTAAGGTTGAGTAGTGCCTAACCATTTCAATCAAAATTAAACTTGAGTAATACATGCAATTCTTTCTCAGAAAATATGAACAATACTATATTACGTTCAATTCATACAATACTCAAGTTACGGCCAATAACCAATAGCAATAGCAATTGTCAAGAACATAACCATGCATATTCAATCAATACATAAAAGTGGAGGACAATAATCGTCATCCAATATGCTATGCAAATCAATTTGATAGAATCAAGATAGTTTACTAACCAATCCTAATCTAGTTACTTAGTGTTTCTAACCATGCATGATGATGTAGTTTTAAGTTGTTCGATAGACAGGTGCCTGTCTTTTGGGTGTTGCAATGTATCACAAAGCGTGTATTGAAGTCCCTTAAACTAATACCCATATGGAGGTGCTTAACAACTGGACAACACACATGAATGAGTCACAGCCCTCAAGACCATTCATGCTCTTATTATATTCCATTGGACAAGTCAAGGTTGCCTACATTCTAACTCAAAGACCCTATAAGTTCTCTTTAATGCCTACTTTTTCCTAATGTTCAGTGGTCTTACGGCTTAACCGTAGTATGCACTACAGCTTAGCCATCGTTCCCCAGACTGTTCCTCCGCATTTACGGCTTAACCTTGTTTTATTCTATGGCTCAGCCACAGTTAGGGTACGGCTTAGCCGTGGCTGGACCATAGAAGGTGCTATCAAATTCCTGCTCTCTGGACATCAAGCCGTAGCTTGACTTACGGTTAGGTAACGGCTAGCTTACGGCTTAGCCGTAGTACAATCTATGGCTTAGCCGTAGCCTAACCTAGTTTAAAAGTCAGATTTTTAGCTCTCTGGAAATTGAGCTATGAAGCTCTACGGCTTAACCGTAAGCTTTAGGTGGTTATGTTCTGAACCTGTTACTGACAAAACCAAGTTTGAACAATATGGAAACAAAGCAAACAAAAGAGATTTCAAGTATATATAATGTGATACAAAAGGGCTGTAAAACACTAAAACAAAAAAAAAATTAAAACGAATAATAACAAACATGGTATACCAATGAGTGTTTATCCATAGTGTGCTTATACTTGCCTCAAATGAGCTTTTCCACCTGAATTAGTTGTCCTTTTGCTCAAATTCGATGTCTACACGTAGTTCTTACAATCATACATGCAAGAAGAAAGAAGAGTTGAGGGCATGCAAACAAGGATGAGAGACTTGGAGACTCGTAGGATGATCAAGAACCCAAATCGTACCGTAGAACACGCAAGGAGATGACATGTACACTAGGTACAGAAAAATTCCTTCCCTCCTTTATTAGCTTTGATCGTAGAAGGGGAAGAAAACAGGGAGAGCCGACATTAAGAGAGAGAAGAAACGAAAGATAACCTCAGTCGATGCATCCATCTGGGTTATATAGGATACGTATTAAAAATTTTTACGAGAAGGTCCAACGAATAATGGTAATTACAGTTCAAGTTAAATAATCGTCCAATAGAGACTAATGAAGTCATTTGCAGGCGAGTCAGCTACGGAAGTCAACGAGCTTGACGAAATACATGTGATGACACTAAGATGATGTATGAATGATGAAATCGTATAAAACTAAAATTAAAAAAAAGGGCTCATATCTACCTAAACCAAGTTAAACTCAACAACTACCTATCCATGACTCGAAACGAAGCTCAAAAAGGACAAAACAACAAGCATCAACTAATTTGCTAGAAAAATCACTTAAAACCACATAAATTATTCGCTAAACCAGATTAAGTTGGGTCGAAGTGTTACATAGGAGGTTTTTCTTAGTAAAATCCTCCAAAACATATATGGGTAATCTTGTAAAAAAAATAGATAAAATACCAATACTTATCTAATAATTAAATAGTTTAAAGCATTCAAGATATTTCTTTTTTACATGTTTTTATTCTTAGTATAATATTTTAAAGAGATTTTTACCAAAAAAAATTATAATGAAAGCCACTAAATGCTAACTAATGATGGATATTCAAAATTTTACCAAAAAGTCATAGAAGTAAACATATATATTTTTTTGACAAAACTGCAAATAGATTGCAACCAACCAAACCTACATAATTAAACCTTTTAATCATCAACTCTTACTTTTCCCTCCTTTTCTTATTGGAAAATTTTCAAAAAGTACAAAAAGATTAGAATATTTTAGAAACATATACAAGTTTTCCACAATTTTTTCAATCAAGTCCTTTCCATATAAGTTTTTTGAGAAATGACAAAAATACCCGTCCCTTATAAGTGGTTTTAAGCCATTTTAATTTTGATGATCAATACCATAAAAAGAAGCTAGTTTTTTGTCATTTGGAATTTCCCTTTTAACCATCTATGCATTAAAGGTTGTTGAAGTGGGCCCCACTAAGTTATTTGGGTTGGACTTGGTCATTTGATTTAGCAAAGAGAAAAGTTGAAAAATGACAAAAGGGTATTTTTCTTCATATTTGTAAAATGACAAAAGGGTATATTGTGGAGTGAACTTATTTTTTGGTAGTGGCCTAGTGTGATAACGCATTTTGAACCCACAACCTCTAGTAGGAAACCCTAGTCTTTGGGACAATTGAACTACCCCTTGGGGTTTTGTGGAGAGAGCTTGACCAAAATAATTGTGGAAAACTTTTATACTTTTTTAAAATATTCAATTCTTCATGCACTTTTTCTAAAATGAGCAAAAAGGTTTATAGTTGTTTAAAAAATATCCTTTATATATATATATATATTTTGGTAAAAGCCTTTCTTTTTTAAATAGAATCCCTTTCTACCTAAATCCTCTCTAAAAAATTAAGGACATTATTTCCGACTAGTTTGAAAAACTGATAATAATAAAATATAGAAGAGAGGATTCAAACCTAAGTGTTATTATGCATATAGATAGTACAAAGACACTTGAGTTACAACTAACTGTATGAAAATTCATTCTCTTTCGTAATTATATATAAAACTCGGGCTAGGCTTGAGCTTTCAAATTTCCAAGTGGGCTGCGCTTGGGCCAGCTCTTTGCGGCCTAATTTGGGCCTAGTCCAAACTTTGACTCATAGTTTAGAAGTTGGGCGGGGCCTAGATATTCCTTAGCCCGGCCCATGAACACCCCTACAATTTCGTAACCGATTTTCTTACCACATCCATCCAATTCCAACCATTGTAGGATATAATTGACGAAGTATCATGCCATTGGGGCCATCTCTATGAGACCAATAAGATCGGATCCAGCCTCCCATCATCTCATGGCGTGGACTTGCTAGAGTGTTACATAGATTTTACCGGGAAAATCACTTTAGGTGACCTCTAAACCAAAAAAGCCCCCAAAGCTTTGTAGGCATGTAACTTCCATTTATTTTTTATATATTGGGGACGAGCGTCGAATTCAACACAGGTGTGTATACACCAGCATTGAATTCGACCCTCTCTAGTTTGTTAAATTTAAAACCCAAAAATTATATCTTCTTATTCATTCTTCCATCTCCAAATGATAATTTCTACCTTTAGATGTCCCCATTTTACAAATCTTCCTATGAGGTGCTTGATCTTGAGCCAAGAACCATGGCATGAACTTTTACTCAAATATAAAAAAATCTAAAAAACACACTTTCTGTTCATTAGACCCAATCAAAACCCTAGCATAAAATGTGAGTCCATGTCTATCCCAAAGTGGAATGGGCATAGCCAATTGTACCTACAACTTTGTTGGTTTGACACCATATCAACTGATATTGTATAAGGGACACAACCATAAAATAAAGTACCATCACACAACTTGCATTTATTTATAATTATTTCATAAAAGTCGCTTAAAATAAATGAATTTTTTTATGGCGGGTTCCTCATCATCAAGGAAAAAACTTTCATTTATTTTGTAGGGGACTTTTATGAAATAATTAAGCTTATATCATGATTAAACGATTTTATGAAGAAAACAATGAAACTACGATTAAGTTGTTCGCAACTTTGTTTTTTTTTTTTTACAAAAATACTTCAATTGACAATATCAACAACTAGTTGATGATATCAGCAACCCAGATGAAGATGTCGTCAGCTTATGTCTGTACTAAAACCTCAATGCGAAATATGAATTCTTAACTGGATTTTATCTTTTTCATGATGAACTTTATTTTATTTGTTTTTCTCTTCATTTTTGTGGGTTTTTTTCTTTCATTCATTTTCCTTGAGTTTAGTTTGTAAAATAAATATCCAATATGTATGTTCATTTTTTGTTTTTATTTTTGGTTCTTCCATCTTCCTTAGGCCAAAGGTTGACTTCCTTGTTCTACTTCCTTATTTTACTCCCATCAAACACCTTCATCATCCAACCTCACTCAAGCAAGAATACACCAATTTCACCTTTCAATCAACATCACCTTTATCATGATCAAAACAAAACCCACTCAACCACAATTCAACAAGAGTTTACAATGCTCACCAAACGAATCACATATGTACTCATTTCACACTCCAACATCAATGCCTTCATTTAAATCCTTTACATGGCGTATGGTTCATTCAGACATTTCATCAAACACATTGTATCCCAATGTACACATTCCACATTTTCTCTCAATTTCTCTCAAAGATGATGAATAAAAGAAGATGGAACATAAAACAAATGAAAGAAATAATAGGGAAGAAGACATTATGACCAACATATAGTCTCAAATCCTCTCTCTCTCTCTCTCTCTCTCTCTCTCTCTCTCTCTCTCTTTCTCTCCTGTTTTCCCACCTGTTTTCCCTTTATCGTGGTTGCTTACATGTTCCAGACAAAAATAAGTGAGAAATCTCAAAATGTAAAGGGCAAAGAATTGGAAAACATTTTAAACATATCGTTTTAGTGGGGGCAATAAAAGGAGAGGAGGATGTAAGTATGCAGCGAAGGGTGGAAGACAAGATTGGGGTTTGAAATCAATCAACTTGAGGTGTTTCTCATGAAGCAAGTTGACGATATCATTCATAGTTGACAATATCATCGATAGGGTTATTTTTGTAGATAGGTATGAACCGTTAACTAGTAATTTTATTACCTTAGTTCAATTAGAGTATTAATTAGTTCATAAAAATTTCTTTTCTTAATAAAAGTTGTTGATGATAGAGGGAAAACTACAAGAGAGTAAATATGCAACAACTAGATCTCACCAAGTGTGTGTGTGTGTGTGTGTGTGTGTGTTTGTTGGGGGGGGGGGGGGGGGGGGGGGTGGGGCGGTTGAATAGGACTATTAAAAAATCTTTGCAGATATAGAGCTACTTTGGAGTGCAATCTAAAAATTTAAACAATATTATAGATCCACAAGTATGGTCAAGTAGGATGCCCAGAGTTGTGTGTACTTACAGTATATAGATGTACTACTAGACCAAGGATGATAAAGCATAAAGAAGATACTCACAAGGGAATAAGACTATAAAACATACACTACAAAAATAAGGGCAAACACAGAATTTTAAAGTGGTTCGGTCCCAGACCTACATCCACTCTCAAGAGTAATCTCTCTTGGTTCCACTGAAGATGAGGTAATTACACAAGAACACCTCTTGCAGCAATTTTTGATCCGGTGGTTTGTCTTCCACCAACTACAACATTTTTTGATGCGGTGGTTTGGTTTGTCTTCCACTATACACAACAAAGAAATGAAATCAGGAAGAATACCCAGACAAATAGCTAAATACCTTAGCTTTGAACGGTGTTCTTGAAACTTGAAAGAAGACCTCCAAGCTTTGACCTCTTGAGCTTTCTCCTTGGTGATGAAGATCTTCAAATGAGTGTTCAGCCAAGGGAAGATGTTTTTATTGGGTTTAGGAAGGCTAGGATTTTCTTGATTTAAGGCTTTCCTCGTTGCTTACCTACTCTTCTCAAAACAATAATGTCACTTTAAATTTGACAAAAAAGATGATAGTTGGAGTTTGGTATAGGTTTTATGAAGGTGCAAGGGCTTAGAAGCTGTAAGATTATTTTCCTCGTAAAGTTCGTGTGTTTGGAGGAAAAGAGTGCTTCTATTAGAAGAGAGAAATTTCAACGGTCAGATCTACGACTAAGAAAAAGTTGGTCTACGGCTTAGCCGTATGTCCTGACAAATGTAACAGCTAGTTTGACCCAGATTTACTATTTTTCCTTCTTATGGTTACACTTAGGCTTATCCGTAAATCCTTCTATGGCTTAGTCGTGAGGACCTTATGGTTAGCCGTAGGTTAACCATAAGCTAATGTTTGCCAAATATTGCTCTCTGAAAAGTGGCTCATAGATGTTACGGCTTAGCCGTAAATTATTCTACGGCTTGGCCATGAGGTCTCACGGCTTAGCCGCAAGATCAACCGTAGGCAAGATGTCTGAAATCCTTTTTTCTAGAAGATGGCTCGTAAACTCTCCGGCTTAGCGGTAAATCATATTAGAGCTTAACCGTAAGCATTTTACCGTGTAGTCGTCAAGCCAGCCATAGGTCAAAAACTCAAAAATCTATTCTTTGGATTGTGAGGTGTGAGTTCTTCGGCTTAGCCGTGATCAAACCCGTGGATATGTACAAAATCAAAATATGAAAGTTTTTTCCATCCTATTTCTAGAGACTTTTTAAGCATTTACCTTAGCATTTAGCACTCATTGAAGATCTTCTAGATGATGGACTACTTAATCTTGATCTTACTTGAGCTTCATTGATAATACTTGATCTTCCTTGATCTAGACCTGACTCGGGACATGGAGTTGACAGCACACTTTTACTATGGCATTAACAAAGAGGACTTCATAAAAGAACTTTTTTTTCTTCTTATTTATTGGATAGAAAGAAATTTTTTGTTAAAGCACCAACAGAAACAAGACACACAAAAAGAAATAAACCTAGAAAACCACACTACAACACCAAAACAAGAGATCCCCCGGTCAAGACACCCAAATAAAAAGAAAAAAAAAAGTTAGCTCACTTCACACATTCTTGGGCCACCAAATTAAACTTTGTAGGAATGTAAGAGAAGTCGATACACTCAAATAACCAGGGTATAGCCTTGATTTCCAGCAAAATTGAACCAATCAACCAATCGGGGCTCCCATTAAGAGCTTGCATTACTTCAAACATGTGCCAAGCATGTGAGAATTTTGGAGCCCACTTCCCTAGGCTTTACTAGCATTGTGAGAATGGTCGTTTCTGCTTCCTTAATGACTAGTTTTTTTAGAAAATGAGCAAAAACAAATTTTTTTTAACGCTTTTTTGAAAAATTTTCATACTTCAAATATGGTTCTCTCTTATATATTTTCTCCATTCAAATCTAAAGATATTGAAGATTCTCCACAAGGAGATTGTCCACCACTAGTCTTCTCCTTAATTATCGAGTTAGTGGGCATTCTCTAGTTGGCCTTTTCTCTCAAACCAATCGGTCATCAAGGAACTTGGTTCTCCAATATAATAGGTCGGGATATAGAAGACTCCAACATGGGGCAGAAGATCTATGCACAATTTTGGTTTCCCATCTCCATATGAGTCGTGCTTTCTAGAGACTTCTTCGCCAAGAAAAATATGTGCCCTAGTTTTTTATTATTTGTCAATCCTGAATTCAGTCATGGGGATCAAAGATAAATTGTGGTGTTCTAATTCTCCCACTGTCCAAACCACATAATGGAACATTAAAACAGATCCAAACAAAATGCAAGTAAAAACCATAGTCCATAAAAGAAGCCAGAAGCTACCAAACCATTGGGAGATAAATGGCAAGGCACCTTAACTTAGAAGTACTGACTAGAGATCAATCCCTCGTCCTCAGGTTGAAGTATCACTACAATCTAGAAGGGAAAAATAACATTCCAATCAGATGTATATTATTATCGCGCTTATTTCCACAGTCTGAAGAACTTTTCTATATATCCCTCAGTATAAGATATATCTACAATAGTAGGTGTTTTATTTGACTGACTTAACTACCCCTCTCTTAGTACATCCTAAATTCGAACATAGGACTGATTCTAGTTCGATTTCCTGGTAAGCATGCAATTTTATTTTGATGAGTCCAATCCAGCTTCCTCAATGCTCATTATATACTCAATTTCCTCGACAACTTCTTTCATTGAAGGCCTGTTCTGTCTCCTCTCCTCCAAGCAACCCATGGCCAAAAACCCCAATGCCTTCATGGTGTCAAGTGCAACCTGGCTCGCGCCCTCTCTAAGTGCTGGGTCAACAGTTTCTATCAGTTTCTCCTCTTCCACCTTCTGCTGGACATAAATTGCTAGGTTCACATTATCTGCTCCTCTATTGAAGTCAATTGCCTTGTTTGATGTAAGAAGCTCCAAAAGCACTACCCCAAAGCTATAAACATCACTCTTATCGGTCAGTTGGTAGTTGCGATAGTATTCAGGGTCTAAGTAGCCAAGAGTCCCCTGGGCACATGTGGATATGTGGCTGAGGTTGGTCTCTGCTAAGCGCGAGAGCCCAAAATCAGACACCTTGGCATTGAGCTTTTCATCGAGGAGGATGTTGCTTGACTTCACATCACGGTGGTAGATGGGAGGAACTGCAGAGGAATGGAGGTATGCGAGGCCCTCGGCCGTTTGATGGGCAATAGTAAGGCGCCGTTGCCAAGTGAGAGGGCTAGGTTTGCTTATTTGGAGGAGGCCATGAAGGTGTTCAAAGAGGGTGCCATTGGGGATGTATTCATAGACCATGAGAGGCTGTTCAAGCTCGACACAGCAGCCTAGGAGTCGAACAAGGCTGCGATGGTTGACCTGGGCAAGAATTCGGACCTCATTGAGGACTTGGTCTGTAGACTTGGTGTTGCCAAGCTTGGCACACTTGACAGCAACAACAGTGCCGTCGTCAAGTTGGCCCTTGTAGACCTCTCCAAAGCCACCAGAGCCTAGTAGGCGGTCGCGCGAGAAGTTATTGGTGGCTTTCTTGATCTCTTTGCCTGTAAAGTTCTTCGTCAACTTGCCCCCACTATGGGCATTGAGGATGTCTTCCCGCTCCTTGGCAAGTCGTTCTAGTGCGTCTTTAATGCGCTGGTGTCGCTTGTAGATGAAAATGCCTCCGATGATTGCCAATAGCACAGCGCCCAGGCCTGATGTTAAGCCTGTCCCATGGTCACAACAAATGGTCATGGGCAAAATGTCAGGTTTATCAAATTGAAGAGATGATCCCATTCTGTTGTCAGTATGTCATTGATGGCAGCAATCCATCTAATTCATTACCTTTGGGTGTGCAAAACTGCAAACTTCACATAAACCACTCTATATAGGTACTTCTGCATATCTTACCTGAACCACTCTATATTGGTACTTACATAGGCACAAATTTTACTCCACAGCCCAAACGGAAACTGAAAACATAACCATAAATTTTACACATGACTAATCCAATAGCTTTAATCCCTCTAATTGATGTGAAACTCAGGCTAATGAATGTATATAAATAGACATGTGATATATGAGCGAGTGAAAACAAACAAAGATGGACATCATAGTAAATCAGGTGCTATCATTTGCACCATATTGACACACCACGTAATCATTTCTATGTTCTCTCAAAAATGGATTTCTTAACTAGTCACTGGGTCCTCATTGGATGGGAAGAAAAATGCAGTTAGAAACCTATGGCTCATTTGGATGAAGAAAAAATGATAAGTGGGGATTCCTGATCATTTGTCACTTCCTCATGCAAACGCCTCCTTAGAAAATTAGGCGCAAGGAAGCTTATTGTAAATTCTCACCTGCAATAAGAGGAGCCCTGTTTGTTGAACCATCACAGCCGCCCGGTTTTTGGCAGTCTGTCGCAACTGAAATGGAGAGAGGGATCGTTAATTAAATAGATGAACAAAACCTTAGTAATGGTTAGACTTTCTATGATGAGGAACAATGGTCTCACATGACATCACCATAAATCATTTGGTGTACCCAATAATGAAGAAGCTATTGGGTCTCTTGTATCCGGAAAGAAACCAGATCATTTGAGGGCAGTCCAATAATTCACAAGTAGTGGCTCCCAAAAAATCAGTGTATTGATGCAGTTTGCATGGCCAAATTTCACACCAATTAGAGTTGGGCCAACGGTAATGTTAGTCATGTGGAAATCATGTGATCAAAATATGAGAAGATGAAGATAGTGAATTCATGTGCTTTATATGTGATTAGTCTGATAGTCTGCTCAGCTGCAGTTGGAATAAGATTTGCAGCTATTATGTGGTAGGCCATCATATATGATCTATATTTCACATAATTGAATACTCTATTTTATCTCAAGCTATATTTACTGAGCACAAAATGAGAATAAAGTGAAAATTGGGGGTTTCTTCACCACCATATTCCACCTCCAGGAATTGAAATATAAATAGATAAGTACAGTCAAAAGAAAATAGTAGAACTTAAGATAAAATTATTAAACCTATTTATAGGCTTATTATGCTTTTGTAAACACTAGACTTGGGCACAATTGAGGGGCTGAAGAGGGAGGTTAGTCCTAAATAACCAGCCTGAATTGGGTTGGCTTGAATTTTGCCTATTCACAGGTCGAAACAACCAATATCTATTTGCCTCATATGTCTGATATAGACCCAATACAAGCATAAACAGGCTGATACAAACTATTAGTTAATTTTTACTTAGGTACAGTCAGTATACAGTCGATGGCATTCATAAATATCAATTTTTAGAAGGGCCTATGTGCACCAGACACATTGACCAGACCAAGTCATTTTTAGCAACAGGCAGGCGGCCCCTACCTATGGAGTGGCTTCTAAGCATGCATCCCATCTACAATCACTGAAGGGAGGTAGTTTAAATAGTCTGCCCAAGACCTAGTTCTATGGTAAAAGTGGTAATGATCCGGCTTGTGAATTCTAGCCAAGGAGAAAATTAGATGAGTGCCAAATGCACATGATCAATGGTAGGGTTTATAGAACTAAGGTGAGTACTGTTTCAATTCCTACTTCACTTGGGCTAGGGCTTGTAAATGTGAGATACTGATCACAGCTTGTGGGGATCGACAAGAAAAGGCTGGGCCAACCCCTAAAAAGTTTGATTCTTGAATCTATGGTCAAACTAATTTTGATCATATAAAACTTGTTGGACTTTATACATATATACATATGGGAAATAAATTTATGACAACTGGTTCTTATCACTTTCTATAAGAAGTCTAGATAGGGCTCATTTATCAACCAATCAAATCCTTGCAATATACAGGGATTCCCTGATAGTTGCACGCCCAAAGTTTTGGTCAAATCTGAATTTACAGGAATGAATTGGATTAGTGGGCCATGGACGAAGGTATTAGGGACATGTAATTGGGGCCAAACTTGATATTTAGGATGGTCCCACATAGATCTTTCCATACCCCCCCCCCCCCCCAACAAGTCTCATCTCCAAATGGCTCATAAAAAGTTCTCATGGTAGGTGTATAAGAACACTTCTCAAAGAATTAATATAGAGAATCTTCATATGCATATTGCCCTCATTGAGGGACAATGCATACTCCTTCATGGGGCCTACTGGGAACCTTACCATGGTATAAGACCTGGGGGATGAAAAGATTCATGCGAGATCACCGCACATATCAAGTTTGGTACCAATCACATGTCCTTAACCCCTTCATCCGTAGCTCACAAATCCATCTCGATCGGATCTGTGCACAATCAATCCAACAGTGCAATAAATTCATATTTAATCAAAACTTGGGGCATGTATATATATATATATATATGTTGCTTTTTCCATTTTAGAGTGATCACCAAACAACCATAGTCAAACCCATTGGTCCAATTCGAGCAGTTCAAACTACATTTTCTAATAGTCACTAGGGTGAAGTGGCATTAGTGGGGTCTATTACCAAATTTACATGAGCAAATAACAACTTTATTATTATTTTTTTTCATATTTTTTCCTTTGCCAAGAGGATATGTATTGACAATGGGTGAAGTGGCATCTTAGTGGGGTTTACTATCAAATGACAACTTTTTTTATGCTTTTTAACTTTACCAAAAGGATATGTATTGACAGTTTTATCTTTAGACTAAATGTGTTGATGATTTATCTTTTTAAAAGAATAGCTGAATCCAAGTGAAGTCACAAAAATATTAGTTTATTCTTCTATTTTTCCTCTCAAAAAAAAGCCAAGATTGTTTAAAGAGGAGAGAGAGGAAGGCGAGTATAAGGAGAAAGAGATAGATCTTGTTATTAATTAGAGAAATGTACGAAACAAGGGGGAGGAGAGTCTTATTTACAGGATAAGATTACTTCCTCTCAAAGTAACTTAACATGGTAGGAATCTTACCCTAAGTGATCTCTTTATCTCGTTTGGGTCCCAATATAAGTATTCACCTCTAGATAATACATCTCATAATACTCCCCCTTAAACGACCATCATTCAATGACAGTTGCCTCATTAAAACCTTGCAAAGGAAAAACACAATAAGATAAAACCAAAGCGAAGGAAAAACAGTACAATATTCTACAAGATCATTGAATTGGTGTTGGATGCGCATAATGTTACCTCATTAAAACCTTAACTAGGAAAACACAGTGGGATAAAACCTAAAGAAGGAAAAAGAGTACAGTGCACATGTCCTGGTTAGCATGCTTCAGGATGCCTTCCCATGATTAACTACTCCACCTGATGATTACAACCATTCACATGGTTTGATGATGAACTTTACACATGCCAATCTCATGTACAAGTTTCTGAAATACTACTTTTGACGATGATTTGGTGAAAAGATCGGCTAAGTTGTTACTTGAACGAACTTGCTTGACTTTGATTTCTTTGCTTTTCTAAAGCTCATGTGTGAAAAAGAATTTTGATACAATGTGCTTCGTTTTGTCACCTTTAATGTACCCTTCTTTAATCTATTGAATACATACCTCATTTTCTGCATAAATAATGCTTGGGGTACATGTACTAGGAGGCAATTGACAAGAACTACGAATAAGCTGAATTAAAGATTTTAGCCATACACATTTACAACTAGCTTCATAAAAAACTAAGATTTCAAAATGGTTGGAGGAGGTGGCTACTAAAGTCTATTTAGTAGAACGCCAGGAAATGGTGGCACTACTATTAAAGAACATATACTTGTCTGTGAATGACCTTGATAAGGATCAGAGAGATAACCCAAATCTACATATCCCATATAACTGGAATCTCTACAATCATAAGAATAAAACGTACCTAAATTTGTTATTCCCCGTAAATATCGTAAGATATATTTAATACCAATCCAATGCTTAAGTTGGTGCAGAACTATATCTGGCAAGCAAATTCACTGAGAATGAAACATCTGGTCTAGTACATTGTGCCAAATACAGTAGAGCAACAATAACACTTAAGTATGGCACTTCAAGACCCAATATTTCTTCATTTTCCTCAATGAGACAATATGGATCTTTCTTTATATCTAACAACTGGACAATCATAAGGGTACTTAGTGAATTTGCCTTGTCCATACCAAAACGTTTCAAAACTTTCTCAATATAATTAAATTGATGGACCAATATTCCACTAGAAATTTTCTCGATCTATAAGCTGAGACAAAATCTTATTTTCCCAAGTTCTGTCATTTCAAATAATCACCAATTTTCGCTAACTCATCTAAAGTCCCGATTAAATTTATATCATCCACATAAACTACTACTAGTGCAAATCCTTGTAAGAATTTCCTTATAGATAGACACGGGCAAATAGGATTATTTTAATATCCTTCCTTAAACAAGTATTCACTAAAATGATTGTATCACATTCTTCCTAATTGCTTCAGGTTGTATAATGATCATCTTAATTGGATTGAGTACGTATTCCCCGACTTTATTTCAGGCAAGGCAAATTCTTTCAGAATTTTCATATAAATTTTTACGTCTAAATACCCATACAAATAAGCAGTTACAACATCCACGAATCTTATATCTAGATTTTGAGAAACTGATAAACTTATTAAATATCTAAATGTTGTTGTACCTATAACAAGGGAGTATATTTCCCCATAATCAATCCCAGACTCCATTGGAAACCGTGTGCTAGAAGTTGTATCTCATATATGTTAATTTCATTTATTTCATTTCTTTTTCTTATAAACACCTATTTGTAACCTACAAGGTTAACACCTTTTACGGTTTGTACTATAGGTCCGAACACATCATATTTATTGAGAGATTCTAACTCTCTTTTAATGACATTTTTCTAGTTTGGCCAATCTTTCTTTTGTTGATATTCATTTATAGTACAAGGTTTCGTGTCCTAATCATCATCATTTTCCTTTAGTATCTGTGTAGCTACCACATATACAAATATATCATCAATGCAATTGCCTTGTTATCTCTTCTCTCTCTTAAATAATTATAAAGTATAAAGATCTCTTCATTTTTCGGTATCGGTGTCTCTTTAGGGGCTTCCAATGTCTCATTAGCGACTTCCGTCATTATAGAGAAAGCGGATTTTACCATAACATCTTTAGGAGCGTTATATGCCTCTTCAAGAGGACATCATGATGATTGCTAATGTCTCTTTTTTTGTAGAGTTGAATCTTTTAAACCTATAGGTCAACCATGCTTTTGGCGTATTGCAAATTCATTTGCTGTTGTACTTTGGCTTTGTTCTACATGGAAGTTAATCTTGGAATATACATTTATAGCCAGCACATGTGACTTAATTACATTTGCTGCATCGTTAAATGCATTAGGTAATTTGTTTGCAATTTCTTATAAGTGCTCAATTCTCCATACTTCATTTTCACTTTGCAAAGTACGTGTATCCAAATGAGATGGAGTGGAAGTATTGCATATTAATTCTTGTCTTTTTTTCAGAAACACGTTGTTTTATAGGAATAATACGTTCTTCAGGAACTATCTTATCTACCCCTAACGACGAGAATATTATCTCATCGAATTCACAATCGACAAAATGAGCAGTGAAGACATCTCTTGTTAGTAGTTCTAAGTATCGAATCATCGAGGGAGCGTCATAACTTACATAGATTCCCAATCTATGTTGAGGTCCCATCTTGGTACACTGAGAGGGTGGTATAGAGACTTGAACTGCACAACCAAATTTGCACATGTGAGAAATATTTGGTTGATGTCTTTATATAAGTTGTGTAGCAGAATATTGATGATAGGTTATGGGTCGAAGTCTAATTAACATTGATACATGTCACATAGCTTGTCCTGAGCACTAACTGGTAATGTGGATTACATTAATATAGTCCTAGAGATGAGTTGAATGCACTTAATCATGGATTCAATTAATCCATTCTAGGTGTGAACATGGGAATAGGATGTTCAACAATTCTTAGAGATGAACAGTAGCCATCAAAACCTGTAATGTAAACTCGCCTACATTATCAAGTATTATAGACTAAGTAGGATAATTAAGGAAGTAAGCCCTAAGTTTAATGATTTGAGTTAATAAGTGGGCAAAAACTATATTCCTAGTTGAAAGTAGGCAAACATCTGACCAACGAGTAGAAGCATTAATCAGAACCATAAAATATCTAAAGTTCCATTAGAGGGATTTATGGGTCCACAAATGTCACCTTGTATCCTTTGCAGAAAAAATGGGGATTCAAATGCGATCTTAGCTAAAGAAGGTCGGGTTATCAATTTTTCCTATGAACGCGAGATATAGAAGTATCCAATAGGATAGTCAATTAATGGCTCTCTAAGAAGTGCCCAAAAGAGTTATCAACAATTTTTTTCAACAGTAAAGCCCTAGAGTGACCTACCCTATTAAGCCAAAGTGTTAGAGTCTTAAGATCACTAAGATTCAAGCTTAGTTTAAGCTTTGGACTTGACTTTTTCATTTTACTCATAACCGAATGTAATTCGACATTGGATATTGTCGTGTAATATAATCTTCACAAGAGTGCACCTAGTTTTTCTAGTATTTGCTTCTGGTTTTTAATACTAGTAATGATGCATAAGTATTCCTATTACCCTTATTTATAGTCTCAATGTGGTACTCATTCATTCTGATGTCTTTCAAACTAATCAAGTATTTTCGGGAACTACTTGAGAACAATGCATCTTGAATGAGTAGATGGGTACCTTTAATAATTTGCACAAGTCCAACTATGAGGGACATCTTTCGTGGTTTGAAGACCAATTTTGAGAAAAACTTTTGGTTTTTCAGAATGGTGTGTGTTGTGGTACTATCTACCAAACAGATATTCTCCTCAGTTTCATGATCCATACCTTTAATAAAATAATAAACTAACATAAATATACAAAAAAGAACCGAAATAATTAAACCATTCATCATAAACGAAAATATTCATGAAATTAACTCCCTAACATAAACCATAAATAGTAAAAAAAATCCATCTAAAAGTAACTCAAAAATAAATTTGTGAAGTTCAAAGAATTATTGGTCTTCTAGACCATTCCAGGGGGTGCTCCCAATTTAGCATAAAATACCTAATTACTCAGAGGTTGACCATCCTCATCTTCAAAAAAGTCTCGAGTCTCCAAGTTTGTAATGTTGAGTGGAGGCCCCTTTAGCTTCATTGTATTCCAATCCCAGTCTTCTAGATCATTGGTCTCCATTGAATGAACAGAGGCCTTATATGCTTTGTATTGTTCCACGACTTCCTTTGGTGCACAACAAGTGCATGACCAATGCTCACTCCTTTTACATCTGTGGCACATGTCGTTAGGACAATGAGTAGGATTAGTCAGTGGATTCTAATTCTGGTTGTTCCTTTGCTAAAGAGCAAACCACTTATTTTGATTTTTTTATTTTTTTGTGGGGGTGGGGGGGGGGGGGGGGGGGGGGTGGGGAACCTCTAAAACCACACCACTTCGAGGAGTTATTGATTCCACCTCTACTGGAGGAATTATGTTTCCCATGCCCTCCTTCATCTGCTTTTATTTGAATTGAACTTGGCATTTGTTTCAAGAATTGCCGAAGATCCAATTGGTCTAGAATTATGGTTTTTTTATCAACACCTTGCAATTTTATTCAACAACCAAGAGAAAAGAGATGAGGTCGGAATATTTGGAGAAACGTCATTCTCAATATTGCTGTTGCAAGATTTCATTTGATGCGTGAAAAGTTGATAACGTTTTCTTCAACATTTGCTTTCCGTAATATTTTCTCCACATAATTGTAAACAGGAAATAATATTAAAAAGAGCAGAGTAATATTCAGACGCTATTTTGTAATTCTAAAATCTTAGGTCTAGCCATTTACTCTGAGCTGCTAGTAATATAACCATCTTCTGGTGATGATACCTATCCTTAAAGGATTGCCAAAGACCTGTTGAGTCTTACTCAGTTAGGTATTCATTTTTGAGGTCATGTAACACTCCGGCCCAATTTGATCCGGATTAGTGGCTAATTCCTGATGAATTGGTTGATAATTGTGTTTTGCTCTTGTTTTTGTTTGGTTTCGGGTTATGGATAGGTAGATGGGTTGAGTTTGACCTAGTTTAGGTAGATATAAGCCCTTTTTCATAATATTAGATTTTGTTAGATGTCGTTATTCATGCATCATCTTGAAGTCAACGCGTATCTTTTGTTACGCTTGTTGATTCTCGTAACTACGTCGTTTGCCAAATATGACATTTGCTTCCGTTAGACCCGCAATTGACACGAACTGGAATTTAATCGGAACGATTGGACTCTCTGGTAATTTGTTTTATTCTTATCTATCTATCTGTCACCGACCTTGTCCTTCTCTCACTGTTCTCTCTCTCTCTCTCTCTCTCTCTCTCTCTCTCTCTCGAGCCTTCTTCTTCTCGTTCCTCCTTTCTTTTTGTTGATCTAGCAAGGGAAGGAAGTTATGCATGTCCACGTTTGAGCATCACTCGTGTGATTTGAGGTGAGCCTGAGTTTCTTGAAGTGCTTCTTATCCTCCTTCTTCTCGTTCTCGTTATTGACTGTTACATGTACTCATGGTTCTCTTTTCTTCTTTCTTTGCATGCATGGCGATTAAAGCACGTTGGTAGTTTGAATTGAGGCCAATGACAACAGAGAGTATGTTAGACCCCATTTAAGGCAAGTATAAGCATAATTTGGCTAACCATGTGGGTATATGTTTGATTGTGATCAAGTCGAGTATTTTTGCTTATGAATGAAGTTTACAGCCCATCTTGTGTTCGTTTCCCTCTATTACATGTGAATTAGTAATCTTGTATATGTTTCATTGTTTCTATAACCAGTTTAGAAAATACTCCCGTGTGTTCCACGGCTAAGCCGCAATCCACCTATAGCTTAAAGTCCAGAGAAGGAAAAACCCAGTTTTCTTCTACGACCAGGACACGGCTAAGCCGTATATTGCCCTACAGCTAAGCCGTAACTCAGCCGTGGCCCAGCCGTAAAACAGTACAGGGTAAACTTTTCGGGATTAACTGAGAGTTAGCTTTTCCCCAAACCTTCTACGGCCCATCCATGTCTAAGTCGTTCACTGTGCTACGGCTAAGCAGTAGAACAAAACACGGCTGAGCCGTAGAACAAAATACGGTTGAACCGTAAATGCGGATGAACAGTAAAAGGAACCGTGGCTGAGCCGCAGTGCATAGTACGGCTAAGCCGTAAGATGCCTACGGCTAAGCCGTATGCTCTCCTACGGTTAAGTCGTACCACCCCTGAGCAATGTCTAAAACTAGATAGGACTAAGGGAGAGACTGATATGGCCTTCATGATAGAATGTAGATCACCTAGACTTGCCAAATGGTATGAATGTATGACATGAATGATCTCGAGGGCTGCGATTCATTCATGCACGTTATCCAGTTGCTAAGCACCCCCCCATGGGTGTTGGTTTAAGGGACTTCGGTGCCAATCCAGATACAATGCAACACTAGACAACGGTGCATCAGACAACTTAAAACTACATCATCATGCATGGTTAAAAACACTGGATAACTAGAATAGGATTGACTGGTAAAAGATCGTGATCCCTGTAAGGAAATCTGATTGCATTGCATATTGACTTCGGTTATTGCCCTCTTATATGCATTCTGCGCTGGGGCAAACGATTAGATATTTCCTGGCTCTGTCCATGGTTAATCCTGGGTGGAACAACGGTCTTACATGTTCGATCCCACGTTTGATGCATATGAGTTGAGATGCCTTCACCTTTTGGTAGCTTAGTCCTTCATATCATGTTGGCATCCATTATATCGTTCGATCTGATAAGTTTGATTTGGTTGTTCTATTTGATATGTATGATTAGTTTAACTCGTATGACCTCTTGATCTGTCTGATATATGCCTAACAAGACATGCACGTCACGTTCTGATAAGATACACATGTTATGCTATGCACACATTATGATATGCACATTATGATCAGATATGCATGTTCTTTTGTTTGTTTGACTCCATATGGTCCGGCACTACTAAGCCTCAGCCTCAGGATACCCGACGGGGTTGAATTTGGCATAGTTATATGTCGCCACTGCAGTGTGCCCACGTCTTGGGGAATCCGGACCCCAAGAAACCGAGACCCATCTAGCCCATGGTGTTCTCAGCACGGATATAAGATCCCTCTTTGGGAGCATATGGCATATGTAGCGACCACCTAGTATGTACATGTCATGTATACAGTGATTCTGAGAGCATGCTTTAATCTGAATACGAAATGGAAATACTAGGACTTATCTAATGTCTTTTATTCTATTAGAGACCATATGTGTTAACTTGTTACTGCTTACACTTCGCTAAATCGTTGTATTCACAGATTGTCCTTGATGTTGCAGGCTCAGGTACCCCAACCGAGTTCTTATCGTCAGCTAGCTAGGGAGACTTCAGCAGTCTCTTCAGGGTTTGCGGAGTGTATGTACTCACTCTATTAGAGTGCGCTAGACTGATACATGCATATTGTCTGCTTCCCCGTGTCATTCTTGATGTGTATACTCATTAGTTGCTTCTGTTGTATAGTTCTGATCTTTATGTAACATTCTACCTCTATTTCATCTTGCTTACTTGTCCTTCCTAGTGTTATGTTTTGGTACCTATAGCTTCCGCGTCCTCGTATGGTACATGTGATTTTCCCTTGTGCGTGTGTACTCAGACTAGGTCTAAGTGCATATGCACGGGAGTATGTGTGTCACTGGTTAGATTTTTCTTTTACTAACCCCCGATCACCTGGGCTCAGGTCGTGACAGATCGTTATATATATGATAACGTAAAAAGATGAGTGCTAACACCTTATTCTCTAAGAACATCTTATTACCCTCTAGTATGGCCTCTCCATACTTTTTAGATTGCAAATGGATTTTTGCATCCAAATGCCAAGGTAAGTAATTGTGCCTAGTAATATTAAGCGCTTTAAATTTAAATTTTGCCAAGTTCGACATCATGCAAAAACTATAATAACAGACATAATTATTGGTATGTAGATACTTATCAAAGATTAAAAAAAAATGAAACCTCAAACATTAAAAATAAAAGGAGGAGTAAATTAATCATGTCAAATTAGTTGGCCAATGAAAGTTCGAACGTTAGGTTCTAAACTTTAATAATCAGAATGGCTAGTTCTGTCAAGACTTTTATCTTGATTTAGAAATTCAGGTTCACAAATTAGAACTTCTTGTTCTATCAAGACTTTAGGTTTTATTTTGACGGTCTAACATTTATTGATTTCATTTCTGAATATAAACATCAGAACTTCAGATTTGATTAGGAATATGAATCTCTGGGTTCTTAATGCGAATCTGAAAACTTCTTGTTCAAGATTAGAATAACTCATAGATCTTCTGATCCGAATTAAAAATTCTAGTTCTTAAATTAACATATGGAACTTCAATTTCGAATTAATATAGGACTTCTGGTTCTATTTATGATCCATGGCATACAATTTTTGTCTTAATCTCCTTTTTATGAGAGAAACAAGCAATTTATCATAAAATTCTAACTACTTGCAAATCTAAAAAAAAATAAAGATAAAGGCACATCTATATAATTATTAAACTAAGAAAATATTATAAAAAAATTAATTGATCATTGAATCTTCCTCCTTTCACTCCCAATGTATAGATTTGCTCACGAGCTTTCCGTAGGTATAAACGAATTATCGATCGGACTTCAGATGGCCAAGATATTGTGATGTAAAGTTTTAATAGCTGAACGGCACTCTACCTGCATCACTGCGGATGCCATCACCGTTGCATCAACACCTGGATCCTAGTGTATCGGCTCAAGAGAAGTCAGGGTTGGTTTGGGTTAGCTTGACCCAACCCATTGCAAAACACGGAATGAAGGAACGGGGAGGCTGCGTTTCTTTGGAGGCGGCTGAGGTAAGTAAGGGGGACATCAACTACCGTCCTTGTTTGTTGCACGTGGTTTTGGTGGCTGAGTCGGCTCGGCTTGGCTAAGCCGATATTCTCTCTTTTGTTTTGCTTACTTGCAGCTCAGATAGGCTTGGCTTGGCTCAAAAGATGAGCCATGACTCATGCACAAGAAGACAAAACAGAAGCACTTTTCAACCTTGAAAGGTTTTGGGTTTCATGTCAAAGCAAAGGAAGAAAACAAAACAAAACATTAATGCTTTCCTTTACTTTATTGCTTTGCCATGTTTTTCAAAGAGGCAAAATAAGTGCGTTGATTTTCATGCCAAGAATAGCCTTCTCCTCCTCTCGTGTCACTTCGGCATTCGTGCATAAAAGAAGCGGAAGTCTCATCCTCACTGTCGTGGTAACGTGTTAAAAAATAGGAGCGCGAGAGAACATAGCCCTCGCCATAAATTAGACATACGATAAGATAAGGATAAGTAAAATTTTATTTATAAAATAATGTTACTTTCTTCCCTCCCAAGAATCTTACAATAAGTGTTTTTTTCATTTTATGTAGATCCCAATATGATAATACATCTTATAATAACGATACATCAAAAGTAAAACTTTTTTTTTTTTGCTATAAAAAAGCATTTTGAAGCTTAAGGACTTTTCTCTTTCGAAACATTCTATCCATTCATCCAAGGCAGCTAGAGCCAAAATGAAAGAATGAAGATTGTGAAAGGGTGGGATTATAGACATGATCCTGAAAGCTTTAGATTTGCTTAGTTCATAACCAAAGGATAAGTGCTAGATTTGAGTAATGAATTCAAAACGAGTGTCAAATTTGGTGAATGAAATGTCAGTGGTCAGGAAAGAATTGATCATAGAGAAGGTCCTATTGCCTCGCTATCTGAAGATTCACCAATATAAAAAATGAGATCACCTGACTCATACAAAGCCACTCACAAATCTACCCTACCAAGAGTTTCACCTTCATGTGGATGCCAACTATTATCCTTTTTGACTCGAAACATATAAAGTTTTGACCAATTCTGATCCAAACTTCGAAAGCACGTTAGCAATGCAGAAGATCGATTTTGGAGACATCCATTCTCTCACGTTGAAAAAAAAATAAAGAAACTTTTATGTGATCACAAAAATTTTAGTTTATTCTTCCCCTTTTCCTAAAATAAAATTAAAAAAAAAACAAAAACAAAACTAGGCCACATCAAAAGTAGAACTCGTGCATTTTCATAAATTTATGTACAATGTGAGTTGCGTGAATGAAGCAAAGAAAGCCCTACAATATATCCCACAAAAGGCACACTATAAAAAAAAATCTGAATTAATCACCATGTGCAAAACTCTATTGCATCAAGGGTGGAAATGGTTGCATGTATAACAAAAATAGGGCATAAAATAGATATCATACAGGAGACTTTTTGAGGACACAATACCACACACTTGCAAGAGTGCTCAAAGATCTAACCCTTTTAGAATTTTAGCAGAAACAAGAAATTAGCTTAAAATGAAAAATAGAGAAGTCTTATATTAATCTTCAATTTTGTGGACCAAAGATTAGATTTTTAGAGTACTCTTTGATAGGACAAGCGGATCCCACAAACTCTTCTAATAAGATTCCACGAGGGGTGAACCAAGGGCGGGCTAGGGGTGGCCATGCAGCGCGAAGAATCTCATGTTTTTCAAGTAGCCCCCAAGCCACAGTTTTTGGTTCGGCTTCTCGATCTACTGGGAGTAGTTTTTGGTTAGATATTAGTAAAAGCAAGACAAATAGATAAAAAGATAAATAAACAGGGGGTTTTCTACAAAATCTGCATTCAAAACTCGACCTACTTACTTTCAGCACACGTCCCAGCTATCGGATCCCACCGCAACCCGGATTTGCAGAAGCACCTCCGAACCCCATCCGCCAGGGGATCCGCCATGCACGTCGCGTTCAAACCCGCCTCACAATCCGCCTGCGCCCGACACACCTGCTCCCTCGGCGGCGTCCACTGTAGCTCCACACCAGCCTCCGGCCACCTTCCCACCGGCAGCGCCGGGTCAAGATTGACAAAGCTCCGATACCCATTACACCCCATACCCGAAACCCGCACCCAGTACGAAGTCGTCGACCCGCCGGCGAGGAACGCGCAGCAGATCTCCGTCCAACGACACGGCGCCGCCTCGGGCGCCTGGTTGATGTAGGCGTGGCAGATACTGGTGGCGGAGCAGTTCAAGGGGGAGGAGAGGATGCGGTCGGTGCAGTTGAGGAAGAGGATGGTTGTGCTGCTGGTGACGTTGAAGGGGAGGGAATTGTTGAGATGGATGCCTTCGGTGGGGAGGTCGGTGGTGATGCAGGTGTTGGGGAAGAAGGCAGCGGGGCGGATTGTGAGGCTTTGGGTCTGGGGGTTGATGGAGGAGATGGGGTAGGAGTTGTTGATGGTGTCGAATTGGAGCGTGTTGGATGATGGATCGCATCGGATCTTGTAGGAGGGGTCGCCGCAGGTTGGGGAGGTGGAGAGTGGGTAGGGGACGGGGGTGGTGCCGCAGTTGGGGCAGCTGAGGGAGGTGGCACAGCCACAGAATGATAGAAGGAGGGTGGTGAAGAGGAGGGAGAGATGGTGGATGGGGTTGACCATTTTAGAGAGAGAGATTTAGATTTAGAGGTGGTGATGGATACACTCAGAGGGATTTTATTGTAGTGAAATGAAATCGTACTGCAGCCTTTTTTTCAGAAGTACTTGTAGCAATTGGCATGATACTGGAGCACACTGGCTCAAACAAAATCAGTCCTGATCCATGAGGCTTTCACTGGCATGTTTGGAAAAGGATAAAGAGAAATAAAATGATGTGAATTGGGGTACAACAGTCATATTTTACCCCTTTGCATGTTTGAAAATTGTAAACAAAGCGAAGTCAAGTGGACATAACGGTCATATTTTATCCCTCTTAATGTTTGACATGTAAGTCTACATTAACTTTATTTTCCCCACAAGTCTCTCCCACATCATTAGCTATGCTGTGAGCATCGACCCCAGGCGACATGAAGATCTTCTTTTCGTCCACAGCAAGATTTGCTCCAACTATCTGTCATCCACACCTATCGTCTTGGACATACACAGTTGATCGAGGCTCATCTTGAGGATCTCTTATACTCGACGATCTCTACCTATCCAATGATTCAACTCAAACACGGGGTTAACCTATGGATGATTTCAATCTTACCATGCTATGCTATCACCGACTCCTACGACAATCTAGACCTTCAAAAAATCCTCGTGTTTCAAATCAAGGTGATCCTCACCATTACAGTGATCTCTGCATTATTGGTGAATGCTCAACTACCGTCTGTGCCCTCATTCAACCACAAAGGTAACATTTGTTATATATTTGAGGGAAGGGGGGAGGGGTTGGGGAAACAAATCTGTAGAGCAAACTAGGATAGAGTGCAAATCTATTTTGACCGATAAAGAACTCTTCTTTTTCTTGCATGTTGGATTTCTATGGCTTATTTTCCAAATATGTGTTAAAAGAACTATTGAAAAACGGTAGGCATCACCTAAGAACAAAAATAGTGTTGTAATGAGAGGGAGGTTGAAACCCTGAAAGCAAACTGCTTTGTGATAATAAATTTTGCTGAGACATCAAAACTCAGTATACTATTTCTCAACATAGTTAACTCTTTCTTCCATTTTCAATCAAATATGACATTCAGTTGTTTGTTCATTTTATCATTTATCAAACATCATGCACCGTTATATGTTGTTTATTTGTATCATTTCACACTTCAAAGGCAGTTTAAGATGGAAGGTTCATCAAATAGAAACTTAGATGACAATGAAGAAAACAAAATCAAAGAGGACCAGAATAATGCTGTAGAAACTACCTTATTTGGTGGGGGGGGTGGGGAGGTCTATCTACTTGGAAGCAGCAGATATATTTAATTGCAACAAAAAATATTATGCTAAGAAACTGGAAAGAAGGATTAATAAAAACAGAGCAAGGGTAGCTTATGTTTCAACATTAATCAATGAGAGGGACGCAGATTGTCTAAGCCAGCTGAGAATGGATTCAAATACCTTTCATCTATTATGTAAAACATTGCGAGAAAAAGCACTATTAAGAGACACTCGTGAAATGCCAGTTGAAGAAGTTGTCACTGAATTTTACACACTGTTGCATATAATGTGAGACATAGGACAAATAGTGTTAGGTTTTCTCGAAGTGGAGTAACCATTAGCCGTCACTTTCACGAGGTCTTCTACGTGATCAATATGTTAACTTCAGATGTGTTTGTGTAAGCTAGTGCTGACACGCCATTAGGTCCATTTGGCTTTGAGGTAACTGCTCTGTCCAATTTAAATTTAATAAATGCAATGCACCAATTTGAGTGGGAATACACAACTTAATGGTCATGCTTTCAATAGGAGTCTGTAGGAGCTCTTGATGGAACACACGTTCCAACCCGAGTACCCATGGAACTACAAAAAGCTTTTCGAACCAGAAAAGGATACTTGTCTCAAAATGCGCTTGGTGCATGTGGGTTTGATATGAATTTCCATTATGTCCTTCTGGGTTGGGAAGGATCAGCCACCGATGCATGTGTTTTCAGAACGATCTCATCTGCGAGGAACATTAAAAGTCCCATGAGGTAAATTACACATTAAATTCAGATTATAGTGGTTATTTTGTACTATCCACCGTAAAAATAAAATTGGTAATCACTGATGAAATAAGCAGGTATTACTTAGTTGATACCGGATATGCTAACTCGTCTGGATTTCTGGCACCATATCGAGTGATCAGATATTATCTAAATGAGTTCCAGGGAATAGAACCACAAAATGAGAAGTAATTATACAACAAAATACACTCCCAAGCTCGGAATGTCATAGAGAGGACCTTAGGTACTTTGAAGAATCGCTTTGTGATATTGAAGACCGCTATAAAATATGACTACAAGGATCAGGTCTCCATTGTCGTTTTTGTTATATCCTGCACAACTTCATACGCAAGAACTGTGCTGACGTTCTCTCAAATGATTTTGAGATGGTTGAGAACAATAATGATGAGGAAGCTGATTTAAATGATGACCAAAATGATATGGTACCTGAAAAAAATTTGGCCAATCCACAGCCCCTAAGTTTTTATTCTCAAGGAAAGAGGGATAATTAGCATATGTTGAAGGACAATATTACTACAAGACTTTGGAATGATTACTACCAAACTAGAAATGGGAATTAAATGTAGGCAAATATTTATATGTGTAATGGCTAATTTGGTTATGGAATTGGTATTGAAATATGTAAGGAATTTGACTATAGAACAGTTTAATAAAAAGACTATATATTTTGTACTTACAATATGTCACAACCTGAGCCCAGGGTTCGGGGGTTAGCAAAAGCCAAACCAATGACACACGTACTCCCGTGCCTGTACACGTAGACCTTGTCTAAATGCACACGCACAAGGGAACATTCACACGTGCCAAACATGTACGCGGAAGCTATAAATATCAGAAACATCAATAACAGTGCAAAAAGAGAATACGAAGAAAGAACTGACATAATTACATGTGAAGGTCTTACAAAATGAACAAAATAATATATACAATCCTGACATATACAAGTGTGGAAATCCTCAAAAACAAGACTCCAATGCCATGCATGTCAAGAACGCTCTCCCGTGGAGTGATCACATCCACTCCTCTAGGCCTAATGGGGCCTCGGGGGTCTCATCTGGAGTCTGGCCGACCGGCAAGGGGTCGGCAGGGGTATCTGGGCCTGCAACACCAAAAACAACTGTGAATACGACGATTCAGCAAAGTATAAACCATAACAAGTTAACACACGCTGTGTCTAATAGAATAAAGTATATCATGTGAATTAAACAAGGCATTTTCGTCTACTAGGCTGTCATGCTATCATGCAAGAAAGAAATATGCTATGCGAATCAATGGATACATGCAGTGTACATAACTAGTGGCTACTACATTGCCATATGCTCCCAAAAGAGGGATCTTGTATCGTGCAAAGAACACCATTGTCTGGGCCAGGGTACAATGGGTCTCAATTTCCTGGGGTCCGGTTCCCCAAGACGTTTCCTTACTACAGCAAGGCCATGTAAACTATACTAAATTCACCCCGTCGGGATCTTAAGGCTGAGGCAAAGTAGTGCCTGACCATACAGAGTCAATCATGGAAACCCTGAGTAGATCGTGACAATATATCATACATGCATATCTGTGGACATGTCTTATACGTGAAATTACACATGCATACTCAAGGTAAAGAACCACAATGTGAAAGTAACGGAAAACAAGATATCAGAGAGTAGAGATCAATGATCGAATGCAGTATGTTATGCAACAAATCATGCGAAATCGGATCATCTTTATTTACAAGCCAATTCTAATCTAATTATCCGGTGTTTCTAACCATGCATGATGATGTAGTTTTAAGTTATTCGATGCACCGTTGTCTGGTGTTGCATTGAATCGGATAGTGCACCGAAGTCCCTTAAACCAATACCCATGGGGAGGTGCTTAACATCAGGATAATGAACATGAATGATTCGCAGCCCTCGAGATCATTCACGCATTGTATCACATTCAGTTGGGCAAGTCTAGGTGCTACACATTCTATCATGAAGGCCATATCGGTCTTTCCCTTACACCTATCATTGTTCTTCATTATTCTAGTGTTGATGCAGCTTAGCCGTAGGTGAACGTACGGTTTAGCCGTAGGCACCTTACGGCGTAGCCATAATATGCACTGCGGCTCCACCGTGGTTCCCTTTACTGTTCATCCGCAGTTACGGTTCACCCGTATTTTGTTCTACGGCTTAGCCGTGTGTGTTCTACGGCTTAGCCGTGGCTGGGCCGTAGAAGGTCTGACAAATTGATTGCTCTTAGCTAATCCAGAAAAAAGCACCCTGTATTGATCTACGGCTGGGTCACGGCTGAGGTTCGGCTTAGCCGTAGTGCAATACACGACTTAGCCGTGCCCTAGCCGTAGAGGAAAACTGGATTTTTCCCCTCTCTGGACTTTAAGCCGTAGGTGACGTACGGCTTAGCCGTACATGCACGAAGTCAAGTTCTAAATCAAGTACAGAAAACCTGTGAAACCATCAGAATTGCAAATATCCCATAGAGATAAGGTAGAATACTAACAATTTAGGGCTGTAAACAAGTTTGCCATGCCATTTCATGTGAATTAACCACAACCAAACAAATACCAACATGGGTTCTACAGATTATGATTATACTTGCCTCAATTGAATTCAATTACAAAACTTGCTGTCCTTGGGTCCAAACACAACCTAACACCAACCATAACAACATGCATGCATGAGAAACAGCAAGAATATCAAGACACAAACACTTCAGGCAACAGGGAAACAAGAAGGAGGAGAAAGAGAAGAAGGAGATGAGAGAGATGGAAAAATCCCCAACTCACCTCACAATCAACACAACAGAGCTTGCAAAGAACCCTCCCTTGGCTTGGTCGATGATGGAGGAGAGAATTCAGGAGAGGGAGAGAAAGCTCTTCACATGAACAGTGAGAGAGAGAACTTGGGTCGATGGTCTGAAGCATATATAAGATAAGTGGGTTATCAATTTACAATGAAGTCCAAGTCAAAATTCTATTATCAGTTTGAGTCAAATCCGGGTCCAATGGAATCACACGACATCGTTTGCAAATGACGTAATTACGAAAGTTGACGAGCTCAACGAAAGACACATGTTGACATCAAGATGATGCAAAAGTGACCATGTCTTAGAAAAACTAAAATTACGAAAAAGGGCTTGGTCTACTTAATCCAGGTTAAACTCAACCCAACTACCTATCCATGACCCACAACGGAATCAAAACATAAACAAAACACAATTAGCAACGAAAACAAGATTAATTAGCCACTAAACGGGGTCAAGCTGGGTTGGAGTGTTACACAATATTCAAGATTATTCTGTATATTTAAATTTCAGTCGTCTTACATGTAAAATCTCCATGCTTTATGTAGTCATGGCTAAGAAGAACATTACGTTCAATGCAGTGATGGTAGAAGAACTTCTAAATCTCATGTATGAAAAAGTTCTTTCAGGGGGAAAGGCATCCGATGGTTTTAAAGGGGAATGCTATGAGACAGTTATGACCACAATGACTACTAATAGCAATAGCAAGTATGTACTATCAAAGCAATCAATAATCAACAGGTGCAAACAATAGAAGAAGCATTACAAACTAGTAACCCAACTGATGAATGCGTCCAGGTTTGGTTTCAATGATGCTACAAAATACATCATTACATCGATGAGGTGTGGAGTGGTTGGCTTCAGGTATTGCATGGCTTCATTTCTTATATATGCTAACTTAATCCAATGAATCAAAAAAATATGATCATGCTTTAGCAAATATAGCACAGGAATGAATTAAAGATCTGTTTCTATTTATAGGGACACCCCGATCAGACTACCTTTTGGAATAGAGTGATTGCCTACGATAAGTTAAGTGCCATATTCAGAAAAGATGCCGCAACAGGTCAGTATACTAGGTCTGCTACTACAGCTCCAAGTCACCAATCATGTGAATTAGATACACGCGGCTATAGACAAGGGGGATTAGTGATTTCAAATTTGATGGGAAATTGGCAAACCACGTTGATGTATATAGGATTGCCTCAAATGGTGGGGATGGTTCATCAAGGAGCACTCGTCAATGTAAAACGAATGCGGATTTAATTAAAATCATTAACATCATTAAGAAGTCGTCCGATGGTATTAAAGTGGCTATACACGATGTTGCGGATAGCATAGCATGCCTATGAAGAAAACTGCCACTCTTGTGTATAAGGAGCTACGCCAAATTCCAGAAATGAGTGTTCTAGAAACACAACTTTCTCTTGAATGGCTAACTGCCCATCCAACCATGGCTAGTGTATTCTTAATTACTAATGAGAAGAGTGAATGGATCTTCAGGCAACTTCCAAAGATTAAGGCTGACTGCCTCTAGCTGCTGATGTTGCTCTTAGTCGTGGTATTCAAGTTGTTGTCTTCATTTTTAAACCTTTTTCAAATTAAAATTATATGTGCTGTATGGGCCCATCTATGCATATGGCCCATAAGAATCTAAACTTATTCTGCATTGCTATCATAACCTATGTAGGCTGTGAAATACTGTTTATGTTATTTCTGATGTGCTGTTACTATGAATGCTTGTATGTGTAATGATGTCTAATATTCTACTTTACCTATGTTTCATGCTAATATAACATGTTATATTTCTTTCATACTCAGTATTCTACAAGCAGTTGAATCATATATATCATGAGGTGAGTCACTTCTCATTTGTTTTGTAGGATACAATCATAGTATGCAACATCACTCATGGAGCATATTTTATTTAAATATGCCATTTGTATTTTCAAGGAGTTGCTTACATATAATTCTTGTGTCAAGTGAACACAAAATGCAAAAATGTCACGTTATCACTGCTATATGGTGTAAAGTGGTCGTCGTTCGAGCATTTATTATAACTGGGATGAATGCAGGGCACAAGTCACTAGATTCTCAAATGCAAAGTTCAAGGGGTTCAACTCTATAAAAGATGTTGTCACTAGCCTAGACTGTTTTTATGCAAATGAACGTAAGATGATTGAACATCATCATTCAAGGGTTCCTACTTCAGTACAGAAAATTGAGCCAACTTACATTAGGCTTAAGAAACTGTTATTCCTGCTCACTGTTCTTGTTGCTCTCATAATTGTATTTTGTATATTGGTAATCATCCTAACTTTTTATGCCTAAGACAGCTATTCAGATTAAGTTGCTAGTGATGTATTGCACATGTATTATTGTAAGAACCTGAAGGGTATTCTAAATGCAAAATGTTTTGTGATAAACAACATGTGTTGGTAGCTTTGGACAAGTTGAAATTGATAATGTCATCGGTTTGGGTATGATTCTCAAAAGTTTACAACAACAGCTTTTTGAGATAGGAAATAACCTGGCTGGTCAAATTTTGCAACAAAATATTTTCTGTTTAGAATATCAATTTTGTGGTTTTATTAGTATTTAAGGTGATAAGATGACGTCACAACAAAATTAAGAAATAATCATATTTTGGGCATTGAATTGAGACATAATAGGATTATTCTTTGTTTTGATAACTCCACTAAAATGGATGAAATGAAAAACATTTGACCAATTCATGCCACGAAGTAAATTGGAAATCAGTCTGGAATTGTATATACTAAACAACAATTAAGTAAATCGAGAAGGCTATCGAGGAAAATCTTGTTGTTTAGAGTGGAACGATGACCACCACTGAAACAGCAGCAATCTGGAATATATTAGGTCAGAACAGAAAAGAGATGAAATCTAGAACTATAAAAACAGAAAACAGATGAAATTTGGAACTCATCAAACATATATACATAGATGAAATCCAGATTTGGTAAGACACCATACAGATGAAATCTGAATTTGTTAAGGGACAAAACAGATGAAGTATTGAATTCAAGAAATAAATATAAACAGATGAAATCTCAAATTGGTAACACGTCAAACAGATGAAATCTCGAATAGTTAAGGCAGAAAACAGATTAAATCTGGAACTCATAAAACATATATAAACAAATGAAATATTGAATTGCTCAAAAACACTACAGATGAAATCTAGATTTGTTAAGAGAGAAAACAGATGAAATCTGGAATTCGAAAAACAAATATAAATAGTTGAAATCTCGACTTTATAACACAGCATACAGATGAAATTTGGAATCGTTAATAAAGGAAATAGATAAAATCTGGAACTCATCACACATATATAAACAGATGAAATGTCGGAATGGTCACACATCATACAGATGAAATCCAGATTTGTTAAAGGGAGAAAACAAATGAAATCTGAAATTCAAAAAATAAATATAAACAGATGAAATCTCGACTTGATAAATCCACCAAACAGATGGAATCTGGATTTGTTAAGGGAGAAAACAGATAAAATCTGGCATGTAACAAGGAAATATACAAAGATAAAATCTCGAATTGGAAACACAACACACAGATAAAATCTGGAATCACTAAGAAGTGAAACAGATGAAATCTGGACCTCATCACACATATAAACAGATGAAAGATCGAATTGGTCAAACATCATACAAATGAAATCTTAATTTGCTAAGGGAGAAAATAGATGAAATCTGGAATTTGAGAAACAAATATAAACATATGAAATCTCAACTTGGTAAATCCACCAAACAGATGAAATCTAGATTTGTTAAGGGAGAAAACAGATGAAATCCGGCATGTAACAAGCAAATATACACAGATGAAATCTCGAATTGGAAACACAGCATACAGATGAAATCTGAAATCGTTAAGAAAGGAAACAAATGAAGTCTTGACCTCATCACACATATATAAACAGATGAAATGTTGAATTGGTCACATATCATACAGATAAAATCTTAATTTGTTAAGGGAGAAAACAAATGGAATCTGGAATTCAAGAAAAAAATATAAACAGATGAAATCTCGACTTAGAAAATCCACCAAACATATGGAATCTGGATTTGTTAAGAGAGAAAATAGATGAAATCTGGAATGTAATAAGCAAATATACACAGATGAAATCTCGAATTGGTCACACACCATACAGATAAAATCTAAATTTGTTAAAGGAGAAAACAGATGAAATCTGGTATTCAAGAAACATATATCAACAGATGAAATCATGTATTGGTAACACACCAAACAGATGAAATCTGGATTTCTTAAGAGAGAAAGCAGATGAAATCTGGATTTTGAGAAACATATATCAACCTAATGAATTTATGTATTGGTAACACACCAAACAAATGAAACCCGAGTTAGTAATTTATATATTGCAGCCAATATTATTATAACAACAAGATTTTTTCATTTTTCACTTTTATCAAACCAAACAATGGACAGCTATTTTCATACCATATACTTCAACAAAACTATGGCATAGCAAGAGCTTGTTCCTTCCTTGGCATCCCCCTGATACTGTAATCATGCTCAATCCATGTTTTGCCTACGTCATGCAAAAATTTCTTAACCATTGAAGCATGCATCTGTTGTGCTTGTGTATCTTCAAATTCAATTATTATCAGCTTCTTCTTAAAGATTTGTTGCATAACATAGCATGCCACAACTCCACAGTCAACCCTGAAATATCCATTAGAAGAAATATTATTGCAAAGGTGTGGCTGCTCTAATTGCATTTGACATGTAAGTTATTGTATCTGTTATGTTTTCAAGTTACACTGAGAGTGATTGTTGTGGATAGCTCTTTAACCTTCTCCAATTTATAAGTGAGACGTCCTTCATATATCTCCTTGCCTTTATCCTTTTCTATAGAATCTCTATACAATTTTTAAAGGTGCGTTTCAATAAAATCTTTTTGCAAGAAAAAAATTCCAACCCACCCCCCACCTAAAAAAAAAAAAAAAAGAAAAAAGTTAGATGAAATTTGTTAGAAGAATACATTTAATTTTACACGTATAACAGCTATTTTGTACCGTTTTCTTGACATCGTTGAAGCAATTGTCTATTTGGTTGGCCTTCCGTAGCAACATTGAGTTGTAATGTCTCCAAATCCCATCCTCAGTGTCAACCACCAAAAGTGTCCAATGGTAGGGACTATTTGTTCTTGGCTTCACATGGCTCAGTGAGAAAAGCAGAAATCTATAGCTCTTTAGTATTTCAATTGTTAGGTGATGGACAATGTATTTGTTGAGATTACTTCCATTGCTCTCCCTCACTCATAGCTGTTAAAAGAATAAAAAAGACTCTAGCATTTGACTCTGATATAGTTTCATGCTGATGGTGTCACGATGCTGAATTCAATGTTCTATGTAAATTACACAGGATATGTGCTCACCCCAGCAAAACATGTCATGTATAATGATTTGGATGGAAGTATTTGGGCTCTTGGATTAAACTCCAGATATGCCCTCTCCTGTTTTCTCTGGTAAGAATATAGGATCTTACCAAATCCATCTATTATATGCGTATAGGGGAAAAAGAGAAAATCAAAGTTAATCTGACCAAAATGTTATGAACATAATATATTAGGTTGTTTTATTTTCTTTCATTACTCGAGACCTTTTTACGGTTGAGCACATCTATAATGTCTTCCATTGATGTAGTCCAAAATCTTTCCACGGTCCAAACTAATGCACTACACATCACAACTTCTAATAAATGGATATGAATAAAAAGAGATTGTTATAAGTTCAATATGTGAATTAAGAATGTTACTTACCCTTCACCTTCTAATTCAAATATCTCTCTCAGTAAATAGATTTCTTCTTCCTTCAAGTACTAAAATACAGGAGATTTTAGAGGAAGAGCAACAGGTTTTTTCATGATTTTATTATCTGAATCTTTAGTTGCTTCTACTTCAATAAATTCATCTATTTTTTATGGCAATTCTATCTATTTTTTATCCTTATTACGCTTCAAATCTCTGGTTTCATGTTCACATTCTTCATCTTTCTTTTGTTTTCCTTCTTTCTCCTTCAGTTTCATTCAAGATGGGTTCTCTCTCAAAATTTTGCCATGCTCTATCTTAGGTGTGTCTTTCACAATTTCATCAGTCATCACATCCTTGTCTGCAATCTCTTTCTTATGCCCACAGATAATAAGTTTCATATTTAATTCATCATTGCGAGCCATCAGAGCAGATAACCTCTCATTCAGATCTTGTTTGTCAGTTTGAAGCAATTCAACTCTGCTATTTAGTTGCTCAATTTCGGTATCCTTTTCACTGATTGTCTTCTTCAAAGTATCTGTGTGGGCTCCTATTGCTTCTTCAATATTAACCCTTCTATTTCCGATTGTAGTAGATCAACTATGTTGTTCAGCTTCTGTATTTTTTCATCCTTCTTCTTCAATATATTATCCACCTCTTCTTGACTGATGAAATTTTGCCCTACTTGATTGAAGCTTTTTTTTTTTCGTTTTAAAGCAGCAAAAACATATTGATCATCATTCAATTCAACCCCCTTCTATTTGAGTTTATTCTCAAGCATTTTGGTTTTCTCTTTTTCTTCTTGAAATTGTGTTCTTAACCTTTGTTCTACATCCATTATTATGTTCCTCTTTCTCTTAATTTTTTTTAAACTCATATTTTCTATTGTAATTTTTCAATCATGCAATTTGCCTCTAGATTGGCAACTTCTAAATCCACATAGAGATTCATAAATTCTATATTTCTTGCAAGATCTTCAGGTGGATTCTTTCTCTGAATGTTGCTAAGTGGCTGTAACTGCTAAGTATTTGACATTTCTAGATATGTCTCAATAGCAATTGCCAAAATGTCCAAAAGATGTTCCTTTTCAGGCTATGTGCAAATAATGCTCAGCAATTGATCATCAAACATCCTTCTCACGTTAGCAGCTATCTCCTCATACTGTCATCTTTCTTTTACCATTTCTTAGTTTGGAATTGGCCCTCTAAAGTCATGCTTTCCTTCAACATTTTCCTCATTAATTTCTACAAGTGCAATTGATTGGCTAGTTATCTATTTTTAGTCCTTCCTCTGCCATGTTTTAGCTTTTTTCTTACACCGCCTGTTGCTTTTGCCCTGGCTTGTTTCTTTCTTGGTCTTTGCTGTTCTTCTTCTTTCTTAGAATCACTTTCTTGTTGATTTGTCCATTTCCTTTGTTAGGTTAATGAAGGTTGATTACATTTACCTTCTGTCGATGTCTTCCCAAGCTTTCGAGCATTAACTTGCAAAGCACTTTTTAGACCAAAAAATGATCTGTCTCACTATTAATTTGAGTGGTTATTGAGAAACAGGTATGTTTTTTAATACAACATATAAGAATCTTCAAATGTAGCTTTAGAATGGTGCCAAGCTTGGCTGCTTTGAACTCTGTTAATATAATGAAGGCAATGCAACAACTCTTGCATTATTTTTCTCTCAACATATCAGATTATCTGTTTGCTGCTTCATATATACCGAACAGATGAATTTAAGTGCTTGGGAATTTAAAAGATGGAATTCATCTGTTTGGTGGTCATAACTAACATACCAATTTATATTCATTAAAATCAAATAGATTTCATATGAATATGGTACACAGACAAATTTTATACTCTTCCTAATGTGTTGATGTTACCTTTTTATCCTGCAATCTTTCTAGTGATATCTATTCCTTTGACCGACTGTCAAGTACCTTGTGAAGATTATCAATGTTCCATTTCAAGATTCTTGGGTAGATATCCTTTGTATTGACAGGGACTATGATCGATGCATGTTCATATAGCCAATGCTGTTACACAACAAATATAATTTAGTATGAATTAATCTGTTATCACATCAATCGATACAAGACACTATTTTTTAAAGAGAAATAGTGTCATGCTCATCAGTAGGGCCATAGCGCAACCTGTTACAATAGCTGGCTATGTGTATTTCTTTGCGATTTGGTCATTAAGTTGTCACGTATAGCTTTTAACCATTTATAAGACTATCTTTTCAAGGTTGTCAACTAACATTGCAAACACCCGCGCTAGTGTATGTGCAGCGTTTAAGAAGAACAAGGCAGCACATAGGTAGAGGGTGATGAGTCTTGCAACTTCAACCATGTCTTCATCTGTATTGCCTTGTAGTGCATTCATCAATTTATCTTTGGTGTTTGTTACAGTCAATCCCTCCTCCTTGGGAAACCACTTCGTCGTGAATCTAGTTTATGGTTTCTTCTAATAGCCAATTTCCATTTCAATTACACCACATTCAATGCCAAAGATTAGGGTGATGTCATTGCCTGTTAATGGAACAAACTTGTTTCCAAGTTTAAATGCTCCCCGTTTGCTGTCAAATCACAAAATGATGGCCACTACATCATCGTCATTCTTTCTGCACAATTTCATGTCTACTTTCTCTTCAATTTTGGCTTCAATCAACCACCAGAATGGTGTTTTTTTTAGCTATATAATGTGTCCACTAGTGAGAGGCCTTTTGTTTTTAATTTCTTTGAACAACCTCAAAACTGCCCACAGATTTGACCTGAATTGAGGCCTATAATTCTTGCTTCTCCTTATCATTTTAGGATCCTCTAAAGTCCCTTTGTCTGTATTTTGTTCCTTTCCAAATTTCAATCTGTATGCTGCTTTCTTTCCTTTCCTAGTTCTCTCAGTCATCCACGCAGTGTTGATTTGAAACAGATATAACTAAAAGAGAACATTAGATTTGGCTCTGTTTAGATAAGAGATAAACAAAACAAATATAAGGGAATAGATGAAATCAATAGTATACTGCAAATCATTTAAGAGGTTATATTGAAACGTAGGGGTAGTCCATGGTTTCAACTCCAACGAAATGACAACAGATAAAATTGATAACAAACTATAATCAAATCATGTAGTTTACATATTACGCTGTTGACACAGATATAGTCAAGAAACCATTCTAATAGAAACAGATATTTCAAAATAACAGACAGATGAAATCAAAACAGTTGACAATTACAATAACAGTTTCCACTTGGGATAGTTATTACAAAACAGATTCAAATGATAACTTAATATTTGTTATCCTTCAAGTGTTAAATTTGAAAGGTGCAGAAGTAAAGATAAAATAGTATAACAAATATAATTGACGGAAACTTGTAAGGAACAGATAAAGTGTGTGACATATAATTGAAAGGAAGATATATAACTGTAAAACTATATAAACGTACAGATGCATTCTTTATAAATGGACATTGAAATTCATTTTTGGATACATTTGTAAAGAAAACGGTGGAAATATACACAGATGTATTGGGAGATCATTGAAAAAAATAGTAATAAAGGTCCAAGGAGTGACCTATATTATAGTAACAAAAAAGAAAGAACAGATTAAATTACTACAGAAGAACTTGAAGTCAAATATATGGAAGATAATCATGTGAAGACCCAAAGATGGAAGAGATTAATTTGTAAGAGTGGTTAAACAAATAGATAAAATCTAAAATTCGAGAATATTATATGCATTGGTACAATTTTACAAGAAAAAAATGGCTTTTAACATGGATTATGAACAAATCATTCAAATTAGAACACATTGAAACCCTAGTTTTGAGTATTTGTTTAACCAATTGATGGTGTGATTATTGGTTGGAAGGAGACATTTAGGACAATGCTTTACTTAGCTCCTTCAAGTACAAGATTTGGTTGTTTGATTGAGTGATGAATCTGCTTGACGCGAATGGCAAGTTCTTGTATGGAATCTAATACTTTGCAGAGAGAGGAAGACCATGTTCTTTGAAGTTGAGAAAAACTCGAGCGAGGGACATAATAAGCTACTTCAATTCTATTTTATCAAATTAGTATCGATGAAATAACAACTATTATTACCTAGGACATAAAATTATGTGGTAATATCTAGGGACCTTTTCCTGAAGCGCCGTTCTCTCAACTTAGCTTACGCCCTCCAAACGTGGTGAAGTTTAAGCCATTACTGTGGCCATCACTTTCATGAAACAGAAGAAAAAGAAAGGTAAAAAGACAGCTTTACCACCATATATTCCATGGTAGACCTTGATGTGACACTTTATATCACTTTATCTCACTTTGACCTCATTCCAAACATGCCCTAAATGAAATAGGGAGTGGAAGTGTGGAGGTTTACAGTTGGGCCCACTAGGTAAACATCAATGCAGTTCAACAGAAATTTCATACATGGATGTTTTTTTCCGTATGGACATCATTAGGGTAGAATTTTTCCAAGCCCTAATCAAAGACCAGGTATTTACCCACACATTTTTCCACAACTTTTGTACTGAAAGTACTCAGGTGATCAAAGATTTTGCAAAATTGCAAAGCTACTTTATGCAAAATCACAAGTTTACTTTATACGAAATCACAAGAACTTATGATTTTACATGTTAGTTTTTCACTTTAACATTGCCTTGACCCATTTTCTCTTATTTTCCCTTGCTTTTCATCTGTAAGTCTTCTTCTTCCCATCATTTTCTTTCTTTTCCCTCTCGCCAACTTGTTTGCTAGTTTGCAACATTTCACTTTGGTGGATCTTCAACTGAGATTTTTGAATCTTACTTCTATTGGAAATCGTGAGTTTGCAGAACCCTAAATTATACCTAGATATTTTTACAACATTTAATCTACATCTCATTTGTAGTAATTTTATATATTTCGGAAAAGAGAAATTTTCATAAAATGCACATTTAAATTAAAAAAAAGAGTGACAACATGGGAGTTGTTTGGTTGCTTTGTAACCCAATACATCTAGTCTTCTCTTCTCATACATGTGGGTTACCGCATGGCCCAACTACCTTGACTAATACTTAAAAAGAAAGAAAAAAAAAAGAAAAAAAAAACAAAACAAAACAAAAGGAGCAGTAAGAGAAGCATACCTCAATGGAGGGAGAAATGGGACAATGAAAAACCAGAAACTAAGGTGAAAATGGAATGAAAATATGAGTAAGAAAGCTCTAGTTGACTTGTTAGGAAATTAATTTTGATATTGTATAATGTTTTTTTATGATATCATATAAAGTTATTTTGCGATATCACAAGAAGTTAACCTCTTGTACCACCTAATGGTACTGCAAAAACTATTGAAGAACGTGTAGGTTGATAGCATAACTTAAATTAATATGCAAAATTGAAAGTTTATTTGATTTCGCGTAAACTAAACTTCCAATTCCAAAGAAAGTAGCCTTGCGATTTCACAAAATCTCTTATCACCTAGGTACTCCTGGTACGGAAGTTATGAGAAAACATAGTCTTTGGTTAGGGCTTGGAAAAATTCTACCCTAAAGGTGTCCGTATGGAAAATACCCCTTTATTAGTTATATTTTTTATGGGACTTCCGATCTTATGGTATGATCAACTACTATTATATTAAGAATTTGAGATACAAATCATTCACTAACAGGACAATTATTTTTAGCAAGTGGGCAACTTTTATACATCTAATTAATTTTATTTTCTATGAGACTATTGTTCTTATGGTGTGACCAACTCCTATCAAATTTCAGTCTTCATACTCAAGATTTTTCAAAGTTCGGAGGATCCAAGACTTAAAACACCATTTGTTTGAACCACCTTAGTGAATAGCAACAAAGGGGAAGGGAATAGCATTGTGCAGATCAAGGGCAAGGCAACATCTGTCTAATGAGGTTATCCGTGAAATCCCTTTATTTAAGGTGAATCTTGTTAGTTTAGTCAATGCAACAATAAATGCTTTGTCTAATTGCAATCAGTGAGTCGGTCCCAGCTCAAATTGTAAATAAATGGAGGGGTTTTCTTGTAAAATTATATAAGAGAGCATTAATGATTATAAATTTGTTTCTTTAATGCCAGACTTATGCAATTTTGCAGCTATGCATTTTCATACTGAATCCAAATCCTCTTAAGTAAAATCCCATCCAACGGTGACGTGGCAAACCATGGGTGGTCCACCCATGGTCACCGTCGGGCTAATACTCATATAATCTCTATTCTTTCATACTTACCATGGAACAAGTAAAGCAATCCCAACACTTTCCCTATATATAACAAAAAGTCGGGATCACCGATCGTTGTTTCTATAGCTACACCATGAGTGAAACAATCATAGCCCACCAGTGGCAAAGCCAAGATTCTATAATAGGGGGGCCAAAGCCAACAATACATTGTAAAAAAATCTAGTATGTGGAAATTGTAATAAACATCTTTTTTATTTTAAATCCTCAAAAATAAATATAATTTTTTTAATACACAAGAAGCGATCAATCAATTAAAATAGTGCTCGATGAGTCTTCAGGTCATAGAAGTCAATTATGATTGACTTCGTTGTAAATTTTTCAGCAGTCTCACTTTCAGTATATACAATTATGTATTATAATATTATTTAATGGAACTTAGTTCCTTGTCTTTAAATTCGAGCGACTATGTCAAATAATGGTAGGGTTATAGTTCAATGCCATATATTATTTTAAGATATCATCCATAAATCCTACGTAGATTTTTGAGGGGTGGATGGCTCCTTACTCAACCCCACATTGTAATTGTTTCTTGCGAGATATATGTGTAGGAAATTTTTCTAAGTCCACCTTGTGATTTGAGTCATTTCTAAAATACACCCAACCTTCTAAGTTTCTAATTAACCTCCTTGTTTTATGTAACGTTTCTTTTTTTAAAAACACTTTCAAATAGAGGTTTTCAAATTTCACCATCTTCTGTTGCTATTGGACAAAAGAAAATGTTAGAACGCCTTTAATTTAAGCCCATAATCAAAAGTAATTTTTTCAAAATTGCCCATAGTTCCTCTCTTAGTTTTGAGAAAGTCCTTAAAAGAGCAATTATGAAAAGTCACTTAAATTTAAAAGTAATTTTAAATGCTTCCTTACTATTAAGTTAGACAAGTGAAAACCTTTTCTTAATTAAAAAAGGTTAGAATAAAAATCTATGAAAATAAGGAAAAGTTTTTCAAAAGAAAATGTATTGGATATTTTGCCCGTTTACTACCGTAACTTAATATATTTAAAGTTAGTTAAAAGAAAATTCACACATTAGATGTTACAAGCTTTTTAATTTAATGCTATAAAATAAAAACTGAAGAAAGAAACTTTTTCATTTATTTACGAATAGTCCACCTCATACTCTAAAATCAGAAAATCATAAACATCCAATAAACTAATTTTGTTATTATTATAAATTTGTACCAAAAGTTTATTTCCTTGGGCAATGGCATATATATACATATATATATTGATTAGTCATTCATGGCAGTAAGGGCCACCCCCCCCCCCCCCCCCCCACCCCACCGAAGCCTCGCCACTAGATCCACTATATCATCTAAAAATTTAGGTGCAACTCTCTAATCGACTAAAACTTCTTCAAAGTTCAAAATAATCTAAAATTTTTTGGATGATGTGGCAGATTATTATTGGTCCGCTCACTATGAAGGTGTAAGGTGTAACAGCTACAATAGGCTTTCCAGACTCACATAAGAAATTGTTTTTCACAAAATTTTGCCAAAATTGTTTGATTTCTTTACCGACTAAAAGTAAAATAATTAAGCAATGTAGGTCATTTGATGACATCTGGTCGAATTTTCCTTTAAAATTTGACTTCTTGTTGATGAAAATTCATTAAAATCCTCCTTTTCATTTGATGGGGAATGTGGGGCTCTAAATTAACGCCTCCTGCTATAGAAGTTGACGGCTCGATAGCTGTGTCAGCTATTGTCAATGTTTGTTCATGGTGTGTCTGTAAGCACATTTGACTTAATGGTCGAGCCTAAAAAACCCAAGGGGCTTTTTGGAATTCAATGTGAATGGGGCGGCTAGAAAAAAGCTAGAGCCAATGGGTGTCGGGGGTGTGCTTAAGGACCACAAAGGGGATGTCTTGCTTATGTTCTTTAAGAATGTAGGTATTAAGGAGCAAATACTATCAGACATCTTCTCCTGCCACCTATTGAAAGTATTTTCACTGTCTCTACTAATACCCTGAGGTTTTAGTAGTACTGGTTAGCTAAAGAAATGTAATATGGTATCAGAGCTAATTGGTTGTGAGTTCAAATCCTAAGAAGAACGACTTAGCGCTAAACAAAAATGTGTGTCACCAAAAGTGCGTCGACCGGGTTCCACCTGAGGGGGAGTATTGGGGAGTAAACTCCACCTAATGGAGAATTTTGAAAAGTATTTTGACTGCCTCTACTAACACCTCGAGGTTTTGGTAGCAACGGTTAGCTAAAGAAATTTAATAACTAACACCTCGAGGTTTTAGTAGCAATGTTAGCTGAGGAAATTTAATATGGTATAAAAGCCAACCGGTCTTGAATTCAAAATCCCAGAAGAAACAACTCGGTGCTAAAAAATGCTTGTCGTGAAAAGTGTGCCAATTGGGTTCCACCTGAGGGGAGGTTTTGAGGAGTTAGCTCCACTCGATAAGGAATATTGAAAGGTATTTCTGCTGCCTCTACTAACACCTTAAGGTTTTGGTAGGAATGGCTAGCTGAGAAAATTTAATATGGTATCAAAGCCAACCATTTGTAAGTTCAAATCCGAGGAGGAATGACTTGGGGCAAAAAAATATATAAATAAATAATGCGCGTTGCCAAAAGTGCACCAACTGGATTCCACTTAAGGAGGAGTATTGAGGAGTAGGCTCCATCTAATGGGGAATATTGAAAAGTATTTTCGCTACCTCTACTAACACCGCGAGGTTTTGGTAGCAATTTTTAGCTAAGGAAATTTAAAACCACTAATGGAGGACTCAGGATTTTCATTTGGGTGGTAAGAGCAATGATGGGGTAAATAAATTAAATACTAGAATAAAATTTTTAAGGTCTAATTTTTGAAATTTCTCAGACCATGGAGGTGTTATCGTACCTACAAGCGTATACCTAGGTTTGTCTCTACCTGCCACCACCACCAAGACTGTCTAAGGAGAGGAGAATGGCCGACACAAGGGCCTTTCCCCAGCAATGGAGAACGAAGAGGCCAAGGTACTTGAACATTCTCCCTTTCAAGAAGCTTGCATCACCACCCATCTCCATCTTAGTTGTCTCAGGTACTGCCGACAACATCATCACAACGTTACTTTCTTAGAAAGTGTATTTCGGGTGCTAACGTCAACCATCCCAAGGTGACCTTAGCTAAGATGCTCCCAGGTGGACTTCGTAACTTTAACCACTTAAGCACACGTGCAATAGCTGCTTCATAGCGGTTTCAGCCACGGTGCACGATCTAAAGCTATTACAAGACATGGAAAAACCTCGTAACACATGGAATCCTCTGGAAATAGCTCATAGATGTAGGAAAGCCCTTTTCCCCCACGATCTCTATCTTCTCGGAAAACAACCACTTCCTCACCAAGGCAGCAATTACATCTCCCTAGGGAAACTATAAATAAAACCCATGGAGCTCTGTACGTGGCATCGGAAAAACACCAGACTGAACATCAAAAACCGGAAATCCAAGAGTCCAAAAGCCAAAAGAGTTTGGCCTTTTTCGAAAAATGGCCAGCTGATGATGAAATCAGCTTTTAAACTAATTTGCACAAGATATAATACTAATCAGGCCTTTATGGTAAATTGGAAAACCTTATGGAGACTTCCTCTTCCTCAAAGAGTTTTTACTATTTGGGTGGAAATGCCTCAGAAATGTTATTCCTTTAAGAGCTATTATTAAATCTCAGATCAATCATCTTGAGGTTAAATATCCCATATGTAAAAAGGAGGACACGGTTGTGCATGCTTTCATGCATTATGACTTTGCTAGAGCACGTGGGTTTGGTTCAAAATGAGGACTTTGTTTTTATTCTATCTATATTATAGATCTATTTGAATGGCAGAAGGATTTATGTGAGCATGGCCACCCGATGCCTCCCCCTCTAGAGGATTGCCACTCAAAAATGTAGATCATTTCCATGTGGTGGACCATATGTAAAGCCAGAAATGATTCATTCATAGTGGTTATTCTCTAGATCCATCAAAGATCATTGGACTTGTCCAAAGACTATGTTATTATGAGGGCCTCCACTTAAGGTAATGCTGAATACATTACATAGCCCGTTCTGTAATTTCTATTGAAAAATATATTATAATCTTCTCTAATGCAGCCTATAAGGCTAATGGAGTATACCTCATTTGGTTTTATAATGATGGTAAATGGGGTTATTGTGGATGCAAGAGTTGTCAGGGCCCAAAGCTATCTCTTTGAAAAAGGCCAAAGCGAAGGCAGTCCTACCAGCATTGAAAAAAGCAAGAATGATTTTATCAAGTTTTATGTAAGAAGCTGTGAATGCTTTGAAGGGAGACAATGACTAGTCTATACATCCTATTGTTTTAGACATTAAAGAGCTTTATCTGTTTCTTTTTTAGTTTTGTAGACTTTGTGTATGTTCCAAGGGCCTTAAATGGCCAATTTAATAGACTTGCCAAGTTTTATTTCTCTATTAGGCAGGACTGAGATTAAGATTGGGCCTCTTCTATTCTTTTGGCAAGGGATTAATTTGTTTTGTCCCCCTTTTATCTTCTTTGTTCTTTGGCTATTTTTTGTTTTAATGAGTTTTTCTTTCTACTAAAAAATAAAAATAAGGCCGAGATCAAGCATTTCTCAAAGTACTGTGATCTATAGAAGAAGCTATAGAAAAATGCAAAATCTAAGCTCTTGAAAGTGGCAAGGTATTTTTTTCAAGCTTTGCCTCAAGGCTGAAACAATAAGGGTATTTGAGCATCTGTGCTCTATTTTCTTATTCCTCATGATGTACTCCATTATTTTATTTTTCTTTCTAACTCAAGATGTCTAAGACCGGACAAGGGGGTTGTAAATCTATGTAAAAGAAAGAAACAAATGTAAGCAACTTACACTTGCGAGGTCATCAGAGCAAAACCCATTATAATAAACTCGGAATGGGAATGAAGTTACAATTCTTACGTGATTTCTTCTATTTTATGTCTTCTTGTGTAGTTATTGAGTTAATGATCAATTGGCAATATGACCACAGAGTTTCACATTCTCAATGATGCCAACCAAAGTTGAAAAACCGACCCTGATAATGGTAATTTTCTACGAGCCATTCTTAAGGATCAATTTCTTGATTCTTCGTATATCAATGCACTAGAGCCTTTGGAATCATACATTGCTTAACAGTTTGTTGATCCACAATTAAGGGTAAAGGCAACTACATTTGATGAGATTCCAATGATAGATCAAAATTGGGAGGCTAATCCCATTCTTCAAATTTCAAAATCTAAAAATTTGGAATCTTTTGATTCTTGCATTGACTTTTTTATGAATTGTAATGACCCAAGTTTTCAAGAAATTGCCCATGCATACTTGGACTTCTACATTGTTTAGAGCCAAATGGCTATCCTCAAACCCTAGAATCTTACGCCTTAGACTTATGGATGGAACCTTTCACAACTTCCGATGATGTCAGTGCCACCGAATTTCTCTACTCAAGCCAAAAGAAATTGCAAAATTTTATTTTGAAGAATTCTTGGCATAGCACTACAACAAATTGCACAATCCCCAACGCTTGTTGCCAACGTCATCCTAAGGCGTTGCTAAATGTTACCTTTTGCCAATGCAGATAAAAATACATTAGCAAAAGTCACAAAATTATATACTTTTACCAATGCAAATGAGGCTGCGTTGGCTAAAGGTGTCGAAATTACACAAAAATTCCCCAGTGAAGACAGTGAAAATTTTGACAATGAAATGTTCCCCTTTGGCGATGTAAATAATATGTTAGCAATGGTTTGACCTACTTGCAACACACCTGTGTGCGTTAGGAAAGACACCCTGAACATTGCCAACACAGTGCGTGCGTTGGCGAAGACCAATCTTAATTGCCAATGCACTATGTGCATTAGCGAAGACCATCTTAATTATCTATGCTCATATTCTCATTTTATAATTCTTTACCTATTTTTAATTTACAAATCTATCAACGTGCCAACAATTACTATAAAAATACTTGAAAGTTTTATTAATATTTTTATAAATGATCAATATGACAGTGGTCCCAACTCCTATAGGATTAAAATCAATTTAAGGGCCTATTAGTCAGGCATTTGCTTGGAGTGAGATTTGGTTTTTGTTATAAATGAGTTTTAATATTATAATAAGGGTGTAAGTTATATATATATATATATATATATATTAGATATCCCAAGGAATTATCATTAGATTTAGGGGTGGACCTAAGCATTGTCACGCATATGCGGTCACACCTGCATGATTCGAGAAGCCCGCTTATCTTTATAAGTGTAAGTTTAAAACATATTAGATATCCCAAGGAATTATCTTTATATTAACTACTATAAAGTAAATTGAATGTTTTTTTAATATATTTTAGTTAGATGACTTAGTAGTTAATTACAAATCTGATGGACCAATTTTAATTTGATTAATATTTGTTCAGGGCCCACATCAAAAGGGGCCAAGTATTTTTAGTGGCTTATATTGTCACGCTCCGAACCCGAGAATTGGGGATTTATAGTGGATTCCGAGGCGTGGCACATGTAACCCGTGACAATTCGTGCTATATCAAGGCATGTACGAACTACTACAAGGGTAATTCCATAGGTACGTGTGAGGAAGATCCGTAAACACGTATCAATCATTTAATAATTAAGCGGAAACCTGGAGAATTCACCTATACATATCATAAACACTAATAAAACATTCACTAATTCATTAATATAACCAAAGTCTGTTAATTCCCATCCACATGCATATGGTACTAAGGTTCCATAATCATATACAAAATGCAAAATGACATGTTCATCAAACAGTAATTCCAAATAACAAAACGATGATGACATGATCTACCTCAAGCTAAACCATGGCTATACATTAACAACCCAACAAGAACTCTGTTACGCACTCTGGAGAATTACTAATAAAAGATATCATCTTCGTTCCACTCGTTTATCTCTGAGGTACCGCTATGATTCCCTCTGGGGTGTTTTGACCGCTGTATTGGCACTACGTTTCGTACCTGTAACAACAAGGCTAGCACTGTTAACACGACGGTAAAGCAAATATAAGGGTACATAAGTTTATTATGATGTAACAATTGAGATTAAAATAACATAATGATTAAAAGAGAGCAATAACGGAAGCATGTGAATAAACATGAATGAAGAATCATAGATGGAAAAACAACATCATACTAATTGACATCCACATAGCTATCTTCTCTCTAGTAAGAGAGCATATCGTACTGTGCGAAATCACTAGCGATTGAACCAAGACCGTCTAGCTACCCTAAGAGCGTCGACCAACTCTTCATACAACTATTAGAATATGTAACATATTGAATACCCTCATTCGGTCCGGTCGAACCTCCTATGAGTATAAGCTAAGTGGTGCCAACTCAATGTGTCAAAACCGATCCGAATTCATACTTATCATACATAGCGATCGAATCATACTTATACAGAAACGTATATCGGTCTTGAAATCATTTTCAATCATGGAAAACAGAGTTAACAAAGTAACTGATAATCAACAATGCATACTGAAATGAGCTATCAGAGCTTGAACCCTCTCAACCTTAGGTGCACCTATCTTGGCTCAGGAGCTCACATTCAGTAGAAGCTCCGTCCCCGATTTTGCCTCAAGGTTCACCAGGAGGAATGGGTACATGATTAAATCATATTAAGGGCAAGGTTTACTTAACAATATGAATACATTTAGATTGAGAGGTTAACAAGGAAATTTACTAGCCAAGCCTATACTAAGACATTCCATGTTTCCTTAGTCATTCAATACGGCGTATTCATAAAATGTCCAGTGTCAATGTGTTACCAAAATCTTAGTATTACAATGTATAAGTGATGGACACCACTTCTTATGCCGACACCCATGACGTGATGTTAGAAAACAACCAGAAGCTAAAAGGGAATGAGTGATAGCTCAACACTCTTCCTTCTTAGTGTATAATTACCGTTGGGCTAATTTGTTTGAGGTACGGTACCACTCCTAAGGCCCTAATTGGTCTTTGATTATGCTTAAGATCCTAAAGTAAGATGGTTTAAAACCCTATGGTCAGTCATTGAACCAAATTTTAAAATTAAATTATCCAACCCAGAATTTTGTTACCCGACCGATCGGGTAGGTGTCTGACCGGTCGACACCTCCCAAAATAAGAATTCGACCGATCGGGCTTCAGGACCTACCGGTCGGCCCTAAAACATTTTGCTCCGGGTAGAATCAGTTTCAAATTGATTTCTCCTTTGCTCCTTTCTACCTCCCCTACATCGACCCTCCATGTTACATTCTTGGGTCTCCATACCATCCATTCTTATCATTCATTCAATAACCCAATTAATTAACACTTAGACCAATCTTACACAACCTTGATTAAAGATTAAAAGAGCTATAAATTGGTACATGCAAATAGCTCATCAAGAATCAAGAAGTTAACCATACATGTAGAGAATATCTACCCTTATACTTGCCTTAGGTTCAGTGCTTCATCCAAATCAATTTGCCCTTTGGTTTGATGGTGGAGAAGACTTCACTAGAGGATGATCTAAAACATGCATTGAGAAGAATGAGCATGCGATGCATGCATGCTAAAAGATTGATTTTCTTTGACTCTATTGAACCCAAGAAATGCAATGGTGATGGGATTTTCTTACCTCAAGGCTTCTATAAGCACAAGGAAGGAGATGAGGCTTTGATTCCAAAGAGGAGAACAAAAAAGAGTGAGAGGTTGAAGAAGAAGCTCAAACCTTTACGTGCAACACTTCTAATGCCCAAAATAGAGACAAGGTGAGGGAGAGAGTATGGGAGAAGAGAAAAAGATCTCTTGTTCCAACAGCAAAGAAGCAAGGAGAAGAGAGACGAAGTGGGTTCTTAGTTTTTAAATGTTGGTTTTCTGGAAATTGCAAATGGGCCCACTGGTTTCTGGATTTTCCAATTTGAGTCAATTGGGCTTAAACTGAGCCGAGATTAATCTGAATTGAGTTGGGCCAAACATGAAAGATGACCCACAAGATGAGACACACTCGATGCAATTAATATGATGCCTTAATGATGCAAAATCATGTGATTCTAAAATAGGAAAATGTCCTGACTACCTAAGTAAGGTTCGAATCCAACCCGACTACCTATCCATGACCCCAACCCAAGGAGATTTGAGTTGAATTAGCCTAAATATATATTAATTAAAGTAAAACAAAATTAATTGTTATAAATTATGATTAACTCGAGTTTGGACCTTACATATGTTTTTATAAATAGGCCTACTATAACCTCGAGGGATAGCTCAACTAGTCTAGGACCACAGTTTGCTCCCAAGGATTTCGAGGTTCGGGGCCATTAGGAATTTTACCCAGCTTTTCTTGGGGGGGGGGGGGGGGGGGGGGGGGGGGGGGGGGGCTGGTGGGGTGGGTTAGTCTAGCCCAAAGGGTTGGATCATCCTCCTCTATCAAAAAAAAAAAAAAAAAAAAGGAATGTAGGCCATCCGTAAAGTTTTTTAATTTATAGTATAATATAACTTCGAGTCCAATAACCTCTCCATCTATTCTAGCTTTAAAGTTGAGCACTCTAACCCTAGCCAAGATTGTAATTCAAGAAGAAGATCAAGTTGATGCTAGAGAGGAGGAACAAGCCATCTCTGTTCATGCTATAGTGCGTGCAACAGTAGATCAAGGGGAAAACAAAGATGTGAGTAGGATCATGTGATCAATCTCTATTTGTAATAATAGGCTTTCTTCTAGATCAATGTACCTAATTTGAGACTCATAAAAACCTACTTATTGATTTCAAAACTTAATGCCTTGAATTTCTAGGGTTAGTTCAAGTCTTGGATGATGTTTTCATGGCAATATATCAAAAGATAGGATAAAAACGCAGACCTAAAATCTGAATTTTCAAAACCCAAGCCATTTTTTTGTTTTGGTCTTATATATATATATATATATATGTTGTGAGACCACTTGATGGAAAATCTAATCCAATCATTCAATGGACCACACATGGGTGACCCTAGAGATGAGGGACCCACCTGGACTGGGCTCCCTATGGCCCACTATCCAACTGGCCTAAATCTACCCATATTACGGAAGATACTGACAACACCCAATGGTAGAGATTAGGTGACAGAAACCTCAAATTTGGTAGTGGGGTTTAATACATTGCCTTTCTAAGATATCAACAGTCCTTATGCAATGATCCCCACACTACCAATCTATAAATAAGGGAAGAAAACCAGACCAAACTTGAGCTGTCCAAAGCTTCCATCGGCAATGGATAGTTTGGTCACAACCTTGTGGGTCCACTTGTCTCACTCCGTCAGAGATCCAAAACCATTCTAGGAAAGAGTTCCTTGAAGACCTTCGAGATCTAGTTCCCTTGTGGACCAGGTCCACTGGGACCCACCATCCATGAGGCTTGATAAGAAAAGGTTAAGACCCAATTTAAAACACGTTACTACAACTGTGAAAAAGCAGCATTGTGTGTGGTGTTCTCCTTCTTCTTCTTTTTTATTTTTTTTAGCCTTAAGTAGTTTCTTCAAGCTACAAGTAAGCCCTTCCACTTTATGTAAATTACTACTAGGCCCCCATAATTAGATATTCAAAGTCTTTCTTACTACTAGGCCCCCACAATTAAGTATCCAAAGTCTTTCTTAGGAACCTAAGAATCTGGTATTTAAAGTCCTCTACTAAGGATTGATTTGACCCCTTGACCCATGCTTAGTAAAATTTGAAATTTGTATAAGATTATGAGACAATACTTGTACCTTTAATTATAATTAAGCTAAGTGTTTCCTTTAAGATTAGGGATTTAGTTTTAATTTAAACTAGTGCTTCAAGGCCGCGAACGCCCAATGTGAGAACATGATTATGAGGTGTGGAACCTTAAAGAGCATATTGAAGTTGCAAACAAACGAATTGAAGAATTTTGGGCTTTCCAAGCTATGGCAATGGAGGCCCCACAACAAGCGGGATTCTTTTCGACATTATTGCCTGGTGAGGCAAGCATATCGGGAGCCGATCATGTTGAGATTCTTGGTTAGTAAATTCATATTTATTGTATGAATTTCAATATATCAGTTTTAGAGTTTTTATTTTAGTTTGGAATAGAATATGCATTTGCATTTATCGAGCCGCTTGATTAAAAACTCCAATGGCTTTTCTAATCTTAGTCTAATTGCATGTATAGAGCCCTGTTATTTGAACACAAAAAATATCTCTCATCACACATCATTTTGTTATAAATTTTTAATCCAACTTTGCCCTTATCTAAAATTACAAAATTACCCAATTCCCTCCAAAATACAGAAAATTTCTTCTCTTCACACACAATTTATTCTCTTCACATTTAAACCCTATCATCATCTCTTCGTCCTCTATCTTCTTCCTCAATCTTCTTCCTACACATTCAAAGCTTCTCATCATCTCTTCTTTTTCCATATTCTTCCTGTACCTTTTCCCTTTATCTTCTTCCCTACTACTCACTACAAGTTATTATTCTTCCAACTTACTTGGATAAGGATATTACTAAGCAAAAGGTGCAATGGAGGAGGAAATAAACAAGGATTTGGTGGTTTACACTCCCCAGACAAATGGCAAGGTTAGTATACTATGATTTTTTTGTTAGTTTTTACATGTTTTTAAAGTTTTGTATAAAGTTCCGTCCGCCTCATGTTCGGACCTGGAAGTCCGAATTCGAAAGAACTGTTCGGCCATGAATGGTCGAACAGAATAGAACTATTTGGCCACTCATGGCCAAACAGACTTACTCTGTTCAGCCATGAGTAACCGAGCAAAACACTTCTGTTCGGCCATGAGTGGCCGAACAAAATTTTAACACCCCTTTTTTTTATGAATCATTTGCTCTACAGGCTTCAACAGAAGAAAGTGATGTAGGTTCTGAATGCATTAAAGATTATACAAACAAGTTTATTACTCATGAGGTAAGGACGATTCGTCATAATTTTTACCAAAAACATTTCTTAAACATTATTTTAAAAGTTTATTTACTAAACTTTTTTATAAGTTTTGCATTTCTAGATCCTCTATAATCGTAAGGCAATGATCGATTAGACTCGTAATGTTGGAAGGAGAAATGACTTTGTCATTATTATTAAAGTTTCTAATGCGGCTGGGGTTGGAGTAAAACCTAGAGTATTACTTACATGTGAGAGAAGTGGACAATATAATGCAAAAAAGCTCACCGATAATGAGCCATTTGAGAAGAAGATCAAGCAAACAGGCACCAAAAAATGTGGATGCCCATTTTCATTGAAGGGTAATAAATTAGAAACAAATGATAATTGGATGCTAGAAGTGCTTTGTGGTGTACACAACCATTCTGCGGCACAATATCTAGAGGGTCATTCATATGCAAGCAGATTATCAGAAGAGGAAACGAAGTTATTGGTTAATATGTCTACGAGCATGGTCAAACCAAAAGAGATTTTGATTGCCTTGAAGCGAAGAAGTGAACTTAATGTGACAACAATAAAGGCGATTTACAATGCACGGCATAGGCATAAAGTCATTGAACGAGGAGGGAGAAGTCAAATGCAACTTCTGGTAGGAAAGTTGGAAGAGCATAATTACATTGAATGGCATAGAAATTGTGAGAATTTCGACATTGTGAAGGATCTTTTTTGGACTCACCCAACTAGTATTGACTTGTTGCATGCATTCCCACACATATTGATAATGGATTGCACTTACAAGACCAATCGGTATCGCTTGCCTCTATTGGAAATTGTTGGTGTAACGTCTACAGACATGACGTTCTCTATATGTTTTGCATATATGGAAGCTGAATGTGAAGACAATTATATATGGGTATTAAGTATCTTGCGCTCTGTAATTAGGGAAGGTGATCTTCGGGATATTATTGTAACAGACAGAGAATTGGCACTGATAAATGCGATTGAAAAAGTCTTCCCAACTACTACACATTTATTATGCAAATGGCACATCAATAAAAATGTGCTTGCTAAATGTAAGAAGTTGTTCGAAACAAAGCAAACTTAGGACAAACTCATTACGCATTGGAATATGCTGACAAATTCATCAACGGAAGCAGAGTACATCGAATATTTAACAAAGCTAAATGAAAGTTTCAGTACATATCCAATGGCACTTAAATATATCAAGGACAACTAGCTTGACCCATACAAAGAAAGATTTGTCTCAGCATGGACGGACAATTATATGCATTTTGGCAATACTACGTCGAACAGGTATGGTTAACAAGTTTTCTTACATTATGAATTTTAAACCTTCCCTAAGATTCTATTCTTTACAGGGCAGAGAGCTCGCATGTGCAATTGAAGAGGCACCTCCAATCTAGTCAAGGCAATTTTGAATCAAATTGAACAAAGATCCATAGTTTGCTTGAATTGCAACACACAGGTATTAAAGTATCATTTGGAAAAAGTAAAACACTTGTCCAACATAACTTCCAGCCAAAAAAATTCAAAGAGTTGCGTGGGAACATATCAAAGACTGCATTGGACAAAATATTAATGGAAAGTAAAAGAGCAAATGTTGTTGGAATTGATAAAAAGGCCTGTCAATGCGTTATGAGACGTACACATGGGTTACCTTGTGCTCATGAGATTGCAGAGTATATGATTGAAGGTCGGTCGATTCCTTTCCAATGCATACATCCTCATTGATCTTAGCTTGATATGATACATACTCGTACAACCAATGATCCAGCTATGGACTTAGATTTGATGGCGGAGTTGTCTTATATTCAATCAAAGTTCAAAGTTTTTGATTTTCCTCATAGAATACAATGTTGAAGAAATTACCGGAGCTATTTAGGCCTTCCACTACATTTTTACAAGAACCAGAAGTAAATTCAAAGCCACGGGGTAGGCCTCCATTGAAACGTGATACATCAACTAAACGTGCCCCAAGTGCTTTTGAGTTGGTCTCATCTGCACAGGATAGTTATAGTCCTGTATGCACAGAAGTGATAGACTCCAAGGACATAGCAAAGAAGAAACAGAGGGTTAAAAAGCTACAGTTCGGACAAGATCGAATAACTCAAAGACTTCGTCCTGGCATGAATCATTCCCACAGGGAATAAGGCCTTATATACGCATTGTGAAAGACGTGGCAACTGACGGTAATTGTGGATTTAGAGTTATTGCAGGATTAATTGGAATCAATGAAGAAAGTTAGCAACAGGTCCGGAGAGAGCTTATTGGAGAGCTTATTGCAAATGTGGATCATTACAAAGCATTGTATGGAGTAGAAAACAGAGTTGAAGATCTAATAGCGTCATTATCATACTATGCGGATGATCCATCATATGATCATTAGATGACTATGCCTGATATGGGTCATCTTATAGCATCTCGTTATAATTTGGTCTTGTATCACTTGAGCAATGAACAGTGCCTTACTTTTCTTCCTCTAAGGTTGACTCATGTGCCTATTTCTAATAGAAGAGAGATAGCTATAGGCTTTGGTCACAGTTGTTTTTTTGTTCAGGTACGATATAACTACTATGCCTTAGTATGTTTTATTATGTTTGTCATCTTCTTCTTCATTCTAATATTTTTGTCCATTCTTTTAGGTTTTCCTGATACCTGGTCATCCAATGCCACCAATTGCAAATAAGTGGCGAGAATTCCATCATTCTTGTGCGAGTGGATGGGAAACTGCATATACAAATCGCATAGAGCAATTTAAACAACTTGTCAATCCTAATGTAGCTACATGTGAAAGTATTGATTTGGAATGAAAGTGTAAAGTTTATAGACTTGATGTAATTGAATATCATGTAAAGCATTTCTTTTTTGTTGTGGTTTTCACTTGCAAATTTTGGAGAGAGCAATGTTGAATGTTAACTTGATTGCTTCATTACGTCATAGTTCATTACAAAGTGAAATGACATGAAAAGTGATATAAAAAGGGAATTTCATTAACTTGAATGGTTCATTACATCATAGTTCATTACATAGAATTCAAGACATGAAAAGTGATCTTGACACCAAATTCATCTCTCTTGTCTAGACCGACGAGAGTAAGCACGCTGTCATACGAGGGTCTCTACTTGATTCACCCTCTTCTTCAATGGTAAGTCTGCGCAAAGCTCGGGCCATATGTCTGACATCTCGGTACAAACTATGCCTATCTTGTGCGAATGCTTCTTCAACTCTTGCCGCAATTCGTTCATAAATTCGAAGAGCATTTCTGTTGTGCAGTTCATAATCAATTACATTATATGCTTGTGGCTCAGGCTCACTTTGACGAAAACCAGATTGTATTTCGGGGTTTGTCAATATTCTCCATGACACAGTAGCGTACCAGTCCATGTAATCTGGTACGCAATCCCAAGGACGACGAACAGGTGTACTCCGGTTTACTTGGGCCAGTAAGTGATTACGCCACTGATGCCATATTTGATCATAAACTCGGACTGATGCATTGATTGATGCTGCTGTATTACCCCTCAAACCACGTACTGGCTCTAAAGATGCCATGGGAATTATTTGGACCCGACCAAATTGCCGGAGAACCCTATCTGGATGGTAGGGCTCTACAATATCTACGTGTATTAGGCATCCACAGTTGAAAGCAATTGGATGTAAGGGATGATCTCGCCTACAAGAAAGATAAGGCTCCCATGTGACCTGCACCATGAGAATCATTGTAAATAAATTGAATCATCATAGGTTGACATGATATGATCAATTAAAGAGTGATTTACCTTATCTACGCTTAAGAAGTCTAGTTTCTCCCGCAAACCTTGTAAAGCCAAACTGGTCTCCCTACGAGGAATCCAACGCATCGTACGAGGCTGCCTCACTGAGTATGATACGTTGGCAATTGGAGCTAGTGTTTCAAAGTGCTCGTAGACCCACGCTTCAAGAAGTGTCAAGTATCCAGCCATTTGTTTGACGTCATTCCGGCTTGCTAAGCCCAACTGATGGTGCAAATATGCTAGTGCACCGGTGCCCCATGCATAGTTCTTGACATTTTCTAAATCCATCAATAGCTTCAAGTGTATGCATGAAACTCTTGTTCCAGTCTTGTCAGTAAAGAGCGTACAACCACGTAAATACAGAAGGCACGCCCTGACTGCATAGTCAACACCATCATCTCAGCATCATCGTCCACTCCAGCAAAATTCTCTCTGAGCCATTCTAATTTTAGCGATTGGCCTCTTTGACTGTACAATTTTTGTCTTACTTCATCAATAAAGACCCCCAACGCATCAACAAGATCTATGGCGTCGGGGTATGTCAATTTCTCTAAATTTGTTGTAAGGGAACCAATGATGGGAATCTTCAAGAGGCAAGAAACATCATTGAGGGTGATTGTCATTTCACCGAAAAGCATATGGAAGGTATTTGTTTCAGGATGCCACCTTTCAACAAAACCGGACACCATGGTCTTATTCACCATCCGGTAAGAACATTCAATCAATGGAGATAACATGGAATCTCTTACCAGCTACTTAAAACGGTTACTATCATTTAATGGCCACAAATCTATTTTTTGCCCATGACTTAGGCATTTCAACGTGCCGCGATCCTGCATTCAAACATGAATTACTAATTAGCTATTTGTCATTAAACAAATAGATTATATTTTAAAGAAGACATATTACTAAAAACACACTTCGCCCTTCAACAAGAAATATGCAACATGAGTGTGGAAATTCTTAAGCAAACTTCAATCAAGTGGCCCAATTGTAACATTCTCTTCTTCTTGGTCATTATCTTCATAGGAAACATATTCTTCAATTTGAGGTTCTTCTTCCACAGGCTCTTCCAACCTATGGCGACGCCTCCTATTAGAGGCTGTAAGTCTCACTCTTGAAGTACTAGGTCGGTCCATATCTGTGAATCACAAATAATGCATTAATCTCTTCAAAAAAAATAAAAAAAATTGTGAAATAATTATCGAATGGTCTTGTTCGGCCCTCCATGGCCGAACGGAGCCCGAGAAAAGGCTTCCCTACGGTTGGAAAGGAGGATGTCCCTCCAAAACTCAAGAGGATCTCTTCTACTTACACACAAAATAAGAAAAGAGGATAAGAAAGAAGCTTACCTTGCAATGGAAGAGGATCTTAGTGCAATGGAAGAAGAAGAGTTAAGAGAAATTAGTGAAAAAAAAAGACTTACTTGCAATTGAAGGAGAAGAAGTGAATGGAAGAAGAAGAAGTTGAAGTAGAGACTTACTGTAGAGAAGGAGAAAAGAAAAGAGGGTTGAAGAGAAAAAAGGTTTGAATGTGTGTAAAGAGAGGAGAAATGAGGGATTTGGGTATTTTAGGGATAGGGTGTGTTAAGAGAGAAAATTTATAATTTTTTTAAATGTTATTTGTGTGTAAAGAGAAACTGTGTGTAGAGAGACCAAAATAAGGTTTATCTAGGAAACCTCGCACTTATCTTATACTTGAAATGTACTTGAAAACATATTTGATGTGTTTTTTTCTTCTTTTTTCATAGATGGATGAGCGACATCATGGAATGTATGGCAACATTGATGAAACATGAGAGTGAGAGTGAGAAAGAGAGAGAGAGAGAGAGAGAGAGAGAGAGAGAGAATACTGCTTGAATTTAATACATTGTTTAGATACTATTTGATTTTTTTTATTTTGTCTTTTTTTATATATTTTGATATTCGGGATTGAGGTATGTTTTGGAATTGAATTGAATATAATTTTATTATTAATGCAAATGATTTGAGGCTTGAATGAATTTCATTATGAATGCACATTGAGATTGGCTTTTTATTTTGATATTTGTGATTGTGAAATTATTTTCAATTAAATGAGTTTATTTAAATACAAGTGTGTATAAAAAATTAGGAAATATTAGGTGTGATGTTATACCTTTGCTAATGCTAATAGTGGCATTGGCAAAGGCAAATTTTAAACATGCCAATGTAATATGTAATACTTTTTCCAACACAGTTATTTATTTTGGCTGAGCTAAAAAGATATTTGCCAAAGCAGATATTGTGTTGCAGAAAGTGGAGAATTTTGCCAACAAGTCACGTGCGTGGTGGAAAGTGGACTTTTGCCAACACACCACGTGCGTTGTGGAAAGTGGACTTTTGCCAACACGCTACATGCGTTGTGGAAAGTGGACTTTTGCCAACATGCTACGTGCGTTGGCAAAGGTTCAAAACTTTTGTCAACACACCTACTATGTCGACGTATGTCAACTAATTTCCCCAATAGACCATCGTTTGGCAACATTTAAAATGATTCGACAATGTATTTTGGCAACAAGTATTACATTGTTGCAGAGTTAACTTCTCCCAACGCGGTCAACTTACGTCGTGAAATACTTTTATTGACGAGACTTGCAACATGCTAGTAACGCACTCAATTATGTTGCAGAATGTGTTTGGCAAGATAGATACGAACCTTTGTAAAAAGGTTTTTTCTTGTAATGTAGGAAGACCATAAACTAATCGGTTTTGAGCTGATCCATTTTCCTATAAAGTTTGAAGATCCATTCCTAAAAAAAGAAGAGACTTTCATGGTGGTCACCTATGAACCACATGACAATGAACATGCGGTCCACATGTTCACTGTGCATATTGATTTCATTGTTGAATCTTTTCAAATGCTCCTTGTTGACTATGCAAAGAAAATTTTTGTTTGGGATTTAGATGGACCCACACTTGTACATTGATTAGGATAATATTTATTTATTTATTAGTTGTTTTGTCTAACCATGGATAGGGATCAAAAAGCTATAATCTTAGGTACCTTCTTTAATTTCATTCTCCTTCATTTATTTATTCCTTATGTTATTTCATTCATTTAGGTGTTACATTACATGATTACATCGAGGATGATGTTTAGTTTATGTTGGGGGGTGGGAACAAGCACGCTTGTCTATTTTTAGACAAACATATTTCAGTTTTCTCTTTATTCTTAATTTTTTAGGAAAAAAATTCAAATTTCTAGGATTTTTTTTGTTTTAAGAATCTTTTTTATCAATTTAAAAAAATTTTAAAAAAGGATTAGTTTGGACATTAGCAGGAAAGGAAAGAAGGATGGTCCTAGCAAGAGAACCGCACATCAATAAGGAAATGAATGATCTCTTACTAAGGTAAGTAAATCATGTGGGAATCTGACGTGAAAGACCCTCACTCCGGTCTAGGGTGGACCAATTTAATTGTTTAGGTTTTTTTAAAAAAAAGGACAAAGAGAAAGTTTTTGGAAGACCTAAGGTGATTTGAAGATATATAGAAATCTAAAATTTCAAAGTTTTTGGAAGGAAGTAGAATGAAGGTTCACTTTTCTAAGGGATGAAATTTATCAAAGGATACCGAACTTTGTTTTCCATGAAAATAAGTATATATTTTTCAAGATTTTAGATAGTAAACTTTAATGTCGTTTTCAAAAGTTTTTAGGAAAAATAGGATGACTTTCTAAATTTTAGCCTTATGAGTTCTCCTAGCTCACCTGGGTGGATCCAACCTGCTAAAACCAGAGTGAGTAAATTTGGGCTCATGGAAGAGGGCTAACTTTGTTTACATCTAAAAAAATAACGATGAATTTTGGCCTAGAGAAAAAAAACCAAATACTCATAGAAGTTTTTGTATATTTTAAAAAGAATATGTGCTAAATCTAGGAGAGTAGATGTATTTGACGGAGAATTTTGTTTTCACAACATTACTATAGAACATTTGAAATTTTGATTTGATATATTCACTTGCACAAGGTACATAAGGTTGGTACGATTTTGAGAAAATTTGCAAAAATAGAAATGTGAGCCAGATTTTGAAAAGTTTGAGACTTTAATTATTCCAGCATTCAAAGATATCTAGTTTGAGTCTATTTTCTTTTTTTTTTAATTTTTGCCTTTTAGGGTAAATGAATTTTGTGTGTATATTCATTGCAAACCCTCATGAAGCACAAGCAAAAACACACACAAATCGCTACAAGGGAGTTTCCATAGGAACAAGTAAGGAAGTTTCACAAACACATATATCAAGAGTCAATCAATAGAGAGGAAGCCTGTGAAATACATCTATAATGATCATAGGCAATAATAAAACATCATTCATTCATAATTATGCTTAAGTCTGTTAATTAACAATCCATCAACAAAAGACAACAAATACTAAAACGCAATTATACAAACTCTAAGTAACATGTGCATCCATCCCCGACTCCAAATAACCACAAAACCAAGCAAACTAAAACTTAACAACTCCAAAGAAAACCCATTGACGCTTTACGTAGGACGACTAATAGAATACGTCGTCTTCGTTCCACTCTTCTACCCCTTGAGGTATCATTAAGGTTCCCTCTAGAGGCGAGTTGTTCACCGTACTGGCAATGGGTTCAATACTTATAACACCAAAGGTATCACTGTTAACACGACGGTTAAGCAAATATAGAGATAAATAAAACCATCATGATGTATCAAACGAATTAGAAAACATATTGATTAAAAGAAAGCAATAATCGTATTCAGGTATGTTGTGCTTGAAATTAGTATGAATAACGAATCATAACCAGAATATTGTAACATACTAGTTGGCATCCACGGTGCTATATTCTCTCTAAGGAGAGCATATAACATATAGAAGGAAATATTGCTAAGGGATCAATCTACCTTCCCAAAGGGCGTCAACCTTCTCCTTTATAAACTACTACAGCAATGACGTAAAGGATACTCAGATTGGTCCCGTCGAACCTAATAAGGGTACAAGTTAAGTGGTGCCAACTCAACACATAAGGACCGTCCCGAATTTATATCATACATACTTATCATTGATTATAGCGATCATCACATATTCATACATGAACATTTGTACATAAAGGGAATATCAGTCTTAAGATCGCATGTAGTCATAAAAATTGGAATTAAATAAGTAACTAATAATCAGACAATGCATACTTAAATGAGCCAATAGAGCTCAAACCATGTCAACCTTAACTACACCCATTTTGGCTCACGAGCACACACTCAATAGAAGCTCCAGCACCGATTTTGCCTCAAGGTTCATTAGGAAACATGGGCACATGATTAAATTCATGTTGAAGGCAAGGTTATTTAACAATATAAATGCAATTAGATTGAGCAATTGTCAAAGATAGTTACTAGCCAACCCTATGCTAGATAATCTATATTTTCAAGGTCATTCAATATGATGTATTTATAAAACATCCGGTGTCATTTGTGTTACCAAAATCTTGGTGTTACACTGTGTATACATCAGACACCTCTTCATATACCAAAACCCATGACGTAACATCAGAAATCCATCCGGAAAATCGAAAGGGATGAGTGGCAGCTCTTCACTCTTCCTCCTTATTATTTGATCACCATTGGGCTACTTTAATTGAGGTAAAGGTGCCATATCTAATGCCTTATAAAGTCTTGGAAATCCCTAATTTCCTAAGTTTACAGTGTTCTTAGGCTTAGTCGTGTGCAAGTTACAACTTAGCCATGTGGCATAGGTTTTACCCTTAATTTCACATGCATTTACGGCTCGGCCGTATATTGGCCTACGGCTTAGCTGTATGAAACCTACAGCTAAACTACAGCTAAGCTACGGCTTAGCCATAGTACAACTTACTGCTTAGCCATGGGTTAGCTGTAGAAGAAAATTGGGCTTGGTATTTCTTGGGAAAGCCAGCCGTAAAATAGCTTACGGCTTAATCACGAAGTAGTTACGGCTTAGCCATAGTTCATTTCATAGATTCGCTGTGGGTTAGTCGTAGTTCAAATATAGGATTTTAGCTGTCTAGATTCCAAGCCGTAAAACATTTACGAGTTAGCCGTAGGCTTCAGCGTAAGCTTTAGAATTCTAGAAATTGTTCCTGAAGCTCGAGTTTAGTATAAAACTTTTAGTTCTTAGTTCTATTAAGCTTCCCTTTTGCTCCAAATTATCACAATAGGTTTTACAATGCCCACATATCATCAACATCACTTATTCATACCCATATTCACTTAATCCAACATATATATACTTAATCAACGGTGAATGAGCTGTAACTTACAATTAGAGTGATTAGTTCAAGAATCAACAAATTTAAACATTCATGTAGTACTATATACTCTAATACTTGCCTTATATCAATGCTTGACTCAAATCAACTTCTCCCTGAGTGTGGGGTTAGAGAAAGCCTCAATAGAAGGAATTCTTATAACATGCAAAGACATGCAACGGGTGAATTTAATGTAAGATACATGCATGCCACCAAATTGAGTCTCCTTAACTCTATTGGACTCTCAAGAAAATGGAATGGTATTGGAGTTCTTACCTTGGGGAGCTATAAAGAAGATGAGGAGTTGAATTTGTGAGTTTCAAAGGAAGAAGATGAACAAGAGAATGAAGAAAGAGATACATGGAACCTAGTAGAAGCACATGCAAGCTCCAAAACTCAATTTTCAACTCAAGTCTACAGAAGAGAGTAAAAGGAGGCGAAAAAGATAGAGCTCCAACAAAAGAGAGAAGAAGAAATGAAGGGGAAACGTTGGTTTCCTCTTTAACTCAAGTTTTTCAGGGATTTGCATATAACTCCAACTTCTTTAAGGAAATTTCAATTTGAGTCATATGGGTTTCAATTGTGCGAAGATAGATCCAAATCAAGTTGGGCCAAATATGAAAGATAATCCACAAGATGAAGTACACATGATGCAACTAATATAATGCAAACTATGTCACTCTAAATTATAAAAAAGTCCTTAACTACCTAAGTAAAATTCGAACCCGACTCAACTATCTATCCATGACCTAAACCCAAGGGGTTTTGAGTTAAATTAATCTAAACAAGTATTAATTAGCACAAAACAAGGTTAATTATCATAAATAAAGATTAGTTTGGGTTAGGACCTTACACTATCTTCTTCTTCTTCAAGAATTGGTGTATTAGCAAGGGCTGAAAAAGACTATTGAGAAAAGTAAAAGAGAGAGGAACTATTCTTGAGATTATCCATTTCATCCACCGATTGGCTCATTCCTCAAGCATCCATCTCTAAGACTATGGACAATGGGGAGTGAATTGAGTGGGGAGATATTTTTAGAAAAATCTCTTATAGCCTCTTAGCAAATACACGATTTCATCCTTCACATGGATCGGTCTCTTCCGTTGTAGTGGACTCATCACATTCAATCTAAAGCTTCTACAATGATCTCCGATCAACAAGAACTACCCAGCATTGGTACACTTTTCTTTTTTTATTTTTAGTTTTTCTCTTTTTTTTTTTTAAGAATCTTCTATGCATGAAATACCAACAATGAGTAAGGTAAACAAGTATATCAAGCAAGTCATGCTCAAATATAGTAAGCAGAGTTTAGTTGAGCAGCCTGCGCTCGGCGGATTGAATCGAACAATGTTTGTTATCTTCCAATATGATTTATATATATATATATATATATATTTCTTTGTTGCTGCATGGACCTTGTATTTTCTTTGTGAGACTTTAGCCCGCTTAGGTGTGCGAATATTTGCTGAGATTGAGAATCCTGTGGATTAGTGTTTGCTGAGCAGAGTTAGAAATGTGGAGGAATGTGACCAACTATAGGACCAGCAATTTGGCTAGGCTGGATCAGGTAGTGTGTGGGAATTAGGCTGGTGACACTGCCCAGTTAGATGGTAGACTAGCTCGGAGGCTGGATCGGGCCTGCTGGTCAAGTTTGGGTGTGGCCATTAACTGGTTTGATGGGTCAGTTTTTGGCTGGCACGCCTCAGGCCAGAGTGGATTTGGCTGTCATGTGCAGTATAAGGTTGGTCACGCTGCAGCCTGGAGTGGGTTGGCTGGTCCATTGAGGCAGAGGGTTGGAAAGTAGATTTGGCTAGTTGGTCAGCTGATTGGCCGCACTGGTAGAATATGATAACTATGTAGTTATCCATGCGCACTAGGAGTAGGCCCCATTGGGGTCCATACCAGTGGACCAAACCCCACGCATATAGTGCACATGCTCCGGTATTACATAGATACAAATGGATTAGACACTTAAATCAACTTTTTTTTCTTTAATGGGAAGGATCCTTCCGGCCCCTTGTGGTTGATAATTAGTAAGACTGCACACCTAACTAGTAGGATTGTACACTTGTAGGATTAGGGGTGCCCACATGAATAGCATAGGAGAATCCTATGGGACCACAAAAAGTGTAAGAAATGAAGTAGTCCATTGGACAATTGTGAAAAACCTTTCCCTGGTCCGTACTTATCTTATCCTTTCATTAACGAGAAAAATCATTATTTTGTATGACCCTTTTTTTTTTTTTTTTGGTCAAGTAAAGAAGTAGGTACTCTCATAATACTAGATAATTTTTTATTTTAATCCTGCACAACAAATTTTTTGCCCTTCTAGCATTTATTTCTGTACCTCAAGATTTGCAGAACATATCCACATGTTTGGTCACCCACAACATGCGGGGTGTGAGATCAAGGCTTTTTTTATTTTTTTAAGACCTGAGTCCTCTTCACAGATGGACTCGTTCCAAATCATTTCTTACACAGAAACAACTGATCAGACTATAATTTTAGATTATGAGATCTTTTGGGGTAACCTCATCATCATTGAGATCCAATCAGCAGCGGGGCCCACGGCTTAGGTGAGAAAGGATCGATCAGCATACACAACAGGGAATCGTGCATTGCAAAGGTGGGTAGTTGCCAGAACGTCGATACAGGTTCTCCTTTCTTTGAAACGTCCATGCAGTTCTCCTTTATTTGAATGTTTGAATGGGTCATATGCCCTCTTTCGTTGGATCATTTTGTGGGGCCTGCATTTGACCTTTGAGAAATAAAAATGAATCTTATGGGGATTCAAACCCTCCACATTTCAACTAAAAAAAAAAAAAAAACATTAACCAACATACCCTATGTGATGGTTAGTATCAATTTGGCTAAAACAATGTCTTTTAACGAATATTTATCCTCATTTGACATATCCTCGTAGACATAGGTAAATAGGACATGGATACGATTTGTGCATAAGCAAACCAAAATGCATTACTGGTAGGAAATTGTAGGATAGTTTGCATAATGTGATGGTCCCCTTCCTAGCAGGAAATTGTAGGACAAGTACATATCTCCTTGTATTTGATCGGGATGTTGTAAGAAATAACGGAGCTAGCTTGCTGAGCTGGGAACGCCTTGTTGGGCACATTGGTGGTTTGCGTGAAGGTACAAAGGTCCTTGAGGGGCACATTGGTGGTTCGCTTGAAGGTGCAAAGGTACTTCAAGAACTTTGTATAGGCAGAAATTTGTTAATTAGATTGCATCTAGTAGTGGGATATTGCTCCTCACATGTTTCAAGAACTTTGCATAGGCAGAAATTTGTTAATTAGATTGAATCTAATAGTGGGATATTCATCCTCACATGTTTGAACATCTCAAGCATTTTATCCAATTGGGCAGTTGTTTTGGTTAAATCTAGCCATTAGGGGTACGGAGCTTTAGGGATGTAGGTTCTAGGAGATGGCTCAGTAGACAATGGATCTCCTACGGCGGGGCTTTCCTGAACGAGCTACTGCAGTTTGGCTTGCCAAGTATCGAGGATTTTATGCAGATAAAGATCCAGATGAACACTTCCGGTCATATCCATAAATTAGGTGTATCCAAGGTTGGGCCTAGAAAGAGGACAGGTTCAAATTGGATAAGTCTCCTAGCCCAATGGTTCCACAGATAAAATGAGGGTCCCTAGATCGGCTTGCAATGAGATTATTGGGCATAATATAAATTGTTATTTCTTCGATCTAGAACCATGAAATAGATGCTTGGTAGGTAAAAAGGATGTGTTTCTACTTTAAATGGTTAGTTTAGTAGAGAGTTCACGGGCTGAGTCAGAGCAAGCCTGGCTCAACTGTGCCCAACCCTGCAATTTTATGTTACAAGGCCCTGACTCGTCGAGGCCCAAGTCCAGCGTATAGACCTGAAAATCAGGTTCAGCCAATATGCAAGATATATACAGCCTTGTGAGCTTGTGTTAAGTTCAATGGGCGAGGCCGTTCATGCCTGAAGCAGATAAGGCCCAGGCCCAGGCCCAGCCTGTTCGCTAGGTTGCCCTGAAAATTATGCCCAGGTACAGCCCTTTGTATGTTTTTGACATGGTGTCCTAGTTGTGGGAACATGCTTAGAGACCTCCTAGTCGTGGGCACATGCTTAGATACCTTACTTGGAACCCAACAGATTCAATATATTTAACACAAAAAGAACATCAGATACAAGTAAGGTATATTGAATATATTGAATCTGTTGGGTTCCAAGTAAGGTATCTAAGCATGTGCAAGTGAATGGGTTGTATATTAATATAATCTGGGTATATATTTAAACCCAGGCATAGATACAAGGCCTGTTCACTGAATGGGTTGGGCTTTGCATGCTTTACCCCAACCTTGACCATGTGCACCCCTCCTAATCTGCATTCACCTCCAAAGTGGTCATCTTCTCCCTTTTCAATTTTAATTCTTTTACTCAAACTAATTATATTATTCTTTGAGATGGTTTTGTTTAATTACAAGATTTTAATTTTCTTCATCGATTTAGATACTAGAATGAAAAACCAAATTCTGCCTAAAGTCCCATTCATTTCATCAAAATCTCTGCATTGCTGCTTTTGATCGATCACACACACATGCATTAGGATCTCGATCAGATGCTATAAGAACTAGCCATCTATCATAACTATCATTGCCAACACATTTTAGTCTATGATAAAGAGCATTACAGGGAACAACTAAATAAATTTTATCCATGTTGATGACCCTGGGATTTCCAAGCTGCTAACTTTTGTTAATATGTGTGGGTGCTAAATTTGCTTGATCTCACTGACAACTTATATATTAATCCAAATTTTATTTCCTGGTACGAAATAAACTATTAGATTTACCAAGCATAAAAATGATGTTAAAGTCAAAATCTCATGTTAATTTATTGCTTAATCCAGCAGAATCTTTTGCTCAAGAATAGCTCAATACCCAAGTGGTACAAAACAGCAGTTCTTACCTAGCTACCCATGCTGATGACCTTGAGACTTTCCAAGCTTCTAACTTTTGTTAATCGGTATAGCACCTATATTTGCTTGATTGAAACCTTTCATAATACATGTTCTTTAATGACTTAGATACTAGTCCAAATTTCACTTATTAGAGCAATATACAATGTTAGATTGACTAAGCGTAAAAATGTGATTAAAGTTAAAATTATATATTTTATACAGTGTTCAATACAACTGTCTCTTTGGGAATCTCAAATTATCCTAGTGAATGAGACATCCACTCCCATCGCGCAGAGCAGGGATTAAGGGATTAAACCCTGGTGGGCGCCCTATTGTTTCTACTCTTGGCCACTGGGCCAAGGCAGCAATAAAAAGAAGAAAAATAAAAGTCCAAGTGTCTGTCACTACTCACTACTGCTTTGCTGCAGAGTGCATATATTCATCGGTAGATAGGTTTGGATCAATCAAAGATGAGCCACAACTGGGTCAACAAAAATACAGTATCATGGGAAAGTCGTCTTGATACAGTGATCAGGATGAGATCACTTCTGATTTTACAAAAGCATCAATCAGAGCAAGGCATTGATTGACATTTACCGTACCATAAAACGACCTTTGAACACTTGCTAGGGACCGCAACTAACAGAATTAAATATCCTTTACCATTTGGTTCTTGTTCAGTACTGTTGCCACCCTCTTGAAGGGGGAAAAAACTCTGTCCATGGATCCACCTGGTGGAAGCAAGTCATGAGATTAAAAGGTTAAGATGCAAATCATGGGATTAAAAGGTTAAGTCAAACCTAAGTGTGCAAAAAAAAAAAAAAATTGGTGGATTATATGATCATTTTAAACCTAGATTATCCAAACTCATTTATTACCCATTAGATGACCATTAAAATTTTCATGGTTTTTGATATGATTAATTGAAGCTGACCAAATTTAGAATGAATGTCAAATCGGATTTAGTTTCAAATCAAAGTGGCTATCAACCATGGGCGGAATTATGTAGTGGTTGACAGCGGCCATGGCCCCCTCCCCCAAAATTTCAAAAAAATCCTACTCTTATCTTAAATTTTGGTCTTGTAATATTGACTTTTAAAGAATTTAAGTACACCTTAACTTTATGGAGATTTTTAGTTTTTTCTTTTTTAAATTCCATTCCCAAAAGTGTTTATTTCTACATCGGACCCCAAGGCAATTTTTTTTGTTCTGCCCCTGGTATCAATTGTGAAAGAGAATGATTATCAAGGGGACCCTTGTGGGCCCCACAAGGAGGACCCTTTTTATTCCACAACTTCACATGCATATCCATGTAATTTAGTTTTGGATGAAGAAAGACATGAACAGCATATCAATATGCTGATGTTATACAGTGGTAGCTATTCTTATGGAGAAGTTTCCATCGATTGAAAAATTACAGGTGAAGTTTGTTAGGCTTACATGGGATTGACATGTGATCAAATATCTTTATTATCATGTAGTCTTTATCCATCTTATCATACAAGCATGTTTTGAATCGTTCAACCTACATCATCTTTTATAATATAATTAGCTAGAACAATTATCTGATGGGACAAAAGTCAGCAATTGGTTAAAGATTTTCTTCCATCCATTGTACTAGGCATCAGAATTCCTGTTCATCTTGATCAGTGTTGCTTTTCTTTTCTTTTCTTTTCTTTTCTTTGTTTTTTATCTCTCAATTTTGCTTGTTTCTGTTAGGCCTATCAACCACACGGCCCGCTAAATGAGCAAAGTGATGTTGAGTGTTTCTTTTGTATCTATCTATTCATAGAGGGCCCCATCTTAGATCATCATCAATAATACATTGATCTTGTGACATTATCTAATCTTAACGGTTGATTTTTGTCCCTTACATGGAGAGTGTCTGGGGCTGCAAATATTGTGCCGGGCTGATGCGCCAGGTAAAAGGTTCATCCTGGTCTACCCTATTTAGTCACCATGCCTAATGTTTGTGCCCAGATGGAAACCATCCTGCCAGCAATGGTTTTCGGCACGAAGCCTTCGGACCAACGAGAACTCAGCCATGTAAAAGAACCCCTGTTCCCTCGAATGAAGAAAAAGCTAGTCATGAGAAATCTACTCCCACATAAAGAGGAATCCAAAGATCGAACCTGAAAAGTTGATCAGCAATGGGGCACCCAACAGACTCGGGCGAACTGTTCTCTGCCTAGCCCTTTTGTAATGCAGATCATAATGCTTGTCAATTAGTTACTAGCCAAAGGCTTCACAGAGCCAATTTGAAGATCAGCATCTTCCCTGCAGTAGGCAAAAGCATAACTAAATTGCCCTTATCTCTATTCTCTTCGCTCCTCTAACCATGATGAGAGAAAATATCCAAACTAGTCACCGGATTATCTCGAGTCCATTTAATTCTATCTTGGAGTATTGTTCATCATAGCACCTGAGGCTTATGTTCTTCTTGTAACGTTCCGTAGCCATAGGTTATTATTTTATCTAAATTAAATATATTAGTCTAATTAGTTGTATTTTAGTTAATTAGGGTTCTTTAAATTTATTTTAATTTCCTTTGGATTTTGGGTTAGCCGGGTAGGGGATTTAAATCCGCGAGACTTTACCCTTCGACCTGATCTGATCCAAACCCATTTTGGACCTATAAAATCCAAAGAACCAAACCATGCTCTTACTTATAATCCCTTCTATCATTTGGGGAGGAGGGGTTAACCCCAAACCCTATTCCCTTTTAAAAGTCACGTCCGTACCAGCCCCTCTCCCACATTCATTAGGTTTCTTTTGGGCATGCGAGAGAGACTTAGAACGATCTTCTTCTTCTTCTTTCTACACATCTAAGGCAAGTGACCACCATTTCTTATAATGGTTTACATTGATTCCTTTGATTCTATCATGCTAGATGTTATAGCCAATGCCCATTTAATTTCTAAAATGATGATGATATGTTAGATGGTTGTGAATCTTATGGATTATATTTGGATGAATGAATGATGGAATGAAAGGTAAAGGATAGATGCAAAGTATGTTCTATATGGATTTTTATGATATTTCATCGCAAGAGGAAGAAGAGAGACAAAACCCCATCGAAAACCCCAATAAATAGGGTACCCGTAGGCACCCTGCATGCAGTTTGTGCTCAAGCGCACCCACTGTTGCCAACAAGTGGGTTCTCCCCTTGCAGTGCTAGGGTTTGGGGGCCGTTTATGTTACATATCAGCCCCTAAATGAGACTGATGTCTCGGAAAGTTTTCCGACGTTTGTGGATGCTAATGGAGCTCGATTTTGAGATATTTTCCTTTCATTCTAAAGAACATACTTTTGGGCGATCATATCCTTATTGACTTCATGGTTTGCACATGATTGTACAAACCACCTGTACTCAGATGAAGTGAGAATTGGGCTATGCACCACTGTGGTTTTCAAATAAAATTCCCAACCTTACATTATTTTAGTTCGTGTGGAGCTGTCATATGCGTAAATTATAGTCACAATATTAGGAATGTCTGTGGGTTATTCCTTTATCATTGAACTTGTGCTCTTTTACATTGTTGCATATATGTTAATGGTTGTGCTTATGATTATGTTGTTTGGACCATGTGTTATGATTGTGCATATTCCTTGATCATCCCTTGTCATGGCATGGGCCATGTGTTGTTTTACAAGATGGATACTTATGTTGTATAACAGATTGTTTTATTGGAATGATTCCCTATATATATGGTACCGTAGATACCCGTTCTGACCAGCCCTTCACACTAACTTAGGATGTGTCTGTCGAACAATCACTGAGCCATATTTTATGGGTCTCGACACAAGAAGGGGCAGGGCTGTGTAAGACAATTATTTGGATCTGGTCATTGGACAACTGCAATCTATTCACGAGTGTAAACTATATGCTTTACCCGACTTATTACCAAATTCAAGCTTACCACTTGTACATAGTTGGTTTCACCATGACTTTTTGGACAGGATGCTAGGCATCTGAAGACGGAATTGATCCACCATATTGGATAGGATATAAAGCAGCCAAAGACAGTATAAATCCTATAGGGGCAAAGGTTGATGCGATGCTCGGTAAATATGATGTTGTTCATTTGATGTAGAATTGGATTAGGGATCCATTTCTTCTATTATGCATTGTATTTCCTTACATATATTGTGTCATATATGCCATGATCTCATTGTATTTTTTCTCACATTGTTAGTGTACATTATTAGGAGTTGTGTGTATTCCACCTGTAGCAACAATTGTAGTTGACCTTGTTTTCTTAATTGATGCATAGGTTCTGAACCCGACTTTGCCTAAAAGGAGGCGGAGGGTGAAGTGCTTCAAGCACCTGAGCCATTTAATAAGCCTAAGTGGGGTGTAGACTATATGGTTACAAAGCCATCTAGTCATGCATAGGAGCGATTGATTTAGTTTGGATTAAATTTAAATAAATAATCCTTTATAGACTTTACTTTTTAGTTGAACATTGTAATAAATTATTCTTTGGTTTTATTCGCAACTTCAAACCTTAAATATTATTTCTTAATATGCAAATCTGATGACTTATTGGTATCAAATGTTAACATGTACTTCTGCTAGTATGAATGAATGTGAAATGTCTAAACTCACCATGGACCTAAGATCCTATGAGAAAAATGATTGAGAGTCGTTGGTTTATTTACAAGAAAATTTTGAGTTGGCTCCTAATCTCAAGTAACCCTAGTCTCATTTTAGGGACATGACACTTTTATTCAGCGAGGATGTGACCAAGGCATCCTTAATCGAAGTATTATGCACACTAATTGTCATATTAGCAATATTCTTTATGTGATCATGGGAAAAAATTTTGTGACAACCAGACCTTAGGATCAAGGTATAACTTAGTCTAATCTGAAAATTGAATACTATAATATCTTAACTAAAACATGAAAGCAACTAAGACCTCTAGAATTTATGTGATGTGAATTTAGTCAATCTACTTAAAACTGCAAGTGTACAGTTGTCTTATTAAGATAGTAGCTAATACAAGTTGATCCCACAGGAAGTACTTTTGAACTTTTTTTAATTAAAAATCTAAAAATTCTTTTAACTAAAAGATTAATTTGAAATAAAACTAAAAATATCGGAAACTTAATGCAATTGAAATTAGTGAAAAATCAATAAAGAAAACATATCAGAGCATTTAGAATCCACTAAGCAAAATAATTAATCCAATTATACAATTATTCTATTCTTTGTCTCAAAATAAGTCAAATTAGAAACAAATCAATATTTCTGATCCGGATGATTTATTTTTCACAGAAACTAATGTTTAAAAAAAAGAATAAAATCATCACCTAAGACTTTCTTCACCTCATAAAAGAATGAAAAATCATAAGTATAACTTATCAAATCAAGCATAAACTATCATAGGATCTCAGCCCTAAGCATAATCTATCAAAATAAACATAAATTATCAAATTATTTTCATTAACAATCAAAATAGAGGTCGCTTAAGGCATGAAGATGGGTGTATTGTTTTAATAGAGCATTCATTTAAAAGAGACATATTAATAAAGAAACATAGTAGTAGAGTATGGAGGTTCAAGAAGTTATTCGACAGAAAAAACATTACTACAAAGTTTAGCAAGGGACTACGAGTATCAAAAATTTTAAGCTGTATAAGAAGGCAAAGAAAAAAGCTAAGAAAGTAGTAAGTAGTGCAAAGGTCAAAGCATACGATGACCTCTATAATGGGTTGGGAACAAGAGAAGGAGAAAATAATATTTTTAAGCTCGCAAAAATAAGAAAAAAGAAAAGTAAGGACTTAAATCATGTCAAATGTATCAAAGACAATGAGGAAAATATTTTGGTGAAGGACAACGATATTAAAGAAAGGTGGAAGGAATATTTTAGCAAACTTCTAAATGAAGAACATTTGGGCGACACAATAGTTAAAGAAGATACTTCATCACAAGAGCATACTTTTCTTCTTAGAATTAGAAAAGTGGAAGTGAAGGAAGCATTAAAGCGAATGAAGACAGGAAAGGCAACAGGCCCAGATGGCATCCCAATAGAGGTATGGAAATGCTTAGGAGATGTATGGAAATGCTTAGAGACAAGAAAAAAAATAACCACATGAATTAAAATAAAAATTTATTTAACTACATTTATATGCTCTGATCCAAAGGACTAGCCAGATATTACCAAGATCTTCATCAATAATTTCACTAAGACCATTTTTGTACAATATTTACTCTCTAAGAATCTCTCTTCTAAATTCCTAGTTCTTATAACAAGACTCCAAAAATACTTTAAAGTAAAAATAGAAAATTAATGAGAGAAAAAGAGATGGAGGAGAGAGGAGAGAAAGTGGCTAGAAGGGAGAGAGAGTGTGGAGAGGGGATGAGAGCTCTTGGACGTCCATGGCATGTATTTATAAGGTTTTGAACCCTTTTGTTTCCTTTTTTTTTTCTCTCTCTTTTTCTTTTATAGCTTGTAAAGTCTTCTTTTGGAAAGATCTCTTTGCTTGGCCTCTAAGTTAGCAAAGACTTAAAAACTTTGGAGAGATTCTTTCTTGCTTTCCTGTAGAAACCAATCTCTACGCAAACTTTCCATAGTTAGAAGATTCTTCTCTTATATGCAAGTAAATATTCTAAATAAGCTTTCCTTCTTTAATTTCTTAAGGATTTTTTTCAAATCTTCTTAGATTATCTTGAAAAGAATAGTGTAAGGATTGTGAACCCTACTTTGATCTTCAATGTACTTCACTTGAAGAGAGATGGACCCCACCCAAAGGTGTGTAACATGGAAAACATTTTCAATCTTTTTACAATCCCATCTAAAAATACAAAGCCAACTTTTCGAAGCCATAACTTTGTTGTTTAAATTCTGGTTAATGCAATCTTGGATCCTACGGACATCTACTCAAAAAAAAAAAAGATTTCCAACGGCAGGTAAATTATCAAATTCTAATACTCAGTTTGAGAGTTATGACCATTTTAATAAATATTATCCAAAGAAAAATGGGATTAATTTCCATTTTTGAATCCTCTTCTTTGACTTTTCTTTTCTTGAATTTTCTCTACCTTGGATTTCTTTTCTTAATTCAAATTTGAATTCTTTCAACAACTTGAGAGTGGGACCTGTTTTGACCATCCAAGTATGTATACACATGTATGTGGGATCCTCATGAAGCCAATCTTTCAAATTTCTTGTCTGATATGCCCCACATAATCTACTTATATCTTTCTACACATTCTAAGCGAACCCATAAAATACTAAAGAGCCCACATTGAAGCGGGACCTGTTTGGATAAAGTTTTACTCTAATTGAGACTCTTCGGAGAAAAATTGTAAATTTCTAAATTAATGCAAAAAGTATGTGAAAAATGTAAAAATTCAAATTCTTAGTTGAAAATACATGAAATGATGAAATTTGATGCATAGTGATGCAATTCACCTAATTAAACCCCTAATCAATCATAAAATGATGCATACATATGGAAATTCACGAACTTAACACTATGGCTTCTCTATACACTGAGGTTTACAACTCTTTGCTACTTCTCTTTATGATAGAATCAGTGATAGAATCAATGATGGGTTCCTAACAAAGATTTGTGGTGCAAAGAGTTACCCATTGGTCTCGTTTGATAGGCTTTCCCAAATGCTGTCCTTCTGTCAATAGGCACAAGCCATTAGTATTCCTTTAATGGCAATGAATGAGGAAGAAAGAAAATACAATAAGGAAAATACTTGCATGTATGTGTCCATTCACATGGAGAAGGGGAGAGACCATTTGTTAGTCATATGGACCATCTTAAATGGTATTCTAACAACATAAACTTAAAGATTTTTGGATCTCGTCAACATCTTGTTTTATAAAAAGTAAAGCTTGCTAGTGGTAAAGCTTACCCTCTATTATGATAACCGACTAGTCGTGAGTTTGAATCATAGAACAAATGATTCGGTGCTAAGAAAATGTGTGTCCCCAAAAGTGTGCCAATTAGGTTCCACTTGAAAAGGAATGTTGAGTAATGGGCTCCACCTAAGGTAGAATATTGAAAAATGTTTTTGCTCCTACTATCACCTTCTATGAACACATTGAGATTTTGGTAGAAATGGCTATCGGAGGAAATTTAATATAAATTTTCACTATGGTGTTTATCTTAAAATGAAAAAAAAAGGCTTATCAATGAAGTTAGTCACACTACTTGAGAAAACAAGAAGATGAAAGAAGCAATATGAGATGGTTCCAAAAGAATGTACATTATTCTGATATATTTGTTATTAGCCTTTTAAGGAAGGATTGGCATTTCCTCCATTGACATGGGAGAAAGGGGGCCCAAAAAGTGAAAGCCAAAGGCATAGTGTGAAGGGCTGTTAAGGCAAAGATAATCAATTTTTCCACGGGTGGTTAAATTTTCACGCCCTAATCATCCATCGAAGGAGAAACAAGTAATTGCATGTGTAGACATCCATCATTGCTCTGTCACTTTCACAGTTTCACCACCTTTGATTAATGTTGTAACATAGCGGGCGCCGACCCGAACCTGACCCGAGCGTTTGGGATCATCCTCATTATTTCTAATTTTAAATTAAGTTGGAAATAACATTACTGAACCAATTTATAAATGAATCTGAGTCTAGTTAAGTCCATTTGCCTACACAAAAATATACAATAAATAAATACCGAAAGCAGTGATGGGTCATATTTAATTTCTTGCTTGGAAAGGATTTTCAGCGGCCTTCAAGTTTGGGCCCACCCTAAATCAGCCCCGTTTATCAATCAAATTGGAGACGTCAACCTGAATCCTGAACTATCATCAGCAGTCCCATCAAATCGCTAATTAGTATAATGTGAAATACCTTTAAGTGGATAATAAGTGCATTTCTCAATCTAAAATCGACGAATTTATTAGTCAAGATGTTAATGTCAACCCAAAGTACCAATCTTTAGTTCAGGCCGGCGGGTCGGGTGACAAATTGCCACCTCGCCATATTGTAAGGTAGAATGCAGTGATTATTTACTATCAAACATAGGACCAAGCCGCCGGTTCCTTATAAAATTTTATAACCCTTGCAACTTATTATATGATTGGGCTGCCCACACATCTCTCTCTCTCTCTCTCTCTCTCTCTCTCTCTCTCAGGTGTCAACCAACCATTAGTGGACCATGGCTTGATTAGAAATCTTCTATCTTACTTTCTAAGTTAAATTGAGGTCGGATGACTTCCAAACAAATGACTTGTTCTCATCACATCTGTAACAACTACTCTTGGAAGTTAAGAAGATTCAAACCAGGAAAGTACCCATAATACTCATCAATCTAAAAACAACACCATCCTTTGAAGAAAATAAAGGAAGATACTGAATTTACACTACTGTAGACCTCTTAAGGCCAAGCAACTTGAAATATTTGAGTCACACATTCCATACCTGTACATCTACAACAACAATGCAAATATGCAATGGGTATGGCCCCTTTGGTGGCCCACACACTTATTCTAACTTTATCTTAAACCAAAACATAGCAAAGAAGACTCTTCCACATCTTTGCACTATGTGATACCATATTAATACCACACCTAAAGCCAAACCATGAACATGTAATTTTTTTTTTTTTTTCGAAACCCAATCCACTGAATCACAACCCTTGTTCCCCTTTTCTTTCATGGGGTGGATTGTGAATTTTGATCCAAAGTCACCTTTGTGACCATATCACTGGAGCCGGCGAGAGACGTTGCGGCGAAGAGGTGACTGAGTGGCCGTGGAAGTCAGGACCTGGGTGTTTGAGGATGGTGCAGCCATGGGAGATGAAGATGAGAAAACACGCTCTGGCCGGAAGATGTCCGCTGTCTGCAACCGGCCTGAGTCGCCGGGAAGCCTCATATACGCCGACGAGGGCGACTCACAGAACCAAGACCCTGCCATTTGGGCTTGACCACTGGTCCTGTATTGGACTATGGCCCTATAGACATATGGTATTAGACCTTCCATGAGAGAGAGAGAGAGAGAGAGAGAGAGAGATGAATGGATTAGGGAGGGGAGGGGGAGGCAAAGGGCTTATAAGGGGAGGGGTGAGATTGAGTAATGACGTGGAGTGGAGGTGTGGAATCAAATATTTACACGCCAAGCCACCTAATTGGCAAGGAGACCTCAACACAATCCACGCACACAAAACACAGGGAACTTGGAAGATGGCTGAAAGCTATTGCCAACCCAATCATCTCTATTTCCATCTCACCAAATCTCACTTTTTTATATGTATCTTGAGCAATTTTATTTGTTTGGGTTGGTATATCTTGCACTGTTTTTATAACACGCTGTTGGTTAATTGTCATTTTCCTGCTTGTAAGCATACCCACCTCCTTTTCCATTGAGAGAAAAATTATCAATGGTGCACAAACAAACCTGGGGCTGAAATGGGGTGGCCTTTGGATTGGATTTTGACTCACTCTTTAGACTCAATACCATTTCAAGCAACCGCTATCAAAAAAACCAAAAAGAAAAACATCCATTGTTTGGCTCATTGTAAATGCACGGAATTTGGGACATTTTACGGTGACAAGATATTTTGGTAGGGAGAAAATCTTTGGTTGTGGAGTACTTTTTAGAATTAAATATGCAGTTGATGTCCCTAATATTGAAGAGATTGTGGGAGATTATTGTGTTTATCCATTGGTGTTTTTCAAACTATTTAATAGGTTTAATAGATTTAATAGGTGTGGGTTTACTTTTGTTTGATCTAATCCATTCGTTTTACATATGCCATCCTATTAAGAGATAAATAGTAGAAAAATAATTTACGTATTGATCTATATTACAATTACGGTTTATTTAGTGGGGTGAATTATACTAAGATCTAGTTCATTACTCATACATGATGGCAATGTGATGTGATTGAGTTGAATGGAGGGAAGCATGGCCTTGAACCAATCAACTGGTGGTCAATTGTTTATGTTGTCTTTATCATCTTCATAAAGATCTTAGCAGGTTGATAATGACGACAACGACATCAATGGCCTAGATCTTCAAATGGGGCCATTCATTCCTTCGCTAAGGATGCTTTTTTGACAGCGTTATCGATCTCAATCTTGGAATAGGGACTTTACAATTTGGGATTGGGATTGGGCTTTTTTTCCTTGCTTAATGAAATCTTTTATTTATAAAAAAAAATTAAAAAAAGAACTAGGATTGAATGGACATTTCGTTATGGGGCCCATTGGCTGACATAGATCTAATAAACTTGTTCCACACCTAATGTGCTCATGGATCATAGCATCACTGTCAAAAATCTCCCTGTCTTCTCATTTTTCTGGAAAAGGTCGAGGAGGAGATTTCAATATATGTAGAATCTTTAGAAAACTTCATTGGAATCTCTGAGTATCTTGAAATCTCTAAAATTTCTGGTATTTCTTGAAATCTCTAACATTTCTTGTAAATGGTCTTGTTTCGGAAGTTGTCTGGAACCAAGAAGTTCCTCGACATCACTAGGAATTCAACTATTGTTTCACATTTTTTTTTTAGTTTTGAATAAAATGTATTTTAGAATATTATCCTGAGATTGAAGAAAGGACATCTGGAGAATGGGTCCAACTGGATTGCCTTGTTATTCATCAAGAACAAAAATTATCTTAACCCTACTATGAATGAACACTAAAATTTCCCAGTTCTAACATCCCAACAAACCTGAACTTTGAATCCCATGAGGAGTTTACCAGAAATTTATAGTGATTCAAATTCTTCAAATTGCACCAAAAGAGGTAGCCCTTTCCATGACTTGAATCTGAGACGTGGAGGTTAGCTTTAATACCAAATGTTATGGACCTAACCAATACACCAAAAGCCGCATACTGACTGATAAAATGCGTCAAATTAAGTCTTACAATTATTTAAGACCGTAACATATGAATTCTCTAAATTCTCACTGAAATGCAGCTACAAGCCTAGCATAACCATTTTCACAGGGCTCTGTTCAACCCCACCAGAGCTTGAGCCTGATTTTAAACAAGTTAAGCCAAGTTAAGCTTGAGCTTGGTTTAATTTTTTTGTCATCCTAGCATGTAATTTTCTATATAAGGCCTCATTTAAAATATAATACCAAATATATAGATACAATAGAAAAACCACAAAAATATGTATAATTATATAGGAAACTATTTGGGTACATCTCGTTCACACAGGATCTCATAGTGTGAAGCACGTGGTGGGACACAACTATGACCTATCTAAACCAATCACCAAAAGTGGGACCCCCAAATAATCACTAATCAAAAGGTTTAACACTCATCCAAATAGACTGGGACTGTCCGATAGATGGTCGAAATTTTTTTTTGAAGATAAAGTTATTAAACGTGTGGGCCACAGATGAAAGGTCATAACATGGAGTCAAACTTGATACATGGGTAGTCCTACATGGATCTTTTTATAACCCATTCCATCCCCAAATGGGACCTCTAGTGGGCCCCACAGCTGGTTCACCTAGGAAAATTTTCCCAATTATATATACCTTTTATGTAATACAAAATCAAACAAACCTTGCCGAGCTTGAGCTCAAGCAAGCTGAGCTCAGCCAAACAAGTTCAAGTTCAAGTTCAATCTGAGCTCATGAGAGAAAATGCCAACTCAGGAGCTGGCACAGTCAAGCTGGCACAGCTAGCTTGACTTGTCGACATCCTTAATCTGATATGGGTCAGCTTAATGTGGAATAGCGGAACAAGTCAGTAACAAATTTCAAAATTGTTATGAAAATATATTTTTATGTTCTTTTTTCAACATCGTTCCTTTCATCATCGTCATCATAATCATATTCACATCATCAATTTAATCTTATCCCATCAATTTCAAACATATTAATGCATTTAACTCAAATATACATCATCCTCCCATTTTTACGCTTGCGAATCAGTCAAGTGATCGTATTTGTCACCATCATCATTGTCTATTTAATCTAAATCCAATATATTTGAGAGTTGAGACTGCCATTGTGAGGTTGACTAATTCAATTATAATGTTATTATTATTATTATTATTATTACAATTTCTAGTATTATTGTTATTAATGATAGTTTTATTTATTTAAACCTAGAGACAGCTTAGGGGTAGTTATCACACGTTTAGGATAAATGCTAAAATATGATAGGTAGATGGTGCTCTTCATCCCTTTTTATTAATATCACGGATTACAAGTTGTTGTCACTTGACTTGCAAGAAACAATAATGCTGTAATCAGAACACCAGGATTAAGCAATGAGATTGTGTTTATCAGTTTAAGATTTTCTTGGATTTGGGAATTTTGGAATGGTTAGAAGGAAAGATACTTTTTGCAAAATCCTGTAATTGCGAAGCAAGCGTGATATTATTCTATTATTTAAGAACTGTACTCCAAGGGTGTCAAATGTGTATCCTAGGGGTGTCAAATGTGCCATATCGTGCCCTGCCGTGCCGGCTGCCACAAGGCTCTCCCGAAAGCAACATGGCTTTTGTCGTGTCTAGGCTAAGGGCGTGCCAAAAATACGGCCCTTCTAATGTATTGTACATCCATTTTTTTTAAATGGGTGAGCCGAGGGCTGTGCCAAATGTACCGAGACACCTGTAGGCCCCAGCCTTGTTTTGGTCAATCTAGACCGTTGAGTTCCCACCTTGGAAGGAACTATGGACAAGACCTCCCTCAGATTGGGGCATTGAATGGGGTTGGGTAGGACAAAGTGACCCAACTGAACCAAACTCAAGAAAAATATGATGGTGGGTCAGGTTCATGGTAGTGTTGACATTTTTTCTAGGAATTTGAATCTATGAGGAGGCCTGAGCTTATCCATCAGTGGACCCCACCTGAAGCCATGTTTATATAACCCTCGTAGTTTTTTTTTTTTAATTAGTACGTGCTAATACCATATTTTCTCTTTATTTGTTTGGGTCACTGTTGATTGGTTATAGTTGTCCCATTTTTTTACCACAGTCTAATCACCGGGGGCCCTTTCAAATCATTGCTCCAGATCACTAAGTCATGGACCCCACTTGTCCTAAGGTTATTCGAATCTTTAACAAACATGAAAACTATGTTGGAAAAGTAATTTTTCTTTACTTGGATTAGATGTCACCACCATTGGTTATTCAAGTCGACTTCATTGGGCAAAAATAGTCAATGAGCAAGCTAATTAGCTCAACGTACAATCTACTACTAATGTAAATAAGTTGTGACATAAGCCTTTTTTGATTGCTACTTGTACGTCACTTGTCGTAGTCATAGCAGTGCGACGAAAGCATGCACACAAAAACATATATTTATTTTATATATTATGCAAAATATTATGGAGAAACAAAATTCACGACTCCAACAGAATAAGGTTTTTACGATGATGATAATATTATACAAAATATTGGTACTCTATTTGTCTCTTGTAATTGAATTTCGAAAAAAAAGAACCCCTAAATTTCCAAAAAATAATTAAATTTCCAAAAAGTATTGAGATTTCTATTTTTAAAAGTGGTTAGAATACAAGAGACAAAGGTGAATATCTAGAAAATGAACTAAGTGCCTATTTATCAGCATTATAATGCATTTGGTTTGAACATGGGATTCATACGTCGTTAAATGTAAATGTTAAAAGTGAATTTTGAAAATTGAGAATCTAATAATATTTCCTCTGAGGGATATAAAACTAAAATACGAAGGAAAATGAACAAATCAGCCATCACCACTGTAATTTATTTTTCATCTTTTCTTCACCCCTCTCCTTTTTAAGAATCATTTTTTAAAGTCCATTAGACAAAAAATTGTATGCATGTCCATTAAGCTGGAATCATCCTTCCTGCTTAGTCTCTACATTCTATGAAATTTTACTATCGACGTCCTCTATGGACTCGACTTTTTCCATTAAATTACATAAGAAGAATAAAAGAAATCATCTTGCTTTTGCCATTACATGAAACGTTCCTTACCCTTTTTTTCTTCGAGTAAATAATTCACTTTAGATATTTTAGCATTGCTCAAACTGTCAAACAAGCTCCAACGTTTTTACGTTGTTCACTATCTTCAATGAAGGTGTTCAAAAAATTTCAAAGTGATATTCATAACGAATGATCTCTTGTACACTGTTCACACCCCTTTTTTTTTTTTTGAAAAATGTTCTTACCCAAGATTGGCATATGACCAACATTGATGCATGGGAATCATAGGGCTAGAGTATGGAAAGTGTAAGGAGTTTTTTATGTTACCTAATTCATGGGTTTTGGATAAAACTCTAGGTCCATTGAGTTGTATTTTACAATTTAATTTAAATGAAGTGTGATCCATATCGCCAAGAGAGCAAAAACAAAAAATCAGAAAATTTTGTAATACGCGTGCTCGAGTAAAGGCAAACAGAAGCTCACACACTTAAAATAAGCCTTTACACACTGAAGCCAGCCTGACAGGAATTGCACTGAATTGAAATAACTGCAAGTTTATTTCATGGGCTTAAGCGCATGGCGAACAGGAATCCACCAACTACATAGAATTGTTTCCTATTTATACCAGAACTACCTATTTTAATTTTTTAATAACTCTAACCCTAAGACATGATTTGTATGTTACTCAAAGGTTGTTTTTCTCAACCCTAAAGTATAATCTCATTATTCTGAGTAGAGAATTTACAGTAAAGATCACCTTAAACTTCCATTGGAAAGATCGGGCTGAAGCTTTGGTCTAGAGAGTTATTACTTTTGCACTCTTGTAGAAGAACAACTTCCGTAGAAGATTTAGGAATCAAGTGCATCTTGGATCTGGTGCAGTTGACAGCAAGGAGTCATTACTGTGTGAAGTTATGTAAGAAAAATTATAGTCCTTATGTTGTGCGAGAATTAAATAAGGGTTGTGGGTATATCTCTTGGAACTATGTGATTTATAATACTTGATTATTGGTCCAATTTTGACTCTTATTTTTCTCGGTTTGGGCTTTCTACATTAAAATTGCGTGCCTCTTACTTATGTGGTTGATTGATTGATTTGCTAGTCTGTTTATTCTTTCACTATATATAAAATTGAACCGTGACTTAGAAATCACATCCGGGAACTGAACTTTAGAAAGATATGTTAACATATAAGGCAAGGCAAAAAAACAAATTCCATCACAACATCCTCAGCTCTTGAGCTTTTAGACTTTTTTCCTCTTTTCAATCTTAGCAAAATATAGAGGTGTTAGTAGAAGCAATAGGGATATTTTTTAATACTCTTCTATTAGTGGAACCCGATTTTTGCACATTTCACTCAACACTTCTCCTCGGGTGGAATTTGATCAGCATAGTTTTCGCAACACACATATTTCAGTGTTGAGTTGTTCCTCCTGGAGTTCAAACTCGCAATTGGTTGGCTCTAACACCATATTAAATTTTTTTTTCACTAACCAATTCTGTCAAAACATGGAGGTGTTTGAAAATACTTTTCAACACACCTCAAGGGTGGAACCCAGTCCCCACACATTTCACTCTAACACAATATGACCACTCTAGACTCACAGTGACACAGAACCCCCATTCTAATACCATTAAACTTTTAGGGTCAAGGGTGTCTTTTCACGTGGGGAAAACTGATCGTTCTGTGAGAGTTGATCTCATCAAATGGTGTTGAGAACACAAATGCCCACTTCAAGAGTGTCAATTTATGATGGGTAGTGGTGTGGAATTTTGAGGCACTACATTGTGTAGCACTAGAAATAGAGTAATTGAGAAGAGAATAGTACAAATTCAATTAATACAAACTAATCCCTATTTCTAACAAATAATCCTTTTATCTCTCACAACTATTCCTAAAAACTCTCACAGGATGCCAACTGAGGTTTTATCAAGTTTCACCTCATCCAGTCACCTTACTCCCTTCATCTCAGCCATTGATCTTTATTGTAGGGTTTTATTTCACTCTATCTCAATCACCAAAGAAGAAATCTCCCTCATGGGCTTTAACTTCATTGCATCAATAAGATGGAATTCTAAAACCATGGATAATATGAAAATCCAAAAATTATTGACTTAAACCTAACTTTTTTTTTAATAACTAAACAATTCTTTAAGAAATAGTTTGCATTTCTTTTCTAGAATAAGGACAATTCTCTATTCTATAGTATAGTGATGACCCACTTTGCCTAGAGGCACCTGGACTGGAAACATCCGAAGGAGAAGGGTCAAAAACCAATTACAAATGCTAGGAACCTTTCCCATCAGAACAGCGAGGAATCTTTTCCTTGCACGATTTCAAACTAAGCTTATCTTCCTGAGAGATTTTGAATTTCTGACCATTGAAGACATGCCATTCTGAAACAGTTGAAAAAGAAGGGAGAAGCCGTGTGCTGGAATGACAGTTGACATTGTTAGAGGCTTGTTTGCCTCTCTCATTTGAATACTAATTCCATGTACCTGCTCCTGTCAAAATATTCTTAAATGACATCATCTGCTGGGCGATCCAGCATCCCATGAAACCACGGATGGAACAAGACCAGGTTGAGACTGGGTGAACCACTTTTACAGACAGGTTCAACCCCAGTGGTCAAACTTCAATTGGATGGTTGAGATTAATTAGTATGGTGACAGGTCAAGTAAATCCATGTCCACCTGGGCTGACACCCGCTTTGCACATGGTCCCCTAACAGATTTGGTAAATTTTTACCAAAAACGAAAAAACAAAAACAAAAAACAGACTTGGGATATGAGATGAGGATGAATTGAGTCAGAGTTTAAAAGTGGGGTTGGATATGATATTGTTATCGTAGTGGGGTTCAATTATTGAAAAGACTTACGTGTGGGGATCAAATGGGTTGGATTCAAGGTAGAATCCCTATGGATCTAGACCTAGATCTGTATTTATAGATTCGGATCTGGATCCGACATAACCGACCCCAACATGGTTGGGATAAGGCTTTGATGATGATAATGATGATCTGGATCCGACATGAACCTATATTTGTATCTAGATCTAGTGTCAAATTGATGAAAAAAAAAAGGTTCTGATTCAAGATCCAAGTCGAAAATAGGATGAAGAGTGAATTAGTCTAATTAAATAAAAGATCTTCAAAAAATAAAAAATATTCAATGTGACTAATAAATGGTGTATGATCAAAAGCAAACTCTTGAGTTTCAAATGTTTCAAATCCTAGATCCTTGGATCTAGATCCAAATTTCTTCCAAAGCCGAAAAATAGTTTTTGTAGCCACTTGATTTCAAATTAGAGACTCTAAATACAGTGATAATCAGATATCCATTTGCAATCTTACTTACATAGCGTATCTAAAATACTTGATTGCGTATTAAGGTAGCTTTGGTATGAAAATGGGGTGCCCTTATTCTAATAAGTGGGTCCCACTTAAGAGTGTTAGAATTCCAGATAAGTTTGACGTAGAAATTAGGTTTGATTAAGGAGGTATATGTAATTATTTAAAATAAAGGATGTTTTCCTTACTTATTTTCCATGTGGCCGCTGCTGCTGTTTGCCAGGCAGTCTATGTGCGGTTTTGTGAGGATTAGGTGAGAGAGTGCTATCATCTAAATAGTGGAAAACGTTGTGCTTGCAATCAATGAAACCAAGGGAACACAACAAATGAGATTCAGGTGGTATTTTAATGTTGCTTAAGCTAGTTTGTTTTCTTCTTTTATGGAGTATTGGCGGAACTCAGAAGAGCATGGGACAAAATCTATTTTGTTTGGTGTAAGATAACGTTGCTAGTGAATATAAAATGGTTTTATGAAGGCTAAAATCAGAATCAGAACAATGCAGCCACAGTGTCCCCTGAATTGGGTGGTCGGTGTTAAGCTTATTTGTTATTATCGGATCCTCCGACCCGACTCGACATGCATAGGCTCAAACCAAATCCGACAAATTTATTGGATTGAAAATGTCAACACAAATTTAACCAGATAGTCAAAAGGTCAGCCCAAATCCTACTAACAAGTCAAGCTATATACGTTGGGTTCTTGGGCAATAGTGCAACTGGTCGAGTTGGGTCATTCGTATTGTTGGCAAATTAAATAGTAAGAATAGATTTAACCCAGACTCTACCCATGTATTAATAGAGTCCAAAATATCAACTCAAGCAAAACCCAAGAATTAAAAAAGGTCAACCTGAACACTAAAGTATTGAATCAAGTTGGGTTGGATTGGTGGGTTGGATAAAAAATTGCCTCCCTTAACCTTTTATGTGCTGAGCATAATTTGAAGCCACCATTTAGAACTAAAAAACTCAAAGGAACTAAACTTTTTTTTAATGTTGTATTTGCACCTATATTAATCTGGTAAATGTGATTTGAGCGAAAGAATTATACTTCGACAAATTGTAAAAGAGACTAGAACTTCTGAATAATTAAGCTAGAGAAGAAAGGGAGTAAATATATTTAATCTCTTTGATCAAAGGATGTTAGCAATACGCTTGTACCTAATCTAACCACATCCATTTTGAACGGCCCGCCAAAGTTGCACTCCTAATTAAGGGTGTGTTTAGATGTGGTGTAGAGTAAAATAAAGTAGAGTAAACCCAAAATCAAGAAAGAATAATATTTGATCATGTTACGATGACTTTTTATTTTTTGTGGCTTGATATAGAATCTTTTTTACTTTTTGTCTAAAAAATAGAGATTTTTTTGTAATTTAGTGATGAATTGTTGGTTTTTTTTTTAAAGAATGAGGGAAATTTGAATTTCTTTTTAAAAAGAAGGGGGAAAATTTAAAATTCAAAAATTTTATTTCACTCTAGTCTAATTTACCTCACATCCAAACACACCCAAGGCTGTACTTTTAGGTCTATTGCTTGGTTTTGGCTCGATAAGCAAATTGGCTGGTCCTATATTAAGCACAAAGACCTGATTATACATTAATCATAGAACATGGTAAAATGAAAAGAGAGGTGAAATGTCCAATGTCTTCCAACAGAAGAGCGGTGCAATGTCCAATGTCTTCCAACTCAAATGGTATCTTAACATAACCTTCTTCTCCCCAATAATTACAAAGTCAATGCATTACAAACCTCAACAGATTTACCAAACCGGGGAGGGGCATGAAATTCCTCTTTGTTTAAATATGAGTTGACCCAATCAAAGGCTAAAACCGGATATGCCTTGACCCCAAACATCTCATCTTATTTCTTAGACAAAGGATTAGTAGTAGAAATTTAGAATTACTACTTTCAAGTCTTTTAATGTTACTTGTAGGCTGTAGCTGTTTCTTTGCCCATTTCCATGGAGCTGAATGTACTGTGCACAAGTGGTCCAGACACAAGTGATGTATCAGGTGGGTTTTTTATTTTATTTTTTTTTTATTGTATCAGGTTAAAAAATTGATTAATTCCTCTTTTGTTTAGAAAGTAAATTGTGATTCTTCAACTGAACAATCCACCAGTAAATACCACCCTGAGGAAAATGATTTCTGGGAGCCTGCCGATTCAAGCAGGTATAGTTTGATAGACAGTTTGAATTTGGTCAGTTACCAACATTGCGCAATGAGATGGATGCCACAGAAATTTCTACTTTGGTGATCGGCTGATCAGGACACACATCATCCATCCATTGGGCCTGGTCCTCAGAGTAGAGGTTCATCAACCTGTATACCGGCCAGTCCCTTCATCAAGTGGGACCAGTTTGATAGACAGTTTGTGCACTGAAATGTAGACCACTGTCCACGTTTCTGTAAGCTGTGACTTTAAACTTGTTGCCCCACCTATGACCAATCTAGCTTTGAGGCTGGATCATCTATGAAATGGGAGGACCTTGAAAATTAACAAAATGCTTAATTAGAATAAGTCAACCTCATGAATCATGATAGATGATGGTGTTGTTTTTGACATTCTTCCTTTTTTGGTCTTTAATTAGTAACAAAGTTTACTGCTACACCACCAAAACTAGTAAGCATGGGTGGTGGCTGGTGCTCAGACAGTGATGGGTTTAGAATTTAGATATCATTTCCTACCTAGCAATTTTTTTATTTTCTTAAGAACCATGCATCATTATAATTTTTTTTCCTCAATCCAAAATGCGTCACCAGTGATTTTCAATGAACCTAAGATGGCATAATTTTAATTGATCTTAGTCGAGTAATCATGAAACAGACAGATCCAATAATATATCAATTTTTAAGCTCAAGCTTCAACCCAGTCATTTAGTATTGATTCTGTATTATCTACTCAGTGACCTTACATCTCAAACTCATTATTTTTTTACAGAACTTTAGGCTGTAACTTAGTCAACCATAACATGCCATCAGCGTTGAATTAATAGGCAACTGACGGGTGCAAAAAGAAATTGATCAAATCCCTTTACTCTTATCAGAAACGGAAATCTAATTAATATAGAGAAGTGATCAAATTCCCATGGAAGAGCATTAGAAATCAAATCATTTGAATCAAGTGATACTTATGACATGGTAATCTCACATGATATCTTGGGGAAATGACTGCAATGACCAGGGAGACCTACAAATTGATTTACGTTATTAGAGACATTCTAATCTCACAATCTTGGGGTGAACAACTGCACTTCCATCGAGTGGTGAATACCACCAAGAGTGGGCAGTACTCAGGGAATAAATTCTTCTACAGTGACCTACCTTGACAAAAGTGGGTTCTGCCTAGATTCACTTCAGTCACCTTTATGAAGAGTGCTAAATACAGATCCCTTGCTTCAGAGCTAAACAAGGGATATCCAAGACAGAAGCAGCAGAAAATAACATCCAACAGAAACAAATCATGAGACAAGGAAAGCTAATGTGTAGTGTTCTTCTTTTCCTCCTTTTTCTACTTATTCCCAACTTTCAAGGGGAGAGTGAGTAGTCTGTAGGACTGTGATACACATGGAAGACAGGTCAGGTTGCATCACCATAGGCCTTGCCAATTTGTTGAGCTTGTGGACCCAACCTATAACTGATCCTGGCTACCTATGTGAATAAAATGTATCAAAGAAGAGTAATGGTATCTGCCTATTATCTTGGAGATAATAGGCAAATGGTTGTTATGGAAAGAAGAAGTAGGTGTGAACACACCAGACTCAAGCTCTGAAACTTTGATGGTGCTCCTACTCTATTCGAGTTTTTAAGAGGAGTAACTAGTGTTTCCCAATGGTCACATGAGATTTTTAATCCTTAAGCATCCATGCAATCATTTTAGAAATAGGGGAATCATCCACTTCAGAAATCATATGAGAGTCTCCTCCCTGGCATAACCATATGATATGACGAGCTTTTAGTTAATATCCTCTTAGAGACTCAATTTCTGATTTTGAGTTACAGTTTGCTCATTTTCTAGTGAAATGAATTGACAATTCTCTAAATTTCTTCAAGCTTCCATTTTATGGCAAAACTCCATTGTTCAATTTAAAGTGGTGTAAAGTGGTTTTACACCAAATATGTCATAGAGGGAACCTATTTAACCAAGAACTTAAGCTCTCATTTAAAATAACATTTCAGTCCATCACAAGAGAAATTCATGTGCTGGAATGTGAAATTTGAGAAAGAAACACGAGAAAGACCATAAAATAATGAATCTTAAACTAGTTGAAAAATCTTGAGTTCTTCCAGTGGAAGGAGACACTCAATTCTCAGAAGGTCAAGTTCTTTTTATCAACAATACATTTGAGTCAACTAACTTCCAGTGGAAAGAAAGGAAAGAATTCGCAGATGGGGAAGATGTGGCATTCATTGTGTGAGAAACTTTTGCCACCTGAGTGTGTACATTTTATTCCGGAAGTTCCAGAATGTAGGACAAAATTAGAATGTTGAAAGTTCCAAAAATTTTTATCAACTCTCAATCCAAGTTGTAGTTAATAAGACTAAATAACAGATGATAGCTTCAAGCTCCTCATGAAGATGCTATAGTTAACCAAATTTTTAGCTATTCTGGATCAACAGTGTCAACCAACACCCATGTAAGTACAGATGCTAGACTGAACCAAGATAAGCACCTTGTCTACTATAGTAAAATGGTAAATGACACTCAGAGCAGGAATGCCACATATGACCTAAAGTGTGAGTCCATTGTTCAGTCTGTTGGGTACTCAAAAAACCATCTTACAAGAAAGAATATTCTCAAACCATTAGGACCTACAAATCTTAGAGGAGATGCAAGTTGGGTTCCTTCTTCCAAAAGTATACGTCATAAGAAGTACAAGTCCAAAACTTTGAATCATATCAATGGATGCTCTCAGTAGAAGAAAGTAATGTGGTTGCAGTCCATGTCTAACATAATTTCAAGGAAAAGGAGAAATCAAGCAGTAATCCCAATTTCAGCCAAGTTGTGACAGACATACAAAGATAACGACACCCCCCAGTGACACCTGAGTCTAAAATGACAAAGGATGTTAGCTTCCCAAGAATCCATCAATATAAAGCCATGCCAACTTCACCATCTCCCAGGCTCATACTCCAGCATCATGGGCATCTACAAGTGACCATCACAGAGACTACAAAGGAAGCTTCATACTCACAGAAGGAAGAAACAAGACAGTAAAGAAAGCAGCAAGCGTCATCCTATAGCACAGGAAAGCTTGTCAGAGCTCCTGAAGTACTAAACCTCAAAGGCACACAGAAGCACAAAGCTCAATCCCTCCAACAGAATGATAGTTTTGAGATATTTTCATTTGTATTTTTGTCTTTGAAGAATCTTAGGCTGTCTGGAGATTAGTGTACCAAAGGAGAGTCATACATCAACTTATGAGTTCAATACAGCAGCACATGCATATCACTCAAAGAACGATCAAAATCACACCTAGAGTTCAATCCATGTAGCAAATCAAATAGGATAATTCCATTCTAAAGAGAGAGGAAGATGACTAACTCCCAAAACTTGAAAGACATTAGTTTCAAGAACTTTATCTTCTGCAAAACACATTTACTTTCACTAAGGCAAATTTCCTTTCCTGCAAAAACATCAAAGTTTTTTTTCTTTTTTCAAATGATAACTGAATTTTATTAAGCTTTAACAATATAGAGAGAGATACCAATAAGATGCCCAACCAAACCACCACACATAAAAGCACAAAGAAAACCTAAAGTAGAGGAAAGAGAGATCCATATTGATTGATAAACAAGCTCTAATGAAAGACTCCTTCCTTGGATAGACAATCCACCATCAACTAGCACTACTACTGACAAGCTGCCAAAGCAAACCACCAAACAATAACAAGCACAAAGAAAACCTAAACTAGAGGAAAGAGAGATCCATCCTGATCAATCGACAAGATCTAATCAAAGACTCCTTCCTAGGCTAGAAGACCCACCATCGACTTAGCACTCCTCTTCACATGACTCATGAGAGAAAATTGCCCCCAATTTCCAAAGCTTTATGTAAATCAATTTCTTCCTCTACCATATCAGCTAGAGACCAAGGGGCCATGCATACGCCCAATGCCCGTCTGATAGCTTATAGAGAATCACTTTCCACTAAGATACATTGAATATCCAAGTGGCAAGCTTTGGATAGACCTACTTGCATATGCTCCATTTCTGCCTTATTAACAAACATGAACCAACTGGGCCGGAGAATGCAAAGATGCTCTTGCGCACTATCCTGAATAGTCATCATTCACCCCCAAAACCACAAAGTCGAATTGCCAATCACACTTTCATCAAAGTTAGAGCTTACAAAAGCCCCACAAAAGCAGGCTCCAGCTTGGATACATTGAGTTTTGAACACCAAAGAAAATACAACCGCATGCCAGCTGCTCAACATAGTAGCAATAGGGATATCATAAAAAAGGGGAATGGTTGACACCCAAGCTGTGATGCACCAAACTTCAAAATGGGCAACATATCATGTCATATCGTATCCGACACTCCACCTTTTATGTGAATCCATGTCCCTATCATGTCCATGGCATGTCCTTGCCGCATCCATGCCATATTTGGACATCTTAGCACCCAAGTGGCAACAAAAAACCGCAACCATCTCCATCAACATCTAGACACAATGAGAAATCCTCTTGACGCATCTTGAGCTTCTTTCCTTCCATAAAACCCAAATCATAGCAAAAATGGAACCCTTCACATTGCTCTTCCCCTTAAAGATCCAATGGCCAAGCTCCAAGCCTCAAGTAAAAGATTCAACTCGTTAGGAAGGGCCCACCTACAATCAAACCACCCCTTCATACCAAAGGGATGATTGTACCATTATTATTAAAAAAGAAATGGAATTACCCCAAGATGGACCTCCGAGGCATTTGAGCTACCCTACAATTTAACAAGTAATCCATAGATTCTAGTAAAACAATACACATAACGCAGACATTCACCATCATAGAGAAAGGAGAGCCTTGGATTATAAAGCAAGAGCATGTTTGACACTTGACAACATCAAATTCATTTCCCCATCTGGGCTGCCCTTTTCAAGCTTTTAAGGACTCCGGAAGACAATTTGTCACAAACTTACTGCAAAGTGCATTATTCACACTTCATTCTTTAAACCACAAGACCTAACAAGAAAGATTTGCTAGAATACCAAAATTAGAGCGAATTTCTGACCATTTTTAGGAACTTTTTATTTGGCCATTTTTTGAATTGTCAGATTCTTTTGGCACACTTCCAAGACCCACCCAATGGACCCATGGCACCAACATAGTGGGGTATACATGCATAAATCTTCAAAGGCATCATTTTCAAAGTAGGGCGAGTTATTCGAAGTTGTCTTTGACCTAAACTGATCTCATTGCATTCATCTTGTGGCAAAGCCTTAACTAAGCCCAAAATACTAATATCAAAGGGTAAACAAAGTCTAAGAGATCGTCTTAACCTAGAAATGGGTTTTAAGGTCATCCTAGTCCTAGGTACAGTTTATTTGTGTCAATTCGACTAGCCAGTACATCCCAAAAGCTTAAGTTGTTAGGAAGCGGAAGACAAATCCACTTAACACTCCCTCTCCATTCAAATTTGCAGCCCACACAATACCTACCTGCCCACCCAACCTCCCTGGTGGGTTCAAACTTAACACCTAGTGCCACTAATACCATGTCAAGTCCCAACTGGCCAATACATCACAAAAGCTTAAGCTGTTAGGAAACATAAGACAAATTCACTTAACAATTTGACCCATTGTCAACCCACTCTATTAGTTCAACAGTTTAGATATGACCTCCCATGGTTTGATCTTCCTACAGTCAGCTCTAAACAAGGGTACTTAAGATAAATGGTTCAGTTCATAGAAATTTTTGAAGTGCTAAGAACCCGGAGAACCTATTTGAATTGTGGGACCCACTGGTGGTATCTATTCTATCCAGACTATTCACTTTGTAGAAGAGGCCATAGGTAGACAGGGGTTTGGGTTTTATTTGATCTCACCTGAAGTTGTGAAGTTGACCATCAGATTTAGCTCAACCTGATCATAAAAGGTAAAGAATCCACAATCTCAATTGTATACTTATGCGATCAAGGTCTATGGGGCCCACAGCTCTTGGTGGCATTCACATTTGACATTTCTGTGAGCTTGAATGATGTAAGGAAATTGAATCTTTGGTACCGTCGTGGGGGGGCTGCCCAACATCCATGATCACACACGCCTAGCAACAGAGAGAGGTGTAGACCCCTCCCCATGCCGCATCTCGATCAATCAAACTCCACTACAAACCCTCTTGAATTATAGACCCTTATAGAAAGAGAATATGTTTCTTTACTCCTGCATTGAAGAAAGGAGAGGGGGGGGGGGGGGGGGGCGCGCGCGGAGCAGCAGAAGGTTCTTCCTTTTTGTTCAAGGGTGCCAGGAGAAATGAAGACTTATTGTTTTATATATTCACTCATCCATCTTAAAACTAATAGTCATCCTAGAAAAAATTAGAACAATACCCATAGGCACACTCACATCCACTGATGCAGGTTACAACCATCTTCATGTGACCCACAGCCAGCGAACTACATGTAGTACAAGTTAATGCTTCTATAGGTATCGACAATCAAGTGATCTGGATTGGATTAATCTAATAGTAATGAAAGAAAGAGATTAGAGAGAGAGAGAGAGAGAGAGAGAGAGAGAGAAGAGCAAAAGGAAAAGAAAAGCTTAGGTTGGGAGCCAATGAAAAAAATTATGACAAGACATAAGCTTTCATTAATAACTCCTACCGAACAATAACAAAAATGCATATAATCACTTAAAATACCCTCCAAAACATGTATACTTTCCAATGCTTCAGTGCTTTAATGTATATCATTCTATCCCATTCTAGTCAGTTGTTTGGTTGTAACCTGTAAATTATTGATATTTTGCTGATAAAAAAAATTATTGATATCTTGTATGTTCTTTTAGTTTAATAATAAAGTTAATGTCAATTATAAGAAGGAATAAGTCAGTATGAGAGGAAAAGAGGCCTTTAAATGCCTAAAAAAGAAAAAAATCGTTTCCCACCTTTGTTTCCAACTACACCAAACAAATGCAGGCTTCAATCACGGAGGAACACTTACACAGGAACCCAAAAAACAACATCAGCATTGATTTCCATGGGAAGAACAGAAAGAAAAAGTTAGAAATATCACATGACCAAGAGAACTGTGTGCCAAGACCATTTTTTATCATTCAGGATCATATTAAGAAGTGAAAAATAAAATTATAGAAAAGGTAAATGGACAAAACAAAGTGAAAAGAGCAGAAAGTGCCCACCTAAAATGAAGCGTTGCATATGATATGAGAAAAACCATTTCAAAAAAACATGTGTTGGTGAGCCATCAGCTCTTGTATCTATCTTTAAAGCTCCCACATTATAACTGTCAGATGATTCCCTCATTATAGTGCATAACTCTTCTTTAATGTGCAAGATTTCTTCTCTACTTCTACTTGCTCTATAAAGATGACCCAACTAAATTCACCAAAAGTCCATGCATGAACAAGAACCATCCTTGAAATGGTGGAAGCGACTCCTATCCCGCACAACAATTTCACGCTTGTAGATCTCAGATAGTAGCTTTGTAGCTGCATGGCAATCTGTACAAACTCGAAGATTTTTTGTGATTCGAATGGTGGCACTCATCTCACTACTGATTAACCCAAAAGCAATTGCCAGCTTCTCACTGTGGTGAAAAATTGCCGTCTCTTTTTCTTCCTCATCCATATCAAGCAATACCTGACCTTTGTTGGGTTTATAACCAGCACTTTTGAGCACTTCATTCATCTCATCCAACTTAGCAAATATTTCTCTCCTCTGTGGATGCAAGTTATCTCCAGCAATGAACTCATGAACAGTTCCTCCCAAATCTATGAAACTGCACCCTGGTGTCTTACTAATCCCATGTTCTTTCATCACTTTCCTCAGGTTTGCAACTTCTGCCCACCTTCCTTCAGCAGCATATACATTTGAAAGGAGGACATAGCGGCCACTGTGGTTTGGTTCCAACTCAAGCACCCGCTTTCCAACCTGCTCGCCCAACTGGGCATTACCATGAATCCTGCAAGCATTAAGAAGGGCTCCCCAGACAGCAGGATTTGGTTCCATGGGCATGCTTTCAATCACTTCCTTTGCTTTCTCTAATAACCCAGCTCGGCCATAAAGATCGACCATGCAACAGTAGTGCTGAATATTTGGTTTTAATCCATAGGTGCTTGTCATGGAATTAAAATAAGTGACTCCTTCCTCAACCAACCGACAATGGCTACATGCATTCAAAACGCCAACAAAAGTCACATGATTTGGTCTCACTCCATGCACCTCCATCTGAGAAAAGAGGTGTAGTGCATCCTTACCACGGCCATTAACAGCAAGCCCTCCAATCATTGCACTCCAAGCCAGCACATTCTTCTCCCTCATCTCATCAAAAATCTCAAGCGCCTTCTCGACCCACCCACATTTCAAATACATGTCTACCAGTGCAGTACCTATTTGAACAGTGAGTTCAACATTCTCGCTTCTCACATATCCCTCAACCCACTTGCCCTGTTCTAATGCCCCAAGATGAGCACAGGCAGATATGACATTCACCAACACGCTCTCATTGGGCTCCACTTTCTCAGCCAACATCCTCCTAAACAATTCCAAAGCCTCCTTGAAACAACTATTCTGAACATTCCCATTGATCATCGCACTCCAAGAAATAACATTTCTCTCCAGCATTTCATCAAAAATCCTGCGCGCAACGTCAATACGACCGCATCTCAAATACCCACCAATCATTATATTCCACGTAGCACTGTCGGCTCTTAAAATCCCATTAAAAGCAAGCTCTGCAGAGTCAACAGAACGGCAAGAGAAATACATATGAACCAGCGAATTGAGGACGGATACGTGAGAAAACCAACCAAACTTATAAATATGGGAGTGAATGGCTTTGCCCAAAACAAGAGAAGGGATTTCTGAACACGCCTTGAGAAGAAGGGGAATGGTATGAATGTTGGGAGAAATAAGGGATGACTCAAGAATTTGGATGTAGAACAGCAATGCATCAATGGGGTTCGCATTGGACACGAATGCACGGATAAGGGTGTTGGCGATGAAGGGGTCTGGTTTGGGAATTTGGGCAAACAGGTGGCGGGCATACGGGAGGGAGCCGTGGGGAGAAAGGGCAGTGAAGGAGAGGATGCGGGATGCGACAAAGTTGTCGGCAAAGATGCCGGTGGTGATCGTTTGGGCGTGGATCTGTTGGAGATGTTTCATGGAGTTGCAGGAGGAGAGATGGTGGAGGAGTGGGTATTTAGAGAGCAGTTGGGGCTTTGGAATCCAAAGAGGAGTTTGTTTGTTTGGGTGGGAAGTAGAGAGATGGATTTGAGGGGAGAGGTTAAGGAGAAGTAACGTGGCCATGGCCGTTGGGAAATAACGTTGCTCAACTACCAACGGAAAATTGAAATCATCAAAGGAAAGAAAAAGCACTCCGTCCTATAAATCTATTATAATATATTGAAGCCAGTGCTTTAATTTTGACGGCGACTGCTAATTTTAACCAAAAGTTATTACTCAGGTTCTAATGTTTTATAAGTAGCTCACTTTCTCATCCACTTCGAACGTGCAATTGTAACTACTTAAATCTTTTTCCAATCTATCAACTTTTCCACCCGGTGCAACGACTTCATTTTTTCCCAAAATCTAAGTTTACTCTTTCCTTCATATTGCACTTCTCCTAGTCCATGTCTACTTTTGGACTCCTAGAATTGAGAAAACAAGTACTCTCATCATTTTCTCTTCACTTTATCTTTTTGTGAAAATTATGAAAAAAATTAGTTTAGCAAACCACCAAACAAAAAAGGGCCCCATTGGCGTTTCACATATGGGAATGGTCGCAGGGAGCGGTTTTCGTTTTTTTTATTTTTTTATGCTTTCGTAGAGCGACGACGTCGTCATGTATTTTTTCTTCATTCCTCTTCTCTATACCTCTCCCTCTCCCTTTTCTTCTTCCCCCAATCTCCCCTTCTAGGACTGCTGCAATCAAGGTGGTGGACCTCACTCTCTAGGAATGATGCACAACAAACCCACCATAGATAGTCAGGGTGGCTTCCGTTGTCCTGTATAAAATGAACCCAACCCCAGCAAACTTACTCACCACTCAACAGCTCCTCATTTTTCTTCTTTGTATGATTTTTTTCCATCTCCTTCCTGTTGAAAATTTTCTCTTTGTAATTGTACTTTTTAATTTTTCTTTTATTGTATTTTGTGTGGCTCTAGTTGTAGGAAGGCCAAGGGGGTCTAAGGCAAAGGTGTCTAAGAAAAATGAAAGTGGTTTTTTAGTTTGATTGATGGGCTGAAGGGGCCGTGTGAGGTTGGGTGAGGGTCAAGGTGATGATGAAGATGGTGGGTTGTGCAATCATAAAGGCAACTAATGGGTTGTGAGTGAGACGTGGGTTCGGGTGTGGATAGAACTCAGGTTAAGGCAAGTGAGAGACATGATCCAACAGCTCAAAATTTGAATGTGTGAGATGATTTGAATGGTGCACGAAAGGTGTTTGACGAAATGCCCTTGAGAAGTGAAGCATGGTGGACATACTTGATATCCAGGTTCGCAAAGCAGGGTAAGGTTGAGGTTGCGAGCAAGGTATTTGATGAGGCACTTGTCAAAGATAGAGAGACTTAGGGTGCTATGATTTCAGGGTACATGTAGAATAATTATTTCAAGGAGGGGCTAGTGATATTTCATATTAGGGGTATAAAAAAACTGAAAAATCATCTAATCGACTAAACCAACAGTTAATAATCATGTTTAATGGTTTGGTTACTATTACAGTTATTAAAATTGAAAAATCATGCTTCGCAGTTCGATTTTGGTTTTCAGTCTCAACTTACGGTTATTAATCAACCCCAACCATATCATATGGTTCAGTTAACCATACATGGTTAACGAAACTATAATATATAGTTCGGTTAACCATGTGCAGTTAACCAAACCATTACAACCCAAATCATATTTTTAGATTAAATTTCAACCGTTGATCTATTACCACAGAACCTCCACAACCAATCGATATTCAAATCCTTTCTTAATACTGTTAACCGTAACTGAACCATCTAATACAGTTAACTGCGGTTCAGTTTTTTAACGGTTTTTTAGTGTACGAGTACTGTTTTTAAAAACTAAAAACCGTATAACATGGTTCAATTAACGGATTTATCAAAACTCATGATTAACCAAACTGTTACACCCTTATTTGGATGCTGCTGTTGGCAGATTTGGAGATTGACAAGGTGATTTTAGTGAGTGTTCTTTGTGTTCGTGCTAAGTTGGGAGCTTTGGACGTTGGGTTGGGGATTGATGAATATGTGAAGAGAGCTGGGTTAAGGTTGGGAACTGCTCTTGTTGATATGTATATTGATTAAGTATGATTGGAGGTTGAAAACTGCTCGTGTTCAAAGCTCTTCTCTTTTGTTGAATCATCTCAAGGTAGTCCTTTTGCAATGTATTGGTTCATCCTTCCAACTCTTTTTTATTCATCTCTTTCTTGACGACAAATGACACAACGGACCATTCAAAGTGTATGCCAAATGTCATTGTTGAGAATACATTGATACATTCAGAGTTTCAAGATCATAAAAGTTTTAGAAGAACTTTAACAGAGTTTGCAATTGTAATAAAGAATGACTATGAATGTGATGCTTTTTATTGTTTCCATAGTAATAAAAAACCTTTCTTTTAAGTGAAAGATGTTCATTTTGTTATTTTTTTATCAATATCTTTGTAATTTAATTTCAAATATTGCATGTTTTATTTTGTCAAAGTTTCTTTCAGCTAAGTTCTGACTAATGGAGTTTGATGTTACTCATTTCTTCACTTATGCTATTAGGAAGTTTCTAAGAAGAGACGAGATCTTTGCTCATTTATTCACAAAATCATTGATTTACAAATAGATTTATTAAAAAGGTTATATGAAGTGACAACATCGTTACTTGTTTGTAAAGAAATTTTATTAGAAAGGTTTTATAAAGTGACGACGTCATCATTTGTTTATGAAGAATTGTATTAAAAAGGTTATATAAAATGATGATGTCATCACTGGTACATTCAAATTGTTCATTATGAAGTTGTTCTTCAATTGCTATTAGAAATTTGATCTTATGATATAATGAAAGACTTTACATTCAAACTTTTAAAACGAATATGATACTATAAAAATCAAACTTGACATCTAGGTTATACATCCAACTACTTCACATCCCCAACAACTTCACCCTCCATGAAGATATCTGTAAATTTCAAACTCTACGTCCAACAACTTCACATCCAACTCAGTGTTATTTAACAACTTCACCATCAAATTTAAAACTTCACATCGAACATTTTCACTTACTTTCAACAAAATTACATCACTTCTCATCACAAAATCTAAATACAACTAATAAAATATTCATCAATGAACTTTACATTGTATAAATCTACATCCCAACTTCTACATCTAAACTTCTAAATCCAACCATAATTATTTGTTCTTCACAAATGTACTTTTGTTGTTCTTCAATGAACCTTTTAGATTTTATCTCATTTCATAATCAACAAAAGATAACCATCCATTAGAAATTATTTTGCCTTTTTTTAGCACAATTCCACATCCAAAATAACACAATCAATTGTCACAACCCGAGCCCAAGAGATCGGGGGGTTAGTTAAAACTTAACCAATGACATACGTACTCCCGTGCATATACACTTAGACCCGGTCTAAATGCACACACACAAGGGAAGATTCACATGTGCCATAACATGTACGCGGAAGCCGTCGGTATCAGACATAACAAGGAAATACACGTAAACCAAGGATATATTAAGATTACATACGGATCATAGTTATACAAAATGAATCAAAATACAGATATACAACTTATGATACACCAAAATCTCAAAATCCCATGAGATCCCAATAACAGGAAGACCCATATGCATGCATCTCATTGTCGCACTCCGGAGGAGGGATCACATCCACTCCTTGTAACACTCCGACCCAGCTTGACCCCGTTTAGCGGTTAGTTAATCTTGTTTTTGTTGTTAATTGTGTTTTGTTTGTGTTTTGTTTTCGTTACGGGTCATGGATAGGTAGTTGGGTTGAGTTTGACCTGGATTAAGTAGATCAAGCCCTTTTTCGTAATTTTAGCTTTTCTTAGACATGGTCATTTTTGCATCATCTTGAGGTCAACACGTGTCTTTCGTTGAGCTCGTTAACTTTCGTAACTACGTCATTTGCAACCGACGTCGTGTGTTTCGATTGGACCTTGATTTGACTCAAACTGAAAATAGACTTATGACTTGGCCCTTCTTGGAATTTGATCAACCCATTACTTATATAAGCTCTCACCCAATTCACCAACACTCACGTTCTCTCTCTTGTTCTCTCTCGTTTTCTCTCTACTTCACTGTGCACGTGGAATTCTCTTCTCCTTCACTTGATTTCTCTCCCTCGATCTAGCTTGTGGTTCTTGCATGTGCAATTGAGGTGAGTGGAAGTCTTCCATTCTTCTCATCTCCTTTCTCTATCTCTTCTCCTTCTTGCTTCTTTGCATGGTGTGTCTGTGTGTTGTGGATTTCTCTCCATCTCTCATGCATGCATGTGGTTTTGCTTGTGTTAGGTTGTGTTTGGATCCAAGGGCTACCATTGTGCATTTGAATTTCCAATTGAGGCAAGTATAACCATAACATTGAGAACCCATGTTGGTATGCTTTGATTTTGGCTAGCTCACATTGATGTGTGTGGAAAACATGTGTTTACAGCCCATTTGATACTTATTGGTTCAGTACTTGTGTATTCCCATTGATAGATTGCATTTCTGATGCATTTCCAGACATTCTGTACATGTTTCAGATTTCTGAATTCGTGCAGGTACGGCTAAGCCGTATAACACCTACGGCTCACAATCCAGAGAGGAGAAAAACCCAGTTTTCCTCTACGGCTAGGGCACGGCTAAGCCGTGGAATGCCCTACGGCTAAGCCGTATCTCAGCCGTGGCCCAGCCGTAGAACAATACAGGGTGCAATTTCTGGAATAACTGAGAGTCAGCAAATGACAGACCTTCTACGGTTCAGCCACGGCTAAGCCGTAGACCACACACGGCTAAGCCGTAGCACACACACGGCTAAGCCGTAACCACACATGAAGAATCAGGCTAGGTGTAAAGATAAGACCTATATGACCTTCATGATAGAATGTAGAGCACCTAGACTTGCCCAACGGAATGTGATACTACGCGTGAATGATCTCGAGGGCTGCGAATCATTCATGTTCGTTATCCGGATGTTAAGCACCTCCCCATGGGTGTTGGTTTAAGGGACTTCGTGCACAGCCCGATTCAAGGCAACACTAGACAACGGTGTATCGAATAACTTAAAACTACATCATCATGCACGGTTAGAAACACCGGATAATTAGATTAGAATTGGTTTGTAAACTTAAGATGATTCGATTCACATGATTTGTTGCATAACATATTGCATTCGACCATTGATCTCAACACTCTACATGATTACGTATGTTTCGTTATTTTCACATTTTGGTTTATTTACCCTGAGTATGCATGTATGATGTGTTCATTCACGGATCTGCACGTATGATAAGTTGTCACGATCTACTCAGGATTTTCATGATTGACTCCGTATGGTCAGGCACTACTTAGCCTCAGCCTTAGGATCCCGACGGGGTGAATTCGGTATAGTTTATATGGCCTGCTGCAGTATGGATTTTGTCTTGGGGAACCGGACCCCAGGAAACCGAGACCCATTGTACCCTGGCCCGGACAATGGTGTTCTTTGCATGTTACAAGATCCCTCTTTTGGGAGCATATGGTAATGTAGTAGCCACTAGTCATGTACACAGCATGTTATCCTTGATTCACACAGCATCTTTCTTTCTTGCATGATAGCCTAGTATACGAAAATGCTTTCTTTAATAACATGATGTTCTTTATTCTATTAGACACAGCGTGTGTTAACTTGCTATGGTTTATACTTTGCTGAATCTTCGTATTCACAGTTGTTTTGGTGTTGCAGGCCCAGATCCCCCTGCCGAACCCTCGCCGGTCGGCCAGGCTCCAGTTGAGACCCCCGGGGCCCCCTCAGGCCTAGAGGAGTGGATGTGATCACTCCACGGGAGAGCGTTCATGGCATGCATCCTTTTGGAGTCTTGTGTTGTGTGGATTTTCAGACTTGTATATGTCATGACATGTCACTATTGTCTATATCTTCTGTTCATTCTGTAAAACTTCATATGTAATTATGTCAGTCCTTTCTTGTATTATCCTCTTCTTGCTTTGTAGTTTTATGTTTCTGATAATTACAGCTTCCGCATACTTGCTTGGCACGTGTGCTTGTTCCCTTGTGCGTGTGCATTTAGACCCGGTCTACGTGTACAGGCACGGGAGTACGTGTGTCATTAGGTTTGGCTTTTGCTAACCCCCGAACCCTGGGCTCGGGCTGTGACACTCCTCTAGCCCTGACGGAGCGTCGAGGGTCTCCCTAGGAGTCTGGCTGATCGACGAGGGGTCAGAGGATGGATCTGAGCCTGTAACACTAAGGACAACTCATGAATATAACGATTCAGCAAAGTATAAGCAAAACAAGTTAACACATGTTGTATCCAATTGAGTAAGAGACGTTAGATAAATCATAACATTTCAATTTCGTATACTAAGCAATTATGTATCAAATAAAGCATGCTATCATACTCAACATTTACGTGATGCATACATAACTAGGTGGCTACTACATTTGCCATATGCTCCCAAAAGGGATCTTACGTGCATGTTGAGAACACCATCGACAGGGCCAGGGTACAAATGGGTCTCAGGTTCCTGGGGTCCGGAAGCCCCAAGACATTACTCACTGCAACGAGGCCATATAAACTACGCCAAACTTAACCCCGTCGGGTATCCTAAGGCTGAAGCTGAGTAGTGCCTAACCATGCCGAGTCAATCATATACTGGACTTTGAGTAGATCATGCACATCAGATCAAGCAGATATCATACGTGCATACGGTTAATTCATACATACATGCATACAATGCTCAAAGTGCTGGAAACGTATCAAACAAATCAAACAAGTCAAACTTATAAATGGGCATAACGAAATCGAATCAAACCATACTGAAAAGAAGAGGTCAATGATCGTCATACAACATGCCATGCACTTCAATTTTTAATTGAATCAAGATCATTTACTAGCCAACCTTAATCTAGTTATCCAGTGCTTCTAACCGTGCATGATGATGTAGTTTTAAGTTGTTCGATGCATTATTGTCTAGTATTGCATTGTATCGTAAGTGTGCATCGAAGTCCCTTAAACCAACACCCATGGGGAGGTGCTTAACACTGAACAACTCTCACATGAATGCGTCACAGCCCTTAAGACCATTCATGCAATGCTCGTGTTCCATTGGGCAAGTCAAAGTGTCACAGCCATCATCTAATGTGAAGACCCTATTAGATCCAGTTATATACCTACCCTTTTATTGGGGATCTTGGGAAAACTTCCTTAAATAATTCACGAGCCATGGGGCCCAAGAAATAGCCTAAAAGGTTCCTTGGTTGATGTGTAAAATGGGAGGATAGAAGTGGACACAAGGTTCCTAGTATACAGGCTTAATCTACTGTAGCAAGAAAACATCAGGGCCGATCGGTCGGTTGAGGTGTCCGACGGGTCAAATTTCGGTTGTTGGAGCGCCCAACCCGTCAGCTCTAAAGTCCGATTGATCGAACAGTCGATTCTGATACAAAATAACTAGAGTGCAACTTGCAGTGCACGGCGAAACCAAATAAGAAAAGCTCATCAAAAGGGCTGTAATTCACTTCACACTTGAGAGATTGAAGGAAATTCATAATAATCACAGTATACTAACATGAGTTCATTAAAATCATGCTTATACTTGCCTCAAATGAAGTCTACACGAAATTGGTTGTCCTTGGGCTCAAATTCGAAGTCCAGACACACGATTCAAAGCTACCATGCATGAGAGAAAGAGAGAGGGAAGGTGAGCACAAACCGTGGTTGACGAGAAGAAGAAGGGGAAGAAGAAAACAAAAAATCCAAGCGTACCTAAGTCACACGGGAAAGAAGGGAAGACGAAGTGCACCAATTCCCTTTGTTTGCTTGGCTTGATCAAGAAGAAGAAAATAGGAGAATCGAGAGAGAAAGAAGCCCACGTGAATGGAGAAGAGAGTGAGGGAGAGAGTTGATGGTTAGGCCTTATATAAGATAAGGTTAAGAGGAAATTGCAAGAAAGTCCATGCGTTTACACGAATTACAATTCGAGTCAAATGACGGTCCCACGAAAACAAACGACGTGTTTGCATACGAGTCAATTACAAAAGTTGACGATGTCAACAAAATACACGTGTTGACGCCAAGATGATGCATAAATGGTGACGTCTTACAAAATCTAAAATTACGAAAAGGGGCTTATGTCTACTTAATCAATGTTAAATTCAATCCAACTACCTATCCATGACTCAGAACAAAACCAAAATGGCGTCAAAACACAATTAACAACTAAAGCGTCATTAATTAGGCGCTAAATGAGACTAAGTTGGGTCGAAGTGTTACACCAATGGCACATAAATCTTTATCCTAAACATTCCACACAATTCCACATCACATCAACTCACTCAATAAATCCACAACCAACTTTAGAACATACAACATAATTCCACATTTAATGTTTTAGTTTGGGGGAATGTCATCATCAGAGTCTTCTCTTATAGTATTTAAACATCCAATATACATGATTGCATTTAAATGTCCATTTTAGGAGACTGTCATCATCTTTCTCAACTTCATCGATGCCAATGAATGCCAACTCAACCCAATTTACCTTGGGCAACATTGTACTCGACCCGCGAGCCTTGTAGTGGATCGGAAGAGTGGGTTCCATGCTCAAGATCTCTATGAAGATTTTTATCTAACAGTTGCTCGAGTATTCCGTAGATAAAAGGAAAGGAGTGAATGGGGGATGCAAGAAGGAGATAAGAGGGTGAACATGGCGTAGGAGGGGTCGTGGAAAAGGGTGTGGGCAACAAAGATGACAGAGGGATAGGCGCGGGTGGTGGCCTTGGAGGAGATGATGCAACCGGAGAAGACGCCGGAGAGGGGAGGTTGTAGGGGCGAGATGAGTCTATGTGGATGTAGATATTACAAAGGGTTTGTGTTTGGTTTGGGGGTTTGGAAAGAGAGTTGCCAAAGAGGATAGAGAGAGAGGGGTGGTAGTATGGAACATGAAGGTGATTTTTTTTTCTGAGGTGGTGGGTGTTAGCCTTGTGAGGCAGAAGAGGGCTTTATCTTCATCATCTTCTTCGTCTTTTGCTTTTTGGGGTGGCAAGTTTTTGGGATTTGAATATTGGTGTTTTTATGGTGGTGGTGGTGGTTTGGGAAATGAGAGAACAAAATGAGAGGTGATAGGTGTTGATGGTGGAGGAGAAGAAGACAGTGAGATGAATGAAGAGGAAGAGAGTGAAGATGAATGAAATTGGAGCAAAAAATGTTGTCAAAGAGAAAAGGAATGGGGACGAAGATAAAAAAATGGTTTTGCATTTGGTTATGTTCATCTCTGCAGGAATACTTATAAAAAAATGAAACAGGCCCCAATGGACCACTCTTGTATGCAAAATGCTATTAAGGCTTTTTTTTTTGTTTCGTGGTCTGCTAAGGTGATTTTTTCTGTAATTTCTTCTTATTTTTTAAAAGATTTTATGTTCCATCTAAATTATATTATTATATGTGTTTAAAGATGATTTTGCATGATCTAAGTTCTTTTAGTAGATCACAGAATATATATTTACAATTTTTTGTAAACATGCCCATGCTTAGCATGGGTTTTTGTTTGTGCTAGTATACACATTAAATTTATAATCATTGGAAAGGAAGCTTATGGGCATATGTAAATGTGTAATAAACTAACTATTCCAAAACACTGAATAATATGTCTTCTAAAAACACATGATTGCACATTTTCATAAATAATTTGCAGAAAATGGTTTGATTTTTATTTAATTATGATCAAGTATTAAGCATGATCATTCCAACATAAGTCAGTATTTTTTTTATTTCCCGAATTGTTTGATGGAATGGACTTGATTGAAAAATTTGTGGAAAGCTTTTATATTTTTTTAAATTTTCAATTATTTATGTAGCTTTTGAAAAAGAACCAAAAGTTTTATACCTTTTTGAAATTTTCTAAAAGAAAAAATACATATCAAAAGTTTCACATATAAGGGTCTTATCCTTATCTAAAGTTGAAGTGCCCATATGCTGGGCTAGCCTAAACATAACTTAAGTCCAATCTATAGAATGAATTAGGATTGTAATTAAGGTCAATGCGCTTAATGCAAGCCTAACCTTTTAGCCTAGTGGTTAAACAAAAATCCGACCCTTGCAAAAGTAGTATATATCTTCCCAAAATGACCGTGCATGGGTCTAACACATGTAAATTAAATGTTGAAATTCTATAATTTGGAGCACAACTATCAAAGGGCCACGGCTGGCTAGGCTTAGGATTGTCCAAGCCCTGCCTCAATATATGCAGATGGTTTTAGAGTATGTCAAAGCCCTCAAAAGGCTTGCACCTTGACCTAGCCCTGTCCTTTAAGGGTAGATAATCATCCCTTAATTTTTATCTAGACTGCCATTAACCATCCTTCCTAATTAGAGATTGGGACAATGCAAACAACAATATGGTAGTAGATGGAAATCCACTTTACTAACAACTCAATTTAGGGTGATGCCTCGACAATCATTTACAATTAAAGAGAGTATTATTTGATGGAATTGATTTTATCTTATCAATTATGGGCTCTTTTGATAGAATGCATTGCTTTAAATTCTCATGAACTAAATACCAAACAAACAAATGGATGCTATAACAAAAGGAGAAAAAAAAATATGTAGTTTCACTTATGGCAATCAATTGAAACTTTGTAGCACTTTCCTTTCCAAGTTGTAGCTCATCCAATATGTGTGCTATTGGAGAAAAATTATTATATATTGAGCTAGTTGAGTTCAATTGTCAATTCCATGCCAATTTCAAATTTGATTTTGACTATTTTAACCTCCTACTAATATCAACCCTACTAATGTGCCACTAAGGCCTCATTAATAATAATAATTTAGTGGCCCTATTAATGCTTCACTAATGACCCATTAATAAGAACACTTTCATTTCCACTAATACCTCTTTATTGCCTCTTTGTTCTAATTCAAACATGAATAATCATGTACCTCTTCATTTCCTTTTATTCTTCCTATTTGGTTCTCTAAATTGCAAAATCATCCCTGTAATGGCTAAAAATTATGAATAATATGTAGGCTTTATCACAGCTCTCTCCATTGATCTGGACCCCAACTCCAACATGCGAGACCACGATCCTGTCCCTTTTCCCTTTAAAGCGCTATTCACAATAGTGACTCAGATTATGGGGTTCTTTCAAGCGGTCACTTAGGTTATGTTTTTTCTATAACAAAAAACCTTTTATTTAATTTTTGTATTATTTTGTACTTTTTTTGAAAAATTATCAATTTACAATATGAGGAATAAGTAGTGGTGATTATTGAGAAGTCTTCGATTTTAGCATTTTAATTAATGGCTCACTACTTTTGTCTACTAGATATTAGATTGGCCAATTTTTATTGTTTGTGTTTAAATTACTACTTTTTTGTATTCATTTTAATTTTAAACTTAAATCACAAAATCTTTTATTTAATTTTTGTATTATTTTGTGTCTTTTTATGAAGAATTATTGATTCATAATATAGGGAATAAGTGCTGGTAATTATTGAGAAGTCTCCTATTTTAGTATTTCAATCACTAGCTTACTACTTTTGTCCAAACTTTATTGTTTGTGTTTAAATTATTGCATGATTTTGTATGACTTCTATTTGCCCGTGCTAAACATGCGGTTATTTTGCTAGTTATAATATATTAAGCTTGTTGAATCCAATTGACAATTGCAATTGCCAATTTCCAATTGATTTTGACCTTACAATTTTTTTGACCATTTCCTGCAATAACGCCTCTCTGAATTTACCATTCGTCTTAAAAGCATCCATTGAAAATTTAAACTCCTCTTATTACTAGCCATTTATTTATTTTCTCTCATCTCATCTGTAAGTAATTGCTCATTATTCCTCTAAACGTTTTTTTCATAGTGTCCCTTAATTTCTATTAATTCATTTTCTGCCTCTTTCCTATTTGTAAAGCTAATGTGCAAAAACCCTTCATCTTCGATTGATTTCTTATAATGGTGAGTAAATGCATAGCTTCTAACAACTTTCCTGATTGATCTATCGTCGATCCATGGCCCACTGCAAAGCTACCCTCCATCTTCGTCTCTAAAACTTGGCTTGCTATATTCTGTTATATTAACTATGATCACTGTTAAAAAGCTTTTTAGCACCGGCACTGGCAAGATAATTTTTTCATCTCTATCTTTTTCTCGAATCCTCTTTGTGCTATCTCTCTTTCTTTCTTCAATTCCTCTTCCTCCTCCTCATCTTCTTCTTATTCTTTTTTTTTTCATATGATTTTTAATGAATGATGCTAGTTTTTTTAAGGCTATTGTGATTTTTATTTTGCAAGGATGGGGGGATTTTCACTAGAACGACAACCGTTTGTACAGCTTCAAGCATGACTTTGATTTGTTCATTGTTTTGGTTAATTTCTTAGATATTGTTTTAAAGGGATTTACCATTTTAATTCGTTATGATTTTTGTGATTCTCTCCATTACAGTTGTTTACTTTATGTTTTTTAAACATGTTTGTGATTTATGGTCATACCATGTAATAGGAATATTTTTTTTAACAAAATGCAAGTCTAGTTTTCTTGGTATTATAATTTCTTCTATTGATTAGTCTTTCAAGCCCGAAAGGTATTCTATTAATTACTATTAATTTTTATTGGGTTTATTATTATTTTGAATTAGTAGTGGCATACACATGATTAAGGTATCACCTATAAAGTAGAAAGATGATGATCTTTGTATGGCTATATGAGTATTGTATTGTTAAAAAGTGATAGACGAAGAGAGTGATTTTTTTTTTTTTTTGTGCGGGCCTTCTTTGCTAGTCTAAGTATGAGACTAAACATTAGACCCACCCAATATTAAAGAGAATGGAACTTCCTTAAATAGTAAATTCATCCATTATATTATAATATATTAAAGAGAAAAGGTTTTGGATTCAATTTTGACTTTTTCATTAAAAATTTGTAAAATGAAAAAAAAAATTTATAGGTTAGGGTTTTGAACATGATAACTTGATAACTTACTTGAAAAAATGTGACATAACCACTATAGCATTTTAGTATTTATGAACATTTATTTACCAAAAACTTTTAAGAGTAATTATATGAGCATGGACCCTAACTACATAGTATATATCTAATATACTTTTTGAATGTGGTTTGCTCTCTATTGTTGACCTATAAAAACTGCAAATACTGCAGCGAAGACACTTCATCTCAGCTTAATTTAGGCTACAGAGGTTATTTGCAGATCCTGGGGAATCACTGTAAAAACCAGCATTCCATGAAGATCAAGATAGCTGGAACTCTCAGAGGAAGTTCAAATTTCGGGTTGAACAGAGATCATCAAACTCAAAAGCCATAAGCATGTCAGCCTGAGGTCAGTTCCCCCCCAAGCCAGGGGGTCACTGACCAAAGTCTTGCTTCCCGATGTCCAAAATTAATGAAATTTAGACGCGAAGCTTCAGTCATGCTCAGAAGATACTTTGCAAATTTTCAAGATGAAAAGACTCTGTTTGGCCTAAGTTTCATTACATGTCAGCTTAGAGGACAGTAATCCCGAATTTGGGGGTCATCGGCTAAGATCTTACTTCCAGAAGGCCAAAGCAGATAAAATTTGGAACAAATGCTCAAAGAATGCCCCAAGTCATTCTCCCAAAGTTTCAAGTCAAGGGGAGGCTGTTCGGATAGAAAACAAGCTAACTATCTCAATGTGGAGTGAATAGTGACCTAACGCATGCAATGAATAGGTTACTGTTCGAAATCCTACTTCCTCAAATCTAAACTGCATGAAATTTGGATGAATACTCCAAGATGTTCTTGACGTCAGTCCCTCCAAGTTTCAAATCAAACCAGGGTCATTTGGGCTTTAAACAGCTGAAACAAGGGCCCATTGTCATAAAAAGTCAACTGGAGAGTTGACCAAGTTCAGATGGTCCAACAAAGCTGAAACTTCTGTGACACACTCAAAATAGTGTCAAGAAGTATCCCTCCAAGTTTCGTGGCGATTGGACACCGTTTGGGCCCCGAACAGGCGGAAACAAGCCACATATGCAAAATTCCAAGAATGGGCCTTGGGAGTGACCGGGGGCCCACAAGCAAAAGGAGTTGACCATGTTCAGGTGGTCAAACAGAGCTGAAACTTCTGTGACACACTCAAAATAGTGTCAAGAAGCATTCCTCCAAGTTTCGTGGCGATTGGACACCGTTTGGGCCCCGAACAGGCGGAAACAAGCCACATATGCAAAATTCCAAGAATGGGCCTTGGGAGTGACCGGGGGCCCACAAGCAAAAGGAGTTGACCATGTTCAGGTGGTCAGACAGAGCTGAAACTTCTGTGACACACTCAAAATAGTGTCAAGAAGCATCCCTCCAAGTTTCGTGGCGATTGGACACCGTTTGGGCCCCGAACAGGCGGAAACAAGCCACATATGCAAAATTCCAAGAATGGGCCTTGGGAGTGACCGGGGGCCCACAAGCAAAAGGAGTTGACCATGTTCAGGTGGTCAAACAGAGCTGAAACTTCTGTGACACACTCAAAATAGTGTCAAGAAGCATCCCTCCAAGTTTCGTGGCGATTGGACACCGTTTGGGCCCCGAACAGGCGGAAACAAGCCACATATGCAAAATTCCAAGAATGGGCCTTGGGAGTGACCGGGGGCCCACAAGCAAAAGGAGTTGACCATGTTCAGGTGGTCAAACAGAGCTGAAACTTCTGTGACACACTCAAAATAGTGTCAAGAAGCATCCCTCCAAGTCTCGTGGCGATTGGACACCGTTTGGGCCCCGAACAGGCGGAAACAAGCCACATATGCAAAATTCCAAGAATGGGCCTTGGGAGTGACCGGGGGCCCACAAGCAAAAGGAGTTGACCATGTTCAGGTGGTCAAACAGAGCTGAAACTTCTGTGACACACTCAAAATAGTGTCAAGAAGCATCCCTCCAAGTTTCGTGGCGATTGGACACCGTTTGGGCCCCGAACAGGCGGAAACAACCCACATATGCAAAATTCCAAGAATGGGCCTTGGGAGTGACCGGGGGCCCACAAGCAAAAGGAGTTGACCATGTTCAGGTGGTCAAACAGAGCTGAAATTTCTATGAAACACTTAAGATGGTGTCAAGCAACATCTCTCCAAGTTTCGTGATGATTGGACATCATTCGGGCCTCAAACAGTGGAAAATAGATCGCACATGCAATGTTCCAAAAGTGGGCCTTGTCCGTGACCGGGGCCCAATTAATGAAAAAGTTGACCAACTTCCTGAAGTCAAAATGGGCTGAAATTTTTATGACATGTAGAAAATAGTGTTAAGAAGCATTCCTCCAAGTTTGGTGGCAATCGGACTTCGTTTGAGCCCAAAACAAATGAAAATGGGCCACATACGCGAAAAACCTGAAATTGGGCCTCGTTCGTGGCCCAGTCTGCGGTCACGGACCTTCAAGGGAGGTTTCCCACGATTTTGGGTGGTTTCCCTCCACTCCTCTTCGAAATCCAACTCCCCACAACTGCTATTAACTCCCTAAAACTACACAAAACTGATTGGGAGTCTATAAAAAGGGAGAATTTGGAAGAAACATGGAAAAACACACACAAACGGAAGAAAAGTGAAGAAATTGAAGAAAGTCACCACCTAAGGCAACAAAGAAGCAAACTCCAGCAGCACTTCCACGACCATTCCCACCTTCTTTTCTTAGTTCTAAAGGTGAGCAAGAAAATTCAGAAGGAGAGAAGGAAGGGAAATGGCCAAAGTCCATACCATGTTGGTACGACGCCCATTTTTGAGAGGATGACATTGTCACCTCTGTTTCTCTCATTCGTAGGGCTTCTTAGCCATTACAAGAGTTGTGAAAGAAGCCTCTCTAGGCCTCATTTTGTTCCTTGAAAATGATAGGTTCAAATGACACAACTCCGGCTTCAAATTTGCCCATTTCGGACTTGAAACAAAAATGCAGTCCGTAAACACGAATGATGAGTTACAGCGGTTTCAATTGATTCCATGATAAAATGTGATCTTCTTGATGGTTGTCCACCGCTCCAAAGTCATGAGAATGGAGTTCCAACACTTGAAAGAAGTTCCAAGAAAGAACCAGCACGAACAGCACAAAAAACGGAGGCACAAGGCCATTGTCTGTCAGTGACCGTGACCCCCGGTCACTGGCAGGTTCCAGTGACCGCGGGTGAGTCACGGTCACTGGAAGGCCCTAGTGACCGCGGGTGAGTCACGGTCACTGGAAGGCCCCAGTGACCGCGGGTGAGTCACGGTCACTGGAACGGGGTAGTGACCGTGGGTCACGGTCACCCCCCATTTTTTCCCCTTTTTCCACATTTTCTTCCACCTTATGTACATTTTCTTGTATTTTCCAAATTGAGATCACATCTGAGACTTGAGGGAGGGGTTGTAAACTTTCAAAATGTATGTAAACAACCTGCATCCCCGCGGTCAGGGCACTTGAACCCATGTAAACAAAAGGGAAATTAATGATGAACTGTAATTATTTCCCATTCTTCTTAACGCTTAAAGTGCGTGAATGTCGGACCTTGATTCCGTAATTCATTTCCACGCCTACATTTTTAAGCGTGATCAGAAGATTGGCGCCGTCTGTGGGGAATTATATGCCCTAATTTGTGATCAAATTTGATGAAAAATGCATGAAAGTGCTGCTGTTGCCCTGAAAACTGCCGCTGTTGCACTGAAAGTGCCGCTGTTGCACTGTAACTGCTGCTGTTGCACTGAAAGTGCTGCTGTTGCCCTGAAAACTGCCGCTGTTGCACTGAAAGTGCTGCTGTTGCCCTGAAAACTGCCGCTGTTGCACTGTGACTGCTGCTGTTGCACTGAAAGTGCTGCTGTTGCCCTGAAAACTGCTGCTGTTGCACTAAAAGTGCCGCTGTTGCACTGTGACTGCTGCTGTTGCCCTGAAAACTGCTGCTATTGCACTGAAGTGTTGCTGTTGCACTGAAAGTGCCGCTGTTGCACTGTAACTGTTGCTGTTGCACTGAAAGTGCTGCTGTTGCCCTGAAAACTGCTGCTGTTGCACTGTGACTGCTGCTGTTGCACTGAAAGTGCTGCTGTTGCCCTGAAAACTGCTGCTAAAAGCCTGTAACCGGGGCACACGGTCACTTGTCCATTTTTATGATGACAAAGGCTTAGTTAACCTCCAATTACACCCATACAAGACCTTTGATGTCTACAATGGGTTTGAAAATATCATTAAAGGACTTTTGCACCTTGAAGTGCATATTGTTCATATAAATGAAGGCATTGGGCACCTTGATGTGCATACATTTGCCATTTAATTGGAAGAATTTGCACGTTGATGTGCATAACTTGATTGAAGAATTTGCACCTTGATGTGTATGAACCAAATCATCACCCTTTTTACTTTAGAAGAGTGATGATTCAATTCAAAGGGCTTCTGACCCATATAAAAAGTTTATTAAATCAGTGATAAGACCAACGACATTGTAATTATGCATTGTCCGGCGTCAACCACTGATGGATCTTGTGTGGTCATTGTGATAGTGGTGCAGGCTTGATCCTGTGAGCCCTATCCCTTTGATTGATCCAACCCTCTCTTGCTTATAAGTCTGACACAGATAGTCTAGCAGCAAGGACTAGTCAGCATAGCGTGCTTTTAAGCCTGACTCAATAAACCCGAAATGCTGCAGAAATTCTGACAGTAGGGATAGTCAGCAAAGCATAATGAGATGGGATTTATGCCTATATCTAACCATTTCGGTTCAAAAACCATGTTGGTCTAGATGGCATCTAAAAACCATTCCGGCTAGCCCAAGAGGCAGCCATGTTGGTTATACTACTAATATAGTCTCATCGGCTAACTTTTTGTAGGAAACAGCATGGGTTCTTTGATTATCACTTTTGACGAAGCTAAAGAGAGATTGTTCAAAATCTCCATGGCTCAGATCACAAGGGCACCCAAAAGGGGTCGAATGAACACCAATGCTCCTGCATCAAGGGTCTCGGTCTTTCAAAGGCTTTCTACTCCCTCAGGCTACATGACCTCGACCTACGATGGGTCATCAGAAACCCTGAAGTCCATCAAGAAGGCAAAGACTCCTCAAATTTGGGTCTCCAAATATGCCCAAAACCCCTTTGGAGTCTTTCACAAAGGTCACAATGACTTAAAACACAAAGTGAGGCCAGAAGGCAGTAATCTTCATATCACCAAGCCTCGACTGGGGGCAAGGCAGGTTCGGTTTACGAACAACAAAACAGAGATACCCATTGGTTCACAGCGGGAGGCTTTGCAGACTACTAAGTCCTCATTTATGCATCCTAAACAAAGGGTACATCTCAAAAAGCAAACCACTCGCAAGCAAGCCCTAGCCCATGAAAAGGGTCAGAAGGATGTTGTTATTCCAAATTGCCGTATGTGGTCACCACAGCCATGTATGCAGAAGTCCAGAAAAGTTGAGGAGAAACCCTTGGCCCCACTTGAAAAGAATGTCTTTTACCCTTTGACCCAGAAGGAGGGACGGAGGTTCGGCAGGAGGCGCTTACCTTCTGTGATTGTGGCACCATCACCATCACTTTCAACCCAGTGCCCGTCATATGGCACTAAAAACAAGAAAAATGCTGAACGATTGGTCATCAAAAATTCGACTGATCTCGTTCAATTTAAAAATTTGCTTCAACAGAAAAAGGAGCAGAAGAAGAAAACTGAAAGAAATGCTGTTAACATCCTTTCACTTCCCACTTCCGACCCTATAGATTGGGAGCAAGTTGCTAGCACTTCTAGACCATTAGTTGCTAGATTCAGAGATCAAACTCTAGCAACTAGATTGGCCCAGCAAATAAAGAAGAGGGCTTTGGCTCGCTCCAAGAGACATGCTCGGAAGCAGTCATAGCATAGAATCACTAAAAAATGGGTGATTAAAGAAGATGAGCCAAATCTAACTTCCTCATGTATGGTCGGACCTGGCTCAACCAGGAGAGTTACTCGAAGTATGGCTCGAACTCAGTCCCAAGATTCTGATTCAAACTCTCATTCAGATAGGACCTCTGACGATCATGGTTCTGATAAGGACTCAATAACTCTCCTGGATACCGAAGATAGTCAATCCACTCTGCCTACATCCTCTTACCCCCGTCAGTACACCGTATTTATGGCTGAAGGGAGTGGGACCGGTAATGAAGAGGATGCCGGTAGAGGCAAAGATGTTAGCGAAGAAAATGCTGACGAAAATCAAGAGAATGACGTCAGTGATGTTGTCAAGCAACAAGGAGCTAAAATTGACCACCTGACGGCTCAATTGAAAATCTTAGCAGACAAACTGGGTAGTCCAGCTGAAGCTCCTGTTAACTCCTTATTTGCTGATAGAAGAGAACAGGCAATGATCAGGAGGAATGCCACCAAAATTGACCTACTTACAGCACAAATCAAGGCACTAACAGATAAAGTAATCGCCTCAGATTCAACTCGAGGTGATCACTCCTCAATCCTTGGTTTCCACGCAGATCCTGAAAAACCTGTAACTTTTAAAGAAGTGGAAGAAATTTTAAACAAATCAAAAGTGGAAACAAGGATGAAGAAAAAGGGTATTACATCTAAATACCCTCCGGAGTTTGATTTGGTTCCATTTCCGCCAGATTACAAACTTCCGACTTTCCAGCCTTACCTTGGAAAAGGGTCAGCCTATCAGCATATAGTGCATTTTAAGTCGCTCCTTGGCAGTTTACCCGAATTGGATGCACTAAAGATAAGGTTGTTTGTTGGTACATTGAAGGGAGTTGCTTTCGATTGGTACAAACAATTGCCAGAACTCTCCTTCACTACATGGCCAGTTACAGAAGAAAATTTTCTACTTCACTTTCAGGAAGAAGATCAAACGGTCACCTTCGCTATGCTCAGTAGTACAAAGCAAGGGGATAATGAAACTGCACAAGCCTTTATCAATAGATGGAGAGCATTGTCTTACAGATGCCTAGAACAACCATCTCCAAAGGCGACAATTGAAATGTGCAAAACCAATTTACGGCCAGAAATTAAGGCTATCATACTTAGTCATAAAACTAAGTCTTTGGCCAGATTGGTTGAAGTAGCCACTGATGCGGAGTTAACCCTGAAAGAAATTAGCCAGAAGAAAGCAAGTTCCCGAAAAATGGAATCATCATCATCTTCTGCTCCAAAACCAACTGTGCCAAAACCCCAAAAGAAGCAGGAGGTATTCAATGTACAAACCTCCAAACCAGTTCCTCAAAAACCACAGAATGGCAAGACGGAGCAAAACAAAAAGGAAGAATATGAAAAGAGGAAGCAAACTAAGTACCCTTTTGATGGGGACATTGAAGTCATTTTCCAAGCATTGATGGAGAACAACAGGCTCGAGCTTCCACCCATGAAAAAGCCAGAGCAAGCGGGTCGTGTTAATGATCCAAACTATTGTGCATACCATCGGATGGTATCTCATCCTTTGAAAGACTGCTTTATCTTAAAAGAAAAGGTCAATGAGATGTGGAAAAATGGAGTAATAACATTTGACCGAAAATATGATACGGCCCCAGTCAATATGATTTCCTTCAGACAATTTGCACCTGTGGCAATACCCGCTCCATCAAGGCCACCAATGGTCGAATTCCGGGTCATCAATGCACTACATAATGAACAGGGGTTGATACTTATCAAAGATTCTTCAGGGCAGGAAATGTGGGTTCACCCAGACTTAATAAATGATGAAGGATGGGAAAAAGTGAAAACTAAACCCACACCTGTGGAAAGAAGAAAGATCCAAAAGGCAAATTAAAGGTCTCCAGAAAACTGCTCAAAAGAAACAAGAACAACAGTTTAAGCAGAAGAAAGACAAGGCGGTCGAGGCCCCAGTCTTAGAAAATCCTCCCAGATCAGCCAGAGGTCATTTTACTCTAGCCGACTACATCATTCCAATTCCAAAAGATGAGGAAGAACCAGCAATATCTAGCTGCAATCGGATATCATGGGATGGTACACCCCCTAACTCCGATGATGAAAATCAATGGTCGGATTACTCTGATCTTGAAGACGATCAATGGATCGATGATTATTTTGCTGATGAATACCCTTCTGATGAGGATGAGGATTTCGAACAAGCCTTTGACCCCGAGACGGGAACGCTTAATATTAAGCACGGTTTAAATACACTATCAGTGACCTTGTATGACATACACAGGCCAAGTTCAAGTGGCTGGTCGAATGATCCTCCTCTTTTTCCACTACCTCCAGAAGTTCATCCGGATCCACTACCATTAGTCGGGCAAGATGAAGTTCAGGATCAGCAGACGGTTTTTCCTCCTTCCACGCCAGATGCTTCTTCCACACCTAATTCAGAGTTGATCTTTTCAAATGACAATTCTGAATTAAGTAATCAGTTTGTTGACTTTAACTCAGTCAGGGAACTTGGGTTACCGAGGAGACATAATAACCCTAGTATGAGTAATATTGTCGAGAATATCTCTGACTTTGAAGAGGAACTGTCAACAGCTCCTTCCCTGGTGGTTTTGAATGCTGCCATAGAACCCCAAACATCGCAGGCTATTCCTAATGGTGTAAACCAAGAAGTAGGCCTGGAAGAGGTCAACCAGCTTTTCATCGAACCAGAAGAAGTCAATGCCATAAGAAGAGACACACGACCAGAAATTGACAGAAGCAACATGCTTAATGATGGCACTCGCTCTGGTCGTAACTATAGGGTCAACTATGATAAATCCTCTGTTCCTTCCTCTTCTTATGTAAACCCTTCGGGAGGCAATACCAATGTAAATGTAACTTCTCCAGAAGTAAATGATAATGCAAGGCCACCAGAGCCATTCACGTATGATGTTGTTGAACACCTTAAGCACATACCTGCACGACTCCACATTTTTGATCTCCTGCAGATGTCCAAGGAGACTCGTGACAACTTCATACGAGCACTACAGGCCTTGAATATTGAGAATCATACTCATATAGCACAAGTGCATCAAATAGAAAAGAATTATTTGAAGGCGAAATCCAAGAAGCCTCAAAAGCAATGCAAGGAGTGTCTCTTAACTCACAATGCTTCTAAAGCTACTATCTCTTTCACCAAAGAGGATCTCCTCTTGGGAAATATGAAGCATACGAGGCCACTTTATTTCACGGCCTACATCAAAGATATGCCTGTTCCAAGAGTTCAAGTTGACCCAGGGTCAGCTCTAAATCTCATCACAATCACGGCCCTTCAAGAGCTCGGTATTCCAGTGAGCAAGCTGTCTGCTACAAAGACTTCTATTCAAGGTTATGATGGGGAAGTCCAGGATCCGATTGGTAAAATCAGAATTCGATTCCAGTTGGGAGATTTAGTCTCAGAGGCTACTCTGCACGTAGTAAAAACTCGTGCTTGCTACAACATCCTCTTGGGGAGACGATGGCTTCATGATTATGCCATAGTACCTTCTACTCTTCATCAATGCCTTAAATACATTGACAATGAGGGGAAAGTACATCGAGTCTTTGCAGAGGAAAAGCCATTCAAAGGAAAGGAGGTTTATTTCATAGACGCAGCAATGTATCAAGAAAAGCCTACAAAATCCAACTCAGATACAAAGAATGCTCCTGTGAATGATAATCCTGCAGAACCTTTCACTATTTCAGCAAAGAAAGTTGGTCAAAAATCTAATCTCTCCATAAAGTTGGAATGTGCAGGAAAATCTGCGGCAAAATGCGTGGATATCAAAGCTCCTTTGATAATTAAGGTGAAATCTGAAATCAAAAAGCCAGATCCACCTTTAATCATATCCACAAAGCTATCAAAAGTAAAAGATGCTGAACATCAGAAGTTTTCATTTTCGGCCAACATGGTATCCTCGACCTCTAATCAAGAAAGCAATGATATACCTCCCCCTAATATGGGAATATCGCCTATAAAGCCCGATTCTCCCATCACTTTTAGTCAATTGATATTGACATCACAGCAGAGGGGAGAATTAGCCGACAGGTACATTGATAGATGGCTCCGTTTGGCTGAAAGATGTGAAAATCCTCCACACTACTCCGCATGGATTCACTTATGCTGGGTAGGTTTTCGGCCAGCTCTTCGCAGCTTAACCATGGCGATGGAATTTCAAACCTTTGATGAAATGTCTCGAATTGTATCATCTCTCGAAGTGGCACTCCACCGGCTGCGCAGGAGGTCTAGAAGAATGCGTCCAATACATGTCATTTCAATGATCAGAGATACAGATCCTGAGTTGGATTCTGAAGACGCTGAAGAAATGAGCACCTTCGTGCATTCTATGGTAGACTGCAATCTTCCGCTTATGCCATGGCCTACTCCCTCTCACATTTATGAATTCGAAGGTTCTTGCTTTTTGGTACCTTCATCTAAGCAGTATAATCATCCGATTATTTTTCATCGGGCTGAAGATACTTCTCCACCAGATATCATTGACAAAATCAGTAATGAGGGAAAAATCCGGCTCGATATTTATAATCCTGTGGTCTGTAACATGATGAAAAATATGGGGTATAATCTCAAGAAACCTATGGGTCTTGGATTAACTGCAAATGGCATACGGGCTCCTTTGGATGTCTTTACTCCAGAGATGAAAGAAGATCTCCAGACAGGGGGCAGAATTGAGCAGCTGCGTCATTGCATAGGATATGTTCCTTACAGTAACATTCCTAAATTTAAACAAAGTGTTAAAGCCAGATCGGTAGTCTTCACTGAAGAATATGACTCGGATGACTCTCATGAAATTCCTGTGCTTCAAGATCCCGTTGATTGGGCCATTTTTCAGCATCCTGAGGGGGCAAGTGATGAAGATGATGCGGCATCACAAATCACTGACTATTGGCCACCTGAACTCAACGAGGAAATAAGCCCGTCCCAACATGTCCGCTGGGAATGCTTAGCCCTTGATGTAAAAGCCAAAGAGCCTAAAAAACCAAATCCTTGGAAAGGGATCAGGCCTTGGCTAAAACCCCCAACTGAAACCCCAGAGGGTTTCACAGAGTTAGAAACTTCCAATAACAATGTAGAAACACTTCCTCCTAATCCTCCAACTGAGGACCAAGTACAAGAAATAAACTTGGGAACCCCAGAAAATCCCCGACCTACCTTTGTAAGCTCTCAAATTAAAGGAAGTGAACTTGATTTGTATGTGGGATTCTTGCGAGAGTTCATAGATTGCTTTGCATGGACTTATGCAGAAATGCCGGGCTTAGATTCAGAAATCTCCATACACAAATTAAATATAGCAGATGATGCTAAACCTGTAAAACAAGACCAAAGGAGGACTAAGCCTGAAATCATGGAGAAGATAGAAGCAGAAGTTCAGAAACTCAAAGGCGTTAATTTCATCCGTGAAGAACAGCATCCAGACTGGTTGGCTAATATAGTCCCAGTTACTAAAAAGAATGGACAAATCAGAATCTGTATTGACTTCAGAGATTTGAATAAAGCCTGCCCCAAAGATGATTTTCCATTACCTATACCAGAAATAATGATTGACAATACTTTTGGGTTCGAAAGAATGTCATTCATGGATGGCTTCTCGGGGTATAATCAGATCAAAATGTTCAAAGAGGATGAGAAACACACTTCCTTCAGAACTCCATTCGGCATATACTGCTATACTGTCATGCCATTTGGTCTCAAAAATGCTGGAGCCACGTACTAAAGAGCAATGATGAAAATATTCAAGGACTTACAACATAAATCTGTTGAATGTTATGTTGATGATTTGGCAATCAAGAGCAAGCATAAATCAGACCATCTCGCCGATCTTCGCACTGTCTTTGAGAGATTACGAAAATTCAATCTTCGAATGAATCCCCTGAAATGTTTTTTCGGAGTTTCTTCCGGAAAGTTTCTAGGATTTGTGGTGCGAAAAGGGGGCATTGAAATAGATCCCGTCAAAATCAAAGCCATATTGGAAATGCCTTTGCCGAGAAATTTGAGAGAATTGAAAGGATTACAGGGAAGACTCGCCTACATCCGACGGTTCATTTCCAACTTGTCCGGAAAGTGCAGACCATTCTCCAAATTGATGAAGAAAGGAGTAGACTTTGTATGGGACAAAGCTTGTGAAAATGCTTTTCAGGATATCAAACAATATCTTACAAACCCGCCAGTTCTTTCAGCTCCAATTCCGGGCAAGCCTTTCATTCTTTATACAAGAGCTCTTGATCATTCCTTGGGAGCATTGTTAGCTCAAAAGAATGATGAAGGAAAGGAGGTGGCACTCTATTACCTGTCAAGGATGCTAGTTGGTGCTGAGCACAATTATCACCCAATAGAAAAAGAATGTCTAGCGCTTATGTTTGCAATACAAAAGCTGCGGCATTACATCCTCTCTAATGTGGTGTATCTGGTTTCCAATATTAATCCATTAAAGGTATTAGTGACAAAAGCCGGGGCGTTGAGTGAACGTCTGGCCAAATGGTCCATCCTTCTTTCTCAATATGACATCAGATACACTCCTGCGAAAGCAGTAAAAGGACAAGCTCTTGCAGATTTTCTAGCAGAACATCCACTGTCAGAAGATTCTCAGTTCACAGACAATCTCCCTGATGAGTCAGTCTTCTTCACTGAACAAACACGGAAATCTACCATTGATTTAGATCTACATTGGACCATGCATTTTGATGGAGCTTCCAGGACTAATGAACGAGGAAAACCAGTATCAGGGGTTGGAATTATTTTCTGCAGTCCAGAAAGATTTTATGTTCCTCACTCCTTTTCATTGATCAAACCATGCTCGAACAATGTGGCAGAATACACGGCATTAATTATGGGGCTTGAGTTAGCTTTAGATGCTAGCATTAACATGCTAGGGGTCTATGGAGATTCACAACTTGTGATTAAGCAAATGAATCACGAGTATGAAGTAAAGAAGCCAGGCCTAATTCCCCTTTTCAATAGGGCATATGAACTCAAACAGAGGTTTAAATCGATTGAGTTTCATCATGTTCCGAGATGCCAGAATGTCAAAGCAGACGCCTTAGCAAGCTTGGCAGCTTCAATGGCAATCCCTGAGGATGACAAGATGATATTGGAAGTTGTTGAGAGAAGACTTCTACCCCCACTCGATACTTACAAGGCAGTAGAAGATAGCTTCACTGTAATCAAAAATCGAATTTCATATTTCCAAAACTCATTCAGGGATTGGAGAGATCCTTTTATTGATTACATTCTGCGTGGAGTATTACCAGAGAATCCTAAAGATAGAACCAGTATTCAAAGGCGAGCTCTCAAATTCCATTTTGATTTGCCCTCAAAAACTCTCTATCGCAAATCATACGATGGAGTTCTACTTCGATATTTGTCCCCGAAAGAAGCTGAACAAGTTCTCAGAGAAGTTCATGCGGGCCTATGTGGTGCTCACCAAGCTGGACCAAAACTTCATGATCAAATTCGAAGATTAGGCTACTATTGGCCTACCATGGTGTCCGACGCTATTAATTTTGCTAAAAGATGCAATGAGTGCCAAATTCATGGTGATTACATCCACCAGCCTCCTGAACATTTGCACCCTACGACCACTTCTTGGCCGTTTGAATCTTGGGGAATGGATATAGTGGGGAAGATCAGTCCACCCTCAGAACGTGGACATCAATTCATTTTGGCTGCAACCGATTACTTCTCCAAATGGGCAGAAGCAGTACCTCTCACAGAAGTCAAAACTGATACAGTCCTTAGCTTCCTGAAAACACATGTCATTTGCCGTTTTGGGGTGCCCAAACGTCTGTATCATGACAATGGCCCGCAATTCAATAATAATAAATTTTACAGATTCTGTGACAAATACGGAATTCAGTGTTGTCCATCTACAGCGTATAACCCCGCGGCCAACGGACTTGCTGAGGCTTTTAACAAAACCATTTGCAAGATTTTGAAGAAAATGGTTTCTGACAACAAAAAGAGTTGGAGTACCAGGCTTCCTGAAGCGTTATGGGCTTACAGAACTACAGTTCGTGGTCCTACCAAATCAACACCGTACTCCTTGGTCTATGGTTGTGAAGCTGTAATACCTTTGGAAATTCAACTTCCCTCTTTTCGGGTGGCTGTGATAAACAAATATACTGAAGAAAAGAATGCCAAACTCAGATTGCAAGAGCTAGAAAACCTTGATGAGAAAAGACTTGCCGCTCGACAAAGTATTGAGTTGTATCAAGCTCGTATGGCTGCATCTTTCAACAAAAAGGTCAAGTATAGAGCTTACAAGAAAGGAGATCTAGTCCTTGTAGTTAGAAGACCTATGTTTTCCACGCACTTGTCGGGAGGCAAGTTCGAACCTAAATGGGAAGGACCTTTTGTTGTCTACAAGGTTTACTCCAATGGTGCATATGCGCTCCTCACACTTGAAGGGGACAGGTGCATGATGCCTATCAATGGAAAACTTCTCAAGAAATACTATACCTGAATGTCATTGGTACACCCAAACCATGTACAATGTACCCAAACCATGTACAGTGTACATTCTCACTCCTAACCAAAATCAAAATCCTTTGGTTTCAAGCCTTACAACTATGACTCGTAACCAAAATCCCTCAGATTTGTATAAAATGACTGCGAGGATCAAGTCCTTCGACCCCTCTAGTCAAACCTTTGTTACTCGGATAATGTCCTTACAAGACCCCTTGTAACATCCTGTTATATAGATTAAGTCTTTTTGCGGACCCTGTATAGCAAAACTCAGCTGTGTGGAATAAGTCTTTTTTTTAGACCCCATATAGCTAATCCTTAGTTGTATAGAACAAGTCTTTTGTAGACCCTATATGACTACCTTCGGTTATATAGAACAAGTCTTTTTGCAGATCCTGTATAACTAAAATCAAAACAAAAACCAAAACCAAATTTTTGTCCTAAGGAATAAGTCATGGATCTCGGGGAAAGCCTCACACATGGGCACCGAACAACATCCACTTCGTTTGACCCCTTTCGACACCAAAAGGATCAAGTCATGGACCCTGGAGAAAGCCTCAAACATAGGCACCGGATAACGTCCACCTGTATGACTTCCTTATTTTCGATTTGTGGATCCAAATGATCGCAAATCACACCCTCATACAAGTCTGAGAAAACCAAACCAAATAAACCATCCATACAAACCAAACAAACCATCCACATAAACCACATCAAACATCCACAGAAAATCAAACCAAACACCATACCAATGACAAAAATAGAAAGGAAAAACATTTTCCATTGATATCCATTTTAAAGTTTGAATACAAGCAGAAAAGTCAATGTACACATGGCCCTCAGGCCTAATAATAAAAAAAAATGAGAGTTGCAGCAGAGAATCTCAGTCCAGGAACTTCTCCAGTTGCCCCTTTGCATTCAGTACTTCTGCCATGAGGATACGCCCTTTGTAGCTTGCATAAGCTGGAATAGCAGTATTAATGTCAATCTCATCCAGCTTAATATTCAATTCAATCTCCAAGGACTGAACGAAGTCATTCAAGGCTGTGCGTTTCGCTTCTGTATGCATGAAAAGATCATCTCGGTGACGAATTCTCTCCGAAACAGACATCTGCAAATTTTCCATAATATTTTCCACGGAAGATAATTGATGCTGCAATACAACAATCTGTTGTTGAATATGTGCACGTTGGCCCGCATGCACAGCCAATTCCTGTGTCAGTTTGGCCTCTTCTGCATTTATTACCTGTATCTCCTCCTCACCACTTTCAATCTCACCGGTCAACTGAATTTTGTGCCTTAAGATCTCATCTTGGAAAGCTTTGGCATGATCAACACTCTTATCCCAAGAGTTTTTTTCTTCGAGTTTGTTAAAAAGAAAGGCAAGGGCATCGCGAAGACAACTCAAGTCGGTACCAGAAAATATCAACATGTCTGCTAAAGCCTTGGCACCTTGAATCTTCTCTGAAGAAAGCTCTCCTTGAAAAACAGTAGCCAAAATGCTGCGAATGATTATCTTTGTGGCAAAATTAATAGCAGATTGAGGCTTTGGGTTGTCCCCGAAGAAGCTGAGTTCTTTAGGGATAGAAAGGTTTGATTCTCGCTCTTGTGAATTTGACTGGATTTGAGAACTTGAGCGATTATCCCTTTCTCTCTCGATATTTACTCCGCCCTCAGGAATCGCCAATGTTTCTTCACGAACAGAAGGCGAATCATGTGACCCTTGTGAAGACAAGGTAGTCGAAGGATCCCTAATGGCATGAGGTGTGACTGTCACATGCAGTAAAGCTTTTCGGGCCCCTCCACCTTCAGCAGTAGAAGCCTCATCTGATATCTTCTGAACAACAGGGTCTTCAATAACCTTTAAAGGCGATGACTGATCCACCCTAAAGTGGACTCTTGGAGGTGTCATGGCCTTGGGAGGCGTAAAGTTGCCAGCAACTGGAGGTACACTACTAGTGACAAGTGTTACAGGAGTATCCTCTACCGGGAGATTTGTACCTTCTAAAATCATTGTCTGTTGAACAAAAGAGCCCGCTCTGATCACAACAGTATCCTTTACAGGGGCTTCTACGACTGGACCCATAACACTGTCTGTTTTCTTTTCTGCACCGCTAACAGGTTCAATATGTTGCTCCATCTGAACATCCTCAGCCCCGTCAGCCCTTGGCTCATTACTGACTGGCAAGGTGGTATTGGCTGGCGACAATCCCGCACCACCATTTATACTTTGGGTTAGTGAACCTGATGATAAATTTTCTACAAAGCGTTGCAGATTACTCCCCAGAGGGCTGCCTGGTGATGCCTCTAAGTATCCACTATGAATTGAGACATCATCCAAGTCAATCGAAGCTTCAGCATGCTCTTTCTCCACTTGCTCCTCGATAGGGGATCCGAAAGATCTCCTAGGAATAGTAGAAACTGTTTTAGCAAATGTATCAGAAATACCCTCTTCCACTTGACCACCTGAAAAAGCGGAATGAGCAGAAATTAGAGCACGAATGCTGAAACGTTAATCAAGCTAATGTGAAGTTTACCTTCAGCAACAATTGGAGTTTCTTCGATATCCCTGGAGACTCTGATCCCAGATTCCTTGGCAATCTCAGAGGGAGGCTTTTATTGTTCAACCTGGAGAACAGCCTCTGTAATGGTAGCAGTACCAACGTCATCAATAGGTTTATCTGCAATGATGGATCCTGTCGGTACATCTGCCGCTACTTTTATCTCAAATTCAGGCATCTGTGCTTGATTAAATATATCTTTTTCAAAATCAAACTCAATGTGAATATCACTATCAGTTCGCTCTCCAGTCGTAAGGCTATCAAAACTGCTTTCTCCCCCACTCCTCTCATCAGAGGCATAATTTTCAGTCACTCTGGCCATTTGCCTCGCAGACTCTCCAGCAATTGAAGGATGAGCTAATACAATCGCAAAAAAAAAAAAAAAAAAAAAAAAAAGAGTATCAATGTTAAAGCAAGAGATACAGAATCAATGAAGATATGATCATAAGCAATTATATGTATGTTACCAGTTTTTAGCCGCCGAGAACGACGTACAGGTGGACTTTCAGCTTTTCTCTTCCTAGAAGGTGTCTCTTGGGTAGCTGAAGCTCGAACTTGAGTTACCAATTTCGAACGAGTGGCTCTGATTTTCCTATGCAAACCCAGATCCGTTGGAGGGTTCACCGGCATTATGATGGAAGGCCTTGCCCTCGTAGTCCCTTCCGCAGATTGGATTCCCTCTACTTGACTTTGATCAACACGTGTCTCTGGCAATACAGGAGTATCAGCAGCAGTTTTTAATTTATGAGCAAAATCCAAAGCAGCCCTGCCCGTTTCCCTGGTTTCAGCAAGGCTAATGCTCTCTTGTAAATTTTCTTCCATGGCTCGTCGCATTCTCGTTGCAGGTACATTAGGCGGAGGCATGAAGTTTTCATCTTCTTCACCTCTCAAACCACGGTGACCTCGACAGATATCGGATCCAGCTGTCAAACCAATTCGCCATTGGTCCCCATCATGTAGCCAACTTTCAAAATTCTCTGGGATGAAACGATCTCTTTCTCCCTTTTCCCCTTTTTCCTTCTTCTTAGAAGTAGGCAAAACACGACATTTAGCTCGAGGGTTACTTGTGTATGCCTGCACAATGGCGAGGGTGCTTTTAGCAAACCACTGGGCGAAGCCACTCGTATATCCAGGATTCGGAAGATGAGGGTATCCAAAACGAGCCTCAGTGTCAAACGCTTGGTAAAATTCCCAAGCATTACGGGCATCCTGCAAAGAGCCGATAGTGCCTCGAATTCGGCCCGGTGCTCCCACGACGGCCTGATAGAAGTCGAACTGTCTGCAGAATCTGGCAGGTATATAAGGTTGAATATTGATGTATGTATTTTTTCTATACACCAGATCTGCAGGCCTTAAACTCAGAAGCCAGCTCTTTTCTTCGTCTGACAAGCCGATATCCCGGCCACCTTCCCCAACCTTGTCTATTGATGGCTCCACAGCATTCCTCATCGGAGTTGGAACTTCAATATTCGGTATAGCATCCCGGGAAGCAACATAATTGTTAAAGTTGCGCAAATGTTTGCGCAAATCGGTCATGGAATAGTTGTTAATTAAGCAACTACCACCAACCACACCCTCCATGAAAATGTTCCCCGGTGCACCGCTATGTGAATGAAGATCATTGCAATGGTAGGTGAACCAGGTGTACAGTAGATATTCGGCATAACATCGATTGAACGGTTTTCCTTCTCTGACAGTGAATCCTGAAAGCTTCAACTCTGTCAGCATATAAGCTACAAAAGCAGGACCCAAAACGAGGCTATGTCCAAAGGCCATCTTGAGGGCTGGATATATGCAACCAGGCCTAAGGTCATTTCCTGAGCTCGGAAAAAGAACCTCGGACAACCATGCTGTCAAGAATGAAGCAAGCCAACATTTCCTTTTCAAATTTGGATATTTGGCAAAAATATAAGGCTGAAAGTCCGTGTCTTCATGAAAGATAATTGTTGGACCTCTCTTGGGATCTTCGCTCGGGATTACCCTCTTCAGCTTAAAGAACCCGCCTTTATTAACGAAGAAAGGATCTATGATTTCCTTCACTTGACTCATCCATTGAAAGACTTTGCCTCGGCTTCGGCTAGTTGTCTGAATAGAATCTTCAAGTGCAAAAAGGAGGTAATATGCTGCTTGAAATTCGTCATCCATAGTGTCTAATTCTTCATCGGGTAAAACGGTCTCATCATAGATCTCACCGTAAGGTGCCAAACCAAAAATTTTCTTTACTTCCCATAGAGAAAATCCTAGCTCCATGTTTGGAGTAATGAAAGTACCAGTCGCTGGGCAGAATAATTCCAGAATGGCCCTACAGACATTCTTGTTCTCACAGGGGACTCTTTGTGTGGTAGCATTTACAGCGTCAAAAATCCCAATTGCTTTCAAATCTTCCGCATAATGATACTTGATTGCAGTCACAAAGCTTGACCAATCCCCGATGCAATTAAACCACCCGCGAGATTGGTGCCTCTCACCTAGCCAAGCACTCCCGTCGCCGGAATGAATACCAAGACCGACCGTTCTGAGCTGTGAAATTACAGTGCCTACTTCCAAATTTAGAGTGCATGGTTCAAGGGTCTCTATTTCAGACCTTGGGTATTCTATGAAGTAGTATGGAGGCGGACGCATGAATTTCCCAGTCTTGAAATGGACATGATGTCTTATCCATGAAAAAGGATCATGCCTTGCTGGGATTGTTGGAGATAGTGACATAATAGTTGGATGCCGTCGAACTGATCGAACTGTGGTTAATTCACGCACAACTCCTGCCGAATTTGTGTAACGATACCGCATATGATCAGTGGGTTGCTTTGCGGTCTCCTTTGTGGCATCTCCAAATATATATTGAGGTTTTGGGAAAACCACCTTGTCATTATTCTCCCAATTGGTATTATTTGCCAAACACCAATATGAATACCAGTTTCTCGTTGACAAAGCTTTAGCCCTCTGGAGCCATAATTTAACATCAGATGCTTCATTTGGGTCTTTCGGATCAGGCCCTCTTGTGGTCTTACCCTTGGCACGACTTTTAGGTGCCCCAGCAGTTGCAGTTGCAGATGCTTTACCTCTTCTATCTGCAAAACAGATCAAGAGAAAGAAAAGATGGATATCAGTAACAATGATATGGAACTTCTCTAAAAAAAAAAAAAAAATCGGCAGCATCTCCCCTTAGTATAAGACCAAAAGCAGAAGGCAATACTCAATTCTGAGACCAAGAATTGGCATCAAAGGCACACTTAAGTCTCAAAACCGAGGCCCCCGGTCCAAACAGATGTTCAAAGCACCTTAAGACCTTTTCAGGGGGCAGCAGGTTCGTGTTCAAGCACGAAAATGGCATTCTATAATTCCCACAGAGACTCTGATCACAGAAAGTTAGATGCGTGTTCAGTGATATATATGTTACAACAGCAACAAGTGCTAGACAGTCAAGATTGACCGTGATATGAAGAAGTTCTGATAGAATTTAAGACACAAGGGTTCTTCTCAACCGAATATGGCTGTAAAAAAAAAAAAAAAAAGCATCCAGAAATCCAGGCTTGGATTCAGTCATGAACAAACACAAGAGAAGATGAAGAGGAAATTCTTACCAGTCATAGTCTGTGCTTGAGATGATGAAAGAAACCCGAGCCCTGCTTGATAACTAAGAGGAAGATGCACCCAGCACCTCTCTGCTTCCACCCTTTCTTTCGGTCTCTCTCTCTTTCCCAGTCTCTCTATTTTTTTCTCTCGATCTCTCTCTCCCTTTTTTTTCTCTTAATTTCTCTCTCTCTCGGTCTCTCTCTCTTTTCTCTCCCTCACGGTTTCTCTCTCTCCCAGTCTCTTTGTTTTCTCTTTCGGTTTCTCTCTCTCCCGCTCTTTTCTCTCTCTCACGGTTTCTCTCTCTCCCGCTCGGTTTCTTCTCTCTCTCTCTTTTCTCTCTCCTCTCGGTTTCTCTCTTTTTCTCTCTCCCGCTCGGTTTCTCTCTCTCCCGCTCTTTTCTCTCTCCTCTCGGTTTCTCTCTTTTTCTCTATCCCGCTCGGTTTCTTTCTCTCCCGCTCTTTTCTCTCTCCTCTCGGTTTTTTTTTTCTCTCTCCTCTCGGTCTCTCCTTTTCGCTCGGTTTCTCTCTCTCCACTCTTTTCTCTCTCCCTCCCTCTTTCTCTCGGTCTCTCCCCCTTCTTCTCAGTTGTTTTTCAAAAAAAAAAAAAAAAAACTCAGTCTCCCTTTCTCTTTATTGGCTTGAGCCCAAAAAAAAAAAAAAAGGAATTCCCCCTTCTTCTCAGTTTTTTTCAAAAAAAAAAAAAAAAAAAAAGGCTCAGTCTCCCTTTCTCTTTGTTGGCTTGAGCCCAAAAAAAAAAAAAAAAAAAAAAAAAGATTTCCCCCTCAATTACTGTTGATCATTCCTCCCACGATTATTGCAAACTTGAATTAGTGAAGCCCATTGCCGAATCCCCTCAAGTTCAGGTAGTTGACGCGTCACCCTCCTTCTCACAAATACAATTTGGTGAAAATCAGTGGAGTCTAAACCTTGATCAAGTCTCGATGGATTCGTCCCTCTTCATCTACAGTCCCTTGATTTTAAGCAATGGAATCCATAACATGATCATCTTTTGTTTCAAATTCTTATGATGGATCCACTTGGAGTAATTTACAAAAGAAATAATCCTATTTTTTTTTAGGGTATTTCGAGGGAAATTATACAAAAAAAAAAGGATGCTGAGTTTCTTTCCAAATCAACTTTAGGTCAAAATTTGATTTCAAACCAATGTCCCAAATTGTTTTTCATCAAAACTCATAAAGGCCAATCTCTTTCAAAATTACATTTCATTTTGTCAAAATTGCATCTCATTTTAAATCATGTCAAGCCAAGTCAAAACCCAAACTTTGATCTTTGAAAATGAACCAAAACATCCATGAAGATCCAAACCCAAATCCATTTTTACTAAAACTTTTGAATTTCTTAAAACCTCAGGGATTCTGTTTGTGGGTGTTCCCCACATCCCCACAGAGACGCCACTCTGGATATCTGTGAAAAAATAGGTCAAAAGAAAATCAAATTCATTTCCAAAATCCAAACAAAATTCATAAACTTCTGAATTTTCTAAATACCTAAGGGATTCCTTTGTGGGTGTTCCCCACAGTCCCCACGGAGATGGTACTTTTGATATCCGTGAAAATAGGGCAAAGAAATTCAGATTTCTTATGTCTTTTCAAAATTCCGTCATCAAACCCTTCATGGTTTTTATCAAAATTTTCAAATCCCAAGTTTAGGCCTACAACCTACCTTGACAAACTGTCTTTCCATCAAGCCATCCATCATTCCCACAGATTGGCTATTTCGAGGCACAATGATTATTATACTATAATCATTGCACCTCGAGGGGGCACTTGTTGACCTATAAAAATTGCAAATACTGCAGCGAAGACACTTCATCTCAGCTTAATTTAGGCTACAGAGGTTATTTGCAGATCCTGGGGAATCACTGTAAAAACCAGCATTCCATGAAGATCAAGATAGCTGGAACTCTCAGAGGAAGTTCAAATTTCGGGTTGAACAGAGATCATCAAACTCAAAAGCCATAAGCATGTCAGCCTGAGGTCAGTTCCCCCCCAAGCCAGGGGGTCACTGACCAAAGTCTTGCTTCCCGATGTCCAAAATTAATGAAATTTAGACGCGAAGCTTCAGTCATGCTCAGAAGATACTTTGCAAATTTTCAAGATGAAAAGACTCTGTTTGGCCTAAGTTTCATTACATGTCAGCTTAGAGGACAGTAATCCCGAATTTGGGGGTCATCGGCTAAGATCTTACTTCCAGAAGGCCAAAGCAGATAAAATTTGGAACAAATGCTCAAAGAATGCCGCAAGTCATTCTCCCAAAGTTTCAAGTCAAGGGGAGGCTGTTCGGATAGAAAACAAGCTAACTATCTCAATGTGGAGTGAATAGTGACCTAACGCATGCAATGAATAGGTTACTGTTCGAAATCCTACTTCCTCAAATCTAAACTGCATGAAATTTGGATGAATACTCCAAGATGTTCTTGACGTCAGTCCCTCTAAGTTTCAAATCAAACCAGGGTCATTTGGGCTTCAAACAGCTGAAACAAGGGCCCACTGTCATAAAAAGTCAACTGGAGAGTTGACCAAGTTCAGATGGTCCAACAAAGCTGAAACTTCTGTGACACACTCAAAATAGTCTCAAGAAGTATCCCTCCAAGTTTCGTGGCGATTGGACACCGTTTGGGCCCCGAACAGGCGGAAACAAGCCACATATGCAAAATTCCAAGAATGGGCCTTGGGAGTGACCGGGGGCCCACAAGCAAAAGGAGTTGACCATGTTCAGGTGGTCAAACAGAGCTGAAACTTCTATGACACACTCAAAATAGTGTCAAGAAGCATCCCTCCAAGTTTCGTGGCGATTGGACACCGTTTGGGCCCCGAACAGGCGGAAACAAGCCACATATGCAAAATTCCAAGAATGGGCCTTGGGAGTGACCGGGGGCCCACAAGCAAAAGGAGTTGACCATGTTCAGGTGGTCAGACAGAGCTGAAACTTCTGTGACACACTCAAAATAGTGTCAAGAAGCATCCCTCCAAGTTTCGTGGCGATTGGACACCGTTTGGGCCCCGAACAGGCGGAAACAAGCCGCATATGCAAAATTCCAAGAATGGGCCTTGGGAGTGACCGGGGGCCCACAAGCAAAAGGAGTTGACCATGTTCAGGTGGTCAAACAGAGCTGAAACTTTTGTGACACACTCAAAATAGTGTCAAGAAGCATCCCTCCAAGTTTCGTGGCGATTGGACACCGTTTGGGCCCCGAACAGGCGGAAACAAACCACATATGCAAAATTCCAAGAATGGGCCTTGGGAGTGACCGGGGGCCCACAAGCAAAAGGAGTTGACCATGTTCAGGTGGTCAAACAGAGCTGAAACTTCTGTGACACACTCAAAATAGTGTCAAGAAGCATCCCTCCAAGTTTCGTGGCAATTGGACACCGTTTGGGCCCCGAACAGGCGGAAACAAGCCACATATGCAAAATTCCAAGAATGGGCCTTGGGAGTGACCGGGGGCCCACAAGCAAAAGGAGTTGACCATGTTCAGGTGTCAAACAGAGCTGAAACTTCTGTGACAACTCAAAATAGTGTCAAGAAGCATCCCTCCAAGTTTCGTGGCGATTGGACACCGTTTGGGCCCCGAACAGGCGGAAATAAGCCACATATGCAAAATTCCAAGAATGGGCCTTGGGAGTGACCGGGGGCCCACAAGCAAAAGGAGTTGACCATGTTCAGGTGGTCAAACAGAGCTGAAACTTCTGTGACACACTCAAAATAGTGTCAAGAAGCATCCCTCCAAGTTTCGTGGCGATTGGACACCGTTTGGGCCCCGAACAGGCGGAAACAAACCACATATGCAAAATTCCAAGAATGGGCCTTGGGAGTGACCGGGGGCCCACAAGCAAAAGGAGTTGACCATGTTCAGGTGGTCAAACAGAGCTGAAATTTCTATGAAACACTTAAGATGGTGTCAAGCAACATCTCTCCAAGTTTCGTGATGATTGGACATCATTCGGGCCTCAAACAGTGGAAAATAGATCGCACATGCAATGTTCCAAAAGTGGGCCTTGTCCGTGACCGGGGCCCAATTAATGAAAAAGTTGACCAACTTCCTGAAGTCAAAATGGGCTGAAATTTTTATGACATGTAGAAAATAGTGTTAAGAAGCATTCCTCCAAGTTTGGTGGCAATCGGACTTCGTTTGAGCCCAAAACAAATGAAAATGGGCCACATACGCGAAAAACCTGAAATTGGGCCTCGTTCGTGGCCCAGTCTGCGGTCACGGACCTTCAAGGGAGGTTTCCCACGATTTTGGGTGGTTTCCCTCCACTCCTCTTCGAAATCCAACTCCCCACAACTGCTATTAACTCCCCAAAACTGCACAAAACTGATTGGGAGTCTATAAAAAGGGAGAATTTGGAAGAAACATGGAAAAACACACACATAAGGAAGAAAAGTGAAGAAATTGAAGAAAGTCACCACCTAAGGCAACAAAGAAGCAAACTCCAGCAGCACTTCCACGACCATTCCCACCTTCTTTTCTTAGTTCTAAAGGTGAGCAAGAAAATTCAGAAGGAGAGAAGGAAGGGAAATGGCCAAAGTCCATACCATGTTGGTACGACGCCCATTTTTGAGAGGATGACATTGTCACCTTTGTTTCTCTCATTCGTAGGGCTTCTTAGCCATTACAAGAGTTGTGAAAGAAGCCTCTCTAGGCCTCATTTTGTTCCTTGAAAATGATAGGTTCAAATGACACAACTCCAGCTTCAAATTTGCCCATTTCGGACTTGAAACAAAAATGCAGTCCGTAAACACGAATGATGAGTTACAGCGGTTTCAATTGATTCCATGATAAAATGTGATCTTCTTGATGGTTGTCCACCGCTCCAAAGTCATGAGAATGGAGTTCCAACACTTGAAAGAAGTTCCAAGAAAGAACCAGCACGAACAGCACAAAAAACGGAGGCACAAGGCCATTGTCTGTCAGTGACCGTGACCCCCGGTCACTGGCAGGTTCCAGTGACCGCGGGTGAGTCACGGTCACTGGAAGGCCCTAGTGCCCGCGGGTGAGTCACGGTCACTGGAAGGCCCCAGTGACCGCGGGTGAGTCACGGTCACTGGAACGGGGTAGTGACCGTGGGTCACGGTCACCCCCCATTTTTTCACCTTTTTCCACATTTTCTTCCACCTTATGTACATTTTCTTGTATTTTCCAAATTGAGATCACATCTGAGACTTGAGGGAGGGGTTGTAAACTTTCAAAATGTATGTAAACAACCTGCATCCCCGCGGTCAGGGCACTTGAACCCATGTAAACAAAAGGGAAATTAATGATGAACTGTAATTATTTCCCATTCTTCTTAACGCTTAAAGTGCGTGAATGTCGGACCTTGATTCCGTAATTCATTTCCACGCCTACATTTTTAAGCGCGATCATCTATCAAACACAATCCTCTTTACCCCCATCTCTTTATCCATATCTACTGTTGTTATATCTCTCTCCTACATGACATCCTTACAAAAAAATAGGATTTATTTCCACTTTTATAAACCACTTCCTCTCTTTTTTGTCGTAATTGGTTTAGTAGTTACCAAAGGAGAAAGTAAAATGCAAAGGAGGAGAGAGAAGAGGAGTTTCTCTGTCCTATGTGGCATCCTTACAATAAATTGGATTAAGAGTGAATGAGATTCCTCCTATGTTGTGTTGATTCATTGCTTTTTATTTGGAGGTGGTGTAAGGGGCTATCGGCATATGGCCGTGGTGTGGGGGGGGGGGGGGGGGGGGCGCGCGCAGAAGATGGAGGGGTTTGTATATCCCATACAGAGCACATGGGATCACTGGTATATAACAACCGAATGTTAAAAAAGCCACTACCAAAAAAAAAAAAGTAACATAAGAATCATACATACATTATTTGCAGAATTAACCATAATCACATAAGAATCATATTCAAATAAACCCACATAATTGTAAATTGGAAAAATAAAGGTCTGATTATGGGCCTAGTGTTGTCCAACCCCGGCTCTCAAATAGAAAGGGCCTATAAAATTTTAGCTTTTTAATAAAAAAAAAAAACAAAAGCCCATGTATTTTGGGGGCTTGTTAGGGCCGGGCCGGGTACTATCGAGAGGGGGGCCCAATAGGCTTCTCTAATTCGCAGATATGGAAAGTGGCCTCGTCATTCATTTCCTATTCAAGAATTACCTTCTGTCTGAATCCCAAGCATTCTATTTCCTCTCCCCTCCTAATTTGTTGCTTCTTTCTTTCTTCTCCGCGGAAATGGCAGAGAACCAATCTCCAAATCCATCCATGCCCATCCAGCCGTCCAATCCCACCACGGACACCATCCAGCAGTCCAATCCCTCAAACCCTAGTCTCCCATCTCCCTCAATTGCCCCTTCTCCTTCCATGGAAATCCCCCAATTCTCCTCTCCCCAATTACTACTCCAGCAACAACAGCATCAGCAACTCAATCAAGTCCTACAGCATCAGCAGCAACAGCAACAGCAACAACAGCAACAGCAACAGCAACAGCAACAGCAGCAGCAACATCAACAGCAGCTAAATCAAACCCTGCAGCAGCAGCAACAACAGCAACACCAGCAGCAGCAGCAGCAGCAGCAAAACCTAATGTCATCCAATTTTCAGATCCAACAGGGCATGCAGAGATCCACATCCATGCAGAGAATGACCACGATGCAGCAGCATCAGCTCCTTAGGCAGCAGCAGCAGCAGCAACAGCAGCAGGCTGGAATCTACGGCCAGATGAACTTTGGGAGTGCCACCGGGGCTCACCTCCAGCAGCAGCAGCAGCTTGGCGGCGCGCTGTCGCGGTCCGGGCTGATTGGGCAGTCGGGGCAACCTGGTGGGCACCTGCCCATGTTGCCCGGGCAGGGTGGGTCTGCCCAGTTCAATTTGCAGTCACAGCTGCTTGCAACGGTATTGGATCTCTGTTTTGTTGCCCTTCTATTCTTTTAAATCGCGCTGTTTGTTTGTTTCTTTTTGTTACATTATAGTTTAGGAGGCAATGGGTGAAATTCTTTTGGTGTTTCTCTAGTTGAATTTGTTTGAGATGCTAAATTAGATAATTGTTTGATTGGGAGCTAAGAATTCTATTATTGTAATGCTTGAATTGCGCGAGTGGGGCTACATTTGAGCGGTTTGGACCATTCATTGGTGGGCCAGTGTCACAATGGATGAGTTTTGGCATTCCCTTTCTAAATGTATTTGAGATCCCAATTCTGAGAATTGGTGGGTTGATTGCTGGGAATGCTGATCTTCTATGATGCAGTTGGTCGAAGTTGCATTATGCAGTGTATTGGGTTGAATTATTAGTGTTTCCATTCGGCACAGCATTTTGTAAAACATGGGGCTGACATTTGAGTGGTACAGATCATTTATCAGGTCGGCCAGCCTCGCAAAGGATGAGATATGCATCAGATGTCTTCTCCATTGAACAATTGGAGCATTCCTGAAATAATTTACTCTTTGTAATATTTGTATGTCTCATTACTGCCCTACTGCTCGGTGTAGTTGGTTAGGGACGTGTGAGTCCTCTGGAGAGGCAGGGTAGCTAGGTTTGAGCTCCATATAACATAAAGATATTGTCAAATTTTCTCTTTAAGGAAAAAAAAGGGGTTAGATAACCACCCTGCCCCAACAGAAGAAAATTAATTTTTAAGTTAGTGAATCGTATTGTCGTTGTTGTAACCATATTCATGCAATTGTAGGGAGCATATATAATTTGTTGGTGCATAAAAACTTCATTAACGGTTCATGAATACTTAGGTGCTAGATGTAGATTTTATACCAATGTCTATTTGTTGCAGCAAAGGCAGAAGACAGGTTTGGTCCAAGGGTCCCAATTCATTCCAACTAATTCTTCAGGGCAGCCAGTGCAAGGGATGCAAGCGATTGGAATGATGAATTCGCTTGGTTTGAACTCACCGCTACGAGCGCATGGATCTCTTTCATATGTCCAACAGCAGCACTTAAGCGCGATGAGGCAACAACAGCTGTCGCAACAAGCATCGCTTACTTCTCCTCAGGTATTCTATTCATCCAGTCTTTGAACTCCCATAAAGAGTGCGATGTAGAAGGCCTCAACAGGGGTCTCTCTGAGGGAGAGAGAGAGTACGATGTATAAGGCCTCAATAGGGGTCTCTCTGTGAGAGAGAGAGAGAGAGAGAGAGAGAGAGAGAGAGAGAGAGAGGCTAATATGTGAATGGAAAATCAACAAAATTTATGATGAAGTTTGAAAAGATCTTGCGTGTGTCTGTAAAAATTGTATGTTGCAAGGAAAAGAAATGAAAAAGTACTTTGTCTTTGTAAATTGTATGTTTTTGTTCATTAACTACTACTTGCCGGTCGTTTAGTTCAAAGATAAAACCTGCTACTTGCCGGTCGTTTAGTTCAAAGGTAAAACAGCATAACATCTCTTAAAATGGATAAAAACCCTACATTTACAATTAACAAGTTGCTGTTATTTTGCCCTAAATATTCTGCAGGCAAACCTTGGCATTTCATAGGTATCATTTACTCATTTGCAAAAAAAAAAAAAAAAAATCTAAATTTTTACACTTCAGTTGTCAATCATATGTCAAAATGTTCCTCTTTGTAGCTCAATTTTGGTATTTTTGTATATATGATAAAAACTGCTTGCAAAATAATGAGGTTGGTGTTGTTGACACACTCAAAGGGTGTTTATTTTCTGTCTTGATGCTAGATCCTTCGAATTCTCCAGGGTTTCCTCCTGGCATCAAACACATGGGTATCCATATGATTCATCTAGAAACTCCTGATGTATTTTTTCTTCTCGATGTGTAACTGTGAAATATATTAGATATGAAAAAGAGATTACAAATGAATGCCATAATGAAAATTCCCTGCATGTATCCTCTCCTCTAAAAGTCCCACTTGGTTGGCTTGAGTATCAGTCAGATCTAGTGATTTCACTGCTAACTTGAAATGAGTGTCATCATTCCAAGAGACCATGAAAGATCATATGAGGTGAATGTCACTCACAAAGATTGGAGGATGCTTGGACCAGTCTCTAGTCAGTTGGGTTGATTTTTTATCCTACTAATGATTTATTTGGATGAGAATTGGGCCTCACCGTGCTGGTTTTTGTGGATACCGTACAGCCAACTATATGTGGTCATTTCTATTTAAAAAGTTAGACATAATATTATTTAGCGTACACAACAGATTTGTTTCAGAAGTTTTTGTTGTATCCACTTTTCGAAATTTTCTACATAGATGACGGAAGTTCTTCTGACGTGATTTTCTTGCACCATCATTAGATACTTAATGAGGATGTTCTATATCTAGATTGGAGAAATGAATCATATGCTTCCAGCACCATGATAATTACCACAATTGTAGCATGTGAGGCCCACTGTTCCGAGATCCAACCTGCTCAATATACTCGCCTTCCCATGTTTTGGCGGCCAAAACTTTGAAGCTCATTGGAGTTGAGCTGCTGCTGAATTCATCATGTGATTTTCACGTGAATAACTATTAGCCATTCACATTTTTTTCTTTGTTTTAATCCAGTGATCAACCCAGCAGTGGTCCGGCTGTTAAGTACAAAATTTGGCAAATGCCAATGAGTTGGAAGATTGAGTATTTTGAGTGGGTTGGTTCTTGTTAGTGGGCCGACATGCTCCACAAATGGGGCTGGCAGCATGCTTGTTACCTCACTGCGACCATCTCGACTATTTGTTTCCAGATTGATATCCATCATATACCTCTGCTTGTTGGATGTCACAGAACATGGGTATGGAGATGGCTCAACCTTACCTGAATATTGATTTTCATCATCATCATCATCAGCAAAGCCTTATCCCAACCATGTTGGGGTTAGCTACATGAATTCTGTTTCTCCATTCCGTTCTATTAACAGTGAATATTGATTTTAACAAATAAATTAAAATTTTGTAATATCATATTTTGCTATTTCAAAATTTAAATTTATTTTTAAATTGTTAAATCATTTATAAATTGCCTATGGTCTTTTATCCAAACTTTTTAATCGTAAAGATGTGTTGTTTGTATACATACATCACGCAGACCATTTTGTCTAAATTTTGTCTGTATGTGAACTCTTTATATTGAAATGCTTCAGATGTTATTTCTTGTGGAGATATAGGATCTCAACCAGGGAATTTATGCAGTACTGCTGTTTGACTTTGTACATGGTTCAATGCTCTGGCTTTGCTGATCATTTTATCTGTTGGCATCTTTGTGGATGAGGTTGCCTCAGAATCTTCTAGCCTGGAAGGCATAATCCCTAGCCCTTTAATGATTGGCCTTTTCTCCTTTGTATATGCCATTGTGTAATTTTCTCTGACTCCATTTGAAGATGATTGATGACATGAGCCTGTAGTATAGGTGGAATGTCCTTGTTGCACCTTTGAGATCACATGTTCAAATCAAACTGATTGAAAAAAAAAATTCATTAAGTGTTAGAATCATTCCATCAGGAGATCTTTGGGGCTTGCTCTATCTTAAGTGAAAAAAAAATTCATTAAGTTTTATTTTTTATTATTTTTTTTATTGGATATTGTCTCATCTTTTAATGTTCAACCTTTCTTCAGAGGTTGGCTCAAGGTTTGCCAAGGACATCATCACTGGCATCTGTGAATCCCCCTTTAACTGGGTTGTCACAGAATGGGCAATCAGCTGTGATGCAGAATTCTCTGTCACAAATGTGGTTGAAGCCAATACCACCAGGGATCTCTGCTCCAGGCTCTCCTTCATATAATCATCTTCAACAGCACCAGCAGAGGCAACGTGCTGCCTTGTTGCAACAACAACTCTCCCCATCTCCTCAGATGCAAAAAGGTTCCATGGCATTGAACCAACAACAAATAACTCAATTGGCCCAGCAGCCACAGCTGAGTACTCAACAACAGATGCATCACCAGCAACAACTCCCTTTGCAACACCAACAGCAGTATGCACAGCAACAACAACAACAGTCTCCTAGGATGCCGGGATCTACAGTCCAGAAATCCGTGAGCTTGACTGGTTCACAACCAGAAACTAATGCATCTGGCACAACAACACCCGGTGGGAGTTCTAGTCAAGGAACGGAAGCAAGCAATCAACTTCTTGGAAAGCGAAAGATACATGATTTGGTTACACAGGTCTTACCTCAAATCCACTTTCTAATAATCCTACATAAGGTGCATTAAGATGTACTTCAAATCATAACCATTTTGAATTCTGTAGTATGACAGATGGTCATCTTTTCTAAGAATTTCCACCTGCATCAATATATGCATGGCATAAATATATGATTTGTGTTGTCTTTTGATTTCTGCGTTACCAACGTGCATAACATAGCAGTACCACAGATAACCATCCGTTCTGAAAATATATTCAAATGCTTTTGGTCTGGGATACATGCTACATTTTGGTTGGAAAATGGCCAAGTCTCAGGATGTAATCCAACCTTGCCCTAAGAGAGTACACTGGAGTATAGCAGATTACTGATGCAGAAAAAATGGATCATTTTCTGAAATTGTACCTTCCAATTGACTTCTCATATCATGTGGAAATAAGAAGAGTCGGTGAAATGACATGGCAAAGGGTCAATTGGAAAGCAAGGAAATTGTGACATATTGCTTTAAGTGCCCCAGTTCCTATATATGTCTCATGGGGTCCTTCGCTGCAGTAAATGTACATTTTGCTGAATCTTACTATTTTCATGCTTTTCCCAAAGTAAGTTTTGGTTCATTGAGAGTGACTTAGAAAACGTGGTGAAGTGGGTCTCAAATATTGTCTCAAGGCCTTGGAGTTTCCATTCTTGGTGATGTAAACATTAAACTTAATAGCAATTTTTGTGAAACAATGAAATGAGATGTTTAGTGGCGGAGCTAGGATTTTCTTTTAGTGGGGGCAAGCAATAGTTGGCTATCAGTTGTAGAGCCACATTTATTTTAAAGGGGATCAATAATATTTTTATATTTATAAGTTTTGGCCTATCATTTTAATTTATATTTACATTACATGAATATTATCCTTTAAAATATATTTATTTTTCATAGTTTTTCAATAATATTCGAAGAAATAAGATCATAATTGAAAATACCTAAATCTTCTTAAAGGCACAATTTCTGTTTAAGGATAATTAAAATACAAAAGTAATATGACACATCTTAATGATTCAAACTACTCAAAATAATCATTTGCTTATTTAGGATTATAAATTGTATCTCACTCGAAGTAATTAAAGTAGGGCCCATGCAAGATTGATCACTTGTAAATAGATCCATCACTAATTTATTAATAAATTGATTAGTTAGTTAGGATCATTTAATATTGCACAATATTTGTTATAGATGTGAATGATTGAAAATCAATTGATTGATTACTTGTAATATTTTGACGGGCCACAATACTTGCAATAGTATAGGTGATTAAGAGCGTACCATTGATGGTCATTTACTAATTACATATTAAAGGATGAGTAATTGATGTGTAATATTTATGCTTCTCATAATAAATACTGTCCCCTTAAGTGGTTTTTCCAAATTTTCCTCAAATAAGAGTTAGCCTGGCTCACCATAAGAATGAGCATATACTCTTTTTAGTCATATGCTCAATAAGGTGGGATCAACTCCTCTTTGAATAAAATTTGGGGACAACAAAACTAATGAGAGTGACTTAATTTTTGACGGCTTGGATTTGTATTACGATTTTCTCGTTATCCCTTGATTTAATAGCTACACAATTTTGTGGTACTTTAACTATAGATTTCTTTGTGATTCAATTGTGGATAAGAGTTTGAAATTTTTTGCAAAGAAAAAGCCAAGATAGCCAAATCTATTCGGAATGAAAGTCATACTAGGAAAGAAAAATGTTTGAAGGAGAGAGAGGGAGAAAAAGATTTAGTTGATTGATTGCAAATTGCAATCACTCCTTAAAATCTAGAGAATGATTTATTTGCTCTTTTTGCAATCTAGTGAAAGAAAAAAATATCCTTAAGCCATTTTTAAATTCTCTCATTGTGTAGAAGAAAAAGTAGATGAGTGGGGGCGAAATTTTAAGGACATAAAATTCTTGAAAAATATTTCCATGACTTCAAAGGAGCATCCAAAGGTTAGTGGCCTCCTACCTCCACCCCTGCTGGAGATGTGAAAATCAAGTTAGTACTTATAAGGTGCATATGGAGTATGGACTCTACAATGCAGATTATTCTCGTAACTAAAAAAAAAAAGGATACAAATCTGTAATCCGCATAGACATGGAATTTCCATTTTCCTTTACAATGGTAAAGACTTGAAATGGCATAAAATTTTTGAAAAATTATTCCATGATTTCGAAGGAGCATCCAAAGGTGAGTGGGGCCACTTGACCCCTCCTCCCTCCGCCCCTGGAGATGTTAATGACATAAGGGCTAATATTTTGGTTTGTAACGTGTCCTAATTGAAAAAAAAATGGATTCTCGTATTATTTCAACATTTTGGATTCAGTTCTTTTAGGGTTAAAAAAATTCATGCAATGACGGATTGCAATGGCTGCGAACGATGGCGTATCGTCTGCCGGGTTGGCCTTGATCGCCATTTTGAACTATGATCAATTTTCTAGATCAATTTACCAATTTGACTGACTAATGAAGAATCCTGGATGCCATCTTTCTTTGATATCTGGATACTTGTACAAGCCTAACTTATCCTCATCGAACTGATACAATACTTGTATTGGTTCCTGGTACTGCATCAAAACTTCTAGATTATAAGTTTAGCATATCCTACTTAGTAAGTCCATTATTTCATATAGTTCTTTACTTCTCAACATAGAAAATGTTAGAAAGGAACATAAACAATGATAATTTCATTAATTTAGACGTGATCTAACAGAAAAATTGAGACACCTGTATCCATATCCATCTCCTAGATTTCCAAAAGTTCAGAGTCATATCTTTAGTCCCTGCATCTGTGTCCGTACCAGTATGCATATCTGGGCATTCTTTTTTTTTTTTTTCAATCTTTTTAAAGGTGGAAGCCTGGATATAATTTTTTTCTAATGAGTATCTGTTTTAATTTGTTTTAATTTAGTTTTTTTGTATTTTATGTTTTATTTTTATATGTTCTTAATGATCATCTTTTGGTTTTGTTGTAGGTGGATTCACAAGGAAAGCTTGATCCTGAAGTTGAGGATCTCCTACTGGGGATAGCTGATGACTTCATTGATTCGGTGATTCTCTTAATATACTTAGTATTTCTTTCTATATTATAGAGGTTTTGTTCATTTTGTGGTTAAGAAAACCCTACTACCATTGTTTCACTAGTTAGGTGTGTATTATATATTAACTTTGTTGAGTCATCATTCCTAAGTAGGTCCAAGTCATCATTCCTAAGTAGGTCCTTTTACTCTGTTGTGATAATCAGGACCATGTCTGATGGGCGTGGATCATAAAAGAGTTACTACTAAAACTTTGTTTCACTTCTTTTTAAGCATGCTTTACTGCTTTGCTGCATTTAGTACATCAGTGGTCTTTGATTTGAATAAAATGAATCTGTTACCTGTTTTCAGCCATCATATACAAGTACTATGAGACTTGTAATTGAAGTGCCTGTTTGGATTCATATCCAGAAGTTAAAGAGAACCAATGAAACATGGAGGTCCACATGTAGCCAATTAACTCAATAGGATTTTTTTAGCGAAGTTGTTTTTCTTTTCTTCTTCTCGAGAGAACCAAATGGATCCACAACTAGACCATTTTGTGTGGGGGTTTGTGGTGGGGGAAGACGAGGAAGGGGGATTGCGGTCCACATGTAGCCATTTACATCAATTAGGGATTTGTTATTTTTAGAGTATGTTTATTTTTTCTTCTTCTCACTCTCTCTCTCTCTCTCTCTCTCTCTCTCTCTACTTATTTTTCTTCTTCTCTCTCTCTCTCCCCTCAAAGGATTTGTGCATGTTGCATATGTAAGATACCATGTGCCAACCCAAAAGCTTAAGTTGATAGGTGGAAGGCCCAAACAGGTATATGAAGCCATGTCAAACCCATTACTTGGGCGATGTGGGACGTGGGACTTTTTCCCAACAGCATATGACAAACAATGTCTAGTTGATAATGTGCTTTAGATAGGTTTTTTTTTTTACTATTTAATGGGTCCAATTTGTGAAATTTTTGACAAATATTGAAGAAGATATTATCAACATATTTTTACACAGAGTCCTCTTAGTTGCAAGCCTAGATTTGCTTAGATCTAGGCTTTTATTCCACAGTATCTAATGAATGTGAAAACAAAGGAAAAGGAATAAGAGAGGGAAAAAGGAACAACTTGAGGGAGGCATAGAAGAAATGAGTAACCTACTAGATTAGTCGATCCTAGTTATGTGGTTATTTCATTATTTGAGGAAATTACAAAAAACCCCTGAAGTTTCTACTATTTACATACAGGCCCTATGGCTGGTTACTACAAATTAATTACAAATAAGTCCTATTGTCTAACTCAAGTCTAACTCAACCCCACCCCACGCCACCCCCCCTACAAAAAAAAAGCTGGTGCATAGATATTTACTATGCTTAGTTTGGACGTAAAAAAATGCAACTTAGCTTTATTCACGGCCTTAGTGAGGAAGTCTGCTAGTTGTTCTTCAGTAGAAACCTGTACCAACACAACATTGTCCTTCTCAAATTTTTCACATATAAAATTGTAGTCCACTTCCACGTGTTTTGTTTCCCATGGTCATGGTAGACAGGATTATTAGCCAATTTAATCGCTGTTATACTATCAGAGTAGAGAAACATTGGGCCACCTTGCTTGAACCCTATCTCATCCAACAATATCCTTAGCTGCAATATGTCACAACACCCATGAGCTATAACTCTGTGCTTGGCTTCTGCACTAGATTTTGCAGTAGCAACTTGCTTTTTACTTTTCCACGAAATCAGATTTTCTCCAACCATTTGTACAATATCCTATTGCAGACTTCCTATTTGATAAAGATCGAGCCCAGTCAAAATTTGTGAAGGCTACAGCCTGTGCATGTCTTGTATAGAATTTTTTGACCCGGTGATCGTTTCGAATATTGGAGAGTCCGATACATTGCTGTTAAATGATTAGTTCGGGGAGAATGCGTAAATTGACTTACTAGACTGAAAACATAGGAAATGTCTAGTCTCGTAATGGTGAGATAAATTAGCTTCCCCACCAATCTCTAATACATTCTTTTATCTTCAAGAAGTTCTCCACTTTCCAAGTGTAGGCTATGATTATTTTCCAACTAGAATTTCTGCTGCTTTGCTCCAAGTTTCCCCGTTTCTTGAAGAAGATCAAGGATTCGTTTTCTTTGGGATATAACAATTCCACTCTTGGATCTTGCTACTTCAATTCATAGGAAATATTTCAATAATCCTAGGTCCTTGATTTCAAACTTTGATCTTCGAAAACTCTTTAGCCTGAAATTTTCACCATCATCATCTGCTCTGACAACTATGTCATCAACATACACTACAATGATGACAATTTTTGAGTTTTTCCTTCTTGCAAAGATAGAATGATCTACATGACACCTGTGAACCCAACTTTGATTACAGCTTTGCTGAATCTTTCAAACCAAGCTCGTGGTGATTGTTTTAGTCCATATAAAGACTTTTTAAGAAGGCGGACTTTATTTTCCTGCATTTTGGAAACAAATCTTGGTGGAAGATCTATATAAACCTCTTCCTTCAAGTCCCTACGGAGAAACACATTTTTCACATCGCGTTGGTATAAAAGCCAATTGAAATTTGCTGCTAGAGATAAGATTACCCGGATGGAAGTCAACTTGGCTACTAGAGAAAATGTTTCAAAGTAGTCAACTCCATAATATTGAGTGAATCCCTTAGCAACAAATTTTGCCTTATACCTGTTAATTGTGCCATTTGGATTATATTTAGGGGGAAAAACCCATTTGTGCTCAATAGTGTGTTTCCTTTCTGGAAGAGTAGTAAGATCCCATGTGTGGTTTTTCTTTAGAGCATTCATCTCTTCTACCTTCGCCTCTTTCCACTTAGGATGTGATAGAACCTTAGACACATGCTGAGGTAAACATTCATTTGCTGAGTTAGAGATGAATGCACGAAAAGAAAATGATAGACAATGATATAAGATAGTTTTATATAGGATGGTGAGTACCTAGGTAACTTTTGATTGAGATGGAGGAGCTTTGGAAGATAAAGGATCTGGGTTTGGAACATTAGAAAATGAGAACACCGATCCCCCTTTTTTCCTTACCTTGGAGTACAATTGCAACGGCTCCTTGAACTTGACTATTTCCCTGTGTTCTTCAACACCCTATACCTTTGTATCTATCTCATTTGTTGACAATGGATGTACTGGAGTGGTGATAAATCAAGAAGAGGTAGACTACTCTCTTCACTTTTCCCATACGCTAGATCCTCACTTGTAGAAGAATAAAAAGGAACATCTTTATAAAAACTCACATCCATTGCAACAAAGATTTTGCCATTCTTTCGTGGAGCATAACATTTGTAGCCTTTCTAATTACTAGGATATCCCACAAATAGACTTGAATGCTTTTGGATCCAATTTATCCTGTTGGTGCTTAGGAATGTGTACGAAACAAGTACACCCAAACACCTTTAGTGGAACTTGAAAGACTGCCATGCTAGGACATAATACCTCTATTGGACTCTTTCCTTCTAGTATCCTTGAAAGCATTCTGTTGACAAATATGTTGCTGTTAAAACACCATCTGACCATAAGTACTTTGGGACATTTGTTTCAAACAAAAGAGCTCAAGTGACCTCCAGAAGGTGTCTGTTCTTACGCTCAACTAGCCCATTCTATTATGGAGCATAGGCACATGAGGTTTGACATTCAATTCCATTTTCAGCCAAGTACAATTGAAAATCTTTTGCCCCATTATCAGATCTTAATGCTTTTATCCTTCTATCAAACTTAACTTTCACCACTTTATGAAATGTTATGAAGATACGTAAAACTTCATCCTTTGCTTTCATCAAATAAACCCATGTTACTTGACTTGCATCTTCAATAAAAGTAACAAAATAACGATGTCCATAAGTGGAAACCACAAGAGCATACCGCACATCATAATGCACTAAATCAAATGGACTAGTACTTTCTTTTTTTAAGTTTGATTGAATACATAGTTCTTTTATGCTTAGAAAATTGACATGAATCACATCTTCAAACATAATCTTTTTTTATTTTGAATGTTCAAAAATGAAATATTTCTAAGACATTGCACCAATGCATGACCAAGACGACAATGCCATAGTAGCACTTTATTGTTGTCAACTACTTCAGTTTGAAGAACTTTGGGCTTTGTCCTCTTCAGATCCAAGGTCATATCTATTTTCAAATTGTACTCAAAGGGTGTTGGCCGGCCTATCTCTGCCCTCTGTTGCTTGAGATGGGTATCGAAGACTGGGGTCGTCCTCCATTCCGTTTTGAAATTTCATGGCTTTATGAGAAAGGTTTTGAAGACTTGGTTAAAGAATGGTGGTCCTCTTTTTCAGTTAAAGGATGGATGGGATATCAACTAGCTCAAAAATTAAAGCTCCTTAAATAGAAGGTGCAACAATGGAAAAAAGAAGTTTCTGGAAACGGGAAAAAAGAATTGCTAGTTAGGTGAGATTCAAATTATAGATGCCAAAGAAGAAGACGGGATTCTTTCGGAAGAGGATTGTGTAAACAGATCTATTCTTCAGAAAGATCTTTGCAAGCTTATTTTTCAAGAAGAGATTAAATGGAAGCAAAGATCAAGAAATAAATGGTTAAAGGCAGGTGACCGGAATACTAAGTTTTTTCATGCGATTGCCAATGCCCGTCGGCAAATTAATTGCATAAATGTTATTTCTGCTAGAGGAAGAATGTGGGATAATAGAACTGATATTGAACAAAGGTTGTTAATTTTTTCCAACATTTATATACTGGAGATATGAGGCAGAGACCAAGGGTGGATGGGATATCTTTTCGACAGCTCTCGAACTCAATGGCTCTTGAAGCGAGGTTTACCAAAGATGAAATTAAACAAGCTGTGTTTGATCTTGGTGGTGATCGTGCTCCCAATCTGGTTCTTGTAGTTTTGTTTTTTGTTTTTTTTTTCAACACTTTTGGGATTTATTAGAAGATGATCTATTTGCTTTTGTAATGAATTCTATGGTAATGGTGTCTTTACAGGGGAGTTGGGTGCTTCTTTCATTTCTTTAATCCCTAAGAAAGATGGAGCTATTTCATTGAAGCATCACAAGCCTATTAGTTTGATTGGTAGTCTGTCTAAAATCCTTGCCAGAAAGGAGATGTGGAAGATGTTTCTATGTTATTTGGCATATTTGGAAGGAGAGGAATGCAAGATGTTTTGAAGAAAAGTCAGTCAGTGAAGCGGTTTTGCGTGGAAAAATCAAGTTTTTAGTTGCACAATGGTTGAAGTTGAATCCTTTATTTAAAGAATTCATGGTGGATCAAATGATGGTGAACTGGAAGGAAATATCTCTCTTAACTAGGCTGTTTGGTTTTAGCTTTTCCTATTTCTTTTGAGTGGGCGCCTTGTATTTATGTTCTTGTCTTGTTTTCTGACTAGTAGAATCCTTTTGTACTGGTTAGCTTTTGTTTTCTATTAATGAAGTTATCATTCAAAAAAATAAAATAAAATCCTTGCCAAAGTTCTTGCTAACCATTTGAAAACAGTGCTTCCTGAAATTATTTTAGATATTCAAGGAGCTTTTGTGGATGGTTGTCAGATATTGGACAGCCACGAATGTATTGATTCAAGGACTCATCAATGCCGTCCAGAATTAGTCAGCAAATTGGATTTTGAGAAGGCTTACGAATGTATTGATTCAAGGAATCATCAATGCCGTCTAGAATTAGTCTGTAAATTGGATTTTGAGAAGGCTTATGATATGGTGGACTAGCGGTTTCTCCAATGCTTGATGGAAAGAATGGGTTTGGAGAGAAATGGCATCAATGGATTTTGAATTGTGTGTCGTCAGCTCATTTCTCTGTTTTTGGTGAATGGCTCCCCCGAAGGATTTTTTACAAGTTCTAAAGGTCTTTGACAAGGAGATCCTCCATCTCAAATGCTCTTTGTTATTGTGGCAGAAGCTTCAAATGCTTTGATGGTGAAAGCTTATCATATGAAGCTTGTTTCTGGCTTTTCTGTTAGTAATGAAGCTCATGAGATAACTCATTTACAGTTTGCAAATAATACTATTATTTTTTCTAATGCGTCTTTGGCCCAATTGAATAATTTGAAAATCATTTTGAAATGGTTTGAAATTTTGTTGGGTTTGAAAATCAACTATGAGAAATGTGATTTTATTTGGGTGAGGATGGTAGTTAGCCATGTTGATTTATTTGCTTGAGTTTTTGTTTGTAATGCCGGGAGACTTCCTTCTAAGTATTTGGGATTGCCTTTATGTTTAGGGCTTCCAAAGAAATCTTTATGGGATACTGTGGTGGAGTGGATTGATAAAAAATTGAGCTCCTGGAAAGGCAAGTATTTGTCTATGGGAGGTCGCATTACTTTGATTAAATCAGTGCTGGCTAGTATTCCGTTCGTTTTCTTTCTTATTTCAGTGTCCTAAAACTGTTGTGTGAAGAATTGAAAAAATTCAACGAGATTTTCTTTGGAATGGTACTGTCGAAAAAAGGGTTGTATCACCTAGTGCAGTGGGAGACTGTCTGTAAACCTTTTACTCAAGGAGGTTTGGGAATCTGGTCTATTGAGAAGGTTAATAAAGCCCTATTGGGTAAATGGTTGTGAAGGATGGGGGAGCCAAGCAACAGTTTGTGGAAGAAGATCCTTTCTTCAAAGCAAGTATAGGTTGGCTAATGATGGTGGGAGTGTGCCTAGTCAAAGTTATAATGCTTTTGGTATATGTAAGTCTATTCTTTCAGTTAAGAAAGACTTTGGTTTGTGGATTCGTTATAGGGTTCATGATGGAAGTTGTGTCAAGTTTTAGCATGTTGTATGGTGTGGGCAATCCAGTTTGCTTAGGCAGTTTCCTTCTTTGTATATGTTGGATTTGAGACAACGTGCTCTTGTAGCAAAATTTTTTTGTTCAACGGCAAATGGAGTAGATTGGGATTTTTCGCTTCGGAGAAATTTGATGGATGCTAAAATTGCTGATTTTGCTCGTTTACTTGACTGTCTTTAAAAGAGTTTTTTGTTAGATGGGGGTGGCAAATCTGATGTTAGGATTTGGAATCTAGAAGTAAAAGGTCATTTCTCAGTTAAATCCTTTTACAAGGTTTTGGCTTCTTCAGATATTACAATGGAGGGTGGGTACAGCTTTTGAGTTTCCTATGTTCCTCCTAGAGTTTTGGCTTTTTGCTAGGTGGCTAAGCAACATAAAATCTTGACCATTGATAATTTACGTAAAAGAAATCATGTTATAATTAATGGCTGCCCGTTATGTTTGAGAGATGAGGCGTTAGTGAATCATTTGATGATCCATTGTCCTTTCACTTATAGAGTTTGGTTTATCCTTATTCATAGGTTTGATATGATTTGGGTTATGCCAAAGACTATGGAAGATCTTTTTTTTCAATGGAAGTTAGGGGGCAAGTTTGTTCGTGGCAAGATTTTATGGAAGTCGGTTCTTTTTGCTACTTGTTGGAAAATTTGGAAGGAAAGGAATAAAAGAGTTTTTTTGCTATCAAAGCAAATCGGTAATGGATATTGCTCAATCTATTAGTTGGATGGTGTCTAAATAGGTGACTAAGCGTAAGGAGTTTATTGGTGTTTCTCTTGATGATCTTAAATTTAATAGATCTTGAGCTCCTTTCTTGAAGGGATCTTGGCATGATAAAGTAGTGCAAAGTGCTCTTTGGCAAAGTCCTTCTGGTGTTCTCAAGTTGAATTTTGATAGTAGTTATTGTCACAATATCTGTTGAGGTAGTACTAGTGGAGTAATTCGTGATTGTGAGGGTAAATTGATTAGAAACTATTCTGGGCTTGTGGTCTCACTATCTGTAAATGAAGTTGAAGTCTATGCTCTGTTGATTGGTTGCCATGAGTTTCTTAGATTGGGTGGTAACAATGCAATTCTTGAAGGTGATTCTTTTTCAGCTATTCGGTGGGGCTCTTGAAGAGCTTCTTACCCTTGGAGATTGGGAGATTTGGTGCAGGAAGTGCAAATTATTTCTAACTAGCTTGGAGCCTTTTTTCATCATGTTCTTAGGGAGGCAAATGCTATAGCAGATGCTGTAAACTTATTTCAAACAAGCTTTGATAGATGAAACAAAAAGAAGACAACTTGTAGAATATTGGTCATACCCAATGTGGGGATTGACCCTCTCTTTATAGGAATTAAATGGCCCAATTTGGGCTGATTGCAATCAATCACAATTTATTACAGCCTAATTACATCCTAAGAATAAATATAAAGAAGATCTAAGATATACAAAATTGGTATGTACAGGTATGTATACAGACAGTCCAAATATAAGATGTTTGACTGTTATCTTGAGAAGATCTCACGTGAGTGTTATCGTATTTGGGCCTTCTCTTGTTAGGCTTGACTGATATGGTCCTTATCTTTAGAGGCCTTATCTCTACACTCCCCCTCAAGTTGGTGCAAGTCAGAACAAAGCATCAATTTGGAACAAAGATAGTTGTGGCGATCACGAGGGAGTGCTTTGGTGAAGCCATTTGCCAATTGATTATGAGAGAAGACATAAGGCAAATGGATGATATCAGTGAAAACTTGTTGCCGAATGAAGTGACAGTCGAGTTCAATATGCTTAGTCCTCTTATGAAAGACGGTATTCTTGGCAATGCGAATGGCGCTAGTATTGTCCACATAAAGCGGAGTTGGATTAAAAGAAAATGCACCAAATTCCCGAAGTAATCGATGAGGCCATACAATTTCACTCATTTGATTCCTATAAAGAAAGGGTCGATCCCCACATTGGGTATGACCAATATTCTACAAGTCGTCTTCTTTTTGTTTCATCTACCAAAGCTTATTTGAGATAAGTTTACAAAATTGGTATGTACAGGTATCTACACAGACAGTCCAAATATAAGATGTCTGATTGTTATTTTGAGAAGATCTCACGTGAGTGTTATCATGTTTGGGCCTTCTCTTGTTGGGCATGACTGATTTGGGTCTTCTCTTGAGAGGCCTTGTCTCTACAGATGCTCTTTCTAAGGAGGGAGTTTCACACATGTCCATTCTTTTTGATGTCCAGTTGTTTTTTTTGTTTTTGTTTGAGCTTTGTCTTGGTTTGAGCAGTTTCTTTGCTTTGGTTGTTCTTTTCTATTGAAATAAATTTGATTGTTTTTCAAAAAAAAAAACAAAAAGGAAAAAAGAACATTGTTCTCATTACCACTACCAATCTTCTATCTTGTCCTCGTATCCTGAAAGACACAATAAGAAGGATAAAGGGTCACACAACAATTGAGATTTTTTATTAGAGCACTAATAGACATAAGATTAAATGAGAAGCGATGAACATGGAGGACTGACAATAAGGAAAGATTGGGTGGGACTTGGATCACTCCTTTTCCAACTACTGTAGCATAAGAACCATCTGCAATTCTCACCCTTCCTTGAGTGGTAGCACTATAAGACATAAAATCAGAACATACAGATGTCACATGATTTTTAGCCCCTGAACAAATAACCCAAGTAGATGATGAGACAGAAAATGCAAGTCTTGTAGGGCTATGAGATGAAGTCATGCGAACTGATGGATCTTGACCTTCTATAGTTGCCATCCTTTGATGAAGAACTGAGAGTTCATCCTTCCAATGTTGAGTGCCTGTCTTGCTTTGCAGTATCATTAGGATGCTCCTCTTCAGCTGGTGTGGCAAACACATTCCGAGGCTTTCGATTTAAATCTCAACAAGTCTCTCTAATATGACGATATCTTCCACAATGAGTACAATAAAGTTTGTCACCATAACCACCATGGCCACCACCACCACGACCACCACCGCGATTACCACTACCATGGCGACCTCCATGGCCATAACCTCTACCTCCATCATGCTCTATATTAGTCACTGTGTTACCTACAATGGTGTTTGCAAGAGCTGATTGTTCAAATACTACATCTTGTTTTACATTCATTACCATCTGACGACTTTCTTCTCCTTGCAACAAGGCAAACATTGTGCCTATAGGTGGTAAAGGATCCTGACTGGTTACATGCACACAAATAGTCTAAAATTCTAGATTAACATCCCCTAAAAGTTTCAATATGTGCTTATCCTCTATCAATTTTCCTTCTCGGCACAACATGGCTTCTTGGCACAACAAGATTAAGGACTCATATACAACTCCAGTTATTTCCATTGAGCCCTGAACTAAGAGTAATAGTCACCAATTGATAGACTACCTTGTTTAAATGTAACAATTTCCTTTTTCAATTTAAGGACCCTAGCATTATTTCTTTTTTGAGCACAGGCAGCCCCAATGGAATTCCAAAGGTTTTTTTATAGTGTTCACGTACTTAAAACTTTTTGCAATTCCTGCTTCCATTGAATTCAAGATTAAATTCATAACCAATGTATTTTCTGAGATCCCCTCTGAATATTTTGGATCATCCTTATTGTGTGCTTTAATGCTCCCTTTATAAGAACCCTGAATTATAAATGGGCCAAGCCTGAATTATTAAATGGGCTAAATGGGCTTAGAGAGGCCGAGTTTCGATCAGTCCAATTCATGACTGGATTGGGCTATTGGGTCAAATTTTTCAGGTCCATAAATGATCCAAACTCACTTAATTGTGACTCTATAGCTTCCCAAAATTATGACTGTGAAACTCCCACACTTAAATTCCCCAAACTTAAATTTTCCAAAAATTATAACTATGTAACTCCCAAAATAATGACCTTAAATTGTGACTTTTAGTCTTCTTAGGTGATCTTTCAAGGGAAATCCTTTAGGATTCCAGCTCTATATAAGAAGAGATCTCCTCTCATGTTTGGTCACTTTCTCATGGTTCTCATGGAAGAAGAGTAGGAGTCCAATAGAGTGATATTTGAAAATAAAAGCAAGGAGATTCCAAGGAATACCTAACATAGTGGATGTCTGATTTGAGGTCACTTATCACACCCTTTGATATATGCAAGTCTCCTAGGTCGTCCAATAGCCATTTTGGCCGAGTAAGCCCAATCTTTATAGTTAGTGTCATGGAAGAGTTCTGGTGTTGAGACTTGTAATATTGGGAAATTGTGGAGCCACAACAGGCTGATCACTTTTTGTCTCCATTGAACACTCGACGATTGAATGCAGAAAGAAACACCAACAAAGAGAGATGAGAGGTAAATCTCAAACCCCCTTTTTATATATATATATATATATATTTCAACAGAACTGATGAAGGTGTTAAGTGATTCACAACATGAAAAACACCAAACCAGAAGAATGATACCTTCACTGTCGATGCATTGAGGAGATGACCAGTTAGACACTTATGACCAACTCACGACCAGAAAAGCATCCCAGAAGCACATCCATTAACACATAGAAGTCCTAAACAAGAATCCCAACCCACAAACAAGCCACCAAGAAGGCTTTGAACAACTTCCAGCACTTTTGACAGAGAGTTGGCCCTCTACACATGAAGAACACACCATACAGCCATATACGCTCAGCCAAATTTCTGTACAGATGAAGAAATACATCATACATCCACAGAAAATCAGCCAAACATAGAGAATGACTCAGCCGGATAACACCTACATCATATCGTCAACAGCAGGGATGAAAAACAGCCCAGCCGAACCTCTTTGTAGGTTCAGCCGAGACTTGGAACCTCCAAACTTCGACCCTTCTTGAAATCTAAGCCTCTAGGCCTTTTCGTATGACCCTCTTCTACTAGCAGGTAGGCTCTGATACTAAGTTGCGAGCTTAGATCTGCTAAGATCTAGGGTTTTATGCCACAGTATCCAATGAATGTGAAAACAAAGGTTTAGGGGCTGCTGTCTATTATCTCTGTTTGTTGTGTTTGATGTTGCACTTTTCATGTTTTGTGTAGGCTGTCAGTATATCTCTCTTGTAGTGCATGCTATTAATGAAAGTTACCATAAAAAAACAAAAAAGAATGTGAAAATGAAGGAAAAGGAGCAAGAGAGGAAAAGAGGAAGAATTAGAGGAAGCCATAGAAGAATCGAATAACCTACTAGGTTAGTCGATCGTAGTTATGTGGTTATTTCATTATTTGTAGAAATTACAAAAGAACCCTGAAGTTCTACTATTTACAGACAGGCCCCTCTGGCTGGTTTACTACAAATTAGTTACAAATGTGTCCTATTGTCTAACTCAACACTCTCTTGTAGAAGTTCGTTTGTATATTTCAAGTGTTATGTTGCTTCCAGTGTTCTATGATGCCCAGGTATGCCATGGACACAGTAGAGACTGCATAAATATGTATAAGATGATGTTATGTGACATAGATACACTGCCTTTTCTGAAGTATCCAAGTACCACAGCAAACGGGAGTATTTTTTTTTTTTTTCATTGAGAAGTTTTTTTGATGCAACAGTAAAAGGAGTTGTCAGGTTCGCCTAGGATACAATTCTGCATCTAATACTTCCAAGGTCTTTTTAATTTAGGAGTTTGGTTCCTTCATAATTCATATTGGATCCTCCAGGTGAAGAATTTATATGATCTAGGTCTGCATCATTGATTTATGACCACATTGCTCCAAATTTTAGAAGTACCATGAATCTTTTATTCTTGACTTTTCTTGTATTGCTACGTTTGTTTTGATAGTTTTTATTTAAATGAGCATTGTAATCCATGTTTGATGTCTCATCAAGAAAATTGTGTTATGTATCTCATTGAAGTAGCCCATGTCTTATATGTACACAAACAAGTGTATTGCTGCAATTGTTTTCCCCCCTCCATGTTTGGCGCAATCTGTCTCTAAATTATTACTTAAGAAAATAGCTGCGTCAACACAAATTTGCTATGGGCATTGTACTTGTGCTGGGCCACATATGATGTGGTTGTAACTTGTAATCTAAGAGAAGCCAAAGCCTTCAATTTTGGCTTCCTTGGCAATAGCTAGAATTTCAGAATCCACATAGCTTCATAGGCTCTTCTGGTGGCTGCTATGTTAGTGCCCATGATTTTTCTTAGGTATTGACCTAATTAGGGCTGCAGTAAAAGGTATGTCTGGAATTATCAACTGAAAGTTTTAGTTCCTAATGGATGGCTTATTGTCAATTACACTTATTTTTTTTTTCTCTGGTCTGAATATATGTCCATGTTGACAAGTGCCTATGCCATAGTTTGAAGGTGCTCCTTCTCACAGTTACAACTGTCATGTTGTGGGTTCAAGTCATGTTGATCATCATCATCAAAGCATTGTCCCAACTATATTGGGGTCAGCTATGGTAATTCTGTTTTTCCACTCCGATCTATCCTAAACCAAATCCTTGGATAGGTTGTACTTCTTTAGATCTAACCTTCGTACTTCTATCCACGTCCTCTATGGCCTACCCCTTCTCCTTTGTAGGCCATTAACCTGCATGGAAAAACTTTTCCTTACCAATGCCTTTATCGGCTAGCATTGGACATGTCTAATCCATTTCAAATGGGTTTCTCTTAACCAATGGATGCTACCCCTAAATGCTTCCCAAAGTGTTCGTTTCTTATTATGTCCTTCCTAACTTTACAACACATCCACCTTAACATTCTCACCTTTGCTACACTCATTTTGTCCATATGTTGCTTCTTGATTAGCCCACATTATGCTTCATAGGTCATACATAGTCTAGTTGTTATCCTGTTCACTTTCCCTTCAATCTTGTTGGTTCAAGTCATGTTATCTATCATAAAATAAAAATAAAAGTAAATAAAATCTATCCATGTCTTTTACAGAACTGTTAACACAATTTCATCTTTCCCTATAGTTATGCTAGGTGTTTTTGTTTTTCAATGGCAGCTTATTTGGCCTTATTGTTTCATAGTAGGACATATCATAATTGGCTAGAATTCCTGTGTATGAGTATAATGATCAAATGTGGTCTCTTTTGTGTTTTTCTTCATGATTTTGCAGCCTTCCTAGTGAAAAATTTGTCCTGTCACTTTTTTTTCCAGGTCACTACATTTGCATGCAGTCTGGCAAAGCATCGGAAATCTTCAACATTGGAATCCAAGGATTTAGTACTTCACTTAGGTGTGTGTTTTCTTAGTTAATCCATGCTCATATAGTGATTGCATGTAGTTATGATAGTCATGAACTCATGGTAGTGAATCATCATCAGCAGCATCATCATCATCATCAAAGGCTTGTTCTAACTATGTTGGGGTCGGCTGCATGAAGACATGATAGTCAATATGTGCTTCAAAATCAAGCTAGGGCCTGTGTTTCAATCATCTTGACTGATTTGATGGCCCCACAGATGGGATATTGACCCAAAGTGCATCTTAATTGAAATGATCGCAATCCTGCAATCAACTGCTGGGAACATAAACATCTTAGAAATAAATATATATGCATTATTGGTCATGAGAAGGCCGGAGAATGAAAATTTTGATTGTCCAATGTGGGAGTGAGTGGTCTAGATGATTTTCTTGAGGATATTACCAGAAAAATCCCTTAAATTCACTGTACATCAAAAAGAACCTAAAACATATATATCTACCATAATGGTCCTTGAGGCCCTTTTTGGTTTATTTTTTTTGTTGCTTTGACGAGTAGCAATATCCCCCTCATTTGAATGTACGAGTAGAGATATCCCTGCTCTTTTCTTCTTCTTCTTCACAAGTAAGCAGCGGTGTCGCCGCCCAAGTCAGATTTAGGAAAAGAAATCATTCTTTCTTCTCGATGGTGGTTGCTTAGTGGTGGAGGTTGGATGGTGATGATGGGGTGAAGTTGAAGACCATGGTGAAAGGGAGATGTGATAGATGAGTTTGTAGGTATGGTGCTGGTTTAAATACTGTCAGATGGATTGGTGGGAAGGGGGATAAAAAAGAAATGAAATGAGATGATAATGGGAGCAAAGGTGGTTTGGAGATGGGTAGTGTTTGTGAGAAAGGCGGGGTTGCAAATAGAAAGAATGCAAGAAGAATAAAAAAAAAAAAAGAAGTTAAAAAAAAAGGAAACAAAAGAAGGAAGAAGCAAGAATAGGTGGGTCAAGAAAGAGAGAGGCGAGTTATGTGAGATAGGAGTGAAGTTTCATTCGTTTGGTTGGAAGAAGATGAATGAGTTTAGATGAGTTTTTTTAGGTTATAGGAGAAAGAAGGATGAGGGAAATGATGGGTTGAGATGGCTATAGATGAGTATGGAGTGCTTTTGGTGACTAGCTTCCATGTACATCCAAGTCCAAGACCATTGAGGTCACCATATCATGAAGGAAAATATTGTTCAAGTAAGGGGTTAATAGAGGTGGAAGGAGTTACAGGAAGGAGGAGAAAAGAGAACAATGAAGAAGAAGAAAAAATGAGATATCCCTGCTTGTGAATGCAAGTGAGCGGGGATATCGCTGCTCAGCAAAACAAGAAAAAAAATGAACCAAATAGGGCCTCTAGGACCGTTGCGGTGGATACATATATTTTGGGTCCTTTTTGGTTTTTAGTGACTTTAATAGGATTTTTTTGGCTAAATCCTTTAAAAACTATGTACCGAAATGAATAAATCAGTGATTGTGCAGTTGCTCAGCTCAGAATCCATAATACCTTCTGTTTTCAGTTTTTGTTTTAATTTTATTTGTGGGATTTATCATCACAGTTAGACCTTCACATTTTTTTCCCTTCTCATTGCAAAAACAAATCCGCAATCAGTAGCATAGTCATGGAAGGTTCTCAATTTTGCAACCACAAGGAAGTGGGTTCCGAGTCATGTTTGTAATTAAAAGAATATGGTAAAATAAAATATGATAATATAAGAAGTTAGACCTGCATTGGGATGAAGTCAGTTACATTGTATTGTCATTCAAGGCTGAATGTTCGCAATAAAGAAATGACAAGAATTCAATGGGCACAACCAATAAAAATAATAATATAATGTATATGTCTGGTCATTTTATCAAACAATCCTGCCATATGGGCTTTATATAATTTAATGCTCTAGCAAGCAGCAAGGTGCTTTTCATCAAGGTTTCGCAATTCTTGAAGCCTTAATCTTGCATTGTGTTTCTTGTGTGAAATCATTTCACCAAGCGACATGGAGCGAAGTCATTTTGATTTCCAATGGCACCGTTGCCTTGCACCCATGGACCAAGGAGAATGGCATGCTATGGGTTGTTTCACAAACTCTAGTTCTAGTCCCACAGTGCTTCAGGTAACTTATCACTCCAATCCCGTTTATGTTTGGAGATTTCTTTAGGCGGTCTTATTGGAAAACCATGTCTTTTGAGAAGTTTATGTGAAAGACCATGAATTGAGTATCAAAACATGAATTTTAACAAGTTTAGGTGAAAACCATGAACTTCTGCAATTTTTTGGTATGAAACATGCATATCACAAGCTTAGGCTGGAAAATCCCTGAGCAATATACTATAAACTAGATATTTTTGGTTGAAAAACCATGAATTGGTCTAAAAGCCATGTGAAGTGCAGTTACAGGCAGCTAAGGAGGTTTTAGGCTGTCCAGATGGCCTTCCTTACAGCAAGTGCATTGTTAGAAGACGTGATGTCAATGCATTTTTTTTCATGGGTGGCCTTAGGAGGATAATTTTTTTTTTCATGGGTGGCCTGAGGAGGATGGATCCATGGAAAAGATCTCTCATTCTTAATGAGATGAGGATGTTTTTTCAATCATTGTTTTATCTGTTACCAGTTTTCCATGAAGTTAATGGGGAAGTGGGCATCTTTGTAATGCAAAACTTTGATAATGGTCATCTATACCTTTGATCTTTTTTCTGTGTATTTTCATTCCTTCTATGCAAAGTTTCATCATATCAGGTGTGTGAGAGTGGGGGAGAAAGGATTTGCTTGGTGTTTTGAAGTGTTACGTGGAATTCAAAGAAAGGGTAGATCGATAAAGACATGGTAGTCAGAAAACGTTAGATGGGAAGAGTGGAATGGATTAGCGAGGCTTATAGGGATGAGAGGAAGCATAACTTGAAAATTCTACTCCTGATTGGTTAAATAAGATACAATTGATGATGATGATGTTCCTTGCATAGCTTTATAAATGCCAAACAGCTGCAATTAAGTTTCTTGCAGCTGCTTTTTCCCATGTTTATCTAACTTCCAAAGGATGAAAGTCGTACATACTTGCTCTTTGTTTTATGCTGCTTGTTTTTATTTATTGAATCTAATTAAAGTTGATCACTGTGCAGAGAAAAATTGGCATCTGACAATTCCTGGATTTACCAGTGAGGAACAAAAGAACCAAAGAAAACATGTATGGGATGCTCTTTTATCTTTTGCACTTTATGCATGTATGTAGTATAACTATAAGCTAAAACAGGTGAACTGCTTCCCCCTGAGATCAGGTTTGCTTTTTGGTACAAATAAAACTGAAGTGGGATTTTGTGAAGAAAATGTGGACTGATTGAATACTTACCATCCTTGGAATGGACTATAAACTTCAACACATTTTACTTTCAATTTGTGGAAGCCTTCTACTGAAGGTGCCGCTCCCGCTCTAGAATCTTTCCCTCTAAGCAGTTAGGCACATAGTCTTACTTTTTCAATGAGTCTCAAAAGAATAATTAACTGGTTTTCGGGCCTGTTTGGGTAATTTACTTGTAAAGTTAATTGAAATGAAAGTTCAAATTAAGAAACATGAAAAGAAGAGGGGCCAAATCCAAAAGTAAAAACTTTCAAAGTTCACCTTCTTTGACTTTTTGTGATCTTGTGGCTTGAGAAGGTACCTTTTTTAACTTTTTTGGATAAAATGGAGAGAGCTTTTTGTCATTTAGTGGAATGAGAGAATAGCATTTTGACTAAAAAAAGGTGAATTTTGAAATTTGGTACTTTTTTATATGACATCTTGGTGCAGGACAATGTGAAACCTAGCATATGCAATGCAATGTAATCAGGAAATTAATTAATTAACACAGAAAATTCAGATCTGGCCAATTACCAATAGTTAATTAATTCCAAAGAATGAATCAGGTATAGATCTAGGCCTTTTCACAGATCCCGCAGTAGTATTCCTCAGTTTTGAGAGAAGGATCTTATGGAAGGTAAGACTTCCAACACTTAGGGTCTTGATTTGCAAAGAAAAGGATTCTTGAAGAAAAGCAAAGCCCAAAGTGTTAAATATCAAATCTGGTGTTTTGGTTCCACAACCTAATCAGTAGATCTGAAGTTCTATGGTCTATGAATGTGCTCAAGAAGGAAAAATAGAAGAGATACTGGTTACCTTTATTGGGCTCTCACCAAACTCCAATCACAGGAGGTGTTAATGGCGGTTGGCAAGAAAGGTGGCTTGCAAACCCAAGTTGAGAAGAAGAACTGCCTTTCTTATTCCAAATCAATTTTCATACAAAGCATCATGAAGAAGAAAAACCTAGATCTAAACTTAATATGCTTCTCCACCCAAAAAAGGAAAAAATCCAAACAAAATAAGAAAAGAAGAAAGAGAAAGAAGTGGGGACATGCGCAAGTTTGTAACTTGCGCACGAATCCCAACTTGCACACAATCTTTTTTTTTTTTTTTTTTAAATGTGGTCCCCCTTTTCCTCTCACTTATTACATAAGATTGAATACGGGTCCCTCTTCATTAATAAAGACTTAACATGGGACCAAACAACTAAACAACTTATCCTATGGGACCAAACAATTAGACTATGGGACCAAATAACTTAAACAAATTAAAACAAGGGACCCTTCCACTTTCTTCAACCCATGTGGCACTTCTCTATGTGGGGTCTTCAATGAATTTGTGCACACGGGGCCTTCAATGCTCCACCAATGTGATCATCTGAAATCCAACTGTCGGATCTCCTCTGGGTGACAATCCAACGGTGGATTTATACTTTATCTGCGATCAAAACTTGGGTAGTGCTCATCCATCCAAATTAAAGCATGATCCGCTGCCCGGCTGCCCGGCGCCCTCTTCTTTGATATACTTTGTAAGAGCAAGAGGGATTGGATTTCATGTCCCCATCAATTCCCCACGGCTAGAAAAATTGCACCTCTTGTGAGATATAACTGTCATAGCGCTCGAGGATGTCAGGATTAATGCGCTGCAACTCATCTCACGTGATCTATGTGCTGTCATGTTGAGGCCGATCTTTCCACTTGACAAGAAACTTTTGAATGCCCCCTTGTCTGGTGGAGACCAACTGGTCATCCAATATATCTTCTATTACATCCTTCAGCTGAGCTGTAGGTTTGAGAGGTGGGGTTGGCTGGGGAAGGTGAGAGAAGGATGCAGGCTCAAAACGTGGTGAGGGACTGGAAGGAGAAGGGCAGAGTATGGATCAATAGGAGATAGTGTGGGGCCATGAAAAGAAACAAGGTCCTCAATATTGAAAGTGAAACTAATGCCCATATCGGAAGGAATGTCTAACACATATGCATTAGGACCCAATCTCTTCAAAATCTTATATGGACCAGTACTGCGGGCCTGTAATTTCTTGGCAATTCCATGTGGGAATCGTTCAGGCCTTATGCGAGCTATTACCTCATCACCCACTTGGAATTCTGTGAATCTACGATGTGAATCAGCAGAAAATTTGTACTGTTAATTATGTAAATTAATTCTTTTCCTGATTTCATCATGTAATGCATGTATGCGTTAAATGAATGCATCAACTGACTCAGAAGGGCGATGAATGGATGACATGGGAATGAGATCTATAGGCATCCTAGGCTTGTAACTGGTGACAACTTCAAATGGACTCATGCCTATGGATCTATTGACAGAACTATCGTATGCAAATTTAGCGATTGGTAAAACAAATTCCCATGTTCACACATGCTCACCTGCAAGACACCTCAATAGATTTCCCAGACTTCGGTTGACTACTTCTGTCTGACCATCAGTCTGTGGATGGTATGCAGATGAGAATTGCAATTTAATGCCCAAGATTTTCCACAGTGTCTTCCAAAAGTAACTGGTAAACTTAACATCCTGATCAGACATGATGGTTTTTGGGACACCATGCAAGCTAACAATGCCCTCCATGAAAATTTTTGCAACATACGAAGCATCTAAAGTCTTGGAGCAAGGGACAAAGTGGGCCATTTTAGAGAAATGGTCCACGAAAACCAGTATGGAATCATGCTGTCTATTTGTCTTGGGAAACCCAAGCACAAAATTCATACTAAGGTCTTGCCACGGTGCGTGAGGCATTGGCAATGGAGTGTACAGCCCTGTGTTTTGCTTACGCTGCTTTGCCAGTTGGTAAGTGTGACAACGTTCAATGGTGCGGGCAACATCTCGCTTGAGACTTGGCTAGTAGAAACGGTCCTCTACAAGAATGATGGTCTTGTCACGACCAAAGTGACCACCCACTCCACCAGCGTGGAGCTCCCAAATAAAAAATTCTCTCATGGAGGTGCAGGGAATGCAAATTTGATTTCCTCACAAAATATAGCCATCTTTCAATGTAAATCGATTAATGCTTCGTAGAGGATTATCAGAAAGTGAAGCGAACATATCTCCAAAATCTAGGCAAGAGGGGCAGTCATCTTTCAAACGCTCAGACCCAATGACTTCGACATTTATGGAGTGAATTAAATTGACTTTGCGACTTAACGCATTAGCTGATTTATTTTCCACTCCTTCCTTGTGCTTTAAAATGAAAATGAACTCTTGTAATAGTTCAATCCATTTGGCATGGACTCCTTTCAACTTGGATTGAGAGTTCAAGTACCGCAAGGCCTCATGATCTGAATACAAAACAAATTGCTTCGATAACAAATAGTGGCGCCAATGTTTCAATGATTGAACTATTGCATAAAACTCTCGCTCGTAGTTCGAGTACTTTCTTCGTTTTACTTCATTCAACTTTTCACTAAAATAAGCTACTAGGTGTCCCTCATGACTCAAAACACCTCCTATTTCAACGCAAGATGGGTCACAGGCCACTTCAAACACTTTGGAAAATTCTTCAATCATTTTGGCCTTGATTTCCTGAAAGGCTTTTGTGGCAGCTGGGCTCCAATTAAACTCTCCCTTTTTCATGTAATCAGTAATTGGAGCCATGATGGTACTAAACCCTTAATGAATCGTCGATAAAACGTGGCCAAGCCGTGGAAGCTTCGTACCTAATGCAGGCCATAATAATGGGTCCCGTTTAAAAGTCTACACCCACAGGCCCAAAACACAGTAGACTTGTAGTAGGACTATATTAATAGTAGTTTGTTTATTTGATATTTGGCAAGTTCAGTTGGATTTGATTTAGGACTTCTTATTTGTTTAGAATTAGGTATTTCCTTTCTTAGAGAATGTTTTAGTTATAAATAAGGTTGTAATCTCTTCAAGAGAGATAGACTTTCATATTGAATAAAGCTTTGGGTATTGGTTATCAGTTGAAAGAGTTATTTGTCTTTGGTGAGACACCTAGACAATTTATCCATAAGCCTTTTGGCTTGGAGATTAGCCCGTTGGCTAATCTTCTTCCCCTGCGCTGCTTCAATTGGTATCAGAGCCGAAGATCCACGCTCGGATCGCCGCCGGATCGCCGATTCGAGGTAACCTATTTCTCCCAATCGTCTGCTCCCCATCGGTCATCATCCCTTGTGCATCTTCCCCATCGCCTCCCATCGTTCGTCATCGTCATCTTTCCCCAATCATCTACGACAGCGTCATCTTTCTCCAATCCTTTACGGCAGAACCCACCTCCAATCCATACCGAAACCCTCCATACCCTCCACAGACCTCTCCCGCCTCACTCCCGGCCTCCATACCCTCCACAGACCCCTTCCATACCCCACCGCACAACCGAAACCCTCACCCGAGCCCAACCCCTCCACGGACCCATCTTCCCTTCCTCATCACCCTCACCAATTCCCTCACCGAGCCCCGGAAAGTTCTTCCCCAACCCTCGCCTTTTTGTTCTGTTCTGCAGCAGAGATCTCCATCGCCTTTCCGTTTTCTCCTCTCCCTCGCCGGCAGACGACCACCAACTTCTCTTTTTCTTTTCCGTTTTCTGCAACAGGTCCCTTCCTTCTCTCTTTCCTTTTATCCTTCTTCTCGTTACTGTCGCAAGAGGAGATATTTTCATAGTTGGGTCGTTCCAGTTGGGCCTAAACTGCTGACCCGACACCCGGCCTAGTCCACCCACTTTGCTTCAGTCTGGGTCTGACCTGACCCAGACCTGACAGGCCTGACCTGACTCAGCCTAGGCCCACAGCAGCAAAAATATATATATATATATATGTGGGCCCAGCAAAAATAATCCAGTCTTTTTGGATTGATTGATCACAGCCATTGCTTATCAAAATGATGATATTTTAGTCTGCTTCACGATCCATCTTCACTTGCGCCTTTTTGTCAACAAGATCAAGCCATCAGGTTAGTTAATTCTGAGCATTCAGAAGATTTTGAATTTTTTTACAGTAAAGTCAATATGCAAATATTTGGACCATCTGATGAAGTTCAACGCATATTATATGAGTATAAATATGGAGATTGGTATTTTACAAATAAGGTCTACTTTGAGCAATTTCTCAATCTCAGACAGGCAGATTCGACAGTTTATGAATATTTAAATCAATTTTCGAGACTGCACCAAGTTTGTGGCTTGGAACAGAATGAGCTGCATGATATAACTCGCTTTATCAGAGGTTTGAAGCCAGACATTCTTGAGAAGATGAAACCATGTCACAGTGTTCATGAAGCATACAAAGAAGCAATTCATATTGAGCACATGCTTCAATGGTCCCACCTGCAACAAGTCAAGCCTAAGCAAGAACATTCTCTACAACGAACGAAAGATCATCTGATGGGAACAAAATTTGAAGGTAAAGATACTCACACCCTTGTCATTCGCAGACTTCTCACCACCAATGAAAAGGAAGACAAAGAATGGAAACAGACTATAGTATTCCGGACGCGAGTAAGGTGTGAAGATCAATTAACTAATCTAGTTATTGATCATGACAGTACTATCAATTTTGTGGCACAATATGTAATTGACAAACTCAATTGGCCTACAGAGACTCTTCCAATGCCTTACGAAGATACATGGTGTAATGCTTCTGTCATTACTGTAACTCACAGATGTTTTGTATCTTTCAAGATTGGTGTATATGAAGATAAAATTTGGTGTGATGTAATTCCCATGAATGTCACTCATATTCTTTTGGGACAACCATGGCTTCTTAATCGGAAAGTGCAATATGACAAAGAGAAGAATATTTATTCTTTCTATTGGAAAGGACAATATGTTGACCTTGTTCCATTACAATCAACAACATCTTCATCTACCTCATTACCATCAATTGAAGAGTCACAAGATGAACACAGGGAATTCACAAATTCCACCGATGATGTTAAAAAGCCCATTCATGGAAAGGAAGATCTTATTGTAACTTCAAATGAGAAGCAAGAGATAAAGCAAGATGATGTACAAGCAGACAGTAATCATCCAATGGATCTGATTGCCACATCGGGTGACAAATCAATTACCCCAGTGGTTTCGCAAGAAGATATGTCCACATTAATTGACGTGCATCATATTGATTTCATCTTCAGAGATCAACTAATGTCAATCAACAATTATGCTATCTTATTACAGAGTCTACTATTAAAGCATATAATGGTCAGATCACACTGTCAATGCAACCATCAACAGACACATCACCTCCAACCTACTTCTGAGTGGAATAGAAGATTCGATCCAGCTTTCAAGGCATATTATCAACCTGATGCTCAATCCGCAACACGGAAGTTTGTTCGAATGATTTTCGACCCAGGTGGATATTTACAGAACTCGAGGATGAGTTCTCCTCCAAGCGGGGGAGAACTGATGCAGGCCATAATAATGGGTCCCGTTTAAAAGTCTACACCCACAGGCCCAAAACACAGTAGACTTGTAGTAGGACTATATTAATAGTAGTTTGTTTATTTGATATTTGGCAAGTTCAGTTGGATTTGATTTAGGACTTCTTATTTGTTTAGAATTAGGTATTTCCTTTCTTAGAGAATGTTTTAGTTATAAATAAGGTTGTAATCTCTTCAAGAGAGATAGACTTTCATATTGAATAAAGCTTTGGGTATTGGTTATCAGTTGAAAGAGTTATTTGTCTTTGGTGAGACACCTAGATAATTTATCCATAAGCCTTTTGCCTTGGAGATTAGCCCGTTGGCTAATCTTCTTCCCCTGCGCTGCTTCAGTACCTCATGGATGTTGGATGGAGTTTTCCATTCAACAATTGCCCTCACCTTTTCAGGATTTGCAGACATCCCTCAAGCAGAAACAACAAAACCTAAGAAAATCACACTATTTGTCATAAAAGTCATTTCTTTAGGTTCGTGTACAATTGTTCCTTACGCAAAGTACTAGAGACTTTCCACAAATGGTTGAGGTGTTGTTCCTTTGTGTTACTATAAATGAGAATATCATCAAAGTAAACAACTAGGAATTTCCCCATGAATGGCCTCAACACTTGTGTGACGCGCATCAAAGTATTTGGTGCGTTGGACAACCCAAATGGCATTACTAGCCACTCATACAGTCCGTCCTTTGTTTTAAAGGCAGTCTTCCATGCATCCCTAGGACGAATGCGAATCTGATGGTAGCCACTTTTAAGATCTATCTAAGAAAAGATAGTGGCACTAGCCATCATATCGAGCATATCATCTAATCTGAATATCGGGAACCGATACTTGACAATAATCTTATTCATTGCTCGATTGTCCACACACATTCTCCAAGTCCCATCTTTTTTTGGAGTAAGAAGTGCAGGCACGGCACAAGGGCTTAGGCTCTTCCTAATGAAACCTTTATCGAGGAGTTCATCTGCCTGTCTTTTCAATTTGGCATGTTCCAAAGGGTTCATTCGGTAATGTGGTACATTTGGCAATGTTGCCCCTGGAACAAGATCAATTGCGTGTTAGATGTCACGCATTGGTGGGAGTTCATTTGGTAATTCTTCAGGAAAGACATCTTGAAACTCCCGAAAGACAGGTTGCACCTCATAAGAAATGTTAGCAGTTGGGTCTTTGGGAATTTCTGTAGCTACTACGGCATAGACAATGGGGTCCTCATTGGAGTCCTTATTAATCCTTTCCTTCAAATTAGCATGGAATTCACTAGCATTCCGAATGTGTAAACCCTTGGTTTTAGGACTCAAAGTACTTCCACTGGGTTTCACACTCTCTTTAGGGTTGCCCTTGCTTTTAGGAGGTAATGGATGTAATTTTACCTTTTTATCTTTGAATTGAAAGGCACAAATGTTTGTGCGCCCAAAGTTGGTGACATCCATATCATAAAGCCAAGGTCTCCCTAAAATGATATGACCTATGTCAATCGGAACCACATCACACCATAGTTGGTCCTAATAAGGTGGACATGCTAATTGGGACCAGACAACGTTGAGTAATGGAAATGGATGTGGAATCCACTCAAGAGACGCGGTATGGCTTGGGATGGAGTACTGGGGTCAAGCTTAGTCGAGACAAGTTATTGGCTAACACCACATTGGTACAACTCCCGCTATCAACAATGATCTTGCAGCTCTTTTCATTGCACTTGATGTAGGTATGAAAGATGGAAGTTCTACGCCAATCCTCATTTTCTTGAATGGTCAATGCACATCTTACTACCATTAATTGTGGTGGATCATTTTTTATTAAAGCTTGTGCATTTTCATTTTGAGGATAAGAGGGTGCAAATCGAATAAAAGATAACCCGATCCTCCGGATTTTCACATTCCTCATCACTAGGCACGAAATCCGGGATGTAGGTATCGACTGTGGGATCATTCTCATCTTCTACGTCTTCTACGCATAGATTGATGTTGCAGGTGGGACATTCACTGGCGTAGTGTCCAAAACCATGGCATTTGTGGCAGGTAAGAGGTTTAGAGCTGCCACTAATGATTCCCTTGCCTTTATTATCCCTAAATGTATGGGGTCCATTTGTGGGATTACGGGTAAATTGGGCATTAGAATTAAATTTATTATCCGCTGAATAAGGCTTAGAATCTATTCCCCGATAATCACAGTGTTTAGCCTGCTTGTTTTTCATGTCTATCTCAAGGTTGAGGGTCACGTCATAAATGTCCTCTAAGCTAGCCGTTTTAATAGTGATTAATTTTCTTTGAAATTCGGGGCGAAGACCTGTTCTGAATTTTGAAATTTTTTCGGGAAGGTTCTCTTGGGTATTACATCGTAAATTAAGTTCCTCGAACTTATTGATGTAATCGGTCATGGATATACTACCCTGCCTAAGATTAGACTTTTGATCTAAAAGTCTATCTCGGTAAGATTGGAGTTGGTATTTGACCCGTAAATATTCCTTCATTTCATCTCAAGTGTCAATAGGTGCCTCATGACGACGCTGTAGACCCCGCTCAAGGTCAACCCAATACAAGTGTGCTTGACTCACCAATTTCATCTTGGTGAATCAGACCTTTCTTTCCTCAGACATCATACCAATCAAAATAGTAGTCCATGTCGGATTCCCAGTCAGAGTAGACCCTAGGATCAATGCGACCATCAAAGGTTTCATGATCCACTCATCGGAATTCCTTCTCCTACCATGGCGCCTACAGTCATCACCCGCCTCAGATTCGAGGTTGGTATCATTATCACGCTCTCAACCCCTATTTCTCTACTGTGGACGATTCCGGGCATGCTGATGCCCGTTATCATCACGTTGGGATCTCTCAATTAGTTCGAGGCATGTCTCGAGACGTGCCGTGGCTTCATGAAAACGAGTGTTAGATTGCACTTGCATGGCAACCAATTGCTCATTCATAACCACAATGTTCTTGGCCAATGCCTCATCTATCAACTTAGAAATTTGGGACAAATCCATTTTAAGGTATTCGGGTTGGAAATTGTTACCACTCCTCGTGGGCATACAAGATGGGTGCTAAGATGACTGTCCTAATGATGTTATGCAATGCTGAAAATAAATGCAATGATATTAAGTGATGATGAAAATAATTTCAGATTTAATGCAATGATGGTTTTAGACTACCCCAAGTGAGCCTATGGCTCTGATACCAAAATTGGTGCAGGACAATGTGAAACCTACCCTTATGCAATGCAATGTAATCAGGAAATTAATTAATTAACACAGAAAATTCAGATCTGGCCAATTACCAATAGTTAATTAATTCCAAAGAATGAATCAGCCATAGATCTAGGCCTTTTCACAGATCTCGCAGTAGTATTCCTCAGTTTTAAGAGAAGGATCTTATGGAAGGTAGGACTTCCAATACTTAGGATCTTGATTTGCAAAGAAAAGGATTCTTGAAGAAAAGCAAAGCCCAAAGTGTTAAATATCAGATCTGGTGTTTTGGTTCCACAACCTAATCAGTAGATCTGAAGTTCTATCGTCTGTGAATGTGCTCAAGAAGGAAAAGTAGAAGAGATATTGGTTACCTTTATTGGGCTCTCACCAAACTCCAATCACAGGAGGCGTTAATGGCGGTTGGCAAAAAAGGTGGCTTGCAAACCCAAGTTGAGAAGAAGAAGAAGAAGAAGAACTCCCTTTCTTATTCCAAATCAATTTTCATACAAAGCATCATGAAGAAGAAAAACCTAGATCTAAACTTAATATGCTTCTCCACCCTAAAAAGGAAAAAATCCAAACAAAATAAGAAAAGAAGAAAGAGAAAGAAGGGGGGGACATGCGCAAGTTTGTAACTTGCGCACCTTGGGATTCATGCACAAGTTACAACTTGAGCACAATCTTTTTTTTAAAATGTGGTCCCCCTTTTCCTCTCACTTATTACATAAGATTGAATACGGGTCCCTCTTCATTAATAAAGATTTAACATGGGACCAAACAACTAAACAACTTCTCCTATGGGACCAAACAATTAGACTATGGGACCAAATAACTTAAACAAATTAAAACAAGGGACCCTTCCACTTTCTTCAACCCATGTGGCACTTCCCTATGTGGGGTCTTCAATGAATTTGTGCACACGGGGCCTTCAATGCACCACCAATGTGATCATCCGAAATCCAACTGTCGGATCTCCGCTGGGTGACAATCCAACGGTGGATTTATACTTTCTCTGCGATCAAAACTTGGGTAGTGCTCATCCATCCAAATTAAAGCATGATCCGCTGTCCGGCGCCCTCTTCTTTGATATACTTTGTAAGAGCGAGAGGGATCGGATATGATGTCCCCATCACCTCTCTTATTTTCTTGTCTCTTGAAGTGAACTTTTAACTTCAATTCACACAGGCTCCTTGTTGTCTGACTTAATACATTTAGCTCTCTGCTTCAATGATCGACTGCCACCTTGTTGGAACAGGTCGTGAATGGATAGGCGATTATTCTCTAGAAAAACAGACTAGAAAATTGTTTCCACTTCTCTTGATCCATTTATTTGACTGTCAAAGTGATCATTACTCTCTGCTAAAAACTTTCATAATTACCGTTACTGTTTGCCACTAGGATGATACTGTCAACAGTCTTTACCCTTTCAAGAATCCTGTCTGGGAGTATTTGCAATCCACAGGCATGGAGAAGGGGGATTGGACTGATCAACACTATGTACAAGGCACAGAGCTTACACACTGTTATCACCCTAGATAATATTTTCCCTGCACTAAATTTTTTCTACATCGTGAAGTGTTTTTAAACATCGCCTAGTACCTTAAGATCATTACAGCTGATACATGTGGGAGGCCACTTCATAACTTCTGCCTACCAAGGCACATTATCGTTGTGTACAACTACCCTTAACCATGCAGTTCTGTGGAAAATGTCAAGGAGTATGACTTCATCCCTGCATTCCCAATTTAAGCTTATTTTCGTGGCTGCTCATGAATGAGCTATGTTCTCACACCCACAACAATTACTTGACTTGCACAAAACCACCCTACAACGGTCATCTCCCCCACCCCTGTGCATTATCTATTAAAGAAAAAAAAAAGAAGAGGGCGGCCTAGTGCACAAGGTTCCTGCATAGCGGGATCTGGGGACGGCAAGATATACACAGCCTTACCTTCATTTTGAAGAGGCTATTTTCGTTGACTTAAACCCGCCTCCTCGAGGACGCTACCAATAAGCCTTTTACCATTGGGCCAAACCACCCTTCTCTGTGCATTATCTATATTGCATTAAATTTTTTCTCTCTCTAGGTGCCTTTATATCCTGTTTTTATAGTAACTAGTAAGTCTGTTGCACACACATACAGATATTCGTTGCACTTCAGTAGTTAGATTAGAAGTTAATATACAGTTTTTATAGTTTATTAGGAGAACTCTTTAAACTCAACCTATATTGATGGGATAAGGCTAAGTTGATGGTGGTAATGACGAACATGTTTATGAAAGAAATATGGAGATTCACGGAAGTCCATAAGATATCTGCTATATTATCATATTTCTTAATTAAAGGAATCATATGATACCTAACCCGAGCAATTAGGGTATTTCAGTCCTTTTTGTAAGCTTAAATGCTATCAGTGAACCATTCCTTTTTTTTTCCTGACTGATTTGCCGCCATCAATCTATTGGCCAGCATTGCACTTGTCTTCTAAGGAGGATGTTTGGGTGCAATCAATCTGTGATGTAGCTAGGTGGCTAGGAAGATTGAAGAGGGATAGGTTCATTGGGGCCTGGTCAACACCAAGGACCCCAAGTGTTGAAATTCATAACAGATATCTAGCGCTAGAAACCCATTGGTCAACTTGGGCTCTCTGAATACCTGTGAAATTTCCACTTTGATCATATGAGCTTGGTTCTGATAATTTTTATGGCATTTCTGCATGACGATGGTCCAGATAGAAGGATAGCCATTGTCTTGGATTGCATTTGAGTAGTACTCCATGTGGATCATAGTAACCATGGGTCCACATTGTTGCTTGTTGCCCTCCAACATTTTTTTGATTGCCGATACTAATGTGAGCGGCGATTTTTTCTATTTATTGGATTGGCCATTGCTGATATGACAGATATTTTGATCCTTGTTCTAGCACGTTTTCGGAATGGGTAATGGATTCCTTTGCCATGAGGGTGGTGGCATGCCTATTATGTTTCAAGGAGCCCATCTTTTGTGTGTCTTTGTTCTTTTTTAGTTTTTTCCCTTTCACTAATATCGAGTCTACCCTCCTAATCTAGCTAACTGCCTACTTTTTCTTAAGACTTGCCACGACCTCTATATTCTAAGTTCTAACTTGGTCTTGAACCTAGCTACCCTGCCACCCTCTAGAGGACTTACAAGTCCATTACCAACTACACAATGCAGAGGATGCCTTTTGGTTTTTCATTTTACTGCTGGCAGTATAATTCTCTTCTGGTGCTCTTTTTAGTAATTAAGTTTATGGTTACACTGACATTGGGAGACCTATGATTATACCCCTACGATCAAGTGTTTTAGATTTTATTTAGGGACCATCCTACTTGTTAACTAATGTCTTGTTAGGGAGTCCTCAAAGGAGTCTTGTATGGTCAGGCATCTTAGTTGCTATTAGAGATTCTTAAGTGTCCTTGTATTTTGATTTATTTAAGGGTCAAGTTAACAAAGTCATTGCAAGAGTTTTGTTTTTATCTTTTATGTAGCCAAAAGATGTCAGAGTCCTATCATATTATGCTAGAAATATCCAAGGGATAGTTTTGTTACCTAAGGGTGATAAAGGGACAATGGCAAGCAAGGCTGCTGCTATAGCTGAGGTAGTTGAAGACCTTGACCAAGATGATAACGTCATCTGCTGGAGCTACTCTGCCATGATGGATGGAATTTGAGTAGTAAGATCAGAAGAGGCAGGAGCATCAACTGCAGCAGCGACTAGAGAGAGCCATGTGTTGAGTACTTGTCTGTGGGTGATATGGCTGTTGACTGGGGAGTCGAGCTGCACCTTTCGAAAAGAGAGTTTTCTTAGCTTATCTACACTAATCTAAAGAGAGTTGACTAACTATATGAAGCTAAGATAACAGATGGTACATTTAGGACTGTCAAATAAGAGTGGTCCTCAAGAAGTTATGATACATCTTAGGACCACACAAAATTATCTTCACATGGGATAACTGAAATATGTTGATTTTGACTGGAAATGACTAAAACTAGATTGCTCGCTTTTTTTTCTTTTTTCTTTTTCGGTTTTCTTTTTTTGTAGTTTTCCCCTCAACAATAACCCCGTGAGAGAGAATGTGCGTGGAGAGAGAGAGAGAGAGAGAGAGAGAGAGAGAGAGAGTCTCTATATATATTTATGTTTTTATCTTCTTTCTTTTTACTATTCTTTCATTGTTAGCTTTGGATGATAGGGGTGAAAACCCTTTCCCCTCCCTGTATTCAATAGAGTCTGGATCCTTAGAAAATTCCTGCATTGAAGGAGTGAAACCCATAGTGGGCCCAACACATTGAAATTTGAGCCATTTAAAATCTAAAATATAACCAACTTAAAAATCTAAACTATTACCAACTATTAAATATCTAGACTATCTAAAATAAATGTCACTCATACATGGGCCCGAACCAAATTTCACTCTAATAGGAAATGTTTCCCAACCTAGTTCCACTCTAAAAGGAGATGGGCCCTGGACAAATTTCACTCTCGGAGGAAATGGGCCCTTGCCAAATTTCACTTTAATAAGAAATGGGCCTCAACCTAATTTCACTCTAATAGGAAATGGGGTCCCAACCTAATTTCACTCTAATAGGAAATAGAGCCCTCGCTAAATTTCACTCTAATAGGAAATGGGGTCCCAACCTAATTTCACTCTAATAGGAAATAGAGCCCTCGCTAAATTTCACTCTAATAGGAAATAGCGTATTTTCATTCTAATAAGAAATTCCTAGTCAAATTTCTTCTAGTTCTTTTTCAATTTTAGGTATTCTTTTGCATTTTTTTTCAAGCACGTCTTTTTTGGAACGAAGCACTATAATTGACCGTAACGCCAAAACCCTCCTCTTAGGTCTGTCAAAGGGGCTGAGCTTTTGGTTCTCCGAGCTCTACCCTTAACATATGCAGGTTGGGTCCAAGTGTGCCGAAGCGCTCAGAGGCCTTGCACTACCCAGGCCGTTACTTGGCCCTTACAGGCAGGGTAGAGCTATGGTTGAGCCCAGGGCCTGAAGAGGAGAAAATTAAGTTTTAATTTTTTCTACTTCGCCATCAGGCACTGAATGTAAATCTGACATTAACCCTCCTTTATCTAAGCTTAGGACTATCAATGTAGTGGAACAAGCAACTTGTAATCTCACTTTAGAATCTAATTTAGTAGGGTGATGGCTGGGCAATCATTTAATGTCTGAGAGAAGACTATTGGATGGTGTTGGTGAATCTTATCTTTTAACTCATCAGTTTTTGGCTTATGATGGGATGCATGCATTGAAAACAAAATTGATCCTATACTAAAAGAACAAGAACAAAGTTATCTTTTTATTTTCTCTACAACATGCCATCGCAATTTTATAGCACTGTTTTTCATGCTATGGCACAACCAAGAGGTGAGTCATTAGAGTTGAATCTGAATAAGAGGTTAAACATTAGACCGAACAACAAAGTTATACCTGCATGAAATTCATGCTTAAACAAATCCACTTATACTACAACTGTATATAGATAATCCATTGAAAAAAAAAATCATATAAGAATCCTGTATGGTTTATTATTTAAAAATGATATAAGAATCACTTGCAAAAAAAATCACATAAGAAACATAAAAAACTTAATATAAAAAATGACATAAGAAATCATGTAAGAATTACATAAGAATTATGATCAAATAAACCCATATATATGTTCAAATAAATCCACACACACGCACACACACACACAAAGAGGTGTCTGTATTGTTGATGCCAAGCCCTCATTTTGCAAGCTTTTTGTGGGCCGGGCTGGGTACCCTTATAGGAAGGCCCTTTTTTCTTTTATTTAAATGGTGTCTGTATTGATATAAAAAAACTATACACCATAGGAGAAGTATACTGAACGCAAAACAAAGAGAAAACCGGCCAGCCTGAAAAAGCAGCCTACGCCTCTAAAAACAACCCAAACCACGAAGACAAAACAAATTAAGAACCAACAGAAAAGAACAAATCTAATTGAAGGACTCCCTATTTCGCTAGCTTATCATCTTTTTCATTAGCGGTGTACTTGATGTGAAGGAAAGAGGCGTCGAGAGAGCTTTCCCTCTCTTAACCTCTTGAATGAGATCAGCCATATACCAAGGATAACTATAGGAGGTGGAAGCCCCCCAAATGATACTAGCAGAATCTACTTCCACAATAGGAGGGCCCATTGACAGTTCTAGTTACACTACAGTGCCTAATTGGAATGGTGCCCATAACGGAATTGACAACTATGGTCCATACCACATTACTTTAGAATGGGCTCAATGCTGGAGATATATGCATATCCTCAGGTCAAGGATCATCTCCTATTCTCAACTCTTTTCAGATATTATTTTAGACTTCTCTCTGTGTTCCTAAATCTACAAGTCTCACATTAACGGTTCTGATTGGGACAGGCTTATTATGAGCATTTCATTAACCATGTGAGGTTCCTTTGCATATGTTTGACACTGACATGAATGTGACTGGTTTTTGTTTGAAATTCACATGCAGTTATCAAGCGATGTGCACATGATGCGGCGTAAGATGGTAATCACAAAGTTTTTTTCTTTCTTTGGGCCATCTGGCAGGGACCTGATGTATTGTGGCACCTAGGCTATCATTTTTAACATTGGCTCATGTTGTGGTGATCCTTACCTTTTGTATGATTGGACCCATTGGATAACTCCTGTAATATTTCAGATTGGAGTTGGGCAAGCTTGTTATCCAATATTTGGCAAATGTATGGGAGAGAAACATTACACCAACAGTCTAGATGAATTTACAAAGATTAGATAGCACGGCCCTTCCAACTTGAAATTCTGTATGGGGCATCCTCCATCCATGATGAGGTCCATGGATTACTATGGTTCACTAAACAGGGGCCCCACTTTTACAAAGTAGGCACATCAAGACACTATGTCTTGATGGATCAGGCCCATATAATTTTTGTCTTAATTTTAAACCTTCTTTTAATGCATTGGATGAAAATTGGAACGAACTTAACATGATTTGCTAACCCAGGTACAGGCGCTGATGGAGTCCTCCCATTCAGAAACAGATACAAGCAATGCTAGAGATGTGTCGAGACAAGGCTTTAGCAATTCTGTTACTGTTGATCATTCAGTAAGACCTTCACCAAGTTCAGAGCAGTTGGTTTCACCTACGATTGGCTCTCCAATGCTGCAAAAAATACCACGGTTTTAGTTGATCTTCTGTCAACTTCATGTTCTCCACTTCCCTGGCATATCACTTCGTAAACCTTGTTGGTATGTGTTTTATCTCGTCTGCATTTGAAATTTTCTTGAATTACAGGGTCCTTTTGACTCCATTTGTTTACAGTTTGAAGAAGTGCTCAGTTCTATAAATGTAGGATCATAATTTGTTAATCTGGATCTTTGATCTGATGAGCCCCACTGTGGATGGAGATTCCTGAGAAGGTCTTAGCAATAAGATCAACACTTGATCTTTGGCATTTCTCTTTTGAATGTGGACCATTGCTGTATTTATATCTATTGTATGCCACAGATCAAAGTTTCAGCATTTAATCTGTGCGAAGTTGGGGGCATCTATTGTCAAGTGGACAATTGGGCAAAATTTTCTAGATCACCAAACTGTGGGCTCTTCATTTCTTGAATTGGATGCCTCAACAATTCATTTAGCTGATACACTGGATTTTGTACACTCAGGAAATGCGTTTTCACCCCGTTCACTTTTTGCACATCTGAGTCTGGTTCTGAGACTGGCAGAGCTCAAGTTGGCCTCATAAAAGGATAAGCAATTGAGAGTGAGAAATGACCTATTCAGATTTGATCTTAAGATTCAGATCCAGACCAACCCAATCTTTTAGGGGAACAGAATCCTAGTCATCCATGTTAGCAAAATGTTCTCTGTGAAGTAAGGATAACTCTTGCCTGACCAGCTTTGGTGAGATGCAAAGCCTGACTGAAATTTGTTGGTAGACAGACAGACACTGCTCATTTTTGCAACCACAAGGTTGTAAGTTCAAGTGATATTACCAAATCCAGGAGAAGTCCACAAATAATAATAATAATAATAATAATACAAGGGATTTTTCAGAAACCCTCCTAGATTAGTAGAGCCTGGAATGTGAATTTGTTTTTCTGTTTCCAGTGAATAATGATTATTTCTGCAACTTGTTCCCAACTTACCTATGGGCGCATGGATGGACTTATTTAAAAGATTTTTGGGCATTCATCCATGGTGAGGACCATCAAACCAATAGCTGGAAACCAAAGAATGGTTGCAATTGCACTAATTTGCTTCAATGAACTAGATTTGTTGATATGTTAAATTCAGTACATAAAACCAGTTGTGGTGATTTTAGTGATTCATTATCAGACTGTCCCTCTCTCTCTCTCTCTCTCTCTCATTTAAGAAGTCAGAAGAGTTATTATTTTTCTTTGTAAAGAGATCAGAACTCTTACATCTGAACCTTTTCATCTCTCTGGTGTAGTCAAATTATGAGATGCTGAGAAGATGCTTTCACCGTTGGCCTGGCCCTTCAGTGGAAGACGACATCTTATGAAGATAAATGTGCAAACACAAAGCTCAGACCTTGTAGTGAAAGTTTCCTCCATTTGCAACACTATTTAAATTTCAGACGCACACTAAATTATGCATGTTGTGATCCCGTGTTTACATCCACGTGCCAAATTGAAGCATGTGCAGCTTTTCAAGGGTTAAAAAAGGAAAAAGAAAAAAGGCAGCTCTCTGCAAAGCGGATTGAACTGGAGGTAAATGGAGTGCAGAAAGTTGGATGGAGGTCTGCTTTTGTTGTACTCTCTGTTCATAAATAATGTGAATATGGAGGAAACGTATCCCTGCATTTTTTTTGTAGTATACATGCTTAAACATATTCATCCATCCTTCAATACCCATTTGTAGCAATTTGATTTTGTGTCTGCCTATTTCACCATCACAAAAATAGCATGAAAATGTCTAGAATGAATGCATGACTAGATCTATGAACGGTTATCAAGTGATGCATGCATGCATGCAGTTATCAATTGCAGGGTAAAATCTGCTCATTCCTCTTTGGGGTTCTATTGTTAAGATGTTCTCTCCCATCCTTAACTGTTTAAAATTCAAGCTCAGTTTGGATCATATTTTGGTCGCCCTGTTCTTTTGTTACCTGTCGCCCAAATTACCTAGGTGGATATGGCAAAGAACAAAACAACTCTTGACTTGGGGGCTACAATGTCTTGATGTTTGTAATAGATTCTGGTACTCGGTACTGCAACAGCCTCATCACTTCCCACTATACTAAGCACATTGTTGTATAGAATTCTATTTGCTCTTTTACTTTCACATAAAACAAAATAAGTACCTAGATGGTTTTGGCAAAGAACAATACAAGTCGACTTGGGGGCTACAGTATCTTAATGTTTGTAATAGATACTGGTACTCGATACAGCCTCACACTTCCCACTATACTAAGCCTATTGTTGTATATAATTCTATTTGTTCTGTTACTTTCAACATAAAACATATTACGAAGGATTTTAGTGGAGGTTAATTTAATTAAACATGTACTCTATGTGAACAGTGAGAAAATAGAAGTTTTAATGATTTGTTAAGTTTCATGCTACTGATCAGATAGCCATATTGGTGTGTAATAAATTTTGGAAAGTGCTGAATCACAAGTCATGTCCCTTATTCCTGAATCTGTATCAGCATCCACGTCTTTATGGGGCATCATGGTTTACAAGTATCTTACTACAAGAATGTCATTTGTGCATAAATAGACCAGTTGCCTGCACCCAGCTTCTGAATAGATTTTTATCAAGGGTAGAACAATCATGTAGCTGCTTCTCATCCCTCCCTCCCTCCCTCCCTTTCCAAGAGCATGCCGTAAAAGTTCTGGATGCATTCGTCACTTCAGCGAACTCTGTATTATAACATATGCAGGAAATGGCGCAGAATCTAGCCTTTAAGTAGTATCATGGTTGCCAATGGGATATGGGCAGGAGCCCATATGGGACCAGCCGGCGGTTCCAGAACACCTCTCTGATGACACTAGAAATTTTCTTGCCTTCTTTTTAATGACTATCTAGGCCTTGATATTTGTACCAGTTGGTCTCCAGTCAAGTTAGTATTCATGTCCTCTCTTCTAGCAGAAAAGGGGTGGTACATGTCCAATGTTTTTTCTTCTTCCTTTCTTTCTTGGTTTTGCGTTCATTGTATCTACTCCCTAACAAGGCAGTTGTCTTGCCACTAATCCAACAGGTGGTTGGCAGTCCAACAAAGTGGGCAATAAGTGCATATGGCTCTATGGGGCCCACTTGGATTTACCCTTGATTAGTCTGCCCACATCACATTGATCTATAGCACCAATCTAAATTTTATACTCATCTGATTTTACTCTATCGAATTGAACTTTAAAAAAAATAACCAACAAGTTGAGTCTTTTGCATCATTGTTCAAGATATTTGAAGAGGAGTGACAGTCATATCAGGATCTTCCAATCACTCATTATGGGGTGGTAGATGAAGGTGCACAAAAGATGGGTAAAGTGGCTGTTTCTGTTTTCTCTAATAGACTCGTCTGACTGCTGCGGACCCTCTTGTTAAGGGAAGCATTTGACAGGTTGAGATACTGGGAATCACAGGCACCATCACTTCCTCCATGTAGAAAGTCTCCATGTGGTTCATACAGAGCTGCCAGGTTTTCGACAGCAGCCATAGCTTTCCATGTTCAGATGGATATGATTTCTTGGAGACTGGTGAGGGAATAACATAAAGAGTCCTAGCATATGACACAGGAATAGGCAAACCACCAAATTATATATCTATGTATAGGTGTATGGTTAAAAGAAAATGAATGGTGAGAGGAATGGCAAAATATTTTTGCACAAATGACAAAACTCGGCAGCCGGTCAGCAGTATGATAAAAAGGTGAAATTGTAACTTGGGTTGGGTCAAACCCGAGCCCCGCATATTCCAACACAACCAAAAGTGAAATTTGGATTGCACTTGGGTTCTGGTGGGGCTGGACCAGGGTTTAGGAACCCTCATGGAATTTGTATCAGGTAAGAGTTTGGGGTTTGGCTTCAAACATCAAAGGTAAAATATATGTTTCTGAAATTACAACACTGTTCCTAATCAAAAAAGGAGAAAGAATAAATAATTAAAAGAGAAATAAAAAAATCTACACTGTTTTTAGGTAAACAAAAATTAAACCGAAGAGGTATAGTAGTGTTTTCTGTGGTGACAGCATGCAGTGCTAATGAGCTGTTGCAAGGAGATTTATGGTCCACATATGGGACCCAAGAAACTTTCTAGATTTTCTAATTTTATTTCTCCGATGAATTGTTATTGCTTTCTAATTTTATGGGTTATATAATTAGGATAGTTTCTCATTTGTTTAGTTTCATAGTTTGATTAAGAATCTTAGCCTCTTAAGGGTTTTTTTATTTATATGGAAAAATTCCAAGCATTCGATTAGAGCAAGTTCCAGTGAGGTTCCATTCTTAGTCCATGGTGAGCCGTAATCTTAAAATGTAAAACAAGATAAAACTTGGTCTAGTAAAATGGGTTTATAGATTAAAACCTAAATCGCACAAGAAAGTTAAATAATGATGATGATGATAAACAATTATATGCATTGCCATCATCAATGTTAGGTCTAAATTGGGTTTTATAATATTTTTCATTCAGGACTAAGGGACTCAGTGCGGTACGATGTATATATTAAAATTTTGTAGCTAACCATTTATATCAAAAGCTCGAGGCGTTGGTAGAAACAACGAAAATACCTTTTAATACTCTCCATTCAAGTCGAATAGACTCAGTAGGATGCCATATATATATATATATATATTAAATTTCTATAGCTAACCATTCGTATCAAAACCTCGAGGCGTTGGCAGAAGCCATGGAAATACTTTTCAATATTCTCCATTGGGTGAAATCCACTCCTTAATACTCCCCCTTAAGTTGAACCCGGTCGGTGCACTTTTGGTGACATGTTTTTTTTAGCGCCGACTCATTCCTCCTAGAATTCGAACCCGCGACCGATTGTCTCTGATACCATATTATATTTCTCTAGCTCTATTCATACAAAAACCTTAAGGTGTTAGTAGAAGCAATGGAAATATTTTTCAATATTTCCCCTTTGGTGAGGCCCACTCCTCAATGGTATAATATCAACTAGTATAATAACCCATGCTAAGAACAAATATTACCAACTTTGTAATTTAAATATTCATGTATTAAAAATCCATAGATTTTAGAAAACAATTAAAGGAAAAAAAGTTGTCAGAGTATGTGTTTATGTAATCCCAGAGCAAGTGGAGTAGAAACGAAAGGAGGGGATTGGAGTAGAAAAGGGAATGATAAGTTCAGACACAAACGGAGTTATAAAGGAAAAAAAGAAAGAGATTGAAGTGAAACATTGAAAAGTGGACATGGGTGGCTTCTATAAAGAGATTAAAGTATGTAATTACATGAGATAAGAAGTTGAGTTGAGCTTCTGAGTTTTTGTCTCCAATTTTCTTCTTTTAGTTGGCCTGAAACCCAGTTTTGTTTTTCTTGGGTTCGGTGGGTCGGATTATGTCTTGGACAATTTACTAACTTAGAAGCTCAACTCAACTTGGCCAGTCACCCTAAGCCGTGAAACATAGATGAATCAGACTGAGTGACTGGTGAAAATTGACCAGTAATTCGACTCTTCCAACTACCTGACATACCAATCCAAGTTGATTCACTAAGGAAGTTTTGGGTTTGTCCCACTCTGTTGCAAATTTAAGCAATATTAAACACATACGAATAAATTTCCAATAATATCATCGAAAGAGAAACCGCTCCATGAAATCATGAAAATAATTTAAATAAGAAGTGCAAAATAGGAGAAATAAGGAAATTTAAGAAAGTTTGACAAAATTCCTTATTCAGTTTTTTTTTATATAAATATAAAAAAATGTATCCACAAAACTTTCAAATAATATATCTAGGAAATCCCAAATTTAAAAATATTCTAATATTTCTCATGAGGAGATTGGTAAGTTCATGAATTTCTACATTTATGCATCATTTTAGGATGAATTAGGGGTTTAGTAAGGTGAATTGCATCATTATTCATCTAATTTCATCATCTAATGCATTTTCACCTTGGAACCTACATTTTCATATTTTTCATATAATTTTTGCATTAACTTAGAATTTTTGTAATTTTTCTCCATAGAGTCCCAGTTGGAGTAGAACTCTATCCGAACGGGCCCCGCTTCAATGTAGACTCTTCAGTATTTTACTGTTTGAATTAAAATGTGCAAGAAATGAAATTTATAAGACCCCACTTCTCTTTGGATATGATTTGGGTCTCACTACTGGGAGAACTTAAAAAATCCACATCTTTAGAGCTCATTTACTTGTGGACCCCACCTAAAGATCAGCTAAAGCTTCTAAAAGCTCTTATCTCATCCTATTTATACCAAGGAACATTCCTCTAACTTGCAGAATAAGTCACAACTACTGCAGAAATAGAGTCCCTTGCAAATCAAAATTCAAAATTTAATATCATTTTTTTAAAACAGCCTATCTTAAAATATCTATAACTCTTAAACTGTAGGTCCAATCGACGCAAATAACTTACCATTATAAAGCTTGTTCAGAATAGATATCCATGGAGTTTAAGATCGCACAAATCAAAACTAAAATGAGAAAGTTATGGATCCGAAAAGTTTCAGTTATATTTTTTGTTGGCATTGTAATTAAATCTACACCGTCGATAATCCATGGTTGCACATCCTGTATGGGAACCCTTCTGAAGATTATCCAAGTCATCCAAAGGTTTCCAGGAGTTTCCACCTCATTCAAATTCAAAAAGGACAAGAGACATCTTTCATGAAAGAAGATTAATTAAATCTATAGAGAAAGTATCCAATAAATTCAATGAATCTGTAAGATAGTCGGAGAAATACAAGGAACACTAAAAGAGGGATCATTCCATGCTCTTTTTCCCCACCTTTGGATGTCTTCCTCTATCTCTTTCCTCTCTCCTTTCTTCTTCTTCTTCTTCTTCTTTTTCTTCTTCTTCTTCTCTCTCTCTCTCTCTCTCTCTCTCTCTCTCTCATGTAGAAAAAAATTAGAAAAACATATTTGGGTATTTTGGAGCCCTGTTCCAAAAACTAGGATTAAAAAAGAGAAATTTGAGAGTTTTAATTATAAAATCTGGAGGTATCAATAAAGAATCTTAGAAGTTCTTTTGCTATGGAGGAGTAGACTACTAAGATCAAGTTATTTGACGAAGTTAGGAGCGAATTTACTATTTTTCTGCAGCTCAATCTAGTAGTTTAATTGTCTTTGTTTAATGGATGCTTAATAGTCTGAATAAATCTGTTTTCATGTATATGACCAACCTTTAATTTTAGCTCTATTGAATTAGTCTTTGATCATGTATACTTGTTTAATAGATTATGCTTAGATCTAAACTCTTTGATAGTCTATTTTTACTTGATGCATGATACTTAAATGTTTGTAATTTTTTATGAGATAAAGGAGGTTTTGGCTTTTGTTTAATTTCTAAAAAAATTTTGTTCTTTTGATAGATAAATCATCTGAATCAGAAACATTGATTTGTTTCTAATTTGAGCTAATTTTAAACAAAGTATTAGATTGATTACATAAAAGTAGTTTATTTGCTTACTTGATGAATTCTTGATATTATGATTTGTTTTCATTATTATTGTTTTTTCACTTTAGTTTTTTTATTTTGTTTAGTTTCTGGTTTACACACCACATATCTCTTTTTTTTTATTGTTTTCTTTTTGGAGATTTTTAATTAAAAAGTTCAAAAGTGCTTCCTGTGAGATCGACTTGTATTTGCCACTGTCTCAATAAGAAAACTATATATTTGCAGTTTTAAGTAGATTGAATCAAAATTCACATCAGTGATTATTTCTACTTAATATAAATATATATGAAGAATATTCATATGCATCCGTCTCTAACCATATTTTTCATGAAAACTCTAGGTAGGGTCCATCTATCATCTAATCCAAACCTTTCAACGCACAGGGGACCCCCTGATAGGCACACATCCGAAGTTTTTGTCAAATCCGAATTTGCTGGATCATTGGATCAACTGTATACCAATCATAACTGAATGGATATGTGGGCCACGGATAAAGGGGTTAAGGACTTGTGAATGGGGCCAAACTTGATATTTGGGGCGATCTCACATAGATATTTTCATCCCCCACGGTCTCATCTTTTGGTGGAGTCTACAGTGAGCCCAATGGATGAGTGTACATGAAAATTTTGTGAGGGACGAATGCACAGGAATAGGCCCATATATATATATATATATCTTTGTATGCACACCGCCCTTACGGAGGGATCGTGTATACTCCTCCGTGGGCCTATTGTGGACCCCACCGAGGGATGAGACCGCGGGAGGGGAGATAAAAAAATCTATGCAAAATCACTCCACATATCAAGTTTGCCCCAATCACTTGCCCCTGACCTCTTCATCCACGGATACAAATCCATTTCGTTTGAATTGATGCACAGTCGATTCAATGGTCCAGTGAATCGGATTTGACCGAAGCTTGGGATGTATGCCTCTCAGTAAGGGAATATTCATGTGCATATGTCCCTCACTATTGTTTGTTTGTTTGTGTTTTTTTTTATGTGAAAACTCTAGGTGGGGCCATCTATCATCTAATACAAACATTGCAACACAAGGGACCCCCGGATAGACACATACTCCAAGTTTCAATCACATCCGAATTTAGTGGACCGTTAGATTTACTGTACACTGATCTTAACTAAATGGATATGTGGGCCACGGATATAGGGGTTAAGGACATATAATTGGAACCAAACTTTATATTTGAGGGGGCCTCTCATGGATCTTTTCATCCCCCACCCCCTATTCTCATCCCCTGGTGGGGTCCATAGTGGGCCCCATGGAGGAGTATGCATGAAAAGTTCATGAGAGACAGATGTACAAGAAAAGGCCTTATATATATGGAGAATATTCATGTGCATATGTCTCTCACCAAGGGACCGTACATACTCCTCTGTTGGGCCTATGGTGGACCCCACCAAGGGATGAGACCAGGAGAGATGAAAATCTATGTGGGACCACCCTAGATACTAAGTTTGGCCACAATCACATATCCCTAACCCCTTCATCCATGACTTACAAATTCATTTCATTCAAATGGGTGCATAGTCAATTTAATGATATAATAAATTCGGATTTAACAAAAAATTGTTCAATTCAAAGAGGTAGTGTGTGTGGTCCATTTGGATAGACCATACAGTGGGTCCCACTTAAAGTTCTCACGAAAAAAATGGTGAGAGATATATGCACATGAATATTTCCCTATATATATAAAAGAGGAATGTTAGTATGCATCTATCCCTCACTATAGGGTGAGGGATGCTTATATGACTTTTTCTATTTTGTACATAAGCATTTCTCTTTTTTATACACTTTTTATGTCTTTTGGACATAAATGTTTCCAATTGTACAGATGTCCCTCACACACACACACACATAGGAGAATATTAGTATGCATTTATCTCTCACCATAAGGAGATGGATACTTCTATATTTAGATATATTAATATACAAAAGATAAAAAAGTTATATGAAAAAGAAGAATGTTCAAATACAAATAAAGAGTGCTATGTAAGTATCCCTCACCTTATGATGAAGAAATGATGCATATTAACATTCCTCACATACACACACTGTACGACTAACCTTATATTTGACAACTATTCCAAAGCTATTGAAATTTAGATGATTTGTGCAGAGCTGTTTGTGCCACTCTAAAATTAACAATTTAACCCTTAAATCATGTGATATTAGTGAGGATGTTAAATATCATACCATGCTATTTCTGAAGGCCGTAGGATATCACACAAATACGTATTTTTTAGCCCTCTTTCTTTCTACCCAAGATAGAAGAAACAACTTCTACTTTTCACCAATGACAGAAAAAGAACAACGGTTAAATCCATTTTCCTAAAGTGGAGGTGAATATTATAAGAGCGCCAATTTAAAAACCTACAATAAGCAAAAATGATGAAGAAAAAATAGAGTTCTAAGTACGGGATAATTATGTGCATTTTAAATTTAAGTAGAAAGGCAAAGTTACACGATATCCCATAGTAATGCAATATCGTAAACATAAGCTCTGACATAATTTAAAAGTAAAATCGTTACTTATAAAATGTCATTTAAAATTAATTATTGCATAAATTACTTAAACTATTACCACTTCTTGCGGCATAGAAGGCAGCACTAGAGTACATGTCCCCTCGACCTTTCCTTTTTGCCCTTTTTGGTTGAGACCACACATTATGAAATGAGGTGGGGCCATGTCTGGACACGTTTGCGGTCGTGATCATTGCAGCGTCATCCCGTGGTGTACGGCATTCGAATGTCTGCAGACAGAATAAAAGCCTGTAGCATATGACGTGAGCTATGCAGACGAGGGCCATTTTTGGTTTCAGTAGAGACCAGAGAGTAAAGAGTGCCTGCCACTGATGCAATTGTACTGTGCCTGTGTTGCCTTCAAAAGCACTCCTTCCTTGTTTCACCTCACCTGCTTCTCTTTTGTTTAATATATCTCTTGGAGCTGGTGGTCCCTATTAGGGACTGGTTTGATCGGATATTCCCTGTATTTAAGATGAACGTAAATTTAAGAAGGGCTCCTTTCGTTAGTGGTAAAGAGTGTTAAGGAGATGTTAGATTCAAACCTAGCTTGTCCTCTCTTAACATATGTGAGTTTCTATCATTTTATATACGTGTGAGTTGTATTTTGTTTCTTCCCGTATATATGTGAGGTATCATTATTTTATATTTGTGAGTTAGTATTTGTATCCTTATATGAGTGAGTCAATATTTATATCCTTATATGAGTGAGTCTTCATTACCTTGTAAGTGTGAGTGTCCTCATATGCGTGAGTCCTAGTTACCTAGCATATGTGAGTTTAGTATCTGTATCTTAACATGTGAAAGTCTTCACACATGCAAGTTGTGTCTATATCATCACATGTGATAGTTTTCATTATTTTGTATATGTGAGTTACTCTATTCAGATCTCAACCCCGTAGCTAGATTAAAATTAAAAAAAAAGATGAATGTAAATTTGTGAGGTCAGGCCTTACTAGGTTCACAGCTAGTTTGTATGCCCAGGGAACTAGTGGGATGTCCCTGGAAATGGTAATTGATACACACGTTCACTATGCGTGAACCAAGTGTGCCACAGAGACACAAACCCACATGCAACAACATCCCACTCGATTTAAACATTTTACTGCTTCAAAATCATGTGAGTTTTGTGTCGATGCAATACACTTTTGTTATGTCCACTCAAGGTGAATATGTATCAACTCCGATAAATAATTCATATATATATAAGAGAATATTAGTAAACATCTATCTCTCACTATAGGGTAAGAGATACTTTCATATTCAAAAGTATTATTGTGCAAAAAATAAAAAATTATATGAGCAAGAAAAATACTCAAATACAAATAGGAAAAACCATGTAAGCATCATTCACCGTATGATAAAAGAATGATGCATACTAATATTCTTCATACACATACATTATCCAATATGCGTGCCACACACACATATGTTATCCAATATACCCGGCATACATGCACACACATGTTATCCGATGTGCCCAATGTGCATCTTGCACACTGAGGGTGGGGCCCCCTGATGGTCCATCTAAATGAACCACACACCACAACCACAACCAAATTAGGATTTTACACCCATCCGAATAGATTGGATCATTCGATCGATTGTACATCCATCCAAATAAATTATGCAGTTAAACTTGTTGGGCCCAAATGAAGATGATAGAGGTGATGGAAGGGGTTATTTTTTGCATAGAGGAGGGGCCCAGGAAGATTTTCAATCCTTCTAGTCCTAGTCAAAGGTGAGGCCCCATGTCTTGGTGCACACACTGATCTAGTATTTGGGTCTCGCACTAGATCAATCCTCTATAAAAGAGAGAGAGAGAGAGAGAGAGAGAGAGAGAGAGAGAGTATGTGTGTGTGTGTGTTTGTAATATTTTTGTAAAAAGCCTGTAGTCTTAGCCTGCATTTTATTTCAACCTTTATAAGAGAAGTCTAGATCCTCTGATGCAATCCCCCACGGTAACCATAGGAAGATCAATCCTCATCACCATGCAGGCAGCCTGTCATGGTGATGTGGGAAGACCTGATTGGTCTTCCCACGATCATCGGGGGGGGGGGGGGGGGGGGGGGGGGGGATTCCCTGAGGAAATCACAGTTCTTATAAGAGTGGCAGTTTGTTGTATAACCCACCTAAATCTGACCATCTAATTAGGGCGTGGGTTGTTTTTTCTAAATTTATTGGCTAAGGCTCGGGTTCACATCACATCTTTTTCACTTTGTTAATAAATGGCTTCTGATTACATTGAATCCATTATTGCGATTCGCACTTCTAGTTCCAACCCAACATGAACGCAATCTAAATGCGACTAATTGCACTGTCAATAAGCAGCCAAACATAAACCTACTTGTTGATTAAAGGTTTCGGTGGAACATTTTAACTTGTTGGATGCAGTTTGGAATTTGTTAATAAATGATCGGGTTTGGGTGGAGCCCTTTGGATTTAATCCAGAATAATTTACTTGGACCCACCCATTTTCCACCCCGAAGTCCATGCAGTGGACCTTTTTTTTTTTCAAATGTCTATATATGCAGATGCAGTGGACCCAAACCTGCACCCAAGTTAGAAGTAGATTTCGAGTCCTGAATCCATACCTTCATCTGAAGATGGTATTTGGAGTTTTTGGGTATTTGGGTACCATTTCATTCCTATAACTTAACATATTCGAAGCAATTCAAATCTAGTTGTCTAGGCTCGATCCCAACTCAATTGGACTTAAAAATGACCAAACTGAGTTTGAGTTTTGTGTGCGGTAAGTACGTGCGACCCGAGGATTAGTCCTGATAAGTTAATACCACAGGGACACCGTTGTTATAAAAAATATAAATAAAAACCATTATATGCGCTGGGCCTATACCAAGTCAGCCTGCTCACTAACAAACTGAAATAATCACTTTCCAACAACCTTTTCCACAAGGAGGAAAAGGTTCAGATATCTTTAAATTATTGTCAATTGAAAATATCACAAGGAAATTAGTAAGAAATAAATAGATATCTTTTTTGGAATTCTATAAAATTAATTTTGAAGTACTTCATATTAATTCTATGTTTTTGTATAGGATAATTACCGTACGAATGCCCTTATACTCGACATTTGTTCTAAAACTGTCAACAAAAAAATAATTACCACACAACTATTTATACAAAAAAGAATACCCTATGAATGATGATTTTACCCTTAAAACTTGTGTAGGATATTGAATAAATGGTCTACTTCTTCTTCTGATAAAAGATAAACAGAGAAGATAAATCACATAGTAACACTCCTTTTACTGAAATATATAATCTCTAAATGATAGAAAACAATATAAGAAAAGCTCCAACTCAGAAATCCAAAATAAGCAGAAAAAATGAAAATAGAATAGAGTTTTATGGTGAAAATGCGCTTTGGATTTCAAGGTAATGAGTAGAATTTGTGATATCCTATATGTAGGTTATTGTATCGTTAGATATCTTACCTTTGTGGGAGGCAAGTTTTAAGGGTAAAATTTTCATTTGCAGGGCATCATTTTTTGTACAAACTGCTATGTGGTAATTATATTTTTATAGATAATTTTTTTGCATATATCAGATATAAGGGCATCTATGCGGTAATTATCCCTTTTTTTATTGTGTTGGTTACTCAAACTAGCTATTTTCTGCCCTTTTTTATTGTATTGATTATTCAAACTAGCTATTTTCTGCAACATCTGTCGAATAATATTATGAGAAAAAACCTAGATTTGGAATATCTCAAGATATTTTTGATATGATCATTTTCGAAGAATGTACAGTGAGAAAAACCTAAAAAATTGAAACACCCCAAGATTCTTTTGAAATGATAATTTCCCCAGAATGATGATACAAGTGAGAAATGTCCCTCAAAGACAGATTCCAGGAATTAAAGTTCAAAAGCCTGGTAACATGGGTCTGACCAAAAAGCTTGCACGTGGAGTCTGGCAAAGATTCAATGGAAAAATAAAAATAATTTCAACACTTTTTTGCTATTTTGGCTGAGTCATCTAAGTCTTTTTCATTTTTGTCCGAAATAACTGAGTCTTAACAAGAGTTACACCGAGCCAGACAAGAACTCATCAAGGACCGAGTTTCTCATTAGTCCTTAGTTTTTGCAACATGGGGCCCATCCTTATAGTATTCGCATCTGCATGTTTTAGGCTTCCACATCCGATCTATTGGATTAACATTTAAATGAAAGCTGAACGGGGATGGATCTTTTTAATGGACTTGAACCCAAATTACACTTGACCATTTAGGAAAGGACTTGGCCCTCCAACAAGTGATTAGCAAACTTTGTATCAGTCCGGATTGGGCCAATGTGAGTGTAGGCCCCTTACCCCTAGGCATTATTTCATAATAAAGAACAGGCCCCAATATCCCTAATGAGAAATTGTCCCATGCCGCCGTTACCCGATGTTGAGTGCAGATAAGACCTGATTGATTATAATGGACTAATCCAAGAAAGATCAGACCTACTCGTATCCTGTGGATCATTTCTTTATTTGAATGCTCAATTACCTGACTCAAAAAATAAAAGGGGTTTCCGGCAACAGCTCCCTCAATATTTCACTTTATGGTAAAAGGTCTACAAATTTTTGTCACGGAGGCAGAGGTCCTTTTTTTTAAATTTAAGAATTTAAAAAGTCCAAAATGGCCTCCTATTATTCATAGCACCAAAGTTTCGTTCGGTAGATGTTTCTTCAACGGGTGACAGCGACAGTGACCAGCAGTGGCGATAACTCCGGTAGATGCGCGTAAACCGGCGCTGCATAACAGTGGTGGTCTTCTCTTGTGCTTACAAGCTCTGCCTCTATGGCAAACAGCAAGGTCTTCTCCTACGTGGCGAGGCAGCGGACAGTAAGAACTGAACTTCTCGTTTAGAACTCACAGCTACTCAATCTTCATAATAGAGAAAGACTAATCTATTACTATGCACATGACTAATGTCAAACAAAAGCATCAAACCCTATTATAAAACTAAGGCAACCATATGATTGGCTAAATAAGAATAATAGAAAAACAATTTTGTTGCTACCATCTATACTTTTTTTTTACCTAGGTTGAGTTACAATAAAATGGATCTACCCAATATAGGAATATATTTCATTTATTTTCAAAATCTTTTAGCTTTTGATTTTCTTATTGTTACATTATCTATTAATCACTACACCTATGACCAAGCAATGAACACTCCCACTAGTAGCCTCTAAAATATCTCCATTTCTCATATGACTATGATCATTTAATTGCTTTTTTAATTTTTTTTTCTTCTTCTTTTATGAGTTGTTTAAGAGAAAGTTTATCAAATGAACGACTGATCCAATATTTGATGGGAACTACACCAATAGGATATAACAATTTATCTGAATGTTATAACAAGTTATTTGAGTTTTGTACTAATTTATCTAAATTTTGTAAAAAATTATCCGAGTTTTGTAAGAAATTATCTGAGTTTTTGTTTTGAGGATTTGAAACTCAAATAATATTATCTAAGTTTTTGTGTTGAGAATCTAAAACTCAAATAATATTTTGACATTTTTTTTACGAAATCTCATATGCAACATAGGTATTGTTTGAAAGGTCTTGATGAATACATTTCAAAATCTAAGTTTTTGTGTTGAGAATTTGAAATTCTAATAATTTTTTGATTATTTTTTTTATGAAACTTCATATGCAATATAGGTATTATTTGAAAGGTCTCGATGAGTACGTTATAAATAGATCATTTTTTTCGAAAATAGGTATTATAAACAAATGTTATAGAGCTTCAAAGTTTTAGAATACAAAAGACAAAAGTAGTTGCTGAAGGACAGATTAATTATGAAAAAAATGAGTTGGCCTCATTAAGGACTTTTACCTGAAAGAAATCCAGCCTGCAAGGACTACAGGCCTTAGCGAAAAAGTTTATGGACTACGCCTTCAACTTCTCTTGGTACCATGGACCTCTAAACCTAACTATGATTACTCCAGCCTTTTTTGACCTAGGGATCAATCCTACACACCTAAGAGGGGCCGCTTTGCCACTTTGTTGTGAGGCAATTCTTATATATTTCCCACTTATTCATGCTAATTGCATCATTATTTTTTCTTCCCAAATGGACACTCACCCCAAATTTTCAAATCCAACTTGCTCATCATCCCACACGAGCCCCATACCATCCCCGAATTACAAATACCCATCCAAAATTCAACATGAGTGCAATGATAGGTTGACTTGTTTGCACATATAATCGTGATTAATACTCATAGTTGGGAGCCCCTAGCTGGGCCTTGGCGCCAGCTGTTGTGAGGCCTACGATGGGACCTTCCCCAATGGCCTTATATTGATAACGAAGGTTTGGATTATCATCGGCCCCACTTGATTCATGGCCAATGACTTTTTAACTTCCAAACTAAGTTTATAGTCGATCCAATGGTCTAATACATTCAGATGAGTGTCAAACTTTGAGTCCTGTGACTATCACAAGATCTTTATTTTATGGTCCACTCAGGTGGACCATAAAGTGTCCCCCACCATATGTTTCAAGGCCCCCCACTCACTATAATATGAGTGAGCCAACAACCGAGTGGCTCACTTTATAGTTGTCTTGAATTATATAAGCAAAAATGCTATGGCGACATGAAATGTTGACCCAAAATATTTACATGCTGCTGAGTTAACACCATGATTGGTTGGCATATGGGCATTTACAAATTAAATGATAGCCAATCATAGTGTTTACACATCAATATATAAATGCTTTATGTTAGCATCTCATGTCCCCATAGTGTTACATGATATAAGTGGCTAAATCATAATTTCAACGGAATCTCAATTTGATTTCAGGCCTATACCCCATTCTAGGGCTGGACTCAAATTTTAAGTAATAAATTTGGATATCTTTTGTAAGTTGTAAAAGTGTTGTAGGATTTTCAATTCTCGTTAAAGAAGAGAAAACCTAATTTTTAGAAATTAATAGCCATAGAATGTGAACCCCGTCAAGGTACCTGTGGGTCCTGAAACTTGGAATCAGCTCAGGTCCCAGTTAGGATCAAACTGGTTGGATCCATGCTGATCTAAATGGATTTGGATCATATACATCATTGATCCAAACCAGTTTCATCGCTTGATATAAAGTGGTGGTGGTTAAAGTAAATACAAGTGCAGAACCTTTCCAATGGCACATCAACATGTGTCAGTTGTTGATGGTGTCATGGCCAGCTGACAATCATCAGGTCGCACGTGTCTCTGACGTCCGGAAGTGGTCCTACTTCTGGGCCGACACGTACATCCTGCCGCTTTTGCTTTCGGTCGACACGCAGAACCGGCTACCCACTCTATGCCTGCCACGTGTCTTTTGATACCAGCCGACACGTCATAGGATGACGTGGAACTCCTTTTTTTTATTTTTTTCCCCGACTCGAGCAACGAGGCATTTTAGCGCGGTATGATCGGCATATCGTACCGTTAATGTCAGGATATTTTTAAATCCGAGTTTTTTCTTGAGATATTCACAGAGAAATATCGGGGGAAATACATTTAATCTTTTTGATAATTAAAATGGACAAAACGGTAGATGATGTGTATGGGTCTCGTTTAATCATTATTTTAAAAGTTTACATTTCTTCAATTCGTTGATATGTTGCAAGATTTTTGATGCTTTCATGCCATCTCAAGCAAATATCATGATAATTCCGAGGTGTTTTTAAAATCTCTCATACTTGGGAGAAGCTAATGTTTTATTTTTATTTTTATAAATTGAGGATTTCACATGATAAAACCTTTAGATGATTTGTGTATGAAAAAAAGACTCTAGTTTTAAGTACGCAAAAAAGGCCCACACTTGGGAGGAGGTAACAACCCTTTTGGGTGTTTTTTTTTAATGTTTTACCTTTATAAATTCTATAAATATCCATCCTTCCGGCCTGATTTTGGTGGCCTACTTAGATGATTAATCTAATTTATTCACAAGCAGCTGTTTGGCAATTTAGCAATAGTTCCTATTTAGTGTAGGGCTTGTTACTATTTGCCTTTGAATGCAATTATAAGACATCTTGCATTATGTATAACTATTAGGCTTAAATGTCCTTTGCCTAGGGATTGGAAACATTAGATCTCTATTAATACTGATATTGGGTTCACATCCTGGGTAAACCTTTATATATGGTTTTGAAGGTAGTGAGCCCCTATCACCTAAAAAACATTAAAATTTTTTTATCACTCTCAAAACCAACATAAATATCTTGAGTTTGCCTCCTAAAGCCAACTACCTGTTAGGATTTGCCCCTTCAAAAGAAAAAGCCAGAGCGATGTCTCTATCAAATATATGAGTAGCCTTTACCAATAAATAATATTTTAAAAATAATAATAATAAATGTGCGTGGGAATGGATTGGAGAGGAAATCGGCGGTCAACTTCATACTAGTCATGCTCTTATAGCATTTAAATATTTTCTTTGGTTTTATTTCAATGGTCGGCCTCATCATCTTTGATTAGATCAATTTTTCTAGAATCATTTATATTTGGTGCAACCCTAATTTAATTTTATCTGCTCATCGCTAATGGTCCTGCTTACTGTAATGCTACGTATCTCAACAGCAATTTATCTCCAAGAATAGAAAGATGCCCCTATTTCGCATTTCTGCTTTTTAAGGAGTACTCTAACATGCAAGAGCAGTGGCTCTAGATTCAGACAAACTTATCATAATTGATACAGAGCATGAAATAGGCTAAGCAGACAGCAAGATAGCCTATGCACATGTTAACTATGTAAAAAACCTTATATTTTTACCATTTAACCTAAGGCCCTAGTTGTAAGGGTTGGTTGGAGTATCTTTTTCTCTATTTTAGATCGATAGGTCAGAAAATTCAAGTGTGCTTTTTGATAGATAGGTAATCAACAAGACCTCAATTTCATCTGATAGGTAATCAACAAGACCTCAATTTCATCTGATATGCTTTGTGATAGATAGAATTCTCTTGCTTATCTCCCGTTCTCATTACTTTGTACATTTGTATGCCATTGACTCTACTCACGAGAGGACTTGTTCCATATTTCTGCCTCCGCTTGAATATCTCTACCTATGCTTGAATATTCTCTAACTTTAGTTACATTTCGCTATCGTGTTTTTTTTTATTTTTTTATATTTTTATGACAGTGTATTTTGATTTGAAAAATCAATTACACATGGCAGAAATGTTTAGACGCGTTTATTTTCCTATTTTTAGTCTTCTTTTCTTTCCTCATTTTCCAGTGTCTACTCCTGTGCATCTGCTTCCTTTCTCAAACAAGATCAAATTAGTGAATTGCGATTTCCTTTCATCTAAATTTTGAATTGAAAATGTACTCTATTTTCATCGAATGTAGTAAGTATATTTCATAAAGACACAAACAGTAAAGCGCAACCTCAGTTCAACTTAACCAGTTATCTCGAAGAGAATTATCAATTGAGCCTATGACTCATCATCATCATTAATGCCTTAAGTCAACTATGTTAGGATTGGCTACATAAATTTTGTTCCTTTTAAACTAAATTTTAAAATAAGTTACACTTCTTCAAATCTTTATATAACTTCAAATAGTCTTAATTGAACTTATGATTAAGCTACCCAAATGGAAACATGCTTTAAGATTGTATTTATTTTCTTTTAAGGTTTCCAATATATCTTTACAATTCATTTCGGTCTTAATTGAGTAATCTTGTTCAAGTCAATTAAGCCATGTCTATATGGTAACAACATTAATTTTTTATGAACTCAAATTAATATTTGGAAACTTCGCCAATGTGATTGACAGAAAAAAATATATCAAGTTCACATCGAAATGAAATGTATGATGATGGCTCTAACTCAAATATCATTAAAGTAGTATAGTAGTATGGTAGATTTTACAATATTTTTATGATATTAATATTAAAAAATAGCATCAAACTATCCAAAGTTAGGTTCATTTATTTGCTTCCTTGCCTCCAAGAATTCTAGCAAAGTCGAAGAGCAAGTCAGCTAGACCTAACTAATATCTGGCCTAATCTATTTACAGCATTACGTCTTACATCTGAGTCGAGTTAGCCTCTTTGAGTCTCTTAAAAAACAAAATTGATACAAATTATTGATATTATATGCATGCAATTCACACCTATATCATTGGTTTATTAGTATATGTATCAACAAATTATGTTGATAAAATTTGATATAATTAAAGAAATCTATATGAGATAGCATGAGCTTGTTCAATGCAGGCTAACAATGGTGCTAATAAGAAAAAGTTTGGTCATGTAGGTTGATGGTCCACCAAAGAAAAGCCATAGGCCAAACAAGACATGGACAAAGGTGGTAAAAATATCTGCGAAGAAGTACAATTTATAGAAAATTTGGCTCACGATAGATCAAAATAAAAGATAATATTCATATAACCAACCCCAATATAATTGGGATAAGGCTTTGATGATAATGACAAGATGATACAATTTTATAGTGGCTAGTATTTACTTTCTTAGCTAAGAAAGAAATCATGCAAATATGTATGATACTCTAACAAAATATTGGTTGTATAAAAGGTATGTACCGGTTTTTGCCTCATTTATAATGGGATTAAAAATTGATAATTTTTTTTTCTTTGTTACAATTTTACTAAAAAAATATAAGGTTTAGAATTCTCCAATAAAACCCAAAATCACTACTATAGTGAATAGCTACACTGTGTATATGATTTCTTGCAACATACGGAGGAGGTTAAGAAGAGGGAGGGACTCACAAATAAAGCATCCAAAGATAGCAAGCCAATCAAAAAGGTAAAAAATAATAAAAAATAAAATATCCAATATGGATAATTGAACCCTTGAGCTCATGGTTAGTAAAGATCCCATTTAATCAGGCTTCATTAAGATATAATCTAATTAACTACCTAGTAAACGAGTTCGGATCCTTTGAGTGACTGCCTCATGGTGGTCGTAGGTGATTCACTCACGATCCGTTGCGTTACCATCGGGCTACCTATCATAAAAGTTAGCAGGCTGCCCAACGGTAACGAGGGACTGTGAGTGAACCGCCTAAGATCGCCTTGGGGCAAACAGTACTCATAAAATCTTGATTCCTAGCCGAAAAGGAAACTGAAAAATATTTCTTAATTACTTTTGTTGGTAGACTAGAAAAGCAATCTTACTATTTCTTAAACACTCCATGGAACTTCTCAAAGGGTACGGTTTCCTTTAGTCGACCCTTATGATAGTGAGGTATCTCAGCGCTTGCATTTGAAAACAAATTCAACTGTCTTAATTAAAGAAAAAGTGGCATGTGCACTGGATCTATCTCATATATATCCCTTTCTCAAGAGTATTCTAATCCTAGATAATGTCCCCATTTTGACATTTTACATCTTTTTATAATATATTTGACCTTTTTTTGTGGTGGGTGCATGATTTCATTCCTCACTTCATTATGGGGTGGTAGATGAAGGTACACAAAAAAGATGGAAAAAGAAACTGTTTCTGTTTTCTCTGATAGACCTATCAGCATCTTTTGTGGACCCTTTAGTTAATGGAAGCATTTGAGAGTTGGGATGCCGAGAATCACAGGAACCATCACTTTCTTCATGTAGAGAACCTCCCTGTGGTTTTTACAGAGCTGCCAGTTTCCACAACATGCCATAGCTTTCTATGTTCAGATGGTTATGATTTCTTGGAGACTGGTGGGGGAATAATAGAAGGAGCCCTACCATCATGACAAAGTGGAATGGGGAATTCACCTAATTATATATGTATGTATAGGCATACAGTTAAAAGAATTGAATGATGAAAGAAAGGGCATAATGTTTTTGCACCAAGATAGTCATGCGGTCAGCAACTCAAAAAAAAAAAAAAAAAAGGTGAGTCTGTAGCAATATTGCAGCTTGGGTTGGGTTTAAACCCAAGCCATCTGTGGCCCAACCCAACCACAAGTGAAGTTTGCATGAACTCACTTTGGTGTGGGTCAGGTTGGACGTGGGTTTGTAACCTGCATGTAAGTTGGGTTTCATAATCCTGTGGTTTGGGTTTTGGCTTCCAAGGTAATATATATATATATACACCTTTTTTTTTTTTTTTAGATAGTGGCACTCGTGTGGTAGTGTAGCTGCAACCTCCAGAAGTAAACTACGGTTTTAAGCTAATTGAGCAACCCCTTGAAATGCAATCAAGCTACGTTGATATTCTAGTTGTTACCAGCCAAAAGAAAAAAAGAAGAAAAAGAAAATTCTATGTTGTTTTTGTGAAAAGCATTTTCTGTTGAAAATTAGAAGGGTTTCTTTGGGGAACTGATTTTTCGTTAGTCTTGGTTACAAATTTCCTGCAATTTTTATATTCCAAGGTTTAAGTATTGGTTGCAGAATTTACAGAAGGCATATAGGGATTGTTTTCTATGTTGTTATTGATGAGATGGATTTCACTATTGAAAATAGTTAGCCGTCCCAAACAATTGAAATTGAAACCTTAGGAAGTTAAGTATTCAATTTTAAAATTTTCCATACAAAGAACCCACTTAAGAGTTGGTGTAGTGGTATAACGTGTGATTTTGCTTCCCATGTCTTATGTTCAAAACTACTACAAATTTGTTCGGTGTGCATTTGTATAGGTTTGTTAAGCGTCACATGGGAAATTAGTCAAATTGAATAAAAGACCTTAGAGATATCAATGTCATCCATAAAATTAAAAAAAAATCATTGAAAGTAAGCCCCTACAAAATTTTTATGCAATGACTTGCCCTAAAAGCAATTGGCGAGGAGTGTGATTCTTCGGTTTCTAAATTTTCTGTTCTTTTAATATTTTTTTATATTTTGCTAAGAAATGAGTATCTAAGAAAATTGTTGTGTACAAATTTGCCTAAAAGCAATTAGCGAAGCACAGTGTGATTCTTCGGTTTCTTAAAAAAAATCACACTCTTCTTTCAATTGAATAAAGGAATTGTGCAATATTGTCAAACCAAACCAACCTATCAGCCGCTTATGACGAACTCACCAACCTATGCGTCATTGCATAGGTTGATGCAGTGCCCAAAAAATCATATTTTTAAACCAGCAGACCCAAAAAAATATTTTAAACCATGATTGAAGCAGTGGGTTAGGAGACCACTTTCATGGTCTCACACCGCCGACGGTATTATTGCAGTGGTTTTGATTGACAATGGTGATATTGATGTGTGTCAAGAGCCACATATGATAATTTTTTAGCCAAATATGGCAATGCTATTGCCTTATGTAAGCTATCTTCAATCATTAATTTTGTATCTTATAGTGGTCATTGTTGGAAGCTTCGAAGAAATTTCTGCAACCAGACTTCCGTCGCTAAAACCTGATTTGGATGACCTAATCTAATATTTTAGTTTGTTTCAGGTCAGAGCTGTAAAAAAAAAATGGTGAATATTCATTTTCAATTACAATTTATGGTGTTTGATCAGATGGTGGTGATAGTGGAGCTCCTATACATTTTAGGCCTCGGAGCAAGGACACTATTTGGATCCTCAATTGCCCTACTATCTGTCTACAAGTTTTTTTTTTTTTAATTCGGGTATCTTTTGCCAATCTAGATTTTGGACCTTTGGCTTTCCGCCTAAACATTACTGGCATCTTCATTTTCCTATAATTATGTGTAACTTCATTTTCCTATAATTAATTATGAAAAATAATGTTGCAATTGCCAATGGTAACTAAGATTATCTCATTATGCTATTCACTAAATACCCAACATTAAGCCATGAAATATGTTAATTAAGGGTTTGGTTTGACCTTTTTAATGTTTAGGTTACGTCTCCAAATAGTACATGAGCCAGGTCCAACTTGGGATGCTCTTTTGTGGGCCTCCCTAATTATTGGTTCGAACTATACACTATATGTTTTCTTTTTCTTTTTCTTTTTGTTAAAGAAACTATACACTATGTTAGTTACTAGGTATTTCCACTATAAGTTTTGGGGTCTTCAAGCTCACTAAAACTTTAAAAACTAAAATTAATCATTTAAAAAAAAATTCTCTTTACTCCCCCCTTACCATTTGCCTGGATGAAAATGGTTATTCCAAAGAAACATGTTCACATATATAAATTTTTTGCATATAAATTTTATTTATATGTCACTTGCACAAAAGATGAACAACTGCTTACTTTGATCAATATCAAAGCCAGATGGGAATGAGTAGGCAATTTAGGAGGATGGGTGCATGTGTGAAGCTTCAAAGGATGGTAAAATATGATTGGGGCTTGTTGTTCTGAGTTCAATAGTTTTATAAGTGCATGTTTTTCAGGTTTGTCTAGATTCAAGGGTTTGATTTGATTTTAGAATGCTTTTCTAAATAATCAAATTTCTAGATTCAATTTCATCCAAAAATTTAAGATTTCTACTAATGTAATATTATATTTGTATATTTGTCTGTATATGTCTAGAAGATTCTAAATTTCTCAGATCTCTTTAATTTTTTTGGTTTCCATATTCTAAAATAACTATAATTGTTTCTATACATATTTTTGCTCAATGTGAAATGTGAAATCATCAATACATTATGTATGAGATTTTCCAATCAACCAGTAGCTCATTAGTGAGGCATCTCACTTATGAGGAAACAATGAAAGAGAAAATAGGGAGGTTGTGGAGCCGGTTGTGTGGACTTGGGTAGTATGTGTGTGTGTGAGTGAGATAAAGTATTCACATCTAATAATATATAATTATAACTTAGAACTTAGAAATCAAAGCTTTTATTTTAGACCTTAATCCAATTAGCCCTTATGAAATTAGGATAGAGTTTTCAAACATCCCCTTGAATTAGGAAAGGAGTGATTCTTCCCTATTTCTAAACAAAAACAATTCTAATTCAAATGTTTTGTAGCCATTTGGCGAGTCAGATCTACGTAGGATCTTGGCTTACGGTTAGCCAAAAGCTAGCCGTGGAGTTAGCCATAAAAACTCAGGTGATCTATGGTTTGCCTCTGGCTAGCCGAGAGCTAGTCAGGCAACTCTTTGCTCCTAGCTCTGTGCACAAATCTGGAAGTTTATTTTCAACTCTTGTTATATGGTTTGCTCATGGCTAGCCGAGAGCTAGCTGTAGAACAAAGTTCGGCTAGTTGTGTGTGTATAACTTCAGCTAGTCGTGGACTATTGTATTTTCCTTTTTGGGAAAGGAATTTTTGGGACTTCTAGGCGTCGTTTTCGGGACCCTTGACCTACCCAATGTGGACACACTATTGGACTTCAAGTAAGGGACATTGTGACCTAATGTAATATCATGAGTTGCACAGTTCTCATACATTTCAATCTATCTGTACTCTAATGATGTGGGAACTTGAGACATCTCTTAATGGGCTATGCACAGATGGATGTAAAGGGATGCCTTGGTCTCACCTCACCTGTGTTTTGGTAGAGATGTCGGGTACGTAAATTGTGATCATTAACCTAGGAGTTTAGCTTGTAAATACTCATTGGCCTTTGGGTTTGCATCATATTTGCATTATTATTGTTTTCACATGTCTCATAATGTTCCATAGAATCGTACCATATTGCATTGACATTGGACTGAGTGATTGAGGCTTGGCCATGTGTATTGTATTGGATTCGAGAGGACTACCTGTATTGTTTGATTATCAAATTTGTATTGGAAACAATGAATCTGGAGTAATTCCTCTATCGTTTGGACCTGTGTATATAGGAGAACCAGCCCTTCACCAGTGACTTAGGATTCTTTGTTCGAGCACCACTAAGTTGGTCTTTAATGCGTTAGGTCCATTGGACAAGTACAGATTGATATTGGATGGTTGATCACCGATTTGATGGATTATTAGGCATCCGATATTGTTTCAGGATGATCTCAATGATTTGATCAGACTGACATCCGACGTTTATGGCTGGGTTTTCCCGATGATTTGAGTAGACTGACCACCCACCTTTACAAAGGGTTCTTTACCGAACACTTGACCTATGTCCGTTGTTGTTCATTTAGATAACAATTTAGATTAGGGTTTCCTTTACTTTGTGTCATTGTTATTATTGCTTTTCTCACAGAATCACGTCGTCTTTATTCGCTTTCAATTTGTACATTTGTTATGGATTATGTCTATCTATCTGCCGACTATGTTGTAGTCTGATGATGCTATGCTTAGTGCATAAGTATCGAGCCTGTTTATCCCAAAGAGGTTGTATTGGAGATGCTTCAGGTGGTTAAACCTGAAGTTGTTGAGTACGAGTGGCGTGCAAACGTCATCTACCGATGCGACGTGACCAACACATGAGTGACTTCACACTATTAAGGATAGATGCTTATATATTTCTATTGGCCTAAGTTTTTAGTTCTGGCTATATAATTAAATCCTATTTTAATTGTCCACTTTAACTTTAAAAATCGATTTATATGCTTATTCTGAACCGTTTATTGTACCCTCTGTTTCTATTGTAGTTTTTGCTATATTTATTAGTGAATTAACAAACATTTAATTTCACCGCAGACTTCGATCCAATATAGGGCCATAATGGGGGCCACATTTTGTGGTTTGTAGGTTTATTAAACACTAAAATTTTTAATTCACCACTAATCTTGCGTTATTACCCGGTTTCAAAACAAGCGCGAGACAACTTTCATGGTCTCTCACAGCAAAGGGTATTTTAACGGTGGTTTTGAATGACAACAGTCACACTGATGTGTGTCTAGAGCCTTATATGATAATTTTTTAAGCTACATAGAGCAATGCCCTTGCCCCAAATAAGTTATCTTCAATCATTAATTGTATCTTATAGTGGTCATTGTTGGAAGCTTCGAAGAAGTTTCTACCCTCAAACCTGATTTGGATGACCTAAACTAATATTTCAGTTTGTATTAGGTCAGGTCAGAGCTATAAAAAAAATGGTGAATCATCATTTTCAATTACATTATATGGTGTTTGATCAGTTGGTGGTGATAGTGGAGCTCCTATACAATTAAGGCTTCCGAGTAAGGAAACTATTTGGATCCACAAGTGCCCTTATCTGTTACTTTTAAGTCTAATTATGTGTAGCTTCGTTCTCCTATAATAAATTATGACAAATAATGTTACAACATCCAATGGTAACTAAGATTATCTCATTATGCTATTCACTAATTAACCAACACTAACCCATGAAATTTGTTAATTTCGGGTTTTGCTTGACCTTTCAATGTTTAGGTTGGGTCTCGATTGAAATTTCCAAGCAAATAGTACACGAGCCAGGTCCAACTTGGGATGTACTTATATGGGCCTCCCTAATTATTGATTCGAAGTATTCACTATGTTGGATCCTAGGTATTTCCACTATTGGGGTCTTGGAGCTCACTAAATTATTATAAACTAATATAAATCTTTTTTTTTGGGGTCTTAAAGCCGGTGGTGTGGGACCCTGGGTAGTGTGCTATCGGTGATGAAACCAGGATTTTCTTTTAGGGGGGCAAGCGAAGTCGACTAACAGTGCAAGAGTAACATTTTTTTTTTATCAAAGATTAATAAGTTTTATAAATTTATTGATTTTTTATATCATTTAAAAATAAATTTATGTATTATCTAAGGAATTTTTACTATAATTTAAAGAAAAATCCTAAATTAAAAAATATTACAATATTTTTAAGACAAAATTTCTCAAAACTTTTGGAGACACTTAATGTACAAAAATAATAGGTCTCGCTATAATGAATTCAAATCGCTCAAAATAATCATTTACCCTTTTTTTTAGAACTGGAAGTTGTATCTCACTCTAATTAAAGTAGGACCTATATTAGATTTGATCACATGTTAACCAATCCTCTCATATTTAATTAATGAAAATATGTTGATTTGTTACTTGTGAACATTTAATGGGCCATGATGCTAATGATAGATACTTGTGATTGTTTGATGGGCCACAATGCTTGTGGTACGGATGGATTATTGAGAGCATACCACTAATAGCCATTAACCAATGTCATACAAAGGTGAAGGAACAAGGTGCAATATCCATGTTACTTAGAATAAATGACATATTTTTAAGTGGACTTTACTCAAGTGGGGTTTGATCCCACTATAAGTTTGAGCACTACACATTTTAAATGTATGCTTAAATATGGTAGGCTCAACTCCTATTTGAATCTAAGGATGGGTAGCAAGTGAAGATGCCCAAATCCAACTACCTGAAAATGTCATGAAGGAGAAATGTCTATTATAGAGTCATGCATTTTGGAAGAAAAAGGGAGGAAAGGAATGATTTACTCCCTAAACTCTCTTTATAGGTTGGAGTTACCTTCTAGAAGCAAGAAAAGACAAAATTGACCTTAAACCCTTGTAAATTATATCCTTTCATGTAGGGCCGTCAATCAGGCCCTTTAGAGAGGGGGCCGGGCCACCCTCAAAACGAGGGCTTATTTTTTTTCATTTAAAGCCCGAGGGTAGGGTAGGGCTTTATTTTTAAAAGCCCACATCTAGAGGGCTGAGCTTAAACTTGACTAATCAAACCCGAGGGGGCCCGGCCCGACCCGCTGTTTATTAAGTTTTAATATAAAATATATAATATACACAAGCCTTTTGGGCCTGTTAAACTTTTTGACAAAAGCCATGTCCATGCCACAGCCAAGTGTTTTGCACTTTTCACTTTGTGAGAAATTATTAAAATACCTAGCCAACAGTCATAAAACAGTAACATTTGAGGGGCATTTTCGTCTTTTAAAAGATAAAGCCCTAAATGTCATCGTATATAAGCAACTCCCCCTCATCGACAAAGGTAAAAAGAAAAAGCCATAAACGCTGCTATGCCCTAAACGCCACCACCAATGCCTTAAAAAAAAGTTTTTAACTTCGCCATGCTGCCTTTTGCATTGCATTGCCGATTCCCAGCTTGGACAAAGGAGGAGAGTTTTGTATAAGGTTGGTTGGTGGTGGTGGTATAAGCTGTTGCATATAAAAGATTTATTTCCATTACAGAAAAAAAATGTCCCTTTTTTTTGGCCTTGGCCCGGCCCTAGCCCTTGAAGGTTGGATAAGGGCCTAAAAATTATAGGCCCGCCGTCAAAGTCGAGGGTCTTTGCTCAGTTAGGCCCTGCCCGCACATGTGAGGGTAGGATAAGGGCTTACCTAAGCCCGGCCCGGGCCCGGCCCTTTGACAGCCCTACTTTCATGAAAGGAAAAAAGTAATTGAGGAGGGGCAAACATGAAATTAATTAAAACAACTTTAAATATCTTTAAACCTTATCCCATATAATCTCACAAACCAAATAACTAGAATTGCCCCCTCTCGACCTCCTCTCCCCTCCCTCCCTTTGTCCTTGTGTGTTGTGTGTCATGTATGTACTAAAGAGTGAGATAAAGTATTCAAATCTAATAATACATAACTATAAAAGGGATTTATTGTGTGAAAGCAAAAATTTCTCAGTAAACTCACCCATTTTAAAAAAATAAAACATACATAAACGACGCTCACCCTTTTCTCTCCCCACTCACCATCCCCACCTCCCCCTTTGGCAACTATCGGCACTTCCGGCGGAGGAGCTGCTGGATCTCCGTCTCCCTCTCCCTTTTCCTATCCATTTTCCTTTCTCTCCCTCCTCCTTTCTCTCCTTTTTTCCTCTCTCTCTCTCTCTCTCTTTCCTTCCTCTCCTCTCCTTTCCCTATTCCAGAATCCCGCCATATTCGGCCCTTCAAGGCCAAACATTACACTATTGTATAGCCTTGCAGGGCCAAAGAGAAAGAAAATCGTTCTACTAGTCTTCGCTGAACTGGGTAGGGGGGGAGAGGTATCTATTATAGGGAGACCTCGATCTTCCTATAGTGCATTCGAGGAGGGAGACCAGAGGGGAAAAAAGGGATGAGAGGGAGAGAAGGGAAGAGGGAAGGGAGAAAGAGGAAGAGTATCACAGCCAGAGGTGGGAAAGGGAAGGAGAGAGGAGGGGAAGGTGAGTGGAGAAGAGAATAGATGGCATTTGGGTCATTTTATATAGATATATATCTATTTAAAAAAAAGGGTGATTGTATTGAGACCCTTTTGGAGTTCAAATAGCCAATCTCATTATAAATTAAAAATTAAAAATCACAGGTTTTATTTTAGTCCATAACCCAATCAGCCCTTATGAAATTAGAATAAAGTTTTCAAATTTCTCTTTGAGCTCAATTAGTATGTATAATAAAATTGGCAGTGTCCCCAAACCAATTGTCTCTTTGGCACCCAACTCTTACTTCAAATCCAAAAAAAACCTCAATTACATCGCAATAGATTGCTACATATAATATATCACTTTTGTTCTTGTGAAATATTGGGTAAAACAACTAGTTTTTCTTTTCCTTTATTTTTTATGACAAGAAACTGGCCTACTCCACTCAACACCACCCACTAGCATTATATATCGAATAACGCCCTAGACAGTTTCGAAGTAGGGACTTGCAGCTCATTGCCGAACTTTCTAACCACTAAAACAATTTAAGTGTGTTAAGATTTTCTTAATCTAATATATAATTAATTAAATAATTAATAAGTGGTAATATTATTATAAATCGCATGCATGAATAGATCAAGGGACAATGAAAAATCCGATAGAAAAGCCTGCCAAGTGTAACATGTGGCCCCCAGCTAGTCCAGTCCCTCAACTTAGAGTTTAGAAAAGACAGCTCCTTCTCCGTGGGACCCAAATCCCACTCCCCCAAGCCAGAACATTATCAAACCCCATTCTGAACATTTTTCAAATCCGAGAAACTAAATAGAGAGAGAGAGAGAGAGAGAGAGAGAGAGAGTCCAGGTGCGGGCATTATTTAAGCTTGAGGCTCTGCTTAAAGTCGTTAGTGGAAAGAGAGAGAGAGAGAGAGAGAGTATATCCGAGATTCGTTGTGTTTGGAGCAGAGATAAAGGCGAAGGCCATTTCCTCTCCAGATCGATCCACTCACAATCTTTTCGAGTTTCATCAAATCTACCAGATCGCTTCGCGCAGATCGGATTTCTCCCGATCTTTCCACGGTTTTCGCAATCAAAACGGTGGAGAAAGGAGCCAGATCGAGCCGATTCTCGCCTCTGCAAGTTGAAGCATCTTCGACCGCTAAAAGGAGCTGGAATCCGCTTAGTGAGTGCCGATCTTGCTGTCTTTCAAGCAAAAACGGTTGAAATCAGCGTAAGAATCATGATTTTCTGATTTTCTTTCGGTTTCTGTTCGTTTGATCTTGATTTCAGTGGATTTTGAGCTAAGATTTGACTTTGAAGGCATCTCTTTGATGATTCGTTGGTGTTTTTGAGTAGTTAAGTGGATTTTGAGCTGAGACTAAGCATCTATTTGATTGCAGTAGGTTTGTTTGTGTTTTGGGCAGTGATATCTGAAGTTTGTGGTTGAGCAAGGTGAGTAGATTCACTAGAATTCTTGTTCTCTCTTTGGAGAAGTGCAAATTTGCTCCATTTTGTGCTAAAATTCTCCTGTTTCGTTCAGCTGAGAAGATTCACAGTAACAATGTTGCTGCTCGAAAGGCGCTTGCGGTGTTTCTTATTTGATGTTATCAGATTCTGAAGAAAATGGTATAGATTGCTTGATCCAGTTAAGAAAGTTGCCAGAATCTCTGTTGGAGATCATATATTAAGATTGTTCCAATAGACTCGAAAAGAAGCACCTGTTTGCAGTTTTCTTTGGGATCAACGGCGAATTCATGGAAATTGTCTCAAAGAAAAGTGAGGACGTTGAAATATCTGTTTCGGCCACCCTCCTTTAACTCTTATTGGATCGACAGAAGGAGCTCTTTCATGACATTGGGACAAGTGATGGGCTATTTGCTACTTGGTTCAACGGGGCCACCGATTAAACCGCGGGCGGGATTGCGCAGGGAGCAGGCGGGACGAGGCTCGTATCGGGGCAGCTAGAAAGAATTCTTAGAATTTTTCTTTTTCTTCTCATCTTGACAAGCATTTTCAACTGTGTTCAGCGTATTTGTGTGGCCATCTGTGCCCCGCGAATGGGAACTGCTACTACTACTTCTACGAGCTTGCGGCAGTTGCTGAGGAGTCTTTGCCACAATACGCAGTGGAATTATGCAATTTATTGGAAGCTTAAGCATCGGAGCCGAATGTAAGTTGTGCTTGTATGCATCAATGTATGAATTCTCTAACGCCGTTGAACAGTTTGGAGGCTTTGTCCATTTAGTTTTCTGTTGGATGTTTTACTGTGTCTTCCAAATTTTTTTTTACTGCATTTTGGGCTGGTAGAATTACTGATATGCTGTCTACTCTGTGTGTCAGTGGAGACCCCACATGCATTTAACACTCAAAATCTCTGTTCTTCTATTGCGTAAAACCATAGAGTGTAACAACTTGAGCCTTTTGGGTATTGATTATCTGTCAGTAAATGACACGCCATTCCAAATTTAGGGGCACATTTATAGTTTCACCGGAGATTGCAGCATTTTCTGCTGAGCTTTTATGAAAAAGTAAATGTACGAGAAGACGTACACAATCATAAAAGGTGCAATTACACCCCATTACCCAAAGATTTGGAAGTAGGTAAGTTGTATTGGATGTACACAAAGCCATTGCTAATAAGGGTAACCGGTATCTTGGCAGAATAAATCTTTATTTGTTCCGGTCTGTGTTTATTGCAACACTAAGAATGGAACGGCATAATCCAAGTATTTTTTTTCTTTGCAATTAATCTTCATTTGAAAAAATAAGAAGAAAAAAAAAGACTGATGTTAAAAAAGCATCAAAACAAATAGGAGTTTAAACAACATATTATCAGGGGATTTATCTATCATCTCTCTCATTAGCCTCTTAATGTATGGGATAATCTTAAAATAGGAATCTAAAAGCATCCATGGAATGAATAATCACCTGGAGGGTATGAGATTCGTATAGCTTGCTCCATTACCATGTTTCAAGATTACTGTGCATCAAATATATTATCCATTGAATGTTGAGCTGATTAAGCTCTATTCCATAAACTCTCGAGATCAGGAATTGAGATTAAACAACTGAATTTGGTCTAAATTCATTGATGTTGTCTTTGTGATGAATGCCCATGCCCTACTCCTTTTCTCGAGATATTTCATCGTGGTTGTGATGCAGAAACAGAATTACCCTTATAGAATATTAAATTCGACACATTTTGTGCTAGATTTTTGTAGATAAAGCAACCAAATTTCGTATATAAAGCTAACCATCGAACTTTTTGAAAAACCCTCAAAATAAGTTTTGCTACCATTTGCAAGGTCATGTCCTTGGAAGGTAGCAGTAAACCACTAATGAGAAATGAAGATTCGGAGTTACATTTTCTACTTCCTATTCCTCCTTGTAGTGGTTGGTATTGATGTTTTATCTTTACAAATTCTGCCTATCGAATATTTTCTATAGCAGTTCATATTCTATATTTGTATGGTTCGCACCAAGTTGTCAATTTCCCTTCTTGCTTCACAATTGCATAAAAGTAACTGTTTCTAAGGAAAATTTTGTGACAATTTCTGAATACTGCTGTGTTAATATCTTTCACTCCTTTTTTTCTAGGTTGTTGACCTGGGAAGATGGTTATTGTCATAATCCTCAGCCAAGAGACAGTGAGCAACATCTCTTGGACAATGTTTGCTTCAATGATACAAGTAGGACTATATCTTTTGATCATGAAATCAACACGCATGATGGAAGTTCTGAAGCGTATTCAATTGGACTTGCAGTGGCAAATATGTCCTGCCTTACGTATGCATTGGGAGAAGGGTATGTTCATGTGCACATATAGTATAGCTTGTGGCTCGAGGCTCGATTCTTTTTTTTCATTTTTTTGGTAATTGCAAGCTCATTCTTGATGTCCTCATTAGGAATGAATTCAGAATGAGAAATATAAACCCCTCTTCTCTGCGATATACACTTGATATTTAAATCTTGTTTTCTTGCATTAAAGTTTCTTATCTGGCACATATATCCCGAGATTAGATCTTGCTGCTCAACTAGGCATGTTTGTTCTCTTCATAATAGTTTGGTGCTTCACTTTACAAATAATTTCTGCTGCCCTTCATTACTGAACTTAGACTTTGGATACTCTGGTTTTAGATACTATCTTTCCCATTTAACCAGCAACCCAAATTCACAATTTTATACCGTCACCCTTCACAACTATTTCTCCAACGTACAATGGCTACTTTTCTTCATTTAAGCTTCCATTGTATCAGAAAAACCATTGTTTGGGTCAACATAAGGTTCAATAATTTTCCATTCTTTTATAGCAGTGTATTCTTTTGTCTCTGCTTCACTCTATTGTTTGTTGGTAACAAATGAACATTGCAAAAAGAAAATAAATTCTACAAAAATGAGCAGGATTATTTTTCCGTTGGAGTTATTTGACATTTTCTATGTAAATTCATTAATAAAAAAGAAGTAAGTTGTGCATTGCTCTCTTGGAGTTCGAAAAAGTAGCCTTTGTTATCTGGAGGGCTTTTCTGGGACTTATTTATTTGTTCATCAAGCAGGGCTGTTGGTAAAGTTGCATTGACAGGGAAGCATTCCTGGGTTTGTTCTCATGAATGCAACTCTAATTTGCTGCCTAAGGTGAGATCTTTTACACTAGAGATTTTTCCAACAAAGAACATTCACTGCTTTTCATCTGCCAATTGGATTAAGAATTAGAAATGATGTGGTTTCTTCCATTTGCAGATTCCAGATGAGTGGCATCTTCAGTTTGCTTTTGGTGTTAGGGTAACTCAACATCTATTTTTCCTCTGCAATGCATACTTGTTATGATCATCTTTTGCTTGTTCAGGCAACACTTAATTGCATGTTTATTGATTTTGCAGACTATTTTGCTTGTACCTGTCGTTCCGCATGGGGTTGTCCAACTTGGCTCCATAGAACTGGTGCGTGAGTATATTTGATTTAGTTTTATGTGAAAGTTCCAGAGAAGAGATTGAATTGGGAACTCTTTGGTTTCCTATGTGATACATCTTTTTCTTCCTATATAGTCAGTGTCTCTAACTAATGAGATTACAGATGTTGTTCCTATACTGTGGAGTAGGTCATTGCTGTGATTACAGCAGTTCAAACTGACCAGGTTGGTCCATGAATCGCTTAGGTCCAAGATCCAGGCCCAAGGCCCATTTAGTCCAATGTCTCCACAATATGGAGTTCATTTCATTATCTTAGTATGTTTATTAATGGAGTTCATTTTGCTCTGTCCTGTATTATTCCTTTTAAAATAATCTAATTAGGCTCTTTCTTTTTCCTAGGTATTGAGTGTTTGTAATTAACTCATATGTCCTTTATTATCCCCCCTAGCGATCTATTTCTTACATCATAAATGGGGCCAATCTGTATTCCGTATTCTTATTTGAATGTTATAGTTAGTATCATTTTTTAATGTTTGCCTCATTGTTCCTTTGAGTTTATGTACTTTATCTTTTTTTTTTCTTTTTTTACCAGAATATTTCATTGTTATTTCTCTTCGCTTTTATTTTTTAGAACATTTTTATTGATTATTGATAGAATTCAAAGGGAATAGACTATAAAAGATAATTTGAAAAATATCCTATTATAGACTAGCTCTATTGGTCCCATCTGGTGCTAAGGTCTACGCCAATTCATTTGCTCTCATGTCCTCTTTTGATAATTCCAACTTTATATATTTATATGGACAATATTCAAGTGCATACATCCCTCACCAAAATGGTGAGGGACACTCCTTTTTTGGAAGGTATTAATGTGTAAAAAGACAAAACCATCACAAATCATGACACTTTTTTGACCTTGTTAGGTCTAAAAAAGGAACTATATATATAATGAAATGGCATCTCCATGCTGTGCACTTGGAAGACGCACATGAGCCCATTAAATGGTCCGAGTGTCCCATATATGAGTCAAAAGAAGCTCATTTGGTAAGCTAAGCTGCTAGGGTTTTTTTTTTAATTATGTATTTTCTTATTGGCTTAAGTAACATTAGGAGTCCTTGTTTAGGAAGTGCTTAGATTTAATTATTGATTAACATTATTTTCTTTTTTGAATCAAACGTTGAGGCCAATCAGGATTCTTTTCATTGTTTCTATATAACGATGTTTAATTGCATTATGGGGTATGATTATCTCTGAATAAAAAACGTTTATTTTAGATTTCGTGTGGGGCTCACCTTGTTAACTTGGATATGATTTGAAATCCAGGAACTCATGTGGGAAAACCCTCCTGGTAATTAGATTTATAAGGGGTCCAAACAACTTCACTGTGCTTGCATCTAACTCGTGTTACATGTAAAAGAGTTCCACTTCAAAGTAATTGAATTTAGAGTTACAAGAATCACAAGAGGTTATGTGTTCAACTCTCTTCCACTCTTCCTAAAATTTATCAGAAACCCATTTATGAAGGTCTCTGAAAGGATGAAACAATTCATTATTAGTTTTCATAATAAGTATCTATGTCAAAGACGACAGGGATGGAAGTAGTAACAATAAATCTGAAGAAATGAGAATGAGACCTATCTGTGAATTTGATCAAGTTGAACTAGAATGGAGAAACAGAGTCTATGTAGTTGACTGCTTTCCTCATTATAGCTGAGACTAGGCTTTGATGATGATGAGTATCCGTGTCATAGAGTTTGCATTATTGATAATAATACAAAATAATGAAAATCCACATTGGAACTAATCATAGTGGATCCCATGGCATAGGTGGAAGCATCTCATTGTTGCAATGATAAGGTTGTGGGCTCCTGTCATGTTACCATTAAATAACAACAACGACAATGACAGCAACAACAATCATAGTTGTTGATTTCGTTTTGGACCCCATTTCAATTTGGTTCTAAATTGAAACATTTCACCGAGCTTGGCATTTTGGTTTTTTATTTGGAGTTGTGTCAATAAAAACTTTGAAAACTAAAGTAGATGTATAAATTATAAAAATATAAAAAAATAGTTGAAAAATGAAACTAACATGTAATAAGATATATATATATGTATTCAACTCATTCCTCTAAATTAGAAATACAGTATGTTATTTCAACAGTGTGGAATGATGACGTTCATTTTGATCTCTCATGTCCAATTATTAATTGCTTAGCCTAAAATAACAATAAATAAACATATTCACTTTATTACTCGACAATAGGCCAAAGCAGTACCTAAATCAATGTGAAGAGATTTTTTTGTGTAAAAAATTGAAAGAAAAAAAGTTGCACCACTAATTTCTGTTTGGCTGAAATTGGACTACAACAGCTGAGCTATTCAGAAATCTGGACTGAGATCTTTCATAGGGTTGGTCGGTTCAGTCACCTGATCACAGTGAAAGTAACTGGAATTAGCTACCATGGCACTAATTGGAGTAGGTCTCTATATGTCAGAATTAGCCAAAAGAAACAGGATAGCATGCCTTTATTTTAATCATTGGAGAAGAAACTCCAAGGGTCTGAGAGTTTGCAAGAATCATGTTTGAACTATTACTACAATTAGAAGTAACAGCAATTTTAAAACTACACTGGAAGGGGTGTACAGACAGGTGATGCCACTTGGAGGACTCTTAAGCAAACTTAAGTGAGCAGTGGAATTTGGCTTCTGGTGTGGATCAAAGTTACAATAATTGCTCTTAAAAACCCCTGTGTATCACTTTCTTCCTGGTCATATCCTGAAATCAGGAAGGGAAGTTGAGAAACAAATTAGGCTTTTTGTGAGGGTTTTAATTACTATGTGTCACATGTTCGATAAATTCTCTTTTAACTCTTTCTACTGAGGTTGCATATATTTCTTCTGATGTAGCACTTTGCTTAATTATTGGTTCATGTGACACAGGATTGGAAACACTGTATTACCTTGCTATAACCCCAACCTGCCTACAACCCAGACTCCGAGCAAAAACACACTGAAGGCTGTAAATATTTTATCTTATGTAGCTCTTTCCTTTCTCATTGGCTCAGGTGACAGAGGATTTGAAACTAGTGGCTGCTATTAAGGATTTATTCAACACTCTTCAAGATGTGGCCGAGAGTTCTTCACTCTTCACCTTATCTGGTGATTTCCTTAGTCCATCATCATCCTCACCTCTCTTGGGGGACTTTGCTGTGCCATCAGATATAGCAGATAGCCAATTGAATCCGGTGAAACAGGAAACACTGATGAAGAAAGACGTAAAGGTTCCGGATGTAGGTCAAGTAACAGGAAATGAAACATCAACTATTTCTACTCAACCTTCATCACACTTCACTGTTGGAGACAAATTTCAGGTTTCACAAAAAAGAAAGAAGCATTTACAGGGAGGATTCTCAATGGATGGAAATGTAGGCAATTCCGCATATGGCATGCTGTCGGCAAACCTGACTGAACCGTTGTATGCTCAAAATCAGTTTATATATGCTGACCATTTGCAGGACATTCTTGGTTTTGATTGTCTTGAGGAGGAGTTACATTTCTCTCGGTACACTGCTGTCAACCCACCACAATCTGCCAAGCAGTTCATGATGTTAAACTACTGTGACAAGAATGTGGAGATAAATAATCAGAATATTGATATGAATTCGTCCGCTGGATATGGTTTTTATTCTGGACATATGGTGGACGAGCAATTTGAATATGTGGCTGCAGAGGAGATCAATCATGAAATTGCACAAAGCTTTTTAAACTTCCCGACTGACTGTGAGCTACACAAAGCACTTTGGCCTACTTTCCGTGAACATTGTCTCTCGGACCCAACCCTTTCAAAATATGATAGATGCAATGGTTTGAGTCTGATTAACCAAACAGATTCAACTGGGGATAATGAGCCATCCTTTGGAGAATCTGTTGGATGGTTTGTAAATGGAGGTACTGGAGAGCATCTTTTGGATGCAGTTGTTGCTAACGCATATGGTGCTTTGGAGGAAGACGCATTTGATTTTATCAATAATATCACATCACCCTCCCACTCATCAGGACAGTTAGCTACTTCTTGCCAAACACAGTGTAGATCATCAGGTGGTGTTATGACAGATGACATAGGTCCGCGGAGCTATGTGAAGTCTGAATATGCTGCAAGAAGTGGAGATGTATTCACAAATTCTCCAAGTGGGTCTTCATCAAAGGCCACCAGCATATTAATAGATGAAGCACCACCGAAAATAGAAATGGAAGAAGCACGCTCTAGAAAGGTTACAAAATCTTCTAAAGTTCGCAACAGAAAGCCTAGAACAAGTGGTGATATTCAGAAGCCGAGGCCTAGGGACAGACAGTTGATACAAGACCGGGTGAAGGAGCTTCGGGAAATTGTCCCAAATGGTTCCAAGGTGAGCTGTAGTTTTTGGGGCATTCTCATCTGTGCATGCACTCATCCATGAGCTTAGCCTGCATCCTCAATCCATGCATCAGCATTTGATTCATTCACTTTTTCTGCTTTGATCACACAGTGTAGCATTGATGCGCTGTTAGACCGAACCATAAAACATATGTTGTTCTTACAAAAAGTTACTAGCCGAGCTGAGAAGTTGAAGCAGTATGTGAATTCAAAGGTAAGTTTCATTTCTGGCTTCCACCGGCACATTTATATATGCAATCTCATGACATTTATGGGATCTTAACTAGAGGGCCCATAGAAGCTGACTATCCATGGGCCAAGAACCATATTCTGGTCATGATTTCTTAAGAGCATACATGTCTTAACACAATTCTAGCATACAGGTTATAGGTAATGAGAATTGGAATGGATCTGCCTCCCAGACTCACCAGATTAATGCAAGCTGGGCCTTTGAATTGGGAAGCGAACCTGGAGTTTATCCTATAATTGTTGAAAACCTTGATGAACCTGGGCACATGCTTGTAGAGGTTCCAATCACTTGTACCCCTTTGAAATACACAATTCAAGATACTGCACTAGGCAGTGATTTAGATTTGTATTTTCCTTTAATATTAATGCATTCGTTGCAGATGCTATGTGAAGAACATGGACTCTTTCTAGAAATTGCTCAGGTTGTCCGCAATTTGAAATTGACCATCCTGAAGGGAGTAATGGAGAAACGATCTGACAACACATGGGCCCACTTTATTGTTGAGGTAATGGCAAAAATAGCTGCAATGCTTCAGAATCTCTTTGTAATCTAGTTAATTTTCAAGTTCTACCTGTGGGGCTGCTATATAATGGATTTGATTTTTTTTAAAAAAAATAATACACAAGTAGTAACAATTACTTTCATGTTGTGCAGGTGTCAAGAGGTTTCCAGAGAATGGATATCCTTTTGCCCCTGATGCAGCTCTTGCAGCAAAGCCGCAATGCCATCCCAAGCAAGTTCTGATGGTCTTCTTTGTGTTATTTGAGCTTGCAATGTGCAAAGAATATTATACTGGAAAACTGAATTTGACATGTTCAAAACTATTACTGATTGCATTAAGGTACTGCTTTGCATCTCAAAGTTCTAAAAATTCTACTGTAAACCAGCTAGAACTTGTCTTAAACTTCCATATACATATTGAACATATTTTATTTTACAACTGATACTCGTCTACTTCTGCACTGGTGATAAAAACGCTTGCATGGATTCAACAGAATTCAGACATGTATATATGCATAGTACTAACGTGTACATAGTACATAGCTGCAAATATCTCAAGGAAGCTATAATTATGATGACGACAAAATTAATGTCTTCATTAAAAGAGAAGACTAGCAGATGCATTGCAAGGTCTAACAAAGGCAAGGTTAGCACTAGATGAGAATCATATGGATGAGATCTATCTAACCTTACAGCCTCAATGATTAAGTACCTCCCATTTATGTTCCTGGCCTGAATCTTCCGTTTGTAAGCCTCGAAAATCACTTGGCAAAAAACAACCCCTCGAGTATCAGTATCTATTTACACCCCTAAGCGTTGGCTTTTCGGGATAAGACACAGGTTTCACGCATGTGTGGGGTGAGTCCGTGCACATGGAGGATTTCCTGATGGTTTAATACCATAGGGATGCCTTTTTATTAAAAAAAAAAAAAGAAGAGAGTATCAGTATTAATTTTAATTACAACTGCCTTGCTAAGGTCGGTAATTAGGCCGCTAGAACCATCAATTGAACTCCAGTTCAAGTTTCAAAATTTAAATCAAATACAAACATTATTACAATAGCAGCTGCCGTCAAGGTAATGGCTTAGTTGGTTTGAGCCTTGAGTTTACTTTCCAATGTCTCTGAGTTCGACTTCCGCCCCTTGTATTATCTCCTAAGGAATAGTGTCCTTGCTCCTCAGAATCGAGAGACGACGGATACCTTGGGTTAAAATAAAATAATAAAAAGAACAATAACAGCAGCTGTATGAGATACGATTAAACCCAAAATAGAGAAGCTTCTGTCCGGCGTAATCAGCTATGTGGGATAATCAAAGGCTGTCAATGGTCTTCAGTCCAGACCAGATGTGGATTGCTGCTGTCTAGATTCTTTTTATGATCAGATCTAGGTCCATTTGTACTAAATGGGATGAATAGGAACTGGCATACTTAAACTCTCTCACCCAGACTCAAGGCTCAACAAGTGTAAATAGACTTAGCGCTGGACGGGTGAGTCCAGCTCATGGCCACTGTCCAAATGTGCTAAACGGGATGTATCACAACCAATTTCTTGGATTCATGGTAGGTCCAGATCCACGCCTGCATTCGAATCTTTACACGGCCCATAATACTCTCTCTCTCTCTCTCTCTCTCTCTCTCTCTCTCTCTCTCTCTCTCTCTCTCTCTCTCTCTCTCTCAATGCATGCGCTTAGAACACGAACAAGATGAATATGTTCTGGTGAAACATAACATTGATGTGGAATGATACATGCCTTGGGAGCCTTCCACCAAGGTCCATCAGGAAGAGCTCATAAAATGCCAACTCCAGTGTCCAAGAACACTACAGAACAAATCAATGGAGGGAGCGAAACAAAACAACAGCAAGAATAGTTTCTTTCAGATGCCCCTTCACTACCCCAGGTACACTAAGCAGGACTATCAGTCCATGCCTGAATGGCAGCTAGATAGGCTTCTAGCACAGTATGGACTGCCATCCATGGGCGATCTTCCACGCAAGCGAGAATTTGCAATGGGCACCTTCCTCTGGCCTGATGTTGTACCCGAAATTCCCAAATCATCCGTGGAGTCTGCTGATGCTTCTAAGAAAACAATGGCCGGCCACTGAAAGCTTTCCATTGTGCACTCAAGGTTCCAGTGATGAAGTTCTACTAAAACTGCTGATGTGCATAGAACTTTTGCATTTTCCTTATATTTTGAGATCTTTCCTTTTTTTCACTCTTGACGGGTTACAATAATCATCCTCCTGACCAGTGGCCAATGTATGCGATCAAGATTTTTCGAACTTGTTGGTTTTTGCAGGATATATTGAATAAGTTGAATTTTAAATAGTAGAAAAACAAAAGTACTGATAAAATGTAATGAAAATGAGCCCATGCTGCCATATGCAGGTAAATGATTTTCCCTGTGAGCTCTCATTGTTCATATGGAAAGGTCGGAAAAAAACATTCTAAACAGTTTCCCCGGACGTGCACAATCTTGCCCCTCAGTTGATCAATATTTCGAGAATTTGCATAAAATAAGAACGAGTTTGAACTGGGGCAGGGGCACATAACAAAAGAATGTATACTGCGATGATAATGATGCTGCCGATAATGATACCATCTACATTAGGGGTGTTCATGGACTGGAGCCCAGGGCGGGCCACATTAAGCTTAAACCTGGCCTTTTTATTTTTAGGCCCAAATCCAACCCAAATGCGTGAACTCTATCTGTGATCCCAGCCCATTTGCAAAACAAATATGCACCCTTTGAATTATATAGATCTCCAGACCCAGACCATTTTAACTCTCATGTCAGAAAATTGGGTAAGTAGAGGTCACAAGCACAAAAGGGAAATGGCCAATGCAGACCGGGATTAGGTCTGGTTGGAGCCCATGAGCACCGCTAATCCACATGTTAGGATGTAACTGCATTTGATAAGATGATGACATTGGCAGATTTGCAAACTCATGCACTGAAACTAAGTGCATGAAGAGACCTTAACAGTTAACAGTATCAAAAGGGGGAAAATTGAAAGAAAAGAAACAATCAATCAATTGACAACAAAATAGAGAAGAACAATAGAAATGTGCAAAAAGTATTTGTTTCAGAGGGGTAGGCATACAATTGCCTATATTTCATGAGAACTTACTAAATACTTTTTGGACAGAACTAAAACTGAAATATCAGATCCAATACATCAGCCAATTTTCCAATAAAAAAAATGAGGGGGGGGGGGGGGGGGGCACGATATACGCAGCCTTGCCATCATTTTGAAGAGGCTATTTTCATGACTTAAACCCGAGGGCACGATATACGCAGCCTTGCCATCATTTTGAAGAGGCTGTTTTCATGACTTGAACCCGCGTCCTCCAGAACGCTACCGGCAAGCCTTTACCCTTGGGCAAGCCAACCTTTTAGCCAATTTTCCAATACAGTCTACAAAAATGCATCCTAGAAGCACCAGCAAGAAAAGGGAAAACAAGCAGAGATCAAGACTCATTTTTCTAAGATTCTGACAACCTAGTGATGTCATCAGACTTATTTGGTACCTTAATTTCCTCCCAAAAACATCACAAAATTATCAAAATACCTGCAATATAATGATACCTGCTGCTGCCCAATACTCAAGTAAATGTGGTTGGTATCATATACTGAAACCACAAAAGACCGATTTTTACAATTCAACATCTATAAAGACACATTACTGATATTATTAGATTACTGATACTATCAAAGGTACTAGTAGCAGTGCTGCAGGCAAATTCTAGATCACCCCAAAATCACATGAGAACGTCATACAGACACCCACCCATGCCTCAACACAAAGAGGCTTCTCTCTACTGTTAAGAGATGCCCACTAGATTTTAAAACCGCCTACGCATGCGCCTCAAGTTTGAATCCAGACCATCGACTATATCAAGCCCAATGTTGCTGCTGCTGCTTCTCTTCCTGTTCATCAGGCCAGTATCCTCCTCATCTGCTACTGCAACTGTCTCCAATAGCTCAGATAGTAATGATGGACAAGTCTCTTCCAAGCATCCAAATCCATCAGACTTCATCACCACTGCAAAGACAATGTAAAAAGAGACAAAATATGAGAAGTTCGTTGAGTGATGGCAACACGAGCCATCTGTTAATAACTCGGGTCATGAGAAGAGAGTCATTTAAAATTTTATTATAACTGTAAACAACAGTGACTGGAAAAGTGTGTTTTTCTATAGAACTACATAACCTTTACCTAAAATATCTCTATCAAATTATGAATCAGCTCCAAGGGGAACCAAATCGAGGAAGCAAGAGGTGGACCAAGGAGAACGGAGAAAATGGGGCATAGATAATTACAACTTCTCGGAGGTTCATTTTTTAATCTAGGTAGAAGATGAGAGTATGATTCTTGAATCCACTGCTAATACGTGCAAAAGAACTAATCATAGATCAAAAGAAAAATTAGAGAGGGGACAAGGGCCTCTGGCACAGTGGAAGGTGCTCACAGTTGCAACCTTGACGGTATGAGTCTGAGAAAGAAAAATTCGAGAAGGGGGAGTCCTAAAGGGTCGTTTGCATTTTCCATATGCAAATGTTACATATGAAAACAGCCTATATGCATGTGATGCACATTGGAAATGCATAGCCATGTTGGTCAAAATCATCAATTCACATGGGTAAATGAGTATATCCAACAGTTATAGATTCATTTGGCTTTTTTGGATCTTTTTCACAAATTTCTATAAATCCATGATGAATTAAGATACGAAACTTTACTTATTGGAAAAATTGAATGATTTGGATTGCAAATGTGGGGCCTAGTTACATAAGAAAAATAAAGGTCTTTGGTGGGCATCACATGAAGAACAAAATCGCCCTGTAACAACCTATACTAGCGCCTTTTGCAAGGAGGGATGTGAATCATTTTCACATTTATTGATGTATGAAAATGATGGTGTAAATGGCATCATTCACGCACCACATGCATAAATATGCCCAAACAAATGTGACACATGCAATAGTTACGCATGTGAATCATTTACATATGGAAATGAACGAAAACAAAAGACCCCAGGGGAATTAAGAAAGTAAAACTGCATTTTAAAGCTTTTTTCATAATGGATAATGTATTTAAGCCAACTTCAGATGGTTTGTTCCTTCCATTTCAGTTCGCAGACTGGCCTTTTAAGAATGAATTGAATTAGCATTGAAAGAATGTGAATGTGACAAGTTTCAGATTTCAGATGGCTTTGATTTTACATTCACTAGGTATGTTCGGATTCTTCCAACGACTCTTCCAGAATATTGAGTGGATTTCATTACAGCAATGAACTAAATGGAAAAAACTAATGCAGCTTCTTTACTGAGATTTTTAAAGTGGTGAATCAGGTAAAAATTAAGCATTTTAGGTGGATTAGAATGGTGGGTTGTGTTCAAAAAATTGTTATTTAAGGTTGCTGTAAATCAGCAAAAGGACATAGTGTACGACAAAGTGTACGCCATAGTTCATTCCAAGGTGCATTTGTATACCAGTGACAGATCTTTGATGGTGCCCTGATCTGAAATGAATTAATTGACTCCAGAAACAAGACAAGAAAGAGGGGGTCATTTTTGGCTGACTAGCTTGTCCAAGGTTGTATCGCAAATTAGCTGATGGAGATGAGGTATATGGATTATTTCAGTTGTTTTTTGATTAAACAGTTTGATCTGAGCAATCTCTAAATGGCAATCAAATTTATAGACCCAGTTAGAAAACAAGATAAACTGAAACCTATTGCTGTTAGTGTTCTAACCACAGGTGTCAATGAGAATGGAGGGTTGAAGCAAGATAACAATGACTGCTTAGGCCTTTAGAGGCAGTTCACTATCTTGAATGGGGCAAGATATTTTCACATGGTTGCAAATGGAGAAACATGATTCTGTGAATTGCAAGCACGGATCAGCAGCTATTGCTGTCATGTAGACAAAAATTCTTGCAACATTGAATCTGAGAAGTCCATCCAAGAACATTTCAGAAATGAGCTTAATTTGGCATTTTGATGAAGAAATGAGTTGCTGTCGAATATGATGTAGGCAGGAATGAAAACTTTCAGGAGGATGAAATCCCAGTGGAAAGCATGTGCTTGCAGAAATTTAGAATTCAAGATCCAAATATAAAAGGGAAATCATAGGGAATCAAATCTCTGATAGTACATTCCAGCTATGAGGAGAAAATTGTTAGCTGCTGGTATTGGCAGAACTGCCCACAATGCAGTGGATGCACAAAGAAGACAATGAAGAGAAAGTTTAAGAACTTGACAATGTAGTTGACCAAATCCAAGCAGGCTGAACCTGCTCTGATACCAACTGATGCAGTGTAGATGGGGCCAGCCATCGGATTTTAAATCCACTGCTGACCGAAGGATAAGAGGGTCTGAAGCCAACAAATCTACCAAGTTTGTTGTTGACCAAGTAGATGACTGCCGTTGATCAGAAGAAGATAATAATGATCAGAAACTGAGGAAGCCACTCAACCAAGCCAAGTTATAGCTAGCTTAAGGACGTTGGATGCCACTCAACAACAAAGAGAGAAAATATTCACCTAAAATCAAGCACACTAGGGATGTCACTGGACCCCAAATACCCAATACCAAAGGACCCAATCTGAAAAATACCTTGTATGGACCCTTTTTTAACCCAGTAGGTAATCAAGCTCAGCTCCATCATTAGGATCTGTTCAAAAATTGGGTCGTGATCCAGGTCCAATTGTGCCCACAGCCCAATACCCTTGTACCCATTGCCATCTCTAAATAAATCTATAACATAATAACATGCTTGAGCATTGAACCAGGCCCAAAGTCAGTTCCATCCATCAGATGAGCATGTGTCCTATACATTAGACTGTCCATTCAGGGTCCGTTTCACAGAACATTTGGCAAATCGGGTTCCCCCATGGACCCAACCCAAACCCCACCCACTTATGTCCCTAAAACACAAGAAAAACAATCATTAACATCTCTATGGTTATTATCCTCTACCCCAACCATTAGAGATGATGAGTCCATGACAGGAGGGTGCTCACTATTGCAACATTCAGGTTGCGGGTTGAAGTCATTTTACCAATAAAAAAAATATCTTATATTATAAAAATATATGTAAACATATACATGTATATATATAGAGGCCAAATCAGGTGTGCGCAGGGCACACTGAGTGTCTATGACCACCTGGCTGTAGGGCCCACCTGTGGCCCCACCTAGGGCTAGGACCAGGGTTTTGAGTTTTGAAGATCTGGGTGGCCCCTGTTTTTGACAAAATATCAGCGCCATTCAATCATCCTAAACCCATCATCCAAGACCACAAGTTAAGCCCATTCAGATGGGTGCAAGCCCAAGGGACGTGTCATATTCAGAGAGGAGGGGGGGGGGGGGGGGGGGGGGGGTATGTGTGTGAGGTCCAATCAAATGGACCATCAAGTGGGCCCCACCATGGTATACACTTTGCACACTGTGTGCAAATGATAATTTCTATATGTATGTAAAAAATCATCCCGGTTAGAACCTTTTTTTCTGGGCCCGAATGAGAAATGGATCCATATCCATCGTACATGTCTAGTTAATAATCAGGTCCAAATCCAGGTCTAAATGAGTTCATGCTAGGAATGCCCATTCACCCAAATGTATAATACAATTATATGAAAGAATAACGTATTACAGATTAATAATAATTACATATTTCACATTAACATGTTAGATTAATAAATAACAGTCCAGGTTAAGTTCCAATTTAGCAAACCCAGCCTCACTGACAAATGTGTTGCCCCTAACCCGACCTATGACAAGTTTGATGGTCTATATAAACCAGTCTCCTGTAATGAATGCAGGTTATGTCAGGTCTCCTAATAGTTATTTTTATTTTAAAACGTTAAAAAAATGAAAGATGTAGACAAGTAGGAGGGGGTGTCCAAAACCACATCCTCAAATGAGTACACTTCATTCACTACCACTACCCTTACATGAGCATCGCACAAGCAAAACTCTCAAGAGCATTAACATATATACTATAAATGGGGTAGGACAAGTCAGGTCCAACCAATACCGGAACTTCCTAACTTTGGTCAAAATAAAGAATCCCATATCTGCCCTGAACCCGACTTTCCACTATCAAACTCACCCTAATAGGGGTAAGGGTGGGTCCCCATTTACACCCAACTCATTGTCATCCCCAAATAAATCTAGAAATAACAAGCTTAAGCTTTAAAGCCAGGCCCGGGTCCGAGCCCATCATACTGGAGCATGTGTCCTATACTTCAGATTATGTCGGGTCAGGGACTGGATTCACAGAACATTAGTCAAGTCTAGGTCCACCATGAACCCGGCCCAAACCACACCCGCTTTATCTCTTTTAAACACAAAAGAAAAACTTTCATTAACATTTCTAAAGTATTTATGCAATCATGTAAATAATAAAACAATTAAAAGGGGGAATTGACTAAATTAGACTTGACTAAGAAAGAGAAACGATTAACACTAAAAGGGTATTATGAGAATCATCAGGGGCTTGGCAATGGAATGACAGACCTTGTCTCATCAGTGAGCCTGTTGGGCCCAGAATGGGCCATAGGTTTGGCAATGAGTCAGGCCTAGTACATGCAACATATGCTTTAGTTTCGTAGCCCAATCACGTTGGTGCCATTTGAGGACCCTGGCTGATAGACATTTCAACAGTGTGCTTATAAACCAGATTTCCCTCTGTAAAATACGCTAAACCGCTAACCAAGAGAACTAAGTTTTTCTCTTCTCTTTTTTTTTTCTTTCTTTTTTTTTTTAATGATGAAAACTAAGTTTTCGAGAACAACTCATGTTAAAATCAATTAGCAAGAAAATGCATCCCTTGCTATAGTTTAGCTGGTAAAGGGCCATCAGAAGTCAATAGGGGAGAGGAGACAGGGAGCCCGGGTTCAAACCCAGTCACGTCCAAAGGGAGATAATGGGCATTAGCGCCTTAAAATGGGGTAGATTAGGAGAAAAGTAAATGAATCCATTGAATACAAGTAACAATGAGATGTTTTGCACAAACATTAAATGAAGCAATGATTGAAATATATGGAAAGAAAGATTTAACGTCAATAGCATGAGCATCAGATTTAACGTCAATAGCATGAGCATCCCATAGTTTTCTAATGTCAACACCCCTGGCTTCTCTAACCGTAACCAACCAGAAAAATAACACACTTATTCTCAAAATATATTAATAACAATAAAAATAATCATAACAAAAAATGACAGCAAAAATGACAACAACAACAAAAATAATCTACATACAGCATCATATCAACTGATATAATTTTAGTAACATTTATTCTATTATAGTTTTTTTTTTTCAAACAGACCAATATCCTTTTTATAATTGCCAATATGTTATTTTAAACCATGTTTTTCATTGCAAGATAACCTAGATGATCCAACCATTGAAATGTTATGTTTTCCATTTCACGGCTGAGCCACAAAATGGTTCAGTTCCCAATCGTCATAGATTCAAAATCTCCGATAATTGTGAGATGATTTGATCTGCCATACAACAATCCCAATAACTTCTAAATTTAAGACAAGTTGAATTCCGCAAGGCCTGCATGAGTTCAATTCATTCACAGATACCACAACTGCATATCTCAATCAGCTCATTAACCAAACCATAGAAAAATCTGCTTGAATGCTTGTGATTTATTGCACTATCATAAACCAAACCATCCAGCAAACCACCTTCACTGAGTACCTCATTCCCATTGTCATTTATACGAGGCTGATGCAGTTTGGGTTCCACAATTAACTAATATAAGATAGATTCAAACTATTTAACCGAATCACTTGATAAAAGTTGGTGCAACCAAATGAACTTGCTGATGAAATAATCCTTGTTTTTTAGTTTTGGTTGAGAAGCAACTGATAATTTGTTCTTATAACCAACTGCTTGAATGGGCATCCGGAAAAAAGCAGCAGCTGTGACAGCATGTAAACAACATCTGATGCCTGATTGGAAGTTGATAATAGCCAATCTCTAACATGCCCCTATTGTCATTCAGAATATAATGAAATCTTTGTGGTTCTTTTTAATGGGCTTCCAGAAAATAAGCAGCAGCTGTGACAGCATGTAAACAACTTCTGATACCTGATTGGTAGTTGACAAGAGCCAATCTCTAATATGCCCCTATTGTCATTCAGAATATAATGAAATCTCTGTTGTTCTTTTTCTTTGCTTTGTGCTACACCATCGATATTCCAAATCATCTAAAAAGTTACCAGGCTCAGAAAAAGGAAGCTCATTTTAATCCTTCTCTTAGAGGCAATAAAAAGAACGCTCTATTTGATCATCCACCACCAAAAGGTCCAGCAGAACAAATAAGACAACCCCTTTGCTATCCTTCATAACTCTGAATCATGAGGTTAATGGCTTGGATAAGAGCACCAATCAAAGTAGAACATTTCTTTTGGCCTTAATGGAGGAGATCATTTCTAAAAAGTTTTGAAATTAACCTCCAATGCTCTAGGCAAGGTAAGCTAACGTCCTCTCCCAAGTCCAATTGTGAATCTCCTCATAACTCTATTGCTTTGCTTGCAAACAACACTCACATGGGTTTAGTATGAGGCACATCTGCGCCTAACCTACTTTGCAAAGGACAAAGATGGCATGCAGATTCCTCAATGGACCAAAACATTTTGATTAGTAACACTTTTACGATCCAGCAGGCACTAACCTTCTCTTCAAAGGACAAAAGAATGAACACTGCCAGCAAGACAACAAGGCTACGCAAAGATTTACTGGCTCTATGCAATAATTTGCATCAAAACCAAGCCATGCAGAAGCAATCGGTCACATGGTAGTAAATCAGGCCCTTGGTTATTAAGATCAAATTCATTGATCTAATTGGTACATGATCCATTTGCTTGTGGAATGTGTCCAATCATAAATTGAACAGTCAAAGTGGGCCTCACAAGTTCAAACTGTGCAATTGTTATCTAATGACTTGCATCACATTGAATTCAAATTCAATAAACCTCGAGCACAGCTGGATATCTCCATTTATCATCCAAGAAGTATTCCTTTATTTACTTTCTATATTTGGTTACAATAGGATTCTTTTGGCTATTAAGACTCCTTAAAAATTGGGAATTCATTTAATTAAGATAGAGACAAGCAGCTGGATTTTTATTAGAATTAGCATGGGACCTAACCTTCCACAGAAAACAAATCCACGAAAGGTCTGCAACCTTGACCAATTTCTTACTCTATGTCCTTTCCATATCTAGGCATGATAGGCTATTAGTTAGTGACTAAATTAGATGGATGGCTGTGATATATTAGCATTTTAAGTGTGTTTGAGTATTATATAAAGGAATGTAAAGGGATGTTTACCCTAGTATCGGATGTTTTCATGAAATTGAATTACACTGAAAATTTTGCAATTCCCTTTATTTCTTCTCCCCTGGTTGAGTATCTCCTATTGCATAGAAGGTATGAATGGTGGACTTTTGCAGTGAAAGGTTAGTGAATTTCTACATTTTTCCACTCGTAGTTGATTTTCTGTCTAGATGAAGATCAGGTTCGTTGGGTTCACCACAATCAGGATTTGTGATTCCGCAACTGCATCACTAAGTTGTAGCCCTACAAAACTATTACGGCAAAGGAAGCATTCGGGGTTTTAAAGACTTCATAGTTCCGTCATCACATCCACAAGAACAGAGGTTTTATGTCTCTAGCAGCTGACCATGCCCAAACTAAATTAATTGGATGGAAGAGTAAGGGAATGATGTAGGCTGTGCCCTTCACATATACACTTTGGGCCATTTCTGCTCAGGATGGGGGGCAAAAATCTTCACCTAAGAGTCTGCACCACACAAAAGCTCATCCACGCACATATAGAAAGAATGTCAAATTTCACTGCTTTTTCTGAGAGCTGCACACTTTACACATTAAAGGGAGGCTACTGTTTGTCTCAAATCTTAAAAAATAGCCAATATCAGCTGCAGCTGTATTCGACACCTCATACAAAGGATCTAGAAGAATTTCTAACTAATAAAGGACTCTTGCCTTCGAAAGAAAACATCCAATAGAAAGAAACAGTACCCAAATAGAATTCCTTAACACCAAATTAAGATACTCTAAAAGATCATTTAAGAGAAGGAACATGTATCCAACTGCCACTATGCTTGTGCAAGTTGACTAAACTGATAGGGTTTTACACGACTAATATGGTGTCCATGGTTTCCCCTATGACTGGTTAAGGTATGCCGTAAAATAAGCATAAGCAATAGTGGATATTGCATGCAGATAAAATTACGGTATACAGAGAAAGCTATGTTTTCCTATAGGTTTCCATATGCAGAAACTATTTCTACTTTAAATTGAACTATCTCATACATAATTGCTGATCAACCAATAATTCAAGTCCAAAACCACAAGCTCAAACAATTCTGTTATTCCCCAAATTACATCCATTCGAGTAATGGACTGCCTTGCTGAATCCTATTGAGAAAAGGCTCTACTGATATTTTTTCCCACTACTTTCTTGTTGGAAGATGATGTTGGAGGCTTTTGGGGTCCTTTTACATTGATCTTGACTACACTTCAAAGGGAGTAAGTTACCCCCTTAGTTCAAGCTTTCAAAACCTAGTCCACATACAACACGCCATGCAGAGGAAATAACAATTTGTTTCACACATGCATCTAGCCCTTTAATCGGTTTTTTCTTTTAGTCTAATTCCTCCATCGATAAATCATCAAGCCTTTCTAAGATAGCTAAGGAAACCTCTAATTATCAAAACAAGCAAATACTGAAAGTGATGTGAAGCAGGGTACCAGATGCGGGGTAGGCAAAAGTGGAGAGATCAAAGATGGAAGGTGGACAAGATAGATCAGAAAAATCCCTGAAGATCTTGGCCTCATGCCAAACAATCCATCGTGGGGTGAGGAACAAGACAACTCTGAAAAACCCAAAAGCACTTTTGAGAAAAAAAAAATTTTTTTTTCATTAATCCATAACTGCATAGCCAAGGAGGCTTTACAATGCTTAAACAGACAAATGATAAGACCTAAAACTCATCAGTGTGTTTAATGATAGGACCATTAAACACACTGACGGCCGGGATTAAATCATCCCACTAAATTTATTGAAAACATAATTAAAAGCCTAAATAAACTAAGATAGGGGCCCAAAGGCGAGTTGACCCATGGGGGACCACGGGTCTATCCTGCATCAACTCTCCCCTTGTTGGAGAGAACTTGCCCTCGAGTTCTATAGAAGTCTTCTAGGGTCAAATATCAAGTGTACAAACTTTTGATGCACCGCTAGACCGCTGCTTTGTGGGTATAGTGTGGAGGCTTTATGTGATCTGTTCTTCCAATTGAAAGTAGATCGGAGGCATTTCTTCTTCAAGTTTTTGAATTATGCATGGATGTACGATCTAACCATTAGATGCATCAAGTTTTGAATTCCAAAGGGTTGCACACAATCTTCAAATATGAATGAGCAGTCTCTGAAGATGAAATCACTATGCGGAACCTCAATCACTTGATCATCATTTTCAACCTTCACTATGCGGAACCTCAATCACTTGATCATCATTTTCAACCTTCGAAACAACTTTTTCTTCTGATGATTTATGTTTCTCTTCAAGAAGTGGACTTGTGATGGATTCTAACACATGACCAATTGGCTTGCTAATTAAATTCAATTCATCATTATCCACTATTTCTTCAATTTCTACCTGCACTACCTAATCAACATTGTTAGAAGGATACTCAAATTCCTTGTTTTCCATTTCATCTGAATGTAACGTGGAATTAATTGTTCCTTGCTTTTGTTCCTCACCTTCCGCAATTTGTTCCACAACATGGGCTTCTAGGGTTTGCATAGACTTTTCTTCTTGCATCTTGGCTTGTCTAAGACAACAGCGTTTTATCAAACATTGAACACGGATTGCTTCCCAAAATGCATCATACATATCTTTACATTTCCTTTTCATATTTTTCCAAATAATTGGTCTTAAACCTCCAGTAAAGATAATGACATGCTTCCCAAAATGCATCATACATATCTTTACATTTCCTTTTCATATTTGTCCAAATAATTGGTCTTAAACCTCCAGTAAAGATAATGACATACTGTTCATCACCCTCATCTAATCCACACAATTCTAGTAGCCTTGAAAATCATCACTATATTCATCAATTGTTCGCTTTCCTTGGGTCAAATTAAGAAATTGATCAAAGTAGGCTTTTATTATTAGCACACCATTATCCATACTTAATTGAATATGTTATTCTGAGCACATCATTGCGAATTTTCCAAAGTAGTTCCTCTTCCAATGCCAAATTGAAGACTTCAAAAATAAAATTATTCTTTTCAAAATTTGACTGACCTAATGTGTAGATCCCACTGACTGGAGTTTGAAGGAGAAAATGGGTCATTGATCCGAGTCCAAATGGAGAAGATCTAGCTATTTAAAGATGAATGGCTGAAGAAAACTTAATGAAATCTGGGCCCATTTACCAGCTGAAAATATATTTTTGCAGGAACCTCTTTATTTTTCTCTTTTTTTTTCACCATTGCCAATTTCAAAAGATTGGTTGGGTTGAGCAGGCCTAAGCTTGAGCCCACTGGCTAAGTGGGACTTGACTTGAGGCGATGCATCAGGGTTCCCATACAGGTCGGGTTCAGTTGGATGAGGACCAACTGATGAGAAAAATGGGTTGAGTCCACTTAGACGACACAAATGGGATGGGTCGAGTCGGATAGAACTGCACTTGAAACTACGCCCAAATCTTTTCTGATTGTCTGGGTCTTTGTGACAAGAAAAGAGGAAATGGCATCAGCCCCCTTTGGCAATGTTGGAGATAAAGAGGGCTTGAACCCTGTGTCGTCTCTATTGCTTCGTTGAATGGAGAAGGGCGGCGATGAATAGTGATGGTGGCGTCATGAAGATCGCGACCACTGCTAGCCTCTTCCGATGGCTGGTGCTTGACGAGGATGGGGAGGACTTGCTGAAGAGAAGCCATGGAGATTACTGTTGCAACGAGCAAGCGACGATGATGAAGGGGAGGCGGTAGTGGTTGCAGCTAGTCTTCGACGAAAGGCTATAACAATGGCTTATTCGGGATTTGTGACACTGGTGCAAGGTACTGCTTCTTCTTCTTCCCACTGCCTTTTTACTTTTTTCTTTCTTTTTTTCTTTTTCCCCCTTTCTCCTCCAATCCTCTCTGTCTCTGGGTTTTTCCTCTCTGTCTCTGGGTTTTTCTTCTTCTTTCTTTTATTTTTTTATGGCTGAGAGTTTGGGAGGAAGATGGGTGCACGACGAGGTTGTGATGTTACAACCAAGAGATGGAAATTTGGGTGCTAGGTTTGGAATAAGTGTGGTTGAATGGGTGTTCTACTCTGCGATGATTTTTTTTTTTTTTTTTGGCAAATGGGTGCAGCAGGGAAGATGGGTTCGGGTTAGGGTTGATGAAGGGTGAATGGGGTCGTGGGTGCAGTCGATTGTGTCTGGTTGGGGACGGCTTTCCTATTTGGTGCTCAAGTTTGCATAGGGCTCTTTTCGATGGATTGGGGGCCTTGGAGAGAAATGACTTGGTTTGGATTTTGGAAACAGGGGTTTGGGGTGGCAATGGATTGAGGGTTTTGGTTTACTTTGGGGATCAATCTGGGGATTGGGAGGTACGGTTTGATGGAGATGGGTTTAGGGTTTAGCAATGGAGATTATAATTTTGGAAAATATGGATTTAGGGTTATGGGAGATCTAAAGGGATGATAGAGATGGATGCTCACTGAACTTGATTTGGGGTGAATAACAATGGTGGCATTGAAAGGATGGAGAAGAAGGCAGTGAGGAAATACCTCTTGCCAACGTGAGGGGATGATGAACGACAGATTTGAAAGGAATGATGGATTGCCGATTATTGAATCTGGAGGGATTGATCTTCGTCTCAGATACTAATTGATGTGGAGCAGGGTATCAAATGCAGGGCGATCAGAGGTTTGAGAGATCAGAGATGGAAGGTAGACGGGATAGATGTCGAAAATCCGAAGATCTTGGCCTCACGCCAAACTCCCCATCGCAGGCCAGGAAAAAGACAACTCCAGAAAACCCAAAAGCACTTCTAAGAATTTTTTTTTTTTCATTGATCGATAACTGCATAGGCCGAGGAGGCTTTACAATGCTTAAATAAACATATGAAAAAACCTAAAATTAATATGGACCATTGAACACACTGATGGCCAAGATTAAAACATCCCACTAAATTTATTGAAAACATAATTAAAAGCCTAAATAAACTAAGATAGGTGGCTGGCCCAAAGGCGGGTCAACCCATGAGGGGCCACAGGTCTATCTTGCATCCAAAAGATTAGATATTTCTGCCTGCATAGTAATCCATAATCCCACCCAACATGAAACCCCATGTATCTATTCACTCTGCTGGCAAGATCTCTCCGATATATCCATCACATAAATAATCACAAGAATTCAAACTCCTCAACATGATAATGGTTCCACATCACAATCCCATTAGTCAAGCCCCATTTGGAAGGGGGAAAAACTAGGAACTGCTTATCTTAAGATCAATAAATGCAAGAGATCTGAAAATGTCTTGAAAGAGCATCATTGTCCCTCCCACAGACCAATGGCAAGATGTCAAAGCCATATTCAGAAAGCAGCACAAGTACAACGTGCAGCATTACCCACTACTGATATCATGGGAACAAACAAAGGCCAAACTGCCGTCATTAAGACTCTCATAGTCCTAAAGAAGCAAACTGCTAGGAGCTTTCAATGCTGAGTGAGAAGTCCTTATACTATTCATAATTGATCACACAACTCTTTCAATGGTCATCAGATCCATAAGCTGATCTGCTGATGTACCAAGCAATTTATGGGGTGTCCACCATTTGAGTTGGATTCCCTTGTTTAGTCTAAATACAATCTTCCCCCTCCTTTAATTATAACTTCAACTGAAAATTGTGAATAGTCATCAGAGAAAAAAAATACGAATCAAAGGAAGAACTTCTTTAAACTCATCAGCATTGAGTGAGCCCATTATTTTTTCTCCCTGTCTTTGCAATACAAGAACACTTTCTAACAATCTAAGAATGATGGAAACAACAGTATTTTCCACATCAAGGTCCTTTACAGGATGACAAATTTCCAGTAATGTATCAATTGAATCACATCCCTAGCCATTGTACCCTCAGTAAAACACTTCCACGATCTTTTTTCCAAATCACAGTACCATAGAGAATGCTTCACACTATTGGCGGATTTCAACATGCAATGTCCTAAAGCTCAAATGCACCAGTGAAAAGATATTATCAGCAGTCAAAAAAGATGCATTTGAGCTCCTAAGGCTTTCCACTTTTGGCTCAACCCCCAACTCTTCCTCTTAAGAAATTATTACTGTTGTGGTTCTGGCATGCAGCAATTCCTACAAATATTCCTTTGTTTCCATGGTTTCCATCAGTTTCACCCTCAATAAACACATACCAGATTGATGCTTTATTTATTTCTGTTATTCATGAACAACTCCAGAACCACATTTGTCAAACATACCTGGTTTTTCCCTCAACTTCTTACCAGAGGAAAATGCACTACTTAAAAAAACCCAAAACCCCAGCCCACCAACTTCATGCTCAAGAGGAACAGTCAATCTAATCAGAGTTGTGCAAGAGTTTCCCAAAACACCATAAGCCTAGAAAAGGAAAGAGTAGAGCAACAATAAGGATAATTAAGGCCTCGGCACAATCTTTGTCAACCAGCATCCACATTTCTTTGCAATGTTGCATTAATCAAGGTGAACATTTGATTTCTTTCACTCAACAAAGCCCTAAACAAAGTCACATCTACCTGTACCACATAAAAGAACTCCAAAACATATCCTCCAAGTTTTCACTGTCTTAAGATTTAGCGTGATTATTTTCAAGACAGAAAAGGGCAACAATGTGGAATATTTTCAATATTTGAGATGCCAGGGGTGTTCTAGAAATATCAAGGGTGCTTTCACAGAGTTTTACGTATAAGAAATAAAAAAAGATACTGAAGTTGTTGCAACCTGACAAGTGCACAGCTCCAATTCTATGGACAACACCCACCTCCTAAATTTCCAGGAGAGACAGCATATTTTAGACAGACAGACTTCAGCTGAAAACAATGGTGTCGTTCTGCTAGGGCTAATGTCGTTGCCACCGTCTCTGCACTAATTTCTTCACATAAGTTCGCTTCACATAATATTTTCAAGCGGTCCAGACCGTAGCAATCCGCTGCAGCTAGAAGATGCTGTACAAAGATAGTGGATGTGCTCATTGAAACCGACCCCATAATTTCAGTTATATCTGGAAGAACATCCGAATACATAAAAAGAAGCATTGCCTGCACACATCCAACAACTATTAGCAACCAAATGAGGAAAAAATAAGCAGCAACAGCAGTTAACACATAAATGAATGCAGAAAAAGCAGGAATGAATTATAAACCCACCCTTCCATTCAACACAAGGATGTCAATCTATGCCATTCATGATTCACACCGCCACAAACAATGAAACAGATGTTATCAACCCCATTTTTTAAACTCTTCCAATCTCTATACTTAGTTGTTAAGGTCATTAACATTTGAAATTATGGTTCTTAAATTAGTTTTTAAGGTCATTAACATTTTCAATTCATGGTTCTAATCAAATCTCCCAAAAACAATTATTTTTGGCACTCTGACTGACAGGTTACTTAGTGTAACATACAAGAGTCATACACAAATGCAAGAGCGGGAGTGTGATTACAAAGCAAGCTAAGCTTGAGACCAAGTACAATCAAGCTGAGAGAAGCCAGCTTGCAAGCCAACCTGAGTTGTTGATGATCCTACTCTCATTGGACAACAGTGGTCAACATTAATAGAAGGTGAATCCCCAATGATTGGTTTCCAATGCCCAACACACGTTCTTACCAACCCGAATATCCATTGCAAATATCAGAAAGATCAAAACCAATAATGATCTCCCATTGGCAGAATCATTAAATTTGAAACGAGCAAAAAGGAGATAGGTTTTTTTTAAAGGTTACATTGAATTGAAGAGATTCAATAACCAGCAAAGTTTCTGAGACACTATTTAGCTTGTTCTATTAAAAAAGGGACCTATCTTTCAAAAATAGAAATAAAAATGGACCCACGTGCTACACCACATATTTCATATAAATATTTTGCAACTTATAAGATGAAGCTCAAGAAAAGAAATCCAATTTTGATTAAATGATGCATCAATGAATGTCTAGTAGTACTCACTTTAGAAGATAACCTCATCATTCAGATTGGTGATTAGGTCCTAAGTTGGTGAATTAGAAGTTCAGGAAGAAATACCTTGAAAATTGCAGGTTCAAGGTCCTTCACTACCACTTTATCCATGTTTGGATTTCCAACTAGACCAAAAAACTGGGCTCTGAACACTGGAGAGCGGGCCGCAAGTATCAGTTTATGGGCTTTGAATGTCTCCTCCCCAACCTCAAATAATATGTCAGAACCAATTCCAGATTCCAACAACTCTTTTAGACATTGGCCCATGTTTGATGGTGGTATTGGAATAGTGTACTTTTTGAGCCCCTCAATACGAGTTCTGACAACACCCACTGTACAATGCATAGCAATGCAATCGTCCTTGAGGTAATCTGACGTTTCTAGAGATGATCTTCTGAAGAAACGCTTGTAACCCCTTAGAGAATGTACACAATAAATCAATATTAATATATCAAAGGGATAACGTATGTAGTTTAAAGTTTAAAAATAAAATTGATAACAAGTTGACAATTAATGGACGAATACAGAAGCTGTCTATGGAATTATAGATCAAAAAAATTGGATGGATGCATAGCAATTACAGACAGTAAATCTCTTTCTTGCTTTTTGAATAGTAACATGACTGAAACCCACAGCCTTGACAAGAAGCACCTTGCAACCACGGGCCGGGTTCTTTTTAATGACAAATTCTCATATAAATAACAAAAAAGCAATAATCAAAATATTGTCAAAAATCAAAATATTGTTATTGGCACCTCCAAACACTATATGAAGGCACATTAACTGAATTTAATCAAGCACAATTGTATATAATTGCCCAGTTTACTATTCAGATTCAGCCCAAGAATGCATTTTAGTGTGCAATTAGTTTGTTCAGGATGTTGCAACCTATGTGTCTTAAACATGGAGATGTATCTGCATCAAACACAAAAGTGCTAGATATGTGCATAATCTGCGTCAATAATGACTTGAAAATGCTTTATTAAACATATAAAATGTGCTTAAATAAATAGGGTAGAGAAAGAGAAGATATGAAATTTGGTGCCCCAGTAGAAAACTGTTTATTTTCTTATCTTAAAGATTTAATTAGGCATGCAACTGGGATAATTGGGATCTCATTAGATCTGTAACTTGTCTAGTATTTGAAAGTAACACTAATAAATAAAGATTGCTAGCTCAATCGACGGTATCTCAATAACCTTCCCCTATAAGATCTTTGATGTCCAGATACGACCCATGATAACCAATCCATAACATGATATTTCAGGTTTCACATTAAATTATTTGCATAAAGTGTGACTTTTTACTTAAAACATTCCTAATTGATGTTTTTAGCAGCATTTCTAAAAAAAACAACAAAAGAGTTATGAAAAGGATTTGATCTATGCTGTTGAGATGCTAAATCCTAACACCACACATACCAACACCGATTGAATCAACCGGAATTCACCACTCTAAAATTCAGATCCAAGTAAGCAGCTTAGGCAGGCGGGCGCACGCACTCAAACGCCATTTGCTAATGCGAAGAGTACGCGAAATAGCTACGCCCACCATAACAACAATTAAATAAATGAACAAAAGTAATAATAGTAGTAGCAATAAAGAACACATTGGTATAGAATATCCTACAGCCCCTTGAGTGTGACGCTAAACTCCGAGCACCCCACACGCCAACAGAGACTCAATTGAATAGAATTCAGCATTTCAACAAGTTCTAGCATAATGATTCCGCATTGCAATAGAAAACTAAGTAGTAATCCTAGCAATTCATTCAAGATTCAAGAGACCCAGACAAAGTAGAAACTGAAGAATTCAAATTCAAATTCAGATTCAATCCGGGACATTGTTATTGCAGTAAAGGAAACACACGTACCACATGCTCCCTCTATACTTGAGAGTATAAGGGCCGCTGTCGAGGGCGCGATCAAAGTGGCTGTGGACCTTGTGCTTCCCCTTGCCGCTCTGATCCAGCAGCGTGAGCTCGAAGAGCGCGCGCACGTCGGTGCCATCGCTGGCGAGGGCGATGAAGACGGACACATAGGCGGAGCTGTCCTCGGGGTTCTTCCCGTCCGGGTAGAAGTAGATCGCCCAATCAAAGCCCCCCACAGTGAAGGTGTCGCTGGACACGTACCGCCCGGACCCCATCCCCTTGGCCAGCGAGTAGCCCTTGATCGTGTACTGGTGCGACCCATTCACGGTCTCGTTCACCGATTTCGAGCACGATTCCTCAGACGAATCCAAGCGCTTCATGTCTGCAAGGCCCGATTCGAGCCTCGCCATCTCATTGATTGAACCGGGCGATTTCTTGATGATGATGAAATTCTTCAAACCCTAAATTGTTGTTGTGATGATGATGATGATGATGATGATGATGATGAGATGAGAAGCATGGAATGAGGGGATTGAGAAGAAGCGGGAGATTGGGAGGTGGTGAAGATGAGATGGGTTTTGGATTTGGAGAGGGTTTGAAGATGAAATCGAGTTTTGGGGATTGAAATGGAAGGGAAGGAGATATTTGGGGGGGAATTGGAGGGAAAAGAAAGCCCTACCGGCTAGCCCTAGTTGTTATTATTTGAAGGAAGCGAAGGGAACATGAGGAAGTTGGGAAGATTAGAAGAAGGCGTTTCTTCTTTGTGTGTGTATATATAATATAAATATCTAGAGCGGAAGGGGAACGGGAACGGGAACGGGAACGGGAACGGGGAGGGGAGTCGTATCGGGAGGAAATTTAAAGATTTTCGGAACTTCTTTTTTTTTTTTTTGTTTTTGTTTATATATATATATAAACGATCCTCGAAGGACGTTCCTTACTGTGTTTACCAACCTTTTTTTTATCACTTTGAATAGTGTGGCATATGTTGCTAGCCATCCAAATAGTTCACATATATTACCTTCGGGAATTGTCTACCAATTTTAGCTCCTATCCGAATAGATTAGACCGTTGAATCATCTGTACACTCATATAGATAAATATATATAAAGTCTATTCAGATAAATATACAGTCGATCCAGCGGTCTAGTCTTTTCAGATGGGACCCAAAATTGATGGAGGTATGCAATTTAGAAGGTTCATGCGTGTGATCCATTTGAATAGCTAGCAATGTGGGCCGCACTATCTAAAATGGTGAAAAATGATCGGTAAAGACCATAATGACTATTCTTACAGGACTGTTTCTCATATATTTATATATATATATATAAAGAAGAGTCCTTCTATTTGATGTGTCTTTTGTTGGGCTTCCTTGTAATATCACCATACAGTTGAATGCTCTCTACCTTAGGTCATGTTTGATCCAACCAACAATCATGAGAATGTAGCGATGTAGTTGGCCAACTAGAATAAGCACATGTTATTTATAATTCTTTCTTTCATGATTATTCATTACATGCACAATTGCCTAGTTTACGCTTATTGCTCTCAATTAATATCAACAAGTTTATTTATTTAACTTGATACAACATGTTATATTTTATATTTGAAGGCCTAATTATAGTTAGCTATTTTTAGTTTATCACTTACCTTACAATTAAGTTCTATTAGATTTTAACTATAGAAATAAATACATTAAAAATCATAATTAATTTAGACTATAAAAAATTGAGAGCTATAGTTATCTCATTAAAAGGATATTTAGAGCACCTCTTTTCCTTGAAGTTTCATGCATATATAAAACTATTTTTATGAATTTATTAGAATCCCAAGTGACTTAATAGAGGAAAAAGTGTATATTTATTAACCAGAGCATACCCCTTTTGCACTAGCAAGTATATATAAAAAAAATATTAAAACCCTAAATAAAAAGCAATCAAACTATAAAAAAGGGATTATAAGCAACCATTCAACACTTACTGTTTATGGATTAAGTATAATACATAACTTAAACAATTAAATAAAATTGAAATGAACCAAATTTGTGTGTGCATGGAGTTTTAGGGCATTATCTATTTTTTCACTAGCAAGAGTATAAAAAAATAATATAAAATCTTGAATAAGAAGCCGGATTGAAGCAACCATTCAACACTTATTGCTTATACATAAAGTATATAATGTAAATAATAAAATAAAGATAAAATGAGCCAAGTACATGTGAATGGATTGTTAGGGCATTATGTAATGAGGATGGGGTATGAAATTTTCTTCATACCTCCATTTTATCATTGCTAAGTGATTGCTACAAGGGCATTTAGTACATATATATAAATATATATTAAATAAAAAATAGGAGGATAAGGGCCATGGTCAAGCCGGGCTAGGACTGTGTAAGACCGGCCCTTAAATTTTAGGGCTTACAAAAATTATCTAAGACTAGCCTTAGGGCTTTCCCTTGGACACAAATGCCCTATTTTTTAAGAACTTTTTGAAAGGCAGGCGGGGCTGGACCCCTTGTCTCAAGGATAAATTGAGAGGCCTAAGTTGAACACTCTTTTTTTTGGAATGATGGGATTCTATGATCTCAAAAGTGGCAATTGAGACTCTTACCCTTGCCTTTTTTTGTGATTGGTAATAAATTGGACTTAAAGTTGCAATTTCTTAAAATATATTCTTTTTTTTCTATATAAACATTGGCTCTTTTTGCTTCATGTAATAGAATACCTATGTGCTATTTAGGGCTATCAAAGGGTCAGGCTAGGGCTGGGCTGAGGTAAGCTCTTAATCTACCCTCATATATGTGCACCGAGCTTAGGTCGTGCTAAAGCCCTCGGAGCAGACGAAGGGCCTATAATATTAAAACCCTTACATTGGCTAGGGCTAAAAGAGATGATTAAAAAAATAGTATATATAATAATTTTTCTATATCATGATGCTAACGCCCCTTTATTCGATGTGTAATGTAAAAGTCAATCTTTTTGTACTACTTATAAAATAATACACAAAATAAGTTACTTTGTCCTTTAATAAAATATTATTTACGATGAAATGAAATAAGTTAATTTGATATCATTGTGACTTGGAATTATGATATAGAACACCTTAGTACACTAGCAATAGTTACATAGTCTAAGTAATGTAGCCAATTTTATTCGTAGTGAGGCTATTAGTAACTAGTAAGATTGTTGCAATTTTAGTTATGCTAATTGTAGCCTATTTTACTAGTTTATAAACTATATATATTTTTTATAAAGCAATAATATGGACCATCAAAACATGTTTAACAAATATCATCTGATTCAATTAAATTTATTTCAAATAGGCATTGGACATTTTCCAAATAAATTATTTATTATGTGTGTTTCAAATAAATATTAGACTGCTCTTGCATTGGCATTAACCCTAATTTGTAATTCTTTGAAATCTCACCATTGGATTTTTAAAACAAAACAATTAGACTTTGACTACCAAAGATTAATGACAAAGATGATTTGATGCATGAGTCACAAACTTTAACTTCAAATGTATGGTCTACTTGAAAGAAATAGCAACAATAATGAAAGTTAGGAGATAGAAAGTGTAATACCCTGTTACAACTTAATCATGTTTATTACTAATTAAACCTATCTTTATTTTAATTAATCTTGTTTAGATGCCTAATTATAATAAATCATTTTATTTTTGTCTTATTATTTCTAGTGGGTCAAGTTCGAATCTTTGATAGGCAGTTTGGGCCGGGTTTAATTAAACCAGGTAGGATTTATGGCCATTTTAGTGTTTTGCATGTCATGAGCTATGCATTCATTGGACACACCATTCATGCATAATCTTGAGTAATTGAATAGAGAAAATCACTTTGTATAACTTTCACATTCACCTTATAACAATTCGAGGCCCCGAAATCACATATTTTATAATTTTTGCACAAATATGGGTAATACAATTTTCTCACTTAATTTGAGTCAAATTTCTGAAATTCTAAACGGGCGCCAAAATTATACTCATTAGAAACTAGATTTAAATTCAAATTCATTTGTCTCTTACACCGAAGTGATCTGAGGCCCATAAGACCAAGTTTTAATTCCTCAAAAGTTTACATAAGATGGGCCCCACATGTATACATATTTAAAGACCCCAACCCTCTATTTTTCTTCTCCCTTCTCCCTCACTTGAGCAGTAAGCCTCCTCATTGCTAGTAGCACCCCATTTCTCTCTTCTTCTCATTCTTCCACCTCCAAATACTTAACCCAAGCGTCTATTCGCCTAAAGAAAGGCATTTTTCGTAGTCCTCTCGCTCTCCTCATCCTTAGGACACCATTTTTTTTTATCAAGAACTTAGCATGGCAGCTCCAACCACCATTGAAATCAATTTAGAAGCCTTACTTACAGGTAAGAGATCACGCTTGTTTCCTTATACTTCGAATCTACAGTTCATGGAAAGCGCAAATCCTCACATGCAAGGTCCCTCTCCATCTCTTTCTCTATAATTCATTTTCAGTTTGCTTAATGGGCAGAATTTGGGGTTTTCTATTTTGGGGTTTTCCAGCAGCTTTGGAGAGTTTAGAAAGGCTATTTGGAGGCTTGGAAGGATTGGCATAAATTGGGAATTTCTACATCAAAGAATACAAGATAAGTCAATTAAGGTTGAAACTCTTAGTTAAAAAGGCAAGTATAAGCAAATTTGATTGAATGCATGTTGGTATATCATGATTCATGGAAATCTATTAGGTTCTAATATATTTTCTAGCCCTTACTACCTTTGTTTGTTTGCCTGGAATGCATATTAAGGTATCTTTAAAGTTTGTTGAAAAGCCAATTTGGATGTAGAAGTGTAGAATGACTGAATGAAGTAAGTAGGTGCATTATAGGGAAACCAAATTAGAAGGTTTTGCAGAGAAGCTAAACCGTGTTGAACCTTGCTTTAGAAATCTGAAGTTTACGACTAAACCGTAAACTTGCTACGGCTCGAAATCCAGAAAGTTAAAATTTAAGAATACTTCTATGGCTAAGCTGTAGGTGTGCTACGGCTAAGCCATAATTAAGCCGTGGCTCAACCGTACGTTAATTTCAGCTAAGCATTAGAAGGCGATACAGTTGAACCGTGAATCTGGAGTAAAAGTGAGTAATCATGGCTAAACCTTAGTGCATTCTACGACTAAGCCATGAGTCACCCACGGCCAAACTGTAAAGCCATTGAACTTAGAATTAAATAATTACTATTACAAGACCTTGTAAGGCCTTAGCTCCTTGAATGATTTACCATATTCACTGGCCCAATGGAATAATTAAATATCATAAAAAGTCTTAGGATTATGACTCAATTAGAATCGGAGCATTATATCTATCTCAAAGACTTGAGAAAACTCATGAGCATCACCCAAGTTGTCTAGCACCTAATCATTGGAATGGGTTTAGGGCACATTAATGTACTACTCATATACACAATGTAACATAAAGAATAGCCATACATTGGGTGAATTAAACCCATTTCAATAGATGGGTAGAGACGATGAGTGTATAAATTAGAATTAGTTAGTAAACTTCCTTGAGTAACTAACCACGATGTGGAACTATCATCCTTTGTATTTTTGTTATGATGAATATTGATAGTCCTTGCTTGTTTATGATGAATTGAGATGAATGTGAACCTAAAGGTCTATGAATTAAGTAAGAAATAAGAATTAAAGATGAAGTTTCGCTGGCCATTACAGTGGATAATAGGAGTGTCCGGAACTCCAATTGGGTAATTAGTTGTACCTAACCTTGGACACTGATTATATCACACATAATTTGTTTAAGCTCTCATAGAAGAGCACAAACAAGCCACATAATGAGTCTCCAACCAGGGAGATTTTAAAAAAAGAATTAAAGATTAAGTTTGGCCGCTGCAGTGGATAATAAGAGTGTCTAAAGCTCCAATCGGGTAATCAATTGTACCTGAGCTGGGACACTGAATATATCCCACATGATTTGTTTGAGCTCTCGTGGAAAAGCACAATCAAGCCACCTAATAAGTAAATCTTACATGATTTGTTCAAACTCTTGTTGAAAAGTACAATTAAGTTATTTAATGAGTTTCTAATCATAATCATCACCTGATGTATGATTTAAGTTATGGTGGAATGTATTTGGTTATTTGAATAGTTCCTTAACACTATATTCTCAAATGTTCATAGATGTAATGTGTATTACTCTACTTTTGCCTATACTTAGCTAAATCATCATATTCATAGCTATCCCATTAATGTTACAGGCACAGATGTAGGTACCGATCTTGCAGAGATCGAGGAGGGGCAGGAAGAAAACTTTAGAAGTTCCTTGAGATTTAGAGCATGGTCAATTGAGAACATCACTTAGTATTTGGATCCGGAGTGCGTAACACGAGTTTACAGTCTGGGTTTATTTTGGGAATAGTGCTTGAGCATACCATTTCACTCACATTACTTACTTTACATATGGTGATGGTGTCATTCATATATGATAGACTTGTATAGATTTGTGTATATGGACCTCATAGTTAATGACTTCAAGACACACGTTATAGTTCATACAATATATCATAGCATTTACATATACATCATGCATGGGTAATTTGGGGGTTCTATATTTTATATGAATGAAACCACTGCCTTGTAACAGTTAAGATGTTTTAAATTATGGATTGTTAATACTGTGATACCACGTGGAATTTGAATTGTACTGGTGATAAGTACAGATTTCCACATTGAACACCATTGACAGTTGTCATTGAGTGACCTCACACGTGTGGAGATTTGTAAGTATCCCTTGTGGATTCTAACCTGATATGAAGTCGGGAAAGTGTTGACACATAAAAAATTACAAATATTGCAGCGAAGACATTACAAGCAAATTTCAAACCAAGGATACATAAACCTTGGAATTGTGGAATGTCAAGTTAAGTACTGCATCTACAGGCTAGAAACTGTTGTAATCCATTTAGAAGACTTCAGATGAGGTCAGAATTCAACATTTCAAACTTCAGAGTTAGTGGATTCATTTCGTCACTCAACTCACCAAATACCAAATTCAGGGTTCATTAACTCAAAAACTAGGGGTCACTGAACACACTCAAGGTTCTAGATCATCAAAGTGGATGAAAGTCACATGGCAACTCTAAAGCATGCTTGGGAATGATATTTCAAAGTTTCAAAGCATTTGGACTTTATCTCAGCTCAAACCAAGCTTTAGTGACTGTTTGCTAGCTCTTTAGGTCACTGTGGAAATTGACGTTGCTACATGTCAAAACAAGCTCAAACTCAAGGGAATGCCTTCAAATGCACTCAAAGACTATCCTCCAAATTTCAGAGCATTTGGACATTATTTGGATCCAAACTCAGTCCAGATGGTTATATACTATGCTCTGTGGGATTACTGTGCAAAATGACACCTCGTGAAGATCAAATCAGCTGAAACTCGTGGAGAAAGCTCAAATTATGTTCAAAGGAAGCTCTACAAAATTCCAGGACAAACAGACATCATTGAACCCAAAATCTTCAAACATGTCAACTTTGGGCCAGTGACCCCCAAGCCATAGGGTCACTGACCAAAGTCCTCCTTCGCAATGTCCATAATTGATGAAATTTGGTCATAAAGCTTCAGTCATGCTTAAAAGTTATTCTGCAAATTCTTGAGTCAAAAGAACTTTGTTTGATCCTACTTCCATTGCATGACAGCTTAGAAGACAGTGAACCTTGAGCCATCGAGGTCACTAGCCAAAATTCTACTTCGAGAAGGCCAAAGCTGATAAAATTCGGAATGAGGACTCAAAATATGCTCAAAGTGAATATTTCAAAGTTTCAAGTCAATTGAACATCACTCAGGTAGAAAACAAGCGAACTACCTACAGTGTAATGTGAATAGTAAATTGAAACATGCAACAAAAGGTCACTATTCGAAATCCTACTTCCCCAAATCCAAACAGCATGAAATTTAAATGGACACTCTAAGATACCCCCGACATCAGTCCCTCCAAATTTCAAGCCAAACCGAGGTCATTTGGTTCTCAAACGGCTGAAATAAGGGCCCATTCTCATGAAAAGTCAACGGGGGAGTTTGACCAACTTTAAAAAGTCAAAACAGGCTAAAACTTCCCTAAAACACTCAAAATAATGTCAAGAAGCATCCATCCAAGCTTTGTGAAGATCGGACATCGTTTGGACCCCAAACAAGCAAAGACGGGTCGCATAGACAAAAGTCCAAAAAAGGGCCCTGGCAGTGACCGCGGCTGTGGCCACTGACTCCCATTGAGCAGTTTTGGTGGTTTCAAGCAATTTACCCTACTTCTTTTCAAAAATAAACATATCATAACCTCCCTTCAACCTCCTATAACTCCCTAAAACCACCTGAGTAGTCTATAAAAGGGATTACATTTGAAAAGAAAAAGAGAGAAGGCACACAGAGAAAAGGCAAGAGCTAATTTCTGCAAAAAGGTTCAAGCAAAGCATCCTCAGGCACTCCAACCCACTTTTGCTTCTTCTTTTCAGTCATTCAAGGTGAGGGATGGTTCAAAGAAGGAAGGAGAGTGTGGGTATTATGTAAAAGAAAGCTATAGCAAGTCTTCGAGGGATGACATCGTTTCCTTTGTTTTTCTCACTTTGGGGGTTTTCTAGCCATCATAAAAGTTGTGAACAAGCCTGTTTAGGCTTCATTCTGTTCCTTGAAAATAATATGTTTAGAATGACACAACTTTAGCTTCATACAGCACCCTTTTCGGACTTGTATAAAAAATAGTCCGTAAATAATGGTGATGATCAACAGAGGTTTCGATCGATTCTGTGGTTGAATTTAATCCTCTTGATGGTCATTCAACACCCTAAGGATAAAAAAAGCAAGCTTCAGTACTTTTGAAAAGTCATAGAGATGGAACAGTGCAATTTACAAAGCAAAACAATAGCCTTACGGTCACTGTCTGCCAGTGACCGTGGGCCACGATCACTGGCAGAAAGCCAGTGACCGTAAGCCATGGTCACGGTCACTGGCAAGTGGCTAGTGATCGTGACCCACGGTCATTCCCTCATGTTTTTTCTTCTTTTTTTTGGTCACGATCACTCCCCCATGTTTTTTCTTCTTTTTTTGCACTTTTCGCACTTTGTGTAGACTTTCTTGTACTTTCCAATTTTGGATCACATCTGAGACTTGAGAGAGGGGTTATAAACTTTTCAAAACTATGTAAACAACCTACATCCCCGTGGTCAAAGCATTTGAACCCATGTAAACAAAAGGAAAATTAGTGACAAACTGTAGTTAATTCTCATTCTTCTTAAATGCTTAAAGTGCGTGAATGTTAGACTCGAATCCGTTATACACATTTCACCCATTTTCAAGCGCGATCAGAAGGAATTTCACCGGAGTATGTGTGTTGCACGTCGAATATTACCCTAATTAAGGGAAGCCCGAGCTTGGGTTGTGATAAAAAAAAAAAAACTAGCAACAATCCGTGACTAGTGCTGACACTGAACTCCACATATTGATGGCCATCCTTTTAAACTCTCAATAGTTTATATTGGTGAAAATTAATTTGATGAATAACAATTTGAATACCATTTTCATTAAATAATATGTCCGTGCTGGCTACTATTCAAAAGAAAATATAGAATCAAATATAGGTGGTAACATTATGATCTATGCAGATATTCATAACAAAAATTCTAAGATTTTTTTGTTATTTTTGTTTGACAAAATATTAAATTTCCATCATTAATTTCTAATTAGAGAAGTCCTTCATAATTTATTTTGTAAACATTGCTACATATATTATATTATACATATTATAAATTATTTTATATATTAATAGATAAAGGACTAGGACGGACCCCCTCAGGCCAACTATGTTGAGCCTTAGTTCGGTCCTCAAAGTTGCGGGCTTTTCAAAATTGGACCCTACTATACCATCGGGCTTTAAGATAAAAAACAAAAGCCCTCGCTTTCAGGACTTTTGCAGGCCAAGCTGAGTTAGGCCCCCTCATCAAAGGGCTAAATTGACAGCCCTAGTTTGCTATTGTACAAGTAGTTGAAAATTAAGAATACAAAAAATTATCATAAAAAATCTCCCTTCCAATGAAAACTGAATAAAACTAGGGGAAGATGGGAAATGAATACCCATCCCTAACCATAGCAATATATCTTTACCTCTTACCTCTTAATAATCATCTAGTAGGACTCTTTGTTTGCAATAAAATGCATAAAAATTAAATATAAAGGATTCATCCAATTAGTAGCTAAAAATAAAAATCAAAGGCGATTTTTTTAAACAAGCATCAAATAACTTTTTCTTTCAGAAAATAAAATGAAAAGAAGATGAGAAATGAAATACTATGATCATCGTATCCTTCAATTTCATAGCTTTAATAGTTACTTATCTTGAAACCTTAGATTTATTTGAGATCTAATCTAAAGATGGATAAAGATTTGACGAGAGTGAGATTGGGCTTCGTGCCAAATCATTGGGCATACAAGTGTGAAAGTGCCTATACTTATCAAAGGTGGGCCCAAGTGGGCCTTATATAGCTACATTGCATAAGTGTTAGCTAGTTGAAGAAGATTAATGGGTTGGGGACACGGGTTCTCATGTTAGAGAAAGCCTCAATGGTATAGAAGATGGCTGGCCCGCCAAAGTCAACTGATAGCGTTATGGACGGCAAATCGTAGAGATTTTCTAGATGTAGTTTATATAGAATATCAATTCGGGTAGATTTTCTCCCAAGCCATGAATGAACTCTTCCACATTCATGAATGGCAAACTTCCAAAATTTTAGCCAAGAACCAATTTCATCATTTGCCTATTCTCCCAATGTATTGGTAGTCTCCTCTAATAAACATTTACAAATTGAAATTTGATGGTTAATTTGACCCGAAAAGCTCACGGATAAGGGGGATAATTAGGGACCATAAAGGATTGCTTGAGTGAGCCAAGTACTTTCAAACAATGCAGCTGAGTTAGGAATTCAGGCACTATTTCATGGAATCAAATTGGCCATAGCATTTGATTATTACCCTCTGATAATTGAAGTAGGCTAGAAAATGATCATAGACATAGACAGCTTCTAAAAACAGGGAACTTTATCATCGCTTGGAAGAAGAACCTGCTGCTTCCTAAACAGTTGGCATGGGAGGCCACATTATGTAGGAGATCAGAAAACAGACCAGCATAAGGCTTATCTCATCTCCTATTGTAATCATTTACTATTTTTTAGACTAATCTGCCTCTCCACATCCTTGCAGTTCGCAGGGACAAAGCTGGAGAATCATTAATGAGGTTCAACTGCCTGAAGGTGGATCAAGCTGAAAATATACGGCTCCATACTACTAAGTACATAGAAGCCACTTTTGATATTGTCATGATGGCTATTATAGACATTTTTTTTTCTGGTAAAAAAGACTTGGTTTGTACGTTGTGTGCTTTCAATACAATCCACCTTTCAAGTAAAAAAAGGAAAAATTGGGAAAGATTACCCAAAATTTGAGAGTGGATAGAGCCCTGGGTAATTAGTAGATCTACGGTGTATATGCAGTCTAACTCGGACAGGGCAAACCAGCCAAGTATTGGGTACTAGGGCACTTGCTCCGCTGACCTCTGAAAAGCCCAAAAGGGGAATTGCTAGATGGCCACGCCCCAGCAAAAATAAGTTGTCGCTAACATTGAAATGACAAAATAATGAAGAAAATAATATTTTAGCCACCATCCGCTACTCAAACAAAAATCTTGGGTTAAAGACTGAACTCGTGCGACCTACTGGATGCATTTCTATCACTGAGAATGGGATGTATAGAGAGGCTACTCAAAAAATTGGCCCCACGAGATTTTCCTGCCCTTTGATTTAAATGTCAAAACTGCTCAATGGTCTATTATTCACATCCTTTTCTTTAGATTCAATCCAATTGTAAGAATTTCATGATCAAAGGATTGGACAATGATGACAGGCTACAAATCATGGGGAGATAAAAATATCAAAGGTGGACTCAAATGCGCTGCATGGAGCTGGACTCCGTGCAGTCCCATAGTAGGAATAAATACCACATCAACTGATGACCATCAAATTATTATAAGCCCTTTTGATTTTGGAATCCAGATATTATTGGGGCATGCCTATCAATCCATGATCGGAAGGCCCTGTTCATTAACCCTGCACTTAAATTTACTATCGGATCATGTGATGCAGCTATTTCAAAGATTTGGATAATGAAAGTGGGTCCCACCGAAAGACATAAAGGGCTGCCCGAACAATTGCATCTGAGGATCTAGATTCCTCATTTTGAGGCTAAATAGAAGAAAATAAAAATAATTTTACAAATGATTTGGTTGAATTTTTTTATTCATAATTCAAATTTTAGTTTTTAAAGCATAAACAAATAGAAGAAATTGAGGAAGAACAAGGCGAGAATAAGGGCAGCAAGCTGGAATTGGCTGCAATTTTAACATCTCAATGACTTCTCTTCGTGCCTTTCGAAAGATGTAAATGTTACTGAAGATAAATATTCTAAATTTTAGAGTTGGATCTTAATGTTCCTTCTATAAATAAGAGAAAACGATAAAGAGACTCCAAAATTACAAAAACTATGACTTAATTAGATTGAGGTCTTTTGACACCCACAACTTGTTATATAGATTTTCCTGCCCAAATAACTCGTTAGCAAAACTAGGTTTGCAGCACATATCATAAACTTTGACCAAAGCAGTTTGGTTAAATCTACTAATTACTTCATTACTATAAATTAATCATCTTCAATTATGAGCTGAATCAAATACCAATTATATATATTAAAGCTCTAAGAACCGAGCTCTCCGAGGGGTGCCACATCAGTACCCCTATTTTTTTTTTCTTAAAGCGCCACGCAGGCATAGAAATTCCAACTATTCCGCACCTATCCGTTGAAATCAATTCCAATCAAAATGCAAAATCTGAGATTTTATGCCAATTTTGTCGGACTCCCCAACAGCACCAATTCCATACAGAATCGAAACAATCGATCTCCAAATCTAATCAAAACGCAAAATCTGCACAAAAAATCAATCTACAAATCTATCATGTCGGACTCCCCAACTGCAAGTCCAGCACTCTTATCTTTTTTAACCCAATCTCCTTCCATGGTTCAAACTCTGTAACAGGCTCTGAAGAAGCAACTCTGCTCTGCGAAATGCGATCTGCTCCTCTGCGAACTGCGATCTACTCTCGGAAGACCGAACTCTGCCTCTCAGGGATTCGAAGAAGAATAAGAAACCCACCGATCTCCTTCCACAACTCTACTCTGCGAACTACGGTCTGCTTCTCTACGAATTGCGATCTGCTCCCGAAGACTGAACTTTGCCTCTCAGGGATTCAAAGAAGAAGAAGAAACCCACTCTTGAACTCTGCGATCTGCTCGGATCCGAAGACAGCGATCCTTCAGACGACGATCCTTCCACAGCTCTTCAACAGGCTCTGAAGAAGAGTTAAGAAGACCGAACTCTGCCTCTCAAGGATTCGAAGAAGAAGAAATCCACCGATCTCCTTCCACGGCTCTCCTCTGCGAACTGCGATCTGCTCTACTGCGAACTACGATCTGCTCCCGAAAAAGACTGGCGATCATCGCCCTCTACTTTGCGAACTGCGATTTGCTCATAGAGGTTGGTATAACCCCGTCTATGTTTTTTTGGATTTCAGTTTCTCGGCTTATCTCTTAGGCTTGGTCTTTAGTAAAAACTGTGAAAACTCATCTCTCGTCATCCATCACAAAACGACATTTGTGATGATTGTTCTTTACTTGGCCTGGAATGATTTCTAGGGTTACCCTTCTCCTCCGTACCTTCATCCTCCTCTTCTGCTTGATCCTTCCCTCCTTCTTCATTGTCGGATGAACCCAGAGCTCGGCGTGTCTCCAAAGAAGCTACCACCCTAGCATGAGCTGTATTTTGTGCTCATCTGTTTGTAGGCCACATTCCAAGGAGCTAATAACAGTACCCCACAATAGGATGAGAAAGTGGTCACAGAAGGGTTGGTGACAAAGAGTATGCCATTCCTTTTTTTTATTATTTTTTATTTGCCTTTTGCAACGTCATTGTGTATTCAAGAAGGTTGTGGGTCTCTTTTAGAGCGAGAAAATTTTAAATGATGTGATGGTTTAGAGTTCAGATCCAATATTTATTTTGAAATGACATGGCATCAAGTCTACGAAGGGGAGGGTGGCCTGTGCTTTTCAGAGACAATGGAATGACGTCTTTGCATCTGAGGGATGCGATGGGACCATTCACCAAGCGGTCAAACTGTGGGGCTAACTTTGGGGGGCCATGCCAATCATAGAGGTGATGGAATGATCTCTGCAAGATCAATGGATATGCAATAACTTTTCGTTCAATCTTCCTTGCCATGAAAACATCATTTTGGTATTTATATATAAATATACACATATATAGTCAATTGTAAGGTCCAAATCATCTGATTGTTTTAGTGGGACCCACTAATTAGTATAGTATTGCTCCTGCAGAAGGGCCCACTAAATTTGCGCCCCACACATTGATGAGATAAAATATTATATCACGTCAAAAAAGCTCTAACATGGCAAATTATTATCACTAGAAATTATAGTAAATAAGTATGCCCCTGTGCGGGCTTAAACATCTACCACTTGATGAGATATGTGGCATCACGATCTCTTGTATTGTTAAGTAAGCTCTTCTTATACTTCCATCCAAAAAGCATGGGTTAAAGATCGTACTTGTAGGACACAACTATATCTTTGATATATGATAAATCAATGTGGCAATAATATTTGTTTCATTTGAAGATATGATTAAATATGAATATATCAACTTTGGACAGCGGGATTTTAGTAAAAATGATAGAGAAATAAATATCAATCATGAGGCAAATTTTTTATTATCACATATAGAACAATGTGAGTTATTTAAACCTTTCAAATTAAATAATAATATTATAATTTCATCATTTGATTTGGCTAAATTGTTCTATTTTTTTATTTACAGTTCTGCAACAAAGTACTCCATCTGGACAATCAGAGGCTCAACATGCTACATCAACTGCTAATGCTATGCAAATTTGATAAAATTATTTGATACATTTACTTTTACATTAATAGAATTTTTAATGTAAATAATATCAATTATTCCATCATGGATGATATTAATAAAGGCAAACAATGTTACAACCCTCCCTCCTACTTATCTCTTAATTGTTTATCTCAAACATTTATTGTGAGTTACATTTTAACAAACAGGTACATTTGAACATAAATTCTGATATTTATGATTTTTGAAAAACAATTACTATAGGTCCGAATTTGTGTATTTTATAGGGCCCGAGCTTAGCACGGGCCTTTGTTGCTAGTTCCACATAGATAGTCATAAAACAGATATATATATATGGGGCGCGTTAGATAGCGGCCAAACATTTTTAAAAGTGAAAATGCCATTTATTGCAATAAATATGAGATTAGGAAAATTTAATATTGTGAATAAAACAATTAATGTTACTTTTAAAAAGGAGAAAAAGTCATTACATAACTTGTCTCAATGATAGAAAAAGGGCAGAAGCACCTCCTATTAAAGGGGATATTGCTGAGAATTTCTCAGTATATATTCTAAAGACTAACTTCCTATTAAATAAACTTTATAAAACTCAAATGGCAAACTAATAATACTTTTGACATAGCTTTATATCTTCTCTCTAAGAAAAGCAGGTTCTGCTATTTGCGCTGGGATAAGAGAAGAAAGACGCCTCTTATGCTCTTGAAGGTATCATCGGAGAGGAAGAATAGAGAAATTGGGGCAGTAGCCATTTGTGCTGTTGCAGCCGAGCTCGCCACTATCGGATTGCCGTCATCCTCACCGCTGCCGTGCACCTCCTCACGCCATTCGCCGCCACCGTTGTAACCCACCCACTCGCCATTGTTGAGGAAGAGCAGAAGAAAGAGGGTTGAGCCCTTCGTCGGTTCTGTTGCAAACAGAGTTGGAAAAGGAAAAGGAAGATGACCTAGGATTCAAAGCCCAGCCATAGAAAGGGCTCATCGTCGCTGCTCCTTGCCACTGTTGTCTGCGCTAGCTGCCGCCGCCAGTCGCCGACCATCGTCGAAAAGCGCCTTTGCGGGACCAACGACACCACTGCCGCTGGTCACTGGTTCCTGTCCGCCGTAGCCAAAGAAGGGAAGAGGCAGCGATTTTTTTGTCCCTGTTGCAGAACAGGAAAGATGGGAGAAGGGAGCCTGGGATTTATCCCAGGTCGGGTTCAGGTCGGTTTTGGGTTGGGTTGTTCAGACTTCACCCGTTGTGTAGAAGCCCAAGGCAGCAAAGCAGGTGCAGTTTTGGTTCGGCTCGAGGTCAACCTGACCCTTTTGAGCAAGTCCAGCACACCAGTAAAGCACTGACGTCAGCATACATTAACGGATCATATTTGACCAGAATCGATGACAGAAGTTTGTTTCAGTGATATCTTGATCATCCGATATCTGATCGAAAGTCCGTTTGTGCCTACGGACTCTTTTCGAGCAAATCTATGTGTTTGTGGAAGAAGATTGTCTGTTTGACAGTCAATGAAGAGTTTGACCAATTAGGATCGTAGAAGACTATTTCTACGATATTAGAGCCATTTGGAGTCAGATTTCAGATCCGTTTCTTCCAGCATGCTCGTTGCGACGAGATCTATAGCTTTGTATAAAAATATTGAAAAAGAAGATTGCTACTCCCCACTCGCCTAAACTGAAGAAATTTTTGGATATGCATACCTTGCCAACAGACGTGCTGTCTTTATTACAGAAGGAATAAAGAGTTTCTGGCAACACCAACTTCTCTTATGGAGAAGATTTGAATAGATGTTGGTTCAAGTTAGAATCGGGTCAACTCAACCTGGTTGTAGTTGCAAACCCAATAGTGGGAGTCGCTGGCTTAGCTGCAAAGGATTTGCATATTCAAACGAAGTTGTTCATTTAAGATTCACATGTTTTCGGATCACATGTGATGCCATTCATCTTGCCAAAGCCAAGGCAATGAAGAAGCAGCAACGAGGAGCTGATGCATGCTCACATCAGCAGTTGTCAAATGTGTTTGATTGATCGGAGGTCAGGTCATATAGAGTTTTTGACCGCTCGGATGCAGAAGTTGTTTTGTAATTATGGAGTTATCTGGACTCGTATCCCTGATCTGTTTTGCTTACATGCTTGTGGTGATTGGATCTTTATAGTGATGCTGAAGATGGGGTAGGATAGTGAGTGATTCAAATATTGATATCACTCAGATTCATCAATAGATTTGAGAAGATGAACTTTGCTTAAAGTTCATGTGCTGATTCAATATGTTAAAGTGTTGAAGGAAGAAGACTTCATCGTCAGTATAGTGGCATCTCATTCAAAAAGGTACGTGAAGACATTACCGGTTTTATCTCCTTGTGGCTCAAGTTGTACGGAATTCAAGCCAAAGTAGAGATTGTTGGGTTTATATCTTTTATTCCGGTTTAGCCGAATGGGTCTACTGGGTTACCCAGGGATTGGTTTAAAGTCAAGGGTATTTTGGTAATTGTATCGAGGCTTTCTTGGTGGCCAAGAAAGCGGAGATTATATATGTGTATGGTCTGTAACCCTAGATCTGACGTTGAAGAGAGGTGAGAGCTTTCTTGCAGTGGTGTTCACACACCATGTAAGAGAGACGATGTGAGAGGGTGAGAGTCTCTATATACTTTACTTATCATAGTGAAGATGATCGTCTCTGTGCCGTGGATGTAGCCCTGTTTGGGTGAACCATATAAATCTCTGTCTCTTTCTGTGTGTGGTTACTTCTTTGTTGATCTTGTGATTCAAGTAGGTGTGCAACATGTAACTAAAAATCACAACACAATGGAGAAGGGAAGATAATTTGGAAGATTGTGTTTGTTTATTAATTCAACATTGAGATTGGTTCTTTGTTTTATCCCTTATTGCTTTGTTCGTATCTATGAACCTAGGTATTCTGTTGAGTAAACTTCAGTAAGCAGAATTATAACCTTAAAATTTTGAGGTCAAACCTCAATATTTCTGGTGTTTCTACATCAGTTGGTTTTATATCACCATAGTAACTTGGTGTTTCCTATATTATTTAGTAGTAGAGCTACCTTCCTTTTCATTTGGTATCAAAGCTGCTTTCCTACATCAATTGGTAGCTGAGTTGCCTTCCGTCATCAAGAACTAGCAAGGACACCAATCAGATGTGAATGAACTATGACCAAGAAAATCTTTCTTGTTCCATTAGAGGACGTGGGAACTTTGATTCTATTTTTTGCACCAAAACTGATGGATTTAGTGACATAAGAAATTTAATGGCCTGAAGATTACAACATCAAGTTTTAACTCTGAAGACTACCCTTGCAAAAATGAAAATAAGAATAAAAATCTGAAGACTATGATTTAAACTTGTCATTAAAGATCTTGTTGTCTGACAAGGTAATACTAGAGAACAAAATAAAGTTTGGGGGTGGTAATGTTATAATTTATTAACAGTCGTGCTTTTCATGTAGATTATGATTGCTCTTGTAAGCAACTAATGTACTACATAATTGATAAGTCTATTTTTGCACACTACATCAGAAAAACCCCACACTAATTAGACATGCAAAACAATGGTTTGAAACACTTAATTATATTCCATAGCTCTCAGCTGTCGGTTTTGAAAAAACAATATTTAGTTATGTGGGAAAAACTATTAGCAAAAACAACGGTTTCAAACACTCATTTAATACGTTATATACTCCAATTTTTTTACACTTCTTTTAGTTCAACCAAAATCAATTTCCATTCGTGCCTCTTTGACAAACCAAGCACTCAACCGTATTGCCCTCATCACCAACCACCCTCGAGCACTGGTACCATTTCCTCTTCTTCTTCTCACACTTTGTCTTATTCTATATTTGTATCCAATGATTCTTAAAACTCTCTCTCTGTTGGTGTTTCTTCTTTTCTAAAAGAGGAGAATGGAAAATAATGTCGTTTGAAATGCTTTTTGTTTGGAGGGTTTGGAATAGTGTGGCCCAGCTTATGTGATCTGTTTTGGTGTGATGAGTAGAGGGATGGAAACAATGATGAAGTAAGGTTTTGTTTATTCTGGAGGATATCGCAGGTGTCTGTTTTGTGAGTTTGGGTGATTTTGGTTGGTCAAGTAGAGGGCTAGGTTAATTGGAGAAACAGAGATGGTGGGGTCTAATTTTACTGATATGAGTATTATGGATTGGTGGTTAACGACTCATAGAAGTTGTTTGATCAAATTGCCTATCATTTGTCTTCAGTAAGCTAGGGTTGAAAAATGTAGGTAAGGTGTTTGATAAAGTGGCTGTTAGGGGTTGCAGAGTGTTTAGGTCATGTCCTAGTACTTGCTCTGTGTGGGAGATGACTTGGATGGGCTCAACGTGGCTTACACAATAAAGATGATGGTGGTAGCCGAGATGTTGAGATGTAGTGGGGTAAATGTAGAGAAAGATGGATGATGAAGGTTAATTGGTGGTGGTGTAAAGAAGTTTGAAAAGGTAGGTTCGGGTTTTGGTTTTTGTGAGATGAGCATTAATGGTGAAGGCTGTTGTGATGGTTCAAGTTGCAACATGAACTTTTCTATTTTATTTCATTTTCAGTTTTTTTTTTGGTTCCTAGGGTTTGATGGAATCGATGATGTATTGAAATCTAGTTGAAAATTGGCTCTTTGCTACTTCTGAAATGAATTTCTGTTAGTAGCAATTATATGTTTTTTTGGAGTTTTTAAATCTATTGATTTGCATTATGCTTTTATTGATGGTTTTTTTATGGTATGATGACACTATAAAATGGAGAGTTAGTGGTTATATATGATCATGTTGAGGTTTTAACTTTAGATTTGTGCTTGGTTTTGGGCTTTCTCTTGATTTCTTTGGGATTTTTTTCAAACATGGAGTGGGTAAGAGGCCCTTTCCCTTTATGCAAAGAGCCTTTATTTGAATGAATGACAGTTTTGAATTGATTGTTTATATGAAGTGTTTTCTTTATGTATAGGTACCCCAACAAGTTGAAGAAAAAATTTAAATGCTCTGCCGTTAAGGGGAGACTTTGCCAACAGTTTTATCAAATTATTTTAATTGGGATTTTCTTAATGCTTGCTAATTTCCATTTATTTTGTAGTTTGGCAGTATAAGTCTTCATGAGCCTAATAGATCCTTGGACGGAAAGATCTAGACAATGACTTGGTTGCTGATCATAAAGTCTTATAGGTGTCAATTTTGTAAGTGTTGACGTCATTTTATTCTTTATATGAGAGTTCTATTGAACGAGATCATCCTACTCCTCATATGATAGCCTTAGCAAGCAAGAAGTTATCTCATATAAGGATTGTGAATATGATGACTGTTGGGTTTCATGAGGTTTCAAAATTGAATTTTATAGTTTTTTCTTCCAAAGAGAGTTTGTGGTTTTCCTTGAGTCCCACATTGGAAAAGTGCAAACTCTTTGAGCACTATATATGTATTCCTTCTCCTTTATACTTCAAGTTAGTTTGGGCTCTTTTGCTACAAGCCCTATGCGCGTGCACGAGTTGGGCTTGGCCCAAGGATCTCAATCCAAAAATCGTTTAACCGGGTGCGCTTGCGTGATTATCACGCGCAAGGGGGATGCAAATCCCGGCCGGCCTTCCTCGGGGGATCCATATTTTTGCAAAAAATTATAATTTATTTTAAAACATTTTTCATTATTCAAAACGCTTTATTAATGGGTTGATAAAAGCCCATTAAAAAAACAATGTTCAAATTTCAAAACGTTTTAATTAAACTATTTTAATGGGACGTTACTTAATTAAAGAAGTTATTTAATTAATGGGATGTTGGCATTCAAAATTTAAATTCTTCAACGTCTTTTTTAATGGATTTTTAATATTGAAACGTCTTTTTAAATGGGCTATTAATGGTGATTTTTAAATACCCCACGACAATTTTACTATAAATAGCGCAGCTGGGTTTAGACGAAAGTATGTAGAAATCTCTTCCTCCTTCTCCTGCTTCCAAAGATTCTTTTCTATCGAGCACTCTCTCTGCTGAAGTCCGGCTGATCTAACTTGGTGTGTGACCAAGGGAGATCGTAGTGTGGAGGCCATTGTATCATGGGGGCGATTCCTGCTGAGAACCTCATCGCACCTGGGTTTATCCCAATGGCCGGAACTCGTCATAAAGAAAGCGTCTGCTGACGTGTCTCGGCCAACAACTGCTGTTCATGCTTGCACAAATTTGAGCCGTTACAATAGCCCTCCACAGAACTGCAGATAATTCGGTACTATTGTTTTAGTTGTTTGTATTTTAACAGCATTTTGTAGCTTTCATCTCAACAACAATGACACAGTTGATAGAGGAGATTAGTAGCCTACGAAATGAAATGGATGAGCTAAAATAAACTCTATCCTAAGGTAGGATGCTAATGCAGTCACCCGCCCATCATAGGAGTTGTTTTTAAGGTACAGTGTTTATCTTCCATAGATTTTAGATTCCTAATATTAAATAAATGTTTGGATTGATGAAGTACTAATACCATTTGTTTCTAACAATGTTGTAAGCTCATAATGATTCCTCACATCAAGAGGCACTGAAGGACCGAGCAAGTGCACAGATAGAAATGACTCAGTTGATGCATTTGCTGCAGAAGGGCGCATGTTTTGCTTATGGGACAGTGATTATGGGACAGTGATTAATTCATTGCTTGAGTATTCAGGATACCATAATTTTGTTGTGGATGAGATCTTACATTGGGCATATAATTAATTGGCCCATGTATGAGACTTCAGATTAGTTTCATTTATTGTGTTTTCAACTTTTAATTTAAATAACTTTGTATCAAAATGACTTCATTTGAAGCATTTGGTTTCATATGTTGGATTGAATTTTAACTTAAGTGAATCTAATTATGGTAATCGATGATTGTTAGTGTCCAATGGATGATTGTTTATATCTAATGGATGGATGATTGTTATATATATTGGATGATGATTACATGAATTCGATAGGTATTATTAAAAAAAAGAACACAGAAGACAGCTACAGTTCCTGCCACTTGATAATTTAAAGAAGGCACCAAACATTTCACAAACAACAGCTCTTGAAACTTGATAATTTTATAGAAAATATTTTTTAATTAATAATTTATTTAAAAAAAGGCATTTATAAAATAAAACGACGGCTCTTTACACTTGATAAAGATGACAACTCAAACACTTGTTTGGTATGATACTTTTACGACAGCTGTGGACACTTGTTTTTCATAAGCTACATCATTATGAACAAGTGTATAAACAACAATTTGGACCGTCAGGTTTTCCAAATAAATGACAGTTCGGAGCACTTGCTTTCTGCACCTTTCCTTCATCATTTGGTATGAAAGCTGCCTTCCTACATCATTTGCTAGCTACATAGCCTTCCTTCATCAAGAACTGGCAAGGACGCCAAGCAAATGTGAATGAATTGTAACCAAGAAAATCTTTCTTGTTCTAGTAGAGGATGTGGGAACTTTGATTCTGTTTTTTGCGCCAAAACCGACGGATTTAGTGACATAAGAAATTTTGGAAGGAAGAATCAGCAAAGAATAACCTGGAGATTGCAACATCAAGTTTTAACTTAGGAGAAGAACCTTGCGCAAAAAAAAAAAAAAATCTGAAGACTACGATTTAAACTTTTTGTCAGAGATCTTGCTATCTGAGAAGGTAATATGTGAGAACAGAATAAAGTTTTGGAGTGGTAATGTTATAATTTTTTGACAGTCCTGCTTTTCATGTAGATTATAATTGCTCTTGTAAGCAACTAATGTACACAATTGATAAGTCTGTTTTTCCCAACAAGCCCAACTCTAGTCAGAAATGCCTTTAACCAAATAGGCTCTTAGTGAGATGTCTAAGCTTTACTCCAATAAAAGTTGCCCTACAATGGGATTGAGGATATAATTAATAATGTGATTAACATTATCTTATATATTATTTTCTTCTTTCCTTTTTTTTTTCTAGAGTCTCGAGCTCATTCACCCTTACTAGTACATGATATCCTTGACTAACTAACCTACACCTAGGGATAATCTTGTGTATTATTAATTATATTCATTAACCATATTATTAATCATTTGCTCAATCTTAATTATGGCGGAACCAATTTCTGTTTGAGTAAAATTTAAAAGCATCCCACTTAAGGAGAAGGTTTTGAAGACATCTCACTCGAAAAGATGACTTCCATTTTAAACAGTTCAGATTTTTGATGGGTGGGCCGCAATGTGGAGTTTCACTTCTTTGACTTTGCAAGGCTCCTATCATTATAGTCTCTAACTCAAAGCTAAATTCGAGTTTTAAATAAATGAGAAAAAATCACTTATTCCATGCAGCATGATGAAGAGTTGGTATATCTAAATGCGGCCTAATGACCTTTATATATATAAGATAATTTGATAGGTTCTCTAAAAATAAAAAAATCTAGCGTGATTGGACTCTAAAAATGTTTGAACATGTTTGGCTATTTCCACTTGTAGGAAACTGTATGGTATTCTTTGTGTAATAGCATTTTTTAATGGTATGTAATAGCGCTTTGATATCTATTTCCATGTGAGTGCACTCTCTCCATGCCCCTCTCATGGTTTCTACTTCCATGCTCTAAGCAAGCAAAGCATAATGACCCGGTGGAAATGAATCTTTTGACCATTTTACTGTTTGCATGGAAAATGCATATTGTTTTTGAGAGATACAAGAAGCGCATAGCCATGAAATTTAAGCATCCAACATCGAACAAAGTAATAAATTTCCTGGGCTAATCATTCATATCAAAATATCTATATGTTAGTAGAGGTAGCATAAATACTTTTTAATACTCTCCTCAGGTGGACCCCACTTTTTAGTTCCAACCCCCCCACCCCCCCCCCCCCCAACAAAAAGCAATGATAGACCCAAGAAATTTTTTTGACGACGGCAGACAATGAACATAATATTACTTTCTTCATTGTTTTATTGTTTGAGGGGCATGAGGGTGGGGATGGCCATCCAGCCCATAAATGTCTTCATGCTTTTTTGAAGCCCCCCACCTAGTGGGGATTGCCTAGGTCCACACTTGCCCCTAAGATACAACACGGTCAGTGCACTTTTGGCTTGTTCCTCATGAAATTCGAATTCACGACTGATTGATTCTGATACCATACCATATTTCCTCGACTACCCATTCATGTCAAGACCTTGAGGTGTTAGTTGGGGTAGCATAAATATTTTTTAATACTCCCATTGAGAGTAGCCCACTCTTCAAGATAAAGAACATAATAATGAGGAGAAATATAGAAACAGTGAGGCACTATTTATGTAAAAAAAAAAAAAGAATGTAGGAGCCAACAAAGAAAACAACAGAGAACGTGGTTTAAAAAGAGTGAAAGTATTAAGGCTTACATTTTTTTAGGAAAATAATATTTATCAAAATAAATCTTTAGTTTACTAACTTAATAAATAAAATTAAGTTATTTAACATTTGTAGAGAGACACATATATCAATCTGGTACGTTCTCACAAACTTGGCATTATTTTAATGTATACTATAATAGGTTCACGATCAAGATCTTTGACCATTGGACCGACAATTTATAATATCTCCTTTAGTTTTTTGTATATACCCTTTAAGGTTTCTAGGATATGTAAATAAGCCCCTATGATTTCAATATTTACTTATAACTCTCTTGCCTTTCAATTTTAATACCTTCATTGTCTCAAATTTAGTAGCCGGGTTTGTTTGGTAGGTCTAGTCTTATTTTTATAGACCATCTAAAATAGAGCTATTAAAAAAAGAGCTATAAAAAAAAGAGGCTAGATTTAAAATATGTGTTTGGCAATGAAAGCATCTATTTTAAATAGACAATTTTAAATCAATAGTTGAAAATTTTTCACAAATATATTGAGATCTAGTAGGTATTAAGCCTTGAAATTTTACTTCATAACCACGTTTGGCCTCCCAAAGAGATCTAACAGTTTGGATTTTGTGTTTGAGGCCCCCAATTTTTTTAAAAAAATATTTAATAATTCACGTTTTTACATAAATATCTCAAGTTTGGTGATGATCCAACGGTTGAAATTTGGTCTCATAATGGTCATTGACCTTCTACACATTTTCAATGATTTGGATTGTTTTTTGCTGTCCCAGAAATAATAATAAAAAATAAAAAAAGGGGCTGCCTGTGGACTAGTTACAAATTCAGCATATTAAATTCAATGGTTGAAAGTTTTTCACAAATATCTTGAGATCTACAAGGAATCAATCCTTAAAAATTGACCCCATAGCTGTTTTTAGTCTTCCCAACATTTCCAATGGTTTGGATCTTCTGTTTGGGCCCCACAGAATTCAAAAACTAGTATCCAATGGCTCAAGCTTTCTTGCACATATCTTGAGATTCATGATGAATTAACGGCTGAAATTTGGATGGGTGGCCGTAATTGATCATGTGAACATTTTCAACGGTTTGGATGTAGATTTAGGGGCTCGGATTTCGAGAAAAATCGAAAAAACATACTGGGCGTGATCCATCAAGTTACTGTAGCTGGGCGGCTCTTTCTTTTCCCTCTGATTTGGAAATGCATCACATGACCTCCTCTCCAAAATAGAGCTTTTACCTCTTATTGTCTAAATTAAATAGAGCTAAAAACGCATGCCAAACGCCTCTATTTTTTCAACTCCATAAATTTTAGACATTTAGACAATAAGAGCCTAAATTTTAGACTTGCCAAACATGCACTTACAGTGACCATAAGTTTTTAAAGTAAAATGATACTTTTGCCCATTTCTTTATCCGCATATTCATAGTTTCAAAGCTTGGATTTATTTTTCTATAAAGCTTGTAATATTAATAATTACTATAGTATATTTGGCGAGAGACAATAGCCCTACATAACTCCATTTTTATTAATATGGGGCCCATTTCATTAAACTAAAATTGATCACAATGGCAATCAACACATTTACTTATAAATTGCTAAAATTGATACAATCCATGCACAACCCTCTACTAAATTGATGAGAGTTTTAAATAGTTAGGCTTCATATACATGGAAGAGTTTAAGAGAAACTCTTGGAACTTGGTATAAACAATGGTATTTTTATAAATAATGATGTACTTATCTTTGTTTAATGAATTTAAGGATAAAGTTGTCATTTTCATAAAAAAATAAACTCAAATCTTTTGGTGGTGGCCTTTTCTCATTATGACTAGTGATATTAGGGACATAGAAGCTATTAAAATGAAAAGGCAAGGGGTATGTGTAAAAATGAAAACTAGAGGGGCTTATCTACAAATTCTAGAAATCCTAGGGAGGTATATACAAAAAGCTTTTTCTCCTTTCGTATGAAAGGCTAGTTCATCCGTGTCTACTGTCAATTAAATTCTAGATACAATAGTCTCCTCCGCAATTTTGCTTTATATTTGTTTTTCAAGAGATAAAATGAAAACTATGGAGAAGTAATAATAGTGGGTTTATTTTTACCCATATTTGGTTGGTCACAAGTCACAACAAGAGGAAAAGTAAGGTCATAGCTGCCAAAACTTTTACTTTTATTTTCTCAATCACCGATAAGTTCATAAAATATAAGTAAATTGGTTACTTTATAAGTAGCTAACTCATTATCTCACTTCAAATTACTTTTCTTGTGAAAAAAAATGCAAATATATTTTACAACCATTATCTTTCCAATAAATCGAACATTTACTTTACAATATTTTTTTAGTAAATTATTCAAATATTACCTAAGAGGCATTTATTTAGTGTAAAATTTTACTAGAATTCTATATGTTGGAAATTCTATGGAAATCCATGAATTCCTTATGTTGACTTGTGGGATTTTCAAAACCAGTGTATCAAAATGTTACTTTTAGCCCTCTAAAGTCTCCAAATTCTAGCATCTTAGATTTTTTTTTTTTTTTAACTTTTCTATCTTTTGGTTGTGGGGTTTGTACTGGAAGATTTAAAGAACCTATAGAGGGCATTAATTGGAGAATTTTAAGTTCTCCCAACTGGAATCTTCTAATTAGCAAACAAATGCCCTCTTTAAGAATCATTGTTTTCACCTCTTTAATACTTTTTTTGGTAAAAAAACACATTTTACTATGAATTTTTAAAATAAGAAGGGCTGCGTTTTGATACATAGATTTCAAGGAAATGCACCTTTTTGAGTACCAAGAAAAAGTTTTTTCCTTCCCGCAGTAATAATTTGAAAACTGCATTTTCTCCCTGTCATTTCACTATATTCCTTCGCTTGAGGAGATTAATAAAAGTCATTTAACGAAAGGGACAAGGGAAAAACAGAACAGGGTGCTAAACATCGAGATGAAATAAACAGAAGAAATTAAATAAAAGATTTTACTAAAAAATCAGCGTAAGTGACCTTGTAAACCAAAAATTCACTTTATCAATGAGTGCACCGGAGTTGTCACATGCGCTATTCTAATATTATTTTTTAATGTTGTTGGGGAGTATCGAAATCCAATGCTGGTAATTAACCCAGCATCGAATTACATCTTAGTTAATATGTAAGTAGCCATTTCGAGACCATCCTAACACAGAGACAAGAGACAAGAAGATGCTCCCTCCTCCCTCCTCCCTCCTCTCGCTTCCCAATATATATATTTTTTGGCTTTTCTTTTAGAAGCACTACCTTCAACTTCACGAAAGTACTTTAAATCATGAACTGCCTTTCTTTCTCACCCAAGTCTCCTCCTATCATATCTGAATCTTCTTTTAATGCCTGTTGGATGGAGCCCATGCCACCATAAAAGCACTAGAGCTAAACACAAAACTCATAGAAGGTGGGTCCTCTGTGTATAAGGCTGCCTCACAAATTCTTATCCGCTTTATGTAGGCTTGAACCACATGCTACTTGTATATAATTTTTCAAAGGATCTACCAAACTTGAAATCTAGTCACGTGAGTTTAAAAAAAATGTAAAAACAATTCAAATTCAATGACTCTTGTCAAGTTCACGAAGTGAATATTGGTGAATTTGATCTTAGAAACAAAAGAAGTTGGATTTTAAAGAACTATCTATACTAAAAGAAAAGGCTTAATCATAGTCGGCACTGTCCGTTTGACCTAATAATTATCTTAGATCGTTTAGCTTGCAATGCCCATTTAAGCTGCTCATGTCCTTAAATCATAGAGCTAAGGGTGGAGTTTAGCAAGATTAGAGGTTTAAAGTAGACAACTCACGAAACTCATGTGATGATGATATGGTGATTATTTGGTATGACTACATTTGGATCCCTCATTCATTTGAGAGGAGAGTAGAGACCACCTCAGTCTATTTGGAGAAAAGAGTGGCACATTTCTCAATGATAGAATGGAGAATACGCTAAATTCTTGGGTTAAGGCTCACAATAAATCCGTCTGCCTTTTTAGTGGGGGTTGCTTAAGAAAAGTTAAAATTATCCAAAGTTAATGCCCAGCTCTAATAATGAGTTGTCAAGTATTTTACAACGGCCAACTCATATGGGAGTAACGTTTGGCAATGTTTACTGTAGGTCATTTATTTTTCACTCATAGAATATGAAAATGGATTTATATATTTATTAAATTTGCAAATATAAAATATAATACCGTATTTGTTTGAAAGCACCACTTCTACAAGAGTGAACATTGACTGATCAGATTACATATATAAAACATTCATACCTCTAGAAATCTATAAATGGTCAATACTCGAAATAAATGCTTGACGTTTAATTGGTGAGGACAAACTTTAATGATTCAAAATAAAGAAAAATTTGTGATCAAGTTTTATAATTAAAAAGTAAAGGTATTGAATACCGTGGCTGGCCCAAGCATCCTTTTTAGAAGTATAATTATTTCATGAATTTATATATATATATATATAAGTTGCCTCATTATACCCTAATTCACACATCATTTAATTGTATAAATAAAGGTAATCAAATGTAATCATACTTTTTCCCCAAAATCTGGCAATTGGTAAGATGTGATATTTCCATCTATAAGACCCATGAAGCCCGGACTGGCATGTGATCAAGTGCCAATACCACTCAACCATGAGTGTGTTAACTTTACAAACAAATCATACTTGACCTATTAGCATGTGCAACACCTTTGTGGCATCGATTTTCATATGCATAAGGAAAAATTTTTAAAATAGGGCCTAACTTTTCAGCATATTTCAAATCAGGACAAAAAAACCTACATTTTAAATCAGGATTTAACTTTTTTACATTTCTTTCGGATGAGGATAAAAGGCTAGATTTTGCATTTCTCTGTATTTTTTCACTTATTTTTTTTCAAAAACCCAAAAATGCCCTTAGGCTTTTTAATCTTTCAACGATGTTCCAACACATTAACGCAAGTACAAAATCATGAATCTCTGTCACCTTCATTGCTGCAAGTAAATTTGCACAAGCTGGTAGGACACTCAAGATTGTAACTGAGTTGGTCTCATTGAAACAGATTGCATTTGGCGAAATGTCTGTAGAGCTTTGTTCTCATGGCCATTTTGCAGTGAACCCTGCGATAAGCGAATTCCAAGAAGTTGTGCTCTGTTCAATCCTATCTATTTCCATCTTGCAGAAGAGTTCCATGGCTTGATCCTCATCTCCATTTTGCATATAAGCAGAAATCATCACGTTCCAAGTGATGACATTCCGCTGCACACCTGAACTCTGCATTCTCTCAAATAGTTCATGGTAACCAGCTTGCACATATTCTCCTATCATCGAATTCCAAGTGAAAGCATCTCTTTCCGATATCTTGTTAAAAATCCTCTAAGCATCTTCCAACTTCCCTCATTTAACATACATGTTGTGATGTTGATAAGTGAGTTCCCCACTAGAATGCCATTGTCATAGAGAATGCAAGTAGAAAGGGCAGTAGCAATTGTCACTCCAATTGGTTCGACTCATGTAAACCACATTTCTATATACAGATCTAAGGCCTGACTTCTTCTATTGTTTTGAGCAAATCTTGAAACCATACTAGTCCAAGTAAAAACATCTGGGGCAATGCCAACCCTCTCCAGCTTCTTCATCAGTTCCATGGCACGTTCACAATTGCCCGACTCATTGTAACTGGCGATCAATATGTTCCACGTTATCAGACCTGGCTCAATCCCCTCAACCTGTGCATATGGTTACAGAGTTTCATGGCTTCTTCATTCTCCTCGCATTGGCAATGCGCAGATATCATCGAATTCCAAGTGACCACATCTCTCATCGGCATTTTCAGGAAAACCCTTTTTGCAGAATCCAAATTTACTTCGTTGGCTAGTTGGTTTAAAGAAGAAAGGTATGACGATGTCGGGAGTACGTTGGAACACCATTGAAAGATTAACATGCCTGAGGGCATTTTTGGTTTTTTTTTTTAAATAAGGGTATAAATCACAAGAGAGAAATTTTTTTTTAAATTTAAATTTCCATTTTACAGCGCCACCCCCCCCCCCCCCCCCCCCCCCCCCCAATCTTTCTCTTCCCTCTTCGCTCCTTTCTTTTTCCTCCGACCGGTGGGAGGGAGGCTCTCCTTCCCTCTCTTTCTTTTGCTTTTCCTCCTCTTCTTCTCGCTTTCCCTTTTCTTCTCCTCTCCTCCTCTCCTATAGGTAGAGGAGGAGGAAGAGGAAAAAGAGAGAGAGGGAGGGAGAGCCCTCCTCCCACTAGTTGGAGGGAAAGGCAAGACAGATGAGGGAAGGAGATAAATGTGTGGGGTTAAAATGAAAATTTGAATTAATTTTTTTTTCTCTTGTGTGTGGAGAGTTTTTTTTATTCATCTAGTAACTTTCAATGCAAAATCCAGCTGCTTGTCCTTATTTGAAATAAATGTGAAAAACTTAAGTCCTTAATTAAAATGCAGGTTTATTTTTGTCCTGAATTGAAATGCGCTGAAAAGTTATATAAACAAGTGCTTTGCTACTCATATTTATCAAGCCCACCCAACTTTTTTCTAAGATCTTTGACGTCATACAGCTAATTCTCTGGGACCCGCTAATTCTAACCCCACGCAAACGCACACCCTGAAGATGTGGGCCAGTTTTGAACATAAGAACAAAAAACCCATTTAAGTCATGGTACTCCACCAAATCATCTCAAGAGTTTTGAGTCTTGAAGCCTCATCGGTCTCCTGAGTATGCGCCGCAGATGATCTAGACTCCTTGCAAAATTAGACGTGTGCGTCTGCTTAAATTAGAGGGAGATGTCATCTTTTTAATTCCCTCTCTGCGCCCCATCCAGCAGACGCGCGCTCGAGAGACAGCATCCGCTTCCGACTCCTGTCACCTGAGCATCCGACTCCTCTCACTCTCTCACTTCTCACTCTGCAATGCAAATACCTCCACCAAATCTGCAATAGAGAGAGAAAGAGAGAGAGAGAGATGAAGGGCCTGGTGAGGCCTGAGATCCTGACCGCTAATCTCTTCGCCAAGATCACGATCCTCTTCCTCATCTCCTCCGCCTTCTTCTTCCTCGGCAAGCACTGGTCCCAATCCAACGGCTACCAGCAGCTCACCTTCTTCAACCGCCAATCCCCACCGTCCATCATCTCCATCTCCCCCAACGCCAACATCACCCTCAACCTCTCCTCCCTCCTCCCTCCCCCTCCACCCTCTCCTCCTCCTCCTCCTCCCCCCCTCCTCCCTCCGCCGCCGCCCCATCGCTTCGGAATCGTCGACGAGAATGGGACGATGACGGAGGACTTCGACGTCGGCGACGTCGATTCGGATCTGGCGGAGGAGACCGACGGCGAGAATCGGGCGGCGGCGGCGGCGGCGGGAGAGGGCGGCGACGGGAATTCTAGGGCTAGGGCTTGGGTTGGGGTTAGTCGGTTGCGGTTGTGTCCGGAGAGGATGAGAGAATACATTCCTTGCTTGGACAATGAGGCGGCGATTGGGAAGCTGGAGTCGACGGAGAAGGGGGAGAAGTATGAGAGGCATTGCCCGGAGCAGGGGAAGGGTTTGGATTGCTTGGTCCCTCCGCCCACAGATTACAAGAAGCCGATTCCATGGCCCAGAAGCCGAGACGAAGTAATCATCTCTCTCTTTTCCTTCTTTTCCACCTCTCTTGTTTGAATTATTGAACTTTTTAGCATCTTTGTCGTCGTCGTCATCATCATCATCATCATCATCATCACATGTGCATATTAGATTTAGTTCTCCATCTGATTGGGCTTGGTTAATTCGCCCATGCAAGAAAAAAGAAAAAAAAGGAATGTCATAAAAACTGAAGTATCCGATGTGATTCAACATGATACATTGCCCATTTTGAAGTATCCGTGCATCATAGCCGAGGAGGTTGTATTTCAAAATAATGCATGATTATTGATCTTTTGAAATGAGAAAGATTGCCTTTACCATAGGATGAATTAATGGTCTTCTCTTCTATCACTTGATCAAAATGTTAGGATCATGAATTTTGTCCATCTCAACAACTATCACCGATAGACTTCAATGTTTGTTATAGGTGTGGTTCAGCAATGTACCGCATTCGCGCCTGGTTGAAGATAAAGGGGGTCAAAATTGGATTTCAATCGAGAAAGATAAATTCAAATTTCCAGGAGGTGGGACCCAGTTTATACACGGAGCAGATCAATACTTGGATCAAATCTCCCGGGTTTGTTCTTTACCAAAACTCAATGGTGGATTAAGTTAAAGCTGTGATATGGCCCTCTGTTCTTGTCTTCTCTTGACTCTGATAGGAAGCTCTTCCTCTGACCTATTATGCAGATGGTTCCTGATATTACATTTGGTAATCATACCAGAGTGGTCTTGGATGTTGGATGTGGGGTAGCTAGCTTTGGTGCGTACCTACTTTTGCGGAATGTCGTCCCTCTGTCTATAGCGCCAAAAGATGTTCATGAGAACCAGATTCAATTTGCTCTTGAGCGTGGTGTGCCTGCTATGGTGGCAGCTTTTGCAACACGTCGCTTGTTGTATCCCAGTCAGGCTTTTGACTTGATACATTGTTCAAGGTGTCGAATCAATTGGACCCGTGATGGTATGCCCTTTTCTATTTCATACTTCTATTGGTGGATTGCTGTAAACTTAGTTGCTTAGCTTCGCTCTGCAGTACTTAAAATTTTACTTCATTGCTTGTGATGAAGATGGGATTTTGCTGCTTGAGGTCAACAGAATGCTTAGGGCAGGAGGGTACTTTGCTTGGGCGGCACAGCCAGTTTATAAACACGAAGAGAGCCAACAAGAAGCATGGAAAGGTAGTCCTATGCTGGTGTTCATTTGCAAAAAAAACCTTGGCTTTCTCAGTTTTTTGAATTGATTTCTACAAAATCTCCTAATGTGTATTGGGAAGGTTGACGATAAGTCTGTTGCGATAAATCACCATTTCAACAATGTCTGGCCCAATACCCCATTGCACATTTGGTCTTTAATGGGAATTGCATATCCAATGTAGCAATTAATTACTTTGTTTTCTGCCTTTTGCCTACTTATAGACATATAATTAAATGGAGGAATTGAATCTACCGGCTCTATCAAATGTTATGCACTTTCACATTAATCATCTTGCAATGCAAGCACTTTCTTGTCTCAGTGATCTTCTGATTGCTATTCCACTTGCACAGTTTCACTTCCATGGTCTGATCTTGTGTTGGCACTTTTGTCATCACTCACTGGAATCTCAACCACCTGTTTTAGTGTAACACAATTCAGAGGTGGGAGCTGTGGTTCTTCTTCACCTCATCCTGGAATTTTCATTCTTTTGTAATTTTTGATTTTACTGGTACTTTGGATATTGTTTGCTTGCTTTCTTGTTGGCCTTTTGAAGTTATCTGTTGTCCCCAGTCTCCAATCAACTCAACTTCCCCATGGCCTTTTTGGCTACTTAGTCAATTGGGTTTATGCAATGCCTTCTTGCACAATCATCTCAAGAGAAGGTATACATGCAACAATGCCATGGTTTGTCCTTCACAACCACCACTTGTTTGTTTGCTTTTTTTTTTTAGGAGGGAACATACATGAGGAAGGAAACCCAGAAAAGAGATGGGCAACATACAAACAAAGGAAAGAACTCAAAGCAATACACCCTAGGACCCAAAAAAAAACCACTGAAATAACAAGCTTCAGATGAAGAAGATGCTGCATGCATATGGCTTGGCAGGGATTGAGGTGCATTGCGAACATCAATCTGTATCTCGTAGCATTCTGGCGATCTTGTAGGTACAATACATGAGTTTCTGGTGGTAAGCAAGTACTGAAAAGCTAAGAAGCATGGACACGTATCGGACATCGACACTCCTCGGACACTCTCGGACACGTGTCCGATACTATTTAGCCGTGTTCATAATTAAGAACTAAAAATTTTAAATTCGGACGCTTGTTCGATACTCTTTTTGCAACGTGTCCCACAATTCTTAGCCCGTGTCTATGACTAAAAAATAAACATGTGGTTGATATCTCTTGGACACTTTGTTAACATGTGGTTATTAAAACTTGTAAACTTGATATATGACAATTTTGTACCACGGAAAAATGTATGATTATAAATATTAATCATGATACAAGCTAAAGACAAATAAATATTTTACTAAAGAATAGGCCTCAAGATAGGCTTTTTTTGCTTTTTATATTATATTATATTATTTTATTTTATTTTTTGGGAGGTGAAAGAGATGATCCGCCATTTTCTTTATATGGATTTTATGGAACTGTGGATATTTCATGTTTAATGAATATGAATTATGTTTTAGTGTTGTATTGATATTTGATAATTTGATATGTTTGTTAGTTGGTACTTGAATTTTTATTTTTTTATTGCTAAATTGATTAAAAAAGTTAAAATGATATTATTTTTTTTGTAGATGATTATATATATTAATATATATTATTAACATGTCCCCCGAAGTGTCCGTGTCCTACTTTTTTGAGAAATGCCGTGTCGGCGTATTCGTGTCATGTCATATATGTGTTCCGTGTCTATGTCCGTGCTTCTTAGCTGAAAAGAGCCACAGATGGATCATCATACTTTGACAAACTGTCAGCAACTCTATTAGTAACCCTCTTGCAAAACAGGGCTTCCCACCAAGTGAATGTAGTGAGAGATTTGAAAAGAGATCTCCATGATGCCATAAAGGACCAATATAGGTTGCCACATTTCCTTAAGGATTCAACCAATATGAAACAGTCCCCCTTTATCTATCGCTTTGAAAAGCAATATACAGCCTGAAGCAAGTTGCTAGCATGTGGTTCTTGTGGCTTTTCAGTTTCACCCTGAGCATGGATTCCTCATCAGCGCTAGCTTGTCCTTATTTATGAGGCACAACTTGGGTTTCTGTATTTTTCTTATTCCATACGTTGACAATATGATTATAAATTACAATGCTACTGATCCAAATGCCATGTAGTCATTATTTTAGTACCTTGTCTCTTGTCTAGACTCAGTCCTCTCCTAATAAAGGACTAATGTACTATGATGGGGACCTCTTCTGGATGCCAGCATCATATTGTAGCATTGTCAAGGCTCTTCAATATCTTATCTCATCTTGTAATGTTGCATGTTAGTTGTTGGGCGTACTAGGTGCCATCTCATATTGTAGAACTATTGAGGCTTTACAGTCATGTTTGCCAGTTCATGCACATACTAGCAAGAATATCATTACAAAGCTGTTGAGATATACTAACAAGGGCCTACTAGTTATGGCATTGACTTTGGAGTTTGGACCTATCTTGATCTCTATTTTCTCTTGCTTACTCGAATGCTGATTGGGCTAGCTCTCATTAAGATCATAATTCCATAACTAGTAACTATATTTATTTTGGTCCATATTTGTTCTATGGTCTTCTTGTGTTGCTCTGGTGAATACTCACGCCCCACCCACACACTCTCACACAATCTCAAGATCCAGTGTTAAGGTCGAATATAAGGCGTCTAATCTTGTTCGCTAATCTGGTGTGCCATGCTATGTTTTTTGATCTATCTGGTAATTCATGTTAGCATTGTGCACATTGAGGTAGATTGCCATTTTGTTCACAAATGAGCACTTTGTGGTAGTCTATCTTATTTGTCACTTGTGATATAATGAAACTCAGCTTGCTGTTGGATTCACTAGGTACTTGTTTGTTGGTTTCCCTGTAATCATCTCACCTGGAACTTTGGTTACGTGTAATGGTCAATAACAAAACTCACTGAAGAATAGTTTTCAAATGCAAACACTGTCATTCATGTGCATTATGAGTTATCTGCACTCACTTTACAAAGATCCAAATTGGCCCTATCTGTTTCTTCAGTAGAAGTTATGACAATAATTTGGTTTGTTGGGATTTTTTGGATATGATGTAATGGCTTGTCCTTGACATTTGAAATGCCATTTTTTTAACAATAATTCCAAATTCCAGCCACCTAAAAGGTTTCCAATGGCCTTTTGAAAAACCACTCTTTGCTTTTTGTTGGAATTTCAAATGCTCCACCAAGAGGATGGCTTTGGAATTTTACCTTAGGTGACATTTGGAGAATTTGAAATTCTCCAGACATGAATCCTTGGAATTCTGGTAAAGAAACAGGCCCCGGGGTTTTCCTTCTATTGATTTTGGTAGTTAGTAACAAACTTAATGTGGTCTATACACCCTGTATTTTGAGGGCGTTAGTATATATCTGGCAGCCAACCTCAACATGGTTGGGATAAGGTTTTGATGACGATGATGATGATATATATCTGGCAAAGATATCCATTAAACCTATTCGATTGTCTTATTTTTGTTATGGCTTTGATTCTAATCATTTCTCTATTTTATTCAGCTATTTACTATCTTTTTTTATTCATTTCTTTGGGTTCAACTGAGATACCATTCTTATAAAACAAATTGATTAAAAAAAACTATTAATAAATACAGCAATGCAACCCATGTTCAGGAATGCAAATAATTCAGATTCAAATTATTTTCATTCTCCAGAATGTAAATTCACATCAATCCATTCAAATGATAGCTCTGTGTTTGTATTTCATAAAAAGTTTGTGTTTACTGTTCTGCGTACAGAGATGGAAAACCTCACTGCCCGTATTTGCTGGGAGCTTGTGAAAAAGGAGGGTTATATTGCCATTTGGAAGAAGCCTTTAACCAACAGCTGCTATATCAATCGAGATGCTGAAGTTCAACCGCCTCTTTGTGATAGCAGCGATGATCCAGACAATGTTTGGTATCTCCATTATCTTTCACCTCTTTTTTAATATTAATGTATAGTAAATTTCAGAAAGTTTTGTTGCTATTCAGTCATTTTTCCATTGTGTAAAGATTGTGCTCTGTTTCAATTAGGCATATTGGCCAATAAAATAGAACCATTGTAGGATATCCATAATGGTAAGTTGCATGAGGTAGGTGTATGTTAGCAGTGTCTACATTTGGCAAAACCTGAAGAAAATGTGGTTCAGGGCATGCACAATGTTTTAATTAGTTTAAACTCCTGCCTATTTTAGAAAAGACAATTGATATACAAAAATGCCTGTTAAATCATAAATTTTACTCTAAAATTTCGTATCAAACATTCTAGTATCTATTTTAGATTCCAAAAAGAAAAAAAAAAAAAAGAAAAAGATTCTAGCAATAATTTTCAACTACAAAACTGTGTCTAAACTGGTTCTAGAAGAATCTGAGTATGGGGATTTCAAGAGTATGGGGATTTCAACACAGGAGTTCTTTATTCTGTTGTTGATATGCATTGACATGATGTGTTGCTCTTTCCAGAGAATCAATGTTACATAGCCACTATGTTATATAGACTAGTGTTTCGACATAATTCGACTTTCAGTTTCTAAGCAATTGCTATTTGATGTCTGTATTTCTTTCCCCCCTAAAATAAACTGCGGTCTTGAAAGATGCATTTTATCATTTCCCCAGTTTCTCCAAGCCAAATGCATAGTTATCTGGTTGCTTATAAGTCGTTGGCTAGAATGTGAGAAAAAAGGGCCTGATGCCGTCTCTAATTCCATTGCTTCTTCAAATGTATAGCAGATTGAGTAACAATTCTTTGACAAAATCTTAATTCCTCCATTTCAAATGCATGGCATGGTAGTAGTCGTAGTCGGGATATTGACTTCCACAGGGAGCACAAGGGTTTGAGCCCTTTTGGAAGTCAGCCGGTGTGTTTTCCTACCACTAGACATGCATGCTTACCCCCAAAAAAGTTCTGCTTCCGGTCTGGGTTCCTTCCAGATAAGTGTTAATTTAGTATACTTGGTAACAACCTTTGATTTTATGCCTTTCAGTACATTTTCGCGGTCAATTTGAAGATAGTCATTCTTACCCCTCTTTTGTAGGTATGTTGATCTGAAACCATGCATCACACGCCTTCCTGAGAATGGATATGGGGCAAATGTTCCAACATGGCCTGCTCGCCTGCACTATCCACCAGATAGGCTACAGACTGTGGAGCAGGATGCTTACCTATCGAGAAATGAGCTCTTCAAAGCAGAATCTAAATATTGGAATGACATAGTAGGAAGCTATGTTCGTGCTTATCATTGGAAAAAAATAAGATTACGGAATGTGATGGACATGCGGGCTGGGTTTGGAGGGTATCACATCTATGCTCATGGTCTTCTATTTACAACTGCAGGGTGCTTGAGATATAATGTGAAATCATGAAGCAGAACACTGTTACTGTGGCACATTTTGTGAAATCACCAATGGTGGAGTAGTGTTATCTTTATCACAAAGGAAAAGCTATAAATTATATGGCTTACCTGACCAAATTTATGCATTCCAACTCTCCTTGGAATGGATAAGCCACATTTTGCTGGATGATGGATTATTGTGTGGTTTCTGCCTTCGCCAAATGTGGTGATGAGCTACTACCAAATTTGCATATTAGTACCTTCAGCTCTGAGTTGAAAGTTACTGATATAGTAATGCAGTTGAAATCAACTTTTAATCTTGCGATATTTCAGCCATTGAAATTTCTGAATAAAGAGTAAGGCATTGTTAAAGTACTCCTGTATTGAAAGGCTCTAGCTAATAATAATAGCAGTAGTACTACTACTGCTTCTACTCTTATTACTACTAGAAAAGTGAAAACACGTCATATGCACTATTTTCCACATTATATGCATTGTGGGATACAGCTTCATTGATGATGGTCATAAATTTTGCATATGATTATTTCAGGTTTGCAGCTGCATTTGTAGACCTTGGGATTGATGCATGGGTAATGAATGTAGTTCCCATCAGCGGGCCAAACACATTGCCTGTAATATTTGACCGTGGACTTGTTGGAGTTGTCCATGACTGGTATGGTTGTTTTCCTTTCATCTTTAGCAATTCCAATTCTTGCCCTAATTTTCCCCCAACAGATAGATGGAAGAAACATGGTCACTGGTTGCGCCTGTTGCCTTTTCATGGTGTCATAATCCAAACTTACGTACTCTATTTTAACTAGAATATCAGAGAGAAATAAGCGGACTTTGAACTTGCTGCATAATCTGTCATATGAAACATTAGTGTTGTCTCCTTTGGGTTCTCCTTGCTTACTGGAATTTTTAGGTTTTGTATCCTGGTTTAAAATTGTGGTTTTATGAAGTACCTGCTCACATGAGTGCTCTTTCCTGCGAAATGTTTCGCCTTGGGCTTTGATATCCTGTTCTGTGATGAGATATATCATAATTGAGATGGGAGAGATTGATGTATGTGATATTTGGCCAAGTTGCTAGAAGCCAAAGCTCTGATACCAAACTATCTAGGAGAAAGGGTAGGAAGAACCAAGGGTCAATCTCCCAATCAATCCTGAGCTGAAGCTTAAGCTTTTCACTAAATCATGGAGTAACCACCAATGGAATCAACTCCAAATGTGAACGAAATCAGCAAATTCAATATATTCAATGTATTGAATTGGACGGGATTATTGGTGTATATTGAGGCTTGAGCATCCCACATACCCCCATTGTGCTTGCACTACAATCTTACTACTCAAACCACTTGTTTAACTTCAACAGAGACTCTCATCAACAAAAACTCAAAACTCTACTGGACCCTATCAGTAAATGGGTTTTGGGTCATGAGTCATGACATTGTTAATTCATGGTCTTGTTGGGTATTTATTCCAGTACCCATCAAACACACCTAATTTTGTGTCAATTAGGCATCATTTTACACATGAAACATGCTTATTTCCAAAAAACCAGGAAAATATAATTCTAAAACCCTATTTTATCATGTTCACATGTGAGACCTTTATTGAGTGGGTACAGGCCTGCATTTAACTGACAAAAGCCTATCTGGGCTATGGCTGGTATCATCACGCATGGAAGGTCTACAAGCGGGAACGGGGATGATGTAGAAATCATTTTGATCAGATTATTAACATTCTGACAGGTGGTCTGTCAGATTACATTTACTGGAGTGTGTCAATGGTTAAGAAAAAGGGATAGAATGTTGATGGGAAAGTTTTGTGTCATCACCAGATGGCGAGCCCATCAGATAAGCCATCTTAATTTGTAGCGTAGGCCCCAGTTTGTACGAAATGGTTACGGGTTCCGACACTTGTCCATGTTCAAAAAGAAAACTAATAATTGGACAGTTTTTTTAGGGGAAGGGAAGCTATTATAAAAGGAAAATATGTACATATGATGTAAACTAATTTAATATATGCTATTGTCCTAGATGTTTTAAGATCTTTCACTTTGGGAAGAATTTCGGTTATCTTAACTACTATGGGTCCATCAGATTAATGTCTAATCACCAAAATGTGGGCCCACTTTTCATTGTTGGCCTACTCTGGAATCAGATGGCATGCAAAAGGATCACTGGTGAACTTTGTCTGAGGGCATATTGGTTGATTGATTTCAATTGAAAACCTACTATGCATCACTTTCTATGCATATATTAACTATTAAGGATTCATCATCACATATGGTCAGGCCCTACGTGCTCGTTCTAAACTACACTTATTCAGTGATTAGCGCCTTATATTTGTTTTATTTTGTCTGCTGATTTACCATTCTAACATGGATCAACATTTTTGAAGTTTGTATTGTTTGTTTTACTTTAGATGATTTCAGTAACTCATGAATACAGCACATTTTCTTGGTTATCTTCATGTTTGTACATTGCCTATTCCTTAAGATCCAAATGATTGTCAAACGTCACGGAGTAATGACAATTTGATATCTATGCTTAACTCATAAACTGATGAACAAATTTGCAAACAAGTTAGTTGATCATCTGGCAAAGCAAATCACGGATGAAACATGGTAAAACTTTGTTTGATGCCTCAGCAATTTTATGTAGCTTCTCGTGCTGAAAAATGAGCCATGCATGATTGCGCTGTGAACTCCAGTTAGTCTGTCAGTTTTTTTTTTTTTTTTTGCCTACACAGGCTCACACAGGCATTGCACTAGTTGAATGATCCAGATCCGTAAGGAAGTGTACCAGTTATGTGTTTGTTGGACTGATACCATTTACTACATGGGTGCTTTTTCTGCCTATTTCTCAATGGGTGCTCTTGAATGGAGTGACATTTGCATCATATCTTAATTCAACTTTCACTTTAATGCATGAGTCATGTGGGTCACAATGACATATTGTGGCTAATTCCTTGCCCTGATTGTCATAACCATCATTGAAAATATAGAAATAAATGGATTGAAAATGCTTGGAACTTCATGTTTCAGGTGTGAGCCATTTGATACATATCCGAGAACTTATGATCTACTACATGCATCTGGCCTCTTTTCCATTGAGCAGAAAAGGTAACCTCCCCTCTCTAATCTATTTTCAGTTCCTTAGAATAATGACTTTTTTACTATTCTAATCTATTTTCAGTTCCTTGGAAGAATGATAATATTTTCAAATGGTCAATGTGTTGTCGTCTCAGATGCAACATCTCTAGCATCATGCTTGAGATGGATCGAATACTAAGGCCTTCAGGACGAGCCTATATCCAAGACTCGAAATCCATAATTGAAGAAGCTTATGAGATTACAAAGGCCTTGGGATGGAGGGCAGTTGTGCAAGACACAGCTGAGGGCCCTTATGCCAGCCGAAGAGTGTTAAGGTGTGACAAGCAACTGCTGCGTGCTTGAGGGTCTCAAAGGGGAAACCACATTGTTAGTTTATTTATTTATTTGTTCTTTCCCAATAGTAGCAAAAAAAAAATTGTAATGCATCTCTAGGAACACCTGAAATGTATCAATTGAGCCGACCATTCATTTAGTTCAGGAAATTTGTATGTAATTTATCCTCATAGTGGTAATTATTAAGACTGTTTGATTGCATTTGGGGGGATGATAGTATTACCTTTCTTGATGTGATGTTTTATCAGAGTTTTTTAGGTAGTGTTTGGTTCGCTGGAATGAAGGTCGGAATGGAATGGTCATTCCGTTAAAGTGACAATTCCCATGTTTGGTTCGTGAAAAGCGGCGGAATGACCATTACTTCAGGAATCACCATTCCTTTATACAAGGGAATCACCATTCCTTTGTGGGGGGTAGAGGAATGGCCATTCTATTCCATTGTAATTTTCTTTTGAGTCTAAAAAGCCCATTTCATCAAACAAAACCTGAGATGCCCAATCATAAGACCTAGCTTCCTTCCTCTTCGTCTCTGACCTCTCTCTCCTTCTGTGATTCGTCGCAGACCCTCTTCCATCGACCATAAGGCATGTTTTGTGACACCCCCTTTTCGCTGTTGGTTGATTGGAAACCTGCACATAGGGAGATGGTTGGGACAGAGAGAAGGAGAGGGGTTAGGTGAGAAAGGGAGAGAGGGTTGTGATAGAGAGAGAAGAAGAGGGGGTTGGGCGATAGAGGGAGAGGGTTGGGACAAAGAGAGAGGGAGAAAGGGCTGAAAAGTGAGAGATAAGGAGAAAGGGCTGGGTGAGAAAGGGATAAATGGCTAAGAATAGAGAGAAGAAGAGGGGCTGGGCGAAAAGGGAGAGAGGGTTGTGATAGAGAGGCAGAGGCAGAGGAGGTTGGGCAAGAGAGGGAAAGGGTTAGGACAGAGAGAAAGGGAGAGAGGGCTAGGAACAAAGAGATAGGGAGAGGGAGTTGGGCGAGAGAGTGAGAGACTGCTGGGAGCAGAGAGAGAGGGGGAGAGGGGCTAGGAATAGAGGAGAGGGAGAGGGGCTAGGCAAGAAGGGAGAGAAGGCTAGGACAGAGGAGGGGCTGAGAACAGAGAGAGGGAAAGAGTGCTAAGAACACAAATAGTGGGAGAGGGGCTGGGCGAGAGAGGGAGAGGGTTGGGACAGAGAGAGAGAGAGAGAGAGAGAGAGGGCTGGGAATAGAGAGAGGACTTGGTGAGAGGGAAATTTTGGCAAAAAAAATTTTACAGGGGTATTTTGGTCAATTTTATGTAATTTTTATTTCATTTCTGGCATCATTCAAGCATGCCAAACACATGAATTAGAATGAGAATCCTATGATTGGATTGATTCCTTTATTCAACCAAACGTTGGAATGAGAATTACTATTCCTGCCTTATTCTATTCCAAACTCATTCCAGTTTCCATTCCATTTCTACCAAAAATCATTTCGGTGAACCAAACGCTACCTTAGTGTTGTTTCCTTTATCGCAATTGCGACAAGCTTTTTGAGAGAGAGAGAGAGAGTGTGTTGAAGAAGTACCACTACATAGATTTGAAAGCAGAATGGGGAGTCCAATGCACAAGAATATCATCTTGAGATCTTCATTGAAATAAAAGTAATTAAGAGTTAATGTAATTTCTAAAGCAAACTAATTTTATTAGAAAAAATAAAGTATGTTTGTTTGCGGTGCAGAGTAAAGTGATATTTTATGAAAAGATGTGTGGGTAACCTCAGAATAACAAAAATTCAAATTTCTCTCTTTTTTAAAAAAAGAAGTTAAAAAGAAATCAGTAAATCACAAAAAAATCATCTACTTTTTATACAAAAAGTAAAAAAAGATTCATTGTCAAGCAATTAAAATCAGAAAGTCACCGTAATCCAATCATATTTTATTCTTGTTTGATTTGAGGTTTACTCTTTTCTACTCTACTCCAATCCACAAACAAATTGAATTTTGTAAGAAAACCGTTTCCTCTTTTTTTTTATTCTTCCTCAATAAGTACCTAATGGGGAGGATGTTTCTCTAGATTAGAAACTCTTTTGCCTTATTTGATCTCCAAATCAAACAAGGAGACCCGGTCCTTTGCTGGAAACTATAAGATCTCGAAAGTTGATGAAGGAAAAGCTGAAATAGGCTCTAATAGGGAAATTGAAAAGCTTTTTTTTTTTTTTTTGGTCTTTCTTTTTTATTATCTAAGACTGTATTAAAGGGGTGAAAATTGAGTAGTCCACAAAATCTAAGAACAAATGGTCAAATTTGTAGGACAGCAGGTGGACAATCATTTTCATTTTGGTCCTCCATCAATACTCACTTGGCTTGTATGCTTGTATGAGGGATGAAATAAGATTAAGTGGTCAAATGAAGAGAGAAAAAAGGCAAAAGCTTTTAAAAGTAAACGCACAAAATGTAAAAAAGGTACTCTACTAAATGAAAAATAGGGGTAGTAATATTTTGTATTTTAGTGTTTTTATCATCAACTCTTTGTTTATTTTCTCTATTTTGATTTAATATTTAATTATTTCATTTCACCCATCATGCAAATAAATAAAGTGGCCTCGCTTGCTTGTAAAAAGCTGTGCTATAGAAAAGACGCAGATAAGAAAATTCCCCGTAAATGAGGGTATCATCATGACAAATTTGTGCTGCAGCTAACAAAGACATATTGACAAAAATGGAAAAACACTTGGTTTCCACATTTGTGCGGTAAATCTTTTTTCTTTTTCAACCGATTTCATCAAGTACTTGTTTGCAATACTTGTAGAATAATTATTGCTAAATATTGGATGGACTCCATGTTTCACTCAAATTCGAATTTATTTGATCTTTGAATTCACTGTGCATTAATTCAAATGAACCAGATTTGTGGCCCACGAATGAAGGAGGTAGAGACATATGATTGGATCAAATTTGATATTTGGAGTGATCCTACATATATATTTTTATCCCCTAGTCCTATTCCCAAATGGGCTTACGAGTGAGCCCCATAAAAATTCTTACGGTGGGTGTGTGAAAACATTTCTTATAGGATTAAAGCCTATAATAAAATTATTAAATATGGGACTCCGATCCATGGTGTAACAGTGGCTTAAGATCTCGAGTCTTTTTAAGATCTCAAGTCTTTTTACAATCCTAATATTTACTATTTATTTATAATAATTTAAATTTAAAATTAATTAATTTTCCTGTAATATCCGAAACCCCAAATGAATCAATCAATTCTATCATGACATTTTTCCAGTCAGCCGGTCCCACAAGCTTCAGTGTACAAGTTATACTCAAACGTCGTGACTTGCCAAGTTACCAGCGAGGGGACTGAACTGAACTCTGACTAGTTTTATGTTCCACATATATGCTCAATCAATAGTTTCTACTACATTTGACATTTCCAGCAATCTCAGAGAGCTCTTGTTTCATTGTAATCGAATCCAAGTCTTGGGGTTTCACATCTCTCACAAAACCTTCAAAAGGTATTATTATCAATCACAGCCTCCAACTCCAGTTTCCTTTTGTGTTGTCAATTTAGGGTTTTCCTTTTTGCCCATCCTTTACTGTATGTAGAAACTTTGCCTCCTTCTTTCTTGGGATTGGGGGTTTTGGGTTTTGGGGTATGGTGAAAGTTGGGTTTCAACCATCTCCAGAATTGGCCTTGGCCAGTTGGTCTTTTGGTTTGTGTTTGTTTTTGTAGTTTGTGTTTGAAGAATTTGAAATGGAGTAAGAATTCAGTTTGATATTGTTCAACTTTATTTTAGATGTTTTGCAGGTTTTCAGTATTAGGGTGTTATTCCGGACTGATTCTTAGTTGGCATGTCATACTAGGATATGTTGATATGTATAAATTGCGGTAGGACGCCATCATGGATTTGATTGGATGCATATTTCGTAGGGGGCGTTTGGAAATGAAGCTCTTATTTTGTAATTTAGAGCTTATTTACATGTTTGAGCATTTGGTAAACCTGTAATTGTATTTTCTAATTTTAAAGCTTATTTATAATTATAGCTTAAAATAATATTATAAAATTTTCATAATAACGTAGATGGTGGGCTCTACTTTGTAATTTTTACGAGGTGGACCCCAATTATGACAATTCCTAAAGGTGCCCTCAATTACCTCATCAAATAAAAGTTTATATATATAATTTAGTAAACACGCTAATTGTGAATTAGAAATTAAAATTTGGAGCCTTAATTTTAGACCTTAATCTAATTAGCTTTTAGTAATTAGATTGAAAATTTCAAATGCCCCTAGGTAGGATTCAGCTTATGATGCTCAACTATGACATGGATATGGTAGGGACATGTCATAGACATAGCAAGGACATGGATTTTACACACACACACACACACAAAAACACACACACACACACACACAAAGTATTGCATTGGATACAACATGATAAGTTGCCCATTTTGAAGTATCCATGCATCATAGGATCCAGTTGACTAGATTCTTTTCTTTGATATCTTTTGATTACATGATTGCTAAAATCATTGATCTGATTGGGAAATAAATCTATATAGTAGTTGGCTTGTAGGAAGGATCAATCAATAGACAACTATTCATTATGATTTTTCCCATTTTGTACTCTTTTGTGAAAACTCCATTTTTTTTTTTTTTTTGAATTCTTTGCAATTCATATACTAAATTGGCAAATTGGCCCTAGGCGAAAGATTTGGCAAATGCTTCATCATCTAACTAGGGATGTAAGTGTATTAACGATTATCCTTCCACTCTCTCATAGCCCCCTTTTGATGGTCTCCTACTGTTGGATTTGATCCATTTGTCTAACTGGGGATAGTCTCTACTTTTATGGTTCCTTTCTTCAAGTGAACTTTGTGTGAGCACTGCATTGGCCCCTCATTGCCTGTGTTTGAACGTGCATCTATAGATAAATCCTCTACCTGTATCTTGGTCCGTTCCCATTCCAAGCCTGTAAACGGGGAGAAGCATGGACCTATTTCTTCTCAATGGTCAAAATGCTTTTATGTATGGGTGGTGGGTGTTTTTTCCTTTTCTGAGTGGTAATTATCAGTAAGAGGAACATACTGACAAGCCCCTACCCAAATGACAAAAAGGACACACGGGGCTGCTAATAAGCAACCTAAAACAGAATAATTTCTTATGATATGCGAAACAAATAAACTTTGCCGCAAAACTCCCTCCTTAGCTAAAGCATCTGCCCCTCATTCGCTCATCGCTGACACTAGTGGGCCTACTACCATGATATTGAATCATGAACAGTTGTGGGACCTTCTGATGAGCGGCTTGGATTGTTCGCACTGTTTTCATTTGTTTCCAAGTGGGTATTATTAGTAATGTGGTCTTAGAAGGCTTTCCCTATTTTCATTCTACAAGACTCTTTGCAATTTTGTATATTTAATAGAGACCTTCTTTTAATGTCTTACCTTTATTTATTGTACTTGTGAAATGTTGTTTTGGCTGCTTATTACCTAGGAGAAGAATTGCACGCATAAAATGAAGCAGGGGTTTTAAACACCTTATTCTTTCAAATCCGTGTTGTGTTATTTATGTAGAAGCCTGAAGTGAATGTCAGAAACAAGAAATGTCATTTTTCCTTCTGGTCATAAGTATATATTGTGTGTATAAGTTGGAAGGAAGAAACTTGTAGCTAGAGGGAATTTTACTATGTCTTCTGGCATTTCTCTTTTTGCACACCTAGATGTAGACATGCGCTAACATGTGGGACAGGCCTGCCATTTGTAGGTCTCGAAATGTATAAATTTTTAAGAAAAGCCAGCTCACATTAGATGTAACTCATGTTCCTTCTTTCACTGTCCATTGTTTTTATTTTTGTTCATATATGTCTCACTTTATTAATGGATTTACCTGATTTTTGGGTCAAGGAAACTGCCTGGTTTACATTTGCTGAGGAACAACTTAGATATTGTATAGGTGGAGCACATTGGCATGTGTGCTTGTGACTAGCTATTAAAATAGACAAAATGCAGGGAAGCTTAGGGGTATGATGCACATGCATTATGTCTAGGCATCATCTTGTTTACTTATCCTCATTTCATTTACATATGTGGGTCTAACTGAGGTGTGAAAATAGTGTGTAAATGAGGCCATTTTCAGCCCTTCATTTACATACTTGGGGAAGTAGTAAATGGTTGCATATATAACTGTATGAGAGTAAGAATGGTGTGTAAATGAGGCCACCATTTCAACCTTTCATTAACATACCTGAGGTAAATTTACACACATAAATGTAGCTACTCAGTGGTATGGGTTGTAGTGCACGGACAGTTTGTGGTTTCAAATCCCTTAGTTCAACCATATTTTGTCTTCGCACTTTTGTGGGCACCAGATTTATAATTCAAGCCATCCATCTTCTTTATTAATCTAATGAACCCTAAGACATGCAATTTCATATCTGGAATCTTCATAGATTTTGCGAAATTTGTAAAAATAACATAAAAAATAAAAAGGAAAAAGAAAAAAAAAACCTATAGATCTAATTTTTTGCATTTTTGTGGAACCCCAATTATGATTTGTATGGCTGGACCATTTAATAATCTCATATTAAGGATAAGTATCAAGACATTTAATTTCATATCTTAAATCTTTATGGATTTTGAGAAATTTGTGAAAAACATTCACAAAATTTGAACACACCTAAATCCTTGGATGCCCTTATTTACTCATATGAAAATGGTGAATTTGAAAAATATCATAATGTGTTTCACATGTGTAACATTTTCATATGTAAAACCTGTTTTCTATCCCATATGTAAAAGGCAAACAACTCAAGGCATCAGTCATCACTCCATCGTTGCCTAATGCAATTGTTGTATTAGCTTGGGATATCAATGTTGAAACAAGACACTGGAATTGGGTACTTGGAAGAGACATTTCAGCATTATCTTATTGTATTAATCTCTCTATTTACTGTGCTGCCAGGTACTAGCAGTCTTTTCATTATTTTAAGTAATGGTTTGGTGTGATATCCCTTTTCATTCAGCCATACCTGAAAAATGTTATTGGCTTATCTTTTTACTGCTTATACATTATTCTCGATAGCTTTGACAATCCACATAATTGCATATGCCATCTATATTGTAGAGTACTACTTATTCTATACATCTGAAAAAATTAAGTAGAAGAAACAAATCAGTGTAAAGCTGGCACTTTAATTTTAGACACCAGGCATTTCCACTAGAGTATTTTAGGCAGCTAGTGCTATGTCATGATGTAATGATCTCTAGTGCTTTATAATTCTTTTTATCGGTAATATTAAAATTTCTGTAAGTACAAAGAGAGCTACTTCAGTCAATGAGAACTGAGAAGTACGCCAAAGTTGGCAAATGACAAGAAATGGAAAAACAAGTAAAGCAAGAAAAAAAAAAAAAGAAAAAATCACATGGGATTTATATGTGTATCTGACAAGTTCTATCCACTTCCTGTTTGTCTAAAGAATCTTCAACTCCATTTGCTCCCTTCAGAATATGATGAAATTTCATTTCCATACCATTGACAACCGTGTTTCATTTAACTGATTTAAAATAAACTATAATATCCATTGATAACAACCATTAAAATAAAAAAATCCATTGATAACATTCTTCAGTCAACTTGCCCAAGCAGGAACATCAAATTCATGACTTTTTAATTTGTAATAGTTTCTGGCTCATTAGTCTTCATCCCAACAGGGCTGAAAGTATGTAGCAGTTGTAACCTTCTTCCCTCAATACTGGGTAGGCTGGGTTCTGCTTTTGTTTGAAAGTAGAATTGAGATTTTGCTTCTGAGTTTTTATGGCTGCCACCTGTTTGACTGCAATGAATCAACACTCTTTTTGCTGGGCTTGAGAGTAGCACATTACAATGTTAACACATGGAGGAGGAATTATCAAAAGTGAGACTGTTGAACAAGAGAATACAATGAGACATATAAGAGACTAATACAATCCTACAATGCTCACCCTTGTTGTTTGGGAAGGGACCATCCAAAGAGTGGCTATACCTATGGCGTTGCTTGGATCGTGACGACTAGTGGCAACACCAGGGCTTAAAAGGTCGGACTTGGGAGGCTCCTTGGCCCCTCTCTAGTCAAATATGACCTGGCTGAGGATTGGGTCTGATCAGACGAGTTGCATGCGACTTGGCTGACTCAGACCAAGACACCAAGTCACACTAGGCCCAGTGAACTTGCAAAGAAGCTCTTTATGAGTTGGACTGAGTTGCAGTGGGATTCAGCTGATTTTCTTTTAGAGAGAGAGAGAGAGAGAGAGAGAGAGAGAGAGATGTGGGTTCAAGATGAGTTGGAGTCAAAACTCGAGTCGGTTGAGTCGAAGTCGGCTGAGTTTTAAAACTATCGGCAGACGACTTTCTGTCAAGTGCTTTGACCAATGAATTAGAGAGTTTATTTTTTTAATACTCAAATGAAATCTTATGAATGCACAAAAGGGAAACATGTAGCCCTTCCTTCAACTTACGAAAACCGAACAAGCGATGGGAATAACCGAACTGGCATGTAGCCCAATGCTAATGTATAATCCTGTTATGAAAGAGGTCCAGGGATTGAAGAACATTACTGCAGACAGTATACTGTTTGCTGTTACATCATCATCATCATTATCAAAGCTTTGTCCAAACTATGTTGGGGTCTGTTACATGAATCCTGTTTCTTCATTTTGATTTATCCTGTGCCAAATCCTTAGATTGCACTTCTTGCATTGTGACAAAATTTTACATGGGCTATCAACCTACCTAATGCAACCTTCCTTTATCTGGGCATCGGACTGGCAATAAAAATTGGCAAAATTACTTCTTAATGCAAAAAGCGAAACACTATGTGATAGTGACATTGTTTTTTTTCTGAAAATTTCTATGCCTCATGTATTGGACAAAACTGCACTTTAACTAGGAAGAAACCTAATAGTTTATGTTCTAAATGAAAAAAGCTTTCTTGTATGCTTTTGGTTTCGTACTCAGTAAAATTTTTATTATTTTCTTATTAGTATTTGTTTTGCACTCTTAGGCATACCTAATTTAGATTTATTCCTATAAATTTATTAATTTCATGCACCAAATTTTATGCTAATAAGTTCTTATTTATTTGTTATAGCTGTACAGATGTCTTGCTAGTTTCTAGTGTTTTGTTTGCCTTCCAGTTTTTCATGTCTGAATGAAAAGTGTTTTGAGAAACTTATTCACATTTTCTGTGCACTCTTATTGCCTTCTTTCTTTTTTAAAACATTTATTTACTCCTTGTCCTATCCTGGCTTCTGTGTCCTATATTTTTCTTTTGGGTAATTTAGGTGGAAGTCTAATTCTTCAAACTAAATTAGTTAGAAGTCCACCTCCTAAGTTCTTAGTTGTAAGAGTCCACTAGTGCGATTAGATTTAATGTTTCAAGTCCATTCTATTTTATATATTTTATGATAATGGCAATTCTACCCCTAGGATTCTCTTATTTCATTTTACGGTTTATTCGCCTACTAGTGTTCCGGCGACCACTGTCGGCCAGCAACCACCGGCAGCCGGTGACTTTTTCGGCTGACTTCCAGTGATTGACAACTTTTCCGGCGACTTTTCTAGCAGACTTGCAGCGATTTTTTCTACCAACTTCCGATTTTGACTGGTCGCTGCAATAGAAAAATAGAGTTTCTATGCCCAATTTCATTTTTTAATTGCTCATCTGACCCAAAAGGAAAAAAAGTAATTAGTATGGCACAAGTCCACAAGTGACACTTTAACTTGAGGACCCAAGGATCATTTCCTAACTTGTCTGGGATACAAAAGTGTTAGTTAGCACTACTCAACCATATGTGTTGGCAATTAATATAAACTCTTTGGCTATTAATTGATGAATGATACTTACATTGATCAGTGATTACTGAGCATACATGTGAAACTGAAAGTATAGTTTAGAGCATGCATGTGAAACTGAAAGTCAAGTACGAAAACCACTCAATCAAGAGTGTTGATATTACTAGAGTCCATAGATGAAAATAGCTACGTAGCGGCCGCTATATCGGGCGTAGCGGCTGCGACCGCTACGCTATATTGAAGATAGCGCTGCTATCTTCTGTAGCGGCCGCTACGTCCGTTACGGGACCGCTACGGCCGCTACGGGACTGCTGCGACCACTACGGGGCCGCTGCAGATTGTGAATGATGACTGCTTTTCAAAAAGAATTGAAATATATATTAAAGCTTATTTTTTTACTTTTTCTCTTCAAATGACATTTTTCCTCAAATTTTCTAGCCTTCTTCTATATTTGAAAGAACACCAAAACACGTAGGATCCCCCTTTTATCCTTAAAAGAACACCAAAGCACGTAGGATCTCGCTAGATTAAGTTGATGCAGAGAGTTCCTCTCAATTAGAGTGTTTTTATGGAGCTATTGATTATTATGTCATTCCACATTTGTTGTATTGACTGTTCACTATTTAGTATTTACTATTGCACTCTTAACTTCCAACTTTGAAATCTTGAGTCTTGACTTCAAGTTCAATACATTGTTTATTATGTTGATATTACTTCATCATAGTTTTTTTAATAAGCCTTTCATTAGTTAAGTTAACATAACAACATGAATACATGTAAAAAAAAAAGGATCATTACTATTATTTTCTATTAATACAGCGATATAGGACCTCATGCAATGAGGGGACCGCTACACCCTTTTATCTTAATTACTTTTGCAAGAAAATTATATATTCTATCATTTTCTAATATTTAGGATTTTCTAAAATTTTTTTTTTGAATTTTTTGATGATTATTTCAAATCACACCGCTACGCCGCTACGTAGCACCGCTACTGCTATGTAGCGCCTGCTACATAGCGTTTTGACGGCGGGCCGCTACGCCCGCCGCTGTCGCTATTTTCATCCTTGCTAGAGTCTTGATCCCCTTTGCAGCTATTACAAGGGAACCACATGGGTTATATGGTAACAATAGCCATCACGAATCTCTAAATATATAATTTGAACCCCGGAGTTTTCTCCTATAATCACCATCATATTTCTTTATAGGTCACATTCGGTGGGTTGACTATTCCTAGAGAAGGGCTTTCCTTTGATGAGGATTTGTCATGTATGGTAATAGGCGAAGAATGTGCGGAATTGAAGATTCTATACCCTCTCTATGAATTGATATTTCCCATCTTCACAGAGTGGCCCTTAAAAATGAAGATCTTACATGGCCAAATTGAGAATTAATAATTTTTAAATATTGGTTTTCTATGATTTTTCAAAAAGTAGAAATCTTTTCCATGAATTAGGAAAAGATGTGTCAGAAATAGGAACATGAGATATATGAACATTAAGAATTCTGATTTTTTAGTGCACAAATTGAAGATTCAAGAACATGAGACGCAGGAACATTAAGAATTATAAATTTTCCGCTCACAAATTAAAGAAACAGGATAATGCATTAGTGTACATAATAAATAGGAACATCAAGTAAATGTGTCAGAAATAGGAACATGATGGCTGGTCTCCGGCTGCCCGTCACTACTGTGGGTGGCCGGACTATAATACTACATTTTTTGAAATCTGTGTAAATTTTTTTAGAAGAGGGATAAAATGATAGTTTTTTAGTGTTTTAGGGGACAAAATGTCCCCCTGGACTTAAAGCTCTAAAGTCTTTGGAGGTGGACTTAAAGCTGCTTGACTTTTGAAAAATGAACTTAGGCCTCCCCTTTTTTTAATAAGTGTCAACCCCTGGAAAATGGCAGTTGTGAGACTGAATGGTGATAGTTGCTCCACATGAATTATTTGGATGAGAAATGCCTTTTTTTTTTTTTTTTTTTGAGGAATTCTTTTATCTAGATGAAATGAAACAATCCCATTTAAATGTTCTTTTTGGGAAGAAAAGTGGTTTAATTTTTATTGCCACAGAGAAGATATTTTTCTTTTCTCAACCTTTGAGAAAGAGCCATTTCTCCTCTTCTCTATGCCAATTTAAAAGGGTTACTGTTCTAACTATTCTTTTCTCCTGTTACAGAATTAGAGCAAGTATGTGGGTTCACCTGAGGGATTCCCTATATCTGTGTCAAGATTTCTTCTGCTTTCTCCAGCTAGCAGAGAATTCCCATTTTTCAGATCCTTCTTGTCGATTGAAACATGCTTAAATAGCTAGATGCTTCCCTTTTTTTTTTCCTTTCATAGTTATCCAGTTTAGCAGTCATTTCATAATCTGGAACATATGACTGCATCAAACTTTTTCCCAAAATTACTTCATATGACCACTACTAGAGTGGTAGTCTTAATTTATCTTAATCTATGAGCAACTTGTTCCACTATTTTTGGGAGGAGTTATACATTTTGTAAGATGCTTTAATAAGATGTTCTTTCTACTGCAGAATGTCGGAGCCACCCTTTGTGCCCAGGGAAAGGCTTCTGAAGAAGCAGCAATATTTCCAGAGCATTCATAAACACACCTACTTAAAAGGACCGTATGACAAGATCACCTCAGTCGCAATCCCAATAGCATTGGCGGTTACAAGTGGATATATGATTGTGAGTTTCTTTCTTTGTTTCATATATATATATATATTAGAGTAGTTACTTACAAATTGACTGATGCATGTCATTGATGTGGATCAAAGAAAGAAAAGAAAAGAAAAGAAAAAGTCGTTTCTTAATTTACAACGTCACATTTCTAGTGACTTAATTTTCCTTCTTGCACCCATTTTCACATTAACCGAAGAAGCAAGCGTTAGCTGCTATGTCTCTTGCTGAACAATATGATGATGAAGATGACCTTCCCTTGCAAGTTGCAAGATATTAAATTCCATTGCCACATCATGTTGAAGCTCCAGCCTACTTCAAACTCCAATCATGTTTGCTTCAACCTGAATTCATCTTCAGTCCGTCCAGTTTATGTGAAACACAGAGGCTTTTTTACCCTTGTTTTTTTGGTTCTCTGTTTTGGTTGTCGCAATACAGAGGAGAGGGAAGGGCCACTATTGGTTCTCAGGTTTCTGAAAAAGGCTTGGATCTTTGGATGGCAAATCTCAAGGGTTTCTTGGGATTGATTACCTGTTTCTGTAAAAGCAGCTGCCGGTCTTGGTGTTGCAGAAGAACCAAAGGAGAGGAGGAACGTCAGTCTCTTAAGGGCTGTCCTGATCTGTAGGTAAAGGCTCCAAAACCAGTGGGGCAAATTGGATTGTTATTTCTGATTTTTCAAAGGGCTAGGAGATCGGAGATCGGAGATCGGAGAGAGAGAGAGAGAGAGAGAGAGAGAGAGAGCGAGAGAGAGAGAGAGAGAGGGTTCTGTGCTTAGGGGTGTTTTAAAGAAACAAAGTGTTTCTTGGTGGCCAGTTTCTACCAATGATGAATGAGAGAAGGTGAAGCGGTGTTTCCACTTGAGGAGACTGCCACTAGAGCCACGTTGCTGAGTGTTGCAGCACTGTCACACCACTGCTAGCCTTAAAGAAAGAGGACAGCTCTGCTGCCGGTTGCAGAGGAGATGAGAGGCTGCTGTCAACTTGACTGTTGCATCATGCCACCTCCATGCCACGTGTCTTTCCGTCCGTCTGCCATGGCTGCCCTCCTGCACTTTCCCGCCATCTGTTTGTACAATGAGACAACAGAATGCCGTCTCTTCTTGCGTGTCTAGCAGCGCTGCAACAGAGACTGCAACAAGAGAGTGTGATTCTGAGCTGGGCTAGTTTTAAGACCCACTTTCATGTCTTGTGTTCGAAACCCACCACAGATTTGCCTGGTGTGCGCTTGTGTGGGTTTTGCGGGTGTCACCTGGGGGATTAGTCTTGTTGAGTCAAAGACTTAAGGGATTTGGGATACCCACGTCATTAGAAAACAAAGAATAGGCCGGATCCGGGTTGGAACCAGATCGACCCAACTTGGTAACTTGTGTACAAGAAGTCCAACCCAACAATAGTAGCATCAACTTCTGAAAGGAGTGATGTCAGCAAAGAGTCAACAATAGTTGTTTACTGATTTGAAAGGCAGTTTGTTTCTTGCAATTTATGAGTCATCCGGACTCAGATTGTATGTCCATTTTGCTTGCATGCTCATTGTCAGGGGCGGACCCATGTACATGGGTTTGGGGGCTGAAGCCCTTACCCATTTCCTAAAAAATGTTCAAAATTGTTTTGAAAAACACCCACAAAATCTTAAAATTATTTTGGTTTTTTTAACGTTTTCCCCTTTACCAAGTTGGAACTAGATCCAACTTGGTAACCCGTGTACAAGCAGTCCAACCCAACAGTAGTAGCAACAGCATCAGAAAGGCGTGATGTCAGCAAACAGTCAACAATAGTTGTTTACTGATTTGAAAGGCAGAAGTTTGTTTTTTCTGCTTTATGAGTCATCCGGACTCAAATTGTACATCCGTTTCGCTTGTGTGTTTGTTGTCACGGGTGGACCCAGGTACATGTGTCACCCATTTCCTAAAGAATGTTCAAAATTGTTTAAAAAAACCCCCCACAAATTCTTAAAACTAATATATATATATATGGAGAATATTCATGTGCATATGTCCCTCACCATTTTGGTGAGGGACACTCCTTTTTTGGAAAGTATTAATATGCAAGAGGACAAAACTTCACACCTTTTTAAGCTTGATAGGTCCAAAAAAGGAAGTGTCTCTCACCAAAATGGTAAGGGACATATGCACATGAAGACTCCTCTCTCTCTATATATATTTTTAACGTTTGCCCCTTCCCCTAATATTTCTTTCACATAGGCCCCACTGCCCCACCCCCACCCCCAACAAGTTGAATTTTCTAGGCCTGTCCCCACTCGTTATGATTGGATCTTTGTAGTGTTGCTGAAATCTAGGCAGTTTGACAATTTATGAGTGACTTAGCAAACATTCAGAATTTTTCAATAGGTTTGAGCTTCAAGTTTAAGGTGGAGAAGTTCGATGAAAAATGGAACTTTGCTTGCAAATCAAAGTTTAAGTATTGATTCAACATGTCACAATGTTGAAGAATGAAGATTGCGCCGTTGGTACAGGGGCATACCTTTTAGCGAGGCACAGGAAGATATTGCCTGTTATTTCTTGGTGGCTTGAGTTGTACAAAATCCAAGCTATGGTGGAGATTATTGGGTTTATGTGTTGTATTCCGGGTTAATCGGATTGGTCCATTGGTTTAGCCCAGGGTGCATGTTCAATCTGAGGGGCATTTTGATGGTTGTACTAAGCTTTTTTCGGGGTTAAAAGTGGGAGTTATACATATGTATATATGGACAAAACTACTATGTATATGTCCCTCACACTATAGTGAGGGACACTTCCTCTTTTGGAAAGTATAAATGTGCAAGAAGACAAAACCATCATACTTTATTACACTTTTTTGACCTTGTTAGGTCTAAAAAAGGAATTGTCCCTTACCATAGTGTGAGGGACAGATGCATAGTAGTCTTTCCCTAAGGTCTGATGGTTTTGTCTTCTTGCACATTAATACTTTTTAAAAAAGTAAGTGTGCCTCACCATAGTGTGAGGGATAGATGCATAATAGTTTTGTCTTATATATATAGGCAAGTCTCTCCTAAGCATAAGCTTATATAAGAAATTCTATAAGCCCAAGCCTTGGGGCCCACCTTTGGTCTATCCAAATGGACCAAACACACGACCCCCCCTGAATTGCACATATCCACCAATTTTTGGTTAAATCCGAATTTACTAGATTGTTGGATCGATTGTGCATTGATTCGAATGGATTATTGACTATTAAATTTTGGGGCCTAGATAGAGATGATAGAAACTACAGTTGGGGTTTTTTTTTTTTTTTTTTTTGCAGAGAGGAGGGTCATAGGGAGTTTTTCAAATCCTCCCTATCCCCATTCCTATGTTGGTCCCCAGGTGGGCCCCATGAGCATGAGTCACACACTTGAGCTTGCCTTATCCTAAGCCTGAGCTTAAGAGAGTGGCTCTTTAAATATATATATATATATGGACAATATTCATATGTATGTCCCTCACCATTTTTTTCATGAGAACTATAGGTGGGACCTACTGTATGGTCCATCCAAATGGACCACATACACGACTCCCCTGAATTGCACATGCCCACCAATTTTCGGTCATATCTGAATTTACTGGACCGTTGGATCGACAGTGCACTAATCTGAATGGAATGGATTTGTGGGCCATTGATGAAAGGGTTAGGGACATGTGATTGGGATCAAACTTGATATCTAGTTTTTTCTTTTATATATATATATATATATATGGGTAAGCCTCTCCTAAACTCAAGCTTATATAAGAAGTTCCATAAGCCTGAGCCCTTGGGCCCACCTTTGGTCCATTCAAATGGACCAAGCACATGACCCCCCTAAATTACAATGTCCACCAATTTTAGGTCAAATCTGAATTTACTGGACTGTTGGATCGACTGTGCATCGATTCGAATGGACTCTTGACCATTAAATTTTTTGGGCCTAGATAGAGATGATAGAAACTACAGTTGGGGTTATTTTTTTGCAGAGAGGAGGGTCCTAAGGAGTTTTTCAAATCCTCCCCATCCCCATTCCCATGTTGGTCCCCAAGTGGGCCCTATGAGCTCACACACTTGAGCTTACTTTATCCTAAGCCTGAGCTTAGGAGAGGGGCTCTATAGATATATATATATGGACAATATTCATGTGCATGTCCCTCACCATTTTTTTTTCATGAGAACTTTAGGTGGGACCCACTATGTGGTCAATCCAAATGGACTACATACACGACCCCTTGAATTACACATGTCAACTAATTTTCAGTCATATCTGAATTTACTGGACCGTTGGATCAACGGTGCACCAATCCGAATGGAATGGATTTGTGGGCCACGGATAAAGGGGTTAGGGACATGTGATTAGGGCCAAACTTGCTATCTTGGGTGGTCCTACATGGATCTTTCCATCCCCCACCCCCCCGCCGCGCTAGCGTCTCAACCCTTGGTGGAGTTCATAGTGGGCCGCATGGGGGATGGTCCTTCTGTGAGGGATGTATGCACAGGAAGACTGCTATATAATATATTGTATATGTGTATGATGTAATGAGAGTCAAGATGTGATAAGCAATGATGCACATATACTTCAAAATGGGCAAGTATCATGTTATATCGTATCCGATACTTTACTTTTGACGTATAAAATCCATGTCGCTGCTGTGTTTATGGTGTGTCCTTTTCGTATCTGGGCATCACAGGTGATAAGTCACTATGTTACTGTGGATTTAGGCGTATTGTTGAACCACGTGAATTTATGTGTCTCTCTTGATTGGCTTGTTTGTCCATCTTAGATTTCACACTGCCACACAAGCGCACACAACTTTGATAATTATGGAGAACTGATGGAGCTTTTGAAAGTTATTCAAATTTTAGTTATATCACCACTAATTCATTATCGTCATCAAAGCCTTCTTGCAATTATGTTGGGGCCAGCTGAATTTTGTTTCACCATCCTGGTCTAGCCTAGTTGAAATCCTCGGATAGGATTTACTTCTTTAGATATATCCTTTCTGTGTCCACCTATGTCCTCTTCGGCCTACCTCTTTTCCGTGAGGAGTTATCAACCTTTATACAAATACTTTTCTTCATTGGTGCCATTGTTGTCCTACATTGGACATGTCCAGCCCATTTGAAACGAGTCTCTTATAATTTTTCATTTATGATGCTTCCTCTAAATGCTCATGAATCTGCTCATTTCTTATTCTATTTTTCCTAGTTTTACCATTCATCAACCCCAACATTCTCATCTATAATACACTTATTTTTTTGCATATATTTTTTCATAATTGGTCTACATTCTACTCAGTATAGCTTATAGTTGGTCTTGTCACCATCTTGTAAAATTTTCCCTTCAATCCTTTGTGTTGGGTCATTTGTTGTCTGGCATTCTTTTTTGCCATCTGGGTTTCTTTTTTATTGCACTATACCTCTCTACTGCTCTATAAATTCAACTTAATATGGACACCATGTCATCATCAAAGCCTTATCCCAACTATGTTAGGGTTAATGTGGTCACCATTTAAAAAAAAAGCTCTTCAATTTTGTTTGTAGGCACTAAACACAAAGTACTTCAGAAGCAAGTCTCCTCTTCAACTATCTAGCTCTTATCCTATGTTTGATAGCCTCTTCACTTCTCCCATCCTAACTAATTACAAAGCCAACTTGCTGAGGGTAAAAAAAAAACATTACAAGCAAATAAAAAAAAAAAAAAATAGGGCAGCCCCATCTGTATCCTTTCTTTAAATTTCTGCAAGTGTAGTTTGATCCCTGTAATAGAGTCCCACATCCTTGTCCATATCCGGGCATCATAGGTCATAGGTATTTTACATCTATGCTGAGTCTTACTTTTCTTAGAGTAAAACTCTAAATGCATTCCTCTAGCATAGATGATTGACGTCTTGAGGATTGTGGAAACTCTCCTACTACTACTAGAGGTAATGCAGGCCAGATCCATGATTGGCTAGCCTATTGGACCTCTGACCAATAAAGTCCAATAGATTGGAGTAGATTCTATTATTAGTAGTTGTTTTAATTGCTTTATTAATATTTGGCAAGTCCAGTCATGTTTGATTTAGGACTTCTTGTTTGTTTAGAATTAGTTGTTTCCTTTCTTAGATAATGTCTTAGTTATAAATATGGATGTAATCTATTCATGAGATATAGACTTTAATATTGAATAAAGAGTTTAAGTTGGTTCTCAGTTGAGAGAATTTGTTTGCCTTTGGTGAGGCACCTAGATATTCTATCCCTAAGCCTTTTAGCTTGGAGATTAGCCCGTTGGCTGATCTTCTCCCCATGCGCTGCTTCAATTGGTATCAGAGCAGATCACTGTTTTGATCGCCGATCCAAGGTACCATCCATCATTTATCATCATCTTTGTTTATCACTATTGCCATCACAGCCCACCAAATCCCTTCACCGCAGATCCTCTTAGTCACAGTCCACCAATTCACGGTCACCTTCCAAATCCCACCACAGAAACCCATCTAGACTTTTGTCGACACCCTTTTCCCCTTTGCCGACCCAACATCCGAACCCAGATCCCCAAATCTAACGCCAAACCCCTAAACCAGTAACCCAGATCCCCTAATCCGGAAATCCCCAACCCTTTCCACCCACCACAGCAATACCGAAAACCTTAGCCCTCCTTCGCATCACCACCGCACTCCAAACCCTCCACAGACCCCTTCTATAACCCACTGCACACCCTAAACCCTAAATCAAACATGACTGGAGTTGCCAAATATTAATAAAGCAATTAAAACAACTACTAATAATAGAATCTACTCTAATCTATTAGACTTTATTGGTCATAGGTCCAATGAGTTGGCCAATCATGGATCTTCAATGGTCCCACTTGCAACAAGTTAAGCTTGGGAAAGAACATTCTCTGCGACGGACGAGAGATCATCTGATGGAAACAAAATTTGAAGGAGAAGATACTCACACCCTTGTCATTCGCAGACTTCTCACCACCAATGAACAGGAAGACAAAGAGTGGAAACAGACTATGGTATTCCGGACGCGAGTAAGGTGTGAAGATCGATTAACTAATCTAGTTATTGATCATGACAGAACTATCAATTTTGTGGCACAATATGTTATTGACAAATTCAATTGGCCTATAGAGACTCTTCCAATGCCTTACGAAGTTACATGGTCTAATGCTTCTGTTATTATTGTAACTCACAGATGTCTAGTATCTTTCAAGATTGGTGTATATGAAGATAAAATTTGGTGTGATGTAATTCCCATTAAAATCACTCATATTCTTTTGGGATAACCATGGCTTATTAATTGGAAAGTGCAATATGACAACGAGAAGAATATCTATTCTTTCTATTGGAAAGGACAATATGTTGACCTTGTTCCATTACAACCAGTAACATCTTCATCTACCTCATCACCATCAATTGAAGAGTCACAAGATGAACACATGGAAGAAACAAATTCCAATGGTGATTTTGAGAAGCCCATTCATGGAAAGAAAGATCCCATTACAACTTCAAGTGAGAAGCAAGAGATAAAGCAAGATGATGTATAAGCAGACAGTAATCATCCAATGGATCTGATTGCCACATTGGGTGACAAATCAATTGCCCAGTAGTGGTTTCGCAAGAAGATGTGTCCACATTGATTGATGTGCACCATATTGATTTCATCTTCAGAGATTAACCAATGTCAATCAACAATTATGCTATCTTGTTACAGAGTCTACTATTAAAGCCTACAATGGTCAGATCACACTGTCAAAATACATGCAACCATCAATAGACGCATCACCTCCAACCTACTTCTAAGTTGAATAGAAGATTCAATCCTGCTTTCTAGGCATATTATCAACCTGACGCTTAATCAGCGACACGGAAGTTTGTTCGAATGATTTTCGACCCAGGCGGACATTTACAGAACTCGAGGACGAGTTCTCCTTCAGGTGGGGGAGAATTGATGCAGGCCAGATCCATGATTGACCAGCCCATTGGACCTATGACCAATAAAGTCTAATAGATTAGAGTAGATTCTATTATTAGTAGTTGTTTTAATTACTTTATTAATATTTGGCAAGTCCAGTCATGTTTGATTTAGGACTTCTTATTTGTTTAGAATTAGTTGTTTCCTTTCTTGGATAATGTCTTAGTTATAAATAAGGATGTAATCTCTTCATGAGATATAGACTTTAATATTGAATAAAGATTTTGAGTTGGTTCTCAGTTGAGAGAATTTGTTTGCTTTTGGTGAGGCACCTAAACATTCTATCCTTAAGCCTTTTGGTTTGAAGATTAGCCCGTTGGCTAATCTTCTTCCCCTGCGCTGTTTCAAGAGGCCAAGATGAAAGTCTTTGGGATGGTTGCACAGATAAAATTGAAGCGATCTATAGTACTGTTGAATTGAACTCTGAACTCGTGGGTTCAAGTCATATTCCTGATAAAAATGAAAGTACAGTTGAATTGCTGAAACTGGTTTCTTATTTTTGCCAGAACAAAGTTTCAAATTCAAATTGGGTTTTCGCATTGGATGGAAAGATGATTTGCAGATTCATTTTATTGATTAGTGAACACAGTTGCCATCAGCAATAGTACTAACACCAGTTTTCAGGAAAAAAAAAATTTAAAAATAAGAAAAAGATTGATGCCGAACCTACAAATTTCCTCTTATCTGGTGGTACCAGTAGATCTGATCAACATGGAATGTCTCCGCTTCTTATCTTGGTTGTCAGGTTCTGGACATAAGATGCCATTATTATCTATTTCATTAAAATATACACATTTGCATGAGCCATTGTAATGAAGCTATTTCTTTTTCCAGGTACGTGGGATCTACAACATGTCTCATGGAACTGGGAAGAAGGAATGAGAATTGTATTTTGCTTGATATTGAAGAACTGTAGTTATGGAGCCTGATCTGATGTTGTTGGGGTGCTTGAGTATGGATGAAGCTTTTTCGTGGTAACTCTTTTAAAAGCAAAAATAATGTCTGCTAGATGTTTTTTTTAACTCATGATCATTGTACTTTCCTTTTTGGATATCACTTTGGAATTTGGATGCCTTGAATGAATTTAGTTACTTATTGTGTGAACGATTTAAGATGGAGGAATCATGTCATGGGTGGATTGCAAATGATTGTGACGGCTACTTTGGAAAGTGTAAATGTCGTCACATAAATCATCGAAATCAGTTTCATCTCATCTTACCCTCTGCCTAGGATTTTTGGAGACAGCTACCTTCAACAGTGTCAATGGAAGGGGGCCGTTTGGATTTGGGGAATGAGTTCGGGAACTTTATAACTCTGACCATTTCCCCACATCCTAGCAGTCCCTTACCATTAAAAGGTGGGGAGTTATGACTCTGCTCATTTTTCCCAACCATTGGATCCCACTGTCTCTTCATTTGAGTACCTCTTGCTGTCTTGGATTCAAAATTTCTGCAGAGATTTTTGGGTAAATTCTGCTTTGTAAGTGAGAACCCCAGCTTTACCCAAAAAAAAAAAAAGAAAAAGGTCAACCCCAGAAGGGTAAATTTTAGATGGCTGTGAAATGATTCCAATGCCTCTTCAAATTCCCAAAATATGGGGTAGAGAATCCCAAAACGATGTACTTGATCATATTCCCCATTTTTTGGAATCTGGAATATGCCAAAACCAGGTTGAGTCTATTTCTTTGAACTTAAAAATCTTGTTATCAAACAGGGCTGCCACAAGCGTGCCCAGTAAAAAGCCTTAAAAGTAGTGTTTGGATCTTTGTAGACTGAGTGCAAGGTGAGGGTTTAATGTTCTCTACTACATCAGCTACCTGTGACTGTTTGTTTTGTGTTTGCAATAATCAATTACAGGTAATTAGATTTACACACGAACTGTGTAGGGTGGCAGAACGGCCTGTTAATATACTGTTCTATTCAACCATTCGCTAGACTCGTTGATATAAACACATAGAAGCATACATTAATATCCCTTTCACGGAAATATCATAATCATGTGTACCATATGGTAAATGGACAGGGTTCATCCATGTTCAAGGTTCCTGTGCATGTTCCCCACCCTGGCTAGGAGAGGCCATTCCTATGTTGTTGGTTGAGGTTTTGTAGTGATGGCCAACCCTGGACGTTCCAATACTCTCTGCCGGGTGATTGGCATGCAAGGGAAATAATGATGGAAAGCTGAAATTACCTTGGGCACAAGCTTGTAAGAAATCAGGCCTAACTTACCTTTATACTGCATATTAACTCTGAGCTCAAGACAAGACAGAAAAGCATATAAAATATTGGAAATTCTCCTTTTGAACACTTCAACATGAGTTCCACTAGAGCATCACTGTGTGCGTCTGCAGTAACTTACAAACAAGAAAATGAAGAAAGGGACGCAGGGCAATTGATGAATAGCCTAAAAGATCAAACATTGGGATCTTAATAAGTGGAGATTTTATGGCCTCAGATCTACCATGAAAACAGTGTTAAGCCCAACTGGACAGCGAGTGGGTGGAAAGCACTACACTTGGATAAGAGGGAGATCATCAAAAGGTTTAATTCAGTCTATAGGTATAAAGGTTAAATCAAGAATAAAAAGAGAGATTTTGAAGGAAAACCCTGTGTTGGATTCAGTCCAGTTGAGTGCCATAATAGGGGGCTGTAATCGGTGATGGGAACTAGGAATTGAGGTGGACAACACATGGACTGTTACCTTTTTCTGTGACTACTTCCCAAAGAAAGCCCTTAACTTTATATGCTCATTTTATTATCTTATGGTATGATTCTCTTAATCCAATAACACCTACTACCATTGGATAAGAAATAGACATGGCCCCAGTTTGATAAACATGTAAATATTCACCATTAGTTTTGATCATAGAAGAAAAGAAAATCCGAATGATACAACTGAGAGCAGGCTGGTTAAGGGCTCAGCTTGTTTTGTTTTTACATAATATGTTTGTTTATAATGAATGATACATATTATTACATATTGTGTATATTTTATTTCCAGTGCAGCCTGCATATGTATATTTTATTTCCAGTGCAGCCTGCATATGATAAATATACTAATAATATCATATAAATAAATATGTTATAAATAGTAATATTGGCGGGGCAAAATACTAATAGTAAGTAAAGCTCAAGCTTAAATTGGCTTGGCATATCATATAATGATATAATCAAGACCAAGAAAAGGGAGGTCAAACTAAGTTAAGCTTATTTGCAGCCTGGGCATTATCTAAAGCCCTATAGCTGGGTACTTGTGCGAATCATCCAAGAAAATAGGGTACCTTTTGCAAACCTAATGCTATGATAGAATCCAGTGATGACTTGAAAAACTGCATGTAGGAGCTTAAATATGGTTTTAGTTTTATAAATGTAAGCACAAGGCAGTTCAACATTCATCAACCTGTTTGGCATCTCATAGATGATTTCGTAGGAGATCGGCCTTCATCAAAAGCCCACGTTTGGATCTCAGAACTGTGTTGACCTGCATTCAGTTCACATATAATTTAATTGGTTGTGGCACAGTGCAAAACCAACTTTCTCAGGCACCTTGATATTACCCAAATCTATGAACCGTGGTCATTAATGCCACATTTGAGAAGCTCTAGATGGCCTCTCAGGGTTTAAGTTACAAGATTTAAACAAAAAAAAAAAAAAATTCTTTGTAAGCTATGATTCATTTATATGAGGTAGAAGGTAGGAGACATGTTGAGAGTGGTGTGTACAATAGTGGGCCAAACCAGCCAAACCCATGTCTGATTTTATGGCCGGACCAGCTAGGCCTGTGGTTCATATTTGGGGCCCAAAAGAGGGATTGTGTCACTAGAACTCGACAGCCAAAGGAGTGCTTTTTGTGTTAGAATTTCTTATTCAGTTAATTTTTTTCTTGATGAGTTCTGATCAGACTTCTCTAGCAGATAAAATTTTCTCGTGCTTCAGCACCTAAATCAATCACGATCAAGCCTTCCTGTAGTGATGGCATTGAAGAGGAAGTAGCGTTGATGCCAAAGGAAGGGGGCAAAAAGGAAAAATTGATGGCTGTGGAGCCTTGACCCCTTTGACAAAAGGCCTGTCTTAGAAAACATTCTAGGAAAATAAAATAAAAAAGCATGCACTTAAGAAGCATGAAAAAATTACAGCCAGCAGTGTGGAGACCGACATTTAAATAGGATTTATCAAATGGCCCTTATAAAGAAGGATTTTATTACCTGTATGTACATACATCCATGAAGAATAGTTGCAAGGATCTAAATAACTGTATCAGAGCACGTAAATGCTTAAAAATTCTAAGTCCATTAGTCAACTTTCTCATGTGACAGAGAGGGGTAGACAGAAAAATTGAGAAATTTCATAAGAAATCAGATTATAAAAAGGAAAAACAAATTATGAAACACCCGCTATTCTTCCAACCCAGTCATACTGGATGTATCATGTAATTAGATCATGTATTGATCAAAGGTGAAAAGGGGATATGTATTGGATGATACAATAGGTCTATTAGAACAGCTTGCAGCATGTAACAAAAACATCTATAACCTAAGTGGACAGAATATTAAATAGAAAAGAAGCAATCCATTTTATAAGAGCATGAACTATTCAATTCAATCAAGTAGGCACTTGACTCAGAAGTAGTCATAATCTTGGAAGGGAAATAACATTGGAACTGTGCACCAAGACAGCAAAAGGAGGATGTATGACTTGGCATAAACAAACTTCAAAATCAGATCTGCAGTCCAATCAACATCCATTATGTCAAAAGTTCCTTGGCCTCCACTGTTGCCCAGCTTGCCTCTGAACTGCACCATGCCCTTGCACTGAAACAGTTGAAGAAGATGGGCGGCTTTGGAACCGCATCACTTGTGTGAAGTGATCACTAAATGGAGTCATAACAGCATCTGGCAACACAGCAGGATGACTGATCCTAATGGGGCTATTAAAAGTATCTTGGTGTGCGCCTATTCTTGAACTGGTTTGAGGGGTTCTTGCCCCTCTGCTAGACATGATATGGGGCCTAATTAGACTGGTCATCAAACGATTCCTGTCTGATTGTTCAGTTGGTGAAGAAAGCATTCGATATGTCTCCTCAAATGCTCCAGAAATCGTCATAAGCCCGTTCATGCTAACAGCCCTTGCAGCATTTTCTGGCATCTCAAAAGGATCTTCAATCTAACAGGTGACAACAGCTTCCAGTAAATGAAATGGGAATCTATGAAGGTATCTATTAAGTGGGAATCTATAAAGATATCTATAGCTCTACCTACACTACCAAGAAAGCAGCTCACCATTATTTTGTGGTTTTTCCGCATCCATTTTTCTTTGCTTGTAATGCTTTCCAGGCGTCCACTATATGTGCAAATTGCATATTGATTGGACAAAACATCTCTAGAGAACTGAATAGCAAAAGATAAAAGGATTAGCTCAAATCAAAAAGAAAAGACAATGAGGATTGAGACCAGCTTCTATGCTGCCATGCAATTTATGATCTATGATTAGATCATCTCTCTCACACACACACACACACAAAGAAAAAAACAAAAAGTTGAAGACTACAAATCCAACTGCCTGAAACAAATAAAAAGATATAGTTTCCACATATTCTCTTGAAATATGAAAGAAGCAACATCAACTATGGAGGACGTTTTATCTCATTCACAGCATCCACTAATTTCAAAGTTCGTGGAACCCATCCCTAAGGTCCCCCTTATGGCTTTAAAGTCCTCCATTAACAATGGCCATTCACAAGAACACAAGAACTTTGCACTCTATCTGATTGCCACAATTTTATTTCTATTTGAATCTCTGACATCATCTGGGCCAGAAAAATTTCAACCTCATATTGTCTTCTTGTGTTGCATTGTCCTGACAGACTGGGTTTGCCATTGACAACCTCATAAAAGAATCAGAAGAAACTGGTGAGAATGTAAAGCCAACCAAAATATCAGACAAACGAATATCTCTAATGAAAGAATTTAAGAAGATCATGCTAGATGACCTTCACGATGAATTACCACCTGTGAGGGACACCCCCCATATTGATCCTATCCCAAGTTCTAGTTTGTAGCCTTCAATGTAATTGCATGAGCATAAATAGAATGAGGTTTTTTTTTTTTCTGAAGTAGTGTTTGGATTAAAGACTAACTTCTTAAAAAGTGAGCTGAAAGGAATAGGGGTAGAGGAAGCCCTCATGGGACAACTCGCAGGAATTCTTGGGTGCAAAGTGGGATCCTTCCAAGTCACGTTTGTAGGCCTTCCTTTGTGTTCAGGAGCAGCTAACAAGGTTGAGTGGAGTGATGCAGGCCAGATCCATGATTAGCTAGCTTATTGGGTCTAAAACCAATAAGGCCCAGTAAAGAAAATTAATTCCTATTAGCAGTTGCTTTCTTAATTATCTAGAATTCTTTAATATTTAGAAGTTCATATTATGTTTAGTTTAGGATTCCTTATTTGATTTGAATTAGATTGTTCCTTTAGTTAGAAAGTATCTTAGTTATAAATAAAGCTATAATCCCTTCTCATGGGATATAGAACATTGATATTGAATAAGAATTTAAGTTCTTTCTTAGTTGAGAGTTAATTTGTTTTCTTTGGTGAGGCACCTAGACATCTTATCCTTAAACCTTTTGGCTTGGAGATTAGCCTTTGGCTATTCTTCTTCCTTGCGCTACTTCAATTGGTATCAGAGCGAAGATTTGATCTCAAATTACCGCTCCGATTGCTGATCCGAGGTAACCCGAGCAATCAATCGTTCATCATTATCCCCTCATCATTCATCATCGTCATCTTTATCATCCCCCATTACTGCCAACTTCTTCCAATCATCCCACCATCACCACACCCTTCCGCAACTTCCCGAAACACACCCAGACCCTAAACCTTGAAACCCCGCCTTCCCGTAAAACCCACTTACCGAACCCACATCCCAACTCCACCAACACCTAATCCCCTCTTTCAAAACCCTAATCGAGCCAATCACCAACCCATTCCCGACCCTTGCCTGCCCACCAGATCGCCCCCATGTAATTCCAGAAGCCCTAAACCCACCCTCCTAGTCCCACTTGTTAACACAGGGCATTCGTCTCCTTCACCGATATCACCATCCAACCACCATCAGTTGACCACGACCCCAACTCCTTCCACAAATACCCATGAAAAACCAAAACCCTTCAACCGCATCACCTCCTGCTCCCAAAGCAGACTCTGATTTCCCTTCTTCCTACTAGCCGAATCAAAACCAACACCTAGAACACCCGACGAAATCGGAACCCCATCTCCTCACTCCCGAGAGCCCAGCTTTCTCCAAACCCTAATCGGCCCATCCTTTTCACCAAACCCCCTCTCACCAAAATCCTCTCCCTAAATCTATTCCACCTCAACAAGAAGCCCAGACCCGAGCCCTAAAAGCCCACACCGTTAGCCATCCATGCCTTCATTCCAAGACCCCTACTCCCACAGAAACCCAAACCCATCCTACAACTCTTTGGTGTCAAACCCCCATCCATCGAAAAAATAAAAAGAACAGAAGAGAGAAAGGCAGAGAACAAAGAAGAGAGGTCGAGAGCGTACCTGCACGTCATCTTCATCCACGCTGCCCGCCGCAGCAACCAGCGCCCACCGCAACTCCATCATTGCCATCACCTACCGAAGTCCACCTCACCATCTTCTCCTCATTGCTGCAGTCAGCATCCCTAGAGCTCCACCCTTAGTAGCACTCCTTCGTTGTTTACTAGGAGTGAGTTGAAGTCCTCCCCCCCCCCCCCCCCCCCCCCCCCCAAAATCTTTTTTATTCCCTCAGCTTTCGAAAGGAGAGCAAGCTCTTTGCCAATCGTCTCAAAAACACGGGCAAGCCCCACTTTTGAGTTTGGGTTTGACCCAAAAAGTACAAAAGGCAGTAGCAAAAAAAAAAAAAAAAAGTTCAGGTCCAACACAATTTTTTGAAGAAAAAAAAAAAAAGAATTCCTAGTGGGCCTAGCCAATAGCCAAGCAAAGCCTAACAAGAGCACCATCCAGTATTTTATTAGGTTGATTGATCCTATCCGTTGATTCTCCCAAGGGTGATCTCTTGGCCATCTAACATCGATCAACAATCCCATCTTCACGTGCATATTTTGCCAACCAGATCAATCCATTAGGTTAGTTTATTTTGAGAATTTAGAAGATTTTTTTTTTCTTGCGTCAAAGCCAATATGCATATCTTTGGACCATCCGATAATTTTCAAAGAATGTTGTAGGAGTATAAATATGGAGATTGGTATTATGCAAATAAGATCTACTTTGAGAAGTTCCTTAATTTTAGACAGGCAGATTCAATAGTTTATGAATATTTAATTTAATTTTCAAGACTGTACCAAGTTTGTGACTTGGAACAGAATGAGCTACATGATTTGACTCGCTTTATCAGAGGTTTGAAGTCAAACATTCTTGAGAAGATAAAACCATGTAACAATATTCATGAAGTGTACAAAGAAGCTATTCGTGTTGAGTACATGCTTCGACATTCTCACCTACAACAAGTTAAGTCTCAAAAAGAAAATTCTCCGTAACACACAACCTCTTTGTCTACATCCTCATTGTCATTTGAAGAGTCAAAAGACGAATGGAAAGAGGAAATGAATATGAAGGCTAATGTTATGGCACAAGTTCAAAGATTGGAAGCTGTCATGATAAAATTAGCCAAGACATCATGTGGTACTGCAAGAATAGTTGATACTTTAAAAGAACTAGAAGACAAGGAACTCAAAATTCTTTTAGTGGACAGTGCAGATCATACAATGCAAGCACTACTAGAAGTTGAGACAAACATTGAAGACTTGGATATAGTTAATAAGGAAAACAATTGTTTGGTGGATCTGATCGTAGTGCCACCATTAGAAAAGTCTAGTGGATCATCAGAAAACAAGTCACTCATTTCAGTTTTTTTGCAAGAAATTGTGTCCACATTGATTGAAGTGGACCACATTGATTTCATCTTCAGAGATCAACCAATGCTGATCAATGATTTTGCTATATTTTTATAGCTTTTACAGTTCAAGCATCAGATTACACAGTTAAGGTACAAGCAGTCATCAGAAGATGCAATGCCTCCAACCTACTTCTAAGTGTCATAGAAGTTTCGATTCTGCTTTCACGGCATGTCCTAAATATGACGCTCAACTAGCGACATGGAAGTTAGTTCGAATGATTTTCAACCTAGGTGGACATTTACTGAACTCGAGGACGAGTTTTCCTCCAAGAGGGGAAGAATCGATGCAAGCCAGATCCATGATTGGCCAGCCCATTGGGTCCAAAACCAATAAGGCCCAGCAAAGAAAATTAATTTCTATTAGTAATTGCTTTCTTAACTATCCAGAATTCTTTAATATTTAGAAGTTCATATAATGTTTAGTTTAGGATTCCTTACTTGATTTGAATTGGATTGTTTCCTTAATTAAAAAGTATCTTAGTTATTAATAAAGATGTAATCCCTTCTCATGGGATACAGAACATTGATATTGAATAAGAATTTGAGTTCTTTCTCAGTTGAGAGTTGATTTGTTGTTTTTGGTGAGGCACCTAGTGAAACGAAATTTCACTCAAAACAAGAATCAAGCAAGAGCTGAATTGATGGGAAAATTGCATGCCTGAGACCATCACAACATGCCTTTAAAAAACGTTTCACTAACTATATAAGGTACAAAATTAAGAGGCTGTCTAAAGGTAAAAATAGAAAAATACAGGTAGAGAGAGCTATACAAAGATATGATAATCTACAGAGAATCTGTCCAGATCTGATTTAATTTAAAGAGCCAGATCTGCCTTGGGTCCATTGGACCGACCCAATGGAACAATAGATGATCTCTTGTGGGCTCCACTTCAGATACAGACTCTTGTAGATGATCTCTTTGGAGATTGCAAGCTATCTTTCTGCACAGATGATCTTCAAACAGAGATCTCAGGCTAACAAAGATGACTCTGATACCATGAAACGAAATCTGACTCAAAACAAGAATCAAGCAAGAGCTGAATTGATGGGAAAATTGCATGCCTGAGACCATCACAGCATGCCTTTAAAAAACGTTTCACTAACTATATAAGGTACAAAATTAAGAGGCTGTCTAAAGGTAAAAATAGAAAAATACAGGTAGAGAGAGCTGTACAAAGATATGATAATCTACAGAGAATCTATCCAGATCTGATTTAATTTAAAGAGCTAGATCTGCCTTGGGTCCATTGGACCGACCCAATGGGCTGGGCCAGACCCAATGGGCTAGGCCCATCAATCGGGCCTAGTAACTTGTTTTGACACCTAGACATCCTATCCTTAAGTATTTTGTCTTGGAGATTAGCCCATTAGCTATTCTTCTTTCCTGTGCTGTTTCATAGAGCCTAGTAATGGAAAGGGTTGAGCGTACGTAATCCATCTGGAAAGCTAATTACTTTTCCCTGGTGACAAAAATCACTTTGATAAAGGCCATGATGGAAAATCTCCCTGTCCACTTCAAGTCACTTCTCAAGTGCCAAATTTCTGTTATTAATAGGCTTGAGTAGCTGCAAAGGGATTTCCTTTGGCAAGGAAGAAGCATTGAAAGGAAGATTCATCGCATAGATTTGGGAATAATTTGCATACCCAAGTTGGAGGGAGGATTGGGCGTTAGATCACTTTGATATATGAAATAAGCTTTGTTAGGCAAGCGACTTTGGAGACTAGGAGAAGAGTTCGAACTTCGAAGGCCTATAGAGACTAGTTGTTATGGATAAGTACGGAAATCATAGGGGAGGATGCAAGGTCTAGGAAGTTAACAATAATTGCGTCGTAATGTGGAAGGGCATAATCTTTACAAAGGTGAAATTCATGCAAAATATCAAATTTCAAGTGTGCTTAGGGGAGAAGATCCTTTTTTGAGAAGATAATTGGGTAGGAGATGGACCGTTAGCGTCCAAATATCCAGATTTGGCCAACTGTGCTGTGGAGAAGAATGCAATGGTTAAAAGCTATCTTGATCGATCTGGGAGAGGAGCACAGGTGATTTGGTGCCTGACTTTCATAAGAAATCTGCAGGAGAACAAGGAGGTGAAATCTTAGAAGAAGGGGAAGATCCTAGGATTGGGAAAGCCTCTAAAAGAGGGTTATTCTTTGTTTCGTCCTTTTATTCCGCCCTATCTATGAGAGATGATAGGAGTAGTAGTTTAGCAATCATATGCATATTGAAGGCCCTTCCCAGCGCAGTGGCCTTTGGATGGATTGCACTCCGAAGAAGAATTCTAGCTCTCAACAATATTAGAAGAAGAGGGAAAATCGTTGTGAATGCTTGCTCAATGTGCTTAGAGGACGAGGAAAATGTAGATCATCTACTACAAAGATGCATATACGTAGTGAAAGTATGGAATTCAGTTATCAGCTGGTTTGGATGAAATTGGGTTTAACTGAAGCTCGTTCAAAACCATTTTGAGGCATGGAAATCCTATAGCAGGCCCATGAAAGGAAAGGAAACGTTGAAATGTGGAAGGTGTCCTTTCATGCAGTCATTTGGCATATTTGGAAGGGGAGGAATGATTGATGTTTTGATGGAATATCAACAAATGAAGAGGTTCTATGTGGAAAAGTTAAGTTTTCAGCTGCCCAATGGGTGAGGACGAACCCTTTATTTAAAGATTATTCTGTTGATATTGGAAAGAAATAACACTCTCTTAAGCAGATTGTAGATTTAGTTATCAATTTATGTTGTTTGGTGGATGAGGTTGTTGTATACCAGCTTTGGGCTTGTTCGGCTGTTGACCAGTATAAATCTTTTGTATTGGTTGTTTTCAATGAAAGTTACCATTATAAAAAAAATGATTTTTCTTGGTCAATTAAAAAGAGTTTATTCAGAAAGATCTGATCAGAGAGAGTACGTTTTCCTCTAATAACATCAATATCTTCGGGTCTTTTGTTATAGATGGTTCAAAGCAACCCAAACTAGATATAAGGCACGAGAACATTTTCCACAGCATGTTATTCCACTATTGCTGCAAGAGTTGAATTCTTCTCCAAGAGTATGATCTTGAAATTGCAAGCGCTAACTCTGCAACAACACAATGTGCAACCGCAGTAGATATTGCATTCTATGCCTCAAATGCAGTGAACAAACTTGCGATAACAACAAGTGCAACATGTCTATATATTGCATCTAGCATGAAGCAATCTCTTGATAGTGGAGTTTATTGTCAGCTTATGCATGATATTTATCATTAGCAATGACCACCAAAATTTTGATATTGCTGATTTGTTTGAGTATCATGCCCGGAGGAATAAGTTTACACAAATATCAACTCGTGCGCGAGTTCTCTTCAGTTGGAAGGAAATGACGTTGGAAAAGATCAAAATCAAGTCAAAAGGATAAACCCTAATTTCAAGTTTTGAGTTCGATATTGTTTAGAAGGGTCATAATAAATAATTATAGTCATTTTAAGGGGTTTTTTTTAATGGATTTAGGCTTTTTTTGGTAATTTTTAATATTTTGGGTAAGTTAGGATATTGGGATGCTATATAAGTCATTGTTATGTTTGTAATCGGGAAGAATATGAAGCTCAGCTTCGCTTTTGGGGTCTCCATGGTTCTTCCTTGTGGATTTAGGGTTTTGTCATAAGGTTGAGGATGGCGATCTTCTTCCTTAATCCTTTTGTGCATTCCGCGATGCCACACAGGCTAACATCATACAATATTTTCTCCTGATTTTGAGTGTTTAAACTGCTAGGTGATGTAGGATGGACCTCATGGCCACGTGTAGAGCCCATGTAGTTTTAGAAATTTAATTTTATGTCATTAATTTCTTTAAATATTGTAATTAGGATTAGTTTTTCAGTTTATTTAGTTTCCTAGATTAATTAGTTATCTTAGCCCCTAAGTTTCCTTTTATTATTTATATGGCATTGTACAAAAGAAATCTTTAGAGAGAGTTGATTAATTGATTTTGGGTTTTCCCATTGAGGTGCGTCCCATCTATGGTGTCGTTGGAAATGTTTGAAGTGTCCTTAGACAAGTGCTTCAACACTTCTCGCAAGCCCTAACCTTAGGCCCTACATTAATTGGCATCAGAGAAGAACCCTCGATAGATCAGTGTGATTACCGCTACTATCCCTCCCATCTCCGTTCATCTCCCCCAATTCATCCCAAAAATCCCCAACCATCTGATAAATGATAACCCAACTTCCTTGCTATCACCCTCATGCGCCCAACCATTCACCATTGCCTCACTACCAAAAAAAACAAACCACCTCCTCAGAACACGCAGCCCTGAGCCAAACCTCATATTGAACACCTCCACCCCCATCTCCTTTCTCATCTCCACCAAAAGAAAAAAAAAAAAAAAAAATTCCCCATCGCCAACCCATCCCAAACAAAATCCCTAGCCCGCCTTCGTTTCTCCACATTCCAAAATCCTCAAAGCACCAAAAGTACACTACCCAAACCCTATTTGATCTCACAACCTAAACCAAAGACAAGCATCCCTAAACCCCACCATCGTCCCATTTAGTCCCTTTCTCCTCCACCCCAGAACTAGACTGCCATCTCCCCAACAAACCGTCCATCCTCTCTGCCCATCATCACCGTCACACTGCTAAAGCCCACAACCAGAGGAAAAACCCAAAAAAAAAAAAAAACCATCAATACTTGCAACCATAATTCGAGATACCCAAGACCAACCAAGCACCAACACACTAAACCATCTACCGCCGCAGTTCCACTATACTACCATCTCACTACCAAAACCCACTCCTAGCTAGCCTTTTACCTTTCCACCAACCACACTCCCAAAGCCCCACAAGCCATTCTTCATTTCCCATCTTAGAAGAAATAAAAAATAATAATAACAAAAAAATAGAAGAAGAAGAGCAACAGAGACGGAAGCAATAACTAGTGTGGAAGACATACTTTACGTTGTGTTAGACTGCTAGCAGCGCCAACAACCATCCTAGTCATCGTCATCGGCCAAGGTCTCTTGCCTCCTCTCTAGTTGAAATAGAGCACGATGGAACACCACTTTCTTTTCTTCTTTTAGGGTTCCTTTGAAGAGTACATGTGCTTGACTTACAATCAGGTTAGGTTGGACCCGACCCAAACTATTGTGCAGCCACTTTAGGAGGTTTCAGATATGTTTTCTTACACCAACCAGATTCGAGTTCAAGGGTAAGACCTAGTCCACTACAGATAAAGCTAAGGTGTAGTTATCAGCAGCAGTTAAATACACAACTCGACCAAATTTGAAATGTCAAATTTGTTTTTGTGATATCAGAACCATTTGACATGAGATGGTAGATCCATTTTTGCCAGCGTACTCTTGGAGAGCACATCCATGACATCAAGTTAGTAAAATTTTAAATTGTGGTGTCTACATGATGCAGCCCAAGGGTTAGGGCTTGCGTGGAGGTGCCTAAGCACGTGTCCAAGGATACTTCGAACGGTCACAAAGACTTCAACACATACGAGGACACACCTCTCCACGAAAACCTAATTCTATTAATCAACCAAATCTGAGAATCTCTTTTCTACAATGCCATATATATAGTAAAAGCAAAATTAATGTGTAAGAAAACCCTATGCTAGTAATGGAATTTGAGAATCTCTTTTCTACAATGCCATATATATAGTAAAAGCAAAATTAATGTGAAAGAAAACCCTATGCTAGTAATGGAAACTTTCCTCTGGGAGATTTGGTTGATTAATAGAATTAGGTTTTCCTAGAGAGGTGCGTCCTCGTGTGTGTTGAAGTCTTTGTGACCGTTCGAAGTGTCCTTGGACACGTGCTTAGGCACCTCCATGCAAGCCCTAACACTGGGCCTGCATCACTACATCCACAGAAAAAATTGACTGGAGCCATTGCTCAATTATTTACTACGGTTAATCAAATCCATGCCACTCTTACAAGGATGGAAATCAGGCTTATCAATTTAGAAAATAATAGCCATGGACGATGAGATGGACAAGAGATTGACATTGGTTCCTACTTGCTAAAATCTCAAATTCAAGAGAAGTTTACACTACATTCCAAAGTCTATCCAATGGCAGATGACAACATAGAAGAAGATTGATCTACTGAAAAATTGCCTACAAAACTCAATTTAAAGGAAAACATTAGAAGCTTAGCCCATTGAACTACAAAATAAATTACTTGCTCCTATGCACCCACAAAACGATTTACCATTGGCATTCCCCATGTTGACTTCATCTTTGGGGATAATCAGTGGACAAACCAAAATTGTGATTTGATGGTACAAATTCCACACGTGCTGTATCCAATGGATCGATCGCACATCCATAAACATTGTCTATCAAATCAAAGAATGTGTCATGCTCAGAGTTTTCACAATGTGCATAGAAGCTCAAGCTCAACCAACTGATTAAAAGTTCAGCCAATTGATCTTTGACCCAATAGGACATTAACTAAACTTAAGGTCGACTTCTACCCAAGTTGGGGAGAATGATGCAAGATGGACCTCATGGCCACATGTGTAGGGAACACGTAGTTTTAGGAATTTAATTTTATGTCATTAGTTTCTTTAAATATTGTAATTAGGATTAGGTTCTAGTTTACGTAGTTTCCTCGATTAATTAGGTAACTGAGCCCCTAAGTTTTCTGTTATTATTCATATGAAATTGTACGGAAGAAATCCCTAGAGAGAGTTGATTAATTGATTTTGGGTTTTCCCATTAAGGAGCGTCCTCATCTATGGTTTTGTTGGAGACATTTTAAGTGCCCTTAGACATGTGATTCGGTACTTCCTGCAAGCCCTAACCCTAAGGCCTGCATCAGTAGCTATATGGAAATCTCCTTGAAAATATCTAAGATATATATATATATATAGGGAAAGACTATTATGCATCCATCCTTTACCACAAGGTGAGGGACAATTTCCTTTTTAGATTAATGAGGTAAAAAAGGTGCCATGATGTGTGACGGTTTTGTCCGTTTGGACATTAATACTTTCAAAAAATGGAAGTGACCCTCACCATAGTGTGAGGGACATATGCATAGAAGTTTTGTCCACATATATATACATTGTTGGTGGATAAATCAAGAGAATGTGTAAATGCAAAATTCGAAAGATGGTAGGAGACTTTAGAATCAAAGGGTTTTAAAATAGTCATGTGACAACTAGATATAACAATTGCAACTTCAATAGGGATGCACATTAAGTTAAAATGCCTGTGAGGATTGAAGCTGATAGATACAATAAAGAAACTAATTCCAACACTTTAGCTAGATAATTAGTAAGGATGGGGAGATTCATGAAGATAAAAAGCATAGAAAAAAAGCAGGATGGTTGAAGGGTAGTGATGCAGGACAGACCCATGGTCCCCGATGGGTCGAGCCGCCTTTCGGCCCAACCCACTTATCCTAGTCTCTTTAAGATTTTATTTGCTTATTTATGTCTTAAGTTGTGCTTAGTGGCTGTTTTAATCTAAGCTGTCAATGTGATTGAATGGTCTATATTAATCCTAGGGTTATTTCTTTCTCTATATAATGATGTAAGGCCTTTTTTACTAATATTTTTGGGATCTTCCCAAGTCTTTCTGAAGTTCTCCTCTAAATCCCTAACACCTCCAGATCGGAGTTTGGTGAGAACCCAATTTTCTCCTCTATCTTCATCTTCTACCTTGCCTGCCTCATTTCATTGCCTCCTTTCCACATAATTTCGTATCAAAGCCGAAGAACAATTCATGCCGGATTCAAAATTCGGCAACCCATCTTCATATTGATAACCATATACATCCTCCATCTGCCTATCGTCACTACCATCCACCCAAAACCCACCGATTGCCAAAACCCCAAAGTCCCCAGCGATCACCAAAACCCCAAAGTCCCCAAATCCAATCACTCCCACCCAATCGAATACTGCAGAACCCCAATTGAGCCATTCCCAACCCACTAGATCCCATCCAAACCCACCTGAACCTCTTTACCACCATCCCCATCATGGAAACCCCACAACAATCCCCAGAAACCCAGTCGACCCCATAAACCCACTCCAACCAAGAAATCCCTCTCCAAATCTCCAAGCCCCTTTGAGTCCCTAAAATATCCACACCCCATCTTTAGCAAAACCACTCAAAACCATGATGCCCAAATACGGTCACAGATATGGATACCGGCACAGAGAATGGAGATTTGATACAACAACTTCAGAAATTTAAGACATGGATACTGGTACGGTATCACTTAAAATATGATGTGGACATGGGATACGACACGAATAGGGGTACGAATATCATATTTTAGTAGTATGTGATATATCATACATGACTAACTACTAGAGTGGGTCCCTGGAAATCTAAGTTTAAAGTGGGATGACGTGGTCAAACTTATAATCTAAAAAAATTACAGCTATCAAAATTAAAATGGAAAAAGGGAGAGAAGTTTCAACTTTTCAAGGAGAGGGAAATATAATTTAAATTGAGAAAAGGATTGAATGACATGACAAGAAAGGCCACTTCCTATCCAGTAAAAAAATATAAATAAAATGAAAGAACTTTAAATATGATAGAAAAAAAGGGAAAACAACCATCGACTATATAGAGGGTTTTGAGTTTTGCAATATTAAAATAAAACAAATGGGGTTGAATGTAAAAATGAAAATACTCTTTTTAAGTTATAACCAAAGACTTAAGACAAGATTTGTTGTTTAGCTCAATTTTAGATGAATTCCTCCAATTTTGACTTTTTCATTTAGTAAAATACAAATCAGCCGTATCCTAAAATTGTGTGTTATATCCTAGCCGTATCTTGCAGTGTCCCGTACCCATATCCGTATCGGACCGTATTGGTACATATACCTCAAGTCAAATGAGGTATTTTGGTATCATAGACTCAAAGCCTAGATCCCAACTGAGATCCTACAAACTGCCCTCAAAACCACTCTAGACCCTTTTCGAACTTCCAAAACCCTCAATCCCCTTAAAATCTTGTTTTTCGGCCCCCAACCCAGTGCACAAAAAAAAAAAAAAAGTGCACCTAGCACCTGTCGTTACGGCACCCGTTGTTGGAATCAACTACCATTTCCTCGAAGCCACCAAGCTTACCGTCACCCATCTTCATTGACGATCAGCCACATCGGTGCCCAACAGCCACTTTCACCCTGCCCAACTCCTCTCCCCCACCCTCATCTGCTTTGTTGTCGTCGTCCTTTGCCTCCAGGTCTCTCGCTACAAGTTGCACGCACCGCCCACTAGACCACCATCGCCTCTCTCCTCCCATCAATTGAGTCAACCACTCAGGCACTCACCATAGCCACCATCTTCATCGTCTTTGAATAGAAGATAAGAGGCCCAAACTCAATTTCAGCCCTTTTCTCTTCTTTCAGGCTTTGAGATCGAGAGAGAGAAAAACAAAAAGGGTGGGCTTGGTTTTAACATCAGGTTGGACCTGATCTGCAGCACAGCCTAGCTCAGTCATAGTCCAGGTCCAGGACAGCTTTGGGTCAAGCAGACCCGTTGTGTGGAAAAAGAAAAAGGAAAGAAAAAAAGAAGAAGCCTCGTTGACATCATTAGGTGACGTTAGAGCTAACATCAGCATCCAGTCAACATATGGTTTGATTAAATTGATGGGTGAATTTTTTTTTTTTTTTTTGCGATATCGGGGCTATTCAGAATTTGATTTCAGATCTGTTTGATCATACGCACTCGTGGTGACAAGATCTACATAGTGTAGGTGTTAAGGCAGATTTCATCAATTAAGGGTCCATAGTCAATTCAATCTCAACCATCCATCTTCAAATGGCAAGATCTCCTCCATCTGGAATCTAATTGCCAAATCAATATGAAATTGCAACAAGATGACTACAATGATGAACTTCAAAGGGATTTGTATAAAAAGAAATACAAATCATGGTATTATGCGAATGAAACTACCTTTAAGCAGATCCTTAATTTGAGGCAAGGAAATTTGAACGTTGATGAGTATTTCGAGCAATTTTCATGGTTGCAAAGATCATTGCTTTCTTTGTTAAGACTTGGATGTCTGGCTAAATCCATTAATGATAAAGTTATTTCTACCTTTGCAAAATCTAAATGCAAATCATGCTGCTTGACTAAAAGTGAAGTAGCGCAGGGAAGAAGAATAGCCAACGGGTTAATCTCTAAGCCAAAAGGCTTAAGGACAGAATGTCTTGGTGTTTCACCAAAGACAAACAAAACTCTCTCAAGTGAGAACCAAACTCAAATTCTTATTCAATATCAATTTCTATATCTCATGAAGAGATTATATCTTTATTTATAACTAAGATATTATCTAATAAAGGAAACAACTAATTCCAATCAAATAAAAAGTCCTAAACCAAACATGAGTGGACTTTCTAATAATTAAGAAAGCAATTAAAGCAACTAATAATAATAGGATCTACTTTACTCTACTGGCCTTTATTGGTCTTAGGTTCAATGGGCTGGCCAATCATGGATCTGGCCTGCATCAATTTTCTCCCGCTTGGAGGAGAACTTGTCCTTGAGTTCTGTAAATGTCCACCTGGGTCGAAAATCATTCAAACAAACTTTTGTCTTGTCTTCAGATCTACATTTTCATGATATGGCTTGAAAGCTTTTTGTAGTTTTTTCCTCCATGCAATAGGAGATCTGAATGTTCTCAATTGTTGGTCTCTGCATGGAGCTTGGATGTGTGAATGGACCAGTAGATGCTTTAGGTGTTGACTGTCAGATATCCATATGTGATCTCTGAAGATGAAGTCAATGTGGGAAACTTCAACAACTTGAACTGCTTGTGAGATAATTGGAACAATGTATTTCACCGTGGACGACCTAATTGAATTTTCTGGAAAAGGTGGAACAAACAATTCTCTTGGATGATCAATGTCCACTTGTATGTCATCTTGATGCACCTTTTGCTTCTCACTTGAAATTATGATGAGATCTTTCTTTCCATGAATGGGCTTCTCAACATCACCATTGGAATTTGTTTCTTCTTTGTGTTCATCTTTTGACTCTTCAATTGATGGTGATGAGGTAGATGAAGAGGTTACTGGTTGTAATGAAACAAGGTCAATATATCGTCCTTTCTAAGGGAAAGAATAAATATTCTTCTCTTTGTCATATTGCACTTTCCGATCAAGAAGCCATAGTTGTCCCAAAAGAATATAAGTGATATTCATGGGAATTACATCACATCAAATTTTATCTTCATATACACTAATCTTGAAAGATACTAGACATCTGTGAGTTACGGAAATGACATAAGTACTAGACCATGCAACTTTGTAAGGCTTTGGGAGAGTCTCTGTAGGCTAATTGAGTTTGTCAATAACATCTTGTGACACAAAATTGATAGCACTGTCATGATCAATAGTCAGATTGGCTAACCTGTCTTTACACCGTACTCATGTCTAGAATATCATAGTCTGCTTCCACTCTTTGTCTTCCCTTTCATTGGTGGTAAGAAGTCGACGAATGACAAGGGTGTGAGTATTTTCTCCTTCAAAATTTGTTTCCCTTAGATGATCTCTTGTTCGTCGCGGAGAATGTTTTTTTTTCAGGCTTAACTTGTTGCAGGTGGGACCGTTGAAGCATGTGCTCAACATGAATTGCTTCCTTATATGCTTTATGAACATTGTTGCAAGGTTTCATCTTCTCAAGAATGTCTGGCTTCAAACCTTTAATAAAGCGAGTCGAATCATGCAGTTCATTTTGTTCCAAGCCATAAACTTGGTGCAGCCTTGAAAATTGAATCAAATATTCATAAACTGTCAAATCTGCGTGTCTGAAATTGAGGAACTGTTTAAAGCAGACCTTATTTTCATAATACCATTCTCCATATTTATACTCATACAACATGCTTTGAAATTCATCAAATGGTCCAAAGATTTGCATAGTGACTTTGATGGAAGAATACAAAATTTTCAAAAAAATGGACTGACCTGATGACTTGATCTTGTGTACAGAAATATGAACGTGAAGATAGATCTTAAATCGGAGTGTAGATGGCCAAGAGATCACCCTTTTGAAAAAAAATAATGGACTTTGCTTTTTTGGCTCAGCTTGGCTGGGCCCTAAAAGTTTTTTTTTTTGCAATTAAATGGGTTAAATCTTACTAGATATAAGACCTAGAGGATGGGTCTGGTTGGAGCTTAAGTTATGGGTCATGGGCTGAGATGGACCCGAGAGCAGGACCCGAAAAGAAGAAAAAGAAAGAAAAGGGTCTAGAACCCTGTTTGATTTTGCTGGCTTCGTCAGGAAGAGGAGGAAGGGGTGATGGCGACCACGGATTGCTGCCTTCGTCCGGAAGAGGAGGGATGGGTGGAGCAGCGGGGAGGTGAAAGGGTGTTGGCGACCACGGGGAAGCGACAATGCTTGACGAGGATGTTGTCGGTCGTCGGTGCACGGTATGTGTCACCTTTCTCTCCTCTATCTCTTCTCTTTCTTCTCTGTTTCTTTTTTCTCTTCTGCTTTGATTTTTTTTTTCTTTTGGGTTTGGGGATGGTTGACAGCGACCGATGGGTGGGTTCAGCTGGGGTCAGCGGGTCGTTTGATCGGGTTGGGAAGGTAGATGATGGTCGAAAGGGGGTCGTAGGGTTAGGATTCTTAGGGTTTTGCGTCGGTTGGGGTTTGGAGTAGGGTGACCATGGTCAAGATGGGTGTGGGTTTGGCATCGGTGGGTAGGGATGGGGTTAAAAGTAGTTGTAAAAAGTGGGATGGTATGTGATTGAGGGTTGGGATCGGATTTGGGTTCGGAATATGGGTGTCTGGGGTGTGCGTTAGCGGGATGGGTAACGATAGGTAGGAAGAGGAAGTGGGGATGGGGTTAGGGTCTCGAGACATATTATGGTGGTGGGATTGGGTGCTGCCAGAAAACAGCAAGTGTGAAGGCGGTTTTGGTGTAATGGCAGTGACGATGATGGGACTCGTTACTTCAGAACAACGATTAAAATGGCAATCTGAGACTTGAACCTGTCTTTGATACCAATTGAAGCAGTGCAGGGAAGAAGAATAGCTAACGGGTTAATCTCCAAGCCAAAAGGCTTAAGGATAGAATGTCTTGGTGCTTCACAACAACGATTAAAATGGCAATCTGAGACTTGAACCTGGCTTTGATACCAATTGAAGCAGTGCAGGGAAGAAGAATAGCTAACAGGTTAATCTCCAAGCCAAAAGGCTTCAGGATAGAATGTCTTGGTGCTTCACCAAAGACAAACAAAACTCTCTTAATTGAGAACCAAACTCAAATTCTTATTCAATATCAATGTCTATTATCTTATGAAGAGATTACATCTTTATTTATAACTAAGATACTATCTAATAAAGGAAACAACTAATTCCAATCAAATAAGAAGTCCTAAACGAAAAATGAGTGGACTTTCTAATAATTAAGAAAGCAACTAAAGCAATTAATAATAATAAGATCTACTCTACTTTACTAGGCTTTATTGGTCTTAGGTCCAATGGGCTGGCCAATCATGGATCTAGCCTGCATTAAAAAGTCATGTGTTGCCTTTCCAATTCATTACTCTCATGCAACTAAGCCCTTTGATGTGATTCATTTAGATGCTTGGAGTATTGCTCCTCACTTGAGTCGGAATGGTTATAAATATTATGTCAGTTTTATAGATGATCATTGCAGATATACATGGATTTATTTTTTAAAATCTAAAGATTATGTGTTTTACACCTTTACAAAGTTTTATCATATGGTCAATACACAATTCCAAACTCAAATCAAGATAATTCACTCTGACTCTTATGGTGAATACGCCTTTTCCGCATTCTCATCATTTTTATCTAAAAAAGGCATCATTCATAAAAAATCTGGCCTACATACGCCACAACAGAATGGGATTTCAGAACGAAAAAATAGGCACATCCTTGAGATTGTTCATACCTTACACGTAGAGGCACTAATGCCTCCACAATTTTGGTGTGAAGCAGCCCACACAGCAGTACACATAATCAATCGCTAACCTTCCAATGTCCTTTACAAAATATCTCCATATGAGTGTCTCTTTGGTAAACCGCCTTCTTATGATCACTTAAGGATTTTTTGTTGCCTTTGCTTTGCATCTTCCTTCCATTTAAAGAAACAAACTTTCTCCTCAAGCTGCAAAATGCATGTTTTTGGGATATAGTGATAACCACAAAGGATTCCTATGCTATGATCTAAAAGAAAAGAGACTTCGCATATCACGCAATGTTGTGTTCTTAAAACACATCCCCTTCTACTCTCTGTGCTTTGAAAATCATCCTATGCATGTCTCATACCGACCAAAATTCCCGAACTCCTTGCCTCTTCCACCACCCATTCCACAAATCTATGCACAACGTCCAAAAATAACACCACCAGCTACTTCTCCACCTGATCCACCGATATTGCCAACTTCTGCTTCCTCAGGTATAAAATTTTCCTCTCCTCCAAAATTACAACACTCTAGTCATGTTTATGTGCCCCCTGACAAATATGGATTTATTGCCCTTCTCACCACCTTAAATCCTATTCTAGTTCCCACTTCCTATTCACAAGCCTAAAAAAATACTCTGCTAGTGCGATGCAATGAATGAAAAACTATTAGCTCTTGAATCTAATTCTAAATGGGATCTTGTCCCCACTCCGCCAAATGCTTCCATTATTGGGAGTAAATGAGTCTACACACTCAAAGTTCATTCTGATGGGAGCCTGGATAGGTATAAAGCACAACTTGTTGCACAAGGATATAAGCAAGAGTACGGGATTGACTATGAGGAATCCTTTTTGCTTTTGTCCAAAATTAGCCACTCTAGCAAATGGACGTAATGAATGCCTTGTTACATAGAGACCTTCAAGAAACAATATTTATGAGACCACCACCGGGATATGCCTGTCCTTCAAAGCATGTTCGTAAATTGAAGAAATCACTATATGATCTCAAACAGGCCCCTCGTGCTTGGTTCAAGAAATTCCAATTGGCTATTCTTCAAGCAAAATTCTACTAAAGTCCAAATGATAGCTCTTTATTCTTCAAACATACGTCTCGTGACTGTATTATTCTGCTAATATATGTGGATGGCACAAATATAAGTGAAAATGATGTGATTGGAATATCTGAATTCAAGACTTAGCTTATGAGATCCTTTAAAATGAAAGATCTTGGGTGCCTAACTCACTTCCTTGGCTTGCAAAATCTCTTGAATGAAGAAAGGCATTCATGTGTCAATCAAATATGCCGCAGATTTAGTTAAATAAGATTGTCCTGAAAATGCAAAGCCATTCGTGTTTTGACATCTCTAGAGCTCAATGTTAAAATTGGGAAAGACGATGGAAATCCCCTGGAGGATCCAATACTCTTTCGTCATCTCATAGGCAGCCTGCTTTACCTTACAATGACTCGGCTAGATATATCTCACGTTGTACACACAGTCAATTGGTTCATTAGTAATCCTCATAAGCCACATCTACATGTAGTATATCGCATCCTACGTGCATAAAAGACACTATCAATCATGGTATACTCTACTCTGCCACTAAGTCATTACAGTTTCAAGCCTATGCTCATGCTGATAGAGCTGGTTGTCCATATACCCGCCGTTCTATAATAGGGTGGTGCGTGTTTCTTAGAATCTCTATCATATCATGGAAATACAAGAAACAACATACTCTTTCCAAATCATCGGTCAAGGATGAGTATCAATCTGTCTTTGGTAAGCAATGAAATTGTATGGCTTCGTCAATTACTTTAGGAATTTGGTGCATTTCCTCTCAATCCAACATCGCTTTATGTGGACAATACTAGCGCCATTCGCATTGCCAAAAACACCGTCTTTCATAAAAAGACTAAGCATATTGAGATTGATTGTTACTTCATTCGGCAACAGGTTGTCTCCAATATCATCCATTTGCCTTATGTCTCCTTTCATGATCAATTAGCCAATGGTTTCACCAAAGCACTCCCTTGTAATCGTCACAACTATCTTTGTTCCAAATTGCTTGTCTGCTCCAACCCGCATGAATTTGAGGGGAGTGTAGAAACCAGGACAATTATGTCGGATGTTGTAAAGATAGTAGTCAAACACTATGCATATGGAATGACCTTGTACATATCAATTTTGTAGCCATTAAATCTTTTATTATTTATTCTTAGGCTGGATTAGATTGTGATTGATTGTAATCTCAGCCCCAGATTGGGCCATTTATATGTTATAAAAAGGCTGTCGATCCCCTCATTGGAGATACGACCTATTCTTCAATTTCTCTTATTCCTTGCATTATATTTTCAACCTATTTGAGATAGGCCTACAAACCTGCCTTTGCGCCCAGCGCACTTACCTTAGTCTATTTAAGATTTTATTTGCTTATTTATATTTTAAGTTGTGTCTAGTGGATGTTCTAATCTTGGCCGTCAATGTGATTGAATGGTCTAGATTAATCCTAGGGTTATTTGCTTATTTATTTCTTTCTCTATATTATAAGATTTTATTTGCTTATTTATATTTTAAGTTGTGTCTAGTGGATGTTTTAATCTTGGCCATCAATGCGATTGAATGGTCTAGATTAATCCTAAGGTTATTTCTTTCTCTATATAATGATGTAAAGCTTCTTTGGTTAATAGTTAGTTATTGATGATTAATGAAAGTTTTGGGATCTTCCCTAAGTCGTCTTGGAGTTCTCCTACAAATCCCTAAGGCCTTCGGACCAGAGTTTGATGATAACAAGATTGAAGGGAGAATTTTATAGGACAAGTAGACCAGCTATGAGCGAAGCAATAGAATATTGTCCAATCAAGAAGCATTACATGCAAAAATGAGTATAGCAGAGAAAAGATTGTTGAGCTGGATGTATGATAAAACTAGGAAAGAAATTATTAAAAATGTGTACATTCAAGAGCATTTACGGTTAGCATTGATTGGTGATAAATTGAAAGAGACTCATTTGAGATGTTTGGGCATGTTCAATGCAAGCCAACTATGATGGCCCATCAAGGGAAAGAGGTAGGCCAAAGAAAACATGTATGGAAGTAGTAAGGTTAGATTAGAAGTCCAACCTTGGCCCATGATATATTGGAAAGGAGAAACATAATTAGCAAATTATTGGTGAGTGTTCATCCATAAGGAATAGTTCGATTTTATTAGTTTTGTATGAGAAGTTGAAGGTTTTGCTGGAAGTCCTAACCAATCATTAAGACAGACACTTTCCTTTATTTTAATAGTAACAGACAGTGTTATGTCGTGGATAATGTTGTATAACATTGTGGCTTCTTGGGATATGTGATGGTAAGCGCAATTTATATCAGCAGTGTAGTTGCTTCATGATTGTACAATCTTTGCTATGAAGCATATAAAAATGTAGTTTATATCAGCACTATCATTGATTCTACAGTTTTTACTGTGAAAATTATATATAGGTGTTGTTTATATCAGTAGTGGTGCTAATTGTGTAGTTTATGCTCTGAGCATATAAACTAGAATTCCTAGTTGCTTCAGCAATGTTGCTGATTGAAAAGTTTATGCTTAGAGCATAAAAGGTTAAGTTGTCAATTGGTCTGCACATATTTTAGGCAATTGGTTGCTGGATGCAGTTGCAAAAGGAAGGATTAGCGTGTTGATGGTTGTTGAATGCAGTAAAGGATGCTATTGCCCTGGTGCAGTAAATGTCTTTCTAAATCTTCTTTGATCGGGCAGGAAGGCAAAATGCAATTACTATCATAGAGATTAGTTAGCAAATTTTCTTACCAAGGTTGTCATAGGAGCAATTATAAGATGTTTGTTCGAAGTTGGCATAGTGGATAATCTATGTTTTTTCCAAGTCGGCATAATAGATAATCTATGTACCAAATTGAGGGGAGTATTGAGAAATGACTAAATGGCTAATTTGTAATTTTTGTAGACTAATTTGTAATTATGGAAAATTTTGGTAGAAAATGTTTCTTATAATTTTTTAAAATAGTGAACAATATGTGAAGTGTTAGGGTTGGTCATAATTAGGGTTGGATGACCAGTCGTCTTCATGGTGCTCTCCAAATTCTCTTGCCTTCTTAAAACCCTAATTTTCTTCTCTAACTTCTTTTTTCTTCTTTAATCTTTTAAGATTTTCACATAATTTCTTGAGGATTAACTTTCAAATCCTCAAAGGTCCCAAAGCCAATGATACATCATAATTTACAAGTTATCAAATCCAACATTTCAATAAAAGGAAGTGTCATCAATTTATGTGCATAGTTACCCTTTCGAAGAATGTAACAAAAAGCTCGGATAGAGAACTTTGATTTACTTGACGGAAGCGTTGATATTTAAACCTTGCAATGTTAGCAGCACATGTATCTTGTATGTGTCTCTCAACAATGTGCCTTGGTCCTACATAAAGGGATAGTATGAGTATTGCATGTATCATGTGCCAATTACATCATGAATACAACCTAATAAAGTTTATTACCTTACACCTTGTCCATTTGAAGGGCCAAATACAGTTGAGTTTCCACCTATTTCTATTTTGATAAGAACAAATAATATCATTGACAGGAGATCCCATAGAAGGCCTAAGACAAACCTTAGGTAAGCAATCAGTGGTTTCACTAGCCTCTTTAGAATCATGGTAAAGGGCTCATCAAACTAATAAGAAACATCAATGTTGTACTTATAATAAGAGAACCCTCCATCATTCGAATTCAACTAAAAGGTCACAAGAGAAAGCAAGGCCCCTACCAAATATTGCAATGTTGAAACGTGAAAATATCAGTCACAGTTCAGAGCTCAATTTTTAACACTGCAATATGGTGGACAATATAATGCCAAGTCTTGCACAAGTTCTTGAAGTGATTAAACAATAAAAAAAAAATGATAGCAGCGACATTCTAAATTAACCTTCCAAATAAAGTTGGCCAAGTTCACTCTTAAGGATAAAGCTAATTATGTGGATTTCTTCTACACGAATTCTCATTCGATTCGAGGAACTACAAGCAAAATAAAAATCCTATGATACTGCATATAAAAGATGCCTACAATGATATATACACCTGTAAGATCATCAGCAATATTTCCCATGTAGATGTCCTTCAATGGAGGAAAAATGGCAGGGTTGCAGGTCTGCAATAAAGCATTAGAATAGGTGGGAGAAATTAGATAAAACCGAAACGCCCATACCTTCTTAAAAATCTCACTAATGTTCGTTCTAGCTAAAAAATAAATAGAGGAAAGCTAAAGCGAGTGCTCCAACAAGATCGCAACACTAAATAGAAAAGAATTCTTTTTAGGAAAAAAGATGAAGAAAAGAAGGGTTCCAGTTGCCTTTTCTTTCCTTGCAGTGACTATATCCAAACTCTATCACTTGTGTTACCCTAAGTGATAATGTGTCAGTGCTATCTCAGATGAGTCAGACCTAAAATCCACAAAGATCTGGCATCCTAACCATTTCATCAAAGAAATTTTAGGAAAGAAGTAGAAGGTCTTAAAACACAAAAGGTCAACTACAGATCCATTGACCACTCATTTTCCCAAATATCTTTGACTCAAGAGAAAAGATATCCAATCTATATGCATTTTAAAGGACTGCAGCAGAACAATTCTGATTTTGCAAGACATGCCCACATGTACAAATAATGTAATTACACATTTTTTAATTATTAATACAATCACTTTAATAAAAATAAAAATACAAAAGAATGTAGTCACTCACACCTTGAGGAAAAAGTGAATAACAAATTAATACTTCCTTAAAAGAACGTCACCTGAAAATGGAAGATAACCATCAAACAAAGAGAATATGAGTTCAATGTTCCAGTCTTCGGATCATTTATTTCTTTTGCTTTTGCCCATTCTTTGATCTGGCAGAAACATCAAATGCCAAAAAAAAAAAAAAAAGATGAAGAAAAGAAAAAAATTAGATAAATGTCAGACAAAATTTTATACTGATCAACTATTATCAAATAAATTATTGAGACAGACCAGTAGAACCATATCACGGAATCTCTCATCAATCTCAGTGATCCAGAGCATGAATTTGGACTTTATTTGACCAATAAGATTACAGATTGAGATATCACATGAAGTCCCCTGATAGTTCCCTTTATATATTAGAAGGGGAACCCTTGCATTTGGAATAAATTCCAAACTAAGAACACCTGAAATCAAGAGACACATAGATGAAGTGGTAAAAACAAAAAAAGCTATTAATTCACTGAGTAGGAGATCTCAGTCAAAGAGAAAAATTGCAATTCAATATTTTCATTAAAGTAATCAGTTACAGCTAATCAGAGAAAGTAATATTGTAACAATTGTGGACTACTACTTAAGTCCACTACAAGAGGACATTTTGAATGGTGCTCCACAAGTTGGAAAACACGCAGTAATGATCCAAACAAGTGAAAGATCAAGCACAGAAATGGTGGGTCATGATCAGGTTTATTACCTAAAAATGAAACTAAAACGCCCAACCATTTAATGATTTCAGTTGAATGAAAACCATCAGTTTATGGCTTTAATTCTTTATGTTCCATTTACTGTCAATTACACAGGTTCTGCCTTGGAATTCTATAAAAAACTATCAATCACCAAGGTTGTTATGCATCCTCATTAATGGGCCAGGCCCAACCCAACCTGTCAGGACTAGCCAGACTCAAGCATGTCCTTAACGGATGCATGCCAGGACAGTCAGGCTCAGTGTGACACAGGATAGCCTGAAACCAGGAGGCCCTGATGCAAACAGTCATGCCAGCGGGTCAGCCGATCGATCTGGGGCATTAGTTACAGAGACACCATACTTGTGATCCACAATCCCACTCGTTCTTTGCAAGGCATGGACTGTTTTAGTTCAGTAGAACCAATTTATTTTGAACCTCTGAATCTTGATGTGGTTATTGTACGGTGTAAGGAACTTTGCCGACTTCAGGTTTTCTATTTACTTAGTAAGAGAAGAATTTTCTAGTTGTTGTTGTTCATCTTCCCCTGCAGCTGAGAGAGAGCGTTTTGGGTTTCAGATTCAGCAAAGTGATACTGACTGGCGGGTTTTGGGTTTTAGTTCAGTTTCAGATCATTAGAAGCCGGGAGGATTGCTGCAACCACTTTCCATTCCTGAATGGAAATGGGAACATATTACTATGGATTTTGTGTTAGGATTCCCACGAACCTTCCGGAACAATGAAGTAATTTGGGTTATTGTGGATCTTTTGACTAAATCCGCACATTTTATTCCCCTTAAGAATAAGACTTCGATGAAGGAATTGGCTCAAAAATATGTAAAGGAAATTGTTCAGTTACATGGCATTCCAGTTTCCATTGTTTCGGATAGAGATTCCAGGTTTGTGTCTAACTTTTGGAGGAATCTACAGATGGCTATGGGACACAGTTGCGTTTTAGTACGGCATATCATCCCCAAACTGACGGCCAGACTGAAAAGACCAACCAAACTCTTGAAAATATATTGTGTGCATGTGCTTTAGATTTCAAAGACAGTTGGGACGAATAGTTACCACTTGTGGAATTTGTTTATAATAATAGTTATCATTCAAGCATACAGATGGCACCTTTTGAGGCGTTGTATGGACGAAATTGTTGAACCCCTATTTGTTGGGAACAGGTCGGTGACTGAAGAGTTCTTGGGTCAGAATGGGTGCAAACTTCAACGGACAATATCAAGAAAATTCGGGATAGGCTTAAGACTGCTTACAGCAGGCAGAAAAGTTATGCTAACAACCGCAGGAGAGAATTAGAATTTACTGTGGGAGACCATGTTTTTCTCAAAGTCTCTCCAACCAAAGGAGTTAGGAGGTTCGGGAAAAAGGGAAAGTTGAGTCCGTGTTATATTGGGCCATTTGAAGTAACAGGACGAGTCAGTGATGGAAATGCCTATGAGCTCGCACTGCCACCATAGCTGTCAGGTGTACACAATGTCTTCTATGTATCTATGCTAAAGAAATATAAACCAGGCCCATCCCATGTTATAGACTTCGAGCCTCTTCGATTACAACACGATTTGTCCTATGACGAGAAGCCGGTGGCTATTCTAGAGACAAAGGAAAGAGCCCTGCGGAACAAAACTATCCGACTAGTAAAAGTACAATGACAACATCATAATCAACTCGAAGCCATGTCGGAGACAGAGGAGGAGGTCCGTGTGAACTATCAACACCTTTTTCCATCAGGTATGCTTTAAATTTGTAGGACCAAATTTCCTGGGGGGGAGGGGGGGGGGGCGGGGAGTATGTAATAACCTAACCTACCTCGGTGGGCCAGCTTTACAAGGTGGGCCATATTAGTCAACCATACTTGAAGTCAGAATGGGAGTCAATGATTAGGATTCCTTGTAAGTCCAAAATAGGCAAGAACAAGGTTATTATAAGTATAAGGAGTCCCAAACCGACCTCTCTCTAGGAATACTATTGCCAATAAGGCTTCCCCGCCTGTAGTTTCCAAACAAGACTTTCCTTTAAGCAGTAAAATATATGTGTAGAGGCTCTTGTTATCTCACACACATCAACGAAAAATTAAAAATTTTGAGAGAGAGAGAGAGAGAGAGAGAGAGAGAGACTAATTTAGTTGTGGAATTGTTAGAAGGAGAGGAAGATCAACAGCAGGACGACAGCAGATGTCCGACGCGAGGCTAATCACTGCCGGAGCAATATACTACTATACCAGGTGAGTAGAACTTTTGAACTTGGTAATAGAAGATCTGAAATTGATGAAATTTAAAGATGTATCATCATTCGATGGGCTACTCTCTACCATATATTATTGTTACAATGGATGCCGACCCTTGTTAGGGTAGTATCTCTGTTAATAGAATTACAGTAGTTTAGACGACAATATGGCTTCTGTCGATGTGTAAGGTGAGGCCTAGAGGGGCCATCTAATCATAGACCTGAACCAGAGATCTGATAATAGACACACGATCGACCCTAGTAGACTTATCCTAGTGGGAAGCAACTTAGTTGGCCCCACAGATATGATGATTGAAGTATCTTGTTACGCAAGAATGAATTTGATGACCTTGGAGTGTAACAGTTCGATTAAAAAAGGCCTAGTATAGGATGGAAAATTTGGAAAATTAGAATCTATGATTAACATACCTCTGGAACTTTGATTTAGGAAGCAAAGTTGAACAATTAACTTGAAGATTCAACCTGAATTTGAATTTTTCAGATTTTAGGTCGTCAAAAACCTGTTTGGCCGACTGGAGTTGTGGGCCACGTGATCAAAGATCAGGTCCCCACATCTTGTAGAGGACACATAGGTGACCCCATTGGTGGTGGTCCCATGTGATTGGGACCATTGGGACCCACCTCGAGATTTCGCTAAGATAGGCATGGCGTGAATAATCCCTAACGGAAGAAAGATAGAGGTTTCTGTCGACTTGCATATAATCTTATAAATTTATAAAAATTACAAAGTAGCCCCTGATGTTTTAGTTATATTTTTAAGGACCACTAAGACCTTATGATGTATATACAGCATGGTATTTTATGAACCCAACATTATCTAAATACCTAACTAGTGGAACCAATATCCAGATGATCTTATGGGCCAAAAGTGAGCCTTTCCTCACCAACTATTAGCTCCAATTCTTTTCAATTGAAATAACCACATACATTATGTCAATTTGAATATGATGTAAATTAATATGGTATTTTTACTTGTTATTCAAATATGATGGATTATGATTCCATATTAATTATGTCATGATTCCTGTGGTTGATTTACAATGACTAATTAGCTTCCTCAATAAGATCTGGGCAATGCCATAGCCTGGTACTAACTCCGACTCAGAGTGGGGCGATTAACCAGTGCTATGTGGCACTGACCAAAGAAAAAATTAAGATGATATAACTGATTATGATGGATATGAATATCTGATAAAGTTTATTGAATATGAACTTGAAGTTGATATTTGAAATAGAGTAACACCAACCAATAGCATTGAGAATAGAACTTCCCTCGTAGATGTTGGTTGAGGGAAGTAGGTTCAACAATCATGGTGGCAAGACAGACCATGTTGTTGATGAAAACGTAGATGCTCCAGTGTGGGAGTATCGGAACAGGCTCAATAATGATGGTGGATGACAAGCCATGTTGTTGATAGAAACGTAGATACACCCATATAGGGTATCAGAACCATTTGATTCTGCGGTGGAAAATTACTCAAGAAAGAAATTGATTAAGATGTTATTTTAACACCATTATTGAATATATAAATATTCATTGAATGAGTGAAAATATGCTATACCTTAATGATTTCTTATTCTAATCACCAGTGTTACTGACCAGTGGTTTGCCCCACTCCAGGTGATGCATTTGTAAAGGTTGCAGGGAGTGACGGAGATCAGCTGTTGGATTTTAGCATACGTGGTTGATCCAGAGCGCGAGAAGCAAAAGAATAGATTCTTAAATGAGATTAGCCCAATACTTAGTTGACTATTCTATTGCAAATAGAGACTTGTTTTTTTTTACTCAGTAGTCTTTATCATGAATTCTAATATACTTTATGATTTAAATACAATGGAATTTGAATGTTTTAGACCTTGATGCTCATGAGAATTAGATTTATGTGGTGTTATTATAAAATTGAGAATGTCTTAAGAATCTGAAGAGCTCTAGATTCTTGGGTCATTACAGGCTAGTATCCAGTTGTCTGGTTCCACTGGGAAGACATTTCAAGATCACAGTTTTGAAGTATCTACCTAAAGTTCGGTCCTTCATTGAAAGAACAATGCAGGAATGCAGACCACTGACATGAATTCTATTGCATTCAATGAAGGACAGTGATCTGCGCGCGCGCACACAGAGAGAGAGAGAGAGAGAGAGAGAGAGAGAGAGAGAGAGAGAGTCAAATTGCTGATCAAGTTATTACCCCTTCTCAAATCACCCAAAAACTTCATTAATAGTCACCATTTTAGTATATCCAAAACTTAGTTCATAATAACAAAAAGTTCTACTGATTCTCTTACATACCAATAAAAAATGTTTACAAAGACAAAAAAAAAAAAATCACTTTTAACTCCACTAATTCCCTTCCAAAGAAGAAAAGTGCCAGTTCGTATGAAAGGACAAGTCTACTTGCATGTTGCAAACCGTTTTTAATAAAGATCATAAAATTGAATGACTAAATGACAAGTAATTCATGGAACAACCAATTTCCATACTGTGGCCAGGATTCAAAAAATGTAGCCATGTCCCTACTTGTGATACAATTTCTCAAAGAAACATGCAAGTAGACTTGTTGAAACTCGATCATTTGATCAAAGATGCCCCCCTTGTACTGTTACCAACCACAATATTCTGAGATTAAAATGGCATCTAACGGTGATTGAAACTTTCTGCCTGTACATTATCCATAACGATCTACATCTAATACAGAAATAAAACACCCCCATGAAAAAAAAATGAACATAAATGTGCTATCTGTATTCATGCATTCAACATTGCACTCAAATTAACTATTTTTTTATCCATAACTATCAAGGTAATAATAATACAGAAATAAACTCCTCTTTATGCAAAGACTGACAAATATCAATCTTCATGATCAAACAGTTACAAGGATTAACAAATCATATAAACTAGGTTAATGAAAGCACAATAATATGAAGAAATTACCTTTCCTGTGCAAAGCTCTCATTAGATCCCTTAACATAGCTTGCTTGCGTCTTTTCCCAACAGATGGAACAAGTGAACCACTAGGTAAATCAACAGAAATATCAAGATCCCCCCATCTAGTGTAGAGATCAGAAACAAAGGAGCCAAAAGGTTCGACAAGGGCACCTGAATACATAACTTCCACTGCTGAACATGATGCTAATCACGGAAGTGCCAAAACAATACTAATGATTTTGTTAGTAAAAAATGAAGTTAATGAAATACCAAGAGAAAATGTTGAAGTCTAATCTGTGTAAACATTGTATGGTTTGGGAGGGATTTGAGTTCCCAGGGTTTTGGATGGGGTCATGGGGGGTTTTAGTTTGGGTTTGTTGAGGAGTCTAGAGTTTTGAAGGGGAAAGGCTTTGATGAGGTTCGGTGGGCAATGTTTTGCTGGATTCAACAAGTGGAGACAGGGTTGGGGTTGGAATGGGGTTCAATTAAGGTTATGAATCTGGTGGATTTAGTGGATTTTTGGGGTTACGAGGTTTTGGGAGCACCGGGAATTAGAGTTTACGAGTTTGAATTGGTGTAGGGCTTAGGATGAAGACTGATTGGTGGGGCTGAAATGGGATATGGTTTCGGCAGGGATTTGTATGGATTTTGGGTTTTGATAAGGGTCTAGTTGAGATGGTTTAATGGTCTGGGATTAGGGCTTCAATGGTGGGATCGGGTTTTGCGATTAGGGGATTATGGAGTTTGGATGCGGGTTTCTATTGGAGATTGGGTTATGATGGGTTCAGTGGAGTTGTGTTTAGGGTTTTGGGAATAATGGGAAGAAGGGGGAGTTGGATTTTGGGCTTGATGGGGTCGAGGTTTTATGGTTTCGTTTGGGATGTGGTTTCAAGGACAGATCCGAGAACGAAATTGAAGAAAAGGGAAAATTGTTACCAAACCAAATTGGATCTGAAGGGATCATTTGTTGTGATACCATTTGTTGTAGCCCTGGATCGACAAACTAGATAATAGACCAACTCTGAAAAGGGGATGGCTGTTTGGTAATTTTATTGGCAAGGTGAGTTTGGCCAAACACCCAACGGTCATCAAATTTAACTTAATGGTGTTTCGTTGCATTGGTGAGAAGTGAAAGGAAGTTTCGATACTTCATGAGACACAATTCTGACTACAATATTGTACATAGACTTAGCCATTTTTTCTGAATTTCCTATAGACAGAGTGGTTACCTCTCAGCTGTGTGCTCTAAATTGACTTGTCGCTCATGTATCTCCTTTCTTTTAGACCACTCATCATCATCGTCAAAGACTTGTCCCAACTATATTTGGGTCAACTATATAAATTCTATTTCTCTAATCCGACTTATTCTGAGCCAAATCCTCAGATAAGTTAAACTTCTTCAGATCTGATTTTATTACTTACATTTATGTCTTCTTCAGCCTATCCGTTCCCCGTGCTGGGCCATCCACTTGTATAGCAAAACTTTTTTCTATCAGCTCCATTACCGACCTATGTTCAACATACTCAAACCATCTCAAATGGGTTTATCTAATCTTATCCCCTATCGATGCTAACCTTAAATGTTCTTGAAAGTGCCCATTTCTAAATTTATATTTTTTAGTTTTATCGCACATCCATCTCAACATTCTCACCTTTGCTATATCCATTTGGTGCATATGTTGCTTCGTGATTGGCCAATATTCTATTCCATAGGTCATAGCTCATCTAATCACTATTTAAAAAAAATTTCCCTTCAATCTTGTCGACATTTGTTAGTTACTAAGCATTCTAGAAGCAAGTCTCCACTTCAACCATCCCGTTTTTATCCTACGTTCAACATCTTCATCAATCTTCTCATCCTTACTAATTATCAAGCCAAGCTACCGGAAAGAATCTCTATATGGTATCTCCTGGGTTTTTTTTTTTTGAAAATAATATCTCCTAGGCTTTAATTCTCACAATAGTTTCAACTCTTTTTATATGCCCACTGAAGTTGCAATCCATATATTTTATCTTTGTATGACTTATTTTAAAGCCTTTAGATTCTAAAGTCTCCCACCATCTCTCGAGTTTTGCCTCTACATCATCTCTTGATTCATCCACCAATACTATATCATCTGCAAACAATATATACCAAAGTTTCTCTTCTTGAATATGAGCAATTAACTCATTCATAATTATTATACAAAGAGATAATGACTTATGACTGACCCTTGATGCAAACCTATAGTCACAAGGAACGCACCTATCTCTCCACAAGTAGTTCTCATGCTCGTTACCGCTCCTTCGTACACGTCTTTAAAATTTTCAATATAACCTTTAGGAACATTCCTTTTCTTCAACGCCCACCAAATTAAACCTCTCGGTATCCTATCATAAGCGATTTTTAAATTGATGAAGACCATATATAGATTTTTCCTCTTCGCTTGGTACTTTTTCATTAATTGCATAAGTGAGAAGATAGCTTCTATAGTTGACTTCCCTAGCATAAAACCAAATTGATTTTCAAAAATTTAGGTCTTCTGTATAAGTCTTTGCTTCATTACTCTCTCCCATAGCTTTATAGTATGACTTAGAAGTTTACTCCCCCAATAGTTAGTACAATTTTATATATCTCCTTTGTTTTTATATATAGGTAAGACAACACTTCTTGTCCATTTATTCGATATTTTCTTTGTAATTAATATCTTACTGAAGAATCTAGTCAACAAAATCACGCTAGCCTCTTGTAAGCATTTCCAAGCCGCTAATGGAATGTCATTTGGTGTTGTAGTCTTACTTTTCTTTAGTCACTTCAATACTTCCTTCACTTCCACGACTGTAATTTTGTGGAAAAAAATATGTTCTCCTAACGAAGTACCTCTCTTGTTATTGTATCTCATACATTTTCTTCAATTACAAGCTTGCTAAAATATTCCTTCCACTTTCTTTGATATCGTTGTCCTTCACTAGAACCTTTTGGTCATTGTGCTTAATACATTTGATATGATTTAAGTCTCTACATTTCATTTTCCTCATATTTGCAAGCTTAAAAATATCATTCTCTCATTCTCTTGTTCCCAACCTATTATAGAGGTTATCTAATGCTTTAAACTTTGCACTACTTACGATTTTTTTAGCTTTTTTATTTGACTTTTTATACATCTTATAGTTTTCGATATTCCTAGTCCCCTGCTTAACTTTGTAGCGACATCTTTTTCTCTTGAACAGCTTCCTAAATCTCTATATTCCACCACCATATTTCTTTATTTTAGTGTCTTTTCCCTTTTGACTCTCCAAGCACCTCTTTTGCAACATTAGTGTAGTTTCTCTTTCAAGATTTCATTCTCCTTTCTCAATCACTTTATCCTTAAATATAGTTGCTCTTTCTCCTTTCAAATCCCTCCAACTTGTTTTAGGGCACATTTTGTTTATTACCCATCTCTTTCTACTTCTAATGCAAATATCTAAAACTACTAGCTTATGTTATGCATCAAACTCTCTCTTGAAATAATCTTACCATCTTTAAAAGACAATTGATTATGTTTTCTAACTAGAAAAAAGTCTATCATGCTCCTATTAATTCTAATTTTATAAGAAATTAAGTACTCATCTCTTTTTTTTTTTTTTTTTTTTGAAGTGAGTATTTGCTACTACAAGATCAAAAGCTAATGCAAAATCTAAGATGGTGTTTCCTAACTCATTTTTTTTCTCCAAATCATTGTCCTCCATGTAGTCTCTCATATTCTCTATTGTCCTTTAACATATGCCCATTTAAATCCCCAATTGGGAAAATTTTATCACTATTTGGAATCTCTCGTAATAAACCATTCGTCTCCTCCCAAAATTGTTTCTTCATACTTTCACCTAATCCGGCTTAGAGAGCATTTATACTAATAATATGAATTATGTCTTCATCTAACACTAGTTTAACTACTATGATTTATCATCCAACCTCTTTACCCCCACAATTGTCTTTTTCAAATCGTTATATACAACTATACCCACTCCATTTCTTGTATTGTTCTTTCTAACACAAAAATCCTTATAACCATTAATGAGCTCCTTAGCTTTTTACCCTTTCCACCCTGTCTCCTATATACAAGCTAGACTAATTCTTTCTCCTTTCATTACATCAACCAACTCTATGCTTTTGCCTATCAAGGTACCCATATTCCAAGTAGCAAGTTGAATCTTCCTCTTCTTTTAGACTAACTTTTTTAGCCGTCCTCGTCTAGCGCAGAGAATGCCCTAGGATGAGTTCGAAACATAGTTATCTCAGAATTCATGTTTGGATTGTGACTTATGAAGCATGGCTATTCCAAAAAAGTACACATACTTGTACCAGGTAATACCCAGTATGGGTACAGCTAAATACATACTGGGAATGTTTGATTTCGTTTAAGAGTTTGAGTTTTTGGGAATGACATGCTTACGTACTCAGTACAGAAGCTAGAAAATGAGGAATCTAATTTTTATTATGTGGTGCACCAAGAACTTGTTGAAAGGTGGACCAAAAGTAGCACACCACTTCCTTGCCTTGCACATTCATTGAATCCTAGGTACAACCCAATACCTTTTCTATTGAGTTATTTTTTTTAATATGATATGAAATACATAATTTACTTATGCTTTCATTTTTTTTACAATCTAGGTATTATAGTGCAATGTGGTTTGATGAAAATCTCAATCATATTCCTCCTCACAAGGATGAAGAAATCTCAAATATGAGAACAAAGTGTCTTAAGAAATACTTTCCAAAGCCAGCGGATAGAAGGGCTGTTACAACAGAATATGCGAAGTTTTCAGGTTGTTTGAAAAGTTTTGGGGAATCTGATTAAAAATTTGATAGAGTAATGGAACCAATTGTTTGGTAGTGTGCACATGGGTTTTCTGCACCTATTTTCCAATCTTTAACATTGAAATTACTTAGCCAGCCATGTTCCTCATCATGTTGTGAAAGGAATTGGAGCAACTACTCTTTCATTCACTTCATGAGAAGGAACAAAATGACTCCATAGCATTGTGAAGACTTGGTCTTTGTGGATAACAATATTCATTTCCCATCAAGGAGTAGTCAATAGTACACGGAAGGAGAAAGCAAGCCATCGGACATTGGTGGAGATGCATTTGATCACTGGAGGGTGCTAGTTTACTTGAGATTGCAGATCTTTCACTTGATGAGCCTAACATGGAACCTGTATTATTTGATGAAGGCAATGAAGTTGAAGTTGATAGATGACTAGATGTGAATCGAAAAGATTCTTCGCTTGATAGGGCTTGCTTTGATGTTTAGTTCCTTTTTAGTGCTTTGGTTTGTAGTTTTTATTGTGATGACATTAAACTCTTGGCTTATATGTGCATTTTGACATTCAATTGTGGTTTGTAGATTGAATTTGTAATGGTATTAAGTAATTGTTGGCTTGTTACATCTAAGGATTCTAACGTATTTTAATTATTAGCATATTGCATTGTTAAAATTAAAAAAAATAATTTTTTAATGGACGTACCCCAACTGTACTTGTTTCCATTTTTCTTAGGATTTTGTCGGATCAGCATACCCATATAAGTACCCGTGGTTCATAGGTTGTGATTAAGTTTTACACTGGCTATCGGCCTACCTATCACAACCCTCTTCTTTTAATGCACCATATAGCATGCTTTAAAAAATCGGCCGAGTCCGAGTTAGGTCACATGGACTTAGATTTACAAGTAACTCGGCCAAGTTGCCATGGGACTCACCTGAATCCCATGGGACTCCGCCCAGTCAACTTGCACTTAGTCATGACCGAGTTGGGTCCCGAGCCTGATCTTTTAAACCTTGCTATATAGATAAAATGTTGGATTACCATGTCACTCATGGGCCACAATAGATTGATGGCATTAATCTCCTGGAAACTTGACTTAACTATACGCTACCACACAGCCACTTAAGCTATTATGTAAATGGCCTCAAGGCAAGGAGCAGTGTCATATTACTTAATTGTATTTTTTTTTTTTTTGGGTGACATGTTTTACTTGACTGACCTAGAGTTCATCTCGGTTAGTGTCTTAGAGGACCTTGACTCTTGAAGAGGGCTTCCAGTGTTCATTTGAGGAGGAAATGGGCCTTGCCAATAGTCATTGGTTGCTTCATTTGTCGGTCTAAAATATGACATGGGCCTCAAGTCTATCAAACTTGGTCAAAAGCCTAAGAAATTTTCATTGTTGAGGAGCATTTTCTTTGGACCTTTTTTATATTTCACTCTATCACTCTTGAGTAATCCCAATGCTGTAGAGTGAAGCTTCATTTCCTTTACAACAGCCATCCAAAAACCTTTTCCATTTAGCCAAATGTTTACCTTCAAACCACCACTAATACCCAATGATATGACATTTAAGTTTCTTTTACCATACAAGTTAAATTAACAAATAGTCCTTAAGTGGCTGTTTGTTAATTTACCTGGGTGATTGAAGTGAGGTGAATTGTCATTTCAAATAATAAAAAAATGAGAGGGGTTAAATCAATCTAATGATGAGATTTGTCTTTTAGTGAAGAGAGAATGTAACTTTTTGACTTTTTGTATTAAAAGTAGATATTTTTTGTTAGTTAGTGGGATGAGAAAGTAGCTTTTTGACTTTTTAGTGTAAAAAGGTAAAAGAATTTTTTTGAAATGTGGTATTTTGATTTGATTCTTTTAGTTTATTGTGTTTTGAAATGAAGGATGACTTTAACTTAATTTTGAAGTGGAATTATCAAACACGCCCTAAGGGATTCTATGAGAAAGACCAAGCGCCAAATATGGCTTGACCAAATCCACAAGGGATTCCATGAGCACAAATGCTCTCAACCGAAGAGAAACACTCACAACTATGGGTAACCAAACAAATCTTTTATTGAATAATGAAAGTTATCTCTTCCATTGGAGGGATTACATATTCATAGGAAGGGTTGGGCACCACTTTTCCTAGTAGGACTTTATTTTCCCAAACTAAATCTCCTACAACAAATGGAATCAAACCAATTTTCTAATTTAAAGATCCTAAATAAATTATCCTAGTTAAGATTCCTGATAAACTTAAATTGGTGGGACCATTGGGCCTGTGGGCTAAGCCCAATGGGCCAATTGATCAATGGATATGCGTCTAGCCAGAATCAGGGATAGCCTTTGCTGCCCAAAAATGCCGCAACATTTCCCCAACTTGTGCCATATGTAGAGAGCAAGAATCCATATTACCATGTTTTAAATTATAACAATATTAGAATTCAAGGACACAGAATTTGCCTTTGACAAATGCTAGTTACTCTTAAACACTAGCCTTCTCGAGAGATGTAGGAATTCCAAAAATAGAAGTAAAAGCTCGAATAAAATATATACAATCATCATTTTATTGTCTAGTTGCAAAAATATGGAGAAACCCAATGCGTATGAGTGCTATTCTAGTAAATTTCAGCAGTCTCCCTGTTTTACAAACATTGGACAAATCCCTATAGACAGCACAAGACCTATAGATTTCAAACAATTCATAAGTACCACAATGCCACTCAGAAACTCCTCTTCTTCTCAACCAGGGAGAAAACATGGGTAGGTACAAGTTTGTCCAAGACCAGCAGGAAGCAAGTTGAGCAAAAAATGGCCAAAGGACTAGGTCAAGTAAGAGCCCTATTTAACTTGAACAAGAATAATAAAATTACCACTTTGAGGCAATGTGAGTGGGCTATAAATTGACATTAGTCCAATCTATGAGCAAAAGTGGAGAAAAATAAATTCCTTCAATAAATGCTCAAAGAAAACATACGAAAATATAACAAAATGAGGAAAATCTACAATTTAATGATTTTAAAGATTTACATTATATCTTAATTCTTTTAAAACAAATTTTAGTGTAACTAGTGGTCTCAATTGGTTATGAGGTTCATCCTTTATGTTCCAATGAACAGTGGCCTTGACCTTTGTATATTGGCTCTCAAAAAAAATGTCATTTTTCCTCTTCAAAACTCCACCCTAATATTTGTCAGAGATCTCCCACACCCTCTTTCAAAAATGAAACTAAAAGAAGGAAGAGGGTGAGGCACATAAATGCTCGACCGATTTTTAAAGAAGCAACTGATTGAGTCTGAGTCAACTCAGCTCAGTCAATTGGAGTTTCAGCTGATTTTTAAAGCCATGTTTGGACCACAAAGAACTGAGATCCCCTCACCAACAAATATATGGATGTCTAAGTTTTACCAATAACAGAACATACCCCTCAAACTCTCCACAGACTGAACAACAGCTCTAAACTCATTGATGATACGAAGTCGCCTCTGCCGATCATCTTGGGTTGGCTTGATTAAAGAAAGGATATCCAAAATAGATGGCTCCAATACCGTAGATCGGAAGCGTCGACGGTCCATCATGCACACAAACCACCTGCTAAAAGAAATTGCTGAAGTCGTCACAAACTCTCAAAGAAAGTCCCATTACATTCAAAATCTAGATTTGTGGAAACTAAGTTGTACTTGTCTGAATTCTAAGCAACACTAAATCACCAACCCACAGTTCAGTTCGCTTTTTTGAACCAAATTAATCCCCTGATAAAAGCTATACTTCATAAAATTCAGCAGAATTATGAAAATTCACATCAGTGAAGTAGATTTACGAAAAGGAGGACCTTTTATCTGAACAACGAAATGCACGACTAAAATTTTTTATTTTGGACACCAAGATGATGAGTGAAGACTGGTATTGGCATCTTTGAGAACAAAATAAAGGTACACAAACATTGCATTGACAAGCAGACACAAGAACAAAATCAAGGTAGATAATACCTCATAACACTGAACCCCTAAAACATTTAAAAAATCAAAAGATTCAAATGACCCATGTAGACAAATAAGATGATATCAATAATTAGAGAACCCCCACATAGAACAAGAGACAAATTTTTTTTTTTTTTTCAAACAAAAAAGGATGCATACCAAAATCATGACAAAATGCCAAAGAGATGAAAACCCAGACATACAAGAAGGATAAGAACCACCCACAGTCCAAATTGATTATAGAACTCCAATGCATGCCAAATTCTTAACAAAATAGGATCACCCAGATTACAAACCGATGATGCACGCCAAGTTAATGAGAAAATGCCAAAGAGAAAGCAAAAGAAAAATACTACCCCAGAAGTCAACCGATGAAGAAGAAGGTATTCCGGGACATCAAGGCGGGGGAGGGAGAACAGATTGCAGAACCCAGATGCTCTGCTTTTTAATTGTTAGGGTATGTGAGGAGTTTCTCTGGGAAGTGGAGAGTAAAGGCATGTGCTGTTTCGCCGAAAGAAAGAACCAATGCGAAGTAGCATCGAAGGAGAGTGGGTACAAATAACAAAAGCAGCGACGATGGTACGAGGCCTTGGCTTTCTTTATGTTTTTTGCTTCTTTACGGTCATTAACAACAGTTAATGCAGACTACGAGGAGTACGACGCGCCAATGGTTGAACATTCGTGCTTCACGAAATAGGAACCGTCGCGCGTTCTAATGTTGGGCAGCCTGCAAGTCAAGTCCAAGTCAAGCTGTGGGGCCCAGACCATTTTGTTTGGTCTTTCTTTCTTGTCAGCAATGAATGATTACCCGACGCATGTTGAAAGTTTAAAAAAATCCCCTACTCTATACTAATATTTCTTTCGCAATATTATATTATGCTATATTGTACAATCCAATTAAAATTTTGCGATATATCACTAAAAAGTGGAAGTAAAAAAAATGTTTGGGTAATTTTTCTCGATTTTCGTTATAACGGGGGTTTATCAATAACTTCAATAACTAATGGTGGCCATATGGGAGAAATTCCTTTTGTTTTTCGTTTTAAACTTTTATCAGAAAACACCATAGAAACAACAGTGAATATGAAAATATAATAAATGACTCATTTGTAATGTACATATAAGAAGCTAATTTGATTAAGTGGAGTAGAGGCCTACGCAAACTAATTATTATAGATCAGAATATAGTGGGTTTTGGTAAACAAGAAGTATTTTTTCATGTTTGCAAAGGTATTTAAAAATATAAGTTGCTATTTTATGAATATTTTTAATCAATAATTTAAAAAATGACTTCAAGTCGAGTTCGAGTCATCAGTCAGCAAGTAAACTGCCTGGGTTCCAAATGTCACAGTATCATGGGGTCCACTGGTGAGAGGTTAATGGGTCCAAGTATCATACTAAATGAATGGCCACAAGTGAAAAGGTGAAGAAAAAAAAATTATTAGTGGAGGAAAATTTTTCTTTGTACGAACCACTTGGGCCAACCCTTTGTAACTGTTATATAAATATTCATCTTAGGAAGCACCCATTAAACTTAAGTGAAAAATGAAAATAATGTTCTAAAGGATTTTAACAAAAAAAAATCACTTTAGAAATGGACTACACCAAAAAGGCTTTTTTAGTTTTCCTCGCACAAAAAAGGTCCCCCGAGACTACTACTTTTTTTAAAAAATAAAAAATAAAAGGAGCGTAGATAGAAACTCTCATGGCAAATAGAAACTAGCCAAAAGGGTTGATATCAACCTTTAATTCTTGCAAAAATTCTATTATGAGTATAAGACCCGTGTCAATTGTGACCTTCATGCAAGCAAAAGCTAATTAAGAAGGTTGGGATCTTTAACTATTGTAAGAAAATTCCCCTATGGGACTTCTAGCACAACACACGCATCAATTTCAACCCTCGTGACAAAGAAAAGCTAGCCAATGAACTTAGGTCTTCAATTATTGCTTCCCAATTTGATGCTTCAAGTGCAACGTTAGCCAACAAAATATATGTTATGTCACTTGACATATACATCAAATGACATAACAATAACATATATGGTAGTTTTTTTCCGATAGATGAAAATGAATAACCAGCCACCATCTTAGTAATTCAAAATTCAAATCCAAGTTGAGGTCCCATCTTATCACAACTTCTAGCCTTCATCCATCAACTCTTTTGTATTTTCTACTTACTAACATTGTAACACCATTCCTAAGAATCTGATTCCCGTGCAAACAAGCATGCCATTAGTTATTGATCTAGGGTTGAGCTAATTGTGAGAAATTTATATAAGTGAGGGGAGAGAGATGATCATAGTGAGTGGAGAGTCATTTGAGAAGTCAGCTACGCTGGAGGGAAATATTTGAGGCATCTCTAGTTGGTGGTTGTTAAGGTAGATTTTAATTGTGGGCCTCATAGGTAATAAGAGTGATTTATAAAGTACATAAAATCTCTAAGGCCGGCCAGCCTGCTTGCTTGCCCACCCTAAAAAGTTCAAGACTAAGAAGAAAAAGATGATGATGAAAAAGGAAAGGGACAAAACAAACCATTTACATGGAAATAATACCCATCATAGTGATCATCACATCAAAGCACAAAGAGAGAGGGACTTTTAAAGAAAAAAAAAGACTCAAACAACATAGATCTTATGTTCAAAGTGTAATTTTTTACAAGAGTTAAGGATCGATATTGACCATCTTGGCTAGTTTTTGTTTTCCATGAGGGTCAATATCAACATAATTCTTGTGTTTATAATAGAATTTTTGACAAAAGTTACCAGTCAATATCGACCCTATTAGCTAGTTTCTATTTGCCATGAGGGTCAATATTAATGTTCTTTTCATCTCACATAAAAAAAATGAAGTGGTTCCAGGGACCACTTTCAAACTTGCATTACCCAAGTTCAACAATTTATATGTCAAAATCAATACCCAAGGGAGATCATTGCAAATTCAAAGTAAGTGTGTGCAAGTTTAAGGTGAGCAGGTGTGTGGGAAAAAAACTATTTACAATGACACTCTTTCTTCTAAAGTTTTGCTGTGGGAACAATTTATCCTCTAGCCATTTCGGGTTTTTCCCCCTTTGTATGTCTAATGGACACCCTTCTTTTCCTTTTTTTCACTTTCTCAAAGCCTCCAACCTTTGGATAATAGAGTGAAATTCCATCTTTGAATCATAGTGGGGGTAGGAAGACATGATAATTCAGAACATCAACTTTAATATAACTTTCTAAATCTAGTCTTTCCATAGTCCCTTCATTTTTTTTCTATTTCCACAATACACTTAACAAAAAATTGCATAGGGTTAAATTTGGTGATACATTTCTAATGATTGACAAAGATCCGCTAACAAATAACCCACCATTGTGGCTGATATTCAAGTATCAAATATATAATCCAATTTAATTATGCACAGAAGTGACTGAACCCTATTTATGAAAAAAATAATGGAAAACGCAATAGCATCTGCAAACAACCCTAACATCACAATAACCTCAACGGCTTTGGTCATCTTCTGATTTGTATATGAGCTCAAATTTGGTGATTTAGGGCTTAGGGTGTGAATTAAGATTTGAGGATTTGGGATTTGGATATTAGCGGTTTAGATTTAGGTATAGAGTCGAATTATACTAGATCTAGGGAGGGAGGGATAGAGAACCATGGTTTGATTATCTAAGGTTATTTGAAGAGAAAGACTAACCATAAAAGAGGTTTGGCAGATGAAGTCTTTAAGACGCAATAGTCTGCACAGGGATCAGCAACGAGGAGCTAGATCGGAGTGACACAAATAGATATTGGACTCTTGATCGAAAGAAGAACTTGAAAGAGAAGAGGGAGCATTTTCTTATCGGCACGTGGGCCGATTGTTTACTCTAGGACAGCTCTATAAAATTGGGAAAGACATCTAAGGATAGATTTAGATATCTTTTGATCTTATCCTTTTGCCCCTCCTCAAGTATACTTCTCTTATTTGCCCCTCAAGAATTTTTTTTCCCTTCTTAGTAAAGAATAGAACTTTAAAACAACTATGAGGATTTTGGTATTTTACTTTCATTGAAAGGACAACTCATCAAATCACCAATAATTAAGATATGCATTATGATGTAATTTTTCTTTTTCTTGCCCATTATTGAGGCCCTACAATCCTAATCCTCTTAAAGTTTGAAATTCAAAATTAGCACGATTGGTTTCATTTATTATCAAAATTTGAACATATGACATTTTAATTTATAATATAGACGAAATTTGATCTAATTTAATTCTTAAGTAAGAAATTTCATGTAAATTACTATAAATAGAGGTACTTAAGTGCTTTTTTATACGAATGACATAACAAAGGTTCCATCAAGATTTAGAAGGATTTGTGCTCCAAACAATGGGCCAAATATCAAGACTTTTTATAAATGTCAGCCTCATATTATAATGTTGAAAATTACTTACTTTGACTTTTTTAGTTATAACACGTACTCATGAGTAAAAATGCTAAAATTATAGCTAACACACTCATAGCCGAGCATATTGGGCTGCTTAGGGATTGATCCCTGGGTCTTCACATTGAAAATACTGCCATTAACAAGTTGCCCAATGTAGGAAAAAAATTACTAAAATTTTCCTCATAATTTTTTGAAACTTTGGTGGATATGAGTAGCAATCTAAACTCATTTTTTAAACATTTTTAGGATAAAATGCAATGACTAGTCTTTTAACTTTTTGTACCAATTATAATATAATAATAATTTTGAGGTGTAATGTAATAACTTAGGGGGCATAGTCTAGGGGCCCATTTGAATTACTAGGGATTTCAAGATCAACTAGGGGCGACCACCCCTGGTTATCATAGTGACAATCTTCCCCTGCTGCCAATCACGGTGTTATTTTTTATTATTGGGATTCATGCATAATTATAAGCCTGGTTGGAAACTTTTACATAAATTTATTTAAAATAGAATTTGTTTTAATCAAACCACTCTAAAAATTGAATGGTGTGGCCTTTTCAATTAAGAAAAGCAAACATGTCATATAATAAAAGTTAAATGGACAAAACTTATGAAGTAATGCAAACTTTTTTTTTTTGGTAAACTATGTAATGCAAACTTGTCATTTTTTTCTTTTTGGAAAAGTATAAATTATCATTCCAATAAAACCAATAAAACTTAGGAAATAGTATCATGTTCAACACTTACAACTCTCTCAATACAGGAAGGCACCTCCTCTAATCAAAACTTATCCACATCATGCAATGCATCCTTTCTAGCTAAAATATGGGCCTCCATGTAACGCCCCCAAATCCGAGCTATCCGAATAAGGTGGAAATTCAAACTTGGGCGCGATACAAACAGGATCTTTAATATGTAGTGAGGATCAATTTAAAACTTTTCTATACATTCAATCTTTATAAAAGGATAAGTGAAACATTTGCACAACTGCAAAAGCAATTGATTATTTATGACCCTTATAGTAAATGGTATCTGTCACATTGGTCAAATCAACAAGCACTGGAAGTATAAGTCTTATCTACGAAATTCAAGTAATCCCAAAATTACTATAATTTATTATAAACTTCTCAAAACTGCTCTTCTAATAAAACTAGAAGAAAACCATCCAGATAAACAACCTCTCAGTTAATGATGATGATCTCCGAGTGCTTGACTAAATTTCTTCACTAACTGCTGTCCAAGTAAATTGGTCTAGTCGATGTACCTCAAGGGCCTTCTCCGACGCCTCTCCCTCCGAAGTAAAGGTAGCGGGCTCACAGTCTACACACCCAAAGCAAATATGGTCAAGTCACGTAGGACTTGGCAACGCGGCATGTAAATAACATCATATATATTTCAAGATAGAATAAAGGAAACGATATAATTAATGAAGTCAATGTTAACAATATCAAAGGCAATAATATCATGAATTGATAAATAAGAATCAACCAAATTAAGTAACATCTATATCATCCATCACCTAAACAAGAGGCACATCCAAACGTCTATTGCATGGTATGATAAACCAGCTTTATCCATCCCGTAGGACTTTTAAAAAAGAGTTCCGAATCCTCGGTATAGGTTTGATACCGTAGTATCCACTGGACCGCGCATCCAGCTATATAAAAACAATCCCGTCGGATCTCAGCCAACCATGGGGCCTATAAAATATGCTTTCACCAAGGGTTGGCCTACCCAAGGCTAAGCTATCAACTGAATGGATCTAAGTGCCAATAGAACTGGATCAATAAGGGTAGGTCTATGTCTGGCTGGGCTCCTTGCGTGAGCAAGATCATCCCTGTATAAGATCTCATCTGTAATAATTATAATATTTACTTATGCCTTCATATCTCCATCCATGTTATAATTTCTCATGTATACACAGCTATTGAATAGCTATCTCAGCCATAGACATTGCTTTCATTTCCATTTCATATTCCCGGGTCATCTCTAAGTATACCCTAGGTCAATTTGCCATTTATGCATTTAAATAATTGAAAGGAAGAGCAATAATATCTTATAAACATCTATGAAAAGGAAGGCAAGAATACAATAGCAACGTAAGATCGATATGATTTTATCCATCAATAGAACGTACAATAAAAGTAGCCAAACCTAGGTTAAGTTGTACATTTCGAGTTATAGAGGACTTAAGTTACCATATGATGGACATTCCAAACCTGTAGGGGTTGTACGCGTTGGGTGTTATAATAGTTGGGCCCCATCCAGATCCAAACATCCATCTATTGGTACGCATCTCATTCTCTATACTTTACTATGCTACAACAAGTGGATAAAGGCAAAGCTCACACCCTTAATCCACATGGGCATGTTTTATGGTCTATTGTCGGGGTTAGATATAATTCAAGTGGTGTCCAAGGTCTGGGTTTAGAATATTCATTTTATTCCTAATTACTAAGTTTTATTGTAAAAGGGCACTCAGCAGCGATCTGGGAATTCTTCTCCGAATGGAGAATTATATTCTCATGCTTTCTTCAATTCCTATCCTTTTACCAACTTGCATACAAGTATCTAAGCCTGATCAATCATGCCTTCACTTCCTGTGGGTCCCTACCAATCGTACCCATTTATTTCTAGTTTAACACAATCATCATTATTCACCCTCCATTCCATTCATCATAAACAATTTATCAATATAGACACTGGTATGCAGTTGCTCATCATTAATACATTTAGGGCCATTAAAAGGGGTTTCCACTTATACATCTAAGTATGACATGAGCTTAGTTAGAGATGGGTTTCTTTCTAAACAATTCATCAATATGTAGAGCACAATCAAGGTAATTACATATATGAAGTTATAAACATGCTACTTGCCTTTGATGAGAAAAAAAATGAAAAGCCCACCAATAATCCAATCAAGCTCCAAATTGCATAAATCTAAACCCAATCAAATCCAACCTACAATGTAGTGAAGAAAACTAATGAACATGTTAAATCTATATTAAATCACAACTATAATGGCCTACTAATGAGGGAGGAAAACCTTACCCAAGGCTTGTTTGGTTTGGGGGAAAACTTTAGAGAATGGGTTCCTTGATAAGATGGAGGCTTGAGGGGGAAGATGGCGGTAGAAGAAAAACCTCCGGCGACGGTCTTCCGCACGGATTCCGGCGACAGCAACAGGGAGGAGGAAAAAAATGGGGAAAAGGGGAAAATAGAAAAATAAAGAGAAATGAAGAGGAAAAGGAAGGATGACAGTGTGGTGGCCGTGGTCGTCGGAAGAAGAGGAGTCTGGATCGTTGATGGTGGCTGCCGATTTCGTGAGAGGAGACAGAGATCGAGAGTAGAGAGGAAAGGAAAAAGAAAATGGCGAAGTGGGTCGTCGCTGGATGGAGTTAAGGGAGGAGGAAGAGAAAAGAAAAGGAAAGGAAATAAAGGGAGAGGAGATCCCGCCTGTGACAGAGAATTGAGAGAGAAACTCATGCTGGAGAGAGAGAAATTATCGCCTGGGAGAGAGACGAACGCTGGGAGAGAAATTACCGCCTGGGAGAGAGACGAGCGCTGGGAGAGAAATTATCGCCTGGGTGAGAGAAACGGTGCTGGGAGAGAGAGAGACGAGAATGTATAGAAAAGTTTTAAATTGATCCTCACTACATATTAAAGATCCTGTTTGTATCGCGCCCAAGTTCGAATTTCCACCTTATTCGGATAGCCCGGATTTGGGGGCGTTACACTCCATGTTAGCTTCCCTCCTCACATATCTAACACTTCAACGTCTAAAGGTCTTGAACCTTTCTTTCGCCTCTTGAATAAGCTGATCATACTTAAACATCACTATGAGCAAATTTGTTGAGAAAAACATAGATTAGTTTAGATATTCTAGTTTAGATATTGATGTTTGTTTGAAATGTTATATTTTTGTTGATTTTTAAAGAGAAAAGGACAAGAAAGGTAAATTTATTTCAATTTGAGCTTCACCTAGACTTTCAAAGTAGTTTAAAATACTAAAAACATTTGTTCAAATCAATTTTAAATCAGACAAATAAGTTTACGTACCTGAATTGCATTATTGAGACATATCTCTCAGGATGCCCTTTGTCCTATTTGTACAAACATAGAAGAATCTGTTGAGCATGCTCTCTTCCATTGTGAGCATGCAAGAGCTGCTTGGTTTGGCTCTGACTTAAGAATGCTAACGAGTTATATAGTTCCTCTCAATGTTAGAGATTGGTGGACCACCTTCATGGACCCCCCAAATTCAACAAGGCCACAAATCCATCCTCAAGCCAAACCTTTGGCTCTTGCTCCCTGGTGGACCTTGTAGAAAAGTAGAAATGACTTTATTTTTAGGGGGATAAATATTATGCCCCTTAGCACTATTAATTGTGTAAGGAAAATGGTGTAAGATTCCTTGGGCAAATCCAAAAAGATTGCCAAAGAGGTTCAAGCCTAACCAAGGAGTTCAGCTTAAGGATCTCTAAAGACATTGCTTAAGTGTTCTCAGATGCTTCTTTTAAAGCTAAGGATGGAAAAATAAGCTTTGGCTTCGCTATTTGGTTTCATGGCAATTGGGTGAATGTAGGCTCGCATGATGGAGCCAAGATATCTTTGTCAAAAGAAGCCCAGGGAAGAGTTATTTTGTGCATATTGAAGGCAGCTACACTGATAGGCCTCCGCAAGATCCACGTTTTCTTGGATGCTCTTGAGGTGATTCGAGCAATAAATGGGTCGTTAGATTGGTCCATCTATCATATTTTGCTGGACATCAGAGGTTTGAGTTCAAAGTATGAGAAAATTTCTTTTTCTCATATTTCTTTTTCCTCATGAACTTGATAAAAATACGTACAGGTTAGGTTGTTTTGCTAGGTTCTATGCAGGGGGTGGGTACTTTAACCATTGTGTATCTTAATTGTTTTGTCTCTTTGTATTAGATAAAAGCTTTTCCTCTACCAAAATAATAATAATAAAACAAATAAAAATGTAAGCCCGTTGAGTGACACCTTTGTCTATTTACTTTTATGTACCTTTGTGCTAAGATTTAATAATAACTACAGTTAAACGAGTGACTGACCATGACTCACTTCTGCCCACAGGCGAGTCATGCAGTGGCTTTTTCAGAATCAATGTGATCAGTAAGGTTTAATTTATAGGTTATGACCCAAGCCAAATTCCGGGCAAGTTCGACTTTCAACTGTCCTGTCACATATAAAATTGTTTCAAATATTCTCTAATGATTTTAAGGATTTCTAATTGGTTTTTTATACAGATATAATGTATATATAGTCCACTGGGTAGAGTACATATGAAAGAGTTGAAGTGAGGATTAGGATGAAAGTCCCAAAGAAACATATTATTGTTTTTACTTTTCAATAATAAAACTGTACAGTGCATTTGTCTTTTGCGTGGGCCACACAGAACATAATTTATCAAATTGGACCCCACAACTTAACTCTTCTTTAACTTTAGAAAGAAGACAAGAAAAAAAAAACAAGAAAGAGATGAAGCTAAAGAAAAGTATTAGTAAAAAAAAACAAAAGAGAACGCTGGAGAGCACAATGCAACATGTGTTGCGCACAGCAAAAGCTGCGATCTATCACACCACCAAGGTGCAATCCATGTACGTATGTCCACAGACAAATTAGAAATCCTCCTTTTAGTTTAAAATAACAACTTACAAATTTATAAGTTTGCCCTGGTATAAGATTTTCAAAATTGCAATCAACCATAATCTTAGTTTCTTGACTAATCTAGCAAACCAGTTAGATTAAAGACATTTAACCCAACAAAATGACCATTTAATCCTATTAGAACAGTCTGCTGGCTTGGAATGGAGCAACCATATGGTGAATATGCTAGATTTGACAATAATCACAAGATCATCTTTAATGGATCGATTTGAGTGACACAATATTTATAAATTAAACAAGTACTTGACTCCTTTGTATGCTGAGCGTGTGAAGAAGAACAAACCTTCTCTTGGGTGGTTTACAACTTACTCCTACTTCTTGTTTCATGCATGGAAATGAGAGAGAGCCAAGCAATGATTTATTGAAGTGAAGGAAGTTACCCTAGATCCATATATTTATAGGTCTCCTATAATAGTTCATTCTCATTATGAAACTCTAAATTTATTTAGGACTATTCCATTATTAGTAATTTGAATAGGAAGTGAAATAAAATTTCTAAATACCAAAATAAAGAAGAGTCTCTAATTGCTTTAGACTCTAGAGGTGGGATCCTTGCATGGGCATGTGATGAAATGGACCCATGTTGACTGCTAACAAAATAATCACGATAACAATAGCGTGAACAAGTTCACCCAAGTTTGGAAAGAAGTTATCTTATATTGTAAGCGTTTACATCTGAATTGAAGGAAGCCACATTGAATAGAGAGACAACAAAATGCAATGGTCGTCGCCTCAAAAGATCGACGTTGAAATGTTTATCCTCCAGACACTGAATTGAGAAAAAGCAATGTCTCGGAGGAAAAGCCCACCCTATTGCTTCATAAAGATGATCTAGGAAGCATTCTGCTCTAACCTTTCTAGTAGGACACATGTACGGCTCATTTCCCCGAGAAGAATGCTTGATGGGATAAATGCCTCACAATTATGAATTATAACAAATGATAACTCTTATAGTTCGAGGGAGAATCGATATTTAAAAGAAAAAAAGAGTGAAAAAGAAAAAAAAACTTTAGATGTGAAGGCTCCAATATGTGGCCGACCATCACATTTTAGAGGTGGCAAATGGGTTGGGTTGGCCCAATGCGAGTCGGGTTAGCAGCAAATTCGGGTTGCTCACGCTCAACCTGTGCCTGCATAGGGTCGGGTCGGGTCGGATTAGCCCGCCTGAACCCGCATTATGTTATGGGTTACTTAAGGTCAAGCCAACTACTTATTTCACTTGAATACTGTAGTTATCTTTTTTTTTTTCATTTCTTTTTCCTTTTTGTTCTTGTTAAAGTGGATTCATATATTATATTATTACAAAAAAATAAAACCTTATATATTTCAATTAAAGCACTTAATCGTGACACCATCAAAGTTTTTCGTATAAATATTTATCCAAAAATGTTAAAATAGATATGTAAAGCTAAACCCAAGCAAATATACAATATAGGGAACTGATAAAAAATAATAATAAGCTATAATAATTTATAAAAAAATAATATTTTTTAAAAGAGATAAAGCCGATAGAAAATCATTTCTTATCTTATTTCTAATAGTTCTATATGGAATTAAATATAAATATAAAAGATTATATGCAGGTCATGCAGGTTAGGCAAGTCAGCCCTAATCCGGTCCGTTTTTCTGCAGGTAAGAAAAAACTAACCCGTGCGCAACTCATATTTTATGCGCGTTAGGTTACACGGGTCATAGGCGGGTTGAGTTAGGGTTGGGTTGACTGGTTGGGCCTCATTTTGCCACCTCTAGTCACACATCTATGTATTTTCCGGCAATTAGAGTTCTCAATAGATCTCATATAGCTAGACACCTTTATCATAGTGAATTTAGGGTGCGGGCTGACACGAAGTCCTTTTTAGGGCTTTTGCTTTTCGAAAGCACAAAAGCCTGCTGAAATTTGTTTGGATATTACATTATTAAACGGGCTTGTGAAAGTAAAAGCCCAAAAGGGTGTTATTTATAAGCAACACTTGGGAGGCTTCACATTAGGAGAGAGCTGTTAGATATGAGTGGTCCTCATGACCACATGTCTAAGATTGTTTGGGTCCCATGCATTGAGTCCACTAATTCAATTTACCTTCCCCTTTAGTTTTGATTTTAATATGTCTTCGATTCAATTTAGGAAGCCCAATTTATTAGGACTCTTGTTTGGCTAGTTTTTGAGGGAATTAAGGAAAATTACCTTTAATAGATTTCTTTTATAGGAAGAAATCTTTATAGGGTTATTTATAAAAGTGGCTTTTCGGTCGTCTCTCTTAACCTACGTGATTTACAAAGTACCTATTAACTCTTATGCATATTGGAGTAGGTGATAAAAGAGATACAAAAGAAATCTTATTTGAGAAAGGCGCTTGAATATTGCTTGTAATCAAGATCAGGGTGTAAGGTACACTTTCCATCCTTTAAAATTATCTATTGTTTAATGTATTGGTTTAGATCCAAAGATTTGATGTTTTATTGCAAACCATATTAGATCTTTCAAGACCTTTTTTGCTTTTGCGGGCAGCAAAACGACTAAGTAGCACGGACACTTCTAAGAAAGTGTCGTATCCGTATTGGACACGTGTCGAACACCGACACGCCTCGGACACTTTTGGACACATGTCCGATACTATTTAGCCATGTCCATAATTAAGAACTAAAAATTTTAATTTTGGATACTTGTTTGACACTCTTTTTCTAATGTGTCTCACAATTCCTAACCCGTGTCTATGACTAGAAAATAAACATATGGCTGATATCTCTTAGACACTTTGTTAATATGTGGTTATTAAAACTTGTAAACTTGATAAATGACAAGTTTGTACAATGGAAAAATGTATGATTGTAAATATTAATCATATCACAAGCAAAAGACAAATAAATATTTCATTAAAGAATAGACCTCGAAAGTGGCTTCTTTTTTGCTTTTTGCTTTTTTTAGGGAGGGGAAATAGATGATCTGCCATTTTCTTTATATGAATTTTATGAAACTATGGTTATTTCATGTTTAATGATTATGAATTATATTTTAGTGTTGTATTGATATTTGATAATTTGATAATTTTGTTAGGTGGTACTTGAATTTTTATTTTTTGATTGCTAAATTGATTTAAAAAGTTAAAATGTTATTATATTTTTAGTAGATAAATATATATAAATTAATATATATTATTAACATGTCCTCCAACGTGTCCATGTCCTACTTTTTTGAGAAATACCGTGTGTGTATTCGTATCATGTCGTACTTGTGTCCGGTGTCCGTATCCATACTTTTTAGCAAAACGATAACGGACAGACCATGCAAAACTAACTCCTCTCCCTCATCTTTTTTAGTTATTTCCTCTTTTCTCTGTAAACTTGTTTGAAACTTTTGCCTTAGCCTCCATTCTATCTACATTGTTGCCTCCATCAGTCGATAGAAAGTTTGCAACAACCTTCGTCTCTCTAAATAAATGGACTACCAATCAGTTCGAGTGAATTGAGAGTATATGAAGAGTTGGGTTTCTAAGAATGTGAGGGAACTGGTGGTGGGGTTGGGATGGATTGTTGAAGTTGATGAGGTTTCTTATTTGGTTCACATGAATGATTTTGGGTTGGAATGGAATGAAGGTTGGAATGGGTTTGAAATGGAATGAGATAGAAATGGTCATTTCATTCCAATATTTGGATTTGTCTTTGCAATGGTGAGCTGAATCGAATTCCTATTCCTATCCTTATGCTTGGTAAGCATGAATGAAATAAAAAATTCAATATTTTTACCAAAATATCCCTATTTTCCTCTTCATTTTTTTTTTGTAGTGGTGGTGGGTGGTGGTGGCGGCGGTGTTGGGTGGTGGCGCTGTGGTTTGGTGGTGGTGGTTGCGTGGTGGTGGCGGTGGGTGGGTGGCTGTGGTAGTGGGTGGAGGCATTTTTACCTAAATAAAAAATGGGGTTGGAATGGAATGGTCATTCCTTGCCCCCTATGGAATGACCCTTACCTCATGTAGGGAAATTGTGATTTCTTTTGGAATGAGCATTACCTCCATTTTCGACGAACCAAATGTAAGAATGAGCATTCTGGCGAAATGGTTATTCCATTCCAGCCCCCATTTAAGCAAACCAAATGCTACCTTAGGGTTTTGTAGTTGGAGGGAATGGAACGACAAGTAATTTATGTTGATCCATATATACTTAGCTTTTATTTGATTGACTTATTTTTTTCATTTTATTTGACATATACATATGTAATAACTTTTAGGGTGGTTTTTGGTTTTCTTAGATTTTGGTTGTTTTTTTAATAATTAATTTTGCTAAGGTTTATTGTAATTTTATGTTTTTTCTTCTTCATAGTACTAGGAGTTACAGTTTTGGAATTTAAGTTTTAATTAGCTATGTTGGGTTTGTAAGACAAATGCATGGCCTAAAGGAAAGTTGATCGATCCGCATAGACAAAAAATAAAATTGTTTTCCTTGTTACTTGTTAATTTTCTTGGTATTTGTTTTCTTTTCTTGTGAATTTTTCATTTGAATATTTTTTCCCATTAAATAGAAATTAAATATTCCTTTATCTTATTGCCTAAATAAATCCTCTTGTCGTCCATGATGCCGAGCATTTGAGTTTCATTGTGTTACAGTTAAGTTTGAAGAAAAGGAGAAATGAAATTACCATAAAACTGTTATGATTTAGGCGGACCTTTCAAGGTTTACAAGTTCATGTTTGCTTGACCTGTCACCAGCATGAATTGACATTGTTACGGATGAGAACGCGTTTAGGACTCTATGCATGGTTATTTTATTTACGTCCAAGGAGTCATGGAAGCAAAAAATGATGTACTTTGTAATTGGTTTTACTATATACATAAAATATATTATCTACTTATAACATGTTACAAGCTGATTTTTTATCTTAATAATCAAACATTATGTGGCATTGTTGCTGTTATAAAAGCATATATGAAATTTGAGCTAACCAAACAATTTCTTTTAAAAAGTCGCTCAAGGGAAGTTGATTTTCCAAAGCTATTTTTTAAAAAGCATGCTTTACTTTTAAAAAGTCTAATCAGACATACCCTTAGTAATCGCATGTCTGTTGAGATATATGGAAAGTACTTGCACGTGCATATTGGGCCAAAGCGAATGATATTATAATGAGTTCGGTGGGACCGTGACATGAAGAGTTCCACTTACTAAAAACTTCATTGCTAAGAATATCGATGTCTTCTAGCATTACTAAGAGTTCTCTACGGGAAGATAAGATCCATTACAGTAGTCTTGGATTATTGTGGATTCTTACTTTGTCTTCAATAAACTATGCATTATTTAAGTGGAAATCCTGATCTCACTTTGCCTTCAGCCATTTACATGATCTGACGCAAGACTCATGGCATGGGGACCACATGACTTCTTAAAAAAGTGTCCACTCTCACCTAAAAGAAAATGGATTTGAAACCTAAATTTGGTTTTGGTAAAAACAAACAAAAAATAAACTGAATTTGATTAGGCACATAATAAAAGACTACTATTTATAAAAGATTTTATTATGAAACTGTACATAATGAAGACCCAAGGATCTAGACCCATTACTAATATATATATATATTCGGTAATATTCAACTCTAGGCGGGCCCATCTAATACATAATACAAGCCTTACAATGCACATGGGACCTCTTGATAGTCGCACACTCCAAGTTTTAGTCAGATCCAAATTTATTGGGCCGTTCAATTAACCGTACACCAATCTGAATGGACTAGATCTGTTGGTCACAGATGAAGGGGTTAGGGACATGTAATTGGAGCTAAATTTGATATCTAAGATGGTCCCACATGAATCTTCCCATCCCCCTAGTCCTATCCCCAAATGGAACTCACAAATAGGCCCCATAAAAAGCTCTCACAATAATTCCATGAGAACGGTTCTCACCTGAATGAATATGTATATCTATATATGTTTTAACACCCTACACATTTCCCAACCCTACATTCTTCATCTTTTCCTCATTTTGTGTAATTTCTTCATGAGTTTAAATTTATTAATTCACTTACATTTGATTTAAATTCTCAGACTTTCATTTATACCCCTACACATATTCAAAATCACAGGTAAAGTCAAAATCGCAGTTTCTAACCTCACATTCTTCATCTTTTCCTCATTTTTGTGTAATATTTTCATGAATTGAAATTTATTAATTCTCTAACATTTGATTTAAATTCTCGAACTTTCATTTATACCCCTACACATATTCAAATTCGCAGGTGAAGTCAAAATTGAAACCTAATACTAGTTTAACTTGTTGGAAATTGTGTGGCCCTCCTGCCATAAAGCCCACGCTAGATAGAGCGCAGCCATGGGTCTCACTTACTCTCCATAAGTCTTAATCTAAGAGAGTAATGATTAGAATTAATGCTTCGTGGAAGAGTTTGAATCCACATGGAATTCCGATTTGGTAGAATTCTCCTCTAGTCAAGTGATAAGGGATATTAAGGAGTTGACTTGACTTCTCGAAATTGCTCTATTTAAAGGGGTTGGGACTTGGGAGGCCCTTCTTCGTTCATCCAAAGACAAAGCATTCGTAGTGAGTTCACTGGATCTACCTCTCACCCGAAATAAATCCACATGTAAACTATTGAAACTAGCATGACCCTGATCCAAAACCAAAATCAGATTTTATTTTATATATTTTTTTTAATTTTTTTTATTTCTGTTACGGACCTGAATCCATCTTATAGGTTGCTTGACTGATCCGAATACGAGATGATTCAACCTATAAGCTACACTAGTCAAGATTTCCCCATCCCCAGTTAGCTAACTGTTTATTATTATTATTATTATTATTATTAACCGAATGGTTGGGACCGTAAACAAATACCAATACTACACCAACACCAACTCACACATGTAACGTAATGGAGACTCGAACATGTGAGGGATACATATAACTCACACATGTAATGTAATGTGGACTTGCATGTGTGAGAAAACACAATAAAACTCGCACATGTGTGGTAATAAGACTCGCATATGCAAAGAGGGGAGAGGTGAGAATTAAACCTGAGATCAACCAACAGCCCTTACCACTAGGGTAAGGAGGTGTTCGTGGCTAATTGTTGGTAATGGAGGTGGTGGTTGCCATTTGAACCTTAAAGGAATATCCTCGTTGATCATCAATCATTCAATCTGGGAATTCAGATCGAAGCCATGGTTGATGTAGAGTACTCCTCAAGTGATGAGGATTTAAATTGGTAGATCATGGTCTTCTTGTCAGTTGGGGTTGAGCCTAACAACTTATTGGACCTGAACCTAATAAAACATGAATGTGGCCCTATTATTTTTATTATTTTAATCTTTTTTTTGCCGACTATATAAATTAGGTGTGTACTGAATCGCATCCAGCGTGATGAAGCTTGTCCAAGCCTCATGTGTTTAGTTGCTGGAAATAGTTTCTAGGCGAAAAAGCCTATCATCCAAATTTGGGCCCAAGCCTAGCTCATTTCATAATAAAATGCTTTCTTTTGAATTAAAATATAATATGCTAGGCCCACACACATTCCAAGACCCGTTTAACAATCGTGCCCAGTGAGTCTAGGGCTAGGAACCCGGCCTAAAATTTCAAATATATAAGCCTCCAATGTGGGTTGGGCCATGCAGCATTTTCGGTGGTTCACTCGTACACCTGATAAATGGTAAAAATTTACTTTTATAGTCATTTGATGTAAGACATTGACGTTGATATTTAAAACAAGATTTGTTGAATGACTCGCAAAAATTATCCTACATGCCGTGACTAACAATTTACCGATACATTTTATGTACATTGCTAAATCCTGAGCATCCAATAGGCCCAGCAATAGCCAAGGGTTGCAAAAATGATTAAGTCACACTAGCTATCATCCTTTTGGAGCGCTGTTTGTAATTTAATTGATAGAGTAACGAGGTGAATGATCATTTCAAAAGATAAAAAAAAATGAGCTGAGATTTTATCTTTTTGTGGAGGGAGAACTTAACTTTTTGACTTTTTGTGTTAAAAGTAGATTTTTATTGTCAGGTAGTGAGATGAGAAAGTAGCTTTTTAACTTTTTCGTATGAAAAGATAAAAGAATTTTTTGATATGTGGCATTTTAAATTGACTCTTTTAATTTATTGTGTCTTGAAATGATAGGTGACTTTAACTTTACATTAAGGTTAAATTAACAAACACGCCCTTTAGAGTGAATTTTGGTGGGTGATATTTGTCATGCATTTATGATTTTCTTTCGTTAAACTTTTTCTTTTTAAACTATCATTTTATGTCATGAAACTTTGTTATCATTTTTTTTGTATGATTAAATGAGCGACATATGTTAATCATCTATGACTTTTTTAACATATAAATAAAGATGTTCTTCCATTTCAATCCAAAACTCATTCGTTTTTCGAATATTGTTCTCCCACCCTCACTAGCATTTTATTTCATTTCATTAGAAAGTTATTATTGTTGTATTGCCATGGAAAATTGAGTTGACCGGTGAGTAGTGTGTAAGTCCATGTCAGAACCAACATAAATTATGACGATCTTCATTTCGAGGGTTTTATTGCTTAGAACTTTTTATGTATATGTTAAATGATGCATATATACTTAAAAAATGACATAAAATTTAATACATATGTAATATAAAGAGCTTTTTGTATGATTTTTTGAACTTTTTAATCAATTTAAGTAGCTGCATAATTTAGATTTAGGTCAAAGTGTATTAATTTTCTAAATAAGAGGAATTTAAGCCCTTTCATTTCCAAAATAAGTAAATTAAAAGTTGAATAAGAATATAAATAAATAGATTGAATTTGGCTCATTGTTGGAATACGTTTGTTTTTATGTTTTTATGTTTTTATGTCAAATGATTGTATTTTCAGTTCTCAATAATACAATGAGTTAATTTTTAAAAGAAATTATAAAACTTTTTATGAATTTATTTTTCTCTATTGTAGTCATAATATCTTTATTGAGAATGGGTGGCCTAACGAAAAGGTATGTCATGAATTATTTTGTTTAAAAATTATATCCCAACTTAATCTAACCTGATTTTTTATATATTATTTTGATATACCAATTAATAACATCAGTTTTATTATGGAATGAAATAAAATCTCTACAATAATAAACAAAAAAATTTTTTGAAAGGAAAAAATGAGAGTTTGGAACTTAGTATGAAATGTTTATGCAAATAAAGATTAAAAATCTAGATGATGCAGAACACTCATATCATGCAAGATTTTCTTATTTGAGAATATAAAGTTAAAAGTGAGTTAAAATAGGAGTTCAATTGAGTAATCAGTTGCCAAATTGAACTTCAATTTCCAAATCAAATCACCCACCTTAATATATTACAATTGGATAAGGTTTATATATACATATATATAAGAAATTCAAAAAAACACCCCACTTTAAAAACGCTCCATTTTCTACCTTTCTATTTGTTGGTCATAGGGCCCATGTTGAGTCAATCTAGTCTTTTCATACAGACCTTTTATTTATAGTCATATGTCTAAATTTGATATTCATCCAATTTTATTTCATTGTTAAATTGAAATCATAATAAAATGATATTTCTAAATCATTAAATTTTAGGGCCCTGGATTAAAAGGTTAGGATGATCATATGGACTAAAGGTTTTTCATATAGGTAGGCCTCATATGGATCTTTACATCAAATAGACTTATATGATCATCATGTATCTTAGTGGACTCCAACCAAAAGGGACGTTTTTTCTTTGAAAATGCTCGGATACTGTGTAGATATATATATAGGATTGGGGTTAAGAGCAAGTATTAACCTTTACGGACCTACCTAGGGCCATGCCATCATGAGGAGATGAAAGGATGAAAAGATACCCAGTAGATTATCCTAATCCTCTCATCCATGGTCCTCACATTAATGGTTTTAAAAGGAATTAATTTTAGGATTATATGTGTTAAATAATCATCATCCCTTTTGACCAATATATTGTACCTGCCCCTCCAGGTGCCCCTTCAGCTGCCAGATTTTCCCTTCTCCATGATGAGAGCGGGCAATTAACTGTTCACCCAAAAACAAATAAAACAATAATGTTTACAATAAGAATTAGACAAAAAAGCAAGGCAAACTGACACTCTTTTATCTATATTTATCAATTCACTAACTAAGCCAATAGTTCAAGTTCGAAATGTCTGATACTAACAAGCATCCGAGCTACTATCAATTCCAAGCTTTGCCTCCAACTGCCCCTCTAGTTCCCTGATTGTCCCTTTCCCACGATGGGAGCATGCTATTAACTGTTCACCCATGAACAAATAAAACTATAATGTTTAAAAAATGAATTAAGAATTGGACAAAAGCAAAGCTGACTGATACTCTTTTATATATGTTTATGCATTCACTAACTAAGCCAATAGTTAAAAGTTAAAATGCTGACGCTAACAAGCGTCGGAGCTAAAATCAATTCCAATGTCTGGCCTCATTCCAATGTCTGGTATCTGCCACCTTATACTGCAACTGGAACAGAAAATGTGTAACTCAAACAACATCTCAAGGGAGAAAAGCAAATGTAAGGAAAACATATGAACACAAATTTCTTTTTGTTTTGTCTATTCTTCTTTACTGAAAACCTTACATCTCAAGCTTCTATTATTTTAGTTCATTTTACTAGGAGGCATATATGGAATGACATTTAGTTGTCATGATGGCATATAGCACCACGTCATAACATACTGCAAAAATGTGTTAGAACATACTCAGGGAAATGTTATACTACCAGCAACTCCAAGTGCAGTCAAGCACTGTGGGGCCCACTTGGGCCAAATTTATTTTGTGTGGCCCATTCAATAGTCTTTTTATCTCATAATCTGACATGAGACCGAGTTTTACATTCACCGAACCTTCGATCATTGTTTGTATGATTCTATGGAAATTGTAAGGTTAATATGCCATTAAGCTTTTAGATTGTTGAACAAGAGCTAGGATAATCTTATGGGGCTGATTTTTTGGATCCTCCTTGTCCATGAGGTGACCTTTCATTGTGCCTTTCCTTCAATTGGTAAACTTTATCTAAGTGGGCCCTATGAACTGAACCAAGACCTTATATGCTGTCTGCTCATAGGTGAACATTTCCCGATAATCCATTTTCTCCTAGCAATGACAAACTTTAATAAATCTAATGATAATACTAAAAATATGAAGACTTTCAACTAGCACTTGTTGAGCTTGGGGAGTTAACTTTGAGTGGGTTTCTTCATCTTTGAGTGGGAATAAGGACTCTTGAAAATCTCACTTCTTATCTAGAGGGGGAGGGAAAGAGAATATAGGAAGAGAGATAAAGAGACGATTTTATGTGGAAGAGAAGAGGGAGATGGACGAAAAGTCATTGTAATAAATTAAATTAAACACTTAGAACATCTCCAGCAATAGTGTCAAATGACACAAAAGCATTCAACAGTAACATTTGATAGCTATGTGAAGCTCAAAGGGCTATGTCAAAGCTAACATGGCATTTGGCATAGCCTTTGCCATTCTAAATTTGGCATAGCCCTTGTCATGCTAAATTTGGCAGCTAAAAAATGTAAATATTTGTTTTCAATATTTTATTATTGGGCAATTCAAATTTTGAAGTACTTATAGCAGTTATAGATGTTCTCAAATGAGGTTAAAAGAATAATAATAATAAAATAATATATTTGACATCACTCTTAGAGTAGTGTAAGTTGAAAATGCCAAATTTGCCACATAGGCCTTCAAATCCAAAAAGGCATATCTAAATTTGAAAGTGTTGCAGGAGATGATCTTAAAAGAAGATACATTTGAGATATCCGAGATGGCAAAGGAGGAGAGGGAAGATTTGGCTTTTTTTTTTCTCTCTCTTAATAAGATCTAGCTTTAAGGTACAGAACTAAAAGGATTTATTTCCGTGAACTATTGTGCTTCTCACTAAACATGGTCCCACAATTCAGAGTTTACTATAATATATGTACTTAGTGATAAGGAAGAAGTATCGAGCCCTCAATCCCAACCTAGCAAAACCATTGGTCCCACCATATCCAGCTATTGTGTTGCCAGCCAACATAAGATTTTATCACATTCTGCATTGACAATGTCAATAGAAAATCAATGTAGAGATATCATACAGAAACATCAACAACTACATTAAATAGAAAGCATATCTATTGACAACTGTATGAAGACTAGTAATATTTTATGATTGATTGTACAAAAGTTGTAAAGAGCTGTCCTCGGTGTTATAAAAATTATATTTTATATGTAAAGACCAGAATTTTTTATTTTAAATTTGAATTAATCTTGACCATTGTTTTAATCTTGATGGACCCCACATGTGATTATTATTATTTTTATGATTTTATGCTATTTAAATCTGAATAATTAATTATTTACTATATAGGTCCCATAAATTACTAGAGTCTGAGAATCTTAGAGTTGTGCTCAAATTAGAATTTTATTGGATTAAACCTCTTTAATTGCATTGATTTATCCTAACTCTACTTGGGGATGGAATTCAATTCAAACTAAGCTTCTTTGGCTAAGTTAGGTTGGGACTAAAAATTCTTTTGGGACTCTTGCTTTTATCTTCCTATAAATAGAGAACATTCTTCCTCCCTTGAATCACATCTATGAACTCAAGTCCTCTCTCTCTTGTGTTAAAGTTTTCTCTTCCCTTTTCAAGGTATGTTTCTCAATCCTTTCTCTTTTTCTTTTGTAGTTACTATTATGGCATGTCATCCTAATAGTCTAACATAGTATCATAAGTTTTCTTTATCATGAAATTTTAAGCATGCCATGTCATCAAAACCATCAACTTGAGCATCATCTCATCTTCATCATTAGGCATAGTCATCAACACCATTAGCGGCATGTTATCAGGCCCAACCTAGCTACCCGTGGACTACCTTTGACTAACCATCCCCCCACCATAGTCGTGCCAAGCCCTATAAACCCATCTTCTGTTCTCCCTACGTTCTTCTTCTTCTTCATTCTCAGTCTCACCCTTCGCTCTACTTCTCTTCTCCCTTCCCTTTTAAATCTGTTTGCCTCTTCTTGCATTCAACTGAACTGATCTAGTCACGAGCATCCCTATTACACAACTGAGTCAACTTCATCATCTTCTTCTTCCTCTATCTTCTTGTAACACCCCATCCCACATCGCTTATGAATGAAATATGAGTCTAATATATAATAAACCATGTAGGTTACTACTAGTAACTTGGGTTTAAGCATTTTGGGACGCATTACAGGCTTACTAAATTATTGGGCCAGTGGGCTATTTGGGTCCTGAAAAATGGTATCGAGCCGATCATTAGTTGGAAATATGGGACCCCCAATCCCACTGGAAAAGCCCTTAAGGCTAGATCAGGATAAAGCCATAGGGAAATCCGCAGGGAACACGGGTGTGGAATGTTTTGGTCCCACATCGCCTGGTGAAGTTAGATGGATTTACATAGGGATGTGTGGCCTTAAGAGGGGTAGATTGTAACACACCATCCCACATCACTTATAAATGAAATATGAATTTAGTATATAATGAATCATGTAGGTTACTACTAATAACTTGGGCTTAAGCATGTCAGGTTACATGACAAACTTACTAAGTTATTGGGCCAGTGGGCTACTCGAGTCATTACAAATGGTATCAGAGCTTATCATCAGCCGGAATTGTGGGACCTCCAATTCCGTTGGGAAAGCCCTTAAGGCAAGATCAAGGCAGAGCCAGGGTGCGCGAGCAGTAAGTCAAGATAGGAAATCCGCAGGGGACACGGGTGTGGAATGCTTCGGTCCCACATCGCCTAATAAAGTTAGATGAATCCACATAGGGATGTGTAGCCTTAAGGGGGATAGATTGTAACATCTCATCCTACATCGCTTATAAATGAAATACGAGTCTAATATAATAAACCTTGTAGGTTACTACTAGTAATTTGGGCTTAAGCATTTTGGACCACGTTACAGGCTTATTAAGTTATTGGGCTAGTGGGCAACTTGGGTTGTTACACTTTTCTTTTCCATTTCCTTTCTCCATGCTCGAAACCAGAATACCTACAGTTGAATCCACCTGAGATCGAAGCCCAGTGTCCTTCTCCTTCATCTTTTCTTCTTTCTCACCAAACAGATCCAGAATTACTGGCAGCACCCACTCCTCTTGGTCATCATTATCTTCTTCTTAGACCTATCATCCCACACAGAGCTCATCCCCACCATTTTTTCATTCAACCCAACACAGCCTATCAACTGCACTCAGTTTCTTCTTCATCTTGCTGCTTATCTTTTTCCTTTTCTTTTCTTTTTCTTTCTTCTTCTACTCCTGCTGTTCTCTTTCCTCTTCTGGTTTCCTTCATATGCTTCTTGTCTCTTCAGCTACTTCTTTCCTTCTTGTTCTTCTCTATTTCTTGTTCTCTTCTTGTTGGATGCTTCTATTCTCTTTCCTTTTTTTTATCTTTCTTCTTCCTCGTTGTCCAAATAAGGACCGAGACCACCCTCTCCCCAATTTCGCTTCCCTCCACCTACGCCAAACCAGAACCCCCACGTCTCTTCCTTCTCTTATTCTTCTTTCCTGCAACTCCCTCGCATAGCCGTCTTCATCTCTTCTTCTTCTTCTTCTCCGTTTCCTTTCCTCCCTGCATTTTTCTCCATCTTGTCTTCTTCAACTGTCTCTCTTCCCTTCTTCACTGCTTTATTCTTTCTCCTTCCTCTGCTCGTTGCTATCTTCTATTCTCCGTCTTTGCTTCATCTTCCTCCTCATCTTCTTGTTCTGTTTTCTTCTTCTCTACAAATGTGCCCACCTTTGTAACTAAGAAGGGCCCATCTCCATCTTTATCTCACCTTTCCTCTCGTCTTCTCCTTTATTCCTCTGTTTCTTTCCTCTTGCTTTCCCACTCTCCCTTCTTTTCTTTCCTTCTCTTTCCTTTCATTCCTCTCCTCTAGTTTACCTTGTCTCTGTTGTTACTGTCCAACGGAAACGTTAGTTCCCCAACACTGCTTCATCTTCATCTTCTCCTTCCTATTCTTTTGTTTCTGGTTTTTCTCTCTTGCTCTCTTTTCTTTTATCTCTGTTTTTCTTCTTCTTCTCTTTTTCTTCCCAGTCATCCTCTCCCCTGCCACTGCTTCTTACTGCATATCTCAACCTTTCATCACCATCGTCCCACCGACCTATCTCTTCTTCTTCTTCTTCCTTCATCGTGTTCTATTGTTGTCCTCTACCTATGCACTTGATCATCTCAACTCATCTCTTTGGCTCTCCCAAAAATGCAGTAACTACTGCCAATTTAGGCCCAGCTCCCTAACCTGTAACTGAGCCCACAAAATTTCCAAACTTGACTCACTTAATCCTCCGAGTTGTTGACCCACTTTTGCGTGCATACCCATAAAACCCTATACCTAGACCTGACCTACCTTGCATGTTTGTTTATGTCGTGATGTGAACTATTAACTTGGGCCCCACAAGGATATGCCATGACTCACAGGGCCCATTCTATCATAGAAATTTAGGCCTGAGCCCATTGATGGAACCCATTTAAACCACTGTCCTTACTGCACCTAATGAACTTGTTAAACCCGAAGTTCCTTAGGCCCACTCGCTGATTTTTTAACCCAATTCATTGTTGTAAGTCCCACCCATTTAACCTATGTGCATGCATGACTCACATTGCTTAAGCCTGCATGACTAAACAAGTTGGGCCCAATCAAGGATGTGACCATACGTTAGCGCAAATTCATCTCGTGTGATTATGGACCAAGTCAATAGCCCATGCATGAGCCCATCTCCTACACTCAATTGCTAATCTGTTGTATACCATTATTAACAGGGACCCACATTGTTTCTCTTGGATATTTAGAGAGGGGCAGGTCAAGTCCGTCATTCACTGTTGAGAGAGGCAAGTAATCTTACCATAGTCCCTTAGCTATAGAGTTTTCAAGCCTTGTCTCATTTTGGTTTAAATATGTGAGACTTTGAACTATTGAAATAATTCTAAATTATTAGGACATTTTGTTACCTTGGACATGCTTTTACATGATGGTTATGCTAAACCTAGTCCTATTTTCTTGCCACTATTATGTTACAATGGATTTTTTGTGAAATTTATTGTTAATCATTAATTTTCATTGGATTTAAAATGCTGAAAAATCTTGAGAACATGTGATTCAATTTGTGATCTTAACACTTGGCCATAGTTATTATTGAAAACAACTTTGAATTCTTGGATTTGCTATTTATACCCTCAAGGCATTCTTTAAAGTATGGGCAACGTACCGTGTAGACGATCACACGTGGATTTTAGCCCCTTTTGGGTATGATATTGGGATTGGGACCGTTTTGTGTGATATTCCTACTTTGCAGCTAGACCCACTTTGTCTTATAGAGATTACCGGTATCTAAGGCCTCGTGCCAACTTTGGATATGAAAATGGCTTGTACTTGACGGGTACATTGTACTTGGTTCAGCCTAACTCTGGTGAGCATACTTTGATACTTTATTTACTATGAAAATGCCTTTTCTTTTTTATTTGTTGATATAGTTATTTGCTTACTTACTTGAAATACCTTAAATTTCGGTTACATTACCTTCTTGTCGCTTTCAAGATCTCACACTTACCTTACTTGATATATCTTGTATATGCTAACTATAACTTTAAATTTGATTTTTTAGATTGTTACCTGTTTGCTAGATTTTATGGTTCGTATTACTTGTTGAGTATTACTCACCCTTGTTTTTTTCTACAGATTTCGAAGTTGAGCCGGAACTCTAGAAAACCTAGCTTATTTAACCGAATCGGGACTAAGGGATGAGATGTGAAAATTCAGCCTTAGATTTGAGGATTGATTTAAGACTTTATTAGATTTTGAGAAATTTATGAGAGTCATTCTCACTTCAGATTTATTTATTTATTTATTTTAAGTGAATTGATTTTATTTGTTTAGTTTGAGATGTTATGATATTCCATTTAAATTATTTAAAAAGGTTTAGATTTTTCTGGTTTAATTATTGTGTACCTGTCATGTCTTATGTTTTGAGGGTCCGAAGGACCTTGGATTTCAAGGTGTGACATTATATTCTTTGCAATCTCTAGGATATAGTCTCTGATTGAGAAAGATTGTACAAAGGAAAGCATTTAGCATAAATAGATTTGTCAGGTAAAGGGTCGATGTGTGACTAGAAAGCCCATTTCAGGCTTTCACTTTTTTATTCATTGTTTGTTTTCTCTGTCAATACTGTCTTTCTTCATGGTATTAAAGCTCAGGCTCTTGATATAGTGTTCCTTAATATTGAAACAGAGAGACTCTATACAATTCTTCTTTAATGGCGTCCCCAACATCTTCTTCTTTTTCACTGTGCACCCAATTTCTTCACCACCTTATTGCTATGGTCTCCGTCAAACTGAACATGACCAACTATCTGGTTTGGAGAATGCAGATCCTACCCTTGATTGAATCTCTCAAGGTGAAGGAGCCTGAGAACTTAAGGGTTGCCGGCTGAAGTCGAACCTGATGACAAAGGAGAGGCAACCAAAACATCAAAATATGAAGAACTAAAGGAAAAAGATCTGCTACATAGGAGCTAGATAACAGGAACCTTATCCGAAGAGGTACTGTATCTTGTTGTTGGATGCAACACAGCAAAAGAAATCTGGGCGTGCCTCAAAGAAAATTTTCTTCAGGCGACCAAGGAACGTGAGGTGCAGTTGAAACAAAGACAATCAAGATTTAAAGCTTGGAAGTCATTGTCATGCCTCGAATTTTTATTATTGGGTCATACCGGTTTGTTGGGTTTGAGTCGGATTGAGGAGGGTATATGGGCTAAACAAACACTTTTTGGTCTTGGATGTACGTTATTAGATCCTTTTTGGGCCAATAGACTTTTTTGAAATTTAGAAAAACTTACTAGGAAGTAGGGGGCCCTTCCTTGTAATTTAGAAAAACTTTCTCTCTATATAAACTCTACTCTTAAGGTTTTTCCCCCTTTCTCCAACTCTCTTCTTTTTTTCTTCAACCAAAACCCTACAAGCTCTTTAAAGGGGAAACCAAGGTGGGGTCTTCCAAGCTTTGATCTTCAAATCTGTTTTGGCTTCAAGATCTAGGCAAGTGGACAGTTATAAGCAATGGCTTTTGGTTGCTTGTAATATATTTTGGTTGCGTTTTGGTTAATATGTTTTTGTAGAGTTTCTTCGTTTGGATTCAAACTTTCATTTGATTTCGTCGTTTGATTTAGTATCTTGATTTGGGATCAACTAAGATTGAGATTTCTTTTCTTTAAAAAAAATATATATTTATATAATTGTAATTAGAATTTTAGGTTATTAAATATAAACATTACAGTATTAATATGTGGTTGATGGTTTAGAAGATTAAAGAAAATGTGGTTATATTAATTAATTATTAAATTAGATATGATTAAAATTTTGATTATGATTGTTATAAAAGTAGTTGGGGACCTGGTACTTGAGATTAGTATTTTTATTTAGATTGGTTACCAATTAACTAAGATGTATTTGGTAATTATTAAATCTTAACTAGATTGTATTTATAATTCTAATTTGGATTTCTAAATTGAGTTTGATTTCAAGCTAGGGTCCAAAATTTGTACCTTTTGTTTTGAATAAAATTATAAAGTGTATTTATACACAACAATGATATTAAGGAATTAATTATTTCCTTTCTCCTTTTGATTATGACTTGATTTAAATTTGGATTTGAAATTTAAACATCTTTTACCCAATTAGTAAAACATACTAAATATACCTAATTGGATTAGATAAATCATGTTCTTTTAGATAACTTAGCTGGATGCCCACATGAGAATTGGATTAAGTGTATAATGGGAATGTGAGGTACGGGATGCACTACATGATATGCACCAGAAGTAGTATAACGGCATCGTGGACTTACATTTCCTTGTGATAGAGAGTTGGTTCTCATGTGTATATTTAACTAGTTATGACCGTTAGGTAGTTAGTGCTTACTCTCAGAAAACTTGAATTAACACTCATTCATAATACATTTTCAATTATAAAAGTCTAAGTACTCAAATTGTTAGCGGTTCGATTATTGGGATTAAGGGTGTCATATCATAATTCATTCTGCATCCGTATACGTATGTATTTATAAATATGTATATTATCTACGGGATTACCCGATTCTGTTATTATCTACGGGACTACCCGTTTCTGTTATCTGTATGCGGGATTACCCGTTTCTGTTATTATCGGCGGGATTACCCGTTTCTGTTATTATTTGTGGGATTACCCGTTTCTGTTATTATCTGCAGGACTACCCGTTTCTGTTATCTGTATGCGAGATTACCTGTTTCTGTATATTTATTCGCAGGAATACCCGTTTCTGTGCATTCATGCCATTGGGGTTTGCTTTTAATATAATTTGGGTCATAATGAATACTTCTGTTTAATTCAGTTGATTAATCAATTGCTTGCAGTTTACCCTCTTGCCAGATTATATCAATCTGACCCACTACTTTTGGGTGTCTAGGTTCGGTTACCGGTGCCGAACCGGAGGGTCAGATAACGCAGGAAATTCCGCCAGATGGAGGAGTTGTTGAGTGGAGCACCGATGACATCATCTGAGGTGTTCTAGTATGGTGCAGAGATCGAAAATCTTAGGTTTTGTAGTAAGGCCATGTTTGAGGCCATCAATTTACAAATTTTAAGTTTAATTGTTTTGGAATTATAATCTTAATTGTTATGCTTCGAAGTACTAGACATTGGTTTCGTTATTAATGAGACTTGTTACATGGTTGTTATATAATATTCATTTGCGATGAGTATGGATTTCAGTTCCGCGTGTGATTATAGTTGCCTGATCACCAAGCATAGCCGCCCGAAGGACTTCGATCCACCCGGAATTGGGGCCCGTACTATTTATGTTAGAAAAAAAAATTTTAATTGGCCCTAATTCTCACACTCCTGGAACCAGGTTTGGATCCGGCCCAATTTTGGGGGAGTGACAGATGGTATCGGAGACGGTCTAGTTCTAGAAGTTCTAAAAGATGCTAGCACGTAGGTCCGATGTGAGGATTAGAAACTTTAGATGGGGGCGATGGGGTTTTTATGCGTATAATTGTATATGAACTTTAGCATGGTTAGAGGTTTTAAAATTTGTTACCCTTCGTATTTTTGGTCGTTTAGTTTTTAATGAACGGTTGTTTTGCAGACATGGCACCTAGAATAAGAAAAACGAAAACTAACCCATCCAGTTTGGAGTCGGGTGAGCCTAGTGGTACCACCAATGATCCGATACAGACTCTGCTCTAGACTATGTTAGCCCATCAGCAACGTCAGAATCAACAGATAGCACAATTGTTGGAGGTTGTGCAAAGAATGAACCAACCTCATGCAACACATGTACTCAGCCACCGATAATGCCGCAACCAACGCGTGTGGTGCGACCTCAAGTAATGGATCACGTTGCATTTCAGACTGGTGTACTTGAGGCCTTTTGGTGGGTTGAAGTTCACCAGAAGCAAAACCGTGAGGCCTGTGGGCCAAAGCGGACAATATCATGCATGCGTATAGGGTGGGGCGTGACAGTCAGTCTCTTGCTGATTATATCAAAACTTTCAAAGGCATTTTTGATGGGTTAGCAGCTATACAAAAGCCTGCTTCAGATGAGGACATGGTCATTTACATGTCACGAGTTGTTGGAGCCAAATATAACGTGTTAGCCAAACCGCCATTTCCAACAGATGTTCCATTTGTTACTGCGGTTCAAAACTATGAGTTACGACTTCAAAGCATTGAACCGGACAGCAAAATAATTGATCCAAATATGGCTTTTGTTGCTCAAAAGCAAAATGGAGGGAGTCGCCGTAGAGGATATCCTCGATTTAGAGGAGGCAACAATGGACAAAGTTGTAATACCCGTTCAAACAATGGGCAGTTTGGCAATGGTCAATTTGGAAATAGTGGGAATAATGGTGAATTTGGCCATTTTAGTTCACGTGGAAGAGGCTTCACTCCAGCAGGTAAAAACCAAGAATGTCGTCCTCCTCAATATCAGCAAAACAGTCGGGTTCAAACTGCAGGTAATTTTCTTTCCAATGATAGCTTCAATACAAGTTTTCAGTCAAATAGTGCAGGACCACATGGCAATACACATCAAGGACCATGTCAGATTTGTGGCCGAAAAAATCATACGGCAATGAAATGTTTTTACCGCTGGGACTACTCCTATCAAGCCCCAAAAGACTTGTCGCAAGCATTGACTGCACTATCCACTTCCGAAACACATGATCCCAATGTCTATGTTGACACATGCGCCAATGCCTTTGTTACCAATGATCCTAGTAAGTTGACTAATGTGATACCTTCTAATGGGACAGATAAGGTTATGATTGGAGATGGGTCCAATTTAAAATTTCCTCACATCGGGAATACTCATTTTCATTCTAATTTTGGAACTGTGAAATTAAATGATGTCTTGGTCATACCAGAGATTAAAAAGAATCTTGTTTCTGTTTCACAATTTGCAAAACATAATTCATTCATCTTTGAGTTTTCTGACTCTAATTTTATGGAAAGGATGGAGTAACGGGCAGAATATTGGCAACGGGGAGTAAAGAAGGGAAATCTCTATACCTTGGATGGAGAAGCAGTGGCAACCTTTATCGCAGTCAGATCAGGAAAAGCTCCAGCAAATATATGGCATCAACGTTTAGGACACCCCAACTCTTAAGATATTGAAGTTTTTAAATTCTCAAAATAATGTCAGTGTTGAAAAATGGTCTATAAGTACTAGTATCTACACAAGTTGTCAATGGGGAAGAGCTGTAAACTCTCTTTTTCTTTGGATAATAAGCTTGCCACTGCACCTCTTATGAAAATTCACTGTGACTTATGGGGACCTGCACCCATATCTTCAGCTCCAGGAATGCGGTATTATGTTATTTTTATAGATGACTACACAAGATTCACTTGGATCTACCCCTTAAGAACAAATCAGACTTTTTTGATAGTTTTCTAAAATATCAGAAATTAGTAGAAAATCAGTTTTCTACTAACATAAAAGTATTTCAAAGGGATGGAGGCGAGGAGTTTTAATCAAGACAATTTCTTAGTCATCTAGAAAATTGCAGGATAAGTAGACAAATTTCTTGTCCAGGGACTCTAAAACAAAATGGTGTGGCCGAGAAGAAGCATCGTCATATTGTTGAAACTGGCCTTACTTTACTACTACATGCAATTAAATTTGCCACAATTTCTTTGGGTTGAGGCCTTCTTGACTGCAGTTTATCAAATCAATCGGTTGCCATCTACAGTGTTACATATGGACACTCCCTTTTTCAAGCTGAATGGGGTTCACCCAGACTATTCAGCTTTAAGGGTCTTTGGATGTAGATGTTTTCCGTATCTATGTGATCACAATGCAAATAAATTTCAGCCAAAATCATACCCTTGCATTTTTGTTGGGTATAGTCTCCTGCATAAAGGGTATCGCTGCTATCATCCTCAGAGCAAAAAAAATTTTGATCTCCAAGCATGTTGTCTTTGATGAATCAGCTTTTCCATATAATGATTCTCAAGCATTATTGACACCTATGCAGGGATTGAGCACTATTACAACATACTCTGATTTTGTTGACTGGTATTTTCCTACTAATTCTAATACAAAATCAAGCTCAGCACGGGGACACTTTTATAATACGATTACTACTGTCATTGAGATATGTGGCCCCATACCTGAGACCAACTCATTCTCAGTAGATCTAGATGTTGAAACTGATCCATGTGGGACTAGCAGCGACTCTGGGTCCAAATCTGCCACGCTTTTGTTCGCCTAATATGTTACAATTAGCTGCTCCAATACACCGTTCAACATCTTGTGATGATCATGTCTCACTAACACTGACCCAGTCTTCACCAAGCACAGTTAATAGCGACCCACTTCATACTATGTCTCCAACATCTACATCACATCAGGTGCCAACAAGTCCGGTTGCACCACCTGCGATCTCTCAAAAATCAGCAACTTCGGTTCATCTCATAGAGGATAGTGATACTTGGGATACTTTTATTTCATCAGAAGATGACATCTCCACCTCTCGTACTACAGGGCTACATGGGGACCTATTTGTTGACCCACCAATACAATATATATATATATATATATTGAAATTGCAAAAGTAAAGGTCAAACCTTCCACTAAGCAGGCTATCCCTTCTCACTCTATAATTACAAGGTCTAAGTCTGCTGCGAACGTAACGTCACTGATGAGAACAGTTCAGATTGACTCACAAGAACCAGATAGTATAAATGATGCTTTGGAGAAACCTCAATGGGTTTCAGCTATGCATGAAGAATTAGAAGCTTTGGATAGAAATGACACATTGAATCTTGTTCCTAGAACATCTGACATGAATGTTATTAGATCTCGCTGGGTTTTCAAAACTAAGTTCAAGGCCGATGGATCAGTGGACCGCTTCAAAGCTTGCTTGGTTGCAAAGGGGTACAACCAGAAGGAAGGCATAGACTTTGACGAGACTTTTAGTGCAGTTACAAAACCTACAACAATTCGTCTAGTACTTATTGTGGCAGTGATTTCAAATTGGCCTATACATCAACTTGATGTTAAGAATTCCTTCCTTCATGGTTGTGCCCGTGAAACAGTTTATATGAAACAACCTCCAGGGTTTGCAAATCCCAACCATCCAAATCATGTCTACAAGTTAAATAAGGCTATTTATGGTCTTAAACAAGCATCTCGGGCATGGTTTGATCATTTTTGCCTTTTCCTTCTTCATGTTGTTCTTTTGTAGTAAAGCTAATCCTTCATTATTTGTGCTTCATAGTACTCTAGGAACTATACTTCTTCTCCTTTTTGTTGATGACATTATTGTCACAAGTGATAGTTCCTCTCTGTTGGCTCGTTTAATTGCCAAGTTCAAGTTTAACTCGAATAACGTCTCTATCTTCCTTTAATTTATATGACTTTCCAAATCCCGATTGGGCAGGTTATCCTGAAACTAGAAGATCCATTACAGGATATTGTGTGTATCTTGGATCCAATTGCATATCTGGGCTGCTAAAAAGCAACGAACTGAAGCCCGATCAACTGCAGAAACTGATTATCGAGCCTTCGCTTCTACGACTGCTGAACTCACTTAGATTTGCCATCTTTTGAGAGATGTTGGACTTTACTTAGCTCGTCCACCTATTCTTTTTTGTGACAACCTGAATGCACTATACATGACGGTCAATCCTATGCAACATGCTCGCACCAAACATATAGAGCTTGACTATCATTTTGTATGAGAAAAAGTTGCTCTTGGGACACTTATTACATACTTTGTGGGCTTCCAAAGTCAAATTGCAGATGTCTTCACGAAGCCACTTGCCAAAGTCATTTTTCAAGAGTTTCGGAACAAGCTTGGAGTGCTTTCATCTCCACCCTCCAGCTTGAGGGGGAGTGATAAGGAAGAAGTATTAAGCCCTCAGTCTCAACCTAGCAAAACCATCGGTCCCACCATATCCCGCCATTGTGTTGCCAGCCAAAATAAGATTTCATCACATTCTGCATTAACAATGTCAACAGAAAATCAATGTAGAGATATGATACAGCAACACTAACAACTACATTAAATTGAAAGCATATCTATTGACAACCTTATGAAGACTAGTAATATTATATGATTGATTATACAAAAGTTGTCAAGAGCTGTCCTGGGTGTCATAAAAATTATATTTTAAACTCTTTGCAATCTCTAGGATATAGTTTCCTATTGAGAAAGATTGTACAAAGGAAAGCATTCAGCACAGATAGATTTGTGATTTGAAGGGTAGATGTGTGTCGAGAAGGCCCATTTCACTTTTTTATTCATTGTTTGTTTTCTTTATCAATACTGTCTTTCTTCACTTAGCACAATGTTGCAAATATTATTTGAGATAATTTGGCTTGGACATTTAAATGTTGTGTTTTTTTATTGAGATATTATTGGAAAAACATGGTTAAAATAAGAACAAGATAAACTAAAAATAAAAACATAACAAAATACATGAGTTGAAAGAGGGGAAGTATATAATGACCATGAAAACAAAGTAAACTTAGAAGGTTAAAAGAATAAACAAGTATATGCATATAGATATTTTAATGAGCACTTTACCATAAAAATCATCTAAGGGACTACCAAACCATAAAACTCACCCAAGTGTGGGTGCATTGGAGTGGTCTCCAATTCATTTTTTTTCATCTAATTGATGAGCAATGATATCGCCACAAGATTTTTTCACCAGTGGTGAAATTGATGTTCCTATATTTTCATTTAAACACAAGAAACCCTAAATTTTTCTTTTTTTCTTCCATGAAATAGTGGTTCCAAGGCTTTTTAAGCTAAATGACACAATTGAATTTAGTGCAGTTAATGATTATTGTGAAGCATTCAAATCCTTTGTTTTAGATCCCTTGTTTCTTCTTTTTCTCCCTTGAATTTGACTCTTTTTTTTTTCCTTGTTTTGGTGCTGTGAATTGTTCGTGTCAGGCTCCAGATTTTTAATTTTGGGTTGAATTGGTTTGAGTTGGGTTGAGAAGGGTTGGATGGGTGATTAATAGGCCATTTTAGAGCTTTAGATCTTTGCATGCATGGTAGTTTTGCATAGGGCCCATTAGAGATGGCTGATTAAATATTCTTGGGTCTTAGGCCTGAGTTATTTGACGCTTTTAAGCCAAAAGCTCTTTTCTAAAATTTTATAAAATTCACTAAAAAGCAAGGAATCATTTCTTGTAATTAAAAAAAACATTTACATAATATAACCCTGAAGGCTTTCGATCAGTCTTTTCTTCCTACGCCCAATTTTTCTGTCTTCTTCTTTTCTTCTGTAACCAAACCCTAGCAGTTTTCCCTGAGAAACTAATGTTTGAACTTCAGATCTACTTTTGGTATCGAAATCTAGGCAAGTGGATAACTGTAAGCAATGTTTCTCTGGTTGTTTTGTTGAATGACATACTTTAAATATGATTAATTTGATTGGATTTAATATCTTGATTAGGGATTAATAATGAAGATTTGATTTTAACTAAAATAAAGAATCTGCATATATAAAAGAAATAATATAAAAAAAAGATAGGTGCAACTGCTATCGGGCTAGCCGGGCAACGCCTGTTGCTTGGCCAGCTAGGTTGGGCCTAGCTGCAATTGGGCCTGGCAACGCTTGGGCTAGGTTGCTGCTGGGTCCAGCTACACCTGGGTTGGGCTGGCGGGTCTGGGCCACGGCTGGGCTGGGCATGGGATGTTAACTAAGTTGATTTCTAATGAGGCCTAATCTGAGTAGAATTTTTATTAGGTTTGTTTATAATTTTAATTGGGGTTTAATTACTGTAATTAAAACATTAAATTATAATGGTTTGGGATAGTGACTTAGGTTAATTTAGGTTAATTATGACTTGATTAAAATATTAATTAATATTTAATTAGGTATAATTAGTATTTTAATTAGTTCAATTGAGATTTAATTAAGAAGTAATTAGGAATGATTAGAATCTTAATTACACTGTATTTGGGATTTTAATTTGGATATTAATTTGACTTTAAATTTGAATATGGGATTTGGATCTTTTGCTTTATACAAAATAATTAGGTGTTTTATACACAACCATGATAATTAAGAACTTAATTATTCCCTCCCCCTTTTAATCATAATTCAATTAAGTTTGGATTTGTAATTTGAATACCTTTTTACCCAATTTATAAAACACACTAACTTTACATAATTGGATTAGATGGATTCTGTTTTTTTTAGAAAAGCTGGTTGAATGTTCACATAAGAATTGGACTGAAGTCAGAATGGAAATGTGAGATTCAGGATGCATCACATGATAGACATTGAAAGTAGGATATTGGCATCGTGAACTCTCATTACCATTATGAAAAAGGTTTGGGTCTCATGTGCACATTTAACTAACTATGACCATTAGGTGGATCAGTGCTGACCCTCAAAGAACTTGAAATAATACACGATCATAATACACTTTTAAATTAAATAATCTAAGCACTTAAATTGATAATGGGCTGAATTTGTGAATTAATGGTTTCATGGCATGATTCATTTTATATCATATATAGTATGTAAATATATACATATATTTGACTGACTGTAGTTGGAGGTGGTCGTACTGTATCGGAGAGCGTGTATTGTGGGACATAGTACACAGCAATGTCATTTGTTATATCTTGGTAGGAATACCTATTTTTCTATAATGTATCTGCGGGTTTTTGTATATTGTAATTACGGGAATACCCGTTTTTGTATATTATATCTGCGGGAGTACCGATTTTTGATAAATTGTATATGCGAGAATACATGTTTTTGTAGATTCATGCCATTGGGTTTGCATTGGGTGTGTTTGGGCAGAGTATAAAATATGTTTTAATTCAATTGATTAACATCATTGCTTGCAGTTTACCTCTTGCCAGATTACGTCAATCTGGCCTACTACTTTTGGTATCTAGGTTCCATTACTGGTACTGAATTGGAGGGTCAGGTGATGCAAGAGATTCCGCCAATTGGCAGAGTTGTTGAGTGGAGCGCCGATAACATCGTCTGATGTGTCCTAATGTTGGTGCTGAAATTGAAACATTAGATTATGTAATAAGGCCATGTTTGGGGCTATTAGTATATTCATTAAATTTATTTGTCTTCGAATTATAACTTTAATTATTATGCTTCGAAGCACTTGACCTTGAATTTATTATTATTGAGATTTGTTATATGGTTGGTTTATGATACCTATCTACGTAGATTATGGATTTCAATTCTATATGTAATTATGGTTGCTAGATCACCAAGCATAGCCTCACAAAAGACTTCAACTCACCTAAAATTGGGGCCCGTATTGTTTATGTAAGAAAATTTTTTATTGGCCCCAATTATCACACTCTTAGAACCGGGTTTGCATCCAGCTCAGTTTTGGGGGCGTGATAGATGGCATTAGAGCGGTCAAGTTCTAGAAATTTTACAAAATTCTAGAATGTAGGTCCGATGTGAGGTTTAGAAAAAAATTTAAGTGGGAACATTAAGTGTAGGCACATATAGTCTTTGTGTATGATTTTTGATAATGTCTAGAGTTTGCATTGGTATGTTTAGGTTCCGAATTCGAGGCATGTAGTCTCCAATGAATAGTTGTTCTGCAAACATAGAACCTAGGATAAGGAAAACAAAAGCCAAACCGTCCAGTTCGGAGTTTGGTGAGCCTAGCGGTACGGCTAATGATCCGATATAGACTCTGCTCTGAACTATATTAACCCATCAGCAACATTAGGGTTACCAAGTAACATAGTTGTTGGAAGTAGAGCAAACGATGAATCAACCTCATGCGACACATGCAACTCAACCACCAATAACGCCGCAACCAACATTTGTGGTACGGCCTCGGTAGTAGATCAGGTAGCAATTCAAACCAATGTACTTAAGGCTTTGCAGAGGATTAGGTAACCTCATGTTGTTGTTGCCCCAAGACCCCAAGATCCAAATGATATTTTTTAGAAGTTTAAGAAGAGGGGTTCGCCGGAGTTCAATGGGGGTGAAAATCCAATGGTGGCCGAAGAATTTCTCATCCAGGTTGAAAAGATATTTGAAAACCTAGTCTGCACAGGGATATAGAAGGTTAAGTTAGCAGCTTCAATATTCTGGGATGTAGCTGACAAGTGGCGGTCCACTGTTAAATAAGCATATAATGTAATAGCTAAGGAAGTAGTTTGGACTACCTTTCGTAACGAGTTTCGTGAGAAGTATGTACTGGAGCACTTTCGCATTTAGAAGTGAAGACTTTGACGTATTGAAGCAAGGTAACTTGTCCATTAGGGAATATGAACTGTAGTTTACCCGTTCATCTCATTTTGCACCAACTCTCACCACTCCAAAAAATGAGAGGATTCAATGGTTCATTGATGGTCTTAGCCTAGATATACTACTGCACGCCAAGTCACAAGTTCTGAATACCTACCAGGAATATTTGGATAAAGAATATTGGGCTGAAGAGGTGATTGGGTGCATGGCCCCTCCAAACCAACCTAAGCAAAAAGTTGCTCCATCTCGGACCCCATAGCACTCATTCAAGAAGCAAAAAAGGGAGTCTTTATGGCATTTGTGGTAATAACTATCCAACATCTAAGTGCTGGAGGCAGACAAAAGGGTGTTTTCACTGTGGAGACACTAGTCATCAGGCCAATGACTATCCTAAGAAGAAAGGTCAACGGTATTGGTAGACATCTACACAGGGAGCTCCTATTCAAGCACAGCCATTGAGATAGATAACACCAACTCCTCTATAGTAGCTACGACCTCAAGCATCGCAGCAACAGATGCAGTTGCACTGACCTCCCCAGTAGCCTCGACCTCAGAAAAGGCCTCAGCGACCCCAAGGGCCTAACAAATAGCAACCAAGGCCCCAGCCGGCAAGCAGAGTGTATGCCATGACTCAGGAACAAGTTGATGCTACAGAAAACATTGTGGAAGGTATTATTTCTGTTTGTGATAACTATACTAAAGCTTTATTTGATCTTGGCTCTACTTGTACTTATATTTCCCTTAGTTTTGCCTCGAAGATTGGTGTTAGAGCAACTGAGCTACCTTTTGATTTAATTGTAACTATCTCAGTGCATAAGAAGGTTAGTTGTTTGAAGCACTACCCATAATGCAACTTGGTAATAAGTGGCCTTGTGTTAAAGATTAATTTAATACTATTGATGATGAATGACTTTGATGTCATTTTGGGTATGGATTGGCTTGCTACTCATAATGTAATGATGGACTGCCTTGCTAAGACCGTTAAGTTAATAGCTGATGATGGCACCAAAGTACAATTTGTAGGATCTAAGAAGAAGGTTGTTATTCGTATGATCTCAACTATTAAGGCTACAAAGTTGTTGATGAAATGTTCTAAGGGTATATAGCGTTTATGACGAAGTATAAATGAACTAAAGTGGGCAAGGAGACAAGTGGTGTCTGAGTTTCCGGATGTTTTTCTGATGACATCCCTGGATTTTTGCCGCTCCGTGAAATTGATTTTAAAATTGAGCTTATGCTGGGCATAGCTCTGATTTGGAAAGCACCACATAAGGTGAACCTAGCTGAGTTGAAAGAACTCAAGGAACAATTGCAGAAGCTGTTGAACAAGGGTTTTGTTAGACCGAATGTCTTTCCTTGAGGGGCTCCAGTTTTATTTGTGAAAAAGAGGGATGGTTTTATGAGAATGTGCATTGACTATAGACGACTTAATCAAGTAACCATCAAGAACAAGAACCCTTTACCTAGAATCGATGAATTATTTGATCAATTATAGGGTGCTCAATATTTTTTCAAAATCAATCTAAGTTTAGGATATCATTAGTTGCGGGTACGAGACTAGGACATTCCAAAGACTGCTTTCAAAACTGGATATGGTTACTACCAATTTTTAATGATGTCTTTTGGGTTGACAAATGCACCAGCAGCTTTTATCACAATGATGAATAGCGTTTTTGCATACCACTTCTACCAGTTTTTGGTGGTACTTATCGACGATGTACTTGTATATTTAAAAAATCAGAAAGAGCATGCTCAGCATTTTTGCACTTCATTACAACTGTTAAAGAAACATCAATTATATAATAAGTCAAGTGTGAATTTTGGTTGGAACAGGTAAGACTCCTTAGTTACATCATCTTCAAGGAAGGTTTAGCAGTGGACCTAGCAAAGATTGAAGCAGTGGTAAAGTGGAAAATGCCAAAAACATTATCAGAGATCCAACATTTCCTAAGCCTCATAGGTTATTATTACCGCATATTTGTGGAAGGATTTTTCATAATAGCAACCCCACTATCGAGATTAACTTGTAAGGAAGTTCCTTTTGTGTGGAATGAGGATTATGAGCAGAGTTTTCAGGAATTGAAAAAAAGATTGGCCACGGCCCCTGTTTTGACCTTACCTGCAGGCAGTGATAATTTTGTGATTTTCACCAATGCATCTGAAGTTGAACTTGGCTATGTCCTCATGCAACATGGGAAGGTGATAGCATATGAATCCAAACAGTTGAAGGAGCATGAACGGAGGTAAGCAACCCATAACTTGGAGCTAACAGCAGTGGCCTTTGCTTTAAAGATGTGGAGACATCATTGTTATGGAGCTACTTTTGTAGTACATTCAGACCATAAGAGCCTCCAGTATCTCTTTATGCAAGGTGAATTAAACATGAGATAGAGGAGATAGATGGAGTATATTAAGAATAACAATTTTTAGTTAAAGTACCATCCAGGAAAGGTTACTGTAGTGGCAGATACTCTAAGTTCACTGGCAAATTGATTGAAAAATACTTTTGGATTTGATGTTTGGAAGATATGGATGTTTATTTCCAGCCTATTAGTGAGCAGGCAGTGTTGGCTAGTATACGCTTGTGGGAACCTGAATTACCTCCGAGGATCAAAGAATAACAGTTAACAGACCTCGAGATAACAAGAATAAAAAATTATATGGATGAGAGGCCTGATTTTAAGTTGGAAAATGATATTTTATATTATAAAGGCAGAATTTGTTTGCCTGATTTTCCGGACTTGGAGGATGAAATCATGGTAGAGGCAGACCATATTGGCATACTATTCATCTAGGCGGTACCAATATGTATCAAGATCTGAAAGATCACTACTGGTAGAAGAATATGACACTACAAGAGAAAGGCTTATTCGTGACGAAATTTCACGACGCATAAATAATTCGTCGCTATTTATTGATAATCCACGATGAAATAGTATTTTGATGCAAAAAAGTTAATATTTTAATGACGAATGTATTTTTCATCACTGTAAAGGGAAGTTTTCGTCGCTGAAGTGTATCATTGCGCCCCCAACACTATGAATTTTATTTTAGATTCCGTGAAGAAATTTATCGTCACTGTTGATTGTTTTGGCCTTTGGCGACGAAATTGGTTTCGTTGCCTAAGCTATGGTATATCTACCTCACCCTTTTCATCGAAAACCCTATTCATTGAAAACCTTTTCGTCTGAAAGCCTCTTCATCCGAAACCCTATTTTTCCTCTTCGTCGAAGACCCTCTTTTGGGTAATTGCAGTGACGAGCAGTAGCAATTGACAACCAGTGTCTCTCTCCTATTCTTGTGGGCTATTGCTGCAACTGGCTACCGATGAAGAGTGGTAGCAGCAGTAACCGGTGGCAACTTTAGAGTGGCGGCAGTTGCAGCAGCAACAGCAACCAGCGACCCTTGTGGAGCAGCGGTCGCAACAATTGTAACCGGCAGCTAGTTAGGAACAGCAGCGGGAGTAGCATCAACGGCACCGGTGGTCAGTGAGGAGCGATAGTAGTAGCATCCAACGGTATTCCCTCTTTCGCTCATTCTTTCTACAAATAGGTGTTTCTTTTTTTTTCTTTTCCTGAAACTATAGGAATTTGAGGTGCTCGAGATTTGGGGTTTTGTTTTTTATTTCGCCAGGTAAAGTAGTATGAATTTAGGGGTTTTAGGGTCTTGTAAGTGTAGAAGTGAGTATGGATTTGGGGGATTTGGAGATTTTCTGTTGGATTGTATTAATTGGAGTAATCAAACAGGTGATTCGAATCCCATTTAAGTAGTTTTTTTATTAGGTTTCATCTCAATTGTTCTATCCTATTTATTACGGTTTTTTTTTTCTGTAGAATGGAATCGTTTGGGTTGTGTTAGGTTTGATATCAAATTTATTTCCCCTGTAGTTACCATTGCTCAATGCAACCCATTCTTTCAAGAGGTCAGATAAACGATGATACTTAGGGCTTTCACCTGTAGACAAACCCTTGCTCATTCCAACCCATTTTTGCCTGACCAGCACAATTGCCACTCCTACTTACAACTAACATTACTAACATAAGATAACAAACATAAAATGTGACCCAACTATCATCATATCTAAAGAAAACTGTGCAGGAAAAGAAAGCCAAATTTTCTCCACACAACCGTGACCTAATTGAAGCTAGATGTTATGTGGTGAATTATGCATATGCTTCCATGACTTACAAGTAAATAGGTGTTCCATAAGAGCACTTGTAACTTTATTCCTTGGACTTCTATGCTGGGTTTTGATTTAGTAGTGGATCCTACCTTGGATGTAAATAGTAATATTTTTATCCACATCTAGTAATTCCTTTCTTTTAAAGAGGTCCATCGAGCAACTCCTTCAGTGTTCATCATTATTTTATGCTTTCCTTTTTTTGTCATTCTTATTTCAAAATGCATGACATGACATGTGCCTTAACAATATCAATTTGCGTGTAAACAGATATGGACAAGAGTTGAATGGAATTGGTTACACTTAGGGATAGATTAAGTCAGTGATATAGTGACAAGGTGAAGTCCTTTTTTTGAGTTTGCAATGAGGCATTCAGCAAACCAGGATGGTAAGATTCGGTGCCCATATAATAATTGCTTGAACGTGTATTGGTGCCGTTGTGACATTGTGGGATACCATTTGGTAGCTTTTGGCATGATGTCATCTCACAAGCACTTGATACACCACAGGGAGGAACTTATTGAGAATCAAACCCATGGAGTAGATGGCAATGACGTTAATCGTGGTGATGACGCAATTCCACATGTTGAAGTAGACAAGGGCCGGGATGGTATTGCAGAATTGGCAGAAGATTATGGCACGGGGACTTTCATGAACTTTGATAGGGGAAAATTGTGTTTAGGTGAAGTGGCTGATACTGCCCAAAGGGATGAACAAGTAAACTTTGAAAGGCTATTGTAGGACTCTCAATGTGAAATTTATCCGAGCTGCAAGAAATTTACTTTATTGAAATTTGTTATTACCATGCTTGATTTGAAGGTAATGTGCAAGTGAAGTAATAAGTCTTTTGATATAATGATAGGGGTGTTGATGGACCTTCTGCCAAAACATAATTTGGTTCCACGGTCGCTTTATGAAGCGAAGAAGATACTGCGTGGGTTGGGCTTAGGTTACGAGCACATCCATTCATGTAAGTATGACTATACACTCTTTTGGAAGGAGAATGTTCATCCGGATTCATGTCCGGTGTGTGGGTAGCATAGATACAAAGTTACCAATGGCAAGAGTAAGAAGATTCCTCATAAGATGCTGCGGTACTTTCCATTGACACCGAGGTTAAAGTGGTTGTATACATCTAACAGGCGGCTAAAAATATGAAATGGCACAAGCTTAAGTAGCCAAATGATGGGTTGGCAAAGTATCCGACTAATTGTTTCTATTGGAAGGAATTTGATTATTGTTATCTCGAGTTTGTATAGAAGCCCCGCAATGTGAGGCTCAGGCTGGTCACTGATGGTTTCAACCTTTTTAGAAACATGAGCATCACCTACAGCATGTGGCTTGTGGTCCTTGTGCCCTATAACTTGCCACCTTGGTAGTGTATGACGGACTCTATTTCATGATATCTTTGCTTATTCCCTGACCAAAGGCCCCTGGGTTGGAATTTGATATATATATGAGACCGTTGATTAAAGAGTTGAAAGAGTTGTGGGAGAATGGTGTTATGACTTGTCTCCTGCAAACAATATTTTTGGATGCATGCATGTATAATGTGGACCATACACAATTTTCCTGCATATGCTGATGTCTCTGAGTGGAGTACAAAAGGTTATCTGGCTTGTTTCAGTTGATACGATGATCCATGTTCGATGGCTTTGACAAATAAGATTGGGTTCACCGACGATAGGGCTTTCTTGGATAAGGACCACCCATGGCGAAGGAATAAATTGGCATTTAACAATAAGGTTGAGCTTCGTGTGAAATCATTCGAGATGCCGGTGGGGGAAGATATCAGCAGGTTTGGATCATTTGCCTGATGTCAAGTTTGAAAAGACTAAGGATGGTAAGAAAAGACCTCGTGACAGTTGTTTAGAATTGAATTGGGAAAAGAAGTTCATCTTGTTGGAGCTACCATACTAGAAGAATAAGAAGCTCGGACATAAACTTGATGTCATGCATATAGAGTGCAATACATGTCACAACTTATGTGGAACGACGTTGAACATAATTGGGAAAAATAAGGACACCGAAAAAGCACGCGTAGATTTGCAAAAAATGCACATAAAGCCAGATTTACACTTATAGCAGCATCCCGATGGGTCCTTTTCCAAACCCCCAGTAGTATTCACACTGACCTCGAAGGAAAGAGATTATTTTTATGAGTTCTTGAAGTCGGTTAAGTATCTAGATGGCTATACTGCAAACTTATCTAGGTGTGTTAATGCAACAAATGGTAGATTGTTTGATCTTAAAAGCCACGACTATCATGTCCTTCAAGGAATTCTTCTAATTGGGATGCGTGGATACCTCAGAAAGGATATCTGTAATACATTGTTTGAGCTAAGCAATTTCTTTAAGGAGTTTTGCTCTAAGAAGCTAAAACTGGAAGACTTGGAGCAATTACAGGAGCGCATAGTGATCATATTTTGCAAAATGGAGAAGATTTTTCCCCTATCATTCTTTGATGTGATGGTCCATCTAGCTATTCATTTGCCGCGTGAGGCCATGCGTGGAGGACCAGTGTAGTATCAGTGGATGTACCCGATTAAAAGGTAACTACTACAATGTCAAAATGTATTTTAATCATGTATAATGTGTGATCTTAATAAACTTGCAAAATTGGTGCTTGTTTCAAGGTTTCTTGGAACTCTTAAGGGGTTTGTCACAAATCAAGCACGACCTAAGAGTTTAGTTGCCGAGGCTTATATTGTCAAGGAGTGTACAACTTTTTGCTCAATGTATCTCAATGAGATTAATACTGTATTTAGTCGAGAGGAGCGAAATGTGGCTCAGAATTATGGAAGCCACTAGGGATTAGCAGTTTTTATAAAAAATGCCCGTCCTTTCGGTGCCGAGGATTACGAGGTAATGAGGATCAACTCGACATGGCACACTGGTTTGTGCTCTACAATAGCCATGAAGTGGATATGTATTTAACATATGTGCTTTTGTTAGTTTAGCATATTCTTAGCCTCTTAATGTTTTCAAGCAAATGTTGAAACTCTTTCTTTAATCTTGTGTAGTGAACACAAGGATCTATTACAGATTCCATTTGGGCAAGATATCATCTCAGTGCAAAAGAAAGAATTTCCCAATTGGTTCAAAGAGCGTGTAAGTTAAATAAATCTTCACTACACATAAACACACACACACACACACACACACATATATATACATTTCACTTGACATGTTTATGCAGATAAATGAATTGCGCCACTGGAAAGCACCTTAAACAACTGATGAGTTGTGGTCATTAGCAAATAGCCTTGATTTACTAGTGCAAACATTTTCCGGTTGTATGTATAATGGCATCAAATGTACTAACAAAGAGCGCGACAATTGTCGTTTAAGTAAAAAAAGTGGTGTGGTTGTGGATGGGGATCACGAGGCTTAGACGATTGAGTTCTATAGTTACCTATCTAGGGTTTGGCAGTTAAAGTACGTTTTTTTGTCATGAAATAGTTTTGTTTGAATATAAGTGGTACAACATTGGTAGTCTCATAACAATTAAAACTGTTGGTTACTGCACAAGCATTGATATTCAGAGTCGGTGGTATAAAAGTGATCCATTCGTCCTACCAAGCTAGGTGCGTCAAGTCTGGTATGTAAATGACACAAAGCTAGGTCCAAAATAGCAGATCGTGTTATGGTCCCAACATCAAGGAGTGTTGGATGTAACATAGGTGGAACCTATTGACGAAGAAAATAATGATACATTCCAGCAAGATGTCACTAACGGAGTATGCCCAATAGATGTTGCAACTACCTCTAATCAACATCATAGAGATGGGGTTGTTCCCGAGATCATTCCTGGGAACAGAGTTACAAAGCTGTGGAGGCACCAACTAGATGAACTAGAGGGGGACGAGGTTGACGAGGATGATGAAATTATGGTGGAGAATGGAGATGACCAAGAAAATGAACTGCACAGTCATCATCCATTTTGACATGGATCCTGACAAGGATTCTGACACATAGTTTTGCTTTATTTATGATTTGATGGTGGAAAAATATTTGTAATAATGACACATATCTATTTTATATATTTTGATTCCCTTTATATTTTCTATCTTCTTTAATCTTCTTATAATAATCATAGTGTCTGTATATTACTGTTTATGTCAATTTGCATACTAGTAGAGCAAAATGCCAAAGTCTAAGAAAAGATATGCCTAGCCTAGTTATCTAGAATAAAAGAAGACAATGGTATATGAGAGTGTTAAACATAACATAATGGAGTCTTTAGAGTTGCATCGAGCTGCCGATGCTTGGATGGTCGAGCTGGGTAAGAACACTCGATCGTCTTCCATAAAGGAGAAACGGAAAAGAACAATGGGTGAGGTGGACGGCAAGGAGTACATACCATCTGAATGTGAGGATCAACTTAGCTCCTCTAGCAATAAGAATGGCGATGATGATGATCAGTTGCCTAATGTAAACTATACTAGCTCAAGTGTTATCACCATTTTTTTGTTTTTGAGTATACATGTTCCCTTTATTAATTCTCAATGTATATTATTTTGGCAGGGCTTTAATATGCCACCTTCTTGTATGTTACCCCTTTCATCAACTGGTACCATGTCACCTAGAGACAGACCTCTTGAGCCTGCACGTGATCAGCAGCTTAGTCCAATCATACAGTCCAGCCGCGTAGGTAATAATAATAAGAGATTATGCTTTATTATAATTTAACTTGTTCAATATATATCTATTAGATAACTCGAACAACAACGTGGTCTTATATGCAGCATTAGCCTTGGATTCATCTCGTCAGCCCCATTCCAGACACGCAGGTGTGGAGTAATACGGGGTTGGGGGACTAAGAAAATTCTCAAGTGATCTGAGACGCTCCCAGTGGACATTCCAGCTAAGTATGGGGCACCAGTAAGGCCCAATGCCCAATCATTTGCTGAGGAGTGTGGGTTATAGGATTGAGCCCATACTCCCATCCCAGGTGTCAAGCGATGGACCAAGATTAAGGATCAGGTTTAAGGAGCCATGCATTAGGTGTTTTGGTAATTGCATTATATCTTATTAATTTACTTAATTCAATGTATACATGTTCGCTAATTACCAAAATATTAAGCACGTACACTTTTTCAAGGCAAGTACACCCATGACGACTATGATACAAATGAGATGGTGCAAAAGGCCGTGGATTCCAAATGTGGCTACAGATATAGGGATCATCGATATAAGATGCATATGCACTATAAAAAGCTGTTGAAGGACGGTGTAGACCCCAAGAGTCAGCTTTAACAAGGGATGGCATTGTCTACTTGGGGCGAGCTAATTGCTTATTGGAACACTGATGTGTGGAAGGTACTCACTTCATTGTTATCCCCAAAAAGAACACCCCCCAAATAGGCACAACTTTAATATATATAAAGTGCACCAATTTTTTTTGTAGAAAAAGTCTAAGCAAAATGCCAAGAATAGGGTAGCTCTTAAGACTAATCATACATGTGGCTTACGGTCCTTCCTAGCTACCATGACCATGAGGGTAATGTGTTATGAAGTTTCATAAAAACCTTGATAGTTACTTTAATATATATCATTCTCATATGTAAATCTATTGAAATCAGGCTGCATGTAATGATGGTGTCGACCCCACATCACCAACTTCTACAAAGACACCCATTGGAGTAGGAAGAAGAATGATTAGGTTACCCCTGAGTGCGGTGCAACATATGTATGTAATCTTATAAACATAGATTCAATCCTAGTTTTAGGGTTCGGGATTGTTTAATTCTTTTGATAATTACAGGCGAAGCTTATGGAGAAGCACAATGATCCAGCCCTAAACATGTTGCAAGAGGAGTTGTCTGTAGATGTGTTTGGGGCTAGATCTGGGTATGTGAAGGCACTTGGCAAGCGACCTTCTTCTTCTTTACCTCACATGCACATGAATATGAGTTGAGCCATCTGAGGGAGTAGGTGGACACACTAATGAGAGAGAAGGAGCAGGAGAGGGAGGCAATGAAGAAGCAACAAGAGTTCCAACCTCAGATGATGGCGACGCTTGCGAAGGCCCCTGTATATCCAGTGCAGGATGGTGGAGCAAAATCATCTAGTGGCGGTCAGCCTTTCGATGATCAGGTTAGTATTTGATTATGTGTTGGTTGATTTTTTGTGGGGAATCTTGCCTTGGGTTTGGGTTGAGGAACTGTATGGTCCCTTGGGGCTTGGTTCTAGGATGAAACCCATGTTTGGTTGTAACATGATTTTCTTGGACTTTGTGTCTGTGAGAATCAGTAATTCTTCAAAGAAATGCTCTATTGATTGATACATTGTAGAAATCAATCTTAGTGTTCTTAATGAAATTGAAATTGAAAGCTTAATTTTTTCAGCAGGTTGGAACTCTAATCTTTGGCTTCAGAGCTCTCCTTTCCATACTCGTTCCTCTTTGAAGAGTTCTATCCACTTTCCCATTTAAGTTAGTGACGTAAAGGGATTTGAGCTTGATTGTATTACTTTAGAAGCTAAAGCCTGTCATTGTGGCTAAATCATAGTCATTTAAGATATAATTATTTTTATCATTTCTAACGGTAACATATGCTCTAAATTAAAAACTTCGTTAAAATAATTACTTTCTTTCAGTCCTATCTTATCGAAGATAGTAACTTGTTTAGTGTGATTTGCGTTTCTGCTCTACTCTAGTATGTTCTTCCAAAGCATTCTCCTTGCAATTTTGGGACATCCAAACAAGCCCTGAAGTTTAGTATCATTTAAAAAGTGTGTGCTGCGTTGTAAATCATGTGGAATGAAACTGCAAATTGGGCACAAGTGATAAGAAAAATGTGATACTGCTCCAACTGTGTCCCATTGTAGCACGCCACCCACTTTCACATTATTATTTCATATGCCGCAATTTATCAATTAGCCACTCATTTGGCTTCCTTCTCAACCTTTCCTTTATGCAAAATCTTACCAAGTGGTTCGATAACTTATTTTAAACCCACAAAGCCATCTTATTTTGGATTAAAGCGTATTTTACAGTGAACTGCTTCATCTGATAATATTCATCTGATTAAATTTAGTGTTGTTACATCTCTTGTGGGCTGCTACCTTCATAAGTCCTTAAGCACACAAGCCAAAATTTCAATTCGTCACCACTGAAGTACACTTAGAAATGTCTTTTATTTTCAGATTTTGGAATGCCTTGCTCTTCTAGTGTTACAACCTTGAAGAGAAATGGACTATCTCCTTATGGATGAAGATAATGATGATTCCTGTACCTGATACGTTTTGATAAAATTCATATTTTTATGGTAGTGAGAACATTTCAAATCCTGTTTGTAGACTTCACCTTACCCTTCCTCATTTTCTAATTGCTAATTATTGTTTGTCAGTGATTTATATGGTGTTGCAATGAGTCTGCATAGAGTCCTTAGACTACTTTATTTTCTTTGGCACCTCAAATCATCTTTGACTGTGCAGATTCCATGACCCATGTGGGTCATTTTTTATATTTTTAAAAAGGTGAATGCAGTTGTTATAAAAGATCTACCTGCTTAAGCTTGGATTTTACCTCTAGTTCTGCCCTTGTGTTTGACTTCCTGATGATTTCCTTCCGTCTCTATTTGAATATTCATGGCATCTTAAAACCAGTTATTATTATGTGCCGTGATCTTAAATTAATTTACTATTAATTTTTATCATTTGACTTTTGATGCCGCTTATTTTAGAAAACTATTAAACCTTGACAATGGACATCTCTCTTGTGTGGATGGCACTTTACTGTCATTTTCTTTTTCAAACAAATATTATAGTAAAACAAAACGTCCTATAGATAGTGTACGGGCAGTAGAAAAATTCATCATGGTTGACTTTGGAGATTTGAACTGGTGTTAAAGGATCAAACGTATGAAAGGGGAACGAGCATTCAACAGCTTGCTGAAATTTGTTGATCAAAGCCACTTTCTCGCAAGGGAAGAATGTGTTGCTTAAAACTAAGCCCATGTGAAATAACATTACATGATAGATCTTCAAGATGCCAATTACCTTCAGCATGTTTATCAGAGTGTGAACGAAGGCTTTCTCAAATGTCTTTTCCTTACTAGATGGCTTCCTTTTCTGGCTCTTTTTTATTAGTATTCTGTCCTACCATCTGAATGGTCCCCCCTTCCCAATAATTCTTCAACCATCCACACGGCTTCCATTCAGATCTTTCCATGCCCTGTTTCTTTGCCATTCATCTCTATATCTAACAAACACATAATTAGTTTCTGAACTTTCCTCTCAATTATATTGGGATGAAAATAATGACATACCATATTTTTTAGAATATTTGGTACACCGTGATATCAAAGGTATTAACGAATTGTCCCACTGGGATTGTAAAATGTTCATGTTCAGTTGCTCACACAACATTGATCTTCTACCTTCGATCATTGACTGATTACTGCATATTCAATGGCTCTCACCATCGCCTCCACAACCCTTGCCAAGGAGCATCAGGACATCGGTTGATGCTTTTTTCTCCTTACCGGTATAATGATCTTTTTTTGTGCCAGGAGAAAGCTTTCAAACTAATAATTTAAATTTCCTATGCTTCTTTTTTACAATAAATAATTCATGTAGTTGAACCCAACATAGTTGGAACAAGACTTAGAGGTAACTAAAATGATAAGGTCAAGCCAGTGGGATTATAATTAATGTCAATGCCATGAAAGTGGTGTAGTCTACCTAGATCTATCATCTCAAACACTCTGCTTAATTGAGCAATCAATGAATGAATGTAGGAAGAGTCGTATCTAGTAACTACCATATCATCAACATAGAGAAGCACAAGTGTGATTGTCCTTTTATATTGCCTAATAAACAGAGATGGATCTGCATATGTCTAGCGAATATAATTTAAAAACTGAGCATTCCAAGCACAAGTTGCTTGTTTTAGGCTATTGAGGGATTTGTGTAACTTGCATACAAGGTTGGGAAAAGCAAGATTTGTGAAGCCTTGATGTTGAATCATATAAATGTCTTCTTTTAAGATCCATGTAAAAAGCCATTAGTAACATCTAGCTGATGTAAGCACCAGTTAAAATGAACAGCTAGAGTCAAAACTACCCTGATTGTTACCTGTTTCAGGACTGGACTAAAGGTTTATGTGTAATCCACACCATACTGTTGATCAAAGCTCTTAACAACAAGACGGGCCTTGTACCTTGCAATTGAACCATCTGGAAGATGTTTAAGTTTAAACACCTAACGACATCCAACATTGTGTTGATTTGAAGAATATAGAACTAGTGACCAAGTGCCCTATCTTTAAAGAGCAAAAAACTCTTTAGCCATGGCTTGTCGCCACTCAACATGTTTGGAAGCTTTAGTATAAGAGTTGGGTTCTGTAATGGTGTGATAACCATTGGTGGATAATGCTACTAGATGTTTGGTGGTCAAGAATACTTTCTTCTTGAAAATCCCAGCTTTGGAACAGGTGACCACGGTATAAGTACTGTAGAACAGTAGTATTTGCAGGTGTAGAATGAGTATGTACTAGAGGAGTAGACGACACATTCTCAAGACAAGGAGAAGACTATGCTGGAATGGTGGGGGGAGTAATGGCTGTACATGTACTAGGTGCAAGCATATGAAAAGGGGAAGGATAATGTGTTGTTACAGGGAGAGACGACAAGGACTGTTGCTTGTTAATGGTAGAAGGCCGCATGTGGTTAGGATTGAAGTAGTCATCGAAGTGTCTGCTAATGTTGGTGATAAGAAATATTGAACTATGTGAAGCAGTCATTGGAATGGTGGTTGAAGAAGCCATGAAGAACAAAATGATAAGAAGTAGATAAATTCTTACTTGATGAATTCTGTAGTTGTAGTTAGATTCAAAGAGAATAACAGCACCACAAATGAAGATGGAAATCAAATTCCAGAATGCAGTCATTGGACTGGGTGCAGTCTCTACATGCACTCATTACACGTAGATATGAATATAAAAATTAAGAAAAAAACTAGTGCTTGCTTGTAGTATCCATTATACAATGGAGTATGAGAGGATGGAATGCTTTTGGACTGATCCCCTTCGCTACGAGCCCTGCCCTACTGTTATTTATCAACTTGCACTAAAGAATATGGTTATTATTATGGCCTGTTACCTTTTCAGTAAGCCTTTAGGTACTACTTTAGTTATAAACAAACATCCCAATCCTTCATGTCATGAATAGTTCATTAATGGCGACGTTAAGCACCATGGTCACATCATCATCTATTCATATGAAAGCCCATTACAAGAAACAAAGCCCTTTCAGGAAAAACACGAGAAAAGAGGAAAGAGAACATCCAAAATAAACAAGAACAACAAAATGATACTTGGTGAAGAAACTGAGGTGGGTTTTCAATTGGAAGTCTAATGGCAGCAGCAGAATCATTCAAGGAAATGAATTGAATCCTATAGTGAATCGTATCTCAAATCATAAGACTTCTTAATATTTCTAATAAAATGAAAAAATAATTACTTTTTAAATAAATAGGTATTCATTATCCATTAATTTTCCACCCATAGCAGCATAAATACAATGAAAACTAAGATTGATACAATTACATGAAAAACATCATTAACATATTTAATGTGTCATATATGATATTTTGTGAATAATTAAATATATCTAAAATATCAATACTAGGAAAGGCAATTAAACAGATTCCCGCCCATGTTCGATAGCTTGATGTGTTGGTTTTTGAGATAGAAGTGGAACAGTCAATATGTCGGGCTAGTATCTCTAGTACTCTATTATTTAGATGTGGTCTATAGGTTAGATGGTGTTACTAATTAAGTAACTTAGTTTTGAATTTCTTAAATATGTGCATGCATTTTCTAGTACATGGGTCTATGTATAGCACAGGGTTCTGCTAGTATTTACAAAGACCAAATATTATCTCTACTTATTGCATGTTCCAAGTCATGTGGACTGAAACAAACTCTTTGGAGTGGGACAATTCATTTCCTTTTTACTGTTTGTGATCCCTATTGATATGCATTGGGGCTTGGCCAGCTCCTTCATGGTAAACTCAATTAAATTTTAAGTTTGTGTCTGATGGGCCCCACAAAATTTGATTAATGTAATTTAGTTTGTCATGTGTTGTGGTAGATGGCAAATTTTTTTAATACATTTTTTAATAATTTTGTAAAGAAGAGATTATTTTTCAACCTAATAGATGTTGCACCCAACAACAATATATAGAAATCGATGAGGAATTATGGATAAGCAACACTATAATTTGTCATTAATGTAATTTTTTATTTGTTGTCATAGATTGGAGATGGATAGTGGATGATGGCTGTAGCGATGGCAAGGACGATGATGATGCATCTAGAGATTGTTCGTTTATAAAGAAATGTTTATTATCATTGTATTTTATGAGTATGCTTATATGTTGTCACGCCCCGATCCCGGGAAATTGGGGATTTGCGTGGGCCTCCAGGGCATGGATACGTAATCCCGTAAAAATCCGTCCCCTGAAAAATTATGCACAAATTCCTACAAGAGAGATTTCACAGGAACGTGTGAGGTATGCTGACACATGTACAAACATAACTTATCATAAGCGAAATCCTGTGAAATACTCAGTAATTACCAAGAGCACATGAAGTTCATAGTCTGTTAACTTTCAAAAGTAAACATATATATACATATGATAGTGTTGAAGTCTTCAATTACATTCCAAAATACTGTTTAGGAGTGTGATACAAAAGGTCCCAAGCATAACAATGATATCTCCCAAGAATAAACGTGCTCCGTGGATGGCTAGTAAAAGACGTCGCCATCTTTCCACTCGTCTACACCCCGAGGTACCGTTGGGGTACCCTCCAGGGGTGTGTCAGTGTCCGCGTTGGGACCGGGTTCTGGACCTGCAATACCAAGGGTAACACTGTTAACACGACGGTTAAGCAAGTACTGAGGCATATGAAACAAGTATAACATAATATATCAATAAGAATAATCACTGAACATGATGCATGAGTAAGAAATTACAACTCAAATGTCATACATACTGATTGGCAATCACGACGCTCTATTCTCCCAAAAGGGAGCATACACATATCATATGGGTCACTAGGGGATCAGGCTAGCTTCCCGAGGAGCGCCGACTACTCCTCCGTAAATCTACTGCAGTGGTGACATACATAACATATGCCCAAAAGGGCGTAAGCTGAGTGGTGTCGACTCATATCCAATCGTATTAGTCATATCATACCCTTGGCTAGCAAGCTCGCACTCATTAGAAGCTCTGGCTTGTCAGACACGCACTCATTAGAAGCTCAGGTCTGAATTGCCTCAGGGTTTTGCTAAAGGTAGTAATTCATGTTGAAGGTGGTATATCATAACAATATGGATGCATTTAGCTTAAGTGAGTACCCAAGGAATTACTACCTTCACCCCCTATAATAAGTAACCTATAGTCCCCAAGGACATTCAACACGATGTACACATAAGACGTTCGGTGTCGTTGTGTTACCGTGTCTTGGTATTGCCTTATGTGCATACGGGACACCCTTCTTATGCCAACATCCATAACTTGCCATTGGGAGACCCTCCAGGAATCATTCATTCTCCCCAATATGTACTTACCATTGGGCCTGTGTAGTGGTATAGAAGGTGCCAATACTAAAGTCCTACAAGGTCATTGAGAGTCCCTACTATCCTGTTTCACTAGGTTCTTACGGCTTAGTCATGTACAAGGCTATGGCTTAGCCGAGTGGGTCAAATTTCTTTCGGATTTTCAGGCGCAATTACGGCCCAACCGTAAGTTGGCCTACAGCTTAGCCGTGCTAAGGCTATGGCTAGGTTACAAGGAGGTTACGGTGTAGCCGTAGTGTATTCTACGGTGCAGCAGTGTGCAAGCCGTAGAAGAAACTGGGTTCCATGAGCTCTCTGGAAAACTCGCCGTAGGAAGACCTACGGCTTTGGTACGGGCTGGATACGGCTTAGCCATAGTGAAATCCACGGCGTAGCCGTAGGTGAGCTGTAGTATAAAATCTCATTCTACTACTCTCTGGACTTTGAGCCGTAGATGCTCACGGCTTAGCCGTAGCTTCACCGTAAGCTTCAGAAACTTGAATACAGTTCTGTAGCTCAATTCCGATTTCAGTCAATACAGAACCTATATTGGGGGGGGGGGGGGGGGTTCTATGACTTACTAAGGGTATCGAATTAAGGTGTTCTGTACTCCCACACCTTCTATTCCCATTTTTACCATTCCCACTTGATTCAAATCCCACTGGCACCCAAGTAACAACTTAATTCACAAACACCCATTAAGAAGAGACTGCAGTGGGAAAAATTGAAAGAACTAACTCAACATGCAATGAACAATTACACATGCAGTGCATATAAGTTCAAATACTTGCCTTGTTACCAGTGTTTAGCCCCTTTCTAACTCTTCTTGTCATGTGGGTAGAGGGAAAACTCCAAATCGAAATGGGTTCTCTACAATAGAACATGAAAGTGTGGAATATGGGGTTTAGATCCACATGCATGTCGTGTTAATTGATTCCTCATGACTCTCATAACTCCAAATACATAAAATGGAGGTGGATCTTTACCTTAAACAACTAGCTTCCAGAAGAGAACAGTACAAGAGAAATGGCTCAGGGAGGAGAAGGAGGAAGAAGAAAATCCCTCCCTCAACATTACATGCAAGATTCTCCCCAAGCCGAGTGGCTCCTCAAATCTTAAGAAGGAGGAAGTTCGGGAGGAGAGGGAGAAGGCACTGTTCCAGCAACTCAAATGAAACAAAACGAAAAGAAGGAGAAGGACGTAGAGTCTCTCTTTTAAACAACTAAATTTCCCACCTTGCATGCAAACCCAGTAAGCTGGGGGTATTTATAATATAAGTCACGTGCCTAAGTTGGTCCAAATGGATTCAGATCAAATGGAGTCCAACACGAAAGACGGTCAACGCAAAGAATTACACGAAAGGAAATGGACGAGATGTCCAAGAGGTGTAAGGACAAATTACGAAAAGGCCCTTAACTACTAAAGTGGGGCCGAACTCCACCCAACTCCCTATCCGAGGCCCAAACCCGATAATTTTTGGATTAAATTAGCCTTAATCGAGTTCAATTAATATAGAATGAGCTTAATTAATGTAAATCAAAATTAGTGGGATTCGGGACCTTACATATGTTCCACTTGCACTATTTATTAGTATTGATGGATTTGTATTTTGAATTGTCAGTGGTGTTGTATTAAGGATTGTTAGATTTGTATTAAGAATTATTGGATTTGTATTATGGTTTGTTGATGAATTTGTATTATGGATTGTTGGATTTGTGTTACTGTTTGTTGATGGAAAATTATTATGAATTATTCAGTAGGAATTATTACAAATTGTTGAGCAGGAATTTTTTTATTTATTAAAAAAGTTAAAAGCAAGAAAAATTAATTATGACGTCATTAATTGTTTTTGGCGACGAATATATTCGTCGCTAAATCATTACCTTTGGCGACGAAATTAGAACTTTCGTCGCTACTAATAAAAGTTAATAGGAAAAAATTGTAATTATTTCAACATTAATTGTTTTTAGTGATGACTCTGTGCGTTGCCAAATCAGGCCACAAATCTAATTTTAGTGACGAAATAAGACATTTCATCGGTAATGATTCCTTTAACGATGAAATTAATTCGTCATTATTTTTAAATTGCACCCCAGAAAACAGTCATGGCGACAGGGAAAATATCGGATTAGTATATTTAGCGACAAAAAAATTTCGTCGCTAATTCTATTTTTCGCAACGAATTATTTCATCGCTAAAAGTACAACATCATTTTTAACTCTCTATTTTTAGCAATAAACGCGTACCTTGTGTGACGAAATTGTGCACATTTAGCATCGAAATTTGATGTCACGGATTTCAAGTTTTCAGTGACGAAAAGAAAATTTCGTCGCTTAAATGAATTAGAGACGAGACAATGATGCCGAAATTGACGACGAAAATAATTCGTAGGTAGAAAAAACTTACGACAAATGATTTTTCTTTGGCAAAGAAATATTTCATTGTAAAATCCCAGGATTGCTGCAATGTAAAGAAGGATATCACAGAATTTGTTAGAAAATGTTTGGTTTGCCAGCAGATTATAGAAGACCTCAGGTCTTTTGATCAGTTGGAGATTCCTCAGTAGAAGTGGGAGCACATCACTATAGACTTTGTATCAGAATTGCCTAATACCAGGAAGGGCTTTGATGCAACTTGGGTGATAGTGGGCCATTTGACTAAGTCAACCCACGTTGTACCGTTTAAGACAGGTCAGGGAATGGAGAAGATGGTAGATTTGTATATCACGGAAGTGGTGAGATTGCATGGAGCACCGATTTTAATTATCTCTAACCGGGATAGTAAGTTCGTATCTCGATTTTGGGTATTACTACAGGAAGCCTTGGGAACTAGATTGAGTTTTGGTATAACCTATCATCCCCAGGTAGATGAACAGATAGAGCATATAAATCAGACATTGGAGGACATATTAAGGGCATCTATCTTGGATTTTAAGATTAGATAGGACAAAAGTTTGGCTCTACATGAATTCACGTACAACAACAGTTACCACTTTAGCATTAGCATGGCAACTTTTAAAGCCTTGTACAGTAGAAGATGCTGAACTCCTATATGTTGGTCGAATTTTGGAGCTCGCAGTTTTCATGAACCATCTGTGGTTGGAGAGTGCAGTGACAAGTCAAAACAGATTCTTGTAAAATTCACTAAAAGGCAAGGAGCCCTTTCTTGTAATTTAAAAAACCCTTTACATAATATATAGTATGTAAATATATACATATATTTGATCGACTGTAGCTGGAGGTGGTCGTACGTCATCAGAACAGCATATATTGTAGGACAAAATACACAGCGGTGCCATTTGTTATATCTGGCGAGAATACATGCTTTTATATAATATTCCATTTTTGTATATTGTATCAGCGGGAATACCCGTTTTTGTATATTGTATCCGCGGGAATATCAGTTTTTGTATATTATATTTGCAAGGGTACCAGTTTTTGGTATATTATATTTATGGGAATACCTGTTTTTGTGCATTCATGCCATTGGGTTTACATTCGTTTTGTTTGGGTAGAATATAAAATATATTTTAATTTAATTGATTAATATCATTGTTTACAGTTTACCCTCTTGCCAGATTACGTCAATTTGAGCCACTACTTTTGGTGTTTCAGTTCCATTATAGGTGTCGAACCGAAGGGTTAGGCAACGCACGAGATTTTGCCAAATGGCGGAGTTGTTGAGTCGAGTGCTGATACATCATCTGAGGCGTCCTAGTGTGGTGCTAAGATTGAAATATTACATTATGTAATAAGGACATGTTTGGAGCCATTAGTTTATTCATTAAATTTTTTTGCATTGAAATTACAACTTTAATTATTATGCTTCAAAGCACTTGACCTTGAATTTATTATTATTAAGATTTGTTATATGGTTGGTATATGATATTTATCTGCTTAGATTATGGATTTTAATTCCGCATGTGATTATAAATGCTTGATCATCAAGCATAGCCTTACGAAGGACTTTGATCCACTAGAAATTGGGGCCCGAATTGTTTATGTAAGAGAAATCTTAATTGGCTTTAATTCTCACACCTCTAGAACGGGGTATGGATCCGGCTTAGTTTTGGGGGGCGTGACAGTTTGACTTAAAGGTTTCAAGGAGATTTGATGGAATGGGAGTTGAATGGGTTGGTGTGTGTTTGGTTAGGAGGTTAGATGAGAAAGATGGTTAGAGAAGATGGCTTCGGCTTTAGTGCAATGGAGGTCTCATTAGTAGAAAAGAAAATGGTGAGATGGGGTCTTTTATAACGACTGAGAGAGGGAAAGTCAATGAGAAAAGGTAAAGAAGAAATTAATGGCATTGGAAAGAAGGAAATATGGGCTTGATTAATGGCTTGGCACGGGGATGGAATTGAAAAGAAGTAAAAGTGATGGAGAGAGGGACGGTTGAGAGAGGGCCATGATGGTGTGTGGATTTTTTAAGGGGACCTGCACATACTTGATTATATCATGATATATACATTTGAAACATTTGATGACAAGTACAATATTTGAATTTTTTAAGGGGGCCTGCATATACTTGATCATATCATGAGATCCTCATTTGATAATTGGATTTTTAGAGTTCGTCATATTGTTGGAAATCTATCAATAAAAGGGCCATGATGGTATATGGATTTTTTAGAAGATGAAAAGCTTTGGAACCACTTTTTCATGGAAGGAAAAAGAAGAAGAAATAGCAATTTCTCCTATTTAAATAGAAACAGTAGAGCATCGATTTTACCGCTGACGTAAAAAACCTGTTGCGATACCACTGGTTGTCAATTAGATGAAAACAATAAATCGTCAACACACCTAGTATGAGTTTTATGGTTTGGTGATCCCCTTATATTATTCGTTTTTATAAAATCTTCTATTTTATCTAGAAAGAGATCTTCATTCCACGAATTATGTATGATAATTAAATATGCTGCATACATGATAAGAATTCAACGAGCCTATGCTCGTTTATGATTGAGTCATGGTAATGACTATCAGACTATGACTTTGCCTTGATGGTCACTAAAGAGAGAGAATGGGAGTTCCAACTAGTCTAATGGATTGCCGGCAAAGCGTGATGGTTTTCCAATCAATTAATGATTCAAATCATTTAAGGTAAATTCACAATAAGGTAATGAAATAATTAATCTAAAATTCATGAAAATATATGCAAGAAGATAAATAATCATGAAGTTACACACAAATGATCGATGGTGAACAAAGAAAGGAGAGTAATTTTTTAAATGATTCAAATTAAGAGACATGAAAAGAAGAGTAGTCAACCAAAAAAAAAAAAGTACCAATTCTCAAAATCCACCTACTTGACTTTTTGTCATTTTGTGGTATGAGAATGTTCATTTTTGACTTTTTAGATTAAAAAAAAAAGAGAAATTTTTTTTCATTTAGTGTAACAATTTTCAAACTTCTTTTTAAAAGAGAAAAGGTGATTTTTAAACTTTGATAAATTTTCATATGATCCCTCTTTTTTTTATATATATCTAAGGACATGTTTCTTTACTAGAATTTATAAAATTTTTGTTTGAAGAATTTTAAAATTTTCAGACATGGTGGAACTACAAAATGCTCTCATGTACTTAAGCATCTAGAAATTCCACCCAGAGCAAATAAGGTAGGATTCTGAAATTCTAAAAGTCTTTTGAGACCTTTTAAGTAGCTGCAATTTTGAAATGTCTATAAAAAAACATGGCATTTATAGATTCAAAAGAAGAAAAATGTCACATCATGTCAAAAGGAAACTCAAAGATGATAAATTTTCATTGAAAATTTTAGTAAAAAAACATACCCTTAAATGACCCCTAGCTTACTTCAGATACTAAACTCACAATCCCTGGTCACTAGCCCTAACCTAGGTACAACATGGGACAATCTTATACATTATTAGTCATATCCACAGTAGAAAGGGCATTCTTTTAAAAAGTAGAAGGTGGGGCCTAGTGTGAAGTTTTGCAGCTCACACTCTTGTGAGACACTTAGCATGAGTCATAGGACTCCAAAACTTAATATATTATTTGTTTGTATTAAAATACATAAAATTTGAATACATAGGGTGGATGAATTAAAATAAAAATCAAAGGTAAATTTCCAACAATCTTTATACATTTAAAATAAAAACCAAAGTTGAATTTTCAACATGAATATCAAACAACATTTTTTTTAATTATATTTTCCCCAAAAAAAATGTTATTTGGTGTTCATTTTTAGAAATTCACCTTTAATCTTTATTTTTGATACCACCTTACTTCTATTTATTCTAATACAAACAAACGCGCCCAACTAAATGAACGAGCTTTAGTATTTGTATATTATATCCCACTACTATTCTTAGTTATTTTGTTCACAATATTGCCAATATCATCTAAACTAAAAATACCATAGCAAGTCCCAACTCTCTCTTTACTACACCATGACATGGGTAGACCTATATACATCCACGTGGGGGTGGACGTACCTGTTAAACCTTGATTTGCTTCTAAAGTCATGGTGAAAATTCTAGTTTTACTTTCAAATTTTATAAACAAATTCTATATTTGCCCCCAAATTACAAATGAAAATTCTTTATTTGTTTGTAAGACATAATTGCTTATTTAGGTCTACACCTCTTAAATGAAAACTTGGATCCACCACTAAATTGTGTATTTGTTATTCATTGCATATTTGTTTTAGTGTTTAAGCCGTTGCAACCATGTCCTTGATGTACCCAGTTAAAAATACACCTTACCTAATATATGGTGCTCGTGGGTGATTTCATGTATCTAAGATTTTACCGTAAATCTTACAAAGTAGGATTTTGAAAGGTCTCTCATAAAAAAAAGAATAATGATGCTATTAAAATTTAAAAAAATAAAAACCATATTGAGAATCTACAAAATAGTTCCTAACACTATTCTATATTTATTTATATTTTACTAAATATTTAATTATTTTACTAAAAAACAGTGATTTTTTGCACCATATTTTGTATGATATATTGAGAAAAACCCCTTAAATTTCAGATATTTCTCTCTTCCCGAGAACAATAATTTATGACAAGCGACTAGCATTTGACGTTGATGACAACTGATAGACGTTTCATCTGGCCGTTTTTTTATCCGTCCCTTGCTCTCTGCAAGGGTCACTGGTTGCCAGCTACGACATCCACGTGGAAGGCAGTTTCGGTTGCCAGCGCATCATAGTGCTCTTTTCGTCTCGTCGTGGAGAATCTCCACGTTTTAGATGTCTGGGTCCCACACACAGCATATTTCAGTAATCCGTCTACGTCACTATCTGTGTCAAATCTAAGCGTTATTTTAAAGTATCGCAAGACAACATTGTCATTCTCGTCTCCATTGGGTTTTAGGGACATGACCCACTAATTTGAGTTTGGAAATCATGTTTTAGTAAACTAAACTTTAAGATTTAAAACTAAACTCTGAGATTTAAAACTAGGATCAGTCAAATATGTGATATTTCATTCATTTGTATTTAAACCTTTTCTTTTTTTCATATCATCATCTACCTTTTAATTGTCATGCATTTTGATCGTCTAAATAGACTTTTTTATTATAAAAAAGAGCACACGTAAGCTCTGGAAACTTTTAAATAATGGCAATATATTTTAGGAATATTGCTAGAATTTAAAATATCAAGGATGTGTTTATATTATCAATATCAAATGGGTAAAGGAAAAAACATTGAAAGATGAATTTGAACATTAAATTATTTTTTAAATTTTGTTGCATGATTTTTAATTGTTTAATTACAAGTTAATCTATTTTCTGAAATTATTTAATAATATCATGATAAAATCTTAAATTTGAAATTAACTTGACTCGCAGCTAAGTAGTGTTGGCATTATAGTTTCACGTGATCTTTGGGTCCTTAAGTTAAAGTATTATACTTGAACTATTGTTCTAAAATTGCAAAAAGATAAAAGTGGAAAATAACTTAACATTTTTTAGGTAATAGGTAGCTAAATTAAAGCTATAAATTCCATTCTCAAAATATTAGAGTGATAAAAAAATGCTTAGACATATACTATGCGTTTGTTTTTCCCAAAAAAAAAGTGATAATGAAAATTTAATATTTTCTTAAGTTTTCCATAACTTTAGCTATTCTAGTGATATTTTAAGAATATTGTGGTATTTTTATCAAAAACTCAAAATATCATTAGAGGTAAACCTCATGATATTATCACTACACTTTCAAGAGACCCATGATATATTTGACCCTCCATTGGATGAAAGGACTCATAATTATTTCATTATTTATTTTCAACTCTATTCGACTCGTTAACTCGGTCAATAAAGAAGCTAGGGTATGAATTCATTTAAAGTAAAAATTTTAAAATAAGGCCTAACTTTTCAATACATTTCAAATTAGGAAAAAAAAACCTACATTTCAAATTATAACTTAAGTTTTCCATTTTTATTTTATTTAAGGACAAACCACCTGATTAAGCATTTTTTGACAACTTTTTCCATTATTTCTTCAAAAATTCCAAAATGCCCTTCTTCCTTTTTTATTCCTTCTTTCCTCTTCCACCTCTCCTTTTCTCCTCCTCCATCTTGCTTCTTCCTTTCATGCATACCTCTAACTTAAAAGACCAATTAGATTCTGTCCATCCAAAATGAATAGGACCTAGGTAGCCCAGGCCTACTTTTTTTTTTTTTTTTTCATCTTCCCCCTTTGTTTGCAACACTTCACCCATCTCCACCATAAGGCGCGCCCAGCCCCCCACCCCCACCCCCACCCCCACCCCCACCTTTCTTGATGTTTTCTTTTCCTGTACAACTGAACTCAAGCCAGCCTTCTCCTTCTTCTCCCTTCCATCTTAGAGTTTAGCATGCGATGGAGAGTTTATTACTTTACAACTCACTTCTATTTCAATGTAATTAGAGAGTCAAGTAATTATCTATTGAATTGAAATAAAGAAATTACGCTAAACTCATATATTTATAGATTTATTTAATAATTTTCAATTACGCTAAACTCATATATTTATAGATTTATTTAATGATTTTCTTTTTTATATGAAACTATCTAATTAAGTAGTCTCTCTCTTATTAGTAACTTGAGGAGGAAGCATGTTGAGAAATATGACTGGGATCTACAATTAGTTACGCATGCACAAATCACACAATCATCAAGTAAATAACTATGAAGAAGATGACACAAAGCCAATTATGTGGTTCGGCCAAGTCGTTTGCGTTCAGAGAAAAAAGCTCACTCAATTCCTTTTTTTTCTTCTTGTGTTCAACACAACTTCGTAGAATTTAGGGTTATACAACATATTAATATATAGTTCTCATTTTCTTGGCCTCCAAGAAAATTAATATATAATGACTAAAATACTCTTAACCTTGAACCTTAATTCTGACTAACCTAGACGATGGACCTGATTAAATCGAAATACAAGACACAACCCAACAAAGAAAACTATTAACTTTTAAGTTTATTAAGGTCTGTAAAATACCAAATATATATGCATCCAAAGTGAGGGAACTACTCCAAATGCACCTTTTGGATATCCATCCCTTATGTTGATAGTAGGCAACTCGATAGGCTTGAAAGGATGTGTGCCTTTTTAAAAGATTAATACCCGCCGTATTGAGCACTAAGGCGAGAGCCAAGGGCACAGCTTGTCGAACTTGAGCAAGAGCTTGAATCAAATATGTAAGAGGTTGAGCTCACTTGACTTTGAGCAAATTAAGCTTCACAAGTTTAACTAGAGCTTGGCTTGAATCCACCTTATCTAGGCTTGAGCTCCATTTGAAATTACCAAGTCAATTTTTTCTTTTTTGGATAACTCTGCTAAGGGGCTAGTCTGGAGAGACTCACACATACGAGGTGATAGAAACTCATACACGTCAGGAGACATAACTCACACCGGTGAGGAATTGGGGACTCATACATACAATCAGAAACAACTCTTACATGCAAGGTGATGAAAAATCGCATATGTAATGAATGAGACATGACTCAAACATATGAGTAATAAAAACTCTTATATGCAATGAGGAAGAGAGGCGAGGTTTGAAACTTAGACCTCCTAATAAGAACTGTCACTCCTTAACATTGGGGCAAAGAGCCATTCTCAATAATTAAACAGTAGTGAAGCTTAGCTGTGCTTTGATTTTTTTTCAATATTACTAGAATATACTGATTGTCAGCCGTAGGTCAGTCAATAACTTTATTCATAGAAGGCTCAACTACTATGCCTATGAATATGAACATGGACCGTGTATCGGGTAGAATCAAGCACCCATGTGGAGATTCGAGAGTGTCTAGCAGGGATTAGTAGCCAGTTGATTGAAGGAAACCTCATGTGTTGTTTGTCACCGCAAGCACTTCACTCTTTCTTAGAAAAATTTTAAATAAGACCTTAAATCTTTACCTTATTTCAAAAAAGGATACAAGTTTCAAAACTTTTCAAATTAGCCTCTCAGTTTCTAAGAAGTTTTCAATTAAGGACATCCATCCATTTAAAACTATTTTCTGACAACTATTTCCCTCAATGTCTTTAAATAGCCAAATTATCCTTCATTAAAATAAAACTCTCATTTAATTCCTCTATATTCTACTTATTTCCTTCTTCAACATCATCATGAAAATTAATAACAACTAGTGTCCAACAATGATCGGTTGAATGTAGTAGGTACCAAAACCATGTAATGGCTTTAAATGACAGGTGATTTTGATATTTTAATAAAATTAAATTAAAAAGTCACTAGAAAGTACATTTAAATTACTGGATGTCCTTAATTGAAAATTTACTAAAAAACTTAGGGCCAATTCTCCTTTTGTTCCCAATTTTGTATTTAGATCTGGTTGTGCTGAGACTAGATTGTGCCGGAATTAAACTTTGCAAAACTTGTTTGACAACCTTATGTTAAATATATTTTTTTTGAAAGATAATAATTAATGTAGTCTTACTATTATAAAAAAATTAGGAATTATAATATGGGCCCACCTTTTGCATTTGTTACCATGTGACCCACTTTAAAAATTAGGTAGTAAAGTCTCTTTAAGATAAGCAGGAAATAACTGTGTCAGTAAATTGTTTTTAAAACAAAAACAATGTTTTTTGTTTCGAATTTCTTAAGCCAACAGGTTAAGATTTTGAAATTCTTTCCAATGAAACCAAAACTTGAAACACTAATTTGCACATACCAAACATGTTTTCTGCAGGCTTATTATTTGTGAATATGGGAAGTTCGAATGGCATGATGCCAAAAACACCCTTAGGGACTAAGCTTCAAAAGTTTTGAAACTTATGTCCTTTTTTAAAATAAACTTAAGGCCTTATTTGAAAATTTTCCCCCTTTGTCTCTACACGTTGTGCGGGCGATATGGACGTCCTGACATCCATGGAGTGAGATAATGGACTACTTGGATGCATAGATTAAAGCTAGATTTAGGTTTTCCATGGGTTATTTTTTTCTCTACCCTTTTGCCTTTCTCTTCTCTCTTTTTTCCTACCAAAGGCCTCACACAAATGTTCTCTCTTTGGTCAACTTTGAGGTACGTTTCATTGCTGGGAGAAGGTTCTTCCGTTAGCAGACTGTAGGCCACTTAGATGCCTACTTATAAGTGATGGTGGGCCACCTGGATGGGTCTCCCTATAGACGAAGGTGAACAAAAGAATCAGCCCCGCTAGATCATCCTATCCCTTGAGTACTTAATAGACATAAAGTTTAACAATATTTTAAACATTGATTTCTTTCACCTCCATCCAATGGTGGATCATTGTGTCAAAGTCATGGGGGATATGAGAGTACAAAATGGGCATCATTGATCAAAGGTTTGCCCCCATTGATCTCGTGAAGTTGGACTGCATATACTGTTGCTCATAAGTGGACATTTCTCTTCATTCCCATTTGAATAGGGATAAAAACATCTTTATCAAACCTTGATGGGACCATGATTCGAATCATAATACTTTAACCTTAGTGATTTTAAGAGAAATAAAGAATTTAGGAAAAGAAAAAAGATGCCTCGGTTTAAAACAAAACAACATATATAACTATACAAGGGGGCATACCAACTTATTGTTAGGGCCACACCCATATGTGATCATATGTGGGCCTCATTAACATATACAGTAAGTATATCATATGTTACTTGTAAATATTATAAGTACACTTAACAAGAAGGGGTTGCTCAATTGGTTAGAAAACCTACATGTCATTGGCCCATTTACAGAGGGACCAATCCATGGGGTATGCCACTTTTCCCACCTGTTTGGGCTATTATATTCTTCCCACTTTGTGATCTTTCCTTCCTATAGTGTGGTTTTCTTCTTCTCACTTGTGTAAACTCTCTTAGGTCTTTTGGGTCTTAGCAACCTTAGTTAGAGTTAAAGAAAAGTACTCTTATTATATGTGGGCTAATGTGTTTGCTTAGACATCAATCCATTGGAGTCCCCCTCCTCGTGGGATTTTGAAGTTTAATGTGGATGGTGCTGCCGGGGGTAAGACAAGTCCCGTGGGTATTGGAGGAATATTGAGCAAGAATAAAGGTGAGGTGCTTCTTATGTTTTACAAGTATGTTGGTGTAGATGACTCTAATAAAGTGAAGGTGATGGCTATTTTGGAAGGTCTCATATTGTTCTCAAAAAGATATGGCGAATTACTAGTTATAGCAAGTGATTCTTCTAATGCTATGCTTGGTATCTAGTAAAAAAGATTTTCCTTGGAAGTTTCAATTCCATTTTAATGAAATTAGGGAGTTAGTGGATGCCATCAATGTTACATTCCATTATGAACTAAGATCTGCGACTCCATGGGATGTGTTAGTAAAGTAAGGGATTGAGAGGTTAGTTCTTTGGGTGGGTGTAGTTGCGTAATTAAATTGGAGATGGTGCAATTCTCTTATACCTTCTCCATCATTTCTTTATTTTATATGTATATATATGAGTAATGCTACAAAACTCTCTAGGTGTTTTTGATTAAAAAAAACACTCATTTTTTAGCCTATGAGATTTTAACACATACCATCTAATCTGCTTAAAATTAGTTATCCCTTATTCTTTTGCTTTACGCTTATGAAGTGGCATAGTTTCATTGAAAATGTCAACAAGGGCAAAAACTCCCATTTTTTAAATGCTGAGTTTTTTAGAATTCCTCTATATTATATATAAGAAGACGCGTGATATATGCACGTGTTGGATGTATCCAAGGAAGGCCCAGACATATTTGTTTGGTATCATTTTGGAAATGTTGCATCTTCTAATCAAATAAAGAAAAATTTATTTGGCACGTACTTTGTGAGATAAAGAAACTAGAGTTATACAAATAAGGGAGAGAGAGAATGAGAGAAAATGCATGACAAATGAGGGTTTTTTTCTTTTTTTTTCCATTCTTTCTTAGAAAGAAACATTACCTGAATGATGTCAAACAAATCCAAATGTATAGCCCTAGAGAAAGGATAAATCCAAATGTGATTTATGGGTCATGCCAAATTCAATCTAATTGAAAAATCTTAGCCTTCAAATTTAATTGCCTGCTTAACAAAGTTGAATAGATCTTGATCATATTATTGCAAACTCCAACCATACATTGTAAAATGAAGTAAATGAAGCTGTTGGCCAGTTGGTTATATATGGTCATGTATACTGCACGTGGGTGCATGAGTTCGGCTTGAGTTCAAGTTAAGAAAAAAACAAAAATGAAAATCGAGGTGCTTATGAAGATTCACACTTAAAACTATGTTTTCACTATATTAGAATGATTGTTATCTCCTGATTTTAATGTGTCAATATCCATCGCCTTCTTTAAAAGCACAACATGTTTTTTTTTTGGTTATAAATTGTTTGATCAGTGTGCATAAGCCTAGCCCTAATTGGACCCATTCGTGAGAATATCAATTCAAATTTAAACAATAACATTCAAAAGATCAACTATATTGAAAATAATTTATGCTTCACCTGTAGATTTTGGTAGGAATTGTGAGATAAAGAAAGTTACATGTACCGAGCCCATCGATCACGGGTTCAAAATTCAAATCCAAGGGAAACAATTTGATACTATGGGCACGTTTGACAAATCGTATTCTCGCAAAAAGCTCATATTTGCCGAAGGCATGGAATGTCGAATACTTCATTTTGTGTTCCATACATTAACACCCCACACCCCCCCCCCCCCCCCCCCCCCAACCCGCCTCGCTCTCCCCCAAGACCTGAGGAATTTGGTGCCTGGACGTTGTCACCGGATTTAGTGAAGATCTGACATTTGTAGGTCCTATACATATAATTAGAACCGTTGAGATTGTTTTCCATCCCAAAAACGACTACACTATCAAATTTCAACCGTTGAATCATCTTATATACTAAGATCTAATTTAAAAAAAAAAAGTAATCAACGCTGCCGTTGCTGATGCAAATTTGGATTTTTGTGGGCCCCTTTTCAAAACTTCAGACTTTTTGATCTGATCTAGAGCCCAAAAACGGCTATAAGACCAAACTTTAAAATGTAGGACCATGCGGATCATTATATATTGACCAAAACATTCAAAGTCGTTGATTTTTTATAGATTCCTTTTTTGAAAATCCTATCTTCTGCCAAACTTGGTTTTTTCAGGGAGATTCTTTGTAACCATAAAATCTTCTCATCCCCATGGACTATTGTCAAATGTGCTCCAAAAAATTAGAGGTAAAGTAAGGTTGACATGCCATGCATGATACAATTCAATGGGTTGAGTCATACTCTGGTCAGGTTGTTAGGTTGAATAGTAAGAAGGGACAAAATGTGAAACCAGTCGATTTATTAGTTGCCGTTTACTGTCAACCCTAACCAAACTTAAAAAAATAAAGGGTGTACCTAAACCCAAGAATATAGAGTTGGGCTGGAAATTATAACCTGACCCACATATTGTCAGCATTTGAGTTGGCATTGAGTCAAAAGTAACTAGGGTTAGCTTTATTATATGTCCCTCCACCAGTCACTGTAACAGTCATTGCTTGCCAGCTATGACTTCCATGTAAGGCCTATTCTGTGGCCCTACTTGTGTGAGAACGTCGTAGCAGCCGAATCCCCTTTAATACATGATCTGCACCTTTCAGATCTCTGGGCCCCACTCAACTCCTCACAATTCTCCCATAATATCATTCTTGGAAATTATCGTCCCACGTAAATTATCGGAACATTTTCAATTTTGTTGGGAAATTTTCAAAAAAGTATAGAACATTAGGTTCATTTTCAAAAAAGTATATAAGAATTTGAATATCTAAAAAAATTTTAAAAAAATTTCATATTTCTTTCAATCAAGTCCTATCCATTCAACTTTTTTAAATGACAAAAAAAGCCTTATGACAAGTTCTTTTTTTTTTTTAATCTTTTCTAATCCTTCTTTCATCCAAAAAAAATCACTCTATGAGCCTCAATAATCAAATGTTGATTGTGGGGCACTTTCTTTTGATAGTTCAGTCATTTATATTAATAATGTCAGGACTAAGTCTTTGAATTATGGATTTCCACATGACCTGAGTTTCAAATTAATTTTGATGATCATAACTATTTAATGAAGTTAATTTTTTGTTGTCATTTGAAATCTACTTAAGTCATTCGTTTTAAACCATCTATGCATTTCCCCACTAGGTCGCTTGCTGTTGCTTAGTAATTCACAACATATCTTTTGGTTAAGAAAAAAAGTTACACAAAATGACTAAAAAAACCTCTTAAAATACACTAAATGACAAAGGAGAGAGGAGTGATTTTTAGTGCATTTACTCCCGATTCCCTTTATTTCTTTTTTCTTTTGAAGTGACCCTTAACTTTATTTTACTTCACTCCACTTTGCGAATAAATAAGCCCTTTTTAAAAAATTTTTATGGTGAGGACTTGACTGCAAGAAATATGGAAGAATAATATACTTTTTTAAAATACTCAAACATTCACGTACTTTTTTGGAAAATGAGCTAAAAACTTTATGCTATTTTGAAAATTTTCCAATCTGGGTAGTCACACATATCATTATACATAAGAATATTGGGGCATTTTCAAATTAGATGTCCTTCTCAGGGTATTATTGTAAAAGCCAAAGTTAATTTTTGAATAATTAAAAGTACTAAAAAAATGCAAAATACTGAAAACATAATACTATTGAAAACTAATAAATTCTAGCATTCCCCACAACCTTTAATTTTTTGTGCTTCCTGAAAATTTTTGGTATGATCACGAATAAATCCATTTGTGCAAATATGACAATATAATGGCGATATTTCAAAATACAGCCAACATTTGTGGCTCTTTAATTCCTCAAAATGGATCCTTATGGGTTAGGTCAGCATGAGCCTAATAGTAATTTGGCTTGTATTTGAACAAAAAAATGAATACTTTGATTAGGCAAATGGGAATGAGCCAGGCCTAGTTTTGAACCAATTTTGTAGGGCGAAGCAACATATTTTGTCCAAAACACCTATATAAATTTTGTCAATGGGCTCCATGTCACATCCTCGATTCTAAAATCAAAGTAAACGTGAAATTAGGGGCCGAATATAATTTTTGGTATTTAAAACAACATGTGGCACCTAATCATCTCTACACAAGATCTGTAGTACGAGATAAATTTATAATATTTCACATTCACCAATATCTGTGGAAGCATTTCTAGCAATTGTATCATTATATTTCTCTGAGTATGCACATCATCAAATGATACTAGATTTAATGTTCAAAGTTTTAAAGTAAACAAAAAAGTTTAGGTGCAAAGCCCACATGAAAACCCAGGGCACCCTCCAAAAGAAATATAATAAAACAGAATTATGTGAGCATCTCTGGTGCTGGCCTAGATAGTTTCAGTATCATCTTCTACACCCCACTCTGGTTCATCAAGTGGCTTAAGCGTCTATAATACTTCACCCTACGCCTCTTCCTCAGAGTAGATATACTTCGTATCTATGCACCAAATATAATAACATCAACTAAAAAATAGTTGGCAAGTAAAAAAATAAAAATGCAGTTTTAAAATAAATAAAACAGTATAATCATGCGGATGAAATATTGTAACCAATGTAAGAGAGAAATTAAATCATGATTCAAAACGATATCCAACTGAGCTACATGCTTAAGTCATGTATTGTTATAATCACAAAATTAGGATAGTCCATCATTTAAAATCAAAACAGGTGGTCAACCATGTATAATCAATATCGGGAAAACATGTCATTCAAAATCTTGGTTACAAAGCAACCAAGCCCCAAGCAATGACCTACTGTTTGAAATCAAATCGATCTACAGCAGTTACCAAAGTGACAATCAGAATATATAATATAGATATAGACTTACTCAATGTTGCTCTAAACATCATTCAAAATAATGAAATAGGATAAAATCCTTAAAATAATGAAATATGCAATTCCAAATGCCAATGGAATCTAACTTCCAATTTAAAATCATAATTAAAGTACCCAACATCTCAACTTGAACCACAAAATGAATTGAGATTGAATTATTCTTTATTCATGGTGCATAGACTCAATTCCCATTCATTTGAATTCAATGAAGATTGTATATCATACATGAATCAAGAAAAATTCATAAGAAGCACATGTGCTCAAAATATATTTCATATATGGTGATTAGAAATGACTTTATTGAAAGAACATCTCGAATGGGGTCTAAAATGCAAAACTAGATTATATTAAAACATCTCAAATGGGGTCTAAAATGCAAAACTAGATTATATTACATTTGAGGGATAAATATAGATTACAAAGAACCCAAAAGCAGCCCCCATACAACCCTAATAATCCAACCAGAACCATTATCCAATCGATGGGCCATAGGTCCAATCGATCAAACATGTAGCTAATCAGAACGGGGGTCTCTATTTCTGTTCAATTCCCCATTTGAAACCTGCATTTAGCAAGATTAAATCCACTTCCGGCATTCATAAAAATCACGTCTAATTCACTCCATTCCAATCTATCAAATCAAATCAAACTTCTATCATATAATTTCATTTTTCATTAAAATTGGCCAACACAATATCAAGACCAAAATCATCAATAAAATATATAAGAAAAACATGATTTCCAGTATAAACATCAAACTTTACTTATCTTGATGAAAAGGGTTGAAAATTGAAAAGCCCTAGCTCACACAAAACCCTTGGATGCTCAAGCTCGAGGAGAAGCACAAATCCAAACAAATCACCTACATAAATCAAGGCGAAAGAAACTAACTACAAAATCACTGACTCAAACTGAAAATTCAAGAAACCAGCAGCTATAGGAGAAGCACCTCACATAGAATTGAAAAAAGTGAAGAAAATGCTTGAAATGGCATGATGAAGAAGAGGAGAAGATGAAGATTAAAAAGGAAATGATGATTTGCCCATTGGAAAATTCACTTTTGGCAATAAGAGAATTGAAAAAGGAAGCAAAGAAAGAAAGAATAAGAGAAAGGAAGGAGATAAAGAATGAAAGGGAAAAGAGATAGAGTCCGTTCTCATATTAGCTTCAGTTTTTACTATTTACAAATAAGTCCTTAAGAAACTTTGTGTCAATGTTTGAGGGTCTTCTAGGTACCAAATTGAAACATGATAGAAGAGTGATATACTAGGGATTAAACCATCTACCCAAGAGACTGAAAATCTCACAATTCAAAAATTACCAAAAAGGGCTTTGAAACTTCCTAAAATAGCAAACTACCCCCTACTATGCTCATACGAGCTCAAAACCTAATGAAACTTCGCATACACGATCTTAACACTAATTTGGATTTTTTTAAACTCTAACTAATCTTAAATAGCTAAAATACAATTAAGTAGTTTAATACCCAAATTTGGATATGGAATGTTCCACTATGTTTGCTTGGCCTAACAAGCTTGTGAGTTGGATATGAGCTCTATTATTTAGCTTGATGAAAGAGTAAGGTAGGGTTTGACAGAGGTGCAAGTGAAAATATAAAGAGGCATGCTCATTGCTCCCCAAGAGAATAACAGGGTATTTATATATTTTCTTCCAAATAACTAGTCCATCAAAGGAAGTGTGTAATGTTGCAAGACCATACTAAGCAATAGCGGACCCAAAATTTTCATTGAGGTGATATGAGCAAAGGTCAATAAAAAATGTCAAACATTCTTGCTGTAACTCTTCATATTAACATTCAATAGCTAAATTAAAAAAATATATTGCGTTTAATTAGACATAAAACATTTAAATGCATCAATTAACATATATTTTTCTCATTGTAAGGATTTATGTAATTAGTTAATTCATGGGTTAAAAAAATTTGGGTCCATTAAAGTTGTATTTTATATTTCTTATAGTTTGGACTAAAGTTTAAGTCGCCAAAAGAGCTAAAGAGAAAAAATTCAAAAAATAAAAATCAAGGTTGCCCAGTCGATCAAGTGTATATCTGATTGATCGAATCAGAAGTAGAGGTAATACCCAATCAATCGAGTATCTATCCGATCGATTGGATCTATCCAATCAATTGGATGGCATTCAAAAATACATTGACTTTATGCAAAATTATTTCCTATTTATATTAAGATTAATAAGTTGAACTCTACAAGGGCTATATTAATGAAACACAAATTGAAATTATAAAAAGGGGTTCTTTCTCATCTCCAAAGCACAAATTTCACTATTTTAAGTTGTAAATACTTTTTGAAGATCATTCTTCTTCTCTATAGCTTCCATTGGAGAGAGTTTACTAAAACTTTGAGTTCTAAAGTTTGCTAATTCTGCTTTCTTATAGGAGATTGCTCATTTTGTAGAATCAAGGATTTGGATCAAGCGCAAAGAGTAGGCACGTAAGCTTAAGTAATGTCATGAATTCTTATAAGAAGAATTACATCCTAGTCGAGGTACTGACTGGAAAGGGTTATGAGTATATCTTGTATCTCTTCAAAATTAGTGCTTGGTTTTTTTTGTACTGTAGGGCTCGTGATTTTTCTTGTTCAGTTTTCCACGTAAAAATCTGCGTGTCTTCTCCTTATGTAATTTGCTTATAAGTTAACTTTTATTATTCTTCTGCATCTTGTTTGGCTTGCAATTTAGAAATTCGGGACCCTAATGATCTTTTCTCATCATAAGATGTATTATCTCTAAAAAAAGAAGTTATAACAATTGCCATCAATGGCTTTCCATATTTTAAGTAAAAGGAAAAAATATATACCATGGCATCAATGGCAATGTAAACAAAAGAATAAAAATTAAAAAAAAAAAACAACAAGCATATTCTTGATGGGTTTTAGGTGGGTTGGGAGAAGAAGATAAGGGAATCGAACAGCTTCAGATGATAGATATGTATGACATATATTTATTTATTTATTTATTTCAGCTATTTTTGTTTGTAAATGGAACCCATAGAGACCCATCTGCAAACATACTACCTCTTTATCTATGCTAAAGTGACCGCATCTCAAAATTAGAATAAACGAAATTTGTATCTCAAAACACTGATTAATGAAAATGACTACCAAAAGCCGACAAAGTTCACCTCAAATCACAATGAAAAACTCAAAAATATAGAAGTCTCTTTCATCAACAATCCAATAACCTAACAATCCAAATTTAAAAAGACATTGTATGTGGTTTTTGAAGGAGAAGGATCTAAAACCTCAGTTGGGTGAATAACCATCTATTTTTGCTGGTCTAGAATCACTCCACCAGTCCAATCATTCCTTGATTCGACGTCAAGGTTACATTTATAACTCGGCTACTTTGGCTCGTCTAGTAGGCGGAGGAATCTCTGGCGCAACGGCAACGGGCCCTCTAAGCTGCGCGGGTTGACAAATGCGCCCAGAAGCGGTCATGTCATTGATAGAGGGTTTAGAACGAAGCTCTGCTGCTATTGCGTTGCCATAAAGGTCTTTAGGTCAGGTGAGGGTCATCATAGGCGGTGGACACTTCAGGGTGATGGCTACGACTACTCAAGTCTCCATAGCAGGAACCATCGATGACTCATCATTGGTCCCATTGCCTCTTTGCTTGACCTCTTCTCTTCGGGGCAATACAATGGCTAGCTTGGGCACAATCCATTGGGACGGATCTTCGGAAGAGGGCACACTATCGATAACATATTTTGTGGGCAGGTGGACGACTTCAAACATCGTCTGATGGATAGATGGAGCTGGAAAATCCGAGATTTCTAGCGCATGTTAACATGGGATGATTCGGGAGTTTCATGAAAGCTTTCGTTGTGCACGTTTTTTTGGAGAGGGATAGAGAGTACAAAGATTGCTGATTGATGATTTACTGCTTCAATGATGATGGAAATTGGAGATGATCTTTTCGAGAAGGAGAGGGACAAGGGTTATGCGCTTTTCCAATTTTGGGATTTGGGGGCCTTTCGAATCAACTGAATGGGTTGGCCCTTGGCATCGTAAGTATCCTTCACATTTGAGTGGGGTAGGTTAGGGCTCTCAACCAGGGCTTCAACCATGTAGCCCATCACCCTTTAAGGAGTTCTCCGAATCTCACCTAGTGTGACCGCACCCCCCATTGCACAACATGGTCCATCCTTGATACTAAGAAGCAAAGTGATTAACTAGTCTCAAATATATTGTAAATCGTAAATGAGATTTACATAAAAAGAACATGCATATGTAAACTCAATGTAATCTTTACTCCATGCACACCTCTTTTTCGTGCACCGGGTCGATCTGATAGTCTATCCGAATGGACCACACGTAGAGACCCTCTTTATAGTCATTGAATGCTTGGGATTGCACCCATTGAAATGGATGGGCCGCTGGATCAATGTACATTCATTTTTAATAGTTAAGATTTGTGAGCCATTGATCAAATGATTAGAATAATAACATAAATTCCTATTATGGAATAAATTTATGTACTCCCCTTTGATAATCATTTCACTAGATTATCTTAACTGACAATTATCAACATATGCTATTAGAATAAACAAACCTAATGAACTCCAAATTAACAAGTTATAGAAGATTTTTTCTACACCTTCGTAAAAAAAGTCACCCCTCCCCTTCAACATGGGACTCTTGGCCGTTTCATGTCCAGCAAATCCTAGAAATCCACTTTACTTATATAAGTCTATAAAATGAAAGAAGAAAGATAAAAGCTCCCAAAAATGACCATCAAATGATCAAACTATCTTTTTTTTTTCTCCTTAACCAATCAAGGGAATATATGGAACAAATACCTGACTAGCCATCATCATAATAACTCAAACCACTAGAAAATTGGATTTCCTCTTTAATATTCATTTCAATATGATTTTTAATACAGTTCACTTTATTCAAACAATACTTAAAATTTGTGTTCTCATTTGACATAACAAACCTAATTATCAAACTATGCCCAATACACACATTATGAAGTAGTGATGGCACCTTGGTAAAGCATTGATTCTTAGGTCTTTAACGATTGGACCTCGACCAAGCTAGCATTCAAAGAAAAAAAAAAAAAAAAAAAGGTTTGTGTACCTAATTGACCCATATATGATGAAACTAGCAAGAGACACACAATTAATACTATAATCTATCATGAGTTAGATGATGACTTTGGAAATAGATGATACAAATACAAAGTTAAAAGGTAGGAAGCCTGCCATTGCCGTGAGGTGGGGGCACCTCCATTGAGGAATGGAGCTTGCCTATTTTAAAAGTATACCCGTCTGCTGCGTCACTAATCCTTTTCCTTTATTAATTGAGTTCTGCCAAGGAAGAAGGGTCGGTCGTCGTTTTACGGAAATGTAGGGCATACTACCCGCGAAATAGCCTCTCGGGGAACACGTGTTGCGCATCCGGACTTTGTCTGAGCTGCCCTCCACGTCATTCACAACACGTGGCAAGTGGCTATGCAAGGGGCCTCAGATATTCTGCAAGCGTCAACGGCGGTGACACTGACTCACACGTGTCGTAATCCTCCATCGTTACGTAGAAGCTTTTGTTTGGAAACACGCAGCGGCCGATGGCATTCTAGTAAATAAACAGTTTTGACACGTGTTTGGCCCTTCTTTCCATAGCAATTACAATGGAACTTGGTCTGTCGCGCCTGAATGAAGTTTGGTTCGACATCCTAGAATTTTTTTTTTTTTATTCTTGTAATCTAAACCGTCCAGCTGACGATCTGTACAACAGAGTTTTTATTTATTTTTTATTTTAACGATGTTGGTAAGAGCTTATTTATTTCCAAGCATTCAACGGCCTCGTGTTTACAAGCATATGAAAAATTTTAAACATTGTCCGGCTAAGTAAAATTTTATGATATTAAGCATAGTTTAAAATATTGACCAAAATCAATTTGTATTACCTGATATGTATCGGTATCGGCCCATATCGATCTAATATCGACCTATGAATCGGTTGCGATCTCATATCGGTAAAAAATTTTCATATTATCGAAATTTATCGGTCGATAGTTTAAAATATTTGTCTTTACCGATATTTCAGCCAGTATTTTTAAAATATCGGCTAACAATATTTAAATATTTTTTATTCTCTGTTTTGTACTAATTTTCTCCTCCTCCCAAACATATTAAATGCTATTCCTTTTTTTCAACAACTATTTCACTTTTAAATAATCAAAATGTTTTATTTTTTATGGATTGTATTTGAAAAAAAACATATATAACTCTACCAATGTCAATATTATGATTTTTTTCTTTTGTAATTTTTCTAAAGATCTATTTAGAAATAGTTTAGAAATAAGGATTGCATGCTATTTTTGTTATCACTACATTTCATTTTCTTTTATTTATATATATTGAGGATATATCTATAATTCGAATTTCAAAAAGTAAGGTTTTTTATGAAATTTTATAGATATTTAGAAAATAGTTACTGAAATTTATTTGGCATGTGCTTAAAATGCTTATGGCTTTTGAGTTTGTTATATATTTATTAAGTAATAAGTAAAAACTTCAATTTCTTAAATTTGGCACTAATGGATAGCTTATAAGTCAAAATTATGATTGCATAGCTCATAGTCATAATTTTGATTGCATGTTATAAAATTTGTGAGATTTCATTTTATTTTAGTATAAATATGTAAATATATTTTATTACAACAAATTTATATAATTTCAAATAAAACAGCAATATCAAATGTTATAACTTAGGGAGAACGATATTCTGATTTATAGGTGTCACTAATGAAGAAAAGTATTGTTTTTTAGCATTTTATAATGTTTTAGATTTAAAAAAAATTAAAATTTTTTGGGGCCAAAAAAATTTTCACACCATGACAACTGCGATAGACTGCAAATTACGACCAACATCGATATCTTATCAATTTTTTTAGGTCGACCTATACTGCGATTTTTAACCACGATGTCAAGTGCATTAACATTACAAATAAATAATTTTGACACGTGTTTGGCCCTTTCTTCCACAAAAATTCCAATGAAACTTGGTCCGTCGTGCCTGATTTTAGTTTGGTTTGACATCCTAGTTTTTCTTAATTCTTGTAATCTAGACCGTCCATTTGACGATCTGTATAACAGAGTTTTTATTTTATTTTATTTTATTTTAACAATGTTGGTAAGAGCATATTTACTTCCAAGCATTCAACGGACTCTTGTTTACAAGCATATGAAAAATTTTAAACATTGTCCCACTAAGTGAAATTTTACGATGTCAAGTGCATTAACATTACAAAATGTGGACTTCTAAGAATTCATTAAAGTAAAGATTCATTTAAAATGATCCTTTAAAGAGCTATTCTCAATCAAACTAAGTATTTTAAGTTCTAAGGAAACGACATTTCCAATTCTATTAAAGATTCTGGAAAGAAACATTCTGGCTTCAATGGTTGCAACTAAATAGGATCTAAAAAAGACAAGCTTTTAAATTGAATCACTATCAAAGAAATACTTACGCAATCATTTGATAATTTAAATTCCAAGAAAGGAAAGTTAATCTTGTTTCACTAGAGCGAGAATGGATAATATTATTTGATTAACAAGGTGGCAGACCTCTAAATCTTTTCTTGATCTGAATCATAACTTATGTTTTAAAATCATTAATAAAAAGATAGTGTATTGATCATCTAGAGTGTAATGTGTGGGAGAACAAGTAAAACCACCTAAAACAGACCTGAGGCCAACACCACTCATGCAGCTTCACAAGAAAAAAACAAAAAAAAGGATACACACCTCACGGTGCGCACCACAGTTTTGGTCATCATACTAATGATCATTACCGTCAATCATTGGCAAAACTTAATTATATACCAAGCGCTGCACCATGTCTGTTGCGCGCGTCGGACCGAACACGATCTGGAAAACATAGTCCGCGGCATCACCTAAATCTCCATATCGCGCCGCGTGTCCCTTGCCTTCCGTCCCGAAATTACAATTAGGTTCTCCCTCAAACGAAAACTGAATGACAAAAGCAGAATTTCAGAAGAAGAGAGAGAGAGAGAGAGAGAGAGAGAGAGAGAGCCTTGGACCACATGCGTGTCAGAAAAGGAAGCCCCAGAACCTGCTCGTGTACACCTCCCATTGGGCCACGTTCCCATGTCTAGTCACCCTTATTACCACGTGTTTGGCATCCAACACCGGTAGATATTTCGACGGTCCAGATCTCCTCTCACATGCCCAAGAGCACCACAACACACCAACTGTACCTGTCGCCCCCTGCCCGAGGCTGTGTCGGGCAGCTGCCCGCACTGCCTCTCTCTCCTCCCACCTATATTTTAGATCGTATCGACGAGATCGATCTCTCTCTCTCTCTCTCTCTCTCTTGCTCTCTTTCTTTCGTCGATTTCGATATTTAAATACGAAGAATCGCGAATTCAGGCTTTCGCGATTGTAGGAAATCCAGGGGGGGGAGAAGAGTCGATCGAGCGGAGGAATCAATGGCCGAGATCTGCTGCGAAGTGGTCGGGGACGGCGAGACCTCCGTGTCCTGCGAGCCGAAGTCGGCGAGGCGCCGGAGAATGGAGACCCGGCGGTTCAAGGTCCTCGCCGATGTCGCCTCTCCGCCGGAGGTCAGGCGCTTCAAGCGTCAGAAAATCGACGACTCCGAATCTCTGGCGACGTCGCCGCATAGGAAAGTTGAGACGCCTTCTGATAGGGACGAGCGGATCTTGTCCGGAGGCGGAGATGACGTTGCAGAGTCGCCGGAGGGGAAGCCGGATTCGAATTCTCAGCCTCGCGATCCGTCTCCGGCGGAGAGATGTCCGAGGTACGGCGTCACGTCGGTCTGCGGCCGGAGGAGGGAGATGGAGGACGCCGTGTCGATACATCCGTCCTTTTTCCGGCGAGACGGTCGGATTCCGGCGCTTCATTTCTTCGGAGTCTTCGACGGACACGGCTGCTCTCATGTAACTGAAATTCCTTCCCCTTCTCTCTCTCAAACAACAAAACAAAACAAAACAAATAACGGTTTCGGATCTGCCGGCAATACTGTTCCGTAACGGCCGATATAATGCCAAAGCCCCTCTCAGTAATTGATCCGCGAAAATATCGGAATATATTCCCATATATGGTGTGCTATCGTAAAATCTTGGGAAAATATCGTATTATTGAGAAAGTAACTTTCAAGGATTAGGATGGTATCGCTTTAGTTGTTCTACTTATATTCTCAAATGATCGGCGACCGAGATTTTGGCAATATCGCCGATAATTTGTGACAGTGCTGGTGCATGTGCATCTCCCTCCACTTTTGAAATTCTTTCATGATCTTCGGCATCTGTAACAGTTGCTCGCGAATCTCGTACGCAATGTCCGAAACCGTTCCGAAATGGATCTGATATGTTCCGAAACCGATTTTTTTGTTGGTGTAGGTGGCAATGTCCTGCAAAGATCGGATGCACGATCTGCTGGCGGAGGAGCTGATGAAGGGAGCTCCGGAGGAGTGGAAGGAGGCGATGGAGCGGAGCTTCTCGAAGATGGACGGAGAAGTCGCGGTGACCGGAGGCAGCGAGGGGCCGGCGGCTAGCTGCCGCTGCGAGAGGCAGATGCCGCATTGCGACGCCGTCGGATCCACCGCCGTCGTGGCAGTTGTGTCGCCGGACAAGATCGTCGTCGGCAACTGCGGCGATTCGCGCGCGATCCTGTGCCGTAACGGAAAACCCGTTCCCCTCACTTCCGATCACAAGGTATCGGTTGCAGCAGCACGATCCGTTACGATGTTTGGTTTTTTTTTCGTTCTTGGTTTAACCCTAGATTCTGACACGCGTTGCCTCGGTTTGTGTTTAGCCGGATCGTCCCGATGAGTTGAACCGGATCCAGGCAGCGGGCGGCCGAGTAATCTATTGGGACGGCGCTCGCGTTCTTGGCATGCTTGCGATGTCACGTGCGATAGGTATGCGAATGGAATTTGCAAATAGGCCCTTCTGATTTTGAGTATTTACTTGTTGTTGATGTGTGTTTTTGACTTTCAGGAGACAATTACCTGAAGCCGTACGTGATACCGGATCCGGAGGTGATGGAGGTGGATCGGACGGCGGAGGACGAGTGCCTGATCCTCGCCAGCGACGGCCTTTGGGATGTGGTGTCCAACCAGACGGCCTGTGATGTGGTGCGCATGTGCCTACGCGGGCGCGCGCCGGGCGGGTCTGGTTCCGGATCGGGTCAAGGACCCGATAAGGCTTGCTCGGACGCGGCGATGCTGTTGACGAAACTAGCCCTGGCCAGACAAACAGCGGACAACGTCAGCGTTGTCGTGGTTGATGTACGGAGGGACACGTAGTCAACGGAGTAAACGAGTTGGGAAATTCAACTCGGCCAAGTTGAGTCAACTCGGTTGGCCTGAGTCATTTCGTAGGCATAGGTGCTGTTATTGGATTCCATGTTTGGAGACAGCCAAGTCTCTTTTTAATTCTATATATATATATTTTTTTAAGAAAGGGTTATTATTATGATGATGTTGGTGTTGGGTTGGTAGAGCAAATATTATTGGGGCTATGAAGGGAAAGCCCCTTTTAGAGAAAGCATACGAAATGTATATGTGAAATGAAAATTATTAATCTCATCTGTTTTTCTTTTTTTTTTTCTTTTCCCACTAAAAGTTTGGAAAGGATATTTTTCTTGTTGTAATCAAGATCTCGATTAGAAAAATTGCTACCCTAAAAAAGATAATTTTATTGGAAAAATTACCTTAGATGACTTTAAAATTGTCAGCCATGGGTGAATCGGATTAGTACTGTGGGTGAATCGGATCAGTACCGGGTGACCACTTCGCTGATTTTTAAATCAGCTATAAAAAAAAAATTTAGTGTAAGATGGGTGAGGTATCACAGCACTGGGGCGAAAAGGTTGGTCTAAGTAGGCTGCATGTAGAATGACGGCGATAATGATCTCATATAACTAACAAGATAAATCGAACTCACGTAACTGACAAGATAAATCTCCGTTGGTCTTCATAGTTCTTCATGGAGAGGAGCCTGATTAGGATAGGTAATTTACATATTTAACAAGATATAGGATAACACCTTACACCTACACTACTGTTAGGAATTTACATGAGAAATACTTGTAAGCAAACAAGCATCCTTGCAAGTTAAAACCAACGCTGGAAATAGATATGACTTAGGACTAGACCTGTAAGCAAATAGGCATCCTTGCAAGTTAGAACCAAGGTTGGAAACACACGACTTAAACAAGCAGGCATCCTTGCAAGTTAAAACCAAAGTCGGAAATACACGACTTAGGACTGGACTTGTCTAATGTAAAAACAAATTGACTTGAATAGAGTTAATGTGGAGATTTGAATGAGTTATGTTTCTTTTAAAATACTTTTAAAAAATATTTAAAAATAAATTTATTACTTATAAAATACAAATATATTTATTTGCATCCATACATTACAATCAAGTCAAATTAATAAATTTATATATGGAAGAAAACTATAGAAAACTGCTATAAAAAGGAGAATACAATAAAAATATTGTATCTTACATAATTTGTTAGTCCAAACTTCAAATATAAAAGAACAAATTATAAGTTTTAAATTACATTCCTGTTATCAATTTTACATTGATGACACCAGATTTAGTGCATAATTACTTAAAAAATAATTTTTGATCATTTTAAAGAAGATCAACCTATCGAATGGTATGGGGATGAGCTGACTCGTCTGACTCTCTTTCGTTTTTGTCTTGGTCCTTCATGAAAATAAGATTACTTTAGAAGGTCACGTGTCAACTCGGAAAATTTCCTAAAACAAACAGTCAACTTTGAGGAACCTAACTTACAATTTTCCTCCAATTTTTAGTAAAAGTCAACTGATTCAAAGCGAAAATGTGAGCCTCATGGTGCCCACCTAAATTACTACAACACATAGCCCAGAATGGTTGCACCCTATCTTATAGATGCATCGAGTCTGGATCCTCTCGGGTGTCTCAATTTGGCTTTCATTGATTTAATGACGGAAAATATAGGGGTGCAAAAGTCTCATTCCTTGATGTGATTTTTAGATTGTAGTTCAAATAATATTTAGTGGAAGAAATAAATGAGCTTGCAAATAAACAATAAAGCACACAAAAAGAAGACATTTAGATTTTTGAATGTGGAAACCTAATTCGAAAAAAAAAAACCTTGAGTCCTAATTGAACCAGTAAAATCAAGAATTATGAATTATACAGTTACAGGAGATATACTTACAAACCTTCTCTAGTTCACGCACAACCTAAAGATTGTAATTCTCATTGCACAACTACATGTTGCGATGACTCTTTACCACCTTTGCAACGGACCCAAACAACTAGACAATTCTAGGTGTTGTGCTTGATCTTTTCAATCTTCTCTAAAAGAAGATGATCTTCTATAAGAAATGCAGAAGCAACAAATCTATAGAACAAATCTTTAGTCTAATCTTTCCATTAGAAGCTGTAAGGTCAAATTTTGTTCAGTTGATCAGATGTTGAGAGACTTAGGTGAATTCGGGTGTTGGATTCTGTTAATAAGCTGGTCGGCTATTTTCTCTGACTACCCTGAGCAACCTAGATCACAAGAAAAGTAGAAATCGTCAAAGGACATGGTCGGGTGGGTTCGACCATGGGCCTTCCAATGGTTAAGTTACTAGAAAATTTCTTCAACAAAAGACAGAATCCAATAAGATTCGAACTAACTACATTCCTCTCCATTTTTCCCTTGTTCCCTTTTTATTCTCGTGGATTTGTGCTAGACTCCCTTAATGTTAGATCCATCTTTGCACGTACCTCCCCACTTTGGAGGGCTTGATGTCACGCACTGTTCCATGTTGAGAGTCTTGAATGCTTCCCTTGAATTTTAGGGATGATGCCTTTTCGGTTACAACCTCTATCCAAAGTGGATAATGCCAGTTGTCCCATGTTGTTTGAATAGGTCACAAACAACTAGATGGCAGCTGTCTTTGGCTATTTCAGCTCTTTTCTGTTGAGCTCAGCCACTGGAGCCTTCCGGAGCTCTCCGGTGCTTATCTTACTTTTCTTGAGATCTCTAGTGCTTAGCTCAGTTTGAAGTGTGGTTCGTTTTATTCCCTCATTGAAGCTCTAGAGAAGTAAGGTGATCTCCAATGTAAATTCTCTATTCTGAATAATGAGATCTGTGTCTACGGGTTAAGAGAAGACCCTTATTCATAACCCCAATTTAGTGCCTTAATTAGAGTTCGGGTTTGTGTAGAACCCAAAATAATAATCCTGGACATATAGGGAACAAGTTCGTACAAGGTTGGTGGGGCTTCTTTGTTAGTGTGCTCGAGCCCGTGAAAGGTCCGCTTGAGCTCATGAGCTTCGGTCTCGATGTTCTGTCTTGGGTGCTCGAGCCTCTATGTATGGGCTCAAGGGCCTGCAGTGTAAATTCTGTATAGTTTCCTATAAACTTTCCATAAACAAAATTTTATCGTTTTAGCTCCAATAAATGTAATCTTTGGCTCTACAGATATCTATTTGAAACGAACTTTCCAATGATAAGTAGCTTGCCCATATTTGAAGTTCAGTTTATGAGATATGGTATTTTTAAATCAAATACCTTTATTCAAACAATCTGGTGAAGCATGCAATAATCCAATCTAAATAAAATAAAAATTATAATTCAATTGGATTTAAAGTTTTGTCCAACCTATAAATTTGTCAACATACAAAAATCTTAATTAGAAGTCTACCTATTGAAAACCAGGGCTTCCCAAACTGAATGCTTCCTTATGTATGCTGCATTTGTAAATCTTACTCCGGCAAAACTTGTTCCTACTATTGAATTTATCATGATTGATCCCTTGTTGAACAAATTTTAAAATCCCTATTACATGATTCCTTAAATATTTATTATTTTTTATTTTAAAAGTTTAAAACTATCTCTCTTTGTCCATTATTAATTGGGCCAAGCTACGGCGCAGCGTTGTTGCACCATATTTGGTGCAGCTACTGCTCCGCCCAATGGCTGCAATACGCGAAGTCACAGCTTTAAACTACTCTCATAGCTTACAACACCTCTTTTTCAGGATTCATAAATACAATTTATTTCCACTGTTGCCCTTTTATACCTGTATCTTTTGACTACTTGAGTTTTAAACGAGGACACATGGTTAGAGTATTTGAATGAGGTTGCCTTTTGTATCCGAAGCATGACTTCACTTTCTGCTTTAAAATAAAGTAAATTAGCCAAACATCCTGCCAGAATAGTTTACGAGATTTAATCAATGCACAAAGTTGCTAAAGCATATAATCATATCGCTTAAACTTATTCAAGGCGGAGGTCCCCAATTGGCCAGCTCATCTTTTTCATAACTGATTTGCCCTTCATTAATTACTTTGTGTTTTGAATTTCAAAACTTTGAAATTCCATAAATTTTGCTCATGATATTAGTTTTTTAAAAAATGATATATTTGGAACTTACTCATTGAGACCTTTTAAACAACACCCATGTCACATATGAAATTTTTAAAAAAAAAATTGTCAAAACTAATTTGAATTTTATCTAAGGCTTAAACATAAGCCTTTAGTCAAATTGTGCACAAAAATTCTGCAAGGAAAACTCACATGAATTTCTGCAAAACTCATATAAAGAAACTAAATAGTTTTTGGCAAAGAGTTTGAAATGAATAGACTAGTCTAATCATTTTATTTTTCAGTGAAATTTTGAGAATTTAAAGTTTAGCATGTAGTCTTTCATATTCCAGAATTTTAGGTTAAAACAATTCTGAAAAGTAAGTGAACTAGAGCTTAAACATGGGTCGTCAGTTAAATTATACATAGAAATTCTGCACAAAAAACTCAAATAAATTTCTACAAAACTCATATAAATTCTACTCAAACTAAGTTAAATTCTAATCAAACTCATATAAATTCAGTTTAAACTCTGATAAATTCTAATCAAACTAAAACTTTGACCATACTTATGCAATAGTTTGCACTTTGAATTGGAGAACATACTCATGCATTAGTTTGCACTTTGGGTCATCATATAAATTTCTGCAAAACTTATATAAATTTATTTAAAACTTATATACTTTTTTGCAAAATTCATATAAAATACTAAGCAGCTTTTGGCAAAATGTTTAAAATGGGTAGACCAGTCTAGTCATTTTATTTTTCAGTGAAATTTGGGGATTTTAAAGTTTAGCTTGTAATATTTCATATCACAGAATTTCAGGTCAAAATAATTTCGAGAAGTGGGTAAACCATAAATATATGCCGTCATTCAAACTGTGCATAGAAATTCTTCACAGAAAAATTATATAAATTTTTGCAAAACTCATATAAATTCTATTCAAACTAAGTTAAATTCTAATCAAACTCATATAAATTTAATTCAAACTTTGATAAATTCTTATCAAACTAGTACTTTGACCATACTTAAGCACTAGTCTGTACTTTGGGTCAAATTGGAGACCCTACTCAGGCACTAGTTTGCACTTCGGGTTAGATTGGATCAAAGCTAACCGAACAATTGAATATGGACTTAATTGGTTCAGGTGTCTGGCTCCAAAACATAAGAAAGGGCATGTGAGATACGAAGCTACTCCAATTTTCAAGCTTTCCTTTGCCTTGGTAAGCATTTCTATTAAAATATTTTACTTAAAACATTGGGTAAAAACTATTAATAAAATGTAGGGCTTCAAATCTAAGTGAGTTTAGGTAAGCTAGAATCTGTACAGGTAGCATCCATCTTCCTATGGTGGTTAAGTAATCAATGCAATCACCATTTTAAGCCTTGAACTAGTCTATCTCCGTGGCTGGCTTTGTCATTGCTTCAATTATGTTAATTGGCTGAGAGTGCGACAAAAGATGTGTGAGAAAAAAAAAGGGAGTGATTTCAAATGCTAAAATTTCAAATGCAGTTGTTGCTTGTTGCTATCTGCCATTCATTTTAGTTTTCAAATGTCTATTTTATAATTTGTTGAAATACTTTTTAAATCAAATCTTATCTCTATTGTAGAATAAAATGAGCTGAAACTAGTGCTTTGATTGTACAACATCTCTAGTAGCGAAGTGGAGGAGGTCGACATGACGCGGCTGCTGTGAGAAAGTGAGCTCGTTTTGTGGCTGCTACCTGCTCAATGGCCATCTTTGAGTGCACGGTACGTCACCAGTGGTGGCTGTCATGTGGGAAGGAGGGGCTTCTAGGGTAGAGAGGGAGGTGGCCGAATCCTTGATGGTGGTTGGGAGCAGGGGAGGGGCAAGTTGAAAACTAAGAGAGACAAAAAGAAAGAGAGGTTGTTTTTGTCTTTTTAAGTGCTGACATTTGAAAAAGGGAGCTTCGCCTCTATGAGAAAAGATTGTGGACCTCTTGCCATAAATGAAATGTTGAGGGAGCTGCCTCTGAAAGCCCTTTTAAAATAAGCCCACCATATAACCTAAAAATCCACATAAATTATAACATAAGTCCATCAATATAAATTATTATAAATGAAGCTCACCTTTAAAAATTAAAATATGGGCCCACTTTTAAACTTTTCAATATGAAGCTCACATTTAGAAATTATAACATAGGTCCTACTCTTATAGGAATTAGAGTATGGGCCAATATTTAGAAATTTTAAAGTGGGCCTCCAATTAGAATTTCAACAAGGAACCACAAAGAAATCCTTGAACTCAGAAATCACCTTGAAAATACAATATGGACCCACTTTTAGAAATTAGAATATAAGGTTGGACCCATGTTTTTTATGAATACATTGTGGGCCAACCTTGTACAATTGTGAACATGGCGCCCACCTTTATAGGAACTACGATATGCATCCATCTTTTAAAAGTTTTATAACATGGGCCTACCTTTCATGATTGTGAACATGGCGCCCACCTCAAATTATAAACTGAGGCCAACAAGTGACAATAGTTTTATTATAAATCATCTCTCAATTTTGAAAAAAATTTCAGTTTTGACGAGGGTCCAATTAATTTAAAAGATGGAAAACAACGTAGACTCTTCTTTTTTTTTTTAAATAATGCGAGGTAATCCTCTCGGCTTCCAATGTCTTTCGTAAGATAATACTTTCAATGTCTATATTGGAGGTGGGAGAAATCTAATTTTATTTGAGTTGGACCCACTATTAGATTGAGTGTCAGTTTTTTTTTAATCATTTTTAAAACATATAATACATTGGCCAACATAGAGATTTCTGATAGCCAAAACAATGTGTAAAACACATTTTTTTTAATGAGTATTTACTATGTTTTTTACACATTTTTTTAAAATAAATACTTACTATATTTTAATAAATATTGACTATCTACTATGTGGGACTACATATTTTCTGAATAAATATTTACTCTTTGGGCCAAAATTTGCTGTTCTTAGAGATAGGACCCACAATATGTGAATCTCAACATCTGAAATGTACATGGATGTAAATAAATTAACAAAATATGCGCGCATCACACATATGTAGGGTGTTGCTTGGCTGATCCATTTAAAAATCTTGATAACTTAGAAAAAATATAAATTTGAAATATATATTAAATATTCATATATATGTATTTTAACATTTTTAATGCATTTAGAGAGGATTGAAACACAATTTCCAAAACCAAACTTCACATTAAATCTCAGATTATTGAAGTAAATACCATTCAAATTGACTAATTCTCATAACATCCAAAAAAAAAAACGCGTTTCTTATAGTAAAAGCCAATATCCAAGTTACATTGATAATAATAAAATCCACCCTCAACAAAGAAGGAAAAAAATTGAAAGTTCAAATAAAGTTTCACTCTATATGGTTATTAAAAAGAAAATAATTTTTACAATACTTTAATCGAACTAGCCATGATTACCTTAAGAAAAAAAATTAAGAAATAAATGAAAAGTGTAAAAGTTTTTCTATTACAAAATAAAATAATTTTAGAGAAATCAATACTTTTCAAAGAAATGCCATTGCCTGTAAGAACCTTATGAGGTGATATAATTTTATTAGTAAATATTAATCATTATTTAGGCGTATGACTGTGAGATCTAAATAGAAAATCATTTTGATCAATGATAGTCTAAATCTTATTACAAAAATTAACTACACTTAAAGACTCACTTACAAATCTTGATGCACTAATTTTATCCATTGAGACTTATAGAATGCTTGCTCCAAAATCCTAATTGTTCTAGCGAAATCTAAAAAAGAAGAAGAAAGGATCTCCACATTTATTACCTTCTTCTAGACCAATGTGCCAAACACATACATAGCATTAATATGATTTAAAAAATTACGAATTTTATAAAAAAAAATATTTTATACATTTCTTGGTTACTATAAATCTCTGAGCAAACATAGGCTTCACAAACCTGCAATAAGCCTACTAATGCGTCCAACTCACCTAGAAATGTATGAAACCATTTACTTCTTACACTTCCTTCTTATTATTATTATTATTATTATTATTATTATTATTATTATTATTAATAAAATTTTAAGATTATAGTAGTTCATATTCTATATACACATATTGAAAATTTTAGATCATTTGAGAATCACCACTAAAATGAACTACATGGCAAAAACCTTAAGGCACCCACTTTTGATCTCATCTTCCCCTTAATAAATTTTGGCTTGATTGTGTAGAAATTGTAATTGTTTTTAATTTACCCTGGAGCAAAATATTAGATCTAAGATTCGAGTGTTTGATAGAATGGGCTATGTTCTTATCCTAAGTAAAATGGATATTAGATCTTGGAAATTTGGTCACAATGGAAACCATCTAAGTAACCATGGGTTCAATAATTAAAAGGAATAAATAAGTATGCACATTTGTTACCATTGTGGACCTAATAATTTGGTTTTAGGGGGGGTTGTTTTCTTTGGGGGTGGTTTCTTAGTGTTGTTTTGTTCATTAGTGATTTTGCCGTTTGAGGCGAGCAAGGTCTTATTTTTGACAAGAGTATGGGCTATATCTTCAGTAATTTTTTTTTTATTTTGAGCTCTGTCCAAGTCTGACAGGGCAATCCCCCCTCAGAACCCAATACTTGGGTCTGCCACTGTTTGTTACATAAGTTGGGGCTTGCAAGATAAACATTGTTGATCATCAAACGTAAATTGCAAGTGACATTATTATGTATATATATATATATATTAAGGATAAACTTTTCGGGAAAGTGACACGTAGTGCAGCCTTTTTATTAGAGTGCGACACATGACGTACTCTAATTTCTCAAATATTCTACTTTCCGTAAGATGTAAAGTGCTAAATCTTCTGCAAATCTCATCCAACTTAATCTTTTCTCTCTCCCTCCTCATCTCATCATTAGCAAAATCTATTCAAACAAATGCTATTACTAAAAAATCTAAAGCATGTCATATATTCTTTATCTCCATATATACAGTTTTTCAAACTCATCAAAAGAAAAGATTTTAGATATGGAAATGGACGGTTTGGTAATTCCATATCAACCCAAGGAATAGAAATTCGATTCCTTATCCCCAACTAAGCACTGCAGAACTAAGCATGGCAGATCATGTGCATTTATATGAGTCTCTTACATTACTACTTTTACTAATTTTGGATTGTAGACAAAAGAAAAAAAAACCCCACAGAATCACAAATCCGATGAGAATTATTCTCTTTCTCTGGCAATAGAAACAAATCACATAGGCTTTCTATTTTCTTGTCCCATTTTGCTTTCTATTATATCACATGGCTTTTCAATTTATGATCCTATTGAATTGGTTCATTGGTGTCGTTGTTCATGTATCATAATTGAGCACTATCCTCATATTGTCTATCAATATTTTTCTTTTTGGATTTTGGGAGATACCCATTGTTTTATTCCTTCACAAGTCTATGATTTGTGTTGTATCATCATTTCTATTGATTTGAATGATTATGAATTCTCTTCTTATTTTTTAATGATTATGTGTCGCAATATTTTTACATGCCTTTTATCATTCCAAAAATTAGGAGGGGCTAGTAAGGGACATGAAGGACCTCTTAAAAGGTCAAAAGTGGGACCCTGTATGAGACTTGATACTCTCTACATATGTTTGTGGACCAGGCCAACCTAAATAAAGCTCAATTTGGGCTCCTTTTTTACCCTATGTCTTAGTATTTTGGCTGCACCCAAATCTAAAATTGAGACCTGAATATTTGGTGCGGGTCTAGAGTCTGTTGCCAACTCAGATAAGTAGTGTTTGTATTTAAGTGACACTTTTTTTTTATATAGTCTAGGTAAGGGGGTTGGGACCCATGGGAGAGCCCAGCACACCTGGGAAAGAAGCCCACTTAAGTGCGAATGTAGCCCCACACAAGTAGAAAGGAGGGGGGTTAGCCAAGGTTCAAACCCTAGATAATCCAGTAAGTACCAGCACCTCTTGTGAAAGGTAAAAGAAGAAACATGTGAAAGGTGGTTTAGTATGAGATATTAAAGATATCTGTGGATTTATTATTAGAAAAGATACTAAAGATATTTATCTTTCTAAGTTTGAAAGATTTTGAAAGATGAAAACCTTGTAGGGATTAGAAAGGAAGTTCATGCAAGATTCTTTTTTTAGTATATTATTATATAAAGAGTTGAAAGGGTCCACTGTAGGGTTCATGCTACATGATTCGATAGTTTGCACAATTTGAGAAAACAAATTTTTATCTTCCTAGAGTTGGTCCGAGAAAAAAGATCATGTTGTAAACATAAGGAGGAGTTAGCCATTGTATGCTGAATCTCTTACGTCCTCTCTCCCTCTCACATAGTATCATATTCATAAGAAGAACACTTCTTCCCTTTGGAAAAGTACTTTTTCTTTCTATATATCATATGCAAATCCGTGAGCTATACAATTAGATAGACGTTATTTCTTCCATGTCATACATGCTTTTTCTTAGTGATGATAGAAACATAGATGTCTTGCTAAAACCTGTGATCAACAATATCAAAACCTAGCCAAATAATATCTGCTGCCTTTCTCACATTGATCAAGGTCTTCATGTTCAAGTTCTCTTTTATGAATGTTACGTACTTGAGCCCTTCGTGTACAACACAATGCAGTGATTCTTTTACACTTTTTTCAACATAAGGGAATGCAATAGCAACGAAAACTTATAATTGTATGCTCCTAATCATTGCATTATCATTATTAAAAAAAATTATAATTATGACATATCTATCTATGTTGGGAACTTTTCTATTTGATTTTGAAAATATTTACATATTGGAATTTTCCATGCCCTAGTTGGGCAGGGGCCCTAAAGCGCTAAGCTTAACTAATTTTAATATGGTGGACCTCGCATGTGATGACCATCTTCCATAAGTATCCACTCCAAGTAACAATTTTATTCCTTTGAGCAATGGACTAATGAACATCAACATTTAAAATTAGACGGATAAGATTATCATCACCTAAACATCACTAATTCAATTCAGTAGATCAAACCCAAATTCAAATATTATAGGGTACCATTTTTCTCTTTATTTAAATATTAATAATTTTTAATAAGATTAATTTATTTTTTTTAATGCGGGTCCTGAAGCACTAGTTATATATATAATAAGGATAGACTTTTTGGGGGAGAGCGACGCATGGCATAGCCTTTTTGCAAGAATACAACATGTACCCCGCTCTCAATAGAGTCCTAAATCTTCCACTTTTCCGAAAAGTAAAGTTCTAAATCTTCTACAAATCTACATTTTATCTTAACATCTTTCAATTTTATAGTCTTCTACATTTTATCTTAACACCTTTACATGCTCAGGTAAAATATTAGCTCCATTCGATAAAAGAGGAAATTTACTTGAATAGTTCAAATCAATGGTGGATTTACAATGCTCTCACAATTCAATTAATCGAAGAGAAAGCAAAAAACAAAAGGATTACTTTGTGACAAAAGGATAACACTTTTAATATTTTAGCTTTATCTTTCTGAGCAGTTTCATACGATTCCTTCTTCTTAATCAAATTTAGTCTTCATGATACTATTCTCCCTAGATAAGCTCAAGATTTTCCTAGGATTCTATCCCATCTTCTTCTTAAAATTTCCATACTTCTCTCTCTCTCTCTCCTCTCTGTTTGTATTACTCAAACCAATCAATGTATGCTCTCACTCTTTGTGTGGCTCCCTTGACATGCTACAAACGAAGATGGAATGAGCTCATCCACTTTGGACTTCTAGCAAAGGCCAACTATTTCTGATATTACTGATGTAAGGCTGTAATTACGTTGTATAATGGTAGTTTTATTTTTATTCATTGAGAGGCTTTAATTGCATTGTATAATGATGGTTTTATTCTTATTCCATTGAGTTGAAATCTCTCTACAAAGTCATCTCCTATTTTCTGTCCACCCTATACAGCATACACATGTTCATCTCCTTTTTACATTTTGTTCTTCAATTGCCATATATTCCAATGGGCAAAAACACAATCCTATGTGTTGTTCTCTCTCCCTCTCATATCACATCTCTAAATTTCGGAAAGCCATTAAAGTTCTAATTTTGTAAGAAAGTCTACACGTTTAGGAAGATTTGTGATGCTTAGATTTTTGGGTTTTAAAATGAGATTGGCTGCGGGAGGTTTGAATAAGTTTTTATAAAATTTTGTAAAAAGAACCCCTTTTGTTACAGAGTGACAAGTGACGCAATTCTCTTTATGAGAGAGTGACATGTAGCGTAATCTAAATTTAAATCTTAAATATTAAAGAATCTTCTCCCTAAAATAACTCTCTTCACATTTTCAACTTTCCTTTACTTATCCCTTATCTCTAAAAAAGTCCTAAATATTAGGAATCTTCTCCCTAAAATAACTATCTTTAAATTTTAAACTTTCCTTTATTTATCCCTATCCCTAAAATCTTTTAATTTTATATACAATGCCTCATGAATGTTGGTATATAAATAAGATAAAAAAATTTTGACTATCCTAAACTTAATTATTGTGTAAGATATGGTAAGCAATGTCTCAAATGGCACCCTAAGCAACAAGTGGAACTAATCAACCCATCTCACACACCTACGGTGAAAAAACTTCAAAAGATAGATGAAAAGACTTCAAAGAAGTGGAAAGGATTCAAAATCCTAAGAATTAGGGGAAGCATAAGGCTTTTTTAAATTCCAATATGAAAGAACTTCTCCTACTTCTTAAGAAAATACTCCACAAGCCCTTTATTTATTTATTTTTTCTTTATTCAAAAACAATAGACCTATCTTATATCTTCATTGTTGATCTATATAATCTCTCTTTGTAGTCCTTTAATTGTCTCAATGTCTGAGTTGACTGTTTGGTCATGCAATAGGAGAGATAGTATGATCAATTAGAGTTGCTTTATTCCACCCGTCTTATTGCAATCTGAAGATCACAATAAGAAGAAGAAAGGGAGCCTTGGCCACTAATCAGAGCATCTGGGACTTTAGTCGGTCCTCATTATCAAGATCATGTAAGCCATAGGGCCAACCTAATCAATTCTTGTTAATTTGAATATTATGTCTATTCTCTTTATCTACATGGTTAAATTTATGGAATTTGGCCTTTTCATTTCTTCTCTAATTTATATTTTTTGATATCTTCTTTGCTGTAAAAATTGAGTTTTTTGTTGGCTTCTTTTGTTTCAGCTAGCATGACTTCGATTTGTTTTTTCAGTTGATCATTTATTGTTTGTCATGTTGGATAGAATGACCCATGTAATGCTACTTATGTGATTAGTTTCTTCCTAATTATGATACATTGGTTTTTTAAGATTTAAAAAAGTCCAAATGAAATTTACAATAGTATCAATCCATTGTGACAAGGAGCCTTATAATTATATGGATCCTTTAGATTGAACAAAGGGTTGTTACGAGAAATTGGGCTAAACACTATATCATTATGGCCCTACCTAATCAATTCAAATCTTTATCTTTCTCTTTCTCTTTCTACAAATCTCTTTTTTTATATTTTTTTTATATGCACATATATTGCTTTTATATTGAAATCTTTTATTTTACTCTTTTTTGGGCTATGTTGGGCACAGCCCTCCAGCGCTAGTTGAACATGATACTAATTAATCAGATGCAAAAGGTCAATGGGCCACATTCGAAAGAAAAACTCATTTCAAATTTTTGGCTACAATGTTCACTATCATAGAATCAACGGTGCTAATTCGTCTGCATATTTTCAAGAGTATACATAGTCTCCCGACAGTGTACAGAGTCTTCTATAATAAAATCATGTGCAAGAATCGCATTCCTCAGATAACATGAGTTTCATGTATCCTCATCCTCCAATGCTAAATTTCGCAAATCTTCTAATTCATCAGATGTAAAAGACCGAGGATAGACATTTGAAATGGAAACTCAATTTCAAATTGTTGACTACGATGTTTACTGTTATCGAATCAACGGTGATGATCCATCTGCAAATCTCAAAACTATACAAAATCTCTTGAAAGTATACAAAATCTTTTATAATTAAATCATGTGCAAGAATAGCATTCCTTAGAAAATATTAGTATCATGTATCCTTGTCCTCCAATGCTAAATTTAGCAAAGCCTCTAATTCAACAAATGTGAAAGATCAACGGCCCATACATGAAAGGAAAACCCAATTTCAAATTGTTGGATACATTAATGTTCACTATTATCGAATCAACGGTGATGATCCATCTGCAAATTTCAAAAGTATACAAAATCTCTCGAAATTGTACAAAATCTTTTATAATAAAATCATGTACAGAAATAGCATTTCTTAGATAACACTAGTATCATGTATCCTAATCCTCCAATGCTAAATCTAGCAGAGTGCCTGAATAGAGCTGAAGTACTCCCTCTCCAATTTTAGCATTGACAACTAAGCACCCACACAAGAGGTTGCCACTTAGTAACGGATGTCACAGCTCAAAAGATCTCACCGTTCGTTTTCTGGGCCCCCCCATAATAGGACACGTGTAGGGAAAAAAACTTCATGGGTGAGGAGCGTCAACTTCATATTCATTAATAAGATGACCTTCTTGGGCCTCTCATTTCAGTATGCAGCAAAGTTCCCAAGTCTCAAAAGCTCCACTACAAAACAACTCTCTCTACTGTCTTCTTTTCATTCCTTTAACACCCAAATGTCGTCTGATTCATGAGACGATTTGTATTCGTATGTTGAGGTCCCCCTTCACTTCCAGACATATGTGCTTGGAACGAGAACCAATCACCACCTCAGGCGAAAAGAACACAACTTTTCTCATCAGAGGCCAAGCTGTAGGTGGTGGTCCTGGGGTAGAACACCAACATGGTGTTCCTCCCGCGCCATCGTCGTCGGTGACAGGAGCTTTGAGGAGTGCTTAGAAGAATAACAAAAAGGATTTTTGGTTGCAGAGGCCAAGGTCCAAAACAACTGGCGAGTGGGATCTGGTAATAATTTGGTCAATCGACCTTTCTATATAAGCAACTTAACCTGTCTCTTTCTAAGAATTGATCTTGTTTTGGCATATTTTTATATCTAGATTTATTTTGGATTTGTTGGGTTTAGATCAGTGATTTGTTGTTGAGTTCTGTCACTAATCGTTGTTTGATATCAAATGACGTAAATGGAAGGCATACATCAGGTTGATCAAATGTTGATTGTGTGCAGATTGTGATAGTTTGGCTGAGTTTGATAGGTATATATATATTTAAATGTTGTTAAGTTCTTGAAGCACTTAAATCATTTGATTTCGATTGTTTTTTCACTCCTTCCTCTTGGGGATTTTTTAACTGGGAAGAATTTATATGCACAGTTAAACTGAAAGCATGAAATGTTGTCGTTAGATATTTGAAACGATGGTTGGATTACATAAAAAGCTCCGATGATTTTGGAAATTGTAGGATGAGATGAGATATATTGTGTTTGGCCAGTGGGTGGCTTGAGTCAAATAGATCGAGATGATTTGGGTTGTCAATCAGTTAGAAGCCCAACTCATAAATGACCCATTTTGATCAAAGGCAAGCCAACCCGACCCACAACAGATGTGGGTCAACATGGTTGACCAATTTAACCCGATCCAACCCAATTGACTTGTAAAAGTTTAGTCCAAGTCCAGTTAAGTATTTGGTTATAGGAAAAAAAGTTCCCTAAAATACAAAAGTTATAAACACCAAACCACATAAATTTGCATTACAGGCTGGTATATCCTCACATGCCCCATGTAAATGGCTTATGCAAATAGATCATGGCATGATAGATTTAAATGGGTTATGTAGGTCAACTCTAACCACCCCACCTTTTGTTTTATTGAAGTGAGATTTATAGAATAGTACGGATATGTAGGAATTGGAGTAAAAGGTGAGATCCTATAAAACCAAAAACATTTCAAAGTAAACAGATGACCTTTAGGTGGCTCACTTGTTCTCTTACGGAGTGGTGGGTGATGAAGGGTGGATTTTGGTTCATGCTGTTCTATTTATGTGGGGGTGGGGGGTGGGTGGTGTGGTTGTTGTTCTACGTTTGTGTATGGTGTGAATCTACTGAAAATCCCATACTTTTCAAGTGCCGGAGTCTGTGATTAGCAATGAGAATCCACTCATCCAGATTACATTGAGAAGTTTTGATGGGTTTTCTGTTTTGATAATTGTAGGATAAGATGAGATACTTGGGATTCCTTGTGTTTGCTGCTTTTACTATAGTTAAAAATAGGCTAGGTTGTATCAAAGTAAGTTCGAATCATTTGGGTTGTGTACAGGATGACGCCGACCAGTATTCGACAGAGTTCATATAGGGTTAGGTAAACCAAAACCATTCCAGATGTGGGTCAAAGCGACCCAACCAGCATAACTGACACCCAAAGTCATAACTTACATCCATTTTACTTGATTAACTATTGCAACTGTTCTTTTTAATTCTGCCAAAGCTGGAGCCCAACAAATCAAATATGCCATGGTTCCCATTGAAGGATACAAATCATGAAGCTTGACAAAAAGAAGAGGTTGAGGAGATAGATGAATATGTGTAATTACAAAAAGAACCTTCGTGAACAGTTGGATTCTCTTGATTGTCCTTTCAATGCATGGATTTGTCATCGCCAATGAGACTGCTAAGTTGACAATGCACATTATTTGGCAGTGATGCAAATACTAAAAACCTTTTACTTGAAAATATCTTAAAAGCACCTCTAACATAAAATACTGGAATGCCGGTTTCTTAATAACATCTTGTTTTTTTTTCCCCCAATTTTACTTGTACTCTTCCTCTTCATCTATTGTTACTTTACCCTCCATCATGATGCAACTTTGAAAGATGAAGCAGAACGAAGAAAGCAATGTCAAACCATCTCCTTATTGCTAAAACTCGTCATCTGATAGAGGTGATGTTGCAGAGTAGGGAGAGAAGATGATACGAATTGGGAGGAAAGAGATTGAGATACAAAAGAGATTTTAGTCAAAACTATAGCTGACTTAATCGATACTTATAGAAATGGCTATTTATAATGTTGCCAAATAATTAGGAAACAACTATTTATAATGTTACCATATAATGAAACCATGGAAAATTTTGCAACTACAATATTTCATGAGAAAATTATTGAAAAAATCACATTAGATGTTCATTTCAACAAAAAGGCTCCAATAGTTTTTATGTAATAAACTAGACTTCTCGCCAAAATTTTTTTACTTTTTTTGCCTTAATTTCAATGGGTGATGATATTGTTGCCCAACAAACTTTACATAGGAGCAAAATTTTCTATCTTCGCCTACTGTATTGTTTGTAAGATATAATCGTCTCTGTCAGATGACGATATCGTTACCCACTTCAATATTTTTTGCAATTGTTGTCACTGTTTGGGGATTATATTGTTGCCCGTTAGAATTGATTTTATAGTTATGTGGTCACGTAATTGTGTGCAATAAATGCAAATATTATAAAAATCCTCCATTTACATCTTCCAAGCAAATCAACGTCAATTTCTCCAATAGCAAATGCAGCCATTATAAAAATCATTTGTTTATGACATTATCCGCTTACAACATCCTCTATGTACAAGCACCATGCAAACATTCGTAAACTTATCATACAACAAATGCCAATATTATAAAAATCATCAATTTACAATATCCTTGATGTACATCCTCCATCCAGAAATTTGGTTACCATTACAAATGCAAACATTATAAACATAAAAATACAAAATCCTCTACCTACATCCTTGCAGGTTCTATAATAATACTAATAAAAAATAATTATTTATAAGTAGATTTCCTCTATTGAAGAAAAAAGTTACAACAACTTAGTTACATGCTTAGTTACATTCAAGCTCCCCTATATATATCCATTATTGATAGCTTTAGAGCATATCTAAATTTGGAATGGAGTCGAAATTGGATTTGATAAAAAGTGGGGATAGAGATGAAGACAGAAGGACATGTGTGTGATTCAATATTGAGAGACAGAATGGTTTAATGGTGTAGGAAGGGAAGAGAAGAGAATAGAGTGGAAGTGGGCGTATGGAGAAGAGGAGTACCATATAAGAGAAAGCTCGGAGAAGAGGAGCATCGAAATCACAAGAGAGGAGAAGTAGTGAGGAACAAGAAAAGTGCAAATGAGTTTTGCTCCCAAGGTAATGTGTTGAGGAGCAATGATATATGTAATGTGCAAAGGAGGGATAATATTGTGGCTTCATTCATATATAGAAAAAAAATAAAACAAAAAAGGCCTCAGAGGACCACTCTGGTGTCAAAGCATCTATTAGGGCCTCTCCATCTATGGTAATTTTTCCCATAAATTCCTCTTGTTATACTATGATAGTTTTGTTAAGAATATTAAATGACTTTTTATAATGTCACCATATATATATATATATCATCATTGTTTAGGAAGTTCTCTATACCCATATCCAATCTGACAAGTGATTGGTTTATGTGGTTTGACATTTTCCTTTCTAAATCTAAAATATATATACAAATTCATAGACATTTTGATATAGGTGAGGAATCAAACTTACGACCAATCCCTCTTGGGTTTACGCAATCTTCACAAGTTTTTTTGTGAAGCAGTCTTACTACATGATATATAAATAGGTTAATTATAATCAATATATAGGCTGGATGAAAGGAAACTAATAACCCAATCCTTCTCCAACAAACTCAAGGGAAAAAAAAACTTTGAAGCATAATTCATATAAAAAGCCAACTCCCAAACCGACCACTAATAGGTGCGAGTCACCTCTAATAGGCTGTCATATTATTTTATGTTTTGAAACTATATGCAGAGAGAATTGTGGTAGAGATTTGGTTGGAAGAAAATAAAATTTCTAAATCGTAATTTCTTTTTATTGTAGTAGAGGACCTATAATTGATATACTTTATGACAACTAGATTGACGATGAAATATACTAAGGAATTAAAACTAAATACATAAGAGGAACCTTATACGTAGCTATTATAGAAGAAGTAATTAATGTCATTCTAGTTGGTCTTTGCATGTATCTAATGTTTTGCACATGTGGAAGCTCTAATACCAATTATTGTGGTTGTGATGCCATCAGTTACATTGGATCTAAGTAAATAATCAAAATGTACCACACACATAGAGAAGAAGATAAACATGAAAATATGATACATTGATTTTACATTGTTCGGCAATATTGCTTACGTCCACAGGCTATGAGCATATAGTCGATTTCACTATGAAGAAACTTGACAATTCGTTACAAGGAATCTTACTTCTCTAACACCTAGTTTACTTGATCTTCATAGATTTTAATTTTACTCTTATAGTACCCTACCATACGTGGTGGGTTATTCTTTGAACTACCTGTAAAAGAGAGCTGTTACCTCTCTCACACCTCTATAGCCATACATGGTTAATCACAACGGGGAAAAGATCCCCCACATCTCTTTCACAAAGTTTAAATTATATGTACATATAATTTCTACCTTCTTGGCTCCTAACAAAGCCCCAGTATAAAGACCAAGAAACCCATGACTCTAATCTTGTTTACTGACCAGATCAATGAACCAATTTGGTTAAACCGGAATACAAAATACAAACCTAATATACAAAATATCAAAACAAAAAGAATGAAATAATTGAAGCCAATAAGTACCTTAAATTGATTTGGTAAGGACTAAGATAAGAAACTAAAAGGCATTGAGTCAAAAATCGATGGAATGAGGCTTCAAGGTAGCAATACTGTAACGGTGATCCAATAAGCTTGTACTATAGTAGTCTAAAAGTGGAATGAACTCGTTGCTTGAGTTAAACTACAAATTAAACATGCTTATCACATGGTCTTCATGGGTAAGAAACACTAAAAATGAGAGAGTTGACTTTGTTCCAAGCTTCTGATCTTTGTTCCAAGCTTCCGATCTCTTTCTCTGAAGTGCCGAGAAACCCGCCCCATGATGTGTGAGAGGGATTGGGTCCTCTTTAAATAGTTTTCTTTAGAAGACAGTAGATGAGTAGGAATAAAAACGATACCACTGGGTTAAGATTTTGGTGTTTTTATAGAGAGATCAAAATTCAAAATGGTGATCTATATTTACAAAATGTGTTTTCTTCAGTTCCCTCTAACGGGAACATCCAAATAAAATGATGCCAAACACATCATATATTTCTCTATGCGACATTCCAAAGCTCATGCTTAGATACAATTTCGAACATGATTTTTTTAAATTGTTACATGATTTGTGAAGCTTCGACAAATATATATATATATATATATGGAAAAATGGATGCATAGTAATCTTCTTCTATATATATAAATTATCGAGCTTCTTGTCTTCCAATCACATACCACGATCAGGACCATGCGTAGGAATCAAGTGCAAGGATGGGTTGGTAAGAATTTTTATTAGATTAATTTTTTTGTTTAGAGTCAACGTAATATATATTATTATCGTATTCATTGATGAGGTAATTAAGTTTATGACAACGTAATCATTGATGTTTACAAATTTGTCATCAATGTGACTTATATGTAGGGGTACCTTAAGTAATATTGGCTTGAGTTTCTACGTAGGTGCGTAGGTTAGGGTGTTAGTTGAATCTCCTTACATGCCCAAAAGGACTTTTTGTAACGTGACCTGCCTAGGCTAGAGTGTTCATATAGGGCACTTGCTGACGAATGGCCTAGCAAAGTCTCTCTTTTTTCTTGTTTGGTTTTCAAATGGATTATATTCTTAGCAATCCAATCAATTAAGAATTTCTTATTTTAACTAACTATAACGAAGAAAAACACCATAATTTAAGTTCCTCATGGAAAAAGATTATTTAAGAGATCATAAAGGAGGGTGTTGGTTCCTTTCTCCTTTTGTTCATCTATGCACAAGAAGCCCACCATATTCACGAATATAGGCAATATGAAGATCGAGTTGTGCCAAACCTTAAGCGATTAAGACCTTTGGTCTCAACCGAAGTCTTGTCATCCAGTCCGCTCTTCATGCAGGAGGAACAAAAGGGGGATTTTTCCAAACCTTAAGTGATCGAGATTTATTATCTCAAGCAAAGGCTTCCCATGTAATCCATTAAGTTTTGTTTTATGGTTTAGTCCAACTATAAATTGTTTGATTTGTTGTCTTGAATTGTATCAATATCTTCAACAAAGACCTACCTTGGTGTTACATATTTTTCTATTTGTAGATTGGATCATAATATTCTATAGCATACTATTAATTTGATGCAACCCTTCTTTGTCTTGGCTTAGAATCTACTTGTGTGAGATAAGCACAAGGTAATGGAAAATGGAAAATGATTATAACACTTAGAGACAAAAATATAATAGCATATTACTAGCATATGAATCTAAAATTGATCTTTAATTAGCTATCAACATAGTAGCATAAACATTTATATATTTATATATACACACACACAGAGTTGATAATGGTGTTGATAACCACTACAAAAAAAGTGACAAATAACAATGGAAAAAATTGATTTAGCAACGGTTGTTTTTTGCCACTAAAGCCAATAAATAACGGCACTTATTTAGCTTAGACAGTGCATTAGGACACCGACATAATAGGTTTAGCGGCGGAAAAAATTTCTGCCACTATTGGTGGGCTTTAGCGGTGGAAAAAAATACCGTTAAATCAATTTTTTTTCTACTGCTATTTGTTACCTTTTATTATACATTCTTTAGTTTAAAGTAGTACAAGCTAAATGAATTAATAAAGCAATAAATGTTGTTAATGAAAAATACTATATAAAACAAATATGCAAACAACATTGCTCGAATAACTATTAAAATTGAAAAGTTGATTAATCAATAGCTGATTGACATAAGTTTTATTACTAAAAAGCTAATTGACACTTATTTATGCAAAGATAATTAACCAAAGGTATGCATGATGAAAGGTCAAGATTTAAGATCTGAAAATATTTGTCAACGTTGTGAGCAATAAATGATGTTTAGTTAAAATTTGCTTTATATGGGTTTGACGCTTAATTATGGATGATAGTTAGTTAGAGCAGAATTAGAAACCTGGATGAGAGAATTTTGGGCTTGAGTTAAAATTATCTCTTATACGTGTGTGTGGATAAAATAAGAATAATCCCTTGACCTCTTAAAATAATGGTTGTTGTATTTGACAAAACATGTCCATTGTGCTTTGCTAGGGGTCTCCAACTATCGATTCAGTCCACCATCACAGCCCTCTTGTTTGAGGGTCAAAGCCAATGGTTTATAACTAGATAAAATCTATCTGAGGTCACTCCCAAAGCACATGAAATGACACAGTGTGGCTTGAAGAAAACTCGCTAGTGTGGAATGGATATAAGAAAAGAGGAGATAGTAAGGCTTGGATGGCCATGAAACTAAGGAAGCTGTGTAGATGGACGTGCAAAGGTTAGATTTTGTCCTTTTAAATAGATAGGAGTTTTTGCGCTATTAAGAGTGAAAAGAAGGAGATAAGGGAATGGACATTGCGTGATAATTATTGTAAAAAGCTAATGGTAGCTTTTCCAATGAAAGCCTACGCAATGGCATTCCTAGTTACAAGAAAAAAAGCTAACAATGGCTCTAATACCATGAAAATGTTAAGAGATATTTTCAGAATTTATCATAATCCAGATCAATCTAATCTCAATTAAAATCTCGACTGATCTTTATTTTTCAAATAAAGCTTATCGAATATTGAATATATCTAACATAATTTAAACTTGTCTCTGAGTTATTTAAACAACCTTAATCTTCCTAACATATACGTTGTATTTCTATTGAAGGGTGACATTATTCATGAACAATAAAGATCATTGCTATGATCTTACCAGACATGTCTTCTTATTGCATAAACATAAACATCATATTCATGTACCCTAAGATATGAATAATCTACTACCAGATGATGCAAAGTTGGTATGTCATTGGCTTGCTTTAATTAATTCTTTAATTTATATTCCACCCATACCCTATTCTATGATATATCTAGAGAAGGAAAATAAATCATCTTAGAACTTTATATAATCTAGATATTTGACTTTACTTATTTTTGCCTTTTCTTGTTTGACATGTCTCTTAAATTTTTATATCTTCAGTTTATAGTTAATATTTGTCTATTATTTCTTATATTTGTATTGCTCTAGTAGATACTCCCACACCCATGTACACATGCTACCAAGTCTCTAACCAATATCTACTATAGAGATAAATCTCCGGTCGTTTCTATGGATAGTAAGGCGCCTCACCATCTGGTTATTTTCATTATCCTTTACAATAGATTTTAATTTTAGAAATTTTCTACTTCTCTTTTTGAAGTCCAAAACAAAAAGAGCTATGTTTTTTTTTATTGTTTTCATGCCTTTTTCCGCCTATTTTATCTCTTTTAACATTCTTACTTTATTTTCATTTTACTTAATTGTTAAAAGGGGATTTTCCATGTTTTGAATTCTTCCATATTAATGCAAGCATAAAGGCACTTAACAGTCTTAACTACCAATGCAAATGGGGGAACCTAGCAAGATGAGGACATGGATATTTGCGATCAAGAACACCATAGTTCTAAAGCTATGTAAGATGGAGTGGTACCTCCCACACTTTCTAACTTACATTACTATGTTAATTGGATTGGTTGTTCCATCTTTACTCCAAAACTTTGTAACTTGACATTTCATATGCATGTTGTACAGGAACACGGTGGCAAAGCTTCATACAATGCGAATCTATTATTCAAGAACCAGCAACGTCAGAACCAAAGTGCTTACACTTTAAAAAGTGCATTTGAGGGTGCTTTTGGATGGAAGTTCCTAACAAAATACCATGATCAACTAAATATTAAAGAGTTCAGGCAAATATACAAAATTATTTGCAAGAAATGAGTGAACTCCAAGTCTTTGATATGTCAAATGCTTTAGGTTCTCTAACTCAAGAAGAAGTTGCCTCTATCCCTATACTTCAGTTGAAGAATGCCAGTCGTCAACGAATGGATCAACAAATGTTTTTTAACTACATTGGAAAACTTTGGCATTACCATTTATAATGTAGTATTAAACATAGATCGTACATGGGAAAATCTTTAACACGTAAAGCATTGGAATCTTAATGTTAGTCTCCTATCTCCTCATTTTCAACTGCATATGCCATTATAAAGTTGAACCCATGTGATATTAATTTTCATTGTACACTAACCGGCTTTTTTGTCCTTACTACAGCTATGAACTCTCAGATTCATGCCCTCCTCTTGCAAAGGTTGAAGAATCGCTAACTTCTATAGGAACAGGGTATGAATATGGGAGTTCATAGCTGCAATAAGGAGAAATAATTGATTGTACAATTAAAAATAATATCACATAAGTTCAAATTTATAATGGCATATACAGTTGAAAATGAGCAGATAATAATTTAATATTAATGCTTCAATGCTTCTATGAGTTAAATATTTTCCGATATATGTATAAATGTTAATGTTATAAATATGAGGAAGTTATAAAGATAATAAGACTGGTACTTTTTTGTTTATTTTGTTCGCAAATGAAAAACATTCTTCAACTTAGGCGTAGGGATATACAGAGTCAACTTCTCTAGTCTGAGATACTGAAGCTTTTGACATGTCAACATCCTGGAGTTCACCCTTTTTTTGCACATGATTATGTATATTTTGCGTGAACTCTTTGATATTTAGTTTGATTGTTGGAATTTCATTAGAATCTTCTGTCCAAAAAGCAACCTCAATTGCACTTTTAGAAGTTTGTAGGCACCCCGGTTCTAGCTTTGCTAGTTCTTCAATAATAGCATATTCAATGGGGAACATGGCAAGATGAGGACATGGTTCTTTGCAACCAAGAAAACCATAGTTCTAAAGCTGTATACGATAGAGTGTTACCTCCCGCACTTTTGAACTTAGATTACTATATTAATTGGATTGATTGTTGCATCTTTACTCCAAAATTTTGTAACTTGACATTTCATATGCATGTCATTGACAGGAACATAGTGCCAAAGCATCACACAATGCGAATCTATTATTCAAGAACTAGCAACATTAGAACCAGAGTACTTATACTTCAAAAGTGCAATTAAGGATGCCTTTGGAGTGAAGTTCCTAACAAAATTCCACGATCAACTAACTATTAAGGAGTTTACGCAAATATATAAAATCATTTGCAAGAAAAGAGTGATCTCCAAGACTTTGATATGTCAAACGCATTAGGTTCTCTAACTCAAGAAAAAGTTGCCTCTATCCCTATGCCTAGGTTGACGAATGCTAGTCATCAACGAATGGAGCACCAACTACTTTTCAACTGCATTGGAAAACTTTGGCATTACCATTTGTAATGTATTATGAAACCTAGAATATACATAGGAAACCCTTTAACACGTGAAGCATTAGATTCTTAATATTAGCCTACTATCTCTGCATATGCCATTATAAAGTTAAATCCATGTAATATTAATTTTCATTGTACAATAACCAGTTTTTTTGTCCTCACCGCAGCTATGAATTCCCAGATTCACACCCTCCTCTTGTAAAGGTTGAAGAATGGCTAACTTTTGTAGGGAGAAGGTATGAATCTGGAAGTTCATAGCTGCAGCGAGGAGAAAGAATTGGTTGTATAATTAAAAATAATATCACATAAGTTCAGCTTTATAATAACAATGCAATTTAAAATGAGCAGATAATATGCTAATATTAATACTTCATTGCTTTTATGAGTTAAATATTTTCTTTTATATGAATAAATATTCCATATATGTTTAACACATCATAATAAATGTTAATGTTAACTAAGCCTGGTACTTTTTTGTTTGTTTTGTTCGCAAATAACAGACATTCTTCAACCTGGGCATAGGGATATACAAAGCTAGCTTCTCTAGCCCGAGAAACTAAAGCCTTTTACATGTCAACATCTTGGAGTTCACCCTTTTCTTACACATAATTATGTATATTTTGCATGAACTCTTTGATATTTAGTTTGATTGTTGGAATTTCGTTAGGATCTTCTGTCCAAAAAGCAACCTCAATTGCACTTTCAGAAGTTTTTAGGCACTCCGGTTCCAGTTTTGCTAGGTCTTCAATAATAGCATATTCTTGGGGGAACATGGCAAGATGAGGACATGGTTCTTGGTGACCAAGAAAACCATAGTTCTAAAGCTGTATAAGATGGAGTGGTACCTAGCACACTTTTGAACTTAGATTACTATGTTAATTGGATTGGTTGTTGCATCTTTACTCCAAAACTTTGTAACTTGACATTTCATATGCATGTCGTTGATAGGAACGTGGTGCCAAAGCATCACACAATGCGAATCTATTATTCAAGAACCACAACATTAGAACTAGAATGCTTACACTTCAAAAAGTGCAATTGAGGATGTCTTTGGAGTGAAGTTCCTAACAAAATTCCACGATCAACTAACTATTAAAGAGTTCATGTGAATATACAAAATTATTTGCAAGAAAAGAGTTATCTCCAAGACTTTGATATGTCAAACGCTTTAGGTTCTCTAACTCAAGAAGAAGTTGCCTCTATCCCTATGCCTAAGTTGTCAGCAGTTAACGAATGGTGAACCAAGTGTTTTTCAACTGCATTGGAAAACTTTTGCATTATCATTTGTAATGTAGTATGTAATCATAAGTTTAAAGTGCACGATTTAGTAATAAAACTGGTGAAACCAGGTCAATCTATTGGGAGCAATGTTTTTAAGATATTTCTAACTGGTAATCTGCCCTAAATAAAATTCGAAAACTAACCTAATTTAAAATCTAACAAATACATTCATTCATAATTTGCAAAATTAAAACAATTTATAACAAACCAAATAAAATAAAATAAAATAAATTCTAAAACTAAAAAATCCTAAATCTAAAAACTAGGAAACAAGTTGCTGCAAAACAAAACGTAGGTTAGACCTTCCAAAAATGTAACTAAAAATTAGAACCGTGCTAAAGTTAGAAATTTCTAATATTAAACAACGTAGAAAATTTGAATCCAAACTTTCTAATTTATGAATCTAACCTAAATTAATCATGCATTAAACACTTTCTAAAAAGATGCAAACCTGAATCCAAACTTTCTAATCTTAATTATGATGAAAAAAATTTATGAAAATTCAATTTCTAAAAAGATGATACAATGATGCATGTGACATGTGACCTCGTATTAATGTAGAATTTTTATGATGAATGCAAATAGTTCCTAACGCAAAGTTGAAACCAATTATGTCCTAAACTAATGTTTTACTGGTGAAATTAGTATCCTAATATGCATGGAATAATCATGAGAAACAAAATAAAATAATGAACTACTTCAAAATAAATTGGAACTATATGGAACATGTACATGTACATAGTGCATGCCATTTAGAATTTAATTGACACTTTAGAAATCAGATTGGAATTTAGATACTACTGAATCAGAATTGAAAAATGTCTTCAATTAATATATAGGAAATCAAGTTCTAAAATTAGTACGGTCACAATTCTTTTGTCAAAAACTGATTTCAGCACTGATTTATAGGTAGTATTGTCGAACTCCTCTTTCTAGTTGAGAAAACAAGAGTGGTAGTGTGGCCTTTGAGAAAAGCTCCCTTGATGGCTTAGGATGGAGAGGCAAGAGAGGTAGAGATGATATGTAGATCTCTAGAGGAGGAGGTGGGTAGTTCAAATTATCCTTGATGTCCAACACAAATGGCAATATATATTTTTTCAATGTCCAAGTTGCCTTCTTTGCTTGCCTTGAAGAGATCTTCAAATTGATTGGCTTAGAGAGAAATGGGGCCCACCATTTTCTTTTGGCTGTGAGATGAAGTGGGGTGGCTGGGTTGCACGCCCAGCCACATGACTTTCTCTTTTGTCTTTTTGTTTTCTTCCTTTTAATGTATCTTTTCCTTCTTAAAGAAAGTCTTTTTCCAAGTAGGCCTTAGAGTTTTTTTTTTCTTGAATTAGCATGAAATGGGACTCACCAACTTATGGTGGTCATGCACCAGCAAGGAGAGACTGAGTTGGACGTTCCTACTCCCATTATTTTCTCCTATTTCACTTCTCTTTTGTCTTTTGTGTTATCAACTTTCTCTCAATAGAAAATTCCCCTTGGATTTTGCAATATTGAGATATATTACCGATCATCCTCTCCAATTATTTTGCTAAAGTTTAGCCCAACTCCAGGATGATGTGAACGTCTAAGGTGTTGCTTCACACTTACCAAGTGTTAAATTCTTCTACATGTACCAAGAATCTTCACCATATGGACATTCTTTTGTTTGGAATTTCTTAGAAATTTCTTTGAATCTTTATTGGATTCTCAAAAAGATTATTTGAGATGATCCAAAATATACAGAGAAGGTGGACCACATAGCCATTCCACATGTGTGAAGTCACACATGTTCATGTGTGGAACCCGTGAAGCCAATTTTTTTTCTTCAAAAATTCTTTCTTCTCTCTTTTTCTTTCTTTCTTTTCTTCCAAAATAGTTTCATCTTCTTAGTTCTCTCAAATGAGACCCATGACATCATTTTCCTACAAGCAAAAGGTGAATTATATGTGAAAAGTTAATTCTATCTTTAATTCACAAATGCATGACTATGAGCCCAACTCACATGAAATGATAGCATGAATGCACATCATTGGACATGATTTTACTTGAATAAACTAATGATGATGAGAAATTGAATAATTTCATGGAAAAAATATTTATTTATTTATTTATTTTAAGACTTTCCAAAAATGGACTTCTCAAAATGGCATATTTTAGGACTTTACGAAAACTAATGATTTTTGATTAATTTGTGCAAGAAAATATTGCAATGAATTTAAAATGCACAAAGACATGAGATAACACTAAATGAGGCTTTCTTGGCTTAATAAGTCCTTAAAACTTCTCAAAATAACCTTGAAAAAGTGTATTTTTAAAGATTTATCAGTATGAGACATAGAATGTACATAGGAAAACCTTTAACACATGAAGCATTGGAATCTTAATATCAACCTACTATCTCCTCATTTTCAACTGCATATGCCATTATAAAGTTGAACCCATGTGATATTAATTTTCATTGTAAAATAACCAGTTTTTTTGTCCTCACTGCAGCTATGAATTCCCAGATTCACGCGCTCCTCTTGCAAAGGTTGAAGAATGTCTAGCTTCTGCAAGGAGAGGGTATGAATCTGGGAGTTCATAGCTACAATGAGGAGAAAGAATTCATTGTACAATTAAAAATAATATCACAACAGTTCAACTTTATAATGATAAATGCAATTTAAAATGAGCAAATAATATGCTAATATTAATACTTCAATGCTTCTATGAGTTAAATATTTTCCTATATATGTATATATATTCTATATATGTTTAACACTTCATTATAAATGTTAATGTTACCAACATAAGGAAGTTATGAATATAATAAGCCCAGTACTTTTTTGTTTGTTTTGTTCGCAAATGACAAATATTCTTCAACTTGGGCATAGGGATATATAGAGCCAATTTCTTTAGTTCAAGAAACTAAAGCCTTTGACATGTCAACATCTTGGAGTTCACCCTTTTCTTGCATATAATTATTCATATTTTGTGTGAACTCTTTGATATTTTGTTTGATTGCTAGAATTTCTTTAGGATCTTCTGTCCAAAAAGCAACCTCAATTGCACTTTCAGAAGTTTCTAGGCACTCCGGTTTTAGTTTTGCTAGTTCTTCAATTATAGTATATTCATGGGGGAACCTGGCAAGAAGTAGACAAGGTTCTTTGCGATCAAGAAAACCATAGTTCTAAAGCTGTATAAGATGGAGTGGCATCTCTCTCACTTTTGAACTTAGATTACTATGTTAATTAGATTGGTTGTTCCATCTTTACTCCAAAACTGTGTAACTTGACATTTCATATGCATGTTGTTGATAGGACATGGTGTCAAAGCATCACACAATGCCAATCTATTATTTCAAAACCAGCAACATTAGAACCAAAGTGCTTACACTTCAAAAAGTGCAATTCAGGATGCCTTTGGAGTGAAGTTCCTAACAAAATTCCATGATTAACTAACTATTAAGGAGTTCACGTGAGTATACAAAATTATTTGCAAGAAAAGAGTGATCTCCAAGACTTTGATATGTCAAATGCTTTAGGTTCTCTAACTCAAGAAGAAGTTGCCTCTATCCCTATGCCTAAGTTGAAGAATGCCAATTGTCAATGAATCGAGCACCAAGTGTTTTTGAACTGCATTGGAAAACTTTTGCATTACCATTTGAAATGTAGTATTAAACATAGAACGTACATTGGAAAACATTTAACACGTGAAGCATTGGAATCTTAATATCAGCTTACTATCTCCTCATTTTCAACTAAATATGCCATTATAAAGTTGAACCCATGTGATATTATTTTTCATTGTACAATAACCAATTTTTTTTTGTCCTAACCGCAGCTATGAACTCCCCTATTCACACCCTCCTCTTGCAAAGGTTGAAGAATGGCTAACTTCTATAAGGAGAGGGTATGAATCTGAGAGTTTGTAGCTACAGTGAGAAGAAAGAATTGGTTGTACAATTAAAAATAATATCACATAAGTTCAACTTTATAATTGCATATACAATTGAAAATGAGCAGATAATATGCTAATAGTAATACTTCATTGCTTCTGTGAGTTAAACATTTTCCTATATATGTATATATATTCTATGTTTAACACTTCATTATAAATGTTAATGTTACCAATATGAGGAAGTTATGAATATAATAAGCCTGGTACTTTTTTGTTTGTTGTTTTGTTGTGAGTGTATTTTGCTTTCTTTAAAGTATGCACTTGTTCTGTTGAGTATAATAGATCCTATCTATATTTTTACCATAAAAAAATAATCATGTCTTGATAACATAAATTAATTATAATGAATTGGGTTGAGAATCTTCATTTGGGTCAATTAATAGTTTCTTATTGATTTCTTATTATGAGTTTCAATTTCAATATTTGTCATGTTCATGCCTCAATTATTTAGATTATGTCTGAGTTCAAGTCATAATGTGTAAACCATGTAAGTGATTATAAAATGCATTACTGACTTGGTTATGAAACTATAAAATTAAGGTGAACTGAGCACAATGGACTCCAGGTTTTTCAATATTTTCTTACTGCAAAAATGAAAAGAATGATGGCCCTTAACTGTCGTTAATCAAATCAACGATGCCAATAAACAATGGTTAGGGCCATCAGAAAAAAAAAAATGATGGCTCTAGACCGTTGTTTTTTGCTACCTTTTTTTTCTTAAACTCCCCAAATCAGTAAAAACATAAAACAATCCCTTTGTGATGATGGCTGTTGAGATGGCATGAGTGGTTGAATTTTAAATAAAAGCCCTTGTTTTTAGCGCTTTTTGACCGAAATATATGTTTTGGCATGAACCTAGTTTACTTAAACTTAGAGGAAATTACTAATACGACCCAAATTGTTGTAGATATTTTTGTTCTACCTGTTTTTCTCTCTATCTCTCCAAATATCTATTTTTGTTGGTGATATAGTTGATGTCTTGCCTTCTAGATTTCTTTCATTCATTTTTTGAGATATATAATCATGTGCTCTTTCGAATTCTCTTATGTTAATTATTTAAATCACTATATTTCACTATCAACTTCAACTTGATTGCATACTAGTGTTGAGCACAGGTATATTTTGTAGGGATAAGATAAATCAAAATTTTGTCAACTAGACATCAAAGAAACAAGAAATCAAATAATAGATGTTTAATTAGGCTGCATATATCATTGAAGGCACGCTTATTCAAATTTTAAGAAGGCACAAGAGTAGCCTTAGTTAAACTCTGTATACTCCCCCCATCACCTGTCAAGGTGTGGGGTACTACCGACTTCAAGGACATCGGAGAGTGCTCTCGAAGGTTAAGCTTTGAGATAGAGAGTGCTGTAGAAGAGGTCAACCTGACCCAGGTTCATCAGCAGGTGCACTTGACCCAGGCCCATCAGACTCAATTCATCTAGAAGCTTAGGAGCATATCCACACACGTGGATCCTTGTCAACCTACTAATTATAAGAGATTTGATGATACAAATTAATCAATTGTGATTATTATGTCAATTTCTGTAATATGTAACTTTAGTAACATTGTATTACAAATGAACAGTAGATCGGCAAAGGCAGATCATACCTCGACTGCATTCTTTTCTTCTTTGTTTCTCCTTAGTCATCTACTTACAAGTGCTAACATTTCGATTATCCATTTAGTCAACGGTAAGTTAACGTCATATTCCTACATGGGATGCACTTTACAAGGGTTGGGGTTATTTGCTGAAGAAGGTTTGGATAACGGAAGCATCATGCACCTGTATATACTATAAGCCCAAGGAAGCTATGTATGATTGCAAATCCTCATGTCAAGGATTACTAATTATATAGGAAACTATCTCACTCAGCTGCATAGGTTGATATGACAACATGGCACTCTGCCACTAAATTTCTTTTTGAGGGACAATTATAATTTGTTGAACTTCCCTAGTGTTATAACCCATATCACCTTTATTTGGACAGAGTTTATGAGCCAAGAAAACGATGTATAATTGCAAATCCTCATGTTGAGAATTAATAGTTTCCATATGCAACCATGACACTCAGCTACGTAGGTTGATATGGAACTATGACAGTTTGCTGCATAATTTCTAGATAAGGCGTTATAACCCATATCACCGCATTCAACCTTGGAGTGTATACCAATATCGCCTATTCTCATCCACTGTACCTTTCTCAAACTGGATGTTTTTACTTTTGCAAGTTTCCCTTTTGGGTTTTGCTTATTTGTAGATTTTGAAGCTTGACAAAACAAAGGACTCGATTATGGGTTGTGAAATTATTTGTTTCTTTTGGTAAGATTTGGTTATTGTGAATAAGTATATTGGTTTTGTTGGTTTTGGTTATTTTGATTGATTTGATTATGGGTGCAGTGGATGCATTTTGCATAATCTATAATTGCTTATTTCCTATCTAACTCTAGTTTATTTTATACTTGGTCTCACCATCATGGCAGTTTTTTGGATGCGAGGTTTAGACCTGTATTGTTGTCATAGACTAGTGTCACTTACAGTGTTTAGGAGAAGAATTTTCTGCCGCATGGTTGCAAATTTCTAAATACTGTTTGTTTTGCAGGTGTGGAAGTAGTCTAGGGTTGCCACTAACAAATTTAAATATATAGAATATAATTTGGGCATGTCATACACAAGCCAACAACAAAGATAGTAAGTAAAAATTTTTGTATGTGGGTTGATGACCCTTGTGAAAAAGGGTTAAAGCCAAAGAAGGTATGGATGTAAATAGTAACAATAGATCTGAATAAATGTAACATATCCAAGCATTTGGTTTGGGATAGATTAAGATGGAGGAATCAAATTCATATAGCGGATACGAACATAATTGGGACAAGACTTTTATGATGATAATGATTTGAATACAAAACTAATTTTATGTTCTTCAAGCCAATTATTACTGTGTTTAAATGTAGATGTTCTATTATTTGACTATGGTAAGAGTGACTGGTACAGGCACCAATGTATGTGGTACCAATATATCCTTTACCGAGTTTGTATAGCTGACGTTTTCAAATTTCAATACATTTATATGTAGTGAATGAAGTAGCCACTCTTCTAGTTACAATAACCGTATTGCACAGTGTCCTGAATAAATTAAAGAAAATTTCTTAAAAATACCCCATTTTAAAAAGGGCGTTTATACCCTCTTTCTATCATCCAATGAGAAACAAGTCATATGGAGACTTTTTCTCCTTTTTAAAAGTAATTGCTTCTCTACATTCTTAATCTCATATTCTTTGCAAAAATTGGCATTTCACTTTTAAAAACGCCCGTGCACTATCTAGCACTCCTCTAAATTAAATGACCAAATATATAGATACCAATGTATGTTAGAATGTGATGCCTGACAAGTTCAAAACACTCACAGCAACTATATTGCATTGCAAAATAACGGCCTCTTACTTCACTGGTAAGAGCCTAACAAGTGACAGTTCTTACTTACCTGACCAATGTTCAAACTGGGTCGGGCACCTTTTCCTCTCGAGAGGGCCTTGTATTACTTTACACAAGGTCTACCCAATCCCCCTCACCCGATGGCCTTTCCTACTTCTTTGAGGCCTAATTACCTCACCCGCGGGTGAGGCCCCAGCCCCCTATAGCTAGGATACCAAGAAAAAATAAGTGTATTGCAAACGTTTCCAACACATTCTAGTGCTGTTACAGAACCCGATCCACAGGCACCACTCATTCACCTCTTACACTGCTGAATGATACCAGTTATGTTGCATTCATATTATCAAATATAATATTAAATTATATAATAGCTCAGATTTGATAATTGACACAGATAAAATGGTAATTGTTTTCATCTGAGCACAATTGCTCATATGAGTTTCGCCCGGAGTGACCTGACCTTGAATATTAGACCCAAAAACCTAAATAGGCTGGGGTTGCGCTAGTTTTGGCCCAAATCATCTTCTCTATATACAATCCTAACTTGGGGATCTGAAGCCACTGGAGGAAACGGTCTGTTTGGATGTGGCAGCTCCATTTATGGACATTTTCTCCTCATCCTTCAAGCATACAGGTAAACGGGTTTGGATCTTCTAAGATCTCATGCAACTTGATCAAGAACTGGATGCAGATTCACAGACCCAAACGTTTGTTTGATAATTAAACGGATCGTTAAACAGGTTCTAGAGTCCATACCCGGTTTTAGGGGCCAGATCCTTCACATCATCAGATATAGGGATCCGTTGTGACCGCTAAGCTTGAATCCTCGATCAAAAGTCCACTTTGACAGATCTAGACAAAATGGGCCAGAAGTGCTGGTTAGATACATACCTATCCTCATTTGTTTAGCACGTTTATTTGACCAATTTGTTAGTGGCTCACTTGAGTGGATTCAACTATGTGTTTTGGTCCATGGATCCTTCATTGTTGGGTCCTGAACTTGAAAACAACATGATCTAATATCACTCTTTGAAATGTTTATGGAAACAGATTTGGCCGGCAACTGGGGCATGTTTACAATGCTTATGACTAGGGCTGGAAGATGAGCTGGCTCGGCTGTAAGGCCAAACCCAAATCAAACTAGAATCCTAGAAAGGCCAACCCAAGCCTGAACCTGAGACCCCTTAATTTGCTTCACTTAGTCCAAACCCAATTTAAATTTTTAAAAGGAAAACCTAAATCCGGCCCAACCCGCCTCCCTTGTCAACACTGCATTATTACACCCAACTAAAACCACACTTTAATCCAACCCGAACTCGACCCAAATTAGAATTGGATATTTTATTTTCAGGCCTAAGCTTAACTTCAACCTGAAAACCCCAACTACTTTGGGTTTTGATCAGGTCGGGTGGATGGGTTGGGGTTACACCCTGTCCTTTTCATAACCCCTTTTTTTCTTATTTTCTAAAATCCGAAACTAAGAATCAGACTCGATGTAGTGTAGAGTAAGACTCGATCAAATCTGACTTAGTCAGCCTGGAGATTGGTTCAACCCTTAGTCGGTCGAGTTGGCCGAGTCAAGTGTTGTCAAGTTTCAAAACATGCAATGCCTGTGACACTAATAATAATGTGTTGCTTGATTCAGTATTATTGACCCAATGTTGCCAAACACGTTCCATGGGTAGACAAAGACAGCATTAATCAAGGTCTGAAAGCACAAGTCACTTATTTGTTTAGTCAAGCTAAGTGGATTGAACTTAGAATTCAAAGACACAATGAAGGTGTGTATGGAGATTTCTTATGATTGCATACATGACAATGAATAAATGACAATAGGCTTACTGTTGGTGACGTCAGTATTCCAATAATTTATAGGGTCTGTTTATTTGACAACATTGAATTCTTAGTATTTGCAAGTGGGGATTTTAATTAAATTAATTGGGTTGGGGTTGGATCGATAGTGTACCTTGATCCAGACCTTAACCTAACACAAGTAAAATATTGGACTTGGATCTGACTGGACCTGAAGTAGCGGCTCGAAGTGCAAGTTTACAGATTCTGACATGACTGGATCTGGACCTTGACTTAAAAGTAGACGAAGCCAAACTGTGGGCCTGGACTTAACATCAATTGGCTCCAGAAAAAAATTCCATGCCCAAGAATCTTCAAGCGAGTCCTCCAATAACTAGGTAATTGTGGTCCATTGACATCCCTACGTATTGAGAATGCATTTTGATAGAGGGACTTCAAGCGAGAAATTAAAGGTAGGATTGGAAAACTCTTCAAGTTGACTCTTGACTTGCCTGGCCACCTCATTTTGGACAGTAACCAAGTCAAATCCAAGCAAAGTAGGAAAAAAAAGGTCATAAGCACAGACTTGTTTTTTATTTTCTTTTTCTTTTCTCTTCTTATTTTTATTTTTGAATATTTGAATTAACTTGAATTTATTATGATTACTACAGGTGATTAAATACATTTGTTAATTTTATGAATATTAACCTATGTTTAAGATGACTTCCAAGTGATCACATTGACTCAAAGATCTATTGACTTGAAGGATTGAAACTTTACTGAGAATCCCACATATCAAAAATCCAAGCTGCTAAAAATAGGTAGCCTCATTGTGCATGGGATGTTTTCAAATTTTATTCCAAAAAAAGTTAGCTCCACTTTAAGATTGATATTTCTTTTTTATTTTGTGAGATAAATAGACCTCAAGTGATGTAGAATAATCGTTTAGACTGCTCAATTTTGAACTTGGGTAGCCAGAAAAGAATTGTCGTCTCTTACCATTGGAGTAAGAGGCTATACTTAAGGTGAATATTTACTTGATATTAGTTTATGAAGTATATTGTATGGGAAAAACATTTACCTTTGCATGTGCCACTATGCATTGGGCAACCAGACCATCCCAAAAGAGGGACCCACCTCTGAATTTCACAATGCATGGTTTGGGTATCAGTACATAGTGAATATGAGTGCAAGTGAATATTTGCGTATTGGATGGTCGCAAAAATGTTCATAATGATGACTTTCAATGTCAAACAATGGAAAAACATACAATATATGGTTGGGGGCCTTGAGGTAGCTACGTCAATCCAATCACTGCTACAATTTTCTACTGTCCTCTGCAGTCTGTTTGGATTGGTGCTAATCACAAAAGACCTACTGAAATTCAGGATGGTTCCCTCCTTTGGGGACACTTTGGAAGAGTGCTCCAATAGAGGACTGTGTGCAAGATAAAACTTCCCTCATCTCAATATGACATTTGGTCTAACAAGATCACTAGATTGAGAGTCAGATTAAAATGAGCACTAATAACATTGTTGAACTTTATAGCCCTAACATTTGGAGTTAGAAAGAACATAATTGAAGAGATATTTGGCCAACCTTCCATATCTTGTCATGCTCTTTTTTTCCTCTCTACTCCTATGATTGACATATGTCCATGTGGACCCGTAAGAGTTGGGACATACTCGGATTTTTTCATGCAGGGCCATAATTTCGTGCACTTTGGATTTCTCTTTCCACGAGAGAGAGGAGTCTTAAATTTTTAGTCCATAAGAAATTGAAATCATCTCTATCAAGAAAAATTGACTACTGATGTGCTGCATCAAATAACATAAACTGCAGATGACATTGCAAGCTAAAACTACTTTTCTCTGCAGTGTGGAATCCACTTGTGGCAGCAAAAGCACCCTTAAGGAGTAAACCTGGATTCATGTTTACTCGCTAATTCATTCAAAGAAGAAATGAATGGCGAATGAGCATTCTCATCTAACATGATAACCTAAGAAAATTAGTAAGTAAAAAAAAAAATAGAAATGAGAGAGAGAGAGAGAGAGGCCCATCTTTTAAAAGATGAGATTGTATAGTTATTAGGATCTTGATTTGGGTCCATGTCCAAATCAATCCGGATAATTTAACCTGGACCAGAATCGGGTTCAGGTCTAAGTAAAGGCAGTAAGTAAAATTCAGACCCAGATCAAGATACATGAATATATAGAACCAAACTAGTTTTCTTCCTTAGAATCTATTCTGATCTCTACAGACGGCTTGGAAATTGCATTCCGAATGATATCACATAGAGATCTTCTATCAATCTTTACTCAAAAGACCCAAAAATGAAAAGAAGAACAAACTAAAGAAGAGAAGTGAGAGTAGAGGCAATGACATGAATGACAGAAAGAAAATAAAAAGAAACACGTCTTTTGGGATTTGTTCTCCAAAAGAGCCTTTACAACCACTCCTTTCTACGTTTGACAATCTCTCGGTTTATACAAGAGAGATTTTATACGATCTTGTCTTTTAAAAAGAGCCTATAGACTTCTGATTCAAGCTAACCTCTTTATAAGCATGAATTATGTTTTCTTTTAAATGATCCTAAGGGCATTTTTAATTTTTTTGGGTCTTGGATATTGACCCACGGCCCCACTAACCCAAAGTTTGCAGAAAATGATTTTCTACACGCTCAAGGAAAATATTTCATTATTTTCTCTCTTTTAGCAAAAGTGCCGCATAGTAAGAAAAATTAGTGAGCTTGCAAAAGTGAACTTTTTCAGCAAAACTGATTTTACACAAACATGTCCTAACCATTGCATGCCTGATGAGTATGTGATTTGGTCATTTGCAAAATTTAAAATAATTCTTTTTTTATTTTCTTAAAAAATAATATGACCAAAAAAGGCGTTGTAATGTCCATTTTTATTAAATTTCCCTAGACTCAAAAGTCAAATTACTGATTATTTTTCTGTTACCACAAGACTCCCCATAATGTAACTCATGGAATCTTAACTGAAGTTATCTTATTTGACCATGATTAATCCATCTCATACAAAAAGCATGGTTGAGATGAAACCAAAAGCCAGTCACACAAGAAAAAATCGATACAAATGTGGATCCCTCATTCCACAAAAAGTTCAACAAGCACTAAGGACCACACAGGTCAATTGTGACCACATGATCATTAAACCATGGATCTCATGATGGATAATACCATATTCATCATGGGAGCCATTTTTTTCTTGATCATGCATGCAGGTACATGTGATTGTGGTCCATAGTGATTTTAAAAAATAAAAAATAAAACATTGTTAGATGTTGGACGATATTGTGGGACTACAGCTACTTTTTCTATTTATTTAAAAAAAAACAACCAATTTTTCAAATTTAGACAGAGATTGACTGCAGCAAACCTCTTTTATCTAATTTGCCTTTTGAGTAATGAGTTGTTTGAGTAAAAACAAACACCACGTGGGGCCTTTCTAAGGCTGCCAAATAATAATGGGGCATTTAACCCTTATTTTGACCAAATGGATCAACCCTAAGGAATTTTCAAATCCTAGTAACTAACCACTACCGCAGGTCTATAACCCCAGGACTACAAAATAATTAGGACAAATGGTGAGGATGATGGAATAAATGTTTCCATTGACTGACGATAAATAATACATTTTTTTACCTTAAAGGCCCATGTATATTATGTGAAAAAATCAAAAAGGTCCTAGCATTATTCATTTCTACATAAGCCTCCCTTAACCCACAGTCAAATTACTGACCTATTATATCTTATGTTCAGTTCAAAATATGCCTCTACTTAATTCAAGCTACTTACCTTTAAATTTACCTTATGTGGCTATGAGTAATTTATCTCTTATGAAAAAATAATTGAAAAAGAAAATTTTGAGACAGCCGCACAATAGGGAAAAAAAGATCAAAAATAACTTCCACATCTGAACATGATTTTAACGAGGACTTCAAAAGATTCAGTGCTTATCATTTTGTCATGTGGATTCTATAAATAAAGTCTATTGTGTAACAATTCAATCCAATGGTGAAATATTGTTCAACAAGTATAAAAACTGGGGTGCATGTCAACAGAGGGTGTGGTCCAGATAGGCCATTGGATTGGTCTAAGAAGGCAACACGTTAAACATAAATATATGGCTCCCTCTTGAGATTTCCTTGCTATAGTGTATGTGAATATATTCATTAGTGTATGGGACTAATGTCTTTTTTTTTTTTTTTTTTTGTGTGTGTGAAGGACTAATGTAATTAAGTACATTATTAAGACTGACACAAAATGACCTGTTTAACATAAGACACAAGGGATGAAGCTGGTGAAATTGGGCCTTCCAATGAGTTGGACCACACTTAGGAGGATGACCACATTGAGTGGACTCGGCCTATGTGGTACAACCCTATTAGTTCAAAATCAACGCCAACCTGTACGTCAAGAATCCCCAATTCCATTCGTCCGATCATATAAAATAAAGTTCATTGGATTAGCTATGTATAAGAAAGCAATGCCTATTGATATTGCTAGTAGTAAGACTAAACATTATTATGGAAAACTGTTCACTATTGTTAATATGTATCTTCTAATGCCAACTTCTTTGATGGGTAGCGAACAACATTAAATGATGCTATTTCTGAATCAATGACTAATCCACTGGATCCTCCTTTGTAGCCCACCTATATTTAGGTGTCTAATAGTAAAATCTGTCTTTTTCATCGTTTTTGAAACCTATCAAGAAGCAAAAGAAGTGATGAGTCCAATTACTATATTAAAAATGAAGGTACAATCCATCTAACCCGACAGATCGCCATCCTTAAACAATTCAGCAGGGTTGCAATTCAATCAATTTCTCACTAGATGGTGATAAAATTCTGCATCATGATGATAAAATATCTGCATGACAGTACAGACAACATAATAAAGTCAAAAACTAAAAGACTAAAAGCTTCCTACCCTAAAATCAGCTGGACTCAAATACATCCCCAAAGGTTTCTGAAGAGATTTTTTCAGCTTGACGCTTGTGTCTTACAGAATCTCATCAAGCTTTCAACATCTTCTAACTTGGATTTAGACACCTCTTTATTTTCTTCTATCTTTTGTCACCTCTCCTCAAACACTTTAAATTACCAACAATATTATTACTCCTCAGTTCTTAGTCTGTTCATTCAAGTACTTGGAAGTGTGTAGTGGATGAAGCCAGGTATTGGATGTGGCCCACAAGGAAATTCAGGTCCAACTCTCATTTTCTTGCCTGCAATGGCTCTTGGGAAGAGCAGGCCTTTGCAGAAGACTCAGCTGGCCTTCTGGGAGGCTGCATATGGCCTCCAAGATCATATTCTTGCAGCTTCTGTGGGAGAGAGTTCAGGTCAGCTCAAGCTCTAGGTGGTCACATGAATATTCATAGAAGAGAGAGAGCCAGACTCCGCGAATCCTCAAACCAGTCCCAGAAGCCTCCAACTCCTACCATTCTTAGGCAACACCCATCTCAGGTATGCAGCTTGGTTTACAACCCTAGGGCTAACCCTAATTTTATTGCAACTCATGACTCTCCTTCTGGGGTTTTGGTACCATCCACCCAAGTGAATTGTAGTGATCAAGACGGTTGTGATTCTCTTCCTACTCTCACCCAAGAACAGACCAAGGTTTCCTTCCATTCTCTTGGTGTCTCAAATTTCAGTACTGAGAGGGAGAGTTTGACAGTTGGAGATATGGGGTGTTGGGTTCCAAAGGAATTGATTAGAACCAACATCGCTCGGAGCATGTCGGATTTGATTATGCGTGGGGATTGTACGTCAGACTCCGGTGGGGAAGGGGAGGGTGCAATTAGTAGTAAGAGACAGAAAAAGTTCTCTTCGTCTCCTTTCTTGATCGAAGGAGAGAAAGAAAGTAGCTTCAAATTGCTTCCTTTCTTCATGAAGCCTTGTCTTGGTGAAAGACATCTCACGTCTGGGGTGCTTGGACGAGAAGCTAGTGCAATGGAGGACTTGGATCTTGAGCTAAGGCTTGGAGATCGGCCTAAAGTAGAATTTCAAAAACCATGTGCTTGAATGAACATATTAGCAGATATTGCAGGATCTGAAGCACATGCTTATGATCACACTGTGTCAATGTAAAATATGAGCCTTGAGAGGCCATTTGAATGGTGGAGATCGACAGAAAAATTGAAGCTTTATCCTTCCAATCCTTTTCATTCTTCCCCTCTACTACTCTTCTTGTGGAGGCCTAGGGGTAGAATTTATTGTGTTTCTATTTATCTTATGCTACTTGTTCAGGTTTTGTAATAGGCCAAGGCCTCTCTCCATATTAAAGATTGGTTGTGTTATCTGGGTAATTTTTAACAATAATGACACCGGGTCATAAATCAATTTGCATCACCATGAATTTGCACCGTTGTCACCATTCCAATAACTTCATCCTTATTTTCATGCTAGTGCACCTGAACCCATGCGATGATACTAATTTTTATCCTGTTCACTGACATTTTTCTTGTAAGGAATAGAAAGAGATAGATATGGAAATCTCTAGTTCATCAGATATAAAAATAAAATCGCCGCTGATTGCATCATATGCACTCTCCTTTCATTAACCTTTCATAAAACATCATTGATGTGAATCCTAGCTTAGGGTGTCACTAACTTCTTAAGAGAAGTAAATCACAGAATAAAGCATGACAATGGCAGTCAATCGGCCGAACTTCGACTCACCACTTCACTCCAAATTGACAATTTCGATTGTTCCTTTCTTTTTATTAAATTACGCTGATTTTAACTGAGACGAGGCAATGTTGATGCAGGTTCTAATGAAAGATGCATACCCAAAATTCATAATTACAAGAGCACAACGAGTATGAAGGCTAAGGGCTAAGGGCTCAGTGCGTTGTAGTTCCAAATCCTCTCGTCTAGATAGAAATATTGCCTTAATTGTTTCTTCGACAAATATTATTGCCACAATATAGATAGATATAGAGGTGATAATTGAGGTGGTGTTGGGCTTCAAGGGAGAGAAGAACAAAGAAAACTGTCTTGGAGAACATTGGCCTTTTCTGTCTCATTCCGGTGTCTGACTGGCGTTCTAGCAGTAAAACTAAACTAAAACATATGGGTCCAAAGGACAAGATCAAAAGAAGCAGAACATGGATTCCTTTTTGTGTGTACTTTACCACGGCCATATCTGCTACTTTTATCCATTCCACAGCAGTATCCTAGAATAATCCAGCTGCTTGTGTTCCAATCTTCCCCTTTCTACCCCTCAAAACCTCCAAAACAAAAGCCACCAACTGCATGGAATCCTTTGAATTTAGTATTAGCCCCTAAACCATATTTAAATACAGAAGGGAATATCGTTGCATCATGACCCTATGCATTTTAAATGTGCCTTTTTTGTTTCTTCTACTGTAAGTATTATCTCTGGACAAACCCTAAGTGAAACCTAATGAAAGAAACCTGAATTCTTGGATCTTGATGAATATGTTCATATACAATCACCTATTCCTTACAATTGGTGCCTCCAACTAGTTGATATAGGTGGCTAGTCCATTAAACCGGAGTGGTAGCGTAGTTGGCTTGGATGACGGTTCAGGAATCAAAGGTTGCAGTTTCAAACTTGTGCTCCCCCGTGAGGCCACTTTCCTTGGCAAAAGACTGATTTACACGATGCATGAAGGAGGCAGGGGCTTCACATGCCCAAGGAAACAATTTGAGAACTGGACACCGTCTTAGAAGAAAAAAAAAATGGTGGCTAGTCCATATAGATCCACAACGGATGAATGGTGTGCAAAAGCTTTACATGTTATAGGATCGCATTCCAAATTTCTTGCCTAACGGGAAAATTTTCAGCTGATTCTGCAACAAGGACTAAAGCCAATCTAAAAACAGGCAAGACCGAATGATCATGACAGTCTATTTAGAGGTACTAAAATTTGATGGATATTTAGGTAATTACAAAACCATTGAACTATGTGGCTCTCAGCTCCGTGGCTAGGTTCATCAGCTGAATATATATATATGGAGAATATTTATGTGCATATGTCCCTCACCATTTTAGTGAAGAACACTCTTTTTTTGGAAAGTATTAATATGCAAGAAGATAAAACTTCACACCTTTTTAAATTGATCAGTGAGCCCATAAGGTGACTTAGACTGTGATTTTAGTCAAACAACTTGGGCCTTCCATCATTTCTCATAATCCATTGGGCCGAGGATTTTGTTGAGGTGACGAGGCCTTCTTCAATCTGCCGGGCTCCTTCACTTTTCCCCCTCCATTTAAAGTGGGGTCCACCATTTCAATAAGTTTCACCACAGAACAGTGGGCCCCGCTACTGGCAAGGGTGCACATGTACAAGACACTTCCTGACGAGTCATCAAGAGCCAATAATTCCACGGATAGACCCTCTGCAAATCTGTCTGCCTATGTACCGAACTCCAAAACCCTAATCATAGCTCCAACTGCCGCAGGAGCAGCTTGAAACAGTGCTAGAAATAAGGCGACCTTTCCGTGCATTTCTTTATGAGGCAAATACATGTAACTTAAAGTTTGACTTAGATGTGTTGCTGGACGAAGAACAGAGATTATGTAGAATTTAAGGGATCCCCAATAAAACTTATCTATGGTGATACCAGTGGTGGATATTTGATGGATGATTTGGGCTTTTTTAGATGGGTTTTGCATGGGTTTTTGGAAGTGGAAGAGTTCATTGATTGGCGTAAAACAAGCAAAAGAATTAGAAAGGAAGGACTTATCCAATTTTATTGAGTTCCATGCATGTGTAAAAACGGGCCTTTGAAGAGCATTGGTTTTGTATGGCAATATTCATTGTCCCATAATAGATCTCTGGGAAATATCAGTATAGGGAAACTATGGTGAAATCATCGAGTCATGGGATATCATTGGAAGATGTCATAGAAAATAAAATAAATTTAGACACTGAAGATAGTTAATAAATAGATGCAAAACAAATATATATATGTGAAAATTAAGAAAATTTTCCTTTCTTATTCCTATTTCCTTGAGACTCTCTCACCTATTTTTCCCATTATGATGATATGTAGAAATATCACAGAAGAATATAATATTTCAGGTAAATATTAAAATTATTGTCATGGTTAGTTTTAAAATTTTGTCAATATTTATGACCATCACAGCATTAGGTTGGTTGAGAAGTGCGGGCACTATGTATTAACTCAGCATGATCCAAGCCCATTTATTAATCATGTTAAAAATGTCTAACTTCTTTCAAATTAAAAATTAATACGTCAACATGAATCCTCCATTAACGAATTGGGTTGAAATTTGATTGGCATGCTACATTATAATAAGTCATCTTAGGTCAAGTTGAAGGCCCATAAAGGAGGAGCAGATTAAAGAGGGCATCGATGAAGATAATAAAAATAGATTTAAAGAAGTATAATTCATTTGAAGATTTTGACTTAGAAAATACTAAAAGGAAGAAATAAAATTTACGTAGTTAACCACAAGTCCTCAAGATAATTGGGACAGAACTTTGATGATAAACTTAGGTCAGGCTGGTGAGTCAAATATCAAGTATGGGCTCAACCCGGTTATTAGCAGGGATAAAAATGGCAACCGAACCCCTACCCGAATATAGAATACTAAAAGGTGCACATGGGTTGCCCATGGTGCTTCAGTGTCAAGTGTCAATACAATAGAATGTAAAGTTATTCTTGCTGCAATGCTTTCTGCAGTTTGGGGCGCGTTGGGAAGTTAGTGATAATATTTTAAAGAAAGTGGGTAGAATTCTTATCCATTAGTTAAAAGGGTCTGGATGTTTTAGACCTCTGGTATTAATTCTTAATAGAAGAATGGGACTCTCTCTCTCTCTCTCTCTCTCTCTCTCTCTCTCTCTCTCTCTCTCTCTCTCTCTCTCTCTCTCTCTCTCTCTCTCTCTCTCATGTCCCCACACGTGGCAGCTACACAAGAACAAAGTTACTTGGATTGTTGGATCATAATTGGCAGTATGTGACAAGGTTGGAAAACTTGGCAGTTTCACTGTCGACTCTATTGAGTTGCCTCAGTTTGATAAAATATCAAGTCAAACATAAATAGATAATGCTAGAGGTTTGGAGTTATCAATTTAAAAATGAACAACTAAAATATTATAAATTTTTTCTTTTGAAACTAATAATAATATTTATTCAATTTTGCGCATGTCATGTTCTTTTCATTGTTGTAATTAGTTGAGGTTATAAAGGTACAGGCACGCAGCTGACTCGAACATATGGTTTTTTTTTTTTAATGTGGGTATCCCTAAATTTTTTTACGCAACAAGACTAAATCCCCTGGGTGAATTTATTAGGCTTAAACATAATGGATTTAAACATAGTTAGAATAAAACTTTAACGATAAATATGCCAACATTCACCACGAAATTGATATAAGAAAGCCACAAACATATTTGAAATGCCTTCATCTAAGGGCTGAAATTTGCCTTTACTTGAAGCCTTTAGTTCAATGGTAAAGATGACCTGATCATCCAATCTAAGCTTCTCATCCCTTACGATGGGCATGGCCACGGTAACTTTACTTGACCTGGTACCATTAATTGTATTTATTAGCTGGTTTTCATGACCCAATGCTTGTTGATCGTATCAAAGACCAGTAGATCTTCAAATAAAGGCCCAGTCTGACCCGGGGTATGGGTCAGCCTCTATGCACTGCTAACCCAAGTCAGCCAAATTTGTGCATCCCTGGTAATAGGTCATATGCATGAATAGGTTAGTTCTAAATCCAGGATACTTTCAGGCCCATTTATTTATTTTTAATATGCCATAAAGTTGCATCAGTACATCTAAGGCAGCTAGCCATGTAAACAATGCAAGGCATGGATTTCCATCCCACTAATGTTTCAAGCCCCCCTCTGTGGTGGAGATGGCCCAGATCTACTCCAAATTGTGGTGGGATACATAGGTGGGTCGATCACATGCAGAAAATGAGAAACATAATATGTTGACTTTGAGTCTATCTGCTGCGAGAAAACTCATGTCTGAAGAATTTTAAAAACCCTCAAATTCTTATAATTAAAAGCTCTTTGAATTGCTCAAATATATTTCTCAGAAAAGCATTTGAAATTTTAGAATTCGGAGATTCAAACGGCTATTTCAGCAATTTTACGGTAAGAAATCTTAATTTTGTTTGGCATTCACGGTGTCAATTGGATCTGGCTGATCAAGAATTCTTGACTACATGAATTCTAGAAAGAAAATTCACTAATTATTAAGTGGACACTAGATAGGATTTTTTCTTTTTCGTTTTTCTTTCGTTTGTATAAAAAATCAGACACAGGTAGGGAAAATCTTTGGAAATGAAAATTAAATCAGTCAGGAAACCACTTCATAGGAAGTCATTTTGTAGTAAGTAACAAATTTTCCTGATTCTTAATATGAAATATACAAAGAAAAGTTATATATAACTTGGACAAGGCCTGGAAAAGTTTTCTAAATAGTTGTTGAGGAAGAATAAGAAACACAACACATAAGGGTTGGGGTGGATTTAAAGATAGAGAATAGATAAAACATAATTTCCCCCATGAACTATAAAATGTTTTTCAAAGATAGAACATGAAAAGGTGTTTTTTTTTTGTTTTTTGACGACCTAGGGTATCCCTTGCTGGCGCAGCCTTCGGACCTTTCGCCTCTGACCCGGGGGTTACACAATTCTGACGAGCAAGACTATTTCCTAAGAGGTACACACATAACCGCACACCTAATACTTAGATAATGTAAGAGGCGAGAGTCGAGCTTGAGAACTTGGAGAGCAAAATCAAGGCTCAAACCAACTAAGCCACTGCCTTGATGGCTATGAAAGGTATAAAGTCACCGTAAGACATTTTATAGCCAAAAGAAGAAGTCCGCACAGAGATCCCACAGGGTGACATCATGTTATATGTTGTATACGAGGGGGTATATCCAACTCTGCATAAAAAGATACCAGATGAGATCTTCCTCGTAAGATTCAGAGGTCATGTGCTTCGGTGGTTTCACCTGTTAAGAGATTAGTTGGTGAGTATTCCAATAGCAGGGGCACAGAGGAGTGGATGATAAATGAGCGAAAAAAGAGCCAAAGCTAGAGGAATTTGGAAAAGATCACAGATGAATCCATTTGATGAGACGATACCATATGAATGTAAAAAACAGTTTGAAAATAATTCCCACCATTATTCGCTAGATTCTGACTATACATTACACTGGAAATGTAAATCAAGTGATCTCTTAAAAAAAAAAAAAAAACCATGCTACATCAAGTTGGTAATGGCAGCAACTGATAATTACACTAATTTTCCAAAATAGTATAATTTGATCATCACTTTGATTTACTTTCCTCAGCGTAATTGATAATCGCCTCAATTTACTCTCCAAAACAATATACTTCTATTGTTACCTCAATCTACTTCCTGGGAAATCAGAAATCCTGAAATCAATTTACCTACAAATATAACAACCAGTAGCACGGTCTGTAAGATAAGTCGCAGAGTGATGAATAACATGTCAGTGTATCAAACCAAGCTACTGCAAAGATCCAGATGGGTTCATAGTTACTAAGGTAAGAGGCGTTTCTTTTTAGTGGTGCTTATTGTTGCATGTTTCTAATTCATACAGTGGTCAGTGTATCAAATTTTTACAGGTCAATCATTTGGACCTAAACATTTGGAAGCATTGAAATCACTAAATTTCTATCTAGTGGACCCAAGAATTGACTTTTCAATATGTAGACAACTAATGTAACACCAGAAAATGATGTGTTTACAACTGATAATTGCATGCTTGCCAACAAACCAAAAATGGCATGAATCCCCAAAACCCAACCCAAAAAAAAAAAAAAAGATGAAAAAGAAAAAGTGAAATCAATAATAGGAAGCATCCCCACCCCCAAAAATTAAAAAGAACTCTCATCAGGCTGAACTGCTTTCAATACTAACTCGCTAGGAGGCAACAGCTATGCATGACATGAAGAGCCTACTGTAGTTGTGTTATAGATGTCCGCATTCATCATTTAACTCTTTGGTGAAGCTTTCGTGCCCTCCCATGCTTTTGAGATTTGGAAAATGCACCTGCTTCACTTTTATGCCTCTTACTGTCCTTTCTCCAACGTTTGTTCGCCCCCTTTCCAGCACTTCGTGGATTTTCTTGGATTCCCTTCCTTTTCTTTTTATCTGAATATGGTCTAGCTTTCTTGGTTGATTGGCTTTCATAGCCACTGACTGGATTTCCTTCTGTTTTCATCTTTCTTTTCTTCTCTCTCCTGCTGGTGTCGAAAGCCGGAGAAACCTTTTCTCCCCTGTATGTCCCTGATTCATTACGTTTCCTCTTCCTTGCCCTGGGACCAAATCAGTTCCTTGGCAATAAGAAACCTCAACAGAAATACAGATTTTATGAAAACAGAGGGGAAGGAATACAGGTTATAAGAGCAGATACCCTTTTGGTGATGAATCTGCCAATTTTAGTTCTGGATCAGAACCATCAGCTTCCTTGGAACTTGTCTTCTTGTGCCGTTGCTGCAGTTGGGCGGACAACCAATATATATTATTTTATCTCGTCATGCAAAGAAAATCATGTGGCAAATGCTAGTGAAAGACATCATGAAAAATAACTGGGAAAAAATGTAATCTTATTTCAGTGGAATTTTCAGGTTAACAGTTCAGCTAGATAAGGTGTTTATGCATTTTCATATTGTTATGGTTCAGGTTTGTAATAACTAAAGAAGTAGGGCAAAGAATATGCGGTGAGTGGTGAAAGATATAAGAAAGAAATGTAGATGGGACCTTGACATTCCCAGGATTTGAACGACTAGGGCGTCAGCTGGGCATTCATTTCCCATTTTCCTTTGATTCAATTTCTATTAAAGAGGTTATTTGATGTTCACTTTTGGATATTCACGTTTATTCTTCTTTAACAACTTGTCTAACAGAAACACAATCCTAGGAATTCAATTTACATGAAGCAAACATGTTAAAACTGATACTGTGTCTGTGTCATATAACTGTAGGAATGTTGTGGATGCATGTTCATTTTGGAGGTGTCTTCACATCTCCATTTCTCTCTGAGAAATTCACGTCTAAGTGAAGACTTCAATTAATGTTTTAAAAGTGGGCAGTACCAACTGGTCTAATTGATTTATACCAGAACTGCTACATGTTGCAGTTTGATTCAACTAAAACTGCTCACCCTCAACAGAACCAATGGTTCAACCAGAACTGCTCTCCCTTAGCTGGAGTAATTGGAAACCTAGACATAGCATATAAAATATTAATTGTTACTAATTCCATTTTTGAAACTTCAAAAACACCAGTGCCAAGTGGCAAGTGTACTTTCATGTCTATTTGACTATTCGACTTAAAAATAATTCAAATGCATGCTTTAGGTGCTTTAGACTATTTGGCAAAGTTCATACAGATGTCTGATTCAATCAGCTTCAAGAACTTTTTGTCCTTTTCCAAAAGCAACAAGAAGACAACTTTTTCATATAGACATGAATGTTTAGAGCAATCAGACAAGTTTTTGCTTTTTACTTGACAAGTTTAACCAAAAACTTGTATGATATGACAAGTTTGCATGTACTACTTTTCCATTATGACAAATTTGCATATACTACTTTTACTATAAGAAAACTTTGCCACTGTAACTTTCAAAATTTGATAAGTTTGCTTCATTTAAACGAATCAGACATTACCAAACAAACTATTGGTGAGGTCTAGTTGAAACAGCTCCATTTTGAATGGATATATTTCAGTCAGCTCTATTTCAAATGGATAAGACTTGCAAACAAGCCCATAAATTTTTAGAACATTTGCTTAACATTGAATCAAGAAGAGACAATTGAAAAATAAAAAAATATTGAAAAAAGGATAAAATTAAAAAAAATTTTGAAACTTGACTAAGACCCATTTCCTATTAAAGTAAAATTTGGCTAGGAGACCATTTCCTATTTGAGCAAAATTTGGCTAGGGCCCATTTCTATTAGAGTGAAATTCAGCTAGGGGCCCATTTTCTATTAAGTGAAATTTGGCTAGGGCCTTATTTCCTATTAGAGTAACACTTGGCTAGGGCCCACAAAAGAGTAAGACTCTTATACGGTTAAGACTCTTATACGGTTTAAATTTTTAATAAGTAAGCCCCACTGCAGAATTTAGATGGCCTGAATTTTCAACGGGGTGGGCACCACTGTGGTTTCCACTTCTTCAGCACAGGAGCACTCAAAGGATTGGTACTCAATTAAATAAAGGGGCAAAAATCCTTTCCATTTGAACCCTCACGCCAACACTCGAACCCGGGCAGGTTGTATTTGCCTTTTCACCCCTTTTATTCAAAGCTAACAAAAGAACAGAAAGCGCGCGCGCGCACACACACACACACACACAGACAGAGATGGAGAAAGATGGGGAAGAGCAGCAGTGGCAAGCAGCATGTGCTCTCTCCCCATTCTTCTGTACTACCCTTTTTTTTTCTCCCTTTTAGAGGGGATGGCTGATTATCAACAATTCAGACCAGAATGACCCAATTCCAACTGAAATTGACTAGAAACAGCCAGATTTGCTGTAAACTTTCACTCAAATAGGAGTGGGGGTGTGAGTTGGTTCCGTTCAGCCCCAGCCAAATTCTGGAACCATGAGAGAAAAGAACGGAATTGACAACCATGGAACAGATATCTACATCTAGTAGGAACATTTTAGTCTTCTCTATATAATTGTATCAACCAAATATGGGAGTTTAGAGCTTCTGGAAGAAGAAAATGAATGTCCAGCCATCAACCTGGTCACGTTAGGAAGATATGATATTTGAACATAACATGTTTTCAATTTAGTAAGTCTAACTCACTAAGCTGATCACAGACTGATAAGGGTAAGGCTTGGACAATAATGATTACCTCCACAACAGCTTTGAAAAATCCAATGTACTTCTCAGGCATTAACAGCTTAACTGAATCAGAACCGCACTTCCGGATCACTATCTCCATAATTATCCTAACCTGCCAATACAACACAATTGAATTAAAAATAAATAAAAATCAAAGAAGGAACATAAAAATGGAAGGTTTGACATTGTGCAATAACAAAAAGCAGCTTATGACCAAATAATGCATGCCTTTAATCGGAAATGATTCTTGGAGACAGATGACCATGGGAGAACTCCATTGAGAATATCTGCCAGGAATTTCTGAAGTTCATTTGCTTGTAAGCATGACACCAAGACTTTCACAAAGCCCAGAACAGCCTGTTAACAATAAAATCCAATGGCTGCTTAGTAAGTAATATAAAAGCAACTGACAGTATCTCCGAGGGGGCATACTTACTTTTATAACTTCATTGGCTTTGCTTTGCAGCAAAACTAATACAGAAGGCATTAGTTCTGGTACAGAAATACATAAGCTAGGATCTTTGTATATCAGCAGAGAAAGCGCAGCAACTGCTCCGCTCATTATCTGAGGAGATGCACCAGAAAGATAGCCCATTATCTAAAAAACAAAAAAGGATAAGGTCAAATGGCATTCAGAGAAGAAAAAGCAATCAGTAGCCACACTCTGCTGCATAACAAGGGATTCATATTTTTCAACAAGTTGCAGTCACAGAACAACATGTCATAGCTACCAGGAAATAATCATTTTCATGTACTATAGCATTATGCTGCCACTTCTAGGTTGTGTTGGATGTCCTTTAGAGCTGTACACAGTTCAAATATTTCCATTTTATTGTTCTAGTGTGTTTGGATGTCCCTAGAACCGTACAGGACCAAATATATTTGGCGAATGACTATCCTTGCCCATGAGTTTGGGGCAGCAAACAAATCAGAAATTACTCTTTTTTCTTTTTTTTATTTTTGAATTGCAACTTTATTAGCAAGAGGGCAAGTACAGCATAAGAGAAATTGTAATTTTTATTTTTCGTTCAGCTAGTCTGGGCCCCTTTTTTTCCTGCATTCATCAACTGTTGTTCTTTTTCCTTTTTCTTCCTTGTTTTTTCCTTTTCTGATGCATTCGGCTGGACCAGCCCTTTTTTTACTGTTTTCTTTTTGTTTCCATGCTCCATTCGGCTACATAGTCTGGGCTGGGCTGGGCTGGGCTGGACATTTGTAAAACTGCAGGCTGCTTTTGTTTCTATTCTTTTTTCTTTTTCTGTGTTTTTTTTTTCTTGCATTAATTTTTTATGTCGAATTGTTTACAATATTATTTTATGTTTAATTGTTGATATAACACATTTCATATTATGAGTTCATTTAGTAGAATAAACTAAATGCATCAATTCATATTTTTTATTTTTTAATATTTATTTTATATTTTTCTATTTTTTTGAAACATGACTCCAAAACATTTCACCGAAATTTTGAATTGGATGAAATAATAGGAATAGTGTCCAAAACGAAATCCTCAACTATAACATAGGCATATATGGTGTTGAAACAACAAGAATTGCATGTATGGATAAGCATATAAATGAGCCAATGCTGACAAAGCTCGAGCTCGAATCAAGTCTTCAAAGCTCAACAAGCCCACAATAAACTAAGCCGATCCAAGCTTGGACCTTACCTAATCTTTCCCTACAATAAGTATATATGGGCCCCACTCTTGTGCAAAAATCTCGCATTAGACCATGCAACAAGGATCAAAGTAGCGACAGCGAATGATGTAGCGGCCGGTCGCCAAAATGCTATGTAGCGGCGTAGAGGAGTGAGTCAAAAAAGCTGTCAATGCATTCCCATCAATGCATTCTATCCTGTATTGCTATATAATTAGAAAATAATAGTATTAATCTTATTTCTCACATGTATTCATGTTGATTATTTCTAGTAACTTATAAACTAATGAAATGCAAATAAAAAGCTATGTATGCAATGAAGTTATCATCAAAATTAATAATCCATCAAGAGTTTAAGACTTAGAGTGGCTCAACAGTCAACATTCAACACAATAAATAACATAATAAATAATAACTTTATAAATAACATTGTACTTAAAGAGTTGAAACTTGAGAGTTAATATAAAGTTGAGAAATAATATAAATGAAGGTAAGGACAGCAAGAAAGGGAAAAAAAAGGGACACAAAGGAGAGAACGAGCTTCAAAAAAACAAAAACCGCTACAAGTATGTAGCGGCTGTAGCAGCCCGCTATGGGTGTTAGCCCCGCTAAGACCCTAGAACGGCCACTATTTCATTCCATTCCATGCAAGACAACCTGTGCAACCCCACCAATCACGTGTAAGGTGCGGGATTGAAAGATCAAGATGGAGCCGGCCTATATATAAAACTTCAAGCGCGTTCGATCATCCTAACCCCTTGATCTGTCACCCTCAAGTATGGTCTTAGAAAGCATTGGTTTTATTTCAATCCAACAATCAATTACATTTAGATCGGTGAAAACCAATGGGATCTGTGACACTCAGGAAGGTGATAGTGGATGATGGGGTTGGATTGATCACTAGGGCTGCAGTTGTGCCCCCACCAATTGTCTTGTACGGTGCTAAACATCTCCACAAGGAAAAAATCGAATACATATAACATAAATCCTTACATGCTAGGGATTGGTGTTTGTGTCCTCAAGTTAAAATATCACTCCTTGACCATGACCAGTAGCCCAACATAGCAAACAAAAAATATAATATTACAATTACATTTATCATATGCGGGTTCCACTTGAATTTAACTATGCAAATATAAACATAGTATGTTATATACAATAATATGTAAAATTTTATACATACACGCATCAATCAAAAATCATGGGACAAGCCAAGTTCAAGCTCAAGTGGATCCCTTAACAAGCCAATCTTGAGCCAAGCTGGATAAGCACTAGCACAGGCTTAGCTTTATTAGCACATGAGAGAAGCTCAAGCTAGAGCTCGACTTAATTGAGCCAAGCCAAGCTGGCTTAACTCACGGCCACCTTGTAAGACTGGCAGAACTTGACCTAACCCAGCCTCAACTAAATTTATAAATGGGTTCAGTGTTGTGTTCAGGTTGTGGCATTGAACCTCTCAGGTTATTTGTATCTATCTATCCCATAAACAAAAATAAAAAAGCCTATTCCAAACCTACTTCCAATTTCCAACTCTCAAGTTTTAATTTACAGTTTCACTATGGTTTTGATAAAAGGAGGTCTGATTAGGGTTTTGATTGGATTAGGGGCTTAAAATATTAGGACGTAACAGCTTTCAAATAGCAAAAGAAAAATACATTTATGTGCACACACACAGGTATATACACACACAGCGGTTATCACACATGTCCAGTGTGCATATTGATTAATGGTTTCATTAAGAAATGAAAAGCAAACCGAACCAGCCCTTGCCACAACTGCATGTCCAATACCTTGTTTGTCCATATCAATGACAAACATATCATATATAACTCTCCTTAATATACAATGCTCCACATGACACTTAATGTAACAAAATGAGGTAAAACCCTTCATTTCGCTGCAATTAGGATGTGTAGGTTGGTGTATCTGTGTTTTCACAGCTAAACATATTAGCTCCTATTCACATGTTTTCTATTGGGCTTCTTCCTTACGACCATTCATTTGACCGGTGGCAACAGGAGTTGCTGTGCAATAAGGGAAAAAGTGTTGTGATCTAGGTAAACCTAAAAAAAATGTCATCACTCTATTAATACAGAGGACTGAAGAAACTAGTTGCATAATACTCTTTACAAGAAGAGCATACTTGATATTATATAGTGTGTTTAATTTATAAATACATAAGTGCTAGTCCACTTCTGTTTTCCCTTCTATATTATTCTCCTTCTCATTTTGTATCAACTAAACTATAGCACGGTTAGAGGCGGCAATCAGGTCGGGTTGGGCTAAACGGTTCAAAACAGTCTAACCCGCATCCGGCCTGTTTATTAAACGGGTCAGAAACCCCTAACCCGCACCCACCACGGGTCAACCCGACCCAATCCATTTTAACCAACATAGCCTATGCAGGTTATGCGGGTCGGGTTGGGCTGCATAACCTGCGCCAATTGCATTTGTTAAATCAAAATGTAAACCACAATACAAGCATAGCTCATGTAAATAGGACTTGAAAACAATGAAGCAAGTGAAGAGCAAGGAAGAAACGAAGAAATGTGAAAGGATGAAAGTGGAGATAATCATGAAGAACACTTTCTACCCCTAACCCGACCCGTTTAATTGTGAGTCAGATATTCCTGACCCGTGACCAACCTGTCTATCATGCAGTTCGGGTTATGAGGGTTATATGTAGGTCAGGTCAGTTTCGAGGGTCGGGTTGCATTTTGCTAGCTCTAAGCACGGCTGATTAGTATGCTAAAATGGTAGCACTTGGGATGATCATACTAAAAACTTAAGTAAATTATACGAGGCAGATTTTGTAGCAAACATTGGCATATACACACACAAGAGAGAGAGAGAGAGAGAAGAAACTGAATCATGAGGAACAAGATTTGATCTTAAATGAGTCAAACTGAAGTACAAATAGAGCAATTATACAATTACCATACTAAACAGCCGATGTAAAGGTGCATCTGAATCCACTGATGGTAAGTTCTCCAAGCTACTGCTTATCATGAGTAGTGTATCATAAGCTGCTCTTCTAATTTCTTTTTTAGGCTGCATGAGAATATAGTTAAATACAGTTAACATAAGACCAGAGAGTGTGTGTGTGTGTGTGTGTGTGTGTGTGTGTGAGAGAGAGAGAGAGAGAGAGAGGCTAATATGTGAATGGAAAATCAACAAAATTTATGAAAGTGAAGGTTGAAAAGATCTTACATCCTTCAATGTGAGTATAATCTCATTGAGAATTCGAAAAGCTTTTACATTATTTTCACCCATGTCAATCTGTGCAAAGTATAGAAAAGTCAGAAAGTTAAGGGGCTTAAAATATTAGGAAGTAATAGCTTTCAAATAGCAAAAGAAAAAATACATTTATGTGCACACACACAGGAATCTATACACAGCGGCTATCACACATGTCCAATGTGCATATTGTACCTGGGAACACCACACCCCAAACACCCCCCCACCCCCACCCCCAACCCCCCACCATATTAGATAGGCCCCATGGGTTTACACCTGTCCAAATGGACTAGGCCCCACGTGGGGCTAGGACGGCAGGTTTTCAAGATCTGGGTGGGACCTACTACCTCCCAAGCAAGTTTGGGTCCCATCCTATCATCTTCATCTGAGCCGTACAAGTTTAACAGTATAAAGTCCATTCAGCTAGGACTGCAGTCGATCCAATGATGTGCAATTCTTTTGGATGGGTGAAAATGCAGGGGGACGTGTACTATTTTGGGTAAAATCACAAAATGTGGTAAAACGTCCTCTCCTGACTTGCCCCCACAGGGCCCAACAACAATGCTTGGAGGTCCTAAATCAACGGCATTGCACCTCATTTCTTGGAGATAAATTTGGTAGATAACGGGGGGGCAGATACATCATGAACAAAGAAAGACTAGGAATGTAAATGGGTTGGGTCCAGGCCAGAACCATAATAGAACCAGAATCGGAGCCGTTGGGCATTCCAGATCTCGTTTCCGATTCAGCTTCGACAAGAGGACCAGGCCAGTTCTGGAACCAGTTCCAACGCCTGTGGACGATTTCATCAGCACATACACTTTCAGGAGGGGGAAGAGAAAGAAAGAGGAGGGAGATGGGGATGCAAGGCAAACCCAAGGGTACATTATGTGAATTGCTAAGTATACTTTTAAGTGACTCATATTTCATAAAGAGGAGGGAGATGGATGGGTGCATGGAAAAGCCCAACAGTAAATGGATCTATGGTTGCAGTTACAGAAAGCTAACAACATTCGTCCTTGTGGACAAGATATTGGCTGGAAGGGCTCTCTCTTCTGATTATTATATAAGAAGAAAAAGGAAAAGAAAGGAATGGAGGGGAAAGGAGAAAAGGTGGTACATGACTTTTGCACTCAATTGTGCCAAAGAAAGGTGAAAATAACTACATTATATTGAAGAGATGAGTAGTTGGTGGAGTGCAATGTAATGACCAGTGTTTAATAAAGGCAAAGAAGAGAAAAAGAGAATAAACTTAGAAGAAACTGCAATGTCAAAGCACGGGGTCCTGGGTCCACCACGGGTTGGAACTGGCATGGTTCCATAACCGGACCCATGTTTTCCCAGATCCAAAATCAGATTCAGGATCTGGACTGGGTTCCAAACCTCAGATTTTTTCTAGGCTGTCAAAGGTTTGTGTCGTGCTGAGCCAGGCACATTGGACTGATTTTTCTTAATGTAAGACGTTAAACTTGTGGGTCATGGATCAAGCGGTTAAAAGGCATGAGACTAACCCAGTTTTTTATATCTAGGCCCATCATGATTCAAAAAGCAATGGAAAGATATAACAGTTAAAAGAGTTTTAAATAAGAACAGTTTTTAAGCAGATGAGAGAGAGAGAGAGAGAGAGAGAGAGTTGCTTGTTCGCTGCATTGGATCGTAATTTTCTTTTTATGTACAATTGGATGGTCAAACTTGTTGGGAACCTTCAATGATCAGGTTATGATGTAAGCTCGAAAGGGCAACTGTAGACAAAGGGAAGCCCTATATGAATGCTCATATTTAAGCACATACCGGATAAGCTAGAAAGCACGGACACCTCTCCAGGCTCGGACACGCTCGGACACATATCAGACACGCTCAAACACATGTCGGACATGATAGAAGTATCTTTTTTTTTTAATTGGGGACACGGCCCGGACACATTGGGGACACGGCAAACAAAGAAATTTTGTCCAACTGTGCTCTTTGCGTTAAAAAAAAAAAAAGACTAAGGGTGTAAATCAAAATTTCAACTCAACTAAAGGTTAAAAAAAAAAAGCCAACCCCCTTTTCCAAGGCATTCGACAAAGTTAAAAACTTTTAAAAAAAAATACAAAGAGGAACACCTTTTTTCCAGAAATCCCAACACCACCATGGACGAAACGGAAACCCCGAGCCATCGTCGGAACCTCTTTTTCTTACCCCACTTCCCTTTCCAACAAAGCCCTAATCGAACCATCCCTAACCCCTAATCCATCTTCACTCAATCATACCATCCCAAAATCTATCTTCGCCCCCACCCATCGAAACCCCATCCCCTTCCTCGAATAGACCCAACCTAGAGAGGGAAAGGAGAAAAAAAAAAGGGGGCAGTGCAGGCGGAAGAAGAAGAAGAAGAAGAAGCTGTTGTGCGCCTTCTCCACCATCTGCTTTCTGCCTCCTACACGTCCACCTACTGCCTACTCTAATCTCCACACCAAGGTACTACCGCCTGCTCTTTTTTACTCTTGTTTACTGTGATGTGCTGGCTACATCTTCTTCATTTTTTTTTTATGTGTTCCCACCAACCTTTGTGTGTGTGTGTGTTTTTTTTTTTTTAATTATGTGTGCCCACCAACTTTGATTTTTTCGATTGATGTGTGCAATATCTTAATACTTGCTTTCATTTTTTCATTGTGCTGCTGTGCACATTTGTAGGTTTGCTTGACTTGTCTGTTTTTTTTTTTTTTTTTCTTCCTTTTGTATGTTTGCTAATGCTCTATTCAATAAGATACTTGTGATATAGAAAAAACAGGATGAATGAAGAAGAAGCCTTGTAGTACCTATATAGAAAAATAAGGGAGACATACAAAATTATACCAACTATCAAGGGATTAAACTTATGAGTCATACTATGAAGTTATGGGTGAGAATAATGGAACAAAGACTGAGACGGATGACCAAAATCGCTGAAAATCAATTTGATTTTATGCCAGGGAGGTCAACTATGGAAGCTATCTTTTCACTTAAGCAATTAATGGAAAAATATAGAGCAAAGAGGAAAAATCTACAGATGGTGTAACGACCCGAGTAGCCCACTAGCCCAATAACTTAGTGAGCCTTTTACGTGGCCCAAAATGCTTAAGCCCTAGTTACTAGTAGTAACCTATATAAGGGTGTTACAAAATGGTATCAGAGCCGAGGATGGCTCTCCTCTGAGGGTGGGGGATGTAACGTCCCACATCGCTAATGAGGCCGTCAGAGCCTAGGCATATATGTGATTGATCCCCCTTTAACCCACGAGACGCATTTTAGTGCGGGTGCGCCTACCTAGAAACAAAACCATGTGTGGTCTTCTTGAATCGTTAAAGGCGAACAAAGGCCCAAAGCGGACAATATCCTGTGTGGGGCGGGGGGCGTTACAGTATGTGATGTCCTGAAGTCCCACATCGACTATAGAGAGGAAAGTAATTGAGATTATATATAGAGCTTACACCCTTATCTTGCATAAGGTCTTTTAGTGGATTAAAGCCTACCAGAAGCAAAACCGTGTGGCCCATGTGCCAAAGCGGACAATATCATGTATGCGTGTAGGGTGGTGCATTACAAATGGTATCAGAAACTATCACCAGACTCCCAATCCTGCTAGTAAAGCCCTTGAGGCAAGATCAAGACAGAGCCAGCGTGCACAAGCTTGTGAGTTAAGATAGGGGAATCCGCAGGGGACACGGGTGTGGGATGCTTTGGTCCCACATCGCCTGGTGAAGTTAAATGGATCCACAAGGAGACGTGCGACCTTAAGGGAGGAAGATTGTAACACCCTTATGTAGGTTACTACTAGTAACTTAGGCTAAAGCATTTTGGACCACGTAAAAGGCTCACCAAGCTACTGGGCCAGTGGGCTACTTGGGTCGTTACACATGGTCTTTATCGATTTAGAAAAAGCCTATGATAGGGTACCGAGGGATTTAATTTGGTAGGTTTTGAAGAAAAGAAATGTCCCCAAAGGTTACATCGAAATTTTTAAGGACATGTATAAAGAAGCAATAACAAATGTGAGAACTACATGTGGAGAAACAGGTGGATTCCCCATGACTATAGGTTTGCATCAGGGATCATCCTTAAGCCTTATCTCTTTGCATTAATTATGAATGAGTTAACTGTGGATATTCAAGAAGAAGTACTATGGTGTATATTGTTTGCAAATGATATAATATTGGTGGATGAATCAAGAGATGGTGTAAATGCAAAACTCGAGAGATAGCGGGGGCATTGGAATCTAAAGGCTTTAAAGTAGGTCGTACAAAAACAGAATATATGGATTGCAACTTCATTGAACATATACAAAGTGTTGAAACCACTATCAAATTGAAACCCATAAGATACCACGTAGAGATTCTTTTCGGTACTTAGGCTTGATGATCAGTAAGAATTGAGAGATTAACGAAAATGTGAAGCATATGATAAAAGCTGGATGGCTGAAGTAGAGACTAGCTTCTGGAGTGCTTTGTAACAAACAAATGCCAACGAAATTAAAGGGCAAATTTTACAAAACAGTGGTTAAACCAACTATGACATATAGAGCAGAATGTTGGCCAATTAAGAAAAAGCATATATATAAGATAGATATAGCGGAGATGAGAATGCTTACGTGAATGTGTGGTAAAACTAGAAAAGATAAAATTAGAAATAAGCGCTTTCGAGAGCATTTAGGAGTAGCACCAATACGGGATAAGATTAAAGAAACCCGTTTAAAATGGTTTAGGCATGTTAAGTATAGGCCGGTCATGGCATCGGTTAAAAAAAGTTTGGCTATACAAGTGGATGGCCTATCAAGAGTTAGGAGTAGGCTGAAAAAAACATTGATGAAGGTCAATGAATCAGATTTGAAGAAGTTTAACTTATCTAAGGATTTGTCTCAAAATTCATATAGCCAACCCCAACATGGTCAAGATAAGACTTTGATGATGATGATGATGATAATGTATGTTTGCTAATGCTATTAATTTGCTGTTATGTGTTGTTAATTTGCTGCTATATCCTGTTAATTTGCTTCTAATGCCAATGTTAATTTGTTGTAATATTATACAGATTTGGAATTTGGGAATATGAGTTCCATTGGTTGCTCTAGCCCACATCCCTCCAATGAATAAGGTATAAACAAGCCTTTGTGGAAATAAATAACCAAGTTTGATAAACTTATTAATGGAAGGGGAAATATTACTTGGCAATGTAATTTTTGCCATCAAGTAAAAAAGAGTTCATACACAAGGGTTAAGGCTCTTCGAATTCTAATTGTATGACTATGATGAGTATTATGCAAGGCAGGTTTGACTCAAAGAAGAGAAAGACAAGTGGGGGTGGAAGTGGAAGTGTAAATCCCATTGAGAAAGCATTTAATATAGCAACTTGTGATCAATTACATGCCAAGATAGCTAGAATGTTTTATTTGGCGGGTTTACCATTTCACTTAGCAAGAATCCCATATTTGGTAAATACCTTCACTTTTGCCACCAACAATCCACTTACCAGTTATGTGCCTCCAGGGTACAATATGTTGAGGACCAGTTTACTCTAAAGAGCGAAGGCAAATAGTGAAAGATTGTTGCAACCTATCAAAGACAAATGGAGGTAAAAGGGTGTAAGCATTGTGAGTGATTGGTGAAGTAACTCACAAAGGAGGCCATTAATCGATTTCATGTTTGCATTGAAAAGTGGGCCTATGTTTCTTAAAGTTGTTGATTGTCCAGGTGAAACAAAAGACAAGTATTTCATTACCAATTTGATGAAGGTCATTAATGATATTGGGCATGAGAATGTGGTTAAAGTAATTACTAATAATGCTCCAAATTGTAAGGGTGCAGGGCATATCATTAAATCACAATTTCCTAACATTATTTGGACACCATGTGTGGTCCAGACCCTCAATCTTACATTGAAGAACATTTGTGCAGCAAAAAATGTTGAAAACAATCAATTGACATATCATGAATGTAGTTCGACAGTAGAGATTGTTGGTGATGTTATATACATAAAGCATTTTATCATGAATCACTCTATAAGGTTGGCCATGTTCAATGAGTTTGTTACTTTGAAATTGCTTTGGGTGAGAGACACACACTTTGCTTCTACTATTGTTGTGCTTAAGAGATTCAAACGTATAAAGCGTGGTCTCCAAGCTATGGTTATAAGCGACAAATGGTCTTGTTATCGAGAAGCTCATGTGGGGACAACAAGATTTGCAAAAGAAAAGTTATTAGATGACATTTGGTGGGATTCCATTGATTATGTTCTTTACTTCGCAATACCTATTTATGATATGCTTAGACTTTGTGATATAGACAAGCAGTCTTCACTTGGTGTATGACATGTGGGATACAATGATCGAAAAAGTGAAGACCACAATATATAGATATGAAGGGAAGCAACATGATGAGTCATCCTTGTTTTATGATTTGGTACACCAAATACTTGTTGATCGTTGGAACAAGAACAATACACCACTCCATTGCTTGGCACATTCTTTTAATACTAGGTGAATTCTTAGTCCAAACCTTTTCACTTGCCAGCCTTTTCCTTTTATTCTTATTTCTTAACATATTACACCTTTTCATTATAAAGTAATCTTGAAATCCTTCTTTCTTTTATTAAAGGTATTATAGCGACGAATGGCTTCAAGAAGACCCGAGTCGAGTTCCTCCACATAAAGATGTGGAGCTTTCTCAAGAGAGAAAGAAATGTCCTGTCAAATATTTCCCCACTTCCAAGTAGTGCACAGTGGTTAATACGGAGTTGGCCAATTTCTCGCGTAGAATGGGGGAATTTAGGGAGTATAATTCTAGGCATGATCGATGTCGTATGGACCCAACGAGTTGGTGGGCCATCCATGGAGCATGTGCACCTATGCTTCAAGGCCTAGATTTCAAGCTATTTAAGCAGCTCTCGTCTGCATTATGTTGCGAAAGGAATTGGAGTACTTACTCCCTTGTGCACTCCATGAGAAGGAACAAAATGACGTCAAAACATACTAAAGACTTGGTTTTTATTCATAGCAATTTACATCTTCTGACAAGAAAAACCTCACAATATATGCAAGGTGGGACTAAGATGTGGGATATTGCTGGAGATGCATTTGATTCCTTTGAGGATGTTGTGTTGCTTGAGGTTGCTAATCTCTAGCTTGATGAGCCAGAGTTGGAGATTGTAGTCGTTTCAGATGATGTTAATCATGATGAAATTGATGGTGATGATGAGGTAATTAAAGTTGCATCACATGAGTGAAATTGGTTTCCTTTTTGCTCTTTTCTTTTTTTTTTCTTTTTTTTTTTTTTTTGTTTTTTAGGGAGGAGAAAGGGATAATCCTCCCTTTTCTTTATAATTTTATGGAACTATTGATATTTCATGTTTAATGATTATAAATTATGTTTTTGTGTTGTATTGATATTTGATAATTTGATATATTTGTTAGTTGGTACTTGAATTTTTATTTTTTGATTGCTAAATTGATTAAAAAGTTAAAATGATATTATTTTTTTAATATATAATTATATATATGAATGAAAACAGAATTTATGTAGCCGACCCCAACATGATTGGGATAAGGCTTTGATGATAATTATTATTATATATAAATATATATATTATTAACATGTCCACGACGTGTCCGTGTCCCACTTTTTTGAGAAATACCGTGTCAACGTGTCCATGTCGTGTCGTATCTGCGTCTTATGTCCGTGTCTGTGCTTCTTAGCTGATAAGTATATTTTTGGTAGCAACTCTAACAACTAGGCATTTTGGTTACAATGGTTAGCAACTCATGACATGGTATTAGAGCCACCACATGTCACGGGATCGAATCCACACTACCATGTCCTTAGCATTATGTTGTGGGTGCAGGTGCGTAGGGCAAAAGGCCCCATGCTGCCTTATGGCAACCACGTGCTTTGGGTACTGGCGGTGTCCCGCCCGAGGGGAGTGTTAAGTACATTGTTTGCCTAGGCATTTTGGTTGCGATGGTTAGCAACTCTTGACAATACCCACTTGAAATAGACAGTTTTCATCTCATCTTAATAACTTATTAGAGATTTTCTTTCTTTTCTTATTTTTAAGTGGCCATATTCATGTATAAAATGTTGTCTGAACTCTGAACTGAATGACACGAATTAGATCAATTGGATGGGTCAGACAAGAATTGAGAAAGTATAGCCCACTTTTTGATAGGGATTTAGACTAGTTTGAAAATATTATTATGTTGGTTTGAATACTGAGGTATTTAGTGTTTTTTGTTTCAGAAATACAATAGATACAATGTGAGGCCATCAGCCAAATAAGTTTTGAGAATTTATTAAATTGTGAATTATCTTTGTAGAATCTCTTACATTTCTTTGAGCGCTCTCCGATGTGTAAAACCCTTTTTATCAGCTTTTAAGGGAAACTTAGGCCTAAGGCCCACTTTCATTCACTAACCTCATACCCTGTAATTGGAGCATTCCAGCAGCTTAAGAAAATACATCCACCCTCTGAAATCAAGAATTTTTCAAATATATAATTCATTTGCAACAACATTTATAGCTACTATTACGAAAGGTTGAATTGGGATTCTCAGAAGGTTTGAGGGTTGAAGAGTTAGATCAAACCGGCTGGAAACTCTACCTTCATCACATGGGCTTGTCTAGCTTACATCAGGTTCTCTTCTGCAACTGTTTTCTCCTGTTTTGATGCTATCGAAGTAGATTAAAATGCTAAACTGTTCACTATTTGTGTAGATATAGAGATGTTCATTGCTTTCTCTAAGAAAACAAGGGTACTAAAAATGAAAACATTCTGACCTTCAACAAATCAACCAATAAAAAGTGGAGGCATGTGAAGCGACTTCTTTGGGAGAAATTACAAACAACGGACTTCTGACCAAGCAGCAGATCAATCAGCTCATCAAACCGAGCCGAATAAAAACAAGCATGCTCCTGCATGGTACCAATTTATCGAAGTCCATGACAGAATATGTGAGGATGAAGAAAATACTATGTCCAATTTCAGTCAGAAACACAAACCTTGAAGATTCTGCTCAAGGTATAGAAAGCCGCAGATTGGCCGTTTCCATCAGTAGCCTAGACAAAGCATCACATAAACGACATATAACACAACCATAGTATAATGATAATTTTCAGTATCTTAAATGACACACAACATAGAAACATTATGATAGAAATCATACCTTTAGAGGAGGTCTAATATAATCATAAATTGTGCTAATTAGATCTTCATCAGCCCCTTCAACAAGAGAAGATGCAAGATCTATTATCAAACACCTGCATGAGACAAAATGTTACTACATAACCCATTTCACACCTGGTTTCATAATCCATAACTAACACTATGTAGCATATAAACTTATTGTCATTCAAATGATTTATAGAGTCTAATCTGAGAATAAGATGATACCTTTTACCTATTAACTTTAAAAAATAAGAAATATATAAAATAAAAAGAGGAAGCACAATCATACTTGGCTGGAGCTCATGAACACCTTATATAGATCACTAATTGCAAATGCAAGTTAATATTAGAATCAGAATTGGCAATAGAAAAGATCTAAGCATTTATCCAAGTCCACAAAAATCAATGTGATAGGTAGTACAAATAAAGCTAAGCTAAGCAGGTCAAAACCACAGAAACCATTTCCACCTATTATCTAATAAACTAAGTTCATACCATCCAATGAGGACATCAGTTCCAACCACTCCAACATTTATGAGCGGTGCAAGAAGAAGGTGGCAGACAGCTTCTTTATGAATGGATCAGCCTTTCATAGGCATAATCCATCACAAATTTGAAGATCCACCAATGGATTTGCCTGCAGATAAAGGTCCACCATTGGATCTAACGTCAGGAATGATGAAGACCTATGGATTGGAAGGCATGAAGAAGACCCCACAATGGGCCATAGGGGAAGAATTACTGAAGGTCCAAGCATGAGAACATGAGTAATCTTGAAGATCAATAGAGATATCAAAGAGGGCCTAAAAAGGAGGCCCATAGCATGGCTAAATAAGCATAGGAATGCGTGCGCACGACACCTTTATGTTTTTTTTTTTTTAATTACTTATTTTCTTTTCTTTATTTTAGTTTATGTTATGCCTCAAGGGATGATGTCATCATTAGTCTAGGATATAATCTAAGCCATTGATTGTTAGGGCTCCTTATTGTTTTTTATAAGCCTTGTGAGTCTCTTTGAGAGGAAGTAATGAACGAATGGATAAAATCACTTTCAAGACCTTTTGGAGATTTCTCTCTTGAAGAGTTTTTCTTCTTGTCTATTATAGGGAGTTTGGTATGAAACCAGGGTTCATTTTCGACTTTTCGTCATCAAAGGTATTCTTTTTTCCTCATCCTCTTTACTTTTGATTCCCACAGCCCCAAGTTAGTTTTTTAATCGAGAACACCCCAAAGGAACCCATATCAGCCCCTAGATCCATGCACACACATCCCTAGGCACATGTGCATGGATCTTGAGGTGGGGCTTCACCCCCCACTCGACCTCCCCTCCTTTTTCACTACAGGCCGAATCCTTCCCCCATCAATCCCACCTTGTTGTGTGACATCCTGGAGTCCCACATCAACTATAGAGAGGAAAGTGATTAGGATTATATTTAGAACTTGTACCCTTACTTTACATAAGGCCTTTTGGTGGGTTGAGACCCACCAGAAACAAAACCGTGAAGCCCATGCGCCAAAGCGGACAATGTCATACATGTGTGTATGGGTGAGGCATTACAAATGGAATCATAGCCGACTCTCAATTAGTTTAAATGTAGGTCCCTGCCGTGGTCTAATGCAAGTGGGCGGGTTCTTATGTGGACGGGTCAAGAGGGCAGGCAGGCTACATGGACTGGTAGGCTACTGCACAGAAATGTGCAGCCCTAAGGGGGGTAGATTGTGACATCCTGGAGTCCTACATCGACTATAAAGAGGAAAGTGATTGGGATTATATGTAGAGCTTGCACCCTTACTCTGCATGAGACCTTTTTGTGGGTTAAGACCCACCAAAAGCAAAACCATGAAGCCCATGGGCCAAAGCGAACAATATCATGCATGTGTGTAGGGGTAGGGTGTTACATGTTGCATGTTACATCCCATAAAACCTAGATCTAACCCTATTTATTCATCAAAACCCTAGATCCAGCCCCAAAAATCCCAACTACAGCCTAATCCTCTACGCCCAAACCCTGACGCCACTAGACCTGACCAACAAAACCCAATCCCATTCCTGGCCTGACCAAACCTCCATTGAGGCATAGACCCCAAAATTCCCCATTTTCTTCCCTAGTCAGCCCATAAATCCTAATTTCCATCAAAATCCTATATCCGAATTTTATTTTGGGCTTAACCAGTTGTGGGAATCATTTGATTAAATCTGAATTTCAGTTTCCAACCCACATATTTATCATTTGCCTATTGATAACCACATGACTCGAGGCCTTCTCAAATCCTCATGGGGGACAATAAATCTACTTGTTGTCAGTGAATCCCTAGGCAAGTGGAATCTCTAACCTTCCATTTGATCTATGATGGGGACATCAGATCTGATCCTTCTCGTCCTTATAAGGTTTATCAAAGAAGAGGGCGCAAAATAATGGATCAAGCTTTAATTTGGATGGATGAACAATGCCCAGGGTTCGATCGCTAAGAAATGAAAAATCCACCGTTAATCCATTATGGCGAAGACATCCGACGGCTGAATTTTGCAGAATCTCATGGAGGAGACCCACGTGCGCTACTGTCTTGAAGGCCCCACATTGGGAGGTGCCACAAGGGAGGAATGTCTCTTTTTTAGTTTGTTTTGAGGGGCCCAAGTCTTTAAAAGAGTCTAAGAATGCAAAAGGGACCCATGTTTTAACGATATATGTAATAAAAGGGCCGGGGGGAGGGGGGGGGTCCACAACTTAAAGCATTAAAGGATGTGCTTTGGGATTCGTGCGCACATCCCATGCGCACAATCCCAAGGTCTGGACGGCAAGTGTTTTTTTTTTACTTATTTTATTTTGTTTTCTTGGTTTTGGTTAAGTTATCTTAGGGTTTATATATACGAGCTCTCTTGTATTTTCATGGTATGTTATGTTATTCAAAGATTGAATGAAAAGAAGCTTTCTCTTCTTCTTCCAAGAGCCTCTTGAGCAACATTTCCCTTAAGATCTCTTCTTCTAACGCCTCCGGATCGGAGTTTGGTGAGAGCCCAATAAAGGTATCGATATTTCTTCCACTTTCTTTTTCTCTCCTAGAGCATTTTGGTTATTCCCATTCAAATCTAAAGCCCTTCTAGTATTGTTTCAGATCTAAGCCACTCAGATCTGAACCCTGCAGATCTAGAATCCCCTGGTTACCAAACTTTAGATTTGAGCCGTAAACCATCCCAAATCTGAAACCTATTTCAAATCTGAACTATTGTTAGATCTAGATCTCTTCCAAATCTGAAAATACTAGATCTGACTTGTGCCATCATAGATCTTCTCTTTAGACCCTTACCAAAACATTAGATCAGTATTACTGGCCCTAAGCAATCTAGAAGTTCTATCTTCCATTAAGATCCTATTATTTTCTATACCAAGAAAAGGGATTATTGCGAGATTTGTGAGATCATCTGGACCGCAGATCTATTATTCACTTGAAATCCATTGTTTAATTTACTTGGACTGTTTATAACTGAATTTTAATTGTTTATTCAGATCTGATCTCTTCATGTTAGGTTAGATCTCATATTGTCCTGCATCAATTTTGGTATCAGAGACTTGGTTTGCTTAGGGAGTTACTTAGAGTCATCATACGCATTAATCATTACTGCATTGCATTCATAGTTTTGTTCATTATAATAGTCCATCTTGCATGCCCACACGGAGTGGTAGAGAGATCCAGCCAGAACATCTCAAGATGAACCCAGAACAAGTTACTAAGATTGTCCAGGACATGTTGGCGCCCATCATAACCCAACTGACCGCTCTCCGGCAAGAGTCACAAGCTCGAGAGGAGGCTATCAATACCTGACGTGAGAATATTGACAGATCGCAACAGGGTGAAAATGTACATCATCGAGGTCCTAATAGGAACCATGAGAGGAATAGGAGACATGAGCATGATGATGACACTGATTTCGAATCTGAGATTGGAAACAATCATAGGGCCCGTGGTAGAGGACGAAACCCGGAAGATTGGGTTGTGAAGAGTGTTAAGGTAGAGGCCCCGTCCTTTGACGGTCGTATCGACCCAAGAGTCTATTCCGATTGAGAATCAGACATGGACCACTACTTTGAGTGGTATGAAATGTCTGAAGAGAGAAGGGTCCGATTCGCCAAAATGAAATTGGTAAGTCAAGCACGATTGTATTCAGTCGATGTTGAGCGCGGTTTGCAAAACCGACAAGAGGCACCCATTGTGACTTGGGATGAGATGAAGTTGCATTTGCGGGTTAAGTACCTACCCCAGTCCTATCAGGATAGACTTTTAGATCAGAGGTCTAACCTCCGGCAGGGTAGTATGACTGTCACATAATACATTAACAAATTTGAAAAACTTAACCTACGGTGTACTGTTCAGGAAGACCTTCCAAGCAAGATATCTAAATTCCAAACAGGTTTTCGTCAAGAGTTCCAAAGAAAGTTAATCACTGTTAAAACAGCTAGCCTAGAGGACATTTATGAGGTAGTGCTTAACCTTGAGGCTGCCATGAAAGGCAAACAGGCTAAGCGTAGTGATTACCGGGGACCAGATTCTAAGCCTTATCCTTCAAGCGGTAAACCAAATTTTGGGGGTCAACCTCCTAGAAATCCTGCTAATTTACCGCCCACCTTTAAGGATAATAAAGGCAAGGGAATCATTGGTGAAAACTCTAAATGGAGCAACTCCGTTACCTGCCATAATTGCAACGGTCGTGGGCACCTTGCTCATGACTGCCCCTCCCGAAATCTCTGCATTGAAGATGTGTAGGATGAGAGCGATCCAACAGTAGATGCCTATTTTCCGAATTTTGTGCCTAGTGATGATGAATGTGGTGATCCGGAGGATCGAGTATCTTTTCTTAGATTTGCTCCCTCTTATCATGGAGATCAGCATGAACAAGATAAATTGGAAGGTGAACTACCGCGTGTGATGGTAGTACGATGTGCATTGACACTCCAAGAAAATGAGGATTGGCGTAGAACATCAATCTTTCACACCTACATCAAATGCAATGATAAGAGCTGTAAGATCATCATTGATAGGGGGAGTTGCACCAATGTAGTTTCCGCCAATAATTTGTCCCGCTTAGGCTTGACCCCAGTACCTCATCCCAAGCCATATCGTGTGTCATTGGTAGATTCCACATCTATTCCCGTCACTCAGCGTTGCCTGGTCCCACTGCACGTCCTCTTATCAAGATCAACTGTGGTGTGATGTAGTTCCTATGGATGTGAGACATATTATCTTAGGGTGGCCTTGGATCTATGATTTGGATGTCACCAACTTTGGATGCACCAACATCTGCGTCTTTAATTTCAAAGATAAGAAGGTGAAATTACATCCATTACGCCCTAAAGATAAGATTGGCAAGAAAGAGAGTAATGAGAAAGCCAGCACCAATGCCCCAAATGCTAAAACTAAAGGTTTACACATCTTGAATGCCAATGAATTCGAGGCTGATCTGGAGGAAAGAACTAGCAAGAGCTCTAAGGAGGATCCCATTGTCTACGCTGTAGTAGCTACGGAAATTCCCAAAAAGCCCATTGATAGCATCCCTCATGAGGTGGAACCTATCTTTCGGGAGTTTCAAGATGTCTTTCCTGAAGAGTTACCAAATGAACTCCCACCAATGCGTGACATCCAACACGCGATTGACCTTGTTCCAGGGGCAACATTGCCAAATTTACCACATTATCAAATGAACCCATTGGAACATGCTGAGTTGAAAAGACGGGTGGATGAACTCCTCGATAAAGGATTCATTAGAGAAAGCCTAAGTCCGTGTGCTGTTCCCGCACTTCTTACCCCAAAAAAGGATGGGACTTGGAGAATGTGTGTGGACAGTCGAGCGATCAATAAGATCACAGTCAAGTAACGGTTCTCGATACCCCGCTTAGATGATATGCTCGATATGATCGCCGATGCCACTATCTTTTCAAAGATAGACCTTAAAAGTGGTTACCACCAGATTCGTATCCGTCCTAGGGATGAGTGGGAAACTGCATTTAAGACAAAGGATGGATTGTATGAATGGCTAGTGATGCCATTTGGGTTGTCCAACGCCCCAAGTACTTTTATGCGTGTCATGACACAAGTGTTGAGGCCCTTCATAGGGAAATTCCTAGTTTACGTTGATGATATTCTCATCTATAGTATTACAAAGGAACAACACTTCAACCATTTGTGGCAAGTCTGTAGTACTTTGCGTAAGAAACAACTGTACGCAAACCTAAAGAAGTGCACCTTCATGACAGAAAGTGTAATTTTCTTGGGTTTCGTTGTTTCTGCTGCAGGGATGTCTGCAGATCCTAAAAAGGTTAGGGCAATTGTTGAATGGAAAACTCCATCCAACATTCATGAGGTACGAAGTTTCCATGGCTTAGCCACATTTTATCGTCGATTTATTAAGGGGTTTAGTACCATTATGGCTCCAATTACTGATTGCATGAAAAGGGGAGAGTTTAATTGGAGCCCAACTGCCACTAAAGCCTTTCAGGAAATCAAGGCCAAAATGACTGAAGCACATGTCATATGCTTACCTGACTTTTCCAAGGTGTTTGAGGTGGCCTGTGATGCATCTGGCGTTGGGATAGGAGGTATTTCGAGTCAAGAGGGGCACCCAGTTGCTTATTTCAGTGAGAAACTGAATGAGGCAAAACAGAAAAAGTACTCAAACTATGAGCGAGAGTTTTATGCAATAGTTCAATCATTGAAACATTGGCGCTATTATTTGTTACCGAAGGAATTTGTTTTGTACTCGGATCATGAGGCCTTACGGTACTTGAACTCTCAATCTAAGTTGAAAGGAAAACATGCCAAATGGGTTGAACTATTACAAGAGTACACTTTCGTTTTGAAACACAAGGCAGGAGTGGAAAACAAACCAGCTGATGCGTTAAGTCGCAAAGTCAATTTAATTCACTCCATGAATGTCGAAGTCACTGGGTTTGAGCGTTTGACAGATGATTACCCCTCTTGTCCAAATTTCGGGGATATGTTTACTTCACTTTCTGATAATCCTCTGCGAAGCATTGATCGATTTACATTGAAAGATGGTTATATCTTTCGAGGAAATCAAATTTGCATTCCCCGCACTTCTATGAGAGTTTTTGATTTGGGAGCTCCACGCTGGCGGAGTGGGCGGTCACTTTGGTCGTGATAAGACCATTCTTCTTGTAGAGGACCGTTTTTATTGGTCGAGTCTTAAGCGTGATGTAGCCCGTACCATTGAACGCTGTCGCACTTGCCAACTAGCAAAGCAGCGTAAGCAAAACACTGGGTTATACACTCCATTGCCAGTGCCTCACGCACCGTGGAAAGACCGTAGTATAGATTTTGTGCTTGGGCTTCCCAAGACAAGTAAACAACATGACTCCATACTAGTTGTCGTGGACCGCTTCTCTAAGATGGCCCACTTTGTTCCTTGCTCCAAGACTTCAGATGCTTCGCATGTTGCGAAACTTTTTATGGAGCGCATTGTTAGCTTGCATGGTGTTCCAAAAACCATCGTGTCTGACCAGGATGTTAAATTTATCAGCTATTTTTGGAAGACACTGTGGAAAATCTTAGGAAAAAAATTGCAATTCTCGTCTGGGTACCATCCACAGACTGATGGTCAGATAGAAGTTGTTAACCGCAGCCTGGGAAATCTTTTGAGGTGTTTAGTTGGTGAGCATGTCAGGTCATGGGAGTCTGTCTTACCAATAGCAGAGTTTGCATACAATAGTTCAGTTAATAGATCCATAGGCATGAGTCCTTTTGAAGCAGTAACAGGGTACAAACCTAGAATGCCTGTAGATCTCATTCCCATGTCCTCCATTCATCGTCCGTCTGAGTCAGCCGATGCATTCATTCAGCGCATTCATTCATTGCATAATGAGATCAGACAACGAATTAACATGCAAAATGATAGTTATAAAACATCTGCTGATTCCCATCCTCGGTTCATTGAATCTCAAGTGGGTGACGATGTCATGGTCCGCATAAGGCCAGAGCGGCTCCCGCAAGGAATTGCCAAGAAATTACAGGCCCACAGTACTGGCCCATTCAAAGTATTAAAAAGGTTAGGTCCTAATGCATATGTCTTAGACCTTCCACCTGATATGGGTATTAGTGCTACATTCAATGTGGAGGATCTAGTTCCTTTTCGGGGTCCTACACTATCTCCATCTACCCCATCTTCTTTCCATTCACCTAACCGTGTGGACCATCTTTTTGAGCCAACATCCTTTCAAAACCGTTTCCCACAACCAACCCCACCTCCTCTTCCAAAAGCTTAAAGGAAGGATATTGTGGAAGATATATTAGATGATCAATTAGTCTCCACCAAACAGGGAGGCATCCAGAAGTTCCTTGTTAAATGGCAAGGCAAGCAGCAGCATGAGAGCACGTGGATCACGCGAGATGAGTTGCAGCGTCTCAATCCTGACATCCTCGAGCGCTATGACAGTTTTATCTCACCGGAGGTGCGATTTTCTCAACCGAGGGGAAATGATGGGGACATCAGATCTGATCCTTCTCGTCCTAATAACGTTTATCAAAGAAGAGGGCGCAAAATAATGGATCAAGCTTTAATTTGGATGGATGAACAATGCCCAGGGTTCAATTGCTAAGAAATGAAAAATCCACCGTTAATCCATTATGGTGAAGACATCCGACGGCTAGATTTTGCAGAATCTCATGGAGGAGACCCACGTGCGCTACTGTCTTGAAGGCCCCACATTGGGAGGTGCCACAAGGGAGGAATGTCTTTTTTTTAGTTTGTTTAGAGGGGCCCAAGTCTTTAAAAGAGTCTTAGAATGTGAAAGGGACCCATGTTTTAATGATATATGTAATAAAAGGGCCGGGGGGTGGGGGGTCCACAAAGCATTAAAGGATTTGCTTTGGGATTCGTGCGCACATCCCATGCGCACAATCCCAAGGTCTGGACGGCAAGTGTTTTTTTTTTACTTATTTTATTTTGTTTTCTTGGTTTTGGTTAAGTTATCTTAGGGTTTATATATACGAGCTCTCTTGTATTTTCATGGTATGTTATGTTATTCAAAGATTGAATGAAAAGAAGCTTTCACTTCTTCTTCCAAGAGCCTCTTGAGCAACCTTTCTCTTGAGATCTCTTCTTCTAACGCCTCCGGATCGGAGTTTGGTGAGAGCCCAATAAAGGTAACGATATTTCTTCCACTTTCTTCTTCTCTCCTAGAGCATTTTGGTTATTCCCATTCAGATCTAAAGCCCTTCTAGTATTGTTTCAGATCTAAGCCACTCAGATCTGAACCCTACAGATCTGGAATCCCCTGGTTACCAAACTTCAAATCTGAACCGTAAACCATCCCAAATCTGAAACCTATTTCAGATCTGAACTATTGTTAGATCTAGATCTCCTCCAAATCTGAAAATACTAGATCTGATTTGTGCCATCATAGATCTTCTCTTTAGACCCTTACCAAAACATTGGATCAGTATTACTGGCCCTAAGCAATCTGGAAGTTCTATCTTCTATTAAGATCCTATTATTTTCTATACCAAGAAAAGGGATTATTGCAGGATCTGTGAGATCATCTGGACCATGGATCTATTATTTACTTGAAATCCATTGTTTAATTTACTTGGACTGTTTATAACTGAATTTTAATTGTTTATTCAGATCTGATCTCTTCATGTTAGGTTAGATCTCATATTGTCCTGCATCAATCTATCTCTGAATTCTTGAGGGACTCAACTACAGGATTGTAACAAGGCCTTGGATCACTAATTAATTGCTTTAGTTGAATTCTTCAGTGATTGCTTTGCAAAATATTAGTTTTAAATATTTATAAATGTTAATTAATTATCCTAATCTCAGATTTTATCATCTAGGTTAGCTTTCCCTGTCCTCCATCGCCATCACTGGGGAACAAATTGTTTGTACAGAATAAATTGAAACAAAAATGCAATAAAATAGAACCGTAGTGAAAAATCAGATATGCATGAAAAGATGACTAGCTCATACCTCCATGATTCTACCTGCCCTTTTTTATCTGTCCTCCCTCCCCGCTCCAAGTTACTCGATGTGGGGACATCAGCCTCCAATTTCTCAGATTCTGCTACTCCATCTATGACCTGGAATTTCTCCAATGAAGTGAAGAAATCTTTTACTTTGGAACTGTCCGTGATAGAAGCCAAACAGCCAATTGCCTCCTGTTAAGATAGAATTAAAGAACAAAACCAGGTGATTCTGTCATTTTTTTAATAATAATAAACATTGTAGGATGCTTACAAGACTCTAAATCAAATCCAAAAAGCCATATAAAGCAAATGGCAAGTCTGCAGTGTTTTCTAATATGTACTGTACTACTTCACAACAGTTGATTTCATACCAAGCAAAGACAAACTCAAGACAAACACAATAGTACAAAACAGCAAAACCCCATGTAGCTGGGACAGCATTGTAAAAATTACATGAAATTAAAATTGTAAATAAGTCCATGACAAAGAAAATATGTTCGAACAGAGAATCAGTTCAGTAAAAATAAATGAGTATCATCAGTTGTATCATGCACTCATCAGGAATAAAATCCTTTTTATGTACATTATCTTTGATCTTTCTGTTTTTCTTTTTTTATTTATTTATTTTTTTTAATGATGACTGTATTAATACACATTATCTTTAATCATTGTATAACTAAAAACAAAACACGGTGCACAACTAACAAACTAAGCTAAACTTAACCAAGGAAACTATACTGCCTAGCATAATACATGTAGGGTTCCAGCAGATGAAGGCCCAGAATGGAAAAGCATGATGATTCAATCTAACACATCAAACACATTTTAAACTTAAATATACAAAAACTGTGTGAACATGACAAGGCGACGATGGCATCAACACCCATCTACATGCGATCTTTATAAACCTTCACTTGCGCACACATATCACACAAATGTGCCAATGCACCCAGGTCCACATTCACCACGTGCATGAATGCAATCCACATCCACCTGTGCATGCACTGTACAAACGGCTAAAATAACTCACATCCAATCCTCCAAACGCACACTTGACACTCTTCCACACACTTGATCTCCCACAGGACCTTCCAATGTGCTACCTTCCACCAGAGACATACATGCGCACAATTAAGATGCCAAGATATATGTGTGTGTGTATGGATGTGGACGCAAAGATAGGGGATACAACATCACACTTTTGGATTTCTAGAACTCAAATATGGATACTGCTATCCTATCCATAACATGAAATTTCGTATTTAATATTAAGGTTTTTGCATAATTAATTTTCTTCTTTAGATCACTTCTAAATTAATGGCATTATCATTGTTTACACTTTACATTCCTTTCTGACATATTTTATGTTGAACAGAAAGAAATCTATTAGAACTAAACAAAAAATAATGGAATCAGTATAGTAGATGCGGTGAACTTATAGAAAAGAACTACAAGCACCAATTCAGTATCGAGTGCCAGTACAAATAGTGTATAGATCCAAAAGGGATATCCTAGGCATGTATATGAATCTAAGCATCATAGGTGCATCATCTTCCACCACCACACACATGCGCCCAAAATCTTCCACATCCACCCACAAAATGCATGCATGCTTCCGCCTTCCAATCCACCTGCACATGCACACATTGTGTACAGATATGCCAATGTTCACACACAGACAAACAAACATACACTCACACAGTCTTCCATATCCATTCATGCATGCACAAAAATATTGTACAAATGTGTCAATGTTTCTGACCAGAAGCGATCTTCCCCAACAACACATCCAATTTCCCCCACCATCCACTGGTGCATCCACATATATTGAACAAATGTGTCAAAGTTTCAGATCAAAAGCAATTTCCCCACCCATCTGCCACACAGGCAAGCGATCTTCCACATCATCCCTCCCTCCCCTTCTCTCTCAAAGTGCACATGCACAAGTGCGCTGATGAAGGCTGGACACATGGGTCATCCAGCCCATTGAGCCCAGTCGACAGGCCCAACAGAACATAGGAGTCTTATTTGAGAGTTTTACATTATTTAGAAGTCTTTAAATTAAGAGTTTTATTTGATTTGGACTGTTAAGCAAGTTTAATGATTTAGTTTCCTTTACTATTTAGGAAAGTAGAGCCCTACTAGAAAAGGAGATGCCCAACCCTGCCAACAGATAAGTAATTCCTCCATTGGGAGAGAGAGTTTATCATTATTCAATAGAGATTGCTATGGATTTGCCTATGGTTGTGAGTGTTTGTCTTCGATGTAAAGAGTCCCTAGAGGGACTCGACCTAAGAAGCACGGACATGGACACGGGATACAAATACGACACGACACGGACACGCCGACACTGCATTTTTCAAAAAAGTAGGACACGGACACGTTGGGAGACACGTTAATAATATATTTATATATTAATTTATATATATAATCATCTACTAAAAAAATAATATCATTTTAACTTTTTTAATCAATTTAGCAATCAAAAAATAAAAAATCAAGTACCAACTAACAAACATATCAAATTATCAAATATCAATACAACACTAAAATATAATTCATAATCATTAAACACGAAATATTCATAGTTCCATCAAATCTATATAAAGAAAAGGACGGATCATCTCGTTCCCCTCCCTAAAAAAAAATAAAAATAAAAAGCAAAAAAAAAAGCCAATCTTGAGGCTTATTCTTTAGTGAAATATTTATTTGTCTTTTGCTTGTGATATGATTAATATTTACAATTATTCATTTCTCCATGGTACAAAATTGTCATATATCAAGTTTACAAATTTTAATAACCACATGTTAACAAAGTGTCCAAAAAGATATCAGCCACATATTTATTTTTTAGTCATAGACACGGGCTAAGAATTGAGGGACACGTTGCAAAAAGAGTGTCGAACAAGTGTCCGAAATTAAGATTTTTATATCTTAATTATGGACACGGCTAAATAGTATCGGACACGTGTCCGAGAGTGTCCGATGAGTGTCGATGTCCGACACGGATACGTTACTTTCTTAGAAGTGTCCATGCTTCTTAGGACTGGACCAATTCCCATTTGTGGAGTTGGTCCTCACTTGAATCCATCCAGGATTCAGCAAACTCTCTTGTGAAGTCTGTCTACATTCATTCGACATTCCATTGTAAACGTGGATCCAAGGCTGCATCACACGTTCTATCTTCCACATCCACCCGCTCATGCACACACATATTGTACAAATGAGTCAATGTTTCAGATTTTGAGGTTTCCATTATGACATATTGTTGAGAACATGTTATCTGATAAACATTCATTCTCTCTCTCTCTCTCTCTCTCTCTCTCTCTCTCTCTCTCTCTCTCTCTCTCTCTCTCTCTCTTTGTTTTTTTTTTTTTTTGAAGATAAACAAGAATATATTGATAACTCCCAAAATAGGGGCAGGGAATACCCTCAAAACAAGTTGAATAATTTGCTTTGAACTTGTTACCACACCCATTTGCATTGAACTTGTTACCACACTGCAGAAAGGCAACCAGCTATGCCAAGGCATACAATCTGCAGCAGGCAAAGGCAACAAGAGGGAAGCCGGGAAAAAGAGAGAACACAGCACCAACAATAAGGGAATTAAAGAATGGGAAACCAAGAGGAATGAACCTTCAAATGTGGACGCTTCTCCGGAGGTGAATTAAAGAATACACCAGTAAGAGCCTGTATTAAATCCATGGAACTTGATGCTAGAGCCTTGATGTTTCTAGATGCAATTTTCTTTGAGTAGTGTGATGGAAGAGTGACAGATTCCGAAGAAATTGGCAGATTTTGACTCTCATTCACATACAAATTACCTCTTATAATGCTTCTATTCTGATTAACAAGGTCCTACATGAGTAAAAAAAAAACATTAACTACCAGAATAAAGAAAATAAAACCCACACCAGTGCTGCAGTAATGACAACACAAACACCGAAGATAATCATACTAAAGTAGAAAAAATATTTCAATGAATCCATTCTTTTAGGTGTTCCTTTTAGTTGTTCCAAACCTGGAGAGCTGCTGCAATGCTTTCATGCATGAAGGAATCCTTGAGAAGAACCACCAATAGGTTCGCAAAAGGTTCAAACCTTCGCGAAGTATCAATAGGGTAGCGACAGAATGCAGGGAGTAAGTCCCAGATGCCATGCACACAAGTCTGCAGTTCGCGGACCATAGTCGTCTTTTTAGCTGAGAAATTTAAAATGAAAATTTAAAAGTTTGGGATTGTAACAATTAAGAATCTCAAAAAGGGTCTACAATAACAGCCATTATGTAATGGCTTCACCCATAACATACCAGTTTTGGAGGTCACCACTCACCACTACCATTGTGCAAGTCTAAAAGAGAAAAGTGTTTACAGAATAGAGGAAATATATTTAATGAACTGGTATGGTATGTTTTGTTTTTATATTTTATTCATTTTTAAAGCAAAGCCCTTAACATTTGAGTTTTTTTAAACTACTAGTTTCAATAACTTTTTGATAAAATATTTCTCAAAAAAATGAAGGAATCGAACCAATAAAATAATTTGGATGTCAATTGGCCATTTTGGAAACCATGTTCTTAAAAATCGATCTTAAAGAAAACTAGCAATTAACAGAAGTACCTCTATGACTTGCACTCTGAATAGATTTTGCAAGGGGCACAATATGCTCCATAAAATATTCTAATGATGATCCAACAACATATTTCTTCAAGATAGGAATCAACCAAGTGTTTGAGCAAGTGAGTTTTTCAGAATGGAGAGATATGGGTATCAGTGAAAGAATATTCTCTGGTCCCATAGCAATGACAGCAGATCCAATGCATTCTTGCAACTGCAGTTAATAATAGAAAGAAATATTATTGTTTCTTTTGAAAAAAAGTACAAAGTTAATTTCTAACACTAGCACCATGCATAGAAATAAAATGATTCAAATTGTAGAAGATCTTTTGACAAATGAATTTCACAAATCAAATTTTCTTTTAAATGATCCCACAAATCAAATTCTCAGTTGCACATAAATAAAATCAAAAGTATTTTTCTTCCAGAGTCATCATAACAGTGAATATATACCAGTTTTGTCATCTTCCAAACTATATGCATATAAGATACTAATGACCCATACATGACACACCAGGGATATGACTTAGCGTAACTATTGTATGCTAACAAAATATAGAAAGAATTATTATAATTCTCTACACATTATGTAAAAGGTAATGAAAGCTGAGAGGAGCAGAAAGTCATCAACTTGATAAATTTCATAGAGTTTCTTGCACAAAGATCCCAACCCAGATTCAAGAATCCAAGATAACAGAATACTTGGAACAATCTAGGAAATTCTAACCATGACCTTGGTTGAAGGTCTCCCCTACTATGTTCATGCACTCTTTGGGTTTCTGATGCAAGCCAGACCAATGGGCCACGTTTGAAAGTTTATACCCGCAGGCCCAAGTCTAAAGTCCAACATTGACAATTGATTAATAGTAGTTGCTTTATTAGTAATAGTTACTTTCTTAAGTTTTAGAAATTACTTTTATATTTTAATTAGAACTCCTTATTTGGATTGAACTAGTTTGTTTCTTTATTTGAAGAGTAGCTTAGTTATAAATAAATGTAATCCCTTCTCATGGGATAGACTACATTGTTATTGAATGAGATTTCAATTTTTTTCTCCTCGTGGGTTGAATTCTTATCTTTAGTGTAAGACCTAGACAAATTATCGTAAGCCTTTTAACTTGGAGAATAGCCCACTAGCTATTCTTCTTCTCCGTGCTGCTTCAATTGGTATCAAAGATCCTTCTCAGATAGCTGTTCCGATTGCCAATCCGAGGTAAACCAAGCTACCCATCTCCATATTTTCGTTTCTTCCATCCATCGTTCATCATATACCATCCATCGCTCATCACCTTTTCACTCATCATCATCTCCCCCATCCCACGACAACCTACCCGAACCCAATACCCACTTTCCGAAACCACTTCCCAAAACCAAACCCCTCTCTCCCGAAACCAATCCTCATCTCCTGAAACCAAACCCCAAATCCTCTCCCTAAACCTAGCCACCATGCACCATAATCCAACCACAACCACCCACTAAACCAAACACCCTGCCCACCAAACCCATCGACCTTCGTCCCAAACCCTAATAACACCCCACCCCACCCCACCGAATCCTTCTTCTCCAAAATCCCAAGATCCTAGAACCTCTCACCCAAAACCATCACCCCAGTTAAACCCCATTCTCGACTTGTCCCAGACCACCCCTGCCCATAGTTGCAAATCCCAACCATGATCTCACTTCTGAAATAACCTAAACCTTTCAAACATCAAACCCAACCAAAAAAAAAAAAAAAAAAGCCAGAAGGAAGAGGACAAAGAAGAACCAGAGAAGAGAGAGACGAGAGATCCAGAGTTAAGGGACATACCTTTCACCGAAGATCATGTGCACAATCACCGAGCTCTGTCGACACCTACGCTGTCCATCGTTGCTTCCTCTTCTTGTCTCCTCTTCACTGCTCACCCTCCTCTCCTTTGTCTCCCTGCCGACACCAAGCAATAGCTGAGACCCCATTCCCCCTTTCTTTTTCTACAACCCGACCCCCCCCCCAAAATTTCTATTTTCCCTACTATGTGGGGTCCACGCACCTGGTTTAAGGAACAGTAGCTAGGCCCCACCTGTTTGGGCCTCCCTCAAGTCAAATTCGACCCGTTTCATTGAAAAAAAAAACCCACCTCAACAGGTCTCAATAGCCAGCACCGTGTCTACCCACACTGGAGCAAACTTCAGAGGACAATTCACTGACCGTTTACGTGATATTTATATCACGAAGTTGATGGACAGAGTGGATCGAATTGATAACATTATTGATGCCAAACAACAAACTCCAGCCTCGCAAGGAAACAAAACTAATGGCAAACCTGGATCTTCCAACAATGACAAAGGAAAAGATCCTCAAGCAGGAGATATACCACAATTAGAACACTGTTGTTGGCGAGCCTCAAGAGACTTGTCAACAGTTTATGGAACGCATGATGGAAGACTCTGCCTATGATGACCATCACGGCCGCCGGGATGACATAAAAAAAAAAGTACGTATCGATGTTCCTGACTTTTACGGGCGCACGGAAGTTAAGGTCTTCACCGATTGGATTACAGCACTTGAGGATTTTTTTGAGTGGTACAATATGGAGGAAGACAAGCATGTTCCCTTTGTGAAAATGAAGTTAAAACTTGAAAGGTGCAGCATGCGTTTGTTGACAAAGTATAGATAAGAGGAACCCCACTCATAGGAGACGCCCTATTAATACCTAGGATGAGATGAAAGAAAAGTTTGAAGATAAATACCTACCAACTGATTATGTCGATTCCCTTTTTGATCAAACTAGTTTATTTAGGCAAGGGAACTCTACTATGGATGAATTCACAAAGCGGTTCTATAATCTCATGGCACGATGTAAAGTGTCCGAACAAGATTGCCAAGCAATTACAAGGTACAAGAAAGGCCTTCGTCAAGATATTCAGAGAGAATTGACTACCCTTAATTTCCACAGCATTGAGGAAGTTCATCGTATGGCCCTTCGCATTAAAGAGAAGCTGCGATATCCCTACTCATGGCATTTTGGAGAACCTCTTCAAAGGAGAAACTCCGATATGACCTATCAGCGGGTCGCTCCTTCACCAAGCTCCAACGGGCAAGCTCCACAGTACAACTTTAATAGGCAAGCACCATCTCAAAATCAAGCACGACCCCCTCAAAATAATGTAAATAAAGGAAAGAATGTCAGTACTTCTCAACCAAAGCAAAACATCACTTGCTTTCAATGCAAAGGCAAAGGACATTATATATCGAAATGCCCAGGTACAAAAAATCTTCATTATACATAAAATGTGGAAGAAGGCTATAAATCAAAGCCTGTTGACGAAGTGTATGATGTTGAAACTCCATATGACAATCCTAAACCTCCATCTAAGCAAGAAGATCATTCTTTCTATTAAGGTGACACAGAAGGTCAAGTTTTATTTATTCGTTGCCACTTTGTCACTACTAAACAGGAAGCAGAAGATTGGAAGTGAACCGCCATATTTCGCACCATAGCAACATGTCGTGACAGACTGTGCAATTTGGTCATTGATGGTGGAAGCAAAATGAATGTGGTATCCTAAGAAATAATTGATAAGCTAAAACTTCCAACGGAAAAACATCCGAACCATACAAAAGTCTGTTTGGTGAATGACACAACAATACCGATAGAAAAAAGATGCCAGGTAACATTTAAGATTGGTGGTTAATGGTTATAAAGACTCTATTTGGTGTAACATTATTCCTATGAATATTACTCATATTTTGTTAGGACGACCTTGGTTCTTTGATAATAAGGTACAAAGTGATGGAGAAGCTAATACTCATACTTTCAAGTCATCATTATCATCATCATCAAAACCTTATCCCAACTATGTTGGAGTCAGCTACACGAATCATGTTTCTCCATTCCGTTCTATTTTGAGCCAAATCCTTAGATAAGTTAAACTTCTTCAAATCTAATTCAATAACTTCCATCAATGTTTTCTTCAGCTTACCCCTACCTCTTGATAAACCATCCACCTGTATAGCCAAACGTTTTCTCACAGGTGCCATTACCGGCCTACGCTCAACATGCCCAAATTATCTTAAACGGGCGTCTCTAATCTTATCCCCTATTAGTGCTACCCCTAAATGCTCTCGAAAGTGCTAATACTCATACTTTCAAATATCAGGGCAAAAAAGTAACTTTTCTCCCACATAAACCAACAACCGCTTTAGAAAAGCGAGCCTCGTCCACCCCAGCAAAGAAACCGATACAAAATTTTGATTCTCACATTTTTTCTATGTGCAAATTTGAATCAGAAAGCCAAGAACAAGGAATTGTTTATGCTCTTGTTCCTAAAGAATTCAAGGAGGCAGATGAAATAAAACAAATTTCTACACCACCAGAGATCAAGTCCTTGCTTCATGATTTTTCGAACTTGATTCCAGCAAAGCTTCCTAAAAAGCTGCCACCTATGAGGAACATTCAGCATGCTATTGATTTAGTCCCAGGTTCCTCCCACCCTAATTTACCTGGTTATCATATGAGTCCAACTGAACATGCCGAATTGCTACGACAAGTTGAAGACTTATTTCAGAAGAGTTATATTCAAGAAAGCATGAGTCCTTGTGCGGTTCCAGCTCTCTTAACACCAACGAAAGATGGTTCCTGGCAGATGTGAGTGGATTATACAAGTTCTTGGTCAAGTGGAAAGGAAAACCATTCTCCAAAGCAACATAGATTACGAATACCGACTTTCAACGACTCAATCTGAATCTATATGATAAGTACCAAACTAACAACTTGCCGAAGTCGAGTTTTTCCATGCCGAGGAGAGCTGATGCAAGCTATACCAATGGGCCATGTTTGAAAGTGTATACCCGCAGGCCCAAGTCTAAAGCCCAGCACTGACAATTGATTAATAGTAGTTGCTTTCTTAAGTTTTAGAAATTACTTTTATATTCTAATTGGGACTCCTTACTTGGATTGAACTAGTTTTTATTTGGATAATAGTTTAGTTATAAATAGATGTAATCCCTACTCATGGGATAGACTACATTATTATTGAATAAGATTTCAATTTTCTTCTCCTTGTGGTTGAATTGTTGTCTTTGATGTAAGACCTAAATAGATTATCCTAAGCCTTTTGGCTTAGAGAATAGCCCGTTGGCTATTCTTTTTTCTCCGTGCTACTTCAGTTTCAAACAACAAAAGGAGAGTTTTCCAAGACAAAAGGTGTCAACCATCCAGTGTATTATTGCAAGTTTTAAATGGCAAAGCCCAAAAGTTAATGTGTGACACATTCATCGACAACTTAATATTAAGAAAAAATGATCTCGATTCTCAACCTCTTCAAACATGACAAAACAAAACAAATAATAAACCATAAAATTAAATTACTGGTGCCAAACCACTGACAGTTCAGTGGTAAGGCACCTTAATATCACATTACTAACTAGGAATCAATCTTTGCTCCCCACATTAGAAGTAGCAGTCTAGCCCAGTGTGTGATCCAATTTAGAAAAAGTAAATAAATAAATAATTGATTGCTAACACCTCATTAAGCATAAGTGAAGTTGGACAGGCCATCCGAGGCCCTAGCAGGGCTGCACAGGCAGCTGGGGCCCGGCAGGGCTGAAAGTAGCCTTCCAGGCCAGTGTGGACCTATATGGGTTCATTGTGAGCCCAAGCATGTTCGGGTCAGCTGACTTGGGCTCAACATTGTTTTTGTATTGTCCCTTCTTTTTTCCATCATAGACTTATGCCCCTTAACCAAGCCTTACTGGTTCAAGCAGGCCTCATAGAAGGAATGGTTTTAATACCCTCGATCTGCTTCTATTTCTGGTGGCTACAAGGTACTTGTAATTTGAAGATCAGATCTGAACTATTTTGATTCTGCTCATGTTTGGGAATCACAAGGAACAGGTATAGGAGTAATCTACATATGGTAATCTTATTTGAATTAATGCATATCGAGCAACAAAATCAAAAAGTACTAGTTACCCTGCATACTTTCAGTTTGATTCAAGTTCAATGCCTGGTTTGTTCCTTTTTTTAATTAACAAATGCTCAGGTTCATTCATCAAAATGATTTTTTATGGACCCTGTCACAGGAAACAATCTAACAGCAACTGATAACTGGACATGTCCGGTGTAAGGCACCATGCCGGTCTCTCCTAAGGGCTAATTTATCCAGATCCCCAAACGGCATTATATGTGAAAGAAAAAATCTGATTGTTTATGCTAAAAGCAGTCAGTTACAACTTACAACAAACCACTCTCGCAGGTTTTGCAAAATCTTGGGGTTGATGCACTCATGATGTTGGTTGTCTATGCCATGGTTTAAAATTTTCTCCTAGTCCCTTCCTTTTTTAACTGATTTGTATAGGAAACACCATATATACATCAATTTTTTTCTGTATTCTGTAGGGAAGAAACTTTGGGAGGATTCTCCGGATCTTTTACACAAATTTCAGAATATTAAAGCCATATTTTGTTGAAGATCTAAGCATTCAAAGATCAGATGCACTATCTAATCTATCCAATCAAGTGAAACACAAATGACATAATCCATTTAAATTCATTCATACTGTAATAACCCAACCTGTCTTGGTGGGCCAGCCTTATAGGGTGGGCCATGTTAGTTTGGCATAGCTAAAAATCAGAATAAGAGCCATGGATTAGGATTATTTAAAAATTCAAAATAGGAAAGAACAAGGAGTCCAGAACCCACCTTTCTCTAGGAACTCTACTACCTAAAGACTTCCTTGTAAGTTTCAAACAGGACTTTCTTTTAAACTATATATATATGCGTAAAGTCTCATGTAATCTCTCACACCAACGAGAGAGAGAGAGAGAGAGAGAAGAGACTGAAACTGATTTCAGATCTGCAGAAGAAGAGGAAGATCGACAGCGAGACGACAACGGATGCCTGACGAAAGACCGACTACTGCCCGATCAACATACGTTTATACCAGGTGAGTAGAATTTCCAAACTTGATGATATATGGTCTGTTTCTCTGCCACAGTCCATGTAAGAGTGGCTGCCGACATTAAACAATGGAAGATATCATCCAGCAACCAAAGGTTTCAATAGAACTTGTCAAATTGGGTTGCTGTGATTGTAAATCTATTACACATGGGTTCAGATAACAGAAATTATGGTTGCTATGATGATCGAAACCAAATTTAGAAATCTCTGTATACAGGTCGTCAATACCCAATTTGGTAAACTTGGGTTGTGGGTCCCCGTGGCCCACCTGATGGGAGATCAAGACCCCACATCTGGAGTAGAACCGTTGGGCGACCACAGCTGTAGTGGTCCCATGTGGATTGGACCACTGAGGGTCCACCATCCTAGCACTGTTCACAGCCTTGACGAGAGGAAGTCTCTAACGGAAGTAGCATTCAACGTTTTGGGTTTCTAATGATATCAATATCGTTGGAAACTTGGTAAATTTAACACTCTGGGATTGATATACCTCTGAACAATGTAATAGGAAGGAGGAATGCTAGATTTACAGAGAAATCCAAATCTTATTGGAATCTTTAGAAAATCAGGTCGTCAAAACCCCTTTAGGTCGACAGTGGTTGTGTAATCACATGGGACACCTGATCACAGATCAAGTCCACACATCTGTCAGTGGACCTCTGGGCGACCACCTTAGTACAAGTCCCAGGTGATTTGGACCGTTGGGCCCCACTATCCATAGGTCTCAAAATACCCAGGCGGAAACAATAGCCTAAACGAACTGGGTTCTGTATATTATGTCGAGTGGCACAAAACGTAAATTTAAGACTCCAGAAATTGCAGAATAGTCCCTGATCAAAATATAATTTTATTAATAGTCCTTGTTACTAATATTTTGTAGGGACAAGTTACTAGAGTAAAATCAGATATGATGCTCAGTGTAACAATTACTAAAGCTTTATCTTCACCTCTAAATTGGAGATAGATGTGATGAAAACTGATATGGAATGTTTATTGAAATTTCAACTATACTGGAGAATATTCCAATCTGAGTTTATTAAATTTAAAAATGTAATCATGTGATTAAATTATGGTAAACTATTTAATTTCTCAATAAGACATGGGCAATGCCACAGCCTGGTACCAACTCCGACTCGGAGTGGGGCGATGATTAACCAGTGTTGTGTGGTACTGGCCAAAGAAAAGAGTAAGATGACGTAGCCAATTATGGTGTAGATGAATCTATACTAAAATTATTGAAATGAATTTACCATTGATGATCGAAATAAGCGTAATACCAACTGCTGGCACTGAGTATAGAACTTCCCTCGTGGATGTTGGTCGAGGGGAAGAGGTTCAGCAATCATGGTGGTACGATAGGCCATGTTGTTGATAGAAATGTAGATACTCCAGTTGGGAGTATCGGAACAGGCTCAACATTCATGGTGGATGACAAGCCATGTTGTTGACAGAAACCTAGATACACCGTATGGGGTATCGGAACTATTTGATGCCACAGTGGGAAATTACTCAAGAAAGAAATTGATTAGAATGTTACTGAAATTATATCATTGAATATATATGTTCTCTAAATGATTGAAATACGCTTTATCTTATTGTCCTTATTCTACTCACCAGTTTTACTGATTAGTGGTTCGCCCCACTTCAGGTAATGCAGTTGTGGAGGCTGCGGGGAGTGACGGGGATCAGCCGATGGATTTTGGCATGCGTGGCTAATCCAGAGCGCGGAAAAACAAAGAATATATTTGTAGTTAGGATTAGCCCAAGACTTAGATATTTTTCTTTTCTACAAACAGAGATTGTCATATTCAGTAGTGTTATCAAGATTCCTAATAACTACATAATAGTTGAAATACAATGAAATTTGATTGTTTATGACCTTGATGCTCATAAGAATTTGATTTATGTGATGTTGTTATAATAATCTGAGTACGGCTTAAGAATCTGAAGAGCTCCAGATTCTTGGGTCGTTACACATACTAACAAAAACATGAGTGCTAGAATTTTACTTTTACATGCAATTATTTTTCAATTTTGTCAAATTTTATCATTTTTTGTTTCTAAGGTTATGGGGCTCTATCCCATGGCTTGGTTAACTTGAATCAAATCAACTTAATGGGAGCCAAGTTGCCAGTTGCCACCAAGTCCAAATTTTAAGACCTTGATAATGCCTTTTTTGTTACTGGATATCTATAGCTTATTTGCTGAACTTCCTGCAGCATTAAAAATAGTGCTTTATGTGATCCAAAACAAGAAATTAAAGATTGTCACTAGCATCAAAAGCATTGAACTGTTTGAAGAACCATCCAGAGTCCAGTTCACTATGGAAGACATAACGAAATGCAATTGTATATCACAAGAGAAAAGGAGACACACATGGGTTTTTTCCTGATTAGATTTCAAGAAGATTGTTACTAGCATAAACTCCACCAGTTTTTGCTGCTGGTCCCAAGCCCGGGTAAAAAAGAAGAATTATGTTAAGTAGGGTGACAGCCAGCGTAAAACTTTGTCACAACCCAAACATGAATTCTGAGAAAATGATATTTCACAATAAAGCTAGGGCGTTCCCCACTTTAAGCGACGCATTGCAGCATCGCCCGGCTACAGTGAAAAGTGTGTAAGGGCTACCGCATGAATTGGGGCTAATGCGGTTAAAAAAGTTAGTCCATAAGAAGAAGAGGAGGAATAGAAAAATTAGACTTGCTACTTGGAATACAGAAATCTTGACAGGCAAGAGCATGGAGTTGGTTGAGGTAATGAAAAGAAGAAGAATTAGTGTGGCTTGTATACAGGACACAAGGTGGAAAGGGAATAAAGCTAAGAAGCTCACGGATGGGTATAAACTTTTCTATGCAGGAAAGAGTAATACAAGAAATGAAGTAGGTATAGTTGTAAATAAAGATTTGAAAGAAAAAATTGTGGGGATAAAGAGATTTGCTGATAGAATTATAGCAATTAAACTAGTGCTAGAGGAAAACTTAATTCATATCATCAGTGCATATGCTCTCCAAGTAGGACTAGAGGAAAGTGTGAAAAAACAATGTTGGGAGGAGATTGATTACTTAATGCGAGAAATCCCAAATAGTGATAAGAGTTTCCTTGGAGGGGATTTAAACGGGCATATAAGAAAAGATAATAGAGGATATGATAGAGTGCATGGACGGCAAGGATTTAAATAAGAGAATGAGTTCGGAAACACTATATTGGACTTTGCAGTGACATTTGATCTTGTAGTAGCAAATACTTACTTTAAAAAGAGAGATGAGCATTTAATCACCTATAAAAATGGGAGTAATAAGATTCAGATAGACTTTTTTCTAGTTAGAAAACAGGACCAATTGGCTTGTAAAGATTGCAAGGTTATCCCAAGAGAGAGTTTGACTATGCAACATAGGCTCGGAGTTTTAGATATTTACATTAGAAGTAAAAAGAGAGCGGTAGTAAATAAAATGGACCCTAAAACAAGGTGAAGAGATTTGAAGGGGGAAAGAGCAAATATATTTAAGGACAAAATGATTGAGAAGAGAGAATGGAATATTGAAGGAGAAACTACAGTAATATGGAATCAAATAACTAATTGCATTAGAAATGTTGCAAAGAAGGTACTTAGAAAATTAAAAGGAAAGAGACATATTAATAAAGAAACATGGTGGTGGAGTGTGGAGGTTCAGAAAGTTATTCTACAGAAAAGACATTGCTACAAAGTTTGGCAGGGGACTAAGAGTATGAAAAATTTTGAGCTGTATAAAAAGCCAAGAAATAAGCTAAGAAAGTAGTAAATAGCGCAAAGTTCAAAGCATACGATGACCTCTATGATAAGTTGGGAACAAGAGAAGGAGAAAAGGATATTTTTAAGCTCGCAAAAATAAGAAAAAAGAGAAGTAGGGGCTTAAATCATGTCAAATGTATCAAGTGCAATAAAGAAAATATTCTGGTGAAGGACAATGATATTAAAAAAAGGTGGAAAGAATATTTTAGCAAACTTCTAAATGAAGAACGTTTGGACGATACAAGAGTTAAAGAGGATACTTCATCACTAGAGCATACTTTTCTCCGTAGAATTAGAGGGGTGGAAGTGAAGGAAGCATTAAAGCGAATGAAGACAGAAAAGGCAACAGGCCCAGATGGTATCCCAATAGAGCTATGAAAATGCTTAGGAGAGGTTGGGGTGAGTTGGTTATATAGACTATTCAATAAGATACTTGTGACAAAAAAAATGCCAGATGAATGGAGAAGAAGCATTGTAATACCTATATATAAGAATAAAGGAGATATACAAAATTGTACCAACTATTGAGAAATTAAACTTATTAGTCATACTATGAAGATATAGGAGAAAATAATGGAGTAAAGACTGAGAAAGAAGACTAAGATCTCTGAAAATCAACTTGGTTTTATGCCAAGAAGATCAACTATGGAAGCTATCTTTTCACTAAGGCAATTAATGGAAAAATATCGAGCAAAGAGGAAGAATCTACATATGGTCTTTATCGATTTGGAAAAAGCCCATGATAGGGTACCGAGGAATTTAATTTGGTGGGTTTTAAAGAAAAGGAATGTCCCCAGATGTTACATTGAAATTTTTAAGGATATGTATGAAGGAACAGTAACAAATGTGAGAACTACATGTGGAGAAACAGGTGGATTCCCCGTGACTATAGGTTTACATCAGGGATCAACCTTAAGCCCTTATCTCTTCGCATTAATTATGGATGATTTAACTGTGCATATTCAAGAAGAAGTACCATGGTGTATGTTGTTTGCAGATGATATAATATTGGTGGATGAATCAAGAGATGGTGTAAATGCAAAGCCTGAGAGATGGCGGGGGCATTAGAATCTAGAGACTTTAAAATAAGTCGTACAAAGACAGAATATATGGATTGCAACTTCAATGGACATATACAAAGTGTTGAAACCCATGAAATACCACGTAGAAATTTTTTTCGGTACCTAAACTTGATGATTAGTAAAGATGTGGAGATTGACGAAGATGTGGAGCAAAAGATAAAAGCTGGATGGCTGAAGTAAAAACTAGCTTCTGTAGTGCTTTGTGACAGACGAATGCCAACGAAATTGAAGAGCAAATTTTACTGGACAGTGGTTAGACAAACTATGACATTTGGAGTAGAATGTTGGCCAATTAAAAAGACGTATATTCATAAGATGGATGTAGCGGAAATGAGAATGCTTAGGTGGATGTGTGGTAAAACAAAGAAAGATAAAATTAGAAATGAGCGCTTTCGAGAGCATTTAGGGGTAGCACCAATAGGAGATAAGATTAGAGAAACCCGTTTAAGATGGTTTGGACATGTTGAGCGTAGGCCAGTAATGGCACCGGTGAAAAAAAGTTTGGCTATACAGGTGGATAATCCATCAAGAGGTAGGAGTAGGCCGAAAAAAATATTGATGGAAGTCATTAACTCAGATTTGAAAAAGTTTAACTTATCGAAGGATTTGGCTCAAAATAGAACGGAATGGAGAAAAAGAATTCATGTAGCCGACTCCAACATGGTTAGGATAAGGCTTTGATGATGATGATTTCCGAACATACTAAATCAATGGTAATGTCCAAAGAGGTAACATAGTAATGTACATAGACAACCTTGATGAGAATTTCAAATGTATCATACTACATGAGAAGAAAAGAGATCTTATCAATGGTGACGAAAAACTGACTCAAATGAGGAAAAAAGAACGGTTTCATTAGTGTTGATGCATGTTATTTTTTCCTTTTTCAAATTGTTAGTACACTTCCAAAATGTGAAAAGAACAGCATTAATAACATAAGATTAATGAAAGTAGCCAACTGACAATGAGAAAAACATGATAAAAGTATTTTTGTACCAGGAAAATAAATTAAAGATGAACAAGCAGATTAGTAATGTCGCCATTTTCATTTCACAGATAATAGCAAGTATTTAAAGAGCAAGTTCAATCCACTGAAACCTACATGCTTCATGCCAGACATATCTTCACCAGCCACTATCATTTCTGAAAGTTTAAGTACAATGCCTTTCATAAAGATTTGCGAAATATCACCTATAAAATTCAAGAATTGATTAGTCGATTTAAAAATAAATAAACTGAGACTGATTAGTCAATTTTTATAATATTTTTTAGACAACCAAAACTACAAAAACATAAAACATGCATAAATACAAACAGATACACCACCATGTCAAGCCGCACTTGTAAGCACATAAACAAAGCATACAGTTCTAAAAAGTAAAAGGGAAAAAAAAAACAGTTCATTTGCCCATAAACTATAAGTAGTATAATGAGGGCTGAACGAAGAGATCTTCATATGAAATGGCCAACTTCTTTTTCTTAGAATAATGAAGGCAGAAGGAAGAGATTTTTTATATGAAATATCCATCTTTGTTTTGTTAAAACATCATCATATCCAACATGGATATTAGTCATATGAGTTTGACTGAAGTTTTGAACCAAGGCGAGATCATAAATATACAAGTTTCTTGAACATAAAGGGTGTAACCAAGGGGCTCGGCCAGCCAAAAATTGAAATCCATCTTAGCAGATTCCTGAAACCGATATATATAAAATGCAACCCAACCCCCTCCCTCCCTCTCTTCTCTTCTTCCCTTTTTCTAATTCTTTCTTCTCCTAATAGAGTAACCAGGTCAGAAAACTCAGATCTGAAAAAATAAAAATAAATGAATAAATAAAACCTCAAAGAAAAATCAAGTAGATGAAACAATACCAACAATACCAAGGTGTGAGTGTTAGGCAAACACAAGTCCATTAAGGAGAGACTGCTCCTTTGATAACTTGGAGGGTCCACTCGGAGTTCGAGAAAACTTCCCACTAAAAATTTAATTGTGAACAGTTTTCAGCACCTTTTTCTCTTCATCAGAACAACCTAAGAGTCTCCCGTGAGCTAGTATGGTGGCAAAGAAACGAAGAAGTTGATGGCACACTACAATGTTGGGTCTGACTCAAACAATAAGTATTATTTGACATACATATCAAGAAAATCTAAGTAGCCTGAAGTAACTAACTGTTGTAATCTACTCCTGCACTGAAGGCAACTCATGCATACAAGCAATCATTTGTTACAACTAAAAATATAACCATGGATGCCATAGAAGAATGAAAAAACGAACCAAGTTTGAGAAACAAATCTGTAATGACAGCCAAGGTGTGCTTGTTAGGAATTCTATCACATGCATTGAGCAAATTCACAAATTCAGAACAAATGGATTCCAATGCAGTTGACTCTGACATATTCATAGCTGCATCACATAATTGATTTCCACCAGTTAAGAAAATGCTTCGATCAAAATGATGATTGATCATTCCTTTCAAGATGTCTGTAGCCGGTATGGCTATATTATCATCAGAATTCAAGAAACCTGAAAAGGAAAATCAACCTTATATTATCATCAGAATTTGAGAAACCGAAAAGGAAAGACAACCTCTAAAATCTGACCACAAAAATTTAAAGAAGAGATGAAGCAACAGAAGTAATCGCCATATTAGTTAAAAACCAAGAATGAAAAAAGAATTACAGCTGGACATACACATAGGCATAGTAGATGGCATGTAGATTTGCCTAACACGATGATGGAATGCAATAAAAAATGATCATCAAGTTAAAGCCAATTCACAAAATGTTGACATTTCTAGCTTCAATAAATTCACAAAATGTCAACACTTCTATGTTCAGAATACTTAAGGTGTTGTTAACTGATTATTGGGTGTAAATGGAAGATGCAATGCACCAGAACCCCCTAGGAAAGAATTAGGGAATTTAATATTTTGAGTTATAGATTTTTATTTAATTTCCTTGCTTTTGGAATTTTTGAATTAATGTGATCTTTATTTTGTGCATGGTGGTGTGTGAACCATTCAATTGTTTTGATTAAGTCTCTCCTTTTGAAATGGATTTTAATTTGTTAGGCATACGTGGGACTCATTGATTTAAAGTTAATAGGATCGAGTCTTTTTAAATTATTGGTGGGACCCTTTGTATATTATTAAATAGTTTGTATTTATTGGTGGACTTCTAAATTGCGGATTGAGAGATATTAGTGGGTTCATAAGAAATTATTTAATGGGGATTGTATTCGCATGATAAGAAAGGACCATGAATTAAATTACAAAGCCGCGGTCAACCAAGACTGGGAAAGGAGGACTACTCTTGTATCCTACTAAAATTAGAAAGTCAGCCTTGTTGCTTAAAAGAACTTCTAACACAAAATAGAAAGAAGACTTTCCTCGTACAATTTAAATTAGGAAAGTGAATAGACAGCCCCAAATTATAAACACATGTCCCCAAAGCAAAGCCTACACATAATCTCTCTCTAGCATTCCTATCAACTATAACCATAGAGAGAACTAGAAGCAACTTGAAGAAAACTAGAAAGAGAAGAACAGATTCAGCGTATTGTGCTCTCTTGGATGACAATCATCTTCCCCAAGTAAACCAAGCAACTCTAGCTTATTTAGGGTGAGTAGACATTCAATTCTATATGTGTGAAAGTGATTCTAGTTCTGTTTTTTGTAGATTTTAGGATGTTGAGAACCCTATATGCCATGATAGATGTCTTGATGTTAAAAAGATTGTAGTTAAGAGTGTTTTTAGGGGTTACTTAAGCGCAATATATTCAGCCGTCACTATTCTTTCATTAGGTACTATGAAACATGATTAGGAGCAACTCCATCATAATCCACAAACTAGTGGACTAGGACTAATATCAATATCCAAACAATTTCTTTTTCCTACATACAAATTGAAAACTTTGAAAGAAAGAAATTACATATCGTACAAGGAGGGTATTCCTTTTATATCATCACCTTCAAGTTTCACTTTTCTCACCCACAAAAGGAATTGCATGGTACATTATTGCATTTATGTCAAAGTCCATGTCCAAGCAAATTCCCAAAGTCATACATGGCCGCCAATTCCATGTCCCGAGTATTGCTAGCCAGTCCGATGCTCCACGTCAATATGGAGAAGTTTCTTCATGTAAGTTGATGGCCCCTCAAGGAAAGGGGTAGGCCAAACACAACATAAATTGTAGTAAGGATAAATCTAAAGAAAACAAACTTGAGGTTTTGGACCGGGACAGACTGGAATAGGAAAATGGAATTGATGTACCTGACCCCAGCATAGATGGGACAAGACTTTGTTGATGATGATGGGTAAGTTTTGGGTTATAGGATTGTCATTGGTTATGTTGTGTTCAGCTTCAGATTGGGTTGAGGGAATGAGTGGTGGGGTCGGTCTCAGGTTGGCTACAGCCCAATGAACACCCAACAAACCCAAGTTAAAGCCTTAACTATAGAACATTTCAAAGATACCAACGATGCGACTCATTCAAGGACATACTAACATATTGTCACGTGGCGGCATTTATGTAAGAATGCAAAATTATTAATTTTTCCACATGTCTAAAATGTGTCGCTTGAAAAATATGAAATCTTATAACATCCACAAGACCTACGTACACACCCATATGGAGAGCAGAAGAAAATTTTAAGAACGAGGATGATCTTCGTCTTACTCTGTCTCATACATACCAGACACTTTCCAAGCTCGAGCTCTTTCATTTATGGACAAAGGTGGTGGATGGTTACACACCTAAAGATAGTGCAATGGAGAATCAGAGGAATTGCAACTTCATTCACTAGGTTGGAAGATGAGAAGGCAATCATGGAGCTCACAATACATGGAACTCAAATCCCAGGTTTACAAATAGAAAAGTGCACCCTTTTTTATCTATGTAAGAGAAACTTTACAAAAGTAACACAGGTTCCTATACTTTTCAAAAGTAAACTCACGCTTTCCCATCTTTGCAGGGCCCACTTGGATGCATGTCAATCATGAAAATAGGAGGGGATGGAAAGGTCCACAAATGTGCTAGAAGTGAGCTAAAAATGGCCCCCATCAGAACATCCTAACCCTTGATGGCATTTTTTTTGTTGTTGGTGGTGGTGGTGGCACCAGTGCTGCATCTATTCAAATTACATTTTTCTTTTATATCATGATATCATGAAGCATAACAACAAAAGAATATCACCTCACTAACATGCAGATATGATGAAAGTCCATCGAAAATAAAATCTAACAAACGCCTACACAAATAAGCTCATGGTATCATCATGGACACAATTGTAACAAAACTAAAATATAGCATTAAATAAACAACATTAAAAAAATCATACCCGCAACTAAATTAAAAACTGGAGGAAGGTTCTTGACCCATATGCTCCGATCTGCACCATGAAGTTTGTCCAGACAACATTTTAACAGAGACAATGCAGAAATAATAGTGTCCACAGGATTCTTGTCACTCGAAGAAACATATGCTATTAGTGAAGCAACTATATTTTCTGCTTCTGATACAAGAACTTCTGATCTTGACAACTCAAAAACAACTTGCAGAATATTAAGAATGTGCCTTGTGAGTGGTGAGAAATGGCAGCCAAGTACTTTATATAACTCAGAAAATAATTTAGAAACGACTTTCTCAGAGAGAGTGGGGAGTATAAGCTTCAGTGCATTGAGCATATGCAGGACCTCCAGATGCTTGGGACTCGATGATAATGTCTCACTCTTGGACCCATCTCCAATTTTTATCGCACTTAGTTCAGATATCAAAGGCAAGTGACCTTGGAACATACTAAGTACCTCTTTACTGGCCTTTTTAAGAATAATGGATCCAAACGACTTAAAGACCTTCTGCAAGCACATTTGAGCGCATCTACGAACCTACAACATCAAGATTGAAGAAACAAAAAATTGAGAAATAAGGAACTATTTTAAGGGCCAGCAATAATCAGAATAAGTTATTTACTCTATCTGTGGTCAAAATAAAAAGTGGTCAGATAATTCACTACTTCAAAACCATCATTTTTAATGGTTTGAAAGAACGCTTTAGATAGGAACAAAGCCTTAAACTATAACACAACAGTGGAGACATTACAGATTTTATGTAGTTCATAGTTTCAGACTAGTAGCGACAAAACCCATACTCTAGCAAAGACGAACAAACAAACAATCAAATGAATCTCATCCGCAAAATTCTCAATACCTTCGGCCGCTTGTCCGCGGAGAACTGAAGAAGCAGCTTGAGAGGCAATTCGACCGCACCCCAATCCTCCCCGCCGCACAGAGGCGCCAAAAACCCAATTGACTTGACGACGGACCGCACGGTGGCAGCAGAAAGCTTACCATTCCGGCCCCGGAGGAGGGCGGCGAGGACCGCTGCGGCATCTACGGACTTGCGGGAGGAGAGGGACTCCGGCGGGACGAGAGGGAGGAGGATGGAGAGGAAGGACGAGAGGGCGGAGACGGCGTCGGGGTCTAGGGTTCCGGAGGTGGCGGCGTCGTGGATGGCGGAGATAGTGGCGGCGAAGTAGGCGTGGGGGGTGAGGGGTAACTGCTCTTCTTGGAGGATGGAGCGGATGGCGGCGGCGGAGGCGCAGAGATGGCGGTGCTGGGCGGCGGAGGACTTCTTGTAGCGATTCAACAAGGTTTCACAAAGGTCGGAGCTTTCTTCATTTGGAAAGTCGAGTTCTTGTTCTTCTTCATCTGCTGCTGCTGCTGAAGCTGAAGCTGATTTCATGGAAGCTGAGACGACGAGTTCTTCTTCTTCTTCTTCTTCTTCGTCTTCTTTGTGTTTTGGTTTCTTTCTGGTTGGATTCCTTTCTTCTTGCTTTCGTTTCTTCATCGCGGGGGATTGGGTGGCGGGCTTTGGCATGGCTTGAGTTCTTCTGGGGCAGATGCAGGGTTTTGGGAACAAGCATTCGAGACTTCAGGGTTCAGGGTTTACCAGTGTTTGTGGCCCCGCCTGCGGCATATCCAGGCCTGGACCGGCACACGTATAGAAACACCAGTCCAGCCCACACAACGAAATGTTGGGCACAGGCCCACTATTTTCTCACTTGTTCGAATCTATGATAATGTAGAGGAATTTTTTGAAGGGATATGTTATATGAACTAAAAAAGAGACTCACTACACTCACCAGAAAAAAAAAAAAAAAAAACCTAAATATACCTAAACTACCCCCACCCTCCAGCGACTGTCGGCAGCTCCGGCAAAGGGAGCTTCCCTTTCTCTCCCCCTTCCTTTTTCCTTTGTCTCCCTCTTCGTCCCCTCCTTCTTCCTCTTTTCTTCTCTCCTCCCCCTCTTCCTCTCATCTCCTCTCCCTATTCTTCCATTTTTGACCTATTCAACCCTGCAAGGCTGAACATTGCACTTTTGTTCCGGCTTGTAAGATCACACAAAAAAGGAATGTTTAGCCAATACTAACCGAACAATCCAAGACTCTTCAGCCAGTGTTGGCCAAACAAGTGTGGGGTGCTGTGGAAGGGGAAGGGGAAGGGGAAGCGGAAGCAGAAGCGAAGGGGGAGGATATAGAAATTTGAGCTTATCTTGATTATATAGGAATACCCATAGAAGAGCTACCAACTCTACACCCACCTCATGATGGGATTGTATCTCCAAGTCATGATGTGAGGAGTGAAGGTGTGAGAAGAAGGTGTGATGAGTGAATGTGTAAAACATGAAACTATGAGGGAAAAAGGTGTGAGGAGTGGAGATATAAGAGGTGAAAGTGTGAGGGGTGAAGGTATGAGCAGGGAAAGTATAAGAGATAAAAGTGTGGGGAAAGAAGGTGTGAGGAGTAAAGGTCTAAGAAATGAAAATGTGAGAGATGAAGTTGTTGAAAATAATAGTAGTAAACAAAGCCATAAAAGGAGAACCAGAGTTGGTAATAAAGGCAATGTAGAAGGTGTAAATGTGAATGATGATGATGATAGTTCAGATGGTAACTATGAGCCCGATGATATCTATGGGTTAAGTACAGAAGACGAAGATTATAGGGATGTGAATGACAACTTGTAGTATGATTCTATGGGTGGGATTGATTTAGATGCACGCGATGATAGGTTGTTAAGATTATAACTCAGAAGATGGTGAGATGCCCTACTCAAGTTCTGAAAGTGATCATGATTGGCATAGGGCTTTTGACATGTGTAGATATGGAAAAGAGTTTTGAAGGCAGCTTGATGGGTTAATCAAGTTAGAAGTTAATCACTTGTTCGGGGATGTGAACCATTTTAGGAAGATTTTGAAAGAGTATGTAGTACAAGAGGTTTTAAATTGATTAGGGATAAAAATGAGAAGGTGAGGGTGACACATTCTTGTGAAAATAGTAATGTAAGTGGTGGATTCATACGTCCCCCATTCTAGATGATATCGCTTATTGCATTTAGATTATGAGAGAGCCCTACACCTGTGTCAGAGACACTCATAATTATGAGGTAACTGCAACATTTTTGCTAAACAATTAGATATTGAACTGAAGGCAAATCCAAAAATAAGGTCAAACACATTGCAAGAGTCAATAAACAACAAGTTTCATACCTCTGTTTACTAGATAAAAACATTGCAGAGCTAAGAGGAAAGCTCTTGATAAATAGGAAGGAAACCATGCCATAGCTTATCAGATCTTGAGGATGTATGGGAATTAAATATTGAGGAGTAATTCAGGGAGTTTGGTTGCTATTGAAACTAGTGATAAAGTTGTGGTTGGCAGAAAACCATTTAAGAGAATCTTCATTTCTTTGAAGGCATGGTTTCTTGAATGGTTGCAAACCATTCATAGGTTTGGATGGATGCCACATCAAGGGTCCATATGGGGGTATTCTATTGTTAGTTGTTGGACTTGATGGGAACATTTGTATATTCCCTATTGCAGTTGCTGCTGTAGAGAGTGAGAATATTGTTAGTTGAAAGTTTTTCTTTGGTCACTTGGGAGAGATGATTGGGAATGATATAATCCTATATGCTTCATGTATGATCAACAGAAGGCATCTTTTGTTCTTCTTATTTTGTTTACTTATTACTCTTATTTGTATGATATTCACAACAATACACTTATTGATCATGCACCATGTTGAATTCTCTTGTTTGTATGTAAGGATTAGATAATATCATAAAGGCTATGTTTCCTCAAGCCAACCACAGATTATGTGCTAGACATCTCTTTAGCAATTTCAATAAAAAGTTTCATGGGGTTGAACTGAAAAGGTTATTTTGGAGGGTTATGAGAGCATATAATCCTGAGGACTTCAATGAGGCCTTGTTACAATTGAAAACTGCTTTAGAGGTTACAAACCAATGGCTGCTACAATTGCTTGCTAAAATGTGGTCTAGGTATGCCTACAATGGTAGAATTAAGAGTGACCATGTGACAAATAATCACATAGAGTCTTTCAACAACTGGTGAGGATCTTTGAGAATAAAGACTATTATAACACTTCTAGATGGGATAAGGACAAAGTTTATTACTAGGATCCACGAAAGACATGATAAAGGTAACAACTGGGATGGGAGGTTAACTAAAAACATTAGGAAGAAGCTTAACAAGACAATTCAATAGGCAAGGTTATTGACCCATAAAATTTTGCAAATAATGCAGTGAAGTCATTACAAGCTTTTGATTATAAAGTTCCAAAGTTTTTAAAGCCCTTGGACCTCATCTCAGCTGAAATCAGCTTTAAAGAAGACTCTTTGCTAGCTCCTTAGGAATCACTGCAGGACCTGGCACTTCCACATGTTGAAGCAAGCTCCTATTCAACGAAATACTTTGAAGTACATTTAAAGACTACTCCTTAAGGATTCAAAGCATTTGGACATCATTTGGATCCAAACTTGGTCTAGATGATCATATACTATGCTCTGTGGGTTACTGTGCAGAGTGACATCCCATGAAGATCAAATTAGCTGAAACTCTCAGAGAAAGCTCAAATGATGCCCAAGACAGACTCTACAAAATTTCGGGTTGAACAGACATCATTGAACCAAAAAGCCAAAAGCATGTCAACTTGGGGTCAGTTCCCCCCAAGCCATGGGGTCACTAACCAAAGTCATGCTTCATGATATTCAAAATTGATGAAATTTGGGCGCAAAGCTTCAGTTATGCTTAGGAGGTGATTTGCAAATTTTCAAGTTAAAATGACTCCGTTTGGTTTGAATTTCACTGCATGTCAGCTTAGAGGACAGTGACACCGAGTTATGGAGGTCACTAGCTAAAATCTTACTTCCAAGAGGCCAAAGCTGATGAAATTCGAAACAAATGCTCAAAGAATGCTCAAAGTTACTCTTCCAAAATTTCAAGTCAATTGGACGTTGTTCGGATAGAAAACAAGCTCACTACCTACAGTGTGAGGTGAATAGTGACTTAGCACATGTAATGAATAGGTTACTATTCGAAATCCTACTTCCTCAAATCCAAAGTGGATGAAATTTGGATGACTACTCCAAGATATCCCTGATGTCAGTTCCTCCAAGTTTCGAACCAAAACGAAGTCATTTGGGCCTCAAACAGCTGAGATAAGGGCCCACAATCATAAAAAGTCAATTGGAGAGTTGACCGACTTTCGAAAGTCAAAACAGATTGCAACTTCTATGACATGCTCAAAACAGTGTCAAGAAGCAACCCTCCAAGTTTTGTGAAGATTGGACTTCGTTCGGACCCCAAACAGGTGAAAATGGGTCACAAATGCAAAAGTCTAAAAAATGGGCATTGGGAGTAATCGCGGCCCATTCATCGAGGGAGTTGACCAACTTCAAATGGCTAAAACGAGCTGAAACTTCTATGGAATACTCAAAATAGTGTTAAAAAGCATCCCTCCAAGTTTTGTGAAGATTGGACTTCGTTCGGACCCCAAACAGGTGAGAACGGATCACAAAAGCAAAAGTCCAAAAATGGGCCTTGGGACTGACGCGGCCTGTTCATCAAGGGAGTTGACTAACTTCAGATGGTCAAAATGAGTTTAACTTCTATGATAGACTCAAAATAGTGTCAAGAGGTATCCCTCGAAGTTTCGTGAAGATTGGACTTCGTTCGGACCCCAAACAAGTGAGAACGGATCACAAATGCAAAAGTCAAAAAATGGGCCTTGGGAGTGACCGTGGCCTGTTCATCAAGGGATTTGACCATCTTCAGATGGTCAAAATGAGCTGAAACATTTATGACATGCTCAAAATAGTATCAAGAAGCATCCTTCCAAGTTTCGTGAAGATTGGACTTCGTTCGGACCCCAAACATGTGAAAATGGTTCACAAATGCAAAAATCCAAAATGGGCCTTGGCAGTGACCACGGCCTATTCATCAAGGGAGTTGACGAACATAGATAGTCAAAACGAGTTGAAACATCTATGACATGCACAAAATAGTGTCAAGAAGCATCCTTCCAAGTTTCGTGAAGATTGGACTTCGTTCGGAACCCAAACAGGTGAAAACGGGTCGCAAATGCAAAAGTCTGAAATTGGACCCTTTCCATGACCACGGCTACGGTCACGGACCCCCAAAAGACATTTCCAATGGTTTTGGACAGTTTTCCTCCACTCCCTTTCAAAATTTAACTTCCCATAACTCCCCTCAACTCCCCGAAACTGCCAAACCACTTGAAAGGTCTATAAAAGGGGTAATTTTGAAAGAAGGAGGAGAAGAAAAAGAAGAAGACACAAAAAATTTAAAGAACAGAAGCACTCAAAGCATCCAAAGGAAGAAATACAGCAGCACTCTACAACTTTCCCTTCTCTTTTTCTTAGTTGCCAAGGTGAGCAAGAAGGTTCAGAAGAAGAGGAGAAGGGAGGGGTGACTAAAGAACAAACTATGTTCATGCAGTAACGACTATTCGAAAGATGACATTGTCATCTTTGTTTTTCTCATTCGGGGGAATTTCTTGGCCATCACAGAGGTTGTGAACAAGCCCCTTTGGGCCTCATTTTGTTCCTTGAAAACCATAGGTTCAGAATAATACAACTTTGGCTTCCTACAATACCTTCTTCAGACTTGAACAAAAGACGGTTCGTAAACATGAATGATGAATTACAAAGTTTTCAATCGATTTCATAGTTGAATTCGATCTTCTCAATGGTTATTCAACGCACCAAGATGTCATAAAAGGGAGTTTCAACACTTGAAAAAAGTTTGGAAGAAGAACCAGCACAAACAACGCAAAAATAGAGGCAAAACAGTGACTTCAAGGTCACTGTCTGTCAGTGACCATGACTCACGGTCACTGACAGGTGCCAGTGACTGTGACCATGACCCACGATCACTGGCTGGGCAGTGACCGCGGGTCACGGTCACCACATTCTTTTGTCCTCTTTTTGCATTTTTTCCTACTATATGTACATTTTCTTGTTTTTTTGAATTGTGATCACATCTAAGACTTGAGGGAGGAGTTTTAAACTTTGCAAACTTATGTAAACAACCTGCATCCCCGCGATCAGGGCGTTATAACCCATGTAAACAAAGGGAAATTAATGATGAACTGTAATTAATTCTCATTCTTCTTAACGCTTGAAGTGTGTGAATATCAGACGTTGAATCCATTACACATTTCCATGTCATTCTCTAAGCGCGATCAAAGGTCATGCCAGATCCAACAAGCAGGTACTTTGAGTTATGAGATCATGGACAATGGAATCAAGTATATGGTGTTGTTAAATGAGAGAACTTGCGGCCGCAATGTCTAGGCTGGGGTTGGTATACCTTGCAAGCATGCTGCCCTTGTTATCACTCATAACAGATTGAAAATTGAGGAGTTTTGTGATTATGATTTTGGGAAAGAAACATGTTTGAAAGCTAATGAAAATGCTATCAACCCCATTTATGATCAAAGCAAGTGGCCACCAGCCCTTAGTAACCCACTCGACCCTCCTCCTCTTAAGAGGCTACCTAGTAGACCTAGGAAAAACAGGAGGAAGAGAGCATGATGAGGGAGAAGTAAGGACAAGTCATTGAAGAGGTGTTTGACTGTGAAATGTAATAATTGCAATAAGTATGGGCCCAATAGGAGGACATTTCAGTGAGCTGTAATTAGAACAATAAGAAGACACAAGAGAGCTGTCGATAGAGCAGCCAATTAGGTAGCTACTTAGAATAGAAGCACTACAACTTCCACATGAAGAGGTAAGAGAGTTGACATTCATTTTGTAGTAAAGGCACTGTAAAGACTTGTAAAGCCACGATGCTATGTAGAGCTGGCATTCATTTTGTAGTAAAGGCACTGTAAAGACATGTAAAGCCAGGATGCCATCTCTATATTTTATTAGTCATGGCATGTTTATGTTTTCTTACACAATGATATTTGCCTTTTGTTTATTAGTTACTGACATAGTTGAGTGATGGTGATGTATATGTATAGGTTAATATATCATGTAATATATATATATTAATTGGTTAATATATTTCTTGATAGTATCAGATGTTGTATTCTAATTGGTGATGTTTTAGAATTGGTCATTGGATACTATCATGTGTTGTATTCCAATTTGTGGTGTATTACAATTGGAATGAAGGAGATGTGTGATGATGATGTATATTAACAAGTGAATATATTTGTTCATAAATAACTATCAGGTGTTGTATTTCAGTTGGCCATTGCTTCGCTGCTGAAGGATTGAAGGAAAGTCACCGTGTACTGCTGCTGAAGGATTGAAGGAAAGTCACCATGCACAATTGCTAAATGGTTGAAGGAAAGTCACCGTGTGCTAAAACTCAACTCGATCTAGTGGAATGTAAGGCTCGCATAGTTAGTATTCACTGAGTTCATGTGTTGGATGATTTCAATAAATTTGTAGCTTGAAATTTTCTTGCAATTTCTTAGTAAGGAGATATTCTAGTTCCTTTTTACAATAGCTGAAGAGTCAGTGAGAATTCCTTGCTATCTGTAGAGTTTTGGCATGTGTCTAGTCTACAACCTGTACATCATTTCCCTTCAAGCCTTAATTACAATTTATCGGCAATTCTATTGAGAGCATCTGCAAGTTTGCCAAGTGTCACAACCCGAGCCCAGAGATCGGGGGTTAGCGAAAAGCCAAACTTGTGACACACGTACTCTCGTACACGTGCACCCAAACCCAGTCCAGATGCACACACACAAGGGATCTAACACGTGCGAAACAAAAGAACGCGGAAGCTGTAGATATCATAGCAAGCAACAAAGCAATAGCGGAAGCCGAAAAATGCGGAACGGAAAAGACAAAGATAAATACAATACTCGAAAACCATATACAAATCTGAGTACACGACAAATAGCGATATACAAAATAACACAGAGTATCAAAGTCTCAAGTGCCAAAAAAACAAAACCTCCAAAAACCAAAACCTAAAACAGATAGCCACGGAAGATATGCATGTACGCACTCGGCAGAGGTGATCAGGCCCACTTTGCCTAACCGGAGGGTGCCTCTAGGCTCTGCCCTGCAACCTCTTCGACCGCCGGGGAGCTGGGCAAGGGATCTGTGCCTGCAACACCACAGACAACACAGTGAATACAACGATCCAGCAAATATAAGTAACAGGGACGAAACACTGATAGTATCAAATTGAATAATGACAGAATATTAATTACAGAGTTTCATCTTAGTAGGCTAAGCAAATCGTGCATAGAAGTAAAGCATGATAAGTGAATCAAAGCATAGAAATACTAAACTAGGTGGCTACTACGTTAACCATATTCTCTCCAATAAAGAGCAGAGCAGAGCAGATGAGAACACCACTGACCGGGCCAAGGGTACAAGTGGGTCCCGGTTTCCTGGGTTCCGGGGTCCCAAGACAAAACGACACTGCAGTGATACAGAGATACAGAGATCTAAGCCAGAGGTAACCCCGTCGGGCATCCTAGGGCCGAGGCTGAGTAGAGCCAGACTAATACTAATCAAATCAAATCCAAAAGAAGGGAGATTATCCGCTTTGGACTCACCGATAGCAAAGACCAGATCTTATCCTCACGTATTAATCGCTGGGCAGAGCCGCCAGGGAATACCCAATGAATCAGAGATATACAAAGCCAAAGATATACAGAGCATAGCAGAGATACAAAGCATAGCATAGATTAAGTCAAAGCACAGCATAGATCAAAGCATAGTGCGGAACGAAGAATAAAACAGATATACAGGACGACAGCAAAATAACATCGTAATGCATAAACATAGATTAGCAGAACAGAGGGCAAAACTGTAAGCAATATGCAATGTACCTCAGATTAATATGGAATCAAGGTTAATTACAAGCCAACTCTAATCTAGTTGTTCACTGTCACTAACCGTGCATGTTGATGTAGTTTTAAGTTATTCGATGCACCATTGTTATCAAAGTGTTGCAATGAAATCCTCACGTGCACCGAAGTCCCTTAAACCAACACCCATGGGGAGGTGCTTAACAGTAAATCAACACTCACATGAATAAGTCACAGCCTAACAGACTATTCATGCGGTCCAAAGAGTCCATTGGGTAGGTTTACATGGGTGGTTAACCTGTATTTTAGCCCTACAAAGTTACACCATTATCCTAAGTTTTATTTCAGATTTTTCCAGGTCTTACGGTTTAACCATGGGTGACCTACGGCTTAGCCGTATACACCTTACGGCCTAGCCGTAACATGCACTACGGCTTAATCGTGGTTCCCTTCAATACACAGCTAAACTGGTCATCTTCCACATCTGATCTGATACATTTCACGGCTGAGCTACAGTGGAGTTCACGGCTTAGCCGTAGCTTCACCGTAAGGGTACTGAAATCAGAAAGTTTCAACTGATAAGGGGGATAATTCACAGCTGGGTCACGGCTAGCTTACGGCTCAGCCGTAGAACAATTTACGGTTCAACCGTAGCCTAGCCGTAGAACAAAATGCGAAAATTCAAGTCTCTGGAATCTGAGCCGTACAAAGTTACGACTTAGCCGTACAATACAGAACACGAAACTGAAGTGAGTACAGAAACTGGAATTTGATACAGAAACTTAGCAAAACAAGTTCCAGAGGTTCCAAAATCACAGAATTTGGCTGTAAAACACAATAGACATGTATAGGATGTAATAGATGAAATCAAAGCAGTCAAACAAAATACCCATATGTTATACAATCCTGTACTTATACTTGCCTCAAAGCTTAGCCAAATCCACTGAGATCAAGCTCCAAATCAACTAAAACCCAAGCAAAGCAAAGCAAAATACAATCCATGAGCATGCAGAGAGAGATGGGAGATCCAATTAGAGAAGAAGAAGGGAAGAACCCACTTACCCAAACCATAGACAAAGATGAGAGAGAAAGAACCCAACCAACTAAGAGTAAAAACCCAATCGACAAGGATGCAAGCTCCTAACACCACAAGACTGAAGAAGAGGATGAAAAGAAGAGAAGAAGGGACGTGGAGCTATTGCATGCAGTTGTCGAATGAAAATGAGCAGGAGAGAGACACCTGGGCTCATGACTCTTATATAGTTTCTGAAGTTCAAGTCAAAGTCCAGTGAATTTCAGTTATTTACAAATCAAGTCACACGAGGGTCCAACTTCTTCAATTGACTCCGAATGGGTCTGAGGCAGTTATGGAAAACAATGAGCTAAAAAAAATACACGTGCTGACACCAAGATGATGCAAATATGAAGCACTCTAAGCAAAAGCAAAATTACGAAAAAGGGCTTCGAACTACCTATCGCAGGTCAAAGGTTACTCAACTGCCTATCCAAGACCCGAAACCAAGTCCAAAAGGATTAAACAACAGAAAAGCACACTAATGAGCCACTAATCTGGCTCAAAGGGAATCGGAGTGTTACACCAAGAATGCCCACCAAGCTATCATAGGCATCTCTAGGACTTTAAGGGGGTGTTTGGGTGTAGGATAAGTGGGGAGATAAGTTACTTTTTATATCCTATCTCACTTATCCCTTATTTATTTGCACTTTTAGTGCATGAAATAATGTTATCATAGTCTCGATGCTATAGTGAATTAGTACCTAGTATGGGGGCTTAAATAATCCCACCTAAGAGGCAGGATAACTTGAGTTGCTTTGAGAGTGGGGTATGGAATTATATTTTTAGATCCTTTTGTACCTTGTCCCCCATTTATCAAGACGGAACCAAACATGGAATTGGATTCACCTTTGGGATAAATGGAATCACATTCCATACAATAATGTCATTGGATGAGTTTGGATGGTATTAGCTATCCAATCCCACAAAAAAAATTATCCCGCTTTCAAACACACCCTAACTAAGATAGCTTATTTAAGTAGAGAAGATGGCATTAACTATAAGTTTAAATCAGGCACATCAAAAATCAATCCCTCGCACTATAAACTTCTACTACATCTCAATATTTCATTGCCATAAAAATAAACTGTATAACATAGTCACCACATTGACATAAAATAAAATAAACTACAATTTGAGAAGCGAAGCTAATCCCAAACATACAATGCATCAGATAAACAACAACACATGCTATATTTTTTGCGAATACAAAACTTGTAATTCATCTAATTTTTTGTTTTCTTTCCTTCTTCAGCTACTACATGCATCGGGTGGTTTAGCTTCATAATTTCTTTCTTGAGGTCTTCAATCAACGTCCCAAGATTTTGCATAGCTTTACTTATATTATTTCTTTTACATCTCATTGCATTTGATTCAAAGCCATCTTCCTTGGAACTCTATCTTTCTATAGAAATGCTCCACAACCCCCTCCATCTTACAAATATTTTTATAATTAATTAATACAATTTATAACCAACTCATCAATATATTTTCTTACTAGAAAACATTCAAATAAAAAAACTTACCACCCACTTTGAGCATCCCCAAAATTTTCAATTTGGATTGGACTTTGTATGAGAGGCATATAACTTCATGTCACCAATCACATACCAGCATTTAGAACTCGTTTCGGAACTTGTGGAAAGGGATGACATTTTGTCAAACCCAAAAACAACACATTACTGCACTTTTTTAAATCATAAACAATCAAAACTCAACCTTTATATTATAGAGAAATAATAAAACACTAATTTGTCTTCAAATCAACACAACTAATTATACAAATCCAAAATTCTTATGTGAAAGAAAAATTAGATAAAAAGTTCAATTTTTTATGAAACGCAGAGAACAGGCCCTAAACCAGGGCATTGGTATCAATGTCATTTTTTTCTATACTATAGCCACTTTCATTTTTTCTGTATCATAAGAATCAAAGTCCTTGCATAACAAATTTGAAACCATTCCAGAGCTCTCAAGGATATCTATGCCATTTTTCCTACAATTGATAGCCCTTGCATCTAGATTCACAACATAAAGTAGATTAGCAAAAAAATATATGGTGATCAATAAATTGCTCTAAACTTCTAAACTAATTAGCAAAAGAATTAATCTTTGTCCAACCCAACAAACCCATTATTCTATTTTGGGCTACCCAACAGTGCAAGATTGTCCCTATTGGCCTACCAACCCATTGGCTCTTTCCCAACCTGTTGGTGGTAGGGATTCAAATCAGGTGGGTTATGTTCACTCTAAGGCAAGCCCAACCATGTTGGGTCTAATGACGTACCCACCCATTGAATCTTTCACATGGACACTATGTTGGAATCCATGCTAGGCCGGTTGTTAGAAAGAAGAGAAAAAATAAATGGAGACAGAGCTTTACCTAGCCTCCAAGAAAAGTAGAGAGGCACTCAAAGGAGTAAAGAAGCACCCAAGAGAAGCCCCTATGAGAAGCAGCTCTGAAGAGAACACCCAAGTTAGATTCCAGCAGAAGCCACGTTCTTGAAAATTTTAAACTGGGAAAGACAGAAACTCATCCAATAGGTTACTTTGACATTTCTAACTATGGTTAAGTGGTTTTGCAGCACGTAAGACGAAAAATATCTTAGGAGATACTTTTGGTAATTTAGAGGAGAATATTTGATGACATAACCTATTTTTTGGGTTGTCAATAACTTCATTGACATCTGGGGGTACGTTTGTAAACCAAATGTGAATAGTCAGTAGGTGCAGTGTAAATTCAGAAAAGAGTGTACCTGCATTATGATGTTTTGTAGGGGGTACATATGTAATTTTCCCTATAAATTAAAAAGGAATGAATCGGCAGAAATTGAAAATACAGTCCAAAAAGAATAGTAAAACACAATAAAAGTACTGCCCTCAGCCGTAACCTTACTCGTTGCATCTTTTGAAGACAAGAAATTACCTTATTCCTCCTTCCTTCTTCTTCTTAATATTCTTCTACTGTGATGTTTCTACTTCCTCTTCCTCAGCTAATCGTGAAAATTTATTTTTTGGAAATGCAGCTTCCTTTTTATATTAGTTACAAAGTTTATAAAGTTTAGTCATTTATTAAAACTGATAGATTAGTAGAGTCATCTATTATCTAAATAGAGGGGAGGTGGTAGCACTCTGTTTTCCTCAAGCAAAGTTTCTAACTGCCTATTTTCTTCAACAAATTTTCTAACTGCCTATTTTCCTTGAGCAAATTTTCTAACTGCAAGTTTTCCTGTACTTGCATGTCATTTTTTTTTCCATCTTTATTTTTAAGTTCTGAACTTTAATGTGCAGCTGGGTCCACTGCAGGAAAAAAATCTCTTAGAAATTAATTACTTATATGCCAATGCACTTCAGTTGCTAATGTACTTAACACAGTCACCGTTTCACCTTGTTTGATCTCCTCTTTCTTGAATAGATTTAATTTTTTATGTGCTCTAGATTTGATAATGAACATCAGATCGGAGAGGATAAGGTCAGCGATGGCCCTAGATCATCTAGAAAGTAACATTTATATTGAAGGAGACAAAGAAGCTCAGGTGACGGATGTATGTAACAGTCTACATAGTTTTGTCCAATTCATACTTTCTTCAGCTGTGATAAAACTAATCTATTCCATGTTGATCAGGCTTGTCTTCGCAATATATTTCTTGCAATAGTGAAGGTTGTTCCTATGAAAGAGATGACTAATGTTATTTCAATTGAAAGCAAAATGGTAAATCTTGCGGCTGGTAGTTGGTTCGTATGAAAATTGGAAAAGATAAAGGGGGATTTGCTAAAGTATGACTTTCTTCTGTCACTATATATCATTAAGTCACTGCATTTGTTTATTAATTATTGGTCAATGAATCTATTTTCACCCTGAACTTTAATAATCGAATCCTTTATCTATTGTAAATATCAAAATATATTAATAATTGACCCACATGAAATCCAAATGGGGTGGATTATCATTTCATTCATAAATCTTATCCATAAATACAATCGTTGTAGCAATTTTTTTAGTCACCATCTATAACTAAGTTTATAATACTTTTTATTTTAAAAAAACTTAATATATGGACTTCAATAAATAATAAACAATGTACTATTCATTTTGAATTTATGTTATTTTTAATAATATTAAAAATTATAAATTTTATTCTTATTTAATTTTCAGCCCAGGCCTAGGACAAGCTTTGGCTTCCCTAAAATCTCTCCCCTCTCCTAACCATTTTGCATCATTCTTTAAAATCACTCCCCCACTAAAATCTCTTTTCCTATATATATGATCAAAATTCAAAATTTCTCCCTCATCTCCTCTATATCCAAATTTAGGTTTAAACTTAGGATCTTCCTGTACAAAGGCTGTCCATATTTAAATTCTCTCATCCGAAAACCTCTTAATTGTCTCAAGATAATATCAACTTTGTGACATGCAAAACTATTAATTGCTTATTGTTTATTGATTTGTTGCAATATTATGCGGCTAGGAAAAGTGCCTCCAATATTCTTGGAGGGATAGGTGCAATCCCCTAAGATAACCCCTTTTAGTTATTGGGCCTGTAATTTAGGCCTACATCCAAACCATAAGCCTAAAACTAAAGTTCGGACTAAGTTGCTTATTTTTGCCATTTTTTTGGTATTGCTTGTACAGGTGAACTTGGACCTTTTAAGTATACACTCGCTAGGCCCCAATCTTTATCACATTGGGCTAGTTAAATTTTTAGGCCTTAACATTAAGGATATGATATAGCTAAGATGCAAAACTCTACAAAGTTATTACTTTTGTGTTCCTATTTCATTTCAAGGTATGTTCGATCCAAGCTACTAAAATTAGTGGCTAATTGATGGATTGTATGCCAACTTAATATCTGCGATTTTCCTATCAACATGTGGGGCCCATTGTAAATGATTTTGTTCCTATTTTTTCTTTTATTTTTTACAAGTTCATTTTTATTTTGTCATTTGATATTAATAATTTTCATAGTATTGTGTGACATGGTTAGATTGATCATTTGTGTGTTTTGTTATTCAAGGAGATTATGGTCACATTTGGTGGATTTCATCGGTGGGTTTTATATATTGTATTTTCTATGTCTTTTTCTTTTTTATTTCTATGAGAACAAGATCATATTCTTTAGAGGATTTTAGTTTGTTAGTCCTAGGCTTTTTAGAGATTCAATGCAATAGTGATGTCAAATAACAGGAAATAAGAATGTGAACAAAGCAAAGCCAATATCAAATGTAGGCTTAAGTGGGCACTATGAAGAAAGCGGTAACTTGACCTCTCAGATGAACAATACCATGCTCATGAGAAAAAGATATGTAACGACCCAGTCTCAAAGTACATTTGAATAAAAGAATATAAGTAATAATCCGTTCTAAACTATTGAGGCGCCTTTTGGGGACAAAACCGTGATGACTTCCATAAAAACTATAAAGTTAAACGTGCTCGAGTCAGAGCAATTTCAAGATGGGTGACCTCCTGGGAAGTCCAAAGTGGACAATACTTCGATGGTGCAGAGCGGACTGTTACAAATGGTATCAGAGCAGGGGATGGCTTTCCTCTGAGTGGTGGGAGAGGACCTCTCGAATCTTGCTTCCCTCTCGAATCCTGCCCTCCATAATAGGGGGGAACGAAGGAGGAGGAACGAAGTCTCACATCACTGATGAGGCCGTCTTCGGTCCGAGACATTGTTCGAGATATGTGGATATGGGGACATATTCAGCGAAAGCTGGTGGGCATGTAACGACCTAGTCCCAAACTACATTTGAATGAAAGAATATAAGTAATAATCCGTTCTAAACTATCGAGGTGTTTTATGGGGACAAAACCGTGAGGACTTTCATAAAAATTATAAAGTTAAGCGTGCTCGAGTTAGAGCAATTTCAGGATGGGTGACCTCCTGGGAAGTCCAAAGGGACAATACCTCGATGGTGCAGAGCGGATTGTTACAAGATATTGTCCTGACCTTTTCCATGCATTCATTATCCATCATAATAGACTTTATATGTATTTATCTTTATATACATGAGTGTGCATTCGATCCAATGATCAAATTTATTCGGATGAAACCCAGAATTCGTGAATGTGTGCAATTCACGAAAGTAATGTGTGTGATCCATTTAGATGGCTCGCAACGTAGACCGTACTATTTAAAACAATGAAAAATAGTCTATAAAGACCACAAAGACAGTCCTTATAGGACCGTTTCTCATATATATATATACACACGCACATATAAGGGGAGTGAAGGTCCATTGCAAGAAAAAATTCTCATAGAAATTAAATACTTACATGCCAATGCACTTCAGTTGCTAATGTGCTTAATACAGTCACCATATCACCTTGCTTGATCAACTCCTCTCAATTACTAATGTGTTTAAAACAGTCACCATAGCACCTTGCTTGATCAACTCCATTGTGAGTCATGACTAATGGACAACAATTTCAACATAACAAGAAAATATGGCGGTCAAAGTAATCGAAAAAAAGGTTTGCAAGTAACATACTAGTAATCCAGTCCTGGATTGCAGTGTTCACTGCAATTAAATACTTAGATTCCCAGTTCTGGATTGAAGGCTACTCTCCCCACTTTATAGGCTTCTCTTCCCACTTGTGGGGCTGTCTTGGTCCCAGCCTCATGGCTAGGGTAAAAAAAAAAGAGGATTTTACGGAAAAAGGCCTTTTATATTTGCATTACATATGATTAAACCCAATTTTTCAATGTGCACAGATTGGGTCAATTGGACTTGAATTTATGCAATATATATATATATTTTTGTATGTGGGGCTGAGCGTCACTTAGTTGTATAAAAAAAAAATGTAGACAAAAAAGGATGAAGAGAGAAGAAAGTAGAAAAGGAAGAAGAAGAGAAAAAGAAAGAAAGAAAAAGAAAGGATAAAGAAGAAAGGAAGAAGAAGAGAGGAAGAAATGAAGAAGAAGAGGAGAAAGAAGATAAGAAAGGGAAAAAGAAAAAACCTTAATCCCTTGTTTTCTTCATCTCTTCTTCTTCTTTCTTTCCTTCCTTTCTTTTTTTTTTCCCTTTTTCTTCCTTTCTCCTTTTTTTTCCCTTCATTTCTGCAGGGTTGAGTGACGCTGTTTTTTTTTTCTACAAGGTTGAGTGACCCTATAGGAAAAAAAAAAACACGCAGAGAAAGAAAGGAAGAATAAAGGAGAAAGAAGAAAGGAAGAAGAAAAGAGGAAAAAAGGAAGAAGAAGAGAGGAGGAAGGAAATGAAGAAAAAAGAGGTTTCTTCTCCTTTTTCTCTCTTCTTTCTCCTCTCTTCTTCTTCCTATCTTCCTCTCTTTTTCCTTTCCTCTTGGCTTTTTTTTTTTTATGCCCAGCTAAGTGACACTACCATCACTTAGCCCCACATACAAAAAAATTTTTTTTTTTTTTTGCACGAATTTAAACCTAATTGACTCAATCAGTGCACATGAAAATTTTGACTTAATCATATTTAATGCAAATCTAAAAGGGCTTTTTCCCATAATATCCTCAAAAAACTAATTTAAAAAAAATCCCAACAGCATTTATGTTCATGTCCATCAGACAATTCTAACGTCACAAGTTTCTAGTTCATTCCATACTTTGGGCTTTCTGCAAAGTTGATAGCCACATCAGAAGAAAGCAGTCAAGAATATCTTTCCCAGTAACCAATATTGGCAACTCTGTGCAAGACTATCATTCTCATGGAAACAAGTACATTTTAATTTATGGGATTTAAAAATATGTCATTTAGATCCACCTAATAATCGTAGATCCAATTATTGTGTGTTAATCGAGTTAGGTTAATATTCTCTTGGGAACCTCATACTTTCGCGGCTTCAAGCATTGAGGTCGTGAACACCAGTACTTTTGAGTAAACACAAAGTTTTGACACATGCCCACAATTTTTAGGTGGGTCCTTGCATAATTGAGTAGTAAAGGCATTTTCATCCCTATCAAGACTCCCGGGAAGGGGTTTCTTAATGCCCTAAAATTAATTTTCAAGGAAAGTATGGGTCGTATAACTAGCATAGAATTAGAATAATGAATATTAAGTTTTCAATTGGTAGGAAAAGATATTTGTGGAAAGATTATATATATATATATATATAATAAAAGAAGATTATAATTGTATTAAAGTTTGCTTTGGTGGTCATTTCTCACAAATTATTCAAATATGGGAATATTTAAAATAATTAACTCCAAAATCATTGAATTTATCAGTCAAATAAATTAAATGAATTGTTTGGATTGCAAATATGAATTCCATGGAAATAGAAAGAATAAATGCAGTCGATGGGGTAGACAAAAATAAGGTCAATACTATACTCGGGGCCTTTTTTTGAAATGGTGTGAAAGTAATTTTCATATCTATTCATCTGTGCAAATATTGATGCATAAATGACTTTAATCACACAATATTTTTCACACTTTACCTGTGCATCATAGGGCAAATGACCACATATCAACGTGATGAGAATCATTTACATATATAAACCATTACAAACATACAACCCCAAAGTTAATATAAAAATTCTCAAGGTCAATCTAGGTATGGCTACGTGGGTGTGGTACTTGTACTCTGTGAAACGGTGGTGAGCTTCTAAGTTTATACAAGCATTCTAAATTCATTTAAAAAAATAAATAAAAATAGGGGTCTATCTTTAAAATCCACATAAAAATCCTCCCTTTGCCCCCAAATCCAAACTATCTATTAAGGTTTGGACCCCTCAAGCAAAAATCTTGAGTCCGTTACCAGAAATTCCCATAATTATAAACTCTAGAAATGACGAGAAAATCTTATATATCATGTTAGTCCATACGAAATGCAATTGATGCGACAACTTTATGATGTGAGATCTCATTGATCCAAATAAAAATTGAAAAGAAAAAAAAAGACCAGATGATTAGCAACCCGTTTTCCATAACACCTACCAAGAAATATATTCTGGTGGGTGCTTTGAAATTCCCCTCCCCTGCCACTAAGCCAAACCAGCAAAACAAATAAAGATAAATAAACAGGACAAACAAGCACATATATGCTGGAGAATTGAATGCTAACTGTTCTCCCACTACCAAGAGGAAACATTGCACAAGAACTATCAATAAAAGCATAAAGAACAGGCAAGAACATTACTTGTGAGTTGGGATTGCCGGAAGATATCCTAGCGAAAGACAGAATGAAACAGAACTGATTGCAATAGGGCCATACCTTTATGGACATAATCCCCTTTGTTACCCCACACAAGGCACACTCCTTTTCTGTTAAAAACCTATCTTAAAATTCTCATAGACGGTACAAAATTCAAGTTATAATTCATGATCTAACAAAATTAAATTGAATTTTCATTCTATACCAAGCAGATTGTTGCAATACATGTGCCCTTGATATGCATGTTCTCGCATAAGTGGACTAATTACGGCATGCCAAAGGAACCTACATAATTGTTGCAATATGCACCCCCCCAAATTTTAACAATTTCTTTTCCTTTTTTTGATAAATTTTAAAACATGAATTTATAGCAGCCTTATCCAAACAGTCACATCGCTTTCACTACAGTTGAAATGAAAACAACCTCTCCACAACGACAGACTGTAAAACAAAACACATTGCCGTTGGTTAAAAAAACTAAAAATGTCTCCCAACGGTCGATAGACAAATGAACGATCACCACCACCCATTCCATCATGGCCCACCCAATCAATGGCCACGATCGTCACCCACTCCACCGACTCAGCCCCAGCAGCCTGATTTGCAGGCAGTCCACGACACGCCACTTTTTCAACACCCGTGATTCCAATCCTACCCGCAGCCTCCTTTCTGCCCCCTCTGATTCCCACAACGATGCTCCGACCCCTCTCACCTTCCGCCACGTGTCCTCCCTCCCGATAGGTGCTGACGCACACAACGATTCTGACCCAGACAATGGAATCGAAAATTTTGAATTTAATAGCCGTTACCCGAAGCCCAGGACACCTAGGGTTTATCGCTTTCGGTTTTCTAGGGTTTTGCTTCCATGGCTTCTTCTCCTTCGTCGTCTGATCCTCCTGTACTGAAGATCGAAGCTGCCCCAGCAGCTGTAGGTGGTGGTGGTGGAGGAGGAGGAGGAGGAGGAGGAGGAGGACGGGGAGGGGGAGAAGCTTCGGAAGCTCTAATGGCGACGGATCGCCTCCTGTTCAGAGGGCTGAAGAAGGCGAGGAAGGAGAGGGTTTGTACGGCTAAGGAGAGGATAAGCAAGATGCCGCCGTGTGCTGCTGGGAAAAGGAGCTCGGTTTACAGAGGAGTTACTAGGTATCGATTGATTGTTCAACTTTGTTTGGAGGTTCTGTTTGGTCTTATTCCTGGATGATTCTGATTTTGACCCTGATTTGGCTGTTGTTGAAATCCCCAGAATGGACAGTGAGGAATTTAATTGAAGTTTTCTCAAGCATCTGTTTGGTTGTGCTGATTGAAGGATGTGATTTTATTAGTGTGTTTTCCTGTATCTTAGAGTATGCGTGAATGGGTTCTCCGTCGTCATCATCGTCTTGGGCTTTATTGCAGTAGAGGGTTTGTTGGATGTAAATAGAGAATCATAGGGGTGGTGAGCTTTTGATTTTGATTTTTAAACATTGATTTACCACTTATCTTTGTTGTGGTCAATACTTGATGACACTTAAAACTCATTTCTTTATGGAAAAAATTTGACTCATGATAGATCTAGATCCCTTTCAATGATGACCCGCCTTTGCTTGAAGGCTCCAATTAATTCCTTGCTGTTGATGACGGCTTAGTTACCTACTTCGTTCATGAGTTCTTTGAACACCGAATAGTTCATTTCGAACAATTCGCAGTTCGATTCACAAACTGTCTCATCGAATTAGTCTCATCTACTTCTCTAAATTAAGTCCATCATCATCATCATCATCAAAGCCTTATCCCAACTATGTTGGGGTCGGCTACATGAATTCTGTTTCTCCATTTTTTTCTATTTTGAGCTAAATCTTTCGATAAGTGAAATTTCTTCAAATCTAAATTAATGACTTCCATCCATATTTTCTTCGGCTTGCCCCTATTTCTCTAAATTGAGTCCTATTACCTATAAACCCAGTTGTGGTGTCCACCTGAAAATCCGAGCAATTCAAAAGAATGGTGCCTCTATGAATCTATCTATTAGCACTAATCCACATCTTACTTCAACAAAAATGGCACGTTAAGATTGCCAACCAATAAACCATGATGTTTTTTTTTTCAATTTTAACCATGTATTTTGCACACAATCAGTGTATATGGGCCCAACTCTAATTAGTAAAACTCACAATAGTAAATATAGAAAACAGTTATCTTTGTTGATTTGGATTTTAGATGTGGGCCTTAGTGATTGCCTAAGCATGGACACTAATGAATTAGTTAATTGAACTTGTTGAACTCAAACTATGAATTAGACGAATTTGAGATGTGAATTGAATGAACCTAATCCATCAAATTCATTGATCCACCAAAGACTCGAATTACGAATTGCGAACTCGAATGCGAATTAATCGAATTGTGAACTAGGTTACTATGGATGATAACAGCCTTTATAATTGGTGGTGCAAGATGAGAGGGGCCTGCGGAGATAAATGTGGATGTAAACCCCTTTCTCTGGGATTAGTCATCATGTTGCGTGAATGTTTACCATGTCAAACAGTGTTGTTCTCTTCTCCCTAACAACAAGGATAAGTGTAGGGTAGCATGGAGAATTTTTGTTGCATATTTATGCTGGAGGTTATGTTTAATGCATCATATCAAGTTCTTTTCCCCCATTTTATTTGTTTATGTTCTTTATATCATGTCATTGAGGGCGACTGCATGTGATGTGTTCAAACTTATTAGCTTGGTGCCGAGAGGTGTATATTGCTTCTTCTTGTGCACTTTGATCTTGTTCCAAGAATTTAATTTCACTGCATCAAGTACTTGGACTTTCTGATGTGTTTTTCAGTTTCTTGGTAGTGATTCTATAAATTGGTGTAATATCTGTTGGTTATGTTTTAGCATAACTGCAATATCATGTTTGATGATCCCTGCGGCTGCTTTTCTGCTATAGTTGTTTCTGTTTGAATTATAGCTTCACCTTGTAGATTGAAGTGTCATGGTGTATTAACAGGCATAGATGGACTGGACGCTATGAGGCTCACCTTTGGGACAAAAGTACATGGAACCAAAACCAAAATAAGAAGGGGAAACAAGGTATCACATTCTTGTAGCATTTTGAGGGTAAGAGATACTATATAGTAAAGTGTTCATAGGTGTGAAATATTTGTGATAGACTCATTAGAATTCTTGCCATTTGGTAGTCTACACAACTATGTTATATACAATTTCCTTTCACAGGAGTTGCTTGTTAAACCAAATGTTGATTTTGTAGAAACAAGTATTTTCATTCTTAATATTTTCTTTATGCTTCCTTATATGGGTGTAATAGGGCTTAGGTGACATACATTCCTTTTTATGTCTATATAGTCTCTTTTGTTAATATTGTGGATACATGTTTGTCTACTCTATTCTCTCAAACTAATGGAAGGAGAGAAAGACAAGAAGATGAATGACTTGTCTATTGATGAATGTGATTGGTTCTCCCGTATATCATGTCTATTCCATTTACAATAAATATATATTAGCAGTACAATATCCCCTTAGTTCGGGTCATTTTGGGGCCATCCTAATCTCAAAAGAAGAATCTTACAGTTGTAATTACTCGAGATAATAAGAAAATAGGCACATTACAATGAAAGAACAACCATCTAGGTCAAGGATTGCAAGAGGTGGATGGCCAAATAGGTCAAAATCATATGGAATAGGGTTTGGCCAACTGCATTGGTTTGGCCCCGCCGGGGGCGGGGGGCGGGGGGGCGGGGGGGGGGGGGGGGGGGGGGGGGTGGAGTTGGTTTGTGTTTGTGGTGTTGTGTTCTTTGTTGGTATTGGGTTCGACTACGCAAGGATGAGGTTTGGCTGGGCTGAGGTGTGTAATTGGTGATGCAGCTAGTTGGGTATAGGGCTAGGAGGTGTTGCCATGATGGATTAGGGATTAGAAACTGTCACGCCCCACCCTTCACACATGCATGATATTGTCCACTTTGGCCCACGGGCCTCACGGTTTTGTTTCTGGTGGGGCTCAACCCACCAAAAGGCCTCATGCAAGGTAAGGGTGCAAGCTATATATAAACCCATTCACTTTCCTCTCTATAGTCGATGTGGGACTCCAGGATGTCACAGTCCACCCCCCTTAGGGCTGCACGTCCCTGTGCAGTAGCCTACCAGTTCCTGTAGCCTGCCAGCCCTCTTGGCCCACCCACATATGAACCCGCTCACTTGCACCAGGCCACGGCAGGGACCCACACTCGATCTAATCGAGAGTCGGCTCTGATACCATTTGTCACACCCCACCCTTCACACATGCATGATATTGTCCGCTTTGGCCCATGGGCCTCCCGGTTTTGTTTCTGATGGGCTCAACCCACCAAAAGGCCTCATGCAAGGTAAGGGTGCAAGCTCTATATATAAACCCATTCACTTTCCTCTCCATAGTCGATGTGGGACTCCAGGATGTTACAGAAACTGTTGGCTATGGTGGATGGGTTTGGGATTGGGGTGTGTTGTTTGTGGTGTTGTGTTCTTTGCTGGTGTTGGGTTTCACTAGGCTAGTATGAGGTTTGGCTGGGCTGAGGTGTGTAATTGGTGATGCGGCTAGTTGGGTTTAGGGCTATGGGGTGTTGCCATGATGGATTAGGGATTAGAAAGTGTTGGCTATGGTGGATGGGTTTGGGATTGGGGTGTGTCATTTGCTGGTATTGGTTCCACTAGGCTAGTATGAGGTTTGGCTGGGCTGATGTGTATAATTGGTGATGTGGCTAGTTGGGTTTAGGGCTATGGGGCCGTGGCCATGATGGATTAGGGATTAGAAAGTGTTGGCTATGGTGGATGGGTTTGGGATTGGGGTTTTGGAGGCTAGGGTTTGATGGGGAAAGGTTGTATGGCCAAACGGGTTAGGGTTTATGGTTGGTTTTGATAGGGGAGGAGAAATTTCGAAAAGAAATAGCAAAATACCACAAAGTAGAAAAGAAGATAAGTAGAAGAATACCTCAGAGTGGCTAGGCATCACTCCTAATGGCATCACAGCAATCACATCACTAGGAGGGAGAGCAACAGCAAGGTTTGAATGATTGAATTTTTCTAAAAGCATGAAAGACCTCAGATTTATCATGCATAAAATAAATCCTTGTAAAGCAGCTATAATCATCAATAAAAGTGACAAAATACTTATGGTGAGACTGGAAAATGATAGGTCTAATCCCACATAGATCAGTGTGAATTAAGTCAAAATAGGCCGTGGTAATATCATTGTGTGTGGGAAAGGGTAGAATTTTACTTTTGCCAATTTTTGTATCTTGAACAATATAAACATCCTTTAAAAAGCAGTGAAATTTGTTCATGAGCAATCCACTTTTGAGCATTATGATGTCCAAGTCTTTTTAGGCCACAATTGACAATCATTATTGAAGGAAGAACATCAAAGCAATGAAAACATATTGTTCTCATATGAAGCTGGTATGCGGAAAATGTTGACTGCATCTAGTCCCTTTCCTCATACCGATTTGGATGCAAAGAGGGCATGAATCATGGTTTTAAAAATCAGCCAAGTTTGAGTTGACTTGGACTCGACATGGACCGAGTTGGGGTCCCATGGACTCGGACTAGGCTTGGGTCATTGAGAAAAAAGAGGGCAAAAAATGGGGGAGAGGATGGGGGATTGAGGAAAAGAACAAAAATTGATATAAAAAAGGTCTACAGCTGTTTGCACATAAGAGAGAGAGAGAGAGAGAGAGAGAGAGAGAGAGAGAGAGAGAGAGAGAGAGAGAGAGAGAGAATCATTGAAAAAAAAAGAAGCAAACAGTGACCTGTCATCTAAGCTTCTTGGAACTGGAAGTGGAGGACATACAAGTGAGAGGAGAGATGGACTGGCCTTTCCTTTCTAGCTCTCAGGTTTTGGCTGAAAGGTTGTGTTTCCTGCTGTAGCAGCTGTACTGTGCTGCCTGCTGCCTTGCTGTGATGTGATATGCTGTCAACTGTGATGGTTGCTGCCTGATGTGCTGAGCTGTTTGTAGTGTTGTTGCCTATTTGCTGTGCTGCTGCCTGTTGTTGTTGGTCAACTTTTCTTCTTCTTTCTGCTACAGGCTACATCTCTCTCTTGCGGTTGTCTCTGCTTCTTGTTTATTTATTTATTATTTATTTCTATGGTTCACTAGTTTGGTGCAACCTTGGAGTGATATTACAGGAGAAACTTAAGGGGGTTTTGTAGAGAGGGGACCTTATGATTTTTTCTATATATATTTAAAATTTTTTTAGCATAGGAAGCCAAGTTGGATCCCGAGTCCGGGTTTTTAAACCTTGGCATGAATTGATTGATTAAAAATGTTATCATGATAAGCAAACAACAAGCTTTTGAAAATATTAAAAATAATTCTCAGTGAGAAAAAGTTTGGGGAAGGAGCAGAAGATAATTATCAGGTGTATCTCCTAATAAGGCAACAGATAATTACATAGCTGTACACGTGTGTGCTTTTGACCAAGTAAATGGGCCTAATTGAAATGGGTTGTGAGCCAGTTGACAAATACATCATTAATATGGGCGTCCAAAGGGACCTTCAGAGTCTCTGGCATATGGTGGAAACAACTCATTCCAAAATTGCCAAAGATGGATTGCTAGAGACAGACTCAAGCTACTGTTGAAGTGGACAATCTCAGCACAGGTCCATTAATACTGGCCCAGTCCACTTGTATATTATCCCGCATGTGGGAATTGGTCAAGATTGTACCGATCATGCTTAAGGAGATTTAATTAGCCTATTGTTAGGTGAGATTGATTGTATCATAATTGTACATTCTATTTTTGTAGCCTTGATTAAGGCAATTTTATCTTATAAAGTAATCAAAAGTACTAAAGTGGCACTATTACATCAAGATTCCTCATAATTTATATCGGTGGAATGGAGCCAGAGCAACTTAGTCCTTTTACATTTGTCATTAGTTTCTTTTTATTATTATGGGAGAGTGAGTCGAACTACTCTCTCTCTCTCTCTCTCTCTCTCTCACACTGTAACGACCCAAGAATCTGGAGCTCTTCAGATTCTTAAGACGTACCCAAATTTTTATAACAACACCACAGAAATCAAATTCTCATGAGCATCAAGGTCTAAAACAATCAAATTTCATTGTATTTCAACCATTATGTATATACTAGAAGTCTTGATAACACTACTAAATAAGACAATTTCTATTTGTGGAAAAGAAAAATATCTGAGTCGTGGGCTAATCCCAACTATAAATCTATTCTTTGCTTTTCGCGCTCTGGATCAGCCACGCATGCCAAAATCTACCAGCTGATCTCCGTCACTCCCCGTAACCTCCATGACTGCATTACCTGAAGTAGGGCGAACCACTGGTCAGTAACACTGGTAAGTAGAATAGGAAAACATCAAGGTATAGCATAATCCAAACATTTAATGAATATTCATGTATTCAATAATGGTGTTAAAATAATATCTTAAATCATTTTCTTTCTTGAGTAATTCTCCCACTGCAGCATCAAATGATTCCGATACCCTATATGGGTGTATCTACGTTTCTATCAACAACATGGCTTATCATCCACCATGATTGCTGAATCTGTTCCGACACTCCTTCACTGGAGTATCTACATTTCTATCAACAACATGGTTAATCTTTCCACCATGTGTGTTGAACTGACTTCCCTCAACTAACATCCATGAGAGAAGTTTTATACTCAGTGCCAGCAGTTGGTGTTACTCTATTTCAAACATCAATAGCAAATTATTGAATAAATTTATTATAGATTCATCTCCACCATAGTCGGTTGCATCTTCTTATTCTTTTCTTTGGCTAGTACCACATAACACTGGTTAATCCTCGCCCTATTCCTAGTTGGAATTGGTACCAGACTGTGGCACTATCCATATTTTACTGAGGAATTTACTTGTTCTTTATAAAATTAATTACAGGAAGTAAGGCATAATTATTGAACTCATATTAAATTAGATTGAGTGTTTAGTAAATGTCCCATATTAATTTACAATCTATTCCAGCTCAAATTTAAATGTGATGACAAAATTTCATCATTTATTATAATAAATATCATGCTTGTAGTATTCAGCAAAAAATCAGAAATTACTGATCTTTGCATGTTATTAAAAGAGTTTCAGTAAAAGGGGTTATTAATAAAATTACATGCATCAGGGACTATTCTGTAATTGTATCAAACTAAAATTACAAGTTGTGCCACTTGACATCTTCACCCATATAATATCGGAACGTAGACGTCAATACCCGTTAACGCCTGGCCACTTTTGACACTTTAGATGGTGGGGCCCAACAGTCCGAATCGCATGGGCCTCCACCAGTGGGGTCGCCCTAGGGTCCACTAGCAGATGTGGGGACCTGATTTCTGATCAGGTGGCCCACATGGTCCCACTATCACTGTCGACCAAATCCTGTTTTGACGATCCAGTTTCACAAAAACTCGTATAACGTTTGAATCTCTTTGCAGTTCTAACACTCTTTCTTCCTAATCCATAGTTCAGAAGTTTATTAATCATAGAGAATCAATTCCATCAAGTTTCCAAAGATGTTGATCGTAACAAGGGCCCAAATTTTAGAAATTTCCTTCGTCAGAAATAGTTTTCGTCAGGGCTTCTCAAACAGGATTTGGATGGTGGACCCCTAATGGTTCAATCCCCACGGGACCACCACATCTGTGGTCGCCCAACAGTCCTCCACCAGATGTGGGGTCTTGATCCCTCATCAGGTGGGCTATGGGGACCCACAACTCAAGTGGACAAAATTGGTTTTTGCCGACATGATTGCAGAATCTTCCAATTCTGATTTCGATCATTGCTGTAATAAGATATTTCTATGATCTACACCCATGTTTATTAGACTACAAATCTCAGAGACCCAATTCGACAGGTTCTAATAGAGATCTGTGAAATTCTAAATAATATCCTATTTTGGTGATGCCGACAATATTGTCACAGTAAATTTAGTACGGCACAGCCCATCAGTCGATCAGTTAGTACGGAGATTCATCAGAATTCAGACCTTAGATCATCGAGTTTAGAATTCTACTCACCTGGTATAATAGTGTATTGCTCTGGCAGTGACCCGTCTCACGTCAGACATCCACTGTCATCCCGCTATTGATCTTGATCTTCCTCTCCTTTGAACAATACCACACCAATTTAGTCTCCCTCTCTTTCTCTCTCTCTCTCAAAATTTTCTCTTTTTTGTTGATGTGTGAGATAACAGGAGACTCTACACATATATATATTGTTTAAAGGAAAGTCCTGTTTGGAACTACAAGGAAGTCTTTTGGTAATAGTGTTCCTAGAGAAAGGTTGGTTCTGGACTCCCTGTTCTTGCCTATTTTGAATTTTTTAAAGAATCCTAATCCATGACTTCTCATTTTGACTTCAACTATGGTAGACTACTATGGCCCACCCTATAAGGCTGGCCCACCAAGACATGTTAGGTTATTACACACACCCGCATGCCCACCTCCACTCTAGTTTACAACTAATTTAGAAATGCCTTCCGGTCTTATCTCTGTTTCTTTGAAGCTGGTTGCATTTTGTTTTAATAATAAAAATTATTTTCCATGCAATCTTGTAGGCTTTGTTTCTATGATATTCTGGTCAATTGGGCTTGGGTAGTTGAGTACCTCTGTTTTTTCCAAATAAACCTAATTTCAAATTTAACATTGAATTTAGACTACATTTTCTGTTGATCTAACAGTATATTTTATGATTTGCATGGAAATGGTTGGTGCTTCATCATTTCTTCAGTTTACTTGGGTAAGTTACTAAAATTCTCTACATATATATATATTTGTATCTAACTCATTCTGATGCCTGGGTAAATGTTATTTATCATTGCAATGATGAAATACTTAGGTGCATATGATGATGAGGAGGCTGCGGCTAGAGCATACGATCTGGCTGCTCTAAAATATTGGGGTCCAGGGACTCTCATCAATTTTCCTGTGAGACAAATCTAACTGAACTTCAAATATTTTGATAGTTGATTTTTCGACTAAGATGCACAATTGAAATAACTGATCTCCTCTTTTCTTATTACAAGCTTCAATAGGCGCAACTCAGTTACCAAATGCTTGAATTTCAATTTAAAGTTCAGTTAAATGCGACTTTAACGTCTGTTTATGGTTGAACTATAAGGTCTTGTATGCCTGCTAGCATATTTGTATGGTTTTATTGGCAGTATTGAAATTCATTTAATAACATGAATAAATGTACAAATATGATTTTCATATGGATTTTTCGATCATTTTGTAATGATTGATGTATCATGTACATTGCATGCTGAACTGCAGATTGCTGATGCTATAACCGTGTGGAACTGATGCAGGTTAGCGATTATGCACGAGATCTTGAAGAGATGCAGATGGTTTCGAGAGAGGACTACCTTGCATCACTAAGAAGGTAATAATCTTCCTTTGTTACTGTGTTTGGCTGTTTTTTTTGGATTATGCTAATTTTCCCCTTTTTTGAGATGGTCTGTACAATTTGTCACACTAAATGGTATAATGCTGTAGAAAAAGTAGTGGCTTCTCAAGAGGTTTCTCAAAATATCGTGGAGTTTCCAGGTATGTGAAAATATACCATCCAGTTGATATAATTTTATGCTTCTACTTTTGTTGACGTTGTGAAGTTTTTGCCATACGTATGTTTATAGAATTTGCTGCTGTCAATATTTTCAGGACCTAAAAAGAACATTATATCTCCTTTAAGTAAGTGTCAGTGGGCCCCAAAAATTGATGGAATGATAAACTGAGACAGCAATGGGATCCTACAAACATTTATTGAACTGAGACTTAGCTCTTGCAGGAAGAGGGTTCTGATACTGTTATAGATTCAGAAAAGAAAGATTAAATCTGAATTTTCTGGAAAATGTGTTTTCATGTAGTGAGGACACACACTTTAAATAGTTATCTAATATTTTACAAATAAGAAAGTGCTCCTTCAGACATTTCTTCAATAAGGGTATAGTGCATGGGCAAAAAATGGAAAAATAAATAAATAAATAAAGCAGTGTAAGCACCATCATTCGTGTAGCATCTTATAATGTCATCTGTAGGTGTAAACCATCTTACATGTGGCATCTTATAATGTCATCTGTAGGTGTAAACCAAATGTGGCTGTCTTCAAGTTATAGTTATTCTGGAGGCACATTAAATTCTTTTTGTTGCAATTTATGGGCCTGTAATCAGATATAGGCTGGATATTAAATGATCATTGGATCAAAGTATGCATTCTGAATATATGATGATGCTCCCATACTCCATATCCGAGAACAAGAAAGTATTACAAAACCCAACATAAATGGAAGAATAAACTTAAAAAATTACTCTTGATGAAGATACCTGAAAAAAGTTTACATCATTATTATGATCCCCTTTATGTATAAAAACTTTAATTCCCAAGAACACTAATGGATCTTGACTGTTTACACTTTAATTAACTGATCATTCATGATAACATGACCATGCAAAATGCGTGTATGTGAGAGAGAGAGTGAGAGAGAGAGAGAGAGAGAGAGAGAGAGTATTTCCTGAGAAAACTAAATGATCTAACCCCCATTGATTGACCCATATTTGATGACATATTTTTAAGAAATGAAAAACTGACACAGACACTCATCGAGAGATACCACTAAGAAGTGAAATACAAATCCAAACGCAGAGAAATAGCAAGCATAAGTAGCATGAAATTAAATACAAGCACAAAGACACAAAAACGGGGGTCATCACATACACAGTTTAGTTGAGCATATGGTTACATGGCTAGGGTAAACTCATAATCCTAAGTTATCATTTTCCCCTTGATTGAGCTGATTTCCTGGTTAGGGTGCAATCATAATCTGATGTAGTCCCACTCAATATGATTCAGAACCACAGTTTGAGGGCTATTCTTTTCACAAAAGTAGCTGTCTGTTTCTCAAAATCTGAGCCAATATTCACAATCACCTAAGATTAAAAAAAGTATGTAAACAACCATAACATTCACCTCAAACTCAAGTTGAAGGAAGTGACCCCCACATAACGATTGTGAATTTTAATGTTTGCATTTGTGTTTTAAAACTCATTAAGAGTTAGAGTTAACTCAGGCTCAGTTATGGACGAGCTGCTTTGTACGGGGCTTGGCCAAGTCTCACAAAAGTGCCACTCAACCAACTATAAAAGGTTTGAAAACTTTATTTCTACCCACTAAGGGATCCTTTACCTCTTAAGCGTGATTTTAAAATGAGTTTTGCATGTGCATGTTACATATGTAAATGTTACGCCTGTGATGCAGTATCATGTTTGTCAGAATCACCATTTTCATGAGTAAATGACTATATCCAACTAAGGATCAAAATAGCGTTGTGGAGGGGGAGCGGTCAGTGGCCAAAACATTATACAACGGGCAATACGATACACAGCCATTGCGATGATATGTTGCAGTGTAGTGGTGTAAAAAAAATTTCAAATCTTGTGTAGCTGCCAATCTTGTGTTGTTATTATTATTATTATTATTATTATTATTATTATTGTTATTTTTGTAAGAGCCAACATTGTGTGGTTTTAGTGATTTGAACCATGTAAGGGGTAGACACAATCTTAGGGAAGGTTATAATTTTAGGAAAGGCTGTGGAGAAGTAATAGGAAAAACAATGTTTTAAATTAAAGTTGTCTACTAGGTTTTATACCATAGTGCCGCTATCTTCAAAATATCATAGCCTCGATTGCTATAGTTGATAATGCAGCTGTTATGCTATTTTGAACCTGGCATGCAACAGTTTTAGATGTATTTGGAATTTTTGTCACAAATTTCTCTAGTTCCATGAAGATTTGAAACTAAATTTCCCGATATTGACCATTATTAATACAAGAACATTGCATGCTTTGGATCATGAATTTTAGGGCTGATAAAACTTCTGTTGAACTGGAATGATACAATGGACTTACTGTCTTCTATCCGGAACTGACATATGTTTTGTTTGGAACTGGTCGAAACGGCCGGAACTAAACGGAATTTAGGCCGGAAAGTTTTTGGGCCTTGTTCCGTTCTGCACCATGCTAATTCTAGTATGTTCCAGCCGGAATTGGCCGGAACAAAATGGAATTGACAACTACACACCATTTTCACACTCATTTACTCTCTCACATGGATGAATGAGCACAGACAGATGCTAAACCATTTTGCATGTGAATCATTGACATTAACACATGTAAATGACTGCAAACAAATGAATCCCAAATTTCCATTTTTTGAGATCAAACCCTTGTTTCTGGATAAATTTAGCATGAGAGCTATTCATCCCAATGAGCAGTTTTCTATTTGAGCTTCTTGAGTTAAGATATCATGTTTCCACTTTCATAAAAAGCTTAGATCACATATAATGATGCATGTTTTCTTTAGAGGTAGTTTTTTTTTTTACCATATATATGTATTTGAAAAAACTAAACAGTTTTCTTATGATAAAATGTATTTTTCCTAAAAAATTATAGGTGAAGACTAAAATGTGTTTTTGTTACTTTTTATTTTTTTATTTTTTTAGGCTTTGAGATGAAAGAGTGTCGACCTCATGGATCCATGTTTTTAACCTCAAATCTATGCTTCTACACTCAATAAGTTTTTCCAACAAAAGATTTATTTTTAAACCTGTAAAATTATTTTTCTTTGTTTTTTCTTTCAATATTTTATATGTTTAGAAACATAATGAAAGTAAATCTATGGGTTTTCACTTAATCTATATGTTTTCAAATATCCAATTAATGATCATCTCATTAATGCCATTTTTTAATGGCATTGAAGATGGAAAAGAAAGTTGATCCTGGGTGGGCTTATGGTGAAACGGTTGGTGAAGACCTGACACATGGTTTGGTGCAATTATTACCAAAAGTATTAAATGGTGGGATTTAATATTTCAAATGTCATTTAGGACATGTGTTTGGGGATGCAAAGTGTCATGCCCCACTCTTCACACATGCATGATATTGTCCGCTTTGGCCCACGGACCTCATGGTTTTGCTTCTGGTGGGCCTCAACCCACCAAAAGGCCTCATGCAAAGTGAAGGTGCAAGCTTTACATATAATCCCAATCACTTTTTTCTCTATAGTTGATGTGGGACTCCAGGATGTCATAATCCACCCCCCTTAGGGCTGCACGTCCCTGTGCAGTAGCCTGCCAGTTTCTGTAGCCTGCCAGCCTTCTTGGCCAGTCCACATATGAACCCGCCCACTTGCACCAGGCCACGGCAGGGACCCACACTCGATCTAATCGAGAGTCGGCTCTGATACCATTTTGTCACGACCCAAATTCCGGGGCCCTGTCGGAATCTGAGTTATAACACGATGGCATACAATTCATACACATAAATCAAATAAACACATAAGGCATAAACATCATTTATTAAGATAAATCTCTCCATATAAATCATCCAATAAGGTTTTCAATGTCTAAAATTCCAAAATAAATCATCAGATAATAATTTAAATGCCAAACTAAAAATTTCCTAATCTACTGAATATGGAAGTATCGTTATCTTCAGCCACGCATGCCAAACATTACGGGTTGATCTTCGCTATTCTCCTGTCCCACCGCAACTCGATTACCTGAAGGGGTAACCAATACCAGTATAAATTGGTGAATGAATCTCCTACTCTATCATACATTCGCAATTAACATAGTGACATCATTAGCACAAATAAATATAGGCAATAAATAATTAAATCAATTAAATAATTCAATGAATAGTACTCATTTTACGATACATTTCTGAACCACATCCTTGCACCAAGTCCACATATACCATTTCATTATACTAAAATTCATCGAGATGCCACTCCTGTATCTCCACATTTAGCAGCCCTTAGGACCCTTCGCTTCAGGACCGCATTGTCCTAATCTCCACATCCACAGACAACATAAACAATCTATCAATCGAATCCAATGATTCCAAAACCAGACAATCACAATAAACAATTCCGTGCTAGTGGTTCAGATCAAATCATACATAGCAGGACTTATGGATCAGAATACTATCTTATTTATTATTTAGTATATGCCTAGACCCTTTTTATCACATTATACACATTTTTTTTATTTTCAGTAATACAATCCTAATCAAACACCGTTAGTTTATCATTAGACATCTTTGATAATAGGCTTTATTCCAATTTAACTGCTTAGAATACAGGAGGACTTCTATGTAATTTTATTAACATTATGGCTGTTTTTATAACTTCCAATGAAATATCTTTACAATAGATATATATTAACAACAGTGGGAGCCATCAACAGTCGACTTCATCAGAAGACTCAAGACCCAGTTCGGTGAAGGCCTTCCTCACGCCCTGCCCTTTTCAGATCATCAGATGTTGGAGTCCAACGGTTCAAATCCATTGAGATCACAACTCCCAGGTTCTCACAAGGGTCCTCTACCAGATCTGTGGATCAGATCTAGCATCAGGTGGGTCATGTGGACCCACAACTCATGTCGGTAGAAAAAGGTATTCGTCGACTGAAAACATGTGGGTCCCTTTTTCCTGTTTGAATCTCCTCACTATCATCCTTCTTTATTTCATAAATCAACTTTCTAGGGTGTACGATCACAAGGAAATCACCCTATTCCTGTTCCAGATGAAAATATTATTTGTTCAGTTATCATCTTGCTCAAACAGGGGTCGTCAGACACAATCCACCGTGTCTGGCTTCTTGAAATCCTCAAATCTGGTGACTCAATTGATTTGTTCCCCACCACCAGATAGTTCTATTGAGGTTGACCCAGGGTGTTCTTTCAGATCATCGGATCTGATTGACTACCACATGATCCATGTGGGGCCCACAGTCTAATTATACACGTTTCACAAAAACAACGTAGTTCTTGACTCATTCTTGGCATCAAGCTTTCTAAATCATATACAAATCGCACCCCAATTTTCAAGAATAGACATGGGAGAGATCACTCACCTCTTGTAGACTCTTGTAGTATTTGGTCGAGCGTGGGACATCAACTGCCTGGTGTTTGCCTCCTTCTTCTTCCTCTTGGTATCTCCTTTCTCTTTAAGTCTCTCCCTTTCTTTCTCTGTGCTCCTCTCCTAGAGTTTAGAAAGAGGTAACGTGAAACAATTTAGAGGCTACAAGAGTTTATATAGATGTACACATCTGATCCCCCTTCCTAATAAGAGCTGTGAATAAGATTTCTTACCCTATTCCAGATTTACTTCCTTAGGGATACTTAGTGATATCTATCCAATCTTTGCTTTCCTAATGGGGGAACTGTGTACAGAATCCCTTATCTAAATCAAGGATTTGTTTCCTATCCAACAATTTGTTTCCTTAAAGGTGAAGATGTCATGAGATCTTCCCCCTTTACTAAGACTAATTCATGTAGTAATAGAATGGGTCCCATTACTTAATACATGATATTAAATTTAATACTCTGTCCCACAGCCACTAATTAACAGTAGAACGCCCCTTGGAATCAATAATTAAATAGATATATATATATAACAGAGCCTGAAATTCCCACCTTGGGTATTACATACTCCCCCCTTTGGAAAATTTGGTCCTCCAAATTTAAGACATACCTGAGGCAAAAAGTTGTGGGTAGTTCTTCTGTACGTCCCCTTCAATCTCCCATGTAGCTTCCAATGGACTATGGCTCGTGGCGAATCACATGAGAGGGGTCTGGCTCATAGCATAAACGCATGAAACACATTATGAACTCTGGCGAATTGTGGTGGAAGTGCCAACTCATAAGCATTGCCATCGCTTACACATCCTATGATCGGAAATGGTCCAATGTATCTCGGACTCAGCTTTCCTTTCTTCCCAAATCGCATAACTCCTTTGGTCGGTGAGACTTTAAGAAAAACCAAATCACTGACTTCAAATCCAAGTTCTCTTCTCCGCTTATCTGCATAACTTTTCTGGCGACTCTGAGCAGTCTTAAGTCTATCTCGGATTTTCTGTATATTCTCCGTGGAAGTTTTTACCCATTCAGGGCTTAGAAGCCGTCCTTCTCTTACTTCCTCCCAGCAGATCGGAGAACGACAGTTCCTACCATACAGAGCTTCAAACGGAGCCATTTGGATGCTGGAGTGATAACTGTTATTGTAAGCAAATTCTACCAGCGGTAACTGTTCATCCCATCCATCCTTAAAATCCAAAGCACAAGCCCGAAGCATATCTTCTAATGTTTGGTTGGTTCTTTCAGTCTACCGATCTGTTTGGGGATGGTAAGCCGTACTGAAACTTAACTTGGTCCCCATAGCCTTTTGCAAACTTTTCCAAAACTGTGAGATAAATCTACTATCTCGATCAAAGACTATAGATACAGGAACTCCATGTAACCGCACGATCTCATGAACATATTTTCGCGCTAATTGCTCCATCATAGTCTTACCCTTTAATGGTATAAAGTGTGCAGACTTTGTCAAACGATCTACAATGACCCAAATCACCTCATTGTGCCTAGATGTCTTAGGAAATCCTGAGATGAAATCCATGGTAATGTGTTCCCACTTCCATTCCGGCACAGGCAAGGGTTGTAATAATCCACTTGGTTTCCTATGATCTGCCTTCACCTGCTGATAGGTAAAACATCGTCCTACAAACTCTGCCATATCATTTTTCATTCCGATCCACCAAAACCTCCGTTTCAAATTCTGATACATCTTTGTGCTCCCGGGATGAATGGTATACCGCGTATGATGTGCTTCCGTTAATATCTCATCTTTGATTTTGCGGTTATTTGGAATGCATAACCGACCTCTGAAATACAATGTGCCATTATTAATAGAGAAATCCGGTTTATTATCCATTCTGCGAACTATATCCAGCAGTGCCTCATCATCTTGCTAGTGGTCCTTTATTTTCTGAATCAGTTCTGGTTGAACCTTAAAACTTCCCAACAACACCTTATCGCCTATAGGCCGTAACTCCACATCTAGATCCTTGATTTCTTCAAGTAGTTTCCATTCGGCAATCAAACAGGCCATTTGAGCCGATTTTCGACTTAACGCATCAGCAATGACATTGGCCTTTCTCGGGTGATAGAGAATTGTGAAGTCATAGTCCTTCAAAAATTCTAACCATCTTCGCTGTACCAAATTCAAATAAGCCTGTGAGAAAATATATTTTAGACTTTTATGGTCAGTGTACACCTCAAACTCTTCTCCATATAGATAATGTCTCCAGATTTTTAGTGCAAAAACTACGGCTGCTAATTCAAGATCATGAGTAGCATAATTTTGTTCATGGGACTTCAGTTGTCTGGAGGCATATGCTATCACCTTTCCATGTTGCATAAGAACACAACCCAAACCATGCAAAGAAGCATCACAGTATACCACAAATCCTCCACTTCCAGAGGGAAGAGCAAGTATCGGCACGGTGGTCAATCTCTCCCTTAATATGCGGAAGCTATCCTTGCATTTATCGTCCCATGAAAAAGGAACATCTTTTCTTGTGAGTCTAGTTAGTGGCCTAGCAATTGAGGAAAAATCTTTCACAAATCTTCTATAATATCCTGTTAAGCCCAGGAAGCTCCGTACTTCAGAAATTGATGTGGGTCTTTTCCAACTGGTAATAGCTTCGACCTTTGCCGGGTCCACAGATAACCCTTGTCCTGAGATAATATGGCCCAAAAAGGTCACTTGCTTCAGCCAAAAGTCACACTTACTTAATTTAGCATAGAGTCGATTATCCCTCAATAGCTGCGAGGACGTGCGTAAGTGTATTCCATGCTCTTCTTCTCCATTAGAATAAGTGTATATCATCAATGAACACCACGACGAATTGATCCAAGTAAGGCTGAAAGACTTGGCTCATAAGAGCCATAAAAGCTGCTAGGGCATTGGTCAACCCAAATGGCATAACCAGAAACTCATAATGGCCATATTGAGTTCTAAACGCTATCTTGGGAATATCCTCCTCCCTTACCCTGAGTTGGTGATATCCAGATCGTAAATCAATTTTGGAGAAGAATTTAGCACCCTGTTGCTGGTCAAACAGTTCATCGATGCGGGGCAACGGGTATTTATTTTTAATAGGGATCTGGTTTAACTGCCGGTAGTCAATATACATTCGCATGGATCTGTACTTTTTCTTAACAAACAGGACATGGGCTCCCCATGGGGATACACTTGGCCGGATGAATCCCTTATCTAACAGTTCTTGCAATTGATCTTTAAGTTCCCTCAACTCGGAGGGTGCCATCTGATAGGGTGCCGTAGATATTGGAGCAGATCTTGGTACCAACTTAATAGTAAAGTCAACTTCTCGGATTGGGGTTAATCGTGGTAGATCATCTAAAAACACATCGGGAAAATCTCTAACAACCGGAATATCTTCTAAGTTAGGTTTTTGTTTAGCTTCGGTAATGTAGGCCATGTACCCCGTACACCCATTCCTTAATAGCTCACAGGCTTTGATGGCCGAAATTATCCCAGCTCGAAAAGATTTTCTTTTCCCCTCCATGGTGACATGGGTATAACCTTTTAGGTTAAAGCGCACTACCTTGTTAAAGCAGTCCAGCACAGCCTGGTATTTGGAGAGCCAATCCATTCCCAATATAATATCAAAATCATTCATGTGCAATAATACTAAGTCGGTTGACATTCTTGTTTGTGCAATTTCTATCTCACAATCATAATATATAGTTTTAGTGCAAACGTGTTTTCTCGCCGGTGTTGACACAACTAATGCAGGAGTGAGTATAGTGGGGGAGTTTCCTAACTTAGCAGCAAAAAGATGGGAAACAAAAGAGTGAGTTGAGCCAGAATCAAATAGTGCATGAGCTTCGTACTTTGAAAGTAAAACCATACCCTCAACAATGTTATTTGCCGCCTCTGCTTCCTGGTGTGTAATAGCGAAAACCTTCGCATTAGGCGGTTGTGCTCCCTGATTCCCACCTTGGTTATTCCTGCCACGATTGAAATTTTGACCTTGAGGATGATCTTGTTGGTTGCCCTTCTGTGGATACTGCTGATATTGATTATTTCTTCCTTGTTGGTTCTATTGATATGATCGATGATTCTGCTGATGCCTTTGCTGGTAGTTTTGCTGATTCTGCCCCTGCATTTGTGTTTGTGGTCGAAACTGGTTTCCACCAGGATTTGTAGGACATTCTCGAGATCGGTGTCCCTCCTGCCCATAGCCATAACAAACACCCTTCCGCCTAGCCTGATTTCTTTCTTGGGCTATTGGGCAATCTCTAACCCTATGACCTTCTTTACCACATATGTAGCATACTCTAGGTCTCTTGCGACATTGATCTGTGTCATGTGATCCCCCACAATGATTGCAAACTGACCTAGTGTCTGTCCTTTGCTTTTTATATGGTGGCTGATTCTTGAAATTATCTTACTTTCCTACTGGCAGCACCTGCTGAGTTCTCCGATTAATATTTTCTATTGCTTCTTCAGACACACAAGTTTTTCTTAGCTCTTCTGCCTAGGTAGTTGGCTCATGTAATTTGACGTCTTTTTTGATATCTGCCCTTAGACCTGTCACAAAGCGCTCCAGTTTGGATTCTTCTGTAGCAACTAGGGTTTAAGCAAAGTGAGACAGCTCTGTGAACTTGAGGAAATATTTGGCTACGGTTAAGCTCCCTTGTAATAGGGTCTCAAATTCCCTTTTCTTCTGTGCTTTAATGTGGTTAGGTATAAATTTCTTTATAAACTCTTTCTTGAAAAAGTCCCAAGTAATTTCCGTCTCTTGCCCGTCAAAAGACTTCTTAGCAGCTTTCCACCATTCTTTAGCATTACCCTCAAGTTTGAATGCGCCTAATATTGCCTTCTGACGTTCTGTGCATCCCATAACTTCAAAAATTCCCTCCATATGCTCTACCCATTTATTTGCATCCCAAGGGTTTGTAGTCTCATCAAAGCTACGAGGTCGGAATTCATTAAATCTTTTGTAGAGGTTATCCTTCTTGCGATCCCTTACCCCGTTATTATTACCACTCCCAGAACCATCCCTGGCAACACTGAGTTCTTCACCATTTTCTCCATGCTGGTTGTTAATAGCAGTGATCTGTTCCTGAACTTGACTATAGGCTTTTATAAAATTTTTGAACATCTGCCGAGCATACTCCGGCATTTCCACAATTCTTTCACCCTGATTAGAGTTTTCAATAGCGTTATTCATTGTCCTGGTTCCTTTGCAAAATAAATAGTGAATAAGCCATCCTCTATCAATAATAGATCAAATTCCTTTCTTTTGCATCCATACCCCACGGCCTCACCACGTGCCCTACAGTTGCTAATTCTTTTACTCGCCTAAAACCTTATGCTCTGATATCATTTGTCACGCCCCACCCTTCACATAGGCATGATATTATCCGCTTTGGCCCACGGGCCTCACGGTTTTGCTTCTGGTGGGCCTCAACCCACCAAAAGGCCTCATGCAAAGTGAAGGTGCAAGCTTTACATATAATCCCAATCACTTTTCTCTCTATAGTTGATGTGGGACTCCAGGATGTCACACAAAGGGTTGTATAAATGTCCGCGCAGAAGTTAGACAACATGCACTTCTTCTTGGGAAGAAAATTGAGAAAGAAAAGTAGAAGAAAAACCATGATTTAATTGCTCAAACATGCTCTTTTATGATGATGTTGATTATATTGGGGACATTAAGGAATTAAAAGAGGAATTAGAGTGAGCAAAGAGGGCAACTTAAAAGAACTAGCTCGCTTCGATAAGTAGGTGGAGCCATTGCTTCTGGTGTAAGGAACAAGGAAGCCCTAAGGCTGGAAGCGAAAAGACCTGTGAAGTGCAGGATTCATCCTTGAGGTTAGGGACCATGCCGTCTAGGACCTAGGGCATTAAGCAAATGAAAATTTCATTCATCAGTGACATAGACATAGGTGACATGAAGCAAAAGGCCAGTCCAGCCATTTCAAAATTTATTCATTTCTATTTTCAATAGTATACTGCCAAATGTGGTGAATTCTGTGAAGCAAATGAAAATTTCATTCATCGGCGACATAGGCATTGGTGACATGAAGCAAAAGGCCAGTCCAGCCATTTCAAAATTTATTAATTTCAATTTTCAATAGTATACTGCCAAATGTGGTGAATTCTGTGAATAGTATACTGCCAAATGAGCTGAATTCTGTGAAGCAAATGAGGTTAGGGACCATGATCCCTTTCTGTCTATGACCCTAGAGTGTGAAGCAAATGAAAATTTCGTTTATCGGTGACATGATCATCAGCGACATGAAGCAAAAGGCCAGTCCAGCTATTTCAAAATTTATTCATTTCAATTTACAGTTGTATACAGTCAAATGTGGTGAATTCTGTGAAAACAGTACTGAAAACATGGTGTGAAACCTATTTAAGGTTAACTCCCTTTAGATAACTATTGTAAATTAGTTTTCCCAATCTACATTTGTAATTAATCTTCCTTTAAAGTCCTAAAGGGGTATTCATATAATTGAACAATTTTGTTTTTGATAGGCAACAATGAAGATTTATTAAGGAAAAAAGAGATTAAAAAGAATCCGCAGCCATAGCCAAAGGGCACTATGGCATAAAAGCATTATACCACAGAAACAAATTACATAATGAAAGCAACCAAATTAGAAGATCTATCAAGCCCTTCTTAGCCAAAGCGTCAGCGAAACCTTAGCTATCTGCCCAACATGAAGAAAACTCACTTGAATAGAAGACGATAGTCGATAGAGCTCTAGTCTCATTCAAGTAAAACTGAAATCTACCAGGAAACATAGCCGAAGAAGACACCCAAGAGATAGCATTAAGAGAATCGTTCTCAATTACTGGACTTGAAACGAAAAGAGGATGTATTGAAAATCTGAATTGCTTCTAATATAGCAACAACCTCTACTTCATTAGACTCCATACAGCCCACATGCTCTAAGAACAGAGCCAGGACAAAGTTATCACTATTTCGAAGCACCCCACCGATACCCGCCGGCCCAGGTTTTCCTTTAACAGCCTCATCTACATTAAACTTAAGCACACCTTCAATAGGAGGAGCCCAAGAAAACACCTTTTTCACTTTCCTAACCCCACAAAATAGAGAGGCTTCCCAATTGTGCAAGACACCATCAATTGTTAGACTATCAAAACTGCATTTTAAAGATGACCATTTAACAATTCGAGCCACCACCAAAAGCGTCAAATCCTCCACCGACGACGAAGACCTTCTAAACACTCGGTCGTTCCTCTATTGCCAAACAAACCGTAAGATTGCAAAAGGTACGAGTCTCCAAAGAACTAACCCATTGCCATGAAAAGTAGAGCACTTCGAAGCTTCGATCATCCTTGCCAAAGTCCTTGGGCTACACCAAAGGACACCACACCATAGAAGGAACCTACACCATAAGATGTGAGGAAACTCATAATGAATAAACAAATGATCTACTGTCTCCATCCCATTTCCGCATAGCACACGTAAGTTTGAAATAGATTCGGAAGTCAAACCTCTCCTAAGGTTATCTGCTGTAGAAACTTTCCCTAAAATAGAACACCTAGCAAAAGCTTCCACCTTAGGTGGAGCCAATCCCTGCCAAGCCAGGGAAGAAGAGGCTTTGGGTTGAGTTGAACCTTCTAATTCCCTTGCAAAAAACTTACAAGAGAATTTTTCAGAAGTACAAGGTTTCCAAATACAAGAATCTACTACATCCCTGCAAATGAAAACGTTAGAAAGAATACTGACCAATGACTCATACTCAAATAGAAGGACGCAAGCCCCTCCTGAAAGAAATATTCCAAGACCCAACACTCCCCCAACCCACACAACAGTCTTTAGCCAAAGACTACTTGTTGACCACAAGCCTATACGTCCTAGGATAGGACAAGAACAAAGGACCGAGCCCCCACCCAGTAGTTAACCTAGAATCGGACTCGACTTCCTTCCCCCACTTTAAAACCTTCCCCCCTCCTGAACACGTCCCCCCTCAACAAAGATAAATCCCCAACCCTCAGAATACAGGGCTTAATCAGAATCAATGCTTGTCCTATGTGCTTAGCTGATGAGGAAACTGTTGATAATCTCCTCCTAGGGTGTAAGCTGGGTCTTATATAGCCTTAAATCCCCAACCCTCAGAATACAGGGCTTAATCAGAATCAATGCTTGTCCTATGTGCTTAGCTGATGAGGAAACTGTTGATAATCTCCTCCTAGGGTGTAAGCTGGGTCTTATATAGCCTTTGGATCTTAGTGCTTGGTTGGTTTGGTATCAGCTGGGTCTCTCCAAAAACCATTTTGGAACTTTTCAATGCTTGGAAAATGATGTCAGGTGTAACTAAAAACATTCATGGAGTACCTTCTTCCTTGCCACCATATGGGTTACTCTAAATGTTTTGATGGAAGGTCCTCTAATTTGGAGAGTCTTTTAGATTGCATAAGACTCGAAACTGCTATTTGGGTTTCTATTAGTCCACAATTTAGGGGCATTCCAACTTATATGATTGTGCAAAATTGGAAAGAATTGGCTTTTCCCTTTGATGATGTCTAGTCTTTTGTTCTGTCTTTGTTTTTTGATAAAGCTTGCCAGTTGGTTCTCTTGTACTGTTTTGCTTTATTAATGAATTCGCTAATTTTCAATATATATATATATCATCATCATCATCATTATCATCAAAGCCCTATCCCAACCAGGTTGGAGTCGGCTACATGAATTCTATTTTTTCATTTCATTCTATTTTGGGCCAAATCCTTAGAAAAGTTAAAGTTCTTCAAATTTGATTCAATGATCCTACCTCTTGATGGGCCACCCACCTATATAGCCAAATTTTTTCTCACTGGTGCCATTACCGACCTATGTTCAATATGCTCAAACCATCTTAATCGGGTTTCTTTAATCTTATCCCCTATTGGTGCTACCCTTAAATGCTCTCGAAAGTACTTATTTCTAATTTTATCTTTCCTAGTTTTATCTTACCTCCACCTAAGCATTCTCATCTCTGCTACATCCATCTTACGTATATGCATCTTCTTAATTGACCAACATTTTGTTCCATAAGTCATAGCTGGTCTAATCATTGTTCTATAAAATTTGCAATTCAATTTCGTTGGCATTTGTTTGTCACAAAGCATTCCAGAAGCTAGTCTCCACTTCAGTCATCTAGCTTTTATCTTATGCTCCACATCTTCGTCAATCTCCCCATCCTTACTAATCATCGTGCCTAAGTACTAAAAAGAATCTCTATGTGGTATCTCTTGGGTTTCAATTTTGACAGTGGTTTCAGCACTTTGTATATGTCTATTGAAATTGCAATTCATATATTTTGTCTTTGTATGACTTATTTTAAAGCCTCTAACTTCTAATGTCCCCCACCATTTCTCGAGTTTTGCATTTACATCATTTCTTGATTCATCCACTAATACTATCATCTGCAAACATACACTATGGTACTTTTTTTTGAATATGCACAGTTAATTCATCCATTATTAATGCAAAGAGATAAGGGCTTAAGGCTGATCCCTGATACAAACCTATAGTGATGTGGAATCCACCTGTTTCTCTACATATGGTTCTTACATTTGTTACTGCTCCTTTATACATGTCCTTACAAATTTCAATGTAACCTCTAGGGATATTCTTTTTCTTCAAAACCCACTGAATTAAATCTCTCAGTACTCTATGATAGGCTTTTTCTAAATCGATAAAGACCATGTGTAGATTTTTCTTCTTTGCTCAATATTTTTCTATTAATTGCCTAAGTGAAAAGATAGCTTTCATAGTTGATTTTGCTGCCATAAAACCAAATTGATTTTCAGTGATTTTGGTCTTTTGTCTCAGTCTTTGTTCCATTATTCTCTCCCATAACTTCATAGTATGACTCATAAGTTTAATCCCTTGATAGTTGGTACAATTTTGTATATCTCCCTTATTCTTATATATAGGTACTACAATGTTTCTTCTCCATTCATCGGGCATTTACTTTGTTACAAGTATCTTATTGAATAGTCTACATAACCAACTCACTCCAACCTCTCCTAAGCATTTCCATACCTTTATCGGAATATCATCTGGGTCTGTAGCCTTTCCTATCTTCATTCGCTTCAATGCTTCCTTCACTTCCACCACTTTAATTCTATGGAGAAAAGTATGCTCTAGTAATGAAGTAAGTATGCTCTAGTAATGAAGTATCCTCCTTAACTCTTGTATTTCCCATATGTTCTTCATTTAAAAGTTTGTTAAAGTATTCTTTCCACCTTTCTTTAATATCGTTGTCCTTCACCAGAACATTTTCTTTATTGTCCTTGATACATTTGACATGATTTAAGTCCCTACTTTTTTTTCTTTTATTTTTGCGAGCTTAAAAATATCATTCTCTCCTTCTCTTGTTCCTAACCTATTATAGAGGTCATTGTATGCTTTGAACTTTATACTACTTACTACTTTCTTAGCTTCTTTCTTTGCCTTCTTATACAGCTCAAAATTTTCCATACTCTTAGTCCCCTGCTAAACTTTGTAGCAATGTCTTTTCTCTCGAATAACTTCCTGAACCTTCACACTCCACCACTATGTTTCTTTATTAATATGTCTCTTTTCTTTTGATTATCCAAATACCTCCTTTGCAACCTTCCTAATGCAATTAGCCATTTGATTCCACATTACTGTAGTTTCTCCTTCAAGATTACATTCTCCTTTCTCAATCAGTTAATTTTCAATATATATATATACAGGGCAAGAGGGTACAACAGATTTTATGTGAATCACAATATTGCCATAAATCAGTGCACTTAGGGCTTTGGGTGTGTGGGGTATCATACCTTTTCGGAGAAGTTTGACACTCACTATTGGCCAAAAATTGTCAATTTCTACTTAAGAAGGTGTGGAGGCTAAAAAAAGCATTGTATGGATTGAAACAATCGCCACGTGCTTGGTTTGATCGGTACAATGCTTTCTTTAGCCTACACACCTTCTTTTTTTTTTTTTTCTACTTAAGAAGGGGTTTGATACCATGTTGCAAAATTTTACAGGATTTTTCCTTTATATGGACCTCTCAGATCACACTCACACCAATCAAACCAGCACAAGTAAATGAATATAAAAGAAAGAAAGAAAAAGAATAATGAAGAGAAAAGAAAATGCTTGAGATGTGAGATGGAAGAGAAGAACAGGGCTTGTGTATATTTTACATACACCAAGCTTCTCTTTTTATAATGTTCAATCATGGTATTTTTAGAAAGTACAATTGTAATGATCTGTAAGGATCTTGACTTAATATAATTAAGAGATAATTTAGCTTAGCCACAAATAGAAAGCTGATTTGTGTAGATTTGAATCTTGGGATACTCTTCTTTCCCATTTTGGACTTTGACTAGAAAGAAGTGGCCCCACACGTTATTCTTTAACATCTACCATTACCTCTTTGTCCAACTTCCTCATAGCTTACCTGGTGTGCAATCCTAATCTTGCTCCACGATTTGGTGCCTTTTCTCATCCCTCCTTTTTGCTCCATGGTTCAGAACCATAATCTTGATTTGTAGCAGTTATTTCTGCTCCTTCCTTCCTGTTCTTCGTTTGGCAGCAAGTGACAAGGCACCTTCGCATCACTAACAATAATAGAGGGTTTCTCAGCCTCTTGAAGAAGCCTTCTACCACCTCACTGTCATAACCAAAACCCTAGATTTTAGAGAAGGATAGACGAGTGCTATCCTTACTGATGTAGCCAATATAATTGGGACAAGGTTTGATGATGAAAAAGAGATATGGTCACTGTAATCCTGTTAATAAGAAAAGATTGTTGTTGTCTGACTCAGAGCTATGAGACACGACTTTTCTCTCCATTATTCTTTATTCCTCCTTTCTCTTATTTTACTTCTTCGTTTATTTTGTCCATATCAAAGACGGAACTCAACTTTTTGTATATGCATGATATGTGTAGGGAGTAGGGACATGTGATGCATGATAACTAAAGTAGGTATGTGTTTAACAATGGCCCCTTCATTTCAGTGGCAATTGATCTAAAATTATTAGTTTAGCTGTTTTGTTCACTCCCAATTGAATTTTGTTTTGGAGTGAGAACTCTTCAATTTGTTAACTTCCTTTTTTCAGATATAAAAATCCAGTCTTCAGTGGCTATGTCAGATCATAAACATGACCTCGCACAAGTGACGTCTCTAGCATTAATGTTTGGATATCATGTCATTGTTTTTGCTGTATTTCAGGCCACAGAGTAGTCGATGGGAGACATCCTTAGGGAGAATTCTTGGGAATGAGAATTTCAATAGTTTAAACTGCAGTAAGTCTACAGAATGCTTAAACTAAATCAAGAGAGTCTACAGAATGCTTAAACTAAATCAAGAGGCTCTTGATGAAATGGTCCTATTTATTTTACCTCCTAGATGGATAACTTGATTGTTCTGTATTCAAGGTACCAGTGAGGATGCTGCAACTGAAAATGAATACCTTGGTGCCTTTTCCCTTGAGAGAAAAATTGATCTGACAAATTACATCAGGTGGTGGGGGCCTAAAAAGACACGCCGATCAGATCCTATCACTAAATCCTCTGATGAAACACATGGTATTTCAGACGCAGGCAGTGAACTCAAGACATTTGAATGGCCCTTGCAACATACTGAGCCATATCAGCTGCCTTCTCTAGGCCTGTCTTGTAAAGGGAAATCTTTTGCATCAGCTATGTCCGCTTGTCGTATATTGGCAGAGTCTCCTGCCTTCAAGAAAATGCAAGAGAAAGCATCAGAAGCCCACGTTGGCGAGCACAAGAACAAGATGGGCCATGAAAAGACGATTCTGAAATTGTCAAGTGTTGGTGGGAGTGATAGTTCTGGAGTTGGATTAAGCTTGGGTGAAATGCCTCTTCAAAAAACTTCATACCCTTTGAGCCCTTTCTTATCAGCTCCATTGCTGACAAATTGCAACAACATCGACCCATTGCCAGACTCTGTATTCTGGACAAATCTAATCCAGCCTACGGGACTTTCTCTAAGCACAACGGTTAGTATATAGCAGGTTTTCTCTTCATTACATGGTTCCATTGCTTCATATCCCTTTGTCTTTCCCCCTAATTTCTAATCGTTGTTGCAGCATAGGAAGAATGAAATCAGTTCAACATATACTCTCTTCCGTCAAGAATAAGGAATTCAAGTTGTCATTCCTTGCAACTACTAATGCAGATATCAAAGGTTGGTGCCTTCTTTTCTTGCAGCTGTTATTTGGAAAGCAAAATGATTGAAGTAATCATGTCTTGTATGTTGAAGTACCTCTGATGTATTTTGAATTTTGTAGTGTCAGGTATGCATGAACTGAATATCAGTTTAACATAACATATACTTTCTACCATCAAGAATGAGGAACTCAAGTTGTCATTTCCTTGTGATTATTAATGCAGATGTAAAAAGGGTCTCTTCTCTTCTTACAGCTTTTCCAAGTGAAGCAACTTGTTTGATGTGTAGACGTTACTTTGTATGTTGTGGTGTACCTTTGGATGTATTTGAATTTTGTAGTTTAAGGCACTTGTGAGAACAGTATCATTGTATATGATGTAATAATGTAACTAATTATCATAATAGCATATGATCATATTGGTTTGTTCTGGATAAGATTCAGAGGCTTCCAACAAAAGTACATATGATATGTAAGGGATTGATATTTGTCTCAGATGATACCAAATGTATGGTGGCTGTCACCCCCCAAGTCCTTGATTCTTTTCTGGGCTCTTCCTTTCCTATTTGCTTCTATGGTACCAAATGTATGATTTATGTACTCACTGCACTCGTTATATTTTAGGAATTTAGGACTCTCCAGACTTTAAATGGAAGGCAAGTTTCTTTAGAATTGTTGGTATGAGTGATGGTGTGGTGTCTGCTTCTCATGGACAATTGTTGCTGGAATTTCAGTGATTTTTAAATGACATTGTAAATAGGTTCTCATGGACAATTATTGGAATATCAATGGTTTTCAAATGACATCGTAAAATACAAGTCCTGTACTCCCTTCTCTTATGCAACTGGAATAATGTGGCATATTTTGTCAGCATGGCATGTGACTCGGTTGTTGGACATTGGACATTAGACCTTTGTAAATAAACTTCCTTCCCTCAGTTTAAACAAGAACTGTTGAAAGAGGTTGGCATGATTTGGGCCCGGGCAACCCCACTTGAGGAAAAATTGCTCTCATGTAAGCAAAAGGGCTGGCGAAACTCAGGCCTTGAAAGTTCAGCATGCTTCAACAACTCAAGTATAGTTTTTTCAAGCCAACCTTGACCCCCGTCTTGGTGTAGGCTCTATATTTCAAGGGGCCATGGTTACAGCATTAGTGTACAAAAGATCACTCAAATGCAGATGGCCTGGTCCACCTGACAAATGTAACCCGCAGATTGTCCTTCCATTTATTTCTCTAATTTGTTAGGTTAAGACTGTTGGTCCAATTAACAAGTAGTCTTGAGTTGGATAAGTATCAACCGAATCCATTCGTAGCCATATCTTTGACTGTTCACTATCAGAGTCCACTTGTAAGCAGGCATAGTTTGGGTTCCTGGGCCCACTAAGTACTCTGATTCGCAGCTTGAATTTTTTTACTGTGAAAAGATGAAACCTGTGCAAGTATGCTACCTATTTAATAATAACATTTATGACGACAATTCTATTTTTTCATTAACGTTTAATGTCTACATTAGAATGTTGAGAACCATTCCTACTTTTGCCCCACCTTGCTACGCATTATCAAAGTAAACATTCACACTATTTAGACCCTTTTTATAATATAGAGGTTGTTAGCGGCTACATTGTAGCATAAACATCTAGAATTGATAAATCTGAACTGAGATTTTTTTTTTTATGACGCAGGGCATCCCTCACCAGTTCAGCTTTTAGAACTTTAGCATCCGGCCAGGGGTTATCTAATTCTGACAAGCAAAGACGAATCCTTAGAGAGTACATCCATAGCTGCATGCAGTGCCCGAATAGTGCAGAGAGCGAAAGTTGAACTTAAGACCGATCTTTGTCAAAATTGAATAGAATAAAATGACAAAAAGATTACTCACATGCAAGCCTGGGTAAACTAAGAGCTTATTTGTGGGAGTGAAGCCCAAGAGATTTCTGATCTTGGTAATTTCAAAATGGATTTTTTTTACTGGCTATAACAGATTTTAGATATGAGAGCAACGTCAGTTTATGCATAGATTAGTTCTTTGGGTCCTCTTTTCTTGAATGAAATGATCTCATCAAATTTCAACATGGTAAATTTGTGAATCTTCATTTTTAATTGCTTTTAAGATAATCTCGATGTAAATAGAGTAACAAAAAGTAATATAAAGGCTGGTGGAAACAAAGTTCCAGAACATTTTTTGTTTTCTTGTTCTTGAAATAATCAATAGAGAGTATCAGTGAAGGCGGAGAACCTAACCAGGGATATGACAAAGTGTGAGATTGAAAGAGAAAGAAAGAAAGAATGAAAGAAAGAAACCCACTGCACAGATCTTCAACCAAATCTTGGGCTATGAAATATGAATGGATTAAGGGATTTGTCTCTAAATGAGAGTTGTCACGATATGGGATCACAAAATCATGGTGTGAGCACAGCATCACGTCATAGATCAATAATTTCTAAATGGGGTCAAACCAACTTCTAGACAGGTAGAACATAAAATTAAATAGGAGAATAGTGTACATCAAGACATTCAGAGAAGAAAGAAACAATCGGAATACTACTAGTAACGGTACCGATTGTAATAGTAACGGTATTTAGTGAATAGTGGTTGTATGGCAAAATCAGTCCCATAAGAACTGTTCCATGATAGAAAAAAAAATCATTCTAACTAGCTTAACAACATGGGGATGACGTGACGTAGGTTGATATGTTGGCAGATCAACCATGTCTCAGCTATTTAACCACAGGTCAGGATTTCCCAACTCTGATGGACCCATATGAGTTGCAGGTCAGGTTAGCAGGACGGGTCAGGTTTTGCCATCCTAACTAATATGCTCCAATTGATGTGAACTTCCACTCATAGCCAATCCATAACAAACTCCTAATACAACACACACCGGAATAACATGAAGGTTGAGGAAGAAACTTGGGAATGAAAAAGCTCAGGCACAGCCAATTACATTAGTGAAGGAAAACATTTTTGTTAACATACAAACATGGGGTTCTCCCCTATTTACAGATGGCATACAAAATTGGAATGGATTTTCAAATATTTCCATTCGTCAAGATAAAAAGGCAGCAAATACTATTTTCACTATGCATCAATTAAAAATACATGTAGGGGGGTATTGAATCTGATATCAGTTAGAGAGCCAAATGCTACACTCCACTTATGGGTTTGCTGCAAAATGATTAAATATCGTCTCCAGAGTTGATTGACTGATGCTGTACTCTGCTACTCCTAATTTGCTCCTGGAGAATTGAATTACCCAATCACACTGCAAGTTAGAGCACAAGTTCAAAATGAACCAACATTGATTACTCAATAAAGCTATGCATTTGTACCTGTTTCGCTCTAAGTGTCCAAATATGTCAGCTAGTGATGAGTCTTCACTGTATGGCAACTGAAATCAAAACATTCAAAATATCAATAACTATAAAAATACAGAAAAAATATATATTAAGAGCAGAAAAATACAGTGCTAGTACAATGACCCTAAATAGTTTCTGATAGATGGTCCAGAAGATACTGACATTAATAATATTTTAAGCTGTCAGAAAACCCAAATGTGAATCGAATTCCATTTAAAGCTCACTGTTGAAGAGTGTTTCATGTTATACCCGACAGACTGAAGGGATACGTGATAGCATCATTATTTTGGCATGCGGGACACAGAATCATTCTTTGGGAAATTTTGCAATTGAACATCCATGTTTTGGTAATTACCAGACTAAACCAGACGGTTAACATAGTTGGATGACCTATTCACATGCCATGCCATCAAATCATCTGCCAAATACATGTTCTGCAAGTAGGTCCTGCTGCTTGGTGATTGAGACCCATCGACATTCAACATGTGGCAGATGATGACCAAATGGAAAAATCCCACAATTCAATAACTCTGGACAGCAATCCCCATATCGTGAATTGTAACTCAATATTGCTTGGGGGATAATAAATACCACTTGGTAAAAAATAAGTAGATTATTTCAATCAAACAGTCAACAAATATGACAATTGGAAAAAAAAGGGTTTGGGGGGGGGGGGGGGGGGGGGGGGTGTGGTAAAATTACCATTACTTCCAAAGCTTGCCAAATTTGAGAAGTCAGAAATTCAGATAAGAAATGAGGAACAAGTTTTGGAAAGTGTAGAACAGTATAAGATATACTAAGTGCATATTTATGCTAACATCATGAAAGAGGGTACAAAACCCCAAAAGAAAATTAATACTATTGATCTAATTCAAGAAAGGAAAGAAAGATAACCATGGATAGTAAGAGAAAATCAGAGGTGATCAAAGAGTATTACCACATCAAAAAAATTACCTGGTATTTAACACTCAATCCATTGCACCCTTGAAACATTGCTCCAGGAAATGAAGAATGGATAAATGAATCAATCAATGAGAACTTTTCTTTTGCTAACCACCACTCAGAAAAAATTCTCAAGGGAATACCTCCTTGTGATGAAGAATAAATTCAAAATTAGAAAAATTATATTAAATAGAAGACAAGAGGAATCAAGGAATGATAAAAGATTAAAAAGCCTTAACATGGATGACTCGCATTAGTTTGGCAAAAGTTTAAATTTCCAACTCTACAGGAATAAGTTCACTTAATACACTGTGATTCTGTGAAGCACAGTGACCATACATTCCCATTCCCATCATCTGATGCTAGACAAATTCTTGTGATTCTTGTGATTCTTTTCATCCCCAGCCGTGCTAGACAAGGGATCTTATGAGATCCTCACAAGAGTCACCAAAAGCAACCTTGTATGGTAACAATCCAGCAAAGTAATACAAAAAGACAATTCCATAATACATTAATTCTTGAGTTATATTAAGTTACTCTGGCAGATCATCATACTAGAGGAAGATCACTAATTTCAATATGCCATGATGTAACCATAATGTACAATGATATCTTCGAATCTGTTAGCTAGCAATTAGAGTCAATCACACCAATTAAGGGGGTTACATAGGGCTGTAATTGATAACGATAAATGGTACAAAGGATATCAAATGGAACTCCTTGCCTTGGAGGGGACACCTCACTAAAAAATCTATCACTACCTGTCTTTATTCTTTCAATATTCTGTCAAAGGAATTATCATTAATAGTATTGGAGAAGATGAGGGAGGGAAAGGATAGGACGAAAGACAATTAGAAGAAGAGGGTGCTGTATGTTTAATTATTATTACTATCAGCTAACCACAAATGTTGCAGGCATGCTAAAACAGGTGGCTCTTGGCTAAATTGACACCAACCAATCAGCCAATATCATGGAACATATGTTAGTGAGGCTAGCCACATCTTTCTGATGAATACAAGAAAGAGGAAAGGTGGATCAGAAGACATTGTATGCTGAAGGATCCAATAGTCGAATGCAAGAAACAATTATTACATTGGCATCATGGTCTAGAAAAAAGGTTGATATATAATGGCCTCCATCATGAACAATCCAAAATTTGGATGTAATCAATCGAAACTGGAAACCACCTCAAAGTCCATCAAAACGTGTATGAGGTCACTTCTTGTCATTTAACCCATGATCCACCCACAATGCTCATACATCTCTTTGGAGCTTACTTCTGCCTAATCTTTACAATAATAAACTTTGAACTTATGCCATTTAAAACTAATTTTAACAAAGTCACACCTCGACTTCAAGAAAGAAAAAATTCAGATTCAAAAATATGAATTTTATTGATAGTAGCATGAGGGAGAGGGACAGAAAATACGCTCATACAAATAGAACAGGAAGCGGTTAGCCATCACACTTTGGATTGGTCAACTGGCCCTACTTTTCCTTATTTGGACTATTTCTTTCTCAGTTCTCTAATTGAAACTAATTACAATTCCTTCCTTGCAAAAACATGGGATTAAAAATAAACTAAGATCTCAAGAACTGTCTATAACTACTAGTAGTATTCATAAAGACAGTTGCAAATATTATTGCTAACTTGCTATCGTGTGGGCCCCATGTCTAAATGGATGTGTCCAAAAAGTCATTAAGTTAAAACTATGGGTCTAACTTCATCCTCATGTTTAAGAAGGTTCAAGGAAATGTTATGGGCCTTCCCTTTGAACCTCTAAGTGCAGGAATTGGGCCCAATGGATCTGTTGTGCCTAAGACCATTGAATCCATGGGCTGGCCGCTGGAATAAATAGATTGTGCGCTTGGCCATGGGCTGTAATACATCACTTTATAATTGTTTTTTCCCCCATTCTTGAAAGAAAAGGAACATGAATCCACTTACCCGATTCCTTTAAAACAGATGGCCTTCACTTCCTGCTTTCTCAGCAAAACCCCAAAGGGTAATCTTCAAAGTGCTGACAATATATTTAATTGAAAAAGAAAAAGAAAAAGTAAACCGAGTAACATCAGATGGTCTTTCTTCCTTTTCTTTTAGCCTTTCTAGCAATATAATCCTTTTTCCTTGAATGACAACCCACAATTCCCTAATGAATAGGACGATGCCTTCACTAAGTCGAATGATTAATTCGTATCTTTGAATCACAGTTCAAAAATCTTTTCAGGCTGCTGTTCTGCAGTTTACTGCCCTTAAATTTTGATTTCATTTCACTGAAACTTAGATGACCCCCAGATGAATATTGATCAATATTAGATTGAAATTTATTCCTTGAAGTACTGATCGAATCATGATTTAAAGCCTTCCAAGTTTACATCTTCAATAAGAACATTGTCGAGAAATAAAATGTAAGCAAAAGCAATTGAAATAATTTTCAAAGTTGTCATACCATCACGAATCAGTTGCTCAGACAATTGTTCGCCGAACACCCCATCAGTGAGAGGTGTGCAAGATATGAGCGTCCTTATCCTTTCTTCATTTCCAAGGAAGTGTCCGATTGCAATGATCATTTCCTGTGATAGACTGATCTCTGCCACATTATCTGATGTGATGGAATCGCTTCCCCCAATGCAGACCTCCAGATCACTGAGTATGCTTCTGGGATGACAAGGAAAGTAAAAGAGTGCATCTTGAATTCTTCTGCATAGTTGGTCCAACTCAGTTGTACTGACTTCAGTAGGCTTTACCTGATTAACATGAAGATGCCATGAGACCTCATCAGTCAACATGGAGGATTAGATATAAAATTGAAAATATCATTAGTTGTGTGTTGTTTGCAGATGATATTGTGTTGGTGGATGAATCAAGAGATGGTGCAAATACAAAACTTGAGAGATGGCGAGAGGCTTTAGAAACCAAAGGCTTTAAAATAAGTCATACAAAGATAGAATATATGGAGTGCAACTTCAGTGGGCAAATATAAAGAGCTGGAACTACTGTGAGAATTGAAGCTCAAGAGATACCATATAAAGATTCTTTCCAGTACCTTGGCTCGATAATTAGAAAGGATGAAGAGACTAATGAAGATATTGAACATATGATAAAAGCATGATGGCTAAAGTAAAGACTTGCTTTTGGAGTGGTTTGTGACAGACAAATGCAAACAAAATTGAAATTTTTTTTTACAGGATAGTGATTGGACTGGCTATGACCTATGAAGTAGAATGTTGGCCAATAAAAAAGAAGCAAATCCATAAAATGGAGGTGGTAGAGATAAGAATGTTGAAGTGGATGTGTGGTAAAACAAAAAAAGATAAAATAAAAAATGAGCGTTTTCGAGAGCATTTATGAATAGCATCAATAGGGGATAAAATTAGAGAAAATCATTTGAGATGCTTTGGCATATTGAACGTAGGCCAATAATGACGTAGGTAATAAAAATTTTGGTTATACAAGTGGATGCACCACGGGGAAGGGGTAGGCCGAAGAAAACGTGGATGGCAGTAATAAAATCAGATCTAAAGAAGTTTAACTTAATTAGGATTTGGGTTAGAATAGGTTGGATTGGAGAAACAGAATTTATATAACCAACCCCAATATAGTTGGGACAAGGCTTTGATGATGATAATGATGATAATGCCATTAAATACCTCTAGCTCTAGATGATTCCCGAAACGTGTTTTTAAATGCTGCGGGCTCCCAATGCATCTGAGCTTTCCAGCAACCTTCAGTACCACAAGATGTATAAAGATGGAATGGCTTATTAGTGTTTGGAATATGGTTTTGGAACTTGAACGATGAAAGTAAAAGTGTTGAGAAGTTACCATTATTCCAATCCGAGTGCAGAGAGCTTGAGCTTCATTCATGCTATGAGTTGTTAAAATAACTGCTGTCTTCCCTTGTCTAGTTGATAAGCGAGATATCACTTCCCACATGAATCGTTTAGCAATAGGATCCATACCTAAATATGGAATTATATACATTAATAAAGTCAACCAAACAAAGGCCTACTGGAACCAAGATAGTGCACACATTTTTCTGTCTCTTCTGCACCCCCCAGCCCTGACGCAACCAGTCATGACTATAAACATTGTACAAATCCTATTAATGAAGATTGAGAGAGAACTTGAAATAGCTTAAACATAAAGAAATCAAGTACAATGCCAGCATAGAACTTGAAATAGCTTAAACATAAAGAAATCAAGTACAATGCCAGCATAGAACTATTTAATTTCAATAAACTGAAAATATGAAAATAACAAACAGTTCATACAAAATATGAATCACATGAGACTTGAGGATTTGTGGTCCACTGACTTCTATTCCAGGACACTAACTGCATGATTGACATGAAATGCAATCGTTGTTAATTTCTTCGCTTTTTCCCATTTTGATTTTACTTCTGACCAAAATGTTTTCATCCATTCAGTGTTTTAGGTGATTCTTTTTGGTGTTCCATTTCAGAAAATTTCAAAAATAAAAATGTATAATTAGGAAAGAGGAGAAATAGTAAAAAAATAAGTAGGATGCAAACCACATATATTTAAATCACTTCACTAACAAAAAAATACGTTATTTTACATCCCAAATAAATAATTTATAAGCTACGTTTCTCTGAAAATGTGGAATCATGACATATATTCTCAACTACCAGCTATGACTATAAATATCATAGCCTGAAATAACATCTCAGGGAATTTTTTAATAATTGTTTTATGAAAAGGTTAAAAACAAAAACTACTGAATTGGTTGATTTTCAGCAAGTTCAGCCAAAATTACCTAAATGGTGGTCTATTTAGCCAACATAACTGAAATTTGTTTCACATTCATGATCAAACCAAACAGCTTCAGTCAAACACAGAACAAACCAAAACTGAGAACATTGGTCTTGATCTGCTAAGTTCTAGATCCATTGAAATTTCACTCCCGAATATTCCCTGGAAGATTTGTTACAATCTTAGATTATTGTACATAATTTTTGCACCAAAACCCTGTGAAACAATGACTTGGTGCATTCATGGTGAAGTGTTAGTCCTCTCCTTTATCCAGAAGTCTGAATAAGAAGAGGTTGCAATAATCTATGGAAAACTTTTTAAACACTCATAACACTCATAACAGTGGTTTGTAATATATGTCTCACATTTCACAAACAGTAAAACAAGCATTTTTTCTATTATATTTTTTGCAGACAGCCTACATTTGAGACTTAAAAAACTCCATTAATCATGTCATAGAACAACCATATTATTAAGCAGAATTTACTGTAAATGATGGTTCTATTACTTGTTAAGAGATGGTTTCAGAGTTCCACATTATCAATCACAGAAAATGCTGCAGGACCAATAAAAAAAAATCTTGTCAAGGCTATGTGAAGATTGACCTGTCCCATTGATGCAGGAATGGATGGCCTCAATTTGACAGATAAAGTGACTGATCAGGTGCTCAATTATTTGGGAATCGGCTTTATTCCGGGAATCAGCTTTGATCCACTCAGTTAGGTTACTATCGACCAGATCATAATTTGGGTCATCAAGATGGCTTAAACTGTGCTGTTAAAATTAATGGGGATCCAACCCAGGCCCATAATGGAGTTAGGCCATGTAACTCGAGGCCTGCTTAAAACAAACAATCCACTAAAATGGGACAGCAGGTTTACAGTGTTGGACCCACCTGAAACTAACACAAATCGGGTCCAAACCAATTGGGAGAGGACCCAAACTGGTAGTCCAGGCCTGGTGAACCATGCCAGCCAGGTGGCTGGTCTCACACTGAAGCTCCAAGACACGAGATTGCCCAATGAGTCAATCACGAGGCATTTTCTCATAGTTTGATATTTATTTCTTAATCTTTAAAATTTCGAGCTGTGATGTGTTTCTTTATTCAGGAAGTAGCTATGACTAGGAAGGTTTAAGAGGCAAGCATGACAAGGACAACATGTGGGGACCACACTACTTAATTCCAAGATATTCCAAACATCTCCATGCTCCAATGAATTAGTCTCTTCCGTTTTTCTGGTTTATTTGTTTTAGTTTCATTCTTTCTTTGAGTGTAATAGGACTATTGTTTAGGGTTTTCATCTTGATGGATGCTTAAGATTTCCTTGGGGTTTTAAAGAGTTAAAGCTTTATATATCATCGTAAAAGGGACGACCAACTCATCATTGTTATTATTCATATTAATTCAATAACATGTTGCTCTTTAGCCGTTTTTCTTCTTCTCCATCAGTTTTAACCAAGTGATCCAAAGAAACGAGGATTTTCAGTGGATTTGTGACAGGATAAGCAATCTACCATTTTCTCTTTGTTTCTAGCATTGTCTTCTATTAATTGGTTTAGGATAGGAGTTTTTGGGTCTCTGACCAATTAGGACCCTCTTTAGCTCTGTCACACAAAGGATAGGAGTTCTTTAAATATTGTCATCAGCAGATATCAAGAAAACTAGAAATCAAGCAGATAATGTGGCAGCAGAAACTAGAGTTTGATAAATAACCTGTAGATGGCTCATCAAGAATGACTATTGGAGGATCACCAATCATTGCAATGGCAACAGACAATTTGCGCTTGTTTCCCCCACTAAGAGAATATGAAGGTTTATTAGCATGTTTCCAAAGGTCAAACTCCAACAACTTTTCCGTGACAACCTGCCCAAATACGGTAATCAGGGTAGCAGTTACTCAGACAAAGCCAGAGGGATTGCTCAAAGATATAGGTGAAATACCAAGTTACAACATCATAACACAACAAATAATACAATTTAAATTCTAATCTTAATCACTTCCGCACATCTTTCATCCTTGTTTCTGGGACTCCTTTTATTCTAGCATAAAGCTGAAGATGTTCTTGCACCGTGAGAAATTCTAGAAGAGCATCAAACTGTGGACAGTATCCAATCTGCATCAATTAGGGGAAAAAAAATCCAATTATTTAGCAAGTATATTATGATAAAATGAGTCACTTGCGCATTATAATGACAACAACTTAAACAAGCATTTCACTTATTACATGCCGACGAGCAGCCTTTGGGTGCAAACATATATCATTCCCAAAAATATATGCAGTCCCATCAGATGGGCACTCTTCTCCTGCATTACATGAAAAGAGACATTAGATGTGATTGAAGCCACTCTATTCCATCAATTAAAGGATTTTCGCCTATCAATGAAGCAAGCAATGGAAAAATGAATTTAATAAGCATCTTTTCTTCTTCTAGGATTAAGTAATATAACTCAAGCCACAACCTCATGGTAGTGGCAATGAGAATGAGGACTCATCAGTCTGAGTAAACATTAACAAATTGTAAATAATGCAACTTGAATTATCTCGCTTGGACTTGTTGATAGCTTCCTCAACTGAGGAACAGTCAGAATTAAGGACTTAAAAACTCAGTTATAGAGTGTGAAAATTTGCAACAATGACAGTTATTTGAAGATTCATAATTTCAAATAGCATATAAACATACACAACATTACCACTAAATAGAAGGAAACATCTCCAATACTAGAACCCATCCTTTACAAAAATGAAGAGGATCCAATTCGTAGCTTTTTAGTATATTAACAGCTTACTGTAAATTTCGACGGTAAAACACCAATTGGATCCTGTTACCATATTATTTTTTCCTGTACTCAACAATGGATAAAGGAAGTAAGAGAGATCAAACTTGGGGACCGAGTGAATAACCAGTAAAAGAATGTCATAGCAGAAACGCCCATCATTGGTGCACATTTAATCAAACCCAAGAACACTAAAGTGTAAAGTAAATATTTGTTAATAAGTTTCAAACCATAACCACAAATGGATAATGATTTGGACGAGAAACAGCAAAATCTCCAATATAAAAAATTAACAGGATATGATTATAAAAACAAGTATAAGTTCCATACTTTTTACTTGAATCATTTGACACATGATTACTGGAATGGGGAGGCTAAAGGTGCATTTGAAGAGTTCAAAGGCAAGGATTTCCCCACACAAGGAAACTCGGTGGTGAAGTGCAGTGATTCAAACTGTTAGTTGATGAAAATGAATAATTTTTTTCAAGGAGGGCCAAAAAATTATGTGCCAGGAATTCAAGATACGCATAAGTTGGTCAAAACAGACACTAAGAAATCCACATGAAAGCTTGAAAAATGAGAGAGAGAGAGAGAGAGATAAATAAAAGCTTGCGAACATCAAAAACAAATGTAGAGACCTAGACCACATAAAGTGCATCAATCTTGGTGAAAGAAGATGACAAAAGGATGGATGGAAATGTATTTGACAGACTTTAATGCAAACTGAGTAGAAACCAACTCCATTCAATCATCCAACTTCATCTAAACAGTTCACATTTGAAAATAATTGCGACGGCTAAATACCCCATTTTACATATTAAATCATATTGCATAGGGTTGATCTTTCAACCCCCGATGCCCTTCATGGTTGACACTCATCTAAGTTGGCCATATAAGGTCATCTCACCAGAACATTTCCAAACGTGCGCGCACGCCTGTGTTAATATATATATATATATATATGGGCTCTAATCCTATGAGAATTGTTCTCATGCACCAATCGTGAAAATTTTTTTATGGGGCCCACTTGGGGGTCCCGTTTAGAGATGGGACCGGGGGTACGAAAAGATATATGTGGGACCATCTCAAATATCAAGTTTGCCCCCAATCACATGTCCCTAATCCCTTCATCTGTGGCCCACAAATCCAATCCATACAGATTGGTGCACATTCGATCCAACAGTAAATTCGAATTTGACTGAAACTTGGGGCAGTGACTATGAGAGGGGGGGTCCCTGTGTATTGCAAGGTTTGGATTGGGTGATAGATGGCCCCACCTAGAGTTATCATAAAAAAATGGTGAGAACTAGTTCTCAGAGGATTATTTCTCTATATATATATAGACAAAACTACTATGCATGTCTCTCACACTATGGTGAGGGACACTTCTATTTTTGGAACGTATTGATGTGCAAAAAGATAAAACTATCATACATTATGATACCTTTTTTACCTTCTTAGGTTTAAAAAAGGAATTGTCCCTCACCTTGTGATAAGGGATGGATGCATAGTAGTCTTTCCTTATATATATGTATATATATGGGGCCTAATCCTGTGAGAATTGTTCTCACGCACCTACCGTGAGAACTATTTATGGGAACCATTTGTGGGTCCCATTTGGGGATGGGACCACAGGGGATGAAAAGATTTATGTGGGACCACTCAAATATCAAGTTTGGCCCCAATCACATCTCTAACCCCTTTATTCGTGGCCCACAAATCCAATCCATTTAAATTGGTGCACAATCGATCCAATAGTCCAGTAAATTTAGATTTGATCGAAACTTGGGGCTTGTGAATATCAAGGGGGGTCTCTATGTATTGCAAGGTTTGGATTGGGTGATAGATGTGCCCAACCTAGAGTACTCATAAAAAAAAATGGTGAGAACTAGTTCCCACAAAATTATTTCCCTATATAGAAGTATATATATAAAGAACTCCTCAAAAACTCCCCATTTACAAAATTCCCATTCTGTTCCCCTAATTTTTTTAAGGCTGTGGAGCCCATGAATTATCACAAGTCCGAATTTGACACATCCAACTTTTACTCATTGTTGGTTTGAATTCTTAAGAAAAGTGATGCAACTAAAACCATTAAACTTTAGGGCCATGGATCAAGGGGTTGGGATAGTCTAATGAAGCTGAAAAACCTAATTGAGGATTAGGCTTAGGATAGATCGGAATAGAGAAAAAGAACTCATGTAGCCAAACCCAACATAGTTGGTACAAGGTATACATGTGCGAGAGAGAGAGAGAGAGAGAGAGAGAGAGAGAGAGAGAGAGAGAGAGAGAGACTTAACTGAGGATTAGGCTTAGGATAGATCAGAATAGAGAAAAAGAACTCAAGTAGCTAACCCCAACATAGTTGGGACAAGGCCTTGATAATGATGATGCGATATATATATTTAGAGAGAGAAAGAGTTGTTCTCTTGTGCAGATGGTCCACATGCAACTATTGTGTAGAAGGGGGAGGTTTGGGATTGAAAGATTTGGATGTCCTAACCGCATATAAAATTTTAAGTCCAATAGATAATCCTAGCCCCTTGATCCATGGCAATTAAGTTTAATGGTTTTATGAGGCATCAATTTTGTATGAAATCTATCCAAGGGTTAGTCCTTTTGTGAGACCCCAATCCGCCTAGGTAATCTCTTAAGGCAAGAGCGGGTTGAGTGCTCCTGTGAGACAAGATAGGAGAATCCACAGGAGTAAGGGTGCTACGTCCCACATCGAAAATATTGTGGGGTGACTTTAGCTAGTCAAATCTGGGGTGGATATGGTTGGGCTTCGCAGTTGGTCAGGTTTTGCCACCCCTAACTGCTATGGTGGCATCCTCTTGTCCACTATATTTTTTTGTTAACATACATCATCCTTTCCACTATAAACAGAAAAATGAAATAATAAAAAAAAACCCCCTAAAAGGCTTGTTCCTTAATACCCAAACTGCTACCAATCCATAAAAATACCAAAATTTTAGATAAATAAACAACAATCATATCTGGAGCTTTGGGATAAGTAGTGTCACAATGACATAATCCATCATTGGCAAACAACGTGTTAGAACACCTCTGATTTTCATCTTTTGCCAATATGAGATGATTCTCTTCACTTATGCGGCCTAGTAGATCTAATCCGACGTGAAAATGACTCCATGTAAGCCTCTGAAGAAGTAATCATTGTCTTGCATGAATCTATTGGAAGTATACTTGAAAGAAGAATATGACAAGATTATACTTAATTCCACAAAAAATTTTAATATTTATCGCCACAAAATTTGTAAAGGGAATCTGATCAACAAAACGAACCAATAAATTAGAATGGGGTGACCCACAAAAGGCCAGGATCATCCATGAACATGTTTTTTACATGTAAGGCTGTAACTTTATGAACAGAACATCTCATACCAGATAACATTGACAAAGTCGTAGTCTTTCCTGCTCCATTCGTTCCTAAAAAACCAAAACATTCTCCTTCTTGAACAGCGAAAGTTAATGAATTTACTGCAACTTTTGCATTCTGATTCTTTCCTCCTGGGTAGACCTGAAATTAGAGAATCCATCAGGCAAAACAAATAAATACAGGCAATCTTTTCTTTGAAGACATGTCATGCATGTGGTGGGATCTGTTTGCATAATAACATAAATTGCATTCGTGCATGTTAGCGACAAACATGGCGATGGACATCGTGGGCTGGGCCCTAAAGGTGGGTCCACCCATGGGGACCATGGGTTTGTCCTGCATCAACATGTCATACTACACACATCTTAGAATGAGAAATTTGAAAAGAAAATAAAAAATTACCTTCCGGAGATTACGCAAGTAGATTATAGAACCATGAGCAGAGCCTGAAAGTACCCTGTATCTCTCTGCCTGCACATCTATATCCTCATTTTCATCGGAAGCAAAACTGTCAGATGATCTCAAAAGAGGATCCAAGGAACCATCAGAAAAGCCACGAAGAAACAATTGAAAACTCCTCCACCACACTTTAACCATTTTCAAGTTGAATTTCTGAGCAGGTGAAAGTTCAAGGCCAATCGTAAACAAGAGGTAAATGACACTCTGTGTACAGAAGGAAAACGCGTTATGAACTTGATTAGGGCAACATTTATATAAAATAACATACACTTACGCAAAATAAATAGATAGTATAAATTTAAATAAGAAATCAAAGTAGCAATACCATTTTTTAGGACATGTGCTTCTACAATACTGAATTGATATTGTTACAGTTGACTCCAGTTTTTATACCTCTAAGAACAAGTATACGAGAGACAATTGAATAAGGATGGTAAACAAATGACAACGGCATCATCATTTTAGCTGACTAAAAGACCCCAATTAATTAGGGCCTGTTTGGCAAGTCTGATATGTTGAATTGGAGCAGTTTCAAATAGACATATTTGCAAGTAGACTGTTTGGCAAGGCATGGTAGTATATCTGATTTGATTAGATTTGTTCAAAAACCTTGTTTGCTAAACACATAAAACGAGAGCTTATTACAAGGGCATTTCTCATCATTTTCGTAAGAAAGCATTGGGCCCGTTTAACCCTGTGAGTGCTATGTGAATACAATTTGATGGCTACAGAAGTGTGTAATATCCCTGAATTCCAGTAGGGGTTCAAAATTTTTAGAGCACAACAACATAGAGCCTCAAGGTATGCTCTCCCTCCCATAGAACAAAATAGCGGCCACTACAAAGTGTAGCAGTTGACACCACTACACTACAAGGGTGTTAGAACATGGCAGGCTGTAGCGGGCGCTACGACCACTACATCCTCCTAGTGGCTGCTATGTAGCGGCTGTTTTGAAGCTCTTTCTCCTTTGTCTCTTTCTTACCCCTTCTTGATGTCCCTACCTCCATTTTCTTGAAATCAAAGTCAACTAAATTACTTTATATTATTTCTCAACTTTATATTAACTCAAGTCTCAACTCTTTAAGTACAGTGGTATTTATGAAATTATTTATTATGTCATTTATTGTGTTGAATGTTAATCGTTGAGTCACTCTATGACTTAAACTCTTGATACACTATTCATTTTGATGATTTCTTCACGCCATACATAGCTTTTTATTTGTATTTCATTAGTTTATAAGCTACTAGAAGTAATCAACATGAATACATGCGGAAAATAAGATTAATACTATTATGTTTTTAATTATACAGCGATACATAACAAAATGATTAAGTGGACTGCTACGCCTCCTTATTTTAGTTATTTTTGCAAAACAAATGCATATTATAGCTCTTTACAATATTCTGGATTTTTTGAAATTTTTTTTTGAATTTTTTTGACAGCTTTTTTGAATCACACTGCTACGTAGTTGCTACTACGTAGCATTTTGGTGACCGGCCGCGACTCCATCTACTACCACTATTTTGATCCTTGCTCCTTCCCTATACCGATACTAGTACGTATCAACCAATATTTTCATCCATCAAGAGGTAGGGGTAAGCGGAAGAAAACATTGATGGAGGTCATTGATTCAGATTTGAAGAAGTTTAACTTATCGAAGAATTTGGCTCAAAATAGAACGAAATGAAGAAACAGAATTCATGTAGCCAACCCCAACATGGTTGAGATAAGGCTTTAATGATGATGATGATGATGATCAACTATAATGGATAAGCTAACCACACTGAGAAACTAACCTCCATCTAATGAAACTACAAAATGACCACTAATCTGCCCAAGCTAACCTCTACCAACCCATGATTGATTGCAATGAGACCCATCAAATGAATCTTACTACTAGAAGTGATTCGAAACTCTTGATTTTAATTCCAAGAATTAAGCAAAAACATACGCAATATCAACACAAAAACGGGTTATACCCAGAGGGATAGTTTATCTATCTTCAAAATTAAAAAGCCTATTCTAGATGTTCCATTAATTGGATGTGGAAGGCATGAGAGCCAATTGATCCTAAGCTTAGACGCTTCGCATGTAGTTGGACGTGATTGATTCCCGAATTGCTGTATCTACTTTCAACATATTGAATAGACAATGGTGGCAGCTACACTTCGCCCATATGGAGTTTCTTAATACTATACCTAATGACTCCAGAAACCATGCTCAGGCATACTCAATACTTTTTTATTCTATAGTCTTAGTCTTCGTTTCATACCTGATTAAGCATGTGTTTTTATTCTAGATAAATACAATTATGGTTTTCGAATGAAATTCCCAGAGCAGAAACATCTAGCCTAATGATTTTGGTTGCTTCAATGGAAGGCTGGAATCCTTTGTGATTCCAAAAATGAGAGGTAAGTCATGAAAATGGTGATGTAAGGATAGGGCTTTAATCCTCTCTCTCTCTCTCTCTCTCTCTCTCTCTCTCTCTCTCTCACACACACACACACAAAAACCACTGCCCCTGCTACAAAAGACCAACTTGGCCCACCCTTGCATCATCAGTTTTATCATTGTCATCAACCCTTCCTCCACTACTTGTGACGCAGCACAGGGAAAAAGAATAACCAAAGGACTATTCTCCAGGCCACAAGGCTTAAGATAACCTGTCTAGGCCTCACACCAAAAACAAGAATTCAACCCACAGGGAGAAGAAAACTGAAATTTCATTCAATAATAATGTAGTCTATTCCATGAGAAGGGATTACATCTATTTATAACTAAACTACTCTCTAAATAAAGGAACTAACTAATTCAATTCAAATAAGGAGTCCTAATTAAAATATAAAAGCAATTATAAAACTTAAGAAAGCAACTACTATTAATAAAGCAACTATTATTAATTAATTTTCACTATTGAGCTTCGGACTTGGGCTTACGGGGATAGACTTTCAAATGGTGCCCATTAGTCTAGTCTGCATCAGCTCTCCCCGGCTTGGAAAAATTTAATTCCGGCGAGTTGTTAACTTGATACTTTTCATATAGATCCAGATTGAGTCGCCGAAAGTCGATAGCTGTAATCCAAGTAGCTTCAGAGAATGGCTTTCCTTTCTACTTGACCAAGAACTTGTGCAATCCACCATTCTTCGTAGAAACAAGCTGATCATCAAAGATATCTTCAATTTCTTCTGGAGGATACGGATTGATGGGAAGCCGGAGAGCTTGTTCTTCAAAAGATTTATCTTCATGATGTCCATAATAAATTGTCAAATCTTCAACATTAAATGTGGAGTTGGTATTCATGTCGGAAGAAAGGTCGAGAACATATGCATTGGAGCTAATTTTCTTCAGAATCTTAAATGGTCCTGCACTTCTTAGGTGTAGCTTCTTGTATTTTCCTGCAGAAAATCGTTTTGGCTTCAAACGAACCATGACCATGTCTCTTGCATTAAATTGAACATGGCGTCGCCGAGAATATGCATTCTGCTTGTAAGTCTCAATACTTTTAGCCATCTGTTGGCGAACTTCTTCATGAACCTACTTCATGTGTTATGCAAATTGTTCAACTTTTTGACTAGATCTAGCTTCAACTAGTAATGGGCTTAAGTCAATTGGAAGACGTGGCTTTACACTAGTAACAACTTCAAATGGGGACCTGCCGGTGGTTTTGTTGAAGGAATTATTGTAAGCGAACTCTGCCATGGTAAAATAAGATCCCATGAAGCAATATGATCTCCGATAAGACATCGAAGAAGATTTCCCGAACTCTGGTTGACAACCTCTGTTTGGCCACCAGTTGGTGGATGGTATGCACTAAAATATTGGAAATTTGTGTGCATCATGTGCGATAAGGTTTTCCATAAGAAACTCATGAATTTTGTATCTCTATCAGATACAAGTGTTTTAGGAAGACGAAGAAAACGAACAACCTCCTTAAAGAAAATAGTAGCAATTTTCTTCGCATCAGATGGGTGAGAACAGGGGATAAAATGTGCCATCTTTGAAAAGCGATCAATGATAAAATATCGAATCTACCTTCCATGAGGTTTTGGGTATACCCAAGACAAAATCCATGCTTAAATATTTCCATGGCTCATGTGGAATAGAAAGGGGTTGATATAAACCAGTGTTCTTCTTTTGTCCCTTTGCTAACTGGCATACTCAGCATAATTCACAAATTCTAGTAATATCTGTTTTCAAACGGGGCCAAAAGAAGCAATCTTCCACAATAGCCAATACTTTATCATGTCCGAGATGTCCATTACATCCGCCACCATGTAATTCATGTAAGACAAACTCTCAAATAGATATAGCTAGCAAACATAATTGATTTCCACGAAATAGATAACCATCATGAATAGAAAATTTCGGATGTTCAGAAAACTCGCCGTTTATAAGATCTGTGTAAATTCGACCAAAGTCATGATCATCTGCATATTCTCTGCGTAATTCTTCAAAGCCTGACATTGTAACGGAAATGGTTATGAGAATGTGAGATCAACGACTTGATGCATTGGCAACTTTATTTTCTGTTCTAGATTTATGACGCAGAACAAATGAGAACTCTTGCAAATATGCACTCCATTTGACACAATTGACGCTCATCTTCTTTTGAAAATTTAAATGTTGCAAAGGTTTGTAATCAGAATACAAGACAAACTCTCGTCCAATCAAATAATGGCGCCAATAACGTAGAGCTTGGACAGTTGCATAATATACCAGATCATAGGGTGAGTACCTTTTGCGAGAATCATTCAATTTCTCACTAAAGTAAGCAACGGGATGACCGTCTTGACTCAAAACTCTATCCACACTTACTTGTAAAGCATCACAACTAACTACGAAGACTTTCTCAAAGTCGGGAAGTTTTAAAATAGGTGCTTCGGTCATTTTCTACTTGATTTGTTCAAATGCTCGAAAGGCTGCCTTTGTCCAAGTGAATCTCCTATCTTCATGCAATCAGTGATAGGAGTTATGATGGAGTTGAAATTACGAATAAATCTCTTATAAAAACTGTGGCCAATCCATGAAAGCTCCGTACTTCATGAATACTTTTAGGAAGGGGCTAATCAATGATTGCTTTGATTTTCTTTGGATTAGCTTCTACCGTTTGGGCTAATATAACAAAGCCCAAAAATAGAACTTTGGAACTAAAAAATGTACACGTCTTCATTAATGTAAAATTTTTCTTTAGTAAGTGCACACATGACATACCTCAGATGGTCGAGATGAGCTTCTTTGTATTTGTTGAAGATCAATATATCATCGAAATATATCACAACAAATTTGCCAATAAAATGCTGTAAAAGCTGAGACATCACTCTCATAAAAGTGCTGGTAGCATTGGATAAACCAAACGGCATAACCAACCATTTGTATATTCCATCCTTACTTTTGAATGCAGTTTTCCATTCATCTTCTGACCGAACACGAATTTGATGATATCCACTCCTAAGATCAATCTTGGAGAAAACGAATGATCTAGCCATCATATCAAGCATGTCGTCCGCTTGGGGAATCCGAAACCAATATTTGATTGTGATTTTGTTGATTGCTCAACTATCGACACAGATTCGCCATGAACCATCTTTCTTTGGTGTTAAGAGAGCTGGAACTGCAGAAGGTGTCATACCCAAGGTTCTCACAGACCTTGCGGTGTAATTAGATTCATAATTGAGGAATTTTAGACCTACCTTTGAGCCTAATTTAGATGATTGAGATTAGTGGGTCCTATGATTAATTAGATTTAAATCTCTTGAGGAAATATCCTGGTAAGATATGACAGTTTGGAGATGAAAAGGATTCTAGTATTGTTCGACACATCCTTCCAAAAGAAAAGGGACTATAGAAGGAAACTTGGCTGTACAGGACTCATGAAGGAAAGGAGTCCTGTACGTGACCTCTACTAAGAATGGACAGGGATGGGCTATATATATAGGGAGTCTTTTATTCATCTCACCTTATTTTCTAAAACCGTAGGAAAAAATCAGAGAAAAGGGAGCATAGGAGAAAAAGAAGAAGGAGAACGAGGAGGTGACCAGCCGTATAGCAGTTGACGAATGTCCTCCCGGCCACATACTGTGAACGTCTACAAAAGGTGAGTGGATTTTCTACAACTTTAAAATCTATTTAAGGGGTTACGATGATTGACAGCCAAATCAATAATAGATCTGATTAGAGTATCAGAAATAGTTTTACTTACCCCAGTAGATGTCGTCGATGTTGTAGATTGAATCACGAAGATATATGCCTGGAATGGATGATTAACTGTGATCGACCTTGTCAACTGATTTGAGCCACCTTCAAGAGGTTTATTAGGATGATAGATCTATTCTTCTCTGATAAGAGAGAAGTAAACAGCAACTGACGACCTTGTGTGATGGGAGTTGGGAACCCAATCTATGTCCGGACTGATTTATGCTATTTGAAATCTTCAAAACAGTGACAGTGAATGTTGATGAAGCCTTCCCAACACCGATTGTTCTTTGTTGAATAGAGATCCAAGGTCGAATCCCATATTCTCTTGAAACAGGGCGATTGGGACTTGTTTGGTCGTTAGGAGTTGTGGGCCCAGGTGGGCCATCGGATGGATGATCCACTCCATCGATTTGAACTTAGATCCATGGGCGACCATGGCCACGATGGACTCTGGCGGAAGGGACCACAGATGCTCCTCCATCTGATGTCTCGTGCAAGCCGGGGCGTGAGGAAGACGATGACAGAAAATGGGTCTGTCGTTGACGATGAGTATACTTAGGGATTTCACTCTTATGAGACATATATTAGTTGGAAAATTATAAAAAGGCCCTACTGTTATTATTGGAATTACATGGGAACCCTTCTATAATATATTAATTAATGTGTAATGGGTAAAGTATGCTTTTAAGGGTACTTAACGATATAGAATACTGCATTCTTGGGTAAATTAAGCTACGCCCATGAAATTCATGGAATGTAATGAAAATGGATGGCAGTTATATACGTTTATAATCATTTTATATTGATAAACAAAGAGTAATAATTGTGTGGTCTCAATATATGAGGCACGGGTATGTAGTAAATATTAGACAAGAAAATACTTTGATTTATGAATTCTGTTGTGCTTGATTTCTTTTTAGTGGGAATGACCATGCTTTGAACTACTAGCACGGTATGAATTGGTTGTGGATGTGAGATTGATGAACCACGGGGTTCGATTTGAAATTGTTTATATTGTTTGGTAATGCGAATGATAGGACATTGACGTCCAGTGGTAGTGGGTCCTATGGGATGCCAGATAAGGAGATGTGTGACATTGAGGTCCAATGGTATCAGTTGACTGAGGCTGTGGGACCCCATGGCCCACTTGATTAGAGATCAGGTCCATGTATCTGGACAAGCATTGTTGGGCGACCCAGGGGATGTGGTCTCTTGGGGATTCGGACCAGTGGGGTCCACCTTCCAGATGTTTGGATGAGACTGGGGCATAAGCCTTACTCTGGGACGAATGGCTTAGGTTCAGCCATGTCGAATTACATGTAAGATTGGAATTTCAGTGAAGTCCACTAATTTATTCCAATTACGCTTAGGCCCTATTAAGATCATTCCTCTAAAAATACAAAGAAGGATCATAGCCATTCACATAAACATCTTGGAGGCCACTTCGTATTGTGATTTTTATAATTTTACCCATGTATGAAATTTCGAATTTTAAATTCTGATTTTATAGCTATCAATTATATGTTATGTTTCATTGGGAGTAGGGTGTGGAATTAATATGGAACCATTGATAGATACTTGAATAGATTGGAAAATGATCCGATCTGAATTTATTATTTATGATGTGATCCCTGTGGTTAATCTTATGATGAATAATTATTTTTCTCAATGGATATGGGCAATACCACATACCCGGGCACCAATTTCGATTTGGAGTGGGGGTGAGGTCTAAACCAGTGTATGTGGGACTGGCCATGTGAAAGAGTGAGATGATGTTACATGTTATGATGAATTTTACTGTACTTATGAAAGTAAATTGAATCGAAATTGTGATTTGATATGGAGTATCTGATTCTGCTAGCACTGGATTCGACCTTTGAATTAAGTATCATGGTGGCAGACTAGTCAAGATAAGAAGCAGCAAGCATGGTGGTAAGACAAGCCATGTCATTGAATAAGAATATTAACTTCTTTCGTGGAAGTATAAGATACTAATCATGGTGGTACGACAAGCCATGTAGTTGATAAGAATAATAACTCCCTTCGTGGGAATATGAAATTTCCTTTTGGGGAGAGATCAAGAACTTTAGGACTCCCATGTGGGAGTATTTGAATTGATCAGTGCATTGATGAAGATAGGTACTCGAGGAAGGATTAATTGGTCACTCACATCACTAGACACCGTCAAATCACTATTCAATTATTTATAGTGTATTGGTATGACCGATGTTGAAAATGCACCATGTTTATTAATTCCCTTTGGTTTAAAAATTTTGCTTTGATTTAAAAAAATTTGCTCACCCGTATTACTAACTAGTAGTTCATCCCACTTCAGGTAACACTTTTACAAAGGAATTAGGGAATGACGGAAATAAGCCAGTGGTTTTCATGTAGTATGGGCCCATAAGTGGTCCCCCTTCAAGTAGATTAGGATTATATTATTTTTATTAGTAGATTTCTAATTGAATTATTATTAGGAAGGTTTCCATTATTAGATTAGGATTGCTTAGTGTAACGACTCAAGAATCTGGAGCTCTTCAGATTCTTAAGCCATACTCAAATTTTTATAACAACACCACATAAATCAAATTCTCATGAGCATCAAGGTCATAAACAATCAAATTTCATTGTATCTCAACTATTATGTAAATATTAAAAGTCTTGATAACACTACTGAATAAGACAATCCCTATTTGTAGAAAAGGAAATATCTAAGTCTTAGACTAATCCCAACTACAAATCTATTCTTCGCTTTCCGCGCTCTGGATCAGCCACGCATGTCAAAATCCAGCGGCTGATCTCCGTCACTCCCTGCAACTTCCAAGATTGCATTACCTGAAGTGGGGCAAACCACTAGTCAGTCACACTGGTGAGTAGAATAGAACATTAAGATAAAGCATATTTTCAATCAGTCAGAGAACATATATATTCAATGATATAATTACAATAACATTCTAATCAATTTCTTTCTTGAGTAATTTCCCACTGTGGCATCAAATAGTTCCGATACCCATATGGTGTATCTACATTTCTGTCAACAACATGGCTTGTCATCCACCATGAATGTTGAGTCTGTTCCGATACTCCCAACTGGAGTATCTACATTTCTATCAACAACATGGCTTATCATGCTACCATGATTGCTGAACCTCTTCCCCTCGACCAACCTCCACAAGGGAAGTTCTATACTCAGTGCCAGCAGTTGGTATTACGCTTATTTCGATCATTAATGGTAAATTCATTTCAATAACTTTAGTATAGATTCATCTCCACTATAATTAGCTACATCATCTTACTCTTTTCTTTGGCCAGTACCACACAACACTGGTTAATCCTCACCCCACTCCGAATCGGAGTTGGTACCAGGCGGTGGTATTACCCATCTCTTATTACGGTAATCAATTATTTATCATAAAGTTATCCATAGGAATCAAGACACAATTAATAAATCCAAGTGAAAATATCACATTGAAGGAACTAGTTATTCTAAAATTTATCATGGAAAATTAAGTCATAAAGAATAGTTAATTATTATGAAAGGGCCCACATAACATTCAATTAACTGAGCACATGTTAATTTTTAGTAGACAAATGTGGGATTTATAATTTATCATGCCATAATTTATCATAAGCCTTAAAAAGGGGTTTTAGGACATAATGAAAATAGCAAGGGGCAAATTCGTAAATTCCAAAGGTCTATAAAATATCTCTCCAAATCGTCGATTGCATAAATACCTGCCTGTGTATTCTTCACTGGTTTCGTTCGTCAGAGAAGAACACCGCCTGGCTCGACTTGCGGCAGTTGCAGGGTGGGGCCCAACGGTCCGATGCACATGGGACCTACACCCTAGTGGTCGCCCAGGGGTCCACTCCAAGATGTGTGGACCTGATCCTTGATCGAGGTACCCAGGTGGACCCACAACCTCTGTCGACCAAAACCACCCCCGACGGTCTAGAAATTTCAAATCTCAGTTCAGATCTGAGATTCCAGTGAAATCAATCCTCTTTCCACCCTAAATCGAAGTCCTAGAGGTGTGTTAATCAGAGGATGTGGTCACAGCAAGTTTTCATCTGAAGAATGGGATTTTTCGACAATGTTCCAATCTGTGCAGGGTCGACAACTACCGAAAGGGCTTCATCTTGTAATCAAAGTTCCAGGTGAGTTGATTTCCAACCCATACAAGACTAAAGGGTGTCGATTAGGCGTCATTCTGCATATCAGCGGGTCTGATTATTGTTTTGATGATCGGTTTGGGCTCTAAATCAAATCTGGCCGATAATCCCTGTAACAGTACAATATATAATGGCCACTGTTTAATGGGGAGTCAAATAGGTCTAATCTCCTACTCTTATTCAGATAATCAAGTTAGATTCTACTCACCTTCGATAGAAGTAAGTTGCTTGGCCAGTGATCGGTCTCTCGTCAGACATTCACCACGCGTCCCGCTATTGATCTTCTTCTTCTCCTAACAATTTCACAGCCAAATCAGTTTTCTTCTTCTCTCCCTCTCTCTGTTTCTCTCTCTCTCTCTCTCTCAGAAATTTCCCCTTTTTCGTTGATCTGTGAGATAACAGGAGACTCTACATATATATATTACTTAGAGGGAAGTCCAGATTAGAAACTACAAGGAAGTCTTTTGGCATTAAGATTCTTAGAGAAAGATCGGTGGACTCCTTGTTCTTATATATTTTGAATTTTTAAAGACTCCTAATCAATGGCTCTTATTCTGATTTTTAGCTATGCCAAACTAACATGGCCCACATCATTAAGGCTGGCCCCACCAAGACAGGTTAGGTTATTACACTTAGGCACTAAATTTTGTTTCTCTTATTTATATGGCATTGTAATAGGTTATTTTTCAGACTTGAGAATTGAATAGAATTTTGGGGTTTTATTCCTGGAGAGGTGTGTCCTCATGCTAAAGTTTTGTTGAAGTCAATTCGAAGTGTCCTCGGACATGTGCTTTGGCACTCCACCCAATCCCTAACCCTACAGCCTTGGATATAAAAGCAGACACCACAAGTAAAGCCCTCATGGTCATAAAAAAGGCTCCTCCAACTACTAAGAAGAAATGGTTGCGGAGAAATATTTTCCGTTCCACGGGTACAATACGTGGGCAGAATTACACAATTGTAGTTGATGGTGTTTGTTGTGAACATTATTTCTCAAACTCTGGTTGATCGCCTTAAGTTGAAAGTTTACAAGCACAATTGCCCTTATTTTGTCAAATGGCTGATGATAGATGACCAGGCGCATATTCGACATACTTGCAAAGTTACTTTTCCCATGGCTAAAGATACAAAGATATATAATCTAATGAGAGGCGGGACTTATGGCTGGTGGTGATATCTTATTGGGCCGCCCATGGATGTATAACAAAGATGGCAGTTATGGTATGCACAACAGCAAATACACATTCATACATAATGGAAAACAAGTTATAATTCATTTCGAGAAACCAGAGCAGCTGAAGAAGAACTTCCGGCCAGCTGCAATAAAGGAAGTCCTTCATGTTCACCATATTTACAGAGGTAATCCAAAGAAGGCTCAAGTTCGATGATGAACTCTTCTTTCAACCTAGGGAGAATAATGCAGTATGAGCCTGCAAATAGTTCCCCTTCAAGTAAATTAGGATTATATTAGTTTTATTAGTAGATTTCTAATTGAGTCATTATTAGGGATGTTTTCATTATTAGATTACGGTTGCTTAGGCACTAAGTTTAGTTTCCCTTATTTATATGGCATTGTAATAGGTTATTTTTCAGACTTGAGAATTGAATAGAATTTTGGGGTTTAAACCCTGGAGAGGTGTGTCCTCGTGTTGAGATCTTGTTGAAGACAATCTAAAGTGTCTACGGACATGTGCTTCAGCACTCCACCCAAGCCTTAACCCTACAGTTTGCATTAGGTTTTTGGCATCCGAGCCAGTGATTTTCGGAATACGTAGCTGATTGAGAGGATGAAGAACAATAGAGAAATTAGTAGATGGAATTAGCCCAAGCATTCGATTTATTCATTAGATTGGTTTAAAGTTTTGTCAATTATTCAGTAGAACTTCTATTATAACTTTTGATACATTATTATCTAAAATTTGAATTTTATTTAGATGCTTTTGGACCTCTATGCTCATGAGGATTTTACCTATGTTTGTGTTGATTTATAAACTTGAAAGCATCTTAAGAAATTGAAGAGCCCTAGATTCTTGAGTTGTTACAAGACATCCATCATACCATTGGCTGATTGACTAATATGACAAAAAACCACATGAACCAAAAGTACCAAAGATTTAGTCTCATTGAAATTAAATGCATCTTCCAAGGACTAAAAACAAAAGAATTCACCCAAGACAACACCATGGATCAAAATAGCAGCTATTGTATAGCATAGTTGCCAAGCCTGTTACGTTAAATTGAATTTAGAGCTGCTGTCATCCGTAACATCCACGACAGTCCACTATTGCCCCTTCAAAGTGTGACTAACAGCTACTTTCCAAAAACTTTTAAAATACATAGTAAGGCCTATTTTTGTCATTCAATATAACAACAACATTTCTATGCAACTCTTCTACTCTTCCATGCTTAAAAAAACACCAAAAAACATAACATCTCGCTAAACTGAAGCCAATGCAAAGAGTTCCTTATAAGGGTTCTTCTCTAGGTAATGTTTTTGCAGACACTCCTTTGGTAGAGGTATTCTTTTCTCTACTTTCTTTCTTTTCTTTTTTTTTTTTTTTGGATGGTTACTTTTTTTTCTCTACTTTCAACAACTTTTCTCTACTTTCAACAAAATTACATTTCTTTTAATGAAACTTAATTTATTATTTGGTTTTTTGAACTTCAAACTTTTTTTAAGCATTGCTTTATAATTTATATATCCTTTGTTATGTACAATTGTGATAAATTACTTATTTCAATCATGAATTTAGAAATGCATAATTGGTTCTAACTTAGCATAGCTGACTAGCATAAATACATGGGAATGGGAAAAATTAGATCAACACTCTTATTTTATAATCATTTAGCGACACAGAACTTCTATGCAATGAAGGGACCACTACATCCCCCTATCTTAGTTATTATTAAAAACAAAGTATCAAATCTAGCATTTCCAATATTTTGAATTTTTTGAATCATTTTTCAAAAAATTTCCACAACCATTTCAATTCACACCGCTATGCCACTCCGTAGCGTTTTGGTCACCGGTTTCTATACCCACCGTAGTCGTTATTCACCCCCTACCCCAACACCTAAATATATATATGAGGAATATTTATGTGCATCCATCCTTGACTATCGAGTGAGGGACATTTGCATAATTGGAAATATTGAACTACTAAAGAGGCCATATATGGTCATAAGCAAAAGTGGAATGTTCATGTGCAAAAAGGGAAAGCCATGTGTCCCTCACCCTATGGTGAGGGATGGATGCTGTAATAACCGAGCCTACTTTTGTAGGCCAGCCCTTTTCCAGGTGGGCCAATGTAGTCCCAAACTATGTTTGGAGCCTGACTGGGAGTCTCCTAATTGATCGGAATGTTTTAGGACTTTTGGCAAGTCCATTGTAGGAGTCCCGGTAGAATTTTTCTCTCAGATTTTGTTTCCCAATAGACTACCTCTCTCAGAATAGCAGTTTCCAAACAGGACTCCCCACCAAACAATATATATAGATTGGCAGAATCCATCGGAGGTACTGCAACAGTAAAGAGTTCAGAAAGAGAGAGAGAGAGAGAGGACTGAAATTGGTTTCAGAAATTGCAGAAGAAGAGAAAGATCGCCATCGGATGCCTGACGAGCGACAGACCACTGCCCGATTAACACGCGTTTATACCAGGTGAGTAGAATCTAACTTGATTATCTGAATGAGGATAGAAGATTAGACCTATTTGAGTTCCCGTTAAACAGTAGCCATTATGTATTATACTGTTACAGTGATTAATGGCTAGATTTGATTTAGAGCCCACACCGATCATCCAAAACAATAATCAGATCACTGATATGCATTACGGCGCCTAATCGACACCTTTTAGTCTTGTATGGATTAGAAATCAACTCACTTGGAACCTTGATGATAAGATGAAGCCCTTTCGGTAGTTGTCGACTTGGCACAAATCGAAAATATAGTCGAAAAAGCCCCTTTTGTAGGTGGAAACTTGCGGTGATGACATCTTCTGATCAGCACACCCCCGAGACTTCGATTCAGGCTGGGAAGAGGACTGTTTGCTCTGGAGTATCAGATCTGAACTGAGAGTTGGGATTTCAGACTGTCGGAGATGGGTTTGGGTCGTCAGTGGTAGAGGATCCACCGGGGTTCCCCGATCAAGGATCAGGTCCATACATCTTAGCGTGGACCCTTGGGCGACCATTGTGGTGAAGGTTCCATGCGCATCAGACCGCTGGGCCCCACCCTGCAATTTCCTCCAGTCGAGCCTAGCGTTACTCTTCCCTGACGAACGAAACAGGCGAACAGTGGAGTTGACGACCTGGGGTGATATTTTATAAACCTCTGGAAGTTACGAATTTGCCCCTGCTGTTTGATTTTATATTCTAAACCCCTTTTTAGGCTTATGAAAAATTTGATGGAATGATAAATTATAAGTCCCCTATTTTGTCTATTAATTAAATTAACATGTGTTCAGTTAATTGAATGTTATGTGGGCCCTTTCATAATGATTAACTATTCTTTATGACTTAATTTTCCATGATAAATTCTAGAATAACTAGCCCTTTAATGTGATACTTTACCTGGACTTATTAATTGTATCTTGATTGAAATAAGTGTGATATCAACTGTTGGCACTGAGTATAGAACCTCCCTCGTGGATGTTGGTCGGGGGGGGGAAGAGGTTCAGCAAACATGGTGGCATGATAAGCCATGTTGTTGATGGAAACGTAGATACTCCAGTTGGGAGTATCGGAACAGGCTCAACATTCATGGTGGATGACAAACCATGTTGTTGACAGAAATGTAGATACACCGTATGGGGTATCGGAATTGTTTGATGCCACAGTGGGAAATCACTTAAGAAAGAAATTGATTAGAATGTGACTGAAATCATATCATTGAATATATATGTTTTCCGAATAATTGAAATATGCTTTATCTTAATGATTTCCTATTCTACTCACCAGTTTTACTGATTAGTGGTTCGCCCCACTTCAGGTAATGCAGTCATGGAGGTGGCGGGAAGTGACGGGGATCAGCCAGTGGATTTTGGCATGCGTAACTGATCCAGAGTGCGGAGAAAACAAAAGAACATATTTATAGCTGGGATTAGCCCAAGACTTAGATGTTATTATTATCTTTCTTTTTCAATTAGGAATGGTCTTATTCAGTAGTGTTGTCAAGACATATAATATTTACATACTGGTTGAAATAAAGTAAAATTTGATTGTCTATGACCTTGATGCTCATGAGAATTTGATTTATGTGATGTTTTTATAATAATCTGAGTACGGCTTAAGAATCTGAAGAGCTCCAGATTCTTGGGTCGTTACAAAGTGGTATCAGAGCAAGGTCTTGGGCAAACTTTAAAATACTTAGAAACCACTAGGCAACGTGGTGAGGTCGTGGATTGGGTATTTAGATAAGGAATTTATTTACTATATACTAACAACTGTGCTTCCATTGTAGGAGAAAGAACATGACTTCCCAAGGAAACCCCATCCGTAATTCCAATGGAACTGAAAGCGGTACCTCGAATTTGAACGAGGGACAGACTCAGGTGCCTGAATATGTGAAAACTATGTTTGATACTTTCATGAGAGCATATAATCAGGTGCAAGAGCAGATACAGACCTTGGCGCAGCGACCAAATGACAATAATCGACCACAAGGCAGGGTCCATGCTGGGGGAGGCAGAGACAGAGAGCGAGACTCGTTATACAAGAGGTTCAATGAGTTTCGTCCTCGATATTTTGATGACACCATAAATCCATGGGAGGCGAACAAATGGATAGAAAACATGGAGGCAATCTTTGAGGTGATGGGCTGCACGGATCACCAGAAAGCCCTGTTGGCAGCATTTAAACTGGAAGGAGATGCAAAAGAGTGGTGGAAATCTGCAAAGAAAACCTATCCAGGTCCGGAGGGCGAGATTACTTGGGCTTTCTTTAAGAAGGAATTTATTATGAAGTTTATACCGGAGCATATTAAGGAAAGGAAGAGAAGAGAATTCCAGAATCTAGTGCAAGGAGACATGTCAGTGACAAAGTATAATAATAAATTTATTGAGCTGTCCCATTTTGCGGAGGGCTTGATAGCAACAGAGGAGATGAAGCGTAATAAGTTCATTAAAGGGTTGCGTCCGGATATTAAGAAGGATGTACGGCTGGGACAGCCCGTAACTTATGCGGATGTGTTAAAAAGGGCATATGTATCAGAAGAAGCGACTGATGAGATTAATGGGGTGACTCCACCAACAGCGACAGAAAATGGAAAGAGAAAACGAGAAAACCACCCACCCCGGAAAAAGCAGAAGGTGGAATCTCAGGTTGAATGCAGTCGTTGTGGCAAGAACCATGAACTGGCGCAGTGCCCATGGCAGCGCGGTGCATGCTTTACATGTGGCCAGGTGGGTCATAGGCGTAAGGACTGTCCAAAATGGCAAAAGAAAAATCAGACGCAGCGACAGGGACAGCAACCGCAGCAGGACCAACAAAATTTCTCACAGTCACGCCAGAACCACCAAAATTACCCTCCTCGAAATCAAGGAAACTCACAGCAGGGTAATCAACAGAATCAGCCACCACAAAGGAACCAACAGAATAGTCAGTACCAGCAGAGGGGATATCCACAGAATCCGCCACAGGGGCAAAATTATAACCAGGGAAGAAACAATCAAGGCGGAAATCAGCAGAAACAACAACCTAATGCTAGGGCTTATGCAATCACACAGCAGGAGGCAAACATGGCAAACAATGTAGTTGAGGGTACGCTTTTTATCTTTAGCACTAAAGCCATTACATTATTTGATTCTGGTTCCACGCATAGCTTTGGTTCACACGTGTTTGCCCCGAAACTAAACATGCAACCCTCTAAACTTTCCCAAGCCTTAATTGTATCAACCCCCACCGGAGGTCAAGTGAACACTAGAACAATATTCTATGATTGCCCCCTGAATCATGATAAAGTCGTCATGCCCGCAAATCTAATAGTATTACCAATGCATGATTTTGACATTATTTTGGGAATGGACTGGTTAGCAAAGTATAGGGCTGTGTTAGACTGTTTCAATAAGATAGTTCGCTTCAAATCTAAAGGATATAAGGAGGTACAGATAGTGGGAACCAGGAGACCCATGGAGTCTAGGGTAATATCGGCAATTAAAGCCAGCCAATTACTGAGAAGTGGGTGCAGGGGATACCTTGCATTCGTCACTGAGGAGAAACAAAAGCCTGAGCTGGAAGATATACCGGTAGTGAGAGAGTTTTCCGATGTATTCCAAGATGACTTACCCGGTTTGCCGCCGGTACGGGAGATCGATTTCACTATTGAATTGATGCCAGGAACAGCCCCAATCTCTAAGGCACCCTACCGCATGGCGCCTGCTGAGCTAAGAGAACTGAAAGAACAGTTGCAGGAATTGATGGATAAAGGATTCATTAGACCTAGTGTCTCACCGTGGGGAGCACCTGTATTATTTGTTAAAAAGAAAGATGGAACCTTGCGCATGTGCATTGATTACCGGCAATTAAACCAGGTCACCATTAAGAATAAGTATCCTCTGCCGCGGATAGATGAATTATTTGATCAGCTCCAAGGTGCAAGATGCTTCTCAAAGATTGATTTACGGTCTGGATACCATCAGCTAAGGGTGAGGAATGAAGATATACCAAAGACAGCTTTCAGGACACGGTATGGACATTACGAGTTCCTAGTAATGCCGTTCGGGCTAACAAATGCCCCAGCGGTGTTCATGGCACTCATGAATCAAATTTTCAAGCCATACTTGGATCAGTTCGTAGTGGTATTCATTGATGACATCCTAATTTACTCAAAGACGGAAGCGGAACATGGGAATCACTTGCGCACTGCACTGCAATTGTTAAGAGATAATCAGTTGTATGCAAAGTTGAGTAAATGCGACTTTTGGCTAGCGCAGGTAAATTTCTTAGGTCACATCATTTCAGGCGAAGGCTTGTCAGTAGATCCCGCAAAGATCGAAGCTATCACTAATTGGAAACGACCAACCACAGTGGCAGAAATCCGAAGTTTCTTAGGACTCGCAGGATATTACAGGCGGTTTGTGAAAGGTTTTTCTTCCCTTGCGGGACCTTTGACTCGGCTCACTAGGAAGAATGTCCAGTTCAACTGGGATGATAAATGTGAGTCTAGTTTTCAGATATTAAAGGACAAGCTAACCACAGCACCAATCCTAGCCCTACCATCTGGCAGTGGTGGTTTTGTGATATTTTGCGATGCGTCTCTTCATGGACTGGGATGTGTACTCATGCAAAATGGTAAAGTGATTGCTTATGCTTCCAGACAACTGAAGACTCATGAACAGAATTATGCAACACACGACTTAGAATTGGCTGCAGTCGTCTTTGCTCTCAAAATTTGGCGACACTATCTTTATGGGGAAGAATTCCAAGTATATACAGATCATAAGAGCCTGAAATATGTATTCTCTCAGAAAGACTTGAACTTGAGACAGAGGCGATGGTTGGAATTTCTAAAAGATTATGATTTCTCTATTTCCTACCACCCTGGTAAAGCAAATGTAGTGGCCGATGCGTTGAGTCGGAAATCAATTCAATTAGCCTGTTTGACAGTAGAATGGAAATTATTAGAAGAGATCAAGGATCTAGAAGTAACTCTTTGGCCCATAAGTGATAAGACTTTATTGGGTAATTTTAAGGTGCAGCCAGAACTCATACAGCGAATTAAGGATCACCAAAGGGATGATGCAGCACTTTTGGAAATTTTCGGAAAGATGGATAACAAGCCAGAATTTTCACTTGCCAATGGTACCTTATATTTCCGAGATCGGCTATGTGTTCCTAACATTCGAGAGATTAAGGATGAGATACTACGGGAAGCACACCATACTCGGTACACCATACACCCAGGGAATACCAAGATGTACCAAAACCTCAGAAAACGATTTTGGTGGATTGGAATGAAAAACGACATTTCTGAATTCGTAGGGAGGTGTCTTACATGTCAACAAGTAAAGGCAGATCACCAGAAGCCAGGAGGATTGCTACAACCACTTCCTATTCCTGAATGGAAATGGGAACATATCACTATGGATTTTGTGTCAGGATTTCCACGAACCTTTCGGAACAACGAAGTTATTTGGGTTATTGTGGATCGTTTGACTAAATCCGCACATTTTATTCCTCTCAAGAATAAGACTTCGATGAAGGAATTGGCTCAAAAATATGTCAAGGAAATTGTTCGGTTACATGGCATCCCGGTTTCCATTGTTTCGGACAGGGACTCCAGGTTTGTGTCTAACTTTTGGAGGAAACTACAGATGGCTATGGGAACACAATTGCGTTTTAGTACGGCATACCATCCCCAAACTGACGGCCAGACTGAAAGGACTAACCAAACTCTGGAGGATATGTTGCGAGCGTGTGCCTTGGACTTCAAAGACAGCTGGGATGAGCAATTGCCACTCGTGGAGTTTGCTTATAATAATAGTTACCATTCAAGCATTCAAATGGCACCTTTTGAGGCGTTGTATGGACGAAATTGTCGGACTCCTATTTGTTGGGAGGAGGTAGGTGACCGAAGAATACTTGGACCAGACTGGGTGCAGACTTCGACAGACAATATCAAAAAAATCCGAGATAGGCTAAAGACTGCTCAAAGTAGACAGAACAGTTATGCTGATCATCGCAGGAGGGAATTGGAATTCGCCGTAGGAGACCATGTTTTTCTCAAAGTATCTCCAACCAAGGGAGTTATGCGGTTCGGGAAAAAGGGTAAGTTGAGTCCGCATTATATTGGACCATTCGAAGTGACAGGACGAGTGAGTGATGGGAATGCTTATGAGCTCGCACTACCACCTCAATTGTCAGGCGTCCACAATGTCTTTCATGTGTCTATGCTAAGGAAATATAACTCAGATCCCTCGCATGTTATTAACTTCGAGCCTTTCCAGTTACAACAAGATTTATCCTATGAAGAGAAGCCGGTGGCTATTCTAGAGACAAAGGAAAGAGCCCTGCGGAACAAGACTATTCGATTAGTTAAGGTCCTATGGCAGCATCATAATCAACTCGAAGCCACCTGGGAGTCCGAGGAGGAGGTCCGTGACAAATATCCGCAACTTTTTCTATCAGGTATGATTTAAATTTGGAGGACCAAATTTCCTAAAAGAGGGGAGTATGTAATAACCGAGCCTACTTTTGTAGGCCAGCCCTTTTCCAGGTGGGCCAATGTAGTCCCAAACTATGTTTGGAGCCTGACTGGGAGTCTCCTAATTGATCGGAATGTTTTAGGACTTTTGGCAAGTCCATTGTAGGAGTCCCGGTAGAATTTTTCTCTCAGATTTTGTTTCCCAATAGACTACCTCTCTCAGAATAGCAGTTTCCAAACAGGACTCCCCACCAAACAATATATATAGATTGGCAGAATCCATCGGAGGTACTGCAACAGTAAAGAGTTCAGAAAGAGAGAGAGAGAGAGAGAGAGAGAGGACTGAAATTGGTTTCAGAAATTGCAGAAGAAGAGAAAGATCGCCATCGGATGCCTGACGAGCGACCGACCACTGCCCGATCAACACGCGTTTATACCAGGTGAGTAGAATCTAACTTGATTATCTGAATGAGGATAGAAGATTAGACCTATTTGAGTTCCCGTTAAACAGTAGCCATTATGTATTATACTGTTACAGTGATTAATGGCCAGATTTGATTTAGAGCCCACACCGATCATCCAAAACAATAATCAGATCACTGATATGCATTACGACGCCTAATCGACACCTTTTAGTCTTGTATGGATTAGAAATCAACTCACCTGGAACCTTGATGATAAGATGAAGCCCTTTCGGTAGTTGTCGACTTGGCACAAATCGAAAATATAGTCGAAAAAGCCCCTTTTGTAGGTGGAAACTTGCGGTGATGACATCTTCTGATCAGCACACCCCCGAGACTTCGATTCAGGCTGGGAAGAGGACTGTTTGCTCTGGAGTATCAGATCTGAACTGAGAGTTGGGATTTCAGACTGTCGGAGATGGGTTTGGGTCGTCAGTGGTAGAGGGTCCACCGGGGTTCCCCGATCAAGGATCAGGTCCATACATCTTAGCGTGGACCCTTGGGCGACCATTGTGGTGAAAGTTCCATGCGCATCAGACCGCTGGGCCCCACCCTGCAATTTCCTCCAGTCGAGCCTAGCGTTACTCTTCCCTGACGAACGAAACAGGCGAACAGTGGAGTTGACGACCTGGGGTGATATTTTATAAACCTCTGGAAGTTACGAATTTGCCCCTGCTGTTTGATTTTATATTCTAAACCCCTTTTTAGGCTTATGAAAAATTTGATGGAATGATAAATTATAAGTCCCCTATTTTGTCTATTAATTAAATTAACATGTGTTCAGTTAATTGAATGTTATGTGGGCCCTTTCATAATGATTAACTATTCTTTATGACTTAATTTTCCATGATAAATTCTAGAATAACTAGCCCTTTAATGTGATACTTTACCTGGACTTATTAATTGTATCTTGATTGAAATAAGTGTGATATCAACTGTTGGCACTGAGTATAGAACCTCCCTCATGGATGTTGGTCGGGGGGGGAAGAGGTTCAGCAAACATGGTGGCATGATAAGCCATGTTGTTGATGGAAACGTAGATACTCCAGTTGGGAGTATCGGAACAGGCTCAACATTCATGGTGGATGACAAACCATGTTGTTGACAGAAATGTAGATACACCGTATGGGGTATCGGAATTGTTTGATGCCACAGTGGGAAATCACTTAAGAAAGAAATTGATTAGAATGTGACTGAAATCATATCATTGAATATATATGTTTTCCGAATAATTGAAATATGCTTTATCTTAATGATTTCCTATTCTACTCACCAGTTTTACTGATTAGTGGTTCGCCCCACTTCAGGTAATGCAGTCATGGAGGTGGCGGGAAGTGACGGGGATCAGCCAGTGGATTTTGGCATGCGTAGCTGATCCAGAGTGCGGAGAAAACAAAAGAACATATTTATAGCTGGGATTAGCCCAAGACTTAGATGTTATTATTATCTTTCTTTTTCAATTAGGAATGGTCTTATTCAGTAGTGTTGTCAAGACATATAATATTTACATACTGGTTGAAATAAAATAAAAATTTGATTGTTTATGACCTTGATGCTTATGAGAATTTGATTTATGTGATGTTGTTATAATAATCTGAGTACGGCTTAAGAATCTGAAGAGCTCCAGATTCTTGGGTCGTTACAGATGCACATGAACATTCCTCTATATATATAACCTCTCCTCCACTACCAGCTAGATTTGCTTTCCCTCTAGCCACACTGTCAACATTAAACTTCAAAGAGCCAAGAGGGGGAGGGGGCCACGTTTCCAAGTTATCTCCTTGATCAGCCCACACTCCAGGCAAGTTTACCAATTGCGAAGAATTTAATTGTGGATCGATTATGGGAAAACATACAATTTATAGAAAGGAATACACAAGCAATCTCAAATTCGAACTAACCCTTATCTCTGAGGATATGGAGTCCTAACTATGATCTCTAATCCTAACTAAAGTAGCCCTAGATATCTATGAGAGACACCAGTTTGTTGGCCACCTCAATCATTATCTCGGCTCCCTCTTCCCTTGAATCTCATCTTCTTGAACCCACTATAGAGTTTTGCTACAAAAGGTCCGAAGATTCATGTTTCTTCCAAACACCCCCTGCCTCCACCCTCGTCCCAACAATTGGAGCTGACTTTCTTTCCAATTACATTAATCCATCATTTGAGAAATTGTATTTCCTTTCTTTCATCTCAACCAGAAAATAGAAAGAACCATCTTTCTCCTAAATTGAGCATTTCTTTATTATTTTTGGTTGTAGCATCCTCAATTTAGCAAGGAAGGCATTTGCCTTTTTTTTTCAAAACCCTATCATCCCCCTTTTATTTTTGCATTAGGTGCAAGTAAAACTTGAAATCTCCTAATTATATGGACAAGAAGAGGGGTTTAGATTACAACTCACTAGAAAGATGCAAATGTTGTAATGCCTTCATAATGCTTGAGCTTCCCCCCACCAGTACAGTGGGTGGGCTTCCCTCCACCAGCCTATTATGACTAAAGTATCTCCCTCCCTTTGGCCCCAAAATAGAAGCTCCTTTGCAGCCATCCTAATTTGATCAACCCAGGGTAGTTGCATTATCACAGATCTCCTCTCTACAATCCTCAAACCTAGCCTATTATCTGCAGGTGGGCCAGATCTCTTGAATCCAAGACTCAGGGATCTACTCCCAGACATAGACTAGCATTCATTTAGGTTAGCAACAAGAAGGCTCAAAGTAGCATCATATCCAGCTTGAGATGGACTAAGAAAATAAGAGGCTTGTTTCACCAATGTTTGGGAAAAATGTTTGTATAGTGGTTCACATGAGCTAAAGTGGTCACATCAAGGTAACCATTCATCTCAATCAGCGCCCCTAATCCTTCATTACCTTCCTCGGTTGGTAAGTTCTAAGAACATTTTCTCTACAACTCTTTTGGCCCTTCTATACTAGGGAAGGATCCAAACCATGGATGTAAATATCTATGTAGCGGCCGATATATCGATCATAGAGCCTGGTGGTGCTATGCATTTTTGTAAAAAGCACTGCTCACAACTATGGTTGACGCTACGGCTCGCCACAGTTTGTAGTGGCCGCAACGTAGTGGGGGTTATTAAAAAAAAAAATGCCCCAATCGACTGTGGGTCACTTTTTCAACCCTAAAAGTTGCTGTGGATCACTTTTTCAACCCTAAAAGTTGTTGTAACTTTTTCTGTACTCCTTTTTCATTGCTCGAAGTCTCCAAACTCATTTTCTTGCCTCCATTTTTCAAACACTCTCAAAAGGACACTAAAATCATTAAAAAAAAAAATCAAATAAACTTATACAAGCATCATTCAAGTGGGTATTTAAGATTCAAGCATCCAGCTTGAAAACTTCAACTCAAGGTAAGTTTTTTGGTTTTCTTTTTCTACTTTGAGATTATTTCTTTCTTTTTCTTCCATAAATCGCATGAAAATGAGTTGTTATAGTTAGATCCATGTTCCCCTTTGATCAAGCCCACATATTATTTCATTTTTTTATTTGTTCTTGAATTTTATTTTAGGATTATCTTATTATTTGAAAAAAAAATTTCAATTATTGAAGGAAAACCAATCAAATGAGTTCAAAATAAATTCTAAATGTTAGATCTATATTTCCCATAGATCAATCCCACAAATTTGTGTTCTAATTTTTTTTTGTTTTTTATTTTCGGATATTTGTACTTTTGATTTTCTTTTTTTTTTTTACAAAAGTAAGCCCAATCAAATGGGTTCAAATTGGTCCCCAAATGTTAGATCTATGTTTCTAAGATCAATCCCACATATTTTTGTGTTCTACTAATTTTTTTTATTTTTTATTTTTGGATATTTGTATTTTTTGAAAATTTTTTTTAACAAAAGCAAACCCAATCAAATTGGTTCAAAATGGTCCCTAAATGTTAGATTTATGTTTCCCATAAATCAATCCCACATATTATTGGGTTCTACTAGTATTTTTTCTTTTTCATTTTCGAATTTTTGCATTTTTTGAAAAAAAATACATTTTTTTATGAAAGTAAACCCAATCAAATGGGTTGAAAATGGTCCCTAAATGTTCATTCTATGTTTTCCATAGAGCAATCCCGCATATTATCGTGTTCTTCCATTTTTTTGTTTTTTTTTCTTTTTGTTTTTTATTGTCTGTTTTTTGTATTATTTGAAAAAAAAATACATTTTTTACAAAAGTAAACATTTTTTACAAAAGTAAACCCAATCAAATGGGTTGAAAATGGTTCATAAATGTTCGTTCTATGTTTTCCATAGTCCAATCCCACATTAAATTTCAACATATTGCTTTTAAATTTCGATTGTGATGTGTATGCCAAAGGCATCGTGACAAAATGCCTCGTGAGAAAGATCTTGCATGGAGCTATGGTGAGGCAATTCGAAACAATCGGTTGAAGACTAAGTGCAAGTTTTGTTGCAAAGAGACCAATGGGGGCATTATAAGATTTAAGCAACGTTTGGCCCATGTGCAGAGCAATATTGCAGGGTGTCCTGAAGTTGCCAAAGAAGTTAGGGAGCAAATGAGAAATTTATTGAATCAAACAAAACAGAGAAAAGTACAAATTAAAGAAGAGGCAACAAGGTGTTGATGCATCACGCTATGATGCATTTGGGGATGAAGGTCTTGGTGGTTTTAATGATGAGGATGAAGTCCCACAAATGATGGCTACATGCAGAGAGTCCCTCATGTTGCACCAAGAAATGGAGCTTTGAGCATATAGTCAGGGTAAAAACTATGATGCAGGTGGCTCATCCGGTGTAGCAAGCAAGGGCAAGGGCAAGGGCATTGTGGGAAAAAAAGCATAGAGCATTTAGCAGCCAACAATGGGATGATGATGTAGAGAATATTGCTACTCGTAAGGCTGCACCTACAAAAACTAGAAGAGGGGCTAGTTTTGTTGATCCTCTAGCACATAGATCGGAGGCAGCTAAGCAAACAAAATTCTCAAATGTTATCAATGCGTTATGAAGGCTGCAAGAGATAAATTAGCCAAAGCTACAACAAAATGGCTAATTCATAAGAACATACCTCCAACCGCAATTGATTCTCCCTATTTTTAGACAATTCTTGATGTTGCAGCTTAAGCTGGGCAAGGTATAAGAGCGCCATCCGTGTATGACATGGGCATTCAGTACCTTGAAAAAAGTATAAAGAAATAAAGGCTCAGGTGGAGACATTTAGGCCCATGTGCGGGCAAAATGGGGTGTCAATATTATGTGTGATGGGTGTACAGGCGGCACTCAAACACAATTAATCAACTTTTTGGTCTATAATGTCGCTCAGACCGTCTTTGTGAAGTCCATTGATGCAACTGAAGAGAAAAGGAGAGCAAATTATCTTTATAGGCGTACGGATAAAGTTGTACACAAAGTGTTGGATAAGAGAACATTGTCTAGATTATGACAGACAATGGAGCCAATTTTAAGAAGGGCGGTAAACTGTTAATGGAAAAAAGGACAAATTTATTTTGGACCCCGTGTGCAGCACATTGCATTGACTTTATAATGAAAGATATTGGAAAGAAACATGTGGCCGCTATGATCAAGGTATGTAGAGACATTACAAGGTTTATATATGACCATTCATGGCTCTTAAGCTTGATAAAGAGATTCACAAGAAATCATGCCTTGTTACGTCTGGCATTTATTAGATTTGCTACTCATTTCATTGCTATGGAAAGATTAGTAAGATGGAGAACATAGCTAATTCAGATGTTTGCATCAGAAGAATGACTTCATGCGAAATGGGGTAATACAACAAGTAGTTCGGAGTCCGATATCCCAATTTTAATGATGGACAATAAATTTTGGATCAAAGTAGAGAACATATTTAAGGTATATGAACCTTTAGTGAAAGTGTTGCAGACTGTAGATGGTAATGAAAGTAGACAATGGGGTACATTTATGAAGCAATTGATCGGGCAAAGCAAGCCATTATAGAAAATTGCAGATATTGGATTGAATACATAAAAATTATTGATGCCAGGTCGAACGATCAGCTGCACCTTCCATTGCATGCTATAGCCTACAGGTAGTCAACAATTTAAAATAATTCTCAAAATGTTTTTTTTTTTTTTTTTGACTCATGAACAATTTAACTCATTGTATGTTTTTTTCTTTTCAATATAGGTTATTTTTTAAATCTTGAATTTTACTATCACAATGCCCCACACTACACCGAAGCAATAGATACAGAATTGCCAGTAGGATTAAACAGTGTCGAAAAAAAATTTTGCGTGAAGATGATCATATCAAAGCTATAAAAGAGGTGAGTTACTTAAGAAATTTATTTAATCTTTTAAATACATTTGAGATAATTGTATTGATATGGTGTACTAATTTATTTCTAATTTTTTACATTGTAGAATTCTATTTATACAAATAGAAAAGGGACTTACTTTCGCTGACCCTCTTGTACAGCGAGCGATTGGAAGATGTCCACCTGGTATTTATACACAAAGAAGAGGGATTTCTATTTACACAGAGAAGAGGGACTTTCTACAATTGTTTAATTTTTTTTTATATTGCATTTCAACTGATTGGTAGAGGAGTTTTGGAGAGAGTACTCCACATCTAAGGAGAGTAGCCATTCGCATCCTTAGTCTAACGACAACGTCATCAAACTGTGAAAGAAATTGGAGTACTTTTTCCATGATCCACACAAAGCCCAGGAATCGGATAACCATAAGAAAACTCATTAAATTGATATACAACCATTACAATCTGAAGTTGAGAAATAAAAATAGAAAGAGAAGGGGCAAGGGATGATCCTAGTTATTGTCCAATTAATTTAGATCACATATTCAGAGACAATAATCCCTTACTTCCATGGATAGCCGGGATTGAAGATCCATTGCCAGATTCAAATCTGGGCTTTCAACGAGAACTGCAACATTTACTTGCTAAAGATGTAGAAATGTCATGAGACAGCTTGATGCAGCCAAAGGTGTTGATTCGAACCCCAAGACTGATTTGGACTAGGTTATACTGTTACCTAGCAGTATAATGTGACTGTCATGCCTTTAGTGGACCAGCAAGCAGCAAGTAAAGGATAAAACCTGATAGAACACCATGCAATAAGAAGTTGAGGAATGCAAGAAAATAATCATCATCATCATCAAAGCCTTATCCCAACCATGTTGGGGTTGGCTACATGAATTCTATTTCTCCATTCCGTTCTATTTTGAGCTAAATCTTTCGATAAGTGCAACTTCTTCAAATCTGAATTAATGACTTCCATCCATGTTTTCTTTGGCCTACTTCTACCTCTTGATGGACCCTCCACCTGTATATCCAAACTTTTTCTCACCGGTGCCATTACTGGCCTACGCTTAACATGCCCAAACCATCTTAAACGAGTTTCTCTAATCTTATCTCCTATTGGTGCTACCCCTAAATATTCTCGAAAGCGCTCATTTCTAATTTTATCTTTTCTAGTTTTACCACACATCCACCTAAGCATTCTCATTTCCGCTACATTCATCTTATGAATATGTGTCTTCTTAATTGGCCAACATTCTGCTCCAAATGTCATAGCTGGTCTAACCACTGTCATGTAAAATTTTCACTTCAATTTTGTTGGTATTTGTCTATCACAAAGTATTCCCGAAGTTAGTCTCCACTTTAGCCATCCAGCTCTTATCCTATGCTCCACATCTTCGTCAATCTCCCCATCCTTACTAATCATTGAGCCTAGGTATCGAAAAGAATCTTTACGTGGTATCTCATAAGTTTCAATTTTGACAGTGGTTTCAACACTTTGTATGTCCACTGAAATTGCAATGCATATATTCTGTCTTTGTACGACTTATTTTAAAACCTCTAGAATTTAATGCCCTCCACCATCTCTCAAGCTTTGCATTTACACCCTCTCTTGATTCATCCACCAATACTATATCATCTGCGAACAACATACACCATGGTACTTCTTCTTGAATATGCACAGTTAACTCATCCATAATTAATGCAAAGAGATAAGGGCTTAAGGATGATCCTTGATGTAAGCCTATAGTCACGGGAAATCCGCCCGTTTCTCTACATGTGGTTTTCACATTTGTTATTGCACCTTCGTACATATCCTTTAAAATTTCAATGTAACCTCTTGGGACATTCCTTTTCTTTAAGACCTACCAAATTAAATTCCTCGGTACTCTATCATAGGCTTTTTCCAAATCGATAAAGGCCATATGTAGATTTTACCTCTTTGCTAGGTATTTTTCCATTAATTGCCTAAGTGAAAAGATAGCTTCCATAGTTGATCTCCCTAGCATAAAACCAAATTAATTTTCCGAAATCTTAGTCTTTTTTCTCAGTCTTTATTCTATTATTCTCTCCCATAACTTCATAGTGTGACTCATAAGTTTAATCCCTCGATAGTTGGTACAATTTTGTATATCTCCTTTATTCTTATATATAGGTACTACAATGCTTCTTCTCCATTCCTCCGGCATTTTCTTTGTCACAAGTATCTTATTGAATAGTCTACATAACCAACTTACTCCAACTTCTCGTAAGCATTTCCATACCTCTATCGAAATACCATCTGGGCCTGTTGCCTTTCTTGTCTTCATTCGCTTCAATGCTTCCTTCACTTCCACCCTTCTAATTCTACGGAGAAAAGTATACTCTTGTAATGAAGTATCCTCCTCCACTCTTGTATCGCCCAAATATTCTTCATTTAAAAGTTTACTAAAATATTCTTTCCACCTTTCTATAATATCGTTGTCCTTCACCAAAATATTTTCCTCATTGTCCTTGATACATTTGACATGATCTAAGTCCCTACTTTTCTTTTCTCTTATTTTTGCAAGCTTAAAAATATCCTTTTCTCCTTCTCTTGTTCCCAACCTATTATAGAGGTCATCGTATGCTTTGAACTTTGCACTACTTACTACTTTCTTAACTTCTTTCTTTGCTTTCTTATACAACTCAAAATTTTCTATACTCTTAGTCCCCTGCCAAACTTTGTAGCAATGTTTTTTTTGTCGAATAACTTCCTGAACCTCCATACTCCACCACCATGTTTCTTTATTAATATGTCTCTTCCCTTTTGATTCTCCAAGTACCTCCTTTGCAACATTCCTAATCCAATTAGCCATTTGATTCTACATTACTGTAGTTTCTCCTTCAATATTCCATTCTCCTTTTTCAATCATTTTGTCCTTAAATATATTTGCTCTTTCCCCCTTCAAATCTCTCCACCTTGTTTGTCCATTTTGTTTACTACTGCTCTCTTTTTACTTCTAATGCAAATATCTAAAACTCCAAACCTATGTTGCGCAGTCAAACTCTCTCCTGGGATAATCTTATAATCTTTACAAGCCAATCGGTCCTATTTTCTAACTAGAAAAAAGTCTATCTGACTCCTATTACTCCCACTTTTATATGTAATTAAATGCTCATCTCTCTTTTTAAAGTAAATATTTGCTACTATAAGATCAAATGTCACTGCAAAGTCCAATATAGTGTTTCCGAATTCATTCTTTTCTCCAAATCCATGCCCTCCATGCACTCTCTCATATCCTCTATTATCTCTTCCTATATGCTCGTTTAAATCCCCTCCAAGGAAAATTTTATCACTAAGAAACATAATTTCTGTTTATTCTTTTTTTTTTTATTCAAAACATGTATGCCCCACATCCTCTCTACTACCTCTTTTTAAAGGAGAAAAAACAATTTGGAAAGATCCCCCCCTTGATCCGATGTCACCCTTGATAATAGCACATTGCTAAGTTAAGAGCCTAATCTAAAAGCAAATAAAGGAAGGGAATAATGTTATTGTTGACTGTCAACCACTGCCGTAAATGCACAGTCAATTCTGTCATTGCTGCATTTATACAGTCAAATCTGTCAACACACAAAACCTCTCCTTTCTCTGATTTTAGGCAATCAATTCTTTCCATCTTTGCCTATGAAATTAAGGACCCAACTCATCATTACTGAATGCAGGAAATCCAGTAATTAATTGGGACCAGAAATCATGTTTTGATGATTTTTTCCAAAACCAAATTTGTTCCAGACATTCTGAAATTTGTAAAACAGCCCCTGCTGTTTTCTGTTTTTATTAAACAGCCCCTGTTTATTCAGTTTTCACATGGAAGGGACTGTTATGGTTTTTTTTTTAAATTCTAAAAGATGTAATTTCACATGTGTTCGGACCCCATGTGCTTGATCAAACATATTCATGAACATCAAAGCCTGTTCAATTACTTGATCTGCATCACAGCCACCTCAAGGAGAAGTAGTGCAAGTGCAATATCTAAAGGGAAGGAAGCAGCTCATATTATGTCATCTTTTGACAATAGTATTTCCACCATTGCCTCTTCAAGTAGCCATGGTGGAGGAAATGGAGGAGACAGCGGGACAGGTGGTACTACTGAGTTCTATCAATATGATGAAGAAGAAAATGTCATTACTATTGAGAACGTAAAGGAGTTTTCCGAATAATCAAGAATAGATCTGAAACGCGCTAATCAAAGGTGACGGAGAGTGTCACCACACGCACACATAGATGAGCAAGGGAATATGGGTGGAAGTGGAAATGGAGGGGAACAAATAGTATCTTGGAACGCTACTTGCAATGTTCCACATCCAGACTATAAGCCGTATCCTCATGAACCATCACAATATCATCACTGTAGTCATGTGCAACAAGAAGAAGAACAATCTTCGGTTTTAGGGTCTTACTCATATGGTGACTATGATGATAGCCAACCTCAAATATAGATATCCACCTCCTTCAAGCTCTTTTGATTTCTTCTTTGCATTCCATCCCAATGCCCACCAATATCAAATTCAATTTGGTGGGAATGTTTAATATCGTAGTGGCACAACAAATGATGATGGAGACGATGACACTAACAACAATGTGATTCCTGGAAGATATTCTAGCGCAACCACGAATCTACGGTTGAGAAAATAGACTAATCTCCAGAGGGATTGATCGAATCCAAAGATGGATTCAGCCCCAAGGGCATCCTTATAAGAGGAACAAACACCATAAGAGATAACATTTCAAAGATAACTTTTATTAGTTGAAACTGAGCATGGCTAACAATAAGGCTTAACATCCTTTATATAGAAGAGTTGGCTTAATCCTTAAGAAACATAGCTTATAATATTAGAATAAGCCTAAATAAAATAAGAAATTCACTAATTAATCAAACTACTAATAATATATTCCTAAATAACTAGATGTTCAATTGGGTTGATGGACTAAGCCCAATGAGTTGGCCGACCTATGATCTGGCCTGCATCACATTCCCTTTGGTATTGAGCCAATCAGCAATGTATTCTTCCATTACAAAGTCTTTGCACTTCAAGTAGATTGGTTTTCCATGAAGTTTGAACATAGATTATCTTTCATTCTTGAAGTTGGTATAACTAAACAACATGAATCTATATGAAAAACATTGATCAATATTCTATTCTATTGATACAGCAATATAGGACCTCATGTAATGAGGGGACCGCTATAACCCATATATTAGTTACTTTTGTAAAACAAACATATATTCCATCATTTTTGAATATTCAAGATTTTCTAGAATTTTCTTGGATTTTTTTAAAGACTTTTGGCAATCACACGGCTACACCGCTACGTAGCATTTTGGCGGTGGGCATCCGCTATTTTCATCCTTGATCCAAACGCTTCTCATCCTTCAACCTTGGAATCTTTTGGCCAGCCTCTGCAGCATAGACTCCTGGCCTCTTGCCTACCGAAACTTGCAGTGAATGGGAACCTTCTAGCTCACCCTCTAGAGTGGTGAAGATGGAATGGCAGCTTTGATGGTACTTCGATTCTTGCAAATAAAAGTCAGGTTTACTTCACCCAACTCCATGGGACTTGCATGATCAGAAACAGAACATGAGATATCTTCCACAGCATTTAGAGTCCAGCAGAAGAAGCTATGATCATCATCCTAATGTCTTTCGTGGTTCGCCCTCTCTTCCCTAAGAACAAAGCAACTGCCTGACGCAATCTTGATTTGACACGACAGAATTTGCAAAAGGCCCAATCGGTGAAAATTCCCAATAACAATGGATGTGTAGAAACCAAGTAGTAAATAAATTAAGAGTTAACTGCAAGGAACAATGCAGAAGAAAACCCAAAATCCAAACTGTAGAGCCTTCTCAATCTCTATACATCAAATGACCAAGAGAGAAGGAAGAAAATAAAATCAAATACTGCTTTTCTGAATTTACTGTTCATGAGTACTGTAGCATGAACAGTAATTCCAACACTAACATTGCCTTTATATAATGCTTAGACAGTCTAAACCCTAATAAGCCCTAACAGCAAAGTTTCCTACCAAAAATATAATTCCTACTACTTATTTTCCAAAAGCAAAATTTCTAAAAAAAAAAAAAAAACAAGGCGGCACTGTTCTGAAACCAGATCGTGCCAAACACATTGCAGTAATTAGGCTGTGGGCCCCACAGAGACCATTCTTTGATCACAAGGTCCCCACAGTCTGAAAGAGAACTCCCAGGCAACCCCCGTGGTGTATGTCTCTCGTGGGCTGGATTTTGACACATAACCTGCTGCCCAAAATCCAGCAAATGTGAATTCCCTGTTTCTGTACTGAATTCTCTGGATATTGAAAAATAGCCCCTGATATTTACTGTTGTATTTAAACAGCCCCTGCCAACTGATTTACTTAAATATTTGTGTACTGTTTGAGGCCAAATTGATTCTTTGGCCCACCTACAAATGTGTCCACATCCTGTAGGCTCAATCACAGGCTGGAAATCCTCGGTTTTCTTGATCCTTGTCAATTTATGGAAATATACCTGCATCACTGCCCTTCCCTCTTCTCTCACACCTTCCAGATCTTGTATATCACTTCCTACCTTCTGCAAGTCCCTGATTCACCAAAGAACCTTTGGAGGAAGAATCTTTTCCCTCACCATCACAGAGAATGTGTTTCCAAAGACACCAAGCTGACCTCCTCATCAAGAATCTATTAATTTGCAACCCTCATGCTTTAAAAATGCTAAGTGCTAACAAATATCAACACTGCTGACGCATTCAAGTTAACCAAGAAACACCTACTCTGACTAAAATTTAATGACAAGGTGTATAAAATACAGTAAAATCAGCATGTAGCTCTAACCTCTAATCCTATGACTCATATGGGTTTTCTTATTGTGCGTGCTTTTGTTAATCTTGAATGACTATGAAAGATGCTTTTACTTTTACTAACATATATGCAAAGAAGCATAAGAAATGCAGGCCATTCATGTGCAAGATGTGATAATAACAATACCTCCCCAGCCAAATAGCAGATGGAAGCCCCAGTTACATTCCAGTCAAAAGTTCCATCCCCAGATCCAAGTTTCATTCCTTGGCGCCTAAGGGCTAGAGATGCAAGTCCATCCGCAAAGCAAAATCCAGGTGATATTCTGAAGAAGTTCTGATACACAAAAGGAAATATTAGGAAAGAATTGAAAGAATTGAAGCATTTAACAAAAGGAAAGTGCTTTTCAAGAAAGCAAGTAGACTGCATAAGACGTAAATGTATGCATGTCAGCAATTCAGTGTACATTTCGTCAACTACTGGTTAACTTTGAAGTTAAAGTGAAACTATGGTCAAAATAAAATGACAAATTTCAGAAGCAAGTTCTAAAAAAGTCATTGTAATCACCTAAGCCTAATACCACCCACCTCAGGTAGGCTTTATGAGTCTTGCTTTTGCACTCAACACTATTAAAGTTATTTCTCATTCATCTCGCTTCTGTAGAGAATCTCTTATTTTTTTTGCTCGTATATATGTATTTGCATCTTATGGAGCCATGCCCAGTACCATGCACTCACAAATTACATGCATCTCATTTCTGTCTTTTCTAATCAGTCTTAGACTTGGTTTAGAGTGATTAAGAATGAGGGATTTACAGAAACAATAAGGGGGCAGAATTCAACTTTGAAGAGAATAAAAGTAATGAAGAAATGAAATTGAAAATTGAAAACTGCGCTAGAAAAACACATTCATAAACTACAAGACAGTTGAAAAAAAAAAATAAAAATAAAGAAGAAGAAGAATAAGAAATATGTATACACTGAAAATATCAACTAAAAGAATAAATCAATAAGAAAATTAAGCAGTGTATTTACTACTAAGTACTGTACTTAATACAAGAAATGAAAATTTCTCAGATTTCTAATGTTACAAGACCTTCAGAAATGAATTTGCACTTTTAGTTGCTTGAACAAGTCCCATAATGAAGGAAATAACCATGAGAATCAGTCCAGTAAGAAAGTGAACCAAGAGCACCACATTCTGCATCAATATACAGGCATATTAGCACATTGACTAAACATTTTTACACAGCAAAAACTGGGAAGCCAAATAACAGTATGGAAGGAGAGCCACCTGTGCAATTGTATGGTCAGAAAAGAAAAAAGTAAGGCAATACGTTGATGCTGCAATTGCTGATCCATATTCCAGGAAAATTAAGATAGTTGGTAACAGACAACCACTCCCAACAAATTGATCTAACCCTACAAAAATGGTGAAAACATTTCAGGAAAAAAAGTCGCTTCAATCCATTCAAAGAGATATAGTAAAAGGTTAAAATGAGTATTTGGATAATCAACCACAAGTATAGTAAACATGAAAGAAACAAAACAAATGGTCAAAGAAAAACAGGATGCCTGGATACATACCAAAGATGAAGAACAGAATTATTGCAAATGACATCGGAAACAAAAAGCTGATGAAGTCCCATATGTACGTCGAGAACCAATATGACAGAATAGACACCTGAAAGGTCAACCAATAATTGTAACAAAGATACCATGAAAATGATACATTCCATGACTGAAACTAGTAACATACCATACCATGAAAATGATACATTCCATGACTGAAACTAGTAATGAAATAATAAGAAAAAAAAAAGGCAAGCATACCCCACTGATTAGCTGTTGGTGTTTAGCTTTTACTTCACGTTCCTGCATTTCAAAGGATAAGTATAATTTCAATGACACCATTCAAAGAAAAATCCTAATATAGGCGTATTTAGGACATACTCTGTAACATCCCCCGCCATAAACAGAAACTGCAAGAGGATGAGAAGCTCAAAAATTCAAATAAATAACAACAGGACAATTTAAAGTATTCTGATACCCAAATATGCAAGTTTGCTGGTCTGGACGGAGTTTCTTGTGGTGCCCACTGGATGATTGTCGCATGATGTCACAATGCGATGAACCCCAATCCATAGGTGATAATCAAGAAGATTGGGTGGTGGACCAAGCCTTTAAAATTTTGGATGCTTCGGATCGAGTCTGTGGAACCCAGGCATGTGTCTAAGTCCTCGGATTAAATGGGAACCAAAACAGTCCCCATAAATTTATTAAGTTTCACCGTAAGAGACTGGTTTGATAAAAACAGTCAGTAACAAGGGGCTCTCTGCAAATGGCAAATTGCAAATTGCAAATTATTGCAGGTTGCTGGTCACAACAAGTCATAAGCTGACCTGAACCTAACCAGGCTCAGCCCAGAATTTGCAAACACAAACTCACAGAAAGGGTTGCCCAGATATGTGCTACATCTGGGCAGGTCCACATGATCTGGTGAGCCATCTGGGTTCCATTATCAAAAGTCCTGACCCCCTGTACTGTAAGTGCAACCAGCCAGTTTGCATTTTTTATGTTCATTTTACTTGTCCTTCTTTTTTCAATTAAGAAACCTTTGAGTTATGGTTTCAGTTAGTTATGCACAGATCAATGGTTGAGATTAGATTAGAGTTTTAGGGTTATAAAAGCAACTATTTAAGCATTATTATGGGAATGTCCGGCATATATTTCATACAAATTTTTGAATAAACCAATATTTCATTTATTTATTCTCCTTGGAGTGAGCAAATATCCGTAGTATTGAAGTTGTTCAGCAGTTAATTCAGCTCTATTTGGTGAGTAATATCTCTTTCTCCTTGGCTTCTGTCGTTTTCCTGTTAGTTTGGGATAGGGTAGGATTTCCTTTTTTCCCAATCAATGGGGTTCACTTTTGGCTGCATCATCACTTGAGCTCAATTTCAACCCTTTCACATGAATTTTGGGGAGTGATAATGAGTAATCTAGTAGATTTGTGAGCCTAGGATTGACGAGCACTGGCACATACACATCAGCCCCACTGCGATTACTTGAGCAAAAAAAGCAGCAATTACAGTCCTCCAAGCATGCCACAATAATAACATATGAGACACCACAGCCACCACCACACATCACAGGAAAAGTCAGCAGCACCTTCACAGAGTTAATGTCAGCAAGCCAGGACTGATGCCGGCCCTTGGGATGAATACATATATATATATATATATATATAACTAAACCTTCTTCCCTCTTTTGGATGAGTTTTTCTCTGAATTAAATACTCCAATAACAATTTAAAATTCAGAAGCTTATTTAAGTTCTGATTTTTCTGGAAAAACCAGAAATTATGGAAATTCGTGGAAAATGAGAAAATTGGAAAAGAGAGAAAAGAAGATAAACTTGGGGAAGAAACTTGCTCATCTTCCAGCAAAGGGTTGGCGACATCTTAACTGCATTTAAGTAGATTTTTTTCAGCATTTACAATAGAACCCCTGTACTCTCTAGTATTTACAAACAAGCTGAAGCCTGAAAAATTAGAGAAAAACCCCTGTAAACTTCTCAACAACTCACACACACCTCACAAACAATGAACCCGCATAGAGCAGCTGCCACAACACTGATTGGCATATGCTCCTCATTATTTCTAAGAACTAGATTTTTACTTGTATAATAAATGTCTTCCATTTCAAAATCACAATAAACAAATAAAACTTTCAAATATTATTATCAAGAAAGCAATACAAATTTTGGTGTACCAGTATCATATTATCTGTCTACCCTTTTCATCCTATATTTTACTAGATCACACTGAATGGGTATTTGATTATCTGAGCAGCTGAAGTCTCCAACTCCAAATAACGTGGGCATGGAACCTTTTTTTCGTTCTGGCAGAAATTCAGATCTAGATCCAAATCCAAGCATATCAGATCCATAAACATTCAAATTTAGATCCGGATCCTTGTATGTTCCAACCCAAGGATCCAGATCCAGGATGACTATATCCACATATTTTAAGGGCCTACATAGATTCAGTAATATTGATATTTGAGGATCTACTTAGCTGTAATCATTTACCCTTTAATAGCACCATTGATATATTTACAAAATTTATTTTGAATACTAATGCATTCCACATCTTATTTTGGATTCAGATTGAGAACTGGGTCCCTTTTCCTTTTCAGTTGCTGCATGATCCAGATACAACACAGTTTCCAGATCAGATTAATATCAGAATCCAAGTCCGAATCTATGAGGACACATCTGGGTCTGGAATGGATCCAACATGGTTTAGCCCCATCCAACCCAACGTAGTTGGCACTCATGCCAATTTTAGCAACTGCAACATGTCAAAGGCCCTAAAATTAAAAGAATGTCAAACGACTCAAAAACATGAGATACAATAGTGATGTTCTCTTGTAAAAAGAGAGTTGCTATTTCAACATCACTTTTGACTTAGTTTACGCATGTTCTTTTTATACACATGTGATAAAGTTAGTCACATTGGTTTTTTTCTCTCTACAGTCATCCATTTACCTAACATACCCCACCCATCCAAACACAAAAATCACTTTCTTTCTCTACACATTTGCCCCATTCAAACATTGAGAACACACAAAGAGCACCGATTTTCATTCAAATGGGTTCTTGCATGTTTTGAATTCTTTTAGATGCATGTGTTTGCATCAATCCCTTTGATTTTGTGAATGTTTAGCTTGAATAAGCTTGAGTTTTTTAAGGGTTTTTATTTTTTTTATTTTTTTTATACATCTTTTTTGGGTTTGCAGTTGTCATCATGTTTAGCCCTGTGAGGCCGAACATTGCCTCGCAAAAGATTCAGCCACCATGGTCGAACAGTCAATGTTATGTTCTGCCTTCGAGGCCGAAAAGAACACTAAGTGAAGAGAATCAAATTCTCATGTGAAAAAAAAAAATTACATTGTTTGGCCACCAGGGCTGAATAGCTCTTTTGATAGTTCGGCCGTGAGAAGCTGAACAGGTAGAGAGTTGTTCGGCCCTGGGTGGCCGAATAGTTCTACTATTTGTTCGACTTGAAAGTCTGAACAAAACATGGGAAAAACCAAGACGACCTTGGGAAAAAACATTCAAAAATATATAGATTATGGTATTTGATGGGACAAAGAAAAATGAGAAGGGAAGAAGATGACCACTTGCACAATGAGTGTGAGGGTCACTTGCTCAGATCGGAAGAAAACCATCCAAGGAAGAAGATGGTGTAATGACCCAAGAATCTGGTGCTTTTCAGATTCTCAAATTTATAACAACACAATATAAATCAAATTTTAATGAGCACAGAGGTCCAAGAACATTCATATTCAATTATACTTAAATTATTAAATGTATTAGAAGTCCTAATAAAAGCTATTGAGTAAAAGACATGTCTCTAAATTCAGTAGAGAAAATTTCTAAATGTTGGGCTAATCCCATCTACGAATCTAATTATTGTTTCTCGCGCTCTAGATCAGCCACGTATGCCAAAATCCACTGGCTGATCTCCGTCACTTCTCACAACCTCTACGAATGCATTACCTGGAGTGGGGCGAACCACTAGTCAGTAATACTGGTGAGTAGAATAAGTAAACATTAAGGTACAACATATTTTCAATCAGTCATATGAATATTTATGTATTCAATAATGGTGTTAAAATAAACAATATCTTAATCAATTCTTTCCTGAGTATTTTTCCACCGCAAACAGCAAACAGTTCCGATACCCCATATGGGTGTATCTACGTTTCTGTTAACATGGCTTGTCATCCACCATGATTGTTGATCCTGTTCCAATACTCCTACACTGGAGCATCTACATTTCTATGAACATAGCCTGTCTTACCACCATGATTATTGAACCAACTTCCCTTGACTAACATCCACGAGAGAAGTTCTATACTCAGTGCAGTTGGTGTTACCCTATTTCAAACATCAATTGCAAGTTCAAATTCAATAAGCTTTATTAGATATTCATCTCCATCATAATTGGTTACATCATCTTATTCTTTTCTTTGGCTAGTACCACATAACATTGGTTAGTTTTTGCTCCACTCCGAGTCGGAGTTGGTACCAGGTTGTGGCATTGCCCATATCTTATTGAGGAAGCCAATTATTCATTATAAAATCAACCACAGGAATCAAGACATAAAAAATTCATATGGGACCATAATCCATCATATTTGAATATCCAGTAAAAAAAGCCATATTAATTTACACCATATTCAAGGTTACATAATGTATGTGATTATTTCAATCTAAATGATTCAGAAACCAATATTTGGTAAGGAAAGGTCTTTACTTTTGGTCTAAAGGAAACATCTGAAAACTGGGCCCCATGAGTCTAGTATTTATGTAATGTTAGGTTCATTACATTATCATACTGTATATATATATCCCAAAGATCTTAGTGGGGTTCTTAAAACATACCTATAAGTAACGGGCCAATTCGTTAATTGCATAAGCTATTATATATATATACAAGTCGACAGAACCATTTTTTTTCATCAGAGAATGGGTACAACCAAGTCTAATTTGAGTGATCACATTGTGGGACGCAACGATCCAAACCACATGCGACCACCACCAATGGGTCGCCCATGTGTCCCCCATAAGATGTGGGGACCTGATCTTTGATCAGGTGGCCCCACGTGGCCCATAACTCAAGTCAACCAAAACAAATTTTGACAACATGGATTCTGCATTATTCCAAATTTGATTTCGATCACCATGGAAATCACCGATCTCTGCTATCTCATCCCATGTTCGGTAGGCCTGCTAGTCACAGCAATCTAATTTAAGAAGTTCCATCAAGGAATTTGGGTTTCTTGATACTATCTACTAGTTCTATCATGTTGTCACTTTCAAGGGGTTTTTCCATCACCCATTAATGGATGCAGCAGGGTTGATTTCTAACTTGAATGAGTGTCATATGGATCAACCAATAATCTCACTACAGATTTCTTGGATTTGATTCATCATGTGGTCCATCTGACCATATGATTTAATTCGGCCAATATTGGTCAAATAACAATCACTGTAGCAGTTTGTATTTAACAGGAATCATCACTTTGGATGATCAACTCCATCATGGTTTCATTATATTGCAGTTTCCTTAGGCCAAGCTTCCTGGAATTTAACTCTTCATCAAACATTGGAGAAGTTCTACTCACCTTGTATAGAAGTGTGTTGCTTGGGCAGTGAGTGGTCTCGAATTGTAAATCCGCTACGCGTCCCGCTATTGATCTTCCTCATCTTCCTCACAATCCTCTTTTGCTACTACAAAACTCCACGTTAAAGCTCTCTCTATCTCTCTCTCTTTCTCTAAATTCTGTGAAGAATAAAGAAGAGCAAGCTTCCTATATATATTGTGGTTGGACAATCCTGCACTAGGAGTCCTATTTGGAACTACCAGGAGTCTCATTCGAACTGTAATCCTGAGAGAGTCCTGTTTGGGATTCTCATACTCCTAATGGCCTGGCTAGAGTCCTACCAAACCTTTGTGGCCAGAGTCCTAACAAACCTTTGAGTCTCAATTATTAGTCCTTGTAACATTACAATTAAGGAGTCTCAAGGAATTATATGTTAATCAAGTCTCTAACTGAATAAGGATCACAATTTGCTAAAAGTCCCAGTCTAACTCCTAACTTGGGTTGGACAAGTATGGCTCACCTTGTATAGGTTGGCCCCTCAAGTCTAAGTCAGGTTATTACATATGGTTTCTATTGTGTGTGGAAAGGGGTGATGCTCTCTAAAAGGGAAGAGGGAAGGAGAAGATGAGTTTGTGTTATGAAAAGAAATTAGGGATTTAAGCTTTCAAGGGACAATAAGCTTTTTTGTCCTTTCATGCATGGGCAAAATTGTAATAAACAAATTTAAATCCATGTGTAAACTGAGTAAAAAGTGGTGTTGAAATAACAGCTCTCTCTAAAAAATATGTAATTGCACATATTCTGAGAAGAAACAATTAAAGTACTCAAAATCAGTAAAATGCACAACTACAGGAATAACCAGAGATGCTGCCATAGGCAGTTTTCTACCAAGCATGGCAGGCTACACATTGCATGACCATAAAGAATGGATCATAAAGGATAACTTTTATATAAAAATTTCAGCAAACAGTAAAGAAAGAAAGGATCACCTTAACAATTGCAACAGCAAAAGATGCAGGAATGAAAGAGAATGCGATATTAACAATGATTGCGGCAGAGAATGCATCCAAATCCTACAAAAAAAAAAAAAAAAGAAGCTTACAAAGCATTGTTAAAATGTATATATATTAACACACATATATATATAGAGATATATATGGAATGACACAATAAACAACAGAAATGAGTAGAACGATAAGGATCATTATTGCAAAGTGACTTTTTAATGAAATGTAGGCACTATTTCCTTTTGGATTGAGTAAGCAGTCATAGAATTGCAGTAAAAAGAGTGAAACTGCTAACAGGAACAAAATGTTCCGGCCAGACAGGTGAAGCCAAACAGAGCAGTAATACACAAATGACCATATTATATTATCTCAAGAAAATACATAGTGACAAAGAGTTATTTTAGTTAAAATCATGTAGCTTTGGAAAACAGTGAAATGATGAGTGGAGTGACTATCCACATACAGTAAGGGTTATCAGACAGTTTAGGAACATGGCAGTGGCTTTCTTAATCGATGGAATGAGAAGGATTCTATGATTCTGGCCATGGTGACAACAGAACCAAAATTTCAGGTGCTCAAAATCCAAGAACACTCTCACTTAAGTTAGTTTCCTATGAATCTTTGGCCTGAAAAGAATCTGTAAGATGTACTCTCATGAACAGAGAAATCTCTCCAGATTTAAAAACCTGCATTTAGAAGGTACTCAGAGAAGAAACCAGACCACAACCCAGCCATGTTCCAAATTGTAACCTAAAAGCATTTTTCATCCCAAAATCAAGGGAAACTGCATTTTAACACCTTAGAAGGCCAAGATCTAGAGTTTTGAGTGCAAAGCATGGATTAAAAACTAGGCCGATTCAGAGTCGACTCGGACTCGGCCGAGCCCAAGTTGGATCCGCCCAACTCGGGATCGGTTGGGGGCACTCGGGTGAGTCCCTAGTGACTCGCCCAATTCCCAATGGACTCGAGCGAGTCCCTGGGGACTCGGCCAACATATATAAGGGTAGAGGGAGCCCTAAAACCTCATTTTTCGTGTTCTAAAAGAGAGGAGAGGCTAGAGGAGGCTGGAAGAAGACTCTTTGTGAAGAGATCATGGCTCAAATTTGTATTTTTTGAGAGATTATGCTTCCAAAAATCAAGATTACTATTCATTCAAAAGAGGGGTTTTGAAATTTTGGTTTTTGAGGTATGCATTTTCTTTTTCTTTTTCTTTTTTTTTTTTTTTTTTGCTTACATGGGTGAAAGAGGATTATACTATGCTGGTTGTGGTTGAGGTTGAAATTTTTACTTATGATTGCCATGGAAAATACATTTATTTGTATTTTTTGGCTCAGATTAAAAAAAAAAAGAAAAAATCAATTTTTTTTCATGATTTCCTTCTTTTTTCCGTAGATTCTCACTCTTTTGGGTATGTACTAAATAGATCTACGATTTTTTTCATAGATCTATGCATGTATAATCTAAAGTTGCAATTTTTATGATATTTTGCATAAAATAAATAGAAAATTATATTTATTGATTTGTACATGCTTATATAATTTGAAAAAGATGATAAGGTATGCATGTAGGTTTGTGGGTGGATTATCCACTCAAAACTTTTTGGAAATATGTGACTTTTTAAAATTTTGCCTCGGATTTAAAAATTAATTATATAAAAAATATTTTTTTCAACATTTTGTTATGTTATGTATATGAACTTAATGGATGTTTTGTCTAGTAGATAGATCTATGGTTTTTTTAATCTTATTAGTTTAACTAACTTAGTTGCAACTTTCTAACATGTTTTCTAGAATTAGATTAAATGGTTGAGAAAAAGATCATGGGGTATTAATATATTTTTTTAAATTGACAAATTCTGCAGATTATTAGTTACTTTAGTCACAAATAGAATGGCACCACAGAAGGAAAAGAGGGAAGTTGATCCTGGATGGGCCATGGAGAGATTATTGGTGGAGAGCGTCATAAGGTGAAATGTAAATGATGTGGAAAAACCATGCATGGTGGAATCCACATGTTTAAACAGCATTTTGCACAAATTTTAGGACATGCAAAAGGTTGTCCAAAAGGTTGTCCAAATGTCCCCACTAAAGTCAAGAAAGAAATGAGGGACATTTTATCCACAAAGAAGACTGAAAAAGTAGAGAAGAAAAAATTTCAAGAAAAGGTTGTTCGAATGGAGAGGATTGATGATTCTTCTAAAAATGATGATGAGGATGAAGAGGCTAGCAATATAAGGAGGGCAATGAAGTAGAGCTGTCAAGTTTATGAGGCTGAGCTTTCTCGTTTCGAAGAAGAACGAAGTGGGGCCGGACCTTTAAGAATACCTCCGAACCCTTCTGAGGATACAGCAAGGAAAGGCACGTTAGATCTATTTTTACATAGAACCCAAAGCATGAAGCAACCCAATATTTCTAGTTCTATGATGGGTGATATGAAAACCAGACCTTTGAAGATAGGTAGAGCAATTTCAAAGTTCTTCCATTATAATCAGATTCCTTTAAATGTGGCTACCTCACCATACTATCAGGCAATGGTGGATACCATTGCTGAGGTGGGTCCCGGAGTTAAACCACCTACCACTTATGAGATTAGCAGCAGATATTTTGATATAGAGTATAAAGATTATAAGAAGTATGTGTATGACCATATTGAGACTTGGAAAGAATATGGGTGTTGTAACGATCCAAGAATCTGGAGCTCTTTAGATTCTTAAGCAATGCTCAAATTTTTATAACAACACCACATAAATCAAATTCTCATGAGCATCAAGGTCATAAACTATCAAATTTCATTGTATCTCAACTATTATGTAAATATTAAAAGTCTTGATAACACTACTGAATAAGACAATCTCTATTTGTAGAAAAGGAAATATCTAAGTCTTGGGCTAATCCCAACTACAAATCTATTCTTTGCTTTCCGCGCTCTGGATCAGCCACGCATGTCAAAATCCAGCGGCTGATCTCCGTCACTCCCCGCAACCTCCAAGACTGCATTATCTGAAGTGGGGCGAACCACTAGTCAGTAACACTGGTGAGTAGAATAAGAAAACACTAAGATATGGCATATTTTCAATCATGCAGAGGATATTTATATATATTCAATAATAGTATTTAAAATAACCTCTTAATCAATTTCTTTCTTGAGTAATTTCTCACTGTGGCATCAAATAGTTCCGATACCCCATACGGTGTGTCTACGTTTCTGTCAATGACATGGCTTGTCATCCACCATGAATGTTGAGCCTGTTCCGATACTCCCAACTCGAACATCTACATTTCTATCAACCACATGATTAATCTTTCCACCATGCGTTGAACTTACTTCTCTCAACTAACATCCATGAGAGAAGTTTGTTACTCTGTACCAGTTGGTATTACTCTACTTAAATCATCAATGACAATTCATTACAATAAATTTAGAATAGATTCATCTCCACCATAATTGACTACATCACCTTATTCTTTTCTTTGGTCAATACCACACAATACTGGTTAATCCTCGCCCCACTCCAAGTCGGAATTGGTACCAGGCAGTGGCATTACCCATGTCTTATTACGAAAATAAGTGCTCATCATAAAATTTCCACAACTAATTCAAAAATATAATTAATAAATCCAAATGGAAATATCTTATTGGAATGGGCTAATTATTCATTATAAATTTATCAAGGCATAAGGAATAATTAATTGATACGGAAAGCCCACATAACATTCAAATAATTAATCCCCTACTAGTTCAGTAATTAGATAACTTTGGATTCCTAATTATCATGCTGCAATTTTTATCATAAAACCTTATTAGGGTCCTTAGGATATAAATTCAAATAGCAGGGGCTAATTCGTAATTTCAAAAGGTTCATAAATATCTCCTCCAAGTCATCACTCACATCTTCAACCCGTTGCTGTGTTGCCTGTTTCGTTCGTCAGAGAAGAGTAACGCCAAGCTCGGCTTAAGGCAGTTGCAGGGTGGGGCCCAGCGGTCCGATGCACATGGGTCCTACACCATAGTGGTCGCCCAGGGGTCCACTCCAAGATGTGTGGACCTGATCCTTGATCAGGTGGCCCCACGTGGCCCACAACTTCAGTCGGCCACACGAGTGTTTGACAGCCTGGAAATTTAGAAGTTCCAGTTTTGATCCGGATTTGCAAGTTTATTCGTCATCTTCTCTGCCGAAATCAAGGTTTCAGAGGTATGTAAGTCACAAGATCTTTATTTGCCCCATTCTCATCCAAAAATTGGGTTTTTGGAAGGAGTTTCTGCTATTACACAGTCGTCAGATCTGGGTAATTCCTTATCTCTTCACTCAAGGATCAGATTCGTTGATTCCATTCCAAAATAGGGCCAAAAGGTGTCGATTGGGATTCATATAGCATGTCAGCAGGTCTGATTACTGTTTTTGATGATCGAATTGGGCTCAACACCAAATCTGGCCGACGCGATGTATTAACGATTATTGTGGTACTAGTATATAATAGCCACAGTTCATCAGAGGATCCAATAGGTCTAATCTCCTACTCTATTCAGATAATCAAGTTAGATTCTACTCACCTGGTATAGTATTGTATTGCTTCGATGGTGATTGGTCTCGCGTCAGACATCCACCGTTGTCCCGCTGGGGTCTTCTTCTCCTCCTAACAATTTCACAGCCACGTCAGTCTTCTTCTCTCTCTCTCTCTTTCTCTCTCTCTCTTGTAATTTCTATTGTTGCTGTACATACGATAGGTTCTGCCTACTGTCTAATCTATATATATATATTTAGTGTTTGGAGGGGAGTCCTGTTTGGAAACTACAGGGAATCTTATAGGAAACATATTCTGAGAGAGGAAGTCTATTGGGACTCCTACAATGGACTTACCAAAAGTCCTAATTCCATGACTTACAAATATTCCGATCAAATTAGGACTCCAAACCCGGTTTGGACCATCATGGCCCATCCTATAAGGCTGACCCACCAAGAGGTTAGGTTATTACAAGTGCACACTTATGTGTGATGGATGGACAAGCAACAATAAGCGGCACATAATTCCTTTTATAACTTATTTTGTAACGGGAACATGTTTTATTCACTCAGTAGATATAAAAGGACATCGATTGGAAGCCCAATATTTGCTTAGTTTAATGGATATAATACTAAAAATGATTGATGGATTCAGTGACTGTTATCCAAGTTGTGACGGACAATGTGGCGAATCTTAAGGTGGCGGGGAAAATATTACATGGCGAGTATCCACATATTATTTGAGTGCCGCGTGTGGCACATTGCATTGATCTTATGTTGGAGGACAATGGAAAATTATAAGATGTCCACTCCACTATTGAAGATGGAAAGAGTATTACAAGTTTGATATACAATCATCAGTGGTTGACCGTTATGATGAAAGAATTTAATAATGGTCGTGAGATTTTGAGGCCGAGTATTACAAGATTTGCTACCAATTTTTTAGTTTTGGAGAGTTTTTGTCGTCAGAAGGCTAACATAATACAGATATGGACGAGTGAAGCATATATAAATTCTATGTTTTCAAAAAAAGAGATTGCCACAACTTGTACAATGATTTGTATTAGGTACAAATTTTTGTCATAAGACTGAGATAATTACATACTTACTCGATCTGCTTGTGAAAGTATTGAAAGTGGTGGATAATGATACGAAGCCTACAGTGGGCTATATCTATAATGCAATGGATCTTGCGAAGCTTGCTATTGAGGCAAGATCTAAAGAAAAGTATGGGACTTATTATAAGACGCTGTGAAAAATTATTGACCGAATATGGAACAACCAATTACATCAAGATATACACGCCACAGGTAAATTAAGATATATACAGTTGCTTCATTTTATGTTTGAAGTTTTAAACATTGATTTATTTATTAGAATTTAATCAATCTAATACTTTATGACATAATGCAGCATACTTCTTAAACCCATCATGCTTCTATAACAAGGGATTCTCTATGCACAAGGAAGTTTTTCGAGGCTTTAAAAAAACATTAGAGACAATGGTTAGTAACAAGATGAAGAAAATTGCAATTCTTAACCAAGTAAGGTTTCATAATATCACATTTTGTTTGCATCAAAATACTAGTAAACCAATACAGTTGTAATTTATTTATTTGGACTTGATAATTTTATAATTAAGGAATTATAAAGGCGGTCTTGGAAGATTTGGAGATAAGCTCTATATAATGTCTCGTAAAAGGATGGATCCAGGTATGTTATATTCTTAATAATCTTTAGTAGATTAATAATTAGTTACAGTTATTCTCATGGGGAATGGCTTAATTTAAATTTTAATTACAACTGAATGGTGGAACAACTTTGGTGATGTTGCTTCTAACCTTAGAGATCTTGCAAGAAAAATTCTAAGCCAAATAGCATCATCATCCGACTATGAACGAAATTGGAATACATTTAGCTTGATCCACATGAAAACCAGGAACGCTTCAATATGGGGAAATTGGATAAGTTGGTTTTTGTCCATTATAATGTGAGGTTGAAGGCAAAAAATCTCCAAAGAAGGGATAACGGAGAATATAATCCAATTAATTTGAATTATATATTCAAAGAAGATGACCCATTAGAGGACTGGTTGGCTAAAAGAGAGGCTGCATTTTTACCAAATGCAAACTTCTTAGATAAATGCATGTATAATCCTGATGAAATCAAGGCCCCAGAACAGGAATCGAAAGCCCCACCCCCACCTCCCAATTGCAGATTTGCTACCACACGAGAAAGGGGGAAGAGTGTGGTAGAGGGGCCCTCACAGGGCTCACAACGTGAGCAAGAGTTCACATGTTCAAGTTCAGAACATGTTAAAGGGGCTTAGGATAAGTCAGATTTGCATGGTACTTCAACCCTCTCAAGAGCCAAATAATTTCTTAAGGATCCAACTCTTTAATATAAGAGGAAAACAAAAAGTAAGGACCAAACAAGCAAGTATTTAGCGACTCATGAAGAAGAAGAATAACACAATACATTATCTTCAAGCAAAAGTGGCTCACCACAAGGGGATCAAGGTTGTTATGCACAACAACTAGATGATGGTAGTGATAATGAAGAATTTCAGGATAATATCACTATCCATGACATGGGTGGTGAACCTGAGCCTGTTGGTGGATAAGGAAGAGAGCAATCAGAACAATTTTATGAAGAACCATATCAACTAGCATCAAGTCCATTTGGAGGATAGCAATATGATGACTATGAGCAGTCACAATTTGATCCCTTAATTGGGCATATGGCCCGTACGGTGCTATTTTATATGGATATGGCGGGCAAGAGCAGTATGGAGTAATTATGATACCTATGCATCAAGTACCATCACCAACTCGCTATCCTTATGGTCATGAACAACGCAATCAAGGACAAGGAGGACAAGAATTCTTCAATTTTGATATTGCTCAATACTATCGTCAACAACATCATGATGACGACGACGACAACCAGCAAGGCATTCAAAATAGTATTAAATTCTATGAAAAATGTGTTAAGGACTAAGGTATGACACTATGACCATAAGTTTGCCATTTGACATTTGTTATTTCATACTTCATAGTTGATAATTGACACTTCAATTCTTAGTTGATACTTGATAGTTAATACTCCATACTTGAGAGTTCAGTTTGATTTTAATTGAATTTCATTTAATAGTTCATAGTCCATAGTTCATAAATTCACATTATACTTCAATTTTCACAAATCACAACATAATGTTCATCGTTGTATAAATAATTGAGGAATTATAAAGGTGCACTCGGAAGTTTTGGAGGGGCCGCTAAGGTTATTTTTCAATTTTTTACAATTTTTGAGAATTTTTAATCAATTTTATACATTGTTTAAACTAAAAAACAAAAAAAAAAACAAAAAGAAAAAAAAAAGAAGGGACTCAGCTAAGTCGTAGCCGAGTCGACTCGAACTTGCCTAGGCCCGAGTCGAGGCCCTAGTCCGGGGCCTCAATCCATGGTGCAAAGGCCATGTCATGTTACTCGAAATTACAAAAGGAAGAAAAAAATTGCAACTATTTTAAAAGTGATGAACATTATTTCTGAGTATACTCGCCTACCTCAGTGGAAGAATTACAAACCATAGCAGAGAGCTCACCCTCATAAGGCAGTAATTCAGGCTCAAGTAAACACTGATGAAACTTCTTCCTCCATTCACATGACCCTTACACCAAAACAGATTCATGACATGATTCAAACTCTATCCAGAGTTTGATTAATGCATCTATAGCTTCTTCCTCCTCTTCCATGAGTACCTCTGGTCGGTGTATTCATACTGCATGTTTTTTCTTTACCTATGTTTCATACTCCCTCATGGTCTATTGATTCGTGGGCATCAAATCATATGACATCAATTGAATAACACTTTGATAATAAAGCGTATGCTGGATATGAACAGATTACGGCTGCCAATGGTCAACATATATTCATCTCTAGCATTGGTTATATTTTTATTACTACTCCTCAGAACCACTCTAAAACTGTCCAGTGTCCTTTTCATCCTAAAATCTCTGGTAAACATGGGATGCTATTTCTTTCGGACCATGAACCGGGAACTTTCTTTGCTTCTACTTGATTATTTAGAAAGAATAAGTGGACCCTTTTACATTAGCGATTGGTTCATTTGAATAATTAAAATTATTTCTATTACTTTGTAATGTATATTTGGACTCCTCTATTTCAAATAAAAAGCATGTCTTCTTCTTTTACACTCAAAATATGGTTCTTGTTGGCAAAATAAGATTCCTCATTTACCCTTTTCCCACGGACAATTCACAAGCTACAACTGCTTTTGATATTGTTCATTCTGATGCTTGGGGGATTGCACCCCCAGTAAGCAGACAAGGATATAAATACCATGTTACATTTAGTGATTATAATAATTATTATACACGGATTTACTTTCTTTGCCAAAAATCTGAGGTTTTCTCCACTTACCAAATATTTTATGCCCTCATTGGAAATTAATTTGATGAATCCATAAAAATCCATCATTTAGATTCAAGGGGAGAATATATCGATGCAGAAGTCTCCTCTTTCTTAATAAAAAAAAAAAAGAAGGAATTCACGTAAAAAAAATCATTCTCCCCATAACCTAAGCATGCTCAAAGCCTAATAAATCACATTAGATGAGTTGCTTTCAATAATCAAAAGATCCACATATTTCTTTATCTTGGTAAGCTTAATAAATAGACTTCTAGTACTACTTAGTTTTCAATAAAATAGCCTTCTAGTACTACTTAGTTTTCAACTAAACAAACAATTTGTCATCTTCCTACATGATGTTACAGCTTTAGCAGTGGAGTTTTTGTTATGTAACCTTTTCAGTCTTCTATATGTTTTGATTTCTACAATTATTTGAATAATGTTTTCTATTCATCACTAGCCTTTCAGGCTTCTAGATTCCACTAGCAAGTTTCCTAAGTAAAACTCTTGTCCCCTTGGACACTCAAAGCATGTTGTAGGCAATCTACATAATTCAATTCAACATTTGACTCCACACATCAATGGACTTCAAAGCCCAATTTCAGTTATGTTCCCTCAGTATTCTTTCTTTGAACACTGTTAGTTTCACCTTTTCCAAGTTTGACCATGTCATTATCAAAATATTCACCACTTATGTCGTGCAAAGTAATTTATGAGTCAATGAAAACAGAAGTAAATCCTCTTTTTAATTTTCAAATAGACAAATGCATCGAAGTAAGAATCAGATGTTGCATACAATACAAAAACATGAATATTAAAATCTCCATATGTTTTGGTGTGGATGAGAACATATAGAATATGTTCTTGTGTTAACAACGAAAGCAATTTTTCATATTAATAATGTCTTCCCTTCAGAAAAGATTAGGAACCAAGCTGGTATGAAATACCAAGGTAAGCTTCACAAAAACATTAAATTACCATGACTCAAGGAAAACAGGCTGAATGAGGGTGAGAACAAGTGAGATAGCTCAATTCGAATATGTACGATAAGATGGTTCACAACAATAATGACCAAATAATTGAAGAAAATTTAATTCACTTATTATATGTTGTTAAAAAAAAAGAGAGCAGAGAATGGAGGCTACTAACGCAACTCATTTACAGAACCAGAAGAGAACTCTTTTAGCTATGATAGAAACTTACTGAAAAATGAAAATACAAGCATTTCAAAGAACAAATAAGACACTTCCAGTCAGTAGTCAAGATAAGCAGAAGACATGGAACAAAAATTATTCCCAGCTTAATTCCCCTTCTCATAACAATACCTATGATTTTCTCATTGTATTTGCGGCATAAAAGAAACTGACTTGAACACTAAATAGATTTATAAATCCCTTTCCAACCATTAGAAGTTGATACTATACAATATTCTGAAAAGTAACACACCCTATGTAGAACACGACAATGAAATAGTCGTGCCAGGATTTTGAAATCGCTATTACTTTCTAAATGATTACAATCATAGAAATACAACAATGAAATAGTCATTATCTATGAAATAATTTCTAGCAAACAAGAAATATAATATATTTCTTTCAAACAAATATTAAATGGGTGGAAATGTTAAACTTTAAAAGATATAAATATCCAATGTAAAGGGGAAGAAAACTGAAACATACATGATGCTGGGAATGTTGAGAACTTGTCATTGGCAACGGATGATTCCGAGTTTGAATCTTCATATTTTCTTTTTCAGTAGCAAGCCTCAAAATTGCACTATTCATCAAATTGATATAAGTAGGAGCAGCATGCTGACAAGAACTGTTGTGTAGTACAGTGTATCCTAGGCTTCCATCATCATACTGATCATCCATTACAATGGCACCATACCTTCAAATGAATATATGCATGAAATGAGAGGATAGAAGAAAGGGATTACATTTAAAAAAAGAAAAAAAAAGAGAGAATCATTAAAAAAAGAAAGGAAGAACATTAAAATTAGAGATGTTGATTACTATCCAGTAGACATCTAAAAGGACCGTATAAAATACCTCTCATGTGAATTCTGTAAGTACAAGAAAAAATCACCACCAACTCCATATTAGATACATCAAAATACAAACACAAAAAACTAAAAAGCGTGTTGTTTCTCTCCGTACCAAACAGTTCATGTTCTAAAACCAGTCAAATCTGGGTCAACTACGCAAATTTGAATTGGATTCCACCACCACCAAGTTGAGTGGCCCATTACGCATATATATAAGGGAAACAGTTGACTAACACTATTCCCTTGCTTCCACAGGCTTCTCTTGCATTTACTGCACATAGCCTTCTATGTGGATGCATTGTTGTACTTCATTTTCTATCACACCCTCCTCTTTTCCACTCACTACAGATTTTGTGGCATTACAAAACATAGACAAATTATTCACTCTAAAAGCAAGACAGGAAAACCAAAGGTGTCTTTTTCTTTTTTGCCTTTTTCGAGAAAAAGATGGAATTAATTTCACTAAGAATCAATCACAACTTCAGAAAGAACATAATCACGAATGAACAAAGGATAACAATTTGTCCATGTTCGCTCTAAATGATGTTACACTGCATCCTTTGCTAATCTGTGTGCAATTTTATTGTTATTTCGCTTGACATGTCCAATATTCCAAGATTGCAAACTTTTTAGAATTATTTTCACATCTTCAACCAGTTGCCCATACTGACTACAATTTATGTATTCACTTTTTAAAGCATTTACAACCTCCAAAGAATCACCTTCAATTTCAAGTTGTATCTCCAAATCTTTGTAAAGATTAACCGCCATCCATGATGCCACAGCTTCCACTATAGTCAGATTTATTATATATGGCTTAAAAGAGCATTTGCAAACCAGCACCTCACCCATATAATTTCGAGCAACAAGAACCCCACCCATCATGTTTTTAGAATTGTCAATAGTAGCATCCCAATTGATCATCACAACTCCCATTGATGGTAATTTCCAACCCATAGTCGTATAATCTTGATTGGCCTTCAGCTGGAATCTTCCTTGCTTAGTTTCATCTTAAGAATCTTCCAAGGCTTTCACTACCTTTCTCACCAGCTCCTTGGGGTGAAGGAATTCCCCACTAAAGACAAATTTATTTCTACGGAGCCACATGCCTCAAAAAACAATAGCTACTAGCTCAAGATCCACCTCATCTACCCTTGATGTCAAATCCGCCACAAGAATCATAAAATCATAATCTTCCTTGAAGGATTTTTGGATTCTTCTGCTACATTCAGACTACACATCTTGAGCTGAAGGACATCCCCATAAAATGTGAGAATTTGACTCATCCTCCATCTCACAAATAGGATATATTTGGCTTAGAACAATTTGTAACGTCCAAAATGCTTAAGCCCAAGTTATTAGTAGGTAATCTATATCGTTTATTATATACCAGACTCATATTTTATTCATAAGCGATGTGGGATGGGGTGCTACACAATTTTTAGTTTAAAGAGGTTTTCTTTGGTAGGCAATATGTTATTACAAGCCCTCCAAAAGAACATTTTAACTACATCCGGTACATTAAGCTTCCAAAGTCTTAACCAAAATCTCTGATTAGATAATGCCTTAGTACATTCAACCATACCTAGTGATTGCTGCTATTTCTCCTTGTGGTACACACTTTTAACCATAAATTGCCCATTGGAAGTACCCACCCATACCCTTCTATCTTCCTGTTGGTTTGGGCTAAGGGCTAAACTGCATATCTTAACAACCTCATCTTCATTAAAAATCTCTTTGATTAGGCTGACATTCTACCATTTTGTATGCATATCAATTAAAACTTGAACCTTTGCTTCTTCATCTAATATTCGAACCGGGGATTGGATTTTATATGATGAGGGAGACAGAAGCCATTTGTCTTTTCAAATTCTTATTGATGAACCATCTCCTACCCGCCACATCAAACAAGCTTTTAATAAACTTTGTGTAATCCCCAAGGGTGGAAATTCTAAACCTATTTTAAATATTTAAATTGTTGATTGCTTTGCTGGGTCCGATTACCATTCAATTATTGTTAGGATAAATTATATGATTTTAGCATTGTACATAAGGGTGATGGGACCCATATCTTACTAATAATATAGTAACTGAGTGGAGAAAAAAGGGGAACTCTTGTTGCACAACACCTCCATCCCAAATAGAAGTGAACTTTGGATGGGAGAGGGAATCCTATACATGGCTCCTATCAGGAAAGTGGGATCGGCTATATATATATAATCTAGGATTCTCTTATTTGCCTCACTTTACTTCTTTATAAACCCTAGGAGAGAATCAGAGAGAGAGAGAGAGAGAGCACTCACTAGATTTTAAGGTTTCAAAGAAAGATACTAAGAGGATGAAGAAGGCAATCAACTAGGCAACAGTTAATGTCCTACTCTCGACCACAGATAGCAAACATCACAAGAGTCTACAAGAGGTGAGTGAATTTCCTATATCTATCTACATGATGATTGCTATGTGTACAAGATTTAGAAATTTGATGAAGAAGAGATGAGGCCTGAACTGGTGATTAAATTAGTCTAACAATCTGATTGGTTGCCGTATCCAATGTTCTTGAATGTTTCCTGCCATGATCGTGACTCTTCTTCACAGATTTTGGCTGTTATAGAGACTGTCGGCACCATAACATACTAACGAGAGGATTAAACCAGATTTGTGTGGGTAGGATCTTGGTTAACAAATTTCCTATGATTTCTAGGGCACATAAAATAGGAAATATGCGGCAGAGATGACTGGTCGATGAAGTGAAGCAAACCAGGAAGTGGGTTCCCTGAAGCAGACCTCGCCAAAGGCAGTTCTGGTAGTCTGATGTTGTGGGATCATATGGCCCACCTGATTCAAGATCAGGGCCTGCAAACCCACTGATGGGCAAACCTAGGGGTGAGATTCCTATTGGATTTGGTCCATTGGGACCCACCATCCATGTGACACTAACCAGCCTGACGAACTGGGTGTGCTGTCGAGAATGGGTTGTGAGTTTTGTTTATGCCGGCGCTTATAACATGTTATGAAAATTTCAGAAAAAGTCCCTAGGATTCCAATTTGTTTAACTAAACCCTTTTACCCCTTTTAGACTACTTCTTCAGGAATTTTGAAAGGATTGGCAGTAAATGACTCTGGCCTCAGTTTGCAATTTAATTCATGTCTCTGTCATAATTTTCTTTATGTAATATTTGCTGATTTAAATTATGAAATTTAGTTATGTATTGCATCTTGTGATTATGTAATATGGATATTTTATATGTAAATGTTTGATGTGGAAATTATATGTAAATGTTTGATGTACAATATTTAATTTTGGATTGTTGGGTCCGTTGAAAATTATTTATGATGCGTATGGATGTGGATAACAGGACATTGAAGCCCTGAGACAGTGAGTCCTATGGGACGCTGGTTAAAGAGATACGTGAGTGGTATCTCAAAATTTGTGTCATGCCAAGACAGGGTGATCATGTAGACTGGGTGCGAGGATGTAGTTCAAAGACGTAACCTGTTATGAGTTTATTCACTAAGTTGAAATATTTAATGCTTATTGGTGAATTATTTTACTTTGATGCTATTTATGTTAATTAAGGATGCATGCTAGATTAGGGAATTCACTCACTAATTTATACTGATGTTAGGTTGTCCCTTTAGGTAACCGAGTTGCGGGTGGACTGGAAAATGGCGAAGAGTAGCCCGTAGTGTTTGACATGCATGGCTGAGGAGAGCGTTACGTCGATATTCAGTAGTTTAGGAAAATTGATAGTATTGAATATATTAATCAGTTGTAGAATTTTATTATGGGAATTGTTAGACACCGGAGACATTATTAGCTGGTCATTTAATTGATTAGATTATATGACAAGACAATTTTAATAAATGATGTTTATGCCTTATGTATTCATTTGATTTAAGCATATGAATTGTAACCAATGCGTTATAACCCAGATTCCGACAGGGCCCCGGAATTTGGGTCGTGACACTTTGAGCATTTATAATCTTTTCCCATGCATAGGAGGGTTTGTATCCCAATTTTGCTTCCAAAACCCCATTCCTTGGGTAATATTTCTCGTTGAGAATTCTGGCCGCCAAGGAGTCTAGCTTTTGCAATAATCTCTAAACTTGCTTTGCAATTAATGTTTTAATAAATATCTCCAAATCATGGAATCCTAACCCTCTTGTTTTTTAATACCCCATTTTTGTCCAACTCATCCATGGAACCTGAGCTTCATTCCCTTGATTTCCCCATTAGAGAACTAATTTGGCTACATAAAGTTTTTGGTAGCTGAAAAACACTCATCGCATAAGTCGGAATAGCTTGTATTACTGCTTTTAAGATATCTCCTTCCCCGTTGAAGATAGTGATGTAGGCCCTAGGGTTAAGGTTTGCGTAGAGGTGTCGAAGCACATGTCCAAAGACACTTCGAATCGTCAAGAAAACTTCAACACACGATGACGCACCTCTTAGGAATAAAACCCAATTCTATTAATCAATCAAGTCTAAGAATCTCTTATCTATAATGCCATATATATAGAAAAAGCAAACTTATCGCCTAAGCAAACCCTAAGCTATTAATAGAAACTTCCATAATAACAATGTAATTAGAAATTTACTAATAAAAATAATATAATCCTAATCTAATTTGAAGAGGGACTGCTTGTGGGGCCTACACTACATCATCCTCCCTAAATTAAAAGAAGAGTTCGTCCTCGAACTCAAGTCTTCTTCGGATTGCCTCTATAAATGTGATGAACATGAAGAACTTCCTTTGTGGTAGCTTTCCAAGAATTCTTCTTCGGCGGTTGTGCTTTATCAGGATGAAAAGTAACCTACTGTCCACCATGCATGAATGTATAGGTATTGTCGCGCATATTATGAGTTCCATTTTTGTCATACATCCATGGACAGCCCAATAAGATATCACCTCTATCCATAGGTAGCACATCACATTAGATTGTATCTTTGTAAGTCTTTCCAATGGCAAAAGTAACTTTGCAAGTATGTCAAACATGCACTTGATCACCAATCATCAGCCATTTCACAAAATAAGGGCGGTCGTGTTTGTAAACTTTCAACTGGAGGAGATCAACAAGAGTTTGGGAGATGAGATTTTCACAACTTCCGTCGTCCATAACAACTGTGCAATTTTGTCCTTAAACTGTACCTGCAAACTGGAAGATATTTTTTCTCAACAATTTATTTTCAACAGTTGGTGGAGCCTCTTTGATGATGATAAAGGCTTCACCTGTGGTATCTGCATACATTTCAGTAATTTCCTCATTGTCAATATCCTTAAGATCAGTGTTAGTACCCTTAGTATCATCTGGAATATTTTTATCAGCACCTTCAATCTCAATCAGATATATTCGCTTTGGACATTCTGTTGCGCGATGCCCGTGTTGTTGACAATGAAAACAAATCATCCTATTTTGACCTTTTGTCCTTGCAAAAATCTGTCTTGATGAACTATTGGATTTAGCATCTTGTAGAGATGAATTCTTTGGTAGAACTCATTTGGATTTTTGTACTTAATGATTTGCAATGTCCTCGGCTTTAATAGCATGTTGGATGAGTTCATCGACATTATCAAAATGTTGGAATGAGAGAATATGCTGAATGTCTATTCTCAACCCATTGAAAAATCTATCAACAACTACATCATCTTCATTCAAACCACAACGAGCTTACAAAGTCAGAAATTCCTCAGAATAATCAATAACTTTTTTGGGCCTTTGTCTCAAGTTTTGAAAGTTAGAACGTAGATATCTTGCATAGCTGACAAAAAGGAATTTTTATTTCAAAATATTCATCTCAATCCATGTTTCAACAAGGTCCATGTTCTGATTCCTCGGTTTTCTTTACAATTTAGCCCACCAAGTTGCAGCATAATTATGGAACCTAGTAGCAATCAGTGTAACTTTATGGTGCTCAGTTATTGGCTTGTGTGCAAAAATATTCACCACACTAACCAATCCATGAATTCAGCATGCTACAATTTTCCATCATATTCAGAAATCACGATTTTAATCCTTAAATCTCAATCAGGATTATTGACTGGTAGATCGCATGGATTTCGAATATTTGCACCATCATCACAATTGTGATTCACACGCTGATTAGTTTCTAATATTGTCACCCTAGTTTCCAATTATTGCAGGGTGGTTTGTATACCATCAACTTTCGTATATAATTCTCTAATAGCAGCAACTAAATCTTCTACTAAAGTAAATGAAAATTCCACCTCAACTTGCTTTTTAGGAGGCATTTTATTTTATTGCAAAATTTAAATTTGACTGACCTGAGATGTAGATCTATGCTCCACAAATACACTGGCGAAAACGGATCTCAAATCTGACGGCAGATGATTTCAAAATTGCGAAAACAATTTCTAGCCTTGGATCTGTAAAATCGGCTGTGACTAGAGGATGCTGATGCCAGATGATGTCAGTAAGAATTCTGGATCTCTCATTGGGTCAGGTTCTCTCCTCTTTTTTTTTTTTTTTTTTAGACTTTATACTGTTGATTGTTGGGGTTCAGGGGAACCTGAACTGAGGCCCACAAACACAATTCTGGCTTTTCACACGTGCCCACTTTTAATATTACGATGGACTCTTTTACTTTGTCTTCTATGTTGACAAGAGCAAGAGAGGGAGGGCGAACGATGATGGTTGCTTACGGGCAGCAATGAAGGGTGACGATCATCGCTGCGAGGAGGGATGGAATGCAGCACTGGCATGCGGTGCGGACGTCCAGAGAAGGCCGATAGTGGTTTCCATGTATGTCTTCCTTTTGCTTCTTTCTTTTTCCTCTCTCTCTCTTCTTTTTTTTCTTTTTTTTTTCTACTGCTACCGTGGTCGGGAATGGACGACAGGGGAACCCGGGGGGTGCTATGCTTTCGACTTGACAGGATGGTATTGGCTTTCTGGGAACGGCATAGGGGTTTTGGTGATGTTGGATGGTTGCCAGTTTGGGATTCGTGCAGCAGGGATGTGGGCGATGGAAGGGGAATTAGATTTTTTTTTGTTTTTTTTTTTTCATTGGTTGGGGTTTTGGGATGGATATATGTTTTCTCTGTTGGTTTCGAATTGAAGAGGTTGACTCTTGGGATGGATCAAGGTGGTAGAGGATCAAAAGGGTTTGGTGTTCATCTGTGAGGTGTTGGGTTTTAGATTGGCCGAGAGTGGTGATGGGGTTAAACTGGTGAGATTTGGTTGGGAAGGGGTTTCGGGAGGGGGCGGCCGCTGTGGTTGGGTGATAAATGAACGGTGGAAGGATCGTGATAGGGTAGATAGGGGCAAACTGGGCTTTGGGGTTTCGGTCGTTTGTGGAAGAAGAGTGCATAGAGGAAAGGAGATTCGGGATCGAGGTGTTCAACTGTCGATTTGGGGTATGGGGCTGGTGCCGTTAGTGAGCAAGGATGAGAGTATAGGGGTAACATGCCAATCTATCCAGGATTGGCTCTGATATCAAACTAATGCAGGCCCTAGGGTTAGGGCTTGCGCAGGGGTGCCGATGCACGTGTCCAAAGACACTTCGAATTGTCAAAAAGACTTCAATACACGAGGATGCACCTCTTAAGGATAAAATCTAATTCTACTAATCAATCAAGTTTGAGAATCTCTTCTCTACAATGCCATATATATAGTAAAAGCAAACTTAATGCCTACGCAAACCCTAAGCTATTAATAGAAACTTCTCTAATAACAATGTAATTAGAAATCTACTAATAAAAATAATATAATCCTAATCTAATTTGAAGAGGGAGGGACTGCTTGTGAGGCCTAGACTACATCAGATAGGAATCTCTCCTTCCACTCGTTTATCCTTTTCCAAACTCTCTCCTTCAAGTATTGGAAAGTTCTTATTCTAGATTGTCCTACTAGCGCTGGTAGCCCCAAGTATTTATCATAGCTTTACGTGGATTGTAAACCTGCATTTTCAAGAATATGAGCCCGTACCTCCCTTTTGGAATTATTGCTAACAAATATGGAGGTTTTCTCTTTGTTCAGATTCTACCCATAAGCTTTCTCATAAACTTCAAAAGCTTTTGTAGATTGCACCACTCTTCATAGCTAGCTTTACAAAACAACAAACTGTCATCCGCAAAACATAAATGAGTCAGTCCACTCCCTCCCTGTGTTATGGGCACACCTATGATCTACATGTCATTCTCACAACTCTAAATCACACAGAACGTCTGAGATTTCTTGATCAATTGATTGTATTGTATTGAATTCATTCTCTTAGAGAATGAGTACTAATATATAGGAATACACATGCCTTAATTAAGGCTTTTACAAAAGAAACTAGCTAATCACTAATCTAAAATAGGAAAACAATCAAAACAGAATATGTACAGCCATCTAATTGTTGACCAAATCAAATCCCACGTGAGATATGGCTAGCTGGCTAGCTGGACAGGATTGATGGGCCTTGGGTCCCTTGATGGGCCAATGTAACATATGAGCCAACTTAACACCCCCCCTCAAATTGATGCGGGAGAATCAATGAGCATCAATTTGCGAACCAAGAATTGATGCCGTGGTCGAGGAAGACCTTTAGTAAGAATATCAGCGACTTGAAGCTCAGTGGAGACATGCGGAAGACTGATGACATCACGTTTAAGCTCATCCCGGATGAAATGACAATCAATCTCGATGTGTTTAGTGCGTTCATGAAAAATCGGATTTTCAGTAATCCGAATTGCACTAGTATTGTCAGCATAGAGGGGGGTAGCGCCGTCTGCGGGGAAGCCAATGTCCGAGAGGAGGCCGCGGAGCCAAATAATTTCAGAGCACGCAGCAGACATAGCGCGGTATTCAGCTTCAGTAGACGATTTTGAAACTTTGTCATGTTTCTTGCATTTCCAGGAAATCAGACTTTTTCCTAAAAACATGCACCAACCTGTCGTCGATCGGCGAGTATCTGGACAACCAGCCCAATCAGCATCTGAATAGGCTGTGAGAGATAGAGGATTGTCGGATGGAAAAAACAGCCCGCGAGTCGGAGTGCGAATAAGGTACCAAATGATGCGTCGCACAGCAGCCATATGAAGATGACGAGGAGCAGTCATGAACTGACTCATGAGGTTAACCGCAAAGGAGAGATCAGGACGAGTGATGGTGAGATAGATCAAGCTACCGACTAACTGGCGATAGGCGGTAGGATCGGGAAGAAGATCACCCTCCTCTTTACTGAGTTTTAGATTTACTTCAAGTGGCGTATCAACCGGAGCAGAGTCAGTAAGGCCAGCCAAGTCAATGAGGTCAACCGTGTATTTGTGCTGATTGAGAACGATCCCAGTAGTGGATTGATGAACTTTAAGACCGAGGAAATAGTGCAAGGGCCCGAGATCCTTCATTTGAAATGTCTGATGAAGAGAAGCTTGAAGGTCATGAATCATTTGTGCATTGGGTCCTGTAATGACAATGTCATCAACGTAGACCAGTAGAACAGTAATGCCAGAGGAAGCATGATGTAAGAACATAGAAGGATCATACTGGCTCGGATGAAAATTCAAGTGAAGAAGAGCCTCTTGAAATTTCTCAAACCATGCGCGAGGAGCTTGTTTCAGACCATAAAGAGAGCGTCGGAGCTTAGCAACCATGCCCGGGCCAGAGGAGGACCCAGGAGGCAGACGCATATAGACATCTTCTTTGAGATCACCATGAAGAAACGCATTTTTGACATCCATTTGATAGAGAGGCCAGGATTGAGAGGCCGCAACAGCAAGGATTGTGCGGACAGTGGTCATCTTCGCGACAGGAGCAAAGGTTTCATCATAATCAATGCCATATTCCTGCCGATTTCTGAGAGCAACGAGGCGCGCCTTATACCGATCAAGAGAGCCATCTGGTTTTAACTTGAGAGAAAAAATCCACTTGCAGCCAATCGGTTTGACACCCAAAGGAGAGGGGACAACATCCCATGTATGATTTTTCTCTAAAGCGTCCAACTCATCGTGTATAGCCTGGGTCCAACATTTGTCCTGCACAGCCTGAGAATAGGAGCGGGGAATGGAAGAAGAGGACAAAGTGGCCATTAAAGAAGTATGGGAAAAACCATAGCGGTCAGGGGGTACCGAAATGCGGGTGGAGCGACGCAAGGTAGGAAGCCCAGAAGAACCAACTGCGGGAGGTGGACCAGATGCTGGAGGAAGATCAGGAGGGGGATCCCGGGAAGGCGCGTCTGGATGCCGTCTGTGGTACACATAGTGAGGATTGAAACGAACAATGGAGGTGGTGTCAGAAAAACCAGGTAAAGATACTAAGGAAGAGTCAGGAGGGTCAAGGTGTTGTTGAAAAAAATACTGATTTTCAAAAAAAACAACATTCCTAGAGGTCCGGAAGCGACGAATGTGAGGGTCGTAGCAAAGGTACCCTTTCTGGAAGGGGGCATATCCTAAAAACACACACTTAGCGGATTGTGCAGTTAATTTGGTCCGTTCAGAAGGGGGCAAGTGTACAAAACAAACAGAGCCGAAAACATGAAGAGCATCATAAGATGGAGATGTCTGGTATAAGCGAAAATATGGGCTCTGATTGTTAAGTGAGGCAGAAGGTAGACGATTTATGAGATGTGCTGCAGTAGCCAGTGCCTCAACCCAAAAACGGGTAGGAACCGATGATTCAAGCAGAAGGGAGCGAGTGACATCAAGTAGATGTCCATTTTTCCGTTCAGCAACTCCATTCTGCTGGGGAGTATAAGGACAAGTACGATGAGAAATTATGCCTTTGTGTTGTAAAAACTTTTGAAAATCAGAGGAGACATATTCTCCACCCGAATCAGAGCGCAATATTTTGATGCATGTGGAGAATTGATTCTCAACATAAGCTAAGAAAATTTTAAAAACAGGGAAAACATCAGATTTGGAATGCAGAAAGTAAATCCATGTGAACCGACTGAAATCATCAATAAAGGTGACAAAATATTTGTAGCGAGCATGAGAAAGAGCGGGAGCAATGCCCCATACATCGCTATGAACTAAATCAAAACACCTAGTGCTGTGTGAAGTGGAGATAGGAAAAGAGTTTTGCTTTTTCCCATTTTACAAGTAGCACAATCAAAAGGCACACAAGAAGAGAAGCCATTAGATTTATTGATTAAACCAGAATTGAACAAGAGGGACAAAGCCTTGGAATTAGGGTGTCCGAGTTTTTTATGCCACAATTGGCAATTATCTCTAACAGAAAAACAAAACATATCACTAGCAACTCTAGTCCTAGGAATACGAGAAAAATCCAACGGAAACAGGCGTCCACACTTAGGTCCCCTCGCGATCTCCTGCCCGGACATCTGGTCCTGCACAACACAACCAGAAGAAGAAAATGATATGTTACAGTTATTTTCAACAAGCTGCCCAACTGACAATAGATTGGAAGTTAAATTGGGACAAAGGAAGACATTTTTCAAGGGGATGGGACCAGGAATGTCTCCAAGAGCAGTAATGGGAACAGTACCACCATTGGCAGTCTGTATTTGAAGATTTCCAGTGTATTTTTTCACATTGGAGAGAGGGTTCCGAGAATATGTCATATGATTAGAGGCCCCGGAATCAAGAAACCAAGTAGAAGATGGAGGGGATGTACCTGAGAGACCTAAAGCAGAAAGGGCATTGACAATCATTTGCTGAACCAATTCAGGAGTCAGAGAAGAGGAGGGCCCATGCTGTGCAGATGGTGGAACAGGCAGTTCTGAAGAAGCAACATAAGCATGCGGAGTCGGAGACTGAGTCTGATATAGCGGAGCCTGATGCTGTGGAGCTTGAAACTGTGGTGGCGGACGTTGTGGGCGGCGACGACACTCAGATATTATATGTCCCGGCTTTTTACAGTAACTACAGACCTTCTGTTTGCATTGAGATGCAAGATGCCCAAATTTGTGACAGCTGTAGCATTGAGTTTTGCTCAAGTCGCGAGTGGAAGGCTGAGGAGCCTTATTTGCCGAAAAAGCGACTGAGTAAGTCTCAGTGGTTTGTTGAGCCAGATGTGCTGAGGTAGACAGGCGTTGTTCCTCTCGCAAGAGTTCATTTAGACAGACATCTAAGGATGGTAAAGGCGTCCGATTCATTAGGGAAGAGCGAATACTGTCAAATTCATGCCGTAATTTCATCAAAAATTGATCCCTCTGACTAGAGGCCTGAAGATCGCGGATAACGATTAGAACATCGGCAGCCACATCCGCATACTTAATACTATCATATTCGGACCAAAGGTTTTGGAATCCGGAATAGTAGTCTTGGATTGATAAGTTCCCCTGTGCATATTCAGCAATCGCACATTCAAGATGGAATTGACGTGCTGAGTTATCTTGATGGTACACTTGCTTCAGATACCTCCACATCTCTTTAGAAGTAGAATAGGGTTTAAGATTCATTATTAGATGGGGCTCCACTGAACCCAGTATCCAAGATTTGATTTTGGCATCTTTAGTAAGCCAAGTGGATATCTTTTTCTCATCTTCAGTGGGTTTAGGGTCAGATCCAGAAATATAGCCCCACAATTCCTTGGCTTCAAGATAGATCTGGAACTGAAATGCCCATGCAGGGTAATTTTTTCCTGTGAATCTGACTAAAGTAACCTCAGATTTCTCCATTTTTAATAAAGATCTGTCAAACACACTGAGTGAAACAGCAAAAATAGGAACAGGTTCAGCAAAGAAAGGAAGTCTTAAAGATTGTGAACAATCTTATGATCAATCAGTACCACGATCGACCAGCCAATGATGACAGAACAGTAAATCAGCACAAAAAAAGGCCCCAGACGACCAAAAAACTGCTGTTGATCCTTGACGTGGGCCCCACTGGAAGATCTGAACAATGATCAGATTACTAATCTGAGGATGCACAATATCCTGGTTTCTAACGGAAGAAGAACTGTCCAAATCCACCACAGATCCAAGATTTTGGACGGTCTAGATGAAATCAATATTAAAATCTGGAAAATCTCTAGAATGAGTAAAACACCAACCTGGAAGCCTTGAAAAATTCTAAAAAAAATCTCCAATAGTCTTAGAAAATCCAGACGACCAAGACTGGACAGATTTTGGATGGAGATTTGATGATCAGTGGTGGGCCACCATGCAGATCACACTGTTTGCAACGTCTGTGTTCCTTGAAGTCACGATCTCCTCTGACGATCTTCACAAGAGAGAACAATTTCTCTTTCTTCTTAATGAGTTAATGCTTTCTAGGATCGCAAGACAAGATTTCTCTGAACCTGCTCTGATACCATGTCATTCTCACAACTCTAAATCACACAGAACGTCTGAGATTTCTTGATCAATTGATTGTATTGTATTGAATTCATTCTCTTAGAGAATGAGTACTAATATATAGGAATACACATGCCTTAATTAAGGCTTTTACAAAGGAAACTAGCTAATCACTAATCTAAAATAGGAAAACAATCAAAACAGAATATGTACAGCCATCTAATTGTTGACCAAATCAAATCCCACGTGAGATATGGCTAGCTGGCTAGCTGGACAGGATTGATGGGCCTTGGGTCCCTTGATGGGCCAATGTAACATATGAGCCAACTTAACACTACAAATCTCTATTTGCCTTCTGAATAAGATAACTTAGGCCTTCAGCACATATATTGAACAAGTATGGGCCATGGGGATAAAGGGTCCCCTGGCCTTTGTCCTCTAGAACGTGTGATGTGGCCATAAGGTTGACCGTTAATAAGAATATAATAGGACACAAAACTTATACACATCATAATCCACCAAATCCATTTATCAGCAAATCCCATCTTTCGCATAATTGCCTTCAAAAAGCCCCATTCAACCTTGTCATAGGCGTTTCTCATATCTAATTTCAAAGACATATATCCCTCCCTCCCTCCCTTTCATCCTGGTATTCATTGTGTGCAAGGCTTTATAGGCCAGAAGAATATTGCCTGCAATCAACCTCCCTGGGATAATGCCACTTTGATTTTGGGAGATAATAGCAAGTAGCACCTTTTTCAACTTGTTGGCTAGCACCTTAGCGATTATCTTGTACAAAACATTACACAAGCTGATGGGCCTATAATCAGAGACTTTCGAGGGTTTTTTTTTTGGGAATCACAGCAATATTGGTATTATTGATCTTATTATCAAAAGACACCTGCATTTAAAAAGTTGAGCACAGTTTGGGTTACCTCATCTCCGACAATTGCCCAATAATTTTGATAAAAGCATGCAGGAAAGCCATCTGGACATGGCCCCTTTAAAGGTTGCATTTGAGACAAAGCCAGTGTGATCTCATCCACAGAAAATTCTTTGATCAGCTGCTTATTCATAGCATTTGTAACAAGAGTCCACCGTAGAAATTCAATCAACAATTCCTTCAAGCCTGCTCGTAGAAAATAAATTATCAAATAAGTAAATAAAATCTTGGCTAATATCTTTCAGCTCCCTTTGTAGATTTGCACTTTCATCTATTATTTGTGCTATGTGATATTTTTTTCCTCCTTTGATTTGCCCATGCATGGTAGAACTTGGTATTGCGGTCCCACTTGGAAGCCAACACTGCTTTGCTCTTTTTTTTCCACCTTAGATCCTCCTGTTCCACGATTAAATCAAATTCTCCTTGGATCTATTTTATTTCAGCTATCACTTCTGGTCCCTCCCTCAACTGCAGCTTTTTGAGTGCCCATGATTTCTGTTTTATCAACCCTTCTGTGCCCTCATACTTCCTTCTGCTCCAACCAGCTAACATGTATCTACATCTCTAAAGCTTTCTTAGAACTGTCAGCTCATGATTATTTCCATTAACATTGTCCTCCTCCCTAACAGATTTGATAACCTCACTACATTCATCATCAAGGGTCCAGCTAGCTTCAAATTTGAAGCTCCTTTTTCTTGGTTTGTAATGCCAACTTTTAGCATGAAAAGAAACTGGTATTAGCTTATGATCCGAAGTTCTAGCTGCCAATACATAAGACTCCTACATCAGCAGAGTTGTCACACCATTCTTTGTTAGCTACAGCTCGATCAAGTCTTTCCTTTGTAAAAGATTGATCATCTCGTTTGTTACTCCATGTGTACTTAGAGCCCTTGTATCCTAGATCACACAATTGGCATTCTACAAGCACATTTTGGAATTTCTTCATTTGACTCGCCGGCCAAAAAGTTACACCAGACTTCTCCGTTTGAACAACAATTTCATTAAAATCTCCCAAACAAAGCCACGGCAAAGGGTTTAGGGACTCCAAAAAAGACAATAATTGCCAAGATTCCACACGCTTTGCACTATTGGGGTGGCCATAGAACCCTGTTAGCTTCCATTCTAGAACCAGATCGGTCATCTTGACAACTGCATTGATATGTCTAAATGAGAAATTTTGTACTTCCACAACTATCTCATCTTTCCACGACAAAGCTAAACCCCCACTTCTACCAACCGGATCAACCACAAACAAAATGTTCAGACCAATTTTTGCCTTAATACCATTCCACCGTGACTGACGTATCTTTGCTTCCATGAGAAAAACAAAGTTGGGCCGCTTTTCCTTTACCAATTGGCAAAGGTCCCGAACTGTCCGAGGGTTCCCAAGCCCCCAACAGTTCCAGCTAAGTATATTCATGACTGTGGGCGGGGCTGTAAACTAGCCTCCGCCGATATAGCAATCACTTCAACCATGTCCACCTCTTGGGTCAGCTTGCGACTATTATTTTCTGTCTTTACTGCCTCATTATCTTCCAGAAGAGTTTCCTCTAGTGTCCTCTTCCCCTTGGAAGATAGACCTCCCTCCTTTCCCTTCTCTTCTTTTGTTACCCAACTCTTCCTCTTCAACTTAGCTTTTTTTATTCTTTTTGGAGAAACAGCATTTTGAGTTGAATCTTCCATACCTGAGTCCCCCGATAGAGGAACTAAAATTGGGCTCTGCAATTCAATGTCTTGATTGTGAGTTGGACTTTGGGTAGATAACAGGCCCACAACACTCGTGAACATGTCATGGGCCAAGTCCAGCCCATATTTTTCCCCATGTCCCCCAGGCAAAAAGGCAACTGATTTCAAATAAGATGAGTTGTCACCAACTGTTGCTATAGCCTCCAATTTCGCTTGCAGCAGAGGTTTCTCCAAAGCAACAGCTTGTGATTCCCTTCGTGAAGCTTCCTTTTCGCCATTATCCACATTTGCCCCTAAATTTTCACCCATGATTTTAGGAGCTGAAACTGTATGCTAGACTTTCGCTTGGTAACTGCTGGATGAACTATCATCCTTTTCCTCCAAGATCGCCGCCATTGCACCCCCGCGACCACCATTAGAGCGGCTTCTAACTAATTCGTTCTCGGACTTTTCCATGGAATTTAGTCCCGTCTTCTGTCCCATGGCTGCCCTATTTGCTTGCAGTCACGAACCAAATGGAAAGCCTTCTTTTTCAAACCTATCTCTATTGCCCTTACATAAGTCACAATCCCAATCACCATGCCCCAAACACCCACGACAATAGCAAAAGTTTGGCAGTCTCTCATATTTGAAAGAGACCCAAACCGACTGATCGGCTTCAACAGTCACCTTTTTCCTCTGGGGAGCAGTTTTGTAATGTCTAACTGAAGATGGACTCGCAAATATTCACCCCACTCCACGCCTCGATCAGCAGCACCTACTTCTACAAAACCTACTGATTCTCCAATAATTTGGCCCACTTTTGCATTCATCCCTTTTAAAGGGAGAGCAGATAAACGGACCAAGAAAGATGCATGAGTGAATTTGATTTTCACAGTTGCATCACACCTTCGAAATCCATTAAAGAACAAGCTGCTTATCAAAAGTTCATGGGCTATTCTGTTTTATGCATTCCTTTTCCTCTTGTTCTTCAAATTCTGCCAACAAGGTTGTTACCCATAACCCAGAAGTTTAACTCCCCGGTTGGCCTCCAAAGAGATTTCACCATTGTCTTCAAAGCTTCCCTGTTATAATACTTATTTGTAAGAAGCTGGACAAAAAAGACACAATTCCCCTTGTAGGGAAGATTCCTGCAAGCAACTCTTCTCAATAACAACCTCCTCCTTTTCTACCTCCGACAGAGATAGTTTTTTCCATCTTTCTTCAATTAGATCATCCATTAAACAAACGAAAAAACTATGAAAACTCACCAGAATTCCCCACTAAGGCAAAAGCCTGGAGGGAAGAAACCACTTGCACAGAGGACACGAGAGAAAAATCTCATGCCAGAAAAGAGAAACCTAGAAGAGGCTTCTGTTCTACGGAGAGAAACCCAGGCTCCCGTGTAGTATGTTATTACTTCTACAAGCCCATGACAGAGGAAATGAAAATGATGGTAAAGGTGTCTTTTCTTCGGCTCCTTAAAAATGATTTTTAGGCTTCTGACTTTTAAAATGTCTAAATGTTCATAAAAATTAGATTGGTAATTGTATTTTAAAAAGAGCTTTTTTGAGGGATTTTTTTTTTGACATTTTGAAGAAGTAAACTGTAGTCAACTTCACTTATGAAGCCGCGTTATTACTTATACGGCTTTTTGTTTTTTTCCTCTCTCTCTCTCTCTCTCCCCCCTCGGGAAATTCAGCACATGCAGCCATGACAGACAGTGACAGCTGAAGTGGCCTAACGACTGTTTCTGCGCTGTCCTTGAGGTATGAAGATGATTGGCGGATTACTCCTCTCTTGTTGCACGCATTGGTATCCTTAAAAGTATCTATATTTCGAAGATTATTTCCCCTGGAATGGACATTGTACTGAATATTTGAAGGTGATAATGGTGTTGATTACTAGATTCAGCATCCATTGGCATCTATTTTAGTATTTGATTGATTGTTGGCTTCATCACAAGCAATCAATCCAATTAGAAAACAAGGCTCGGTAATAAATCAGTTGAAGAGAATAACTGATGACAAACTACCATTCTATGCAACCACAGATGAAACAAGAAGAGATATATAAAGGAAGCACTTGAAGGTTGAACATTGATGGCAATGAATTACAGACTGAAGAATCGGTTTTTGTGAACTGAAATGTAGGTTCTAATTGCTCACTTTTTTTGTTCATTCAGTAGGTCATCAAATGCCGTTATTTCTAAATTTTGCATTTGGGTTGTCTTAATTATATGAAATCTAATTGTATAGAAATTGTATTTGATTTAATCCATGTTGGATGATCATTCCAACAAAATGGGCGCACCCATATTTGATCCTTTTCCCATGCTCAACTTACACAATACTTAGCATCTTATTGGCCTGTGTAACCTTTCTAATCTTGAATCATCATCATCCTCATCAAAGCCTTATCCCAACTATGTTGGGGTCAGCTATATGAATTCTGTTTCTCCATTTCGTTCTATTTCGAGCCAAATCCTTAGAAAAGTTAAACTTCTTCAAATCTGATTTAATGACCTCCATCAATGTTTTTTTTGGCCTACCCCTACCTCTTGATGGCCTTCTACTTGGATAGTTAAACTTTTTCTAACCGGTGCCATTACCGGCTTACGTTTAACATGCCCAAACCATCTTAAACAAGTTTCTATAATCTTATACCCTATTAGTGCTACCCCTAAAAGCTCTCGAAAACACTCATTTCTAATTTTATCTTTCCTAGTTCTACCACATATCCACCTAAGCATTATCATCTCCGCCACATCCATCTTATGTATGTGTCTTTTTAATTTGTCAACATCCTGCCCCATATGTCATAGCTGGTCTAACCTAAGTCCTGTAAAATTTGCTATTCAATTTCAGTGGCATTCGTCTGTCACAAAACACTCCAGAACCTAGTCTCCATTTCAGCCATCCAACTTTTATTATATACTCAACATCTTCGTCAATCTCCCCATCTCTACTAATCATCGAGCCCAAATGTTGAAAAAAATCCCTACGTAATATCTCATGGGTTTTAATTTTGACAGCGGTTTCAACACTTTGTATATGTCCACCGAAGTTGCAATCCACATATTTTGTTTTTGTACGACTTATTTTAAAGCCTTTAGATTCTAATGCCCCCCGCCGTCTTTTAAGTTTTGCATTTACACCATCTCTTGATTTATCCACCAATACTATATCATCTACAAACAACATACACCATGATACTGCTTCTTGAATATGCGCAGTTAACTCATCCATAATCAATGCAAAGAGATAAGGACTTAAGGTTAATCCTTGATGCAAACCTATAGTCATCGGGAATCCACCTATTTCTCCACATATGGTTCTCACATTTGTCACTGCTCCTTCATATATATCTTTAAAATTTTCAATGTAACCTCTAGGGACATTCCTTTTCTTCAAAACACACCAAATTAAATCCCTCGGTATCCTATCACAGTGTAATACCCAAGGGTGGAAGTTCTAAGCTTGGTTTAAATTAATGAATTATATAATTTTACTTTTATATATAAAAGTGATGGGACCCATGTTTTACTTGTAACATGCTAACAAAGGGAGGGAGAAGGATTCTGTGCACGACACTTCCACTCTTAAGGAAGTAAATCCTTGAATGGGATAAGGATCCCTGTACACAGCTTTTATTAGAAAGTGAGGATCACGACACCTTCACCCTTGAGGAAACAAATCCTTGAATGAGATAAGGATCTGTATACACAGCTGTTATTAGAAGATAGGGATTTGAGACGTACATATATATATATACCGAGAGAGTTGCTTGTTGACTCATCTTCGTTTCTTCTAAAGAGCCAAAAAAGGGGAGAGATCCAAGAGAATGAGGAAGAGCACTCGGTGAGACATCAAGAGGAAAAAGAAAGTAATCAACCAAGGCGTGGTTGATGTCCCATTCCCGACCACAAACCACAAGAGTTTACAGAAGGTGAGTGATTTCCTATATTTATTTCAGTTTAACGATGAAATTCTGAGGATTGAAATTTGGCAGAGATAATTTAGTTGGATTTGATTGGTAACAGAGAAGAAATCATCCTTTAGATTACTGTATAACAATTTGAAGGAGTTATGTATGGAGTGTTGTTCTGGTTTCAGTGTTTGGACATGGATCCGTTAGATAATGTCGTGACAATCTGCAAGGGTGATCTAAAGGCAGTACAAATTTGTTTAAATACATTACCTAGTCCTGTTTGGGATGTTCCAAATCTTTGGCTGTTGGATTTCTCCTTCACACTTGACTGCTACAGTGTCTGACGACAGGGAAGGAGAATAATCTGGGTTGTAATCCATACTTTCGGGGTATAATCTTGTGAAATACAATGGAGTACCATCGATGGGATGATGGAGAAGCTTTCTAACTCAAATCCCCTTCATCCTGAACAGAAATCTACACTCTACCCCAATTTTCTGAAAAACCATTGCCGACTGGGAACATTTTGGGCGAGAGGTTGTGGGCCCAGATGGCCCAGCTGATGTTAGATCGACACCATGGATCTTGAAGAAGACCCATGGGCGACCTTGGTGACATTGGACCTTGATGGATTAGATGTGCTATGGTCCACCATCTGATGACATCAATTTACCCATGGCGAGGACCACTCACGTTAGGATGAAGTTCTGACGAGACCCCCAAATTGAGATCTATTGAGGGCAACAGTGAGAGGAACATTATGTCCGGCTTATTTCCTTTTAAGGATATAATAGAAGAATTTTATTTGTTCCTTTATCAATGAATAGTTAGTAAATACAGTGTATGACTGGTGTGCTCATTCTTATGCTACTGTTGTGGTGACTTTAGTAATAATATGAAAATTCTGTTACCTAATAAATTTTGATATTTAACTTAATAACATGAACATGTATTATATGAATTATATTGTGAAGGAATTTTATGAAAAAGGATGGAACATACTCTGAACTACTAGCACTTATGTAGTGGTGACTATGTGCTAAGGGTCACTAGCAGTGACGGGCTTTGGACTATTGGGTCCGATGTGGGATTTATTAAGTTGTATGCGTATGTGGATGATAAAGTTGAGTTCTTCAGACAGTGGATCCTGTGGGACGTTGGCTAAGAGGTACGTGAGTGGTATCTCGAAGTCTTTAGTAAGCCAAAGAGGCGTGATAATGTGATCAGGTGCGAAGAGGTAGTTCAGAGATGTAACTTCTGAGGGGTTTACCCATTAAGTGAAATATTTAGTACCCATTTTGTTGAATTATGTTCACTTAATTGTATTTATGTTACTTAAAAATGGTATGCTAGATTAGGAATTTCATTCACCAGTTTATACTGATGTTGTTTACCCCCTTCAGGTAATCGAGTTGCGGTGGGACCGGAAAATGGCGAAGATCAGCCCGTAGTGTTTGGCATGCGTGGCTGAAGAGAGCGATACTTTCATATTCAGTAGATTAGGAAATTTTTAGTTTGGCATTTAAAATTATTATCTGATGTTTTATTTTGAAATTTTAGACATTGAAAAACCTTATTGGTTAAGTTATATGGAGAGATTTATTTTAATAAATGATGCTTATGCCTTATGTATTTATTTGATTAATGTGTATGAATTGTATGCCATCATGTTATAACTCAGATTCCGTCAGGGCCCCGGAATTTGGGTCGTGACACATAGGTTTTTTCTAAATCGATAAAGACTTTTTGATCTCGAATGAATGGCATAGATTTACAATAACTTTGTTTTTATGATGATTATTTTTTATTGCAACCTGCAAGTTGGGTGGCGCTTACTGAGATATGATGTTAGAACAAGTAGCCACGTTACTTTGGTCGGGGCCCACATAAGATGACATATCAATTATTCATGTGGGCAATTGCATTTACATACGAGAGCTCTTTTATAAAGTATAATTTGCTTTTATTATAAAATTATAATATATTATTTGATTATTGAAGTAATAAATAACATATTTATAGAGTAAGAGAGAGATTTAAGGAACAAGCCCAACATAATCAGGGATTCAATCAAATGCTCTAGATAGAGCCTTAACAGATCCTTACTATCCTAATATATCCTTATCCAGTTATCCTAACAGTTAAATAACATTAATTATGAAATTATGTACGTTGGTACAGTATTTTAAAAAAGCATCAGTCACTCAAATTCAAGTTCTGGTTTAAGTTTGGAGTAGCAGTAAACTTGTCCAAGAGGCAATAAAAAGTTTGGCAAGTAAAAAGAATAGTTGTACCCAAAACTTACTGTACATGAGTCTTCCTGGGAAAATGATTTATGAGGATACAAAGTCAAGTGATACTTCCACTTGGAATTATATTGCCCTCAATTACAACTAGGTATAAATTACAAAGAAACAGGCTTTATGTGGTCATACAGGAATCAGAAATTAGGCGTCAGTCGAAGTAATATATGAAAACTTGACAGAAACAACCAGGGATCTAACCATAGCTGTAGCACTGATGAAGAGGGGGTGAGTGTGGGTGGGTGGGTGTGTGAATATTTACCAAAGCCATAAATAAATTAATTAACAGAAATATTTCCTCAAACGACCTTCTCTTCTTTTGCCATTTTTTTCTTTGCATATGAAGGCTTATTGACAAATGAAGCTTTGCGTGATTTGGCAGAAACAAAATCTTAAGCAAATAACAAATACTTCCAACCAAATGAAACAGAGCATCAAAGCTCAATGAACGCACCTTGATTGGTATGATTCATTCAAACTAGTTATTAAAAATTCACTCATAGATATGAGGGTTGGACCCAATGTCGGCCCTGCTACTTCAATAGCATCACTAAGTGCTTTCTCCAAATCTGGAAATTTGTAAGTCCTTGGTTCCAGTTTCTGAATCCACCCACCTTTAATATAAGCTGCAACCTGCCAAATTAATGACATTTTAAAACAGGGAACACATTCTTTTGACATATAATCCTAATAAAATATGGAATAAGGCATAATCCTTATGAAGTAGGCATAATCCTTATGAAGTACATCAATAACCAAAACTAGAATAGAGTTCACACATATAAACACCAAACTATCCATGTGATTCCAAGTTCCTGTTTGCTTCCAAGGAGAAGCCCCGGATTGCCAAACTTTCTAAGGCATTTTCAGTTGGAGGTCATTTTTTTGCACTCATTTACACATGTAAATATTGAAGTGCATAACATTCACAGATGGTCACGTTTGTTTGCGCTCCTTTACACATCAAATGCGTAAATGAGGCCTGAAAATTATGTGTAAATGAGGCCATTTTCTTATGAAGATTCTCACACCTAAAAGGTGTGAAAAGATCACACCTCCTTGGTTAAGAAGCAAGTACAAAGGAAACCTTGGACGGGTTGTAATGTTAAATTCCTTGACCACATTTTATTTTTTGTGACTCCTGCAGGCCCAAAAATTTTAATCTAAACCATTCAAAAAATTTATTGACACAGTAAACCCAAACATGCTTAGTGCCATGTCATAAACATTCATAGATTTTGAGATATATGAAATTTTTACTATCAAAATCATTCAATGTTTACTCATGCGAAAATGGTGCTTCCAAACCAATATGGTATTGTGTCTCATCCGTAAATTTTACATACATAAAATTTACATATGCAGATTTTACATATGTAATGCCATTTTCATATCCCATCCATAAAAGACAAATTACCCTTCAACTAAAATTGGCTAAATCATTGGATACTAGGATGGAAGCCTATAAAATACAGATGAAAAGTTTCTTAGATATGTTTGTGCGACAAAAGGAAGCCAAAGTAGGGAGGAAAATTCTTTTGATTTTCCATGCAACCATTTTCTGATTGTCTGGTACGAAGCATTTTCCTCGCAAAAAAGGGAAAAATAGACCTGATTTTCTTCAATGGAGAGGATTTCAACTTCCTATGTGAGGGGTAGGAATGCAAGATTCCTCACCACCACAGAAATGGAAATCTAGAAAAGCAAAATCCTTTCGTTGCAAAAAATGCGCGCTTACAGTTTCACCAATTGACTTTTTTATTGTAAAGGAGTTGGCAGCCAAGTCCTTAGATTGAGTCTTCATTTGAAGTATTCAAACCAAAAAATGGATTCACATTTAAGTAACAATTGTTACTTTATTCTCTTTGCAAGCAAACAGTCCCCAAGTTAGAAATTAGAACCTTTCTTGAGATTGAAAAGGTCATATTGAATGGAATTGGTCCGCCACCGCCTCCGCCACGTAGTAAAGGATTAAAATATGAAGTTGTGAGTGTCACTGATTGCTGGTCAGGATGTGGCTTAAGCTTTAGAAAAAGCAGACCAAAAAACAAGAAAATCGCAGGGATGAGAAGCTGGAAAACAATTGTCCTTCTGTCTCTCCGAGCAGAAACTGCTCTTTTAATGAGTAGAGCTCTGGAATGCTGCCAAAAGGTAGACTTCCTGATGATTCCAACACAACAGCACTGAAAGCTTAAGAAGGTTATGAATCTGAAAATTGTAGCGACAATCAAATGACAGCCTCTTCCCAGAGTAGACAATACTGCCCCGATAATCTCCTTGTAGTTCCCCAAAACTAGCTTGGAGTTTGACGCTTTCACTTGAGAACAGCGATGGAATGCTTCAGAAACCACAGGATTAGATGCAGAATGAGCTACATTATTTCCAATGTGGTCAGTTTCTTCAAAATCACATCCTGCAACTCTCAGGAACACCTCTTCTAATGTTGTGACAGAGATTCCATAACTCTCAATACCATAACAATGGCCATCATCACTACTGCCTGATTCCTTGATAGTGCTTGGTCTTCTGATGCAGCTTTCAATTTCCCGGAACATGCTTTCAAAGGTAGACGACGATGCTAACGGAAGTCTAAAAGAAACCTCTGTACCAACCTAGAAAAGTAGAAACATGGCTTCAAATTATTTTCACAAAAAAATAAAACCAACAAAAACAAGATCTCATGAGTATTGAAGAATCTAACCAGAAATACAAATTAGTCTATATGCATAAAAAATGCAACAATTGAAGGTATAACTTCCGAGCAATAGTGGTATAGGCAGCACAAGGACTAGTCAGCATGGAAAGCAATACGTCATGGATCGCGGCATGAAATTTTTTTAACCCAAAAAGCTGAAAAATATCCAAAAAAAAGTTGGGAATGGTAGAAAACAATGTTTCTTTCCATACTACACACTACAAATCAAAATATCAATCCCCCTAAATCATAACATCCTGTATCATTGTTTAATCTTTAATTGGTAAATATTTTAGGTTTTAGTGTTTAATCATGGGCACCACTTTATAAATTGTAAATCCATCAATGTAGCTCATATCTAAAATACAAACTACTCAAAAAAACATCACTTAAGTTAACTTTGTGAAAATATTCACTCCAACTGGAGTTGAACCCACCATCTAATCAATCATATAACGCCCCACCCCTACAAGCATGCATGATATTGTCCACTTTCGCCTATGGGCCTCACGGTTTTGCTTCTAGTAAGCCTCCACCCACCAAAAGGCCTCATGCAATGTAAGGATACAGCCTCTACATATAATTTCAACCACTTTCCTCTCTATAGTCGATGTGGGACTCCATGATGTCACAATCTACCCCCATTAGGGCTGCACATCCCTGTGCAGTAGCCCGCCAGTCCAAGTAGCCTACCAACCCTCTTAGCCCACCCACATAAGAACTTGCCCACTTGTACCAAACCACAGCGGGGACCCACACTCGAACTAGTGAAGAGTTGGCTCCGATACCATTTGTAACACCCCACCCCTACACGCATGCATGATATTATCCGCTTTGGCCAATGGGCCTCATGGTTTTGCTTATGGTGGGTCTCAACCCACCAAAAGGCCCAATGCAATGTAAGGGTGCAAGCTCTACATATAATCCCAATCACTTTCCTCTTTATATTCGATGTGTAGTCCTTCGTGACCGTAGGAAGTCAATGGTTAGATACACCAAGACCAGGGCCCCCAAAGCTAATGGTCTCCAATTCTGTCCTAGGCCTCCTTCTAGTCCGACTTCCCTTATGTTAAGTGGTAGCATGTCAGGCTCAGCATATTGACTATAGAAAAGAAAGTGATTGGGATTATATGCAAAGCTTATACCCTTACATTGTATGAGGCCTTTTGGTGGGTTGAGATCCACCAGAAGCAAAACGATGAGGCCCATAGACCAAAGCAGACAATATCATGCATCTGTGTACGGGTGAGGCGTTACAAATGGTCTCAAAGCCAACTCTCGATTAGTTCGAGTGTGGGTCCATGGGCTAAAGTGGACAATATCATGCATGCGTGTAAGGGTAGGGCGTTACAAATGGTATCGGAGCCGACTTTCGACTAGTTCAAGTGTGGGTTCCTACCGTGGTCTGCTGCAAGTGTGCAGGTTCTCATGTGAGCTAGCTAAAAGGGCTGGTAGGCTACATGGACTAACAGGCTATTACACAGGGATGTGCAAACCTAAAGGGGGTGGGTTGTGACATTCTAGAGTCCCACATCGACTATAAAGAGGAAAGTAATTGGAATTATATGTAGAGCCTACACCCTTATATTGCATGAGGCCTTTTGATGGGTTGAGACCCACCAGAAGCAAAACCGTGAGGCTCATGGGCCAAAGCGGACAATCTCATGCATGCGTGTAGGGGTAGGGCGTTACAGATCATGACATGATTAGAATCATTGACCTAATACATATAGGATGATTTTTCAAACTATGACTTCTACACAACTGAGTTTTAGCCGCCTTCAAATTGATCATCCAAGAAAAAGAAAATGAATAACCACTAAAATTGTCCGACCTTGAAGACCTTAACTCAAGTGAAAAAATGGCCCAACATGGATTTTTTTTTTTTTTTTGAAAGGAGAGAGAAAGAGGGAAAAAAGGTGTTTTGGAGGGAGGGTTTGCAAACAACAAACACCCCAGGCCCAAAAAAAAAAAAAATGGTCAGCATGACTATGGGTGGGCAACAAAGGCTAGGCTGTTATTTGCTCCTGACAATCTCAGACCAAGACAGACTCACGAAGACAAAAGTCTTTGAATGTATATATTTCTATGTCAACTTTGGAGAATGAAACCCCAATATATAGAGTATTACATGCCTAAATCAAGGCTTCTAAGTTAGGAAACTAGCTAATTTACATCAATTGCTATTCTAACTTTAGAAAGTAAGCTAACTAATTTACAATGGGAAATCTAATTAAGAGAAACTGTACAGCTGTTACAATATGACCAATATTCATGCACGTGAGACATAATTTGTGATCATGGGCCTTGGGCCATGGGCCTTGGGCCTTGACCTGTTTAACACCCCCCCTCAAATTGATGCGGGAGAATCAACGAGCATCAATTTGTCAACCAAGAACTGATGACGTGGGCGGGGAAGACCTTTGGTGAGAATATCAGCAAGTTGAAGTTCAGTGGAGACATGGGGCAGGCTGATGACATCACGTTTAAGCTCATCACGAATAAAGTGACAATCAACCTCTATGTGTTTAGTACGTTCATGAAAAATCGGATTTTCAGTAATCCGAATAGCACTAGTATTATCAGCATAGAGAGGTGTAGCGCCTGATGCTGGAAAACCAATGTCAGAAAGCAATCCCCGTAGCCAAAGAATTTCTGAGCATGCAGCAGACATGGCTCGATACTCTGCCTCGGTAGAAGATTTCGAAACCTTGTCATGTTTCTTGCATTTCCAAGAGATGAGACTATTACCCAAAAACATGCACCATCCAGTCGTTGATCTGCGAGTATCCGGGCAACCAGCCCAATCAGCATCTGAATAAGCTGTGAGAGTCAGAGGATTGTTGGATGGAAAAAACAACCCTCGAGATGATGTGCGAATAAGATACCGAATGATGCGGCGAACAGCAGCCAAATGAAGGTGACGAGGAGCTGTCATGAACTGACTCATCAAGTTGACCGCATAAGAGATATCAGGCCGAGTGATCGTGAGGTAGATCAAGCTGCCAACCAACTGCCGATAGGTGGTGGGATCAGAAAGAAGATCACCTTCGTCGCGACTGAGTTTGACATTCAGCTCTACTGGCGTATCAACAGGAGCAGAAGCAGTCATACCAGCTAAGGCAATGAGATCAACAGTGTATTTGTGCTGATTGAGAACAATACCTTTAGGTGATTGATGAACTTCAAGACCGAGGAAATAGTGGAGAGGGCCAAGATCCTTCATTTGAAATGACTCACGAAGAGACGCTTGGAGCTGCTGAATCATTCCGGCATTAGGACCGGTAATGACGATATCATCAACATAGACAATAAGAATAGTGATCCCAGATGGAGCATGATGTAAAAACATAGAAGGATCATACAGACTTGGACAAAAATCCAAGCGGAGAAGAGCAGCTTGAAATTTCTCGAACCAGGCGCGAGGAGCTTGTTTCAGACCATAGAGAGAGCGACGAAGTTTAGCAACCATACCGGGGGCAGAGGAGCATCCCTGAGGTAAGCGCATATAAACATCTTCTTGGAGATCACCATGGAGAAACGCATTTTTGACATCCATTTGATAGAGAGGCCAAGATTGAGAGGCAGCAACAGCAAGAATAGTGCGGACAGTGGTCATCTTGGCAACCGGAGCAAAGGTCTCATCATAGTCAATGCCATATTCCTGTCGATTACCAAGAGCAACAAGACGCGCCTTATAGCGATCTAAGGAGCCATCAGATTTTAATTTGAGAGAAAAAACCCACTTACAGCCAATGGGTTTGACACCCACAGGAGACGGTACAATATCCCACGTATGAGTTTGCGCTAACGCATCCAATTCCTCTTGCATAGCCTTGCTCCAACACGGATCCTGCACAGCCTGAGTATAGGATTGTGGAATGGAAGAAGAAGACAAAGTGGCCATTAAAGAAGTATGGGAGAACCCATAACGGTCTGGTGGTACCGAAATCCGAGTGGATCGACGCAGTGAAGTATGTCCGGAGCCAGATGCTGGAGGAGGATCAGGAGGAAGAGCAGTAGTAGGCGCTATGGTATTCCGTCTGTGATACACAAAGTTGGGATTAAAACGAACAACAGAAGAGTCGTCAGAAAAACCCGGTAAGGACACAAAAGTGGGGTCAGGCGGATCAATGTGTTTTTGAAAGAAATACTGATGTTCAAAGAAAACAACATTCCGAGATGTACGGAAACGACGAATGTGAGGATCATAGCAGAGGAATCCTTTCTGGAAAGGTGCATAACCTAAAAACACACACTGAGCTGATTGAGCTGTGAGTTTGGTCCTCTCAGATGGTGGCAAATGCACAAAACAAGTGGAGCCAAAAACATGAAGATCATCATATGAGGGAGCGGTCTTGAACAAACGGTAATATGGACTTTGATTCTCAAGGGAGGGGGATGGCATACGATTGATAAGATGAGCTGCTGTAGCCAGAGCCTCAACCCAAAAACGAGCAGGAACCGAAGATTCCAAAAGAAGAGAACGAGTGACATCAAGCAGATGGCGATTTTTCCTTTCAGCAACTCCATTCTGTTGTGGAGTATAAGGACAAGAACGTTGAGAAATAATGCCTTTGTTTTGCAAAAATTGCTGAAAATCAGATGACATGTATTCCCCACCAGAATCAGATCGCAAAATTTTAATGCAGGTGGAGAATTGATTTTCGACATAAGCCAAAAAAATTTTAAAAACATGAAAAACATCAGATTTAGAATGCAGAAAGTAGACCCATGTAAACCGACTGTAATCATCAATAAAGGTCACAAAATATTTATAGTGAGCATGAGAAAGAGTTGGAGCAATGCCCCAGACATCGCTATGAACCAACGCAAAACACTGAGTGCTGTGGGAAGTAGAAATAGGAAAAGGAAGAGATTTGCTCTTTCCTATTTTGCAAGTAGCACAATCAAAAGACACAGAAGAAGATGATAAACCAGTAATTTTATTTAATAATCCAGAATTGAACAAAAGGGACAAAGTTCTTGAATTCGGGTGTCCAAGTCTTTTATGCCACAATTGGCTGGTATCACTAATAGAAAAACAAAACTCATTATTGCCAATTTGATTCCTAGAAAGTTGAGACAGATCCAGTGGAAACAAGCGTCCACACTTAGGCCCCCTCGCGATCTCCCTCCCGGTCATCTGGTCCTGCACAACACAACCAGAAGAAGAAAAAGAGATGTTACAATCATTTTCAACAAGCTGCCCAACTGACAAGAGGTTTGAAGTTAAGGATGGACACAAATAAATATTTTTCAATGGAATGGGACCAGAGATGTCACCGACAGCAGTAATGGGAACATTGCCCCCGTTAGCAGTTTGTATTTGAAGAGGGCCGGTGTATCTTTGCACATTGGAGAGTGGGGCACAGGAAGCGGTCATATGATTAGATGCCCCTGAATCAAGGAACCAAGGAGAAGATGGAGAGGAGGTACCTGAGAGACCAAAAGCAGAAAGGGCAGTGACGATCATCTGTTGAACCAATTCAGGAGTGAGAGAGGATGAGGGGTCAGACTGTGAGGGTGCAGATGTGGGAGCAGGCATAACCGACGACGCAACATACGCATGCGGTGGCTGAGATGGGGAAGTCTGAGGCTGAGATGATGGACGCTGTGGGCGACGGCGACACTCAGAGATGATATGGCCCGACTTTTTACAGTAATTGCAGAACTTCTGTTTACATTGAGTGGCAATGTGACCAAACCGTTGACAACTGTAACATTGTGTTTTGCTCAAGTCGCGTGGCTGAGGCTGAGAAGTTCTACTGGCAGATAAGGCAACGGAATAAGTCTCAGTCGTTTGATGTGTGAGATGAGCGGAGGTCGCAATGCGCTGTTCTTCACGTAGGAGTTCATTTAAGCAAACATCCAAGGATGGTAAGGGCATCCGATTCATCAAGGCAGATCGGACACTGTCATAGTCACTACGAAGTTTCATCAAAAACTGATCCCTGTGACTAGAGGCCTGAAGTTCTTGAATAACAAGCAAAACATCCGGAGCCACATCAGCATATTTTATGCCATCATATTCCGACCACAGTGTATGAAAACCTGAATAATAATCTTGTATGGACAAGGTTCCCTGGGTATATTCAGCAATCGCACATTCAAGATGAAATTGTCGTGCTGAATTATCTTGATGGTATACTTTCTTCAGATACTCCCACATACCCTTGGAAGTGGGGTAAGGTTTGAGATTCATGATCAGATGAGGCTCAACAGAGCCCAAAATCCAGGATTTAATTTTGGCATCTTTAGTATGCCAAGAGGAGATCTTCTTCTCATCCTCAGTGGGTTTAGGGTCTGTGCCAGAAATAAATCCCCATAATTCCTTTGCTTCAAGATAGGTTTGAAATTGGAAAGACCATGCAGGGTAGTTCTTTCCATTAAATTTGACCAAAGTGATCTCAGATTTGTCCATAGCAACTATATTGTGAAACAGAACAAGTGATAAGCGCAGCAGTAATGTAGTAAAAAAATTGCTGGAGTCTGGAGAAGATGTTTGAGACGATCCAAACCCAAAATCAGACCAATCAGGTCAATCAGAGGAAAAAAAAATTGAAAAAAACACCCCAGACGTCCTTGATTTGGGCTAGAAAACCTTGTCGTGGGCCCCACTGGTGATCCTGGTCTCTGATCAGGATCCTGATCTATGAAGCCACACAGTTTTCGCTCAGACTGGAAGTGGTTTGAAAACAATCTGCTGAAGATCCAAGAATCTGGATGGTCTTGATCAAAACTTGTGCAGGATTTTGAGAAAACACGAGAATGATCAGAAACGCACCTTACACTGTCAGAAAAAATCTGAGAAAATCACCAAAATACTGAGGAGACTCGGGCGATCCTGGCTGGAAGGATTCTTGATGATACTGAGACGATCGCAGGTGGGCCACTGTTGATCTGATCCAATCAGATGATGTCGATCCCTTGAAACAGATGCTCTATCTGTTTATTCCTTCAAAAAGAAGGATTTCTCTCTGATTTGATTCCTTGAATGAATTCTAATATTGAGGATTAGAGTCCTGCTCTGATACCATGACAATCTCAGACCAAGACAGACTCACGAAGACAAAAGTCTTTGAATGTATATATTTCTATGTCAACTTTGGAGAATGAAACCCCAATATATAGAGTATTACATGCCTAAATCAAGGCTTCTAAGTTAGGAAACTAGCTAATTTACATCAATTGCTATTCTAACTTTAGAAAGTAAGCTAACTAATTTACAATGGGAAATCTAATTAAGAGAAACTGTACAGCTGTTACAATATGACCAATATTCATGCACGTGAGACATAATTTGTGATCATGGGCCTTGGGCCATGGGCCTTGGGCCTTGACCTGTTTAACAGCTCCAGCCAGCCTCAATCTAATAAAAAAAATTCCCTGTATAATCTATATATATATAAACTGAGAATGTAGCACAACTTCAAAAGCCTATAAAGCAATCTGTGTAAGAAGAATACGTACATCACTTAAGCATGTTGCTGATGAAACATGACGATGGACAATATCAGCTGCTACAGATGCACTAGGTGAAGTCTGAAGAACAGTGGAGGAACATGAAGCAACAGATTCATCAGTAAAAGAATGGCACAGGTGGCAAATATGAGAAGAGAAAGAAAATTGAAATTAACAAGTGGGACATCAAATGGAGTAGGATGGAATCTTACCTTCACTAATGTAAGAGTATAACCCACCCCATAGCGGTGCTTCAGAAAAAGAGAACTGTAATAAAACATAATAACACAAAAGAGAAATGAACGGTATATAATGTTTAAATACCTAACCTAAACAGCATAAAAAATCTCAAAATCTATTACCAAAAAAAAAAAACTGACTTAACCACAATAAAATGATTATTACAAATGTAGGATTCAGTTTCCAAGTACCAGAAATAAATAGTGAACAATAAGAAAAAATATACAATTCTGTACTGAACTAACCAAGGACACAGTCCATGAACACTGTTAGTTCTCAAATCCTTTCTGTTTCCAGGGGCCTGTTAACCATTGTCAAATGATATTCAATCAGCATTAACCAGTGAACAAGCGGATGCACAATCAAGGTATTTCTGCAACTTAACCACCTGTGGACTTTATTCTTTGAACCATAAAGCATTGCTAGGGATGAATTGAGAAAAGAATACCTGAACACATCAAGGACCCACCCGAACCCAAAATAAAAAAGAATCTAGTATAGGTCCAAGATTTGGACCTCTGGGTCCCAATAGGTCTTATACACAAGGGACTGAATACCTGACTGCACCAGCACATATTATATTATCATACATGATTTGCAATGACTTTGGCCAGGAATTCAATGGATGTCAAAGTATATAATATAAGCATTCAGCTCTCGATCTAGATCCAGCTGCAGGCCCTATAATTAGGTCTGGGTTCTTGTTGGGTCTTTAATTTAAATTCAGGTTTTGGTACATGATGCAATTAATTTCCAAAGAAGAACCTCTATTGGATCTTTCCACCACCCGTAGAAACAAAACTAAGGGAGAGATACAGGAAGCAATGACATGTAGATGCATGACTACAGTTTATTACAGGCCCATAATCCCAGCAAAAACACTAGGTTTGTCCAAGTAATCTTTATTTTCATCCTCGACCCCCAGTAACAAACAGCTTCGCCCTGGCCATTTATGGGTTCATCTCTCCCTCACAGTTGGACTCTTGTTTGAGTTTACTTGTCTGCCAAATTCCTCTGTTGATCCTGGCATTCAGAAGAGACATTCCCAATCACATTGTGACTGAAAAACCAAATTTTCACCAACCAGTTCTCGCCAGTCTCTTTGGATAGTATCCTCAACCCTGTTGCTGGATTGGTAGTCCAACCCAGGCTGGAGTCATCTTTCGCTTTATTGCTGATACCTTAAAGATTCCTTGTCAGCAAATCAATGTAACAAACGATGCCTTCACAGGTCCCTTTTTACCGTCTCCACTCATGTAGCCTTTGTACAAGCCTCCGCAAAAGTAAAGACCGGTTGTGTGACAATCTTGTCAACAACATACTAGCCATAACCCATCCATAAACTTCAAAACCAACTGCTTCTCCATTTCAGATGAATTGTTTGAACCATCAGTTGCTGGAATCCCTTTATGTAATCCTCCACTAATGATCCCTATACATCAACCCATCAAAGCAGTTAGAAAGGGATAAGAAGTAGTAGATCAGCAAGAAAGATTCATTCATCGCTCCATTGATTTTCCTAGCATTATCCCCAAGAACTTCACTTGCTCCCACCAATAAATGCTGGTGCCTTCAATTTTGTGACAATAAGAATGACCTTTCGCTCATCTGACACTTCTTTGCAGTCAAAGAACCATCTATCACATCAACTCAAACTACCACAGTATTCAAGGATTTCAATTTTGACTTCTAGATCAACCCCCTTTATCCAAACCATCCCTGTCCTTTGTGGCTTTTCCCACAGAGCACAGAAACCAAAAGGGTTAACATCGCTTCCTTCAAATTAATTGTCACTGCTTTGGATTGAAGCTTATTGTCTTGCTACTACCTCAGAGATGCTGGGCAATGGCCTAGCATTAGCCTTTCTAGAGAGTTAAAACTCTGTTCAATTGGATCCACATATGCATCCTATTCTCACCATCCTCCTTGGCCTCTCCTTGACCACATGGAATGTTGGATGTAAAGGGAAGATCTCATGGAAATCAAAAGCAAAAATGTGCTCTGATATCAACCTGACGTAGTCTGTTAAAGAACATATATGGAACCATCAGATCAAAGGGATCTTTCTCTCAAAAGGGAGCCCACAGTTATTTCTCCCTAATCTAACTCAAGATTCACGAACCCATGGCAACAGAAAACACACAATATTCACAATCACCCACCTTAATCCCAGTCGAAGCAAGTGTTTCCCAATTCTAATTGCACAACCTTCTCAAGTCTTGCGCAAGTTCCAAGATGAATAAAGAAAAATCAATTCGAAAGTGTTGATTGGGTCTTACTGTAATCTTTTTTGTTTTTTTATATAATTTTACTTTAATTTTAAAAAAGAATTAGAAAGGAAGACGCCTTGGGAAAAATCTAGCTTTCCATCAATCCCCAACCTAAAATATACAAAACAAATCTAACCATTTAAGGCTCTAGAACTTTAAAAAAAGACAAATAAATACAAGAAAATATTTGCACCAAGGAAGGAACAACTGGGCAACATAATGTACAGGTGGTACAAGGTGTGTGCATGACCAGTCCGCTCATGTGGGAATGACCTGTCTGCTCATGCCTCACATGCCCAGGCATGGCCTGGCACAACCAAGGGGACCCTAGTTTGGCTAACAAGCCTCAGGTGGTCTCATGCCGTCATGTGGGTTTGATTGGCCATGGCAGGCCTGTTTGGCCAAGTTGATGCTTGGTTGGGCTCATGTCATGTGGGTCTGGCTGAACTGGACAGGTCTAATTGGGCTAGCTGGGGCCTAGGTTTTTTTTTCCCCCAGTGCATGTGGACATAGGTATAATCCAGAGTGGATGTCAGACTCCTTATGGTCAATCCTCCAAGCTCATGGAGCTTTGGGCCCTAACCCAGTCCTGCAAGGTTAGGTAGGTCTAAGTCACTTCCTCTGCATCCAAACGGGCCTCATCAATAAGCCTCAAGTCTCAATTGAGTCCAAAATCAAGTACTGACTAAGGATTGAGATTAGCATTGTAAAATAAATGAATAATTGTGTTGCAATATTCCTTACTACTCTTTTCTACCTGTGGTACCCCTAAAACTATTCTAAAACCTAAACACAAAAATCCAAAAGAAAAATGAACCCAATTGCTGCCCCAACCAAAATTGAGAAACCTAAAAGAAAAGAAATAAAGACAAATATGACAACTAAATATAGGTGCTACAGAATAAGTGACGCAGAGTTACAAATACCAAGAATTCAATCAAGGCAACTATCTCATCTAACCACCACAAGACAAGTTGATACGTAATGGAGAATAAAGATTTTACTACAATATCATGCAGGCAGCCTGTGAAGGGACTGTGGGTCTCTTCAGCAATGAGCTCAGATAGTGTCACGTCAATAGTGAGTAACAGGAAGCAATGAAGAATTGATCCTCAATGGGGTTCAAAATCTGGTAGAAGGGCAATAAGGAATTGAACTAATTGAATTTTTTCTTGATACTGAAGTATTGGTGCTACAGCTTTGGATATTTAAGAAAAAGAAGTAGAAGTAGAAGAAGAAGAAGAAGAAGAAAAAGAAAAAGAATAATTCAAGTACTCTAGCAAGAGAGGTATCTCAGATGATACAGTGAAATAGCAACAGAAGAATTTCAATTTGTAAGTTGTAATGTCATATTGTAGGAAACATATCATCAGTCACATGAATTTAGAATAACACCAGAGTATTAGAAGTTAAGCAACCTTCCACAGCATCTCAAAGAGCCATTTGCCATGATAGCTATGCGATCACCTAGTACATCAGCCTCATCCATAGAATGAGTGGTCAATAATATTATTCTACCCTTTTTTATCTTTTTTATCAACTGCCACGTTGAGCGCATTGAGTATGGATCCATTCCACTAGTTGGTTCATCAAGAATGATAACCTGCAAATAAAATGAGAATTTATCAGACACCTCTACCGATGGAAATGACAAAAACAAGATACATGACAGTCCATCATTACACCTTACTGTTTCCTATAAGTGCTATTCCAAGGGATAGCTTCCTCTTCATCCCACCAGATAGAGCCCCAACAACTGTGTTTACTTTATCTGCCAAGCCCACCTGAAACCAAAATTGTTAGTCATCATCATCATCATCAAAGCCTTATCCCAACCATGTTGGGGTCGGCTACATGAATTCTATTTCTCCATTTCGTTTTATTTTGAGCTAAATCTTTCGATAAGTGCAACTTCTTCAAATCTGAATTAATGACTTCCATCCATGTTTTCTTCGGCCTACCCCTACCTCTTGATGGACCCTCCACCTGTATATCCAAACTTTTTCTCACCGGTGCCATTACTGGCCTATGCTCAACATGCCCAAACCATCTTAAACGAGTTTCTCTAATCTTATCTCCTATTGGTGCTACCCCTAAATGTTAGTGTCTAATAAAATTGCAACACCTTTGATACTTCTATTACTAATAACAGGTGCACCAAGTCATAATATTATATATTCATGCCAGATCTACCATCCAAATTGCATGTACATGATGCTGATAGAGAACTCATGGACATACTCAAACGTGAATACAAACTTTTGAATGGAACTGCTGTAACCAAAATTTCAATCAAAGGGCTTAGTTGGGACAAGGCTTCAATGATGATAACGACGACGACGACGACGACTGCTACAACAAAAATCGAGCCCCAAAGATAATGATATATGACTGAGTCAGAGAGTCCTAGAGCAACTATACACATGTCCATGAAAATTTCAATACTAGCTCTAGCAAAGAGAAGTTGTTTTACTTTTTAATTGCATTTATTTCCGTTAAATGACAGCAGATGGAGAATGCATAGATTTCAAAATACAAAATACAAGTACAAAATGATGAATCATGCAAATAACGAGACAGCTAAAGAACAAGAAAATCAAATATACATTGGTGCAAAATTTTTGTTCTAACTGGCATGTTCAACATAAAGTTGTCAAACACAAATGCCATACATATAGGGTCCAAGATGCTGAACAAGTTGCAACAGTTAATGAGACAAATCGTTTGCAATTGAGTTATATATATATGAGAATATTACTATGCATTCATCCCTCACGATAGGGTGAGGGGACACTTTCATATTTAGATATATTAACGTGCAAAAGACAAAAAGCTTATGTAAAAGAGAAATGCCCAAGTACAAATATGGAAAACCATGTAAGCATCCCTCACCCTATAGTGAGAAAATGATGCATACTAAACATTCCTCATATATATGTATGTATTTATATATGGACAAAACTACTATGCATATTTCCCTCACACTATGGTGACGGCACTTCCTTCTTCGGAAAGTATTAATGTACATAAAGACAAAACCATCACACCTCATGACACCTTCTTGACTTTGCTAGGTCTAAAAAAGGAATTGTCCCTCACCATAATATGAGGGATAGATGCATAGTAGTCTTTCCCTATAAATATATATATGTGGAATGAAGAGACAACTATGATAGAGAGGATCAATATTGGATGCTAAACCAGACAGCTGCCCTCCAAAGACTCATCACCACCACCACCACCATCACCACAATTCCATGCCAACTGATAACCTGTACCTCATATAGGCATATTGGTATATGGCAATAAAAATTAAAGACCCAAACTAATATAGACAAAATTATGGTAAAGGTGACAAGGCAGAAAAGGAAAATGGAATGTTGCACTGGTTGATGATAGATGAAATTGTTCGTCAATAAGAACATGCAAGACCCCAGAAACTCACTTCATCAACCATTTCATCTACTTTGATTCCCAACAATTCTTCATCAACACCCTTTAAAATCGCAAATATTTCTAGATGTTCCTTGACCTGGATAAAAAACAGTTAAATTAAAATTCAGCAATAAGTATAGGCCACATCACAAATTGCAATGAGCATCAAGCAAATTGAACTGTAATATAAGCATCACACAGAATGCAGCAAAATAACCAAAATGCAACAAAGAGAATGTCGAAGATATTTTCCTTAGGGCGAAAATTTCAGTCGGTTCATTGTAATAGGGGATGGGCCATAATTGAGAATTCAGTTTCAGACCCCAATTCAATTTGGCTACCAAACCAAAATGTTTCAGCCAATTTGGAATTTCAACAAAACCATTCAAAGTTAATTTTGGCAACAAAAAAAAAAAAGCATACATACATACATACATCATCATCATCATCATCATCAAAGCCTTATTGCAACTATGTTGGGTCAGCTTCATAAAACAATATGCACATATATGTAAAACAAATTATAAAAAAAAAATAATGCAATATCATTTCTAGATCACTGAGATTTGAGATTGGCTCTAATTTCTTCTTTCAAAGAGGATATAAAATTTAGGGTTTTTATTTTACAATTTTCTTATACTTGATCAATCCATCAAATTTCCTTATATTTGATCAATCCATCAAAAGTTAGGTCCAAGGAAATCCAACAGCGCATTAGTACCATCTTGGCAATAAAGTTGGGATATGTGTCATCCATCCACAAAAATAGCTCAATCTACAATCCTACACCTTCGGCGTTCGTAGATCTTGTAAGAATTGGGGGATTAGAGTTGATGTCCCTATCAAAAGAAACCTGTTTGGGATAGTTTGAATATGTCCAACGCAAACTAGCAATTGCATTGATAAGGAAAAGTTTTCTACATATGTGGGTTACAGCCTATCCAAAGAAGATACGGAAGGACTAATAACAATAGATTTGAAGAAAAGCAACCAATCCAAGGTTTTGGCTGAAGATAGATCAGAAAGGATAAATAATTCATGTAGCCGACCCCAAAATAGCGGGAAAAAGGTTTTGATAATGATGATGATGGTCAAGGTCTCACTGATACTATCAGGTTATTTCTCATTGTATTGGTAGCATGGATAGGAGTAGATGGATAGTATGTAGAAAAAATAAACAAATTGCAACATCAACTCAAAAATACAAAAGGCAAAGCTGAAAAATAAAAAGACCAATAACAAATGACTTTTCCTAAAGAGACATACAAATATAGGTGAAAAGAACGAATATAATATTAGAGTAGGTGAGAAGAATGCATATAGTATTAGATTGCCTATGAAGCCTTCAAGAGCATCACATAGAAAAGAAACAGAAAGCATCATATAGAAAAGATACAGAAAGTTCAGAAATTAGGATCCAATTCAAAAAAGTCAAACTAATTTTCGACCATTTTACTAATCATGTGACTTCTATGATTTACAGTATGTATCAGACAATTCATATATGAGTCACGCAACTGATTCTAGGATGTGACGATTCATATATGAGCCGAGCAACTGATTCTAGAATGTGAGTTCATACTTCATAGAGTTCACAGCTATGATACCCGGATACTCCAAATGCCATATAGTATCGGTACCGATACGATACAATACGGATACGGGTACAGGATACGGCAAGATACGGCTTGTATACAGCCCCCAATTTTAGGATACGGCTATGTAATATTTTTACCCAAAATTACAACAGATTTTGTCCATTTTGACTAATTTACTCCTAAATAAGCCCTCTCTCAGTTTGATCAAAAGGAAAGCAAAAAGGAAGGAGAAGAGGAGGAGGAGAAGGTAGCAGCGAGGATGAAGATAAGTAAACTAACAAGGGCTACTACTTTTGTTTTGACGGGTTGTTTCTTCAATTAGGTGGTGGACCACCATGTTACTTTCTGCTACTGTTGCTGCTTCAAAGTTTCTAGCTTTAGGTGCTATGTACGCCTCCTCTTCTTCTTATTCATTCTTCTTCTTTTTTGTTCGATGATACCCTAGAGATGCAAAAGGGGCAAAAGAACCCCTTACATTTTATTAATGAGAACAGTCCCGTTGGACTTTTTTTTTTTCTTTCTATTTTAATGTTGAGCTACTGGGCCAACCAAGACACTTGACCCACTTTTTTTATTTTTCTTTTCTTTTATTTTCTTCTATGTTAAGATACTGTCAGGCCACCTCATTGAAAATTTGATCCACATAGTGGGCCTCATAATATTTGAGTACTATGATAAGTATTTATATGTATATATTTTTTGAAATGCCGTACCCGTATCCATATCCTAAAATTTTCAAGTCGACGTATCGAACCCTCGTTCCCCGTGTCCGTATCCGTACCCGTGTCCATATCTGGGCATCATAGGTTCACAGTGCAATAAGAATCAGTTTATGTATCATAAGAAACATGTGTTTCTTATCATATATCATACAATTTTAGAAACAGGCCTACACCAGCTTCATGCAATTGTGGACAATTAGCATACAAATAAAACTTCTGATATCTGCAGCTAAAAAACAATTTTAAGTTTTTAACAATCAATGTAACTCTGTTGCGATGAAAAAATGGAAAGGAAACTCACTGTTAATTCTGGAAAGAGGATATCATTTTGTGGGCATACACCAAGTCCCTTCCGTATCTCATCCTAAAAAATTGAAACAACTAATTACATTTCTGAAAGTCAAAGAAAATCAAAATTTTTTTCTGAACAGAATGAATTATTGATTATAAAGTAATGATAATACTTACAATGGGTAGGGCAGATAAAAAACCAGTTTAGTAGTTAACAAGTATTCATCTAAATTTAAAACCTATCTGGCCATATTCAAGTTATTTTAGGTATGCAATACAGGAAAATAACACAAAATACTAATGCTTAACATTTTTACAGGATAACACATATACACGACTCTAATAGGATGCAATTGCATGCAAACAACTAGGTACTTGTGTGCATGCATGAATCATAGGAAGTATGAGTACTTATCCCATCTACACCCAGCAGCCAAACCTATTTGCCTGCATTAAGTTTTCAGATTTTGAACATGTTAAATCCCTCCTATACAATCAACAGGTCTAATGACAAATCTAGAAATGCACATCAGTAGCTAGACTAGCCTCTTAAGATACCTCTAGCCCATAAGAAACCTCTATGTGCCTTTGACCACTCAGCAAAATAATTGGGTTTTGGATTTCAAGACCTTATCTTTTTGGTCTTACTAGCTTTGTCAATGTCTTATCTTGAGAATATTAGGAGAAACTGATACAACAATTACAAACTAAAGGCACAAATCAACATCTTCAGAGGTAGAACTTGCCATTTCAGTTGTAATATTCTTGCCAAAAACCAGAGCATCCCCAGAAGTAGGTGGTAGAAGGCCGACGAGCATAGAAATTGCCGTGCTTTTACCAGCTCCATTGTGCCCTTTAAAGTGAGAAGAATTATCAGAATCATCCAAGAGAGGTGCGTAAAATGTATCAGCAGTGTTACTCATAATCATATTTTGAAATGGCCAAGTTAAAATATTAGTGCACAATGGTGATAGACAGGGAATCACAACACAAATCCTCTTACTATCTGCATGGTGGAAATTAAATTGCATAATTTAAGTTGAAATCATTGTGTTTTTACCAGCTCCATTGAGCCTTTATTTTTCACTGGTAACATGACTTGAGTCTCAAAACTGCAATCTTGTGGTAGACACTGAGCACCTTCCAAGAATGCTACAGGCCATTGTACCCTTTAATATGTATTAGAATCATCTGGAGGATTGCAGCCCAGTATAACATTCATATTTTGAAAGTTCAGTATGTTTATAAACAGGAAAACCACAGAAGACACATTCTTATTGACGTAGCTGCTATGTTTATAAACAGGAAAACCACAGAAGACACAGTCTTACCGACATAGCTGCTTGGTAAAAGTTAAATTGCATACTTTAGTTTGAAGCTCTAGCTAATGATTTCAGTAATAGAACAAACGTTTGTCTCGTTTGTGATTAGAATATATGTTGTCAGAAATTTTTTTGTTTATAGAAACCATAGTTTCAGTATCACAAAACTAATTGACTCTTACATAATCATGTATAGAAAGATATAATAAATTTACATATCATGTTTACATTTGTATTATAATTAGATAATAAATAATCTCATTAAAATATGAGACAAATAATGTTAGAAATACAACAGGAATCTACTTGACAAAGAAGTACTGGATCTTAATATATAAACAAATGCATAAGGTGAAATAGCTAATCAAAGCATTCAGACAAGAGGGATAAAAATAAAAGATCTGAGCTAACAAGCACACCTAGAAGAGCAAGTATCTGATTTTCATACAAGGTGAGCTGCAGGGAGTTAACAGCACAACACTTCCCCTTCCTAGTCATGTAAACTTTGTGCAAATTCGTTATCTGCATACAGCTATGTAAAAGAAAAAGGACGTCAGAAGGAAAACAAATTAAAATTGGTAATTAATGGAGCAAGAGTAATGAATTTATACCGGCTATCAAGTTCTTGTTGCTTCATATCCAAACTTATTGCCTCAATAGCAGGTTCGATACCATCTTTACCACCAGACATGGCCTTGTTTTTTGCCATCTTATCATTATTTTTAGGTACATGAATGCTTGGGTGATGAGGAGCTGAACTTTTCTTTCCCCAGAAGCATTTTGTGAATAAAAAGTTCCATGGATACCGCACTCCATTTTCTCTAGGGAGAACCTAAAATATTTATAGAAATACAAGTTCTTATAAAACATTTTTCTTTTGGAAATTGCAACTGCTCGACTATCTTCGAAGCAACAATATAAAGAAATAGCACAACCCAAAAGGGCAAATGAATGCAGCCCCTTGCCAATGTAGTCAAGATGCAGGTGCTAAGCCCTTTTAGAGCCGGAGACACAAAACAAAATACATACACCTAAGAATAAGCCTAAATATGCAAAGAACACCTCCAATAAAAACAAAGAAACAGGCCATGCATTCATTCTGTAACTTTGATCATTATGCCACAACATTATTAACTAAATAAAAGCCATTTGGCCCATTTTATATTATGTATTGTCCATGCATAACCCCATTCAGAATACAAATATGGAGTATAACAAATCAAAAGAGTGAGGAAACAAAGAAAGAATCCATATTACAAATATGAACTACCAACAAAAGTAATATAAAGACTAAAAAAGTAAAACCGAAAGAGTACTAAAAATTAATAAAAAGCTTCACATTCCAGTGTAAACCAACAACAGAAACTCTAAAGAGTTTTAACAAGAAGCTCCAATGTTTCATACACATGACATATCTACTGATCCCAATCAATAACTGTTGTGTGTCAACAACTACAATAATCTATAGACTCTTTACACTGGCTGGAGTGATGATAAAGAACGAGTGGGGAGAAGATACCGAAGAAGATGATTATAGAGGGAGGAATGGGTGATTACTGAGCCAAAAAAAACTCCGCACAAAGACAGTTGAAACCTATGATGCACAGATACTTCAAAATGGGCAACGTATCATGTCGTATCATATCTAATACTTCACTTCTTAAGTGTTAAATCCACATCCTTGCTGTGTCCACGACGTATCCCTGCCGTATCCATGCATCATAGGTTGAAACAGGTCAGCCAATTGTTAAAATCAGCAGTAACAGGATTTAATGAAGAATGACGGCGAATATTTGTGTAAAATGAAATCCGTTTTTTTTTTTCTTCTTCTTCTTCTTCTTCTTCTTTTGTGTGTGTGCGTGCGTATGTGTGTGTGTTGGGATATGGGACCTACATATACGGACTAGCTTGAAGAGACATAGCCCCTCTCAGTGAGCCCAAGCCTGCCTTTCACACTGCCCTACTCAAATCTTATATGATACTGCTGTAGAAGCATAATAAGATCAAGCCCATCAGCCCAGGCCCATCAAGCTCATCAGGCCATCCCACGTGAGGGTTTTAGTTAGTTAGTCATCAGTCAATATTCTGTATAGCTGTATGCTTTATTGTCTTTCTTTATTTGCTTGTAATTAGTTACCAATTATTGTAAATCAGCCTTTATTCGAGGCAATACACATGATAAATGTGAAGGACGATGCCCATCCAAAGCATACGACAATTTCCTCAATTTCTTTATGTTTATCTCTTCTCGTAAGATTGTTGACATAAGGATTTACACATCCTTACGTGGTATCAGAGCACTGACGATATCTGTCTTCCTTACTGTTCCTGGTTGGGGAAGCCAACAACATTCCTGGTTGAAAAGATCCTTCATCTTTCATTGCTCAAGTGTTCCTTTCATCTTCAATTGATCTCTGATGATGTGTTTTGCTTTCAATTGCTACTGACTCTGTCTGGATTGCCTCTGATCAACAGTGGCTGACCTCCAATCAAGCCAGTATTCACCAGCAATTTCTATGATTGTGACCGACAGCCTTGCCAGGATATTTTGACGATTTTTCTGGATTTTTTTTATCATCATTTAAGGTAGGATCTGACCTTTTCTGCATCTGCAGATTTTGGGTCCTTTTTACCAAATATTTTTAATCAAAACCGTCTAGATCTGTGGATTTGTTTCCAATACTCTTCAAACTTGAGCTGATGGTATTGGCCTTGAATCTCTCCAAGGTGATAAGGTCTGATCTGTGATTGGACCATCGTGTGGGGCCCATACTGTGATTCTGCCATTCAACTCAAGCTCGCCTATATGGTTTTACTGTCCCTATACGATCAACAGACTGATATTGTCCCATCTGATCATCTGTAGAGCATCTGATCATAGTCCAGGACCTTTTGTGAATGCTTCTGAACTAATCACTGCGATATCATCCAATTAAAAAAAATTTTAAATCTTCAGTTTGGAATCTATCAACTCTTTGGATTACTTTATCTCCATGATCCCAATGGACAAAATTGACATCATTCCTGTCAAGTTTAATGGGGCAAACTACCTGTCCTGGTCCTTCCATCACAAAAACTTTGTTGAAGGACAAGGCATGATCGGGTATTCGGATGGACCCACTTCCAACCAATTGCAAAACCCACTGCTACATCCACGACACCAATTAAAGATGATAAGGCCCTCGCTACTTGGAACCAACACAAGTGATAACTTGGATCCTAAATTCACTGGCTCTCCCTCCTTTTCAATAGCAGTTCAAGCCTTTACCAAGGCTTCTGACATGTGGGTACATATGAAGAAAATTCACCATCAGCAAAATAACGCCCGCCGATTTCACCTAGATACAGAATTATCCAAACATTGCCAAAATGACAAATCTATCCAAAACTACTACTACAATGGCTTTCTCACCCTCTGGACTGAGAGGGAACAAATGCTTCTCCAATCTGTGTCAGCTGAGTTTCTTCCACAAGCCATTAAATTACAATAGGAACAACATCTTAGTCAATTCCTCATGAACCTTCGGTCTAATTTTGAACCTGTACCAGTTGCACTTATGAATAGAGAGTTATTTCCTGATTTAGACATGTGTCCAGAAGATTCTCCCTGAAGAATTCCTGATCTAGACACGTGTCCAGGAGATTCTCCGGGAAGAAATTCGCCTATCATCTTCTCATTCACTTCTTATAGAACCCAAAGCGCTTCTAACAACTCCAACTTCATCCTCTGCTGAAGAAATGGCCATGTTCACTACTCGTGGTCAAAAACCACAATGTTTTGAGTGTAAAAAGTATTATAACAAAACTCGTGGTAAAAAATCAGCACAATACTGCACTTCAAGCACAGAATACTATTATAGCAGAAGCAGCGGCTTCCTCAGACACTACTTCTGTTACACTCACTCTAGCTCAGATTAAGGATTTGATCAATTCGTCCGTGGCATCTGCATTTACCTCCATGGGTATTAGTGGTCTGTCTTCTTCCCTTGCATTTCGTGCATTTCACTCATCCATCTCACCATCTACATCTCTCAACCCTACTACATGATTCTTAGACTCAGAAGCCTCCAATCACATGACCTCTATGGCACAAAATCTATACAACCAACAACCTTATAATGGTCACAATTCCATCACCACTGCCAATGGTATCAACTGCCTATCTCTGGCATTGGCACTATATCTATTGGAACTCTTACCCTGCATAATGTTTATTTTGTCCCAAATTTGATTGCAAATCTCATTTCCATTGGTCAACTTATTGATTATGGTTATTTGGCTAACTTTTCATCTGGCTGTGTCATACAGAAACGGCAAACTAAGAAGATGATTGGGATGGGGAGTAAGCACGGCAGGCTATTCCTTATCGACATTGGACAAACTTCATTATTTGCATCTTCTATGAGTCTTTTCAATAATGCGTGGACCACTTGGCATAAACGCCTTGATTATTTCAATAATGCAAATTTGTTATCTTTGTTTAAACTTGGATGTTTGGATAAATCTATTTGTTCAATGGCTTCTAATTTTGCAAACTCATAAGTGTGAATCATGTTGTTTGACCAAAAGTCATGTCTTATCCTTTCATATTCATTATTCACGTAGCACTGCTCCTTTTGATGTAGTTCACACAGATGTTTGGGGGATTGTTCCTCATTTGAGTAGAATTGGATATAAATATTATGTTACCTTTATAGATGATCGCTATCGGTACACATGAATATATTTTTTAAAATCTAAATCTGAAGTTTTCTCCACGTTCCAAAAATTTTATAATATAGTAAGCACTTAATTCTAGAAGTCCCAAAATTATTCATCAGACTCAAAAGGAGAATATACATCAATTGAATTTCATAATTTTTTAACAGAAAAAGGAATTCTTCATCAAAAATCTTGCCCTCACACACCTCAACAGAATGGGGATGCTGAAAGGAAAAATGGACATCTCTTGGAAACTACAAGAACTCTCCTTGTGGAATCACTCGTTCCACCCAAGTTCTAGTGTGAGGCAACCCATACAACAATCCATATTATTAATAGATTACCTAACTCTATCCTGGCTAAAATCTCTCCTTTTGAGTGTTCATTTGGTCACCCTCCTTCCTACTCACTTTTTCGGATTTTTGGATGCCTCTGTTTTGTACATCTTTCCTCTATGAAGCGTAACAAACTGTCACCACAGGCTACTCGCTACATGTTTATTGGCTACAGTAGTGAATACAAAGATTTTTGATGTTATGACCCTAAGGGCCCATTTGTTAATTTTCCCTCATTGTAAAGTTAAAGTCATCTTTCATTTCACTACACAACAACCCAAAAAAATCAAATCAAAATACCACATTTCAAAAAAATTCTTTTACCTTTTTACACAAAAATTCATAAAGTTACTTTTTCATCCCACTAATAAACAAAAAATATCTACTTTTAATACAAAAAGTCAAAAAGTTTTATTCTCTTTTCACTAAAAAACAAAATCTAATCATTGGATTGATTTAACCCTTCTCATTTTTTTATCTTTTAAAATTACCATTCACCTCACTTCACCCTACCAGTTAAATTAACAAACGGGCCCTAAAGAGCAATCACTAAGAATCTCACGGAATGTTGTCTTCTTAGAACGCATCCCATTTTATTCTTAGTCACCAAATCCCTGTATTGTTCAAGTCTCTTATCTTCCATCTTTTCACCTCCAGCTCCCACGAAGCCTCCTCTTATCACTCAAGTTTATTCCCATCGTCTGAGACAGCTACCTCCTACTAATCCCCCTCCTACCACACCTCTCAAGCCAATTCCTCCAAACAATGATACTTCTACTGAAGGTATGGACTTTGACCCTTTCTTAAGATGCTCTAGTCATCCCACGGTGCCCCCTAATAGATATGGCTTTTCCGCTTTATTTACTTCTTCTAATCCTATTTCCATATCACCATCTTATTTTAAGGTTGCTAATATCCCATGTTGGCAAGATGCAATGACAGATGAACTCCTAGCCCTAGAGGCCAATCAAACCTAGGAATTGGTGCCTCTTCCTCCAAATACATCCATTATTGGCAGCAAGTGGGTCTCCTCTATTAAACAACGACCCGATAGTAGTATTGATAAATACAAGGCTCACCTAGTATCCCAAGGATACAAACAAGAGTAAGAGATTGATTATGAGGAAACCTTTGCCCCCAGTAGTAAAAATGACTACAGTTCGGTGTTTACTTGTTGCTACAGCTCGTCACTAGGTCCTTTGGCAGATAGATGTCAAAAATGCCTTTCCACACAGGAATCTCAAAGAAACTATTATAAATGCGTCCTCCACCGAGATATACTTGTCCACTACAGCATGTCTGTAAGTTGATAAAATCCTTGTATGGACTCAAACAAGCTCCACGCGCCTGGTTTGATAAGTTTCACTCTGCCGTCCTTCAAGCAAACTTCTATCAAAGTTCCAATTACAGCTCTCTCTTCATTCGGAGAACATCTCATGGTTGTACAATTTGTAATAACCGAGCCTACTTTTGTAGGCCAACCCTTTTCCAGGTGGGCCATGGTAGTCCCAAACTATGTTTGGAGCCTGACTGGGAGTCTCCTAATTGATCGGAATGTTTTAAGACTTTTGGCAAGTCCATTGTAGGAGTCCCAATAGAATTCCTCTCTCAGATTATATTTCCTATAAGACTCCCAGTAGTTTCCAAACAGGATTTTCCCCAAACACTATATATATATAGATTGGCAGAACCCATCGTATGTACTGCAACAGTAAAGATTTCATAAAGAGAGAGAGAGAGAGAGAGGACTGATTTGGCTGTGGAATTGATTAGGAGGAGAAGAGGATCAATAGCGGGATGCGCGGCGGATGTCTGACGAGAGGCCAATCACTGCCGGAGCAATACGCTACTATACCAGGTGAGTAGAATCTGACTTGATTATTTGAATAGAGTAAGAGATTGGACCTATTTGATTCCCCGTTAAACCGTGGCCAATATATATTGTACTATTACAGTGATTATCGGCCAGATTTGATTATCGGCCAGATTTGATTTAGAGCCCAAACCGATCATCAAAACAATGATCAGACCTGCAGTTGTGCTGTATGATGCCTAATTGATACCCTTTAGCCTTGTCTGGGTTAGAAACCAACTCACCTGAAGCTCTGATTAAAGGATGAAGTCCCCTGCTAAGATCGGCGACCCGGCACAGACATGAAACATCCTCAATAATCCCCCACAGTAGATGGAAACTCGTTGGGACAATATCTTCTGATTAGCACGCCTCGAGGACTTTGATTTAGGCTGAAAAAGGGATGGATTACTCTTGAATCTCAGATCTGAATTGAGATTGGAATTTCCAGACCTACCGGAAAGGGGTTTTGGTCGTCAAGGGCTGTGGGTCCACCTGGGCTCCCCGATCAAGGTTGATATTTGTATAATTATTTTGTTCTATAACATGACATAAATCTGATTTGTAAACTAAGTCAGATTTGCCTTTATCGCCTTGAATTTTTGCAACATCTTTTATGGGTACAGCTGAAGTATCTTTATAAATGATTTGCTGTAGGGGAGGATGAATAGATTCCTCTATTTTCTGAGGAGAGGAACTGGTTGAAGCTATAATCCATGAGGCACTTAATTTTGTTATCATATTTATGGATAAATCATCACTATTATATCTTTTCCTCATGGCCAATTTAAGCCAATCAAAGAAATAAATATTGATTTCATGATCACACATATATTTATACCATTTTTCTTTCAAAAAGTTTTGATGTTCTGAAGAAACATATTTAAAGAAAGGTTTTGTTAGAGGATGTGCGGCTAAATTCTTTTTTAAAACTTCTTTATTAATTTCAAAACTTTCAATAACATTTATGTTGAAATCTGCTTCAGAGGGATTGTATGTATGAGATGGAGATGCTTGATAAGAAGGATAAACAAGTCCTGTAGGCCTTAAATTTACCTGAGGTGGTTCCTGTATGGATGATCCTACTACTGAAGGAGGATGAGAATAGGATTTTTTAGAAGGTTGATAAACTGTAGGGGTTGTAAGTCTAGAGTCTATTTGGAAATTTATTTCAACACTTCCGTCTTCATGTTCGATTATGTTTTCTATATCTTGATTTTCCTTAGGTTTTTCTGGTTGAGCATTTTCTAAAAGCCATTTACCGGATAAATTAATATCATTCCATTGGATGAGTTTAGGAATATTAACTTTATTTTTTAAATTGGTTTGGAATAAGGTAGTCATACCTTTAGCTTGATGTGAATAGGCTATGCCTGGAACAACTGAATTCATTAGTTTATAATAAACTCGATAAACAATGGCAAGATTTTGATTATGAGGATTCATATCAAAACCTTTTGTTTGGATGGCTAAGGTAAGGGCTTCATGTGCTCCTGGATCTGTAAGAGAAACAGAGAAATTGGGAAAACAGTTGAAGAAAGTAGGGCCGTTGGCCAGACTTGATTCAACCATTCCTATTAATGAATCACTGAATTTTTTATGTCTTGTATCTTGAACATACATAAGAGCTTCTGTTCTTAATCCAAGTCTTGTTAAAGGTTTTAAAGCAACTTGTACTAAGCCAAAATGAATATAATTATATGTTTTTTTATATTCCTGTATTTCTTGGGGCTTAATTAAAGAAAGATGATGAATATTACTAGTAATAGATTCAGTTCTTTCAATTGTTTTTATCTTATAACTTGATTTTAATTGAAAACTTCCCATTTGATAAACTTCATGTTTTTGAACAGTTGGAATTGTCCAGTCACAAATAACTTGATCTAAATCATCATAGCTAATTTCTTCACTATTTCTAATAGACATAGAAGATAAGGAATTTGATGATGAGGAAGAAGAAAGTACAATCTTCTTAATAAACTTAGCCATAATTTGTATTACTGAGGAATTCTTTACCAAATCCACCACGAGTATCTAACGCTTTGAGGATTTACACACCAACAACACGCCTTAAAACGCCTTCACACGGCTTAACAACGGCGATACAAATGGCTACCTCTGCGCTCCGGGTGGAATGATCAAAATTTCTCAATAATAACAAACACACAACTAAGTATTAAGACTTTTGACTCTCTTACTTCTGAGTCAGCAATCCCTTAAACAACAACAATAAAGCACAACATATGCTTAACATAAGTGAAGAAATACTCACAAAGCAACTTTATTGATAATCAAAATTGATTACAAGTGGACTTGATGACACTCTCCCGGGGCCAAACTTGGCTCTGATACCAATTTTTTCAACGGAAGAATGGAAGGTGTATGGGAAGATGGATGGAAAATATCATTCATAATTCGTTGGAATTCTGAAGGAGCATTTTTTAAGCCAAATGGCATGACGTTCCATTCATAATGACCAAAGGGGACTGTAAAAGCAGTTTTATATCTATCTTCAGGGGTAATTTGAATTTGCCAAAATCCGGATTTAAGATCAAATTTAGAAAAAAGAAAGGCACCAGCTAGGCGATTGATGAGATCAGTTTTATTTGGAACTGGATATCTTATGGATTTTAAGACTTTATTTAAAGGCTTATAATTGATAACAAGACGGGGAACACCGCGTTCTTGTTCAGGTGCTTTATTTACATAAAAAGCAGCACAACTCCAAGGGGAATGTGATTTTTGAATAAGGTTTTTATTAAGAAGATCATTAATTTCTTTTGTACATAATTGGACAAGATCTTTATTCATTTGGATAGGACGAGCTTTGGTGGGAATTTGGGTTTCATCAAAATTATCAATATATGGAAGGGAGACTGTATGGTGTTTCCTGTGCCAAAAGGCAAAAGGAAGGTCAGAACAACATTCTTTTTCAAGAGATGTTTTAAATTGGAGTACAGTATTTTGAAATTCTGGGTCTTGTAACCCTTCTTTGATTCTTAGGGAGTTCAAATCTTCTTGAAGATAAGCAATTTGTGTTTCTTTATATGAAATTTGTTTTTGTATAGCAGTAATCTGATGCATGGGGGTTGATTCAACGAAGTCAAAAAGTAAGTCTTTATTATCTTTTATGGTTTTAAGGCCTGCTGAAGTAATTTGAAATGGCTGCAAAAGTTGTAGAAAGGGATTCCCAAGGATTACGTCATTATTTAAATTCTTTCCTAAAAGACAATTGGTTTTTATACACCTTCCCGTTTTACAAATATGGACATTATTTACTTTATAATGAATAGGAAGTTTATTATTAGCAGTTGCTAAATTGAGTTTCGTTTTGGTTTTTTTGTAATATTTTGTTGGAACTAATCCTTCTCTAATTAAATTTACATCGGCACCACTATCTAGTAAGCAGAGTGCTTTAATAGAGAAGTTCTTAATCTTAATTGTAATTTGAGTTTTCCACGGTTGGAGTAGATTTTTTGTTACAGAATTTACCTCAAAGTTTTTTATATTATCTTTATCCTTTTGGGGTTCTAGATTATCAACACATTGTTTAAGTTCATTTAAATTTTTTTTTAATTCTTTTATTTCTTGTTTTTGATTATTAATTTCTTTATAAATATCTTGTAGAGATATATGCGGAAAAGCTTTTTGTTTGCTTAATTCTGTTTTTAGATTACTTTGTTTTGATCCACTTGGAATAGAAGAGTTTTCTTTATTTTGTGGTATTTTCTCAAAATATTTATTTTTTAATTTTTCTTCTTTGAGGTCTTTAAACATTTCTTCTTGAGTTGAAATGGCGTTTAAGGACAAAGGAGAAGAATACATATGAGTAGGCGGAGATGATGAATTAGTATGGTCTTTATGAATGATTTGCTGTAGGGGAGGATGAATAGATTCCTTTATTTTCTGAGGAGAGGAACTGGTTGAAGCTATAATCCATGAGGCACTTAATTTTGTTATCATATTTATGGATAAATCATCACTATTATATCTTTTCCTCATGGCCAATTTAAGCCAATCAAAGAAATAAATATTGATTTCATGATCACACATATATTTATACCATTTTTCTTTCAAAAAGTTTTGATGTTCTGAAGAAACATATTTAAAGAAAGGTTTTGTTAGAGGATGTGCGGCTAAATTCTTTTTTAAAACTTCTTTATTAATTTCAAAACTTTCAATAACATTTATGTTGAAATCTGCTTCAGAGGGATTGTATGTATGAGATGGAGATGCTTGATAAGAAGGATAAACAAGTCCTGTAGGCCTTAAATTTACCTGAGGTGGTTCCTGTATGGATGATCCTACTACTGAAGGAGGATGAGAATAGGATTTTTTAGAAGGTTGATAAACTGTAGGGGTTGTAAGTCTAGAGTCTATTTGGAAATTTATTTCAACACTTCCGTCTTCATGTTCGATTATGTTTTCTATATCTTGATTTTCCTTAGGTTTTTCTGGTTGAGCATTTTCTAAAAGCCATTTACCGGATAAATTAATATCATTCCATTGGATGAGTTTAGGAATATTAACTTTATTTTTTAAATTGGTTTGGAATAAGGTAGTCATACCTTTAGCTTGATGTGAATAGGCTATGCCTGGAACAACTGAATTCATTAGTTTATAATAAACTCGATAAACAATGGCAAGATTTTGATTATGAGGATTCATATCAAAACCTTTTGTTTGGATGGCTAAGGTAAGGGCTTCATGTGCTCCTGGATCTGTAAGAGAAACAGAGAAATTGGGAAAACAGTTGAAGAAAGTAGGGCCGTTGGCCAGACTTGATTCAACCATTCCTATTAATGAATCACTGAATTTTTTATGTCTTGTATCTTGAACATACATAAGAGCTTCTGTTCTTAATCCAAGTCTTGTTAAAGGTTTTAAAGCAACTTGTACTAAGCCAAAATGAATATAATTATATGTTTTTTTATATTCCTGTATTTCTTGGGGCTTAATTAAAGAAAGATGATGAATATTACTAGTAATAGATTCAGTTCTTTCAATTGTTTTTATCTTATAACTTGATTTTAATTGAAAACTTCCCATTTGATAAACTTCATGTTTTTGAACAGTTGGAATTGTCCAGTCACAAATAACTTGATCTAAATCATCATAGCTAATTTCTTCACTATTTCTAATAGACATAGAAGATAAGGAATTTGATGATGAGGAAGAAGAAAGTACAATCTTCTTAATAAACTTAGCCATAATTTGTATTACTGAGGAATTCTTTACCAAATCCACCACGAGTATCTAACGCTTTGAGGATTTACACACCAACAACACGCCTTAAAACGCCTTCACACGGCTTAACAACGGCGATACAAATGGCTACCTCTGCGCTCCGGGTGGAATGATCAAAATTTCTCAATAATAACAAACACACAACTAAGTATTAAGACTTTTGACTCTCTTACTTCTGAGTCAGCAATCCCTTAAACAACAACAATAAAGCACAACATATGCTTAACATAAGTGAAGAAATACTCACAAAGCAACTTTATTGATAATCAAAATTGATTACAAGTGGACTTGATGACACTCTCCCGGGGCCAAACTTGGCTCTGATACCAATTTTTTCAACGGAAGAATGGAAGGTGTATGGGAAGATGGATGGAAAATATCATTCATAATTCGTTGGAATTCTGAAGGAGCATTTTTTAAGCCAAATGGCATGACGTTCCATTCATAATGACCAAAGGGGACTGTAAAAGCAGTTTTATATCTATCTTCAGGGGTAATTTGAATTTGCCAAAATCCGGATTTAAGATCAAATTTAGAAAAAAGAAAGGCACCAGCTAGGCGATTGATGAGATCAGTTTTATTTGGAACTGGATATCTTATGGATTTTAAGACTTTATTTAAAGGCTTATAATTGATAACAAGACGGGGAACACCGCGTTCTTGTTCAGGTGCTTTATTTACATAAAAAGCAGCACAACTCCAAGGGGAATGTGATTTTTGAATAAGGTTTTTATTAAGAAGATCATTAATTTCTTTTGTACATAATTGGACAAGATCTTTATTCATTTGGATAGGACGAGCTTTGGTGGGAATTTGGGTTTCATCAAAATTATCAATATATGGAAGGGAGACTGTATGGTGTTTCCTGTGCCAAAAGGCAAAAGGAAGGTCAGAACAACATTCTTTTTCAAGAGATGTTTTAAATTGGAGTACAGTATTTTGAAATTCTGGGTCTTGTAACCCTTCTTTGATTCTTAGGGAGTTCAAATCTTCTTGAAGATAAGCAATTTGTGTTTCTTTATATGAAATTTGTTTTTGTATAGCAGTAATCTGATGCATGGGGGTTGATTCAACGAAGTCAAAAAGTAAGTCTTTATTATCTTTTATGGTTTTAAGGCCTGCTGAAGTAATTTGAAATGGCTGCAAAAGTTGTAGAAAGGGATTCCCAAGGATTACGTCATTATTTAAATTCTTTCCTAAAAGACAATTGGTTTTTATACACCTTCCCGTTTTACAAATATGGACATTATTTACTTTATAATGAATAGGAAGTTTATTATTAGCAGTTGCTAAATTGAGTTTCGTTTTGGTTTTTTTGTAATATTTTGTTGGAACTAATCCTTCTCTAATTAAATTTACATCGGCACCACTATCTAGTAAGCAGAGTGCTTTAATAGAGAAGTTCTTAATCTTAATTGTAATTTGAGTTTTCCACGGTTGGAGTAGATTTTTTGTTACAGAATTTACCTCAAAGTTTTTTATATTATCTTTATCCTTTTGGGGTTCTAGATTATCAACACATTGTTTAAGTTCATTTAAATTTTTTTTTAATTCTTTTATTTCTTGTTTTTGATTATTAATTTCTTTATAAATATCTTGTAGAGATATATGCGGAAAAGCTTTTTGTTTGCTTAATTCTGTTTTTAGATTACTTTGTTTTGATCCACTTGGAATAGAAGAGTTTTCTTTATTTTGTGGTATTTTCTCAAAATATTTATTTTTTAATTTTTCTTCTTTGAGGTCTTTAAACATTTCTTCTTGAGTTGAAATGGCGTTTAAGGACAAAGGAGAAGAATACATATGAGTAGGCGGAGATGATGAATTAGTATGGTCTTTATGAATGATTTGCTGTAGGGGAGGATGAATAGATTCCTTTATTTTCTGAGGAGAGGAACTGGTTGAAGCTATAATCCATGAGGCACTTAATTTTGTTATCATATTTATGGATAAATCATCACTATTATATCTTTTCCTCATGGCCAATTTAAGCCAATCAAAGAAATAAATATTGATTTCATGATCACACATATATTTATACCATTTTTCTTTCAAAAAGTTTTGATGTTCTGAAGAAACATATTTAAAGAAAGGTTTTGTTAGAGGATGTGCGGCTAAATTCTTTTTTAAAACTTCTTTATTAATTTCAAAACTTTCAATAACATTTATGTTGAAATCTGCTTCAGAGGGATTGTATGTATGAGATGGAGATGCTTGATAAGAAGGATAAACAAGTCCTGTAGGCCTTAAATTTACCTGAGGTGGTTCCTGTATGGATGATCCTACTACTGAAGGAGGATGAGAATAGGATTTTTTAGAAGGTTGATAAACTGTAGGGGTTGTAAGTCTAGAGTCTATTTGGAAATTTATTTCAACACTTCCGTCTTCATGTTCGATTATGTTTTCTATATCTTGATTTTCCTTAGGTTTTTCTGGTTGAGCATTTTCTAAAAGCCATTTACCGGATAAATTAATATCATTCCATTGGATGAGTTTAGGAATATTAACTTTATTTTTTAAATTGGTTTGGAATAAGGTAGTCATACCTTTAGCTTGATGTGAATAGGCTATGCCTGGAACAACTGAATTCATTAGTTTATAATAAACTCGATAAACAATGGCAAGATTTTGATTATGAGGATTCATATCAAAACCTTTTGTTTGGATGGCTAAGGTAAGGGCTTCATGTGCTCCTGGATCTGTAAGAGAAACAGAGAAATTGGGAAAACAGTTGAAGAAAGTAGGGCCGTTGGCCAGACTTGATTCAACCATTCCTATTAATGAATCACTGAATTTTTTATGTCTTGTATCTTGAACATACATAAGAGCTTCTGTTCTTAATCCAAGTCTTGTTAAAGGTTTTAAAGCAACTTGTACTAAGCCAAAATGAATATAATTATATGTTTTTTTATATTCCTGTATTTCTTGGGGCTTAATTAAAGAAAGATGATGAATATTACTAGTAATAGATTCAGTTCTTTCAATTGTTTTTATCTTATAACTTGATTTTAATTGAAAACTTCCCATTTGATAAACTTCATGTTTTTGAACAGTTGGAATTGTCCAGTCACAAATAACTTGATCTAAATCATCATAGCTAATTTCTTCACTATTTCTAATAGACATAGAAGATAAGGAATTTGATGATGAGGAAGAAGAAAGTACAATCTTCTTAATAAACTTAGCCATAATTTGTATTACTGAGGAATTCTTTACCAAATCCACCACGAGTATCTAACGCTTTGAGGATTTACACACCAACAACACGCCTTAAAACGCCTTCACACGGCTTAACAACGGCGATACAAATGGCTACCTCTGCGCTCCGGGTGGAATGATCAAAATTTCTCAATAATAACAAACACACAACTAAGTATTAAGACTTTTGACTCTCTTACTTCTGAGTCAGCAATCCCTTAAACAACAACAATAAAGCACAACATATGCTTAACATAAGTGAAGAAATACTCACAAAGCAACTTTATTGATAATCAAAATTGATTACAAGTGGACTTGATGACACTCTCCCGGGGCCAAACTTGGCTCTGATACCAATTTTTTCAACGGAAGAATGGAAGGTGTATGGGAAGATGGATGGAAAATATCATTCATAATTCGTTGGAATTCTGAAGGAGCATTTTTTAAGCCAAATGGCATGACGTTCCATTCATAATGACCAAAGGGGACTGTAAAAGCAGTTTTATATCTATCTTCAGGGGTAATTTGAATTTGCCAAAATCCGGATTTAAGATCAAATTTAGAAAAAAGAAAGGCACCAGCTAGGCGATTGATGAGATCAGTTTTATTTGGAACTGGATATCTTATGGATTTTAAGACTTTATTTAAAGGCTTATAATTGATAACAAGACGGGGAACACCGCGTTCTTGTTCAGGTGCTTTATTTACATAAAAAGCAGCACAACTCCAAGGGGAATGTGATTTTTGAATAAGGTTTTTATTAAGAAGATCATTAATTTCTTTTGTACATAATTGGACAAGATCTTTATTCATTTGGATAGGACGAGCTTTGGTGGGAATTTGGGTTTCATCAAAATTATCAATATATGGAAGGGAGACTGTATGGTGTTTCCTGTGCCAAAAGGCAAAAGGAAGGTCAGAACAACATTCTTTTTCAAGAGATGTTTTAAATTGGAGTACAGTATTTTGAAATTCTGGGTCTTGTAACCCTTCTTTGATTCTTAGGGAGTTCAAATCTTCTTGAAGATAAGCAATTTGTGTTTCTTTATATGAAATTTGTTTTTGTATAGCAGTAATCTGATGCATGGGGGTTGATTCAACGAAGTCAAAAAGTAAGTCTTTATTATCTTTTATGGTTTTAAGGCCTGCTGAAGTAATTTGAAATGGCTGCAAAAGTTGTAGAAAGGGATTCCCAAGGATTACGTCATTATTTAAATTCTTTCCTAAAAGACAATTGGTTTTTATACACCTTCCCGTTTTACAAATATGGACATTATTTACTTTATAATGAATAGGAAGTTTATTATTAGCAGTTGCTAAATTGAGTTTCGTTTTGGTTTTTTTGTAATATTTTGTTGGAACTAATCCTTCTCTAATTAAATTTACATCGGCACCACTATCTAGTAAGCAGAGTGCTTTAATAGAGAAGTTCTTAATCTTAATTGTAATTTGAGTTTTCCACGGTTGGAGTAGATTTTTTGTTACAGAATTTACCTCAAAGTTTTTTATATTATCTTTATCCTTTTGGGGTTCTAGATTATCAACACATTGTTTAAGTTCATTTAAATTTTTTTTTAATTCTTTTATTTCTTGTTTTTGATTATTAATTTCTTTATAAATATCTTGTAGAGATATATGCGGAAAAGCTTTTTGTTTGCTTAATTCTGTTTTTAGATTACTTTGTTTTGATCCACTTGGAATAGAAGAGTTTTCTTTATTTTGTGGTATTTTCTCAAAATATTTATTTTTTAATTTTTCTTCTTTGAGGTCTTTAAACATTTCTTCTTGAGTTGAAATGGCGTTTAAGGACAAAGGAGAAGAATACATATGAGTAGGCGGAGATGATGAATTAGTATGGTCTTTATGAATGATTTGCTGTAGGGGAGGATGAATAGATTCCTTTATTTTCTGAGGAGAGGAACTGGTTGAAGCTATAATCCATGAGGCACTTAATTTTGTTATCATATTTATGGATAAATCATCACTATTATATCTTTTCCTCATGGCCAATTTAAGCCAATCAAAGAAATAAATATTGATTTCATGATCACACATATATTTATACCATTTTTCTTTCAAAAAGTTTTGATGTTCTGAAGAAACATATTTAAAGAAAGGTTTTGTTAGAGGATGTGCGGCTAAATTCTTTTTTAAAACTTCTTTATTAATTTCAAAACTTTCAATAACATTTATGTTGAAATCTGCTTCAGAGGGATTGTATGTATGAGATGGAGATGCTTGATAAGAAGGATAAACAAGTCCTGTAGGCCTTAAATTTACCTGAGGTGGTTCCTGTATGGATGATCCTACTACTGAAGGAGGATGAGAATAGGATTTTTTAGAAGGTTGATAAACTGTAGGGGTTGTAAGTCTAGAGTCTATTTGGAAATTTATTTCAACACTTCCGTCTTCATGTTCGATTATGTTTTCTATATCTTGATTTTCCTTAGGTTTTTCTGGTTGAGCATTTTCTAAAAGCCATTTACCGGATAAATTAATATCATTCCATTGGATGAGTTTAGGAATATTAACTTTATTTTTTAAATTGGTTTGGAATAAGGTAGTCATACCTTTAGCTTGATGTGAATAGGCTATGCCTGGAACAACTGAATTCATTAGTTTATAATAAACTCGATAAACAATGGCAAGATTTTGATTATGAGGATTCATATCAAAACCTTTTGTTTGGATGGCTAAGGTAAGGGCTTCATGTGCTCCTGGATCTGTAAGAGAAACAGAGAAATTGGGAAAACAGTTGAAGAAAGTAGGGCCGTTGGCCAGACTTGATTCAACCATTCCAATTAATGAATCACTGAATTTTTTATGTCTTGTATCTTGAACATACATAAGAGCTTCTGTTCTTAATCCAAGTCTTGTTAAAGGTTTTAAAGCAACTTGTACTAAGCCAAAATGAATATAATTATATGTTTTTTTATATTCCTGTATTTCTTGGGGCTTAATTAAAGAAAGATGCTGAATATTACTAGTAATAGATTCAGTTCTTTCAATTGTTTTTATCTTATAACTTGATTTTAATTGAAAACTTCCCATTTGATAAACTTCATGTTTTTGAACAGTTGGAAACCAGTCCTAAAATTCAGTCCCATCCATCTTCCCATACACCTTCCATTCTTCCGTTGAAGAATGGAAGGTGTATGGGAAGATGGATGGGACTGAATTTTAGGACTGGTTTCCAACTGTTGTTGGATACATTGCCGGTTATGTCTATTTATAGTAATTTCCATCTGAATTTACATTTCATTACATAAAATTTCAGCTGGATTTGTATTTCATTTCCTGTTGTGGATAAGTGGATAAGCTGGAGTTCTGCTGCTCTGCTGCATGTAGACTCTGCTGCTAAGTTCTGCTGCATGTAGGATGCACGTGGGCTTGTCGCTGGAGCTTATTGAGTCTTTTGATAGGCGTCATAGTGAAGAGAGGTGGTCTTCGTTGTATGAAGCCATATAGCCGTAATGTTTGACTCCATATGTCCTTATTATGATGACATCATCTAGTTGCTTTTGATATTGTTTTATAAGTATCGATCGGAGATGTTGGCAATGAAGCCACTTTTGTTGACTTCTTTGATAGGCTTGATGGTGACAACGTTATGGTGACAAGTTATACTTGATAAGGATAAGGCCATTCTTGGATGGAAATTTTGAGACAGATACCACGTGACGACGTGGTTCCCATAATGGGTACTGGAAGCTTCATAATATTTGTGGAAAATTGAGCTGCGTGATAAAGAGGATGACGCTTTAGTCTGCTTCAGTTGAGTCTTCTGAATGCCAGTTATTATTTCTCAGTTCACCATGGAATAGCTGAATTAAGTTTTCTCGAGTGGTCTCTAAAATATCAAAAGAAATATCTTCATAGGCACTGAGGATTTGATTTAATGCTGGATGTCCAGATTTAGAAGGATGTTGTATAATTGTAGTTTGTTCGGCGAGGTCATCATCAATGCAGACAACTCGTCGACCGTCACACCAAACATATCTGTATGTGGATGCAAATTCGAGATGTCCCCTTAAAGTGAGAAATCTTTGATACTGATCAGAGGCTGGATCATAATTTTGGAGACGTTCTAAGCTATATGCCTTTGTAGCAATTTCATGAGCTTCATACCACTGTGGTGGATAGTTAAACAGGAGATGTTCGTGATGTTCATAAGCATTTAAAGAAGGACTAAATTTTTTGCAAATTAAATCTCCTTCTTCTAGCTGCATAATGCTCCATAATTGATAAGGCTGAAAAAACCGTATTTCAGATCTTTCTCCCAAGCTTGATGAGATTGTGATAAGAAGTTGTCTTTTGGTGCTGCCAAGACTGCGAAGGGCATGTCGCACGATTGCAGGGAGCTGCTGGATTACCTCAAAATCATCACTGGATAAAGAAAATCTTTGGACTAAGCCTTGCTCGATATAAGAGATGTCGACTGCATGTGATGGCAGGAACAACTTGGGAAAGCCAGTTGCCCAGCTAATATAATGCGCTTTGAACATTAAGCGCTCCTTGATCTGACAAGAAAGAGTTTTTTCTCTTATTCTTGCAGCAATATCTTCTGGAAGGGTTGTTTTAACCTTTTCCAGGAGGTTAATTCTGGATGTTTTTTCATCCGCAGAAATAGATAACAGTGCTTTTTGATGGCTATTTTGACACATCAGTATTTGGGTTTCTAAATCCTTGATATGGGTTACAATTTTAGATAAGGTTTTTCTTGTATTTTTCTTTTTATCGGAAAGGATGGCACTCCAATGAGCATTGATCAGTTCTTGAGAGGTGATGGATAATCCTGGGTTGAAGAAAGGAATGATCATTTGCTGGGATGTAGGTCTGGAGGAAGAGCTGGATTCAAGAGGGGCTTTGCTTTTGCTAGAGCTTGATGCCATGGTGGCAAAGATACCCTGGATAAGGAGTAGAACTACGACTAGATAAGGGAAAAGAATGGCAATAGTGGTACTGAAGTTAGTAGCAAGATAATTTGTTTATTTGAGACTGGATAATTACTTATTCAAATTCAAAAATTACTTCTTTATTATTTATGACAGTTTTTAGGCCTGTAGAATCAATTTGAAAGGGCTGTAATATTTGTAGAAAAGGATTTCCAAGGATTACATCATTGTTTAAATCCTTCCCCAGAAAAAAGTTTGTCTTTATGTATATTTCGTTTTTTCGGACATAAACATTGTTTAATTTGTAGTTGATTAGGAGTTGTGTCTTGGCTGTAGCTAGATTGAGTTTATTTTTGGTTTTTAGATAATATTTTTTCGGGATTAAATCTTCACGTATAACATTGACATCTGCGCCACTGTCAAGTAAGCACAGGGTTGTAACAGAGAATTTTTTGATCTGAATTGTGACTTGGGTTTTCCATTTTGGAAATGGATTTCTTGATAACGAATTGATGAAATTTTTTAAACTATCATCAACGTTGTCTTGATTTTCAATATTAGTATTGTCTTCGTTATTTTCACTTTTTTCAATTTTCTCATTATTTTCTTGATAAGTTTTTAAGAGATGAAATTCAAGATTCTCAACTCTTGCTTTGAGGTCTTGAAGTTCTAGTAGGTTCTGTTTTAAGGAATTTATTTCTTTATGAAGGTCTGGAATTGTTAGATGAGGAGGAACATTTTGTTCTCTTAATCTGTCTAAAACAGTTTTAATGCTAAATTGTTCCGGTAAAGTATTTAATGTAGGTTTTCCTTTTTTGTTGCCTTTATTTAGTGTATGGATTTTTTCAAAATATTTATTTTTTAATTCTTCATCTTTAAGATCTTTAAACATTTCGAGTATTAATTCTTCTGGAGCAGAAAGCATATTTAAGGATAAAGAAGAGGAAGAGGCAGATTCATATTGGATTTCGCTATCAAATATTTTGCAATGACAGGTATCAGAAGAATTATCTGTATCGGATGTTATTGAAGATCCTTTTAGAATAGTTTTTACTTCTTTTTCCGTTTTCACTTTTAATTGTGGGCAGTCAGGTGCTATATGGCCTTTTTCTTTGCAATTGTAGCATTGTATGTCTTTTTGTTTTTGTTTCTGGTAAGAGGAAGATGGTTTTTCTTTTGAAAAAGCTTTCCTTGATTCTTTATAAGGAGTACGATGAAAGGATTTTTTATGATATCTTTGAGAGGGCGTATAATATCGTGGTGTTGCAAGTTGGTTTGATTTTCTTTTTTGATAATTTCTTTTTAAAGTATGTTTTTTCTTTTGGCTTGAAGGACTTATTAATGGTTCCATGCCAAATTGATAGCAGAAATCTCCGAGTTCATATTTACTGATACGTTTCTGGTTTTCTATTTGCCGTTTGAGTTTCATTTCATTGCATAAGGAAAATCCAACTTTATTAATTTTTTGGATTAAATCGCCATATGTATACATTGCATAGTTCAAATTCCCATAATTTTCGGATAGTAATTCTTCTCGAACTTTTTCTGCAAAAAGTTTAGGAAGACCTGATATAAATTTTTCTTTCCAAAATTCTGCATTGCTTGAATCAATTGTATAAAGTTTTGATAAGAAAACGTCTTTATACCATCGAAAATCAGATAAAGTTGGGCATGATAAATTGATTAGTTGGGTTTTTAATTTTTCTTCTACATTCATATAATTTCCAACAAAATGTTTTATGATATTGCTAATAAGCATATAAACGGAATCAGGGATCATTTGTCCTTGGGGAGTCATAAGAGGGTTTCCGGCTGGATCTCTTTTTACTGCATTTAGAATAGTTTGTCTTTCTAGGTCGGATAAGTATTTTTCCCACCAACCATTTAACTGTCCAGTAAAACCAAGGACAACAGCATTTGCTGCATGTTTTTGATCATTACCGGCAGCTATCATAGTAGAAGCATAGATCATCATCTGTTGGCATAATTGGATGATTTGATATTCAGATAAGCCGTCCACACTCCATTCATATATTGATGAACTTTCAAATTTAAGACCATTGAGCGTAGCTTGTTCTTCGAATTGAAGATCTACTGGTGTTGGTCGTGGATAATAATTTCTTGTTTTGGCTGTAGTAACAATTGGCTTTTGTCTTTTAAATATTTTATTGAGTTGTAGAGAGTCTTGATGGTTTTGATTATCTTGAGATTCTTCTTGAGAAGTTTCGTCAAAATCTATGGCTTCAGAATCGGAGCCGGAAGTAGAATTATTTGAAGTAGAATTTTTTGAAGTTGAGCCTAAAACATTTATAGATTTCTCAGCTTTTTGATTTTTATTTTCTTGCAGTTTTATATTAGTAAAACTGTGTGACAATTGATTAATAAGTTCATCAGAAAATTTTAAAGGTTTCTTTTCTAGCTTTATATCCCTTAGGATTTCTCCCTGAAAACCTAAAGTTTGTGTCTTTATTACTTTTTGAGAAGAGGAGGATGCTTCATGAATTTTGACAATAGATTCTACTTTCTCTTCAATTCTGTTAGTCTGTTGGCTAATAGTATGAAGGTTGATATTTGTATAATTATTTTGTTCTATAACATGACATAAATCTGATTTGTAAACTAAGTCAGATTTGCCTTTATCGCCTTGAATTTTTGCAACATCTTTTATGGGTACAGCTGAAGTATCTTTATAAATGATTTGCTGTAGGGGAGGATGAATAGATTCCTCTATTTTCTGAGGAGAGGAACTGGTTGAAGCTATAATCCATGAGGCACTTAATTTTGTTATCATATTTATGGATAAATCATCACTATTATATCTTTTCCTCATGGCCAATTTAAGCCAATCAAAGAAATAAATATTGATTTCATGATCACACATATATTTATACCATTTTTCTTTCAAAAAGTTTTGATGTTCTGAAGAAACATATTTAAAGAAAGGTTTTGTTAGAGGATGTGCGGCTAAATTCTTTTTTAAAACTTCTTTATTAATTTCAAAACTTTCAATAACATTTATGTTGAAATCTGCTTCAGAGGGATTGTATGTATGAGATGGAGATGCTTGATAAGAAGGATAAACAAGTCCTGTAGGCCTTAAATTTACCTGAGGTGGTTCCTGTATGGATGATCCTACTACTGAAGGAGGATGAGAATAGGATTTTTTAGAAGGTTGATAAACTGTAGGGGTTGTAAGTCTAGAGTCTATTTGGAAATTTATTTCAACACTTCCGTCTTCATGTTCGATTATGTTTTCTATATCTTGATTTTCCTTAGGTTTTTCTGGTTGAGCATTTTCTAAAAGCCATTTACCGGATAAATTAATATCATTCCATTGGATGAGTTTAGGAATATTAACTTTATTTTTTAAATTGGTTTGGAATAAGGTAGTCATACCTTTAGCTTGATGTGAATAGGCTATGCCTGGAACAACTGAATTCATTAGTTTATAATAAACTCGATAAACAATGGCAAGATTTTGATTATGAGGATTCATATCAAAACCTTTTGTTTGGATGGCTAAGGTAAGGGCTTCATGTGCTCCTGGATCTGTAAGAGAAACAGAGAAATTGGGAAAACAGTTGAAGAAAGTAGGGCCGTTGGCCAGACTTGATTCAACCATTCCTATTAATGAATCACTGAATTTTTTATGTCTTGTATCTTGAACATACATAAGAGCTTCTGTTCTTAATCCAAGTCTTGTTAAAGGTTTTAAAGCAACTTGTACTAAGCCAAAATGAATATAATTATATGTTTTTTTATATTCCTGTATTTCTTGGGGCTTAATTAAAGAAAGATGCTGAATATTACTAGTAATAGATTCAGTTCTTTCAATTGTTTTTATCTTATAACTTGATTTTAATTGAAAACTTCCCATTTGATAAACTTCATGTTTTTGAACAGTTGAAATTGTCCAGTCACAAATAACTTGATCTAAATCATCATAGCTAATTTCTTCACTATTTCTAATAGACATAGAAGATAAGGAATTTGATGATGAGGAAGAAGAAAGTACAATCTTCTTAATAAACTTAGCCATAATTTGTATTACTGAGGAATTCTTTACCAAATCCACCACGAGTATCTAACGCTTTGAGGATTTACACACCAACAACACGCCTTAAAACGCCTTCACACGGCTTAACAACGGCGATACAAATGGCTACCTCTGCGCTCCGGGTGGAATGATCAAAATTTCTCAATAATAACAAACACACAACTAAGTATTAAGACTTTTGACTCTCTTACTTCTGAGTCAGCAATCCCTTAAACAACAACAATAAAGCACAACATATGCTTAACATAAGTGAAGAAATACTCACAAAGCAACTTTATTGATAATCAAAATTGATTACAAGTGGACTTGATGACACTCTCCCGGGGCCAAACTTGGCTTTGATACCAATTTTTTCAACGGAAGAATGGAAGGTGTATGGGAAGATGGATGGGACTGAATTTTAGGACTGGTTTCCAACTGTTGTTGGATACATTGCCGGTTATGTCTATTTATAGTAATTTCCATCTGAATTTACATTTCATTACATAAAATTTCAGCTGGATTTGTATTTCATTTCCTGTTGTGGATAAGTGGATAAGCTGGAGTTCTGCTGCTCTGCTGCATGTAGACTCTGCTGCTAAGTTCTGCTGCATGTAGGATGCACGTGGGCTTGTCGCTGGAGCTTATTGAGTCTTTTGATAGGCGTCATAGTGAAGAGAGGTGGTCTTCGTTGTATGAAGCCATATAGCCGTAATGTTTGACTCCATATGTCCTTATTATGATGACATCATCTAGTTGCTTTTGATATTGTTTTATAAGTATCGATCGGAGATGTTGGCAATGAAGCCACTTTTGTTGACTTCTTTGATAGGCTTGATGGTGACAACGTTATGGTGACAAGTTATACTTGATAAGGATAAGGCCATTCTTGGATGGAAATTTTGAGACAGATACCACGTGACGACGTGGTTCCCATAATGGGTACTGGAAGCTTCATAATATTTGTGGAAAATTGAGCTGCGTGATAAAGAGGATGACGCTTTAGTCTGCTTCAGTTGAGTCTTCTGAATGCCAGTTATTATTTCTCAGTTCACCATGGAATAGCTGAATTAAGTTTTCTCGAGTGGTCTCTAAAATATCAAAAGAAATATCTTCATAGGCACTGAGGATTTGATTTAATGCTGGATGTCCAGATTTAGAAGGATGTTGTATAATTGTAGTTTGTTCGGCGAGGTCATCATCAATGCAGACAACTCGTCGACCGTCACACCAAACATATCTGTATGTGGATGCAAATTCGAGATGTCCCCTTAAAGTGAGAAATCTTTGATACTGATCAGAGGCTGGATCATAATTTTGGAGACGTTCTAAGCTATATGCCTTTGTAGCAATTTCATGAGCTTCATACCACTGTGGTGGATAGTTAAACAGGAGATGTTCGTGATGTTCATAAGCATTTAAAGAAGGACTAAATTTTTTGCAAATTAAATCTCCTTCTTCTAGCTGCATAATGCTCCATAATTGATAAGGCTGAAAAAACCGTATTTCAGATCTTTCTCCCAAGCTTGATGAGATTGTGATAAGAAGTTGTCTTTTGGTGCTGCCAAGACTGCGAAGGGCATGTCGCACGATTGCAGGGAGCTGCTGGATTACCTCAAAATCATCACTGGATAAAGAAAATCTTTGGACTAAGCCTTGCTCGATATAAGAGATGTCGACTGCATGTGATGGCAGGAACAACTTGGGAAAGCCAGTTGCCCAGCTAATATAATGCGCTTTGAACATTAAGCGCTCCTTGATCTGACAAGAAAGAGTTTTTTCTCTTATTCTTGCAGCAATATCTTCTGGAAGGGTTGTTTTAACCTTTTCCAGGAGGTTAATTCTGGATGTTTTTTCATCCGCAGAAATAGATAACAGTGCTTTTTGATGGCTATTTTGACACATCAGTATTTGGGTTTCTAAATCCTTGATATGGGTTACAATTTTAGATAAGGTTTTTCTTGTATTTTTCTTTTTATCGGAAAGGATGGCACTCCAATGAGCATTGATCAGTTCTTGAGAGGTGATGGATAATCCTGGGTTGAAGAAAGGAATGATCATTTGCTGGGATGTAGGTCTGGAGGAAGAGCTGGATTCAAGAGGGGCTTTGCTTTTGCTAGAGCTTGATGCCATGGTGGCAAAGATACCCTGGATAAGGAGTAGAACTACGACTAGATAAGGGAAAAGAATGGCAATAGTGGTACTGAAGTTAGTAGCAAGATAATTTGTTTATTTGAGACTGGATAATTACTTATTCAAATTCAAAAATTACTTCTTTATTATTTATGACAGTTTTTAGGCCTGTAGAATCAATTTGAAAGGGCTGTAATATTTGTAGAAAAGGATTTCCAAGGATTACATCATTGTTTAAATCCTTCCCCAGAAAAAAGTTTGTCTTTATGTATATTTCGTTTTTTCGGACATAAACATTGTTTAATTTGTAGTTGATTAGGAGTTGTGTCTTGGCTGTAGCTAGATTGAGTTTATTTTTGGTTTTTAGATAATATTTTTTCGGGATTAAATCTTCACGTATAACATTGACATCTGCGCCACTGTCAAGTAAGCACAGGGTTGTAACAGAGAATTTTTTGATCTGAATTGTGACTTGGGTTTTCCATTTTGGAAATGGATTTCTTGATAACGAATTGATGAAATTTTTTAAACTATCATCAACGTTGTCTTGATTTTCAATATTAGTATTGTCTTCGTTATTTTCACTTTTTTCAATTTTCTCATTATTTTCTTGATAAGTTTTTAAGAGATGAAATTCAAGATTCTCAACTCTTGCTTTGAGGTCTTGAAGTTCTAGTAGGTTCTGTTTTAAGGAATTTATTTCTTTATGAAGGTCTGGAATTGTTAGATGAGGAGGAACATTTTGTTCTCTTAATCTGTCTAAAACAGTTTTAATGCTAAATTGTTCCGGTAAAGTATTTAATGTAGGTTTTCCTTTTTTGTTGCCTTTATTTAGTGTATGGATTTTTTCAAAATATTTATTTTTTAATTCTTCATCTTTAAGATCTTTAAACATTTCGAGTATTAATTCTTCTGGAGCAGAAAGCATATTTAAGGATAAAGAAGAGGAAGAGGCAGATTCATATTGGATTTCGCTATCAAATATTTTGCAATGACAGGTATCAGAAGAATTATCTGTATCGGATGTTATTGAAGATCCTTTTAGAATAGTTTTTACTTCTTTTTCCGTTTTCACTTTTAATTGTGGGCAGTCAGGTGCTATATGGCCTTTTTCTTTGCAATTGTAGCATTGTATGTCTTTTTGTTTTTGTTTCTGGTAAGAGGAAGATGGTTTTTCTTTTGAAAAAGCTTTCCTTGATTCTTTATAAGGAGTACGATGAAAGGATTTTTTATGATATCTTTGAGAGGGCGTATAATATCGTGGTGTTGCAAATTGGTTTGATTTTCTTTTTTGATAATTTCTTTTTAAAGTATGTTTTTTCTTTTGGCTTGAAGGACTTATTAATGGTTCCATGCCAAATTGATAGCAGAAATCTCCGAGTTCATATTTACTGATACGTTTCTGGTTTTCTATTTGCCGTTTGAGTTTCATTTCATTGCATAAGGAAAATCCAACTTTATTAATTTTTTGGATTAAATCGCCATATGTATACATTGCATAGTTCAAATTCCCATAATTTTCGGATAGTAATTCTTCTCGAACTTTTTCTGCAAAAAGTTTAGGAAGACCTGATATAAATTTTTCTTTCCAAAATTCTGCATTGCTTGAATCAATTGTATAAAGTTTTGATAAGAAAACGTCTTTATACCATCGAAAATCAGATAAAGTTGGGCATGATAAATTGATTAGTTGGGTTTTTAATTTTTCTTCTACATTCATATAATTTCCAACAAAATGTTTTATGATATTGCTAATAAGCATATAAACGGAATCAGGGATCATTTGTCCTTGGGGAGTCATAAGAGGGTTTCCGGCTGGATCTCTTTTTACTGCATTTAGAATAGTTTGTCTTTCTAGGTCGGATAAGTATTTTTCCCACCAACCATTTAACTGTCCAGTAAAACCAAGGACAACAGCATTTGCTGCATGTTTTTGATCATTACCGGCAGCTATCATAGTAGAAGCATAGATCATCATCTGTTGGCATAATTGGATGATTTGATATTCAGATAAGCCGTCCACACTCCATTCATATATTGATGAACTTTCAAATTTAAGACCATTGAGCGTAGCTTGTTCTTCGAATTGAAGATCTACTGGTGTTGGTCGTGGATAATAATTTCTTGTTTTGGCTGTAGTAACAATTGGCTTTTGTCTTTTAAATATTTTATTGAGTTGTAGAGAGTCTTGATGGTTTTGATTATCTTGAGATTCTTCTTGAGAAGTTTCGTCAAAATCTATGGCTTCAGAATCGGAGCCGGAAGTAGAATTATTTGAAGTAGAATTTTTTGAAGTTGAGCCTAAAACATTTATAGATTTCTCAGCTTTTTGATTTTTATTTTCTTGCAGTTTTATATTAGTAAAACTGTGTGACAATTGATTAATAAGTTCATAAGAAAATTTTAAAAGTTTCTTTTCTAGCTTTATATCCCTTAGGATTTCTCCCTGAAAACCTAAAGTTTGTGTCTTTATTACTTTTTGAGAAGAGGAGGATGCTTCATGAATTTTGACAATAGATTCTACTTTCTCTTCAATTCTGTTAGTCTGTTGGCTAATAGTATGAAGGTTGATATTTGTATAATTATTTTGTTCTATAACATGACATAAATCTGATTTGTAAACTAAGTCAGATTTGCCTTTATCGCCTTGAATTTTTGCAACATCTTTTATGGGTACAGCTGAAGTATCTTTATAAATGATTTGCTGTAGGGGAGGATGAATAGATTCCTCTATTTTCTGAGGAGAGGAACTGGTTGAAGCTATAATCCATGAGGCACTTAATTTTGTTATCATATTTATGGATAAATCATCACTATTATATCTTTTCCTCATGGCCAATTTAAGCCAATCAAAGAAATAAATATTGATTTCATGATCACACATATATTTATGCCATTTTTCTTTCAAAAAGTTTTGATGTTCTGAAGAAACATATTTAAAGAAAGGTTTTGTTAGAGGATGTGCGGCTAAATTCTTTTTTAAAACTTCTTTATTAATTTCAAAACTTTCAATAACATTTATGTTGAAATCTGCTTCAGAGGGATTGTATGTATGAGATGGAGATGCTTGATAAGAAGGATAAACAAGTCCTGTAGGCCTTAAATTTACCTGAGGTGGTTCCTGTATGGATGATCCTACTACTGAAGGAGGATGAGAATAGGATTTTTTAGAAGGTTGATAAACTGTAGGGGTTGTAAGTCTAGAGTCTATTTGGAAATTTATTTCAACACTTCCGTCTTAATGTTCGATTATGTTTTCTATATCTTGATTTTCCTTAGGTTTTTCTGGTTGAGCATTTTCTAAAAGCCATTTACCGGATAAATTAATATCATTCCATTGGATGAGTTTAGGAATATTAACTTTATTTTTTAAATTGGTTTGGAATAAGGTAGTCATACCTTTAGCTTGATGTGAATAGGCTATGCCTGGAACAACTGAATTCATTAGTTTATAATAAACTCGATAAACAATGGCAAGATTTTGATTATGAGGATTCATATCAAAACCTTTTGTTTGGATGGCTAAGGTAAGGGCTTCATGTGCTCCTGGATCTGTAAGAGAAACAGAGAAATTGGGAAAACAGTTGAAGAAAGTAGGGCCGTTGGCCAGACTTGATTCAACCATTCCTATTAATGAATCACTGAATTTTTTATGTCTTGTATCTTGAACATACATAAGAGCTTCTGTTCTTAATCCAAGTCTTGTTAAAGGTTTTAAAGCAACTTGTACTAAGCCAAAATGAATATAATTATATGTTTTTTTATATTCCTGTATTTCTTGGGGCTTAATTAAAGAAAGATGCTGAATATTACTAGTAATAGATTCAGTTCTTTCAATTGTTTTTATCTTATAACTTGATTTTAATTGAAAACTTCCCATTTGATAAACTTCATGTTTTTGAACAGTTGGAATTGTCCAGTCACAAATAACTTGATCTAAATCATCATAGCTAATTTCTTCACTATTTCTAATAGACATAGAAGATAAGGAATTTGATGATGAGGAAGAAGAAAGTACAATCTTCTTAATAAACTTAGCCATAATTTGTATTACTGAGGAATTCTTTACCAAATCCACCACGAGTATCTAACGCTTTGAGGATTTACACACCAACAACACGCCTTAAAACGCCTTCACACGGCTTAACAACGGCGATACAAATGGCTACCTCTGCGCTCCGGGTGGAATGATCAAAATTTCTCAATAATAACAAACACACAACTAAGTATTAAGACTTTTGACTCTCTTACTTCTGAGTCAGCAATCCCTTAAACAACAACAATAAAGCACAACATATGCTTAACATAAGTGAAGAAATACTCACAAAGCAACTTTATTGATAATCAAAATTGATTACAAGTGGACTTGATGACACTCTCCCGGGGCCAAACTTGGCTCTGATACCAATTTATGGGAAGATGGTTTTTCTTTTGAAAAAGCTTTCCTTGATTCTTTATAAGGAGTACGATGAAAGGATTTTTTATGATATCTTTGAGAGGGCGTATAATATCGTGGTGTTGCAAATTGGTTTGATTTTCTTTTTTGATAATTTCTTTTTAAAGTATGTTTTTTCTTTTGGCTTGAAGGACTTATTAATGGTTCCATGCCAAATTGATAGCAGAAATCTCCGAGTTCATATTTACTGATACGTTTCTGGTTTTCTATTTGCCGTTTGAGTTTCATTTCATTGCATAAGGAAAATCCAACTTTATTAATTTTTTGGATTAAATCGCCATATGTATACATTGCATAGTTCAAATTCCCATAATTTTCGGATAGTAATTCTTCTCGAACTTTTTCTGCAAAAAGTTTAGGAAGACCTGATATAAATTTTTCTTTCCAAAATTCTGCATTGCTTGAATCAATTGTATAAAGTTTTGATAAGAAAACGTCTTTATACCATCGAAAATCAGATAAAGTTGGGCATGATAAATTGATTAGTTGGGTTTTTAATTTTTCTTCTACATTCATATAATTTCCAACAAAATGTTTTATGATATTGCTAATAAGCATATAAACGGAATCAGGGATCATTTGTCCTTGGGGAGTCATAAGAGGGTTTCCGGCTGGATCTCTTTTTACTGCATTTAGAATAGTTTGTCTTTCTAGGTCGGATAAGTATTTTTCCCACCAACCATTTAACTGTCCAGTAAAACCAAGGACAACAGCATTTGCTGCATGTTTTTGATCATTACCGGCAGCTATCATAGTAGAAGCATAGATCATCATCTGTTGGCATAATTGGATGATTTGATATTCAGATAAGCCGTCCACACTCCATTCATATATTGATGAACTTTCAAATTTAAGACCATTGAGCGTAGCTTGTTCTTCGAATTGAAGATCTACTGGTGTTGGTCGTGGATAATAATTTCTTGTTTTGGCTGTAGTAACAATTGGCTTTTGTCTTTTAAATATTTTATTGAGTTGTAGAGAGTCTTGATGGTTTTGATTATCTTGAGATTCTTCTTGAGAAGTTTCGTCAAAATCTATGGCTTCAGAATCGGAGCCGGAAGTAGAATTATTTGAAGTAGAATTTTTTGAAGTTGAGCCTAAAACATTTATAGATTTCTCAGCTTTTTGATTTTTATTTTCTTGCAGTTTTATATTAGTAAAACTGTGTGACAATTGATTAATAAGTTCATAAGAAAATTTTAAAAGTTTCTTTTCTAGCTTTATATCCCTTAGGATTTCTCCCTGAAAACCTAAAGTTTGTGTCTTTATTACTTTTTGAGAAGAGGAGGATGCTTCATGAATTTTGACAATAGATTCTACTTTCTCTTCAATTCTGTTAGTCTGTTGGCTAATAGTATGAAGGTTGATATTTGTATAATTATTTTGTTCTATAACATGACATAAATCTGATTTGTAAACTAAGTCAGATTTGCCTTTATCACCTTGAATTTTTGCAACATCTTTTATGGGTACAGCTGAAGTATCTTTATAAATGATTTGCTGTAGGGGAGGATGAATAGATTCCTCTATTTTCTGAGGAGAGGAACTGGTTGAAGCTATAATCCATGAGGCACTTAATTTTGTTATCATATTTATGGATAAATCATCACTATTATATCTTTTCCTCATGGCCAATTTAAGCCAATCAAAGAAATAAATATTGATTTCATGATCACACATATATTTATGCCATTTTTCTTTCAAAAAGTTTTGATGTTCTGAAGAAACATATTTAAAGAAAGGTTTTGTTAGAGGATGTGCGGCTAAATTCTTTTTTAAAACTTCTTTATTAATTTCAAAACTTTCAATAACATTTATGTTGAAATCTGCTTCAGAGGGATTGTATGTATGAGATGGAGATGCTTGATAAGAAGGATAAACAAGTCCTGTAGGCCTTAAATTTACCTGAGGTGGTTCCTGTATGGATGATCCTACTACTGAAGGAGGATGAGAATAGGATTTTTTAGAAGGTTGATAAACTGTAGGGGTTGTAAGTCTAGAGTCTATTTGGAAATTTATTTCAACACTTCCGTCTTCATGTTCGATTATGTTTTCTATATCTTGATTTTCCTTAGGTTTTTCTGGTTGAGCATTTTCTAAAAGCCATTTACCGGATAAATTAATATCATTCCATTGGATGAGTTTAGGAATATTAACTTTATTTTTTAAATTGGTTTGGAATAAGGTAGTCATACCTTTAGCTTGATGTGAATAGGCTATGCCTGGAACAACTGAATTCATTAGTTTATAATAAACTCGATAAACAATGGCAAGATTTTGATTATGAGGATTCATATCAAAACCTTTTGTTTGGATGGCTAAGGTAAGGGCTTCATGTGCTCCTGGATCTGTAAGAGAAACAGAGAAATTGGGAAAACAGTTGAAGAAAGTAGGGCCGTTGGCCAGACTTGATTCAACCATTCCTATTAATGAATCACTGAATTTTTTATGTCTTGTATCTTGAACATACATAAGAGCTTCTGTTCTTAATCCAAGTCTTGTTAAAGGTTTTAAAGCAACTTGTACTAAGCCAAAATGAATATAATTATATGTTTTTTTATATTCCTGTATTTCTTGGGGCTTAATTAAAGAAAGATGCTGAATATTACTAGTAATAGATTCAGTTCTTTCAATTGTTTTTATCTTATAACTTGATTTTAATTGAAAACTTCCCATTTGATAAACTTCATGTTTTTGAACAGTTGGAATTGTCCAGTCACAAATAACTTGATCTAAATCATCATAGCTAATTTCTTCACTATTTCTAATAGACATAGAAGATAAGGAATTTGATGATGAGGAAGAAGAAAGTACAATCTTCTTAATAAACTTAGCCATAATTTGTATTACTGAGGAATTCTTTACCAAATCCACCACGAGTATCTAACGCTTTGAGGATTTACACACCAACAACACGCCTTAAAACGCCTTCACACGGCTTAACAACGGCGATACAAATGGCTACCTCTGCGCTCCGGGTGGAATGATCAAAATTTCTCAATAATAACAAACACACAACTAAGTATTAAGACTTTTGACTCTCTTACTTCTGAGTCAGCAATCCCTTAAACAACAACAATAAAGCACAACATATGCTTAACATAAGTGAAGAAATACTCACAAAGCAACTTTATTGATAATCAAAATTGATTACAAGTGGACTTGATGACACTCTCCCGGGGCCAAACTTGGCTCTGATACCAATTTATGGGAAGATGGTTTTTCTTTTGAAAAAGCTTTCCTTGATTCTTTATAAGGAGTACGATGAAAGGATTTTTTATGATATCTTTGAGAGGGCGTATAATATCGTGGTGTTGCAAATTGGTTTGATTTTCTTTTTTGATAATTTCTTTTTAAAGTATGTTTTTTCTTTTGGCTTGAAGGACTTATTAATGGTTCCATGCCAAATTGATAGCAGAAATCTCCGAGTTCATATTTACTGATACGTTTCTGGTTTTCTATTTGCCGTTTGAGTTTCATTTCATTGCATAAGGAAAATCCAACTTTATTAATTTTTTGGATTAAATCGCCATATGTATACATTGCATAGTTCAAATTCCCATAATTTTCGGATAGTAATTCTTCTCGAACTTTTTCTGCAAAAAGTTTAGGAAGACCTGATATAAATTTTTCTTTCCAAAATTCTGCATTGCTTGAATCAATTGTATAAAGTTTTGATAAGAAAACGTCTTTATACCATCGAAAATCAGATAAAGTTGGGCATGATAAATTGATTAGTTGGGTTTTTAATTTTTCTTCTACATTCATATAATTTCCAACAAAATGTTTTATGATATTGCTAATAAGCATATAAACGGAATCAGGGATCATTTGTCCTTGGGGAGTCATAAGAGGGTTTCCGGCTGGATCTCTTTTTACTGCATTTAGAATAGTTTGTCTTTCTAGGTCGGATAAGTATTTTTCCCACCAACCATTTAACTGTCCAGTAAAACCAAGGACAACAGCATTTGCTGCATGTTTTTGATCATTACCGGCAGCTATCATAGTAGAAGCATAGATCATCATCTGTTGGCATAATTGGATGATTTGATATTCAGATAAGCCGTCCACACTCCATTCATATATTGATGAACTTTCAAATTTAAGACCATTGAGCGTAGCTTGTTCTTCGAATTGAAGATCTACTGGTGTTGGTCGTGGATAATAATTTCTTGTTTTGGCTGTAGTAACAATTGGCTTTTGTCTTTTAAATATTTTATTGAGTTGTAGAGAGTCTTGATGGTTTTGATTATCTTGAGATTCTTCTTGAGAAGTTTCGTCAAAATCTATGGCTTCAGAATCGGAGCCGGAAGTAGAATTATTTGAAGTAGAATTTTTTGAAGTTGAGCCTAAAACATTTATAGATTTCTCAGCTTTTTGATTTTTATTTTCTTGCAGTTTTATATTAGTAAAACTGTGTGACAATTGATTAATAAGTTCATAAGAAAATTTTAAAAGTTTCTTTTCTAGCTTTATATCCCTTAGGATTTCTCCCTGAAAACCTAAAGTTTGTGTCTTTATTACTTTTTGAGAAGAGGAGGATGCTTCATGAATTTTGACAATAGATTCTACTTTCTCTTCAATTCTGTTAGTCTGTTGGCTAATAGTATGAAGGTTGATATTTGTATAATTATTTTGTTCTATAACATGACATAAATCTGATTTGTAAACTAAGTCAGATTTGCCTTTATCGCCTTGAATTTTTGCAACATCTTTTATGGGTACAGCTGAAGTATCTTTATAAATGATTTGCTGTAGGGGAGGATGAATAGATTCCTCTATTTTCTGAGGAGAGGAACTGGTTGAAGCTATAATCCATGAGGCACTTAATTTTGTTATCATATTTATGGATAAATCATCACTATTATATCTTTTCCTCATGGCCAATTTAAGCCAATCAAAGAAATAAATATTGATTTCATGATCACACATATATTTATACCATTTTTCTTTCAAAAAGTTTTGATGTTCTGAAGAAACATATTTAAAGAAAGGTTTTGTTAGAGGATGTGCGGCTAAATTCTTTTTTAAAACTTCTTTATTAATTTCAAAACTTTCAATAACATTTATGTTGAAATCTGCTTCAGAGGGATTGTATGTATGAGATGGAGATGCTTGATAAGAAGGATAAACAAGTCCTGTAGGCCTTAAATTTACCTGAGGTGGTTCCTGTATGGATGATCCTACTACTGAAGGAGGATGAGAATAGGATTTTTTAGAAGGTTGATAAACTGTAGGGGTTGTAAGTCTAGAGTCTATTTGGAAATTTATTTCAACACTTCCGTCTTCATGTTCGATTATGTTTTCTATATCTTGATTTTCCTTAGGTTTTTCTGGTTGAGCATTTTCTAAAAGCCATTTACCGGATAAATTAATATCATTCCATTGGATGAGTTTAGGAATATTAACTTTATTTTTTAAATTGGTTTGGAATAAGGTAGTCATACCTTTAGCTTGATGTGAATAGGCTATGCCTGGAACAACTGAATTCATTAGTTTATAATAAACTCGATAAACAATGGCAAGATTTTGATTATGAGGATTCATATCAAAACCTTTTGTTTGGATGGCTAAGGTAAGGGCTTCATGTGCTCCTGGATCTGTAAGAGAAACAGAGAAATTGGGAAAACAGTTGAAGAAAGTAGGGCCGTTGGCCAGACTTGATTCAACCATTCCTATTAATGAATCACTGAATTTTTTATGTCTTGTATCTTGAACATACATAAGAGTTTCTGTTCTTAATCCAAGTCTTGTTAAAGGTTTTAAAGCAACTTGTACTAAGCCAAAATGAATATAATTATATGTTTTTTTATATTCCTGTATTTCTTGGGGCTTAATTAAAGAAAGATGCTGAATATTAATAGATTCAGTTCTTTCAATTGTTTTTATTTTTTCAACGGAAGAATGGAAGGTGTATGGGAAGATGGATGGGACTGAATTTTAGGACTGGTTTCCAACTGTTGTTGGATACATTGCCGGTTATGTCTATTTATAGTAATTTCCATCTGAATTTACATTTCATTACATGAAATTTCCTCTGGATTTGCATTTCATTTCCTGTTGAGGATAAGTGGATAAGTTGGTGTTCTGCTGCTCTGCTGCATGTAGGCTCTGCTGCTAAGTTCTGCTGCATGTAGGCTGCACATGGGCTTGTCGCTGAGGCTGGATAGACGCTATTGACGAAACAGATAGGAGTCATAGGAAATAGGGGAGATCTTCATATTTCGTTGCAGGAAGCCGTCATATTGGACTCTTTACTTCATATGTCATGATGACATCACCGGAGTGATTTGAGGTTGCTTTTCATTATGTATCGGAGATGTTGGCATAGAAGCCACTTTTGTTGACTTCTTTACTAAGCTTGATGGTGACCACTTTACTAAGTGTGATGGTGACCACTTTACTAAGTTTGATGGTGACAAGTTATGCTTGATATGGATAAGGCAATTCTTGATGGAAATTGTGAGACAGATACCACGTGACGACGTGGTTCCCATAATAGGTACTGGAAGCTTCATAATATTTGTGGAAAATTGAGTGGCTTTGTGAGACGTTATTTCTTATCTTTTCTTCGGATGGAGATGAATCCTTCATTATCACTTTTTATTTCTTCAGCCTCGGTATCTGCATCAGGAGCAATTGTCTCAAAGGGATTCTCATCTGCCCAAAGATTGTGTAGCTGATTGAGGCTTAATGGCGAGTTGTCAGAGGATCTTTCTTTATGGATTTGTTCCATAATTTCTTTTTGGAGATCTTTTTTGAACTGTAGTAAATCTGCCGCTGCAAGAAGAGCAGGAGAAGATACAGAACATGTATTCTTTTGTTTATCTGGAGTATTGACTGGAGGAGGTTTTTCTTTTTCTTTTTCAGGAGTTCTGAGAATTTCTGAAAAGGAAGGCTTTAGAGCTTGATCAGCAGAATATTGCTGTAAGATTGCCGTGTAATCAAATTGATGCCAGAATTTGATGTATATGACTCTGGATAGAACCGGTGGACTGAAGTCCATTTCTTTGTAAAAATTCCATTTTAGGATCCATGGGATTTCATGTTTACAATAGAAGTGCATGGTAACATAAGGTTCTGTTGCTAACTGTAAATATTGATAAAGGCTTTTTTCTTCTGTTTTGAGAGAGGCTTTATAGGCTACTGAATAGGATTCATAAAGGGGAAGAAGGGCTTGAGGAAGGAGATCCTTAGTGGCTCCAAAGGGTAGCCAAAATTGTGTAAAAAACCACATAGGTATTTTTTGAAAGGTGGATTTAAACCGGATAAACCAGGAATGCTGGAACGCTGGATTTTGATAACAAAGAATGGCTTCCCAAGCGGAAATATAGTCATAATAATTGAAGATGAGGTCTGAATCAATTCTTTGCGGCATATGCAGAGGTTGTCCCCAATCATCTGCTGAGAGAATATGCATAATCTTGATTTTGGAATATAGGATGTTAATATGGGATGGTAAGGCATTTAAATAGGAGTTTTTAGAGCCATCAGTATGGTCTTTATGAATGATTTGCTGTAGGGGAGGATGAATAGATTCCTTTATTTTCTGAGGAGAGGAACTGGTTGAAGCTATAATCCATGAGGCACTTAATTTTGTTATCATATTTATGGATAAATCAATATATTTCTTTGATTGGCTTAAATTGGCCATGAGGAAAAGATATAATAGTGATGATTTATCCATAAATATGATAACAAAATTAAGTGCCTCATGGATTATAGCTTCAACCAGTTCCTCTCCTCAGAAAATAGAGGAATCTATTCATCCTCCCCTACAGCAAATCATTTATAAAGATACTTCAGCTGTACCCATAAAAGATGTTGCAAAAATTCAAGGCGATAAAGGCAAATCTGACTTAGTTTACAAATCAGATTTATGTCATGTTATAGAACAAAATAATTATACAAATATCAACCTTCATACTATTAGCCAACAGACTAACAGAATTGAAGAGAAAGTAGAATCTATTGTCAAAATTCATGAAGCATCCTCCTCTTCTCAAAAAGTAATAAAGACACAAACTTTAGGTTTTCAGGGAGAAATCCTAAGGGATATAAAGCTAGAAAAGAAACCTTTAAAATTTTCTGATGAACTTATTAATCAATTGTCACACAGTTTTACTAATATAAAACTGCAAGAAAATAAAAATCAAAAAGCTGAGAAATCTATAAATGTTTTAGGCTCAACTTCAAAAAATTCTACTTCAAATAATTCTACTTCCGGCTCCGATTCTGAAGCCATAGATTTTGACGAAACTTCTCAAGAAGAATCTCAAGATAATCAAAACCATCAAGACTCTCTACAACTCAATAAAATATTTAAAAGACAAAAGCCAATTGTTACTACAGCCAAAACAAGAAATTATTATCCACGACCAACACCAGTAGATCTTCAATTCGAAGAACAAGCTACGCTCAATGGTCTTAAATTTGAAAGTTCATCAATATATGAATGGAGTGTGGACGGCTTATCTGAATATCAAATCATCCAATTATGCCAACAGATGATGATCTATGCTTCTACTATGATAGCTGCCGGTAATGATCAAAAACATGCAGCAAATGCTGTTGTCCTTGGTTTTACTGGACAGTTAAATGGTTGGTGGGAAAAATACTTATCCGACCTAGAAAGACAAACTATTCTAAATGCAGTAAAAAGAGATCCAGCCGGAAACCCTCTTATGACTCCCCAAGGACAAATGATCCCTGATTCCGTTTATATGCTTATTAGCAATATCATAAAACATTTTGTTGGAAATTATATGAATGTAGAAGAAAAATTAAAAACCCAACTAATCAATTTATCATGCCCAACTTTATCTGATTTTCGATGGTATAAAGACGTTTTCTTATCAAAACTTTATACAATTGATTCAAGCAATGCAGAATTTTGGAAAGAAAAATTTATATCAGGTCTTCCTAAACTTTTTGCAGAAAAAGTTCGAGAAGAATTACTATCCGAAAATTATGGGAATTTGAACTATGCAATGTATACATATGGCGATTTAATCCAAAAAATTAATAAAGTTGGATTTTCCTTATGCAATGAAATGAAACTCAAACGGCAAATAGAAAACCAGAAACGTATCAGTAAATATGAACTCGGAGATTTCTGCTATCAATTTGGCATGGAACCATTAATAAGTCCTTCAAGCCAAAAGAAAAAACATACTTTAAAAAGAAATTATCAAAAAAGAAAATCAAACCAATTTGCAACACCACGATATTATACGCCCTCTCAAAGATATTATAAAAAATCCTTTCATCGTACTCCTTATAAAGAATCAAGGAAAGCTTTTTCAAAAGAAAAACCATCTTCCTCTTACCAGAAACAAAAACAAAAAGACATACAATGCTACAATTGCAAAGAAAAAGGCCATATAGCACCTGACTGCCCACAATTAAAAGTGAAAACGGAAAAAGAAGTAAAAACTATTCTAAAAGGATCTTCAATAACATCCGATACAGATAATTCTTCTGATACCTGTCATTGCAAAATATTTGATAGCGAAATCCAATATGAATCTGCCTCTTCCTCTTCTTTATCCTTAAATATGCTTTCTGCTCCAGAAGAATTAATACTCGAAATGTTTAAAGATCTTAAAGATGAAGAATTAAAAAATAAATATTTTGAAAAAATCCATACACTAAATAAAGGCAACAAAAAAGGAAAACCTACATTAAATACTTTACCGGAACAATTTAGCATTAAAACTGTTTTAGACAGATTAAGAGAACAAAATGTTCCTCCTCATCTAACAATTCCAGACCTTCATAAAGAAATAAATTCCTTAAAACAGAACCTACTAGAACTTCAAGACCTCAAAGCAAGAGTTGAGAATCTTGAATTTCATCTCTTAAAAACTTATCAAGAAAATAATGAGAAAATTGAAAAAAGTGAAAATAACGAAGACAATACTAATATTGAAAATCAAGACAACGTTGATGATAGTTTAAAAAATTTCATCAATTCGTTATCAAGAAATCCATTTCCAAAATGGAAAACCCAAGTCACAATTCAGATCAAAAAATTCTCTGTTACAACCCTGTGCTTACTTGACAGTGGCGCAGATGTCAATGTTATACGTGAAGATTTAATCCCGAAAAAATATTATCTAAAAACCAAAAATAAACTCAATCTAGCTACAGCCAAGACACAACTCCTAATCAACTACAAATTAAACAATGTTTATGTCCGAAAAAACGAAATATACATAAAGACAAACTTTTTTCTGGGGAAGGATTTAAACAATGATGTAATCCTTGGAAATCCTTTTCTACAAATATTACAGCCCTTTCAAATTGATTCTACAGGCCTAAAAACTGTCATAAATAATAAAGAAGTAATTTTTGAATTTGAATAAGTAATTATCCAGTCTCAAATAAACAAATTATCTTGCTACTAACTTCAGTACCACTATTGCCATTCTTTTCCCTTATCTAGTCGTAGTTCTACTCCTTATCCAGGGTATCTTTGCCACCATGGCATCAAGCTCTAGCAAAAGCAAAGCCCCTCTTGAATCCAGCTCTTCCTCCAGACCTACATCCCAGCAAATGATCATTCCTTTCTTCAACCCAGGATTATCCATCACCTCTCAAGAACTGATCAATGCTCATTGGAGTGCCATCCTTTCCGATAAAAAGAAAAATACAAGAAAAACCTTATCTAAAATTGTAACCCATATCAAGGATTTAGAAACCCAAATACTGATGTGTCAAAATAGCCATCAAAAAGCACTGTTATCTATTTCTGCGGATGAAAAAACATCCAGAATTAACCTCCTGGAAAAGGTTAAAACAACCCTTCCAGAAGATATTGCTGCAAGAATAAGAGAAAAAACTCTTTCTTGTCAGATCAAGGAGCGCTTAATGTTCAAAGCGCATTATATTAGCTGGGCAACTGGCTTTCCCAAGTTGTTCCTGCCATCACATGCAGTCGACATCTCTTATATCGAGCAAGGCTTAGTCCAAAGATTTTCTTTATCCAGTGATGATTTTGAGGTAATCCAGCAGCTCCCTGCAATCGTGCGACATGCCCTTCGCAGTCTTGGCAGCACCAAAAGACAACTTCTTATCACAATCTCATCAAGCTTGGGAGAAAGATCTGAAATACGGTTTTTTCAGCCTTATCAATTATGGAGCATTATGCAGCTAGAAGAAGGAGATTTAATTTGCAAAAAATTTAGTCCTTCTTTAAATGCTTATGAACATCACGAACATCTCCTGTTTAACTATCCACCACAGTGGTATGAAGCTCATGAAATTGCTACAAAGGCATATAGCTTAGAACGTCTCCAAAATTATGATCCAGCCTCTGATCAGTATCAAAGATTTCTCACTTTAAGGGGACATCTCGAATTTGCATCCACATACAGATATGTTTGGTGTGACGGTCGACGAGTTGTCTGCATTGATGATGACCTCGCCGAACAAACTACAACTATACAACATCCTTCTAAATCTGGACATCCAGCATTAAATCAAATCCTCAGTGCCTATGAAGATATTTCTTTTGATATTTTAGAGACCACTCGAGAAAACTTAATTCAGCTATTCCATGGTGAACTGAGAAATAATAACTGGCATTCAGAAGACTCAACTGAAGCAGACTAAAGCGTCATCCTCTTTATCACGCAGCTCAATTTTCCACAAATATTATGAAGCTTCCAGTACCCATTATGGGAACCACGTCGTCACGTGGTATCTGTCTCAAAATTTCCATCCAAGAATGGCCTTATCCTTATCAAGTATAACTTGTCACCATAACGTTGTCACCATCAAGCCTATCAAAGAAGTCAACAAAAGTGGCTTCATTGCCAACATCTCCGATCGATACTTATAAAACAATATCAAAAGCAACTAGATGATGTCATCATAATAAGGACATATGGAGTCAAACATTACGGCTATATGGCTTCATACAACGAAGACCACCTCTCTTCACTATGACGCCTATCAAAAGACTCAATAAGCTCCAGCGACAAGCCCACGTGCATCCTACATGCAGCAGAACTTAGCAGCAGAGTCTACATGCAGCAGAGCAGCAGAACTCCAGCTTATCCACTTATCCACAACAGGAAATGAAATACAAATCCAGCTGAAATTTTATGTAATGAAATGTAAATTCAGATGGAAATTACTATAAATAGACATAACCGGCAATGTATCCAACAACAGTTGGAAACCAGTCCTAAAATTCAGTCCCATCCATCTTCCCATACACCTTCCATTCTTCCGTTGAAAAAATTGGTATCAGAGCCAAGTTTGGCCCCGGGAGAGTGTCATCAAGTCCACTTGTAATCAATTTTGATTATCAATAAAGTTGCTTTGTGAGTATTTCTTCACTTATGTTAAGCATATGTTGTGCTTTATTGTTGTTGTTTAAGGGATTGCTGACTCAGAAGTAAGAGAGTCAAAAGTCTTAATACTTAGTTGTGTGTTTGTTATTATTGAGAAATTTTGATCATTTCCACCCGGAGCGCAGAGGTAGCCATTTGTATCGCCGTTGTTAAGCCGTGTGAAGGCGTTTTAAGGCGTGTTGTTGGTGTGTAAATCCTCAAAGCGTTAGATACTCGTGGTGGATTTGGTAAAGAATTCCTCAGTAATACAAATTATGGCTAAGTTTATTAAGAAGATTGTACTTTCTTCTTCCTCATCATCAAATTCCTTATCTTCTATGTCTATTAGAAATAGTGAAGAAATTAGCTATGATGATTTAGATCAAGTTATTTGTGACTGGACAATTCCAACTGTTCAAAAACATGAAGTTTATCAAATGGGAAGTTTTCAATTAAAATCAAGTTATAAGATAAAAACAATTGAAAGAACTGAATCTATTACTAGTAATATTCAGCATCTTTCTTTAATTAAGCCCCAAGAAATACAGGAATATAAAAAAAACATATAATTATATTCATTTTGGCTTAGTACAAGTTGCTTTAAAACCTTTAACAAGACTTGGATTAAGAACAGAAGCTCTTATGTATGTTCAAGATACAAGACATAAAAAATTCAGTGATTCATTAATTGGAATGGTTGAATCAAGTCTGGCCAACGGCCCTACTTTCTTCAACTGTTTTCCCAATTTCTCTGTTTCTCTTACAGATCCAGGAGCACATGAAGCCCTTACCTTAGCCATCCAAACAAAAGGTTTTGATATGAATCCTCATAATCAAAATCTTGCCATTGTTTATCGAGTTTATTATAAACTAATGAATTCAGTTGTTCCAGGCATAGCCTATTCACATCAAGCTAAAGGTATGACTACCTTATTCCAAACCAATTTAAAAAATAAAGTTAATATTCCTAAACTCATCCAATGGAATGATATTAATTTATCCGGTAAATGGCTTTTAGAAAATGCTCAACCAGAAAAACCTAAGGAAAATCAAGATATAGAAAACATAATCGAACATGAAGACGGAAGTGTTGAAATAAATTTCCAAATAGACTCTAGACTTACAACCCCTACAGTTTATCAACCTTCTAAAAAATCCTATTCTCATCCTCCTTCAGTAGTAGGATCATCCATACAGGAACCACCTCAGGTAAATTTAAGGCCTACAGGACTTGTTTATCCTTCTTATCAAGCATCTCCATCTCATACATACAATCCCTCTGAAGCAGATTTCAACATAAATGTTATTGAAAGTTTTGAAATTAATAAAGAAGTTTTAAAAAAGAATTTAGCCGCACATCCTCTAACAAAACCTTTCTTTAAATATGTTTCTTCAGAACATCAAAACTTTTTGAAAGAAAAATGGTATAAATATATGTGTGATCATGAAATCAATATTTATTTCTTTGATTGGCTTAAATTGGCCATGAGGAAAAGATATAATAGTGATGATTTATCCATAAATATGATAACAAAATTAAGTGCCTCATGGATTATAGCTTCAACCAGTTCCTCTCCTCAGAAAATAGAGGAATCTATTCATCCTCCCCTACAGCAAATCATTTATAAAGATACTTCAGCTGTACCCATAAAAGATGTTGCAAAAATTCAAGGCGATAAAGGCAAATCTGACTTAGTTTACAAATCAGATTTATGTCATGTTATAGAACAAAATAATTATACAAATATCAACCTTCATACTATTAGCCAACAGACTAACAGAATTGAAGAGAAAGTAGAATCTATTGTCAAAATTCATGAAGCATCCTCCTCTTCTCAAAAAGTAATAAAGACACAAACTTTAGGTTTTCAGGGAGAAATCCTAAGGGATATAAAGCTAGAAAAGAAACCTTTAAAATTTTCTGATGAACTTATTAATCAATTGTCACACAGTTTTACTAATATAAAACTGCAAGAAAATAAAAATCAAAAAGCTGAGAAATCTATAAATGTTTTAGGCTCAACTTCAAAAAATTCTACTTCAAATAATTCTACTTCCGGCTCCGATTCTGAAGCCATAGATTTTGACGAAACTTCTCAAGAAGAATCTCAAGATAATCAAAACCATCAAGACTCTCTACAACTCAATAAAATATTTAAAAGACAAAAGCCAATTGTTACTACAGCCAAAACAAGAAATTATTATCCACGACCAACACCAGTAGATCTTCAATTCGAAGAACAAGCTACGCTCAATGGTCTTAAATTTGAAAGTTCATCAATATATGAATGGAGTGTGGACGGCTTATCTGAATATCAAATCATCCAATTATGCCAACAGATGATGATCTATGCTTCTACTATGATAGCTGCCGGTAATGATCAAAAACATGCAGCAAATGCTGTTGTCCTTGGTTTTACTGGACAGTTAAATGGTTGGTGGGAAAAATACTTATCCGACCTAGAAAGACAAACTATTCTAAATGCAGTAAAAAGAGATCCAGCCGGAAACCCTCTTATGACTCCCCAAGGACAAATGATCCCTGATTCCGTTTATATGCTTATTAGCAATATCATAAAACATTTTGTTGGAAATTATATGAATGTAGAAGAAAAATTAAAAACCCAACTAATCAATTTATCATGCCCAACTTTATCTGATTTTCGATGGTATAAAGACGTTTTCTTATCAAAACTTTATACAATTGATTCAAGCAATGCAGAATTTTGGAAAGAAAAATTTATATCAGGTCTTCCTAAACTTTTTGCAGAAAAAGTTCGAGAAGAATTACTATCCGAAAATTATGGGAATTTGAACTATGCAATGTATACATATGGCGATTTAATCCAAAAAATTAATAAAGTTGGATTTTCCTTATGCAATGAAATGAAACTCAAACGGCAAATAGAAAACCAGAAACGTATCAGTAAATATGAACTCGGAGATTTCTGCTATCAATTTGGCATGGAACCATTAATAAGTCCTTCAAGCCAAAAGAAAAAACATACTTTAAAAAGAAATTATCAAAAAAGAAAATCAAACCAATTTGCAACACCACGATATTATACGCCCTCTCAAAGATATCATAAAAAATCCTTTCATCGTACTCCTTATAAAGAATCAAGGAAAGCTTTTTCAAAAGAAAAACCATCTTCCTCTTACCAGAAACAAAAACAAAAAGACATACAATGCTACAATTGCAAAGAAAAAGGCCATATAGCACCTGACTGCCCACAATTAAAAGTGAAAACGGAAAAAGAAGTAAAAACTATTCTAAAAGGATCTTCAATAACATCCGATACAGATAATTCTTCTGATACCTGTCATTGCAAAATATTTGATAGCGAAATCCAATATGAATCTGCCTCTTCCTCTTCTTTATCCTTAAATATGCTTTCTGCTCCAGAAGAATTAATACTCGAAATGTTTAAAGATCTTAAAGATGAAGAATTAAAAAATAAATATTTTGAAAAAATCCATACACTAAATAAAGGCAACAAAAAAGGAAAACCTACATTAAATACTTTACCGGAACAATTTAGCATTAAAACTGTTTTAGACGGATTAAGAGAACAAAATGTTCCTCCTCATCTAACAATTCCAGACCTTCATAAAGAAATAAATTCCTTAAAACAGAACCTACTAGAACTTCAAGACCTCAAAGCAAGAGTTGAGAATCTTGAATTTCATCTCTTAAAAACTTATCAAGAAAATAATGAGAAAATTGAAAAAAGTGAAAATAACGAAGACAATACTAATATTGAAAATCAAGACAACGTTGATGATAGTTTAAAAAATTTCATCAATTCGTTATCAAGAAATCCATTTCCAAAATGGAAAACCCAAGTCACAATTCAGATCAAAAAATTCTCTGTTACAACCCTGTGCTTACTTGACAGTGGCGCAGATGTCAATGTTATACGTGAAGATTTAATCCCGAAAAAATATTATCTAAAAACCAAAAATAAACTCAATCTAGCTACAGCCAAGACACAACTCCTAATCAACTACAAATTAAACAATGTTTATGTCCGAAAAAACGAAATATACATAAAGACAAACTTTTTTCTGGGGAAGGATTTAAACAATGATGTAATCCTTGGAAATCCTTTTCTACAAATATTACAGCCCTTTCAAATTGATTCTACAGGCCTAAAAACTGTCATAAATAATAAAGAAGTAATTTTTGAATTTGAATAAGTAATTATCCAGTCTCAAATAAACAAATTATCTTGCTACTAACTTCAGTACCACTATTGCCATTCTTTTCCCTTATCTAGTCGTAGTTCTACTCCTTATCCAGGGTATCTTTGCCACCATGGCATCAAGCTCTAGCAAAAGCAAAGCCCCTCTTGAATCCAGCTCTTCCTCCAGACCTACATCCCAGCAAATGATCATTCCTTTCTTCAACCCAGGATTATCCATCACCTCTCAAGAACTGATCAATGCTCATTGGAGTGCCATCCTTTCCGATAAAAAGAAAAATACAAGAAAAACCTTATCTAAAATTGTAACCCATATCAAGGATTTAGAAACCCAAATACTGATGTGTCAAAATAGCCATCAAAAAGCACTGTTATCTATTTCTGCGGATGAAAAAACATCCAGAATTAACCTCCTGGAAAAGGTTAAAACAACCCTTCCAGAAGATATTGCTGCAAGAATAAGAGAAAAAACTCTTTCTTGTCAGATCAAGGAGCGCTTAATGTTCAAAGCGCATTATATTAGCTGGGCAACTGGCTTTCCCAAGTTGTTCCTGCCATCACATGCAGTCGACATCTCTTATATCGAGCAAGGCTTAGTCCAAAGATTTTCTTTATCCAGTGATGATTTTGAGGTAATCCAGCAGCTCCCTGCAATCGTGCGACATGCCCTTCGCAGTCTTGGCAGCACCAAAAGACAACTTCTTATCACAATCTCATCAAGCTTGGGAGAAAGATCTGAAATACGGTTTTTTCAGCCTTATCAATTATGGAGCATTATGCAGCTAGAAGAAGGAGATTTAATTTGCAAAAAATTTAGTCCTTCTTTAAATGCTTATGAACATCACGAACATCTCCTGTTTAACTATCCACCACAGTGGTATGAAGCTCATGAAATTGCTACAAAGGCATATAGCTTAGAACGTCTCCAAAATTATGATCCAGCCTCTGATCAGTATCAAAGATTTCTCACTTTAAGGGGACATCTCGAATTTGCATCCACATACAGATATGTTTGGTGTGACGGTCGACGAGTTGTCTGCATTGATGATGACCTCGCCGAACAAACTACAATTATACAACATCCTTCTAAATCTGGACATCCAGCATTAAATCAAATCCTCAGTGCCTATGAAGATATTTCTTTTGATATTTTAGAGACCAATCGAGAAAACTTAATTCAGCTATTCCATGGTGAACTGAGAAATAATAACTGGCATTCAGAAGACTCAACTGAAGCAGACTAAAGCGTCATCCTCTTTATCACGCAGCTCAATTTTCCACAAATATTATGAAGCTTCCAGTACCCATTATGGGAACCACGTCGTCACGTGGTATCTGTCTCAAAATTTCCATCCAAGAATGGCCTTATCCTTATCAAGTATAACTTGTCACCATAACGTTGTCACCATCAAGCCTATCAAAGAAGTCAACAAAAGTGGCTTCATTGCCAACATCTCCGATCGATACTTATAAAACAATATCAAAAGCAACTAGATGATGTCATCATAATAAGGACATATGGAGTCAAACATTACGGCTATATGGCTTCATACAACGAAGACCACCTCTCTTCACTATGATGCCTATCAAAAGACTCAATAAGCTCCAGCGACAAGCCCACGTGCATCCTACATGCAGCAGAACTTAGCAGCAGAGTCTACATGCAGCAGAGCAGCAGAACTCCAGCTTATCCACTTATCCACAACAGGAAATGAAATACAAATCCAGCTGAAATTTTATGTAATGAAATGTAAATTCAGATGGAAATTACTATAAATAGACATAACCGGCAATGTATCCAACAACAGTTGGAAACCAGTCCTAAAATTCAGTCCCATCCATCTTCCCATACACCTTCCATTCTTCCGTTGAAAAAATTGGTATCAAAGCCAAGTTTGGCCCCGGGAGAGTGTCATCAAGTCCAATAGAAATTGTCTTATTCAGTAGTGTTATCAAGACTTCTAATATTTACATAATAGTTGAAATACAATGAAATTTGATTGTTTATGACCTTGATGCTCATGAGAATTTGATTTATGTGGTGTTGTTATAATAATTTGAGTACGGCTTAAGAATCTAAAGAGCTCCAGATTCTTGGGTCTTACACAATTCTACCAATCTATGTTGATGATATGATCCTTAGCAGCAATGATCACACTGGCATCTCTAAACTAAAGTCACATCTCATGGGTATCTTCAAAATGAAGGACTTTGGTCCTTTGACTTACTTTCTGGGATTAGAAGTTGTACGTAACAAGGACGGAATCCGAGTCACTAAATCAAAATATGCAAATGACTTACTTCATTCTACACGACTCAACGATACCAAAACCTTTGCTACTCCTATAGAGCTAAATGTCAAAATCAACAAAGAAGATGGGAATCCTTTTCCAGATCCTACTATATTTTGTCGTCTCATCAGCAACCTTCTCTACTTAAAAATGACTTGACCAGATATCTCCCATGCTGTGCAAACTGTCAGTCAATTTATTGGGGATCCTCATAAACCACATCTTCAAGCTGTCTATTGGTTTTTTTCATTCTGTCAAAGGTACTCTTACTTGTGGCTTATTGTACCCCTCCATATCCTCGTTACAATTGCAAGCCTATGCTAATGCCGATTGAGTAGGATGTTCGGATACCCATTAATCAACGACAGGCCAGTGTATGTTCTTAGGGCCCTCTCTCATTTATTGGAAAAGCAAGAAACAAAGCACAGTCTCAAAATTAACCGCTAAATCAAAATATCGTTCCATGTTTGCCACAAGTAGCGAGGTTATATGGCTCCAGCATCTTCCTCGTGAGTTTGCAGCCTTCCTCAGTGGCCCTACCCCTTTATATGTAGATAATACTCAAGAATACCATCTTCCATGAGCGTATTAAGCATATTGAGACTAACTGCCATTTCATCTGTCAACATTTTGTCATTGACAAATCTGTCTACCATATATTTCATCATCTGAACAACTAGCATACATGTTTACCAAAGGACTACCCAAGGATCGTCATGATTACATTATTTCCAAATTGATGCTTCCTGAACAACCACATCAATTTGAGGGGGAGTGCAGAAGCATAATAACATTAGGCCCATCAGGCTCATCAGGCCATCCCACATGACGCATTTAGTTAGTTAGTCATTAGTCAATATTCTGTATAACTGTATGCTTTATTGTCTTCCTTATTTGCCTATAATTAGATACCAATTATTGTAAATCAGCCTTTAATCAAGGCAATACACATTATAAATGTGAAGGTCAATTCCCATCCAAAGCATAGGACAATTTCCTCAATTTCTCTAGGTCTATCTTCTTCTCTTAAAATTGTTGATATAAGGATTTACACATCCTTCCAACTGCATGATGAAAAGCCGCCATCCTTTCACAAAGATATCACTAGCCCTTTATTGTTTCCCCAAATCAAAGCCAATAGGAACAGCCGTCCAGGTAATAGGAAATGTGAGAACAACTATAACACTAAACTCAATCTTCAAGTTGAAAAAAGTGTTGCAGATTTTATAAATACAAGATGCTCCCTCGAAGAGGGTAAGGCAGACTTTATGCAATGCTCATAGTATCATGGTATCACAGTGATTGAGATTTAGGGTTTAGCCTACTTCTTGGTTTATGGAAGTCTAATCAGTACTCTCTTCACAACTTTGGCTAAGCAGCAGTCAATCAGGCTTTAGCATTGGTTGCTTATATGTTGTAGTTGTCTACATATGCGTTGGGCCTATGATGCCCAGATACGAACATAGATGCGGACACGGACATGGGGATCGGGGATACGACTCTACACTTTGGAAAATTTAGGACACGGATACGGATACAGATGTCCTAAATCTCCCTTAAAATTACATTTTAATTAATGAAATTATCATTTTTTATGTTCAATTCCAATAATTTTCATGTTGAAAAGCAAGAAAACTTAATGAAATAAACGAACTAATGGACTTGCTAAGTAAGAAATACTAAAATTATACCCCAGAAGTATCGGTGCAGTATCAGGTACCAGTACAAGTATCATATCGGTCCGATATGGATACGTTGGGCTTATACAAGTATCCGGGTATCATAGCGTTGGGCATAATGATCTTACATGCTGGGCTTTGTATGCTTTCGAGTGTGCTTGTTGTATGGACATCTTTTATCATTAATGTAATTTACCATTACTGCTTTTTAAAATAAAATAAATAATACGTGGATCATCCACATAAAAGAACACCTAACAAAAAAAGGAGCACCAACCAGGATTGCCATGCTTCCACCAATCACAAATCAGCACACACCCACAACACCTGCAACTACACATAATAAGACATTCTATGGGAGCTAATAATTAGAAAAATACCTTGTCCAAGTACAACCCAATGGCACAATACAACACTGTATCAAGCATCATCATAAGGAGGCAGGCCAAAAAATTCACTCCAGAGGAAGCCTAGAGAAAAAAAAATTTGAAATATTAGAGAACAGATGGAGGAAATATAAAGAAGGAACAAAATGAAGATTACCTCACACACTATACATCTACCTGCCATATATTGCTCCAGCGGACACCAACATGAGCACGCTCATAGTCAGCGAAGTTTACTGTCCCAAGGGCAAAAGCCGTTGGTGAAAGTAAAGAAGCCAAAATCTTCAATATCCTGCAAGTAAAGACAACAGAGTTTCAATTTGATTAGTAGATAAGACAAAAGAGTGGTGATACAGAGAACAATGGCTATATTTCAATGCGCTACACATCACCTTGCAGGCCGATCTCATTGCAGGCAGATCATTAGAAATGAAGGGAAGAACATGCAATTGGCAATGGCCAAAAAACCACACATTGTTTCCACTGGCACACATAGGCGTAAAGCACAGGTACCAAAGGCCATCTATGGCATGACTACACCCGAGGAACGCACAGTGTAATGGGGCACATACTGTGGTGCACAGGCCAGTGGAAATAAAGGGAACTACCATAGATTGGCAATGGCCCAGAAACCAGCACCACTGTCACAAACACACTTAAGCGCAAGGAACAGGCACCAGGTTGTCAAAATCTAGCCTAGGCACAAGACACAGGAACCTGGTCTCTGCAATATGTTTCCTTTTAGAATATGTAATATCCTGGACATGGACCCACGTGGGCCCATATTTGGCCAGCCCAGGTTAGGAATGGGCTGGGTCTTCTTAGTTTTAATAATAATCTGTTTGGACCTGTATTAATTTTATTTCTGTAGGGGCCCATATTCTTTAATGGCTTAGTGACCAAGGCCCATAGATTTGTTGAGCAACTCAGCCTAGGGCCATTAAGGCATTATAGGAATTCTTATAAGGACTCCTTAAGGTGAAGATTTCAATTAGGACTCCAATGGCCTGGATGTTCCAAGTATATAAAAGGTCGTGTCCCTTATTTTTCTTCCATACCATCTATTGCAATTGAGAGAGAGGAGATAGAAGATTCAAGCCCTAGTCTAAGTTTTGTTGAGGCGGGTAGGGAGTGAAGGGAATTGCGAAGGAGAAGAAGAGATCAGTCGCGGAGAGTATTACGAATGTCCTATTCGCGGCCTCACATCAAGCGAACAAGTGATAACCTATACGTAACGTGAGTAGATTTCTACTTGTGTACATGAAACTTTCCTTTTTTGATCAATGAACCCTCAAATCCATGACAGTGATTATTTGTTTATGGCTTGACAATTAAGGAATAGACATAATAAATAATGGTAAGAGTGATTATTTATGGATAATGAATGATTGATGGCTGGTTTCCTCCTCTTATGTGGTCTAACGTGATAAGGCTACAATTGACAAAGTGACTGCTAAAGTACAAGATTTGCCCCCGCCGACATGCAGTGGGGCCTAGAAAAGATGAAAATCCCTGTCTTTAGTTTGGGAATTCACCCCATTGCACTGCTCATTGTAGATAATATTATTAGGATGCCACCAATACCCAAATGGCCCTCCAAACTAGAAAGAATTCACAGCAGAAAGTGGGAGTTTCAGAATTCATATCGTTTTTGTGCTCTTTTACGAATTGGATTGTGGGGTCCATGTGGACCACCTGATGCCAGATCTGGACCATAGATCTGCTAGAAGATTGAGGGGTGACCCTACAGAACATATCCTGATTGGGAACCAACCCAGTTGGGCCTACAGATGTTAACCAGAAATCTGTCCTCAAGAAGACCAGCACAGTCGACAGCTCTGTTATTAATGTTTGATGATCGGAACCCACTTTCAGGTGTAGAAACTTGGGCCAATTGGATTTCTAGGATTAGTATGCTTCTTAGACATTGAGTTATGCAGCAAAGATGAAGCATTTACAGAGAGATTCAAATCGGAGATGGGATTTTTCACATCCCAGGTCGTCAAAACATGTTTTGGTCATCTAGGGTTGTGAACCCACATGGCTCACCTGATCAACGATTAGGGCCGCTCATTTCGTAGGGGTTAGAGGGGCAACCCTGGGGATGGGATCCACTTGTGGATTGGACCATTGGGTCCCACCATCCAACTGCCCAAACCAGGCCTAACAAGAGACTCTGATGGGACGGATGGTTCTGTTTGAAACATATTGATATTCATAACAATTTCCAAAAATTCCAAAGAGCCCAGGAGGTTCCAGATTTATTTAACTAAGCCCCCTTTTAAGACTACTTCCCTCGAGAACATGTGATATGGATTTAGAAATCTTGTAAGAATGAATATTACTAATAATATGATGATTACTATTGTTTATGTAATACTTGATGATTCAAATTCTGAAAATTACTCATCAATTTATTTAATTAAGGCCTTATTTTAAGACTACTTCCCTTGAGAACAAGCGATGTGGATTTAGAAATCCTGTAAGAATGATTTTTACTAAAAATATCGTGATTATTATTGTTTATGTAGTATTTGATGATTCAAAGTCTGGAAATTACTCATCAATTCAGTATTATGCGTCTCAAAGATATAGTAAATATTTGATTGTATCTGAATTATTGGTTATGATTTGACCTTACTACTGAAATTAAGATGAATAGTTAGAATTTTCAGCAGACATGGGAAATGCCACATACCTAGGGGCCTGTTCTTTTGCAAGAATTTCTGCCAAAAATTTGGGTGGTTGGGGTTTTTGGGACATGATTTGACATCTTGTCCCTGGAATTTGCAAATGCCATGTTTATTTGCTAGAATTTCTGAATTCCACCACTTGAAAGTACTCAACTAACCCTTGAAATTTTCAGAATTCTACCCCTTAATTTTTTGCTAGAATTTCTGGATGCTCAAGTACAAGGAAGCATAAAGGAATTCCACTATGTCTAGGAATTTCAGAATTCCCCAGACATGAATTCTGTAAATTCTAGTAAAAGAACAGGCTCTAGGTACCGATTTCGACTTGAAGTGGGAGCCTGAGTTTAACCCAATGTATGTGGGACTAGTCACGCAAGAAGAACAAAATGTTGATGCATGACTTTAACTAATTTTGACGAGGGCTTGGTTCCTAATGAACCTCAAGAAAACTAATTGAATCTGAAACTTATATTTGAAATTGGGGTATCTAATTCTGCTGGCACTGGAATGATGTGCAGTGGAATACCAGATGCGGGGTAGGCAGAGACGGAGAGAGTAGAGATGGATGGTAAAGGGAATCGGTCAGGTCTTTCGCTTGAAAATTGGCCTAACGCCAACCTCCCCATCACGGGTGAGGAAGAAGAGGGAAATTGGAAAACCCAAATCACTCGATAAAAACTTTTCATTAATCAACTTTGAATAAGCCAAAAAGGCTTTACAATGTTTAAACAGATAAATGACTAACCCGAAGACTAATCTCAACCATCTAACCCCACTACGATTGAGATTAAAACAACTTAACTTTGATAAATAAAAGACATTAATCATTTAAATAATTCTAAATAGGATAAGGATAGGCGGGCCGGGCCCAAGGGCGGGCTGACCCATGGGGACCACGGGTCTGTCCTGCATCAATTGCATCATGGATTGAGACTTTTGAATTAAGAATCATGATGGCATACTAGTCATGATAAGGATTAACAAGTGTGGTGGTAAGACAAACCACGTTGTTGGTGATAGGGTCAACAATCTGATAAGAACCAAAAGAGAAAAGAGAGATAGATAGTCCAATTCAAGATTGGATTGTCTCCTAGATTGCCCAATTCGAGGATGGACAACTCCTTGCGCAAGCACATAAAGTTTGGGAAATATTTTTCTTGATTTTCATAAAGAGAGATACAAGACATTTATAGAATTCCTTGTCTCAAATATAGAAACTATTCCATCATTCACTAATTAATTACCTTAAATAATGAAAATCAATTAATAATCAATTACCTTAAGTCATGGATATTAATTAATAATCAATTACCTTAAGTCAAGGTAATCAATCACTAATCAATTTCTTAATTAAATGCAATCAATCACTAATCATATTGCCTAAATCAAGGTATTCAATCACTACTTTATTATCTCCATAATATGGAGAGATTAACATAATCAAAGATTTGCAACCTAATGTTGCTATTTGTATTCAAAACAATCCAAGCCCTTAGATCCTATCACAATCATAGTGGTAAGGCAAGCCACCTTGTTGATGAAGAACAAGGACTTCTCTCATGGTAGTATGGGCAACAATCATTGCGGGAAAACAAGCCACGTTATTGGGGAAGAACAAGCACTTCCATAGTGGAAGTATGGGCAACAATTGTGGTGGTAAGGCAAGCCACATTATTCAGGAAGAACTAGAACTTCCCTCGTGAGAGTATGAGAATAGACAAACATCACTCTCTTTTGAGGAGGGTCAGGTGAATTGAACTTTCCTTTTGAGGAAAGCTCTAAGAACTTTAGAACTCCCATGCGGGAGACTTGAATTTGGCCAGTGCGATAGTGTAGATAGGTACTTAGGGAAGAATTTGATAAGACACTAACATCACGGAACAACATCAATTTTTGTATTCAATTGTTATGCTACTTGATTAATGATTTTGACATCAATATATTATCCCTTGTTTTGGAAATTCTACTCACCAGTTTTACTGACAAATAGTTTACCCCACTTCAGGTGACAAGGTGTGGATGAGCATATGTTGATGAAGATAAAATAGGCATTTGGCATGTGCATTGTGAGGGTGAAAGATAGCAAGAAAATATAAGAACTAAATACATCATGTTTTAATTGTTGCGACTAATAAAGGTTTTGTCCACCTTTGCATTAGTTTTCTTTATAATTTTAAGATTTATTAATTTATGCCCATGAAACTGAATTGTTTATTTGACTATTGCATGCGGGGAAAATGAATAATCATTGTTGCAACACGGAATTCGAAGGGCCCCGGATACGGGGTCATTACAAGTTTATATTTCCAGCACAGCCAATACTAAATTTGCTTCCAAAATAAACGTGTCATTAATTTTTATTGTGGCAGCATTTTTATTAGAAATATAAGATCACACCCTGCATGTTTATTGCATTTGCAATTGTTAAGGCTGTAATTTTTGTTGTTTGATTCCCTCTATTAATAAATAGAAGTTCCGGAACCAGAGGGTCATCCTGGTGGATAGGAAACACGTTCCATAGTAGAGATCGATCCCTAGCGGGCGCCCTGTCCCTTCGCACTCCCGGCCAAAGTTTCTTTTTTTTTTGGTCATAGTTTAATGTTTTTCTTCGAGTTATGAAAACTATTAGTTTAGTACCTGAGCATATTTCAATTTCGACTAATTTATATCTCATGTTATCGATTTACATGTCATTTTCATTTTTAAGCATGATTTGCATCTGTGTAAGACTGTCAATGACTGAATTGTATATTCTTACTCTTCTAAACATGAACCTTGTGAAATTAGGCATGTGTCTAAGGCTCCAACTGGCATGCTTCAGGAAAACCTTATGCCTGGACTAACTGGAAACCACATTGATCAATAGATTATAGCCATCAATTTGAATACCATCAGAATTTCATTCAACTTGCCCATCCTTCCTCAAGCGTTTAAATCATTAACTATTGCCATTCAGAAATTGTGAATCTAAGCCATCACCAACCAAGGCATGCAATTGCAATCCATCCGCCAACTCTGAACACAGCTTGTCCCTACACTGGTGTACGCCAGCGTGGGGTGCAACTAGTACACGAAAATTTCTAAAAGAATGGAATCTTGAAATATCTTTAAGTAATCCGCTAGAAAATGTAACGGCACCAAAACTTACATTGGAACAGAAGGGTCATTGACTGTGTAGTAAGGAAAGAATGCTCCAAGAAAAGAAAGTGTGCCAACTGCAACTGCTGTTTTTGCTCGTGAAAAGAAGGTAGAGATCAAAAAGGAAAGTGTGATAGCACTGAGACTGAACACAAAGAAGTATGCAAACACCACTGTTTTATTGCTATACAGGAAAAGGCTACTCATTGTACAAACTGTAATGATTCCAGAAGAAATTCCAAACTGCACAAAGGACAAAATCATGGAAAAAGTGAGAACTCCAACTAATTATTTTATGCAATAAATAAAGCATATAAGCAGAAAACAAAAACATAAGAATATAAGGAGAGGTCCTTAAGAGGAAAAGTCGAAAAGTTTGATTCTCTATCTGCTATGAACATAAGATTTCATTTTCCTAGAGACAAGGTTGTTTGGGAATTATGGGTTAGGAGAGTTAGGCATCATTCTAGTCTGTAGCGAGTTGGAGTATGCATCTGTGTCGAGTTTTCTTTCTAACATTCTTTTTTTATTTCCGCATGCCAAAACCATGAACAACATGGATGTTTTCTGTTAAGTATTTTAAAATGCTTTATACTCTTTTCAGTTAATCATCCTATGTTCACATGTTTGGCTTGGTTTAGATCCTCCGAGAGTGGAGGCATTTTGCTGGTTGCCAGTTACCAAGTAATGTGTCTGCAGTGGATGATCTCAGGAGAGTAATCAAGTCGACTCAAATGAGATCTCACACATGTGCTCCTTGTGGGATCAAGAGAAAAAGTCAATCAATAACCTATTTCTTCGTTGTGACATTTCTTCTCATATATTGTACAACTTTTTTCTTGAGATGTAACATATGTTAGTATATCCGTGGTAGTTTAGGAGAACTTGTTGGCACATGGAGGATGAGTCCCTTTCATGGTTGTGGCTGGTTGCTTTGGCAGCTCATTCCCTGCACTATATTGTGGTCTACTGGAATGAGGGAAATGATAGAATTTTTAATGCTTCAGCAGTGGCCCCAAGGATGTGATTGATCCATTTTGCACAATTAGGAATGCCTGCATGGTTTGTGGTTTCATTAAAGATAAGCTTGAAAGCAGTCTCCTCTTCCAATAAGCAAGCAAAAATTCAATGTAAATGGGCAGCTAGAGGCAAGCAAGGCCAGCCAGTATATGAGACCTTCTTTAAACTTCTAAAGATCAAACTTTGCTGTCAGTTGGAATCAAAGATTCCAAAGAAGTACAGGTGTTGGCAATATTAGAAGCTTTGAGATATTCACAAGCTTTTCAGGATCCACTGATTGAGGAAAAGTGCACTTCGAAATTCTAATCCAGTTTCTTGGGTTGCTGGTGAAGGTGGACCCCAATGGAAATCCCAATTCTACTTAAATGAGATTTAATCTGTAATAACCGAGCCTACTTTTGTAGGCCAGCCCTCTTCCAGGTGGGCCAATGTAGTCCCAAACTATGTTTGGAGCCTGACTGGGAGTCTCCTAATTGATCGGAATGTTTTAGGACTTTTGGCAAGTCCATTGTAGGAGTCCCGGTAGAATTTCTCTCTCAGATTTTGTTTCCCAATAGACTTCATCTCTCAGAATAGCAGTTTCCAAACAGGACTCCCCACCAAACAATATATATATAGATTGGCAGAATCCATCGGAGGTACTGCTGTCAATTAGAGAGATCTGAAATATAACCCATTCAACTGTTCACAATACCGTCCCTTTGAGGGTCGACTGATGCTGTATATAAAGGGCCTGATTGCCCTAATTACATCCTAATTAGTATCTAATCAAATCTGCCTGATTGCCCTAATTACATCCTAATTAGTATCTAATCAAATCTCAGATCCTGAAATGGAGCTAATCAACTAAAATTGTACATGTGTGCTTTGACTAATGTTAAAATACAATAACTGGGCCTTAATGGGCCTGCTTCGATTGACACCCCCTCTCAAATTGATGCCGGGGAGTCATAAAGCAGCAATTTGGAGACAAGAAATTGATGCCGAGGCCGAGGAAGGCCCTTCGTGAAGATATCGGCAAACTGAAATTCTGTAGAGACATGAGGAAGACGAATGACATCACGCTTATATGCATCTCGAATAAAGTGGCAGTCAACTTCGATATGTTTGGTGCGTTCATGAAATACAGGATTTTCAGTGATTCGGATGGCTCCAGTATTATCAGCATGCAAAGAAGTAGGAGATGTTGGAGCGAACCCGAGTTCCGATAGAAGTCCCCGTAACCATAAAATCTCAGAACAAGCAGATGACATCGCCCGATATTCAGCTTCCGTGGAAGATCGGGACACACGTTCTTGTTTCTTGCATTTCCAAGAAACGAGAGAAGTGCCAAGGTACATGCACCAACCAGTAGTAGAACGGCGTGTGTCTGGACAGCCTGCCCAGTCAGCATCCGCATAAGCGGTCAGATGAAGAGGATTATCCTTTGGATAATATAAACCACGAGGGATAGTTTTTAACAGATAGCGAAGAATGCGCTTCACAGCTGTCAAATGAAGATGTCTAGGAGCGGTCATGAACTGGCTCACTAGATGAACGGCATAGGAGATGTCAGGTCTAGTGATGGTGAGATAGACAAGACTTCCCACTAGACGCCGGTAGGTGTGAGGATCAGGAAGAAGATCGCCATCATCCTTACTTAACTTGAGATTGACCTCGACAGGCGTATCGACAGGGGAAGAATCATGGAGGTTAGCCAACTCGATAAGATCTGATGTGTATTTGTGTTGATTAACAAATAGACCTTTGGGAGATTGATGCACTTCTAAGCCCAAGAAATAATGCAAGGGGCCCAAATCCTTCATACAGAAGGAATCCTTGAGAGAAGCCTGGAGGGATTTGATCATACCATCATCTGTGCCAGTGATAATGATATCGTCAACATATACGAGAAGCACAGTAACACCAGTAGAGGAGTGGCATAAAAAGAGAGATGGATCATAAGAACTTGGGGTAAAACCACTCTCGCATAAGCGACCCTTGAAGGTCTCGAACCATGCCCGAGGAGCTTGCTTGAGACCATAAAGTGATTTGCGCAGGCGACAGACACTCCTTTTAGAGGGAGAGGGGACACCTTGTGGTATCCTCATATAGACTTCTTCTTGCAGATCCCCATGGAGAAAAGCATTTTTGACATCCATTTGGTATAAAGGCCAGGATTTAGAGGCAGCAATGGCGAGAAGTAACCGAACAGAAGTCATTTTTGCCACAGGTGCAAACGTTTCCTCATAGTCAATGCCATACTCTTGTCTGTTACCGAGTGCTACAAGTCTAGCTTTGTGTCTATCCAAGGAACCATCAGATTTAAGCTTTATCGAGTGGATCCATTTGCAACCGATAGGTTTAACTCCGGAAGGACAATCCACAATATCCCAGGTGTGATTCTGATCCAATGCATCCAATTCTGCCTGCATAGCCTGGTTCCAGCAATCTTGTTGGACAGCCTGCAAATAAGAACTTGGGATAGAGATAGAAGAGAGAGTGGTCATCAAGGAAGTATGGGTAAATCCATACCTATCAGGCGGTCGAGAAGTTCTGGAGGAGCGACGTAAGGGAGGAGTAGTTGTAGAACTAGGTGTCGGTGGAGGATCAGGGGGAGGACCATCTGCAGTGGGAGGTTTCTCCCGACGGTGGTAGACAAAAGCAGGATTAAACCGAGTAACAGAGGTTTGATCCGAAAAACCTGGTAAGAGAGCTGGGGAAGAGGGATGAGGACTGTCCATGTGAGTGGGGAAGAAATATTGATTTTCAAAGAAAATAACATTCCGAGAAATCCTGATACGACGACCAATGGGATCATAACAAACAAAACCGTTTTGATTAGTGGCATAACCCAAAAAAGCACACCTGTGAGATTGTGCTGTGAGTTTCGTTCTTTCTGTGGGAGGTAAATGAACAAAGCAAACACAGCCAAAGGTATGTAAGTGATCAAACACAGGATGATGACCAAACAGTTTAAAATGAGGCGTTAAATGGCCAATGGTAGGGGAGGGAATGCGATTTATGAGATAAACAGCCGTGGTGAGAGCTTCAGTCCAAAAACGAGGGGGAACGGATGCTTCAATCAGAAGAGTTCGAGTGACATCAAGAAGATGTCTGTTTTTCCGTTCCGCAACCCCATTTTGTTGGGGAGTATACGGACAGGTACGTTGAGAAATGATTCCTTTATTGTTTAAAAAGGATTGAAAATCCTTGGAAACATACTCCCCCCCTGAGTCTGAGCGTAAAGTTTTAATGCATTTAGAGAATTGGTTTGCAACATATTGAACAAAAATTTTAAATGCAGTAAGAACATCAGACTTCGAATGTAATAAATAAATCCAAGTGAATCTACTGTAGTCATCAATGAATGTGACAAAGTACTTGAATTGATTATGTGAAATTGTCGGAGCAATGCCCCAAACATCACTGTGAATTAAGTCAAAACATGAAGTGCTCCGTGTGTCAGAGATTGGAAAGGGTAAAGTTTTACTCTTTCCTAATTTACAAGCATCACAGTTAAAAGAAGCAGAATCAATAGGTGTATTTATTAATCCAGAGTGAAATAAAGTAGACATTGTAGAAGCATTCGGATGACCAAGTCTATTATGCCACAATCGAGAATTATTCTGAAAAAAACAAAATAACTGACGCAAAGGTTTAGCATGAATAAATGAAGACACTGGTAAAGGAAAAAGTCTGCCACGCTTAGGCCCCCTCGCGATCACTTCCCCCGACTCCTGGTCCTGCACAACACAACCAGCAGAAGAAAAAGAGACATTGTAATTATTTTCAACAAGTTGACCCACAGAAACCAAATTGGTAGCAAGATGAGGTGAAACTAAAACATTGGTTAAGGATAAGGGGCCAGGGGTATCACCAACAGAGGTGATGGGAAGATGATCTCCGTTGGCAGCTTGAACCGTAAGATGACCAGTATAAGGAACTACATTGTGCAATTGGAGAGGTGAAGAGGACATATGGTTACTGGCACCAGAATCTAAATACCATGTATTAGAAAGAGATGACCCAGTACCTGCGATGTGCATGGATGCCAAGGCATTGATAATCATTTGGTTGACCATCTCAGGGGTGAGAGGAGCTGGGGATGCAGATGGTGTGGAGGAATCAGGTTGTGAGGAAGAATCAGACGGCAGAGCACTGAATTCAGAGGAGGCACATTGTGGAGTGGTGACTGTGTAAGCACTAGGAGCGGATGACACTGAGGGCACAGAGTTGCGGAAAGTAGAATTGCGACCCTTCTTCCGGCATTCATCAATGACATGACCAGTGGCCTTACAATATCGGCAGATCTTGACCGTGCATTGATTAGCATAGTGACCATATTTCTTGCAGTTATGGCACTGAACTTTACTGATATCCCGGGAAGAGCGTCTGGTGTGAGCAATATAGGCAAGCGAAGCCTCAACAGCCCGTTGTTGTTCCATAGTAGATTTAGTGACGAGACGTTGTTCCTCCCGTAGAAGCTCCTGAAGACAGTCATCCAGGCTAGGAAGTGAAGCCCTGCTCATCAAGTTGGATCTAACTGGCTCAAACTCCAGACGAAGTTTCATAAGAAACTGATCTCGATGACTACTTTGCTGTAAGCGAGATAGTTCAGGGAGAAGAGCTTCAGACACCGAGGCATACTTAATTTCATCGTATTCGGACCACAGTCGGCGAAAGCCATTGTAATACTCCTGAACAGATTGTGTGCCTTGACTATATTGAGAAATATCAAGTTCCAATTGAAATTGACGAGCAGCAGTGCCTTGTTGATAGATCTTTTGAAGATAGTCCCACATTTCCCGGGCTGTTTTGCAAGGTCTGAGGTTGAGGATAAACTGGGGGTCAACTGAGCTCAGTAACCAGGTTTTGATTTTAGCATCCTTAGTTTTCCAAGCTAAAATCTTCTTGTCATCTGCCTCGGGTTTAGGTTCAGATCCGTCAATGTGTGCCCAGAGTTCCTTTCCTTCTAAGTAAATTTGAAAGTGGAAGGCCCATGAGGAATAATTCTTTCCATCAAACTTAACCAGGGTGATGTCAGATTTGTCCATGAGTAACAAGCAATCAATCCAGAAAGCAGTAAACAACCAAAATGGTAGTAATAGCAGGAACCAGATCAATCAGCAATAATGGCACTAACTAGCAGAAGTATCAACCAGAATGATGAATTACTAACAGATCAGCAGAGGAAGTAGCTTCAGATATGGCAGCAGCACTGGTGCAGATCAATAGCAGACAGATACAGTGCCCAGAACAATCCCCAGAAGGCATACAACAATCTGTGCACTAACACAGTGCACAGAATGACCCAGACGACCCTGTCGGCACTAGGGAGATCTGCACGTGGGCCCCACCAAATGATCTGCTGGCAGATCTGACGATGAGGATGGGTTCACAACCAATTTCCGCAACTATTGGAAGTGGTCTTGGGCAAAACAAATCCAGATCCAGGATTTTGGACAGCCGACAGTAAAACAAGGGGGAAAAACCGAATTTCCACAAAAAAAGGTAGAAGACCTACTTCTGATGATCAATAAATCTTGAAAAAATCTTCATAAACAAGAAGAAATTCAGGCGACCAAGAGGGAAGAAGCCGCTGAGATTGGTGATGTTGATCACAAGTGGGCCACGCCTGATCAGAGATGATCAGAGATGATTTGAGAGGATCCAGCTGAAGAAGATGAGCACAGATGGCTTCCAAGACTTGGAAGATGACTCAGGAGACAATCAGATGATCGATCTGCTCTGATACCATGTCAATTAGAGAGATCTGAAATATAACCCATTCAACTGTTCACAATACCGTCCCTTTGAGGGTCGACTGATGCTGTATATAAAGGGCCTGATTGCCCTAATTACATCCTAATTAGTATCTAATCAAATCTGCCTGATTGCCCTAATTACATCCTAATTAGTATCTAATCAAATCTCAGATCCTGAAATGGAGCTAATCAACTAAAATTGTACATGTGTGCTTTGACTAATGTTAAAATACAATAACTGGGCCTTAATGGGCCTGCTTCGATTGACAACTGCAACAGTAAAGAGTTCAGAGAGAGAGAGAGAGAGAGAGAGAGAGAGAGAGAGAGAGGACTGAAATTGGTTTCAGAAATTGCAGAAGAAGAGAAAGATCGCCATTGGATGACTGACGAGCGACCGACCACTGCCCAATCAACACGCGTTTACACCAGGTGAGTAGAATCTGACTTGATTATTTGAATAGAATAAGAGATTGAACCTATTTGATTCCCTGTTAAACCGTGGCCAATATATATTGTACTATTACAGTGATTATCGGCCAGATTTGATTATTGGCCAGATTTGATTTAGAACCCAACCCGATCATCAAAACAATGATCAGACCTGCAGTTGTGCTGAATGATGTTAAATTGAAACCCTTTAACCTTGTCTGGGTTAGAGACCAACTCACCTGAAGCTCTGATTAAAGGATGAAGTCCTCTGCTACGATCGGCGACCCGGCACAGACATGGAACATCCCCAATAATCCCCCACAGTAGATGGAAACTCGTTGGGACAATATCTTCTGATTAGCACGCCTCGAGGACTTTGATTTAGGCTGAAAAAGGGATTGATTACACTGTAATCTCAGCTCTGAACTGAGACTTGGAATTTCCAGACTACCGGAAAGGGGTTTTGGTCGTCAAAGGTTATGGGCCCACCTGGAATCCCTGATCGTAGATCACATGCACACATCTTATGGTAGACCCCTGGGCGACCACCGTGGTGAAGATTTCCGGCGCATCGGACCGTTGAACCCCACCTTGCAATCTCCTCCAGACGAGCTTGGCGGTGCCACCCTCTGACGGACGAAACAAACAGAACACGAGAATGGGAGAGGAAAGAGAGGGGAATGCGTGGGTCGACTACGGGCATACGTTATAACTTATTGGGAATTTTACAAATGGGCCCCTGATGTCATTGTTATATCCACAGAACCCCGCTAATGTAGTGATTAACTTATAGCATGATATAATATGATCCAATATTATTAATTCCCTAAGCTTGTAGGGGGAATAATTATTTACATGTATGTGGGCCTTTTATAACCACTAATTATTCCCTGTGACTTGATTTCTATAATGAGTTTTATAACTAGCCCTTTAATGTGATATTTTTACCTGGACTTATTAATTGTATCTTGATTGAAATAAGTGTGATATCAACTGTTGGCACTGAGTATAGAACCTCCCTCGTGGATGTTGGTCGAGGGGAAGAGGTTCAGCAAACATGGTGGCATGATAAGCCATGTTGTTGATGGAAATGTAGATACTCCAGTTGTGAGTATCGGAACAGGCTCAACATTCATGGTGGATGACAAACCATGTTGTTGACAGAAATGTAGATACACCGTATGGGGTATCGGAATTGTTTGATGCCACAGTGGGAAATCACTTAAGAAAGAAATTGATTAGAATGTGACTGAAATCATATCATTGAATATATATGTTTTCCGAATAATTGAAATATGCTTTATCTTAATGATTTCCTATTCTACTCACCAGTTTTACCGATTAGTGGTTCGCCCCACTTCAGGTAATGCAGTCATGGAGGTGGCAGGAAGTGACGGGGATCAGCCAGTGGATTTTGGCATGCGTAACTGATCCAGAGTGCGGAGAAAACAAAAGAACATATTTATAGCTGGGATTAGCCCAAGACTTAGATGTTATTATTATCTTTCTTTTTCAATTAGGAATGGTCTTATTCAGTAGTGTTGTCAAGACATATAATATTTACATACTGGTTGAAATAAAGTAAAATTTGATTGTCTATGACCTTGATGCTCATGAGAATTTGATTTATGTGATGTTTTTATAATAATCTGAGTACGGCTTAAGAATCTGAAGAGCTCCAGATTCTTGGGTCGTTACATAATCAATGTAATCTTACATTCAGGTTCACTTTCAGAATGTTGTTCAATCACCAAATGAAGTGGCAGATATTTTGGCTAAGAGAGGGACGACTACTGCTGAGCTTCTTGTTAATCCTATAATGAAGCTGGGTTTTTATTTGTTGTTGGTTGGTTACCGTGCTCTTATACCCCCCCTTTTTAGCTCATGCTCTCCTTCCAAATAAATTTAACCAGTTCTCAATTAAAAAAAAAAAAAAAGACATGGTGTCAATAAACCAAACAGAGAGTACTGTGAAAACATTTTAACAGAAAAGGCTCAAAAAGACTTAAACATTCAAAACTTTTGTGAAATTAGTTGTTTCTAAACTGAAGAAGGGCGGCTTGGCCCAATGGTAAAGGCTTACCGGTAGCATCCTGGAGGATGCAGATTCAAGTCACGGAAACGGCCTCTTTAAAATGAAGGTAAGGCTGCGTACATCTTGCCCTCCCCAGACCCCGCTATGCGGGAGCCTCATGCACTGGGCCGCCCTTTTTTTTTAGTTGTTTCTAAACTAAAGCACAGTACAGAAAGGAAAACCAAGAAAACCATCAAAATGAAAATAAAGAAGCAAGCTGGGGAAAAAAGCCACCAGAAGCAACCACAAACACCATTGGATGCTGGAGTGTTGTCTAAGTGTGAAATATCAAATAAGAAGGCATTTGGCGAGTCTAAGAATCTCAGGTTCATTTCTCTTAAAGTGGTTTGAAAAAGACACTTAGGCATTTTAGAATGTTTCGATGGTCCAATAGACAAGTCTATTTGGAATAGCATTTAGGGGTCGTTTGCTTTGGGTGATTTACATAGGTAAATGAACCACATGCATAATGGTTACGCACTATTACGTTTGTCTTCACTCATTTACACTTGAGGTGTGTAAAGTAGTTATGAAAATGATGTGAGAATGGCTTGAAAATCAGCCCAAAATTTTCATACCTCAACAGGTGTGAATCCATTACACATGCTACTGTTACTAGGCGGGTGAACAATGCTCATATATGGCAGTCCGCCTTTTTGCATTTTTTTTAATTTTGTGGGCCCCAAACTACTAATATGAACCGTCCAAACTCTTCTAAAGGTCAAAAACGGCTTAGACACCAATTTTCAGCCGTTGGATCATCATACAACTTGAGATATTTTCAAAACAATTCAAGCCGTTGGATGTGATTGAACACGTGATTAAACCCAGTCCGCCTTTCTTAATTTTTTGACTCCTGTGGGCCCCCTAATGTAAATCAGAACCGTTGAAACTCTTGTAAAGACTAAAAACAGCTATGAGACCAACCAATATTCAGCCATTGGATCATAATAAAGTTTGAGATATTTGCAAAAAGCTCCAACAATAAAAATCTAAAATTCTTAATTTTATGGGCCCCATTTTGACGATCTGAACTGTCCAAACTCTTTAGAATGCCTTTTTTGGCTTAGGGATGAAATCCTTTTCTATATATATTTTAAGATATTTGTGATAAATCATGAAAAGTGGCAAAAATATTATGATAAATGGTGAACTGTTGGATTACTTTTAATTCACATATGAAGAGATGTGAAAATGACAAACGATTGAATATATTTCACATGTGAGTCAATTTCATATGCAAATGACTCGCATGTGAGTCATTTGCCTATGTAAAGCATTTTCATATAACATGTGAAATTAACAAACAACCCCTTAGACAAAAATGTTTGCTTGCAAAGGACCCAGAACCTGCACTTTTTGAGACGGACATATTTGTTTGACAATGAGTTCCACACCTTAGCCCTATTGTTTCTTTTTTTAAATTGTGGGACCCTAAATGTCAGTTTGAACCATTGGCTATCTTCAAAAGCTCAAACGCAGCCACGGTGCCAAATTTCAACTGTTGATTTTTCATGGATCTCGAGATATTTGAGAAAAACTATAAACCCTTAGATCTTCATATCTTGAATTTTGTGGGGCCCTAGATCAAGATCAAACTGTTGATACCATTCAAAGGGCTAAAAATGTCTATGGACCAAATTGCAGCTCTTGATTCCTAATGGATCTCAAGATATTCATGGAATAAGGTGAACAGTTGATCCTCTTATTTCAAAAGTCAGTGTGTTTGAAGGTGACGATAGGCAATTTCTTTTTTGTTTGTTTATTCCCCAATTGTGGGGCCCAAACATATGATCCAAACCTATGGTGCACGAATACTTCAAAATGGCCTACGTACCGTTTCATATCGTATCCGATACTTCACTTTTTATGTGTAAAATATGTGTCCCTGCCATGTCCATAGCATGTCTTTACCATAAAAACTGATAGGTCACTTGATATGGCCTGACGCAAGCCAGTGTGCAAAATTTAAGCCATTGATACTTCTTGTTTCTCAAGATATATGTGAAAAAGGTGAACTATTATATAAGCATTTTGGACTTCTGTAGACCCCTACATCAAGATCCGAACCGTTGATCCTCTTCAGAAGCTTAAGAGTGGCTATAGAGTCATATCAACCCTTAATTCTTCATGGATCTCGAGATATTCATGAAAAATGGTGGAACATTGATCCTCTTATTTAAAAGTCATTATGCTTGAATGCAATGACAGGCAGTCCAGTTTTTTGTCTTTTATTCAATTGTGGGCCCCAAAAGAATGATCAAGCCATTGGATCTCTTCAAAATGAAAAATAAAACGGCCATTATGCTAAATTTCAGCCATTGATAGTGCTCATGCACCATTCTCGATATATTTGTGATAAAACGTGAACCAATACATATACATACACATTCTTGATTTCAATTGGTCCCATAAGCAAGATCAAAACCGTTCATCCTCTTCGGAAGGCTAAATTTCATCCATTGATGATGCACCATTCTCAACATATTAGTGATAAATGAGATCCAATACACATGCATTCTGGAGTCCTATGCGTTAAGCAAGATCCAAACCATTAATCCTCTTTGGAATGTTAAAAAAGTCTAGGCAGTGAAATTTTAGCCCTTGATTCACCGGAGTGATTGAGAAATTTGTGAAAAAGGTGAATTGTCGAATACATGAAATCATCATCATCAAAGCCTTGTCCCAACTATGTTAGGGTCGGCTACATAAATTTTGTTTCTCCAATCCAATCTATCCTAAGCAAAATCCTAAAATAAGTTACACTTCTTCATATCCATTTTCATATTCTTCCGATACATGAAATGTCAATTTCAACCCTTTTATTTGTTTTACCAAATAGTCTATTTGTAAAACATCTAATTTCACATAGCTTTATTCTACAGAGATCTATTTTCCATAGATCTATTTCACACAAATAAGATTTCCCAAACAAGCCCTAAGCCTTTCCATGGCAAATGCATGTTGAAATAGAAGATAGAGAAGCTCTACCAAGCTTGAATTTAGGATAAAAGAAAATTCTTTTTGGACCTACAGAATTTTGAAGATTCTAATCTTCCCAAAGCCCTTTGAAAATTAGAAAAAGAAAAATTCTCTGTTCTTAAAAGATTCCTAAAAATGTAATCCAATGGGCTAATAGTGAAAGTGATTTGAGGAAGAATATATCGGACTAAAATGAATAAATTTAAATTTTTGGCAAGAATATACTGCCCTAGTATATCCTGGGTTCAGGAATCGTAGAGGCAAACGATCTTGCAAAAGAGGGAATAAAATGAATGACTCTGCTTTTCATAGTTATTCTTTCCTTATAAACTTTATGCAATCGCTTTTAATTTCCTTGGTGTCCTGGTTTGTTGAGTCATTGTCATCAGTGGTTCGCTTCTACATTTTGTCTCTTTTAATAATTTTTAACCCATTTATTAAAAATAAGAAAAATTAAAAAGGTGATTTCTGAGGTATGTAAACTTGGAATGAGCTTTTAATCTAGAATTCTAAATAATGAGATGTGTTGCAAACAAGATTTTCCAGCAATATTTAAAATCGAATATCTATTCAGAATAAATAAATATTTTTTGAATCGTACAATAGATAATTAAGGGAGTGCTCCTGTGCAGACGTCTCACACACACCTACCATGCAAGAAAACTCATGGAACCCACAGGCACCAGCCAATCGTGGGGGAGGTGGGGGACCGAAAGATCTCGATGTGACCCAACTGTGCAAAATTTCAAGGCCATTAGATAATCCTAATCCCTTGATTGATGGACCTAAAAGTTAAACAGTTTTAGAAGGTATCATTTCCCTTTTGGAGTTCAATTTAATGGTATCATTCAGATTGGTGGAAAAAAAACATGGGGTCTTTGACATTCAAAAGGGAAGAGGAAGGAGGGGGACTGACTGGGTTGGATCATAGGGTGGCCCAAGAGAGCCCCACAAGTTGTCTCATACAGTAGGTGCCATGTCAGATATCTGCACATGAGCACCAGACAATAAATAAAATTATAACTCACATAATAAAGCAACTTCAACTCGTGAGACTAGCTGATGCATGGATCCTTCAAAGTGGCCAACATATCGTGCCGTATAGTATCTGATATTTCACTTTTTATGTGTAAAATCTGTGTCCATGGAGTATCCTTGCCGTCTCCATGCCGTATTTGGGCATCATAGCTTATCAAATGTTTCTACTAGAAACAATCAGATGTTTCTACTAGAAATAAAAATGACACAAAAGCCCATAAAATGCAAGTTCCCATCAGATCCCAACCACTTTTCAAGTCTTAATTTTCTAAGGGAGCCCCAAATTGCTTGAGTTAAAAAAAAAGGGGGTGAATGTGGTGACTCAGAATAAAGATGGGGAGTATTACCTGTATAGCATATGTAATAAACCAAGAAAGATAGAATATCTCATCTCTTAGACCCATCATCCGAAGACCTTCTTTAATTTTCTGTTCCTGAAGCATAAACAATCAAAGACTTCAACCCAAGTCCAAACTTACGGACTTCCAGAACAATTCTTAAGAAAAAAGAAACACATGAAACTAGATCTTCTAAATGAGGCATTCGAAGATTAGATAAATGCATGGTTTAAAAAATTAGTCGAGTCCAACATACCGTGCCAGGTCACATGAACTCAGACTCAAAACATGGGACTCGGCCAAGTTACATGCGACTTAGGCAACTCGGCTAAGTCACCATGGGACTCGGCCATGCAACTCGGTCGAGTCGACTCGGACTTAGTCATGACCAAGTTGGGTCCCAAGTCCAATTTTTTAAACCATGGATAAATGGACAATAAATTGCCTCCTTACAAACCTTCTCAAAAACAGAGTAGCTGATCAGACGTGAAATCGGATAGAGAAACCCCATGAGATACCTGCTCCTCCCAAACCCAGTTCAGTCAGACTAGCTCATCAAAAAGGAAAATAAAGATGGTTTCCAATGGAAACAGTGATAGACTGCCATAAATTGTTAACTGTATCAAATGAATCAGCACTCAACATAATAATAGCTCAGGTGTATAAGCAAATGACATATAAGATTTAACTTGGGTTGATAACCATAAAAGCCACAACATCATCATTATCATCATTGAAGTCATGTCCCAACTATATTGGGGTCAACTACATGAATTCTATTTCTCCAATCCAATCTATCTTGAGCCAAATCCTAGTATAAGTTGAATAACCAAAAAAGCCATAATATTTAAAAAAGCTAAGGCCAAAGATGAATGTTAAAATGGAAACAGTAACTAATTAGAAGCTCTAATAGGAACATTAAATTACTTTAGAAAGAATGCAGTCATCTACATATCATAACAGTCAGCCTATTCTACCATGACACCTGTCAGCTGGACATGTGATGATAGATTTAAAACAAAAAATGAAAAAGGGTTACAACAGAAACAAGGAATTAGAAAATACATACAGGACACCCATAACTTTCTTGACGATGAACTGAAATTCGTCGTCAGTGTACGCACGAGTTGGAAATGGAGCTATCCTTATGTTTGATGGCATGAAATGTGTCCAGGGAAGCTTAATAAGAGATGGTGATTCCAAAGTGTGGAATGAGGGCAATTTTCTGCCACCAATGGCAACATCACTTTCATTTTGTTGCACAGAAAATATTATGAATGAATCCACAACTTGCTGCAACTGCAATCAGAATGAATAAAAAGGAAATAATCTCTTGTCATGTAACTGTCTTTTATGAGCAACCATTTCCAGTTGTCATATAAACAAAACACCAGAAATTATCGAGATCGAGGTCGAGAGAGAGAGAGAGAGAGAGAGAGAGAGAGAGAGATTCATACAGTCAAAAATCCACTCAGGCCATACTGCAGCGTTGGTACTTTATCAACACCCAATTCCAAGTCATTCACATAAGGACCATTTGTATCCATTATGGTTTTGACATCAGGAAATCCTGAGAACGCCCATGAATGGTTAAGGCGTATGCTGTAATCAAATAACTGAGGACCTTGTTCATGAAATATTACAGCTCCCTTGATTTTGGGGTTTGAAGCATTCCTGGATAAAGAGGCCAACATGAAAGTTAGATCTCTGTCTATCAATACTTTAAACTCATCTACATCCATAGATACATGAGACTCAGTATCAAAACCTTGATCTATTTATTTATTTTTTTTAACAGTAAAAAAGATTTTATTAGAAAAGCACCACATAAGAGACTCATACAGAAAAGGTACAAAAATCTTGAAAATTAGGAGACAAGTTCTTGTCAGAAGAGGAAACAAACAAAAAATTCCTATGATTATGGAAGATCACAATATGACAAACATCACTCATACTGCATTTTATAAGTATTTTTTGCTATGCTTTTCCAAAATGCCTTGTGAATACAATAAGAATGCAATTAATATATAATGCAGGTTCAACTTTAAGAAATTTGATCTGTGAAGAAAAGTTTTAGTATTAAAACTGAAGTTAATATGCACATGGTTGAAGAAATGGGTCCCATGCATAATGAATCGGTAGATGAATTAGCAGTGTTGACTGCCACCACTCAGATAAAACAATATTATAGCCTTTCAGAACAGAATTGGTGTGATCAGTGATGACACCACTATGATAAAACTGTTGAAAAGAATTTATACAACCTCTACTAATACCTTGAGGATTTGGCAGGAATGGTTCGCTAAGGATATTTACTATGGCATCAAAGCCAACCGGTTGCGAATTCGAATCCTAGGAGGAACAACTCGACAGTAAAATGTGTGTTGCCAGATTGCCAAAAGTGTGCTGGCTGGGTTCTCCGCAAGGAGTGTTGAAAAGTATTTCTGTTACCCCTACTAATGCGCCTCAAGGAATGGTCAGCTAAAGAAATTTAATAAAAACAATATTATTGTTGTTCAGAATATCACATGTGTAAAAGGCAAATAAGTGAAACAAACCCTAAAGGTCTGTGCCACAAGCTCTTGTCAAAACAATTGTCACCAATTGAGTTAAATCATTGATAATTGGCTTCAACCACATCAATAGTACATTTTCTTAGCTAAGGAAATGCAAAGTATCACATAATCACAATATTAAAAAAAAAAAAAAAAAAAAAAAAAAGGGAAACATACGACTTACTTGGTTTGGTCACTAACACCATAAACATCGGAGCGTAAGTAAGTTTCCAATTCGAGCTCATCTTTGTATACTTTCCCCACCATCTACAAACATGACATAGAAAACAAAAACCCATTAAAAAAAGGTAAAAGGTACTTACAAGAAAAATGATAAAACCACACGTGCCCATGGAAAATAATATAGAGACTATATACATGAAACCATAACAGAATTCATATTTAAGAGAATGCACTGCAAAAAAAAAAATGTTACTTAAAATCTAAATACAAGAATTTCAACCCTGTTTATAGGAACAGAACGAGGCTAACAAGGTTTTGATCATTTTGATCGAAACATAGATGAACAAATGAAAGACATCCATCAAAAAAGAAGGCAGAGAAATTAATCCACATGAGTTTCCGGATGTGCTGTTAGACTCCAGATAGAATATAATTCTCAACATATAAACTGGGGTTTCACTTTTTTTTTATTTTTTTGAGGAATTTGATTTGAAAGTAAGAGAATAAAGACAAAACATATGGTGTACAAGTTACAATGATCTAAGAGCAGACAAAAAAGCATGTAACTAATCCCACAATGACTTTGAATCAGATATGAAAGTGCAACCGCGAAAACAAAGAGTTCAATTACAATGTCACAAATGGGATCAATTGAGAGTGGGCCAAGGGAGATGACAACCAGGAAACCATATCACGTTCGAAACAGAACACTGAAATGTTTGATACACCCCGAAAGACTGATCAAATCCCCACAAATTCACAACAGTGGAGGCCGAAACAAAGGCATCATGGCCTGTTGACATTGATTAAGAGCTGCGAATAACTACATGCAGAGGAGATATACGCATCTGGAGTGAGAATTGATACAATAGGGAAAGAGTAAATCCAGAGGTGAGTCCAACTGAAGAGAAAATCAATAAAAAAAAACAGCCCCATTACAGCAAAGTATAAGTAATACAAGTCCAAAGAACTCATAGAAAGAGAGACCCATTAAAACATGGAATGCAACAAAGAACATAACTGTTTAAGCTGCTTCATCAATACATAGACACAAAAGGAAGTGACTTCCTTGACGACGACAATGATTAGTGAAAAAAGCTACCTCCAAAAGAGGAAACCGCAAAGACATCAAATTTAGCAACATGTGAGTCTCCTCAGTATCAGGCGCAAAAGCCAGATACTCCCCTTTCGCCAGCAGCAACTCAAGGATACTGTCGAAGCTCGGAGAGATTTCGCTCTTCCCCACCTCAACAAACATCCCCTTCCTTATATACCTGGCCCAAAAAACAAACACCAGATTTCCAACACAAAAACACAGGAGAAAGAGAGAGAATGACGGAATCGATCAGAATTCGAGCAGAGATCGTACGGTTGAGCGGGGTGGATTCGGGTATCGACTCGCGTCCGTACGGCAATCAGCATGAGCATGACGATGGTCGGGAGAAGAATCTGCAAAAGAGAAGAAGAGCAGGATTGAGAAATGCAGAGATCGGGATTGCTAGGGTTTTGAAGGGAGAGAGAGAGAGAGAGAGAGAGAGAGAGAGACTGGCCTCGGCGCAAGTGGCGAAGGGATTGCGGATTTTGAGGAGCCAGTTCTTGCGGAGCATGGCTTTCAATTGTCGACCAAACGTTCCCATCTGCTTCTTCTTCTGCTTCTGCTTCTTCGTTTTTTCTTTCTTTCTCTCTCTCTCTCTCTCTCTTCCTTTTGGTCTGGTTTTCTGAGAGAAATCAGAGAATGGAGAAAGTGGGAGAGGTGGAGTAGGAAGGGGGAAAGAATCTGAGCTAAAAAGGAGGCATCTGGTAGTTGGAAGGAGAGGAAAGGCGCCCAGAAATCATCGACAAATGGTTCGATGGGGTCGCCAAGCCCCACCAGCAGCCAAGAAGTGTAGAGGAATAAAACCTCCCTACCAAACACACAGTCTCTCTCTCTCTCTCTCTCTCTCTCTCTCAAGCTATCCAATAGGACTGAGTTGGTGTGTCGTCACTCGTGAGAAGTCAGTTGATGTCGTGATGATGAGAATGTGATCCTCGATTCCTCGTTTATTTTTGTGTCCTTGACTTTAAAAAAGGGAGGGCACTGTTGCAGCAGATGTTCAAAGTTAAAAAGGGGAGGCCCCTGTTGCAGCAAATGTTCAAAGTTCAAACTCTGGATCGGCAGGTAATAAGTGACTACTCTCACCAGATTCTTAACTATAGGTGGTTTAGTTGGTTACCCATTGTGCAAACTTGAGTCATATCATATTACTGTTAATGAGTGTAGATCCTTTGTGGGCCTACTTGGTAAAATTTTAATTAGTACTAGACAAAGGGGCGTGTTCTGGTGGAAACCGCCCCCAAGGATAGTCCACGTGAACTTATTTGTGGAGCCCACTATAGACTCCATCTACAGATGAAATTGGGGAATGAAAACATTCATTTATGACCATCTCAAATATAAAGTTTGTCTAAAAACATGTCTCAAACTACTTGTTTATAGCCCACAAATCTAACCTATTTAAAAACAGACATGCTCGGTCAGAGGGTGTGTCTCACCAGTACAGGGAAAAAAAATCTCATCCTAGTGAAGGGGGTTGTTTGGAGCAGTTTGGATATTATATTTAATAGATAGCGGGCCAACTTGAGCATCTCGTTAGTCAACGACCACAATAATGGGGTAAACATTATTGATTTCTTCATAACAAAATACTTTACCTATCATAATTTAATAGATCACGCAAGCCCTTGTTGTGAGCAACACGTCCTAGACCGCCAATGTCATGGCTGGGCAGATTAACAGACACTCGCCCAAGCACATCTGAAAATTTTCATAATAGCTTTTTCCTTTTTTTTTTTTTTACATTGAGCGCCCAAAAAAATTTTCCAAGGTCTGCCAATGGGCCCAAGCCTTGGTCGGACAAGTCACCTCATGGTCGGGCAACTTGCTTGGAACTACTTGTCAGACTTCACTAGTGACTTGGTTGAGTCACCCTGTTTTGGACAGGAGCTCAGTCAATACAAAAGTGGACTCGGCGTATAGGAAACAAAATGTTGTGAGACTGTTTTTTTATTTTTTTAATATGTAAAATTAGTAATATCAAGAAAATTGGTGATATGTATAATTCTATAAAAGTTTAATCTATTTCTAAATATTTTTAAAATGATTTTACTGAAAAAAAGCCTTCTTTTATTTTGTTTTATTATATATATTTTACGAACGAGCTGAATCCCGTTCCTAGTTTTCCAACCCGGCTCTATTCTTAGATAGTTGCAATGCATTTTGGTTTTCAATAAACTCTTTAACACTTATTTTCATGGCCAACACAAATGCATTTTTCTCCGTCAACACATAAACAAATACTTTTAACATTATATTAGTATTTGGGGTCGTAATATTTTATTTTATTTGTTTTTTCCTAGGAATTCGGGTTTCAGTTTTGATCATAATATACCATTGAAAATTTTCAATCAGAATGTAGGTTTCAGTTTTTTAATTTAAATTCAGACATGAATAGTAATTTTATTTTCTAGACCTGGTCACGGTACACTATTGATGGCATTGAGTATAGATTCACTGGGACCCAGCTGTGTACTCATTTTGGATCCGGTAATTTCTAAAATCATGCGCCATAACACCCAAAAAAAAAAAAAGAAAAAAAAAGATATGCACCTAAAAATTTTGATAGATGGTATATTATTTATAAAGGGAAATATTCAAGTGCAGTTATCTCTCCCCCTATTACGGAAAGGGCAGCATGATAGGGCCGGCTTTACTATCCATTCGAACATTCCACACACATGAGACCTAAAAGAGCACTACATCCATCGATTTTTCACTTATCCAAATAGATTAGACCGTTGGATTGAAGGTCAAATTCTTTCTTTAATAAAAAGTCATTAAATTTGTTGGCCACAAGGGTTAGACACACCTAAATTCCACCTAAACCCATCATCAGTAGAGCCCTCGGTAAGACCCATCAAGTTTGTCCCTCACTATTTGGTGAAGAATAGATACACATGAATGTCTCCCATTTATAAATATCTAATATATATAACATACATGAATTTATGATAGTGTGTAAAACATCCTCTCTCCTCATGAGACCCACACTGAAATTGAATCCGTGCAAAAACTACCCTGGATCCTTTGGATTGATACCCAACTCAAGCCTGCCTTGACTCGCACATACCCCACTCTATAGGCGATCAGAGTGACACGTTTATAATCTGGGATATTAAAAGGATATTGAGTCAGGCTTTATACTATACTTTCTCTTTAGAATATTAAATAAGAAAAAAGATTATATGCAATTTTTTGTACATGGATGAATTTGGAGTAACTTTCCCCCACACTGCATAGATTTTTTTTTATCATAATTAATTAGAGCATATATAAAGTAACTATAAACAAGGCAGCATGGGCCTGGGGCATCCAATATTGGAACCTTGACATAGTTATATATGGAGAATCTCCATACGCATTCGTCCTTCACCATTTTTTTCTTGAAAACTCTAGGTGGAGCCCATCTATCACTCAATCCAAACCTTACAACACACATGGGACCCCATGATAGCAACTCGCCCCAACTTTTGGTCGGATCTGAATTTATTGGACCGTTGAATTGAACATACATCAATCCGAACGAAATGAATTTGTAAGTCATGGATGAAGGAGTTAGGAATATGTGATTCGGACCAAATTTGATATTTAAGGTGCTTTTACATAGATATTTCCAACCTCCAGTTTCATCCCTTGGTGGGGTTCACAGTGGGCCCCACCAAAGAATGTGCACGAAAAGTCTATGAGGAACGTAGGCACAGAAAAAAGCCCCATTATATATATAGCTTGTACAAAAGATATCATACCAAATCTATGCCCCTGATAGGAGCAGGTTACAGTCACCCGTTTAACCCAGCTCAATGCTTTCCTGCTTGGATCAAAGCTCATGCACATTTGAATTTGGATATGGTCGGTTCTATAACTTTAACGTGTTATGGTTGTTTCTATAACGTGTTATGCTGTGCACCACCCAACCCATATCCAAAGCAGTTTCATCAAGAAAGGATGAAATCATTAATGTGGATTTGCACATGCGGACAGCATCATCTCGTACATGTCGGTTTAGATTTGGCTCTTCAATGCACCCACACCACCTTCTCTCTTTCCCACCACCAAAACGGGTAGCTGCAAATTGCAATCTGTGGCGGATGATTCATTGTCGTACACATTTAACTTATACACAAAGGTTGGGGTACCCATGAATGCAGGAGTTCAATGAATGTAAACAAAAATCTGGGGGCGGTGGAATATGTAAAAAAACGTTGGGTGCCCTTTAACTGTACTTTTTTCAGGGTAGATGGCGGCTTGAAAAAAAAAATCAGAATTTTAGATGGTTGATATCATTTGGATGGAAGCATGTACGGGACTGGAAGGGTGAATCAATTTGCAGTGGAAAATTAGACCAGGTTTGACCAACTGATATATCTTGGCTCAGTTGTGTTAAGAAAAAAAAAAGAACTTTCAAATAAAAAATCACTTTAATTAATTAATGATGGCCCCCAATTTGTTCAAACGCTTGTCTTTATCAATTCTTCACTGGTTTTGCTAGATTTGAGTATCCTTTTTCTTGATTTTTATTTTGGAAAAGTTTCAAATAAGGTCCTAAGTTTTTTCTTTATTTCAAAACAAGACAAAATTTTTAAAACTTTTAAAATTAATCCCTAAGTTTGTCTAAAAAGTTTTCAATTAAGGACATACATCCATTAAAGCTATTTTTTGAAAACTTTTTTTCCCAATATTTTAAAAATATTTAGTTTATCCTCTATTGAAATAAATTCCTCATTCCTTTATATTCTCCTTAGTTCCTTTTTTGACATTCTTACAATGATCCAAAATAACTAGCATCTTCACGGTGATTGATTATATGTAGTGGCTATTGAAACCATAACATGGCTTTAAATAATTGATAATTTAGTATTTTAAGAAAATTGAGAGAAAAAGTCACCAAAAAGTACATTTAAATAGAAAGATGTCCTTAATTGAAAACCTCATGGAAAACTTAGGGACTAATTTAAAAATTTTTGAAATTTATGTCATTTTTTGAAATAAGGTAAAACCTTAGGGCCTTATTTAAATATTTTTCTTTATTTTTGCCTACACTCTAGTATTTATCTAACCTCTTCAGTGAAGAATATAAGGTGGATATATAGAAGGAGTTGCCTTAACTTTCCTATGATTTTTATTACTAGGGTGATATGTTGCTATTCTTTTTCTTTTTTCTTTTTTTTTTAAGTCTTCACTTTATTCAAGTTTCATTAAAATGAAGATTGTTTAAATGTTATTTTTGAATATATACCTTTGTTTCTTCATTATTAAGTGAGTATTAGAATTCTCTGAATTCAATTACATGAATTAAGTGGGCACTTAAAGTTTAATAGCCACATATTTGTGTAAAATTATTGTGATAGAATATTATAGTCACTAATGATATCAAAGTGAGAATGATACCATTTCAAAAGGAGTAGGCACTTTCAAAGACAATGTATTGAGTAGGTTCACAATATGAGCACTACCAACAAAGGCCCATGCTAACTGCTAAGCCCAAATACAAAACTTAAAATATATTAAACCTATAAAGACTTTTCTAAAACATTAATAAGAGAAAAAATAAATCTAACGAAAGCAAATTATAAAAGGTAAAAGTAAACTTACATAATGTAATGGCTAATGGCCCCTTAATTTAAAGGTGCCAATTGTGATCATGACTATCACAACCATCATATTGAAGTAAAAAAAAAACAATAAAACCTTACCTCTCTCCTTTTTTTAAGGAGACCAATCTAATTAAGAAAGAAAGGGAAGAAATCTAAAAAAAAAATTTGTAATGTCGAAATGGCCAATACACGTCAAGATTCAAAACAGAACATTGACTTCATTCATAACATAATTACAATCGATACGAAGACCACATGCATGGATATTATTATTAGGGAGTTGATAGAAACACAACATTCCTCACACCAACAATATTTGAGTCAAGAAGCCATGCACCCTATGCCATATCGAGTGTTGGGGAACACCAGAAACAGGCCACTGCATATGATCCCTACCATCAACGGAAAGCTCTCCATAACCTCGTCCATCTCCTTCTCATGCCCCGGAAACAGGCAATTTGTCACTCGATGATCCGACAAGGCGATCGCCGCGAAAACCATCACGGCCATCAATGCATGTACAAGGTCCACAAACCCGACCTTGTAACGCTCGTCTTTTGGGACCTCCACCCCTAGGCCTGATTTGAAGACTGCCAGCCCCTTGGGTGTCACAAACCCATAATAGACCTTGCCATCCGGACCCCGAAAGCTGTCTGTGAAGTGGAAGAAGAAACAGGAGATGGCACAGAGGCCCAATAGGGCGTTGATCATCATAGTGCTCACCGGAGAGCAAGTTCCATCGCCGGAGACCGAAGGGAGGAGCATCTCGAATGTGAGGAGGGTGCCTGTTGGAAGGAAATTCACGAGCATGGATGTTTTTGAGAGGGTCTTTTGCACTCCTTTTGCCATTGCAAGCCTTTTCCGGCCATGTGTCGGAGCCGCCGACGACAATGGAGAAGAGGGGCATGATGCTGATGGACGATCTCGAGCAGCGGCCACGTCGTAGACTTTTATTGGAATCCCATCAGTTTGGTCCATTTCCACGTTGGCCGGAGAGATCCCAAGAAGCAAAAGGAGTGAAAGGGGTCAGAGAGTTTGTAATGTTGTTGATGGTGCGGCTTTATAGTTATACAGACATTGGGTTGTGTTGGTTTCCCTTCAGTTGTGGTTTGAATTTGAAAATTAACGGTGAATAACCGCTTTTGGACCATTTTAGTTTTAAAAGCTAAATCCCTCATGTTAGGGTGCTCATGGGCCAAGTTGGGTCAGGTGTTTTACAATCTCGACTCGTTTAGTTATGAGGCCTGATTCTTTCTCCTATTGTGTTTAATCAATTGGCCTGAAGGCTAGGACAGGGTGCATATCATGGAGCTTAAAAACAAACAGTGCCCAAATCCAGTCCAATGGAGATTATGCAAGTCCGTCTCAGGCTGGCTTGGCCCATGAGCAGCCCTACTCAACGACAACCCACTGGCTGTAAAGAATTTAGATTTAGTGAAAAAATCCCTCGCGGGTGGCTGTGGGGGGACTGGTCTCCCCATTGTCACCATGGGGAAAATCCACAAAGTATCCGAACTCGGCTGTAAATGGGTTGGGTTCGAATTTGGTCAGTCTTATGTGACACAATTATGTTTTCTTCGGTCCCACTATATAGGATATGAATCCATCCGATAGCTAAACCAACATAATTTGCAAACATCGTAAAAGTGTAGCAGCCAAGAACATTTTAGATGGAATAGGCCATGGGAATGGAGCCAGTGAAATCTGCCCATATCAGACATTATGAATCCCAGCATGTTTGTTTCTCTAATTTATACATAAATATACCAATAGTGTTGTTAGGATACAGTGGCAATGTGGGTTTCTTCCTGTCCTTTTGATAAAAATCACCACAATTGAATACACAGCCGATGATTTAGATGGGAGGAAGGAATGGTTTTAGTGTGCAGGAATGATGGTAGTCCAGCAGACTACTAAGTGACCCAACTCGCGAGAAATTGCTTTCTTCCGCGAAACCCTTTTATCCGGATAAATTGAATCTTCTCGGCTTCTCCGATTCATCGCCATCCTCATGGGATGGTGGCCCACATGCCCACATCTCCTTCCTTTCAAGCGAATATTCCAAGAATTGAAATCGTAAAATCCCTTTGATGATGTCATATCTTTGACAACTAAACTATTGTCGGCTTTCAAAAATTATAGGTCGTTAAAAAAACGTTGTCCATGCCGAGCCTCGGCCTTTTTGAAATAGATAAATGATCAAGTCCTTGGGGCTTGGCACCATCATGGCAAGCCCACCTCTACCAATGGTGGATGGGTCCAGCAGGATTGATACAAATTGCTGTTAAGGCTAGTTCGGTTCATGTAATTGAACAGATAAGATTTGTATGGATATTATTTTGTTAAAAGTAATTAAAATTTAAGAAATAAATGTAAATTTTTGAAAAGGACCATGAACTTATCTTTCATTTAATTGAAAATTAATTAGCAGAAGCTAGTACACCAGGCGTGAGGGATGAGGGCTGAGATCGAAGAAATAGCCTATACACACTGACATATGAAGAAGAAGCCTCCATAGAAGAATTCAAATATTAATAGAGTTTTAAATCTAAAACTTACGTCATATGTATGCTCCTCACTTTATATTCTCTATACCTCACCTTTTTAATAGTTTTTTTTTACTGTAGCTTGTTTTGCCTTGAATTGCTATGCATTCTATACAAACAAATAAGCTATAGATTCCAATTTAGTTTTATGATCAACTGATTGTAACCATTGATCGGATTCCCAAATGAATTAGATGAAATCAGCCTATATATTCATTGGCCTTATCTGATGGTTATGTACAAAACCCCCTTCTAATTAAACCATAGAACAATGGATAAACAAACAGTGGAAGAGGTGGTTTTGGTCCTCTAAAATTTTTTAAAGCCATTTTTTATGCTCAGGCAGGCGCCCCATTTAATAAATTATATGGCGAGGTGGCCTCCTCCAAGAAAACAAAAAAAGACTGGTTGTGAGCACCACAAGATAAGTTGGACTACAATATTGGCTTTGCCAATCGGATTTGAACATGTGATAACAAAATGCTGCGGATATGTCATCTCGATTTAATGGGACTAGTGGTAGGGTCAGTGACTAAGAATATAATTAAAAGACGTTTATCTACCAAGTAATTCCGAAGAATGTTAGGTTCTTGACTTGGGGTTGGGGCCTGACTTAGCCGAGGCGACTCAACTCAGAAGGCACCAACTCGGCTTAATCAGAGATGCTCACTTTGTTGAGTCGAATTTCTTGAAAATATGGTTAGGTGTGTGAACATGATATATACCAAACTATGAACATAAAACCTATACAATGATTAAGTTTTCAGTCTGTACTTTGTAGAAGTATGGTCTTCGCATGATGGGCCCACATTGGATAGCTAATGGAAAAAAGTATGAAGTAATTAAATTCTTCTCCAAATATGTCCAGACAAAGTCCCCTAATTGAAGAGATTAAATCTTTACTGAAGATTTTTATAGTTATATAATGCAATATGTAGATAGAGATGAATATGCAGTAGCTCAATGTATAGATGAATAGGCTATGTATGTCTAATTTATAAATGACATATTTGTAAACTGGCACTCTTGTTTGCCTAAATCTGATTAAACAATTTGTACTTGCCGTCTCTATGTCTGCTTCTAAATAAATTTAATTGCAAGTCTTTCTATAAAAAAAAATCTAGAGCCCTCCAATAAGGGTCAGATGAGCGGGGCTTCTTAGGCAAAAAAAAAAAAAAAACATTTAACTAAAAGGAATTCTTAGCTTAAGACACCTGGCATCTTGGTGGAGTTTACTAATGCATTGTTAAAGTTCAAAATTTATTAATAGTTAATTTATTGGACATTCCCATTCAGCTAGACTAAGAAAATAAGAAAGACTCTGCGTATAAATTTATTTGAACTTTCATCACTTTAGACCAAAACCTTGATATGTCCAATGAAATATATTTTTTTATAGGCATCTATATTAAGCCCACCCCTTACCAAGGTGTCACGTGCTCCAGACTTCATTCCATGAGTCCACTGTTTTCATCCACTGTTTTTCTTTTTTTTTTTTTTTCCTGACAACAGAGATCAAAATCTAGAGCAAAGTTGACAGAAGTCATGTTAAATTTAATCTACTTAAAAAATGGCAACGCCCACTTTTTTTTTGTGGGAATCTTCACAAAAGGGGTTGGTGTGGGATTTTCAATATTCATCATATAGCAAAAAAGATCCACTAAATTAAGAGTACTCACTAAAAATCTATGATGTATAAATATTTCAAAAGGGACAACATATCATATTAGTTTATAGTGTATCTTTGCCGTATTCATGCCATATCTAGACATCATAGCTGAAAATATTTCATACAACTTCAGTGCAGAATACTAGCAAGAGAAGATATCCTCACTTTCAAACTGAAATATCAGTTGTAATATAATTTTCAAGCTTTTTTTTTTCTAAATAGGATTCAGTTCATAAAATAAAGACCAAAGCAAACAGACATAAGCAAGCAACATACCAGAGAGGGAAACTAACAGCTACAACAAAGCTAAGCTAGGAAATGCAGGACAGCTACATCAAAGCTAAGCTAGGAAATGAAGGACATAAAGGATATAAACAGAAATAGAAATAGAGATGCAGGGACCCAATTGGCACTAGCTCCCAGATTGGTAAGACCTAGCTAGTAGTAGATGATCGTAGGGTTTCAGCTCCTGGCACGCCGTGAGCTGTTCCAAGGGACACGTTCCCATGCAGCCTCAGGATCTCTGTTGACGTTGGAGGAATGCTGACAGGAGGAGAGACATAGAGTTGAATTTCCTGCACATGGATTTGACAACATGAAAGGGAAACACATGAGTCGCAAGTAGTTTTAGTGGGAGGCTTGATTTTTTATAAAGCATCAACTAGAGCATTGCCCTCCTCTTTCAGAAGTTGGCTGTCCAATGCTGGAAAGCTTTAAAAAGAGTATGAGCTTTCTTCCATAATGATATTAGGTTCCAAGAAGAATTTCTTAAACCCTAGCTCCATATCTTTGCCTCCACCTCCTTATCTCCTTTTTCACCATTCAAGAGAGAGCATGTGTGAGCTGGCCTCCCTCTATTAAGAGAAAAGAACTCCACCATCTTCTTTCTATCACCCATTTCATTATTTTTAAGATTGTTTGTTTGAAAAACTTTACTTCTCTTTTTTATAACTTGTAAGTTATTGACTCTCCTTCGTCTTCCTCAAAACCAAGAGAGAAGCTACCAACTCCCATTGAAAAGCTACCCATCTTCTTCTCCACCTCTCTTTTGCCTCATTAGTATTTGTTTGGGAGGAAAATGCTACCTTAAAGCTAACCAAAGAGAGAAAAAGAACTTGTCTTCTTCTCTACACATTCCAAGGTATAAGAATTTAACTTCCTTTGAAACTCGTGCCAATCATTGAATGAAAATCTTATGTCATAGCATTCATCACAATTAATCTTGTCTTTTCTCATCCATTCATGATCAAGGCCTTGGATTAAGCTAAAGATTGGGGGTTCTTGCTACTTTGAACTTAGAATAAGGCTAATCTTTGGATTAAGGCAAGCATAAACGAATCTTAAAATGTATACATGATTAGATCTTAATTTCACAAGTCGTTTCTATGCTTATTAATGCTTTAACAGCTCATTTAATGCTCTATGTTTGAAATGGCTTAAAAATGGATTTTAATGATGGTTGTAGCATGAATGGACGATTTGGGGAAAATCCAATGAATGGTTGTAGTATGAATGTATTGGAGTTGGGGGAAAAATCTAATGAATGGAAGTGGTGGTTGGTGAATGAATGGTGGATTTTGAAAGAACCATTAAATGAGAATGTATGATGGGAGAGATGGAATGTTTGTGGATGCCATATGATGGAAATGGGTAATTTATGAGGCTTTATTGCAAGTGAATGTAAGGATGCAATAAGGAAAATGAGTGGAAATCAGAAAATCTTAATTGCACAGATGAGCACACGCTCGAGCGCATGTACGATTCAAGTGCGACCTAGGAAATACCTAAAAAAGTTACGACTCTTGTTAAAACAGGTGCTTAGGCATGAGCGCACCATGAATGTGCTCAAGCGTGTACTCCTCTATTGAGCCCACTCGAGTGTGCTTGGCTGACAGGCCTATTTAAAATACTTTGCATACAATTAAATTCTTATGGACTTTAATCCTGATTATACCATACTAACCAAATGCATGTAGGTTAGAACTGAGCTTCGCATGGGGTAAAGCTATGCCTTAGACTCTAGAGTTGTCCTTATAACTTTGTAGAGTTTTACTTAAAGATACCTTCTCATTAATACTTAACCAATGGAAGAAATTAATACCACAAGTGAAGCATAGAACTGTCACCCTTCCTTGTTCAATGTACTTAGTAGTTCTAAAGCTATGCCACTTGTAAATGGGCAAAAGGATCCAATATTTGTCTTATATACAATGTAACTCTAAGAAATGGTAGAACTTGACATTAGAGACTTTATAGTCATCCAAGTTGGAAGGTTTGGGACACGGGGGATCTTAGTATAGATTAGCTAGTAATTCATCATTGAACTATAATGAATAGACATTCATATATCTTGTTCATTTACCTTCATGGTCTTATCCTGTTTTATCAGATGCATTGATTATCGTTCTATCTGTCGTTTTCACCTATTGTCTCTAACATGATATCAAATGCAAATGTAACTTAAGTCGTGCAATTAAGTAAGTTAAGTAAGCAAGCGTAGGTACAATTATGCAAGTAACTCTATTATTCTTGATTCATTGAGTTCACACCACTAGCTATAGCTACTTATTAGGATCTTTGAGCTAAGTATGAGTTGATTAGATAATTGACATTACCCTCTGACAGTAGTTTACAAGTTCAAGTAAGTCGACACTCCTTTGGAGATTAGGATTGCCACCCAATTTCTTTTCATGTCATTATGTAATACATGCTTTTCGGAGAAACGAGTGGCGTGGTATGCCAATTAGCAAGTTTCATATTATCTTAATTCTTATTCATATTTCGTAGATGATAACATGCTTAAAATATATTTCTAACATCTTTAATGATATGGCTTAATTATACTGGTGATTGTATATTGAAATCTAACGTTCATTTAGGTTTGCCAAGCATGGTGTTTGCGATACTACTTTTGATATTGTAAAACCCTTCCTAGACTCGGGCCAGGACATCGGTCAAGGAGCGAAGGTTACCACTACGGTATCTCCAGTAGACCTTGAGTGAGTCCTGGAGGTTTCCTTTTGATGGGCATCATCGTGAGCGCGTCATTTTTCAGATAGTTAGGATTTGACCCCTGATGGTTAGTTTCATTATCTTATTTCAGTTTCATAGATTTTATACATTGATATGAATGTTTATGTCATGTACCCTGTTATAAGACCGTTATTGACTTCCACACTTAAGCCCTCGTAGTGAACTTCTTAGTGTATATGATGGACATCTAGTATGCATGGGTATTAACTAAATCCTTTAGTATAAATAGGATTTATATATGGAATGTTAAGCAGATAATTGTTAGTGTTCTTAACTATTATAGGATCATGAAAGTACACAATAAATACATGGCTTCTGCATATTTTCAATTGATGAATGATTTTTCGTGCATAAGGATCTTTAGCGCATATGAATGTAATAAAAATTTCCTTTGTCGTGGTCCATATTTGCCTTAGTGTGACGTAAATTACTACAGGATATGCATGTCATGTCAAAGGGCCTAGAGTTTTTACCATAAGCTCTGGCTCGAGGCGTGACAAACCTTGTGATTTTAGTGAGAGGTAATTGTAGAGGGCCTCGACGATTCAGGTTTTTGCACTTTCAAATTACCAGCTTGGGATGTCTGTGCCCCCTTGAGGGAATGGTTATAATGCGTTGGGCAATGTTTGGTTTCCAGAGGGACAAGATTTTATCATTTTGCTAGCGTTTTGGCCATGAAAAGAAGGGCGATATGAGAAGATCTTTAATTGTACTGGGGCGATGGGCTCTAGATAAATTCGAGTATTCCTCATTCAAGTTCTCCACTGATAGAAGAGGCATATTAAGGATCCAACGATCCTCAAAGATGTCAATATTACTAAGCATATTTTCTCAAAAGAGTTTCGACACGCATGTTGCATATTCTCTATGGAAGGGCAAAGTGTGTTTTAGTAAACAGATGTTTTCAAAAGAATAATCTATTTGTTGAAAGAGACATAGCTAATTATAAATTTATGTTTGAATGTAGGATCGTGGAATACTGAAATACCTAAGTCATGGGCAAAAAAATTAAATTTGTGGCCGTTGAACGATAGTGAGCGTTTTAAGCAACTAGTGAAAGCTACTATGTTGTCTCCATTGATTGAATGTTCTTAGCAGATGGTGAACAAAACCATTGTGTCTAATTTTGTTGAAAGGTGGCACCTTAAAATAAACTCATTTTATATGCCTTTTGGTGAGATGAAAATCATCTTCGACCATGTTTCATGCATCTTGAATATTCCCATTTTTTGTTCTACTACAACGAAGTTGGAGAAATTGACGTACTCAGATGCCATAGATATTGTCGTTGATGCATTGGGAGTCTTTAATGATGAAGCAAGAGAAGAACTTTATACTTAGCGAGGCCAATCACTAAAGCTAGAATAGCTTAGAAAGAATTTTGCTGAAGTGAAGGATGATGCTAGAGAGAATGGTGTTAACTGTGCAGTCAGAGCTTATCTTCTTTATTTACTTAGTTGTACGCTCTTTATTGACAAGACTGGAACAAGGGTTTCATGCATGTCACAACCCGAGCCCAGGGACCGGGGGTCAGAGAAAGTCTAACCAATGACACACGTACTCCCGTGCATGTACACCTGGACCCCGTCCAAGCATACACACACAAGGGATCATTCACACGTGCAAACAACTGTACGCGGAAGCTGTACGTATCAAGGCATACAACGACATACCAAAAGATACAATGGATTACAAAAGATCATGAACTGATAACAAGAACAATTTACAAGAACGTATGACCATATAGCGGGCTTACAACAATCAAAAATCAAAATACAGATATCACTCAAAGCCCACATTACAAGTACAGAAAAATCCCCTCAATAGACTCGGACTCAAAGAATGGGGAGAACAAAATGATGCAAACCGTACTCTGGAGGATGGATCAAGTCCACTCCTCTAGGCCGGAGGGGGCCTCGCGAGCCTCTCCTGAAGTCGGGTCGACCGACGCAGGATCGGGAGAGGGATCTGAGCCTGCAACACACAAAGACAACTAATAAGTACAACGACTTAGCAAAGTATAAGCGACAAGAAGATAACACAAATTGTGTCTAATCATGAGTAATAGTCACAGTGCAAGATCCATAGAAATCATGTTCGTATACTAAGCAAATATGCAAACGAATAAGCATGCTGTAGGAATCATAAACAGATAACAGTCAAAGTGGCTACTACATTGGCCATTTTCTCCCTTACGAGAGCGGACGGAATGAGAACACCAGCGACCGGGCCAGGGTACGCATGGGTCTCTAGTTCCCGGGGTCCGGAGTCCCAGGACAGAACACTCTGCAGAGGCAAACACATAAACTAAACTAAAGTTAACCCCGTCGGGTATCCTAAGGCTGAGGCTCAGTAGTGCCAATACCAATCACAATCAAATCGGATGATGCACCTCAATCAATCAATCATGTCATATCACATACCACATACAGATCTCACATATCACGCTGAACAAACAATAGGAAGTGCATCACACATACTGATACTGAATACTGAATGCAATAAGCTGATACTGATACTGACGGTACTGAATGCAAATAAGCCGGAAAAGAGGCACTGATAAACTCAAGTACCAATAACAATAAACACTGATGCAAATACTCCAATAGAGCAACGGTAAAACACAATACACAATAATAGAATGGTCCCGCCCGGGCTTCGCTCTGGGGTTGCTGCATTTCCCACAGAATCGAGAGGTCCAGCGCAGAACACATAAGAGGGCATAACCGTAATCAATATGCTGTACAAATCAAACAAATCAAGTACTTATACGAATCAAGGTCAATTACAAGCCAATCCTCCACTAATTATCCAGTGTTTCTAACCGTGCATGTTGATGTAGTTTTAAGTTATCCGATGCACCATTGTCTAGTGTTGCAGTGTCTGGAGTGTGCACCGAAGTCCCTTAAACCAACACCCATGGGGAGGTGCTAAACAACTGGATAACCGTCCATGAATGATTCGCAGCCCTCGATCTCATTCATGTCATTCAGACATTCCATTGGGCATATTCCGGTTCGCTACATTCTAACATGAAAGTCATATATGGTCTTTTGCTTAAACCTAATCCTTTTCAGTCAATCCTCAGGGTTTCACGGTGTAGCCGTAGGTGACCTTACGGCTTAGCCGAAGCATCTTACGGCTTAGCCGTACTATGCACTGCGGCTGAGCCGAGGCTCCCAAAATGTCCATCCGGATTTACGGCTCAACCGTATTTTGCTCTACGGCTCAGCCGTATCTTGGTCCATGGCTTAGTCGTAAGACAATGTACGGCTTAGATCAGGCTGGGCCGTAGAAGAATGGCAATTTGCCACTCTCAGTTATTTTCAGATAACAGTCTATACTGTTCTACGGTTAGGGTTACGGCTGGGTCTCGGCTTAGCCGTAAGCCATTTTACGGCTTAGCCGTAGCACATTTCACGGCGTAGCCGTGAGTGCACGGAGTCCTTTTTCTTGAAATTGTCACAGTCATACAGAAAGTGAACAAAACGGCTGGAAACAGAAACAGAACAGCAAAATGAGCTTAATAGGGCTGTCTAATACTGAGAAGCACAATGAAGAATAAAACACAACAATCGAATCCATATCAATCGGTGTTCATACAACTTGGGCTTATACTTGCCTCACAGATGGAAATCACTTCGTTGCTTGGCTCAGTCCACCGGAAAACACACACACTCGCTCCTTTCTTCCTCCCTCAAGCAGTAGAAACAGAGATGGAGAAGGAGAGAAAGAGAGCTGACGAGAGAGAGAGAGACGAGCTGGAGAGAGACAGAGGCAATCGAGAGAAAGGAAATGGGTTGGTGAGATATTTAAACTAAAAATGAGTCCAAATTACACTTAAGTCCAAACGGTTAACACAAATGTCAGTTTGAGTCAAATGACGGTCCAACGAGAGCAAACGAAATCATTCGGATCCAAGACCATTACGGAAAACGACAAACTCAACGAAATACACGCGATGACGTCAGAATGACGCAAAACTGACAAAGTCAATCAAAAGCCAAAATTACGAAAAAAGGGCTCGATCTACCTAGACCAAGTCAACTCAACCCAAACAATCTCTCCAAGACTCAAAACCAAATAAAACAAAAGCCAAAACACTCTTAACGATAAAAGCACACGTAAGTACCCACTAATCCGGATCAACTCGGGTCGGAGTGTTACAATGCATATAATTGAAGATGTTGAAGGATTTAGAAAATGTCAAGAGCTATGTATGGGGTGCCGGTGCTCTAGCATATTTGTACAATCAGTTGGGCTTAGCAAGCCGAAATAAGGTCAAATAAATGCTGGATACTTGATGCTACTGGAAGCATGGGTATAAGAGTACTTTGAAAGACTAGCTCCTATTGCCAATGTATCATACTCAGTAAGGCAGCCTCATGTGATGCGTTGGATTTCTCATAGAGAGACTAATTTGGCTTTTTAAGGTATGCGAGAGAAACTAGACTTCTTAGGCATTGATAAAGTAAATCATTTTGCAAATTGTTCAATTTTTATTGAAAGCATATATTGTCATTCTATGATGATTCAATTTATTTACAATGATTCTCATGGTGCACGTCACATGCAAGCCTTATCTTTCTTGCAGGCGAGGTTATCCATTCCATTAAATTGCCTTCTACTGTGGATGCCTAACGTACATGGATATTGTAGAGTCTAACCATCCAGATAGGGTTCTTTAGTAATTTGGTCGGGTCCACATGCACCCGTAGAGCCAGTTCGTGCTTGGAGGGGTAATGCAGTGGCATCGATCAATGCCTCGGTCAGAGTATATGATTAAATATGGTATCAATGGTGTAATCACTTACTAGCCTAAGTAAACCAAAGTATATCGGTTCATCGTCGTTGGGATTACGCACCAAACTACATGAATTGGTATACAACGGTATCAAAAAGAACGTTGACAAACCCCGAATTATAGTCCGATTTTAGTCAAAGTGAGCCGGAGCCACAAACATATAATGTAATCGATTATGAATTGTGCAATAGAAATGCTCTTCGAATCTACGAAAAAATTGAGCCAAGGGTTGAAAAAGCATTTGCATAAGATAGGCATAATTTGTATTGAGATGTTGGATATATAGCCTGAGCTTTGAGCGAACTTACCGTTGAGGATGATGGTGAAACAAGCAGAGACCCCCATATAACATCACGTTCTTACTTTCATTGGTCTAGACAGGAGAGATGAACTTTTTTTATTTGGTGTCCAGTTTACTTTTCATTTCATGAAGTCTATGTAATAAACTATGATCTAAGTTAATGAAATTTGTCGTCTTTGTGCAACATGATATTCCATTACATTAGTAGTGTCAAAATATATTACATCAAGTCTATAAATTTTATATTTTTATTCCAAATCAATACTTTCACATGTGGCTACATTAGGATTAACGAGTTCTCTAAATTGCTCGATGCAAATATTTAAATATGCAGTTTCCCATCCACTTGCACAAGAATGAAGGCATTCTCGCCACTTATTTATAATTGGTGTTGTTGGATGACCAGGTATTAGGAAAACCTGAAAAATAGAAAAAGAAAACATTAGAATAAAGAAGAGAATAATAAACAAAATCAAACATACTAAGGCATATTAGTTAAATCGTACCTGAACAAAATGACAACCACAAACAAAACCTAGGTTATCTTTCTCCTATTAGAAATAGGCACAAGAGTCGACTTTAGAGGAAAAAAATCAAGGCACTGTTCATTGCTCAAGTGATACAAGACCAAATTATAACGTGATGCTATAAGATGACCCATATCAAGCATAGTCATCCAATGATCATATGATGGGTGATCTGCATAGTATGATGATGATGCTATTATATTTTCGACTTTATTTTTTACCCCATTTAATGGCCTATAATGATTCACATTTATAATGAGCTCTCCTACAAGCTCTCTCCTGACCTATTTTCAACTTTCTTCATTGAGACCAAGTAATCCTGCAATAGTTCTAAACTCATAATTACCATTAGTTGCCATGTCTTTGACAATGCTTATATAAGGCCTTATTCCTTGTAGGAAAAAATCATGCCAGGATGAAGTCTTTGAGCTATTCGATTTTGTCTGAACTGGTAACTTCTCAACCTTTTCTTTTATCTTTGCTTTGCTCTTGGTGTTTATGACCACTCTTGTGGATACATGACTATAACTATCCTGTGTAGATGGACCAATTCAATTGAGGCACGTTTAGTGAATGTATTAAGTTTTAATGGAGGCCTACCCAGCGTCTTTGACTTCACTTCTGGTTCTTGTAAAAATGTGGTGGAAGGCTTAAATATCTCCTATAATTTCTTTAACACTTGCATTTTATGGGCACAATCAGAAGTTTTGAACATTGATTGAATAAAAGACAACTCCGCCATCAAGTTTATGTCCATAGTTCGATCCTTCGATGTACAAATAGGTACCGTATCAAGCTACACCAATGAGGATGTATGCATTGAAAAGGAATTAGCTAACCTTCAATCATATACTCCGCAATCTCATGAGCACAAGACAAACCATGTGTACGTCTCATAACGCATTGGCATGCTTTTTATTCAATTCTAACAACGTTTACTTTTTTACTTTCCATTAATATTTTTTTCAACGCATTTTTAGAGATGTTCCCATATAGCTTTTTGAATTCAATAGGCTTGAAGTTGTGTTGGATAAGTGTCTTAGTTTTTTCAAATGATGCTTTAATACATATAATTGTCCATCCATGCTGAGATAAATCCTTCCTTGTATGGGTTAAGCCAGTTGGATTTGACATATTTAAGTGCCTGTGGATATCTACTGAAGTTTTCATTTAGCTTTGTCAATTGTTCGATGTGCTCTTTTTCCGTCGATGTATTTGTTAGCATATTCCAATGCGTAATGAATTTGTCCTAACTTTACTTTGTTTTTAACAACTTATAACATTTAATAAGCATATTTTTATTGATGTGGCATTTGGATAATAAATGTGTAGCATTTAGAAATACTTTATCAATTGCATTTATAAGTGTCAATTATCTATTTGTCACAATAATATTTGAAAGCATACCTTCTCCAATTACAGAACGCAAGATACCCAATACACAGATATAGTTATCTTCATATTTAGCTTCCATATATGCAAAACATATAGAGAACGTCATGTCTATAGACATTATACCAATAACTTCCAATAGAAGCATGCAATACCGATTGGTCTTGTAAGTGCAATCTATTATTAATATGTACAAAAATGCACATAACAGGTCAATACTAGTTGAGTGCGTCCAAAAAAAAATTTTCACGATGTTGGAATTCTTGCAATTTCTGAACCATTCAATGTAATTATACTCTGCCAACTTTTTTAACAAAAGTTGCATTTGACTTCTCCCACCTCGCTCAATAACTTTATGCCAATGCCTTGCATTGTAAATTGCCTCCATTGTTGTCACATTAAGTTTACTTCTTCGCTTCAAAGTAATCAAAATCTCTTTTGGTATGACCATGCTCTTAGATATATCAACCAACAACTTTGTTTCCTCTTCTGATAATCTACCTGCATCTGAATGACCCTCTAGATATTGTACAACAGAATAGTTATGCACACCACAAAAAACTTCTAACATCTAATCATCATATGTTTCCAACTTTTTACCCTTTAATGAAAATGAGCATTCACATTTCTTCGTACTTGTTTGCTTGATCTTCTTCTTAACAAGCTTCTCATCAGTGATCCTCTTTGCATTATACTACCCATTTCTCTAACATGCAAGTAATACTCTGGGTTTTACTTCAACCCCAACTGCATTAAAAACGTTAATAATAATGACAAAGCCATTTCTCTTTTCAACGGTACGAGCACAATCGATCAATGCCTCACGATTATGGAAGATCTACAAATGCAACTCTTACAAAAAAGTTTAACTAATAAACTTTTAGGATAATATTTAGAAAGTCTTCTGGTAAAAACTATGACAAATCGTCCTTATCTCATGAGTAACAAACTCATTGGTATAATTCTTAATGTATTCAGAGCTTACATTGCTTTCTTATGTAGAAGTCTATGGAACAAATGATTCACAAAAAAAAAAAAAAAAAGAACTTTATTAACAGTTTCTATTCGGCCACCTATGGCTGAACAGAATAAAATATGTTCGGCTACTCATGGCCATCTATTCATGTTCGGATTTAGAAGTCCAAACATAAGGCAAACGAAAACATTTCAACTTAATCACCATCATCATTAAAGCCTTATCCCAACCATGTTGGGGTTGGCTACATGATTTTTGTTTCTCCATTGCGTTCTATCTTGAGCTAAATCCTTTGATAAGTTAAATTTCTTCAATCTGAATCAATAACCTCCATCAATATTTTCTTCGGCCTATCCCTACCTTTTATACGAAACTTAAAAAAAAAGGGCAAAAACTAACTAAAAGCATAGTACACTAACCTTGCCACTCATATTGGGAGTGTAAACCACCAAATCCTTATTCATTTCGTTCTCCATTACACCCTTTGATTAGTAATATCCTTATTCAAGTAAGTTGGAAGAAGAACAAGATGTAAATGAGTTGTGGAGGTTGAAGATAGAGGAAAAAGGTGTAGAAAGAAGATGGAAGAAGAACAGATGATGGAAGAAAAGATTAGTGTGTGATGGAGGCTCTGAATATGGAGGAAGAAGAGAGGGTTGAGAGTTTTATGTGTGAAGAGGAGAAATTATATGCATTTTAGAGGGAAATGGGCAATTTCATAATTTTATATAAGGAAAATTGGATTAAAAAAATACATTAAAATGTTGTGGTAGGAGAGACCCTTTTTGTGGTTAAATAGTAGTTCTCAATTTGGATGGATGTATTAGATTTTGAAATACTCGGAGATTTCGGGATTTTGAAACCTCTTATCTGATCTAATTTTGATTTCTTGGCCTTTTTTTTTATCGATTTCAGATGCATTACACTCGCCAAATAGTCGCTGAACTAGGCCTCTTCAGTGAAGTGCCTTCTGGGTTTTTTTTTTTTTTTTGCTAATAAGAAGATAGGGTTAAAATTACTCTTTATATTTTAAAGATTTGATAGCATAATAAATGGGATGCAATTACTATAAAATAAATTGATGGACCTCATTTAACTGATAATTATTTGATTTTTTAGGGGGACAATAGCCCATGGCACAATGAAATATATTCAAAATTGGAACTTAATTTTGTTACATATCTTTCAATTTTTTAACAAACAAAAAATAAGAAAAGAAAAGAAAAATCAAATCATATGGTTTTCAATCGTAGCATTACACTCCATGCTAGAGGAATCCATGGCCAACAAGAGTAGTTAAAGGGGTCATTTGCCTTTTATGCATAGGATACAAAAAGTAATACTTATGTGAAAAATGGTTTTAGCTCCATTTCAACTTTTATGAATGTTTTTCACAAATTTTACAATTTTATTTATGATAAAGGTCTGAAATTTTACTTTATTGAAGTAGCAATGTTGTACTAGTATGACTCATTATTTTTCTAGAACATCGAGAATTGTTATATGAACTGACATCCCATGCTATGCATCTATTTTTAACCACATCATGGATCCAACATAATGGGTTTTAATCTAGGGTGGAGCTAAGAAATATACATTGGGCCTACCTTGGAAAAAGAGTCCATTTTCTATCATGGGGCAAGCGGGCTAGCAGGGGATCAAAATAAAAAAAATTGTTGAAATTTTCATTTACTATAAGTGAATTTTTGGAATTTCACTAAGTAGGGAATAGGGTGTTTGGGATTTTTCATACTTTCGCCCCCGGCCCTAATTGATATAAAATAGCCCAAAAGTACACACAAATGTATATATGAATGGCTGATCAACGTATTTGCATGTGCCCCTAGAAAACATCATGTAATAATTATTACATGGAAGAGTAAAGATTATGGACTATTTTAGACCTAAAAAGTTGGTGAAATCATTCATTTGCATTTACACACCAAATTTCAAAACCAACTACATGACAGCAATTGAAAACACCAATTTTATAAGCTTTATAACACAATATTGCATGCCATTAATTGAATTTCAATACATCCAAGAATTGGAAAAAAAATGAAAAACAACAAAAATGTAGCTTGCCATCACACTAAAATATAATGTCATTTGGAGAATCATGGGCTAATGACTCTGACTTCAACAACTTAGTTTATATATCTGAGAGGGTAATTTTGAGCATATGGATGGAGTTGAAGAACCATATTAATAAAAAGGAGAGGACTTGGGTATAACAGCATCAGTTGTACATACATAATTATGGTCAACAGTTAGCATTATTATTATTCTTCTTTATTTACTTTTCTAATTATATTGTGATTTTAATTAAGCTAATATCAACGGTGTAATGGGGTTAAGGGATAGTCTGGCATTTTATCTTTAAAACGGTAGACTGGAGGGACAATAAACGGGTAGTATTATATTCTATAAGTTGTTTCTGAATACAATTCAGTGGTGTCTTCTAATTCATCTCCTCTCTTTTTGTTTGGTTGTTATTTTGTGTTTCTATTCAAATATGGACAAAACTTATCCTTACTAGTTTTGGAAAGATATTGCTTAGGCATAAGAGTTCCTGTTACACGATTTTTTTAGCAGTCTTTGAACAGTTGCATATTGCTATGAGGTTTAGTATAAACCTGTGAGTCCATCACCGGCCATTTGTTTTCACATTGCCACATGTATTCATGTACCCCATGACCCAAAAACTTGATCATGAGCTCCAAGTGCGGAGCCGCGATGTAGTAATAAAACTGGTGAGACTAACTCGATCCACAAGAAGCAATATATTTAAGGTATTTTCATCTTGTAACCTGCCCCAAATAAAATCTAAAACTAGCCTAATTTAAAAACTAACAAATACAAGCATCTTACTTGCCAAAATTAAATTGATTACAACCAAATAAAATAAAACTTTCCTAAAACTAAAAACCTGAATCTAAAACTTTTTAAAATAAAGCTAAAGTTGCTGCAAAATAACATACATGTTAGAACTTCAAAAAATAAAAGCTACTAAAATTAGAAACTACGATTATGTTAACTTTCCAAGTCTTAAAGAACTTTTCAATTTTAAAATCTTCGCAATCAAACACTTTTAGAAATATTCTCAAATATGGAAATTACTTAAAACTATCAAAAATCTAAATTTAGTAACAAAACTAAAATTAGAAAATCAACACAATCTATACAATGTATGCCATGTAACTAATGTAAACTTTCCTAATATGAGATAAAAATTTTAAATAAAACATAATCCTAATTTAATGTAATCCTAAACTAGATTTAATGGCTGAAAATCATGCTCTACTGATGCATGCACGTAAAAAAAATTTTTTAAAAATATTCTAAACTGCAAAAAATATGTCTGAGTGATGGTTACCAAAAATAAAAATTCTGATATACAGTTTAGCAATCAGTCTTAGTTTAGGCTTCTGAAAATTGACCTTCCCATAATTTTTTTTAATTTGAAAATCTGGGATTTTAAAGTTCACTGATCATGGTTCAATTCATCCAATTTTTACAGCAAAAATCACTGATTTGATGTATAATTAATTCCAAACTTTTAGACTAAAGATTTGTTATGTGTAGATTTCTGTATACATAATTTTTTACTGGCAAGTGTTTAGGGATTGAAAAACCCAACCTCCCTTAATCTTTTCCTCCGATATTTTTATGGAACAAAGGCAACTCATCTAGTAATGGTTCCTCCAAATTTTAAGGCAAAATAATCTTTCTATGTCATGTTTTAAATTGCCAATATTTGGGTAAAAACAATGATTGTTTGCTGTCTAATTTTGTTGTCTTTTTAAATTTGAAATTTATTTCTTTAATTTCCAAAAAAATCACGAATTCCAAATCTAAAATTCTAATTTCCAACAACAAATGATATGAATGCATGCTTATAAAAGATTAATCGCAGCCATAAATTATGCAACATAAAAGCACAAATAAAACAAGAAGAGCAATGGAATTTAAATGATGGAATCAACATAAAAGTAAATGTGTGGATAAGCAAGTAGTTAAATGTGTGAAATTGTAGAAATTTAAATGTGTGGATTGCAAGAAAAATAAATGTATGGTAAGACAATAATTTAAATATGTGGTAAGTGTATTATTTTTTTTAAACTCTTCTTTTAAACTTGATTCATGTTTGTTTTTAGGCTCTTTAAGTTGTCAATCCAAAAACAAGGTTAAAAATAAAATATCAAGGATTCATTATTAAAGAAATAAAAAGAATGAAATAGAGAAAACAATGAATACACTTTTACTAGATATAAATGCTTTTACATAAAAGATAGAGAATTAAAAAAAACATTACATAATCTAGGATGAGAGATCCTCTTCTCGTGGAAGCTTCAAGTTAGAGATAGCCTCATTGAAGAGAGAGAAATTATGGAGTAGAAAGATATGGAGAGAGTGGAAAGAGAGAAAGCTAGAGAGAGGAGGTCTAGTCTTTCATGCTCTTGGATGTCTCATAAGGGCTGGCCTCCGACCATCAAAGAAGGGACTGGACTCAGCTGGGCAAGGTAGGATCCCAACCCATTCCTCCCATCAAGCAAGCATCAGAGTCAAAATGCTTTGTATCTTTCCCATTCGGGATAGGCCTCGAAAAAGAAAGAGCTGCGAAATTGGAAAGACTAGTACAAAGCCTTGCTTATATAGATTTTTGAATCCGTAAGTCGCCTTTTTTACTCTCTTGATCTTTACTTGCAATCTTTATTAATTGGTAAAAATCCTTCTTTGGACACCACGCTTGGAAGGAATTAGGAGATAATAGCTTGCCAATCTTTGAAAAATCTCTTGCCACACACACTTTCTTTTCTTGAAAAATTCTCTTTCCTCCTTGAGAATTTTGAGAGATATTTGGAGATAAAGATTATAAATTCCTTAGCCATAACCTCAAGTCAACTTTCAGCTAATTTGGATGTCTACCATGTGTATGCAGTCCTTTTACCTTTTGTCTTTTTACCAAGTCACTTCCACTTTATAAAAATTTTCTTTCTTGATTTGGCCCTTGATGGATTTTCTTAAATTATCTTGAAAATAATATTGAGATTTTGTGCAAAGAAAGCAGGCCCCATCATCTTTGGATGTCCAACACATGTGTGGAACTTACTTCACTAAGTTTCTAAAAAAAAATTGAATTATCATTTATAATAATAATTTTAATCAAAATTACATAATTTCACAAATATGGGCCCATTCCTTATGAATGACATCATTGTGCATGATTTTTACTAAATTTGCAAATGGTTACAAAAAATTGAGTCATTTCATGAGAAAACCAATTTTGCCAAAACTTCCGAATAATAAATTTCCAAAAATGGTAGATTTATGAATTTATACAAAAGTGTGATTTTTGGGCAAATTGTATAGAAAAATACTATAAGGAATTTAAAATGAATGAAACGATTATATCTCACTAAATGAAGTTCCTTTCGCTTGATATGTCCTTAAAACTTCTGCAAATAACATTTTTGAGAACTTATCAACCACTTACAAGTGTGTCTCTCATGATCCTTTGTTTTAAAACAGATAACCGGCCACTTGTTTTCACATGGCCACATGCATTCAAATGTACTCCCCCCAATGACCACTTACAAGTGTGTCTCTCATGATCCTTTGTTTTAAAAACCCATAACTGGTCACTTGTTTTCACACGGCCACTTGTATTCATATGCCCCCCATGACAGCGAAGAAGTGTGCTTCTCATGATCCCATGTTTTAAAACCTACAACCGGCCATTGAGGTGAACTCCATCCCATACCATTAAAACCAATCATCAAACCAAATGCCATATATTCTTCTATTACATGTCATCAAACCAAGTGCATTAAATCAAATTCCATCACATATCATTAAACTAAGATCCATGACATGCCATTAAGCAAGTCCCATGACCAGCCATCTATGTGCATGACTCCAACAACCGGCCATGAGCAAGAGCATAACAACTAATCATTGAGCAAAATTAGGCATGCTTCTGTTCAAGTATCTTTGGGAGAAAGAATATGGCCTCCTACTGCTAGATATTCATTTGTTTTTTGGTTCTAGTTTTCATAATTTCTTAACAAGTCATTAGAGAAAGGAACTAGAACAGTCCCCTGGAGAGCATGTTCTCTGAATATTGGTGCAATTGATGATGGAAATATATGCTATGTGGAACTTTATCTTGATGATAATGGTGTTCTTACTCTTACAACTAAAAGTATCTGTTCACTGTCATTTCTTGGTCTTGAATTGGAAGAAGGAAGCTAGCATCACCTACTAATTGTCCATAGTAAATCAAGCACTTTAGCTGGACTTTTCCAAGTAACTATTAGGAAAACGGTCACCTCTGCAAGGGTTGCTCAACTGTCCTAGGGATTCCGCTGCTGCTATCTTTGCGAGAGGTGCTTTCATCGGACAGTATTTGTTTCATGTACATTCACTGGTAGAGAATGTAAGGTAGTGTATGTTTTCCATTCAGCCAAACCCACGACCAGCCACCATAGTAATTCCATGACAAGCCACTTGTATACAATTGTGGATTCACGTCAATACGTGTGAGGGTTCTAACTAGCTTCTGAGTGGTTATCCACTTTAATTCAAAAATATAACTTTCTGCAACCGCCTCAACTGCTCTGAAGCTCTAAAAAAAAACACCCTTCATCTTCTTGGCAAGGGACAACAAGACTAAGGCATGCTTCGACGCCTTTGGCAATCCCTGAGGAATTTTCTTGCAACTCTTGGCTCTCCCTCAGTCTTTGTCTCTCTCAATTTGTTTATCTACAGATTGGGTTTTGACTTTTTGATTGAGTCAATACTCACAAAAAGTCTTCGACCCAAAAAAAAAAAAAAAAAAAGACTCGCAAAAAGCCCCTACTTTAATGTGGCCGTCCTAAGCAACCCCTATGATTGGATCACTAGGCGGGCCATTGCAAAAGTGGCCTATTTTTCCAAAAGTAAATCCGGGGCATCCAAAACTGGCCTACATTTCATGTATAAATTTAACCCATGCCGAATATATATATTTTGGTCCAGGTCCAGTGGGGACTCTAGTCCAACCAAGCCCCATATACATTACTAGGTGGGAGGATCATAGATTTCCTCATGTTTATCAAACCTTTTTAACCAGGCAAGAAATTCAATCTATACCAAGCTATGCTTGGGCTTCACATGGGATAGACCAGTGGAAGCCCCTTGCCCTATTTGGGAGGATATGTGCCGACGTTATTTCACTATCCGGGCCTGGGCCTGGGTCTCAGCCTGATAAACTGGCTTGATAAACAATGAGTTTTTTCATACACTCCCTGAGATTTATAGAATTTGTAAATAACCCCATGTGGTTTTGGTATTTGTATATAAGTCCCTATCTTTTCATTTCATTACCTTCAATGTCCCCAATATCAGTAATACTGATCAAAATGAACAACCACAAAGAAATTTGTAGTAAAATTTTATAAAAATGACCTCTTTGCCCTTATATCCATTAAAAAATGAGTATATCATTATTTACAAAAAGATATTATTATTATATCTCAAAACCTAATGATTTGTCTTTTAATAATTTTCTAATGCATATGAAGCCTAATTATGTATTTAAAAACATACATCAATTCAACAGTTAGTCATCCATAAATTGGATCAATCATAATCAATTATAAGTATATGTTTTGATCGATTTGAATTTAACAAAATAGATCCCATAGTGACAAAAATTATGTAGGCTTTACTCTCTCCTACTAAATATTTTATACTAATAGTTGATGTTACAAGTTTTAGATCAAAATGAATTCAAGCTTTTGAAATTATGTATATAGCAATAAAGAAGTGAGCAAAAGTATCATTTTACTCTAAAAAACTTATGGTGGTTGTGAGGCTACTGATTTTAGGATATGGAAGGTGTGGGAATGAAAATGTAGGGTGCTATATGCAAATACTAAAACTGTAGGGGCCTACTTACAAATCCTAAGAACCTTATAGGGGTTTATACAAAATGCTCATAAATAATCGCACTGTTCTAGGACCTATGTCTTCGTATTGGCCTGGTTCTTTGGAACAATTCAAACACATACAAGTCTAACGAGTTACTTACGTGCAGGGTCTGTGCATGAACTTTAGACAGTGTGCCTCTCTCGTGTCTGAACATTTTGAAAACTGGTTAGTAGGTGTGTTCATGGTCAGACCGGGCCAAAGCTTATCCAAGCATGGCCCTTGTATTCACTGGGCCAGAACTCAGGCACCGGTCCAACACATTTTCAGACTTTGAGCCAAGTCTAGTTTGGAGCAGGTTCAAGCTTTGGTTGAATTCAGCTCGCCCCACCCCAGTCATACACCCTATCATATTACTTTATACTTGAGCAGCGCAAATTCTAGATGGGGTAGTTTGAAGCATCAGGTCATGTGGTTTTAGTCTTGTGACTTTTTTTTATATTCTAAAACACAAACAAAATTGACAATATCAAACCTGACCCAACCCATACTCATCATGGGTTGCATTCAGTATTACAAACCATAATCATGGTTCAGGTAAGCATTTTAAAAACCAAAAACATATCATGGTTCAGGTCAGGTGCAATGCAGGGCATGCATCGGCTGGGTTGGGCCACATTCAGGTTTTTGCCAACCTGTCGCCATTCCTAAGGCAAGAAAATTAGGCCCTGGCACAAACCACGGGTCCAAAAGAGGAGCTCAAATCCGGCCCAATAAATGTTGGAGCTCAATTTCAACCCTACTTCGGGGTTCATAAAAGCCAACTGCAACCCTATGCAAAGCCGAAGTAAGCCATACTTTATCCTGGAAAAATCACATGCAAAAGAAGAAATTGATAAAGATCATAAATGAGATCACATTTGGTAGTTATAGGCGACAAATCCGCCAATTTAAGAATTCCTCACTGCTCTTTGAACAGTGGTTTCTCACTGAAGATTTCTATAGCTGAAGACTCCTCAAAACCAAATATTCTCAAAATCCATGCCCACAACATAGAAGATAATTAATAGAGATATTGTTCAGTTTACTTTATTGAGAAGTTGCACTTGAAAGCAAACCAGATTGGCGAATAATGAGAGCATGCCTAATCATTGCGCTACACACTGGTTCAAAGAAGTTCACTTGAATATGCCAAATGATGGATTCGCGACGGTGAAACCCCCATCAATGATAAGGTTGTGCCCGCTCACATACTTTGAATCATCACTCGCTAGGTAAAGAACTGCCTGTGCAACATCCTCTCCTTGAAGACTAACACCTTTCAGGTTAGCACATGACCTCATGGCCTTGTCAAAAGCTTCATCATCCAGTCCAATAAAGCCCCGAGACAATGGGGTAGGGACGACGTAGGGCGACACACAATTCACTCGAATACCATGTTTCCCAAGCTCAACCGCGGCGTTCTTAGTGAGTCCGGCCACCGCATGTTTCGAGCATGTGTATGCATGAGAAGCCGCTGCTCCAACCACTGAGCTAACGCTGGCTGTGGAGATGATACTACCACGACCAGCTGGGATCATCACACGGGCAGCATGCTTTGTCCCTAGGAATGCACCTGTGATGTTGGTTCTGAGGACCCGCTCGAAGTCGGCCACATCATTCTCAAGAATGGACCATTTGGGAGGATCACTGATGCCCGCGTTGTTGAACATGATGTCGAGCTTTCCATGGGTGGTGACGGTGTAGTCGACGGCGTTCTTAACGTCGGTTTCATCGGTGACATCGCACTGGATGAAGGAGGCAACTGAAGTGCCCAGGTTCTCACATACAGAGTGGCCAAGTTCATCTTGGATGTCTGCAATTACAACTTTCGCACCATGGAGGCAGAATAGCTTGGCAGTGTACTCACCAATGCCACTGGCACCCCCTGTGATCAATGCTACCTTGCCTTCCAGTCTACATGCAGTAGTGAGTAGGTATGGAATGAGAGAAGTTTAATATGGAAAAAATGAAGCTTTCATGGAAGAGAAGCATATGAAATGCCTTCATAAAAGTAATTATTGTAGAATTCAGAGGGAGTTCTCTTGAGGCTTGATGTTTGGGCGCCATGTGTTGTTTGGATTAGATGGAAGTTCTGGTTGTAGATGAAGTTTGAGTGAAAAAAATCCTAATCAAATGATAAAATTTATCAATTTAAGGGCCCTATAAGATTTGAAGATAAAGAATGGGTGATTCAATCCAATTGTAGTTGTCATTCTGATTAGCATCAAATTTGGACCAACCGCCAATGTAAGGCATGGTTGGTGAGTGTCAAGGGATTGCATTTTAAATGATGAGAGAGTACATTTTCATGTGCTAATTTAAATGAGCATCACCGCATAGTTAGATAAGAAAAGCACTGCATGGATTGTTTCTGAACCAAATATCAATTTAACTTCCACGAACATATATAATAATCATCTCAGGAGGGGATCCCAATATTGATGGCGATGACAAAATGGTCAAGCCATTCATTGAATAGTGCCATTGGAAAACTTGAAACTGAAGCTTAGTAGAACTTTTCAGACCAAATTGCAACTGTACCATGAAAATACTCACACATCATCATCATCATCATCAAAGCCTTATTCCAATCATATTAATGTCGGCTACATGAATTCTGTTTCTCCATTCCCATACAAATACTCACACATCTATTGCTTAAATTAGATGAGATATGGTTTCAGGAAATGACGGAAGATTGGCAAATATTCAAGAAAAATCAGATATTAGATCCTTCAGACTCCCAAACCACTACTTTTCAGTATTACTATTTTGTGATCAGACTAGGACTAAATAGACTTAGTTTTGTTGAGTTTGTCTCAGATCAGATCTGAGCATTCTGCCAGTAGCTTGAGTTACTGTAACTGGATACGACAAAGATAAGAATGGCTAGTCAAGTTGGCTGAAAGCTTACTAGTCAAGTTGGCTGAAAGCTTTAACCTATTTGTCTGTACTCAGTCTACAAAGATCCTAAAGTGCCAAATCATTTCCAATTCTAGCCCATTTAGTCATCTAGCCCAGTTTATTAGTATTGAATTTGTCGTAAGATTGTGAATCTATCCTCATTTAGTTATCACGCATAATGTTTAGACCCAGATTGCCCAGGCCTGTAAGACAGATCTTTCTCAGTCCATTGTGAACTGTGGACAGGGCCATCTAGTAAACTGGATTTGGGCTAGGCAGCTATAATCATTTTTAAAAAATTTTTTTGTAACAATTTCTCAAAAAGAGAATAAAAAGGAGACACTGTATCAGTAGATTTTTTTATGGGCCAGATATTTTGAACCTTGTAAATAGGAGTCTCTGCCCTCTCCAAATGAAGATATACTCTATGGGTTTTTATGGAAGAGGGACAAGTAAAGGACTGCCTTTTACCTAGTGGTAAAAGGTTTGGTTCTTACTGGCTTGGCGAAAGTTGGAATCTTGTTAGAAACCTTCACTCACCTGAGGATTTGTTACCTCACTTGACATCCTCCTCCTTCACCAAAGGGTTTTTTAACCTCTCCCGAGATGCCTACCCTCACCCAAGGGCTCTTCCCCAAAAGGGTCATGCCCCAGCCCCCCTATGGCTGGGATAGCAAAAAAACAGAGAGGGACAAGTATCATGTTTCTAGAAGGAGTACTGTGGACCAGGTTAGCCTGAGCCTGACTCTATAAGCAACCCTGTGGACGGCTTCTGGGAATGGAATATTTTTAGGCCTACGAGATGGCCCCATGTAAAATTTTCTGGTTCAATATTTAATCAGGATGGGTCTGTGCCAGTGTATGCTTACAGTTACAGGTCCCATCCAATGCAATAAGCTAAACCTATTTTACCAGCAGGATGGGCCTTCGGTCAACTTCCAGGTGGATGGGTTGGATCTGGGCTTAGCCCAATAACCAGACAGTCTAGGCCAGGAATACTTCTAGTTTTGGGATACATAGGCCCTATCAGTTATGAAAGCTTTAAGGATCTACCAGTCCTTATACCAACATTTTGATTGATTGAACAACTCTAGCAGATGGATTGAAAGGCATAAAAAGGATCTTTTAAGTTGATTTATTTCGTTGCTTTAGATTGAATAGCTACCTGTATGTGTTGATATGACTTTTCAATCAAACTGATATAAAAATTGCATGAAGCCTGATTTGCGCCTTTGTCACCACATCTTGCCAATGTGGATTGACGTAGGCCGATAGAGGCTATTATTTAGCGGAGAATGAAATCACACTGATACGGCCAATACACGGTTGTTACCAGCCAATACACGGTTGTTACCAGCCATATCTACCTGGTTTTTGGTGGGCCTTTATGGATCCGGCTCCATGAAGGACCCAGGTTATGATTTATGAACTCTCATGAGTCAAGTACAAGGAGTTGCCAAGTTAGTTAGAAACTCAGCTTCTCACCTTTGCATCCATGGATCAAACCTTTGGTACCCAGTGAGAGTGGGTTTCATACATCTAGGGGCCAGAGTTTCTTATAGCAGGAGCAAACAGTGTCCCCTAAGGATGAAGTCTCTAATATGGTAACTCAACCACCTTGGTTGAGTAAAAAAAACATTAAAAATAAATCTCATGAGACCAAAACCTTAAAAAACATGTTTTAAAAGATCAAAAGAATAAACACAGGACTGTTTTCGCATCTATACATACCTTCTTGCCATGGGAGAGTGACATGAGTTGCTGCTATTGCTTTCCATGGTTGAGGCACTACTAGGTACCGAGCCTACTTTGTGAGAAAGAAGTCATCTTTTCTCTTCTTTGCAAGAATCTTTAATTACATAGCAAAATTAGACATCTCATCACTGTCACTATTTGTTTGTTTCTCCCTTATAGGATATTTGGAAAGGAGAGTTCATCCTATTTTTAACAGTGATATTGACTCATTTACGCCCAAGAAAAGAAAAAACGATAGGGATACTATCTCCGAGTTTTCTATACCCACAGAGAAAAATCTCTGAGTCCAATCACTTTAACTCACCTGAGTTACTAAACTTAGTGCCCACAACACCTGGCCAAAAGTCAGTGAATTGATAAATATCACGGAGAAAGGGGCGGATCCAAGCATTATCACGCGGGTGCGACTGCATCCATGTGAATCGAGAAGCCCCCTTATATAAAAATTTTGATTTTATTATTTAAATTCTTCAACTGATTATTGCCCGCACCACTCAAATGAAAATCCTTTGCCCACCATTGCTGGAGAAATGATATCATAGAAAATGTTGGTTACATGCAACATTTCACAAAATCTAGCATAATGAACGGCAGGACTGATATTTTCAGCTTTCCTTTTGGATTTCCCCTTAAAACGATTATAAGTTATGATCATCAAACAAAGGCAATCTTGTAATAATAAATCTTGTAGCAGAGTTTCTTATAGCAGGAGCAAATATTGTCTCCTAAGGATGGAGTCTCTAATATGGTAATAGCCACCTTGGTTGAGTACAAAAAACATTAAAAATAAATCTCATGAGTCCAAAACCTTAAAAAACATGTTCTAAAAGATCAAAAGAATAAACACAGGACTGTTTTTGCATGTATGCAAACCTTCTTGCCATGGGAGAGTGACGTGAGTTGCTACTGCTGCTTTCCATGGTTGAGGCACGACTAAGTACCGAGCCTACTTTGTGAGAAAGAAGTCATCTTCTCACTTCTTTGTAAGAATCTTTAATTTCAATAGCAAAATTAGACATCTCATCACTGTCACTACTTGTTTGTTTCTCCCTTACAGGATATTTGGATAGGAGCGTTCATCCCATTTTTAACAGTGATATTGACTCATTTACTCCAATGAAAAAAAAAAAAAAACAGGGATACTATCTCTGAGTCTGCTATACCTACAGAGAAAAATCTCTGAGTCCAATCACTTTAACACACCTGAGTTACTAAACTTAGTGCCCATAACATCTGGCCAAAAGTCAGTGAATTGATATATATCACGGAGAAAGGGGCGGATCCAAGCATTATCACGCGGGTACGACCGCATCCAAGTCAGTCGAGAAGCCCCCTTATATAAAAATTTTGATTTTATTATATAACTTCTTCAATTGATTATCGCCCGACCACCCAAATGAAAATCCTTGGCCCACCATTGCCGGAGAAATGATATCATAGAAAATGTTGGTTACATGCAACATTTTACAAAATCTAGCACAATGAACGGCAAGACTGATATTTTCAGCTTTCCTTTTGGATTTCCCCTTAAAACGATTATAAGTTATGATCATCAAACAAAGGTAATCTTGTAATAATAAATCTTGTACCAGCGTTTCTTATAGTAGGAGCAAATATTGTCTCCTAAGGATGGAGTCTCTAATATGATAACAGCCACCTTGGTTGAGTACAAAAAACATTAAAAATAAATCTCATGAGTCCAAAACCTTAAAAAGCATGTTTTAAAAGAACAAAAGAATAAACACAAGACTGTTTTCGCACGTATGCATACCTTCTTGCCAAGGGAGAGTGACGTGAGTTGCTACTGTTGCTTTCCACGGTTGAGGCACTACTAAGTACCGAGCCTACTTTGTGAGAAAGAAGTCATCCTTTCTCTTCTTTGTAAGAATCTTTAATTTCATAGCAAAATTAGACATCTCATCACTATCACTATTTGTTTGTTTCTCCCTTATAGGAAATTTGGATAGGAGCGTTCATCCTGTTTTTAACAGTGATATTGACTCATTTACTCCCATGAAAAAAAAAAAACAGGGATACTATCTCCGAGTCTGATATACCCACGGAGGAAAATCTCTGAGTCCAATCACTTTAACTCACCTGAGTTACTAAACCTAGTGCCCACAACATCTGGCCAAAAGTCAGAGAATTGATATATACCATAGAGAGAGGGGCGGATCCAAGCATTATCACGCGGGTGCCACCGCATCCATGTGAATCGAGAAGCCCCCTTATATAAAAATTTTGATTTTATTATTTAACTTCTTCAATTGATTATCGCCCGCACCACTCAAATGAAAATCCCTTGCCCGCCATTGCTGGAGAAATGATATCATAGAAAATGTTGGTTACATGCAACATTTTACAAAATCTAGCATAATGAACGGCGAGATTGATATTTTCAGCTTTCCTTTTGGATTTCCCCTTGAAACAATTATAAGTCAAGATCATCAAACAAAGGTAATCTTGTAATAATAAGTCTTGTACCAGAGTTTCTTATAGCAGGAGCAAATATTGTCTCCAAAGGATGGAGTCTCTAATATGGTAACTCAACCACCTTGGTTGAGTACAAAAAACATTAAAAATAAATCTCATGAGTCCAAAATCTTAAAAAAGATATTTTAAAAGATCAAAAGAATAAACACAGGACTGTTTTCGCATGTATGCATACCTTCTTGCCGTGGGAGAGTGACGTGAGTTGCTGTTGTTGCTTTCCATGGTTGAGGCACGACTAAGTGCCGAGCCTACTTTGTGAGAAAGAAGTCAACTTTTCTCTTTTTTGTAAGAATCATTAATTTCATAGCAAAATTAGACATCTCATCACTGTCACTATTTGTTTGTTTCTCCCTTATAGGATATTTGGAAAGGAGCGTTCATCCCATTTTTAACAGTGATATTGACTCATTTACGCCCAAGAAAAGAAAAAACGATAGGGATACTATCTCCGAGTTTGCTATACCCACAGAGAAAAATCTCTGAGTCCAATCACGTTAACTCACCTGAGTTACTAAACTTAGTGCCCGTAACATTTGGCCAAAAGTCAGTGAATTGATATATATCACGGAGAAAGGGGCGGATCTAAGCATTATCACGCGGGTGCGACCGCATCCATGTGAATCGAGAAGCCCCCGTATATAAAAATTTTTATTTTATTATTTAACTTCTTCAATTGATTATCGCCGGCACCACCCAAATGAAAATCCTTTGCCCACCATTGCTGGAGAAATGATATCATAGAAAATGTTGGTTACATGCAACATTTCACAAAATCTAGCATAATGAACGGCAGGACTGATATTTTCAGCTTTCTTTTGGATTTCCCCTTGAAACGATTATAAGTTATGATCATCAAACAGAGGCAATCTTGTACTAATAAATCTTGTAGCAGAAATTCTTATAGCAGGAGCAAATATTGTCTCCTAAGGATGGAGTCTCTAACATGGTAATAGCCACCTTGGTTGAGTACAAAAAAACATAAATCTCAAGAGTCCAAAACCTTAAAAAGCATGTTTTAAAAGAACAAAAGAATAAACACAGGACTGTTTTCGCATGTATGCATAGCTTCTTGCCATGGGAGAGTGACGTGTGTTGCTACTGTTGATTTCCATGGTTGAGGCACTACTAAGTACCGAGCCTACTTTGTGAGAAAGATGTCATCTTTTCTCTTCTTTGTAAGAATCTTTAATTTCATAGCAAAATTAGACATCTCATCACTGTCACAACTTGTTTGTTTCTCCCTTACAGGATATTTGGATAGGAGCGTTCATCCCATTTTTAACAGTGATATTGACTCATTTACTCCCAAGAAGAAAAAAAAAAAAAAAAAACAGGGATACTATGTCTGAGTCTACTATACCCACAGAGAAAAATCTCTGAGTTGAATCACTTTAACTCACCTGAGTTACTAAACTTAGCGCCCGTAACTTCTGGCCAAAAGTCAGTGAATTGATATATATCACGGGGAAAGGGGCGGATCCACACATTATCACGCGGGTACGACCGCATCCATGTGAATCGAGAAGCCCCCTTATATAAAATTTTGATTTTATTATTTAACTTCTTCAATTGATTATCGCCCGACCACCTATATGGAAATCCTTGGCCCACCATTGCTGGAGAAATGATATCATAGAAAATGGTGGTTACCTGCAACATTTTACAAAATCTACCGTAATGAACGGCAAGACTGATATTTTCAGCTTTCCTTTTGGATTTCCCCTTAAAACGATTATAAGTTATGATCATCAAACAAAGGTAATCTTGTAATAATAAATCCTGTACCAGAGTTTCTTATAGCAAGAGCAAATATTGTCTCCTAAGGATAGAGTCTCTAATATGGTAACAGCCACCTTGGTTGAGTGCAAAAAACATTAAAAATAAATCTTATGAGTCCAAAACCTTAAAAAGCAAGTTCTAAAAGAACAAAAGAATAAACACAGGACTGTTTTCGCGTGTATGCATACCTTCTCGCCATGGGAGAGTGACGTGAGTTGCTACTGTTGCTTTCCATGGTTGACGCACTACTAAGTATCGAGCCTACTTTGTGAGAAAGAAGTCATCTTTTCTCTTCTTTCTAAGAATCTTTAATTTCATAGCAAAATTAGACATCTCATCACTGTCACTATTTGTTTGTTTCTCCCTTATTGGAAATTTGGATAGGAGCGTTCATCCCGTGTTTAACAGTGATATTGACTCGTTTACTCCCATGAAAAAAAAAACAGGGATACCATCTCCAAGTCTGCTATACCCACAGAGAAAAATCTCTGAGTCCAATCACTTTAACTCACCTGAGTTACTAAACCTAGCGCCCACAACATCTGGCCAAAAGTCAGTGAATTGATATATACCACAGAGAGAGGGGCGGATCGAAGCATGATCACGCGGGTGCCACCGCATCCATGAGAATCGAGAAGCCCCCTTATATAAAAATTTTGATTTTATTATTGAACTTCTTCAATTGATTATCGCCCGCACCACTCAAATGAAAATCCTTTGCCTACCATTGCTGGAGAATTGATATCATAGAAAATGTGGATTACATGCAACATTTTACAAAATCTAGCATAATGAACGGCGAGATTGATATTTTCTGCTTTCCTTTTGGATTTCCCCTTGAAACAGTTAAAAGTCAAGATCATCAAACAAAGGTAATCTTGTAATAATAAGTCTTGTACCCGAGTTTCTTATAGCAGGATCAAATATTGTCTCCAAAGGATGGAGTCTCTAATATGGTAACTCAACCACCTTGGTTGAGTACAAAAAACATAAAAAATAAATCTCATGAGTCCAAAATCTTAAAAAACATATTTTAAAAGATCAATAGAATAAACATAGGACTGTTTTCGCATGTATGCATACCTTCTTGCCGCGGGAGAGTGACGTGAGTTGCTGTTGTTGCTTTCCATGGTGGAGGCACGACTAAGTGCCGAGCCTACTTTGTGAGAAAGAAGTCAACTTTTCTCTTTTTTGTAAGAATCATTAATTTCGTAGCAAAATTAGACATCTCATCACTGTCACTATTTGTTTGTTGCTCCCTTATAGGATATTTGGAAAGGAGCGTTCATCCCATATTTAACAGTGATATTGACTCATTTACGCCCAAGAAAAGAAAAAACGATAGGGATACTATCTCCGAGTTTGCTATACCCACAGAGAAAAATCTCTGAGTCCAATCACGTTAACTCACCTGAGTTACTAAACTTAGTGCCCGTAACATCTGGCCAAAAGTCAGTGAATTGATATATATCACGGAGAAAGGGGCGGATCTGAACAATATCACGCGGGTGCGACCGCATCCATGTGAATCGAGAAGCCCCCGTATATAAAAATTTTGATTTTATTATTTAACTTCTTCAATTGATTATCGCCCGCACCACCCAAATGAAAATCCTTTGCCCACCTTTGCTGGAGAAATGATATCATAGAAAATGTTGGTTACATGCAACATTTCACAAAATCTAGCATAATGAACGGCAGGACTGATATTTTCAGCTTTCTTTTGGATTTCCCCTCGAAACGATTATAAGTTATGATCATCAAACAGAGGCAATCTTGTAATAATAAATCTTGTAGGAGAATTTCTTATAGCAGGAGCAAATATTGTCTCCTAAGGATGGAGTCTCTAACATGGTAATAGCCACCTCGGTTGAGTACAAAAAAACATAAATCTCATGAGTCCAAAACCTTAAAAAGCATGTTTTAAAAGAACAAAAGAATAAACACAGGACTGTTTTCGCATGTATGCACAGCTTCTTGCCATGGGAGAGTGACGTGTGTTGCTACTGTTGATTTCCATGGTTGAGGCACTACTAAGTACCGAGCCTACTTTGTGAGAAAGAAGTCATCTTTTCTCTTCTTTGTAAGAATCTTTAATTTCATAGCAAAATTAGACATCTCATCACTGTCACTACTTGTTTGTTTCTCCCTTACAGGATATTTGGATAGGAGCGTTCATCCCATTTTTAACAGTGATATTGACTCATTTACTCCCAAGAAGAAAAAAAAAAAAAAAACAGGGATACTATGTCTGAGTCTGCTATACCCACAGAGAAAAATCTCTGAGTCCAATCACTTTAACTCACCTGAGTTACTAAACTTAGGGCCCGTAACATCTGGCCAAAAGTCAGTGCATTGATATATATCCCGGAGAAAGGGGCGGATCCACACATTATCACGCGGGTACGACCGCATCCATGTGAATCGAGAAGCCCCCTTATATAAAAATTTTGATTTTATTATTTAACTTCTTCAATTGATTATCGCCCGACCACCCAAATGGAAATCCTTGGCCCACCATTGCTGGAGAAATGATATCATAGAAAATGGTGGTTACCTGCAACATTTTACAAAATCTACCACAATGAACGGCAAGACTGATATTTTCAGCTTTCCTTTTGGATTTCCCCTTAAAACGATTATAAGTTATGATCATCAAACAAAGGTAATCTTGCAATATTAAATCCTGTACCAGAGTTTCTTATAGCAAGAGCAAATATTGTCTCCTAAGGATGGAGTCTCTAATATGGTAACAGCCACCTTGGTTGAGTGCAAAAAACATTAAAAATAAATCTCATGAGTCCAAAACCTTAGAAAGCAAGTTTTAAAAGAACAAAAGAATAAACACAGGACTGTTTTCGTGTGTATGCATACCTTCTCGCCATGGGAGAGTGACGTGAGTTGCTACTGTTGCTTTCCATGGTTGACGCACTACTAAGTATTGAGCCTACTTTGTGAGAAAGAAGTCATCTTTTCTCTTCTTTGTAAGAATCTTTAATTTCATAGCAAAATTAGACACCTCATCACTGTCACTATTTGTTTGTTTCTCCCTTATTGGAAATTTGGATAGGAGCGTTCATCCCGTGTTTAACAGTGATATTGACTCATTTACTCCCATGAAAAAAAAAACAGGGATACCATCTCCGAGTCTGCTATACCCACAGAGAAAAATCTCTGAGTCCAATCACTTTAACTCACCTGAGTTACTAAACCTAGCGCCCACAACATCTGGCCAAAAGTCAGTGAATTTATATATACCACAGAGAGAGGGGCGGATCGAAGCATTATCACCCGGGTGCCACCGCATCCTTGTGAATCAAGAAGCCCCCTTATATAAAAATTTTGATTTGATTATTTAACTTCTTCAATTGATTATCGCCCGCACCACTCAAATGAAAATCCTTTGCCCACCATTGCTGGAGAAATGATATCATAGAAAATGTGGATTACATGCAACATTTTACAAAATCTAGCATAATGAACGGCGAGATTGATATTTTCAGCTTTCCTTTTGGATTTCCCCTTGAAACAATTATAAGTCAAGATCATCAAACAAAGGTAATCTTGTAATAATAAGTCTTGTACCAGAGTTTCTTATAGCAGGAGCAAATATTGTCTCCAAAGGATGGAGTCTCTAATATGGTAACTCAACCACCTTGGTTGAGTACAAAAAACATTAAAAATAAATCTCATGAGTCCAAAATCTTAAAAAACATATTTTAAAAGATCAAAAGAATAAACATAGGACTGTTTTCGCATGTATGCATACCTTCTTGCCGCGGGAGAGTGACGTGAGTTGCTGTTGTTGCTTTCCATGGTGGAGGCACGACTAAGTGCCGAGCCTACTTTGTGAGAAAGAAGTCAACTTTTCTCTTTTTTGTAAGAATCATTAATTTCATAGCAAAACTAGACATCTCATCACTGTCACTATTTGTTTGTTGCTCCCTTATAGGATATTTGGAAAGGAGCGTTCATCCCATCTTTAACAGTGATATTGACTCATTTACGCCCAAGATAAGAAAAAACGATAGGGATACTATCTCCGAGTTTGCTATACCCACAGAGTAAAATCTCTGACTCCAATAACGTTAACTCACCTGAGTTACTAAACTCAGTGCCCGTAACATCTGGCCAAAAGTCAGTGAATTGATATATATCACGGAGAAAGGGGCGGATCTAAGCATTATCACGCGGGTGCGACTGCATCCATGTGAATCGAGAAGCCCCCGTATATAAAAATTTTTATTTTATTATTTAACTTCTTCAATTGATTATCGCCCGCACCACCCAAATGAAAATCCTTTGCCCACCATTGCTGGAGAAATGATATCGTAGAAAATGTTGGTTACATGCAACATTTCACAAAATCTAGCATAATGAACGGCAGGACAGATATTTTCAGCTTTCTTTTGGATTTCCCCTCGAAACGATTATAAGTTATGATCATCAAACAAAGGCAATCTTGTAATAATAAATCTTGTAGCAGAGTTTCTTATAGCAGGAGCAAATATTGTCTCCTAAGGATGGAGTCTCTAACATGGTAATAGCCACCTTGGTTGAGTACAAAAAAACATAAATCTCATGAGTCCAAAACCTTAAAAAGCATGTTTTAATAGAACAAAAGAATAAACACAGGACTGTTTTCGCATGTATGCATAGCTTCTTGCCATGGGAGAGTGACGTGTGTTGCTACTGTTGATTTCCATGGTTGGGGCACTACTAAGTACCGAGCCTACTTTGTGAGAAAGAAGTCATCTTTTCTCTTCTTTGTAAGAATCTTTAATTTCATAGCAAAATTAGACATCTCATCACTGTCACTACTTGTTTGTTTCTCCCTTACAGGATATTTGGATAGGAGCGTTCATCCCATTTTTAACAGTGATATTGACTCATTTACTCCCAAGAAGAAAAAAAAAAAAAAAACAGAGATACTATGTCTGAGTCTGCTATACCCACAGAGAAAAATCTCTGAGTCCAATCACTTTAACTCACCTGAGTTACTAAACTTAGGGCCCGTAACATCTGGCCAAAAGTCAGTGCATTGATATATATCCCGGAGAAAGGGGCGGATCCACACATTATCACGCGGGTACGACCGCATCCATGTGAATCGAGAAGCCCCCTTATATAAAAATTTTGATTTTATTATTTAACTTCTTCAATTGATTATCGCCCGACCACCCAAATGGAAATCCTTGGCCCACCATTGCTGGAGAAATGATATCATAGAAAATGGTGGTTACCTGCAACATTTTACAAAATCTAGCACAATGAACGGCAAGACTGATATTTTCAGCTTTCCTTTTGGATTTCCCCTTAAAACGATTATAAGTTATGATCATCAAACAAAGGTAATCTTGTAATAATAAATCCTGTACTAGAGTTTCTTATAGCAAGAGCAAATATTGTCTCCGAAGGATGGAGTTTCTAATATGGTAACAGCCACCTTGGTTGAGTGCAAAAAACATTAAAAATAAATCTCATGAGTCCAAAACCTTAAAAAGCAAGTTTTAAAAGAACAAAAGAATAAACACAGGACTGTTTTCGCGTGTGTGCATACCTTCTTGCCATGAGAGAGTGACGTGAGTTGCCACTGTTGCTTTCCATGGTTGACGCACTACTAAGTATCGAGCCTACCTTGTGAGAAAGAAGTCATCTTTTCTCTTCTTTGTAAGAATCTTTAATTTCATAGCAAAATTAGACATCTCATCACTGTCACTATTTGTTTGTTTCTCCCTTATTGGAAATTTGGATAGGAGCGTTCATCCCGTATTTAACAGTGATATTGACTCATTTAATCCCATGAAAAAAAAAACTGGGATACCATCTCCGAGTCTGCTATACCCACAGAGAAAAATCTCTGAGTCCAATCACTTTAACTCACCTGAGTTACTAAACCTAGCGCCCACAACATCTCGCCAAAAGTCAGTGAATTGATATATACCACAGAGAGAGGGGCGGATCGAAGCATTATCACGCGGGCGCCACCGCATCCATGTGAATCAAGAAGCCCCTTTATATAAAAATTTTGATTTTATTATTTAACTTCTTCATTTGATTATCGCCCGCACCACCAAAATGAAAATCCTTGGCCCACCGTTGCGGGAGAAATGATATCATAGAAAATGGTGGTTACCTGCAACATTTTACAAAATCTACCACAATGAACGGCAAGACTAATATTTTCAGCTTTCCTTTTGGATTTCCCCTTAAAACGATTATAAGTTATGATCATCAAACAAAGGTAATCTTGTAATATTAAATCCTGTACCACAGTTTCTTATAGCAAGAGCAAATATTGTCTCCTAAGGATGGAGTCTCTAATATGGTAACAGCCACCTTGGTTGAGTGCAAAAAACATTAAAAATAAATCTCATGAGTCCAAAACCTTAAAAAGCAAGTTTTAAAAGAACAAACGAATAAACACAGGACTGTTTTCGCGTGTATGCATACCTTCTCGCCATGGGAGAGTGACGTGAGTTGCTACTGTTGCTTTCCATGGTTGACGCACTACTAAGTATCGAGCCTACTTTGTGAGAAAGAAGTCATCTTTTCTCTTCTTTCTAAGAATCTTTAATTTCATAGCAAAATCAGACATCTCATCACTGTCACTATTTGTTTGTTTCTCCCTTATTGGAAATTTGGATAGGAGCGTTCATCCCGTGTTTAACAGTGATATTGACTCATTTAATCCCATGAAAAAAAAAAACAGGGATACCATCTCCAAGTCTGCTATACCCACAGAGAAAAATCTCTGAGTCCAATCACTTTAACTCACCTGAGTTACTAAACCTAGCGCCCACAACATCTGGCCAAAAGTCAGTGAATTGATATATACCACAGAGAGAGGGGCGGATCGAAGCATGATCACGCGGGTGCCACCGCATCCATGTGAATCGAGAAGCCCCATTATATAAAAATTTTGAATTTATTATTTAACTTCTTCAATTGATTATCGCCCGCACCACTCAAATGAAAATCCTTTGCCCACCATTGCTGGAGAAATGATATCATAGAAAATGTGGATTACATGCAACATTTTACAAAATCTAGCATAATGAACGGCCAGATTGATATTTTCAGCTTTCCTTTTGGATTTCCCCTTGAAACAATTATAAGTCAAGATCATCAAACAAAGGTAATCTTGTAATAATAAGTCTTGTACCAGAGTTTCTTATAGCAGGAGCAAATATTGTCTCCAAAGGATGGAGTCTCTAATATGGTAACTCAACCACCTTGGTTGAGTACAAAAAACATTAAAAATAAATCCCATGAGTCCAAAATCTTAAAAAACGTACTTTAAAAGATCAAAAGAATAAACATAGGACTGTTTTCGCATGTATGCATACCTTCTTGCCGCAGGAGAGTGACGTGAGTTGCTGTTGTTGCTTTCCATGGTGGAGGCACGACTAAGTGCCGAGCCTACTTTGTGAGAAAGACGTCAACTTTTCTCTTTTTTCTAAGAATCATTAATTTCATAGCAAAACTAGACATCTCATCACTGTCACTATTTGTTTGTTGCTCCCTTATAGGATATTTGGAAAGGAGTGTTCATCCCATCTTTAACAGTGATATTGACTCACTTACGCCCAAGAAAAGAAAAAACGATAGGGATACTATCTCCGAGTTTGCTATACCCACAGAGTAAAATCTCTGACTCCAATAACGTTAACTCACCTGAGTTACTAAACTCAGTGCCCGTAACATCTGGCCAAAAGTCAGTGAATTGATATATATCACGGAGAAAGGGGCGGATCTAACCATTATCACGCGGGTGCGACCGCATCCATGTGAATCGAGAAGCCCCCGTATATAAAAATTTTTATTTTATTATTTAACTTCTTCAATTGATTATCGCCCGCACCACCCAAATGAAAATCCTTTGCCCACCATTGCTGGAGAAATGATATCATAGAAAATGTTGGTTACATGCAACATTTCACAAAATCTAGCATAATGAACGGCAGGACTGATATTTTCAGCTTTCTTTTGGATTTCCCCTCAAAACGATTATAAGTTATGATCATCAAACAAAGGCAATCTTGTAATAATAAATCTTGTAGCAGAGTTTCTTATAGCAGGAGCAAATATTGTCTCCTAAGGATGGAGTCTCTAACATGGTAATAGCCACCTTGATTGAGTACAAAAAAACATAAATCTCATGAGTCCAAAACCTTAAAAAGCATGTTTTAAAAGAACAAAAGAATAAACACAGGACTGTTTTCGCATGTATGCATAGCTTCTTGCCATGGGAGAGTGACGTGTGTTGCTACTGTTGATTTCCATGGTTGAGGCACTACTAAGTACCGAGCCTACTTTGTGAGAAAGATGTCATCTTTTCTCTTCTTTGTAAGGATCTTTAATTTCATAGCAAAATTAGACATCTCATCACTGTCACTACTTGTTTGTTTCTCCCTTACAGGATATTTGGATAGGAGCGCTCATCCCATTTTTAACAGTGATATTGACTCATTTACTCCCAAGAAGAAAAAAAAAAAAAAAAAACAGGGATACTATGTCTGAGTCTACTATACCCACAGAGAAAAATCTCTGAGTTGAATCACTTTAACTCACCTTAGTTACTAAACTTAGCGCCCGTAACTTCTGGCCAAAAGTCAGTGAATTGATATATATCACGGGGAAAGGGGCGGATCCACACATTATCACGCGGGTACGACCGCATCCATGTGAATCGAGAAGCCCCCTTATATAAAATTTTGATTTTATTATTTAACTTCTTCAATTGATTATCGCCCGACCACCTATATGGAAATCCTTGGCCCACCATTGCTGGAGAAATGATATCATAGAAAATGGTGGTTACCTGCAACATTTTACAAAATCTACCGTAATGAACGGCAAGACTGATATTTTCAGCTTTCCTTTTGGATTTCCCCTTAAAACGATTATAAGTTATGATCATCAAACAAAGGTAATCTTGTAATAATAAATCCTGTACCAGAGTTTCTTATAGCAAGAGCAAATATTGTCTCCTAAGGATAGAGTCTCTAATATGGTAACAGCCACCTTGGTTGAGTGCAAAAAACATTAAAAATAAATCTTATGAGTCCAAAACCTTAAAAAGCAAGTTTTAAAAGAACAAAAGAATAAACACAGGACTGTTTTTGCACGTATTTATACCTTCTTGCCAAGGAAGAGTGACGTGAGTTGCTACTGTTGCTTTCCATGGTTGAGGCACTACTAAGTACCGAGCCTACTTTATGAGAAAGATGTCATCTTTTCTCTTCTTTGTAAGAATCTTTAATTTCATAGCAAAATTAGACATCTCATCACTGTCACTATTTGTTTGTTTCTCCCTTATTGGAAATTTGGATAGGAGCGTTCATCCCGTGTTTAACAGTGATATTGACTCATTCACTCCCATGAAAAAAAAAAACAGGGATACCATCTCCGAGTCTGCTATACCCACAGAGAAAAATCTCTGAGTCCAATCACTTCAACTCACCTGAGTTACTAAACCTAGCGCCCACAACATCTCGCCAAAAGTCAGTGAATTGATATATACCACAGAGAGAGGGGCGGATCGAAGCATTATCACGCGGGTGCCACCGCATCCATGTGAATCGAGAAGCCCCATTGTATAAAAATTTTGATTTTATTATTTAACTTCTTCAATTGATTATTGCCCGCACCACTCAAATGAAAATCCTTTGCCCACCATTGCTGGTGAAATGATATCATAGAAAATGTGGATTACATGCAACATTTTACAAAATCTAGCATAATGAACGGCGAGATTGATATTTTCAGCTTTCATTTTGGATTTCCCCTTGAAACAATTATAAGTCAAGATCATCAAACAAAGGTAATCTTGTAATAATAAGTCTTGTACCAGAGTTTCTTATAGCAGGAGCAAATATTGTCTGCAAAGGATGGAGTCTCTAATATGGTAACTCAACCACCTTGGTTGAGTAGAAAAAACATTAAAAATAAATCTCATGAGCCCAAAATCTTAGAAAACATATTTTAAAAGATCAAAAGAATAAACGTAGGACTGTTTTCGCGTGTAAGCATACCTTCTTGCCGCGGGAGAGTGACGTGAGTTGCTGTTGTTGCTTTCCATGGTGGAGGCACGACTAAGTGCCGAGCCTACTTTGTGAGAAAGAAGTCAACTTTTCTCTTTTTTGTAAGAATCATTAATTTCATAGCAAAATTAGACATCTCATCACTGTCACTATTTGTTCGTTTCTCCCTTATAGGATATTTGGAAAGGAGCGTTCATCCCATATCTAACAGTGATATTGACTCATTTACGCCCAAGAAAAGAAAAAACGATAGGGATACTATCTCCGAGTTTGCTATACCCACAGAGAAAAATCTCTGAGTCTAATCACTTTAACTCACCAGAGTTACTAAACTTAGTGCCCGTAACAACTGGCCAAAAGTCAGTGAATTGATATATATCACGGAGAAAGTGGCGGATCTAAGCATTATCACGCGAGTGCGACCGCATCCATGTGAATCGAGAAGCCCCTGTATATAAAAATTTTTATTTTATTATTTAACTTCTTCAATTGATTATCGCCCGCACCACCAAAATGAAAATCCTTTGCCCACCAAAGCTGGAGAAATGATATCATAGAAAATGTTGGTTACATGCAACATTTCACAAAATCTAGCATAATGAACGGCAGGACTGATATTTTCAACTTTCTTCTGGATTTCCCCTCGAAACGATTATAAGTTATGATCATCAAACAAAGGCAATCTTGTAATAATAAATCTTGTAGCAGAGTTTCTTATAGCAGGAGCAAATATTGTCACCTAAGGATGGAGTCTCTAACATGGTAATAGCCACCTTGGTTGAGTACAAAAAAACATAAGTCTCATGAGTCCAAAACCTTAAAAAGCATGTTTTAAAAGAACAAAAGAATAAACACAGGACTGTTTTCGCATGTATGCAAACCTTCTTGCCATGGGAGAGTGACGTGTGTTGCTACTGTTGCTTTCCATGGTTGAGGCACTAATAAGTACCGAGCCTACTTTGTGAGAAAGATGTCATCTTTTCTCTTCTTTGTAAGAATCTTTAATTTCATAGCAAAATTAGACATCTCATCACTGTCACTACTTGTTTGTTTCTCCCTTACAGGATGTTTGGAAAGGAGCGTTCATCTGATTTTAACAGTGATATTCACTCATTTACTCCCAAGCAAAAAAAAAAAAAAAAAACAAGGATACTATCTCCGAGTCTGCTATACCCACGGAGAAAAATCTTTGAGTCCAATCACTTTAACTCACCTGAGTTACTAAACTTAGTGCCCGTAACATCCGGCCAAAAGTCAATGAATTGATATATATCACGGAGAAAGGGGCGGATCCAAGCATCATCACGCGGGTACGACCGCATCCATGTGAATCGAGAAGCCCCCCTATATAAAAATTTTGATTTTAATATCTAACTTCTTCAATTGATTATCGCCCAACCACGCAAATGGAAATCCTTGGCCCACCATTGCTGGAGAAATGATATCTTAGAAAATGGTGGTTACCTGCAACATTTTACAAAATCTAACACAATGAATGGCAAGACTTATATTTTCAGCTTTCCTTTTGGATTTCCCCTTAAAACGATTATAAGTTATGATCATCAAACAAAGGTAATCTTGTAATAATAAATCCTGTACCAGAGTTTCTTATAGCATGAGCAAATATTGTCTCCTAATGATGGAGTCTCTAATATGGTAACCGCCACCTTGGTTGAGTGCAAAAAACGTTAAAAATAAATCTCATGAGTCCAAAACCTTAAAGAGCATGTTTTAAAAGAACAAAAGAATAAACACTGACTGTTTTCACGTGTATGCATACCTTCTCGCCATGGGAGAGTGACGTGAGTTGCTACTGTTGCTTTCCATGGTTGACGCACTACTAAGTACCGAGCCTACTTTGTGAGAAAGAAGTCATCTTTTCTCTTCTTTGTAAGAATCTTTAATTTCATAGCAAAATTAGACATCTCATCACTGTCACTATTTGTTTGTTTCTCCATTATTGGAAATTTGGATAGGAGCGTTCATCCCGTTTTTAACAGTGATATTGACTCATTTAATCCCATGAAAAAAAAAACAGGGATACCATCTCCGAGTCTGCTATACCCACAGAGAAAAATCTCTGAGTCCAATCACTTTAACTCACCTGAGTTACTAAACCTAGCGCCCACAACATCTCGCCAAAAGTCAGTGAATTGATATATACCACAGAGAGAGGGGCGGATCGAAGCATTATCACGCGGGTGCCACCGCATCCATGTGAATCGAGAAGCCCCTTTATATAAAAATTTTGATTTTATTATTTAACTTCTTCAATTGATTATCGCCCGCACCACCAAAATGAAAATCCTTGGCCCACCATTGCTGGAGAAATGATATCATAGAAAATGTTGGTTACATGCAACATTTTACAAAATCTAGCATAATGAACGGCGACACAGATATTTTCACCTTTCCTTTTGGATTTCCCCTTGAAACAATTACAAGTTATGATCATCAAACAAAGGTAATCTTGTAATAATAAATCTTGTACCAGACTTTCTTATAGCAGGAGCAAATATTGTCTCCAAAGGATGGAGTCTCTAATATGGCAACTCAACCACCTTGGTTGAGTACAGAAAACATTAAAAATAAATCTCATGAGTCCAAAACCTTAAAAAACATGTTTTAAAAGATCAAAAGAATAAACACAGGTCAGTTTTCGCATGTATGGATACCTTCCTGCCATGGGAGAGTGACATGAGTTGCTGTTGTTGCTTTCCATGGTTGAGGCACTACAAAGTGCCGAGCCTACTTTGTGAGAAAGAAGTCATCTTTTCTCTTCTTTGTAAGAATCTTTAATTTCATAGCAAAATTAGACATCTCATCACTGTCACTATTTGTTTGTTTCTCCCTTATAGGATATTTGGAATGAAGCGTTCATCCCATTTTTAACAGTGATATTGACTCATTTACGCCCAAGAAAAGAAAAAATGATAGGGATACTATCTCCGAGTTTTCTATACCCACAGAGAAAAATCTCTGAGTCCAATCACTTTAACTCACCTGAGTTACTAAACTTAGTGCCCGTAACTTCTGGCCAAAAGTCAATGAATTGATATATATCTCGGAGAAAGGGGCGGATCCAAGCATCATCACGCTGGTACTACCGCATCCATGTGAATCGAGAAGCCCCCCTATATAAAAATATTGATTTTATTATCTAACTTCTTCAATTGATTATCGCCCGCACCACCCAAATGAAAATCCTTTGCCCACCATTGCGGGAGAAATGATATCATAGAAAATGTTGGTTACATGCAACATTTCACAAAATCTAGCATAATGAATGGCAGGACTGATATTTTCAGCTCTCCTTTCGGATTTCCCCTTGAAACGATTATAAGTTATGATCATCAAACAAAGGCAATCTTGTAATAATAAATCTTGTAGCAGAGTTTCTTATAGCAGGAGCGAATATGGTCTCCTAAGGGTGGAGTCTGTAATATGGTAATAGCCACCTTGGTTGAGCACAAAAACATTAAAAATAAATCTCATGAGTCCAAAACCTTAAAAAGCATGTTTTAAAAGAACAAAAGAATAAACACAGGACTGTTTTTGCACGTATGCATACTTTCTTGCCATGGAAGAGTGACGTGAGTTGCTACTGTTGCTTTCCATGGTTGAGGCACTACTAAGTACCGAGCCAACTTTGTGAGAAAGAAGTCATCTTTTCTCTTCTTTGTAAGAATCTTTAATTTCATAGCAAAATTAGACATCTCATCACTGTCACTACTTGTTTGTTTCTCCCTTACAAGATGTTTGGAAAGGAGCGTTCATCCGATTTTTAACAGTGATATTCACTCATTTACTTCCAAGAAAAAAAAAAAAAAACAGGGATACTATCTCCGAGACTGCTATACCCACGGAGAAAAATCTTTGAGTCCAATCACTTTAACTCACCTGAGTTACTAAACTTAGTGCCCGTAACATCTAGCCAAAAGTCAATGAATTGATATATATCACGGAGAAAGGGGTGGATCCAAGCATCATCACGCGGGTACGACCGCATCCATGTGAATCGAGAAGCCCCCCTATATAAAAATTTTGATTTTATTTTCTAACTTCTTTAATTGATTATCGCCCGCACCACCCAAATGAAAATCCTTTGCCCACCATTGTTGGAGAAATGATATCATAGAAAATGTTGGTTACATGCAACATTTCACAAAATCTAGCATAATGAATGGCATGACTGATATTTTTAGCTTTCCTTTGGGATTGCCCCTTGAAACGACTATAAGTTATGATCATCAAACAAAGGCAATCTTGTAATAATAAATCTTGTGGCAGAGTTTCTTATAGCAGAAGCGAATATGGTCTCCTAAGGGTGGAGTCTGTAATATGGTTATAACCACCTTAGTTGAGCACAAAAAACGTTAAAAATAAATCTCATGAGTCCAAAACCTTAAAAAGCATGTTTTAAAAGAACAAAAGAATAAACACAGGACTGTTTTTGCACGTATGCATACCTTCTTGCCATGGAAGAGTGACGTGAGTTGCTACTGTTGCTTTCCATGGTTGAGGCACTACTAAGTACTGAGCCTACTTTGTGAGAAAGATGTCATCTTTTCTCTTCTTTGTAAGAATCTTTAATTTCATAGCAAAATTAGACATCTCATCACTGTCACTACTTGTTCGTTTCTCCCTTACAGGATGTTTGGAAAGGAGCGTTCATCCGATTTTTAACTGTGATATTCACTCATTTACTCCCAAGAAAAAAAAAAAACAGGGATTCTATCTCCGAGTCTGCTATACCCACGGAGAAAAATCTCTGAGTCCAATCACTTTAACTCACCTGAGTTACTAAACTTAGTGCCCGTAACATCTGGCCAAAAGTCAATGAATTGATATATATCACGGAGAAAGGGGCGGATCCAAGCATCATCACGTGGGTACGACCGCATCCATGTGAATCGAGAAGCCCCCCTATATAAAAATTTTGAATTTATTATCTAACTTCTTCAATTGATTATCGCCCGCACCACCCAAATGAAAATCCTTTGCCCACCATTGCTGGAGAAATGATATCATAGAAAATGTTGGTTACATGCAACATTTCACAAAATCTAGCATAATGAACGGCTGGACTGATATTTTTAGCTTTCCTTTAGGATTTCCCCTTGAAACGATTATAAGTTATGATCATCAAACAAAGGCAATCTTGTAATAATAAATCTTGTAGCAGAGTTTCTTATAGCAGGAGCGAATATGGTCTCCTAAGGGTGGAGTCTGTAATATGGTAATAGCCACCTTGGTTGAGCACAAAAAACATTAAAAATAAATCTCATGAGTCCAAAACCTTAAAAAGCATGTTTTAAAAGAACAAAAGAATAAACACAGGACTATTTTTGCATGTATGCATACCTTCTTGCCATGGAAGAGTGACGTGAGTTGCTACTGTTGCTTTTCATGGTTGAGGCACTACTAAGTACCGAGCCTACTTTGTGAGAAAGAAGTCATCTTTTCTCTTCTTTGTAAGAATCTTTAATTTCATAGCAAAATTAGACATCTCATCACTATCACTACTTGTTTGTTTCTCCCTTACAGGATGTTTGGAAAGGAGTGTTCATCCGATTTTTAACAGTGATATTCACTCATTTACTCCCAAGCAAAAAAAAAAAAAAAAAACAAGGATACTATCTCCGAGTCTGCTATACCCACGGAGAAAAATCTTTGAGTCCAATCACTTTAACTCACCTGAGTTACTAAACTTAGTGCCCGTAACATCTGGCCAAAAGTCAATGAATTGATATATATCACGGAGAAAGGGGCGGATCCAAGCATCATCACGCGGGTACGACCGCATCCATGTGAATCGAGAAGCCCCCCTATATAAAAATTTTGATTTTAATATCTAACTTCTTCAATTGATTATCGCCCGACCACCCAAATGAAAATCCTTGGCCCACCATTGCTGGAGAAATGATATCATAGAAAATGTTGTTTACCTGCAACATTTTACAAAATCTAGCGCAATGAACAGTAAGACTGATATTTTCAGCTTTCCTTTTGGATTTCCCCTTAAAACGATTATAAGTTATGATCATCAAACAAAGGTAATCTTGTAATTATAAATCTTGTACCAGTGTTTCTTATAGTCGGAGCAAATATTGTCTCCTATGGATGGAGTCTGTAATATGGTAACAGCCACCTTGGTTGAGGACGGAAAACATTAAAAATAAATCACATGAGTCAAAAACCTTAAAAAACATGTTTTGAAAGATCAAAAGAATAAACACAGGTCAGTTTTCACCTGTATGGATACCTTCTTGCCATGGGAGAGTGACGTGAGTTGCTATTGTTGCTTTCCATGGTTGAGGCACTACTAAGTGTCGAGCCTACTCTGTGAGAAAGAAGTCATCTTTTCTCTTCTTTGTAAGAATCTTTAATTTCATAGCAAAATTAGACATCTCATGACTGTCACTACTTGTTTGCTTCTCCCTTACAGGATGTTTGGAAAGGAGCGTTCATCCCATTTTTAACAGTGATATTGACTTATTTACTCCCAGGAAAAAAAAAAAAAAGAACAAGGATACTATCTCCGAGTCTGCTATCCCCACGGAGAAAAATCTCCGAGTCCAATCACTTAAACTCACCTGAGTTACTAAACTTAATGCCCACAACATCTGGCCAAAAGTTAGTGAATTGATATATATCACGGAGAAAGGGGCGGATCCAAGCATTATCAAGCGGGTGCGACCGCATCCATGTGAATCGAGAAGCCCCCTTATATAAACATTGTGATTTTATTATTTAACTTCTTCAATTGATTATCGCCCGCACCACCCAAATGAAAATCATTTGCCCACCATTGCTGGAGAAATGATAACATAGAAAATGTTGGTTACATGCAACATTTCACCAAATCTAGCATAATGAACGGCAAGACTGATATTTTCAGCTTTCCTTTTCGATTTCCCCTTAAAACGATTATAAATTATGATCATCAAACAAAGGTAATCTTGTAATTATAAATCTTGTACCAGTGTTTCTTATAGCCGGAGCAAATACTGTCTCCTAAGGATGGAGTCTCTAATATGGTAATAGCCACCTTGGTTGAGTACAAAAAACATTAAAAATAAATCTCATGAGTCCAAAACCATAAAAAGCTTGTTTTAAAAGAACAAAAGAGTAAACACAGGACTGTTTTCGCATGTATGGATACATTCTTGCCATGGGAGAGTGATGTGAGTTACTACTGTTGCTTTCCATGGTTGAGGCACTACTAAGTACCGGGGCTACTTTGTGGGAAAGAAGACATCCTTCCTCTTCTTTGTAGGAATCTTTAATTTCATAGCGAAATTAGACATCTCATCACTGTCACTATTTGTTTGTTTCTCCCGCATAGGAAATTTGGATAGGAGCATTCATCCCGTTTTTAACAGTGATATAGACTCATTTACTCCCATGAAAAAAAAAAACAGGGATACCATCTCCGAGTCTGCTATACCCACAGAGAAAAATCTCTGAGTCCAGTCACTTTAACTCACCAGAGTTACTAAACCTAGCGCCCACAACATCTGGCCAAAAGTCAGTGAATTGATATATACCACAGAGAGAGGGGCGGATCCAAGCATTATCACGCGGGTGCCATCGCATCCATGTGAATCGAGAAACCCCTTATATAAAAATTTTGAGTTTATTATTTAACTTCTTCAATTGATAATCACCCGCACCACCCAAATGAAAATCCTTGGCCAACCAATGCTGGAAAAATGATATCATAGAAAATGTTGGTTACATGCAACATTTCACAAAATCTAGCATAATGAACGGCAGGACTGATATTTTCTGCTTTCCTTTTGGATTTCCCCTTGAAACGATTAAAAGTTATGATCATCAAATAAAGGTGATCTTGCAATAATAAATCATGTACTAGAGTTTCTTATAGCAGGAGCGAATATTGTCTCCAAAGGATGGAGTCTCTAATATGGTAACTCAACCACGTTGGTTGAGTACAAAAAACATTAAAAATAAATCTCAGGAGTCCAAAACCGTAAAAAACATGTTTTAAAAGATCAAAAGAATAAACACAGGGCTGTTTTCGCATGTATGCATACCTTCTTGCCATGGGAGAGTGACGTGAGTTGCTGTTGTTGCTTTCCATGGTTGAGGCACTACTAAGTGCCGAGCCTACTTTGTGAGAAAGCAGTCATCTTTTCTCTTCTTTGTAAGAATCTTTAATTTCATAGCAAAATTAGACATCTCATCACTGTCACTATTTGTTTGTTTCTCCCTTACAGGATATTTGGATAGGAGCGTTCATCCCATTTTTAGCAGTAATATTGACTCATTTACTCCCAAGAAAAAAAAAACAGGGGTACTATCTCCGAGTCTGCTGTACCCACGGAGAAAAATCTCTGAGTCCAATCACTTAACTCACATGAGTTACTATTCTTAGTGCCCACAACATCTGGCCAAAAGTCAGTGAATTGATATATGTCACGGAGAAAGGGGCGGATCCAAGCATTATTACGTGGGTGCGACCGCATCCAAGTGAATCAAGAAGCCCCCTTATATAAAAATTTTGATTTCATTATTTAACTTCTTCAATTGATTATCGCCCGACCACCCAAATGAGAATCCTTGGCCCACCATTGCTGGAGAAATAATATCATAGAAAATGTTGGTTACATGCAGCATTTCACAAAATCTAGCATAATGAACGGCAAGATTGATATTTTCAGCTTTCCTTTGGGATTTCCCCTTGAAACGATTATAAGTTATGATCATCTAACAAAGGTAATCTTGTAATAATAAATCTTGTACCAGAGTTTCTTATAGCAGGAGCAAATATTGTCTCCTAAGGATGGAGTCTCTAATATGCTAACAGCCACCTTGGTTGAGTACAAAAAACATTAAAAATAAATCTCATGAGTCCAAAACCTTAAAAAACATGTTTTAAAAGATCAAAAGAACAAACACAGGACTGTTTTCGAAGGTATGCATACCTTCTTGCCATAGGACAGTGACGTGAGTTGCTGCTGTTGCTTTCCATGGTTGAGGCACTACTAAGTACCGAACCTACTTTGTGAGAAAGAAGTCATCTTTTCTCTTCTTTGTAAGAATCTTTAATTTCATAGCAAAATTAGACATCTCATCACTGTCACTGTTTGTTTGTTTCTCCCTTATAGGAAATTTGGATAGGAGCGTTCATCCTGTTTTTAACAGTGATATCGACTCATTTACTCCCAAGAAAAAAAAAACAGGGATACTATCTCTGAGTCTGCTATACCCACGGAGAAAAATCTTTGAGTCCAATCACTTTAACTCACCTGAGTTACTAAACTTAGTGCCCACAACATCTGGCCAAAAGTCTGTGAATTGATATATATCACGGAGAAAGGGGTGGATCCAAGCATTATCACGCGGGTGCGACCGCATCCATGTGAATCGAGAAGCCCCCTTATATAAAAATTTTGGTTTTATTATTTAAATTCTTCAATTGATTATCGCCCGCACCACCCAAATGAAAATCCTTGGCCCACCATTGCTGGAGAAATGATATCATAGAAAATGTTGGATACATGCAACATTTCACAAAATCTAGCATAATGAATGGCAGGACTGATATTTTCAGCTTTCCTTTTGGATTTCCCCGTGAAACGATTATAAGTTATGATCATCAAACAAAGGTAATCTTGTAGTAATAAATCTTGTACCAGAGTTTCTTATAGCAGGGGCAAATATTGTCTCCTAAGGATGGAGTCTCTAATATGGTAACTCAACCACCTTGGTTGAGTACAAAAAATGTTAAAAATAAATCTCATGAGTCCAAAACCTTAAAAAGCATGTTTTAAAAGATCAAAAGAATAAACATGGGACTGTTTTCACATGTATGCATGCCTTGTTGCCATGGGAGAGTGACGTGAGTTGCTACTGTTGCTTTCCATGGTTGAGGCACTACTAAGTACCGAACCTACTTTGTGAGAAAGAAGTCATCTTTTCTCTTCTTTGTAAGAATCTTTAATTTCATAGCAAAATTAGACATCTCATCACTGTCACTGTTTGTTTGTTTCTCCCTTATAGGAAATTTGGATTGGAGCGTTCATCCCGTTTTTAACAGTGATATTGACTCATTTACTCCCAAGAAAAAAAAAACCGGGTTACTATCTCCGAGTCTGCTATACCCACAGCAAAAAATCTCTGAGTCCAATCACTTTAACTCACCTGAGTTACTAAACTTAGTGCCCACAACATTTGGCCAAAAGTCAGTGAATTGATATATATCACGGGGAAAGGGGCGGATCCAAGCATTATCACGCGGGTGCGACCGCATCCATGTGAATCGAGAAGCCCCCTTATATAAAAATTTTGATTTTATTATTTAATTTGTTCAATTGATTATCGCCCGCACCACCCAAATGAAAATCCTTGGCCCACCATTGCTGGAGAGATGATATCATAGAAAATGTTGGTTACATGCAACATTTTACAAAATCTAACAGAATGAACGGTAGGACTGATATTTTCAGCTTTCCTTTTGGATTTCCCCTTGAAACGATTATAAGTTATGATCATCAAACAAAGGTAATCTTGTAATAATAAATCTTGTACCAGAGTTTCTTATAGCAGGAGCAAATATTGTCTCCTAAGGATGGAGTCTCTAATATGGTAACTCAACCACCTTGGTTGAGTACAAAAAACATTAAAAATAAATCTCATGAGTCCAAAACCTTAAAAAACATGTTTTAAATGATCAAAAGCATAAGCATAGGACTGTTTTCGCATGTATGCATACCTTCTTGCCATGGGAGAGTGACGTGAGTTGCTGCTGTTGCTTTCCATGGTTGAGGCACTAATAAGTACCGAGCCTACTTTGTGAGAAAGAATTCATCTTTTCTCTTCTTTGTAAGAATCTTTAATTTCATAGCAAAATTAGAGATCTCGTCACTGTCACTATTTGTTTGTTTCTCCCTTATAGGATATTTGGATAGGAGCGTTCATCCCATTTTTAACAGTGATATTGACTCATTTACTCCCAAGAAAAGAAAGAAAGATAGGGATACTATCTCCGAGTCTACTATACCCACAGAGAAAAATCTCTGAGTCCAATCACTTTAACTCGCCGGAGTTTGTAAACTTAGTGCCCACAACATCTGGCCAAAAGTCAGTGAAATTGATATTATCACGCCCCGATCCCGGGAATTTGGGGATTTGAGTGGGCTCCCGGGGCGTGGATACGTAATCCCGTAGAAATCCGTGCCTTGAAGAATTATGCACGAATTCCTACAAGGGTGATTCCACAGGAACGTGTGAGGTGTGCTGACACACGTGCAAACATAACTTATTATAACCGACATCCTGCGCAATACTCAGTAATTGTCAAGAGCACATGCTTTCATGAGTAAACATATAAACATACGTTAGAGTTAAAGTTTTTAGATACATTCCAAAATACTTCTTAAAAGTTTGATACAAAATTCCCAGCATAATATCCCGAAAATTGACGCTCTCCGTAGGATGGCTAGTAATAGACGTCGCCATCCATCCATTCGCCAACACCCCGAGGTACCATTGGGGTACCCTCCGGGGCCGCGTCAGGGTTCGTGTCGGGAGCGGGTGCTGGATCTGCAATACCAAGAGTAACACTGTTAACACGACGGTTAAGCAAGTACTAAGTCATATGAATCACTATGACATAATATAATAACAAGAACAATCACTACATATGATGCATGAGTGAGGAATTACAACTTAAATATCATGCAACTGATTGGCAACTACGATGCTCTATTCTCCCAAGAGGGAGCATACATAACGTATGGGTCACTAGGGGATCAAGCTAGCTTCCCGAGCAGCGTCGACAACCCCTCCGTAAACCTACTGCAGTGGTGACATACATATACCCAAAGGGCGCAAGCTAAGTGGTGCCGACTCGAAGTCAAACGTACTAGTCATAACATACATAAGGGATAGTTAATCATAATCTGCGAAACACATGCATTTGGGCTACAAGGCCCGAGCCTCAGCTATACCCTGGGCTAGCAAGCACACACTCAATAGAAGCTCTGGCTTGTCAGACACGCACTCATAGAAGCTCAGGTCTGAATTGCCTCGGGGTTTGCTAGAGGAAGTGAATTCGATAACAATTCATGTCAAAGGTAGTATAGCGTAACAATATGAATGTATTCAGATGAAGTAGTATCTCCTGATCCCCAAGGACATTCAACACTATGTATTCATAAGACGGCCAGTGTCAATGTGTTGCCACTTCTTGGTATTGCCTTATGTACATAAAGAACACCCCTTCTTATGCCCACATCTATGACTTGTCATTGGGGAATCATCCGGAACTCATTTATCCTCTTAATATGTCTTTACCATCGGGCCCGTGTAGGGGTAAGAGGGTGCCAATACAAGGTCCTACAAAATCATTGAGGTTCCTAACATCCTACATTCATTGGGTTCTTACGGCTTAGCCGTATACAAGGCTATGGCTTCGCCGAAGGGGGGTCCCTGTTCATCCGGATTTTTGGCGTATGTACGGTTCACCCGTATGTTGGCCTACGGCTTAGCCGAGCTAAGCCTACGGCAAAGGTACGAGGAGCTCACGGCTTAGCCGTAGTGTATTACATGGTGCAACCGTCTGCAAGCTGTAGAAGAAACTGGGTTTTATGAGCTCTCTGGAAAGCCCGCCGTAGAAAGACCTACGGCTAGGTTACAGGCTGGATACGGCGTAGCTGTAGTGAATTTCACGGCTTAGCCATAAACAAGCCATAGTACAAAATCCCATTTTACTACTCTCTGGACTTTGAGCCATAAGTGCTCACGGCTCAGCCGTAGCTTCGCCGTAAGCTTCAGAACATCTGGAATCAGTTCTGTAGCTTGTTTTCAGTACAGGATCAATACAGAACCTGATTGTGGAGCAATTCTAAGGTTCAATTAGAGTGTCCCTAAGGTGTCCATACTCACACACACTCCTATCCCCTTCTTATCATTCTATCTCAATTCGCACCACACTTGCATCAATTAAACAATAGAAGAGAAATGGCTGGAATTGGAAATGCATATAACTAACTCAAGTCATCCACACTTAACCATGCATGCAGTACATATAACTTAATACTTGCCTTGTTACAGTGTTTAGCACCTTTCTAACTCTTCTTTCTTGATGTGTGCTCAGGAAAATCTCTGGAGTAAAATGGGTTCTCTACAATTCACATGAAATGTGGTACATGAAACTTAGATTTACATGCATGTCAAGAAATGGAGTCTTTTAAGACCCTAATAACCCAAGACAATAAGAGGGGGAACCCATTCCTCACCTTATGGCTGTAGCTCAGAGGGGAGACCACTCTACATAAGAGTATAACGGAAAAAGGGGATCAAGGAAGAAGAAGAAGATGGTGGGAGGATGCCACTCTCTGTGCATGCACACTCCCAAAAGCCCATAATACTTCGATTGCAAGGAGGAGATGAGAAAAAACCCAGAAGAAGGAAGCTCCAATCAGCTGAACGAGAGAAGGAGGAGAGAGTATGTAAGGACCCGAACCCCCACTAATCCTAATTACGTTAATTAATCATGTTCCTATTGATTAAGACTTGTTGAGGCCCAATTTAGTGTGAATTATTGGGTTTGGACCCCGCTTAAATAGCTAAGGGCTTTTTAGTAAATTTTCCTTATGCCTCTAGGTTACCCCGTCCATCTCCTTACGTGTGATTCATCGCGTAGATCATCTTTTGTGTTGGGGCCGAGTTGATCCGGACTCATCTTAAGCCAATTGGAGCCCTCCCGGACTAAACTGAAATTCCTAGAAACCAGTGGGCTGATGTGCAATTTCAGGAAAAATATGTTTAAAAGAGAGAGACTCAACGTATACTCCCCTTCTTCCTCACGTTCTCTTGGCTGGAGTTCTAGTTTCTGGGTTTCTTCTCCTCTCTTTGATTTCAATCGAAGCATTGTGGGCGTTTGGGAGTGTGCATGCACAAGGGATGGCATGCACCCACATTCTTCTTCTTCCTTGACCCCTTTTTCCATTGTATTCTGGTGTGGAGTGACCTCTCCTCCAAGTTACAGCGATACAAGGTAAGGAATAGGTTCCATTTCGTCTTCTTGGGATTTCGTTATTGACATGCATGTGAATTCTTCCACATTTTGGGGCTTATGTGTAGAGAACCCATTAGAGAACCCATTACAGTACAGGGAGTTGCCTCTGAGCATACAGCAAGAAGGATCTAGGAAGGGCTAAACACGGTAACAAGGCAAGTACTTAAGCTTATATTCGTTGCATGTGGGATTGTCATTGCATGTTAAGCTAGTTGTGCTCATTGTGATTCTTCCTTCTTTATATGTATGAATGATTCAAGTAAGGATGATGGAGATGGGAATAGGAGGTGTGTGAGTATGGGATACTCTCAAGACACTTCAATTGAGCTACAGAACCCCCTTATAAGTCAGTTCTGTAGTGATCCCGCACAGAAAATTTAGCTACAGAACTGTATGTTGATTTTCTGAAGCTTACGGCGAATCTACGGCTAAGCCGTGAGCTCTTACGGCTCAATGTCCAGAGAGCAGAAAATGAGCTTTTGTACTACGGCTCATTTACGGCTAAGCCGTGGAATCCACTACGGCTGAGCCGTACCCAGCCCGTAGCCTAGCCGTAGGTCTTTCTACGGCGAACTTTCCAGGGAGCTCACAGAACCCAGTTCCTTCTACGGCCTGCATACGGCTGCACCGTGAGATACCCTACGGCTAAGCCGTAACCTCCCCGTGACCCAGCCGTAGGCTTAGCTCGGCTAAGCCGTAGGCCAATATACGGTTGAACCGTAACCACACCGAAAATCCGGATGAACTGTGACCCCCTCTCGGCTAAGCCGTAGCCCTGTACACGGCTAAGCCGTAAGAACCCAGTGAATGTAAGATGTTAGGAACCTTGATTGGTAGGGCTTTAGTCATGGTACCTTCTATACCTCCACATTGGCCATTGGTAATTACACATTGGAATGAATGAAGGATTTCCCAATGGCAAGTCATGGATGTTGGCAAGAGAAGGGTGTTCCGTAGGCACACAATGTAATACCCGGACACGGTAACACAACGACACCGAACATCTCATGTGTACATCGTGCTGAATGTCATTGGGAATTAGGAGACTGCTTCATCTAAATGCAATCATATCATATTGATACATAACACTACCTTTGACATGACTGTTATCGCATTCACTTCCTCTAACAAACCCCGAGGCAATTCAGACCTGAGCTTCTAATGAGTGCGTGTCTGACAAGCCAGAGCTTCTATTGAGTGTGTGCTTGCTAGCCAAGGGTGTAGCTGCGGCTCGGGCCTTGTAGCCTACCTGCATGTGTTTCGTTTAAGTATTCGTTGTTTCATGATTATCTATTCCTTATATATGTTATGATTGTATGATTGACTCCGAGTCGGCACCACTTGGCTTCTGCCCTTTGGGTATTATATGTCACTACTGCAGTAGGTTTACGGAGGGGTTGTCGACGCTCCTCGGGAAGCTAGCTTGATCCCCTAGCGACCCATACGTTATGTATGCTCCCTTTGGGAGAATAGAGCATCGTGGTTGCCAATCAGTATGTATAGCATTAAGTTTCACTCATGCATCATGTTTAGTGATTGTTCTTGCTAATGTATTATGTTATATTAGTTTCCTATGCTTAGTACTTGCTTAACCGTCGTGTTAACAGTGTTACCCTCGGTATTGCAGATACAGCACCCGCTCCCGACACGAATATTGACGCGGCCCCGGAAGATACCCCAACGGTACCTCGGGGTGTAGGTGAATGGATGGATGGCGACGTTTACTACTAGCCATCCTACGGAGGGCGTCTCTTTTGGGAATATTATGTTGAAGACTTTTGTATCACCTTTAAGGACTGATTTTGGGAATGTATTTAAAGGACTATAACACTATTGTATGTAAATATGTTTTAATAGACTATGAACTTTATGTGCTCTTGATGATTATTGAGTATTTCACAGGTTCTCGATTATGATAATTTATGTTTGTACGTGTGTCAGCATACCTCACACGTTCCTGTGGAATCTCCCTTGTAGGAATTCGTGCAAAATTCTTCAGGGCACGAATTTCTACGGGATTACGTATCCACGCCCTGGGGGCCCACTCAAATCCCCAAATTCCCGGGATTGGGGCGTGACATACGTAAGTAATGGTATCAGAGCCATTCCAAGAAGTCACTTAAAAGACTTAGCAACATTAGAAAGCGTGGTGAGGTTCCGATAGATCCGTTTAAGTGGGTTTCTATTATAATGATAACTATGGTATGACTGTAGTATGTATGTATGTACATCTATTTAAACATATATGATTAATGACCATTGTGACTGCAGAACCATGGCGTCTGGATCCGGTACGAACAACAGCTCCGGTGATAATAACCGTAATAACATTGAGTTGGACGGCACAGACCCTCCACCACAACCTCCTCCTCAACCCACCTACAATACAGAGGAACGGTTTATGATGTTAATGCATCAATTGGCAACTAGTAACGCCAATTAGGCCGCCATGCAGTTGCAGATGGCCGCCATGTTGAACCGACAGGATCAGCCAGGAGATCCCAACTCCTTGTATGAGAAGTTTCGAAAAAGGGGAGCAACAGAGTTTACTGGACATGAGGATCCATTACAAGCAGATGAATGGTTTGTCCACACGGAAAATGTTTTCGATACCTTGACTTGCACATCTAGACAGCAAGTGGTCCTCGCAGCATCCATGTTTAGAGACGTCGCGGATACATGGTGGAAGAGTATCCGGGACCACATGAGGACTATGCCGGACGCTACTGTTTGGGAAGCCTTTAAAAGGCAGTTTCGAAAGAAGTTCATCCCTGACCACGTTACTCGCAAAAAGAAGGCAGAGTTTCTTTCCCTGCAGCAGAACCTCATGACCGTTGCAGAATACGTGCATGTATTCAGCCAGCTTTCTCGGTTTGCTCTAGACTTGATTGATACTGAGGAGAAGAGAGTGGAAAGGTTTTTGGAAGGGTTGAGGCCTGCTATCAAGGGACATGCCACTGCCTTCCAACGTCCCGTTCAATATGATGATGCAGTAGCAAGGGCGTATGCAGCGGAAGAAATTGAGAAGAGTTTATTCTTGGGAGAGTCTAAGAAGAGTGCTCCACCTTCTGGGAAAGGTCAGCAGTACTCTAAGAAACAGAAGGGAGTTGCTAGCAGCACGTCCCGACCAGTTTGTGGTGCATGTGGGAAGGGTCACGAGACTAGTAAATGTTGGAGGGCTATGGGAGCCTGTTTCGGCTGTGGCTCCATGGACCATCGCTTGTCCGAGTGCCCGAGAAGGAAGGAATTTAGCCAAGGCTATCAACAGCAGCAGTATCAGCAGCCCCCTCCTGCGCCTAGCCGACAGCAACAGCAAGTGAGACAAGGCCAAGGGCAGACACGACAAGGCCAAGGGCAGACACGACAAGGCCAGGGACAACAGAGACAAGGACAGCAACACCGACCCCAAAGGCAAGGCCGCGCTTATGCATTGACACAAGAAGAGGCAGAAGCGGCAGAACATGCGATTGTAGGTAAGGTTTCTGTTTGTGGTATTGAAGCTAAAGTGTTGTTTGATTCGGGATCTTCACACTCCTTCATCTCACCTCGGTTCTCTAGTAGGATACGGGAATCGCCTGCACAATTGCCATATGTGTTGAGTGTTATCACTCCGGTTGGTAAACGGGTAACCTGTGACGACTATTACCCTGGTTGTCGAGTTCTCATCGGAGAAGTTCTTCTCCCAGCGGAACTTATTGTGCTACCCATGCACGACTTCGATGTAATCCTAGGCATGGACTGGCTGACCAAATATATGGCCTGTTTGGATTGCTACCGTAAGACCGTCACCGTAAGGGTGAGTGAAGATGGTCCAAGTGCGGTGTTCCAAGGTGACAAGAAGAGTTCGAACACCAGATTGATTTCAGCACTTCGAGCGGAACGATTAATACATAGTGGTTGTGAGGGCTATATTGCCTTCATCGTAGAAAAGAAATCACCTAAGAAGTTAGAAGAAATACCGGTGGTTTGCGAATTTCCGGATGTATTCCCGGATGAAGTACCCGGCCTTCCACCAATCAGGGAAGTGGATTTTACTATAGAGCTAGTACCCGGTACCACTCCCATCTCTAAGGCTCCATATAGAATGGCCCCAGCAGAGCTGCGTGAACTGAAACTACAGTTACAAGAATTATTGGATAAAGGATTCATTCGCCCTAGCACATCCCCATGGGGAGCCCCGGTTTTATTTGTGAAGAAGAAGGATGGCACCCTTAGAATGTGTATTGATTACCGGCAGTTGAATCAGGTGACAATTAAAAACAAATATCCACTGCCTAGAATTGATGAGTTGTTTGATCAGCTACAGGGTGCAACACATTTTTCGAAGATCGATCTTAGGTCTGGATATCATCAACTGCGAGTTAGGGACCAAGATGCATCAAAGACAGCTTTCAGGACAAGATATGGGCATTACGAATTCTTGGTTATGCCTTTTGGATTGACAAATGCCCCCGCAGTGTTTATGGCCTTAATGAACAAGATCTTCTCGTCATATCTTGATCAGTTCGTGGTAATTTTCATTGATGATGTTCTGGTGTATTCCAAGACCAAAGACGAGCATGTGGAGCATCTGAGGACCTCTCTACAATTGCTAAGGGACCACCGATTGTATGCCAAACTGGACAAATGTGAATTTTGGCTGGAACAAGTTGCCTTTCTAGGGCATATAATTTCTAAGGATGGGCTTGCAGTAGATCCAGCTAAGATTGAGGCTATAACTACTTGGCAGAGTCCCAAAACCGTTGCAGAAATTAGAAGTTTTGTTGGCTTGGCCGGTTATTATAGAAGGTTCGTGAAGGACTTTTCCAAAATAGTCGCTCCTTTGACTAAGTTGACACGAAAGAACGAACCATTTGTGTGGTCCGCAGAGTGTGAATCGAGTTTCCAACTGCTTAAGGAGAAGTTAACCTCAGCCCCGATCTTATCCCTGCCAGAAGGGAGTGGCGGATTTGTTATCTATACAGATGCTTCAGGGATTGGGCTAGGGTGTGTACTCATGCAGAATGGAAAGGTAATAGCATATGGATCTCGCCAATTGAAGGAACATGAGAAAAACTATGCCGTGCATGACTTGGAATTGGCTGCAGTAATTTTCGCGCTAAAGATGTGGAGACATTATGTATACGGAGAGAAATTTGAAGTCCATAGTGATCATCGCAGTCTCCAGTATCTGTTTTCGCAGCATGATCTTAACATGAGACAGCGCAGGTGGTTGGAATTCATAAAGGATTATGACTTTCCGATTAGATACTTCCCTGGAAAGGGGAATGTAGTAGCTGATGCTTTAAGCAGGAAATCCACCACCGAGTTGGCAGCCTTGTGCGGTGAATGGTCCCTAGTGGAGGAATTCCGAGATCTGGACGCGGAAGTTGAATTTGTAGACGATAAGGTCATGTTAGTGGCTATGTCAGTCTTCGAACCCACCCTGATTCAGCAGATCAAGGAGAGACAGTTTGAAGACCCGGAGTTTGCCAAGATTCGTGACCATATTTCTGAGAAACTGGACTTCAGGATTGTAGATGGTGTGTTGTACTTCCGAGATCGGCTTTGTGTTCCAGGAGTTCAAAATCATAACCTAAAGAGGGCAATTATGACTGAAGCACACCATGCTCGGTATTCCATGCACCCAGGGAGTACAAAAATGTACCGGAATCTACATGGCAGGTTTTGGTGGAATAACATGAAGAGGGACATAGCGGGCTTTGTGGCCAAATGCCTTACCTGCCAACGAGTGAAGGCTGAGCACAGGAAGCCTCCCGGTTTGTTACACCCTCTACAGATTCCTAAATGGAAATGGGAGAATCTGACGATGGATTTCGTTTCCGGACTACCTCGAACAAGTAGACATCATGATGTACTGTGGGTGATTGTCGACCGACTAACGAAATCAGCCCACTTTATTCCCATCAAGAAAGGGATGAAATTTCAGGAAATGGCCAAGATTTTCATTGATGAGATTGTACGGCTACATGGTACCCCGGTCTCAATTGTGTCCGACCGAGATAGTAGGTTCGTGTCCTCCTTTTGGCAGTCTTTCCAGACGTCTTTAGGCACCAAACTCAGTTTTAGCACGGCTTACCATCCTCAAACAGATGGGCAGTCGGAACGAACGATACAGACCTTGGAAGATATGCTACGAGCTAGCGTAATGGATTTCGGAAAGGAGTGGGATGAGCACCTCTCCTTGTGCGAGTTTGCATATAATAACAGCTTTCACGCGAGCATCGGTATGGCCCCATTTGAAGCCTTGTATGGACGGAAGTGCCGTACGCCAGTCTGTTGGGAAGAAGTTGGGGTTAGGAGTTTCCATGGACCCACTCTGGTAGCGGATACAGCGGAGAAAGTACAAAAAGTGCAAGATAGGCTGAGAACTGCACGATCGCGCCAGAAAAGTTATGCAGATAACCGCCGCCGGCCCCTTGAGTTCCAAGTGGGGGACAGAGTTTTCCTAAAAGTTTCCCCAATGAAGGGTACTATCAGGTTTGGCCAGAAGGGTAAACTTGCTCCTCGGTTCGTAGGGCCTTTTGAGATACAGAGTAGAGTGGGAGACTTAGCTTATCGGTTGGAGTTGCCACCCTCGCTTGCAGGAGTTCATAATGTGTTCCATGTATCAATGCTCCGGAAATACCTCCCAGATCCGTCACATGTTCTTGAGTTGGATGATGTACAGGTACGGCCTAATGTGAGCTACGAAGAGAGACCCCTTCGTATCGTTGACACTAAGGAACAGGTGCTGCGTACACGAACGATCAAATGGGTCAAGGTGTTATGGAATCACCATGGACAAGAAGAGGCCACTTGGGAACTCGAAGATCAAATTCGGGTGAAATATCCAGAGCTACTACCTAAGGTACGTGCATTCGGAGGACCGAATGATCTTAAGTGGGGGAGGATGTAAGGACCCGAACCCCCACTAATCCTAATTACGTTAATTAATCATGTTCCTATTGATTAAGACTTGTTGAGGCCCAATTTAGTGTGAATTATTGGGTTTGGACCCCGCTTAAATAGCTAAGGGCTTTTTAGTAAATTTTCCTTATACCTCTAGGTTACCCCGTCCATCTCCTTACGTGTGATTCATCGCGTAGATCATCTTTTGTGTTGGGGCCGAGTTGATCCGGACTCATCTTAAGCCAATTGGAGCCCTCCCGGACTAAACTGAAATTCCTAGAAACCAGTGGGCTGATGTGCAATTTCAGGAAAAATATGTTTAAAAGAGAGAGACTCAACGTATACTCCCCTTCTTCCTCACGTTCTCTTGGCTGGAGTTCTAGTTTCTGGGTTTCTTCTCCTCTCTTTGATTTCAATCGAAGCATTGTGGGCGTTTGGGAGTGTGCATGCACAAGGGATGGCATGCACCCACATTCTTCTTCTTCCTTGACCCCTTTTTCCATTGTATTCTGGTGTGGAGTGACCTCTCCTCCAAGTTACAGCGATACAAGGTAAGGAATAGGTTCCATTTCGTCTTCTTGGGATTTCGTTATTGACATGCATGTGAATTCTTCCACATTTTGGGGCTTATGTGTAGAGAACCCATTAGAGAACCCATTACAGTACAGGGAGTTGCCTCTGAGCATACAGCAAGAAGGATCTAGGAAGGGCTAAACACGGTAACAAGGCAAGTACTTAAGCTTATATTCGTTGCATGTGGGATTGTCATTGCATGTTAAGCTAGTTGTGCTCATTGTGATTCTTCCTTCTTTATATGTATGAATGATTCAAGTAAGGATGATGGAGATGGGAATAGGAGGTGTGTGAGTATGGGATACTCTCAAGACACTTCAATTGAGCTACAGAACCCCCTTATAAGTCAGTTCTGTAGTGATCCCGCACAGAAAATTTAGCTACAGAACTGTATGTTGATTTTCTGAAGCTTACGGCGAATCTACGGCTAAGCCGTGAGCTCTTACGGCTCAATGTCCAGAGAGCAGAAAATGAGCTTTTGTACTACGGCTCATTTACGGCTAAGCCGTGGAATCCACTACGGCTGAGCCGTACCCAGCCCGTAGCCTAGCCGTAGGTCTTTCTACGGCGAACTTTCCAGGGAGCTCACAGAACCCAGTTCCTTCTACGGCCTGCATACGGCTGCACCGTGAGATACCCTACGGCTAAGCCGTAACCTCCCCGTGACCCAGCCGTAGGCTTAGCTCGGCTAAGCCGTAGGCCAATATACGGTTGAACCGTAACCACACCGAAAATCCGGATGAACTGTGACCCCCTCTCGGCTAAGCCGTAGCCCTGTACACGGCTAAGCCGTAAGAACCCAGTGAATGTAAGATGTTAGGAACCTTGATTGGTAGGGCTTTAGTCATGGTACCTTCTATACCTCCACATTGGCCATTGGTAATTACACATTGGAATGAATGAAGGATTTCCCAATGGCAAGTCATGGATGTTGGCAAGAGAAGGGTGTTCCGTAGGCACACAATGTAATACCCGGACACGGTAACACAACGACACCGAACATCTCATGTGTACATCGTGCTGAATGTCATTGGGAATTAGGAGACTGCTTCATCTAAATGCAATCATATCATATTGATACATAACACTACCTTTGACATGACTGTTATCGCATTCACTTCCTCTAACAAACCCCGAGGCAATTCAGACCTGAGCTTCTAATGAGTGCGTGTCTGACAAGCCAGAGCTTCTATTGAGTGTGTGCTTGCTAGCCAAGGGTGTAGCTGCGGCTCGGGCCTTGTAGCCTACCTGCATGTGTTTCGTTTAAGTATTCGTTGTTTCATGATTATCTATTCCTTATATATGTTATGATTGTATGATTGACTCCGAGTCGGCACCACTTGGCTTCTGCCCTTTGGGTATTATATGTCACTACTGCAGTAGGTTTACGGAGGGGTTGTCGACGCTCCTCGGGAAGCTAGCTTGATCCCCTAGCGACCCATACGTTATGTATGCTCCCTTTGGGAGAATAGAGCATCGTGGTTGCCAATCAGTATGTATAGCATTAAGTTTCACTCATGCATCATGTTTAGTGATTGTTCTTGCTAATGTATTATGTTATATTAGTTTCCTATGCTTAGTACTTGCTTAACCGTCGTGTTAACAGTGTTACCCTCGGTATTGCAGATACAGCACCCGCTCCCGACACGAATATTGACGCGGCCCCGGAAGATACCCCAACGGTACCTCGGGGTGTAGGTGAATGGATGGATGGCGACGTTTACTACTAGCCATCCTACGGAGGGCGTCTCTTTTGGGAATATTATGTTGAAGACTTTTGTATCACCTTTAAGGACTGATTTTGGGAATGTATTTAAAGGACTATAACACTATTGTATGTAAATATGTTTTAATAGACTATGAACTTTATGTGCTCTTGATGATTATTGAGTATTTCACAGGTTCTCGATTATGATAATTTATGTTTGTACGTGTGTCAGCATACCTCACACGTTCCTGTGGAATCTCCCTTGTAAGAATTCGTGCAAAATTCTTCAGGGCACGAATTTCTACGGGATTACGTATCCACGCCCTGGGGGCCCACTCAAATCCCCAAATTCCCGGGATTGGGGCGTGACAGAGTACGTGGGACTTCCCTTTTTAAACACACTTTTCCTCGAGTTACATGCAAGCCCACTTGTTTCCAGAAATTCCGGTTTAATCCAGGGGACCTCAATTGGCCCGAGATGAGTCCGGATTAACTCAGGCCCAACACAAAAGACGATCTACGCGATAAATTACACGTAAGGAAATGGACGAGGTGTCCAAGAGGTGCAAAGACAAATTACGAAAAGGCCCTTAACTACTAAAGTGAGGTCCAAAACTCTGCCCAACTATCTATCCGAAGCCTAAACCCTCTAATTTTGGATTAAACTACCCTTAATCGAGTTTAGTTAATATAAAACGAACTGAATTAACGTAAATCAAGAGTAGCGAGATTCGGATCCTTACAGATGTATATCATGGAGAAAGGGGTGGATCCAAGCATTATCACGCGGGTGCGACTACATCCATGTGAATCGAGAAGCCCCGTTATGTAAAAATTTTGATTTTATTATTTAACTTCTTCAATTGATTATCGCCCGCACCACCCAGATGAAAATCCTTGGCCCACCATTGCTGGAGAAATGATATCAAAGAAAATGTTGGTTACATGCAACATTTCACAAAATCTAGCATAATGAACAGCAGGACTGATATTTTCAGCTTTCCTTTTGGATTTTCCCCCGAAACGATTATAAGTTATGATCATCAAACAAAGGTAATCTTGTAATAGTAAATCTTGTACCAGAGTTTCTTACAGCAGGAGCAAATATTGTCTCCTAAGGATGGAGTCTCTAATATGGTAACTCAACCACCTTGGTTGAGTACAAAAAACGTTAAAAATAAATCTCATGAGTCCAAAACCTTAAAAAACATGTTTTAAAAGATCAAAAGAATAAACATGGGACTGTTTTCACATGTATGCATACCTTGTTGCCATGGGAGAGTGACGTGAGTTGCTACTGTTGCTTTCCATGGTTGAGGCACTACTAAGTATCGAACCTACTTTGTGAGAAAGAAGTCATCTTTTCTCTTCTTTGTAAGAATCTTTAATTTCATAGCAAAATTAGACATCTCATCACTGTCACTGTTTGTTTGTTTCTCCCTTATAGGAAATTTGGATAGGAGCGTTCATCCCGTTTTTAACAGTGATATTGACTCATTTACTCAAAAGAAAAAAAAAACCGGGATACTATCTCCGAGTCTGATATACCCACAGCAAAAAATCTCTGAGTCCAATCACTTTAACTCGCCTGAGTTATTAAACTTAGTGCCCACAACATTTGGCCAAAAGTCAGTGAATTGATATATATCACGGAGAAAGGGGCGGATCCAAGCATTATCACGCGGGTGCGACCGCATCCATGTGAATCGAGAAGCCCCCTTATATAAAAATTTTGATTTTATTATTTAATTTGTTCAATTGATTATCGCCCGCACCACCCAAATGAAAATCCTTGGCCCACCATTGCTGGAGAAATGATATCATAGAAAATGTTGGATACATGCAACATTTCACAAAATCTAGCATAATGAACGGCAGGATTGATATTTTCAGCTTTCCTTTTGGATTTCCCCTTGAAACGATTATAAGTTATAACCATCAAACAAAGGTAATCTTGTAATAATAAATCTTGTACCAGAGTTTCTTATAGCAGGAGCAAATATTGTCTCCTAAGGATGGAGTCTCTAGTATGGTAACAGCCACCTTGGTTGAGCACAAAAAATATTAAAAATAAATCTCATGAGTCCAAAACCTTAAATAACATGTTTTAGTAGATCAACAGAATAAACACAGGACAGTTTTCGCATGTATGCATACCTTCTTGCCATGGGAGAGTGACGTGAGTTGCTGCTGTTACTTTCCATGGTTGAGGCACTACTAAGTACCGAGCCTACTTTGTGAGAAAGAAGCCATCTTTTCCCTTCTTTGTAAGAATCTTTAATTTCATAGCAAAATTAGACATCCCATCACTGTCCCTATTTGTCTGTTTCCCCCTTACATGGTATTTGTATAGCTGCGTTCATCCCATTTTTAATAGTGATATTGACTCATTTACTCCCAAGAAAAAAAAAACAGGGACACTGTCTTCGAGTTTGCTATACCCATAGAGTAAAATCTCTGAGTCCAATCACTTTAACTCACCCGAGTTACTAAACTTAGTGCGCACAACATCTGGCCAAAAGTCAGCGAATTGATATATATCACGGAGAAAGGGGTGGATCCAAGCATTATCACGCAGGTGCGACCGCATCCATGTGAATCGAGAAGCCCCCTTATTTAAAAATTTTGATTTTGTTATTTACATTCTTCAATTGATTATCACCCGACCACCCAAATGAAAATCCATGGCCCACCATTGCAGGAGAAATAATATCATAGAAAATGTTGGTTACATGCAACGTTTCACAAAATCTAGCATAATGAACGGCAGGACTGATATTTTCAGCTTTCCTTTTGGATTTCCCCTTGAAACGATTATAAGTTACGATCATCAAACAAAAGTAATCTTGTAATAATAAATCTTGTACCAGAGTTTCTTATAGCAGGAGCAAATATTGTCTCCTAAGGATGGAGTCTCTAATATGATAACTCAACCACCTTGGTTGAGTACAAAAAACATTAAAAATAAATCTCATGAGTCCAAAACCTTAAAAAACATGTTTTAAAAGATCAAAAGCATAAGCATAGGACTGTTTTCGCATGTATGCATACCTTCTTGCCATGGGAGAGTGACGTGAGTTGCTGCTGTTGCTTTCCATGGTTAAGGCACTACTAAGTACCGAGCCTACTTTGTGAGAAAGAAGTCATCTTTTCTCTTCTTTGTAAGAGTCTTTAATTTCATAGCAAAACTAGACATCTCATCACTGTCACTATTTGTTTGTTTCTCCCTTATAGGATGTTTGGATAGGAGCGTTCATCCCATTTTTAACAGTGATATTGACTCATTTACTCCCAAGAAAAAAAAAAAACAGGGATACTATCTCCGAGTCTGCTATACCCACAGAGAAAAATCTCGGAGTCTTATCACTTTAACTCACCTGAGTTACTAAACTTAGTGCCCACAACATCTAGCCAAAAGTCAGTGAATTGATATATACCACGGAGAAAGGGGCGGATCCAAGCATTATCACGCGGGTGCGACCGCATCCATGTGAATCGAGAAGCCCCCTTATATAAAAATTTTGATTTTATTATTTAAATTCTTCAATTGATTATTGCCCGCACCACCCAAATGAAAATCCTTGGCCCACCATTGCTGGAGAAATGATATCATAGAAAATGTTGGTTACATGCGACATTTCACAAAATCTAGCAGAATGAACGGCAGGACTGATATTTTCAGCTTTCCTTTTGGATTTCCCCGTGAAACGATTATAAGTTATGATCATCAAACAAAGGCAATCTTGTAATAATAAATCTTGTACCAGAGTTTCTTATAGCAAGAGCAAATATTGTCTCCTAAGGATGGAGTCTCTAATGTGGTAACTCAACCACCTTGGTTGAGTACAAAAAACATTAAAAATAAATCTCATGAGTTCAAAACCTTAAAAAACATGTTTTAAAAGAACAAAAGAATAAACACAGGACTGTTTTCGCATGTATGCATACCTTCTTGCCATGGGAGAGTGACGTGAGTTGCAGCTGTTGCTTTCCATGATTGAGGCACTAATAAGTGCCGAGCCTACTTTGTGAGAAAGAAGTCATCTTTTCTCTTCTTTGTAAGAATCTTTAATTTCATAGCAAAATTAGACATCTCATCACTGTCACTGTTTGTTTGTTTCTCCCTTGCAGGATATTTGGATGGGAGCATTCATCCGAATTTTAACAGAGATGTTGACTCATTTACTCCCAAGAAAAAAAAAAACAAGGATACTATCTCCGAGTCCACTATACCCACATAGAAAAATCTCTGAGTCCAATCACTTTAACTCACCTGAGTTACTAAACTTAGTGCCACAACATCTGGCCAACAGTCAATGAATTGATATATATCAAGGAGAAAGGGGCGGATCCAAGCATTATCATGCAGGTGCGACCGCATCCATGTGAATCGAGAAGCCCCCTTATATAAAAATTTTGATTTTATTATTTAAATTCTTCAATTGATTATCGCCCGACCACCCAAATGAAAATCCTTGGCCCACCATTGCTGGAGAAATGATATCATAGAAAATGTTGGTTACATGCAACGTTTCACAAAATCTAACATAATGAACGGCAGGACTGATATTTTCAGCTTTCCTTTTGGATTTCCCCTTGAAACGATTATAAGTTTTGATCATCAAACAAAGGTAATCTTGTAATAATAAATCTTGAACCAGAGTTTCTTATAGCAGGAGCAAATATTGTCTCCTAAGGATGGAGTCTCTAATTTGGTAACTCAACCACCTTGGTTGAGTACAAAAAACATTAAAAATAAATCTCATGAGTCCAAAACCTTAAAAAAACATGTTTTAAAAGATCAAAAGAATAAACATAGGACTGTTTTCGCATGTTTGCATACCTTCTTGCCTTGGGAGAGTGACGTGAGTTGCAGCTGTTGCTTTCCATGGTTGAGGCACTACTAAGTACCAAGCCTACTTTGTGAGAATGAAGTCATCTTTTCTCTTCTTTGTAAGAATCTTTAATTTCATAGCAAAATTAGACATCTCATCACTGTCCCTATTTGTTTGTTTCTCCCTTATAGGATGTTTGGATAGGAGCGTTCATCCCATTTTTAACAGTGATATTGACTCATTTACTCCCAAGAAAAAAAAAAACAGGGATACTATCTCCGAGTCTGCTATACCCATAGAGAAAAATCTCTGAGTCCGATCACTTTAACTCACCTGAGTTACTAAACTTAGTGCCCACAACATCTGGCCAAAAGTCAGTGAATTGATATATATCACGGAGAAAGGGGCGGATCCAAGCATTATCACGCGGGTGCGACCGCATCCATGTGAATCGAGAAGCCCCCTTATTTAAAAATTTTGATTTTATTATTTAACTTCTTCAATTGATTATCACCCGCACCACCCAAATGAAAATCCTTGGCCCGCCATTGCTGGAAAAATGATATCATAGAAAATGTTGGTTACATGCAACATTTCACAAAATCTGGCATAATGAACGGCAGGACTTATATTTTCAGCTTTCCTTTCGGATTTCCCCTTGAAACGATTATAAGTTATGATCATCAAACAGAGGTAATCTTGTAATAATAAATCTTGTACCAGAGTTTCTTATAGCAGGAGCAAATATTGTCTCCTAAGGATGGAGTCTCTAATATGGTAGCAGCCACCTTGGTTGAGTACAAAAAACATTAAAAATAAATCTCATGAGTCCAAAACCTTAAAAAACATGTTTTAAAGATCAAAAGAATAAACACAGGACTGTTTTCGCATGTATGCATACCTTTTTGCCATGGGAGAGTGACGCGAGTTGCTGCTGTTGCTTTCCATGGTTGAGGCACTACTAAGTGCCGAGCCTACTTTGTGAGAAAGAAGTCATCTTTTCTCTTCTTTTTAAGAATCTTTAATTTCATAGAAAAATTAGACATCTCATCACTGTCACTATTTGTTTGTTTCTCCCTTACAGGGTATTTGGGTAGGAGCGTTCATCCCATTTTTAACAGTAATATTGACTCATTTACTCCCAAGAAAAAAAAAAAAAAAACAAGGGTACTATCTCCGAGTCTGCTATACCCACGGAGAAAAATCTCTGAGTCCAATCACTTAACTCACCTGAGTTACTATACTTAGTGCCCACAACATCTGGCCAAAAGTCAGTGAATTGATATATATCACGGAGAAAGGGGTGGATCCAAGCATTATCACGCGGGTGCGACCGCATCCATGTGAATCGAGAAGCCCCCTTATATAAAAATTTTGATTTTATTATTTAACTTCTTCAATTGATTATCGCCACCCAAAGTCAGTGAATTGATATATATCACGGAGAAAGGGGCGGATCCAAGCATTATCACGCGGGTGCGACCGCATCCATGTGAATTGAGAAGTCCCCTTATATAAATATTTTGATTTTATTATTTAACTTCTTCAATTGATTATCGCCCGCACCACCCCAAATGAAAATCCTTGGCCCTCCATTGCTGGAGAACTGATATCATAGAGAATGTTGGTTACATGCAACATTTCACAAAATCTATCATGATGAACGGTTGGGCTGATACTTTCAGCTTTCCTTTTGGATTTCCCCTTGAAGTGATTATAAGTTATGATCATCAAACAAAGGTAATCTTGTAATAATGCACAATCTACATATAAATCTCTCAATCCAACCACCAAAAACTTATATATTATCCCCACTAGGCCCCACAAGAAAAGAGAGCTTTAATTATTTTTGTAGAGGTTGGTCTTATCACTTCTTAAACAGTTGTGATTATTGGGACAGCTGATCAAGACAGTGGGCCCCATAAACTCATTTGTGGCACATCTACACGTGTGCCTCACTTGATCAATGTGGACAAGTACACCCCTTCAAAATACTGTTTGCTATATGTCCATGATATCACCCTTGGTGTAATTGATGTTGCTTTCATTAATAAAATCTTATATGATTTGACTAAAATATAAAAACAATACTAAATTTCTATGCATTTGTTTCCATTTATTAATCAGAAGGCCATGTCTCTGTTCTTCCCCTTGCATTGACCACAACTAAAATACAATCAATATGTCATTACCGTGTCACTAACCAGGCCACGAGTCCAAACCCATGGCTATCTTATTAATAGTCTTCATATAAACGGAAGAAGAGTTGACCATATTATTATTTGTTATCTGATATTGTAATTGAATATAGTCTAAATTAGTTGGGCCACATACAAAGAAGATTAGAAATAGTCGTATTATAAATTGAAGAATTGTACTTTCAAAAGACTAAAAAAAACAAGGAGGAAAGGATAACGATGAATAGAGGTAAAATAGTGAGAAAAGTTAGAAAATGGAGAAATTTTGGATATGATTTCAAATAGGGTTAAGTGGAGAACTTATAAAGGTGATTCTAAATCTTATCCCTGATGGCAACAATAATAATGTTTCCATTCTTTCCTAAGCCGTGATCATCAAGGGCCTTGTGCGCTTATTGATACGAACATTAGAGGGATATGTTTTTTGAGACGAGAGGATTCTGCGAAAAAAAGAAAATTTTCTAATTTCCTATGAAACCCAATTTTTTATTTGAATTTTTTTAGAATATTACACTTAATCATATGGACAAATGGGAGATTGTTAGATGTATGAGAGGCTTGCATGACCACAAGCCTCCTATGTGAAACATTATAACATTGACATAAGTTAAAATCCCAACATATATTTCTATATGCAAACAATTAACCTAAGTTAACAACAAGCAACTACAAGAGATAGACACACAGTTTTAACATTGAAAACCCAAATGAGAAAAAACTACAGGACTTAACATCTGTCTCAGCTTAAGCATAATGCAAAAGAGATTACAAGATCTACTTACTACCCTTGTCCAGTTTAATACCACATAAATAACTGAAGTTTTTCTTGCTGACGTACACGCCGCTCACCTTCTTCACGCTTAATCCAAAACGCCTTGAAGCCCTTCAAGACAAATAACCTTCTATAAGAGAGAAAATAATCTTCTACAAAAGAGTAGAACCAACATTCTCTAAAACTGAACAACTTCAGCACAACCTCTTAATGAATGCTCTAGAGAAAGGAATCTTCAATGTGAAATCTCAACGCAGAACATGGAGGTGAATGCCTTAGAGTTGAAAAAAACACCCCTTTTATATCTCAAATTTCATGCCTCATAATGGTAATCCAACCAGAATATAAATTGACACAAAACAAGGAAGTCCAAATTAAAATAAAAATAGAAATTTGTGCAATAGCAGTTTTATAATTTTGGATAACACAATTTCTGCAAACTTTCTGAGATATAACTTTATCGTTCTAACTCTGATTGATGCAATCTTGAAATTTACGGATATCTACTCGAAATGAGCTTTTCAATGGTAAGTCACTTGCCTATATCTGATGCTTAGTTTGTAAGATATGACCTTTTTAATCCAAATACCTTCATTCCAGCTCTTCTGGAACTCTTTAACTTCTTCAAACTCCCAGTCTAAAATAAATAAAAATACAACTTTGGCTAGAGCTAGAGTTTTGTCCAATCCATGAATTTAGCGAATATACCAAAATGCTTACACTATGATGCATAAAGACTAAGGAAGTTTAGACACTTTAAGTTTTATATTTTATCGATCAGTTTAAGTTTAAACATGTATATATATGACGTGCTTGTATTCTGTAACAATTGTTCCCCTTGGAAAATGGGGCAATGGCACACAAAAAAAATAAAATGAGATGAAAACAAAAGAAAAAGGAAAAATACAAAAAAATAATATTGATGATAATCCACATCAATTCATCGGAGGCTAAAGATTGAACGTGCAACATCTCCCAACTTGATAGTTTTTGGGAAGTTCGGCCATACGTCCCTGTATATTTTTCCAGAATCAATAGATCTAGTGACATAATTTTTGTTATATTAGGTTCCTAAGTTAAAAAAGCCAATGTAAATTGATATAAATGACCCTCCTTGCTTATTATAAAGTCCCACACTTTTAACTCGATGTTTCAAAGCCACATATACATTGCCATTGCATCTAATGTGGGTACTAGGTAGATGTTAGTGTTGGGACTTCTCTCGTTGACATGTACATGAAATTCCATAATGTTGAATATGGGAAAAAGTGTTTGATAAAATGCCTGATAAAAATGTTGTCACGTAGACTTCGATGCTGACAGGTTCAATGCATAATAGACTACCAAATCTTGTATTGAAACTCTTCATTCAAATGCAAAGGGAGGGTGCTAAGCCAAACCCGTTTACCGTTCAATTTTATCTGGTCATTCCTTAGGGTGGTGCTTCTCGTCATCTGCACTTGCACTTATATCAAGATGTAGTTACCCACCATCCTCGAACAAAGAACTGGGTTTGTATTTGGCCATTCATCTAATCGTTGCTTATCATCTATTCTTATGTCATGCATTTTTTTTTTCTAGGGTTTCGGTTTGGGTTGCATTCGTCGATGAATTCCATCTATTTGTGAAAATGCTAGTGAGAACTCAGTGAATGAGGACAATATTTGGTATGAATTATATCTATTGTTTTTAATAAATTTTATCTATTGAGTTTAATAGATTTTATCAGTTGCATTGAATTGATTTTTCTTGTTATTCTTGTCCATAGAAGATTTTATCTGTTGAGTTGAACAGATTTATTTGTTTGGTATTCCATGTTAGCCCAAACAGATTTTATCTATTGAGTTTAACATATTTAATCTGTTGCATTTAATAAATGATGACATAATGACTTTTTGCTACTACTTTAGTGGTTTCTAATCTTGAATCAAACTGTTTCTATCCACAAGATTGGAAAGCCCAACCCATCATGTATTGGTCCATGAGCTGAATTTTTTTGCCTAGAAAATAAGATTTTTTGTGGATAAGACATTTGAAAAAAAAAGACTGATTTATTATAATCACATTTTTTTTCTAGTATATATATCACTGACAACAAAAAAAAAATCATTTTAATTGCCCATATTATTGTCAAATAATTAGATGGTTGGGAACAATGAACATTGCTGGTCTATTTTGTCACATTGTTTTTTGTTTCTTTTTCTACCAAAAAAAAAAAAGGTTTGAAGGTCTTTCTTCTTAAGGGCTTAAGGTGCATTTGATTACTAATTGGAAAGGCAAAGGCTGTCAAGTCAAGATGATTTTCAAGTTATGCATCATAAAGAGTAGGGTCTACAACATACTATTTGGATTGATGCACATTTATTAATGCATGTTATGTCGATAAAATGCACATGATATTCCTACCCTAAATTAGAAACAAAAAGACTTCCAATATTGAAACTTTCTTTCCTCCACTATTCATCATGTCAAGTGGGCTACTTAAGAAGATGGCACTATAAATTAAATTTTGTAGTAAAAGCAGGTAAATATTCATGAGTCATAGTTCTTTACTATTTCAATTTTCAGTTGCCACTTGAGGATATTGAGTAGAACCTACAAATGTTGTTTGTTCAATGCTCATGCTTCTTTTTTTTTTTTAATGTCTTTTCAGCACACTGGTCATGCTTCTATAAGACTTTAGTTTAAAAGGGAATGTCTCAAGTCTCATCTACCCATCCAAAGTCTCATAGGTTGAACAATTAAAGAGGTGAGGAGAAGTGATCAAAATGGGATGTAAGCTAGAGATAAAGATGATAGCATGACTTTTCTAAGATTTTATCTGTTTGGTATTCCATATTGGCCCAAACAAATTTTATCTATTGCATTTGTTAGATGTTGTTTGCTTTTTTTTTCCACAGAAGATTTATCTGTTGAGTTTAACAAATTTTATCCATTGTATTTAATAGATTTTGTTTGCCTTTCTTGTCCATAGAAGATTTTATCTATTGAATTTAACAAATTTTATCTGTTTGGTATTCCATGTTGGCGTTGCGTTAATAGATTTTGTTTGCCTTTCTTATCCACATAAGATTTTATCTGTTAGGTATTTCATGCTAACCCAAATAAATTTTATCTGTTGAGTTTATCTGTTGCTTTTAATAGAAATATATACCAAACAGGTAAATTTTTTTTAATCTATTCAAGGATGCTAGTGGATAAAATTGATGTGTTCATAAGCAATAGAAAAAATTTCATATTTGTATAAAAGGACACTTTTTATAGGAAATCTTGATAAGCATGGAAAATATTGAGCCTTAAATATCTTATAATTTTATCTGTTCATAAGCCATTTGTGTGGTTTTATTTTTTCATAGATTGAGGCATTATTTCATGTGATTGGCAATTTAAAGCCATGTATTTTATTTGTCCATAGGCCATTTTTGTTCATTATCTGAGCACACAAATCAAAAGCGGTAATAGGATGTGAATTTGTGTACATAAACAAATGGTCATAGGCCAATGCATGAATAAACAATCATAGGCCTAGTGCAATCGGATTGACCTAACAATTTCTCATGTGTGATCTTTAGGCATATAGTTACCTACAACTATCACGTTTAATTTGTATGTATATTATATCATACGAACAAAAACAGATAAAATTGATGTGTGTATACCCTAAATCCTATGAACAGATAAAATAGTGCTCTCTATTTCTTCTTCTCTCTTTAATTCCAACAGATAAATTTCATCCATTGCTTTCAATAGAAATATATCAAACATATAAACACTTTTTCTTTAGAACTAAATAAACAATATGGATCTTGTTTTATAGATATCGAAAAAAAGATTTTAAATATATAAATTTTATTGCAAATGGATAAATGTAGTGAAAGTTATAGAATTTTAAAGTTTGTAAAACATAAAAAATACAAGCGAAGTCACTGTTCATGAAGGTCAATACAATTATAACAGAAATGGTTATTTTTGTCTAATATTTGTCCTAATCACTAATACGAGGACCTAATGTGTTAAAATATTTCAGCTAGACTTCGTAGGTTAAGAAAATGTAACTGGACCTAACATAGTATATAATTATTTACAAGGACCGGCCTCTAAATATTCCATAGTTTTTCTCTATTTTACATGGGCCAACCTGGGATAGGCTCATGAAGTTAGTCCAACAACATTGCTTAGTTAATAGTTATCATGCCTACTATATTTAGGCCCAGACCAAGTATACGGGCCGAAAAGCCAAGACCATTGTGGAAACATTGGGCCCATTTATGTTGCATTTGTTGCCTTATCAAGCCTTGAACTCCTATATATTTGATTTTTATGTATTTTATTTTTTATACAAATAAATCCTCCCTCAATTGCGAGCATAACTGGTAATGGGCACAAAAGTCCTCTTCAATTAAGGGTTGGAAGCTAGGTTGAAACTGTTTAAAAAAATAAAAAAAACTTGGAGCATCATGAATAATCACGGCACTACACCTACTTTCACGCATGATGATATAAAGAGTGGCCGGTAACTACCTCATCTTCTCAGCCTTTCTAGCTAGCCAAAAGTCCAAATGATTAGGAATTAGCTCATTTTATATACATTAATATATGCATTAATTTCTCCTCATGTACTATGCACAATTAAAAATTAAAATATGATCATAAACACATTTATTGAAACACATCCACCAAAGGGGACCATCATGTCTACATTTTTGTATATATGGATCCTTCTATCAGCGGGACCATAAATATAAGTCTCCTCCCTCTTCCCTCTTTGCTCTCACATCCACCTCCAATCAAGTTTTTGGATTGAACTCTCTCCTTCCTTCCAAACCCCAATGTCCCCTGAGCTTAAAAGAACCACTTCCAAGACTAGTTGGAACATTATACGGTCTTCTTCACATAGATCAGTAGTTGCACCCACATCCTCCCTTGCAAACTCCTCTCAATCACTTATCCCAAAACAGCTCACCACCTCCCCACCAAAAAAAAGAAAAGCATTCACCCTGACCACTCTTATACACTCCCTCCTGTCCATGGTCTCAATCCCACCCTCCATAATTCCCACATGTGGATGGCTGACCGTCCGTCCCTTCGCCCCATCGGTGGGCCGCCGAGTGATCGGCACGCTCTTTGGCCACAAGAACAGCCGTGTGAGCCTCGCAATTCAGCTTGACCCACAATCGGATCCGGTACTTCTCTTGGAGCTGGCCGTCTCGACGTCCTCCTTGGTCAGGGAGATGGCGTCCGGTATGGCCAGGATTGCGCTTGAGTGTGAGAAGGGTGTGCCCACTAGGGTGCAATTGGTCCAGGAGCCATTGTTGACCATGTATTGCAATGCAAAGAGGTGTGGATATGCGGTGTCCCGCACATGTGGGGAGTCAGATTGGCAAGTGTTGAGGGCCGTCGAGAGGGTGTCGGTGGGTGCCGGGCTGCTGCCGGCGGGAAAAGGCCAGGGGCAAGTTTTGTACATGAGGTCCAGGTTTGAGAGGGTGGTGGCAAGTAGGGACTCTGAGGCATTTTATATGTTGAACCTTGAAAGGAATAGGGGGCCTGAACTTACAATCTTTCTGCTGAGGATATGAAGGTTGATGCTGTAGACTTTTGCATGCTGTAGACTTAGTAATTGGATATTTGTTTTGATGGCTTGAGTCCAATGGACTTGCATTATCTGTAAAATTGTAGTGTTGAGTAGTTATAAACAATAGAACTTATTTGGCTTAGAGCTGCACTCATTGATTGAATTGACTCAAGGGCATTGAGTTTTGCTGAGTGTTTTTTTTTTTCAATTTTTAATAGGAGAGTTTTACTTAGTTATAGCCAAAAGCATGATCAAATTATCTGGACTAAGAAGCTGATCCTCTAATCCTCACTCACGCATGCTTGCTACGTCCATGACTCCCTTTTTTTTTTATAGGAAAAACATTTTGGTATTAATGATGAGAAATCATCATGGAATCAATGGTTACATATGGTTTGATCAGATCTTGGGAAGAAAACTACGATACTGACATTTCTTCCACAAACTGAGCATGCTTAGCTAGCAAATAAGCCATTGCATTCTCATCCCTACCCACAGGAAAAACTTCAAAACTCTTAAAAAGAGCTAGCAAACCTTTTATCTCATCAATTAAAGGGCCTTATCTAGATAAAACTAGAGAAGATTTCTTCAAAGCACCTACCGTACCTAAAAAATTACTTTCAAGGATAATATCACTTACTCCAATGTGATAAATCATTTGAAGACCTCTTAAAGTTGCCAAAACTTCAAATCCTCAACCCATTCAACTCTATTTTTCTTACTTATAGCCATCACCATCTCACCTTTCTCATTTCTAAGCATCGCACCCATACCAGCCTTCTGGATCTTCTTAAACATAGCTCCATTTACATTAAGTTTTAGAACACCCACTGGATGAGAAATCCACCTTAAGGCTTCCTTCTTTACAGAGATCTTGTGAAGCAATTGAGAATGCTTAAACTCTGTATTAAAGACACCGTTCTGTCAATGATTGACCATAGATCAAGGGCTCCTTCTCATGTATAAAGAGGTACCTTCTATGCCATATACCCCACGCAATTGAGAAAACAATTATAAATCAATTTTTAACTCCCTTTCTGACAAATCCCACACAAACAAACCTAAGTTATGAGAATAAAAAAAAAATCTACACCCAGAAAACAAGCCCTTCACACACGTAGTACATTAGTCCACAAAAATATAGCATGCATACAATCTTCAGACTCATGCCTGTACAAATCACATGTGGTAATAGAAATGACCTTCTTTTTCTCAAGATTTGTCTTTGTTGGCAATATCTTCTTACAAGCTCTCTAAGCAAAAGTCTTAATTTTATTTGGCACCTTCATATGCCATATCCACAGCCAAAACTTCCTTGCATACCCGAGTTTGAGTTCTCACCCCAACTATTTTTCTTTTGCAATTTAAGTGCTACCTTGTAAGCACTCTTGACAAAAAATTCTCTTGATTTGTTCTCAGCCCATATCAATACATCACTCGATGAACCAGGACTCAAAGGGATCTTCAGGATCACCTTAGCTTCATGATCGAGGAAGATAGCTCAAACCTTCGGCTCATCCCACCATCTGCTATCTTGGTCAATAAGTCCTTTACTATTGCCTCCTCCGATAAGACTCGCCTAGGGGAGGTAACCTTATAACTTAGAAGAGTCGGTAACCATTCATCTTTCCAGATCTAAATCAATTGGCCATCACCCGCCCTCCATCAACATCCCTCCAATAGAATCCGTTTGGCTTCAAAATTTCATTTCTATGCAAAAGAAGGATTTTTACCCACCGAAGATTTGAGAAAAAGGAACATTTGGAAAATACTTTACCTTGAACACTCTGTAAAAAAGTGATGTTGGTTGTGCATGAGCCGCCAACCTTGTTTAGTGATGAGGGCGAAGTTGAAATCTTCCAACCTGCAAAAACCTATACCCCCCACATGTTTTGACTCACAAAACTTCCCCAACTAGCCGAGTGGATTTCTTTCATCATGATTGAAACTTCAAAATAGGGCATATTGAAATCCAAGCACCTCAAAAATAAATGAGCTCTGTTTGGATGGGATATTTTCAAATTTACTGTAGTAGAAGTTAATCCTACCATTAGAAAGATCAAGTAATTAATAGCGTGATTAATACAATATCATCAGAGAGCAATCTAAACCCGTCCACTCACATCCCCTTGAATTGACATTTGACACTCAATCCAATTTGAAACGGATCCTAACATAAATTGCTATTGGATTTTGTCCCAATAAAAGTACACTAAAAAACTTTGTACTTTCATCACCTAAATCAACAGTCAAGATGATAAAATTAGAGTTATATATGGCCAAGCCCTAACCCACACCATACACCCTCTCTCTCTCTCTCTCTCTCACACACACACACACACGCACACACACTCACACTCCAAGAAGGGTGTTTGGTGTCCCTAACCAGCTAACCATTGCCCGAGATGAGACCATACAATAAATTTTATTCCCTCTCCCCTTAAGATTGAGATGCATCTAGGTGGTCTCTTTGGACATGCTCGTAAACAGAAAATCTAAGTTTTATTTAGCATTCCTATTAATCCATACAAATAATAGATGTATATCATATAGTGAAGTGGGCCTTGAATGATGCTCCAAACTACCACTTATAATGGCCTAAGGATGTAACCATTACTTTTTTTCAATGTCCCTTGATGTTATAAAGCTTTGTTTATTTTTACTGTCCCCTGTTGTTATAAAATCTTTGTTTACATCACTTCAAAGTGGGTCCAACCTGATGTATATATGATTCGGATAAAAGAAACGGACAATGATCGCACAACTGCCTTACATATTCGACAATCACCATCAGACAGTGTAAAAAAAAAGAGATAATTTTCATACAATAAATGATGCCTTGCAAATAACAATTTTACCATTAAACCTTGCGATATCTTAGAGCCATATAATATCAAACAATGCGATATCCTAAGGCTTTAGGATATCGCACTAAATTTAGATTTTTTTCACCCTCTTCCTTTCTATTGAAAACTACAATACGTTAAATATCGTAAAACATTAAGATATTACATTGTTTCATATCTTATAGCTCTATGATATCGATAGGTTTAGCGGTAAAATTATCAATTGCAGGGTATCCTTTTATGTATGAACAACTTTGCAAGAGTTATCTTTTTCTCACCTGTTTTGGGTCAATTGTATGATATAAGGACAACTGTAGGATAATTATCTATAAAAAAACCTTGTATTCTAATCAATCATATTTAATACCCACATTGCACAACATCCAACAGTGATTCGGATAAAAAACCTTGTATTCCAATTGATCATAGTTAAGGCCCAAGTAGTCACAGTAGCCAAATCATTTTCACAAAATCATTTTACCAAGAAAATGACTGGAGATGTTAAAATGTCACAAAAATAAATTAATTTTTCAGATAATACAAAATGGACTTAGGATATAGCTAAAAACATTTTTTTGCATTTTACTTAATCTCCCAAATTCTTGATAATTTCCTGAATTTTCTTACATTATTTTCAAGTTGCTGAAGCTTAGAATCTTTTCATAATTTTATCCTGGTGTTTCAAAATATTAGCAGTATTTGCTGACACTATAGGATCCCTACTCTCCTAAAAATAAAGGCGCCCACCAGAGGTCCACATGTGGATGCCTCACAGGAGAAAATTTCCCCTAAGATGGTTAATGTACACCTGCTTGAGACATTTCACTGCATCTAACCTGAATTTTTATGCACCAAACTAACAATAAACATTTTTAACTGTACTTTTCAGAGGTTTAGGATGATTGGAAGAAGTAAAGTGTGCCTCTGTGATCAATCACCCCTCCACCTTAGTGCCTAGAGTCCCAATTGAGCCCATGGTCCTCCAGCTTAGATTTCTTATGAATTTAATTACATGGACCAATCAAGCTCTAAGTTCACAAAATCTATTTTTAAAAGACGTAAAGGTGAAATTATGAGTCAAACACCAACCAGGGATGGAAGCAATGGGGCAATGGTCCACTGTGGGGTTCATCCACTAAAATAGAAGGCATATATCCTTGGCCATATATCTCCAAACTTTACTCCAACAAATGAGAGTTGGCCCCGCCATCAAATGAGCATATGGATAATGTGATTAAATAATGTTATAATATAATTCATATTCATTCATCATTTTATTTATACCTGATCAATCAAACAGTGGGACACCTCATATATATCAACATAAAATTTGAGCATTCCTTGCAAGGTGTGGACGTTCAGGCTGACCCAAAAAACACATTTGGGTGTGGGTGTGGGCCGATTCAATGAGTGTTATAAGTTCAAAGCCCCTGGCTTGGTCTGTCTGAGCTTGGAAGAGGCATAATAACAAACAGATAGTCTAGTAGACTGAAAGTGGAAGAAGAGGAAGAAGAAGAAGAAGGAGGCATAAAAACAAACAGGTAGTGTAGTAGACTGAAAGTGGTAAAGGAGTAGAAAAAGAGAGAGAGAGAGAGAGAGATGAATGCTTTGGGTTGGATTGGGAAGCGTTTGGGGGAGATGGGATTCAACGCGGGAGGAGGGGCCATCAACTGGTTCCCAGGACACATGGCCGCTGCCACTCGCGCCATTCGCGACCGCCTCAAGGTCGCCGACCTCGTCATCGAAGTTCGAGATGCTAGGGTGGGTTTGCTTTGCTTTTCTCTCTTTTGTTTTCATAGAAAGGAATCTGCTTTTGGACTCCCTTCTATGGATTCTTTGTAATAATCAAAGACAAACAAAGGACCCATATTTGTAGCAACCCATTGCATCACAACACCCAAATAAGCAAAAACTACTCTCAACCCAAAGCGCCTGTTTTTTTCTTTTTGGAATTGAATTCCTTGGATCATGGCAAAGTGTGGGGGGTGAAGGATATGAGTTGGAGATGTAGGAGGGACATGACTTTCCTAGGATTTCAATTACTAGGGTGATGGCTGCCTTTTCATTTCCCATCTCCCCTAAATATATTTGGATTCAATCAAATTTCCTGATGCTCCACTGTTTCAGTTTTGGGCTGCCAGATAAATATATAGTCATCAAGTGAGTGGTGATAAAAACTTTGTAATGCTTGTTTATATTGTATGCTAATGAAAGCTGGTACTGTATTATAAATTGTGTAAGGTACAATTGAATTTGGACTTTTTTTCCATCTCAACCTTTTTTTTTTTTTTTTTTTTGTAGATTCCATTATCTTCTGTGAATGAGGACCTTCAATGTGCACTTTCTGGTAAAAGGCGTGTGATTGCGCTGAATAAGAAGGACTTGGCGAATCCTAATATAATGCGTGTAAGTTGTGGTTGCCATCTTTCTTAAATTTGAGTAATTTGTTGTATATCTTTTACTTGGGTGATCCTGTGGTAATCTCAAACATATTTTTTGCATGTAATTACAACTAAACATGTTTTTTTTTTCATATGAAAAATCAACATTTTAATTGCTAAATATGGTTGTGGTTTTACTGATACATGGAAGTGAGTGCTGCTCCTGGGGTAACTGAAAATATTGGTTGAGCATGATTTTCTTTCATAGACATGTCTGCTTCTGAGGTTGGCGGAGCATTCTTGTTATCAGAAAAGGAAGTGAAGTGATGTTCTAGCTTGGAAATGATAAACAAATTGCATTTGCTGATAGAGAAGCATCCAACATCCTACTAGGTCACATGGGTGAATGATGAATTACTTACCATGAAAAAGTGAGGCTCACATCCTAGTCTGTCAACCATGATCGTGGAACCAAAAGGGTCATAACAAGTAGGACAGCAACATCTAACCGTTCACCTTCAATAGTAGGCTTTTTGCATCAAAGCCTGTGAAGCTGGTGCCTCCAAAGAAGAAAGGAATCCATAGTAAACCAATATTATCATTTTAATGTAACAAGACAAAACAAATCAATGATGATGAAAGGGAGCAAATGAAAAGGTCTAGTCGAAAGACAGAGGCAAGGATGGAATACTGCAAGATGCATGTTTTTTTTTCTCACTGGAGCCATTTTGTCCAATCACTTCTTCAAATTGTCTTGTGAATGTGATTGATGAGATGGCTCAAGATCCATCCTAGCCTGAAAAGATTCTCCCTTAGTCCTGATGAATACTGAATAGTGAGGGATGGAGATCCATCCATCCCTTTCCAGTTGTATTTGGAGGATGACGGATGTTGACAAGGAACAAATGATGGACAAATCAAGATTTTATACCTATTTGATGGTTAGAATTAAGCTGTTTGATCCATGTTCTGTTGGTTTTCTTAAGTAAATATGAACAATCAGAACATGTCACACCTCTATTCTACATGAGGAATTAACTACATGGTTTATCTAACTGGGGACATGAGCAAGCTAATCAATCATTCAATTGCAGTCATGTATGGCGGATCATTCATCCAAGTGGGTACTGCTTGTAAATCAGGGTAGATTGCTAGCATGAATGATGTGGTTCACATGCTTTTTGGATCCGTGATTGGGCCCACATGTGATGCACGACGTTAATAGTGTGACATGAAGAGAAAAGTTGTCTTGTGCAGAAAACTTGGTTGAAGATCTAGCATAAAAATATTGGTCGAAGATGTTTTGCAAAAAATCTTTGTCGATATTTTTTTCTTCCAATTTTACTTTGTTCTGCTTGTTAAATCTTTATTTGGTGAGGTTTCTTCTGTAATAGTTAGGAGTCTTATATTTTAAGAGCGCAAGTTGTTAAGCAATTGTTATTATTAGTTGAGAAGTTGTAAAAGTCCAAGTTGTCACTGAATAGGTATTATGAGGTAAAAGTCAAGATATGCTGATTGACTAGTTATTAGGTTTAGCAAGATATGCTGATTGACTAGTTATTAGGTTTAGGAGTCAAAAGAATCTTGGCTGGATATCAAATGGATTAGGAGTTCTAATCGTAGCTGTCAATGTCATTTCGTTCTAGCTAGATTGTTCCATCTCACAGTGTGTCTTGAAATTCCAGTCCATTCCTTCCTGCTTTGGTTATTCTGGCCTGTTGCGACTGGAGCATTGCTGATTCCAGTCTTTTCTGCCTTCTTTCAGGAAAAAAAGCAATTTTGCAGTTCTTTTTTCACCGTTTCTTGTTCCTTTGGGGGCTGAAATAAGGGGCATAAAAGTGTATGAACTTCCCAACCAAATTGGAGGACTTAAAAGAGATAATGTGTATGAATGTGCTGTTCTCATTCGTATATGTGTGCTTAATTACGTGTTGCTGATTGATCTTTTTTAATTTAGTCTGTGACTCAGATGCATGAGATTGCCATATTTGGCATCAATAAGTAGCTGTTTTCAGTGTTTTTTTGTTACATGAAGTAAAATATACCTTTTTTAAAAAATATACCTTTTTTAAGTGTTGTTTTAACTTTATACTGTTTCTACCTTTTTTTAATTTTATTTATTTTCCTTTTCCTTTTACATCTTTTCCAGAATGGAAGTTGGAATGGCAGGTACACCAGAATGTTCCATTTTAGGGCCAATCTGGAATAATGATTGAAACAAAATGGACAGCTATGGACCTAATCCCCTGATGCTGCAAATGCAAATAATCCCTTATATATGCAATGCTTGAGCATTCCATGGAACGATAACATACAATTTTCAGGTGTTCTTTTAGGAGTATATCCATCTATCCTGTGATGTGACTCCAAGCACATCTTGGTGTGGAGCTGAGGATCGGCACAGGTGAATTCTAGGCTAATGTGGTTTGATGGCCTGAGTGCAGCTCTGATATCTGATGGCAACATCAGATGATAATTTATGATTATGTTTAGAAAGTCTTCACATCATTGCTATTTGATTTATCAGATTTATTTGAAAGTATTAGATAGTGTCTCTTGACTCGTGAGCGAAGAATATGATATTCTAATGCATTTTTATTATTAGTATAAGCTGATGTAACAATGTTCTCCGTCATTGATTCAAGTTATTCTCTCTCATGCTGCTTAACATATGCTTGTGTTTTCACATCTTTGGTTCTCAATCTGTGGTTTTGTTTGGAAGAATATTCATAGTTTAGATATAACATACTTGCTCCGTTGCCTTTATTTTCTTGTATTGTATAATCTAATACTGGCTTCTTTAAATTCTGGCAGCGATGGATTCAACATTTTGATTCATGCCAGCAAGAATGTCTTTTAATAAATGCACACAATAAAACTTCTGTCCAGAAGGTTAGTGAAGGGTGTTTGTGATTAACTCAATTAATTTATTCACATAAGGTTTACTGAGCTTAAAAATGTCTTGCTTGCTTGACATATCTTCCTTTGTCTTTTAAATACTCTTTCTTGGAAAATAGACATTATCATTCTAGTGATGCCTCTTTCTTTATTGCCTTTGCTTTTGTTTTAAGCAGCTAAGTAGTATGGACTATGAACAATGACATTTGTTACTTTTAGATGCAACAGTTAAGAACTTAGGAGCAATGACTTTTCTTTCTTTCTTTCTTTTTCCTTTTTTTTTTATTTTTTTATTTTTGGCTATTACATGGGAGGAATTGTAAACTACCCTAGTCTGAAACTAGCCTACTCTATCAGCCCAGGGGTCATCCTTGGGGCACTCCATGCAATCGTTTTCTCCGCTCCACCAGTGTGCTCTGCGTGAGTTCTCTGTGCTCCATTCTCCGCCACACAACACATTCCACCATTCTCCGCTGGTGCCAGGGTTTGATCCCTGCACATAAGGTGAGCTGGGAAGCCTTTACCACTGGGAACGTTCTCAGGTGCAATGACTTATACAATCCTTTAATTTGACCAATGGTATATTTAAACATTAATATTGATAAAATAAAAAAAAACAGTGACTTTTTTGGTTGGTGGTTGGTAAACAAAAAAACATGAAGGCAAGAAATAAACTATTTATTTAGATAAGACCTGCAAGAAATGATGCAATGACGTTGTGCTTGGGGCCCGAAATTTAAACAAAAGAAAAAAAAAAGAAGGAAAAAAGAAGAAGAAGAAAAGAAACTCATAATAAAGTTCACATTAGAAATCTTAAATCTGGAGGATTTGTGACTTATTGCTTTAGTTTAACTATTTTTGATGAAACTCCTTTCAAAATTCGGTAGATGAAGAGAGAAGATTTAGAAATTTAGAAATAGTACAAAATGAGAGAGAGAGAGAGAGATGAAAAGGTAAAAAGCTTTAGAAAATTTAATTTGACGAAATAACCAACCACCAACTCAAGCTTTAGCCAAGAAAGACAACCGGATTCCAGCTGCAGAAATGGCAGCAGGTCAACCATTGTTCAAACAAAGTGCTAGTAATAATTCACTGTTTCTGCTAGCACAAACAGTGAAGCAGAATCTCAGACGGCAGCAAAAGGATGCGGCATGGGTGCTGTAGGGTGCAGTATGGATGCTGTAAGCTTGCACAACACTCATGAGAAACAACCCAGCAATGGAGTTGAATTTTGCTGAATTCTGCAATACTCTAGATCAAATCTTCTTGGGTCTTTTGACCTCTGTAATCTGCAGTTCTAAAACATTTAATCCAATGTTTTGTGATAAAGAAAAACTATAATCTAGCTTAATCCTAAATCAATCTAGCAATCTACCTTTAGAAATTTCAACTACTATAATGTAAGCTATTAGTATAAAAGCAAACAAGAGCCACTGCCCATCTTTGGCCATGCAGATCTCTTCAGGTGGGCCTAGCCTTTCTTCGCGTCATGGCTTTCCATTGCGTCGTGCCCTTTAAAGATGGGCCATGGATGCATGGATCAAGGGCTGCATCAGCTACGCATAGTCATTTGTCTCAAACAAAGTAGGACTCACTGTGAAGATATTTTATGTTAATTGTTATAAGCTATGAAGCCTAGATGTCGATGTAGATATGAACACAAATGCAGGGATTAGGGATAAACTCCATGTTTGGAAACCCAGGACATGGATATGGATATGCCTATCCAATTCATAACATGAAATTTCTTATTTTGGATTAAGTTTTTTATACGAAGTAATAATTTTCTCGTTTAGAGCATTTGTAAATTTGAAATAGTCATTGATTCGCTGTTTACATTCCTTTTTAACACTTATATGTTGAAAAGTAAAAAAGCTAATGGAATTTTAGGAAATAATGAACTCAGTATGGTAGGATATGCTACATGTACCTAGAAGTGCCGGTGTAGTATTGAGCACCCATAAAGAGTATTGTATTTGTTTGATATGCGTATGTTAGGCATGTACAAGTATCCTAGTATCGTCATTGGTTTTAAGTCTCCTATTCTTGTATTCTTTAATGTAATCTTTATTCTGTATTATATTTCATGTTAGTTACACAGGTTTTTTTTTTCTGTTATTATTATTATTTTTACTATTGCTGATTTGTGGTTGATGGAACAAAGCTCCTTGCACATGTGGAGCTGAAATTGAAGGAGGTGATTTCAAGGGAACCCACTCTCCTTGTCATGGTGGTTGGCGTTCCTAATGTTGGGAAGTCAACTCTTATAAATTCTATCCATCAGATAGCGGCAGCTCGCTTCCCTGGTAACATCCTATTGGGTTTAGTTATGGTATTATGAGGCTTTAATAACCTGAAGAGCAATTTCTTCTGTGGGAGTCTGTAAGGTAAACTGTTTGTGAAATCCAATGTCCGACTCTGATCCAGGAGGGCCCCCTTTGCTTAAGGGCAGAGATGAGATTTCACATATGGGTGTCATGTGGACTCCTGTAGCAGAAAATTGTCATAACCTGAATATCTGAAATATCTATTGAGCATGATTCTTGGTCCATTTTGTAGTGCAGGAAAAGATGAAGCGAGCTGCCGTCGGACCTTTGCCAGGTGTCACTCAAGATATTGCAGGATATAAGGTCAAGTTCGTTGATGATTTTTTTGTTGAAAGTTGACACATTACTATGTAGCGAGGACCTGCTAAGAGAACTGATAAATGTACTCAATGTTTTGTAGTTTTGGTATTGAAATATAACTTCGAGTTTTTAAAAAGTGGAAAGAAAGTGCCTTTATTAAGGTGCTGTGTTTGTCATTTCCCTTTATCTGGAGAATATTTTCTTTGCAAGTTGTAGGAGCGTTGTATTTTATGTTCATCATTGAGTTCCTTTTCCTCTCTCTACTGAGTTAAGCGAGGTCAGTTTATTTAATTCATTAAATGTTATGAATAATCTATCCATCTAGCTAGATGATAATAACACAATGGACAAAATTTCTTAAAAATCTACAGTTAAAATGTTCAAAATGAGCACTTCTATAACCATAGGATGACCTGGGAGACACCCACAAGATAAACAGTCCTGATTTGACCTCACTCATCCATGTTCTCAGTCTCTGCTGCACCGTTGCTTAAGCATAATGGAATAGCAGAAGAAAATATCAAAAAGGAAAGAAGCAAAGTGGTGAATTTCAGTGGTGAAAACAAAGGAAGACAAATGAATCTTGGGCAATCACAGCCTCAAAGTGAGAGAACCAAAGAGTATATGCCCATCACACAGAAGATACAATATGGGTTTTCTTATATGTAAGTGAAAGAAAAAGAAGAAGATAGAGAGTGAAAGCTGGGAGAGAGGGATTGAAGAATTCCCTTACCTTCTAAGTCATTGCAAAGTGAGGAGGTCTAGCTGATCGTCACAGAGAGAGGAGGGAGAGTGGATGGTGATGAAGCCTGGGAGGAGTGAGAGAGAGAATGGTGATGAGGTCTTCTTGATATGTTGCTCTACCTTTCTTATGGCATTAAAGAAATAAATTAAAATAAGGGGATCTTTTATGAAAGAAAATTTGGTGATGGTAATGTAAATGAAGCGAGGGATTCCGGGGAGGCTTTTTATTGCATTTTAAGACATCATCAGTTCATATCCCTCTTTTCACATATCCCTCTTTTCACAATGTATTCATAGAAAATAGAAATCAATAAACTTCTTCGTAAGTTTCCATCGAAAGCTATGATTCTTTCTTTTCTTACAAATGCTATTCCATCTTGTGGTCTGTTTCATGGTATTAGAGTTTCTAAATCCCTTCTTGTTTCTAAATCCAAGTTCCAAATTGACATAATCTTTTCTTAATTGTTTGTTTATTAGTAAATATAATTTCCGACCTTTTTTTTGTATATCCTTTAATAGTCTTCTCAGATACTGAACTTGATGACTTGATACACAGATTGCACATCGGCCTAGCATCTATGTTCTAGATACACCAGGTGTATTGGTTCCTAGCATTCCAGATATAGAGACAGGGTTGAAGCTAGCTCTCACAGGTTTGGCTGAGTGTCTCCTGCTGTAGTCTTATTTGATTGGGTATTTTCCAATTTCACAATATGCTGTCCAATTTATTTACAACACAATTCATCAATTGTGCCCCAAACTACTTCTTAATGATTCTCTAGCACTAGCTTAATCTATGCACTTCATTATTAGGGATGACAAGGGGGTTGGGTTTAAACAGAGACCCGCCCGATCTGCTCCTATTAGGGGCAGCGTTTGGTATTGTGTTGGTAGGGTTTGGGTTGGCTATGGTTTTCCATTCACCAACTTGAATTGGGTTCGGGGCAGATTTGGGTTTTGGGTGTGTCGAATCCACCCCACCCCATATGTCTTCACTTTATATATTGCTGAGGAAGGTTTTATATATGAAGCTTCAATGCTTCATAAGTGTAGGTGGTAGTAAGGAGTGACATTCTCCTAGATGTTATGGGTTCAAATCTTTCCTACTACATTCTTTTTTCATATTTAAAAAAAATATATCGTTTTTTTGGGGGAAAAAAAATAAATCAACCACTAACAAACCCAACCCAAACCGTGACTATCATGGGGCAGGTTTGGCATGACAACCATAAAACCCACCATGGGTTGGGGCAGGTATGGGTCAATGGAAATACCTATCAGGTTAAGTTTAGATTATCCTAAACCTGAACCTGTCCCAGCCCATGACCAATCCCTATTCATTATTGGTGGAAGAATTAAGAAATATAGCCACTTGGTTCATTAAGGTGCACAATGGGCACATCTGTGCAGTTCTGCCAACAGATTTAACTTTTAGTTTGATATGTGCTAACCCAAAGTCTGGTGCAAAAATTTTCTGCAGATGTCTCAGCAAAAATCAATGACTCAAGAGTATTTTGATGTCCCAGCCTCCCAGGGGAAGGGGCTAGACTCGTGACTTTGCATAAAATTTGTGCTCTCTCCGTCACAGCATTGAACAAAAAATTTAGACAAAATGGTTGTGAAATCCACACCAGAAGAGCAAATTTTATTTTTTGGGGTTGGGTGGTGATGCCCTTTTTCAGAAGAAGAAAAGGGGCAAATGCCCTTTTAAAAGACTGGATTCCCCAAGTGGTCTGTTAGACACTTCTTGTGGGTGGAATGTGTGTGGGCCTACATATGGATGATCTGAACTAGCCAATATTTTACAATATTAATAATGCGATTAGCGCTATCTTATACATTATTAGTCGCAGGAAGATCTTCTCCCATGCACCTGCGCATTGGTGCCATCTGTCACATGGGACCTTATGAAATTTTGGGGGGTCTCACCTTTGGTAACGGTCTAGATGTGTGCTCATGTAGGAGCACTTGCGCATTATAAAATTTTCCATTAATTGTATGCATTAATCACTTCAATAGAAAATGGGCCTTAATTAACTTTCACTCTAACTGAAAATAAGCCAAGCCAAATTTCACTCAATTGAAATTATGGCCCTAGCCACATTGTACTCCAATATTTGTGGGCCCTAACCTTATCTCACTGTAATAGAAAAATAGAGCACTAGCCAAATTTCACCTTAATAGGAAATAAGCCCTAGCCAAATTTCATCTTTATAGGAAATGAGCCCCCAGCCAAATTTCTTCTTAGTAGGAAATGAGCCCCAGCCAAATCTCACTCTAATAAGAAATAGGGTCCTAGCAAATTTCACTCTAATATAATGGAAATTTCACTCTAATAAAAAATTAAGCCCTAGTCAAATTACTCTAGAAGGAAATACAACCCCGGCCAAATTTCACTCTAATAGTAAAAGGAGCCCTAACCAAATTTTACTCTAATATTTTATGTGCAATTGTGCTAAATTGCTTCCTTGAATTTAGAAAAGCATAATAGTGATGAAATTTTGATGACTTTATTTCATTATAAACATTTTATTAATTTCCTGTTCCATAACTAATCAACAATTTTACCAAGAAAAAAAAATCAACATGAATATATGTAGACAAATCGATCGATATGGCAGTGATATACAGGACCTCTATTCAATGAAGGGACTATTACTCCCCCGCCCCCTATCTTAGTTACTAATGAAAATAAATACTGAATTCTAGCATTTTCAATCTTTTGACTTTCTTGGATAATTGTTTTGGATTTTTTAACCTTATTTTCAATTCACACCACTACATCTGTGCGTAGTGTTTTGGACACCAAATTTTCTACATCAAATCTACATTGCCGCACTGTTCTCATTAAGTTTGGAGTTTTTCTATAAAATGTTTTGATTTTTAGATTGATGGGGTATTTTTGGCACCAACCCATCTTCTGTGTGCATTAGGATGTCAACAATACCATGTACTGTGTGTTTAGAAACTAAATACTTTGTCTTAGGCTTCTACTTGTTAGAGCAATCTATTTTGTTCCTTTTTTTTCCTTCCTCTTCTGGTTGACATCAATAAGAGGTGCTAGTGTCCAGTTAGCTATATGTTTAGAGGTTATTGCATTTTAAACCTATACATTTTTCTGCAGGGGCAGTGAAAGACTCAGTTGTGGGTGAGGAACGTCTTGCTCAATACTTGCTAGCAACTTTGAACATTCGACGCACACCACTCCACTGGAGGCACTTGTATAATAAAAGAATTGAGGAACCTGAAAATGAATTTATTGGAGAAAAAGAAAGCTTGCTTAGGAATTCTTTGCTGAAAAGGAGGAAAATGCCGAATAGATCTGATGTTCGGTATATTGAGGTAAAGAACTACTTTGTCATTCCTTTCTAACACCATCCTAATAAAATAAAACAATATTCTAAATTCTAATAGTTCCAAAGTGCACACACCAATTTGATTTCTGGGATCTTATTTATCTTATCCAGCCCCAGTTCTATTTTGTTGTGAATTTGATGCAGGCCAGATCAATGATTGACCAGGCCATTGGACCCAAGATCAATACAGCCTAATAGATTAAAGTAGATTATATTAATAGTAATTGTTTGATATTTGGCAAGTCCAGTTGGATTTGACTTAGGACTTCTTATTTGTTTAGAATTAGGTATTTCCTTTTTTAGAGAATGTTTTAGTTATAAATAAGGTTGTAATCTCTTCAAGAGAGATAGATTTTCATATTGAACAAAGCTTTGGGCATTGGTTCTCAGTTGAGAGAGTTAGTTGTCTTTGGTGAGACACCTAGACAATTTTATCCATAAGCCTTTTGGCTTGGAGATTAGCCCGTTGGCTAATCTTCTTCCCCTGCGCTGCTTCAATTGGTATCAGAGACGAAGATCCAAGCTCGGATCGCCGTCTGATCGCCGGTTCGAGGTACCCGTTCGTCGGTACAAGTCTTCGTTCATCCTCTCTGTCGTCGGTACCCATCCCACCATCTCCCTCACCTTCCCACAATCCAACCCCACAGCACACCGAACACCCAAATTTTTCCAACCCCGTTGACACCCCTCTCCTCCACTGCCACCGAAACCCTAACCCCTCTTCCCTTCATCATCATCCTCACCGATCCATCTTCCCGTCCTCCTCATCATCCCCGAACCACACCCCCCCCCCCCCCCATCTCCTCTCCGGATCCCCATACCCCTCTGTCCCTCACCGGAAACCCACAAATCCCCACCCACGGAAATCCCCAAATCCCCTCCGATCCTTGTTGCTCAGCAACATCCCCATCCACGACAGAACCAGAGCCACCGATCTCCTCACCGAGCCCCCGGAAAGCTCTTCCCCAACCCCTAGCCGAACCCGGAAACCCACAAAAGCCACCACCGAACCCTTTTCCTGCTACACCCCAACCCATCTCTTTACCGCAACCCCCAATCGACCCTTCCATAACCCACTGCGCCATCGGAACCCTCACCCGAGCCCATTCCCTTCCCGGAACCCTTCTCCCCACACCCCTCAATCGGAATCCTCACTCGAGCCCATCTTCCCTTCCTCCTCCTCATCACCGATCCTCACCCCCCCCCCCCCCCCCTCCATCTCGCAGCGACAACCCAACTCCCCATCCCTCTTCTGTCCCTCACAATCGGCCAACCCAAAATCCCTCTGGTTGCTGTCCACCGTCCCCAACCCGCACAAAAACAAAAAAAAAAAAACAAACACAACAACAGCAATCGCTGTCCGAAGCAACAGACGACAACGAGCCAGCGAAACAGAGGGCGCGACAGCCAACGCCTGCTGGCGTTCTCTCCCTCTCCATCGCCGGCTGGACGCGACCGCCTGCGCCTGCGCACAGCGACGCCGAGCACTCGCCAGTGCCTGCTGGCGTTCTCTCCCCCTCCATCGCCGGCTGAAAGCACCTCTCTCTCTCCCTCGCCGGCAGCAGAAGGCCATCGCCCACGGTCGTTTCTCTCTCTCTCTCGCCGGCAGCGTCTCTCCTTTCCTCCTGCATCAGACGAGAGAGCCTCTCCTTCCTCCTGCAGCCTTTCCTCCTGCATCAGACGAGACAGGTGAGGTCGTCTTTTATTCCTCCTGTCGTTACTGTAGCACGAAGCAGATATTTTCGTCGTTGGGCCGAACCTGTTTGGGCTTAAACTGTTGACCCGGCACCCGCCAAAGTCCAGCCCACTTTGTTTCAGTCCGGGTCTGACCTGACTCTGACCCGCTGCCGGATTCAGTCCAGGGCCACAGTAGCTGCCCTGTTCAGCCCCGGCCCACCGCAGCTGCCCTGTTCAGTCCAGGCCCGCTCCAACTGTTCAGCCCAGGCCCACTCCAGCCCAGGCCCACAGCAAAAAATATATATATATGTGGGCCCAGCAAAAATAATCCAGTCTTTTTGGATTGATTGATCTCAGCCATTGCTTATCAAATGATGATATTTTAGTCGGATTCACGATCCATATTCACTTGCGTATTTTTGTCTACAAGATCAAGCCATCAGGTCAGTCAATTTTGAGAAATCAAAATGCAAATCTTTGGACCATCTGATGAAATTCAAAGCATGTTATATGAGTATAAATATGGAGATTGGTATTTTGCAAATAAAGTCTACTTTGAGCAGTTCCTCAATCTCAGACAGGCAAATTCGATAGTTTATGAATATTTAAATCAATTTTCGAGATTGCACCAAGTTTGTGGCTTGGAACAGAATAAGTTGCATGATTTAACTCGCTTTATCAGAGGTTTGAAGCCAGAGATTCTTGAGAAGATGAAACCATGTCACAGTGTTCATGAAGCATACAAAGAAGCAAATCATATTGAGCACATGCTTCAATGGTCTCACCTGCAACAAGTCAAGCCTAAGCAAGAACATTCTCTATAACGAATGAAAGATCATCTGATGGGAAGAAAATTTGAAGGAAAAGATACTCACGCCCTTACCATTCGCAGACTTCTCACCACCAATGAACAGGAAGACAAAGAGTGGAAACAGACTATGATGTTTCGGACATGAGTAAGGTGTGAAGATCGATTAACTAATTTAGTTATTGATCATGACAGTACTATCAATTTTGTGGCACAATATGTTATTGACAAACTCAATTGGCCTACAGAAACTCTTCCAATGCCTTACGAAGTTATATGGTCTAATGCTTCTGTCATTACTGTAAATCACAGATGTTTAGTATCTTTCAAGATTGGTGTATATGAAGATAAAATTTGGTGTGATGTAATTCCCATGAATATACTCATATTCTTTTGGGACAACCATGGCTTCTTAATCGGAAAGTGCAATATGACAAAGAGAAGAATATTTATTCTTTCTATTGGAAAGGACAATATGTTGACCTTGTTCCGTTACAATCAACAACATCTTCATCTACCTCATCACCATCAATTGAAGAGTCACAAGTTGATCACAGAGAAGAAACAAATTCCAACGATGATGTTGAAAAGCCCATTCATGGAAAGGAAGATCTTATTGTAACTTCAAATGAGAAGCAAGAGATAAAGCAAGATGAGGTACAAGCAAACAGTAATCATCCAATGGATCTGATTGCCACATCGGGTGACAAATCAATTACCCCAGTGGTTTCGCAAGAAGATATGTCCACATTAATTGACGTGCACCATATTGATTTCATCTTCAGAGATCAACTAATGTCAATCAACAATTATGCTATCTTATTACAGAGTCTACTATTAAAGCATATAATGGTCAGATCACACTGTCAATGCAACCATCAACAGACACATCACCTCCAACCTACTTCTGAGTGGAATAGACGATTCGATCCAGCTTTCAAGGCATATTATCAATCTGATGCTCAATCCGCAACACGGAAGTTTGTTCGAATGATTTTCGACCCAGGTGGATATTTACAGAACTCGAGGACGAGTTCTCCTCCAAGCGGGGGAGAACTGATGCAGGCCAGATCAATGATTGACCAGGCCATTGGACCCAAGATCAATACAGCCTAATAGATTAAAGTAGATTATATTAATAGTAATTGTTTGATATTTGGCAAGTCCAGTTGGATTTGACTTAGGACTTCTTATTTGTTTAGAATTAGGTATTTCCTTTTTTAGAGAATGTTTTAGTTATAAATGAGGTTGTAATCTCTTCAAGAGAGATAGATTTTCATATTGAATAAAGCTTTGGGCATTGGTTCTCAGTTGAGAGAGTTAGTTGTCTTTGGTGAGACACCTAGACAATTTTATCCATAAGCCTTTTGGCTTGGAGATTAGCCCGTTGGCTAATCTTCTTCCCCTGCGCTGCTTCAGAATTCCTCAAAAATCATTTTCTAAATTACTCATTCACGGAAGCTGATTGGAAATTTTTGTGACACCAATTCAACTTTGGAATCTTCATTGAGAAAATTAACTTTCAAGAACATGGAAATTTTTGTGACACCAATTCAACTTTGGAATCTTCATTAAATGTCAACAATGAGAAAATTAACTTTCAAGAACAGCTCCTTATCCTCGTGGTAAGGAGCAGTTTTGACCTTGCTATCTTGGGTACGACACCTTTCTTCCTGTGTGTGTGGGCTGCCTTCTTACTCCGTGGGCTTCCTTCCCATGTATGTAGGCTCTCTTTCTACCTCTATGAGCTTTCTTCCTACGTGCGCGGGCCCTCTCTTGGGTCCAAGCCCCTTTGGCTGGGTTAAAAAAAAAAAAAAAAGAATATCAACTTTCTTTAGTTCCTCATGCTATCTATGAAATCATGATGCCGGCTCCATATTTGAAAATAATGTCATATGACTTCATTTAGACTTATTTTTAACCTAGCCCTTTATTGACACACTGCAAAAAGTTGGCATTAAAAGTTCTCATGCTTGATAGAAAGTGAATGTCAAATTTATATGACCCACTGCTTTGTCCTCATTCATTCAGAGAAAATTAGCCTCACATATTCCTTTGTAACCAAACCAAATGCCTCTTTGACCATTCTTGATATTCTACCAGTGGTGTATAAATCCACTCCATCAGTGTTGGGCCTCTCTGCATCTCTTCTTTTAGCATACAAACTTCCAAGGAAAACTTTCAATTTCCTTCTATTTGATTCTTTATTCAGTTTCAAGTTATTAGTTGTCAAACTGGTAATATAGTTTATTTTGCTGCTTCTGCTTGCCATCCAACGAAAAAGTTGCTATTGCTTTCACCTTGTTCATAAAAACTGTGTCAGGCCCATGTTGCGAAGCACAAACATAATACAAATCTCACTTGTGTTATATCAGTTGTCTGTAATTCTCTTTTTAGTTTTTTTTTTTGTTTTTTACCCATATTTTCATTTTTTTTTATGTTGCAGATGCATGTCGTGGCTTTGTATGCTTGATCTATCAATCTCTGAAATAAATCTTTGGATCCTACTTCTCTAAGCTGTCCCTTGAAAGTGGTTCTCTGTTTCTGACAGGATCTTGTGACTGAAGTCCAGCAGGCCCTCTATGTAACCTGTTCAGAATTTGATGGTAATTTGGAGGAAGAGAATGACTTAGAGAGTCTTATAGAGAACCAGTTTACGGCACTACAAAAAGCATTCAAAATACCTCACAAAGCAGGTGATGAGGCTCGTACCATGGTATCAAAAAAGTTGCTAACTCTATTTAGGATAGGCAAGCTTGGCCCCTTCACCCTTGACACGATTCCATATCTCAAAAATCCCACCCCTTAAAACATTCTGGTACGTGTCCAAGTAAATATACAGTTTAATCAGTACAAATTCCTTGGATTTCTAAGCAATGATTAAGGGCAGAGAGATCCACATAGGGCTGTCAAAATAATCCTCTTTGAGGAAATAGTTGGCCACTCGTTGCTGTAGTGAGTTAAATTCTTGGGAAGTTATGGTCCTATCTAGATCTCCACCACTGGGCACTGACTCTCTACTCACCCCTTCAATACTTGCTTGATAAACCCTTTGCTTACTATGTAGTCCGAAGGAAATGAGATGCTATGAATAGAGTTGTCATAATGTTGGAGGTCCTGGTGTATCTTCCATTGTATTATTTTATGTTGAGCGTTGCAGCTGTCCTTTGCAACCTAGGTGGTTGTGATGTACTGCTTCTCCTTCATGGTATTCATACCACCTTTTCAGAACCTCTAAATGTTGTTCCATTTCGCAACCAGCTTTTGTTAATGTCCCACAAAAATGCAACGGTCAAGATCATTCTTCTTTATCACAAATCTTCACAATTCTTGATGCTTATGCTTGTTACTAACGTTGTTAGGACAGTCCAATGCCAAGAGAAAGGAGTGTGAGTTCAAGCTCTTTAAAGATTATTGTAATGAATTTATTTTTTTTCAGTCATTGACAGATGTTCTTTGCCTACTTATTTTGTGACACATTTTTTTCATTGACTATTATGGACAGAAGTATGAAATATGGTCGGTTTTGGGTGTGCAAACTAGTTTTCCACTATTTGAAATGATGTCCCAGTTTTTTTTAGGGTGATCAGGTCTTAATTTGGATAGTAGCGAGACCCTGTGTGGGTCAGCTAGCTGCATTGAAAATCAAGGGAAGATGGGGAATGATAAGTTATTTATCTGGGGTAACACTTGGGTCAAGTTTGGTCTGGGGCTGGTCTTGCTAACCTTTATTTGTGTGTTACAAGTCAAGCAGTTTCCAACCCTTACGTTTAGTGCAAAAAAAAAAAAAACCCTAACTTTTAGTGCCAAAAAAAGAAAAAAAAAGGCCCTTCAACCCCTCTAGAAAATGATGTTTCAAAATCCCTCACTGCCAATTCATTTTAAGAGAGGAGTGGTTTTTGGTCCGGATCCTCAGTGGCTCATGCTTCAGATGGTGAGAAAAATGCATGTCTTCCCTCTTTTATGGGATGTAGTCAAATTTTACTCCAACAAGAGTTGAACTTGGTCCTCTATAAGATTGGGCATTTGATTTATAATGTATAAATATCTAAATTGCTCAGGTAAATGTCTCCTCTCATATGGACCCTTGTCATAGGTTTATTCAGGTGTATTAAACTTGATAAATTTCACTGTGGGTCCAAAAACGTATCAGGGTGAAACTCTCCGATATGATCCAGGTGTAATAATAATTTGCTGGGCCAGAATGGCTATGCTTTTTGGGACCAGGTTTGGATATAAGATCTAATCCCATTTGATATGCGTATGGTGAAACACTACCATATGATCCGTTCTTCTTTCTCCTTCCTCCACCAATACTAGCTAAATCCAAACAACAGGGAAAATGAAGATAAAAAGAAACCCAATTCCTAAAAACCAATATCGCAAGCTTTTAAAAGGGGAATTTTCCTATGTGAACTTTTTTGTGGGGCCCATTGTGGACCTATCAAGGGATGAGATTGGAGATGGAAAGATTTATGTAGGACCGCCTTAGATATCAAGCATATCCTCCAATCATATGTCCCTAACCCATTCATTAGTGTCCCACGAGTCCATCCATTCAAATGTGTGTATAGTCGATCCAATAGTTCAGTCCATTCAAATGTGTGCCAATCCTTAGGACATATGATTTTCAGTGGGGTCATCGTCTATTGCAATGTTTGGATTGAGTGATAAATGGCCTCCACCTAGAGTTCTCATAAGAAAAATGTTGAAGGCAGTTCGAATTTTTTCATCACTAAAACTCAAGAAACATAGAAAAAGGACCCAAGAATGTTATAAAAACAATAGACTACTCACTATTATTTGAAGAGTAGAAGATAGAAAATTGGCCCTTCCAAGTAAATGAAATGATGGTGGAGGTTTGCAGATGAACGAGTATAGACGGTTTGTGGAGCCTTGATAAAGAAACGAGAGAGAAGAAAGGTGATGGTTTTTGGAGAGGAAAGGAGAAGAAAAGATGACAACCTATCATAATGGAATTTTTATCAATTTAAACTTTTTATATGGAGAGAACTTGATTGAAAGAAATATAAAAAAAATTTATATTCTTTTGATATATTAAAGTCTTTATAACTATTTTAAAAATGGCCAAAAGTTTTATACCTGCTTGAAATCTTCCCTTTTAATAACCAAAACGCGCTTTTCCAGACCCTTGGACTCCGAACAATCAGAAGTCTTAAACGGGCTTTTAACAAGCCAGATGAACCAAATGCCTCAGTCCACTTCAAAGGTAACATTCTATCACCCGACCCTCTCTGTACGCATTCTTTGATTAAATCCTTTCACAATTTCAAATCATAAAAATTTTTTTATGTGTGGAAGTTAATCTAATATCAAGAATCCAAACATCTTCTTCAAAGAGAATGTGACATTCATCTCCAATAAGAATCTTTAATTTTAGCCTTACTTCCAATCTTGCAACTGACATCCATTAAAAGTATCATTCCACACGATGGACCTACTTAAAGCAATTGCTTTTCTCACAAATCACCCCTTTCTACCCCAAACCTCCACCTCAATTTTAATGAGTGTGCCCATTTTTTTAAAGATATTGACTAAGCCAAACCCTTGGTTTTTCTTAAGAAACTTCAATCTTCCAATTTCTATACCACCTCCTTCCTCCCACCTGCCCCAAACAAATTTCTTAGCTGCACTTTTCAAATTTTAAAAAGAGAATTCTCCAAATACTGTCATTCATCAGATGTTTTAAATTGTCTTGTACATTTTGGCATTCAAGATGTTAAAAGTAGGACAATTTGAAGCCAAAAATTATTCAACTCTACACTATTAATGAAGGAATTGTAAACGTCATATAGATGACTACTATTGACATTCTGTTTGAAATTTCCTAATTCATGCAATTCATGTAAACAAATTCTTCCTAACAAATGAAGTATGCTTTGCTGGGTACAACCCTATTAAAAGGACTCAACAGCTGGGAAACAGCCAGGACAACTGAAACAACAAAGGTCGTTCCTGTAATCATCCTTTGCAGTTCACAAACCCTGATAAAAGTACTCAACAGCTGGAAAACAGCCAGGACAACTGAAACAGCAAAGGTCGTTTCTGTAATCATCCTTTGCAGTTCACAAACCGTGTTAAAAGTACTCTACAGCTGGAAAACAATCAAGACAACTGAAATAACAAAGGCCGTTTCTGTAATCATCCAACACTTAAAAAAGTTGAAATTATCATTAGAAGTACGACTATAACAAGCACTTTACATATTTTAATAACTATCACAAGTATGACTCGTGCAGGTTCAGTTGGCAAAGGACATGTTAAAAAAAGTTCAAGTAACTAACATGGATGTTTGCCAAAAAAAAAAAAAAAAAAGCAAAAACACAGCACTGGATATGGATATTCAGTATTGGTTTTATGAGCAGTTCATTTGAACTATGGGTAGACCTACTTTGTGATGGACCACAGTCTAATAAAGGAATGAACAAAACTTGTTTTGTGGGCCCTCATGACCAAGAAATATTAGTAGATGATGAAAATTGGAAATCAAGGAAGAATCCGGATTCAAAACAGGCTGAATTTTGGGCTGCCTTCGGCCTTTTTCTTGGTCAATTGCAAAATGGGGTGGCCTGTGTTTAAGTATGAATAAACGCCTGGCAATAATTCTTCCTCCGGCCCATTATGTAGCATTAATAGACATGAAACATTCCTTACCATACCGCTAGCTCAATATTTTGGACCACAGGCTGGACCCAAAACAGAATGGCAGTGATTAGGCCTGGCAGCAGTTTCAGTTATACAATTACACCCTATTAAGAGCAGGTTTGATTATCCGTAGTATGTATGTTGGGTTTGGGGTAAGGGATTTTAGAATTTTCACCTCAGTTCGCTTTAGGCTAGGTTCATGTTTAGGCTGTCTCAACCTGCCCCGGCCTGTTTATAATTAACTTGTACAAAAGTAAATATGATAGACAATCTGTGCAAGGCAGTTGGCAGTAGGCATTTGCAAAGGTGAATGTGAGGGATTGAAAGTTGTAGTTAATGATAGATTCAAAATTTTCATTTGGGAGGTGCAAATAATGGCAAGGTGAATAAGTCAAATATTAAAAAAATCTTTTAAAATTTAATTTAAGTAATTTTTCAAATCACATAGGTGCGGTTGCAACCACGCACTAGCACTGTGGTCTGCCTCTGGTTCTAGTGGACCCCACCAATGTGGCACTTGTATAAAAACCCTTTAAATTGTAGGATTGCCCGTTCTATATAAATGGACTCAGATGTACACATCGTCTAAAACATCTCCCAATTGCACAACTTTCCTTATCTTTTCTAAACCTGTAAAGGGGGAAACCGGAAACGTGCGAAAGGGCTTGCAATTCGAATATCGGAGGCAAGAAGATACCCATGTGACGGTTACACTGACATTGATTGATGTTACTTGCAAGTCCTTAGCCGTGGGGGCCCACTAGACCCACGTCATCTAAGTGGAGCATGTGGTTCAGCTATATATAAAAAAGGCAGTGATCCAATGATGATGATAGTTAAAACCTGATTTATCTTTAGTGGGGTATACTTTTGCTGATGTAACCCTAATCTCACATGGTCCCCTTTACACTGTTGAATTAATTATGTGTCGAATCCACTACTACATTCACATGTGATCAATTCGCCATTCATATCACTAACCGAAGTGAAAGACTGGACAGATGGTATGTCCCTATCATTTGCAAGGATTGATCATAATAACACAGCTTGGGCAGCCAACTGGCCTAAAAAACCAATGGTAAAAGCTAACTTAGAGATGTTGAATGAATTAGATTTCACAATTACCAGGTACATGCTTCGCAAGTAAGACCTAGATGCTTAAACTACATAAACACACTCTTTCTGAGTCCTCCATGCATATTCAATTGAGTTTTTGAGAGGAGAAGAATATGGTAAAAAGATATCTCATGTTCTCCTTCTTCCTGTTCTTATGCATTGCTGCATTGACATGTGATGCACGTCAAGGAGACCATCTGACCAGCCTCTTGAAGGCAAAGGCGGCAAAGAAAATTGACAGCAAAAGTGGTTTCCATATTCAAGCAGTGGAATTAGCTCAAGCTCTTATTCCACAGGAGGGATCGAAGGCAACTGATAAGATCCAAAGGTTACCGGGGCAGCTCAACGATGTCAACTTCACACAGTATGGAGTTTACGTTACTGTCGATGAACAAGCTGATAGAGCGCTCTACCATTACTTTGCTGAAGTTGATGGTGTAGATCCTTCATCCAAACCTCTTGTGTTATGGCTTAATGGAGGTAATAATCTTCATGTTCATGAAATGTATTGTACAATTGATTTAGAGTGTTGCTATTTCAACATCAATTTTTACTCAGTTTAGACACCTTCTTTTTATACACATATGATTAAGTTAGGCACATTGGATTTTCTCTCTCAACTGTCACTCATTTTCCCGACATACCCTCACTCATCCAAATATATTCTTTCTCTAAACATTTTCTCTCAAGAGTCACCCATCCACCCATCTTTCTCTCTACAAACACAACGCACTGATCTTTATCTCTTCTTCCTCCATTATCAAAAGCTTGGTCTTCTTCCTCCATTATCAAAAGCTTGGTCTCCTTCCTCCATTACCAAATGCATGTTTGGATTCTATTAGATAAAAGTGTTTGCATCAATATCTTTTTTGTAAATATTTAGCATAAAAAAACATGATTTTGTGATTGTTTTTCATGAAAAAATATAAATTTTTTTAACTCATGGAGTTTAGTCTTGTTCGGCCCTGCTGTTTGGCACTGGGAGTCTGAACAAGAAATACCTATTTGAACCAGCCGAATAGGACATTATCCAAGAGTTGAAAAAACTCATATTTTTTTTATGAAAAACATTTACAAAATCATGTTTTTTATACTAAACATTCACACAAAAAAACATTGATGCAAACACATTAAAATATATATATATATATATATCATGTTTGATGAGATAAGAACAAGAAGAATGGAAGAAGATGGTTACCAAGGATAATAGAAGAAGATGGTCACTTGCATAGATTAGAAGAAATGGATAATGGGAATGGGAAAAGAGAAGATGAGAAGGTGTATATAAAAAGAAATTAGGGCTTTTTGTTTCATGGCACAAAGTTATTTTTGGTCCTTTCATTCATGGGCAAGATTGTAATATAAAAACTTTAAAATTCATGTATATACTAAGTTAAAACTGGTGTTGAAATAGCAATTCCTTTGATTTACGGTGTTGGGCTTGTTTTTCTTTCTTTTTCAAGGCTAACAGGATTATGTCATTGGCTCATCTTAACTAGGGTCCATGGCAACAACAAGGGGTTGCTCCATTGGTTGGCAACCTCTAGTGTCACCCGAGCCCCATGATCGATTACTGGGTATGTCACTCTTGCCACTCATGTGGGCCTTATTTCTCAGGGTGTGGGCTTCCTCTTCCCACTTGTGTAGGCCCTCTCGGTCCCAGACCCCTAGTTGGGCTGAAAAAAATTCAAGGATCCATGAATACCGATTGCAGTTGCAACTTGATCACCCCAATTCAACTAGACTCAGCCTGAGTATTGGAATTATTGATTATTTACAAGCATTCATCAGATGAATTCATTTCATGCCTTATTTTCTTATAGTTGTTGGTAATGTCAGCCAACAATTGCAATTGATCCGTCCTAAAGTAGGCTAAATGTACTCCGGACCCAAGTTGTCGCAGCTCATTTGCAGTCCTTGATCAGCCTTCAGTATAAACAATAATCACAGAACCACCAACATCAGCTTAACCTTACCCAACAAATTGTGGGGTGTGATCAAACAGGCCTTTTATTTGAGGGGATGGTAATTGCAATTGTCTTCCTGCAGGACCTGGTTATTCTTCTGTTGGGATTGGAGCATTTACAGAACTTGGACCATTTCGAGTAAATAGTGATGGCAAAACACTCTATGAAAACATATTTGCATGGAACAAAGGTATGAATATGCACCACTCTCTATAATCATCTCTTACTTAAAAAAAAAAGATCTGGGGTTCTTTGTTTTTCTGCGACTGATGATTGAAACTTTATTCTTCTTTTATTTTTTATTTTAAGGTGCAAATGTGCTGTTCTTGGAGTCACCTGCTGGGGTTGGATTCTCTTATTCAAACACAACCTTCGACTACAGTCACAGTGGAGACAATAGAACTGCCATAGATAATTATGTTTTCTTGATGAATTGGTTGGAAAGGTATCCAGAATACAAGAGCAGGGATTTCTACTTGGCTGGGGAGAGCTATGCAGGGCATTACGTACCTCAGCTTGCACATACCATTCTCAAACAAAACGAGTTGGAAAATAAAACCATCATCAATCTCAAAGGAATCATGGTAATACGTTCATCCTCCTCACCTTTTTGTTTTTTACATTTCCAGATCTAATTTCCTTACCTCTGTCCAAGGGGCCTAAAAGTCTTAACAGTTGCAAATGCAGTTATAAAGCCTTTCAATACTGGGGACTTTAAATAGATGGTTGTGATAATCTGATGATGACATTTGACCTACCTGATCTAGTCCACATTTAAATGTTCAAATCCCACCTGCCGTTGTGATTGACATTCATTGAGGCGGGCAAATACAGAGATATATCAAATTTATTCTAAGACTATTTGTGATATATTTTGTGTGGGGGACATCTTATATATATATTCAATCTATGAGGGTACTAAAATATTTGCAATATAATTAAATGCACAAAGCACGCATGCACGCTTGTGCACACACACCCGCACCCACACACACATGCACGCATGCACACAAGCATACGCACTATGTTTTAAAATTATTTTTTAAAAAAATTCCCTTGATGGTCATATCTAAAAGGTCCATAGGGTTCTCAAAAACATTGGGGGTATTTTCAAAATAAATGTGCGCACATACACACACACATATGTTTGTTTAGAATAAAAGATCTCTAGTTTCTTGTTTTTTATTTGCCAATGATAACTGCTTGAATATTATTTAGATAACAACCACAAATTTGAAATTATCTTGATATCATCTTAGGTTAATATTTTCCCAGTAATGACAACTGCAGCCATTCATGGTTGCTTTTCTTCTGAGACTGACCCCTCAAGATGGTGGCCATTTGACTCCATAGCTTTCACAACTTTTAATCAACTTGCACAGAAATCACAAACACAACTTCGGAACAATCCTATCCTTCTGGTCACTGATCACACACCTCCTATTTGTGATGCAGATCGGGAACGCTGTCATCAACTACGAAACAGATGGAATTGGCATGTATGATTTTCTCTGGAATCATGCTATTATTTCAGATGAAACCCTGTGCAAGATTCACAAGTACTGTGATTTCTCTCCCAATGCCTCACTTCCGCTGCCTCATTCTGAATGCGATGATGCCACTAGTGAAGCTGACTCAGATCTTAAAGACATTGATATCTATAACATCTATGGCCCCTTGTGTCTCTCTGACAATCTCACAACAAAACCCAAGAAAGTTTCTGTAAATTATCACCTAAATTCTTTAATGTTTAATTGTTCAATCATCAGAAAGATATTTCACAGCAAACTATTTAATTAATCTTTACCAATTACAATAACCAAGTCAAAACAGTTTAGAAACTTCAAGGTCCCTTTCGTAGCATTAAAGAACTTAACTTACATTCTGTGACAACTGGAATTTTGGTTGCATTTGGCTCCCTCTATTTTTATCAAAATATAATTTATTTTCAAAATACAAAAATTTAAGGTGTTTGGATGCTTTTATTATTATGCCAGGAATGGTGAGTGAGTATTTCTTTGTTTCATAAAAGGTTGATATGGGTGAGATATACTTTCATTTTGTCCCAATACTTTATTATAAAAACATACTCTACTTTCATGTAATTTGTCAGCTACATTTCTATAAAAAATACACGTAACTTTATAGAGCCAGAACCCAGTCAACTCTGCCAATACGTGGTTAAACTTCAAAAAACAAAAAAAAAAGAGACATTTTGACTTGGTCGAAGCTAGGCGAGTCTAAATTAACTCCACTGAGTAGCTTTCTAAGTCAAGCCATGTTGGTGAGCTTGTTGAACTATGCAAGAAAAGGGACTCGGACCAATAAATCCAAGCCAATTCAAGTTGGCCCTAAGCCAGTCCTTCTATGGATGGAGAGAAGGTTGATTTTGCTAGTAGATGGAATTGAAATGAAAGACTTGGGTTGGCCTGGGGAGATCTGAAATGTTCTTTGTTATGGACTACGTTTGGAATGCAGATCATGAATTTTGATCCATGTTCCGGTGCCTATGTACGGGCATATCTGAATCTTCCTGAAGTCCAAGGGGCTCTCCATGCTGTGACCATGCTTGGATACTGGGACATCTGCAGGTAAAGTGTGGCCCACCTTTTTAATTTTGTCATCATCATCATGATCAAGTGTCTAATAAAACTCACCCAACTCCCTTCGACTCAGTTTCAAGTTGATGTCAAACTCAACTAGGCAAGGAAAACCAAGGGCGCAGTAGGAAACACTTCAACAAAAAATTGTAGAGAAGAAAACTAATAGAGATTTGGAATTCGAATGCAGCCGAGTTACAAAATGGAATGACAGCCCTTCAAGTGTCCTGAACCTCATTAGTGGGTTCCTCGCCCAGGGAATTCGAGTCTGGGTGTACAGGTGAGTCTCAATCATGTACATTGCCATCTCAATAAGCACGTTTTAAGACACGCACAAGTTATTACTCACTTATCAAATTGGTAAGTCAAGTTTTAGAACCATGACGAGAGAGGACTAATTGGGTTTCTGTTTGATGAAATGCAGTGGTGATAATGATGGAATCGTTCCAATTCAATCAACCAGATCCTCGTTGAATGTGCTTAAACTTGAAGTGAAGAGTCCATGGAGGCCTTGGTACAACAGACAAAAAGAGGTAATCAGTTTTATTACTTCAACTACTAACCACATTTACTTCTTTCCTTTTTTTGAGTCGTGGACAATGAATTGGAGGGGTCAGGAGTTATTCCGCAGTAGATTTTAGGACCTTTGTTTCAAACCTCTTTTAAATCAAGGTCTCAGTTCTGGTCCACTGAGACCAAAAAAAAAAAATTCAGTGAGGCGCGGGCTCATACAATCAATAACCATGAAGTAAAATGGATTGGGCCTGGACCTATTCAATGATCTGTTGTTCTTCACTCAACCCTATTTGTTGTCATGTTTAATTCAATAGTTACCAAAATGAGAAATAAATATTGTATTTGTCAGGTTGGAGGATACAATGTAGAGTACAAGGGGGATTTAACATTAGTCACAGTGAGAGGAGCAGGCCATGAGGTGCCGAGCTATCAGCCACCTCGAGCGCTCACACTCATTGACTTCTTCCTCAAAGGGGCACCTCTTCCGTCCGCCTCCGCCTTTGACAAGGCCTCAACATCTCATTAATCTCTCTTCTCTTCCCTTGTATTTTACTACTCCCCATCAAATCTTGTAATAGTTGCTATTGGTTATATTAGTACATCAAAAATCTTCTTATCGTTACTATTGGCTATAGATTATTAATATGAAAAGGCCAGGATGTTTCTCTTCTGCAATATTGGTTCTCTACATATTATTTTTGTCACATTAATGGCATCTCAGTATGGTTTGAATGTATTGGCTAGGAGTACATAACTCAGCTTGACTGGTAAAGTCTTGTACTGTACAAGCATAAGCAAGCATACAGTAGAGGGATCGAGCTATCAAGAAAGTCACCATTATCATCATCATCATTATCAAAGTCTTATCCCAACTATGTTTATGTTAAGGTTGCCTACATGAATTTTGTTCCCTCAGAATTCAAGTTTGGGTTGGAAAAAAGCTTTATGCTGGCTGTCAATTGGAAACGGCGGTCAAGGCCCGACACAAGTCCTGCTTTATTTGGGCTAGACCTGTGGAGGCATACATGGTTTTCTGAGCTTGCTACAATAAAATGGACCTAAACCACCATTATCATCAAAACCTTATCTCATTTACAAAAGGTCAACTTTGTTAGTTTCTAACTCTTCCTGAGTCTATCTTTAAGACTAAATTATCCATCATTCCATAATCTATGGTTGATAATAGTCATCTTCATCGCCATTGTTTTCACCAGTGGCATTATCATCACTAAAGCCTCATTTTATCTACTTCAAGTCCACTTTGTTCAGTGTAATTCTTCATTTAGGCTAAGCTATCTATCACTCCTAAATCCAATGTATCACTTCTAAGTTCTAACTACTATTCACCATCTTCACCAACCCTGCCGATCTTTTTTTAAAGGACTAAGATGTTCCACAAGCAACAATGGTAGCAGTAATTATATTTAATTAATATTATTTTTAGAAATGATGAAAATGTTAGATAATTGAGCAATCTCTACAAGAGGGATACTTGGGAGTGTAAGCTTTTGACTAGAAAAACTTCAAGATTGTTGTAATAGATTTTCTAAATACAAGTTAACTATGTATCTGCCTGTCGATAGCACTTCAAGTCTCTTTTCACTGGGTTCATATCTTCCTTTCCGGAGTTGGTACCGGTGAGTAACAGCAGAAATCGTATAAGTCTGGCCTTCTATAGATACACTTTCCCCACACTGCATGTTCTGCTGTTTGAAGTTATTTATAAAAATAAAAAATAAAAAATAAAAAAAATCAATGTTAAAAAGATGCAGAGATCAGCAATCAAACGAATATATTACCACCACCGTTAGGCATGTACAATAGAAAATAAAGAAATAACTAAAAAAGTGCATAAGAAATAAGCTAGATTCATCATAAATCAAAATCCCTTTATCTTCTTTGTGGTCTTAAATAACTTATGGGCAGAAGCAGAGTTACAGAAGTCATTCAATTCACAAATTGAATATTAGAAAAATCAAATATTATCAAAATGTTTAAATCTTCACCTTGAAGCCCCTTCTAAGAATCATATGATTGAATCTCACAGTTTTTATGGTACTGAAATCTTGTGATTCCTAAGACAAATTCAGATTTAGTTGCTCGTGTCTTTGCAAGCGGGCCTTTTGCTGCTATTTACCCTCTTGGAATATGACAGCAGAATGCTACATCAATTGTGGGAGGCTTCCCAACAAGATCAACTAATCCAAAATGTGGTAGAGAGCCAATCCTTGGACCCATGTTATTGTCATTTGTTAAGGTCATACTCAATTAATAACTGCCATGCACAAGAATGCAAGAACGACCTTCCAACTCTGATTGATCAAAATTCAGCTCTAATTGAATCTCCAACATCATATGGCCCTGAAAAGGCACTTAAGGACAGTGTCGTCATCTTATGTTGAATGTCCTATGGGGGGACTGGCTTTGCCAAGTCACATCCATATTTAAAGACCATTGGCTTGGTTGAGGATGAGCTCCGACATTCACTCACCCTTATGTAATGGATAACCTGTAATGACCACCTACCATCCTCTTTCCAAGTGCAGTAAGGATATCTTCATGATGTACCTTGCATTTAGACCCAACGAAAAAACCATAACTTCAATTTAATAAAGCAACATTTTCCTCAAGGGCCTGTTTGTTTGCATAAAATACATAAGAATTCATGGTGGAATTAGCTCATAAAACAGGTGGGGAATGAAGGATATGAGGTGCCGGGTATATAAAGTGGACATGTAATCGTGTAAATGAGACTAGGACTGGGACTTTCCTAGGTATTGAATTACTAGGGTGCTGTCTGCCTATTCATTTCCGATTTTCCTGCAGTTCAATCTCCATCAAAGAGGAGGTTATTTGATGATAATTTCTAATTAGTCCCCTAATTAGAAAAGTTCCCCCATACCAACCATCAAACTAATGAAATTAGGAGAGAATAGAAGAACCCCAGTTGGTTTGTAGACCAAAATCGAGTTTCGAAACCAATGCAATTGAAATTTGAAAAACCCAGAGAGGAGTAATCAGAAATTGGGCTTACAGAGGGGAAGCAGCGAGTGCCGAGGTTTTTGGGTGGAGGGGTGATTTCAATGACTTTGTAAGGGTAACGATCGCTTTCTCTTTCTCTCTTCCTACAGAAAATCTGAAGCCCAGATCCCTGAAAAGATTCAAACTTTAAGATCCAGGTTAGAAAGAAAGACAACCCCAGAAAAATTGAAAGAGAAACAAACAATCTTCATTCATTGGAAGAGCAATTTGCCTGAAAAGATTCAAACTTTAAGATCCAGGTTAGAAAGAAAGACAACCCCAGAAAAAGGGAAAGAGAAACAAACAATCTTCATTCATTGGAAGAGCAATCTGCCTTTATGATACCTTCTGAAATGTAACCAGGTTGGTCGCCATTGCTTCTCTCTCTATTTCTGTGTGTTTTCTCCACTCAGTGGCAGATATTGTTGAGAAATGGGATCCGTTACCACAAATATAGTTCCATTTCCAATGGAGAAAATTTGTATGGGAGTTTTTCACATGCGCCCTTGGAAGTTTTTTTATTGTTTTCTAAGGGCTCCCTGATTTTTTTATGAAAAAGACTCTTCTAACTTTGCACACCATCAGTTACTTATAAGATGTATTTGGAAGCGGGATAAGTTTTTTATAGGATTGAATAGCTAATACCATCCAAATTCATCCAATGGTATTATTACATGGGATAGGATTCCATTTATCCCAAAAGTAAATCCAAATCCATATTTGGTTGCTTCCGGATAAATTGGGGGACAAGAGACAAAAAAATTTAAAAAATATAATTCCACCTCCACTCAAAACCAACTCGGTAGAATAGAGATAAAAAGATCTAAAAAATATAATCTTACCCCCCACTCAAAGCCAACTCAAGTTATCCCACCTCCCAGGTGGGATTATCTAAGCCTCCGTATTAGTTATTAATTCACTATAGCGTCGAGGATTAAGATAACATTATCCCAGGCACTAAGAACGTAAACAAACAAGAGATAAGTGGGATAGGATGCAAAATGTAACCCCCCCCCCCCCTTCTTCATGCAACCAAACACATCCATAGGCTTCTGCCTTGGGGAGTAGTCTCATTTTTTATATATTTGGGCTCAATTCCATTTTTAATGAATGATGTTGGATTTGGGTTCAATCGATTATTGTTATTTGACCAACCAATTTGATATGATTGATAAGTGGTTTGGCTTTGGGTTGAGCCTATAGCCCTATATGCTAGCCACATTGCTCAAGTTGACTCAATGTCATGGCTTTAAAAGTTTACTCACTTAAAGTGACTCAGCAAGGCATTGATTAAAGTATCCCAGGCATAATTGTTAATATTGTTTCGGACCCCATTTCGGTCTAGCCTCTAAAATGAAAAATCTCATCCAATTTGGGATTTCAGTGAAATTTTCTGAATTACATTTCAGAAAAAATTTAAAAATAATGTATATATATGTAGGAAATTTTTTTTAAAAAAAATTAAGGATTTAACCCATTCTAATAAATTTTTCTAGAATTACATTTGAGAAAATATAAGAAATACAAATTATATGTATATGTGGAAAAGTAAAAAATAAAAAATAAAAAAATTATGTAAGAAATTAATTTTGGCCGAAATCTGAAATTTCGACCGAAATCGTCCGAAGTTTTCGATATTGACCAATATTCAACCCGAAAAGTTTGAAGTGGTATTTCGTTTGGGTTATTTAACCAAAACAATACAAAATTAATAACCATGATCCCAAGGGAGTTTTCCATCTCTTTATTTTAGCCTTTTAAGACGAGTCCACTAGAGATTGAATTGAAACTGTCTTTAACATAGTGTAGTTTAACAACTTGGGTCAAAGTTCATGATTATTGCCATAAAATAATGGCATTGTAACAACGTTATACAATTACAGAATGAAATTATTGGCTTCCTTATTAAATATTGGACATGTAACATAAGATGTGATCCAATTGAGGCGCGCCACCCCACCCCCCGGCAAAAAAAAAAAAAAAAAAAAAACAAATAATAAAAAATGTAAGTAATGTAAAGCAGAAGCAATGAGTTATCCCGAATTTCTGCCTCCAACTCAAAGATGGAGGTAGGTTTTTAACATGATGGGATCTTTCTAAGAAAATATTATTAATGGAGAGACCTTACTTATACATGACTTTTTTCTATTTTTGGTAATATCAGTGACTTAAGTTAGAAACAAAATAAGGTTGTCTTGAGGCGTGGATGTCCTCATTTGATAAGTAGAGTATCCACTTTGCTTATATAATCCAATCATTTTTTTTTCTTTTGAATATCAATCATTTTACATATCTCTTTTATGTATGAGATTCAACTCAAATTTTACTTCAATGAAAGTGTTATGTAAAATTAAATTAATCATGTGTAAAACACATATCTATATTTTACACAGGTCAATTTAAAAGTATTTATGGATCAAATGTCCATAGGAACTAACCTACATTTTTAATTCTCATTATAAAATAATGATAATTAAATTAAAGTTGCACATGAATCGTGAGCACCCCTTTGATAATTTTTGGTAGAGATCGTTTCAAAATGAGTTCTTATGTATTCATTTTTTTTTTTTTTTGGCTCAGTGGGCAAGACATAAAAGAAGTAAAGGGCTCTTACCAACATTCGAAACTTAGTGGAAGCAATGAGAGCAGGCGCCTTATCCACAAAGCCAATCTTTTATTCCCAAATTTTTATGTATTCAATTCCTTTTTGTCATAGTTCAAACGAGCAAGGCTTAGTCTATGAGGTTCATAAATTTGTTTTCTATGTGTACAAAACTAAGACAACTTGGAACAATGTGATCTCTTGAGAACACTGGAGTAGAAAAAGAGAGTTTGTCCAAATGATCTTCGGGCCTAATCTAGGGGCATCAAAGTGTAGTGGCTGTGTTTAGTGCACATTTTCAATGATTTAACCAAAAAAAAAATACTAGATCAATGATAAATGAGGACTAGTGATAATTCAGTTTTAATTATTCAAACTTGAATTCATGTCACAGAGGAGATGGGAGCTTAAGGTGTCCAATCATAGGCCACAAAGAGGCATAGTCAACACTAATTGCAAAAAGTGAGAATCATTGGAGTAGGAGGTAATGTTTTGAGGGCCTTAGGCCAAACAAACTTTATCCTCAACATAAAGCTAGATGGGTGTCAAATTTAGCATCATAAGAGGTGGGAGAGGGGTTAGATTAGTCATACGGGGACCAGGTGGGCTTCACTGTAGGCCATCCCCTTCCTCACTCGTTGAAGATCTGCCATTATTTGAAAAAAGTTCTTCATTTTTCTTTGAATTATAGGGGTGACAAATTGGTTGGCTCGGCCTTGAATTGGATGGATTGAGATACGGGACTTGTGAATTCAATCTCAATTAGTAATCAAACCCATTCATTAAATTGGCACGATAACCTATTTAGTACGAGTCTTTTCCCTCTCTCTTTCTAGGGATGAAAGGTGTCATATTATGTGTTGGCTTGAGTTTACAAATTAGTCAATGGTGCCAAGCTCAAAACAACATCCAGAAATTAATAATATTGCCATGCACATTTAATAATCAATCTGTCTAAGATATAAGTAAATCTAAAGTACAGCTCACAGACCTGAAAATAGAGCCCAAATCCAAATCCAACCCAAATGCCGTTCGAGTTTAGGTTGTGCTCCAGTTAGGCCAGACCATGAACAAGGCTAACCTTAATTTATTAACTTGAGGTTTGCTTATGCAGGTTTTAAGGGATAGGTTCACCTTTTTTTTTTTTTTTTTTGCTTAAAAGACCAAAATAGATTAAAAGGCCTGAAAGGCTACGACAAGCAAACAAAAAAAAAGAGCAAAAAGGAGCAAACAAAGAGAGAGGCCTAAAGGAAGGAGGCCCGCAGAGTAAAAAACAGATAAAAAACCATTGGTATGCAAGACCATTGGTATCAAGCATAGAAATTTGATGTTCTCGTGAATGTTAGTTCTGATTCTATTTTCAAGTCAAGCATTTCATTGTTAAATAGCAAATTCCTGATAGTAATAATAATTGTTCTTAGCCTTTAAAAGTTGCAAAATCTGGAAACACACAAAAAATGAAAGTTCAAGAGAAGAATGGGTAAAAAACAAAAAGATAAAAAAACACATAAATTGTTATTATAACTCATCTGATATAATTAAATATGCATTATCACAAAAAGTACTTGACTTTTTTTTTTTTTGTTGGATAGAAAAGAAAATTTACCTTTTATCTTCGTTTATCAGATAGAAACAGAGGGTGTGTCTCATGAGTGATCAATCCAAGGGCTTATATGTTTGTCACAGAGTAAAATAAAAATAAGCAAAAATAAAATTTAACGACTCCATTTTTTTTACTAACAAATATTCATTAAAAAATATTCCCATGGAGATTGCATGCGACGAATAAGAATAATTGTCTGTTGCAATGTGCTATATTTTATATTTTACTCTATTTTTCATTCCATTCCGTACTTTCCATTCCAATAAAATAGGCCCGGGGGCTGAAAATTTTGTCGAAAAGAAACATAAATGAAATCAAAGAAACACAATTGGGTTTGGGTGTGAGAGGCAGTGAACGGCTTGGATGTTGAAAATGTGGGTCCCAGCATACACTGCAGAGAAGAGGGAAGGGCGATGTAGCAAGCATCTGTCTAGTTCTGATACCTATTCCTCTCTCACTTCCTGTATCCTTCTCTTGCGTTGTCTTCCCTCCAGAATACGAGAAAAGAAAGCAGCAGCGGCGGCAGCCAGAGAAGGAGAAAAGCAGAGCCATGGATGCGGGTGGAAGTGGCGCCGTGGTCCCTCGAAACCGCGGGAGGAATGGTCCCGCGGACGACGACAGCCTGGTGTTCGAGACGAGCCCCGGCGTGGAGGCCATCACGAGCTTCGACCAGATGGGCATCCGAGACGACCTTCTCCGCGGCATCTACGCCTACGGATTCGAGAAGCCCTCCGCCATCCAGCAGAGGGCCGTCATGCCCATCATCAACGGTCGAGATGTCATCGCCCAGGCCCAGTCCGGCACCGGTAAAACCTCCATGATCGCTCTCACCGTCTGCCAGATGATCGACACATCTACCCGAGAGTACTACCCTTTTCTTCTCTCTCTCTCTCTCTCTCTCTCTCTCTCTCTCTCTCTCTCTCTCTCTGTATTCATATCCATGTTGATTTGTTTTGTTTGTTTGTTTTATATACATTTATCCATCTCTCTTAAGGTGGGGCACATGAAGAGCCCTCAAATTTCACCACCCAACTGCTTGTTTGTTCAAATTAGGGCTTTGGAGTGTATTTGGTTGAGCCCCATCTCTTATTATCTTGTTTTGGGTGTGATTTGCGTTTTGATTGAAATTAGGGTTTGGGGGTATATTTGGTTGAGCCCCATTTCGCATTTTCTTGTTTTGGTTGAGCCCCTACTTGTATTACCTCGTTTTGATTGAAATTAGGGTAATGGGTATTTTGAAAATTGATGGTTCCACCCCAAATCACTATCCAAATCGATTGATAATACGATACTTACAAATTTGGGCAGCAAAGCATCCCGTTCATATATGATGGATGCCTTCTAGTCTTAAGTTTCACCGGACTAAAGACATGTCGTTAGGTTCATTAGTTGGTTTGAGTGCTCAAAACTTGTCGATTTTGTGGCATAATTCATGTTTCGTAAAAGTTTTGACGACATTTTGAGTTCCAAAAGGCCTTGATCAGACAGAGAAAATTTTTCATGATATGTTCATAGCCGAAGACCATAGATTGAAGATGATTGGTAATATGATCAATGCATATATTTAATAGTGCAAATTGTGATTTATACATTATTTATCATGTGCTCCACCTTAGAGCAAAATTGTGACCAATTCTATCAGAGTAAAATTGGAGGGCATTCTATAAAAGGGGAAGGCCTAGTTTTGATTTTCAACTAATGAGCCCATCGTGGAGTTTCGCTCTTCCACTCAAAGACATGCAAGTGAAGCACACACAGTTGTGAGAGTACAAACAATGAGTGCATGGGGATAAAAGAGTATACTTTTACCACTCAAGCATCTCTCTCCGTACTTAGCTCTCTCCTAGAAAAACCCACTTGAAAGAATCCTCACTCCTCAGAAATGTCAACCCTATTTGCTTCTTTCCTTAATTGAATCATCTATTCTGATGGACCATTCATTGGATGGAGGACCATATAATGGGTTGCTAGAGTAAAGATTTTCTTGAGTGATTTGAGAATTATGTGCATGAAGAGATGATATGGTTTTGATCATAAGCTTTGTTTCAAAAATCTTGGTGAATCTCATCCCATTTAACAAACATTTTATAATTATAATAAAGTTCTCAGCTACTCAAGAACTCCTAAACCCTTTCACAGGTGAGCCTTTTATGGTTAACCATATAACATTTTGACTTAAAATTTTCAAGCCTGGTCAAGTTAGATTTTCTGTGTCTGATCAAGGCCTTTTGGCACTCAAAATGTTGTCGAACTTTTAAGAAACATGAATTATGCCACAAAATTGACAAGTTCTTGGCACCCAAACCAACTAATGAACCTAACCTGCCATCATCATATTGTAATTAATGAAATATTATTTCATTCTCAAGGAATATTCAATTAATCACATGCAACTTCTCACATTAATTTCAACTCTTACATCGCTCTCACTGTCTGCCAGATGATTGACACCTCTACCCGAGAGTACTACCTTTTCTTCTCTCTGTCTCTCTCTTTGTATTCATATTCATGATGATTTGTTTTGTTTTTTTTACATCCATATATCCATCTTTCTTGAGGTGGGAGACATGAAAACCTGTCAAATTTCACTACACAACTCCCTTATTTTGAATGTAATTAGTTTTTAAATTCAAATTAGGGCTTTTTGGAGTGTATTTGGTTGAGCCCCATTTTGTGTTCTGTTGTTTTGGGTGTGATTTTTGTTTTGGTTGAAATTAGGGTTTTTGGGTGTCATTGGTTGAGCCCCAGCTTGTATTACATTGTTTTGATTGAACGTTACGCCTTTTGATTGGCAAGGTTAGGGATGGAGATTGATTGGGGACGTAATGAGGGCATAACATGACTAAACTTGTCTTTTAGATTTGGAGGACTAAATGATTCTCACGTTGTCTAGGCCAATAATCCCCAACTCATCAACATCGTTCATCTGGTGCAGCCCATCTTCTTTTCATTCATCTGATTTAGATCTCACTTCTCAAACTGATTTGCTATATTATGGGCATTTGAGGTGGAACAAACCTGAGTGACCATGCTTTTGCTATGAATATATACTTTCAATATATAGTCTTGAGTATCATAGTCAATCACATTGGCCACTTATTAGATGAATCTTACAGGAGGAATGCTTTTGCTAGTTACTGTAATATCATAGTCAATCACATTTGCCACTATAATTAAAGCATTCCACCTAACAATTTACATGCTCACGACACTCAATCTTTGGCTTATATCCTTTACTCCTCACCCCATATCCTTCACCCCTCACCCCAATGGACTTTGGGGTGTATTTGGTTGAGCCATATTTTGTATTATCTTGTTTTGGGGGTGATTTATGTTTTGGTTGAAATTAGGGTTTTGTGGTTTATTTGGTTGAACCCCATCTTGTATTATCTTGTTGCGGAAAAGAAGAAGATGGAAGGGAAGTAAGAGAATGAAGTTGACACAAATGACCCTATAAACGATTCATCGAGGAAAAGTGATACCCGCGGCTAGTTGGGGAGTTAAATGGTGTGATAATTTTTTTCACTTCACCATATTTGAAGTGAAAAATATTAGAATAGGGAAATAAATTTACGATCTATCAATACCACTTGCCTTTTACTTAATTTTGTGTAGTAAACTTTTTATGAAAAAATATTTTTTCCAATTTAAACTCCCTCTCGTACATGCATACATGCATTTGACCTCATGCTATCCAATCAAGGATTTGCTACACTACACATGTACTTTTACTTTGACATACCTTACCTTTGTAAGTTTTTTTATAATTTGATCGCCAAGGGTGTTACTAAAGGGTTTACAATGGCACTGGTATGTATAATTATAAAAATTTGGTTTCGATATAATACTCCACGAAGGAGCATTTCCAAATCCTATGGGGGAGATTGGACTAAAAAATTCTAAAAAATGAGGATTTAAAGTATATATATCTTCTGCTTCTTGGTTCTTTTCACTTTACTGCTTCTGTGAGTCTTTTTGCCTCCTTGTTTAACTGCAGAAAACTAAGTGACCTTTTGTTCCCTAGTGGTCAGTCACACTATTAATTTATTATTGCTTCATTTCGCTTTTGTAGGGTGCAGGCATTAATATTGTCACCTACGAGAGAACTCGCGTCACAAACTGAGAAAGTAATACTAGCTATCGGTGATTTCATAAATGTGCAAGCCCATGCCTGCATTGGTGGAAAGAGTATCGGAGAGGATATAAGGAAACTGGAGTATGGTGTTCATGTGGTGTCTGGAACTCCTGGTAGAGTTTGTGATATGATCAAGAGGAGAACATTGCGTACCAGAGCTATCAAATTACTTGTTCTTGTTAGTTCATATCCTTTCCTCTTTTCTTTTATTAATTAAGGGCATTTTTGGACGTACTACAAACTGAATGGTGGAATGGTATGCGTTCCGTTGTGGCTGAATATTAAAATGACTGACTCTTGTGGTACTTCCGATATTATAAATGTGCTCATTAGCAGAGTTTTGCCATTATTGAGTAAGTTCATCTTTACATTGACTTTCTTCATCATTCTGCAACAGGATGAATCTGATGAGATGTTGAGCCGAGGATTCAAGGATCAGATATATGATGTTTACAGATATCTGCCGCCAGAGCTTCAAGTATGTATTGAAATGCTAGAGATCATATTTAACAGTATGTTTTAATTGTTTATATGGAAAAATATATTTTAATTGATTGGCGGTGGGTTGTCTCCCTATCCAGCGAAACAATTTGGGATCAATCCCTGGCTCTGTTGGTCTGGGACTTGGGAAAGGTGGATTAATATTAAGCAAAGCAAAAAAAAAAAAAAAAGAAAAGAAAAAGATTTTAGGTTTATTTATTGCAAAAAACTGGTGTCATATTTGAGTCATCAATACCTTCTACATGGTAATGTTTCTAACTCAAAAGAGGTGTATACAGAGTTGTCTCATTGAGACCAATATATATATATTATGTCCCTCATACTTTGGTGAGGGATATTTTCTTTTTTGGACCTAACAAGGTTAAAAAGGTGTGATGAGGTATGATGGTTTTATCTTCTTGCACGTCAATACTTTCCAAAAGAGTAAGTGCCCCTCACCATAGTGTGATGGACAGATGCATAGTAGTTTTTGGTGTGTGTGTGTGTGTGTGTGTGTGTGTGTGTGTGTGTGGATAGATGCATAGTAGTTTTGTGCATTTGTGTGTCCATATATATATACATATATATATGCACACACATACACACAAAACTACTATGCATCTATCCGTCACATTATGGTGAGAGGCATTTCCTCTTTTGGAAAGTATTGATGTGCAAGAAGACAAAACCATCACACCTTTTTGACCTTGTTAGGTCCAAAAAAGGAAGTGTCCCTCATCATAGTGTGAGGGACAGATGTAGAGGAAGACATATGGACATATTTATAGGGGAATATCTATCTATATATATGAAAAATTAGAAAATGATTGTATGTTAATTTATAACAAAAAGCTGGTATCATAGAGTCATCAATTCCTTCTACATGTTAATGTATCTAACTCAAAAGAGGTGTATACAGAGTTATCTCATTGAGACCATTACACCCACACACTAAAAAAAAAAAGTTAGAAAGTTGGCTGATTGAGTGCTGGCCACATGTAATTTCTATTTCCTTTATTTATTTATTTTTCACACACACACATTTTTTTCACACATTTTTTCTATATTCTATATTTTTTTTGACATATTTTCTCTTAAATGATAGCTAAAAGAGGGGGATTTTCACTTCATGGCTGCATACTTGTCGAAGCTTATTCTTTTCTAACAATAGAAGGCTTCAATGACATTTTGATGACTTGCCTTTAACCTGCAGTAAAATGTCATTTTGTTGTACTGATCTTTCTGCCACTGTAAGGGGAAGAAGGGCAAGGGCCCCCGGGGCAGTTTGGGGCAGGGCGGGGGTGTGGGTTGTTGTGTGGGGGGTGTGGTGTGGTGTGGTGGTGTGTGTTGTTGGTTGTGAGAAAAACTGCAATGGTAGTGTGTTGTCCATGTGGCTGGTTTTGACATCATGCGTTTTTGTCTGTATAGGTTTGTCTGATATCTGCCACCCTGCCTCATGAAATTTTGGAGATGACAAACAAGTTCATGACTGATCCAGTTAGGATACTTGTGAAGCGTGATGAATTGACGTTGGAGGTAATTTTTTTCCTCTTTCAACCTAATTCATACTTACTGGAATGAATCTTGACTATAAATGCAATCTTCCTTTCTTCCTTATTATGTTTTTTTACAGGGCATCAAACAATTCTTTGTTGCTGTTGAGAGAGAAGAATGGAAATTTGATACTCTGTGTGATCTTTATGATACCCTTACGATTACCCAAGCTGTTATTTTCTGCAACACAAAAAGAAAGGTGATTTGCTGCCACTCATCCATTTCATTTTTCAGTTGTGCAGCTGGTTCAGTTCTCTAAGAATGCACTTGAATATTTTGGACTTGTCCTTTTCTTTATCAAAAGAGATTTCTTGAACTGCCTTGCTATGGATATCTCTAAATTTAAACTTGAGCGCAAGATTTTCAAATTGCTTGGACAGTGAGGATCAGAAATTACACCTTGTTACTATTTTCTCCCATGTACCCTCTTATAATAATAATTGCCACTATCAAGCCTTGATCTGGTCTCTATAAAAGTTATGAAAATAGTTCCTCAGCTATTTAGATACCCAATTTTGACACTGCCCAAATATGCACTTGATTGTATCAAAAGAATGCATGTGAAAAAATTCCACAAAATTCATGTGAAAAAATTCCCACAAAATTCATTCTCCTCAGCTAGGTGATTGATCCTTCTCTTATACCTTCTGAGTTTCCTTGTGGGAATTCCATTTGCTCCCTCTCTCCCCCCTTCCTGTCGTCCTCTTTTTTTCTTCCTCAAATTGATATGGTGAACCAACCAACATCAAATTGTGAAGAAATAATTGATGTTGACATGTGGGAATGTAATGACAAATTGACAATCAACTTCTTTATGCTTCGTTCTTTTGTGAAACACTGGATTCTTATAAATTAGAATAGCACTTGTGTTATCAACATGCATGGGGGTAGCATTTTATGAGGGAAGCCAAGTTCATCTATAGAATATGCCGTACCCAAACATCCTCAAAACAGGCTGACGGCATAGAGTGATATTCTGCTTCCGTAGAGGTTTTTGAAACTCTCTCCTGTTTCTTACATTTCCAACAGATTAGTGCGTCTCCAAGATAGACAGACCATCATGTTGTTGAATGACAAGTGCCTGGACATCCTGCCCAATTTACATCTCAGTATGCCTTGAGGATTAAATTGAAATTAGATGGCAAGAAAACTCCATGTTCTGGAGTCCCAAGGAGATACCAAATGCCATATGATGATGAGTGGGCTGAGTCATGAGCTGGCTGACAAGATTGATAGCTTGAGAGATATTTGGTCTTGTGATTGTCAAGTAAATAAGACTGCCAATAAATTTCCTGTAGATGGTAGGTTCTACAAGAAGGTTTCCATCATCATTCTGATATTTCACATTCAATTCTAATGGAGTGTCAATGGGAGTTGGATTTCGCATTCAATTAATTCTGGTATTTGTATAACCAGCCATTGTGCCAACTATTTATTCATTTGCCTACAGCAACACTTAAATGGGGATTTGGTATTGTAAAACTTTAGAAATCATTCTTATTTGAATTAATTTCTGCTGCTTCCCTATGGTTATAAAAAATTTTCTTCATTTTTTGAAAATTGTGACTGTATTCATTGCTCAAAAGGAACTGTACTGTATCAATGATGTATACTGAACTCAAAAAACCATCATCTAATTTTCTTCATTTGATCGTCTTTAATATTGATTATCGATTCCGAAACATTTTCTTAAATTTGGGCAGGTGGATTGGTTGACAGAAAAGATGCGTAGCAATAATTTTACAGTCTCTTCTATGCATGGTGACATGCCTCAGAAAGAACGAGATGCAATAATGGCAGAGTTCCGATCGGGTACCACTCGTGTTCTAATTACAACAGATGTGTGGGCAAGAGGTCTTGATGTTCAGCAGGCAAGTGTTTTAACCCCTGGGATAATAATGCCCTTTGTTGTGTCTTTGGAATGCATGAACACATCTGCATTTTTCCTTTTGACTTTCTCAGTCCAGTCAATAAAATTTATTCTACCTTGTGGTTCTGAAAAGTTCTAGCCTGTAGTGAATTTTCTTTGATCGACTTGATTGTATTAAAGGGATAAAAAAACAAACCTTGTACTGCAGTTCCCCTTTGCCTCATTGACATTTGGTTTATCTGTTTCATGCCTTTGGAATCTCACTAGTGGATGAGTGATGGAAAATCTCTCTCTCTCTCTCTCTCTCTCTCTCTTCCTGGGTTTTCCTTATAAAATTTTGAAATCAGGAGAAAATTGTTTCCTACCAAAATTTTGGAATATCAATTTATAACATTAGAGAAGCAGGGTTCTGCTGCTAGAATTCCTGAAGGTTAAATAAAATTGTTTCTGCTGCCAAAAAGGGGAGAAAATAGTGATGCTGTAAGAAACTTCAGGCATTGTAGTGTTAGAATTGCTGATATCAGAAGAAAGTTTTCTCTGTGTCCATCGTGTTGCTGGACCTGGACCTTGGCACAAATTACCCATTGCCATACTGGAGGGGGTATTTCCCACGGCCATGCCTGAACTTCGCCTGTATATCCAAATCTGTATGAAGGTCCAATTTAGATCCAAGTTTGTGCTTTTTTGGTCTAGTGTTCATTAAACATTTTGTATGTGCTTGAGGAATGAGTCTTAAGCCTTAATTTGTTTAGTTTCCAGTAAAGTATACATTTAAGGTCCTCCTTAAAAACACACAATATAATAAATATATAAGTGGGCAATGTTCGACAAGTAGACTGCATGTTGCTTATATGAAGCCCAGCTCGTGGGGCCCACTGATGGTTCTTATTAGTGGGGGTTCGGGTACATGGAAAGGCGTCCTTATGGATGAGTGCCAACAAAAATAAAAAAAAAAAAAAAATCAGCCCGCCGTTAGATCATCATCAGTCCTTGATTTATTAACTTTAATGTTTAGTGTTTTTTAAACCATAGATTTCTTTTAGATTCAATCCAATTGTGGATAACGGTATGATGAAAGTGAAAGTGAAAGTGAACTTGGTGCCAGATCAAGGGCTGACATTTTTCAAAGGTGCGCCTATGGGTCCCACAGAGCTGGACTGCATATTATATTGTAGCTCATATGAGTGCATTCCTCATATATATAAAAATAATTGCTTTTTGGCCATTTGGTACTAGGGTCCATGGCTATGAACCCCAAGCAGCCATATTGGATCCCTGTCCATGGACCCAAGCATAAAATGGGTCCAAATCCTTTCCTCCGAGCCAGATCCTCTAGGTATTCAGGCACTTCTTTCGACCCTGATGATATTTTAACTTTCTATTATCCCTGTTTTTGGAATTAGTGCTATTTGGCCAAGTGGTGTAACTAGAAACTGTTTTCATTTATCGATCTGATTACTGGATGCAGAATTTACTTTGGCTTGCCTTTTATGCAGCTTAACTACTGCATGTAGTAGGAAAGAAAAGACAAGTCTCGAGAAAAGATGGTTTTGTTTAAATTTGCAATGCACTGGACTCCTACACTCCCCTTAGTTTCACTTTCGTCTGAATGTTGCAATTTTGCTACTACTATTGAATGCTGTTTCCCATGTTCCATTGGTTCAGGTTTCTCTGGTGATCAACTATGATCTTCCAAACAATCGTGAGCTTTACATTCATCGGATAGGTCGCTCTGGCCGTTTTGGGCGTAAGGTATATGAAAGATGTGGCTTGAATATGAAATGAAAAGAAAATTGCCTTTCTCAATCAATCATCATATAACAGTATTTTGAAAATGTTGATCCCACCACCTTGGTTGTGAGAATTACATGAATACTGAATGTCCCTTATATTTCTTGCTAATTTATTGACTTCCTCCCATATGCATGCCTTTTCCTTTTAAGTATGGCCTGTTTGTATGTAGCCTAGAACACGGATGAGGATTCAGAATCTTCTGGGGAAGCGGTGCAGCATGCATTTCCCATCTTCAAAAGTTGTCTAAGATGGTGATGGATGAGAAGAGAATACCTCTATTCATCTCCTTCCTTTCATGAATGTATTGTCTCATCCACATTTGTTTGTTCCATGTAAACAGGCTGTTTGCGTTCACATAATTTTGAACAGTTAACACTGTCATCATCAATTTAAAGATGTTCTACTATTGTTCATTCTAAAAAATGAGTCCTGCTGCTTTTAGTGAGATGACGTTGTTGTGATATTAAACTGACTTGCTCTTTCACTTTCTGGTGGCTTCTAGGGTGTGGCGATCAACTTCGTGCGTAGTGATGACATCAGGATTCTAAGAGATATAGAACAGTATTACAGTACACAAATTGATGAAATGCCAATGAATGTAGCTGATCTTATATGAGATGATGGCAGCTTTTCTTTTCGAAATGAGTGTGTTATTCAGCTGAGGCAGAGACAGCACATGTGATGATGCTTTGAGCTTCCAGTGTGACATTTCACGTGAGACTTGGTTGTGGATGCATATAAATATTCACAGATTTGAAGGCTGCTGATTTTCTGTAGTGAACAACAACGCTAGAGACATGTACTGGGTCCTTGGAATGATGTCTTCTGAAAATTTAAACTGGGTTTTCTTGTTTGTTAGCAGCTTTAAGCTGGAGGATTGTTGCCTTTGATTACTAACATGCTTTTGAAAATATTGTATTTTAATTTGTGCAAATAATCTGTGATAACCTGCATTGATTGGATGATAAGTGGATACCCAGGTAAAGTCCTCCATGAGTGTAGAATGATCGATTTGAGGACTTCCAATTAATGCAGTTACCTTTTGACTTGGTTATGGTTTCTGCAGTCAGTGTTGACTGGAGAAGGATGAGCATGACCATGAGGCAGTGGAAAGAAAAAACTGCAATACCACTGCATGGGGGGAAGTAGAATTTGGCACATGTTGGACCTTATTAATCCTTGCTTGCCAATTACTAATTGCATGCCTGGACCTAGCGATGTTTTGACAGTTCTCATGTACTCTAGTTCATTTTGCTGCATGTTTTGGTATTGAACACGTTCATTCTTATCGGGGCCGACTTCAGCTGGAATGCCGGATGGATGCTTCACGCTCGTCTTGAGATTACCGTTGCAGAGCATTCCCATCATGTAAGTTGGGAATGCTAATAAAAATTCCAAACCAAATCCTTGATTATTAATTGCTTAAAAACTTTAGTGCCTCTTTGTTTGCATTTGAGTAAATATGCATTGAATACATAGGAATTTAGGGCCAAAATGAGCTCTCCATTGGGGAACTATTATAGGGATGAGGTGTGAATAATATGAGGGGCAGAGGCCTTATGGCACTCCGCAAAGTCCCAAGTGGGTGACTGTTGAGTTAAATATGCATGATGATCGTGTGTGATCAAGTTTCTGTGATGTCATCCCAAAGTATCCAGGGCTTGAACCTTGAATAGCTATGTGAGAATGGCCTATTTATCACTTGGGCAAGGAGCCATTTTCACTTCATTGTGATGTTATTGATCTTTTGAGTCACTGCTTTTGGCGCCTATGACCTTCCCCTCCCAACAGTTAGCTGCTGGTGAAGATAAAAGAGGTAAAGGTTATCAGAAAATGCAAAATGACTCCAATTTTTGACTCATAAGCTTGTGCAACGTGACATACGAAATCATTGCCAAAAGTTTTGATGCAGAGACTATAACCTTTGCTTTCATCACTCACTATCACAAAAGTAGAATGTGTTTTGTACTAAGCAGACGAGCATTAGATCAATATTCATGGTGGCAAAAGAAATCATGCATTTAAACAATCGGTTCACATGGCTTTCTACTGCTTCCACTCCAAGGATACTTCAGACTCATTTTTTCTTGGTTAGCACGATCTATAGATCAGTAACCACATCCATTAATCATGTTAGTAATAGTATGCTCAATTCTAACGATACCAACTCCTACTGTAACAAAACTTGAGGAATTGATATACAACGGCAGACAACTCTGAATTCCAATAAATAGGCCCTCTGCGGGGTTCCACTTCCTTCTTTACTGAGAGAAAGCCTCTTAGTGAGACACTCAAGGGGATCTGAACTCCATCACTAATATGCCCTCTTATAGGCATGCCATCCTGTGGGTGAATTCATGAGTTTGGTTTAGTCAACCCTGGACCGATGTAATAAGACAATGGTGATGATGATGACGATGAATGTTAGATGGATCTACAAGTTCAATTTTATTTTTAATTTGATGCAATGGTGTATCATGTATGATTGGATCTTTGTAGAAGTATGTTGAGAGCGAAATATCAAGGGAAGAGCGAATGTGTTTGTGAACAAATTTGTCATAGATAGCTCCTCTTATGATGGAATGAAAATTGACATACAAGACATAGGATTGATGTTAGTCTTAGCACTTTATTCTTACTCTTTTCAATGCAAAGCCAAGATCTTACGGAGCTTATGGGCTGGCCCATCTGAGCCCAACTCATGCCTGGCTCACATTGTCCCAGATTTGGAATATGTTTATAGCCAAGTAGTTGGATCCAAAACTAAACTGCAAGCCAAATGTTAATGGGTTAACTCATGCATGCTTAAAGACCCAGCCCAGCCCAACATTTTTAGCACAAAAATTATTTCCTTGTTTATAAAACGGGTCAAGGTTGGGCCTATCTCTTAGGCCAATGGACTGGATGCAAGCCCGAATCACCGGTTTGAGTAAGCTTGAGCCAAGCCTGGCCCATGAGCAGCCCTACTAAATTTACTTGCAACACCCAACACTCTCTCTCTCATCCAAACCAGGTAAGAAAACGGCCTTGAAACTAAATATGGAAACTGGATTCAAGGACCTGCACAGTTTCCAAAAATAGACCCATAAACATAACCCATCCACACCCTATTTTCAAACAAACTTTATTTTAAAGAACAACACTCCCCTTTTCCCTCCCTCCCTCCAAATATGGTATCTACTTATCTCCCACCCTCTGCTCTCCATAAAAATGCCCATGCATTTTCCATCCCCCTTGCTTTTGTCCTTTTCCATTTTTGAGCCCTCACCTTCTCTCTCTTTTCCTCTTTCTCCCCATTCTCCACTCTAAATTTAGAGGTCTCTTTCTACCCAAGAATCTATTCTGGGTCTCATTCTCCTCTCCTTTTCTCTGCATAAATAGGCCACTCTTCACCCTGTTTCCTTCGGATTTGGATGTGAGGAGAAAATGGGGCGAGGGAAGATTGAGATTAAGAGGATTGAGAATGCGACGAGCAGGCAGGTCACCTTCTCAAAGCGCCGAGTTGGGCTGCTCAAGAAGGCGCAGGAGCTATCTGTTCTCTGCGACGCTGAGGTTGCTCTGATTATCTTCTCCAGCACTGGGAAACTCTTTGAATTCTCCAGCGCAGGGTTGGTGTCTCTATCTTGGTTATTTTGATTCCTTCTTATTTGTAGTTTGTGTTTGCACCTTTTTGAGTGTTCTCTTTTATGTCCTGTTTGCATTTGTTGTTGTTTCTTCGTTCAATTAGTATATACTGTTGCAATCGAATTCATGGCTGTTGCTTTTGTTTGTTTATTTGCTAACCTCCTTTTGGGCATGTTCTTTTTCTTTGGGGTTTGTAAATGTTGTTGTTTCCCATCCATTTAAGCCACTGTTGCATTTGAATCTTATGGTTGGAACTGTTTTTTTCCCCACACCATTTCTTTTTGGGATTTTTATTTTTAATTTTTAGGCCTGCAAATGGTCTTGTTTTCTATCCCAATGAGTCTTTGTGTTTGAATGGATGGTTCTGGTCTTTTTTTGTGGGTGCATTTGAGAGATCATTGAATTTCAATCAAGAACTGGAATGGGAGAAGATTTGAACCCTGGGTTTTTTTTTATTTTTTTATTTTATGGGAAGTTTGAAAGTGTGAAAGGGTAAAAAGAAGGATGAAGAAGGCACAATCTATTGCATTGGGATGGCTTATTCAGGATACTTTCTTGGGAAATAGATTCGGGATGCCTCTAGATAATTGGTGAACCTGGTTTTTGCAGGTGTTTTGAAAAACAGCATTTTCCAAGATCTGATTTGCACATCATGCAGTTGTTCAAATAAAATCAGATTTATTTTAAATCATAAATCTAATTTTCTAGAAATGAAGCCAAGGTTTCCCTTCTTTGATCTTTCCTGCTTCCTCCATGTCTTCATCAAGTGTTTGAGGCCCCGAGTTGCCTAGAGACTTGGTCTCATTGACACTAATTGAGTCAAATGAGTATGGCCCAGTACAGGGACAGATCCTGCGCGAGTTGCTCTAATCGGTGACCGCAGGAGTCGAGTCTCTTGGAGTTCCTAAATTACTAACAGAAGGGCCAGGCTTGATCAACCAATACTATTACAAATTTTAGAAAACTTTTGAGATGACTAAAATGAGACACTGTAATAGCAAAATTATGGAAATACTAAAATCAATAAAATACTAAGATCATGAACTAAGAATTTTCAAATAGAATTAAAACCGCAACATATTAAAAAAAAAAAAAAAGAAGAATAGTGATATAGAGAAAATACAATTATTCTAGGGAAAGTAAGGATAGTAACTTATTGATCATAAGCCATATTCTATTAATAGAAAAAACACAGAGAAATAAAGAAATTTCCTTAAACTAACTTATAGAAGAAACTATAAAAGTAATATAATGCAGCTTCTTAACACATGCACAGATCATTAACGTAGACAGCTAAAAATATAACAAACAAGCCTCAATTGAAAAAAAAAAAAAACTAAAATATCTTTAGGTCATATAGTTGGGGACAATATATATCAATGAACTGCAAATCTCATGTGCATCCTTTTTTATATAATATACTTCCACTTTTATCTGACCCGTGAGACATTTAATTCAGAATGCTTTTTTGAGAACCTACATCCCTACCTCAAACATGCTTTTCTATGGTTTTTGAGCATTTAGTTCTTTGTATGACCTTTTTTCTTTTGAAACAGCAAGTACAACAGAATATAAGTATAGAAACAAAAATTAGTGAACTTACCTAAATTATAGTCAGGTTCAGAGGCATTATCATCAATGCAGTGAATTCATCTGCTTATAGGAAAAGAGGGAGTGGGGAGGGGGGAATTTCTCTTTTGATCTTAAGTTTCAATGGCATTATTATAAAAATGAAAAGTAAGAAATTCATTACTTTATTGGTGCCCAAGAATATGCCATACAGAGAATGACCAAACGATGTATTTTTAACAATTACTACAATCAATAGATTCTTTTATTGTGATTCTACATACATGTACATGATTGGCCAAGAGTATGCCATATAGCTACAGCAGAAATATTCAGCATAAACCTTACAATAGCAAGTCCACTGGTAGCTTAGTTGGTGAGGCACCTCCCTTCCACAGAAATAACTAGGGATCAATCTCTAGTTGTAGTGCTGATGGTGAGGGACTTGTGTGAGAGTGTGTGTGGGTGGTGTGATACTTAACTTGCGCAAAAAAAAAATAATAATAACAAAATATACAATGCATGCCATTTTTCATTACCGCGGTCTTTTGAAAACACATGTGCTAGATCTAGTGGACCATATGGATGAGAGGGATGGATAGGATGGTGTGAGGAACAACAGCATAATGGTAAGTGGATATTTGTGGGTCTTAGATTTTAATAGGTGAATGCGTTGGGATTCATTGGTTCCTCATAGAAGGGTGGATCTCATATAGGGATTGATAGTATGGATCTAGTGAGTTTTGTTTGGGAGGATGTATGTCATAAATCTAATATATCTTATATGCATTTCAATCTTCCACTTGTGATCTTACCAGCTACCAATCAGAAAGAAAGAAAAATGAAGATTCAATGCAACAATAAGCAAAGTCAAAATGCGCATCAGATAGGGTTTTTTGGCAACTCCTGGGGTGCGGCGAGTGTGAGGGAGGTAGACTGATCAAACGTGGGCCCAAGTGGGTCCCATAGAGCTGCACTGCAATGAACAATATATTAGTGTAACTCCCACTATTTGTAAATTCGATTCAGTTAACCAGTCATAACTAGATGTGGCAATGCTTCTCTCATGTGCTATAAGATGTTTTAAGTTCTTTTATGCAGAATGATGTAATTATTTGGGCAAATCTATTTCAGCCTTGATTTTAAAATGAAACTTAATTAAGTATCTTGACTTTAATTTGTTCTTTTGTTATTTGTGAAGCATGAAGAGAACACTTTCAAGATACAACAAGTGTGTAAATGGTTTTGAGACTTCATTGGTTGAGTACGAGGTGGAGGTATTGTATTACATTTCCTCTCACTGAAATTTTTCGAAAAGTTATACTTTTGTAATAGATTTAGGGACACAATTCTAGAACATCCTTATATTTTTAATAAACACACACAATACTACCATATGATTAGATAGGCCTTTACCAACCTTTATGATGCATGCAAATTTCATTATTTTTTAATGAACATGAGACAGCAGTAATTTTCACCCGAGAGGTACCTTTCATGGTTTCTATGAGAGAAAATGATCACAACCCTTCTGTGGCTCACCTGGATTAATATCAATTATGCTTAGATCAGGTGGTGAAATGGTCTCATTGTAGCTAAGATATTAGGCAAAAAAAAAAGCTCAACTGGGATTCAATCATCCCGACCCTCAATTTAAGGGTCTCACATTTTTAATGGTTTCTTATGTTCATTTTTTGAAGTCACTTATCCAAATTTCATTCTACTCTACATAAAGCCAATTGTTGGATTGATCACTTATAAAGCACAAGAGTTACTCCAACTCCAATGCATTTCTTTTTCTTAGAAGCTCCCTAGGCAGTGATTTAATCGTGCGCTTTCATGTGATCAATCTTGTTGTAGACACTATTTCAATTGGAAATTTGGAGCAATGCCTATACATACATAGGCGTGTCATTTGAATGGCTTGAATTCACAAATGGTGGGCTCATTGCATGGATCTTGAGAAATTGGATCATGCTACACTTTTGAGAAGCATAATATGCTATGTATTCATCCTAAAGGAAGGGAATGTGATGTGGACCATGAAGATAGTGGATGAAAAGTTGAACCTTCTATCAAAAGAAGGTAATGTGATGTGGACCATGAAGCTAGTGGGTGAAAATTTTGAGCCTGGTCCAGTTTAGAATCGTGATCCAAGCACCCATATTTTGCATGAGCACAAGCATATAAATGCATACATAGATACACATACTTCTCTTTCAAGTTCCTTCTGTAAGACAAAACAGAGGATGACTAGTGCATCTCGCACATTTTACCTTTTATTTTGTTGTATTCTTCTTTCAATTGAAATAATTTGTTTTCTTTTTTTATATCCTTACATTTGGAGTGAACTGTTATATCCCTAGTAACAGTTTTTTTTTTCCCACTTGAACAGAAGCAGCAAGCTAAAGAAGTAAACATCTTGAAAGATGAAATCGCAAGGCTACAAATCACACACCTGTATGTCTTCTTGTCCATTTGTCATATGTGTGGTTGGGTGCACTTCCATTGATGCCTTTTTTTACCACCTTGTCTATTTTTTTCTTTAGTCAGATGATGGGTAAAGAACTTACAGGTCTGAGCTTGAAAGAACTACAACACCTAGAGCATCAACTAACTGAAGGGTTATTATCTGTGAAGGATAGAAAGGTATTAACAACACTCAAGATTTTCAACAAATATGTTAAATTTTCCTGCTTCATTTACATGAAGCAGAAGCAAATAATTCAGTCCTTCAATTTAAACAAGTTAAACAATGTATTAGTTAAATTATCTCTAGAATCACATCAAGCTTCTTGGGCTCATTCGAGTTATGATGAATTCTAAGTTAAAACATTGCTACAGGAACAACTGTTATTGGAACAACTTGAGAAATCACGAGTACAGGTACACTTTATGCTCTGATCCCTTCCTGCACCATGGTTAGAAAGAAAGTAATGACATAGTTTTTCCTTAGGTATATCGTAGTAAGTTTCTCCTTAGCTATATAGTAGTACTTTATCCTTTCATGGCATTTATTTTGTCCATGTTTATCAGGAACAAAGAGCCACTGTTGAGAATGAGAGTCTGCGGAAGCAGGCAAGCCAAATTCAATGCTCTAGTGAAGTTCTCAATTAAAACTTGTCATGAGTGATGTATCACATATCTAGTAATTTATCTTATTCACCTTATACTTTGGTGTTTGTAGGTTGAGGAGCTTAGAGGCTTACTACCATCATCCGAACAGCCTATGCAACCATATGTCGAACTTCAACCACTTGATAAGACTCAACACTTCGTTAAGAAGCATTGTCACATAAAGCATGATGTGATACCTTCCAATGTCATGTACAATTTTGGTTTTGAGAAGCAGGAAGATTCAGATACCTCCTTGCAATTGGGGTAATGCTTGTTTCTTTATTAGAAGTTTAAACCCACCTTAGATGCATGCCAATCAAGGGAATCAACGATCTTTGCACTTGCAAAACCATAAACTTTTGGGACCTTATATAGCCATAACCACCAGTTCATGCTGATATTTCATGTACCTCTATTCCACATTAGGAGCTCCCAATCACAACTAAACCTGTGATTGTGATTGGAATGAGCCCCACAATTGAAACTTGTGAAAGTCAAACTTTCCCCTTTTAGTATCAGATTCTGTGATAATCATTGTTTGTGTTGTTCACCCCAGAAGTAGGGGTGGCAATTCCTGCCCCAACCTGCCCACCCAATCTGAACTAATCAAAATATGGGCTGGCTTTGGGTAGAGTCCAATATGGCTATTCCACCCGAGTCTGAAATATCAACTAATTGCACTTTGATCCACCAATCCAACCTGAATCCCTCCTGTAGATTAAGGGATTGGGAAAACACTTTCAACTTCCAGGTTGGATTTGAGATTAATAAATTGGTCGCATTTGTGTTGAACCGATACATGCCAACCAAAGTTCACAATCCAACACAAACCCAATCCCCACCCAACCAATCGCCACCCATAGCCTGAAGAAACTTTAGTTTTCTAAATGTCTTGTATGACGTTATTTTCAGGTTGTCTGACTTTTATTGCAAGAGGAAAGCACAGGAGAGAGAATCATGTTCCAATGACTCTGAGATGGAAACAATTCCAGGGTGATTCTTCAACTGAGAATGTCACTTTGCTCTTTGTTACTTCTTTCTTTCCTTGTCTTTTTTTTTTCCCAATGGGACATACTGCTTGTTCATTTCAATGCCTTTGAGGGGTATTTCTCCATGATAGAGCCTAAAAATTTGCCTTTTCCGTTGAGATCAACAGCACCACCTTATTCTGGCAAATGTACAATCATCAACAAGTTCTAGAGAACATAGGTTGCAAACTTGCATAGGTTGGGATTCTGGATGCTTTACACAAATAGTGTTGATGTTGGTACAAAAGACAGTTGTAATCTTGCTACTTGATATTAAAAAAATATATTTTAGAAGGCTGGTAGAAAGGTATGTGCATGTGTAAGCGGTATCTCGGCATGTATAGGCACCTCAGGCTATTTTAACACATTATGAATAAGCTCTGTCTTCATATGAACCAGGGCAGAGAACAAACATACAGGTCACATTCTTACACCTATTGTGTTAACAGGCAATGGCGGACCTAGGATTTTCATTTGAGGGGAACGGACTCAAACAGGCAATTGATTTCCAGGAACAAATTCAGGATTTTCATTTGGGTTTTTGGGGTGGATGCAAGTTCTTTTATGTGAATTTTTGAAGTAGAGCGTGAATTTTCATTATGATTTTAGAAGTGGACCAAGATCCAACAGGTGCGACCATCCCAACATGAATGTACTTTGGTCTGTCCTTATTTATAGGTGACATAAAAAAAATACAATCAAGTATTTAACTTTTAGGGAAAATTTTGGCAAGCTATATTTTTGCACGCATTTGTATGGTTGTGGGGTGAGAAATGACATTTTTGAAGTGACAGAAAAATTGTATAAACAACCCGTACTTGGATTCAAAATAACTAGCAATTGAATTGTCTTGCTTAAAAAACTTTTGAAAACAAAAATGGCTTCAAAAGAGAGATACTTAAAAATTAAGGCACACCGTTATACTCTATAGAAATTCTTTGTATTGTTTCACATCAATCTAAAGATTCAGATAGACATAATTGACACTAGCTTATGTTTACTTGCCATGGCCATAAATCTTTTAAAACGTTAAACTTGGTCATAAAATCAATACTATCAAGAAGCCCGTTGAGTTGCTTAGAAAAAAGTTTTAATCCATCTGACATGGATTTAGATTTCAACATTGCAAGCATAATGACCAATGTAAGTCCAAAACCTGAATCCATCATTTGACCTTGATCTTCTCCATCTCTGCCACCAAATTACCACTACCTTTAATTGGGGAATTATATGTCTCTTCTTCAGCACTTTCATGAGTGATTAGTGACAGAGATGCAAGAAAAACTCTAGAAGTGAGGAGAACACCCCAAAGCCCTTTATTTACAGGCTTTCTTTCTATTATGGTTCCCTTCCCATTATGGAACCCCTCTCCCACATTTGTAGGCATCAATAATCCCCATAATTAGCCAAATTAAATCTTTAACAATTGGAGGTTCAGATCTATTTATCTTCTTAGAAATTGCTTCTTCCACTGATGGGAAGTTACAAATTCACTGGGCATCCAGCAATATCAGTCATAATATCCAGTCACACTCTGGTGTTAAAACTAGCCACCTTCCCAGCTTTAAATTATCTGTCTTATGTTTCTCAAACTAGTATTTTTTAATGTATTGCATCGGTCCAGAACAACATATCAGCAGCAATTGCATCCTGTATAAGAGATGCTCACTGGCATATATAACAGCTATGGAAGCTGGTACTTTTTATCCAAGTTGGATTCCATCAGTATAGCAATAATCGGATGTCAAATTTCAATTTCTGACTGATAGAAGATATCTGATAGAGTTCACCTTAAGAGGACAAATCCCTTTAAATCTAACCTAATTTGAATTAAAATCAGCATCTTAGCAGTGGTTAATTAACTCTGCTCAATAATCTCTTCATATTAATGCCCTGATTTTAATCAGAAATGAGGTTAGATCTAAGAGAATTTCATCCTTCAACAAAAAATATACGTTACATTTTGTCAACGGATTCAAAATCAGCCTCTCTGTGCCGTCAGAGCATGGTTGACTGAGATTTTCAAATTAATAGATGGGCCCTGATAAAAATAGAAAGGTGGGTGCCATTTTTTTTTTAAATTCCCTATAAAAGCAATACTTGCAATTCAACTCATTCCAATAGTTGTATTACAATGTTACACATGTAGCCATTTAGGCTATACCCACTAATTTTTTTTTATTTCTTACTATTATTCCTTGTTAAAAATACAAATATAGCTACACTTATAGATACATTTAGAAAGAGGATGATGAGTTTGATCAAATCAAGAAGGGTCCTGATGCCATTCAATATCCAAGTGGCTGCAATCAACACAACCTTTGACTTTATTCAGAGCTGCTTTCCTGTGCTGTAACGGATGAAGTGATCGAGCACCATCATCTGCTCCCATCTCTGTTCCTTCAACATCTTTTTTCCTAGGCAGTTTCCGGGAGAAACTCTTCCATTTCGATTCAAACATACAAGCTAGAGGAAGATTACAAGACCACAAAAAAGAAGCCAAAATCAGCTAAAGCATTTTTGTGATGGAAACATAATAGCATGAAATAAGTGGTGCATTCACAACCAAAATGTGGGCAATGTTTTGATATCTTGAAAATATCACAGTATTGTAAGAAAATGGCATTTTTCCAATAATATAATGATATTTTTCAAAATATTAAAAAGTTGAATAAACTGCAATAGAATGAAAAAGAAATCGTGATACTATCAGAATAAAAAAAGCTAAACAAAGAAAAATCATATGAAACAATATACTTAACAGACATCTTTGTGTATTTTCTATTTTCTTGTTTTTCACACATTTTTCTAAAGATATCCAGATAGAAAATCAAATTCTAAAAATATCATAAGGTTTTTCTGAGATGGTATTTCCTTCAGAACAATATTTTTGTGACCCAGTACACAAGGAGTGATAACATGAGGCTTGCCCATCACAAATCCCTATCAATCAATCAAACCCCTCTGCAATGTTGGGCAACCCCAGTGCATCTTAATGGGAGTAAAGTAGGCCCCTCCATCAGAATGGAACCACAACAAAATTTCCAATTTACATTAAAAAAGCGAGCCTCGTAAAAATCTGTAAAATGGAGCTCATCTACCATCAATATCAACTGATTAATCAACCCATCTATCAAAGCAAACCTTGATGGACCCTATCTATCAACTCCATACGAATTTTCAATTTTACTGTTCAATTGGAGAAAGTTGTGTTCTAATCCATATGTTTTAACCCAGTAATGAATATCACTCTGATGAACTTGCAGTTAGGGGCAGTTACTGATACAAGCAGTAGCTGGTTTGATATTTTATTCTGGATTTGTAGGAGGGTTTCAATTTATAGGTTGGTTTGATATATTATTTGTTTCAATTTATAATGTTTTGATATAGTATAGGTGGGTTTCAATTTATACGTATTTGAAAAGGAGATGCATCTTTTGCCAAGGCAGTGTGATGCAACATTGGGAAAACAATGTGATGTAGCTGAAACAAATAAAACTTAGTCCTAGCATGAGGCAGAAAATCCACCAGGATTGCATCAGAATATGCAGGAAGAATGAATAGATGCATGTCAGAGAAAGAAGATCTCTTGGTCTTTTTATTTTTATTTTTATTTTTTTCCTTTTTCTAGGCGCTGTGGGATGCTAGGGAGTTACATAATCTAATAGTACTCAAGAACCCAATCCAAAACACCTCTCCCTCCAAAATGAGAGCGTACCATAAGACTGAGCCAGCCACTGGTTTGGTGACACAGGTCTCTGATCTCATAAGGTAGTTGCAATGACCAATGTAGCGGGGGTGTTGCCTACAATGATGGGTCCACATGTCTTCTGATCACACCTCCTGGTGATCTAATCCAAGCACATAATCATGAGTGTCAGAGCTCTGACCAACAGCCTTTCATGATAGGAAAGATCCAATATAAGGATGTTGCTGACCTCTATCACAACTTGTAAACTGCAATACATATAGTTGTCCAGACATGAATACAAGAAATAACTATAAACAGGTGATCAAAACCTGAGCTGGCCCACCCCTCATCAAGATGTGCCATTGAATCGAAGCACACCTGTGTGACTTGAAACTGGACCACTCACCTAAAAACGGCTCCTTACCTTAGTGGTAAGGAGTGACTCTTCTCATTGGGAGGTCCAGGTTTCGAACTTGGCTTTCTGCCTCCTTTCATATGTGAGCTTTTATTAACTCACATGTGTGAGTTGTGTAATTGTGCATGTGTGAGTTCCGTCTTTGCACATGTGTGAGTTGTGTCTATCTCCTCAAATGTGAGAATTCCTATCACATCACATGTTCATGAGTTGTGTCTGTATCTCCTTGCATGTGCGAGTTCCCATCATCTCAGATGTGCGAGTCTCATGGTCCCAGCCCCTTAGCTAGGTTACCCAAAAACAAAAAAAAAAAAAAACACTGATCCACTCAGCTGGAACAGTGCCAGCCAATTATAGTTTACTATCCATGCTCTACTACAACATAACGTGTGAAAGTACCTACAATTGGTGAGCATATCATTATGGAAGGAACCAGTGATATTCCCAATGCACAGTAGGGGCTAATGTGAGTATAAATGAATGGCTCTGATGTGATACCATTCACAGAATGAGAGGCAGTTGTTCATATGTATGAAAACATCAAGACAATTCCATTGGTGTACAAACTAAAAGGCAAAAGTAGTAACAATGCAACTTATTTATGTATTTTTTATACCAAAAAAAGGGATAATAGTTAAGAACAAAATTAAATGGAAAATTGAGTTGTGAACCAAGCTGATACCTTCACTTTGATCTTTAAATCCCTGAATTATGCACGCACAACTCCATGGCCGTCCAGCACGTGATGCTTTAGCTCCACCTTTGAGTTTGCCATTATGTTGTTTCAATCTATAGAAGAACAAAGGTTTAAAATTATAAAGGATAATAAAACTCTAATCAAAGTGTCAAGCTCAATGGCTAAAGACTCCCAATACTTGCACGAGAAATTTCCCCTCTGCAACAGAATCAATAAATATTTCAACAGGAAAGATTTAGTAGAAGTCCTAAAGATGTACTTTTATGTGATATATCAAGAATCCAAATTGAGATCAATTATATGCATTGGTGCCACCTCCATGGTCTTGAAAGATCTAGTGGTAGAGAGGATTGAATGACAACTTCTGGGGTGGAAGTCCACATACCTATCTTTAGAAGGTTGTGTTACTTCAATTAAACAAGCAAAAGCTAGCTTCGGTCACATTTGGGCATTCCTCGACTCATCGGTGCAGCCTCCGAGTCTCGTTAGATCTGGGGGTTGAGAGGCTAGAATTGGGTTTGTTTTCAGACATTGAAACTGTTGACCATGACTGCCCATCAGACAATTTCAGTTCTAATAAATTCTGATCCAATTTAGATACCCTCTGAATTGGGTTTGTTTTAGACATTGAAACCAACAACTGTCATATCACATTCATATACAATTTGCATTGCCCTCTAAATTGGGTTTCTTTCAAACATCAAGACCAACGATTATCATCTCTCATTAGACAATTTCAAATTCAAGTAAAATCTCGATATCATATGGATACTCTCTACATTGGGTTTGTCCAGAACATCGAAATCGAGCATTATCACCTCTCATCCGCATCTGGGGCAGTGTCTTTTTCTGCAAAAACATCCAATTTCCGCCACAGAATGCAAGCAGCAATTGAGAAAAGGAAGATCTATCACTTTCATCCAATCCCACAATCAAAATTTTGCTTGGAAAGCACAAAAGCATCGCCCAAATGACTCATTGGATGGAATTGCCATCTTTCCGTTAGAACCCCAAAAAAGAGCACGAAATAGAAAGTGTGATGAGGAACAAGTTGGTTGGGAATTACCGTCGACAGAAGTCGTTGGTGGCGCCAACGTATGTTTTTGGTAATTGGGAGGAGATGATGAGATAGACGGACCATGAACCCTTCGCACCCATTTTTTGTGATGGTCTTTTACGCGTTCTTATTGTTTTTCTTCTTCTTCTTCTTCTTCTTCTTCTTCTTCTTCTTCTAGTCTTGTTGGTGGTTGTGATTTCGAATCTTGAAAGAGTTTTTCTCCTCCTTGCTATACCATTGAATGAGGGAGAAAACACACGATGAATAAATAATTCATATCAGATGTCCCTTTCTCCGTTAGATTGTGGATTTCATGTATGTTTTTTATGCATTAACCAACCACTATCTAACCAACTCCTAGTAAAAAATCCACCTAGGAATTGGAGTGCCGTAAAGCTGTACGTTTCTTCCCATGTCTTGCATTTGTATTTGAGGTAGGTATCTATTATGCATTTTGTGTGGATTTAGTGAGCCCAACCCATACATAAGCCATCTTGGGTCAGCCTACTAACATCATCAAGAGGCAAGAGAACAACAATACCCAACTTCTATTTATCCTCCTAATGACATTTTTTTATGTTAGTCATGGAGAGTAGTAAGCTATCTTATACGTGGCTGTCCTAACCTATCGTCCCAGGGTTCCCCATGCACGGACACTTCTGCCTCTTGGGGTAGTACTCTTCTACTGCCTTGGTCAAGTCTAGACTGCTCAAAGTAATTGTTCCTCCTAATTCTATTTAAAACAAAAAGAAAGTTGGACCCCTGCTAATCACAAGAAGACTTGTATATCTGGTCACATTTAAAAATAAAGAAATAAGGTCCGTTAGATGTTGGTTGTATAAATGGGTCAGGTTCGGAAAAAAGGTTGGATTTTGCCAACCTCCCATTTGTCATTTGTAATTGCTTATTATAGTTTTTAATAGCTAGTAGGAAATTTTACCAAAAAAATTATAGAGGAACCCATTATTCAACAATTAAGAATTTTTCCAAATGGGATTGCCGAAAGTTTAGGTTTTTTTTTTTTGAATAAATTACAATGGGTTGACCTATGCTCTTTTACCCACCCATGCCCCTTTTCTCCATCCACGTCCACCTCAGAAAACCTGACCATTGCTGTCTTGGATTGGTTCTTTAGTTAGTTTGGGTTATGGATCATCCATATTCCACATGGCTGTCTATGGGTTCTCCCCTTCTTGATTTTTATTTGGTGATCTAAAATCATTCATCCACCATGGGATTTAACGACGTTCTACTCACATGCATCCAATTGAAGCTGACTCGCATAAACAGTTTTCCCCATTGTTCTTGTTTGAGGGACCCCCTCATCCATCTTCCATCTTTGATATTTTTTAAAGGAAAATGATCTAGTTTCATCCAGTAAATATTATTTTATGACATTCTACAGTTACAAACAGACATTTAATCGTTCGAAGGATGTTTTTTAGTTGAAGTTGGTCCATTGTTGTTTAGTCAATGTTGTGAATAGAGCAGAATACAACATCACCATTCATTGGAATATGCATTACACATGGGATTTACCAAAAAAATCCTACCAATTAGGGTAACTACAACTAAGGACCCCAAAAATTTGTATTATTGATAGAGGACCTCATGCCCAAATCTCATATTTCTATACCGAAATTTCCCATCCTTATGTTGATGTCAACAAAATCCAACAGCACCTAGTCAGAAAGAAAGAAAGGAAGAAAAACCGGTGGGAGTGTTAAGAATGCTATCCTAGCTTTTTTTTCCCAACATACGATTTTCTCTTAGTGTCCAGAGTAGCAAGATACACTGCCTTAGTTTGGAGTGAAATATGAAGATCCAATGTCGAACTTACAGGATGTGTTAGAATGGAGAAGATACAGATCAGAGGGTCTTGATTAGTTCAGCTTAGGACTAGTTCTTGGTTGTTTTTGTTGTCAAACAAAGAAATTTCAGAGAAGAAAAAGTTGGGGGCTAGTTGAACTCTGTACAAAAAAAAAAAAAAAAAACAAAAAACAAAGAACAAAAAAAACAAAAAAAAAAAAAAAACCCACTCATTGGAAGAGCCTGGGCACTACAGATGCCATCGCGGCCACAGCTGCTGCCCATCACTGTTTCACTGCCTCTGCGGATGTCGCACAGTGCCTCATCTCTCTCTATCGCCTTATCCCTCTCTTGTGGAGGTTGTGATTGCATGATTGAATTCGTCATCTCTTGCTCACACTGATCGCTCTCCTCCACAATGTCCTTTGCCATTGCGATCGCGCTTCTCTCGTTCCTCTTCATCTATCACTGCAGGGGCTTATCCAAGCTGCATCATCTCTATTACTCTAGGTTAGAACAACCATCATCTCTATTATCCATCTTTGTTCAAATTGTCCGAGGCTTTTCTGTCTCTGTGTGTGTGTGTGTGTGTTTTTTTTTTTTTCCCTCTTTCTTTCCTTCATTTAGGTTCCTTTGTTTCACTCATGGTCTTGAATGATTTGAGTTGTATTTTTGAACTTTAAATTGTGGACCCGAATTCGCTATTGAAGCATGTAAATGCCATGGACATGTTGTATCTGCTCAACGTGCAGTAACCTTATACTTATTTGTCTTCAGATGATTTAACTTAAAATTCTTGTACAACACAAATATTGTTAGAGTTTTTTTTAAAGATATCATGATTTGGAAAACAATCTCCCTTTCCGCAAGTCTTTCATTGTATTCTCGAGTAACTTATTAATGAAGTCATCCATGGGTATTAGAGTATCTTCAGTGTTAGTATCTCAACCAATGTTTGACAACCCAACATGAATGCTATTTACTACAAATTACAGTTTATCCCATAGATAAGGATCATCATTCACACCATGTGGCTCAAATTGTTGTAATAGCAAATGCTCAGATGAAAAGAAAAAAAAGACTTTAATGTCTTCATCAAGATTAACGGTGGGATAAATAGTATCACTAGAATAGATAGTTCCCCCTTGTATAACTTCATGTGCTTGAGAATTCGAAACATCAGATCTATAGCTTTTTGAAAAATCAATACCAGCATCACTGCATCCAAATAAGTTGAATATTAATCTATCTTATTAATATAAAAAAAATCAAAGCCCAATGAAGTGAACAAGATAAAATCATACCAAGCTAACCTAGGTGGATGGTGTATAGGATATATAACAACTTTCCCCTTCAAATGACTGATTATTCGACTGAGAGCATTTTGATTGTTTTCACCTATTATACTGTGCTAACCTAGATGGATAAACAAGTAATGGATGATAAAAGCATATATATATATGTGATTTTATTTATACATTATTTAACTATGAGGAGAATAAAGACATTTACAATATCCAACTTAGGGCAATGAGAGTCATTCAATTACACGAACTAAGATTTGAAAACTTAAGGACCTGAGTCGGAAATGACAAATAATCAGTATAATCACTAAACATGTATAATTTATAAAGAGCAAAATTAACATCATATTTAAAACTTGACATCATTGGCACATTTCACTAAAGATTTAGTGTGTAAATAAGTTACCACATAGAACAATATATGAATAGCATCTAAGATGGATTTAGACCACCTTACCAATTCTAATAACTCACAAATGGATAAAAAAAAAGTCCAAATTAGTTGGGGGTGAGTGACGACAAAAAAAGTAAGCATCATGTTTTTTCTCTATTTTGCTTAGAAGGCAACTCATAAGTGATGGAGAGATGAAGAAAGGATGCAGAGAAATAATATGATAGAGGGAGAGATAAAGAAAGGGAAGAGAAAAAACATAAAATAGGGAGAGATGAAGTAGGACCATCCAGCACTATAAATAAAAACAAGCATCGGCAATGGAGGAAAAAGAAGCATATCATGGTAAGAAGAAGGCACGTGGGGAGTCCCTCTCATTTTCTTTCTTTTTTCTTTTTTCATTCATAACTTTATTCTTTCCAATGGATAACAAAAGAAGGGTTTTTTGTCAAGAATATAAGGAGGAGTAGTTTCGATGTAAAAATATGAGATTTTGGAGGGAGGTCCTTCATTGCTAATACAAGTTTTTGAGGTCCTTAGTTGTGGTTACCCTAATTAGAGGGATTTTTTTGTTGAATCACCCTCTTATATATTATATAACTTATGATATATATTAATAGATGACAGGATGAGTCAAGCCAGGCTAGGCTTTTGAATATATATTATATAGCATTGGTTTTCATGCGTAAAAAAAAATAAAAAACCAAAATACTATCACAGGATCAATCTAGTGCTGTCAAAATTAAAAAGTTTTTTTTTATAGGTATCAACCCATCTATTTGGGCTTTTCGGAAAAAATCCCCAATATATTACATATTTTCTCTTGCATGGTATGCGGATTTGACTTTTAATCCCCCGTATCTCCCAGTCAAATCCTAGGCCCGGTACAGTGCCCCAAGATTACAAAAGACCAAAAACAAAAACAAAAACAGAAGAAAGTTAGAAAAACAAAAACCATAAAAATAAAACACCATGGACTTTGTCTTTGTAACCCTTACTTGCAGTCTTTGATTAGCGAGCAACAACGAACAAAGAAAACGCGTGTAATATATTGACATACTGGAATGATGAAATGAGCGCATATCATTTCATCTAAGCAGCGCAGCGTTCAACAACTCACGATCGAGTCAGCAGATTGCGATCTGGGGCTACATCCAAACACTCTTCGATCGATCGATTGATCGGTCCATCGAACGAGAGAGAGAGAGAGAGAGAGAGAGAGAGAGAGAGAGAGAGAGAGAGAGAGAGAGAGAGATTTGATTCATAGTCTTGTTGGTTGGTTCTGGAAATGGCAGCTCCTCCTGCAAGAGCTCGCGCAGATTACGATTTCCTCATAAAGCTTCTACTCATCGGAGACAGCGGCAAGTTTTTCAATTCCTCTCATTTCTCTTCGCTCCCAGGCGAACTTAGGGTTTTCTTCCTTTCCTTCCCGTGATCATTTCGATGCATGAATCGCACAATTTGTCTGTGATTTTACTATGCCTGTTTCCATATGCTTAGATTTGAGATTGATGTGAGATTTTGAATCGCTCTCTGTCTGTCTTGATGTATCTATTTCCTTGCTTGGATTTGGGGCACTTGGTTTGATGATCTAGGGCTTGGGTTTGATGGGTCATCTCGCAATGAGCTTTTTAATGGAGGAATTTGACCAAATTTGGTGCTTTAGTTGGTGGCATGCAAATCTAAAAGAAAATGCAGAAAGGGTTGGTCCATATCTAATGGAGAGAAGGGCAAAGCAATGGGTATGCTAGGTTCTTCCAGTTTTGGAGATTTTGGGGCATGATCCATTTAAGGTAGGGTGTGCCTCATGAGTAAGCATGAGGGATCCCCAAGTTATGGGGCCTGGTTTTATTGACCTTGGGATTTGAGGATAGTGTAGGTGACCATTTGATTTTTGGGGTTATCATTTATCCAGATAAAGTAGGAGAAAACTAAGTGGTAAGCATGTCTTTTCCATTGCATAGTAATCAATGTTGTGGGAAATGCACTGCATGGCGTTTACACAATTCAAGGTTTATTATTTATTTATGTTGCCCCCCTTCCTTTTCTAGAGAATCCACCGTAGCACTGGCCAACCTCCTAACGTGCTTCAATTGGACAAATCCTTGGGGAGACAAATTTTTGGCTTCCACAGAGGATATGGAGCCTCCGAGGAACCCCATTGTTGGAAATCCAAGAGATAGCATTAAAGGGAGTTACTCTTAAAGGGAGTTACTCTCAACCACTAATCTATCTTGGAAGGAAGAGAAAAACAAATGAAAAGCCTCTAAAATGACCAACACCTCAGTCTCATTTGATTTCTTGATGCCCACGTTCTTAGAGAATATGAGCATCACATTCTCTCTGTGGTCCCTGAGCATACCTCTAAAACCCACTGGCCATGTCTTCCCTGTTGCCTCCCTGTCAACAATGAACTTCAAGGAACCCTTTCTTTTTTTTTTTTTTTTTTTTTTTTTTTTTGGGTTGGAGGGGTTGGGGCGCGCACAAGCTTCCACCTTCCTAATTCAAGGCAATGAACATTGCAAACAAGCCTCCCAATTGAGCAGAATGTCATCTATTCTCAAAGTATCAAACTCCGCCGTCTATCTTGACCCCTTAGCTATTCACCTCCTTATAATACAAACAGGACCACTAGAGACTAACCTTGCTCCTCAGAAAACTCCATTGTTCCTTTCTTTCTAAATGGACCACACAATGACATATAGGGGAATAAGTCTCGAAAGAACTGCCCTACATTAAAAAAAAAAAAACGACAAAAATTCCATGCCTCGAACATTCTAGCCATAGATTTAGACATAAACCACTCTAATCCGCATCTCAAATCGAGGTCACTCCACAAAGAGGAAGCAACACTACAAGGCAAGAATAGTTGATCCATTGAATCCAATCCCTCCTTGCACAATGGGCAAACATTGGAAATCTCCTCCAAAGAATAGCCTCTCCTAAGATTATCAGCCATAGGAACCTTTCCCTTAGCCACCAACTAGCACAAAGTCTCCACCTGAGGAGGCACCAATCTTGCCCACACAAGTGAGCAAGGATACTTGAATGAGGAAACATCCTCTAGGGCACTGTAGAAAGACCCAATAGAGAACACCTAGAAGGACTATGTTTCCAAATGCGCTTATCAGCTTCCTCCCTACATAACAGATTAGAATGAATACTCAATAAGGACACATCCTCTGACTCTTCAGAATGACGCTAGGACATCACACGAGACACATATACTGTTTTTACATGCAATGCAAGGTTTTCATAATTATTAAGATTTAGGTGATCTTCTTTTTTGTTTTTTATTACATGGCTCGTGTGTTTTATCATGCGTCTTTTAAATTAAGTTAGCTTGTTTCAGTATTTTTAGGGAGGCCTTTCTATGCCATGCTGTATGGTCATGCATGTAGCGACAGGAAATGCTGTGCCTGTGTTGATGCATGCAATATGATGCAGGTTATAGCATTTAATGAGTGTGACTTATATAATGGCCGTGTATGTTAGGCTGCTCATTGTCTCGACGCAACATGATGCATATAGTGCGGTGCTTTTGATAATGAAATATGTACTGTACACAATTATAAAGTATGTGTTAGCAGCCATAGCAATGTAACTGGTCCTGATCTTGTTTGATTACATTTTTTTAATGTACCTGGGTGATGCAATTGTGTTGTTGGTGGTAGGTTTTTATGTGCAATTCATATATTTCATAATTATTTTTTATCTTGCATCTGTAAAAGTTCGGTGTTTAGGGAATCCCATTCTATGTCATGCTAAAGATGTTTACTGGTTTATTGATCCAGGAACCATTGCCATTGAACCTTACCTTGGGGAGGTTTGGCAGATGGACTCCAATACCTATATTATAGTGGTTTTGACACTTCTGCGTGATTTTATCATTTTAACGTTGGTCATAGATGAATTTAGCCTTTAGACAAACGATGAAACTTAGCCTTATTACGTTGCAAGGGGATAATTTGAAACGTACAACCTTTAAAGGGCTTGTGTAAGAGCCAGAAATTTTCAGGTCTCCATGGCCTTCAGAGGGATTGTTGGAGGTCATAAGCTTTGAAATCTATGGCCTTTAGAAGGCTTGTATATGTTCCAGAACTGTAAAGGATGGCTAATTTCTGTTCTGCCTTGTTGACCCAATGGATTTATTATGTATGAGACTCGTTGCCATTTAATTTAGACTTCAGGGGCCCTTTGCAATTTGATAATATTTGACTAATTTCTATCTTGGCCTCAGCAACTTAATTGTTTTCATCAATCTCCTTGTATGTGGTCAAGAAATGTTTAAGTTTGTGACGCACAAAAGTTATGCTGATTGCACACTATTCTTTTAGAGTAATCTTTTTTATTTATTTTGTTTTTTTTTTTTTTTCTTGTGGGTTTGTTTTTGGGGGGGGGGGGGTGTGGGGGGGTCATATTTGTGATTATTACGTGGATGGTATTGATGCTCTGGGCATTCCTGGTTCAAATCAAGCTTTAATAGCCTTTCTGAGTCATGAATTTAATAATGTTGATCTGGGTTCCTTGAAATATTTCTTAGGCATTGGAGTAGCTAAGGCAATGTAAAGATGTAGTCCTTTTTTCTTTTTTTTTTTTTTTTGGGCAAAAGATGTAGTCTTCTATCAATAGAAAATGCTGTAATCATCATCATTGCCTTATCGTTCCTTCTTGGGTTAGCATTTACTTGCAGAAGTATGCTTTGGATTTACTTCATGATACTGGTCTATAGGGGCATCACAAACTATGATGCCCAAATATAGCATGGATTCGGAGGGGAAACGTCATGGAAACTTTAGGGACATGGATTTTACGTAAAAAAGTGAAGTACTGGATATGATATGACACGATATATTGCCCATTTCGAAGTATCCGCACATCATGGATAACAAATTGAATCTCCCTTTGAGCAAAATTTTTGTGTCAGATAATACACTGGGAATATAACATGATCTGGACTTTATTAGAGCTTAGTTGACCAGCTAATCTATTTGATGACAGCTCAACTAGATGTGTCCTATTTCATTCTTATGCTGAGCAATGTAAAGAAGCTTCCAAGACATGGCATCATGCACGCTAATCATGGCCATCTTGACGTCAAATTTAATGGATGTAGATTGAGCTGATCATAGACTGATAGGAGATTGACTACTGGTTATTGTTCTTTGGTTAGTGGTGATCTAGTTACTTGAAAAAGCAAAACATGTCTCACAATCTCACAATCAAGCACTAGGGTTGAATATCGTGCAGTGGATGGTATTGAATATTGATGCCGTGGGCGTTCCTTGTGCAAATCAAGCTTTAATAGCCATTCTGAGTCATGAATTTAATATTGTTGATTTGGGTTCCTTGAAATATTTCTTAGGCATTGAAGTAGCTAAGGCAATGTAAAGATGTAGTCTTTTTTTTTCGTGAAAGATGTAGTCTTCTATCAACAAAACATGCTATAATCATCATCTAGGAAGCAAGGACAAGCCAATAGTGTCAGACACGGACACGGATATGTGTCCAACACACCACAAAACATGTCCTTTTTTTATTTTTATTTTTATTTTTTTATTTCTTAATTTCGAACATGGCTGGGGCACGTTGGGGACATGGCAGGGACACGGCGGGGCATTAATATGAATTTTAAAATACTTTGGGGGTCAAAATATAATAAAAAGGGGTCAAAGTATAATTATCGATGGCCAATGTTTATGATGCAGGACTTATGGAATGATGAATGATATGCATTTAGAGATCAAGTACCAAAATAATACGCACAATAATTTATATAAAATTGGTACTAGCACAATGACAAAATTAGGTTATTTGTTTGATCTGTCATGTAAATCGGTCTCACAATTGATTTTCCCCAAAGTGGGAGATGGATCTTTAGGAATTAGAACTTCCAACCACTCTAGGGATTCAAATTCAATCAATTTTCAGATCTAAAAATCAATATTCAGATCTGAATGGGATGACATGATGGGGTGTTTTCCAATATGAAGAGATCTAGGGTCCAAATCTAGGGTTCAGATCTGTCCAATATGGATATTACTCAGATCTAAGGGCTATTTGGGCTGTATTTATCAGAGTTCAGATCTGATTGCAGGGCTTGTAATAGCCAAATGTCAGATCTAGGGCTGTTTTGAAGACTTTCCTTCGTTAGGCCAATATCGGGTTAGATCCAAGAAGAAAAATATGGGTTTTCTTGGGGCTGAACGCAGAGATCTAAGGAGAGGGATTGGGAATCTTAACCAAAAGAAAGGGGATGAAGGAGAATACTTTTGAGAAGATTGATTTCTTGGTCTCACACCAAACTCCTCAACTAGGGCGAGAAAATTTGAAAATCTTGCATGGAGAACTCCAAGAAGCTTTCAAGAAGAAAGGATTTTCTTTATTCAATAATGATAATCATCTCCAAAGATGGAGTTACATCTTAAAACGAAAAGAGAAATCAGCCCTAAACATTGGATGGCTGAAATTAAATCACCTTTGAAAGACATAAAAGAGAAGAAAATAAGAAAGAAAAAGAAAAAATAGATGTGCGTGGAGGGGAAGACTTGCGCATGACTTGTTGTGCGCAAGTCTACTCCCCACGAAGCCCTAAAGCTTTATTTAAGTTGTGGTAGGGCCCTCCTTTTACACATTGAAATAAAATTTCACACGATGGGACCCTTATTTTATTAAATAATTGTACTAAAGCAACTAGGGCCCCTCATTTAAGTTTAAAACATATTTAAAATAGCAACAACTCTTCCCCATTGGCATATCCCAATGTGGGGCCTTCTGTTTGCATGCATGGGGAGCCCTTCAACGGTGTTTCTTCCATCCTTCCACATCCAACAGTGGATCTTGCAAACTATAATGGATTAGCCCCATAAAAGGGTAATCCATCCATAATGAGACCATGTGATTTAATCTTTTATTGTTCCTTGACTGGATGCCCCCATCAGTTTATGACCTGTAGTAAAATTTTTATAATTATTGATAGCCACCTGTAAAATTGGGGCGGATATTCTAGATGCACCATACAACCAACTTGCCTTGATAATTATCGATGACTAATGTTTAGGATTAGCAACAAAATTTTATGGTCTTTTCTTTTTTAATTATGCCATGTTATTGGCCCAATGATTTTCTTTTTTATTCTTTTTTAGTATGTGATTATATATATAAATATATTATTTATGTGTTTCTGACGTGTCCGTATCTTACTTTTTTGAGAAATGCCGTATTCATGTTGTGTTGTATCTGTGTCTCGTGTCCGTGCTTCTTAGATCATCATCATTGCCTTATCGTTCCTATCTTGGGTTAGCATTTACTTGTAGAAGTATGCTTTGGATTTACTTCATGATACTGGCCTATAGTGGCATCACAAATCGATTCTCTCATTGAACAAAATCGTCATCTTAGATAATACATTGGGAACATAACATGATTTGGACTTTATTCGAGCTTGGTTGACCAGCTAATCTTTTTTATGACAGCTCAACTAGATGTGTACTATATCATTCTTATACTGAACAATTTAATGAAGTTACTAGGACATGGCATTTTATACGCTAATCATGGCCATGTTGATGTCAAGTTTAATGGATGTAGATTGATCTGATCATAGATTGATAGGAGATTGACTATTGCTTATTTCATGCAGAACGGAATGGATTTGTGGGACTGATGCAGGCCCTAGGGTTGGGGCTTGTGTGGAAGTGCCTAAGCACGTGTCCAAGGACACTTCGAATCGTCAAGAAGACTTCAACACACACGAGGACACGCCTCTCTGGGATAAAACCCAATTCTATTAATCAACCAAATCTGAAAATCTCTTCTCTACAATGCCATATACATAGTAAAAGCAAACTTAATGTATAAAAAAACCCTATGCTATTAATAGAAACTTCCCTAATAACAATTTAATTAGAAATCTACTAATAAAAATAATATAATCTTAATCTAATTTGAAGAGGGGCTGCTTGTGGGGCCTAGACTGCATCAGGGACGGGCAAAGTGGAAGATGAAGATGGAGTTAAAAATTGGGCTTTCACCAAACTCTAATCTAAGAGGTGTTAGAGATTTCCAAGAGAGCTGAAGATCCCAACACTTTTCATTAATCATCAATTACTAACTAAGCCCAAGAGCCGTAACAATGCGTAAATAGAAAAAGAAATAACCTAGGACTAATTTGGACCATCTGATTAAGTTGATGGCCACGATTAAAACATCTTATTAAAACAATTTAAAGCAAATAAAATCCTAAATAAACTAAGATAGGTGGGCTGGGTCTAAAGACGGGTTAACCCATGAGGGATCATAGGTCTCTCCTGCATCATTATTGTTCTTTAGTTAGTGGTGATCTTGTTACTTGGAAAGACAAAAAACATGTTCTCACGATCATGCACTGGGGTTGAATATTGTGCAATGGCTCATAGGGTTTGTCAATGAATAAAAACCTTGATGACAAAGTTGGGGTTGGGGTTTGGCCTTTTTTTTTTTTTTTTTTTTTTTTTTTTTTGGGGTGCATCTTTCAAATTGAAGCTTCATGGGGATAATATGGACTATGGTTGCTATTCCTGTCTTTTATTTTTGTCTAACATGATGAACCCTCAAAACAAATGGATTTTGATAAAGAGTTACTCCAGTAAAGCTTAAATGTGTTACCAAGAGGTTTTGAAGATCAGGTTGCAGATAACTTAACCAAAGGAATAAGTCATGGTTAACTTCATCATACATGCTCTGTGCTGGTCATCATCGATATCCATGGTTTATCACGAGGAGCGTATAGAGTTGAAAGGGCATGTTTTCATTTATTTTTTTCAATTTGTTTATATTTCTCATTGTGTTGTCATGTGGAGCAATATGCTATTGCTATGTGTGTTAAAAAAGAAAGTAGTGGCAGTTAGAATGACTAATGCAGGTCTTTTTCTAAAATCTTTCCAATTGTTTCCATTCTTTTTCCTCTCAAATCCTATTTTTTAAATCTTTTTTCTTTAATTCAAACTTCATTTGATGATAAGTATCTTACCAGTTTATTTTTTCATTTTATTTCCATGGTCAATTGCTTTAATACCCAGTACGCATATGGTACTGGCATAGCCTTGTGTTTGACACCAATAATAAGTTGTGCTTGTTTGGAACCATGTTGGCCTTGTGGCTTGTGCCATTTCTTGTTGAAATTTATTTAATGCGCTGACTAATATCAAACTTGGATGAATTTGCTCCCCCATGAATTGTGTTGATTTAGATGTTAATTGCTATAGCTGATTTGCTAGCTATTGAGATGGCTTTTGTTGCTGAGAAATGTTAAGGAGATGAATGCTCCCCACAAACAAAGGAATGAACCAATTAAAAGGCTCCCGTGTTTTTACAATAATTGTTTACAGGATGAGCAGTGCAATATTGAAATGAGTAAAGAATGCAAATTACCTTTCTACCCCTAGTAGTTATTTGGTTGTCTTTCTTTATGTTTTTCAACCTTGACAACTTACAACAAAAGATAGAAATTAGGATGGGGCCCACACGATGATAAGTCGAGGCCATTGGATTGGATATCCAAACTTATTGATTTTTTAAGCACCACCATGAAGGGCTTTCATCGTTGGTTGCAGACATCAGGCTATATCAGATTAGGCATGGGGAGCCATCCTTACCCATAGAAATTGATTAGACATTTTTTGAGAACGAATTGTCGGAGTGTTTCAATCACACTTGCATGGGTTGAGTAAAACTCCAAAATGGGCCCATCTATCAAAAATCATAACCAATCAAAATGTATGCACCCTCTTATAGGTTATCTCTAGATTTTTTATTTATTTAGAAAAAGATGCAGCAGTTACATATCAGAGCATGTGGACCTCACCTCAATATTTCTTTGCTGTCTCTTTTTTCTAAATAAATAAAAGAAGGACTAGGCAGGTGGGCCCACTAAACAAAAAGAGGTCTGTGTATTGGCTGTTCATTTCATGGCTCTTTATGAAATGGACATTGACTTCTATTTTATCTTATTTTGATAGATGACTAATCAAATTATTACCCTAGAATGTACTCATGCCAGTGGGCCAAAGGCATTCCACATCCAATATATATTTTTTAAGAAATATCTGTAGAGGATTTCATCGATTTCAATAGAGGAGCTGAACCATCCACGCATCCATGATCCATCATTCTCTTGTATTTTTTGTGCAAGATCTTCCCTATCCATTCAAGGTTTGATCAGTGAGCCACCCTACATAACATGCTCTAGAAAATATCTAATCTGTTTTATAGCTAAAAAAACAGCTCCTTACCCTAGTGGTAAGGAGTGTTGGTTCTTACTGGGAGGTCTCATGTTCAATCCTCACCTCTCTCCTCTTTGCATTTGTAAGTTTTATCACCTCACATGTGTGAGTTTTGTGGTGTTTTCTCACAAATGTAAGTTCCCATTTCCTCTCATGTGTGAGTTGTGTGTATCCCACACGTGTGTGTGGTCTATTTATCCTGCATGTGTGAGTTGTGTGTGTGTGTGTCTCCCTCACATTTGTGTGGTCCCATTATCCTGCATGTGTAAGTTGTGTGTTCCTCACATGTGTGAGTCTCCATTACCTCGCATGTGTGAGTTGGCATCTGGGTTACCAAAAAAAAAAAAAAATCTATTTTATGGGTAAGTTTGATCCATATGCTTGATCTAATGATAGCCTGATTATTGCAACTAAAGATCAAGTTGGTTAATGCTGACACTTAAAAACATAGAAACTTGGATCCCCAACCAGTTGATTGTATTGGTCATCAGGTTAGTATCATTCTAATTCTTAGCCCAAAATGACTCTTTATTCGTTGTTGTAACTTTAAAGAAGACAAGCGTAGAACTTTTAGGGTTAGGGTAGAAAAGCAATTTGCATTTTTTTTCTCTTTTCAGTACTGTACAGCTCATCCTAGGAAGAGGGGGGGGGGGGGGGGGGGGGGTGTTGTTGGCTGCCAAGGACGGTTTTTTCCCCCGAAAAAAATGCTCTTCTAGTGGGGCTCACCATGATGCATGACAACTGTGGAATACTATTGGATGGTAAGATCTAGATAAGACCTACCTATGTGCAAAATTTCAGCTCCATTAGATCATCCTAACCCGTTGATTTTTAATCCTAAAATTTAATGGTTTTGAAGGCATCATTTTCTTAGGACTCAAAATCAAATGGTGAATAAAAGTTGGATGAGTCTTAAATTTGGACTTATGATAATGGGAGATAGTATGTGTGAAAAGATTGAGTTAGCTCAAGCTAGTATCCACAAAATTAGTGGAGTAAAAAGGGGCGATTTTGAAAGTCTCTCTCTCTTCCCATAGATATGCTTATCCTCTACTTGTGGTGTGTGGATCTTCCATTTGCACCTTGCTATTGGGCCTACCTAGGGCCCACATAGGGTTGGGTTTTCTTTTTTGGTTTTTTTTCTTTTGGGGTGGGGTTTGCTGAACTAATCTGGTTGGGGCCTAGTACAAAGTATCGAGCCCACTTGATCATCCTCACCCCTTGACCAATGGCCTATAAATCTATTTGTTAAAAATGGGTGCATAGTTGATTCAACGGTCTAATCCATTCGGCTGGATGCAAACCTAGACATTTAGTGGCTTTCTGGGAAAAGTTGTTTTTCTTTGTGGTGAGGGGTTAGTTCCCTGTGTGTGGACCACTCAGATGGATCATCAGGCATGCCCCAATATGAGGTGTGCGCAGGTGTAAAAAAGAGGTGTGCGCAGGACCATTGGATCAATTGTGTATTGCTTTTGAAAGGTGAAAGCTTGTTGCACGATCAAGTGGTTGGGATGATGATTTGAGCTTCCATCACAGTACACAATTTAGGCTTTTTTTTTTTTTTGTTTGGGTGGGGAGGGGGGGTATGGTGTTGGTGTCGGGGTGGGGCCCCACTAGAACTGATGCTCACCAGAATCCCTCCTCTTTTGATAGTCATTAGAACTCTAAGTTCGCACCCATTCGAATGGCCTCGACCGTTGGATCGTTTGTGCACTCTTTTTTTGTGGAAATATGTGGGCCTTTGATAGAAGGTTAGGATGATCATATGAGTTTGATTTTTCGTACAAACGAGGATCGCAACTAGATCTTTCAAGCCCCCAACCCCATGTGGCCCCCACAACGAGGTCCGCATGGGATCGGGGTTATATATATATCTCTGTGTGTGTGTGTGTGTGTGTGTGTGTGTGTGTGTGTGTGTGTGTGTGTGTGTGTGTGTGTGAGTGTGTGTGTGTGTGTGTAGAGATTTTTCTCCTACACGTTGCGCTTTGGAGCCCTCATTTGGTCTGTCCTCAAAGGAAAGACTCCCCTTGAATTCCATTGGACCTGTGATGATCAGAACCAATCCGGATGGATTGTAGAGCGCAAGAGTGTAGAAGAAAATTTTCCATATAGATAATATGATATGTTTACATATATGGATGTATGTAGAGAAATGTTTTCCTACGAGCAACCTTATATGCAGTCGAACTCCATGTTGGCCCACTTGGGTCCAACTCTGATCAATGTAGGCCCTTTCACACTCTCATCCCTCCATGATCTGGCACTAGGCCCAATCTCACCCTCATCAAACTTTCCACCATTGATTTGAGTTTCTGTGATTGCTTTGGTTAACAGACCACAAAACTTTATGCTTTCAAATCAAGGGCTGGGAATTTGGCATTAATCTGAAGTTATCTTCACTTTTGATTGAATTCCTTAGAAAATGGAACTTAAGAAACAGTGAAACTTCAGGTCCCTAAATCAATAGGTGTGATGATCTGATTGAGATGATTTTTGCCCAAATCATAGCCACAATTATACCTTTCCATGTCACTTCCCCACATGAATGGCATGCATCAAAGTGAGTCCCATGAGGATCTTAGGTTTTACAGCACACCTCAAGCCCTGAGAGGTTAATGGATCTTCCATATGAAATGTTTGTACGGTTTTTTTGGCGTAAATAAATGCTTAGCGACCAATACGATAGACTGAGAATAGGGTTTCTATGGTGTTCCATAGAAATTAGGAAGACAGCCATTGGGAATGATGACGGCTGAAAGTAGTATGCAGGTGGCAAAATCATAACCGAATGACAGCAATTATAAACATGGCTGATGTGATATCTGCTGGTCAGACTAACCTAGATATTTTAGTTTTTTTCTCTCTCCACATCATTTCTTTAGTGCATAAGTAGTTTTCAATGATTGACTAGTAGAAATTCATATTGAAATTGGTCTCAGGCTAAGGTGCTCAGCACCCATAATCTTCACAGTTATGGCTGTAATGTTTTGCATTCTGTTATTATTACATTTATGTGCTTACCTAGCATTGGACGTGGCTTAAGGAGCATTAGGTTGAACAACTTCCTCTTGTCATTAGTTGTTGTAATTCTCATTGTAATTTATTTTATTACTCTTTAATGACCTTGCAGGGGTTGGAAAGAGTTGCTTGCTGTTGCGTTTCTCTGATGATTCTTTTACCACCAGTTTTATTACTACAATAGGGTATGCTTAAAAAAAAAAAACTCTTTAATTGGACCATTCAATAGCATTTTATGTGCTTACTCATAATATTGGCTTTATATTAGGATTGACTTCAAGATTAGGACAATTGAGCTTGATGGGAAGCGTATAAAATTGCAAATTTGGGATACTGCTGGTCAAGAACGCTTCAGGACTATTACAACTGGTACTGAAATGTTTATGCCATTTCCCTTGATGTCTGGAGTAGGTTTTGCAAACTGTCGTGTTGATTACCCTCTTGAATTTATTATTGGATGAATGGCATTGGTATTGTGTGCTTCATAATCCCAAGGTATCAATCACATTGCTCCCATTGAGCATTTTCACTAAGTTTTTTCATTTGTTTTGTAGCTTACTATAGGGGAGCCATGGGCATATTGCTGGTGTATGATGTCACGGATGAGTCTTCTTTCAACAGTATCCATTTTTTGTTATTTATGCATGTTGGTTGCATTGTCAACTGGATTTTTGCATCATTTTCTCCTGTATTACCTTTTGTGAGTCCTCATTCAAAACATCCCAGACATCCGGAACTGGATCCGAAACATTGAGCAGCATGCTTCTGACAATGTTAACAAAATATTGGTGGGCAACAAGGCAGATATGGATGAAAGCAAGCGGGTAAGCACAACTGGATGATCTATTTACCTTTTCTTCTGGTTGCATTTTATTATGGGAATTCAACTGTTTCCTGATTGTTGTAGGCTGTGCCAACATCAAGGGGCCAGGCTCTAGCTGATGAGTATGGCATCAAGTTTTTTGAGACGGTTAGTCAAAGTCACACATGTTCCTTGAGTAACAATTCTCATGTCTTGATTGAAATTAATGGTATCTTGATGATAGTTCCTGGATACTGTTTGTGTAGAGTGCAAAAACCAATTTAAATGTGGAACAGGTTTTCTTCTCCATTGCACGAGATATAAAACAAAGACTCGCAGAGAGTGACTCGAAAGCTGAGGTATGTATTTTGCTTTTCTGAATATATCCAGATAAATGATTTTATCTACATTAAGGCTACACTTAGGTGCATGCTTGAATATTTCAGCTTTTGTTTTATCCTAGAGGAGAAAAAAATTGAACTTTTGTTTTTTGATGGCCACTACATTTAGTGTTTAGATATTGTGATATTATTAGGCTTTTCATATTCATCAAATCATTTTTCCTGTTTTGAGTTTTGTTATTACTGCATGCAGCCCACAACCATCAAGATAGATAAACCAGACCCAGGTAGGGCTGCTGATGGTGGACCAGTGAAATCTGCTTGCTGCGGTTCATAAGAGTCGTATATACAAATGAGATCACTCTGAGTTTTGTCATGCCAGCACTCTGGGTTTTCTCTCGAGCTTTGTTCGCTTTATAATTGAAAAAATCAGAACTGGTTTCTTGGCATTCTGGGTGGCACCTTTTACACTGCATGTTGGACCTCTGGGCATTGTATGTTCTTGGTTTCGTGATGTGTGCTAGGCTTTGGGTAAACTTTATACCAGTTATTGTATCTGACAGCCTTATCTGGTTGATCTCTTTTTGCTTTTTTTTTTATTTTCTTCCTTTTATGGGGTTTAAGTGCTCATCTATAACTCATTTGGATTTTAACAAGTTTTGACCATTCTCTGAAGCGAATCACATCTCTTGTTTCGCTGATTGGTGATGGTCAGTTGTACCATGTTTTCATTTTTCATGAGCTAATGTACTGAGACTTGAATATTCTGCTGAAACCCATTGTTTGTATTTTGCAAGTGCCATTAATCTGTCTGGGAGAAGCCTTCCACTGCGCACCCACACACAGTTGTGATTCATTTGTAATACCTGTGTCATCTTTAGAGACTCATTTTAAGTGCATCTTTGCAAGGGAAAACTGTCTTTAGTTTAAATTTGCACTGTAAGCAGTTTTCTCTTCGCATTCTCTACCACTAAACTAGGCCCACAGGGTGGTTGGCCTTCAACAGGAACCGGAATGGATTGACTGACATGTCGGGATACAATAATTCCAGAACTATAGTCTTACATCTCAGCCTTAGTAATATATTAACTTTTGGACTTGAAACCAATTATATGGGGGAGCGTGCGTTGAGATTATGCTGGTCACAGGCATGAGCAGTTTGTATGGAGAGCTTCTCTGGATGTGAAGTTCAAGAAGTTGAAAGTGTTTTATCTTTATAAGTGCTGTTTTTTTTTTATAAATTGCAATTTTATCCAATGGTTGCATTATCATTGATACGAGTTTCTGTTTTTTGAACCTGTTCCGTACGTGAGCCATGGCAGACAAGGAGAAGCAAACTCACAAATCGCCTCCATCTTAAAATCCAATAATTGCATGGTTAGATAAACATGTTAGGCACCAAGCATGGTAAAATTTAATAATTTAAAATGTTTATGTTATATTAAAAAAGGGAATTCACTAATTAGACAAATTAATTATGAAAACGGATTAGGGTGTTGTATATTTTTCTTGGACAGTATTCAGATGTATTTACCGTGATGATATCGTTACCCATGTTCAGATATCTTAACCTTGCAACGATATCATTATCCACCTAATACTCAATTTACATGTATCCCGACCACTGGAATTGATATTTTAATTTCTCCATCTCAATTCTAAATGGAACTTCTTTGAAAATGAAAAATTGAAAGAGGAAATATATGCCTGGGAGGAATGAGCACAGCAAGTCGCGTGAGTTAATGGGCACTTTGCAATAATGGTGAGAGGATTAGAAAATCACTTTTAGTTGATCAATTTTCAGTAATGATGATTTTATTTTATTTCTTCTTTTTTTGTGCACAATTAATGAATTATTGAAAAGCATGTTAAATTTCATTTGGACTAATAAATAGGAAATTTTAATCGACTCATTTTTAAAAGAAAAGAAACATAAAAGTATAAAAGCAAGATAAATGAAGGAGAAAGACCACTAGCTTCATCAGTCAAACCCATTTGGATTAGTTAATCTCACCATTGGTAGCCATTTATTGGGTAGCCTTTTTAAAAAAAGAGTTGGGAGTTGTTGAATGCAAAAAAGGGCTTTTAACATGTTGAAAAAGAAGATAAATGAGGATTACCAGAACCCCATGGATCACCTACCGAAGGCTTCAGGGAAAATAAGTCTTTCATTTCATTATAGTTAGAAAACTAGCATGCATTAGTATCTCAACATTGGAATATTCAGACAGCAAGAAAAGAGAAGAAAATGAATCTATTAAATGTGTATTATCTCTACAGATGTGGTGCATTCATCCATTTTAAGCGTATATTTGTTCCCTTATTCTTTAGCATTTAAGGTAACTTCATTGAAACCAGAGATGGATAAAGTAAAATATCATTTCTGATGAGTGGGATATACTAATGATATCGTCATGAGGGTAATTATGTCGCAAAAAATATATTTCTCGATAATCTGTCAATTCTTTGTTTTTCATAATCAATTCGTTTAATTAGTGTTTAAGACTAATTCTTTCATAAAAATCCCTAAAAAACGGAGTTTTGACTTTATAATATGCTCTTTTACATCACAGTTGTATCATTCGATTCCAGAGAACGAGAAGACTACAATCACAGTCGTATCATCCGATTCCAGAGAACGAGAAGACTACAATAACAATTACAATGTAAGCATCTTAACTTCCTGGCATAATGATCTAAAAAGAAAAGCCAACACACTTATAAACAAAAATTAAGTGTTAATAAACAAGCTTGGAAAGAATAATGAGAAGTGTAGAAGCTATTAAGGTAGACTTTACTATTGCCGAATTTCCATATCCACTGTTGGGGGCTGGTGGTGGCGGTGGTGGTGGCGGCAGAGGTGGTGGTGATGGTGGCTGTGGGGGCGGTGGTGATGGCGGCGGTGCCATAATCTTACCTGTTAAAAAAAAAAAAAGCTTAATGTTTAAAGTTGGCAACGTCAGGATTTGCCAGAACCCATTTTCAATTGAGGAACCCCAACACTGTTCAGGGTTAACATGGACTAACCCTAGTGATATAATCCAACCTCTCACCTGGAAATAGACTTCCCCTTTTGAAATCAGTCAGTAAAATCAGATCCTCATCCGGGCTGTAGGTCCAAGCCCGAATTAGTAAAATACCCTGTTTGGGATGTCTACTATAACGTACAACGCAAAATATAGCGGACCTCCTATGGAGACTCTAGGCCCAGACCCAGGCCATTAAGGGTTCCAGCCCATCTGACACAGATGCATGTCCAGGCCCAACTAAATGGACATTGAAGCCACGGAAATAACATAAATTATGTATTTTTTGTGAGTATAAATGGGTGAAGCGAAGGTAGGGGTAGTGGGTCACAAACCACAGTAGAGAAGGTTCTGAGGAGGAGGCATCTCTTTGGCAGGGTTGGGATCAGGGTCATAGACCCGTATGTAGATCTCTTGGCCCAAATACCAATTCTCGAGAGTTTCAGACCGCAAGTTCCACATTCCAGGATTGTCTAGGTATGCATATATTACACTCCATCCTTTTGGATAGACCTGTATTCAGAAATGAGAGTTTAGAATGTAAGATGTGTAACCACTATGGTTACCATATAAGATGTGTCCACACACCAAACCTGCATTCACGTTTGGTGACCATATAAGATGTGTCCACACACCAAACCTGCATTCACGTTTGTAGGCTTATGTTATTGCGTGTGGCTCTTGTTTTTCACATGTGTGGACTTATGTTCTTATGTGGTGGGGCTCATAAATTGGACCTCGCTTGGCTGGGGTTAAAAAAAAAAAAGATAAAAAGAGAGATTGCCTGAACAGTAGAGCGCTCCACCGGATCATGAAGGTTGTAGTGTAATCCGTGCCTCCATTCTCCGAAACCAAATCTAGCACATATTTAATAGATTTCTTTAACCAACTTCATTTGTCAGGAAATAGGTAGCAATAAATAAGATCTACTGTACCATAAAGTACAAGAAGGGTATTTATGGATTAATCATCTATAAGAAAAAGGATAACAAATGACATAGTTATCAGACATAAGAATTTGAAACAGAAAATCAGAATCAAAATCAGTCAATAGGCTATGATCATCGCCTTAGACCAATAACTAGAAATGCCAAATGAAATTAGCTTTCCACAGATGCTAATTCACAGTCATCTCTTGTATTTTGTAGGGGTACGAGTCCTATCAATATTGAATGTAATTATATTTACTGTTAACTTGCTAAATCACACGAGTTTTTCAAGCAAAAGCAGCACAATAGAAAAAGAAGAAGATTCTTACGCTACTACGAAGAAGCCGAAACCATCCAGATGCCATGTATCTATAACATCTAAGTCATTTTTCAAGACAATCTCAGCCCAACCCCTATGAATTCCGGTGACTACTGAAGTATTGCGCGAAGCTTTGGCATTAATGGATTTGACAGGGAATGCATCAAGCTGGTACACGCCGGTGCCATTCAAATAGTAGTCGGCGAGTTTCAACGGAGTTTCGGGAGTGAGGTAAGATACATTGTTAACTACATAATAGGTATTGCTACCATTGTTCAATTTGGAGGCATGGAGGATGAAGGTTTGTGAAATGGTGACATTTGATACATTGAATGTGCCTTGTGGGTTAGGCCTAGCAGCCCCAGCAGTAAGGTTCCACCTGCATTTACTCGCACATCATTTTAGTTGCAATATATTGAACATAAGTAATTACAAATACCTAAAATGTCTGAGAATATTGCAATATTTTTGTGAAAAAAAGTGACACTTAATCATTGTTATTCAAACTACTTCGAAAAAAGCTCAATTTAATGTATTTTCAATTGGAATGAATGGTTCGCAGTTTGCATATATAATTGCAAACTTTCTATTTCTTTCAATCTGGTTCGCTCATGATCCATTGTATTGTTAATTAGCAGGCGCTCAAAATAGTGATGCCTTTAAACAATTAAATTTTGAGGGCCAAAGATCAAGGAGTTTGGATGATGTAATCAGGCAGATTTTTCTTCCATCTCTTTACCCGTCCATGGCTAGGTTCACATCCCACTTTGCTTAGAATCACCCATGGTGTGGTGTGGATCATAGCTAGCACTTTCAAAAACATAATTTTGATCATCATTGCAATATAAGAATATTGTATCTTTCAAGAATATAAGTTTGGTTTGGCCCATTGAACCCAGATACTTGCTGATCGAGCCCATTGACAAACTTATTGTACCATTATACTGGGGTGCACCCATGATTGTCTTACCTGATGGACTTGGCTTGATCAACAGAGAACTGGGGATCCAATGGGTTGGGCCCACTTGGCAAAGGCCCATTTGCAGGAGTGGTGGAGTCAGCATAGTGTAGGATTCCTACGCCCTTGGTGTCTGGAAAGACCCTGGTGTCAACCTGTGTGGGAGTTGCTACAATGTAGTAATCTGCACTATCTTGGTTTGCTGTGACAAGAACCGAGTAGGATTGACCTACATGTACATCCAAAGAATCCAATGTGATCTTGTTAGTGTAAGATCCCTCGGTCTCCACCAGTGCCATCCAATGGTTCTGAATCCTGAAATTGAGGCTAAGTTCCCTTCCCACATTTGATATTCTAAATCTGTATGTCTTCCCTGCATGCATAAAAGAATGAGATGAAGAAAACCCAAAAAATTAGGATGTTGACTTATTCAATCTACCTTTGTTTGATCTGAATGATGCAACATATTTGTGCAGCACCGTTGACAATTAGACTTACTCATCTATATCACATATCTTTCTACGTATAGCAATTGAACTGAATTTGACTTTGGTTAAAGTGATGCACTGTTGGACAAATCATGTGTGAATCATATTGTTATGCATTTTAACATGATCAATTGGATGGTATATTGCACTTTTTGCGAGTGAAATGCGGTTCAATCCCTTATGTTGGTGGTTCATCTGATATGAGTGGATTCGATCATGCAAAGATGACCTGCACATCACCCACCTCTTATTTAAGGGCCTCAAGGTTTAGTAGCTTTATATTAGTACAAATTTCTTGTGGTTAAATCCAATGATGCATAATGGCTAGACCACTCTTAAATTAAGACCATTTTTTAAAAAGGATATTTGTATTAAGAAAGAGTGAGGAGAAAACATGGCCTCATGGAGGCCCAAAATGGGGAGAAGTAACCTCAACTAGGCCCAAAAAGAAATTACAAGAGAGGTAAGAAACTAAAAATCTGATTTATAGGTGTGTTGCGTATGGAATATCATAAATTCCCAAAAAATTGAAGAGGGACTGCTAGGAGATTTTCCTCAAGGAGAGGAGAAGTGTGTCTTGAAGCCGAGCATTATTCTACTAACAGAAGGCTTTGAATCCTTGAAAATGACTTCATTCCTAATTTTTCAAAAGTAGTAGATTGCGCAGATGAATATTGAAGCTACATGTTTAGAAGCTGCAGCCTCGCACCCTTTGGATATGGTCTTCCAAGGAGGTCGCGGAAAGATGTTGAAGAGTCATAGTTTGGCAAGCTTAAATAATCATAGCCAAAGAGAGTATGTAAGACTGCAGTTGAAGAAGAGGTGGGAAACAAAGTCTTGCCCTTAGAAATATAGGCTGCATCTTGAGGCAAAAGAAAATCTCAAATGTTGCAAGTGGACCTGAGTTGGTGTTTTATGAAGCATCAAATGCCAACCAAAGCGGATGATACAAGGGAGATTAATGTTATTCCAAATCATATTGGGCCATATTAGTTTAATAGCTCTTGACTAAATGGCGTGCTAGGTTGATTTGAGGAAGAGACTACCATCTATGGTAGTAGCCAGCTGAGAGTATCACATCAATGTGGATCTGGAATGAGAGCAAGTAGCTTGGGAGCGCAGGTTTTGAACATCAATATACAAGCTATTACGGATATGCCAACTATCGTTGTGAAAGGGGAAGGAGAGAGGATATGCCAGGTATCGTTGTGAAAGAGGGAGGAGAGAGGATATGCCAGGTATCGTTGTGAAAGAGGGAGGAGAGACATTGGTCCTCTGGGAAATGTTGGTGAAGAAAATAGTTAGATATTGGAATGTCTATGCACCAAGAATCATGCCAAATGTCGATGTCTTGACCATTCCCAAAACCCATCCGCTGCACTGATATATGAAAAGAGCAAGAAGACGCATTTTCTTCCAAATGCAAGAGCTTTAGGGCACGTTTGGTAACAGTCCGTGGGGATGAGGGGATTCTGTGGTTTCAAAGAATCCCCCATGAAGCTTGGAATTAACCCATTCTCCTTTTAAAAAAATCAGGTTTGGTAAAAGAGAGGATTTCTAAGAAAAAACCTTTAAGAAGTCAATGATTTGAAACGTTTTGACTAGTATATCATGATCCACAAGGTCCCACGTTATAAAATTTGGTCCCAAAACTGTTCTTCGCCTCTAGATCAGATCTAACGGTTTGGATTTTTCAAAATGGGCCCATAGATTTCCATATCTTTGTATCTTCAATCACATTTTCTAAAATATCTCAAGATCTAAGAAGCTTCAACGGTTGGAGTTTGACCTCATAGCCGTTTTAAAGGTGAACAACAGTATGAACGGTTGGGATTAGCCACTCGGGACCCACATAATGAAGATTTGATAAAAAAAACGGCACACCCACAATCAACACCCACAACACTGTTTATCTGCTTTTCTTTCATATGATGGAATCTGAGCGTCTGATTGTAGTTGGGGTGGGGTGTGGGGGCTAGGGCCGGGGTTGTGTCGGACTAAGGAAATCCACAAACGTGTGGAAAGTGGAAGTTCGCTTTCCATGCATTTGCCAAATGTGGAAAGTCCACACGATCGCAGATTTTCGGTTGGAAATCCACAGTGTGGACTATATCCAAAGGGTATTGTTTGGGTTCTAGATTGTGTTCTTCTTGAAGTAGCGTTCTTTGAACCACTGTGACCATGCCACCATGTGACCATAGAGAGTTTGCTTTTGGAGCTTGCATCCAAACTTAATATAGCATGAATCATTAATTTCAGCAATCTTCCTAATCCTAAGGCTTGCTTTAGTTTTAGGTAGACACATTGTTGCTCAATTGACGTAATTTGGTTTAAAAGAAGACACCTATCCATAGAAGTTCTTCATCAATCTTTCCATCTCTATATGTTGGGTTTATGTCTTGTATTTCGGTTTGACCGGATGGGTCCTTTGGGTTAGCCAAGGATTGGATTAAGATCAGGGTATTTTGGTAACTTTACTAGAGCTTTCTTGGGGCCAAGAAAGCAGGGATTATATATATTGTATAATCTATAACCTTAAATCTTGCTGAAAAGAGTTGAAAGCCCTTTTGCCCATGGTGTTCCCACACGACGTAGGAGAGTCGATGTGAGAGAGTGAGAGTCTATGTATGCTTTGCTTGTTATAGTGAAGATGATCATCTTTGGGTGAACCACGTAAATCTCTCTCGTGTACTTTTATGCGCTTTTGTTCTCTTCCTGTTTGTGGCTTGATTGTCGATTGTAGGTTATGAGCTTCCGCACGTGCACAAGACTTTACATGTTGAACTAAGTAAGGGTAAGACTAAAGCAATGTGTATGGGGTTGCTAGAGAGGACATGTTTAATTAAGATTCAAAGACCAGCAAAGGAGAAAGACTTCACTTTCTATGCCGAGATCTTCGCTATGATTGAGTTGATAAGGGCTAGGAGATGTTGCCTTTCTAGAGTGACAAAAACCAACAAAATTCCTAAGTATTTGAGTAAAGTTGTGGATTCTTGAACTCCAAGAATTGAGCAGATCCTTCTTTTTCTTCTGTAACCAAAGTTACCAATGTGAAGTTGGCTCTTTTGGAGGTTTAAGTGCTGGCTTGAAATAGACTAATGCATGTTGAGGAAATCTTGCAAAATATAAAGACTAGGAGAGGCTGCTTTGGCAAAAATCAAAATGTCATTAGCATAAAAAAGATGGTAGGGGGGGGGGGGGGGGGGGGGGGGGGGGGGGTAGAGGGAGTCTTAGAAAGAGGTTGGATTAGGCCATGGGATTGTAAGTGTTGAAGATGGAGGCTAAGAATTTCTTCAGCTATGATAAATAGGTAAGGTGATAAGGGATCTCCTTGCCTAAGACCACAGTTGGAAGTGAAAAATCCTTAAGTGATACGGTTAACAAGAACTAATCCCCTTGAAGTACCAAAACATTCCTTCATGAGGGGGTTCCATGTATAAGAAAAATTGAAGATTTTTAGGGTTTGAAAGAAGAAAAGACGATTCAATTTGTCAAAGGCTTTAGAAATGTCTGGGTTGAGGCAAATTAAGTCATGTTTGGGTTTGAATTTCAATTTTTGGTATAGCTCAAAGACCATGATTCAGTGTTGTTGGATGGATCTGCTTTTGATGAAAGTTGCCTAGTGGTTGGAAACTAAGGTGGGGATGATGGTGAAAAGATGAATGACAAGAATTTTAGAGATAACTTTGGAGGAGAAGTTCAACAAGCTAATAGGTTTGAAGTTTGCAAAGGTTTCAGGGGACTTGGATTTTAGAATGAGGGCTAAGAAGAAAGCATTAGAAGCTCTATAAAGTTTTTTTTTGATGTAAAAAGATGTTGGAATGCCTTTGTGACACTGAGGCAAATAATATCTCAGGTACCAGTGAAGAAAGCCCCGTTGAAACCATCAGCCCCAAAGAGCTATTTTTATTTTTATTTTTTTAAGGGAGAAGACTATAGTCTCTAATTCTAAAGGAATAGAAACTAGAAAAGAGTTTTGAGAGTTAGTTACCTCTAGGTTGTCAATCTGAAACAACAAGGGATTTAATTGACCTTGATGGGGGTTGAGGTGGTTAGAGAAGTAATTGACTGCCTTGGCTTAAATGAGAGATGAGTCATCTGTTCTACCGCCATCTATGGAAATGTGATTGATTTAGCTAATGAGGCCTCTAGCCCTAGTTGATTGGTGGAAGAATTTGGTTTTTTGGTCACCTTCATTTAGCCATTTAATTCTAGATCTCTGTTTCCAGTGAATTTCTTGAGATTTGAGACATCATGGAGACCTACCTTCGTTGTGAACAGGTCCTCTCCCTAAGCAGTTGAAGGGCTAGAATCATATGCTTGTTGGCAGAGAAGAACATGGTCCTCAACAACTTTGATATTTTAGCATAGATGATCATAGGTGGTTTTCTTCCAAGCTTCAAGGACCAGATGGACCATGAGGTTAGAGTAGTTTTAAAGCCAATGGATATTGACTAAGGCTCCATCTAGCCTAGCAAAAATGTAGCAAAGGACTTGTCGGTTGGTGGACCATGTGAATTTGCTACCCAAGAATTGAATATCAAACAGCCTAGGTTTCATTACTACAGTTTGAAAATCTCTGAGAGATGGGTTGTTAAATGGGAAGAGGATCAGTTTTCATTATGAGAAATGTAACGACCCAGTCCCAAGAGTGCTTGAATGCAAAGAATATAAGTAAGAATCCGTCCAAAACTGTCGAGGCGCCTTTTGGGGACAAAACCGTGAGGACTTTCATAAAAACTATAAAGTTAAGCGTGCTCGAGTCAGAGCAATTTCAGGATGGGTGACCTCCTGGGAAGTCCAAAGCGGACAATACCTCGATGGTATGGAGCGGATTGTTACAGATGGTATCAGAGAAGGTGATGGCTCTCCTCTGAGTAGTGGCGGGGTTTGATGCCCCTTGGGTGACCTCTGGAGTCCATGTCCTAGCTAGGGGCGGGAGCAAAGTCCCACATCGCTTATGAGGCCATCTTCGGTCCGATATGTGTGGATATGGGGACATATCCGGCGGAAGCTGGTGGGCCTGTAACGACCCAGTCCCAAGAGTGCTTGAATGCAAAGAATATAAGTAAGAATCCGTCCAAAACTGTCGAGGCGCCTTTTGGGGACAAAACTGTGAGGACTTTCATAAAAACTATAAAGTTAAGCGTGCTCGAGTCAGAGCAATTTCAGGATGGGTGACCTCCTGGGAAGTCCAAAGCGGACAATACCTCGATGGTATGGAGTGGATTGTTACAAGAAAGGATGCATTGAAATCTTGTAAAACACACCTAGGGATGTTGGTAGAAGAGCAATCAATGAGCATTTTCCATAAATCTTTTCTTTGGATTAGATTGGTAGAGCCATAAACACCAGTAACAAGAGATATGAGACATGAGGAAGAATTAAAAAGGAGCATAGATAAGTGTTGTGAAGAGAATTCTAAGATAGACAGAAGGAGGTGGTGATTGGATTTGAAAAGACACCAAGGTTGTTGTTGTAATTTGGAGAGGCATTTGAGTGGAAGGTGTCAAAACCAAAATTATCTAGCTTAAGGATTGAAAGGAAGATAACGGGGACATTGATTCAGAGATAAAGATTAGGTTTGGATAGTGAGAGAATACCAACTTTGCAAGACCTCTTTTAGTAAGGGCGTTTGAAATAATTTTGAGCAGTTCATGTGGAATAGAACCTATAGTTCCAGTAAATAATTTTGATCATTTTAATAAGTTGGGGAAGGTAATTCTATCTCTAGACCTCCTAGTTATGGGGCCTGTAGTTGAACTCTTCTTTTGATTTTTTTCCTTTTTGGAGCAGTTAATGTGGAATAGAACTTGCATTAGCTTCATGGTTCTGTAGTTGAGTGGAGGATGAGGCAAAGTGCGACTGTTCAATGGAGGCTACTTGGCTGTTTGGGGGAATTTGTGACATTGTGTTTAGTTGCGCTAAGCAAGGTTGAAGTGCAGTCTGCTGCGAGATGTGGTTGTTCAAATTCAAGAGGTTGGTCAATTGTGTAATCAGATTGGGGACTTTTAGGGAGGTTGGCCATGAGCTTTTCTCCAAATTAGCTTGGGTTGGAGGATGAGCCAGTGAAAGAACAATTCTCTAGAATGGAGAAAATTTTTTAGATGTCAATTGTGGGAGTAGGAGTTTTATTAATAATCTCTATAGTAGCATCATAGGGGAGAGGTCATTGAGAGAGGCTGAGGGTTTCTTTAATATAAATTGTTTGTCTTGCCACTACCGTTATCATTTAGGGGCTTCTCAAGGGGCTATGCGTTGGGTTTATATCTTATATTTTGGTTTTTGATTCATTGGGTTGGCCAATGACCACGTTTAGGGTCATAGGTATTTTGTTAATTGTTCTAGAACTTTTTCATTGACTAAGACAAGGATTCTTAGGGGTTAAAAAAGAGTAGATTATATATCAATGTAATCTGTAACCTTAGACTATGTGTGTGAGAGAGATGAGAGCTTTATCCCCAATGGTGTCAGAGATTTCTACACCGCATAGGGCTTAATAGTGGAAAGTAGTTTCTTGTGGACGTCAACGAGTTTGCCGAACCATGTAAAATCTCTTGTATGATTTCATCTTCTTTTGTGGCTTAATCGATTGACTTAATTGATTGTCGATTGTGCTGGTTTCACACTTCTTCACACACATGCACAAAAAGTGGTATAATTAGAGCCATAACACTATGTATAGATGTAGAATAGGTTTGAAATATTTGCTCAAAGAAGAGGCATGGTTTCTTCTTTGGGAGTCTAGAGTCACAAAGGTGTTTGTTGCCAATGGTTGGGCTCCAACCTCATGGGGAGGGAAAGCCAGCTAGGCTGTTTGGTGTGGGGTTTGTGTTCCTGGTAAGGGTGAAATGGAGGCCTTAGGTGGGGCAAAAGGGCATGACAGGTGAGAGTGTCCGATAATGAGGCAAAGTGAGCATGAGAAATTTTCATAGACTACCTCAATCTGCAGTTCTCTTTCTCCTTCAAGCTCCACTAGGAAGGAATTTGGTTTAAGCTTGTAGAGATCAATGTCAACTAATATCCTAGCATAGGTTATGATTATCTGAGTAGTGGTGATGTCATTAAGCTTCATTGGCTGAGTCAAAATGGCAAATGTTAGGTTAGAAGAAGGGATGGGGGCTGGAGATATGCATTGCTGGATGGAGAAGAAAGGTTGAAGGAGTAAAAAACAAAATAGGGTGCATTTCAAATTTCAATTGATTACAATTAATTGAACAACCCAATAATCACTCCTCTTAAATTAAGATCATTGATAATTAATGGGGGGATGCAACTTTAAGAGCATGTAGAAGGATTGGATTAATCCAACAATGGATAATGTTTTTTTTTATATTAGTAAATTTTTTTTTTGCATTTAACCAACAGTGGATGATGCCTAGATCTGTCTAAAATTAGGACCATTGCTAATTAATGGGGGATACAAGTGAGGTGAATGAGGAGATTAGGTTGATTAGAGTTGGTCAGAAAAATTGAGGTGGGTATTTTGAAGAATGTTGCATTAGATAGATAAGGATGCAAAATTTTCTAAAGTTAATGCAAATTGGCAACTTGAGACCTACCATGAGAGCTCTACCTATGATTAATATAAACCTCTCATACTCACTAATTACTTTTCAATAAGTGGACGTGCTGATTCAATACTCATTTGAATTTTATTTTCTATTGGAATTAATCATAAAAACCTACTTCATCTCTTGAGAGGCCCATCTATGATTAGAGTTAACTTTCACAGGTTTATTACTTATCACTTGTGAATAATCAATTTTTTTGCCTTCAAGCAACTCAATTACCTTATTGGATTCAATTATTACGACCTTGGAGCTCTGCGGCCATTAAAATAATGATTAGTATGAATTGATAGGGATGGTTTTGTTCTGCCCACACCCTTCATTCAAGTCAGGCAAGGTCATTGTCTTCTTCTTATTATTATCATTACATAAAATAGCATTTTATATACATTCAAACCTTTTGTCTTACACACCCAATCAAGATATAAGCTATAGGTGGATTACCTTGTTGGGCACCTATGCTCAATCAAAACCCTCATTCTCATTACCCTATTTGAGCTAGCAGTCCCCCCATATTTATGCTCATTAGAGAATTATTTACGGTTAGAATAAAATCTCTTCAATTTCCTTTTATGGAATCCTAGTAAGTTAGTCACATGTGGCCATGTTTCCATTTTGTTCTCATAATCTCCGATAATTTGTCACAACCCAAATTATCACATTGAATTATATATAATGATATTCAACATAGGATCTGTATACATGAAAAGGAAAGAAAAAAGAATCATTTTATTTAATCACAATTTTCTCTTATATCCAATACTTCATCATACTTATCATATATAAATGATCCAATGATTAAGGTTAGATTCATTGTGGGCTATTCCTATGAATTTCGCAATGTATATGGATGAATCAATAAAGAAAAAAAAAAACAGAAGGGAAAGGAAAGAAATTTCGAAAAAATTACCTCTTGTGAGAGTGAAGAATTCATGGCTTCCTCCCCATGAGTTATTATAAGGAGGTTTTCCATTGAATAGGATGTATTGAGGATTAATGTGTTTCTGTCCTGCTGTTATCCTTGAATCCTATGAAGGAACATCATGAATTTTATCATCATTGAATACAATTTGCCTTTAATAACTAGTGTTCTAAAATTAGTGGTCTCTACCAAGAAACAGTAATTTAGAGATGGTGATGGGATGAGTCTAGTTCAGGTTTAGGCCGACTCAAATCGGACCCGATTGGCATGTGCATCACCCATACCTGACTTGACCTATCCTGTGACATGTTCTATCGTCTGTGATGCTAAACTCACCCCATGGGAAGTACCAATGGAAAATTTGTTAATGGTTGTATAAAATGAGAACCCATAACATTGGGAGAATTCCATTGGCTAGTGCCACATGTGCAAATGAAGTTCAATATGACTTGACAAACGAGTGGGGCGAGTCGGCATGGCCAAAACCTGAACTGAACTTGACTCAGCTTAGAGTCTGAATACCATATCCTACCCGAACCCTACCAAGAAACTACTAACTCATCCCTAGAAGGAGGGACTTGAAGCTTATAAACTCAACCCACTAAGAAATAGAGAAATAGAGATCAAAGGAAAGAGTACCTTGTAGGATGTGTTTTGCCAATCCCCTATAAGAAGGTCAAAGTCATCTTCTGGCTTGTCAAAGGGGACAGGAATCACTATTCGGTTGTAAACTCGAATGGGGCCAAATCCTCCTGCGGCCTTTTGAAATCTGGTGGAAGGAAAGTAGATGAAACTACCAATCTGGTCTTTCATTTGGAACATATAGGTCCAGTTCTTTCCTGGTTCAATGGGACAGTTGGTCCCGGACACTCCATCTTGCCATGAATTTAATCTTTGTTGTACACCATTCCTGTACCATACTCAATTATAAAGCAGCATCGTCGTCATCATCTTAGTAAAAGTGGGCTTCGCTTAGTTTGCTCTGCTCAAGATAACTAAGATTTAAAAAACCATATTTCCACTAAAGTCTATCAAAGTTAGGATTGCAAATGGATATCTTAGTATCCAAGTATTTGAAGTCTTAGGTTAGAATTAAATCAATTTTTCAATCTCGGAGGAAGTTGGATCTGGATTACGGATAAAGCATACAAGATTCAGAACATTTGGATCTAAATCTAAATTCTCATATGTTTTGAGCTGATGACCTTGATCCGAGACATTTCATGCTTGAGCAGTATTGATATTTATGGGACTACTTAGCTTTAATTATTTACCATTTTATAACCTTTCATTTATTTTAAGAAGGATTTAGTTTGAAGCCTTTTTAACCAATTATACTAATGTATTCCACATTTTGTTTTGAATTCTGGTCCAAAATCCGGATTCGTTTTTTAATTGATGTTGGGTTCGGTTACAAGATGTAGGTTCAATCTAGAACTGAATCTTGGTCCAAATATACAAAGGCAGGTTCAAGTTTGGATTCATCAGGACTCTACCCTAGATCCTATCTATTCACATCCCTAATTAAAGCAACATTTCTCTGTCTCTCTAAATACATGTAATATGTTTTTTTAATCTTTAAAATATTTTCTTTAAAAAAAAATAATTCAATATATACAAGTCCTATCAAAATCTTCTAACTCTTGATCTTCATCAATAGTTACCTAGTGCAATAATCATAAAAATAGAAATCATTATGATGAAAAACATGATCTTAATAATATTTGGTTAAAAACCATTATGACAAAAAACATGACGAACTCTTTTGATAATAAACAAAATTCTAATATGCAAAGTCAAACCCCACACACATCTATCATAAATTTTGGAATCATACCATGTCATGAGAAAAGGCTCATCAAGATTGTTGAAGATGTTGACATGAATCATATCGTTGGTTGTTGTGTTCAAGAGAGGTCCAGGGAACATTCCATTGATGGTGATTACCTGCATCCTCCAACCATTATTATATTACCAAGTCATTTTAAGTGGAAATGATTTCATTATCCTAATCATGGTCATGCATTTTGACTTTTTTCAAGCTTAAAAAGAAGGGTCAAATATTAATATACATGAGAATCAAATCACAGAGTGGATGGTCAATTTTCTATAGAAAAGATACACTCTTTGACACTTTTAGAAATACATCAACTCTTCCCCCTAGGTTTTGTTTGGATGTGGGGTATAATAAAATAGAGTAGAGTAAACTTAAAATTAAGTAAGAATAATATATGATGGGGTTATAATGATCATTTGTTTTTAGTTGTTTGATATAAAATCTTTTTAACTTCTTGTATAAAAAATAGAGATTTTTTTTGGTAATTTAGTGAATGAATATTTGACTTTTTTTTGAAAAAAGAATGAGAGAAATTTAAATGTTTTTTAAAAAACAAGGGGGGAAATTTGAATTTTAAAATTTTCATTTTACTCTACTTTAATCTGCCTTACATCCAAACATAACCTTTTAGGGTGTGTTTGTTTAACATGAAGTAGAACAAAGGAGGGTTGAAATGTGCTTCAACAGTTACATTTTTTACTCAAAGAGGTGTTTGGAGAGGTTTTAATGGTTGGGCAGAGTAAACAACTTTGCTGAGTTGGCATCCACTTTTTTTTTTTTTACTTTATCCTCACTGAAGTTATCCGACTCAACTTGGATAACTTTATTTACTCTTCCCCACTTTCAAACTTTTTCCCCTCTTTCTTTGTCCACCATCTCCTCTCCCTCCTTTTATATTTTTTCATCTATCAACAGTGGGCCCTATGATAGTAAGCTTCTATCTTGTCTTATTTGTGGGGCCCACCGACATGTCTAATATATCATTAGTGGGGCAAACTTTCTGTTGGAGGATTTTAGACACGGGCCTCACTATGAAATTCCTTTTGTGGGCCCCTCTAATAGATGAAATTCCTTTTGTTTCTCCTTTTTTTGCTTGGACGTGGATCCATTGATGGATTCTCATTCTAAATTTATTTCATAGCACGATTCACAGATAAATGATTTTCTCTGCTCTTTTTTACATTTGCTCCTACCCCTCTCATTTTTTTTAACATAGTGGGGTTCAACTTAATCAAATACTTTATGTGGGTCCCACTCTTATAGCCCCCAACCCCCACTTCCTAATTTTTTTCAAGCATCGTGTGGGCCCAAGTAATGGTAGGATTTTTCACTAGTACCGGTGTCCATTGATGGACATTTGTGACAATGTAATTGAAGGTTAGATCAAGAGCATATCTCTTATATACCCATTAGGGTGGGCTTTATAATAAATACAAGGTGTACACATACATTGATTAGGGACATTCAACTTGTAGGTCACAATCCCACTAAGTCCCACAATGGTTTATTGATAATGGGGTCTGATGGATGAAAATCTCCATCATCTTGGGTGTAGGCGGCCCTTTTGAGAATCGTCAATATATATATATATATATGCAATTTTTTTACTTACTTCATGCTATCCAAACACATGAAGCATAAATTTATTTTACTTTACTGCAATCTTCCAAACACAACATAAGTAACTCGTCACTCATTTAATTCAACCCACTCATCTCTAACCTCTAACTTTATTTCCACGCGATATTGTACTCCTCTTCTATTCCTCCCCTCATGCAAACAAATGGGCCCTTATGCATAAAAAAGCAATAACATCTTAGCAGAATTCTTAGGGCATGTTTCTTTGGAAGTATTCTTGACAAGATTTTCTAATGTAAGAGATTTCTTACATTGATATGATTTTTCCCCTTGAAATTTCAAATGCTATGTTTTATAGTTGGAATTCAATGCTATGTTTTATAGTTGGAAATTTGAATTTCAACCTACGTTAAAGTCACAAATAGTTAAATTTGTGTTAGACTGACCATGAAGATTTGCAATTTTACGTGGGAGTACCATTTAGGGCTTTTTTTTGTTGCTAGATTTTTAGCGAAAAATGTAGGCGAACAATGCCATGCTTGGAGTTTGGTGTAGCGATGAAAAGGGCAAGTTTTCCTCCCCGTTTTGCATTTCACGCTACAGTGGATCTCGCATTCTGAACTCTCCCCTATAGAAACTATTGCCGCAGAGGAGGAAAACCTAGTTTTCCTCTTTTGTGGAGCTATCCAAACAAACCCTTAGGGTCTGTTTATGTAGTGTGGGCTGCCATGGAACCTACGTTGGAGACTCGGCGACTTCCTCTAACAATTGGTGTAGGCATGGATTCAACACCGGAAAAATAGGGAAGAGCATGATTTGCGATAGAATCCTTTCAAACCAAGGATTTGGATTTCCTACCAAGGTGGGTAGGAAATTATTTCTCTGCACTTCTACACAAGCAGTCTCTTAGGAAATTTAAAATTCTCCTATCGAAATTCTTGAAAAGAAAAGGACATTTATAATTCCTAAATAGAATTTTAGATTCTTCAAATGTTGTTACCCATACATGCTGAATTCTAAATCCTCATAATCTTCATAACCGAAATGTAAATTTGAAATGATGGATGGGTTAATTTCAAATGATGGAAAGGCTGTCCCAATTTCCATCCACTTTTTTGTTTCTTCTTACCCTCTCCCATCAATTTCTTTTTCTTTCCTCTTTCCCAATCCTCATACAAAACTCTCTCTCTCTCTCTCCCCTCTCTAGAAGGAGTGGCTCATGCACACCATTCAAGGACAAAACGAACCCCACAGAAAAACTTCCATCTTGTTCCCAACTCATCAAACTACTTCAACCCACCTCCCATACCTCCTCTACTCACCTCTTTGTTTTCTCATAGCCAGCAAACCTTGGACTTCATAGACATCCCTACTGTCATCTCCTTATCCCTCTAACCAAACTACACCACCACGAGTACCCTTTCTTTTTCTTTCCTCACCCATTCATCTTCGACACATCTCCACTTGCAACTTCGCCATCACTGCATGCTAAATTGCCAATCACCTACTTACTACACCAAATCAACAACCATTATCTTCATCCACGACATAGCCTAGACCGATCGAGCCCATCAACCCGCACTCCACATTCGAGCAGATCTCTACTCCAAACCCACTTCAACAGATCCAAATTATTTGCATGTTAAAAGATAAGCCTTCCAACTCAGTAGATAAGGTCTCTATTGAGGATTACATCTTAGGAAAGAGTTGATCCTCAGCAAATGCAAATTTTAAATTAGTTCAAATGTTTAAATTTTCAAAAGTTGTGACTTACTTGGATTCGTTGATCCTTAGCAAACTCAAAATTCAAATGACTTCAAATGTTTAAATTTTCAAAAATTGTAACTTACTTGTATCCATCCTTACTAGTGTAAACTTCTGAAAATAGCAATACAGAAACCCTTTCCGCAGTCAAGGGAGATTAACTCAATATTGCCATTTTTTTGATGGTAACATAAAACTTAATTAATAAAAGAATTTTACGAGAAAATCAGAACAAAAAAGAAAGATGATGCACTAAAAAGAAAAGAGTAATGAGGTTCACTAGCAAACATAGAATTTTCTTGTAGGTTTTAAAGGCAAACGCAAGATTTTTAAGTGAAATTTCATAACACAGTTAGAATTTCACCCACATCCACCCCTACTCGCTTCCTAACTTGATGTAGGCCATACCAATGGACCCTATTTGAAAGTAAATACCTACAGGCCCAAGACCAATAAAGCCCAATAGAGTAGAGTAGAGTAGATCATATTAGTTGCTTTTGCTTTAGTTGCTTTCTTAATTATCTAGGATTCTTTAATATTTAGAAAGTCCAATTATATTTGGTTTAGGACTTTTTATTTGATTTGAATTAGTTGTTTACTTAGTTAAAAAGTATTTTAATTATAAATAAGGATGTATTTATTCATGGGATACAGACATTGATATTGAATAAGAATTTGAGTTCAGTTTTCAGTTGAGAGAGTTATTGTTTATTAAGAGAGTTATTATTTGTTTTTAGTGAGACACCTAGATAGCTTATCTTTAAGTTTTTTTACTTGGAAATTAGCCCATTGGCTGATTTTCTTCTCCGTGCTACTTCATAACTCCATCAGCCAAACACTACTTCATCCCTCGTCTCTCACTTCACGGAAAACCGAACCCAGCTAAGCACTTGCGGCACTCCTTAGAAGTTACAACCCCTTCCATTAACCAAACCTCAACCCAGTGATTTTGAGTCCAGCCAACAAATCCAGCCAGAATTCATAATTTCAGTAAAGAAACAAACATCACGTTTGAAATTCGACAGGGACAGCCATCCTATCAACGTCGGCCATTCTCCTTAAAAGAAAGAATCAGACCCTAAAATGTATAAATTAAGAACACAAGCCTTCACAAATGTAGCAGTTTCATGAAGATTGTGAGTTTCAGTTCATACCGGTTGGTCGGCGTTGACTGGCCTGATAGTTGAATCTAAGGAGACCTTCCACTCCAAATAAATGTCATTGCCTATCAGCCCGGGCACCACCGAGATCAGCATAAGTGCCGTTACACATATCATCAGCAATGAACGGTGGATATCGGTGCAACCCATCTTAACACAAATACAGCTGCTTGAAGAAGATCCACCACCCTTGGTTTGGTTTTAGAGACGAAGTCTTCTACGAGGCTTGTTTGCAGAGAGGACAGGAAGTGGTATTTTCAAGGAGGAAGCAAATGAGACGCTCAAACAGGTGTAATAGAGATGATTTTGTTGTTACTGTAAAAGTCCTTGTTATCTTCAACGGGTTTGAACTTCTAGTTGTTTTCTAAACTAATATGTTGTTAAACTTGTCGCCGATGCCGACTTGTGTTTTTTGTGCATGAGTCCAATAGATATTACAACAGTTTTGGGTCATGGGAGTTGGTCTTTCATATTAGTAGTGCAGATCTGATTCTCTTATCCAAAGATGTTGGACATGCTATCACATGTGGGACATTGTGTTGACCTATCAAAGTCAGGACCCACAGGTGATCAGGCACTTTATAAACTCGGGCCACAAGTAATCAGGTGTTGTCCCAAGTGCATAATAGAAATGTGAGGAGGCCCTTTGTGATGTGGTCCACAAATGATCAAAACATTTTTATTCACAAGCATGCATTCATGGCCGTGGTGCTAAAAACATGTTGAATTCTTGAGATGGTTATGTTCATCCACCAATTGTATGCTTAGACCAAAAAAAATACAACATGTGATCAGCTGTTTTTGTTGGCTCTTTTAGCCCATTTCCAGTTGCCAAATGGGCTGGGCTTTTAGCCCAATTTCAGTAATCTTTGAATTGAATTTTCCCAATCTCTTTCGGCCCGTTGTTACACCCACTTCTAGTCAATATTCGGGTTGTATTCACCTCTTTTTCAACCTGTATGTGGGCTATTTTTTTTTAATCCCTGTTCAGACAGGCTTTTGTTTGAATTTGTGTCGAATGATGAATAGATGGTTCACTACCTGAAATAATTTCCTTTTGGAACTGGTTTTATAGACGGAGTTAATTGAATGAGATAGATTTACATGGTACATGGGTTTTTACATAGTCTAACCCACTGACCCACTGCTAGTCTATATGTACACTTTTTAAACTCCTACGTACGCCCAATGGTTTGAGTCCCACATATTCAAAGTGCATTTATAAGATGGACGTATTTTGGACCCCTTTTTTTTGTTTTTTCCCAACTCATTTAGATTCACTATGGGAGATAATTTTCAACCCAATCAAGGATGCTGGTTAGGCTGATTTTCAACCCATTTAGAGACAAGTCCGGTTTGAGTTTCAACCCATTTTAGATAAACAGTTTGGGTTGAGTTTTAACTCATTTAGTAAAAACCAGTTTGGGTTGAGTTAAAAAACCAGTTTGGGTTTACTTTCAAACCCATTGGCAATCCCTCCATAGACCAATGTAGGCAATCACGTTAGAGTCTAAATTCAGTCTCTGTTTGCGTAAGATTTCACACCCTCTGCAAACTGCCAAATTGTTTGGCTGTGGATTCAACCTTTTTGTTGAAACCCAACATGTTAGTGAAGTCCAGACAATATATAGCCTGGGCGTTATTTATGTATTTTTTATTATTATCATTTTAAGCCCATCTTAGAAACGAGTTCAGGCTGTGTTTCAATCTAGAATTTCACCTTTCATTTCTGAGGTTTCTGGTTGAATTCTGGTTTGTAGGTTCTGCCTAAATGCTATTTTGTGCGTCTGCGAGCGTATGCGCCCGCTAGTCATGCTTAGGGCAACCCATTTGCAGCCCAAGCCCACTTAACCGATTGTAATCTAGGCTGATCTCAACATTTGAGCTGAGTTTTCTCACTGGTTAAGTTGTGTTTTGGCTCATTTGCTGTGCTATAATCCAGCCCATTTAAAAAACCGTAGTTTAAGCTGAATTTAACCCATTTAGAGACAATCAGTATGGACTATTTCGAATATAAATCCAATCCCCTGTTTAATATTACGAGCTGTTAGATATACACCAGTTTTGACACAATTTACACAGCTTTAAAAATAAAAATAAAAAAAATTAAAAATCTCCAAAATACACCCATCCCCTTCTCTCCCTGCACACTATCTCCCTCCCTCCTCCCCTCTGTCCGGTAACAAGCTCTAGTGGTGGAAGGGGACTCCCCTCTCCCTCTCCTCCCCTCCCCTCCCTCCCCTCTTTCTATCTCCCTCCCTCCCTCTCTCCCTTTCCATATCCCTCCCCCTCTACCAGGGAAAAAGAGAGAATAGAGGGAGGGAGAGGAAGAGGGAGTCCCCCTCCACTGTTGGAGCTTGTTGCCGGCCGGAGGAGAGATGGGGAAGGAGAAGAGGGAGAGAGAAAGAAAGTGTGTAGAGAGAGAAAGAGGTGGAGGTATTTTGGAGATTCTAATTTATTTTTTTTATTTTTGTGGATGTGTTGAGTCAAAATCTACGTACATTTAGAAGCTCCCTTAATCTTTGGGAGTTTTTGTTTGTGTGAATTCAAACTAATTGAAATCCAACCTGTTTGTCTAGTGGAATATAGCCCCAGCTACTAGTTGAGCTGAATTTTGGCATGCTTACACTCACCATCTAAACAGAATTTTGGCACATTTCAGCTATGGTCTGGGCTGAGTTTCAACCCATCATAGAGAGAGAGAGATTGGTTGGGTTTGACCTGGGATTTCAAGCCATTTGCAGCCCATATTTAGGTTGTTTGTTTAGGAAAATTCTGGCTATTCGGCTTTAGTGAATTCAGTCTGCTTTGGAATGGTTTTTAGCCCACCTAAGAAACAAATTTGGGCTGACTTCCCACCTTTTTATTAGCTTCATTCCATTCCAGCCCATTTATAGGTTCCTTTTGAACCGCTTTATGGCTTGTTACAACCAGCAAGTTGGGGGCCAATCCCAGTTTCAGTATGGGTTGTATTGCAACCCACAAATAGCCAGGTTTGTGCTGTTAATTATATATTTAACCCTTCAAACATTATTTCAAAAAAAAAAAATCATTTCTGGGCCACATAAAAAAGAACTCACATTTCTTTTATGCACTTGAGATATCATAATTTCCCTCTCAAATTTAGCTTACAAATTAATCCAAAAATAAGAAAAAAAAATGATGAAATAGATTACAGACAAATTGAAATTTCCAGCATACCTTTCTTTGGTGATACCACTTTCCTCAAAGAAAGATGGTTTGGTGTATGTAGATTGAGAAGTTTGGGGGGGTTACATCAGAAGTCTCATCTTTGACTGAGAAAACATCATGTGGGCATCAAGAGTTCATAAAGTGCCTGATCACTTGTGGCTCCTCACATGGGTATAGATTGATAGCCTTTCATATGGCATGAAATGGACTGGAAGACTGAAAAACCATTCAAAAACTATATCTTAGAAAAAGTGATCATTCTTTACCAAAACAAGAAAAAGTGATCATTGTGGCAACATCAAAAGGAAGTCTCACATTTCTTTGTCGCTCCTAGGTATTGCATGATTAAGATTTAGCTTACAAATTAATATAAACATTAGAAAAATTGATGAAATGAATTGCAGATAAATTTAAAATTCCAGCACACCTATTTTTGTGACTTCCCTTGCTCTTCATTGTACAATGACCAATCCAAATTTTCTCAGGGTATACGGTGTAAGTTGGTTGAGAAGGCTAGAGGGATAAGACCAGAAATCATAAATCTGCACCTTGATCCAAGGAAGTCTAACCATCATTTCAAATTTGAATTCGTATGAGATTAGATCAAACTGTGAAAGCTCACCCACGAGACCAAAGGCATGGGTCAACCACTTAAGTTCATTAACAAAAAGGGTCCACCAAAGCATCCAATTCTTCTATGGGCAATGAGTCTGTTGCAGTAAAGCTCAAACAAATCAGGGCGCCATTTAACAGTAAGGTCACTTGAGCCCATTTAACAAACAAGATCCGTTGAAACATAAGTTGGCCTATTGACGCCCATTGAATTTTAGCCCATCAAAAGGCTGATTCCAACTAAGATCTGGACATTAACACCAGGGCGCCATTGATGACAGATTCAATTGGGTATCAGTTTGATTAACTACGTTTGGTAGAGGATCCATTTGAATCTCAATTTACAAATCAAGCCACTCAAACCTTTATAATGAGTGGCCCCATGAAATAAAAATTATATAGTGGGTCTGTAAATTTGTGTGTGCATAAACACAAGTTATTCATAGCATTGTTGAGCCCTCGTTTAAAAACATGTAGCCTTAACGAGCCAGTAGGGGTGCAAATTCCTGATCTATTTAACTCCACTTCAGGGTTCGAAACTACCCTTCCTATTTTGGGTTGAAATCAAAGTTGTCCTTTCTAATCTGAATGGATTGGATATCCTTCTTATTTAAGCCACCAACTTTTTTCCTTTTTTCCAACTTGACTGACTACAATGTGACCTGGCAGCCCAACCTGATCGTCACTCGTTAATTAAGGGTTCAAATTTACCCTTTAACTATCAAGTTAAGTTGGGTTCGGATTGACATTTTATATTTAGACATAATTGTAGTTTGCACCCATCTTAAAATGCATTAATCTCAAATAAATAGATGGTTTCATTCAAGGAAAGACTCAAAGAAGCAAAAGTGGTGGATTTACTGCACTTAGGTTGGACGGACTACTTTTGGCACGAAAGTAATGCTATCAAAGAACAGTTCCACTTAAAATAAACTAGCAATGCAACCCATGCTTAGCCCAGGTCAAAAAATAAAAAAAAAGTTATTATTAATTTGAGGTACCTTTTGAGATACTAAATGAAAAAAAAAAATCTAAAAAATTATAGTACTTTACTATTATTACTATTACTGATATTTTAGGACCCCCATATGTAGTGATTGTCTTAGACTCTTAAGCATCAATTATTTTTAGTACTAAAAGTAAAAAATTAGAAAAACATCACTATACTATTTTTTTTAGAGGAATGTGATGGGAGGCTAAAATAATCGTAATTTCCTTTCTCTTAACATAAAAGTTAAAGGACGAATAAAATTGATGATATAAATGTATAAAGATGATTAATGATACAAAATAAAATTGATTAATGGTGAAAAACATGACTCTCAAAGGATGAATTTTTTCAATCAGAAGTGGCACATCACATAATTGCCACAATTTGTGTATCCATATGGACCATGTCTCATTGATCAAAAGAGGCCAGTCCGTTTCGGTTACAAGTAATATCAGATGAACAATGTTTAGGTCCACAGCTAATAAATTGGCATACATGACTAATACACAATAGATTAGAGACTCGAATATAATAAATAAAATATATTATGATAGTAAGGTTGTAACTTATTTAAATGTTAAAATGTGAAAATCATCAATGTTCAGAACTCAAAAAAGCCAATATGAAAGGTCATTGAGTCTTGGTCATCTTGGTGACTTATCAAGTCCATTGAGATTGACATGAATCTATACAACAATTGTCCAGTTTGACTTAAATTGGCGCACATGACTAATACGCAATAGATTAGATACTCGAATATAATAAAAAAATATATATATTATCATAGTAAGGTTGTAACATAATTTAATTTTAAAATGTCAAAATCATCAATGTTTAAAACTAAAAAAAACCAACATGAAAGGTAATTGAGTCTTGGTCATCTTGACGAATAATTTTTGCTTGTCAAAATCAAGTCACTCTCGGGCTAAAGGCTAAAGGTTTAAAGACTGAGCTGGTGAAGGATACCATAGGTCACCAAAAATATATATATATATATATAAAACAATTGTCCAATTTGAAGCAGCCTAAATTGGGCTTAGTTCTGGTCTAGTTAAGGCATCAACAGATTGAGTCCTGAGATAGCATTTCAAATCAAAGTCCGCACTTTAAGCCATATTAGAAGTTTGGGAAACGTGGTGCAGTCTAGGATCATACTAAGGTCTTAGCAAGGAAAATTACAAATCACAAATATATTATTAAGATACAAGTTTTTTGGGAATATTTTAAGGAAAAAATCTCAAATAAATACTTCAAACCAATTATTAATTATTTCCTATGATGGTATCTCATAGACCAAATTTTAATTAAAGAATTTTTTTAAGTGGATTAATTTCATAATTTTAACAAAATCATTGACTAAAGAATAAGCAAATAACAAAGTTGTTGAAAAAATTAATGCAAAGAGAGAAATATTTTTCAAATGAATTAATATATGAGATAAACAAGATAAATCACAAAAAGATTAACATAATATATTTTGATTCGTGTACTCTTTGTAAGTTTTTCCTCGTCAACATCCAACGAAGAAATCCAAAGGGGATTGAGAAAGAGATAAACATTATATATTTTGATGTGTGTACTCTTTGTAATTTTTTCATTGTCAACAACCGACTTAAAACCCAAAGGTGTGCAATAAGATAAAGAGACATTTTAGACATTAAAAATCAAATAAAAAATAAATGTGTGATAAAAGAGAGACTTCCATGATGATCCACACAACTAAATCCATGAGAGAAAAGGGCAATCCAATGATGAAATTCTAAAGCTGTGCAATCTACACACTCTCAATGCAATTTCTCAAAAGCATCCTAGAAATGGTGGTCTTCATTTACTTTTGGTATTCGAAATATTGATAAGATGACGCATGAGATTTGGAAATCGAAAAGTCCCTAGGAACTATATAAATGTGTTACGAGGTAATTAAAATGAAATATACAATATGTAAAATGGTGGTAGTAAACGTTGAGGATGGAGATATTTTAAGTTCATTAAAATGAGGGAGAGGTTTTATTTTAATGAAAATTCAAAAACATTATTATACGCCCTAAAATCTCTCTTCCCATTCAAATCTCTCTCTCCAACATCTACATGTTTTCCTACCCTCCATTCTCCCCCCACAAAAAATGCCTCAAGCAAATGTCTCCCTTATTTAGGTGGAGAGATTGTAGTGGTGGTGATAAACGCTGGATAGAGGAGAGATTTTATGGGAAGAAATGAAATACCTAGATAGATAAGAGAGAGAGAGAGAGAGAGAGAGAGAGAGAGAGAGCCATCAGCCATCAAGTAGTGGGTTCTGATTTGTAGAATGTGGAGAGCAAACAATTGGCTTGGAAAAATTTAGGGATTTAGTTCCGAAAAATCAATGGTTTTCCACAGCGCCACAACAATAGGCAAAACATGCCTAAGGGCATGATTACTCAAATATCACTATCATTGTGCGCATTTCTTAGATGATCATGATATTATCACTGTGTATATTTTGGGTCCTAGTTTGGGATGGTGCCTTGCAACCATCAATTTAGGTATGGGAATGGGATCTGACTCCTCAATTCGGGTATGGTATCAACCTTTTTAACAATAATGCTAGTTGCACTCTCCATCTCATAACTCATCTCACAATTATACTATGTGGCAATTCTAACTCATTTGTTTTGTTTTTAATATTGTAGAGATGAGGGAGATGAAAACTAACATATAGGATGGTTGGGAGATGAGTTGTAAGATGGGAAATGTGGCTAGCATTATTTCCTTTTAATTGTCCCTGTTAATATACAAATGCATTGCAATAACCATTTTGTGGTGCTTAATTAAAGGAGATTTGATTTTGGTTTGAAAATCAAAATTAGTTTAGTATGACTCTATCCTTCAGATTTGGTTGTCTTGTATTAAATGATAAGAACTTTAGGCAAGTGAGGTGTGTAGATGGGGGAAACATTTTAGGAAATAATTTAAAATGGTGGTAAAAAAAGGAGAGATTTTAGGGAAGTGAGGTAGCAGAGGGAGTGAGCATAGGGAAGTTAACATTTTTGGTGCCACATATCATTTTTTAGGTATGGTGTCTGCCTTTTTAACAATAAAGCTTACCACACTCCCCATCTCATAACTCATCTCACAATTATCCTATATGACAATTCTAACTCATTTGTTTTATTTTTAACATTGTAAAGATGAAGGAGAGGAAAACTGTTGTATAAGATGGTTGTGAGATCAGTTGTAAGATGAGAAGTGTAACCAGCATTATTAGCTTTTTAATTGTCCCTTTTAATATATAAATGGATTGCAATAACCATTTTGTGGTACATAATTAAAGGAGATTTGATTTTGATTTAAAAATCAAAATTAGTTTAGTGTGACTCTATCCTTTCGATTTGGTTGTCTTGTATTAAATGGAAGGAATTTTAGGAAAGTAAGGTGCGTGGATGGGGGAACATTTTAAGAAATAATTTAAAATCGTGGTAAAAAATGGAGAGATTTTAAGGAAGTGAGGTGGCAGAGGGAGTGAGCATAGGAAAGCTAGTATTTTTGGTGCCGCATGTCATTTTTTAGAATGTTGACGTGGTGCTTCAAAAAAAAAAAATGGTACTGAAGTGGCACCCTCCACAAGCCTCCCTCATTGTAGCTATAAAGGGCGTCCCTCTGTTTTCTCTTTAAAGGTCAACATCATCCAATTTAGGAAGTTTTTCCAAAGGCATCTCCATCTACGATGTGCCCAAAACCTTGTTTGATGGTTTGTCCCATTACACATGAGAAAGCTGGGTAATTGAAAAAGATAAAAGAAACATTAAGAGTTTTTTTTATTGATTTAGAATTTTCATAAGTGGGCCCACTAAATGTCTTCATAAATTCTTCTGAGACTCTTCTTTTTTTTAATTATAAATGTTTTAGAGTAGAGGGCTTTGAAAACAGCAGTGAGCCACAGAAGAAATGATTGCATTAAGAATTACCCTCTAATATGATCTGAGCATATTATCAGATTGTCTTTTCTTTTATCATTGAAATTCATCTCTAGTCCGGCCGTGTGAAAGAAAATCTTAGCTCCGCCGCTGATTATAAAGTTATCCATCCTCTGTTAATACATTTATGTGCTTACCTAGCATGAGAGTGGCTTAAGTTTGCAATGGGTCCATTTGAACGGCTTCCCCTCGTCATTATTAGTTCTAATGGTTGTCATTGCAATTTATTTTTATTAGTCTTTAATGACCTTGTTAGTGTTGGAAAGAGTTGCCCCTATTGCTTTTCTCTGTTCATTCTCTTGCCTCCAGTTTTTTTACCACAATATGATGTGCTCATTTCTGTTATGTCTCATTGGTCTACTCAGGATTATCATTTGGGGTGGAGGTGGACAGAGGCCATAAAGCAATCTTCTTCACCATTTTATCGTTTGAGGGGGCAAGGGCATATGTTTTAATGGGGCATAAGCCATCTGGCCATAGCCTCTTTTGGGTCTGCCCCTTCTTGATGTCTCAAGTACGTTTTGCAAAATTTCATGCCCTTTAGCTCTTGAATTTGGTCTTGGATGAATGCCTTTTGTATTGTCTAGTTACTGATCACATCTCTCCCATTGAGCATTTTCACTGAGTTTTATCATTTATGTTATTTTATAGCTTTTGTAAAATAATAGTTAAGAGCACAATCAATTTTCTCCTAAAAATAACCCAAACAGAGAAAGGAAATGTTTCTATAGTGATTTTTATCCAATAGGTTATGTTTAGACAAGGAGAAAAGGTGGAGAAAAACTATCCTGACTAACTAAATTTGCATTGTAGTTGGTTTTCTCTCCACCATTATTTACATCTAAACTAGGCCCTCAGGATTGGCCTTCAAGAGGAACCAGATTCACAACATCTCAGGCTATAATAATAATAATAATAATAATAATAATAATAATAATAATTCCAGAACTGTCATTGTACATCTTACCCCTTGATAATCTATATTGCTCTAGACAAACTTACAAATGTTCTCGACCTTAAAATCTGATAATATTTGGATGGTTAGATCAACCTATTAGACACATCAACCATCACAAAATCTAATAATTTAAAATCTATATACTGTATTGAAGAACATTGTTTGGATTTTATAATAATCTCTTTTACATCATAGTTGTATCATCTGATTCTGGAAAACGAGAAGGCTACATTAATAATTATAATCTAAGCATCTTATAAAATGAAACTGATTTCCTAGCATCCTTGCAAAATGATCTAAAAAGAAAAGCTAACACACTATTAAGCAAAAACCAAGTGTTAAATAAACAAACTTGGAAAGAATAATGAGAAGTAATTAAGATGGAATTAACTATTGTTGTGGGGCTGCTGCTGCTGCTGGTGGTGGTAATGCAGGTGGTGACGCAGGTGCTGGAGCTCAAGTTTTACCTGTAAAAAAATGGACTTTAATGTTTAAGGTTGTTATGGTCAGGATTTGCTTGAACCCATTTACAATTGAGGAGCCTCAACATTGTGTTCTGGATTAACATGGACTAACCCTAGTGATAGAATCCAAAATCTCCAGGGAAAATGGACAGCCCCGAGTCCGGGCTTTAGGTCCAAGCCCAAATTTGTAAAATTTCCTTTTATGAATTACACTTGTAGCTAGATTGTTAATTAACACTATTATATCTAGTGTTCATATGTGATGTCTGCAATCATGTACATTGAAAAATACAGTGGATCTAATATTAAAACTCTAGGCCCAGACCCATCCCTTCAAGGGTTCTAGGCCATCTGACCTAGATGCATGTCCAGGGCCAAACAAATGGACCTTGATCTCTGATGGATTTGGATTCAGGCCCAGTAACTTCCATATTACTGCTATTATGATGTTAAAGTCATTGAAACCAAATAAATTTTGCAGTTGTTTGTTAGTAAAAATGAGTGTTGCAGAGGTAGGGGGTGGGTCACAAACCACAGTGTAGAAGGTTCTGAGGGGGAGGCTTCTCTTTGGCAGGGTTTGGATCGGGGTCATGGACCCTTACATATATCTCTTGGCCCAAATACCAATTCTCCAGAATTTGAGACCGCAAGTTCCACATTCCAGGATTGTCCAGGTATGCATAGATTACACTCCATCCTTTTGGATAAACCTGTATGAACAAATGAGAGCATATAATGTAAGATTTATACCGAGAAACATGGTCAATCAATCTTTCATCATAGATGATCATCCAGACCATCCATTCAATTTCTACTAACACTTTGGCCTCTAATTATATGACTTATTGCGATTTAGAATCTTATATGACCATGGCGCTAACAACTCAAGGGAGAGATTACCTGAACAGTAGAACGCTCCACCGGATCATGAAGATTGTAGTGTAACCCGTGCTTCCATTCTTCGAAACCAAATCTAATAGAAAGATTAATATTTATTAGATATTTCTTATTAGATCATTTTAACAAAAAAAATAGTATTACTATATTGGGACACTCGAAATAAATGGCTAAACTATCATTGGAAAAGTTGGACGAACAAAATACAAAGGGAGGAAATGGATTAATCATCTATAAGAACAACTGACATACTTTATCATCAGATCCAAGAATTTCTAATTGAGAATCAAAATCAAAATCAGTTAATACCTAATAATCATTTTCCTACACTAATAACTAGAAAGGAAAATAATTCTATGAGAACTAGTTTTCATAACTTTTTTGTGAAAAGTTTAGGTGGGGCTAATCTATCACCAAATCCAAATCTTGCAATACACAGAGACTTCTCTGATAGTTACACCCTTCAAGTTTCGATCAAATCTGAATTTATTGGATCGTTGGATTAATTGTGCACTAATCCGAATAGACTAGATTTGTGGGCTACGGATGAAGGGATTAGAGATATGTAATTGAGGCCAAATTTGATATTTGGCGTGATCCCACGTAAATATTTTTAACCCCCCAATCCCATCACCCAAATGGGACCCACAAGTGGACCCTATAAAAAGTTCTCAGGGTAGACATGTGAGAACACTTCTAATATGTGAGAACACTTACTGCTCACTTGCTAGATTATACAAGAGTTTTACAAACAGAATTAGTCATTTATACAGTAGAAGCAGCAACAATAGAAGAAGAAGAAGATGATGATTCTTACGCTACTACGAAGAAGCCATAACCGTCCAGATGCCATGTATTTATAACATTCAAGTCATTTTTCAATACAATTTCAGCCCAACCCTTATGAATTCCGCTGACCACCGAAGTATTGCGTGAAGCTTTGACATTAATGGATTTGACGGGGAATGCATCGAGCTGGTACACGCCGGTGCCATTCAAATAGTAGTCGGCGAGTTTGACCGGAGTTTCTGGAGTAAGATAAGATACATTGTTAACCACATAATAAGGACTGTTATTAATCATCCCCTTGGAGCTATGGAGGATGAAGGTTTGAGTGATGGTAACATTCGATACATTGAATGAGCCTTGTGGGTTAGGCCTAGCAGCCCCAGCAGTTAGGTTCCACCTGCATTATTTACTCACACATCAGTCTAGTTGCCATATATTGAACGTATGTAATACTACTGTTACAAATACCCAAATTGTTTGCAAATATTGCAACTTTTTTGCTAGAAAAAGTGAAATACTTTATCATGATACTCAAAATATGTTCATCTAGAATTATTGGTTCACAATTAGCATAATTGAGAACATTCCATTTTCTACCAAAAAAAAAATTTTTTTTGAGAACTTTCCATTTCTTTCAACCTGGTTCACCCATGATTCATTGTCCCATGAATTGACACGCACTCAAAATACTGATGCGTGTAAACCATTAAATTTTGAGGGCCAAAGATTAAGAGTTTGGATGGTATGATTTCTTTCGACCCATCCATCCATAGCTAGGTTCAAACCCAACTTAGCTTTTATTCACCATTGGTGTGAACTAAATCGTTGCCAATATTTTCAATAATATAATTTTGACCTTTATTACAATATAAGGATATTTTATTTTTTAGTAAGATAAATTGAGTTGGGCCCATTGAACCCAGATACTTGTTGATTGAGCCCATTGACAAACTTATTGTACCCTTGTGCTTGGGTACATTGCATCCATGATTGACTTACCTAATGGACTTGGCTTGATCAACTGAGAATTGGCGATCCAAAGGGTTGGGCCCACTTGGCAAAGGCCCATTTGCAGGAGTGGTCGAGTCAGCATAGTGTAGGATTCCTACACCCTTGGTGTCTGGAAAGACCTTGGTGTCAACCTGTGTGGGAGTTGCTACAATGTAGTAATCTGAACTAGCTTGGTTTGCTGTAACAAGAACTGAGTAGGATTGACCTACATGCACATCCAAAGAATCCAATGTGATCTTGTTAGTGTAAGATCCCTCAGTCTCCACCAGTGCCATCCGATGGTTCTGAATCCTAAAATTGAGGCTAAGTTCCCTTCCCACATTTGATATTCTAAATCTGTATGTCTTCCCTGCATACGTGAAAAAAAAACCTAAGACAAAGAAAACCCCAAAAAATTAGGAGGTTGATCAATCCAAGTTAACCTTGTCTGATCTTAATGATGCAATATTCGTGAGCTGTACCTTTGTCGATCCAACTTACTCATACCACATGTCTTTCTACAATTAAGAATTAGCTAGAATTTAGCTTCAATCATTGTGATGCACTGTTGGATATGTTTGAATCTCATTGCTATGCTTTTAAACATGATCAACGAGATGGTTTTGCACTCATTGTGAGCAGAATTCGTTCCAATCCCTATATGGAACAGACTGTGTGATATGAGTGGATTGGCCCCACATCACCTAGCTCATGTTTAATGGCTTCAAGGTCTAATGGTGTTATATTAATGCAAATCTCTTGCTGTTAATATAAAATTAGGACAATTAATGGAAGGTGCAGATTAGATGAAAGTAAAGGGCCTAGATTTATCAGAGTGGGGTCCCTCCATAAAAAGAGAAAAGAATGTTACATGAGCTGGGCATTTTAGAGAATATGCAACAGATAGATAAGGATGCAAGAAGTTTTCATGAAAAGTTAGTTTGAGACCTCCCATGAGAGCCCCACCTATTATTAATATAAACCTCTCACACTCGTCAACTAGTAGAAGTGCTGATTTAATACTTATTTTGACTTTTATTTGCAATTGGATTTAATCATAAAAACCTATTTTATCCCTTGAGTGGCCCATCTACGATTCAAGTACCCGATAACACTAACCTATCACTTATGAATAATCAATTTTGCCCTGAGGTGACTCAATTTCCTTGCTAGATTTAATCATGAAGACCTACTTTATGGCCATTAAAATAAGGATTACGATCATTCCAGGTTACATGATCACCTCATATGGAATCATCCTAATCCTTGTTGGATTTAATCATGACGACAAACTTTATGGCCATTAAAATAATCTATGATTACATGATCTTTTAATAAGCATTTTCTTCTTATTAGTACAGAAAAAGATCATGTTACACACATTAAAACATTTTCTCTTACACACCCTACCTATATTTAGGCTATAGGTAGATCATCTTGTGGGGCACCTACGCTCAATCAAACCCCTCACACTCATTACTCTATTTTAGGAGGTACTTGCCCCATATATATGCTCATTAGAGAATTATTTAGTCTTAAATTAAAACACTTCATTTTCTTGATATTATTTTGTTGATATTCACAGCTTAGAGTCAATGTCATGAAGATTTCCTTTTTTAAGTCCTAATCCATGTATTGGAGTTTCCATCTAGCTCCTAGATCGATTAGATCCAGGTGGGACCCACATGTGACCTGCTACAAAGATCAAATCTCATGTATGCCTACATAATGTATATATTCATATATATATATATGTGGAGAAACGGTCTAATGAAATGGTACGGTATGTAAATAAAACTTATAGGGCTCACCTGAATATATGCCAATCGTATTAATTTGATATGCAAATAAAGGTATCGTTATCTTAGTCGTAAAAAAAAATAAATGAGGTTGACTTTTTGCACATCCCTATAGCCCCACTCAAGATCTTTCAGTCCCCACGTTTCCTTCATGGTTGACACAGATCCAAGTAAGCCCCATAAATTATGTTTGCACACCATACCATCTCATTGGATGGTTTCTCATATGTGTATTTGTCCACATGTATTTAGAGTCTTGCTAGCAAATGGCATGTTCCCTTTTTTCCCATAATCTCCAATACTTTGTCACGATCCAAAACTACCACACTAATAAAAATATTCAATATAGGAATTGTATACATGAAAAGGAAAAAAAATTATTTAATTGCAATTTTCTCATGTGTCCAACACTTCATCATACTTCTCATATATATATATATATATATATATAATCCATCGATGATGGTTAATTTCATTGTGTGTTATACATATAATTTTGCAATGTAAATGTATAAAGAGAAAAGAAGGGAAAAGAAAAGAACTTACAAAAACATTACCTCTTTTGAGAGTGAAGGATTCATGCCTTCCTCCCCATGAGTTTTTATAAGGAGGTTTTCCATTGAAGAGGATATACTGAGGATTAATATGTTTCTGTCCAGCTGTTCTCCTTGAATCCTGTGACACAACATCATGGATTTTGCTATCATTGAATAAAATTGGCATCTAACAAATAGTGTTCGAAATTAAAAGTCTCTTAAGAAACAATAATTTAGAGATGGAGATGGGTCAAGTCTAGTTCATGTTTAGGGTGACTCGAATCCAACTCAATTGGCATGTGCATAGTCGATGCCCAACCTGGCCTGTCCTGTAACACGTTTTGTCAATGGTCTGATGCCAAATTCTCCATGACAAGTGCAAATAGGATTGAATTTGTTCCAGCTGATTTATTTTTTAAAATTCTACTATACAAAGAAAAATTGGTTGGTTTTTTTTTTAATTTGCAACATTAGTTTTTTTAGTAAGGTTATATGAAGTCATGAGAAACAAGTGGGGTAAGTCAGGCATAGCCAAAATGAGAACCAAACTTGACTCGAGTCAGAGTCCAAGGGCCATATTCTACATGAACCCAACCAACAAACTCAACTCATCCCTAGTAGCTAGGAGGGAGTTAAGGCTTATAACACTGCCCATAGAAATAAATATCAAACGAAGGTGTAATTGAGAACGGCTCCTTACCCGAGTGGTAAGGAGTGACAGTTCTCACCTGACTGCCCATAGTTCAAGCTTTGGGTGTGCCACCTCTTCTGCGTATGAGGGCTCCTTCTTGATTGAGTTAAGAAAGAAAAAAAGGGAGTACCTTGTATGATGTGTTGTACCAATCTCCTATGAGAAGGTCAAAGTCATCTTCTGGTTTGTCGAAGGGGATAGGAATTACTATTCGGTTATTAATTCGGATGGGTCCAAATCCTCCTGCGGCCTTTTGAAATCTGGTGGAAGGAAAGTAGATGAAACTGCCAATCTGGTCCTTCATTTGGAACATATAAGTCCAGTTCTTTCCTGGTTCGATGGGACAATTAGTCCCAGACACTCCATCTTGCCATGAATTTAACCTTTGTTGGACACCACTCCTGCACCACACCAAATTATAAAGCACAACCATCATTGTCGTCACCATATTTACAAAAGTGGGTTTGGCTTAGTTTGTTCCACTCAAGATAACTAGTATTACAAAAGCCTATCTTTCTACTAAAGTTAATCAAAATTAGGATTGCAAATGGATATTTGATTATCTAAGTAGAAGTCTCCAGTTTTGAATAAAGATAGTATGGAACCTATTTTTTTATTTGGAAGAAATACAAATATGGATTTAAGATCCAAGCATATAGGATTTGAAATATTTGGATCTAAATCCAAATTCTCATATGTTTCCAGCCGATGACCTTGATCTAAGGTGATTACCTTCTTTAGCAGTATTGATATTTAGGGATCGACTTAGCTTTAATTAGTTATCATTTAATAACTTTTATAGTATATTAAAATGTAATTATTTTTGAAGCCCTTTTAGCTTAGTATACTAATGTATTCCACATCCAATTTGAATTTGGATCCTAGACCTAGATCCATTTTTTTTTTTTCATTTCATGTTGGATCTGCATTCAAAATAGAGGTTCAATGTTGGATCTAGATCTTAGTCTAGATATTCAAGCATGGATTTAGGTTCAGATCCATCATAATTCAAAGATATATAAATATATCTGTCAGAGAATATTCATGTGGTCAAAAAGGTAGCATGATGTATGTTGATTTTGTCTTTTTACATATTTATACCTGCCAAAAAAGAAGTGTCCCTCACCAAAATGACGAGAGATGCATACACATGAATATTGTTAATATCTATAATATGTTTATTGGTTTTTGAAAGAGTATCTTCTAAAAAAATGATATATCAATAGAATATACATTTAACTGAAGGAATAGTTTAGAAACATGTATTGACCTTTCAAAGTTGATGCAATGCATCATGTAACATTATAATGGTCATCGTATCACTAAATATCTTCTATTCTTATCAAATTGTCTAAATCTTATGCATTAAAAACTTTTCATGTTATAATAATAATAGCAACAACAGCAACAACAACAATTTAGAAACCAAAATGACATGCTGAAAATATGATCTTAACAATATTTCATTAAAAGCCTGCATCATGACTAAACAATGGAGAATTCTTTTGAGAAGAAACAAAATTCTAATATGAATATTCAAATGCCACAAACGCATTTGTCATAAGTTTAGAATCAAACCATGTCATGAGAAATGGTTCATCGAGATTGTTGAAGATGTTGACATGTATCATGTCGTTGGTAGTTGTATTCAAGAGGGGTCCTGGGAACTTCCCATTGATGGTGATCACCTGCATCCTCCAACCATTATTATATTACCAAAACCTTTTAGGTTGAAAGGATTTCATTATCCTAAAAGGGCATGGTCATGCATTTTTTTTTTTTACATTTTTTTAGTGAAGGGAAGGGTTATATATTAATATTGATGGTGATAGTGAAATCATAGAGTGGATGCTCAATTTTGTTCTATAGAAAATAGTTCACTTTTGACACTTAAAATTTTCCTTAACTCTTCCTTTTCCACACGAGAAAGCAACTACATCCCTTAAAAGACTTCTTAGCAAATTTCTTAAGACATGTTCTTTTTCTATGCATTTTTTACAAGAAATTAATTTTCTGTTAGAGATTTTTGGCATTAATATGATAGCTGTCTCCTTGAATTTTAAATGCTATGTTTTATAGCTACAATTTTGTATTACAACCTACCTAAAATGTTACAAATAGTCAAATTTGTTAGAATTCCAGCATCTTAAATATTGGATGGACCATGGGGATTTGGAATTCAATCGTAGGGTAGCATATATAGTGGGGAATTTGAAATTCTCCAAATATGATTTCTCAAAATTCTTGCTAAAGGGTAAAACCTAGAATTCATGTCTAATGAACTTGAGATTCTTCAAACATTGTCCCCCAAAGGGAATTCTAAATCTTCATGGCCCATCCGTCATTTGAAACACTAGGATATTTTAAATTTCAAAGGCTATTTGCGACTTTTCATGTGAAAAATATTGGAATTTATAATTCTAGTAAACAAAACATCGTATTTGAAATTCCATAGAGACAGCCATTGTATTAACATTGGTGTAAGGAATCAAATCCTAAAAGAGTGTAAAGATCACATGCCTTAACAAATGTGGTAACCCTAAAAAAGTATAAAGATCACATGCCTTAACAAAAGTGGTTGTTTCATAGTGGTAATGATGATGATGATGTTAGTTTCAGTTCATACCGGTTGATCGACGTTGATGGGCCTGATAGTTGAATCTAAGGAGACTTTCCACTCCAAATAAATGTCATTGCCTATCACCCCGGCCACCAAGAGCGTAAGTGTTGTGGCCCATATCATTAGCGATAAATGTTGGATATCAGTGCAACCCATCTTAATGCAAGTAAAATTCCTACCGCACTTGAGTTTGTTTCTAGAGAGGCAGTCTTCTACCACACTTTCTACATAGTACAAGAAGGGGTGTTTAAAGACAAGAAGGAAATGAAAGCAAGAAAATTGTCAAGATAAAAGAGAAACTGATTTTTTTTTAAAATATGCTATTGAATGATCTAATAACCATATACAGAGAAGAATTCAAAGAACCTAAAACAACCTAGAACACTTTATTTTATGTGAAATCTCAGTCCGACTAGGTAATCTCTTGTGGCGATATCAAGTTAAGTGATCAAGTAAGTAAAAACATGGAAATCGAGGATGGAGTGCTTTTGTCAGCATAGTGGGGCATTGTCTAAGTCCTATATTGAAAATATCCAAATCCTGAACTTGGGAAGTCTTTGCCCGGGCATGGGCCAAGCCAGATAATATCATGTTGAGTTAAACTCACTTCTCCAAAAGCTGTTGATGGTGTTAATGATAAATTGAGCTGAGAAGCTCTTCGATTAAAAGCATAGGTACATCAATATCTGCTTGCCATCTCATCCAACTTCTTATGCTGTTTTATTGTCAATAATTTGAAGTTATGCCGGAAAAAACTTTGGTAAATTGATATGGCATTTTTCATTTCATGGTTGATAATACCAATATTGTGGACATGGATAGATTTTGATACCAAGTTCACCTCTAAGATGCATAGTTATTAACTAGAATTTGGAAGGGAGTTTATATATCTCGTGCATTGGTATTTGATGATGGTATATACTTGATTCATAATTAGAACTTCATGCCTATGAAATAGGGTACTACTAATCATATTGTAAAACTTAGATAAACAAGATTTTTAGATTTTACTTAAGCATAATAAGCATAAAAACCATTCTTGCCTTCAAAAGCAAACATAGGAATCTTTTTTATTTGTCCTAATTTATAACACTCATGAATGACAATCTGATAGAGAGCTCTTTGAATAATAGATGACAATTTATGAACATCAATTTGTAAGGTGAAAATCTCACTTGTAAAACCAAATTCCAAGAAGTTGAGTTGGAAAAAGCAACTAAACCATTGCAGGAGGCAATTACAATAGCTAGGAAGAGATTGCAAATTGCATAGCAATGAAGGAAGTGACCAAGTTGAAGAATTTCAATACTCTACTCATGCTCATAACAAGTTAAAGATTTCAAATTTAACTCGTGCTCATAATTTCACTGTATGATTCCATTAAATGAAATGACTACATTTATAAGGTAGGCGCAAACTAACCTTATCAAAAAGATAAGGATAATCTCCTAACAACTCATAACATCCTAACAAATCCTAATAAATATTCTAAGCACTTATTGATATTCTCTAACATCTCCCCTCAATCACATGGTCTTGAATAGAATTTGTGATTGTGAACATGAAAAATAAAACATTTTATCTCTAAAATATAAAAAAATTAACATTTTTTAATAGAAACAATCTCCATATCTTCTTGGTGTTCACTGTCTGTTCATGAATTTACCACTGTCATGATCTGCTTTTTTTTTAGTCTATTTGTGCTAGTGGTCAATTAGATCAGATCTATCGCGATTTCTTCTAGAAGCTTCGATTGTACAATTTGATGAAAATGAAGAAATTATATGGTTTGGATGATTGAATAAATGAGAGAAAATTGATTTTATTGAAGAATAAAGTGACGGTGATTATTACTATGTATGAAGAACCATTGCTAGTTGATTGCAAGATCATCACTGGAACCAATCCATCTCTGATACCATAAAGAATTTCAAATTTCAAAAAGATAAGGATAATATACTAAACAGCTTATAACATCCTAACAAATTCTAATAAATATTCTATCCACTTATTGATATTCTCTGACACAAGTCTTTTACCGCCTAAGTATGATTACTCGCTCCTAGCCTAAATTAGGTGGAAGCATCCATTGGTAAAGTAGTACTAAGTAGGATCAGACTAAAAAAGAATGGTTTAATGAATTGAATTAATCAAGTGAAAGGTCCTTTACTGCCCAAGTACGGTTGTTCTCCGTTGGACTAGGTCATATAGAAGATGATTGGTTCAGTAAGTTGGTTATCCAATAGGGGATCCATAGAATTTTAAGAGGATTAGTTTAGTAACTAGAATCAATATTTGAGATCTTCTAGCTTTAGTGTTTTTTAGGACCTAGACATTTTGTAGGGAGGTTGAAGGTTCCACTGGTTTAGGCTTGTCTCTCGACTTCCTTATTTATCTAATTGACTACCTCCTGTTTGCTTGTTCACTATCATGTTTTGTGATGATTTTGGTATTTCTAGTTGAGGAGATTGAATTCCATTCTTTTGGTCAACAACTACATGCTATTTGCTATGAAAAGGCATAGGTGTTGTGGATATTACACCACCGTTGTGCGCCTGTGTATGTGAGCAACCAAAATCAACAATCAACCACACAAGAAGACGAGATTTACATGGTTCAGCACAAATGCCTATGTTTACGGGAAACCAATTTTCATTAAGTTTTCCTCCAATTTGTAAATCCACAACCTTGGAATATTAGCATATGTCGAGGGTTACAAATTACATCATATATATAATTATAACTTCTTTATCCTCAAAGAACTTTATTCTTAAATAAAAAAAAGTTCTAATTCTATGAAGAGACTACTGTTTAACAAATAGGAAATTTCTAATATAATTAGAGAAATTACCTAAGACATGAACCCACTTTGGTCTGGACCCACTTGGCCAACAATAGGTTTGCCATAGAGGAGCTTGAGATTTTGTCCTCCACCTCAACTTTCCCTTTTCAAATTTTCCTCCAAACTTCATTTTAACAGTCAATGCAAAATGAACTCAAGCTATCAAGTGAATTATTCGGCTTACTAATTTGTACAAGTCATTGTCTTTATTAACATGTCTTCCTCTCCCTAATTGAGTACTTCCTAGAACAGCAAAAATATTGTAGATATGTTTGCTTTTACGGTACCTTTTGCGGCAGAAACTTAGCTGAGAAAAAAAAAAGGCCATTAAGGAGATTTTATCTGCCGCTAAAAGTCTCAATTTTTGCTGTCTCATAACCCTTTAAATCCAGTTTTCTCATTTATCTGGTTGTATTTGCCTTCTTGCTGCTCATATTGAGTTTTGATGTTAAATTAAAAAAATGAAGGACATGGGTGAAAAGCTACCCGTAGGAGCTGCTCAAAGCAAAGCTCTCTCTCTCTCTCTCTCTCTCTCTCTCTCTCCCCTTAATTGGAAATCAACACTCTGTCATTCATAATACCTATATCACCATTATCTATATAAATACAATTGAATACAAATGACTTGGTCAGGGAAGTTAAAGCAAACTAAAGGCCTTCTCTGTCTCTACTGTACTGTTTAATGGATATGTTCCTTAGTTGTATACAAAATAAGAGGTTTAATTTTATGAAACTAAAGAACGCTATAAGCCAGCCTTATGTTGCAGAATTGATGACAGAATACAATTAACAATCCAATAAGAAGGACAAGAGATCCAGAAAATCAATGTGGGCCAATTGAAGTACATAGTATGGGCCACCGACCCACCACTACAGATGCGGTGGGTCACTAGTATATGTTACTTCTATTTATTAATTCCATTTCTATCCTTCATGCTGAACTTAAAAAGCATTTCACAGGAAAAGTTCTAACAATGATCAGGGCAGACCTACATGTGAGGGCTGAAGCCTCCAAGCCCCCACTTGTTTTGTATGATAGGGCTCAACGTGATCTAGACCATTGACCTGATTAGACTTGAGGTGTTGAACAATGCTAATAAAACTGGAATCCCAAAAATGAAAGATCTAGGCCACCATAGTTTTTGTCATTAATTAAATGAATATGGGCCTATACTTCATTTTTTTTTATTCTGTAATGTCCTTAATCCTACAAAGCAACTTGTTCATGAAATTACTCAACACCTAATCACGTAATGACATATATATGATGAATTGATGATGAACGCAGACATCCAAGTTTGGATGATGTGGATGGACTCAACAATATATGTAAAGAAATCTTGACCATGACCAAACCCCCCTCAAGTGAAAATCCTAGATCCACCATGACTATGATGGGAGTCAAAATCATTAAAGCCCACATAAAACAATGAAACCTTTGAAGTGTTGAAAATGAAAACATGCTTAGTTTGAAAAATAAAAGAGAACAAAACATAGAGAGATTCTCATCTCAAAGAATTACCTCTCTCACTCAAATCTCAAATAACTATCTTGATCAGTAGGGATGTGGTCTTGCTCAGTTGCTTGAAATGTGTGGTATCATAGAAAGGCATTTGGATGGAAGAAAAGGTGGTGAATGTGGCTTATGGAGACGGCTTTTTTCACCAACCTCATTCAGCTTTTAAGGTGTCAGTGGAGGGGAGTATCGTGTAGCAAACATGAATGACTGAGAAGGGAAGAAGGAGAGACGACAGGGAGAGAGAGCCCACGTGAAAACAGCGGGAAAAGATAGATGGAACCACGTCTCATATGAGTCTGGATCTTCCGGGTGGGCTTCAACTTGAAATCCTTGGTTTGGCCCACCTATTGTGTATCCATCCGCGTTACCCAAAATGAAAACGCTCCTCTGAATATATATCTACACATGTAATTTCAATATTCAAAACTGATTGATCTTATGATTAACAATGTGATTTACAAATCTAAACGATGCAATGCATACATGAATGAAAGTATAAGTCAAAGAATAAACTTTGGGGAGATTCCATGCAGCAAGCAGTTCAGATCTTCAATACTTGCACATGGATTTGGGTCCATATGTACTAACAGGCCTTGGGCGGATCAGGTTCGAGCCGTTAAGGCCTCTGTAGTATAGTCTTCAATTGTGAATAAAGTCCAGCCTTGACACGCGGATGCTCTGCCCACATTTGGCCCATGGACATCCTTGGAACAGTGATTTTTGATCAATTTGGATATGAAAGGTGGGCCATAAATGGATTTATATGAGTGGCCTCAGACAATTCACTACTGCACACATATAGGTCACACAGTCCCATAGGACACAGGAGTGTCTGTGTTCATGTAAAATGGAGAGACAGAGGATCATATGGACAAGCTCTGAAGACAGAGAATCGTTTGGAGTTAATGTTCACGAAAATCGTGTGTAATAGAGAGAAGTGTACAATATTAGTGAGCCTATGCATGAAATCTAGCATGCTCAAAATCAGTGCATGTACTCAAAATGTATGAACACTAGGGCCCATTCCACTCCAACTGGTCTCACCATTAGATAAAGGTTGACAACATATAAACGCACATGATTTTCTTATTCAGATGCTATCTTACATGTTATGAATCTAACGGTGACTGCAACCTTGATTTGAATAAGATTTTCCAGGGGCAGCCATTGATTTTCAGCAGTGAACATTTTAGAGGTCCCACATGGGATTGTAGGTCTGCAGGGAGATTACATAGTTAACAAACACTAACATACATATGGAAGTGTTCAATATCAATTAGTATAAATCATAAATCAATGATAAATGATATGGGCCCACACTAAAATGCATACAAGATGCATACAAGCTTATGTACCACCATACAATAGCATCTATGCTCTAATTTTTCATTCCTCTCTTTTACCCACACCAACACCAATATATGGGATAATACATTTGTACCTAGTAACAAATGAGCCCCACCATCACTACCGTTGCTTTATGATCCATTATGGGAGGGGACATGCAAGGTGGGCCCCATCAAATGGAGTTGAGACCCATAAATTTAGATGTGTAGTCCATTTATATTGTTGTACAGTCAACCCAAGGGTATACATTGCATTCGGTTATGTGCAAACCTAGTGGACTCGTTAACCACGGGAGGATTTGTGATTTACTCAGTTGAACCCCCAAGTGGGCCCCATCTTCGCACCTAATAACCATTATCTGCCTCTATGACACCTCTATGCAAATACATGCAATTTGCAAATGATCCAATCTCTACATGCATACATGCGGGAGCGCACCTAAGTTCAAGGGTTTGAGGCTGAAGCCCCCACCCGTGCCTAAATATGTTTGAAAATTTTAAGAACCGCACCCCTTCCACACCAATATCTAACGAGCTTGAGGCCGAGAAATAATATTTGGACTTTTTTTTATGAAGGGCGATGGCTGTGGGGCTGGGAACATGAAATCTCAAACAAGACACGTTCTGTAGAACCCTATCGATCCTTGTTCCCACCTGGTTCCTTTTTGGTGTAGATGTTATTACAAAAATACCTCTCCATCTTCAGAAAACCTCATAGAGGCCCTATCTTTATATTTTTACTATTTAACTGCCCCTAGTCTTAGTAAATTTTGCAAATGCAAGTTACTTTTCTTAGGACCCACATGAATGAGAGGAATGATGATGGAAAGAATTTGGATGCAGATTTGGTGTATATATATAACATCAAACAAATGAAATGATCTCAACCTTTTGATTTTAGATACTCAAACTATAATGGCACACTCGTGTACAGTAGTCGCGGAAGAGAAAACCACGAATCTCATTTTCCACCTTTATAGGTAGGAAGACAAAAGCCTCAATAGCAATTAAAAGCAGTAAATAAAAATGGGTGTTTTCCACTCCTTTCTGATTTGCATCAAATGATGATTGAATAATATTCCGAATTTTTAGGCACCTTATCTCCCTTTTTTTCCACAGCATTAGGGCATGCACAAACATACTTATTTTTTTTTTTTTTCATATTTTAAGTAAAGGGATAAATCATTTGAATGTTTTTTTTTATCTTAAGGGCCTATTTGGTAAGATTGCTTAATTAACGAGAAAAGCTATCTCTTAAATTGACCATTATTTTCTTTCTTTTATTAGATGGCTTACTAGCGCAGAGTGATACTTTTAATTTGAAAGCCCACTAATTGATGCTTGAACATATCTACGGCGATAATGTACTAATACCACTCAACCAATAGTATGGCCCTGTTTGGCAAGTATATCTTCCCCTCTTATTATTGTCTTAAAGTGGTTTCAAGACATTAATAGACCGTTTGGTAACTTAAACAGTACCTTCCATTTGAAAACTCATAAAGGCACGTATGTTTATGAGAATGGAAGCAAAGTTGACAGTCTGAAACACAAAGATTTGCGTTGTTCAATGCCATGATTTTGTCATCACCATTTTCTTAAAAATTTAGGATGCTACAAGATGATCTAAACTGTTAGAAGTCTTAAGAAGAACAAACATGGCCATTAACTGTTGATATTTCTCGAATCTTGAGATATTATAAAAAAAAAATCAAGAACCTTAGATGTACATTTATGGATGTTTGTGGGCTCCATAATCATGATCTAAATTATTGATTCTCTTTAGAACAGTGATGACAACTGTGGATCTAAATTTTAGCCAATATTAGGTGTAAATCTCTAGAAAATTGAGAAGAAGTGAGAGAAAAAAAAACTACAATAGATGTGACTTTCATCAATCCATTTTTTATTTTCTTTTTAAACTTATGAGACCCTAAATGATGATTTGAACCATTGAAACTCTTCATATGCTTAGACACGACCATGTATTTAAATTTTGACCTGTTGGTCATTCTTGAATCTTGAGATATTTAAAAAGAACATAACACCATCAATTATACTTCTGAAATTATGGGGTCCACAGTCTTGATCCGAACCATTGTTCTTCTTTTGAATCTTAAAGAAATCTTTAGATCCAAATTTCAGGCCTTAATTCATATTATATTTAGAGAAATTAATGAAAATCCCTAAATTATTGGATTTTTAAACATCTATTTCAAACAATTTTTGGTCCTACCAAATGGGCGCTACATATATATTGATAGAAAGTTTAGGAACTTATACTAAAGAGAAACATGCATTACATCAGCTATAACGAGATCTTCTAGAAATGAAGGCACTTCCTCCAACCAAACATGATCATAATCATAAGTGTTTGTACGTGTTTATTATAGAATGAGTTATATTGTTCTCATCTCTCAGAATATACGTAAAACTGCATGAACTAAACATCCTTAAAATAACTCTGGCTTCGTCAATGATAGTCAATGATATGGCCAATCCAAGAGAAATCCTCCTCTAGTGATTGGACAACTTTAATCATTAGTTCATAGTATATCTCGAGAAATTAATGAAAATTACCTTACATTACTTACCCAAACAGCCCTAAAAGGGTAAATTGGTAAAAATAAATTAGAACATCAAACCGCAAATATCTTCTCCTCTCTCTAGGGCTTAGTCAGGGTTTTCATTTTGTTCGCCTATATCTATCTTCTAAAGACACTCTCTTCTCATTTGCATTGAGCTTTCTAGGGTTTTGTATTTGGTGGGAAAGAATGGCGGTGGCCTTGTTGGGACGTTCTGCTCTCATCCCAAAACCAGTCCTTTCCTACTACGTGTCTCCTCTCTTCTCTCGCTCCTTCTCCACCACTCCCTCTGCTTCTTTCCCTCTCTCTCGCCTCACCCGATCTTCTTCTTCTTCTACTCTCCTTCTTCGCCTTCGTTCCATCACTGCCCTTACTGAACTCCGCCAACGCCCGGAAGCAATCGGTCTTCGATGCTTCTCGACTCGCCCCACGACGTCGTCTTTGAACGACCCGTCGCCAAACTGGAGCAACCGGCCTCCCAAGGAAACGATTCTGCTGGACGGATGCGATTTCGAGCATTGGCTTATTGTCATGGAGCCGCCTGAGGGTAACCCAACAAGAGATGAGATCATCGATAGCTACATCAAGACCCTGGCGGAGGTCGTTGGAAGGTCTGGACATTTCTTGCCGTTCTCTCATTGTTGTTGTTGTTGTTGTTGTTGTATTATTATCTTTATCTGTTCTAATGTGGATTGGATATTGGGTACTTCTATTGGTTTTGTGATTGTCTGTCTTGATTTAGATCATGATAGTTTGGGCCTGTTTATCATTTTGCAAAGCTGGGCTAAACCCACTTGTTTTTATAGATAGAGAATGACCATTCCAATAGTGGGTGCATTTATTTTGTTGGATTTGATGGGTTTAGGAGTTTGATGTATGTGTGCTTGTTTCCTGCAAAAGACTGCACTCAATGTGCAGTTCTTTTGAATAAAAATATGTATCATACTTCCAGGAAATTTCTTTAGGTACCCAATATTTGTTTTCACTGAAACATGCTTCAAATCCTACTAGGATTGTGTCTGTAAGATACTTCATTTATTGGAAATAGAGAGATGATGGATGACAGGAATTTAAAGCTATGACGCATATGTATGTTTTGTTCATTCCTAGTTAAACCATGGATTTGTACATCTTGAAGTAGTGCAATTGAATTCCTACCAAAGATAAGGGTGATATAGTGGCGCTGCCCTGGACTTCCGATTGAGTGTAGATCAATCTCCCGCAGGATTGATCGAATCCAGAGATGGATTCCAGCCCTAGGGCACAATGATTCTCATGGTAGAAACTATAATGAGAGAAAAACTTTGATAATTTACATTGAATAAGCATGCCAATTACAATGAGAACTCCTTTTTATATCGGTGTGAATGTTTCTAAATAGCAAAAATAGCGAACTCCGCTTTATATAGGTGTGAATGTTTCCATATAGCGAAACATGCTAAAATTAAAATAAGTAATTGCTTAATCTCAATCCAACATAAAATAGGAAATAAATCTTATTAATTAGAAACTATCTAATTATATAGGATAGGGATCCTTGATCTTGGGGAGATCATGGATCAAGTGGGGCCCATCAGTGTTTTCAGGCCTGTGATATGGGATGAATCATGGATCGGCCTGCATATATAGACCATAAACAGAAGTAATAGTCCAGATATAACCGTTGCCTACATCTTCAAATACAACAAGTGAAGTGTAATCTGATGCCAACTTGTCCACTATATTCTATTTGATTGCAACCCGAGCTATAATTTGAAATCCAGAAGGTCCAATACTGTCTTGACTAACCCAAGACACCCTCCAATGAGGGGAGAAAGACCTGGCCGATACTTCATTAACATCTTACAACTTTTGACTCTTGGATGAGAAGAATATCTGATTTTGTTGATTTTTGAAGCTTTTTACTTGCTCGTCAAATGCTTGAAGCTCCCAACCTTTAAACATTCCATGAAACCACCTTATGATATTACTTCATTGACCACTTTCACCTTGTTAATTTTAGGTTTGTCGTGATCAACAGGTACAGGAGCTAAATTCATGAACTTCGTTTTCCATTTTGTGTACTATTAAATTTCTCCTCCTTCCCACCTTTTCTTTCTCAAAACTCTCTCCCCTTAGAGCTCATGTGCCATTATTTTAATAACTTTCTAGCCCAAGAGTAACGCTTTAGATATATATATATATTTGGCCTACCCCGTAGTTATCAAAATCCTATCATTCGTATTTTGAATCCTGATTTGTATTCCAAATATGAAGAAAAACGATTCGTTTCTATGCAATAAATCCCATTTACCAATGAATCCTAGGATTCAAGTGTGAATGCTATGATTCGATACTCGTTTCATCGGATCTTATGATTCAAACGATTCAGCTAGAATAACTACAACCAATAAGTTAATATTAATAATGTTTTTCATTTTTTCTTCTTTATTCTTTCTTTCTTTTAGCACTTCTATTTTTAAAAGGTTATTTAGTAGTTAATGAAACCTCCTAAGGTTTTTTTTTGGGGGGGCTTTGATGAGGTTTTAATGATGAATAAAGAATGCTCATTTAATTAAACCATTCGACTGTGCATGTGGTACTTGTTTGTATCATCATCTTTTTAAAATCTATTCGGGTTTATTCCTTCATGAACACTTTCTTAACTTCGAGAGATATACTACCGTCCAAGATTGATGGTTTGGATTTTATTTTTATTTTTATTTTTATTTTTGATTTAAAGACAATAACAATATAGATATATATATTGATACCTTAAATTTATTGAACTATGTACACATCATTTATTACATATATTAATATATGTCATGACATTCTTGATATGATTGTATGATAGACTTACTTGTTACTATATTTATACTATTATAATGGGAAAATGGATGGTTATGAATGATTATTTTTTCTTTTTTAATTTTAATTATTTATTATTTTTATTAGAAAAACAAAAAATTCCTACTATTCACAATCCGATTTGTGATTCAATTTGATTCATGGGTATGAAAGATTTGCGATACGATTCCAATTTTAAAACTATGGGCCTACCCACTATCAACACTACAAAAAGGAAAAGAGCAGAAGTATTTTCTGTAACTTCAGCACGATCATCTCCGTTTATTTTCTTTTGTTGTAATTAGGTTGAAATTGTCTTGAAAGACTTCCAAGCGGCCCGGATATTCCTCGAGTCTTCATCAGCCCACCTAGTCTTTCATGGCCACTGGCTACCGACTCGTGACAAATCTCTGTCATCTACCTCACCCAGATCCAATCAGCCATTGGGTTTTCATTATGCTCATTTGAGTTCAGCCTAATGTAATTATTCTGTACATGGGTCCATTCAGCCTAATGTAATTATTCTCTACATGGGTCTGTTCATGGAGCCCAAGTGAACCATTTGAATCAGCCATTCGACTTTTCTGCAGTGGTCAAGTATTAATCTTGGAATGCTTTATAATTGAATTGCAAACCACCCTCCAACCGGCCTCTCGTCCCAACACACATGACGAACAATAACAATAGCAATAACAACAACAACAACAACAATAATAATAATAATATGCAGCCCAAGAAGTAGTGGCTGGTGCATTCAACGGCGCTCACTGTTGCAACCTCGAGGTTGTGCGTTCACATCCAATGATGTAGCCATGCAACATCTTTGAGTTATTCAAGTCATTTAAGATGCAAATGGTTACTCATCTTAAATCAACTCGACTGTCTTAGTTATTGCTAGTTTGATGGTTCCTATAGCTATGGCCCCTTTCTTCAAATGTTCTGTGAGCCTATTGGGTTGTTTGTTGCCTTGTATGCCTCTTTTTGTTGCCATGTGTAAACAATTGCACTGGAGAAGTCTGCCACCCTGTTGTTCCTTGGTGTATGTTGGCCTCATGCACATCTGAAGTACTGTTTGTGTGAGATGGGCAGTTCTTGAAACCCGACAAACAAAATTGTGCCTATATGTTCTGAAGTAGCACCTAGCCTCACTGTCTGGAAAAGGTCATTGCTGCTTGATGGAAATGCTATGGTAGAATTGGTGCAATGCAATTAGGGAAAAAGACATCTAGCTGTGGCAGAAGAAGCAGGAAATTGATGTCTAAAACTGGTTCTGTCCCATCCAAATGCTCTTTTAAGCAGTGGAGCCAGAATTTTTTTGTAGAGGGTGCAAATGGTCGACCAATTATGTTAGTAATCTTTTTGCCACGGTTCCTTTTATTAACAAGGACACACATTAACAAAAACCAAAAAAAAAAAAAAAAATCATGTATGTCCATTTTAGGGATTCATTCAAGCTAGACAATGGGATGTCAATTCAAAATATTTGATCTTCTAAGGTTTCAATTTCTCAAAAGAGAGAAGATGCGACACTCACAATAGTTTTTTTTATAAACATTTAAGCATGCACGAGTCCATCTTGTCCGATATTGGCTCTGATACTCTTGGATGAGGTGCTTGGACCTTAAGGTCAAGCTGAAGTCCTGCCATACAGTAGGATATGATTTGTTCAATTTGTTAGGGTAAGGCCAGCTTGTTGCATTTTTGAATGATATACAAAAAATCCCAGTCTGGCCTATATCTCGGGCCGCAATAGATGGCCACATCCATGCAAAGGCAGGTCCATCTTAGATTAGGCTGGATGCTCCGACCAAATTGCAAACCTAGTCAGATATATCTGTGTTTATGTACTTGTTTTTTTTTTCTTTTTTTTCTTTTTATCCTGAGATTGTCCTTTATTAGAGGCTTTTTATTTGTGGTAGAGCCGTAGAGGCTTTACTAGAGGCGTGAACTTGTAGACCCTCACTCACTATATGATGTCCCTAACCAGCGAACCTGCAGCCTAGAGCTCTACCAGCTAATGTTTACTTAGAGTAGCTAATTAGGGACAAGCATGGGCTAAGCCATCCACGGTCTCATCTAAGCCTAGGTTACACCGGGCTGGAGTATCTACTTTTTAAGCTTGTATTGGAATTGAATTATTTATAGATAAATCCGGATAGGCAACGGTGATGCAGCGGCAGCAATATTCCGTGGGAAACTTCATCGTGGGCCACATGTGGGACCCAAGGAAGCATAGAGATTTTCTTATTTTATTAGTTTCTAATTTTAATTCAAGAATTGTTATTAAGAAGGTTTTCTAATTATGAAGGATTCCTATCTAGTTTCCTAGTTTGATTAGGAGTAAGAGTCTTTGTCCTTAAGTTTCTTTTACTATTTATATGGCATTGTAGAGATCATAATCTCAGAGTTTGAGTTATCAAAATTTCCCCAATGGGATTTTATCATTGGAGACTTGTCTTCGTCGTGTGATTGTTTCTGTGGAAACCCCTCATTGTGCCAAGGCACTCACGATTGCAAATCCTAACCCTATGATTGCATCAAACGGCTACATTAAATAAAGGGGCATGACTAGTTGGACTGGAAAGTGCTACCAAATGGAGTGAATGGCCAATAACTACCCTTTGCCTTAGAGAATAGAGAAAACAACAGAGAGGATTCAAACAGCTGCTTCAGATTTATCCCACGCTCTATAACTTGTAAGTGCATCTGTTCGTGATTAAAAATATATACACACGTATGACATTCTAATCATTCTTTCGAGAATGTCTGCACCTTTTCTTTTTGTTAAGTGAATTTGCATTGGTCCATGGAGAAGCACATTTAGCTTTTTGATATTTTTATTACAAGAGCTTGTGGTGCAGCTAAAGGGTGCTCATTTTCACTATCGTGAGATTGTGGTTTGAATCAAATTGCCAACTTTAAAAGAGAGTTTGAAGTACTATCCCTAATTCACTAAATTGTTCTGAATACGTTATATAGCATTAATTCTGTTCAAGTGAGTTTGTTCCCTCTTTTTCAGTGAGGAAGAAGCCAGGATGAAGATCTACTCAGTATCAACTAAGCACTATTTTGCCTTTGGATGCTTGGTATCTGAGGAACTTTCATACAAGATGAAATGTATGTCTGCCTGCACTAAGGTCTCTCTGCTTGGTTTTGTCAGTTATGATTTTAGAATGGAAGAACTAATCTTGAATTGCAAAATGCAGCTTTACCAAGAGTTAGGTGGGTTCTACCTGATTCTTACTTGGATGTCAAGAACAAAGACTATGGTGGTAAGAAACCTTTTTTTTTTTTTTTTTTTTTTGGAGGTTTTGGTTGGGTAATCTTTTTCTCTGGATGCTTCTGTACTTGTGCATTAGTTTATCTTGATCTATCTGCAGAATTCTTCCATATTTGAGTATCGGAGCATATGAATGTTCATTGTTCAATCACTTTTCAGTTAATCTCAAATACGGAGTTTATAAAGCACTCAGAGATCTTTTTTTATTTTTTGCTGTATATAATTTGACCTTTATTTGTCTGTTGTGGACTATTGCAGGTGAGCCTTTTATCAATGGTCAAGCTGTTCCATATGACCCCAAGTACCATGAAGAGTGGGTTCGAAACAATGCACGTGCAAATGAAAGGTCCAGGCGTAATGACAGGCCCCGTAATTTTGACCGGTCTAGGAACTTTGAAAGACGAAGAGAGAACATGCAGAATCGTGATTTTCAAAGTAGAGATGCAGCTCCAATGCCCAATCGTGATGTGCAAAATCCTATGCCTCCTAGAGACATGCCTGGTATGGGAGGTGGGCCTAGTAGAGATATAGGGCCGAGTGGAAGATATCCAAACGTGCCTCCCAGTGCTGGACCAGCTCCACCAACTGGTGGAGGATATTCCAACATGCCTAGTGGTGGAGGATATTCCAACATGCCTAACAGTGGGGGGCCTAGTGGAGGATATTCCAACATGCCTAACAGTGGAGGGCCTAGTGGAGGATATTCCAACATGCCACCCAGCAGTGGACCCAGTGGAGGCTATTCGAACATGCCTAATAACAGTGGGGGGCCAAGTGGAGGCTATTCGAACATGCCTAACAGTGGGGGGCCGAGTGGAGGATATTCGAACATGCCTAACAGTGTGGGGCCGAGTGGAGGATATTCAAATGTGTCACCCAGTGGTGGGCCAAGTGGAGGATATTCGAATTTGCCTAACAGCAACAGGCCAGGTGGAGGATATTCGAACATGCCTAACAGCAGTGGCCCAGGTGGAGGATATTCAAACGTGCCCAATGGAGAAATGGGTGGCATGCAAAACGGAAATTATCAAAACAGCTATGTGCCTAACAGGGATGTAGGAAGTGTGCCAAGCAGTGCTTATGAGGGAAGAGATTTGCCTGGCAGAGACTAATAATAGATCTTGCTTGTAGGTATAAATTTGGATAATGTCTAGTTTTATGCTATGCATTGAAGAAGTTTGTGGGACCGGGTATGCCTAATGCTGTTATGGTTCTATGCCATAAATTCCTTGTTTGGATGTTGATGTTAAGGAGATATCTGTGGCCACAGATGTGATTGAGGTTCAGATGTGATTGAGGTTTTCTCCCATTCTCATTGCTTCTGCCTAAAAAAAAGGAATGTTTTTTCCTTGGTGGAGATTTTATTTTGGTCTTTTTACTTTCTAAAGATCTATATAATATTGCATTGAGATAAATGATCCAGTTTGTGCTCATATGTGGCTTTTCATGTGCTTCATTTGTTATGTTTCAATATGGTCTGCCTGCACTTTCTCTTGCCTTTGCACCCTGGTTAATGCTGGTGTAGTGATCTTTACTTAGTCAAAAATATTTTGTGAGGGTCCAGCAACTTAAAAATTGGGGAGTGGAAAGTTCTTTCATGACAGGAGAATCATAGTTTTCAAATATTTTGATATGATGTGCTTTTGGGAAAATTATTTGCTTCTGGAAGTGAATGGTCAGTTGGTCACTTTCCAGGTTATTGTTTTTAACATTTGAAAATGGCAGTGTATGTTTATTTTGTTGGATGGAACCCAGGATCAGCATTTGTCACTTAGTATTCCACTATTTGAATCCAATAATTTGCTGTTCTTGCAGTTTTGTATTTGTTATTTTGATTTATTCTAATTTACTTGTCTCAATGGTTGTATGACTGCATTAATTTGGTGCTTAGTTTTGCAAGATTCAGCAATTTGATTAATTAGTAATATCATGCTCCAACTCCTTTCCAACCGAGCTGCAATGGTTTTTTTCTGGAGGAATTAATGAACGTGCCTTGCATCATGATTTGGCTCTGTTCTAAACTGATAGACGTGATCTTTCTTATTTGTTGGAGTTCTTCCTTGATGGTTGATTGTTTTTAGATTGTGAATGGCGCTTAGTTGAAAACAGGTTGGAGAGCCATGGCACCTTTATGGGCTTCTTGTTTTCTGATGAACCTTGCGTGGATAACAAATGCTGTGATGATCCTGTTTCTCCATTTGCTTTTATTAGGTAATCTTTAATTCATCTTTTGATGCTATCCCATTAGTGATAGGAGCTCCAACAATGGAGTTCTGCATTGCCAATTGCCATGCTATGCGTTCGGTTGATTGATGAAGAAAGGGAAAAGAAAGATACCAATAGACAATTATATGATTCTGATATGTATCATAGATCTGCCAATAACTCGACCTCTAAACGATTAATATTAGTAGGACCTTGCGAGAACTCTGACATAGTTCTTATGTTTTCAGCTGGTTGTGTGGACCTGGACTCATCCTTAATCTGCTAAATGCCGGACAGGGTGAAGATGAAGTGGTGGAGTAGATGATTCGATCAAGCACAGTTGAGTTCTGAGTTCTGACAGTCCAGTTCAACTGTGAGGCAAAAAATGAACGGCTTGTTTGTTTGCATGAGAATACATAGAAATTAAATATATAGGAATTGAGATAATTTATCCCATAAGCAGTTAAAAATAAAGACCACAGTTGAATTCTCAAAAATGGCAATCACATAACCTCCTCTTTAATGGAAATTAAATGAAGGGAAGATGAGTAATGAGAACTCAGCTATTATCCTAGTAATTATATACCTAAAAAAGGTCTCATCTACATCTTTACCTTATTTTCCCCCTCGCCATTTTATACCATTTACTCATCACCTCTTCAAAGTATTTCGTGGTGCTTATTTGACCTTGAATTCTTATATATTCTAATGAAGAGAAAAAAAAAAAAAGGTAGGCCAAGTGAAAAATTGAAATTGTTTAAATATAACTAATGACATGGTATAATTTGATTTAGTTGTGATCTCCAAATGTCTTACTTAAGGACTTAAACTCCATAGTAGACCCTATCTATTGAAAACTCAAATTACTTAATATGAATGTCTTTCACATGCTATATCCAAGGCCCCAGGTTCAGACAACCCATATTTTGAATAAAGCTGAGCCAAAAACTTCTTTTTTATTTTTTTGCTTGCTAGAACCAAGATGCACCCTTTACTTTTACCCTTATAGTCTATAGTGTTGGATTTGGGTGTGCATTAAAGCACAAAACCCCACTTTGAAAGCACTTGGTTTCCTCCTCCTTTACTCCTCTTGATTTCTCTTTGTCCCACATCGATTATTTTCAACTTTTTATGAAGGGTTTATTAATGATTCCTCATATGCTTTTATTGTTTGTCTTTCAAGTGGGTATTGTGGTGGTAACCATGCACGCGCACCCCAGCCGATCGGGCTTGGGCCGTGCGTTCGTTGCAGGTCGGGCCTACTTGTTGGGTCACCTGTGGGGGTGGATTGGGCCTAGTCCTCCTCCCGAGTTGGGCCTTGCCCCACGCATGTATTTTTCGGCTGCTTACACGAGAACCTTCAGATTAGATAGCTACCTGAGATCTGCCTTGTTAATTAGACTATAATATTCTTTTTCTTTCTGATTTCTTCGTCTTATCTTGGGTAGATGTTCGTGAGTTCATTTGCATCGTATGGGTGCGAAATCTACTTAAAGAAAGCATGTCCAAAGATGTGATTTGGCTACCAATTGTTTTGGTGACTTTTAAGCTTTTTCTCAGTTTTGTTATTTGCAGCTATTATTAGTAATCTACATACGCCGAAATCCAACATGCAGTCTCCTCTTCAGTGGATCTCTATTTCCCTATTTTTTCTTCTAGGTCTTTTTCAACACTAACCCTAATCTGAAAAAAGGTCTAATAGGGACCGCAATTTAGTCTCGGCTTCAGCCTTGGGCTAGAATTTTGGGTCAAGCTTGGTGATTCGGTTTCATCCAGCTTCGAGCTCAATATTGGGCTTACTCACATGCAATGTGGCTGGGCTTGGGCTCCATTTTCACGGAGTTGTACTCCTATGTAGACTCAGACATTTCCATGATTGTAATTCCACCTCACACACCAAATGGCTAGTAGTTCCCAGGGTGCCCCTTGTGAGGAGTTCAAAACCTTTAAGCTGCTTTGACTAAATAAGAGCACTTTCGGTAGTGGGTGACGAATGAGTTTTTTAGGAATCCTCACTGCCCTTGAAAGAGGGATTCCTCTCCAGGGATCTCTATGGTAGAGAATGTCAAATTGATATTAGTGTGTATCAATGCATATAGTTAAGGAAAATTAGTTTCAAAGTGCACAAACCTGCAAAAGTGAGGATTTTCAAATCCTATTGGGGGAGGTTGAACTAGAATATCCTCAAAAGTAATAATTTCTATTGATCCAAATCCTTGAGATTTACAATTGCCAAATATAGGTTTTCTATACCGTTGTGGAAACAATGATGCTTCTCAAATATACTTTTAGGGGAAAATGATGTTACACGAATGTACTTTTAGAGAGGTTTTTCAAATGTCCCCACGTATAGCTTAGCTAGTTAGGGATATAGGTATGTATATCGGAGTACATGAGTTTCAAGTACTCCATGTAGCAAAAGGAAATTGAGTTTTTTGTGTATAGCCCCTATGGTTTCTAGAATTTTTAAATAAGCTTCTGTGGTTTAGTATTTAGTGATACAAGCTTACTTTTTTTTAATATCTCCCATGTCCCTAAAATAATTAGCTTTGCAATCACCATGAGTTCGTAGAGTAAAATGACACTTTTGCCAATTATTTTATCCCCTTTCGAAAACCCAAGCCTTTCTATTCTAAAGTTTGTAACATTAATAGTTACTATAGACATTTAGTAGGGAGAGTAATCCTACATAAATTGATTTTTATAAATAAATGCTTGTTTCATTAAAACCTTATCGATCATGAGGACAATCAACACATGTATTTAAAATTTATTATAATTGACCCAATCAAAGCATGGTCCAACCATTTTATTGATGAAAGTCTCAAAGTACATGATTATACTTTATGTACTTGTGAGAGTTATTGTGAAAAAGAGATTGTTGGGACTCAGGACAAAAAAATGGTGTGAAGGTTTGGGTGTCCCAAACTTATCCTGGATTTCTTGATTACATTTCAATTATATGATATACAGCAGAATGAAAAGAATCTGTAAATAAAAGCAATCAACCATACAAAAATAAGATACGTAGATTTTTACAAGGAAAACCCAAAAGGGAAAAAACCATGGTAAAAAACCTAGTACTATATACAAATAGTTACAAGATATACTCACAGATCCTTTTTTGTCTCCCCAACCTAAGGATTGTAGTCGTTATTGCAAAAATCTCCATTGCAACGACTCTCTCGCCGTTCACTGCTCTCTGTGTTTAACCTAGCACTACCTTGAGAATGGAAGGTGAACAGATTTCCTTGTAGAGAATATGATTTTCTACAAGAGATCTAGAAGCAACAGCTTTCATAATTCTCTCTAATTGATGCTCTAGAGAAGAAGGTAATATTCAATGAGTAATCTCTGCTCAGAATATAGAGATTGGTCCCTTAGAGTTGAGAAAAACACACTTTCTATAACCCACAATTCGTGCCTTAAAAGAATACTTCTTGTAGAATAAGAACTTCCAGTTTAAAACAAAAAAGGAAACAATTCCGGGCGGTTAGTGGTTTTTTGTCCATTGCCCGATCGATCGGGCACTTCATTCGATCGATTGGATGGTGCTACTGTTTGACAAAATTTTCTTTCAGCCTATTTAATTGTAAGCTTCTTTAGTTTTGATTGATTGAGCCTTATCCAATCAATCGGATAAGTCTTTTGACTGTTTCACCAATCTTGCCTCAATTCTTCACTTTAGCTAATTTGGCAACACGAACCTTAGTCCATTATAAAAAAAATATATAAAATACAATTCAATAGACCCAAAATTTTGTCCAACCCATGAATAAGCTAATTACAAAATTCCTTGCAATCTCCCTTCTTTGGCGATTCATGGATAAAACTTCCTAGATATTACATTCTAACCAACAATAATAACCATAATTACATTAAGTAAAATGGCAACAAAAAAAAAAATTATACCATTAGCTCAAACTGTCACCTTCTTCAACATGTCTTTCTTAATTTCTCCCTTTTTGTCCATAATTGACAAAAGTAAAAATGTCAACATGTAGCATAACTGTCAATCAAGATCTAGTGATAGCTCTCCCTTAATTCTAACTCCCTCTTAATGGTATCTTTATATCAGTTGGCGGTGGGAGTTTGATCTTCTTGATCAGGGGCTATTAGACTTTGGTGCCTAGACTTGCGTGGTTTAAACTTTTAGCACAGTGTTTACTAAATTAATAGGTAAGTCAAATGTTCAGACCTAAATAGCTCTTGTCTTGACCTTTAGCTCAAATAATTGCTTTCTCCATTGCTTATTTTTGGGTAAATCTCACAACTTATTGCAATGGGGTCAAATGTGTCCTTTAATTCCATAATAATGATATGTGGGTGTAGCTTTAGGACTCGATACATTCTTCTTCTTCACCACATTATTTATGCGTGCAGCATGTGAAGTAGTAGGTGCCTTAGAATTCAAAGCAAAACTTTTAACAAAAACATTTTTATCCTTAGCTTTTGAAGTAGACGCACATTTATTATAACTGAGACTGTGGTTGTCATTAGGCAACTTTTAATTACACTAGATGTCAATAAGTGTCTTTAATCTTGTGTTCATCTTATTTTGCAAATCTTTTGGAACATCTAACTTATACCAAGTTATCTTCAGTCTGCCATTCAAATTTTCTTTCTCAGCTTGGCAAGTTTGCAACTCTTTCTTCAAGGTTTCAATCTCATGATCAACTTTTACACAATCTTGACTCTCAGTAGTCAAGTTACCAACGATGGAGTTTTTCTGATCTTCCTAGAGTTTACCGTTGTACGTGCTTCAACCAGTTCAACCTTAAGAGAAGAAATCTAGTATTCTGCAGCTTTCAAATTAGTGGCAACCTTCTCATTCATTCTGACCATTTTCATAGTCTTTTCAAATAGAGTTTTGCATTCAGCTTTCCAATCATGTTCATCCTCTAAAACATTATTATCATTTTCAGAATCATCTCTAGAGGAAACCTGTGAAGAAACAAAATTAGTTTTAGCCATAAAAACCATAAACTTTTCTTTACTGGTGTTGGGAGCAGAATTCTCAATCTCAAAATTTTCCTCTTCTTCATAAGAAGAATCATCATCTTAAGTCACATTGAAAGCCTTTTTCTTCTTTTGCCTGTTATCACAAAACTTGCAACATGTCCATATCATTGACACTCATAACACTGAATCTCTTTAGAAGATTTCTTCTTTACAGATTTTAAGATTTTCAAATCAGTTTTCTTCCCTTTCAAAAATAGCTTGAAATGTTTCATGAACTGTACAGCCACTTGGAGATTAATTTTCTTAGATTTCCTACCAACTCATCAACCTTCATGTTTTTTAATTTATTATTTTCTGAAATAGCTACTACTTTGGCATGATAACTATTTGGGAGAAATCGAAGAAGTTTCCTAACTATCTTATCTTCAGGGATGGTTCCCTCATATTGAAATATGAGTTCAAAATGTCATTTTACCTTGGTATAAAAGTAATCAAACCTTTCATTATCAGCCTATTTGGTCTTCCTCTGTTAGGTAACCCAGGTGCAGGAAGCTGCAACCCTTGCCCTGACACCCAATTTTGACTGACACTGACCCGAACTTCCCAAACATTGTGGGAACCATTGGGCGCCCATACCCTAGTACCTATGTGGCCAAAACCCACTAAAGCCCACTATTTCAACAGGAAACAGGCCTGGGCACCCAACTTCATGCATCCAGCTTGTCCAGAAGCCCAAAGTCAGGATAATCTTGCCCAAACGGCCTAATAATGCTTGCGAACCTTTGCGAAACATGAAAATATGAAAACCTGGAGTCCTTTGCATGCCACAAAGCCCTAAAAAAAAAGCATATTTTGGCCTCTAAAAACCCAACAATGGCAATCCACAACAATAATCGAGCTCAAAGAAGTAACTAGAGAAAGGAGAAAAACATAGAAATCCCAGATCTAAAAGAATGAGAAGAAGAGGAAAACCATCAAGGGCCATAGATCTTTGCGAAAAATTCCATCAGAATCGTGAGGAATGTATTGCGAAACCGGCATTCTTGAATCTCTTCTTCTCAAATTGTTGTTCGTCATCCCACATGTGTCGAGACATGCAAAGGATTATGAACTAGTTTAGATCTACATTATTTGCGTCATTTTAGGTTTGTGGTTTGACTAGATTCTGCATCCTTATCACTCTAGGTTTCTAGATCTCAACTTTCGAATCATTTTCTCTTAGATTATTCGGAACATCCACTACTCCATGCAGTTTGCATTAGGTCATTCGCATCAACTTTGGGTAACTAGAAATCGTGTGGAAAGTGCTTGAAGTCGATCGAAAGACCACGAAAATCCATCATGATAGGCTTTGATCCACTGGGCACCATTGTTCCAGCACCCAGGTGAACAACAGCTTGGGCACACAGGCAATTCCCAGGCTGGGCACCTAGATCCCTGAGCCTGGGTGGCTTTCCTACACTCTTCGCATTTCTTTTCAATTTTTTGAGTTTCTTTTGTTAGAATCCATTGATAGTTCATAGATTTGGTTGTTTGGTGTATTTCTTTACTTCGAACTATCATTTTTGATTACCCAAACCTCACAATACATAACAAACACTAAATCGTCGTAAATCATCATAAAATATTAAAAAGACATAAAACCTAAAAGCACTTATTCTCTTTTCTTATTATTTATTAAATTGAAGAAGAAGATCCAAAAACAAATTAAAAGATGAAATCAAATATCCAAAAAATAATAGACTTGGCGATCTAGGTTTCTGATTTCGCACCTAAGTGGATTAAAACTAATTAAAACATTAATTAAACTTAAACATTAAAAATTTCAAAATAGCAAAAAGATCAGTAAAAGACTTTAATTAATTAATCAACTTAACTAAATACAAACCCTAAAAGTAACAAAGACAAGAAAAATACATTAATTAATTAATTTGAAAATTACAAACCCTATAGAAATTAAAAGAAATTAAAAATAATTGAAAACAATTAAGAATAATCAAAATATCCCAATTAATTTAGTAAATCATTAATGACTAAAAAAACTCTATTTAATTAATTAACAAACTTAAAAATCACATAATTAAAAACCCTAAAGCAATAACTTTTAATCAGTCTAAACCCAAATGAACTCAAACATCACCGAATTCACTCAAAGAATCGCTTAAGTTCAGGCAGGTACCACAGTCCTTGAGCCTAGGTAGCTTATTCACTTAAAACACCTTAATCAAAATGGAATCGTAATCAAAACCAGAGTCATTAAGCACCATTAAACTCATTAAGACATTCCTAATTAGAAGAAAATAATTAATTAAAAAACCAAAATAAGACCTTCTATCTTATGAAGTTGCTCCGTTCGGCCATCTTTTTCTCTTGTGGAGTCGAGTCATGAAGACAAGGACATGTATGAGCATGGAACCTGTGTGAGTTTTAAGTGACAACATAGTTTAAATATTTTGGCTGGAGCCTGCATGGGCCAGAGCTTCTTTATAGTGGATGCAATGTAAGGTGGATAGCTGGTTGGATCCAAAAGATCCGTTGATGGCTAGAATGGAAGGCTCCATGTCTGTAGAACACAGTTACATGCATACCATTCATCATGAAAGGGGGACAAGAAGCCTTATTTATGGACTGGGAGGTCAAAATATGAAAACCATATATACCAGTCTTTCTTCTTTTTTTTTTTTATGACCTCAAATTTAGACAATTCTTAGCCCTTAGGTCAATTATAATTTATTAGAAAGCAGAAGATAGATAAGTGAATGCTAATACAAGGATTATATTGGGTGTCATAATTAGTTGATTATAAATTGGCCAAGCACCAAAGCCTCCCATTGCACATGCAAAAATTCTGAGGCTTGACCATATGATACATTAATATCAAGTTACTCGTGCAAAACCCACCTTATTCTATACTTTTAGACAATAAAGACTGTAATTAAATGATAAGATCTCAACTTCTTAGAAGTTATTCAAGTCAAGATCAAAATCTCATCTTTTTTCAAATTGAAAGTTCTAGTGAAATTGGGAGAGTAGCTATAGCAATTGCATCTTGCAGGGGTCCGCCGTAAATCCAATGGAATTGTGAACTGCCACATGATTTTGTTAATTTAAGCATATCCTACCATAAGGAGAACAGTGACTCATATTTAGTATGATAACCATGAAGACCAAAAAACATAAAAGTAAGCCCAAAAATTGTGATCTCCTAAGCTATAGATTCATCATCATCACATCCCAAAATAGATAGACATACTGCACGAGCACATGTATTTTAAGAAAATGACAATTGTTTGGAATCAAAATAAAGTCTCTCAACCAATATCATAATGAATCCACAATAAATAGAGGTAAGTTATAGAAAAGCAACCGACATCAAACAGGATAATTGTATAGAATTGGCCTCCTTCCAGTCATTTAAATACAAAATCATTTAAACTAAGGTCGAAATACAACAAGGTAAAATGAAACTACTCAAAGCCCAATTTATGGGCCAATCATTCATATATTCCAAAGTGAGATCTCTAAAAGTTACATATCCGACAAGTGATTCTACCTTATAATCGAGAACCTCATCCATAATAATACTATAGCATCCTGAATCATCAAGCATGAACCTATCACACTTTCATGCAAATCCATCAAACAACATTGAGATTCATGTCCGCGTACTTGCTTGGTTTATTTGTGCCTCTTGACGCTAAGAATCGTCACGAGTCTACAATATTATTAGGAACACACTGTGTTAGCAACACATGCCGCGAACATGTCCTTGAGAATCACAACCCATGATTTATGCAAAAATTGATAAAAATAAAATATAGTAAATGTCAATATTTAGACCACTATGAATTTGATACCTATAAGACTTCATGATAAAAAAAATTAAAAAAATTAAAAAAAAACTAAATGATACCATTGCAACCATGTTATTGTCTAGATCTCTCTGTGCAATGGATTTGTTAGCCATATGAAATCTACTAGTCATCATCATCATCAAAACCTTATCTCAACCATGTTGGTGTCAGCTACATGAATTCTATTTCTCCTTATGAAATCTACTAGTGGCATCCTAAAAATGAATTACAGATAACAAGCATAAGAAAAAATTCAATAAGTGTATAAAAGTTTTGGTAATGTCTCCCCTTTTGTTCAATATGTTGGGCACCTACACATAATAATAATAATAATAATAATAACACTTTGTATAAATGCATCGTTGCCCCCTCTGAACTACAAGGTGTATTTCAAACTCAGCCATGACACTTCAATAACTCAACTTCATGTATGATACTAAAATTACACCTACTCATTCAATATTTGGTTAATTTGCCAAGTCACGAAGGCACTTGCAAACTTCTAAACAGGAAAAGACAAAACACAACCTACTAAAAACATAGTCCATGTTCAAAAAAAATTCTTACATCAAATTGTATACATGCATGATAGAAAAATAGAACCATAGTGAAATAGAAAAAATATATATTCAATTGCACCCTATGATACCCTGATCTATCAGAATAGTAAACATATTCAAATACTTCATTTTTATGTGCATATACTTGTTGTATCTGGGCATCCTAAGATACATTCACTTCTCAATTTCACAATTTTACAATCATCGAGCTTCTAAATTTCCAACCTATATAGTACATAAATTGTCACAATACAAAATGACCAGTGACAATAGGTTGGCCGAGCGTTTTATACATTCTACAGATGAGATGAAATGGTCAGGCCACCAAACCCACACCAAGGCTAATTCTACGGTCGACAAACATCTTCAGACATATTTTGGTTCAACTAATGGTTTAGATTAACAGAGGAATGCAAGCAAGCATAAGGTAAGCACTCTTTAAAAACAAAACCAAAAGAGAAATGAGAGTAACATAAACAAATAAATGGTGGGTATTCTCTAGACAGGCAAGCAAACCAATAAGAAACCAAAGTAAAATGAATCAGATTGTGGGCAACTATCAATAAAGAGAAACAAAAAGATACATATGTAAACAAACAAATGGTGGGTATAAGAATGAATGAGAAAGTAAGTAAAAGTAGCTACTCGTTCTCTTGTCAGGCCATAATGAGGGGGTCGTGCTTCTTGATGTCATAGGGATACGGGATACCACTGGGTGAGCTTGTCTCCTATCAGTTTCTTGCGCAAGATCTTGAGAAGCGACCGAAGCTGTCAGATTCAATACACAAGCTATAACAATCAAAAGTATATCCATCAGATGGATAACATCAGAGAGAGAGAGAGAAAGAGATTAAAGATCAAGATTAAATGATCTATGATGTCCTATACTAGGGCAAATCAAAGTGGAAGGAGAATTGAGGATACCTTTGTTTTGAATCTACTTGCTATTGTTGTTGCTGTTGCAGCAGTAGCCATGGATTCTTTTTCAGGAACCCTACTTTCCTCAGTCGTTATAATAATCCCATTTCCATGGTTATTTTGGAATCTGCAGGTCATGATGACGAGAGGAGAAGAAAATTTGGGATCGTGATGAGAGGATGATTGCGAAGAAGAAACCCATGATGTTGTTCGAAAAGGAGGAGGAGGCGGAGCATTGTTAATATTGTTAACGAGCCCGGACACTATCGTTAGGGACAAAATTATCTTTTTGATATGTACAAAACCTAATTCAACTTTTTAATATATTTCATAATCAATTTGTCTAATCAAGGTTTATGTTTAAGTTTTTTCATAAAAATCCCTTAAAAATAACCTGAAAATATATTAAAATCACTAAAAACCCTACAACAACCACCTAGGCTACGCAGCCATTGAGCATACCCCTACTTTAACTAATTAATTTATTAAAATAATTAATTAAATTACTTAGAACTTAAAATTAAATAATCCAAAAATTAAGATAAACCCTGGACTCCAAAACCAAAAGCTGAAATACTACTACGGCAGCCCAAAATCAATTGAAAAGCATCTAAATCCGGGAGACAACCACCTGAGCGTCCATACCTATGCATCCAAGTAACACACTATAGTTTAGGCGCCCAAATCGTGCGCCCAACCCCTTTTGTGGTCTCGTTTCACATTTTTCGACCCCCATTTCATTTTTGGACTTCGAGTTATTGAAAGCTTAAATTTCCAAACCCTAATACACATCAAATCAAATAATTAAAGCACATTTAAAACAATACAATATCGAAGAACAACTTAACATAAGCTGAACCAACAGAGAATCACGTAGAACATGCCACTTAGGCGTTGGAGTTTTTGTGTGGGGTTTTCTAAACATTAGGATAAACCGGATTTTCCCATTAGGTTTAATAAAGTGTTAGGCTTTATCCCATCACTTTTCTTGTTTCGTTAGGGGACCAGGAAAGCCAACATGGATGGTTTAGCACTTTAGGATTATGGTTAATCCAATGATTGACTTGAATGCATTAATTATGTAGGTTCAAGTAAAAATTCCCTAGTTAGGCCATTCTAGCCCCCATTTTTACAAAACAAAAAAAATTATAAAATAAAAAAAAACTCTCCCTTTTATTCCACCTCTTGTGCCAAATATTTTTATTGTGCTTATTGATAGAAAGGGTATAAAGAGTAATTCTAAAATTGAACTATGAGAATTATGAGACTAAGTGAGAGATTTCAAATGACATCCATCAATAATCAAACAAAAAGTTGACCCCAAAGTGGTTGCCCTCCAAACAAACCAGCCCATGGGCCACTTTTTATTTTATTTTTCTTTTTATTACACACTAAAATCACACATTGAATTCTTATTTTCATCATTATTTTGATTTGAAGAATTAGCCTTTAAAACCTATCTTGCCAAGAGACTTGAAGGGGGCACCCAAGAATGAGGCCAATCCTCTTCGCAGATATCACCTACCCCATTTTTTGTTATTTTAAGAGGTTTATCTTGAAAAAATCCCCTTAGAATCTTTGTAGAACAAAAAAGACCCCAAAGATTTTTATGGCCTGGAGTGGTCCCCTAAGCCCTTTTCAGTTTTTTTTTTCAATATTATTCATGAGCAGCAATATTTATGCTCAAGCATAACAATGTTTTTTTTTTAATCTTGATTATGCTTTGAGTATATTATATTTAGTATACAAAAAACCCTTTCTCCATTCATTTTTTTCTTTTCATCATCTCTTCTTCTTGATTTTGGTGGAGGGTTCCGTTTATATTCTGTATCGGGCGAGGAGGATAAAATAAAGAAGAAGAAAAATAGAAAAAAGAAATAGAAGAAAAATAGAACCCAAACATTCTCCTTCATCATCCTCTTTCTCCTCCCAGCATTCTTTCTTCTTCTTGTCTTTTCTTCTTCCTTCCTCCTCTTCCTTGTCTTCTCTTTTCTTTTGCTCTCTTTTGCTCTTTTTCTTCTTCTTGATTTTCCCCTCCTCACCCTAGATAGAACCCTTCATCAAACCAAGAAGAAGAGATGACAAAGAAGAAAAATGAATAGAAAAAGAGTTTTGTGTATACTACGCTTGAGCATAGATATCTATGCTCAAGTATAATATACCTAAAGCAGAATTAAGGTTTTTTTTAGACATTGTTGATGAGCAACGATATCTATGCTTATCAATAATATCTTAAAAAAATCATGAATTTGTTTTGGGTATTTTACGCTTGAGTATAGATATGGGTTATTCTTCTCCCTTTTCTTCTTATTTTAGTTCCTTTTTCTGTTTCCCTTACCCATCTCTTTTACTTCTTTCACTTCTTGATTTTCTCTTTTTATTCTATCAAAGAAGGAATCTTCCTTAGTCACTCACCAAATAGCAAGGCTTTTAGAGTTTACCATCTTAAGAACTCTATAATTATGAAGTTAACCAATGTTATGGTGGATGATGCATGAACCTCTAATTATGTTTCTGATGATAATGAGGGAATACTTTTTTCTCCTGTTTCTTTGTAGGTGGATGATACAAAGGAAGTCAAGAAGGATGAAGCTAAATGAAAAAAATCCAAAAACCAATCCTAAAGCGACGGAACCAAGCTCGCTAGCTTCTTTGGATATGGATTTAGAATCCGATAGTGAACTTGAGCATCAAAAGGGCAAATCGATTGTGCATCTTAGATCTCAAAAAGGTCAAGTCTTCAAAGATCACTCTCTTAATGAAGTCATTTGGGATGTAACATCACCTTTGAAGACACGCAAACAGTTATGAAATAAGGTAAGTTTCCTTTGTTATGTTTCCTTTTTTTTTTTAACCTAAAAATGTAAATGAGGCTCTAAATGATGACTTATGAATCAATGCAATACATGATGAATTATATCAGTTTGTGAGAAATAATGTGTGGGAGCTTGTTCCTTGTTCCTCTCATACAAACGTCATCAGTACCAAATGGATCTGCAAATATAAAACCGTTGAACTTGGTCATGTGATTAGAAATAAGGCTCGATTGGTAGCACAGGGCTATACCCAGGTTAAGGGTTTTGATGCTGATAAAACATTTGCCTTGATTGCACGTCTTGAATCCATTCGGATACTGCTTACCGTTACTTGTTATTTGAAAATTCAGTTATTCCAGACGGATATTAGAAGTGCTTTTCTAAATGGGTATCTGAATGAGGAAGCGTATGGAGAACAACCGAAAGGATTCAAAGACCCTCATTACCCTAATCATGTGTACAAAATGAGGAAAACACTTTATGGCTTGAAATAAGCCCATCGTTCATGGTATGAAAGGCTGACCATGTTTTTTATTTAGAATGGATTCACAAGGGGTAGTGTGGACAAGACTTCATTTATCAGAGAGAAAAGAAGCACATCTTGACGACTCAAGTTTATGTTGATGATATTGTTTTTGGATCAACTTTAGAAGGTTTGGCTGAAAATTCCTCCAATTGTATGGCAGAGTAATTTTAGATGAGCATGATAGGCGAATTGTCTTTTTTCTTGGGTCTTCAAATTAAACAGACCGAGCATGCCATTTTTTTCTCCCAAACTACGTATGCGCTTAATCTTCTATAAAAGTTGGGGATGAACACTTCTAAGCACTCCGCAAAAATTGTGCCTTCGCTCTTTTGTGTGTTTGCTTAAGTCTATATTAGGTTAATAATTTGATTTAATTGAATTTCATATTAAAATCTGATTTGGGACCTTAACCAGGAGTTAGGGTATAAAACCTTTCACCTTCCCATAAAAAATTCATGCATAAGTCCAACTTATCCACCACTGCGTTTGTTATCTTGAACAAGGACATGTAGAATATAGAAAGATTAGATAAACATGCCTTAATCAACGTAATCCTACTACCCAAATATAAATATTGTTTATTCCATTAAGCAAACTTTCTCTAAGACTTGTCAATAACAGGATCCCACAAAGACTCAGAACTTAGTTTAACTCTGATAAGAAAGCCAAGAAAAACAAATGGGAGTCTCCTTGATTTACAATGAATAGTGGAGGCCTAAGACTAGATTGTCTCCTTTGAGCACACTATCCCCACCAAGACATTCTTCAATATATTACCTTAAAGGCCTTAGACCAACTAAAAAGATCTCAAGATCCTCTTAAGAGATAGAATTTCTTCTCTCTTGGATGAACTGAAGAGAATTGTATCATTTGCAAACAACAAGTGAGTAATTGCCGCCCCCTCCCCCCGCACTCACCTTAAAATCATTAATAACCCCAACTTTCTAGCTCTCACCTTAAGCATGCTTGAGGCCTCCACAATAGTAAATAAGAAAGGAGGAAGTGGGTCCGCCTCCCGAATACCTCTAAAAGCTTTAAACAATTTAGAAGGAGAGCAGTTAACCAGAATAGAGAAGTAGTAGAAATGCACTCCACATCCAATTAAGCCAAACTTCCCTAAAACCGAATTTCAACGATATATAATCCACAAATCCGTATTCTTTTTTTGGGTGTTTCTCTACTGGATCCTCTTGCTAGCTCTTGGGATATTCCTCATCATGTTCAGCAGCCTATTCCTCCTATGAATATTTAGATTTCTGACTAGAAGTATTCGTTGATTAATTTAGTTCCATTATATATTGGTATTCTTTGGGACCCATGAGGCGTACCTGCTCATATATTATTAGATAGTTCTCTTCATCATGGTTTTCTATCGCTTCTTAAATATGTTCCAAATCATATTCAAAACTTTCATGTTGAGGTTGATAGTGCTTTTTGTGGCTCTCTTCAAAATCCAAACATCTCAAATTTGAAAGTAAGTTGGTAGCAGCTTTACTTGCTCATAACGTGACTTATCATGTTCTCTCATCTACAACAATTGCTTTTAGCAAGAAAATTAAGAAATATGCTTTGGTGCCATCCCATTTGAGCTCTATAGATCTCAAAACTATTGCTCAATTATGAGGACAATTGGTTCATTTGATTTGGTTCTTTTACCTTACCCGGGATGTGGGTTATTATTTCTTGGTCTTGAATTACTCCTAGGTAGTGGGTATGTTCTTTTTTCTTGACCAGGGATGTGGGTTCTTTTATTTTTTCTAGGTTCCATCGACTTTCATCATGGACCTACTTTTGTACATTATGGGTAATTACCCTTATTAATAATAGATCCTAACTTATCTTTCAAAAAAATAATCCACAAAGTTCCAATCCACATGATCATAGACTTTTCCCAAATCAATTTTAAAAATAACCACCACGACTTTTGACCTCTTCCTGGAATTGATTAGTTCATTAGCAATCAACATTCCATTAAGGATCTGCTTTCCCGCCACAAAATCCCCTTGATAATGATGTTAAGTCCATAAAGTTACGTATAAAATGCACGATTCCATATAGAATTATGAACTTAATTAGAATAAAAGCACTACCTTTAACTGATTTTCATAATTTTATACATTTTCACTTCAAAATTCAGAATTTCAAGAAAACTATATAATTTTTTGCATAATTTCATGACTCCATGCATTTTTCCAAAAACAGGAGGAATCCTAATTTGATCATGACTCTTAATCACTTTCCAATTTGAGTTTATTTTCGCAAGAAATGAAAATTAGGGTAGCTACAAAGTCGAGAAAAATAATCTGCTGAAGAGTCCTAGCTAAAGTAGAAGATCTCAAGGGGCCCACCATTCAAGCTAAAGATGGCAGGGTCTACATTTGTTTTAATTTTGAATTAATTCAAATTATCTCTTGAATAATTCAAAGAAAGATAATTTTAGTGGGAGATAAATTTAACAGAAGATGAAATAATTGTTAAGGTTTTTGAAGGAGTTTGAATGAGACATTGATTCATCTTCTTACTTAAGATATTGAATTCAAACTATTGCCAAGATATAAATTTAATCCAAGTGGAAAATTAAATGAGAAAGAAGATAAAAAAAAAGGGAAGAAATTCAGAAAAGAGGAAATCCACACGAGGTGGCTCCCATCCCCATTGCAACACAACTTTTGGACCCCACTTCATTGTTATAAAAATTTTGGATCCCATTGCATGCAATATTTGAAGATCCTACACCTTTGAAGATTATTTTGGCACATTTTATGCGGGACTAAAGACCAAGCAAAAGAGTTCTCCTTACAAGAACTTTGTCTCCTGGAAGCTAAAGCCAATCAACAACCCACCTTAGAAACAGTGTGCAATGACCAGAGGCATGGATCTGTATTCCGATCTTTCCCCCTCTTCTTCCTCACCAACACATAATCAATAGTTACCATCAATCCTTCACTTTCTAGCTGTGAAATCTCCTCTCCTGCTGAGTAAGTTTTCTCCATTTTTCCCTGATTTGGATGTTAAGTCCTTCTTTTCTGTTTCATATAACTCATATTTGTGTGTTCTGTTTCTTAATGTTCTCATCTTTATTTCTCAAATGGGTCTTCCAATTTGAACCCTTAAGACCCAGAAAGGCATTCTTTTCATGGCCCATTCTCTGCTGCAACACCCAAGCCAGCACCCCCATCATCTCCATCTGTTTGTGCCATCTTCAGTTATGCCCCCATAGTTCTCATGTGAATTGTGCCTCTCCGGACCATCAGATCCAAGTCACAGCTCCTCAAGATCTCTGCTCTCAATGTCACCTTCTGCAGCTTGGTCGTCGGAGGGAATATCTCCCTTAGGTACCTGCTTGTCCTGTGACATAAGCTGCATTGATCTCAGTTGTTGCCGGGGTGATTATCCTAAGCGGGGTATGCTTGTTCTTGTAGATTTTGCATAAAAATTTTTTTTTCTTGAGAATTGATACTTTGCTATGTTGGGTGTGATCACAAGTCGGGTTTGTTTGCTGACTCACACCTGCCACATTGGTTGCAAGGGCACTGATCTCTAATGGGGTTGATTGGTTCTTCTAGATCTTGCATTGGTTGTGTTACACTTGTGTCAATTTTGCTTAGAAATTGATAGTTTTGCTCTGTTTGGGTGACCATAGCTGCATATGTTTGATGGGTTTCATTTGCTATGCTGCATTGATGGCTTGTAATGTCTGTTGGTTCTTCTAGGTTTTGCATCAGTTGAATTTATTTTGTTTCTAATTTTCTCGGAAATTGATAGTTTTATTGTGTTTGGATGATCAAAGGTTGGTTTGTTTGATGAGGTGTGCTTTTTTCTTTTTTTTCTGTTAAGATTGTTTGATGGGGTACTCTTTACCATTAGTTAAAAAAATTTCCTCCCTCAGCCAAATAAATGAATTTCTTCGTAAATTATTAAATTTACTGGTTGTTTATTCTTCTTTTGTTACTAGATTTTAATGTTATGCCTTTGCGAAGGTAACACAGTTGTACGATTTTTTTTTTTTTTTTTTGGGTTGGTATTTTCAATTAGAATATCCTTTAGATGCTGTCAAGTTAAGGAAATTGGAATGAGTTTTAGATTGATATCATCAAGAAGCAAGCAGAGGCAATGGTGTAGTCATGATCCAGGTAGATTTTGGAAACCGTTCAATGAAAGTTGGTTACTATATCAGAACCCAAACTTAACAAAGTTCTTTCCTCCATACATACATATTTTTCAACCTTTTCTTCTTCCTCTTACGCCATTTAAACTAAAAATGTCCACGCAGCCAATTCTTTTCCAAGGTCCACTGCTCAAATTTTAAACCTCCCATAATTTAAAATTTTAAGAGGTGAGGGTGAGCCCCAAAATGTAATGATGCTTGGTTGACCTTTCATTTGAAGGCCAGGAAAACAATTATGATCTAAAAAATTATAGTTCTATGAAGTATGAATATATAATGAGCATTTTGGTTTTTGGAATACAGCCAGAACGTGATAGGGTGTAGCCCATAATATCATGGAAAGTATTCCATGATATCATGAACTGCTACTGCCAATTGTAATTTTTTAGAAAATGAATTTTTAGATTATAATTGTTGCCATGGACTTCATTCAACATGTACTATTGTAGCATTTCCTTCTCCCAACTTGAGATTTAAACTTCATGATATCATGGAATGTGAAATTTGGAGAAGCTGAACATCTGTAGGTGGAAAAAAGGTGCCTATTCATTGACACTCCATTTAATTCCATTAAGTCTCTTTTAGTTTCCTTCAGTTTCATTCACAATTCCATTTAAAAAGAAAAAAAAAAAAGAAGGAAACAGAGAAAACTTTACATATCATTTCACTCCATTTAGCTGATCTTTTCCTTTTCTTTTTTTTTTAGTAGATGATGCTTTGGTACCTGGGTTTTCATTCATTCTTAGAACGGTTCGTGTGAATGTTGGCTTTCATTTGTGTCCATATTCAGAAGAAAGAAGTTGAAGTTGTTAGAAAGTGATTAGGGCCTTCCCCTTCCCTTGCGATTCCCCTCTAGGAAATGGTTTAGCTTGCCACCTTGAAGGCCTAAGGGAGTCAAGAAGACGTGCTACTCCTCCCCACCGACTGGCTTCCTTTGTTTAGGTTTTATTCCCATTCACAAAACCACAACCATAGGAGAATTTTATTGTTGTTTGAGTAGTTTTGTTAAGGTTCTTTTCTTAGATGCTTTGATTTTATCATGAAGTTAGTCTTCTACTGAACATAGGTTATTTCCCTCTAGTTCTTCTACTGAACATAGGTTATTTCCCTCTAGTTTGACTTGATCTTCATCACTTGATCCCTACCGAGTGATTAAGACTTGTGATTGCCTTACTGTTCTATTATGCATTTTTTATTTAATAGATTTTGGGTTTGAATTCTGCAATTGAAATTTTCCCTGTTCCTTCCATTGAACTCTCAATTAAGAATAATCATGTTTAGATGTTCCCCCTCATTTACTTTCTACAATCACTAATTGAAACTCATAGGCATTTGAAATTTCTTAAGTTCATAATGATGAGTGCAGATGTATACAACACTTGTCAAAAACTCTTTGATGATATGTTTTGTGCAAACAACAGAGTATATAGAGAGGTGTTAAAATAAAAAGGTTCTCTCAAGAATTTGATGGGTTAATATGCAGATAAAAAACTCTACTGGCTTGTGTCTGCATTTGATCGTTTGAATGGTGAGATTGCTTACTACTTGCTGTGTGGGTCAACATACATTTCATATTCTTTTGGTTTTACTTACTTTAAATTTGCTTGGAAATTACTTTATTTGTTGCCATGTTATTTTGTTTGTTTATATATGAATGACATATGTACATGAACTGCTTTATATGTGAAGCATGAAATGATACTCTTAATGGTCCTTTTAAATTTTCAGTTTGACCATTCACCTAATTTCTTTGATATATATCTTTTCCTAAATTTAATATACAATCATTATTAAATTGAATAGTTTACCAAATCTCTATTTTAAATCTATGATAATGCTTCATAGATAATGATATGTTACCTTATTAATTACAGAATGTCATCACTGGGTAATAAAAGGTGGATAACCAAACATAAATTAAATCCAGAGTATTTGAATGAGCTTGTTCATTTCATTGAGTTTACAGAAAAAAATGGTGGTGGATTTAATCATTTTCCATGTCCATGTGCTAAATGTCAAAATGTGCGTGGAATAATTGGCCTTGAATTGATTCATGAGCATTTTTTCATTAATGGTATTGATCAATCATATACATAATTGATTTTCCATGGAGAGAGTATCTCAGAAACTCTCTCTATGGATTCGGCTCAAAATAGAACGGAATGAAGAAACATAATTCATGTAACTGATCCCAACATGATTGGGATAAGGCTTTGATGATGATGATGATGATGAGTATCTCATAAACTAATGAGAAGCCATCAATATCAAAGTTTGGAGTTCACCCCAATGATATGTATCCTAGAATGGAGGAATTTGTAAATGATGTGTTTGGAAGAATTGGGAAACATGCAGATTCTCTTATGGACAATCTCATAAGGAATGAAGATTTTCACGAAATAAATATAGAGTTTCAAGGGCATGAAGACCATGAAACAAGAACGTGCAAGTTTTTATTTGATGATACAAGGCAACCTTTATATCTTTCTTGTCCAAGGGAATTCACAAAATTATCAGTTACTGTTGAGCTTTATAGGGTAAAGGCACAAAATGGTTGGTCAAACAATAGTTTTAATGAGCTACTTCAACTGGTGAAGAAGTTGCTCCCAGTATAAAACACGTTTGCAGAAAGCACATATCAAGCTAAGAAGATGATTAACTCTCTTGGAATGACCTATGAGTCCATATATACATGCCCAAATGATTGCATTCTTTATTGGAAAGAGTATAAAGATAAACAAAATTGTCTAATATGTCATACATCTAGATGGAGGTCAGATTACTTGGCGAAAAAAAAAAAAGTGTTAAAGTTAGTACCAATGTCAGCGTTGCAAAGAGAAAGTTAGGGCATTAAAATAGCTTACAGTTCACAAGGCTCCCATTGTGATAGATAAGTTCTTGTGAACTAGCCATTGGATGTATTCCTTTTACCTTTTTTCTCCTGTTTGCCCACTTGTTTATCTTGGCTCATGGATTGGGAGTGGGTTTGAGTTGTGAATTTCCACAAGCTTATACCTTGAATCTTTCTCCTTTTTCACCTTTATTTGCCTACTTGTTTGACTTGTCTTGGAGTGAGTGGTTTTGAGTTGTGACTTGTCAAAGTTGATATCTGGAATCTAGTTGGGCATTATATTTGCTGAAGGTCTGCAAATGTGATATTAATCTAACATTCTTACCAACATTTGGTTGGAGGCTTGGACATTTTAAAATTTCTGGTTTTTTATTAATCATTTTAAAACCTCTGTTGCCATGGCACATTTTTATGGATTGCAACTATGTAATTTTTATTTGTAATATATATTGACTTTGATATCTAACTAGAATTTGATTGTTTTGGATTTCCCAATTCATCACATGTGAGTTAGCATCCTGCTTATAAAAATTAAGGGGGCTCTATGACATCCAGGATATATAATATTATGCTGGTGGAACATTGGCATAACTTAATTTATTTGCTTTTGACTGCTCTCTTAATTTTCGTAAGTTGACTACGTCTTTATTGTCTTGTGGACTAGCAAGCATTCATTCCATGGGAACAGCTGCTGAAACAGGATTGTGACAGAGTACAAGATGAACCATATAATTCTATATTGAGGATTAAATTCTCAGTGGATAAGGCCTCTTCCTCCTTGCTTCTTGTTTGTCAATGTTGCTGTTTTAATGCCTGCCAAGCACCTGAACTTTTATTAGGAGCAAATTAATATTCAACAGCTATTGACATGTGGTCTTTAGCCTGTATAATGATTGAGCTTCTAACCAAGGAACCATTATGTAGAGGGAAAACTGAATTTGATAAACTTGACAAGGTAATTTTTACTCTCTTGTACCTATTTTGAATCTCTACTTTTTGCCATGTTGGCTCAGTAATTTACTGTGGTTTCTGATTTTACCATAGATATTTAGAATCCTTGGTACACCAAGTGACAAGATATGGCCTCTGTCTACACCAAATTCTTGGATTTAGAATAGTGACCTGGAATGATGAATTCTTTGTACCCAGGTTTTTCATGATATTTAGGTGCTTGAGTTGTGATACTTCTCTATGAAACATCAAGAATTTTATATATGAAAGTAGTGTATTTTCAGTGGACAGTGCTCTTTGTAGTTCAATTTTGTTATAGTTAAATATTTTATTATATGAAACCTCTTAGTTGATAATTGTGTTTTGCGATTGATATAGGAGCATTCAATCTTTACAGCATACTCAAAGCTTTATGCAACAGTTGTACCATTATTGCCAATGTCGCAACATTCTAAAGTGTTCGGTTTTGGAGTTAAAGCAATGTGGGCCAGATCTGTTATGTTTGGTGTTTTTATCTTTCTTCCCCTTAAGTGCTATAAATTTGTGACTACCTTTTATGTTCAAGATTTGTGTAGTCGTCATGTTACCATGTGAATATCATAATGTGAGCTGTAACAAGTGCCTTTTGTCATGAATTACTGCTTATATGAAGCTTTGTTTTCCTCTTTTGGAGATTTTCTTGATACTAAAGATTTAGTTTTTCTGAAACTGTAGTTGCATTAACTTTGGTGTTATTAAAGAGATCCAAAGTTTTATTGTTGTAAGGTGAAAATCTTTTGGCAAATATTCTTGAACACCACCTTAATGATGTGGACCCTTTCCTATAATGATTTATTTACTAACCAATAGGATAACTTGGTACTAGAAAGCAATAAAACCAATAGGATAGTTGGGCAAGTTATGTGCAATCCCATGACAGATTTTTTTACACATGGTGGCCTCCAAACAGCTACTAAATGATTTTAGCACTCTGAATTTTTTTTTAGTGTACTAACATGATGTTGTAAACTTACTACGAAAATTTTAAAATAAGCTTTTCCTTGCAAGATTTGGTTGCTGTAATTTCGCTTGTTCTTGGAATCCAATCGTATAACATCTATTTCTACACACTTGTGTAGAGAATGAAGCACAAAAGGCATTGCCTTTGGACAAGTCTCTATTGCAAACAGAGCCTAGTTATGGTGCAGATAGATCCAACTTTGGCAGTGTTGATGGCTCCCAGCATCATTATCAGGTGTTTCTCCCATAGTTCATCTTCTAAATTTGCGTTTTTAGTTTGGAAATCCTTTTTCAGTTCAAGGTTCTTTTGTTACGCTCCATGTTTTATGTTAGGACAAATCAGTCACAGCAGCACCAGACTTGAATTGTTTTATGCGAGTGTTTTGCACCTTGAATTGTTTTTGTTCATGTGAATCATAATTATGTAGTCTTCTTAGCAGGAAGTGTAAATAAATCCTGAACCCGTTGCTGTTTTTCTTTCTTACTGCTATAAGATACTTATATGATACAGAAATGAAGTTGGGATCCAATTTAACATAGTTTGGATCACTACCCTTCAAAAAAGAGGATTTGGATTTTGTTTAAACATGTCCTATTTTTTCTTCATGTAGTTGGCTAGCTTTAACGAAGAAATTTTGTGTTCAATGATGGAATGTAGCTCATTAGGCTTCTTGTTTATACTTTGATTAGGTTGTTTTTTTTTTTCTTTATATACCATTACAAAAGTAATCAAGAAAATAAAAAAGTGATCTTCAATTTTTTTTTCTTTTCAGGATAAGGATTGCCCAAGGCAACTTTTGGAGCATGTATAAGGTTGACCAAAGAACTTGAGGCACACCCGCTAGATTGTTGTAGTTATGAGTGATTTTTATATTTTTAGTTTTTCTAGGGCTAATTCACTTGTACCAATTATTTTTTAGCTTGACTTTATTTGTAATGAATGTTATTTCAATTAATAAATTTACTCTTAAGCAAAAGATACATTATTTGCATCATTTGATGTACATTGATCATTGTAATAAATAAATGTTACCATTGATGAGTAATGCTAATTTAGTATAAATGTGAATTCAGTTGTTGGATGATTAGATGACTTTTTCTATATCTTTATCTACTTGGAATCATTTTAATCGTTTCAAATGAAATATAAATAGCCCAATAAAATTTGTATCCAAATAAAAAAATTAGTTAGAAACTTTTTTTTGGAACGGATTTAGAATTATTTAGGAATGGTTTACAACAGTTCCAAATGCAATGATTCCCAACTATGATGCACCATTCCAAATTAAATATAAAAGTGTTTCATACATATATTCAGCAACAAGCTGAAAATTATTTAGGAGTGGTTAGAAAACGTTCCAAAAATTTATGTTTCGAAAGGATTGAAACCGTTCCTGATTTAATTTTCTGGAACGGCTTTGATCTGTTCCAATTTTTCTACGACACCCTTATCCAAAATGGCTTAAAACCGTTCCAGATTTGGTTTGGAATGGTTTTAAGCAGTCCCTAATTGTGCGTTTTGGTGTAGTGAGAGAAGCCCAAATCTATACAAACACAGGAGATAGAAAATTATAAAAGGAAACATGAGGGGGTGCCCCCCCCCCCCCCCCCCCCCCCCCCCCCTCCCCCTAATATTTTTTACTTTAAAATTTTTTTAAGGTACTCCTTCAGCCTTGTTCAAGGATTTTCTTCGTGAGAAAGAGAGATTCTGGGACTGATTTGTAAAGACATTGAAATTAATGAAGAATCTGATGAAGTTCTTTGCAATGGCTGACTAAGACCCTAATTGGAGCAATGGATGAAGCTAATTACCTTTTTATTTTAATTTTATGATTGAGTTCTTTTTGATGTCTTTTAATTAATATGTGTTTAATAGATTAAGAGGCTTGTCTTCATGCCAATGGGGGTAAGTTCAGTTCTTTAATTTTCAAAAAATAAAAGCCTTCAATTATCCATACTTAGATTTGATAGATTTTAGAATTAGTTTTCTTTGATGATTTATGCTTATTTTTATGGGTAATGTTTAGGTTTTTATTAATTATTTAAGTGAAGGAAGTCTTGGCTTTCTAATGTCTGGTTTTAATTTAAAAAAAAGAAATTTTGAAAAAGACAAATTTTCTAGGTCAGAAGCAAATCAATGTTTCTTATCTGAGTCATATTTTGAGACAAGTTAGAATTATTTCATAAATTGAATGGATTGATGCTTAGTGGATTCCTAATGCTCTGATCTTTCATATATCTGCTTTCGTTTCGTTTGATTTAGATTAGTTGTTTTACTTTTATCTAATTTTTAATTTCATTCAAAAATTGATTGATTACTAGTTTTTAGTTTAAAATTATTTTGAAATTACTTGTTTGGTTCTTTTAGGGTTTCACATGTTCTTGCAACTATCTTCTTTCTGACAACTATGCACTCGCGGTTTATTGAATTAAATTTCACATCAATGGACTAATAATTAAGTGAAGATTATGCTTAAGCCAATTAGTTGAGGTTTTGCCAACAACTTATACAAGCACCCTAGAAGACTGATAGGTTTGTAATCATGTAACTCCACTAGATTTGGTACTTCAAGAATAAGGGTTAAAAACATAGAATTCATCTCTTTATAGAATCTCGTCTCGCTAAGAAATTCATAAATCATATCAATGAATCCTTTTTCAGGAACTCTCATCCCGCTTTAATGAAGGAGAAATGGAAACCGTTAGGCCCTAGGGCCTTATCCCTATGATACTTCTCCAAAGCTGTAGTCACCTCCTCCTCCTCGAATTCCCTTTCCAATCATCTTTGAACATTTGTTGAGATCATGGGGAAAAAAATGTTAAGTTCATGATTTCGTATCACTTTTTCATCATTTTAGTGTGAATTAGGGACTTAATTAGGTGAATTGCACTAAATTCCTTTTATTCTCATCATTTAAGCATTTTCCCTAGGCATATGAATTTGTACAATATTTTACACATTTCCTGCGTTATTAGCATTTTATAAGCTTGATTTCTCCAAAGAGTCTCATTGGAATAGAACTCTATTTAGACAGATGCCGCTTCAATTTAGGCTCTTCAGTATTTTATGAGTTTGCTTAGCATGTGCAGGAAGATATGGAACCCACTTCACTCAAAGGAATTTCAAAATTGTGAGACCCCTGTGTACTACAAAATTGAAGATCATATCATCGGATTTTTGCATGCTCATGCAGGACCAAGTGAAATGATCAAACCGACTCAACTAATAGGTCAAACCAAATCGAGCTTGAGCCCAACTTCAAGAAGAGGACCATTCATATACCCAATTTCAAGTGGGGCTCAAAATCCATGAGAAATCTATGGGATGCATGTGATATTACCTTGCCATATATTATTCTATCAACCAGCTTTACAGAAAAGGGACTGACCAATTCAAGAGCCCCATTTGTGGAAAGGTATTGAGAGGAAAGCCCAACATGGCACCCAAATCACCTAGCAGTCAAATATTGTGCCTTGAATATTGATAGAGAAAAGGCAAAAGATGTAAGTTCCAAACCCGAACTAATCCTAGTCTACTATAATTAATCTTGTTTTACCATAATTAATATATGATTAAGCTAATTCAACTCAAATCCCCTTGGATTTGGTCATGGATAGATAGTTCGACCGCGCTTGAACCTTACTTAGGTAGCCAAGGACATTCTTATAAATTTAAATTCGTATGGTTTTGCATCATATTAGCATCTTGTTAAGTGTAAATAATCATATGGGTCGTCTCTTATGTTTGGCCCAGCTCAAACCAAATCCATTTTGGCCCAATTCAAGCCCAAATGCCTTAAACTGTAAATTCCATAAACTAAGTGGACATGCTTATAAATTTCAGAAAATTTAGATTTAAAACACACTTAACAGCTCATTTCTCTCTTCACTCTCTTGAGATTTGCTGGAGCTCTATTTTCTCCTTCTCTCTCACTTTCTCTTTCTCATCAAATCTGAAGTTTGTAACTGTTGCATGTTGGAGCTAAAGCTCCCATTGTCTTCTCCACCAGCTTCTTGCTTACCTTCTACATTTGGAACTCACAATTCCATCTCCTCGTTCTTCATTTTTTTCTCTACAGCTCTCTAAGGTAAGTGACAACTCTCATTTCAGTTCTCTGTGTTTGATGGAGTCAAGGAGACTCAATTTAGCGACATGCATGCATCTTAAACCCATTTCACCAATTGCATGTCTTTATATGTCTTAGATTATCTTCTATTGAAGCTTTCTCACCATCAAATAAAATGAGAAGCTTATTTTGGGATAAAGCACTGAAATTAGAAGAAAGTATAAGAGTGTATATAATTGCATGTATGTCTAATTATGTTGATTCTTGAAGAACTCCTCTTTAAATGACAATTTATAGCTCTTTCACCCCTTTTAATTTAAGAATATAAGATGGTTTGAGTGATAATGAATATGTTTATGAATTAATGATGAAATGTGGGTTTTGAAAATGTATGATGATAGTTTGGAGCAAAGAAAACCATAGTAGAACCATGTCGAAGTTCTGTACTAAACTAAACTTCTGTACTGACACAATTTCAGCAATTATGGAGCTTACGGCTAAGCCGTAAGTACACTACGGCTAACTTTCCAAAGACCCAAATTTTAACCTTTCTTTTTAGGCTAAACCCACGGTTAAGTCATGAAATGCACCATGGTTAAATCGTAGCCAAGCGTGGCCCAGCCATAGGCTACTTACGACTAAGCCGTGGACTAAATTACAGATGAGTCGTAACTACTGAATAATTTTTGTGAAACATGGCTAAGCCATGGGCTATTCACGGTAAAGCCGTAAGAATATAAAAACTCAGGCAAATTAGGAACACTCAAGGACTATGCAGGACTTTAGCAATGGTACCCTTACCTTAAACAATTAGCCCAATGGTAACTAATTACTAAGAAGGAAAAGTGTTGAGCTGTCACTCATTTTCTCTTGATTTTTCGGTTGTTTCTTGATGTCACGTCATGGGTGTTGGCATAAGAACTGGTGTCTATTGCCTATACAATGAAAAGCTATCAATATCAAAGTTTGGTGATTTCCCACCGTATGATGTACTTTCTTTCTAGAGAAGTATGTCATGTGGATGCCAACTAGTATGTCATTGCATTTTCATTTATACTCATACTTATTCACATGCACAATATACTTAGCTTCCGTTATTGCTCTTATTTAATCAATATGTTTTCTAATTCGATTGATACATCATGATAGTCTTATATATCCTTATATTTGCTTAACCATCGTATTGACAATGTACCATTGGTATTACAAGTACTGAACCTAATACCAGTACGACAGTCGACGCGGCCTCGGAGGAAACCCCAACGGTACCTCGGGGTTTAAATGATTGGAATGAGGATGATGTCTTCTACTAATCATCCTATATAGTGCATTAAAGGGTTTCATTTTGGGTTTGCTTAAACTGTAGCCATGTTCGCCTTGTATTTAGATCATGCCATCATTGTCATACAACTTTTAGAGTCATTGATTGATAGATATGTTATTTTGGATTAATATATGTTTATCTATCTTTGGTACATCATTCGTATGTTGATGGGCTACTTAAGAACTTTGATATGTTAGTGAATGAGTGCTTTATCAATGTCTTTGATATGTATAGGTGAATTCTCCCAGTTTTTGCTTATTTGTGCAAAATGATTATTATGTGTTTATAGATTTTTTTCACACGTACCTGTGGAATCACTCTTGTGGCAGTTCGTACATGTCTTGACATGGCATGGATTGTCATGGGTTATGTATGCCATGCCTCGAGATCCCCAATTCTCGGGTTCGGGGAGTGACAAGAGATCAAGTCCTCATCTATTCAAATCACCACATCCCTGTGTGGATTTATGCATATCAAATTTCATATCATCCACATCATCTAACATGGATGCTATGATCCTACTGATTCCATTACAACTCACATTAGTTGTATATGCATACAAATCTGGAAAGAAGATTCTCATACAAGATACTTACCTTTGTTTGACACATGACACATGCCTTTATAAAAGCAAGAGATCCCATGTCAGGGACATAATTCACATCAACCCTCCATACATCACACATCCAAAGACCTTCTCCATCTCTCTTTCTCTCTCTCACATCCGTTACTACCACTCAATTCCATGCTCTCTCTACTACCCACTCCTCTCTCTCTTTCTCTAAAAAAAAAGAAGAAAAAATCGTGGGTATTTTGGAGCCATATTCCTGAATTAGGCTAGAAGAGTATTGAGATAATCCTTGTATTCACTGTGATAACATCAATGAAGTTTGCTTTCTTTGTAATGGAATAGTAGATTTTTAGGTCGGAGCATAACGATAAAGTTAAGTGATTTTACTTTCAATCTATATTTTTAATTTATTGTTTTAAATGTCTCTATAATGCATGCTTAGACTAATAAATCTATCATCATACCTCAGGCAAACCTCCGTTTTATGTTCATAATAATTATTTTCTGATCATTTATTCTTATTTTGACAAAATATGATTGGGCTTCTATGCTTAGACTTATTTTTTGATAAAATATGCTTAGGCTTTTGATATTTTATTCTTAATTTAATAAATGATACTTAAACTAATTTTTACTTTATGAGGTGGTGGAGATCTTGTGTTTTTTTTTTTTTTGTTAAAAGTTGGTTTTTAAAAAAGAAAAATCCTCTAGATAAAAAACATATTTGAGTTATTTTCGAAACTAAAGATTAAATTAAATTGCATAAATTGGTTATTAAATTCATTTAATGTATTCTTTGTTGCTTTGATTTACTTTTATCATCATTGTCATCAGTTCATTTGCATAGTAGTTTTATTTTAATTTCTCATTCATATCTTGATTTATTTTGATTCATATTTATTTTATTCTAATTTAAAAAAATTAGATTTACAAAAAAAAAAAAAATCTAAAGTGCTTCCTGTGAGATCGACTTGTACTTGTCATTGTCTCAAAAGGACAACTATGCACTTGCAATTTTAAGTAGAATGATTAAATTCACATAAAAAACACCCTCAAGTTTAGGTTTGACAATATGTTCCTGTTTGCAAAGAGTGTCTCAAGAACTCTTGCACCTTATCTTATCCACCCTATATAATTCACTTTGCCCCTCAAATTTTCCATCCTTCGGAAGAACTTAGTATTTTTATCACCCTCCATTTAGCCAATTTACCTTGGATTTTTGCCCACAAGATATTTCTCCATATGATTGAGTCCCCGAATCCTCGTAATGGCATCTTGCCTGGCAGCGGCTTCCTCTGGTGTTAACTCCACGCGTTCACCTTCTTTATCAATGTCATACACAAAGCTAGACAGAGAGTTTCTAGATTCATCCATGTGACCAAACACCTCTTTACTCCACCTTTCAATGGTATCTTTCCGAGTATGCAACTTCATACATAACTTAGTAGCCTACATATCCTTTGACCTCCACTTAAGTCCACCAAACACAAGCCAGCTTGAGAAAGTCTCTATCCTCAAGCCAACAATTCTCATAGTTGTGACATAACTCAATAGGGCAATGATCCAAGATTAACCTTGGAAGTGCCACTTGAGCCACACCAACATAATACTCATCCCACTCCTTAGAAAGCAAAAATCTATCGATCCTACTAATTGCCGCTGGCTCCTTCTTGTTGGTCCAAGTAAACTTTCTCCCTTGAAGCAGTACGTCAACTAAATCATTTTCATTAATGAAGTATACAAAAGAGCACTTCTTTCCCCATCAACATTCAGCCCATAGACATTAGTAAAAGCTCATAAAAAGCCATCACAGACACTGTGCACTCTAATAGTCAAAACTCTTTGATCCAGACAAAAGGACCTCCTCATTTCAAATAGAAATTAGAACACCTGAAGCTCGTTCTGAAAGGACTCACCTCTAAGCACACCTTGGATTCGGATTACCCCAAATTTCTTGAATGATGCTACGGATTTTGGAATCCACCTGAGTTTCCTGCAAGATCAAACAATCCACTTGGTGGCCCAGTGGCCCCCACGTACAAACCCCTGCACCATCCATCGAGTCCCCCACAGCATTCGAGCAGATGACGAAGGTGCATAGCAGCGAAAATGTTTTCCATGGGCCCCTACCACCGGTCTAATCCCAAGCTACAGGCCATGGAGGATTACAAATGGCATTCCATGCATAATATCCTCCGTCGGAACCAAGAGACGAAATTACGCAATTATCTCGATGAAATAGTGGAGTTGGAAGGACAAGTTCGGAGCTTCTACTCGGAAGAGAAAGAAATGGAGAGCATCAATAGGGAAGAGTTTGTAGAAATGATTCTGCTTGATGGTTGTTTCATTGTTGAGCTATTTCTCAGAGCAAAGGATCCATAAGATGGTGCAGGTTAACCAATTTACAACACAAACTGGATCTTGCCCGCTATATGCGTGGACATGATGCTCCTGGAGAACCAAGTGCCTTTCTCCCTGCTGCAATGCTTTTTCAAATTTATCAATAGATGAAATACTTATCTTGTAAGCCTCGCTCTTCATTTTTTTTAGCCATTTACTTTCCAACATGGTAAACATCCCTCAAGGCTCAAATCTCAAGATGACTCATTTTACCAGTTGCTACATCTTTATCATTGGCATCTCAATTACAGTAGGATGTTCCAGCAAATATCTTATCCTGGAAATTCTAGGAGGGCCATCATACCACCCAAACTAGAGCGACTGGGTATATCTATCCCTACGGTGACAGAGTTGCAATATCCAGGGATCAAACTGGAAGAAGCATGCATCCTGCATACTGGTGTCGGCAGTCTTGCGTGGCATATTGGAAATTCCACACTTCTACATCGATTATTCTACCAGTTCTATTTCTCGGAACTTGATTGCCTAGGAACAGAGCTATCCTGGTTGTGAAAACTACTGTATAGACTATGCAATGTCAGGATAGAATCCACAAGGGATACTTACAATCTTTACACGGTGGAGGACTCCTCAATTGACACTTATCAATGAGTGTCTCTAACCGAAGTTTGTAGTTATCACCTTTGCAATTCATTAAATCACGAGATATCATATTTGAACAGTCTATAAAGTTTTAACCTTTAAACCCTAATATAAGTTTTATACACGTAAAGAAGAACTTGAACTACTTGGGTATAAAAATTATGTACATCATCCACAAGTTCGAATTACAAAAGAAAAACCAATACCATCAAATGTATGACCAACTATGAAGGATAAGATGATATGGTACAACACTATCCAAAATAAATTCCAAAATAAGACTTATGATTACATGCTCCGTGTGACTGATTAGAGGATATCCTCTGCAATATACTCTGCTAATCCTGCAGGAGCCTCTTGGGTCTCCTTCGGAGCCTCCTCAGCCGTGGCTGGACCGTGTAAGGTTCCAATCCCAACTAACCTCAATTTACGTTAATTAATCTTTTTTATACTAATTATAACTTGTTTAGGCTAATTTAACTCAAATCCTTTGGGCTTAGGTCATGGATAGGTAGTTAGGTAGGATTTGAACTTTATCTAAGTAGTAAGGGCCCTCTTGTAGTTTTAAGTCCTTGCATTATGTTGACATCTCCTTAGTTGCACCTTGTGTAATTCTTCATGCAGACTATCTTTCATGTTTGGTCTAACTTAATTTGAATTCATTTTGGCCCAAATGAGGCCCATTTGACCTAAACTGTAATTTTCCTAGAAATATAGGACTTGCATGTAAAACTTCAGGAAAAATTGAGTTAAAAGATGAGCCAATGTCTTTCTTCCCCTATTCTTCTGATCCTTGCTGGAACTACTTCTCTTCTTCACTCTTCTTTATCTCTACCTCCACTTGGAGTTGGAAACAGGGTCTTGAAGCCTTGCATGCGAGAGGGATGGCCTCTATTCTTCTTCTTCTTCTTCTTCTTCTTTTGGGCTTCTTTTTCGTTGGAATCACCTTTTTCTTCAAACTACAGCTTCTTAAGGTGGAATCCCTGCCCCCATTTCAATTCTTTGGGTTTAATAGAGTCAAGGAGATTCAAAAGAACAACATGCATACATCTTGTACTAAATTTACATTGTATGTCTTTGTATGTTATGAGGAACCCATCTATTGAGGCTTTCTCTACCCTTATACTCACCAAGGAGAAGTTGATAGGGTCAAGCACTGCATAAAAGGTAAGTATTTAGAGTATATATTACTACATGTATGTCTAAATTAGTTGACTTTTGAAGTGATCACTCTAAATGTAAGTTACAACTCATTCACCCTTGATTAAGCACATATATATATATTAGATTAGGTGATACTGAGTATATATATGCAATATTAATGATATCTAGGCAATGTAAGACTTATTATGAAAATCTGGGAGCATAAGGAATCTCATTTGAACTAAGAACTAAGAGTTCAGTATTGAACTCGTGCTCCAGAATTGTTTTCAGACATTCTGAAACTTACGGTAAAGCCCACGCCAAGCTGTAAGTATATACGGCTCAAAATCTCGAGAGCTCAAAAACCTACTTTTGAACTATGGCTAACCCTCGGCTAAGCCGTGGAATGAACTACGGTTAAGCCGTAACCATTTTGTGACCAAGCCGGAAGTCATTTTATGGCGAGCCTTCTTGAGAGCCCGAAATTCTATCTTTCTTCTATGGCTGACCCTCAGCTAAGCTGTGGACTATGTTATGGCTATACCGTAGCCTAGCCGTAGGCTTAGCACGGCTAAGCCGTAGGCCAACATACAACTAAGTTGTAACTCCGTAGGAAATTGAGGAAAGACTAAACCACTCAGCTAAACTGTAAAAACACTGTGAACTGAGGATATAAGGGATTTCAAATGACCTTGTAAGGCTTTAGACATGGCACCTTTTTCTGAATTAAATTAGCCTAATGGTGATTAAATGATAAAGAGGACAAGTGTAGCACTGTCACTTTTCCCCTTCAATTTTCCGAATGAATTCCCGATGTCACGTCATGGGTGTTCGTATAAAAAGAGGTGTTCCTTTGCATACACAATATAACGCCAAGATTGGTGACATAATGACATCAGACATTTTATGAATACATACTGTTGAATGACCTCAAAATCACGGAATAACTAACAGACGGATGGCTAGTAATTCTCCTTGATACCTTTTCGATTTTATGCATTCATATTGTTAAGAAACCTTGCCTCAACATGATGTAGTCATGTGCCCATACTTCCTGGTGAACCATGAGGCCATCGGACTAGAGTTTCTATTGAGTATTTATTGGTGAACTGAAAGGGGTGTAGCTAAGGTTGAAAGGGTTCGAGCCTATTTGCTCATTTAAGTATGCATTGAATGATATGATAAGTATAACTGAAATGTATGAGAGATATGAATTCGAGTTGGTCTTGATACGTTCAGTCAGTACCACTTAGTATGTACCCTTATTAAGTTCGACGGGACCAATTTGGGTGCCCCTTATGTCACAGCTACAGTAGTTTTTAGAGGAGTTGTCGGCGCTCATTGAAAAGCTAATCTGATTCCCTAGCATAATTCCCATATGTATGTTATATGCTCTCTCTAAATAATACGTTCTCTTTTGGGAGAATATAGCCTCGTGGATGCCAACCTGTATGTTTGATGTTCCGTATTGATTCGTTATTCATGCTTACTCTTGCACCACATGCATGCACCACATGCCTAGCTTACGGTTGTTGCTTTTCCTTTAATTAATATTTTCCTTAATTCATTCGATACATTATGATAGTTTTATATACCTCTATATTTGCTTAACCATCGTGTTAACAGTGCTATCCTTGTTGTTACAGGTATGGAACCAAATCGCAGCACGACTGTCGACGTGTCCCCGGAGGGTACCCCAACGGTACCTAGGGGAATGGAAGAGTGGAAAGAAGATGATGTCTTCTATTAGTCGTCTTATAAAGAGCGTCAAAGGGGTTTTGTTGGGTTAATAAGTTAGTGATGTTTGGACTAGTGTTCAACATGCTTTCCTATTTTGTTAGGACATCGATTGATGGACATGTGTTTGAGATTGTATGAATGATTGGTTAAGTGAATTGTGGTTATATATGTGTTGGGAATGATTAAGTAAAAGACTTAAAGTTCATTCATGATTGTATATTATTCCTTCTATATATTGCTTATAATCATTATAGGTGTATTTCACAGGTTTTCACTTTATGTTTGAAATTTAATATACGTGTTGTTGGACATTCCTCACACGTTCATGTGGAATCTCCCTTGTAGTGATTCATGCGTATCTTCACATGGCACGGATTGTTATGGGATTACGTATCCACACCCTGGGGGCTCATTCTAATCCCCAATTCCTGGGATATAGGTGTGACAGACCGAGATTGACAGTTGAGCCTGTAACATCAATTGAATAGCTGTGAATATGACAATTCAACTAAGTATAAGTAAAAGTAAAGTAATGCACATTGCATCTATGAACATTTAAGAACATACTGTTAAGAAAACTATTTAAACAACCAAATACATTCCACCGTAATTTAAATCATACATTAGGTGATGATTATGGTTAGAAACTCATTAGGTGGCTTATTTGTACTGTTCCATAAGAGCTTAAACAAATCATATGGAATATACTTAGTGTCCTAGGCTTAGGTACAACTGATTACGTGATTGGAGTTTAGGACACTCCTATTATCCACTACAGTGACCAAGCTTAATTTTTAGTTCTTATTTCTTGCTTAATTCAGTTCAATTTTGTACCCTTGTAGTTTTCAATTCATGGACCTTTATGTCCACAATCACTTCAATTCATCATAAACAGTGAGGACTATCAATATTCACCATATTAAAAATACAAAGGAAAAATAGTTCTATATCATGGTTAGTTACTCGAGGAAGTTTACTAACCAATTATAGTCTATTCACCCATCGTCTCTAACCATCCATTTGGAATTGGTTTAAGTCACCCAATGTACGGTCATTCTTGATGTTACATTTGTATATAAGTAGTACACTAATGTGCCCTAAACTCACACCAATGGTTAGGTGCTAGACTAATTGGGTGTTGCTCATGGAGTTTCTCAAGTCTCTAAGATGGATATAATGCTGCGATTCTAATTAAGCCATAACCCTAAGACTTTTCATGGTATTTAATTATTTCGTTGGGCCAGTGAATAGGTTAAAGGGTTCCAGGAGTTAAGGCCCTACAAAGTTTTGTAATCGTATTTACTTAACTCTAAGTTTTATTGGCTTTACGGCTTACCGTGAGTGATTTATGGCTTAGCCGTAGAATGCACTTTGGCTTAGTCATGATTACTCAGACTTTTACTTCGGATTCACGATTGAACCGTATCCCCTTCTACGGCTTAACTGTAATTAACCTACGACTGAGCCACGGCTTGGCTACGGCTTAGCCGTAGCACATTCTACAGCTTAACCGTAGAAGGATTCTTAAACTTTTAGCTCTCTGAATTTTGAGCCGTAGCAAGTTTACGGCTTAACCGTGAACTTCGGATTTTTTGAAGAAGAATTCAACACGATTCAATTTCAATTCAGAACCTTTCAATTTGGTTTCACTATAATGTACCTACGTTCTTCATTCAGTCATTCTATCCTTCTACATCTAAGTTGTCTTTTCAACAAACTTTAAAGATACCTTAACATGTATTCCAAGCAAGTAAATAAAGGTAGTAAGGGCTGAAAAATACATAGATTTCCAGGAATCATGACATACCAATATGTATTCAACCAAATTTGCTTATACTTGCCTTTGGTGAGTGCGAAGATCCCTCTAATGACTTCCTTTGGTTTCACTTGTAGAAAACCCCAAATTCCTACGACCCTAATCATGGAGAAGACATGACAATGGTAATGAGAATTCGTACATACATGCAATCTCTGAATGTTCCAAGTTCATTTGGCATCAGAATAGGGAAGGGAAGCCTCTCTCTTACCTTAAGTTCTTGTAGAGGGGATAGGGAATGAAATTGGGTCTCCCAGCTTAAGAAGAAGATAGAGGAAAGGAGATAAATGGTGATAGAGCTCTCCAAGCTTGCATGCAATCTCTTCTTAGGTAGAGATTCAAGAGAGTGAGAAGGATGGAAGAAGGAGAAGGGGAAGTTGCTGGAGAAGAAGATCGTTGAACGAGGACTGGTTCCTCTTTTAAGACCAGGTTTTCTTGTAATTACGAATAGGCCTACCTTTCTTTACAGAATTTCAATTTAGGTCATTTTTGCAAGCCTAATTGAATCCAATGAAATCCAATGAGGTGGGGTTTAATATGAATAATGGCTTATTGAATGAGGTATATATGAGGGTGCTAAAATGGTGAACCTATAGAGTGACTTCTTAAAATTGATAATTATAAAAAGAGACTTTTCTCCATTAGATCGAGGTCAACCCAATCTAAGACTATCTTTTTCAGACTTGAACTTGACCTAAATAAGCATAATAGGGCAAGCCACAAGTAATCGGTAAAATTTCATCTTCAATAAGATTTTTTAATATTATATATAATTAATTAGTAATAATCAAGATTAAATCATGATGGGAGGGTGTCACAGATTGCCCCATTGATTCAGCAAAAGGTGTTGCCATACTTGAGAGACGCGGCATTATTGAACATTGGATGGGCAGTGACGAGGTTCAACCAGTCGTGCATGGGTATCTGTTTCGATGTTGGAGAAAGTTGGCTGCTGCACTCGGTTTCTACACAACTGTTGATTTTTCAAAGAAGACCCTTCAGTAGGTTGCGGGCCACATCAAATGCCAATACTTTGAAGATCCATTGGCCATTATTAATTATCAATTCACACCGATGACAGTAATTTTCACAGTTGTGCAGACTGTCCTTGCTGTACTTTCCTATTAAGGACCATCCTAAGAACAAGGTCTTTTTTTTTTGGTAGAAGTACAAGGTTAATTTGTTAGTGGTCACTTTTCCTACTGCGTGATTTTTTGGTCTATTGGGCCTAGAAGTTAAGGCTATTCCTACTGCTTTTGATCTATAAAACCTTGTCTTATTTCCCATGGAGTTTTAACTAAGTGGCTCATTCTTTGGCTATGAATTCTTATGGCGTGGGTATGCTTGTGTTTATTTTTTTTATTTATTAATTATTTATTAATAAACTCTGTCAGTTTTTACTGTTGATCTTAAGCCCGAGTAAAAGAAAATGATTGCGTTAGGTAGGTTGACAGTCGGCGTAAAACTTTATCACAATTCAAACATAAATTTTGAGATAATAAATTATGGAATAGAGAAACAAAAGTCATGTAATCGACCCCAACATGATTGGGATAAGGCTTTGATAGTGATGATAATGATGATGATGATGACGACGATAAATTATTTTGGAAGTAAGTGCTTGGCTTTAGTTTGCTTCTTGTTTCATTTTGTATCTCCCCTTTTGGTTCTTACTGTTTAATGAATATTTTACCGTTTTACCACTGAACAAAAACACACCAAGAACAGTAAAAAGTTAAAATCAGTTCTGTTAAGTTCTAAAATTCAAGTAGAAATGGAATTGCATTCACTGTGGCTTTTATTTTGTTTCGTATCTTCTCAAGACTCTTGCTTCTGATTGAGCTTTCGAGGGTTTTGTATTTGCTGAGAGAGAATGGCGATGGCCTTGTTGGGACGTTCTGCTCTCATCTCAAAACCAGTCCTTTCCTACTACTTGTCTCCTCTCTTCTCTCGCTCCTTCTCCACCACCCCCTCTGCTTCTTTCGCTCTCTCTCGTCTCACCCGATCTTCTTCTTCTTCTACTTTCCTTCTTCGCCTTCGCCCCGTCACTGCCCTTACTGAACTTCGCCAGCGCCCAGAAGCAATCGGTCTTCGATGCTTCTCGACGCGCCCCACGACGTCGTCTTTGAACGATCCGTCACCAAACTGGAGCAACCGCCCTCCCAAGGAAACGATTCTGCTGGACGGATGCGATTTCGAGCATTGGCTCATTGTCATGGAGCCGCCTGAGGGTGAGCCAACAAGAGATGAGATCATCGATAGCTACATCAAGACACTGGCGCAGGTCGTTGGAAGGTCTGGACATTTCTTGCCGTTCTCTCGTTGTTGTTGCTGTATTTTCTTTATCTGTTGGTTTTGTGATTGTCTGTCTTGATTTGGATTCTGGTGATTTGGGCATGTTTATTGATTTGCAAAGTTGGGCTGAACCCACTTTTTTATTTTTATTTTTATTTTTGCATAGTGGGTGCATTTATTTTGTTGGATTTGATGCAGAATTTGATGGGTTTAGGAGTTTGATGTATGTGTGCTTGTTTCCTGAAAAAGACCCAACTCAATAGGCAGTTCTTTTGAATAAAAATATTTTTCATACTTCCAGGAAACTGCTTTAGGTACCCAATATTTGTTTTCACTGAAACATGTTTCAAATCCTATATGTAAGATACTTTATTTAATGGAAATAGAGAGATGATGGATGACAGGAAGTCAGGAACTTAAGGCTATGAAGCATATGTATGTTTTGTTCATTCCTAGTTAAACCATGGATTAGTACATCTTGAATTAGTACAATTGAACTCCTACCAAAGATGAGGGTGATACAATGGTGTAGCCCCAGATCTCCAATTGAGTGTAGATCAATCTCCCGCGGGATTGATTGAGTCCAGAGATGGATTCTAGCCTTAGGGTACAATAATACTCACGGTAGAAACCATAATGAGAGAAAAACTCTAATAATTTTAATTGAATAAGCATTCCAACTACAATGAGAGCTCCTCTATATATAGGAGTGAATGTTTCTAAATAGCCATACATGCTAAAATTAAAATACGTAACTACTTAATCTCAATCCAACATAAAATAGGAAATAATTCCTATTAATTAGAAACTATTTAATTATCTAGCATAGGGATCCCTGATCTTGGGAAGATCCAAGATCATCGATCAAGTGAGGCCCATCAATGTTTGCGGAATTGTGATTTGGGCTAGATCTTGGATTGGCCTGCATCACATACACCATAAACGGAAGTAATAGTCCATTTATGACCATTGCCTACATATTTAAATACAACAAATGAAGTGTAATATGATGCCAACTTGTCCACTATACTCTATTTGATTGCAACCCGAGCTATAATTTTATATCCAGAAGGCCCAATACTGTCTTGACTAACCCAAGACACCCTCCAATGAGGGGAGAAAGACCTGGCTGATACTTCATTAACATCTTACAACTTTTGACTCTTGGATGAGAAGAATATCTGATTTTGTTGATTTTGGAAGCTTTTTAATTGCTGGTCAAATACTTGAAGCTCCCAAGCTTTAAACATTCCAAGAGACCACCTTATGATGTTGCTTCATTGACCTCTTTCACCTTGTTAATTACAGATATGTCATGGTCAACAGGTACAGGAGCTAAATTCATGAACTTCGTTTTCCATTTTGTGTACTATTAACTTTCTCCTCCTTCCCACCTTTTCTTTTTTAAACTCTCTCCCCTAAGAGCTCTCGTGTGCCATTATTTTAATAACTTTCTAGCCCTAAAATAACACTTGATATATATATTAGGCCTACCCATAGTTATCAGAATCCTATGATTTGTATCTCGAATCTTGATTCGTATTTCGAATCTTAAGAAAAATGATTCTTTTCTATGCAACAAATCCCATTTACAAATGAATTTTAGGATTCAAGTGTAAATCTTACAATTTGATACTCGTTTCATCAAATATTATGATTCAAGCGATTCAGCTAAGTGAGAATAACTACAACCAATAAGTTAATATTAATTATGTTTTTCAGCTTTTTCTTCTTTATTCTTTCTTTCTTTTAGCACTTCTATTTTTAAAAGGTTATTTAGTAGTCAACGAAACCTCTTAAGATATATATATATATTCTTGCTGCTTTGATGAGGTTTTAAAGATGAATAAGAACGTGCATTTAATTAAATCATTTGGCATATGGTGCTTGTTTGTATTTTCTTCTTTTTTAAATTGGGTTTTTTTCCTTCATTAATACTTTCTTAACTTAAAGACTGTGCATATGGTGCTTGTTTGTATCTTCTTCTTTTTTAAATCAGGTTTTTTCCTTCATGAACACTTTCTTAACTTCAAGAGATATTCTACTGCCTAAGATTGATGGTTTGGATTTTATTTTTATTTTTATTTTTTGATTTAAAGATAATAACAATATATATATTAATACCTTAAACTTATTTAACTATTTACGCATCATTTGTTCATCATCATCATCATCAAAGCCTTATCCAACTATGTTGGGGTCGGCTACATGAATTCTGTTTTTCCAGTCCGTTCTATTTTAAACCTAATCCATCCGTCTTATATAATACGCATCATTTATTATAAATATATTAATATATGTCATAACATTCTTGATATGATTGTATGGTAGACTTACTTGTTACTATATTTATACTATTATAGTGGGAAAATGGATGGTTATGAATAATTATTTTTTCTTTTTTCCTTTTTAATTATTTTTTTAATTTTTATTAGAAAAAAATTCTACTGTTCACGATACGATTTGTGATTCGATTTGATTCATGGGTATGAACGATTGCAATATGATTCTGATTTTAAAACTGTGGGCCTACCCACTATCAACACCACAAAAAGGAAAAGAACAGAAGTATCTTTTGTAACTTAAGCAGGATCATCTCCGTTTATTTTCTTATGTTGTAATTAGATTGAAATTGTTGTGAAAGACTTCCAAGCGGCCTAGATATTCCTCGAGTCTTCATCAGCCCACCTAGTCTTTCATGGCCACTGGCTACCAACTTGTGACAAATCTCTGTCATCTACCTCACGCAGATCCAATCAGCCATTGGGTTTCCATTATGCTCATTTGAGTTCGGCCTAATGTAATTATTCTCTACATGGGTCTATTCATGAAGTCTAAGTGAACCATTCAAATCGGCCATTCAACTTTTCTGCAGTCATCAACTATTAATCTTGGAATTCTTTATAATTGAATTGCAAACCACCCTCCAACTGCCCTCTCCTCCCAACACACATGACAATAATAATAATAATAATAATAATAATAATAATAATAATAATAATAATAATAATAAAATGCAGCCCAAGAAGTAGTGGCCGGAGAATTCAAAGGTGCTCACTATTGCAACCTCGAGGTTGTGTGTTCACATCCAATGATGTTGCGATGCAGCATCTTTTGAGTTATTCTAATCATTTAAGATGCAAATGGTTACTCCTCTTCAATCAACTCGACTGTCTTAGTTATAGCTAGTTTGATGGTTCCTAGAGCTATGGCCGCTTTCTTCAAGCAAATGTTCTGTGAGCCTATTGGGTTGTTTGTTGCCTTGTATGCCTCTTTTTGTTGCCATGTGTAAACGATAGATCTGGAGAAATCTGCCACCCTCTTGTTCCTTGGTGTATGCGGGTCTCATGCACATTTGAAGTACTGTTTGTGTGAGATGGGCAGTTCTTGAAACTCGACAAACTAAATTGTGTCTATTTTTTCTGAAGTAGCACCTAGCTTCACTGTCTGGAAAAGGTCATTGCTGTTTGATGGAAATGCCATGGTAGAATTGGTACAATGCAATTAGGGAAACATATATCTAGTTGTGGCAGAAGAAGCAGGAAACTGATGACTAAAACTGGTTCTGTCCCATCCAAATGCTCTTTTAAGCAATGGAGCCAGAATTTTTTGTAGAGGGGGCAAGTGGTCGACCAATTATGTTAGTAATCGTTTTGCCACAGTCCTTTTTGATTAAAAGGACACCCACTAACAAAATCCAAAAAAAAAAAAAACCATGTATATCCATTTTAGGGATTCATTCAGGCTAGACAATGGGATGTCAGTTCAAAATATTTGATGTTTTTAAGGTTCCAATTTCTCAAAAGAGAGATGAGAATGTCGCATTTGCCACACTCAAAATAGTTTTTTTAAGAAACATTTAAGAATGCACGAGTCCATCTTGTCCAATATTGGGTTCGATACTCTTGGATGAGGTGCTTGGACCCTAGGGTCAAGGTAAAGTCCTGCCATATAGTAGGATATTATTTGTTCAATTTGTCAGGGTAAGGCCATCTAGTAGCATTTTTGAGTGATATACAAAAAATCACAGTCTGGGCCTATATCTCCAGGCCTCAATAGATGGCCACATCCGTGCAAAGGCAGGTCAATCTTAGATTAGGCCGGATGCTCTGACCAAATTGCAAACCTAGTCAGATATATCTGTGTTTCTGTACCTTTTTTTTTCTTTTTGCTTTTTTCTTTTCTGAGATTTTCCTTTATTAGAGGCTTTTTATTTGTGGTAGAGGATTTACTAGAGGCATGAACTTGTAGACCCTCACTCACTATATGATGTCCCTACCCAGCTAACCTATAGCTTAGAGCTCTACCGCCTAATGTTTACTCAGAGTATGGTAATTAGGGACAAGCATGGGCTAAGCCATCCATGGTCTCATCTAAGCCTGGGTTACACTGGGCTGGATTTTCTACTGTTTAAGCTTGTATTGGATTTGAATTATTTGTAGATAAATCCGGATAGATAACGGTGATGCAGCAGCAGCGATATTTTAACATCATAGTGGGCCACATGTGGGACCCAAGGAAGTCTAGAGCTTTTCTTTTTTTATTAGTTTCTAATTTTAATTCAAGAATTGTTATTAAGAAGGTTTTCTAATTATGAAGGATTCCTATCTAGTTTCCTAGTTTGATTAGGAGTAAGAGTCTTAGTTCTTAAGTTTCTTTTACTATTCATATGGCATTGTAGAGATCATAATCTCAGAGTTTGTGTTAATAAAATTTCCCCAGTGGGTTTTAATCATTGGAGACTTGTCTTTATCAAGTGATTGTTTTAGTGGAAACCCCTCATTATGCTAAGGCACTCACGATTGCAAATCCTAACCCTATGATTGCATCAAACGGCTACATTAAATAAAGGGGCATGACTATTTAGACTGGAAAGTGCTACCAAATGGAGGGAATGGCCAATAACTACCCTTTGCCTTAGAGAAAAGAGAAAACAGGAGAGAGGATTCAAACAACTACTTCAGATTTATCCCACGCTCTATAACTTGTAAGTGCATCTGGTTGTGATTAAAAATATATACATACGTATGGCATCCTAATCATTCTTTCGAGAATGTCTGCACCGTTTCTTTTTGTTAAGTGAATTTGCATTGATCTGTGGAGAAGCACATTTAGCATTTTGATATTTTTATTACAAGAGCTTGGGGTGCAGCTAAAAGGTTCTCATTTTCACAATCGTGGGATTGTGGTTTGAATCAAATTGCCAACTTTAAAAGAGAGTTTGAATTGCTCTCCCTAATTCACTAAATTGTTCTGAATATGTTATCTAGCATTAATTCTGTTCAAGTGAGTTTGTTCCCTCTTTTTCAGTGAGGAAGAAGCCAGGATGAAGATCTACTCAGTATCAACTAAGCACTATTATGCCTTTGGATGCTTGGTATCTGAGGAACTTTCATACAAGATAAAACGTATGTCTGCCTGCACTGAGGTCTCTCTGCTTGCTTTTTTCAGTTATGATTTTAGAACGGAAGAACTAATCTTGAATTGCAAAATGCAGCTTTACCAAGAGTTAGGTGGGTTCTACCTGATTCTTACTTGGATGTCAAGAACAAAGACTATGGTGGTAAGAAACTTTTTTTTTTTTTTTTTTTTTTTTTGGAGGTTTTGGTTGGGTAATCTTTTTCTCTGGATGCTTCTGTACTTGTGCATTAGTTTTTCTTGATCCATGTGCAGAGTTCTTCCATATTCGAGCATCGGAACATATGAATGTTCATTGTTCAATCACTTTTCAGTTAATCTCAAATACAGAGTTTACAAAACACTCAGAGATCTTTTTTGATTTTTTGCTGTATATAGTTTGACCTTTATTTGTCTGTTGTGGACTATTGCAGGTGAGCCTTTTATCAATGGGCAAGCTGTTCCATATGACCCTAAGTACCATGAAGAGTGGGTTCGAAACAATGCACGTGCAAATGAAAGGTCCAGGCGTAATGACAGGCCCCGTAATTTTGACCGGTCTAGGAACTTTGAAAGACGAAGAGAGTACATGCAGAATCGTGATTTTCAAAGTAGAGATGCAGCTCCAATGCCCAATCGTGATGTGCAAAATCCTATGCCTCCTAGAGACATGCCTGGTATGGGAGGTGCGCCTAGTAGAGATATAGGGCCGAGTGGAAGATATCCAAACGTGCCTCCCAGCGCTGGACCAGCTCCACCAAGCGGTGGAGGATATTCCAACATGCCTAACAGTGGGGGGCCTAGTGGAGGATATTCCAACATGCCACCCAGCAGTGGACCCAGTGGAGGGCCAAGTGGAGGCTATTCGAACATGCCTAGCAGTGGGGGGCCAAGTGGAGGATATTCAAACATGCCTAACAGTGGTGGGCCGAGCGGAGGATATTCAAATGTGTCACCCAGTGGTGGGCCAAGTGGAGGATATTCGAATTTGCCTAACAGCAGCAGGCCAGGTGGAGGATATTCGAACATGCCTAACAGCAGTGGCCCAGGTGGAGGATATTCAAACATGCCCAATGGAGAAATGGGTGGCATGCAAAACGAAAATTATCAAAACAGCTATGTGCCTAACAGAGATGTAGGAAGTGTGCCAAGCAGTGCTTATGAGGGAAGAGATTTGCCCGGCAGAGACTAATAATAGATCTTGATTGTAGGTATAAATTTGGATAATGTCTCTTTTTATATTAAGTCATGCATTGAAGAAGTTTGTGGGACAGGTATGCCTAATGCTGTTATGGTTCTATGCCATAAATTCCTTGTTTGGATGTTGATGTTAAGGAGATATCTGTGGCCACAGATGTGATTGAGGTTTTCTCCCATTCTCATTGCTTCTACCTAAAAATGGAATGTTTTTCCTAGCTGGATATTTTATTTTTGTCTTTTTACTTTCCAAAGATCCATATAATATTTCATTGAGATAAATGATCCAGTTTGTGTTCATATGTGGCTTTTCACGTGATTCATTGTTTTTTGTTTTTAACATGGTCTGCCTGCACATTCTTGTACCTTTGGACCCTGGTTTATGCTGGTGTAGTTATCTTTACAAATTCAAAAATATTTTGCGAGGGTCTGGCAACTTAAAAATTGGGGAGTGGAAAGTTCTTTCATGACATGAGAATCACAGTTTTCAAATATTTTGATATGATGTGCTTTTGAGAAAATTTTTTGCTTCAGGAATTGAATGGTCACTTTCCAGGTTATTGTTTTAAACATTTGAAAGTGCCACTGATGTTTATATTGTTGGATGGAACCCAGGATAAGCATTTGTCTTTGTCACTTAGTATTCCAAGAGGAGGCTTTTCTATTTGAATCCAATAATTTGCTGTCCTTGCAGTTTTGTAGCTTTTATTTTTATTTATTTAATTTCCCTATCTCGATGGTTGTATGACTGCATTAATTTGGTGCTCAGTTGCAGGATTCAACAATTTGATTAATTAGTAGTATCATGCTTCAACTCCTTTCCAACCGTGCTGCAATGGTTTTTTCCTGAAGGAATTAATGAGCTTGTCTTGCATCGTGATTGGGCTTTCTTCTAAACCGATAGATGTGGTCTTTCTTATTTGTTGGAGTTCCTTGATGGTTGATTGTTTTTAAATTGTAAATGGCCCTTTGTTGGAAACAAGTTGGAGAGCCACGGTGCCTTTATGGGCTTCTTGTTGTCTGATGAACCTTGCATGGATAACAAATGCTGTGATGATCCTGTTTCTCCATTTGCTTTTGCTAGGTTATCTTTAATTCGTCTTTGATGCTATCCCATTAGTGATAGGAGCTCCAACAAAGGAGTTCTGCTTTGCCAATTGCCATACTATGTGTTCAGTTGATTCACGAAGAAAGGGAAAAGAAAGATACCAAAAGCCAATTTCATAATTCTGATATGTATCATAGATCTGCCAATAACTCGACCTCTAAACAATTAGTGGAAGTAGGACGTTGCGAGAAGTTTGACATAGTTCTTATGTTTTCAGTAGATTGTGTAGACCTGCACTTATCCTTAATGTGTTAAAAAGCGGACTGGGTGAAGATGAAGTGGTGGAGCATATGATTCGATCATGCGCAATTGAGTTTTGAGTTCAGACCCCATCCAATTCAACTGTGAGGCAAAAATTAAGGACCTGTTTGTTTGCATGAGAATACATAGAAATTAAATACACAGGAATTAAGACAATTTATTCCATAAGTAGTTCAAAATGAATACCAAAGGTGAATTCTCAAAAATGGCCATCAAATAACTTTCCCTTTTGTGGAAATTACACGCACGAAAGATGAGTAATCAATAATCAGCCATCACCCTAGTAATTCAAGACCCAGAAAAGGTGTCATCTACATCTCTACCTTATTCCCCCCCCCAACCAACAACAAAATAGTATATCATTATCACCTCTTTAAAGTCCTTCATGGTGCTCATTTGACCTTGAATTCTTAAATATTCTAATGAAGACAAAATAAAAAAAAATGGAGGCAAAGGGAAAAATTGAAATTGTTTAAAAATAACTAATGACATGGTATAATTCGATTTAGTCATGATCTTCAAAGGTCTCACTTCAGGAGTTAAACTCTATAGTAGAGCTTATCTGTTGAAAATTGAAATCACTTGATATGAATGTCCTTCGCATGCTATATCCGAGGCCCCAACTTACGGAAACCCAAATTTTGAATAAAGTTGAACCAAAACTCCATATATATATATATATATAGTTTTTTGTGCGTGCTGGAATCAAGTTGCACCCTTTACTTTTACCCTTATATTCTGCAGTGTTGTATTTGGGTGTGCATTAAAGCACAAAACCCTACCTTGAAAGCACTTGTTTTCCTTTTCCTTTACTCCTCTTTATTTCTCTTTTTCCCACATTAGTTATTTTCAATTCATTATGAGAGGTTTATTAATAATTCCTCATATGCATTCATTGTTTCGCTTCGAAGTGGGTATTGTTGTGGTAACCATGTGCATGCGCACCGTGCGGGCATTGTAGGTCGAGCTGGGCCTGCCCATGTAGGTTGGGCGTGCTTGTTGGGTCACCTATGGGGGTAGACTCTGCCTAGTCCTCCTCATGGATTGGGCCTTACCCCCGCGCATGTATTATTGGGCTGCTTACCCAGGAACCTCTAGGTGAGATAGCAACCTTCTTCCTATTAATCACACTACAAATCTTTTTCTTCTTCTTTTTGATTTCTTTCTCTTCTTCTTCTTTTAGTTTGCTGCAGTTATGAGTTTGCAAAGTGGCCCCTTTGGGATTTGAGTACTCTTCAGCCAATTGAGTGCATGATTGTTGGAGATTCCAATTAAGGAAGCTATCTTATCCTGGGATAGACGTCTGTGAGTCCATTTGTATCTATGTAGTGGTGAAACCTGCTTAAATAAAGTGTCTCCAAAAACGTGATTTAGCTACAAATTGTTTTGGTGACTCCTAATCTTTTCCTCAGTCTTATTATTTACAGCTATTTTAGTAATCCGCACACACCAAAACCCAACGGTAGTCTCCTCTTCAATGGATCTCTATTTTCTTGTTTTCTCTTCTAAGTCTTTTGCAACACTAACCCTAATCCGACAAAAAGGCTAATGGTGATTGCAATTTAGTCTCGGCTTCAAGCTTGGGCTAGAATTATGTGTTAACCTTGGTGATTCAGTTTCATCTAGTTTCGGGCTCAATATTGGGCTTACTCACGTGTAATGTGGCTGGGCTTGGGCTCCATTTTCACCAGAGTTGTACTCCTACGCAAACTTAAACATTTCCATGATTGTGATTCTACCTCATGCACCAGATGGCTAGTGCGTGAGGAGTCTAGAACCTCTAAGCTGCTTTGATTGAATAAGAACACTTTTGGTGATGGGTGACAAACGAATTTTTTAGGAATTCTCACTGCCCTTGAAAAAGGGATTCCTCGCTGACGATCTGTATGGCAGAGGACTTCAAATTGATATTAGTGTGTATCAATGCGTATGGTGTATCAATGCGTATGATGTATCAATGCATATGACTAAGGAAAATTAGTTTTGAAGTGCACAAATTTGCAAAAGTGAGGATTTTCAAATCCTATGGGGGGAGGTTGGACTGAAAAATTCTCAAAAGTAAAAATTTCTATTGGTCCAAATCCTTAAGATTTACAATTGCCAAACATAGGTTTTCTATATGTTTGTGGAAAAAATGATGTATCTCAAATATACTTTCTAGGGAAAATTATGTTACTCAAATGTACTTTTAAGGAGGTTTTTCAAATGCCCCCGCCTATAGCTTAGCTAGTTATGAACATAGGTGTGTATCATAGTGCATGGGTTTCAAGTACTCCATGTAGCAAAAGAAAACTGAGTTTTTTGTTGTATACCCTCTATGGTTTCTAGAATTTGTAAATAGGCTCATGTGGTTTAGTATTTAATAATACAACCTTACTTTTTTTAATACCTCCCATGTCCCTAAAATAATTAGTTTTGCAACCAACATAAGTTTGTAGAGTAAAATGACACTTTTGCTAATTATTTTATCCGCTTTCGAAAGCCCAAGCTTTTCTACTCTAAAGCCTGTAACGTTAATAGTTACTATAGACATTTAGTAGGAAGAGTAAGCCTACATAAATCGATTTTTACAAATAAATGCCCATTTCATCAAATCCAAAACGATCACGAGGATAATCAAAACTTGTACATATGATTTATTATAATTGACCCAATCTATGCATGATCCAACTGTTATATTGATAAAAGTCTCAAAGTACATTATTAGGCTTTATGTATTTGAGAGAGTTATTGTGAAAGAGAGACTTTTGGGACTCAGGACAAAAAAAATGGTTGCGAAAGTTTGTGCATTCCAAAACTTACCATGGATTTCTAGATTATAGTTCAATTATATGATATGCAATGGAACAAAAAGAACTTGCAAAGATAAGGCATGCAGATTTTTACATGGAAACCCTAAAAGGGACAAAACCATGACCAAAACCAAAGCACTATATACAAACAGTTATAAGATATACTCATAAACCTTTTCCATCTCCCCAACCTAAGGATTTCAGTTGTTATTGCACAACTCCTCATTGCAATGACTCCCTTGTCATTCATTGCTCTCAGCGCTTGACATAGCATTACCTTAAAAAGAGAAGGTGAACGAATCTCCTCGTAAGGAATATGATCTTCTACGAGAGATGTAGAAGCAACAGCTTTAGAACACAGGGCATCACAATTCTCTCTAATTAATGCTCTAGAAAAGAAGGTAATTTCCAATGAGTAATCTCTGTTTAGAATATAGAGATTGGTCCCTTAAGGTTGAGAAAAATGCCCCTTTTTAGCTTGAAAATAATACTCCTTGTAGAATAAGAGCTTCCAATTTTGGAATGATAAAAACAAATCCGCACAAATCGGTAAGTTTCTGTCTGCTACCCAATCGATCAGGCGCTTCATCCAATCGATTGGATGGTGCTTCTGTTCGATGGATTTTTCTTTCAGTATGTTTAATTGTAAGCTTCCCTAGGCCCAATTAATCGAGCCTTATCAGATTGATTGAATAGGTGTTTTGACCGTTTCACCAATCTTGCTTCAATTCTTTGCTTCAGCTCATATAGTGACCTTAGTCTATTTTAAAGGAAATATAAAACACAACTCAATGGATCCAAAGTTTTGTCCAATATATGAATTAGTCAATTATAAAATTCCTTATAATCTCCCTCTTTTGGCAATTCATGGACAAAACTTCCTAGACACTACATTCTACCCAACAAGAATAACCAAAATTACATTGAGTAAAATGGCAAAAAAAATTGAACCATCAGCTCAAACTTCATAACAATACCCTCCAGTTTTTCAATTAAGGCTGCGAAGGATGCATCAATGGGCACATGGGTGGCCCGGATATCCGATAATCTCTCTTTAGCCTGCTCAATCTACTTCCTCTGAAAGGCCATGAATCTCTTAAGATGACTTCGCTCAAAGGTGTGGCTGATCTCCTGCTGTTTAAGTTTCAACATCTCCCGCTCAAAGGCCTCCTTCTTGTTGAGCACTTCTCGCTAACAAAACCTTGAATGATCCCGGCCTGTTTGCTCTCGCCATGCCTCAACCACTCAAAAATCCAATAAAAAAGAATAGCCAATGGCCTCATATCCATCACAGTGGCACCAATACTCAATAAGAAGTCTACTGCACGATGAAAAGTGCCAATGGACCTCAATTTACCAAAAGACAAGGCCTGAAGAAGGCCACTCAACGTGAGCTACATCGTCTCCTTTGCCACCTGAACGGAATCTTGCTTGTCCTGAGTGGTATACTTCTTCAAAGGAGGCTCACCTTCGGAAGAATTAAACCCACTAGAACAACATGAGCAGGGGTTATTAGTGTGCCCTTAGAAACAGACTCTAAATGAGTCGTAAGATTTCCCCTAACCTAAAAAACAACTGCGCTCGGTACCGAAGGTGCAGCCGAATGCTTCCTCTTTAAAGAAGTCACCCCCTTATTACCCAAAGCCTTAGATTCTAGGGAGATAATAGTACCACCTTGAGCCACAAGGGAAACTTCGACATTAGTAGCTTGAAGCTGCTGCAGAACTCCCTTTATGCTGTCAGCCTTCAAGTTACCAGTGTAAGAAGTTTCTTGACCCCACTTGGCTATTGGAATTACAACATCTTGGGCCATAGGAAGAACACTTTGGCCGTCACCCTCTTTACGAGACCCCTTAAGTATTGCGTCTAGGCTCAAACCAATGGATCCCATACCTATTGCAGGATCAGCACCTTGCTTAAAAACTGTTTCCTCAAGAATCACATGAGCAGGTTCATAGCAGCAGTAGAAACTTTCTCAATCTAAGGAGTGGCCTTTTCAAGAACAACACTAGCAGCCACAACAAGTGCCTCTTCCCTATCAGCCTCTATAGGACTCAAACTTTGAAGTATTGATTGTTCTTGTGAAATGTCCTTCTCAAGACATTTGGCGAAGCCTTTTACAAAATCACTTGCATTCGTAAGCTCATGATGAGAAGAACCATCGCTTAGGGCAATCGTATCAATTTGTGCGAGCCCACTCCCCAAAGGAAGCGTCTGCCCTTGTGCTATAAACGACTCCGATTTTGATTCAACTATCGAATTAGCCATTTGAATAATAGGTTCAACCTGATCCAGCTGTGGCTCTGATTGTTCTGAAAGCAAGCAAGAATAAGATGATTAGAATGAAAAAAAAAAATAGTAAAGAAGAGTGAAGCCAAAAAAGGAAAGAATGATCACCTTCAATTACAGAAGTCGGTTCGTAAAGAGACTCCTATACAAGAATTTTCACTTTTCCCCACTTTTTAACCGGTGTAAAGTTAAAGATTTCCTGGCAACATTCTTTCGTCCGCAAAGGTTTGGCATTTTCCCGACGAATACTTTATTGTGCCGGTTAAGGCTAAATTGTAACCGGCAAACAGCTTCTTTCATCGGCAAAGATTATATTTTTGCCAGCGATTTCCTTAAATTGCCGGCAAATTTCGACCAGCTAAAATTTTTTTCAATTTTCATGCGTTTTGTTTGATGCGCCAGGAACTAATTTTCTTTTTTGGTAGTTTATTTTAATTAATAAATTTTTTACACCGTTTTTGTTGGCGCACTAGTCACGCCATGAATAGTATAATCCTAACCATCCACCAAATTGGACGGTTTGATGAATCAACATTTCTATATTCTAAGGTAGCATATCAAGAACTGTACAGGGAGAGAAAGAGCTGCTCTTATCCTGCGATTGTTTCATTTCTCATCTCATTATGGTTTCTCATATCCTTATTTTCTATGGTTTTTGAGCTGAGAAGAAGAGAAACCCTATCAAAACCCAACCTTTCACAGGAAAAGAAGAATAAGGAGGTGGTAGTGCAAGTTAATAACTAAAAGAATTTCTGAATGGAATTATGCCTTTTATTTATTGTGTTACATGGAATCTACTTTTTTTGTGATTGTGACTATGAATAATTATAATATGAACCCACCTTTCTAGCAAAAAGAAAAAAATAAAATAAAATCTTAAAAAGGACCCACCTAAAAATTTATTCTGTTCGAAGCACCTTTAAAAGTTAAGACATGAGACCATTTTGGAACCATGAAATGCAACTATGGATCAATGGGACCACAAATTCAAGAAAACTATCACATGTAGTGATAGGTAGCCCCTCGTATTCAATTAAGGGGTTAACAATCCAAACATAACAAAATCCTCACTGGACCCACATCTCTATGGTTTTTCTCAAGTCAAATCCTAACCCTTGGTTCTTGCTATGTATATTAAAATAAATAGGGGTGCTCATGGGCCGGGCTAAGGCATATCCAAAACTAGCTTATCTTTAGAAACATTGGCCGAGGCCTGGCCCAAGCCAGACACGGGAAACAAAAGTCAAGCCTGAGCCTGCTCATGAAATCAATCGGGCTTTTAATCAAGTTTTATGACTTTTTGATTAATTTTTGTACTAATTAATTGAATTACATGCATTTGTTACACAGGCTTGGTTGAGCTAGGCTTTGGGATTTCTATCACTTAATCAAAGCCTTGTCAAATTATTATACCGGCATTAATAATATATCCAAACCCAGCCCAAAGTGGGTTTGGCCTGGATCGGGTTGGGGCTGGGCAAGCCCATGAACACCCCTAAAAATAATCAGGCCCAAAAGAAACATCTAAATTGAAAAAAAAAAAGAAAAAAAAAAGAAAAAACAGAGAGAGAAAGAGAAAAACGGGCCTTTTAAAGCAGAGTCTAGTGCTCGATTTAGGCTCGAGCCTATGCAGAAATACATGCGCTGAACGCAAACAACCCTTCGAATCAGCCCATAACAAACCCTGGAACCTAAAATAACCCTTTAAATCTTGCTCTTCGTTCTCTTTCCATGGCGCGAAACGACTATGCCGTCTCTCTCTCAGACACGAAGCTTGAGAAAAGCTAGGGTGTTTTTCCTCTCAGACACATATCTCTCTCAAAAGAAGAAGAAGGAGGCGAAAAAAATATCCCACTGGGCCACACACTGCGTCTTGTCTGTTATACATGGTATCTATCTTTCGGTATCTCCTCTTTCTCTCAAGGTGGTTTGAAGAAATAAAATAAAATAAAATTATAGACTTGCTTAAAGTGAGTGTGTGACAGATGGACAGATTACCTAAAATAAAATAAAATTTTAGACTTGCTTAAAGTGAGTGTGTGACCGATGGAGAGATTACCTTGGGAGGGAGAGAGACAGAGAGAGTCAGATAAGTAATAATAGGAAGTCAGGTGTGTGGATTGAAAGATAGATTAGATATTTCTTTGTGGGTGATCGTCCAAATATTCCGCTAAAAGAACCAAAGGATGCATTTTTAATTTCAAAATTGTGTGAGGGCATTTGGGACCTAGTCACTGGAACTTGAAAATGCACCTATCTCTTTTAGATGCAACTTCTACAAGTAAAAACTCATCGAAGACTATAAAGGATTACAGAAAAGACTTTCCCAACTTAACTATTTCATAGTATTCCATCAACTTTTAGTTACTTTAGTTAGGATAACCAAGTTCCAAATTATCACAACCAATAGAAAATGCACATGAAAGGGGGAAAAAGGAAGACCCAATGCTGAAACAAATTAGTCATTCCATTAATCTAATTTCTGTAGCAAAATCCACCAAAGCTTCAACAACAACAACACAGAGAGAGAGAGAGAGAGAGAGGAGGATGATGAAGAAAAAACACATAGATAATTTTTCTGATTAATACAAGTACGTCAACAAATTGCAACACTATCAAATTAAGGGCTTCGACCAAAAAAAAAAAAAAAAAGACTTCAATGCCGGCAAACTGAGGGAAGAAGAAGAAAGGAGAAGAAGCAATAGAAAATTGAAACTCAAGTTTCATAGCTTCATTGAATGGAAAATGAAACGGATGAAAAAAGCAGAGAAAGTGACTCATCACTCTTAACAACTTCAACTGTGAAATCCCAAGTTCCAAAACTTTATAGAATGCAGCAAAACAAAGGACGAAACAGATAAGACAAAAGGACCCATCACTCTAACAACTTCAAGTAAGAAAACCCAAGTTTCAAAACTTCATTTTGATACCAAGAAACGAAGAAATACTGAGAGAAAGTATGCTCCAGGGGAGTAAGGGAAGCAAACCCCAATTCATTTGCATATCTACTTTTAGAGAGAGAGAGAGAGAGAGAGAGAGAGAGAGAGACCGTTTGTTTTGAAGAGAGGTTCCTCGTGAAATGTTGTGGCCATCATCATCAAATCTTTTTAATTAATATTTGTGTGCAGGGACAACTAAACTAATTAATTTAAGATAAGTTTGGCTATATTTATATTTATCAAGGATTGCATTTTGCTAAGAGGTTTTTTTGATCAATGATTGCATGTAAGAAAAACTCCTACTCCCTTGTGGGACCCCTTTGATAAGGCCTTACTAAGAAGGTCTTACTGATATGGTTTTTGGAAGAAAAAATACCATCTCAATTAAATTACAACAACCGTTGACTTTGAGACTTTAAAATTAAACACTTACCTAACTTAAAAAATTCAATTCATGGGTGAGGATAATTCATGAATTCCTCTCTATTTTTGTTTTTAATTTTAACTTTCTTCTTTTAAATTTCTTTTATACTCTCTCTAGATGTTGTCTTGTTTGGTGTTTTATACCATCTATTGGTTGAATTTAAGTTGACCATCACCTTGCATATATGAATAGATATGGACAAGAATTGGATGTTACTATATCAGAATAGATTCAATTAGCCATATATAGATGGAGTGAATTTTTTTTATTAAATTTGCAAAGGCGAATTCGGATGGGAGTAGAGTGATTAAGTGCTCGTGTAACAACTGTTGTTGTAGTTTTATGAATGACTATGAGATTGTGAGAGACCATTTGCTCCGATAGGATGTTGGTGTCCTATGGAACTTGGTTACAGCACAGAGAACTTGCACAGTCTGATGAATCGGATAGCGAGAATGAATCGGATGAGGATCGAGATGGATATGATGAGTTGCTAGAGGACCATGGAAGGTGGACTTACATGGTGGATGATACCCTTGGGATGGATGACATGCGAAATTTTGAAATTATGCTAGAGGCTTCCCTACATGGTTTGAACCCATCCTGTAAAGATTCAGAAACCCTATTAGCATTTGTCATTAGGATGCCACATGTGAAGGTACAATACAGGTGGAGCAACAAGTCGTTCGACAAGGCCTTGGAGATATTTAGGGATACCCTACCAAAACATAATGTGGTTTTGGCATCCATTTATGAGGCCAAGAAGATACTGTGTGACTTAGGCTCGACGTACGAGCACATGGACGCATGCAAGAATGCTTGTGTACTATTTTGGAAGGAGAATGCTCACTTGGAAAAGTATCCAAAATGTAGGGAGCCTAAGTACAAAGTCAATGATGGCAAGGGCAAGCGGATCGCTCATAAGATACTACGTTACTTCTCCTTGATACCTAGGTTGTGGAGATTATGCATGTCCAAGATGTCAGTCAAAGCGACGAGATGGTACCATTAGAATAGGATGTATGGCGATCTAGGCAGGCATCCAGCCGACTGTATGGCATGTAATGTTGGCAAATTCATGAGATAAACAAAACTTGGGTTTTAAGAGTTGTAGTTTTATTTTCTAGACGGGCTGAAGCCTCTACAATAGTTACAGATAAAGGCCTTCCACTCTAATAAAGGAATGCAGGTGATCTATCTGATCGACCGGTGGGACTACATGGGCGATCGGACGAATTTCTTGTATACAGACACCTGCAGATAGAATTGAAGACCGACTGATCGGTTGAGGTGCCTCATCGGTCGAACCCCATGTCCGATCGGTTGGATAGGGTATCCGATCGGTCGGCTGTCGCGAATTAGTAAATTTGGATTTTTCGGATCTACAGTGTGTGCGATCAAATTCTTTCGAATCCAGAGCGAAAAGGTCTCTATCCTCACTGTGTATATAAGGAGTATCTCGTCCTTGAAGAATCAACCTCTCTCCGGATCAAAACCCTAGTAATCTTATTGAGAGATCGTCTTCTTAGAAGCTTCTCTGCTCTATATGTGCTGCAACGTGTGCTTCTGAGCATCAGATTTATTCTCCATCTTTGTAATTCTTCTTGCGAGGCATCAAGGCATAAAGATTAAGCCTGAAGAAGGTGAACGACGTGTGCGTCGATAAGCAGAAGTGCTTCGAGTCTCTTAGGTTGTGTTCAACTGGGAAAAGGGTAGTAGGTAGTTCTTGTAACCTCTTTTTAATAGTGTTTGATCTTGGTGAACTAGTGGCTGGTCCCGTGGTTTTTCCCATTTGGGTTTTCCATATAAAAATCTTGTGTCCATCCTCTTGTGGTGTTTGCTTTGTTGTTAAATTCTCTACTATTGGGATTCTTCATACTTTGATCTGACTGGGACTTAAACCTATGTCAAGGTTTAAAGTCTTTCACTGACTATTAGGAATGGAAGGAATATGATTTGAAATTTTTGGAATTTGCCTGGGGGCTCTGCAATGTGAGGTTGGGACTGGCCACCAATGGGTTCAACCCATTTAGCAATATGAGCACTTCTTTCAGCATGTGGCCTGCCATACTTTACCTCATAACCTTCCACTCTGGATGTGCATGAAAGATCCATTTTTCATGATGACTTTACTTATTCCTAAGCCACAAGCACCTAAGAAGGAGATCGATATGTACTTGAGGCCCTTAGGTGATGAGTTGAAGGGGTTGTGGGAGAATGGTGTCCTGACTTCTGATGCTTATAGTGAACAAAGCTTCCAAATGCAGGTGGCTATGATGTGGACATTGAGCTTACTTGCCTGAGAACCACCACTGGAGAAGGAGCAAGAAGTTCAACAATCAGCTAGCTAGAGCATAACATGAAATCCTTGGAGTTACCAGTGCAAAAGATAGTAGATCAGTTAGATCAACTACTAGAAGCTAGGCTCGGGAAGGTCCCCACCAATAGGAAACAACCTGTGATTGAGGTTTTCTCCCATTCTCATTGCTTCTACCTAAAAAAGGGAATGTTTTTTCCTCAGTGGAGATTTTATTTTGGTCTTTTTTACTTTCTAAAGGCCCATATAATATTGCATTGAATTGAAATGATCCATTTTGTGGTCATATGTGGCTTTTCACTTGCTTCATTCACTGTTTATGTTTCAACATGGTCTACCTGCACATTCTGGTGCCTTTGGACCCTGGTTTATACTGTTCAAAAATATTTTGCGAGGGTCCAGCAACTTACAAATTGGGGAGTGGAAAGTTCTTTCATGACAGGAGAATCATCGTTTTCAAATATTTTGATATTATGTGCTTTTGAGAAAATTATTTGCTACAGGAATTGAATGGTCACTTTCTAGGTTATTGTTTTTAACATTTGAAAATGGCACTGTATGTTTATAATGTTGGATGGAACCCAGGATCAACATTTGTTTTCATGTCACTTGGCATTCCAAGAGGGGGCTTTTTTATTTGAATCCAATAATTTTGCTGTCCTTGCAGTTGTGCAGTTGTTATTTTGATTTATTCTAATTTACCTGTCTCGATGGTCGTATGACTGCATTAATTAGGTGCACAGTTTTGCAAGATTCAGCAATTTGATTTATCAGTAGTGTCATGCTTCAACTCCTTTCCAACCGTGCTGCAATGGTTTTTTTCCTGAAGGAATTAATGAGCTTGTCTTGCATCATGATTCGGCTCTCTTCTAAACCAATAGATGTGACCTTTCTTATTTGTTGGAGTTCCTTGATGGTTGATTTTTTTTAGATTGTAAATGGCGCTTTGTTGAAAACAGGTTGGAGAGCCATGGCGCCTTTTTGGGCTTCTTGTTGTCTGATGAACCTTGCGTGGATAACAAATGCTGTGATGATCCTGTTTCTCCATTTCCTTATACTAGGTCATCCTTAATTCATCTTTTGATGCTATCCCATTAGTGACAGGAGCTCCAACAATGGAGTTCTGCATTGCCAATTGCCATGCTATGCGTTCAGTTGATTGATGAAGAAAAGGGAAAAGATAGATACCAAAAGACATTTATATAATTCTGATGTTTATCGTAGATGTGCCAATAACTCGACCTCTCGGGCCCGTTTGTTAATTTAACTGGTAGAGTGAAGTGAGGTGAATGGTAATTTTAAAAGATAAAAAAATGAGAGGGGTTAAATCAATCCAATAATTAGATTTTGTTTATTAGTGAAAAGAGAATAAAACTTTTTAACTTTTTGTATTAAAAGTAGATATTTTTTGTTTGTTAGTGGGATAAAAAAATAACTTTATGAATTTTTGTGTAAAAAGGTAAAAGAATTTTTTTGAAATGTGGTATTTTGATTTGATTTTTTTGGGTTGTTGTGTAGTAAGATGAGAGATGACTTTAACTTTACAATGAGGGGAAATTAACAAATGGGCCCCTAGAAAATTAATGGGAGTAGGACCTTGCGAGAAGTTTGAAATATTACTTATGTTTTTAGTTGATCGCGTAGACTTGAACTTATCCTTTATGTGTTAAAAAACGGGTAGGGTGTAGGTGAAGTGGTGGTGCAGATGATTCAATCAAGCGCAGTTGAGTTCTGACGGTCAAGTTCAGCTGTGAGGCAAAAATTAAGGGCTTACTTGTTTGCATGAGAATACAAAGGAATTAAATACACAGGAATTGAGATAATTCATTCCGCAAGCAGTTAAAAATAAAGACTAAAAGTGAATTCTCAAAAGTGGCCATTTAATGCCCATGAAAGGTCCTATCTAGCTCTATACCTTATTTCTTCCCTCCCCATCTCATATTATTTACCCATCACCTCTTTAAAAGTCCTTGGTGGTGCTCATTTGACCTTAAATTCTTATATAATCTATTGAAAAAAAAAACCCACGAGGCCAGGGAATAAATTGAAAATGTTTAGAAATAACAAATGACATGGTATAATTCAATTGAGCTGTGATCTCCAAATATCTCACTTTAGAAAAGCAACTCTACAGTAGAGCCTATCTATTGCAAAATTTAAATCACCTAAAATGAATGTCCTCCACTTGCTAAATCCGAGGCCCTAACTTCGAGCAACCCATATTTTGAATAAAGCCGAAGCAAGAACTTCTTTTTTTTTTTTTTTTCTGCTTGCTTGAACCAAGTTTCACCCTTTACTTTTAACTTCATATTTTGTAGTCTCCTTTTCAGTGGATCTCTATTTCCTTTTCTCTTGAGTCTTTTGCAACACTAACCCTAATCTGACAAAAAGGCTGATGGGGGCTGCAATATAGTCTCGGCTTTAGGCTTGGGCTAGAATTTTGGGTCAAGCTTGGTGATTCTGTTTCATCCAGTTTCGGGCTCAATATTGGGCTTACCCACAAGAAATGTGGATGGGGTTGGGCTCCATTTTTGCCAGAGTTGTGCTCCTATGCAATCTCAGACCTTTTTCATGATTGTGATTTGACCTCACGCACCACACACGAGGAGTAGTTCCCAGGGGGCCCTTTGTGAGGAGTTCGGATCCTCTGAGCTTCCTTGACTGAATAAGAGTACTTTTGGTAATGGGCGATGAATTTGTGAGGAATCCTCATGGCCCTTGAAAGAGTGATTCCTTGCTGAGGATTTGTATGGTAGAGGACTTCAAATTGATACCAGTGTGTATCAATCCATATAGCTAAGGAAAATTGCTTTGGAAGTGCACAAATATACAAAAGCGAGAATTTTCAAATCCTCTGTGAGGAGGTTGGACTTAAAAATCCTCAAAAGTAATAGTTTCCATTGGTCCAAATCCTTGAGATTTACAATTGTGAGGCATAGGTTTTCCATTCCTTTGTGAAAAAAAATGATGTATCTCAAATGTACTTTTCAGGGAAAATGATGTTTCTCAAATGTACTTTTACAAAAGTTTTTCAAATGCCTTCACCTGCAGCGTAGCTATTTAGGGACATAGGTGTGTATTAGAGTGCATGAGTTTCGAGTAATCCATGTACCAAAAGAAAACTGAGCATTGTTTGTTTACCCCCTATGGTTTCTAGAATTTGTAGATAGGCTTCTATGATTTTCGTATTTAGTGATACATGCTTACTTTTTTTTAATACCTCCCATGTCCCAAAAATAGTTAGCTTTGCAACCACCATAAGTTTGTAGAATAAAATGGTATTTTTGCATACCATTTTATCCAATTTCAAAAGCTTGGGCTTTTAAACTCTAAAGCTTGTAAAATTAATAGTTACCGTAGACATTTAGATAGAGGAAAGTAATCCTAAATAAATCCATTTTTATAAATATAGGACCGTTTTTTTAATTAAATACAAATCGATCATAAGGAAAATCAATACCTGTACTAATAATTTATTATAATTGACCCAATCTATGCATTACCCAACCAATAAAATTGATAAAACCTTCAAAGTATATGACTAGGTTTTATGTACTGAGAGAGTTATTGTGAGAGAGAGATAGTTGGGACTCAGGATAAAAAAAATGGTGTTTATGTAAAAACGAGACACTCATTATTATTTAATTTCTATAAAGGTAAATTTATCATTTTAATAAAAATTTGACACAAACCTAATTGCGTTTGCCACTGGTTGTGTTTAAGACTACTAATTTAGGGGATATAGAAGGTATTAAAACAAAAGGATAAGGTTGTATCGCCAAATACTCAAACAACAAGAAGTATTTACAAACTAAAGAGCAAGATTGTATCCCCAGGCACTCAAACCACTACAAACTCTATGAACCTTAGTGTGTTATGCCCAAAAAAACTCAAAGAAATGTGTCCTTATCATAACAAAATATACTTCACTTTTGGATAGTAAGAAAGGTGCAATTCCTTTGAAATCAAAGCATTCAAACAAATATCTCAAGTTGTGTAGCTCAGCTAGTTAGGACATAGATGTGTGAGTGTGATAGTGTGTTCAAGTCCTTATGCAATGGAAAATAAAAAGATCAAAACAGACAGTTCATTGCTTTTGAATTGTGTCCATTGAATCAAATTTTGAGGCCACAGCCTCAGAGTTTAGAACATAGCCTTATAAATCTAGAGGTGTAAAGCGGCTCAGCCCAGCACAACAGTCAACGAGGCTTGACACGAACACATGAGCCTTGTTGGGCCAAGGGTGCCAGGCTCGCTGGCACAATAAGGCACAACACGACTCTTGGCACAGCACAAGACATGGTCCATTTCACCCCATATGACCCGCTTCATATTTTTTGTATTCTATAGTTTCTCTTTCTTTAGCATAAATATAAAAATATTGGAGTCTTTTCCATCTTATTTTTTTTATTATCTATAAAAATTATAAGACTTTTGAAGGTAATTCTATTGAAAAAACTCCAAGTAGAGAAAATCCAAATGGATCTTTGTCCAATGGAGTAGGGTAAGTTTGCCCAAACTATTTAAATTTGTGTCATTCTCTTCTGTTTATATTTCTTTTAAACTTTTTAGTCTAAGACCCTAAAAAAAAAAATGGAAGGATGGAACATTGGAACGGTGGCATGGAGGCACAACACATTTGGCATGGCTTAGGTGCAGCACGACTCATATGGAGTGCAGTGCCACGTTTGATACCCCTTAATAAATCCATTAGGGGCCTACTTCTAAGATCCAAATCTCTCAATTGGGTTTGAAATAAATTCTATGCCACACAAAGTTGAGCTCACTATCAAATTGATTAGGTATGATACACAAGATTTCACTCAATCTATCTTCCTATTTTAGTAATGTAGTTTAGATATGATTAGTATAATAGTTCTTAGGTTTCAATTGGAGGACATTTTCAGCCTGCAGGGCTAGTAAATTGAAGAGGATTGGATTTCAAGTGCAGGCACTACTTACTATTCTGTCAAAACCATTACTACATGGATCTTTTCAACACTGGGTAAATTTCACACTATTTGACTTTTCTTAGCCGACCTCAATATGATTTAAAACCAAATGGTGGAGGATTGTTGGATATTTTCTAATTCCGGAACCAATTGGCTCTATGAAATGAATGTAATTCCAATTAGTTTCTAGTAATTCTGCATCTTAGTTTCTTGCATATTCATGGATTGTCTTAGCTATGATCATTTTAGTTTGATGCCTAATGTGTAAAAATCTAACTTGTAGTTTGCAACAAAACATCAAATCTATGGATTTCGAATTATGCATTAAATAATAGGTAATCTCAAAGAATAAAAGGATATCTTGAGCTATGATCTTGATGATGAGCAAATCGTATTTTTCAAATCAGGTTTTTTTTTTCTATTTTCCTTATTGCTTATTCCAAGATGCGTGATAGTTAATGGGGACTTTGCGGATCTTGAAGGTCAAGAGAGAGAACCGAAAACCACTTTTATAGATAAGCTCTAGAAAGATTTTTTCTATCAAAGAAATTTATTAAAGGTAAGTTTCATTAAACAAGATTCCTAATTGATTGGGCTTACTAAAATTGAATCTAAGATAAATTTAGTAAAAACAAAAAATCAAAAGGGGAAAGCATTTTAAATTAGTGGACTCAACAAGTGGGACACAAACAACATTAGACACGTGGTCAGAAGGACCACTCACATATGACATCCTGATGTTAAGACAATTCAAGACATTGCAAGAGGCATTTGTATTTTTCAACCAATCAATTCAACAAGTCCACCTGCCATATTGAGAGATTTGGATAAGAAGAATCCATGGCACATTGGAAGGTACTTACTATTGTAGCATTGAGGTTATGGGTTGAGTAATGTTGCAATCAAAATAGCCTTTAAGGTAACACAAGTCATGCCTTGGTCTCATCTTTTAGTTTCAGTATTTATTTTCAATTGCATATTTTTTTGTATTTCCACAATAAAATACCAAAAAGAAGAATGCCTTACACATTAATCTAACAGCTCAAACTAATAAGTCGTACCAAGGACTTTGTGCCCAGAAAGCAGAGTCTTGTGTTGGACACACACTCTCGTTTGCCACCTCCCATAGTTTTACCTTATGCATGTGAATAGAAAAGTTTGCATGTGCATTTAAAAATTAATTCTAAACTATTTAGAATCAGGTGTCTCTTGAACTTAGGACTAGGCTAGCCCCAGGATACCCTAGTTATAAAAAAATGAATCTAATGAGTCAAAACCTAATATTTTTACAAGCAAACGAAAGCCATTCTTGCACAACGCGGCATGCAACACACTAGTTTACGTGTGGGACCACAGAAAAAGACGTCTCAACCGGTCCTCACTTACCGACCAACCAACCAATGGATGTGCGCCTTCACTATAGGATCTGTCGGATTTCATCCATTGAAGACTTTTTTTATGAGGTCCTTTTTTTTCCCCGGAGTAAGAGGTCATTTTTAATTCTCCAACTTGATTTTTGGATTCACCCAACTCCGTCTTTCTCTATCACTTTTCCAAGTCTTCTCAAGTCTTTCGTTTTTCTTTTTCTTTTTTCAATTCATTAGGCATATTCTGAGTTCATCTGCATATATGCTCCATTCTAATATTTTATCGATCTCTTAGTTGGATTTTAAATGCGCTTGGAAGCACCAACGACGTACCCTCACCAAATACTACAGCTGCCAACCGGGTCATTCAAGCGTCTCCTCATTCAAAGTTCACATGTAATCTCACTAAACCAACTAAAACGATTGGTTTGTGTAGGTCCAAAAAAATAGAAGTGTAATGCTAAAAAACTTTCTTTTAGCATTAAATCATTTTTTGTGAGATTCGAACTCGTAATCAATTGACTATGATACCATATTAAATATTTCCAGCTAATCATTCATACCAACATTTCATTGCAAAATAAGCTCTGTCTAAAGACAATTACAGTGATTTTATCTTTAATGAAGTTTATTTGAAATTCTTTATGGCCTCAGAGCTGGGCCCGACAATGATCTTACAACCAAGCTAGTTACGATCCCGCTTCCGTGATTATCACCATCAATTTTTGTATTTCAATTGAAAAAATAGCAACCTCCTCTATCAATCCATCCACCCATGCCTTATGATCCTATCACCTTTGTCAAATCTCCATCTCCATTAATTTACACGATTAAAGCTTATGGAAGAGATCGTACTAAATTTAATTTAACGGTGTTAGTTTTGTCTTATATTTCGGTTTAGCCCGATTGATCGTCTAGCTTAGCCAAAACCAAAGTTTAGAGTTAGGGGTATTTTAGTCATTATATATGGGTTTTCTTGTTGGTCAAGAAAGTGGCAATTATATATATTGATGTATTGTAGCCTTAAATCCTGAGGAGATTGAAATATGATTATAATAGATGAGTTCTCTCTTCCGTGGACGTAAGCAAGATTGCCAAACAACATAAAATAGTTTTGTTCATGTGTGTGAATGTTTAATGGTATGATTGCTTGTGTTCACTATGATTGGTCCGTCGATCGCAGATAAGTTCCGCTGCACTGCCTTTTTCAACAAGTGGTATCCGAGCAAGGTAGAGATAGCTTGGGTTTCACGATCATTGGATTGAGTCTCACGTCGAAGGAAGGAGAGGTTGAGGTTTGGTTTCTTGAAACAGAGAAACAACTAAGATATCTCTTGTTTTTTTTCAAATTTGTGGAAGTCGATGGAAGAAATGAGACTTCTGGGTTCTCAGCTTTTCTGTAAATTAGAAGAAGTGGTATAGTCTAGACTCGAAGAAGATTCTCAGATCGAAGTGGGTTCCGGATGCAATCTTTGTGCAGAAGAGAGAACAGAGGGGTCTTAGTTTTGGATGGCTGAACAATGAAGGAATAGACTATTAGTTTTGATTCTGCAAAGAAGAAAGTTCTCGAAAAAGAGAAGTTTGGGTTCTCTAGAGTTGGATTCTTCGTTTTGTAGCCGAGGAAGACAATTAGAGAAGACAAAACAGGGCTTCGTATTGCTCGAGCGATCTTCACCTTACTCAGAAACCCAATGAACTCCAACCTGGCTCTGATACTACTTGTTGGGAAAAGTGGCATAACGGAAACTATCCGCGATCAACGGATCAATAACGATAAACACAAGCAATTACACTATCAAGCAATCATACACACGAATGAAGCAATTTTGCATAGTTTGGCAACCTTGCCTACGTCCATGGCAAAGAGAACTCATCTATTATGATCCCATCTCAATCTACTTAGGATCTAAGATTACAATACATCAATATATACAGTTCTCGCTTTCTTGGCCAACAAGAAAACCCATTTATAAATTGAGAGAATTTCCTCCTTTCAAGTTTATGATGATTTTATAAGATTGAATTTATTTATTTGAAAATCTTTAAAATCAAGCTAAAACTAGTGCAAAAATATCGAGAATGAACGGTTACTCTATCATAATGACAGATCCGAAATGCCCCGAATTAAAGTTTCGTGTGCAAATCAACAATGCATTATAAGAGGACTTCCTTTCTATTACTTTTTTTATTTTTTGAAAAGAAGAATACCTTGTAAGTGAATTTAAAACTCAAAACCTATAACATTTTTAAATGCAAACCAAAACCTTACAAAAAGTGGGATGCAACCTTCTGGTTTCTGTATTTATGTTGCTAAAGAAACTTAATAATTTCTATGTGGGACTACAGAAAATGAAGTCTCAACCGCTCCTCTTAGGTCATTCTTCAATCGAAGTCTTTCTTTAGGAGAATCTGTTGAATTTCATCCATTCTAGTCCTTCTTTATTAGAATCTGAAGTGTTTTAATTTCACCCACTTGTCTTTTAGTTTTCCTGAACTTACATCTATCTGTAAGTCTTTTTCCTAGTCCTTTAAAGTCTTATTTTTCTATTCATTAGGGCTACTCTCAAGGCATGTGCACATATGTGCTTCTTTCTAATTTTTTAGCAGCTATATGGGTCCAAAAATAGGTAACAGACTACAGTTTTAATTGGTCAAAACCTCCAGATTATCGGATAATTGGGTATCTTTAGGCATCCCTACCTTATGGAGAGCAAGAAACCTTAGGTTATTGGATAATCAGGTATTCATCTACATCCCTGACTCAAAGAGAGAAGATGGTTGTCTTGGTGGAAGAGGGAGAAGAAAAAGGAGTTTTTGAGTGGAGAGGAGTTGTATAGTTCTTTTGAAAAGAAAAACCCGACTATCTATTTTATTTCTACATAGCAAATGGGACCCGTCTATGGCTCAAAACATGCATGAGTTTGGAACCAATCCTATTTCCTAGTCAGGTCCTAAAATGAGTTTCAAACCTAGACCCGCTTGGCAAATGGGCACAAAACTAGAACCAAACCCAATTTTTAATAGGTTGGAACGTTCGGTTCTTTGAATAATTGGTATCCATTTGCATCCCTAGCCTTAACCCGCCTAAAACCCAAGAAAGGCTTCTTACCCAAGTGGTAAGGAGCGGCAGGTCTCTTTGGCTATGAAAAGTTAAAACCTTGGGCATGCCACCTTTTACCTGCATGTGCATACTACACAAGTATAAGCTACCTTCACGCGTGTGCAAGTTCTTTCTTCAGTCCCAGCTCCCTTGGCTTGGTAAAAAAAAAAAACCCCACCTAAAACCCACCACACCTAATGCATCAAAGTCTTATAGTGTGTGTGAATCCGTTCAGTTTTGTCTATTGAAGTCTTAACCTACCTAACCCATCCAAGTCTTTCTTTATGAGAATCCATTGAATTTCATCCATCGAGGTCTTTGTTTATTGCTAATCTGAAGGGTTTTTTTTTTTCTATTCACCGACTTGATTTTTGGATCTACTGAGAATATGAGATTCCGTCTTTCTGTAAGTCCTCTCTCAAGCATAGTTATCAATTTCTTTTTGTTTCAGCTGAAATGGCCAAAATGTTTCCTTTCAACCATCAAGCTGAAATGAAATGCAAGTTGTAATTTATCAGTTTGACTTTTGGTCAATTTCGGTTGAAAACATGGATTTTGGCCAAAATTGGCCGAAATGAATGAAATTTTTTAATTTTCCAAAATGACCGAATGTTGTGGAGAATATGTCTAAATTCCAATCTTGAAGGTTAATAATTTATTATTATGAAAATTGTGTTTAAGCCTTATTGTGGTAAGGAATGTACTTAACTTTATATACTTGTATCTTACAATATTTTTATATTTATAATGAATTAAATGTATACATTATATTTCATTTTTTTAAATTTTTTTAGCATATATGTATATTTTTACTTTATTCATTTCTCTGAAATATAACTCTGAAACATTTCACTAAAATTTTTAAATTGATCGAAATATTTTATTTTGGAGGCCTAATTGAAATAAGAACCAAAATGAAATTAACAACTATGCTTCCAAATCTTCTAGTCCATTTTATACTTTCTGAGAGTCCTTTCCCAAGTTTTCCAAAGTCCTTTTTTTTTTTTATAAATTCGTTAGGCCTATTTAGAATGCTTGTTCATATATGCTTCTTTATAATATTTTTTTCTCTTGGTAGGATTTGACGTCAGGTTGGAAGGTAGAACTCTCCTCACTAAACTGTACCCTAGAGTAGCCACAATGTGAATATATATATATATATTTATATATATTAGGAGCCCTAAAATATTCCCGGGGAATTTTTTTTCGAAAAAGCACCCTTCTCAGTTGGGCCCACTATGATGTATGACAATCAAGGAATACTGCTGGATGGAATAATCTAGATGGGATTTATTTATGTGAAAATTTTTTACTTCTTTAGATTTTCCTAACCCCTTTATACACGACCCCAGAGTTTATTAGTTTTAGAAGCATTACTTTCTTATAATTTCAATCCAATGGTAAGTGAAAATTGGATGAGTATCAAATTTGGGCTCTATATCAATTCACAAGGGTAATATGTGTGAATTGATTAGATTGTTTTAAGGTGGGCTTCATGCCCTAAAAACATAGGGGAGAAAAAAGGGACATTTTTAAAATACGGAGGTTTTGAGAATTCCTCAATATATATTCATGGAGGTACTAATATTAATAGAAAATCACAAACTTTATATAACATATTGGTGGCTTTTGAAATTTCAAGGGGGCCATTGGCACCCTCTCCTTGTTGGGCCCAAATGGGGCCCCACCAATTATAGGGGTGTGTGTAAATATTTGAATATTATCATTCTCATGAATAACAAGTTAGTAGCTCAAAAATGATTCAGCTTATCGTCCCACTTGAAATCATGGCAATCATGGAGGCGGAGAGGTGTTAGTGCTCAAGCTCTCCCTATTACCTATATGTGTTCAATAAGTATGAAGCATCTAACCGTTGGAGGTATGGTTTTGAGAGCTTCAAATTTGTACAAATCATAACCATTAGATGATCGGGATGATGCCAACTTTTGCATGATCAGTTGGGGGGCCCTAAATAGCTAGGAGAGTCAAATTGGGGTCAGTACTATCTGATGGGACATTAATAAGTGTGAATTGATAAATTGATAACAAAGAGGAGCTAGGTAACCCACAAGTTAGACAGTTTCTTAACCAAGCGCTGTCTGACTGTTCCAGAAAACTTGCTCATACAATTACATACCATATACCACGCCAAGGGCTTTCCCAACTGAGTTTGAAATGGGCAATACCCAGCGCAACCATGAAAAGTTGCACCCTGCTTCCAACATTGGCATAGGCTGCACTGCACTTGGCTAGACTGATTTCCATGGAAATGCAATTCAATATACTGCAAGCAAGAGGAATTAATGTTATTCCGCCAAAAAAAGAGGCATTAATGTTATCTCAGAGGCCGTCTTTCCAATAAGTCCACCTGGGGTATTATAGAAATCACTTTCTTTTAAGATAAAAGAAGTAATACCTTGCTCTCAATATTTATTTTCAATATTTGCTTATAATTATTTTTATTTTTATTTTTTTCTAACAGTACAAAAACAGCATGATTTATAGTTAGCTACCTTTCCTCAGGAGAAGTTATAATTCCTTTTCAAACTACGGAATTTTTTTGGTCAATCTCATTGTGATCATTCGTGATTAAATAATTATGGGAGTTTGGAATAAACCTCCCAGACTAGAACAATGAAAGATTTATCATCAATGAAGATTCATTTTCTTCCACATTTTTATATTGTGTGCGGGTACTCTTGGATCAATTGAATTTAATATTTGTGCTTATGTGATTGCAGTCTTATTTAATGTTACACAGATAATAAGCAAGACACAACATCCAACACTAGATGATCCAAAGGAGAAGATCGGCAAAGATGTCCGAAGGAGAGAATAGCGGTCACAATGCTATATCTTACGATGCATGGGCTGAGTCTATGGAAAAGTGTTTTGATGATAAGGTGGCCAAGTGGCACACCACCCGTACAAGGCTTTGCAGCATCTATCGCGTCCCCCACAAGATTCGAGCTGTTGACGAAGACGCATATGAACCTCAAATGTTATCCATCGGCCCCTACCACCGGTCCAACCCAAAGTTACAAGCCATGGAGGGCCACAAATGGCGTTATCTACGGGCCATCCTCCGTCGAAACCCAAAGATGAAATTGTGCAATTATCTCGAAGCAATGAAAATGATGGAAGGGGATATTCGGAGCTTCTACTCTGAAAGAAAAGAAATTGACGACATCAACAGTAAAGCGTTTGTGGAAATGATGTTGCTTGATGCCTGCTTTCTTGTTCAACTCTTTCTCAATGAGGTGAGCGAGCCCTCTTATAATCAGAAGGGCGAGGATGCTGCTGCGGAAAAATCGAACGATCCCTCTAGTAATCAGAAAGGCAAGGATGCTGCTTCGAAAAAATTCAACGAGCACTCTTCTAATCAGGCGGGTGAGGATGCTGCTGGAAGCATCAACGACCCGATTTACAGTATAAACTGTATCTTGCCCATTATATCCATGGACATGTTGCTCCTGGAGAACCAACTGCCTTTCTTTGTTCTGCAACGCATATTCGAATTTGTTGTCAAGTCATCAAGTACTAGTATTTCTCTGGTAAGCCTCGCTGTTAAATTCTTTCGCTATTTCAATCACAACGAGGAAAAAGAGATCAAGAAAGAGATCCTTGAATTGGACCCAATTTCCCATTTGCTACATCTTTATCATTCCCAAATACTTCCAGCAACTGTCGATCATCCCATAACGGTGGAACGAATACATTCGCCCCTACATTTTCCTTCAGCGACAGAGATGTTCCACTCAGGGATCAGATTGATGAGGAGCTCGGATACATCCAGCATACTGGAAGTGGAATTCAATATTGATGATGAAGCGGGTGTTTTGAAGATTCCACATCTCTGCATCAACTATTCTACCAATTCTTTATTTCGGAACATGATCGCTTGGGAACAGTGCCATCCCATGTGCCCAAACTACTTCACAAGCTATGCGATCTTCATGGATGGCCTCATCAATTCAACTTCAGATGTTGCCTTACTCAAAAAGCGCGGGATTATTCAACATTGCTTGGGCAGTGATGAAGACGTGTGCCTTCTCTTCAACAAGCTGCGTATTGGTATCCCTTCTAATTTTGAGAGGAATTCCTTCTCCACCATTTCTCATCGAGTGAATCTAGTGCGAGAAAGGAGATGGACCCAGTGGCGGGCCGAACTGGTAACGCAATATTTTAAAGATGCATGGAACACTGTTAATTTTCAACTCACACTGATCGCTATAGTTTTCACCATAGTGCAAACTGTCCTTGCCGTACTTTCCTATAAGCGGTCTTCCTAAATACAGGATTCGATGTGGAATTATTCAGTTCTGTTGCGTTTTGTATTTCAAATAGGAAGGGGTTTAGCTCTAGTTATCACATCCACTTGCTTCTCTTCGTTTTTTCCTTTTTTTTTCCTAAGTTTGGCTACTGGTCAGAAGTGTAATATCCTTAAACATGTGTATAATACTAAATGCCAACACCACCTTGGTTTTTTTTTTCTTTTTTGTTTTTTAAGAACTCGAACATGAGTCTGTTGGCAGTCAAGCTTCACTATCGGCCTTGCTTAGCCAATGAATCCTCCACTCAATCAACTGACTGCACAACAAGCTTGAACGCAGTTTAAATCTGCAAAAGCGATTACTGATTTCATTGAGATTAAAAGAAAAATTCCCTGGGCGGATGGCCCCACATGGCCTTAACCAATTAGTAATATACAAGAAACTGCATTTGAAGAGTTATAAATTTTCCATCATCATATAATCAAGATAAATAAATCTGAATAACTTTCAAGATAGTTCTAAATCCTTAGCCTTCGGGAAAAGCATTTCCAAATTAAGCTATAGCTAGTACCCCCCTCGACAGTTAAAAGAGGCAACAAGGAGACCCCATTTATTAACCAGAAAAAAAGGAGATCGACGTAATGCATTCTTTTATCGACACTTTCCATTTGCCGCTAAAGACAAGTCTCCAGAAAATATTCTAAAATTTTTTTTTCAACTGGATCATACACCTTTTTTATATCAATTTTGAAGATTATGGAACCACTTTCTTGAGTCTCTTAAGTTCATTGACTACAAGCACCTATCTCTTCAAATATATGTATATATATATAGTTAAAATTTTTTATTATTAAGGATGTACCTGTTTTGTAGACAGGGGCCTCAGATAGGAGGAAAGACCGTTATCATTCTGTCGCTTTCTAAACCCCAATTATAAAAGAGAAAATAAGGCTACATCTTTATTAAACCCTCGTTTTACCAAAGCATCTTCCATGCTATTGGCCAATAAGATTCACAAGATGAATCCCATTTACCGAAGAAGAAATCACAAGATGAAACTTTACAGGAGAGGAGAAAGTCTTAATTTCATTGACAAGGCAATCCCTTAACTTTGAAAATGTTATTTTGGAAGTCTCCGCTTTAATCTTCACTTCCTCATAAAATGCCCATTTCAAAGGATCTCTTAAATCTGTATGAATTAGGCAAATGGGTCCCATTAAATTACTTTTTGATACCTAAATGTAGATTGAAAGAATTGAGCAACCGGTAAATACAAGAAAGAGACTATTAAAGGGGAGACTATTAAGGGGTACTATTGATATTTGAATTTTTAATCTCGGAAACTGTATCTATAGAGGGTTCTGTGATTTTAATCTAATGGTAGCAAGTGGTCATCAAATTGCAAGGTAAAATCTCAATGCATTTTGCAGTACCCTTGTCTTTTGCAACCTGGTGCAGCACAAGATTGATAGTTTTTTTTTTTTTTTCAAAAAACACCATACTAGCTTTTATTTAGTAGCGACCATTTGCTTTCACCATCCTCAGTTGTCATTTCAGTTGTGTGTGGCACTTGATTGGGTGCCTCTGTGCATGTGGTTTTAAATGGATTCTTAATTCTTTGATTATCCGGAGTCTCCAACCCGATAATGGTTTGCGTCTTTATTTAAGTCTCGATAAAAAAAATGGGTTTAGGACTGAATTCTATTTTTGAATCCGTGACCTAAATGATTGTAGGTCTAATCCTACCTTGATTTTAACCTATGGACCTAAGACTTAACATATTACCTCAATTTTTTAGAATTTTTCCTACTATTTAGGTTTTTTGCAAAGCATTCTCTACATAGACCCCTAATTTGGATCTGAACCCGCCCATTGCATAGATCCAATTTCAGTTTTGGCTCAATATCCTCATTAATGATTCCAATTCCGAAACTAGAAAACTAATTCCAAATCCATTCTGGGTCAATCTTCTCATTGATGGTTCCAGTTCTTGGCACATATAGACCTAGACCGGAACCAACTTATTTACAACCCTATTTGTTAAAATACAATAGAAAAGGCACCAACTTAATTTTTCAAAAGCTAAAAGTGTTTTTTACCAACTATGCTTCTTTCTAAGGGTCTTTGGATAAACACAGTATATAATATTAATAAAATTGAATATTGTTAGATTTTATTATTGCAGAACAAAATAGCATAATATTATAAGTGATAATGTTTAGTCATATCAGGTCTTGTGCAAACCATAATATACATTAAACTGCCAATAGCTGAAGCATATGGGATCTTAGACATGTCATCTTTCTCCTATTCTGTCTTAGAAGACAACTCTTTTGAGAGTTTGAAATGGCTTGCTAGTGGAGTGCTAACTGGCTTAGCACCTTACATGTTGAACCTGTGTAGGACCTTTTCAACATATTGTGCCTGAGACAACTTTAGCGTACGATTTGTTCTGTCTCTAGTGATTCTCATACAGAAAATTTGATTCGCAATACTAAAATCCTTCATTTCAAACTCCTTTAACAACTGTTTCTTCAGGTTATTTATTTCTTACATGTTCGATCCTGCAACAAGCATGTCGCCTACATATAAAAGGAGAATGATATAACAGTTATCGAAGTTTTTGTAATAACAACAATGGTCTGCATGACATTGTTTATAACCTGTGTTGCACATAAACTTGTCAAATTTGATATAACATTATCTTGGGGCCTGCTTCAAGCCATATAAACTCTTTTTGAGTTTATACACCATGTCCTCATTTCCTGAAATAGCATATCCTTATAGCTGATACATATAAATATCTTCTTTCAAGTCACCATAAAGAAATGCAGTTTTAATATCTAATTGTTCAAGATGTAAATCTTCTGCTGTCACAATGCTTAAAATACTTCTGATTGTGTTTAATTTAACCATAGGAAAAAATAGTTCGAAATAATAAATACCTTTCTTCTGCTAGAAACCTTTTGCAACTAGTCAAATTCATCAAAAACATATCCAATGAAAGTGCATTTCCTAGATTTAGGATCTAACTTGTCCCTTTTTTCAGCATCAACATGAATATAAGAGATACAACCAAATACTTTTAAATGTGAAAGATTTACCTCTTTTTCACTCTAAGCTTCCTCTGGTAATCCACCATCCAAAGGTACTTAAGGCCCATGATTGATCAAGTATGCAGTAATATTCACTGATTCTGCCTAAAACTGCTTAGACAATCCAGCATGCAGCCTCATGCTTCTAGCACACTCTACAATGGTCCTGTTCATACGCTCTGCTACACCATTTTACTGTGGTGTATCAAGAATGGTCTTTTCTTGCTTTATCTTATTTATGGAGCAATACTCGTCAAATTCTTTGCTGCAATACTCTCCCCCATTATCAGACCTCAGGCATTTCAATTTCAGACCTATTTCATTTTCAACCAAAGCTTTCCACTTTTTGAAAAAAATACCAAACACATCAGACTCGTGTTTCATATGATAAACTCATAATTTTCTGGTAGCATCATCAATGAATGTAACAAAGTAAGAAGATCCACCAAGAGAAGGTACCATTGTTGGTCCCCACACATCCGTGTGAACCAGTTCCAACCTTTCTGATTTTGGTTGCCCCCTACTTTAGAGAAAGTGACTTTCTTCTGTTTTCCAAAAGCACAGTCTTTACAGAACTCTAAATCCAAAAACTTGAGATCTTATAGCTTACCTTTCGAGTAAAGAATTTTTGTTCCTTTCTTACTCATATGTCCGAGTCTACAGTGCCATGTGTTTGAGTCTGTGCCTTTGTCTACAACTGCAATGGAATTAGTACTATTATTAGTCAGGTAAAGAGTACCTGCTTTCTTACCACGAGCGACAACCATACTCTCTTTTGTCACCTTCCATGAGTCACCTCCGTAGATTGTGACATAACCAGAGCTTGCAAGCTGACCAACAGATATGAGGTTTCTTCTTAGGCTTGGTACATGCCTAACATCATTCAATTGCCATGTACCTCTATTTGGCAATTTGATCTGAACATCTCCTTTGCTAATTATGTCACAAGGTTCATCATCACTGAGATAGACTTTTCTGAAGTCACCTTTCACATAATTTTGGAAATATCATTTGTGTGCAATGGCATGAAAGGACGTATCAGAATCTATAACCCAAGATTCAGATTTATAATAAAATGATAGAATTAAGGCATCATAAACAGTATCACTTGCAACATTTGCGGAAACATCACTATTATTGCCATTGTTATTGTTCCTTTGTTTATTTTTCTTTGGTGGGGCTCTGCAGTCCTTTTTTACGTGTCCCTTTTTACCGCAATTCTAGCATGTGAATCCGCTTTTTGACAATCTTGACTTGCTTCTTGATTAGATCTTCCACGATCATGATCTCTCTCAGTTTTTCTTCCTCTATTTTCCACATTCAATGCACTTCCCGATGATTCACCTAAGGATTTTTTATGAAGTTCTTTATCGATAATAGCACTCACAATGTCATCAAACTTTAGTTTACTTGATCCCGATGAATTACTCAGTGAAGTAACCATACCACTCCAGCTATCTGGTAAAGAAGATAATAGTAACAGTGCCCAAATCTCATCATCAAAATATATTTTTACTGATGACAACTGGCTCTTGACTGTGTTGAACTCATTTATGTGTTCAGTGACAACGCCACCTTCAGCCATCTTCATGTTAAACAATATTTTCATCAAATGTACTTTGTTTGAAGCAGATGGTTTTTCATATATTCGTGAAAGGGCAGTCATAACATCTTCAGTGGTTTGCTCTTTTAAAATATTACCCAACTATCTGGTAAAGAAGATAATAGTATTAGTGCCCAAATCTCATCATCAAAATGTATTTTTACTGATGATAACTGGCTCTTGACTGTGTTGAACTCATTTATGTGTTCAGTGACAATCCCACCTTTAGCCATCTTCATGTTAAACAATATTTTCATCAAATGTACTTTGTTTGAAGCAGATGGTTTTTCGTATATTTGTGAAAAGGCAGCCATAACATCTTCAGTGATTTGCTCTTTTGAAATATTGAATGCAACAGATTTTTTTAAAGAGAGTCTAATCGTACCTAAAGCTTTTATGTCAAGTACTTCCCACTCTGGAACTGACATAGTTGTAGGCTTATTTGCTTTTCCTCCAAGTGGCAAGTAGAAATTTTTCTGGTAAAGATGATCTTCTATCTACATCTTCTAGAATGTGAAATTCTGGCCATTGAATTTTTCAATTGTTTGTTTTGTGTTGTCCATCATTGCACCCACTCAAACCAAAGCTCTATTTACTTGATAATTTTTGTCTGTCAAACAGTCAATCTATTCCATCTATCTTGTAGATCTCGTCACTACGAGTGCACAGAAAAAAAGGAGCAATATTTGGAGTCCGAATGACCTCAAAACTTGCAAAATGATTCTGGCTGTTAAATCTGGTCAAACCTGCCTGTTGACCATGCTGACATCACTGCTCACGTCACTGCTGTTATGCTGGGCTTCTTAAGCGGACCCGGGTCGGGTTCACCTAAACCGAAACCGAACTAAACTGCGCGTTAGACTAGACGGTGACTTGGATTGACCTGAACGGACCCAACCCGACCTAAACCTGCTGCTCGTCGACTGTTAATTGGGCTCTGCGTATTGGGTCAGGTTCAACTTGACATGACCCAACCCGTAGCCTATTTCTAAATGATGGACTTCTCTGCTGATAGGTCAGGTCAACCCGACTTAACCTTGACCCGACCTATACCAGCCTTCTCCTTCCTCTTTCCTTTCTTGTCCCTGTTCTGCAATAGAGACAGAAACCGCCCTCTTCCTCGTCAACAGCAGTGGTGATGCGGTCCTGTGACCAATGACTGTAGCGGGCGACGTGCTCTCGGGTGATGGCGAGCATGCAAACGGCGGCACGATGGCAGTAACAGAGGACAGCGCAACAGTTGCGGTGGTGGCCTAGACAGGATTACCGGCAATCGCAGAGGCAATGCAGGGTTGGGACAGGGGACGGCAGACAGTGGTTACTCACGGATCTGGCGCAGCACCTTCTCTGGTCTTCTTCTTCAGCGACGACGAGGATAGCCCAGTTGGTTTTCGATTTCTGCAGCAGAAATCGATGGGACAATCTACTCTGTAAAGAGTTGCGGCCAACGAATTTGCCGATCCTCTGTTTCACGAGAACAATGATCAACACCAGATAAGGATTCAATTTGTTGATTCTTAGATCATAACCGCAGCGATCTAACTCTAAGATCTAAACGAAACCTTGCTCTGATGTCAGTTGTTGAGAAAAAAAAAGAACATACAATCCACACAATAGACACGAGATTTACGTGGTTCACTCGATGTGGGCTACATCCACAGAGATTCAAACCTATTCGCTATTGTTAGAGATCACCCACAAGAAGAACAATCATCTTCTTGTGATTACAAGAGTACATAACTCTTCCTAGGGCTCTTCTTTGCAGAGAAAACCAACTCTCTCTTTTTTACACTACTCAGAATAAAATAGAAGCCCTAATAAATAATACCCCTGGGCATTAACAGCCGTCGGATCTAACCTTATAACAAAGGGTCCAGATTAAACCGACATATTACATATTAACCCCAGATAAGGCTTCACCAACCCATTAACGCTACCTTTGATCAAAACTCAAATATCACCACATTTGGATAATCATTTTCACTTTCTGAATGTTGAAGATTGACCGATTACAAAAATGAATGCTGAAAATAGTTGTGAGTGACCCTAGACTTAATATCATAAAAAAAAAAAAAAACTAATGACTAGACCATCTGACTACCGTAATATTTAGTTACGATACATCCACAAATATTGGCCACACAAATTTAAGGTGTCCATGTGAGACAAGGTACAAAGGTATTGTAGATAACACTCGATCTTCCTCACTAGGAAATACATTGTATAACAATAATTATAGAAGTTATATAGAAACTACAATGGATGTTCTTTTATACTTAGTGCCTTCAAGATAAGATCTTGAAAGCATTGCTGCACATTTTCTTGAGTTTTTGCACTACATCCAAGAAATAAACATCTATATTTTTTGCAAGAGAAACGATTGTTAAAATTTTGTATGTTAGCTAATTCATAGGTTGGTCAAAACTCTAGGTTTATTAAATTGTATTTTTTATTTCTTTTAAAAGGACTGTGGTTCATATCGCAGAAAAAGCTAAAGTGAAATGTGAGGCCCCGCCTATTTATTCTCTATATATATATATGTTATTTTTGTTTTCTTAGTTGTGTCTAGGCTTAGATTAGAGGATTAGAGGGATTAGAAGTGATTAGCTTAGTTGTAGAAGGTTGTAGAAGAGTACTTAGGTGGAATTTAGTTTAATTATAGGTCCTTGGGAGAAAAATCTAAAAGCAACTTTTGCCATTTCCACATTACCCTTAAAATATCTTCCCTCTTCTATTTATTGTCTATGAGTATTTTGGTCATTCCAACCCCCACCTACTTGGACTACCTAAAAGACTCATTTAAATAGGCCAAAATTATCCTCCTCGAACGATGGCGCTTACGGTAATTCAATCCAACCTTTCACAAGTTATAGCCGAAATAAGTTTCTAACCAAGCTATTAAATGAGTGGCAATCTTGTAAATATCTCAAAATTCCAACCCTTTTTTCCCATTTTTCCCTCACTCATTTTTTCCCCATTCTAAGCGAGTCTCTCTCTCTCTCTTCATTTCCATTTCCTTTTTCTCTTTCTCCTCCCTTACTCCCATCTGAGCAACGTACCCAGCCTCCTCTTGCATCATTTTTTCATTTCTTCCTCACTGTTTCTCTCGGTTTCTCCTTCCTCTCACCAACCGGCAGCTATCAAAGGATCTAGACTCCTCCAAGTTGATTGTCAGCCACCACCCCCTTCATCTTTCCTTTCTTCTCCATTTCTTTCTACTTTACTATTTTCCCTTTTTTTTCCCATTTTCTTCCCCCTGCTGCTGCCATCTAAATCCGTGCCTACCACTGCCGCCAGAGCTTTCTTTTCTACCTCCATCTTCGTCGCCAAGCCTCCATCTTTTTAAGGAACCCATTTTTTAAATTTTCCCCCAAACCAAACAAGCCTTAGGTAAGGTTTTCTTCCTTCATTAGCTAGGTCGAGTTTTGATTTAACATAGGTTTTGGCATGTTCATTAGTTTCTCTTAATTGCGTTTTAGGTTTGATTTGAGTGGGGTTTAGATTGTGCGAGTTGGATTTTGATTGGGTTTATTAGTGAGCTTTTCATTTTTTTTTCATCAAAGGCAAGTAACATGTTTCTAACTCTGTATATTACCTTGATTGTGCTCTACATGTTGATGGATTATTTAGAAGAAATCCATCTTTAACTATGCTTATGTCATACTTAGAAGCATATGTGGAAACCCCTTTTAATGGCCCTAAATGTATTAATGATGAGCAATTGCATGCTAGTGTCTATATTGATGAATGCATATTTCTGCTCATGTGACAGCAGTCTTATTTAATGTAATACATACATAATAAGCAAGACACAACATCCACCTCTAATCCAGTCCAGCGCATCTTCCTTGTAGGAGAAGATCGGCAAAGATGTCCAGAGGAGAGAAAAGTGGTCGCAATGTTACATCTTACGATGCATGGGCTGAGTCCATGGAAAGATGTTGCGCTGCTAAGGTGGACCAGTGGCACACCACCCGTACAAGGCCTCCCATCATCCATCGCGTCCCCCACAAGATTCGAGCAGTTGACGAAGACGCATATGAACCTCAAATGTTATGTATCGGCCCCTACCACCGGTCCAACACAAAGTTACAAGCCATGGAGGACCACAAATGGCGTTATCTGCGGGACATCCTCCTTCGAAACCCAGAGAAGAAATTGTGCAATTATCTCGAAGAAATGGAAGAGTTGGAAGGACAAATTCGGAGCTTCTACTCCGAAAGAAAAGAAATTGACGACATCAACAGTAAAGAGTTAGTGGAAATGATGTTGCTTGATGGTTGCTTTGTTGTTCAACTCTTTCTCAATGAAGTGAACGGGCCCTCTTCTACTCAGGAGGGCGAGGATGCTGCTGCTGCTAAAGAATTGAACGAGCCCTCTTCTAATCAGGAGGGCGAGGATGGTGCAAGCATCAACGACCCAATTTACAGTATAAACTGTATCTTGCCCACTATATCCATGGACATGTTGCTCCTGGAGAACCAACTGCCTTTCTTTGTTCTGCGACGCATATTCGAATTGGTTGTCAGGTCATCAAGTACTAGTATTTCTCTGGTAAGCCTCGCTGTTAAATTCTTTCGCTATTTAAATCCCAACGAGGTAAAAGAGATCAAGAAAGAGATCCTTCAATTGGACCCAATTTTCCACTTGCTACATCTTTTATCATTTGCAAATCCTTCCAGCATATGACGATCATCCCATAACGGTGGAACGAATGCATATGCCCCTACATTTCCCTTCAGCAACAGAGATGTTCGACTCAGGGATCAGGTTTATTAGGTGGGATACATCCAGCATTCTGGAAGTGGAATTCAATGATGAAAGTGGTGTTTTAAGGATTGCACCTCTCTTCATCAACTATTCTACCAATTCTGTATTTCGGAACTTAATCGCTTGGGAACAGTGCCATCCCCCATGCTCCCAAACTACTTCACTACTATGCCGTCTTCATGGATGGCCTCATCAATTCAGCTTCAGATGTTGCCTTACTTATAGAGCGCCGGATTATTCAACATTGCTTGGGCAGTGATGAAGAGGTGTGTCTTCTCTTCAACAAGCTGCGTATTGGTATCCCTTCTAATTTTGAGAAGAATTCCTTCTCCGCCCTTTCTGAAGAAGTCAAAAAATATCGACCAGACAAGTGGAACAAGTGGTGGTCCTGCCTGATAGCCGACTATTTTAAACATGGATGGGCCACTGTTAATTTTCAACTGACAGCGATCGCTATATATTTGACCGTAGTGCAAACTGTCTTTGCCGTACTTTCCTATAAGCGATCTTCCTAAATACAGGCTTCGACATGGAATTATTCAGGTCTGTTGAGTTTTATATGTTTTTCAAATAGGAATGGGTTTCAGCTCTAGTTATCACATCCACTTGCTTCTCTTCATTTTTTCTGTTTTTTTCCTAAGTCGGGTTAAAGTCAGAAGTGTAACATCCTCATTTCTCATATGCGTGTGATATTTAATGCCAACACCACTCAAACATAAGTATTTTTTTTTTCTTTTCAAAACTCAAACATGAGTTTGTTGGAAGCTTTTCTTCAAAGTGGTTAGTTCATCTCTACTCACTTTATGGGTTTTTGTTTTGTTAATAAAATAAGTAGATGAGAAAGCATTCAACAAGGGTCAGAAAATTAAATCCAATTGGAATGATTGGAGCATACAGGTAAAAATCATTATACCGTACACATCAAAACAAAAGGAAAATTACAAAGTGGGAGAAAACAGTAAAGTTTCAAAATTGGCATTGTAAGAATCCTCCACTCAATCAACTGACCGCACAACATGCTTGAACACAGTTTAAATCTGCAAAATCGATTACCTGATTTCGTTGAGATTAAAATAAAAATCCCATCGGCGGATGGCCCCACACCGCCATACCCGATCAGCAAAATACAAGAAACTGCATTTGAAGAGTGTTAATTTTCCATGATCATAGAGTCAAGATAAATAAATCTGAATAATTTTCTAAGATAGTCCTAAATCCTTAGCGTCCCAGAAAAGCATTTCCAAATTAAGATATAGCTAGTAGGCCCCTCGACAGTTAAAAGAGACAACAAGGAGACCCATTTATTAGCCAGAAAAAGGAGATCAGGCTAATGCATTCTTTTATCCACCCTTTCCAATTCCCACTAAAGCCCAATCTACAGAAAATATTCTAAATTTTCTTCAACAGGATTATACACCTTTTCTATATCAATTTTGAAGATTATGCAATCACTTTCTTGAGTCTCTTAAGTTCATTGACAACAAGCACCCATCTCTTCAAATCTTAAAAAAAAGAAAATTGATTATTAAGGATGTTTACGTTTCGTAGAAAGGGCCCTCCGATAGGCTGAGGAAAGACCATTATCATCCTATCTCTTTCTAAACCCCAATTATAAAAGAGAAAATAAGGCTACATCTCTATTAAACCCCAATTTCACCAAAGCATCTTCCATGCTGTTGGCCAACGGATTCACAAGATGAACCCCATTGACCCAAGAAGAAATCACAAGATAAACTTTACAGGAGAGCAGAAAGTCTTAATTTCATTAAAAAGGCAATCCTTTAAAAATGTTATTTTGGAAGTGCCCTGTAAGTCTTTTTCCTTTAATCTTCACTTCCTCATAAGAAGCCCATTTCAAAGGATCTCTTAAATCTGCATGAATTAGGCAAATGGGTCCCATTAAATTACTTTTTGATACCTAAATGTTGACTAAAAGAATTCAGCAGATGGCAAATAAAAGAAAGAGACAATTAAGAGGTACCATTGATATTTGAATTTTTAATCTTAGAAAATGTGTCTATAGAGGGCTCTGTGATTTTAATCTAATGGATACAAGTGGTCATGAAATTGTAAGGTGAAATCTCAATGCATTCATGCATTTTGTCAATTTGCAGCCTACTGCAGCAGAAGATTGACAGTTTTTTAATAAAAAAAAAAAACCATAGTAGCTTTTATTTAGTAGTGACCATTTGCTTTTACCGTCCTCGGCTGTCGTTTCGGTTGTGTGGCATTCGATTGGGTGCTTCTGTGAATGTGGTTTTAAATGGATTCTTAATTATTTGATTATCAGGAGTCTCCAACCCCCAATAATGGTTTGGGTCTTTATTTAAGTCAAAATAAATAAATGAGTTCAAGTTTGAATTTTATTTTTGAATCCATGACCTAAACAATTCTAAGTCTAATCCTACCTTGATTTTAACTTATGGACCTAAGACCTAACATATTACCTCAATTTTTTAGAATTTTTCCTAAAAGTTAGTTTTTCTGCAAAGCATTCCCTACATAGACCCCTAATTCGGATCTGAACCCGCCCTTTGCACAGATCCAATTTCGATTCTAGCTCAATATCCTCATTCATGATTCCAATTCCGGAATTAGAAAACTGATTTCGAATCAGTTCTAGGTCAATCTTCTCAATAATTGTTCTGGTTCTTGGTCCATCATAGACCCAGACCGGAACCAACTTATTTACAACCCTATTTGTTAAAATAAAGTGGAAAAGGCACCAACTTAATTTTTGAGAATCTAAAAGTATTTTTACCGACTATACTTCTTTCTAAGGGTGTTTGGATAAACACAGTATATAATATTAATAAAATTGGATATTGTAAGATTTTATTATTGCAGAAAAAAATAGCATGATATTATAAATGATAATGTTTAGTAGTATCTTGAAAGATTTATTTTCTTGATATTTGCTTCTACATGGATGTAGAGAAGAAAGAAATCTTACAATTTTTAATAGAAAGTCATATATTGTAGGATACATTCTAAGTTAACCAAATACCTAATTTTTAGGTAGGTAAATTCTATTATAATATAATATACAATATCTATCCCTTGGTAGGGTTTAAAATTAGGTTAGAAGGTAGAACCCTCTCAACTAAACTACTAATAACGGTGCCAACCATCAATCTCATGTGAGGGAACAATACCGATGTTATGGTACAAGTGCAAAAGTTTGCATTGTGGGGCTAACTCAACATAGAAAACCCTTCATGAATTGCAAAGCTAGATTATCCCTTGAAATAACTGTGTTATCCACATTTAGGCTGAAAAAGGATAACTCTAATAGATGATTTTCATTTTGATGTGTCAGGCCAGTATGCAACCTAAAGTAACACCCAATGCAACCTAAAGCCTAATTTCACATTCAATGCTTTGCTTGACTAGAAGTGGGACCCATAGTGACACTAGCTTTGATCAAAACTTAAATATAATCACATTGGGATAATCAATTTCACTTGCTGGATGTTGAAGATTGCCGATTAAAATAAAACGAATCTGAAGATGGTTGTGAGGAATGAAAAAGACTTAAAAAAAAAAAACTAATGAATAGACCATCTGATGACTACCGTAATATTTAGTTATGATACATTCACAAAAGGCCACACAAATTTATGGTGTGCATGTGTGACTATGTATAGAAACATTGTTGATAACACTTGATCTTCCTCACAAGGAAATACTTTGTACAACAATAATTATAGAAATTATATGGAAACTACAAGGGATACGTTGTTTCTTTTTTTTTTTTTTTTTTTGGGAGAAAGGAAAATATAATTAGAAGGCCAACAGCAGACGAAAAGACAAGGGGAGGGTCGTAGGGATAGGGGACGCTGAGAGAGGACCCCTGACGAGTTCTTCAAAGCATTTCTGCACAATTTTTTTGAGTTTTTGCACTACATTCTAGAAATAAACATCCGTATTCTTTTGCAAGAGAAGCCCCCTCTTCACATGTCACAATCCTTTCATTTTCCTTAATTATTTAAATCCATGCCAGTGGTGTTTCAATGAAATGAGCAACAAACTTTTGATGAAAAATCAAACTGCACAAGATAGTTGGGTCTTACCCACTGTTGAAAATATCGGCCGATACCGGTCCGTATCGGCCGATACGAACCGGTATCGGTCGATACCGGTCCGATAATTTGGAAATTATCGGTATCGGTAAAATATCGCCAAAATATCGTGAGATATCGGCCGATTTTTCAAATTATCGGCAGAACCGATATATCGGCCGATATTTTCAAAATATCGGCCGATAATATATAAATATCGTGAAACCCTAATTTTTCCCCCTTTCTCCCTCTCTTCTCATCCTCCTCTACCCAAAGTCGCCCCTCTTGCTGCTCCTCCTCCATTAGCCTCCAAGAGCATCACAAAACTAATTTTTTGGGTGGATTTGGCTTATAAAAGTAAAGGAAATACATTTATAAGGTAAGTATATTGAATTTCTTTTTTTTTTTTTTAAATATTTGTTAAGTAGGAGCTTAGATGTGATCCATGATAATGATTTCACTTGTTTTATGTTATAGATTTACATGTTGTGATTTATGAGTGTGGATCTATTATTTGGTTTTTTAAAATATTAAGATTTTAACATTTATTAAGATTTAGAGTCTTTTAATGTTAAGTATTATTTTTAATTTTATTAGTATGTAAAAACATGATTTTATGAAGCAAGTTTGATAGATTTAGTAGTAGAAGACATAGATCTACAAGATGTGGATATTTTATGTTTACTTATTTTCGGATTTTTAAATATTTTAATATTAAAATAAGATTTTTTGAGGATTTAATCACAAATTTGTTATTTTGTTGTATACTTCATATATGATATGAATATGGTAAGTTTTCATTTTTTTCAAAACATTATGTAAATACTAAATAGTTTTATATTTTCAAATTTTATTTTCTTGTATGATAATGAAATAATAATTTAATATTTAAAACTAATATTTTAAGGATTTCACTATAATTTTTTTAAAGTAAGCATAATCTTTGTAAACTTCATGTAGGATTACTTTTTTTAATTGTTCTTTAATGTAATTAGTTTTATATTTTTTAATTTATTTTCGGATTTTTTTAAATTTTAGATTAAACTATTATATATTTAGATTTTCATTATAAGTATAATTTCCTAATTTTATATAATCATTGTATACTTCACATATGCTATTTTTTTTTATAGTTGCCTAATCATTTATGTGAATATATAACATGTCAACAATTTTTATATTTCTAAATGTATTTTTGGATTGTTAGAACATGGAATTAGAAAAATTAAATAATTAATGTATCATTTAAAATGTACCCTTTTGAGATTCCAATTACTTTTATATGAATGTATTAATTTCTTCGTTTTTATTATATTCTGGATCTTAGTTTAAATGTTATAAATTGTGCCAATGTGTTCTTTTGTTTTGAAGAAGCGAGATTAAAATGGTGCGTGACATTGATCCAGCATGGAACCATTGTGAAGAAGCTGGAAGCAAACACAAGATTAAATGTAATTATTGCCAAAAAATCATAAATGGAGGGATAACTAGATTGAAGCAACACTTGGCTCATAGGCAAGGCCAAGTAGCAAAGTGTCCTCATGTACCACCTAATGTGAAAAAAGAAATGCAAGAGTTGTTGGATGCAGGAAAACAGAAAAAGGTTGTCAGAGAGAAAAGAAAAGAGGAGGAATTTGAAGCATGTAGGGAAGAAGTTTTTGGGTCTCGGGAGGGAGATATTATTTCCTCCGATGATGATGAGGATCCAAATTTAAGCAGGGCTAGGAAAGAAAGTTTGAGGTCACTTCAGGAGGAAGAAGAAAGAAGAAGAATGCAGTATGAGGCAGCTATGAGAGGTGGCCAATATGATGAGGGTGGTTCATCTGGATCTAAGAGAGGGGGTTTGCGTCGAGCATTTAGTCAAAGACAACCCCGCCCAGCAGATATTGAGGATGATGATGAACCTCCTACACAGGCACCTCGTAGGCCAAGTGTGGTGGGTCCAATGGATCCATTTGCATATAGAAAACCAACAGCCAAGCAACCAAGCATTGTAAAAGCACTAAAGGGAAAATTTAATAAAGCAAGAGATAATTTGATAAGAGCTACTGGAAAGTTCTTTTTAGATGCAGCTATTCCACCACATAAGGCAAACTCTCCTTATTTTACCACTATGTTAGATGCAGCAGCGGAACATGGCCCCGGTATAAAAGCACCCACCCCATATGAGATTGGTCATCTCTGTGTTAAAAAAGAATATGAGGAGTTACAGCTCTGGGTGGAAACTTTTAAGAGGATTTGGAAAGAAAAAGGCTGCACACTAATGTGTGATGGGTGGACGACCCTCACAAAACGTCATCTCTTGAATTTTCTAGTTTATTGCCCTTTGGGAACAGTTTTTATCAAATCAGTTGATGCAACTGATTATGTTCAAGATGCTAGATACATCAATAAGTTGTTTAATGAAGTGATTAATGATATTGGGGCAGATTGTGTAGTTCAAGTTGTCACCGATAATGCTGCAAACATGAAGAAAGCAGGACTAATGCTTATGCAGCAGAGGCCAAATATTTTTTGGTCACCATGTGCAGCACATTGCATAGATTTAATGCTTGAAGAAATTTCCAAAGGAAAAGTAATGAAACTAGTGATTGAAAAGATGAAGAAAATCACTAATTTTTTCTACCAGTCTTATAGACTTGTTTCGATGATGAAGAAATTTACAAACAATCATGAACTACTACGGCCTGGCATTACTCGATTTGCCACCCACTTCATAGCCATTGAGAGTATTTACAAGTATAGAGGAGGGCTTCTCCAACTCATCAAATCAGATGAATGGCTGAATTCTAAGTGGGGAAAGCGGCCAACTCCTCTAGCAGAAGAAGTATGCAAGACCATTGAGTCCAATAAGATTTGGCCTTATGTTAAAAATTGCTTAAATGTTTTTGAGCCTCTAATAAAAGTTCTTCGATTGGTTGATGGTGATGATAAGCCAACTATGGGCTTTTTACATGAGGCCATGGAGAGAGCAAAGATGGCCATTAAAGCAAACTGTAGATATTATACTAAACATTGGCAAATCATCGATAGCCGTTGGGAGCGTCAATTGCATCATGACTTACACACTGCTGGTAAGTGGAGACTGATTTCTTATTGATTTTCATTATTATATTAAATTCTTTTTAATACATTACTCATGTAAATTTTTGCATTTAATAGGTTACTTTCTCAATCCACAATTTCGATATGAATCTTTAGATCGAAATATAACTGATGAAATTCGAGTGGGCATGAAAAATGTTATTCAAAGACTAGCAAATGACGCTGATGAGGCTATTAGGGCAACAAAACAAGTAAGTAAATTAAAAAGTAAAGATCTTATATATTGTATGTTGTTTTCTTTAATTTAATTTATATCATTATTCATTCATAAGTCATAATAGTTGATATTGATAATTCTTTTGCTTCTTTATTCTTTAATGCTATTAGATCGATGTATATAATGAAGGAATGGGAAGTTTTGGCACCACCATTGCTCGAAGAGCTGTCACACAAACATATCCTGGTAAGGATTGTATAATATAAATAGTAAATTATATTTTCATTATTTGAAAATTCAAAATTGAATGTTTAATATTATTTTCTTTTATTTTCAGCTGAATGGTGGTTAAATTATGGAGAGAGTGCTCCAGCATTAAGGACGATCGCAATTAAAGTTCTCAGTCAAACTACATCTTCGTCAAATTGCGAAAGAAATTGGAGCACCTTTGCTTTTATCCACACAAAAGTAAGGAATAAAATCACGATGGATAATTTGAACAAACTGGTCTACATTCACTATAACCTCAAGCTCCGCAGTCGAAATCGAAGAAGAAGAGCATTTGAGGATCAACAAGATTACTTCTGCCCAATTAATTTAGACTATATATTTTCAGCAGAAGATGATTTGTTAGGTGAGTGGCTAGAGGAGGCAGAAGAGCCATTATTAGATGGAGATCCAGAGCTAGCAGAAATGGTTGAGGACTTGACTGGGAAGCAACTTGAGCCAATGAAAGCCTCTGAAAGATTACAAGAGATTAATTTGACACAACAACAGAGGGGTACTACGGTTGATCCTACAGAAGCAAGAGGAAAGGAGGTGGGTGAGGAGAGTGAGTCAAGTATCTCTACATCTTCCTCATCAGCAGGAATTCCTCCTGATTCCCCTGGGACTGGCGGTCACTATGGAGATAATGAGCCACCAATGTATGAGACAGTTGAGCATTTTCCTAGTGCTACAGACTTAGATCCCCACCGTGGTTATGTAAGATATGTCTCACAAACTGAGACAGGGATTGGTAGTAGCATCGGTCAAGGAGGAGGGGAAGGTACTTCTGCAGGCAATGTTGGACAACAGCAGGCTATGTATGAACCGTATGGATACAATCCTCATTGGCCAACTCAACTGCCTTTTGCTTCACGGCCGTGGTATGAGCATGGACAAGGAATGATCCAACGTGAACCCCAACAAGCTATTTTTCGTCCTCATGAATTTTTTAATTTAAATTTGGGCCCCCAGTCATCTCAATCTACTGAGGATAGCTCATCATATTATGAAGGGATCTTCGTTCCTCAGCAACAATATCAATATGGCCAAGGGCATGGGAGTGCAATGCAAGAGTTTGGATCATATTATTATAACCCATACCAAAGAAGAAGAAATGATGATGATGATGATATCGAGCCTGGAAGACACTCCACTTGGAATTAGGGTATGTATTGATTCTCTCCAATTGCTTTATGATTTATTTTACTGTCATTATGTCATATGCTATGTTACTATTCATGTTCTTGAATTTTACAACTTGCTTGATAATTGAGTGATAAATTGATGGTTGATGAATGATGAATGATAATTGATGATTGATAAATAATGATTTATATACTATATAAGATACAAGTATAACTTACAAGTGTACAACACTACAAGTCTACAACCACTATATATAAATTAAAAATAAATTGTATTCTCTAAAATTTCATACTAATAGATAGTTCATATTTTATAAGTCATAATTATGGTTTTTATAAAAAAAAATCACAATTTCGGACAAGACAGCGATACAGGATACCATAAGTTAGGGGGACCGATATTTTGATTTATATGTGTTACTAATGAAAAAAAACATTGTTTTCTAGTATTTTCTAATATTTTGGATTTTTTGGATATTTTTTCAATTTTTTTTGGATTAAAAAAAAATTCACACCGCGATGACCGCGACGGACCGCGAACCGCAACCGATACCGATACCGTATCGGTTTTTTGGACCGACCGATACCGCGACCGATACCGCGATTTTTATCCATGGTCTTACCCACACATACCCACGCAATCCCAAAAGTTCGTGCCCCAAAAGTTCATGCAGAAGGCCATTAAAAAGAATGACTCCAGCCATGGCTGATTCCAAAGATCAAGCTACTAAAATAGCTAACATTTAGGAGGCTATTTAGTAAGTGGATTTTGCTTGATTTAAAAGTAAATCTTGATTGAAAGTGTCTCCGGATGGATTAGGACTTAAAACTCTCTCTCTCTCTCTCTCTCTATATATATATATATAATTGTACTCCCTCTTTTTTAATTCATTGATGATAAATTTTCTACCTTGAGTTTTTGTTTCCAGTTATGTGCTTGTGTTGTGAGACAAGAATAGTGAATCTTTGATATGGACACAATTTTTTGGCGCAGAAAATATGCCCACCTTTTAGGAATTACACTGCAAGTTCACCGCTATATTACATCAATAATTTATGTAAAATTGTTGTACATGGAATACGTATACCTTTAAAAATTATATCCTCTGACCAACCATTAGGAATAAAAATGCGGACCCATCTTTATAGGAATTATAATGTAGACCCACATATATAGAAATTATAATATAGGCCCACTTTTGCGATTGTGAACATGTCGCTTACTTTTAGGGTGTACAAAGTGGGGCCCACCTTTTGTGATTGTGAACACACCCACCCACCTTAAATCAACAGAGCATAAAATATAATTGGGGCGGGGTGGGTTGATGACTTTTTGTTTTTAGTTGTTTGTTCAGGAAAATTTTTTTTGGCTTTTTATATACAAGTGGATTGTATTTTGTAATTTAACGGTTACTTTTTTTATTGATGAATTCAAAATTTTTGAATTTATGTCACTACATTTAAAGCATTTGTTTTAGTTGTTAAATGCCACAGCTTTAAACTCTTGTTTTTATTGACCTATATACTTAATAAAAGATAACCCAGATTTCATTCCCTCTTTCCTTGCGCGCCTTTTTGCAAAATAGTGCACAAAATCGTGTGTTTGCCTCCCTCATCACTACTTGCAAACCCTACCATCTCTCCCTCATCTCTTCAGCCAAACAAGAGTCTCCAAGGTAACATAATTTTTCCTGTTTTTTTTTTCTCTCTTTGTGTCTTTGTTTCCGGTTTCTATTTGTGTGTAGTGATTCTCTCTCAAAAACCAGATTTGTTCATGTGTTTGGGTAATCAGAGGAAAGATGTGTATTAATACTCAGATGCATTGTCTCTCTTTTATTATTTCTTCTGGACATCCTTGCTTCTCAATTTCTCTCTGCAACAATGGAAGGGTTGCATACATATTCGGGACAATTTTCCTGCATGGGTTAATAGGCCCGGGTGGGCCAGTTGATGGATGATCAACACCATGGATCTTGAAGGGGATCCATGGGCGACCAAGGATATGAGGGACCCATGATGAGTGGAGCCTGTTTGGCCCACCATCTGATGACTCCATTTCCTTTAGGCATGAAGGACCCAAGAAGCCATGCCCGAAACTTCGTCTCTATACAGTTTTTTTTTTAAATGTTAAACTTCAATAGTATTTTATGTAGACTTAGGATGATCCTGCTTCTCAATTTCTCTTTGCAAGAAGTGGAAGGGAACAAGTTGAAACCCAGATCTAATTGCATTCTCAGATCTGTGCATGGGATAATAGGCTTGGGTGGGCCAGTTGATGGATGATCAGCACCATGGATCTTGAAGGAGATCCATGGGCGACCAAGGATGTGAGGGACCCGTGATGAGTGGAGCCTGTTTGGCCCCCCATCTGATGAGTCCATCCCCTTAGGCATGAAGAACAGAAGAAACTGTGCCGGCCATGATAAAGACGAAGTTTCCTCTGTTTCGTCTCTGTCCATTCAGTTTTTTTTAATTTTTTTTTAAATGTTAAGTTTCTACAATTCAGTTATCTATGCAGGCTTAGGATAATCAACACCATGGATCTTTAAGGTGATTCGTAGGCGACCAATGCTGTGAGGGATCCATGATGAGTGGACCCTATTTCGCCCACCATCTGATGTCTAGAATCACCCTAGGCGTGCAAGATTTTGTGACAGAGATGAAGTTTTGTCCAGAATTTTTTTTTTTTGAAGTGTTCTATCTAGACTTAGGATGATCAACACCAAGGATCTTGAAGAGGATCCATGGGCGACCAAGGGTGTGAGGGATCCATGATGAGTGGCCCCCATTTGGCCCACCATTTGATAATTGGAATGACCTTAGCAGTGAAGGATCTTGTGACAGAGCAAGAGACATATTGATCAGTTAACATGTTCTTCTAATGAATCCATCAAATGGACAAAAAAACATAAAATATAAATTGATCAGTGTCAAGAATTTAGTGTACATTTTTTGTGGGCAGGTCTAGGAATTACTCATATATAGGATAATCTGTGAAATGGTCAGATCCACAAAATTTCTCTCTCTCTCTCTCTCTCTCTCTCTCTCTCTCTCTCTCTTGTTTCTCATACAACAATGATCTGCTTTGAGGCTTAATGTGGGGGACAACCTTGTGGGCACACCTAGATGTTCAATTAGTGTACAGGTGAAGGGATGGAATGGTCTATAGACGTTATACTAGTATAATGGTTGGGCAAAATATGATCAGCAAGGCTACCCATCACATGTTGTAGATGTTAAGGCTCAAGTAAAAATGGTGGGAAAACAGTAATAACTTTACACATAAGGTACAATAGTGGCTATAATCTCTGTGTGTGTGCGCCAAAGTGGGTTTGGTGCTAGTTCAGAGGGAGAAGTGGGTGGTAGGGGGAGGATGGAAAAATGTACACTAATATGACTTGAAGGCATATTAGTGGAATTCATCAGATAACCACCATGTGGAATTGATATTTCGATGACATACAATCATTCAATCTTCGTTATTCAAACCACTATTTAATCAAATTTGATACAGTGGAATTTATCAAATAGCTGCCATCTTTTTTCACTAAAAATAACATCATCTATTTAGATTATATATGAAAATACCAAACTCCTAATGAGTCTTTCTCATACAATTAAATAATGTAATCCACGTACCATAATGATAGACTTTTTACCCTAAATTCTTTTCCAACTTGATTGTAAAATAGAAGACCATATATTTGTTCTTTCTAATAAACCACTATTTTTTTTTGAAAAATTTTAATTTACTCTGCTCTACTCTACATAACAAACAAACAGAGGGAATTCATGTAAGCAGGGCTTACCTTTTTGCAATTACAATGTAGGACTTGCTATTAGCGTCATTTTTGATATTTTTATGAGCCAGTTTTCATTCCAATCAATTATAACTTTTGCATTGTCCACTACTCTCTAGTTTAGCTTAAAAAAAAATAGAGACTCCATAGCAATTTTTTACAAGCAGAAGCTTAAATTGCAAATATACTATAAAAAGAAAAGATTATAATTAGATGTTTATCAAACACTCTAATATATAGATAAGCTGTAATTATAAACCAAGAGCTTAGGTGTCCATAAATATTTAGTTGTCAAATATGACTTTACTTTGTAATTATTAGAGGTTGGTCTCCTGTTCACAATCACGAAAAGGATGACACACATTATAATTGCTATAGAGGAGGCTCAATATCATCGTTTGTAATCCGTGGACCGTGACTGGCTAAAACAGATAGCTGTGCATGCTGGTGTTTGGTAATTGGCCTACCTGGATATTTGGTGGATATGAGGACAGAGATGATAAAGATAAGCACTACAAAGAATGCAAAATTAATACTGGCGGCGGTCAATTCAACATCTTTGAAATTATTAAAATCTAAATGAACATGCATCGAAATAAATAAATGGAGACACCGCGTCTACTTGCGAACCGTAAACCCTTCTTCCAATAGGAATTTTTTCTTTCTGCTCATATCATCGACACTAATCCAGTCCAGAGCCTCTTCCTTAAGAGAGAAGATCAGCAAAAGAAACAAAAAAATGTTCAAAGGAGATAACAGCGGTGATAGTACTACATCTTATGATGATGCATTTGCAAGGTCCATAGAAAAGAAACTCAATGCCAAAAAGGCCCAGTGGACATCAAATAAAATTCACTGCCATCGAGTCCACCCCAACATTCGAGAAGTTGACACAAGCGCATACGAGCCAGAACTGTAATCCATCAGCGCCTACCACGGGCCTAAACCCGAGCTACAGGTCATGGAGGATCACAAATGTCATTCTGTGGACGCCATCCTCTCTCGAAAGCCAGACAAAACTTTAAGCCATTATCCCACTATAATAACGAATTTGGAAAGAGAAGCTAGGAGCTTCTACTCAGAAACCATCTCCCTCGTTAGTAAAGAGTTTGTTGAAATGATTTTCCTTTATGGTTGCTTCATTGTTGAGCTATTTCTAATAATACTAAAAGATTCGTATGATGGTAGGAATGCAGGTGACTCAATTTACAGCACAAGCTAGTTCTTGCCCACTATATGCATGGATATGTTGCTCCTGGAGAACCAGCTGCCTTTCTTCGTGCTGGATCACTTTTTCCAATTAGTCATTACACTTACACCATATGCTCCCCCTCGGAATCATACACGTCGCTCCTAATTTCTTTAGACAGTTACTTTCGAACATGGTAGAGATCCCTCAAGATCACTCATCTTGTCCTAACTCAGTTTACCAGTTGTTGCATCTTTTTCATTGGCATTTCAGTTGTCAATTGCCTTTATATGAAAATCCTCCGCTCGACAAGGCCAATATACTATGCGAACTACCGCAAATGCCTTCGGCGAAAGAGATCACATACCCAATCATATTGAGAAGGAACAAGCATGCATACAACATACTGGATGTGAGATTCAAGAATGGATTTTTGGAAATTCCACAACTCTACATCGACTATTCTACCATCTCTGTATTTCGGAACTTGATCGCCTAGGAACATTGCTATCCCGAGTGCGGAAACTACTTCACAAGCTATGCAATCTTCATGGATTGGCTCATCGATTCACGTGAAAATGTTGCCATACTCAAGAAGCAGAAGATTATTCAACGTGTGTTGGGCAGTTATAAACAAGTGGATCTGCTCTTCAACCAGATGCGTATTGGTATCTCTTCAACCAGATGTTCGGCCTCGTAGGGCAGAACAAGGGGTAGAGAGGAGATGAGAGGAGGAGAGGAAAAGGGCGAGGAAGACAAGGGATACGTTGTTTCTTTTTTTTTTTTTTTTTTTGGGAGAAAGGAAAATATAATTAGAAGGCCAACAGCAGACGAAAAGACAAGGGGAGGGTCGTAGGGATAGGGGACGCTGAGAGAGGACCCCTGACGAGTTCTTCAAAGCATTTCTGCACAATTTTTTTGAGTTTTTGCACTACATTCTAGAAATAAACATCCGTATTCTTTTGCAAGAGAAGCCCCCTCTTCACATGTCACAATCCTTTCATTTTCCTTAATTATTTAAATCCATGCCAGTGGTGTTTCAATGAAATGAGCAACAAACTTTTGATGAAAAATCAAACTGCACAAGATAGTTGGGTCTTACCCACTGTTGAAAATATCGGCCGATACCGGTCCGTATCGGCCGATACGAACCGGTATCGGTCGATACCGGTCCGATAATTTGGAAATTATCGGTATCGGTAAAATATCGCCAAAATATCGTGAGATATCGGCCGATTTTTCAAATTATCGGCAGAACCGATATATCGGCCGATATTTTCAAAATATCGGCCGATAATATATAAATATCGTGAAACCCTAATTTTTCCCCCTTTCTCCCTCTCTTCTCATCCTCCTCTACCCAAAGTCGCCCCTCTTGCTGCTCCTCCTCCATTAGCCTCCAAGAGCATCACAAAACTAATTTTTTGGGTGGATTTGGCTTATAAAAGTAAAGGAAATACATTTATAAGGTAAGTATATTGAATTTCTTTTTTTTTTTTTAAATATTTGTTAAGTAGGAGCTTAGATGTGATCCATGATAATGATTTCACTTGTTTTATGTTATAGATTTACATGTTGTGATTTATGAGTGTGGATCTATTATTTGGTTTTTTAAAATATTAAGATTTTAACATTTATTAAGATTTAGAGTCTTTTAATGTTAAGTATTATTTTTAATTTTATTAGTATGTAAAAACATGATTTTATGAAGCAAGTTTGATAGATTTAGTAGTAGAAGACATAGATCTACAAGATGTGGATATTTTATGTTTACTTATTTTCGGATTTTTAAATATTTTAATATTAAAATAAGATTTTTTGAGGATTTAATCACAAATTTGTTATTTTGTTGTATACTTCATATATGATATGAATATGGTAAGTTTTCATTTTTTTCAAAACATTATGTAAATACTAAATAGTTTTATATTTTCAAATTTTATTTTCTTGTATGATAATGAAATAATAATTTAATATTTAAAACTAATATTTTAAGGATTTCACTATAATTTTTTTAAAGTAAGCATAATCTTTGTAAACTTCATGTAGGATTACTTTTTTTAATTGTTCTTTAATGTAATTAGTTTTATATTTTTTAATTTATTTTCGGATTTTTTTAAATTTTAGATTAAACTATTATATATTTAGATTTTCATTATAAGTATAATTTCCTAATTTTATATAATCATTGTATACTTCACATATGCTATTTTTTTTATAGTTGCCTAATCATTTATGTGAATATATAACATGTCAACAATTTTTATATTTCTAAATGTATTTTTGGATTGTTAGAACATGGAATTAGAAAAATTAAATAATTAATGTATCATTTAAAATGTACCCTTTTGAGATTCCAATTACTTTTATATGAATGTATTAATTTCTTCGTTTTTATTATATTCTGGATCTTAGTTTAAATGTTATAAATTGTGCCAATGTGTTCTTTTGTTTTGAAGAAGCGAGATTAAAATGGTGCGTGACATTGATCCAGCATGGAACCATTGTGAAGAAGCTGGAAGCAAACACAAGATTAAATGTAATTATTGCCAAAAAATCATAAATGGAGGGATAACTAGATTGAAGCAACACTTGGCTCATAGGCAAGGCCAAGTAGCAAAGTGTCCTCATGTACCACCTAATGTGAAAAAAGAAATGCAAGAGTTGTTGGATGCAGGAAAACAGAAAAAGGTTGTCAGAGAGAAAAGAAAAGAGGAGGAATTTGAAGCATGTAGGGAAGAAGTTTTTGGGTCTCGGGAGGGAGATATTATTTCCTCCGATGATGATGAGGATCCAAATTTAAGCAGGGCTAGGAAAGAAAGTTTGAGGTCACTTCAGGAGGAAGAAGAAAGAAGAAGAATGCAGTATGAGGCAGCTATGAGAGGTGGCCAATATGATGAGGGTGGTTCATCTGGATCTAAGAGAGGGGGTTTGCGTCGAGCATTTAGTCAAAGACAACCCCGCCCAGCAGATATTGAGGATGATGATGAACCTCCTACACAGGCACCTCGTAGGCCAAGTGTGGTGGGTCCAATGGATCCATTTGCATATAGAAAACCAACAGCCAAGCAACCAAGCATTGTAAAAGCACTAAAGGGAAAATTTAATAAAGCAAGAGATAATTTGATAAGAGCTACTGGAAAGTTCTTTTTAGATGCAGCTATTCCACCACATAAGGCAAACTCTCCTTATTTTACCACTATGTTAGATGCAGCAGCGGAACATGGCCCCGGTATAAAAGCACCCACCCCATATGAGATTGGTCATCTCTGTGTTAAAAAAGAATATGAGGAGTTACAGCTCTGGGTGGAAACTTTTAAGAGGATTTGGAAAGAAAAAGGCTGCACACTAATGTGTGATGGGTGGACGACCCTCACAAAACGTCATCTCTTGAATTTTCTAGTTTATTGCCCTTTGGGAACAGTTTTTATCAAATCAGTTGATGCAACTGATTATGTTCAAGATGCTAGATACATCAATAAGTTGTTTAATGAAGTGATTAATGATATTGGGGCAGATTGTGTAGTTCAAGTTGTCACCGATAATGCTGCAAACATGAAGAAAGCAGGACTAATGCTTATGCAGCAGAGGCCAAATATTTTTTGGTCACCATGTGCAGCACATTGCATAGATTTAATGCTTGAAGAAATTTCCAAAGGAAAAGTAATGAAACTAGTGATTGAAAAGATGAAGAAAATCACTAATTTTTTCTACCAGTCTTATAGACTTGTTTCGATGATGAAGAAATTTACAAACAATCATGAACTACTACGGCCTGGCATTACTCGATTTGCCACCCACTTCATAGCCATTGAGAGTATTTACAAGTATAGAGGAGGGCTTCTCCAACTCATCAAATCAGATGAATGGCTGAATTCTAAGTGGGGAAAGCGGCCAACTCCTCTAGCAGAAGAAGTATGCAAGACCATTGAGTCCAATAAGATTTGGCCTTATGTTAAAAATTGCTTAAATGTTTTTGAGCCTCTAATAAAAGTTCTTCGATTGGTTGATGGTGATGATAAGCCAACTATGGGCTTTTTACATGAGGCCATGGAGAGAGCAAAGATGGCCATTAAAGCAAACTGTAGATATTATACTAAACATTGGCAAATCATCGATAGCCGTTGGGAGCGTCAATTGCATCATGACTTACACACTGCTGGTAAGTGGAGACTGATTTCTTATTGATTTTCATTATTATATTAAATTCTTTTTAATACATTACTCATGTAAATTTTTGCATTTAATAGGTTACTTTCTCAATCCACAATTTCGATATGAATCTTTAGATCGAAATATAACTGATGAAATTCGAGTGGGCATGAAAAATGTTATTCAAAGACTAGCAAATGACGCTGATGAGGCTATTAGGGCAACAAAACAAGTAAGTAAATTAAAAAGTAAAGATCTTATATATTGTATGTTGTTTTCTTTAATTTAATTTATATCATTATTCATTCATAAGTCATAATAGTTGATATTGATAATTCTTTTGCTTCTTTATTCTTTAATGCTATTAGATCGATGTATATAATGAAGGAATGGGAAGTTTTGGCACCACCATTGCTCGAAGAGCTGTCACACAAACATATCCTGGTAAGGATTGTATAATATAAATAGTAAATTATATTTTCATTATTTGAAAATTCAAAATTGAATGTTTAATATTATTTTCTTTTATTTTCAGCTGAATGGTGGTTAAATTATGGAGAGAGTGCTCCAGCATTAAGGACGATCGCAATTAAAGTTCTCAGTCAAACTACATCTTCGTCAAATTGCGAAAGAAATTGGAGCACCTTTGCTTTTATCCACACAAAAGTAAGGAATAAAATCACGATGGATAATTTGAACAAACTGGTCTACATTCACTATAACCTCAAGCTCCGCAGTCGAAATCGAAGAAGAAGAGCATTTGAGGATCAACAAGATTACTTCTGCCCAATTAATTTAGACTATATATTTTCAGCAGAAGATGATTTGTTAGGTGAGTGGCTAGAGGAGGCAGAAGAGCCATTATTAGATGGAGATCCAGAGCTAGCAGAAATGGTTGAGGACTTGACTGGGAAGCAACTTGAGCCAATGAAAGCCTCTGAAAGATTACAAGAGATTAATTTGACACAACAACAGAGGGGTACTACGGTTGATCCTACAGAAGCAAGAGGAAAGGAGGTGGGTGAGGAGAGTGAGTCAAGTATCTCTACATCTTCCTCATCAGCAGGAATTCCTCCTGATTCCCCTGGGACTGGCGGTCACTATGGAGATAATGAGCCACCAATGTATGAGACAGTTGAGCATTTTCCTAGTGCTACAGACTTAGATCCCCACCGTGGTTATGTAAGATATGTCTCACAAACTGAGACAGGGATTGGTAGTAGCATCGGTCAAGGAGGAGGGGAAGGTACTTCTGCAGGCAATGTTGGACAACAGCAGGCTATGTATGAACCGTATGGATACAATCCTCATTGGCCAACTCAACTGCCTTTTGCTTCACGGCCGTGGTATGAGCATGGACAAGGAATGATCCAACGTGAACCCCAACAAGCTATTTTTCGTCCTCATGAATTTTTTAATTTAAATTTGGGCCCCCAGTCATCTCAATCTACTGAGGATAGCTCATCATATTATGAAGGGATCTTCGTTCCTCAGCAACAATATCAATATGGCCAAGGGCATGGGAGTGCAATGCAAGAGTTTGGATCATATTATTATAACCCATACCAAAGAAGAAGAAATGATGATGATGATGATATCGAGCCTGGAAGACACTCCACTTGGAATTAGGGTATGTATTGATTCTCTCCAATTGCTTTATGATTTATTTTACTGTCATTATGTCATATGCTATGTTACTATTCATGTTCTTGAATTTTACAACTTGCTTGATAATTGAGTGATAAATTGATGGTTGATGAATGATGAATGATAATTGATGATTGATAAATAATGATTTATATACTATATAAGATACAAGTATAACTTACAAGTGTACAACACTACAAGTCTACAACCACTATATATAAATTAAAAATAAATTGTATTCTCTAAAATTTCATACTAATAGATAGTTCATATTTTATAAGTCATAATTATGGTTTTTATAAAAAAAAATCACAATTTCGGACAAGACAGCGATACAGGATACCATAAGTTAGGGGGACCGATATTTTGATTTATATGTGTTACTAATGAAAAAAAACATTGTTTTCTAGTATTTTCTAATATTTTGGATTTTTTGGATATTTTTTCAATTTTTTTTGGATTAAAAAAAAATTCACACCGCGATGACCGCGACGGACCGCGAACCGCAACCGATACCGATACCGTATCGGTTTTTTGGACCGACCGATACCGCGACCGATACCGCGATTTTTATCCATGGTCTTACCCACACATACCCACGCAATCCCAAAAGTTCGTGCCCCAAAAGTTCATGCAGAAGGCCATTAAAAAGAATGACTCCAGCCATGGCTGATTCCAAAGATCAAGCTACTAAAATAGCTAACATTTAGGAGGCTATTTAGTAAGTGGATTTTGCTTGATTTAAAAGTAAATCTTGATTGAAAGTGTCTCCGGATGGATTAGGACTTAAAACTCTCTCTCTCTCTCTCTCTCTATATATATATATATAATTGTACTCCCTCTTTTTTAATTCATTGATGATAAATTTTCTACCTTGAGTTTTTGTTTCCAGTTATGTGCTTGTGTTGTGAGACAAGAATAGTGAATCTTTGATATGGACACAATTTTTTGGCGCAGAAAATATGCCCACCTTTTAGGAATTACACTGCAAGTTCACCGCTATATTACATCAATAATTTATGTAAAATTGTTGTACATGGAATACGTATACCTTTAAAAATTATATCCTCTGACCAACCATTAGGAATAAAAATGCGGACCCATCTTTATAGGAATTATAATGTAGACCCACATATATAGAAATTATAATATAGGCCCACTTTTGCGATTGTGAACATGTCGCTTACTTTTAGGGTGTACAAAGTGGGGCCCACCTTTTGTGATTGTGAACACACCCACCCACCTTAAATCAACAGAGCATAAAATATAATTGGGGCGGGGTGGGTTGATGACTTTTTGTTTTTAGTTGTTTGTTCAGGAAAATTTTTTTTGGCTTTTTATATACAAGTGGATTGTATTTTGTAATTTAACGGTTACTTTTTTATTGATGAATTCAAAATTTTTGAATTTATGTCACTACATTTAAAGCATTTGTTTTAGTTGTTAAATGCCACAGCTTTAAACTCTTGTTTTTATTGACCTATATACTTAATAAAAGATAACCCAGATTTCATTCCCTCTTTCCTTGCGCGCCTTTTTGCAAAATAGTGCACAAAATCGTGTGTTTGCCTCCCTCATCACTACTTGCAAACCCTACCATCTCTCCCTCATCTCTTCAGCCAAACAAGAGTCTCCAAGGTAACATAATTTTTCCTGTTTTTTTTTTCTCTCTTTGTGTCTTTGTTTCCGGTTTCTATTTGTGTGTAGTGATTCTCTCTCAAAAACCAGATTTGTTCATGTGTTTGGGTAATCAGAGGAAAGATGTGTATTAATACTCAGATGCATTGTCTCTCTTTTATTATTTCTTCTGGACATCCTTGCTTCTCAATTTCTCTCTGCAACAATGGAAGGGTTGCATACATATTCGGGACAATTTTCCTGCATGGGTTAATAGGCCCGGGTGGGCCAGTTGATGGATGATCAACACCATGGATCTTGAAGGGGATCCATGGGCGACCAAGGATATGAGGGACCCATGATGAGTGGAGCCTGTTTGGCCCACCATCTGATGACTCCATTTCCTTTAGGCATGAAGGACCCAAGAAGCCATGCCCGAAACTTCGTCTCTATACAGTTTTTTTTTTAAATGTTAAACTTCAATAGTATTTTATGTAGACTTAGGATGATCCTGCTTCTCAATTTCTCTTTGCAAGAAGTGGAAGGGAACAAGTTGAAACCCAGATCTAATTGCATTCTCAGATCTGTGCATGGGATAATAGGCTTGGGTGGGCCAGTTGATGGATGATCAGCACCATGGATCTTGAAGGAGATCCATGGGCGACCAAGGATGTGAGGGACCCGTGATGAGTGGAGCCTGTTTGGCCCCCCATCTGATGAGTCCATCCCCTTAGGCATGAAGAACAGAAGAAACTGTGCCGGCCATGATAAAGACGAAGTTTCCTCTGTTTCGTCTCTGTCCATTCAGTTTTTTTTAATTTTTTTTTAAATGTTAAGTTTCTACAATTCAGTTATCTATGCAGGCTTAGGATAATCAACACCATGGATCTTTAAGGTGATTCGTAGGCGACCAATGCTGTGAGGGATCCATGATGAGTGGACCCTATTTCGCCCACCATCTGATGTCTAGAATCACCCTAGGCGTGCAAGATTTTGTGACAGAGATGAAGTTTTGTCCAGAATTTTTTTTTTTTGAAGTGTTCTATCTAGACTTAGGATGATCAACACCAAGGATCTTGAAGAGGATCCATGGGCGACCAAGGGTGTGAGGGATCCATGATGAGTGGCCCCCATTTGGCCCACCATTTGATAATTGGAATGACCTTAGCAGTGAAGGATCTTGTGACAGAGCAAGAGACATATTGATCAGTTAACATGTTCTTCTAATGAATCCATCAAATGGACAAAAAAACATAAAATATAAATTGATCAGTGTCAAGAATTTAGTGTACATTTTTTGTGGGCAGGTCTAGGAATTACTCATATATAGGATAATCTGTGAAATGGTCAGATCCACAAAATTTCTCTCTCTCTCTCTCTCTCTCTCTCTCTCTCTCTCTCTTGTTTCTCATACAACAATGATCTGCTTTGAGGCTTAATGTGGGGGACAACCTTGTGGGCACACCTAGATGTTCAATTAGTGTACAGGTGAAGGGATGGAATGGTCTATAGACGTTATACTAGTATAATGGTTGGGCAAAATATGATCAGCAAGGCTACCCATCACATGTTGTAGATGTTAAGGCTCAAGTAAAAATGGTGGGAAAACAGTAATAACTTTACACATAAGGTACAATAGTGGCTATAATCTCTGTGTGTGTGCGCCAAAGTGGGTTTGGTGCTAGTTCAGAGGGAGAAGTGGGTGGTAGGGGGAGGATGGAAAAATGTACACTAATATGACTTGAAGGCATATTAGTGGAATTCATCAGATAACCACCATGTGGAATTGATATTTCGATGACATACAATCATTCAATCTTCGTTATTCAAACCACTATTTAATCAAATTTGATACAGTGGAATTTATCAAATAGCTGCCATCTTTTTTCACTAAAAATAACATCATCTATTTAGATTATATATGAAAATACCAAACTCCTAATGAGTCTTTCTCATACAATTAAATAATGTAATCCACGTACCATAATGATAGACTTTTTACCCTAAATTCTTTTCCAACTTGATTGTAAAATAGAAGACCATATATTTGTTCTTTCTAATAAACCACTATTTTTTTTTGAAAAATTTTAATTTACTCTGCTCTACTCTACATAACAAACAAACAGAGGGAATTCATGTAAGCAGGGCTTACCTTTTTGCAATTACAATGTAGGACTTGCTATTAGCGTCATTTTTGATATTTTTATGAGCCAGTTTTCATTCCAATCAATTATAACTTTTGCATTGTCCACTACTCTCTAGTTTAGCTTAAAAAAAAATAGAGACTCCATAGCAATTTTTTACAAGCAGAAGCTTAAATTGCAAATATACTATAAAAAGAAAAGATTATAATTAGATGTTTATCAAACACTCTAATATATAGATAAGCTGTAATTATAAACCAAGAGCTTAGGTGTCCATAAATATTTAGTTGTCAAATATGACTTTACTTTGTAATTATTAGAGGTTGGTCTCCTGTTCACAATCACGAAAAGGATGACACACATTATAATTGCTATAGAGGAGGCTCAATATCATCGTTTGTAATCCGTGGACCGTGACTGGCTAAAACAGATAGCTGTGCATGCTGGTGTTTGGTAATTGGCCTACCTGGATATTTGGTGGATATGAGGACAGAGATGATAAAGATAAGCACTACAAAGAATGCAAAATTAATACTGGCGGCGGTCAATTCAACATCTTTGAAATTATTAAAATCTAAATGAACATGCATCGAAATAAATAAATGGAGACACCGCGTCTACTTGCGAACCGTAAACCCTTCTTCCAATAGGAATTTTTTCTTTCTGCTCATATCATCGACACTAATCCAGTCCAGAGCCTCTTCCTTAAGAGAGAAGATCAGCAAAAGAAACAAAAAAATGTTCAAAGGAGATAACAGCGGTGATAGTACTACATCTTATGATGATGCATTTGCAAGGTCCATAGAAAAGAAACTCAATGCCAAAAAGGCCCAGTGGACATCAAATAAAATTCACTGCCATCGAGTCCACCCCAACATTCGAGAAGTTGACACAAGCGCATACGAGCCAGAACTGTAATCCATCAGCGCCTACCACGGGCCTAAACCCGAGCTACAGGTCATGGAGGATCACAAATGTCATTCTGTGGACGCCATCCTCTCTCGAAAGCCAGACAAAACTTTAAGCCATTATCCCACTATAATAACGAATTTGGAAAGAGAAGCTAGGAGCTTCTACTCAGAAACCATCTCCCTCGTTAGTAAAGAGTTTGTTGAAATGATTTTCCTTTATGGTTGCTTCATTGTTGAGCTATTTCTAATAATACTAAAAGATTCGTATGATGGTAGGAATGCAGGTGACTCAATTTACAGCACAAGCTAGTTCTTGCCCACTATATGCATGGATATGTTGCTCCTGGAGAACCAGCTGCCTTTCTTCGTGCTGGATCACTTTTTCCAATTAGTCATTACACTTACACCATATGCTCCCCCTCGGAATCATACACGTCGCTCCTAATTTCTTTAGACAGTTACTTTCGAACATGGTAGAGATCCCTCAAGATCACTCATCTTGTCCTAACTCAGTTTACCAGTTGTTGCATCTTTTTCATTGGCATTTCAGTTGTCAATTGCCTTTATATGAAAATCCTCCGCTCGACAAGGCCAATATACTATGCGAACTACCGCAAATGCCTTCGGCGAAAGAGATCACATACCCAATCATATTGAGAAGGAACAAGCATGCATACAACATACTGGATGTGAGATTCAAGAATGGATTTTTGGAAATTCCACAACTCTACATCGACTATTCTACCATCTCTGTATTTCGGAACTTGATCGCCTAGGAACATTGCTATCCCGAGTGCGGAAACTACTTCACAAGCTATGCAATCTTCATGGATTGGCTCATCGATTCACGTGAAAATGTTGCCATACTCAAGAAGCAGAAGATTATTCAACGTGTGTTGGGCAGTTATAAACAAGTGGATCTGCTCTTCAACCAGATGCGTATTGGTATCTCTTCAACCAGATGTTCGGCCTCGTAGGGCAGAACAAGGGGTAGAGAGGAGATGAGAGGAGGAGAGGAAAAGGGCGAGGAAGAGGGAGGAGAGGAAGGGGAGAAGAAGAGGGAGGTAGAGGAGAGGAAGAGGAAGAGGTATAGGGAGAGAAAGAGGAGAAGAAAAGGGAGACGAAGAGGAAGAGGGAGGGAGGGAGGGAGAGAGAGAGCCCCCCTCAACCGGCTGGACTTCGTCGCTGGCCAAAGTAAAAGGGGAGGAGAGAGGAGAGATGAGTGGGGGAGAGGGGGGGGGGTGTGTTGTCAAATGGGGATTTTAATTTTTTTAAAAAAATTTGTTTTCTCTCTTATGTGTGGAGAGTTTGTTTCTATGTTCATCCAGCAGTTCTCCAAATAAAAAGACAAAATAACACCCTTGGGTTTTGTTCGTGCAGTAGAAGATGACAATTTTTTGAAAGAAAAAAATACATACTAGCTTTTATTCGATAGTCGCGACTATTTGCTTCCAAAGTCTTGGCCATCAACTTTATCTAAGAGTGCCCTTGTGCATATGCATTTCTGTTGAAATATAATGGAAACGCATGGACTTAAATTTAAGAATCTAGAGTATTGTTACCAACTTAATTTTTGGTTTTATTGAAATGCCATCTTTCTGCAAGTCCTTTTCCAAGTCTTCTGAAGTCCTTTTTTTCTATTCATTGAGAGCATGTGCACATATATGCTTCTTTCTAAGGTAGCGTTTGGTTCGCTGTAATGAAGGCTGGAATGGAATGGCCATTCCATTGGAGTGACCATTCCCACGTTTGGTTCGTGAAAAAACGGCGGAATGACCATTACTTCAGGAATCACCATTCCTTTATACAATGGAATCACCATTCCACGGGTGGGGGGGGGGGGGGGGCGGGCAGAGGAATGGCCATTCCATTCCTTTTCCAATTTTATTTTTGACGAATTTTATTTTAAAAAGCTAAATTTATTAATTTTTTAATATTTTAATAAAATATAAATAAATATTATTATATAAATCATAAAATAAACATAGTTGAAATTAAATTTAAAATGTCAAAATTTTAAGAATAAAATTATATACAATGTTTGGTCACATAAAAAAATTAAATTTTATTTTAAAAAGCTAAATTTATTAATTTTTTAATATTTTAATAAAATATAAATAAATATTATTATATAAATCATAAAATAAACATAGTTGAAATTAAATTTAAAATATCAAAATTTTAAGAATAAAATTATATACAATGTTTGGTCACATAAAAAAATTAAATTTTATTTTAAAAAGCTAAATTTATTAACTTTTTAATATTTTAATAAAATATAAATAAATATTATTATATAAATCATAAAATAAACATAGTTGAAATTAAATTTAAAATATCAAAATTTTAAGAATAAAATTATATACAATATTTGATATAAATTTTATTCCATTACTGGTATCATTCCGTCATACCAAACACAGGAATCGGAATGAGAGTCCTATTACTGGAATGATTCCTCTGTCTAACCAAACGTTGGAATGAGAATTACCATTCCTGCCTCATTCCATTCCAAGCTCATTCCAGCCTCCATTCCATTCCTCTCAGCAATCATTCCAGCGAACCAAACGCTACCTAATATTTTATCTATTGGTCGGGTTTAAGATCAGGTTGGCAACTAAACTTATTAGTAAAAGGCGCCACCCTTGATTAGTCTCTTCTGAAGCAACAATACCGAAAGTTGTGGTACCGGCACACAAATTTGCATTATGGGGTAACTCAACATAGAAAACCCTTCATGAATTGCAAAGCCAAATTATCTCTCAAAATCACTGTGCTATCCACATTTAGGCTGAAAAAGATTACTCCAACAGATGATTATCATTCTGATGTGAGTGAATTCTGGCCAGTAACAGTGCAACCTAAAGTAACACCCAGTCAACCTTAAAGCCTAACTTTACATTCAGTGCTCTGCTTGACTAGAAGTGGAACCCATAGTAGCACTACCTTTGATCAAAACTAAAATATCACCACATTTGGATAATCATTTTCACTTTCTGAATGTTGAAGATTGACCGATTACAAAAATGAATGCTGAAGATAGTTGTGAGTGACCCTAGACTTTATATCATGAAAGAAAAAAAAAACTAATGACTAGTCCATTTGACTACCGTAATATTTAGTTACGATAAATCCGCAAAAGGCCACACAAATTTATGGTGTCCATGTGTGACAAGGTACAGAGGTATTGTTGATAATACCTGATCTTTCTCGCCAGGAAATAGGTTGTATAACAATAATTATAGAAGTTATATAGAAACTACAATGAATGTTCTTTTATACTTTAGTGCCTTCAAGATAAGATCTTAAAAGCATTGCTGCACAGTTTCTTGAGTTTTTGCACTACATCCAAGAAATAAACATCTACATTTTTGTGCAAGAGAAATGGCTATTAGAATTTTGTATGTTGGCTTATTCACGGGTTGGTTAAAACTCTGCGTCTATTAAGTTGTATTTATTTTTTCTTTTAAAAGAACTGTGGTTCGTATCACCGAAAGAGCTAAATGAAAATTCTCATGGAAATTGAAGCCGGGACAAACGCTCTTCCCTCTCAAGCGGAGGATCGCACACTCTAGCAGAGGCTGGAGGTTATAGGTAAGTTGGGATTTTAACCCGGGATAAAGTGATGTTCGCTCGAGCATCTACTTTTTCGCTCGAGCATCTACTTTTTCACTCGAGTGCTAGACGAATGAAAACCCACCTACCTATGCAAATTTATTTCCTTTTTATCCGGTTGTGTTCTTCAAAGAGTATTATTATAAGGCAAGTATTGTGGGATGTTTAAAGGGTTCCTCTTTTAAAGCTAAAGTACTCATTATTTTAAGTCCAAAATATCTTATTGAGAGATCCTTTCTTCTCTAGAGATTTCATTCAAGAGTTTGTGCTGAGGATTAATTTATTCTAGAGAGCTAATGTCTTTTATATCTCTTGTGGAAGATTGTCTGAGGAGTTAAGTACAGTTTGAATTTGTTGTAAAGATCAGCAGATGGCCGTGACAATGTGCATCTGTGCAAGAAGAATCACAATTTTTAAATTGCGAGAAAACCAGATAAAGTTGTAAGTATATATTCTTGTATTGCGAGATTTATAGTGCTTTTTCGTCCACGGGTTCCGGCACCACTTTAGCTTGTAGGAAGAACTCCCGACTGGCGATGGAGAATCGCATAGTCATTTGGGCGAAGTCCCAAGAGATTGGACCCAAAGTCCATAGCCATGCTGCTCCCAGAACAACGTCACAGCCCTCTATCGGAAGGAGGGAAAAATCCACTGAGAGAGGAATGTGTTGAATAGTCAACCGCACCATCTTGCAGTAACCGGGGCTCGCGATTCTCTCTCCATTTGCCATCATGACCCTCAGGTTGCCGCCCTCTTCAAGCTAAATCCCTGCTCATTTAGCGATTTCTTCGCTCAGAAAATTATGCGTGGACCCTGAGTCGATCAAGATGGTGACTATCAACCCACTGAGTTTTCCTTCTACTTTCATGGTTTGTGGAGTCTGGGCTCCGGATATGGCGTGGAGGGAAATCTCTGGTTCATCTCCTTCCTCTGCGAACTGATCTCGGTCGATTCCTTGGTTCCCCATCACCACTCCTTCTTCCGCCTCTGTGCCGACCCAGTCAACGAGGAAGAGCCTCTTACACTTGTGTCTCGCTGTGAAGGGCTCGTCACAATGGAAACAAAGTCCCTTTTCCCGCCGTTCCCGAAGCTCTGCTGAGGTGAAACGACAGAGAGGGGGAGTCGTGCACAGTACAAGGGATTGATCGGACTGCTTCAAGACCACTATTCGTTCAAACCTTTGTCCGCCACTATCAGTTGAAGGCAGGGTCGAGCAACCCTCATTTTTAACTACGATCAAAGATGGTCCCGCTCCTCTCGCAGCTTGGCCCTTGGACTTATATAGGCGGGCTAGCCCAACCGCTGTGGAGAGGTTAGATGGGCGGCTTGCCTGAACATCAGGTCGAATGTGGCCCTTGAGTCCACTGATGAAGCAGCTCACTTGTTGTTGAGACGTGAGCCCAGGACTACGAGCCAGCAACCGCACAAATTGTGTGTGATACTCCTGGACGGATCCCACTTGATTCAATTTGGTGAGGTCACCAAAGAAGTCCTCGAACTTGGTAGGCCCAAAATTGGATAATAGGCCTTTTTTGAAGCTCTCCCACGTGCCGGTCTCGTCCTCATCCTTGAACAATTGGAACCATAGCTGAACATCCCCTTCCAAATGGTATGCCGCTAGGGCCACCCGATCCTCATCAGCCGTAGCTTGGAATTCAAAGAATTGTTCTGCACGGCAGATCCAGATGGTCGGGTCATCGGATCCATTGTATCTCGAAAAGTCGAGTTTGGTTACACGAGGAATTGTGGAGCCTCTATTCCCACCATTCCTTCCATTCCCTCGATGGTATGAATTTTCATCCATCGTGTCCATCTGGGTACTCATGCTTTGGAGAAGCTGTTGAATCTCCCGCATGGTTTGGTTTTGGAAGGTCAGTTCTGCCTCCAATTGTTGGATCCGATCATCCCCCGACATGGCTGGCTCTTATACCAAATTGTTATGAGCTCGGTTATTGTGAGGATCCCGGCCTCGTCCAATACCTCGGTGACGTGGAATGGTGTTAGAGCTTAGGATGAAGGTGGGAAATTCAAGAAAATAGAACTACTGTAAAGAAGAATTTACGACAACTGTCTATCCATTACATATTGGGTTCTATTTAACAGGCTAATGGAAGAACAAAAATGAGCAAAACAACCCATTACTCCCATTACTCATAACTGCCTTAGTGGGGCACAACTGTTGCCCACTACCTGGAGTTTGAATCCCCCCCTATTCCATACAGTTGCAGGTTCCTAACTGCTCCAGTTGACACGTTCCATGAGTGGTTGAGTGGCCCATACAGTTGCAGGTTCCTAACTGCTCCAGTTGACACGTTCCATGAGTGGTTGAGTGGCCCATGACAACTGTGACTGGGTAAGACAGATCGCTGCGCATGGTGATTGGCTTCTCTGGATATTTGTGGATGAGATGATAAAGATAGGCACTAGAAAGAATACTACATGCTGGCCGCGGTCAATTCAACATCTTCGAAATCGATATCTAAAAAACCAAAGAACGAAACGATGCATCGAAATAAATAAAGACCACAATCACCGCGTCTACTGGCCAACTGCAAACACTTCCTCCGGTAATCTGGCAAACACTTGCTCCGGCAATCTTTCTTCTGGAGAATCTGAGGTATTTATGACTCACCAACTTGTTTGGATCTACTACTAAATTGTTTCTTCTGCTCACCTTGTAGTCTGTCTAATATTTTAATGACCTGTAAATAATTAGCAACACACTGACATCATCGACACTAATCCAGCCGGAGCAAATGATACCAGCAAAAGATTGTAGAGTATAGGAGAAAATCGTGCCATTAGACTGCGTACAGAGTCATCCTAACCATTGCATTAAATGTGTGGACAACGTATTTAAGTACTCCTCAATGCATAGTCTAAGTGAAATGTTAACCATGGCACCTATCCCGACGAGGATCAACTTTGGCTCAAAATGGAGATATACAAATATGGAAAGAGTCTAGATACATGTAAGATCTGTTGTCATCCCACACCCAACATTAAATGAGATAGTGTGTGAACCGGTGAGTCCACGAAACATTTTGTTTTTTCTGGTTTTTTTTTTTTTTGTTATTCAAGCTATTCAATCCATGGGGGTGCAATCACCCCCCCCCCCCCCCCCCCCCCGCCACCACAACTACAAAAAAAAAAAAAAACACAGCAGAGGGCAGTAGACTTTGTAGAGGTTGTTGACCCCGTTCTGGAGAGGGTATTTGGCACCACATGCGAAATAGATCAGAGGAATCAACTCAGACTCTTCATCGGACAAACTAAAACGCCAACCGTACCTGGACTTATCATAAGATGTCTCCTCATTTAAAATTCACATGTAATCTCATTGAACGGGCTCGTTTATGTGTGTCCGCAGAAATTAGTTCACTTTTCTGTTGAATCGTAGAAAATTAATATAGTTCGCTTTTGCACTTTCTTCTTTACGAAAAAATGGCAGCACCGAGCATAGATTTTATTCTATAGCGCGGGAAAGGCATTTCCAGCCACACAAACATGAGCTTAGCAGCAAAGCTTGCAATGGCTGCCTTCCTTTGATCCTTAACTATAGTCGAACATAATACAGGTTGCAAAGTCGGCTTCGTCTTTAGTTTCACCAAACAAAAGTGGGTTTGGTAGATTAAGAAAATTCAATGACAACAAATGTTACATTTTTCACGAGTCAGCAGTCTTTCTGCGTGTGTGGACTTTGTTTTTTGATCTTGGCCCCTTGGATTAAAAAAAAGGGATAATTGCTGTACGAAAGCCCTTAAACCATACAAATACCTAAAAACTGTTCATCAATAGTTATTTATGACACAGCTATTCGTACAGAAAATGACATTTGGAAAATATCAATTTTAACTCTAAACTTAAAATATCTTAAAGTAGTAGGATATCGAACTGTGCGATATCCTAAAATGGTAAAATATTACAGGGCTTAAATCCAACTAAGTTAAGATATCAAACTCTGCGATATTCTAACAATGTAGAATATCAAACAAATTTAAATTTTATTAATAAAAAATAAAGGTTATTTCTTTGCATGGATTGAGAACTTTTAGTAATCATAAAACAGATTACACCATCAAATCCTATGCTATGATCTTGATAAAAACAATATGATGCCACAAAAATAGTACCTAAAAAGACTAAAGGCCTTTTTTTAAAATAATTATCAGCTTCTTAATTTTCAATATAAAATATTAGAATTCAAAGTAAATTATACTTTACCAACATACTATTAGAAATGTTAAAAGAGAAAGATAGGGAGGTGAGAGAATTAATATATAAGAATCCAATATAAATGCCTAAACATTATCACCTGGGTAGTGAGGAACCTTATTTCCAAAATAACAACAATGATCATTCCTTGATTATAGTGATAGTGGGGAACTACAACTTAGTATTTTCATCAAATACTGGAAACCTTAGTCACATATCTCTTGTATTTTATCACACCAATATCCACCATTAGATTTAAGCATAAAATTCATTTTATCTAATAATCAAACAGAACAAAAAAAACTCTAATGGTGGGAAATTGCAAAACTGTGAGGCTCTTTAAATTGGTGAAAATGATATAATTTTTGTCCATATCTAATCATTAGTAGGATGACATTCCCATCATCCTCTCTCCCATAAATTTCTTGATTTGTATTAGGTCCTATAGAATTTAAGGGGCATGCCGTCAACATTCTGTGATATGAGTATGGTCACGCAAAGCTCCATAAAGAGATAGGGCTATGGGCTGGATGACCCACGCCCTCATTCAAAGCTTATTCCACTTCACTCTACATTTAAAGAGAATAACTTACAATATCACAAGCTCAACAGTAAGCCACATCAATTCATTGAAAAATTCATTAATTTTAAAATTAACGTAGGAACTTCATCCGTCATATATAACAATGCATTATCTTATAGATTTCACATCACATATAAGGATCTAAATCTTGTTCAGTGTGTTTACAATTTTCATTTAAAGAAAAACTGCAAAGGTGTTTTAACACCAAATAAATTGATTTATCTATAGCTTAAAAAATAAGATAGAGGTTACATACCACTTGTGATGACCAAAATAGATGATGTCTAGATGGTAGAAAATGAAGAGCCAACCCCAATTCAAAAATCCAAAAAAAAAAAAAAAAGCAGAAAGGACGAAGATGAAACATAGCTTCATTTTAAAAATGTGTTTTGAATTTGGGGGAAAGAGGTAAAAAAAGGTTCGAATTTGTTCGATATCTTACATCGTTAGGATATCATAAAGTGAGATATCCTATTAAGGCCTTGTTTGGTAGGTTTACTCTTTTTCTTTTAGACCTTCCAAAATAGATCCATTAAAAAAAGAGCCATAAGAAAAAGAGGCTAGAATAAAAACTTGTGTTTACTAATACAATAATCTATTTTAAATAGACTTTTTCAAATCTATGGTTGAAAGTTTTGTATGAATTTCTCGAGATTTACAAGGTATCAAGCCTTGCAATTTGACCCCATAATCATCTTCATCCTTTCAAAGGGATCTAACGGCTTGGATTTTATGTTCGAGGCCCACAAATTTCAAAAATAATATTCAATAATTCACTTTTTTAATAAATATCTCAAGATTAGTGATGATCCAATGGCTGAGATTTGATCTCATAGTGAACAATGACCTTATAACATTTCTAATGGTTTGAATTGTGATTTATTATCGCGGAAATGATAATAATAAAGAAAAAAGGGACTGCCTCATGTGCACATAATATAAAATAGAGCATATTACATCAATAGTTGAAGGTTTTTTTACAAATTTATTGAGATCCAAAATGCATAAAGCCCTGAAAATTGACTCTGTAACTCTGTTCAGCCTTCAAACATTTCCAATGGTTTGGATCTTGTGATTGGGGCCCCATAATTTGAAAAAATAATATCCAATGGCTTACTTTTTTATATATATCTCAAGAGTGGGGATGATCTAACGGCTGAAATTTGGTATCATAACCGTGTTTGATCTTCTAAACATTTTTAACGGTTTGGATCTTGATTTACTATCCGAATTTCAAGAAAAAATGGAAAAACTGGTCTGGGCATAATCCATTGTAATCATTGTAGCTCTGCCTCTTTTTTTTTTTAACCTCTAAGGTTGGCCGTGGAAAATAGAAGTAAAGCTTCTAAATGTCTAAATTGGATAGAGCACAATAGCCCATATCCAAATGCTCTTGTTTTTATAAACCCTACAAGCTTTAGACATTTTGACAAATAGAGCCTAAAAATATTAATGCCAAACATGCACTAAGTTAGGATATCAAACATTGCGATATCCTATTTTTTTGGGACATCTTATAGTTAGATATCCTATTATTTTAGGATATCGCAAGTTTAGGAGAAAAACCAAAATTTTTCAGGCATCCTTTCTTGTACGTTAGCTATGTGGTAAATAATTTTTGGTGAACAATTTTTATGTATTTGTCAGGTTTCAGGGCTTCCGTACTATAATAATTCCTTAAAAAAAATATCCCACATCTTATCTATCTACCCACAGTGTTGTTACAATCTTCCCTTTCGTGTGAATACGCTCTTTTGCATCCCAAACCCATGGCTAGTAAAAAAAAAAAAAAAAAAAACTGCCCCTCAAACTAATCTCAACCACCCCTACATGTGCTCCTCTACATCGGCCACTTCATCTCGTGATCTCCATCCACCTAAGTCTTCGATTGCCTGTCTGTTGGAGTCCAGCTCTGAGTGAAGGTTTTTTGCAGGTGACCTTAAGTGGTCCTATCAAAATCCACTACTTTACTGTGGGCAGTCTGCCGCCCACACGGGCTATTGGCCGCAACCAAAACTAGGCTGCCTCCCGATGAAGTGGCGGGCCATGATACCCACCCACAGTTCTAATAAGAAAACCCTGATCCCAATTCACGCCCCTCACTCGGGGTGACTTGACGTCTTGCAGGGCTTTCATATTTCTGCTCACGTGATTGTAGCTTATTGAAGGTCACATATATGAGTGGCAAGAAAGACGTGATTAGCAAGAAAGACGTCGACATTAACACTAATCCAGTCCAGAGCATATTCCTCGTAAGAGAAGATCGGCAAAGATGATCAGAGGAGAGAACAGCGGTCACAATGCTACATCTTCCGATTTGGCTGAGTCCATGGCAACACGTTGCGCTGCTAAGGTGGCCCAGTGGAACACCCGTACAAGGCTTTCCAGCATCCATCGCGTCCCCGACAAGATCCGAGCGGTTGACAAAGACGCATATGAACCTCAAATGTTATCCCTCGGCCCCTACCACCGGTCCAACACAAAGTTACGGGCCATGGAGGATCACAAATGGCGTTATCTACAAGCGATCCGCCATCGAAACCCAGAGAAGACATTGTGCAATTATCTTGAAAAAATGAAAGAGTTGGAAGGACAAATTCGGAGCTTCTACTCTGAAAGAGAAGAAATTGACAAGATCAACAGTGAAGAGTTAGTGGAAATGATGTTGCTTGATGGTTGCTTTGTTGTTCAACTCTTTCTTAATCAGAAGGGCGAGGATGCTGCTGCTGAAAATCTAATTGAGCACTCTTCTAATCAGGAGGGTGAGGACGCTGCTGGAAGCATCGATGACCCGATTTACAGTATAAACTGTATCTTGCCCATTATATCCATGGACATGTTGCTCCTGGAGAACCAACTGCCTTTCTTTGTTCTGCAACGCATATTCGAATTTGCTGTCAAGCCATCGAGTACTAGTATTTCTCTGGTAAGCCTCGCTGTTAAATTCTTTCGCTGTTTAAATCCCAACGAGGTAAAAGAGACCAAGAAAGAGATCCTTCAATTGGACCCAATTTTACATTTGCTACATCTTTATCATTTGCAAATCCTTCCAGCATATGACCATCATCCCATAACGGTGAAACGAACACATTTGCCTCTACATTTCCCTTCGGCAACAGAGATGCGGTCCTCATGGATCATGTTTGGGAGGAGGCGGGGTACATCCGACTTACTGGATGTGGCATTCGAAGATGGCGTGTTGAGAATTCCACGTCTCTGCATCAACTATTCTACCAATTCTGTATTTCGGAACTTGATCGCTTGGGAACAGTGCCATCCCAAGCGCCCAAACTACTTCACTAGCTATGCGATCTTCATGGATGGCCTCATCAATTCAGCTTCAGATGTTGCCTTACTCAAAGAGCGCGGGATTATTCAACATTGCTTGGGCAGTGATGAAGAGGTGTGTCTTCTCTTCAACAAGCTGCGTATTGGTATCCCTTCTAATTTTGAGAAGAATTCCTTCTCCGCCCTTTCTGACGCAATCAAAAAATATCAACAAAACCCGTGGAACAAGTGGCGGGCCCGCATCATAGCCGACTATTTTAAAGATTCATGGAACACTCTTAATTTCCAACTCTCAGTGATTGCTATATATCTCACTGCAGTGCAAACTGTCCTTGCCGTACTTTCCTATAAGCGATCTTAATAAATACAAGATTCGACATGTAATTATTCAGTTATGTTACGTTATGTTTTTCAAATAGGAATGGGTTTCAGCTCTAGTTATCACATCCACTTGCTTCTCTTCATTTTTTCTGTTTTTTTCCTAAGTTGGGCTAAAGTCAAAAGTGTAACATCCTCATTCTTCGTACTTGTGTTACTAAATGCCAACACCACTCAAACATGAGCTTTTTTTTTTTTTTTTCCAAAACTCAAACATGAGTTTGTGGGCAGCTTTTCTTCAAATTGGTTGTTCATCTCTGCTCACTTTATGGTTTTTGTTTTGTTAATAAAAAATGTAGATGAGAAAGCATTCAACAAGGGCCAGAAAATTAAATCCAATTGGAATGATTGGAGCATACAGGTATAAATCATTATGCCGGCGGCACACATCAAAACAAAAAAAATATATTACAAAGTGGGAGAAAACAGTAAAGCCTCACTATCGGCATTGCAAGAATCCTCTACTCAGTCAACTGCCCGCACAACAAGCTTGAACACAGTTTAATTAAATCTACAAAAGTGATTACCTGATTTCATTGAGATTAAAATAAAAACTCCATGGGCGGATGGCCCCACATGGCCTTACCCGATCAGTAAAATACAAGAAACTGCATCTGAAGAGTTATTAATTTTCCATAATCATAGAATCAAGATAAATAAATCTGAATAACTTTCAAGATAGTCCTAAATCCTTAGCCTCCCGGAAAAGCGTTTGCAAATTAAGCTATAGCTACTAGCCCACTCGACAGTTAAAGAGGCAACAATGAGACCCCATTTATTAACCACAAAAAGGAGATCAAGGGAATGCATTCTAGTATCCACCCTTTCCATTGGCCACTAAAGCCAAATCTACAAAAAATATTCTAAATTTTTTTTTCAACAGGATCATACACCTTTTCCATATCAATTTTGAAGATTATGCGACCACTTTCTTGAGTCTCTTAAGTTCATTGACAAAGAGCACCCATCTCTTCAAATCTTTTTTCAAAAAAAAAAAGATATTATTAAGGATGCATCCGTTTCGTAGAAAGGCCCTCAAATAGGCTGAGGAAAGACCATTATTATCATCCTGTCTGTTTCTAAACCCCAATTATAAAAGAGAAAATAAGGCTACGTCTCTATTAAACTCCAATTTCTCCAAAGCATCTTGTATGCTGTTGGCCAACAGATTCACAAGATGAACCCCATTGACCCAAGAAGAAATCACAAGATGAAACTTTACAGGAGAGCAAAATGTCTTAATTTCATTAAAAAGGCAATCCTTTAACTTTAAAAATGTTATTTTGGAAGTGCCCTGTAAGTCTTTTCCTTTAATCTTCACTTCCTCATAAGAAGCCCATTTCAAAGGATCTCTTAAATCTGTATGAATTAGGCAAATGGGTCCCATTAAATTACTTTTTGATACCTAAATGTTGACTGTAAGAATTCAGCAGACGGCAAATAAAAGAAAGAGACTATTAAGGGGTACCATTGATATTTGATTTTTTAATCTCAGAAAATGTGTCTACAGAGGGTTCTGTGATTTTAATCTAATGGTTACAAGTGGTCATAAAATTGTAGGGTGAAATCTCAATGCATTCATGCATTTTGTTAGTTTGCAGCCTGGTGCACGAAAAGATTGATGGTTTTTTAATTAAAAAAAAACCATACTAGCTTTTACTTAGTAGTGACCATTTGGTGTCACCGTCCTCAACTGTCATGTCAGTTGTGTGGCATTCAATTGGATGCCTCTGTGAATGTGGTTTTAAATGGATTCTTAATCCTTTGATTATCCGAAGTCTTCGACCCGATAATGGTTTGGGTCTTTATTTAAGTCTCAATAAATAAATGAGTTCAAGTCTAAATTCTATTTTTTGACCCGTAACCTAAACAATTCTAGGTCTAGTCATATCTTGATTTTAACCTGTGGACCTAACACCTAACATATTACCTTAATTTTTAGAATTTTTCCTCATAGTTACTTTCTCTGCAAAGCATTCTCTAAACCCCAAATTCAGATCCGAACCTGCCCCTTGCACAGATCCAATTTTGGTTCTGACTCGATATCCTCATTAATGATTTCAGTTCCGAAAGTAGAAAACTGATTCCGAATCAATTCTTGGTCATTCTTCTCATTAATGGTTCCAGTTCTTAGGACATCATAGATCCATACCAGAACCAACTCATTTATAACCCTATTTGTTAAAATACAATGGAAAAGGCACCAACTTAATTTTTGAGGATCTAAAAGTGTTTTTATCGACTACGCTTCTTTCAAGGGGTGTTTGGATAAGCACAGTATATAATATTAATAAAATTGGATATTGTAAGATTTTATTATTGTAGAACAAAATAGTACAATATTATAAGTGATTATGTTTAGTAGTATCTTGACAGATTTATTTTCTTGATATTTGCTTCTACAAGGATGTAGAGGAAGAAAAAATTTTGCAATTTTTAGTAAAAAGTCATATATTGTAGAATATATTCTACGTTAGCCAAATACCTAATTTTTAGGTAGGTAAATTTTATCATAATGTAATATACAATATTTATCTCTTGGTAGGGTTTAAAATCAAGTTGGAAGGTAGAACCCTCTCAACTAAACTACTAATAACAGTGCCAACCATCAATCTCATGTAAGGGAACAATATCAATAGTTATGGTACAGGTGCAAAATTTTGCATTGTGGGGCTAACTCAACATAGAAAACCATTCATGAATGGCAAAGCCAGATTATGCCTCGAAATAACTATGTTATCCACCTTTAGGCTGAAAAAGGATAACTCTAATAGATGATTTTTCATTCTGATGTGAGTGAATTCAGGCCAGTATGCAACCTAAAGTACCACCCAACGCAACCTAAAGCCTAATTTCACATTCAATGCTCTGCTTGACTAGAAGTGGGACCCATAGCGACCCTAGCTTTGATCAAAACCTAAATATCACCACATTTGAATAATCACTTTTACTTGCTAAATGTTGAAGATTGCCGAGTAAAACAAAATGAATGCTGAAGATGGTTGTGAGCGACCCTATCATGAAAAAGACTAAAAAAAGAAAAATTAATGAATAGACCATCTGACAACCGTAATATTTAGTTATGATACATTCACAAAAGGCCACACAAATTTATGATGTGCATGTGTGACAATGTACAAAGACATTGTTGATAACACTTGATCTTCCTCACGAGAAAATACCTTTACAACAATAATTATAGAAATTAAATGGAAACTACAAGGGCTGCTTTTTCTCTTTTTTTTTCTTAATGAGAAAGGGAAATATTATATGAAGACCCAGTGGGCAACAGCAGACAAGGAGAGGGTCACAGGGATAGGGGATGCTGAGACAGGACCGCTGAGCTGCACATTTCCTTGAGTTGTGCACTACATTCACAAAATAAACATAAGTATTTTTTTGCAAGAGAAGCCCCCTCTTAAATCCATACTAGTGGTGTTTCAATGAAATGAGCAACAAACTTTTTATAAAAAATCAAACTGCACAAGATACGTGGGTCTTACCCACACATGCCTAAAAGTTCGTGCAGAAGGCCATTAAAAAGAACAACTCCAGCCATGTCTGCTTCCAAAGATCAAGCTACTAAAATAGCTAACATTTAGGAGGTTATTTAGTAAGTGGATTTTATTTGATATAAAAGTAGATCTTGATTGAAAGTGTCTTCGGATGGATTAGGACTTAAAACTCTATATATATATATATATATATATAATTGTACTCCCTCTTCTTTAATTCATTGATGATAAATTTTCTACCTTGAGTTTTTGTTTCCACTTATGTGTTTGTGTTGTGAGACAAGAATAGTGGATCTTTGATATGGACACAATTTTTTGGCGCATAAATGTGCCCGGCTTTTAGGAATTATACTGCAAGCTCACCGCTATATTACATCAATGATTTACGTAAAATTGTAGTATATGGAACACGTACCCCTTTAAAAATTATAGCCTCTAACCAACCGTTAGGAATAAGAACGCAGACCCATCTTTATAGGAATTATAATGTGGGCCCATATATATAGAAATTATAATGTGGCCCCATTTTTACGATTTTAAACATGTGGCCTACCTTTAGGGTGTACAAAGTGGGGGTCACCTTTTGTGATTGTGAGCACACCTACCTTAAATCATGAGAGCATAAAATATGACGGGGTTATAATGACTTTTTGTTTTTAGTTGTTTGTTAAGAAAATATTTTTTTGACTTTTTATATAAAAAGTAGATTGTTTTTTGTAATTTAACAATTGCTTTTTTACTTGTGAATTCAAAATTTTGAATTTATGTTATTTTTTTTATAGAAATTTTACTTTACTATACTCCACTCTACATAACAAACAAATAGAGGAAATTCATGTGCGCAAGGCTTAGCTTTTAGCAATTACAATGTAGAACTTGCTATTAGCGTCATTTTTGAGATTTTTATGAGTTAGTTTTCATTCTAATCAATTATAAGTTTTGCATTGTCCACTACTATTTGGTTTAGCTAAAAAAATAAATAAATAAAGACTTCATAGCATTTTTTTACAAGCAGAAGCTTTAATTGCTAATATACTTTTAAAATAAAAGGCTATAATTAGATGTTTATCAAACACTCTAATATATAGATAAGCTGTAATTATAAAACAAGAGCTTTCTGCTCACATCATCGACACTAATCGAATCCAGAGCCCCTTCCTTAAAGAGAGAAGATCGACAGATGAAACAAAAAAATGTTTAATGGAGATAAAAGCGGTGATAGTACTACATCTTATGATGATGCATGGGCAAGGTCCATGGAAAAGAAACTCAATGCCAAAAGGCCCAGTGGACATCAAGTAAAACTCCCTGCCATCTGAGTCCAACACAACATTCGAGAAGTTGACAGAGGCGCATACGAGCCAAAACTGTTTTCCATCGGCCCCTACCACCGGCCTAAACCTGAGCCACAGGCATAGAGGATCATAAATGCCGTTCCGTGGACGCCATCCTCTCTTGAAAGCCAGACATAAAGTTAAGCCATTATCTCAATATAATAATGAAGTTGGAAAGAGAAGCTCGGAGCTTCTACTCAAAAGTCAAAACCCATCTCCCTCACTAGTATAGAGTTTGTTGAAATGATGTTTTTGATGGTTGCTTCATTGTTGAGCTATTTCTAATATTTCTAAAAGATCCGCATGATGGTAGGAATGCAGGTGGCCCAATTTACAGCACAAGCTGGTTCTTGCCCGCTATATGTGTGGACATGTTGCTCCTGGAGAACCAACTGCCTTTCTTCGTGCTGGATCACTTATTCCGATTAGTCCTTACACTTACACCATATGCTTCCCTTGGAATCATACATGTCGCGCTTAACTTCTTTAGGCAGTTACTTTCCAACATGGGGGAGATCCCTCAAGATCACTCATCTTGTCCTGACTCAGTTTACCATTTGCTGCATCTTTTTCATTGGCATTTCAGTTGTCAATTGCCTTATATGAAAATCCTGCGCTGAAGGCCAATATACTATGCGAACTACCGCACATGCCTTCGGCGAAAGAGATCACGTACCCAATCATACTAAGAAGGAACAAGCATGCATACAACATGCTGGATGTGAGATTTTTGGAAACTCCACAACTCTACATCGACTATTCTACCATCTCTGTATTTCAGAACTTGATCGCCTGGGAACATTGCTATCCCGAGTGCAGAAACTACTTCACAAGCTATGCAATCTTCATGGATTGGCTCATTGATTCACCTGAAGATGTTGCCATACTCAAGAAGTGGAAGATTATTCAACATGTATTGGGCAGTGATAAACAAGTGGATCTGCTCTTCAACCATATGTGTATTGGTATCTCTTCTACTTTTGAGCCTAATTTCCTGTCAGACGTCTGCTGTTAGTGGACAAATTTCAAAGAAGAGGATTGAAACAAGTGGCGGGCCTCGTTGATACCCGGTAGCACTAAATGTTTATGGGAGAAATTTAATTTTCAACTCACACCGGTAGCTGTACTTTTCACCTTAGTGCAAACTGTCCTTGTCGTACTTTCCTATAGGCGGCCTTCCTAAGTTCAAGGTTGGACTTAATCTTGTTTTGTTGAATTGTATATTTTAAACAAAAATGATACTCTGCTCTTGATCCCAAATGAATTTTTCAATGGGGTTGGGCCTGTGGGGTTAATTTTCCTGCTAACCACCACAAGCGGTTTGAAAAAAAAAAAAACTCATAAAAGAGTCTCTCGGATTTTGCTTTCTTTTAGGAGTCATTTATTTGCAATCATTTTACATTTACGAATGATTCATATATGTAATGATTATACATGCTTATATTTGTTTGAGATGTAAAAATTGAATATGACAATATACTTATTTTGTGTCCAGAATTTTCACACCTAATAAGGTAAGATGTGAAACTACTATTACAAGGCGGAGCCACATGATTGTATGTCTTCGCCGTCCATCATGTTTTCTTTAATTTTTACACATTTGTGAGGCCCCAGAAGTCCAACATGAACAATCCAAAAGACAAATTAAGGCCAAGGGACCAGTTTTCAACCACTGATTTGTCTCAAATTTTGAGATATTTGCAAAAATCTCCAAATGTAAAAATGGCCATTCTCAAAATTTATGAGCCCTGTTTTCATGATCCGAATCATTAAAATTCTTTAAAAGGAAAGTTACAGCTATGAAATCAAATTTAAAATCTTATTTCACCATAGATTGTGAGATATGTACAAAAAAAAAACCTACAACCATTGGATTATCTATTATTTTATGCACAGTTTTCAAATTCAAGGAACACAGTTTGAATTTTTACTGTTTTTTTATGCATGTGGGCTCCACGATCTTGATTTGAGCCGTTGGACTCTTTAAATTGACCAAAACAGCCATAGAACCAAATTTCATATTTAAATACCACATGAGTTTGCAAATACTTATAAATAAAAAAAGGATCCTTAAGACTGAAAATTTGTAAATATGAACCGTTCAATTTCTTTGGAATGCCATATTTTCCAAAGAGGTCAAGTCTCATGCTTCTATTCATCATATATTTTAAAACATTTGTGAAAAGATGGAAAAATGGTGAAGACTTTGTGAAAAGATGGTGGGCCGTTTGATCCACTTTAATTCACAAACAAAGAGGTGTGAAAAAGATAAACAATTAAAAGTGTTTCACATGTGGCTCATTTTACTAGAGATCCCTCAATATCACTCATTTTACCATGACTCATTTTGCCAGTTGTTAGATCTTTATCATCAGCATTTCAATTGTACTGGGATGTTCCATCAAATATCTCATCCTAGAAATTCTAGGATAGCCATCATACCACCCAAACTAGAGCGCGCGGTTGTCCAAATCTATCCCTTCTGCCACAGAGATCCCTGCCTAGGGATCAAACTGAAAAGGAAGAAGCATGCATCCTGCATACTGGATGTGGCATTCGTGCATGGCATTTTGGAAATTCCACATCTCTGCATCGACTATTCTACCAGTTCTATTCTATATTTCAGAACTTGATTGCCCGGGAACAGTGGTATCCCGATTGCGGAAACCACTTTACAAGCTATTTAATTTTCATGGATTTCCTCATCGATTTAGCACAAGATGTTGCCGTACTTAAGAGATACGGCATCATTTAACATTGGTGGGGTAGTGACGAAGAGGTGGCTCGTCTCTTCAACCAGATGTGCACGGGTATCTCTTAATTTTGAAGTTGCAGATAGTTTGCTGATGTCCCAGGTTTCTAAACTAGGATCAATTTTTCAAAGTAGACCCTACAGTAGGTTACAGGCCCAGATCATACGCCAAAACTTTGAAGATCCATTGGCCATTATTAATTATCAATTCACACTGATGATAGTAATTTTCACAGTTGTGCAGACTGTCCTTGCCCTACTTTCCAATAAACAAAGAACACAGGAACAAAAATAATGCAGTATGTAAATGTGAACAGAATGTTGCCTTCTCTCTCAACGTCACAGTTGAAGGGAATGTGCACCCGTTATTTATAAGTGAAAATTGGTCAGTGTACAGATCATTTGGCACATATTTAGGAATTTACATCAAATCATATAATACAAAATTTGGATGTAAATTGAAATGTGCATCTGTCATGAGTTCGGTGAGATAAGTGCTAAGTCATTTGGATAGGTCTTGAGTTGACCATGATCGAATGTGATCTTCTTGATTGTGTGATTGGGTTGGCTAACATAAACGACCATCCTAAGTACAAGGTTTGTTAGTGGTCACTTTTCCCAGTGCAAGGTTTTGTTAGCCGATGCGCTTGAGGTGGTGGAACTTGGAAGCCATTGATGGAGCTTCTGACTGGTCTATTAGGCCTATTCTGCTGGATGTTAAGGCTGTTGCTACCTCTTTCTATATATAAAACCTTGTCTTATTTCCCATGGAGTTTTTACTCAGAATGGCTCATTCTTTGGCTAAGAAATGTTATGACCTTGGTTTGGACGGTAGTGGAGCTAGGGTCTGCTTATGAAATTTTTTGGAAGTCAGTGCTTGCCTTTGGTTTGTTTCTTCTTTCCTTCTGTATCTCCCCTTTTGTTCTTCCTCTAATGAAATTTTTGCCGGTATACCTTAGGAAAAAAAAAACATAGAATATAAAGTTGGACATAGAAGTATATTCGGTTCTGTTAAGTTCTGTATCTCAAATACAAATGAAATTAAGCTCATTTATCACACTGATTCACTATTGCTTTTCTTCAAACTGGTTAGTTCATCTTTGCTCGCGCCCTAATATTTTTTTTATTATTATTAACAAATTAAAATGAAAGCATTCAACAAGGGACCAAAAGGCGAATAGAGAAGATTGGGCATAGAGGTATAAAGCAGTATACGGTACCCCAGAACAGAAGGAAAATTACAAAAATTGGAGGAAAGAATTGAACTTCACTTTCGCCCTTGTTTAGCCAAAAAAATCAGCCATTCTATTAACTAACCGTGCAGTGTTCTTGAACATCGTTTAAATAGGCAAAAGCAATGACCTGATTTCATTGAGATCACCGTCCCACACCCAAAGAATAAAACACCAGAAATTGTATTTGAAGAATTATTTTTCATTATCATAGAACAAGGACGAATAAATCCAAATAACTTCTAGAATAGTCCTAAATCCTTACCCTCTAGAAAAGATTTGCCAAATTAAGCTTTAGGAAAGCACCAAAGGGTCCCCTCTCTGAGCCCGCTCAACACTTAAAAGAGACCAGAAGGGGTACGACCCATTTACCAAACTAAACAACCGGAAAGGATCACTCTTTCACCGAGAATAATGACCTTGTATAGGATATTGATGGTCTTAGCTGGCAGATATAGTTTGTTGATTACTTTCCGTGAAATCAAATTCTTACTAATCTCTGCCTGCCAATGAACATATTATAAACTCAGCCTTTTTGACACTCGACTCTAATACAAAAGGAAAGAGTGTACCCAACCATATGATTCATCCTTCCAAAATGTCTCAATTAATCTTAGGGCTTCTTTGATGATCATTGCCAATGCCTCATTTTATTTCTTCGTTGTTGTTGTTTTTTTTTTTTTCTTCGATGGTATATCTTCTTTTCCTTATCCATACAACTGTGTTTCACTAGTTTTAAGGCTTCGAGATTAGATGAGTATATCTTATTTCCCTTATCCAATCAAAATTGGACCGCACCCAGATGCTCGATTTTTCTCTCAAAGCATTTTTTTCATTAAAACACATAAGTATTCAATGTATAAGAAATTTTCTTAAGTGCTTAAAAAAGAAAACCAAAGCCACTGGGTGTTTGACAGCACCCAAAGGCTATTTGATGCTTACTTCTTAAAATTCACCTTTGATTTTCATTTTTAATTGCTTAAAAAACCCAATATATTGAATTCTAATGTATTTTAACGATTGTCTTTGGTTTATGAAATTAAAGAATTCACAAAAAAGCATGTTAACAATCATACTTATGAGGCCATTTATAGTTTAATTTGTCTCACCTACTACCTTTATTTTTTAGGTAGCAGATTCGATGTAGGACATCGGGCTGGAACTGGTGCATACTATCAAGAATGAATGGCTACTCTGCTACGGATGTCAATCTTATCCTAGAAATGTCCATTTCGAGTTTGGTGTCTCCTTGGTGTGCAAAAACTGAGGCATTGTAAGAGGACCATATCATAGAAACAGGCCGTCCATAAGAGTTGGGCAAATCAAATTGTCTTCAAGACAAGCTTAAGCTGTGTGTCCTATTCTCTCCTTTAGCTTCAATTCCTATTTTCAGACGCACATTTTTTTGTAATTTTTCTCCAAAAACACAAAGACATCAAACTTCATTATTAAGAGGACAAGACATAGCTCTAGCAAGATGGGGATAAATTTTAGAGGCCAAAAAAATGTGGACTACTAAGTTATGCATATTATGATTTTCAACCAAATCAAGGAATGATAAATATCTATATATATATATTTAAAAAAGAGGTACAGACAACATTAGCTAGGATGAAGAGAAATGTAGCACCAGAGCTTCAATGAAATATCTATAGAAACGCGTGTACAAGAAGAATGATTGATGAATGGAGAAAAGCAATATGGATTATGGACCCTTTCTACAAAAACAAATGACACATTCAGAAACTTGCAACTCGATGAAACTGTGTGAATAAGTAATAAAGCATCATCTACAACAAGAAGAAATACTTAGAAGAACCATTTCAACCTCGGGCTTATCACTGCAATTCTATATCCATTGTCTTCATCCTTTTGATGAACCTTTTCTCATAGGGGTGGAGCCAAATGAAAATCATCTAGGGCAGTCGTCCCACATCAGCTCAAAGAAACCCATGAAACTCATAATGCGCCAGTGGCCCATGCCTATAATGTTTCATAACTACTGCCCCATATCATATCTCAAAACAGTATTTCGAAGAAAACCTTCCACCTTCGATCTTCCTCTTTTCAACCTAGGCAAGAAAAAACCTCGCCCCTTCTTTGCATGAAATCACCTAGGCTGGCTTCATTGGTCTCTCAAGTCTCATTATTAGCTGGCGACAGTTTGTTCAGCTCCACCCCCCCCCCCCCCCCCCCCCAACTCTGTCCCCCTCACAGCCTTACTCAGTCACTCTCCCTCTTTACGTTTCACTACTTTCTGCCGCCTCTCTCTCTTTCTCCCCCTTTCTTCTATGATTTATTCTTTGCCAAGGCATTACCAAAAAAATTTTAAGGTTTTGGTTCGTTTGATTTCTGTTTGGGGGTTAGGGTTGTGACGATTTGGGGCTTTTTATTTACAGCTCAAACATTACTTGATTTTGGGTTTTGATTTCTGTTTGGGGTTTAGGGTTGTGATGATTTGGGGCCTTTTATTTACAGCTCTAACATTACTTGATTTTGGGTTTTATGGATCTTGTATTTGTGTTCTTTGATCTATGAAGGTTGTTGTCGTCTTGTTAAATCTTCTGGGATTCTCCTTTTTTTTTTTTTTAACAATTTGAGGTATGACTAGGATTTTTTCTACAAATGATAGGCTAATTTACAAATGAATGTTTATATACTACAAAAGTATCGGCTGGTGGAAGGTTAGGCCTCATTACATGATGCAGGGCCTAACATTTACATGATGTGGGGCCCAACATTTGTAATGACCCGAGCCCACTACCTGCATGATATTGTCCGTTTTGGCTCATGGAATTTCAACTCAATCTTATTGCATGGTTTTAAAAGGCCTCATGTGGGATTAACGCAAGGCCGCACTTACATACCAGGATCAAGACTTGGATGTTTCCGATGTGGGACTTAAACAAAGTCTCTCAATGCTAACTGAAGCAAAGTCTCACAATGCTAACTGAAGCACTCTACCGTTACCCTCGTGGATTCCCCTATCTTGGCTCAGAGGAGCACTTGACATGGTCTTGCCTTAAGGGATCACCCAAGCGGACTAGGGTCTCACACTCTCGGACTAGGGTCTCATATCCTCTCCTACTGAAAATAGAACTGTCCTCGGCTCTAATGCCATCTATGACAACCTGAGCCAACTACTTACATGATATTGTCTGCTTTGACTCATGAAATTTCAACCCAATCTTGCTACACGGTTTTAAAAGGCCTCATTTGAGCGTGGATCACGAAATATATATTTGAGGCAACAAAATGAAAGGCTAAGATTATTTGAATGATTTAAATTATATGTTTTATGGTCCACATTCAAATGAGGCCTTTTAAAACCATATGGCAAGATTGGGTTAAAATCCCATCAGCCAAAGCGGACAATATCAAGTGGGTAGTGGGCTTGAGTCGTTACAAGATTTTAAGTCCGAATCATTCAATTAAGGATCACTCTTTTCTATGTGATTAGAGTTAATATCAAAATTTAGGAAAGAATATTGATATCAACAATATTAGTTTGAATTTATTTTCTAGGATGATTAAAAACAACCAGCTGATTTTCACTTAAAAATGTCCACCTCAAATGTGGCCATTTTGAATGTAGATGAAAGATTGGCAATTTAATTTCAGGTCAAATTATTTTTCAGATTTAGATCGGGTGAAACTTGATAATCAGCTTGAGACTTATATAATTGATATGTGCACCAATAGTAAGTTTTTAAAAGTGAAAGGAATCAACGGCCATGCTTAAAAGATGGTTGAAACAAAAAAGGGCATTTTATATCCCTTAGCTTATTTGCTCTTGAAATCAACACTAGTCCTACCATTTACTACCACCGCTTTGCTACCACTACTATTGAGAGAGTATTTTCTGCTATGAAATCATAAAAAATCAACTTCGCAATCGAATGAAAGATAAGTAGATCAATGATTGTTTGTTTAAATATATAGAGAAGTACTCATTTCACAACATTGATGACGAGACAATCATGCAATGCTCATGAAGAACCATTGAGGGCAATTGGAAAAACTTTCTTTTAGAGTTGAGATGACTTTTGATGAGAAAAATGTATGTTAGATGCCTTTTGAGTCTATTTAAATGCAATATATTTTCTCTTTTGATATTATAATGTGAAAAGTCTAGGCCCACCCAAATGAAAATCTTGGGTTCGGCACAGCTTTTCTAGGCCAAGTTTTTGGCCAAGATCTGCCATTGTTCTAAACTTGTTTTGTCAGCACAAGTAAGGGTGAACCCACTCAACTAAATATATCACAGAGTTGGGCTATAGTTACAAAAATCTGACAAAATATGAATAATTATTCAGTAGGACCCAACCAAGTTACTAGATTTGTTGACTACTCCAGTTGAGAAGTTTCCGAACTTTCACTGGTTACTGTCCGTAGATTTTACTAACCCATACTATGTATTGCTTATGTACATTTTTTTCTTTTAGCCGAGGGTATCCCTCGCTAGCCCAATCTTCTAACCTTTGGCCTCTGACCTAAAGGTAGAACCCGTTTCTACAAGCAAGGACTAATTCCTAGGGGATATATATTATATTGTATCGAATAACATAGAGCTTTAGTTACCAAACAACTAAATCTAGGGGTTTTTTCCATACAGTCACCATTAGCAGGGGATAACTTCATTGTTTTTACCAGAATCTATTTATTTACCAACACATTCTCCATACTGATCGTGAAAGTGGTACAAAAAAATACGGAATCGCAAAAGTTTACTTTATGCGATTTCGCAAAGGTTTTTACTTTATGCAATATCGCATAGCTTTTTCAGCTTCAGGCTTCACCAATGGCTTTTTCTAATTTCACAATCTGTAAATATAATGAGAAAGGCGCCCGTTGGCTTTTTTCAAAATCTGTTTGTGATATTGCATAAAGTTTTTTCACAATATCACAAAAATAAGAACCTTTTAGCTCATTCGGTGTATAGCTAGTACAGAAAACGTGTGGGTAAATATATGGACTTTGCTAAATACATGGGATTATCCATAGCTAATGTTGACCGTGCACAGGGCTTTTTTCTGTATGGTCACAAGTGGTGGATAACTCCATATGTTACCAAAGTCTATATATTTATCCACACATTCTTCATACTAGTCATACACTAGATGAGGTGAAACAATATATATATATATATTTTTTTTTTGCGATCTCGCACATATTTTATGCAATATTGCAAAAATAAATTATGCCATATCGCAAAGTGATTTCTTAAAAAGTCAACAAGTGCCTTTCCGTTTATATTTTCTTCCCATTTTGCGAAAATCAATAGTTGAGATAATGAAGGGACACAAAGAGTTTAAAGACAAGAAAAGAGAAAAAGAATGAAAAGATAAATCTATGGCGCAACAACTACAACTAGAAAATTGTGAGTTCAATGCACTGGTCACTCTTTACAAAGAGGATGAAGAAGATGACCAAGATTGGGGGTATGACAAATTAGGGTTTTGCAAAACAACAATCTACAATCTAAAGCAAGACCGGAGATTTCTACTAGAAGCTCCACCGAGGATAATATGCTTGCGTATTAGCAAAGAGGCTGGCAAGAAGGAAGGGAGCAAAAACGATCGAGGAGAAGTTTTACAGATGGTAAAAAAGGAAAAAGATGGTGGAGCCTGAAGTAAAAGAATATATGCGTATCACATAAAGTAAAAAACATTTTGAAATTGCATAAAGTGAACTTTTGCTATTTCACAAAGTTTTTTACCACTTTTTAGTTTTCATATGTGGAGAACGTGTGGGTAAATATATGAACTTCAGTAAGGCAATGGGGTTATCCGCCACCAATGGTTACCTTAAAGAAAAAACCCCATTTCTCCATGTAGCACTACTAGACCAGATTGGTCATCAGCTCTAACTGTTTGATATTAGTACAAACCTTTCTATGTCAAGCTTTCCTAAAAATCAGCCTCGATTATTAATTCATCTGAAATGTGTTTAGGACCTTCCGTTCGCAATTTTGCAAATCACAACAGAAAATCTTTTCTACAAATAAAAAGTTCAATGTCATGAATTAATTTGGCTCTTCTCTTCTAAACTGCCAGAAATTCTTTCAATAGATTTTACCACTCACACCCTCTCTCTAATACATCAAAATTCAAACATCAAAAAACCTGAAATTTGACTTCTTGTAAAAAGATTGGTTTTTAGCATGTTCCTCCAAAATTGTAATCAGATGTGATAGGCTATTATCTAACAGTCTATGAAACTACATCATCTGCCAAAAAAGAAGAGGGATACTCTTCTTGTTCAGATCTGAGGTTGACAGAGTCAACTCAGGGGATCATTGCAAAAACTTGTAAACTCAAATGATCTCTGCAAAAGCTTGAAAAACCAAGAGGGATACTCCCCTTGTTCAGATCTGATGTTGGCAGAGTCAGCTCATGGGATCCTTGTGTTGGGAAAAGAGAAAGAAACCAGAAGACCAAACACTCCACACAAAAGACACAGATTTACGTGGTTCACCCGATGTGGGCTACGTCCACGGAGATTCAAACCTGTTTCACTATTGTTAGAGATCACCCACGAGAAGAACAGCCCTCTCCTCGTGATTACAAGAGCACACAACTCTCCTTTGGTTCTTCTCTGCAGAAAACCAACTCTCTCTTCTCACCACACCCTCAGAATAACAAAAGCCCTAATAAATAGTAACCCTAAGCAATAACAACCGTCGGATCTGCCCTCATAACAAAGGGTCCAGATTAGACCGACTTATTACACGGTTACCCTAGATCAGGCTTCACCGGACCCATCAATCTCCCACTTGAAGACTGATCATTCTGAATGGCAGTAACAACAACAGAACACAGGTTCAAATCTCATCACCTTGTCTTCAAACAAGAAGTCCAACTGAAGCTGAGCACAGCTTCAGTTTCTCGATGTGCACCACCTTTGTAAGCATGTCTGCTGGATTCTGACTTGTGGAAATCTTATCCAATTTCAACACCTTTTCTTCGAGAAGCCACCGAATGAAGTGATATCTAATCCGAATGTGTTTGGTTCTTGGATGAAAGGCCGAATTCTTTGCAAGATGAATGGCACTCTGACTATCACTGTACAGCTTGCTGTCCTCCTGCTTCTTACTCAACTCTTCCATTAGCTCCTGTAACCAAATCATTTCCTTGCTAGCTTCTGTAGCGGCGACATATTCTGCTTCTGTAGTAGAAAGTGCAACAACATCCTGTAATTGTGATTTCCAACTGATTGCTGCACTACCCAAGGTGAAGACATATCCAGTAGTACTCCTACTTCTATCAAGATCTCCTGCCAAGTCTGAATCAACATAACCCTCCAGTTTGAGTTTTGGTCCACCAAAACACAATGCTGCATTAGTAGTTCCTCTCAGATATCTGAGAATCCACTTAACTGCTTCCCAATGTGTTTTTCCAGGGTTACCCATGAATCTGCTTACAACTCCCACTGCATGAGCAATATCAGGTCTTGTGCTAACCATAGCATACATCAAACTGCCAACAGCTGAAGCATATGGGATCTTTGACATGTCATCTCTCTCCTGTTCTGTCTTAGGAGACAACTCTTTTGAGAGTTTGAAATGGCTTGCTAATGGAGTGCTAACTGGCTTAGCACCTTGCATGTTGAATCTGTGTAGGACCTTTTCAACATATTCTGCCTGAGACAACTTCAATGTACGATTTGTTCTGTCTCTAGTAATTCTCATGCCGAGAATTTGATTCACAGCCCCCAAATCCTTCATTTCAAACTCCGTTGACAACTGTTTCTTCAGATTATATATTTCTTGCATGTTTGAACCTGCAACAAGCATGTCATCCACATACAAAAGGAGAATGATATAACAGTTATCGAAGTTTTTATAATAACAACAATGGTCTGCATGACATCGTTTATAACCTGTATTGCACATAAACCTGTCAAATTTGATATACCACTGTCTTGGGGCCTGCTTCAAGCCATACAAACTCTTTTTGAGTTTACACACCATGTCTTCCTTTCCTGAGACAGCATATCCTTGTGGCTGATACATATAGATATCCTCTTCCAAGTCACCATGGAGAAATGCAGTTTTGACATCTAATTGTTCAAGATGTAAATCTTCTACGGCCACAATGCTCAAAACACTTCTGATTGTGTTTAACTTAACCACAGGAGAAAACAGTTCGGAATAATCAATACCTTTCTTCTGCTGGAAGCCCTTTGCAACTAATCTGGCCTTGTATCTCTTACTGCCATCATGTTCATCCTTCAACCTGTACACCCACTTGTTATGCAATGCTTTCTTTCCCTCAGGCAACTGAACTAAGTCCCATGTCTGATTTGACAATAATGATTGCATCTCATCTTCCATGGCTTGCTCCCACTTAGCCCGAGTATCAACCTGCATTGCCTCTTCATAACATTCTGGTTCACCACCATCAGTTAACAACAAGTAATACATTGAAGGTGAATAACGCTGTGTAGGCTTATGAACCCTAGATGACCTTCTTACCGGTGTAGGTGTGTGAGGTTCCACCTGTGGGTTTACATTTTCATGTGATTCAGGTGCATCATTTTCAGGAACATCCCCTGTGTCTAAGTACTCTGTATTATCCTTGTGCACAGTATCCCTATCCTTATGCAAAACTTTCTCATTGAATACAACATTTCTACTTCTGATGATCTTTCTATTTTCTTCATCCCAGAAGCGGTAACCGAATTCATCAGAACCATATCCAATGAAAGTGCATTTTCTGGATTTAGGATCTAATTTGTCCCTCTTCTCAGCATCAACATGAACATAAGAGATACAGCCAAATACTTTTAGGTGTGAAAGATTTACCTCTTTTCCACTCCAAGCTTCCTCTGGTAATCCACCATCCAAAGGTACTGAGGGCCCACGATTGATCAAGTATACAGCAGTGCTCACTGCTTCTGCCCAAAACTGCTTTGGCAATCCAGCGTGCAGCCTCATGCTTCTGGCACGCTCTACAATGGTCCTGTTCATACGCTCTGCCACACCATTTTGCTGTGGTGTATTAGGAATGGTCTTTTCTCGCTTTATTCCATTTGTGGAGCAATACTCCTCAAACTCCTTGCTGCAGTACTCACCCCCATTATCAGACCTCAGGCATTTCAATTTCAGACCTGTTTCATTTTCAACCAAAGCTCTCCACTTCTTGAAAATACCAAACACATCAGACTTGTGTTTCATAGGATAAACCCATAATTTTCTAGTAGCATCATCAATGAATGTAACAAAGTAAGAAGATCCACCAAGAGAAGATACCTGTGTAGGTCCCCACACATCCGTGTGAACCAGCTCCAATCTTTCTGATTTTGGTTTCCTCCCTACTTTGGAGAAAGTGACTTTCTTCTGCTTACCGAAAACACAGTCTTCACAGAACTCTAAGTCCAAAGACTCGAGATCTTGTAGCTTACCTTTCGAGTGAAGGATTTTCATCCCTTTCTCACTCATGTGTCCGAGTCTACAATGCCATGTGTTTGTGTCTGTGCCTTTATCTGCAACATCAATGGAATTAGTACTGCTATGAGACAAGTAAAGAGTACCTTCCTTTTTACCGCGAGCAATAACCATACTCCCTTTTGTCACCTTCCAAGAGTCACCTCCGAAGGTTGTGACATAACCAGAGCTTGCAAGCTGACCAACAGATATGAGGTTTCTTCTAAGGCTTGGTACATGCCTGACATCATTCAATTGCCATGTGCCTCCGTTTGGCAATTTGATCTGAACATCTCCTTTGCCAATTATATCACAAGGTTCATCATCACCGAGATAAACTTTTCCAAAGTCACCTTTTACATAATTTTGGAGATATTCTTTGTGTGCAGTGGCATGAAAGGACGCACCAGAATCTATGACCCAAGATTCAGATTTATAATCAAAGGAAAGAATTAAAGCATCATGAACAGTATCACCTGCAACATTTGCGGAAGCATCACCATCATTGTCATTGTTACCGTTCCTTTGCTTATTTTTCTTTGGGGCTCTGCAATCCTTTTTTAAGTGTCCCTTTTTGCCACAATTCCAGCATGTAATCTTGCCTTTTGACGATCTTGACTTGCTTCTTGATTTCGATCTTCCACGACTCTGACCTCTTTCTGTATGCCTTCCTCTGTTTTCAACATTCAATGCACTTCCTGATGATTCACCTGAGGATTTCCTGCGAAGTTCTTCATCGATGACAGCACTCACAACATCATCAAATTTCAGTTTGCTTGATCCTGAGGAATTACTCAGTGAAGTAACCATACCACTCCAACTGTCTGGTAAAGATGATAACAATAGCAGTGCCCATATCTCATCATCGAAATGTACTTGTACCGATGACAATTGGCTCATGACTGTGTTGAACTCATTTACATGTTCAGTGACAATCCCACCTTCAGTCATCTTTATGTTAAACAACCTTTTCATCAAATGTACTTTATTTGAAGCGGATGGTTTTTCGTACATTCGTGAAAGGGCAGCCATAACATCTTCAGTGGTTTGCTCTTTAGAAATATTGAATGCAACAGATTTACTCAAAGAGAGTCTGATCGTACCTAAAGCTTTTCTGTCAAGCACCTCCCACTCTGGATCGGACATATTTGCAGGCTTTTTGGCTTTTCCTCCAAGTGGCAGATAGAAATTTTTCTGATAAAGAAGATCCTCTATCTGCATCTTCCAATATGCAAAGTTCTGACCATTGAACTTCTCAATTGTTTGCTTTGTATCGTCCGTCATTGCTCCCACTCAAACCAAGCTCTATCTACTTGATAATTTTTCTGTTAGTCAAACAGTCAATCTGTTCCGTCTATCTTGTAGATCTCGTCGCAACGAGTACACAGAAAAAAAAAGAGCTCAATTTGGAGTCCGGATGACCTCGAAACGTGCAAAACAATTCTGGCCGTCAAATCTGGTCAAACGGGGCCGTTGACTGTTGCTGACGTCGCTGCGCTGCCGGCTGGGCTTCTGGAGCGGACCCGGGTCGGGTTCGCCTGACCCGGGACGGAACTGTCCGTTTGCGCTGGGCTGGGCCGACTGCAGACAGGTCGGGTTGGACCTGACCTGACCCGGCCTGAACTTGCTGACTGGGCTGGACCTGCTGATGATGGGTCGGGTCGGACCTGACCTGACCCGGATCCAAACCACCTCGGAACTGCTGGGCTGGACTGAAATCGGGTCGGGTCGCACCTGACCTGACCCGAACCCGCTGCTACTGCCTCTGGACTGGACTGCAGTCGGGTCAGGTTGCACCTGACCTGACCCGGATCTGGACCCGACCTGGACCCGACCCCTTTCTTCCCCTTCTTCCTTCCTCTGTTTCTGCTGTCTGCAACAGAGGTTGCGCCGGCTTCTTCGTGGGGTCTTCGTCCTCGGCCACGGGCAGGCTGGGGTGGCAGCGGCTGATGGCGACTTCTCCGGCGACAAGGACGGCGATGATCCCGGCGGAGATCCCGAGATGCGCGCGATTTCCGGATCGTGCAGATGGGTTCTCCGTCCACGGCGATGGCCAGGCGATCAGCGGCGGCGGGCTGCGTGAGGAGACCGGTGGCGCTGCTGCGGCTTGGCGACAGTGCTGGTTGCAGGCCGGGAGGAGGGAGAAGAACAGAGATACAGTCGCAGTTTTTTTTTTTTTTTCTTCTTCTTCTCCGGTCGTCTCCTCCGGTGACGGACAGTCGACGATCGAGCCCGGATCCAAGTTGCTGTAAACAGAAACTCCACGATCCCACGATCTGAACCTGACTCTCTGATACCAGTTGTTGGGAAAAGAGAAAGAAACCAGAAGACCAAACACTCCACACAAAAGACACAGATTTACGTGGTTCACCCGATGTGGGCTACGTCCACGGAGATTCAAACCTGTTTCACTATTGTTAGAGATCACCCACGAGAAGAACAGCCCTGGTGGCCCATGCATCTTGCAAAGAATTCGGCCTTTCATCCAAGAACCAAACACATTCGGATTAGATATCACTTCATTCGGTGGCTTCTCGAAGAAAAGGTGTTGAAATTGGATAAGATTCCCACAAGTCAGAATCCAGCAGACATGCTTACAAAGGTGGTGCACATCGAGAAACTGAAGCTGTGCTCAGCTTCAGTTGGACTTCTTGTTTGAAGACAAGGTGATGAGATTTGAACCTGTGTTCTGTTGTTGTTACTGCCATTCAGAATGATCAGTCTTCAAGTGGGAGATTGATGGGTCCGGTGAAGCCTGATCTAGGGTAACCGTGTAATAAGTCGGTCTAATCTGGACCCTTTGTTATGAGGGCAGATCCGACGGTTGTTATTGCTTAGGGTTACTATTTATTAGGGCTTTTGTTATTCTGAGGGTGTGGTGAGAAGAGAGAGTTGGTTTTCTGCAGAGAAGAACCAAAGGAGAGTTGTGTGCTCTTGTAATCACGAGGAGAGGGCTGTTCTTCTCGTGGGTGATCTCTAACAATAGTGAAACAGGTTTGAATCTCCGTGGACGTAGCCCACATCGGGTGAACCACGTAAATCTGTGTCTTTTGTGTGGAGTGTTTGGTCTTCTGGTTTCTTTCTCTTTTCCCAACAACTTGCAAAAACTTGTAAACTCAATGGATCTCTGCAAAAGCCTTGAAAACCTCAGAGCTTTTCAATACTAAAAATACCACAAGTTGTTTCTACAAACAGTCAAATCACAGGAGGCATTCACAAATACCTCTAACAGAAGCCTCTGTTAGAAAAGGCCTCTCCCTGGGGAGTGTCGAATCTTGTTCACAACCCACGTGGACCATATAACGACTAACAAGTCAATTGAATCAATTTTACAACAAGACACACATTACACCAATCAAAAGAAGAAGAAATTTGCCACATTATTTCCCTCCCTCTCTCCATACCATTTGCAACATCTCTCTCTAGCCAACTACCGTCTTTTCTTCCAGTGTTCTTCCACTTCTAGTCTTCTTTCTCTCTTTCCAGCCGACTGCTTCTTCCACTGGTCGTCCCATTCTAGTCTAATTTCCCCCACCCCCAACTGAGTTGACAGCTATTCCATCTGCAACTGTTGAATTACTCAGCTGTAACTTGCAGCCAACTGTAAAAAAAGGACCAAACAGCTCCTGTACAGATCATCTTAGTTTGGTCCTCCCCTCTTCGTCAGAAAATATGTAGGCTCTGAAGGGATCTGAAGTTATTCCTTGAAATCTGGAGACTCTACCGGTCAGATCTAATAAGATCAAAAGATATGCCATCACGATTCTCTCAGATCCAGTACAAAATGGGACCATTCAAAGATCTAAAATCGCCTAAGGAACTGGATCTCATTGTCCGGACTAAAGCAGCAATCCATTAGGTTTCCATTGTGCTGTATAAACATATTCAGCTGCAATCAGACCTGACATTTGTCAATGGAATCTGGTCAGCATATGGAGTTGCTGCGCGGTGAAGCTTTTTGAGGAGATTTCTTAGAGAGTCAAAACTCCTTGGATCTGCCAAAGAAACCTCAGAAGCAGATGATGACAGTGAAATAGTCTCCTTCGAGTTTTGAAACAAAAGAATACCCTTTTTCTGTTTCCCAGAAAGTGTTAGCACGTGTCGGCTTTGTTCACATCTTAAGTCCCAATGAATCCAAACTAGGGCCTAAATCTTCTTGGTGTGTGGGCCCACAACCATGTCTGAGACTCATTCTGCATACAAGACTCATTCATCTTGGTGGAATGTAAAATGACAAGAAAAACTCAACCATTACGCTAAAATTATGTGAGGCGGTTGCAATGGACGTGTTGCTTCCCCAAATGCCCTGCAACCAACCGTTGGAAGAAAGCTATAAAGGGGAACATCCCCGCTGCAGGAACATATGCATATGAAAGATCTGAGAAAACAAAGAAAACCACAGTTTGTTATACTTGGGATCATAAGGTGATTACCAGCTTCGCAGCCACCTCGCTCCATTGCATAATCCGCTGCTAAATTTTTTCTTCAAATCTACCAAGTTCATTCCTTGGAAACTCTCACTCCCAAAATGGATATAAGTGCCATTTCAGCCCACGCCCACAAATACTCTCACTCCCAAAACAGATACAAGTGTCATTCCAACCCACCACCACGACTTGAAACATTTAAATACATACACATATATAGGGCCCTGCTCTTGTATACCCTTAACGCCGAATAACAACTATGACGCGGCATAGGGAAGAAAAATAGCTAACAGGCAAATCCTCAAGCCAAAAGGCTTAAGGTTAAGATGTCTAGATGCCTCACCAAAAACAACAAATCAACTCTCAATAGAGAAGTAAACTCAAATTCTTATTCAATATCAATATCTTGTTCCATAAGAAGGGATTACATCTTATTCATAGTTAAGTTATTCTCCAACTAAGGAAACAATCCTAATTAAAATAAAAATCAAAAGTAAATAAGATTCCCTAACATAAAGCTTTCTAATTATTCTTAAACTTATCCTAAGATTCCTCCTTTTTGAAGGAGAATTGTCCTCGAATTCGGTAAATGTCCGCCTAGGTCAAAAATCATTCAAACAAACTTCCAAGTCGCTTGTTGAGCCTTGTGTTAAGTACATGAATTGAAAGCAGGATTGGACCTTCTCTTCCACGCAAAAGTAGGTTTGAGGTGTTGCTTCTTCTGATGACTGTATGTTAATTGAAGGTATGATATAATCATTAGATGCTTCAATTGTAGACTCTGGACCAATATAGCATAATCTTTGATTGGCAATGGCTGATCTCCAAAGATGAAATCAATGTGGTGCACTTCAATGAACACATCTTCTTGCAAAACGACTAAAACAATTGATTTGATATTCGATGTTGCAATCAGATCCATTAGATAATCAATGTCCGCATGTACTTCTTCTTCTTTATCTCTTGCTTCTATAAATCAGCATTGTCCCTAGAAAGAGATTTATTTTCTTCCCCTTGAAGTTCAAATGCATGACCTATTTTGGAAGTTCTGCAAACTTATTTCACTTAAAGTTGTCATAAGATCATGCTTTCCTTGAACGTGCTTCTCAACATCACCCTTGGAATTTATTTCTCCTTTATGTTCGTCTTTTGACTCTTTTTCCTCCTTCTCATTGGTAGCGAGAAGTCTGCAAATAATAAGTGTGTGATTATCTTCTCCTGTAAAATTGGCAAAATTTGTTCGTTACGGAGAATTTACTTTCTAAGACTTTACTTGTTGCAGGTGGAACCGTTGAAGCATGTGCTCAATATGAAAAGCTTCCTTGTATGCTTCATTAACATTGTTGCAATGTTTCATCTTCTAGAGAATGGTTGGCTTCAAACCTCTAATAAAGCGAGTCAAGTCATGCAACTTATTTTGTTCCAAGTCACAAACTTGGTGCAATCTTGAAAATTGATTTAAATATTTATAAATTGTCGAATATGCCTGCCTACTATTGAGGAATTGCTCAAAGAAGACCTTATTCGCATAATAACAATCTCCATATTTATACTCATACAACATTCTTTGAAATTCATCTGATGGTCCAAAGATTCGCATATTGACTTTGATGCAAGAAAATTAAAATCTTTTGAATTCTCAAAATTGATTGAAATGCTGGCTTGATCAGATTAACAGAAATACGCATGTGAAGATGAATCATGAATTGGAGTTTAGATGATTAAGACATCACCCCTTTTAAAAAGCAATGGTTGTGATTGATTAATTAGGAAATTTGTGCCTTGGTTGTGGTTGACTCTCTATTGGCTTGGCCCTTTCTTCTTTTATTTCTTGTCAAATGTTGGTGGGTCAAGCTTGGACAAACCGAACTTGGACTGGCCTTTTTTAAATGAGCTGGGTCAGACCTAAACCCTTCTGGCACGTGAAGTAGTCATGTGTGGCTTTTCTCAAAGTCAAAACTCTCTTTGCGCAGAGACGGGGCTTCGAAAACCCTTTTCATCTGCTACAGGAGTTCGAAAGGAAGGAGGTGGCTACGGTTGTCGATAGAAACGGCTAGAGAAGGAGCTGGCGCTTGCGGTGGCTGCGAAATAGGTATGTCATCTTCCTTTTGTTCTTTCTTCTCTATTCTCTTCCGAGAGAGAGGGGGGGGGTGTGGATTAAAAGTTAATAGAATGGGGATTTAAAGTTAATAGAAGGGGACAGGGTTTTAGTTTTGTGAAAGGGGTTAGGGATTGAGGAGGACGATGGAAGAGGCTAATGGAGTAGGGTGCTGTGGTGGGTGCGAGGCCACCGAAGTGGAGGGTTTTCTTGGAGATGAGAAGTGGGGGGTCGAGACGGTCAGATGGTGAAAGGCAAGGTTTTATGGGTGGGGATCAATAGGTTTGTGGCTTGGGATGGGGCCTTTGGTGTTTTTTGATTTGGAGGGTGGCTGCAGTGAAGGGGTTTGGGCCACTGAAGGTCGGTTGAGTTGGGACTGGAAAACTGGGTGGGTTTCTAGCTTCCGGTGGTGGACTAGGGTTTGGTGGAGCGGGAGTGGGGTTTAAGGGTTCCGATTGGAGTGCGAGTGGGTTTTGAGGGTTATGGTTTGAAGGTTTCAGGGTTTCAAGAAAAGGGGGATGGCTTTTTTATGGTAGGTATACGACTTGAGAATGGGTTGGAGATAGGTTTGATTGATGCGGATGATGAGGATGTTGCTGATAGATGAGCTGTGTAAGACAAATGAATGGGAAAGATGATAAACGATAAGTGGATGGGTTAATGGCATAAACAAAAATCAAAATATGTGGATACCCAAGTTACCTCTAATAGGCAATCGGAGCAGCAACCGGAGAACGGATCTTCTCTCTGATACCAACTAACGCAGCACGGGAAAGAAAAATAGCCAACGGGCTAATCTCCAAGCCAAAAGGCTTAAGGTTAGATATCTAGGTGACTCACCAAAGACAACAAATCAACTCTCGATAAAGAAGTAAACTCATATTCAATATCAATGTCCTATCCCATGAGAAGGGATTATATCTTATTTATAGTTAAACTATTCTCTAACTAAGGAAACAATCTTAAGTAAAACAAAACTCTAGAGCAAATAAGATTTCCTAACATAAAGCTTTCTAATTATTCTCGAACTTATCTTAAGATTCAGCTACTATTAAAATATAAACTACTACAAGATTTGAAGATTTTTTCTTTATGGGATTGGGCCCAATGGGCTAGCAAATCATGGATCTGACCTGCATCAAACTGTTGGGCCCACTTAGGACCCCGCAAATTGTGGGACAGGAGGGATTGAAATATCCAAGTGGGACCATCCCAGATATCAAATTTGAAGTCAATCTAATGCCCCTAACCTCCATCCATGACCCACAAATTTAATGGGCCACAAATTAAAAAAAATTTGCCCTCCGATCCAACAATCTAATCCATTTGGATTAGTGGAAACCAATGGGATTGGTGACTATTAGGGTTTGTGTGTGTGGTCCATTCAAATGGGTGATAAGGCAATTATTACGTTGTGAAGAGCATCCAGTAGGTGATATAATTTACTTAGATTATACAACCACCTAACTCTCAAACATGTATAGACACAGATTTTTGAATTATCCACAATAGGTACCATTAATATATATATATATATATCTCCACATCATTCGTCGTTCTAGTAAAACAAAACATTCTGATTTCATTAATTTACTAATGACCTAAAATATGGACAAAGTCTCTGCATAAGTGTTCTCCACATAACCATTGTACAACAACTGAATTGCCCAACACTACAAGTAATAAAGATTTAAGAAACAAAAATATATGATGCCCAAATACAACACGGATACGGCAAGGACACACCATAAACACGGCAAGGACACGGTTTTACACAAAAAAAGTGAAGTATCGAATACGATATGACATGATATGCTGCCCATTTTGAAGTATCCGTGCATCATGTAAAAAATCAAATATAAAAGAACAAAGACTAACCTTCGGAAGGGACTATCAAAACCTCATCTACATCTATTGGAAGCAACAATCTGCTGCCGCTTAGAACTTTGTTAGGAACCATCTCTCTATGAGCAACAGCCACCACTTTTGGTTGTAGCAAATTCATGTTTCTGCCTCAAAATGTTCCTCTTTGCAATTTTAGATGCTTCTTCTAATAGGCTTGGAACACCCAGAATCTGTATCAAAGAGCATATTTCTTAGTTCTAGCTACAGTCACCCAATGTCATCCTAAAATGATCAGGTACAAGGAACAATACCACAAGCTGTGATACAAGTAAACAAATTTACATTGCAGGGCTACCTTGACGTAGAAAACCCTTTTGTGACTTCCAAAGCCAGATTATCCCTCAAAATCAATGAGTGATCCAGATTTAGAATGAAAAATGTGAGAAATACTCTAATTGATGATTACCATTCTGATGCGAGTGAGTCTGGTAACAATGCAACCTAAAGCCTAATTTTACATTCCATGCTCCACTTGACTAGAAGTGGCACCCATAGCGACACGAGCTTTGAACAAAACTAAAATATTACACCATTAGGATAATCATTTTCACTGATTCCCTAAGTGTTGAAGATTGACCGATTAAAAAAATGAATGTCGAAGATGGATTGTAAGTAGCAGCCCTAGGCCCCTAGACTCAATATCATGAAAAAAACTAATGACCAGCCCATCTGACTACAGTCATTTAGTTATGATGCATCCATAAAAGGCCACACAAATTTATGGTGTGCATGTGAGATATTCTTGATAATACCTGATCCTCCTCAACAAGGAAAAATGTTGTATTTGTATAACAATAATTTTAGAAATTAGAAGGAAACTACAATGGATGTTCTTTTATAAATAGTACCTTCAAGATAAGGTCTTGAAAGCATTGCTGCACATTTTCTCGAGTTTTTGCACTGCATTCATGGAATAAACATCCATATTTTTGTGCAAGAGAAACCCCCTCTTCCCTTGTCACAACCCTTTCATTTTCCTGAAACATTCAAATCCAGGTCATTAGGGTTTTAATAAAATGAATAACAAACTTATTAGAAAAAACCAAACTGCACAAATGACACAATGACACTCATGGATAATATGCTTTGATGTAGACCAGACCCATGGGCCAGATAGCCCATTGGGCCCAGCCCACAAGCCCAAAAGTTTCAGCAGAGGGCCATTAAAAGGAACGACTCCAGATTGTCGTTGATTCCCAGAGATTATGCTAGCCTATTTTTAGCAATAGCTAAAATTTATGAATTATTTAGTAAGTGCATATTATTTGATCTACAAAGTAAATTTTGATTGGAATTGTTTCCGGATGAGGATTTGGACTCTAAACTATAGTACAAAAGGACTGTAATCCCTCTTGTTCAGTAGTTCATTTATAATAAAATTTTCTCCCTTAGGTTTTTCTATCAATTATGTGTCTGTGGTGTGAGACCTAGATTGGCGGATCTTTGATCCTAAGCTTCAGCTTGAAGAGCAGTCCTTGGCTACTCTTCCCCCACCTGTGTTGCATCATGCTTTCATTTATGGGATGACATTTTCCATAAGCAAAGACACAATAATCTATGAGAAAAAATGAAAAAAAAAAAACCCACAAAAGTAAAGAAAATCTAAAGCAAATGAATCCTTCATCTTCACTGAGAAATTCTACGCTGAAACGAATAAAATATTGGTGGAGCTAAAGAACGTACGATTTCATGAACAGACTAGATCGTAAGGTTGGGAATGGAATGCTTTGGTATGCACAAGGAATGAGAATTCCGGGCTTTAAAGTCAAACTCCCTCCTTCACCCTCAATTTCAAATGGAAGGGAAATGAATAGGATATGATGAAGACAACCCCAGAGATACCCCACACTTTTGAGATTTCCAAATCCCAAGGCCATGTAAAAGAGTCAACCCTTATGTGATGATCAATGGTAACACTTGAACCAGTACGAATGGATTATATGCATTCATCAGTCACTTCATTAATAAGCAACAAATGGGATACATGGATTCTTTAGTCACTTCCTTGATAAGCAACAATTCTATCAAATAAGTTGAATTGCCTACAGTGCATTCATTAGTCACTCCATTGATAAGCAACAATTCTGTCAAATAAGTTGAAATTGCCCAAAGCATGAAAGTTGCTTACATGAAAGAAACGTAAGAAAAATGTGCACATGGGAAGTGAGGTTGGAGTTTCATCTTTCAATATGGGTTAGCAGGTTCCTACTTGGGAAACTTGCACATGGGATATTTAAAAAAAAAAGAAAGGGTTGGCCAATGTCAAGTAGAGGTCTTTTATACAAGAATATTCAAGTTATTGATTATAATAAATTCATTACAGTAAAGTAATATCCCACGACATTAATTGCCAATGGATGCAAGCCAATCAATGCAATAATAAAGGTATTGGAATCTAAATTTCTGCCTCAGCATACAGTTTTCACTTATTTTCAACAGCTCTGTTGATCTATATAGGTACAATAGCTTCGTATTTCTGACATCATTTAAACAAAACCTATCCCATAGCTGTTACATCAAATTGAGATGATTCAAAACAGTTCGTCAAATAACCAAAAAAGAACTTGAGATGTAATTCCAACAGCTGGTCCATTTTGCATTTAGGTACCTTTCAACCACATGTGTGTGCCTTTGCTTCTCACAGGCTCTTGAGCATTTTCCTATTGCTCATAAGTTGCACTTAGCCATTTAGCATAGCAACAAAACCTACCTCTTGCTACCTGACTGATGGAATAAGAACCAACTTCAGTTAGGTTTTCACATTAAGCGCTTTCAATAAAAAAGATGCCTCACATCTTAACCATTACTATTTTTAACACATTCTTTCCATGGCCAAAGAGCTTCTTATTCAATGCAGTCCTACAATAAAGCTGGCTCTCATGGTAGTAGTAATGGAGTTTCTACTTGCTAGACTGTTTTCTGATGATCAGTCTCTACTCTCTAGGTTGAGACTGCTTGCTAACTTGTATCCTGCCTACTAAAATATTTGCCTATCCTGATGGATGGGCCAAAGGACATTGCATATTCCTTCTGAGATTCATTCCGTTGGCTGCTTCAAAGGTGTTTCTGAAGTTCTATGAACTGATTTTGTTAGTGCAGATGACAACAGCAGCAGAACCAGCTCTTGTCAACATTTACTGTCTGCAATTGGCATCAGGTTGAGTCAGTAGTCAAAAATAGTTGTTCAGGGTCACCTTCCCCACCACAACCAAGAAGAGGGCTATGATCGATTCAATCACCAAATTCAGTTGGGTGGCTAAACCGCCAAGTTAAATTGTTCATATCTTAAAGATTGTTAGAAATGCATATACTTTTTTATAACAAAGATATAGAAATATATGAGCATCATCAAAGCCTTGCCCCAACTGTTTGTGGTCATCCTTGGGAGTTCTACGTGAAAATAGGAAAATGAAAATATATAGAAGTAAATTTCATTTTTAAGAAATTCAGATACATTTCATTTGAATATGAAAAAAATTAACAAGAATAACAGTAAAATTAGTAATATCAAACAAAGAAACAAAACAAGAAATTATAAATAAGTTTTTTTTACCTGTCCTACTTTCTAATGAAATAGAAAAGTGAAGAATCAGAATATATATGTCATGGATTCCATGGCTTTTACACCAATCCCAATGGAGTGGACCATTGGATTGACGCAAATTAAAATTGGACATTTTAGCATTAGCACTGTTTAATTGAAGGGGACAGATTAAGGGATTAGGATGATGGAATTGAATTGAAATTCTCTATATGGTATGGTTCCATCTGGATTTTGGGATCCTTGCACACATCCAACTTCATTTAACGCTAGGATTTGGAGAACTGAAGCACTCAAAAAGATAACTCCCATAATGACATGGTTCCCATATTTTGGCTTAGAGGTAGGTCACAGAAAAAGGTGCCCACGCACAGAGTGTCTATTTCCTTTCCAATTGGTGCACTTCTAGTGAAGCCCCCAGGCAGGCCAATCTGTGCTTATGGTGCCTACCCACTCCCAAAAGACACTCTCTATGTATGCAGCCATACTGTCCAGAAACTGGTACCCCTTTTTGTTTCATATAGCATCCCACAAAAGATCAATCTAATCCCTTCAACAAACACCCACCTTCCTTGATTAAGCATTGCTACTTCTGATCAAGACAGTATCCACCTTTGACTTTGTCACAATAAATTTGAACAATATATAGCCATTACACAGTAAGGACCAAAAATCAAGGGTAAGGAAGAAGGATCATTTGATCAAATTGATATTACACATTCCCATAATCTAGGTCCAAGGCTATCCATTACCATGCATCCCTTGATTCTCATGCATCCAGGTAGGACCAAACGAGGGCATTTTTTGACCCAAAAAAAAAAATCGAGACATTTTCTCCCATGATATGTTTATTTGTACACCAGATTATTGTCTAAAAGAAAGTTAAATGAAGTGCATTGTATATTTTTAAATCAAACACACTAGAGTTCAACTGATGCCCAGGATTCAGTTACTGCTCATTTGGAATCTAACCTAAAACTGGGGTCCAAGTCTGACCCACCCGACCAAAACCTAAGCCTGAATCTACCTAAACAAAGATGGATTCAAGCCAGATTCAGGTTCAGTGGCAGCCCTGTCCTTAAGTTATTATTTGTAGGGCACAAATTGTTAACAAGGTCCACTGTAACATAAGCCAGACCAATTTATGGCTCAATGTAACATAGGCCCAAAATCCAAAATCCATTAGTTAGATTTGGTCAAATTAGAGTAAATAGTCTTTCCTTATTTGTATAATCATACACTAATGTAATTGATTGTAATTGACAGAGATGGAGCCATAACTAAGGCAACCATCATAATTAAATACACAAGGGTCATCCCATTCAAGGGCATCCAATTCCATTCATCCTTTCTCATTGTTTAATGTCATGGTATCAGAGCACTAGTTGCTATCTTTCAGTGGACCAAAGAAATTTTGATATCTTCTTCTCTGTTAAGTAGAGATCTTGAAGATTAAAAGAATTCAGGCAGAGTGATATACCGTAGACTGTGCATCGTCCCTATCAAGGTTCTGCCTGACTCTGGCCCACCTTCGATCATCCAACTGCATCAGAAAATCACATACTCTTGGTTGACCATATCTCCCGGGAATTTGGAGCAGTTTTTCCCATTTTTTGGCTCATCAGAGGTAGGCCATCTGATCATCTCTGTAGTTTCTTGGTTTGACACAATAGTTTTCACCAAATGGGCACTATGTCTTTGATTTTGGGCCTATGGTACACTGAGCCATAAATGGGCCTGGCTTATGTTACAGTGGACCTTGTTAAGACAAATTTGGACCAATGCAATTAAGGGAAAATGCTGAAAGTGGTACCCAGCAAAGCAGCAACATAAATACATCTACTGTCACAACAGGTGAAAGACAAATGGTTATTAAGAAATAATTACCTTATCAACTTTATTCCCAACAAGCATCTTGATACAATCCTTACTGGTGGAGTAAATCTGAACTTCTTTTGACCATATATCCAACAAGTTTGTAAAGGTTTCTCGCCGTGTCACATCATAGACTAAAATGAGAACACAATAACAAATTAGTTCATTTTTAAGTTCACTACACTAAGTAAATGGATCTAACATTTAAGAATATGGAAAGAAAATCGGAAAAGATTCTGGTAACAGTGCCTACACGTAGCATTTGAATAAAGAGAAAACAGTATTAGTGACAGAAATAACCACATGTTCAAAAAGGTCAAGTTAGCATTCTCAACCCTTCGATAATCCTGTATCCAGATGGTCGGATAACAAAAGCTTCAGAAAGTGAAATTTGATCGCAACTTACAGAGGAAGAAAAAATGTTTACTAGGTAGAACAAGCATGCATAAAAGTCTCTTCTTTTGCCTTTTCTCTTTGAACCTTCAGTAATATTGAGGGCATCTACTGGGGAAACATTTTCCACTACAAGTCAACTGCAGTCTAGCTCTGGGGCCCACATAGAGCATGCCTATGAGTGAGAGGGAAAGTAGATGGAAAGGTCACCTCATTGATAAGGAACAGCCACAATCAGCTCCATCAGATTATCCTTGTCCTTCATTGAACAGCCTTAAAATTTAATGCCATTTTAACCATAGAATTTTTTGGGATTCAATCCAATGATAAGTAAAGCTTCGGTAAATGTAGAATTGGGCACCAAGTCTGGTGCCAGATCATGGGACGATGTGAAAAGGATTCTACCGATCAAAGGTGAGCTAAAGCTGGACTGCATGTACAGTCTGCTCATAGGAGAAAATCTTGCACTTATGGAATCTTGCAATACTGTTAATTATAACCCTCCTTTCAAAAGGAAAAACGATTCATTGCTCCAAATTAGTGCCACTAATAGTATTATGACTTATGAGCACAGAAGTGGAGATTGAGGAAGAAGAAATTTCTGTGAAAGTCGCATCCAGTGGTGGAATGACTGTCTTGTTTATATAGAATTAAGTGCAATTACAATCAGACCCTGCTTGGGCTAATTAACAATCCTCCATTAGTGTTAAATGATATCCTAGCCTATGGTTGGCTAATCCGTAATTCAGGAATTCCAGCTAAAAACAATCAATCATACAAAATTCAACTACTCTCACACATGTTGCACTGATACAAGCCCACTAAGTCAAACTTACCACCACACTCCCCCTCAAATTGATGATGGAAATAGTCATGACGACTCTTGGTTATTGCTTTTGTGAAGAGATCAGCTAGTTGATGTTTAGATGATACATGTGGAAGACAGATAGCTCCAGAGAAAACATGCTAACAAATAATGTGACAATCCACCTCAATATGCTTGGTCTGTTGACTCTGTTCATGAAAAACTGGACTGTTTGCTATCTGTATGGCACTCATGTCATTTGCGTACAGTGGAGTAGGATCTACTCAAATAAGAAAGCCACCAAGTTTCCAAATAAGTCATTGAAGCCAAAATACTTTGCTACTTGCAGAAGATATAGACGGTACTCAGCTTTGACAGATGATTTTGAAATAGTTGTTTGCTTCCAACTCATTCAGAAAGGCAATGTGGTACCAAGAAATATATGCTGCCCTATACTGGATCTTCTCATGTCTGGACAACTAGCCCAATTTATCCGCATAGGCACTAAAGAGACAAGGAAGGTGTGGACAGATAAAAGAGTCCCCAATCAAGAGTGCTCAAAATATAGCAAAGAATATAATGAACCGCGGTTAGATGCGATTTATGAGGGTCCCTCACAAACTGAATAACAATCTGAACTGCATGGGGAATATCAGGACATGTCATAGTGAGATATACAGGCTCCCAACAAGTTGCCAATGTAATGTAGAATCAGACACAGGGATGCCATCCTCTCTTCAAAATTTCACATTGAGTTCCAAGGGAGTATCTGTGATCTTAGAATTGGTGAGTCATGCCCTAGAAAGCATTTCCTCAGCGTCCTTTCTTTGGTGAATGCGAATGCCAACCCTGGTTCAAGAAATTTCTAGACCTAGGAAGCATGCCAAGGTACCCAAACCCAAAATCTTTCATCTTAAAGGTACTCATAAGATATCTCTTGAGGTCTTTTATGCCAGCTGCATCACAACCACTGATGATCATGTTGTAAACATAAATGAGTATGATGGTACAACCTTTGATGTCTGACAAATAAACAAAGAGCTACCTATCAGACTTCGATAGAAATTGCTTGAAGAATGGCACCTGTGAATTATAAAACTATGCACATAGTACTTGTTTAAGGCCATAGAGAGATTTTCGTAGACGGCAAACATGATTTAGGGGGTATAAATAACCTGGAGTAGGTTGCAAGTAGGCAATGTCCTGTTGAAGGAATGCATTTTTTATGTCCATTTGTCTAGGGGCCAATTGCAAACAATTGCAACTGCAAGGAGAGCTCTTTTGAGCTATTCAAGCAAAGATCTCTTCATAATCAATTTTGTACTCTTGTTTACAACCTTGAACAACAAGATGGGCTTTCTATTAGTCCAGGCTTTCATCGAATTCAACTTAAACAGATTAAACCAATTCACTTCCTATAATCAGTGCTGATGCACATTTTGGAACAAGATCCCAGGTATAAAATGTCTTAAGAGCCAGTAGCTCTTCTATCATAGCATTTTGACAACATGGAGCTTGAACTATTATAAGATGGAGATAGAAATGGACTCTAGAGAGGTAAAAAGAACAGGAAACCCACAAGGATCAGGAGGTTTAGAAAGGCAAGTAAAACGTCTTACAAATGGAGGGCTAGGAGGATCATTACCATTCACCAGAGGATAAAGGGAGAGGCTTCAGCAATGGCGAGGGACAAGGAGCAAAAGCAGCAATCAAGGCAGTCTTTGGTCATCGGCCATAGACTTTAATAATGGGAGGATATGAATTTTATAAGTGTGGAAGAAAAGACACGTGTGGGATAAAACTCAGAATGAAGTGAATAAAATAGAATGTTTTCAACAAATATTATGTAGTGGGATATATGATTGCAGTGAACTAGACAATTAGAGCACAACAATCCTTTATAGTTATCTATCACTACACCCCCAAGAAAACACATTTTGAAGCCTGAGGTGATAATCTTGTCCGTTGAGGAGAAAAAATCACAAAATAGAGACTGCCAAAAACATGTAAATGAGAATAAGAAGGTGCACAATGAGGAGAAATGTAATAAATACATGAGCTGGCAGGCAGTTAAATGAATAGCTATATGGGCCACTTCACACCAAAAGATAGGGGCACATAGGATTCAACAGGTAAGGCTCTAACAGTTTCCAGAACATGTATATTCTTTCTTTTAGCAATTCAACTCTGGAAGTATGAGGACATAATTTTTCATAGAGAATTCCTTTCTCAGATATTAAGTCAAAGAAATCTTTAGACATATGCTCTCCCCCAAAATCAAATCAGAAGGCGTTGATGCTTTTCACAAATTTAGTTTGTATCATAGCACAATACTTTCAGAAAGTATGCAACACTTCAGATTTACAGTGAAGAAAATAAATCCAAATATAACGACAGTGGCCATCAATAAATGTAACACAATATTACAGCCCAGTCGACTCATATTAGATGCAACACGCCATACATCAGTGTGGATTAAATCAAAAGGAGTAAGAGCAATACAATAGTGAATGGGAAAAGGCAAGACATGATTCTCAATCAGACAACAAGAAGCACATTTAGATTTCAAAAATGAATAGCATATTTTTTATTAAAAGTAGATCCTAAATATCCATGTTTAAATAAAGATAATAATCTATCATTATTTAAAAGACCAAGGCGGCGATGCCAAATGGTCCACTATTTATTTATTAAACTGGTAGAAGAGACAAAAAGGAATCCAAGTTCGACATCCCACAGAAAACGCCATCTGTGCTCAATCCCTATCCCGATCACCTTCCCCCAATCCTATGCGACACAAATAGAGGAAGAAAGTTATATTGAATAGCCACTATGTACTAACTGACCAACAAAAATCAGATTTGCAGACAAAGGTAGAACAAAATAGCAATTCGATAAAGTGAAGGGTTGGTTATGGGCATTATTTAGAGTTAAGGTTCCAATACCTACAACAGACAAACGTAGGCCATTGGCAGCAATAATTTGTTCAATGCTGACATATGGTCGGGTTTCATGTTGATGATGTCCCACAGAAGTCATGGTTTGAAGCCCCAGAGTCTATAAAACAAGAAGAAGGTGAAATGGAAGTGGTAAAGGCATTTTGAGTATGCTGACCGTTGATCCCCATGGAAGCGAAGGCAAAAGCTACGAAAGTATTGATCATATACCGTATCTATTCTGGTGTCTACATCACAGCACCTGAGGATGAGGAAGAGAATGCAATCTCAGTATGATGGGTTTGGAACTTAAGAGCAGTCTGGCACTGATCATTCCTCTGCAACGGAGTTGCCTTGTACATTCATAAAGATTGTCCCATCTTCTTACCGTAATTGCAAATGTTCTTCTATTTGCAATTGTGAGCCACATGACCTCAACCCTTGAGAGCCACATAAGAACATTTGAACATTTTGGCCACAGGTACCAATGAGAGCTACATCTCCTGATCAAGGCAACTGGCAAGTGAGATGTCATAAAGGATTTTGGTTCCTACAATTTAGAGCATTGAGATTTAAATCTAATGTCTTCTCAGAGTACTTCTTGAACACAAGTATCTAAGTCAGGAGATACCGAGATTGCTCAGTTCTTCAGTTCTGTTCTGACTCAAATTCTGGCCCTAGATTTATTAAAAACTGACTGACAAATGATTTGGAAAGCAAATTATTCAGGATCATAGCGTTCATTTCATTCCATTATAATATTCATATATTGTTTTGTCACCTTGACCATACTAAACCGGTTTAATATCCAAATAAAATTTTCTGGCCTTCATTGTTTGCTGATATAGTTTACACAAGTCGTTCCACATGTCTGAGGCATATTAGAAAATGACTGTTGTTGTGGCCCCAAGCAGTGGGCATCTTAACTGTTCCGTCAAGTTATCCAGCAAGACCCTGGCCTTCCACAAAATGTGTGAGGTGGAAGGACCAGCCCAAATAATACTTCCCATTTAATCTGATTGGAATAATATCCCCCTTTTCCACTTTTTAGAAGTATGCAAACAGATTGCAATCACAGAGAAATGAATCCAAGAAAGCAACCTTCAAAACAGCACAAAATTGGATCTTTAGTCAACAAATATAGCCAAAAAGATTGTAATCCACTAATAACAATGGATAAGATGCTTTAATTGCAGGAGTTGACATGAGATGGCAAAGGAGTAGTGAAAACAAAGAAAAGGACAAAGAGAGAGGGGATTGGTTTGGTTTGTGGATTCCTGTGTCAGAGAGTGACTCTAACTTGGTGCGATTCAAAGTTAAAATCAGACCCAATAATCGACTTTTAAAACCATGGCCTCAAGATATGCAACTATGAGGAAAGACGATCTGTGGGCAAATGTAATAGTCAGTCTGATGTACATTATGAAAACAAATGATGCATGTACAACAGCGGATTTCTCATGAACCAACTGACAATGTAAATGGCATATGACAAGCATGATTAGATAAATAAGACTAGCAACTAATCTTCAAGAGAAGAGTCATAACCAAATAGTGGATCTCCATCATTTTGATATTTAGCACTAAGTTCCATCAGAGTGCAACCAGCTTGCAATAATGAAGACTAGCCATACCAATGAGGTCCTTGAGTTGATTAAGAACTATTGTTTTGTCTAATGCATGAACTTTAAGACCCAAAAAATGTGTCAAACATCCCCAGTCCATTGTAAGAAATGAGTTCTTCAAGAATGTCTAAAGCCACCAAAACTAAAGAAGGATGTGATAGATCAAGAAAAAACAAAACAAATGAACAAACTCACTCATGAAAAGCCATACCAAGAATAATCCCCTGTGCACCTCTATAGTAAGAGCTTGTTAATGTTCTGAATCTCTCCTGTCCAGCTGCAAGATTGACAATAAAATTTATGTTAGCCACAAAATATATCAGTTCACACGCGAATATTAAGAAATGGGATTAATATAAATATATAGGTGGTATAAGTGATAAAGCATATCAAATACTCATGTGCTAACTCTGAGAATAAGCCATAAGTTTCCAATCAGAAAATTTACCAGTGTCCCAAATTGTTAGCTTCAATCTCTTCCCACCAATTGTGAGCAGCTTGATCTTAAAATCCACTCCTAGAGGAAAGTGATATAGTATCATAAGCAAAATAAATGACTAGGTAAGGAATATAATCTTCCACAGTAAAGAAAATTGTTGGCATGATAAAGAACAGCTCTTAAAGTCAAACTAAATATTATAAACAGACTGTCTAGAGAACCTCCATTTTTTCTTTTTCTTTAGAAAAATAAAATTTGTAGGTACAAAATTTTTTGAATAAAGAGATGATGGCTGAAGATTAATGGATTCACATGGCAATTGGTACAAATCTAATGGTACAAATTTTTTTGTATTTCAATGTACTCAATGTAATTTTGGTTTTATTTTTAGGTAGATTGTATGTATAGGAAGTTTTGTCCATGAATTGCCAAAGGGAGAGATTGTTAGAATTGTAATAGAATTTTGATTTGTTATGTCTTGTTTTACAATTAAAAATGCTGGCAAATTCATGAACTGAACAAAACTCCAGTCCTAGTTAGTGTTGTATTTTCTATTTGTTTTAGACTAGGAGTTTGAAGAGTATGAAGAGCTAGAATAAAGGTGTTTCGAGAAGAAAGGTCATATCTCTCAAACCATATATCCAATCAGGACAAGCGACGTACCGTTGGAAAGCTCATTTCAAATAGATATCCGTAGAGCCCAAGTTTGCATCAATCGGAGCTGAAACAACAAAGTTATGGCCTCGCGAAGTTTGTAGAATTTGTGCCATCCGTAATTACGAAACTACCATCGTGCGAATATTACGAAACTACCATTACACCAAAACCTTTTTATTTGTGTCATAGTTGCCTGTTTTGTTCATACTTGGAATATAATCCTAAGGCACGAATTATGGGTTATAAAAAGGTTTTTTCTCTCAACCCTAAGGCATACATTTCCACAATTTAAGTTGAGATTACACATTGGCGATTCTATCTAGAGCTTCTATAAGAGCTAGGCTGAAGGCTTCAAGTTCTAAAATTGGTGCTCCTACTTCATCGTAAGAGATTTATAGCCTCTACATCTTCGTAAGAGATTGTTCTCTCACTGAAGACATTCGTGTGAAGTGGTGTTCAAAGAACTCATTGCGGGGCACCGAGGGACTGCATGTCGAGGAGATCTAGCAAGAACAACTACAACGCCTTGTGTCGAAGGACTAACTGTAGAGTTGTAAGTATATCTTGTAATTGCAAAAGTTAGTGTTTGATTTAGTCCACTTTGGGCTCTTAGTTTTTTCCCGTTTGGGTTTTCATATTAAATATTGTGTCGCCCTCTTTGTGTTATATGAATCAAGGATGAGTATAATCAAAGCTTATTATAATATGAATTAACCAATAATGATGTGATGCCCAACAAATGACATCTGGAAGCAACAGCTTCCAAGCAGCAACAATACTGGCTACTTCATAGGTGTGAATGGTCTCCAATCTCCATCTTTTGCGCCACAGAACTGAAGTGGAAATCTTTACCCTATTTCCACTGTTTTCAACATGGGAATGCAACAAAAGAGTGTCATCAAAGACACGAATGCACCCTCCAATCATCAGATTAAATAGTTTTATTGTTTTTAAAAATTGTGTAAGGTAATATGTGAAACATTCCAATGACTAAAATTCAGTTTTCCAAAACTGAACAAAGCAAATGTGAATTGCTTACCTATAATACATACCATATGTGGTTGAAAATGAAAATCAAATGTGAATTTTAAAATGACCTTTCTTTTAAAGGTTATAAAATCAAAAGAAGATGGGAAATGAACTATACCAGGGTGATGGCTCTGTAATAGCACAGGGAAATGGCGAATCCCATAACCCATGAGGTCAAAGTTCAAACCAGTCCTGTTACAATTATAGCACAATACAGCATTTCTGTGCCAGGTGGATGGTGGATAGTAAGTGCATACATAGATCAAACATGTGTTCAAATATCACTTTTATTTTACTTCGACAACCAAATTAAGACATAAACCACCTGTACTCTATGCTATATCCTTTCTATCCAACATCCCAAGCACTCAACCAGAGTCGGGCCCACAAAATGGCTGGTTCTTACCATTCAACGAAGGGGAAAGAAACATGGCCAGAAGCCTGGTCCCACTATTGCAGTGCTAACTTGGATTTTTTTTTTTTTTTTACCCTTTTGTTTCCCTTAAGGCCCGGTACACAGTGCCAGGATGAAGCCCACCTGGATACTCGACAGAATCAGTCCTGATCCCGAGTGATCACCCTCACGCTTCCATTGAGTGAAAGGACTAAAACCCACAGCCGGGGCCACCGATTAAAATCAAAGCGGCTCAAATTTTATTTTTAAATTAGTTGGTCCCACCATAAAATTGAGCATATCACTGATAAAATAATGAACACATTCTCATGCATTATTAATCATATTCATTAATCACCTCATCAATGCTACACTCAATACTCAATGTTGTAATAGGACCAACTCAATTTTTTCACTCAATGTTGTAATAGGACCAACTCAATTTTTTCTTAGTAAAATTTGATGATAACCCGTAAAAGGACGTCCATTGATTTTGTGCGACTCATATTTTTATTAGATAGGCCCGCTGTGAGTTTCACTCCTTCCACTCAAGCGAAGGCCGTGGGAGACCCAGATTCCAGACTCAGTGAGGATTGACAGAGTCCAATCTCCAAAACGGGTGAGCCCAAATCGTTTGAAATCGTTGCGATCAAACTATCAAAACCCTTATTTACAGGGCAGGGCATCAAAGCAAAATGGCTTCATCTAATTCAAATGTCTTGTGATCATGCACAATGCCCATACCACTGCCAAATTGCAATCAGCACTAATTCACATGGACACTCCTACTAGCTTTACATAATGAGGGACTTGAGAGGCGATCACAAGTGGGCCCCACTCAAGAACTCACAAGAAGGGCCATTAGTTGTGGTGGGACCACATTCTCTCCTACCACAGTGGTCCCAAATATCTAGTCGAAATGAAATCACAAGAAAACGAAATTCCATGGAAATGTATGCATACACATCATTGATCATACCAATGGTGGGTGACAGCTGCGTATTGGCGTCGGAGGAAAAACTGAGAAGCAGGCTGCTTTTCCCCACCCCAGAATCCCCAATGACCAAAATCTTGAAAGACAAGTCCCATCTCTTGTTTCCATGCCCCATCTTTTCCTCTCTTAGTCCTTCCTCCTCTTCTTATTCTTCTCCTTACTTGAAATTTCAAAATAAAGGTGAGAGAACAATCAGCATGAGGAAAATGAGGGGATTTGATTTTCCATGTTTTGGAGGTGGGATTGTTGGAGAAAGGTGTGTGGAAAGAAGGCGTTTGGATCTCCATTTGGTGGGGGTACTTGGAAGCTACTTTGGGACAAATGGGCGTTTTCAAGAAGCCGGGTTTTGTCTCTACCCGCTGGCTGCTTTCGTGTAGATGTATAAACCGTACGAAGCGCGCGGTCCGTTGTTTTTGAGAGTAGCATAACAAGTGAAAGGCGCCTAGTCGCTTTCTTCTGGAGCATTCCGTGAACGGTGGGAACGGGTGCCCGAATACAAGAAGCCATGAAGGATCCGAATTGAGAAAAAAGGGACAGAAAGAGAGATTGGTCCACTATTTGGAACTTCTGCCACTGGGTCTACTTTTTAAGTCCTAATGGTTTCACAATTTTTTTTTTTTTTTCATTTGCACACTTAGATGCATGGCTGTCTGTACGAGGCGGGCAGACAGAAAGACCTGCCCATGAAATAGAGAGAGACAAAAAATCAGACTATTTAATTAACTCTGTAAAAGAAGTTGAATGAATCCTTATTACAACTATATCGAGTTCAAAATATAATTTTTTAAACCAAATGAAGGTTCTTTTCCATCAGAATTGTCTGGCCCTTATTCTTTTTATTCTACAATAATCATGGAAAGAGTGGTGGGCTCAAGAATTTCATTTGAGTGAGGCAGAGATGATGAACAATGGAAAAAAGACAAATTAAATCTTATAGTGTACCCATATTTTTAAGGTTTTTGGAAAAACTAAAGAGGGAAGAGACCCAAATGCAATGATGGTAGAAAAATATGAAAAATTCTAAAAATCAGGCCTTTTTGTAGCAATTGCATGAAATTTCAAAATATATGCAAGGAAAAAAAAAGCCCATTTTTTATCAATCACAAAAATGCAATCTTCCTTTTCAATAGAGGAATTTTAGCAATTTGGATATTAGCTTTCTTGACTTTTCAACTCCATGGGTGGAGCGGGATTGATTTTGATGGTGGGCTTGGGTCATATAGCTAGTAGAACATTATGGGCCTTTCTCAAATCACACGGTTGTAGTTGCACCCGCATGCCATAACTTGGGTTCACGTGTAAGTAGATAGCAGAGCATATTACTTGATCAAAAGCATTTTTGGGAAAGCGGCAGATGAAAGGTCTCGTTATGAATAAATGGAGCTTCGGCCATAGGTCCTTAGATATTTTCTCATAATATCATAGGTCCAGCGAAATATTTAATGATACGTTAGGTCCCTAAGTTAAAAAAATGAGAGTATTTTTACAAAAATGACCCTCATAATTATTACGTATGTGCGTTTGAAATTTAACATTTCAAAACCACGCAATTTTCATTTCTCTGTAATTCGAGCTTACAGACGATGAAATTTCATCGCATCTAGCAAATTCTTCTCATCAAACCACGAAAATCAAGCAACCTAGAGTATAAATCTGATAATCTTCTCCATCGTCTCGTTCGATGATTACACTATCAAGTAAGAAAAAAACTACCCAAATCCGAGAATGATTCCCACTATTAATGTTTCAAAATAGATCAAATTGATCTGTTTGTAACTTGATCAGCTTGGGGTTTTTGCGATTGTATTTGTTGCCTATGCAGAAAATTATACCAAATATATAAAATGATTATACATGTGATTTATATTTCATCTGTTTCACGCAAGAGTATAATAGCAAATAGATGAAATCTATGTTAAGACCATTGGTATTTTATATGTTGCATTAAATAGTATTATACCAAACATATGAAATTGTTTTTAAATTTCATTATACCAAACAGATGAAATCTATTTTTAAACCATTTGCTAAAAAAACAAGTGAGTTTATGATCTTTCTACGTCCATTTTGCTAGAAAAATATGGCTGCTTTTGTTTGTAACTCGGATAATTAAATCCAACTTATAAACTTAATATTTATTTATGTACATTATGAAATAATAAACAAATGGATTCGTATGTTGTAACAGAAAAAATTGTGGATTTTACATTCTATCAGATAAACAGATGGATTCCTCAAGCTCAAGTAGTTTATGGTGTCTTACAATTATAACTGTTAATATAATTGATGCTTAATCTATTTCACGCAAGAGTATAATAACAAATAGATGAGATCTCTGCTAAGACCATTGGTATTTTATATGTTGCATTAAATAATATTCTATTAAATAGATGAAATCTTTTTTAAATTTCGTTATACCAAACAGTTGAAATCTGTTTTCAAACCATACACTTAAAAAAAGTGAGTTTATGATCTTTCCACGTTCATTTGGCTTTAAAAAGGTGTCTGCTTTTGTTTGTAACTCACACAATTAAATTTTACTCATAAACTTAACATTTATTCATGCACATCGAGAAATAATAAACAGATGAATTTGCCTGTTGTAACAGATAGAATTGTGGATTATACAATTCCATCGGATAAATAGATGAGTTCCTCAAACTCAAGTAATTTATGGTGTTTTATAATTGTATTTGTTAGTTGTTTGATATTTCTTTATGTTTCTTTTGAATTTGATCTATTTGCTTATATTGTGTTCCTATTGTATCAGTTAATTGTCTTTTCCTTCATTATGCTTCTTTCAATTTTATTTGTTTGTTACTGTATTTTTTAATTTTATCTGTTTATTGCTATTTCTTTCAATTCTATCTGTTTGCTGTTGTTTCTTTCAATTTTATCTATTTGCTGTTGTGTTTTTCAATTTTATCTGTTTGTTGTTGTTTCTTTCAATTCTATCTGTTTGCTACTTTATTTTTCAATTCTATCTATTTGCTATTATATTTTTCAATTCTATCTGTTTGCTGCTGTGTTTTTCAAATCTCTCTGTTTGCTGCTGTTTATTTCAAATTTATTTGTTTGCTGCTATGTTTTTCAAATCTATATGTTTGCTGCTGTTTCTTTCAATTCTACTTATTTGTTATTGTGTTTTTCAATTCTATCTGTTTGCTATTGTTTCTTTCAATTATATCAACTTGTTCCCGCTTTTTCAATTCTTTCTGTTTGCTACTGTGTTTTTCAATTCTATCTGTTTGCAGCTGTGTTTTTTAAAATAAAATTATAACATGTAACAATCGGTTTGTTCTACATATCAAATAGATGAAATCCAAGTTTGAAATTCTATCTGTCTCAATAAACAACAAAAAGTTGAAAATAAAATAGAAAACAAACTTCAAATTAAGTATATATCTATACAATCTACATATATAACATACATTCAAATAGATAGAATTACAAACAACTGAAAACTATTTGAAATTCTTAATTCTATCAGTCTCAACTATGTTTGAAAGTGAAGTACATTTCATTACATAAAACAAACAATATTTGAAATTCTATCTGCATCAACAATGTATGATATGTTAAAAATAAAATAGAACTCATCCATTCAAACAAATACAATTACAAACATTCAAAACAGATTAAATCTATTTTTTAATGTGAAACAACTTCGTTTATTTCCACAATCGTAAACAAATTTGATATTACATAAAAAAACAAGTAAATGAAATTCAAAATGGGTAGTGAAACAACTTTCATTTGTTTCAAAACTTACAATTCAATCTGTTTGCTATAAGCTCAAAGAACAAATATTATCTTAGACATCAGATCTACAATCTAAATCTAATTATCATTACAAAAAAACTGGAACATCAACAAACAAAATCTAAATATTTTTACAAACAGATAAGATATCTAAGAATATATATAATTAAACACATCAAATCAATGATCAAAACTAGATCTAAATTATCATCCACTATAAAGAACAAATAAATTTATGGTCTGTTATAATCGTGAAACTAGATCTGATTGTCATTTCATATAGCAAAATCAAATTGCAACTATAAACAGATAAGATTTTCATGATCAAAACCAAATCTACAACATCATGAATGAAAAAAAATTCAAAAAACAAAGAACAAGGAAAGAAAATCAATCAAAAAAACTCCATCAATTAACAAACAAATGAAAAGGAAAAGATGTTATAAAAGAACAAAAGAAACGATACAAACAAAAAGAAAATAAAAGAATCAAACAGAAAAGAAATGGAAGAAAGAAGAAAGAAGAAAGAAGGGAAAAGAAGAACATACACGCCGCTTCAAAAAAATGCAACCAGATCAAATGATTCCAACTTGAAACTGAAATGAAAATGTGATTCTAGTACCTAAATCACCTGAATAATATAACAAATCAGTTCAAAGGCATTTTTGGTATGAAATATCCTTAATAGAAAAAGAAAAGGACCTTTGCTCAAAGAAAAAATCAAAATGAGGGACCTAGTGATTTAACACAAATTATTATGAATTAACATAGTAAGAATGTGAGGAATAGGGACCGGCCTCTAAATATCTCATAAATAAAAGACTGGTTCATGCCTTGAAAAACTGTGAGCTATGGCCCATGGGGAAGCTTATGTTGTGAAAGATCAGTCTAGCCATGAAGGTTAGTTTGACCTAGGTTGCCAGAATAGTCAAATGGGCGCACTCTGAAAGACACAACCTATGAGACCATCGAATTGTCTGGTCCTTATTCTTTTTTTCTTCTTTTCTACAATAATCGTGTAGATAACAAAGCATATTACTCCATCAAATGCATTTTTGGTGTCAAGTCCTTACAATGTTCTCCTTAATATCACTCATATGCATTTTTAATTTGTGGGCCCATTTGATGCATATCTATTAATGGAAAGGGGTGAATGAATATGTCTCCTTATGAATAAAAGACTGATTCATGCCATGAAAAATAGTGAGCCATGGGGATGCCTACGTTGTTGAAGGTTGTGTCTAGCCATGAAGGTTATTTTGACCCATGCTACCAAAAGCGCTCGATTGAGCCTAGCCATGAAGTTTATTTGACCCATTTGTCATTTTGGGTCGATGAGATCATTTGGGTCAATCGAGTCAAGTGAGTTAACTCGAAGATCTGAACCGACAAGAACATTGAAATTGACATGACTTAGGTTATAAATGACAAGTTCTGACATTTTGGGTTATAGGGGAACTTTTGTGTCAAGTGAGTCAGCCCGAAGGTATGAGCCCACAAGTGCATCCAATTTGGCAGATTTGGGTCATAAATAACCCGTTTCGTCGTTACTCTGATTCGATGAAATCGGCCCACATCATATTCCAATTTGACAATAGGTTTAATAGGAACCGAATGATTAGATTCACCAATAAAAGCACTACATGAAATGTGGATTCACATTATGGAGAACAAACAAGTTAAACCCAAAGAGTGAGCTCGATGGAACCATTCTTAATGCAAATGGAGGCACAAAGGAACCAATTTAAATGAGATCAATGTAGATCGTAAAGCTCAACCCATTGGATCGCATAATTGATCAATTAAAATCATTAATTTAAGTATCAAGAGTTGAGTGAACGAAACTTAATAAAATATCAAATTCACAATATCATCACTTGACACCTAGTAAGAAATAAACGTAGGTAAGTTTGACTTTAGTCATGTGATTTTGGTTTGGACATGGAGTGGCCCACCAAAGTGAAGTTTTATAAACTTAATTAGCCATCATTCCACTAATCAAAGGGCTGGATTTTGAGTTAAAACTAAGTGGAACCCACCATGTTTGCATGAAAAATCACAAAAATCATCTATTGAAGGGCTTTATGGTCAACCATTGGACATGAGCCTAACTATTTAGCTCATGTGCATCAAACACCCTAGACTACTAAACACAGGGGTTAACCATGATTGCCAACCAGTGATTATAGATTGATTTTGGTAAGAGGATTTCATGGAAACAAAACCCCTTAGATGTCTGTTGCATGGAAAAGGATCTCATAGTTTTAATTGTACAAGAATAGCCCTCTAGCCCATTTTAATTTTTTTCTAGTGAGCGATGATATTGTTGCTTGTTATAATGCTCCTCCTTCTTTCTCCTATCAAACCTACTCCCCATAACATCTCCATCATTCACAACACCTTCATCCCAGCCAATTCATTCCTATTTTTGTTTTCTTACACCATCCATGTTCATCTTAACCATGTACATGACCCTTTCAAAACCATTCGCCAGGGGAAACATTAAGAATTAATGAAAGAGCTATGTCAAATGTTAAGATGAAGCAAGATGGTATAAGAAAGTAAAAATAGGAATGAATTGATTGGCTAGGATGAAGGTGTTGCGGGGGTTGGTTTGGCACAATGAAGAAGAATGAGGGATGATATTGTCGCTCTAAAATAAGTGACGATATCAACATTCGACGGGCCTGTTTTTAGAGCTGTCGTAGGGAACAGCATTGTGGCATGCCTCTGCCAAATAATTTCCCCCTCACGATGTCTCTCCCGAGATTTGAACCCTTGACTTAGAGCTTTGATATCATTTGTAGGATCATAGATGCCCATTGAGCTACCATTCCTACTAAAACCAATTCGTAATGATAGAGGTACAACCCAATATTTTAAGGCATTCGACATCGCACCTACGGGCCTGTTTTTAGAGCGGTCATAGGGAGCAGCATTATAGCACACCTCTGCCTAACGGGGCCTTTCTTATGCAGTTAAAGCTATGAAGTCCTTTTTCATGCAACGGATATCTAAGTGGGTTTTTTCCTTAAAATCATTTTTCCAGTAATATTGGAGTCAGCCAAAGTAGGCCATGACCGCTTCAATTTTGTGTAAAATGCTAAAAAGGCATGTCAATTTGATCATTTAAAGGCTAGTTCTTTGTCAACCATAAAGAATGGGTTGAACCACCTAGCCCATGGATTAGCCATGATGAACCATCCTATGACACGAACCAATTTGGTACCATGGGATAGCTAAAATAGACCCAGACTTAAACTGTTTGAGTGGTTAGAAAGTCTACCAATGAGCTGGAGGTCTTTGCATTAAACTGTTTAGGGCATTACCCGATACATAGCTAGTGGATGTGTTTTGTATGTGAGGTATTGCCAATGATTACCCATAAGGGGGTTGGGGGTTTCCTCATCATAAAAAATAAAAATAAAAAAAACTACTAGCATGTAAATTTGGTTAATTTGAAGTCAACTACAGAAATTGGACTTAGCCAATTAGCATATATATGTAGGGCTTGTTTGGCAACTCTTACCTGCATGAAACAAATCTGTATGATATAGATCTATTTCCAATGGAGCAGTTAAAAATAGATGTTTTACAAATAGTTTATTTGGTAGAACAAAAAGCTGTTTGAAATAGATGTTTAAGAATCCAATGATTTAGAGCTTTTCATTAATTTTTTGAGATCTACAATGAATCAATGCTTGAGTTTTTACCCTTATAGTCCTTTTTAGAGTTACAAAAAATATCAATGTTTCGGATCATGATTTTAGGGCCCACAGACATACAAAAATTTAAAATCTACAATTATGCCTTTTCAACAAATATCTCAAGATCTGTGATAGATCAATGGTTCAAATTTGAATTTCTACCATTTTTAAGATTCCAAAGACTTCCAGTGGTCCAGATCATTTTTTAGTGGCCCACTTGTTTAATAAAACTTAAAAACAGATAGGCTAAAAATGACATCAAAGTGGCATCATTTGAGCTGTGCATATCCAACGACTCGATTCTTAGTCAATATCTTAACATCTAAATCAAATTAGGGTCTGATTTTTTTACTCATAGGCCGTTTTCATCCCTCCCAAGAGGATCAACAGTTTGGATCGTGATTTGGGGCCCACAGATGTCCAGAAAATCAGAGCCATGGTTATGTATTTTCTCCACAAATATCTTGAGTTCTGCAATAGATCAATGGATCAAATTAATGTCTAGGCCATTTTGCATGTTATGAAGGCTTCTAACGGTTCGAATCATCATTGTGGGTCCCAAAGTTTTAAAATAAATTAAAAAATAGTCATCCTAAAATAATCATTTTGAATCTGTACCTGTTCACATCTACACACTTTAGACGTTACTCTCTATTTCAATTTAGCAAGCTTTCTAGGCTTTCCAATATTGAGCATTTCCCTATTTACGAGTTTTCAAATAAAGAGGCACAAAATTGTTACTAAACACTTTAAATGCATTTTGAACAAAAGAGATAACTGAAAAGTAGAGATGCCAAACACAACCTTAATCACAGTGGACCAGCCCTTATGAAGGGCTACCTATTATGACATAGGGTTTGCCAAATTCAGCCCTACCATTTTGCATAAAATGTGCAAAAAAGGAACTAAAGAGGGCATGATTCGGTGCAATTTCTTTCTTGCTAACAATGACTACATGAAACCAAAAAAGAATAATTCCAAGACATGTGATGACTCATCACATAATAAGTCAAGGGATCATCAATTTTTACAACAATTTTATATATTAGGCATCACAAGCATGTTCTATGAAAGAATCTAAAGAAAATAGGCTCTAACCATTCTCCCTTTCTTTTTGTCTCTACTGATCTTTGAGTGTAAATCTATTCTGAATAAGGCTCCATATATGAAAAGGAAGGAAACTGTAAGGGGAGGGGGGGGGGGGGGGGTGGGGGGGTGCTATTTTTAAGTCGATCATAAAATGAGACCTAGCTGATTTTTGTGGATTGGCCATTGAGGACCATTCCTTAACATGGATTTGTTTTGATGATCTAAGGAGCAGCCACAAAGCCTTACCACAAAATGTGTGAAGAACACAAACAATGGCTCGTTTTAAGGGCAAAATTTGGGTCAAGAATAAAATGGGGCCTAACCACTTGGTATACATGACCTGATCATGATACAATAGCCCTCATTATGAGCCGATTTCAATTGTGCAAAGTGGCCATGGCTTGGTCCAAATGATTATAAAGTTACCATGGGTTAGTTTGTTACTTTATGTCAAATTGGATCAAATTGACCTTAAAATCCCAGAATTGACTTGATTTGAGGCATTACGAAGACACATAATGAATCAACATGTAAAATGGCTGGCTATAAGGAGTCACAGCCTAAAAATTATGAAAATAAAAGTAACTTGACTAAAATGTAAGATTACCTTGAATCAAGTGCTTGATTTTGGCTTGATTGGGCTTCAGGTGGACTTCTTTCACGAAATTAGCCCAAACCAATGCACAAAATGAGCAAAAAGTAGGAGCCAATGGGTCTTGGATATGTGGGAGAGAGTGGAACAAGTGGGGGAGTGAAGATGGAGCTAACGGTGGCTTAAGTGAGGAGGAGATTGCTATTTATAGAAAACAAGGGCCAAAACTAATTTCTAGAACTGAGGACCAAGTCGAGGAACAACCTTAACTAACACTAATTCATAGGGTTTCCATCGCTCAATTATTTCCATGAGCGCGGGGGAGGGGGGGGGGGGGGTGTAAGGTGGTCTAGATGAGTGCCACTATAATTTTGGAGGTTTTAACACCTAACAACATTTGGAGGAGTGAAAAAGGACAAAAAAAAAAAAAAAACCACAAGGTCACCATCAATTTTGTGGAACCCATTTATGACTCTTCAGGCGAAAGTGGTTAAATTGGTATCAATTGGATTCAAATTAACCCCAAATATGGAGGGACAACTAATCTCATCCTAATGACGATGATAATGGGTCAAATGGGCTGAAATGTCCTTGTTTTGAGACCAATTTGGCTTAATGGGCGTTATTGGCTCAACCATGGTAAGTGCCTAAAATAACATTAGATTGGGCCCAAATTTGGCATGGAGATTCTCATGTGTGTAAATAATATATTAGTAAAGTGAGGAGGAAAAACACCTAACTTTTGGGGATTTAAACAGCTAAAAACAATTTTCATAGGCAAAGAGTCCAAATTTACAACCCTATAATTGAAGCGAGCCTTGTTTTGATCAAATGAACTTAGAGTACTCTTAAATTTGGAGGGATGGTCCATCTGTCATAATGAAGTGGATCATGAGTCTAAAGGGCCTCAAACTCTCAATTTGGGGCTGATTGTGCTTAATGGGCCTCAACTCCTAAGAAGCGCCTAAATGACATCAAAATGACCATAAATGGAGTAGGAATTTTAGCATAACTGCAACTTGACATTAGCAAGCTAACTGGGTCATTTTTAAAGAATTTTGAGCATGAGCGATAGTTTTCGATTAGCAAGTTCACCATTGATTGATCTCAAAATGTAAAAATGCTTTAAAATTGGGGGAAAAGTCTCTCATGAATCTAGGCATGTCTTGGGTAGTGATTTTTTCCATTTCTCAAATTTTAAGTTTTTAGACCCTTGGGGATATTTTTTTTATTTTTGAGTAGGGAGATTTTGCCCAAAAAAGTAATTTGGGTCATTCTACCCAACAACATGTATGGATGATAATAACACTGTCCATAGGCCTACACGTATTGATTTGTGGCAGAAAATCCACCTAATCCCACATTCAAAGTGTTTAGGTGACCCAAGGTCTTTTGTTTCGAACATTGTATTTTTTTCATGCCCACATGTAGTGCTATCCAGATAGACATCCTTATATTCTCTTTAATAGATAAAATCTAATGTAATATCTTTGAATTCATTAAGGGCCCATTTGATGTTGCCACACAAAAAATTCTACAAAGATCAAGGTGAAAGCAACCACAAAAGAAGAACTATCGATCGGGTATTTGAAAATTAATCAAGATAAAATGGGGGTCAAAATTAGTCAAAACAATTCGAAATATAGGTTCTGACATTCAAACTGTTGACTAAACAAAAGCACGGTCGGACTGTTGACTGAGTAAAATGCAAGTCGCCGATTGGACAATAATGCATACTCTCGATGAAGACTAGTTCAAATTGTCGACTGACGAATTTCAAGCACTTCAGCATGATTCAATGGTAGATTTTTTTTTATCAAACAATCATGCCATGACCTATCATGTAGACCGCCAACCAATCAAATGCACAATCGGCAATCCGATACAAATTGCTTTTTAGTTATCATTATGAAATCTAGCCTCCTTCAATTACTTCAAATCCTTGAAAGGGGTTTGAATTATAAGTGTTAGCAAATTCATGGGATCGACAAACTCAGAGTATAATTAAGTTGTAATTTTATATTTTTTAGATTTAATTAAAGCGTGCTTCACCGGATTACTTAAATAAAGGTGTTTGGAGAAAAATGGTCATATCTCTCAAACAAACCATTGGATCAGGACAATCTATGTACCATTGGTAAGCTCTTTTTGAGTAAATATCCGTAGGTTTCAAGATTTGTCAACTGAGGCTAAAGTAACAAAGTTAATGCCTCAGAAAGTTTTCATATTAATTATAGAAATGCCATTCGATCGATTGGGCATTCATCCGACTGATTGGGTAGTGCAGAGTCCTAATCCAAATTTCGACTGAAGACATAATTGATACCTGATTAATCGAACCTTGGCCTAATTGATCGGATGACGTACAGAAACCCATCAACTTGCTCAAAATTATTTCCTTGTTGTGCTCGGGCTACTTGTTTCTATTCAACATGGAGTACAACTTTATGGCACAAATTGTGAGTTATAATTAAGGATTCTCTCTTAACTCTAAAGAAAGAGTCTCATTGTTCTAAGTATAGAAAACTTATTAGAGATTCATCTTCTACTCTAGTATAGTCAGTAGAGAGACTGTACTGAAACTTTAAGTTCTAGAGTATATTGCCTCTATTTTCTTGTAGAAAATCATCTTCTCTTGTAGAAAGTTTGTTTGTCTTGAAAGGCATCAAGGCGTGTTAAATCAAGTGTGAAGAAGGTGAATGATGTGTGCATTAATAAGAAGAATTACAGCCCTTTAGGTTATGTGCAATTGGACAAGGGTGATAAGTAGATCTTATAACCTTGGATTTTATAGTGCTTGATTTCTTTTGGACCAGTGGTTAGGTTCAATGGTTTTTTCTTTCGGTTTGGTTTTCCACATAAAAATCATGTGTCCTTCTCTAGTGGTTGATTGCTATTAAATTAGGTTATTTGCTTGTTAATTGAATTGCATATAGAAATCTGTGTTAGGACCTTAATCTAAATTAGGATTAGAATCCTTCAAACACTAGGGTTAGAATCCTTTAAAATTTCTATAAATATTGGGCTACATTTTACAGGTAATCCATGACCTCCAAGCAAAAAAGAAAAGAGAACCCTTCCATCAAAAGCTCTACAGCCTCTTCAAGGAAGGAGACTCTATCCTAAACCTTTCCCACCTCCCTAAAATATCAAATAGCAGGGTACTTAACCTCTAGAAATATAACTAGAGGGTTTAACTTAGTACCCTAGAATCATGGAAATCCCATGAAAGTCCCAAAAAATCCTTAGTCTTTTAGGGTTTTCTTCATCTTCTTCACTTAAGGAGTGAATGATGCCTTGGTATTATTACCTGCATCATTCTAGCTTATCATACATCAGCCCCCGAGTGGCACAACCTTGGACACCCCCCATTGGCACAAAAAACCAACAACTCCATTTAATTCGCATTTCACACACCCAAGAAACACAAGTAATAATTTACAAAGATTGTTTGATTGGCACTAAAAATTTGCCTCCATCCACATTCAATTGTGGGAACTCTATAAGGAGAGAATTTGTTAGAATTCTCTTAGTAAATGCAAAGAGGAAGAAGGAGCAAGGCTTTGGTTTGGTTACTGTCGAACGATAGTGTATTGATTTTTCTGTGTTCTTGTGTATTTCTTACATCTTTGTCATTTTGAGGTCACCTGAGACCAAATGGGGGAGTTATAAAAAACAAATGTATTGTAAACGACTTTTGCCCATGAGGTCAAAACATTAAAACCCACTTATAATTCTTTTCGTGTGAAAACTATCCTTTCTCATATCTTCCGTTTATGCTAAAAAATTATGAATTCCCTTTACAATTGCTTTCTAAGCAACATTTAGATATTTACATAATAAAACACATATAAATTTTAATATTGCAGTAATTAAATAGTTAAAAAAGAATGGCGTAATATTGAAATATGGCAATATTTTTTCGATTCAACAATTTTTAAAGAATGTGATTAAACTTTAACTTAAGTTGCTTGGAAGGTACTACGGTTTATAATATAATTTTAAAAAAATTAAGATAACAACAAATTAATGTTACTAATTATATAAAGTTCGATGTTAGAGTAATAACTTATAAAATTCTATTATTTATACGTAATATATTCAAATGCATCTATGTGCCCACCTTCAAAAATAAAACTACTCATTTATATGTTTTCGCCATGCTTAATTATTGTCCAAACATTCACATTCTCCTTTACATATTTAGGGGTGCTCATGGGCAGGGTTAGCCTAACACCGATTGGGCCCAACCTGCTTTGGTCTAGGTTTAAATATGTAGTTAGGGCCCGTTTAATAATTGTCTCGTGCTTTGATTATGTGATAGAAAGCCCAAAGCCCGGACATGCCCTACTCGTATAAGGAATGCATGTAATTTAATTCAATTAGTCCAAATAATTGCTTAAATGCTCACAAAATTGATAAAAAGACCCACAGCCCATGAACACCCCTTTGTATATTCCCTCTTTACCATATTTATATGAAAAATAGTGTGGTTAATTTAAGTTTAACTAACACTTTTTTTTAGCATAAACTTTAAAACTAACTACTTTTTTTCCCACATAAAACTATTGTAAAGTATGATAAAGTGAAGTCAAAATAAAAGAAACTACTTTATCACTCTGATGCACTTTACTTCACCTTTACTTTACCTTACCCCTAGCATGATGTGATATATATTTTTACTTTACTTTTACCACATGTGTAAACAAATGCATCATGGTAATTATTTTAGCTTCATCCTACCCATTCATTCTAGGATAAAAGGCTTGCATTTTGTTTTATGTTGTATTGGATTTTGTGTCCTGCAGATCCTCATTGTCATGTGATGGCAATTGCTCACTCAGTCATTTGTTATTTTTTCTTTATCTTATCTATCTATTTTAGTGTGCATTGGTGTAATAAGAGGACCTAATGCCCCAAATATCTTCATTTCTGTCATTTCCGTGTGAGAGTTAATACGAACTTATCCATCTAATTATTTCAACTTTATCATATCTATCTTTGTAAGGCACATCAACGTAATAAAGAAAATCTTGTGCCCCATGGATCTTCATTTCCTCGTGAAAGCTATTTCAAACACACATCTGTTTAAATAATTTAACTTCATCTCATCCGTCTATTTTCGGGCATGCAGTATAATAAGAGGATTATAGTCTTGTAGATCTTTATATCTTGTATTCTTACCTTTACAAAGAAAAAAATGCATATCTTTTATGAAAAAAAGATTAATTTGTTTTTTATTTTTTGCATTGTATACCTATTGCACCAAATGGTAGAAGAATATGCAGCATAAACAACCAAGACAATTTTCCTTTCTATCGCCAAGTCTTGCACCAACATACCCTTTGTTTTTATTTTATTTTTTCTTTCACCAAGTTATTTCACCCTTTTAACTTGTTCTAACAAGACAACAATGTCACATTCTTAAAAAATTGTCCTCTTGTGCGGACCCATCCAATACTTTATGACAAAAGGAGTAAAGATTAATAGCTGCATGTATAATGGTTAAACTTAGTGTGGGACTAATTAATCAATTGATCCTAAGCATTGGTTATATAATAAACAAGCTTATCGAAAAAGGTCCTGAATTTTCAACTTTGCAAATAGTGGTGTATTTTAACATCCATTGTTCAAGTGATCAGTGGATCATTCAAATAAATTAGATTGATCATAGGGCTGACCCTATGTGAAATAAAAGTGAGACATTGTGTCTAACAAAAAGGGGTGTAAGCGGGAAAAGGAGGAAATTTGGAGGAAAAAAAAAGGAAACCAATCTATCATGAGATTTGGAAATACGACTTTCTTTGACCTATTATAACCATCATGTACATTTTCAACTATATGTAAATCTATATGCCTCAGTTCCTTATTACCATGTGAGAGCTATTGCAAACTATATGACATAAAATAGTAAAAGCTATATGATCATCTCTTCATTTTAACTTCCATTGTCAAGTGATTAGTAGATCATTCAAATGAATTAGATTGACCATGGGGCTGGTCCTATGTGACATAAAAATGATACATTGTATATATAAAAAATCGGTGTAAGTGGGAGAAGGAAGAAGTTCGGGGGAGAAAAAAACCACCATGAGCTTTGGAGCTATGACTTTCTTTGACGTGTTATAACCATCATGTGCTTTTTCAATTGTGTGAAAATCTATATGCCTCATCTCTTCATTGTCATGTGAGAGCTATTTCAAACTATAACTATTGAATTATTCTAACATCAACCCATCTTTTAATTTTAGGGAGCATCAACGTGATAAGAGTATTTTGTACCTAAAAAATCTTTGTGTCCACGTGAGAGCTAATGCAAACTTATCTATGTAATTATTTTAGCTCCATCCTATCAATTTATTTTAGGGCACGTCGACGAATTAAGATCTTGTGCCCCATTGATCTTCATTTCTACATGAGAGTTATTTTGAACACATTTGTCTAAAGACATTAGCTTCATCCTATCCAATCAATTTAGAATATGCCTGTGTAATAAGAGAATCTTATAGTTTGCAGAAATCTATTCCAGACCTATTATTTTAGCACCACTTTTGACTCGGTTTAGACAGGGATTTAAAAAATAAATTTATTATAATTTTGCCCATACATGAGAGGACCAAAAAGCCCATTGTCCCTTGAAAACTCAAATTTCTAATTTTTTTTCATACACACATACTCATATTCTCCTTTCATCTCCCCTTTTAGAGAGCATCCTCCCTTTCCACACACAATAGAGACCATCTTCTTCCATAAATGGTCTTCTTCCAATCTGAGCAAGTGACGTTCACATTCATTGTACAAGTGACTATCTTCTTCTCTTCTCATTTCTTTTTGTCCCATTAAACATCATATTTTGTAGTGCTTTCCAATCAAATAGTATAATGGAGAAGGAGATGAACACTCAAATAGTGTTTCACAGTCGTTGCCCTATTGGGCCGTATGAGACCAAATTGGACAACTAACTGTTCGGCCTCTCGAGGAGGAACAGTTCAAAGTTTGAACTGTTCCTCCTCGAGAGGCCAAATAGTTAGTTGTCCTATTCAGTCTCACAGGGCCGAATAGGGCGATGACTGTAAAATCTAAAAGAAGAAACAAGTAAAAAAAAACCCCTTGAAAATCAAATTTATTCAAGCTAAAAATTCACAAAATGAAAAGGGAGATGAGCTCTCTATGTTTTGTTGGGTCAAATATGCAGAGAAAGTGATAGTGGAAGAAGAAAAGAGGAAAAAAAAATGTAGAGAAACAAAGTGAAATATGTGTTTGGATGGGTAAGGGTATCTTAGGTAAATGGGTGACTGTAGAGAGTAAAAAATCAATTTGATTAACTTAATCACATGTGCATAGAAAAACATGTCTAAACTAAGTCAAAAGTGGTGTTGAAATAGTAGCTTTCTATTTGTTTTGACGTAAGAGAGGAATCTTACATTCTTACCCCTACAAAAAAAATATTTCTAAATATTTTATATCAAAGAATATTTCATTTCTTATTTTACATATGGTAGAGTTATTGCACCAAATGGTTTGAATAGGTTGCACCAAGATGAAAAAAATTTTTTCCTCCATCACCAAATCTTCTCATTACACTAGCATACCCTTTCTTTTTCTTTTTCAAATTATTTCACCATTTTGACTAGTTTTAACAAGATAACTATGTAACATTTTTAAAAAATTGTCCACTCATGTAGGCTCACCCAAATGCTTGATGACAAAAAGAGTAAAGATGAATAACAATATGTGTAATAGATGAGCTTAGTTAAATTCCACCCTGCTAGGACCAATCTCCACCATCTTCTTTAAGTAGTCCAACTATTTTCATCTTTTCTTTTGATTGGAAAAAAACTTCTTCAATTAAATTTAAAAATGGACTTAAATTTTCAATGGGCTAGAATTTGGAAGTGGATCCCACTTATTGATAGTCTTATTCCGAAAAATCCTTGGTAGTATCATGTCCCACTAGCCATAGGGGGAAGAATTTTATCTTATGAATGGATTGCAGGTAGGTTTATATGGCCCACTAGAGCCTATTGGTACCACTCCTTTCACACTCTCATCCCCATGATCTCATACAACTCAATTTTATGCTCATTGTTAGATTTTATCCGTATATATAAAAAATCTACGGTTGAGAGTCCATTAAACTTTAAGGGTGTCAAACCAAATATTAGGATTATTCGATAGTGCCAAGTTTTGTATGACGCTAATTAGGGCATGTTTGTGTAGCATTATGAAAAACTGAATCGTGAATAAGCTTTTCTCCATAAAACCTAGTTTGACTCTTCATCAGGTGGATTTACTATAGGGTAGAAAAGAGTTTTTGCGAAAAAAAAAGAGGTTGGAGAAATATATTCTTATTGGTAGAGAAGACTTTCCATGTATAATATTTCTAGTATATGAATTCATTGACCACTGTGAACTTATCTGTCTCATAATTATTTTAGTTTCATCGTCCCTATTTATTCTAGAGGAATAGTTTTGAATTTATTAATTGAGTCAAATAAGATTTTATGGACTACTACGAATTTATTTGTGTTAGCTTCATCTTATCTATTTATTTTATGGAAATGACTTTGGATTCATTAACTGAACTACGTAAAATTTCACCCAACTTCCACAAACTTAGTTGTCTCACAATTACTTTTGCTTCATCATATCTATCTATTTTAATGAAAATGATTTTAAATCCATTGTTTAGATAGGCAAAGTTTCCTGAGTACTATGAACTTATTTATCTCACAATTATTTTAGCCTGATCATATCTATATACTTTATAGAAACAACTTTGAATTTATTAACTGAGCTAGTCAAAATTTTACTGACTATTACAAACATATCTATGTCATAATTATTTTAACTTCATCCCGCCTCTCCTTTGTAAGGCAATGACTTTAATTTATTACCTAAGTCAATCAAAATTTATCTAAGACAATGAGCTCACTTGTGTAATTATTTTTACTTCATCCTATCAATTTATTTTAGAGTGTGTCAACTTAATAGTGTCCTGTGAATTTTCACTGGCATGTGATAGCCATTTCAAACACACCCATCTAAAGGATTTTAGATTCATCGTATCTATCTATTTTAGGGTGTATTGATGTGATAATAAGATTTTGTTCCTCAAAGATCTTCATTTCCGCGTGAGAGTTAATACAAACTTATCTATTTAATTATTTTAGCTTCATCCTATCTATTCGTTTTGGGGGTGTTGGCGTAATAAGAAAATCTTGTGTCTCATAGATCTTTATTTTCATGTGAAAGCTATTTGAACACATTTGTCTAAATACTTTAGCTTCAACCTATTGATCTATTTTGTGGCATGTCAGTGTAATAAGATGATTTTATGCCTTCCAGATCTTCATCATTTCCACATGAATCTTGTTTTGTTATTTTTACCAAAGAAAAGTAATATTTATGTTAGGAGATTGTTAAGTCGAATCCTAATAAAAAATAATTTATGATTGAATTGAGAGACCATTAAACTTTATGATCACTAAATCAAGGGCTAAGATAATTTGATGAGCTAATTTTTTTACATAACCGTTATTAGGATATGTTTGTGTAGTGCTATAGAAAATTGACTCTATAAAAATATTTTTCCACTTTTTTCATAGAAAACCTAGTTTGAACACCCCACCCTTCAGAAAGAGTTTTCATTGAATAGTGAAAAGTTGATTCAGCTTTATGCTTTTCTTCACAAAATTGACCACACCAAAGGTGTAGTCTAGCAAGACAACTATGTAACCTTTTTGAAAAACTGTTCTCTCATATTGGCCCACCCAATACTTTATGACAAGGGGAGTGAAGATAGATTGCTACATTTGTAATAGATAAATTTATTGTGTAAATAATTAATTAATTGATCCTAGGCATTGGTTATATAATAATTAATAAACGATCGAGCTCATTGAAAAAAGGTCCTGAATCTTCATAACCTTACAAACAATAGTGTATTTTAATATCCATTGTTAAGTGATCAATGGATCATTCAAATGAATTATAGATTGATCATGGGGTTGGCCCTATGTGGCATAAAAATGAGACATTGTATATAACAAAAATAGGTGTAAGTGGGAGAAGGAGGAAATTTGGGGAAATAAAGAAAAAAGAAAATAGAATCCACCACGAGCTTCAGAACTATGACTTTCTTTGACATGTTATAACCATCATGTGCATTTTCAACTGTATACAAATCTCTATGCTTTATCTCTTCATTGTCCTGTGAGAGCCATTGCAAATTACATGACATAAAAATGTGAGAACTATATGATCATCTCTTCATTTTAACATCCATTGTTAAGTGATCAATGGATCATTCAAATGAATTAGATTGATCATGGGACTGGTCCTATGTTACATAAAAGTGAGACATTATATATTACAAAAAGGGGTGTAAGTAGGTGAAGGAGGAAATTTAGGGAATAAAAAAGAAAAAAAATAAAATTCACCATCAGATTTGGAACTACAGCTTTCTTTGATGTGTTATAACCATCATGTGCGTTTTCAACTATATGCAAATCTATATGCCTTATCTATTCATGGCCCTGTGAGAGCTATTGCAAATTATATCACATAAAAATGTCAAAACTATATAATCATCTCTTCATTTTAACGTCCATTCTTAAGTGATTAGTGGATCATTCAAATGAATTAGATTGATCATGGGGCTGGCCTTATGTGACATAAAATGAGACATTGTATATAACAAAAAGGGGCATAAGTGGTAGAAGGAGGAAACTTAGAGGAAAAAAGAAAAAAAATAAAAAATCCACTGCAAGCTTTGGAGCTATTCTTTGATATGTTATAACCATCATGCGCATTTTCAACTGTATGAAATCCATATGCCTCATCTCTTCATTGCCATGTGAGAGCTATTGCAAACTATATCTATTGAATTTTTTTAACATCTTATCATTTGTTTATTTTATAGTGCATCAATGTGACGAGAAGATTTTGTGCCTCAAAATTCTTTTTGTTCGCATAAGAGCTAATGCAAACTTATCTATGTAATTATTGTAGCTTCATACTATCGATCTATTACAAGGCGTGTCGACGTAATAAGATTTTGTGCCCCGTTGATTTTCATTTCTGTGTGAGAGCTATTTTGAAAACATTTATCTAAAGATGTTAGCTACATCCTATCCATTTAATTTAGGGTATGCTAGTGTAAGAAGAGGATCTTATACTTCATACATATTTGTTTCCAAGTAAGAGAGGAATCTTACATTCTTACCCTTACAAAAAAAAAATTCTATTAATGAATATTTCAGTTCTTATTTTACATATGGCAGTTTTTTTTTGCACCAAATGGTCTAAATAGGCTGCACCAAAAATCAAAATAATTTTCCCTTCCATAACTAAATCTTTTCATTGCACCAGTACACCCTTTCTTTTTCATTTTCCAAATTATTTAACCATTTAAACTAGTTATAACAAGACAACTATGTAACATTTTTAAAAAATTGTCCACTCATGTAGGCCCACCCAAACACTTGATGACAAGGGGAGTAAAGATAAATAAATATATGTATATATAATAGATGAACTTAGTTAAATTTTACCATACTGAGACTGTTCCTCACCATCAACTTGATTATACTTTTTACACATATAATCGAACTGTTTTCATCTTCTCCCTAGATTGAAAAAAAAGAACTTCTTCGTTTAACTTAAAAAGGGACTTAAATTTTCAATGGGCTAGAATTTAGAGGTGGACCTCACTTATTGATTGTTTCAATCCGAAAGATCCTTGGTAGCATCAGATCCCACTATTCGTAGAAAATATAAATGTGAAGGACTTTTTATTCTACCTCAAAATTTCAATAAATAGAAAATGGGAAGAAGTTACTTATATTCATTCATTTCCTTTAATTTTACATGGGTTTGTGGCTTTGACCTCAAGGATGTAGCCTGTTTACAAAATTTTTGACGTACAACCCCTTCCTCCGGTCAGAGATATGGTCAGAAATGAAAAGTGAGAAGAAAAGTTACATGAAAATATAAAAGTACAGAGTTTGAAAGAAAGCAGGCCCACGACTAGCCATTTCTCGTTTTATTGATTGTAGGCTTCTATGACACATTTCCTCTTTTGTTCATCTCTGTCTTTCTTTGTGACTTCTCACAGTGAACTGTAACTTCTTGTTTCTACCATTTTGGAACTTTCGAACTATATATCGTATCCCAAAAGTGGAGTTTGGAAGCACCATGACCTTTGAAGATCACCACTTTGATTTATAGACTGCTTTTGTGCAAGTCCGGTGGGGTTGTGATTGTTTGTTTTCGCAAGATGGCTAAGGTTGTGTCATTCTGTTCCTATATTTTCAAAGATCAGAATGATGCCATGAAACGTCTGTGCACAACCTTTAGAATGGCCAACATCCCCTTAAGTGGGAAAGACAAAAAAAGAATTGATGTTTCTCCCCTTTGATGTGCTATGCCCATATGGGAGATTTTCCTCAGTTTTCAGAGATTTGAGGAGCGCTTCTCCATCTCTAAAACCATACCCCACCTTGTAAAAAAAGGGGGACTTGGAGGTCTCAGAAACTTGGAGAAAGAAAACCTTATATAAAACTCCTGCGAGTAGTTTAGGTGCTCTTGTTGTGGAAAATGGGACAGATCAGAAAGGATCCTTTGTAAATGAGTGGATGAGCCCTTTTATAGAGTTTTAGAGCAGTTAGGAATGGTTTTGGGAAGTTACATTTCAAATTAAAGTAAAGGGACTGCAATGAACTGTCGAAAATGCTTTACAAGTGCCTACAACCAAGTGCTTTCAATGTGGAATTGTTACGACCCGAGCCCAGAATCGGGGGTTAGTGAAATCTTAACCAGTGACACACGTACTCCCGTGCACGCACACTTAAACCTAGTCCAAGTATACTTACACAAGGGATCATTCACGCATGCAGACAACCGTACGCGGAAGCTGCAACTATCATCACATGTCACACAAGAGGTACAAGATACACAAAACAACAGTGACTACAACAGATTAGAAAGATTTACAAAATGTACATCAAAATGGGGAAATATCAGTCTCAAGGTCCAATACATACTTAAATCAAAAGCATAAGTATAACACTATTACGAGGTCCCCATAACTCAAGTACAAACTGAAGGAGAAAAGACAAAATGATGCAAGCCGCTCTTAGAAGAATGGATCAAGTCCACTCCTCTAACCCAGACGGGACCCCACGTGCCTTTCCTGAAGTCGGGTTGACCGACGAAGGCTCGAGAGAGGGATTTGAGCCTGCAACACTAAGAACAACTAATAAGTACAACGACTTAGCAAAGTATAAGCATCAATAAGTTAATACGCATAAGAATAATGAACACATAAGGATTATAACAGTCATGTTTGTATGCTAGGCAAATCATGCATATGACTAAACATGCTATCAGAATCATCAATAGAGGTACAAGCAAGTTAGCTACTACATTTGCCATATTCTCCCTTACGAGAGCAATCAATATGAGATCACCATCGACCGGGCTAGAGTATGAATGGGTCTCTAGTTCCCGGGGTCCAGAATCCCAGGACAAGAGCACTCTGCAAAGGCAAACACAAACTATACCAAAGGTAACCCCGTTGGGTATCCTGAGGCTGAGGCTAAGTAGTGCCATGTATGCAATCTCGGACAATTGAATGATGGACAACAATCAATACCACATCATATCACATATCATCACAATAAGACTGTAGGGAGTGCATCCGTACAATAACCAATATGAACATCATTTATATTGATTTATATTAATTTTGTCCCTGCCTGGGCTTCGTTCTAGGGCTGCTGCTACATTTCCCCTAGATTTGAGAGGTCCAGCACAGAAACGAGATGAAGAGGGCAAGGCCGAACTCAATACGCAGTGCAAATCAGATTTACTTTGAGGAATCAAGGTTATTTACTAGCCATCCCTATCCTAGTTGTCCAGTGCTTCTAACCGTATATGTTGATGTAGTTTAAGGGGCTTGATACACAGTTGCTCTCACAGGAGTGTTGCATTGCATTACAAGGTATACCAAGGTCCCTTAAACCAACACCCATGGAGAGTTGCTTAACTGCTGGACAACACACATAAATGAATCACAACCCGAAGGAGCACTCATGCGATATTTACGTTACATTGGGCAAGTCAGGTTGCCTACATTCTACTTTGAAAGCCCTACAAGGTCTCACAATTATCCTTCCAATTCAATCATTTTACACTGGGTGTACGGCTTAGCCTTGTTTTGAACTACGGCTTGGCCATGGCAATGTGTCGGCTTAGCCGTAGGCCAATTCACGGCTTAGCCGTAGCTTAGCCATAGAGGAGTAGCAAAATTGCCAACTCTCAGTTATTTCAGGTGTCACCCTGTATTGATCTACGGCGAGGTCACGGCTAGGTTCATGGCTTGGCCTTAGTGTAGATTACGGCTTGACCGTAGGTCAGGGCTGGGTTACGGCTTAGCCGTAGTGTAATTTACGGCTGGACCGTAGCACAGTTCACGGTTTAGCCGTGAATGCGCTGAGTCGAATTTCCCTGTTTCATTACAGAAAACTGAAAAGCAAGGATAACATGAGAATAATACATAAAAAGGTGCAAATTCAGCTACCTGGGGCTGTAACATCTATATACTTAGAAATAGAACAATAGTAACATAAGCAAAGTCATCCCAACATGTGTTTAATCGAATTGTGTTTATACTTGCCTGAAGTGGGTTCACACACACGACGTTGCTTGTAGGCTCAATCCACTGTCTGGATACAACTCTACTCGTCTAACACAGAGGAAAGGAACGAGACATGAGGATAGGTACAGTAGTTGACGAGAGAAGATGGAGAAACAAGAGAAACACAGTAAAAATACACAACATACCGTCGATTTCACGCGTTAGTGACGAGTACACAAATCCCCTCCCTAACAGGCTCAAGGTGAAAATGGAAGAAAGAAAGAAGAACGAGAGAGATGAGAGAACAAGAGGGAGAAATATCATTGAAGGGAGAAAGAGTCGGTAGTTGAGATTTTTATAAGATAAGAATGAGTCAAAATTGCAAGAAAGCCCACAAGTTGACTCCATCTATAGTTCGAGTCAATTAACGATCCAACGAGAGCAAACGAAGTCATTTGCATCTAACTCAGTTACGAAGATTGACAAGTTCAACGAAATACACGTGTAGACATCAAATTGATACAAAACTGACAAGGTCCAACAAAAGCAAAAATTTCGAAAAAGGGCTCGAACCCATCAAAACCAAGGCAAACTCAACCCAACGACCGATTCCTTGGTCAAAACCAAACCAACAGCAAAACCAAAACACACTTAATCGCTAATCCACAACGAATTAGACACTAAGCTAGATCAAGTTGGGTTGAAGCGTTACAGGAATCTTGCACTTGTTGGTTTCTACAACCTCTTGGTCGGTTATGGGGAATTTTATCCCAAATGACCTTCGATCTTGTCACAATCGGAGCTCAAGAATTCGGATATTAGGATTAAATCCAAATAGTAACACATTACTTTCGTATAATACACACTGGACCCTAGTCTAAATGGAATTATATAAGAGATATTCACATGCTTACACATGTGAGGTGCTTTTAAATGAACATCTATCCAAGCAATCAATATTCGGAAGTCAGTCAATATCAGTATAACATTCTCTCTCCTCCCCTCTCTCTCTCTCTCTTTTTCTAGATATCATTTCATGAAACAAGATGCCATAACACCAAACTAAATACACATCTATACAATATGTTATGTACAAGAGTTGTAATGGGATATGTCTTTACAAAAGGAAGGAAAGTTTATAAACAGTAAGAAAGATTTATACAGTCTAAAATACAAGGGATCATGAGTTATATATGACAAAAGAAAATGAATGCAAGTCACGAAACCTTAATCATCCATAAAAACCAAATTAGAAGAACCCTAGGTAGATCGTGTCGCACTCTGTAGGTAGATTCGTCAGAGGGTATCTGCTATCCACTCATTTAGGCCGAAGGGATCCCGAAGGTCTCCTCTGTAGTCTCCTCGATCTTTGTAAGACCGAGACTAGGATCTAAGCCTGTAACGCCATAGACAACTAGTGAATAAAGCTATTCATCAAAGTATAACCATAATTAAGTTAATACCCGTTGTATCTACAAGAATTAATGACAAATGATCAATAGAAATTAATTGAGTACACTAGGCATGTTATGCATTGAATAAATCATGCTATAAGAATTAATAAAATAAAAAACTTTGCTAATTGGCTACTACATTTGCCATATCCTCCTTCTAAAGATCTTTATATTGAGAACACCATCGACCGGGTAAGGTCCGAATGGGTCCCTTTATACATGGAGTCCAAAAGCTCCAAAGGCACACTGCAACACCTTCATTCATATACTACACTAAAGTCAACCCCGCCGGGTATCATAAGGCTGAAGCTGAGTGAGTCAGACCATTTTGATTCATACAATTAAATTTGAGTAATTTGTACAATTCATTCATTGAGAACAAGACAATACTGTACACATTCAATTCATTTATTTAATTCATTCTTACTCAATTCAACGTTAATGTCAATATAAATTGTATATCAAGAAACAATTCAATTAGAATCAATTTATCTATGATCATTTCAATCCAAAATCATCATTGGAATAATAGAAGGTAATAACAGTAATCTAATATGCCATGCAATTCAAATTAATAGAATCAATGTAGTTTTACAAACCGATTCTAATCTAGTTAGTCATTGTTTCTAACCGTGTATGGTGATGTAGTTTTAAGTTATCCGATACAAGGTTGTCTTTCTTTTGGCGTCACATTGTATAAAGGATGTGTATCAAAGTCCCTTAAACCAACACCCATGAGGAGCTACTTAACAAATGGACAACATCGCATAAATAAGTCTCAGCCCTTAAGACTTTTCATGGTATTTAATTATTCCATTGAGCCAGTTAATATATAGGGTAGAGGGATCTAGGAGCTAAAGCCCTACAATTGTAACAATCCTTAGTTAATCCTAGTTTTCAATGGTCCTATGGCTTAGCCGTGTTTGACCTACAGCTTAACAGTCAAATGCACTACGGCTTAGTCATGGTTACACAATTATTCCTCCGTGTTTATGATTTAACCGTAAAATGGCTTATGGCTTAGCCATACTTGACCTATGGTTGAGCTACGATGTGACTACAGCTTAGCTGTTGTATAGCATAGAACAATGTATTGAATTTGGCTCTCTGGATTTTGAGCCGTAAAATACTTACGGCTTAGCCGTAAGCTCTGGAATTCCTGAAGCTCCTTTGGTTACAGAATTTTATTTACCCATAACACTAGGTAGTCTTCAACTGGATCCACTGCAGCTTTCTCTACTCTAAACCATAAATTTCCAGTTTAAATTCACACTTCATCATTATTAAAGAAAGCTCATCATGCAGTAGAAGTTTGACAAAAATGATGATACAAGGGCTGATATTTCACATTAAAACTTCGATAGATTTAGATAGATCATAACATGCCAACATGCATTCAACCAAAATTAGCTTATACTTGCCTTAGATTAGGCTTTCAACTCACTGGTCCTTCTCTTGGCTTAATAGAGAAGAAACACCCAATTTTGAACTTAAATGCCATACGTGTAAAGAATGAGGAAGGAGATGAGTGCATGCTTGATCAAGGATTCTCCTTGACTTTATTAAATTAAGAAATCTAGGAAAGAGAGAAGATCTCCCCTTAGACCACAATTAGGGAGTTGTAAGGAGAGATGTAAATTACTATTTTCAATTCCAAAAGAGAAGGAAGGTAGAGAAGAGATGGAATGATGGAATAGGTGCTTGCAATCCTACATGCAAGATCTATTTTGCTCCTTTTGATACAGATGAAGAATCATGGAAGAAGAAGAAGGTACTGTAACTAAATAAGAGAAAGGATCGACTAAAGGGTTCTTGCCTCTTTTAAACATGGGCATTTTCTAAAGTTCCCAAGATGACCTATCCCTTTAATGTATGATCATGCTCGAAAATGGGAATGCGTAACAAACTTGAGTTCAACATTTATGCACCTCAAGCGTTTAAGAAGAATGGGAATTAACTACATTTCATCATTAATTTTCCTTTTCTTTACATGGGTTCAAATGTTCTAACTATAAGGATGCAAGTTGTTTACATGTTTTAAAAAGTTCACGACCCCTCCCTCAAGTCCCAAATGTGATCCAAATCTAAAATTTACAAGAAAGTAAATTAGGAAAATATCAAAAAAGAAGAAAACAGGGGGGAGTGACAGTGGGTCACTGTCACTGGCACTGGCACTCTGCCAGTGATTGTGACCTGCGGTCACTGGCAGACAGTGGCCAAAAGGCCACTGTTTGCTCTCAGTATGGCTCTGTTTCACTTTGATGATTCTTCCAAGGTGTTGAAACTTGCTTTTTTGATCTTTGGAGTGTTGAGTGACTATCAAGAGGGTTGAATTTGGCTATGGAATCGATCAAACTCTTTGGTGATCATCACTTTTAGTTATGGACTGTTTTTATACAAATTCGAAAAAGGCACTGTGTACCATTGAAATGGAGCGAAAGTTATGTCATTCTGAACCTATAATTTTCAAGGGACAGAATGAAGCTCAAAAAGGCCTTTTCACAACTTCCGCAGTGACCCCAAAACCCTCCTAAGTGAGAAGAGCAAAGGAATTGATTTCATCCTTTGTAAGTTAGTAGCACTTGAACATCATCTTCTCTAAACTATACACATGCTCCTTCTCCTTTTTTAAACCATTTCTCACCTTAACTAAGTGAGAAGGAGAAGAAGAAATGGGGCTGGAGTACTGGAAATGCCTTATGACTTGCTTAGAATCTTAGAAGTTGTTTTTGGAATTTAAAAAACTCTATGTCTCCCCCTTTTTCAAAGGACCAACAGTCCTTTTTATAAACTTAAGCAGTAGTTATGAGGAGTTTAAAGGAGTTATTGGAAGTTCACATATGAAAAGGAGTGGAGGGAACCACTGAAAACCACCAGAACTGCTCTAAGGGTGACAGTGACCGCAGCCGAGGTCACTCTCCAGGTCTATTTTTGGACTTTTGCATATGTGATCCGTTTTCGCCTATTTGGGGCCCGAATGATGTTCGATCTTTACGAAATTTGGAGAGATGGTTTTTGACACTATTTTGATTGTGTCATAAGAATTTTAGATTAATTTGACCTTCTGAAGTTGGTTAACTCCCTTGTTGACTTTTCATGAAAATGGGCCCTTGTTTCAGCTGTTTGAGGCCCAAATGACCTCAGTTTGGTTTAAAACTTGGATTGACTGATGTTAGGCATGTCTTGGAGTGTCCATCTAAATTTTAGGTAGTTTGGATGTGTGAAAGTAGGATTTCGAACAGTTAATCCATTTGTTACATATTCTAAGCCACTGTTCACCTCACACTGTAGATAATTAGCTTGTTTTCTACCCGAACGACATTCAATTGATTTAAAACTTTGGAAAACATATTTTGAAGATATTTAGAATCTCTATGCCAAATTTCATTAGCATTGGCTCCCTGGAAATAAGATTTTGGCTAGTGGCCTCCATGGCTTGGGGTCACTGTCTTCTAAGATGACATGCAGTGGACGTAGGACCAAACGGAGTCCTCTTGACTTGAAAATTTGTAGAATGTCCCTTGAATATGACTGAAGCTTTGTACCCAAATTTTATCAGTTTTGGACATCGGGAAGTAGGACTTTGGTCAGTGACCCCATGGCTTGGGGGTCACTGACCCAAAGTTGACATGTTTGAAGACTTTTGGTCAAATGATGTCCGTTTGACCTGAAATTTTGCAGAGCTTTCCTTGAGCATAATTTGAGCTCCCTCTAGGAGTTTCAACTTATTTTGATCTTCATGAGGTGTCACTTTGCATAGTGACCCCACAAAGCTTAATAGATTTCCATCTGAACTGAGTTTTAGTCCAAATGATATCAAAATGCTCTGAAAATTTAAAGGATGGTCTTTGAATGTATTTGAAGGTATTCTTCTGAGTTTGAGTTTGTTTTGACATGTAGAAGTGTCAATTTCTCCAGTGACCCCCAAAAAGTTGGCAAACAGTCACTGAAGCTTGATTTTGAGTTGAGATGAAGTTCAAATGCTTTGAAACTTTGAAACATCATTTTCAAGCCTGTTTAGAGTTGCCATAAGAGTTTCAGCCACTTTCATAACCCATCAGCTTGAATTTGTTTGGTGATCCTTGGACTTGAGTCATTGAACCTCAAACTTGGTGTTTGGTAAGTTGAGTAACCAAATGAAGTCCACTAACTTTGAAACTTGAATTACTACATTCGAGCTCATCTGAAGTCTTTTGAGTTAATTGTAGCAGCTGTGATTTTTTTATGGGTCAATAATGTATTTCCAATTTAAGTCAAATGAGGGTTTAACCAATACAACCAAAGTCAAATGCATTCGAGTCAAGTACGAAAGTTGACGAGCTCAACGAGGCGAACGCAAAATATCAATATGCTGTATGAATAACATAAACTATAAAGTCTAAAATTATGAAAAAGGGCTTTTATCTACTTAATCAAAGTTAAAAATCATCCCAAACTACCCATCCTTGACCCAAACTTAAGCTGTTAGTCTGAATGAGACAAAAGTAAACTAAATTTATCCTAACTAAACACCAAACATCATTATGTAGGTTAAATCTATGTTAATTACTTAATACCCTACTTGATCAGTCGCTAAATGTACTTAAGTAGAATTGGAGTGTTACAGATCTTCATAAAAATTGGAGTTTGATCCTCAATATCATTTTGGGAATGTTGTAGGAGTTATATCTTGCTTTGATTTTCAAAAGCTAGTTGATTTGGACTTTCTCCTTTATATAGCATGCCTTTCAAGTGAACTGTTGTTTTAGCTAATTTAGGTCCAAACGACTTCCAAATGCCCTCAAACTTTGGGGAACTTCTTTTGAACATGCTTTGAATTTCCCATGAAGATTTTATAGGGATTGGCCCTTGAGAAGTGCCTTCTTTGCTATAACCACAAAGAATTGATCCCACGACCTTTGTATTGGTCACTGAGACCTCTTAATATCAAACTAAGTCTAATTACCTCGAAATTTTACATAGATAATTCTAGACATATTTTAAGAATCCTCTATGAATTTCATATGCTTTGGCCACTGGGAAGTGCAATTTCTATTATGCGACCTCTGAGTTGGCTGTTGTGACCACTTGGCATCAAATGAGGTCCAATTGCCTTGAAATTTTTAGGGATGATCTTGAACATGTTTTAAGAGTTCAGAATGAGTTACATAGTTTGATCCTCAGGAAGCACAATTTCCATTTAATAGCCATTAGGGTTTTACTCTACAACCTCTAGGTTAGTTGATGTGACCTCTTGGTATCAGATGAAATTTGATTGTTGTCATGCCCCGAGCTTGAGATTCTATGATTAGAGTGACTCCTGAGGTGCAGTATATGTAGTCTCGTGATAATCCGTATAATACTAGGACATGTACAAACCACCACAAGGGAAAAAACATAAAGTTCACGTGTGAAGATTTACGTGTAACACATGTCCATTTAAAACTTTTGCGAAAGCCTGTGTATTTTTACCTATTTTTAACAATATCTCATATAGTTCATATTTTGAGATGTGGTATTAAGCATAAACTGAGTTTATTAAATCTTAATTGTAAACCAAGGGCATAGAACTTAAAAGAGTCTTTTATATGAAGCATAATCTCATACATAAACTAACATATCTAAAATACAAGTGTCTACTTGAATGATCCAAAATACGGATATACGGTGTAACCAAATGCATAGAACCTACATGCCATCAAAATCAGGTAATATAATAACAATTGATATAATGGCATGATATATAAACATAGTCTAACAAATAGTATAACTTGTCATGCCCCAAAATATAGCCATGGCACTCTCTGAAATAGACAACCGTAGGGTGTTGTCAAAGCTTACATTATTATACTATACCGTGTGAAGTCTCTAGAAACTCTTCTACATGTGTGTCAGAGGTGGAATCGATACTTAGATCTGTTTGTAACATCAAGGATAGCACTGTAAACACAATGGCTAAGCAAATATAGGTACATATAAAACTAACATGTTGAATCAATTGAATTGAAGGTATATTAATTAAATGAGAGCAATAGCAGAAGCTAGGCATGTTGTGCATATGAATATAGTATGAATATTGAATCATTATTAGATATATAGTAATATACTAGTTGGCATCTACGAGGCTATGTTATCTCTAATGAGAGTATTTATTATACGGTGGCAAATCACTAAGGGATCCTTCTAGCTATCCCAGGAGCGCTGACCAGCTCCTTTATAACTACTAAAGTAGTAACATATGGAAGACCCAAATTGATCCCTCGAACTTAATAAGGATACAAGTTAAGTGGTGCTCACTCAATATATTAAGACCGATCACGATTCATAACTCACATACTTATCATATATAGCAATTGACTCATACTTATATATAAGCATATATTGGTCTTGAGATCATATTCAATCATAAAAATCATAATTAAGCAGCATAATTGATAATCAAACAATGCATATTTAAACGAGCTAATAGAGCTCGAACCCTCTCAACCTTAGTTACTCCTATTTTAGCTCACGGGCCCACACTCAGTAGAAGCTTCATCTCCAACTCTGCTTCAAGGTTCACTAGGAGGAATATGTATATTATTTAATTATGTTGAGGATAAGGTTTACTTAAATAATATGAATGCATTGAATTGGGTTAACAAGGATATTTACGAACCAACCCTACCTAACATGATTCCGTATTTCCTTAGCTATTCAATACAGTGTATTAATAAAACGTCTAGTGTCAATGTGCTATCAAAATCTAAGTGTTACATTATATAAGCGATGGACACCACTTCATATGTCAACAGCCACAACTTGACGTTGGAAACTGATCAGAAAATCAAGAGGAAATGAATGACTGTCATGCCCTAAACCTGAGAATTGGGGATTTATAGTAGATCCCGAGGCGTAGCACATGCAATCCATTATAATTCGTGGCATATTAAGACACGTACGAACTGCCACAAGGGTGATTCCATAGGTACGTGTGAGGAAGATCCGTAGACACGTATCAATTATTTTAATAATTAAGCGGAAACCTAAAGAATTCACCTGTACATATCATAGACACTAATAAAACATTCACTAATTCATTAATATAACCAATGTATGTTAATTCACCATCCATATGCATATGGTACTAAGGTTTCATAAACATATACAAAAATGCAAGATGACATGTTCATCAAACAGGAATTCCTAATAGCAAAATGATGATGACATGATCTACTATAAGCCAAACCATGGCTATACACTAACAACCCAGAAAAACCATGTTACGCTCTGTAGGATAACTAGTAAAAGACATCATCCTCGTTCCACTTGTTCACACCCCGAGGTACCGCTGTAGTTCCCTCCGAGGGCGCATCAACTGCCATGCCGGCACTGGGTTTCGTACCTGTAACACCAAGGGTAGCACTGTTAACACGACGGTCAAGTAAATATAAGGATACATAAGCCTATCATGATGTAACGATTGAAATTAAAAACAACATAATAATTAAAAGAGAGCAATAACGGAAGCTAAGCATGTTGTGCATGTGAATAAGCATGAATGAAGAATCATAGATGGAAAGACAACATCACACTAATTGGCATCCACGTGGTATCTTCTTTCTAGTAAGAGAGCGTGTCGTACGACGGGAAGTCACTAGCGGTCAGGCCAAAACCGTTTAGTTACCTTAAAAGCGTCGACCAACTTTTCATATAACTACTGTAGTAGATAACATATTGAATACTCTCATTCGGTTCTGTCGAACCTTCTATGGGTGCAAGCTAAGTGGTGCCGACTCAATATATCAAGACTAATTCGAGTTCATACTTTCATACTTATCATACATAGTGATTGACTCATACTTATACAGAAATGTATGTCAGTCTTGAGATCGTAACCAATCATAAAATCAGGACCAAACAGAGTAACTGATAATCAACAATGCATACTTAAATAAGCTGTCAAAGCTTGAACCCTTTCAACCTTAGCTACACCTATCTTGGCTCACGGGCTCACACTAAGTAGAAGCTCCATTTCTGATTTTGCCTCAAGGTTCACTAGGAGGAATCGGTACATGATTAAATGATGTTAAGGGTAATGTTTATTTAACAATATGAATATATTCAGATTGAGAGGTTAACAAGAAAATTTACTAGCTAACCTATGTTAAGACATTCCATGTTTTCTTAGTCATTCAATACGGCGTATTCATAAAATGTCCAGTGTCAATTTGTTACCAAAATCTTAGTGTTACATTATATAAGTAATGGACACCACTTTTTATGCCAACACCTATAACGTGACGTCAAGAAACAACCAGATATCAAGAGGGAATGAGTGACAGCTCAACACTCTTCCTTCTTAGTATATAATTACCATTGAGCTAATTTGTTTGAGGTAAATATACCACTTCTAAGGTCCTAATTGGTCTTTGATTATGCTTAAAATCCTAAACTAAGATTGGCTTAAAACACATATCTAAGGTCTAAAAATAAAGCTAAGATAACTCCCAATTAAACCCCATTTTAAACAAATAAAATAAGATTTTACTAAAACTAGGGATTTATTGCTCCCCCATGACTCTTATATAAGGTCTCCCAAAATATTTTTATAAAATAGTTTTCATTTTCATAAAATAATGGTGCTCATATAGAGCTTACCTCATGAAACTTTATGAGTGAGTTCTATAGAGAAATTTGGACTCTAAAATATTAAAAAAAGTCAAAGTATACGGCTTATAATTTTTATATCCAATAAAGTAGTCAAAAGTATTACCCATTTTTCCATACATAATAGTACTTACTGGAGCTTTGGTAAGGCCCCATGGTCCCACAATTTTGGATATTATTATTATTATAGAAAATTTGAATAATCTAATTATTAATTTTAAAACACCTCGGGTTCACCAAAGATCAAAAGTGTAGCCTCTCCTTATGCCACGCGATGGACTATGGAAGGCCCATGGTCAATCATCGTACTGATCTTAAATAAAAATTTCAACCCAGAACTTTTTTGTTACCCAACCGATCGGGTGGTTGGACACCTCTCAGAGCGGGAATTTGACCAATCGGACCCCAGGGCCGCTTGATCAGCCCTGAAGCATTTTGCTCTGGGTGGAATCAGTTCAAACTAATTTTTCTTTGTTCATTCTACATCCCCTCCATTCAAACACCAAAAAGACCTTTCATGTTACATTCTTGGGTCTCCCTACTATCCATTTTTATCATTCATTCAAAAATACAATCATTAACACTTAGACCAATCTTACATCCTTAATTAAAGATTAAAAGAGCTGTAAATTGGTACTTATAAAGAGCTTATCAAGAATCAATAAATTAACCCTGCATGTAGAGAATATCCACCCTTATACTTGCTTTAAGTTCAGTGCTTCACCCAAATCAAGTTGTCTTTTGGTTTGATGGTGGAGAAAGCTTCACTAAAAGATGATCTAAAACATGCATTGAAAGAAATGAGCATGAGATGCATGCATACTACAAGATTAAGTCCTTTACCCTGTTGAACCCAATAAATGGAATGATGATGGGATTTTTACCTCAAGGCTTCTATAAGTACAAGGAAGAATATGAGGCCTTAAATTCCAAGAAGAAGAACAAAGGAGAGTGAAGAGGTTGAAGATGAAGTTAAGACTCTTGCATGTAGAGCTTCTAGTGCTCAGAATAGAGACAAGGTGAGGGAGAGAACATGGGAGAAGAGAGAAGACTTGTTGCTCCAGCAGAATAAGAGAGGATGAAGAGGAAACGAAGATGGATTTCAGTTGTTTTAAATTGATGTTTTTGGAATTGCAAAAAAGCCCACTGGCTTTCTGGATTTTCCAATTTGAGTCAGTTGGATTTAAACTAGGCTAAGATGGATCCAAATTGAGTTGGATCAAACGTCAAAGATGACCCCCAATATGAGACACACTTGATGCAATTAATATGATGCCTTAGTGATGCAAAACCATGTAATTCTAAAATACAAAAAGGTCCTTGACTACTTAAGTAAGGTTCAAACTTGACCCAGCTACCTATCCATGACTTAAATCTAAGAATGTTTGAGCTGAATTAGCCTAAATATATATTAATCAATAAAAACAAAATTAATTATTGTAAATTATGATTAAGTCAGGTTTGGACCTTACAATGATAGCTCCACACCTTTCCTTCTTAGTATTTAATTACCATTGAGCTAATTTGTTTGAGATAAGGGTACCATTTCTAAGGCCTTACATGACTTTTTATTGTACTTAATATCCTAAGAGTAGGATTTTCTTTAAACATATATACTTCCAGCGTCTTAGTAAAAAACTAGGGTAGTTCATAACTAATTCCCATTTTAAAAGAAATAAAATAAAGTTTTGCTAAACTGAGGGTACATTTGCTCTCCAATAACTCTTATACAAAGTCCTAAAATATTCCCAACATGTGTATAAGCTCCCCCAAACATCTCCATAAAAATTACTCTCATTTCCATAAAAGATTCATAGTCATATAGAGCTTGCCTCACGAAACATCATGAGTGAGTTCAGACGAGTGTTTTGGGCCTTAAAATAGTAAAGGATTCAAAAAGAATACGAATTATTCTTTATCCAATAAAGTATTCTAAAGTGATACTTATTTTTCTATACATATTAACACTTGTCGGAGCTTCGGTAAGGCCCCATGTTCCAACAATTTTGAATATTTTTATGATTGTAAGAAATTTGTATGATCTAATGATCAATATTAAAATACCTCGGCTCCACCAAAAAATTAAAAGAGTGGCCTCTCTTTATGCCTCATGATGGATTATGAAAGATCCGTAGTCATTCACAAGGACCAAACCTTTAAATAAAGTTTTAAACCCATAATTCAGGTATCGATCCTGGAGCATTTTAGCTCTGGGCTAATCAATTTTATGCTGATTTCCTCCTTTCTTCTCTTGTATTCCCGAATCCATTCATTATGAAAAATACCCATTTCATTAACATGTTATTTGAAAAGATGAGCTATAAAATAAGATTAAGTATAGAATTCATCAAGGAATCAACTTATTTAAAATGTATGCAGCAATTATATCCAACTATACTTGCCTCATACTGTACTTAAATCAATACAAATCTTCCTTGGCTCCAAATGCAAGAACTCCTAAATCTCCAAGCTTAATCAACTCTAATCATGGAGATGAACACAACGGGTGTAAAAATTACATGCATGCATGATCCTTGAGCTTCCTTGACCTGTAGGAAAGAAAAGGGGCCGAATGGTAGTGGAGGAGCTTACCAATTTTTGAGGTGGAGGTGCAGAGAAGATAGGCTCCAACCATGCCAGCTCCTGTAATGATGAAGATGAATTTGAGAAGAAAATGGGGGCTGCAGTTACACATGTAAGGCTCCAAGCTAATTTTTTCCAGCAAGAGAGTATGAGTAGATGGAGGAGGAGGAGAAGAAGAGTTGGTTCCTTACAATCCAAGACCATCAAAAGATAGAAGAGAAGATGGGTAAGAAAATTCCCAGCTCTACTTGCACATGCAATAGTACTTGTTGATGGTATGAAAAGATGAAGAAGAAGAAGAAGAATAAGAAGAATAAGAAGAAGAAGAAACTATAGCAACAACAGGAGATAAAGACTGATGGAATGAAATGAATTAAATGGGTTGGTTTGAGTTTATATACATATGAGTGGGTTTTTTACTTAATGGGATTTAGTGAATCTTATGCCACATAAGCTTAAGTGGTTCAAAATGAGTTCACATAGTTTTGGGGTTAAAAGAAAGTTGTTAATTTTTGTCAAATGAGTTTAATGAACCCCAAGAAATGCTTAAATGGTGAGTTCAATGGACGCATGCTCCATGACATAAAAATTACCAAAATAGGCCATAAATCCTACATAGTCTTGGTTAGACCCAACTACCTATCCGACTGAGACCTAATTAAATAATCAAGATAAATTAAAACTAAAATACATTGAATTAGTATGAAATCATATTTAATTAATTTAAATTATAATTAAATTGGGTCGGGACCTTACAATGGTGTAGAAATTTTGCAGGGATGACTTTGAACATATTTTAATACATCAACATTGATTTTACATGTTTTGGGCTTCGAGAAGTACAATTTCTATTTAGACGCCATTAGGGTTGGCTACTAAGATCTCTTGATATCAAATGAAGTTTGATTGTTCTTAAACTTTATAGGGATGATCTCGGACATATTTAAGATATCAATATGAATTTCACATGTTTTGGACTTCGGGAAATACAATTTTTATCCAGCAGCCATTAGGGTTGGCTGTTAAGACCTCTTGGTATCAAATGAAGTCCGATCATTCTGAAACTTGGAGGAATTGTCTTTAAACATATTTTGAAGAACTCCCATGAGTTTAATCTGATTTGGCCTTCATAGAGCACGTCTGGACTTTTGGACCACAAGATGCTGATTCAGCAACCCATTAATTGGTTGACGAGACCTCTTGGTATCAAATGAAGTCTGATTGCTCTGAAATTTTGAAGAATGAACTTTGAGTGTATTTTGAGCTTTGCCCATGGCTTTTCATTTGATTTTGGCTTTAGAATCCATAAATATGCTCAGTGACCACTTTAGGTGGTTTCCACGACCTCTCAACATGAAGGATTTCTAGATTTGAGTCTGAATGGGGTCCAATTGCTTTGAAGCTTCAAGGAATAGTGTCCAATTGATTTGAAGCTTCAACGAATAGTTTCTAGGCTTGCTTTAAGACCTTTATATGAGTTTTGCTCAATTTGGTATGTGGTAAGAATGAATTTTGCTCCGCGATCACTAAATGAGGTTTCCGCGACCTCTCAGCATGGACTTTTAGATTTGAATCCGAATGGGTCCAACTGCCTTAAAACTTTGGGAAATCATTTCTAGGGACACTTTGAAGCTTCTAGTGGAGTTTCATCTTTTTGATCAGTGTTTGCACCATTAATACAAAAATGTAAATTTTTGTGTCAACACCCACCACCGATAGGAGGAAGAATTTTCTCTTTATGAGTGGATTGTACGTATCATCTAGGTTTATACAGCCCACTAGAGCCTGTTGGTACCACTCCTTTTACATTCTCATCCTCGTGATCTTGCACAAGGCTCAATTTTATGCTCTTTGTTAAATGTAATCTGTAAAGAAAAAAAACCTCTATGGTCAAGAGTCCATTAAACTTTAAGGGTGTCAAATAAAGTGTTATGAAAAACTGAATCGCGAAGAAGCTTTTTTGCATAAAACCTAGTATGACTCTTCATCAGGTGGATTTACTATGGGGTAGAAAAGAGTTATTACATACGCTTTTTTTTTTTTTTTTTTTTTTTGCAGAAAAAGAGGTTGCACAAACCTGTTCTTCTTGGTAGAGAAAACTTTCCATGTATAATGTCTCTAATGTATGAATTTATAGACCACTGTAAACTTAAGTCTCATAATTATTTTAGTTATATCATATCTATTTATTTTAGCGTAATAGGCTTGAATTTATTAACTGAGTTACACAAGAATTTACGGACTACTACGCGTTTATTTGTGTTAGCTTCATCTTATCTATTTATTTTATGGAAGTGAGTTTGAATTCATTAACTGAACCAGGCAAAATTTCACACGATTCCACAAACTTATTTGTCTCAATAATATTTTTGCTTCATCATTTCTATATATTTTATAGAAACAACTTTGAATTTATTAATGGAGCTAGTTAAAATTTTACTAACTATTACGAACATATCTATGTTATAATTATTTTAACTTCATCCTGCCCATCTTTTTTAAGTTAATGACTTGAATTTATTAACTAAGTCAATCAAAATTTATCGTTACTATAAGCTTACCTGTGTAATTATTTTAACTTCATCTTATCAATTTATTTTAGGTTGTGTTGGTGTAATAGTGTCCCGCGGATCTTCATTGCGTGTGAGAGCCATTTCAAACACATCCGTCTAAAGATTTTAGCTTCATCCTATCTCTCTATTTTAAGGTTTATTGATGCGATAATAAGATTTTGTGCCCCAAAGATCTTCATTTCCGTGTGAGAATTAATACGAACTTATCTATCTAATTAACTTAGCTTTATCGTATCTATTCGTTTTGGGGGTGTCAGCGCAAGAAGAAAATCTTGTCTTGCGGATCTTTATTTCCATATGAAAGCTATTTTGAACACATTTGTCTCCATAGATCTTCATTTCCGTGTAAGAATTAATACGAACTTATCCATCTAATTAACTTAGCTTTATCCTATCTATTCGTTTTGGGGGCGCCAGCGCAATAAGAAAATCTTGTTTCACGGATCTTTATTTTCATATGAAAGCTATTTTGAACACATTTGTCTCCATACGGTAGCCTCATCATATTCATTTGTTTTGGGGCATGTCAGTATAATAATATGATTTTATGCAGCACGGATCAACATTTCCACATAAGGGAGGAATCCCGTATTGTTATTCCTACTAAAGAAAATTAATATCTATGGTTGGGAGATTATTAAGTTAAATCCCAATAAAAAAAAATCTATGGTTGAGAGACTATTAACTTTACGATCATCAAATCAAGGGATAAGGTAATTTAATCAGGTTAATTTTTAACATGACAAATATCAGGATGGCATTTGTGCAGCAGTATGAAAAACTGATTTCCACCACAAAGTTTTTCTACTTTTTGTGAAAAACCTAGTATGAGCACCAAACCTTTCAGAAAGGGTTTCATCGTAGAGAGTGAAAAAAGTTGATTCAGCTCTTATGCTTGTGTTCACCAATTTGACCACACCAAAGATGTATGAAGCATTTTCACAATCCACAGATGTGCCTCCCGTGGTAAAAAGAACTTTCCATTTATTTGTAGTATTCCTTCTATAGAAATTCATTCAAGTGGGCCCTATGAACAGTGAGCTAGGCTACACCACAGTAGGCCACGTGGCTAAAACTCCTGTTAAGGGGATATCAAGAATCAGTAGCCTGCAGACTACCTACATTTTTATCTCCTCCAAAGTCCTACTTAAACCTCTCGCTCCCTCCCAGCAATCCCGCAGCAAGGCACAACAGTGAGAGAGGAGCTTCACAAGGAAGCAAGAGAGAAATGGAGTGATCAACGGTCCATGCTGCATTAGAGACCATCCATCATCCAATCACATCCCACCCGTTCATCTCCTTCTCCTTCTCCTTCTCCTTCTCATCTGCTACAGTCTCTCCGATATGTCGGACGCAACGGTAACGTCAACACCCACAGCTCTGCCTCCTGGATTTCGGTTCCACCCCACAGACGAAGAGCTGGTCCGTTATTATCTCAAACGGAAGGTCTGCAACCAGAGATTCCACTGGGACGTCATCGCCGAAATCGATATCTACAAATTCGAGCCATGGGATCTGCCAGGTCTGATGATCACACTCTTCTTCTCTCCTCTTGGTTTCACTTGGATTGTGAAAGAGATGCAGATGGTGGAGACTGTTCACTGTTTGGGATTGACCTTTTGTGATTGTCTTGCTTTGTTTTGTTTCATGAGGTGAAAGCATTTTCTGAGGTTTTCGTGGAAAGATGATTCAGACCCAAGGTGGAGAAAACCATTTTCTGCTGAGAAAGTCTTCTGCTTGACAAGCAGTGGAAACTGAAAACAGCAGAAAACGACGTCTTACAGCGTAGCTTTTGCGCGGAAAGTGAGATCACTGTGAAAATAAGATGTGGTGGAAATTGTTGGTTCAAACATATGTCTTGTTTAAGGTTCATAGATGGTTTTATGTGGGTTTTTTTTTTTAAATGTGAGTCAATATTAAGTCAACTCTGTGGCCATCAAAGCTGAGAAGGCATAGGAATGTCATAGCAAAATCATGTAGAGATTATCTAACATTCCTCATCTTCTTCCATGGGCAAGACGTCTGTTCGCGTGGAATTGAAGTAATAGGAATTTGTGGAAAAGTGGGGTTATGGGGAAGGATTGTTAAATAGGTGAAGGGAGAGGGGTTTAAGATGGAGATGTAGATGTGACTCTTGATTTTCATAGGATTTAATTTACTAGGGTGATGGTTGGATCTTGTTTGCCATTTTCCCTTAGATTTTATTTTTCTACAAAAGGGAAGATTACTCCGGTGGTTATTTATGGATATTCACCTTTGTTTCTTCAGTTTTAGCCAGTTTTAGACATAAAATTCCATGCAAACAAAATGGCCCTTTGTCTCTACCAAAAAACATCTCAGAGAGGTTTTAAAGATTTTTTTTTTCTAATTAGTTGCCGATTTTGATTGTGGATCAGAGGGCAATGGATGACAATGAGAGGTATCTCTGAAATGTTGATAATGGCAGTTGGAAATTAGATGTTCAATGCCATTTTTATTGTGTTATACAATTATATGAGCAAGAAAGATCCGTCCCAAATGGGCCCACAGAAGCGAAAGATCCATCCCAAATGGGCCCACAGAAGCATCTTGTCGGTAAAGGTATTGAGGGAAAAAAAATGTGATTATTGCTCTCTTCTTCCTTCCCTATCTCTCATTGGAATATAGTCAATCAAAGTTTTTTGTGGCAGGATGTGCCATACCATTCTCTGCGACGTAAAAAGACTTGAGGCATTACCATCTATTCTATTGCGCCTCTGTCTAAGGAGTGTTTCAATGTAATGGTGACTCTAATTTCAGCCATGTTGTGTGCCTGTCAAAGGTCTAGACTGCTGCTCATTGAAGATTGGCCATTGTTTTGAAATCACATGGATCTGAAATCCTAATTGGACAACCCTAATTTTAGTATCCTAAATATCATCAATGTTAACAAGTGGATTTTGTTTTGTCAGGTCTTTTGGGTCCATCCTCATGTGAAGGCCCATGTTCAGTTTTATTTAAGCTCACATATGTGAGTGTAGGCTCTGTGGTTTTTCCCTCTTATTTTAGAGGGTTTTCCATGAAAACTTGGTGTGCTTCTTTGCTTTTGCTCTCATTATTTTTCCTTCTAGTGCTTGGATTGTACCATTCACCCTTTATGTTTGTTGAATTTCCTAAGTGATTCACATAAAGGGGAAGAGTTCTACATCTCCCCAATAGGTGTAAGATATAATCAAACATGAACTTAAAATATAATGATTTTCCTTTGTACTGGTGGACTTGGTGGGCGGCCTGTCCCTAGAATACAATGCTATAATGCCATTACTCTATTTTACTGGTTTGTAAACCAGAAAATAGTGAACCAGAGTGTCCTATGTCAAGAAGAAACCTTTCAAATATAAAAGATGAGGAAGGGTGACTGGGAAGGAATAAAATCAAATATCAGGTTTTCCAAAATTAGACATGGAGGTTTTCTTGAATCTTGATATGCCACATGAAGTACGCACCCCTTAAACAGTTATCATTAATATACTAAACAGTAGTTATCATTAATATATTAAACGGTTCTGTGATGAGTGGTCTCACCTCTTGGAAAATAACTACTTGAATCTGAAAAGGCACTTCTATGAATTGCGCCATTCACAAGAGAGACATTACCTAAATTATTGGATTTTTCTTATTTAGAAAAATATATAAAAAAAACTGTTTTCTTCTTGCTTGTAATTGCTCTTTCTTTCTCTCTTGTTGTTGAATAGGTCTATCTCTGCTTAAGAGTGGAGACCAGGAGTGGTATTTCTTTAGCACTCTAGACAAGAGGCATGGAAGTGGGTCACGGACGAACCGGACCACTCAGCGGGGATACTGGAAGGCAACAGGAAAGGATCGCCTGATCCAGAAGAATGCGCGGACCGTTGGACTGAAGAGGACCCTCGTCTTCTACATTGGTCGGACCCCTCATGGGGAGAGGACCAATTGGGTGATGTATGAGTATAGGCTTCAAGATAGTGAGCTTGTGGATGCTGGAGTTGTACAGGTAAAGGAATGAGTAGCTAAGTAAAACGATATTGAAGAGAGGATGATGGAAGCTGATGGTAAAATTGGCTGAAATGGGTGATTTCCAATCTTTGGCTGGGTCATCATTCTTGTCAATTTACTGAAAATGGGACTGAAATGGTTCCATAGTATTTCTGACTGAAATGACATGTAACCAAGATGGAAGAAATGCACACAGTTTCCTGGTATCAATGAAATGCTCATTTCACAAGCCATATCTGGGTTTTTCTCTGGCAACAACTCAAAATCCAGTATATCTTACCATCCATTTCCTCCCATTTCAGTGCAGCCAACCAAACAATTATCCTGTGGTATGGCATCATGTGGATGCATTGTATCCTAAAAAAGTGTAAGCTCTGGTGGTCATTGTCATATAAGTTGATGCAAATGTACATTAAGCTGTGTGATAAATGAGGGGCTGTTCACATTTAACACTCCAATGATCGAATGGTCAAGATTGTCTGATCACTACAATTGGCCTGCAGTCTATCCTCATTTTGGTCCACTAGATCAATGTTTACAAAAACCATATGCATTTGCAAATCCTACAATTGATGGGATGAGGCTTTGCTGATAATGATGATGATGATGTCTTTGCTAGTTGCCACTCATGCGGTGGAGATTGTCACGGGACGATCTTCATAGTACTCTCTGTAAAAGGTGAGAAAATATATGCTTCTGACAGCATTTGAGTGGAAAAGTAGACATTATAAAAGACTATTCCATATAGTTGGGAAAGGGTTTTTCTTTATATATATATTTTCCTGGCAGCAGTTGGAAAGGCTTTGATGACAATGAATTTATACATGTCTTTGTTTTTCTCTTTCTATTTCTTTACATGTAATTTGATTGGATTGTTTCTTTTGCATCTGGGCTTCGGTTGGGAAGGATGCATATGTGGTGTGCAAAGTATTTGAGAAGAGTGGCTCAGGCCCTAAGAATGGAGAGCAGTATGGGGCACCTGTTATTGAGGAGGAATGGGATGATGTGCTACTGTCGCCACAGAGAGAGACTGGCAATGAGGGTACCTTTGATGCTGGTGAACCGAGTTACATTCAGCCAATTAATCATGAGCAGGTGAGTGCTGCGTACTGTATCTAAAGCCTATCTAATCATTTCATTTTATTTCAATAGATGCAGAACCTTTGACCAAGTAGTGCAATTGAAAATTGGTTGGATGTAGGATAAATGGCCATATGTACTGGGTAGGCATGACCCTTTAAGGTGACATGCTGAATTTTAATAGATGATTGATCTAAAGCTACATTGGAATGTGTTGGGCAGCTAACTTTGGCTGTTTGACTACTAGATCACTCACCGAATCTGGTTCATTCCTAAGTGCTCATTTGATAGTGGAATACTGTGTCCATGAAGAGGAAGGGTTGCTTTCTTTTTGACAATTTGGGAATTCCTCAAAAACAATTGACACACTGATTTTAAGGAATTTATTTTTTAATTCCTTTCTGCAACCAACAGCGAGAATATCTTGGAATCCTCACTTCCATAAATTCAGTGGGTGGATTGGATCCAGCACATCTAAACATGGCTGAAGTCAGTTCTATAATTAATTTGAATTTGATTGCTCCATGAAAATATATGGATTTGTGTTCACATCTGTATATGGTGCCACATAATACAATAATGCAAATAATATCATCCTGAAGCTGACATAGATATAGTTAATTTTGTTCATGTATGGAAACAGTAGCCAATGATTGCGTATATCTTTTTCGTATTCAAATTTTTTTTCCCACTACATTGGGGACTTGAACTTGCGTTGTTACTCTCACGCCCATGTCCCTCAGCAAGGGGACTTGTTTTAAGATTTGATTATAAGCTAATGATATCCACCTATTACAACACACATATAGCATGGCCTGTGTGTCCCCTCTGTTCTCTAAATGACTATAATTTTGCTATAAAATTTTCATGTGCATCCACCTATCCATAAGCTCATCATAGTAGGGCCTAGGATTTAAGGTCTGCCAAGTGGATGGCTAATAGGCGTGGTCCTCCATGCTGTGGAAACCACACCACTATAGTGCTCTTCAACGCGTAAAACGCCCACTGTGGCAAAAAAAAAGTATAACACATGGCTATGGTAGGAGCAATCTCAAGTACTAATTCATAAGATTGTGGTAATCACATTATCATTCATGTGATATATGTGATGGTGTGGCCCACTCTTATTAAATCGAAACTTTAAGATATATCATTGGAGGGGATGTCATTTATCATGAACGGTCCGGATTATCATTATGTGGGCCCCATGGTGGAGTTTTGGACATCTATTACATAGGAAGCCTCATGAGATTTGATAGAAAGATAGAAAACCAGAGAGATAAGACTTAAGAGGACAACAATATGATGAAACGTAGTGTGCATTGGGCGCATCAGAACCAAACGGGTATTTTCCAACATATCATCAGCTAAGTGGCATCCAACCACCCCCTTTTAAAGTCATAGAAAGGGCTTGTAACTGAGTTCGCAAGTGAGGCATCCCTTATATGTATGTGTGTTTATATATTCATACATATATGTATATATGTATGTATGTATGGAGAGCCTCTCCTGTGAATTGAACCGTAAGAGACTATATGATCTTTATGTCTGGATCGTTGGATTGTTTGTCTTGATCCAACATCCCTTTTCTAATCTTTGTTTGAGAATAGAAAGAAATGGGAGGTGGAGGAAGAAGAGAGAGAGAGAGATAGTAGAAGGGCACTAATGTGGTTATGTAAGGGTTTGGTGGATATCAACAGCACAAATATATAAAAGAGAATGGATTGAAGAGTTTGTAACGACCCAAGAATCTAGAGCTCTTCAGATTCTCAATACGTTCTCAATTTGATAACAACACCACGTAAATCAAATTTTTATGAGCATAAAGGTCTAAAACATTCAAATTCAATTGTATTTAAATCATTAAGTATATTAGAAGTCTTGATAAAACTACTAAGTAAAAGACAAATCACTAATTGTAATAGAAGAAATATCTAAGTATTGGGCTAATCTCATCAATGAATCTATTCATTGTTCATCGCGCTCTGGATCAGCCACGTATGCCAAAATCCATTGACTGATCTCCGTCACTTCCCGCAACCTCTAGGAATGTATTACCTGAAGTGGGACGAACTACTGGTGAGTAACACTGGTGAGTAGAACATGTAACATTAAGGTAAAACTTATTTTCAATCATTCATGTAAATATTTATGTAATCAACAATAATGGTTTTAAAGAAGACAATAACTTAATCGCTTCTTTCTGGAGTTCTTTTCCACTGTAGGCATCAAATGGTTTCGATACCCCACACAGGTGTATCTACTTTTCTGTCAACAACATGGCTTATCATCCACCATGATTGTTGAGCAGGTTCCGATACTTTCACACCGGAGTATCTACATTTTTCTTAACAACATGGCCTGTCTTACTATCATGATTGTTGAACTTACTTCCCTCAACTAATATCCATGAGAAAAGTTCTATACTCAGTGCTAGCGGTTTGTGTTACTCGATTTCAAACATCATGTTCAAATTCAATAAGTTTATTAGAGTTTCATCTTCCTCATGAATGGTAACATCATTTTATTCTTTTCCTTGGCCAGTGCCACATAACACTGGGCTATTCCTCGACCCACTCCAAATCGGAGTTGGTACTAGATATGAGGCATTGCCCTGATCTCTTAAAATAATTTACTTATCAGCCGATTAACAATTAAATCATATTGACTTCTATCATATTGGATCATACACAATTATAAGTCTACATAAGTATTTTCATCATACTCAACAACGCATAAAGTGAAAGCAATTACCGTCCTTAAAAGAATTAGTGATTATTAATCAATGGTACCAAAACCTTCTTGACTTTACCAAGTTTAAGTCAAAGTCAGGCTTCTCTCTTTACAGGTAATCAAATAAGTAGTGATAAAATAGGTTCCTAATAAAAATGCACTTTACAGGGACTAATCTATAGTTTTTGTTTTTATAAACTGTTTTACATGTATATCCAGTCAACAGAACCCATTCACTGGAGAAGGTGGGTTCTCGCTTGGCAGTCTTTGAAGCAGTTGGATCTGTGGCCATAGTGGACAAATCCAAAAAGGGTCCACATGGCTAAGGTCGCCCGTAGGCCCACATCAAGATTTGTGGAGTGGATCTTCCATCTGATCTTTCCTGTGGGTCCACTACACATGTCGACCTAGACACGTTTTTGTTGACTGAAACTGAGAAATCCAACACAGACTGAGTCTCTTTGAAAATCACTTTGTTCTTGCTTTCTAATTCAAGGTCCAAAGATGTATTCATCATAGGAAAGCAATTCCATCCAGTTTCTAAGAGTATTGATTCAACAAGAGTCCAAAATTCCTTGATTTCACTTTCGTTAGGAAGTCCACTCTTCAGAGCTGTCAAATATGGTTTGGATGGTGGACCCCCAATGGTCCAATCCACATGGAACCCCCACAGCTGTGGTCGCCCAACAATCCCCCGTCAGATGTGGGGTCTTGATCTCTCATCAGGTGGGCCATAGGGACCCACAACTCAAGTCGACAAAAATTGAGTTTTGACGACATGGACTCAATGTCAAACAAATTCTGATTATATTCACCATAGAAATCCTTTATCTCTAGTATCAATTCACATATTCAGCAAACCTACTTATCATAGAAACTCAATTCGACTAGTTCTACCTAAGATTTATGAGTTTCTGGAAGATATCTTCCATCTTGTTAATGCCGACAGCATTGTTACAGAGGTATCTGGTTGAGCCTAGTTCATCAATGAATCAAATATCACAAAGTTCATTAATCTAAGCCTTAAATCATTCAGTTCAGAAATTCTACTCACTTGGTATAGAAATTCGTCGCCTGAGTTGTGAGTGGTCTTGAACTGGACATTCGTTATGTGTCCCACCGTCGATCTTCCTCGTCCTTTTCGCGATCTTCTTCTTCTTCTACAGGTTTTACAATTGAGGTCTCTTTCTCTCTCTCTCTCTCTCTGTCTCTTTTCCTTTCTTCCTTTTCTTTCGTTTGCTCTTTGTCTCCTCTCTTTTCTATTCCTTTTCTCCTCTTTTCATTTGTTCCAACTCCAGAATCAAGTCCTAGCCTCTTTTCAGGTTTGTTTTGATGTATATATATATAAAATTATAGATGACAACCATTCAATGACTTAAAAGGTCGCATAAGACCATATAAACTGGATCATGAGAGAAATTTTGCATATTCCCCTTTTAGGCGCATGGGACCCTTTTATCATCAATCCAACATTCCAACTCTCCTCAAACTTACTACCCCCAATGAATTGGCACCTGCTCAAATTTGACGCACATCCAATTGCTACTTACCATTGGATTGAAATCCTTAAAAAATGATTCCTTCTAAAAACATTAAACTTGAGGTCCATGCATGAAGGGTTTAGGATGATCAATTGTGTTTGATATTTTGCAAAGCTCTAGGTCTCATTGAGACCTTTGCATCCCTCACCTCCCAATTGGCATGGCCCCATGTGGTTTTCTCATGGTTGTTTCTTAGAAGAGCCCAACCCAAAAGTAGGGCCCCCCCCCTTGATAGTTGCCGATCCTAGGTTTGGCACCCGTCTAAATAGACTGGACTGTTGGATCAACTTGCACTTATTTTGGACAGTGAAAACTTATTGGCTATTGATTAAGTGGTTAGGATGATGATTCAAGCTTTTGTCACCATACATAGGTATATGGGGGTAGATCTTTCAATCATCCCCAGTCCTATCCCCAGGTGGGGCACGCACAAAGAAGTTTGCTCAGCAAAGGGGGCCGCATATTATGTATAAACACATATGTTTGTATGTATGTGCATGTTTGTATGTACGCATATAGGTAAACATTGCCCTGTAGATGGAGAGGGCTGTATGGCTTGCCATGTGGGGCCCACTTGGGGAACCCTTTGATCCATCCAAGCTTGCAACCCATCACCCCTTGTATGTCACTAGATCCAAGGGTTTGCCTCCCTTCTGAAAGAAATTAACCGTTGGGTTAAAATAGTGAAAATAGAAAACCTTTTAAAGCCATTAATCTTGAGGGCCATGGATAATGGGGTTAGGATGCTCGATTGTACCTGAAATTTGGAACATAGGTTGGTCTCACCAAGGCTTTTCCATCACCCCTTCCCCACGATTGTAATGGGCTCCATAGGGGAGGCCATATGGAGCCTGCATGATAAGGGTGCTTAAGAGAGGTATTGTAATAGATAAGGATTTGAAAGAAAAGATTGAGTAAAGAGATTGGGTGATAGATTTGTAACAATTAAAATGGTGTTGGAGGAATGCATACAAAATATGATTATTGCCTACGCACTCCAAGTAGGATCGGATAAAAGTGTGGAGAGAATTTTTGGAGGAGACAGATGGCTTGGCACTAGAAGCTCTAATAGTTTTGTTTTTGGTTTTTGTGTGGTTGGGGGGGGGGGGGGGGCGGTTATGTTTGACTTTAAAAGGGCATGCAAGAAGGATAATAGAGGGTACATGAGAGTGCATGGAGGATAAGGATTTGGAGAAGGGAATGGTGGGTTAGGAGAGATTATCTTAGAATTTGTGTTGGCATTTGACTTTATAGTAGTAACAAACATTTACTTCAAAAAGAGGGTGGGACATTTAATTACTTATAAGAGTTGAACTAATAGGAGCTATATAGACTTTTTCTTACCTAGAAAACATAATTGACTAGCTTGTAAGGACTATAAGGTTATATCTGTAGAGAGTTTGACCACACAACACATGATAATGGTTAGAAAATATTCTCTTACGATCAAAATGCTTGTGCAGTCCAACTCTATGGGGCCCACTTGGGCCAGTGGGCTCTCCTTTGATCCGTGAAGCCCTTTTGATACTTTGGTTATCTCATGATCTAGCATCAAGCCTAATTTTACAATTATTGAACTTTTGTTTACTCTTGGACTGAATCTAAAAAGATCTATTGTTAAGATAATGTTAAATTTTGAGGTTGTTAAATCAAGAGCTAGCATAATTTGGTCCATAATGATACATTTCTATATGCCCTTTTCCTATTAATAGACACACATCTAAGTGGGCCCATGAGCTGGATTGCCTTATAATTGATATGTAATTTGCTCACAAGAATGGTTTTAGATGTTTGCATTTGAAGTAAAGATACCCTAAAACAAGGTGTTGAGATTTAAAAGGGGAAAGGGCAAATACATTTAAATATAAAGTAATCAAGCGGGAGAGAATGGAATTTGGAGCGAGAAACTATGGTGATGTGGATTCAAATAACTTTGTTGAAAGGGTTGCAAAAGAGGTGCTTGAAGAAGTGAAAGGGAAAAGACACTTTGATAAAGAAACTTGATGGTGGAGTGTAGAGGTTCAAGAAGTCGTTTGAGAGAAGATGTGGAAAATTGTGAATTGTAAGGGAAGGCAAAGGGAGATGCTAAGAAAGTAGTAAGTGATGCAAAGTCCAAAGCATATGAAGATCTATATTTAATAAGTTGGGAACAAAGAAAGAGAGATATTCTCAACCTCACAAGAATGAGGAAAAGTAGGGATTGAGATCATGTCGGATGAATTAGAGTGACAACTACAAGGTTTTAGTGAAGGGCAATGATATGAAGAGGTTTTAGTGAAGGGGCAACGACATTAATTAAAGGCTAAGAATATTTTGACCTATGATGCCCGGATACGGTGTGGATACGGCAGGGACACGCCATGGACACTGCAAGGATACGGATACACATAAAAAGTAAAGTATTGTATACGATACCTTGCCCACTTTGAAGTATCCGTGCATCATAGATTTTAACAAACTCTTAAGTGAAGATTCTATAGGTGGCTTAGGAATGCGATAATACTTCATTAGTCAAATATACATTCTACTGTAGAATTAGGATAGCAGTAGTGAACAAAGCGTTGACAAGAATCATGACAAGAAAGGCTAATGGGCTAGATGGCATTCCAATAGAGGTGTAGAAGTGCCTTGGAGAAATTGGATGAATTTGGTTACCTAGTCTCTTTAACAAGATATAAAGAAGGAAATAATTGTTGGATGAATGCTGAAGAAATGTTATATTACCTAATACCTATATACAAGAACAATGGAGAGATACAAAATTGAACCAATTATCGTGGAATTATACTTATGAGTGACACTAGGAAACCATGGGGGGGTGCAATAGAGTAAAAACTAAAATAAAAGACCAAGATATCTGAAAATTAATTTGGTTTCATACTAGAGAGGTCAACTAGATCTTCTTATGGCTTTTACCGATCTAGAGAAAGCTTATAATAGACAGGGTACTTAGAGATTTGATTTGGCAGATATTAAATAAATGGAGGCTCCTATGAGGTTTCATTGATATCATGAAAAGATATGGACGAGGGAGTCATAATGAGTGAGAACTACTTGAGTAGGCAGATAGGTGAACATTCTGTGACCATAGGTTTGCATTAGAGGTCAACTTTAAGCCTTTATCTTTTTGCATTGATTATGTGTCATAGCCTCGTCTAACTCAATATGATATTGTCTGCTTTGGCCCACATGCGTGTGTGAGGACTTCCCAAGCGGTCACCCATCTCGGTATTACTCCCACCCGAGCACGCTTAACTTTAGAGTTCTTGCTAAATTCGGTGCCTCATAGCTTTAAAACGCATCAAGTTGAGTTAAGATAGAAAATTCGGAGCCCCATAGCTTTAAAACGCATCAAGTTGAGTTAAGATAGGATTTGACTTATAAGCTTAAGGTCAAGACTTGGATATTTTCAATGTGAGGCTTGTGGAGTCCCTTTATCTTGGGTGTTCTTTAGCGGGGCGATGGGTACACCATATTTTAACCAGATTTGCCACCTTGTCCCAGGCTTGCCGGATCTCACACTCACCCCCATCGGAAATAGAGTTGTCATCGGCTCTACACAAGCTGTCACAGCCTCGCCTAACTCAGCATGATATCATCCGCTTTGGCCCACATGCGCGTGAGGACTTCCTAGGCCACCCGTCGTGGTACTGCTCTTGCCTGAGAACACTTAACTTTTGGAGTTCTTATGGGATTCAAAGCTGCATGACATTAAACGCATGATGTTGAGTTAAGATGGGATTTGACTTATGCCTTGGGTCAGGACTTAGATATATCCGATGTGGGACTTGTGGAGTCAATTGTATTTTGAGTGTTCTTTGGTGGGTGATGGGCACACCGGATTTTAACTGGATCTACAAACTTGGCCTGCTGGATCCCACATTATGGACGATTTAATTGTTAATATCTAAGAAGTTACTTAAATGTATTTTGTTTGCAAATGATATATTGTTAGTGGACGAATTGAGAGATGGCATGAATATGAAACTTGGGATATTGTGGTAGGCTTTGGAATAGAAGGGCTTTAAAATGAATCATATAAAAATGGAATATATGAAATTTTGAATTGCAACTTCAATGGGGATGTGCAGATATGTAATTCTTGTGAGTATTGAAGCTTAAGAGATAACTATAAAGAGAGTCCTTTCAATACTTTGGCTCTATAGTTAGTTAGGGTGGGGTGGTTGAGAGGATGTTGAACATAAAATAAGAGCTAAATGGTTGAAGTAGAGATTTGTTACTGGAGTGCTTTATGATTGGCACATACAAACAAGATGGAAGGAAAACTTTTACAATACAACAATTAAAGTAGCTATGTGTCACAGCTTGATCCCGGGAATTAGGGATTAGAATGGGCCCTAGGGTGTGGATACATAATTCCGTAGCAATCCGTGCCATGTGAAGATACGCATGAATCAGTACAAGGGATATTCCATAGGAATGTGTGAGGAAAATCTACTAACACGTAGTTTTAATTTCAACCATATTGCAGAAACCAGTGAAATACACTTGTAATGATCATAAGTAATCATAGAAGGAACATTATACAATCAAGAGATAAACTTAAAGTTTTTTACTTATCCATTCCTATCACACAAATCCACAAATCACTTAAACATGTTTAATTATACAATCTCAAAGCGCATGTCCATCAAAGAAAGTCCCAACCAAGATAGAGAGGCATGTTAAACAATAGTCCCAGCACCACTAAACTTATCAACCCAACATAACCCCCATTTGACGCTCTTTGTAAGACGACTAATAGTATATGTCGCCTTCATTCCACTCTTCTATATCGTTAGATACCGTTGAGGTACCATTTGGGGATGCGTCAACAGTCGTGTTGAGATTGGGTTCCGTACCTGTAACACCAAGGGAGTGTTAACACGATGGTTAAGCAAATATAGAGATATATAATATCATCATGATGTATTAAATGAATTAAGGAATATATTAATTAAAAGAAAGCAATAATCACAAACTAGGCATGTTGTGCATGAGTAAGCATGTATAACAAATCATGGATAAAGTATCATAACGTACTAGTTGGCATCAACAAAGCTATATTCTTTCAAAAGTGAGTCTATCATCTAGAGAGAGTGTATAACATACATATGGGAATTATGCTGGGGGATCAGGTTTAGCTTCCCGAGGAGCGCCGACAACTCCTCTATAAACTACTGCAGTAGGAGCATAAGGAATACTTGAATTGGTTCCGTCGAACCTAATAAGGGTACAAGCTAAGTGGTGTCGACTCAACATATCAAGACTGACTTGAGTTCATATCCCTCATGCTTATGATCAACCATAGTGATTGTCTCATGTTCATACATATCAATCATATTTATCATATTATACATAAGGGAGTATCGGTCTTAAGATTGTATTCAATCACATAAATCGGAATTAGTAAGGTAACTGATAATTAGATAATGCATACTTAAATGAGCAATTAAGCTCGAACCCTCTTAACCTTAGTTATACCCATTTTGGCTCATAGATACACACTCAGTAGAAGATCCGGTCCGATTGCCTCAAAGTTCGCCAGAAAGAATGAGTACATGATTAGATCATGTTGAGGGCAAGGTTTCTTAACAATATGAGTGCATTTAAATTGAAATGGTATCAAGGAGATTTACTAGCCAACCCTATGCTAGATAATCCGTAATTCCAAGGACATTCAACACGATGTATTCATTAAACGTCCGGTGTCACTGTGTTACCAAATCTTGGCATTACATTGTATACGCAAAGGACATCTCTTCTTATGCCAACACCTATGACGTTATCACCATCATCATCATCATCATCAAAGCCTTATCCTAACCATGTTGGGGTTAGCTACATGAATTCTGTTTCTCCATTCCGTTTTATTTTGAGCCAAATCTTTCGATAAGTTAAAGTTCTTCAAATCTGAATTAATGACTTCCATCAATGTTTTCTTTGGCCTACCTTTACCTTTTGATGGGCCATCCACTTGTATAGCCAAACTTTTTCTCACTGGTGCCATTACTGGCCTACACTCAATATGCCCAAACCATCTTAAACAGGTTTCTCTAATCTTATCTCCTATTGGTGCTACCGCTAAATGCTCTCGAAAGCACTCATTTCTAATTTTATCTTTCTTAGTTTTACCACACATCCACCTAAGCATTCTCATTTCCGCTACATCCATCTTTTGAATATGCGTCTTCTTAATTGCCCAACATTCTGCTCCATATAACATAGCTGGTCTAACCATTGTCCTATAAAATTTGCCTTTTAATTTCGTTGGCATTTGTTTGTCACAAAACACTCTAGAAGCTAGTCTCCACTTTAGCCATCTAGCTTTTATCCTATGCTCCACATCTTCATCAATCTCCCCATCTTTATTAATCATCGAGCCTAGGTACCGAAGAGAATCTCTACGTGGTATTTCATGGGTTTTAATTTTGACAGTGGTTTCAACACTTTGAATATGAACACTGAAGTTACAATCCATATATTCTGTCTTTGTACGACTTATTTTAAAGCCTATAGATTCTAATGCCCCCGCCATCTCTCAAGCTTTGCATTTACACCATCTCTTGATTCATCTACCAATACTATATCATCTGCAAACAACATACACCATGGTACTTCTTTCTGAATATACACAGTTAACTCATCCATAATTAATGCAAAGAGATAAGGGCTTAAGGTTGATCCCTGATGTAAACTTATAGTCACGGGGAATCCACTTGTTTCTCCCATGTGGTTCTCACACTTGTTACTGCTCTTTCATACATATTCTTAAAAATTTCAATGTAACCTCTAGGGACATTCTTTTTCTTTAAAACCCACCAAATTAAATTCCTCGGTGCCCTATAATAGGTTTTTTCCAAATTGATAAAGACCATATGTAGATTTTTCCTCTTTGCTTGATATTTTTCCATTAATTGCCTAAGTGAAAATATAGCTTCCATAGTTGATCTCCTTAGTATAAAACCAAATTGATTTTCAGAGATCTTGGTCTTCTTTCTCAATCTCCATTATTCTCTCCCATAACTTCATAGTATGACTCATAAGTTTAATCCCTCGATAGTTGGTATAATTTTGTATGTCTCCTTTATTCTTATATATAGGTACTACAATCCTTCTTCTCCATTCATTCGGCATTTTCTTTGTCACAAGTATCGTATTGAATAGTCTACATAACCAACTCACCCTAACCTCTCCTAAGCATTTCCATGCCTCTATCAGAATACCATCTGGGCCTGTTGCCTTTTCTATCTTCATTCGCTTCAATGCTTCCTTCACTTTCACTCCTCTAATTCTACGGAGAAAAGTATGCTCTAGTGATGACGTATGCTCCTTAACTTTTGTATCGCCCAAATGTTCTTCATTTAGAAGTTTGCTAAAATATTCCTTTCACTTTTCTTTAATATCGTTGTCCTTCACCAGAATATTTTTCTCATTATCCTTGATACATTTGACATGATCTAAGTCCCTACTTTTCTTTTCTTTTATTTTTGCGAGCTTAAAAATATCCTTTTCTCCTTCTCTTGTTCCCAACCTATTATAGAGGTCATCGTATGTTTTGAACTTTGTATTACTTACTATTTTCTTAGCTTCTTTCTTTGCCTTTTTATACAGCTCAAAATTTTTCATATTCTTAGTCTCCTGCTAAACTTTGTAGCACTGTCTTTTCTGTCGAATAACTTCCTAAACCTCCACACTTCACCACCATGTTTCTTTATTAATGTTTCTTTCCTTTTGATTCTCCAAGTACCTCCTTTGCAATATTTCTAATGCAATTAGCCATTTGATTTCATATTATTGTAGTTTCTCCTTCAATATTCCATTCTCCCTTCTCAATCATTTTGTCCTTAAATATATTTGCTCTTTCCCTCTTCAAATCTCTCCACCTTGTTTTAGGGTCCATTTTGTTTACTACTACTCTCTTTCTACTTCTAATGCAAATATCTAAAACTCCGAGCCTATGTTGCGCAGTCAAACTCTCTCTTGGAATAACCTTGCAATCTTTATATGCTAATCGGTCCTGTTTTCTAACTAGAAAAAAGTCTATCTGACTCTTATTACTCCCACTTTTATAGGTAATTAAATGCTCATTTCTCTTTTTAAAGTAAGTATTTGCTACTACGAGATCAAATACTACTGCAAAGTCCAATATAGTGTTTCTGAATTCATTCTTTTCTCCAAATCCTTGCCTTCCATGCACTCTCTCATATCCTCTATTATCTCTTCCTATATGCCCGTTTAAATCTTCTTCAAGGAAAATCTTATCATTATTTGATAGTTCTCGCATTAAATTATCCATCTCCTCCTAAAATTGTCTTTTCACACTTTCCTCTAATCCTACTTAGGGAGCATATGCACTGATGATATGAACTATGTCTTCCTCTAGCACTAGTTTAATTGCTATAATTCTATCACCAAACCTCTTTATCCCCACAATTTTCCCTTTCAAATTCTTATCTACAATTATACCCACTCCATTTCTTGTATTACTCTTTCCTGCATAGAAAAGCTTATATCCATCCGTGAGCTCTTTAGCTTTATTCCCTTTTCACCTTGTCTCCTGTATACAAGCCACACTAATTCTTCTTCTTTTCATTACCTCAACCAACTCCATGCTCTTGCTTGTCAAGGTTCCTAAGTTCCAAGTAACAAGTCTAATTTTCCTATTCTTCCTCTTCTTCTCATGGACTAACTTCTTTAACCGCACTAGCCTAGAGTATGCGGTAGCTCTTGCACACTTTTCACTGCAGCCGGGCGACGCATTGTAGGCGTCGCTTAAAGCGGGGAACCCCCTAGCCTTATCACCAAATATCATTATCTCAGAATTCATGTTTAGGTTGTGACAAAGTTTTACGCTGGCTGTCAACCCTAACGCAACCCTCATCCTTTACCCGGGCTTGGGACCAGTAGCAAAACTAGCGGAGTTATGCCAACACCTATGATGTGATATCGGAAATTCATCCGGAAAATCGAAGGGTATAAGTGACAGCTCTACACTTGTCCTCCTTATCATTTAATCATCATTGGGCTAATTTAGTTGGGAAAAAGGTGCCATGTCTGAAGCCCTATAAGGTCATTTGAGATCCCTAATATCCTAAGTTCACAGTGTTCTTATGGCTTAGCCGAGTGGCTTAGTTTTTCCCTCAATTTCATACGTGTTTATGGCTTAGCTGTATATTGGCCTACGGCTAGGCTACAGCTTAGCCGTAGCACAGTCTACGGCTTAGCAGTGGGTGAACTGTAGAGTAATTCTTGATTTTGGGGCTCTCTAGAAAGTTCACCGTAGAATGGCTTATGGTTTGGTCACGGGAGGGTTACGGCTTAGCCGTAGTTGATTCCACGGCTTAGCTGAGAGTCAGTTGTAGTTTAAATGTGGGTTTTTGAGCTCGCTAGATTCTAAGCCGTAGATACTTACGGCTTAGCCGTGGGCTTCATCGTAAGCTTCCGAATTCCTAAAAGCAGTTTCTGAAGTACAAGTTCAAATACAGACTTCTACAAATTGGGTTCCAATGAGGTTTCTTTTGCTCCAAATTATCATCTTAGGTCTTACATGCTCACATATCATTAATATTATATAGTTATACTCATTATTACCTAATCCCACATATATGTGTACTTAATCAAGGATAGATGAGCTGTAAACTTGCATTTAGAGTAGTCACATCAAGAATTAACAAGTTAGACATACATGTAGTAATATATACTCTTATACTTGCCTTTAATACAGTGTTTGAGCATATCAACTTCTCCTTGGTGTGTAGTTAGATGAAGCCTCAATAGAAGATGGATTCTTTACATGAAAGACATGCAATGGGTAAATCTAATATAAGATGCATGCATGTTGTTCATTTGAGTCTCCTTGATTCTATTAAACCCAAATAATTGAAATGGAATTAGAGATTTCACCTTAGGGAGCTTGATGAATATGATGAAGATGGTGAGTATGATGATTTCAATAAAAAAGATGTACAAAAGCTTGAAGAAGGAGATGAATGGAGGCTATTCCTCTTGCATACAAAGTCTTCAAGCTTGAAGGGTGAAGAAGGAGGTAAGGAAGATGAAGGGGAATGAGGCTCCAGTAGTGAAGAGAGTAAAGGATGGAGCGAAGAGAGAAAAGGGAGAGACAATGGTCGTCTCCCTTTTAATTAAACTATCTTGAACTTTGCATGCAAGTCCAATAGCTATAGTGAAATTATTGTTTAGGTCAAATGAACCTCAATTTGGCCAAGATGGACCCGAATTAAGTTGGACCGAACATGAAAGATGATCCTCAAGATGAAATACACAAGATGCAACTAATGAGGTGTCAATATGATGCAAAGACTCTAAATTACAGGAGGGCTCTTAACTACCTAGGTAAGGTTTTAACCCAAACCAACTACCTATCCATGACCTAAGCCCAAAAGGGTTTGAGTTAAATTAGCTTAAGAGAATTTAATTAGGACAAGATATGATTAATTAACACAAACTGAGATTAGTTGGGATTGGGACCTTACACTATGACCTATGGAGCAAAATGTTAGTTGATTAGGAAACTACATAAGCAAAAAATGAGTGTAGGAGAGATGAGGGTATTGACATGGATGTGTGGTAAACTAGAAAAAAAAAAGAATTAGAAATGAACTCATTTGGGAGCATAAAGGGTAGCATCAATAGGTGATAAATTAAGAGAGATATTCATTTGAGATAATTTAAACATGTCCAACGTAGGCCAGCAACAACACCATAAGGGAAAGTTTATCTAAGTAGATTGATAGTTCCTCAAGGAAAAGGATAGGCTGAAGGGGACAATGTAGCAAGAATAGATCTACAAAAGTGCAACCTATTAGAGGGTTTGGCCTTGGGTAGATTGAAATGGTGAAATAGAATCATGTGGTTGATCTCAACATAGTTGGGACAAGGTTTTGATGATTATGATATATCAAGGGCTATGCTTTCCTACTTGCATATTTGTTTAAATTTGTGGTAAAGTAAACGTGGATGTCAAATTGTGATAAAGGTGAGATAAAATATGTGGTGAAGTAAAGTGGGAGAGAAAGTAGTCAAATAGTGGTTTTAAGTATTGACTTAGTGCACTTTACCATGCTTTTATGAGGTAGAAAAAAGTGGCTTGTGATAAAGTGTGTGGTCAAATATGTCACATATGGACTGGACTTTACTACACATGAGAGAGAGCTATCAAAAACAACTTTGTAGGGCACACCTAGGCCATGCCAATCATGGGAGGTGGTGATGGAAAGATCTTAAGAAGAGGCCTAGCGGTGTGCAAAATATCGACCCTCAATTGATTATCACAACCCCTTGATATATGGGCCTTCTCATGTTTATGGTGTTACAAGATATTAAAATGTCTTTTTTTTTTTTTGGAACAGTAACAGTCGGATGAGTGTCAAGTTTGTTCTTGATGTCTTGATGGAATTGGTTTGCTCATGAAGGGTATCAGGCAGGGCCACAAACCGGGCTCTAATGATTTTCTCATGGTTGTCCCTTAAGAGCACAGCCCATATATGAGCAATCTTTTTCTTACTGGGTTCTCCTATCATCCCCTGCTCCTACTTCTACTCTACTATCTACTGCTGATTCTTTGTGCTTTTCTGCTTAATATTCTACTTTTTATTTTCTTCATTGGGCATACTTCTTGAAATTTAGTTTGTTACATTGGAGGACTATTGTAAGCTGTGCTCTGCATCTAGCAATATTAGCGGAAGTAGTATTTGAATAATTTGGTTATGCCACCAGATTGTTTTTGTTGTGTGAAGGGTAAAATGACTTGAACTGGCAAAACCTTGTGTCCTTTCCAATGGTTCTATGTGTGAGCTTCCTCAAGTAAGCAGAATAAAATGCAAATAGGAAGAAGAAGAATTGAGGAATATTGGTCGTATTTCCAATGTGGGGATCAACACACCTTTTATAAGATGTTGATGGCCCAATTAATGGCTGTAATTACAGTCAATCATAATCTATCATAGTCTAATTACAACCTAAGAATAAATGTGAAAAGATCTAATGGCTACAAAATTGGTATGTACACAGACATTCTATCTATACAGTGTTTGACAAAATCTTTACAGGATCCCACGTGACTGTTTTATCTTATGGCCTGGTTTGGGCCATCTCTTCGGGGGACTGATTTCTACACTATGGGCTCTTGTCTTTATCCAGATTAGCGTTAGTCGATATTAGAGCAAGTTCCATTATTGAAATTGGTGTATTGAAATATGAGGCTGCAAATTATCTATATGCATGTTGCAATAATTCTCTGTTAGCATTAATGATAGACAGTGGCTTACATGTTGATCAAGGGTGATTTTTATGAGAATTATATACTGTAGAGGGTTGTAATTATAGTGGTGAGTGGGAGATTTTCTTAGCATGAAGAGCATTTAGTTTGAAGTGTCTTGTCATGCAACTTAGGAGAGTTGTGCTAGTTTTGATTGTATTTGGTGTGTTTAACTCTAATGGAAGATTGTGACAGATGAGCAAGAAGAATACCTACTTTTCAAGAAGGATGGGAAGAAACTTGTGCCGATGCCATAGTAGGTATCACAACCCTGTCCGACTTAGCATGATATTGTTTGCTTTGGCTCATGTGCACGTATGAGGACTTCCCAGGCAGTTACCCATCTTAGCACTGCTTTCTCTCAAGCACGTGTACCTTCGGAGTTCTTATGTGATCCAGAGCTACACGGCTTTAAAATGCATCATGTTGAGCTAATATGGGGTTTGACTTATAAGCCCAAAGATTCGGATGCGTCCTTGCCGATATGGGACCTTGAGAACATAGTCCACTAGGTGGACCCCGTGGTTGACACGCTACGCCCCCTTCAGACCGAAGTCTTGTGGGTGGCTTCTAGTCTGGGGCCTCACAGTAGGCCTACTTATTTAAGAAGTGTGCAAAGAGTTTTTGTAGATTGCAGCATCTTTGAAGTGAATAAGTTGCGTGAGGCTATTAGCCCTTCTTACACCAACGATATTGGAGGAAATTTTAGCTTAGTCAGTGGAGTGTGTATGAGCAGAAGTTGGTTCACATGAGGTTTGGATTGATTTTGTTAGATCTTGTGCATTGGGTTCTCCTTAAGAAAGGATTTTCATGGATCCTAGTTGGAAGAGATAATGTATTGCACTGATGAGAACATATGAGTTGTAGTACTTCCTGTTTTGTTCCTGTGTTTCATAGGATCACTCTTTCTCATTAAGCTCATATGCACTGTTCACTCTTCTGAACCTTAATTTTCTTTAATAAATATTGTTTTGTTCAGAGTCAGAAAAATATTCGTCGTTCATACTTTGGTATCTGAATAGGGCTAAAGTCAAACAAATTTTGGTTGTTGGTATGCAGGAACATTATAGTACTTAATTTTGACTGAAAAATAATGTTATATAAAAGATATGGGAATTTATTTTTTTAGTACTGAACCTAAAAAAGGAAAATGTCTCAGTCCATTTCTATGTGTGTGTGCCGATTATCAATCACCTAAACAGAGGCTTGATGAGTATGTCTAGTTTTGTCACATGCGTCAATGTGCTTGTGTTCTGCTTGGTGCATATCTGGTGTTTTCATTAGTAGAGCAGGACTGAACAGAATGTTAAGCATTGCATTTCTGTTTTTCACCTTTTTATAGATGCATATATGGATATATTTTAGTATTACGTCTCTGATTTTCACACATTCCTAATCCTAGTAGCTGAAAGCACAGTTTGGTAAGATCTGTTTTATTCTTGTCTGGTGTTTTTTTTTTTTTTTTGTTTTATCTAAGTTGCCTGTGAAAATGCTCATCTGTAGTCTGAGTTTCTTCGAGTCCAATGTCCTTTTGTGTTTTTATTCAGTTCATATAGAATTTTTGTTAACTCTGATGGGTTTTATCTGCTATATTTCCTGCTTTTCAGAATCCAGAGGTGAGTGTTACACATGGAACTGCGGCTCCTGCAACAGGGTTCAATGGGCCTGATAGTGGCAACAATCCTGTTGGACTCCTTGAAGGGGCTCATGCCCAGAATCTACTTGATAAGGACCCCAACCAAATGGAAGCGACTGATAACCAACAACTTTTCAGTAATATGGGTGAAAATACTATCTTACTGCAAGAGCATGATGACCAAGATTTCTTTGATAGCATGGATAAACCTATATATTCACCAGAAGTTAGTCTGACTTATTCTCAATTTATCAATGAAAGTTACATTGAAATGGATGATATTGATAATGCTGAGGAAGCTGATTGCTCTAGTGGCCACCTGCAGTGTAATGATTCTTCTACTGCTTTTGAAGAGGGTTCCTTCTTTCAGGCAACTGATCTTTTAAATCCTATCTGGGCTGATTCGTCAGGATTAGAAGTGGTCAATGAATTACTTGTGCATTCTGCTGCCACTGATGATAACCTGCATTATGAGGCTTTGGATTCTTCTTGTGAGCAGTTGAATGAAGAAGCTTATACTTTGAATCAGTCCAATCTTGCCGTGGAGGTAACACACAATCCTGGAATAATCATGCATAATGCATCTATTTCAATAATATTTGATTGCATTGTTCTGCTTCGATGGTCTTGAAATTTGTGCAGAAGTAATGTTTCAGTTGTATGCAGGCTGAGGGAGGAGTTGCTGAGTCAAATCCACCATGTCAACAGGCCCCAAAAGCATCTGATTTGGAAGGTGCGTCCTCAGGGGACATGCTAGTGCCTAGTGCTGGGTCAAGAGATGAAAATAACAATTTGAACGCAACCAATGGGGCAACTGGATCAGGTAGAGTTTCATCTTTAGAGGGGCATTGTGTTTGTGATGCAGCCTGCTCTCATCATATATGTTGTAAGAAGCAATGAATCCATTTATGTAATGATGAGTGTCCGCTCAAAGCAAATGTGACATTAAAGATTTTACCTGACTGTTCAGCTTTTATCTTTCTTATCTAGAGATTTTCTTTTCCAATATTTTCTGGTGCAGATGTCAAAAATGAAGGTGGATGGAATAAATCCCTATGGTTTAGTAGCTTGCTGGAGTCCATCCCTTCACCTCCTGCATTTGCTGCAGAATATTCTCTGAATGGGAGTGTCGAATCTATTAAACAGAACCCAGCAAATACCTCTAGCTCAATCCGTGTCAATGCTGAGGCCTTCTTTATAAGTAAGTTGATGGTAACTGACAGTACAAAACACTTGTCGGTAAAGAAGGGTGATGTTAGATTCCTCCTTTCCTATGGCATGAGAAGGGGTGATCTTGAACCACTAGCAGAAATACCAAGCAAGGCAACATCAGCAATGTTGCGAAATGGTTTCTGTGTGTGCTTTTGGTTCCTGATACTCGCAGCAAGCTTCAAAATTGGTAGTTACTTATATGCAAGGTAATAAGTTTTATGATTTTGAGGCACCATCTTGATGCATTAGAATATTTATATGTTGAACTTTGGGACATGGTGTGAGTACTGTTATAGTTGCTTATGACTGGTCATTTTGAGGGGATGCTTGAAATTACTGATGCAATATTTTCTTTTCCATTTCCCTTTTACTGGTTTGCTGTTGCGAATCTTGAGAATCCATGTCTTAATATCTTGTCTGTGGATATATATTTACAGTTTCACTAGTTACGACATCACTACTGCTGTGCTGATTAATTCAGTGGGTGTACTTCATAGAAATTTGAGAAAAATGTGAAGTATATTTCCACAGTTCGGGTTGTTGGAATATTCATTCAGTAGGATCAGCTATTGAATTTGCATCGATTGCGCAACGCTTGTGATTGCTTTTGGCACATTGCGCCCCCTGCCCCCCCACCACCCCCACCCCCACCCCGTACTGCTAATAACTCTGCTTTCTTAATTTTTCTGGTACTAATTTGATGGTGGAGGTTGCAGTTTCAGTAAACGTGTCAGAATCTGGTTGGTCATTTCAGGTCCCTTCAGTTCAATGTTTTATATCAGAAAGATTTTGTTCCACCTGTTTGATTATTATTATTATTACTTTTTTTGTGACTACAGCTTTTTGGGATCTGTCTGCTGTGCACTAGCTAGAATTTACCTTTTGCTTGTTTACCATTTTCTACATTCATATAGATGATCAGGATGTAAATAGTGACCCGGGCCCAACCCTGCGTGGACCATGTATGTTATTAGTGACACAGGCCCATTTGGCCAACTGGAGACCCACAAAGATCCTGCATATTGTCACATGTGGGTCTGAGTCAAGGATCAAAATAGCGGTCGCGGATAGCGTTGTGGCCGGTTGCCAAAACGTTATGTAGCGGTATTAGGGTTACTTAGCGTCGTAGCGGTGTGATTCAAAAAAATTATCAAAAAAATTTGAAAAAATTTCAAAAAATCTAGAAAATTGTAAAGAGCTAGAATATGTGTTTGTTTTGTAAAAAAGCCTAAAATAAGGGGGCGTAGTGGTCCCCTAAATGCATGATATCCTGTATCTCTATATAATTAAAAAATAATAGTATCAATCTTATTTTCACATGGAATCAAGATTCAAGACTCAAAGTCAAGACTCAAGAGTTAAGAGTTTAAGATTTAGAGAGATTAGTCACTAGAGTTAGTGACTCAACAATCAACATTCAACACAATAAATGACATAATAAATAATAACTTCATAAATAACATTGTACTTAAAGAGTTGAGACATGAGAGTTAATATAAAGTTGAGATTTGAGAAATGATTAGAGGAATAGAGCCATAGATCTAAAAAATTTTCATAAAAAAACCTTTTGAGAGATGCCTTTTCACTCCAAATAAGTTGAATGATATAGATTTGTAGATCTTGATGGGTTTTTGGAACTTTTTTGCCTTTCATTCTAAGGAGGGGGGAGGTAGGACCAAAAAACAATGAAAAGGGAAAGGGAAAAAAAGAGACAGAAGTGAAAAGAAATAAAGAATGGGCGTTTGGGGTTTTTAAAAGGGGTGGCCGTTACGTAACGGCCGCTACGGGAAAATAGCGTTGCTATTTTCCCTTAGCGGCCGCTATGCTCCGCTATTGGTGTTAGTGGCGCTAACACCCTCGTAGCATAGTGCTGTCGGCCGCTACGGCCGATATAGCAGCCGCTACGCTTTGTAGCAGCCGCTATTTTGTTCCCTAATCTAAGTTAGCCATTATGCAACCACTATCATTATGAGATTACATTAGTAAGCACATTCATTTAATTTAAATGTAATTTATTTCTTTATGTTATTGTAGCCATCACAATGGCAACTCTTGTATTATATATAGAGATCGATCCCAAAGGGGCAAGACCACGTTTGCACTGCAATCTTTTTCTCTTATTATCTGATTTCTCTTGTAATTTTTGCACTTGAGGATGCACAGCAGCATCCCCAGTGTCTGGGATCATAGAATCCTTTTCATTCCACAACATAAGGAATCCATTGTAGCATTCCTACACGGTTTTATCCCCTTAGATAATATTTAGCCAATTCAATGTCGATATAGTATTTCTGGGATTTATTGGTCTGATGATAAAGCTTTTAGAGATGTTTTCACATCTCAAAGGCCTTGCTAAATTACTACAGAGACAATGTGATAGAGGGATCTATAGAATTTAAAATATGGGTAATGACTTGTCCTCTGTTGATTGAAGAGAAGTTCCATCTAGGAATCCAGCCAATCCTTGACCTTGGACAAAATGTTTGAGATGGAAGGATGATCCCATATAAATTTTCCTACCAGTCAGATGAATCAGAATAATGTCGTACTTATCCATATTAGAAAATTGGAAAAAAAAAAGCAGTAGCGAGTGTTATTTGGAAAAGAAAAGGGGGCTGGGGGAACCTTGTATCTAGTAGTAGAAATGGAAGATCTCTCCGTAGCATTTCCAATATCAAATCCAGGTCTTAGATTATGTGGATATGCCGTTTCTTCACTTGTATATGAGACACTAGACTAATCAGGCCATTAGATCATGAGATCTACTGATTTGATGAAAACTGTTCCAAAAACCATATGAGGTAGAGCTGTGTGAAAAACTAACCTGTATGCGCTCCAAAAAATTCTAAAAAAATAACTAAAATCCATAGGATGGCCATTTAACCTTGGAGGAGAAGTTTCGACAGGTACTGACGATCAAAGGTGGGGTCCACTTTGTGATCGGTCATCTCAGTAATTCCAGAGCCTTGATGATGATATTCTCACTTTATTGTAGATAAAGTCTGACATCGCTAATAGAAATCAGAATTCTCTTAGTTTCTCATGACTTGAAATCCAGAGAGCTTTCTGAGAGAAATGGGCTCAGACTGAAATGGGAGGGATAAAAGAACTCTGCCATCCTTTCCGACAGGAGCTTTGATACCATTATATCAGATAGAGAATAAGATTGCAGTGGAATAGGTTGTCGGGTCCCTCTGGGATTGATGTCTAGTTATAATACAAGAGTTTCCATTTGCCAATGGCTACAACTACAATTAAGGAAAGAAATAAATCACAATTAAATGAATTGAATATGCTAAGCTAATGTAATCTACTAATGATAGTAACTGCATGCAGACTCAGACCGGTGAGATATGCAGGATCTTTGTGTTGCCTGTGGGCCAACGGGCCTGGCTCACTATTTACATACATAGGCCAAACGGGTTTGGGCGTGGGTTACTATTTACACAAGCTACATGGACTAATACAATGGATACAGTTCCAGTCCATGATAAAAAGAAGTTGATCCTAATATTATAGTTGGATGATGCCTGTGGTTCTTTCGATGTGATATTTATGTAGTGATTTTCCCCAGTTCTTTGAACAAGTGTATTGCATGCTGTCAAATATTTGAGTTTGACTGATAACATTCTTCAATTATAGGCCTCATAAATGAGGCTAAAAGTTCCAATTTCCACAGCAATCCACCAATGAACTGCAGTTTTATGGAAACATAAATGGCCAAACAAGTTGGTTCTGTTGGTTTCATTGCATTTCTTAGTGATCCTTTCCATGATTTTCAGATCCAATTATAAATGCATGAAATTGTTTCAATAGGGTGTGACTAGGCTTCTTGCTCATTACGTACCTTATATATGCATGTATGTGTATATATTTGGTAAAAAGGAAATATCGTTAAAAACCAGTATGAACGACAATAATGAACAATAACAATCCAAATAGAGAAACCAAACTAGAAAGCAAAAATATCCCTATCCCCACTTTCCAAGTAAGCTCTCATAGAAAAATTATGTGTAACCATACTAAGGTTCATAGGAATACGAGGGAAAACAAGTCACTTAAGAGAATTCGCCACCAAAGAGATATCTTTCAAAATGGGGTCACTAGACTAGTCTGAGGTGCCATTGATTGCATGCAGCAGTAGCAGCAGCAGCAGCACCACCACCGCCACCACAAAAATAAACTAGAAAGCAAAAATATCCCTATCCTTCCTTTCCAAGTAATCTCTCAAAGAAAAAATTATACGAAACCGTACTAAGGTTCCTAGGAATATGAGGGAAAACAAGTCACTTAAAAGAATTCGCCACCAAAGAGATATCTTTCAAAATGGGGTCACTAGACCAGTCTGGACTGCCATTGATTGCATGCACAACTTCAAGAGCATTTGGCAAAATGAGGAATTTCTGAAAACCCTTTGCCTCAGCTTCATTCGAGGTTGACAAAATGGCCCTTCCATCACTCTAAAGGGCAAGCCTTGATGAAAGCTTGCATCATCATTAAGAATCGGCTTTAGCATTGTGATTTTGAGATCCATAATAACATTTTTGGTTGCATTTGGATTATTTATAGGATGTATATTCTTTCCTCTAAAAATAAAGTCATTTATACTTCCAAAGAGCCCACCACAAAGCCTTTGTTCAAGCTTGTGAAAGAGAATCAATTTTCGGAACTTTAGAGTCACACAAATCCACAAACTTCATCGTTATTTACTGACAGGGTGATTGTGAAAAGTGACTTACTAATGCTGTTCATTGGGTTTCTAAGTTGGGTTGCAACCCTTGGAAACTTCATTTTCTCCTCGATGAGATCAAGTTTTTGTCATCTTCTTTGGTGGTTTCTTTTAATCATGTGCTTTGGGAAGGTAATACCATGGCGGATTCATTAGCAAAGCAAGGGGTTGATAGAAATATTTCATTATTTGCCTTAATTTCCCAATGGCTTTTGTTGTATCTTTTGGTATAAGGCTTTTACACCAATGTTGTTCTCTTGTATTCTCTTTCGCTTGTTGTTGGTTATGAGCTTTTTCTACTTTAATAAAATTCACCGACTCCAATCACAAGAAAAAAAAAAAAAACCAAATCCGCAATCTTTTTGCCATTCAGATATCGAGTTGGAGGAAAAATTATGAGATAAAAATCCTAGCTTGGATCTGAACCAACCAGCCCTCACATGATCACATAGAAAGAAAGCATGTTCAATTGATTAATCATCCTTATCACATATAGGACATGGGCATTAATGCAAAGTGTTTTATTAAAAAGGAATTTATTCACCTGGATAGCAATTTTGAGACAATTCCTTCAAAAAAAAAGAACTCTCCGAGGGATAGGTAGTTTCCATAGAGACTTTCATTTAATCATGGGCCTAATAACTTAATTACCTTCCTTAGCAACATGTATGCAGATTTCGTAGATCAAGCCCCATTTTTTGTGAAGTTTTAGGTTTTTTTTATCCTCTGCTATATTGTGGAATGCAAATTTTCAGAATGCTTTCCACATAATAAATAGTGTTAAAAGTATCTTTGATGAGTTGCATGTTCCATTTCCTATCTTGGTCCCATAGGTCTTTGACAACGAGATTCAAGTTACATAAAAAATTGGATTTCTCAGCCCATCTGCACGGGGAATCCAGTTACCTCTCCACAGTGAGATGTTATCACCATTACCTAAAAGTATCTTTGATGAGTTGCATATTCCATTTCCTATCTTGGTCCCATAGGTCTTTGAACGAGATTCAAGTCACATCAGAAATTGGATATCTCAGCCCATCTGCACAAGGAATATAGTTACCTCTCCACAGTGAGATGTTCTCACCATTCCCTAGAATCCACTCCTCCTTTCCATTTATAAAACTTGTAGCTTCCACAAAACCTTTCCGGAATCAAGAATTGCCCTTTTTTTAAAAATTGGCTCCCTTAGAGGTTTGTTTGGGCAATACTTCGCTTTGGGAATCTTGGAACTATGAAGATGTTCGTTAGACAAACATCTCCAGCTAGTCTTAGTACGGCCAGATTATTGCTAGCAGTTTCACAAATTCCCAGGCCCCCCATCATCAACAGATTAGAGCATGGAATTTCTTATTCTCTATTGTATCACCCCAAAGAAACGTCTGAATAATTTATTAATTGTGACACTAGTTTTAGATGGGAACTTGAGAATTGACATACTATAAACAGTAGTGGAGGAAGCAACATTTTTAATGAGGGTGTTCTATTGGTTAGAGATAAAAGAGGGATCTGCCATGACATGATTCTACAGTTGTTTTGGATATCAGGTATTGGAAATTAGAATCAGGGATTACCAAAGTATTTTTCATTGTCCCTCATTCTTCTAACCCCCCAGAATTTTCATAGTTCCTTGCATCTAATGTTACATGTACCCTTATTAAAGTAGGCGGCCGATTTTTCAAATTATCGATTTGGCTTGATATAAGACAATACTCCGCTAAGACTTCCTTAATTTCCCTGATTTCACTGATTCTAGCATTATAGAAGAAGATGCTATCATCAGCGAAGCCTTTTAGCAACTTTTACGCCATGGATAACACCCTCTTCTTCTGCTTTTAATAACATACGAGAGAAGACCTCCACATTTACGATCAAAATATGGGGTGAGAAGGGATCCCCTTGTTGTAGACCTCTCTTCGAAGGTGATCCATTTTAAAGAATAAAATAAGGAACTAAGAATATACAAGCCATTATCAATTGAATGAACTCCTTGTGGAAACCACAAGCCTCTATAACCTTGGGCAAGAAAATCTCATTCCATCTAATCATTCGCTTTTTCTAGGTCAAGTTTTAAGTCCCATGATTTTATTTTACATATTTTTTTTTTGTTGAAGAAATGGAGGATCTCATGGGAAGCAATATAATTATCTAAGATGTATCTATCTTTGATAAAAGCACTTTAGAATGGGCCCACAGTTCTTCCTAGATTCTTTTTAAGCTTTTTAGTTATAACTTTTGCTATTATCTTGTAGCTAAAGTAATAGGTCTAAAATCATTTGTACTTTGGGGGTTATTTTTCTTTGGAATCAAGATAATAAATGTTTTGTTAATATTTTTAAGAGTGGATTTACTTCTTAAAAATTCTTGAACAATGTTGGTAATATCATCCCCTACTGAATTCCACATCTGTTGATATAATCGACAGAAATCAAAGAAGCACGAAAAACAACAGCAGACTGATGGATGAATTGCTTGTGGAGAGGATCCTCAAGCCTGTCTTTTATATACAGAAGATTTTTAAATTTGTTACAATGTACAGTTGTGCTATGACTAAAAACAAGTAATTTACAGCACTGCAAATACCAAGATTTATGTACAAGAATGGAAACATAATCTACAAGATAAGGCATGACAGAATGAGTCAATTGAGCTTATCTTCAGTGGCCCTTGGCTGTTGGACCAGGTCCTAGGTCGGCCCATTGGATTAGGCCCATTGGGCCTAAGGGCATGATCACCCATTATCTTTACACCCCCCTTTAAGCTGATGATAAGGTAGCAACAGAAGATTGCTCAGAAGAGTGCTGAAGTGAGAGAAAGTTTGAGCTTTAGTGAAGAGATGACAAATTTTCTGAAAGGACAAAAACTATATTACTGAAAAAAAATCCTGTCCTGACAGTAAAGATAATGCTTATGAAGATTGGGAAGCTTCAATTGGGAAAATAAATTCATGGATTGCAAACTCAGTTGTTCCCTCGATAGGGAATCAATTGTCAAAATTTTCTCACCCCAAGGATGCCTGGGATTACTTAGGCCATCTCTATGTTCAGTCTAACTCTACACGGAGATATCAATTGGAATGGGAAATTAAGAACGCTGATCAAGGATTAGATTCAATTCATGATTTCTATGTCAAGATGTCTGCCTTGTGGGATCAATTGGCTCTAATGGAGCCCCAATTTTCCTATACCGATGATTCTGTAACCTTTGAAAAATATAGACAGGAAACCAGATTGGTACAGTTCCTCATGGCACTTAGACCAGAGTATGAGCATGTTAGGGGATTATTACTGCACCGCTCACCACTACCTCAGGTTGACACTGCTTTGTCTGAATTATTAGCAGAGGAACAAACACAAAAGTCATTGGCTAGAAAGAAAGCTGGTGATACTGATCATGTTGTAACAGCCACAAAGAATCACATTACTGCCAAAACCAAAATCTCCGCCAGCAATCTTTGCAATTACTATAAAGAACCAGGTCACTGGAAGAAAGACTATCCCTTATTGAAAAAGAAAAATCAAAAACATCAGAATCAGACTCAACGTATGAATCAAAAATCAGGATAGTTCCAACAGACTGCTGCAAGCACTGAATTGACCCCTTCGACTATGGATCTCTCTACTCAGCTCCAAACTATGATAGATGAGCGGCTCCAACAATTGATGCTGACTACCTCTGGTCCCTCGCATTTGTCATCAGATGAGACCAATAGGCATAGTTGGTCCCATCTAAGATGACACTAATTCCTGATAATTTCTCAGCCATTGGGAATCACCAAATATGTTAAGAAATAGTAACCAGAAAAAAAATACAGAAAAAAAACAGTCCTGGGTGTGCAGTCAACAGGAAGTAGAAACCAGATATGTAGCCTCAATCTGTCTAACAAATTAGATCAAATAACAGAAGCTACTAGCAACCTAAAATGCGCACCCAACACACCAAATTTGCAGACAATCCAATGGCAGGACAAGGAAATCAACGGTATTGATGAAAACTAGTGCTTTGTAAACAACAATCAGTAGATTTCTTGGAATCAAACCAGAAGGTATGATCCACAGTGGTTGTCAGGCACTTGTGGGGCCCACATAAAATCAGCCGGCTACAGCCCTATGCACAGACAGCCTTCCACATGCATAATCTTCATACGAAAATCACCAAAGGGGCTCTGATACCATGATAGAAATCAAAGAAGCACAAAAAACAACAGCAGATTGATGGACGAATTGCTTGTGGAGAGGATCCTCAAGCCTGTCTTTTATATACAGAAGATTTCTAAATATGTTACAATGTACAGTTGTGCTATGACTAAAAACAAGTAATTTACAACACTGCAAATACCGAGATTTATGTACAATAATGGAAACATAATCTACAAGATAAGGCATGCCAGAATGAGTCAATCGAGCTTATCTTCAACGGCCCTTGGCTGTTGGACCAAGTCCTAGGTCGGCCCATTGGATTAGGCCCATTGGGCCCAAGGGCATGATCACCCATTATCTTTACAATAATTTGGCTGGATAACCATAAGGACCTAGAGATTTAAGATAACTCAATTGAAAAATGACCTCTGTACGTGGATGTAGGAACAACAATAAGGTCATTATTTTCTTCCCTTGTTACCATAGGAGTGATCAGACTTTGGATTTCAGAAAGGTTTCTCAAACCACTATTTGCATTAAGTTTTTAGAGAAAGCATCTCCAATATCCTCCCTTTGTCCAGCCATTTTCCATCATTACTTTTAATTTTGTTAATTCTATTCAGTTTCCTTTTATTTATAATGCTAGAATGAAAAGAAAAATTGTATTTCTATCTCTTTCACTTAGCCAAAGTTCCCTGGATTTTTGTCTCCATAAATCCTCGTCTATAGCTGGGCATTCATCAAGTTTTCTATTGAGATAAATTTAATTTTCCATATTTTGCTCATTCACAACATTGTCTTTAGTCTTTTCTTATTCAATTCTAATTTCCTTAATAACCTCTTCCACCTTACCAAAATTGCTTTTTTCCATTTAGTGAGATCTTTTCATAATAGATGAAGAATTTGATTAATATTCTCTTTATTAATTTTCAATTCTAGTCCATCTATTGATTAATAGGTTGTTCACATTCTTTAACCCTAAGCCACATGCTATGGCATCTGAAAGGACGAGGAAGATTGGGTCTCTCTAGCTATGATACCCGGATACTTGTATAAACCCAATGTATCCGTATTGGACCGATACGATACTTGTACTGGTACCTGATACTGCACCGATACTTCCGAGGTATAAATTTAGTATATCCTACTTAGCAAGTCCACTATTTCATTTATTTCTTTAAGTTTTCTTTCTTTTCAACATAGAAAATTGGAATCGAACATAAACAATGATAATTTCGTTAATTAAAACGTAATTTAAAGGAAAATTTAGGAAACCCGTATCCGTATTCGTGTCCTAAATTTTCTAAAGTGCAGAGTCGTATCCCTGATCCCCGTATCCATGTCCGTACCCATATTCATATCTAGGCATCATAGCTCTCCAGGTTACCAATGAATAGAATTGGGGAATGATCTGAGCCTCCTGCTGTAAGCACCAAAAAGTTGCCTCTAGAAAGTGGTTGCACCATTCAACATTACCGACAACTTTGTCAAGTCTTTCTTTAATATCTGCACTAGTCCTTTCCTTTTATTGGACTGATAAAATTTAGCTCCAATAGTACCAAGATCAAATATCATATTATTTTCCAAGAATTCCAAAGCATGCGCAGCTTTTTATTCCCCATGCTTCTCTTGATTTTCTAAAACCTCACGAAAGTCACCGATGATCCCATGGGCCCTTATATCTGTTGCTTGTATCATTCATATTATTCCAAAAATTAGTTGTTTTTTACCCTTATGATAAGGAGAGCCCTGGATAAAATTAGCATTCCAGTCCCCATATGAACTCTTGATTGAACAAAGTAAGAACCAGCTATCTCAAACTGTTGTAGATAAATCAACGGACTATTGCTGAAATAAAGCCAGAACACCAGCTGTTCCAATTGCTGGAATCACTTTCAAATTATCAAGATTGAGCCTTCTAGCCATTTTCTTAATATAGTTTTGGATGATTTAGTTTTAAAAATAAAACAAAAATTCAGATTATGCTCCCTTCATAATCTCTCGAGCTTACGAACTGTCAAAGTTGTTTTAACACCTTTACAATTCCAAATCGTACCTTTAATAAATTCAGAACAGTTTGTGATACTAGAGACTGTCGGCCAAATTTTACTCTTTTTTAGATTCCTCAGGGTCTACTGCTTTCACAGACAGTTGCCCATAAGAGCCCTGAATTAATCCATCATGTCTGAGCACTCTACATCGTTCCCAGGGCATGGAAGAGATTCTGGGGAGGTGTCAGTTGCAGTGGGAGCAGAATCAGGATTAATGGATTCACCATTATCTGGTCCAACGTTGTACCTTTTTCTTGTGTTTTGAACTGTGGGAACTTGATGTTGAGATTTAGACTTAAACACAGTGATAACATCTTCCCCATTGCATCTCTCCCTCGAATCCCTTTCTATGCTATCTGGCACAGTCCATCCCTTGTTTTTCCCTGGCTCAAAGCATGTCACATTCCCTTCATCAATATCCTTTAATGATCATCCCTATCTTCTCTGGTAATGAAACCAGAGGATAATGGGCCCTGCACTTCACTATCCCTCTCTAGCTGAAGATCTTGCCACTCTACAGTTAGAGAAGTCCCCATCCTTTGGTCTAGCCTGACTCAGGATACCTTGTTGAGTCAACTCATTCGACCCCAAGTTTTGAGACCCATTTGTCGCCCTTTCCCTCTCTGTTCAAGCTTTTAGAGAAACCCCATTCCCTGGCTAACTCTATCTTCTGAATTTTCCACAGAGCATCCACTCTCGGATGGGTAATGCTCACCCACTTCTCTGAAGCTGGGGGGATTTTCAGCAGAGCTCATTCACTATACTCTGCTGGAGCTTCTGAACGGGGCTATGCAATGCTGCAGTCATATTCTCCATGATCAACCAAACCACGGAATCTACATATGGCTTTCACCTTTTCATGTTTGATATTAATCCATCAATTTTCATCAGCTAATTTAACGGCTGGAGCAGAGTGTTCCTTGATTTTCATGATAACTCTTACTCTGAAAGTATCGTTGTAATGAATGCCCTTCTCATCTTCAAACCAAATTTCCTTGACAACACCCACCATATAACAAATTGCTCTATGGATTCTTTGAAATACAGAAGGGGAAGATTATGAATCTGAATCTAACAAGAAATAGAATCAACCTTCTTATCATGACGTGCTAATCTGGGACCAATTTGCTTAATAGCCAGAAGAAATCCATTAAAAACCCAAGGACCTTTTCTCCATAGTATGTCTTCCTCTTTTGTTCTAAAACTGAAGGAATGAAAACTGTCAGCAGTAGTGGAGATAATTTGGAGTGGGGAAAGCTCCTCCAGTTTGCTTTGGCCACTCTCTGTACATCCTAGAAAGATCATCTTCTCTTATGCAGAGGCTCACTACCATCAAGAATGATCTCACTTCAAACTCCTGCAGCAATTATTCTTTCCTTACAGAAACATTGTAGGTAGCTTTTAATCTGCTGTTTGGTTTGGTCCTTGCTTGGAGTGGACTATCCCTACTGAAAACCTGTCTGGATCTCCAACTAGCAGTGGATGAACCTGCTCTGAAGTAGGAACCTACAATTGGTTCAGCACGCCATAGTCCGAATACCCACCCGTGACATTTTGTTTGCCTCTATAAGGTTTCTTCGTATGCAAACCATACACTCACTGCAATTAATTTTCACACAGAAAATCACCAGAGGGAAGCAGAAAAGAGTAGCCTCAAGGAAATAGAAAACCAACAGTTAGAGAGACCAACTCACGCCCGTAAGGAGGAAAAGAAAAAGAAGGCTATAAAGTATAAACACCAACAGAAAACCGACTCACACCGGACAAACACAGTAAATCTGACTCTTGGGAGAAGAAGCACAGCTTAGCAGGTGAAGAAGCACAAGAGAAGGGGAGGGTTTGATAGAAGCGGACTTTTACCACTTGATCTTCTCACTGGTGAAGAGGAATTTGAATGACAGAAGGAACGTTAGTATCTTTTAAACAGCAAAACTTCTCTTTTATTATAAGGATATAGATATGATTCAAACATCTGTGGCTACTCCTAATTACCACTCAACTAGGTGTGTCCAAGGGAAGGGCAGGGCCTGACCGGGTCATGGGACTAGGCGCACCAATGCCCTCGGAGGGCCTGTTCTACCTAGGCCCTTAGCACATCCTTGAGGGCTAGGGCCAGCCCAAGGCGTGAACACAAGAATAACAAATTTTAGTTTTTTTTCTTCCTATGTAACCATCTAGCATCGAGTGGCAACGAAACATGCTGATGGAAGATAAGAAAATATTTATCATGTAAAAAACAGATAGATAATAGCTTCTAATAATCCAATACTTAATAATGTCTTCAGAATTTAATAATTCAATCTTTTCTCTAATATATCAAAAAGATCATCTGGTGCATCATTATCATCATATTCACTGTCTTTGATTTTAAACAAGTTATATGCGGGAGAGTAATAACAAGAGAAATGCCAGAGAAAGTTGTTGTGAGTTGGTTGTCCTAGTAGGCCTACAAGATGTTGAAAACCCTAATTGCAGCAAGTAAGGTATTGGAGAAAATCATGTAGATAACAAAAGATTATTACTTAAATCAACTAATCCAGTAAAGAAATGGTAAATTGCAAGACTCTAAAAAAAGTTGTAAAAATTTCTGTATTCTGTAGTCTGCATTAGTTTATATCTCTGTTTTTCTACTGAAGAGTCATCTAAGGTGTGTTTGGAATATTTCTGTGTTTCTTTCATAAACCCAAAAAAAAAAAAAATCCTCTAAATTAACAAGAAGTTTTGTAGTTTGGCAAATTTCTCTTAATACCAACAGTATGGTGAAAGTGTGCTTTGGACATTGGAATTGATCCATTTATTTATGTTGTCATATGTAAGCAATAAAATTTTATCAAACCGGCTTGTTATATATCTATATATAATATTTAAATATGAAGAAAAATCCAAGGGCTGGGCCGGGCCGGATACTGTCCAAGCCTGGCTTTTAAAAGTAGAGGGTCTACAAAATTCCCTCGAAGCCTGGCCTTAGGCCTTTTCAAGAAAAATAGAAACCCTCATTTTAAGGACCTGTTAAGGTTGGGATGGGCTCGGCCCCCTGTCAAAGGGCCACGTTGACGGGTCTAGACTCAACTGGCTATTAAAACATTCCAATTGGGATGGGGTGTGAAACATCTATTTGTTGGGCCTATGGAATAGATGCTTTATGCTTGCCACTTCATGCTGGGGGGAAACGTGTAGAGAGGCCAACATGGATAAGTGATTTGTACTTGTGGCTGCTTAGCTAAGTTTTACCCTGCCGTTCATTTCGCAAGGTCTGGAATTCATGGCTATATTTAGTCAATTGGAGTGGGATTTCACTCAAGGCTATCAATGGGCCTAAATTTCTCTTGGGTCTGAGTTGGATCTCTGACTGGCTGACCCAAATACTGGTTTTTGGGGTTCGAAACCCCCACGGGTGTGGAGCTTCAGGAACTCTTACTAGGCCTTTTTGTACTACATGATGTGTATAATATCTCATACCATATACATGTTGAAGAGATTGCTATTAGAATATTACATGCACATTGAAAGTAATGGCAAAAGGAAGTTCTATGAAATTCCCAGATGCATTTGTGAATTCAAGCTCGGACATAGAGTCCGGGCCTCCATATGAATTTGCTAATGGACTTTAAATGGGTGGAGTTAGATCCAAGTACAAGGATCCGTTTGTAACTCCAACTCGGGACTGCATCCGATTCTTAATTTACTTGGCATAAACAGAGGTGAGTCTGGTTTAAGTCTGGCCTTTATTTGGATGTAGAGAGAACATGTTTCAGCTTTGGCAAAAGTTAGCTAAGAGAGTAAATACCTTTTTTAATTTATAAAAATAGATCAAAAGAAGGAAAAATGTATTTCTTGAGATTCCGAAATTGTCTGCCTATTTTGATGTAGAGAAAATAGTAAAGTGAAGAACCTCCTATAGGTGGAGAGATAATGAGAAAACTGATTTAAAAGGAGAAACTTATATGAACAAATCATAAATTTTTAAAAAAAATGAAAATAAAAAATTAATTAACAAAAATCCCAGGCTATATCTCAGCTGGTTAGGGCACTAAAAACCCGCTTAAGACTCGTTTGTGCAGGTGCCATGGACCATAAATCCCACCCATTATGTAGAATAAATCCTCACATGTAGAGAAAATGAATAAGCTTTTTCTCCTTATTCTTCGCCGAATAGCTTTGCACCAAACAAACAAAATATTTCTATGCAGGTTTATTGTATGCTTTCTTCTCTGTTTTCTTGGAAAAGCTTATTGCACAAACACATCCATAGTAGATAAGAGTGTGTCATCATCATGAGTTTTAATGAAACAAAAAATCTCAATTTTTATCAAAAACTCTAAATGGAAATTCATCTCTTCTACTTTAAAATCTCAAAGGAAAATATTTATATTCATACATCCCTCATTATGCAATATAGTAGGGCTGACTTTATGATCCATCAAAATCATCCGTACACATGGGCCCCCTAGATTATATTGTTCTAAAATGGACCAGACTGTTGGATTGAGGGTTAATTTCTTTATTTAATATAAAGTTGTTACGAATAAAGGTATGAGATTGATCTCAAACATGATATTTAGCCCCATCCAAGATGTCTCTTTCCATCCCCGAGTCCTATGATTAGTGAAGCCCCAAGTGGGCCCCATCAAACTGTCCTTCACTATAATATGATAAAAGACATGCATATGAATATTTACCACATTTAAAGGGAGTTCATTTCTCCCATTTTCAGTATGAAAAACAATTTTGAGGAGAATAACCTTTTTACTCTTAAAATGAATCAAATATTAGAACGGCCTCTTACCCCAGTACTAAGGGGTATTAGTTCTTATGTGATTGCCTAGGATTCAAACTTAGGCGCCAATCGTTTCTCACCCGAGGGCTCTCTCATCTCATCTATGGTTTACTTCCCTCGCTAAAGCACTGCGGTCCTAGCTCCCCTAAGCTAGGTAAAAAAAAAAAAAGGGAAAAGAGTTCCTCATACAAAAGTTTCTAAATAACAGCCTTTAACCTTAATTAGTGGTAAGAGTATCGGTTTTTACTTGACTACCCAAGGTTCAAATTTAGGCAATACCATTTCAACCAAAGTCTACTTCCATCACCAGAGGTCTCCCTCACTCCCAGCCCTCCTGAAGTTGGGTGAAAACAAAAAAAAAAAAGGGTTTTTTTCCATGTCCAACAGGCTCTTACATTTTTTCAGAATCGACTTTGAATTGACTCGGCCTGGGCAATCTATTCTCACTAGGTTTCCAATTCTCTACTTCCCACGAGGATTACATAAACATAAAAAAAACCCATGCTTAAAAACAACAATCGCTCCCTGTATTCCCCCACATTCAACGCATTCTGGAAAACAGGCCCGACACCGCATGCATGTGCCATGCAATGCAGATGTGCAAATAAGAGCAAGAGGACGGTAGAATAGATGTAGAGTCCCCTTGAGATGGTCGTGGGCTCCTTTTTTGACCAACTTGTCACACCCCCTCCGTATTTTTTATAGCTTTTTACGGTGAGAGATGAATGCATACTAATATTCATATATAGCTTGATACAACCATGCATGCGCCATGCATGCAATGCAGACATGCAAATAAGAGCAGGAGTATGGTAGAATAGATGTAGAGTCCACTCGAGATAGTCGTGAGCTCATTTTTTGGCTAACTTGTAACACCCTCTCCATGTTTTTATGTCTTTCTATGGGTAGAGATGAATGCATACTAATATTCATATAGATATATATATATATATAGAGCTCCTCTGCTGAGAATCGTGGTGAGCACCACTTTCTAGTATGGCCTACTAGGGGTCCCACTTGGGGATGAGATGGGGGGATCGAAAGATCTCCCCTCCACCTACTCATGTATTGTGGTGGAAGCTCAAATCATTATCTTAGACACTTGATTAATGGCCGATAAGTTTTTAGTGTCTCAAATGAGTGTAAGCCGATCCAACGGTCTAATCTAATTGGATGAATACCAAACTTGGTACTGGTGACTATCATGGGAGGTACCCGTATTATAGTTCAATTGTATAGATCATACGTTGGGCCCTACTAGTGTTTTGACACATGGTGCTCACCTTATTGTGAGCACAGGGTGTTTGGCAAAAGCTTTTTATATATATACATATTCATATGTCCTTCACCATTTTAGTGAGGGACACTTCCTTTTTTAAACTTATCAAGATCAAAAAGGTGTATGAGGTGTGATGGTTTTGCCCTATTGCATATTAATACTTTTCAAAAAATTGTTTTGATTCTGTGACAACTGTTCTCAGGCCTCTATCGTAAGAACTTTTTATGGAAACCACTTGTGGGTTCCATTTGGGGATGAGACCAGGAGGGATGGAAAGATCTACGTGGGACCATCTCACATGTTAAGTTTGGCCCCCATCACATGTCCCTAATCCCTTCATCCGTAGCTCACAAATTCAATCTATTCGGATTGTTACACAATTGATCCAATAGTCCAGTAAATTCAAAATCTGACCTAAACTTAGGGTAAGTGACTATAAGGGGAGTTCCTGTGTATTGCAAGGTTTGGATTGGATGATAGATAAGCTCCACCTAGAGTTCTCATAAAAAAAAATGGTGAGAACTAGTTTTTATAAGATTATTTTCCTTAAAAAAAAGAGTGTCCCCATGCAAATATCCTTCATATATATATATATGGAGAATATTCATGTGCATATGTTCCTCACCATTTTTTTCGTGAGAACTCTAGGTGGGACCCACTGTATGGTCCATCCAAATGGACTACACACAGGACCCCTTTGAATTGAACTCGGTTAACAATTTTTGGTCAAATCGGAATTTATTGGACCATTGGATCAACTATGTACTCATTCGAATGGAATGAATTTGTGGGTTATGGATAAAGGGGTTAGGGACATGTGATTGGGGCAAAACTTAGTATCTAAGTTGGTCCCACATGGATCTTTTTATCTCCCCGGTCTCATCCCTTGGTGCGGTCAACCATGGACCCTATAGAGGAGTATACACGGCCCTTTGGTTAGGGACATATGCATATGAATATCCCCCTATATATATAATCACTCTTTGTTTCTTTAATTCTTCTTCCATAGAGCTTCAAGAAGAAAACCATTTTTTCTTTATATTCTTCTAAGCGACACACTTAAAATAACATTATACGCAGAGAGAGATATGAAGATGAAAGGCAATGATTGTGGGGCGATCAATACTAGAGTCATGTCTCTGAAGGGCCTCCGGGTATTGATCATGGGCAGGAACAGTATGTTCATTCGAAGGCTTCGGGAGCACCTCCTCTACTCGAGGCTACGTTGCTCGGTGCCACCATTACAAGCATTACAAGAGGTAAACCCACCTCAATTCTCTCCCAGACTCTTCTTGACCCGTTACCCTCGTCATTGTTTGTTAGGGTCCCATATGTTTTGCATGGAAAATTTTTAGGAATTCTGAAAAGTGCATTCCTAATAAAGTGGCTAGAATTGAAGAAACATTAGTGAAGATTCATAAATGGGCAAGTAAATTTAGGCTTACCTAATCATCACCTTAGTAAAACAAATCTCAGAAAATCAAATTCTATACATATATCCAACTTCAAAACTTTGCCTTTATGATTTTAATATTCTTCTATAAGAACCCTTTTTACCATTAATTTCCTATAAATTCAATTTTGTGCAAATAAATCGTGTGGTTCTATCAAGATTTCAAAACAAAGAGTCCACATATTCTTCAATGTTGAGACTCAATAGAAAGGCTCAGCATTAATGACCCCCATCAATCATAAATATTGCTTAAAACAAATGCTACGTTCTTATTATATACCATTTGAAAATTTCTCTAGTATATTAATTTTCTTACCATATCTCTTGTCAGTTATAAAAAAACCATGGATAAAAGATTAGAAGAAATTTAAGTGCGATCTATAGTGATCAATTTGAAGGTACGCTCAACTCTCATTGAAGGAAAGGGCAAAACTAGTAGGTGAGGGACTTTGTCTTTCCATGTATATCCACCTCATGATCAATATTTTTTTTATTTTAAATATAGCAGCCCACCTCATGGAGGTTTTGCTTTTGGAGAGAATTTCTGAGAACCTCATGTGAGAAGCAGGCATTTATCTTGAGCTGATGAAATTTTTGTAAGTGGGGCCTATTGAGGTGGCCTATGAACTTCTTGTGTGTCCAAGACTCTAGGCTAACAAATTTGGCACAGTCAAACCCTTACCCTTATAGCAATGAGGTTGAAAATGTGGAAAATGTCAGCCCAAACCCTAAAATCACCGGCCAGCTTCAGATCAACTTGGCAGTCTAAGCCTCAAAAATCAGGTTGGGTCAGGTTGTCTGCTTGAGCCGGATGTATTGCATCGAAACCAAACCCATTTATTAATCAGGTGGAAATGTGAACCCAAACGTAGAATACCAGGTCAGGTTCAAGTCCTGTTGGTAGGCAGTGACGGGAATTGCCACCAACGCTAACCAGTTGCAACCCCAACAGAGTCTCTTCTCTAACAACTTTGTTTTGCTTCTGCAAACAGCATTTATTCTCCAAACCCCATTGTTGGGCTGCACCAAACTACAATAAACGTCAAGATGAGGTCCCCGTCTGTGATTCTAACCAAGACAATTCCAGTGCAATGCTGTTGGACATAAGTCAAGAAGACTTTCCCAATAGCAAAGGAGAAGGAGAACGTGGATACTACATCGACGGCGATGATGAGGACGACAATGTGAATGAGTCATCCGAGCCGTTTGTTCCATCAATCAAGATCAAAAGGAAGGACAAGATCCTTCTGATCAGTGCAGTGGTTTGCAAAGACGTCGCAATTTCATTGGTGCTGTTTCGAGTGTTAAAGGAGGAGAAACTGGACATTGTGCATGAGAACCAGTACAGAACTGAGACCAAAGTCTCTCACACCATTCAGGCAAGATTGCATCCCGATTTGGATTTAGTTGCATTGAAGGAGAAGCTGTTGGCTTGGGCTGGAAAAACATAGAGGACAAAGTTACTTATGTTTCTTTTAAATTGTGGGAGTAATTTTCATGGAATTTCATTTCCTTGCTAATGCCACTTTTTAAAAAACTTTTTGTCTTCTTACCATGTCATTCTAGAGGGATTTCACAAAAAAAGCGAATGTTGTTAATTAGTAAACATGAAATACATAATTCAGAAGCCTTAATCATCATCCATACTATTACTTATACCTATCAGAGACATCTTTAGCTCCTTAGCTAGGCGTGCTTGGTGCGAATCTTCTTTAGATCCAAGCTTTGGTTGAATGAATGGCCCTGATTTTTACCCGGCCAATCTTCTATCCTTCTTGTAATATGTGTTCAAGTAGTCATGTAAAAAGTGACAGGAAGGAACACAAGATGCATTTATATTCATCTTCATCATTAAAGCTTTATTTATCTAGGTTTTTAATATATTTTTAGCTTAAATCTATTGACTATAGTTTCAATGACTCCGAAATCTAGAAGTGTCCATTAAAATGGGTAATCTTCACAAAGCACCTCGACCAGATGGGTTTAACGCTCATTTCTTTAAGGTGTGTTGGCCAATTATAGGGAGAGATGTAAGCTATGCTCTTATGGATTTATTTCACTCTTCCAAGTTACTAGGCTAGTTGAAGCATGCGTTTGTTGTGCTAGTTCCTAAGATAGAGAATGCAGAAACTCCTGGTCGGTTCATGCCTATTTCTTTAACCAATGAGCTTTACAAAATCATAGCTTGAATATTGGTTTGCAGACCGTATCCACTGATGGAGAAACTGGGTGGGTCATCACAATCGGCATTTATCCCAGGTAGGTCCATTGCTGATAATATCTTGCTTGTGCAGTATCTTCTTCATCGCTTTCATCTTAAGAGAGGCCTCCCCAAGATGTGCTTGAAGCTTGATTTAGCTAAGGCATATGACAGCGTGCGTTTGGACTTTCTGAAGTCCATTACGAAGGCTATGGCATTCCGAGAGCAATTCATTCATTTGATCATGGCTTGTGCAGTAAATCCCTACTTTTCCATTCCATCGAATGGTGAAGTTGTTGGTTATTTTAAATGAGCAATAGGCCCTTGACAGGCTACTATTAAGTTTGTATTTTATATTCCGGTTTAACTATATGGATCCATTGGATGAGCTAAGGATATGGTTAAGATTATGAGTATTTTAGTAATTGTACTGAGACTTTTTTGGAGGCCAAGAAAGTGGAGATTATATATTGATATAATCTATAACTTTAGATCTTGTGCTGAAGAGAATAGCCCATGGTGTCCTATATCACGTAGGTGAGACGTTAAAAGAACGAGAATCTTTGTATTCCTTTGCTTTGCTTATAATAATAAAGATGATATTGTATATGTTTTTGTAGGTAACCTTATTTGAGTGAGTCACATAAATTTGCTGTATTCTCTTTTTATGTGTGGCTTGTTTGATTGACAGTGCATTGCGTGCTTTCCTAAGTGCACAACAAGTTACATTAGAGCTTGAGTTGTGAGTGCAACTGATAGATCGGATTTCCCTTGGAGATCTGGGTTGCTGAAGTCCTCCTCGCAGCATAAAAGATTAGAGCGATGGGGTTTGATCTCGATGGCCCACACAGTAGGTAGAGAAGATTGGCAGAAGTCGCGATTCATCACGGAGAAGAGGATATACTACCTCCCCCCTACTCAGCCATCTCATCTGAGGAAGAAGGCAAAAAGAGGGAGATCGGATTTGCCCTGATCTCGGTGGGCCATGAAGAAGAGCAAGGGGTTCGAGTTTGCTAGCCCATGCTCGGAGAAGGGTTCTCGAACTGCTGGGGGATTCTGTCTGGTTCCACCTTTCACTGGAACCTGAGAAGAGGGCCTAGGTGTTCCACCTAGTCCCTTTCGCAGTAGGGTTTCTGTTGTAGAACCCAGAATCAGGACAGCCGGTCGCCGCCGCCGCCGCCACTGCGGTCCTGATCTCCGGAGCTCTGCTCCATTGCCTGCCGCTGCGCCGTCGCGCCATCGCCGGATCGCCATTGGTCCGCGTCGCCATGCTTGGAGAGGAACAGGGTTGTCGATTCTCAGGGATTTCTATGAAGAATATGTTCCCTCTGAAGAGGAATTTGACATCAGCAGGAGAGATAACTCCGATTTCGTGACTACCCTTCATGGGCTCTTTGAACATCATGTGCACAGGGTTTTGAAGAACAGCGACAAGGAGCTGCGACTGGGTTGTTGGCTAAACAGGTAGGTTCCCCAATACCTCCAATATCTCTGTGAGGATCCCGGCTTTGCACGACTTTGAAGCATGGTTGAGATGGACCGTTTTTTACAAGCCTATCCCAAATCTCGATTGGATTTGACTCTTTTTTTTTTCTCTCAGCATGGTTGTGTAGTGCCGTGACGGGGATAGGACCTGCCCCTGCGTGTTATTGCCTGCTTGCTGTCTTGCATCGGGGACTCAGTTAGCTTCATGTTCGACGATGGTGGCCAGGCTATGCTTCGGGCTAAGGGAGAACAACACATCCATTGCTAATGCTGTTTATCCAGGTTGCAGGTATCCCGGTCATTATTTCTACGCCTGGTTTCTTTACCATTGGAACAATCTACATCCTTTGATTTAGGATTGTGACGATGGTTCGTTCACATATTGTTTGCCTCCAAAGTTCTATGCACCTCTATCGGCAGAGTTCACGCATTTTGGGAAGCCCAAATCCATCATATGGGATGCTTCCTGGTACACCGTCAGCAAGCCTCTTCCTCATTTTGCTAACCTGTCTAGCCAGTTTTGCGATTACAGTGAGTGGTGTGCCATAGGCCATTCTTTTTTGAGGGACCAAGAAATAGAATGTCTTCAATGTATTCGGTCTTCCGATCTTGGTATAAAAGCTTCATAGAGCCCTACTGGCCAAGCCGATTCGCCAGATAGTTTATTTATACCCAAGGCAGAGTTGGGATTCCCTGATTGTTCCCAAAAGAGGAGGGATCTGTATTGGACGGTTGGAAGGCGTGGTGCGACTTCTCCAGCACCAACACCCAGGGTCACTTCATACTTCCGGCCCTTCTAGACGACCCTGTCACAGATGACATGCGTGGATACTGGTATCGTAAGCTCTCTAGGCGATTTCTTCTTTTAACTCGGTACTTTTCCTTCATAATCGGGGAGTTGTGCCCACGCATCTCGGGTGTTAAGAAAGATGCTTGGTTGGTTAAGCAAAAACAAGTGGCTGGTGAGTCTTCTAATCCGGGCTCAGTACTTTTACGTCTCATCTCATTAATTTTACATTGATTAAAAGGGATGGTCACATCTTGGCTCCATACTTTTACATCGATTACTGACAGTTCATGCCTCAGCTCATTAATTTTACGTTGATCAGTGATTAAAAGGGACGATCACATCTCAGCTGTGTATTTTTAACCGATTAGCAACCGTTCACATCTTAGCTCTTTAAGTTCATACTGATTAGTGATTAAAAGGGACGGTCACATCTTAGCTCTGTACTTACACCGATTACTGACCATTCATGTCTCAACTCTTTAATTTTACGCTAACCAGTGATTAAAAGGGACAGTCACATCTAGGCAGTGTACTTTTACGCTGATAAGCGGCCGATCACATCTCAGCCTTGATGGCTTCTATTGGCCTAGGGTGTCGTTTTCCCCTGGTGTTTATCTACCGTTGCCCTGACCTCGTCGGTGTCAGGGATGTTTGTTGGCTTGGGGTGTTGTCTGCCCCTGGTGTTATCCATCGATATCCCCTACCTCGTCAACGTTAGGGGTTTGGGAAGTCATCTGCGCTTGTGTTATCCACTGTTGCCCCAGCGTTGTCGGTGTCAGGGTCATCTGTTTGACTAGAGCATTGTTCGCCCCTAGTGTTATCCACCGTTGCCCTCGGCCTCGTCTACGTTAGGGGCCACTGTTGGCCCTAGGGCATCGTATGGCCCAGGTGTTGTCCACCGTTGCCTGTGGCTCGTCGGTGTAAGGGGCATCTGTTGGCCTGGGGTGTCGTCTGCCGTTGATGTTATCCATCGTTGCCCCCGGCCTCGTTGGAGTAGGGGGGCTCTTTTGGCTTGGGGCGTCGTCTGCTCTTAGTGTTATCCACCGTTGCCCTAGCCTCGTCGGAGTTGGGGCTCTTGTCGGCTTGGGGCGTTATCTGCCCCTGATGTTATCCATCGTTGTTTTAGCTTTGTCAGCGTTTAGGACACACACACGCCCCCACCCACACCCGCGCCACCACACACCACACCACCCCCCCAACACTCTTTTTTTTTTTTTTTTTTTTTTTGTAAAAATGGTGGTAAGTCATTCCTCCAAGGGTACGATGTTGAAGAACCTCCTTCTGTGGAGGTTGTTTCTTGAAGTGCAGTAAGCCTTCCCCTGTGGAAGCCTAGTGTTTTCCTTCGATAGAATGTCATATGCTTCTTTTGATGGTCCATCGTGATACTTCCCGTGCCTGCAGATGATGCCCCTCCAGAATTGGGTTCATCTAAAGCTCTCAAGAGATGGACCAGGTCTTTTGTGATTATACTGAAGTTATCTAATGGACAGGTACCTAGACAGCCTTTCATAAATCAAAGGGAGAATTCATGAAGATAAGTTATAATCAGAGAGTTTTGATTGGAAAACACATTATCTCAAGGTTCTAAAGGGGCATATATAAAATGTTATTTTCACATGCATTCTGTGTAGTTACGACGGACCTCATATAGCTGTGATTGATCTGTAATAAGTTCTACAGTCTTTCCTATTATATTTGAATGTAAAAAATGCTCCATGTTTTATGTTCTCATGAGCAAGATGTTGGGGAGATGTTGCGTGAAACTTTCTTTCTTTTGTTAATGAAAGAGGAATCTTATACCATGTTATGAGGGATATCAGGGAATTGATGATGTAATTTTATCTAACCTCTTGATAAATCATAGGCATGAATATGTAGAAATTCTTTAAAAGTTGCTTCTGCAGTATGTGGGTATGCAGAATATCAAGCGGTGCAAAATCATAATTGACCATTTTATTTGTTGCGTGTGTATGCATGAAAATTTGGCCTATATATTTACGGAATAGAATAAAGTAAATCTAAAATCATGAAAGAATAAAATATAATTAAGTTATAATGACATTTTATTTTTAGTTATTTGAGAAGGAATCTTTTTTACTCTGTTGTTATAAAAAGTAGATGTTTTTTCGTAATTTAGTAGGTGTTTTCTCACTTTTCTTGAAAAGAAGGAGAGATTTTTTTTTTAAAAGAAGAAAGTGAAATTTGAATTTTAAATATATAACTTCACTCTACTTTACTATACCCCATAAATAAATAGGCCCGATAATGGGAAAACCCAAAATTTCTCATTTTGATTTGAAGTGCAAGCATTCATCATAAACACCATTTTCAGGAAACATAAGCAATTTGTAAAGATAAATATGCAAAACCTTTTTAACGCATTAATCTAATTTTTAAAGCATGCATAAATCAAGGAAAGTGCATATCTGGGGGGTACGTCGTCCTCTGGCAGGGCTCTTCATTCATAAACTGCCCTTGCAGTGTCTTCTACACAATAGCACCCTTTTTTCTTATTCCCCATCAATAGTGGGTTGCTGAGTGAGTCGAAATAGGGCCGTGGGTTACCATGTCCCGTGAGAGGGATTAGGAAGCTTTCTCATCCTGGTCGTTCAGGTGATCCTCTTGCCCTCAGTCTCTTTCCGAGCATTCTTCGATAAGCTTCTTTCCGTGTCCGGCGTACGGCGCTTTACCTTTGTCATTAGCGACATCATTAGCCACCTTTGACAGGCCTTGTGTCGAGGTTATAACGCCCACAAAGCTAGTGTCGATTCTTTGTTCATGTTCTTCGTCTTGGATGATCAAGGCCCCATCATCGATCAGATCCTAGATGGAGTCCTTTAACGTTTGGCATTCGCTGGTGGGGTGGCTTACAATTTGATGAAACCGATAGTACTTCAAATCATCTACTCGACCCATCTCTTTGGGTCATTTGGATACCCAAGGTTGGATTTGTCCACGGTCCAACGGCTCTTCATAGATGATTTCTATATCTCTGTCTTCGAAATCGTATTTTCTGGTGACACGATGGATACGACCTTCTCCTAATCTTTGGTTTGGCTTTTGGGCATTGGGATTCCTTTCCTCTTTCCTGATAGGAGACGGAGACCGCCAATGCCCTTTTTTGCTTCTTCATCTCTGTAGGAGCTCTTCGGTATGAGGCTAGCAGATGGGCCATTCCCTATCGTTCTTCCACAATTGTCGCTTCATTGGTTCCCGCCTCTTTAATCTATGTGAAGGAGGTAGGTTTCATTGCCAATAGCTGTCTCTTGAACTTTGGCCTCATGTTTCGTACGTAGGCGTCTAACATGATCTGGAATTTGGCTTCATAACATCGCATAGAGAGGCTATGTCACTGATTCACATAGCTTTCTACTGACTCATTCTCTTCTTGACACTTCTCCGATTGAGCTATGGCTACCGCAGGAAGTGCTTCCATTTGGAACTATAGGTTAAACATTGCTTGTAGATCATTGAATCTATGGATAGGGGCTCGGGTAATTCTTGGAGCTACTAGAAAGCACTTCGACCTAGACTGTTTGCAAGCAAAATTATCTTCCGTGGGTCATTGTGGGTACATCAGGCCATCTGACTGACTTAGGGATCGGCTCCTGCCCCACCTGTTCTAGGCAAGGTTTTCCCTCAGTTGGACGACCGCCTCATGTCCCACAGGAAGGCCCTCCATGTCAAGTTCTGAATTTTTTTTATATTGGGTTATACCGGTTTGTCAGGTTTGAGTTGGGTTAAGAGGGTCAAATAGATTGATTTAACACAATTGGGCTTGAGTTAATTGACCCTTTTAGGTTAGATGACTCTTTTTGAAATTTCTTAAAACCTACTAGAAAGCAGAGAGCCCTTCCTTGTAATTTGGAAAAACCCTCTCTCTATATAAACTCTACTCTTAGGGTTTGTTTCCCCATTCCCCAACCCTCTTCCTTTCTTCTTCAACTAAAACCCTAGAAGCTCTCTAGAGGGGAAAACCAAGGTGGGGTCTTCCAAACTTTGATCTTCAGATTTGCTTTGGGTTCAAGATCCAGGCAAGTGGATAGTTGAAACAATGGTTTTTGGTTCTTGCAATATATTTTAGTTACTTGTTAGTTAATATGTTCTTTTGTAGGATTTCTTCGCTTGGGTTTAAACTTTTGTGTGATTTCTTTGCTCAGAGTTTATGCTTTGATTTGGCGATTAATCTCTGAGATTTGATCTCCTCTTCTTTCATAATGTAGAATTTGTTTATATTTTAAAAAAGAAATTTGGAGGCAGTAGGCAGCAGCAACGCTACACAGGCAGCAGCTGCCCTGCTGCTGCTAGGCAGCAGGCCAGGCTTGCTGGCTGGCCAGGCCTGCCGGCGGGCTAGGACTGCCAGCGGGCCTACTCTGCTGGCGGGTCGGGTCTGGGCCAGGTCTTTTGGGCTAGTCCATTTTCTTTTCTTAAAAAAAAAAATATATGTATATTTATACTCATAATATTAAATAAAATAATTAGGTTAGGATATTCTTATAAGGAGTTAAAATATTATATTTTGATTAATGGTTTAGTATCCTAATGGAGATTAGATTTTATTAAATTAATTTTAATTCGATATTATTAGAAATGTATCTTGGATTATTTATAAATTTAATTGAGAATTATGAAATTTTGATTAATGTTCATTTAGATTGATTTGAAATAAACTAAGATGTATTTGGTAGCGATTAAACCTTAAATAGAATGTATTTATAATTTTAATTTGGATTCTTAATTGAGTTAGATTTCAAATTGGGATCTGAGATTTGTACCCTTTTGTTTGGTATAAAATGATAAGGTGTATTTATACACAACAATGATAATTAAGGAATTAATTATTCCCTTTCCCCCTTCGATCATAACTTGATTTAAATTTGGATTTGTAATTTAAACATCTTTTACCCAATTAGTAAAACATACTAAATATACCTAATTGGATTAGATAAATTATGTCCTTTTTAGAAAACTTAGCTGGATGCTCACATGAGAATTGGATTAAGTACAGAATGGGAATGTGAGGTTCGGGATGCACTATATGATAGGTACCAAAAGTAGTATAATGGCATTGTGGACTCACATTTCCTTGTGATAGAGAGTTGGTTCTCATATGTATATTTAACCAGTTATGACCGTTAGGTGGTTAGTGCTTACCCTCAGAAAACTTGAATTAACACTCATTCATAATACACTTTCAAATTTCAAGGTCGAAATACTCAAATTGATATTAGTTTGAATATTGGGATTAAAGGTGTCATATCATGATTCATTCTGCATCTGTATACATATGTATTTGTAAATATGCACATATATATATATATATCTGACCGACTGCAGTTCGGAGGTGGACGTACGTCATCGGGTCAGCGTGTACTGTGGATAATAGTATATAGCTGTACCTTCTGTTATTATCTACGGGAATACCAGATTCTGTTATTATCTGCGGGAATACCCGATTCTGTTATTATCTGCGGGATTACCCGATTCTGTTATCTGTATGCGGGACTACCCGTTTCTGTTATCTGTATGCGGGATTACCTGTTTCTGTCATTATCTGCGGGACTACCCGTTTCTGTGCATTTATGCCATTGGGGTTTGCATCTGTTATATTTTGGGTTAAAATGAATATTATGTTGAATTCAGTCGATTAATCCATTGTTGCAGTTTACCTTCTTGTTAGATTATGTTAATCTGATCCACTACTTTTGGTGTCTAGGTTCCATTACCGGTGCCGAACTAGAAGGTCAGGTGACGCAGGAAATTCCGCCAGATGACGGAGTTGTTGAGTGGAGCACCGATGGCATTATTTAAGGTGTCCTAGTGTGGTGCAGAGATCGAAAATCTTAGGTTTTGTAGTAAGGCCATGTTTGGGGCCATTAGTTTACAAATTTTAAGTTTAATTGTTTTGGAATTATAATCTTAATTGTTATGCTTCGAAACACTTGACAGTGATTTCGTTATTAATGAGACTTGTTATATGGTTGTTATATGATATTCATCTGCGATGAGTATAGATTTCAATTCCGCGTGTGATTATGGTTGCCTGATCATCAAGCATAGCCTCACGAAAGACTTCGATCCACCTGGATTGGGGCCCGTACTATTTATGTTAGAAAAAAATTTTTAATTGGCCCCAATTCTCACACCCCTGGAACTAGGTTTGGATCCGGCCCAGTTTGGGGGGTGACACTCCACCTTCCATTCTAAGTGCAGCTTCCACTAACATCGGGGTTTGTCCATCTAGTTTTATTGATTGCTCTTGGAGATGACCTAAGAGTTTGTATCTTTCAAGGCTTACTTCAGTAACTAATGCCGTGATATCGTGAGGTTCTAATGAGGAGACAGTATATTCCTGTGTAAAGGAAGCTGTCTCACAAAAGCTTCCGAGCCTTTTGGCATGCTCTTGTCTTATCTTTTCTTGAAGGTGGTCTTGGAGCTAATTTTTTGACATGCCCATCTTCGAGCTTATTGTACTGTCACGGTTCTTCACCTTCTCCATCCTTTCCTCGTTGGAGGCAACTGCTGTACCCTGCACGTAAGGGGAGTGGGGTGGCGTGCCTTCTTGGTCCGGAGATACTATGACATGGCATTTTCCGTGCTTTTCACCATGTTTGTCTTTTCTGGGTTCCTTATGAGCCTCCCCAAAGGTTTAGAGGGGGACGACTTTGCCATCTTAGTCGGGACCACAAAGGCACTCCCTGGTAGGAACGACTGTGGTCGAAGCTATAAGGTGAAATTTTCTTCCCATCCCTTTCTGGGTTCCTACCATGGTAACCCCTGACGAGGATGCATTCTTTAAGAGGCCGACACTCCCCTTCCATAGGCGACCTTAAGGGTCGTACAATGGGGTTCATCTGGCCACCCTTAGGAAGTTCTCTTTCGTCCTTGCTCTTTTTTCCTTTTGGATAGTTGCTTTCCATAGTTCAAAATTGTTTTGTAGGGGAGGATCATCCTGCCGCCGTAGTTGAGACTGTATGTATCCTCCTTGGCGGGGGCTGCAGTTTCGACTACGTGACAAGACTCGCTTCCACCTTTCTTTTGGGATTTCCTTGTCCATATTTTGTTTATCTCTTCTGGGTATGACTTCATGGTTCTTTATGGGTCTGCGAATTCCAAAAGGCTTTTCCCTTAGTGAGCTTCCATCCTTATCCACACAACCTTTTTATGAGGTGGGGAGGGGTGTCAAAGTAATTGAAGTCTGGCTTTCCACTATGATGAGGTCGCCGGCAGCTACCATGCTTTTTCCTTTTCGGGATAGATCGCTGATGCGAGGATTGTAAATGAATATTACGACCGCCTTTGCCTCCGGTTATCCCTGCTTGCTTGCCCCACTCAGCGTCAGGCTCCAGATTTTGATTTTTGGGTTGCCGGATTTGAATTGGGTTGAGAGGGGTTAGATGAACCGCTTAAACACTCTTGGGCTTTGGGCCTGAGTTATTTGATCTTTTTAACCTAAAAAGACTTTTTTTCTGAAATTTTGTAAAACTTACTAAAAAGTAGAGAGCCCCATTCTCCCGTCTTCTTCCTTTCTTTTGTAACTAAGCCCTAGAAGTTTTCTTTGAGGGGAAAACCAAGGCTTGATCTTGAGATTCGCTTTTGGCATCGAGATCCAGGCAAGTGGATAACTATAAACAATGTTTTCTTAATTTCTTTTTGAATCACATGCTCTACCCATGATATATTTGATTTGGTTTAATATTTTGAGTCATAGATTAATAAAGGAGATCTTATTTTGATTAAAACAGAGAAATACATATGTTTTATTTGATTTGAGTTTGATGTCCTTGATGATGAAGATTTGTGTTCTTTTTCTTTTATTTGAAAAATAAAAAAAATAAAATAAAAAAAATAATGAAACGCAGTAGTGTTGTGGCGTGTAGTTGCTGCCAGGTGCTGCCTGCTGCAGCCCGGGCCGGCTGGGCTGGCCAAGGCTGGCCGAGTCCAATGGGCTCGGCCCAGCTTTTTTTAAAAATATGTATAATATTAAATAAATAATTAGGTTAATATATTATCTATAAAGAGTTACCATGTCATATTTGATTAATGGTTTAGTATACTAATGGAGATTTGATTTTTTTAAATTAATTAATTTGATGTTATTAGAAATTTAGCTAAGATTATTTATAGATTTAATTGGGAATTATGTAATTGTGATTAATATTTTATTTAGATTAATTAGAAAATCAACTAAGATATAATTGGGGGTGATCAAATCTTAATTAGAATGAACTTATAATTCTAATTTGGAATTTTAATTTGAGGTTACATTTCAAACCGGATTCTGGGATTTGGGCCCTTTTGTTTTGTATAAAGTAATAATGTACAACAATGATAATTAAGGACTTAACTATTCCTTTTCCTTTTGTTTTATCATAATTTGATTTAAGTTGGAATTTGAAATTTGTATATCTTTTACTTAATTTGTAAAACACACTAATTATGCATAATTGAATTAGATGGGTTCATTTCTTTTAGAAAAGCTAGTTGAATGGTCTTATGAGAATTAGACTGAATTCAGAATGGAAATGTGAGATTTGGGATGCACCATATGATAGACACAGAAAGTAGAATATTGGCATTGTGGACTCATATTTTCATTTTGAAAGAGGGTTAGTTTTCATGTGCATATTTATCTAACTATGACTGTTTGGTGGATTAGTGCTTACCCTTAGAGAATTTGAATTGATACACGATCATAATACACTTTTAAATTAAGTAATCTAAATACTTTAAATGATTTTGAGATGATATTATAAATTAAGGGTTTCATATTATGGTTCATTATACATCAGTAGACTTATGTATTTGCATATATATATTTGTATATATATATATACATATATATATATATCTGACTGACTGCAGTTCGGACATGGATGTACTCCATCGGGTCAGCGTGCACTGTGGATTATGGTATACAGCTGTGCCATTTGTTATATTTGGCGGGAATACCCGTTTTTGTGTACTAACTGCGGGAATACCGGTTTTTGTATATATGTCTGCAGGAATACCCGTTTTTGTATATTTATCTACGGAAATACTTGTTTTTGTATATTATAATTGTGGGAGTACCCGTTTTGGTATATTATATCTGCGGGGTTACCCATTTTTATGCATTCATGCAATTGGGTTTGCATTCAGTATATATTGGGTCTGGATGATTATTATATTTTAATTCAGTGGATTAATACCATTGCTTGTAATTTACCCTTTTGTCAGATTACGTCAATCTGACCCACTACTTTTGGTGTCTAGGTTCATGCAGGAAATTCCCTCAGATGAAGAAATTGTTGAGTGGAGCACCGATGATATTGTTTGAGGTGTCTTAGTGTTGGTGCAGAGATCGAAACTTTAGATTATGCAATAAGGTCATGTTTGGGCAATTAGTTTATTCATTTAATTTATTTGTTTTGAAATTATAACTTTAATTATTATGCTTCGAAACACTTGACTTTGACTTTATTATTATTGAGATTTGTTCTTTGGTTGATGTATGATATTCATCTGCAATGATTATGGATTTCAGTTCCGCGTGTGATTATGGTTGCTTGATCACCAAGCATAGCCCTACGAAGGACTTCGATCCACCCGGAATTGGGACCTGTATCGTTTATGTAAGAAAACTTTTAATTGGCCCCAATTCTCACACACTTAAAACCGGGTTTAGATCCGGCCCAGTTTTGGGGGCGTGACACTATCGTTTGGGGGTCCTCGAGGAACAACTTTTTTGCTCAGACCTTTTTTGTTGCTTTCATTGAGCATCTACAAGTTGGATAATCCCTTCTCATAGGGTGCTCTGACTGGAGTCTCTTTGTTTATTGGTGTTTTTACTAGTTTTGCAGAGGCCACCTAGTGGAGTTCTTCTTGATAGTGAGCTTGATCGAAGGGTATGACTGATTCTCTCCTAGAGGACTTTGGAGAAGGGTGGTATACAGACTGACTAATCTGTCACAACCCGAGCCCAGGGTTCGGGGGTTAGCAAAAGCCAAACCTAATGACACACGTACTCCCGTGCATGCACACGTAGACCGAGTCTAAATGCACACGCACAAGGGAACATTCACACGTGCCAAGCAAGTACGCGGAAGCTGTAAATATCAGAAACATAAACTAACAGTGCAAGAAGAGGATACAAAGGACGAACTGACATAAAGACATATGAAAGTCTTACAGAAAGAACAAAATAGTATATACAATAATGACATGTCATGCCAAATACTAGTCTGAAAATCCACAAAACAAGACTCCAATGATGCATGCCAAGAACGCTCTCCCGTGGAGTGATCACATCCACTCCTCTAGGCCTGATGGGGCCCCGGGGGTCTCATCTGGAGTCTGGCCGACCGGCGAGGGTTCGGCAGGGGTATCTGGGCCTGCAACACCAAAACAACTGTGAATACGAAGATTCAGCAAAGTATAAACCATAGCAAGTTAACACACGCTGTGTCTAATAGAATAAAGAGCATCATGTGATTTAAGAAGGCATTTTCGTATACTAGGCTGTCATGCAAGAAAGAAACATGCTAAGTGAATCAATGAATACATGCTGTGTACATACTAGTGGCTACTACATTACCATATGCTCCCAAAAGAGGGATTTTATAACATGCAAAGAACACCATTGTCCGGGCCAGGGTACAATGGGTCTCGGTTTCCTGGGGTCCGGTTCCTCAAGACATATCCATACTGCAGCAGGCCATATAAACTATACCAAATTCACCCCGTCAGGATCCTAAGGCTGAGGCTAAGTAGTGCCTGACCATACAGAGTCAATCATAGAAACCCTGAGTAAATCGTGACAACATATTATACGTGCGTATCTGTGAACATATTATACATGCATACTCAAGGTAAAGAACCACAATGTGAATATAACTGAACACAAGTAAACATGTTAGAGAGTTGAGATCACTAATCGAATGCAATATGTTGTGCAACAAATCATGCGAAATCGAATCATCTGAAATTACAAACCAATTCTAATCTAATTATCCGGTGCTTCTAACCGTGCATGATGATGTAGTTTTAAGTTATTCGATGCACCGTTGTCTAGTGTTGCATTGAATCGGGCGGTGCATGAAGTCCCTTAAACCAACACCCATGGGGAGGTGCTTAACATCCGGATAAGGAACATGAATGATTCGCAGCCCTCGAGATCATTCACGCGTTGTATCATATTCCGTTAGGCAGGTCTAGGTGCTCTACATTCCATCATGAAGGCCACATCGGTCCTTTCCATTATACCTATCCTTGTTTTCTTTCATTAATCTAATGTGGATACGGCTTAGCCGTGTGTGTGCTACGGCTTAGCCGTGTGTGGTCTACGGCTTAGCCGTGGCTGGGCCGTAGAAGGTCTGTCAATTGCTGACTCTCAGTTATTCCAGAAATTGCACCCTGTATTGATCTACGGCTGGGCCACGGCTGAGCTTCGGCTTAGCCGTAGGACAATCCACGGCTTAGCCGTACCCTAGCCGTAGAGGAAAACTGGGTTTTTCTCCTCTCTGGACTCTGAGCCGTAAGTGCCATACGGCTTAGCCGTACCTGCACGAAGTTAAATTCCTGAAATGTGTACAGAAATCTGGGAACTCATCAAAAGTGAAATTTATCAATAGAAAGGGATAGCATATGAACCAAATGGGCTGTAAACACATTGTCCCCTACAATTCAAGTAAATTAACCAAAATCAAAAGCATACCAACATGGGTTCTCAAAGTTATGGTTATACTTGCCTCAATTGGAAATCAATTGCCCAACTGAAGTTCTTGGATCCAAACACAACCTAACACACACAAAACCACATGCATGCATGAGGATTGGAATCACAGACACACCAAGCAACAATGGAAACAAGAGGGAGAGAAATAGAGAAAGGAGATGAGAGGGATGAATGGATTTCCAACTCACCTCACATGCAAGACCCAAGTCCTCTCAATTGAGCTAAATCGATGGAGGAGAAGATCCGGAGGAGAGAATTCAAGAGGGAAGAGAGAGAGCTCCACGTGCAGGGAGGAAGTTGAGAGAAAACGAGAGAGAGAGAGAGCAAACTTGTCGAGCATATGAGGTTATATAAGTTAATGTGGTGTCCAAATTACAATGAAGGCCAAGTGAGAATACTAATTTCAGTTTGAGTCAAATCCAGGTCCAATCGAATCACACGACATCGGTTGCAAGTGACGTAGTTACGAAAGTTAACGAGCTCAACGAAAGACACGTGTTGACATCAAGATGATGCAAAAATGACCATGTCTAAGAACAGTTAAAATTACGAAAAAGGGCTTAGTCTACTTAATCCAGGTTAAACTCAACCCAACTACCTATCCATGACCCGTAACGAAAATAAAACGCAAACAAAACACGATTAGCAACGAAAACAAGATTAATTACCCACTAAACGAGGTCAAGCTGGGTCGGAGTGTTACATCCTCCCTTACTTGAGAATCATTCCGTCCTCGGAATGCACACTAACTCACTCATACCTGGGAAAACAAATCGGGATATTGACGTGCCATCTGTTCCTCTAACTCCCAAGTAGCCTCATCGGGACTGTGATGCTCCCAAAGCACTTTGACCCATCGAATTGTCCTGGTGCGGAGTATCTGCTCTCGGGTCCCCACGATACGGAGCGGTCGCTCAACGTATGCAGCACTCGGCTGAATCTGGATCTCATCGAAACGAATGACATGGGAGGGATCATGAACATATTTCCGAAGCATCGAAACGTGGAAAACGTTGTGTACTCCTGAAAACATCTCGGGAAGCTCTAATCGATAGGCCAAATCACCAATCCGACTCTTGATCTCGAACGGTCCGACATAGCGTGGAGCTAACTTGCCTTTCTGGCCGAAACGGATCGTACCCTTCATCGGTGAGACCTTCAGAAAAACCCACTCGCCAACCTGAAACTCTAAGGGTCATCTGCGGGTGTCTGCATAACTCTTCTGTCTCGATCGAGCAACTTTCAAGTTCTCAATTGCTTTCTGTACCTTCTCCGTAGTCTCGGCAATGATCGTCGGTCCGTGAAAACTTCGAGTTTCAACTTCTTCCCAACAAACCGGACTTCTACACTTCTTCCCGTACAATGCTTCATATGGCGCCATCCCAATGCTCTCATGGAAGCTATTGTTGTAGGCGAACTCGCACAACGGTAGATGAAGATCCCATTCTTTCTCGTAGCTCAACACGCTGGCTCGCAACATATCCTCCAAGGTCTGAATCGTCCGCTCTGATTGGCCATCCGTCTGTGGGTGGTATGCCGTGCTGAAACTCAACTTCGTACCCAAAGCCTCTTGGAAAGCTCTCCAGAAAGAGGAAACAAAACGGCTGTCACGATCGAATACAATCGACACGGGGGTACCATGGAGCCTGACGATCTCATCCACGAACTTCCTAGCCATCTCTGAAAATGTCATACCCTTCCGAAAAGGAATGAAATGGGCTGACTGCGTCAATCGATCTACAATCACCCAAATGGCGTTGTTCTTCCTGCTCGTCGGCGGTAATCCGGAAACGAAGTCCATGGTGATGTTTTCCCACTTCCACTGCCGTATATGCAAAGGATGCAACGAGCCTGGCGGTCTCTGATGATCTGCCTTCACCTTCTGGCATGTCAAACAGCGAGCAACAAATCCTGCTACTTCTCTCTTCATGTTGTTCCACCAGAAGCGATCTTTGAGATTCCGAAACATCTTCATGCTGCCTGGATGCATCGCGTATCGAGCGTAATGCGCTTTGTTCATCAGTTTCTCCTTGAAATCATCAACTGCTGGCACGCACAACCTACTCCGAAAATAGAGTACACCATCCTCGAGTCTGAAATTGGTTCTGTCCCCAATGTGATCTCGAATGCGCTTCAAGGTTAGATCTTCGAACTGCCTGTCTTTAATCTGCTGAATCATCTCAGGTTGAAACACTAGCGTACTAGCCAAAGTCACGCACTCATCCACTAGTTTTACTTCAACAGGGAGACCATGGAACTCTAAGAGGAAATTGCTCAATAGCTGCACTGACTCAGCTTTCCGACTGAGCGCATCTGCCACCACATTTCCCTTGCCTGGCTGATATTTGATCGGAAAGTCATAATCCTTAATAAGCTCAAGCCATCTCCGCTGTCTCATGTTCAGCTCCTGCTGTGTGAATAAGTACTGCAAACTGTGGTGATCAGAACGAACCTCAAACTGCACACCATACAGGTAATGTCTCCACAGCTTCAACGCAAACACGATGGCTGCCAATTCCAAATCATGGGTGGCGTAATTCTTCTCATGCTCTCGCAACTGTCTCGATCCATAAGCAATAACCTTCCCGTGCTGCATCAACACACAACCTAGACCAACTCGAGAAGCATCTGAATAAACCACGAATCCTTCACTACCATCTGGCAAGGCTAACACGGGGACCGAGGTCAACTTCTCTTTCAAAGTCCGGAAACGGGCTTCACACTCCTCAGTCCAATCAAATGGTACATTCTTCCGGGTCAACTTCGTCAAAGGAGAAGAGATCTTAGCAAAGTCCTGGACAAATCGACGATAGTAACCTTCTAGACCAAGGAAACTGCGAACCTCTGTCACTGTCTTGGGGCTAGGCCAATTCACTACTGCCTCCACTTTAGATGGATCAACTGCCAGTCCCTCTCGTGAAATGATATGACCTAAAAACGCCACCTGCTCAAGCCAAAAATCACACTTCGACAACTTGGCAAACAATCGATGTTCTCTCAACAACGACAAGGCTTTTCTCAAGTGCTCCCTATGCTCCTCTGCTGACTTAGAGTATATCAGGATATCATCAATAAAAACAACTACGAACTGGTCCAAGAAAGGAGCAAAGATCTGATTCATCAATGCCATAAAAGCTGCAGGGGCGTTGGTTAATCCAAACGGCATCACGAGGAATTCATAATGGCCATAACGAGTCCTGAAGGCAGTCTTAGGAATGTCATCTTCCTTGACCCTCAATTGGTGATATCCAGACCTCAAATCAATCTTCGAAAAGTATGCTGCACCCTGAAGTTGGTCAAACGACTCATCGATCCTGGGTAGGGGGTACTTGTTTTTGATAGTCACTTTGTTCAGCTGGCGGTAGTCTATGCACATCCGAAAGGTACCATCCTTCTTCTTGACAAACAAGACTGGTGCTCCCCAAGGTGAAACGCTCGGGCGAATGAAACCCTTGTCCAAAAGCTCCTGCAATTGCTTCTTCAACTCAGACAACTCTGCTGGGGCCATGCGATACGGAGCCTTGCTGATCGGTGCCGTACCGGGAACAAGCTCAATGGCGAACTCCACATCTCGAACCGGGGGTAAGTCTGGCACATCGTCTGGAAAGATATCGGGGAAGTCACAGACCACCTGAATCTCACCTAGCTGCTTCGTCTCCTTCTTCGCTGAGATAAAGGCAATGAAGCCTTCACACCCTCGGCGGATCAAGCGATCTGCCCTACACGCTGAAATCACACGCCTGGGGCATCTCTGCCGACTGCCTTCGAAACGAAAGCCCTTGCCTAAATCGAAGAAGATCGTCCTGTTGTAACAGTTAACACAGGCACGATATCGAGCGAGCCAATCCATACCAAGGATCACGTCGAAGTCCAGCATCGACAACAGGATCAAATCAACAGGTAACTGATGACCTGCAATCTGCACGTCGCAATGGGGGTAGTACATACTACACTCCACTCGCTTACCAACTGGGGTGGATACAACCAGCACATATGACAACGGCTTAGACGGCTGATGCAACCGCTCGGCGAAACGAGGTGCTACATAAGACCGTGTAGACCCCGAATCGAACAATGCTAATGCCTCGACGTGCGAAATCAAAACAGTACCTTCGACCACCTGTGGATCCTTGGCACTCTCATGGGTAGCAGCGTAAGCACGGGCTGTCTGGCGAGGCTGTCTCGAGCCTGGACGAGCTGACTGTGACTTGCTCGGAGCTGTAGGTGCACTGGGTCTGCTAGGAACTGCACCGGAAGTAGGACCAGATGGAGCTGCACCGGAGGCTCTATATCGAGGACAATTGGCGATCATATGCTCCCTCGAACCACAAATAAAACAAGCACCTGCCTTCCTCCAACACGCGTCAGTCGCGTGGTTCTTGCCACAATGCCCACAAGTCACTCCAGTAGAACTAGAAGTACTCTGCTGGCCTTTGGTTTTCTTCTGTACTTGTCCTCGTGCACTGAAGGGCGGCTGTCGCTTGGGCTCAACGGCTCTCGCAGCTTGGTGGATGGCCTCGGCAGAATAGGCCCTGTCCACTGCATCATCAAACGTAGCCGGACGCTGAAACGCAGTCACGTGATGCATGTACCGGGGGTGCAAACCTTCGACAAACCTGTTCACCTTCCTCTCTTCAGTGCTGATCATGTCCGGAGCAAAATGCGACAACTGCATAAACTTGTTCACGTATTCTGTTACTGTCATCTGCTGCTGACGGAGAGCTAGGAACTCAACCTCCTTGGCTCGAAACACATGAGCCGGGATGAACTTCCTCCTGAACTGCTGCTCGAACATCTCCCAAACCGTCGCACTAGGAATGTCTCTGTATGAGTCTTTCACGCTTTTCCACCAAGTTTTTGCGACATCTCTAAACATAGAAGTTGTTAGTCCGACTTTCTGTCGGTTCGTGCACACGACGGTCTCAAAAACATCCTCTGTTTGCTCCAACCACTGTTCTGCCTTCAATGGCTCTTCTGTCCCAAAGAACTCAATAGCTCCTCGCTTGCGAAATTTACGGTAGAGGGCATTCGGGTCACTCTCTCGAGGCTGCAAGATCACCTGTTGGTCTACATGTGACTGAACTGGGGCTTGACTTTGTCGGTCTAACATGGTGGTAACTTGTGCTTGCAAGTTCTGCATTGATTGCGATTGTGCTTGTAGAGACTGAAATAGCATAAGGATGCGTTCATCTGTGTTCTGTGTCTGCGGTGACGGTGCGGATCCGCTTTCGTTATTTCCGGCGTTCTGCTGAGAACCGGAACCTGACGCCATCCTGAAAAATGGAAAAAGTCAGACATAAACACAAAACAATTGCGCCCAACAAGCCCCGAAAATCTAGAAAGACCACAAGGAAAAACAATCGTATCCTCACCACGATCCTACATGCCTACATGCTTACCATCTAGAACAAGGAATGAGCAAGAAATGCTCTGATACCATACAATACGTATGTCACAACCCGAGCCCAGGGTTCGGGGGTTAGCAAAAGCCAAACCTAATGACACACGTACTCCCGTGCATGCACACGTAGACCGAGTCTAAATGCACACGCACAAGGGAACATTCACACGTGCCAAGCAAGTACGCGGAAGCTGTAAATATCAGAAACATAAACTAACAGTGCAAGAAGAGGATACAAAGGACGAACTGACATAAAGACATATGAAAGTCTTACAGAAAGAACAAAATAATATATACAATAATGACATGTCATGCCAAATACTAGTCTGAAAATCCACAAAACAAGACTCCAATGATGCATGCCAAGAACGCTCTCCCGTGGAGTGATCACATCCACTCCTCTAGGCCTGATGGGGCCCCGGGGGTCTCATCTGGAGTCTGGCCGACCGGCGAGGGTTCGGCAGGGGTATCTGGGCCTGCAACACCAAAACAACTGTGAATACGAAGATTCAGCAAAGTATAAACCATAGCAAGTTAACACACGCTGTGTCTAATAGAATAAAGAGCATCATGTGATTTAAGAAGGCATTTTCGTATACTAGGCTGTCATGCAAGAAAGAAACATGCTAAGTGAATCAATGAATACATGCTGTGTACATACTAGTGGCTACTACATTACCATATGCTCCCAAAAGAGGGATTTTATAACATGCAAAGAACACCATTGTCCGGGCCAGGGTACAATGGGTCTCGGTTTCCTGGGGTCCGGTTCCCCAAGACATATCCATACTGCAGCAGGCCATATAAACTATACCAAATTCACCCCGTCAGGATCCTAAGGCTGAGGCTAAGTAGTGCCTGACCATACAGAGTCAATCATAGAAACCCTGAGTAAATCGTGACAACATATTATACGTGCGTATCTGTGAACATATTATACATGCATACTCAAGGTAAAGAACCACAATGTGAATATAACTGAACACAAGTAAACATGTTAGAGAGTTGAGATCACTAATCGAATGCAATATGTTGTGCAACAAATCATGCGAAATCGAATCATCTGAAATTACAAACCAATTCTAATCTAATTATCCGGTGCTTCTAACTGTGCATGATGATGTAGTTTTAAGTTATTCGATGCACCGTTGTCTAGTGTTGCATTGAATCGGGCGGTGCATGAAGTCCCTTAAACCAACACCCATGGGGAGGTGCTTAACATCCGGATAAGGAACATGAATGATTCGCAGCCCTCGAGATCATTCACGCGTTGTATCATATTCCGTTAGGCAGGTCTAGGTGCTCTACATTCCATCATGAAGGCCACATCGGTCCTTTCCATTACACCTATCCTTGTTTTCTTTCATTAATCTAATGTGGATACGGCTTAGCCGTGTGTGTGCTACGGCTTAGCCGTGTGTGGTCTACGGCTTAGCCGTAGCTGGGCCGTAGAAGGTCTGTCAATTGCTGACTCTCAGTTATTCCAGAAATTGCACCCTGTATTGATCTACGGCTGGGCCACGGCTGAGCTTCGGCTTAGCCGTAGGACAATCCACGGCTTAGCCGTACCCTAGCCGTAGAGGAAAACTGGGTTTTTCTCCTCTCTGGACTCTGAGCCGTAAGTGCCATACGGCTTAGCCGTACCTGCACGAAGTTAAATTCCTGAAATGTGTACAGAAATCTGGGAACTCATCAAAAGTGAAATTTATCAATAGAAAGGGATAGCATATGAACCAAATGGGCTGTAAACACATTGTCCCCTACAATTCAAGTAAATTAACCAAAATCAAAAGCATACCAACATGGGTTCTCAAAGTTATGGTTATACTTGCCTCAATTGGAAATCAATTGCCCAATTGAAGTTCTTGGATCCAAACACAACCTAACACACACAAAACCACATGCATGCATGAGGATTGGAATCACAGACACACCAAGCAACAATGGAAACAAGAGGGAGAAGAAATAGAGAAAGGAGATGAGAGGGATGAATGGATTTCCAACTCACCTCACATGCAAGACCCAAGTCCTCTCAATTGAGCTAAATCAATGGAGGAGAAGATCCGGAGGAGAGAATTCAAGAGGGAAGAGAGAGAGCTCCACGTGCAGGGAGGAAGTTGAGAGAAAACGAGAGAGAGAGAGCAAACTTGTCGAGCATATGAGGTTATATAAGTTAATGTGGTGTCCAAATTACAATGAAGGCCAAGTGAGAATACTAATTTCAGTTTGAGTCAAATCCAGGTCCAATCGAATCACACGACATCGGTTGCAAGTGACGTAGTTACGAAAGTTAACGAGCTCAACGAAAGACACGTGTTGACATCAAGATGATGCAAAAATGACCATGTCTAAGAACAGTTAAAATTATGAAAAAGGGCTTAGTCTACTTAATCCAGGTCAAACTCAACCCAACTACCTATCCATGACCCGTAACGAAAATAAAACGCAAACAAAACACGATTAGCAACGAAAACAAGATTAATTACCCACTAAACGAGGTCAAGCTGGGTCAGAGTGTTACATAATCCCCTCTCACAACAAACTCCAACCGAAGTCTTTTTGTTGTCTAACAATTCTACTAGTTTCCAAGAAGCCACCAACTGGAGTAATGCCTATATCGAGCTTCGTTAGATACTATCACTAATTTTTTCCAGTGGAACCTAAAGGAGAGATTGAACTCAAAACCAGAGATTCCTAGTTCTCGTTGTTGTGCTAGCCTAAACAAGTAATTAGACCCGAACCCAGCAGAATCGCCAAAATATGTATTGATGAAAAATAGTGGTGTTAGATGTATGATGCAGAGATGCAGGGCTTAGTAGTAGGGTTGCAAACGGGTTGGTATTGTTCTAACTCCATGGTGAAACCGGTATCGAAACCATTATATGGAGGTTGAAACTGGAACCGTTTAAGTTCCAATGTATGGTTCCAGTTTTGGTTCCCATTCCAAAAACTGGTTTTACAAAAGTCCATCAAAGATTAGAATATAGCAAACATCATAAGGTAATGTCAGCCAATATTTGCAGGAGATCAAAGCCTAAAAGAAAATGTGCACAACAAAAGTAATAAAAAAAATCAAAATGCTTTTCAAAGGTCACATCTATTCGAATGGATCCTCTGCAAAAAGCTAAACAAATCAAATCATCTTAAGTCCTCTGATTTGGAGGCATTTTCTTTTGTCTTCATTAGTTCTTGTATTCTTGGGGATATCAAAGAGCTTTTTTTTTTCAAGATATTATTAAGTCCCACATAATCAGTTCTCTGTATAAAATGGGTTATTGACTTCTTGATTGAATGAGGTAGGGAAGCTCCTCTTTTATGTTATTTCATTTTTCCTCATTTGGGTTTTTTGCGTTTTGGCTTTATGAAAGAATATTAGATTTTTATCTCGTTACTTAGGAAGAGAGACATTGATTAAAAAAAGATCAGATACTTTGAAAGAGAAATAGGATGAGGGATTTCCCTTCAAGTTTTGTTCAAAATGCAGTTCATGTCGCAGATTCTTCATCCGAGGCTACTAAAACTGCCCAGAATTAGGTTACTTACATCTACGAGAGCAAAAGAGTGCCCAGAGTGCAGGAAGAAGGGAGCTTTAGACTAGAGAACAGGGACCCCCTTTAAGGGTTTCCTTTTCCTACAACTTATTATCGATCAATCTTGTAACACTCCGACCTAATTTAATCTGGATTAGCGACTAATTAATGCCCAATTAGTTGTTAATTGTGTTTTGGTTTTGTTTTTCTTTTGTTTTGGGTAAAAGACAGGTAGTTGGGTTGAGTTTGACCGGGGTTTAGGTAGACTTGAGCCCTTTTTCATAATTTTCGATTTTGTCGCACGTTGTCAATTCTACATCATCTTGGTGTCAACACGTGTCTTTCATCAAGCTCATCAACCTTCATAACTGACTCGCACGCAAACGACTTCGTTTGCTTCCATTGGATCATTATTTGACTTGAATTGTATATAGTGTTAACTATTGGACTTTCTTGTAATTTGTCTTAATACTTATCTTAAATAAGACTCTCCACCGCCTCATTTCAGCTTCAACGTTCTCTTCCTCTCTCTCATTCTTCTTCCTTTCTTCTTCTTTTTTCTATTCGATCAAGCCAAGGAAGGGAGTTGTGCATTCAGTTGCAATCTCATTTCGTGAGTGGGTTAAGGTATGTTTTGAGTTTTTGAAGGTTTTTTTTTGTTTCTTCGTTAGTTCCTGCATGTGTCCAACGTTTTCTTCTTCTTTTGCTTGCTTGGGTGTTAGATCAGTGGGTTGGCGTCAGATTTGAGCTTTAGAACAACTGTTTGCGTGTTTGAACCCACTTGAGGCAAGTATAAGCACAATTTGATTAAACACTTGTTGGTATTGATTTGATTCTGTCTATGCTTATTATTCTTGCATGATTTCTTGATAAACAACCCTCTTGCATCAGTTTTGTTGTGGTTGTTTTCTTGGATGTTGAACTTGCCATTTTCCATATGTTCTGTAACAGGTTCAGAAAACTGGGCGTCTGAAACTTACGGCTAAGCTGTAAGGTTGTACGGCTCAATGTCCTGAGAGCTGAAAAGCTAGCTTTTACACTACGGTAAGGCTACGGCTAAGCCGTATATTACATTACGGCTAAGCCGTAGGCTAGCCGTGACCCAACCGTAGGTCAGTTTATGACTAGATTTCCAGAGAGATGAAGTGCAGAAGACCTTCTATGATCCATCCTTGTCTAAACCGTGAAACTTGATATGGCTAAGCCGTACCCTAGTTGTAGAAGAAAAAAGGGTTGAGCCGTAGAACAAAATATGGTTAAACCGTAAATGCGGATGAACAGTAAGGGGAACTGCGGCTGAGCCACAGTGCATATTATGGCTAAGCCGTAAGATGCCTACGGCTAAGCCGTATGTTCACCTACGGCTAAGCCGTACATACCCTAAGAGGAATGAATAAAAGGATAGGTTTGATAAAAGACCTGATAGGGCCTATGCTTTAGAATGTAAGCAACCCAAACTTGCCCAACGGAAGATAAATATCGCATGAATGGTCCTTAGGGTTGTGACTCATTCATGTGTGTTGTCCAGTTGTTAAGCACCTCCCCATGGGTGTTGGTTTAGGGGACTTCGGTACACTTTTCTCGATATAATGCAACACCCCTTATGTGAACAATTGTGTATCGAATAAGTTAAAATTACATCGTCATGCACATTTAAAAACACTGGACAACAAGATTAAGATTGGCCAGTAAACAACTTTGATTCATAGTGAACAATCCGATTTGCATTGCATATTGACTTCGGTTTTGCCCTCCTAATCACATGGTACGCGTTCTGCGCTGGGGCAACAATTGGTTATTCCCTGAAGGCGCTGTCCATGGTATATCCCGGGCAGAACAACTGATTCCATGTTCTTGTTCTTGTATTGATTGGTAATTGCATATTTGTATAGATATTGCAAGATGGGAGTACCTACCGATCCTCGTGTGATGCACGTACTGTACTGTATTACTGGTTATGACATGGCATGATATAGTTACTGTACCATATTGCTTGACCGACTGACACTGACACTGATTGACGTGCATTATATGACTTGACTGACTTTGTCTGACTGGCTCTACTCAGCCACCACCTTAGGATACCGACGGGTTAACTTTGGCGTGGATTGTTACCGCCTTTGCAGAGTGCTTCTATCCTGGGGTTCCGGACCCTGGGAACCAGAGACCCATTCGTACCCTGGCCCGGTCGATGGTGTTCTCATACTGCTTGCTTTCGAAAGGGAGAATATGGCAAATGTTGTAACACCCCGACCCCAATGAGCAGGTTAGAGGTTGTTTAATTTCATGATTAGTGTTTTGGGAAGAGATTACTGTTAGGTCATTGTGTTTGACCTTCTCTGGGTTATGTTTGAAGTCTTGGTTAGGTAGTTGGGTTGAGTTTAACATGAATTAAGTAGCGTCAGGCCCTTTTTCGTAATTTTCTTAATTTTGCGAGTTTGTGGTTTTGATGTCATCTTAATGTCATTGCGTGCCTTTCGTGGTGCTTGTTAATTGTTGTAACTGCCCCAAGAGCATCTGGAGTTGTTTAATGTGGTTAAATGTCCGTATGATTCGAATTGTAATTTATATAACTTTTGGACCTGATTGTAAATGGCTAAACTTCATATCTATATATAACCGAATCGCCTCTTTTTTGTTCTTATCCTCTTTTCTTCTTCTTTTTCTTCGTTCTCGTAATCGTCTTTGTCTCTCTCTCTTTCTTTCTCGTTCTTCTTTCATCTCCAGTAAGTGTTCGGTGTTACGGTGTTAAGCCACGAGCTTTTGTGTCAGTTCTGTGTGAGTTGAGTCTAGAAATACGTGACCGTGTGGCAATCATCTTTGAAGGTAAGTATAAGCAACTATCAGTTGAATACATGTTGGTACACCGTGATGACTCTAATTTGCTTCATTTATGTAAAATGTATGCATGGTATCACAGCCCTTTTCGTGTTGTTGCCTTCATTCGTTAATAGAGAAATGGTTTCGAACAACCTTTGTTCTCGCCCATCTGCTTCAGGGCCGACCGGTCGGTCCTGAAGCCCCGACCGGTCGAATTTTGGTTCTGGCTGGTGTCCGACCGGTCGGACCCTCACCCGATCGGTCGGGTGCGCAACCTACAGACAGATAAACATTTAATTAAAATGATTCCCGGACTGACCCTAGACCACTTGGAGATTCTAGATGGACTATACTAATGACCAAACGTATGATTATCATGAGTGGGCTTGAGGGCTGTGACTTATTCATGATCGTTATCCATTTGTTAATAACCTTCCCATGGGTGTTGGTTTAAGGGACTTTGATACTCTTTCCTTTTACAATGAGGCACCAAAAGAAGAACAACCGAGTATCGGATAACTTAAAACTACAACATCATGCACGGTTAGTGACAATGGATAACAAAAGTAGAAGTTGGCTAGTAAATGATCGTGATTCTATGTAATTAAACTGCATAACATATTGACAATCGGTTATTGCCCTCAGATCTTGTGTATCGTATGGAATGAGCCTCGACATGTTTCGTATTGCTTTGAATGTCTTACCATTGACATGGACCTCGATATACCTGATTTAGCGTCAGTTTGATATCGGTTGGATGGAGGAGTATAGAGCCCTCTTGGGGACCTCTCGATATTCTCCTGCTCGACTACGAGGGGGAACCGAAGTCTCACATCCAGTCAGAGATTGATTGATTGATTGAGTGATTGATTGATCGTGTTTGGCTCTACTCAGCCTCCGCCTTACGATACCCTACGGGGTTGACATTCGGCGTATTATTGATTGTTTCCGCTGCAGTGTCTACGGTCTTGGGGATTCCGGACCCCAGGAAACCGAGACCCATTGGCCAATGGTGTTCTCACTACCGATTGTTCCTAATAAGGGGAATGGGCAAATGTAGAAGTCACCTTGTTCAGTCTTCTTGTTAATGACTCGCATTGGCACGTTTTATTCATGTGCGTGATTGCCTAGTATATTATCATGACGTCTATGAAATCCTTCTGTAATGAATTCTTGTTAGATACAACGCGTGTTACCTATAGATTGCTTATATTTGCTAAGTCGTTGTACTCACGTGTTGTTCTTGGTGTTTCAAGCTTAGATTCCATCTCCAATCCTACGAAGATCAGTCAGACTGTGGGAGAGATCATAGGGACCCCTTCTGGGCTACATGAGTGGGAATGAGTAATCCCCTCCGGAGAGCGGCTCATCAGTGTTTTGTGCATCTTGCCTACATTGCCTACCACTGCCTCATTTTTTGTTTTGTCTCTCCGTTTAGCTTGTGTTGTAATTGTGACTTGAATGTAGATACTGTATGTATCATTTTGCTTATAGTATTGTCTACTTCTCTGATTCTTTTGTTGTAGAATAATGTAATGATACTTACAGCTTCCGTGTACAATGTGATTACATGTGTGAATGTTCCCTTGTGTAGGTGCATCTAGATCAGGTTTGGGTGCAGGTACACGGAAGTACGTGTGTCCTTGATTGGGAGGATCCTAATCTCCAGTTTCTTGGGCCCAGGCTGTGACAAATGTAGTAGTCACCTAGTACAGTATGTCTATTTTATGATTCTGATAGCATGCTTATTTATATGCATGACTTGTCTAGTATATGAACATGACCGCTATGGATCTTCATATGTTAAATATTCTGTTAACTGATAGACACAACACGTGTTAACTTACTGTTGCTTATACTTTACTGAGTCATCGTACTCATCAGTTGTTCTTGGTGTTGCAGGCTCAGATCCCTCTTCCAACCCCTCGTCGGTCATTCAGACTCCAGGAGAGGCACACGAGACCCCGTCTGGGCTAGAGGAGTGGGCTTGATCCATTCTTCTGAGAGTGATCTGCATCATATCCGTCACTGCTTGAGTATGTAGGGTTTGCATGGGTTTTGTACTCAGGGTTTTGGGCTATCCTTATATTTTGTTTCATGAGACTGTTTCCCCCATTTGTTGTACATTCTGTAATTATTATAATCTTTTGCAGTTATCGTTCCTTTTGTTTATCTTTGTGTTATGCAATGATATGTACAACTTCCATGTACACTTGTTGCACGTGTAAATGATCCCTTGTGTGTGTACACTTGGATTAGATCTATGTGTGCATGCACGAGAGTACGTGTATTACTAGTTAGATTTTTACTAACCCCCGATTTCTGGGCTTAGGTTGTGACAAATCTCCCCATTATGGGTTCTTTGCAAATGACGGATTAAACTAACAGGGCAGTTAGTAAAGGTTTTATCTTTTATGTGTTTTACTTAGGTTGGGTCTTGGGTCCATGGGTCTGAGACCTGGTGGATCTAGAACCGGACCCATTTAGGTATCAGGTCCAAAAAGAGGACCCAGAAATGGAACCGTTTAGGTCCTGATTTCAAAAATAGGACCCATAACTAAAACCATTTAGGTCCTAATTCCAAAAATAGGACCCAGAACCAAAACCGTTTAAATCCCAGTTCCAAAAATAGGACCCAAACCCGGTTTTTAACTGGTCGGAACCTTCAGGTACCCATTTGCAACCCTACTTAACAGTTAGTATACACTCAAGGAGAGATTGAACGCAAAACCGAAGATTTCTAGTTCTCTTTGTTGCGCTAGACTGAACAAGTATTAGCCTCGAATTCCCAGCAGAGTTGTCAAAATATGTATTGATGAAAAATAATGGTGTGAGATGTATGAAGTAGATATACAGGGCTTAGCAATTAGTATGGACTATGAAATGAGAAAGACAAAGTGATTTACATGGTTAGGCATTGCCTACATCCACCACCCGGAGGAAGGACCATGTTAAATTTTTATATTAATGGAAAGATGTATCCAATGATGGAGATTCTTGGCTAACACTAAGTTTCCAGTCGATTAAGGACTAATCACGAATGCCCTTATTTTCAAAGAGAATTAAGAAGCTAGAAATAAGGCTGGAGCTCCTGAGGGAGCCTTCTTGTTCCTCTCCCCTGGTTGTAGTGTTTTTGTGTTGCCTTCTTTGCCTAGGGATCTGTGTTGTTTATAGACTTCTTAGTGTGGTCCCTTGCAACACAAAATATCTCCAGCTAGCAGGGGTCTTTCATGAGTATCAAGTATTGAGGTTTTCCAAGAGGTCCTTGGGTAAGAAATGATACACTTCCTTTTGCGGCGGTAGGCACACCTCTTGCGTTGGAGCTCCTCTTCGGTTGCACAGGCGAGTGGGCCTTTACATGACTTACACGGCTTTCTTTTAAGCTGCCTCCATGAGGTTTCTTCCATGAGATACCCTCTGTGGGGGCTACTTCCTAGAGGGTCACTTTCATGAGGGCTATTGCAGCGGGGCCCCATTTCTATTAGGGATCTCTTTTACATGGGTTACCTTAGTGGAGTTGTCTCCATAAGAATAGTCCCCGTGGGGCTTGTTTCTGTGGCAACCCACTTCTTGAGGACTATTTCCGAGAAGGGATTCCTTTTATGAGGGCTGCTTCCGTTAGGGTCACTTGTCGTGGGGGCTCACCTTTGTGAGGGTGCCTCCATGAAGTCTGTTTTCATGGGGTGCCTCCATGGAATGACCTTTGCGAGGCCCGCCTTCATTCAAGCCATCTCAGTGTGGCATACATAGTGTTTCCCTAGCAGGCTTCCTTCTTTGGAAAGCCTACCTGTTTTAGGTGTCTATGATCAGAGATGAGGGTGTTGCAGGTCGTTGAAGAAATAAGAGAATGCAATATTGTCCACAACATTATAAGTCAAGGATAAAATTGTAAAGAAAGAAAAAGAGTACGGTCAAGATACTTTGTTGACATAATTTTTTCTATCATTAGCTCATGAAAACCGAATTTAAGAGCTATTTTAATCAAGTTTCTTTATCCTTCGATTTGTACCTTTTAAGCCAATTCACTGATAGCTCATTTAGTGAAGCATCTCCTTTCCACAAAAATAGCTAGGGATTGATCTTGTAGTGCTTATGTGAGGGCTTGGAGTCACTGCACCTTGTTGTGTGAGTACTTACCTTTCAAACAAGTTGAAAAAAAACAAAAGCATAAATAAATCAAACTTGAATTTGGACTCCAACCAGATTTGAGCTATTTTGAAATGGACTTGGGTAGCGAATTTACAATTGAAGCAAAGGTACCTCGAGCTAATACTTGACCAGACCTACCCAAAATGCACCCTACTTGGACTACAAGTGCAGTGCCAAGCCACCTTGTGGGCCATCAACAGCCACCCAAATTGAATAATGAGAATTGCAGATTGAATCAAACAGTCCTGGCGCCTTGTCTTGAGGTCCTTGGAATGGGATGATTAGAATCATATAAAGAGGTGAATCTAGCCATCTACCATGCACTGATGCACCCATAGAAATTGAACTGGGCCCACATGGCGGCTTGGACCATATTATATAGCTTAGCTGGTTGGAGCATGTAACTTCTCTTTCTTTTTCTTTTATAGTTTATTAAGTGGTTGGACCATGTAACTTCTCTTTCTTTTCTCTGTCCTTTTCTGCCATCCCACATTTCATTTAATCCACGGAAGACTGACATCACATGCCTCTGGAATCTGGATGGACAGATGAGTGGATATAACGTTCAATGAAACTGAAAAACCTTTTTATCTACGGGTTGTAGTAATTTGCACAAGGAGAGCCGGTCTCGCTTGCACGGCGAACCAACGACCAAAGTCCAACTATTTGAATTATCTCATCTTGCTTATTTTTTTTTTAATGACCCACCACCGAATATACATATGACCGCATATATATTATCAAAACAACATAAGAAGTGAAAGTTAAACTCGAAATTTTGAAAAACAAATCAAAGGCTTAAACTGACCCGCTCTAACTATAAACAATTGCATTAGCATAAATTTGCACGAAAGTGAGTTACAAGTTGCAACCAAGGTGAGAGGTGATAAGTGCAGATAGACCTTCCAAAAGACATGTTGAACTTCATTTGATCCCCCACTAGCTCACTCTTTTAATCTATGCCATCAATTTCAGTGCCATGAGTTGATGGCTACGAAAAGTGAAAGACACTGATTAAAAGCGGCCCATTCTTCCAGCGTGCGATGGGGACGTGTGCACTTTACAAAGATTCCTCAAGTCAATTTCACCCGTGCGTGGACCAGTTCAAATCCTCCATGGCCCTAACTCGAAAAATTCTGCGTTAAATAAGTGAAACCCTATAATAGCACTCACCTATTAAAAATAAATTCTCATCTACTATATCATATATCGTCAATATTGACTCCGTTGAAAATAGGTGTCACTGTACAATCAGCCCTTCAATTACAACTATGTATAATTAATTACATTTTTACTCAATTCAACAATTTTATAATATTATTTTTTATTAAAGTATAATTTTATAATATCTCACATTTAAAATAATTTATTTTTAATTATTTAAATTTTTAATATTTGGACTCCACCGTAAAAGCGAAAATAAGATTTGCCTCATCCAAATCCGCATGGAATCCAAACTCTATTGGTCCAGATTCGTCATTTTCATAGTGCCCACAAGGCGTCTTCTTCTGAAATCTATTTTACTTTCACATCCTTTCTCTCTCTGTGTTTGTCTTCTTTATATTCGACGACTCGGCGCTGCAAAACCGACCGAGCTGGATCTCAGACCCCATTTCCCAGGCGGCGATGTCTCTAATCTGCCGCCGAATCTACGCCGGAGCTCCGATCCATCCCCCGGAGCTCGTCGACAGCCCGCCTCCAACCTCCCTCCTCCCGAACTTGGGGAGGTTCTACTGCGGCCGCCGTCCGATCGTCCTCCGATCCGTTCGCCCGGCGCGGATTCGGCAGCCGGAGTCTCCGGATCGGTGTCTTTCGCTCATCGGACGTGGCCGGAGGCCGCCGGCGGCGGCCCGGCGGATCCGCGTTAGCTGCGACGGAGTAGAGCCGGAAGCTGCGGCGGAGGAGGGGAAGGAGGAGGAGGAGGAGGAGGAGGAGCGGCGGTGCGAGAGGAATAGGAGGAATGGAACGGTGGTGGCGGCGGCGGCGGTGACGGTGGTGCTGGGGGTGGGGAATAGGGTTCTTTATAAGCTGGCTCTGGTTCCCCTCAAGCACTATCCTTTCTTCCTCGCGCAGCTCGCCACTCTCGGGTACGATCTCTCTCCGCATTTTCTTAAGTTTCGGATCGCGGCTGTGCCCGGCACGTAACGGTATCGGCCGGTACGTAACGGTGTCGGTGGCAACCGTTACCGTCATCTACGTGAATGGGGAAGGTCCGAAATGTCTGTGAAACAAAACAGGAAAGCACCCATTGTGTTGGGATCTGTGTGTTGGCCATCTACCAAAAAAATCGGATCCATCTGTGGCCAGGGACTGTAGAAAAAGGAAGGCTTTTCGTTTCTGGCTATTGAGTATTGACCAACTTATGAATGGCAATGGATGCTCTAATGCCCGGAGGAGTTCAATTAAAAATGTTTGATGTGGGTCCAAGAAGTGGACCCATTTTTTTATTTTGGAGTGTGGGTGGGGTCCGTGCATGTCTATTGGATATACCCCAGTGGATTTCGTATCCAACGAACCCTATAGTTGGTGCTTATTCAAATTTGATGCCCATCCATGTTCTATGGGCGTTTAAATAATGCAAAATTTGACACCCAGCTTTCTTTTTCTAATGGGTCGGAATTGTATAATTTTAAAACCTTCAAAATGGTATATTCCTTGATGTGGGGTGGTTTCCTTTCCTCTTTTTTATTTCTTGCTAGAGATGGTTGTCACTATTAGTATTATTTATTATTATTATTTGGTGTTGAAGATGGTAATATTTTATCTTTTTTGCTATGTAAGCGATCCGAATTCATGCAACTTGACATGCACCCATGTCCCTAACCAAGATGACAAGGATGGCGCCATTTGTTTTGACACATGTTAGTCTCCGGTTTGTTTTTTTTTCACATGGGTCGGTTATGGGAGTGTTTTCATAAGTTTCTCATGATTTTCATGGCTCCATGTATACCTATAGGCCGGACTGTTATCTAACTATATTATCATATGGGCATGTATCTATTGGGAGTATTTAGGTCTCTGTCATCTGTTGGTAATTCAAGTCCAGGTTCATTGTGGTTAGACCCAAACCCGGCCGATTTTCATCCCTACACTAATGATCCAACCAACCTGGGAAAGTTGGGTATGAACTCCAAATTTGGCCCATCTAGAATTAATTTTTTTGGGTTTAAAGTAAGAGATCTGTTGTGATTGGCCCATGTCCATACCCAAATACCAGGTATGTTGCCACTTTATAGGTTTATGTATGTCACAGTGCTGTTTATCTCCAGATGACATCAGCTAGTTCACTAAAGCTCTAAAAGTCAGAATAGTACACCTGACAATGATTGGCTATGCTCGCCAGTGGATCCTGTATACCTGACAATGTTGAACTGTTGAAGTCAGGTTCATGTCCAGGTCTACCAAGGATCCAATTCTATACCCAAAAATGCTGTGCTACTGGGCTTATAGCCTTGGCTTGACTCAAATTTCAGGGTCAGGGTTGGATCTAGCCCTGACAATTGGTTGTTAAAATTGTCCAAGTTTGGAGCTCATAGGCCTAGTTGTAACTGCAGTGCTGGAGGGACCTAGTTTGTGATGCAGGCCATAATAATGGGCCCCGTTTGAAAGTCTATACCCGCAGGCCCAAAGCACAGTAGATTAGAGTAGATTATATTATTAGTAGTTGCTTTAGTTGTTTTATTAATATTTGGCAAGTCCAGTTGTATTTGATTTAGGACTTTTTATTTGTTTAGAATTAGTTGTTTTCTTTCTTAAATAATGTTTTAATTATAAATAAGGATGTAATCTCTTTATGAGAGATAGACTTTTATATTGAATAAAGATTTGGAATTGGTTCTCAGTTGAGAGAGTTTATTTGTCTTTGGTGAGGCACCTAGACAACATATCCCTAAGCCTTTTGGCTTGGAGATTAGCCCGTTGGCTAATCTTCTTCCCCTGCGCTGCTTCAATTTGTCTAGAGAAACATGGCATATTCATTTGGTCCTAACAGGATGAAGAAAGTTACATGTACTTATAAATAGTTGCATGAACAGGACTAGAAAAGAAGTGGCACTACAGACTCAGGTCTTCACTTACTTTTCCTATGACTTTTTTTTTTAGCCAAAAACTTGCAATGTAGATTCCAATTTCGCTTACCATTTCCTTCAGTCCCAGTTAAACCCTTGGAAGTTTTTCCTTAAGTTTGCATGGCTTATATACATGACACTCCACTTTGAAACAATCTAACTCTATCTTTAACTCCCAGTGATTTATTGTTAATTTTTTTACACCTATTACACTTGATGTTAGATTGGTATCACCTAGATTCATGATCAACAGAGTTTTATGTTTTTATTTACTGTTATGTTGCCTTCTTTCAACCAGTCTTGTCATTATTTGCTGCCCACGTCATAGGAAGTTTCACCCATTCAATTAGTATTATTTTTTTTTATGCAGGTCATCTGCATAACTTTTCCACTTACACACATTCTATACACAGCATGATCAATCCAAAGCATGCAGAACTCAGACAAATGTTAAATTTGCTGCTGTTTAAGTTCTATTGGGTGAATAGAAAGACGAGGGGGTAGAGAGGGGGAGGGGGGAGGGAAGATTCTGATTAGTGTCAGTGCGGGCCAAGTTGGTCCCCACTAGTCCTTGCTGATTGGCTGGCTGGTTTAAAATTTGTTTATTCGTTCATCACATGCCATTCTATAATTCGGTCTTTTATTTAAACTGGCACATGTATCATACAAACGTTTACTGCATTTCTGCAGTAACCAACTACTGCTTGGTTGCAGGATGAACACCTGCAGTTAGTACTTTCTAAGCACAGTTATGTGTCATCCATTTCTTGTGTTGTGTTACTTTGTGAGACATGTTTTTGTTTGTTTTGTTGGGCTTACTTAAATATGTGTTCTCCAGATATGTTGTGGTATACTTCTCTATTCTGCATTTTCGCCATCAAGCTGGAATTGTCACAGATGAGATGCTTTCTATGCCAAAGACTAAGTTTCTTGCTGTTGGTCTCTTAGAGGCTCTTGGTGCAGCATCAGGAATGGCAGCTGGAAGTATGTTTGGACAGCTCTCATTTCTTTATCACACAGGGATAGCTTTCTTGCGATTTTTTCTCTTTGCTCTCATGAAGCTCAAGTCTTCTGCAAACTGTGGATCAGTGGCTTCTGATATTTCTTTTTGCTGAATGAATATTTATGTTATCAGATATTGGCAGTTGTAATTACTGATCAGAAAATGACACTTGTGATATGAGCATTGTTCTAAAAATTGAAATCGTATCACAAATCATTCAAGGGGTCCGACCGAATCAAATTGTGAATTGTAGGATCCTTCTAATTTTTTGTGATAAATATAGAAAATAAAATTTTAAAATTAGGAAAAACAATAGCAATTCATAATCCATCCATACCAACATCAATTTAGTCAAAAATAAAATTATGATACAACCAGATGAATAATGTCAGTGACAGACATCAAGATATCACATATGTTATGCATAAATAATTGAATATTCTTAAGAGATAAACAGTAAAGAAATAGTGACCCAGTTACATCTTTTGTTCTCTTTAACTGAAAAATAAATAAAATGAAATCATCAACACACATGATTAGCTTGTGCCATTTAATTTAGAGAAGTGATTCATGAAAAAATGAAAAAGGAAAACTAAAAACCACATGTAGGGTGAGAAAAGGAAGAAGAGAGAGTTATCTCTACTGACTTATAAAAGAAAGGAGAAGTTAGGACACTCAGTGAGTGCCACTTCGATTAAAGGAGTATTTTTATAAGATGATATTCATGCTTGCTTTGTCGTATTGAATGTAATGTTGGGCTGTGAAGTAACGAGAAGAAGCCAAATTACATGTAGCTTTGATGTGTATGCTAAGATCAATTCATGGAGTTGCAAGAAAGGATAGGATTAGGAATTAGTACATAAGATGAAACCTTTGAATGGCTACTATTAATAGGAAAAAAAATGTTGCCTTTTATGATTTCGAAATGTTAATAGAATACCAAAAGCAAGCAGCCATGTATGACAAACTGAATGGTGACAAGTTTAAGGGAATGTGAGGGGAGGGGAGGGGATAGAGTTGGGGGTGGGGGATGTGTGTTCTTAATAGATAGGACAAGGCTATGGGAATTATGTTATCTAGATGGATAATTGACAGGTCTGAGGGAAATGCAACCAGCAGTTAAGAAATATTGGTTAGAGTCTTAGAGATAATAACCACATGTTCTTCTTGTGTTTTTTTAGAGGAGACGTGTATTTGGACATCAGACAGCCCTTATAACATTAGTACTTGTATGTCTTTCTCTTAACTTGTCTTTTGTCCCTAACTTTCACCATGAAAATTGTGCGTGCTCATTTCCACTTACGTACATGCATGCGAATGCGTATATGCACACACACAGAGGCATCTTTGTTTTTCTAGAGTCTAATGGTAGAACTCTCATAGCTAACCCAACATTGATGAGATAAGGCTCAGATGATGGTTCTTATTTCACAAATATGATCATCATACACTTTCTTATAGTTTCTCAGAATTGTAGAAAACATATGAAAAAAAAAATTGATTTCTCTATCTACAGTAGTAACCAGGGCACTACAACTTCTGATTTTGGATCAGATTCCCTTGTGTAACTCTGAAAGGGTTTTTGATTGTTCGATCAACATAACCAATTTCTTACCTTTCAGATATTGTGGCAAATTGAGACAAATCGAGGTAATTCTTCCATAGAACTTGGCTGTCCCTTCCAATTGACTTTCAGTTTCAGGCATCATGAACTCATCGCCAGGATTTTTGTTAACCTGCTGAGTTACACTAGGTAATTCCCTTGTGTAACTCTGAAAGGGTTTTTGATTGTTCGATCAACATAACCAATTTCTTACCTCTCAGATGTTGTGGCAAATTGAGACAAAACAAGGTAATTCTTCCACAGAACTTGGCCGTCCCTTCCAATTGACTTTCAGTTTCAGGCATCACGAACTCATCGCCAGGATTTTTGTTAACATGCTGAGTGACCATATTGCTTGTAGACTCTATTGGATCTTCACTGCTGTAGAGCATAAAAATATCAAATCAACAAGAATCAACATAGCTTGGTTACTGAGCTCCTTAACAGAGCTCCAATGGTTATTTGACCATCAAATTTCCCCCCACATCATGTAAAGTAAGGTAAAAAAAGCCATTAGCTAAGCTTTGGCAGACCCAACAGCCTTCAAATCACCCAAAACATGTCACATTTGACCAAATTAGTCATATGACATTAGGACCCTTGAAATTGTGCAGATTCATGTAATATGAACCATAACAAAACCACTAACTTAAACAACTTCATGAAAGTGGAGAAACTGGTTCTTATATGTTGGAAACAACAACAATGCACCCCATATATCATCTAGAGTCCAAAGTAAATGGAATAAATGCAAACCAGGTGGTGGACCACAAATCACAAGTTTTGAGAACATTCAACGGGAACTTCTGTTGACCTCTTCTTTGGATCCATCTTTTCGATTATCAAATGGTGTCTGAAAATCTATTAAACTGCACAAATTGTAATGAACTAGGTGAGTTCCCTGACTTTGGGTTGTATAGATGCTGGCATCAACAATACATCATCTGATGTCTTCTAATTCCATAGGGGGTACTCTTGCAAAAGCATATTGGTAATTCATCTTCTTTCTGACCATTATAAAACTTGATGTACTTTATGAATTAGTATTCATTTTCTTTTGATGTAAGCCTGCTTGCTTTTCCCAAATAATTTTTTTGTTTTAAGAAGAGACTCTGTTACATATTTCCAGTTTTAAATAGTTTTCAATTATTTAGGAATGCATGTATCACTTATTTATGAAATGTATTTTACTTTTTTTTGCCAGTTATTTAGTGATCTTCACACTAAGTTGCATTTGTTGGATTTGTCATTTCAAATGCTTCTGTTCTAGATAAATTGCTTGTTTACTAGTCTAAGCAACAGAATATAATATTTTCCTTTCTATCCTTGGGGCAGCTATTCTTTCAGGGGCATCAATTCCAATACTATCTCAGGTAATGATGCTGATCATTCTGTTATTATCCCAGTGATGTACTCATTAATGACTAGAAATTTTTTGTGGCTCTCTCTTTCTTCCATCATCATCATCAAAGCCTTGTCCCAACTGTGTTGTGGTTTGCTTTATGAATTTTGTTTCTCCATTTCAATCTACCCCGAGTGAAATCTTTAGAAAAGTTACATTTCCCTAGATCTATTTTTACTACCTCCATCCACGTCTTTGGTGGGCCCTCAACCTGTATAGTTAAACTTTTTCTTACTGGCGCCGTTGCCAGTCTATATTGGACATGCCCAAATCATCTCAAACGGGTTTTAATCTTATCCTCTATTGATGCTGAAGGATTCTAACCTTGACACAGGTTAAGGTCCCAACACAAATTTCTAATATGTAGTTAAATAAACAATTAACCTAATTTAACAAGCAATCAACCACAATAGATGGATGTAGTATTTTTTACGTGGAAAACCAAAACGGGAAAAAACCACAGGACCTAACACCGATCCACACTCAGATCAAGCACTATGAAAGAAAGGTTACAAGATTTACTTACTACCTTTGTCCAGTTGTACACAACCTAAAGGACTGCAGTTCTTTTTGTTGACCCACATGTTGTCCGCCTTCTTCACGATTGATTCAACACGCCTTGAAGCCACTGAAGATTAACAACCTGCTACAAGAGAAAAGATAATCTTCTACAAGAGAGTAGAAGCAATATTCTCTAGAACTCAACAACTTTAGCACAGCCTCTCAATGAAAGTTCTAGAAAAGAAAAGAATCTCCAATGTAAGATTTCAACTCAGAATATGGAGATACATGCCTTAAGGTTGAGAGAAATGCCCTTTAAATAACCCCCAATTCGTGCCTTATGATTAGAGTTCATGTAAAACCAAAACAGGCAGTCTTGGCAAAAAAAAAAAAAAAAAAAAAAAAAAAAAGGTTCTCGCCAATCGCATTGTTGTAATTTTCGCACAATGGCAATATCGTAGTTATGGACAGCACAATTTTTATAAACTTTCTAAGGCCATAACTTTGTCATTTATGCAATTTTGGAGCCTACAGATATCTACTTGAAAGAGCTTTCCAACAGTAGGTAGCTTTTCCCAATCTAACGCTCGGTTTGTGAGATATGACCTTTTTAATGTTTGTTATCATAAAAAAAATCATATCAAAACACTTCAATTTCTGTTTTTTCTTCGATTTCTTCACTTCAGCACATTCGACGACTCATACCACAGTCCATTCTAAAAGTTATAAAAAACTACAACTCAATAGACCCAGAGTTTTGTCCAATCCATGAATTAGCCAACATACAAAAATCCTAACATTCTCCCCCTTTGGTAATTCATGGACAAAACTCCCTAGACTTTACAAATATTCTGCCCAAAAATAAAAACCCAAAATACATTGAATATTTGCATAAATTTCTTTTTTTACTTTCAGCTTGTATCTCTCTCCCCTTATATATATATATATATATATATATCCCACTTTTTGTCCATAATTGAAAAAGATATTGATATTAGCATGTAGCATATTTGTTAATCGGGATCCAACAGCTCTTCCTTAATGTCATCTTCTTTTTAGCTACGAAGCACGGAAATGGATACGATACGACATGGACATGGCGATACAGCCAATTCTAAAAAAGTAGGATACGAGCATGGCTAGGACACTGCAAATAATAAATATATATTTTTATATATAATTATAAAAATTAAAGAATAGTTATATTTTTAGTCAAATTAAGAAGCACAATAGTTCTAAAAAAGAAAAAGAAAGAAAAGAAAACAGCAGCAGCAGCAGCAGCATAGAAGAACAGCATAGCAATTTTGGCAAAAAAAAAAAAAAAAGCAGCAGCAGCAACATGGAAGAACAACATAGCAGTTCTGGGAAAAAAAAAGGAAAAAAAGCAACAACAACAACATGGAAGAACATTAGCTCTGAAAAAAATAAAAAATATAAAAAATAAACTAGCGGCAGCAGCAATCACAAAAAAAAAAAAAGTACCATTTCTTTTTCCTTTTCCTTTTCTTCTTCTTCCAGATGCAGATCTTCTTCTTCTTCTTTTCCTCCTTCACGTGCACAGTCTTTCTTCTTCTGTTTTTTTTTTTTTTTTTGTCACACAGTGTCTCCAGCTGAATCACTTAGGATAGCAAAGGGTTGGGTTTTAAGTTAACAAAATTTATGTTATCCCATTTGTCTTTTTTTTTCTTTCTAATTTTAACCCAAGGATATTAGTTTTAGCCCATTTTTATTATATTTTAGCCCCATCGTGTCCTCAATGTATCCCCAGCGTGTCCACCCCGTGTCCATGCCATGTCCACAATTAAAAATTCTTTTAAAAAGATAGGACAAGTTTTTGGCGTGTTGGATACGTGTCTGGCCATGTCCGAATTGTGTCTGTGTCCATGTTCGTGTCCGACATGGACACAGGGAGCCTATACAAGTGTCCGTGCTTTATAGCTTTTCAATGCTAGGGGTGGGAGCTTGATCTTCTTGATCAGAGGTGTCTAGATTTTGGTACCCACAATTGCGAATTTGAAACTTTCAGCACGGCGTGCCCCAAATCAGTAGGCCAGTCAAACTTTCTGACCCAAACAACTCTTGTCTTGATCTTGGGTGGAGACAATTGTTTCTTCTATTACTTGTTTTTCGGTAAACATCTCGGCTTATTGCAATGAGGACGAATGTGTCATTTAATTCTACAATGGTGACATGTGGGTGTAGATGTAGGATGCGATTCATTCTTCTTTGAAGTAGAAGCGACATGTTTTGCAGATGCAGTGGGTGGTAATAGAAGCTAAAGTAGAACTTTTAACAAATACAGATTTACCCTTGGTTTTGGAGGTAGATGCATCTTTGACATAGCCATGACCTTGTTTGTCACTTGGCAACTTCTAATTATACAGGATATTATCAAGTTTCTTCAAGATAGTGTTCATCATGTCCAATGTTACTTTTGTAGCGATTAGCTCTAACATTATCATCTTCTTCTTACCAGTCAAATCAGATTTTTTAGCCTGATATGTCTGCAACTCTGTCTTCGAAGTTTCGATTTCTTTTGCAGATTTTTCAAATTCCTCATACAATAATTCATATTTTTTATCTGCATTGGTTATATTATCAGCCATATTCTTTTGATTTTCCAAGAGACGTACCTTTGCAAAAATGTTTTCTAATTCTTGCTTGAGAAAGAAAATCTGATTTTTTGGAGTTTTCTACTTCTTTCTGATCTCATTATTCAATGTGGCCATCCTGATGGAATTCTTCATTGAGGTATAGTATGCTTCTTCCCAATCCTGTTCATCATCTAAGCCTTCTTTAGACCTAAGATTGTCTTGTGATCAAAACTCTTTTTGTTCTTTAATTGTGGGATTGTCTTTCTTTTATTGTTACTGTGTAATGCTTGTTAGATGAATCCGTAGAAACAAACTCATCAATCGGAGTCTGGATGCGGGAGACATCTTCAGTTAAAGTTTTTTCTTGAATATTTGACTGGAGCCCGCCTGCAGCACCTTCATTAACAATCTCCAAGATATCCCATGCATCCTTGGCACTCTTACACTTAAAGATCTAACAGAACTCTATTGGTGTAACTCCATTAAAGATAGCATTAAGTGGCCTACTGTTAAAGGTGAATGCCTGGTTGTCTTCGGTTGTCTTCTTTGGTTCATTGGGGCATAGGTTTTGGAATTGTAACGTTCCCATCAGTCACAACAGTAGGATGAGTATTACCATTAACAACACGATACCAGACTTCCACATCGATAGATTGGAGAAAAGCAGTCATTATAACTTTCCAATAGGCCTAGTTAGATCCATCCAACATAGGGTGCTTGGTAATCGAAGTACCATCTCTAGCAAACTTTATATCAGAAATTTGATTAGATTTCATATGAAAGACTTGTGTGAACTTGCTCTAATACCACTTGAAAAGAGCTTTCTAATAGTAGGTAGCTTGCGCCGATCCAATGCTCGGTTTGTGAAATATGACCTTTTAATCTATGTTATCGTTAGAAAATCGCTTCAAAATACTTCAATTTGTGTTCTTTTTTCGATTTCTTCACTTTAGCGCATTCGATAACTCATACCACAATCCATTCTAAAAGAAATAAAAAATTATAACTCAATGGACCTAAAGTTTTGTCTAACCTATGAATTAGCCAACATACAAAAGCCCTAAACATATACCACCCCTAACTGCTCTTGAAAGTGCTCATTTATAATTTTATCCTTCTTTGTTTTACCACACATCCACCTCAACCCTTTCATCGTTGCTACACCCATTTTTTCCTTCAATATTCGTAAAGCATTTTAGAAGCAAGTCTCCACTTCAATCATCTTGCTTTTATCCCATGTTCAACATTTTCATCACTCTCTCCATCCTTATTAATTATTGGGCCAAGGTAACGGAATGAATCCCTCTAGGTATCTCCCGTGTTCAATTCTCATAGTAGGTTCAACTCTTTGTATAAGCCCACCAAAGTTGCATTTAGATTCTAAACCCTCATGCCATATCTCTTTTGTTCCATTTTCTAAAAATTTGTGTCATGATACATGTATTTTAACTTTATTAAGGACCTTCATTATATTGTAATCAAATAACAGAGTAACCAATTTATGTATATAATTGTAATGTTTTGTGCAGACATTTCTTGTGTGGCAGCTTTTGTTGTCTATAATTTTCCTTGGGAGAAGATATAGGCTCAATCAATTGCTTGGATGTTCTCTTGTTGCTGTTGGTGTAATAATAACTGTTGCCAGGTAACTAAAACCTTTAATTAACTTTCTTTAATTATGATCTTACTCTTTGTGGTCCCTTGAGGGACCAAGGGACCATAGTTCTGCTAAGAGGATATATACTCTGTATAAATTTTTTTAAAATGTATTTGAATCTTTTTTTCTTACATAGTTCTTGTGTTGCTTCAATGGGGTCGTCCTGGTTGACACCATATTCATAACCAGCCTCTTATAGCGTGTATTGGTGAGTTTTTTTGGGGTTGGGGGAATTCCAAGTAGCTTGTATCTTAGATATAGTGGTGTTTGACACCTCTGTGTATGCATTTATTTGATTGTTGTGATAGTTATGCCATTAGTTGTTTGGAGCATTTTTTTACAACTTAGTGTTGTTTATAGAAGTGTTGGATCCAGATCATGGTTTTCTATAGCTATGATTGTTTTGTGATATTGATTCCCTATCACAAAGAACAAACACAAAATCCTCTTGGGCTTCTACAAAATGTGGTATAGCACCACTATGGTTTCGAATGCCTAGATCTCCAAATTTTTACTGTGAAGTTTAGTGGGTAGAATTTCTTGGATGGGTCATTCTGCGATGATGTTAATTGTGGAAAAAAAGAATGATTTGGTTATATCGACAGAAGGGAGAAGACATCTAAATAGGGTGATCCAAATAATGGTGATTGGGAATCTGTATGTCAGTTAAATCATGACTGATGAATTCCATCACACCATAGTTTAGTGATAAATTCATGTACTGTACAGCAACCAAGGCAATTTGAGAATGTTGCCTTTTCATATTCTTAAGAGATCACGCTTGAATATATCAATTGGGCTAAAGAGATTGCTCATTTTTATAGAAATTTACTAGGTGATTATTATGCCAAAATCCATTGGATGTAGTTTAATCTGGGATAAAATTGACCTTTCCATTCAAGTTGCATAACAGAGCAAATTGGAGATTATGGATGCTAGATATTTGGTCAATTTGGAAGATTGATCCTGAGTATGAGACTATTTGAGTGTATTTTACTAGTCATCGGTTTCTTTAACCATTAGGGACTATTTTTTCTCTCCCTTCTAGTGGGAAGAGTAAGATGAAGGTGATGATGTCATTTGAAAACATAATCCTTGCTCAAATAATGTTGGTTGAATCTTATAAAGGTACAGAGGAGGACATGGTCGAGGTTACAAGTGGCAAATGCGGGGTCAAAATGTGTTGGGTTGACTGGGGGTGTCATATTCAAGCTGTTTCTGAAATGGATCAGGTAACCTAACCCACATCCGATGCAGGTCAACCCAACCGATCTACATAACCTGTTTAAAAACTCTAAATAATGAAATGCATATTTAGATGGGTTGATTGAGGAGACGATGATGAAGAAATTCCTAAGATGGATTGGGTCGAAGAAGGAGAAGGGGAAGAAATTTATGAGAATGTGTTGGGTTGAAGGAGGAGGTAAAGAGGAGACTTCTGAGATGGGTTGGATCTAAGAAGAAATTTCTTAGTTGAGTTGAGGCAAGGAAGAAGAAATGGAAGAACTTTCTGAGATGGGTTGGGTTGAAAAGGAAGTCTGAAGGGGACGAATCTATGAGATGGGTAGAAGAAGGACAAGATATGAGATGGGTTGGGTTGAAGGAGAAAGAAGGAACTTCTGAGATGGGTTAGGTTGAAGAAGAAAATGAAAGAGTTTATGAGATGTGTTGCATTGACGAAAAAATTTCTAGGAGGGGTTAAAGGAAAATAAGAATAAGAAATTCTGAGATGGGTGGGGTTGAAGAAGAAATTTTGGAGATGGGGTCGGGTTGAAGAAGAAGAAATGAGTTACGTGGGATAGGTGGGTAATGTGGGTCAACCCTAACCTAACCCATTTAAATGCGGGTCATGTTCTCTTGACCTATGATTGACCTCTACATGTTACAAGTCAGATTTAGCTGGTAAAATCCGGGTTAAGCACCGGTCGGGTTAGCATCGGTCAGATTTTGCCACCATAGTCGAGGTAATGTTGGTGATAATGGTTGTGGTTGTGGGAGTCATCTTAAGCTATGATACCCAGACACTTGAACATGCCCAACTTATCCATAACGAGCCCATATGACACATGTATTGGTTCCCAATACTATGTTGATACTTCTTGGATACAAGTTTAGCATATCCTACTTACTAAGTGCATTATTTCTTGTAGTTCTTTCAGTTTTCTTCATTTTCAAGCTAAAAGATGTGAGGAAGTAATGAATAATGATAATTTCATTAATTAAAAAATGTTCTCAATAAAAATTTAGGGCAGCCGTGTCCGTATCAGTCCCAGATTTCCAAAAGTAAAGGGTCACTCATAATTCTGATCCCCATATCCATATTTGTATCTGTATTTGGCGTCATAGTTCTTAAGCAGATGAAGAGGAGCTCTATTTCACTTATTGAGGAAGATATTGGCAAACCAAAGAGCCTTATTGAGATCTGATTGTAAGACCTCCTTGGTATTTTTGGACAAATAAAAGTTTTCACAATCCATTTTCTCAACATCCAAAGGCCAGAGATATTTACTTAATGTTTTTCTTTAATGGTATTTACTTAACCTATTTTGTCCACATTCCTAATTAAAAGAACGTGTAAACCATCTTGTCTTATTGGCTTAGACATTGTTTTCCAACCGACCAAATGATATTTATGATGTCATCTGTATACATGTAAATAAACTTACCTAAAACTTTCCAGTGTAAAATTCTGATATTAAATGTCCATATTCCAATCTTGTCTTAGTGGCTTAGACAAGAACTAAAAGAATGCATAAACCATCTTGTCTTATTGGCTTAGACACTGTTTTCCAACCAACCAAATGATATTTATGATGTCATCTTTATACATATAAATAAACTTACCTAAAACATTCCAATATAAAATTCTGATATTAAATGTCCATATTCCAACACCTTAGTCTCAATAGAAGTTTGTACCTGTCTCAAGTTATTTCATATAGGACCTCTTCTTGCTAGCTTTAGTATAGAAGATAATTAGCTCAGACAGTATGGGAATCTGGATTTTCATTATATTCATGCGTGCAGTGGATCTGGCGCGGGTCAATCACTGAAAGAAGCTGGATTTTTTTGGACACTTCTGATGATTATTTCATTTATGTTTCAAGCTGCTGATACAGTGTTGAAGGTTGTTAGCATTTCCTCAGCATTTCCTCAGAGTTCAATAATACTATTGTCATTCAAATTTTTGCAACTTTAGTCTAATGAAATACATCGTTGTTGTTGATAGGAAATAATTTTCTTGGATGCTGCTCAGAAGTTAAAGGTATATATGCTGGTGCCATTTACATTCTCAAGGAAAATAAATCTTTAACAAGTTGTGATAGTTTTTATCATATGCATTTGCAAATGGATGATGATGCAGATGAACGAAATGAGCTGAGTTTTATTTCATGACGTTTATTTAAATCTTGCAGGGAGGATCAATGGATCTTTTTGTTGTAAACTCTTACGGGTCTGCTTTTCAAGTAAGTACTGCTGAGTGCTGAGTTTGAAAATTACTTTCTCCAACATAATTCAAAGCTGATCATCCATTGGCATGCTTCTGGTTTTGTTCATCTAGGCATTGTTTATATGCCTCTTACTTCCTTTCTTGTCCAAGTTATGGGGTGTTCCTTTCAACCAATTGCCAAACTATCTCAAAGATGGAGCAGCCTGCTTCCTAAATATTGGATCTTTATCAAGTGGTATGTTTCAAAGTCTTCAAATATTGAGTTGAACTGATTTTTATGCTGTAAAATGAAATTCATCATTGCTTCTTTCTTCTTTATATATCAAAGTAGAGTTAAGAACATGTAAACAACCCTATAGATATACCTTTTTTCTCTTCTTTCTTTTTTGCTTCCAGTTTTAGGACTGATTGCGCATTCAAGTATATTAATGGAAAAAAAAAGTTTGGTTCTAGGAGAAAACAAATCCTGTTTCTATTGTTTACAATAGAGTCACCTATATGATTGATCCACACTCTCACTAACCACCATGATGATGAAACATCCTAACTTGACTTTGGTCTGAACATTTCCATTCTTAATTGATGAAAATTGCATTTAATAAGCTGTTCAGTTTTGATGCCCTAATAACAGGGTTTAGGTTGATCTTTTGCTTGATGGTTGGCCAACCTCTATTACACACTGTACCCCTCTCATCCTGCTAGGTGCTAAGCTTGTGCTTGGCATGAGTAAGTTTTGTGATCCTCAGTTTTTCTTTTGAAAAACATTCTGCTCGTATGGGACCACCTGGATGCATGGAAATCGATGGAGGTAGGCTGATGGATATGTTTTATGTGGATTAGTCAAACCCAGAATATCAGTCCTATCAAACAATCCTAGCTCTTAATTTCAGGTTGTCAAATTTAATGGCTATGTCATGCAAATTTATGTGATAAAATCCAATGGTGAAACATATATGTGATAAGTATCAGATTGAAACTAATGCCAATTGAAGGGGTGTGAAGAGATTGTGAGGTTCAGAGGTGGGCACCTTTCATAATACAAAAGGGGTGCCTGTTCAGGCTTTTTTTAAGCCAAGTGTGATTGTTCGTAAGTAAAAACTTTATAAGTTCATCTGTTTAGTTAAGTTTGATAATTTCTGTAAAACAGCTGATGGATTCCTCCTTTTTACCTAATTAATGTAGTTTTTTTATGTTCAACTATTAATTCCTACCAACTAAGATAGGTTCTTAAAACAACTACTAAAATTGGAAGATTAAAAGTGCCATTCTCCCAGGATTTTTTGCCCAATGAACGCTTAATTTGACTTCTAATCTGGGGAGGGGATGATGGCAACAGTGTTAAATGGCCAAATCATATAAGAGGGTTTTTCGAGTTTTGGGGTCCATGGCCTCCCCTGGCATCCCATTGGTTCTGCATTCAATGTTATTCTGTCTGCAACTACAGTATCAAATGTTTTTATTCTCTGATTTTGATTTGCTTCAGGGTGTGAAGGAGCACCACTGCTGCCACTACTGTTTGTATTAGTGAACATGGCCTTCAACATTTCATTGTTGCACCTCCTTAAGATCTCCTCAGCTGTTGTATCTTGCTTGGCCTCCACTTTCTCAGGTGCTTCTTCTACATCTTCCATTTGTTCATAAGGCCTGTGTGTGAGAGAGAGAGAAAGAGAGAGAGTCCTTTTACTACTATGTTAGTAGGACAGTGAGTAGAACACATTAAGTTGACTCTAAATTGATGTGATAGAGGCTATGATGATGATCTCGTACAGTCTTTCGCTTGAGAATATATATTTTCTCAGTTTGTTAACTGCAAAGTCAGATCTGATGCCTAAGGGAAACCATGCCCCCAAAACTAAAGCAAGGAGAACCTTATATATCTGTATTTCTGGGCGCTGCTTGGGCTGTCTGATCAACATCTTGGTCACTGAGCTGTGAGCTGACCATATTGTGGAAACTTAGCAACCAGAGTTACTCCCTATTTCTCTGAAAAGATGGCTCAATTCCAATCTATAGTTTAGAAGCCTCTTAAGTCTTAACCACCATACCCACTAGACTGATTAATCGACCGATGAGGATCGCAATATTCTCTTACAATTTTCTTTTGTTAAAAAGTTACAATTAGCTTCTAAAAAAAATTAAAAAAATGAAAACAATATGACCTAATTGAAAACAGTTTTTCTGGAAGTGGTGTTTTGCTTTATTAACAGCTTGATGATGAAATGCATTTTTGTGTTTTGCAGTGCCCCTATCCGTCTATGTATTCACCCTTCCTCTTCCATACATAGGTGTTGCATCCTCTCTCCCGGCTGGCTTCATTATGGGAGTTATCATTCTTGTAATCGGGATGTTGCTCTATACATGGACTCCGCCAGTTAGTACATCCACCTCCACAGTCGCACTTAGCTGAGGATTATGTAATATAATCCTCAGCTAAGTGTAATATAATATTATTAAATATTAGCATCATCTCTCCCGGCTGGCTTCATTATGGGAGTCATCATTCTTGTAATCGGGATGTTGCTCTATACATGGACTCCACCAGTTAGTACATCCACCTCCAGTCTCACTTAGCTGAGGATTATGTAATATCATTCATTAGTCATTACTCCACACAAGAGGGGGCTTGGCTTTTGTGCAATTTTGAGTGGTCACTTGTAACGGATGCTGAAGTTATGTGAACTGTGGTGTTTAATATATTTTGTGTGGATTTATGTATTTTATGAACACAAGATGCTTATTTATGCTTGTATTGGTGTACTAGCATTATAAATGCAATATTAGTGAAGTCTTTTTGTCAATGTTGTTTTCGTCGCAATCACGATCGTTTAAGGTTTGTCCCATCAATTCAAGACCAGCTTTTTGAGTTCTGCTTTTGCACTGATTATATAATCAGAGCTATATCCTATATCAATCCACACTCTATCTAGTCCCTTTGACTACATTAAGTCTTCATTGGTCTCTTACAGAAAATTTGCATGGGCAAATCCTTGATTCTGTGTCCTATTGAAATCACCAATGGAATTTCTTTTTCCAGACATTCCCAACTGCTCTTTCCTGTTAATCTACAAATCCATGGTAGTTTACATATCTTACCAACATGCAATTTGTTTAATTGCAGATTGTTTGTAATTAAACTTAACCCCCGCCCCCCCCAACCGAACGTGTAATTTGTCTACTCGCTCATTGTAGGTAGTTACACGGTAGGGGTGTTCGGTGGCCTTGCTGCGGGGGCCGTAGCCTGTTGATCCTGGGCCTTTTAGTTATTGTCCTACGATCCAGCCCATGGGCCTAGAAGCCAGGCCTAGGCCAACTGATTTGTAATAAATATATAAACCTGTGTTAATATGGGAAGCTGGGTTCTGGTTTCATCTCTAAGAATATTTATAATATTGCGCCAATAGGAGCAGTCCAGCTCATGGGCTAAAAACACAGCTCAAATCTAGCCCCATTTGGGCCGGACTGGGATTGGACTTGACCTTATTGTTCCATGATCCCTGCCTGTACTCAACAATTGCAGATGGCAACACTTGTAGTCAATAATAATGAGGTCTGTAAACTTAAGTTGCTGCAGGTACGTTTGGAGATTGAGCAGGCTGGGTGAGGTGTTGACCAATTCCGAGGCTGATCGAAATTGTATACAAGGGTGAGCCTGCTCCCAAGCTGGATGAAACCCAAACTGCCAAGTCATAGCCCGAGGTCTAAGCCCGAGCCCAAGTGAGCTGGATGAAATCCAAACTGCAAATTCGTAGCCCAAGTGCATTCATGCTGCCTACAGCTCTGTTCTCAAGAGAATAGTTCTCGCTTTTCCAGTGATAGAGTAGCGGGTAGAAGCTGTGAAGCTAGTAGATCAATCATCAATTGGTCCATGACAGCCTAAAAAATTAGTCAAATAAGGACTGGACTGTTCAATTTTCATATTAACTGTCCAGCTTCTAAAGTCAAAGGCCTCTCTATGACACCACCCGATATATGGAGACAACCATCCGATCAATCTGAGTCTACTTTACTGTCTCAAAGTCATCCAAATCCTAACCCTTACATAAGGCTCGATTTTTACGAAAATTAATTAGGAGCACATTGACGTCCACCACATTCAGGCTTGGGTATGACGTTTGGGCTGGTGGTAATTGAAGGTCTTCGATTCTACCCCCAACATATCGTTTCTTGAAAATTCTGACATGGGCTAGCAAATCCAGGGCCCAAGTCTGAATGCAGAAGGAAACCATTGTCAGATTGCATTTTCATGCATGATCAAGTAGATGATATATTTAACTCTGATTATGTCAAGAGAAACTGATCACCAACCATCAATGCCAAGATGCATATAAAACTCGCCAAATGGATTAGCCACTCTTGCGCTTCATGCCCACAGCGCATTTGTACAAGGGCTTACGTTTTAATGTTCCGGACCACTGGTTTGAAGGGCCTCAGTCAGCATGTAGATGCCTCCATAGATTTCCAATCAGATACCACCCATCCAATTTTTCACACAAAGGAAACACAACAAACTCATTTTAGGACGTTATTATAACATCCGCATGTATTTTGTATAACAATAACATATAGCTCCCCCCTTGGAAATCCTGTATAGATCTAACCAACTTCAAATTAAACCCAGCCTTGAAACCTCCCATTGATTGTTTGATTAATTAAAACTAGTCACCCATACAGGAATTCTGGTCAGTTTTACCATCTGATTGGCAAGCAATGTTTTTTCAGAGTGAGTTTGCTTAATAAAGAAATGAATAGACAACAATCATGACCATTTTGAGAGATTAACCAAATAGTTTACCATTTTAAGAGATTAACCAAATAGTTTACCTCTTTGCTCATAATTGATTAATCCAAAGCCCACCATTCAGTTCAATTTATTTGACATAGAAATAGTATTCTTTATCTAATAATTGTAACTGTGATTGATTTGAAACTTGATGATTGCACAACAAATTATCACTTTTGGCAACTTGAAATCAAGGAAATGCCTGCCTCATTTAACTCTTGCTACTGTGAAACAGCAACTATCAATTGTCCATACATTTTTACCATTTTACAAACCTTTTCAAGCAGTTAAGAAATGTAGAAATGCATCAACACTGATGGCTTTTGCTATGGATACAAATTCCTAGATGACACAACACTTAAATAGGGAAATTCCACAACAAAGAGAGAAAAAAAAAACTGTGAATAAATTAACAAGTAAACACATGATCTCAGGGACAGTGGCAACTGGGAAATTGTAATGGAAGGAAAATAAAAGGTGCAATGTGATATTATGTCAACAGTAAAACCAGTATTCTACCCCAAAAAAAAGAGAAAAACCAGTACATCTAATGCCAGCTTGTTACATGACAGTTGACATTTCACACGCCCCCACATGAATAAACAGCATTTTCTGCAAAACTCGATCCAGCATCTTTTTGCATAATCTCCCGGTGCATTAAACATGGTGAATGGAACTGCTACTTTTTCTAGCACAAAAACAACAATGCTGGTCAAGGGCATACCAATCTGCTAATTTGTGTGGCAGTAGGACCACTGACTATTGGGGTGGAAAAACCAAGATAAAGTACATTATCTTTCATCTTCACTAATTCTCTTAATATGGTAGAACTTGTCCCACACTATTTATGCATACCTTTGAGAAGCTATCAGCTTACAAGATCTTTCTTTATACTAGTGACTCCTAGGTGGTGGTTACTGTCTTAGTTGGCATACACATTCAACCTCACACGTGCAGTAACCTCAGGATGAAGCTTCAGCACTGCAATGTACTCCCCAATTTCACGGATCTCCGGAAGAGAAATAATCCGTCTGTCAACATCCCTGTTGAAAGAAATCAAGAACATGGGAAAGTTTCAAACCAAGAATTCAATCAGAAGTGCTGTATTTTCTCGAGTTTGAGGATGGGCACTGTACCTTTGAAGTTGTGCCTTGATGATGTCAACAAGATCTTGTGCAGTAACGCTACCAAAAGGGAAGCATGTTTTAGATCCAGTAAGAAAATGGTTAAGTAAACTGGTTAAGTACAATTTTGAGTCACTCACGTTCCAAAAATTTGTTTTCCTTTTCCCCCTTTGCGCTTCACCTTGAATGCTCCAACCGTTTCAAAAATTAATGCAAGTTGTTGTGCCTCTTCTTTTACCTGGCATGAAAAAGAACATTAGCAGCAAAAACAAAATGCATGACTGAGGTGGAATTATAACATATATATATATATATATATATATTCACTCTTTTGATCTCTTGGACAACTTTACCAAGACTCACAACTTCGATTTTGTGGGTGGGTTAGGGGCAACCAATGTTAAGTTCCATACAGACTGGCCCCAACGTTAGATATGATATGGAGTTCTTGGCCACTATTTCTCTTTATTTTTTCATAGGCCATATCTCAATCATGACAGAATCTTTGGATCCGAAAATGCATCCCTCATATTTAAACCTTCACCAATCTATTGGTAATAGTCACAACTCCCTTGGTGGCTCCATAGACCTTTATAGCCCAAAACAATTTTGGGGGACATCGCACAAGGGACCAGTTGTTTGTGGGGCAAGTTGATGACAGGAGAAAATGATATTAAGGCATCAAAGTCATCCAATCGTTAGCTATGGAATAAAGCTGGATCATCAAAAATATATTTTTTTGAATGGTGATGAGTATCAAATTTTGCATGATCAACTGAGGGGTCAAATCAAACATTGGCCAGGTGGCAATTCAAAGGGCTGGGTGGGGTGTAAGTTTGATCATAGGAGGGGACAGGAGCACCCCGCAGATTTGGACCATTCTTAAGTGGAATGGCATAGCCACTTCTTAAATTTGAATGTGTGAGTGTATTAGGAGCCTGTTGCAATGTTGCAGATTTGTTTAGAAAGTAAGGTCTTTCAAAACTATTTTCTCTTAGAATCAAGTAGTTTATTGAAATGCAGTTTCTAACTAGTTGAAAGAGATATAACTAATTTCTTTACACAGGAACTGTAAAATCCAGTTCACAACCTGCAACAAAAGTATGAGCTGAAACTGTTAAGGGCCATCTGATTTTTTGGCAAATGTACCATAGGATAGGCTCCTGGATCAGATCAACACCTGCAACAAACAGGCACTAAACTACACATGAACTCGATTGTACAGGAGGCCACTCCAACACAGTATGTATGGCTTGCATTCGACATAGCTCTAGTAAACAAGAATGATCAAATTAAATGAATTACGAGCTGTAGATCAGATGTGATCTGATTGAAAAAGATGTGTGTGTGTGTGTGTGTGTGTGTGTGAGAGAGAGAGAGAGAGAGAGAGAGAGAGAGAGAGATAAGGGGGGTTAGGAAACGATAGTTGAAGTTAGTGTTGTTCAATCACTCCCATGTATTTCATCTAGTCACTTAAGCACTGGTACAAAAAGATAAAAGTACATTTCAAAAATCTGATTTCTAACTCCCCGTCAAACGAAGCATTGAAACTCACCTGCCCCTCCATAGGTGTAGGTAGTTCTCAAGCTTGCTATTGCTTGCTCATACATGTCTTGAATGATTTCAGTTATAAGCTCTTGGAACACTCCTATTCAATATTGGTGTGTATGAAGAAGAGAAATTGGAGTCGGAGTGTAAAATCTGCACAACTGAGGATTTTCAAATCCTATGGGGGGATATCAAACTTGAAAATCCTAAAAAATGAGGAATTCCATTTGTTTCATTATCATTTTGTGCAAGAGAATTTTCAGCAGGTGACATCAAAGTTTGTCTCAATCAAGCTATGATGTCTTCAACACAGGACTACACAAAGCATCATCTTATGGTTCAGAAGGAAGTTAAACATCTCATCTTTATAGATGCCAACTGAAAAGTTGTTAAGGAATTCATTCTTAATTGTAGTCATTATGACACCATATTGTTACAATCATTTAGAACTTGCTTCCAAATTCTTCTCCATGGTTTCTTCTGTGTGTATAGAGTATTAAAGTGTTTTCATTTAAAATGATGAAACTGATCATAAAATCTAAGTGGGAAAAGCATTACTTCATAATCTAAAAGGGGAAAGAATAAGCCCATAAAAGTACTCACATACCCATCTTTTCTCAGCCTCAATTCGCTCTTCTTCCATCTGCATTTCCCTGGAAAAGACAGATGCATGAGTATATAATTACCTTAGTCATAAAAGTGATGACATTATTTCTACAGAGGAATAATATGCACTTCAAGAGTTGTACCAAAAACCTTATTTGCCATGCCGTTCATGTGCTTCTATGCGTGCAATTTAATGGACCCTGATGCATAATGCTCATTTCTATTGAGTGAAGTACAAATTCAAAATGGATAAAAAAAAATTTACAATATTTAGAAAGGATCGTATATGACAAAGATTACACATTAAGCACTATATTGTACTTCAAAAGCTTAGTGGAGACCAGTTGTGCTAATCAATAGATGGAAGACTAATATATGAATTGGTGGTGTGGTTGTTCAAAGGTATGTTGGATAATCAGGTCAAAGAAATACTTAGGGCTAGTTTGGATGTATGGGATCCTACCTTGGAACCCATGAAAGCAAGGATTACAAGAGATTCCTACATTGTTGTCTGATTAAATCCTAAAATAAATCATAATGGAATCCTCATGTCCATAGCTTTTGAGGAATCCTCCCATCTGCATAAAGAGTTGATATCCTCTGTTTGCAATCAACAGGGTTTTGCACAACCCAAAGAGCTTCAGTGCCATAATGTGATATGTTTTTACAACATCTGAGAACAATTAGTGAACAAAATGAAGCTCGAAAGGGGAATCTATAAATAGAATTAATGCAGGGGTGAAGTGTAGACAAGCAGCTCAAAGAGATGAGAAAATTATGTTTGAGATTGTTTGAGCATGCATGTGGAAGACTGGAAACAGCCTACTCAAGTATTTGCGAGTACAAGAACAGTGAAAAGACAGACCAACAAAGGCAGCTATGAGTTAAAAAACGGAGCTCACAGAGTCAACATGAAATAGGTAGGTAAGACTTCAATGATGAACAACATGAAATAGGCAGGGTAAGACTTCAATGGCGAATGGATAAAGACAACAAAATGAATCTGCTGTGAGCTCTACATGAAATAGATAGGTAAGACTTCAATGATAAACAACATGAAATAGGTATGGTAAGACTTCAATGATGAATGAAGAGAGTAAGACAACAACATACATCTGCAATATGGTCTTCAAGTGATGGGTGTCTCCTTCCAAATTAAGAATGAAAGAAAGCAATGCCAACAAAAGAATGCTCCCAATAAAAGGAATTCAAGCCCTAAAGAAACCAACAATAATCCACAACCAGTGACACTAGTTGAGGGTATTTTAGAAGTATCATAATGTTTTTAATGAACAAAATGCGAACCAAGATATTCCCCTTTTTTTGCGAATATTGGTGATTCAAACTTCCTCACACACATACCCTTGTCCCTAACTAGCAAACCATTAGCTCCAGACCAATATATTGGTATCATCATGATATTCTCACAACATTTACCTGAACTCTATAACATTTTAACTTTTAAAAAAATTAATTCCACAAATAAAATAAAATTTTAACTTTAAAAAGAAAAACTTTCAAAGAAACTCTATAAACTTCTAAGTAAAAGTGGTGTTCTTAAGAGATACCCAGTACCCACGATGTGCTTTATTGGGATTGTGTGTTGAACCATGTTCTCCTCCTAAAGTGTTCTCTTGTTGCCTTCATCAGGTACTTATTTAGTTATTTTCCTTTCCTCATATCCACAGTCCACTAATTTCTCGAAAGCGCGCACACTAGTATCTCCTTGCAGAGTGTTTTCGTGGTCTTCATCAAGTACTTGCTTCCCTTTTCGCATATCCACAAATTAGTTGCACGCACGTGCACACATGATCATGCATGCACGTGCGCACACACATGCACTTACAAAGATTATTTAGAATGGTAATATGACCTGAATGTGCAGGCTCTTGATAGTGATCGTACACACACATAAGCACAAGTTCACACACACACAAACAGAGCTCACTTTCATGTAACCCAATCAGAAAGTTACATTATAAGATGGCACAGCTTATTTATAGCTTATTAGTATTAGCTTCAGTCATTAAACCTAACTGAGAAGCCCAAAGTGATAAAGATGAAGATTTGTTCACTCACTGATTAAGCTCTTTTTAAACTTATTCCTCTATTCTCTTAGGCCAAGTTATGTTGATATTATCCTAATACAATCATTATCATCAGCACCACCATCCTATCCTTATCCCATCATTATCTAGAGACAACAATAACCACCCCAAAATAAATCCTCCACAATGCCCATTACCCAGATCATAAAATTGAAAATTAACAGAACACTAACATTCAAAAATCCCATTTTCATTTTCCTTTCTTCTTCATTATCACTCTCATTCTTATTTCCTGCACAGAAGATTAAAAACAAAGCACAAACTACAACAGAGAGAAAAAAAAAAAACCCATTTTAACAAACACTCACTTGAGTAAAAGAGGAGTGAGAAGCTGGGCCTTTCCTAAAGGAAACAGATAGTTCCTAAAGAACCCAGGTTTCACCTCAAGCATCTGCCCCTTCTTCCCTAGTGGCTTCCCGGCCTTTCCATATTCTGGGACATCCTCTGTCAAGATGATCTAGAAAATGCAAAAACCCCAGATGAAGAAATCATCACAAGACCCCAGATTAGCAGTGAATTTGATGGAACAGAAGCGAATGAAGGAGATGCATACCTTCTTGAACTTCCTGACTTTCTTCTGAGCAATAACCACTGTTGAGAAGAGATTCTTGTCAATGGTCCCTGGGTTTTGATGGGTTTTTGTTATGGAGATGCTTGAGCTCTGCAGCAGTGAGCACCCGCTCCATGAAAGGGCCTTTGCAGACATCTCTGTTTCCCTCCCTGCTCTCTCTTTCTCACTCTGCCTTATCTGGTTTGGTTTGAGCAACAAGGGGAGCTTTGAAGGGAATGGAGTGTTTGTTTGGTGTGAAAAGAGATTTGCTCGATAAACCTTAATTTGGTCTCTCTACACACAGTCTCTCTTGACACACAAGTAAATTTTAAAAATTTTATAAATTTTCTCTCTTAACACACCCTATATCCCTAAAATACCCAAATCTCTCATTTCTCCCTTCTTTATACACATTCAAGCCTTTTTCTCTTCTCCTTCTCTACAGCAACTCTCTACCTCTTCTTTTCTTCTTCCATTCACTTCTTCTCCTTCTATTCACTTCTTCTCCTTCTCCTTCCATTACAAGGTAAGTCTTCCTTTTTCACTTATTTCTTTCAACTCTTCTTTTTCCATTGCACTAAGATCTTCTTCCATTGTAAGGTAAGCTTCATTCTTATCCTCTTTTCTTATTTTGTGTGTTAGTAGAAGAAATCCTCTTAAGTTTTTGGAAGGTAAGCTTCCACCTAGCAAGCCATATAGGGATCTTCTTCCACCATTTTCTCGGGCTCCGTTCGGCCATGGAAGACCGAATGGATCCCATCCGTTCGGCCCTGGAGGGCCGAATATTTCCCATATGATTTCAGAATTTTTTTTTTTTGAAGAGATTATTTTTTGAATAAGACCATTATTTGTGATTCACAAATATGGACTAACCTAGTACTTCAAGGGTGAGACCTACAGCCTCTAATAGGAGGCGTCGCCATAGAGTGGAAGAGCCTGTGGAAGAAGACCCTCAGATTGAAGAACATGTTTCCAATGAAAGCAATGACCATGAGGAAGAGAATATTGCAATTGGGCCACCTGATGGAAGTTTGCTTAAGAATTTCCACACTCATGTCGCATATTTCTTGTGGAAGGGCGAAGTGTGTTTTTCGTAATATGTTTTCTTTAAATTATAATGTATTTGTTTAATGACAAATAGCTAATTAGTAATTCATGTTTGCATGCAGGATCGTGGAACATTGAAATGCCTAAGTCATGGGCAAAAGATAGATTTGTGGCCATTAAATGATAGTAACCGTTTTAAGCAGCTGGTAAGAGATTCCATGTTATCTCCATTGATTGAATGTTCTTACCGGATGGTGAACAAGATGATGGTGTCCGGTTTTGTTGAAAGATGGCATCCTGAAACAAATACCTTCCACATGCCTTTCGGTGAAATGACAATCACCCTCGATGATGTTTCTTGCCTCTTGAAGATTCCCATCATTGGTTCCCTTACAACAAATTTAGAGAAGTTGACATACCCCGACGCCATAGATCTTGTTGTTGATGCGTTGGGGGTCTCTACTGATGAAGCAAGACAAGAATTGTACAGTCAAAGAGGCCAATCGCTAAAATTAGAATGGCTCAGAGAGAATTTTGCTGGAGTGGACGATGATGCTGGAGATGATGGTGTTGACTATGCAGTCAGGGCGTACCTTCTGTATTTACTTGGTTGTACGCTCTTTACTGACAAGACCGGGACAAGAGTATCTTGTATATACTTGAAGCTATTGATGGATTTAGAAAATGTCAAAAACTATGCATGGGGCGCCGGTGCACTAGCATATTTGTACCATCAGTTGGGCTTAGCAAGCCGGAATGACGTCAAACAAATGGCTGGATACTTGACACTTCTTGAAGCGTGGGTCTACGAGCACTTTGAAACACTAGCTCCAACTGCCAACGTATCATACTCAGTGAGGCAGCCTGGTGCGATGCGTTGGATTCCTCGTAGGGAGACCAGTTCGGCTTTACAGGGTTTGCGGGAGAAACTAGACTTCTTAAGCGTAGATAAGGTAAATCACTCTTTAATTGATCATATCATGTCAACCTATGATGATTCAATTTATTTACAATGATTCTCATGGTGCAGGTCACATGGGAGCCTTATCTTTCTTATAGGCGAGATCATCCCTTACATCAAATTGCTTTCTTCTGTGGATGCCTAACACACGTAGATATTGTACAGCCCTACCATCCAAATAGGGTTCTCCGGCAATTTAGTCAGGTCCAAACGATTCCCATGGCACCGTTAGAGCCAGTACGTGTTTTGAGGGGTAATACAGCAGCATCAATCAATGCATCAGTCCGAGTTTATGATCAAATGTGGCATCAGTGGCGTAATCACTTACTGGCCCAAGTAAACCGGAGTACACCTGTCCGTCGTCCTTGGGATTGCGCGCCAGATTACATGGACTGGTACGCTACTGTGTCATGGAGAATATTGACAAACCCCGAAATACAGTCTGGTTTTCGTCAAAGTTAGCCTGAGCCGCAAGCATATAATGTAATTGATTATGAACTGCGCAACAGAAATGCTCTTCGAATTTATGAAGGAATTGAGGCAAGGGTTGAAGAAGCATTCGCACAAGATAGGCATAGTTTGTACCGAGATGTCAGACATATGGCCCGAGCTTTGCCCGGACTTACCATTGAGGAAGAGGGTGAATCAAGTAGAGACCCCCATATGACATCGCGTGCTTACTCTCGTCGGTCTAGACAAGAGAGATGAATTTGGCGTCAAGATCAATTTTCATGTCTTGAATTCAATGTAATGAACTATGATGTAATGAACCATTCAAGTTAATGAAATTTCCTTTTCATATCACTTTTCATGTCATTTCACTTTGTAATGAACTATGACGTAATGAAGCAATCAAGTTAACATTCGACATTGCTCTTTCTAAAATTTGCAAATGGTTGCCACAACAAAAAAGAAATACTTTACATGATGTTCAATTACATCAAGTCTATAAACTTTACACTTATATTCCAAATCAATACTTTCACAGGTAGCTACATTAGGATTGACAAGTTGTTTAAATTGCTCTATGCGATCTGTATATGCAGTTTCCCATCCACTCGCACAAGAATGATGGAATTCTCGCCACTTATTTGCAATTGGTGGTATTGGATGACCAGGTACCAGGAAAACCTAAAAGATGCACACAAAAGTATTAGAATGAAGAAGATGATAAACATAATGAAACATACTAAGGCAGAGTAGTTATATCGTACCTCAACAAAATGACAAGCGTGAACAAAACCTATAGCTATCTCTCTTCTATTAGAAATAGGCACAGGAGTCGACCTTAAAGGAAGAAAAGTCAGGCACTATTCATTGCTCAAGTGATACAAGACCACATTATAACGAGATGCTATAAGATGACCCATATCAGGCATAGTCATCCAATGATCATATGATGGATAATCCGCATAGTATGATAATGATGTTATTAGATCTTCCACTCTATTTTCAACTCCATACAATGCTTTATAATGATCCACATTTCCAATAAGCTTTCCAACAAGCTCTCTCCGGACCTGTCTCCAACTTTCTTCATTGATGCCAAGTAATCCTGCAATAGCTCTAAATCCACAATTACCGTCAGCTGCCACGTCTTTCACAATGCGTATATAAGGCCTAATTCCTTGTGGGAATGATTCATGCCAGGACGAAGTCTTCAAGCTATTCGATCTTGTCCGAACTGATAGCTTTTTAACCTTCTGTTTCTTCTTTGCTATGTCCTTGGAGTCTACCACTTCTGTGCATACAGGACTATAACTATCATGTGTAGATGAGACCAACTCAAAAGCACTTGGGGCACGTTTAGTTAATGTATCACGTTTCAATGGAGGCCTACCCCGTGGCTTTGAATTTACTTCTGGTTCTTGTAAAAATGTAGTGGAAGGACTAAATAGCTCTCGTAATTTCTTCAACATTTGTAGTCTTTGAGGAAGATCAGAAGCTTTGAACTTGGATTGAATATTAAGCAACTCCGCCATCAAATCTAAGTCCATAGCTGGATCATTGGTTATACGAGTATGTATCATATCAAGCCTAGACTAATGAGGATGTATGCATTGGAAAGGAATCGACCGACCTTCAATCATATACTCTGCAATCTCATGAGCACAAGGTAACCCATGTGTACGTCTCATACCGCATTGACATGCATTTTTATCAATTCCAACAACATTTGCTTTTTTACTTTCCATTAATATTTTGTCCAATGCACTCTTTGATATGTTCCCACGCAACTCTTTGAATTCTTTCGGCTGGAAGTTATGTTGGACTAGTGTTTTACTTTTTTCAAATGATGCTTTAATACCCGTGTGTTGCAATTCAAGCAAACTATGGATCTTTGTCCAATTTAATTCAATATTGCCTTGACTAAATTGGAGGTGCCTCTTCAATTGCGCATGCGAACTCTCTGCCCTGTAAAAAAAAGAATCTTAGAGAATGTTTAAAATTCATAATGTAAGAAACATTGTTAACCATACCTGTTCGACGTAGTATTGCCAAAATGCATATAATTGTCCGTCCATGCTGAGATAAATCTTTCTTTGTATGGGTCAAGCCAGTTGTCCTTCACATATTTAAGTGCCATTGGATATGTACTGAAACTTTCATTTAGCTTTGTTAATTGTTCGATGTACTCTATTTCCGTTGATGAATTTGTCAGCATATTCCAATGTGTAATGAATTTGTCCCAAGTTTGCTTTGTTTCGAACAACTTCTTACATTTAGCAAGCACATTTTTATTGATGTGCCATTTGCATAATAAATGTGTAGCAGTGGGAAAGACTTTTTCAATTGCATTTATCAGTGCCAATTCTCTGTCTGTCACAATAATATCCGGAAGAACACCTTCCCCAATTACAGAGCGCAAGATACTTAATACCCATATATAGTTGTCTTCACATTCAGCTTCCATATATGCAAAACATACAGAAAACGTCATGTCTGTAGACGTTACACCAACAATTTCCAATAGAGGCAAGCGATACCGATTGGTCTTGTAAGTGCAATCCATTATCAATATGTGTGGGAATGCATGTAACAAGTCAATACTAGTTTGGTGCGTCCAAAAAAGATCCTTCACAATATCGGAATTCTCACAATTTCTATGCCATTCAATGTAATTATGCTCTTCCAACTTTCCTAACAGAAGCTGCATTTGACTTCTCCCGCCTCGTTCAATGACTTTATTTCTATGCCGTGCATTGTAAATCGCCTTCATTGTTATCACATTAAGTTCACTTCTTCACTTCAAGGCAATCAAAATCTCTTTTGGTTTGACCATGCTCGTAGACATATCAACCAATAACTTCGTTTTCTCTTCTGATAATCTGCCTGCATATGAATGACCCTCTAGATATTGTGCCGCAGAATGGTTGTGTACACCACAAAGCACTTCTAGCATCCAATCATCATTTGTTTCTAATTTATTACCCTTCAATGAAAATGGGCATCCACATTTTTTGGTGCCAGTTTGCTTGATCTTCTTCTCAGATAGCTCATTATCGGTGTGCTTCTTTGCATTATAGTGTCCACTTCTCTCACATGCAAGTAATACTCTAGGTTTTACTCCAACCCCAGCCGCATTAGAAACTTTAATAACAATGACAAAGTCATTTCTCCTTCCAACATTACGAGCCCAATCGATCATTGCCTGACGATTATGGAAGATCTAGAAATGCAAAACTTATAAAGAAGTTTAGTAAATAAACTTTTAAAATAATGTTTACAAAGTGTTTTTGGTAAAAACTATGACGAATCGTCCTTACCTCATGAGTAATAAACTCGTTTGTATAATCTTTAATGCATTCATGACCTACATCGCTTTCTTCTGTAGGAGCCTGTAGAGCAAATGATTCACAAAAAAAAAAAAAAAAAAAAAAACAAAACAAAACAAAAAAAAGGTTTAAAATTATGTTCGGCCACTCATGGCCGAACATACTGAGACTATTCAGCCATGAGTGGCCGAACAATCTCAGCATGTTCGGCCACTCATGGCCGAACAATCTCAGCATGTTCGGCCATGAGAGGCCGAGGTCTGTTCGGCCATGAGAGGCCGAACATTTCTATTCGGTTTGGCCACTCATGGCCGAACAGTTCTTTCGAATTCGGACTTCCAGGTCCAAACATGAGGCGGACGGAACTTTATATGAAACTTTAAAAACATGTAAAAACGAACAAAAAAATCCTTATATATTAACCTTGCCATTCGTCTGGGGAGTGTAAACCACCAAATCCTTGTTTATTTCCTCCTCCATTGCACCTTTTGCTTAGTAATATCATTATCCAAGTAAGTTAGAGGAATAATAACTTGTAGTGAGTAGTAGGGACGAAGATAGAGGGAAAAGGTATATGAAAAATATGGAGAAAGAGGAGATGATGAGAGGCTTTGAATGTGTAGGAAGAAGATTGAGGAAGAAGATGGAGGAAGAAGAGATAATGATAGGGTTTAAATGGGAAGAGAATAAATTGTGTGTGAAGATAAGAAATTTTCTGCATTTTAAAGGGAATTGGGTAATTTTGTAATTTTATATAGGGGCAAAGTTGGATTAAAAATTTATAACAAAATGATGTGTGATGAGAGATATTTTTGGTGTTCAAATAGCAGGGCTCGTGTGAAAAATGTCCTTTTTTCTAAAGTGGTGGCCCACTCGGATGGAAAATCTACACCGTTGCGTAAATGATGATGGGCCTGCCAAAAGTTTCAATTTCAATGCTGGAATGGAAAATCATAACCATCTGATTTTAACTTCATGATCAGTTGTAACCTTTTGCTGATAAGGTGTTCTTGTGGGCTGGTTTTAGCTCATCTGGGAATTCACTTACCTTAAGCCCAATCCAAATTTCTTTGTAGGTGAGACTGAGGGTGGGCCTAAGCCTAAGTAGGTTAAATCTGAATTGGGCATAGACTTTTGTTCAAACTAGACTTAAAATATGACCTCTCGGCTCAGGCCAATCACCTGTATTTCTTGTCTTGGAAATTTTGTTAGCCATGGATCCGTTGACCACACCATGAGGGACAACCAGATCATTGAGTGCTATGAACATGACATGTTTTCTAGGAAAAACAAATTACCATTTGATCAATTGTTATCTTGCTTCTTTGAGACCTTTAATTATGTATGTGATTCATTAACTCAAATGTGGTGTGGTGTGAATTACAGATCCAGAGGAGAACTTTCAAGGATGCATATCATAGCCCCAAAATTACGAAGTGAAGGAGTGCTCATGGGCCGCGCAGAGGGAGCTTAACCCAAACCAAGCCCATGTTTAGTTGGATTTGGACAATTTTATACATGGTCAGGCCAACAATAAAATTTAGCCATCACATCGAAGTTAATATGCACAATTATTAAAAACTAGCAAAAAGTGCTCCTTCTTATCAATAGCAATATAATTCATAATATCAGTATTTATGAATATTAGAAACTTATAATTTTTAAATAATGATATATTTTGGTATGCATACTGAGATGCTCCAAGTTGTATTAAAAATTAGTCGGTGATAGTTTATAAACACATAATATAGCTTATAAATGTCTTTTTTTTTGTGCGTACCTATGCACATCTGATGGGGCCTGCCAGTGGGCCCATTTGAATGGACCACACATACAGTACCCCTCTGAATTACACTGATCCCTTATTGTTTTACACCTATCCAAATGGACTATACCATTGGATCGACAAGTCAATTTTTAAACGGGTCAAACTTATTAGCTGTTGATAGAAGGTTTAAAATGATCAGATCACAGATAAGCCCCAACTAGATGAAGATCCAATCCCCCACCCCTCTCCCCAATTCCATATAATTATCAAGATAATGATATCCATTTGTACTTAAATCAATCAACGCAGTTAAATTGGAAGGAGTACTTCTCTTCCATATTGAAACAGGTCATAATCAATTGAGAGTTAACAACTACATCTGATTTCTCAAGTGAAATTAGCAAGCATATATTTATATATATATATATATATATTGGGGAGGGCTACAAAACGCAAACCTGGGAGTCAGTAAATATATAATCTAAGGAAGAAAGGGTTGACCTCTAATATTTTTTTTTTCTGACATTTGCATAATGTGCGGTAAGAAAGGTGAGTTAGTAAATCATCTCTTTCTTCATTGCGATGTAGCAGTCAGTGTATGGGGTACTTTTATCAAGAGGTGTAGATTTGCTTGGTATTGTCCGAACAACATTGCTGCTATTGTGGAGTTATGGATGGGTGCATATTTTGTTGGTTGTGGGCTTATTTAATTTGTGGAGGTTTGTCCATTTTGCTATCTTATAGTTTTTATGGAAAAAAAGGAACTATAGGAGCTTCTCAAGCTCCGTTTCTTCACTGGCAAATTTGATTTCTAAGATTACTATAAGGATTACAAAATAGGCTTTGGTAAGAAAAGAGTTTCTCCAATTTTAACATGGATTATATTCTTTTAAATTGGGAGGCTTGTATGGGTTGTGGCCCAATAAGTTGAGGAAAGTCGTTCCTTGGTCTCCCCCACATGTTGGGTGTAACGACCCAGTCCCAAGAGTGCTTGAATGTAAAGAATATAAGTAAGAATCTGCCCTAAACTGTCGAGGCGCCTTTTGGGGATAAAACCGTGAGGACTTCCATAAAAACTATAAAGTTAAGCGTGCTCGAGTCAGAGCAATTTTAGGATGGATGACCTCCTGGGAAGTCCAAAGCGGACAATACCTCGATGGTGTGGAGCGGGTTGTTACAGATGGTATCAGAGAAGGGGATGGCTCTCCTCTGAGTGGTGGAGGGTGAAGCCGTTGGGCTGAACCCCTTGGGGACCTCTTGAATCCGCGTCCCATACAGGGGCGGGAACAAAGTCCCACATCCCTTATGAGGCCGTCTTCGGTCCGATATGTGTGGATATGGGGACATATCCGGCGGAAGCTGGTGGGCCTGTAACGACCCAGTCCCAAGAGTACTTGAATGTAAAGAATATAAGTAAGAATCCGTCCTAAACTGTAGAGGCGCCTTTTGGGGACAAAACCGTGAGGACTTCTATAAAAACGATAAAGTTAAGCGTGCTCGAGTCAGAGCAATTTCAGGATGGGTGACCTCCTGGGAAGTCTAAAGCGGACAATACCTCGATGGTGCGAAGCGGGTTGTTACATTGGGTTTTTAAAGTTTAATGTGGACAGTGCTTCAAGTGGTAAACCAAGGCTAGCATGTATTGGAGGTGTGCTTCACAATAACAAGAGGGGGGTCTTACTTATATTCTCTAGGAACGTGGGTGTTTACGATTCCAACGAAGCAGAGGTCTTAGCCATTTTGGAGGCTTTGAGGATCTTCTTGGAAGGTATAATGGTCAGCTGCTAGTGAAAAGTAACTCTTCGAAGGCGATCACCTGAGTGTCTAATCGGAGAAAGAATCCCTGGAAATTTTAATTTTTATTTCTGGAAATTAGAGAGTTATTTTCTACTATCTCAGTTTCTTTTCATCATGAGGTTATATTTGCCAACTATATGGCAAATACTTTAGCCAAACAAGGGATTGGCAGGTTAGTTCCTTAGGTGAGAGAGGTTATGTAATTTAGTGGGAGTGGTTCATTGCTCTTGTACCTTCCTTTTTGAGTTTGTTACTTTGTTTGTTAGTTCCCTATAATAAATTTGCATTACCAATTCAATAAAAAAATTAATATTTTTCTAGTTGCAAAAACCAAATAATTGATGTAACTTTTACCTTTTAATAAGATGCTTTCAATTTTTTATCAAAATAATAATAATAATAATAATAACTATTTTAAGTTATTTGTGATGATTAATCAAATAATAATACGACTATATAATGTATATAGTAATAAATTCATTGAACATTACATCATCACCAACCTAGGGCTCAAATGGATAGTGAATGGGTGAAGATTCAAGGCCATTCAATCATTCTAATGATAATACTGGGCACATATGGCATGCAAATTTTAATAAAGTCAAAATGTTCAATGCCCCAGAAAATGGTACCGTCCATTATTATGGTCCATTGCACATCCGCCTATTTCATTTTAAGGTTGCAACATGGGCTTGACCCTGGCTTGCATGTGAAGAATAATTTATTTATTTATTTATTTGGGCTTGACCCCGGCTTGCATGTGAAGAATGTTATTTGCACTAAGATTGTTGAGGCTAGAAGCCGAGTCCATATGGCATGCAAGATTTAATAAAGTCAAAATGTTCAATTGGTACCCTCCATTATCATGGTCTATTGCACATCTGCCTATTTCGTTTTAGGGTTGCAATATGGTCCGTGGCATGTATGTGAAGAATGATTTATTTTATTTTATTAGGATTTGGTGGAGTCCACACCGTTCTAATTCAAGATATGGAATATCCAAATAAGGCAACTAAGATGGTGCAAGATTCCAACCCAATCTGTACTTAAAATTACTTTAAAAAAAGTGAAAAAAAATTTAATTGGCCAAGAAGATGGAATGGAGAGGAATTCCAATCAAATCAGTCCACTTCCCATATCAGCCAAACAAATTCCATATTGAAAAAGAACTCACCATCAGATGCCTAAAGTCCATGCCATATCAGTCTCCATTCCCCTCTCTCCACGCCAATTTTTCTCTCTCTCCTGTATATTTTCAACTCATTCTCCAATTCAATCACACAACCACCTATTCATCTCCCTCACGTCTCATCCACTCACCATCCAATCACCAACCCACCATTCCATGCCTAGATTCTCTCTTATTCCAACCAAACAGTCCCACACTTCTACACCAACTCAGAAACTCAAATCTCTCTTTTATATATATATATATATATATATATTTCAAACCATTCTTTAATATATATGTCCCAGCCATAAGCCACTATCACATTTATACGCTCCACACCAACATCCCTTTCTCTCTCTTTCCATTTCTCACACTACCATTCACTCCATCTCTAACCCCTTCCATCACACATCCATCACCAAAGTGGGGTTTGGCCAAGCCCACTATTGGGTTCATTCTCTTCCGTCCATCATCTTGTCTTGTTCATCTATTCCTCCCTTGCTGATGCATGAAGATTGAAGCCGAATCACGCGCGAAGTCCCGTCTACTTTTTAATGTCTTACTCTAGAGTAAGGATAGATTTTCTTTTTCTAGTTTTAATTATTTTTGGGGATTATTGGTTGTATTAGTTCGTTTTAACTTAAAATACACAATTAGTGAGGTCAAGGTGTCCCGCCTTAGATTAGTATCGTGTGTTTGTGTGTGGTGACAGCACACAATTAGTGTAGTGTTTTTGTGAACTTTTATTAATTCTGCCAATACAGTATTTTAATTTCCCATAATAAAAGAAACTATAATTCTTTTTAATTATTTTTATCCATTATATTTGAATGATTTATTTCTGATTTTTAGTTATAGGCATGGTCGATTTATTTTTCTTCAATTGGTGACCTGATCTAGTTTATTATTTTGAAGTTTCTAGTTCTAGAATTGTTTTAGTTTAGGATTTTAAGGTTAGGTTTAATTTGTATTTATTTTCAGATTTGGAATTGTACTTTAAATTTAATTTTCATATTTAGCAATTGTGTAATTTTAAAGATTTTATTAAGCTAACAATAGGTTTTCAACTAGGACAGATTTTATGTAAAAATCAGCTCCCTGGGAATACAATCCCTACTCACAGGGTAAAAATACAATTGGTACTTTGTACTTGGGGCCATCGATCAGTACCCATTTGAATTACACTAATCCCTTATTTTTTACACCCATCCAAATAGACTATACCATTGGATCAACAAGTCAATTTTTAAACAGGTCAAACTTATTAGCTGTTGATAGAAGGTTTAAAATGATCAAATCACAAATAGGCCCCAAAGAGATGAAGATCCAATCCCCCACCGCCCTCCCCAATTCCGTATAATTATCAAGATAATGATATCCATTTGTACTTAAATCAATCAATGCAGTTAAATTGGAAGGAGTACTTCTCTTCCATATTAAAACAGGTCATAATCAATTGAGAGTTAAAATCTACATGTGATTTCTCAAGTGAAATTAGCAAGCATATATAGATATATATCTATATTGGAGAGGGCTATAAAACGCAAACCTGGGAGTCAGTAAATATATAATCTAAGGAAGAAAGGGTTGACCTCTAATATTTTTTCTGACATTTGCATAATGTGTAGTACGGAAGGGGAGTCAGTAAACCATCTCTTCTTTCATTGTGATGAAGCAGTCAGTGTATGGAGTAATTTTATCGAGAGGTGTAGTTTTACTTAGTGTTTGTTCGAATAATATTGCTGCTGCAGTGGTGCCATGGATGGGTGCATATTTTGTTAGTTGTGGGCATATTTTGTGGAGGCTGGTCCATTTTGCTATCTTATGGTCCTTATGGAAAGAAAGGAACGATAGGATCTTCTCAAGTTCCGTTTCTTTGGTGGCAAATTTGATCTCTAAGGTTGCAATAAGGATTGCAAAAATGGTCTTTGGAAAGAAAAGAGTTCTCCAATTTTAACGTGGATGATATTCTTTCAAATTGGGAGGTTTGTATGGATTGTGGCCCAATAAGGTGAGGAAAGTCGTTTCTTGGTCTCCCCCACTTGTTGGTGTTAGTTTTTGTGGACTCAATCCATCAGTTGATGTAATAAATTGATTAATTTCTTTATTTATCAATAATATCATGCTTTACTTTCATAAGATGAATGTTATTCTACTACTTCATGCACATGACCAATACATATGACATAATGGTTCATGAGTTGAACCGGGTCCCATTAGTATATTAGATGTGATATATGTGCATGGATGAGATCCACACGCGGGAGATATATGTCACAAATCTTATACTTAAAATAGCTTCACAACCAGTAATGAGATTGGGCATCTCATTTGATAAGGTTGCAGCACTTTGATCACTATGAGATAGTGTGATTTGTCTCAATCATCAGAATGTAAGATTCTGGATCAATGGTGCTGATACATTGGATGTATTGAAGGACCATGAGATGCACCTTATGGTATTCCGTCTCAATAATAAGGTATGCTCTCATAATTCCCTTGCAATAGGCTCTCAATCCTGAGACATTGACGAACTCAAGTTTCTATCTATTCATTTGCTTTGAGTCACCAATGAGTGAGGCCGACTATAGGTTAACACCTCGGTGTCTTGGGTATGTGGTAGTAGAACTGTGGGAACGTTGAATGATCAAGATGGAATCTATCTCTATTATCCCCTTGTGCCAATTAATGGATTTGTCATTAGTAAGTGCGCACCCATCTCAATTAAGAGTTAATTGGATGGTACTTATGATTACTGTGATTAATTGGGGCTCAAGGATAATAAGATGTGGAACTTAGATTGGAAGAGACGGATTTATTCCAATTGATCCACGGATATTGATAGAGGGGCCTACTTGTGGTAATTGGGAAGTTTAGGGTCTTCATTGTAATTTATTCCTAAGACTGGAGTGCAATTGCATTTATATAGTGGTGTTATTTGCAATTAACTGTGGGCCCGGATTGCACATGAGATGTGGGGTCGCGGTGTTCCAGTTGGAGCCAGCTTTCTAAGGAATCCCTAGTGGTCCCCACGCTAGCCCAAGATATTGGAAAACACTAATCCGACTTGGACTCTAAGAATAAGAGTTTGGAAGGGAGAAAGTTGCTAATTGCTTTGGAAGTAAGACTTCTATTTCAATTAGACAAGGGAGAAATTTGGAAGTCTATATAATATCCTTGGACGTCCAAAAGAGTCTCCCTCACGCCAAAAACCCTTTCGTGCAAGAGTTGCGTGAGTTACTCTCCTCTCCTTTCTTCTAGTTCCTTGGAGTCTCGAGTGGAATTTCTCCTGAAGATTCCACCATTCTTCTTGAGAAAGGAAATCCAATTCGGGTCATAGCGTGGAAGGCTAAGAGGTGTTGAAGAAATCCATTAGAACACTGCGGATCTCCAAAAGGTATGATCTACTTCTTCCATGTCGTAGATTATTTTGGGTGCTTAGTGCTGGTAGAATTTTACTGTACATGGTCACGAGATTGAGGGTAACGCATCCTGGATTGGGTTTTGGTCTTATGGATAGTGACTTACATGGTAGTCTAAACATGGAAATAAAAGGGCTATAGGGAAATTCACCATGCCTTGCCCTTTCACGGGAAACCAAGGAGACCATGATGCCCTTTACACTTAGCCACAAATAAACCAATAATTAAAAGGAAAGAAAAACACCTGGGCCATGTGGAGGAGAGGACTAGTCTTTTATTACAGCACTTTCTATTTATGGATGAATGCTTATTTTAGAGTATTTCCATATTTGTTCCAAACATAGCAAATTCCAAAATTGGTCAAATCAAATTAATTTTTGGAAAGAGTTCTAATTAGAGTTGGTAGGCCCATGAGATGGATCTATTGGTAACACTAATTTTAGAAACTGGGCTTTCCTTAAAATAACTTGACTTGGAACCAATCATTGTTCTTATCATGAGATGAATATATACCTATATTTGATGGACCCATACACCTATAAGGAAATCCTCAACTCTAAAATATTAAGTGGGAGCGGGGCTTTTCTATACATATAAAAATCCCCATGGTTTTCCACCATAGGTCCATTGTAAGGAAAGTATTAGCCTTGCGCCATTTTGCGAATGGCCATTCCCCACGGAGGGCTTGTATTTATCTGGATACTGGATATGGATCTCCTATGGATAGTGTTGATGAGACGGGGTGGGAGCCCACTCCCCAAGGAGGAGCTACCCACAACGGTTGTCATGCAATGCTAGTTGGTGGGTCACACTTAACTAAAATAATGATGTAGTATCCCTAAGGATTTGCCTCATATATTTTAGAAACCGAAGCTAATCGGGAGTCATACATTATTTGGTATGAGATACCTAGATTGTAATGAATGAAAGGGATCATGGATAGTTAGTCTTAATCCAAATCTTGACCAACTTTGATCCGCACCAGTCTAGGAGGTATTTGCACTCCCCAAGGAGGCATACCCCGTAGGATTGGGATTCCGATGTATTCTGAATTTTGTGGTTATGAGGATTCCCACATAAATTTGGTAGAATACTAAACCCTAATGTCATTTAAATTTATTAATTGAATGTATGGTTATGTGCTACAGTATTACAAGCATGAATTTGAAAATCTATCCACGAGACCCACCTACTTCCAACAGTTGGGTTTTACAGTTTAAAGTGGACAATGCTTCAAGTGGTAAACCAAAGTCGGCAGGTATTGGAGGTATGTTTCACAATAGCAAATGGGAGGTCTTACTTATGTTCTCTAGGAAGGTGAGTATTTGCGATTCTAATGAAGTAGAAGTATTAGCCATTTTGGAGGCTTTGAGGATCTTCTCTGTAAGGTATAATAGTCAATTACTAGTGGAAAGTGACTCTTCCAATGCGATCACTGAGTATCTAATCTGAGAAAGAATCCCTGGAAATTTCAATTTTTATTTAATGAAATTAGAGAGTTATCTTCTACTATCTCAGTTTCTTTCCATCATGAGGTTAGATCCACCAACTATATGGCAAATGCTTTAGCCAAACAGGGGTTGACAGGTTAGTTTCTTGGGTGAGAGAGGTTATGTAATTTAGTAGGAGTAGTTCACTGCTCTTGTACCCTCCTTTTTTAGTTTATTACTCTGATTGTTGGTTTCCTTTAATAAATTTGTGTTATCGATTAAAAAAAATGCAAATTCATTCATAGATTAATATTTTTTTAGTTGCACAAACCAAATAATTGATGTAACTTTTACCTTTTAATAAGATGCTTTCCACTTTTCATCAAAATAATAATAATAATAATAATAATAATAATAATAATACTAACTATTTTAAGTTATTTGTGGTGATTAATCAAATAATAATACAACTGTATAATGTATATAGTAATAAATTCATTGAACATTACATCATCACCAATCTAGGGCTCAAATGGATAGTGAATGGGTGAAAATTCAAGGCCATTCAATCATTCTAATGATCATACAGGGCACTATGGCATGCAAAATTTAATAAAGTCAAAATGTTAAATGCCCCATATAACGGTACCGTCCATTATTATGGTCCATTGCACATCAGCCTATTTCGTTATAGGGTTGCAACATGGGCTTGACCCTGGCCTGCATGTGAAGAGTGATTTATTTTATTTATTTGGGCTTGACCCTAGCTTGCATGTGAAGAATATTACTTGCACTAAGATTGTTTAGGCCAGAAGTCGAGTCCATATGGTATGCAAAATTTAATAAAGTCAAAAATTTAATTGCCCCAGATAATGGTACCCTCCATTATTATGGTCCATTGCACATCTGCCTATTTCGTTTTAGGGTTGCAACATGGTCCCTAGCCTGCACGTGAAGAATAATTTAATTTAATTTATTTTATTATTATTATTTTTGGGCTTGACCCCAGCTTACATGTGAAGAATGTTACTCGCACTAAGATTGTTCAGGCTAGAAGTCGAGTCCAGTTTAAGCAAAGTCTGGATTTTTAATGTAGAGTGCAATTTGAGATCGACTCGAGCTTCCGCCTATTTGCTCTTCGGTACTTGTATGATTTGATATAAAAGAAGATTAAGAGCTGAATATCTAAAAATGACTATCAAATAGTTATTCTTTTCACAAAAGCTGAATAGAGAGTAAATTGGAAATGAATACACGGCCATCACCCTAATAATTGAGATTTAATGAAATCTAAGTTCTCATTTATATTGTTGCCTTACATTCTTTGCCCTCTTCAATGATCCTTTGGTGGAGTGCATTTCCCATAAATTCATATGTAAACTGGTCATTAAGAAAAATAATAAGAGCAATCTATTCCGATCAATTGATCCTCTTGTGATCATTCATCTGTCATTCAATCAAAATTTCAATAAACCATATTGAATTACGTTCAATAAAAATCATTAATGATCACGAGGCAATTTCCATGATATCATATTACATTGACCATAGAGTAACCGTCCTTTGCTTGTCAGAAGTCATTTATATACTACACTATATTACACTCTAAAGTAATCAAGTCGAACAGTAAGTTTCACTTTAGTTAGAATGATGTAGACTATTTGATTGACTCGATCATCAAAATGAGATTAATTATGAACAAAACTCCCTTCTTTAGATCAATAAATTAGAAGATTTATAATCCCCACAAGCAAAGCACGTGGGAGGGACGTCAACTCTCATAAAAACTGGTTCATATGACCCCTTTTGGGTGAAATATTGTTGCAGAGAACATTTTTATGGGTGTACATGTTTCCGGTCCATCGAGTCGGCTGGAAGGAACAGCACGTCAATCGAGCCAATAAATTCGTCAGTAGGGTAGGGTTCATTTACCCAAAGCCATTTAAAATCAGAGTTCCCTATTTATCGGCATCTGGCTAAATTTTAACATTATTAGACTTGGGCCTAGGATTATTAAAAAGTAGACCATGTAATTCAATTATAAAAGCTAAAGGAAGAGGATCATCATGTTCTACAAGCAATCGGTACAACAATAGGCCAACGTCTAATTACAGTGAAATTAGGCTTGATACCAGTACATATGGAGGACCATGATTTTGAGTGGCCCAATGCCCATATATTGCGAAGGAAGACCAGATTTTAAGCAGTTTGAAATGGTTAAAATTGAAAACAAGCAGTGTGTAGAAACCCCTAATTCAAATTCAAAGGAAATTGGCAATACCATTGTACTTTGTTATTTCATTTTTACCAACGACATCCATGAAAACAAGGTGAGAAACTGGAACTGAAGCAGATACTTAATACCCAAGATACAAGGTATAAATTTACCCAAATAAAAAAATAAAACAAAATAAAATCAATGACAGAAGGAGTCCCTTTGCCTCGCTTGTAAATAATTCCTAAGAAATTGGCGGCTTTCTATTCAAGGACTATATATAAAAGTGAAGGATATCAAAGGTAAAGACGTTGGCATCGAAACATGCATACTTTTACATGAGTTTGAACGATAAGTGTGCTCCACTTGTTCAAAGTGGTACCTTATTTGAGCTCGCCATTTAAGAATCCAAGCTACCCATATCGCATGCCCATGAACGTAAAAGCACCATAACAAGATTCACTTCAACAGTTGTAGAGATCGCTATCAGATTAATCATATATACGTTAGCAAATACACTAAACTCCAACAAAGTTAAGAACGTATTATATATATTCTCTATCTAAAGGAACGGCACACCTAGAATGGGGGGAACTTAGATGAGTGCCAAATTGATTGGATGCAAGTAGAATGAGGAGATTGGATTTATTATTAACTTACAATATTAAAATGGTGGGGTGAAGGATACATTCATCCCACCTTTGTGTTGCTAAACTCACTTATTACAGGGACTTCATGGTCCCTCTTCATATCCAATTCTGATCCTTCACTCTTTTGTCTTTCACAAAAAGATCCTTTTATTTTATTTCCTATAAGATATTAGGCAAAGGGCCTTCAGCTCAGCTATGGGCAGAAGGTGAGGAGGTAGTTAGCACCAGTGCAAGTAAAAGTACTGCTACCATCGTTGTAAGCATAGCTATAAGCAAGAGGGCAAGCATTCTTGAAGATCATGGAGTAGTTAGTGGGCTTGCATTTATCTGGACCATCATACTGCCCCTTGCAACAGTACTCATCCGTTCCAAATGCAAGGCATGCACTCTTGCACCCTACCGTTGATCCATCTGGTCCCGTCAATCTCAGCTCTGGCGGGCAGACAGCGTTCACATCCGCAGGGCACCCGCTCCCACGACAATCACCGGTCCCGCCTTGTGGGGTGATCGAGAATGGCAGGTTAAAGCCATCAACTAGGCTGGTGTCATAGTAATCTTGGGTGCCTCCGGTCCCCAGAGTGAACTCCACCAATGTGGCCGGGGGTGCACCCCCAGCACCGTTGCATGGGATTTGACCCCCGCAGTCACCAGTGACACAGGTGAATTTTCCGCTGCCGTCAGTGGTGCAGCCTGTCCGGCCCCACATCCGGCCTTCCCACCCCGCCGGCGCCTCGACTGTCTGTGATGCACCCACGTCAAGTTGGAACCCAGTCTTGTCCAATTGGGGCTTGCCATAATTGTTCAAGGTGCCGGCCCACACTGTGTAGGTGCACTTGTTAGTGAAGGTGAATGTGACAGACTTGGCCCCTGGAAATCACCATGCAAAAAAATTATTGTCATGAGAGTCTATTTCAATAAAAAAAAATTTTTAATTTTTTTTCACATATTTCTCTACCGTTGATGGTCCTATTCAGTGGTCTCTTTGTTTGGTTGATGGACAGTCAATCAACCATTAAGGCTCTGCACTAGACCCACTTGTTAAAATCTGAACGTCTATTAATTCCATCCGTTGCATTTGCTCTAGTCAAATTTCAGTCCAAACTCCCAAACTGATTTAACAAGTGCGCCCACCGAGGAGCCATACAAAATATGTTTAAAGAGAAGATTCAGGCTTTTTAAGAAAAAAAAACACTTCATGATATTTTTGCAAAGAAATGCTGATTTTTAGTGATGTCTTGGAATTTACAGAATACTGCAAAAATTAAAAGTATCATGAGGTAAATTGAAATGAAATGGTAAAATTATAAAAATCAGATTTTCAACAATATCGTTTGTTTTTTTTCATTTTTAAAAATTCCTAGATTTATATATATATATATATATATAATTTATATTTGTGACAAAAGCCAATGGTATGTTGTCATAGAAGTCTTTATATATGAAAACAGCCCGACATTCTATATTTAGAATCTTGGCCTTTTCTTAATTCCTGGTGCAGATATTTCTTTTTTATTTTATATTTTGTATCAATTCAGCTGAAAAGCATAGTACCTAGTAGTAAAGGTTTCTACCATGATCATTAGTGGGAAACAAAAAAATAAAAATTGTATTGAAACTCTTCTCTCTATAAGTATATTCATTCTTTTTTCTCATTTACAAGTAAAACAACCAAAGAATGAAAAAAAAAAAAAATGAAGATTTGCATTTCTTAATTTTTCTAACATTTTAAGTTGCTACTGATTCTCTATGGGTTTAGTCTGAAACATAAATTTTTTATCGAAATTCTTCTCCAGTCTACTTGTATTCGATTTTACGTTATTTACATTTAAAACACACTAATAACTAAGGAAATCTATCAAGATTTACATTATTTTTGGCTCTTTTTTAAAGTTTCATAGCCTATTTTAAATGACTTTAGTTGAAATAAAATTAAATTAATAAATAAAACTCTATTGACCGTTCCCAACATCTCATCATATTTTTTATTTTATTTACAACTAAGACATCATAAGAAAAAACTAAAAAATTAAAGATTAATCATATACATATATATATTATAAACAACTTTTAATCTTTTGTAAAGGGAAAGACCAAAATAAATATATGGTATTAGCAGAGGTGGACCCAGGGTGTTCCAGGGGGCTCAATGTAAAACAAAAAAAAAAACCTTTGAGGAGTTCAATGTAAAAAAACCATTAATTCTCAGAGTTTACAAGAGTGTTTTTTTTTTTTTTTCTGGACTTTTTCAGATTTGGATGGGGAACTTTCTACTTAGGTCCGCCAATGGAATTAACGTACCAGCCCATTTAAAGGGTTCAATTTGTACGAAGGTGTTTCTCAAAACTATGCATTACATGGACCATTTAACCTATTAACTTACTGGATTTTCTGCCATACGCTCCATTCGGATGGTTACCATCACCACAGTGAGACATATGAAATTTAAGAGGGTCCCACCTTTGGAGAGGTCGGGATGAGCACTCCATAGAGTACATAGAGCAGGAGAAATTTTGCCACTGAAATAGTACCCTCGCGAAAGTTTTAAAACTCATAACCTTATTTGGACCCATGGATTTAGCTTACAGTATCTCAATTACTAATGGTATGGACCCATGGATTTAGCTTACAGTATCTTAATTACTAATGGTTTGATACTGCAGAAAGAGAGAGAATTGTAAATTCACATGTAACTAAAAATAGTTTAAATCCCAAAATTATCCTTCACATGATATTTGACGGTGTACATCTATACAATCAAGTTATATGCTACAAATTGGCCTTAAAAACTGCCTCTTACCATTGCAGTAAGAGGTTTGGTTCTTACTAAACTATCGAGGGTTTGAACTTCGCCAGATACCTTTCATTTCTAAAAGATTTGTTACCTCAACCAAGGTTCTCTTTCCTCACCAAGTGAATTCTCTAACTACTTCCGAAGTGCATTACCTCACCCAAGGATTATGATCTCAACCCCACTACGGTTGATATAGCCAAAAAAAAAAAAAAAGGGCCTTGCTCAGCAGGGTAAGTGGGAACCTTTGCCTTTCCTTTGTCTGCATTCTGGCGTCTGGCAATGGGCCTAAAAGAGTTCCTTTGTATATCATCTAACACACAACTAAGAATGGAAAAAGAACAAAGGCGGAGCTCACCTGAGACAAATAGAGCCAAAACAAAGGAGAGGATGACACATTTTTCCATGGCTAGGATATGGGTATTAGGATTCTCAATGTTGGATGCACAGATGGAGGATTGGGAGGGGGAATTTATAGAGGAATAGGGCAGGTTTTTCTTCGAAACTTCAAATGTTTGCGGGTCAAATAAGGAAAAATTTTGGCCCGTACGTTTTGGATTTGGATAACCTTATCCCTGCTGTTTTCATCCGTTACCTTATGCCTTCTAATTTGGGTTCACATTGTCCCTGGAATTTGAGAAGAAGGATTTTGGGGGTGCGCTAATTTCATGGATTTATCAGTTCGTGCACATGTGACTAGCAATGAAGCATATGCAGTATACATGCGCTGTCCATATGATTTTAACCAGGGGTTCTATTGGAGTTGGCCTCCGCCCATATACATATATATATATGGTCCCACTAGAAATTTGACTGCTAAATTGAAATTTTACATTGGCCCTTAAAAATTGGAAAACCTCCCTCATATTATAGAATATTTGACGAATTTATTTAACAGTAGCTCCTTCAAAAAAAAATATATTTCGTACATCGGGCTCCCCTGAGACAAATTTCCTACTGCGGCCCCAGTTCACGGCCCAACCTCTTCCGTGTATGTTAGTATACGGATACCAGGATTATTTAATTTGTCGTGCATGTTGGTGCATGGACTGTCGGTGTGATTAATTTTCGGAGCATGATGACTGTGGTTTATGGACTGTGCAGTCAGCATAATTTAATGAGCCGTGCATGTTGATGTATTGACAATGTCCATTGGTATGATTTCATTCTGAATCCAAAGAGGTGAAAGAAAGAAAATTACTCAAGAAATCATAATCTTCAAAAACCCAACACAATTATAATTATTAAGCATATTTCAAAAAACAGCATCAGCAGTATGGGCCAGGCAAAAAACCCTCATTGGTGCATGTTGGTGTATAGGATACATTGGTCTGATTTCATTTAGAATCCAAAATGTAAAGAAAGAAAATTTTTACTAAAACCACAGAATATTAAAACAAAAAAAAATACTTCTTATTTTTAAAAATTAAGAGGACCATTTTATTTATAAGACCTCTTTTTTTGTTTTATTCTATTTTTAATAAATAGTTAACTGAATGTTTTATAATTTTTACCATACTGTATTTTTTCTCAGTGGATTGTCAAAGGGCTAAATTAAATTCAGCCTGGATAAAACAAGAATCACCTTGGCGGCAATGAGCAACCCTGTTCGGCTTAAATAGAGTCGGGTCAAATCTAACTTGGTTACAATTCTAACGAACCTTCTAGAAAATATCACAAGTTCTAAGTTTGATCACAAGTTTCTAAGTTTGACTTTGACCAAAATCAATGGCGCAAATGAATTGCACATACATCGCTTGCCCTTCTAGAAGTGACTATGGGTCAGATCTCCCAGCCCAAATGCGATCCATTTATAAAATGGGTCAGATAACCATAACGTACAACATCGCAGGTCAACCCGACGCGACCCATGGTAACACGCATGGCCATTTTTGAGTTTCTACTGGTCGGGCTGACCTGCATCCTTTTAATGAGTCAAGATACCCAACCATTTCATCGAACCTAATCATTTTTTATTTGTAAGCTAAGCTTGAGCCTAATTTTATGTTAACGACTATTGGGGGTCGAGAACCTAGCTTTTCATTGGGAAAATTGGGTTCAAACTTAAGTATGTTATAAAATATTTAGTGGATGCCCACCCTGGGGCCCACATTAGATATGGAAAGCAAGAGTCCTACTATATTGGTTTGCTTGGGGAGGAAGAAATCCTATTCTATAAATAAAATCCCCTTCCCCCCTTTTATGTACACATCTCATTCAAAAAGAAAAGCTCTCTCTCTTTCTCCCTCTCTACTCTCTCTCCCCTCTTTTTAATACGTTATCAGCACGAGTTCTAATAGTTTTAATTTTTTTTCTTTTGGAGTGTTTTAGAGATCAGATTTTTTTTAGTCAAATGTCCGTCACTTTATTTTTCTCTGGCTTTACTTCTTCCGTTAGAAAAAGGGCGAGAGAGAAGTGCAGCCATATGTACTCATTACCGGTCATCACGTTACCAGTTTCAAGATCTGTATCACGTTACAAGTCAAATCTACACGTTACAAGTTGATCACGTTATCTCTGTGCACTTTTGTCCCCTTGTCTTCATTCATCTTCCCTTCTCTCTCTCTCTTTTTTTTTTTTCTTTCTTTTGTTTTATCAAGAAGTGGGGTTGTTGGCTGGTTTTCGCCAGCGTGCCCCACCTACGAAAAGCTCAGAAGCAGATCTACACGTTACAAATAAAAGGAGGAAGATCTAATGGTAACATAATTTTCATTATTTATATTCCTTTATTTGTTGAATAATTATTTATGCTATGATTATTTATTTATTTATTATTATCATTATAAGGGGAGATCAAGAATGGATCATAAATAAGAACCTGAAGTTCTATATTAATACGGGCCTGCAGTTCCGTAAGAACCAAAAGTTCTTTTCTAAATCCAGACCAGAAGTTCCGTAAATTATTAAAATCTGAAACCAGAAGTTCTCAGATCCACAATATGAACTTGAAGGTTCATTCCTAATCAAACCTGAAGTTTGATATTTCGATCCAGAAATAAAAGTAATATGCCATAACATCAAGCCCGAAGCCTTGATAGAACTTGAAGTTCAAAAATTAAAGAACCTGAAGTTCTGATCAGAAACCTGCAGTTCCAAATCAAGCCAGAAGCCTTGTCAAAACTAGTTGTTTTTGGATTATTAAAATTAATAACATGATGTTATTCAATTTTAAATTGGCAAACTTGATCTGACATAGCTCACCCCTTAATTTATTCTAAATGCCTTACAATTTTTATTATTTATATTTTATCTTTTGCATATCAATGATCATGTTAATTTTTCTTTCCAGCTCTTGCATAATGTCGAACTTAACCAAACTTGAATTTAAAGCCCTTAACATTACCGGGGATAACTACTTATCCTGGCACTCGAATGCAAAATTACATTTGCAATCTAAAAAACTTGGAGAGACGATAAAAGAAGGTAATAAAGAGTCCCCGGAGAATAGGGCATTGGCACTTATCTTCTTACGTCATCATAAACATGATGATTTAGTTTTCGGCTTCTTAATTTTGATAAACATTTTATGGATGTTTTGTGATGAGTGATTTTTTTTTTATCAATTTGATGAAATTTCTCTTATGAAGTTTTCTTAATCATGTGATTGTTTAGTTACATTTTTTTTTATTATCTTTTGTTTAAAGGTATGGATCACAACAATGGGGATACTCACTGTCTTGTAGATAGTGCTACAACATATACCATTCTGAAAAACCAGAAGTTTTTCTCAGAATTGATATTGAATCCACGAAAGGTATCCACCATAGCTAGACCTGTGCAAATAATTGAAGGCTACGGAAGAGCCCACATAACGTTACTTAATGGTACTCATTTATTCATTAAAGATACATTGTTCTCCAGCAGTTCCCGAAGAAACTTGCTCAGTTTTAAAGACATCATAATAAATGGATACCATATTGAGACTGCTAATGAAGGTAACAAGGAAATGTTACTTATCGTTACTAGTATTGGAAGCCGAAAGCAAATACTAGAAACATTAAGTGCACTTTCTTCTGGGTTATATTATACAACGATATCCATCGTCGAATCACATTCGGTTTTGAGTAAAACGAGATAGTTCAGCCTGAAGCTTAAACCAACCCCAAAGTTTAGTAATCCTCAAGCCTTATTGCTTTGGCATGATAGACTAGGGCACCCCGGAGTTACCATGTTAAAGAAAATCATTGATAACTCTGTTGGACACCCTTTAAACAACCATAGTTTGACCATACCAAATGGGTATCTATGTGTCCCATGTTCACAGGGAAAGTTAATCACTCGATCTTCCTTCGTCAAGATTGCATTAGAATACCCATCTTTTCTGCAAAGGATACAAGGCGACATCTATGAACCGATCAATCCACCTAGTGGACCTTTTAAGTATTTTATGGTTCTGATTGACGCTTCCACCCGTTGGTCGGATGTTTGCCTACTTTCAACTAGGAATATAGCCTTTGCCCGTCTATTAGCATAAATCATTAAACTTAGAGCCCATTTCCCTGATAATCCTATTAAGTCTATACGACTTGATAGTGCAGGTGAGTTTACATCGTAAGCCTTCGATGACTACTGCTCATCTCTAGGCATTGTTGTCGAACATCCTGTCCCTCATGTCCATACCCAGAATGGCTTAGCTGAATCCCTAATTAAGCGCATTCAACTTATTTCTAGGACCCTGTTGATGTAGTCCAAATTACCAGTTAGTGCTTGGGGACATGCTGTATTACATGCATCAATGCTCATTCAACTTTGACCCACAGCCTACCATCAATACTCTCCCGCACAGCTTATATCGGGACATCAACCTACTATCTCCCATTTGTGCAAGTTTGGTTGCGCTGTTCTAGTCCCTATACCACCCCCTCAACGTACTACGATGGGACCACAACATAGGTTAGGCATCTATATCGGCTATGACTCTCCTTCTATTATTCGCTTTTTAGAACCAATGACAGGAGATGTTTTTACTGCTCATTTTGCTGATTGTCAATTCGATGAGACAAAATTCCTGCCGTTAGGGGGAGATAAAGAACGTATTGTTCCTGCAGAACAACCCGTTCCTGAAGAACGGCGTGAACTAACGTGGAATGCTTCCACTTTGTCTCATTTAGACCCACGTACTTCACAATGTGAATATGAAGTCCGTAGAAATGTGCACTTACAAGAAATTGCAAATAAATTACCCGATGCATTTAACGATGCAGCAAAGGTAACTAAGTTACATATTCCAGCTATGAATGCACCTGCTAGACTTAATGTCCCTGTAGGACAAAGTCAAAAAGTGGCAACAAAAGAGTCTGTAATACGCCAGAAGCGTGGCAGATTTATAGGTTCAAAAGATATAGCTCCACGGAAAAGGAGAAATATACAATCATCATATCCTCCCAAAGATACACTTAACACTCCTGAAGAGTTTCCTCCTGAAGAGGGTCATAACACTCCCGAAGAAGTTATGGAAAACTCCACTCTCTCTAGAATGACGAAAGTCCTTGATGAGACTATAAAAGCCCCCGAAGTGGCACCGGTACAGGATAATGAAGAGATCTCTATATTTTACAATTATTCAAGAGAGAGATGGGATAGAAAAAGAATTGTCATCGATGACGCATTTGCATATGTGGTAGTTATACATATATCAATGGAACATGAGAATGATGATTGGGATACAGAACCACGTACTATAAATGAATGTCGACAAAAAAAAAGATTGGCCAAAATGGGAAACTGTTATTACAGCAAAGTTAGAGTCTCTCAATAGACGTGGTGTATTTGGACCCATAGTACAAACCCCAAAAGGTATTAACCCTGTCGGTTATAAGTGGGTGTTTGTAAGGAAAATAAATGAAATGAATGAGATCATTAAATACAGGGCAAGACTTGTGGCACAAGGTTTCCTGCAGAAACCCGGGATTGGTTATGAGGAAACATGCTCCCCTGTTATGTATATAACGACATTCAGATATCTGATAAGTTTAGCGGTTTTTGAAAATTTGGGTTTGAGACTCATGGATGTTGTGGCCGCTTATCTGTACGGGGACTTAGACACAGAAATTCATATGAAAATCTCAGAAGGATTTACTTTGCCTGAAGCAAAGCCCAAAAGTACGTACTCAATACAATTGAGACGATTATTGTATGGATTGAAGCAATCCTGAAGAATGTGGTACAATCATCTCAGTGAATATTTGTCTAAGGAAGGATATGAAAACAATCCCATTTGCCCATATATCTTCATAAAGAAATCCTCAAAAGAATTTGCAATAGTGGCAGTTTATGTCGATGACATAAATTTAATTGGGACTCCAGAAGAGCTCGGAATAACTGCTGATTATTTGAAAAGGGAATTTGAGATGAAAGACCTTGGAAAACAAAATTTTGTCTCGGCCTGCAGATCGAGAGAAGTTCTAGTGGAATATTAGTCCATCAATCTAATTATACCAAGAATATACTGAAACGCTTTGGTATAGATAAAGCATATCCACTAAGCACTCCCATGGTTGTTCGGTCTTTAGATATAAACAAGGATCCATATCGTCCAATTGAAGAAAACGAAAAGGTATTGAGTCCAGAAGTACCATACCTGAGTGCTATTGGTGCTTTAATGTATTTAGCACAATGTACTAGACCGGATATTTCCTTTTCAGTGAATTTACTTGCTAGATATAGTTCTGCGCCAACGCAAAGGCATTGGACTGGTATCAAACATATCCTATGCTATTTACGTGGTACAATTGATTTAGGACTCTTTTATTGTAAAGATTCCAAGTTTGTAGGATATGCAGATTCAGGATATCTCTCTGATCCTCATAAGGGTCGATCACAGACAGGTTATGTGTTTCTCAATGGTAATGCTGCTATTTCTTGGCGCTCTACTAAACAAATTTTAGTAGCTACTTCTTCTAACCATGTTGAAATTTTAGCCCTCTATGAAGCTAGTAGGGAATGTATATGGCTAAAATCTTTAATTCAGCATATTCGTAGTTCTTGTCAATTGCCCCTCAGTACAGGTACCCCGAGCATTATCTACGAAGACAATGAGGCATGTATTCAACAAATTAAAAAAGGGTACATTAAAGGTGACCAGACAAAGCACATTGCACCAAAGTTCTTCTTCACACATGAGCTTCAGAAGAACAATGAGATTGAAGTTAAGCAAGTTCATTCAAATAACAACTTGGTTGATTTGTTCACCAAGTCATTACCAAAGTCAACATTTCAAAGGCTTGTATATGAGATCGGCATGCGGAAAGTGTATCATCAAACAATGTAAAGGGTATTATCGTCAGGGGGAGTAACAGATTCTGGATAGATATCTTGAAGCTTATCAATTAGGACATATGTGCGCTGTACTCTTTTTCCTTCTCTAGGTTTTGTCCCACTGGGTTTTCCTAGTTAAGGTTTTAACGAGGCAGCATTATGTAGGTCCAACACCACTTCAATAACTTTGTAAAAATGCTGTACTCTTTTTCCTTCGCTTAGGTTTTTATCCCATTGGGTTTTTCCTTTGCAAGGTTTTAATAAGGCAACTATTATTAAATGGTGGTCATCCAAGGGGGAGTGTTATAAAATATTTAGTGGATGCCCACCCTGGAGCCCACATTAGATATGGAAAGCAAGAATCCTACTATATTAGTTTGCTTGGGGAGGAAGAAATCCTATTCTATAAATAAAATCTCCCTCCCCAGCTTTTATGTACACATCTCATTCAATAAGAAAAGCTCTCTATCTTTCTCCCTCTCTACTCTCTCTCCCCTCTTTTTAATAAAGTAACCTTTTCGTCTGATTTACTTTCAAACCTTTTCGTCTCCTTCCATGCTTGGTCACCCTCCATCCACACGTGGGCCCACTAAAAAGGGCGTTTCTTAGGGGATAATGACCCTGTGGAACCTTGGCGCTTTTTAAATGTTTAATAAGTGGTCCAATCAGCTAGAGCCTGTACCCACAATTCTAAAGCCACCCAAACCTGACTTGACCCATTGTCGCCCCGATGTAATATACTTCAAAGAACCGAGAGCTACGTTTGCCTGGTGTTTGATCATTACGCACCTATGTATTGAATTTGAAACATGTGTAATACATAACAAACACACACTGTTTGGATCTTCAAATTCTCATGTTTTGATTTGATAGGGAAGTAATTAAATTGGATCTATTAATAAAAGGTTTTGTTATAATTTGAAACACTGGGAAGTGGGCCCAAGGACCCGATATCCAATGCCATTATTAGATATTATATATAATTATAGTAAGGAAATTATAGTAGATATATATATATATACAGAGGAATTATAAAACAAGCCCCATTAAAAAAGGAGCATTTTTGCCCTTAATCTAACAACTAATGGGAGAAGGTTGACATGAGAGTTTTGCTCTTTCAATAAAGCAATCATTTATTTCCTTCCTATTTTTTTGCTTCTTTCAAAAAATAAATTTCTTAAGAAAATCTTGGCATTTAGTTTGTTGACGCATCCAAACTTGCCCTCCTATTGTTTTTTGCTTCTATCTAAATACAAGTCTCTTAACAAATCTAGCTGCGTATTTTCTTATCCCATCTTACAAAAGCAACGATTGATCACCTCTCATAATTAAAATTCATGGATGTATGAGTGAATGGTTGTGGGCCTAAAATATAGTATCTCCCATATTTGTAGGAGAAAACAAAGGAAGCGGAATAGACAATGGTTTAAATGCAAAAGTTATTTTGGGTGGAAGTTATCTTTATTTTAAAATTTCAAAATGGCCTTTCCTTTCTTTCCAAGTTTCTTAAATGTCTCTACTACATTAATGGTGCATTTGGATATATGCAAAATATAATATTTTTAGATCTAAATAGTAGCAGAATCAAATGGTATAGAATATAATAGTGCATTATCATAATATTGCAGCATTGTTGCTGTTTGGCATATTTTGAAGGATTCAACATATTTTAAAATGAGTTGTTTGGCTATTACTGAAGATTATAATATATGCTAAAATAAAGTCATCAAATGTCACAACCTGAGCCCAGAAATCAGGGGTTAGTTAAAACCTAATCAGTGACACACGTACTCCCGTGTATGTATACCTAGACATTGTCTAAGTGTACACACACAAGGGATCTTCACACGTGCAAACATCGTGTACATAGAAGTTGTACGTATCATGAAAAAAAGAGGATACACAAACAAAACAGAATTAATAAACATGACATTAATTACATTATGTACAATCAAAATAAGGAAGAGTTTCTTGGTAATAAAATGCAGGGTGTACAAGATCAACCAGAATCCCTGGCTCCACACACACAAAACAAGGAACTAATGCAAATGCAAGGCCGCTCTCCATTGGAGGCATCGCATCCACTTCTCTAGCCCTAACTCGGCCTCGCGGGTCTCCCTTAGAGTATGGCCAACCGATGAAGGATCTGTAAGGGGATCTGAGCCTGCAACACCAAGAACAACCAATGAATATAACGATTTAGCAAAGCATAAGCAAACAATAAGGTAACGTGTGTTGTATCTGACAAAATAATTAACAGGTAAGATTACAGTGAGTTTTAAGTTAGTCTACTAGGCAAATTGTGCATAATAATAAAACATGCTATCAGACTCATAGAACCAATGTACTTGCTAGGTGGTTACTACATTTGCCATATTCTTTCTATCGAGAGCAAGCAAGATGAGAACATCATCGACCAGATTAGGGTACGAATGAGTCTCTTGTTCCCGGGGTCCAAAAGTCCCAGGACAGGAGCACACTGCAGCGGCAACAAGCAAGCTATGCCAAAGTCAACCCCATTGGGTTTTTTGAGGCTGAGGCTGAGTAGAGCCAGACCGTATTAGTCATGTCAGATGATGCACGTCAATGCAATGTCAGTCAGGCAGTCTAGTGCATGTATCATGTCATGTCACAATCAGGCAATACAGTGCGTGCATCACACTGGAGTTAAACACCCGAATCAATTCATTCAATACCAATACAAGTCGAATAAGAATAAGAGCATGGAAGGTAATAATCGAAATCAATATGCAATGCAAGTCTAGTTATTACTGTGAATCACGATTGTTTACTAGCCTATCCTAAGCTAGTTGTCCAGTATTTCTAACCGTGATGATGATGTAGTTTTAAGTTGTTTGATACACAGTTGTTTAGCTTTTGAGTGTTGCAATGTATTGAGAAACGTGTATCGAGGTCCCGTAAACCAACACCCATGGGGAGGTACTTAACAATTGGACAACACACATGAATGAGTCACAACCCTTAAGACCATTCATGCTATTTAGGTAGTCCATTGAGCAAGTTAAGAGGTTTGGGAAATTGATGTGAAGGCCCTATAAGGTCTCACCATTAAACCTATCCTTTTTCCCATATTTAGTGGTTCTACAGCTTAACCGTGGGTAACTTATGGCTTAGCTGTAGGCATCTTACGGCGTAGCCGTAATATGCTCTGCGGCTCAACCGTGGTTCCCCTTATTGTTCATCCGCATTTACGGCTTAGTCGTGTTTTGTTCTACGGCTCAGCCACGGTTAGGGTACGGCTTAGCCGTAACATACCACACGACTTAGCCATGGTTGGATTGTAGAGGTATTATCAACTTTTCTACTTTCTAGAAGTTAAGCCGTAACTTGACCTACGATTTGGTCACGGCTAGCCTACAGTTTTGCTGTAGCACATTCTATGGCTAAGCCGTAGCCTGACCGTAGAGTAAAATCTAGTTTTCATGCTCTCTTAAAAGTGAGCCCGATAAACACTTTATGGCTTAGCCATAAACTTCAGAGAGACATGTCCTAAACCTGTTACAGAACAAACTGAAATGGGAAAATTGGGACACCAGACAGCAAATAGATATACCAATGATATAAAAAGGGCTATAACACACAAAAGCACATGCAAGATCAAGTAAGAATAAAGAACAAACATCAACTACCAACACATGTTCATCCAAATTGTGTTTAAACTTGCCTCAAATGAGCTTTTTCACTCGAATAGTTATCCTTTGGCTTAAATCACACGTCTAAATGCAGTTCTAACAGTCATGCATGCAAAAAGAGAGAGAAGAGTTGAGTACGTGCAGTAACAGACGAGAAGAAAATGATGATCAAGAACCCAAATCATACCTGAAACCACACAAGAAAAGAGTTGAAAACTGGGTGCACTCGCTCTTGACTTTGCTTGTAGAAGAAGAAAGAAAAGGAAGAGAACGAACGTTAAGAGAAAGAAAGAAGTTTGGAGGTGAGTCAAGGTCGGTGCATGCATGTCTTTATATAAAATAAGGATTAAAGAATTTATATAAAAGTCCAAAAGTTTCACGATAATTACAGTTCGAGTCAAATAACTGTCCAACGGGAGCAAACGAAGTCATTTGCATAGAGTCAGTTACGGAAGTCAACAAGCTTGATAAGATACAAGTGATGACGCTAAGATGATGCATGAAAGACAAAATAGTACAAAATCTAAAATTACGAAAAAGGGCTCATATCTACCTAAGCCAGGTTAACTCAACCCAACTACCTATCCATGCCCCAAAACGAAACTCAAAAGGATAACTAACAAACATAAAACGCATTTGCTAGCATTTACCCAAAAACACATGACTTAGTCGCTAAACCGGATTAAGCTAGGCCGGAGTGTTACATCAAATATTTAAAGTCAAATAACAATGATATGCAAATTTTTATTACTTTCCATTCGAGGTTTATAAAAAAAAGGAATTAAGATGACCACTACAATCTATGATAAATATTTTATTAATGTCCATGCCGATCTCGTAGTCTTTTAGTATGAATGCTATATTCATCCCACTTAGCATTTGCAATTGCATCCTGCATTATATTGCCCTCTCAATGTCTCCCATCCATGCTATATTATCATCTAGTTCATTAATACCTTCCTGTTCAGAAGATTGATTTTCACATTGATGGTCATATTCTTCATATATCCAATCTTCACCATTAGAGTGGATACGAATGAAGTTGTGTAAGATACAACATACAATTATTACATCGTAATTGTATTAAATGAATGAGAAGAAACATTCTTCAATATCGGAAATCAATTTTTAATTACACCGAAGACACGCTCGATTGCATTCCGTAACGAAGAATGGTGAAGGTTGAAGAGTTCTTTGGTATCTTGTGGGCCTATATTTCCACGAGAAAATTCCTTTAAATGATCTTTCACTCCTCGATGCAGGGAAATGTAATTAGAAGTGTTTCCATACCCCTCATCAACAAGATAATATTTACTTAAAAAACAAAAGATTTTTATTAATAAATAAATAAAACTATATGATCAAAGAAATTAAGATTATATACCTTGTGGTACTTTAAATTCGTCTTTTTCTACAGCCCGTAAAACAACAGCATCCGATGCCAAACCCTCCCATCCCGCTTAAATATGAATGAACTTCAAATCAAAAGTACAAGTGGCCATAACATTTTGAGATAATAATCCATGTCGATTTTGATATGATGCTTGGTTATGTGACTCAATAAAGACAGGAATATGTGTGCCATCAATTGCTCCAATACAATCTTATATTACGTAAAATGAGTTATTAAACTAATAATAAGTACATTGTCTAAAATAAAAACTTATATTATTTACCTTGAAAAAGGGTAAAAACGCTTATCATTTGCAATTTCTAATGAAATATTGCTTGATGGATCACGTATATATTGTGCCGACAAAGAAAGGATAGCTTGAAGAACTCCATTAAAATGTCGACTGATTGTTTCCCCTGAATGATAAAAACGTTCTTCAACTTGACAATTGACAGCATTATGACTAATTGTGAACAAGAACATTATAAGTTGCTCTTTAAGAGTTATATCTCGTATGTCACACAAAAGATCTTTGCTACAAATAACATCACACAACTTCGTAAATATTGGCCTTTCCAGATGACAAACTTGTCGAAAACACTCCCTAGTCCTTCATATTCTCTCCATGCCTAGATTCTCTCATATTCTACCCAAACTGTTCCACACTTCCACACCAACTCAAAAACTCAAATCTCTCTCCTATATATATATATATTTATATATATTTCAACCCATTCTTTAATATATATATATCCTAGCCATCAGCCACTGATCACATTCACACTCTCCATGCCAACATCCCTTTCTCTCTCTTTCCATGCTTCACACTACCATTCTCTTCATCTCTAACCCCTTCCATCACACGTCCATCACCAAAGTGGGGTTTGGCCAAACCCACTGTTGGGTTCATTCTCTTCCATCCATCATCTTCTCTTGTTCATCTATTCCTCCCTTAGTGATGCATGAAGGTTGAAGCCGGATTACGCGTGAAGTCCTGCCCACTTCTTAATTTTTTGATCTAAAGTAAGGATGGATTTTCTTTTTCTAGTTTTAATTATTTTTTAGGATTATTGGTTGTATTGGTTCATTTTAATTTAAAATACATAATTGGTAAGGTCAAGGTGTCCCGCCTTGGATCGGCACGTGTGCTTGTGTATGGTGACAGCACACACTTGTTGTGGTGTTTATTAATTCTGCCAATACAATGTTTTAATTTCCTATAATAGAAGAAATTATAATTCTTTTTAATATTTTTTATCCATTATATTTAAATGATTTATTTCTGATTTTTAGTTATATGCATGGTCTATTTATTTTTCTTTAATTGGTGGTTTGATCTAGTTTTTTTTTTTTTTTCTAGTTCTAGGATTGTTTTAGTTTAGGATTTTAAGGTTAGGTTTAATTTGTGATTTTTTTTTCAGACTTGGAATTGTACTTTAAATTTAATTTTCAAATTTAGCAGTTGTGTATTTTTATAGATTTTATTAGGCTAGCAATAGTTTTTCAATTAGGACTGGTTTTTTGCAAAAATCAGCTCCCTATAGATACAATCCCTACTCACTAGGTAAAACTATAATTGAGGCCTTGCACTTGGAGCCATCGATTAGTACCGCTTTGAATTACACTGACCCCCTATTTTTTACACCCATCCAAATTAACTATACCATTCGATTGACAAGTCAATTTTTAAACAGGTCAAACTTATTAGCTGTTGATAGAAAGTTTAACAAATCACAGATAGGCCCCAACCAGATGAAGATCCGATCCCCCACCACCCTCCCCAATTCAGTATAATTATCAAGATAATGATATCCATTTGTAATGAAATCAATCAACACAGTTAAATTGAAAGGAGCACTTCTCTTCCATCACTACAACAAAAATCATTTTTTGCGGCAAAAATTCGGCGACGTATTGAAAATTTGTCTCTAAATTTTATTTTTCGCGACGAAATATTTTTGTCGTTGCCTAAAAAAACATGAATTATTTAGCGATGATAATTTCCAGTGGTCGCTAAATATTGTCGTGAAAAGTTTGGCGCCAAAAAATGGAGTTGGCGCCATCAAGGGGAAATGTTTTTGCGACAAAATGTTTATTGGGCGACATATTATTTTCGTCGGTATATCATTGGCACTATACACTCTTAAACAAATTCCGCGACAAAAAATTTACCGTTGCAAAATTACTAAAAATAATCTGCGACAAAATAATTTCATCGTGGAATTCACAAAATTCAGAAAATTGGCGCCATTGTTTTGGCGCCTTGGCAAATTATTCCCAACAGCATTTGGCGACAAAATAAATTTGTCGCCGATTTTCATAATATAAGTAGTGAGTCTGAGACTCATCTCCACCCTTATGTCTCTCAAATTGAACAGCGGCACCTCCAGGATTTCACCCTAACAAATCTGGTGTCTCTCAGATTCAACAACGGCACCTACACCCCAGGTAAGTATGCTTCTTCCTTCTCTGTCTCTTCTTCCTCTTCTTTTTGATCTCTTCTTTGTTTCTTTGTTTTGTTTTGTTCCTCTCCACACCGAGTTGGGGCTAGGCATCGATTGCTGGGGGGGATACAGAACGATTGATGGTGGTGGGTTTGGGGTTTTGGGGGTTGGCTTTGAACAGATCTTAGGAAATGATCTTTAGGACGACAGTGGGTTTGGGGTTTTGCGGGTGTGGAAAAATCTAGGGATTTTGGGACTGTATTATGCGATTTGTGAAATAGAGCACTTCAATCGTTTAGGGTTGGAATGAGGCTATTGCAGAAAGAAAGAGGCTTCACTAGCTGTGCCTTATCTCTTGCAACAAATTTTCCAAGACATAAAGTTCTTGGGATTTTGGCAAAGAAATAGGCCCTAAATGCAAGGATAGAGAGGCTTCAGCTTCACAGGCTATGCTCTTTCTCTGCAACAATCAACGCCTACCTTCTCAGCAACTACTGCTGCTTTTTTCTTTTAATCAACATTACTATCTATATATTTATCTCTCTTTCTCTCTCAAACATTTAGATGTACAAGAGGCAATGATGATGTTACTTATTGGTGGAGTTTTGCTTTTGGTATCAAACAAAGATGGGTTGATGCCTTTATCTTTGCATCTTTGGGCTTGGCAACATTGGAGGGTCTGTGTCTCTTTTGTTAATAAGGCAACCAACTGTTGCGGCTAGTGCAGAGAAAGGCACCCACCACATGTTTGATGAAAGGTGAATCTGAGACTCACTTCTTATTTTCTCTTTTTTGAGCATCCTTTATTTTCTTTTCATTAGCTGCTGTGATCACAACATTCACACAGACAAAAATTCTATTATTTGCTGGATTTTAGATTAAAGATGCATGTGTTTTTCTTTCTTTCTTGATCGGGTTCATCAATTAAAAAAAAAGCCTTAAAACTAGGTTCTGCCCCAGTCCCTGAGTGGTTAGGAAAAAAGGAAAACCAATCTCAATAGTTTAGGCTGTAATAGATTCTGGAAATAAGTCTATAATTCAAGTAAAACCCAACCAACCCCCATAGCATAATTGAATTAACTCTTAACTGGACAACCAACAATGCCAATGATCTCCACCAAACTCATAACATATCAGCCCTACTCGACTCTTTCAGTGAGTATGGGGTTTTCAGAGGACCTGGACTCATTCATCACCCCATTCATCATCATCATCATCATCTTATCTTCCCTCTCACACACACAAATGTGCATACAAGGGGCAGTGATGATGTTACTAAGGTTGGAATTTTTTTTAGCTACTGATATCAAATAGGAATGGGTAAAATGTCTTGCATTTGTATCTATTGGCTTGGCACCATTGGAGGATCTATGTCTCAAGCAACCAACCGATGTGGCCATTGCAAACAGAAGGCACCCACCACATGTTTGATAAAAGTTGATCTGAGCCTCAGTAATTTTTTTTATTTCTTTACCCCATCTTTTTTCCAACTGCTTTATAAGCAGCCACAAAATGAGAAATCTTTATCTTGATAGGAACTCTTGCGTCCTGATGTTCATTGAAACCACCCACTCAAGATTGAAACTAAATTTTGTTTATTTAAGATTAGGATTCTGATGAGCTTGATCAATAAAAATATTCTTAAAATTTCCATTGACTTACATTATGGGTTAGGTGGGGCATGGAACGAAGCTTCTCAGATACAAATTAAGGTACTAGATTTTACAGATGATTGGTTTTAAGGGTTTGTATGATTACTTGAAGTGGAAGATTTTGAGGTGGGAAGATCAAAATATTATGGAATTTGAAATAGGGTTTTTGAGATCTGTATGATTTTTGCTCAGCATGGGAAAGCTTCTCCATGATATATATATATATATGTGGAAACTTTGCATGTTACACTTCCTAGGAACAAAAATAGAATGCACAGATGAATTATGAAAAAAAAGTCCCTTTGGGCTATGGCTATCAAGCCATTTCCATTTTTCTAAAAATATACTTCTTAGACACGGAAGTTAAAAAATAGCTATTTTATAATGCAAGGAATGGAAGATTGCAAGTTCAAGAACTAAGGATGGATATGAAAATGGTGAGAAAGGACAATGGATTGTGAAACTAAGGGGTAACAAGGCTTTAATGAAATGGGATTTAAAATTTACATGTGAGACAAAATACTAGGCCTGCATCACAAAGTAGTCTCGGTTGTAGTTTTCTCTTCTCATCTCATTGATCATCTCTCTCTCTGCCAGGTGCACATTCTCAACTGATCGATGCTCTCTTCCTCAACATCTTCCTCTAAATCTCTATGGTGTGACTTGTAACCTAATCCATCACCATTGAGGGCCTTGCTGCTCTTCCTCCTCCATCAGTAAGTACTCTTTTCTCTTCTGTATGTTTTGATGAAATGAGACGTGCATGAGAGATTTTTTACATAGATATAAAGACAAGAAGGAATTTCTAATATTGATGCTCGACTACTGTGGATTAAAATCCACTTCCATCCATGTGTTGAATCACCTATTCGACCCTACTTTTTTCTCTGATAAATTAGAACCTCCTTTTGGAGTACAATTGGGTGACACTTACTTGAGGAAAAGAAACAGAGAAGTGTTTTCATCTTCTGCTGAGTTATTTTTTCACTAGTTAGTATGGAAAGTTCAAAGCACAAAAAAAAAAAAAAAAGGCTTGATCTTTTATGAATATGCAGAAAAATCTGCTTTTTGCTTTTCACCTACAAAATTGCCTTTCTTATCTTTTCATTTAAATTTTGTTGGAATGGGTTTGGATGGTGAAATGATGATCGTTCTGATTGTTAACATAGGTTTGAATGGGTATGAATGTTTAATAATGTCAAAGTGATTTCTAAATGCCACTCAGAACTTCCTTGTAGATGCTAATAACACGTCTCATTAACCTCAAGTTGAATGTTGAATGTGGATCACTGAATGAAAAATATTAGTCTAATAATAGTTGGTTTATCAAATTTTGATTGTTTTACATTGAATCTATTTAAATGTATGTAAATTTGGATTGTTCATTTGTGTAATGGGATGCTGTTGTTGGCTTTCATAATTGGCCATTGAAGTGCAAATTGTTGATATGATTAATGTTTGTAGTCAGAATTTCTTATCACAGATTAAATATCTCTTTGATTTTAGCTTTAGTCTTGTTTCTATTTATATTTATGGGTGTTCAGCACAAACTACCAAGGAATCAAATTATATTGATGAAACAACATCTTAGAAAGATAAAGCAATTTATCTTAGATTGGTTAAGGCATAGTCCATCACTGTTCAATACAACAAAGAGAAACCAAGCACTTTGAAAATATTTTGATTATGCAGTTTTGGATACAACTTTTGTACATTAATGCCTCTACATTGGACTCCTTGATCAGGCATCTTAGAACCTAATTCCTATGTGTTTGAGTTATTGTATTTGTCTCATGTCTATGAACTCAAGGCCTACATATCAGAAAAACTGGATCATATATTCGGTGGTCACGGAGTAGAAATTCTTTTTTGCTTTACTCTCATAACAATGATAGGAATAAGAAATAAATTTAGATTATAACAAACACACCCATAGTTTTATAGTATACACATAACATTAACATAATCATTACCTGTGATGTTGTAGGTCACCAAATACGGACAAGACTTGGATGAATTGCAGGAATAAGCTGCGACCAGAGTATACAAATGGGGTTAGGTCTTTTATTAAATTTTCCAATGAACATATGGGAGAGCAAAGTAAGATTTGGTGTCCGTGTTTGAGATGCATGAATGTAGAATTGTATACTTACCCCACCGTCCAAGAACATTTGTTGTTTAACGGGATCATGACTTCTTACACGACATGGATACTCCACGGGGAGCCAATGCTAATGAATGTCGGGGGCATACATGACGATGATTCAGACAATGAGGGGGGAAGTGTTCAAGGTGAAATCTCTGACACGGAAGACAACTCTCGTGATGAGTTGCCTGAACTTCTAGAAGACATATACAAGAGAGTTTTTATGGACAATGATTTGGGGGATCTGGGATCTAGCCATGGTTTTGATAGTGTTGGGTGAGAGAATGTACATAAATTTGAAAAATTATTGAAAGATGCCCAACGTGAGTTATATCCAGGTTGCACAAAGTTTACATTGTTATCATTTGTCATTAAGATGCTGCATATAAAGGTGTTGAATAACTTGAGCAACAAGGCATTCAACATGGTGATGATGATAATGAAGGATGTTATACCGGAGAGTGAGATGGTTCCAGGTTCCCTTTATGAAGCAAAGAAATTCTTATGTGAACTGGGATTGGGATACAAATCCATTCATGCTTGTAAGAATGATTGTGTGCTTTTTAGGAAAGAAAATGAGAATCTTGAAAATTGTCCAGAAGGTGGAGAATTTCGATATAAGCTCAATGATGGCAAGGGTAAAAAAATTCCTGTTAAGGTGTTGCGACACCTCCCAGCGATCCCAAGATTACAGAGATTATTTATGTCAAGGAAGATAGCTACAGATATGCAATGGCACAAGGAGAAGCTTGTGGATGATGGGGAATTCTCGACGCATCCCGCCGACCGTATAGAGTGGAAGGATTTTGATCAGCAATATCCTGCATTTGCCAAGGAGTCCCATAATGTTAGGCTAGGGCTGGCTGCGGATGGGTTCAACCCCTTTGGTAATATGAGCAACTTCTATAGTATGTTGCCTGTGATACTTATGCCTTATAACCTGCCACCATGGAAATGTATGAAAAAACCATTCTGTATGATGTTGTTGCTTATTCCTAGACTGTAAGGTTCCGAATCCCACTAATCCTAATCTACGTTAATTAATCCCGTTCTATGTTAATCAAGCCTTATTAAGGTTAAGCTAATACGAACTACTGAGTTTGGGTCTTGGATAGGTAGTTGGGCGGAGTTTAAACCTTACTTCAGTAGTTAAGGACTTTTTTGTAGATTTTCCTCGCATCTCTTGGACACTTCATCCATTGCTTCTCGTGTAATTTTTCGTATAAATCATCTTTCGTATTGGGCTCAATCGGACCCGAACTCGTCTTGGGCCAATTAGGTCCATTTGGCCTAAACTATAATTTCATAAAACATATGGCCTAGCACGTTAACTACAGGAAGTTTTAAGTTAAAAGAGGACCCAACATTCATCATTCCTCTTGGCCTTCTCCCTGTTGCTGGAGCTACTTCATTTCACCTCTCTCCATTTCACCTTAGAGCTGGAAAAGGAGGAGCTAGAGCTTGCATGTAATGCTAATAACATCCATCCATCCTCTTCTTCTTTACTTAGGTACCTCTTTCTTCGAATCACAACCTTCTTCAATAATACAGCAGTATAAGGTAAGGGATTACCTCCATTTCATGCATTTGGGTTTATTAGAGAATTAAGGACCCAATTACATGACATGCATGGCGAATCTAAACCCCATTCTTCATTGCATGTTCTACTTGTAGAGAACTCATTCTCATTTGGAGGTTTCCCCTTAGCCACACAACAAGAAGAACTTAGGAAAGGGCAAACACTGTTAAGAGGCAAGTATTAGAGTTCATATGTATTGCATGTGTGATTAAGTTATTAATTCTTGGGTTAGATCTCTAAATTCTCAATTTCAGTCATTTTTTATTGTTTAATGGTGTACAAATGTGGTGTGGATTGAGTTAGAGTGGTAAAAAAAATGGGATAGAGGAGTTTGTGGGTATTAAACACCATCAAGCATACTATAATCAAGTCATGTAAACTCCTCACAACTTAGGTTTTGTATTGATCCAGCAATGAAACTGAGCTACAGAATCGAGTTCAGATTTCTAAAGAGTACGGCGAAGCCACGGCTAAGCCATACATGTTCACGGCTCAAAGTCCCGAGAGCAACAAAATTGGCTTTTGTACTGCGGCTTACCCACGGCTGCACCATAAAATGAGCTACGGTTAAGCCGTATCCAGCTCGTGCCCAAGCCGTAAGCTTTTTTACGGCGGACTTTCCAGAGAGCTTGAAAACCCATTCTCTTCTAAGGCTTGCAAACGGCTACACAGTGAAATGCCTTATGGCTAAGCTGTAACCCAGCCGTAACCTAGCCGTAGGCTTAGCACGGCTAAGCCGTAGGATGATATATGGCTAAGCCGTAAATGCGCAGGAACTGTTTGAGAAAACCTGAACCACTCGGCTAAGCCGTAACCTTATATACGGCTAAGCCGTATGAACCCAGTGAATTTAGGATGTTAGGAATTCTTCATTGACCTTATGGGTCCTTAGTATTGGCACCTTCTTACTCCTACATGGGCCCAACTGTAATGATACATTAAGAGGATAAACGAATTCTGGATGATTCCCCAAAGTCAAGTCATGGATGTTGGCATAAGAAGGGGTGATCTTTATGCATACAATGTAATACTAAGACGTGGTAACACAATGACACCGGACGTTTTATGAGTACATCGTGTTGAATGTCCTTGGGGATCATGGGTTGCCTAACACTAGGTGAATAGTGATTTCTTGGATATTTGCGCAACCCGAATGCATTCATCTTGTTAAATTCCATGCCTTTAATATGATTTGTTTATGCATTTTCTCTCTAGTCAAACCCTGAGGCTATTCAGACCTGAGCTTCTAATGAGTGCGTGTTTGACAAGCCAGAGCTTCTACTGAGTGCGTGCTTGCTAGCCATAAGGGTATGGTCGAAGTTCAAGCCTTGTAGCTTATATGTATATGCTCACTTAATTATTCATCTGTTTCAGGACTGATTATACTTCAGATTATTATTCCTCATATGTGATATGATTCGTATGATTGCATCCGAGTCAGCACCACCTAACTTGTGCCATTTTGGGTATTATTATGTCACTACTGTAGTAGGTTTACGGAGGAGTTTTCGGCACTCCTCGAGAAGCTAGCTTGATCCCCTAGCGACCCATATGTATGTATGCTTCCTTTTGGGAGAATAGAGCCTCGTGGATGCTAAATTAGTGTGTACCCCATCTTGATTGTGATTTCTCACTCATTGTTACTTGTAACACTCCGATCCCCTTTGAGCCGGATTAGTGGCTCATTAGTGTGTTTTGTTTTGTTTATTTCTTTTGGACTTGGTTTTGGGCCTTGAATAGGTAGTTGAGTGACCTTTGACCTAGAATAGGTAGTTCTAAGCCCTTTTTCGTAATTTTGCTTTTGTTTTGCTCATATCATCTTTGCATCATCTTGGTGTCAGCACGCGTATTTCGTTGAGCTCGACAATTTCCGTAACTGTGTCGGATCCGTTTGGAGTCAATTGGGGAAGATGGACCTTCGTGTGACTTGAACTGTAATTAGTATAAACTCATCGGACTTTGACTTAAAACCCCAAAACTTATATATACAATTCAGCTCCAGGTGTCTTTCTCCTTACCCATTTGTCTTGATCGACTGCATGCAAGAACTCCAAGGGGAAAGCCACGTTCTCTCTCTCTCTCCCTCTTCACTTCGGTTTCTTCTCTCTCTCTCTCTCTCTCTCTCTCTCTTCTTTGCTTCTCTTGATCGAGTGATGTTGGATTCTCATTTTTTATTTGGGTTCTCTTCTTCCCTCATCTCTGTATATGCTTGAGGTAAGTGGGTTCTTGTGCTTCTTCTCCAATTTGGATCTCCCATTCTATGATTGCTTTGTCTTCATCTCATGCATGGTGTATCTCTTTGATTTGCTTTGATTTTTAGTTGCTTTGGGAGCTTGAGTCAGTGGATTTGGTAGAGATTGAGGCAAGTATAAGTACAGACTTTTATAACACACATGGGTGCTCTATTTGAATGCTTTGATTTCCATCTTCTTTAGTGTATTTGATGTTTACAGCCAATGCTTGTGAATTTGGAACCTCTGTAGCTTGTTTGGGGATGTTTCTGTGTCAAATTTCCGTTTCTGTACTCAGCCCGAATTCATCTCTGTATGGTACGGCTAAGCCGTGAACTTCTACGGCTTGATTTCCAGAGACTCGAAATTTGAGGTTTGTTCTACGGCTAGGCTACGGCTAAGCCGTAATTTGTTCTACGGCTGAGCCGTAAGCTAGCCGTGACCCAACCGTACCCCAGCCGTGAATTAAATCTCTGATCAGTCGAAACTTTTCTGATATCAGTACTCCTACGGTGAGGCTACGGCTAAGCCGTGGAATGCTACGGCTAAGCCGTGGATTGGTCTACGGCTAAGCCGTATACTGACTGTAGCTCAGCCGAAAAAGGCATCAGATCAGAAGTGAAAGATGATTCGTTTAGCTGTGTTTTGAATGGAACCAAGGTGAAGCCGTAGTGCATAGTACGACAAGCGCGTAAGATGTCTTCGGCTCAACCATAGGTCCCCCATAGCTAAACCGTTAGGCATGGCAATTCTGAAACATAACTTAGGATAATGGTGAGACTTGTAGGACTCAAATACAGGTTAACCACCCATGTAAACCGGCCCAATGGATTCTTGGAACGCATGAATAGTCTGTTAGGCTGTGACTTATTCATGTGAGTGTTGTTTTACTGTTAAGCACCTCCCCATGGGTGTTGGTTTAAGGGACGTCGGTGCACGCACAGATTACATTGCAACACTTTGATGGCAACGGTGCATTGACTAACTTAAAACTACATCAACATGCACGGTTAGTGACAGTGAACAACTAGCTTAGGACTGGCTTGTAATGAACCTTGACTCCGGATTAATCTGAGATGCATTGCATATTGTTTATGATTTTGCCCTCTGTTCTGTTAATCTAAGTTTATGCATTCCGTAGTCATTTTTGTTTTCGTCCTGTATCTCTGTTCTATGCTTCGTTCTGCACTATGCTTTGATCTATGCTGTGCTTTGGATTTATATCGATGCTCTGCTGGCTTTGTTTATCTCTGAGTTTGGGTATTCCCGGGTGGCTCTGCCCAGAGGTTAATACGTGAGGATAAGATCCGGTCTTTGTCATCGGTGAGTCCAAAGCGGATAATCTCCCTTTCTATGGATTTGATTTGATTGGTATTAGTCTGGCTCTACTCAGCCTCAGCCCTAGGATGCCCGACGGGGTTACCTCTGGCTTAGATCTCTGTATCTCTGTATTCACTGCAGTGTCGCTTTGTCTTGGGACCCCGGAACCCAGGAACCTGAGACCCACTTGTACCCTGGCCCGGTCAGTGGTGTTCTCCTCTGCTCTGCTTTGCTCTGCTCTCTATTGGAGAGAACTTGGTTAACGTAGTAGCCACTTAGTCAGTATTTCTATGTTTGATTCACATATCATGTTTTACTTCTATGCACGATTGGCTTAGTTTCCTAACATGGAACTCTGTATTTCATCTTCTGTCCTTATTATATTCACTTTGATACTATGAGTGTTACACCCCTGTTACTTATATTTGCTGGATCGTTGTATTCATTTGTGTTGTCTGTGGTGTTGCAGGCACAGATACCTTGCCCAGCTCCCCGGCGGTCGAGGAGGCTGCAGGGGTGAGTGTAGAGGCACCCTCCGGTTTGGCAGAGTGGGCCTGATCATCTCTGCCGAGTGCGTTCATGCATACTTCCAGTGGCTTTTTGTTTTGGGATTTCGAGTTTTGGTTTCAGGGGATTTGTATTTGGACTTTGGACTTGTATTCTGTATATTTTGTATATATTGATTTTGGTGTGTATTCGGTTTTATATCAGTGTATTTGTCTTTGTCTTATCCGTTCCGCATTTGTTTTAGCTTCCGCTATTTATTTTCCTTTGTTGCTTGCTATGATATGTACAGCTTCCGCGTACACTTAGTTCGCACGTGTTAGATCCCTTGTGGGCGTGCATCTGGACTGGGTTTGGGTGCACGTGCACGGGAGTACGTGTGTCACCGGTTTAGCTTTTTGCTAACCCCCGAATTCTGGGCTCGGGTCGTGACATACGTATTGTATGGTATCAGAGCATGCTAGTTATAAGCATGTAGGCATCTAAGATCGTGGTGAGATAACGCTATCAACTATTTGACTCGAAGTCTCATATGTTGATTTGGGGTTTGACTAACTCAGGGCATTTTATATTTGTGTGTTGTGTTTCTTTTCCTTTTGCAGGATGGCATCAGGATCGGGATCTCGGGATGAGAATCAACAAGGCCACAACGGTGATAGTGGATCAGTACCTCCACACATCAGTAGTGAGGAACGAATGATGATGATGATGCAGTCTATGCAGTCATTACAGGCACAGATGGCGTCCATGGTAGATAGACAGAGTCAGGCTGCTGCCGCAGTAGCATCACCTCGTATAGATCAGCAGGTGATTTTCCAGCCTAAGGAATCAGATCCTAATGCTCTTTTTGACAAGTTTCGTAAGCGAGGGGCGACTGAGTTCCATGGGATAGAGGACGCATTGCAGGCTGAGCAATGGTTGGAGCAGACTGAAGAGCTTTTTGATACGATTGTGTGCAGTAACAAGCAGAAGGTAGTTCTCACAGCCTCTATGCTTCGGAGTGTAGCCAAGACATGGTGGAGGAGTGTTAAGACTTCATTTCAGACTATGCCCAGTGCCGCAGTTTGGGAGACCTTCAAGCAGCAATTCCGTCGTAAGTTCATGCCTCTCCACATTCAGCGAGCCAAGGAAGTGGAATTCTTCAACCTTCAGCAGAGACAGCTGTCAGTCGCAGATTATGTACACAGGTTCACAGAGTTGTCTCACTTCGCAGAGGATATGGTGAACACGGAGCAGAAGAAGGTGACTCGCTTCGTCAACGGTCTGAATCCGAGACACAAACGCCACGTGGTTGCTTGTATGTGGCCGGCTACATTGGACGACGCTATTGACAGGGCTTATGATGCAGAGGCCATCTTTGAGGAGGAGCGAACAGAAGCTAAGAGGGCGGCAGGTTCCAGTGGCAGAAGTCAGTTTCAGAAAAGGTTCAAGGGTAAGCAGGGCAGTTCGAGCAGTACTCCGTTGGTATGCGGTCACTGTGGGAAGGATCACCCCACAGACAGATGTTGGAGGAAGATTGGGGCTTGTTTCGGTTGTGGCTCTACGGATCACAGGCGGGCCCAATGCCCGAAGTTTCAGTCCTCGCCACAGACGAGACATGCAAGATCTACAGCTCAGGGCAGATCTCAGCCAGCTCGCCCAGCCCAGAAGCCGAACCGCCAGACAGCCCGAGCATATGCTGCTACGCATGAGGGCGCGGAGGAGGCCACAGTAGTGGAAGGTAAAATTTTAATTTCTGATGCAGAAGCTTTAGCTTTATTTGACTCCGGGTCTACGCGTTCGTACGTAGCACCCCATTTTGCTGTGCAGCTTCGACAGCGACCCACACCACTTCCATACTTGTTGCTAGTATCCACTCCGGTTGGTAAGCGGGTGGAGTGCAGTGTGTTTTACCCTCAGTGTGATGTGCGGATAGCTGGTCATCAGCTCCCAGTAGACCTCGTGTTGCTCACGACACTGGATTTTGATGTGATCCTTGGTATGGACTGGCTTGCAAGATATCATGCGTGTATCAATTGCTACAGCAAGGCTATCTACTTTGATTTGGGCAGCGGATTCCGATTTGAGGGCAGCCAGATGAAGTGCCCAAGACGTGTGATCTCTGCTTGTAAGGCAGACAGGATGCTTCGTAGGGGATGTGAGGGATTTCTTGCATTCATTTCAGAAAAGAAAGATCGGCGACAGCTCAGTGAGATTCCAGTAGTCAGCGAGTTTCCGGATGTCTTTCCGGAGGATGTGCCAGAGTTGCCACCAGTTCGGGAGGTAGAATTTGCTATTGACGTGGTACCAGGTACAGCACCTATCAGTAGAGCTCCATATCGTATGGCACCTGCAGAGTTGTTGGAATTAAAGAAACAGTTGCTGGATCTGTTGGATAAAGGGTTCATACGCCCAAGTGTTTCACCTTGGGGAGCTCCTGTATTGTTTGTCAAGAAGAAGGATGGCAGTTTCCGGATGTGCATTGACTACAGGCAGTTGAATAAAGTAACTATCAAGAACAAATATCCATTGCCTAGGATTGACGAGTTGTTCGATCAACTTCAGGGTGCAGCTTATTTCTCTAAGATTGACTTGAGGTCAGGATATCACCAACTCAGGGTGAAGGATGAGGATGTTCCGAAGACAGCTTTCAGGACTCGGTATGGACACTACGAGTTCCTTGTCATGCCGTTTGGTTTGACGAATGCACCCGCAGCTTTCATGGCCTTGATGAATAGGGTGTTTACTTCCTTCTTGGACCAGTTCGTTGTGGTTTTTATAGATGACATATTGGTCTATTCGAAGACTGCTGAGGAACATACAGACCATTTGAGGAAAGCATTGCAGCTGCTTAAGGATCACAAGTTGTATGCCAAGTTGTCCAAGTGTGATTTCTGGTTAGAGCAAGTTGCATTTCTGGGTCATAAGATTTCTAGAGATGGATTAATGGTGGATCCGGCGAAGATTGAGGCAGTAGTCCATTGGCCCCGTCCCAGATCAGTGACAGAGATTCGGAGTTTTCTGGGTTTGGCGGGATACTACCGCAGGTTCGTGCAGGACTTTTCGAAGATTTCAGCACCGCTGACTCAGTTGACTCGGAAGAAGGTTCCATATGAGTGGACAGAGAAGTGTGAGCGTAGTTTCCAGATGTTAAAAGAAAAGCTCACTACGGCGCCAGTGTTGACTCTCCCGGATGGTAGTGAGGGATTCGTGATTTATTCCGATGCTTCTTGAGTTGGATTAGGCTGTGTACTGATGCAGAATCAGAAAGTGATTGCCTATGGATCCAGACAGCTGAAGGAGCATGAGAAGAACTATGCCACACATGACTTGGAGCTAGCAGCTATTGTATTTGCACTGAAGTTGTGGCGACATTACTTGTACGGTGTGAAGTTCGAGGTCCATTCCGATCATCACAGTCTACAGTACTTGTTTGATCAGCATGACTTGAATATGAGGCAGCGTAGATGGTTGGAGTTTATCAAAGACTACGACTTTCCGATCAAGTACCACCCTGGCAAGGGGAATGTGGTTGCAGATGCACTTAGCAGGAGGACAGACAGTCTTCAGGCGTTGGCAGGATTCTATATGCTTGTGCATGATCAGCCTGTAGAGGTTCGGATGGTAGGTGAATTGGTGACATTAGCTACTACCGTCGTATTTCAGCCTGAAGTGATTCAGCAGATCAAGGATCGCCAGTTTGAGGACCCCCTCCTGGTGAAGTTCAGAGATCGGATTGCAGATCGACCGGATTTTAGCTTGGTGGATGGAGTTTTGTACTTCAGGAATAGATTATGTGTTCCCGCTGTGGATGAGCTGAAAGATAAGTTGATGACAGAGGCGCACGATGCCCGATATGCGATGCACCCAGGGAGTACGAAGATGTACCGGAACTTGAAGGACAGATTTTGGTGGAACAATATGAAGCGGGAGATCGCAGGGTTCGTAGCTCGATGTTTGACCTGTCAGAGGGTGAAAGCTGACCATCAGCGACCTCCAGGATCATTACATCCATTGCACACTCCGCAGTGGAAGTGGGAGCACATTACGATGGATTTCGTCTCCGGTTTTCCGCCGACCAGTAGAAAGAACAATGCGATCTGGGTAATAGTGGACAGATTGACCAAGTCAGCACATTTCCTTCCGTTCAAGAAGGGGATGACATTCACGGAGATGGCTAGGAAGTTTGTTGACGAGGTAGTCAGATTGCATGGCACCCCGGTATCGATTGTGTCGGATCGAGACAGTCGTTTTGTATCTTCATTCTGGAGAGCATTTCAGGAAGCTATGGGCACGAAGCTGAGTTTTAGCACGGCATACCACCCCCAGACTGATGGACAGTCGGAGCGTACCATTCAGACGTTGGAGGATATGCTCAGAGCTAGTGTGCTGAACTTTGAGAAGGAATGGGATATGCATTTGGCATTGTGTGAGTTTGCTTACAACAACAGCTTTCACGAGAGTATTGGTATGGCACCATATGAGGCTCTCTACGGACGTAAGTGCAGGACCCCGGTGTGCTGGGAAGAGGTAGGAGCAAGGAGTTTTCATGGTCCGACGATCATAGCAGAGACGACGGAGAAAGTGCAGAAAGTGATAGAGAATTTGAAGATTGCTCGGTCCAGGCAGAAGAGCTATGCTGATACTCGGAGGAGACCTTTGGCATTCCAAGTCGGAGATTGGGTGTTCCTTAAAGTTTCTCCGATGAAGGGCACAGTTCGATTTGGTCAGAAGGGTAAGTTAGCTCCGAGATATGTAGGACCGTTCGAAGTCAAGAGCCGAGTTGGAGATTTAGCTTATCGGTTGACGCTTCCAGTTGAGTTCTCCGGTGTGCACGATGTCTTCCATGTGGCGATGCTCCGTAAGTATGTGCCAGATCCGAGCCATGTGATTCGCTACGATGATATCCAGATTCAGCCTAATGCAACTTACGTTGAGCGTCCGCTTCGCATCGTTGGCACACGAGAGCAGATTCTCCGTACCAGGACTATCAGATGGGTTAAAGTGTTGTGGGAGCATCACGGTCCGGATGAGGCTACTTGGGAGCTAGAGGAGCAGCTAGCGCGCCAGTACCCCCAGCTCTTTGCGCAGGTAGGTAGTCATTCCGAGGACGGAATGATTCCTAGTGGGGGAGGATGTAACACTCCGATCCCCTTTGAGCCGGATTAGTGGCTCATTAGTGTATTTTGTTTTGTTTATTTCTTTTGGACTTGGTTTTGGGCCTTGAATAGGTAGTTGAATGACCTTTGACCTGGAATAGGTAGTTCTAAGCCCTTTTTCGTAATTTTGCTTTTGTTTTGCTCATATCATCTTTGCATCATCTTGGTGTCAGCACGCGTATTTCGTTGAGCTCGACAATTTCCGTAACTGTGTCGGATCCGTTTGGAGTCAATTGGGGAAGATGGACCTTCGTGTGACTTGAACTGTAATTAGTATAAACTCATCGGACTTTGACTTAAAACCCCAAAACTTATATATACAATTCAGCTCCAGGTGTCTTTCTCCTTACCCATTTGTCTTGATCGACTGCATGCAAGAACTCCAAGGGGAAAGCCACGTTCTCTCTCTCTCTCCCTCTTCACTTCGGTTTCTTCTCTCTCTCTCTCTCTCTCTCTCTCTTCTTTGCTTCTCTTGATCGAGTGATGTTGGATTCTCATTTTTGATTTGGGTTCTCTTCTTCCCTCATCTCTGTATATGCTTGAGGTAAGTGGGTTCTTGTGCTTCTTCTCCAATTTGGATCTCCCATTCTATGATTGCTTTGTCTTCATCTCATGCATGGTGTATCTCTTTGATTTGCTTTGATTTTTAGTTGCTTTGGGAGCTTGAGTCAGTGGATTTGGTAGAGATTGAGGCAAGTATAAGTACAGACTTTTATAACACACATGGGTGCTCTATTTGAATGCTTTGATTTCCATCTTCTTTAGTGTATTTGATGTTTACAGCCAATGCTTGTGAATTTGGAACCTCTGTAGCTTGTTTGGGGATGTTTCTGTGTCAAATTTCCGTTTCTGTACTCAGCCCGAATTCATCTCTGTATGGTACGGCTAAGCCGTGAACTTCTACGGCTTGATTTCCAGAGACTCGAAATTTGAGTTTTGTTCTACGGCTAGGCTACGGCTAAGCTGTAATTTGTTCTACGGCTGAGCCGTAAGCTAGCCGTGACCCAACCGTACCCCAGCCGTGAATTAAATCTCTGATCAGTCGAAACTTTTCTGATATCAGTACTCCTACGGTGAGGCTACGGCTAAGCCGTGGAATGCTACGGCTAAGCCGTGGATTGGTCTACGGCTAAGCCGTATACTGACTGTAGCTCAGCCGAAAAAGGCATCAGATCAGAAGTGAAAGATGATTCGTTTAGCTGTGTTTTGAATGGAACCAAGGTGAAGCCGTAGTGCATAGTACGACAAGCGCGTAAGATGTCTTCGGCTCAACCATAGGTCCCCCATAGCTAAACCGTTAGGCATGGCAATTCTGAAACATAACTTAGGATAATGGTGAGACTTGTAGGACTCAAATACAGGTTAACCACCCATGTAAACCGGCCCAATGGATTCTTGGAACGCATGAATAGTCTGTTAGGCTGTGACTTATTCATGTCAGTGTTGTTTTACTGTTAAGCACCTCCCCATGGGTGTTGGTTTAAGGGACGTCGGTGCACGCACAGATTACATTGCAACACTTTGATGGCAACGGTGCATTGACTAACTTAAAACTACATCAACATGCACGGTTAGTGACAGTGAACAACTAGCTTAGGACTGGCTTGTAATGAACCTTGACTCCGTATTAATCTGAGATGCATTGCATATTGTTTATGATTTTGCCCTCTGTTCTGTTAATCTAAGTTTATGCATTCCGTAGTCATTTTTGTTTTCGTCCTGTATCTCTGTTCTATGCTTCGTTCTGCACTATGCTTTGATCTATGCTGTGCTTTGAATTTATATCTATGCTCTGCTGGCTTTGTTTATCTCTGAGTTTGGGTATTCCCGGGTGGCTCTGCCCAGAGGTTAATACGTGAGGATAAGATCCGGTCTTTGTCATCGGTGAGTCCAAAGCGGATAATCTCCCTTTCTATGGATTTGATTTGATTGGTATTAGTCTGGCTCTACTCAGCCTCAGCCCTAGGATGCCCGACGGGGTTACCTCTGGCTTAGATCTCTGTATCTCTGTATTCACTGCAGTGTCGCTTTGTCTTGGGACCCCGGAACCCAGGAACCTGAGACCCACTTGTACCCTGGCCCGGTCAGTGGTGTTCTCCTCTGCTCTGCTTTGCTCTGCTCTCTATTGGAGAGAACTTGGTTAACGTAGTAGCCACTTAGTCAGTATTTCTATGTTTGATTCACATATCATGTTTTACTTCTATGCACGATTGGCTTAGTTTCCTAACATGGAACTCTGTATTTCATCTTCTGTCCTTATTATATTCACTTTGATACTATGAGTGTTACACCCCTGTTACTTATATTTGCTGGATCGTTGTATTCATTTGTGTTGTCTGTGGTGTTGCAGGCACAGATACCTTGCCCAGCTCCCCGGCGGTCGAGGAGGCTGCAGGGGCGAGTGTAGAGGCACCCTCCGGTTTGGCAGAGTGGGCCTGATCATCTCTGCCGAGTGCGTTCATGCATACTTCCAGTGGCTTTTTGTTTTGGGATTTCGAGTTTTGGTTTCAGGGGATTTGTATTTGGACTTTGGACTTGTATTCTGTATATTTTGTATATATTGATTTTGGTGTGTATTCGGTTTTATATCAGTGTATTTGTCTTTGTCTTATCCGTTCCGCATTTGTTTTAGCTTCCGCTATTTATTTTCCTTTGTTGCTTGCTATGATATGTACAGCTTCCGCGTACACTTAGTTCGCACGTGTTAGATCCCTTGTGGGCGTGCATCTGGACTGGGTTTGGGTGCACGTGCACGGGAGTACGTGTGTCACCGGTTTAGCTTTTTGCTAACCCCCGAATTCTGGGCTCGGGTCGTGACATTACTCATGCACAACATGCCTTGTAGACTGTTATTGCTTTCCTATCCAGTGTACATTAATAGGTTCATTTGATACATTATGTTAGTTTTATATGCCTCTGTACTTGCTTAACCGTCGTGTTAACAGTGTTGCCCTTGGTATTGCAGGTACGGAACCCAATTCCAACCCGGTTGTTGACGCGCCCCCGGAGGGTACCCCAATGGTACCTCGGGGTATAGACAAGTGGAAGGATGGCGATGTTTTTTGTTAGTCATCCTACGGAGCGTGCCGGTTTTGGAAGTGTTACAGTCGAAATTTTGGTCTACCATCGGGAATGTGCAATTTGGACCTTTTGTACTTAACTCTGTTAAGTAGTAGTTGGATTGCAGGAATGTAATAAAAGACTTAACTACTGATATATATATATGTATCTATCAATGAACATCTAAGGACTAACTTCTCTGGTTTTGCTTTTGATCATTACAGAGTATTTCACAGGAGTTCGTTATGATGAATTATATTTCTACGTGTGTTGGCATACCTCGCACGTTCTTATGGAATCTCCCTTGTAGGAATTCGTGCACAATCCTTCAGGGCACGGATTACTACAAGATTACGTATCCACTCCCTGAGGGCCCACTCAAATCCCCAATTCCCGGGATCGGGGCGTGACATGGACCGCATGCACCTAGAAAAGAGATCAATGTTTACATGCAACCGTTAATAGATGAGTTAAAAGAGCTTTGGGAAGACGGTGTATTAACTTATGATGCATCTAAAGGAGAGTCTTTCCAAATGCATGCGGCTATTATGTGGACCATAAATGACTTTCCAGCATATGGTAACTTGTCGGGATGGAGCACTAAAGGTTATATGGCGTGCCCTGTTTGTAAAAATGATCCATCATCACAAAGGTTGAAAAGTAAGATAGGGTACACGGGCGCTCGTCGTTACTTACCTTAGAACCACACATGGCAAAGGAGTAAGCTTTTTAACAGTAAGTCAGAGAATCGAACGAAGCCGGTGGAATTGTCAGGGGAACTGATAATAGAGCAATTGGATTGCTTGACGAATGTCAAGTTTAGGAAGCACCCACTCAATAAGAAAAGAAAGCACAACCCGGAGGAATTGAATTGGACAAAGAAAAGCATTTTATTTGAGCTACCTTACTGGAAGAAACTGAAACTCTGACACAACATTGATGTCATGCACGTGGAAAAGAATATATGTGACAACACTCTTGGAACAGTGATAGGCATAGAAGGGAAAAATAAGGACACGGAAAAAGCTCGTATGGATTTGGAGGGTAAGAAAATTAGGAAAGAATTACACTTACGCAAGTGTGTCGATGGGTCCTATAAAAAGCCCCCTGCGATTTACACATTGTCCCTAAAGGAAAGACAAACTTTCTGTGATTTCTTGAAATCAGTCAGATTTCCTGATGGTTATGCAGCAAACATTTCGAGGTATGTAAGCACCAAGGATGGTAAGGTATCAGGATTGAAAAGTCATGACTGTCATGTTATTTTACAAAGACTTCTACCAATCGGAGTACGTGGGCACCTTCCTTAGGATATCTGCACCACATCGTTTGAGTTGGGCAGTTTCTTTGAGCAGCTTTGCTCAAAGAGATTAAGATTGAAGGACTTGGAAGCATTACAAGACCGAATCGTTTTGATACTATGCAAGATGGAAAAGATTTTTCTACCAGCATTCTTTGATGTTATGGTCTATCTAGCCATTCACTTGCCTCGTGAGGCCATCCTTGCCGGGCCAGTGCAATACCGATGGACATACCCTATTGAAAGGTAGTAACGACCAACTTTCATTTAAATTAAAAGTTATACTTTGCTATAGTTGCATGCTAATAAAAATATATATATATTTTTAAGGCAACTTGAAACTTTAAAGCGGTTTGTTCGAAATCGAGCTCACCTTGAAGGTTCGATTGTTGAGGCTTACATTGTAAAGGAATGCTTTACTTTCTGTTCAATGTATCTACAAGGGGTAGAAACTGTATTCAATCGGGATGAACGAAATGATGATGGTGTTGAAGGTGGGCCAGGACTGGGGGTATTCTCACAAAATGTTCGTCCTTTCAGTCAAACAAAAAATGCACCTGAGGTGTCACAGAAGGAACGTGATAGGGCTCAGTGGTTTATATTGTATAACAGCCTGGAGGTGGCACCAGATCTAGAGTATGTGATCATATATTACGCATGAGCATTGCATGTAATCGATTGTGTCGATGCTTATAACTTATTACTAACCAATGACATCATTTCTAATTAAGGAGCACAAGAACCTATTAATGATGCAAAGTAGTTGGGATATCGACGAGCGACAGCAATGAGAATTTCCGACGTGGTTTCAAAAATGCGTAAGATATACATAGTTACCTCACGTATACATAGCTTAAACATAATTCATTCATTGTGATATGATTCTCTTTATATATTTTGATCATGCAAATGAATGAATTGAGAAGTCAACAATTAGCAGAAGCTACAGATGAACTTTGGTCATTGGCAAATGGTCCAAATCAGTTAATAAAGTTCTACTCATGGTGGATGTGTAATGGGGTCCAATTTCACACTAAAGACCGTGACAACCGACGTAAAAGTCAGAACAGTGGGTTGGTGGTAAACGGTGATCATGAGGGGAAAGCTATTGAGTTTTATGGCTACTTATGTAAAGTGTGGGAAATGGCTTATATTTTTGGGAATCGAGTTGTCTTGTTCCAATGCGAGTGGTTTAACCTTGGTAGTGAGCGAACTGTACAAATCGATGCACATTTTACATCAATCGATGTAAGAGGTCGGTGGTATCAGAACGACCCCTTTGTACTACCTAGTCAAGTGCAACAAGTCTTTTATGTGAATGACCCCAAATTAGGCCCACATTGGCAAATTGTCCAACGGATTCAACATCGAGGAATATGGGATATACCAGAGTTAAATGATGTAGAATCCAATGATGATGGACCATTTGTTCAAGAAGATGCGTTCCAGCAGGAAAAAACAACTAATGTGGTCCCGATCGTCATTGAAGATCCAGATAGGATGGATCAGCCACAGTATGATAGGTCCGATCTTGAACCAGAGATTATTACGAGTGCAGTACTCACAAAGGAAAACAGTCGAAAAGATATGCTATTTGATAATGACTTTATCTGCGATGACGAAGATGAGACATTATAGGAGTTTTATGATGAAGTGGAAAAGGATTTACATAGTATAGATGATTCTGATGCAGATTCTGATTTTTAATTAACGTTGATTTGTATAAGAATCACTATTTTATAATCATAGCTAAGATCATTCTTATTTTGTTTTACCTTTTTTTTTAACACATGGATGTTAGTAATATTATGTAACAATTCACCATATAATGAATTGTTCTTATATAGTGGTAATCAAACTAAGTTACTATGTTTTTAGATGATTTTATTTTAGCAGGTCACACACATGGCACCTTCTTCTCAACTTCGCCCTCGATCTGCACTGGCATCCGTATTACTATCTACTGACACCGCTTTGCCATCAGCTGATGTGATCGCATCACCATGTATACCAACACCTAGTTCTCATACGAACTGCAGCAGTGTTGGTAAGATATCAAATCTAATCATGTAAGCTTCATGTTTTAGTGCATATATTGTTGGTACTAACCAGGTTTTATGTGAAATTTGTAGGTTCTATATCCCGACGGGGGTGGAGCCCAACCAAAGGGTTTCGCTTAGAGCGTGTAAGGGCCAAGACGGGGGGCAAACTACTGGTTCAGTTCAAAGATAATGTGCCAGTAGGGATAAATGCCTCAGACTTTGTAAGTGAGATTAGGTTGCAAGTTAAGAACTTTGCCCCAGTTAGGGGCATGCGGAGATGGAAAGAGGTTCCAGCTGATATTAGACAAGTTATCAAGGCTCGCGTATTTGTAAGTCTAAACTTGACAACTGTATGATGTATAAAGGGTCTCCAAATAATCATATTAATCTAAATTTCAGACAAAGTATGAGGTCGTGGATTACAACAGTAATGAAGATGTTCGGGTAGCTAGATACAGGGATTGGCGCAACTAGATTCACACTCATTACAAGAACTGCTTGAAGAAAGAGATCGATCCAAAAACTGTACCCTTTTCAAGCATTGACAAGGATGATTGGGTTTTGGTGATAGAAAATGTCTATGAAGATGAGAAATTTCTGGTAACAAGCTATGTTTTTATATCCTTACTTCTGATATGTTGTGTTTCTATTTAGTCAACATGTACAATAACTAAAACTTTCAACTCAATTATTATTCCTTGTATACAGGAACGCTCTACGAAGAATACTGGAAGTCGGAAGAGTTTACCTTATAATCATCGCATGGGTTCTAAGTCTTTCAAAGCTACAATGCATGCCTTGGTGAATTGTTTTAACTTATAGTTTATTAGATTTGTGGCTATGTAATTTTGATTTTGTTACCACCTATCATGAAATCTTAATTATGTACTAACATTTGAATTTATATAAGTAGGCGAACCCCGAGACTGGAGAGGAGCCCCACATCGTTGATTTTTATAAGGAGTCGCACTACAATAAAAAGAAAGAGATGCGGATGGACCCAAAATGTCAGGAAATATATGTAAGTACAACTTTACTCGGAGCCTAACGGGCAAAGTTGGGTTTTGATTTTTTTTTTTGCTCAACTTAAGTATTTAATTGCAATATGATTTAACTTATTTCAACTCGCAGGAAAAACTTGTGATAGAGCAGGAGAAGTGTACGGAGGAGGGTGCAGTGCAATTGACTCAAGAGCAAATAACAGTCAATGTCCTTGGTAATCGGTCCGGATACTTGAGAGGGTTTGGAAACGGGCCAAAGCCCATGTCTACGGCTAGGAGCACCAAGTCCATCTCAGAGGATGCTGAGCGTGAGGCATTGCGGACTGCGGGGGAGAGATTGCCAAATGAAAATGCAACTCGATCTCAAGAGATGAAGCAAATGAAGAATAATCAAATAGCCATGCAGCAACAAATGGAAGAGATGATGCGGTTGGTGGCAAGAGTGACGGGATTAGACATGGTGATAGAAAAATGAGTGATTACTTCTTGGTTAGTATCCCTAATTTCTTCTCTGATTGAATTGAAGTGCATTTAGTAACTTTAAACCATTTATCTAAGTGCTTTCATAGCCATTTCACACTAATATGTAGCATGCTTGGTAGAAGACACACCAATGATAAGCATGATTAGTTTAACATAATTTTTGCATGATTGACACTCAAAATTAGGAAAAAGAAAGATTGGATTACACCATATATATGAAAAAGTACAGAATATTTCAATTGTATTGTTTTTGGTTTGGGCAATGTTTAAGTCTTGTACAACAGCATTCTGTTGTGCAACCTGCAAAGCATAAAATCTCAAAGCAAAAGAAAACAAGATTCTGGCATACTGCATGTGTGGGTCAAAAAGGATGAATCCTTGGAAAACTTTAGAAGCCAATGCAGTTATAATGAAAATATTGAAGAGAGCAAAGTGATGAATTGAAAGCAGAGTAAAAAGAAAGGAGATAATTTATAGAATTTTTCGCACAATGTTTCTGTAACAAATTTCTGTAAGTACTTGAAAAGAATCTCTTCTTTACTACCGTTGCAACAGAAGCTAAGATGGTTTCAATTTCACCTTTTCAAATCTCCTATATAGAATCCATCCACCATGTCAAAGACCCGAGTAGCATGTTGTGGCCTGTGGACAGATACCAAATGAATTGTATCAAATTACATGGAACAGAAAGGAAAGCAGCATGGGGTAATAGACAAACAAATTCATAATCACGCGTAGATTGAATATTTTGGCAAATAAATTATTATAACTAGGCCAAAAAGTTGGATGGTGACAACTTAAGGTTGTTAGCATCCCTATATTAATGGTCACCTAGTGGAACAGGTCCTGGAAATCCAGGAATGAACTATTTTACGGCCCTGATTAATAATATGATCAGGATGCAATCAAACACTGATCATATCCTACCCACTTACGTGATTTTGACATCTCTTTCTCACTGGTAAATAATCAACTTGCACACCCACAAATACTGCTACCCTTACCACTGATCCACTGATGATGGATCAGTACGACATTTACCACTACTCTCCTTAATACACAGAAATACACCAAGGGTTTCTTTTTGCTAAAAGGCAAAATAATTTAAAAGGCAGTTATTATGAGATAAAAAGCAAGAAAAAGCACAATTTAATTAACAGATGCCCACCCATAAAAACCTTCAGTTGAGTCATCTCTAGCATGTGCTAGTATTGCATCACCACCAGGATGCTCCTCCACATAAGGAGTAACATCGTAAACCTATATACAAACATTTTGGGGCCCCATAAAAATGATGTTGTTTCAATTACAGAAAAACAGAGAACGAAATTAAGGTGAATCCATAGCCACAACCCTGTCCTTTATGATAATCCAACAATCTGTCCTTGAGTTATGATGAGATGCTTCATCTTTTGTGAAGAGTTTCAATGCCTGACATGAGGTATAGACAAAAGAATTCGCGTTCAATTAAACACTTATAACCCAAATTCAAATAAAGCTCATAAAATTAGAAATGTGTCACATACTATAGACAATGACAAAAACAGCCAGACTGGTGGCAAAAGCAAGTATAGCCATTTGCAGTGTTTACTTTTTGAGTTTTGTAGTTACTAAGAGAAGTGTGAATACAACATTTTCATCTTTAGTGGCGAAAGTATAGTCCACTCATTGGAAGATAAATATGTGTACATTTTCATATTAAATATGATGAGTTTTTCCATTCATGCCCTGTCGGGAAATTAGGCCATGATTTTGAAAGGTCCAGATTAGGATCAGGCCAGCAAACATGCTTGCATGCTGGTATGCAAGATAGAATCCAAAAAAGCCTTTTAGGAAGTGCCGCCTTGTGGGAGGTCTATATGTATTTAACCGTATAAACTAAAATTAGTTGTTTTTATATATGCTTGCCTTACTTGCATGCTAATATTTTTACAGGCTTTTATTTTGTCTCACTTACTTTGCTTTTGATTCCCACATTTAATTCTTAACATTTTTTTTTTTGCCACAGATTGGGATTATAGGCTTTTATTTTGCTTGAAGATCATTTTGTTTTTTAGAAAAATATTGTACTTACACTATTTTGGATGCCACATTTTTACTTGAATTAGTAATGACAATGTGGCTAAACTTTTGGGCTGGATTTAATAATTATATGCCTTCTAATATGTTGAATGAGCAGGTTTTATTTATTTTATTTTAGTTAAATGTGCAAACTTTATTGTACATTTTATTATAGTTGACTGAGCAGACTTTATTGTACATTTTTACTTGAATTAGTAATGACAACGTGGCTAAATTTGTGGGCTGGATTTGATAGTTATATGTTTTCTAATATGTTGAATGAGCAAGTTTTGTACATTTTATTTTAGTTAAATGAGCAAAATTTATTGTACATTTTATTATAATTGAATGGGCAGGTTTTAAATTACATTTTATTTGAGTTGAATGGACAAGTTTTACTGTACATTTTATTTGAGTTCATGAATCGGCATGTTTTACTGTACATTTTATTTTTGTTAAATGGACAGGTGTTTTGTATATTTTATTTTAGTTGAATGGGCAAGTTTTATTATATTCAAAATAACGGAGGTTTTTGAGGTGGCAGGCAATGATTTATCAAATTAATATATTTGTTTTAGCGATGAATTTTATTTCTTGCCTAATAAGAATAAATACTTTTCGGTATAATATATAAGTTGTCGCCTAAGAGAATTTGTGGTAAGTTTTAATATTGGGCGACGAAACTAATTTTTAGCCTAATGTCTACAAACTATATGCGACAAAACTAATTTGTCGCCTATTATAACTCATGGCAATTTATACACTATTTAGCGACGATATAATTTTGTCGAAAAAAAAATTCAACGACGACTTCATTTTGTCGCAAAAATTCCATTTCACCATTTTTTATCAGTTCTTTCGCGACGACTTAGAGACATTTGGCGACAAAACGTTTCTTTTTACCAACGATATTAATTGTCGCAGAAAATTGACATTTGGCGACAAGTAAGTGTAATCGTCGGTAAAACTATTCACTGGCGCCTAATAGGCGACGTTATGGCGACGAATTTGATGTCGTCGCAGAATGAATTTGGCGACGAGTTTGTGAGTTTTCGCGACAAATAGTTGCGTTGCAAATAATGATTTTTGTTGTTGTGCATGTTAACATTGGTCCTCATCAATTGTGAAATTAGCAAGTTTATATATGTATACATATTGGGGAGGGCTACAAAACGTGCACCTAGGAGTCAGTAAGTATATAATCTACAGAAGAAAGGGTTGACCTCTGATATTTTTTCTTACATTTGCATAATGTGTGGTAAGGAAGGGGAGTCAGTAAACTATCTCTTCCTTCATTTCGATATAACAGTCAGTGTATGGAGTAATTTTATCAAGAGTTGTAGTTTTACTTGGTGTTTGTTCGAACAATATTGCCATTGTGGTGGTGTCATGGATGGGTACAAATTTTGTTGGTCGTGGGCGTATTTTGTGGAGGTTGGTCCATTTTGCTATCTTATAGTCCTTATGGAAAGAAAGGAACAATAAGATCTTCTCAAGCTCCGTTTCTTCGGTGGCAAATTTGATCTCTAAGGTTTCTATAAGGGTTGTAAAATGGTCTTTGGTAAGAAAAGTGTTCTCCAATTTTAACGTGGATCATATTCTTTCAAATTGGGAGGCTTGTAAGGGTTGTAGCCTAATAATGTGAGGAAAGTCGTTCCTTAGTCTCCCCCACCTGTTGGGTTTTTAAAGTTTAATGTGGACGGTGCTTCAAGTAGTAAGCCAAGGTCGGCAGGTATTGGAGGTGTGCTTCACAATAGTAAGGGGGAGGTTTTACTTGTGTTCTCTAGGAAGGTGGGTGTTTACGATTTCAATGAAGCAGAGGTGTTAACCATTTTAGAGGCTTTGAGGATCTTCTCTGTAAAGTATAATAGTAAGTTGCTAGTGGAAAGTGACTCTTCCAATGCGATCACCTGAGTGTCTAATCAAAGAAAGAATCCTTGGAAATTTCAATTTTTATTTAATGAAATTAGAGAGTTATCTTCTACTATCTCAGTTTCTTTCCATTATGAGGTTAGTTCCACCGATTATATGGCAAATACTTTAGCCAAACAAGGGGTTGACAGGTTAGTTCCTTGGGTGAGGGAGGTTATGTAATTTAGTGGGAGTGGTTCATTGCTCTTGTACCCTCCTTTTTTAGTTTGTTACGCTTTTTGTTGGTTTCCTTTAATAAATCTGTGTTTTCGATTCAAAAAAAAAAAAGCACAGTCATTCATAAATTAATATTTTTCTAGTTGCAAAAACCAAAAAATTGATGTAAATTTTACCTTTTAATAAGATGCTTTCGACTTTACATCAAAAAATAATAATAATAATAATAATAATAATAATAACCATTTTAAGTTTTTTGTGATGATTAATCAAATAATAATACGACTATATAATGTATATAGTAATAAATTCATTGAACATTACATATTCATTACCAACCTAGGGGTCAAATGGATAGTGAATGGGTGAAAATTCAAAGCCATTCAATCATATTTATTGATCATACAGGGCACATATGGCATGCAAAATTTAATAAAGTCAAAATGTTCAATGCCCCAGTTAATGGTACCGTCCATTATTATGGTCCATTGTACATCCACCTATTTCGTTTTAGGGTTGCAACATGGGCTTGACCCTAGCCTCCATGTGAAGAATGATTTATTTTATTTATTTGGGCTTGACCTCCGCTTGCAAGTGAAGAATGTTACTTGCACTAACATTGTTCAAGTTAGAAGTCAAGTCCATATGACATGCAAAATTTAATAAAGTCAAGATGTTCAATGCCCCAGATAATGGTACCCTCCATTATTATGGTCCACTGCACATCTGCCTATTTCATTTTAGGGTTGCAACATGGTCCCTAGCCTGCAAGTGAAGAATGATTTATTTTATATTATTATTATTATTATTATTATTATTATTATTATTATTATTATTATTATTTTGGCTAAACCCCAGCTTGCATGTGAAGAATGTTACTTGCACTAAGATTGTTCAGGCTAGAAGTCGAGTCTAGCTTAAGCTAAATCTGGATTTTTAATGTACAGTGCAATTTGAGATCGACTCAAGCTTCAACCTATTTGTTCTTCGGTACTTCTGTAATTTGACAAAAAGGAGATTCAGAGCTGAATATTCAACCATGACAATCAAATGGTAATTCTTTCAATGAAAATTGAATAGAGAGCAAATTGGAAATGAATACACAGCCATCACCCTAATAATTGAGATTTTATAAAATCCAAGTTCTCATCTATATTGTTACCTTACATTCTTTGCCATCTTCAATAATCCTATGGTGGAGCGCATTTCCCCATAAATTCATCTGTAAACTGATCATTAAGAAAAATGATAAGAGCAATCTATTCCGATCATTTGATCCTCTTGTGATCATTCATTTGTCATTCAATCAAAATTTCAATAAACCAAAATGAATTACCTTCAATAAAAATCATTTATGATCACATGGCAATTTCCATGATATGATCACCTTACATTAACCATAGAGTAACCGTCCTTTGCTTGTCAAAAGTCATTTATCTATTACACTCTAAAGTAAGCAAGTTGAACAGTAAGTTTCACCTTAGTTAGAATGATCTAGACTATTTGAATGACTCGATCATCAAAATGAGATTAATTATGAACAAAACTCCCTTCTTTATATCAATAAATTAGAAGATTTATAATCCCCACAAGCACAGCACGTGGGAGGGACATCCACTCTCATATATATATATATATATATATATATGTACAAGGGTTTGCTGAACCCATTGGAAGAGAAACGTGCCAAATGATGTGGCAGCCCATAAGGGAATAAAAACCTGTTCATATGAACCCTTTTGGGTGAAATATTGCAGAGAACATTTTTATGGGTGCATATGTTTCCGATCCATCGAGTCGGCTGGAAGCAACAGCACGTCAATCCAGCCAATAAATTCATCAGTACGGGTAGGGTTCATTTACCCAAAGCCATTGAAAATCAGAGTTCCCTATTTATTGGCATCTGTCTAAATTTTAACATAATTAGACTTGGGCCTAAGATTATTAAAAAGTAAACCATGTGATTCAAATATAAAAGCTAAAGGAAGTGGATCATCATGTTCTACAAGCAATCGATACAACAATAGGCCCACGTCTAATTGCAGTGAAATTAGGCTTCATACCAGTACATATGGAGGACCATGATTTTGAGTGGCCCAATGCCCATATATTGCAAAGGAAGACCCTGATTTTGAGCAGTTCGAAATGGTTAAAATTGAAAACAAGCAGTAAATAGAAACCCCTAATCTCACATTCAAAGGAAATTGGCAATACCATGATACCTTTTTTTTACATTTTTACCAAAGGCATCCATGAAAACATGGTGAGAAACTGGAACTGAAGCAGATGCTTAACACCCAAGATACAAGTTATAAATTACCCAAATAAAAAAATAAAAAATAAAAAATAAAAGACAGGAGGAGTCCCTTTGCCTCGCTTGTAAAATAATTCCTAAGAAATTGGTTTTCTGTTGAAGGACTATATATTAGAGTGAAGGATATCAAAGGAAAAGACATTGGCATCGAAACATGCATACTTTTACTTGAGTTTGAACTATAAGTGTGCCCTACTTGTTCAAAGAGGTACCTTATTTGAGCTCGCCATTTAAGAATCACATGCCCATGAACGTAAAAGCACCATAACAAGATTCAATTCAATAGTTGTGGAGATCGCTATCAGATTAATCATACGTTAAAAAATACACTAAACTCGAACGAAGTTAAGAACGTACTTTATATATTCTCTATCCAATGGAACGGCACACCTAGAATGGGGGGAACTTAGATGAGTGCCAAGTTGATTGGCTGCATGGGGAATGAGGAGATTGGGTTTATTATTAACTTACAATATTAAACTGGTGGGGTAAAGGATACATTCATCCCACCTTTGTGTTGTGAAACTCACTTCTTGCCGAGACTTCATGGTCCCTTTTCATATCCACTTCTGATCCTAATTTACTCTTTTTGCTTTCACAAAAAGATCCTTTTATTTGATTTCCTATAAGAAATTAGGCAAAGGGCCTTCAGCTCAGCTGTGGGCAGAAGGTGAGGAGGTAGTTAGCACCAGTGCAAGTAAAAGTACTGCTACCATCGTTGTAAGCATAGCTATAAGCAAGAGGGCAAGCATTCTTGAAGATCATGGAGTAGTTAGTGGGCTTGCATTTGTCTGCATCATTATACTGCCCCTTGCAACAGTACTCATCCGTTCCAAATGCAAGGCATGCACTCTTGCACCCTACCGTTGATCCATCTGGTCCCGTCAATCTCAGCTCTGGCGGGCAGACAGCGTTCACATCCGCAGGGCACCCGCTCCCACGACAATCACCGGTCCCGCCCTGTGGGGTGATCGAGAATGGCAGGTTAAAGCCATCAACTAGGCTGGTGTCATAGTACTCTTGGGGGCCTCCGGTCCCCAGAGTGAACTCCACCAATGTGGCCGGGGGTGCACCCCCAGCACCATTGCAAGGGACTTGACCCCCGCAGTCACCAGTGACACAGGTGAATTTTCCGCTGCCGTCAGTGGTGCAGCCTGTCCGGCCCCACATCCGGCCGGCCCACCCCGCCGGCGCCTCCACTGTCTGTGATGCAACCACGTCAAGTTGGAACCCAGTCTGGTCCAATGGGGGCTTGTCATAATTGTTCAAGGTGCCGGCCCACACTGTGTAGGTGCACTTGTTATTGAAGGTGAATGTGACAGACTTGGCCCCTGGAAACCACCATGCAAAAAAATTATTGTCATGGGAGTCTATTTCAATAAAAAAAAATTTTTTAATTTTTTTACATATTTCTCTACCTTTGATGGTCCGTTTCAGTGGTCTCTTAGTTTGGTTGATGGACTGTCAATCAACCATTAAGGATTTGCACTAGACCCTCTTGTTAAAATCTGAACGTCGATTAATTCCATCCCTTGCATTTGCTCTAGTCAAATTTCAGTCCAAACTCACCAAACTGATTTAACAAGTGCGCCCACGAAGGAGCCATACAAAATATGTTTAAAGAGAAGATTCAGGCTTTTTAAGAAAAAAACACTTCATGATATTTTTGCAAAGAAATGCTGATTTTTAGTGATGTCTTGGAATTTACAGAATACTGCAAAAATTAAAAGTATCATGTGGTAAATTGAAATGAAATGGTAAAATTATAAAAATATGATTTTCAACAATATTGTTTTTTTTCATTTTTAAATATTCCTAGACTTTTATATATATATATATATATAAATTGTATTTGTAACAAAAGCCAATGGTATATTGTGATAGAAGTTTTTATATTATATATATTATAACAATACGCCCTTTCGCGGAAGGGTCACATGGTGCATCACTCTTCATGAGAAGGCGACACGTGGAGTAATTTAAAGATGTTATTCATATTAGCTAGATTCTAATATTTATAAATATATATATGTACATATATTTTTTTTACATCCAATGGCAAATAACAGTATTTTATCTAAATCTATATTGTTTATTGGATTGATCATATGTGGGCCCTTTCCATTAAAAATTTGTAATTGTGGTGGGGCTTGGGGATTGCATTGGCTAGGACGAATGGTGATTTGGGAATGGGTCTCACATGAGTAATCATGGGGTTGGGTTTGAGTAATCGGATTGATCATATGTGGCCCTTTCCGCCATTACTCCAATTGAGCAAAAATCTAAAGCGTGGCATTTTCCCATGAATAAAATGGTTTTCCTCAAATCTATCCCCTACCATTTTTGCATCAACCCTAAAATCTCGCCCCCCACTAAAGTCTATCCCCCAAAATCTCGCCCCACACTAAAGTTTCTCCCTTTCCCATGGTTTCTAAAGCGTGGCATTTCCACCATTACTCCAATTGAGCAAAAATCTAAAGCGTGGCATTTCCCCATGAATAAAATGGTTTTTCTCAAATCTATCCCCTACCATTTTTGCATCAACCCTAAAATCTCGCCCCCCACTAAAGTCTATCCCCCAAAATCTCGCCCCACACTAAAGTGTCTCCCTTCCCCATGGTTTCTCCATCACCCCTTAAAATTTCTCCCTCTAGCTACCAATTCTCCTAATCCACCAACTCCCATTAAATTTATTTTCTTTCCTTATAAATGGGAAGTAAGTCTTTATATTGTAATCTATGCTAGAGGATCCAAATCTTCCCTCAAATCTTAACAACCCACGTACTTGATTATCTGAGCCTTGCCGAAAAATCTTAGGGCCTCGAGAATTGTATCAAATTTATTTTTTTTTCCTTTTTATTGTTTATCTTCAATATTTAGATGTAAGTTGATTATGGATTTATTCTGTTGCTCTAACAAATTGCATATTGTGCAAGGAGGCTTTGATATTAAGTTCATTGTATCATTCCAATGTTGTTTCTTTATATGCTATAGTTCAGGATGGTCCTGAGGGAACTTTAGTAACTGTCACAGAGTTCATGGTTAATGGATCTTTGAAACAGTTTTCGTAGAAGAAAGGTAAAACCATTTTAAAGGCCATCGCAAACTTTCTCTTATGATGGTCATTGAAGTTTTATGCCCAGTTATGAAGTGACTGTTTTGTGAATACTATTCATTTTGATCTTAAGTGTGAAAATTGTTTGTAAATATGAGAGATCCACATCGGCAAGGTATGCTAAAGTGGACTGTGTTGGGGACTACACATCACTAATCCGGCATCTTATGAAATTAATTCAGCTTTGTTTCCTAATGGTTTTGGACATGTTGAGCGTAGGCTGGTAATGGCACCGGTGAGAAAAAGTTTAGCTATACAGGTAGATGGCCCATCAAGAAGTAGGAGTAGGTCAAAGAAAACATTGATGGAGGTTATTGATTCAAATTTGAAGAAGTTTAATTTATCAAAGGATTTGGCTCAAAATAGAATGGAATGGAAAAACAGAATTCATGTAGCCGACCCAAACATGGTTGGGATAAGGCTCTGATGATGATGATGATGATGATGAATTTTTTCTTGATGGTGCTTTCCTAAAATTTAATCCCCTCCCCAAAACGCTCTCTTATCTCTCACCTTTGATGAAAAGAGAAATTGAATAATAGAAAACCTTATATTTTATCTCATAAACAACCTCAAGGCGATCTCCTTTCTGAAAATTTATTCCCTTCCCAAAAAACCTCTCTTATCTCTTATCTCTTACCTATAATGATAAGAGAGATTAAATCGTAGAAAACTCATTCACTATTCAATCTCCTACAAACAATTGCGGGCTCCCACATTAATATAAAACTTTGTTACCCTGCCTACATCATGAAAACCCAATGAGTTACATTCATTGATAGGAATGTTAGTGTGACCCACCTACTAATGGAAACTATGCCAATCAATTGAAATAATGGTCCGCCCATTGAAATTCTAAAACCACATTAGCGGCGTAAGACCAACCCTCATAGTTTACCATGATGGCCTTTAACTTGGATTTGTTTTGCTTAACTCTCTCTTAGGTTGAAATCTCTTTTACCCTGTTACCTACCAATGATGGTTAAGAAGAGATAATAAATTGATGCAGACATCAAATTTACAAAATCTTTTGTGGGATTTATTGATTCGTGGGGCTCACTTTGACGATATTGTCAATTTTAGGGAATGGGTAGAACGTTGGATACAAGGTTTTTCCAATATATAATATATATTCATTTTTTTTTACTCTTTTACTTTTCAAAGGACCTTCTTTTTCCTGTCAACATGTGGCGCCTATTAAAAATGACTTTTTAATTTTTTTTACCTTTTTTTTTACTTTTTTCTTTTATTTTTCTCAAGTCCATTTGGTTTTTTATTTTTATATTACTAATTTTCATAGTATTGTGTGATATAGTTAGATTAATCATTCGTGTATTTTGTTTTTGAAAGGATCACATTTTGTGGATTTCATTAGGGTTTTTTATATGTCATTTCTTTCCTAGCTAGGAGACCAAGATCTTATTTTCATTGATATGTTTTGGATTTCCCAAATCCACTAGCATATGGTTCTTTCTGTTTTGTGAATTGTCTTTTAAAAAATAAAGATTTTAATGGATTTTATAAAATAATATAATTATTAAGTAAGGCCCGTGTTGGGCGCAGGCCCGAAGCGCTAGTTATATATGAAAACAGCCCAACATTCTATATTTAGAATCCTGACCTTTTCTTAATTCCAAGTGCAAATATTTCTTTCTTATTTTACATTTGGTATCAATTCAGCTGAAAAGCATAGTACCTAGCACTAAAGGTTTCTACCATGATTATTAGTAAGGAACCAAAAAATAAAAATTGTATTGAAACTCTTCTCTCTATAAGTATATTCATTCTTTTTTGTCATTTACAATTAAAACAGCGAAAGAATTAAAGAAACTGAAGATTTGCATTTCTTAATTTTCCTAACATTAGAAGTTGCTACTGTTTCTCTATGGGTTTAGTCTGAAACAGAAATTTTTTATCGAAATTCTTCTCCGATCTACTTGTATTCGATGTTTTATGTTATATACATTTAAAACGCACTAATAACTAAGGAAATCTATCAAGATTTACATTATTTTTGGCTCTTTTTTAGAGTTTCATAGCCTATTTTAAATGACTTTAGTTGATAAAAAATTAAATTAATAAATAAAACTCTATTGACCGTTCCCAACATCTTATCATATTTTTTATTTTATTTACAACTAAGACATCATAAGAAAAAACCAAAAAAATTAAAGATTAATCATATACATATATATATTATAAACAACTTTTAATCTTTTGTAAAGGGAAAGACCAAAATAAATATATGGTATTAGCAGAGGTGGACCTAGGGTGTTACACGGGGCTCAATGTAAAACAAAAAAAAACCTTGGAGGAGTAACAAAAAAAAACCTTGGAGGAGTTCAATGTAAAAAAACCATTAATTCTCAGAATTTACAAGAGTTTTTTTTTTTTTTTGGACTTTTTCAGATTTGGATGGGGAACTTTCTACTTAGGTCCACCAATGGAATTAACGTACCAGCCCATTTAAAGGGTTCAATTTGTACGAAGGTGTTTCTAAAAACTATGCATGACATGGACCATTTAACCTATTAACTTACTGGATTTTCTCCTGTGTTCCTATGCCATACGCTCCATACGGATGGTTACCATCACCACAGTGAGACATATGAAATTTAGGAGGGTCCCACCTTTGGAGAGGCTGGGATGAGCACTCCATAGAGTACATAGAGCAGGAGAAATTTTTCCACTAAAATAGTGCCCTCGCGAAAGTTTTAAAACTCATAACCTTATTTGGACCCATGGATTTAGCTTACAATATCTTAATTACTAATGGTTCGATACTACAAAAAGAGAGAGAATTGTAAATTCACATGTAACTAAAAATAGTTCAAATCCCAAAATCATACTTCACATGATATTTGGCGGTGTACATATATACAATCAAGTTACATGCAACAAATTGGCCCTAAAAACTGCCTCTTACCGTAGCAGTAAAAGGTTTGGTTCTTACTAATTTGTCGACGGTTCGAACTTTGCCAGATAGATTGCGTTGCCAGAAGATTTGTTACCTCAATCAAGGTTCTCTTTCCTCACCAAGTGGATTCTCTAGCCACTCCTAAAGTGCCTTACCTCCCCCTAGGATTAGGATCCCAACCCCACTAAGGTTGAGATACCCAAAATAAATAAATAAATAAAATAAATGGCCCTGCCGGGAACCTTTGCCTTTCCTTTGCATGCATGCTGGCGTCTGGCAATGGGCCCAAAAGAGTTCCTTTGTATATCATCTAACACACAACTAAGAATGGAAAAAGAACAAAGGCGGAGCTCACCTGAGACACATAGAGCCAAAACAAAGGAGAGGATGACCCATTTTTCCATGGCTAGGATAAAGGTATTAGGATTCTCAATGTTGGATGTACAGATTGAGGATTGGGAGGGGGAATTTATAGAGGAATAGGGCAGGTTTTTCTTCGAAACTTTAAACGTTTGCGGGTCACATAAGCAAACCTTTGGCCCGTACGTTTTGGATTTGGTTGACCTTCTCCCTGCTGCTTTCATCCGTGTTACCTCATGCCTTCTAATTTGGGTTGACATTGTCCCTGGAATTTGAGAAGAAGGATTTTGGGGGTGCGCTAATTTCATGAATTTATCAGTGCGTGCACCACATGTGACTAGTAATGAAGCATATGCATTATACATGGGCTGTCCACATGATTTGAACCAGGGGTTCCAATGGAGTTGGCCTCTGTCCATATATGGTCCCGCTAGAAATTTGACTGCTAAATTGAAATTTTACATTGGCCCTTAAAAATTGGAAAACCTCCCTCATATTATAGAATATTTGAAGAATTAATTTAACAGTAGCTCCTCCAAAAAAATATATATTTCTTACATCGAGCTCCCCCAAGACAAATTTCCTACTTCGGCCCCAGTTCTCGGCCCCATCATTTTCCGTGCATGTTGGTATATGGATACCAGCATTATTTAACTTGTCGTGTACGTTGGGGCATGGACTGTCGGTGTGATTTAATCTTCAGTGCATGATGACGGTGGTTTATGGACTGTTCGGTTACATGGCATCTTGGTTTTCATTGTTTCCGATAGAGACTCTTGATTTGTGTCTAACCTTTGGAGGAAACTACAAATGACTATGGGAACTCAATTACGTTTCAGTACAGCATATTATCCCAAAATTGACGGTCAAACTAAAAGAACCAACCAAACTCTTAAAGTTATATTGCGAGCATATGCCTTAGATCTCAAGGACAGTTGGGACGAATAGTTACCACTCATGGAATTTGTGTATAATAATAGTTATCATTCAAGCATTCAAATGGCACTTTTTGAGGCATTGTATGGATGGAATTGTCGAACCCCTATTTGTTAGGAAGAGGTAGGTGACTGAAGAATATTTGAGCCAGATTGGGTGCATACTTCGATAAATAATATCAAGAAGATTCGGGATTGGCTTAAGACTGCTCAAAGCCGACAGAAAAGTTATGTTGATAACCGCAGAAGAGAATTAGAATTCGTCGTGGGAGACCATGTTTTTCTCAAAGTTTCCCTAACTAAAGGAGTTATGAGATTTGGGAAAAAGGAGAAGTTGAGTCCATGTTATATTGGACAATGCGAAGTAACAAGACAAGTCAGTGATGGAAATGCTTATAACCTCGCAGTACCACCACAACTGTCAGGTGTACACGATGTCTTTCATGTGTCTATGCTAAAGAAATATAAACTAGACCCATTCCATGTTAATAGACTTTGAGCCTCTTCAGTTACAACAAGATTTGTCTTATGAGGAGAAGCCGATGGCTATTCTAGAGATGAAGGAAAGAGTTTTATAGAACAAAACTATTCGACTAATTAATGTACTATGGCAACAACATAATCAACTAGAAGCAACGTAGGAGACAAAGGAGGAGGTCCATGATAAATATTCACACCAGGTATGATTTAAATTTGGAAGACCAAATTTCCAAAGGAAGGGAGTATGTAATAACCTAACCAGACCAAATTTTCAAAGGAGGGGAGTATGTAATAACCTAACCTACTTTTGGTGGGCATGGCATTTCGGTTTCACATCTTTATAATTTTTACCATACTGTATTTTTTACTCACTGGATTGTCAAAAGGCTTAATTAAATTCAGCCTGGATGAAACAAGAATCACCATATGCTGTCGCCAACGAGCAACCCTGCTCGGCTTAAATAGAGTCGGGTCAAATCTAACTTGGTTACAATTCTAACTAACCTCCCAGATGGAGAAAAAATAACTATTTTCTAAGTTTGATCACAAGTTTCTAAGTTTGACTTCGACCAAAATCAATGGCGCATATAATTGCACATTCATCGCTTGCCCTTCTAGGAGTGACTATGGGTAAGATCTCCCAACCCGAACGCAATCCATTTATAAAACGGCTCAGATACCCATAACCGATACCATTGCGGGTCGACCCGACACGACCCATGGTAACACACATGGCCATTTTTGAGTTTCTACAGGTTGGGTTGACCTTCATCCTTTTATTGAGTCAACACACCCAACCATTTCATCGGATCTAATCATTATTGATTTGTAAGCTAAGCTTGAGCCTAATTTCATGTTAACGGCTATTGGGGGTCCAGCACCTAGCTTTTCATTGGGAAAAATTGGGGTCAAAGTTAATTAAACTTTTTTCTTTTTTTTTCCTATCTCCCAACTTTGATCAATACAAGCCCTTAACTACAAAAGAACGGACCCCTTTTCATTTGGCAGTGGCCCTAGTTTTACATTGTTCTAGGCATTAATCACCAGTAAATTTTACAATAAGTAACTAGTTACAGTTAAAATCCTCTTCATTATGTATTTGGCATTCCTCTGTTTTACTTTCAAACCTTTTCGTCTCCTTCCATGCTTGGTCACCCTCCATCCACACTTGGGCCCACTAAAAAGGGCATTTCTTAGGGGACAATGACCCTGTGGAACCTTGGCCCTTTTTAAATGTTTAAAAAGTGGTCCGATCAGGTGGAGCCTGTACCCACAATTCTAAACCCATCCAAACCTGACTTGACCCATTGTCGCTCCTATGTATTATACTTCAAATTACTGAGAGCTTCGTTCCGGTGGTGTTTGCTCATTATGTACCTATGTATTGAATTTGAAACATGTGTAATACATAACAAACACACACTGTTTGGATATTCAAATTACCATGTTTTGATTTGATAGAGAATAATTAAATTGGATCTATTAATAAAAGGTTTTGTTATAATTTGAAACACTGGGAGGTGGGCCCAAGGACCCGTTATCCAATGCCATTGTTAGACATTATATATAACTATAGTAAGTATATTATAGTAGGTATATGGAGAATATTCATGTGCATATGTCCCTCACCATTTTTTTCGTGATAACTCTAGGTGGGGCCCACTGTATGGTCCATCCAAATGGACCACACACACAACCCTCTTGAATTGTACCCATTTATCAATTTTTTGTCAAATCTGAATTTGTTGGACCGTTGGATCAACTATGCACCCATTCGAATGGAATGAATTTGTGGGTCATGCATAAAGGGGTTAGGGACATATGATTGGGGCTAAACTTGGTATCTACAGTGGTCCCATATAGATCTTTCCATTCCCCCCTAGTCTCATCCCTTAGTGGAGTCCACCATGGGCTCCACAGAGGAGTATGCACGGTCCCTTAGTGAGGGACATATGCACATAAATATCCCCCTAAGATATATATATATAAGAATTATAAAACAAGCTCCATTAAAAAAGGAGCATTTTGCCCTTAATCTAACAACTAATGGGGGCAGGTTGACATGAGACTTTTGCTCTTTCAATAAAGCAATCATTTATTTCCTTCTTATTTTTTTGCTTCTTTCAAAAAATAAATTTCTTAAGAAAATATCAGCATTTAGTTTATTGACACATCCAAACTTGCCCTTCTATTGTTTTTTGCTTTTGTCTAAACACAAGTATCTTAACAAATCTAGCTACTTATTTTCTTAACCCATCTTACAAAAGCAACGATTGGTCACCTCTTATAATTAAAATTGTTGGATGTACGAGTGAATGGTTATGGGCCTAAAAAATAGTATCTCCCATATTTGTAGGAGAAAACAAAGGAAGTGGAATATACAATGGTTTAAATGCAAAAGTTATTTTGGGCGAAAGTTATCATTATCTTAAATTTTCAAAATAGCCTCTTCTTTGTTTCCAAGTTTCTTAAATGTCTCCACTACATTAAATAGCAGATAGCACGTGGATGCCTTTTACGGGACTAGGAAAGGGAATGTTTCACTTTTTAGAATGCCCTAGCGTCGGGTAGACTTCCTCATATATATATATATATATATATATCTCTCTCTCAAAAGAAGAACCTGATTAGAAAACAGAATATCAGATTTTGTTTGAAAAATCTATGACGATTGGCAAGATGAATCAGAAGGTTGCAATCAATTAATAAACTGCAAAAGATCCGATTTCTTCATTGAAGGCTAAATTGGCTGAAACTCATGAGAAGGTAAAACTCTTTGATACTTATAGGAATGATTTGGCTGAAAGTTTACTGATGTATTACAAAAGAATGAGTTGTCGATTGTTAATCATAAGAATTCCACTCAAGAGTTGGAAGAATTGAAGAAAAAGATGCAAACTTGTCAAACTGAGAATATTAACTTCAGTGGCAAGTTAAAAATGGCACTATCAGAGTTGAATACTTCAAAGAAATTGCTTGACAGGATGAATGCTAGTTTTGCAAAGCTTGATGATATCTTATATAAACAGAAAAAGCCTAATGAAACATGTGGTCTTAGATATGACCAAGATGCTTCAACATCAAATATGAAAGGTAAAACTATTTTTATTAATAGTTTACTTTAAATTCTTTAGCACCAACTGCTCCACATACTGCTAGCACAAATTATATGTGAAGTAGTGCGGAGAAGAAAAATGTGTCAAGTTCAAAAGCTACACCTACATATCATCATTGTGGAGTAAAATGACACATTCGACCCCATTACAACAAACTGAAGGCTTTACTAAATAATATGCAATGGAAGAAGCAACTTTCTGTGCTTATGATCAGCACTAAAGCCCTCTGGGTTGAGAAAGATGATCTGCTCAATAAATTGGTACACGCTGCGCTGTAACTCTTAAAATCACAAGCGTGGGCACTAAAATCCAAAAGTGCATGATCAAGACGATCAAGATTTCACCCCCAGCTATTACGAGGACATCATTAAGGGTGAGTCACAATTAAGGGGGAGCTACTGTTGGATCCTAATTAATGGGTAGATATACTGCATGCTAACATCATAAGGTTGTTAATTATGGACAAAAAGGTGGATAATGAGAGATTCAGAGGGACTGATATGGATTTGAAGGCATGAAGCTCCTTGAATACTTGAGCTGAAGATAGATTCGGAATGGTGCAATTGGTACAGAGTTGATGATACAAATTTTTTTTTACAATTTTAATTTACCCATTGTAATTTTTATTTTATTTTTGGGTAAATTAAATATATAAGAAGTTTTGTCCAGGAATTGCCAAAGGGGAAGATTGTAAGGTTTTTTTGTATTGCTTAGTTCATGGGTTGAACGACAGTTGAGTCCATTGGTGTGGTTTAAACTATAGTTCAAGTCGACAGCAGAGCTAAAAAGGAGAAAATCAAAAATCTGGATGAAGGCTGTCAGATCGATCGGATAAGTGCTTAATCAATCATATTCAAGGTAGAATCATAATTCAATCAATTGGCCACTTGCTTGATCGATCAGACGGAGTTTAGAAACCCACCAACCTGCACAAAATTGTTTTCTGTTTGTGCCAGAGTTGCATGTTTTGTTATTACTTAGACTCTAACACTAAGGCACGTAAAAAAGGGTTTTCTCTTAACCCTACACAAAAATCTCATTATTTTCAGTTAAGAATACTCTTTAGCGGTCATCTTTATTTTCTAGAGCTTCCATTAAAGAGAATTTGTTGAAGGCTTCTAGTTCTAGAGTTTTTGCATCTACTTCTTCGTGGGAGATTTATTGCTTCTAATTCATTGTAGGAGATCGTCGTCTCAGAGCACGAGATCTGTTTAACCTTACAGAATTAAGGTTGCCATCAAGCGCAAAGAACAGGGCACGCAAAGTCAAATCGTGTTATAAATTCTTACAAGAAAAACTACGTTCTATAGTTGAGGGACTTACTGTGTAAGGCTATGAGTATATCTTGTAATTGCTCGAAATTAGTGCTTGATTAATTCATTGTAGCTCGTTATTTACTTGCAAGTTACTTTTATTATTACGATATATATTGTTTAGCTTGTAATCTAGAAATTCGGGCCCATAAAAGCTTTCAGTCTACTTGGTTCAAAAACAAGTGCTTGAAAATTCAAGAAATGCGGCATAAAACCTCCCATTAGGAGTAATGCACCATATCCTATGATTAAAAAAAAAAAAACAAATCAAATGTATCTCCTGCTTTCTATTGAGCAGTAGGGTCCACTTAAGGGGAGTATTGAAAAGTATTTATGTTGGCTCTACTATTTCCTCGAGGTTTTAGTAAGAATGATTAATTAAATAAGCTTAATGTGGTATTAGAGTCAACCAATGACAACTTTGAATATCAGAAAGAATGACTCGACGCTGGAAAAGTGCATGTCACAAACAAAAGCGCTAACAAGATTCCACCCAGTGAGGAGTATTAAGGAGTAGGCTCCACCTGAAGAGGAATAGGTGTAAGAAATTAATATATATATATATATATAATTTGTGGGGGCTTTTAAAATTTTGAGAATTGTGAGGGAATGTTCTTTGAAATTTTCAAAATAAGTTCTGTTACGCCGATAGATCAGGCTAGTCTTGATGGGCCTAGAGTTGATTTTGGAAGATTTAACTACCATGTGGCAATTTTTTGTCCTAATATGCATTGGTAACAATCATGCCTATTCATCTGCAACTCTTTCAGAAAAGACTCAATAACCATATTGAAATTCTCGCATCTCCTCTGAAAAGATATCTTCATTTACAAATTTCTTCTGAAAGATCTCTTCTTTTCATGAAAAGGTATCGTCTAGCCTATAAGTTCCATAAGAATTTCAACTCTTGGAAGATGATTCGCTGACTCTACATCAAATCTATTCTTACCGAAGTTAGTTTAAAAATTAATCTTCAAGTGTTTTTGGTGGACCATTGGTGATCAAAGGTTGGTCTGGGTATTGCAAAACATAGTTCAATATGCAAAGAATTTGGGCCTGATTTTTGTTGGAGGCAAACCCACCGAGACACTAATTTCATGTAGGGGCATTTATTGTCTTGACACTGTTGTGCGCGTGTGTGCAAACGCAACCAAGATTAAACAATCACCACACAAGAAGACAAGAAGATTTACGTGGTTCGACAAAGATGCCTACGTCCACGGGAAACCAATTTCCACTGGGTTCTCCTCCAATCTGTGAAACCACAGCCTTGGAATCTTAGCCTCTCTGACTGACTGCCCTAGGGTTACAGATTACATCTCATATATATAACCAGTACATCCTTATCCCCCAAGAACTCTATCCCAAGAAAAAGGAAAGTCCTAACCCATTAGAAAACTACTATTTAGCAAAATAGGAAATTCCTAATACGTTAGGAAACCACCCCAGACATAGAACCCAAACATGGTCTGGACCCACATGGCCAACAATCTCCCCCTCCAGACCATGGGGAAGATGCCCTGAACCCCTTACTGGGAGTTCAGTCCGGCCAACTCTGAACACAGCTCCAGCTTTCCCTTAGACACAACCTTGGTCATCATGTCCGAGGGATTCTTGTCCGAATGAATCTTTTTCAGCTTCATAAAGTTCTTCTCGATCACCTCACGAATCCAATGGTACTTGATATCAACGTGCTTCATGCGACCATGATATGTAGCATTTTCACTGAAATCCATAGCACTCTGACTATCACAGTAAACTATATATTCTTCTTGCTTCAAACCGAGTTCTTGAAGGAATCTCTTCAACCAAAGCATCTCTCTCCCTGCTTCATTAGCAGCTATGTATTCCGCTTCAGTTGTAGACTGTGCTGTACACTTCTGTAACTTCGATTGCCAGGAAATAGCTCCCCCTACGAAAGTAAACAGATAACCAGAAGTCGACAACCGACGATCAAGATCGTCTGCAAAATCAGCATCAGTATAACCTTCCATGACTGGTTTTGAGCCTCCGAAACATAAGCACACCTTGGAAGTACCTCTCAAATACCTAAAGATCCACTTCACTGCTTCCCAATGCTCTTTTCCAGGGTTTGCGAGAAATCGACTCACTAAACTCACAGCATGAGCAATGTCTGGCCGTGTACAAACCATGGCATACATGAGACTCCCCACAGCAGAGGAGTAAGGAACACATGCCATCCGTTCCTTTTCATCATCTGTAGTAGGACACAAGCGCTTACTTAGTTTGAAGTGACTGGCTAGAGGTATGCTAACTGGCTTAGCATTCTTCATGTTGAACCGTTCAAGAACTCGTTCAACATATTTCTCCTGTGACAACCACAGCTACTTGGAACTCCTATCACGACGTATTTGCATGCCCAATATCGTTCGTGCGGGACCCAAGTCTTTCATGTCAAACGACTTTGACATCTCCTCTTTAACTTGCCAATCAACTTGCTATCCTGTCCAACTATCAGCATATCATCTACATATAAAAGAAGGATGATGAACCTGCCATCGATGAATCGACGAACATAGACACAATGATCTGCAGCTGTCCTCCGGTACCCATGACTCAACATGAATGAATCAAACTTCTTGTACCACTGTCTCGGTACTTGCTTCAGCCCGTAGAGACTCTTCTTCAACTTGCAAACCATCTGTTCTTTTCCTTCTATCTCAAACCCCTCTGGCTGAGTCATGTAGATCTCTTCTTTCAAGTCACCGTGAAGAAACGCGGTCTTCACGTCCATCTGTTCAAGCTCAAGGTCCATGCTGGCGACTAGACCCAAAACGATTCTGATAGAAGTCATTTTCACAACAGGAGAGAAAACATCACTGAAGTCGATACCCTTCGTCTGTGCGAAGCCTTTTACCACTAACCGTGCTTTGTGCTTCACCAGTTTTCCATTCTCATCCTTTTTCAGCTTGAACACCCATTTGTTTTTCAGAACATTCCTATCTTTAGGAAGTTGCACCAGCTCATAAGTCTTGTTCTTCTTCAAAGAACTCATCTCATCCTGCATAGCCTTCATCCACTCATCTTTATCAGCATGAGTCATTGCTTCTCGGAAGCTAGCTGGCTCTCCCTCATCAGTGAGCAACACATATTCGGATGCAGGATACCTAGTTAATGGTTGACGCTCTCGGGTAGACCTCCTAGCTGGAGGTTCCGTGGTTTCAATCCGAGGAGACTGCTGCTCCCCCTGCTCAACACCCTCATCATCTGGCAACCCCTGTGCCTCATCACGATCCGGATCGTTTTGTCCACCTTCTCCACCTGTAATCTGCACCGAAGAAGGAGTCGGTGTGAGATCAACCACTCCATCAACTTTCTCAGAAGACTTATCAATCTTCTCATCATCTCCAAAGAACTGATCTTCATAGAAAACCACATCCCTACTTCTGATAAGTTTCCTCTTCTCTGGATCCCATAATCTGTAGCCAAACTCATCTCCACCATAACCAAGAAAGATGCAACTCACTGCCTTATCGTCCAACTTGGAACGCTGCTCCTTTACTACATGTACAAACGCTTTACACCCAAACACCTTCAGATGTGAATAGGAAACATTTTTACCTGTCCATCTTCTCTCTGGAAGATCATAATTCAAAGGAACTGAGAAGGATCTATTAATCAGATAAACGGCAGTCAGAACGGCTTCACCCCAGAAGGACTTAGGCAACCGTGCTAATTTTATCATGCATCTCATCTTCTCAAGAATAGTGCGGTTCATTCTCTCTGCCACACCATTGTGCTGTGGAGTACCAGGAACTGTCTTTTCATGTCGAATGCCATGCTTCAAGCAGTAGCTTTTGAACTGGTTGGATGTGTATTCACCCCCATTATCTGAACGGAGACACTTCAAGAGTTTACCTGTTTCTCTTTCAACCTGGACATGAAACTGTTGAAACATCTGGAATACTTGATTCTTTGATTTCAACGGATAAACCCAGACTTTCCTGGATGCATCATCGATGAATGTGACAAAATACTTATTGCCACCCAATGATTCTACCTCTATGGGACCACAAACATCAGAATATACCAAATCCAACACATGTGATTTCAATTTTGATGTCGAAGAGAAAGCAACCCTATGATGTTTACCATATAAACAATAATCACAAGGGTCAAGGGACATACCTTTGGAGCAAGGAATTAAATCCTTCTTTGCCAACATCTGCAAGCCTTTCTCACTCATATGACCAAGCCTCTTATGCCACAGATTCAGAGAGGAATTGTCTTGAACTGCATTCAACGCATCTTTGCACAGCTTGACTTGTGTTTTATAAAGAGTATTACCTGTTGTTCCTCTCGCAATAACAAGAGACCCTTTAGTGAGCTTCCACCTGCCATTTCCGAAGTAATTCTCATAACCAGCACGGTCCAATGCAGTCCCGGAAATCAGATTCAACCGTAGATCAGGAACATGTCGCACATCTTTCAGCGTCATTGTGCAACCAATATCGGTTTTAATGCAGACATCACCGATACCAACAATATCTGAATGACTCGTGTTGCCCATCTTCACAGTACCAAAGTCACCTGCTTTGTACGTCGTGAACATCTCCATGCAGGGAGTAGCATGGTAGGATGCTGCTGTGTCAACAACCCACTCAATCTGACCATCTGCAACATTCAAACACTTATCATCATCGCCGGCGAGCACCACTACTTCCTGTTCCAAAGTAGCTGTAGTATTATCATTGTCATTCTTCTTCTCATTGTTGGATCCTTTCTGTTCCTTCATGGCAAAATAATTTTTCCTGATATGGCCCATCTTGCCACAGAAAAAGCACTTTACAGACTTTTTCTTGCTCTGTGATTCACTGCTAGACTTAGACTGTGATTCACCTCTAGACTTGCCACGACCCCCCTTTGGTCCTCTACTCTTACTCCTCCCCCTGTTCTCAGTAACAAAGGCCTGTGCATTATCTGTCCCTGCAAATTTCCGTCTTGTTTCTTCATTCTGTAGGCTACTGGTAACCTAACTCATAAATAACACACCATCTGGAGTAGAATTGCTCAAGGAAACAACTAATGTCTCCCATGTATCTGGCAAAGAACTCAGAAGCAACAAAGCTTGCATCTCATCATCAAGGATCATCTTCATAGTAGCTAACTGATTTACCACACTTTGGAACTCATTAATGTGATCTTCGATCTGACCACCATCCTTGAATTTCATGTTTACAAGCTTTCTGATCAAGAATGTTTTGTTCACCGAGGTCTTTTTATCATACATTGCTTCTAACTTTTTCCAAAGGGTATTCGCATTGGTTTCATTAGACACGTGGTGAAATATACTGTTATCAACCCACTGTCTGATGTGACCAATCGCTTTTCTATGCAATTTGTTCCAATCAGCATCTTGCATATCTTTCGGTCGGGCACTATCCCCCTCAACGGGATCATGGAGGTCTTTACAATAGAGAATATCCTCCATCTTCGGTTTCCAGATCAACCAATTGGAATGGTTGAGCTTAACCATGGTAGTGTTGATAGTATTGTTCTCCATCTTAATCAAATTAAGTAACAGGAAAAACAAATAACTAACAGTGACCTCAACTCCTGCACCAAGCTGTAGATCTCGTCAATACGAGCACGCTGGAAGAAACGGATCTGAAATCCGACCCCGGATGGCTCCGATATCGCAAAAACGGTTTTCTGCCCTTCTGATTTGGTCAAACTCCTTGTTGACCGTCAAACAGCCAATCTTCTTCCACTGACACGTAGATCTGCTCGAAACGAGTCCGTAGGCGCAAACGAATCTCCGATCGGACTTCGGATGATCAAGATATCGCAGAAACAAGTTTCTGCCGTCAATCTGGTCAACTCTGGCCATTGACCGTCTGTCCGATGACGTGGGCTGACGTCAGCCCGGTGACGTCACGCTGCTGACATCTGCGGGCGGCTGACGGGCTGGACCGTCTGTTTCCGCGTTCAGGTCGACCCGACCCGACCTGAACCGGCCTGCACTGCTGGGCTTAACGTCAACCAGGTCAGGTCAACCTGGCCTGACCCGAAACGGAACCCACCTTGCTACCTGGGCTGCTCTTCTCCGCGGGTCGGTCAAACCTGACCCGACCCAACGACCTAGACCCAGAAGACTGGGTCGTCTTCAACAGCGTCTGGTGCTGTAACCCTGATCTGCAACCCGTGATGCAGCGACCGGTGATTCAGCAGCTGCGGCTTCCTGGTCCGGCGACGGCAGCGCGGGACCGGCGACGGCGTGGCGACGGGAGGCGGCGACGGGCGGCCTGCCGGCGACCTCTGGCAGCGGCGATCGGTAAGTCCGATTGTTTTTTTTTTTTTTTTTTCTCTCCGCGGTGACTATTCTTCACCGACGTCCAACTGCAGCAAACGAACCCTCTTACTCAGATCCGAGAAATCCGGTGCTACTCCGACGAAGATCGCAGCAACTGGAATTCTCACTTCTTCGTCTTCCCTGTTCCTCTGTTGCGGCAAACAGGGAACCCCGTGTGGCCCAGCAAGAGATCAACCGTGATCTCTCCTCTTCCCGTTAATCTTCCACGCACAATCAATTGCTCTGATACCACTTGTTGTGCGCGTGTGTGCAAACGCAACCAAAATCAAACAATCACCACACAAGAAGACAAGAAGATTTACGTGGTTCGACAAAGATGCCTACGTCCACGGGAAACCAATTTCCACTGGGTTCTCCTCCAATCTGTGAAACCACAGCCTTGGAACCTCAGCCTCTCTGACTGACTGCCCTAGGGTTACAGATTACATCTCATATATATAACCAGTACATCCTTATCCCCCAAGAACTCTATCTCAAGAAAAAGGAAAGTCCTAACCCATTAGAAAACTACTATTTAGCAAAATAGGAAATTCCTAATACGTTAGGAAACCACCCCAGACATAGAACCCAAACATGGTCTGGACCCACATGGCCAACAGACACTAATTTCATGTAACGGCATTTATTGTCTTGAAGGAAAGTGCGACCGGCTGTGACTCAGCGATCCATCTGTACTTTATTATTATTAAGTCTACCAATACAGACTGACCAGCTGCCTCTACTAATGCCTCAAGATTTTTTTAGAAATGATTTGTTAAAAAAACTCCATGCTTTCTCTAGCAAAATAGCTCTTGGTTAGCAGGTAGTGGTTGATAAGCATGACTTGGCTACGATTCCAAGAAGACAACGGCGACTGCCACACCTAGTAGCAGTTGCACATCCATAGCAACTATCCTCTATCTTCTTAGCAATACTATGTATACATGCATCATCTACTCTTGCTTTCTCAGCAATACTCTACATGATCTCAGCAACAAACACAACTGGCCTCCTAACCAGGGTTTGGATGCTCATCTTCTAGAGAATATTTGTCTCTTATATTCTTCTCGATATCTAGGGTTTTATCTCTCTGTTGATTCTCTATTTTTTTCTCCTAGTCATCTGATGGGAAACTTGAAGCTACTAGGTTTTATTTTCTCTCTTTCTATTACTTTTGAGCAATGTCTTTTGGTAATCTTTATCTATATTCCTTTGATGGCTTTGGCTTGAGGCTTTGTCTCTATGGCCTTCTCAAATTTTAGTTTATTTCGGCTTTTTCTTTTTGCAATCTGACGTTTTGGAATGGAATTGATAAGTAATTCTCTTGCATTTTGATTAGGTTCTAGGGCCATTTTGGAACCTCTTTTTATTTTGCTGCTGAAATTAGGTTGTGATGAAGAAGTTCTGGTCTCTTGTCCCTTTTTTGTTTTTTTTTTTTTTTTTCCTTTTCTTTTAATGACATGTGTTTTACTTATCTTGCCAGAACTCTCTAAGAACGCAAATTAGTGACATGCTACATTAAATTATTCTTGTCCGTCCCAAAAACCCGTTGGAGAGAACTTTAGAAAGCATAAAACTTGGCTCAGATATATTATTCAATGTTACTCACTAAAAAACGGTGATGTTGTAGAGAGAGTCAACAGATAATTAAATCAACGAGCTTATGAGGCTTTTTTCGTGGCCATCAAATGTGAGTCATAGGTCCACATGTCAACACACCGCAATCCTCTATTTCTGAGTTTTGATTTCATTTAATTTTATATTTTCCTAATAGTGGTGGACAATTCAAGTGTGACCCTTCATATACAATCCAAATTGATTAATGTCTTGGACTTTTTCTATTTTAATTCATTTAGACCATCAGATTAATCACTAATTCATCAAACGGCTATGACCGTCCAACCCCACAATGTTGAGACTCGTGTTTAATCTCTTCTTTCGTTTATGTTACTTCACATGTGCAGACATCCACTCATATCAGTACAAGTTTGTTTCTCAGTTGCAAACTGAATTTGTTTGAGCAGAACAGTGTTGTGATTTTCTGAACATCACCCGTTGTGCGCATCCATGGAATTACAAGATCAAACACAAAACAAGCCACACACAAGAAGAGACACGGAGATTTACGTGGTTCACCCAAATAGGGCTACATCCACGGGCACAGGAGGACGAACATCTTCACTATGACAAATAAAGCATACAAGAGATTCCCACACTCTCACATCATCTCTCCTACGTGGTGTGGGAGCACCACGGGCAACTGCCGCCGCCGCTACCGCAAGGTCTAGGGTTACAGACTATACATATATATAATCTCTGCTTTCTTGGCCACCAAAAAAGCCCCGGTACAATTACCAAAATACCCTTGACCTTAAACCAGTCTCTGGCTAACCCAGTGACTTATCCGGCTAAACCAGAATACAAGACATAAACCTAACAATCTCCACCTTTGCTTGAATTCCGTACAACTCCGTACAACTCGAGCTACTAGGAGATAAAACCGGTAATGTCTTCGCGTACCTTGCTGAATGGTACGTCACTGCACCAAGGATGCAGTCTTCTTCAACACTTTGACATGTTGAACCAGCACATGAACTTTGACCAAAGTTCATCTCGTCAAACTCCACCTCGAACTAAAAGCTCGAAACCATTGACGAATCTGAGTGATATCTGAATCACTCACCATCTTGCCCCATCTTCAACATCACTGTGAAGATCCAATCACCACAAGCATGCAAGCAAACAGATCGAGAATACAAGTCCAGATGACTCCATTGCAGAACAACCTCTGCCTCCGAGCGGTCAAAAAACTCCATTTGACCGGGCCTCCGATCAACTGCTAATACATCAGCTCCTCCTTGTTGCTTTTCCGGCTTGGCTCTGGCAAGATGAATGTCATCACATGCGATCATGTGAACCCCAAACGAACAACTTCGTTTGAATCAGCAAACCATTTGCAACTAGGCCGGTGACTCCTATTATTGGGTTTGCAACAACAACCAGGTCGCGTAGACCCGATTCTAGCCTGAATCCACATCTGTTCAGATCTCCTCCAGATTTCTGCATCAAGATATAAATCTCGTCACCACGAGCACGCTGGAAGAAACGGGTCTGAAATCCGACTCAGGATGGCTCCGATAACGTAGAAACAAGTTTCTACGCTCCAATCGATCAAACCTCCTCCTTGACTGTCAAACAGCCAATCAACCTCTTCCATTGCGTAGATCTGCTCGAAACGAGTCCGTAGGCGCAAACGGATCTCCGATCGGACATCGGACGATCAAGATATTGCAGAAACAATTTTCAGCCGTTGAAACTGGTCAAACCTGCCTGTTAACTGGTGCTGACGTCACTGCTGACGTCGCTGCGCAGTATGCTGGGCTTCTGGAGCGGACCCGGGTCAGGTTTACCTAACCCGGAACTAAACTGCAATATGCGCTGGGCTGGACCGTCTGCAAACAGGTCGGGTTGAACCTGACCTGACCCGGCCTGAACTTGCTGGCTAGGCTGGACCGTCTGCTAACGGGTCAGGTCTGACCTGACCTGACCCAGAACCGAACTTACTTTGGTGCCTGGACTGTGCTGTAATCGGGTCGCACCTGACCGGACCCGGCCCGGAACCTGCTGTGCTGCCTGGGCTTTTAATCCACAACGGGTCAGGTCGGAACGACCTGACCCAGACCCAACACGCTGAAAGTCATCTTCAACAGCTAGTCTGTGTCTCTGTCTGCAACCGGTTGGAGACTGTGATGCAGCGAGCCGCTGTGCTTCTTCTCCGGAGGACTAGTCCGGAGACCAGCGGCGACGGGAGGCGGCAGCGACTGCGACGGCAACGGCGGCGGGCAGCGAGTCCGGCGAAGGCGACGGAGAGGGCGAGATTCCCGGCGAACGTTCCGGTGATTTTTTTTTTCTTTTTTTTTGTTCTTCCGTTCTTCGCAGCAATGAGCAGGACTGCACAGCGATTTTTTTTTGTTCTTCCGTTCTTCGCTGGACTGCACAGCGATTTTTTTGTTCTTCCGTTCTTCGCAGCAATGAGCAGGACTGCACAGCGATCAAATCTCTGATCTCGTCGTCTCCAGTTCTCTTCTCCTTGGATCCATGGCCCACCGAAAATCAGAGACGATCTCTGATCTCTTTTTCTTGAAATCAAAGACTTCCCAGAATCGAAACTTCTCTTCTCTTGCGATCTTCTTCAGCAACGTGTGGCCCTCCTACCGGTCTTCTCCTATCAGATCTGGAAAACCAGATCTCCTGTTTCCACGACGAAAACAGATCCGAACCCAACAATATCCGATCACAACCACAGCGGTAACTCCAAGATCTGAACTAAATATATGAATCCTTTTTCCTCCGATCCAGCAAAACCGGAGAACCCAATCTCGTCTTCTTCTTCTCCTATTGGAAACTCTAATCCGTGGCTCAACTAAAGATTACCCGTGAGCTCCGATTTTTCTGCAACTAGAATCGCAGAACTCCGGACCCTCAAAGAAGATCCGATCCATTAATCTTCCATGCACAACAACCACCAAGCCACTGAGCGATCTCCACCTCGCTCAGAAAACCCGAGGAACACCAACCTCGGCTCTGATACCAATTGTTGTGGCTCTAATACCAATTGTTGTGATTTTCTGATAATCACCCGTTGTGCGCATCCACGGAATTACAAGATCAAACACGAAACAAGCCACATACAAAAAGAGACACGGAGATTTACGTGGTTCACCCAAATAGGGCTACATCCACGGGCACAGGAGGACGAACATCTTCACTATGACAAGTAAAGCATACAAGAGATTCCCACACTCTCACCTCATCTCTCCTACGTGGTGTGGGAACACCACGTGCAACTGCCGCCGCCGCCGCCGCAAGGTCTAGGGTTACAGACTATACATATATATAATCTCCGCTTTCTTGGCCACCAAGAAAGCCCCGGTACAATTACCAAAATACCTTTGACCTTAAACCAGTCTCTGGCTAACCCAGTGACTCATCCGGCTAAACCGGAATACAAGACATAAACCTAACAAACAGAATCCCGTTCAGTTTTGTTTCACAATTGCAGCTGAATTCATTTTAGCAGATTCCTTTTTAACTGTTTAGAGTTGACTTGTTGTGACTACCATTGTGTACATATATTTGTTCACTTGTTCATTACTAATTTGTAAAAGCTGAATAAGAATCATTCATAGACAAAAGTTTCTCTAGAACTCTATTCTATATTTAGTTTTCTTGGACCACACAACTTGCACTTCTTTTAATTAAGGGAATTGCTAGATAAACATCAATTCCATCTCTTTACACACAAGAGAAAAAAATTAAAATTAAAATCCCCATTTGAAACCCCCCCCCCCCTCCCATATCTCCCTCCCTCCCTCCTCTCTCCTCCCCTTTCCCTTCGGCCAGCGACGATGTCCGGCCGGCGGGAGGGAGGTCTCTCCCTCCCTCTCTCTCTTCCTCTCCCTATTCCTCTCCCTCTTTCTCTCCTCTCCCTCTTCCTCGTCTCATCTCCCTCCCTCTTCCTCTGCTCTTCTCCCTCTTCCTCTCCCTTTTCGACGCCCCTCTCATCTCCTCTCCGCCCTGTTCGGCCCGTAAGAGGGAGGGGAGGAGAGGAGAGGAGAGGAAAGAGGGAGAGGAGAGAAAAGGGACGGAGAGAAGAAGAGGAGGAATAGGGGGAGGAAGAGGGAGAGAGAGAGAGAGAGAGAGGGAGGGACAGCCTCCCTCCCACTAGCCGGAGGGAAAGAGGAGGAGGGAGGGAGGGAAGGAGGGAGAGATGCGGGGGTAAAATGGAGATTTTAATTTTTTTTTTTTTTAAATTTCACCTGTGTGTGGGGAGTTTTTTTTCTCCTTTATACAAATAACCACTTCTATCAGTCTAAAAATCTGAGTCATCTATGTTAACCATTGGTAGCATGTGCATAACTTGCCCTAAGCTAGAATCTGATTTACACTGAAAAATGTCCTGGACAGCTTGTGCTTGTGTATAGCTATTAATATATTTGGTTGTTCCATGGCTGATTTGTTGTGTAGATTACATAATTTAAATCCAAGGAAAGTCAACACTTCTTCTACATTGCCATCTTACATTATTCACCCTTCACCATTGCCTTTTTATTCTACATTATTCTACATTGCCTCTTTAATAATCTTTTTTTTAACTCATTACTCCATGAATTTATACAAATTCAATTCCTACTTATTCTTGGAGACATATAAAAAATGCTAAAGAGAAACCATGCGAGCAACTGGTCATTTGCTTGTGCAAACCATTTAGGATATATGCTCTCTAGTAATTAAGCAGAAGCCTAAATTACTTTAGCTAGAATGATATAGGCTGTTTAATTGACTAAAGCATCCAAATAAGATCAACTATTGAACAAAACTATTTGCTTTACATCAATCAATCAAAAGGCTTGCAATCCCCACAAGCATAGCTGGATAAAGAAATTAGGGAAGGGATGCCCACATCATTTAAAAAAAAAAAAAAGGAATTTGCAAAACAAAAGTAAGTTTTTATTTCATTGCTACCAAAGGCATCTACGAAAATGTGGTATGAAAATGGAAGAGAAGAAAATGCTCAATACCTAAGATACAAGATTACAATCCCTTTGCGTGGCTTGCAAATAATTTGTTGGAATTCATAAGAAACTGGTCTCTTATCGAAAGACTAAGGGCAAAGGACAAAAGGGAGAGACCTTCACATGATCTAAGTTCAAATGGCAGAGTATGATCACTTTTTTGGGACACAACACTATTTTGGGCTCACTGCTCAAGATTCTAAATCAGTATTACATACTCATGAATTTATAGGCACAAATTGATCACATGTAAAAGAAATTATCTACTCCAATAAAATTAATAACAACGTATTTTACATGTTCTCAATCAAATGGCATAGAACACTTCGAGCTGAGTGAAACCTTGATGTGTGCCAATTCAATTGGGCAAGGAGCTTGCATGCATGTTGTATGAGCAGGTTAGATTTATCATTAAGTGATCCACAAAAAAAAAATTTCAGAAGAATTAGCCCCTCCTTTGTCTGCTAAAAACTAATCTACAATAGATTTGATGGCCACTTTTGAATATCCACCACTGATCATTCACTCAAAGTACCTTTTATTCTATTTCCTAGAAATTTACAAGAAATTAGGCAAAGGACCTTCAGCTCAGCTATGGGCAGAAGGTGAGGAGGTAGTTAGCACCAGTGCAAGTGAAAGTGCTGCTAGCATCATCATAAGCATAGCTATAAGCAAGGGGGCAAGCATTCTTGAAGATCATGGAGTAGTTACTGGGCTTGCACTTATCTGGAGTTCCATACTCTCCCCTGCAACAGTACTCATCTGTTCCAAACGCCTCACATGCACTCTTGCACCCTGCCGTTGATCCATCCGGCGCCGTCAATCTCAACTCTGGGGGGCAGACGGCGTTCACATCTGCAGGGCAACTGCTCACGCGGCAATCGCCAGTCCCGCCCTGCGGGGTGATGGACATGGGCAAGTTAAAGCCATCGACCAGGCTGGTGTCATAGAAGTCTTGTTGGCCGCCGGTCCCTAGAGTGAACTCCACTAATGTGGCTGGAGGTGCAGCACCAGCACCATTGCATGCAACTTGGACCCCGCAGTCAGCGGTGACGCAATTGAATTTTCTGCTGCCGTCGGTGGTGCAGCCTGTCCGGCCCCACATCCGGCCACCCCACCCGGCCGGGGCTTCCAGTGTCTCTGTTGCACCTGTGTCAAGTTGGAACCCGGTCTGGGGCAATGGGGGCTTGTCAGCATTGTTCAAGGTGCCGGCCCACACTGTATAGGTGCACTTGTTTGTGAAGGTGAATGTGGCAGACTTGGCTCCTGAGTATATATCAACCATTTAAAAACAGAACTGTAATGAGAATCTGTTTCAATGAATTTGTTTACATATATCTATCTTTGTTGGGGCCCACTCAATGGTCACCTTGTTCGTTAGATGGACAGTTAACCAGCCATGAAAGGCTCCGCAGTGGGCCTACTCACTAAAATCTTAGAACGTCCCTGTACAGATCTTATCCCTTCCATTCGCTGTAGTCAGATTTCAGTTTAAAAAGAGGTTGGGCCATCGTCAAATTGATTTTAATAAAAGTGCCTTATAAAGTTTCTGGGGAGCACAAGTTCATTTTCTTGTTTCTGTTTTGTTTTAACTACCATAATATACTTTTCAAAGAAATTTGAATTTTTAGATTGTCTTGAAATTTTCATGGCATTGCAAAAATTAAAAACATCATGAGAAAATTGAATTATAATTCCAGTGGAGATATTTCTTTTTTTTTTTCATTTTGTATCAGTTCAGAAGAAACGCATAGCACCCAACAGAATAACATTTTAACCGTGACTTATATCAGATTTTGGTGCGAGTCAAAAAAGTTAAGAAAATGTATTGAAACTCTTTTCACTATTATTCTATTTTTTTGTGTCATTTACAAGCAAAACAACAAAACAATAAAAAAAACCTGAATACTTGCACTTATTAATTTTCTTAACATTTTAGGTTGTAACTCTAATAACTACAAAAAAAATCAAGATTTGCATTTTTTTTTTAGTTTTTTTGGACATTTCCATAGCTAGCTATTTTAAATGGCTTCAGTTGGAAACAAAAAGAAAAAAAATAAAATAAAGATAAATAAGAAAGTAGAAGTCCATTGACCATTCCCACCATCTTATCTCTTCTGTCATTTTATTTACAACTAATACATCTTGCGAAAATATATATATACAAATATACAAAGAGAGGAGAGAGAGAGAGAGAAATTCTAAAAAATGCCCCACACCCACCAAAATCTAAGATCCAATAAAAAAAAAGCATCCATCTGGCCTGTAATAAATGTAAGAATGTGCAAAAGAAAGAGTCATTAGCTGTCATTTATGTATTCTAATGTGCAAGGGATTCTTGTAAAATGGATGGGAAATAATAGAGGAGAAGGGAAATCGTGCCCTCTCCCACTTTCCTTGGTGTACTTAATAGAAAATAAGTACTTCTTAAGTGGGCTCCACCAATGATTTCTAGCAAATAGTCTAAAGCCTAAAAAAATGCCCCATCGAATTCAACTACAAATAGGACGCTCAGTTGATAAGGAAGAAAAATAGGAAAGTGAATGTTGATTTGTTTAAAGAAAGAGAAAACATAGGAAATGATTAATTGCTTTTCAAAAGACAAGGTTGGGGTTTTAAATGGAGAGGAGATTTTGCTAGTTTCATGGAAGAGACAAGGGAAGTTAGGAATGGGTATTTACAGCCTTTTAAAGTGGCATCATTATGTCAATCTTATCCTAATGGTTTGAATCATGGGTGAGCATCATAAAGACCCGTTTACATGCATATATATATATAAGAGAATCTTCATAGGCATTCGTCCCTCACCACTTTTTTATGAGAATTCTAGGTGAGACCCATATATCACATAATCTAAACCTTGTAACACATATGGGACCCCCTGATAGGCATACGCCCCAAGTTTTGATCAAATCCGAATTTATTAAACTATCAGATTGACTGTACATCAATCCGAATGGAATTGATTTGTGAGCCACAGATGAAGGAGTTAAGGACATATTACTGGGACCAAACTTGATATGTAGGGTGGTCTCGCATAGATCTTTCCATCTCCCTTATCTCATCCCTTGGTGGGGTCCATAGTAGGCCGTACCGAGGAGTGTACACAAAAAAGTCCACAAGGGATGTTTGCACAGGAAGAGGCCATATATATATAATATTAGTATACATATATCTCTCACCATAGGATGAGGAACACTATTTTTTAGAAAGTATTAATGTACAAAAAGACAAAACCATCCACCTCATCATACTATTTTAACCTTGTTAGGTCAAAAAAAAAAAAGTGCCATCATACATAGTAATCTTCTTATATATATATATATATAATATACATACTAGCCTCTCATAAGCTCATGCTTATATAAGAAATTCTCTAATACCAAGCCCTTTGGGCTCACCTTTGGTCCATCTAAATAAACTAAACATATAAATTCAAATTTATTAGACTGTTGAATCGATTGTGCACAAATCCTAATAGATTATTGACTATTAAAATTTTGGGACCCAAATAAAGATGATAGAAACCACGGTTTAGACTGATTTCTTGAAGAAAAGAGGGTCAGTCCTTCAAATCCCCCATTCCCATGTGGGTTACCAGGTGGGCCCCACAAGCATGAGCCACACACACTTGAGCTTATCTTATCCTAAGCTTGAGCTTAGGAGAGGGGCTCTATATATGTATAAGGGCCCCACTATAAATATATATATATATAGGGAAATACAATTATGCATAAGGGACAAATGCATATTTAGAAATATTCATGCACAAAAGAGGAAAAGTCATTTATGACATTGTAAAAAAGAAAAATCTTCATATATAAAAAGGGAAAGTTACATCATTGTTCCTCACCACATGATGAGAGAATAATACATAGTAGTATTATCCACATATATATATATATATATTATACATATATTTTTTTTTTAAGGAAAAGACCAAAATCAAGATATGATTTTAGAATTAACATACCAGCCAATATGTAGATGTTTCATTCTGCATGAAAACTTTTCTAAAACTATGATGTGCATAGACCATGTAGCTTAAAAACTTGTTGCCGGACGAATTGAAATAGAGAGGATTTTCTCCTACACTCCTGTGCTACGTAGCTGTAGTGTTGTCACAGCAAAACCAGTGCAATTCAAGAGGGGCCCACCTTTAGGGACTGTCCGGATGAGTGATCCCATGGAGTGCATAGCTTAGGAGAGATTTTCCAATGAAATACAATCTTTAAAGCGGGAAACTCAAGTCTCATTTTTGGATCCATGGAACTTGCTTACAGTATCTTAATTACTAACGGTTGGATAATGTAAGAGGAGAAAGAACTGTAAACTCAATGTATTTCAGAGTCATCTATATGCAAAAAAAGATATAGTTCACGGGTGCCTTGACAGTAGACATACATAATCAAGTCACACATATCCGAACTGGCCCTCTTCAGGGGGAGAAAAAATATGATAAAAACGCACACATTTACAGGAGTCCAAACAGCAACCATATACTTTCCTTATAAATCTGATTACATGCAACCAAAATCAAGGTGTATTCAAAGCTCCAAACAGGCCTTGCTACCAGGATATCATGACAATGTTCTTTTAAAAAAATGCATATTCAAATCCCAAAGAAAAATTTTAATATAAAATTATGTATACTGATATATTATTCCAGTTACATCCAAAACAGCCCTCTTGCTGGCCTTGGCCGGCAAATGGGAACCTCTGTCTTTCCTTTGTCTACATTTTGGTGTTTGGCAATAGACACACAAGAGTTCCTTTGTGATATATTATTCCAGTTACATCCAAAACAGCCCTCTTGCTGGCCTTGGCCGGCAAATGGGAACCTCTGTCTCTCCTTTGTCTACATTTTGGTGTTTGGCAATAGACCACAAAAGATTTCCTTTGTTTCTATCATCTAGCTATACAAACAAAGATTAATGGAAAAAGAAGAAAGATAGAGCTCACCCGAGACAAATAGAGCAAAAACAAAGGAGAGGATGACCCACTTTTCCATGACTAGAAGAGGCACGTACTAGGATTCTCAATGAAAGATGTAGAGCCGATGGGGATAGGGAGGGGGCATTTATAGAGAGAAATGGCATGTTTTTTTATTAGAAACTTTCTATGTTTGGGTTTAATAAGATAAACCATACGTGCTGGTTTGGTTTAATCTTATCCCTGCCGAATTGGTTTAACTTTATGCCTGTCCTAATTAATTCAATCTTATCTTTTCTTTTCTTTTCTGTACTACCTCTTTCTTTTATGTTCTTTTCCCTCTCCCTCTCTTTGTTCTAATTTTCTTGTAAACTTCTTCTTATTAATTAAATTTTTTTTAGCGGTCAATCAAAAATTCAGTCTTATCCCTGCTGATTTGGTTAACTTTATGCCTGCTAATTTGGGTTCACCTTGTCCCTGGGATTTCATAAGAAGGATTTTCGGGGGGTGCAAATTTCATGAATTTAGCATGCGCATGACACGTCACTAGCAATGAAGAATTTGCATTGTACACGGGCCGGTCCATATGATTTGAGCCAGAGAGGAGTTCTATTTTGACTTGGCCAGTCTCCAAATATGAATCTTTGTCAAAATTATAACGATTCATTTCTTGTTTTGGCCGGACGGATGTGTGTGTGTGTGTTTTTTTTTTTTTTTTTTTTATTGTGTGTGGTGCCCCGGGGGTGGGGGGGGCGTGCGCTTGTCTGCAAAGGCCAACTCAAATGATGATTAGCTCTCAGAATTTAGCTTGGTTATGTTTAAGCATATTTTTAAATTTTTGTTTCAGCTCCGTATGGCCAAGCCAAAAAGAAAAAAGAAAAACAAACCTCTTCCGTGCATGTTGATTATGAACTGTGGGTATGGTTTCATTTTGAATCCCAATGACAATGGCTTATTCGAACAAAATCCAGAATATTGAAATTTGTATTTTTAGGAATCAAGAGAATCATTTTATTTATAAGACACATTTTTTGTCTGTTTGTTGTAGCCTATTTTTAACAAGTAGTTAACAAATTTTTTTTTCCAATTTTACCATACTATAATTTTGACTCACTAGGTTGTCAACAGGTTTGAATTCAGCCTGGACATCAATGAGCAACACGGCTTGGCTCAACAATTGGGTCAGGCAAAATCTAAGTTGGTATACGACCTGAGCCACTAGCCCATCAACCACATCAGCAAAGTCAGCATTTGACTTAGGGTTTGACCAATATAAATGGCCTATATTAGTTGTACATTCCTCAGTTGCCACTCTAGATGAAAATCCTCGCTCCGCCACTAAACCCAACTCACCTTGTGGAGCCTGAGGCATTGATCTATATGCAGGTTGAATGGTCTTATAGGATAATAGGAATGTCACAATATTGAATATCAACAAAAAAAAAATTATGATCAATTTCTGTATATAACACATTTTTGTTCATACCCATTCTTTACATCCTATATGAAGTACAATTCTCTTAATGACAAGAATAACAGAAAAGGCCCTTAGTAAAACCAAACCTCAAAATAAACTAATTATGATGCAAAGTTGTGATGCCGGCATATAATTCATACCAGTGCCAATTAAATAAGGGTAGAAGTGTGTGAATGCGGGGGAAGGATCTAGATTGATCAAATGTAGGTGCCTATGTAGAGTAGGGAAATCTGTACAACTTCATAGGCCCATCAACCTTAACTACAAGGTAAGATGGTCTATAATATTCATTAGGCGAAAACTTTACTATCTGTAGGTAAGATGGTCTATAATATTCATTAGGCGAAAACTTTGCTATCTGTAGGTTGCCAACTGAAGAAGTCCTCTTACATCCTGTAGAGCCAAAAAATCACATAAATTGACATTTTTCCTATCTTAAACAGCAAGAGAGATCTCTGATTCTAAATTGCTTTTAGAGGTGCTCACTAGTGAACGCCAAGGACTCTTTGTAAAAGGGCATTTACACGGAAATTACAATAAAACTGAGTATTTGCAGCAGTATGCAGAAATTCTGGAGTCTGGATTGTCTTATAAAAATCCAATTAAAAGAGTAGAACTTCACAGTGGAGACCATCTGTTGAATATATGAGCCAATCAAAATTAACTTCTTTCTAGTGCATGAGATACCCTCTAACTTTACCCCAGCAAAAATTGATCCCTCTGTAGGATTCATCGTTTATTAAATTAGATGAAACGGCTCGATTAATTAATATCCATAAGATTGTGTCAACCATAATTTTTAGTCAAAGTTCAATATTACAATCAACCAACTCTTATTAGAATAAACTTTATATATACCACATACACATGTTACGCCAAAAGGCTTCCAACTGCAACCTTGTTGGTAGAGCTAGCAAATTTCAGCCCGACTCGCCAACCCAGCCCAACCCGACCCGTTTTAGACTCTCATGACCCGACCCGTTTAAAATACAAATCAGGTTAGGGTTAGGGTTTACCAATCCGTATAAAAAAATCCAGGTTAGGGTTGACCCATCTGACCCATTTAAATTTTACTAATTTACTAAAACTTGTCAATTTTCATGTAACCTTTTTTATTTATGCGGGCCACAAACTATGTACTCTTAATTTTATGTGGAGGAGCTATGCAAAATTTTGATACTTAGAACATAGAACTTATTTTTTTTTATTTGATAATATAATGGTTTGTAATTGAAATATTGATGTGTATTTTATTTTTCTATTGGCATAAAAATTTATCTCTAAAATATGGATATAAATGAAATACAATAGTGTTGATAAATCTTATACTCATTTTTAAATATGAAATTATAAAATTCAACAAAATTTTAAAAGGTATTATCTTAATAAATGGACTAAAATATATTTACGAATTTTGACCCCATTTTTTACACCTTGAAAATTGTTAAATTATAAATTCATGCTCAATGGAACATTTTAAATAAATTAGATATAAGGAGAGCTTTAAAAATAAAATTAGGCCACAGAAAATTAATTAGATCATACACAAAATGATAATTAAATAGGTTAGGTCTAGTCAACCCGACCCAGCCCACATCAAATTTCAGTTAAGTGGATTAAGTCGGGTTGACCCACCATTGGTGCTAGTTGAAGAATTTCAACCCATTTTTAAATTCAAGTTTGGGTTGACCTGAGCCAAATTAGGTCAACCCGAACAGTTTGAACGGTCTACTTGTTGTAAGACCAAATGTCAAGAATGCCCCAGGCCCGGCATCTCCCAGTTCAAATCCAAACCAAGTAAAGCTTCTCATACGGATCGGAATATGATAAATGGAGGCGCTTTGAAGAACACCAATGTCAAATACAGAGCCCGTCCCTTCCAGCCCAAAAATCACAAAAATGTATGGGGTAACGATGAACATGTCCTCAGACTAGGCTTTTTCTTTTTCACTCATCCAACCCATCTGCCGCATTTATAAAGTCTAAAAGGTTCTCTATAAAAATAGATAAAATAAAATATAAAAAATAACAAAATCAATTCTGAAAGCTTCTCTGTAGTGACACGGATAAAATAAATAAGGAAAAGTCAGCTAATTAGAATAGATGTAGTTAACATCTAATATATGTAAATATTGATATATAATATACTAGTGAGAAATGCCCGTGCTAAGCACGGGTGAATAACCTACATTTGCAAACACAAAATTTGTAGACAGAGGATGCGAAATACATACTATGAAATAGTCTGTAAAGAAATAATAAATATATCACTACATTGTCTTTTTTTTAATAAAGAATAGATATTTCATTACTTCATATCATTTTCCTAATTATGTTTTCTCTTTCTTGTCACAAATATGCGCAGCATATCGTTTTTCAATGTATATCATAGAAGATATTATCATACAAATAAAAATCATGCCATAATTATATAGTTCACATCTACACAAACTCTAATTTATAATTTATATTATGAGAATTCATAGTTTTATTCCAAAGGTTCATTAAGGGGTCAAATATCAACATCTTCAACAAAAAATTATAGATAATTTGTATAATTTTCTCAATGAACATTACACATGGAAGATGACCACAAATTTTTAATTTGAAATCCTTATTCATAGTGCAATGAGTAATCCTCATGGCTTCTTGGCCTATTAGGAATTGTTCTCTAGGTACGTGTCAATGATTAAATTTCCACTTGCCAACATACTTCCTAACCACTATGTCAGTGTAAAAGTTCCACTTGAGCCCATATCTATATCAATTATGTTGGCTTAGCTAGCCTATATACATGTATCGATCGTAGTTTCGACCAAACTCAAATTGCATATCTTGAACAGATTAGATGGCCAATCAGCTTTTGATTTTAATTTGAAATTTTAGGTTGAAATATTAAACACGTTATAATTTTGTTTGGATCCAAGCTTCTACAATTCCTTTCAACACAATCTTTTAAAGAAAAGAAACTGTTGAAATCTATTTTAATTTTTTTTTCTATTATGAGAAATCATAGATAAGTAGAGAGACTTTTAGGGGTTATAAAGAAAGAATAGATAAAAGGTCTCCGTAACTAGATCTTATCCAATCCAATAATATCAATCAAAAAGATCTTAGGAACACAATGCCAATAGGATGTGGATGTGGCACTCTAAGAAAATATATATATATATTGCTAATATGGCATCATCCAGAGACCTCCATTCTCAAAGCTTTAATATATATATAATGATTGCAGCATCAGGTAGTTGGGTCCTAACAGCTAAACCCATGACGTAAGCCTGGACCTAAACTAAGAACGAGTCCAAATATTGGACCTGATACCTGATTTGACATGTGGGTCATTCAGGTCTCCGAGGCCCATTGCTATCACTGCACGGCAACATTCTCAGTCCAATGGCTCCAATGGTTACATGAGGGATCCAAGAATTAGTCGTTTAGAAGCGTAAGGGATTTGAGGATTAGTCATCCAAAAGAAAGGAGGCCCATCTAGATTGCAAAAGTCCACTTCCACGAGGCCAATGGTCCCCATAAAACCTGCAGTTTCGCCTTTTAATTTCAGAAAGCAAAGAGGATCTGAACTCTACTGTAAAATTTTGAAATGCTTAGTTTGCTCCATTTTTGTTTCCCATTTGCAATAGAACTCTTACTCTTTTCTGCATCTGGACTACCTTAGAAACACCAAAGTGAGGCCTGGCCAATGATTTGGTACTCTTAAATAGACTCAATATACAAAATATTATTCTTGGAGCTTTTGTTTCCTAACCCCAAGGACTTATAGGGGCCCAACCTGTATTAGAAAGGAGTACATACGACACTTGGAATTCCAAATGTGGGCCACAAGAATGTCGTCCAGATCATTGATCAGATAGAGCCCCAAATTGGGATATGCAATGTGACGTGTATTGGGTGCACAAGGCACCCAAAGGGGTTACAATCTTCCATCCCTGTCAATTTCTAAAGCATTCCATTGTATGGTCCATAAGAGTGACTGTTCTGATAACCATATTGTGGGACCACATGATCTGAATCAGGAGCATTGCAAACAAGAAGTTTTCGGTCCCTGAACCATATACGGTCCTTGCATCTTCATTCCAAAAAATGAAAAAAAATTCACACAAACATGCTCTGAGATTTCCTATCCATTCATGTACCTCCAAAAAGGGCAAACAAAGGATAACACTGGGGGAGAGCTACTTAAAGACACTGCTTCCAAAAAGATATTTTCAGCAATATATGACAGAAAATGCATGAAAAACACTCAAATAGACCATTTGCATACTCCCATGTCGAGCAGTGTAAAGGTCAGCGCATTTGTCAAATCTGACCTGTGCCAAGAGGCTGCCTTGAGGTGTCCCCAGAAGCCCACGCCTGGTAATCTTTAACAAGCTGAACCATCATCCATTAGATACTATTAGGACAACTTTTGATTTACTTCACTAAAAGCAGAACATAAAATATAAACAAAAAATATAGAGGAAAAGTGTGAGCTCTCTCTTTTTTAATGATAAAGGCCAACGGCGGTCAGCCACCACCCAAATTGCAGCCAGTTCGACTAGTACGAAATAATTATGATGGCTGATTTAACACTCACATTGCATAGGTAAACACCTCAAACAGAATGAACGGAGTGATCATGCAACATCTGTCTAAGGGGTTTGTCAGTCAGACCCCACATTTAAAGAAAAATGAAGATCAAGATGTAAAGCATTATTCAATTATCCTTTCATCATATATTTTTCATGTGAATGTCACCTTAAGTGTCTTCACTTCTACTGATTTTTAAAAAATAAAGTATTGCCTTCACTTCAACATTTTTCCTAAGTTTTCTATCAAAGCTGGTCGATGACCACACTTGAGCTGGGCCCAATGGGGGCTGACACGGTCCCATTGGCTGGGCATACATGGGCATGCTCATATCATCGAAAAGGTTCATGTAGTCAATAAGCACATGAAGAATATTACAGAATAACAGACACCATAGACAATCAATTAGACAATTGAACATTCTTTATATTCTGTATTTTGTTAGAAAATTACCCCAATCAGAGGGGTTCACACTATTGTAATAATTTCTAATATAGAGGATTAAAGAATTACAAATTGAGGTCTCCAAAGGACTGTGATGCAGGCTAAACCAATGGGCCACATTTGAAAGTTTATACCCGCAGGCCCAAGTATAAAGCTCAGCACGAAAATTGATTAATAGTTTGCTTTATCAATAATAGTTGCTTTCTTAAGTTTTAGAAATTACTTTTATATTTTAATTAGGACTCTCTATTTGGATTGAACTAGTTTGTTTCGTTATTTGGAGAGTAGTTTAGTTATAAATAGATGTAATCCATTCTCATGAGATAGACTACATTATTATTGAATGAGATTTCAATTTCTTTCTCCCGGTAGGTTGAATTCCTGTCTTTGGTGTGAGATCTAGACAGATTATCCTACGTCTTTTGGCTTGGAGAATAGCCCGTTTAACCATTCTTCTTCTCCGTGCTGCTTCAGACTAGCATTCAACTCAATTGATTTCTTCTCAATACTGTCTTCTTATTTTTCCAAAGGGTTTCTCTGAGCGTTTTTGAAGAGGTTTCAACTAAATGAAGCTATGAGTCTACAATACTACTAAACATTCGATGAATCAATGCTTTAAGGAATCATACTATCATAGTGCTCACCATCATTTCCAGCCTAACAATTCATGTGCAGCACCACTATCATAACTGTCATCATCTTAAGCCAGGATCAACTAATGTGTTGTACTCAAAAGAGATTATAATAGAGCCTACTTTAGGATCATCATCACCATATATTCATATCAGCCAGCATGTGTGAGTAAATGTATGTGCGAATGATTGCAAAAGAAAAAGAACGAATAGACACAGGATCTCAACAAACTTACCATCATTAGAGTGTGATCCCACTATTTAAGGTCAACTTAGTATTTTGCTTTTCCACTTGACTTCATCTAATGCCATGTTCACAGGAACTCAACATGTATTTCCTAGCTACTTCACCTAAGGACTTAATCAGTCTCCTCCTAGCTTCTTAAACTATTAACCTTTCCACACAATGTTTGGGGGCTAATTCAGGCCTTTATGCAAATATTGCAAACCAATGAAACCATCATATATGATATCCAGCTCTCTATATGTCCGTCATCCTTTATGCAAATATTGCAAACCAATGAAACCATCATATATGATATCCAGCTCTCTATATGTCCGTCATCCTATAGAAGTGGCATTTCAATTAAAGTTGCACTCCACAATCTCCATTTTCTTGTCTCCACTAGTCCACTTAGCCCATCCTACACTGGTCCTTTCTTTATAGCCTATATCTTGAATATGAAGGGCAGATATTCACAATGCAGAACTCAAGTCTCACGAGATTCCTTCCATCAATTCTATAAATCATTTCTGCAATTCTGGTGTTTGCTCTTGTCACATACATATTCCTTTGATGATATTCTTTTGCTGTTCACAGAGAGGACTTCATGTTAATCTAAAAGAAAGTGGCAGAAAGCCCAACGGAAGGTAACACAGTGCACTAATGCCCCCAAAAAATAGCTACATGCAATTATGAATAAAACTCACATTGCCACATCGATTATCTGCAGTACAGCTAATCAAATCTGTTTTCTGTCTCTGGATCAAAAAATAGGTAGCTATAGTGTGATAAAATTTATTCCCCATCAAAAATAAATTTTCAATTTTATTAACTAAACAAAAAAATGAGAGTGGTAAAGATGATTGCTTAGAAAAGTAAAAAGACATATAAATGCAAAAAATAATAATTAATTAATTAAATTAACCTGTGCTAGAAAACGTGGGAGCATTATCCTTAACAGTTGTTCTAGGACCTGGGTCCCCGTGGATTCAATCACTTGGACAGGTATTACTTGAAATGCAAATGGGATATCAATGATGACCTGCATACAAATCACATGCCCCATGGAGATGCTCATATTAGAATTTGAACCCTTAAAAGAATTTTAAAAAAAAAGGAGAGAAATAGCAGTCACCTCAATAGTTGTATCTGTAGCAAGTTCTTGCACTGATGATTTGCCCGGATTGACATTGCAAGATACTCTATTCACCATAGAAGCTGCATTTCCCATACCAAATCAGTGTCAAAGGATTCCTGAAAAGAAATTACATGATTCCATTAAGAGCTACCACTTGAAACTTTGTTTAAATGTTTCCACTTGAGAAAAAGAAAGTGTTTAATATCAACTTCAGCATAAACTTATAACAATGAGTACTTTGAAACAGCAATCACAGGCTTGCATCTTCATTTTTTAAGTTCCAACAACCAACTCCCTACATGCATGACAAGAACTTTGGCAAAGATTGATACAAGCTTATTAGTATCAAGAGACTTAAAGACTTTAACAAAGCAAGTTTACAGATGGATGTGGGAGTTCTAACATTATTCACAAATCACATGCACACCAGAAATAAGCGAACGGAAGCAAAGGCATGAGAATTCTCCAAGTTCTTTTGGTTCAAGCTGTACATCAAGCATAGACAAAATAAATTTGTTGAGAAGCGATGCAGTCAAGATCCCCAGAATTGAACACTAAGTTCACCTGAAAATTTTCAAGAATGATCCTACATAAAATCTGAGAAAAAATCACCAAAGGGGCATAAATAAAGAAGAAAAGGCCCAAGATACCATAATCCAAATTTCTGTACGACTGCTGCCGCAGGCATATCCGAACATTGGCATCAGCCTTAAGAAGTCACAGAATGAACACTGATCCTATCCTACTCTGGAGAGGCCAAAAGAGAATGGAGAAGAAAGGAGGAATTCAATAAGAGGTAGAAGAGATAAGGTCAAATGAGGGTCTAACATACAACCAGTTCTAATAAACTGTTGCAAAATACAAGAAACATAAACAATAAATAAAAAGACCGAGATGCCACTTCGTGATTTTAGCTTTTAAAAGAAAAATCCACTTCCATGAAAAAAATTGAAAAATATTACAAGGCAAATTTCCTGTCCCAATCATGAATGGTTAGTTGTAGAACAATCACATTATCTAGGAGGATTGCATAAAAATTGTACGAGGCAAACCCCCATTGCACTAAAAATCAGCAGGCAGGCTCATTTCCTCGTGTAAACCTTGAAGAGGCTAAAAAGAGGTACAGGGGAAGAGGATGTGCCTCAAACCTGAGAACTTATCATTCTGTGCAACAACAATCGGCGAACCCTCCAGCTGCAAGGTAAAAGGAAATTAGAAAAGGACCATTAACTGATACATGCTACAGTGTAGCCATTAAGACAAACAGCAGAATGACGATACCTTGCACGACAACAGCCTAATGCAGCAGCCATTGGGCTGTTCTTCCACTCTAACCAGCAGCACAGGGCAAACCTCAAAGGAGAAGAACTTCAACCGGTATACATAACACCGAAATGTGTTGTCATCCACACGTTCGATGCGCTCCGCATCCAACACCGAGTATTGACTAGCAGGCAAGCTCATATATTCAACTTTAAGAAGAAAGACAGAAAAAAATCAAAGATCAAAACCTAAACACACAAAGACACATATATATATACAAATACATACATATGGAAGATCAGGTGAGCACCATGCCTAGGTGGGGCCCCAGGTAGTCTCTCCACTGATCCCATGTTTTCTACACTGATCCGAATGGCACTGGCCATTGCATTTGGGACTTGACGGCCACATATCAAGGGGTTAGGATGACTGACGGACTTGAAATTTACACATAGGTGGATCACACCAAGTTTTTTGGACTGCTTCCTTCCCATGAATTGACACAGGCCCAGGTAAACCCTACAAGGCCATTTGCAAAGTGCTCAAATGAGCTCATGCATGCTTGAAAAGCCCTGTGAGTGCACGCACGCACGCGCGTGTATATATCTATATATATATATATAGAGAGAGAGAGAGAGGGTGGGAGAAAATGTTTAATTCAAAAGGACTCATTAAAGTTGATTCAACTAAACCATGTTCATCAATGTTATGAAATACTCAAAACTATGTCATATGCCGTATAAATTCTAACAAGTTAGATCCTTATCTACATTCTCTCCATCAATGAAAAGTTTGTTTCCAACAATAAAAATAAAAAAAATTTTCTCAAAATTGGCACAATGCAATCTAGACTTGGTCAAAACTCAATTGACTAAATCAAGCCTCAGTTCCCTGGCCCTCTTATTGGTCATGAGTCACAAGTCACAACTCAGCCAACATCTATTACAACAGTTTTATTGCATATAATTCAGCCTTCTTTTCCTGATGTAAAGATAATTGTAAAAATTACTCCACCCTTATGTTAAAATGTTTTAAAAACACTTGAGTTCCAGTGCATTCTTTAAAAGCCAAATTCAATCATCTATTTCAAAGAAGTCTATATTTTGAAATAAAGAAATAAAATAAATTCTATCTAAAAACATAATTGGCCTCACCAGATTGGGAAATAAACACATAGCAAGCCCCTCCCACAACTCATTATTACCATCGTTTGTAAATCACATAGCCATACAACTGTCAGGAGGGACGCAAGCTATGAAGCACAGGTACTTCTAAAATGTACACGTACCCGTACCGGGTACTTACCCATACACGTACCGGGTATGGTACGGCAAAAAATATATCGGATACGGTCAAACGTACTCAGTATGTTTTGACTTTGTGCGTACGGGACAGGTACGTTCCTAATACTTTTGTCAGAGTTTTCTTTTTTTTTTTTTTGTAAAAACTTTTGTAAGAGTTTGAAAAGGCTAAAAATATAATTTTTAACTTTAGCCCTAACCTTTCCCGATGAACTTAAAAGGAAAAAGGTTTTAGCTCTAACCCATTTCCAATCCCCTCGTTTCCTATGGAAAAAAAATAAAATGAAAAGGAGGAAGAAGAAGAAGAAGAAAAAAATGCTGGATTATGAAATATAAAAAATAATATTACTGTTGCTCTTTTTTTTTAATTAGGTTGAATTTATAATTGTATTAAGTAATGTTGGCTTGTTGCATCTAAGAATTCTAACTTATTTTAATTATTAACATATTGCATTATTAAAATTTTAAAAAAATATAATTCTTTAATGGACGTACCCCAGCCGTACCCATATCCTGTTTTTAAAGAATTTTGCCGTATCGGCGTACTCGTACCGTACCTGTATCGATACCCATACCGATACCCATGCTTCATAGGACGCAAGTGACATTAAGTTATGTTTGGACACATATTTCCATCATTGGGTTACAGTGGACCTGCTACAAATCTGTTCGCTGCATCCATTTTAAATATTATTTTTTTTAAGTAGAGTTCTTTCTAATGAATTTTAAACATGCAGAAAAAGGATCCCATCTTTGTTTTTCAATTGGCCTTCTAAAAAATGCACAAGAGAATCTATATAAGTCCCGTCTAAAAAGTCCTGAGTCTGACTATCCTCGAGGGTTTGTCTGAATATTCACATGATTTTTTCTTTTTCTTTTTTTCTTTTTTTTTTTTTTGCATCTTTATAATTATTAGCTACATCCGGTGTTTTCTTACAACGCCACAAAATGCTGGGGTGTACAAGCAGAATGCCCAAATATCATTTACATCCTATATATTGGAGATATACCCAAAGCATAACCCATAGGATGACAACCCATATGCAGGTTGCTCCCATGTCCCACATAGTCTAGGCCAACCCTCACATAGACTACCCCAAGGATTGCCGCCAAACCCAATTTTGATACATCCATGGATTTTACTTCATTGGACTTCTGAACTAAGGCCCAACCATTTTGGAGCGTTAATTTTAGAGGGCCTAAATCTTGATCATCATAGACTCTCCATATCTAAAATTGTCCGGCCCCCATTGAAGCCAAGCCTTTTCCAAAACCCCCATCCCCTAGGGTGGGTCCCACGGGCTTGTCAGCTATCGCACATATCTCAATAATGGTGAACATTGCCCAAGAGTTCATTGAACTCAAGTTGCATGGTTTTAAATCCTTGATCTATCGGTCACAAGTTTCATGGTTTTAAAATATATCATTTTTTTTGGATTTTGACCTAAAGGTTGGATTGTGTCAAATTTGGGTATGAGGCAAAGAAAAGAAAGGCCACGCATACACTGCACATGAAAACCGTACAAGGCTGCCTTCTTCTAAGAGACAACTATGAGAAACAACTTTTTGTGGCCCACTTAGGGTCATGGCAACCATGCGGAGGTGGGGGATGGAAAGATCCCAATGAGACCTAGTGGTCTGCAAAATATCAACTCCAATGGATCATCCTAACCCCTTCATCCATAGCCCTCAAATCTTAATGGTTTTAGAAAAAATAACCTGTTTTGGATTTGATTCCAACAGTGAGTAACAGTTAGATGTGTGTCATCTTTGGGCCGATGACAATTCATGGGGAGAAAGTGAGAGTGAGGTCGGTTGGATTCATCATAAGGGGGTCCCACACACTGATAAAAAGGGAATCCATAAAATGTCTCTCATGAGAGATGCCTTTAGGAGAGCCTCTCTGTATGTATGTATGTATGTATTGCGTGCATGAATGTATGAATGAGTTGTACTCCAATCACCCAGGTGTACTTCAAAAAGTGCATGCCTCTCATTTGGACCTAGTTGCTACTTGGGACTCATCCAATTCAGGAAGATGGGCAGTATGTGCAAGGGACATTGAGTATATGAAGTGGGGCAAATATCACTCCCATGTCCTAACTCAAAATTCTAAAGCATCAGAATCAAATGGATCTTGAAATGCAGTTTCTCTTACAGAATCAAAAGATTGTAAATGGTCGGATCAATGCCAAATCAAAAATTATGCCGCTTCATGGGGGATTGATGAGTGCCAATGTCTTGGACTCCTAAAGGTGGGCTCCACTCTACAAAAAAAAAAGTAGGCATAAAGGGGGGAATGTTATTCTACAAGCAGATTGCATATTGCTTATATACAAAGCTCATGTGGCTCAATGCATGTCTATTATTAGGAGGGAGGATTGAAAGGTCTCCTTATGAACAAGGTAGAACTTAAAAAAAAAAAAGAATCTGCCCTACCAGATTACCTTAGCCCTCAGATTTAATAGCCTTAAAGTTTAAGGGCGTATTAACCATAGATTTTTTGACATTCAATCAAACTGTGACGGTATGACTGAAGGTTCAGTGAGTGTAAAATTAGGCCTAATGCCAAATCATGGGAGGACAAGATTATCAAAAGGGCTGCATTGATCACAGGTGGGCCCAAGTGGGCCACTTGTAGTTGTAGTAGTTGTAGGAGAACATTTTCCACATAAAAAGAGGCTTGACTAAAAAGTAGGTTGGTAATGAGATAGCATGCTCTCACTTTTAAGGCCAAATTTTCCTAACCCCATGAAAAAATATGCTCTGATTTTCTTCCCATTCAAACGTATAAATTACTGCAGTGCTCCTTTGCACACGACGGGGAAATTTCTTAACCAACTTTCCTCTCATTTCATAGAAAATTCTTTCCATGTGCGGAGAATTTTAAACTTTTCCTCCTTTTTTTTTTAAACATTACACAAACAAGCCCCAAAAGTGGAAGCACGCTCCAATTTTCAAAACATGCATATCAGACCCACTATCTACAAATCTAACAAGCCCACATCAACCCTTCACATAAAATTAAAAAAAAAACACTTCACTCCATAATCACATATAAAACAAATAAATCATCACACCCAAACAAACAGAAAAAAAAAAGTTTTTTCACAAGTGATCAATCCAACCACAAGGCACACTCCCAATTGAAACAAATGTTGAATAATCAACACTTATTGGGTTCATGTGATAGAAGCCTGTTTGAGCCATCAAAAATGTGCCCACCACAACAAATTCCAAAATTTGCAAGATAACAATCAGTTCACTCCACCCCAAGCTCTCATTTGCACAACCCCCCCCAAAGCCCAAATCCAATCACTCAAATAAATTAATTTTTAAAAAAAATTTGGGGGGTTTTTTGAAAGTTACCAAGAGGGCGCTGGAGCTGCTTGACAGAGGTGGATTCGGTGCGCTTAGCCACAAAGCGAGCCTTCAGTGGAGGGGAAGCTGCGAGTACACGGAACGAGGGTTTTGGCGAGTGGGTTCTGCCAACGGCTGGGAGACAGCTCCGATGCTGCCTTGTGGAAGGGATTGAGATGGTACCGACGCGCACCGAACATGAGCTGAGTGCCATGCGATACGATACGTTACGTTACGAAGGATGGGATGAGCTTGGCGGCGGTACTCGTGCGTGTGGTTCTCGGTTGCGGGCTACGTGGGGAGATAAGGAGGGGAAGAGCAAACGCTACCTGCGCACGTTAGAGGTGGAGAGGGTGTTGGATGTAAACCTGCGCCTATGCCACGTGTGAGTTCTGGTTGGATGGATTTTCAGCGTCAATTTGTTTAAAAAGATCAAAGTTTTTGTTAGATATGTATTGATTAAATCATGTATCAATCACACTGTTATTTAATTTCTAGCTCTAGAAGTTTAAATCGATAGAAGTTGGAAATAGAGATGCCATACATGGGCTTCTTCTTCCCTTGAAATTTGGAAATTTTTCAAACGTATATGTTACCATCAATGTTTAAAAATTATGTCGGTTAAATAGATGGTACTCAATAATTCCTTCAAGTAAAAAAAAAATGTAAGGGCCTATTTGGTAATTTGCTTTGTTAGTAAAATCCGTTGAAGGATCATTTCAAGAAACAGTAAATTAAAAAGATTAAATTAAAAAGTACTATATTTCAAAAAAATCATTTACTTTTTACTAAAAAAATTAAAATGTTACTTTCGTATGCCACTAAATGACAAAATAAATATATTATTTTTTTTCAAAAAAAAGTTCATAAAACTATACTCTCGTCTCACTAAATGACACAAGGTCATCACTTTTTCATTTGATCATTCCTCTTTTTTTTCTCTTTTTTTTTTTTTTTTTTTGAGTCTTTACCTATATTCACTTTATTAATGAAGTTAAAAAGAATTTGGTGACTATCATCAAAACACGTTAAAAAAAATAAGTGCACCTTCAATTTGGCGAATTGCAAAATGTTTGATGCATGGATCCAGGGCGCCTCAACAAGTTACTTGCTGCTAGCATCTCTAGCTGCATACTCTCTCACTTTCTTCTCATCCAAGTGAGAAAAGCATGTGGGCATGAAGTTTAGGTCACACTACCACAGCTAGACCCACATGGATAAGTTCCACAATCATCTTTTTATATTTTGTGCTTATATATATACTATTATTTGCTTAAGTTGTTCTTTTGTGCTAAAATGATGATAGTGATAACCAAACATCTAGCTGTAGAATACTGGAGATAACCCACGGTTTTACTTATTTCTTGAGTTTTTTTCACGTGGACGGTAACATTAGACTCCATTGCCTTTTGTCATGATGATTTTATATGACATAAATACGATAAAACCTGAAGTATTAAAACCATGGACAATGAGCATTTCATTACCTTGGTATCTCACATTTTTTCAATCCTTGTCCAAGACTTTGATTATTATCTCACATTTTTTCAATCCTTATCCAAGACTTATATTAGGGTGTGTCATTCTTTACTGTCATTTAGTTGGATGGGCTTAGCCAAGAGTGGCAGTTTTGAAGCAAAAAACACTCTAGTTCTTTGTTTTTTCAACTCGTCTCCTATCTGTTTATGTGCGGAGATGAGTAAGAGGTGAAACAGAAAAATTACTTTATATGCATTTGGACAGTTATTTTCGAGTAATTTAAATAATAATAAAAGGTTCTATACGAATATGATAGGGTAAGAAAAACACTTTGTTATATGGGGAGAATAAGAGGAGCAAAAGAGGAACCCTCATGTGCACACATGTTTACTCCTATTGGCTATTGTCGCCTCAATGACATCCAAAGACATAATGGTTATGAAGCAGAATTACTTACAGTTGGGGACAATTTCAGTCCCCTTTTTATTTGCTCAAGTGCAAACAAGCAAGTGTGCCCTACAGAGTTAGGGCAACCGCTACGTTGATCAGTAAAACATATGAACAAAAAAGGTAAGGGAGTGAAAACAGGTACTTCTATTTTCCTCAAGTTGATACTAAACTAATTTACTCCAGCAAGCACAACTAAAATGTAAGAGTCTATTTATCTTGAACTATCCAGTTGTTATGTGCTATGGCTCCTTTATGGATTTTTAGGCCCAGTCACAAATATCTCTCGTCCAGAACGTATTCTTTACTAATGATATGGGCTAATTTTTCTCAAGTAAATTAGTTGATGAATTTCTTCCTCATTGGATTTTAAACATGATGAAGGATCACTTGGATAAAAAGTGATATTCGCTACAAAGCAAAGTAGCTCAAATGCCAATGACCATATAAAAAATTAATCATGTAATCTATTACAGCTTGAATCCAATTGTGAGTATCATTTGTATGTTGATCCTAATATAGTTGAGATAATGCTTTGACGACATTTATAAGATAATAATTTGATCAAACAATATTATTAAAGAAGAGTGGCAAATAGAAGATCTCTCAATGATGGATTTCGATTGGCAATATCTCCCAAATGCCTCCAAAAGGTGAAAAAGACATAGAAGAAAAAAATATTCAATAAGGTAAAGAGGAAGGAGTTCACAGAAATTATATGTGCACACAAAAAATTGCACACCAAATGCACATGGGCTTACGTGGGTTCCTAGCTGTGCAATGTTGACGGAGGTTGTTAAAAACATTTGAATCTTGGGTGGTTAACTTTTGGTGTTACGTAACCCAACCCAAACTTAACCGTATCCAAACTTAACATTACCCAAACTTAACCTTCAGATATTAGTTGCAACTGGCAACTATTCATCTACCCCCGCTTACACAAAGAAGACCGCCCAAGAGCAAACCAAGTGAACCAGCTCTCTCATCTCCATCTTCAAACAGCATCTCCCACAGCCAAGGCCGTAGTGCCTCATCTTCAACTATCAAATCTGAGCTACATCTCCGATCTACATCTCCCACGGCCAGGATAGATCTCGGATCCCCATCTCTAGCTCTCGGATCCGCATCCCCATCTCCAGCGTCTCCCACTTTCAGTACTCTCTCCGATCTTCATCTCCAGTTATTGTTTGTTTTTTTTTTTTTTAACAATCCACTTTTTCCGTTTGGGTAATGTTTTGTGTATTTTTTTTTCATTGTGTGTTTTTTTTTTCATCTCCAACTATTGTGTGTTTTTTTTTATTTTTTGTTTTTTATTTATTTACAATTCACTTATTCTGGTGTCTTTATTTCATTATGTGTGTTTTTTTTTTCATTGTGTGTTTTTTTTTCTCATCTCCGTAATGTTGTTCTATGTTTGTTTGTTTTTTTATTATTATTTACAATCCACTTTTCTAGTGTCTTTTGTCATTGTGTGTTTTTGTTTTTTTTTCCTTGTGTTTTTTTTCTTTCATCTCCGTAATGTTGTTGTCTGTTTGTTTTTTTTTTTTTTTGTTTTTCATTGTGTTTTTTTTAATTTACAATCCACTTTTTCTGCTTGGAACAATCTAACTCAAGTTATGGCATCTTTTTTTCATTGTCTATTTATTTTATTTTATTTTTTTCATTGTGTGTGTGTGTGTGTGTTTTTTTTTTTTTTACAATCCACTTTCTCTTAATTTGCAATCTACTTGTGGTACCAATCTCTCATATGGAAAATCTCCATATTTCAGATAAAGAAATGCCTCCATCACCAATGGTATCATATTCATCTACTGGTAATTCAACGTGGCCTATACATCCATGTCTATGTAGGATGGACACTTGTGTGGTGAAGGTAAATGGTCAACCAATAACAATGGTAGACAATATTACTCTTGTCAATTGGTGGTTAGTTCTTAATCATTTGCTTATTCGTAATAACAGTTTATTGTATGTTTATATTTATATACTTTCAGATGCCAATTACTTATTATGATTGCGTGTCATAAAAACAAGGTTGTAAGAATTGGATTGGTTGGTGTGATGAGTACGCATGGACAATAAATAATCAAGTTGCCATGGATCGAAGTACTCAACTGTTTCCCTCTGGTCATGTAGCTATGACTTCGTCGAGTGTTGAACGTAGATTGGATGGTGTTGACCATAGATTAGATATAATAGAAAATGGAAACTTTATGTTTAGGGCAATAGTCACAATTGTTTTGGCCATATATGCGGTGCCTCTAATTCTTTTGCTCTTTTGAATGTAAAATCTCTATTTGCATATGTACTGATGTATCTCTCTTATTTTTCCCATGGAGTTGTAAGTCAATGTATCTCTCTTGAAAGTTTCTCTTGATGTATCTCTCAATGTGCCTCTTTTTTTTTCCCTATTTAGTGGGAATGATTCAACAGAGGGTTGAATAGTAAAAGAAGGTATGGAGCTTCCTTTTTTCTTGATTGTTTTTCAATAAAAATTATAAGAGATTAATGACTTTTTACTTTTTAACAAATGGTATTATTGCCACTTTAGATCAGATATAGTCACAAAGAGAAGTATGAGGTAGGAATAGGTAGTTTAGGAACGGAATTAGAAAACAAACCCTTCCACCAAAAAACTATAGATTACACTAGAGGTACTGACAAGAGTTGACACCGTTCACATTTTTAGTGCATATTACTTAATCATAGTGTATAAAAGGGTGCTCATCTTATGTTCAATTTTGTGGGTCCCAATTCATAACCCACTAATTAATCCCTGATAAATCTGAATTCTAGTTAATCAATGGAACCCACCACCCGTCACGGATGATGAAAAGTCCTTTTCTAATTCTTAATATGATATCAAAGTAGTAATTCATGATAAAAATCTATCATGGTAATTCATGATAAAAACTTATCTTCTAAGTTGTCCCATAAATATTCACTGAAGGGATTCTGAAGACAGAGACTCTTGCACTAGAAAACATACAAAAAACGTTTTAAAACATAAACTCAAAATACACCATTAAAAACACCATAAACATGCAGATTTTCATTTGGGCAGATTTTCAATGGATGAAAGCCTCAGGTCATCATTTGTGTTGTTAATAGCCTTACAAAAAAGACTTACTTGCACGAAAAAAAAATTAAAGTTTTCATTCCTTTCTAATGAACATAATTAAATATCAATATGTACCATAATAGAGCATACCTAAAAATCAACACCATAATTAAAATTTTGGTTCTTTGCAATTGCTTGTCCAATGGGACTTAAATGAAATACAGTGCCACTACTTTGTTACATGTTTGGGAACCTGAAATATGGACCCATTGCAGGATTGCTAGCCATGGATGTTTGGCAACATAAATGCCCTTGGATACAATTCATTACTCAAAAAATGAATTTGTTCTAGAGCTTGCGCATCGACCCTTTGCATTGTATGTCTTATGATAATCATGTTCAATATTGTTTATAAATCGTATAGAAGTGAAATTATGGTATAAAGTAAAGGGGCTTACATTTGCAATAATATTCTTTTGTGTTTCCATATTTTGCAATAATACTCTCTTGTGCTCCCATATCAAGATATGTATTAGACATCATTCTATCCTCCACAAACTCTTACAAATATACACAAAAGTTAAATATTACTTTGACAAAATCAACTACTTCAATTATTTGTTATTTGAAAACAAACATTCTCTCCATCTTCTTCATTAGTAATGGATGTCTTTATATTAGTTTTTCTTTCCTTTGACTTCTTATTTGCCATGGCCTTTTTAATTTCTTTTTTCAATTGTATTTATTTTCCTTTTGTATGGTGGTCCCCTCCTTTTACGACGAATTTCAGGATTAGGAACATGTTTTCTCTCTTTAGTAGCCATATTGCTAACACCACATGAAATTGAATCATCAAGGGTAGTTGACTTGGGATTATTACTTCCATCAACATAGTTACTAACTCCCAACTCCGCTTCCACTTCAAGCATCTGATCAATCAGTTTATCACTCTTATCATTGGAATCTATGGCTGAATCAGCAACCTAATTGAAAACATGAAGCTTTTTTTTATATCAACACCCTTCTAGTTTGACTGTCCAATTGTCATAGTTGATTTTAACTTTAGTGTGACACCTTTTCACATCTTTCCTCTATCTTGATAAAATGTTCTTTTTTGGAATTCATTGAACTCCTCTTTCATGAACACTGTGATTTGATGTTTGCATATTATTCTCCTAAACTCGAATAATCGACAAGTACAACTAGCTTCTCTTATATCTTTATTGAACAAAACTTTGAAAGTTGCACGCCAATATTTATCTCTAAGTGGTACATCTTAATCTATTGAATATTCTAATAAGCCATCAGAATCTTTAGGTGGTGACAAGTAACAAAACATCTTACCTGACAACTCTTAATGAAACTCCTAAAATTTTGAATTAGTGTACGCCTCTTGAAATTGCTAATGTATCGCATAATTCGTTGTAGTATGGATGTATGAATTGAATGAACAAGCATCTTTCTCATTTTCAAGTTCCGCCTTCTTAGCTAATACATTTTCATATTGTTTCACAAATAACTTCAAAGTGGTTTTAGCATTAATGTATCCATAAAAAAAATGCATACTCTCACTTCGTTGTGTGGTTGAAATCCTTGCCCAAAATACATCCCTCACAAATGCTGATACCTATCAGTGCCTCTCTTCATACAACCTAGCTAACCATTAATTACTATGAAGTTCATACTTCTTAATAAACTTACTCCAGGTTTCTTTAAACTCCTTAATAGTCAACAAATCATAATTATATTCTTTAAGCGAAATTTTATCACCTTGTACTCTTTTCACCCTTTTAATTTTTCTGGCAACTTCTTCATGATATGCCATAAGCACCATTGGTGTCATGCATTAGGAAAAACAATTTCTATTGTCTTCTTCATAACCTTGTCTTGATCTGTGACAATTGCTTTGGAGGACATTTCTTCATACAAGTGAGCCAATATCTAAATAATCAAGTAAATGAAATTGTATCCTCATGTGATTCTAATATACACCACGATAAAGTTAACTGATCATGATGATTGATCCCCACAAACGGAGAAAATGACATGTTATATTTATTAACCAAGTAGGTGGTATCAAATGTGACCACATCACTAAACTCTTCGAATGCTGCTCTACTCTTTGCATCAACCAAAAATACATTCCTTAATACACCATTTGAATTATGATCCATCACATATAAAAGCTCACTACTGTTGGCTTGCATTCTCAAAAAGTAGTTGTGCATTGCAGTAGCATCTCCTTCCTTGAGGTTTAACTGCTTGAGTCTAACTACCTAATTTTTGCATTTTCTTTTAGCACATTGCACATTTGAATACCACACTCACACACCCTCCGCCCCCCCCCCCCCCCCCCCCCCCCAGCCGCTAGCGTAGTATAAGTTTTGCTCAATCTAATTCCAACTTTGTCATTCACTTCAAGCTTTCTTTTTACATGTAGGTCCAAAATCTAATTGTTCATGGTTGTGCTCAAGTTCAACTGAGTTCAAGATTCACTTTCCATTGGGGCATCAATGCATTTAAACCATTGTTTTGCAATCTATTTTAGTTTATGGTTACGGATTAATTAGATTGCGGGTTTTTGTCCTCAGCTTTTCAAATTGAAAACAAGAAAGTGTCATAGAAATGCACTATCCATCCCTTTCCTTTGAAGAGGTTCTTATTGTCATGGCAAATCCAATTTGTCTTGCATAACTTGCGTAATATACATTCGTATCATCAACGAAGCCAAACATCTTTCCCTTCCTAGGCTCCTCAACCTTGTCCAACTCCTCCACCATATTTTCATTAATGCCAAAAGATACAGACCCCCAACTAAATTTCAGATTCATCCCCATCTACATCCTCACTTAAAGAGCCACTTGATGATCCTTCATGTTCCATGTTTCCATAGTTAAACTCAAAACGGCAAATTAATTTTGTAAAATTTGGCAAAACTAACAACAAATGGGGGTAATAATGTGAGCACATGCAAAAACTCACATGAAAAGGTAATAATTAGTCCAATAGTTTCATTGACACATTTTATCAAACAAGTAGATTGAAAGTAGATTGAAATAAGCTGAGCATTGCTCCCAAAATGAACATATGCAACCAAATGACATATGATCAACTATTACTAAACAAATGACATATGAACAACTACTTCCAAAAAAAAAAAAAACACACACACACACACACACACACACACACACACACACATAATGAAAAAGAAAAACAAACAAATAGACAATGAAAAAAAGAGACCAAAACTTGAGGTAGATTGTGCCAAACAGAAAAAGTGGATTGTAAATAAAAAAACACACAATGGAAAAAAAAAACAATCAAATAGACAACAGCATTCCAAAGCTAAAAAACACACAAACACACAATGAAAAAAAAAAAAAACAAAACAACATTGTAGAGATGAAAAAAAGCAAAAAAAAGCGTACAAAATGAAAAAAAAAACACACAATGAAAAAAGACACCAAAATAAGTGGATTGTAAATAAATAAAAAAATACAATATGAAAAAAAACCAAACAAACACACAACAGCTGGAGATGAAAAAACAAAATAAATAAATAAATGGATAAACACACAATGAAAAAAATACACAAAAGCATTACCCAAACAAAAAAAGTGGATTGAAAAAAAAAGCGACAGCAGCTAGAGATGATGATCGAAGAGAGTCCTTGGAGTGGGAGAAGCTGAAGACAGGGATGGGGTTCCAATAGCTAGAAATGGGATCCGAGATCTATCCTAGCTATGGGAGATGCAGATCGGAGGTGAAGCTCGGATCTCAAAGCTAGAGATGGGGCACCGCGGTCTTAGCCATACGAGATGTTATTCGGAGATGCAAATGGGAGAGCTGGATCACCATGTTTTCTCTTAGGCAGTCTTCTTTGTGTGAGTGGGGGCAGATGAATGGTTGCAAATTACAATTGATATCTTGAGGTTAAGTTTGGGTACAGTTAAGTTTGGGTACAGTTAAGTTTGGATAAGGTTACCGTAAGCCAAAAGTTAACCTCCCGAGATTTAAATGTTTTCAACAACACTAGTCAACATTGCACAGCTGGTAGCCCACGTTAGCCCATGTTCATTTGGTGTGAAAATTTTTGTGTGCACAAATAATTTCCGAGGAGTTAAAGGCATTAAGCGTAGCTTTGCTAACTCAAACTAAAGGGCTCTTGTTCTACTAGTTCTTTATAATATATGTATTCATAAAATTTAAATAAATGATATTGGCAGGGGTCAAGCCCAGTAGTAATGCAACTTACTTTTTAGACTGAAACGTGGCCCAATATTACGCTCAAGTCTTTAATTCAAGACATGCTAGCCCTAAGACAACATATTCTTAGTGGCCGAGCAAGCCCAACAAATCTCACACAAAAGGTTCTAAATTTTTTACAAATGGAGCTAGCCTAAACCAAACTTTAGGGCAGCAAACTGAATCCTGGACTTTACATAAAGTGTGATAACTAAGGGCTTCTTTGTTTGCATAGAATAGACATACATGCTCTCATGGCTTCTCTATTTGCATAGAATACATATGCATGCTCTCATGGCTTCTTTTTTTTTTTTTTTTTTTTTTTTTTGACATAGAGATTGAATATATATGGGAATTTACAAATAAGGGCCTATTTGGATGCACAAGAATGTCCAAGATTTTTTTTTAAGAATGTTTTTTACCTTTCTAGTTTGGGTAACTTGAGAATTTAAAATATTATCTCATTTCCTTCTAAAATATTTAAAAATTAGTTCCTTCACCTGTATGCTGTAGGAAAGAATCTTATAAAAATAACTTATGTGATTCCATGGGATCTTGACGGCAGCATATGCAATATATACGTTTTACCTTCCCTTTTATCTTTTCCTCTCCCGTGTCTTCCTTTCCACGCCTCCATTCCCTCCTTGGATATCTACTCCCACAAAAAACAGGTACATCATCTCTTCCCTTTCTGTTCTCTATCTTCAATTTTTTTCCTTTCTCTCTACAGAAAAATATTTTAAATCCATCAAAGATAAAAAAGTCTTTGTGATTGTCATTATCATGCAATCATGTATTTGTTTTTTTATTCTTTCAAAATGGTAACAAGAATTTCATTAAAGGGGGAGAAAGGCTTTCAATTTAACATGGGGCTAACAGTTTATATAAGACTACTATTCAAATTACAGATATGAAAACACCAATATCTTGGCTTTTGAACATATCTATAGATCATGCACTCTATATATAAAGAAACAAAGTATGCACGTGATTCACATATACTACTACATGTTATTAGCCTTTTGGATTATTTTTCAGCAAACCTCACAATGTCTCCATCCTGTTGGCATCTGTGATGGGGCCTACTCATGGGAAGCCCCAACACAGAGAGACACCCCTTACAAGAAGTCTATTTAGATAAAAAAAAAAAAAGGATGTGTTGATCCTTTTAAAACTCAAACTCAGATTGAGATAATCTATTCCAACTCTTCTTTCTTATCATATTCTAACTTAAGCTAGAGTCAATCATCCACTAAGCCAATGAAAAATAATAATTAATTATTATTAAAAATTATTAATAATTTAAATAAAATATTAATGAATATTATGACATAAATCATAGCAAAAACATAGTTAAAATATTGAATATTTATTTTTTTTTAAAGGAGAAAATATTTTCATTGAATCATAGATGTATAAAAGTTGAGAGTGAAAAAAAAACGGTTAATATTAAGTCATCTTTGAATGATTAAAGGAATTATATGTGGTCTAAGGAAAAAAAATAAACGTTGATATTTGTTTATCATAGCGATAAATTATGATATTTGAATCTTTATCATAGCGAAAACATAAATTATTTTTAACAGCCATGATAATGCTTGAAATTCTTCTTCCGTCGCATTTACGAAAATTTTAAGTACTTTATCGTATAACAAGAATGATGTTTACTTAGTGTAACTCATAACTGTTATAGTTGCAATATATTTGACAATAAAAAAATTTTAAAAACAATTGTTTGATAATATGTGCAATAGATAAATATGTTAAAGTTATCTTTAGTTTATGTATATTTGCGTACCTCATTTTTGTTGGTATGGTTGTATCATTGCGACGATTACACTAACCGTTATTGATACTTTTATAAATCTTTTTATCGCATTTACTGCATGAAAGATGCGCTAAAGGTGTATCCATATGTAACATTGCGACAGTAGCCTTTATACCAACATATTTGACTTAGAAATTTTTATAATAGAAAAGAGTTCTTAGCTTGAATTAGATAAAAATAAAAAAAATTTTAGTAAATAAGGAAAATATATGTGAATTGAACTTTACCTCTTTGACACCATCCTCCAATAATGAAAATAACTCTTGTAATGATAATCTAATAGATGTTGAATCATTCAACAATAAGAGCTCCTCGTTGTAATTTGATTGTTAGCAAATATGTTAGTATTAAGAAATATAAATAAAATAAATATATATTAATAAAAGGCATTTTTTTACCATAGTAACAAACGTCTTGCCAATAGAATATTAGGGTTAATTAGTAGTTTTGTAGGGTTGAAGCACTGCAAGGACCACTGCAACATGGGCTTTGTAAAAATTATTGAATTGGTAAATGAAATTATATTTAAGTATTTAAATGAATTATAATTTAATATTGACATAAAAAACATTGCACAATCATTATCTAAAAAGAATCCATAAATACAACCTATCTATTTAGTAATTGGATGGGGCTCAAATTAGCTGGCTAAAAGGCCAATGACCTAACTAACAAGTGCACAAAATAAGTGATAGAGAGATTTTAGGTAGGTGGAGAAGATATTATCCGAATTCAATCGATCACTCTACCAAAAAGAATAAGAGATTGGGATGAAAATAGGAGATGGAGGCATGCAACGTGTCGCACTCTCCCGCTCTTTCATGAAGGGAGGCTATTCTTTTTATGTTTAAAATATGATGGTTTATATTTTACATGGACCCACCCAAACACATTTATTAGTAGGTCCGCCTATGGACTTGTGATGTCCAACTATGGAGTAGTTTAATCCAATGGTTTATAGTTTATAAATGCGGCCTTGAATAGTTCTGTTTCCTGATTACTAGCACATTTTTCTTGCTTAATAGAGTAAAGAGTTGACATTCCATTCCTTTGATCATATATACGTGATGTGTACTGGAGTTATTATATTATACTAAAATGATAAGTGGCTGTGAGGCCCTTTTTTATGTAAATTGAATTTTTAAGAATTTATACATGCCTCACAATGAGGCCCGCTTTGCCAACATGAAATTGTTTATTATATATATAATGTTAACTCCACTGTTGGAAAGTTTGAAATCGGAGGATTATGGCATGTAGAGATTATAGGAGGGAAGAGATATATTTTAGAGAGAGATTTTAGAAAAATATATAGGAAAGGTGTGGATAAGATATGTTACTTAGAATCTATAAGGAGTGGATAAGATATATCACTTAGAGTCTATAAAATATTTTACCTTGATTAACTGAATCATAGGAGCTGCTATGTGTCATAAGTTTATGAAAAGTAAAGTGCCATGTGTTGCTCTCCTATGAAAAGACTGTGCCACGTGTCGCTTTTCCGCTACAAGGGGTATTGTCATAATATATATCATAGCGTTTCAGGGCCGTGCCCAACGCGGGCCTTGTTTAATAATTATACTATTTGTAAATAAACCGATTTATAAATATTTAGATGATTTGTAAATTAATATTAACATAAAATTCACCGCACAATCATAATTTTAAATATTTTAGTTCGCACTTAAAAAATTAAATATCATATTAGTAAAACTAAATAAAATAATAATAATCTACGTGTAGAGTTTTATTATAATATTATTAATTAAAAGTTAGATCATTTTTCCTTAAATGTGTAAACTCAACTCAAGAGAAAAAAATATTTATGGTAAAAAAATGTAGATGGAATAGTCTAATATACAAATAATCATTAGGTCAATCAACCCTCTTACTATGAAAAAATTGATTAGTGGAATTGAATAGAAAAGAAACTAGTCGATACCAAACCCAGCCTATTTGAAAATATATATACCATATAAGTAAAATAGAAACATAGCTCAAACCACCACGGTGAGGGCTTCGATGTTGGGCTCAGGCTAAGCTCAAATTTGATCATGCACTGCCAATAGCTAGGCCATGTTGGGCCCTACTAAGTTCAACAAGGTCCAGGTTAACCTATTAAAAAGTAATTATATTTTAAAATAAAACCATTTAAATCAATTGTAAAAATATTATGTGGTAAAAATATTATACCCATAGAGTCTTATTAGAATATTAATAAAAAAAGTTAGAAAATTTTTCCTTTAATCCAAAAGCTCAACTTAAGGGGAAAAGAAATATTATATGGTAAAAAAAATTAAATAAAATAGTCCAATGTACAATAATCATTAGGTCAACCAACCCTCTCACTAAGAAAAAAATTAATTAGTTGGAATTGAATAGAAAGAAAATAGACTAGCGTCTAATGCTGTCCATTTGATAAATACATGTAGGTGAGCGCCTTGGCTTCTCACTCCTGGCCACTAGGCCAACTTAGGAAAAAAAAAATACTAAATCATAAAGAGTGTTTGGATGTATAGAGAGTTTTTAGTAGAGGTTTGCATAGGCCAGGTCAGGCCGGCCCAGGCTAAGGCATATTCAGGCCTGACCCAACTTTAGAAGCATTGGCCTAAGCTTAGCCAAAACCCGACATGACCTCTAAAATTCAGGCCTAAGCCCACCATTTAATTAATCTAGCCTTCTCAAATCAGTAAAAAAAATTAAAAAGATTTATATATGAAAATAGAATAGGTGTAGCCGGATGTTATCTATAGAGAAAAACAGAGTAGTTTGGACCAAGTGAATTTTATTAAGATTTTAGGCATAGAAAACCGTGTAATTGAAAGATTTTAGGCAAGATTAAGAAATTAAGATTAGCAAGTAGTGCTTTAAGGAATGAGTGGTCTTAAATAAATTTAAATTTCAAATATATAAAGGTGATTACTCATGGGAAAAAAGAAATAGTTCTTTTTAAATATGCTTAATGATATTTACACTTAGGAGACAAAAAAAATCTAAATATGCTTTTGAAAATAGATAATATATGAGATGAGAGTCCTTTAGAGACTAGATAGAATGAAGTTGTGAAGGGATGAGCGAGAGAAATTAGGGAATGAGAGATTTCATAGAAAACTAAGGAAAGATTTTAGGAAAATTGAGAGATTTTAGAGATTTGGTATATATAGAGTTTAGCTAATATAGATGGAATCCTTAAATTGCGCCACGTGTCGCTCTCTTATGAAGAGAATTGTGCCACGTGTCGCCTTTCCACAAAAGGGGGTATTATTATAATATATAAAAATAAATAATGACTAGGTGGTAGTAGAGCACCAGAATACATATAACTAATAGAGATAAGTCATTCATTACCATTTTCTTCATAAACATGTTCATCATTGCCTTGAGATTATGAATAGTGAATCCTACGTGACAGTCAAGGATCTCCATGTCCATCGCTTGATCCAATCCGACACTGTCCTGATCGAGTTTATAGCAGCCTTGAGATCCTAATCTATACTTCCATGATACCAAAAGCTATCACATCCCTTAGTAGTTTTGTTTGTCTCTTCATACTGGTAGCAGGCATCATCTTCTAGAAACTAGTATCTTTGATAACTTTTACTTTCATATGTTATAATCTCTGAAGCTGCCAAACAAGTTAGTTCAGAATTTGTCAAATTCTTCAAAAGTTTCCACAGAAGTTACCAAACAACAAAATTATAATATTTTACTACTATATTCTATAATATTGTATTATGTTGTTATTTAAATCTATAAATATTATATTATGCACATATCCAAAGGGGCCCTAATAAGTGATCTCTACTTATTAAAGAGGTGCGGGGTAAATAATATGAGGCAAGGGGCAAAAGATATAATGCAACAATATAGATTGATCCTTGATTTTCTTAGGATTTAAATTAAGAAAGGAAGATTGGGTTTCATTTCCAATGTTCAATTTTCATTAATGAAGAGGTTATTTGATTGCTCATTTTAATGCATTCACATGTGATCTTCCTTTTTGTCAACTGCTCATGCATGAGTTCCTATAAATTCAATTCATGGGGATCTATGCTAACAAATCTTAGTGGCCTAAAATGAAGCCCCCAAATATCTAAAAATAAAATCACACAATCCCCTGCTTTGAACATTTAATGAAACTCAATCAATCCGATTGAACATCCAACCATCACCTCTGTAATTTATGTCCCATCTACCTACTACCTTAACAAATTTCCATCCTTAGACAATTTTCTCCAGCACACCTACGCTTTTATTGGTAAACCTTTCTTTTTGTTTTTGGGTAAACTGCACACCTATGCATTGTACCACACGGTCCACACCCATGTGACATTCAGGGGTCGCTAATCTTACACCTTCACCTATTTAGTATCCTTATTGGATGAACACATTTGTCCATAAATTATTCTATATTTTCAATTTCTATGTTTAGTCCATACAAACAGGCATGCCCCTAAATGGACCCACCAATTCCAACAACCCTTGGTCAAGCCCTACCTAGCCCATGAACCACCCCAATCCAACGCAATCCATCTAGTCCCTACAATCCCCAATGCACAAATGAGATTGTGATCCGTCGGTGGATAATGTGCAAGGCGGGCCACATGTCCTTGCAGGACAGTGCCGCATCAAATGGATTTCCTCAGACACAACTCATCAAAGCATCCCTCCTGCACCACAGTTGAAAATCTGGAGATCTATAAAAATCTATATAAAACTCTTCCTTGCGCTTCTCCTCCCCTTGTTTTACATGGACTAGCGTTAAGCCCTGATCTCTCTCTTTCTCTCTCTCTTTCTCTCTCTCTTCGATATTCGAACATGGAATCTCCAGACTCGTCTTACGTTTCGTCTCCCGACCTAGCCCCCAAGCGATCCGCTCCTCTCTCTCCTTCCCCAGGTAAGATTTCTCCTCTCTACCCCTTCTCCCATTGGTTTTTTTTCAGATCTCGAAGACCCATCAATCACTTTGCAGGATTATCCTGCGGAGCATTGCTGTAACGGGGTTTTTGCAGGATTTCTTTTGGCCCAGATGAAGAATGGGTCTTGCTTTGATTTGTATTGGGATTTGATTTGGGCTGAATAATTGTATGGAAGGCTGTGTAGCATGGATGCCTTTGGGGTGTTTGATTTAATGCTCTGGGTGTTTTTTTTTGTTTATGATTTGGTTCTTGTTTTGAATGCTATGTTTGTGGGTAGCTCTGTGTGGCTTTAGGTTTGGGTGGGAGAGATGGGTTTTTATTGTATTAGTGTTTGGATTTGATTTAGGTATAATACTTGTATGGAAGGATGCGTAGCATAGATGCCTTTGAGGTGTTTGATTTTACGCTATTGGGTGGTTTTGATTTGGTTCCTGTTCTGAATGCTGCGTTTGTGGGGTTCTCTCTTCGAGTGTGAGTTTGCGTGGCGGGATAATGTGATGAGTATAGATCTTTTTGTTCAGTGTTTCAGTTCAGTTCTTGCAGTAGGAGAGGGGAAGAGAAGTGGGGTGGGGGATTGGTTGCAGTAGGAGAGGGGAAGAGAAGTGGGGTGGGGCTTTGTTCTGTCTGGGAGTAGGGTTTGCAACAGATTCTACTAATTTTGGTGTAAAAATTGATTGGTAGTCTCGATTTTGCTGTGGGCAAGTGGAAAAGGCATTAACTTGTATAATGCAGTTCCCATTTTTCGTGATGGTGACTGGTTTTTAGATGGTAGGAAACAAACTACATTATAGTTATATTTGATTAAGCATTGCATCGTATTTTAAGGTTTTATCCATGCCTAAAGAACTCTAAAAATAATTGAAAATGGGGATTTCTTCAAAGAATTGGTTGATTTGACCCACCTTATTGGCAAGTGAACAACAGAAGCCCCATTTTAGGTAATTGTTAAATTCAGAAAGGACAATTGGCTCTGATTTTTTTTTCAGTTTATATTGGAGTCTGATAATGAATCTTATATGGAATAGACAAATTCCTAGGAGTTTGATCTGCCAAAGTCTGGACCAATTCATATGGTTTGTAATGAATCCAGTTTCTCCTCTCAATTCTCATAGCAGCACATCATATCATTCATAACCTTCACGGAACTTGGGATGGGGCCTGCTTTATTCGTCTTCTTGTCTTCTCTTGCCTATTGATTATGTTGACTCTTAACTGGTCTGGTTGTCTTGATACTTGGCACCCTGTCTCCACTCCTATTTGGTGCATGCTTATAGGGTTCTTTTTTGTTTCTTTGAAGTAAAAAAAACACACAACAATTACAAAATCTTCTTAAAAGTTGAGTATCAATCAGTGTCCTTTGCTTCTAGTGAGATTGTCCAGTTGCATTGTGTTGTTATGGTGCTGGAATCCAAGTTGGCAACGCACATATAGATGACAATACTGTCCACATCACCTTTTTGTTTCTATTTGTTTTGTTTTAGTCTGTCCACATCACCTCATATCCTATCATCCACGAATGCACAAAACATATTTAGGTCAATTTGTCACTTCATCTGATGGTGCTTCATTGTTGGTGCCATTAATCTTCACTGGGTATCATTGCAAATTATCAATTGGCCTATATGTTTATGCTACCATGATGATTTGCCTCAACTTTTGATTTAGAAACTCGATATTTCCCCCACCACATCAATTTTAGCGAGAGTGTCGAGATATAAATGACAAAATAAGTCACTTTCAGAATGAGTGTATGTGACGACTACTTTATCCAATTGCGAATGTTTTATTGGCTTTATCTGCTAGGGTACCATATGTGTGAATACCTGTAAATTGCTCTCTTATAGTTGCTTCATATCTTTATGAGGTCGATTGCAATCAACGACATTACAAGCGTTAAGCTGTATTTGATTATTTTGATACCATGAAACTATATTTATTAGAGGTGTTGAACGCAACAGGTAGATATAGAATTGTATCCATTATTTATTTATGTTTTCCTTCGATATCAAAGGTTTCGATCATTTTAACTCGTACCACCATGAAGGTTAACAAATTGAATGATGGGGCTATGAAGATGAAATGAATCGGCAGCATAATTGTGTGGTGAAGTCGTTAGCTATAGTGTGACAGACCCCTCAATTGATATGGGACGGTCAATATGATGATGACTTAATGATGTAGGTGTTAGGGTTATGAAGCAGCACAGGGGAAGAAAATTAGCCAACGGACTAATCTCCAAGCCAAAAGACTTAGGGATAGAATGTTTAGGTGCCTCACCAAAGACAAACAACTTTCTCAACTAAGAACCAACTCAAAATCTTTATTCAATATTAAAGTTTATATCTCATGAAGAGATTACATCCTTATTTATAATTAAGACATCATCTAAGAAAGGAAACAATTAATTCTAAACAAATAAGTCCTAAATCAAATACAACTGGACTTGCCAAATTTTAATAAAACAACTAAAGCAACTACTAATAATATAGCCTGCTCTAATTCTACTGTGCTTTGGGCCTGCGGGTATAGACTTTCAAACGGGCCCATTATTATGGCCTGCATCAGGTTAGGGCTTGCTTAAAGTGCTGAAGCACATGTTTGAGGACACTTCGAATCATCAATAAGACTTCAAAATACGAGGACACACCTCCAAGGATAAAATCCACAATTCTTTTCAAGAATCAAATCTGAGAAATTCTTTTTTACAATGCTATATATATGATAAAAGCAAACTTAATGCTTAAGAAAACCCTAATCTATTAATAGAAACTTCCCTAATAACAATGTAATTAAGAATCTACTAATAATATGGTCCTAATCTATGATAGGGGGACCACTTGTGGGGCTCATATTGCATCATCCTTTCCAGCTTAAATGAAGAATTTGTCCTTGAGCTCGAGTCTTCTTCGGATTACCTCTATAAATATGGTGAACATGAAGGACTTCCTTTGTTGAACGGTTGGGGAATTCTTCTTCGGCGGCTTCGGCTTCTCAAGATTAAGTGTAACATGTTTTCCACCATGCATGAATGTGTATATGTCATTGCGCATATCATGAGTCCCATTTTTATCATACATCCATGGTTGTTCCAACAAGATATTACCACTATCCATAGGTAGCACATCACACCAAATTGTATCTTTGTAATCATCACCAATGGCAATAATAACTTTACAAGTATGTCAAACATGCGCTTGATTACCTGTCATCAGCCATTTGACAAAATAAGGGTGATTATACTTGTAAACTTTCAACTTGAGGCGATCAATAAGAGACTGAGATATGATGTTCTCTTCACTTCTACCATCAACTACAATTGTGCAATGCTGTCCATGTACTGTTCTTGTAGAACGGAAGATATTTTTTCTCAACCATTTATTCTTAACAGTTAGTGGAGCTTCTTTGATGACCATGAGAGTTTCACCTGTGGTGTTTGAGTCTGTGTACTCCACAATATCCTCAATTTTAGTACTCTTGGGATCATTTGAGGTATTTTTCACATCTTTTTGGGGGTATTTTTCTCATCACTGTCAACCTCAATGAGATGTATGCGCTTTGGATAGTTCGTTGCACGATGCCCCGGCTGTAAACAATTAGAACAAATCATCCTGTTCTGACCTTCAATCTTGGTAAAATCTTTCTTGAAGAACCATTCGGTTTAGCATCCTACAAAGATGAATTCTTTTGCAAAGCCCATTTAGATGCGTTAAATTTCTGTGCCAGATGATTTACAATACCCTCTGCTTTGATGGCATGTTAGATGAGTTCATCTACATTTTTAAAATTTTGAAATGCAATGATGTGCTGAATGTCTACTCTTAACCCATTGAAAAATCTATCAACAGTTATATCATCATCTTCATGCAAATCACAACGAGCTTGTAGGGTCAAGAATTCTTCAGAGTATTCAAAAACTGACTTAGATCATTATTTTAAGTTTTGAAAGCTTGAATGCAGGTTTCTGGCATAGTTGATGGGGAGGAATTTTTGTTCAAAGTATTCTTCATCTCATTCTATGTTTTAATGGGGTCTATGTTTTGATTCCTCCTTTTTTTTTTTTTTTTGTAATTTGGCCCACCATGTTGCCGCATAATTAAGAAATCAAGTGGCAACCAATGTAACTTTATGGCGCTCATTCATTGGTTTGTGTGTAAAAATATTTTCTACACACACTAACCAATTCATTAATTCAGTGGGTTGTAATTTTCCATCATATTCGGGAATCATGAGTTTAATTCTTAAATGTCGATCATGATTATTGATTGGTGGATCTCATTGACTCTGAACATTGTCTGCATCATTTCAATTGTAATCCATATGTTGATTATTTTCCAAAGTTGTCACCTTAGTTTCCAGTTGTTGTAGGGTGATTTGCAGAGTGTCAATTGTTGAGGTTAAATCTCTAATGGCACCAATCAAATCTCCTATTAAAGAAGATGAAGATTCGACCTCTACTTGCTTCTTAGGAAGCATTTTTTTAATGTAAATTTAAAATCTAACTAACTTGATGAGAAGATCTGCACTCCACAAACACAGTGGAAGATGGATCTGAAATCTGACGTTAAATGAGCCCAAAAACAGTGAAACAAGGATTAACCGTTTATCAGTTGAAATTTGCTGTGACTGGGTCAGGTTGGGGCTTGGATCAAAACAAATCGCAGCAAGGTTGCAACCTACACTTGGCTAAGCACGTGGTGGTGAAACGTCAAGCCAACAAAATACCTTAATCTTCGTGCGCAAAGAGTAAACAAAAGGGACTTTGCTTTTGTTTTCATCTTTCATTCCCAGCAACAAGGAGGGAAGGGATGCTATCTGCAAGGCCTCAGGTAATGGAGTGGAAGAACAAAAATGGTGGCTTGTGAGTGGTGGTGCCGCTGCGGGCGGCTGCTATGCGGCGCGGACAGCGAAAGGGTGTAGAGATTCCAAGTACGCTCTCCGCTTCTCTTTTCTTACCTTTCTTCTTCTTGTTGTTCTTCTTTTTTTGTGTTTGATAGCCTGCTAGAAGGGTTCTCAGTGTTTGGGTTTTTAACAAACACGTATGGATTAGGGTTGGAGGGACAGAGATGGGGATGTGGGTCGCCGGTGGGCAGGGGGTTGGGTTTCGGTCGGAGGAGGAAAGGTGATGTATCAACGGGTGGTTATGGGTTTTTTTTTTGTCTTTTTGTTTTGTTTTTTTTTTTTTAATGGGTTTGGGTTTTGGCCAAGACTGGTTGGGAAATCTGAGGGTGGAAGGAGTTTTGTGTGGAGGTGAGGCTCTGGGTATCCAAAGGGACTTCAGGTGAGGGATTTGGGTGATCTGGTGAGGTCAAGACGAATTTGGGGAGTCGGCAGCAAAGATGATGATGATCGGGAGGGTGACGATTGGGATAGATTGACTGTGATGGGAATGGTTTCAATAGGCGGAGGGACAGGGGTAATCACGCCGACGATCGTGAGGATCTTTCATCTCTGATACTAGTCTGATGCAAGCCCTAGGGTTAGAGCTAGCTTAAAGTGCTAAAACACGAGTCCGAGGACACTTCAAGTCATCAAGAAAACTTCAAAATACAAGTACGCACCTCCAGGATTAAAACCCACAATTTTATTCAATAATCAAAATTTGCTCTACATTGCCATACATATAATAAGAGCAAACTTAATACCTAAGAAAACCCTAATCTATTAAAAGAAACTTCCCTAATAACAATGTAATTAAAAATCTACTAATAATATATATTCCTAATCTATGATAAGGGGGACCACTTATGGGGTCCATATTGCATCACATGATGCCAGCTAAAGTAGGTGTTGCAAGAACGTTTGCTTGTGTATGGGGCTATGAAGCACGGACACTTGTATAGGGTCCTCGTGTCCGTGTCGGACATGTGTCGGACATGGACACAGCTTTGACACGGCCAGACACGTGTCCGACAAGCCAAAAACGTGTCCTATCTTTTTAAAAAATTTTTTAAGATGCGGACACAGCTCGGACACGGGATGGACACGGCTCGGACACAGGCCGGACGTGTCGGGATATGGGGTGGACACCTCAGGATACGTCTCGGACACAGCAGGAAGAAGGAGAAGCTGCTGTTGGTTTTTTTTTTTTTTTTGCTATAGTTTTTTTCTTCTTCTTTTTTTTAAGAATTGCTGTTGTTGTTTTTTTTTTTTTGCTGCTACTGCTTTTTGTAGTCTTTTCAAAATTGCTGCTATTGCTTTTTTGTTGTCTTTTCAGAATTGCTGCTGCTGTTTTTTTTTTCCAGAATTGTTGTGCTGTTGTTGCTGCTGATGTTTTCTTTTTTCCTTTCTTTTCCAAACTGCCGCTGCTGCTGTTTTTTTTTTTTCCAGAACTGCTGCTATTGCTGCATTTTTTTCCCCAAAACTACTATATTTTTTTTTCCATAGTTTATTTTTCAATTGATGTGCCAAAATTAGAGGCTGTGCTATTTACTAATGATAGGAGTGTTGGTGGGGATGATGATGCCATTGAAGTTGTGTCAAATGATGAATCATGAATGAAGTGAGGATTTTTTTTTATTTTTTTTATTTATGAAGTGGGGTAATGGAGGAGGGATCTTTTTTCTTGTTTTGATTATGATGTAATTGTGTTATGTAATGTTGATGATGTACTATGGCCTACTATGACATTACATTATGCAATATGGATTTTATTTGACTTTTCTAGTATTACTTATGTTTCTTCTTTATTAATTGTGACATTATGCTTCTTAATTTGGCTAAAAATATAACTATTCTTTAATTTTATGATTATATATGAATATATATTTATTATTTGCCGTGTCCTAGCCGTTTCCGTATCCTAATTTTTTAGGATTTGCCGTATTGCCTTGTCCGTGTTGTGTTGTATCCGTGTCCCGTATCCATGTCTGTGCTTCTTAGGTATGGAGCCTTGTTAGGTCCCGTTTTGGTTCTGCTGTCTCTTAAAATTTTGTCCTTTAAAGATTCATCATCATCATCATTATCATCATCGCCTTATTCCAACCATGTCGAGGCCGGCTACATAAATTCTGTTTCTCCATGCCGTTCTATTTTGAGCCAAATCACTAGAAAAGTTAAACTTCTTTAAATCTAATTCAATGACCTCCATCAATGTTTTCTTCAACCTACCGTTACCTTTTGATGGGCCATCCACCTCTATAGCCAAACTCTTACTCACCGGTACCATTGCCGGCCTACGCTCAACATGCCTAAACCATCTTGAACGGGTTTCTTTAATCTTAATCCTTATTGTTGCTACTCCTAAATGGCCTCGAAAGCGCTCATTTCTAATTTTATTTTCCCTAGTTTTACTACACATCCACCTAAGCATTCTTATCTTAGCTACATCCATCTTATGTTTATGCGTCTTCTTAGTTAGCGAGCATTCTGCTCCATATGTCATAGCTGATCTAATCATTGTCCTGTAAAATTTGTCATTTAATTTTGTTCGCATTCGCCTATCACAAAGCACTCCAGAAGCTAGTCTCCACTTCTGTCATTCAACTTTTATCCTATGCTCCTCATCTTCGTCAATCTTCCCATCTTTACTAATCATCGAGCCTAGATACCGAAAAGAATCTCTACGTGGTATCTCATGGGTTTCAATTTTGATAGTGGTTTCAACAGTTTGTATATGTCCACTAAAGTTGCAATCCATATATTCTGTTTTTGTACGACTTATTTTAAAGCCTCTAGATTCTAATGCCCCCCGCCATCTATTGAGTTTTGCATTTGCACCATCTGTTGATTCATCCACTAATACTATATCATCTACAAAAAACATACACCATGGTATTTCTTCTTGAATGTGTGCAGTTAATTCATCCATAATTAATGCAAAGAGATAAGGGTTTAAGGCTGATCCCTGATGCAAACATATAGTCACGGGGAAGCCACCTGTTTCTCCACATGTAGTTCTCACATTTATTCCTGCTTTTTCATACATATCCTTAAAATTTTTAATATAACTTTTGGGGACATTCCTTTTCTTTAAAACCCACCAAATTAAATCCCTCGGTACCCAATCATAGGCTTTTTTTAAATCGATAAAGACCATTTGTAGATTTTTCCTCGTTGCTCGATATTTTTCCATTAATTGCCTAAGTAAAAAGATAGCTTTCATAGTTGACCTCTCTGGCATAAAACCATATTGATTTTCAATGATCTTGTACTTCCGTCTTAGTCTTTGCTCCATTATTTTTTCCTATAACTTTATAGTATGACTTATAAGTTTAATCCTTCGATAGTTGGTATAATTTTGTATATCTCCCTTGTTCTTATATAGGTACTACAATGCTGCTTTTTCATTTATCTGGCATTTTCTTTGTCATAAATATCTTATTAATTAGTCTACATAACCAGCTCACCCCAACCTCTCCTAAGTATTTTCATACCTCTATCGGAATATCATTTGAGCTTGTAGCCTTTCCTGTCTTCATTCACTTCAATGGTTCCTTCACTTCCACCCCTCTAATTCTACGGAGAAAAGTGTGCTCTGGTAATGAAGTATCCTTATTAATTCTTGTATCCCCCATATATTTTTCATTTAAAAGTTTGTTAAAATATTCCTTCCACCTTTCTTTAATATCATTGTCTTTTACCATAACATTTTCCTCATTGTCCTTGATACATTTGACATGATCTAAGTCTCTACATTTCTTTTCTCTTATTTTTGCGAGTTTAAAAATATCCTTCTCTCCTTCTCTTGTTCACAACCTACTATAGAGGTCATTGTATGTTTTGAACTTTGCACTATTTACTACTTTCTTAGCTTCTTTCTTTGCCTTCTTATACAGCTCAAAAATTTTTATACTCTTAGTCCCCCGCCAAACTTTGTAGCAGTGTTGTTTTTCTCGAATAACTTCCTGGACCTCCACACTCCACCAGCATGTTTCTTTATTAACATGTCTCTTTTCTTTTGATTCTCCAAGTACCTCCTTTGCAACCGTTCTAATGTAATTAGCCATTTGATTCCACATTACTGTAGTTTCTCCTTCAAGATTCCATTATCTCTTCTCAATCATTTTGTCCTTAAATATATTTGTTCTTTCCCCCTTCAAATCTCTCCATTTTGTTTTAAGGCCTATTTTGTTTACTACCTCCCTCTTTCTATTTCTAATGCAAATATCTAAAACTCCAACCCTATGTTGCATGGTTAAACTCTTTTCTGGGATAACTTTGCAATCTTTACAAACTAATTGGTCCGGTTTTCTAACTAGAAAAATGTCTATCTGACTTTTATTACTCCCACTTTTATAGGTAATTAAATGCTCATATCTCATTTTAAAGTAAGTATTTACTACGATAAGATCAAATGCCACTGTAAAGTCCAATATAGTGTTTCCGAATTCATTCTTTTCTCCAAATCCTTTCCCTTCATGCTCTCTTTTATATCTTCTATTATCTCTTCCATATGCCCGTTTAAATCCCCTCTAAGGAACATCTTATCACTATTTGGGATTTCTTTCATTAAATTATTAATCTCCTTCCAAAATTGTCTTTTCACACTTTCCTTTAGTCCTACTTGGGGACCATATGCACTAATGATATATATTATGTCTACCTCTAACACTAGTATAATTGCTATAATTTTATCACCAAACCTCTTAACCTCTACAATTTTCTCTTTCAAATCCTTTTCTATAACTATACTCACTCCATTTTTTGTATTACTCTTTTCAGCATAGAAAAGTTTATACCTATCCGTGAGCTTCTTAGCTTTATTCCCTTTCCACCTTATCTCCTGTATACAAGCCACACTAATTCTTCTTCTTTTTATTACCTTGACCAACTCCATGCTTTTGCCTATCAAGGTTCCTATATTCCAAGTAGCAAGTCTAATTTTTCAATTTCTCTTCTTGTTCTCATGGACTAACTTCTTTAACCGCACTAGCACAGAGTCATGCGGTAGCCCTTGCACACTTTTCACTGTAGCCGGGCGACACTGCAATGCGTCACTTAAATCGGGGAACGTGTTGATATAAAATAAAATATAATATAGGAAGCATGTATTGATATCATACAGAATACCTATATAACTGCAGTTTAAAAGTGGTCAATTTGCTATATGTTGACCTATCATACACAATATTTTTTTTTAAGGTGATTTAAAAGTGGTTTATCTGCTCCTAATACCAGAGTCAGTTACATCTTTGGCAGACTTCGTAGATTTAGGAACGGTTAGATAACAACAGCCTGTTAAGTCTCAAGATACCGAAATACTGGCAGTCCACTCTGTCTCTGGAATGTGTTCAAAACAAGCAACCATATTGTGTCATGCAACTGGTGTCATATCTGAATACAGGTGTGTGCCCTGACAGGGAGAGAAGGGCGGGCGGGTGGGTGGGGTGTGTATTTTGATAATTCTTTTGGTTCCATCTATAGTTGTCTTGATTCTTTTACACATGACTAATCTTATTCTATTCAGTCACTCATACAGCTCTACCAGTTTGTAGATTTGGACAGCAATGGCTTCAATCACTTATACAGCTTTACTAGTTTGTAGATTTGGGTTGCAATTACTTTTTTCCGCAGTTAATGTTATTTATTATGTTGTTCAATCATGTATACCGCTATACTAGTTTGTAGATTTGGATGGCAATGACTTTGATCACTTACACAGCTCTACTAGTGAGTAGTTTTGGATAGCAATTACGTTTAATATTTTGATTAATAAAGTTCAGCAAGCCATAACTCTTATATATGAGAGAGAGAGAGAGAGAGAGAGAGAGAGAGAGAGAGAGAGAGAGAGAGAGAGGACTTGAACCCACAACCCTTAATTCAGCAACCAAAGAATTATTTCATCTAGTTCTTGTTTCCACCTTTAACACTTTCTGTTTGTTAAAGAAGTACGTATAAATAGTAAATGCGTTCAAATCTATGATGCCTAGATATGGATATGGATACGGATGCTAGTACGGGGAACGAGGATTCGACATGGCAACTGCAGAAATTTAGGACACAAATACGGATACGGTATCACTTAAAATACGATATGGACACGGGATAAGACATGGATACTGATACGAATATCACATTTTAGTTGTTTATAACGCATCATACGTGACTAACTACTAGAAGTGGGTCCCTAGAGATCTCAATCTAAAGTGGGGTGATAGGGTTAAACTTATAATCTTAAAAAATTACATCTATCAAAATTAAAATCGAGGCAGGGAGAGAAGTTTCAACTTTTCAAGGAAAGAAAAATATAATTTAAATTGAGAAAAGGACATTGAATGACATGACAAGAAAGGCCACTTCCCCATTCAATAAAAAAAAATATAAATAAAATGGCAAAACTTTAAATATGAGAGTGAAAGGGGGAAAACAACCATCAAATATATAGTGGGTTTTGAGTTTTGCAATATTAAAATAAAACAAAGGGCCTAAATGTAAAAATGAAAGCACTCTTTTGAAGTTATAACCAAAGATTCCAAATGAGATTCGTTGTCTAGCTCAATTTTGGATAAATTCCTCTAATTTTGCCTTTTTCTTTTCGTAAAATATAAAACAGCCATATCCTAAAATATTGAGCCCTATCCCTGCCGTATCTTGTCGTATCTGATACCCATATCCATATCAGACCGTATCGGTATGGATACGTTAGGTCAAATGAGGTATCCGGGTATCAAAAGTTCAAATTTTTAAACAAAGTTCAACTCTTTTTCTCATGTGTTTGGCTAAATTTTCAGATGATAAGGGAAAGCCAACACATGTTAGGTTCCTTGTGTCAAATGCGGAAGCCGGGTCCATCATTGGAAAGGGTGGTACAACAATTACGGAGTTTCAATCACAATCGGGAGCTCGCATTCAACTGTCACGCAATCATGAGTTTTTTCCTGGAACATCTGATAGGATAATCATGATTACGGGAGCATTTAGTGAAATACTTAAAGCAATGGAACTCATCCTTGGCAAACTGCTGAGTGAGGTAGTGTTTCTATTTAGCTTGTATGTTTTATTTTTTTGTGAATATAATACAATTTTTGTTGGTAGTAAATTATTTTGTTTTTCCTTGTCCTGTGCAGACACCAACTGAAGATGGTGATGATGTAGACCCAAGATCAAAAGTTAGGCTGATTGTTCCTAACAGCTCTTGTGGTGGCATTATTGGAAAGGGAGGATCTACCATAAAGTATGATTTTTTTTACTATATTTGTTGTCAGTTGTGTTGGGATTTTTTCATGTTAAGCTCAATAGCTGCCAATTTGAAAGCCTTACAAATTCTCTGTCTTAAAATTCTCAATGATGCTTCTTATCAGATATGGGAAATTGGGAATCCTATATTCCTATTGCATATTTCTTTGTCACATTTTTTGTTGTTTACTATTGTTCTTTGGAGGAGATCACACAATTGTTACTGTAATTTCCATTATTAATTTATTTTGATAAATATAAATTCTTTATTAACCAATTTTTCCTGAAATGGTGACTATATTAATATGAAGATTCTATACATAATAGGAGATATCTACTATGACAAAAGGACCCGCCACAGCATAACACAGCCAGCAACTGAAAAGATAGTCACATATAAAATGAAATCAAAATGGAAAAATCAAGTTTGGACAATGCGCACTATATTAGTTTCCATGTGTTGAGGTTCTCTTACGTGACTTGATATAGGTTAAATATCTGATTTTTCTTAGGAACTGTTTTGCTTTATTTTGGGCATATCAGAAAAGGGTTATTCATATTCTATAAGACTACTTGCATGATACTGTTAATGCAAGCTGTAGAATCCCATTCCTATTGTAGTTGTCATGTTCTTATTTTTATGTTATTTTATTTTATTTTTTGGTTTGCTGAGATGTGATAGTCTATGGTTTCCAATTGAAACTGGCTAGGTGGAATTATTCATATTATCTTTCAACTTTTATATTATATAATAAAACAAGGTGAATGATTTGGTGCACAATGATTCATCCAATAAGGTCTAATTTAAGATCTAGATTTGGCGCTAACAAAGTTGAGGTGAGCTTTTATATTACTAGCAAGTATTTAATCTATCTATTACAAACCATATTTGATTTTGCCACCACTTATGTCTTGAGAGTTATTCCAAAATGTCAAGTTATTGTTATGTTACTGGTCTTTTTTTACATGTTTAGGAAGAAAAGAATATTTCCTTTTCTATATCTTAAATATGAATTCTAGGTAAAGTTAAGAGAGGAGGAAATTAAAGGAAGACAAAGGTCTAGATGTAGATGTCTGAAAGGAGATAAAAATACTTTGTTTTTTCATGAGATTGCTTCATCTAGGAGGAGTATTAACAAGATATCCTCTCTTATATAAAAATACTTTGTTTTTTCATGAGATTGCTTCATCTTGGAGGAGGATTAACAAGATATCCTCTCTTATGGATGGGGAGAACAAATTGGAAAGTAAGGATGAAGTTGTCAAACACATAGAGGACATCTTTGTCTCTCTTTATTCCAAGGGGGTGTGGAAGAGACCATCCTTGGATGATTTGGACTGTGCTAAAATAGGGGTGATGAGGCCCAACGGCTAGAGAGGAAGTTTGAAGCAAGGATTCAGGAAGCGGCTTTTGCTCTTGCGGGAAATAAAGCCCTGAGCCTAGATGGTTTCCCTATGGCCTTCTTTCAGCTGTTTTGGGGGTATTGAGGGAGTATATTTTTCTTTTATGGATGAATTTCATTCTGGAGACAAGTTCTCTAGGGCTTGGGAGCATCCTTCATTGCGTTAATCCCGAAAAGGGCAGATGATATCGGTATCAAAGATTATAGGCTTATCATTCTTATCGGAAGTATTCACGCTAGAAGACTTCAGAAAGTTTTTCTGTGAATTTTTTTCTCCAAAGAGCAAGGAGCTTTTGGTTAAGGGGAGCCAGATTCTATACAGGGTTCTGTTGCAAATGAATGCATGCATTTGAGGAATAGTGACATGCTTCCAGGGCTTATTTTCAAGTTTGATTTGGAGAAGTCTGATGACTGAGTGGATTGGGGTTCCTTGGATTCTCAATATAATGTAATTTGGTTTAAAGTCGAGAAAATGGATTCAGGGGTGTGTTTCATCAGCATGCTTCTCCATCATGATTAATGAGTCACCAAAAGGATGCTTTCCAACCCAAAGGGGATTAAGACAAGGGGACCCTCTTTCCCCTTTCCTCTTTGTTGTAGTTGCGGAGGCTTTGACTTGGATGGTGAGGGTGGTAGCTAATGCAGGTTTAATCAGAGCTTCAAGGTGGATGGGAATGCTCCCCCCATCTCCCACTTGCAGTTTGCAGATGATACGTTGATTTTTTGCCAAGCTTGTGAAGACCAAATTAGAAGTGTGAAAGCCACTCTAATTTGCATTGAAGCGGTGTCAAGACTGAAAGTCAATTTCTTCGAAAGTGAGCTGATGGGTTTAAGAGTAATGGATTCTCTTATGTGTCAGTATGTGGAGATACAAGGGATGTGAAGTGGCTCTTTCCCAGATACGTATCCTTGGCTACCCCCTTGGTTGGAATCAGCCAATAAATATGTGGAATCTGGTTATAGAGAGATTGAAAGGAATTTGTCCGAGACAACTATTTATCCCCTGGAGGAAGTGTGACACTCATTGGTCAGTTTTGCTGAAATCTTCTGGTGTATTACATGTCCATCTTTAAATGCCCAATTTTAGTTATTAATTGCATCGAGAAGTTGCAGCGGGACTTATGGCACAGGAGAAGTATGGATAAGAAGTTCGGGCATCAGTGTGGAGGCTTGGGCCTTAGTCCCTTAAGGCTGATGAATCAAGCCTTGTTTGGTAAGTAGTTATGGAGGCTTGGGGATCAATCAAATGTTTTGTGGAGGCAGTTGGTGATGGCTAAATATGGTGGCTCTAGGAATGGATGGGATTTTCAGGGGGCTACCTGTAATGCTTGGCCATTTGGAAGTGTAAAATCTTTGTCAAGGAGAATTTCATGTTGAACATTAGATATCAGGTAGGATCGGGGGAGAAGACTCTTTTCAGGCATGATATTCAGGTAGATAAACCACCTGTTGGCTGCACAATTTCTGGATTCATATAATTGTGCTTTAATTAAGGAAGCAAAAGTTTAATCCTAAGAGAATCCAATTATGGTGATGTGTTGTATGACTTCTTTTTTAATAGAATGTTTCAGTTACCATTCCAAAAAAAAAAAAAAAAAAAGAGGAAGCGAAAGTGCAAAGCTACTTGGAGAAACCTGGGCATGTATGAGATTTGGGGTCCTATTTTTAGAAGAAACTTAAAGAAGAATGAGGATAATCAGCTTACATCTCTCCTTGACCTCTTGAATGATGTTTGTATTCCAGGAGGAGGATACAGCTAGGGTTTGGAGTGCCTCTAAAGATGGATCTTTCTCGGTTTTTTTCCTCCTTGGCCATATCAAGGAGGTCCTTGCTAAGGAGTCCTGTGGCTGGTATTTGGAAGATTAAGGCCCCTCCTTGAGTTGTTGTGTTTGGGTGGCTTGCTCTCTGGAGTAGAACCCTCGCCATGGAGGTGAAGTGAAATTATTGTGGTGAATGCGTGTCCCATGTGCTTGGGTGCTAAGGAAACAATAGATCACCTCTCCTGAAGTGCAGAGTTGCTTAGTGGTTTGGAATACGATGTTTGGCTGGTTTGGCTGTAGTTGGGTTCTCCCAGAAGCCCTCGACTTTTTTGAGGCATAGAAGTCTCATATAAGGATGCCTAGTGGCAAGGAAATGTGGATGCTAACTTTTCCTACTGTTATTTGGAGTATTTGGAAGTAGAGGAATGCTAGGTGTTTTGAAGGGGTTGCAGATGGTGAATCTATGATTGGCAAGATAATGTTTCCTATTGCCTATTGGGTGTCAATCAATGGCCTTTCCCATGGGTACTCGTTGGACCAGGTTATGTTCAATTGTAAGGAAGCGGAAGTCTCCTATCAGGATGCATGGAGGCAAGGAAATGGGATGCTAGCTTTTCCTACTGTTATTTGGAGTATTTGGAAGGAGAGGAATGCTAGGTGTTTTGAAGGGGTTGCAGATGGTGAATCTTTTACTGGCAAGATAATTTTTCCTATTGCCTATTGGGTGTCTAGCAACTTCTTTTTCCATGGGTACTCCTTGGACCAAGTTATGTTCAATTGGATTTGGAAGGAAGTGATCTCATCTTTTGTAGGCTCATAGTTTTTCTATTTGGGCGTGTTGGTTGTAGTTTCTGTTTTTGTGTTTTAAGTGTTGTGTGGGGTGTTCTGTGGTCTGTCTCTATTGTATCTTATGTCTTCTCCTTTGGGTGCTTTAAGCTTGTCATTATACCCCTCATGTACTTCTTGGATTTTACTTTTATTAATGAAAGTAATCATTTGACAAAAAAAAAAAAAAGGATTATCGAGTCCAGCATGCATTTTCCTTTTTTTATTGGGTTTGTTGTTGTTGTGGGGGGGGGGGTGGGGGGGGCGAATTTGAATGCTGAGTTGAATTTTAGTTGAAGATAAATAATGAGTTTACAGCTACTATCTTACTTGTGCATTTGACCAGGGCATTTATTGAAGATTCGCAAGCAAGCATCAAAATATCTCCTCAAGACCATAATTTTGGCTTAAATGATAGGGTAGTGACCTTGACAGGGTCTTTGGAGGAACAAATGCGGGCAATCCTCCTAATCTTGTCAAAATTGACCGAAGATGCTCAATACTCGCAATCTGCTAATGCTCCATTTTCATATGCAGGTGTGGCTGTTTGTTATTCTATCCATTTTCTCCTATTTTACTATTGGCTGGTTAGGTACACTATGCACTTGAGGATTCTATTGTCATATATTAAAGCCAAGTGTTCCTTATTCAATTTTAACCAATTATAATTTTGATTGTGACTATATGTGGGGTCCATTACGAGAGGAAAATGTCTCATGGGGATTTGCGCTGAGGTTAACTTGTGTAAATCCCACATGGCTTGATGTCTTTTGAATTTTTCTAAATTATTAAGACTTTCAACCGGTATTTGTTATCTAGGAATTAATTTCCTCTTCTGTTGCCTCATTTAGGATTCTCTAAGATTGGAAATAAGTGGTTTAAATCCTCTTATAATTTGGGATAAGATTTAGCAGGTGAACATGTTTATTTTTTAAATCAAATTAAATACCCATGTAAACTGATTGGCCAAAACAGTTTCGGAGATGTTATTTGGAAGTTAATGTATTTATAGGTTGTTTTTCTTTAGAAAGAATTCCAGTCATTTCTATGTGAAACTGAGTGTGAGACCCTACTGGATTCATTGCAGGTTGTTTTTTTTTTCCCCCTGGTTGGTAATAATAAAATATTATCAAGGAAAAGGAGATAACATACACCAAATAAAAATCACCCAACAAATGAAGGAAAGGGTATAAGAGCATTATTCCCCACCAACAAACGTATTAACCTTGTGGCAAAAGACCACATGCAAATGAGATCTCGTTAAAATAAAGCTGGAACTTTCATGGCATCGGCTCATTATGAGACACCCAAGCCACTGCATTAGTAGAATCACTCTTCACAATTAATTTGGTGTCCTGATATGACACTAAGAAGTCCAGAGAGCTTTCAAAATGACCAAAAACTTTTGCTTTATTTGAATCCTTCACCTCAACATGCTTGGAAAACATAAACAATACTTCCTCTTGGCTTTTTAAATTACAACACCACCACCTGTAGCCACTGGCCCTTGCTTGCTTCTAGTTGGACCATACAGGAGGAGACTATTGGACCAAACTCCTCTCAATTCATTGTATTTTTTTTAATTGATAACCAAAACCAATTCATTAAGATCAATTAATTGTAATTGTTGCTGATTATTTTTCAAGATTGGTGTGGTTTATTGTGGCCTGAATTCAAATCAAGGTTATCGGGCCTATTTCTAATTCAAGGGTGATGTATTCATTCTATCTCCTTGTTAACAGTTTATCACAGGAGGCTCAAGCCCAATTAATTGAAAATTAGATCCATGAGCCCCTTGCGCAATCAATTTGAAGATATTTTTACTGCCTTTTTTTTTCAACTTTATTGTCATATATAGAATCCTTGACTGATAAGTATCTTTCCGAGAGTAGTTAATTTGTTGCTCTATTTAGAATCCTTGATTGATAAGGATGGGTGAAAGTTATCTAGTGTAGTTATCAGGATTAGATTTGATAGCTAAGATTAAGGAGTAGAAGAACATTTCAGACCATGTATGACCTTCTCTAAGGGCAGTACCATAAATATTTGACTTTTTGCTTGCAAAATGCGAGAGACAAGGTCGAGGAGAAGAGAAAAGTCTGTGACTTTGTGCCAAAATCATTTATTGTATCTTTTTTTTATAAAACAGTAAATTTTATTTCAACAGAAAAGAGCAACAAACAGAGCAATGATTGTATCTTATGTTGGGTTTGAGGAATTATCTGATTTTGGACCTAAACTACATAGTAACTTTGATTCTTTATATTCAGTTGTAGGATCTAAGTTACTAATCTAGTCCATTGGCTTTGACGGGCACCTTTGTTGATGTACAATCACCCAAAAGTTACAAAGGTGTTGTAGACATACCAGAAAAGACTAAATTTTGTTAACTTGAATTTGGATCATTGCTTAGTATTATATTTTACCGTGGTCTTCTCATGTCAGTCAAATGACTAGAATTTTGAATACTTTACACTACGAAGAATAATCCCTCTATTGTGTGGCATTCTGTCTATTCAATTGTCCTTCATGATTTAAATGGGACAATGAAAGTAAGATCCACAACTATTTTATAATGATAAGAGCCTGTCGCATAATTGGAAGCTGTGCCGCCATTGCAATTGTGAGATTGCAGGTTTGACTCATGTTAGCTATAAAAAAAAAAAGGGATGGAAAAAAATTCTTTGTTATCTGTAAAAAGAACCTTTTTTCTATGACAGTAAAAAAAAAAAACTTGTTTATAGTCACATAATTTCAATTTATTTGTATTTTCCCACGAAAGGGTTTTTACACTGGTGTTGTCCCTTGGTTTTGTTACTCTTATTGGTGCTATAGTTCTTTGTCGTGCCAATAAAAAAAGTAGTTATCATATGTAAAAACTGTTATGGTCAAATAATTCATGTTAAGTCTCAATAATTAAGTTGGTTGAAGCTATATAATCTTGGTTGCTGATGAAGAAAGAACAGAAAGCTCTAAACCTAGTTTTAGAGGTCACAAATTTAAATTTTAAAATTTTCACTCTTCTATGGAAACTTGAAACCCTTGACCGAGCCATGTAACTTGGTCCATGACTTCCAAGTCAACAAGTTGTACGACCTCAATTCTTGCTTTGTTTCACTGTCTTGCCAAGCTGAGTCAAGTCATCGGTGAGTTGGCAAGATGATCAAATTTAATAATTTGTTCTTTCACTTTGATAATGAATATTAAAAGTGTTATTTAAAACACATAAATAAAAATTCTGGGAATTCTGATTGGCATTGTGATTCTATTGAAACAGTACCTTATAATGCAATGAACTATGGACCAAATGGCTTTGGAGGAAAATTTCAGAACAAGGTGTGCTCTGTTCATTATTTTCATTACTTTTTGTGATGGTTGGTTTTTTGCTTCTTGTTGTTGAATTTCTATCACATATTTTACACCTTCATCTGATGCTCAAAATATGTGGAGGCGCAATAAACATATTGTTTTTTGTACATTGTTTAGTGCTTTTAGTTATTTGAAATTTTAGTTCAAAGTTGGATGAGGCTGTACAGTTTTTGCAATAAAGTAGAGATGATAAAGAAGATGCCAACACACTCACGGTTGAGTGGTGTTCGCACTCTAGTATCAGACATATGCCTAAGAATCTCATATATATATATGTGTGTGTGTGTGTGTGTGTGTGTGTGTGTGTATGGGATGGGGGGGCTGCTCACTTGTGCTCAGCCGCATCTTATAATGCACTCAAGTCGTGTGAGATTTGTGGGGACTGATGACGTTATGGAAAGTAAGAAAATGCGACTGGTAGTACACCCAATCCTGTACTCCTCCAGTGCAACTCTTTCTTTGCTCCCACACCCCATCAAACAAATAAAATAAAACAGCAAACAAGGCATAAAAACAGACTCTTCCTCTCTGCCTCTCTATCTTTCTCAAATCCCATGGTAAAACAATCTCATCTTCCTCCTCACCATCACTCTTCTCTCCTCCTCCCAAAGCCTCAATCAAGAATCCAACTCATTTGGACCCTTCAGCAGCAGCTACTACAACACCACAAGGACGCCACCAACCAAGCCCTCCAAATCACCCCAGACACCCTCCACCCTCATTGACAATTTCAACCTCCTCAACCACTCCGGCTGCATCATGATCAACCACCCCTACAAGCTCTGGCAACCCAGACCCGGCCCCTAACTCCACCACCGTCGCCTCCTTCGAATCCTCCTTCCTCCTCAACATCTTCCGTCCCAACCACGCCACCCCCGCCAAAGGCCTTGCCTTCCTCATCAGCCCAAACTGCCACGCCCATGGATAGAAATTACGTTGGGGCCGATAAATCGGCTGTAGTGCCCATGGGCTCTACGCTATTTAATAAATAGCACTGCTCACAACTGTATTGGCCCGTAGCAGCTGATACATTCCTACATTGTTGTGGTGGCCACCATGTTTCGGCCGAAACCCTAACCCAACAGAAAGAAAAAAAAAAAAAAAGCAGCAGGGAAGAAAGTACCTGTAGCAACAACAGACTAGCACAAGCAACAGCAAGAGGATGACCAGCAGCTCGCACGGTGCTTTCTTCTTCTTCTTCTTCTTCTTCAGTTCTTCGTTTTTTTCCCCATACGCAGCTTCTTCGTTTTTTCCCCCAAGACACAGCTTCTTTTTTGTTCTTTACCTTTGTTGAATCAAAAGGGCTAGGGCTTAAGTTTACTTAAGTTATGAAATTTATATTTATCCCCTCCATTTTTTTTAATTTTCCTTTACTTATGTTATGAAATTTAAATTTAACCCCTTCAAGTTTATTTTCTAATTTTAAGGCAACCATATAAAAACACACTGAGGTTGAAAATATGGTCCTAACTAATTTCACTCTAATTGGAAATAGGTCTTAGCCAAATTTCACTCTAATTGAAAATTAGCACCCTACCAAGTTTCGTGCTAACTGGATAAAGGTTCCAATCAAATGTCACTCTAATTGAAAATAGGGCTTAGCTAAATTTTACAATAATTGAAAATAAGGCCCCATCTAATTTCACACTAATTCGGAATAAGGTCCAACCAAATTCCACTGCAATAGAAACTCTCTTTCTGTATATATATATATTGAAATGTAAAATATTAAATTCTAAGCATAATATTAATAGTGATGAAGTTTTGATGTCACTGTTTGACGATAAATATTTTATTATCTCTTAACTTTGTGTAGCTATCAATGTAAATATATGTGGAAAAATAAATCAATCTATTATTTTATAATCATTGATGAAATTTGTTTGTGACATTTTTTTATAAGCCTTAAGTTGGTATCTAAGTTGACATAACTAAACAACATGAATCCATATGAAAAAAATTGATCATTCCTATTCTTTTCTATTCATGAAGCGATACAGGACCTCATGTAATGAGGGGACCGCTACATACCCCAATACTAGTTACTTTTGCAAAACAAACATATATTCTATCATTTTCCAATATTTTGGATTTTCTGAAAATTTTTTGGATTTTTTTGAAGACTTTTTCAAATCGCACCGCTACGTATCATTTCGACGGTGGGCGTAGCACTATTTTCATCTTTGGCCACTCCCCAATTGGTAGCAAAGGCCAGTTCCCCAGCCTCCCTAACTCCCTCGATGACTATATTACATGAAGTATCGGATGTGAGTGCTTATCAGGTGTGGGTGCGCCTTAAGAAAGTATGTCAAATACCTTAGACATAAAGTATTGGCATGAGTATCAGCTGCGTATGTGTCGGGTGTGGTTTTAGGGGAGTCCATGTATCGGAGCATGACAGAAACACATCCAATCAGTTCATTGCCATCGAGCTTGGCACTAGAAAGCAAAGCTTCGACATCTTTGGGTCTACATCGCCAAAGAAAAAGACTTACTTTTCCTTATGTCCAAAGGAAAAAGACTCTTATGTGGATTTTTTGGGGTGTGACTTTTTTTTTTTTTTTTTTTTTGACTTCCGAATGGGTCGCACGTGTGTGAGCACAAAATAACGTCCAGCTGAGCGCAGGTGACGTGCCTCCATATGTAAAGAAGATGAAAGTTAAAACACAGAAGAGAATTGCCAACACACTAAGATGAAAGTTAAAACACAGAAGAGAATTAGAGTTTTGGCAGTGCTGTAGGTTCCGCTGGAGATAATTTTTTGACTAATTATATGCCCTTTTGGAAAGGATCCAATAGCCTTTTAAAGTCTGGCTGGCCTATAGTACAGGTGTATTTCCTTACTTCAAGGAAGACAGAAATAACCCTACTAGACAAGCATTTTCCAGGACAACTCCTTTTTTAATTACGATTTCTCAAAGAGATGGTTTAAGGTTTCCCTTAAATTGGCGAAAGATGTCAATAGTTCCAACCTTTATGTAAAGATCCCAAAACACCATTGTGAACATGTCCATCAATATCTTCACATCTGAGATGGTCAAATGTGCTACAGTGTGACTGTCAGTGTGCATCCTACCCAACAAAAGGCTTGAGGAAAGCCCCCTTCTATTCTCGTGTGGCACTTGGAGCATATTGTAGTTCCACTTGAGTACTCCATGGGCAAATGATGATGAAGCTGGGCACTCAAGTAATTCTAATTTCTGCTGAAGCACTGAAATCTCATTGAAGAGATTCATGGGAATTTGAACATTGGACTTTATGTTCCTAACCAATAGAATTATCTCTCTCGTGCTTGGATTCCCTCTCAACCTTAATCTAAAACACACCTCACTTGAAGATCGAAGTGTCCCCTAAATCAACATGCAGTCATCTTCTAAGTTTAGCAAGAAAAACAACGGACCGCACTTGTCTGTACAAGATTCTGTTGTCGGCCCTAGAATGGACAAATTTTATATAACTTGTTGCGGACTTTTCTGCTGTATGTAGATACCAGCAACAAACTATTTCAGACTGAAAACAACTGATCAACAACTGTAATATTAAAAACTTCTACTGTATAGACAATCAAACCCTCATTGCATGTTCAGCCAGGGTGAAATAACACAATGGAAGCGTAGACCCACAAACCCTTCTATACTAGAACAATGTTGTTGGGGACATTCTTCAGGCTGAATTCGGCTGGAGTTTCAAAACTTTCAAACTGATTTTTTTTTTATTCTATCAGCTCCAACAATTCTCTTAAAAAGGCAGTCTTCTGTTGGAGAATACCTCTTTACTGGCTGAAAAAAATGTAGTGCTTCAAAACACTGTTCCACTCAATACAACCCCAAATTGAACTTGGTGCAGTACTGATGTCAGCATAAACAGCTAGAGACACTTTGGAAAAGTCAATCAGGCCTTCTTTCTTGCTGCTGCACCTTCACACAGCAATAAGCAAGGATTCCCAAGATTCACTGTTGTTTACTATAGAACAGCAAACACAATGCTGGGGGACTGAATTGGAACTGGCAACTCTAGAACTCCTCAACTTTGTATGGATTCTACAATCAAACCTTTAGAGTGCCATTCTAGAGATGTCTTCTACCTATTAGGAGGCTCTGATGCTAAGTCGAAGCTCTTGATTTACCGCTTAGATGGGTTTTCTCTTTGAAGGACTTCAGATTTAGGAAACAAAAAAAGAATAGGAAATAGAAGAGGGGATTTGAATCAAATGGTGGATGGGTTCCCCACGGCTGGGCGACACATCCTATATATGTATATATATTACTAATTTAATATTTTTAAAATAGTCCCATGACTTTCCAAATTACAAAAAAGTCTATCCTGACTGTTAACAATGAATGATGAAGCCTTTCAACCCCCTATCTATCATGATTGTCGTGCTTCCATGAGGTGCAAAGGGTAGGGCATTGCTTGGCTAGGAATGGCATCCATTCCCCACCTCCAACAACAACCTCCGCGCCCCACGCCGCCCCCCCCACATCCCACAAAATCTGTTGAAAGCCCTTCTTGCATTAAATGACATGAAATGTGAGTATGCTTTTATCGTCTGAGAAAAGAGGTGCTAAATTGATGGAAAGGGCCATTTTTCTTGCCATAAACACACCTTGTTTTCTAATTAAGCCCATATATATCATCATCATCATCAAAGCCTAATCCCAATTATGTTGGGCCGGCTGCTTAAATTTCGTTTCACTATTCCAATCTATCTTAAGCCAAACCTCAGATGGGTTGCACTCCTTTAGATGTGTCTTCGCTACTTCCATCCATGTCCTCTTTGGCATACACTCTTTCCTTGGTGGGCAATTAACCTTCATAGAAAACTTTTCTTTAATGATGATGTTGTCGGCCTGCATTGAACACGTCCAAACCATCTCAAATGAGTCTCTCTTAATTTATCACCTATCGATGCTATCCCTAAATGCTCCCGAAATCATTCATTACTGATGCTATCGTTCCTAGTTTTTCTACACCTCCATCTCAACATTGTTATCTCTGCTACTCTCATTTTGTGCGTGTGATGCTTCTTGATTGGCCAAGCCCATCAAAACAGTTAGACATGTTGAAACTTTCGAAATGAGGAGAATCTTTGGACTAGTCTCGCTGCATCTCTCTCACAATCACACAATCAGTGATAGGCATAAAAAAATATATGCTTTGTTTGTTGCTGCCAAATTAAATTCCACTCCAAAGTTGGTCCTACTGTTAGATTGATCCAGTTTGAAAGCGTATGAACAACTTTTCAGTGATTCACCCTTGTTTCACTGTTATGGTGCTACAGACATGTGGATCTTATTCTGCTTCTGCAAGGGGGAATCTCTCGCCATTGTGCCAGCTGTATTGTGGCAACAATGGGGATGTTGATTGTATCATTCCCAAGTGCTTACAAACTACAACAATCTGCAGGAAGAACCTCTTGTCTATTATTGCTGGTACATTTTATAGGTGGAAGGGGAGATGGACACAAACTGTCCCGTTTTCTCTGTTGTAGTCGCAGCCAATTGTTTCCAATTAGTGGTTGGGAGTTGTTTGGGGTATGGGGAGACTTGATAATAAAAAAAGCACAGAGTCAATTAAATGGTTCTACTCCTGGAATGAAATTTGAGCTAGTGTCAAGAAATTGGCAAACCTTACTTTCAATGTTTGAGATCCAGGGAGGTGAGGGCTGTGAGGCTTTGTAACAGATTCTTGAAGAATTGTAGTAGTGATGTAAGCCTCGGTGTGCATGTCTAATTCATTAACATTTTCAATCAGGCTAACCTGTTTTTATCAATCACCAACACAACCCATAAAAAACCATCTTCTTGATTTGCTGAAATTTATGTGTTTTGAATTCTGAAGCTCGATAAATCCATGTTTTGTAGGGTCTCATGCCAGCATTAACACCAACACATCCACACGTTTTTCTGAAATTGATATGGTTTGTATTCTGAAGTTTGATTAATCTTTGTTTTTTAGGGTCTGATGCCACCTGTAGTCTCAAGGTCGCAAGAGGATCGTGGAAATTCAGTGACAATTGGTGTGGCAGATGAGCATATTGGAGCTGTTGTTGGTCGTGCTGGAAAAAATATAATGGAAATTAGTCAGGTCTTCACTTAGCAAAAAACTTGTTCTTTGATCCACTGGTCAGTGGCCACTATTTACATGTTAACCAGGATGCTCTCTCTGCAGGTCAGCGGAGCCAGGATTAAGATATCAGATCGAGGAGATTTCATGTCTGGGACATCGGACAGGTACAAATCTCTTCCTCATGCTATTACCACACATACGGAGTAGACAAGGGTATGGAGTAAGGTCCCATGATGGGGGAAGCAAGTAGAGGACGTATAATATTTCAAGGACTAATAAATAAATATGTTCCTGACTCTCACTTGGTGCTTTAACAGGAAGGTCACCATCACAGGATCACAGGCAGCAATTCAAAGGGCTGAGGCGATGATTTGGGACAAGGTTGCTTCTAATTCTGAGAGGTGATGAATGAATGCTCTCTACGCCTGTGGTGGAAATACTCTCTTGAGTGATGGTTTTATTTGTTGACACACTTGTCTATATCATGAATTTGGGATTGCGTCAGCAAAATAAGTGCTGAACTGATTGCTGTTAAGCCTTAAGGCGATAGTTATAGAAGGATAAAGGACGTAATTATGTAATTTGCAGTATTTATCAGGATAGTGAGGCTCTTTGTGAAAGGTGGTAGAGTTGAGGCTTATTTTGAGGCTCCAATGAACAAACACTGTTTTTGGAAAGGCTGTTGTAATAGTTTATTAGTATTGTAACTTCATCTCATCAGTTTATTGTTCTTTGCCGTCATATTTTTTCCCATATAGGATTTGGTTCAATTTCTCATCATATATAGTCAGATGCTCCAATCAAGTGCTATTAGGCTGTGTAGATTGTCATCATCAAAGCCTTGTCGCTACTATTGTGGGCCGGCTTGCATTATAGTGCAGATATTATTATTTTTTTGTGCTCTTTAATTGTCAGTTCTAACATTTTTCATGCAGCTACTAAGTGAATGCGGATATTATTATTTTTTGTGCTCTTTAATTGTCAGTACTAACATTTTTCATGCAGCTACAAGCGATAACCTGAAATATGCCACTACCGTGGTCTGAAGGACCATTTGCAGGAATGGGACCATCGAGGAAGCGGTTTGGGGGAAAATCATATTTTTGCTTGGATGATCATAACCTTCCAAACAATGGGTTTGTGTGTGTGCGCGCGTGTTTTTGTGATTCATTGGTCCTTGTAATTTTCAACCATCCGCATCTTTCTTATGCATCCGATAGAATCTACAGGTGGTGGATCCTGTATGAATTGGTGTCTTAGTCATCAATAATGTTATAAAACTCTGATATTTTCACCATAGCGTGTTGCCAAGATCAAATAAAATATGTACACATTGGATCATCCACCTTGTGGAGATTCAAACCATCCAAACCCTTGATGTGTCGTTTATTTATTTATTTATTTTTATCCCAACTAAGGGGCTGGGATGTTATGAGACTCGTACATATGAGGTAATGGGAACTCTCACATTCAAGGAGACAACTTGCACGTGGAGATACAGCTCACACAAGGTAATAAGACTCATGTTAGGAGTGGGGAGGCAAGGTTTGAAACCTTGACCTCCCAGTGAGAACAACTGTGTAGGGAGCCGTTCTCGAGGTGTCTTTTATGTTGGTATTACTCTTTATATCCAAGGGCTGGAACTTGTAAATAAAGCACTTCAAACCTTTTAAAAAGTCCCAACATCAGCTCTGTTGAGTGAGTTTTCTGTGTTATATTATATTTAGAAGTATGCAATTGGTAAATGTGGGTGGAGTGGGAACAAGGCCAGCTGAAACTGAAACCCATCTCAAACCCAACTCAGGTAGAAAATTTTGAACGTAATACTAAAAGCTAGGCTAGGCTCGCAACTGCCGGTGTATACACCATGCTGGTGATTACCGTCTGAAAGTATTATATGGTTCTTTTTCAAATAAATGATTTATGTTTCGTCTAAAAAAACTCATGAAATTTATTTTCCAATCTTTAATTTTAAAATTAGCATTCTGAAGAATGATAGATATTACTGCTTAGAAAGGAAAAAAAAATTCTAGGATACAATATGCGCATGTATACATCTTCAAATATCTGCATCCTACTTCTGTCATTTCCAAGAATTTACATCTTCTAGGCGATAGATTTTATGGATTTTTTTTTCAGCTTTTCTATTTTTCCTCTCTTGACAGGAATAGAGTTGTGGATTACCCATCTTCCCCAAAAGTTAGCCCAATGGGACAGTCCTGATGAGGCTGTCAACGAACATGGGTTATCACCTAGTCTAAATCTGCTAATTTTTACAATGGGCTAGGCCCTGGTGCAACTCTGGGGTCAGCTATCCTTGCTGAATTTGAACTGGGACATGACGTCCAAGCCCACTGGATCGGGTGAAATCTAACTTGGACCTTTATTAGGCTATGGCTTTTCAGAAATAGTGCCTTCAAAGGTATCCGGCCTTTGTCAAACCCAAAGTAACTATGCTTATGAAAAATATTACTATGCATCATTTCCTCACCATAGTAATAATTCAGAATTTTATAGGGTGCACAAGTAGCTCCATAAACAATGCTTTATTCTTAATTGTGGTCCTGTTTATGATTTCCTCTCTTCTCACCTAAAAAAAATAAAGAAACCATGCACACAAGGAAATTACGATGCTCCAAAAATATTTAAATAAAAAGCTGCTGCACCAAATATGGGAAAAGCTTCCGCCCTTAAAACCATTTCTATTTTCTCAGGGTCCTACTAAAGGGACTTTCGTTCAACCTAGTATTAAACTCCTCGAACTCCTAAGAAATGCCCTTCCATAAAAGGGCACAAACATGAACGCATAAAGTAAGGATCCGTAAGGAGCCATCAACTAATCTATCCTTCAATAGAAAATGACTGCCTCCAAAAGTGATGGTCCTGTCTTCACCTTAAACCCCACTCTTCACCTCTTTCAATACAACTCCAACGGAACACCCCCATACCTAGAGGTGGGAGAACACGGCGGAGTCGCTAACTCAATCCTAATGCAACCCGCATTTGAGCCCTCTTTACCCGACCTGCAATATGAGTCTGTCATGGGTCAAGTTGATTTGACCTGCAAAAATGGGTTGTTTTAGGGCTAGCCCATTTAACCAACAAGACCTATAAGAAAGTATTGTTTTAGGGCTAGCCCATTTAACCAACAAGACCTATAAGAAAGTAATTTATTTTTTCTCCATCTCACTCTCCAAAACTTTCAATAATTTTAAGAAATTTTAGATTATAGTTTCACAATTTTAAGAAATTTTAGATTAGGTTCTCCTCAATCTCATTCTTTATGATTCAAATAAAATCTCTCCAATTTAGAAGGCTCTACCCTCTACCTAGTGTTTGTTGCAAAACCACTGAAATTATGCAAATTATGTCATCACTGTGTTTTTTACAATAAAATCTCACCTATCAAAAAAAAAAAAAAAAAAAGCTAGATTTGTTTTACTTTGTAAGTTACCTCCATTATGTTCTTGCAAGTCCTTTTTCTTTCATTCCATAAATGCTTGCTATGTTTTTTCTTTTAAATAAAAGATGGATTGTTCATTTAAAAAAAAACAAAATATCAAAAAATACATCAAGAAAAGGCAAAACATAATACAAAATAACGCCCATCACACTCAATTAAATGAAAAGAATCATCTGAAGTTTCCTTGGTACTTGCCATTTGAGAAGACTTGTGTGTAGCCTATTATTGTACTAATCATCAGTAAGATTTAGGTTCACTATAGCAATGGATAAGAAGTGTGATTATTGGTCTGAGATAGTTTTATTCTAGACATGTTCAGAATTTTTCATTTTGATGAAAGGAAAAAATTGTAGCATCTTAACTCCATAGAGTTTGCAGGCTATATAAGTCAGGTTGTTTCAAAAAGGTCAACAGCCAGCAGGGGTTGGAGATATTTGACCTGTTTTGAAAATGGTGCAGGTTAGGTTTCAAAATATGAACTCCAACGTTGAGCCAACCCAGTGTGACCCAACCCAACTCATTTGCCAGCTATACATACCTAGTGGTGTTCATGGGCTGGGCCAGCCGAGATAGATCCAGCCAGGGCTGATTTTAACAAGGTCCTTATTCAGCCCTTGCTTGAATGGCCCATAGGTGCCTCACCCACATCAAATGAGTTAAGCCTAAGCCCAGTCCATCCTGGTTAATTAGGCCGCAGGCTGATTTTACAGTCATGTAAGCATTTCCATTCTTTGTTTATATTATACTGAATTATTCTTATATTAGAACGAATCCGTAAACTCTTTTCATCCCTTCAGGGGGGAGGAAATGGAAAGACAATTAGACAAACCTCAGAGGTCTAGATCCTCTTATCTTTAATGGCAAATGCTGTTATACGGGCAGGGTTAGGCTTCAGGCTATCAACCACTTAATCCAAGCCCAGCCCGCATAAGAAACTGGCCCAAATTTTAAATCCAGGCCCAGCGCAAGTACTAAGACCGAAAGCCAAAGCCTGGACAAAAGTGGGCTAGGCCTATGTTCGGCTTGGGCTGCCCCGTCCATGAGCACCCCTACGTATCTCATGAGAACTAGAAATTCAATACGATGCCGGCAAACAGGCCATAAATAGTACACTTGCTAAGCATGCCATTTGTGCTGTGTAGTGCATAAAAATGGAAGATAACCTTTAAGAGGCAAACAATGCCCATTAAGAATTCTCAGCCAAAGATATACTATAAGTATTATGAGGAAGACTAAAAATAAATGAATATGAGATATATCATTCAACTTAAATGTGTTTTTATGGTTAACTATAGATTCCACTAATGCAAGAGCCATTGTTTACATACAACTGTCCTGCAATGAACTAGACAACAAGACAGACTGCGAAATCTCCTTGGTCATAATTAACAACAAAAATGAAGAAGAGACTGAAATCAGATGCCCAAAATCCTGCATGATTAGAGAGTTGTTCTTACATGAGAAGTCAAGGTAAACGGAGAACCAGGAGGGGCTACCAGACCCAGGTGCCGCATTATCCTCAACCTGCGTCCTTTTTTCTTTGATTTGAAAGGAAACATCACTTCCTGCAGAAATATGAACATTCATTCCTGTATCTGGGCCAAAATAATGCCAAAATTAATTCAGATATGAGGGTGGCAACTCACATCAAAATGAACTTTTGGCTTTCGTTTCCTCTTACCCCTCCCACCATCATGGCAATCATCTTCCACTCTGCTTGAACTAGATGTATTCCATTTATCTACAATGGAAAGAGAAGACGTAAATTCTGTTAGTTTCAAAGTTCAGCCTAATCTCTCACATATTTGATGGACCAAAAAGATCGAACTGCTACCCAGCATGAATTGCATCCAAAGAATAAATCATGACTGGAAGGTAAAAATTTATGAAACTATGGCAGAAATCAAAATATACACCAGATGATTGGTCTTCATGATTCAAGTTCATGGGCGCATCAGGGCTTTTATTCCACTGCTCACTTGGTGTTAGGTATTGCTTTTTGTGCAAAGCCTGAAATGAGAAGCCAATCAATTGAGTGAAGGAAAGAATTGGCTATAGAACAAGGTCATCTGCAGGTGGTGTATAGAGTATAGATAAGTTCAGACATATACTCGTTTCAGAGCATCTTGGAACATTTTAGTTGGATTGCAGATCCTTTCTTCAAAACACTGAGCAGCAGAAAGCATAAGCCCCAGTTGTTAGATCTCAGAGGAGAAAAAAATTTAGGCAAGGAAATGGTAGTTAAATAGCAACTAAAGCAAGTTTCTTGGAAGACTTATTAATGATCTTGATTAACAGTTAGTACTGTTCAGGATGTTACTAAGTTGAACTACTCTTGAAAGAGCAATCACTACTCTTGAAAGAGTAATCTTTCTTACTTGTTACCTAAGCCAGGAGTCTCTATCAAGTTCAAGAGACAATGTAAAATTCGGAAGCTATGACTGCAAACGTAAGAACTGTGTAAATATTTGGTTTCCGTGAAAATTTGTAAAATTTTTCGACATATGTGTCAAATCCTAAATGCATATCTAACATGAACCACAAGGTGCGACTTGTGAAAACTTCATATCAAAACTTATAAGAATGCAATAATGTTGTCATCCAACAACATCCAATATCTCTTATTCCAATAAGCCTGTGCACTCTTCCTTGATATTGGCATCCAATCCATAGTGTTCAATTCCGTTTCGGTCATCATTTCCGTATGTTCTCTAAAAGATGAAATATTTCGATATTCTGAAATTTAAACAAAAATTTTCGGAATAATAAAAATTTAAGGCACACACATATATGTAAAACAAATAGAAAACTAAAAATAAAATATAAATTATGCATGTTCCTTGATATGAATATTGAGAAAAAAATTAAGAAACTAATAAAAATTATGCTACAAACCGAAATGGGTCAGAATAGACCAGAATGGGCAACCGAAATTGGCCAAAATTGACAGAAATGACTGAAATAGACAAGAAGTGACTGAAATTCAAAAAGACAATTTTTACCCCCATTCAGTTTTGGCTGAAGGACTGGAACAAAAAATTCCGGCCATTACGGCCAAAACGAAATGAAATTGACTACTATGATCCAATCACACTCATCATAATAAGTAAGCTAGGCTTGGCAAATGCAACCTAAAGTCTAGGAGTGGGAAGAATAATCATGTATGTTCTGTTTCCTCAAAAGCAATTGATTCCACAAAGGTAAAAAAAAATCAAGCAGAACCTGTGGCTTCCCTGCATGGGAGAGCATGCACATCACAAGGACAAGCACCACTTGATTTTCCCTCTGATGAATAAAAGGTGTTAACAATTTTCTTTTCATAATTGGTATGGATGGAAGATATTTATCCGGGTAGGTTATGCGTGCAACATGGACGCGGCATATATTTCTAAATTTTTTGCACCCAATGGCAACATTTTTGTGCCAAAATCATATAGACAATGACAACGGGCATGCAATCCCCATAGAGATCATGCCCATTCAAAAGATGCTAACTGAAGGAACCTTCACAGGTGCCTTTTTTTGTATCAATTATCAAGAGGTACAAATATGTAAAAATTTAAGCAGTCAGACAGAAGCAGTTTTAAACAGTATATACTCACATCCTCAAAACGAGAGAGGTCTCCCTCTGGATCAACCCAAGCACTGAAAGTGGACACTATGGTTTCAGCTTCAGCTACTAAAGGTCAGGCAAAACAAAAATAATCCCAGCAATGACTAGAGAACTTACTGGTCATGGCTACCATAAAATTGAACTAAAACACGTCCAACAGTTTGATCATTTGTACTTTCTCTTTCACCCATGACCTGGAGACATCCAACTCCACAACCAATTAAACAACAGACAATGTAGATCCCACTTCAGCAGTGAGGGATTAAATTTAAAGTATCTGATAATAATTCAACTGAAACCTACTTCTGCAGGCCACCATGTGCGGTTCGCAGTTTTTGCCCACACTACGCATCCTGGAACTAGAACATTCCCACTTTCTGCAACTTGAGATGCAGTTTTATTTGGAGTACATGGAAGCACTTCAGCAGAAGACAAGCTACTGATATGATCTGTTACATGTCCATTATTCCTGCATAACACATGCCAATCCAGAAAATAATCAATTAATCTTCAGAAAAGAATTTGAAAACACAAATTTGACCATTACTTAAGTCAAATATTATTTTCCAAAACTGATGTGTACTGCATTAATTGAGTCCACGAATATATTTATAAATTGATGTATGTGTGTATGTATAGTACAATAAGAGAACCAAATCAACTCAAAGATGATAAACCACATCTATCTCAGTATGTAGATCAGTATGAACATCTGTAAACCTCATTTATATGTGTTCTAGCATCCCCCTTAAACTCAAGATTCTCTGAAAAGTGCAACTGGAATTTGACAGAAAAGACTTAGTCTGTAATGCCCTACTCCACACACATGCATGATATTGTCCGCTTTGGCTCATGAACCTCACGGTTTTGTTTCTGGTGGCCTCAACCGACCAAAAGGCCTCATGCAAGGTAAAAGTGCAAGCTGTACATATAAGCCCACTCACTTTCCTCTCTATAGTCGATGTAGGACTCCAGGATGTCACAATCCACCTCCCTTAGGGTTGCACATCCTTGTGAAGTAGCCTGCCAGTCCCTGTACCTTGTCAGCACTCTTGACCTGCAAACAGGGAATCCCGCCCACTTGCACTAGACCATAGCAGGGACTCACACTAGAACTAGTCGAGAACCTCGCTCTGATACCATTTGTACTGCCCTACCCCACACACATGCATTATATTTTCCACTTTGGCCCATGAGCCTCACGGTTTTATTTCTGGTGGGCTTCAACCAACCAAAAGGTCTCATACAAGGTAAGAGTGTAAGCTCTACATATAAGCGCAATTACTTTCCTCTCTATAGTCGATGAGGGACTCCAAGACGTGATGCAGGACAATGCAAACCTAATCTATTGCAATGTAGTTGAAGTGCTGAAATCAGAAAAGGGCAGAAAGTTCAGATCTAGATCTGAAACTTGTATAAAATTCAGATCTAGATCAGTACAAATCGTCTGTCAATTCCAAGGGGTGGGTCAACAACAGATCTAGACCCTTATCACAAATCCCGCAGTAATAGTTCCCCAGATTTAATAGTGGATCTTAATGGAAGGCAGAACTTCCAACACTTAGGGCTTGTTGTGGTTCAGTTGTTCAAGATCAGATCTGGGCTCTTGTGATGGCTAGAAGATGCTCAAGAAGAGAAGAATAGAAGAGATAGGGAATACCTTTGTTGGGCTCTCACCAAACTCCAATCACAGGAGGCGTTAGTAGTGGTTGGCAAGAAGGTGGCTTGCAACCAAGTGGAGAAGAAGAAGAAGAAGAAGCTCTTTTCTTATTCCAGAATTTTTTCTTACATGCATCATTGCTGGTGGAGAAGACCTAACCCTAGACTTAAAGGATTCTCCAACCAAAAAAGGAAAAGAAGAAAGGAAAGATAAGAAAGGAAGGAAGAGAACAAAAGGAGAGAATTTAGGATCTTGCGCAAGATGGACTTGCGCACCTTGGAATTCGTGCGCAAGTCCTTCTTGCGCACATGTTCCTTTTTTTTTTTTTTTTTTTTTCACTTATGAAGGCGGTCCCCCTTTTACTCCCTTACTTATTACATAGACAAAACGAAACGGGTCCCTCTACAGACTCTAATAAAAAAACTTAATTGGAACCAAACTAATTAAACAATTAGACTATGGGACCAAACAAATAACTTAAGGGAAGAAATAAATTAAACATGGGACCCAATACATTAACAAATCAAACCATGGGCCCTCCAAACAAAACAAATCCAAAGACCCCTTCACTTCTCCAATCCATGTGCCACTTCCCTATGTGGGGCCTTCACTGTAATTGTGCACATGGGCCGTCGATGCTCCGCCATCACGATCAAACGAAATCCAACCGTCAGATCTCCTCCGAAAGATAATCCAACGGTGGATTTGTATTTTCTTCGCGTTCAATGCCATAGTATTGATCATCCAACCAAATTAGAGCTTGATCGGCTGCCCTGCGCTTTCTTCTCTGATAAACTTTGTATGGTTTTGGGGAATTTGGTAAGATGTCCCCATCAAGACATCACATAGTTGCTCAAAGATTCTTTGATGTGATGGTTGGCAGACAAATGCTAAAGCACTAGGAACCTTTGTGTATTTAACCTAATTCATGTGTTCTAGCATTCCCCTGAAAGTCAAGATACTCTCAAAATAGAGGCTGAAAAATGACAGAAAAGAGTTGCTTAAAGATTGTTCGGTGAAATGCACGATGAGTGGATGGAAGGCAGACAAATGTTACAGCTGCAAATGAGCAGACATTTGTAGGTTCGAATGAGTAAAAAGATCTAATCCAAGACAGAAAAAGTGAGTGGGAAATCTAATAGAAATGCCGAGGTTAGATGCATAAAAAGAGATCTAGTCCAAAGGCAAACAGTCAGATTTTGTATGCAGAAGATTCGACCGAAATACAGATGATCAGACTTGTAAACAAGAATTGGTCAAACACGAACAACCAAAGTCTTTGAAAAGGTATTGGACTCAGTGCAGAAGTATGCTGAGATGAAGGTGACAGAAAGTTGGATTGTATAGGTCAGATTACGGGTTATGAGCACATGAATTCACAAAACAAACCCTAAACAGTGGTGCAACACCACAAAATAGGTGCACTCAAGGAATATTGTGGCAGGGGCAAATCAAAAGATGGGTTACTTACCAAACATGGGACCTCTCTCTATAAACTCTTCATTAACGACCCAAATGCAAATCTCTTCCCCATCTCTGCGACTTCTAACTCCAGGAAAAAACAGCGGAGGAAAGGAGAGCTCAACTGAGTTAAGGAGTATTGTTGTAGAGCAGTGTTCGATGGTAAGAAGAACAAGATTTCAAGATTAGAGAACAGCTATTCAACAGACTGTGAGTGTGAGGGGCCATTGTCATCAGAACTGCGAAACAGACCTGGGAGAGGGAATGGCGAGCAGGTACAAATTAGGATGATGGGTATGTGACTGACTGCAATTGATGAGAGTAGGTGCAGCAGTGAGAATGGCTGTGTTAGTGATCAGATTGGACAAGATGGCAACAGGTCGGGATGAAATTGTGCTGAGCTGAACCAAGCTTGGTGGAGCTCAAGCCCAAGTGTGATTATGAATAAGCCAAGCTTGAGTGGGATCAGCTTGTCTTCCTCATTCATACATTTTATGTATATTAATGAACTGAGATTGGGCTTGATCTCACTCATATATCAAATTAACTTAACTTGAGCCTCAGCTTGAGCCAAGCCATCAATCTCATTGGGCCAAGTCCAGCTGAGTAGGCCCTAGCTTGAGTTCAGTTTGATTAGCTCATGAGCTGAGCTCAAGCCCAGGTTCAGTAAAGTCAAACTGGCTTGGTCTGTTGACAGCCCTAGCAATGGGACTGGAGACATCATATAAATGGTGCAAATAAATGTAGAAAATAGCCATTTTTGTTAAAGATGAGAGGATTGGTAATGGTCTTAAGGTCTGAGATGGAGGTGGATGCTTGACAGTGGTCAAAGATGGTGAGACTTCACTGAAGTGGTGATCATCTGGTTGTCTGTAGGTGGAAGGAAAGGAATATTAGAGTTCTTACCAATAAGCTTGGAGCCAGAGATCGTGGAGATTATTAAAGCAAGACTGATCCTGATACTTTTTTTTTTTTGGCAGATGGAGGCTGCTGAAGGCAAGCTAGGGCTGACAAGAGCAGGAAGGAAACTGAGAAATCATAGAGGTCAAGTGTTGCCTACGTATCAGGGTCAGGTGACTAAAAAAAATAAAAGAAACAAAGAGCAGCAGTTCATGAGCTTTTAAGGACTTTAAACAGAGAAAGACTTTCAAGTAATCTTACATTGAGGGGGATTCAAAGTATGCAGTCTCTTCGGAAGTGAAGGAGAGTGACAAACCAAGGCAACTAGAGAAAATTATGAAAGGGATTCAAGATACAGCAACAGCATGACAGTTTCATTTTCTCATGTCTACAGAAGAGTGAATGAACAGGCAGATAGTTTGGTAAAATAGGGGTTTGAGAGAAAGTTGATGGTAATAGGATGAACCACGTTAATGCATTTTTGTTTTATTATTATTATCAATAATTCCAACTCCTCCAATTTTTGCCGCTAGTCCCACGCCTGGGTAAAGGAGGAGGGTTGCGTTAGGTAGGTTGACAACCAGCATAAAACTTTGTCACAACCCAAACATGAATTTTTTATTATCAATAATTTCAATTCAATTTAAATGAGGACAGTAAAAAATTGCCCCTTGCGCTACTGTAGTCAGCCCAAATATTGAGGTTTGCATCCAACTAAACCCATCTTCAGTGACCTCATTTTAGTGACCACTAGCCTCACTTCTTCTTTTGTGATGAACTGCTACCAACAACATTAACATCCTTCCTAAGGTCCAATAGGAAACCTAATGGACTTTCCTCATAACTGTTTTAGTACTACCACACTATTCTCCCACTCAAGGAAACAACCAAATATTCCTATCAATATATTTTCTAACCAAATGCCATAAAAGTCCACTAAGGAAATCTAAACAACTTCCCCATCACTGTTTTTATTACAGCCTTGCCCAACTTAACATGATATTATCCACATTGCCCACATGCACATGCAAGGGCTTCCCAGGCGGTCACCCATCTTGGTACTGCTCCCGTCCGGCATGCTTAAATCTAGAGTGCTTATGGGATCCGGTACCACACGGCTTTGAAAGCATCATGTTGAGTTAAGAAAGGGTTTAACTTATAAGCCCAGGGTAAGGACTTGAATATTTCCAATGTGGGACTTGGATAAAGCCTTACAGTGCTACCAAAGCACTCCATCCTTTTCCCTACATATTCCCCTTTCTTGGCTCATGAGATCACTTGACCCTAAGAAGCACGGACAGTTCTAAGAAAGCAACGTGTTCATGTCAGACACCGACACTGCTCGGACACGTGTCCGATACTATTTAGCCGTGTCTATAATTAAGAACTAAAATTCTTAATTTCGGACACTTGTTTGACACTCTTTTTGCAATGTGTCCCACAATTCATAGCCCGTGTCTATGACTAAAAAATAAACATATGGCTAAGATCTCTTGAACCCTTTGTTAACATGTGGTTATTAAAACTTGTAAACTTGATATATGACAAGTTTATACCATGGAAAAGTATATGATTGTAAATATCAATCATATCACAAGCAAAAAACAAATAAATATTTCACTAAAGAATAGGCCTTAAAATTGGCTTCTTTTTTGTTTTTGTTTTTTTTTTTTTTTTTAGGGAGGGGAAAAAGATGATCCACCATTTTTTTATATGGATTTTATAGAACTATGGATATTTCATGTTTAATGATTATGAATTATGTTTTAGTGTTGTATTGATATTTAATAATTTGATATGTTTGTTAGTTGATACTTGGATTTTTATTTTTTGATTGCTAAATTGATTAAAAAAGTTAAAATGACATCATTTTTTAGTAGATGATTATATATATAAATTAATATATATTATTAACGTGTCCCTGACGTGTCCGTGTCCTACTTTTTTGAGAAATGCCGTGTCAGCGTGTCCGTGTCGTATCGTATCTGTGTCCCATGTCCGTGTCCATGCTTCTTAGACTTGACCTAATCTTGCCTCAATGGATTACCCAGGTGGATTGGAGATTCACACTCTTCTCCACCAGAAATAGAGCCGTCCTTGGCTTTGATACCACATGTCTCATACCTCTACCCAACTCAACATAATATTGTCCGCTTTGGCCTACGTGCACGTGCGAGGACTTCCGAGGTGGCCACCCATCCTAGTACTGCTCCAGTCCAGGCATGCTTAACTCCAGAGTTCTTACGGGACCCGGGACCTTGCAGATTTTAAGCACTACTCCCCTCTCTTTTCTAAAAATGGCGTATATTACTATTAATATCTGTTCTAACAAAAGAGCATATCCTTCATTGATACATTCTCTCCTGGAGATTCTTCAAATATATGTACGCGCCAAGCAACAAGAGAGGAACTCAGCAAAATCAATAATCTGTTAACCAAAAGGCACCAGTTATCACATATATCCAAACATGCAGTTTGGGCTACAGACCATATAAAGACAAGTGGAATATATAATAACCAAGTAATAAGAAAGAAACTCAGTAGAATCATTATTCTGAAAGGCAAAAGACAAACCAGCTATCACAAATCTCCAAAGGTGCACACTGGGCTACAGACTCAACATTGGTACAGGTTGCTTGTCTCCAATTTAGTGGACATCTGTGATCACCATCCGGAGACATACTGAGCTGCATCAGAGGGAACTTAGGGTTTTTCTCCTTAAGCCTTAACAAAGAAGCATGCGTGCTCTGATCTGCAGTAGATGTTGTGATGCTGGAGCCACTATTTTTGCAGCTTGAGAACTCAAAGTCGCAACCTGTTATTTTATGTGTCAACAAATATAAAACCTTAGTTTCATGAAGAATTCTTGCACCCACATGCCTAAGGACAAAGAACAAATAAGAAACTATAGAAGTAAAAAGGCATTTACAGCATAATCTCAATTCTAGTTGTCCACTCAACCTTATTTACAAATGCATATAGGTTACAAACAGTACAACACCATTCATTTGCTACATCTATTTTTTAGGATAGAACCAATCTCAATACTAATTTGATATGGAAATTTCCAGCCTCAAATTTTGTCGGAATGTCACCACAGTGCAAGTGTGCAACTGCATAAAATTTTAAGGAGAAAGAAACAAAGGAAATTGGGTGGAAGAGAAAAAACTTGAATTGTATGAAATTCCACTTTCCCACAACCCCATTTAAGATGGCATGTTAACTTGTACAATACAATGTATTTTCTACAGGCTACAGCTACACTTTATCAGATATTTAAACTCCAATTGCCGTTGGGCGTCGCCTGCCTTAAACAAAAAGGGCCAAAATATTGGCTTAGTATCAATGCCCACCCATAGGGAGGAAGGGTGCATGAGTTAAAATCTCTTCTCAAGCCAAAAAGAAAAGAAAATAAAAAAGGCCCAAATATCTGATTTTGTATGAAGTTCAACAACTGAATAGGGCGGAACAGAGGAAGCATGAATTGTAAGAAATTCAGCCTTTCCATTCACACCCATTGAAGAATCCCATTGAATTCAACAACAAACTACAGCCACATTAAAGTAGACATTCAATCTCAATTCTAATTGCTTCAGGAATTTGCCAGACCCAAATCAACAAAACATCTGATTAGAGCCAAAAAGCATGAAATTCACGAAGAGAAAGCAGTCAAGGAGAATCAGGTGGAAGATACAAACCTCAAATTGTACGAAATCCCACTTTCCCACTCAATCCAACTTAAGAATTCACATAGAAATCAAATACTACAGTACAATGCAACAACCCAGGACAGATTTGGGGGTGTGGAGCAACGAACCTCGAATCGCATTAAAACTCCATTCTTCCACAACCCCATGTAGGAATTTCCATAAATATCAGTTTCTACAGTACAATGCACCAACCCCAGCAAACGTTTTATCGAAGACTGGGTGGAAGGGACAAACATCCAATTTCACAAAATCCCACTTTCCCACTCAACCCCATTTAAGAATTTGCATGGATATCAATTTCCACACTACAATGCGTCGACCCCAGAAACGTTTTAGCACATATTCAACTCAAGAGCAGAAAATTTCCAATAGAGATTGCCAAAGCATGCGTCACGAGGAGAAAGAGAATTGGAAAGAGGAAGGAGAAGGAGACGAAGAAACGAAACCTTGAAGGGGTCGTCGAAGACTAGGAGAAGAGGAGAGGAAAGGGGAGAAGTCAGTGCGGGGTCTGGGGCAATGACTTCTGGGCTGCTGACAGCACTTGGGTATTGGAAACTTCTGCATCTCCTTATTCTTCTTCTTCTTGTTCTTCATGTAGAGAGAGAGAGAGAGAGAGAGAGAGAGAAGGAGAGGAAAGGGAGAGGGAAGAAGGGGACTTTCTTTGTCTCTCACAAATAGGTCTAATGTAATTTTGCCTCCTTGGAGAGGTGGGCAAGGAGAGAGAGAGAGAGAGAGTGATGGATACCATAAAGAGGGCATGTAGTAGATGTGTTGCTCTCATGAGGACTCTCCCATTAGAACATGTTCACCACCTCATGGGAGCCTTGGTCATCAATTTAACGGCCGCTGGTCACCCACTCCATGAATTGGCATTCATTTTAATTTTATAATATTATTTTTTTTGATTAAATTTTATATAAAATAAAATTATTAAATTATTAATTTTTGAACCTCGGAAATCCCACTTTGTAATAATATAATTAAGGTGATTTTTGTGAAAGATCATATTCACACTGTCCTCGTGTGATTTGTGTGCATTTAAGGTCAGCTTCTTTTGCAGCTTTTTTACAAGAATTTGTTTTCAACTGGAAAATTGTAAATATTCTTTGAAATTCTAAAGCCCAATTGATAGGATCATGTGTGTGTGTTAGGGGGGCAAGGATAACCTACGGATGTCTACTATAAGACATTTTGTATGGACTCCTATACCAAATTTGATAGTCATTAAATTATTATTGTTGGATCCCTTGCTGGTACCACTCGAACATCGGTATCTAAGGATTGTACCAGGAAACTAATATTCGTTCCCCCATTGGTACCACCCAAGAGAAGACCCGAACCCTCAACTTCACCAAGCTCTAAAACCACTCGTAAGATCTCAGACCTCGTTGAGCTACCACTTATACCAAAATCAGTTGGTAATAGGAAACGGCACAACAATGGTTACATGGTCTTTGCGGTTGTGTTAGGAAGTATTTGAGCATCTCTCCAACACCACATGAACCACACAGGTGCCTGAGGATTGTACCAAGGACCTAACATCATCTATATCCTTTGATTCCTCTCACTTGATTGGTGTGGCCCTTAGTAGGCCCCACAATGGAGTCCACATAGCAGTTCAATGTGAGACATCAGCATGTGAGGAAAGTGTATGAAATATTCATATGCATCCATGAGCACCCCTAGCCACAAATTAAAGGGTTAGAGGCTTGGGATTAACCCCAAACTTGATACATGGACTCATCCAAGTTGTCTCTCTCCATCTACCAAGTCCCACAATCATTGGGGCTCTAGATGGGCCTTATCAACTTTGTCCCTTGTGGATGGATGTACATGAATGTCCCATGCGAGACACCAATACATGACCACCAACGATGTAGACTTTCTTTTCAGAATCATTTGCCTTTCAAATATGTTATAGGAAAGTAGGTTTTACATGTGTGAATGTTGCATATGTTGTCAAAAGCTATATGTTCACATGAGGAAATGAGTGCTTCCAATTGATCTAGATGTGTTTGGATTTTTTTTAAATATTTCTCATGAAGTTTTAGAATCAATGAAAAACTAAGATATGCAACTAAATGTTTTGATATTGAGGAAATTACGAAAAAAAAACCATCTTAGCAGGCCACCAAACAAAAAAAGCCCCGCTAACATTTTGCATATAAAATGGCCCAAGTGGACCGTTTTTGTTTTTGTTTTTTTTTTTCCATGTTTTCGTGGAGCGATGACATCATCACTCCACATTCTAGAAACCCACTTTTTTCTTTTTTTCGATTCATCTTCTCTAAACCTCTCTTTCTCCTATTTCTTCTTCCCTCAATCCAATCCACCTCCCCCATCATCTTCCCCTTGTTTCTATTTCTTTTCTTTCTTCTTGTTTCTCCTTTCTTCCTCCTCCTTATGTTTGCTCATATCCAGGTAACCAAGTGGCAATGGTGGAGCAAGTCACGAGGACGATGATGGCAAGTGGGTTGGGGAGGTTGTAGCCTTCCTTAAAGGCAAAGACATCGAAGCGGGGGGTGTTGAGGTGGAGATTGATGAGGGTGTAAAAGTAGGATGTTGGTGCCGGTGATGAATGCGATGAAGTCGCTCAACTCAACACGGAGGTAGGAAAACAACTCGCCGGCGATTGGGATCTCGACAGCGAACTTCATGTAGCAAAAGACAAAAAAGAGGGCGGAGATGCTGGAGATGGCATAGAAAAGGACGATCACAAGACCAACGTTGTTCCATGCCTTTTCACCAATGAGGATGAAGACTCTAGTGCCGACGACGCAGCTGAAGCCGAAGCCGAGCATGGATGAACCGCTCACCAACTGGTCGACAAGGAGGGTACGATGCTGCCCAAAATGCATCCCATATTTTTGTTTGAAGATTGTCGTTGAAATATTCAAGAAAAGTTGGCAGATGAACGCAAATTGATTGAATTTAGGAGATACAGATTTGATTGACGATTAATGTTTGAAGGTAGAGTTTTAGATAAACCAAATTTGTATGTGGATTGTTTGAATGTGTATTAATTTGATGTACATTTTATATGTATAATATTTGGATGTGAAGAATGAATGTGAATGTTTATGAGAAGTTTGGAGGTGAAGAATGAATGTGAAGGTTGTAGATGAAGAATCAATGTGATTATGTAGAATGAATGTGGATGTAGATGAGGAGTTTGGAGGTGACAAATGATTATACATGTGATGTTTTTATATGAAGCTTTAATGTTTGGTTTGAAGGTGAAGAATGAATGTGAAGATTTTATAAATAATATTTGATTTGAAGATGAATGTGTGGAGTCAAAGAATTTATGTGAATATTTGTAGTTGAAGAATTTATGTGAACATTTGTTTAAATATGAAGATTACAAGTGAAGAATCAAAGTGATTATGTATAATGAAATGCTTCAACAATTCTTTAAGAATTGCTTTGAAATATTGTTACAGTGTAGTGCCGATGTCGCCACTTCACATAACCTTTTTAATAAAAATTTTTCACAAACGAGTAACAATGTCGACATTTCATAGAACCTTTTAAATAATATTTCTTCACAAATGATTGACAACATTATCATTTCACAAAACCTTTTTAATAAATATAATTACAAATGAGTGACAATGTCGTCATTTCACATAACATTTTTAATAAATTTATTTACAAATGAGTGACAATGTCGTCACTTCACAGAACTTGATATGAATTTAATTAATATACTTAAACCAGTAAGTACACGGTTGTCTTATTGAGACAGTGACAAATACAGGTTTATCCAATATGAAACACTTTTGAACTTTTTTAAAAGATCTGAATTTTTCTTTCAAAAATTAAAATAATAAGAAAAGAGATGTGGTGTGTAAATCAAAAACTAAGTAAATTTCTAAAGTTAATAAAAATATAAGAAACGGATCAGAATAGTCAGAATCCACTAAGTTATTTAAAAACCCAATTTATGCAATTAATTGATCCTTTTGTCTCAATTATTATTCAGATCAGAAACAATCAATGTTTCTAATCTAGATGATTTGACTACTGAATGTTGACCCATAAAATTTTGTAAATAATGCAGCAAAAGCATTACAAACTTTGAATTATAAAGTTCCAAAGTTTTCAAAGCACTTAGACCTCATCTTAGCTGAAATAAGCTTCAGAGACTCTTTGCTAGCTCCTTGGGAATCACTGCGGGACCTGGCACTTCCATATGTTGAAGCAAGCTCCTATTCAATGAAATACTTTCAAATACATTTAAAGACTACTCCTCAAGGATTCAGAGCATTTGGACATCATTTGGATTTAAACTTAGCCCAGATGATCATATACTATGCTCTGTGGGTCCCTGTGTAGAGTGGCATCCCATGAAGATCAAATTAGCTGAAACTCTCAGAGGAAGCTCAAATGATGCCCAAGACAGGCCCTACAAAATTTCGGATTGAACAGACATCATCAAATCCAAAATCCACAAGCATGTCAACTTGGGGTCAGTCCCCCCCAAGCCATGGGGTCACTGACCAAAGTCCTGCTTCTTGATATCCAAAATTAATGAAATTTGGGTGCGAATATTCAGTTATGCTTAGAAGATATTCTACAAATTTTCAAGTTAAAAGGACTCCATTTGGTCTGATTTTCACTGCACGTCAGCTTAGACAACAGTAACACCGAGTTATGGAGGTCACTAGCTAAAATCTTACTTCCAGGAGGCCAAAGCTGATGAAATTTGGAACAACTACTCAAAGAATGCTCAAAGTTCATCAACTAAATTTTCAAGTCAATTGGATGTTGTTCGGGTAGAAAACAAGCTGACTACTTACAATGTGAGGTGAATAGTAACTTAACACATGCAATGAATAGGCCACTGCTCGAAATCCTACTTCCTCAAATCCAAACTGCATGAAATTTGGATTAATACTCCAAGATATCCCTGATATTAGTTCCTCCAAGTTTCAAACCAAAACGAAGTCATTTGGGCCTCAAACAGCTGAGATAAGGGCCCACTTTTATAAAAAGTCAACTGGAGAGTTGACCAACTTTTGAAAGTCAAAACAGGTTGAAACTTCTATGACATACTCAAAATAGTGTCAAGAAGCAACTCTGCAAGTTTCGTACCAATCGGGCATCGTTTGGGCCCTAAACTGGCGAAAACGGGTCACATATACAAGAGTCCGAAAACGGGCCTTGTCTGTGACGCGGCCCAATCAATGAAGGAGTTGACCAACTTCAGATGGTCAAAACGAGCTAAAACTTTTATGACACACTCAAAATAGTGTCAAGAAGTATCCCTCCAATTTTTCAAAGATTGGACTTCGTTCGGACCTCAAACAAGTGAAAACGAGTCACATATGCAAAAATACAAAAATGGGCCTTGTCCGTGACCGTGGCCTGTTATTAAGGGAGTTGACCAACTTCAGATGGTCAAAACAAGTTGAAACTTTTATAACACTCTCAAAATAGTGTCAAGAAGCATCTCTCCAAGTTTCGTGGTGATTGGACTTCGTTTGGACCCCAAACAGGCGAAAACGGGTCATAAATACAAAAGCTCAAAATTGGGTCTTGTTCGTGACCGCGGCTGCGGTCACGGACCCCCAAAGGACGTTTCCTGCTATTTTAGATGGTTTTTCTCCACTTCCTTTTGAAGTGTAACTTCCCACAACTCCCCTCAACTCCTTGGAACCGCCAAAAACCACCTAAAGGCTCTATAAAAGTGGTAGTGTTTGAAGGAAGGAGGACGGTGAACGCACAGGGGGAACATACAGAGAATTCGAGAAACACAAGAGCATTCAAGCAAGGACAACAGCATTCCACGTCATTTTTCCTCTCCTTTTCTCAATTACGAAGGTGAGCAAGAAGGTTCAGGGGAGGAGGAATGGAGAGGGTGACTAAAGAACAAAGCATGTTCATGCAGTAATGACTATTCGAAGGATACCGTTGTCATCTTTGTTTTTCTCATTCGGGAGGGTTTCTTGGCCATCACAAAGGTTGTGAACAAGCCCCTTTGGGCCTCATTTTGTTCCTTGAAAGCCATAGGTTCAGAATGACACAACTTTAGCTTCCTGCGATTCCCTCTTCGGACTTGAACAAAAGATAGTCCGTAAACATGAATGATGAATTACAAAGTTTTCAATCGATTCAATGGTTGAATTAGATCTTCTCAACGATTGTTCAACACCCCAAAAGTCATAAAAACGGAGTCTCAGCACTTGAAAAAAGCTTGGTTGGAAGAAGAATCAGCACGAACAGTGCGAAAATGGAGGCAAAACAGTGACTGCAAAGTCACTGTCTGTCAGTGACCGTGACCCAAGGTCACTAGCCTGGGGCAGTGACCATGGGTCACGGTCACCCCCCCTTTTCTTTCTATTTTTTGCATTTCCTCGCTCTATGCATATTTTTCTTGTATTTTCCAAATTGAGATCACATCTAAGACTTGAGAGAGGGGTTGTAAACTTTGTAAACTTATGTAAACAACCTGCATCCCCGCGGTCAGGGCATTAGAATCCATGTAAACACAAAGGGAAATTAATGATGAACTGTAATTAATTCCTATTCTTCTTAATGCTTGAAGTGCGTGAATATTGGACATTGAATCCATTACACATTTTCACGCCATTTTTAAGCGCGATCACTGAAAAATTAATTTTTAATTAAAAAAACAAATCAATACCTAAGACCTCCTTCACTTTATAAAAGAATGAACATTCTAAGTATCACATACCAAACTAAACATAAAACTATCAAAGATAACCACAGATCTAAGCATAATCTATTAAAATAAATATAAATTATCAAAATTTATTAATTACAAACATAAATTAGATGTTTGCCTTTGACATGAAGACAGATCTATCATTCTAATAAAGCATTCATTAGACAGAAAATGAAAGAAAAATAATCACATAAATTAAAATAAATTCACTTATCTGTGTGCTTCAATCAGAAACTTAGTCCACCATTACAAAAAACTTAAAAAATAGCTTCAACGATATTTTCTTCTTATACAATGGTCTCTTAGAAATATCCCTTTTAGATCCCACTTTTGAAACAAGGCTCCAAAAAACCCTTAAAATAAAATTAAAAATTAATTGAAGGAAAAGAGGGAGAGAGAGATCTGGGACTTCTAAATCTGGCTAGAAATGAGGAGGACCCATGGTAGCCTTCTTTTATAAGTTTTTTGCTCACAGGTTCATTGAATATGGACCTCTTCTTGGTGGATCAAAAGATAAAATATGATGCTTGTTGATTGGGTTTAGCTCCTGAAATGAGCGAGATCTGAAGATAAGATGAGGCGGAAACTTTTGGAATTCTTATTTGATCTTTAAATGGGATCTACAGAGGGATGTACAACAATTATAATTCAATGGTGTAGATGCAACTGCAATCTCACCTAAAAATGTAGATGAAAACTTCTAGGCTCATAAATTTCTCATTTTAACTCTAATTTGCGCAATCTTGGACGAACATTTACTCTAAAAAAGCTTTCCAATGGTGGGTCAGTTACACCAATCTGACGTCCGGATTGAAAGTTATTGTCATTTTAAGATAGGTTATTTTAAGAAAAACGGGATTAAATTTTAAATTTTGATTTGCAAGAAGCTTTATCTCTGCAGTAGTTGTGACTTGTTACCCAAGTCAGAGGAATTAGCCAAGTCAGAGAAAAATTCTTTGGCATAAATCGGATGAAATAAGAATCTTCTAAAAGCTTTAGTTGAGCTTCAAGTAGGATCACAAACAAATGAACTCTAAGAGTGCAAATCTTCAAGTAGTGGAACCCAAATCATTCATAGGGTTCTATGGGTCCTACAAATCTTATTTCCTTCACCTTTTAATTCAATCAATAAAATACTGAAAAGCCCACATTAAAGTGGGATCCGTCCGTTCAACGTTCTACTCCAACTGGAACTCCTTAGAGAAAAATTGCAAACATTCATAATTAATGCAAAAATGTGTAAAAATGGTGCAAATTTCCATTTCTAGGTGAAAAATGCATTAAATGATGAAATGGAAAATGATGCATGTAACCTAATTAAATTCCTAATCCACCATAAAACGATGCATAATTGACGCAAACAGAACCTTTTAAATAAATTTTTTTTTTCAAATGAGTGATGAAGTCGTCACTTCACAAAACTTAAAAATTATGGAATATAACAATTGAGTGACAAATATATTAACAACGTACTTCATTATTAATTACTTGGTAAAAAGAAACTTCGACAAAATGAAACATGCAACATTTGAAATTAAATTACAAAGATATCGACAAAGAAAATTAATAAAATAAATATCTTTTATTTCAAAGAAAAGTTCTCTATTACAATGAAAATGACAAAAAGAAATACATTCATAGTCATTCTCTACTACAATTGAAAACTTCGCTAAAGTTCTTTTATAACTTTTACAATCTTGAAACATACATCCTATTCAAATCTCCTAAGCCTAGTTAGTGCCAATTTCATTTGTAGCTTACACTTTGAATAATCCAATGTATTATTTGTCGTCAAGAAAGAGATAAATAGAAAAGAGATGGAAGATGAACCAACACATTGCAAAGGAACCGCCTTGAGATGGTTCAACGAAGGAGAAGAGCTTTGAATAAGAGCAGTTTCCAACCTTCAATCCAACCCACTTGATATACATATCAACAAGAGCAGTCGCCAACCTCATACCCAACCCCAACCTAACTCTCTCTAAATACTCGTGAATCCCCAACCCAACATCCAAAACTCCCAACTGAGCATAAGCACAATGAACACTCACTAAAATCGCCCCATCAGCCTCAAAATCTTCCAGTTGCATCATCTGAAACACCTCCAGCCTCTCCTTGAAACAATTATTCTACACATACTTAGAAATCACAGCACCCAAAATCCCTCTATCCTTCATTGGTGCCTTATCAAACACCTTGCTAGCAACCTCAACCCATTTCGTATAATCGGATATCAAGACCGTCCATGATACTTCACTTTTCGGAGGCATTTCATCAAACACCTTCCACGCACCATTCAAATCATCACATCAAAGACCTCCAAATAGCGGTCGAAGCCATGCCCTCTCTCTAAAGCTCGGATCATCTGCTAATATGTTCTTCGTAAACGCTCTCATTTAAGAAAACATGCCTTCTGCCCTCTCCTTGGTGTCAAGCCGGTCTTCTGTTAGTCACAGTCAAGGAGAAAACATGGAAAAAGAAAAAAAAGAGAAACATGATGAGAACCATAAGAAAAAGAAAAGAAGAGGCAGAAGGGGAAGAAGATGAAGATTGGTTCATCTTCATCATCTTTTCCTTCTTGGGGCTGCAGGTTTTTCTATTTTGAAATTTGGTTTTTTATGGTGATGGTTTTGGAAATGGGAGAACATGATAAGAGGAGATAAGTGTTAGTGGTGGAGGAGAAGAAGAGAGCGAGATGGAGGAAGAGGAGGAGAGTGTAGATTTCACCAAAGCCAAGATGAAGCTTAAGGAAGAAGAAAATGAAAAATGTGCAATTGAGCGACGACATCATTGCTCCCGAAAAATATAGAACAAAAAAAAACACAAAAATAGCACTTTGGGGCCATTCTTGTATGTGAAACGCTAGTGCAATCTTTTTTGTTTGGTGGCCCACTAAGGTAATTGTTTCCCGTAATTTCCTTTTTGATCTTTATTATTGATACAAAAGGACTTTATCGAGAAAATCATCTTAGATGACCCAAAATAGTAGGTGCACCGAAGTAGTCCCAAGTGACCACTTCGGCATTTTTTTTAATGTATGATGGGAGCATCTAATTCGACATAGGTATTTTACACCAGCATCGAATTTGTTGTTCCCTGTTTCTTTAAAACACGAATAAACCTAAGTTGATTCATCTTCTTCCTTTTCTTCATACTCGAAATTGATGCTCCCTTCTTCCCCGCCATAATGGACATCCAGCCAAACCACCACCATAATCCCCACTTGAACCTCCCAAGGTAAAGGGCACATAGCTCCTCAACCACAACCCCAATTGATGACTGCAATGGAAAGTTCAAATGAATCGCTTGATGGGCAATTGGGTTTTCTATTAATTAGGAGTGGGGAGGGGATGGGATGGGAGAAAGCATATCAAGTTTGGTCTCCTCTATTTCCACATACAAATCCACATGATAGAAAAAAAAAAGCACCATTATCATGACATGGAAATCAAGTCTCCATTGCCGTGACATGGAAATCAAGTCTCTCCATTACTTGCCTTCGTCTTCTTTTCGCATTTAGTTCCAGGAAAGAAAACACAAGAACCTAATCACATAGATGAGGAGCATCACCGCCTAAATCCAAGTGATCCGTATCCCATCACTAGATTTAAACCGTCAAACACACAGAATCTGGCTCTAAGGACATGGTGTTTAAGTTTTGGATTTGTGTTTTGAATATGAGGTTGAATTTTGGATGTGAGCATTGCATGGGTTAGAATTTGAATTGAAAGATGCATTGATGTCAGTAGAATTTATTGAGAGTCAATAATAGGTTGGGTTTTAGATGTGGGTTTTGGCTTGACGCTCATCCCCTCTCCAATCCCAATCAATAGAAAACCCAATTCCCCCATCAAACTATTCATTTGCATTTGCAGTCATTAATTGGAGTGTCAATTTTGAGTGTAAAAAAGAGGAAGAAGATGAAGCAACAAGGGTTTCTTCGTATTTTAAGGAAGCAGGGGAGCATCGAATATGATGATGTTAAACACCTACATCAAATTTGACGCTCCCCCTTACATTAAAAAAAACAACCGCCAAAGCAATCCTGGGACCAATCCAATGCACCCACTGCTTTGTGGGCTTTTTTTTTTTTTTGGAGTCACCTAAGATGATTTTTCCGGTAAAATCCTCTTGATACAAAAATATTAAAAGGTACCAGTCATGAATTAGGGGGCCATAAAAGTGTATAAAATTAGTTTTATCAGTAGATATTTGTTTAGAAGTTTTCAAAATCCATAAATATTTGAGTTATGAAATTATACATCTTATGATTTTTTAGCCCTATAAAGAAAATGGACGGTTCGAATCATGAATTTTAGGCCGCTAAAAGTGAGAAAAAATGAGAAAAATTTATGGGATATTTAGAAGCTGGTCCTTATCAATGATTTCATACCTCATTAAGTCCAACTACATTTTGCTTAACCCACGAAGTCCAGTTGAAGTAATTTAGCATTGCATTAGATTCTGTTAGTTAGCATTCATGACAAAAAGTAATGAAAATACCCTTCTTATTTTGTAATTGTATGGACATTAGCGAATAGTGATGTCACTTGTACTTTTTGTTTTTGCAAACTTTAAAATTCTATAACTTTCATTATATTTATCTCTTTGTAATAAAATTTATATATTTGGAATCCTTTTTTCGAGATCTACAAAACAAGATTTATGTTGGTTATTTAATTCTGAAAAAAAACAAAAGATTTTATTTGTTTGGTGTTTTTTTTACTATATGATAAAACAAATGAATTCATCTGTTCAGATGAATTCTTTATTTACTATTAGTCCTATGTTTGATTTGGACTTGAATTTTAAGATACTGATTGCTTTATATGCTGAAAGAGAAAAAGTAAGGGAGGGAGAGAGCGAGAGAGAGAGATGAGCGGGTGCAAACATATAAATTCATTTGTTCAAATTTTTTTCAAAAAATGTGACTATTTGAAATTTTCTATTGAAAAGTATTTTTGTTGCCTCTAGAAAATTTAATTGAAAGTAGACTAAACTTACCCAACCCACCCTTTGAAGTTAACAATTTCATTCCTAATGAACTCAGTTGTTTTTACTCTACTCATATTTTTGACCAACTGGGGCACACTGACAAACTCATACTCTGCTCCACAAGCATTTTCTAATTCCCAAATGATTCTAGTACAACTGCTTATGCTTTCCTCTAGTGGCTAGTCCTTCTGATCGAGAATGATTGTCAAGACTAAAAAGACTTACCATCAACAAGAAAAGAAACAATGTCAAGATGCAGATAATATGATTTTCAGTTCATTATTTATCAAGTGGACTGAGTGTTTATGTGCCAGTATGATGTTGTGCTGGATAGTCATATAGTTCACAGGATTTACATATTTTCACTCATTCTTTTGAGATACTTATTTCTTACACGTGAATTGAATGGTCTCCGCATGGATGATGGGACCTGCCTTCAGTTGTGAGAGAGGGGTCCCTCTTGTGCATGTTAACGAACTCAAAATTCTTTATGGCTGAAAACAATATGTTGCTTGTTGATGGTGATTCTTCTTTTTCTTTTCGCTGTACATTTTTTTAATCAACGTTATAGACCCTGTTGTGAGGTTGACATTTTCATTAATGGACCTCAGCTCTTTTCAGTATTAACCTTTTCTCCAACAATTGAGCCACACTCATGAAATACTTGTTCTCCCGTATGTAGATTCTAATCCGAATGATTCTTCGTATACTTCAATATAAAAACCTCTACTCTATCACTTCTGACTGAGAGCAATTGTCAAGACAGATGATATTACGTTCATTCTTTATAAAGTGGACTAAGTTTGGCCCCAGTGCATTCCAGTGAATCAAATACGTATCCCTGAAGGATGAATGGAAAATATGTATAGTCTATAAACAACTCTGACTGTCCAAGAAAAATTTTGGCCAACCATAGAACAATATACTGTTTGTGGTGGAGTTGATTGTGTGTTATTAGATTCATTATGTGTTGCTAGAAATACAATGCCCGCCGCCTGCCGCCCCGTTCCCCTACCAACGCTCAGATTAAACTTATTTATGCTCTACAAAACAACGTTTGCCATATGGGCACCTCATTTTGAAGATCTAGGAAACTTGACTGGATATTTCATTTGTGAAGCTTTTATCTTTTGTCTTTTTTATATGGAGCTTGGATTTGAGGCCCATTTCCCTTTTGGAATACATCCGAAGGTGGGCATGTGTTGTGGCTATGACACCACACATTGCGCGCATACACACATCACATGATCAACAAACAAGCAACCACACAACAGGAGATACAAAATTACGTGGGTCACCTAAACAGAGCTACATCCACTGGCACAGAAACAATCATCTTCATTATAATAAGCAAAGTATACAAAGACTCTCAATCTCTCACATCATCCCTCTGACATGGTGTGGGAACACCACAGGTAAGAGAGCTCTCACCTCTCTTCCACACAAAATCTAAGGTTACAGACTATTTACATATATAATCTTCACTTTTTTAGCTACCAAGAAAGCCTCGGTACAATCATCCTCTATGATTTTTACAAAAAACTGAGACCCAGCTTAGATCCTGTGTGGCCCAGTAGAGAACACGTACCAATCATAGATCCCATTTTGTATTTCAGAGAACAGAGATCCGATCCTTTCTCTACAAACCATAGCCACACAGAAAAATCCAATAAGCCCTCTCCGTCAGAGACGAACCAGTAGCACCAAGACCAACCCTTTCCTCTGCAAAGGGAGAGGCATGTTCTGGTTTTCTTTTTAACATAGACCGATCTATGTCTCCCACTTCAAACCAAGAGATTAGCACGATCTCTTCCTCTCTGCTTGTCTTCTTCCTCAGGTGAGATGGCTACGCAAGGGGGAGATAGTAGTCCTCTTCTCCAACCACAGACTATGACTTATGTGGTGAGATCACAATTGATCTCTTTTTTATTTCTGTAATAAAGAGGAGAATCTCTTTCACCGTGCAGAATTCAGATCATTAACGTAATCTAATGAGTTGATCCTTGCATGCACAACTCTGAGCAATGATTACGACATCTCGCAATCTCCACCTAGCTTAGAAACCCGAAGATCTCCACCTCAGCTTTGATGATGGCAATCAGGCCATTGGATATAAGCGAGTCTACGAAGAGAAGGAAGAAACTTCCCATGTAAGTAAAGTGAAGTTTCGGGTTCCTAATCATATATGCAATTCAGAGAAATCATTGTACGGGTTGGAGCAATGTTCTGAACAATGGTACAAGCGATTTGGGACATTCATGAAGAAACTAGTTAAAGACAATTTCAAGTCTTGCTTGGACTTAATCCGTCTCACTCATCATTGAAGAGTGAAGGCTGTGCCTAGTGACAATGGCCACAGGGACATACCCTTAGGTGACATACATGGAGCTAAAGACACTGCCAATTTTTATTCTAGTGGCTCGAGTTCTATGGAATTCAAGCCAATGAAAAGATTGTTGGGTTTATGTCTTGTATTTCAGGTTAATCGGATTGGTCCATAGGGTTCGTTTTAGACCGAGCTTTGGGTCAGGGCTATTTTGGTCTCTATACCAAGCTTTCTTATGGCCAAAAACAGAGAAAGTGATATAAATGATGTAACGTGAAACCCTAGACTTAAGCATAAGGGTGCAGGAAAGAGTGGAGTTCTCTTTTGACCATGAATATAGGCACATCTCTGAACCACATAAATCTCTCATGTGTGCTCGTGTGTGGCTTTTTTTTAGTGTCAATTACAAGTTACACGCTTCTGCAAATTCACAATAGCATGGGACCTATTGTTCTATTTTTATTCTCTTTCTTTAGTTTCCTCTTACTAGCTTGCACATTAATTCAAATTGGAGACAGATAAAATCCTAAGACACTAACTCATAAATTTTATCAATGTTGGCTTCCTCAAACAGATAAAATCATCAAATTGATTTTATCTGTTGGCTTCCTTATAAATAAAGATTTTATCCGTTGGCTCCTTAAACAGATAAAATCTATCTGTTGGCTTCTTTAAATAGATTTTATCTGTTGACTATATTACAAATAAAGATTTTATCTATTGGCTTCCTGAAACAGATAAAATTATTAAATAGATTTTATCCATTAGCTTCATTAAACAGATTTTATCTGTTGGTTCTTCAAATGGATGAAACTATCTATTCTAAGTACTACATTGTTACATCTAAGTATCAATTGCTACTATTAGAATGCCTACTTTAAAGTCATGAGATTTGTAACAAAGTAGACATCGGAATCGAAGAGCTCTATGAATGTCAGCCTAACCATGTACCCACACCCCTATCCTCTCTCCCATACTCCAAATCCCATCTCCACTTCACGTCAGAACACCATTCTCATATCTCACACTCTCCACATCTCACGTCCCTCACTACCACCCTATTCCATACACCCATCTTCATGCAGTAGCCTCCATTCCATTCCAAATGTCCACAAATCATCTCACGCCCAAGCCTAGGGTGGGTTAGGCCAACCCCTTTAGGTTCCATCAACTCCACTAATTCCACTCATCCATCGATCCAATCTCCCTCCGCATTTTTTCTTCTCCTTAGTTGGTTCTCTAGTAAAAGGACTCTCTTACTTCCGTAGAGGAAGCCCTTCTTTCCGATCCAACCATTTCAGAGCTTCAAGCTAAGTCCACCATGTATTTGAGAAAATAGCGCATTGAAACCTTTTTCAAGTCAGGAGTTTATAAGTAAGGAGGGTCACTTTTGTCAATTTACATTGATTTTTATAACTCTGGGACCTTATGCTGCAAAAATTATATTGCTAGATCTAAATTATTCTGGAAAAATATACAATGAACTATGACCAAACGGCTCAAAAATTATTAAACTATTAACGTTGTTGACAGACAAGAGCCTCTTTTTTTTTATTCTACCAATAAAAGGTTGAGGTATTTTAAAATATCTCTCATATGGTTTCCTTCCTTGAGATGCGAATACCAATACTCGATTCATTGTGGCCTCCGTGCATTTTTGTAGAGCCTACCACAGAGACCAAAGAAGACATTGGTAGTATTTTGTTACAAATTACCTTACTTATAATATAAACTTTTCCACTTCAACAGTTCTCCACAATAATTATCTGATCGCCGCCTGCGTAAATATAAGTCGTGTGAGTGAAAGTTTTATCACCCTTGCCTCAAACAGGTCTTAAGTTTGCAAATCCTCACTTGATCGGGTAAAAGCAGAAAAGATACAAATCATTGATGAATTAGGGAATGGCCTAAATCATTCGTCCAACTACTGTAAAACTAGGATCATCAATATTTGTTGGATTTAATTGTTCCCCTTTTTCTATTATGATCCTTTTGTTTTAGTCATTAGATTAATGATCTAAGGCCTTTTCATTGTTAGATCAGTAATTTACATTTTTCCTTTCTTTGATCAATGAATTGGGCCCATCAACTATTTCTTCTTTTTCGCTGTTGGATCGATGATCTAACTCTAATTTCATGATGAGCCGGAGATAAAAGGAAAGAAAGCCGCCATAAGAATAAGATTTTCAATTCTCCCATTAATCGAAGTGACTGTAGGGGATTGAAAGATCTGAATGGCCCCAGATCTATAAAAACAATAAATCAGAGGCCGTTTTCTAATGCATCCCTCCATTGCCCACGATCTCAAGAGTTATATATACATGGACACATTTATGCTTATCCATCCTTCAAGGTGAGGGACAACATAGTGGGGTCAATTTTATAATCTCTCCGAACCATACACACACATGCACTCTTGACATTACAATGAATCTATTGAGTTTTCACTAATCTGAATGGATTGGACTATTGAATCCAAGGTCAAATTTTTTATTTGATATAAAGTTGTTAAATTTGTATGCCACAAATGAAGGGGTTAGAGCTTAGGATGAACCTTAAACTTGATATATTATCTCATCTAAGATGTCTCTTTCTATCCGCTCAAATCCCATGATCAATGGAGCTCTAGGCAGGCCCTATCAAGTTTGTCCCTCACCATACAGTGAGGGATGGATGCACATGAATGTCCCATGCGAGACACCAACACAGGCCCACCAACGATGTAGAGTTTCTTTTTGGAAGCATTTACCTTTCAAATATGTGATAGAAAAGTAGGTGTCACATATGTAAATGTTGCATATGCAAGTGTTACACACATAAAATATATTACAATATTTGTCAGTGCATCCAATTGATATAGGGGTATTTGGATTTTTTACATGTTTTCATACATTTTTTAGAATCCATGAAGAACTATAAAATATGAAACTAAATATTTTGATGTTTATCATTGATAAATATATATATATATAATAAAAGGTATAGGTTATGAATTAGGGGCCCACAAAAGTGTTGAAAATTAGATCTATCTGTAGACATTTTTTTAGAAGTTTTCAAAATCCATGAATATTTGACTTATGAAATTAAACGTCAAGTTTCTTAGTTTCTGAGCCTTATGAAGAAGATGGATGCTTTGGATCATGAATTTTGGGGCCTCTAAAAAAGAGAAAAATTAATAACGTTGTTGACAGGGGTTTTAAACCCTGAGTCTTTTTTACATGTTCTTATTCTACCATTGCCCAACTACACTACCATGTGTAGTATTTTACCACCTATTTTGGTAGGTAAATGAAGGGTTGAAAATAAGGTAAGTTGAAGACATTGATAATAAAAGGTTGAGGTATTTTGCAATACCTCTTTTAAGGGTTTAGAGTTTTCCTTCATGGGGATACCTGATCTTTTGGTCTATTTCCATAGAGCCTACCATAAAGACCAAGAAATTGGTGGCATTTTGTTGCAAATAAACTTACTTATGATAATAGATTTCACCCTGCAACAATTCTCCACAGTAATTTTCTGATCTCCGCCTGTCTCAAACATCTTTTAAGTTCGAAAATCCTCACTTGATCAGTTCAAAAGAAGAAAAGATACATATCATTGATGACTTAGGGAAAGGGCTAAATCATTCATCCAACTACTGAAAAAACTGGGATCATCATATTTGTTGGCTTTAATTATTACCCTTTTTTTTTCTATTGATGATCCTTTTGTTTTAGTCATCTGATTAATGATCCAAGGCCTTTCATTGCTAGATCAGTAATTTACATATTTCCTTGTTTGATCAATGAAATGGAGCCCATCAACTATTTCTTCTTTTTTGCTATTGGATCAATGATCTAAATCTTCTTTCACAATTACTATGAATGGTCTAATTCTTTTATGTAATTTGATTGACTATTTGGATCCACCACATTCTACATTTGGATTGATGATTTAAGGCTTTTCCATCCTTATTTTGATGATTCACATGATTTCTGTCATTGGATTAGCGATCTGATGCTTTACACTTTGAGCCAATGATTTGCATCTCTTCAATCATTGGATCAATGCCATTAACATTTTCCATCACCTAGATCAATGATTCACATCTTTTCCCCAATTGGGTAGATGATCTGAATCTTTTCCGTTATTAGATCTATAATTCAGATACTTTTCTGCCATTTGATCAATGATTTTATGTTGTTCCAGCATTAAATTGATGATTCATACCTTTTCTGGTATAGAATCAATTATTTGAGGCTTTCCCATAACTAGATCAGAAATCCACATCTCATTTATTGTTTAGTCAATGATTTGAGACTTATTCACCGTTAGATCAATAATCAATATCTTCATCTTTTGATGAATGATTGAGGCCTTTCCAGCTTTCAAGCAATGATCACTTTTTTTATATGTTGAATTGATGATTTATGGCTTATCCACTTTTGAATCAATGTTCCATATGATTTATGTCATTGGATTGATGATACAATGCAGGTACACCGTTGGATCAATATTCTGCTTCTTTTCTACTGTTAGATAGATGATGTTAGGCATTTTCACCGTTTGTTTAATTATTCACATCTCTTATCCATTGGATCAATGATATGATCCAGAATTTGGAATCTCTTTTCCGTTTTTTTTTTTTTTTTTTTTTTTGGGGGTGGTGGGGGTGGTTGTGGGGATGTGAGTTGATTTTAGATTGATAAGCCTTGAAAAATGAAATAAAAACTTATAGAAGGTGAAGTTGAGAGATTATAAAACGAACACCATCTGTGAGGTTTTTCCACTAAGTCTTTCACCGCTCTCAGGGAAAAAGAATGATGGGTCTGATGATTTTTTTTTTAGACAACAAGTTTCATTTTCCTCAATGGAAGATGACCTTTTCTCTGCAGAAAAAATGCTGCAACCCCCTTCTCAGGCAGAAACTGCTGCAATATATGAAACCATCACAATATCACTGACTTTATGTCATATATGACCCTGAGCTTCCTAACTAGAATTAATTACAATATCATGAGTGTGAAACTATCAAGTGCTCCCTCCCTTCATGTGCAGTCTTTACCTGTGTGCCATCCCACCTTAGCTGGGGTACCAAGAAAAGGGCTATGTTGAGAATACAATATAAAAGAAAAAGAAAGAATCTCAGTTTATATGATACATATGGTAATATTTCACAAAGAGGAGCCTCTCACAATTCCTACAAGAGTTAAAGTTTAAGCTCCATGCAATCGCACTTAGATGGATACCACTCAAGGGGATAGTGTGATGGAACATTCACGTTATACATTAGATTTGGGACAATAAATCAGCTCAACTGGAACATCACAACCATTGATTTAAGGACCTTTTTAAAGTTTAAGAGTTTCTTGAGCTACAAATTTTTTTATGAAACTCTTACAATGAATGTAATACATGTAAGTGTGAAATTAGGTTGTGCCAATTCATGAGTTTCATTGTAAGGTGGTAGGACTAATGATAGATGGTCCAATGAGGTGTTAAAAGCATTGACCCTCATAAGAAACCATGAATAGGAAATATTTTGTGTGTGTGTGTGTGTGTGTGTTTAAACCTTGACACTTAACTCTGACACCACAACCTCTTGGTTGTAACAATCTCTTTCCCTCCCTGTGGGCTGTGACTATTGTCCTTTATAATTTATTAAACTTTCTACTTTGATTTGGAGAATGGAGGCCTTTACATTTTTTTCCTTGTTTTTTTTTTACATTTTCTTTCTGGTTTTTGCAAACTTTTTCAATACAAAAAAAGTGACTTTCAGAGGCCGAAAAACTGCATTTGACGGCAGTTTTTTTCCACCTCTAGAAGTTAAGTGTAATTTTTAGTTAGTGGCATAAATTTTTCTGCAAAAGCTTAAAAGGTACATCCCAAGGCAAAACAGCACTTTTAGTGGTGGGCAAAAAATTTTGCTGCTAAAAGTCACCTCTTTGTAGTGTTTAGAAGAAAACAAAGGAAAAATAATAATAATAATAAATAAATGTAACCTAACCCAAAGTTCCATTAATGTGGTGTTTCTGTTTTGTTCTTTTCTTGGCATTCGCTTGTATATGTTGACTTTCCATTTCAATTAAGTTAGAAAACTTGGAGAGAGAAGAAAAATACTTATATTTTTAAGAAATAATGGAACCATAGTCTTCTAAATTCTAACTTCAAACATAATATCAAAGGACTATTCCACTTCAAGTTTTCATCAATTAAGTAAAATTTTCCCCAGTTAAAAACACAGCAACAATATAGTGCATTTTGCAACATAATCAGGTCTACGACTAGCACTTTCATAAATATTGAGAAAGATCCACTTCCAATTTTTCTATCCTTTTATTTTGTTGAGGAAATCTAAGATGCTCAAGAGTAATGCTTCCAATTTTTTTAGTGGATACCTACATTTTCTATTAAAAAAAAAAAAAAAAGCGGCCCAGTGCATGAGGCTCCCCCATAACAGGGTCTGTGGAGGACAAGCTGTACGCAACCTTACCTTCATTTTGAAGAGGCCGTTCCATGACTTGAACCCACATCCTCCAGGACGCTACTGGTAAGCCTTTATCGTTGGACCAAGCCACCCTTCACCTACATTCTCTATCTACTTCAAAAATGCACTAGATGGGATTGGCGTACACTATAAACTTGGGGAATTAAAAAGTCATCCCAGATCAGGTGCACATAGATTCAAAAGGTTGTACTGTTATGCAAATGCAGGTATTCTTTTCTTCTTTTTTCCTTTCCTTTTATTTTATTGAATACAAATGAGAACAACAATTGGATAAGTGTCAAATTAGAATTATTGCCGGTACATAAGGTGGTGGAAGGTGTTAAGTGGAACCAGGGGTGGGTTTAGATTAATCATGAGTGGGCACCTCAGTGCACCTATGAGATTGGATACACTTATTATTATTATTTTTTGGGATGTTTTTCATTTATGTTTTCAATATGCTTTTTTTTTGTCTATTTCTAGTTATTATATGTTTATCAAGATTTTCCCGTTATTATCCTAAATAAGGCCTACAATTCCCAAAATTTTGTAATCTCTAGAAAACAGTATATGCTAATGCAAATTAAACATGGAGTTGCCCTCTGACAACAAGCTGTCTGAAATTTCATTGGTTGTGGCAAAGGATCATCTAATTTCCAAATCAATTGAACAGGAATTGCAAGGATATGAAAAATCCTCAAGCCAGTATAAATATTGCATGGGAAAAACATGAGAAACACAAGTCCCACTTTATAAACTTATAGTTTGATGCACTACACAGTTCATGCAGTTGATAAAAAGGGACGCTAATGGAAGTGAAGATTTCATTGTGAATCACATAAAACAAACGTTGTTGGGACTCCATTTTTTCACTTGTCCTTTCGCCGTTTGGTCTGTTTACCACTTAAGAGCCTCTTTTGTGCGGCCTCAAACTCTTCTTCAGTTGGTTCTTGGCCTAATGTGCTCCCACTGTGTTTTGATAGTATGGAGGAGAACATCGACTCGAATTGCTCTCTCCTTTGGCTTCGGCGTTGAGAGATGACTGCAACTAGATCTGTGTCTGATTGTTTATTTGACCTGCAAAAAATAAATGGCTCATATACTCGGAAGCAAAGTAGGCACACAAATGAACAATGAGCAACCAAATAAAACAGCTTACTTCACCCTTGGCTTTAAAGGATTTGTAGGTGGTTCTATCTCTGACACTCTCTTTGCCCATTGACGGTACACTTTAGTTGTCTTCAACTCTCCTTAAATGAGCAGAAAATCAAGATTAGAAGCCCTGCCAGCAAAGGCTAGGAATTTACAGATTCATCTAACTGAAATCTAACAAACAGATACCATGAAAGCGTGTTGATAAGCAATCCAAACAGAAAGGAATCAACATAGTAATATCAGAAAAGCAAAAGGCAATCAAATCTAGAAAGTTGGACAAGAGTAATGAATAGCATCATCCATGAGCATAACACAACTAATAGGAGGCAAATTCTCAGTTACAGAAGCAAGAAAAATAAGAAAAAAGATCATGCAATAGTGTAGCTATGGCGTTTCAGGAGTTCCTTCTGTCAATGTTTTTTAAAAACTTACACTTCATGGTGGGAAAGAAAAAAATCATTCATTAAAATCCATACCTGCTGCTATTGCCTTGTCGATAACATCCTTGAACCTGTGTGAATCTAGTTTCTCATCCGAACAAAGCATTGTACAGAAGAGCCTGCAGATAACAAACTCAATATTTGAGATGGTGCATTCTTATCTTAAAGATAACCTGTATTAAATTCCACACCTGTTCATATTGCCCTTGAACTTTTCATACAAATCTTTTAAATCCTTTTTCTCTGAATCTGATCCTCTGTAATTTGCTTCAAACTCTTCAATGTCAGCCACTGTAACCTGCATTTAATCGAGAAATATTCCCTTATTAAACTACAAAAACCTAGGATGAACAAAATTTGGGATAATGTGGCTTAAGTCATATTAATCAAACAGAAAGAAACATGACACCTTTTTGTACATAGATCTCAAGAACTCCTGCAGAGTTTGAGCCACCTCCCCTGCTAAGTCCTGATGAGCATGAAAGATTTACAACAGAGATTAAGAATGATCAATCTATTAAGTTCAACTAAAAGCTACCGACTTTCAAGAACTACTCACAGCATCATCAACACAGCCAGTCTGATCATAAATGGACCTTTTTTCCTCATCCCCCAGAATTGAAATAACCTTCTGCAGGAGCTGAAACTTTTCTTTGGCTTCCTATGAGAAAGGAACACATTGCACTTACAATATAGAATTAAATCATAAACTCAAGTGAAGAGCTAAAACATCAATCAATAAACCAGTATTACAGCCCCATTTGGATCCCTGTAACTCAATTGCCGTGCATGTAGTTCATTTGTAACTGTTTATAGCAAGAGCAAGACAAACTGGTTCTTAAGGGTAACACTCATATACACAAATTGAGCTATTGTAGTTGTTTCACAAAGATCCAAACAGACTCAAAACAAAAATTAAATTTGCACCTCGTCGCCTGGATTCTTATCTGGATGAAGGCACAATGCCAACTTGTAGTATGCCTTCTTTATTTCCTGTTGAGATGCTGTCCTCTTCATGCCAAGAATCTACATGGGCCATGGGTAGTAGATCAAAATTTCAATTAATAAATTGAAGCTAAAGTTGGTAACAACAAGAACCAAAACACAAAACACTGTTGGTATGGAAAGCAAGTTTGCATTGAAGATTCCATAGGGGGATATACAACAACAGCAAAAAGGAGAGGCACACCTCTATTTATACGGGAAAATGAAGCACTCCATTCCATGATTCAGAGGATTGCAATCTAGTTCTTGCTATCACCTAATCACATAGGGTTACAGTCTTATCTATTGAGCTCACAAATAATACAGTACATCTAATGTCTATATACCACATTAAACCTTGAATATCCATAGTGTGAAACTTTATGAACGATGCCTTGCTCAGATTATTTTGGTTGATTTCATTGAAAATAGCCAAATGGCTATTTATAAGAGTACAACCAAATCTAAATCACACTTATAACAAGAAACCTAATGAAACAATAAATAGAAACTTAATCATATAATGATTCTAGCCTAGTAACATCCAAATCCAATATAATATAATCTAACATTAATTGACACTTTTCATATCAACCTTTTCTAAAATTTTCTCTAATAAACTTTGCTAGACTATTCTATTGGTCTTTCAGAGTCCCCCTCAAATTGATGCTGGATATAATAGAATAGCATCAATTGGTGAACAAGAAACTCATGGCTGTCTCTTGTTAGTGCCTTTGCTTTTTTTTTTTTTTTTTTTTGACAAAATTCAAAGACACATGTGGGAAAGTAAGTCTTCCATTCAGGCTCATATCTCTAATATAGAATAAAACTATGCTATGTGGATTGAATAGCACCCATTTGCATTTGCAAAAACGAAATGCCCTTTGGCTCATATCTCTTGTTGCCATATTTATAGAAATCGTGCTTTTGACATGATCCCCTCATCAAAAATTTACATTGTCCCACCCCAAAAGCAGAAGACAGCTGCAGTTCAGAAGACAATCTTCTGTCTTGAATGATTAATCATTCAGAAAATACTATTAGCTGCCAGTCCACATACGCCTAATTAAGTAATAAGTGATTCCCTCTATAGGCCCTCCTATAATCAATACCCCCACCCCCGGCCCAGCGCAAAAAATACGCTCATCTCAAATTGATAGCAACTAGACTGTCACTCACCATTGGATTGAAACACCCTTTTTCTAACACTTCTTTTCAGCATTGATTTTGAGGCCTTCAAATACACACCTATACAGATCTAACCAGGCTAATTTTTGGGGCACCCCTTAAATTTTACATGCACCTTCCCATCACCCCATGCCCCATAGCGTCGTTCATGAAAAGAGTCCTCATTCCACACATATCATGTTTAGACCTAATTCTCAAATGTAAGTCATGCAATCATTTGATTGATCAATTGATTAATTGAAAGAGAGAGATTGAATTGAATACCTCGTACAAGCTTCTCTCTTTCACAGAGGAGCTGCCGAGACCTTCTTGGTTCTGAGGATTTCCCTCTTCGTTTCCATCTTCGGAAACCCTAGTTTTCCTGTTCTTCTTCCCCATTTCCGAAACTTTGTGAAGAGATAGAGAGAGAGTGAAAATGGAAGAAATAAACGGGTACCCTATTTATACAGTTAATCTCCCCAGATGAAAATTTTCAAATTTCCCGCCAATTTAGAAAATGGGCTCGGACCATAAACTGGAAATATAAACCGAGATGCGTAAATTTTTGGTGCCAAAGCCCAATAACCTATGATGCACAAATACTTTAAAATGGACAACATATCGAATCATATTATATGGTGTCCAATATTCTACATTTTTATGTGTAAAATCTATGTCCCTTATGCGTGCACGGTGTGTCTGCATAGCATTCATGTCATATATGGGCATCATATCCAATAACTAAGGATTCGTGGCCCAATAGACCGACTGACACATTGATAGCCTTAGATTGGAGATGGGATTTGGAATAAAGAGAACAAATGTTTGTAGGATACACCTATAGCTCAGCCCTAGTACTGATCCTTTTATCTCCAGGCACTAACACAGCCCAACTGGCCATTTCAGGTAGCCAGTCGGTTTCAGTGGTGCAGGGGAGTTCAATAGACGGTGATCTATGTAATTTCTCTTGGCAGACCCACTAGCCTAATCGTAGAATCACCTTTCACGATATGCCTTACCTTGTAATTGGCTGCTATCATTCATGTGTTGGATCCACCAAAGCCGAGCCCTTAATGACTTGGCCCACCAAATAACTGGTTCTTGTCAGCTTGTTTGAGGACAACTCATCATTGGGTCTGGACTCCAAAACCCATATGGAATTCAGGTCAGGCTTGGGTTTGGGCTTAACACTTTGTCATGGTCTGAGACAAAAGCTTGGATCCAATCCAAGTTGTTAGCGTCACATTTAGCACAACTCATCATTTGACACCTAACCCACCCAAATTGCAGTCTACATGTGACGCTAACAACTTGGTTCATGAATGGTAAGCCATTTGTTCAGATTTTTAAAGGTAGAGCGAGTCAAATTGTTCAAGGTGCAATGGAGTTTCAATGTCGTTCTGCTTACAATTTAAAATATTTAACCAAGTCTCTCTCAATTTGGACCCACTAAACTTCACCATCTCAACCATAAAACATTGCAGCAAATGTTTTATGGTCCTAAATTTGATCAAGCTAATAGCAATGTTAGCTGGAAGATTATTCTGCTCATGTCATTCAAAATTGGCTAAGGAGATATTACTGGAGGGAATTGTTGCGTGTGGACTTCAGAGATCGTTCTCACCAAGGAAACGGGTGAAGGAAAAGTAGGTAGGGAGGGGAGCACCCCATGTAAAGGATAGTAACAGCACAGAAATCTAAAGAATTGATTAAACACAATTATTTTATTACATAGCGTCAAGAACAGTTCTTGAAATGATCCAGTGTACGGGCTTTGATTGGAAAATTTTGTAATAACCTAATGAGCTCCCAACAGCATGGTATATCAATCTTTCTTCCTCATGGGGATTGCTTTGCTGGTTTCTTTTTGGTGTTTGATTTGTCGCCATTTTATCATTGAGCATCCAAACACTGTATTTGCCATAATTTAATTAGTCGTATTCGCAAACACGTAACCCTGTTCGCATGCTGATGATTGAGTTGGATCAAATGGTTGGGGTTTGCATCTCTCCAACTGGCTTTCTCTTCCTCCCAAGAATAGAAGCCCTCTCCAATCTGGACCCACCTAGTCTCCATTTCTTAAATGCTGCCATTGATGAATGAGCTGCTTCAAACACTTCAAAAGGCACAACCAGTCATGTTAGCATGCACTCAGAACACAAAAATGGATTACAGAAACCAAACATTAGTTTGTTACAATGGAACAAATCTCACAATTGGATTCTTCTCTTGTAAGGAGTGGCAAGAACTTGGGGACTGCAGCAAGTGCAGCTCTGTGAGCTTTGCTCAATATTTCCTTGTACCTAGACACAAACGTGTACAGCAGGAATGACCCAATGGTTCTATCCCGAACCCTGTTCATCACCAAAACATGGTTAGCCGATGCAGGGTTTATGCAATGCAGAAAGAAAATTAGGAAATAAGAGTGGATTAAGAATGCTTGAAATGTAAAATAATACAATGCAAGGTAGAGAAGGAATAAACGTGTCTCAGAGAAATTCTTGATGCTGGCATCATCTTCTCCCTAGTCCTTTTGTCGTTGGCTACAGGTTTGCCATCACAATGATTGGCTTTTAAATAGAGCTTGGCAGGACAGGCATTGTTTATAGGAAGAAGGGTGAAATAGGAATGTCTCATGAGCCCAATCAGGTGATTGTATATATGGACAAATATATCAGAAAAAATGAAGGAATTAGGATTGGCGGATTCGCATATGTGATACATGGGTGTGCACAGCCAACCCTAAAACTCAGATGAAACAAGTGCATACACTGAGCATATTGGTGCTGTATCACTAATGTACCATCCCAACTCTAATCAAACTGAACATTCTGCCATTTTTAAAATTATCATGTAATAAGTCTACTTGGTATGTGGAAGAAGTTGGGGGACAGGTTCACCAGCCCATCTCCACTCAATTGACGGCCATTCATGGTGCAACTTGCAACCCTGCAAATGAAATACCATAGCCCCCCAAACTACCATTAATAATTACCCTGCAAATGAAACCACATAGCCCTCAAACTATCGTATAGGTAAGTCGCCCTTTTTCATCAATCATAAACAATGTAGGCAAACCTAGTTCTATTTATTTACTTGATTGGAAACAAAAACTGTATATTAAATATAAAATGATTACATAAAGAACAAAAGGAAAGTGTAAGAGAATGTGACGACCTAATGATGATGACCAAGAAGACGTTACAAGATTACCTCCCTTCATTTTTCCCATTTCCCTCCATTGAAGTAATCAGAAGTGAATACAAATCTAACCCCTGCATAGCCAAAGCATGTGCCCTTTGATTTGCTTCTCTATTCACATGAATGAAATCACCATCACCAGAGAGACAAATCTCAGGTCTCCTTGGTATCGATGCCAACCTCCACAGTTCATTTCCCTTCTTCTTTGCCCACCTAATTGCATTCCTTATATCCACCTAGTGACTGCATTGCCTAAGATTCATTCTTTAAAAATCCTCACCGCATGGCTAGTGGCTAAAATCTCCACTTCTTTGAAATCATTGTTCCTACCAACCCTGGAGAAAAAAAAATCCAGTATCTCAACTTCTGTTTGTATGGGCTGTCAATGGACCTGGGTTTGGCCCAAATCTGCTCAAGCTCAATTCTGACAACTGAGAATTCAAACTGACCAATTGGCTGGGCCCAAACCAAGATTTAGGGTCAAAATCCCTTACTGAGCTAGATGTGGGCCTCAGGCTCCAGACGTGTTGGACTCTAATTGTAAATATATCTTAATAGTACGTATAACTCTTTGACTTTAAATGAGCATCCAGTGATCTTAGGTCTTATTTGGACTCAAGTTTTAATTGAGATCAGGAATTTAACAGGCAGGCTCATGCCTCCCATATTTGTTATCACGAGGGCCCAGCCTTAGATCTAGGGCCCATATAAGACATGGACTCGGAGCTTCAATCCTATTAGGTCCAGACTCATGCCTAGGTAGGTTCAATCAGGATTTTACCCATTTATACCCCTATCTGTTTGTAAACACACTCATTCTTACCACTCCCAAGGCATATGTTGGTGGTTTCCAAGATTTCTTAACCTATTTTCTGTAATCTCACCCATCATTGCTTCTTTCCAGTTCCTCAAAAATCAGATGATAAAACTGTCTCTCATCTGCATGTCTCTCATGATTGAAGCCTCCCCAATAGACAATAGAATATACGAAAATTGATCTTCCATAAAATTCATCCTCACTTTTGAAAAGTTCTGCACCCCTCAAAGGAAAGGACTCTTTCACTGAATCCAGGAAAATCCAAGACAATTCAAATGATGGCAGCATTTTTTCACCTTAATTCCCTTGTGAAGCCACACTTTCAGAAAGAGATAACCAATGATCCCATCTACAATCCCACAAAGGAACATATTGGAAAATCATATGTTGGTATGATTACTCTTCTAATCAAATCATCCATTGTCAGAATACTTCTTGCAACAGCTGTCAAACAAAAAGCTTTAACCAGCTGAGGAGTCAATTCTGACCAAACAAGAGCACGGTGGTGGACCTAAAGGGAGAGAGGCTACAGCATTACATTCTCGGTCAAGAACTCCCCTATGAAACCAACTTCCAAATTTGCCCAACCAATTTATCACAGCAAAGAAAAGAAATTGCCAGAATAGATAATAATGCCTCATACTCAACTGGCTCTAACTCTGACAACTAAAAGACACTCCATACCGCATTTCTCTCCAACAACTCATGACATAGATGACAATAGATTCCTTTATTGAGAACGACTATGTACAATTTGGGATTGCTTACTTTTGAGGACTCATCCATTACAAATATCACACAAAGACCGAACTTTATCCAAAAAGGGAAGCTCCATCCTAACAACATCTTTAGCTGAATTAGTAAAGTTGAGCAGGTCCTCAAATTAGAAGAAGTAACCAACAACAAAAAAGTTCAAACGGTGGCAGCAACATTTATCTAAATTGGATGTAACACGGTGAGAGGATGTGCAAACTGAGCGTCTTCATTAAGGAAATGAGAAAATTAAAGATTGAAGAAAGATGAAAGGCAAGATTTGTCAAAAGTCCCTATCATTGTACGATACACGCCACATAGGATCTTTGTATGAGATTTCATAATATGGAGCAAGGGAACATAATGGCGACCTATTAATCTGTTATACCAAAGAGTTCCATTATCTGATGTTACGGGTGGGATTTCATAAAGATGCATAGCAGATGTCCCACTATATTAGCAGTCTAGGGTGCAAACATGAGGTCAATTTTCAGAAATTCAAATGCTCGACAATGCTTGCTCCTATAACCTGTTTCATAAATGAAAGAGATTATCAAGACCGTAGTTACAACATTGACAACCTTCAGCTGTGCAGCAAACAGGGCAGCGGAACAATCCACCATGGCAACCATCACCAGGTACCAATGGGTAGAAAAGCACTACAGCAGCAGCAGCACTTTCTCAACAGGTCAATCCCTAACTAGAGGGATGACCTATGCAAAAGGTGCTTTCCATCGAACCAAAATTATATAGGTTCGACTTCCTTCCAACGCCCAAACAACCCAATGATGTAGATGTCAAAAAGGTACTGTTGGTTCAAGAGAGTGGATATGAGCAAAGTAAAGGATCCCTGATTTAGGGTATGAGGGACATGAAGGTGTTGTTTGGTTGAGATCATTTACATATATAAATGACCCACATGGGTAACAATTACACAACATTTTGTTTGATTCCAACCGTTTACACATCACATGTGAAATTGCATGTGAAAATGAGTCTAATTTCAAGCTCAGATTTTCACATCTCAAGAGGTGGAAAAAGGAATCACGGGTGCAAGAGGATTGAAATGGAACCACATAAAAAAATGCGGACGGTCCATGCAATAATCATTCCATCAAATAAAACGAGGGCTCGAAACCCAGCTTCATCATTTCTGAAGTTTTATTTCGTTACGCCCTCTTCCCCTCTTCTCAGCGAGACTCTTGACTCAGACACCTCTGCACCTCGACACCTCCAGGTTTGCCCCTCTCTCTGTGTCTCTCGCGCCCCCACCCCCACCACCACCCCCCCCCCCCCCCCAACTAATAATGCCGAGTAAGCCCCCTTCTATCTCTCTATATTCTGCAAATCTTTCCTCCACTGCCAAAATCTATAAGCACTCCGTAATAATAATTGGTTTTGTTCAAGTTTGGAATTATTTTACTCAAAGGCTGATGGATGATTTAGTTTAATGAATTCCCTTTTATGAAAAAAAACGAAACAAAGAAATCCTCATGGTTGAGAAGCTGTAGGGAACTCCAAATCCTACCCACATTAATAGGAAGCACAAGCTACAAAAACTCCCCAACATATCATAAGTTTGTTTTCTGAAAATGATTTGTTGGATAGTCAAATTCCTTTGCTAGACTTTTTTTGCAGTGATCATTTGTAGCTATGGGTTCTCGTAATCAGAATCAGACTCATCCATGAAGTCACGATCAAAATCAATCCTTTTAAAAGGCACAAAGTCACAGCAAAAATCGTGCAACAGGACAGGAATTAGTAATCTTAACTTTTTGCCTTTCTTTGAATCTCTAGGAATGGTGTTCTATTTTGTTTCACAGTTTACTTGTATGCTCAAGCAAACACGTCTTCATTTTCATTGGAGTTACTGTTTTGCTTTTGTATGCTTGTACAACAGGCAGCAGTGTTGATTTATGCCACTGGACTAGATCTTTTAGATCCTCAGTCTTAACTAGATCATTTTGTGAATATTACAATTAGCATTTGAACTTCGGTGTAGTGTACATTTTGAAATAATATCAGTTGAACAGGGGTATTCTCTCTAAATCCATCTTTCTTAGTTAGAGTTTAGGAAAAAGGTTTACTAGGAATTATTGACAACCCACCCTTGATCAAAATACATTCAACAATGTTACAGCAATCCACACATGTACCACAGTTAATCACTTATTTGACCATTCACTCTACCAAGCATGCCAACAATGGCACATTCGCAAGTGAAGGGAACCTACTTGACATTATGACATATTACTTCCTCTATCATGAAAGAGCCAAAGAGGTATTATATGATGCTTGGGTATGAGAAACACAGTTTCTCAATTAAACTTGATTGTACCCAAACCAAGACTCAAAGAGTCCAACTGTATAGGTGGCAAATTTGAAACCTATGGACAATTGATACACTGATGTGAAAATCAAAAGAACATCAGGCCATTAGATTTTACATAAAATGGGTTCTTTTGGTTTCAATTTTCTTTTAGTGGTGGTGTAGTTTCTAAATTGAAGTGGTTAGTGTCGGCGCTTTTGTATATATAAAATGCATGGGTTGTATATCAGGTTTGTGATTGTGGAGTTCTGGTGATGCCAGGTATTGAATTCATTTTGTTTTTGTAGAGATTGCTATATCAGGTTCTTTTTTCCCCTGTAAAATTACTAGAAGTGATGTTATAAAATCTGAACCATCCAAATCAAATATTCCATTACATATATTGTGTCTCAATTTTCACTTCCATCAGTTTGATAGAAGTTGTTGGATTGATCTCATCCATTCATGATGAAACAATGGTGTGTTACACTATCACTCAGATTGGAGTGACATTTGATCCAATGCCTATTCATTATGAATTGTCACGTGGGCAAACTAGTTCAAGAAAAGTAGCCATAAACCAAACTGTGTCGTTTGAGTGGGAGGGAAAAAGGATTTTTATCCTGAAATAGTTTCAATTTTCAAAGATGCTTCATGTGTTCTGTAGGCATGTAGGGGACTTTGTTTGCATGAATTCAGTGAATTCCTTAAGGACAAATGCTGAACCCCTAGCAGGTTTTTCAAACTTCCTGATGGAACCATATGACAAGAAGGGTTGGCATATGGACCTTTTCTCGACCCACACTCTAGGGACCTTGTACACTTCAAACAAATGTTATTTAGTGTCCTATTTTTTAAATTACTAAAATTATAATTTGTCATGAGTTTGTTCAATGGATGCTGTGTGGATGTCATTGATTTATCTCTTCTTGTATTACAAGGAATGGGCACATAAGCAGTACATAGCCAAACATCAACAAGGACCATCCCAACAGTGGGGCAACTTCTACTATTTTAGAATGCAGAACATATTGTTTCTTCTCAAACTTCTACAATCATGGAGGAACATATCTAATTAAGTTTTAAATTACGCTCCTAACTTTGCATGTAATACTTAACTGAATTAACTTTAGATGTGACTTTATATGTTAAAGTAGCAATAACCAAACTTTACCCCTACAGCACAGTGAATTTTGTCAAGTGCCTTTGAGGCTTCAATGGATGAAGACTTTATATGGGCATGCTGAATTTGTGATTTCTAGCACAAGAAGATTGATACACTTCTTTATGGCCAATGATAGGTATGAACAAAACTTCCTATGTATTTGTTTGTTTCATGTGAGGTTCTTGGCTTGCTGTTTTTAATTTTTTAATTGCTGCTAATGATTGTAGCATGTAAAAGGAAGACTTTGAGTGTTTGTTCTATTTAGAGAGGAAGGTGGATCAGGAAAGAAGAGTTCAATACTTGGGGGATGCTATATTTACCCAAATGATGAGACCAAGCGGCAAGGTCGTGTACGTGGATACGAGCTAACACATCATCAGAGGAGTTGAAGATGAAACAAGAAACAGATGGGCATGCAAGATAAATATCAATTTTAGATTTATCTCAGACATTATAATGTTCAACAATGTTGTATCATTGACATTTTGGTTATTTAATGAACATCGTTTACAATTTAAATTGTTGTAAATAGTAGTTTTAGGGATTCATTGTAGCGTCTGGTTCCATTGATTTAAACATGTTTATATATAAGAAACGAGATCTTAATTTATAGGAGATGCAATTGAATCTTTTTTAAATATACTTTTTAAAAAAAAATTATACTTAACTGGCTGCCGCTAAAACATTTTTCCCAGTTTAAGCAGCGCCCTTTTTATACATTTACCTGCACCCAGTGACCCCATTAAAAGTTTTCTTCATCATTTTCCAAAACTTCAAAAAAATTTAGTGGTGATAGTGAATAACGACAGTTGATGGCTGCCACTAAAACATTTACCAACACACTCTATAGCGGCGACTAGTGGGGGCTAAGCCATCTTATGTTTTAGCGGGGGCCCACTAATGTTTTAGCGGGGGCCCACTAAAACATTTACTGACACACTTTATAGTGACAAGTAGCGGGGGCCAAGCCATCTTATGTTTTAACGAGAGCTCGCCAAAAGCTGTTTTTCTTGTAGTGGGATAATATTCATCGATACATCATAGATCAAAGGACTATATGATAAACCTCTTTTGTATAGCTCTTACCCGATCATGAATTACCAATTCAATTTTTAAAAAAATGCACCACTTCTATTTAAACTTTTACTAGTCTACTAGTCCCCAAAGGTGGGGCCCCACAGGCTATATAGGGTGCCAAATGCAAGACACATTTTTATTTGTTTCAATTTTTAAATATAAACACCAATAAAACTTACATCCATTTACACATGCTTTGAAACAAACATGGTAAAATGCTTCACATGCGTAAATCATATGAAAATTATACTAATTGCCAAACATCAAAAAAAAAAAAAAAAAGCATGTGTAAAGCTTACATACTCAATATTTACATACTTAATGTTTTCATATATGAAATGTATTTACGCGTCCCATGCATAAATGCCAAACAACCCCGAAGTAACAATGCATGTGCATGGAGACAATAATGCAGAAATTTTAGTATTGAACCACTGTTGACCACATGGCAAGAAACAAACACATACATTATTTTGCTTTAAGATATTCTTGATTTTATGATTGGAATGGTGTGCATCAAGGGAAGACTTGTAGAAAACAGGCCCATAAAGATTGGTCCACATCGACCCATGAGGCCCACAAGCCCAAAAATCTTAGTCAAATCTTGTATATAGGAAATATCATGTACGTTCCAATTTTGTAGTCTCTAGATTGTTAGAAATCATTCTTAGGCGGTAATCAAGAATTCAAGATGTAATTGGTTGTAATTACAGCCCTTAATTGATGGGCCTGTTTTCTAAAAGGCTAACACAAACATCTCTCCAAAGAGAACTTGGGCATAATATTGTATCCACATCAAAAGCTACCAACATAGAAAATCCTCACGAGTAAGATCTGGATGGTAACGAGTCTAATGTAGCTTCTGTTGTAGTTGTTAATTTAATGATGATGATGGATCCATTTTAACAGCAAGATTTGCAGATTGAAAATAGTCATGAATGAAGCTTACACGAATGCTAACCTGTCAGAGCCAAGTCCTTTCAATCAGGGGAATGGTAGAACGGGCCTATATAAAGCCCATCAAGACCAATTCCATGCCTAGCTGACTAAAAAAGGTAAATGTTTCTATTTTGTTAGTAATTTATTCTAGGAATTATTAAGGGTTGCTAACTCTGGAGTTGTTTTTTATTTAATTTCTTCCGTTTAATTAGGAAAAACAGTCATACAACTCTCCAATGCACTCATGTAAAATGAGCACATTGTTGATTGGAAGTTTTCTTTGTAAAATGAGCACATTGTTGATTGGAAGTTTTCTTTGATTCTTGTTCAAGTTCATGGATGTTCTCTTTCTATCATCAACCCCAACCATCCAACCAGGTCTGGTTCTTTTAGGTATTTGACCTTTTCCTTTGACAACGTTTGGCCTCTTTTTTTTTATCCATTGATAATTGGTTGAGGCATGTATAAACACTGGCATTCTATCTCAAAATTGGGTAAGAAGGTCTTTTGAGGATAAAAACGTTGAGTTTGGGACAAAATAGGCCTTCAAGGGTTTGGTTTTACGTCAGTATCCTATTATTATATTATAATAATGACAATGGAGAAAGCCATAACCAAATTTAGGTGGAAAAACTCACAGTGGTGCAATCATACATCCCAACTCGTAGAAATATGGGCATCGGCACCTCAGATCCACACATGCTGCATCAGCCTGGATTTCCTTCCTTGTTCTGCGAGAGTGATAAAACCGGTACACTAAATAAGCAGAACATAAATATGACCCACGAACTTGTCTTACAAAGTCTTGCAATTTCAGTTATCCTGTCATTTTACATTCCATTACTCCCTTTCTTTTTACATTTTTTTATCTGTTTCTTGATAATGAGCAGCAAAACAATCAATCAAAGAACTGAGAGCTTACTTTTGGTTATAGGCTGCAGGCAATTGAATTCCCACTGCTTGTCTTAAGTATAACTCATGAGCAAGCCAGAATGGCAGATCTACCTTCGCACCTTGTTCAACCTGATTAACATGGAACAAAGAACCCACTAGATGTTTAGAAAAAAAAACTATTTCTTCAAAAAATCAAAACCCATTTTTTGTGCAATAAAATTTTACAGTTATCAAAAAAAAAATAAAAATAAAAACCCACCCTGTTTGTTTCAGAACCAGGATCTAGCAGCCCAATTCCATTTGCTCCAACTTGAAATACTACTGAGATGAGCTGCAAGGCAGTTACTGGAATCAATAAAACTAAGAACAGCTCAAGTGTTCAACATAAGGAGCACTGCATGATGCTTAATCTGAGAGTTATAGGCACCCATTTCATACAAATGGAATGCATGTTTTGCTGCTCTAAATCACCCACCTACTTTGAGGCACAAAATTATAATAGAGAACAAACATCATCATCCTCAAAGCATTGTCCCAACTCCCAACTATGTTGGGATCAACTACATGAATTCTATTTCTCCAGTCCGATCTATCTTGAGTAATCAAGAACAAACATAGTTGAAAAAAAAAAGTACCAACAAAAACTATTTGTTAAACTTATGCAACTCATAAGTAATATGCATTCATCAAACATCAGAACATTTACAAAGAATCAAAAATTCCTTGGAGCCAATACTCCAAATCTATATGTTAGATACAACAAAATCAGATCTTGTAAGTTATGTTTCTTTTGTCAGTTGAAGTTTCATCTGGATCTCCTCTTTACCTCCTGATTGAGAAAACAATTGGATGTAGAATAGGTATCACTCAGCCATAGTAGGTCCACCAAAAGAACAATCTAGATAATTCAAAGATAAGAACCAGCTGTACAAAATAATTGATAAAATGAATTGTACATTCCCTTACACTAAGCATTTCAAAGTTCCCCTTGAAATAAAGCATTGCAGTAATGAGACTGTAATATCATATTTGAATAAGCAGAAAGTGACAAACCTCCTCCTCCATCATAATGTCATCTATATTGTAATAGAGTGCCATTTTTGGTGGAATTTCTAGTTCTGTTTTCCTGTTTCTCTTTAAAAACCAATGAAGGTTGCGAGTACAACAACACACTGGCAGCAGAAGCAGCTTTCTTTGAACCTTGCAACCTTGCTTTCACTGTTCAAAGCTTCTTATCTCTAGAACATTCAGTACAACCGCAACAAAAAGGCAAGGTCAAAGGAAAAATCAAAACAATATACCTATAACCTAATAGATATGAAAACCATGTACAAGTTCAAAATTAGCTAATTATTCAACAGAGATTAGGTGCATGTCATGTAGAATGACAAACAAGAAAAATATAAATTAAAAATAAAAGTGAAGTAACAAACTATACTTTCACACATCAAAAGGTATAAAGCTAACAGTAGTATTTTCTGTTCCTTCCCTGCAGCATCATTTAACATTCCAAAACAAAAAATGGGCAATCAATGGATTTCATTGAGGTCTTTTTCAAAAAATAAAAAACAAAAATGGCTTCCATTGAGGTGAAACGAGTTTGAAATTCAAATTCTGTGCGGCAAAAATAGTACTAATTCTGGAATGATAAGAGACACGATAGAGGTAGAGATGATTTTGAGGTACAGTTTGCAAGCTTGAACGTAAATCAGACAAGTTGGCTGAGGAACTATAAGTAAAGCACAATACAAGGACTGTTGTATTCAAAATCTTTGGGGCCTATTGAATTATTAAGAATTCATGGTAAAATAGGGAACAACAAAGGATCATTAAAGAGGTAAGAGGTGAAGGATATAAGGTAAAAGTGTAGATGGATCTTGACTTTTCTAGGATTTGATTTACTGCGGAGATGGCTGGGTATTTAGTTTCCATCTAACATATATCATTTCCCACTAAAGGAAAGATTGTTGGTTATCTATGGACCGCCTCTCTTATTCCTTCAATTTTAAGTTGTTAACAACATCTAGGAATACATTTTTTAGCATTCCTACATATTCAATTACATGCAAATAAACTGGTTTTCCACTTACACACTCCATTTTCACCTTTGTGATGATAAATTGATAATTGTATCGATAAATATGCTGACCTACAGATTTCAATGGAAAAGGGGTTTTGCCCTTCTTTTTTCTCTGACCATCCCTAGCTTGATAGAGGAATTTCGAATATTGGTAAACTAAGTGCAAGAAAAACAAAAGATCCAAACAGTTAAATTGAGTTGCAGGTTAACTAAACCGCAGAACAGTTGAAAGGAACTAGAGTTACATGTAGCAGAGCCACAAGTAAGCAGACTAGCTGGGCAAACAAAATTAAGGGAATCTAAATGGGTCCAAATGGCTCGTTTGTGCAGAGACATTCCATTGAATTTTATTCATTCACATCCATCTCTTTCAATTGGAATAACAATTAAAGGTTGTTCATAGTTCGTATCGCCGCTGCCACAAACAATAACACACTGTCCCGCATGCGCCGAGTCATGGCCTCATAGGTTACCCAAACAGAAGAACTTAGCTACAGCCTACAGGCAACTAGAAACATGTAACTGAGCTAGGATCAATCAGATTTACTGGGAAAGCAAAGTACATGAATCCAAATAGGCCCAAATGGCTGGAGTGTGGAGATGCATTTCCATGGAATTCCATGCTCTATGCATCAATATCATCACCTTCCCTAGTAAATCAAATCAAACCCCCACCTTGTGATGTAATTCGCCCTCACCTCTTTCATGATCCTTTGCTGGAATGCGTTTCACAGTGAATTCAATTCCAAGGAATTGAGATGGTGAAGAGATGAAATTCCTAAGATCCCCATCCCATCAACAAGCTCTGACCCCTCAAAAACCTAAGAAAGATTAGCCAAAACAGACATTCATAGATGCATATGTAGATATAGAAAGCGAATGGAACGCTCCAATACTGAAATCGTGCCGTCGTCGTCTAGGGTTTCAATCAAAACTAGAGCTTTGAAATAGGGTTCAAATTTCATATAGATCGAGAGAGAGAGAGAGAGAGAGAGAGAGAGTACCTGGTTGTGGAATGTGGACAGACGAGGAGAAGAGGTGGGGGGAAGAGGAATAGGGTAGAAAAATTTCGACACTTTTGGCGGGAACCATGTCATTTTCACTGCGTTCTTCATTTCATTGACCCTATTTTGGGCCCCATCTTCGGATGGGGTGGAAAGATCTAGATGGACCCTATCTACACACCAAGTTTGGGACTCATCTGTCCTTCCGATCATCTTGGGCCCACAAATTTAATGTGTGTAAAGTCCATTTGGAGTTTTGATGGAAGGTCAATATGTGGGCCCAATTCATTCGGATGGGTGGCAAATCCTACGGGCCCATGCGTGTAATATAAGGGGGCCCAACTTTTGTCCATTTGGATGGACTAAATAGTGGGCCCCACCACTCCGTGTGAAGTAGCTCACGCCTAATATTTTTCCTTTCGAAAATGAACATGAATCAAACTCATTTCAAGCCCATTTGTTTTCTCCCTCAACCAAACTCATTTTCTCCAAAGCCTTGAATCCTAACCCAAATGACATAGAGAAACAAGCAGAGGATGAGCTAGCACATAACAAACCCAAACGACCCAGGTTCTGCCATAGTGCAAACATTTGTGATTCGCTATGGCCATTTCAAAGTTTCTATGTTCCTCATTTTTGAAGATACTTTTTTTGATTTGATGGTTTTTTTTTTTTTTTTTGGAAGTTTGATTGGAAGAATTCTCAGACTTGAGGATTGTGTAATGGTCAGCTCTACTAATTTTTAATATTTTGGTTAAACAAAATTTATGCCCTTTAAGTGAATTTCATTTAAAGTTTTTCATTTTGTGTTCAATTTACAAGAATCTTAAGTTTAACTGTTTACTTCTAATTCCCGATGTCTTTTTTCTCTATGGTTCTCTACAGTTCATATGAATGAATTTCAAGAGAATCCATTTATTTTATTTTTAACTTATACTTCTTTAAGTCAGGTTTCTAAAGTCAAGCAATGAAGGTTCTCAAAATGACTAATTCTTTGCAGCAACCCGCAACCTTAGAAAGGGGCCGTTTTTATTTAAATGTAATGAGGTATGAAGTTCATATCCTCTTATATATATATGTAATAATACTAGGTTTTCCCCCTTATTTTTTTAGGCAGGTTGTTGGGGACAATGGGAGTTGTTTGTTAAATATTATGTTGGAGAAGAAATTGGTACTTATTTTCATAGGTTTTACCCAAACATTACGTGGATTCCCTCTACACCAAAGACTATGTTGATGTTTTTCTTTCATATAACTGTTGATTGCTTTGATTTCCGTTTCACATAGAAATTGATACTTTTTTTTTCATAAGCTGTATTCAAAGATTATGCTGATTCCCTATGCACCAAAGATTATGTTAATTTTGTACTTTTATATAACTGTTGATTGGAGAGCGGCTTGGCCCAACGGTAAAAGCTTACATGTAGTATCATGGAGAATGTGGGTTCAAATCACAAAGATAGCTTCTTCAAAATGAAAGTAAGGCTATATACATCACCCCTTTAAGAAGAGCAGCTTGGCCCAACGATAAAGGCTTACTGATAGCATCTTGAAGGATACGGGTTCAAGTTACATAAACAGCCTCTTCAAAATGAAGGTAAGACTTCTTTATGTGAGAGCCTCATGCAATAGGCCTCCCTTTATATATATATATATAGGGGCCTTTTCCTATGCATGCGTCCCTCATGGACTTTTCGTGCACACTCTTTGGTGGGGCTCACTGTAGACCCCACCAAGGGATGAGACTAGGGGGGTTGAAAAGATCTATATGAAAGCACCCTACATATCAAATTTGGTCCCAATCACATATCTCTAACCCCTTCATCCATAGCTAACAAATTCATTCCATTCTGATTGGTGTATAGTTGATCCAACAGTCTAATAAATTCGGATCCGACCGAAAGTTGGAGCGAGTTACTATCATGGAGTCTCATGTGTGTTGCAAGGTTTGGATTGAGTGATAGATGGGCTCCACCGAGAGTTCTTACAAAAAAAATGGTGAGGGACGGATGCGTATGAAGATTCTCCATATATATATACATAACTGTTGATTGCTTTAATTGCTATTTCACGAAAATATTGGTTGTACTACCCTATATACTACAAAGTTAGTTGGTATTTGCAGCAGATCATCTTATATCATCATCACCGCCATCTTATTCTTACCCCCCCCCCCCCCCCCCCTATATGAGATTGGTGTTGGAAGAGTTCTACTTTTTATTTCTCAAAGTGGGTTATTTTCCACTTTTAGCTATAGGGGTTGTCACAGTAAATAACTACTAATTATTTGCATCAACAAGTTTATCAAAGAGTTTGCTTTTTATTTAATTTCTCTTAGTTTAGGCAAAACTCTCCCACAAGTTGTCAACAAGTCTTTAAGGATACAAACTTTGGCTATTGCTGGACATCCTGGATGTGGATTGCCATATTATTTTGTGGTGATATGGTTGCCAAGTCCTATTGGACTGTAATTAACTGGGCCTTAATGCATTAGGTAGTTTTTGCTTTTCTACATTCGATTGATACTTACCATCGCACATTTAAGTCAAATGATAAATCAAGAGTGGTAGATCATTAGAAATTGAGAGGAGAACGTTTTAAAAAAAATATATTTTTGAACATTATAGAGACTATATATATAGTGAAACTAAAGAATGCTTTTGTAAAAGGTGACTTGCGTGCTAGATAATCAACATCGTAGATTCACCAAATATCACTAATTAAAACTGTCAATGCTTGGTTTTTAATAATCTTTGTCAAAGTGCTCTCAAAATTATCTTATTCTTTGATTATCGGGCAACTGATGAATTTGTAAATAGCTTTCTCTCTCTTCCTGAAACACATGAAGTATTGACTAGAGACCATCCTCTTTTTAACAAAAAGAAAAGAATAAAAAGTAGACATGGCACCCATCCTACCTTTAATGGAAGACAAATAGCAAAATAGTAATGAAGGACAAATTTAGGAAAAATAGCAAACAATTTTTAATAAACAACTTCTAATGCCACAGTTAAACCTATAACAAAGGTGGCCCCTACCATTTGTGGCTCACACCATTTTGTAAAAGAAAACAACACATTTTCCATCAACATCAAAATTAATTGTACAAAGTGGGCACCTTTTTTCCATCAACATCAACAACAATTGTTCAGTTGGGGACTTCAAAGACAATTGTCAAAGTGGAGACCTTCAAAAACAATTGTTCAAGTGAGAATCTTCTTCCACATTGATAAAAAAATAATTATTACAGTGGGGAGCTTCTTCCAATAATTAGTAAAGTGGCGACCTTCTTCCACCAACATCAAAAGCAGTTGTTACAGTGAGGACCTTCTTCCATAAACATCCAAATTGCTCTACTGGTGACCTTTTTCTTCACACATTAGAGAAAACACACTTTCAGAAAGGGGGAACATTCGGAAACCCAAAAACAGTGGAAGGTCCCACTATAAATCTTCGCAAGAAAAAGACAAACATTATGTATATGAGACATATCAAAAAAATCTACATGCATGTACGTAGAATGGATGCCTAACAGCCCCAAATAGCAGTCATTTCTAAACCCTAAGCATCCATCTATGCACCATGAGAATTAAATGTATGAGTACATACCTCTACAAGTTAGGATCCTATTTCTAGCAAAGTCCAGACAAGATGCTCGATGGAGATGAAGAGCGAGTTAAGGTTCCTCTGGAGGAAAAGTACCTTCATCAAGTGAAAATGAGAGAAAATAAAGATGAATAAGTCGGTGGTTCATTTTATATCTCGGGGTAAAATTGTCATTTCACATTTTCCGCAACGTCTATTTATGTTTGCGCTTTACTTTGAAGTGTAATGAGGTTTAGTATAAACTTTTAAAATTCGAGGGGGCACTTTGCATCCAACCTAAAGTACAAGGGGGCTATATGCTATTTTCCCTTTTTATTTTTTTGATCTCATTTGGTGGGCCAAACCAAAAAACGAGCGGGCCTTCTCAAAAAGTTGGACACGTGTGTCTAGCAGAAATTCTCATCAGCTATAGATGAGGAGAGGCCCTCCCTAATGGGCCTGCCGTTAGAAACTTCAACATGGGTTTTTCTTTGGGAATGAGAAGATGAGCCCCACTTTTGAGAATTATTGTGCATGGTATCCTCCTTTAAAACTCATCATATGAGATCTACCTTGGAATTAAATCTTGGAGCCCACCTTTATAGGAGTTACAATGTAGGCCCTACTTACAAAATTACAATGAGAATTACAGTGTTACCTCATGTTTAGGAGTTGGTGTGCATGAAACCCACATTTATAAATTACAGTATTAGATCTATCTCTCAAATTAGATGATAGATAGAGTTTTGCGATGAATATGGGCAAAGAGATAGGGCCCTAGTGCGTCTTTCTAGATTTAAACTTGTGATGTTAGAAATTCCAGGAGAGCAATGTGATGGTCGTCCCCTAGAATTTCTAGATGCCCCACCAAAAACAATGAGGCCGTAGATTAGCCATGGCAAATCATGCTCACTAGAAAAACATGCTTGTGCTTCGCATAAGAAATATATAATTTGTAATATTAAACTTAAAAATTGGAATGGGACCACAATTAATTTTATAGTTGGATTGGGCTGGGCTTAGTCTCTTTACCATTTAATCTAAGCCTGGCCAGTCCATAAAATGAGCCCAACTAAATAATCTAATCCCAATTTGAGTACTCAAACTTAAGGTCCAAGCCTACGTTAAAAGCAGTGACAAGTCCAGCTTGTCCATTAAATGAGCCCAGATAAATATCCAATCCTGATCTAAGTACTCAAACTTAGGGTCCAAGCATGTGCTAAAGTGGTTGTGTTGGATATGAGCTTAGGTTGGCCTGATCCATGAATACCCTTATAACATAAGGTCTAAGCCCAGACTAAAATGGCTGTATCAGATATGGGCTTAGGCTGGCCTAATCCATGAATACCCTTAGAACTGAAGGTCCAAGTCGGGGATAAAGTGGACCAAGTCGAATATGGGCTTAGGTTGACCTGGTCCATGATTACCCTTATATAAGGATAGATTAACTGATTAAAAACCATGGCATATTTGACTATTTAAAAGAAAACTCCTTTTACATTACTGTCTTTACTTTTATGGCTAAAATTGAAATTTTCTTTTAAATCCCCAAAATCTCTCCCTCGAGTTAAAATTGATTCAAAATCAACATCAAAATTAAGCTCCAGATTTTGAATCAATTGCGAAATTGGAGCTCAATTGCAAAATTAAATCCTATCTGCTTCATATAAAATAATTATTTATTTTTATCTTCTATCTGGAAAATAATTAAATGGTCAAAATAGATTATCTATATGACTTGCTTGTTTGCATTAAAACTAAAAAAAATTGAATTCATAGGGTGGTTACAAATGAAAATTAAAAGTGAATTTCAAAAAATTGAACATCAAATAATATTTGTTTAGAAAATAGAATATAAAAAGTTGATATTTGATACTTATTTTTTGAAAATTTAACTTTCATTTTCATTTTTCACCACCATATATAATTTTTGGAAAATTGCCTTTCATTTTTATTTCTAACTACATTATGCATTTAAATGTAAACAAACAGACCTATCTCATCAGGACCTCCATCAGCTACCTAGTAGCATAACTTGTGCTAAATATTTTGTTGATTACCAATCAACAAGCCCCATTACCCAAGCCAAAATTGGGCTTTACTCAACTATCCTTCATACAAGTGATTAATGTAACTCACACTTAAAACGTTCAAGTGGTGGGAAAGTCCTAGAGTGACTTGAAGGTCCTCGGTTTGAACCTTTATGAGGACTTACCCGATACACATGGCTTGTGGGTGATTGTATGTATCCGAAGTTTTTCCAATGATCAGCTATAGAGGAGTCGACAGGTTCTCTCATTCCAAAAAAAAAAAAAAAGGTTTGTTATAAGAGAAATTGTTATGGGTGGATGCCCACTTTGGGGCCCACATTAGATAAGAAAAGCAATTAATGTTAGAGTCCTTCCTTATTAAGTTGCTTGGGGAGGAAGCAATCTTATTCTATAGATAAGATCTTCCTCCTCTCCTTCATTATGTATACATCTCTTATTCAATAAAAAAAAGCTCTTCCTTTCTCCCTCTACTCTCCTTCTCTCCTTCAACACATTATCAGCATGACTCTGTGTACGTCCACCCACCAACCCTCCTCTTCATTGCTCAATTTAAGTGCAATAAAGCACAGCACCATCCCTCATATTCCTGCTCAGTTTATGTGCAAAAGAGAAAAGGGACTGCACCTTTTTTCTTCCTATTTCATGTACAAGCAAAAAAGAAAGGGCCATGTTTCACATGCAATTATAAAAAGGCACAATAGCACTATCCTAACTTGGCCATGGATTGCGTACCCCCTTTTTCTTTTGCATCAAGGAGGATCTACTACAACACAACCTGTGTGAGACAAAAGTAGCCCCATACGGTCAAATCTTATTTGACAAAATCAAAGGCATAAATTTCTTTATACGATATCTTGGTCATCCGGAGTGCAATCGAAGATCCGTTTGAATTTACAAAAAGCTTGCCAACAGATCTACACGTTGAGAGCAAAAGGAGGAAGATCCAATGGTAAAAAATAATTTTTATTATTTATAATCTTTTATTAATTTAATAACTACATATACATATACTCATATTCTTATTACTCTTATTTGGAGATGAGTGATTATTTATTTATTTATTTTCTAACAAGTGAAGATCAAGAATGGATCATAAATAAGAACCTGAAGTTCTATATTAATACAAACATGCAGTTTCGTATGAACTAGGAGTTCCTTCTAAATCTGAGCCAGAAGATCCGTGGATTATTCAAATCTGAAACTAAAAGTTCTTAGATCTACAATATGAACTTGAAGATTCATATTCCTAATCAAACCTGAAGTTTGATATTCAGATTTAGAAATAAAACCAATAGGCCATAATACCAAGCTCGAAGCCTTGTTAAAACCTGACGTTCAAATTAAAGAACCTGAAGTTCTAATTCATGAATTTGCAGTTCCAAATCAAGGTAGAAGTCTTGCTATAACATGTTGTTTTGGATTATTAAAGTTGATAACCTGATGTTTTCAATTTTAAATAGGTCAACTTGATCTGACATGACTCACCTCTTGATTTATTCTGAATGATTTAAAATTTTATTATTTATCTTTTATCTTCCTTTGTATATTAATGATCATGTATATTTTTTTTTTTTCAGTTACTGCATAATATCGAATTTAGCCAAACTTGAATTTAAAGCCCTTAACATTACCAGGGACAACTACTTATCCTGGTACTTGGATGCAAAATTACACTTGCAATCCAAGAAACTTGGAAAAACAATAGAAGAGGGTAATAAAGAGTCCCCGAAAATAGAGCATTAACAATGATCTTCTTACGTCATCATATACATGATGACTTCAAAAATGAATACATCACTGAGGAGGACCCAACATGTCTGTATTCACTGAGGAGGACCCAACATGTCTTTAGAAATCCCTGAATGATAGATATGATCACTAGAAGATGATCATATTACCAGTGGCTCAGAACAAATGGCTAAACCTGCGATTTCAAAACTACAAATCGGTATCGAGTACAATTCGCTCTTTTTAACATTGTTTCCCGATTTAGATTGTGTTGGAAAAAGATTTTGTAATAGCAGATGTTAGAGAAAACCCTGTTCACTTTCCACGTATCAAATGTAATCCTCCAGCAGCAGTTCCGTGAACAGTGTTTCTCTAAATACTCAGAACTAATTTCTTGTCTTCTTGTTGCTGAGCAAAATAGCAAAGCCTTGTTAAATAATCATAACCCTAGACCAACTGGATCTATGGCAATGCCTGAAGCAAATGCCAATTTCAATTCTAGCAGAGGCAAATGAAGGGGGTGTGGGAGAAACAATCCCTCCAAAAAGGTGTAAAAAAAAAACTCCTCTGGATGAGGAGGATTTCCAGGTCCTCCTCTAAAATTCAAAAACTATTAGAAGTGGTCTGATCATCAAAAATAGTAAAACCAAGTTCAACAACAAAATCCACCGAATAAATCTGCCCACCGTTCTAATGACCTTTGTTACAGATGTGGAAGGAATGGGCATTAGTGACGTAATTGTCATGCACCAAAAGACATGTAGGAACGATATAAAGCATACAAGGCCTCTATTTATTATGTAGAGTCAAATGATCTGGAAAATTGATATTGAGATACAATTCTACAAAATGATGATTACCAGTTGGATATTACAAATTTGGAGACTAAATATTTTTTTTAAGATGAAAATAGCAACCTCTGAGCAATGAGGTATTTAGTGCTAAGATCGGAACCCTTCCTGGAATAATCTTAAAGACCAAATAAATATTTTCAAAATTTCTATTTAGAATGCTGTTTTTTTTCCAGATATTTACCTTTTCATGGATATTTATGTTGGATGATTTATTATTTTTCAATTTGTTAATTTGATAAACCTTTTTATAGATGTTTTTATGGATATTTTTTATATGATGGATGACTTCTTATTATTCAGTTGATAAATTTGATGAACTATTTATGAATTTTTTTAATTTATATCATGTGATTGTTTAGTTATATATTTTTTTATTATCTTTTGTTTACAGGTATGGACCATGAACATGGGGATACTTACTGTTTTGTAGATAATGCTACAACACATACCATTCTGAAAAATCAGATGTTTTTCTCATAATTAGTATTCAATCCATGAAAGGTATCTACCACAGTTGAACCTATGCAAATAATTGAATGCTTCAGAAGAGCCCACATGATATTACCTAATGATACTCATTTATTAATTAAAGATGCATTATTCTCCAATAGTTCCTGAAGAAGCTTAGTTTCAAAGGCATCAGAATAAATGGATACCATATTGAGACTACTAATCAAGATAACAAGGAAATCTTACTTATCGTTACTAGTATTGGAGGCCAGAAGCAAATACTAGAAACATTAGTGCACTTTCTTCTAGGTTATATTATACGACAATATCCATTGTCGAATTATATTAAATTTTAAGCAAAACGATACAGTTAAGTCCGAAGTTTAGCAAACCTCAGACTTTATTGCTTGGGAATTGTCACGCCCCGATCCCGAGAATTGGAGATTTGAGTGGGCCCCCAGGGTGTGGATACGTAATCCCGTAGTAATCCGTGCCATGAAAGGATTATGCACGAATTCCTATAAGGGAGATTCCACAGGAACATGTGAGGTATGCCCAACACACGTAGGATTAGAATATCATCATAAACGTACTCCTGCGAAATACTCTATAATGATCATGAGTAAGACAAGAGAAACATATCCCATAACATTCATATATAGGTTTATATAAGTACTTAAGATTTTAAATAACATTTTATTCAATCCAAACTATTATTTAACAAATTGGGTACAGAGGTTCCCGTTTGGACACTCCCAAGGGGAGGACCAAATCACGACTGTAACACCTCTAAAATTGGGCGCGCTCCGTAAGATGACTAATAAAAGACATTGTCATCCTTCCATTCATTTATACCTCGAGGTACCATTGGGGTACTCTCCGGGGGCGCGTCAACAACCGAGTTGGGATTTGGTTCCGCACCTACAATACCAAGGGTAACACTGTTAACACGACAATTAAGCAAGTATAGAGGCATATGAAACTAGCATAATGTATTAAATGAACTTATTAGTATACGCTGGACAAGAGAGCAATAATAGACTACTGGGCATATTGTGCATGAATAACAATGAATGAGGAATCATAATTAAGATGCCGTACACTAATTGGCAACCACGTAGCTCTATTCTCCCAAAAGGGAGCATACATATGGGTCGCTAGGGGATCAAGCTAGCTTCTCGAGGAGTGCCGACAACTCCTCCGTAAACTACTGCAGTAATGACTTAATAATACCCCAATGGGCACAAGCTAAGTGGTGCTGACTTGGATTCACCTTTCTCATATGTTCAATCATACTTGTCATATCATACATAAAGAGTATCGGTCTGAAAGTATAATCAATCATGAATACAAACGGACAATTAAACGAAACATATTTACATGAGCTACGAAAGCTCAAACCTTGGCTATATCCTTTTTGGCTAGCAAGCACACACTCAGTAAAAGCTCTGGCTTGTCAGACACGCATTCATTAGAAACTCAGGTCTGAATTACCTCGGGGTTTGGCTAGAGGGAGTGGAAACAGAAACAATCATGCTAGGGACAAGACATTTTAACAATATGAATGCATTCGGATTGAGTAAGTATCCAAGAAATCACTATCCATCCTATATTAGGTAACCCATGATCCCCAAGGTCATTCAACACGATGAACTCATAAAACGTCCGGCGTCATTGTGTTACCATATCTTGGTATTACCTTACATACATAGAGAACACCCCTTCTTATGCCATCATCCATGACTTGAAATTAGGAGATCATCTGAAAATTGCTCATTCTCTTTAACGTGTAATTACTGTTGGGCCAGTGTGGTGGTAAGGAAGGTGTCAATACTATGGCCCTCCAAGGTCAGTGAGAGTTTCTGATATCCTAGATTTCACTGGTTCTTACGGCTTAGCCGTGTATAATGTTACAGCTTAGCTGAGTAGCTCAGGTTTCCTCCTAAAATTTAGGCGCAATTACGGCTTAGCCGTATATTAGCCTACGGCTAGGTTACGGTTGGGTCACGGCTTAGCCATAGTGCAATTCACGGTACAACCGTAAATAAGCCGTAGTACATAAACAGATTTTATCGCTCTTGGGACTTTAAGCCATAAACATTTACGGCTTAACCGTGGCTTCGCCGTACGCTTCAGAAAACCTGAAGTCAATTCTGTAGCTCAGTGACGAGGAAACATTTTGGGATTTTAAAGACTGTAGAGGGGTTTCCATAGCTTCATCAGATGTTTCTAATAGTTATTCAGCATACACACTCTCTCCTATTCCATCTTTACCTTCCAACCCATTCCATAGATCATATTACATATATATACAGTTAAATAAAGAGATGAAGGAGCTGTGATTTGAAAATTAAAGAATCAACCCAAGAATCAATGCCCTGAACACACATGCATCATATATGAACTCTAATACTTGCCTCTTAACAGTGCTTGCCCTCCCTAAGTCCTTTTTGTTATGTGGTTAGGGGAATATCTCCAATGAGAAGTGGGTTCTCTACATGGAAATATACCAATAGTGAATGTGATGCAATAATGCATGCATGTCATAGATTTAAGTCTTCTTGACTCCAACAAGCCTTAATATATAGAATGGAAGTAAAGCCCTCACCTTAGTGGGCTGTAGCTTGAAGAAGGAGGTACTTCCCAAGGAGAAAATACTCCTATGAAGAAGATGAAGGCGGGTGAGGACTATTCCTAACACGTGCAAGACTCCTAACCTTAGTAGCATTTCAAGATGGGAAATGAAATGAAGAAATTAAGAAGAAGAGGAACAGCTCCAGCAACCGAAAAAGCAAGAAGGAAGAAAGGGACGTTGAGTTCCCTTTTGAACTTAAGTTTTTCCTGCATTTATCATGCAAGTCCAAACCGTTTAAGAAATTTCAGTTTAGGCCAAATGAATCTCAGTTGGCCCAAGATGAGTTTGGATCAAATCGAGCCCAACACGAAAGATAATTTACACGAAAAATTACACAAGAGGCAATGGATGAGGTGTCCATAAAATGCAAGAACAGTTTACAAAAGGTCCTCAACTACTTAAGTAAGGTTCGAACCCGACCCATCTGCCTATCTAAGACTCAACCCAATAATTTTGAATTAAATTAGCCTTAATAAGGTTTAATTAATGTAGAACGAAATTAATTAGCATAAATCAAGGTTAGTGGAGTTCAGGACCTTACAGGAATGTTAGATTAGGACACCCTAGAGTTACCATGTTAAAGAAAATCATTAATAACTCTGCTGTGCACTCTTTAGAAAACCATAGATGGACCATGCCTAATAGGTATCTATGTATCTCATATTCACAGAGAAGCTAACCACTCGACCTTCATTTATCAATATTGCATTAGAATCCGCATCTTTTCTGCAAAGGATGTAAGGCGACATCTGTGGACTGATAAATCCACCTAGTGGACTGTTAGGCATTTTATGGTTTTGATTGATGCTTCTACCCATTAGTTGGATATTTGCTTACTTTCAACTAGGAATATAGCATTTGCCCGTCTATTGACACAAATCATTAAATTTAGGGCTTATTTCCCTGATAATCCTATTAAGTCTATATGACTTGACAATGCGGGCAAATTTACATCAGAGGCCTTCGATGACTATTATTCATATTTCGATATTGTTATCGAATATCTTGTCCCTCATGTCCATACCCAGAATGGCTTAGTTGAATTCTTGAGTAAGCGCATTCAACTTATTTCTATGACTATATTGATGCAGTCTAAATTACTAATTAGTGCTCGGGGACATGCAGTGTTCCATGCATCAACGCTTATTAGACTCTGACTCACAGCTTACCATCAATACTCCCTTATATAGCTTATATCGGGACATCAACCTAATATATTCAATTTGCTTAAGTTTGGTTGCACAGTTCTAGTCCCCACACCACCCCCTCAGTGTACTAAGATGGGACCATAACATAGGTTGGGGATTTATATAGGCTATGACTCTCATTCGATTATTCGATTTTTAGAACCAATGGCAGGAGATGTTTTTACTGCTTGTTTTATTGATTGTCAAATTGATGAGACAAAATTCCCGCCGTTAGTGGGAGAAAAGGAATGTATTGTTCCTTCAATACAATCCGTTCTTGAAGAACGGCGTGAATTAATGTAGAATACTTCTACTTTGTGTCATCTGGACCCACGTACTTCACAATGTGAAAATGAAGTTCGTAGAATTGTATACTTACAAGAAATTGCAAATAGATTATCTGATGCATTTAATGATGCAGCAAATGCAACCAAGTCACATGTGCCAGCTATTAATGCACCTGTTAGAATTGATATCCCTATAGGACAAAGTCAAATAATGGTGACAAAAGAGTCTGCAATACATTAGAAGTGTGGTAGACCTATAAGTTCAAAGGATATAGCTATGTAGAAAATGAGAAATGTACAATCACCATTATCTCCTCCCAAAGATACACTTAACACTCCTGAAAGAAGTTCCTCGTGAAGAGGCACAGAATGCTCCCGAAGAAGTTATGAAAAAATCCACTATCTCTAGAATAACGAAAGTGCTTGATGAGACTATAAAAGCCTTCGAAGAGGCACTAGTACCAGAAAATGAAGATATCTCTATACTGTACAATTATACAAGAGAGAGGTGGGATAGAAAAGGAATTGTCATCGATGACGCACAGTAGCTACATAGATATCAAGAGAATATGAGGATGACACTTGGGGTATAAAGTCATATACTATAAATGAATGTCGGCAAAGGAAATATTAGCCAAAATGGAAAAGTGCCATTACAACAGAGTTAAAGTCTCTCAATAGATGTGGTGTATTTGGATCTATACTACAAACCCCAAAAGGTATTAACACTGTAGGTTATAAGTGGGTGTTTATAAGAAAAATGAACAAAATGAATGAAATTATTAGATACAAGGCAAGACTTGTGGCACAAGGTTTCCTGCAGAAACTTGAGATTAATTATGAGGAAACATACTCCCCTGTTATGGATATAATAATATTAAGATATCTGATAAGTTTAGTGGTTTTTGAAAGTTTGGATATGAGACTCATGGATGTTGTGACCGCTTATTTGTATAGGAACTTAAACACAGAAATTTATATGAAAATCCCGGAAGGATTTACTTTGCCTGATGCAAGGCCCAATAGTATGTACTCAATACAACTGAAACGATCATTGTATGGATTAAAGTAATCCTGAAGAATATGGTACAATCATCTTAGTAAATATTTGTCTAAGGAAGGATATGAGAACAATCTCATTTGCCCATGTATTTTCATAAAGAAATCTTTAAAAGGATTTGCGATAGCGACAATTTATGTCGATGATATAAATTTGATCGAGACTCCAGAAGAGCTCGAAATAACTGCTGATTATTTAAAAATAGAGTTTGAACTGAAAGACCTTGCAAAAACAAAATTTTATCTTGACCTACAAATCGAGAAAAGTTCTAGCGGAATATTAGTTCATCACTCTAATTACACTAAAAATGTCTTGAAACATTTTGGTATGGACAAAGCACATCTACTAAGTACTCTCATGGTTGTTCAGTCTTTAAATATAAACAAATAACCATGTTGTCTAATTGAGGAAAATGAAAAGGTATTGGGTCCAGAAGTATCATACCTGAGTGCTATTTATTGGTGCTTAATGTATTTAACACAATGCACTAAACCGAACATTTCATTCTCAGTGAATCTACTTGTTAGATACAGTTCTGCGTCAACGCAAAGGCATTGGACAATATCAAACATATCTTATGTTATTTACGTGATACAATTGATTTAGAATTCTTTTATTATAAAGATTCCAAATTTGTAGGATATGCAGATTTAAGATATCTCTCTGATACTTATAAGGGTTGATCACAGACATGTTCTGTATTTCTTAGTGGTAATGCTGTTATTTCTTGGCGCTTTAAACGAACTTTGCAACTAATTCTTCTAACCATGCTAAGATTTTAGCTCTCTATGAAGCCAACATGGAATATGTATAGTTAAAATCTTCAATTCAGCACATTCGTAGTTTTTGTCAATTGTCTTTTAGTACAAGTACCCGAGCATTATCTATGAAAACAAGGAGGCATGTATTCAATATATTAAAGAAGGATACATTAAAGGTGACAAGACGAAGCACATTGCACCAAAATTCTTTTTTACACATGAGCTTCAGAAGAACAATGAGATCGAAGTCAAACAAGTTAGTTCAATCAACAATTTGGCTAATTTGTTTACAAAGTCATTACCAAAGTCAACATTCCAAAAGCTTGTACATGAGATCAGCATGCATAGAGTTTATTATCAAACAATGTAAAGATTATTGTTGTTAGGGGGAGTAATTGATTAAGGGTAGGCATCCTGAAGCATGTTATCTAGGACATATGTGCACTGTACTCTTTTTCCTTCTCTAGGTTTTATCCCACAGAGTTTTTCTAGTTAAGGTTTTAATGAGGTAACATTATACACATCCAACACCACTTCAATAATTTTGTAGAATGTTGTACTCTTTTTCCTTTTCTTTGGTTTTTATCCCATTGGGTTTTTCCTTTGCAAGGTTTTAATAAGGCAACTGTTATTGAATGGTTGTCATCAAATGGGGAGTGTTATAAGAGAAATTATTATGGTGGATGCCCACTTTGAGGCCCTACATTAGACAAGGAAAGCAATTAGGATTAAAATCCTTCCTTATTAAGTTGCTTTGGGAGGAAGCAATCTTATTTTATAAATAAGATCATCCTTCCCCGTTCACTATGTACACATCCCTTATTCAATACAAAAAAGCTCTTCCTTTCTCCCTCTACTCTCCTCTCTCTCCTTAAACATAATTAAGGTCAATAACTCAAAAAGAAGTCGGATAAGTGGTGTTTTGGGGGGGGGGGGGGGGGGGGGGGGGGGGAGGGTGGGGAACTAAGAGGGACGATTTATAGCCAAGAAATGAGCTAGATTACGGGCGTTGAGAATTTGATGGACTGTAAATGCAATAAATCTTTGTGGTCACTCCGACTCATTTTGAGGATCTAGCCATCTTCATGAAGTATATATCCAATTCTAGCACAAAGTGATCACAAATGGAGGCAACAGTTCCAGTAACACTCTAACAACAAGAGAAACGTGGCTATTCTCTAAGGAAGTACCCAGGTATGGATGATGAACATCCAACAGATACCAACAATCCATGGGGATAATTTGGCCATTGTCAGACATGTCACATTTTTGGTAATGGAGTAGTTGTAGTTGGGCTCCTTGAGACATTATCAGGTGGGATATCCCACCAAGATCTGATAGAAGAAAGCTGTATATTTGAAATTGTACCTTTTTTTTTCACGAATACTTTAAAATGGGCAATATATCGTATCGTATCTGATACTTTACTTTTTTATATGTAAAATCCGTGTCTCTGTTGTATTTACGCCGTGTCCCTATGGTATCCATACCATATTTGGGCATCACAATGGCAACATCTTTTTTTGAAATATTATGACATTTCTCTCTTGCCAATTATTCCATTCAAAGGCTGGATATATTAACTTCCCCAATAGATGAACATCTTGAGTTTGATCCAACCATTAAATAGTAGTCTCAATCATCTCTATTGGAGACGAAATTGGAATAAGTTGGGGGCATAATTTATGGGGCAAATTATCGTTACATGAAACCCAAATGGACATTTGATAAATAAATGAGGAATTGACTCCCCTGTCGCATCACATAATACACAATAGGTATCACAAATGACATTCCATGGTAAGAGGAACGTATTGGTTTGTAAGCACCGTTGGAAGAGCATCCAAGAACAAACAGAGTGTTTACGGATATAGCCCTTAAACCAAATTAGTGGGGCACATGAGAGCTGTTGCACAGCTTGATCTTAAAATAAAGAATATATGCTGACATTAAAGAGAATTTACCATCACCTTAAAGGGTCCAGATCACCTCATCAGGAAATATGAGCATTTGGAAATACTTCATTCTGGATTCTCTCCCAATTAGTGTTGATGTTACTTGAGTTAGGAGTACAAAAATGCCACTGATTATCAATGATAAATAGACCTGCTTTAAAATTTCAGGCCTAGCCGAATATCGTACGCTGCTCTTACACCATATTGATCACTAAGCCAACCTTGTGAGAGCCTTGGATCAGTCCAAAAATTCGTACGCAAAACTGTGATCTAAGTGAGCGAATCCCACACCATCCCTATGAAGAATGAGCCGAGGGCTAAATGTCTCAGAAAGAAGAGTACTCTAATATATTTTGCAGACACCCATATGTATACGCAAGAAGGAACCCTCGATTGAATCTTCCAAACTTGCTTTGCAATGACAACATTATTGAGAGCAAATACAGATATCAATATTTTCTTCAGCCTATCTTACCTCTACCTCTTGTTGGGCCATTCATCTGCATAGCCAGACTTTTTCTAACACCGCCCTACGTTAAATATGCTCAAAGCATTTTAAATGGGTTTTTTAAATTTTATCCCTTATTCGTGCTATCTCTAAATACTCTCGAAAGCCATCTATTGAAATTTTCAATAGAGTGACAAATATTATCCCATGCTATAGGATACAAATATTGTCCCTGACCCCATTTACCCCAAAAGAAATCCCTCATAAGCCAGTCTATAATTCGAAGCACAAATGACAGAAGAAACACACAGAAGCCCAATACAAATGCAAAGCTAAAATAGTGGACCTGATCAACTGTAGATGACCAGCCCACCCCATGAGCCGGGAGTGAATCTTCTGCAACAAAGGCTCATACTCCCTTAAAGATAGCTCATTGGAATATCCCGGCATCTGAAAGGAAAACTCCCTTCACTGATATGAAGAATGCCTTTAACCTGCAACGCACTCTTATAGACAACTGAAGTAGAATTAGAACTTTTATTCTAATTTATTTACAGCTAGGCCTGCAAATCTATGAAAATTATAAAAGGAAGACCTCGAAGTTATGATTTAAATACAGTGATACAGTAATTGCCCATTAGAATTTCTAGATGTCCCACAAAAAATAAAGAGGCCATGGATTAGCCATAGTAAATCATGCTCATTAAGTATTTTTATCTTCTACCCAAAAAAATAATTAAATGGTCAAAGTAGATTCTCCGTACAATTTATTTGTTTGCATTAAAATACATAAGCATTAAATTCATAGGTGGTTAAAAATAAATTTAAAAGTAAATTTCAAAAAATAAACATCAAATAATAATTTTTTTAGAAAGAAATGATAATTGATGCGCGTTTTTGGAAATCCAACTTTCATCTTTATTTTTCACCAACCAACTTATGAATTCAATTCTAATGTTTTACATATATCAAACAGACGTATCTCATCATGGCACCCATCAAATACCTAAGAGCATAACTTGTGCTGAATAATTTACCAATCAACAAGCCCCACTACTGGTGGGCCACTGGTCTCATCTGCCACGTGTCCCTTGATCCAGCCTCTCCAAGTCAACGGCCGGGAACTCTCAGCAGCCAGCAATTAAGTGTTTTTTAAATCAAACGCACTTCATACTATGTTCCACTTTCTCCACATCATCTTCAGGAGACAGAGAGAGAAAATTCACACTAGACGCGTCTCTGATCTCTCTGTCTCTCCTTCTTCCATCGACCTTCCTTCTCTCAAGGCTCCAGGCACAAAACCTCTCTCTCTCTCTCTCTCTCTCTCTCTCTCTCTCTCTCTCTAACGAAATGGGGTCATCTGCAATGACCCCATCTCCTAAAATGTGGTCTTGGACCCAGCAAAAATCCAATTTTTACTGAGTTAATGTGTTCTAGGGCTAACTTGCTTTTATTTATGCAGTTTTTCTGTAGTGACTATTCAATGCTATGTTGGTGGTTTGTTATCAGCTGGGTGTTTTCATCAGACCTTTCTATTGATTTGAGGGGTTGTCTGTAACTACCCCATCTCCTAAAGTATGATTCTAGATCCTGAAATTTTCAATTCCAGTTGAGTTTTTGTGTAGCTCTACTAGCTTTCTTTGATTATTCAGTTCTGGGTTATTGATTATTCTATGGGATGTTGGTGATTTTGTATCGTTTGGGTGTAGTCATTACATGCGTGCATACATCGTTCTGTTGATTTGAGGCGGTTAGAGGTGGATTCTACTTCATTAGTTAGATGGGGTTCTTGAATTAAGCTGGTATTGAGGTGGGATGGCCCTCAACATTGACTTCATGGCCTGGAATCCGTTCCGTGAGCGGACGAATGGGAAGCCGGTCTTTATTGCTGTCTACGTTACTCTGCTAGTTGGCATTGTCTTCTCTGCTGCTTATGTTCTCTCATCCTTCTATGTGGGAAAACCCGTTTTCTATTCGGGCACCGCAGCCTCTTCTCCAACAGTTTTGGGTGAGTTCCTCCACTTTTGCCTTCCATTTGCCTGTTCTTATCATTATATTTTTCTGAAGTGGCATGTGTTTAGTGTTAGTTGTATATGTACTCTGTATACTTTCTTTCTTTTATCACTTGTATGGATTTTAGTAGATAGTTGTGAAGATAATTTAGAGCTGGATTTGGATTGGTGAAAATTCGATGGGCATGTAATTGCCCTGAGAAATATTTGCTTTGAGTTAATATAAGTTGGTCCGTTTTGCTTTTAGTCCTGTTGCACCATTGCAATCAGTTCACAAGTGAGACGACTTGATCCTTTTATTACATGGACTCGGCATTAGTATCAGATGTGGGTGTGTATCGGGTGTGGGTGTGCCTCAATCTAAGAAGCACGGACACTTCTAAAAAAGTGACGTGTCCGTGTAGGACACGTATCGGACACCGACATTCCTCGGACACTCTCGGACACGTGTCCGATACTATTTAGCCGCGTCCATAATTAAGAACTAAAAATCTTAATTTCGGACACTTGTTTGACACTCTTTTTGCAACATGTCCCACAATTCCTAGCTCGTGTCTATAACTAAAAAATAAACATGTGGCTCATATCTCTTGGACATTTTGTTAATACGTGGTTATTAAAACTTATAAACTTGATAGATAACAATTTTATACCATGGAAAAATATATGATTGTAAATATCAATCATATCACAAGCAAAAGACAAATAAATATTTCACTAAAGAATAGGCCTCAAGATTGGCTTCTTTTTTGCTTTTTGTATTATTTTTTTTAAGGAGGGAAAAAAATGATCCGCCCTTTTCTTTATATGGATTTTATGGAACTATAGATATTTCATGTTTAATGATTATGAATTATGTTTTAGTGTTATATTGATATTTGATAATTTGATATGTTTGTTAGTTGGTACTTGAATTTTTATTTTTTGATTGCTAAATTGATTAAAAAAGTTAAAATAATATTATTTTTTAGTAGATATTATATATATAAATTAATATATATTATTAATGTGTCCCCAACGTGTCCGTGTCCTACTTTTTTAAGAAATGCCGTGTCGGCGTGTCCGTGTCATGTCGTATCTGTGTCCCGTGTCCGTGTCCATGCTTCTTAGGCCTCAATGAAGTATGTTAAATACCTTAGAAATGAAGTATTGGCACGAATATCAGGTGCGTATGTGTCGGGTGCGGTGCGTTATGGTTTCAGGTGAGTCCGTGTATTATAGCTTGATCCACCCTTTGGGGATAAAAAAGATGGCTTGACCCATCTCACTATTATTCCTTCAAACTACTAAAATCAGTTTGTAGCTAAGATGACACTTGCTTTAGGTAGAATGGATTCTGTTTCCATCTCCCCATCCTTCTTTCCCTCAGGGTAAATGATGTACTCCACGTGGGCAGCCTTGAATTATGACACCTGGATGCAGTATGGACGGGAAAAGAACATGCGTTGGATATGGCAGGGACACATTTATGCACAAAAAATGAAGCTCTGGACGTAGTATGATTTATTTATATTTACCTTCTATTGCCAATTTCCCCCCAATCTAGGGTTGGTTGAGCTTGATTTGGCAAGGACTTTTTGGCTCACTTGTCACCTTATGTTGCCAGTTTGTAGTATCTGGGTATCACAGGCCTTGAGACAAATGCTACATATTGGCTTGCACTGTTTAGTTATAGCCAATTTAAATTTGTAAGTCAGCAGATTAAAGCTCGTGTTCAAAGGTTATGGCTAATCATTAAATATTTCTGGATCTTGAGTTACAAATACACATTAAATTTGTATGTTCCATGCACAGACACCATTTATCTCGTTTGGAGACCAACTTGAGCCTGAACCTCAGTCACCTTCTTTCTACACAAATCTAAATGCCTCCATTTTTTTTAGTTACAATCCAAGTATTTCTGCAAGTGTAACATAGTTGGAAGTTGGCACAAGGTTTTGATGTTTCTGTAACACAGGTGATCAGCTGAAGGGTGGAAGTTTTATTTTAGATAGAAAAAGATTACTTGTTTATGTATATAACAGACATGTCAGTGTGTGGATGTATGTATGAGAGAGTATGTACAGTGTCTGCCGTCCAAAGTTGGACAGGTTGCTTTGGTTTCTCATTTTGACAAATGGGCACCACAATTCAAATATCCTAGCCATTCACTGCCCACATTGATAACCCATGTACAGAATTTTGACCCTGTAAATTCTTTTGCTTTCTACATGTTGAATGTGAACTGTTGCCTTTTTTTCCCCTTAACCATTAGACATCTGGGATGTTTTTCTGTGCATGTGCATTTATTTTGAAGCTCATTATATCAATGACTAGGGTAATTGAAATGTTCGGCCCCATTTTACTTTCTTGAAAACCTAATAGAGAGATTTGACGTTACATGATTTCGATATTAATGTCTTCCAATGTGAATGTCATTTCACCGTGGAGATAATTATTTGACACTGCATTGTTTCAGTATGAATGCATGTTAATGTGAATGCCATTTCAGATGTGGATTCCTCTCAGACGAAGCAGTCACTCAATGTTTCTCAACTAGTCACCAATAATTCAGCAACCCAGAATGGATTTGTGGCACCTGAATCTAAGAACCAAAGCATATGGTCTAGGCCCATATGGGAGCCCCCACCTGTTGGTACCAAAATGCCACATTCAAAGGAGTTCCAGCTGACAAAAGCAATGGTTGAGTTTCGAGCTAAAGATAATGTCATCATTGTAACCTTTGGAAACTATGCGTTCATGGATTTTATCCTGAACTGGGTCAAACACTTAACTGATCAGGGTGTCTTTAATCTTCTTGTAGGTATGTTTCTGTGATCTTCAACTGCTTTTGAGCTACATGCCTGCGCGAGCATTATTGTTTCATTATATACTCAAATCTGTGGTTCTTTGTCATGCTTTTAAAATGTTAAAATTGTTGTTACAGGTGCAATGGACACCAAACTTTTGGAGGCTTTATATTGGAAAGGTATTCCTGTTTTTGATATGGGCAGTAATATGAATACAATTGATGTTGGTTGGGGGACACCAACATTTCATAAAATGGGGAGAGAAAAGGTTATTTTGATAGATGCTATCCTTCCCTTTGGTTTTGATCTGTTAATGTGCGATACGGACATGGTTTGGTTGAAGGTATGTTTTTGTTGTTATAGGTGTTTAAGTTTTGTTTAGCTGGCCTAACCAGTCTCCTTCAATTGCTTGAATTCTAAGATAAATGCTTTTGGTTTTACACTGGTAGAAAAGTCTATTGACTATTTTATAGATTTTTGAATAAGTGAAATGTGTGTTATTTGATTGGATGAGATACATGCCAGTAGTTGGTTGCATCTGTACTTTAACATGACTTTGGTCTCTTTCAGTTAACTTCTAATGTCATTTTTAATACTTTTTTATATCTCGTATGGATGTTTGGCATAAACCCATCTTGGAAGTTCGAACCATGTTGTTTGTACATACATTCTCGCATTGTATTACTTTTTAACCAGTATTTGTGGAGGAAAAGTGGATTACATCATTATCCATGATTGAGAACTGTAGATGTTAAATGAGAACTGCCAAAATTTGGTGATTCAACTGAAGAATAGAAGAGATTGTTTGAAAATTTAGCAGACTAGTTCTACTTTCATGCAAGGAAACCTAATTGATTTTTATTTTTTATTTTTAAAGGATTTTTGACTGCAAAAGAAATTATGGAACTGTATTGAAAAGAATACAATAGAGTCCTTTGGGTTAGGTTATACAGTTATTAGGTTGGAAAAAAAATATGTTCTGCTTATCTGTGTGGTATATGCTAAAAAGTCCAGTAATATATGTGACCAAAATGACAACTTATTTTTTATTGTATTTTTGTTTTCTTTTCACAGTATAGAATAAGCCTGTATGGTTTCATGGACAATGAATTTTGTAATTTTAAAATTGGCAAAGGGCAAAATGATAGTATTTGTAGAACCATTGAAACAGCGCCATGCATTGCAATTAGTAGAACCTCTTTGATTCAAAGCTACATTTTAGGCTGATTTTGTTAATAAGCTAGTGAAGACACTGTGCAAATTCCACAGAAAGAAGGCAATTAATCCTTGATTCATTAATATATGTGGGAGTTTGTGTATAGTTTTCTTTATGTCTTTCTTCCATCTTATCCTCATTTCATTTTCTTTCATATGTCATGATTTCCCACTCACTCATCTTTGGAACAGAATCCACTTCCATATTTTGCTCGTTTTCCTGAAGCAGACATTTTAACTTCAAGTGATCAAGTAATACCTACTGTGACCGATGATAGTTTGGAAATCTGGCAACAAGGTGAATGTAGTGTCAACTCTCTCTCTCTCTCTCTCTCTCTCTCTCACACACACACACACACATGCATGTATATATGGAAAATTATCTAGTATGGACCTCTTGCAAACTTTTAATGGGGTCACTTCTTTTCCCATACTGCTAGTTTAAAGCTGCCCCTGTGAACTGACATATGGCTGAAGATCACTCTGATTGGAATATTATTCACTGCTAAACTGAAGCACTTGATGTCAAAATCCTTGTGAACTGTCGTATTTGCAAACTTTTTGTTTGGTGCTCTGGTATTCATAAGTATGTGGGGATAGGAAACTACATCATTGATAGGTATTCATTTTGATTGATTGGAATTGGTGGCTATCAGATAACCAGAGTGTTTTTTGTACCCTAGCCTATCATGCAGTTTCCCATACCCATGTACTTGTGGATGTTAAGTATATTATTCTTCCGCTTCCTAATAGCTTAAGCTTTTGGGATGTATTGGCTAGCCAAACTTGACATGGTATCAAAGCCACACTAGGTCACGAGTTCTAACCTTCAGGAGGCTTTATTCCTCCACGTTGCTTGGGCAAGCACGTATCGCTGGGTAGACACGTCTAGGTTGCAAATTCGAATGGTGTCCCATTCAAGGTGGGGTGTTAAGTATACTGGTCGTCCACTTCCTAGTCGCTTAAGCTATTGAGATGTACTTTTGGCTAGTGGGACTTGACAGTGGATCCTGGTGGGCCACCCAAAAAGTTTGCAAAGGGTTCTCACTAGATAATTTCTGCACCACCACTCACACTCGTGCACACAATTGGACGGGCTCTTGCTTAAAACTACCTTGAAGGACCCCAAACTGGGCTGCACCCATAATCACCCTAAATCCCTCTCCTCCTGAAATGCCATTTAGCATTTCAGCTCATTTGACACTGATATCAGATATCACTGATATACACCTTTGAATGCTCCATTTATTTATTTATTTTAAAGCTTTATGCATCTGAGGTTCATAAAAACATTAAAAACTTGGACCCATAAATCTAGTGTCTAGAGAAGTGACACCCATAAAATCCAAGAGTTTTTCTTGTAAAATCATAATCGTTTTCAGGGTGCTGATTTTACCAATGCACTAACTATATAAATCTTTCAATATGCCAATCACTAAGGCAGAAAACAATTTACAATGTTCTTTTATACTAAACAATTTATTTTTATGTTGTTGTTTAAATTGAATGTGTTTGTTCATTCTTCAATTCTTTCTCAAATTCAATAACTTATCTTTCAGTAATCCGTCTTCCTAAACAATATTTGCTGCACATTCACAGTAAGTGGTGCCTACAATATTGGTATTTTCCATTGGAGGCCTACGGATTCTGCAAAAAAGATGGTTAGAGAGTGGAAAGAAATGCTTCTGGCTGATGAAAAGATATGGGATCAGAATGGTTTTAATGATCTTATGCATAAAAGCTTAGGACCATCTGTTGATGAAGAAAGTGGACTTGTTTATGCTTTTGATGGTAACCTCAAGTTAGGAATCTTGCCAGCAAGTATATTTTGTAGTGGACATACATACTTTGTACAGGTAGGCCCCTTGATATGCTACTGAAAATGAATTATTATTTTTTAAAATAATCTAAAGTAAGATACCTGATTTCTTAATTTATATTCATCTTTCTCATTTTTTCATTTCACCTCTTCTGTATTTTATGAAACGAATGATTATTTTTTGCCAAAGAAAGTCATTGTAGTTACTTCCAAAGCCCATGAGACTGCATTGGTAATTGGCAGGCTATGCATCAGCAGCTCAAACTGGAACCATATGCTGTGCATACCACCTTTCAGTATGCAGGCACTGAAGGAAAGCGCCATCGTCTACGTGAAGGAATGCTCTTCTATGATCAACCAGAATATTATGATACACCAGGTGATCACTCTGTGTATGGAGTCACTTGGCTCTGACATAATACTAGGTGTCAGATCCTTTCCAAATTTTGCATGTGGTTATTAGATGAGTTTGGAATATTTGTAGAAAACCTTCTACATTGGTCCATTTATTTATGTTATATAGATGCTGCAAATTTTAAAATTCAATAGCCATTTGCCATTAGTGATTCTCAAAGTAAGAGAAGACTGAATGCCATTAGGGAGCTGCTGCCTAAGTGGCTATAGAGGGTGGGAGTCTCTGGACAGTCTATGGAAACATTCTGATTTTCAGAAGCATAATCTTTGTGATGAATTGATGATGGCTGAGCAGAGCATCAAGATTCTTGAAATCTGTCTTTGTGTGAATGATGGATTTGTGACATTTGAGCTCTGTATCAAGCATGTTCCAGTTCTTGGTAGTTTGTAAATTGATCCATGGTTTGGCTTGATTACCTCATACGCTGTTCCTGTATTTTACACAGTAGCTGTTAAAAAGGGATTCACGTTAGTATAAGTTGCAAACGTAGATCTTTTCTGATCCTGGGTTTTATCCTAGAATGTCCAGAAGATAAAAGAGAAGCAAAAAAGAAAATACCGGTAAGGAGAAAGAGAGGAATGAACTAAAGAGTCAAAATAACTTATTAGGGAGAACCCTAGCTATGCTTCTAAAAATTACAAAAATGCCCCTCGATTAATAGTATTTATACAACAGTCCCTGGTACACTACAAATTATAAATAAGTCCTTTCTCTTACTCACAACAGTAGAGAATTATGAAGTCTTAGGTGCAAAAGTGAAATAAATCACTATGTTCAGATGTGTCTTCAGGCTTCGAATGATATTATGCTAGTTTTTATTTTATTTTACTTCTATTATATTATTTTTGTTTTTTCATTTGCTAGTGGTGTTAGATAGAAATTATACATCTGATCTATGATGCCTAGATATGACATGGATATGATCGGGGCATGCCTGATAGACCTGGCAAAGACATGAATTTTATATATTAAAAGTGAAGTATCGGATATGATCGAATATGATACAACACGATACATTGCCCATTTTGATATATTTGTGCATCATAATATCTCCTAGTTTACAATCATCATAGAGGGAAGAAGGCATTGCCCTAAAGAAGTTTAGAGTTAGCCTCTAATCTAAATTTTGTTGAATCTTATTCCGAAGCTGCCTAAGTTGGGAATAAGACCAGAAGGAGAAAATAATATTTTCAAGTTTGCTAGAATGAGGGAAAGGAAATGTAGGGACTTAGATAATATCAAATGTATAAAGACCGACGATCAAAAGGTTTTAGTGAAGGACATTGATATTAAAGAAAGGTGGAGAGAATATTTTAGCAAACTTTAAAATGAAGATCTTATAATAGGCGTAGGAACGGGAGAGAATACTACATTTGCAGGACATGCCTTCTATTGTAAAATTAGTGTAATAGAAGTGAAGAAAGCATTGGCAAGAATGAAGTTAGGAAAGGCTACAAGGCCAAATGAAATTGATAGAGGCTTGGAAGGGCTTAGGAGAAATTGGATGGATTTGGTTAACTAGGCTCTTCAATAAGATATTAAGGACAATGAAAATGTTAGATGAATGAAGAAGAAGTGTTGTATTACTTGAATGCAAGAACAAAAGAGATATGCAAAGTTGCACTCAGTATCATGGGATTAAACTTATGAGTCACACTACGAAACTATGGGAGAGAATGATGGAGTAAAGCTTAAACAAATGACCCAGTTTGTTGAAAAATCAATTTGATTTTATGTTAGGAAGGTCAATTATGCAAGTTATCTTCTCACTTAGGTAATTTATAGAAAAATACCAAGAGAAGTGGGAAAATCTTCATATAGAGATGAGAATATCGAGACAAATGTGTGGCAAAACTAGGAAACATAGAATCAGAAATAAGTACATTCGGGGGCATTTAAGGCTAGTATTAATCGGTGATGAATTAAGGGAGACTTGTTTAGGATGGTTTGGACATGTCCAATGTAGGCCAATAACGGCGCCGATGAGGAAAAGTTTTTCCATGAAGTGAATGCCCCTTAAGGAAAAGGGATATGCCAAAGGGGAGATGGATGGAAGTTGTAAAAATAGATTTGAAGAAGTGCAACTTATTTGGTGATTTTGGCCCAAAATAGATTGGAATGATGAATAAAATTCATTTAACTGACACTAACGTAGTTAGACAATGCTTTGATGACGATGACAATGATGACGATTCCATAGTTTCCCGAGTAATAGAAGACCAATAAGGCCTTTTCATATAAAAAAATCCTAATTAGCAACCAGGATCCGATTAGAAATGAAACTAAGACTTTTAACAAGTATTAAATAATAAGTACTATGAGTTTTGACCCATGCATTGACTGTAATGCTATGGTTTCAATACTAAATACGATTTTTTTTTGAGTCTTTTGACCTATGCAGTTTGCTTGAATTAAATCGACTTGGCTTGAGAATACTAAACTGAGCTCAAGATCAAGCTCAAGCTTGACTAAAAATTAGGCCCAGCCAAGCTTAGGCTTGAGCATGGCATGGCAATGCAAATCAAGTTTGGATTTGAGTCCTGCCCGACTAAGTAAATGAAGTACGAGAAAATTTCCACCTCAACGCCACTTATTAGGGATGGCAACGGGGTGGGTTTGATATGGATTGGGGTAATCCTAAACCCGCCCCATCTCAAATTTATCTCATTTAAACCCGATTTGCCTTGTGACGGGTCACTGATATGTGAAACCAAACCTGCCTAGTTTGAGTCAAGTCAAATTTAAAGCTTAAAACTTTTAGATGAGAATGTGTGTAGTATAGATTGAACATGCTTTAGTCTCTTCCCACACGCCTTATATTAAGGCCCAAAACCACCTAAATCACATGGGTTTTGTCTATCACTTTAGTAATAAGTATATAAATATTATATATTTGGGGTGGGGCTAGGTTGGGACAACAAAATCCAAACCTGCTCCACACCAAAAAAACCACTGCCATACCGGCCCCTAATAGGAGCCGTCAGGGTGGGTCCCCATTTAGATCTGACCCAGTGACATCCCAACCACTTATATGGACACCATTTGTGCATCACTATGTGGTAATCCACTTTTGATCACCAAAAATTAGAGGGAAAGATCAGTGAAGGGCTATGCATGGATAAGGAATGGTCTAAAGCTCAACCTATTAAATCTCTATAAGAGATTTTAAGACACTAGAGATCAACAGTGAAGTGTCATCTTTTATGTCAGCAACGCCCCATTTAGCTACTTGTCCAAAATGTTGCAAATAAACTTGAGTTTAATATAGAACCTTTGAAATATATTTAGTAGCATACCTCAAATGAATTAAATCTTTAAAAAGAAATCGAAAATAGTCAATTTATTAGTATTCTGATAAAAATTTATAGTTTGTATTAAACATGTATTTATGATAACACACACGGAGCTAGGTCAAGCACCTTACTAAGCCAAGCTTGAGTGGATTTCAACCAAGCCTCTCAACAAGTTGAGCTTGAGTCGAGCAAAGCTGGACCTAACTTGAGCTTGAGTGAAATTGAGCCAAGCTGAGCTATATTACCAGCTAGCTTGGTTTGTTGACAGCCCTAACTGAGGTCATGGGCTGCATTGCCAAGTGTGGGAGAGTCAGAGAGGTGAATGGGCAAGTTATCATAAAGGCATTCTTGTCTTTTTTGAGAAAGAGATCATTCTGATAAATTTTTTCCCTCTAATGGCCATTCACAAATCGTGATGCAGCAGGATATCTGAAAGTATTTTCAAGTCATTGTGGGAGATCTACTAGTTGCAATTTAGAAAGGGACTTTACTAATAAAGAACTTGATAGGTTGTAAAAATATTGCCCTAGCAAATATTAAAACTACAGCTATTGAGTTATATTGTGAACCAGCATGGGCAAAATTGTAATAGTAAGTTCTTAATTTTTTAACTCTTGCTTTTTCCCCCAAAGCATTGGCAAAGCCCAAACTGGCACTATCAAAATCTGAAGAAAATTTTCATGTTATGGTTTCCATACAATTTCTCTTTTTAATATAGGTTATCCTGTTATCCTGCATTCAATTTGTTATGAAGACTTGTCTGCAATGCTCATAACTTTGTTTAGAAAAATTCTGCAGGTGGTTTCTTGTCTTTTAAGCCATCGATTCCAAAGCAGTTGTTGCTAGATGGGAAACATACTGTTGAATCCCACTTCGCTCTAATTAATCATCAAGTATGCATCAGGATTATCCATTGACTTAGTCTATATTCCTTGCAATGTACATAGTTTCACAAATATTATACTTTATGTATTGAACATATGCTTCACTCAATTGTTCTTCCCAGATGAAGCAGATAAGAACTGCACTATCTATTGCTTCATTGTTGAAACGGACACTGGTGAGTGCTGGTGAACCCTGGGAATTGCCCTTATCTCAATTTCTTTGTTTTAGTTATTACATTATAAATCTTTATAGGGCAAGGTACTTTTCGTGTTTTTCTATCTTTTTTCAAATGGGATTTTCTTTTGTTACTGAATAAATGATTCTTCTTGTTATTGATATGAGACTTGATTACAAGCTACAGTGTGGAATCCACTAGACTCGAGGAAATACACTATATTTTGTCAATTTGAACTTCGGTCTCTCTATAGTATAAGCATGATTTGTTTATATGTATGATATGAGACATTTTTATATAATAAAAATAAAAAAAAGAATAAGCAAACTTTGGGAACATACAAAAATGGCAGCATAAAATGCCACTTATCTGGTAAGTAGTTATCTCATACAATTAAGTTTAAGTGAATAATTGTTACTTGTTACATGATTGGAACATTGTTAATCAGTTCATGTCATGCTTTAAACAGTTTAAAATTGTGTCCGATGGCCTAATTTCTTTTATATTTTTAGGTGATGCCTCCATTGTGGTGCAGATTGGATAGACTATGGTTTGGGCATCCTGGAGTTCTTGAAGGGACAATTACAAGGCAACCATTTCTATGCCCTTTGGATCATGTTTTTGAGGTATTTAGATTTTTGGATATGATTAGCAAGAGGATGGATTGAAAATTTCATATGAGAAAAAAACTGGCTTTCTAAGGAGTCTTGTAGTCATTTATTCAGTATTTACTATTTTCTTTTCTTTTCTTCTAGTTGTTATCATTGTATTGTTTGATCAAACTGAAATTTATTGCAAATAAAAAGGAAAGGATATTCATCTTTTAGTGCCATTGTACTACTCCACAGGATACAAGCTTGTAATATGAATCCATAAAATCTTGAACTTGGCAGGACCCAGTTTATGTGCTTAGGATGTCCTCATCTCATGCCCATCATAAAATTTTATTTTAATTCTGCACAATTCTTTCTTCTATAAGATCAAGCATCCATTGACAATCTGCCATTTGTACTGTTAATAGGATGAAGTTGTTTAACCTCTGTTGTCTATATACTCTATATGCAACCATTCAAAAGGACATTGGCTTCAGGCACTTTGATCTGGTAGCTATTCAGAGTCCCGAAACATGATAAAATTTATTGGGCGAAATAACTATATGTTTTCACTTGCCTTGCTGCATGTACTGCTCCCAAACTATACTATATTACTCTCTCATTAGGTGCTTCGAAATTTTCTCAAGAATTGTCTATTTGTTCTTTTGGCTTCTTTTAAATGTAAAAATATATAGGAGGGTGTTTACATTCACTTGTTATTATTCTTGATTCCCTCCCCCGTCTCAAGCAAGCACACAAGATTTGTTAGGCAACACTGGCCCTGTCCATGTGGTCATGTTGTGACCCCCCATCTTCTTCTTTCGCTCACCAACTCTCTCTGTCTCTCCAACTGACCTTTGCATAGGCACACAAGGAACACCGCCGGCTTCTGTTCAGCTGCCTGATGAAGGGACTATGTTCCATGTGTTTTTCTTCCCCATCATTAGTTCTTGACTGACCCATTCATGAAACCTATAAGTCTGTCAGTATTATGTATTATGTAAGTTCAGTTGAAATGCATTAGTGAAATGGAATCAGAATGAGGGTTCTGTACTATATTGTGTATATTAGTTTTGGTATGAGCTGATTGAGCCCTTCCAATAGTCCAATTTATAATGGAAGAGGAGCCTATTTAGGATACAAATCAGTATAAATGTACTGGCTAATTTACGGCTATCAAATCCCAAAATGGAAACTATACAATTGAGACTTGAGAGTATGAATCGAAGAAGGCAACTGTATATTCTAAGTCAACCCCGTGCGGGGTTTTTGCTTAGGGACTAACCTTATGGGTCGTGGCTAATTCATTGGCTGGGCCCTATGCCTGAGCTTAAATGGGCTTGCCTTTACACTCCCTTTCAAATTGTTGTGGAGCTGATCAGAGCATCAATTTGCCAGTCAGAAAATTATGTTGACTTTTGGCCATAACTTTGGTGAAGAGATCTACAAGTTGATCTTGTGATGAAACATGGGATACTTGAATAGCACTAGAGGGAGCATGCTGGCGAATAAAGTGACAGTCGACTTCTACATGTTTGGTCCTCTCATGGAATATGGGATTCGTGGCAATGTGAATGGCATTGGAGTTGTCAGCAGAGAGTGGAGTGGGCCTGAGAAGAATAACCCCAAGTTCATGAAGAAGTCACTAAAGCCAAATTATCTCATTGCTAGGGGATGACAAAGACCATTATTCAGCTCCATCCGGAGATTTGAAAATGGTAGTTTGCTTCTTGCATTTCCAAGATATAAGAGAATTACCCAAAAACATGCAGCAACCAGTGTTGGATCACCGGACAACCAGCCTAATCAGCATTTGCACAGGCTTTGTGCTATAATGAGGACTTGGAGTAGAATAAGCCATGTTCAAGGGTGCCACAAATGTGTTAAAGTATGTGATAGACAACTACAAGATAATCTGTGTGAGGATAACTAAGTGTAACTTTCTTTTCTTCACATGAAAAAATGGACCTTATGTTTTATATATTTTGATGAGGTACATGTCAATTGGGCCGATGTTCATATAAAGTTAAATTGTTTAATATACTGGAAAGTCTTGGAGCTGCTGCTTACCTGACACATTGCAAGCTATATGTACTCTTAGGACTGAGAAGATCACAGAAATAATGCAAATGTGTTAAATGGATAACCTTTTGCATTTAAGGATGCACCACTCTTTAACTAATGTTGCCAGCGTTTTTTAAGTATGACATATTGAAAGTTATTGAAATTTCTTATCCTAACCACAGATTTCAAGCAAGAAGCTAACAGGATCCCATGTTGTTTTGCAGGTGAATTTCATGTTGAAACAATTACCGGAGCAGGAATTTGGCCCTGGGATTGATTTCAGAGAATATTCTTTTCTTGACAACCCGTTGCTGCCCAAAATGGTACTATCATGTTTAGATACATAAATCTAGAATAAGTTTGGTTTTTTTTGTTTATTTTTCCCATATGTCTGGTTCCCTTTTTATCGCTTCAGGTAAAGGATTCACTACTTGAGGTTGAACTTTGTGAGGAGCGATCTCCACATTGCCATACAGCCAACAAAAAAACTGATCAGGGGACGTTAAGATTTCCTAAACATAGCAGTGAAGAAACGGTAGTATTATACTATTATTTTCTTTCTAATAGGATGCTGTAGTGAAAAGTTATTCTCATTCAAGCATGTTTTTCATTTGATCATTTGCCATTGTGATTGATAATTTTTTAAAAACTTATTTTAACTTGCGCTTCGTATTAATGTTTTTTCTTATACCTTTGAAATATATTTGCAAATTTTACAAGATGCAGCCCATTTTACTATGAGAATATCAAAACTAGAACCTGTGAATTTGAGTAGAGTGCAAACATTTGAGCTTGGTTTGGTAAGAAATCGGTTCAATTTGATGTGGTAAAGATGTCCAGTTAATACCTATTTTGCAGAATTTCATCTATTTCTCAAAATTGTGAAATAATTAACCCAATTGTTTTAATAATATAAAAACTTTTCAAATGCTACTGTTTTCTTATAATTATTATTTATTTATTTTGAGATGGTAATGACTGCTCTCTCTCTCCCTCTTTCTCTCTCTCAATAATGGGTACTACATGCTTTAGGAACAGTATAAGATAACCATACCGTTGCCCACTACAGCAAGAGAAACTATTCCCTTACAAACTACTGCATAGAATTCTTAATTTCTTACCAAAGAAACACTCAAAAATAAAATCGAGTCTCATCAACTCCCTTTTTCCCCAACAAGTCAGCCTCAGGTACAAAATGCCACCATGTTGCTGCATAAATTACAAATCTTACTTAAAAGGAAAGGCATTCTCCTCTTTTGATCCCCTCATTTCTTAATCTGCCTGATGTCATTCTTTGAATGTCCTTAAGGGATTGTTCGTTTCATGCAATAGAATTCCTAGGAATTGAAAGACTTTTATTTCTATAAATGGTTAAAAGATGAATGGTCAAAGATGAACTCCAAAAATGACTATCAAATAACCTCCAATTTAATAGAAATTGAATAAAGGGAAGATGGAAAATGAATACCCAGCAATCACCCTAGTTATTAAACCCTAGGGAAGGCAAGGTCTCATCTACATCTCCACCTTAAATGCTTCGCACTCAACTTTTAACAATACTTCGTTGCAGCTTATCTCACCATGAATTCTTATGCTTTTAATTCCTATTTCTGATATGCAAACAAACAGGTTCTTTAGGACTAATTTGCCTGTAAAATGCTGACTATATATCCTAAGTGCCTGATGGGTTTCATTAGATTTCTTTTGTCCTCACATTCCCAAGAAAGGAAGTAATCTCTCCCCCATGCGTTTTCTCAAAACACCACCCATTCCTGTGGCGGCTGCTTTGCACGTTGCTGCCCCATAGTCCATCCACATTTAACTTACCCTGTCTGATTCTGGTGTTCTCCAAGTTAGCTTCCTCTGTTTTATTTTCTTTCCCCAACCAATTATGCTTCTGAATTCATCAAGATGTCCAATGTTCAGCCCTTAAATTTATCTCTAGCCAAAGTCCTGTGAGAGAGTCTCCGCCTTTATCAGCTAAAAATCTCATCCACTTGCATCTCTTTTTTATTGAGTAATCTTTTATTTAGCAACCAAAAGAAAAACTGACAATTCTCTTCATTCCATATTCACCATAAAATTGCTTGTAACGTCATTTTCTTGAGATAGTATCATGTGCTTATTTCTTGAGATGGCATCTGATGCTTGGCTGTAAATATTTAGTTTGCTCTGTTTCTCAGATTGTGCAAGTGGGGCTTATGTTTCTGATATACCAACTGTAATCTATTGGTATAATTGCCATTGCCATCTCTTTCCGGATGGGAGAATCCTGACCATTCATTTGGTGATTAGAAAGTAGTTGAGAAAAATACAGTAAAGAAAACAAGAGCCATCTACAGGGGGGACCCACTTGTACAAATTGATAAACCACCAGGCAAATTATTCATCTTCACAGGTCAAAGCATCGGATGTTTCTTCTGGCAGATAAAATGTTGATCTGTGCATTTCAATTTCTCTGAACTCTTATAAGCTGCTATCTATTTCACTAAAGGTCTAGCTGACAGTAGGACTTCTTCTCACAGTTCATATCAGCGTTCTCTGCATACAAGGATGTCAAAGTTATACGGTTCTCTTCAATGGAAGATGTCTTCCAAGGTTTCACAGACAAGGCAAGTTCTCTATAGTTTATCTTTGTGTGTGCGTGTGTATGCGTGTCACTTAATGGATGCCCCTGACAGTGCTATCGAGTGCACCTCTCAATTAAGGTGGAGCTTACCAATCCACCCCCCTTACAATCACTAAACCCCTGAACTGGCACTCACCCAAATTTGATGACACTCATCTGATCTATATCCACTGTTATATTGAAAAGAAATGCATAGCTAAATGCTCACTAAATTTTGGGGCCCCATATCAAAGGTTAGAACGATCAGATTAGGCTTTTTTTGCTGTGTGTGTGTGTGTGTGAATTTCTTACTCTCTATTGGTAGGCCTGCATCTTAATTGTGCACAAGCCATCCCACACCAAAATGATTTTGTGAATTTCTTATCCGCTATTGGTTGGCATGCATCTTAATTGTGCACAAGGCATCCCACACCAAAATGATTCCCACCTTCCTTTTGACACCCTAACTATTCACCACCACACCCCTGATCCTTCCACACCACCACATCCATGAATTTTACACTGGATCCAATCTGACAGCTTATATGAAAATCTTTTAACGCTTTCATTGCACTTGATTTTGGGGTCCTAAATATCTCGACTTTAAAATATAGTCTACTTGATTTTTGGTTCATCCCTTATCCATGTACAGGCTTTTCAGTCCCTCTGAACCCTATGCCTGATTCATCTGGGAGGGTTCAACATTGCAGTTATTCACGTCCTGTGCATACTAAGTTGCTCAGGAGATCATGACAAAAGTGTAAACTTATAGTTGAAGATTAATTTGGTATCTCAAATCAGCCTATTGTCATTTAAGCCTCTTTTCTGTCCTCTTTATCCTGTAAAGTGGGCCCCTGGCCCCCTATTTGACATGTATTTAGTTTTATTTGCATGAGAATTGCTTCTTCTGTAGAGGCATGTGTGCACCTTGTGGGGCCCACCTGGGTGCACAGATTTAGGAAGAGGGGGCTGTGGGAAGGCTATGCATAGATCAGGGATGCCCCAAAGATCAGTGGTGAAAAGTGGGCCCTAGTGGTCCCCATAGAGCTAGATTGCACTCATAGGGTCTCATGTTGGCATGCCTGTGTAATGTGTGGCTGTTATGGGGCTTCAAAGTTTCTGCCTTTGGTAGAGGCATTTTTGGTTTAGCTAACTTATAATGACCCTATTAGTGTGTAGGTGCAGCTGCGTTGCTGTGTTTAAATGATGTATGCTGCCCCCCCCACCCCCCACACACACACACCAGAAACCCAGGAAAACAAACGTAAAAAGGGGAAAAGAAAGAAAAAAAAAACTTGATGCATGGGATTTTTTTTTTAATCCCCTAAATGAGGGATAGCCTCGTTCAAATTTCTGCTTATGTTAATTTTCAATTACATACTGGCTGCAAATTATTTACTAATGAAGTGAACTCAGGAGAGAGAGGCCAAGTTTAGGAACAGGGTGAAGCGTTACGTGGGGATATGGTGCTGTGTGCAGAACAGAGATCGTGGCCACATCTATTATGACATGTACTGGGATGAGAAACCTGGTTGGAAACCAGCTCCACCTTCAACTCCAGAGGATGACCATCCGCCTTGGTAGATACTTGATCCCGCCCACCTATATAAATCATCTTGAGAACATTCAGTTATCAAATGGCCTGTAGTCAGTTGACCCCAAAAGGTAAAGAAATTTTCTCCTGTGGGTGAACAGAAACCTTCTTTTTTTTTTTTGTCCCATTGGAGGGGTGATGCCCCTTTTGTGTAACATTTGCAGCAATTTTGACATTCAGATTATTCCAAGATGCAATTTAATAATTGATGGGTTTTTTTTCTTTTTTCTTTCTGGCTCAAGGATACAACCTGTGTAAGTGTTGAAAAATCCTCAGATGAGATCATTTTAAATCAGTACTACATTGGGAGCTGCTATTGGAGCCCACCACTATCAACTCATCATATCCATCAAATAAAATATTGATAGTGGACAGCAATCGGAAAACTTCCAAGTATAGACGATACAAAAGATAATTGAGTGCATTGGTTTGGTTTTATCCTTTCAATTAAGAATTGGAAAAATATGTAAAAGGAATATCATGAAAATTTTAGAATTTGACTGGGAACTTTGAGTGTGCATGTGCACTAAAAGGTCAGTTGGATGCACAGAAAACAAACAAAGAACAAATTTGAGTTGGGGAATGTTTTCTTCACCTTCATATTCTCTACCTTTACTTTGTTTTCTTGCTTTGAAGCAACTGGGTGTGGATGCATGTTGCGCAGGTGTGGCCCAGAGAAAATATAGGATATGATAGATTTAGCAAAATAGAAGATTGGCCTTGTGGACCCACTCATAGATTGGTGGTAAGTGGTGAAAACTGGGTTTAAACCAAGTAATGGAAAAAGAAAAAAGCTTTTCCGTGAGGCAAGTGGCATACTAAGCAAATAGAATTTGAACAGTTCATTGCTTCTACCCACATTCTGGGGTTTCAATCTATTTTGTAATTCATTGCTTCTGAAACTCACCATAACATCATGTTTTAACTTCAAAATAATTTTCACTCCAACAGAATCAGTTTTATAGCAGCTATGATTTTAAGACACAAGAAAGATGGAAAGCATTACTCTGGTGCCAGGAGGAGTGGTTCAATAGATTCGGCAGTTTTATTCCTTCTCCACAAACATGTCAGAAGCAAGTAAATGAACCCACCAGAGAAGAAGCCAAAGAACCAACCAATATTGTATATAACAACAAGAGCACCTGCACAGGCTTTAAGACTTCCAACCTTGTGAAGGAAACCTGGAATCACAGGAAGAATTGCGATCACTAGAGCAGCAATTGCTCTCAGATTGTAACCACTGCAGTAATAGTACCTCCCAAGACGGCTTGTTGAATAGAGCGCATTGACATCCAACATCATCCCACAGACAAGGTAGTAATCCGCGAGAATTATCCCCCCAATTGGCCCCAAAATGGCAGAGTACCCAACCAGCCAGGTATAGACAAAGCTATTGGCTGATGCAAAAATCTTCCAAGGCTGGAAGAGAACCCCCAAAACTGCGGTCACAAGCGCCGCCTGTGAGAAGCTGAAATGGGAGGGGCTGAGATTGACAAGCGCATTGGCTGGTGCCACAGCATTGGCAGGGATATTGGTAGTAAGAACAGCAAGCACGATCCCAATCATCCCAATCACCTTGCTGAAAACTCCCCCAATCTCCCCAAGAAGAGTGATGGGATTGGAAATCACATGCCCAAAGATCACCTCTGTTGAGGAGGTGACTGCCAAGCCGGCAAATGCGAATGCAGTAATGAACAAAGGCATCCCTACCTGCCCAAGAACCTGATCCCTCTGGCTCTTTGCATATCGACTAAAATCTGGAATGTTAAGGGAAACACTAGCCCAGCTGCCAATACAAGCAGTTAGAGAGGGGAAAAACAAAGCCCAGAACTCCGAATTGGTAAGCCTGGAAGGCAATGACAGCATCCTCCCCAAACCCCCAGCTTTAATATATGCCCAGCAGAGCAGTAAAAGTGTCAGACCAATGAGAACTGGAGAAGAGTACTTCTCCATGTATCGAATCCCAACCATCCCCTTCCACATTATAGCCAGTTGAGCTGCCCAGAAGGCGAAAAAGCAGGAGAGCTCAAGTGGGGTGGTGCCCAACCATGAGATTGTCACCCCAAATGAGGAATTCTTGATTGAAGATGGGAGGATTATGTAGATTGCTTGGCCACCAATCCAGGTCTCAACTCCAAACCAGCCACAGGCAACTAGGGACCGGAGGAGGGTGGCGACGTGGGCCCCATGAACGCCGAAAGCGGAGCGGGCAAGGACAGGGAAGGGGATGCCGAAGCGGGTTCCGGGGATGGCAGTGAGGATGAGCGTGGTGAGAGTGATGAGGTTGGCGGCCAGGAGGGTGAGGATGCCTTGCCACCAGGACATGCCTTCTTGGACCAGGCTGGCCACTACATAGTAGGTGGTGACGCTGGTGACCAGACCCACCCAGAGGCTGGCCATGTCATAGGCCGAAAGGGTGCGCTGGGAGAGAGAGATGGGTGCCAGATCTGGGTTTGTGTGGTTCTCAATGATCTCTTCTTCTTCAGCCCTACCTACACCTGCCATTGCTGCTTTGTACTGTAGAGAGCTTTTTCTGTTCTGTCACTTGAGCTGTGAACTCTAAAATGCTCTACCTGCCATTTTGGAGCAGTTCTGGAACTGCAGGGTGTCTCTCTGTAACTCTGTAGCAATCCAAAATAAGGGTGATTACTGAGGAGAAGATGAAGAGTGGAGGTAGCAGCTGTAAAAGCATCTCTCCATTGGCCTGTCCGGTCTTTTTAAATCAAAAATTGACTAAAAAAATGGGATATGTTGGATATGCTTATCAGGGATGTAAATCAGCAATGTGTGTGATCTATTTTAATCAATATTTTATGATCTAAGGTTGGCCTTAATCTCTACTTTATTGAGATTAGAGATTTAGAAGGTCCTTTAAATCTCTACTTTAGCTGATCTATTGTAAATCAGCTGTTTAATAAGACCATGCAAACAAACTATCTCCACCTTAATAGGAACGAGACTTTTAGGACAGATTTGTGCGATGCTGTGGAAAATTTCTTAATGGCACAAAAAAGCTTTTGATTTTCTGTGTGTTTTATGTTTTTATTTTTATGGTGGTTTGTGCAACCTTTTGTTTCATGAAAAATGAAAAATTAAGCTATTTGTCCTTAAATCGGCAGCAAACAAATTCTTTTTCCCTCCATATTAGAGAATTGAACTCATGCACTTCAATTACATACTCATATTCTTTTATACGTGGAAAACATATAGAAAATCATTTCCTATACATAAGAATAAAAAATGCTTTACCATTCACTACAAACACACCAACCCATCCTTGATATCACAACTTCATCTAGTTGAAACTTGTACAAACTCTTATCATTTTAAGGAGTTTACACATGGGTCCCATATGTGGCATAAAGGACATAGACGGTTCCCATTTGTTACTGTTTCTTTCAAATTTCATTCTAATCAGAGTTTAGTCAAAGGTCATAATGATATCCACAGAAGACGTGTAAATCAGGACAAAAGGTACACTCTATAGTTAGTCATGTTTACTTACATGTTTTACACCTGCTTAATCCTTTTCTTATGGTATAATTTTATTTGGATTGAAATTTGTGTTTAAAATGTAAGACCCACTTTGAGAAAACCATACAGAGTTTTCGCCTTGGTAGAATATCAGGATACAGGTGGGCCAATTTTTAGAAAGATTTTTTTTTTTAAAAGATGCTAGATCAATTGTAGCCTCTTGAGCACAAAACAAAATGATAATGACAACTGTATTTATGACGCCTCGGTTCCTCTAATGCGATTGAGGGACCTTTGATTTAGTAAGTAGTGGTTCAAAACGAGAGAGACAACTGTAGATGTTCTGTGGGGCCTTCTGATGGATGAGTCTTGTAATTACTAGTTTAGATTTCAAATTAGAGTTTTCACCTTTTAATAAGCGTTTCATTCAACAGTAGGCATTACACAAATCAGAGTGAAACTATTCTTTGTAAATTAATAGGCCACGTTTGTGTAGGATAAAATCTGAAGTGCCTTTTTTTTTTTTGCTCTCTTTATTGGTGTAGCTAGCCCGGAAATTCTATTTTTCAGGCGATATTTCTTCACCACATAGAATAGATGTAAATGGATTCCTCACTTAATTAGGACTTAAATTACTTGGTGATGGTGGTCATTTATTTCTTATTATATATATTAAAGTTACAAGAATGGAGGCCTCTGAAGGGTGCCACATCAGTATCTTTTATTTTTTTTTTTTTCTTGAGTGCCATATCAGCTTCCTAAAATACTAAAATCTCTCCCCCTATAACCTCTCTCCCTCCCTCTTATCTTTTAACCAATTAGTATTTTTTAAACTTGAATTTTCTAAAATCTCTCTTAAGGATCGTAAATAGTATTCCTCCAATAGGCTCCCAACTTTTTCTCTTTCATCGCTACTAGCCGATGGGCCTAAGTTAAAACGACTTCCGCCAAGTCACAGCCATTCATTTTGTCTTGTGTCATACGTCTCTAAGACTTACTTCATAAAAGTCCAACTCCCCCACCACCTTTATCAAAGTCAAACAATCACCTCTCACTCGATTCCAATTCCACATATACAAACACTTCTCTCCCTCTCTTTCTCTTTCTCTCCCCTCCTACATAACCAGACAAAGAGGGAGAGAGAGGCCCAGCTGATTTAAGAGGAAGAGCTGTTGCTACTGCCTTACAAGACCATGTCTATCTATCAAAAGCACTGAAACAATTTAAAAAAATCTTACTCCATCCATCATATACATACAAAAGTTACAAACACACAATAGAAAAATAATAATAAAAAAACACAGAAATCACACATTTTCTCTGCTGTTGTGTTTACACTAAAACATTATCATTTCTTCTTCTTCTTCTTTTTTTTTTAATCCTCTTTCTTTTGCAACTGAAGCTTCTTTTTCTTCATGTATGGAGTGGTCGTGACCTAGGCTGGGCCTAGTGTTGGGCCATATTAGTCAAAGATAGTGGCTAGAAAATTAGGCTTGGGTAGAGCTCATTTTGCCATATTTTATAATGTTAAAATGATAGCATGCTAATTTTTGTTGTAGGGCCTATTTATAAATATTTGGAACCAATCAAAATAGATGGCTCCATTTCTTATAAGAGTTAGGCCTACCATCAAATTATAATGCTAAAAATTTTAATGGTTTATTACAAAGTTTATTTAAATAATTAAATTTCTAATGTTTATAAATTTTGAGAACTGAATTTTTTTCTTTTATTTAAACCACTAGAATTATTAGTGGGCTCCTTACATTTTCAGACATTTTTTAATTTTTATTTTATTCCTTTAGTATGCTAACTTTTAAAAATATCTGACATTTTATATTTTTATAAAATTTTTAATAAACTATTTAATTTTTTTATGGAGGCCTGGGTTGAGCACGGGCTTTTGTTGCTAGTTATATATATTAAAGTTGTAAGAAAGGAGGCCTGTGGAGGGTACCACAGTAGCACCCAATTTTTTTCTTTCTTCTTAAAATGCTATATCATATTCTCACAAAATTACATGTGGCACTGAAAATCATTAACTTCCCTATACTCACTTGCTCCATCACCTCACTTTTCTAAAATCTCTCATTTCCTTACCACCATTTTAAATTATTTCCTAAAATGTCTGTCTCATCCACCGTTTCCTCTACCACCTCACTTTCCTAAAATTCCTATCATTTAATATAGGGCAACGATTGGGTTGGATTGACAGCTAAGGTTAGATAACATATAATTGTCTAAATATAAATAGATCCCATTTGATAAATGGATTCCTAAAATCTCTCCATCCCTAAAATCTCTTCTCAAAAACCCTCGTACACTACTCTTTCATTTTACAGAGAGTATTAGAGCACTACAATGATCCAAAAGCCCCGCGTATTGTCATGGATGAGATTTTGCAGTGTGTTTGCACATTGGCACAGGACGAGTAGGGGAACTATGTTGTTCAGGTTCGTGATTGTGCTTGGTCTCTTTCTACTGTTACTTCTGGTTGAATTGGTATTCCGTTTTGCAGTTGTTTTATTGGCAAGTCTATATGGTGAGTGGTAACCACAACCTAAGTCTAAAGAGTTTTTTTTATCCGTTCAGGACAAGAAACATTTAAATATGTGATGCTTGCAACCTAGAAGGCACATATCAATTCTTGCTAGACCATAGTGAACTTAAAAACGGTTAGGATTTAATTACGCCTTTTGTTCATAAGCATATAAAAAATGATTGGTTGTATCAATTAAATTTTGCATTCTTTTCTTTCTATTGTTTTTGAAATATAAGTAGAACTACTTTCACGAGTAAAACATTGAAACTTGTTGTACTTGGTTGGCTCTGCATTTCTTATTCACTGTACTTCTCCATTAAAAGGAGAGGCCCAACACTAAGAATAATATTAGTCTATTATTTTTTAATCTTTTTGCAGGATATGATCATTGTAGAATGATACCCATGATACCCACGTTGATCTGTCATTTGATTTGTAGCCCACCATGGTTATTTCCATGTTGGGAAAAGTGAAAGAAATTAAATGTTTTTGTACATTCAAACTCTTGCATGCACACTTATAATTTATTACAAATATCAGATTTTCCAATTTTATTGAAATAAAATTTTTATTATTATAATTATCACTTTTTATATTTTTAAATAATATATATGTATATTTTTTTGGGCCAGAGATTAGCACGGGCGTTGGTTACTAGTTATTTATATTAAAGCAAATGAAAGGAAGGCCGAAGGCTGAAGGCTTTACATTAGCATACATGAGTTCTCTTTTGAATAAAATACTAAAAAAAATCATATAGAGCGTTGACTTTCACATGCCCCACACTACACTTCTCCAAATCTACTCCATAAAACTCTCCATTTAAATTCCCTATAATGTTGAAGAATTTAATTCCCTAATTTAATATAAAATGAGCTAAGATTCTCTATCTTAACTTTGAATTCAAATAAAGATGGACGCATCTGGATTCATGCAATGCATTCTTGTTAGGTATTGATGTTGAATTGTCGAGCTATGCAAAAAGCGCCATGTGCCAAGGTGGTGGGACTCATTATTGACTTGTGCAAGGCATTATTGACAAGCATAAATGTAGAGCTAGCTTAACAGTTTGAAAGTGTCATTAGTCAAGGTGTTGGGACTCACTAAAAATTGAATAGCAATGTTGATCTTACACTTGCTTTTGATCCACGCGTAGGACACATTGAAAAATTAAATAATAATGATGATCTTGCGTCTACTATGGGCTCAAGCGTGATATGTGAGGATGGTGTAGTAAGGGATGTCCAAGCAAGAAAAAATACATTCTATAATTATCTGAAAAAAAGCTTTATTTGCTGTTATTAAGAGAAATTTTGATTCCTAAATCACTTTTTTTTAGGTTCGGCATTAGGATTAGGATGGGCCTTTATTGCTAATATTATATTTATTAAAGTAATAGCAATACGTGCTCTTGAGGGTGCCAACCTCACTTTTTTTTTTTTGGATTCACCTTTAAAAAAATTCACCTTTCAAAAAAAAACTTGCCTTTAAAAAAGAAGATATTATCTATCTTTTTTAGCACCATTTTGGAAAACTGCCTTTTTATCCTTCCTAAGATAACCCTTCCAATCAAATAAGTAAAATAATTCCTCCTCGATTATCTCAATTCGATCCTCATCATTAATTAATTAAGTCAGCACACTGTGGTCCATCCAATTGCAATCCTTTTCTCTTAATCCAGGATTTTTTTAATTTATACAGTGTTTTTTGCCCATGATCAATCTCTCCATTTCGGATTTTTTATTGCTAGGATGAAAGATCACATCCTCATATATAGCATATGTGGGGAACACCCTCATTAGTTATAAATTATCCTAATGGATTTGGAGACCGTCACAATCAAATATATTTTAGTGTGTTTGAAGTATGAAATTTACACTAAAGTAAATTATGCATTTTATCCTTGGCGGGTCAATCTATATAAAATACATAGTTGATAAAAATCATATGATTTATCCATTGTGAAACGTATCATTCAAATTAAAAAGCAAATGCAAATACTTTTTAAGAAATTACTTATTTTATCTATTGTGGGACCTAAAAAATCACTATATGTTGATAAATGATTTTACTATCTTATAAATTTATATGTAATTTATTTATTTTTGGCCCGGGCTAAGCATGGGGGCTATTATTGCTAGTCTCTCTGATTCATTTTCTGGTAAATGAAAGATCATTTGATACCCCTATTTTTAAATATTTCCCTTTGTTTTCAAAATTTTAATCGGAACGCAATTTAGAGTTCTTAGTATTACAGTGCCTACCTGAGGGTGTAGGGGGGCTCCGGGGTGAGGCCTAGAGGGTTGCCAAAAGTCTAATTGTGCAGTGGTGGCCCCTTCACAGCGTTTCCTATAATGTGCATAGCACTTGTGTTATGTATCTAGGAAAGTGGTTTGCCACATTTGCCTGTATTTGCTGCCAAAAAAAGCTGCTTCGGAGACTGACACGGATTGTCCAATGTGGATCCCAAATTGAAAAGTCTTCCTGTGTTTTTTTTTTTTTTTGGTAAAGAAGTCTGTGTGTTGGTGGGTTTACAATAAAACTAGAACCACATAAACCCACTGCCGTCACATGGTGTAAAAGTATTCAGATTTTTCTCAATTGAGTCTTTTCCGGTCAAAATTGGTCACGGTGGCCGACTCTTCCTCCCTCTGTCTTTTAAATGACTAAATACACTATACCCTTTTTTAAGATTATGACACAAATCCGTAGATTATATATATATTTTTATAAATAAGAGCCATGATTATAAACATGAGGGATTTGAAAATAAAAACATGAGCATTTGTGCATTGTGATTAGTTTATGTTATAATAGATGGCCCCTCTTTTTCTTATCTCTGGAAAAATTTCATTCCAATAGAAAATAGGTGACTATCAAATCGAATAAAATATTAAAAATTATTATAATTTTATTTTTTTTGGTCGTTTGAAAGTGATTAATCTAAACGTGGGCTAAAATCCTATTTGAATAAAAATTTGTAAGCATCGTCTTGACTTTCTCAAGAGTCAAGCCACAAATGACCTAGACTATTTTTTTAATAATAAACACTTTCCGCTCACAAAGCTCCACCTTGAGAGTGATTGACATTTCCGATGTGACCAATGAATATCACCTTTTCATTTGTTGCATTTTTCATTAACTCTAATTTTTAAATTTAAATATTTTTACCATTGTTAAACCATCTATAATGATTGCATTTAAAAAAAAATGTCCAAAATTTATAGGTTAATACATTTCACTTGTTGATTATGATTCTTTATCCGATGAATAAAAGTTCATGTCCCTCTCCCTCCCGATCTATGGACTTGGGGGGGGGGGGGGGGGGGGGGGGGGGGGGGGGGGGCAAAGAGGGGAGAAGAGGAAGCAAGTTGTCGTGTTAGGAGAAGGAAGAGGTGAGAAGGTAAGTTTGGAGATAAAGGTAAGTTTGGAGATAAAGGAGTGGGGATTTGGATAACTTTATAGGTTATGTTTTTTTTTTTAATGGGTAAGTGGAAAAGTTTTTTTTAAAATCTATTTAGATGCTCCCTTTAATTTAAGATATTTTTCTTACTTTGTGCCCTACTCTAAATAAAAAATTCTGGTTCCTCCCTTGTCCGTGCTAATATTTGATGTGATTCACTTTCTTATGTTATTTTTTTATTTTGTTTTCCAGTTTTAGTCATATTTTTAAATAAGCAAGTGAAGATGGGTTCCAATTCAATTCAATGTACAAAAGCTACAGAGGAAAAGCTTTAATTTAAATGGTTTATCTAAGATTGATGGTACCATTGATATATTTTTGTGGGAAAGGCCTCGATGAGATAAAGATAAGGCTGATTTGGTGACACCATGAGAGACGCTTTTGCATTCTTTTTTATTTTTCATATTTGGGGTAAGGGATCATGGGAGACTTCAACAAGAGTTATTTAGATGAATAGGCAAAGGTGGAAACAAAATGAATTAATTAATAGGAGCCACCTATTTAAACAAAAAAAAAAAAAGTGACATGCTGGTCCCACCATTTATGCGGCCTGGAAATGCTTACAGTAGGCCCAATTGTCTATTAACTTGCGTGGGATAAATACGTGGCAACTCACGTTCCTTTCTGGGCCTGGGGCCCAGTACACATTCTCCTTTAGAAATTTGGGTCAGCTTTCTTGTACTCTATGGCCCTGGGCCAAGGTTCTGACCTTATCCGTCTAATCCCCAGCAGAATTTATCAGTTAAATGCATTGAGTGATATGGACCTGGGCTATGTCATGGCCCTGCTGACGGGCCTGGGCCTAAGCCAGGCCCTGGGTTGTATAGGCGGGGCATGCCCATTTGACATCCCTAAACCGAAGCCCACCCCTTTTATAAATTGGCAACTTGACCCAATTTTACGCATACAAATTTTGCACACCCTTAATTGAGAAAATAATCTGACGAGATGGCGAGACGATTTTATATGGCCCATCCAGATGAGTGCTAAGCGTTGTTAACCACAAGAAAAATGCTAAACTTACACCCCACTTACTTTTCCAGTTTCTCCCTAGTCCATTTTTGTGGTTCATGTTTATCCAAAATATGATATGGGCCATATTTAGAACAAATGTGAATCACAAAAAATACTAGAGAGCAATTGAAGAAGTAAATGGGAGTGTAAGTATAGTATTGCTCCAACCATAAATGGGCATCCTAGATTGAAAGCTATGCGGAAAAAAACCGATTATTCTCCCAACTCCATCCAGTCGTCGTAAGCCAACTCCATCCGGTCGTCGTAAGTGCTTCATATTAGCAGTTCATACTTGAAAATATTTGAAATGGATAATATAAAAATACTCCATTTCACATGTCAAAACATGTTCGTTGGAGTTGATATTTTGTTATTTGTAGATACCTAGCACTCATCAAAACTTTCGACTCTCCAAACCCATGGTCTGTAAGGCTCATGTGGGCACGACACGATGTGATCAATCCAATACCCAATCACTCACTACACTAGTCTCCCCAAAAGTTTATTAATGTTGACTCTTGTTTGGCACTCAGAAATTTAAAGCACCCTTTGATTGAATACATTAAAAGGGCTTAAAAAAAATGAACTGTTATAACCACACTCCCAATCTCACAACCCAACTCATGACTCTTACCTCTACAATGTTAACAATGAGTGAAGCCCAAAACAAAACAAAATAAAACAAATGAGTTGGCCCGTGGGTATTGAGATGGAGAGTGGTCATTCCAAGTCCTCCTCATTTCATCCCTTATTATTACCTTGTAACCCAGGGTGATCCAGGTGGGCCCCACAAGTAGGCCCGACTTGGTGGAAAATGGCTCCGATGGCCAATTCTCCCTCCGTCTCTGGCAGAGTCGCACACGCGCACACATATTTCCTCTCTCTTTCCCCAGCAGGCAAAGCAGAAGCTCTTTATCGGTTACTTTGGAGGGTATAGTTCATTTCTTTTCTTATGTAGCCATTGTTCTTGTAAAGATGGTGGTATTTCGGTCTTTCTTCTGACTTAAGGTTTTGGTGTGTTTTTTTTTTAAGTTTTCAAATCTTGGGGTTTGTTCTTTGTTCATGATTGGTTTGGAAACTCCCATTAATCGGATTCGTTCTCAGTATTTTTTTTTGTTTTTTTTAATTTTGGCATATCTAATCTCTGTATAAACTTTATATGATCAATTGCTGTGAAATTCTTTACTAGTGTCCTAAAATTCTAGATATATACTTCCAATCAGATAATCTCACCTCACACCATTGAAAAAGATTGGTTTTTTATTTGATTCCAAAAGAAGAAGCATTTTTGAAGTGACTGCTTGCTTAAGATTAAGATGAGTGTTTGAAGCAGCAGGATTTCAGGGGAGAAAAATCAGGAAGAGATAGTGTAGGAGTCTGGAATGTAATCCAAATGATGAGTGTTTGATGGACAGAAAGTGATTGTATCAACTTTCTAAAAATCTAGTGCAATTGCTTTCTTTTGGGTTGCTTTTTTTTTTTTTTTTTGTGTGGATGGTTTTGTTTAGATCAATGAGTATGAAGGCATTCTTGATGTCCATTTGCAAAGTAGCACTACAAAAAAAGACACATATAGCGGCAGTTTTTTTCTGCTGCTAAAAGATAAAATCTGCCACTAAAACTTTATTGCGGCAGACATTTGTCTGCCACTATTTTTGTCACTAATACCCTCTGTCGCTATTTCTCACTACCTTTTTGCGGTGGAGAAGTGTCTGCCGCTAAAAATGAGGAAATAGCAGCAGTTAAACAATTGCCACTGTTAATATTAAAATGCGCCACTAAAAATGTTTTTTAAAATCTGGAGAGTGCTTTTATTAAGCAGTTTTAGCGGCAGTTTTTTTCTGCCGCTAAAATAGTTTTTATAAAAAAAAAAAATAATAATTTTTGCCCCTAAAAATACAATGAAATTATTCTATAGGGGAAATTTTATCCCAAGATCACACAAAGGCAAATCTTAAAAAAAATAGATGTGTGGGAAAACCCCTCCTTCACACGGAGATGACTGCTGCAAAGATGTGTGGGACTTGCATAAATCTGAAGAAAGGGAAATACATGTGTGTCGGGCGCTGCATTCTCATGCAATGCCTAACAATTGAGTCACGGACAAGTTGCCTTACATTTTGACATTGCATTTTCTGTTTGGCACCAGTGCTCCACCGTTTGATTCCCTTTACATCCTACTAAACACGTACTGGTACCCATCCATGCGTGCCGCCACAAAATCCAGAACAAGATAGTTCATGTGTAGAAACTCAGTAAACTTTCAATCCAGCACAAGATAGTTCATGTGTAGAAACTCAGTAAACTGTCAATCCAGCACAAGATAGTTCATGTGTAGAAACTCAGTAAACTGTCAATCTAGCACAAGATAGTTCATGTGTAGAAACTTAGTAAACTTTCTTTCCTCGTTCTGGTCGTACCACATTCGCTGAGAAGTTTACATGCGCGGCTGGCCCCAAGTCTGCCTACCACCAGGCTATGCCTCCAGTTAACTCAGAAATCTTTATTGGTTTCCATCACTCGTAAAAAGTAGATCACTAGATGGTCTCATGATATACATCACACAACTCACGGTGACGCAAATGTTCAAAGAATGTTTTTAGAAACCAAAGTAAAGGCTCGCCATATGCATAAAAGTGTAGACTCTTGTAACCCCTCAAGATATGCAACCTATCTCGAGCTATTATTCCCTTTCAGAAACCTCAGTGTGTGTTGAGAAATTTCCAAGATACATGAGAATATTACATTCAAATACTAGTTCGAGGATATGATTTGACCTGCAGTTGATTTCAGTACAGCGCGGGTTCGGCATGTGTAGAGATAAACCCAATGCAAGGGAAAAGAATATCAGATGAGACTGGTTGTCAACTGGTTGATTCAGTAGGACCAGCATCCAGCTTTGGAACTATTGCTGATGACAGCTCAACATGTGATACCCGAACAGCACCAATAAGCCTCTCAGGTAGTTCATCATAGGTATTTGCCTGGTTACACAAACACCATAACCTCTTCTCAACTTAGGTTGTTCTACCAAAATTTCTGAGTTTATGGCACATTCTGAAGCAACATTAATTTGAGTATCCTTCAAGTTTTTACTTGCCATTCTTTGTTTACAGTTAAAATGTTTGGGAACTCAGGCTTTCCCCATATTGGCCCTCTTTGTATTTCGGAACTGCAATAGAAGGCTGAGGGCCATTTGGATCCTCTGCAGAAAAAAATGTAGTAACTCAGTTTTTCCACACAAAACCCCTTTACTGACGGACTTTCATTCAAAACATCTCCCATTCCTCTCCTTCCAAATATGCCAAATAACTGAAAGAAACCACATCTTCCACATCCCCTTTCCTTTTGGTGATCCAATAGAGAATCTCCAAGCCTCAAACATATTTTGAAGAAGCTTTCTCCCACTGATAGGTTCTGTTTGCCTACTTTATATTGAATTCTTTGGAAGTAAAAAAGGATCCAGCGAAGAAGTAATAAAGCGGGTGATTGAAGGATATAACATGAAGCTGCAGATTGGATTATAATTGTGTAATTATAACATAAGTGCATTGGATGAATTGAATTCTGAAGAAAAAAGCATGGAGAACAACAGGGATCACAGCATAAGACTATCTTCTTGTATTTAACTAACAAAAACAAGATAAACACCCATGTAAATGTTAGAACACTGTATTTACACAGGCGTATTGAAATAGGAAGCTACAAATAGATTTGATTGTCTCTTCCCCTTTCCAACATCAATCAAATAGATCTGTTAAAGAAACACCAAAAGAAGAGTCACAAGGGTTCACGTAGGTCATAGTATGAATATTAATCACATTTAGATCACATGCAAAATCAAAACAATCAAACTAACAACCAATTGAATCTGCATCCTGTTATGTCACATAGAGTAATGGCATCTGCATACAATTCCTAGAGACATCGCGTGTAGTCTTAACCAACATTGAGCCAAAGTTACAGAGACCATCGCCTAATATCATTGCTATGCCAATAAAGACCTGATATAACCAAAAATAAAAAACCAGGAAGATTAATAAATTGGTAGATAAGCAGATAAGAATAGAGCTAGGAAAAATAGAACAGAACATAGGACTGATAAAAAAAAGAAATGTACTTAAGCAGAAAGAGGAAACAAAACGAAGTAATAACAAATATTATCATCAACCTCGTTATGAATAAAAATATAAAATGTAAAAAGATCAAAATAAAAAATCATCCCAAAATAATTTCCGAATCAACATAATTCCTACCATCAAGGGAATGAGACTTTATTTAAGCAGGACCCACAAACAACTGAGATCACAAATACAAATCATATGATAAAAAGAAGATCAATTTCTGTAACTTATATCCTTGCAGACCATGAAGGCTACTAGCGCTGAGTTTGTCACTGTACCAGTCACGTAGAGTATTTTAGCCTTTCAAGACAATCATTGTTTGGATGGGAAAACGAAGATGATGCACCAGTTCTCAAAAGAGACATCAAATCAGTTATAATCATAGTTATTAAACGAGACATCAATTGTAGAGAGGGAGATAACCTCTGAAAAATGATGGAGAGATCAACCGACATGCTGAATGTCATCGGGAGAAGCACCATAAACCTATTACAAAAGAAATAGTGATTTGAGTATGAATTTTAAAGGGAATTAAACACAAATATATCTAAGTTTTAAAACTATGGTATGCTACGCACAGCCTCAGATGAAGAAGACGAAAGGCCACTCCCAGTGAAGCGCTGGAACCATGCCATCACTTGGTTCAATTGGGTTCGCACCTCGGTCATTTCCTCTTTCAAGGCAATTACCATTTGCTCACTTGCTATCCTTTGAGCTCTCTCATTCTCTGCTATCCTTCGTGCTTCAGCAAGTGATGCCCGTGGACCATAGATATCAGAGGGAGTGACACCTAATCCAAAAGTGCGAACCCAACCACGTCTATCTTCTCCCATCACTTGGGTGAAGATAGCATCTCGCGCTGTGCTGCTCTGTGAGTTCTCCGACTGGCTAATTCTTTCATTAATCTCTCTCTGCAATTCACAATCAAACACTATTTCATCCGTAACCTCCTCAGAGTTCATAGTAAGTGCATTCTAATAGGGATACCAAATAGTAAAAAACTGAATAAATCACATGATATAGGTATGCTTTTCCAAAGAGTTTCATTATATAGCTTCTAGCATAACTTATTCACCATAAAAATGCATTAAACAAGGCTTTGTTTGTCTTCATTGAACTTATGCTTATAAATATGAGTAAATGCAATGTGGAGAGCAATGTTAGTGAAAGATTTTTCTTCTTGGAAAAGCTTTTTTTTTTTAATTTTCTGAACATGTTACTGGTAGATTTGAAAAAAGATTACAGTGGTGCAATTTTTTGTTGCAGTGTAAGCAGTGGGTGAGTTTGTGGCATGTATATATTAGAGGTGGAAGTATTAGTTATTGATTAGGTCAAACTGTGGTGGTTATAAGCGCATGCATCTTGCATTTAAACAGGGCAACTTAATGAAAGAGATATCTCTATCTTCTGACAACTTTTTGTTAAGTTATTGGAAGGGCAAGGTTCCCCTCCAAGTGAACATGCAGTTTACAACTTTACAAGGTCTTCTGTGCCTTATTTGGACCTTGGATGGAATGGAAAACAGGGTTGTGATTTCGGGACATGCCAACTCAAAAGAAAGGGGCCAGTTCCATCATGCACCCGTAAAGACCATATCAGACAAATTACAGATATCACTGAAACAAAAACTGTTTGATTTATATGTTTGATTGCTGCTCAGATACTCTCAGATACTCCACTAAAAACCTCTATCATGTATATGGTCTGATTTCTATACTAAAAATGCCAGCAACGTGGACTGTATTAGATGTCCATCTGTGCACATCAAATCTGAGTTTCAAACTCAGTTTTCAGCATTGCTTTAGACTCAAAAACCTCATCATTTGCTTCAAATCTGATTTCTCTTATGAAGCCAGTTTCACTTCATGAACAATCTTCATTTGTTTCTACTACATAAAGGGTGGTAATGTCAGAAGATTAAAATGCAAGAGCCGCAAAATTCCATGCTTCAAAACCAAACTGTGGGGAAGATTGCTGGATGCGGTCAAGAAGACAGAAGGCTGTAGCATCAAAGGTGACTATTACTACAATCCTAAGTTAAGAGTCAAGCTTAAACTTACCATTACTTCCGCTGATGCTTGATCCACCGGTCGTCCATCTCGACGCATATGAGTCAATTTGAACATCTCCGTCCGATCCAATGGCTGCCCATCAGGATTTCGTGCCCGCTATCATCATTTGAAAAGAATTATATTAAAAAGCAATAAGCTGGATATCCAAATTATTATATAAACAATAATAATTTAAAGAAGAAATTACCGCTTCCTCACGTATCCGAGCAAAGCTTTTCGTTCCTGCAGTATGACTCATTACTTGTGCAGCACGATTTTTTGAATTTCTTCTGCTTCGCGCCTAATTAATGCAAACATGAACTTTTCAAAGAACGAGAAAAATAAATTCGAAACTAAAACATTTGGCTTGTAAATCTTAAATTTCTGATTTATTCCATACAATTCCATCTAGAGACCCCAAAAACTCAACGAGCGTCGCCCATTGGTCTGGATCAGCTCTCGGAGGACAATGCCGCAACCGCTCCCGAGTAGTGGGATATGGATCAAAATGTCTCTTCTTCAATGCGGTCTTCCAGTTCCTCCAACTGCGGCTAATCCCCTTGTAGATCCATCTCTTCACCTTCTCGTTATTTTCAATAAGAAATTTTGACTGCAACACATGCATAAAAAATTCAACATCAGTATCAGTATGGATACAATATACACTATTATTATAATTGAATCAATTACATTAATACCTCTATAGCTTGCCACATATCTGTTTTCCGCTGTGCAGGCATTTTCCTCCAATCTGTATAAGTAATGGGCGCCTTTTGCCCATCTCGTGCGATGACACCAAGGTACGAGGATAATACTCTCCCATTGCTTCCAATAGGCTGCCCATATTCATTAAAATGCACAACGATCCGCTCCCGCTGATTAGTGAGAGCAATGCATCGATTTGCCCCTCTTGTTCTTTTTGTTGTTTGAGTCCCTATTCAAAACACATTACAATTTCTCTATGAAAACTTGTAACAAAAAGATTGAAAGTTAATAATAAGGTAGTGGGCAGTGTGTGACTTCCATCTGAGAAGTTGTTTTTCTAACACTGGTACTTATTTTGACAGGTCGGTAGTATAAATTGTGAAAAGGAGCAAACTTTCTGCAAGGATCTTGGTATAGCACCATCCAGAGTACCCCGACTATTCACATATTCATATAAAACAACTGAAAGAGGCTCACTGGTAGAATATAATGGCAAATGGGACGGCAAGAGTTTGAAGCATTTCTGCCAAGACCAGTTGCCCAGAGTTTCAAGGCGTATAGACTTACCTCAGTTTGATTGGAACTTACCTCAGCTCCTGCTACTGTCAGAAAAGAAAGATACACCATCTTTTTATGGTTAAAAGCCTAAAATCTAGCTCTATCAACAAATCCATAATCAAAACATTGAGGAACAAATGAAAATGGAAGAAAGGACTGATGACTAGCTTTCTCATAGCTCTCAGAGGTAGATGACAAATGTTGAGTATGAGTATTGATAATTATATGTAATTACCTGAAGTAGATGTCTCAGGGCATGTCTGGGCTGATCGGTCTCCTCCCTGTGATGATGAAGATGCCATACCTAGCATGTGCACCAATGACTAGCATAACATAACAACTAAATGTTAGCATCACAACTTGAAATGGCTGTAATACTATGATATAAACAGTCAAAATGCACTTAAGAAGGTAGAAGTCAATAAAACAGACAACATTTCCATATTCCATTCAACAGCAAACTGAAATTTAGAAAATTTCAACTGTTATTCAATAGAGGAAGAAAAGCGGGGGACAATTCTAGCCATTCAAAAGTTACCCACAAATGTAAAAAACTTGAATTCAATTACAAACACCACAACTACTCTGGAATTCAATTACATGTTAAAAAACTTTATTCAATTCAAAAGTTTGAAATGGTATTAGAATTGACAAACTCAGCATCATCAAATTCAGAATCATCTCCATGGTCTTTCCCCGCTTGGGTGCCTAGAGGTGTGTCAACAATTATCCAAGGCACATCTACCCTTGCTTCACTAATATTATCGACATCTACACAAATTTCTTCTAACTGTTGAGCATTGTATGGCTCACTTTCCAAGTATGTCTCCTCTTCATTTGCATTAACATCCCCACGCATGTCAAAAAAATCCCTAGGTCTTGTCGTAATAGCGACATGCCAATCCGTTTCAACCGGGTCTTCCACATAAAATACTTGCAATGCTTGAGAGGCTAGCACAAATGGTTCATTAGTACTTAATAATCGCTTCAAATTTACAAGTGTGAACCCAAACTCATCTATTTTGACACCCCTACCTTGGGACGTGACGTCAACCCAATCACATTTGAATAAGACCACCTTTCGCTCTTCATAGTAATCTAGTTGTATGATATCAGTCAAAACACCATAGTAGGTAACATCTCCTATAATAGGGTTCCTGTCCTTGACACTTGCAAAGCTTGATGTTTTTGCGGTAACCACAACTCCACTGTTTTGAGTCTTACTTTTCTTATCAAAATCTTTCGTGCGAAACCTAAACCCATTTATCACAAACTTGGAGAAGCTACTGGCCACCTTACTAGGACCTCTGCTGCGAAATCTGGGTATCGATCATCAAGACTTCGCCATGCTTGAGAGTCAGCAGGATGCCTCAACACCCCGTCATTGGTGCGACCCTCTGCATGCCATCTCATGAATGAAGCCGTTTTATCTGACATGAAAAGCCTCTGAAGCCTTGGCTTCAAGGGAAAGTGACGCACAATCTTCGCAGGAATTCTCCGTTCATTGGAAAAAGAAGGTGATGCACCGTCATCATTGGATTTCCACCTTGAAGTGCCACATACAGAACAAGCAGATTCCTTCGCAGTTTGTTTCCAGTACAACATGCAATCATTAGGGCATGCATCAATCATATTGTAACCAAGGCCCAATTCTCCAATGATCTTTTTGGTTTGATAGAAGGACTTTGGTAAAGTTTCCCCTTCAGGAAATGCTTCTTTTAACAATTCAAGCAACATAGTAAAAGACTTGTCGCTCCATCCACTCAGACACTTTATATGGTATAATCGCACAACGAAAGCAAGCTTGGTGAAATTCTTGCATCCCGGGTACAACTCTTGCTCGGCATCTGCTACCAATTTGTAAAATTTCTCTGCTTCTACATTAGGTCCTTCTTCAAGTCCTTGTGAACTAGATTCAGGATCTTGAATTCCAAATGCTGACCGCAACATTCCATGCATATCATCAACTTCATCCGGTGCATCTTCATCCAAGGTTACATTACCAGACATTTGATGTGGCGGTGAAAATGTTTCCCCATGGAAAACCCAAGCACCACGAGCGTAACTCTGTTCAAATCCATCGCATATTAGATGTTCATGTACTTCATCCCGAGATCTATAGTATACATTACTGCAATTCTTACATGGACATTTGATCCTATCCCTTGATATTGCATTAGCAAATGCAAAGTCAAGGAATCGTTCAACCCCTTCTTCATATGCAGCGCTCACTCTCGACTCAAGAGTCCAACTCTTGTCCATAATGACTTTTCTGAACAAATGGACCGTCAAAACAGAGTAATCTTATTGGAGACTTGATTCAGAAACTTGATTGGGTAGGTTCATTTGATTCACTTTCCGGTCCATCTGATTTCCCTACCTAGTGACATAAACAATCAGAAAGATTACCATCATCTATATTTCACTATTAGATGGCATAGCACTTGAGGATGGATGCAAGCTAGAAACTCTAGCAGCCAACAAAAGATAAGCTTCTTAAATCCATATAGAGTGGCATGTTCGGATATGAAAGTTCAAATCCCATGTGAGAAGATGATTAGTAATATCGACAGAGTTGGAATTCAAGTATAAAGCATGTGAGCAGAAAAAAAGTATGAAAAGAAGATAAGATTTCACATTTTTCAAGACAACACTCATTTTACTTGTTCTTTTAGAGTTGTCAACTGGTGATAATCTTACATTTTCAAGCCAACACCCATGTGTGATTTCATTATTATGAATACCTACTGTCACTAATAAAACCCAAAGAAGGTGGATAAAATGCTAGGGACATACAAATAACTAAGAACACACAAATATGCAAGCATACATTCCTTTCTAACATCTTTTATGTTGAATAGTAGGAACTATACAAAACAATGAGCTTGGTAAGTAGGATATGCTAAACTTGTACCCTAAAAATATTGGCAAAGTATGAGTACTGATACAAGTGCCATATCAAAAAAATTCATAAAATCGAAGGAATATGAGCGCCTTCAAAAAAAAAAATTCATTATTTTCCATTAACTAGAGGCTAGATGCATTGACATCGACATGCTTGTCAGTGCAACATGGATTGGCATGGCAACAGACCCAAAACCTTAGAATTTCCATGTCCACAATACATTGCAATCACATTTCTTAGGTTGTCACCACAAGTAGTTTGAAGCTACCATTCATGTTAATAATAATTGTTTGTCAATCCACAAGTAGTTTGTGGCTCCCATTAAATAATAATAATAATAATAATAATAATAATTGTTCGTCATGGTGGTTGCAGAAAACTTTGGGCAGCGTGCTTCCAAATCTGAGGGATCTATTTGAAAATCCCCCTTCTATCACTGTTTCTGTCGGTCCTGATGTCCTCAAGTCCCTAAAGGATCCATCAAAAGCAAATCCATCTTCTGATAGCAATGTTAATATGTTATCCGATGCCATTGTTGAAGCAACAGATAACATTGATTGGAATATTTCTGTTGATAACACTGAAATCGATTGGGAAATTGGAACCATTGAACAAGCTACTGAACCAGGCGAAGGCTCATGTAGCAGATAATGGTTGGGCAACTAATCATACTGTGTTAAATAAAGCAGAGGATGGCCCTATCTTGGAGATTCCTACGTCTGAGGTATGCTGGGATATTAGCATCGAAAATCCTCATGTTGACAAAATTGAAGATGCTGGTTTTCCAGATCCAAACACAGAATTGTCTGTCCCAAATGCATTGATGCCAAATGATGACATTGAAGAAGAAAGAAGCCAGCTTTTGGATACTGAGTATCGAAATAAGATTCTTGATGATTTATTTGAGGTATGATCTTGTCTTTCTTTTGGCTGTGTATGCTTCTTGTTTTGTGGTTTATATACTTGTTACTTTCTTACTTTGCATTCATATTGGAATTAGTCTGATAATAAGAGTGTATGAAAAATGTTAAATTGGTGGGCTTTGCAATTGAAAAGCTGCATTATGGGTTTATATACTTGTTACTTTCTTACTTTGCGTTCATAGTGGAATTATTCTAATAATAAGAGTTTATGAAACATGTTGAATTGGTGGGTTTTGCCATTGAAAAGCTGCATTAAGTTTTTTCATGCAGTTGGTTGTTTTGTCAGAACCATATACTGTTGGTCTGAGCACTAGTTCTTAATGGTTCACATGTTTCTGTAGGTTGATATGCATACAATAGAGATCTCAATATGCAAGAAAATCAGCTCCTATATTAACAAAGTTCCCATTCTTTTAGTTCATCTCAGTATATAAGCACATCAGTTCCTATATTGATTAGAATTTAGAAGTTTGTCTAAGAGCGTCATTTTGCTTCTTTGCTGTTACTAAATTGGGGATTGTTAATTCTTGTTTGTTATCATATTCCCTGGGTTTGTTTGGTTGCGGTATTAGTAGAATGGAATGGAATGGAATGGAATTTGAATTATCCCATGTTCCAAGAAATTGGAAATTTCTTGTGGAATCCATTCCATGGTGATATGATATCATCATGAACCTGACTCCAGGAATGGGGGAGAAGGCAGTTTAAAATGCACTTTTTTAGAATCTACGAAATTCTGAACTCTAATCAACCAAATAAAGTATTGTGACATGGAAAAATCCGCAGCAGCACACGGTTCCAATTGTTGCCACACAGGGCAATTACATTCCTGAAGGTTATAATTCCTGAACCAAATGAAACCTTTGACCATAAATGATCCTGTCCCGGGACAAGCCCATGGTGTATCTGGACCTGACTGATATTCTATGTGCGGGCCCATACTTGGGCTCAGATCATTTACCTGATTATTGTTAAATTATAAATATATTTATAATATAGAATGCATATTTTTATGGTCATTACCATACAATATCTGTTTTGTATTATATTTTTCTATATAATATACTTGGGTAAATAGGTATTCAGGTATGTGCTATAACCATATTTCCCAGGTTGGGTCAAGCTCTGGGCGTTATGGGTCCATTTACAGCCTTATTCCTAAGTAGTTGGTATTGAAATATTTTTCCTTAACATTTGATTTATATAACCCAAATCTGTTGGAATTGTAGATTTCTGGATAGATTAGTGTCCAGTATAGAGGAAAAGAAGCATCATGAAGTGAAGTTGAAAGAAAGCCTGAAGGATTTATCCAGAAGACGAATGGAGCTGCAAAATGCATTATCCTCATCTTGGCCGAAGCAGGTAAATCATTCTCTGCCGATTTCTTCCCATATTGACATGAAATATTTGCTGCTTTTGTTATCTTTTATAGTGAAATATTCACATCATTGTAGCTTAAAAATATCACCATATTTTTCAGTAGGAGATCAAACATTCCATATTCCATAAAATGCATTGCCCTGTCATCTATACAACCCAATAGTATGAAGTGAGATGAGAAGGCCTGAAACCTTGTGGTTGTAACAATGAGCACCTGTCAACTGAACTATAGGCTCCTTCCATCATGGGTCAGCTTATGTATAGGACGGAACAAAATATCAAAAATTGACATTTAAATTTAACTCAGTAACGAGGCCATGTCACCCAAATCAAACCCAAGTTTTTGAAGGGTGGTACATAGAAAACTTAAGGTTGAATTGAAGTTTACTAATGGAAAAAGAATGCAGACTTACTTCAATTGACCGTAGGTTAGGAGGCAAAGATTAGCTTCTTTGAGTTTGGATATTGCTCCTGGATTTCTAAAAATGACTCTGACTTCTGATACTATCCTTTGCAAACCACAGGCCACACTCAGTTTGATGGCCTCATCCAAGGAGTTTCTTCTCACATCAGTGTAAAGTTCTGATCCCCCATCCGTGAGGAAGAAAACCTGGTTTAGACAATACCGATGTCATTCAAATAGTTTTCATGCTAACATATCCAAATCATCCAGCAAACATATCAATCAAAGATATCTTCTCCATTTTGAGATAAAATCCCAAGATAGTTCAGAACTTCAAGTAAAAACATGAATTGAGAGTGTGTCAGTGCCTAACAGAACAGAAAAACTGGGAAGAACAGACTGCGGGGAACATTTAGCAAGGATTCATAAAAAGAAATCTGCATGGTTATCAACATGGTTATCAACATTTAGCAACCATGTTTGATTTTTATGAATTAGCTCATCTAATAACTGCCATCTGCATTTTTTTTTTCAGAAAATGGTGAATACCACCTTCAACAGAGTGACATTCGAGTTTTTCATTAATCACTAAGGAACCTAATTCAAATTCAGATAAAATCGGACCGTTGAGTTTCAACATGTGAGGCCCCACAGGTTGATGATCTAGACCATAAATTGGTTGAACAACGCAGTAAAGATAACTAGAAGATCCTTAAGAGTCCCAGTCAATGAATATTTTTTTCGGTTGAATGCGAACTAATACTTTATTTGTAGAATGTTCATCAAAGGGAATTATTAATGTCTCATCCAGCACAATATCCTCTATTCACAGTGGGTTCTTATCAAATCAGTAGTAAGGAATTCTAACAGAGGCCTCAACTTGTACTCTAATCAGGTTTTCATATGTTCCTATAAAGGCTACACATAACTATCTCTGAAAATTTAGACCCTCCACAGCATTCCTTCTAAAATATTTTTCAACTTTCCGAGAGATACATGGCATGTTTGTGAGGTACATTGCCCTTATGAAATAAAGCAGGGGTACGTGTTGATTAGCTATCTACAAAAGAATTTGATTCAGAGGGCATTACTTAAATTGATAAAATGTTTAGTTGAAATTGAGACCTCACCTTCATGGTTTTACATCAGTCAGCTAACAATGACAATGCATCATGGGTAATCTACAGAACCTCCTTGTACCTAGTGGAGCAAATGGCTCACAAATAAGCTACATCCTTTTTTTTTTTTATCAAGTGTTAAACATTTCATGACAATTACAACCACAGGATCAAGATCAATGAAATAAGTCTGATTGATGCAATAAATTAAACGCGTACGTGAATCCATGATTGAGCACAATTCATTCTCCAACTCTGCGATCAACGGCCTTGAACTTGTAGAGATTAAAGATTACCCTTCTTACTTTTATGTGCACTAGCAGTAAGGCAAACCATGCATTGATGAAGTAGGGACAGCTAGACTATCCAGGGCTAGGTCAACTCCAACTACTGTGGACTGTTGTGTGGCTCCCCCATACAATTTTTTTTTTAATACAATTTGTTGCAATGGCGTGGAAGTGGAGAAGTGCACAGGCTAAAAAGAAAATCATTATGCACAAAGGCACAAAGGGACAATGATTTTAGGTGGTACACCACAAAGGGTTGTGTCGTAGAAGAATAGAATTTCTTTCACAATATGTGAGAGGTAAAAGAAGAGAGAGAATAAGTGGCTTCTGTTGGTGAGGAAGACATAGAACAGAAAAACCTGAGGTTAACTTCTAATGCCCAATGATCGGATGCTACCATGCCACTTGTACTCAACTCAACCTGTCATTGTGATAATAACACTAGCCCGAAGTCCCTAGCAAGTCCCTCCATCTTTTTTCCTTCAAGAGATTGAATTCCACTAACTAGCTAATGATGTGGTTTTTTTGCCAAAGAGGGATCAAAATCAAACATGGTTATCAACATGGTTATCAACATTTAGCAAAGGGCTTTGGGATCAAGCAAGGATTCATAAAAAGAAAGAAACGGAAAAAGATTAACGTAGATTGAGAATTGCCAGGATTAAATATATAAGCTAGGATCATCACATGGACCACACAGTGGTTTCAGATCAGTGAACAAGCCAATATATATCCCATACAGCAAGCCAAAATAACAAGATCCACAGAGAAAATACTGTAATGTAAAGCAACATTGCTGTCCAATTTCAGAAACGGTGGTCAATTTCACTGTTATCAAAGGTTCTATGGTCGATCCCCTCAGACATAAATGCATAAATACAATAACAGTCACTTGAATCAATTCCTAATGAATTGATATAAGTAGATCTCTAAAAATTTTCTGGATCAGTTTCTTAAATCAATTCAGATATGGACAGATCTTCACAAAGAAGCACCTCAAAATATTCTCAAACTATCTCAAATCACCTAAAAAAATGGAAATCCCCAATTCAATAAAATGAAGATAGAGTTTACCAAATCTAGTTGAGGAAACCTAGCAATCTTTCGAAGCAGAGTTCAACAAACCACTTCTTTTAGTGGCCGGTAACCAAACAAGGGGATTTCCAAGCAGAATCGCTGCCAAATAGTAAATAATCAATAGCTAAGATGCATACATCTGATTTTGAGAACAAAGATCTGAATCAGTATATACTAGCAAATCTTATATTCTTAAATAGGCAAAGATCATATCAATGCAGATGATCAGATCAAAAGGAAGGAAGATGCAAGCAGATGTGAAGAAAAGGAGCAATCATTTCAACAGAACTAGACAAAACAAGTAGATCAAGCACATTGCAAAACGCACTAAAAAACCTAGCCACTGAGGGAAATCCACTCGCATATGAATCAAATCGAAATCCACACAGCACATCAAATCACGTGAGATCAGAGATTCTTACTAATGGAGAGGTAGAGTCCCTTCTCTTGCTTCAGGAGCTCTTTTGCAGAGAGAGGATTAGGGTTTCGAGAAGAGATTCAGTGGAAATTTTCGCAAAGGTAAGGGTTTCGCAGTGGATTAGGGATTTGCAGAGGTTAGGGTTTCGCAGAAGATTAGGGATTCGCAGAGGTTTAGGGACTCGCAGAGGATCGTTGCTTCAGTCGCTTCAGTCGCAAGAAGAAACGATCCAAAGAAATCACTCGCAAGAAACGATCCAAAGAAATCGTAGCTTCAGTCACAGAAGAAACGATCCAAAGAAATCGTTGCTTCAGTCGCTTCAGGAGCGGAGCTTCTTTGAGGCAAAGATTAGCTTCTTTGAGTTTGGTATTGGAGCCATTTGATCTCTCTTAGCTACTTTAACTCCTCTCTCGTCTCGCTTCAGGTGCTTCAAAGAAATCGTGCGAAAGTTATGTTTCAAGCGAGCGAGGGTTGTGCGATAATTAATGTAGGGATCCAAAGCAATTGGAGCCATTTGATCTGACCATGGACATTGTTCAATAGATTATTTCATCATACGAGCAACCTAGCTAACGATCCAAAGCAAAACACGAGATCCAACGCCATTGAAAACTTTTGTACACGAGCCTAAAATTGGGCTATTTTGTTTTTGTAAATGACCATTTCCAGCCTGATATTGCATATATTATTTTTCTAGTGAAAAAAGTTAATTAAATAAGTCAATAGTGCATCGATAAAAATCAATAGTGCACCTACTAGTTAAAATTATATAATTTATGCCAATATATATATATAATTCTCTAAACCTATCTTGAGTAGTATATAATATATTATACTGTTATATATAAGCTTTTTCAATTACTTATACAACACCTACTTATCTATTATATACTTTTATAGCAGCAAACAATATTGTCTGCTGTTGTATATATTATTTTCCACTACTATAGTAGCATACAATATTGTCTGCTGCTATATACACTAATATTATATATTTATGAGCAGTAAATAATGATTTATGAAACTTTAGCGGCAAACATTACTTTGTGCTGTTGGAGAGATGTATTTTTTTAACGTACAGTGGCAAATAGCAAATATGCTACTGATAAAGACATTAGCGATAGAATCTCAATACCTACTTACCTATGATATACACCTACTTACCTACTACATATCTTTATAGCAGCAAACAATATTATCTGCTGCTGTATATATTAATTTTCCACTACTATAGCAGCATACAATACTGTCTGCTGCTATATACACTACATGATAATGATATGATAAAACTTTAGCGGCAAACATTTTTTTGTGCTGCTGTAGAGAGTAAATTCTTAACTTACAGTGGCAAATAGGAGAGTGTGCTGCTGCTTAAAGACATTTAGCGGCAGAATTTAAAAATTGCCGCTATAAAAGTGTCGCTAATTATCATTTTTCTTGTAGTGTAGGCCAGCATCTTGGAGAACGCCACAAGTGTGGGCAATGGGAGCAGTGGTTCATAATCAATTTGCTCCCCAAGGTAGTTAGGTTGAGCTTTATTCCGTCCACAGATTGATCCAATGTAACCTTCACTGGATATATCCATTTACAACCAAATGACTTAGCTCCTAAAAGACATGGAACAACGTCCTAAGTTTGATTTCAGCTGATACTTGTGTTCATTCATGGCTTTATGCCAACAGTCATGAATGGCAAGTTGCAAAAAGGAGTGAGGAACAAATAGCTAAAGATCCAAAGAAGCAAGGGTTAGGAAATTTATATGAAGGTCCAGAAGTACTTTCAAAATAATTATATAGTAGTTGACCCGAGATGCCACACTTGGCCCGAAGAAGTTATGTCACGGACTCACGGCAATATGCAATGGTGATTCATGGCCATGGTGGCGTGTCATTGCTTGAATTTTAGAGTGATCCCAAAATAAATAAATAAATAAATAAATAAAATCTATAATATTGGACAAAGGCTAGAATCTAGTGTTTTATGTGTAAATGTATCATACATGGGTATGTAGCAGAACCCAAAGTGATATCTGACGGGTGCTTCTAAAATATATTCGTACCTATATCAGGTACTTATCCATACACGTATTGGATATAGTTATGGCAAAAAATATATTAGGTATGGTCAAACGTTTCTGATATGTTTTGATTTTATAGGTACGGGATAGGTACGTTTGTGGATACAGGATGAGTACGTTTTTGGTACTTTTATAAGATTTTTTTTTATAAAAATTTTTGTAAGAGTTTGAAAAAGTCAAAAATATAATTTTTAACTTTAGCTTTAACTATTCACGATGAACTTAAAAGGAAAAAGGCTGTAGCCCTAACCCATCTCCAATCCCATCATTTCCAACGGAAAAAAGGGAAAATGGAAAGGAGAAAGAAGAAGAAGAAGAAAAAAAAATGCTGGATTATGAAATGTAAAAGATAATATTGTTGTTGCTCTTTTTTTTTCATTAAATTGAATTTGTAATTGTATTAAGTAATTATTAGCTTGTTGCATCTAAGAATTATAATCTATTTTAATTATTAGCATATTGTATTATTAAAATTTTAAAAATATAAATTTTTAATGAACACACCCTAACCGTACCTATATCCTGTTATTTTAGAATTTTATTGCATCGGCGTATTTATCTCATACCTGTATCGGTGCTCATATCAGTACCGTGCTTCATAGTGTCCGATGTTTTATCTTTATAGAAGTAAAGGGATAGCTCACTGCATAAGGCTCCCGTCATTGTAGGTAGGTAGAGAGGCTGTTTTCTCATTTCAAACTTGTGATGCCCTGGTTGCAATGGAGCAACCTAACTATCGCGCAAGGCCCGCCTTCTATTAAATGTACCAAGTGTATTTCAAGGAAATTAGTGATGGTACTGAAACCCTTCATGTGTTATCTACATGTTAATATAATGTATGTGGATTCTGGGCATTTCTGTCTGAAATTATTATTCAATATCATGCTGGCCACTATCTTTTTCAGTGTTCTTGGGCTTGTCAATCATTTGCAGCTTCACGAACTGAAGCCTGGCTATGAATGTTCTTGCTGGAGATGTTTCCTGGCTGTCATTATCAAAGTACCTCAGCTCTATTCATCCGTAGCCAGAAGATCTGTCTCCATAGATAGAGGACATCTCGGTACCCAGAAGTTATTTTGGAAGTACCAGTGACTTCATTATGACAAGAATATATAGAGTAGTAGGTACGGTATGAATGATCCTCAATCTAACGATACGAGGATGCGGTAGATTCCATATATTTATTTTTATTTTCCTTTGTTTTTGTAAAGATGGGTAGATTACATATATATATATATATATAACAGGTGTTTCTTTCTTTGTTTTGGTTTTAATTGGAGGAATTTAGAAGGGTGACTTAATTTAACGGTAAAGGTTTACCAATAATATTATAAAGAATATAAATTCGAGTCATAGAAATAGTTTCTTTAAAATAAAAAAAAAAACTACATACATTTTATACTTTTCAGACACTTATGCAAGAGCCTCATGCAGGCCACACTTTTTTTTTTTTTTTTTAATAGGAGGAGTTTCATTAGTTAGATAAAGCAAAGTACAAAAAGTCCTGGAATCAGGTATAAGTCAGTATATATATCACCGTTTGACTTGTTGCTTTTTAACATGCTTAAGAAGTAACTAGAACGTGAACTCCGGTTTGTTATAATGTCTGGCTTTGACTTTGGTTTATTGTCTGTGTTTCTGTATTACTAATTGAAGTTCATTTATCCAACCACAAAATGTTCAATCATATACAAGATTGTTCTCATCTTATTTTTCCCCTTTTCTTCGTTTCTTTTCCCCCTTTGGATCTCATTGGCGAACTTGATTGTTGACACCTAGTAAGGACTCTTGATTCACCTATCAACTGAATCAATCTGAAGTAAAAAGTATTTGGGTCTTCAATCCAAAGCAAAACAGTTCGGCTTTAATACGCTCTTTTAGGACACCCATGATTCCATGAAATGTTCTCGGTAGTTAAAATATAAAACTTACACCAGAGTTTTTTTTTTTCTTGAGACAGACAGGAAGATACACTAAAGCAATATCAACCTCCTCTTGACCCACTTGGACAGATGATAATGAAGAAGTGCTAGATATCCCAAATATCAGGTTGTTGACAGTAGTCTTACTGCTCAGTTTCCAAGCCTCAAAGTTTTAAATGACTTGATATGGTGCCCGATATTTTATGATTAAATTCAACAGTGGAAAATGGTCCTGTAAGTGCCAAATTGTACCAACTCTTGCTCATGGGGATAATTGGGGTTGGATTGATTTGATCACAACAAGGCCCTTCCTGTGAAGAACCAAAAAAGAAAGAAAAGTAGGGAAAAATAATTGGTGCTTTTTGGAGTATTTTTTTCATTTTCCTCTCATTGCTCACTATTCATCTCATCTACCTCAAATTGTCCTCATATTATATACAGGCCGTAGCTGATTAGATTCTTTGCAGCTTACAGTCAACCGTCCTTTTTTCATCATTCCATGAAACATAACTGGAATCCATAAGAACCGATAGTGTTGACAAACAGGTGAGCTCTGCAGCCAACCTACTTGCAACCGCATGCAGCACCCTCGGGACTGACGGCCGCATGCAGCACCACCCCATTGACAGCCGCATGCAGCGCCGAAAGGTGCTCTGCAACATTGCATGGTAAGGTGTAAATGTAGACTTCCATATTCTAATGAAGTTTATATATAGATCCCTCCATTAGCTTGCTCGATTAGCTTGAGTGAGGGTAGGAAGAAAGGGAGTGAGCAAAGTGTAATATCTATGTAATTTCTTTTACTGGTGGTGTTGCCGCACAACGTAGTGAAGCCAACAAGACTGAGTGAGTGATGTTGAGGGTGTACAGTGGGATTGGGGCTGAGCGTGCATATTCCATTTGTAAACTTACCTCCTCAATATTGCTATTGCTGCTGTCTTCCCCGTGAATGTAGCTCCAGTGGGTAAACCACCTAAATCCTGTCTCTCTCAGTTGTGTGCTTTGATGGCATATGCGTGTATCCATTGATCTTGTATTTTTCCGCTTCGCCACTTTCACAACAAGAAGTGGAATCAATGCCAGTTTAGCACAACAAACTGATATCAGGGCCCAGATCAAAGGTGGGCCATGTTCCTGATCACGGATCAGATGTTGAATACCAGGGTAAGGTGGAGATCACTTGGATGGTGTGATCTACGGATCCAGATCTGAGAAACCCTAGACTATGTGCTGGTGAGGCAGAAGAGGCGAACAGATAAGCTCTGATGTGTGATCGGAGGTGGACCATTGTGGTGATTGATCATCGGTCTAAGCAATCAATAGATTCCTTCTTGGGGTCACGGCATCAGGAAGAAGGGAGATCGGTTAAGATCTCAAGTGGGCCTTGAATCAAATTCTCTGAAGTCAGGCCAGACTTGCGTGGCCGAGTTGCTGTGGAAAGAGAAGAGATCAGATATGATTCTGATCCTCGGTGGGCCTCTATTTGATCGCTATGCAGAGGGTGTGCAAATCCGGATCTGATTCGGTGGGAACAGTGTTGCAAACCTGTAGAGAACAACACTGCGAGGACTTGACTTTTGTGGTGCAGAAGGCTAGAGAGATAGAAGAGATCAAAGGGGATCTCGGTGGGCCACGACCGCTGGATGTGGGCACAGAAGAGACTGTCAAATAAAATAAAATAAAAAGAAAAGAGGGTAGCATCAGTAGCCGGTGTTTGAGAAGGTGTAAGGTGCTACATCTGCTGGAGAAGAGAGATCATGGCGCCATTTGGTTTCTGGCCTCCTGCAGATTTGGTGGGCTCATAGCAAGAGAGAAGATTCGGACTCCTCTGGAATGGTTGCTACACACAGAAGAAAAGGCGGTATAGGCTTTGATCTTGAGAATTGGCGGGGCATACCCATACATGACCGTGATGCACACAGGCCTTCCTTACTTGGTTTTGTGAAGTCACATGGGAGAGACAAAGGCTTTTAACAAGATAGCCTATTAAAAAAAAAAAAACAAACAAACAAACTTGAAAGTGACGTGTGTCTCCCGTGTCAGCCGGTGAGATTAGCTTTCGATGGGAGGAAAAGGACCTTTAGGTGCTGTGCCCCGAAGTACCACCAGGTTCAGTTATAGTACGAGTCAGTGCGACCCGAGCGAAGATGCCCAGCAAGAAGACCATGTGTTGACATAGATGTTATATCACTGGTGATGTCAGCAGAATGGTCAAAGGAGAGTTTGACTAGATTGATGGGCTGAGATTTCAAATTGCAATATCTTGATGATTTGGATTTTGATTTGAGATCTGTTTGCACATACATACTCTTTGTGAGCAGATCTATATTAATACAGCAATAGATGTATAGTTCAGTAGTTAATATGAAAATAGGACTGAAAAGGAACATAGAAATCTATTTCTGCGATATCGGAGCTATCTGGAGTCAGATTTCAGATCCGCTTGTTCCTTTAAACTCGTAGTGACAAAATCTATGAGGTTAACATAAGAGATTGGATGTTTGACAAGCAGAGCTTGATGGACCCATAAACAATGTGATTCACGATGGTTGATCGGATGGCAGAAACTTATTTCAGTGATTGTGGAGTCATCTGGATTCGGGTTTCTGATGTGTTTTTTCACCTGCATGGTCCTAAAATTTCACAGTGGTGTAGAAACATGGAGCAGTTTGATGGTTGGTTTTGTGCGTGATCCAAATTCTCTCAAATTTGTCAAAGAATTCGAGCATCATGTTTAAGGTGGAGTTTGACGAAAATATGAACTTTGTGGCAATTTAAAGTTCAAACATTAGTTCAACATGACAATATGTTGAAGGAAGAAGGCTGTGCCATTGGTGAAGACATTACCAGCTTTATCTTTTGGTGGCTCGAGTTGTGAGATATTCATGCCAATGCAGAGATTGTTTGGGTTATGTCTTGTAATCTCAGGTCAACCGAATGTGTCATTGAATTGGCCAAGGATTGAGTTTTGGTTTGGGGTGTTATGTATTTGTATTAGGGCTTTCTTTGGTCAAAGAAAGCATGGATTATAAATAGCTTGTAATCTGTAACCTTGGACCTTGTAGAAGAGAGTGTGCAATTTCTCTTGCTCGTGGTATTACTTATACAACGTAGGGAAGACAATGAGAGTGTGAGTCTCTAAATGCCTTTGCCTATTGTAGTAAAGTTGGTATCGTCTCCAAGAGTCAAATATCTTGGTATGGAAGGAGTGTGCATCCGGCTCCTCCAAGGGACAGTAAGACTATGCAGTAGATGCTGCAGACAGAACAGTATATGCCGAAGACAGGTGGACCGCTGAGAGAAGGAAACCTGATACGGTTTCGAGAACATGATGCGTCAACATTAGATAGTGGCCATATAGTTGCACATGGAATGACGGTTGAGCCATCCACGTATTCGGAGTTAGTGGAAAAGTGAAAAGGTGGTCAATGGGAAGTAACTATGGATGAAGAGCTAGGGTCTCTTGATGGGGAAATTAGGCCATCGAATGCAAGCGGATGTATGAAAAAGAAAGAAGAAACCTCTAGTGCAAGTTGAGTGAAATTTAAGACTCCTGATGATGAATGCAGGTCAAAGAAATCATTGTATAGGCCGAAGCAAGCTTCTAGACAATGGTACAACTGATTTGGTGCATTTATGAAGCAACTTGCCTCAGCACCATATGAGGCGGTGAGAAGGCAGTAACCAGTACCTGTGCACTCCGAGAGGCATGTGAAGGCTGAAAGAAGAGTTTTAAGAGCTTCGGCTCTAATGTTCATCAAGGTGGAGATTTGTTGAAATGTTGGCTCAATAAGAGCCGATAGTGTTGACAAACAGGTGAGCTCTGCAGCCACCCCAGTTGCAACCGCATGCAGCAGCCTCCAGATTGACAGCCACATGCAGCACCACCCTACTGATAGCCGCATGCAGCGCCAAAAGGTTCTCTGCAACATCACATGGTAAGGTGTAAATGTAGACTTCCATATCCTAATGAAGTCTATATATGGATCCCTCCATTAGTTTGAGTGAGGGCAGGAAGAAAGAGAGTGAGTAAAGTGTAAGAACTATGTAGTCTCTCTCACTGGTGGTGCTGCTGCACCACGTAGTGAAGCCAGCAATATGAAGTAAATGATGTTTAGGGTGTACAGTGGGATTGGGGCTGAGAGTGCATTTTCCATTTGTAAACTTATCTCCTCAATAGTGATATTGCTACTATCTTTTCCGTGGACGTAGCTCAAGTAGGTGAACCACGTAAATCTTGTCTCTCTCAGTTGTGTACTTTGATGTCGTATGTGTGTGCATCCATTGATCTTGTATTTTTCCGCTTCGCTACTTTCACAACAAGTGGTATCAAAGCCGCTTTAGCACAACAACACTTGACATCAATCAAATTTGTCGGATCATCATCATCATCATCATCATCAAACCTTATCCCAATTATGTTGAATTAGCAAATTTGCAAGACAGATAAAGTAAAAAAAAAGGTAAAAAAACCATTTGCCACATGGTATGTAGATGCATGAAATGAATTCGATAAGCGGCAGTGAGGGAATTATTTTAACAGTGATTACAATTTTAACATACAAGAAAATGAAGGCGCTATTCCGGTGCCAAGAGTGGCTCCATAGCTTGGTGGTTTTATTGTTTCTCGTCAAACATGTTAGGAACAAATAAATGAGCCCGCCAGAGAAGAAGCCAAATAACCAACCATTATTGTAGACAACAACCAACACATTTGCACATGCTTTGAGGATTCCAACCTTGTGAAGCAAACCTGGAACCACACAGAGAATCATGATCACCAGAGTGGCAATTGCTCTCAGATTGTAACCTCTGCTGTAATAGTACCTCCCAAGAGGACTAGTTGAGTAAAGCTGGTTGACATCCAATACCATCCCACAAACAAGGTAGTAATCCACAATAATTATTCCCCCAATTGGCCCCAAAACCCAACCAGCCAAGTATAGATGAAGCTGTCACTCGATGCGAAAATCCTCCAAGGCTGGCAGAGGACCCCTATAACCGCGGTCAGGAGTGCCCCTCTCCAGAAGCTGAAAGGGGAGGGGCTGTGATTGACGAGCGCATTAGCCGGTGCCACGACATTGGCAGGGATATTGGTAGTGAGAACAGCAAGCACAATTCCAAACATGACAAGCACCTTGCTGAAAATTCCTCCAATTTCTCCAAGAAGCGTGATGGGATTGGAAATTACATGCCCAAAGATCACCTCTGTGGAGGAGGTGATTATCAGGCCGACGAACGTGAAGGCAGCCATGAACATGGGCAACCCTGCCTGCCCAAGAACCTGATCCTTTTGGGTCTTTGCATATCGACTGAAATCAGGTATGTTGAGGGCGATTGTCGCCCAGATAGAGGCAGTTAGAGAGGGGAAAAACAAAGACCAAAACTCCGAGGTTGTGAGCCTGGAAGGCAATGAGAGCACTCTCCCAAACCCCCCAGCTCTGATATAAGCCCAGCAGAGGAGGGAAGCTATCAGAACAATGAGAATTGGGCAAGAGTACTTCTCCATGTATTGAATGCCATCCATTCCTTTCCAAACTATGACCAATTGAGCTGCCCAGAAAGCTAAATGGCAGGTAAGCTCAAGAGTGGAGGTGTCCAACCATGAGATGGTCACGCCAAATGAAGAATTCTTGAGTGAAGATGGGAGAATTATGTAGAAAGCTTGGCCGCCAATCCAGGTTTCAATGCCAAACCAACCACAGGAGACGAGGGAGCGCAGGAGGGTGGTGAGGTGGGCGCCATTAATTCCGGAGGCAGACCGGGTGAGGACGGGGAAGGGGATGCCATAGCGGGTGCCTGGGTAGGCGGTGAGGATGGCGGTGGCAAAAGTGATGAGGCTGCCGGTGATGACAGTTAAGATTCCTTGCCACCAGGACATGCCTTTCTCAACCAGGCTGGCGACCACATAGTAGTTGGTGATGCTCGTCACCAGCCCCACCCAGAGCCAGGCCATGTCAAAGGCGGATAGGGTGTGTTGGGAGGGAGGGACAGATGCTAAGTCTGGGTTTGTATATCCAGCTTTGGCAGCAGCTTCTTCTTCATTTGCATCTGCCATTGCAGTAGTTAAGACTTAAGTGCATAGAGCAGCTCTTCCTTGCTTTTTTACTTTGCCATTGCAGCAGTGAATGAAGTCTGTCACTGAAATCTGAAAAAAAAACCACTAATAAGGAAATTCAGTGTGGATGTTCCGAAACAATATTATAGATTCTCTCAAAAAAGCTCGTCTTTAGAATCCAAGGCAGTAAAAGTGTGATTTTATTCACTTTCACCTTAACTACTTGTATCGGTCTGTGTACTTAGCACTTGTATACATATGTGGAGTAAAAGTGTGGTAGACCATAGATGTCAAATTATGGAAACGATTAAGTATGTTAAAGCATAACTAGAGGTGTGGTAGACTCCTTATTTAGATAATATGAGGTAAATTGCATGTAAAAAAGGGAATGTAGATTAAAAAGCACTTTTGTGATGAAATTTACTGCTTCGCATTTTATCATATACTTTCGTTGTGGTGCAATGAAAGAGGCTTGTGAACGAGTAGAAGGTAGCCAGTGTCGCATCAAAATTTTACTTACCCACTCCACTCTTTTTGCACAAACGTGATGAAGTAAAAGATGTCACATTGGATGCTTACTTTACCTTTTTATTTAGTAATTCTTGTTGCTTGGTAAAATTACTTGTATAGTGTAGTGAACTAAAAGATTAGGCATATTTGTTTATGAGGCATAATAGAGTAGAGTAAAATAAAATTTTGAAATTCAAACTTTCCCCTTTCTTTGTTTAAAAAATTCAAATTTTCCTCATCCTTTTTCCAAAAAAGTAAAAAAATCATCACTAAATTACAAAAATATCTCTACTTTTTATACAAAAAGTAAAAAAGATTTCATATCAAGCAACTAAAAACAAAAAAGTCATCATAACCCAATCATATATTATTCTTTCTTGATTTTGGGTTTACCCTATTCTACTTTACTCTACCCCTCAAACAAAGATGTCCCAAGAGAGAAGAAAAGAAGAGGATGCTAAGAGTTAAAGTGTTGAATGACAAAAGAACAATATTCTTCCTCAAATTATACCTTTTTGTCATTTTGAGCCATAGAGAGTAGCCTTTTATCTTCTTTGGTGAAAAGAGAGTAGCCTTTTATCTTCTTTGGTGAAAAGAAGAGGTGCTTTTTGTCATTTAATATTTTAATTTTACTACTCCTTTTCTTCACTCTTGATTTAACTATTTACTTTGCTCTTTACTCTAGTCTTGCCAGTAAATTACCAAACTGAGTTTTGTAGAAATTTATCTTAATTTTGTTTTAGATAAATTTATCTGAGTTTTGCTTTAAGGTAAAATTTAGATAAATTTTGATCATTTTTTTTTTTTGAGAATTTCATATGCAACATGGATGTCGCTTGAAAGGTCTCGATGAGTAGGTTCCAAATATACCATTTTTTTAATTGATATCATAAACAAAAGTTATTGCATTTCAAAGTTTTAGAATGCAAAACAAAAAAGTAATTGTTGAAGGGCATTCAGTCATGAAAAAAGATGAGTTGGCCAATTAGAGACCTCCGCCTGGAATAAGGCTAAGTGGTAGGGACTATATGCTTGAGTAACCTTGTGTGTGGATTGGACCTTGTAGAACTATCCTGGCAGGGATATTTGGCTAATTTACTCAAATTAGGATAAATTGAATGGAATCTGCTAATTTCTATGATTGAATCCAATTGGCTTAATATTTGCCTGTGCTTAGCATTGGCATCTTTTGCTATTATAATATATTAAGCTGGTTGAATCCAATTGACAATTGCATTTGCCAATTTTTAATTTATTTTGATGTCATGATTTTTCTGACCATTTCATAACTTCTTCAATAACTCCTCTCCAATTTTCCTTTAGTCTTAAAAGTATCCTTTGAGAATTTGAACTCCTTTTACGATGCGCCATTGATTTATTTGCTCATTACTCCTCTAAACATTTTCTCATAATGTCCTTTAACTCTTGTCAATTTATTTTTTGCCTCTTTCCTATTTCTGAAATTAACGTACAAAAGCCCTTCATCTTCGATTTCTTATAACAATTAGTAAATGTATAGCTTATAACAACTCTTCGATCAATCTATAGCCGATCCACAGCCCTACTGCAAGGCTACCCTCCATCTTCGTCTCTAAAGCCTGGCTTGTTGTATTCTATAATATCAACCATGAACACTTTTAGGAAGCATTTTAGCAAGATAATTTTTTCTCTTTCATCTTTCTTTCTCTCTCTCTCTTTCTCTGATTCCTCTTCCTTCTCATCTTCATCATCTTCTTCCTCTTTTTCTATTTTTATATGATTTTAAGTGATTGATGCTAGGGTTTTGAGGCTATTGTGATTTTTTATCTTGCAGGGATGGGGGGATCTTCACTATAACAATAACTGTTTGTACGGCTTCGAGTATGAGTTTGATTTGTTCATTGTTTTGTTTAATTTCTTAGATATTGTTTTGAAGGGATGTACAATTGTTAATTTGTTATGATTTTTTTGATTCTCTCCATTAAAGTTGTTTACTTTATCTTTTTTCTTAAAAAATATGTTTATGATTTATGGTCATACCAGGTAATGGGAATATTTTTTGAACAAATTGCAAGTCTATTTTTATTGGCATTATAATTTCTTCTATTGATTAGTGTTTCAAAACCAAAAAATATTCTATTAATTTCTATTGGGTTTATTATTATTTTGAAGTAGTAGTGGCATACACATGATTAAGTATCACCTATGAAGTAGAAAGATGGAGATCGCATGGTTATATGAGTATTGTAATGTTAAAAAAGTGATATATAAAGAAAGTGATTTTTTTTTGTCAGGCTTAGCGCGGGCTTCTTTGTTAATATTACTTAATCTCTATTTTAAATACACATTTTTTAATAATAGGAAAGTAATTATCCTTAACTAGGATCCTCATGTCAGATGATCTGAATTTTCCAGATCCTATATGCTGGGATTTGCATCATGAATAAAAAATTCATTCCATACTCGTTCTATTCATAATGGGAGACTTTGGATATTCATTTGCAATTATATTGTAAAGTCTATCATTAAAAAAAAAAACTGCCAGATCTGGTTGTTTTTTTAGTTAATGCTAATCACTTTTTGAACTCTGTGAGGTAAGGATCATGTAGCTTGACAAAAATGATGAGATGGTAAGAATTGGATAAATGTATGGATGATAAGAGCTATGGATAACATAAGAACTTTTTGTTTTTACATTTGGGAAAAAGGGCCTATTATAATATCTTCAAGAGAAGGGTTATGCATTCAATTTTAATCAAATTCCTTTTAATTTTGACTTTTTATTGGGCATTTGTAAAAAGCTAAAAAATACATAAAGTCTTTAAACTCATAACCTCACCGAACCACTATTACACACAAATGTGTATGTGTATTCTCTTATCAAAATATCTCAAAACTAATTATATAAAGCATGGACCCTACCCACATGGAAGATGCCCGTGCATAGCACGGGTTATTGTGCTAGTAATATATGAAGCAAACTCAATTTCAATTGACAAATCAATTCCAATTGGTTTAATTGATTTTGACCATCCCAAATTATGTTGACCCCATTCCAATTCCCTTCTCCAACATCCCTCCACTCTCTCTACACACACACACACACACACTCTCTCTCTCTCTCTTTCTCAATAACTTTTCTCATTATTTTTGTCCCATTAAGTTTTACTTAATTCTCATCTCATTAAGGCATTCCAATTCCCCTCTGCAACGTCCCTCCACTCTCTACACACAGTCTCTCTCAATAACTTTTCTCATTAATATATTCTCATCCCATTAAGTTTTATTTAATTCTTATCTCATTAAAAACAAGTAAACCATCCTCAAATGTAGCTTCACTACTTTCTCTCTACTAGGTTTTGTGCAAAGTAGTTATTGACCTTTGGGTTCCATGTCATTTGTAACTCCCCATAAGTGCTGTAACATAATCTCTTGATTCCCTCTTGAACTCTCAATTTCTTTTCCAACTTTATCTCATTAAACCATTTAAGTTTACCATAATTCTATTGTCTCTATTTAATCTCCCTCCTAAAATCTCTCTCGCATCCCTACAATCTCTTAATTCTTTCCTCCTTACTCTCTACCTAATCTTTATTATTTTTTAGGTCTTCCACTTACAACACCATGATGAAGAAATCGATCCATCTCCATGGAAGACCATAAACAAGGCATACCTCAATCTCATTAAAAAAAAATCACCCCCGTTGTGAATTGTGATGGTAATTTCCTTTCACATGATCCTTTGCTCCATTAGTTTTAAAGTTTTGATTATGATCATAATAGAATTGTTGGGTTTTGTCTTGTATTCCGGTTTAGCCGGATCGGTTGTCTGGGTTAGCCAGAACCGAGACTCAGGGTTAGGGGTATTTTAGTCATTATGTATGGGTTTTCTTGGTGGCCAAGAAAGCGGGAACTATATATATTGATGTACTGTAACCCTAGATCCTGAGGGGATTGAGATGGGATTATAGTAGATGAGTTCTCTCCTCCCGTGGACGTAGGCATGGTTGCCGAACCACGTAAATATGCTGTGTCATGTGTGTGATTGCTTAATGGTGTGATTGCTTGCGTAGATCGTGGTAGATCCGTTGATCGCGGGTTGTTTCCGTTGCGCCGCTTTTCCCAACAAGTGGTATCAGAGCCAGGTTGAGATCGCTCGTGGTTTTGCGATTGACGAATCCAGGTTGATTGTGCGTGGAAACTCAACGGGAAGAGATCAGACGTGATCTCTTGGGCCACGGGAGCAATTTTCGATCCTCTGTTACAGAAACAGAGAGATCGATTTTGTTTTGCAGTCTCCGGAAGACGAAGACAGGGAGTAGGTTCCGTTGCTGTGATCTTCGTCGTCGTAGAAGAAGGAGGGTTGCCGGGTTTTCCAGACGAGGAAGACCGGAAGAAAAAAAAAAAAAGAACTGCAACTCACCTGTGCCGCTGCCAGAGATCGCCGGCCGCCCGCATGTCGCCATCGTCGTCGCCGTTGCAGTCGCCGTGCCGTCGCCCGCCTCGCCGGACCAGCCACTGCGCCGGAGCAGCAGCTGCCGACCGCTGCATCGCCGCGTCTGCAACTGGGTTGCAGACGCAGTGCTTGTCCCTGGGTTGAAGACGACCCAGTTTACTGGGTCTCTGGGTTTCGGGTCCGCTTGGGTCAGGTCGGGTCAGTTTGCTTGACCCGCCGAGAATAGCAGCCCAGGCATGCCAAAAGGTCGGTTCAGGTTTTGGGTCAGGTCGTTTCGACCTAACCCGCGGTGACGGCCCAGTCAAGCAGAGACTGCAAGTCGGGTCGGGTCGGATCGGGTAAGACCTGACCCATGTGCGCAAAGAGTCCAACAGCAGGAGTGCAGGCCAGGTCGGGTCGGGTCGACCTGGTCCGTGTACTAGAAGCCCAGCAGTTCAGAGCCGGTTCGGTTCCGGGTCAGGTCAGGTCGGACCCGAACTCGGTACGGCAGAGAAGCCCAGCAAAGCAAGCAGTTCAGTTCCGTTCCGGGTCCCGACCCGGATCCGTTTCAGAAGCCCAGTTTGCCAGCAGTCGTGACGTCAGCACAGTCAACAGGCAGGTTTGACCATATTCAACGACTGAAATTGTTTCTGCGATATCTTGATCGTCCGATGTCCGATCGGAGATTTGTTTGCACCTACGGACTCATTGTGAGGAGATCTACGCGTTTGTGGAAGAAGATGGGCTGGTCAACGGTCAACATGGATGTTTGACCAATTGGAGTGTAGAGAATTAATTCTGCGATATCGAAGCCATCCGGAGTTGGATTTCAGATCCGTTTTTTTCAGCGTGCTCACGGTGACGAGATCTACGAGGTTGATAAAAGATATTGGCAGTTTGATGGGCAGAAAATTGGGGGATTGAAGAAACTGACATATTCACGATGATAGCAATGGATTCAAGCATCACGGGCCAGATTGAAGTGTTTGATGGAGAAACGACTTCAGGGATTGGCAGGATAGAGTGTTAGACTCCGTGATACAGCAATGATTGAAACGTATTACTTGATGTCGTCAATGGTAGATTGCTCCAAGTACTTTGCTGAAAAGCTCAGATCTGGGTCGACGAGATTGGGAAGGAGCGACATGCCAAAGTGGAAGAAAAAGCAAAAGGAATCAGAATCAGAAGGAGGTAGTGTGCAACAAAGCTCGGATTCGGTTGACCGGGAATCAGTTTTGGTCGCTACAGGTATGGATCCGGTTGTTGATTCATGGTATTGGGATTCAGATTTTTTCTATTATATATTCGCGTAGAGATTAGTCTGATGCAAATAACTATCATGGTTGATGGATTTGTTCTTATGGGGGGATAATGCAAATGATGAGCATTGAGATAAGAACGGTAGAAATCCAGATGTATAATGATGTTATTCAAACTCTAACGGTTGTGATATATGTTTCGGGATTACGAAGAATTGGATTTCTTTGTGTGCCTTAAACTTCAAAGGCTACAAGTGCACTGTAGCGGGTGGAGTTACGAAGGTGGAAAAGGGAACATTGGTCATCATGGAGGGTGAGATGGTCAGAAATCTCTGCAGGTTGATAGGAGATGCTTTTTCAGGTGGAGCGGTGAAGGAGACATCGAATAACAAGGGAGGAAATCTGTGGTTCAGGTGGAGTTAGATGCGACGGATCATTGGAAGATGGATTGATGGATCTTCAATGATATCATCTAGAGGAAATCCAGGAAGCCCTGAACGCAGATGATTTTCTCGGGGAAGAAAAGGTAGTCTTGTTCAGGTCGGAGTAAGCCGGTTTAAGCATCGGGTCATACTTAACCCGCATGTACTGTGCCCAACCCACCAGAACAGGCTAGAACAGGACAGTTGCAGATTTGACGGAAAGAACACCGGGATGGAGACAGAAGGAAGGATTCACAAGGTACCAGTGAGATCCAGATTCGGGGAGGTCTTCAGTTTTGTCTTGACGGATGGAAGTTAGGTTCATTGTGTTGCAAGGATGCATGCATGTGGCAACAAATGGAGAGCACTTCGGAGGTTCAAGACGGTGGTGTTGAGGTCAAAGGAGGCAACTGTGGCCACGCTAGGTCGTAGCGTGTGCGGAGGCATACCTTTCAGCGAGGTATGTGAAGTGCTGGTTCAACATGTTAGAGTGTTGAAAAGAGAAGACTGCGCCATCGGTGTAGTGACGTACCCTTCAGCAAGGTGCGTGAAAGACATTACCGGGTATCTCAAGGTGGCTCTGAGGATTTACGGAATCCAAGCCAAGGTGGAGATTGTTGGGTTTTGTCTTGTATTCCGGTTTAGCCGGATCGGTCGTCTGGGTTAGCCAGAACCGAGACTCAGGGTTAGGGGTATTTTAGTCATTATGTATGGGTTTTCTTGGTGGCCAAGAAAGCGGGAACTATATATATTGATGTACTATAACCCTAGATCCTGAGGGGATTGAGATGTGATCATAGTAGATGAGTTCTCTCCTCCCGTGGACGTAGGCATGGTTGCTGAACCACGTAAAACTGCTGTGTCATGTGTGTGATTGCTTGATGGTGTGATTGCTTGCGTAGATCGTGGTAGATCCGTTGATCGCGGGTTGTTTCCGTTGGGCCGCTTTTCCCAACAAGAATAAGGGGTCGTTTGTTTAGAGTGATTTACATATGTAATTGACCCACATGAGTAACGGTTACACACCTTTATATTTGTTTGCACTCATTTACGCATCAACTGTAAATTGCATATGAAAATGATGTGAAAATCAGCCCTTTTTCACATAGAAATTTTCACACCTTACTTGATGGTAAAAGGTTACACATCTCAATCTCATATGAAATGGATTCACATTAATTTTGGCGAATGGTTCAGACGAAGATCATTCGGTCATGGGGAGTGATGGGTTCAAAACCCCACTCCCCTAAAAACGACAATTTTCGAATGAAAGTCTTTTTGTTTCTCCCATCACAAAGAAACCTTATTGAGAAACCATCTCTCTTGCCAGCATCTTGCAGCAGGGGAAAGGAGCAAGACCAGCAACCTGCAGAAGGAGCGTCATCCAGCCAGGTATGGCTCCCTCTCACCATCTCTCTCACACTCTCTCTCCCCCTCCCTCTCTCTTATTCTTCTCTCTTTCCCTCTCTCTGTCTTTCTCTTTCTTCTTCTTTTGTATCTTCCTCTCTCCCTCTCTGCTTGTCTCTTTTACTCTACTGCCAGCCCAAATCCGATTTCAACATCATTGCCCTAACAATGCAATTGGGCCATCCTAGCACAACCCACACAACCACATCACAACCGGGCCCCACCAATCTCATCTTATCCATGCCCACATACCATCTCTCTCTCTTTTTCTCTCTCATTCCGTCTCTCTGTCTCTCTCCTATTTCTTCTTTTGTATCTTCCTCTCTCCCTCTATGCTCCTCTCTTTTGCCCCTACTGCCAGCCCAAATCGATTTCACGTCATTGCCCTCACATTGCAACTAGCCCACTCCAGCACGACCCACACAACCCCATCACAACCGGCACCCACCAATCTCATCTCATCCACGCCCATATATCGTCTCTCTCTCCCTCTCTTCTTCTCTCTTGTTCCGTCTCGCTGCCTCTCTCCTACTTCTTCTTCTGTATCTTTCTCTCTCCCTCTCTGCTCCTCTGTTTTCCCCCTCTTTGCCAGCCCAAATTGATTTCAATGTCATTGCCCTCACATTGCAATTGGCCCACCCGAGCACAACCCTCACAACTCCATCACAACCGGCCCCCACCAATGTCATCTCATATGTCCACATACCATCTCTCTCTGTCTCTGTCTTCTTCTCTCTCGTCTCATCTCTCTATTTCTCTCTTTTTCTCTTTCGCACCCTCTCTTTGTCTCTCTTCTACTTCTACTTCTGTATTTTCTTCTATCCCTCTCTGCTCGTCTCTTTTCCCCCTCTCTTACTGCCAGCCCATACCCCACCTTATCAATCAGTTGAAAAATTAAATCCGGACCATTCTCTCTCTCTCTCTCTCTCTCTCTTCCTAGCTTTCTCTTCATTTTCTTATATTGATAGTGTAATCTGATGTTGGATTCTGATTATTAGATTCTTATTTATTGGTAACATATTATTGGAGTTATTGAACTTGATCTTAACTGATGAGATTTGAACATAGGTTGCTATAAATTGTTCTAATTTATTATAAATCTCATGATTTTGTGAATTGGGCACTTGCATATGGTTTGATTGGTTTTCAATAGGCTGTAGTTCTCATGATGGAGTTGGGTAGATGTGTAGGCTATCACTTGGTTGAGAATTTTGTGGTAGTGCTGTTGTTAGTGAACAGTTTTTTGCTATCATGATTAGTCACTACCCTTTGTAGTTGTGAGGATAAAAAGAGAACTTGATTTTGAAATCAAACCTGATATGAGTTTATGTACATGCCACTTGTACATGATCATATTTAACCTACCTAAATTTAGTTACAAAAACCCACATTTATTGTTTCTATATTTAACTAACTTGCCTTCTTCCTTTCATCATCTATTGTTGATATCATGGATTTCGAATCTTATCAAATTTTTAATAACTTCTTCATGTTATATAGAAATGGAGAATGAAAATTGTCATGGAGATATTGAGTGCATTGGTATTGGTTCGTCCTCTGAAAAAAGGCGTGATAGGAGAGAAAAAAAGAATACCACATGGACAGATAATATGGATGAGCAATTAGCTGATATATTGATAGAATAAATCTATCTCGGGCTAAGAGATGGAAATAACTGGACCACGGAAGGGTGGAGAGAGATTGAAATAAAAATGAAAGAAAAGTATGGAATAGAATATGGTAAGGAAAAAGTTAGAAGTTGACTAAGAATGATAAAGAGTCATTGCAATTGTATCAAGACTCTTATGGGATTAAGTGGCTTTGGTTGGGACGACATTACAAAAAGGGTTACAGCAAATGACCAAATGTGAGATGATTATATCAAGGTGAGTAATTATTAATACATGTTAATACTACCATTGTTAACTCAATAATTATTACACTACTTTGATCTCATTTGATTAATTCAGGCACATCCAAGATTTGGAATGTACCAAGGAAGAAGTGTGGTCAACTATGAAAAGTTTGCTATTATATATGGAGATTCAATTTCTGATTGAAAAGATGTGATGTTGACTAACCAACGTCCACCACATCCAATGGAAGCCCCGCAAGCGTCCATCCATGAGTGGCAGTAGAATCAAGTAGCTCTGATAAGAGGGATGAGGGTGTTTTTGAAGTGCCACGTGCCAAGAAACGCTTAATAGCTACTTCTCAGTGCAATGTGCTGGATGAAACTATAAGTGAATATGAACTTGCACATATAATTAACGACATAAACACTACTTTGATATACCTTGCTAATAAGATGACCCAATCAGGGCCAAGCCAAGCTGATATAGTTGCTGCTATTGAAGAGTTAGAGTTAAACTTTACTTTAGAAGTGAGGGCTCTCAGACTATTGAAGGATCCACAAGTGGCCAGTCAATTTCTTGCATTTTCAACAAAGGATCGACGTCGTGCATGGCTCATGGTAGAGTTAAGTTACTCTATTTAGGACTATTGGTTATTCCAAAAAAAAAAAGAAAAAAAATTTTCTAAGATGGGACCTGATTTTAAATTCTTATTATGTTTTATTTTGAGATGACATTCAATAAATTGTCTTGTTATATGTTTAGAACCGATTCTATGTTTTATTTTGAGATGACATTTTATAAATTGTCATGTTATGCTATACGAGTTCCTTATTTTAATATTTGGCAATTATTTATTGGATAGTGCAAAAGTAATGGATACAAAGAAGAAGATCGTATTTTTACATGTAGTAACAAGGACAATGATTACAGTTTTACTTTTATGGGAACATCATTGTAAACAGAAGAGGGTCAAAAGAGGAAGCGAGTACATGAGTTGTCTTTGTCTGGCCATGAGTTCACTCAGTACCTCATTAGGAGTAATCCCTGTAATTCATATGCTTTACTACGCATGAGGACTGATGTATTTTTAAAATTATGTGACTTAATAAAAAGAGAAGGGCTACTGCGTGGAACTAAAAGAGTTTCTGTAGAAGAACAAGTGGCCATCTTTCTAGCTTCTATAGGTCACAATCAGAAAAATCGAGTAATGCAAATTCAATTTTAGCATTCGGGCCAAACGATTATTAAGTATTTCAATGCTGTTCTAGATGCACTTCTTTATATTTATCTTGATTATATTAAACTTCTTGGACCAGAAACGTCTATTCCAGCATAGATTGCAATGAACCTAATATTTTACCCCTTCTTCGAGTTAAGTCAATATTTTTCATGTAGTATTTTTTAGTTTCTATGATGTATGTTCAAATTGTTAGTAGTTTTTTTTTTGTAATCAAATTGTTATTGATGAGTCATGTTTAAATTATTATTGGGATAGGATTGTATTGGTATCATTGACGGCACTTACGTTCTAGCATGGGTATCAATTAAAGATCATCAACGGTATCGATGTAGAAAAGGTTTTATTGCACAAAATGCAATAGCAATTGTAGGTTTAACTTGATGCTTCAGTTTGTATGTGCCGGTTTTGAAGGATCAACTAATGATCAGAAAGTTCTTTATGATGTTATCCAAAATAGGAGAGCTTACAATCTTCAAGTTCCAGAAGGTAAATATTTATTTCAAGAAATAATTTTAAAATTTGACCACTAGTTAAGGATATTACAATCTTATTGATACTTGTCAAATTTAATCATTATAGGAAAGTATTTTCTTGTTGATGCTAGTTATGGTCATAGGCGAGGTTTTATTCGACCATGTTGTGGGACACAATATCATCTAAAGGAATTTGGACTTTACGCATTGGCTCTTAGGACGCCTAGTGAGCTATTTAATCTTCGACATGTAAAGCTAATGAATGTTATTAAAAAAACATTTGAGTTGTGAAAGGAATGATTTCCAATTTTGACACATATACCTTATAATTATCTTATCAAGTCATAGGTCAAGATTATAAATGCATGTGCTGTATTACACAACTTTATCATGATGAAAAATCGAAGTGTAGATGAATTATACGAGCATCATCGTCATGAAAGAATATTTTTTTGACGAGGAAGACAACCATGATCATTAGAATGAAGCGATCAATGAAGAATCTGATAGCCAATATGCTTATCGCCTGCGAAATGCAACACTAACAGAGATGTGAGCTGTTAATGCTAATAGGAGAGCTCGATGAATTGACATGTAAAAATTAACACTTTTTGCATATGGAGAAACATCCATTTTGGATATATGATGTCTGTTTATTTTGTATGCGAACTTTAAAAATTGTTTTGGATTGTGTATATTTCGTATAGGTATGGTATATCATTTTTTGAAATGTATATTTTGTATGGATGGATATTTTTTTCCATGATTTTGGAGAATGCGAATATCATTGAACTTTTCATGGGATGAGTTTGTTCATTTGTATGAAATTGAAATATAAAATGAATTTATTCTTTTATATATTGAAATAAGTTAAATTTATGGATAAGTATGTTTCTTACTTTGTAATAGGAAGAGAGGGCCCTTCACTGGGAATAAGAATAACATCTATATATATACATAGATTTTATTATCAAAATGAATTTCTTACATTATTACATGTAATTCAAGCAAACATGGTAAAATGAATTATATGTGTCAATGATGTGAAAATGACATCGATAGATAAATGATGTAAACTGAAACATGTGTGTAAAGTTTACATATGAAACATTTATATATGCAAATTGTAGTTACGCATCTTATACGAAAAAGGCAAACGAATAACTGAGTTTTGTTTGTATTTCAATGACTTTTGTTTGGATTCTATTGTTATTTCTTTCTATGCAATGGTCCAGAACACACTTAGTCCATCAAACCTTAGATGGCATACATGTAGACAAAAGCTCACTGTGAATTTTTTTCCTTTTACTTCAACTCAAAGTAAGTGAGCTTTTCATAAAAATGAAGTTGATTCAAAATTGGACCTATAAAAGTATGGCATGATAGTAAAGGTCAATCACAGACCAATCCAAGTTTGGCCCTTGACCTATCCAAGAAAATCATGATGTTAGTAAGAATCTCTTCTAATATGCTATTTCTTGAGTTGCAGGGTCTGCCTCTTTCTAAGGTCAGCCTATTAATTTTATAGGCCCACTAATCAAGGTAGATCTCATATATACGTAAGATAAAAATAAATATTTTCTTCCCATAACATTTAACTAAGTTGAGTCATTATGAAAATCTGAACAGAGATATCTCCTCTTTTTTTTTTTTAGAATTTGAATTTTAAATTAAAAGTCATCTAAATCCTATTCGAGATCTCTTCAATAGGAGCTAGAGTCTCCACTAAATATCAAAAACTAGGAGACCTACTTTGCAAATTGATAAGTGACTATTGTTATGTTTCTATTTTTCTCTTCAATTAACTTGGACTTCCACCCCCCCCTCACTATTTTGTATTCTATTCTTGAATGATTAGCTGAGTTGTAGAAGATTAGTTAACTACTTTAAAATATTCTTTCATTTATGCATTCTCTTTCTAGGTTATATTTCTTTACATTAATATTAATATAAGATTTTTAATACTTCTAATTAAAATCTTCTTTCATCTATGCATTCTCTTTTCATGTTCAATTTCTTTACATTAATATAAGATTTTTAATACTTTTGATTCATTTACATTGATATCATATTTTCTTTCACTACCTTATTTCAAATTAAAAATAGAACTTGATTTTGTCATTTTCATTATCAATTTATTTGATCAAGCCCACTTAATAATTAAAATTTTATATTCCAAATCTTTTTCTAGTTTTTCCCTTTGCTGTTACTTTTATATTGATATGAATTTGACTTCTTGAGAGAAGCCAAGCCTGCTTACTATAGGCCAGTAACAAGAAGGTCCTTGTCTTGGTACCAGATGGAGTTATTGACATGGGGACTATGTAAGTATCCTGAAACTATCATTTATTTAGCTTTAATGGAAGCTTATTTTAACAAACTATAATGGTCATTTCTATATTTTTTAGAATTTTTATTTATACTAACATGCTTTGCATTGCCTGATGATGTACTTTATGTTACTTTATTTTATGTTATTTTATGTTACTTTCGAAGTGCTGAAAATTGGAAAAAAAAAACTCTATTCTTCCAAATTCAAGGGTCGTGATTCAATTGCTCATCTTCATCTAATCTTCTAATCATCCATTCATCAAAAGTTATGTCGATAGTCAAGTTTTTCATTTTTGATCAATATGCAAAAATATAATCAAAAGATGAGATGCTATTTTAAATTATAAAATAGCATAGAAACGCAAAAGCTCTCATTTAAAATCCTAACAAATAGGCACAACAAATACTGTAGAAAGCTATAATTTTACCTATTTGCTTTGGAAATTACCATTTAAGACAGCATAATGTATCAAGAGCTAATAGAGATCACCAATTAAATATGTTAATTTTGAAAGCTATTTCTCCTTGAGCTTTGAATGGGAGGTCTATCCTAATTTTTTAGTTTTAGTCTTAGCCCATGTTTGGCATCTCTATTTTAACCCTCTATTTCTCTAAATGTCTAAGTTTTACAGAGACTTGAAATATTAGAGCGTTTGGTTAAAAAAATATAGCATATGTACATTTTAGATGAAAAGAGGCAATCCCTCTAAACTGGAAATGCTTCAAAAGTGGGTTCACGAAAAAAAGAGACGTGGACTCTATAGAAAAAAGAGGCGGAAGGCATTTTAGCTAATGAAATTGTCCTTGGATGGAATTTTATTCCCAACGAAAATCCTTTTCATAAAACCCTCGTGCATTGAAGAGCAAAGACAAAAGAGAAAAGAGGAAAGAGGAGAACGAAGTGTGGTGAAGAGGAAGGAGAGAAGGGAGGACAGGAAAGAGGAGAACGAAAGAGAGAGGAGTATATACGCCAGGCCCTCTGCTGCTGAACGAACTTGTAAGCGTTCTTTTTCTCTATTCCCTTTGTTTTTTTTTCATTTTCCCCTATTTCTCTCTGTTGTGCTGTTGGAATGTCTGATACTTGTAAAATCCATCTTGTTCTCTACCTTGTACAAAGCCTGAAAGCCAAGACACTCTAGGCTTTCTCTCTCCGAGCCTCATGCCAAAGTCACTCTAGGAGTGTCGTCATCTCGGCATCGATCTTGTGGGTCGTCTTCTCCAAGTGGATGCATTTTCCCTTTTCTAGGATTAGTAAATCGCTGTAGCTCTCTCCCTTATAGGTTGCATCTTGTGTGATTTTAAATAAATACCCATCATTCTCTTTGGCCTCACGCCCAAGACACTCTATTTGATGGTAGATGTTCAATGAAATGTATGCAATCTTTTTTTTTTTTCTTGGGTTGTAGGATGGAAGGATGCTTTTAAATCCTAATGGCTTCCCAAATGAATATGTCGTCTATGATTGGATAAGAATTAAGAAGATCATTGTATCAACTGCATATGGCTCAAGTTAAATAAATATTATCTTGACATGATAACAATGGCCATTTCGTGAGGGACCTTAAATTCCCATGTTAAATGTTTGCTATAATGCTAGAAAGAAATATAGACTTTTCAAGTGTATTTTCCATCATTCTTCTGACGATTAAAAAACCTAGTAAGTTTTTTTGAATAATTTGAAACATGGTTTCTTCATGTAAAGAGTTTCGGCATTCCCTTTTTTCTTTTTCTTAAACATCTTGATGGAAAATGGCACATTTGACAGATATCAAAGAGAGATATCGATAGTAGTGGCCATTAGCTTTGTATTTCTTATAACTATAGCAAGGTTGGTTTATTATTAAGTTTGCCCCATCAATGACTGAAAGACTTTGCTCCATTCCATACTATGTTGAACTATTGAGATGTTAAAGATCATGGGGCCTCAAACACTGACTATTTACTATGTCAAAAAAAGGTGCATTCACACATTTATTTATGATTTTAGAGGCTACTTCCTATATGTTTCATATGCCAATTCAACCTTGGCATATGAAAATGACTCCTTCCTTGTGAATTTATTTTCTACATTGATGCACTCAATGTAATTCATGTGGTGTTCTTCAAAGTCTACATTGATGCACTCAATGTAATTCATGCGGTGTCCTTCAAATAACTGCTGTATGGTACCTTCCACAACTGTTCCCTGAGCTCGTGAAATAAGTTTTGCAGAGCTAGAGGAATATTTCTAGGTGGCATATCATTCTCAGTTGTAGGCATATGGTGAACAGCCTGGAATACACAATTAACAGAAGGGTTTCCCTTCAAATAAATTTCAAAAGGAAGTGTATTGAACCATAATTACCCAGTTTGCAATTTGATATATTCAAATTGGAGTTCGCAGTCCGCAGTTCAATACTTATTCATAAATCCATTAGCATAGGTTCATTGAATTTGCTGCTAGATTCACCCAATTCGTAGTTCAAGTTCAATGAATACAATGAGCTGATTCATATAATAGTTCTTGCATTAATTACTACAGAATGACCTACCTGATTGATTATACCAGCATTTTTTTTAATTTTATTTTTTTGTGTGTGTATCATGAATTCATTAGGGTTTGCTTCCTGTGGTGTATTGTAAAGGAAGGTCCTTTTATGGGGCTGGGGAAAAAAAAAAGAAGGGTCAAATGAATAAAACCCCTTTTCCCTGTAGTTGGGCGTTTAAGTCAAAGTGAAACGGTATACTACACGTGGCCATTTGATATGAGAGAGCTGATTTTCATGCTTTATGAACAGTGTAACCATTCATGTTGTATTGGTTTGTCATCAATTTTTGTTTGATCAAATTCATATTTCAAACTCATGTGATGACAGTCACCATCATTGGAGTTGATTTTGGACAATTTTCTACACAAAAATCACACAAGTGGCTTGGATTTATTAAAGATTGGCTATAAAATATTTCCTCTATTCCATAAATAAGCAACATCCACTGTGAGGCCATGAGGATTTTTATTTCCTTGTGTGCTTGCTTGGCTATATTCATGCCATATGGTAGATGTTTTTTGTTTATGAAGTGAGTTCTAACATTAACATCTCATATCATTTATGAAAACACATAATAATAACTTGGGTGGCAATTTTTTTTTAATAAATTCAACTTTTTTTTATCATCTTTCTATGGTAATGGATGCATTTTTTATTATTAGTATTGTTTTTTGCTTTTTGTGTAGTTAAATGTAGATAGAATGTCAGATAAGGGGAAGGCAAAAGAAACAAATGACATTGATCATATGCATTGGTCTGATAGTATGAGAAAATGCCTCATTGATGTTTGTTTAGAACAAGTTAAATCCGGGGGTCGCCCTGGTGTGCAGTTTAGCTCAAAAGCATGGAAAGTGATTATAGAAAAATTCAATCTTAAGACAAAATACAATTTCAACTAAAAGCAACTAAAGAATCAATTGGATCAAATAAAATAACTATACAATGCTTGGTTGCACTTGACAAGTTAAACTGGCATAAACTTTAGTCCTCATACAGGCTGTGTGGAGATGGAGCAAGATAGATGGATCGAATACCTAAAGGTATATATAATTTCTACTATTTTTAACATTTGCAAAACAAGTGATAGCCTTTGACCATTATTATTAAACTTTATTGTAGACACATAAGGATGCCAAAGTATTTAAGTCCAAGCCCATTCCTTTTCCTGAATAGATGGCTACTTTATTTGATGGTACTTCAGCTAGAGGTGATGATAAATGGGCTTCAGTACTGGATGGTCCATCTAAAGATATTACAATGGATATGGATTCAGATTTCTTTAACTTGAATCATTATGAAAACACTTCATCCCCCGACCTTAGAACCCCACAGTCTACCATGCCAGAAGGCTCAATTGCTAGTGAGGTTCGTATAGATGTCTTGATTGCAAATATTAGGCGAAAAAGACCAAGGCCTTCTAAAAAGTAATCAATGAAGAGAAATGATGCTATAGACACATGCATAATGGAGCTCGCAGTATTAGTGAAGGCATCAAATGAGTTATCTGCTACTCCTATTCAAACTGAATGATCTGGATTATTTTGAGATTAAGAAGAAAAGAATGATCTGAATGCGACTTAGGTCAAATGAAGGTAGGATGAATTGGCTCAAATCTTAAATGGAAAAAGAGAGAGGGAATGCGTATGGCGGTGTTAGTGGTATCTAGTTGATGGGTTGGTGTTTGAGTTTGCTATATGAATGTTATGTATCTCTTTTGTTGTTTGGAAACATGGCTTGATATTATTTTGGGTTGAGATATTGATGTTATGTTGCATTATCTCTAAATGAACATTTTGGAAATATTTTAATTGATGTTTATTTATCATATCCACTATGAATGAATGATTAGTTATATTTTGTCTGATATATACAGAGCACATGGATCCAATTTTACGTCAAAAAATAATACTACTTATCATATTGCTGTACAAAAAGCGGCAACAAAGCTTAATTAAGGAACCATGTAAGAACTCAATCCTAACTGGATATGGTCATGTCCAAATCATTTTGAATGGTAACCCCATCATCTGCCATCAATTACTACGTATGGAACAACATGTGTTTTGGCATTTATGCATATATTTTAGAGAAAAGATGTTCCTGAAAGACAACAAATATGTACCTTTGAAGGAGTAGTTGGCTATATTCAAGATGGTCATGGCACATGCCTATACGAACAGTGTGTTACAAAATAGATTTCAACACTTAGGGAAAACTATTCATAGACACTTTCGTCAGTTATTGAAAGTAATGACGCTATTTACAAGAGATATGATAAAGCCGCCTCCACTAGATATAGTGCCAAAGGAAATTCTTTTGAATCCAAGTTTTTGAGCCATATTTTAAAGTATTACTCTATTTCCATATTTTGGGTAGTTCTGTTTTTTTTTTGCTCTATATATTATAATTTTTTTAATGTTCACATTTTTTTATAGGATTGTATTGGTGCTCTAGATGGAACCCCTATGCATGCCTTTATTCAACCAGAGAAACAAATCCCTTATAGATGTAGAAAGGGAGATTGCATGCAACAAGTAATGGTAGTATGCTCATTTGACATGCTCTTTACCTATGTGATATGTGGATGGGAAGGTACAGCTCATGATCAACGAATTCTCCTGGACACAATCTCTGATGAAAGAAAGTTTCCACATGCTCCACCTGGTAAAAAAGCATTTAGACTACCACAAAACTTTTGTTGGGTTTTGCTCAAAAGGTCCTTATTGGGCTTGAGTGGAGGGCCCAGTTAATTAGGGCTATTCTCGTACATATTCTCTTTCGATGCTTTAGTTCTTTGTAACCAAGAAAGACAGCAAGAGGGAATGGAACACAGAGAGAAAGATTGTAAGGGGGAGAGGGAGAGATTTCTTGATAGTGAAATCCTCGTGCCCATAGACGTAGGCAATCTGGCCAAATCACGTAAATCTTCGTGTCTCCTGTGTGTGTGATTGCTTGTTTTTCTTTGTTGTGGTGTGTGCTTGGCTAGATCTAGATCTAACAATTGCTATTAGACAGTTTTTTGAGATCGTGGGATCATAGAGATTTGGTAGCAGAGGATTTGAACGGATCTTGCCGGAGAGATTAGATCAGTGATCTCCGTGGGCTACACAGATCGGAAGGAAGAGGTTTCAGTTTTTTTCGTGTTTTGCATCAGGCCATCGACGACTGCTGTGGCTTCGTGTCTGTCTGCTGCCACCCGCCGCTACTCTTCACCGTATCTGCCATCACCGTCACCGGTGAGAATCACCAGATCTAAACAAAAAAAAAGGGATCTGGTAGTTTTTGGTTTCTTTGTTGCAGAAACTAGGAAGCAAGCTGCACTGCTGTCCCGTCGCCATCGCCGGCGTCACGTCACTACCTGCCGTCGCATGCCATCGCAGGACCGGAGCCGGTCGTCTGCCCACCGCGGACAAAGGAGGAAGAACCGAAGGGGTTTCTGGTTCTCTGTTGCAGAACCATGAGGAAGAAGGAGACCCATTTGGGTCAGTTCTAACTGAAGACACAGTCGGGTCGGGTTGACCCAACCCAGTCCAACATCCCAACGCAAACCGGGTCATAGGTCAGGTCAGGTGAACCTGACCCACAGCAGCAACCCAACCCAGTCACCGACCAGATCTAGGTTAGGCACAGGTCAATTGGACTTGACCTGATTCTGCAACGTAGCCCAGCCTGTCAGAACAGAGTAGGTTTTTTTTAGTTTGGGTCAGGCTGAACCGAACCCGTCTACAACAGCCCGGTCCAGCAGTAGTGCTGACGTCATCCAATGTTAGTAGGTGGACCATTTTGACCAAATTCAACGGTTAAAACTTCAAGCTCAATTTTCAGAGTCATCTGGACTCGGAATTGAGCTCAGTTTTTTCCAGTGGACTCCTAGTGACGAGATCTACAATGTGAACGGAGTAGATTGGCAGTTTGACAAGCAGATATTTGGGTGAGTTTTGTTTTAATCATCTTCAGATTTATCATGGCCACAACGGGAACTTCAACTACAGGAAGTATCAAATTTGAAATTGAAAATTTTGATGGAAGAATAAACTTTGGTTTATGGCAATGGAAAATGAAAAATATCTTGATTCAATAAGGTATTAAGGTAGAATTGTTAAGCAAAGAAAAGAAGCCTGAAAAGATAAAAAATGAAGATTGGGCAAACATAGATGAAAAGGCAGTCAGCTCTATTCAATTCTACCTCTCTGACGAAGTTATGTACAACGTCATCTAAGAGGAGACTGCAAAGGGTCTATGGGAGAAGGTCAAGAGTCTTTATATGGGAAAAAATCTCACAAACAAGCTACATCTCAAGAAACAGTTGTATGGGTTTAAATGGAGGAACGTTATGATGTGCTAGAGAACATGAATATCTTTAACAGAATGATTAACGACTTGTTGAGGCTCGATGTGAAATCCGATGACGAAGACAAGTCCTTGCTGCTGTTGAATTCTCTTTCTGACTCATATGACCATTTCGTGACTACACTGCTCTATGGAAAGGACACACTCAATTATGAGCATGTTAGGCAAAACATAATCTCCAATGCTACAAGGAAGAAGGCCACTAAAATTGGTTCACATGCAGAGGGACTTTTAGTAAATGAAGGTTCTAGTGAACGTGGCAGATCAATGATAGGGGTAAATCAAAGAGGAACAACTCCAGATCAAAATCATGAAGCATGAAAAATTCAGAGCACTTTTTTTACAAAAAGAAAGGACACTGGAGGAAGATTGTAGGGAATACAAGGCGTCCAAGGATGAGAAGAACAAAGCTAGGAATAAAGCTACCAACAGTGACTCCGCCAGTGTTGCTTCAGAATCTGAAGTGGAACTCCTATCTGTCTTACAAGGTAACCATTTATCTGATGTTTGGATTTTATATTCCGGTTGTTCTTATCATATGTGCCCTAATTGTGATTAGTTTGATACTTATGAGGAATGTAATGGTGGTAGTGTTCTAATGGGTAATGATGCACCTTGTAAGACCATTGGAATTGGCACCATTAAAATTAAAATGGCAGATGGAGTTGTGAGAACCTTGGGTGATGTGAGGCATGTGCCAGCACTCAAGAAAAACCTAATTTTGTTAGGCTTGCTTGAATCTAAAGGGTGTACATTCATGGTAAAAGATGGTTTGCTGAAAGTGTCTAAAGGGGTTTTGGTATTCATGAAAGGTACCAGAGTGGGGAACAACCTATATAAGCTTATGAGAAACACAGCTGTAGGTGGAGTAGCAGTCTCCACAGATGACAAAATCAGTGAGGATGAGTCTCAGTCGTGTCATATACGTCTAGGGCATATGAGTGAGAGAGGCATGCTAGAACTACACAAAAGGCAGTTGTTAAAGGGTGTAAAAACATGCAAACTGGATTCTTGTAAATATTGTGTTTTCTACAACTGCAAGCAACAGTTGTAGAAGCAGTGGTATTCTGGATTATATTCACTCCGATGTGTGGGGAGTAGCCCTGGTTATGTCAAAAGGTGGAGAATACTACTTTATGACATTTATTGATGATTTTTCAAGAAAAGTTTGGGTCTACTTTATGAAAGAGAAATCTGAAGTCTTCACTAAGTTCAAAGAGTGGATGGCAGAAGTAGAAAATTAAACAGGCAAAAAAGTCAAGTATCTGAGATCAGATAATGGGGGTGAATACAGAAATGATAGGTTTCTATAGTTTTACAAGGATGAAGGCATTATAAGGCACTTCACTGTTCCAAAGAATCCTCAATAAAACGGAGTTACAGAAAGAATAAATTGGCCACTTTTAGAAAGAGCAAGGAGTATGAGACTTCATGCAGGGTTGTCTAAAAGTTTTTGGGTAGAAGCTGTTAATCACGCATGCTATGTGGTTCATTGGTCATCATCAAGACCCCTTGACTGTAAAGTTGCAGAAAAAGTGTGGACAGGTAAAGAGGTGGACTCTTCTTCATTGAAGGTATTCGGTTGTCAAGCTTATGTACACATTCCTAGTGATGAGAGATCCAATTTAGACTCCAAGTCACTCAAATGCGTATTCCTCGGCTTTGAGAAAAGGTGTAAATGAGTATAAACTATGGGATCCAGAAAACAGGAAAAAGATCTGCGGCAGGGATGTTGTGTTTGATGAAACTTCTATGCTGAATAGAGAACATGACAGTGAAGTTAAAGGGCACAGTGTTGAAAAAGTGGTTACTGAAGTTATTCCTCTTACAGATAATCACTACAAGAATTTACAGTTTTCCCGGCGTTTTTTCCCGGCACAATATTTAAAAGCCGGGGAAAGTATGCTTTTGGCCGGCGAAATAAGGATTTTCGCTGGAAAAAGTTTTAGTTTTCCCGGCGTTATTTTTTCGCCGGCAAAGCCTTGCCTTTTCCCGGCGATTAGATTATTTCACCGGTAAAAGTTACATTTTCACCGGCGATTAAATTTTTTCGCCGGTAAATATTATATTTATGGCGGCGTTCTGCCCAGATCGCCGGCAGATTTATCCCGCTAAATTTACCCGCCACTTTTTTAGCTGAGATTGGCGCTTTAAATTTTACTAGCGAATTATTTGTGCCGGGAAAATTTTTTTTAAATATTTTATTTTAATTACTAAATTTTTGTCGCCATTTTGCTGGCCGTTTATATATAAAAATGAGTATCAGATCGAGAGAGACAGAGAGGGAAAGCGAGTGAGAGAGAGAGACAGAGCGAGAGAGGCAGAGAGAGAGAGACAGAGCGAGAGGCAGAGCGAGAGGACACCAGCGAGAGAGACACCAGCGAGAGACACCAGCGAGAGGGAGAGATCAGACAGAGAGAGAGACACCAGCGAGAGGGAGAGATCAGACAGAGATCAGAAGTCTTCATCGTCGTCATTTTCTTGGCCGTTTTCATCGTCGTCTTCCACTTGCATCAATCTCAAGGACAAGGGCCAGGTAGGGTTTCATCCCATCACTGTCTTTTATTTCCGATTTCATCTCTGTTTGGTTTTGTGCATTTCTTCTTTTGCTGGGCTGAGAGATGGAGAGGCAGTTCAATCGGTTGCTTTGTCGTAAGAATGGATGGTCTTATGGGGTTATGTGGCTAGTGAAATCGAGTTAGCTTATGTTTTGGTTTGGTTGAAGTCTTCGATCTTTGGGTTGTGCCACAACCGATTTAATCGACTCTCCAACATGCTCAATCGAACGCCCAAGTCCAACATCCAGGGACCCAATTCGGTAGAAAGATACAGAGAAAGGGAAATCATCATCTAAACACAAGGATAGGGTAGGCAAAAATCAAGAGGACCCATTTGTGTTTTGGTTTGGTCTCTGTGCACTTGCATCTATTTGGTGATTGGGTATTTTGTTTAGTTTTGTCTTGGGTGTGTTTGGATGGAAATGATTGCAAGTGAAATAGAATGATTTGGTGTTTGGGGTAGTTTGTCTTATGGTGTTTGAGGCAGTTTGAGCTTCAAAAAACAACGAAAATGTTGTTTGGGACAGATTTGCTTTCTCTGGTAGCTTTATGTTTGTTTTTTAATTTTGATTAATCATGATTCTTGCATGACTCATTCCTGAGGATCACACCTGTTGTTTCCTTCATGTAACTTGAATGATGAAATTGTCTTCCTCATGTTTGGTTTGTCCATGTCTTTGTACTGTCATGTGCTCATTTAAATAGTCAAAAAGCTACTATAAGAGGACTTGAAGAGCAGAACCTTCAGTTAGAACAACAGGTAAGCATGCAATTGCATTTTGCTTATACATAATAAGGAAAAAATGGTTTGTTTGATTAGTGTATTCTATGTCCACACAAAAGTTCTTTTCCCCTCATAGATGATTACTATGTTCTGTTAAGATAACGAAAATCATAAAAATTGCAAGGAAGTGATTAGCATTTCCTGAAATTGCATTGTCTCCTTTAAAATCATGGTTGGAGATCCTTGTAAGTATTACCATCTCATTGAACATGGGAATACATGAAAAGGACCCATTGTGGATCGTTGTCTGATGTTCCACACTTCTTTGTTCTTTAATTGCTTCATTTTAATAGAAAGAATTCAACTGCCTTTAAAAAAAATTTATAGTATTGTGTGACATGGTTACATTGATCATTTGTGTGTTTTGTTTTTCAAATAGATTATAATCACATCCTGTGGATCTCACTATGGTGTTTTTATACATTAGTTTTTTCATGGGAGCAAGATATTATATTTATAAATTTGTTTGGTTTTTTTTCCCAAATATTCTTTTTACCTCCTTTAAAATTCTTTTTACCTCCTTTTATAAATTTCTTTTCTACTCTGTCTAGATATTGTCTTGTTTGGTGTTTTATACCATTTATTAATTGAATATGAGTTAACCATCACCCTGCATATATAAACAGATATGGACAAAAGTTGGATGTTACTGTATCAGAATAGATTCAGTCAGCAGTATATAGATGGGGTGAATTCTTTTATTGAGTTTGCAAAGGCGAATTCGGGTGGGAGTAGAGTGATTAAGTGCCCATGTAACAACTGCTGTAATAGTTATAAGCATGACTATGAGATTGTGAGAGATCATCTACTCCGACGTGGGATGCTGGTATCCTATGAAACTTGGTTACAGCATGGGGAACTTGTACAGTCTGATGAATCAGATAGTGAGGATGAATTGGATGAGGATCATGGTGGATATGATGAGTTGCTTGAGGACCATGGCAGGGGGACTTATATGGTGGATGATACCTTAGGGATGGATGATATGCGAAACTTTGAAATTATGTTAGAGGCTTCTCAGCGTGGTTTGTACCCGGGCTGTAAAGATCCAAAAACCCTGTTAGCGTTTGTCATTAGGATGCTAAGTGTGAAGGTACAACATAAGTGGAGCAACAAGTCATTCGACAAGGTCTTGGAGATATTTAAGGACACCCTACCAGAAGCTAATGTGGTTCCAGCGTCCATGTATGAGGCGAAGAAGATACTACGTGACTTAGGCTTGGGGTACGAGCACATTGATGCATGCAAGAATGATTGCATATTGTTTTGGAAAGAGAATGCTCACTTGGAGAAGTGTCTGGAATGTGGGGAGCCTAGGTACAAGGTCAATGATGGCAAGGGTAAGCGGATCGCTTATAAGGTGCTGCGTTACTTTCCCTTGATACCTAGGTTGCGGAGATTGTACATGTCCAGGGTGATGGCCAAAGAAATGAGATGGTACCATGAGAATGCCATGGATGGCGATTTGGGTAGGCATCCGGCCGACTTTAAGGAATGGAAGGAATTTGATTTAAAATTTCCGGAATTTGCTCGGGAGATCCGCAATGTAAGGTTGGGTATGGCCACTGATGGATTCAACCCCTTCGGTAACATGAGCACTTCTTACAGCATGTGGCCTGTTATACTTATGCCTTACAACCTTCCACCGTGGATGTGCATGACGGATCCATTTTTCATGATGTCCTTACTTATTCCTGGGCCGCATGCACCTGTGAAGGAAATTGATGTATACATGAGGCCCTTGGTTGATGAGTTAAAGGAGTTGTGGGAGAATGGTGTCCTGACTTACGATGCTTATAGTGAACAAACCTTCCGAATGCATGCGGCTGTGATGTGGACTATAAATGACTTTCCCGCGTATGGCGACTTGTCTGGTTGGAGTACTAAAGGTTATTTTGCTTGTCCCATTTGCAACGAAGATTCAATATCATGTAAGTTGAGAAGTAAGATTGGGTGGGTGGGACATCGAACTTACTTACCTAAGAACCACCAATGGAGAAGGAGCAAGAAGTTTAACGGTCATCCAGAGCATACAATGAATTCCTTGGAATTACCGGTGCAAAAGGTTTTGGGTCAGTTGGATCAACTACCGGAAGTTAGGTTTGGAAAGGGCCCCACCAAAAGGAAAAGACCTCGTGAGCCGGCACTATTGAGTTGGACAAAGAAAAGCATCATGTACGAGTTACCGTACTGGAAGAACCTGAACCTTAGGCATAACCTTGATGTCATGCACATAGAGAAAAACATCTGTGAAAATGTTCTTGGCACAGTGGCGGGCATAGATAAGAAGAATAAGGACACGGAGAAAGCACGTGATGATTTAAAAGATATGGGCATCAGGCCACAATTGCATCTGCAGAGGAATGAAGATGGATCCACTGTGAAACCCCGGGCATCTTACACATTGGACCCAAAACAGAGGGAGGGTTTTTATGAATTCTTGAAATCGATCAAGTACCCGGATGGCTATGCAGCTAACCTCTCTAGGTGTGCGACTTCAAAAAATGGCAAATTATCTTGTATGAAAAGTCACGACTATCATGTCCTCTTACAGCGTCTTCTTCCGGTTGGCCTGCGTGGTTATGTGGACAAGGAGTTAGGTACAACTCTATTTGAGCTGGGTAGTTTCTTCCAGGACCTATGCTCGAAAACTTTGAAGCAGAGCTATTTAGAAAAACTAGAGGAACAGGGAGTGCTCATACTTTGCAAGCTTGAGAGGATTTTTCCTCCTGCATTCTTTGATGTAATGGTCCATTTAGCTATTCACTTGCCACGTGAGGCCTGCTCACTGGACCGGTGCAATATCGATGGATGTATCCTATTGAAAGGTAACTGTTACCATCCCATGAAACGTTACTCATGTAGTAGTATAATTGTCTTACATATGTAACCTTAATACTGATTGTTCCTTGTTTGAAGGTTTCTCGGGACTTTAAAAGGTTATGTTACCAACCGAGCACGACCTGAAGGTTCGATTGCTGAGGCTTACATTGTCAAAGAATGTTTGACCTTTTGCTCAATGTACCTCAAAGGGACTGATCGAGATGAACGAAATGATGATGGCGGCTTGCGTGGTCCCGGGATGGAGATCTTCACGCAAACTGCCCGTCCTTTTGCACCGATCACAAGGGCACCGGATCCTTCTCAGAATGAACGTAATATGGCTCACTGGTTTGTATTGCATAATAGTCCCGAGTTAGAGCCATATCTTGAGTAAGTGGTTTGATTAAAATACGTGTGTGCAAAGATTGTGAACTTGTTGATTCTTCCTCTACTTTTAAGTGCTTATGAATTGCATTTCCTTAATTAGGGAACACAGGAGTATAATACAAAATCCAGGAGGGCATGACATCAGTCACATACAGCGAGACACATTTCCAAAATGGTTCAAGCAACGTGTAAGTTATATATGGTGAACATTATTTAACTAGGCCTCAAATGACAATAACTTATAAACTTGCTGCATGTTGCTCATGTAGATAAATGATTTGCGAAGTCGAGGCTCACAAGAAGCAACTGATGAAATGTGGTCGTTAGCGAATGGTCCTGGTTCGATAGTTTATCTGTATTCAGGGTGCATATTCAATGGTGTTCGTTTTCATACTAGAGATCGCGAGAACCGGCGTAAGTGCCAAAATAGTGGTTTGGTTGTGGTAGGGGAGCATAAAGGGAAGAAAATTGACTTCTACGGCTACCTGTGCAAAGTTTGGGAATTGACATACATGCATGGTGGGAGGGTGGTTCTGTTCCAGTGTGAATGGTACAACACCGGTACCAGAAACAAAATATACACCGATCAACACGTAACAAGCATTGATGTTACGGGTCGGTGGTATAAAGATGATCCATTTGTCCTCCCGAGCCAAGTGAAGCAAGTGTTTTATGTCAATGATACCTGCAAAGGCAACAACTAGAGAGTCGTAGAACGAGTCAAGCATCGGGGAGTGTGGGATGCACCGGAACTAGATGATGTGCCTAATGAAGCCTTTCAGCAGCACGAAACCACTAATGTTGTCCCAATCTGTGTTGAAGATAACGATTTTAATTACTGTAGGGATGATGATCCGCCAGAGATAGTTAATGGTGATGAGCCAATGGCGGAGCATAGTGAGGACGAAGATGAAACTATGGCAGAGCATATAGATGATGATGATCAAGATGATCTGCATAGCCAGTTCGATCTAGATATGGATCTTGATATAGACTATGATGTGTAGTGTTTGGTTTTTTTTTTATTTGTGTATGGACAAGTATTCTAAATTAATAAAGTTGTTTGTTTACATATCATGTTTCATTATATATATTTCATTTTATTTCATTTTATATGATACGCCTAAAATTTCGTATATGTCATATATAGTTGTCAAAAATGCCTAAGGGAGGTAAAACATATGTCAAGCCTGGATGGATGGCCAAGCAGGCAAAGTTGACAGAATACGAGAAGGTCAGAAATACGAACATCATGGAAAATGATGCGAGATGTCGTGCTTTGGGGGTGAAACACATAGCCAGTACTGTTTTTGGATTCGGTCAAACGAGCAAGAGGAAAAATGGGGAGCAACATAGAAAATTGGGTGAAGATGATGATGGTGAGGAGTATCTACCGCCCCAGGGTGATTTAGAGTTGGTTTATTCGGATGAAGATACAGGTGATAACGAGGATGATGAGTCTCTTGAATCTCCCGCGAATATGGTAATATGTGTCAATTATTGATTTTAAATAAGCCATATTAGTTGCAAACATTTATGCTTGCAACTAATATTATTGATTTACTTTAATTACACATTTATGTACTAATAATTCACTGTTATGTTGTGACAGGTTACTCATATGAATCGACGCAAGCGAAGTAGACATGCTTGCGCTATAGCAGCTGCACTGGCGCGATCTACATTGGCACAGCCTCTAGTCACACGGTCTTCTCATGCAGAGATCATGGCCCAGGGGGCAGCCCAGGTTACACCGGCACAGCCTCTAGTCACACGGTCTTCTCATGCAGAGAGCATGCCCCAGGGGGCAGCCCAGGTTACACCGGCACAGCCTCTAATCGCACAGTCTTCTCCCGCAGAGAGCATGCCCCAGGGGCCAGCCCAGGTTACACCAGCACAGCCTCTAGTCACACGGTCTTCTCATGCAGAGAGCATGCCCCAGGGGCCAGCCCAGGTTACACTAGCACAGCCTCTAGTCACACGGTCTTCTCATGCAGAGAGCATGCCCCAGGGGGCAGCCCAGGTTACACCAGCACAGCCTCTAGTCACACGGTCTTCTCGTGCAAAGATCATGCCCCAGGGGGCGGCCCAGGTTACACCAGCACAGCCTCTAGTTACACAGTCTTCTCGTGCGAATAACATGCTTGAGGTGGCGACCCATGCTAGACCAATGGATCCTACACAGTTTGCTAGTTCATCTAGCCAGCCTGACCAGGTTTTCAGTCCACATACGGATGGCAGTAGTGTTGGTGAGAAATATATAACTATTTACATATAAAATCGACCTTCTTTTAATGCTATATTCTTATTAACTCAGTTAATATGGTGGTCGTGACAGCATCAGTTTTAGATGGGGGCTCAAGAAATGTACGAGGCAGGACACGGGGGGTAAAGGTGGCGAAGCTAAGGAGGCAACTTGGCCATGCCATCCTAGTTCCAATCACAAATTCAAGCCTTGCACCAGAAGGCGAATTTGCCACTACTTTAGCTAACCTTCTTGGGGAAGCGATTCGAGATGAGGCACCTGTTCGTAAAGAAGGTTGGAAGTTTGTTCCTGAGGGTATCAAGAAGTTAGTGGTAAAGAGAGTTCAGGTAATTTCATTTAAAGTCAATTACTGTTGGTTCAATTAGTCTCATTTATGTTTAATTGTTGGCTCACACATTTATGATTATATTTGCAATTGCAGCAAATTTTTGAGTTCGGGGACTATGCGAACGATCCGGTCATCAAGGCTGCCATTGATGCGAAGTGTCAGAAGTTGTACAGGGACTGGAAGTGTGACTTACATACCCACTATTTGTCTCTTTTGGAGGTGGGGGTACCCGATCCAAAGAACCACCCACTAAAGCCTTGTAAGGTAGATGACTGGGTGTGGATGATTGACAATTTGTGGGAGACTGAGAAGTGGAAGGTAAATTTTAATGGGTTTTCTTTTATTTTTTCTCATATCAAGGATAATACCTCTCCTTTGAAGAACGTAACTGGTTGGATGCAAGGGTTATTGTAATGGGTTTGGTTTGGTGGATAAGAATATTACGGGGTTTCGGGTCAGGTTGGATGCAAGGCAGTGATAGAGTGTGCATTGACAAGGATATGATATTGAACAATCTTTCCTGCAATGCCCGGTTAGTGGAAGATGTCTTGGACTTGCCATTTTCCTGTTTACAATATATAAAAAGGGGGTTTGTTATGGTGGATTAATTTCATCATATATATGGTAACTACTAGTTTGTGCTTCTGATCATTTAATTTTTATTCTTAGAGAGTTTATCAATACATATTCTTGGAGAGTTGTCAATTTTATCATCAAAGCCTTTTTCTTATTATGATTGGTTTGGCTACATGAATTTTTTTTTTCCTGAAATTCACTGCAAAGGCCCTGTATTGTATGCACTGTTTTCCTGAATGGCACTGTTGTTGCCCTGTAGTGTTGCCCTGTATTGTATGCATGCCCTGTAGTTTTATTGTACATCCATCTCAACATTTAGATCTATTTGTACTTGGCATGCAATGATTCATGAATGTATATTGTTGGACCTGTTTGGGATTACAAACAATGAGCGGACCCCAAACTCCTTTCACAGTTGGTTTTTTTGTTTTTGTTTTTGTTTTTTTTCTGTCCCACATGGGATCTTGATCAATGTGGAATTTTTATATTTTGAAGGCTCAGGGATTGATCTTTGGGCACTGTGCTCTGGTAAGGTGCCAACACCACCATGAGTGCATTAACTCCAACAGTTCATTTGCTGTTACACTCAGTGCTTTTCAGTGAACATATTAATAGGGTCTTTATATTTTGAAGGCTCAGGGATGGATCTTTGTAAGCACTGTGCTCTGGTAAGGTGCCAACACCACCATGAGTGCATTAACTCCAACAGTTCATTTGCTGTTACACTGAGTGCTTTTCAGTGAACATATCAATAGGGTCTTTATATTTTGAAGGCTCAGGGATGGATCTTTGTAAGCACTGTGCTCTGGTAAGGTGCCAACACCACCATGACTGCATTAACTCCAGCAGTTCATTTGCTGTTACACTGAGTGGCTTTCAGTGAACATATCAATACGGTCTTTATGGATCTTTGTAAGCAGGTGCAGGTAACAAAGCTTACAATTTGAAAGATGGTGGTAGAATCCCGATCCTCTGAACACTCGAGCCCACTGTTGTACACTATCACCCACCCCTAAAATGTACAGTAGCTGTTGGGGTTGCTTCATTCTGGCACAGTAGCTGTTGTTTTCTGGCACAGCATCTGTGCCATGTTGGGGTTGCTTCATTCTGTCACAGCATCTTTGTCATGTTGTTTTCTCTATTTAGAGGTGCCAATAGTTGTATTGGTGAGGTTGCTTCATTCTGGCACAGTTGTAAGATGATAATAATAATTTACAAATTGTTTCTAGCCTTAGCCTTAGCTTTTCATTCTGGCACAGTTGTAAGCTAATGAGGTTGCTTCATTCTGGGGACAACCAACTGAAGCCAGGTTCTTCTTTTCTCCCTGTGCTTTTTTATTTTCTCTGTTACTCCACGTTTCCGTTACTCTTTTCCGCTTCCGTCATTCCACTTTTCTTTTCTTTTCTCCACCCCACTGCACAAATCCCATAGCCTAACCAACTGCACCATACCCATCTCCACAATCCTTCACTTCACAGAGAGACATCACGCCCACTACCTTCACGCTTCACGCCAACCTTCACAGCATGCACATCACCATTCACATACACCATTTCCCTGTCGAACCACCTTCACCCTTATATCCTTACCCAACCTACACCCACCTGGTCACCCATCACTAACATATCACAGCCCCTACACGGCTCACCCATACAGCATTGCATTGACCCACTGCATCCACTTCCATCACAGATTCACAGCCACAACACACAACACATCCACTCTGTCACCATTGCCGCCCATCACCATCTTCGCCATAACACATCCCTATCTATACCACAGAACTCACCACCTCTACCTTCACAGTCTACAATCATCCCAACTCACAGTACTGCCACCCACCTTCATCTCACCTTCATATTCCTTCCCTTTTATTCACCTCTACGCCATCATTGCCCTCAACCCATGTCTATTACCACCACTGCACTCCACCACCAAAGCCAACCTCCTCCTTCTCTCACATCACAAACAGAGAACAATCCATCGCACAACCCACTGCACCACACGTCCAACCCATCTCCGCATCTCATTTTCACCACCACCGAACACATACACCACAACCACGGTCATCACTATCTCCATCACCTTGCATCAGTCACAATACCCAACACACACCCACCCTGTCACCATTATCACAGCCATCTCCCACAACCACGATGGAGATAATAAGTGAAAGCAAAGAAGAGAACGATGGAGATGAAGAGAGAAGGAAGTAGGAAACAAGAGAAAACAGAGAAGGAAGAGAAACACAGTCACGAGGTCTGGGTTACCTCGGTTTGGATCTGAGCATAGAAGAAGAAAAGTAGAATGCAAGAAGAAGGGAATAAGAAGGATAAGGAGAGGAGTTGGGCTCGGGTTGCACGGGGAAAAAGGAAAGCAGAGGAAGAAGATCAGTGATGGGGAAATCGATGGCTCGGGTTCAGGTGTTCCGATGCATGAGGAGGGTTGATGCATGTAGTGGCCCAGGTGTGATGGTGAGTCCTATCATGATGAAAGGCCAGGCAAAAGAAAATATGGCAACCAAACTAACTATTAAAATAGTAAACATGAAAAGAGGATGAGCAAAGGCATGGAAGGCTTACCTTAAAGAAGATCACTTTAGGTGGAAGAGAAGATTCGTATGATTTTCTAAAATTAAGATTTTCTACTAGTATTTTCAAAATAAAAAAATTTAAGGTGCTTGGATGCTTTTCTTATTATGTAGTTATGATGAGTAAATTTTTCTTTGTTTCATAAAAGGTTATTATGGGTGGTGAGATATACTTTCATTTTGTCCTAATGCTATCTGATAATACTTTATAGGGTAGGAGAGCCTAAATTAACTACACAAGGTTGCTCTCTAAGTTAAGCCATGTTGGTGAGCTTGTTGAACTATGCAAGAAAAGGGACTTGGACCAACAAATCTATTGGAATATTTCTAGTTTCAATTTTTATTGGGAAAGTAATGAATTTTAGTAGGACTGAACATATTTGTTCCCTTATGAATTGGAATAATTCCAATTTTCTTTCATATTAAATGTGTATTACCTCTTTATTCATCTGTATTGGTGTATTCCTAACTATTTCTATTTTTGTTAATTTATTAGTTTCTGTTTACCCTTCATATATATCATCAAAGAAATTATAGCATCTTTTTTTTTTCTTTTTTATGCAGATTGAATGATAAGTGAAGAAAATTTTGTGCTTAAAGAGTTGATGCAGTCAACATGAAGGCCAAGTATTCAGAGTAATAGACTGCTACATATTGAAATGGGATGCAGGAAATTCTTTTAAACAGTGGTGCAAATCGATGTTGGAATGATGCAACAATAAAATGATCACATGGATATGTAAACTTCCATTGATATTTGAATGTTGGTATGGAGTAGAATGTTAACATGGGTTTTAATTTTGTGATGGTAAAGTGCTTTGAATGTTGAAAGGATGTATGAATTTTAATATATGTTAACATGGGTTTTAATTTTGTGATGGTAAAGTGCTTTGAATGTTGAAAGGAAGTTTGAATTTTAATATGTAGTTGAATGAATTTTCATATTTTATTTTTTGATGGTTTTGGAATGGAAATGAAATTTGGTTGTGTAATAAATTTAGTTTTGGATAATGTAATTAGCTGTTATAATTTAATCATATGACATAGGTTGCAAGTTGTAATGAGAACTAATATATATATACAGGGAAAGGAAACTAAAAATTGAACAAATAAAAAAATAAAATAATATTCATTGCCGGCGATTTTTGTGCCGCCACAAATATTTAAATTACATTAAAAATTTTGGGAAAATGATCTTTTTAAATGTTTTACCGGCGCGAGATAATGCCGGCAAAACATTTAATTAATGATCTTCTAAATGTTTTACCGGCATCATAAAACGCCGGCAAAACTTTTTTAAAATGGAAATTTTTTCGAAATTCTATTTTTTTGCCGGCGTTAAAATACGCCGGCAAAAGTTATCTTTTTTTGTCGGCAATATATAAGTTTTACCGGCGCAACCATTTTAGCACCGGGAAAATGTTTCCCTGGCGAACTTTTCCCGGCGACTTGCCGGCGCACAAGAAATCGCAGGAAAAGATTTTTGCCGGCGTTTTTTACACATTTACTGGCGATTATTTGGCGTAGGCAAAACTGTAAATTCTTGTAGTGAATACAACTAAGGAACAAGTTTAAAGTTCATCAAAAGTTGGTACATCTGGAGGTGAGGAACATCGTGAGGTTCAATAGGAACCTTCAAGTCTAGCACAGGGAAGGGCAAAGAGAACCATTAAGCCACCTCAAAGGTTTGGATGGGATGAAGATGAAGTACACTTTGTTCTTATTACCAGCAGTGGTGATCCGATCTCATTTCAAGAAGTTATGGAAAGCAATGAAAGACAAGGTTGGATGAGTGCTATGATGGATGAGATGGAATCTCTCCAAAAGAACTTAGTCTGAGGGTTAGTTCCTAAACCTAAAGACAGAACAACAGTTGGCTACAAATGGGTGTTTAGGAGAAAAGAAGCTTTGCAAGAAAATGTAAAACCAAGGTTCAAGGCACGTTTAGTAGTAAAAGTGTGCTCACAAAACGAAGGGGTTGATTATGATGAGATCTTTTCCCCAGTTGTAAAACACACGTCTATCAGGGTGTTGTTGGCATTGGTAGCACAGTTCGACATGGAGCTCGAACAATTAGATGTAAAGATAGCATTTCTTCATGGTGACTTGGAGGAAACAATTTATATAGAGCAACCTAAAGGATTCAGGGAAATCGGAAAATAATACCATATGTGTAAGTTGAAGAGATCATTGTACGGGCTAAAACAATCTCCAAGACAATGGTACAAGCATTTCGACTCCTATATGTTGTAGATCGCTACCATCGATGTGAGTATGATTGTTGTGTTTATTATAGAATTTTAGATGATAATTCTGTTATTATTTTGCTGCTTTATATGGATGATATGCTCATTGCATGTAACGACATATCAAAAGTTGATGAACTCAAATCTCAGTTGAGAAAAGAGTTTGACATGAAAGACCTTGGGGCAGCCACAAAAAATGTTGGGCATGGAAATTAGAAGATATAGGAAGGCTGGAGAGCTATGGTTATCATAGAAAAAGTATATCTCAAAGGTGCTTGAAAAATTCAACATGATAACTTCTAAGCCTGTGTGCACTCCTCTTGCAAGTCACTTTAGTTTAAGTGCCAGACAATGTCCAAATAATGATGAGAAAATTGATGAAATGTCCAGGATACCGTATGCAAATGCGGTAGAATGTTTGATGTATGACATAGTTTGCACAAGACTAGATATAGTTCAAGCAATGGGTGTAGTAAGTAAGTACATGGTGAATCCAAGAAAAGAGCATTGGAATGCCGTAAAGTGTATTCTGAGGTACTTGAAGGGCACCAAAGACTTGGGAATTCTATTTGAAAGAAAATATGGGTTACAGTTTGTAGTTGGATGTGTAGATTCTGATTTTGCAAGGGACCTAGACAAGAGAAGATCCACTACAGGATATGTCTACACACTTGTTAGCGGATCGATAAGTCGGAGATCGGTGTTTCAGTCTACAACTGCATTATTCACTATAGAGGCAGAATACATGGCAGCTTTAGAGGTTTCTAAGGAATCAATCTGGTTGAGAGGTTTGGTAAATGACATGGGTATTAAGCAGAAATCAATCTTGCTACATTGTGACAGTCAAAGTGCAATATGCCTATAAAAAAATCAGGTATATCATGCAAGAACAAAACACATAACTGTTATCTATCACAGAATTCGAGATTGAGTAGCTACAGGTGAGATCTCCATTCAGAAGATTCACATAGATGATAATCCAGTTGACATGCTTACCAAGCCAGTGACTACAGAGAAGTTCAAGCATTGCTTGGACTTGCTCAATCTCTCCCCTTGTTAAAGAGTGAAGGTGCACCTCATCTCCATTAGGGTGCAGTCATGGTGGGATGGTGTTCCCACAAGGTATGAGTTCTAAACACATTTCAACAATTCTTCAAAGGATCGGACATTTTTCGCCAAGGTGGAGATTGTTGAGTTTTGGCTCAAAAGGTCCTTATTGGGTCTGAGTGGAGGGCCTAGTTAATTAGGGCTATTCTCTTACATATTCTCTTTCGATGCTTTAGTTCTTTGTAACCAAGAAAGACAACAAGAGGGAAGGGAACACAGAGAGAAAGATTATAAGGGGGAGAGAAAGAGATTTCTTGATCGTGAAATTCTCGTGCCCGTGGACATATGCAATCTGGCCGAACTACGTAAATCCTCGTGTCTTCTGTGTGTGTGATTGCTTGTTTTTCTTTTTTGTGGTGTGTGCTTGGCTAGATCTAGATCTAACAACTTTCCTCTTTGTATATGAGTTGACGATGACAATAAAATAAAAACATCCCATGGCATCAAAAGGCATGGAGAAAATTAGTGAAGGGAAGCACCATTTTCTTCTAGTCAATGGGGGCTGCCATGGTGCATGGTCTTGGTATAAGCTTTCCACACTGCTCAGGGCAGCTGGCCACAGAGTCACAGCATTGGACATGGCCAGTTGTGGGGTTGACACCAAGCCACTCGATCAGGTCCACTCGATCTTCCATTACTTTCAACCACTGATTGATTTCATGGAATCTCTTCCTGCCCATGAGAGGGTGATCCTGGTAGGCCACAGCTTTGGTGGCATTGGTCTCTCCCTAGCTATGGAGAGATACCCTCAAAAGATCTCCGTTGCCATCTTTGCTACTGCCATGATGCCAAGTTTTGCATCACCGCCCGGAAATATGGTAAAAGAGGTATAAATTAATATTATAATATGTTATTGGGTACAATATAAGGGTCAAAAAGCTAAAATAAGTGATTCATTTTTATCCCTCTCATGGAAAAGGAAAAATGATTCTTGAACCTCTTTCATGTTTCTTTGGTTTGAAAGGAACGGTCGGCAAATTTTTACCGCGTGTATTGTAATCATTTAGTTAACAGTTAATTAAAATTTTTATTTCACTCACATATTCTTTTTTAAAAGCTCTATGGAAGTGAAGTGCCTACCAAGTAAGCCACTAGTAGCTTATTAAATGTTGAAACAGACTAACAATTCAAAGACATCAAAATCACTGTGTTTTTACATCAAGCAATCTGTAGAGTAACTGTTCCATACAAATATGTATTCTAGAGGCTTAGGTGGATGATCCAAAAAAATTTCCTTGGGGGCTCAATGTAAAAAAAAAAAAAATAAATCTAGGAAAATTAAAAAAAACATTAAATTTCCAATTTTATAGGGGGGCTTTTGGACTTTTTTAACTCTGAGTTGGGGCTTCAACCCCAGAGTCCTTTACTTGGGTCCGCCCAATTACGTGGGATAACTTTTCATAGTTTTTCTTGCTAGCTGGTTATTGTTTTATTTTCCACAAAAAAATTGAAACTTCTTAATTTCTTTTTTGTGGTTTGAGGGAACCTCCAGATAGAGGGTTCAGGTCCCAAATAGATTTGTAGTATGCAGTTCAATTAACTTAAGCAATAAGTAGAAGAGTTAGATTAAATCAATCACTACACAAAAAGAAAACACCAATATTTTTTACGTGGAAAACCCAATGCAGGAAAAACCATGAGACTAATTTCTTCGATATAAGGAAAACCAAGCATTAGTAAGAATGAACAGTTACAAAATATACTTACAACCCTTTTTCTTAGTTGAACTCAACATAAGGACTATAGTTTTTCTTGCCAATGAACACGCCGTTCAGCATTCGCCTGTGCTTGACACAACCCGTCTTGATGCTTCTGAAGACGCACAATCTGTTACAAGAGAGTAGAAACAAATCCGTTGGAAGCAGAAGCTTTGAAGCACAATAGAACCCTTCAATGGCTACTCTATGGTGAGAAGAGAATCTCCTATAGGTTTTTAGGTTTTAGAATTAGAAGATGATATAGTTAAGGTTCACAAGAGTTGCCTTTAAATGGGCTCGAAGTCGTAGCTTAAGGATAAAATCCAATTAGGGTTGAAATAGGTAAGTCTAGATGAAATAAGAAGGGAATTTGCAAAACGTGTTTTGAAATTTCGCCATGCTAGGTCGACGAGAGAATCTTGGATCAAGCAAGCAATGGTTCTATTTGGGCAATTTTGTGCTGTCTCATCAAGTTCACTCAATCGAGAATGAGGTTCACTTGAGCAAATAATGATTTTATCCACTTCGTGTACTTAACTGCACCATGTTCAATGACACGCTAAAGTCCAAGACTACCTTATGGAGTAAACACATTGGTATCCCCATTGCTTCTAGATGCCTCATGTGTTGCTGATTTGAAGAGTCTGATATCCACCTATTCTTCCATTGTAATTTTGCTACCATGGTTTAGCTTTGGCTTCTTCGTGCAGCTGGTTTGCACCTTCAAGAGCCCATTTCGGCAACTTTCTTGTAGAACACCTTTTCAAATGGTTGCAACAAAGGGGATCACCAAATCTTTGCTGCCCTCTTCTTGTCTTTCATGCATGCCATTTGGATATCGAGGAATCTTTTGGTGCATAGCAAAGTCAAGCCCTCTTTAGTGTGTTCGCTTCTCTACATTAAGGAGGAAGCTTCCACCTTTTGCGGGATATTATCTAGTCCTATAAGTAGCCCTTTTCTGTGTAACTTGTTGAAAACCCTACTATAATATTTTCCTTTTTTTTTTTTTTGAGGTGGCTTTCTTTTTCTCATCTTTGGTTTTTATTTGTTTGTATAGTTTTCCTTGTCCTTTGTCTTGTACAGTGTTTCTTGTGGGCTTTCTTTTGTTTTTGTTTTTGGGGGGGGGGGGGGGGGGGGGGGGGGTGGTTCCTTTTCTTGTAGCCCTTTCTCTTAATGATATGCATTGCATTTTAGCAACAAAAAAAAAAAAAGAAAGTCCAAGACTAATAATGTAAAATTACAACTCAATTTGGACCCTATTTTTTACCCATAAGCCAACACTCAAAATCCTAACATGCTCGCGGTCGCCAATCTCAAGTTCAGCAAAACATTTTCTTTGAAATGTGTTTTAACTTTTTAAGGATGTATCAGATAAAAAGTATTGTGATTTTGCCTCGAAAACCATATGTATCTCCCTCGAAAACCATATTAATCTCTCTCTCTCTCTCTCTCTCTCTCTCTCACAGCTGTCTAGCAGATTGGATTCGATGATGGATTGCCAGGCAACGTTCTATAAAGGGCCAGATAGCTTTCCATCTACATTCATATTTGGGCCCATGTTCTTGGCATCCACGGTGTACCAATGCTGCCATCCTGAGGTAACCTCACGGCTCACCCTCAAGTGAATTTATGCTTCAGCAATCATTTGGATAGGGTTTTCTTCAATAATTTGGATAGGGTTTTTCATTTTCTTTTTTTTTAATTCATTAAAAGAACAGATTGCATTTAGATAGTTCCTCCGAAAGAGAATTGTTAACCATGAGTGAATCTTTATCCCTTATTTTATGTGCATTGTTTTTCTCTGAGATTTTTTTCTTAAAATTTTTTTATTGCCCGCTTCTCCACATATTGCTTACAACAAATAAAATCAGATTACGTAAAATCATGCAGCTTGATTATCTAGTTCAACTTGAACTCATCATTAGCGTAATATATCTAACCTTCTTAATGAAATATTTCTCTATTGTCCGTATCTTTTAGCAGAACCTCACATTGGCCAGCATGCTGGTGAGAGCTGCAAAGCCATTTGCAGAAGAGATGTCTGGGAACAATATGCTTTCAGAGGAAAATTATGGTTCTGTGAGCAGAGTTTATATCGTGAGCAAGGAAGATAAGCTGATGAAGGAAGACTTTCAACGCTGGATTATACAGAATAATCCCACTAGAGAGGTGAGAGAGATCCATGGTTCTGATCATATGCCCATGCTTTCTATAAGCCCCAAGAGCTATGCTGCTACCTCCTGGATATTGCAGACAGTTATGTTATAATTGAGTAGAGACGAAAAGTCTTGGAACACTTTTGTGGGGCCCACAATAAGTTGATTTAAGGTTGGATGAAAAATATTTAAGGTGTATCAAGGCCATGAGAACATTAGCATAAACCTACAATTGTGATAAGTTTTTAAAGGCCCTGAAGTTTGGCAGTTATACAGGCTTTAAACTTTGATGGTGGGCTTAGATGGATATCATGCATCAAAGCTGGAATTCAAATGCAATATAATTTACTTGGAATTCTACCCTGAATCTATATGATTGACACGCATCAAAGTTCGCATTGCTATGAGCATTACCTTCATATATAGGAGAGCATAGATTATGGATGGCTACCTGGTACTGTTCATTGAAATCTGCAAATAATCAAGGGGTTGGCGATTTTGCTCGTATCAGAGTGGGTTGGTCCATATGTCTTAGGACACATGGATCGTGGCCTACCTTTCCTTGATCAAAATCTCTCTTATCCCATAAATCCCTCTAATTCAAGTTCTATATATACACTTGGATTGATCATGGAAGCAAAGATAACTATATATTTCAGGATAGATCAATCCAATAATGATTTCAGTTGAGTGATTTTTTTTATCAATAATCAGAAGGGTAAAATTTAGGCTAATGATTATGCATAGAGAAGTGCGATGTGAGATTTCGACCATGCAATGCTATGCCCATTACATGTTTTATCACATTTTTGTTAACTAGCGCACAGGATTCTCTTTATAAAAATAATTATTTGTACTGTCAAGCATTTGGTTTTATCTATCATTTCACACTTGATATTAGATGGATAAATATGTAAATAATTAAAAAAAAAATCAATAGATTGTCATGCCCATAATTTCACTGTTGGTTTCATTAAATAATAGGATTATATTTATAAGCAAACACAAACTAACTGAACATTTTAACAAATCCTAACAAATATTATGCCCCATTGATTGATATTCTCTAACGGTATATCCAATTGAGTTGATTTTTAATGAAGATAAGCTGATTTAGCAATCTTTTTCCACTATTTTCAGCCAAAACAATATGCAGAAGCCAGAATATCTCTATGTTCATTTAGATCTTAATTATCTAATTAGCTCTTACGTGTGTAGGAGGTGGTATATTTAAGATTGTACTAATATACCTTTTTATGTGAAAGAAGTTAACTCTCTCTTCCGCTCCACATACCAAGCACACGCAATCACACACACAACACTTATAGTTGGGTATTAGGCTAACCTATGCTTGTCGGTGGATTATGGGTTACCTTTATGCCAAGCACTCATTGTGCCGTACCTATGTCTTACATCTCAAATCTTGACTTTACCTCCAATTAAAATTTCATTGACAGCTTTTAATTTGCTATCGACAATCAACGATGCGGAGACTTCAACATGCGGCTGGAGATCTATGTGCATTTCGGTAATTAGGAAGTTTTACGGATCTCTTCGCCTTTTGTCTTCCTATGAGAATGGAGAGCATCCAACCCTAGGGTTCCCTTATCTTCATATAGACAAGTCCTAAAGAGTCACACTTACTGGAGACTTCTCCCACTATAAACCCACATTCACTGATTCTATTAGGAGTCTTTTTGTGGGCTCAGATCAAGTCGTACAGTTAAGTGGGATTTTAAGCTCTGTTGGCATCTACCTTGTTTGATTTGACGTGGGACTTGTGGCATGCGGCCACATAATTTCTTACAATTTATACAGGAAAGGATGCCCTACAAGCGAAAATTTCATTCTTAAAACTTTGGATATCCTACAGTCGTTGGATATCAAACAACATAATATCCTACCATTCTAGGATATCACATGAAATCTAGATTTTTTTCATCCTTTCCTTTTTACTGACGAGAAGTAAAATAAGGTTTGTTTTTTCTGATAAGCAGATAAATGATAAGATAGAGGTCATATACCTCTTGTGATTACTGAAATAGATGATCTTTGGATGATAGAAAATTTTATAAGAAGAACACTAATTCAGGAATCTGAAAAAAGTAGAAACGAATAAACAATATGCTATATATATTTGATATCGCACTATTTGATATCCTACTTATTTGAGATATTTCGTTGTTTGATATCTTATAACTGTAGGATATTGCAAGTTTTATGGGTAAAATCACCCCTTACCGGGCATACTTTCCTGTACTAACAACTATGGGGAATTATCTTTTATCGACAATTCTGGAGCAATTGTTGGGTTTAATAACATCCATACGATAATTATCCCAAATATTACTGTCGAGGAGAAAGGATGTGTTGACTCATATAAAAAATCACATCTCCCATCAAGTATAAAGGTTCACATTAAAGTCAAATTGAGAGGTTACATGGACGATTCTTGCACTTGGGACATTTACTCAGCTCAAAGAGAGCTCACATGGGGTCATTACTAGTAGCAGGACAAGTACCTATTGGTCCATGCCCTGTTCGATCACTGACCTAGGTGACCCTCTTTAGGGCCAGCCAGGGTACATTGCATGCAAAGGTCAAAGAATGCACACTTAGAGGTATTTGCGAGGGTCTCACTGTTATTCAACAGCATTTGGACCCAGACTTAGCTTAAGTCATGCAAACCCTAGGTTCTAAAAGTGTAAATTGAAATGTTGTTTTTGGGTGACTAAAGTTGATGAAATTCGTGGAAAAGATTATGCTTATATCCTAGGGTCTTTGTCTAAACTTCAAGGCAATTGGACTTCGTTTGACCCTTGACCTAGGAGATGCCAACACCTATTGGTTGTGGAATGAAGGGCAGGCTTCCCGAAGACCACATCAAGTGAAATTCATATGGCGACCTCAAAACATGTTCAAAGTCAATTTCCCAAAGTTTCAGATCCATTGGAAGCCATTCCAGTGCAAATAAATTACGACAGTGGCTCACACTTTCCTTACAATATATATGAAGGCAAATGAATGAAGTTGGGCAACCTATGGGTGTCAAAAGATGGTGACACTCCAACAACATCGAAAGGGTGTTAGAAGATGTTCTTCAAAGTTTCATGAAGATTGGGGCTCATTTGGGCCCAGTAGATTTAGTGACCAAGCACATTCGGTAACTGCTCCTGCAGGTGTAGGCTGCAATGACTGTACACATTCGATCACTGCATTTTGTAAGGCAGTTTTCACTTTATTTCAAATTTGACTCCCTAAAAGTACACAAACTGCTCCTAGACTCTACAAATGCACACTCTCACTCTCTTGGGAAGACATTTAGCAGGAGTTAGCCATACAGAGAGTAACACTTAGCAATTCTTGGCACTTTGGGCATTCTACAAACATTCAGTTCTTCTTCAAGTCCTCCCTCTCACCTATCCAAGGTGAGATACTGTTCATGACATGGAAGAACCCTCTTCAAGCTTCTGAAAATTCTCTTGAAAGTATTCTTTTAGAGAATAAATGTCAAATAAACCATGGGATTCGGGAAACCATTGATGTCACTATGGTTTCTTTGATGTTTTCACTTAAAGGAGTACAAGTGCCATTTGTGGTTGTGAAATGACCTTCTATGGCTTCACTCTAATTCTGAAAAATACATTAGATTAGAGTGACACAACCTCTGTCACTTGCTAAAATAAAAAACCGGCAACTCCCTTGGATTTGCACAAAAGCAATCCAAGATGAACAAGTGGTGATTATCAAATACTATAGCGATTCAGAACCCGTTTGTGTCACCCAAACTATGGTGCAACTACCCTAATATCAGAGCCAGAAAAGCGTGCAACAATGGAAGCCATTTGAGGGAGAAAAGAACAAAAAAAGAGAATAAGCAACCTTCAGGCCCGTATTGATCAAACTAGCCCTGTGTTCTTGATTTTCTGCAATTTGTATAATTTATATTTTCTTCTTCAATTTTGACCACATCTAATGCTAGAGGGAGGGACTATAACTTGTAAATTTATGCAAACAACATAAATCCCCGATCCCAAAGTCGTGAACCCATGTAAAATGTAAAAGGGAATGAATGAAAATACAAGATTGTTCCCATTTTCTGTATTTTGGATTTTGTGACATAATATCTATTTCTACCACAATTTTCCATTGCCGTAGGACAAAGCCCCATCCTAAATTGAAGAATTTTGAGATGGCAGTATCAAGGGGCTTCTTGAAGATAGTTCAGGAATCCTACTATCATAGAATTAAAGAACAATACTGATGTTACTTGTATAGCAGGTGATCCATATCCTCTTTTATCTCATGAGAGTCGGTATGCTTGTCTATATAAATGAATGAAAAATACAAGCAGAGGAACTGAATAGTTTAAGAGAAGAAATCCATTGTCTGCATGACTTTATTATTTTCAGAAAACTCTCTTTAACTTGATGGGTGGATTAAAAGCAGAATCAACATCCAAAACGAGCCACTGAGTTATGTAACATACAACATTGCTACGTAAATTCTCTCGTATCTTTATTGATAAAGAGTATACCTAGGCCCAGTAAGCTCTAAATTATGCTATACGTTGAGATCAATCAGCTGAGACAATGTGATTGTATTGAAAGGCACAGGAAATGGGGGCTTGCAGGTAGATAGCTCCTGTGAAACATGCCGCATGGTTGGACGAGACTGAGGATGGTCTTGTAAGCATGAGAGTGCGAAAACCATCGTAAGAATGACTTCATTTGCGACATCATCTACTGGTGGTGGAAGACGCTGATCTAATACATCCTTTAGGAGCATGTTTTGGCTATGTGATGTTGATAGGGAGCAGATTAACTCACCCGAATGTCTTCCCATCATCACTTCCAGTGCTACCACTCCAAAGCTAAAAACATCACACTTTTCTGTTACTCGCATTGTGTAAGCAAGCTCTGCAACAACAGAATTCAATCATGCTCTGTTCTCTGTATTAATAAATAGCTTGATTGTTTTTCTACAGAAAGTTCAAAACAGTAAAATGCAAATAGATGGCAAGTTATTAACCTGGAGCAATGCACCCATATGTGCCGGCTGGTGTGGTCCAATTGGATGAATCAGGGTTTAGAAGTCTGGCCGTGCCAAAGTCAGAGACACAAGCTTCAAAATTCCACCTCAACAGAATGTTGTTGGTAGTTATGTCTCGGTGTACGACTGGTGGCGTGCAATCATGATGCATGTATGACAAAGCATGTGCCACTCCTTTGACAACCTTCACCCTTTTGATCCAGTCTAGTTCCACTGCTGCTTGATCACTTCTTAGAAAGCTAGCTAAGCTCCCCCTTTCTATGAATTCATAAATCAGAAAATTGTGTTGTGCGTGGGAACAGAATCCATAGAGTCTCACAATGTTGTGATGTCGAATTTCGGTGAGCACCCGTATCTCATTTCTAAATGCATTTTGAGCTGCAACACCTCCATCTTCAAACAAGTGAATCTTCTTAATGGCCAGTACATGAGCTGTCGCCAGCTCTGCTTTGTAGACTTTCCCATAACCTCCTTTCCCAACGCAATTTTTGTCATCAAAATTCTCTGTAGCCGAGATGATGTCCTTGTACAAGTCGTTCCCATTGTAATTCAAAACTGAAAATATATCTATTTCGCCGCTGCTTGTTTCTTGTGCCTTTCTCTCTGCAATTTTTGCTCTATGCTTGAGAAAATAGATAATTCCCACTAACACAGTAACAACGAAGAGCGCCAAGAATACCATAACAACAACAAGGACCACAACCTTTCTTGTGTTACCATGCCTGGTAGAAGATGGACTACATGGAGGCAAACCTTTTGCATTACTACATAAGCCCCTGTTGTTCTGAAAGGCCTCTGGTGAAGTGCGCTCGATTGCTATGCCATCCGGAATAGGGCCCTCCAATTGATTGTATGACAAATCCACGAATACCAGACTTGGCATCCTTGCAACACCAGGGGGAATGGACCCAGAGAGCATATTGTGCGAGAGGTTTAGGTTTTCCAACATCTGTAAACTTGCTAGCTGGGGCGGTATGTCTCCAGTAAGCGAGTTGTGACTGAAATCAAGGTACTGCAGATGGGATGGTAAATTGGACGGAATGCTTCCATCAAAATTGTTTTGGCTTAACTTCAAGAGCCATAGTTCGGACAAAGCACCTAATTGTTTGGGGATTGGCCCACTCAATCTGTTCACAGATAGATCAAGCTTCTCCAATTGAGATAACCTTCCCAATTGTGTTGGCAACATGTGAGAAAGTTGGTTACCACTCAAATCTAGACTGATTAGACTTGTTAACATTCCTAGCTCCCTTGGAATCTCTCCAACCAGAGCATTGGAAGAAAGACCAAGCTCGCCTAATTGAGTGAGTTGCCCGATTTCGGATGGTATGCTACCAGTGATCTTGTTATTATTAAGGCCAAGCTTAGTCAAATTTGTGCACTTTCCCCAATTTGGAGATAGTTCTCCGTACAATTCATTATTGCTTGCATCAATATACCGGAGCTTAGGATATACTCCAAAGTCTTGAGATGTATTTCCAGTGAGTTGGTTTCGGTCGAGCCGGACCCTGATTAAACTCCGGCAGTTTCTCAAACTTGTGGGAATTGGGCCTTGGAAGTGGTTGTTGCATACAGCGAACATTTCAAGGGATCCCCCTTTACATATTTCATTGGGAAGTTGGCCATACAAGTTGTTGTCTGATAGATCAAATTTTTGTAGACTTGTGAAATTTTCCATTTCTTTGGTAGGTATTGAACCAGATAACTGACATCTCCCCAAGTAAAACACAACAACCGTGGTCAAGTTCCCCAAGGTGGAAGGGATAGAACTACTGAGGAGATTATCAGACAAGGAGAGTTCAATCATTTTCTTCAAATTCCCTAATTCTCTGGGGATGGAACCAGAAAGTCTGTTTTTAAATAGATATAAAAAGTTTAGATTGGTCATGTTTGCTATCCCAGACGGGATAGAACCAACGAGATGGTTATCTGGCATACCTAGTTGGACCATGTTCACCAGATTCCCAATCTCCTTAGGAATGGTTCCTGAAAGCTCATTTTCAGCGAGGAAAAGACGCTCTAGGTTGGTCAAGTTGCCTAGATCTGGTGGCACCCTACCCACGAGTTGGTTTTTGTAAAGGCTCAAATGTGTAAGAGATTCCAACATGCAAACTTCCAGAGGGATGGTGCCAGAAATTTGATTGCTGGAGAGCATCAAATGAGTAAGGTGCATCAGATTCTTTATACTGGAAGGGATGGGACCAATCAGACAGTTGGTTGACATCCATAACTGGGCCAAGTTGGTTAGATTGCAAACTTCCTGAGGGATGGGCCCCGAAAGGTGATTGTTGGACAGGTCCAGATGAGTAAGCTTTGAAAGGGTGCCACTGCCAATGAGAGTTGGGACTTGTCCGCTGAGATTGTTAAAGCTGAGATTGAGCTGGTTGAGATTTAGAAAGGATGAGAAGTTGAAGTTGTCGAGCGTACCCTGTAAACTGGCGTTGGAAAGGTTAATTTGCGTGATGCTTCCTTGGTCGTTGCATGATATTCCAAGCCAGAGACAATGGTTTTGGTTGGGAGACCAAGAAGAGAGGGATTGGGTCTGGAGGCTGGATTTCCAATGGAGGAGGGCCTCGGCTTCTTTTGTACTTGATCCTTCTCTACCAGTTGTTTCATAAGTGAGCCAGCCAACCGCTACAAAAAGGACGAGGAACGAGGATGCCTTTGAGTTCATGTTGGTATGTCTTGAGGTCTCATTAGATGAAGAGTTTCTTTTTAAAACTTAGATCTGGACTCTCTGCACTGTCTAAAACGTTATAAAGAAGAAGACATGCGATGGAGGGTGAAGGCCAATTAACTAACCCCACTAGGCTGGAGGGGACAAAAAAAAACTTCTTCGCTTTGGATTCATGGAGAAGTCGTTAACTTTGTGAAGTCAAAATAAAAAAATCTGAAAAATCTAAGGATTATTCTCTTGAGTATTGAAAAGTCTGAAACTCTACAGCAGGACTCCGTGTGAACTCTGGCCCCAGTTTTTGTAATAGCAATTTTTTAATGGATGGCCCCTCCAAAATAATAAATAAATAAATAAATAAATACTAAGAATATAATTTGTGTTTAAAAAAAAGAAACGAAATAATAGCTGATTTTATGTGAAACATCGGATGAAAGGAGAAAGGGAAGGGAAAGAAAGAAAGAAGAAAGAAAATAAATAAGGGATTAAGGATAAATTAGAAACTATTTACCAAAATCTAGAGTCATCCTTACCACCAATATACCTTGATTTGAGATTTTAATAGTTTTATCCCAAAGAGATGGAGAGCTTCGAATGTTGGGGCTCAGAGGTTGTGAAAGTGTTTAGAGTTGTTCTTTGTCACACGTACAAGAAGAAGTGTTAAAAAAACAACTCTTCTTTCACTTTATGCATTTATGTAATTATACCGCCATAGATAGAAATTTTTAATTTTTTATATTTCATTGTTTAATTTTGATTATTAATATCAAATTAAATGGTTTGGATATCAAATATGGGTCATCACCATTTATTACTTTTTAGTTCTTATATAAAAGTATAAATAAAATAGAGGAGAAAACCAAGAACCCACTTTAAGAATGATTTTCTTTTGACATATGGCATTTACAATTATTATTGTAATAATTTGCCATGCTTCACTCTATCTTTTCAATAAATGAAACTCATTATTGGAATTCAACCTGCTATAGATCAATTCCTAATTATGTCCTATCATGAGAAATTTTAATCCAACTGGAATTATATCTACAGTAGATAAAGAAACTTCCCACCCTCCAATCAATAATTCTTGGTCAATTTTGACTATCACATAGTAAGTCAAGAATTGAGAAATTTCATCCAAAAGTTTATAAGCGAGATGTCAGGACCTACAGAAATTTTCTCCACTAGCACAGGAGTGGGTCTACTAAGAAGCATATATGAAAACCAAAAAAAAAAAAAAAAACATCTTTGTTTTATGCTACTGAAAAGAGGCATGTCTTCCTAAGTTGTGACCAAGGACATTTAGGGCACGTTTGGCAAACATCCGCGGTGATAAGAGAATTCAATAGTTTTGAAGATTCCCTCCTTTTGCTTGGAATCAATTCATCCTACCTAAAAAAAAAAAAAAACAAGTTTGGCAAAATAGAGGATTTCTAGAGAAAAGACCTTAAGAAATCAATGACTTGGAATGTTTTGGCCAATATCTCATGATCCATAAAACCCAACGTTCTAAAATTTAGTCCCATAGCCATTCTTGGCCTCCGAATCACATTTAATGGTCTGGATTTTTCAAACAGTGCTCATAGATTTCCAAATATGTATATCTAAACGTTGCTCACATTCTCTAAAATATCTCAATATATAAGAAGCTTCAATAGTTGGATTTTGACCTTATGACCTTTTTATGGGTGGCCAAGAATCTGAACAGATCGGATTAGCCATTCAGGACTCATGAAATCAAGATCAGATCCAAAACTGATGAAGCCCTATTCAACGCCCAAGTCACTGTTCATCCGTGTTTCCGCCATTACGTGGAATCAGCGCATCCAGCAGGGGGGTCTGACCCGTGGTTTCTACAAGAGCATGGGGAGTTGATATCTGCGCTCTACTTTCGACGCTCTTGCCAAACGTGAAAAGTCCACGAAATTGCGGATTTCTAGTTGGAAATCCGCAGTGTGGACCATTTCCAAACATGCCATAAAAGAATTTCTTTGCATCTCTCAGCGGTCTTTGAATCTGAAACAAATCAAGAAAAATCCAATGATCCATCAATTGACTATGATTTAGATAGTTGAGTATATTGAGAAATTTGGCATAAAAGTTAATCAACCAATTGTAAGGGCTTGTGGAGATTTTCTACAATGGGAGAGGAGTTGGTCTACTAAGAAACATGTATGAAAACGAAAAGAATATCTTTGGTTTGTGCTGTAAAGGGTGGTTTCTCTTTCTAACAAAGGAATTCAATGATCCATTAATAGAAGAAAGAATTTCTTCCTTCCTCCGCGCAGACTTTAAATCCCAGAACTACCAAGGGCAATCAATGATCCATCAATAGAAGAAAGTTCTCCCTATCTCTTTCTCTTTTCCCCGTCCTTTCCGTAATAGAAACTTGAGTCTTAAGATTCCAGTCATAACTAAAAGGTTGAGACAAAAGTCTTTTCCTTGTTTGTCATATTAAAAATTCAGAAAAGTAAGAATTGCAATTTATTGTAGCCAAGGATGTTGGACTCTATCTCGACCAGTTTTTTTCAATTTTGACTTTTTTTATTGAGCTGTGATAAAATGCTAAATATATGGTTTCTGAGATTTGAACTCAAGTCCTCTTGTCTTTTAAAGGTAGTGACCTAGCTAATACACCACACAAATACTTATATATAATAATTTATTAACAAATGTAAAGAGTAGTCAAATGAAATGGAGACCTTGACACGTTGTACTCGTTCTAATTATAGTTTTGAAAAGCCCAAAACTCGACATTTGAAGAACTTGACCTGAATCCCAGAGGAGACCAAACACGTGGATGTTTTGGAAAATTTTCTTCCCAAAGAACAGGAGCAATAATATTGTTTTCATGGGATATCTACTCATTAATCCGTCTTTAAGTTGGGTTTCACGAAATAAAGACAAAAGTCTCAAAAATATCAGCAGAGAAAACTACAAATTTCTTCCTTAATATTATTAATCTAGAAAAGTATGAATTACAATTTATTGTAGCCAAGGATGTTGGACTCTATATCGACCAGTTTGTTTCAATTTTGACTTTTTTTTATTGAGCCTCGATAAAATGCTTAATATATAGTTTCTGAGATTTGAACTCAAGTCCTCCTGTCTTTTAAAGGTAGTGACCTAGCTAATACACCACACAAATACTTATATATAATTATTTATTAAAAAATGTTAAAAGTAGTCGGATGAAATGGAGACCTTGACACGTTGTACTCATTCTAATTATAGTTTTGAAAAGTCCAAAACTCCACATTTTAAGAACTTGACTTGAAGCCCAGAGGAGACCAAACACGTGGATGTTTTGGAAAACTTTCTTCCCAAAGAACAGGAGCCATAATTTTGTTTTCATGGGATATCTACTCATTAATCCCTCTTTAAGCTCGGGTTCACGAGATAAGGACAAAAGTCTCAAAAATATCAGTAGTGAAAACTACAAATTTCCTCCTAAACATTCAAAAGCCCAGAAAAGTAAGAATTACAATTTATTGTAGCCAGGGATGTTGGACTCTATCTCGACCAGTTTGTTTCAATTTTGACTTTTATTTACTGAGCCTTGATAAAATGCTAATTATATAGTTTTTGAGTTTTGAACTCATGTCCTCTCGTCTTTTAAAGGTAGTGACCTAGCTAATACACCACACAAATACTTATATATAATTATTTATTTAAAAATGTCAAAAGTAGTCGGATGAAATGGGGATGTTGACACGTTGTACTCGTTCTAATTAAAGTTTTGAAAAGTCCAAAACTTCACATTTGAAGAACTTCACTTGAAGCCCAGAGGAGACCAAGGATGTGGACGTTTTGGAAAATTTTCTTCCCAATGAATAAGAGCCATAATTTTGTTTTCATGGGATATCTACTCATTAATCCCACTTTAAGTTGGGTTTCACGAGATAAGGACAAAAGTCCAAAAAATATCAGTAAAGAAAACTACAAATTTCCACCTTAATATTAAAAATCCAGAAAAGTAAGAATTACAATTTATTGTAACAGAGGATGTTGGACTCTATCTCGACCAGTTTTTTTCAATTTTGACTTTTTTTCAATGAGCCGTGATAAAATGCTAATTATATAGTTTCTGAGATTTGAACTCATGTCCTCTTGTCTTTTAAAGGTAGTGACCTAGCTAATACACCACACAAATACTTATATATAATTATTTATTAAAAAATGTCAAAAGTAGTCGGATGAAATGGAGACCCTGACACGTTGTACACATTCAAATTATAGTTTTGAAAAGTCCAAAACTCCACATTTGAATAACTTGACTTGAAGCCTAGAGGAGACCAAACACGTGGACGTTTTGGAAAATTTTATTCCCAAAGAACAGGAGCGATAATTTTGTTTTCAAGGGATATCTACTCAATAATCCCTCTTTAAGTTGGGTTTGACGAGATAAGGACAAAAGTCCCAAAAATATCAGTAGAGAAAACTATAATCTTCCTCCTTAATATTAAAAATCCAGAAAAGTAAGAATTACAATTTATTGTAGCCGAGGATGTTGGACTATATCTCGACCAGTTTTTTACAATTTTGACTTTTTTTTATTGATCCTTGATAAAATGCTTGATATATAGTTTCTGAGATTTGAACTCATGTCCTCCTGTCTTTTAAAGGTAGTGAACTAGCTAATACACTACACAAATACTTCTATGGAATTATTTTTTAGAAAAGGTCAAAAGTAGTCGGATGAAATGGTGACCTTGACACGTTGTACTCGTTCTAATTATAGTTTTGAAAGGTCCAAAACTCCACAATTGAAGAACTTGATTTGAAGCCCAGAGGAGACCAAAGATGTTGACGTTTTGGAAAATTTTCTTCCCAAAGAACAGGAGCAATAATATTGTTTTCATGGGATATCTACTCATTAATCCGTCTTTAAGTTGGGTTTCACGAGATAAGGACAAAAGTTTCAAAAATATCAGCAGAGAAAACTACAAATTTCTTCCTTAATATTATTAATCCAGAAAAGTATGAATTACAATTTATTGTAGCCAAGGATGTTGGACTCTATCTCGGCCAGTTTGTTTCAATTTTGACTTTTTTTTATTGAGCCTCGATAAAATGCTAAATATATAGTTTCTGAGATTTGAACTCAAGTCCTCTTGTCCTTTAAAGGTAGTGACCTAGCTAATACACCACACAAATACTTATATATAATTATTTATTAAAAAATGTTAAAAGTAGTCGGATGAAATGGAGACCTTGACACGTTGTACTCATTCTAATTATAGTTTTGAAAAGTCCAAAACTCCACATTTTAAGAACTTGACTTGAAGCCCAGAGGAGACCCAACACGTGGATGTTTTGGAAAACTTTCCTCCCAAAGAACAGGAGCCATAATTTTGTTTTCATGGGATATCTACTCATTAATCCCTCTTTAAGCTCGGGTTCACGAGATAAGGACAAAAGTCTCAAAAATATCATTAGTGAAAACTACAAATTTCCTCTTTAACATTCAAAAGCCCAGAAAAGTAAGAATTACAATTTATTGTAGCCAAGGATGTCGGACTCTATCTCGACCAGTTTGTTTCAATTTTGACTTTTATTTACTGAGCCTTGATAAAATGCTAATTATATAGTTTTTGAGTTTTGAACTCATGTCCTCTCGTCTTTTAAAGGTAGTGACCTAGCTAATACACCACATAAATACTTATATGTAATTATTTATTTAAAAATGTCAAAAGTAGTCGGATGAAATGGAGACCTTGACACGTTGTACTCGTTCGAATTAAAGTTTTGAAAAGTCCAAAACTTCACATTTGAAGAACTTCACTTGAAGCCCAGAGGAGACCAAGGATGTGGACGTTTTGGAAAATTTTCTTCCCAATGAATAGGAGACATAATTTTGTTTTCATGGGATATCTACTCATTAATCCCACTTTAAGTTGGGTTTCACGAGATAAGGACAAAAGTCCCAAAAATATCAGTAGAGAAAACTACAAATTTCCACCTTAATATTAAAAATCTAGAAAAGTAAGAATTACAATTTATTGTAGCCGAGGATGTTGGACTCTATCTCGACCAGTTTTTTTCAATTTTGACTTTTTTTTAATGAGCCGTGATAAAATGCTAAATATATAGTTTCTGAGATTTGAACTCATGTCCTCTTGTCTTTTAAAGGTAGTGACCTAGCTAATACACCACACAAATACTTATATATAATTATTTATTAAAAAATGTCAAAAGTAGTCGGATGAAATGGAGACCCTGACACGTTGTACACGTTCAAATTATAGTTTTGAAAAGTCCAAAACTCCACATTTGAATAACTTGACTTGAAGCCTAGAGGAGACCAAACACGTGGACGTTTTGGAAAATTTTATTCCCAAAGAACAGGAGCGATAATTTTGTTTTCAGGGGATATCTACTCAATAATCCCTCTTTAAGTTGGGTTTGACGAGATAAGGACAAAAGTCCCAAAAATATCAGTAGAGAAAACTATAATTTTCCTCCTTAATATTAAAAATCCAGAAAAGTAAGAATTACAATTTATTGTAGCCAAGGATGTTGGACTATATCTCGACCAGTTTTTTACAATTTTGACTTTTTTTTATTGAGCCTTGATAAAATGCTTGATATATAGTTTCTGAGATTTGAACTCATGTCCTCCTGTCTTTTAAAGGTAGTGAACTAGCTAATACACTACACAAATACTTCTATGGAATTATTTTTTAGAAAAGGTCAAAAGTAGTCGGATGAAATGGTGACCTTGACACGTTGTACTCGTTCTAATTATAGTTTTGAAAGGTCCAAAACTCCACAATTGAAGAACTTGATTTGAAGCCCAGAGGAGACCAAAGATGTTGACGTTTTGGAAAATTTTCTTCCCAAAGAATAGGAGCAATAATATTGTTTTCATGGGATATCTACTCATTAATCCGTCTTTAAGTTGGGTTTCACGAGATAAGGACAAAAGTCTCAAAAATATCAGCAGAGAAAACTACAAATTTCTTCCTTAATATTATTAATCCAGAAAAGTATGAATTACAATTTATTGTAGCCAAGGATGTTGGAATTTATCTCGGCCAGTTTGTTTCAATTTTAACTTTTTTTTATTGAGCCTCGATAAAATGCTAAATATATAGTTTCTGAGATTTGAACTCAAGTCCTCTTGTCCTTTAAAGGTAGTGACCTAGCTAATACACCACACAAATACTTATATATAATTATTTATTAAAAAATGTTAAAAGTAGTCGGATGAAATGGAGACCTTGACACGTTGTATTCATTCTAATTATAGTTTTGAAAAGTCCAAAACTCCACATTTTAAGAACTTGACTTGAAGCCCAGAGGAGACCCAACACGTGGATGTTTTGGAAAACTTTCCTCCCAAAGAACAGGAGCCATAATTTTGTTTTCATGGGATATCTACTCATTAATCTCTCTTTAAGCTCGGGTTCACGAGATAAGGACAAAAGTCTCAAAAATATCATTAATGAAAACTACAAATTTCCTCTTTAACATTCAAAAGCCCAGAAAAGTAAGAATTACAATTTATTGTAGCCAAGGATGTCGGACTCTATCTCGACCAGTTTGTTTCAATTTTGACTTTTATTTACTGAGCCTTGATAAAATGCTAATTATATAGTTTTTGAGTTTTGAACTCATGTCCTCTCGTCTTTTAAAGGTAGTGACCTAGCTAATACACCACACAAATACTTATATATAATTATTTATTTAAAAATGTCAAAAGTAGTCGGATGAAATGGGGACCTTGACACGTTGTACTCGTTCTAATTATAGTTTTGAAAAGTCCAAAACTTCACATTTGAAGAACTTCACTTGCAGCCCAGAGGAGACCAAGGATGTGGACGTTTTGGAAAATTTTCTTCCCAATGAATAGGAGCCATAAATTTGTTTTCATGGGATATCTACTCATTAATCCCACTTTAAGTTGGGTTTCACGAGATAAGGACAAAAGTCCCAAAAATATCAGTAGAGAAAACTACAAATTTCCACCTTAATATTAAAAATCCGGAAAAGTAAGAATTACAATTTATTGTAGCCGAGGATGTTGGACTCTATCTCGACCAGTTTTTTTCAATTTTGACTTCTTTTTAATGAGCAGTGATAAAATGCTAAATATATAGTTTCTGAGATTTGAACTCATGTCCTTTTGTCTTTTAAAGGTAGTGACCTAGCTAATACACCACACAAATACTTATATATAATTATTTATTAAAAAATGTCAAAAGTAGTCGGATGAAATGGAGACCCTGACACGTTGTACACATTCAAATTATAGTTTTGAAAAGTCCAAAGCTCCACATTTGAAGAACTCGACTTGAAGCCTAGAGGAGACCAAACACGTGGACGTTTTGGAAAATTTTATTCCCAAAGAACAGGAGCTATAATTATTTTTTCAAGGGATATCTATTCATTAATCCCTCTTTAAGTTGGGTTTGACGAGATAAGGACAAAATTCACAAAAATATCAGTAGAGAAAAGTATAAATTTCCTCCTTAATATTAAAAATCCAGAAAAGTAAGAATTACAATTTATTGTAGCCAAGGATGTTGGACTCTATCTCGACCAGTTTTTTACAATTTTGACTTTTTTTTATTGATCCTTGATAAAATGCTTGATATATAGTTTCTGAGATTTGAACTCATGTCCTCCTGTTTTTTAAAGGTAGTGAACTTGCTAATACACTACACAAATACTTCTATGAAATTATTTTTTGGAAAAAGTCAAAATTAGTCGGAATGAAATGGTGACCTTGACACGTTGTACTCGTTCTAATTATAGTTTTGAAAAGTCCAAAACTCCACAATTGAAGAACTTGACTTGAAGCCCAGAGGAGACCAAAGATGTGGACGTTTTGGAAAATTTTCTTCCCAAAGAACAGGAGCCATAATATTGTTTTCATGGGATATCTACTCATTAATCCGTCTTTAAGTTGGGTTTCACGAGATAAGGACAAAAGTCTCAAGAATATCAGCAGAGAAAACTACAAATTTCCTCCTTAATATTAAAAATCCAAAAAAGTAAGGATTAATTTATTATAGCCGAGGATGTTGGACTCTATCTAGACCAGTTTATTTCAATTTTGACTTTTATTTATTGAGCCTTGATAAAATGATAACTATATAGTTTCTGAGATTTGAACTCATGTCCTCTTGTCTTTTAAGGGCAGTGAACTAGCTAATACACCACAAAAATACTTATATATAATTATTTATTAAAAAATGTCGAAAGTAGTGGGATGAAATAGAGACCTTGACACGTTGTCCTCATTCTAATTATTGCTTTGAAAAGTCCAGAACTTCACATTTGAAGAACTTGACTTGAAGCCCAGAGGAGAAGAAGGATGTGGACGTTTTGGAAATTTTTCTTCCCAAAGAATAGGAGCCATAATTTTGTTTTCATGGGATTTCTACTCATTAATCCCTCTTTAAGTTGGGTTTCACGAGATAAGGACAAAAGTCTCAAAAATATCAATAGAGAAAACTACAAATTTCCACCTTAATATTAAAAATCCAGAAAAGTAAGAATTACAATTTATTGTAGCCGAGGATGTTGGACTCTATCTAGACCAGTTTTTTTTCAATTTTGACTTTTTTTTAATGAGCCGTGATAAAATGCTAAATATATAGTTTCTGAGATTTGAACTCAAGTCCTCCTGTCTTTTAAAGGTAGTGACCTAGCTAATACACCACACAAATACTTAAATATAATTATTTATTAAAAAATGTCAAAAGTAGTCTGATGAAATGGAGACCTTGACACATTGTATTCGTTCTAATTATAGCTTTGAAAAGTCCAAAACTCCACATTTGCAGAACTTGACTTGAAGCCCAGAGGAGACCAAGGATGTGGACGTTTTGCAAAATTTTCTTCCCAAGGAATAGGAGCCATAATTTTGTTTTCATGGGATATCTACTCGTTAATCCCTCTTTAAGTTGGGTTTTCACAAGATAAGGACAAATGTCCCAAAAATATCTGTAGAGAAAAGTACAAATTTCCTCCTAAGCATTAAAAATCCAGAAAAGTAAGAATTACAATTTATTGTTGCCAAGGATGTTGGACTCTATCTAGACCAGTTTTTTACAATTTTGACTGTTTTTTATTGAGCCTTGATAAAATGCTAGATATACAGTTTTTGAGATTTGAACTCATGTCCTCTTGTCTTTTAAAGGTAGTGAACTAGCTAATACACTACACAGATACTTATATGTAATTATTTTTTAAAAAGGGTCAAAAGTAGTCTGATGAAATGGTGACCTTGACACGTTGCACTCATTCTAATTATAGTTTTGTAAAGTCCAAAACTCCACATTTGAAGAACTTGACTTGAAGCCCAGAGGAGACCAAGGATGTGGACGTTTTGGAAAATTTTCTTCCCTAAGAATAGGAGCCATAATTTTGTTTTCATGGGATTTCTACTCATTAATCCCTCTTTAAGTTGGGTTTCACGAGATAAGGACAAAAGTCCCAAAAATATCAGTAGAGAAAAGTACAAATTTCCTCCTTAATATTAAAAATCCAGAAAAGTAAGAATTACAATTTATTGTAGCCAAGGATGTTGGACTCTATCCCGACCAGTTTTTCAATTTTGACTTTTTTTTATTGAGCCTTGATAAAATGCTTGATATATAGTTTCTGAGATTCGAACTCATGTCCTCCTGTCTTTTAAAGGTAGTGAACTAGCTAATACACTACACAAGTACTTCTATGAAATTATTTTTTAGAAAAGGTCAAAAGTAGTCGGATGAAATGGTGACCTTGACACGTTGTAGTCGTTCTAATTATAGTTTTGAAAAGTCCAAAACTCCACAATTGAAGAACTTGACTTGAAGCCCAGAGGAGACCAAAGATGTGGACGTTTTGGAAAATTTTCTTCCCAAAGAACAGGAGCCATAATATTGTTTTCATGGGATATCTACTCATTAATCCGTCTTTAAGTTGGGTTTCAAGAGATATGGACAAAAGTCTCACGAATATCAGCAGAGAAAACTACAAATTTCCTCCTTAATATTAAAAAATCCAAAAAAGTAAGGATTACAATTTATTATTGCCGAGGATGTTGGACTCTATCTCGACCAGTTTTTTTCAATTTTGACTTCTATTTATTGAGCCTTGATAAAATGATAATTATATAGTTTCTGAGATTTGAACTCATGTCCTCTTGTCTTTTAAAGGCAATGACCTAGCTAATACACCACACAAATACTTATATATAATTATTTATTAAAAAATGTCAAAAGTAGTCGGATGAAAAGGAGACCTTGACACCTTGTCCTCATTTTAATTATAGCTTTGAAAAGTCCAAAACTTCACATTTGAAGAACTTGACTTGAAGCCCAGAGGAGAAGAAGGATGTGGACGTTTTGGAAATTTTTCTTCCCAAAGAATAGGAGCCATAATTTTGTTTTCATGGGATTTCTACTCATTAATCCCTCTTTAAGTTAGGTTTCACGAGATAATGACAAAAGTCCCAAAAATATCAGTAGAGAAAACTACAAATTTCCACCTTAATATTAAAAATCTAGAAAAGTAAGAATTACAATTTGTTGTCGCCGAGGATGTTGGACTCTATCTCGACCAGTTTTTTTTCAATTTTGACTTTTTTTTAATGAGCCGTGATAAAATGCTAAATATATAGTTTCTGATATTTGAACTCATGTCCTCCTGTCTTTTAAAGGTAGTGACCTAGCTAATACACCACACAAATACTTATATATAATTATTTATTAAAAAATGTCAAAAGTAGTCTGATGAAATGGAGACCTTGACACATTGTACTCGTTCTAGTTATAGCTTTGAAAAGTCCAAAACTCCACATTTGCAGAACTTGACTTGAAGCCCAGAGGAGACCAAGGATGTGGACGTTTTGGAAAATTTTCTTCCCAAGGAATAGGAGCCATAATTTTGTTTTCATGGGATATCTACTCGTTAATCCCTCTTTAAGTTGGGTTTTCACAAGATAAGGACAAATGTCCCAAAAATATCAGTAGAGAAAAGTACAAATTTCCTCCTTAGCATTAAAAATCCAGAAAAGTAAGAATTACAATTTATTGTTGCCAAGGATGTTGGACTCTATCTAGACCAGTTTTTTGCAATTTTGACTGTTTTTTATTGAGCCTTGATAAAATGCTAGATATACAGTTTCTGAGATTTGAACTCATGTCCTCTTGTCTTTTAAAGGTAGTGAACTAGCTAATACACTACACAAATATTTATATGTAATTATTTTTTAAAAAGGGTCAAAAGTAGTCGGATGAAATGGTGACCTTGACACGTTGCACTCATTCTAATTATAGTTTTGTAAAGTCCAAAACTCCACATCTGAAGAACTTGACTTGAAGCCCAGAGGAGACCAAGGATGTGGACGTTTTGGAAAATTTTATTCCCAAAGAACAGGAGCTATAATTTTTTTTTCAAGGGATATCTATTCATTAATCCCTCTTTAAGTTGGGTTTGACGAGATAAGGACAAAATTCACCAAAATATCAGTAGAGAAAAGTATAAATTTCCTCCTTAATATTAAAAATCCAGAAAAGTAAGAATTACAATTTATTGTAGCCAAGGATGTTGGACTCTATCTCGACCAGTTTTTTTTAATTTTGACTTTTTCTTATTGATCCTTGATAAAATGCTTGATATATAGTTTCTGAGATTTGAACTCATGTCCTCCTGTCTTTTAAAGGTAGTGAACTAGCTAATATACCACACAACTACTTATATATAATTATTTATTAAAAAATGTCAAAAGTAGTCGGATTAAATGGAGACCTTGACACATTGTACTCATTCTAATTATTGCTTTGAAAAGTCCAAAACTCCACATTTGAAGAACTTGACTTGAATCCAGAGGAGACCAAGGATGTGGACGGTTTGGAAAATTTTCTTCCCAAAGAATAGCAGCCATAATTTTGTTTTCATGGGATATCTACTCGTTAATCCCTCTTTAAGTTGGGTTTTCACAAGATAAGGACAAAAGTCCCAAAAATATCAGTAGAGAAAAGTACAAATTTCCTCCTTAGTAGTAAAAATCCAGAAAAGTAAGAATTACAATTTATTGTTGCCAAGGATGTTGGACTCTATCTAGACCAGTTTTTTGCAATTTTGACTGTTTTTTTATTGAGCCTTGATAAAATGCTAGATATACAGTTTCTGAGATTTGAACTCATGTCCTCTTGTCTTTTAAAGGTAGTGAACTAGCTAATACACTACACAGATACTTATATGTAATTATTTTTTAAAAAGGGTCAAAAGTAGTATGATGAAATGGTGACCTTGACACATTGCACTCATTCTAATTATAGTTTTGTAAAGTCCAAAACTCCACATTTGAAGAACTTGACTTGAAGCCCAGAGGAGACCAAGGATGTGGACGTTTTGGAAGTTTTTCTTCCCTAAGAATAGGAGCCATAATTTTGTTTTCATGGGATTTCTACTCATTAATCCCTCTTTAAGTTGGGTTTCACGAGATAAGGACAAAAGTCCCAAAAATATCAGTAGAGAAAAGTACAAATTTCCTCCTTAATATTAAAAATCCAGAAAAGTAAGAATTACAATTTATTGTAGCCAAGGATGTTGGACTCTATCTCGACCAGTTCTTCAATTTTGACTTTTTTTTATTGAGCCTTGATAAAATGCTAATTATATCGTTTCTGAGATTTGAACTCATGTCCTCTTGTCTTTTAATGGTAGTGACCCAGCTAATACACCACACAAATACTTATATATAATTTTTTATTAAAAAATGTCAAAAGTAGTCGGATGAAATGGAGACCTTGACACGTTTTAGTCGTTCTAATTATAGTTTTGAAAAGTCCAAAACTCCACATTTGAAGAACTTGACTTGAAGCCTAGAGGAGACCAAGGAAGTGGATGTTTTGGAAAAATTTCTTCCCAAAGAACAGGAGCCATAATTTTGTTTTCATAGGATATCTACTCATTAATCTCTCTTTAAGTTGGGTTGGACGAGATAAGGACAAAGTCCCAAAAATATCAGTAGAAAAATCTACAAATTTCCTCCTTAATCTTGTGCTAAGGCCCACAATATTTTTTGAGATTCTCCAATGATATCATGTGATGTATCAGTAATTTTAAACAATAGCTGTTTAAAAGGAACTAACGATATCATTGGATTAGGGAAAACTCTGTCCAAGTTTACGTTTACATGAGTAAAGTGATTTTGCTGACATGATGGGAACTTTTGTCACTATTTTGAGGAATACAAATTTTAGAGGGATCAATCCGTAAAAGTCGCCCTTTTATTTTTGGGTAGGATGTTTTCATGTGGACTAGGAAGCTAAGTCAAATTCAAATGAACATTAGAGAAACTTGCAAGGCCCATTTTACATAAAAAGTAAAATAATAAATTGACTTAATTATCAGTTTTTATTAATTAGTCTTATTCTCATTTTTAATTCAATCAAATGGCAGATGTATGTTCTTGGCCCGGATCATGCCAGGCTGAGCCATATGTAGGCCAAGCCTAACTTTAGAAACATAGAAAACATAATCATTAGCCCATACAAAAGCCCGACATTATTCATAAAAGTCAAGCCCTAAAGTGTCCATTTGGTCAATTCGGTCGATAAAAACACTAAATTATGGATGCTTATTAGTCCAGCCAGGCTAATTTGATCTTTTGGGTTTCTATTGCCAGGGTGGCTTTACCATGGGCAAGAAAAGGCATTGCTTTAGCCCCCCTAGATGCTTTTTAGTCAGGCTAGGCTAGTTTTATCTTTTGGATTTATATCGCCAGGGTGGCTTTACTATAGGTAAGAAAAGCCATTGCTTTTGACCCCTCACTACAAGAAAATGAGCGGCAGAAAAAAGCTGCCACTAAAAGTTCATAAACTGCCGCTAAAAGGATATAGCAGCAAACAAACATCTGCCGCTATATTTACTGCTAATGTGTGTCACTAAAGAAAAAAAACCAATAGCCGCAGAAAATTGTCTGCTGCTAAAAAATAGCGGCAGAAACAATAATCCTGCTAAAAAAAAAGTCTGCTGCTAAAAGTGAAACATGTATGAAAACGGCAAGAATATCTTTGGTTTGTGCCAGTAAGGGAAGGTTTCTCTTTTTAAGCCTGTTTTTTTTATAAGAATTCTTACTAGATGTGGCATTTTATCCCCTTACATTTTTAAATTTCTTATTTCTTTTCAACCTTTTCTGAATTTTGCCAATTTAAAAGGTCTTAAATAGATACGAGAATTTCAAAATTTCACTTACTTCACCTTTTGCTAGAATTCCTAGCTACTAAAGTATAATTGAGCATCCAAAATTACCACTATATCTGAAAATTTTAAAATCCTGTATTTTTGAATTCTCTGAATTCTGTAAAGAGAATAGGTCGTAAGGGCATTCAATGATCCATTAATAAAAGAAAAAATCTCTTCATTTCTCTATGCAGAGTTTGAATCCTGGAACTACAAAGGACAATCAATGATCCGTATATGGAAGAAAGTTCTTCCTATCTCTATCACTTTTCCCCGTCCTTTCTCTAATAGAAACTTAAGTCGTAAGATTCCAGTCATAACTAAAAAGTTGAGACAAAACTGTTTTCCTTGTATGTCATATCAAAAATTCAGAAAAATAAGAAACATAATTTATTATAGCCAAGGATGTTGTACTCAAACTGGACCAATTTTTGTTGAATTTATATTATTTTTTATTTAGCCTGGATAAAAAGCTAGATATAGAGTTCGTGAGATTTAAACTCATACCCTCTGGCCTTTTAAAGGTAGTGACCTAACCAATGCACCACACAAATACTTATTTATGTTTATTTATTGAAAATATCAAAAGTAGTGGAATGGAATGGAACCTTAATATGTTGTACTTGTACTAATTATAGTTTTGAAAATTCGAAAACTCCACATTTGAAGAACTTGACTTGAAGTCCAAGAGGAGACTTCGGACGTGGGCGTTATGGAAAATCTTCTTTCCAAGGAACAAGAGCCATAATTTTGTTTTCATGGGATATCTACTCATTAATCTCTCTTTAAGTTGGGTTTCACGAGATAAGGACAAAAGTCCCAAAAATATCACGAGAGCAATCTACAAATTTCTTCCCCAATTTTGTGCTAAAGCCCACAATATTTTGGGAGATTATCCAATGATATCATGATATGTATCAGTAATTTTAAACAATAGTTGTTTAAAAGGAAACCTCTTAATATTGTGACTAACGATATCATTGGATTTGGAAAAAATCTGTCCAAGTTTATTTTTACATAAGTAATGCTACTTTGCCGACAGTATGGGATCTTTCATCACTATCTTGAGGAATACAACTTTTAGAGGGATCAATCGGTAAAAGTTGCCTGTTTATTTTTGGGTAGGATGTTTTCATTTGAACTTCGAAGCTATGTCAAATTCAAATGAACACTAGGGAAACATGTAAGGCCCATTTTACATAAAAAATAAAATAAGAAGTTGACTTAATTATAAGTTTTTTATTAATTAGTGTCTCATTCTCATTTTTCATTTAATCAAATGGCCGATGTAGGTTCTTCTATAGAGTGCTGGTGTTCATGGCCCGGATCATGCTAGGCTGAGCCATATGTGGGCCAAGCCTAACTTTAGAAACAGAGAAACATAGGTATTAGCCATACAAAAGCCTGACATTGTTAATAAAAGTCAGGCCTTCCCTACCCATTTTATCAATTTGGTCGGAAAAGACACTAATTTATAGATGCTTATTAGTCAGGCTGGGCAGTTTACTGTAGGCAAGGAGAGCCGTTGCTTTAGGCCCCAAAAAATAATGCCAAAACAAAAACCAACTGCCATCCTTTTGTTAAATGAGAAAGTCAACACTTACACCCTCACTTACTCTCTAGTGCTTTTTGTGGTTTACATCCATCACCTTTTTGTGGTTCACGTCCATCGGCGATGGATGTGAACCACAAAAAGCACTAGAGAGTAAGTGGGGGTGTAAATGAAGCCGTCAAGGTATTACAGCATAGCTGCAAACGAAGCCGTATTTGCGCATGGATTTTTAACTATGACGGCAGTACGAGTCAACCGTTCACTAGGCGTTGCTGTTTCTGGCCTTGACAAAGTTGTCGGGGTTTGCTTGGAGCTGTTGAAACATTAGATCTGCCTGAAGCTGCTGAAACGGTTGGTCTGGACTGTTGGGGTTGGGAAGACTTGTACCTCGGGCAGTTAGCCATCAAATGGTCCATGGAGCCACAAATAAAACAAGTTCCTGCCTTTCTCCAGCATTGCTCTGACTTGTGGCCTTTGCCACAATGCTTACACGTCACACCGGTGGAACTAGAGGTACTTTGCTTGCCTTTCATCTTTTTCTGAGCTTGCCCCCTCGCGCCAAATGGAGAGTGCCTTTTGGAATCAACAGCTCTTTCTTCTTGAATGTTGGCCTTTGCAGTATAAGCTTAGTCTACGGCATCGTCAAAAGTTGCTGGCCATTGGAAAGCTGTCACATGATTCCTGTACTTAGGATTTAGGCCATCAATAAATCGATTAACTTTATTTTCTTCTGTATTAATCATGTCTTCAGCGAAGTGTGATAACTGTGTGAACTTATGCACATATTCCGACATGTCATCTGTTGCTGGCACAAAGTTAAGACTTGACTTCTTTGACTCCATGTACATGGGCCAAAATAAATTTCCTTTTGAATTATTTCTTGAATGTCTCCCAGACGGTTGCATTTGGTAGGTCCTTATAAGACTCCTTCACACTTTTCCACCAAATCTTTGCTACATCGCGAAACATTGAGGCTGTTTGTCCTACCTTTTGTCTATTGGTGCACACCACCGTCTCAAATAGATCCTCTGTATGCTCTATCCATTGATCGGCCTTTAAAGCATCTTCACTCCCATAGAATTCGGTGGCTCTATGTTTCCGAAACTTGTCGTAGAGCGCATTGGGATCGCTTTCCTTTGGTTGGAAGACCACCTGTTGCTCCATGTGGGGTGGAACGGATGCTTGACTCTATCAGTCTACACGAGAGACAACTTGTGCTTACAGTGAGTGGATCGCTTACAACATTGTGAGAAAATGATCATCCGCATTCTTTGGCTGTTGTGGAGGAGCTGACCCACTCTCATTGTCCCCATGATTATTATTGGTACCTGAGCCAAAAGCCATACCTTCAAAATACAAAAGATTAATATGCAAAGACAAGGCGTTTCCCCCCTACATATCCCTTAACAAATGGGATATCAGATTATAAAGTTAAATATTTACAGTCGTATCCTCACCACGTTCCTACATGCCTACATGCTTATCAACTAAAGCAACAATGCTTTGATACTATACAATACGTATATCGCAACCCGAGCCCAAGAGATCGGGGGTCAAGTTTAAACCTAACCGGTGACACACATACTCCAATGCATATACACTTAGACCCTGTCTAAATGCATACGCACAAGGAAAAATTCACATGTGCCAGTACATGTACGCGGAAACTATAGCTATCAAACCATAATAAATAAGATATACAGAAACAAAATCATATATATATACAAAAGATGACAAATGATTTCATGACATCCAGAGTCTTACAAAAGGAGCCAGAATACAAATCATAGAGATTACTAACAAAACAAAACAATTAGATCCCAACCAAAAGGCCTATATGCATGCATGTTATTGACACGCTCCGGGTAAGTGATTACATCCACTCCTCTCACTCTGACGGAGCATCTGGGGTCTCCCTTGGAGTTTAATTGACCGACGAGGGGTCGGTCGAGGGATCTGAGCCTGCAACATCAAAGACAACTCATGAATACAGCGATTCAACAAAGTATAAGTAACAATAAGTTAACGCATGTTATATCTAACAGAATAATTAACAACTGAGAAATCATAGAGTGTGAATTTCATATACTAGGCAGTTGTGTAGTCAAATAAAACATGCTATCAGAATCAATGTATACATGATGTGTACAAAACAAGGTGACTACTACATATTCCATATGCTCCCAAAAAGGGATCTTACATACTAAGAACACCATTGACCGGGCCAGGGTACGAATGGGTCTCGGGTTCCTGAGGTCCAGAAGCCTCAAGACATAAACTCACTGTAGCAGTGCCATACATACTATGCCAAATTCAACCCCATTGAGTATCTTAAGGCTGAGGTTGAGTAGTGCCTGAACATATGCAGTCAATCATATACAAGAACTTGAGTAAATCATGCATATCATAACGAGCATATAGCATACGTTTAACTCATACATACAATACTCAAGTTAATGGTAACATATTAAACATATCAAACAAATTAAATAGATCAAACAATCGAATTTACCATATCAAAAGGGCATAACGAGGACTATATAAACCATACAGCAGAGTGGAGGTCAATAATCGTCCATACAAGATGTCATGAAACTCACTTTACTCGAATCAGGATCATTTACTACCCAACCCTAATCTAGTTATCCAGTGTTTTCTAACTGTGTATGCTAATATAGTTTTAAGTTATTTGATACATAGTTGTCTAGTGTTGCATTGTTTATGAGGGTGTATCGGAGTCTCTTAAACCAACACCCATGGAGAGGTGCTTAACAGCTGGACAACGTACATGAATGAGTCACAACCCTCGAGATCATTCATGCAATTCTGTCATATTCCATTGGGCAGATTAAGGTCACTTAGATTCGAACGCAAAGGCCCTATAAGGTCTCTTCAATACCTATCTTGCATTACTTATCAGAGGCCTTACGGCTTAGCCGTAGGTTAGTCGTGACATCTTACGGCTTAGCTGTAATATATACTGCGGCTCAACCGTGGTTCCCCTTACTGTTCATCCGTATTCACGGCTTAGCCTTGTTTTTGTTTTACGGCTCAGCCACGGTGAGGCTACGGTTTAGCCGTAGCACACCTCACGGCTTAGCCGTGGTTGGACTGTAGAAGGTTCTCTCAGATTTTAGCTCTCTAGAAATTAAGCCGTAGCTTGACCTATGGTTGGGTTACGGTTAGCCTACGACTTAGTTGTAGCACATTCTACTACTTAGCCATAGCCTTACCGTAGAAGAAATCTGAGTTTTGCAGCTCTTTGGAATCTGAGCCGTAGGCAGTTACGGCTTAGCCATAAGCTGCACGAGGTCAATTTCTGAACCTGTTACAGAACATACTGTAGGTTCACAAGACTGGAACAACAACATCTAAGAGATAGAATTTAATACAATTGGGCTGAAAAACACACTCCACATGCAAGAATAAGAAATTCTTCACATTCACACATATATACCAACATGGGTTTATCCAAATCATACTTATACTTGCCGCAAATGGGTTCTAACACGTTCTTTGTTGTCCTTAGGCTCAAATCCGACGTCTACCCATTGTTCTAACACCCATGCATGCAAAAGAAGAAAGAAATAAAAAAAAGAGACATTTAGCATGTGCAGTGGCTGATGAGAGGAAGGAGGAGAAGAAGTAGAAGAAGAACCCAAAACTTACCTTAAACAAACCACACAAGAAAAGAGTTGACACTGATGGACAAGAAACACCCCTTCTTTCTTGGTTGGATCGTGGAAGAAGAAAGAAAGGAAGAAATGAAGAACAGAGACGAGGCAACGTGGAGAGGGAGAAGAGAAATGGTGAAGTCGGTGCATGTATCTTGACTTATATAAGATAAGTATTAAACAAATTATAAGAAAGTCCAAAAGGTTACACTAATTACAGTTCGAGTCAAATAATGGTCCAACGGATACAAATGACGTCTTTAGCATACAAAGCAGTTACAGAAATTAACGAGCTTGACAAGATACATATGTTGACGCCAAGATGATGCATGAAGAACAACGTCGTACAAAATCTAAAATTATGAAAAAGGGCTCATGTCTACCATCTCAAGTTAAACTCAACCCAACTACCTATCCATGACCCGAAACAAAACAAAAACAAAGTCAAAACATAATCAACAATTAATTCGTCATTAATTAGTCGCTAAACCAGATTAAGTTGGGTCGGAGTGTTACATCAGCCATTCACCAGGGCCACTACGACCAAGCAGTTTCGAAAGTAACAGATAAGTCGTATCAATACGGTATGGCCGTACATCATCTTATGGTTACACCGTATTTACACATGGGTTTTTAACTACGGTGGCAGTATGGGTTAGGTGTTCACTAGGGCCACTAAGGCAAAGCTATTTTGAAAGTAACGGCTAAGCCGTCCTAGGTTTGGCTATAAATTGTCTTATAGTTACACCGTACTTGCGCATGAATTTTTTATTACGACCGCTGTACCGGTCAGCCGTTGACTAGTGCCACTTATGGTCCATTTTATGGATGGACCATAGTTGCATTGGGCTTTTTCGGCTAAGCCGTACCACATTTATCGGCTAAGCCGCACCAACGAATTTGAAATTTTGGGGTTTCGCTCCTTATATATCTGCGTGTTAAATGCATTAGTCTGCTGCATTTCTTCACTAGGGTTTCTTTTCTCCTCGGGCTATAGGTCTGGGCTAGTACTTCCTCTTATGCCTTATTCCTATCCATTGAAAGTAAGGTAATTTAGCTGCTTTTTGCTATTTCCTCTCCATTCTCTGCATTTGTGCCTTTTCCCTTCGCTTTGACACCGTTTCTTATATGATTTCTGTGAATCTTTTTCTTTTGGGGGTATCATGAGCTCGTCATTAGAGGTGGGGTTTGAAAAATGCAGTATATCTTGTTATTTTGCTTTGTAGTGTAGGAGTATTCTTCTGTTAATCTTAATGTATTACGAGTTCTCCTATCACCCAAAATATATGGCCTAAAGTAGTGTTCTTGCCCAAGTTCGTCTGTTTATCCCTTACTGCTCTATTTGAGATCTATATCTTGTATCTTTTTATTACTTATCTTATTGTACCATCATGTTCTCTAGAACAAAAAATGCTTATCTTCATGGGAAGAGACCAAAGGCCTCCGGCTCTAGGTCTGTATCTAGGCAGGATTTTACTCCATCTCTAAGGATTTTAATTCCAAGGGAACCTACTAAAGATAGATCATTTGCAACAGGGCCCATTTCTATTGAAAAGAGTGTAGAAATCATGATGGTGCAAAACTATAATGTTCATACTCTCCTTCAAAGTGTTGGGTGGGAAAATATTGTAAAATGGGGTGGAAATGCTCATACTTCAACAGTGAGAACAATGTATGCCTCTATCAAGGAAGTTAGTCAAGATGAATTGGTGTTTGGGATTGGGTCTAATGATAGTACCTCTGTCATCACTCCTTCCATGATATCTACTCTCCTTGATATACCTTTGGGACGGTTCATCATAGTGTCATCAAGGACTCTTTGTTCGAAGACGACAAGAGAGTTGTCACTATTGCTTTATGCGGGTGTGAGATTCTTTGGAAGGAAAAGGATTTCCTTCTTGCGGCCTCCTTGTTTCCAAATCATAGAATTTTACATGCAATCTTCACTTGTAACATCTATCCTCACAAGGGAAATTTTTCTGACTTGATTCCATTCATGACTAATGTTCTATATTGCATGCATATGGTGTAAGAGTGTGTTTTCTTTCCCTCATCTGTGCTTCGATTATTCGTTTTTGGTTGTTCCCGGGTTGAAGCTTTAATGCATGTATATTTGGATACCTTATGACTTGTCTTGCTTCTCACTGTGGGGTTGCCCTGCCCACTGATGAAGCGCCTGTGAATTTTCTTATATTTGGTAAAGTCAATACTCAAAATATGCAGTTTTCAAAGCAGCAAGCAGCTGGTTCCAGCAATCCCGATTCTGGGGATGAAGACGACTCTGCAGAAAAAATTCCACAATCAGGTCAAACGCATTCAGCAAGGTACCGGTTTTCTCCGCCAGTTTCTTCATCTATTGCTCTTGAAGCATGGATGGCAGATCTTGAGCAAAGACAAACCACGATTGAGAAACTGATGAAGAAGACTTTTCAATATTTGTCCAAGATCTCCAAGAACTACCATCGAGAAGATGTCGCATTCCTTCCCCATCTCCTCCATCTGACTAACTTTCACATCCACTCTTTTCTGATATTATATTGTCTTTATAGGAGATGACAGACATGCTTCCTAGCATTTTGGATGTAAAGTTATAACCCATATGCACTAAGGTTATTTTATTTGTTAATTGAACAGCATTCTACTTATTGCCATGTAATATCTTCTCTGCTTATTTGTCATTATGTAGAAAACATCCCTTATCTCATTTATCATTATCATGCAACTGTCTTATATGACATAGCCGTATTGTCATCCGTAGGTTCCAAGACAAAAAAATCTCTGGACGATGGCCCGTAGACTATATGGCTAAGCCGCAAACTGTTATTCAGTTTAGCCGTTGACTCCTTACGGTGTCGCTGTAAATCCCGTCGTGGGCTAAAAGATCAAAATAATACTCTCTGGATTATGGCACGTAGATTATACGGCATAGCCCTAAATTGTTATTCGGCTGAGTTGTTGACTCCTTACGGTGTAGTCGTATACTCAGCCATCAGCTGAAAGACTGAATCAATACTCTTTGGAATTTGGCCCATAAATTGTATGGCTTAGCCGTAAATAGTTATTCGGTTGAGCCGTCAAGTACTGACAACGTTGCTGTAAACTCAGCCGTTGGCTAAATGACTGAAATAATACTTTCTGGAATTTAGCCTATAGATTGTATGGCTTAGCTGTAAACAGTTATTCGGTTGAGCCATCAAGTACTTACAGTGTCGCCGTAAACTCAGCCGTTGGATAAAAGACCGAAACAATACTCTCTGAAATTTGGCCCGTAGATTGTATGGCTTAGCCGTAAATCATTGTTCAGCATAGCCGTATAGGTCTTACGGCGTCACCATAAAGTCAGTCACTTAGCAACATTGATTCCTGAAAATTTTTACGAATGAGGTACAAAAACTATGCAGAGGGCACAACGAACACAGAACTTAACCAAAAATATTTTAGTGTAAGCGGGTGTATAGATTTTAGGTAATGATATCGTTACCATTATTGTTGCTTTATACATCAAATTTTGTTCACAACATTAATTCCTTCAAAATATTTCCAATGAGGTAAAGAAACTATGTATAAGGCACAGAACTTGACCAAATATGATAGTAATTGGCGGGAGTGTAGAAAGCAAGTAATGATATTGTTACCATTCTCAAAGATTTATATTTCAAATTTTGTTCACATCATTGATTTTTTCAAAGTATTTCGAATAAGGTAAAGAAAAAAATGCATAGGGCACAGAACCTGAACAAAAATATGTTAGCGAATAGCAGCAGTGTAGATATCATGTAACGATAGCATTACCTTTGAATGATCTTTTTGCCAGAATTTGTTGGTAACATTGATTGTTTAAAATTTTTTCAAATGAAGTACAAAAACTATGTAGAGGCCACAGAACTTGACAAATAATTACTTGGTCGTTGCATTTAGATTTTGAGTAACGATATCGTTACCATTCTTAATACTTTATATGGTCTCATTTTGTTGGCAACATTGATTCCTTCAACATATTTCGAATGAAATAAAGAAACTATGCAGAGGACCCACCGCATTTATCTTACTGAATAGTGGGCGTATAGATTGCAGGTAACAATATTGTTACCAGTTTTAATGCTTTATATGTCAAATTTTGTTCACAACTGTTGATACATAAAAAATTACAAATGTTGCAGCGAAAACATTACAAGCAAATTCCAAACCAAGGAGACAAACCTTAGGATTGTGGAATGGCAAGTCAAGTACTGCATCTACAAGCTCAAAGCTGGTATAATCCATTCAGAAGACTTCAGATGAGCTCAGAATACAGCATTTCAAACTTTAGAGTTAGCGGACTTCGTTTCGTCACTTAACTCACCAAATACCAAATTCAGGGTTCATTAACTCAAAAACTAAGGGTCACTGAACACGCTCAATGCTCTGGATCATTAAAATGGATGAAAGTCACATGGCAACTCTAAGGCATGCTTGGGAATGATGTTTCAAAGTTTCGAATCATTTGGACATCATCTTAGCTCAAACCAAGCTTCAGTGACTATTTGCCAGCTCCTTGGGTCGCTGTGAAAATTGACACTGCTACATGTCAAAACAAGTTCAAACTCAGAGGAATTCCTTTAAATGCACCCAAAGACTATCCTTCCAAATTTCAGAGCATTTGGACATCATTTGGATCCAAACTCAGTTCAGATGGTTATTTACTATGCTTTGTGGAGTCACTATGTAAAGTGACACCTCGTAAAGATCAAATCAGTTGAAACTTATGAAAGAAGCTCAAATTATGCTCAAGGGATGTTTTACAAAATTTCAGGTCAAACGGACATCAATTGACCCAAAATCTATAAGCATGTCAACTTTGGGTCAATGACCCCCAAGCCATGGGGTCACTGACCAAAGTCCTGCTTCCTGACTCCCAAAATCGATGAGATTTAGGTACAAAGCTTTAGTCATACTCAAACAATATTCTACAAATTTTCAAGTCAAAAGGACTTCGTTTAGTCTGACTTCCATTCCATGTCAACTTAGAAGATAGTGACTCCCGAGCCATGGAGGTCACTAGCCAAAATCCTACTTCCAGGGGCGCAAAGTTGATGAAATTTGGCATAAATGCTCAAAATATGTTCAAAGTTACTTTTTCAAAGTTTCAAGTCAATTGAACATCGTTCAGGTAGAAAACAAGCTAACTACTTACAATGTGGAGTGAATAGTAACTTGGAACATGCAACAAATAGGTCACTGTTTGAAATCCTACTTCTCCAAATCCAAACTATAGGAAATTTGGGTGAACACTCCAAGGTGCCTTTGACATCAATCCCTCCAAGTTTCAAACCAAACTGAGGTCATTTGGGCCTCAAACAGCTAAAACAAGTGCTCATTTTCATGAAAAGTCAACTAGAGAATTAACGAACTTTAGAAGGTTGAATGGGTTAAAACTTCTATGACACGCTCAAAATAGTGTCAATAAGCATCCCTCCAAGTTTCGTGAAGATCGGACATCGTTTGGGCCGCAAACAGGGGAAAACAAGTTACAAATGCCAAAGTCCAAAAATGAGCCTTGTCCGTGACCGTGGCCCGATCAACGAGGGAGTTGACCAACTTCAGATGGTCAAAACTAGTTAAAACTTCTATGACACACTTAAAATAGTGTCAAAAAGCATCCTTCTAAGTTTCGTGAATATTGGATATTGTTCGGTCCTCAAATAGGCGAAAACAGATCACAAATGCCAAAGTCCAAAAATAGGCATTGTTCGTGACCGCGGCCTTATCAATGAGAGAATTGACCAACTTCAGATGGTCAAAATGAGCTGAAATTTCTATGACACACTCAAAATAGTGCCAAGAAGTATCTCTCCAATTTTCGTGAAGATTGGACATCGTTCGAGCCCTAAACAGGTGAAAATGAGTCACATATACAAAAGTCCAAAAATGGGCCATGGGAGTGACTACGGGTCACGGTCACTCCCACCTGTGACTTGGTCCTAGATGATTTTGGGAGTTATTTCACTTTATTTCGAAGCGTAACTCCCTTACAACTACTGGGAACCATCCCAACTCCCTCTAACGGCTATAAAAGGCACATTTGAACTCTTAGAAAGGGAGATCAGCAAGAGAGGAGCATACAGGGATGGACAGTGAATGGAAAAAGCAAGTGCAAGTTCCTGAATTAAATTCCAGAAGTTTGAAGCAACTCCAAGTAGGCCACAAGGCATTCTTCACTACTCCAGCATACTTCTTCTTCCCATTTTCACCAATTCAAGGTGAGAAACATTGCAGAGGAGAGGAAGACACATACATTTTGCTTAAGGAAGGCATATGCAAAGGCTACTCAGATGACATCTTTTTCCTTTGATTTTCTCACTTGGGAAGGGTCTTGGGTCACACCGGAAGTTGTGAACAAGCCTCTTTAGGCTTCATTCTAACCCTTGAAAATCATAGGGTCAGAATGACACAACTTTGGCTTCACACAGTGCCCTCTTCGGATTTGTACAAAAACAGTCTGCAAACCAAAAAATGATGATTATCAAAGGTTTAAGTCGATTCCACGGTCAAATCAAGCACTTGTGGTGGCCATTCAACACTCAAAATTCGAAGGAAACGAGCTTCAACGCTTTGGAGAAGTTACAGAAAGAAAACAACATGAAACAGTGGGCAAAACAGTGACCTTACGAGCATTGTCTGCCAGTGACCGTGACCCACGGTCACTCCCTATTTTTCCTTCTTTTTTACATTCTTTTCCACTCTTTGTACATTTTCTTATATTTTCCAAATGGAGATTACATTTGAGACTTGAGGGAGCGGTTGTAAACTTTTCAAAACTATGTAAATAACTTGCATCTCGGTGGTCAGGGCATTTGAACCCATGTAAACAAAAGGAAAGTTGATGATGAGCTGTAATTAATTCTCATTCTTCTTTAACGCTTGAAGTGCGTGAATGTTGGACTCGAATCCGTTATACACATTTCACCCATTTTTCTAGCATGATCAACAACATTGATTCCTTCAAAATATTTCCAATGAGGTAAAGAAACTATGCATAGGGCACAGAAATTGACTAAAATATGATAGTGATTGGAGGGAGTGTAAAAAGCAAATAACGATATCGTTACCATTCTCAAAGCTTCATATGTCAAATTTTGTTCACATCATTGATTCCTTCAAAATATTTCGAATGAGGTAAAGAAATAATGCATAGGGTACAGAACTTGAACAAAAATATTTTAGCGAATAGCGACAATGTAGATATCATGTAACGATAGCATTACCTTTGAATGTTTTTTTTGCCAGAATTTGTTGGTAACGTTGATTCCTTAAAATTTTTTTGAATGAGGTACAAAAACCATGTAGAGCGATAGAACTTGACAAATAATAATTTCTTGGTCGTTGTATTTAGATTTTGAGTAACGATATAGTTACCATTCTTAATACTTAATTTATATGGTCCCATTTTGTTGGCCACATTAATTCCTTCAACATATTTCGAATGAAATAAATAAACTATGCAGAGGACCAACCACATTTATCCTATTGGATAGTGGGCGTATAGATTTCAGGTAACAATATCGTTACCTGTCAAGTATGAGGTGACAGAAAGTTCGGATGGCTGCGAGGTAGTATGTTTAGTAGAATCTGCTTCGATCATCAAAGGTATGATCACACTGAAGATTCCTGGATTTTAGATTCTGGTTGTGACTGTCATATGTGCTATAATAGAGATTTGTTTGACACCTATACATCATGTGAGGGTAAATCTATTTTCATGGCAAACAATGCGGAATCCAAGTGCATTGGAGTTTGACCAAATCCGAAACATGCAGCACATTATATTACAAAATTTGTTGGCAACATTCATTCCTTAAAATCCTTTCGAATGAGGTACAAAAACTACGTAGAGGGCACAAAACTTGTCAAATAATAACTCGGGTGTTGTATTTAGAACTCAGGTAACGATATCGTTACCAGTTAGGTAATGATATCATTATCATTCTTAATTATTTGTATAGCAAATTTTGTTCACAACATTGATTACTTCAAAATATTTTGAATGAGATAAAGAAAATATGTAGATGGCACAGAACTTTATAAAAAATATCTTAGTGAATGAGGGGTGTATAAATTTCAGCTAATGATATCGTTACCATTCTTAATGTTTCATCTGCCTACTTTAGTTGGCAAAATTAATTCCTTAAAATTCTTTCAATTGAGGTACAAAAACTATGTATGGGTCACAAAAGTTGACCAATAATAGCTTGACATATATATCAATCAATGATATCTTACCATTTTTATGCTTTTTTAGGCAACGATATCATTACCGAAGTTTAACAATTTTTATGGCCAACATTCATTCCACACATGGATTTATACTGAGATACCTAATATATGTACAAGGCTTAGGCGTTAACCCATACTGAAATTAGATTCGAGAAGTAATATATACTTTCCTTTAATAATACCGTTAGCCTTCTTTATGCATTGTATTACACATTTTGGTTTTGAACAAGTTCCCTATATTTATTTTTTTTCCTGAAATACATCGACTACGTAGCATGGATAGAAGTTGACAGAGAATAGGAGATTGTGTTAATTTTTAGTTAACGATATCGTTACCATTGTTAACGTTTTATAATCCGATTTTGGTATCTAAACTTTGTCCCTTAATATCTTTATATTGAGCTAACTAAAATACGTGGAGGACATATGCATTGTTCCAAGGTAAGATTGAATTCATTATAAAATTATATGATATTCAAACTATTTAGGTAATGATACCGGTACTATTCCTTAAGTATTATCTTCTAAATTTGGTTGCCAACATTTTTGTCCATAAATATATTTATTCGGAGATACCTAAACTATATAGAAACAATAGGGAACTAGAATTTGACAGTATGCTGAATAACATCTCAACAATTTGGTCTGTATTTCAGATCCTAAGAGATCTATCAGTTGTGGTAGTAATACATGCATCTCTGACATACAAAAGTTTCTCTCCTTTGACTAATTAATTACATGACTAATATAATTACAACATTTTCAGTAGAATATTCAATTGAAGACGCAATCAATATCCCAGTTGCATGTGTCTGAGATAGGGGTATCTTTTCATCGAGCTTTAAAGATAAGCAAATCCTCAAGACTGCATCGTAGAAAACTGATCTACATCAAAAAACTGGTTTGGAAAACTAAAAACATATTTCACATCTGTAAAATAAACTGCTATGATGAAACTGTAGTTCAGTGGATGTATAAACTAATTGCAATACAACTTCTCGTATCTGATTTAACCATCAGAAACTTAAGATATATTGAGAACATTAATGGTTGTCAATAATGAAAAAAGCAGCTAATAAAGTAATTTAGCAATGCGGTTTCAACAGATCGAATGTCATAGTGGTTCTATTCTAATGTATATATTTGAAACTTGCCTAAATATGTTAATTCCATTTTTCTATTCTAAGATATTCATATATTCCGATATCTTTATATTTCCATATCCTACTAACGAACAATTTTTTCTATTGGAGGATAAAAAAATAGAAATCTAAACAATGTAGAGTAATATAGAAATGTAAAACTAATCGAAATATAACTAAATCAGAAGAAGTTCAACATACTTCATTCCCTTGGTGGTGGATCTCTGCATGTTTGTCTATTATGACCACGCTTTTTGCAATGGGAGCATGTAACCTGTCGTCGCATTCTATCCTCCATTAGCATACGATTTTTTTTTTTGGTCTTCCTGCTTGTCTACCTGCCATGGTTTAAATTCTCGGCCGATATCGGTTTGTATAGGCCGATACGAACCGGTATCGATCCATACTGGTATGATAATTTGAAGTTATCGATTTTCTGTATCGTCCTGGCAAAATATCCCCAAAATATCGGATAATATCGGCCGATATTTCAAATTATCGGTGTGAACCGATATATCGGTCGATATTGGTCAAAATATCGGCCCATTATTTTAAAAATTTTTTTTCTTTTGTCCTATTTTCCTTCTTTCTTCCTCTTAAATATATCATATGCCACCTTTTTTCTTCCTCAACACCTATTTCACTTGCAAGGTATCAAAAATACTTTTTTTTTTATCAATATAGTCTTGAAAATCATATACAACTCTACTGAGGTGAGCATTTTGTATTTTTTTAAAAAATTATTTAGATCTAGCTTAAAAATGATGATTTTATGCTTTTTTTTTATTGTGAGTACCTTTTATTATTTTAAATCAATACATATTGAGGTTAGATCAACTATTTGAGGTTTTGAAAATCAAAATTTTTATTAAAATCTTGTTGATCTTTGTAAAATAATTACTCAAATTTATCATCATTTTAAGTAAATTATAAATATCTAGTTGCTTTGTGTTTTACTATACTATCATAATAAAACATGTTATCTTACAAGCGCAATGCAGAACTTATTTAATGATTGAGTGATGAGTACAAGCTTTATTTTCTTAAATTTCATACTAATAGATAGCCCATAAGTCATAATTACGTTGCATTTTTATAAAATTTATGATATTTTAACTTGTTTATTATATGTATCTAAATTAATTTAATTATAAATAAAATTTATATAGCTTTAGATTAGATAGCAATACATGAACATAACTTAAGGGGTCCAATAATTTGATTTATGATTTATTTTACTGTCATTATGTCATATGTTATGTTAATGTTCATGTTCTTGAATTTTACAACTTGCTTGATAATTGAGTGATGAATTGATGGCTGTTGAATAATGAATGATGACTGATAAATAATGATAGGGGTATAGTTATATATTATACAAGATACAAGTACAAGTGTACAACCACTATATATAAATTATCAATAAGTTGTATTCTCTAAAATTTCATACTAATTGATAGTTCATATTTCATAAGTCATAATTATAATTTTTTTTAAAAAAAATCACATTTTTAGACAAGACAGCAATACAGGATATCATAACTTAGGGGGACTGATATTTTGATTTATATATAATTACTAATGAAAAAAAAAACATTGTTTTCCAGCATTTCTAATATTTTGGATTTTTTGGGTATTTTTCAAATTATTTTGGATTAAAAAAAATTTACACCGCGACGACCGCGACGGACCACGAACTGCGACTGATACTGATACTGTATCGGTTTTTTGGACCGACCGATACCGCGATTTTCATCCATGCTGCCTACTAGCGGAGGTAAGACATGTTCTCCACTCCTCTGTTCCCACTGTTGTCTATTGCATGTAGAGTGGATAACATCATTATAAGTTACATGAAAGCAGTCGCTTGAGAACCAATGCTCACAAAATTCATACATATCATATCTCTTAAGTTTAATTGCATAAATGGCATGTGAACAGGGAAGACCAAGTAAGTCCCATTTGCGACATGTACATGTTCTCCGGTCTCAGTTAACAATGTCTGTGTACTCAAAGGACATTACTTGGAACTCATGTTCCCCTGCCTGCTCACCTTGGAGTCTACGTGATGCTTCTGTTTGGATGTTAATGATCTTTTCAACATAAGGAGTGACTCGTGTCATCATTTTTAACCCTTTTCACACCGGACCTGATAAAATTTCACTAATTTAGCTCGTATTGACTCTATTTGTTGTGTGATGGGTAGCTCCCTAATTTCCTTTAACAAACTATTGGTGTTGTCGGCAATATTGGTAGTTAGCATATCATATCGTTGTCTCTGAATGAATGCATTTGCCCAATGTTGATGGCCGACCGCATCAATATAATTATAAGCTCCTTCATCCATTGACCTAATCTCAGTCATGTATTTTTCAGACTCACAGATGCTCGTTGCACGCGCAGCACACCAGAACTTCATGACTATGCCATCATTTTTAAATTTTTTATGAATGTTTTGTGAAATGTGATGACAACAATAGCAGTGTTTTGCACTTGGAAAAACATCTTTGATGGTAGGAGATAATCCCTTCATTCAATCGGACACTATTGTTAGATGGTGAACATCCACCAACGCTACTTTCAAATTTGCCAAGAACCAAGACCATGTTGCTTAGTACTCAGACTCCAAAATTGCAAACGCAAGGGGGAATAGGCCATGGTCACCATCTTGAGAAACTGCTGCAAGTAAAGATCCGAGATATTTACCTCGAAGGTGTGTCCCATCTAGGGCAATTAGAGGCCTAATGGATGACCTGAAAGATTGAGCACATCCACCAAAACATACAAAATATCTTTGAAATGAGTTTTATCTTATTTCCACAAATTGTCATATGTACTCAGATTGGTCCGTTTGAGCTCTATGTGATAATCACATAGAACTTTATATGATTCCTCATACGAACCACGAATATCTTTCATAGCTATTTCTTTTGCTATGTGGGCCTTTTGATAAGATATTTGAACACTAAATTCCCTTTGAAAGTCAAACATAATTTCTTTAGGCCTATAATCTTGATGAACTCTAAGTCTTTCCTTAATAAAGTCTGCAATCAAAACTGATGTAGCTTGAGGAAATTTTGATCCATTCAATGGGCCTGTACATTTATGTTCTGGATTGTATGTCCTGACTTGAAACTGTGGACCAGTCTCCACCATAGAAGCGTGGATGCGCCATGGACAGGTAGAGACATTGCGCTTTGCCATTGCCCTCCATTTAGATGTCTTTATTGGTTTCAAGCTGAAGTTATTATACATCGCAAATTTGGCCAATGTACTTTTGAATGCATCATGACTCTGGAACACCCTACCTTTCCACATTTTACGCTCTGTATTTTCCTCTGGTGGGATGCCTATCAAATCCTCCGCTGCCTGCATGGTGTCATCAATGTCTGGCATTTTGCGCGAACTATATTCATGGATGTCATGTGATGGGATATCAGTAACGTTGCCAAATTGACAAAGTCTTTGAAAGTTGCTTGAAATAATTTCCTTGTCATTGCATGGACCGATTGAAATGGTGACCAACTTGACCGTAAATTCATAAACGTCATCAATGGTGCCATCCTTAATAAAATTAAAAGCTTCATTGTCATGTGAAGGGATCGCTTGGTGGATGATGTCACTGCTTAAAATTTGAGTTCTCTCAAAGATAATTGAATCATTAGTGGCAACTCCAATTGGAATGAAAACATTCTTTTTGCCAAAATTTTTATCAACCACATATGTAGAATCTGGCTTCTCATCATTAACTCCTAATTCAACATCCATTTCTGGAAATGTTCTGTCTTCTACATTGGGCATTGAGTGACCATAAGAGAATGAATTGTTCAAATCATCTCCGAGGTCTATTAATGGGTATGAATGTGGCACGGTCAATTCTTTGATAGGAGCAAAGTTATTTGGTGACAAATCAATTCTTCTCTTGCATGGATTGACCCTACATTATAAATAATGTTATTCATCATATTACAATTATTGTATGTAGAAAAAGAAATTTGAGCAGTTACAAGGAAAAAATATAATACTGCATGCTTAGGAGATGGTACTGTGGAGGGCAAAACTGCATCCTTGCTAAGAGGGATATTGGTGTTAGATGGTTCAATATAGTTTGAAACCTCTCCACTAGCATCCCAACAATATAAGGGTGTATATGAGGAGGTAAAAATATAAATTGCAAGATCAAAAAAATATAAATCGCAAAATCAATACTATTATAGTAATGTTGCTTACGTAGCAACTTGCCATATGTTAAGAATTGGTGATGGCCTACTTGATTGAACATATTTACTCCTTCGAATACTATAAAAAGATAAAAGTAAACATTATTTTATTGTATGTAGACAATGGGATATAAAAAAAATAGTCAACAATTAGCCTACCTTATAATTTTTTGACAATAATCAAGTTTATTGTCTGATTTCATTTGGATGTACAAGTACACTGAATTGGCATACCCTCGAGATGCTTTGAACATGATCTCTACATCTTCATTACTTGCAATACGAACTAAAGTACATACTTTCACATTTTGATGAAGGTATTGTATAATAGGGTTCTGACCATGCATATCCAAATGTACTAAATTGTAAATTTTTTCAACCAATTGGATATATGTTATGGACCTTCTCAAGAACAACATCTTTGTGCAACCTCCATTATAGACTAGATTTCCATTATCCAAGCAAAATCTCCACCAATGTAGAATATGACTAGTACCTCACAATCTGACATCCTGTTGGTAAGCACAACTGGATAAGTAAAAATTACATATACATATATGCTGTACAAATGTGATACATTCCAAATATTTTTCAAGTTTTTCATAATTTCTCGAATGTGCAAAGGCTTTTTATGTAGAGTTTCATTTACTTCTCATGCAATTTTCCTTAATTTCAACGTCATAGAAAAGTTCTTTATGGTGCAATATAATTCAAGGACTTGTTTATATGGATCCTGTTGAGAATATTGTAGAAAAGAGATGAAATATAAGGGCTTAAGTTATAAATGACATGGCAAGAAATATGAAATCCCATGGATACGTCTCTCTCTCTTCATTGAAGGAAAACAACAACTATATCATACATTATTGCTTGACTAGTATATGCTCAATTGTTGTTGTTTAGATTTTTAACTTGAAGTTATGAACATTATTCTAATATGTTGTGTGAAGTTCTTAGATTCACCTACTATTAGTTCCTTTATCACAGCACAAATGTCATTGTCTTTGCAAGTTAGTTGCTTGGTGAAGTTCAATTCAGTAGTTACTCTTGGTGGAGAGGAACTGTGTATTTAAGCATAAGTTAGGGCATACTCATGCCCTTCATTATACTTATGTGTTTTCCAGCTGCTACTAGCTATAAGAGATTTCCTTACTAGTATCAAATGTGCTTCATTGCTAATTTGAAATTCATGTAATTTTTTTATTAACAGAAATTATTTGGAATAGAATATATTCACTTAGTGGTATAAAATGTGTTACCTTGATAATTAACATTTATATAGATTTGTTTTTATTTTCACTAACTTTTGCTATTAATCTTAGAATACGCATGTCAGCTAGATGGTCCTCTTGTTTCTTCTCACCAAACATCCAACTCCATGCAAGACAACCAACATATCTGTCTCATAATAGTGGCCATAATAAAATTTAGCTCCTTTGACCACAACCAACACCCTAAATGAAAGTTCGCCTAACAATCAATTAAGAAATGCGAAAGGCAAAATTTTGTTTAAAAAAATTACCAAGGAAGGGTTCTATTTCAGATGTTTGAACCAATTTTTTTTACATACTCATCACAGAAAACATGAATTTAAACAAATTCAAAAAAAAAAAAATCAAAATCTCTAATACCAGGATTCCTGAACAAACCAAATTCTCTTTTAATTCTCAAAACCAAGATATCCGTGTTGAAAGATATAGTACAATGCACATATCAAAAGCCAAGAAGATAACAAAATACAAAAAACCCATGAAAAAAAGAAAAAAAATTCCATCTAGGAAGTATGAAAATAAAATTCAGACCCAAAACCCTAGAACAAGATGAAATGAAAATAAACGGGATTGGCAGTATGGGGTACCTAAATCAAACCTTCAACTGTTACTGCAATAAATCATAAAGCTGGAAAGTGCTCGAGGTATTTGGGTTTGACAGTTGAAGAAACGGGCTACTGAAGAGGTGACAGAGGAGGAAGAACAGTATAGATAAGAATATCGCAACGTTGAGAAAATGATGTCCTTCCAATGCATAAAGTAAGAGATTAAATATGGAAAACAACGACACTCAAGAAGACGATGGAAAAAAGGTGGAAGAAGATAGAAAAATGGTGGAAGAAGATGGAAATATAAATCCCATGAAGGAGTGGTGGGAGAGAAGGATGCCTAACGATATCGTTAAGGGGTAAAACTGTCTTTTTCCACGTGTACAACACCCTAATCTGTTATTTTTATATATTCCTTAATGAATTCAATTAATTCATGCTTACACTTAATTTTTTGGTAAAGATCCCTTAAAACAACTATCATCTTTTAAAATTTAGAAAAAAGGCAACTGTCATCCTTTTGTCTTTCCCCAAAAAATATAGCATCATAAAAGTAATTAAAGCAATTACCATTTTTTCACATTTCCCAAAAAAAAAAAACAGCTATCTTTCCGCATCTCCCTATCTCATTTCTTTTTTTTTATTTTTTATTTGTTTTCAAACATCAAGGGGGCAAACTGTTTCATCACCGTAAATTTCTATATTTCATAGATGGATGCAATAGATATGTTAGCAAAACTTGAACATAAAATTTTAATTAGTAATTTTGTATCACAAAAAGCAATAAAAATAGATTTTAAATAAAATATTTATAATAGTATTAAAAAAAATGACTCATTTAGGATTGTCACTTTAGGTCTCAAATTATCTCGAACCAGCCCTATTTATTGTTTAATCGGCTCGGCTCAAATACTAAATAGGCAAACTCAATATGCTTAAGCCCGGCCCTATGAGAGATGGGCTGGCTCATTAGAACCCTTTCTTTTGTATTAGAGTTGAAGCCCTAATAGGGTAATTAAGTAGGTTGGGATACATGATTCATTTAAATCTAACTAGGAAGGCTTAAATCAATAAATCCTGTCTTTTCCTCGAGCCTCTTGGATGGTACAATTCGTAGAAAAGTCGCCCAGCGAATTGTCATTACGTTATGATCCCGGCCGAGTTGAGAATCCAGTCAAAGTAAAAGTATCTGGCACTAGAAGAATTGAAAAGTCATAAAACTTTGCATGAGAAGGGCCCCATTTTCATTTGGACTTGGAAGCTTATAAAGGCCATCGGAGTTTGGAGAACAATTAAGGCCATAAAGAAGAAGAAGAAAAAATGGATAGGCATCATTTGTTATTGCTTTCTTTTCTTCTCCTCGTTGCTGGGACGACTCTCCCCGATCAAGCCATGTCAGAGGGTGTCCGTAATCATTATCGGAATCTTGCCATTGACAAAGGAAGTTGCATCTTTATAGGTGATATCAAGAATCGTAGATTGCTTCAGGATTATGAGGGGAGTCCGCATGGTCCTGGCAACAATCCTCATCCAATTCCGGCAAGACGATAATGATGGATAATAAAACTCAAAAGAGATTGGTACGAATAAATAAACCACAAATTATGGGGTCTTCTTGATTTGAATTTTGTATGGGTCTTCTTGATTATGATTTTCATGAAAGAAGTGAGCTGTTTTTTTTTTTTTTTTCTACTCTTTTAAGATCGCCCTTTCTTACATGCATATATGTTGAAGTTGTGGTACTAACGCCACGCCGGTGCTCTGAGCTTTTCTCATGGGAAGATGCTAGTGTTAATTAGTTACTTTTGCTTTGTTTTCTTCTGCTTCGTCGCGCCAGTACTCCACTTCCCACGTTTGCTGCTATAGCCAACTAAGCCTTGGTAGATCATCAGCTTTATGCCATTGATGGAGAAGGTAGCAGCTGTGCAGATGATTGTGTGTATGGTAGATTACTTGGTAGTTTTACCCAGAAAATGTCGAGCTTTTTTTTTTATTTTAAATTTCTGTGACAGAAGATTATTATTATTATTATTATTATTATTGTTACTATTTCTTTTTTTTTATTCTCCTTTTTGTGGTATAAAAGAAGGAAGATCCGTCAATTAAGAGCTATAGATTACTCTCTTGTACCTGCATATTAATTGGTAATAAAATTGTTAAAGCCATGTAGCTTTGAGCTTTCTGATGTGGAGATGATTATATGATAAGTTGTTTGTACTTAGTCCTCGTGGTTGATGAAGGTTGCGCAACTGCAGATGTTTAATTTTTTATGAATGCAACGAGATATTAGATTTTGTGTAGTCGATGATCAAGGATGATTTCAAATTCAGAGATCATTCTCAACAGATCAATCCATATTAATAACTAATCCAATTTTAAGGGGTCATTTGTCTGAAGTTATTTACATATGTAAATAAATCATATACCTACCACTATTTATAACGCCTTGCACCACACACATGTATGATATTGTTTGCTTTAGTCGATGGACCTCACGATTTTGCTTCGGTGGGCTTCAATCTATAAAAAGGCCTAATGCAAGGTAAGAGTACAAGCTCTATATATAAGTTCAATCACTTTCTTTCTATAGTTGATGTAGGACTCCAAGACGTCAAAATCTACTCTCCTTAGGGCTGCACGTTTTTGTACAATAACCTTCTAACCCTGTTGGCCCACCCACATTGAGACTCGTCCACATACAGCAAACCAGGGCTGGGGCCATACTCGAACTAGTCGAGAGTTCACTCTGATACCATTTGTTATGCACATGTATGATATTGTCCGCTTTGGCCCGTGGGCCTCACAGTTTTGCTTTTGGAGGGCCTTAACCTATCAAAAGGCCTTATGCAATGTATGGGTGCAAGCTTTATATATAAGCCCAGTTACTTTTCTCCCTATAGTCAATGTCGAACTCTAAGATGCCACAATTTGACACACTTCCAAAATTGGGCCAAATCCAAGCCCAATTAGGGCATGAAAAAAATTGAAGAACAGTCACTTACCAACCATGGATTTCACTTGGGAAGAAGAAGAAAGCTTCAAGTCCACTTGCAAGTTGAAGAAGAAAATTGCTGGAAGCTACCGTTGCTCTCGATCTAGGCCCTAACAATTCGAAACAACAGAATGAGATAAGAAAAAAGGAACAAGCTTTATATGTTGCTCGTGCACGGTCACTCTCCTCCCCTCTTTCTCTCGATGACCGCTATTTTAAGTAAAGGGACCCACTACAACAGGGTCCATTCTCCATCATGAGATGACCCAAGTTCCCACAGCATAGTAACCAACTTTGGGTATTTTGCTCAAAACAAAAATGTGTGCCTTCTTCAAATCCAACACCAATCAAATTTCAAATTCATCTTGGTTCAAACCAATTTTTGGAACAAAATTTGTTAGCTCAAATTGCTTTTGATGAAAATCCACAAATAGCCAACCTCTTTCAAAATTCCATCTCATTTTGACTTATATCAAGCCAAGTCAAAACTTAAACCTTCATTTTTGAAAATAAACCAAAATCCATGAAAATTTCAAACCTAAATTCACTTCAAATTCAAACCTTGATTTTTTTAAAACCTCCACGATTCTTTTAACGAGTGTTTCGCACAGTCCCCAGAAATTAAAGATGCTACTTTAAATATCTGTGATAAATAGTTTATTAGAAAATCAAATCTACTTTCCAAAATCCAAACCAAATTCATAAAATTCTGAATTTTCAAATATCTCAGGGATTCTTTTTGTGGGTATTCTCCACAATCCCCACAGAGATGCTACGATACTGCTTTTGATAGTGTGAAAACTAGGGCAAAGAAAATCAAAACTCTTATATTTTTACCAAATTCCATTAGGAAACCTTTCATGGTTTTTTTAATTAAAATTTCAAGTCTAAGCCTACAACCTACCTTAACAAAATTACATTTTCATTAAGCCATTCACCATTCCCACAGAATGACTATTTCGAGGCACAATGATTCCAAAGTTATTCCTTCATCATTTTACCTTGATGAGGCACTTATTGACCCATAAAAAATCATAAAATAGTACAAGGGTTGTAGTAAAGACATCACAAGTAAATTACAAGCTCTAAGGTATATAAACCCTAAAATTATGGAATGCCAAGTCAAGTATTGCATCCAGATGTTCAGAGCTGATGCAACTCACTCATAAGACTTTAGATGAACTCAGGGTGCAACAGTTCAAGTTTCAGAGTTAGTGGACTTTGTTTGGTCATGCAACTCACCAACTACTAAATTCAAGATTTATTGACTTAAAACCATATGGTCACTGAATACACTCAAGCTTCTCGATTATCAAAGTAGCTGAAAATCGCATGGAAACTCCAAAACATGCTCAGGAAAGATGCTTCAAAGTTTTAAAGCATTTAGAAATTGTTTCAACTCAAATTAAAGCTTCAGTGGCTGTGTCACAGCTTCCTTGGGTCCCCTGTGGCAACTGCCGCTTCTACATGACAAAACTAGCTGAAACTCAGGGGAATGTCTTCAAATATATTCAAGGACTATCCTTCAAAGTTTTAGAATATTTGGACGTTATCTATTCCCAAACTTAGTATAAATAAAATAGAGGAGAAAACCTAGAACCCACTTTAAGAATGATCTTCTTTTGACATATGGCATTTACAATTATTATTGTACTAATTCTCCATGCGTCACTATGTCTTTTCAATAAACGATCCTCATTATTGAAATCCAACCAACTATAAATCACTTTCTAATTACGTATTATCACTAAAAGAAGAAGCACTTTGGGCAACATTAAAAGAAGAAGCACTTTTGGCAACATTTTTTAGCAACGATTTTATAATTTTGTCCGTAAAGGTTATAATTTATCGACCTAATTATTATAACATCGGCCAAGAATATTGGGTGCTCATTATTTACCGACGTACATAAATATCGCCGGTGAAACCTAGATCATTACAGATGTTTCACATAAAACGTTGGAAAAAATGATATTTTTACCGATGTAAATTAAAAATTTGTTAGCAAAGGTTGGGACATTTTAACTTATTTTTAAGAAAAATTAAATAAAATAAATGTTTTCTGACTAATTTTTAAGTTTTTTACGACGAGAAATATCATCAGTAAATATAATAGCCAACGTTTTAGATGGAACGTCGGTAAAAGTACAAATATAATGGCCGACGTTTTAGATTAAACGTTGGTGGAACTTTATTTTTACCAATGAAAATGATAAATTCGTCGGTAAAGGTTTACTTTTTAACTTTTTTATAAAGAAAATTTTGGCCGACGAATTTCTAACTTCTTACGACGAGAAGGGTCGTCTGTAAAAGTCTTATTTTTTGCCGCCAGCGAGAAATCACTCTCCCGCCCCAAAAACAAACGAAAAGAAAACCCATATTCCTCTTTTACTTTTTCCTTCTCCTCTCTTCCCTCTCTGTTTTCTCTTCCCTCTTAGATTTCTCCTTCGATCCCAGCACAAGAACACTGGCGTCCTTCGATCCGGCATCCCTCGATCTCCCTTTCTATCTCTCCTTCTCCTCTGCCCCTCCCCTCCCTCCCTTTCTGCTCTCTTCTCTCTTCCAATCCCAGCACGAGAGGACCTTTGATCTCTCTTCTCTCTTCCGATCCTTGCACGAGAGGACCCCTGCTCTCGCTGCTGATCTCTGCCGTGCTCTCTGTGCGTTTTCTTCTCTGCCGTGCTCTCTGTGCGTCTTTTTCTCTGCCGTGCTGCCAAACTTCTTCCTCCGCTGCTCGATCTCTCTACTGCCAAGCTTCTCTGCCGTGTTTTCTCCTCGCTACTGATCTCTCTTGCTCGCCTGCCTCCCCACTTCTCTACCGTACTACCTCTGCTGCTCGATCTCTCTGCTCTCTCCCTCTCCTCTGCCGTGCTGGTCGTGCTGCTGTGCTTCCTCTGCTGCAGGTCCTCCTTCTTCCTTCTCTTCTTTTTCTTTGAGTTTGTTTGTGTGGCATGCCAAAAGCTCTATCCATTTTGCTCCACAGAAAAAACCCTATCCAGTTTGGTTTGCTCCCGTTTTCTTGTATTTGAAAATTTTTTTTTTCTTTGTTTTGGTTTGATTGTCAGTTTATACATGGAAGTGACCACAGACACAATTGCGGTTGGTTTGGTATGATTCTTAGCCTGATTGAACAACACAGCTACCTATGGAAGAGAATCAGGCTATGAATCTTAGCCTGATTGAATCTTAGTCCTTAATTCTTCCCTTCACAGTTTTATCTATTTTGATTTTGGAGTCATGGCATTTATAGTCTGTTTATCCTACTTAAGATTTTGCATGAAGTAGGAGAGTATGGTTGGGTTTAAAAATAGATACATGGCGATGGTGTTAGATCTGGATCTAGCCAAGCATATATGCAACGGAGAAAAACAACAAGCAATCACACACATAGAAGACATGAGGATTTACGTGGTTCGACAAGATTGCCTACATCTATAGGCACAAAGATTTCACTATTTAGAAATCTCTCTCACCCCCTTACAATGCTCTCAGTGTTCCCTTCCCTTGCTGTGTTTCTCTCTTCCCCCGGAGTTGCCCCTTAGGTTGCCCTCTGATTGCCCTAGAACAAGAAACACAAAGAGAGAATATATATGGTGCTAACCCTAGTCAACTGGGCTTTCCACTTAGGCCCAATAAGGACCTTTTGAGCCAAACCCAACAATCTCTACCTTGGCGGAAAATGTCCGACCCTTTGAAGAATTGTTGGAGTGTTTGGAACACATACCTTGTGGGAACGCAATCCCATCATGACTGCATCGAAGGGGAATGAGGTGCACCTTCACTCTTTAACAAGAGGAGAGATTGAGTAAGTCCAAGCAATGCTTGAACTTCTCTGTGGTCACTGGCTTGATAAGCATGTCAGCTGGGTTATCATCTGTGTGAATCTTCTAAATGGAGATCTCACCTGTAGCAATCCAATCTTGAATTCTGTGATAGATAACATCTATGTGTTTTGTCCTTGCATGATATACCTGATTCTTTGATAGGCATATTGCACTCTGACTGTCACAGTGTAGCAAGATTGATTTCTGTTTGATACCCATGTCATTTACCAAACCTCTCATCCATATTGCTTCCTTAGAAGCCTCTGAAGCTGCCATGTATTCTGCCTCTGTAGTGGATAATGCGGTTGTAGACTAAAGCACCGATCTCCAACTTATTGGTTCGCTAGCAAAAGTGTAGATGTATCCGGTAGTAGATCTTCTTTTGTCTAGGTCTCCTGCAAAATCAGAATCTACATATCCAACTACACACTCTGACCCCTGTTTTCTTTCAAACAAAATACCCAAGTCTTTGGTGCCCTTCAAGTACCTCAGAATCCACTTTACGGCATTCCAATGCTCTTTTCCTGAATTCGCCATATATTTACTCACTACACCCACTGCTTGAGCTATATCTGGTCTAGTACAAACCATGGCATACATCAAACATCCTACCGCATTTACATACGGTATCCTGGATATTTCTTCAATTTCCTCATCGTCGCTTGGACATTGTTTGGCACTTAAACTAAAGTGACTTGCAAGTGGAGTAAACACAGGCTTAGCATTTAGCATGTTGAATTTTTCAAGTACCTTTGAAATGTACTTTTTCTGTGATAACCACAGCTTTCCAGCCTTTGTCTTTCCTTATTTCCATGCCCAACATTTTTGTGGTTGCCCCAAGGTCCTTCATGTCAAATTCTTTTCTCAAATGAGAATTAAGTTCATCAACTTTTGACATGTCGTTACATGCAATGAGCATATCATCCACATAAAGCAGCAAAATAATAACAGAATTATCATCTAAAATTCTGTAATAAACACAACAATCATACTCACATCGATGGTAGCCGATCTGCAACATGTAGGAGTTGAAACGCTTGTACCATTGTCTTGGAGATTGTTTCAGCCCGTACAATAATCTCTTCAACTTACACACATGGTGTTTTTTTCCGACTTCCTTGAATCCTTCAGGTTGCTCCACGTAAATTGTTTCCTCCAAGTCACCGTGAAGGAATGTTGTCTTTACATCTAATTGTTCGAGCTCCATGTCGAACTGTGCTACCAATGCCAACAACACCCTGATAGAAGTGTGTTTCACAACTAAGGAAAAGATCTCATCATAATAAACCCCTTCCTGTTGTGAGTACCCCTTTGCTACTAAACGTTCCTTGAACCTTGGTTCTGCATTTTCTTGTGAAGCTTCTTTTCTCCTAAACACCCATTTGCAGCCAACTATTATTCTGTCTTGGAGTTTAGGAACTAACTCCCAAACTGAGTTTTTCTGAAGAGATTCCATCTCATCCATCATAGCACCCATCCAACTTTGTCTTTCACTGCTTTCCATAGCTTCTTGAAATGAGGTTAGATCACCACTGATGGTAATAAGAGCAAAGTGTACTTCATCCTCATCTTATCCATACCATTGAGGTGGCTTGATGGTTCTCTTTGCCCTTCTTTGTGCTAGACTTGAGGGTTCCAGCTGATCCTCACATTGTTCCTCACCTGCATATGTATCAACCTTTGATGAACTTTGACCTTATTCCTTGGTTGTATTATCTGCAAGAGGAATTACTTCGGTGACCACTTTTTCAACACTGTGCCCTTTAACTTTACTGTCATGTTCTCTATTCAGTATAGAAGCTTCATCAAACACAACATCTCTACTGCAGATCTTTTTCCTATTTTCTGGATCCATAGTTTATACCCCTTTACACCTTTCTTAAAGCCGAGGAATATGCATTTGAGTGACTTGGAGTCTAACTTGGATCTCTCATCACTAGGAATGTGTACATAAGCTGGACAACTGAATACCTTCAATGAAGAATAGTCCACCTCTTTACTTGTCCACACTTCTTCTTCAACTTTACAATCAAGGGGTTTTGATGGTGACCGATTAATTACATAGTATGCATGGTTAACTGCTTCTGCCCAAAAACTTTCTGGCAACCATGTATGAAGTCTCATACTCCTTGCTCTTTCTAGAAGTGTTCTGTTTATCCTTTCTACAACTCTGTTTGCTGAGGATTCTTTGGAACAGTGAAGTACCTTATGATGCCTTCATTCTTGCAAAACTGTAGAAACTTGCCATTTCTGTATTCACCCCCATTATCTGATCTCAGATAGTTGATTTTTCTACTTGTTTGATTTTCTACTCCTGCCTTCCACTCTTTGAACTTGGTGAAGACTTCAGATTTTTCTTTCATAAAGTAGACCCAAACCTTTCTTGAAAAATCATCAATGAATGTCACAAAGTAGTATGCTCCACCTTTTGACATAACTGGGGCTGGTCCCCATACATCGGAGTGCATATAATCCAGAATACCACTACTTCTACAACTGTTGCCTGCAATTTAGAATGACACCCTTTTTTGCTTGCCGAAAACATAGTATTTACAAAAGTCCAGCTTGCATGTTTTCACACCTTTCAACAACTGTCTTTTGTGTAGTTCTAACATGCCTCTCTCACTCATATGCCCTAGACGTATATGCCATAGTTGAGACTCATCATCACTGGTTTTATCATCTGTGGAGACTGCCACTCCACCTACAACTGTGTTTCCCATAAGTCTGTACAGATTGTTTCCAACTTTGGTACCTTTCATTAATACTAGAACACCTTTTGTAACTTTCAGCAAACCATCTTTTGCTGTGAATGTGCACCATTTAGATTCAAGCAAGCCTAACGAGATTAGGTTTTTCTTGCATGCTAGCACATGCCTCACACACCCAGGGTTCTCACAACTCCATCTGCCATTTTAATGTTAATGGTGCCAATTCTAATGGTCTTACAAGGTGCATCATTACCCATTAGAACACTACCACCAACTCCTCATAGGTCTCAAACCAATCACGATTAGGGCACATGTGATAAGAACAACCAGAATATAAAATCCAAGCATCAGATAAATGGTTACCTTGCGAGACCGATAGGAGTTCCACTTCAGTTTCTGAAGCAACGCTGGCAGAGTCACTGTTTGCAGCTTTATTTCTAGCTTTGTTCTTTCCATCTTTAGACGCCTTGTATTCCCTGCAATCTTTCTTCCAGTGTCCTTTCCTTTTACAAAAGAAGCACTCTGAATTTCTCTTGCTTCGTGATTTTGATCTAGAGTTATTCCTCTTTGCTTTGCCCCTATCGCTGGATCTGCCACGTTCACTAGAACTTCCTTTTACTAGAAGCCCCTCTGCACATGAACTAATTTTTGTGGCCTTTTTTCTTACATCATTGGAGATAATGTCTTGCCTAACATCCTCGAATTTGAGTGTGTCCTTTCTATGCAGCAAGGTAGTCACAAAATGATCATATGAGTCAGGAAAAGAAATCAACAGCAGCAAGGACTTGTCTTCATCATCGAATTTCACATCGAGCCTCAACAAGTCATTAATCATTCTGTTGAAAGTATTCATGTGCTCCAGCACATCACAACCTTCTTCCATTTTCAACCCATACAATTGTTTCTTGAGATGCAGCTCGTTTGTGAGATTCTTACCCATGTAAAGACTCTCCAACATCTCCTATATACCCTTTGCAGTCTCCTCTTCCATAATATTATGCATGACTTCGTCAGAGAGGTAGAATTGAATAGAGCTAACTGCCCTTTCATCTATGTCTGCCCAATCTTCATCTTTTATCTTTTCAGGCTTCTTTTCTTTGCCTAACAATGCCACCTTAATACCTTGTTGAATCAAGATATTTCTCATCTTCCGCTGCCATAAACCAAAGTTTATTCTTCCATCAAATTTTTCGATTTTAATTTTGATACCTCCTGTAGTAGAAGTTTCCGCTGTGGCCATGGTAAATCTGAAGATAAATCAAAAAACAATTCACCCAAAATTTTGCTTGTCAAATTGTCAATCTACTCCGTTCACGTTGTAGATCTCGTTGCCAGGAGTCCACTGGAAAAAACGGAGCTCAATTTCGAGTTCGGATGGCTCCGAAAAGTGAGTTTGAATTTTGACCGTTGAATCTGGTCAAACTGGTCAACTGCTGATGTAGGATGACCTCAGCGCTGCTGACGGGCCGGGCTTCTGCAGACGGGTTCAGGTCAGACTGACCTGAACTGAAACTGTTTGTGCTGGCGGACTGGGCCGCCGAACCGGGTCAGGTTCACCTGACCTGGACCTGCGTTGACTAGGCTGGGTTCTGCTGTGGGTCAGGTCCGCCTGACCTGACCTGACCTGTGACCAGCTGTGCTGGACTGGGCTTCTGAACTAGACCCGGGTTGGGTTCACCTGACCCGGAACTGACCTGAGCTGCTCAATGGGTTGCACTCTGTGCACACGGGTCAGAACTAACCCGACTGGAGCTGGACTGGAATTGCTTTGCTGCTGGGTTCTCTTCAAATAGGCCAGGTCAACCCGACCTGACCCGAACCGGAACCTGCAACCTCTGTTCTGCCGGGCTTTTTCTCTACGGGTTGGATCGGACCCAACCCGAAACCACGGAACCAACCTGGGATTTAAAATCCTAGGTCGGTTTCAACCTCACAGGGTTGCAGGCGGAACTTGCAGCTGCTGTTTGCTGTGGCTCTGGCTTGGTGGATCCGGCGATAGCAGTGCGGCGACGACGTGGTTGGTCCGACGACCAGCGACTGCGACGGCGATGCGAGGAAACGGCTGCAGCGGCGCGGCGATGGATGACAGCGGCACAGAGACGGCGGTGAGCGAGCAGCGGCGCTCGGCAGCAGTTGCAGACGGAGGCACGACGAGGATGGCGGCTGCAGGGAGCGAAAGTTTTTTTTTTTTGTTGTTTTGTGTCCGATTTCTGCAGACACCGGAAAGACACTTCCTCCTTCTTCTCTAATGATGGTGTAAAGCGATCTTGACAGGGAATGGGTCTGTGCTGCTGCGTCTTCCTTCAGCGAGATCACTGATCCAATCTCCACGATCCCACGATCTCAACAAACGCTCTGATACCACTTGTTAGATCTAGATCTAGCCAAGCACACACCACAACGGAGAAAAACAAGCAATCACATACATAGAAGACACGAGGATTTACGTGTTTCGGCAAGATTGCCTACATCCACGGGCACAAAGATTTCACTATTTAGAAATCTCTCTCTCACCCCCTTACAATGCTCTCAGTATTCCCTTCCCTTGCTGTGTTTCTCTCTTCCCCTGGAGTTACCCCTTGGGTTGCCCTCTGGTTGCCCTAGAATAAGAAACACAAAGAGAGAATATATATGGTGCTAACCCTAGTCAACTGGGCTCTCCACTTAGGCCCAATAAGGACCTTTTGAGCCAAACCCAACAGATGGAGGTGTTTTTAGATGTAAATAGAGACTTGGACAGGGATGATGAATCGGTGCTATGATTTTATGAGCTTTTTTTTTTTTTTTTTTTTTGCAAGAAAGGATTGATAGTATTACTTGAAGGAGAGTTTGTGTATATAATGGAGGGGCTCTTCCCAAGGGTAGTCAAAAGCTGTGTTTGGAGCAGCCCATGAGTGCATATGGTAGCAAGCATAAAGAATCCCACCTTGATGTCCCTCATGGAGGATTGGTGGGAGAGGAACTTGGAAAAGAAACAAGTAAACCACTGCAAAAGGAAACCCATATGATTGAACCAAACGAAGCCAAAAAGATGGTGCTGAGTGCAGCAAACAGAAAGCATAGAGAAGCTATAGTTGGGATCCACGCCTGTGGGTTTAATTAGCTTTGTTTGGGGTGCAGTCAGTGGGTGATGGGAAGAAGGAAGATGACGATGATGTGTGAAAGTGTGGTGGTATCTTTTGGTAACTAAGTGCACGATCAGACATGGTGCGTGCGATTATCCTTGAAAAGAAAATTATGATTCAGCATGACATCAATTGAGTCGGCTATTTTTCAATCCAGATTTTGTGCTTTAAGAAACACAAGAACCTGAACTTTGCATCCAGTATTTAGCAAATTAAGAAGAACTGAACTTCTTCTGTATTCGGAACTATTGCTGCAGCTGCTTCCCAGAACCCAGCTATGTTAATTGATCAATTTAATAACTTGTGTTCGACAGGAGCGTTATTACCCAAAAACTGCAATTGTTAAATATTAATGCAAGCTCTTATAGAAGACCACTATGATCTTAATTTTTCTTTATGAACACCAACATGGCCAATAAACAAGAAAGCCATCACTTCTACTAATCATGTCATTAAATACTAACAGGGCAGCTTTCTTTTTCCATTACCTTCGTAGTTGAAGATCAGCTGCCCCCCTTGAACTTATCACTTCAATGAATATCAAAGTTGAGACTTGGCTATACGTGTTCAAGGTGACCGGATAAACAAATAGGTTGAGTTTAGCTTATAGCTTTTCTATCCATTTCATTCTCCAAGTGACCTGAGTCTAGCCCATCCTAATTCGTTACAGTATGAGTTAAATCCAACCTGATAGTCAGTTTAGCTTTTGGTTGCGCTCTGGTTGACATTTTAGAGCCGATTAATAAATGAAACGTGATCGGGTTGAGCCTATATATCTCACCCACTGTGCTTGATACGAACTAAATATAAAATTTCAAAAATCAAATTATTCCATAATTTCCACAGAAATGGTCTTGAGAGAAAAACATCTCATTTATACGTCCTATTCCATTCAAACAACCTGTATTTAATTTATTTGACATGATCCATCATTACGAGTTTTAGTTTGGACTCTCTAATACAAGTGTTTTTTTTTTAATACTTTCCCTTTCTTTTATATCTGTTTTATGTGCCACCTTTCTTTTGTTTTGTGTTTTGCCTGCCTAATCAATTTATCATTCATCCAACCATCAAGATAAGCATTGGGTGATCAAGTCAAAGTTTAGACCTTCCATCATTAAATGAAATCCCCTGTCAAAGATATCATACATGGAGCAATTTTTGATCCCTACTTGCATGTGATTAGGTTAGATATGGACAGGAGTTGGATATTACATTATGAGAACCGATTCAATGCGGAGTACACAGCCGGGGTGAACTCATTTATTGAATTTGCAAAGGCGAATTTAGGCGGGGCAACGTTGATTTAGTGCCTGTGTGGCGATTGTTGTACCATTTGAAGCATGATTATGGAACCGTGAGAAATCATTTGCATATTGAAAGAATGATGATCTCATACCAACAGTGGATACACCACGGGCAACGTCTAGTTTAACTCGATGATTTGGGTGAGAGTGATGATGAATCATAAGAGAATCAGGATGATACATGAGTTGATGGAGGATCATTGTGGGGAAGCTTACATGGAAGAAGATACCCATGAGAGAGATGATGTGTAGGATTTTGAAAATTTGTTGAAGGTTTCTTAACGTGGCTCTACTTAGGTTGTAAAAGCTCATATACTCTATTAGCATTTGCCATCAAGTTGTTGCATGTGAAGGTGGAAAGTAGTTGTAGCAATAAGCTGTTTGACAAGATTCTCCAGATTTTTAAGGACTTCTTACCCAGAAGTCATGTGGTGCCGGCCTTAGTTTATGAGGCCAAGAAATTATTATGTGACTTGGGCATGGGATATGAGAACATAGATGTTTGTAAACACAATTGTGTGTTGTTTTGGAAGGAAAATGCTCAATTGGATAAATGGCCAGAATGTGAAGAGCCTACCTACATGGTCAGTGATGGCAAGCAAAAGAAAATCTTTCATAAGGTGCTCCGTTACTTCTCATTGACACCGAGATTGCGCATATTGTATATGTTAAGGAAGACAGCCACAGAGATAAGATGGCACATTGATCAGTGCATTGATGATGGGATACAGAGGCATTCGGTTGCTTTCGTAGAATGAAAAGAATTTGATAAAAAATATCCAGAGTTTACCCGATGTGAGGTTGGGGTTAGCGACCGATGGATTCAACCCTTTCAAGAACATAGCACCTTCTATAACATGTGGCCTGTCATACTTATGCCCTATAATTTGCCACCATGGATGTGCATGAAGAAGCCATTTTTCATGATATCCTTACTTATTCCAGGACCAAGCTCATAGGGAAACGAGATCGATGTATATGTGAGGCCCTTGGTTGATGAGTTGAAGGAGTTATACGATGATGGTGTATTGACTTATGATGCTTCCACTGAATAGACATTTCAGATGCATGCGGTTGTGATGTGGATTATAAATGGCTTTTTTGCGTATAGCAACTTGTCTGGCTAGAGCACAAAAGGTTATAAGGCTTGCCTCTCATGTAACGACAGTTTGTTAGGGGTGAAATGGAAAAATAAGATTAGGTACTTTGGTCATTGAAAATACTTGGAAGAGAACCACCAATTGCGTAGAAGTAGAGCCTTCAATGGTCAACCAAAGCGTGAAAAAAATTCTTTGGATTTATCGATGCAAAAAGTTCTAGACCAGTTAGAAGAATTAGCGCCAATTATGAATTAAACTAAAAAACCCATGATTTTCAACACTTAGGCTCAAAAATAGGCCATTGGAGATCCAAAATGGGAAATGGCCACCGAAAAAATTGAAAACTGGTACGAGTACTCCGTTTGAGGGCAAAGTAACTTTTAGGAACTGGCGGTTTGCAAATCAGATTCCCGATTTGCGAATTAGACTGAAAAACCTAGGATTTCTAGTACTTAGGCACGAAAACAGGTCCTCGGAGTCCAAAACAAGAAACGTCCCCTAAAAAAATTGGAAACCGGTATGTAGCACTTTGCACAAGGCGAAAGTAACTTGTAGGAACTAATAGTTCGCAAATCAGACTCCCAGTTGGCAAATTAAAGTGAAAAACGTAAGATTTTCAACTATTAGGCTCCAAAATAGGTCGCCAGAGGTCCAAAATGGGAAACAGTCTTTGAAAAAAATGGAAACCTATACGAGCATCTCACTTGGGGCCAAAGTAACTTGTCGGAACTGACGGTTTGCAAACTAGACTCCTAATTAGAGAGTTAGGTTGAAAAACCTAGGATTTTCAACACTTGACTCGAAAATAGGCCATCGGAGGTCCGAAATAGGAAATGGCCACCGAAAAAGCTAGAAACCAGCACGAGCACTTCCCTCGAGGCCAAAGTGATTTGTAGGAACTGACGGTTCGCAAATCAGACTCCCAATTTGCTAATTAGACTAAAAAACCTAGGATTTTCAGTACTTAGGCTAAAAAATAGGCCACCGGAGGTCCAAAATGGGAAATGTCTCCTGAAAAAATTGGAAACCTATACAAGCATCTCGCTTGAGGCAACGGCAACTTGTAGAAACTGACAGTTTGTAAGTCGGACTCCTAGTTTGTGAACTAGCCTGAAAAACATAGGATTTTCAACACTTAGGCTCGAAAATAGGTCATCGGAGGTCCAAAATGGGAAATGTCCCTTGAAAAAATAAAAAACTAGCACGACCACTTCGTTCAAAGGTAAAGTAACCTATAGGAACTGATGATTAACAAATCAGACTCCTAGTTTGCAAATTAGACTAAAAAACCTAGGATTTTTAATACTTAGGCTTGAAAATAGGCCGCTAGAGGTCCAAAAAGGGAACCGGCCACCGAAATCAAAATTCGACATAAAGATCTCGTTTGAGGCTAAAGTTACTTGTAGGAATTGACGGTTCGCAAATAGGACTCCCAGTTAGAGAATTAGATTGAAAAACTAAGCATTTTCAACACTTAGGCACGAAAACAGGTCACCAGATGTCCAAAACAGGAAACGGCCCCTGACAAAATCGGAAACCTGCACAAAGATCTCGCTCGAAGCCAAAATGACGGTTCATAAATCGAATTCTCTGTTGGAGAATTAGATAGAAAAAAAACCTAGCATTTTCAACATTTAGGCTAGAAAAAATAAGACGCCGGAGGTCCAAAACAGGAAACGACCCTTGGCAAAATCGAAAACCTATGTGAGCATCTTGGTCGATGCTAAAGTAACTTGTAAGAACTGATAGTTCATAAATCGAACACCTAGTTTGCGATTAGACTGAAAAATCTAGAATTTTCAATGCTTAGGCTCAAAACTGGTCACCAGATTTCCAACAGCTAAAATTAGATTATATATATGTTTTATAAATAAGAGCCATGATTATAAACATGAGGAATTTGAAAATAAAAACATGAGCATTTGTGCATTGTGATTAGTTTATGTTATAAAAGATGGCCCCTCTTTTTCTAAGCTCTGGCAACATTTCATTCCAATAGAAAATGGGTGACTATCAAATCGAACAAAATATTAAAAATGACTAAAATTTTAGTTTTCTTGGTCGTTTGAAAGTGATTAATCTAAACGTGGGCTAAAATCCTATCTGAATAAAAATTTGCAAGCATCGTCTTGAATTTCTCAAGAGTCCTGCCATATGTGACCTAGACTATTTTTTTTTAATAATAAACACTTTCTGCTAACAAAGCTCCACCTTGAGAGTGATTGACATTTCTGATGTGACCAATGAATATCACCTTTTCATTTGTTGCATTTTTAATTAACTCTAATTTTTAAATTTAAATATTTTTACCATTGTTAAACCATATGTAATGAATGCATTTAAAAAAATTTCCAAAATGTATAGGTTAATACATATCCTTTGTTGATTTTGATTTTTTATCTGATGAATAAAAAATTCATGTCCCTCTTCCTTCCAGTTTATGGTGAGCGAAAGGGTGGGGGAGAGAGTAAAGAGGGGAGAAGAGGAAGCCATCAATCGTCGCGTTAGGAAAAGGGAGAGGTTGGAAGGTAAGTGGGGAGATGAAGGAGTGGGGGATTTGGATAACTTTATATGTTCTATTTTTTTTAATGCGTGTGTGGAAAAAGTTCTTTTTTATATCTATTTAGATGCATATTTTTTTCTTACTTTATGCCCTAATCCAAGTAAAAAATTATGGTTCCTCCCTTGTCCGTGCTAAGATTTGTTGTGATTCACTTTCTTATTTTATTATTTTAGTTTTTTTTCCAGTTTTAGTCATATTTTTAAATAAGCAGGTGAAGATGAGTCCCAATTCAATTCAATTCAATGTACAAAAGCTACAGAGGGAAAGCTTTAATTTAAATGGTTTATCTAGGATTGATGGTACCATTGATATAGTTTGGTGGGAAAGGCCTCGATGAGATAGAGATGAGGCTGAGTCGGTGACTCCATGGTAGACGCTTTTGCATTCTGTTTTAATTTTTATATTTGGGGTAAGGGATCATGGGAGACTTTAAGAAGAGTTATTTAGAAGAATAGGGAAAGGTTGAAACAAAATGAATTAATTAATAGGAGCCACCTATTGAAAAAAAAAAAAAAAAGTGACATGTTGGTCCCACCATTTATGCGGCGTGGAAATGCGCACATTAGGCCCAATTCTCTATTAACTTGCGTGGGATCAATACTTCAAATGGCAACTCAGGTTCCTTTCTGGGCCTGGGACTGGGCTCATCGAACCAGGAAAACATTCTCCTTTAGAAATTTGGGTCAGCTTTCTTGTACTCTATTGCCCTGGGCCAAGGTTCTGACCTTATGCGTCTAATACCAAGCAGAATTTATCAGTTAAATGCATTGAGTGATATGGACCTGGGTTATGTCATGCCCCTGCCGATGGGCCTGGGCCAAGGCCAGCATGGCCCTGGGCTATACAGGCAGGGCATGGCCATTTGACATCCCCAAACCGACGCCCAGCCCTTGTATAAATTGAAAACTCGACCAATTTTACGGTTATAAATTTTGCATACCCTTAATTGAGAAAATGATCTGACCAGATGGTGAGATGACTTTATATAGCCCACCTAGATGAGTGCAAAGTGTTATTAACCACAAGAGAAATGCTAAACTTACACTCCACTTACTCTCTCAATTTCTTCCTAGTGCCTTTTGAGGTTCATATTTATCCAAAATATAATATGGGCTACATTTAGGATAGATGTGAACCACAAAAAATACTAAAGAGTAATTGAGGAAGTAAGTGGGAGTGTAAGGATAGTATTGCTCTAACCATAAATGGGCATCCCAGATTGAAAGATATGCGAAAAGGAAAACCGATTATTCTCCCAACTCCATCCAGTCGTCGTAAGTGCTTCATATTAGCAGTTCATACTTGAAAATATTTGCAATGGATAATATAAAAATACTCCATTTCACATGTCAAAACATGTTCGATATTAGCAGTTCATACTTGAAAATATTTGCAATGGATAATATAAAAATACTCCATTTCACTGTCAAAACTTGTTCGTTGGAGTTGATATTTTGTTATTTGTTGATACCTAGCACTCATCAAAACTTTCAACTCTCCATACCCATGGTCTGTAAGGCTCATGTGGGCACGCCACGATGTGATCAATCCAATACCCAATCACTCACTACACTAGTCTCCCCAAAAGTTAATTAATGTTGAGTCTTGTTTGGCACTCAGAAATTTAAAACACCCTTTGATTGAATACATCAAAAGGGCTTAAAAAAATGAATTGTTTTATCCACATTCCTAATCTCACAACTTAACTCATAACTCTTATCTCTACAATATTAACAATGAGTGAAGTCCAAAACAAAATAAAATAAAACAAATGAGTTGGCCCGCCGGATATTGAGATGGAGAGTGGACATTCCAAGTCCTCCTCATTTCATCCCTTATTTTATTACCTTGTAACCCGGGGTGATCCAGGTGGGCCCCACAAGTAGGCCCGACTTGGTGGAAAATGGCTCCGATGGCCAATTCTCCCTCCCTCTCTCGCAGACTCGCACACATGCACACACATTTCCTCTCTCTTTTCGCAACAGGCAAAGTAGAAGCTCTTAGATCGGTTCCGTTGGCAGGTAAGAGTTCATTTCTTTTCTTTTGTAGCCTGTGTTCTTGTACAGATGGTTGTATTTCGGTCTTTCTTCTGACTTAAGGTTTTGGTGTGTTTTTTTTTTTTTTTTTTAGTTTTCAAATCTTGGGGTTTGTTCTTTGTTCATGATTGGTTTGAAAACTCCCATTAATCGGATTCGTTCTCAGTATTTTTTTTTTGTTTTTTCTTAATTCTGGCATATCTAATCTCTGTATAAACTTTATATGGTCAATTGCTGTGAAATTCTTTACTAGTGTCCTAAAATTCCAGATATATAATTCCAATCAGATAATCTCACCTCACACCATTGAAAAAGATTGGTTTTTTATTTGATTCGAAAAGAAGAAGGATTTTTGAAGTGACTGCTTGCTTAAGATTAAGATGAGTGTTTGAAGCAGCAAGATCTCGGGGAAGAAAAATCAGGAAGAGATGGTGTAGGAGTCTGGAATGTAATCCAAATGATGAGTGTTTGATGGACAGAAAGTGATTGTATTGACTTTCTAAAAATCTAGTGCAATTGCTTTCTTTTGGGTTGCTCTTTTTTTTTTTTTGGATGGTTTTGTTTAGATCAATGAGTATGAAGGCATTCTTGATGTCCATTTGCAAAGTAGGCCAGCATCTTGGTGAACGCCACAAGTGTGGGCAATGGGAGAAGTGGTTTATAATCAATTTGCTCTCCAAGGTAGTTAGGTTGAGCTTTATTCCATCCACAGATTGATCCAACGTAACCTTCACTGGATATATTCATTTACAACCAAATGACTTGGCTCCTAAAAGACATGGAAAAACGTCCCAAGTTTGATTTTCAGCTGATACTTGTGTTCATTCATGGCTTTATGCCAACAGTCATGAATGGCAAGTTGCAAATAGGAGTGCGGAACAAAAAGCTAAAGATGCAAAGAAGCAAGGGTTAGGAAAATTATATTTAGGTCCAGGAGTACTTTCAAAATAATTATATACTAGTTGTCCCGAGATGCCACACTCGGCCCGAAGAAGTGATGTCATGGACTCACGGCAATATGCAATGGTGATTCATGGCCATGGTGGCGTGTCATTGCTTGAATTTTAGAGTGATCCCCAAAAAAAAATCTAAGAAATCTATAATATTGGACAAAGGCTAGAATATAGTGTTTTATGTGTAAATGCATCATATATGAAACCCAAAGTGATGTTCGACGGGTACTTATAAAATATATTTGTACCAGTATCAAGTATTTATCCGTATGTGCCGGGTATGGATACGGCAAAAAACGTATTAGGTACAGTCAAACATTTTCAGTATATTTTGACTTTGTAGGTACGGAATGGGTACGTTTGTAGATACAGGATGAATACGTTTTTGGTACTTTTGTAAGAGGTTTTTTTTTTTTTTTGGTAAAATTTTTTTGTAAGAATTTGAAAAAGCTAAAAATATAATTATTAACTTTAGCTCTAATCCTTCGCGACGAACTTAAAAGGAAAAATGATTTAGCCCTAACCCATCTCTAATCCCATCATTTCCAACGGAAAAAAAAAAGAAAATGGAAAGGAGAAAGAAGAAGAAGGAAGGAATGCTGAATTATGAAATGTAAAAAATAATATTGTTATTGCTCTTTTTTTTTTTCATTAAGTTGAATTTGTAACGGTATTAAGTAATTGTTAACTTATTGCATCTAAAAATTCTAACCTATTTTAATTATTAGTATATTACATTATTAAAATTTAAAAAACATAATTCTTTAATGGACGTACTCTAACTGTACCCGTATTTTGGTTTTTTAGGATTTTATCGCATCAACATACTTATTCCATACCCGTATCGGTGCCTATATTGGTATCGTGCTTCATAGTGTCCGATGTTTTATCTTTATAGAAGTACTAACCGTAAAAAAGGAGCAGCCCACTGCACAAGGCTCCCATCATTGCAAGCAGGCAGAGAGGCTGTTTCCTCATTTCAAACCTGTGATGCCCCAGTTGCAATGGAGCAACCTTACTATCGCGCCATGGCCCACCTTCTATTAATTGTACCAAGTGTATTTCAAGGAAATTAGTGGTGGTACTGAAACCCTTTATGTGTCAGATCTACTTGTTAATATTATGTGTGTGGATTCTGGGCATTTCTGTCTGAAATTATTATTCAATATCATGCTTGCCACTACTTTTTTTCAGATCGTCTTGTCAATCATTTGCAACTTCACGATCTGAAGCCCGGCTATGAATGTTCTTGCTGGAGATGTTTCCTGACTGTCATTATCAAAGTAGCTCAGCTCTATTCATCCTAGCCTGAGTAGAAGATCTGTCTCCATAGATAGAGGACATCTCGGTACCCATATAGTTATTTTGGAAGTATCAGTGACTTCATTACGAGAAGAATGTATAAAGTAGTAGGTATAGTAAGAATGATCCTCAATCTAACGGTACGAGGATGTGGTAGATTCCATATATTTATTGTTATTTTCCTTTGTTTTTGTTAGGAGGGGTAGATTACATATATAATACAGTTTTTTTTGTAATTTTTATTTTGGTCTCTAATAGGAAGAGTTTAGAAGGGCGGCTTAGCCTAATGGTAAAGGCTTATTGGTAGTGTTCTGAAAAACACAGGTTGAAACAGTCTCTTTAAAATGAAAAAAAGGCTACGTACATTTTGTCCTCCTCAGACCCCGCTATGCTGGAGCCTCATGCCACTCTTTTTTTTTTTTTTAAATAGGAGGAGTTTCATTAGTTAGATAAGGCAAAGTACAAAAGTCCTGGAATCAAGTATAAGTCAGTATAAATATATTATACAGTTTGACTTGTTGCTTTTTAACATGCTTAAGAAGTAACTAGAACGTGAACTCCGGTCTGTTATAATGTCTGGCTTTGACTTTGGTTTATTGTTTGCGTTTCTGTATTACTAATTGAAGTTCATTTATCCAACCACAAAATGTTCAATCATATACAAGATTGTTCCCATCTTATTTTTCCCCTTTTCTTCGTTTCTTTTCCCCCTTTGGATCTCATTGGCGAACTTGATTGTTGACACCCAGTAAGGACTCTTGATTCACCTATCAACTGAATCAATCTGAAGTAAAAAGTATTTGGGTCTTCAATCCAAAGCAAAACAGTTCGGCTTTAATACGCTCTTTTAGAACACCCATGATTCCATGAAATGTTCTCGGTAGTTAAAATATAAAACTTACACCAGAGTTTTTTTTTTCTTGAGACAGACAGGAAGATACACTAAAGCAATATCAACCTCCTCTTGACCCACTTGGACAGATGATAATGAAGAATTGCTAGAAGAATATATTTGGATGTGAGATATCCCAAATATCAGGTTGTTGACAGTAGTCTTACTGCTCAGTTTCCAAGCCTCAAAGTTTTAAATGACTTGATATGGTGCCCGATATTTTATGATTAAATTCAACAGTGGAAAATGGTCCTGTAAGTGCCAAATTGTACCAACTCTTGCTCATGGGGATAACTGGGGTTGGATTGACCTGATCATAACGAGGCCCTTCCTATGAAGAACCAAAAAAGAAAGAAAAGTAGGGAAAAATAATTGGGTGCTTTATGGAGTATTTGTTTCATTTTCCTCTCATTGCTCACTATGCATCTCATCTACCTCAAATTGTCCTCATATTATATATAGGCCGTAGCTGATTAGATTCTTTGCAGCTTACAGTCAACCGTCCTTTTTTCCTCATTCATGAAACATAACTGGAGTCCATCCATCATGCAAACCCTCAGTCTAATCCTCTTCTCTTTTTCTGTACCAGACTCAATGCTTCTTTCACTGGCTACAGCCTGCAGGTGCTCCTCCATAGTCTCTTCCCCCACCACTGCATTCCATTGCAACCTCAAACTTCTATCACCTTTCAACAAAGGAAAGAAGAAAGTGTTGCTCCAGTGGAGAGTAATTCAGTAGCCTAAGCAGCCATTGTTCTCATCACCAATGACAGGCAATAAGCTATACTATCTCAGTAGAATCTGATAAGACAAGCGACGAAAAATTCATCTATGCATCCTTTTAATTTTGTAACAAAAAAATATACCTCTTTGTGTGCCTCGAGGATTTAAACCATGTGGAAGAAACTTAAAAACACTTGTTGAAATGTTGGCTCAATAAGAGCCAATAGTGTTGACAAACAGGTGAGCTCTGCAGCCACCCCACTTGCAAATCGCATGCATCAGTTCGACAGCCGCATGCAGCACCACCCCACTGACAGCCGCATGCAGCGCCGAAAGGTGCTCTGCAACATTACATGGTAAGGTGTAAATGTAGACTTCCCTATCATGATGAAGCCTATATATGGATCCCTCCAACAGCTTGCTCCATTAGCTTGAGTGAGGGCAGGAAGAAAGAGAGCGAGCAAAGTGTAAGAATTATGTAGTCTCTCTCACTGGTGGTGCTGCCACACCACGTAGTGAAGCCAGCAAGGCGGAGTGAGTGATGTTCAAGGTGTACAGTGAGATGGGGGCTGAGCGTGCATGTTCCATTTTTAAACTTAGCTCCTCAATAATGAGATTGCTGCGGTCTTCCCCGAGGATGTACCCAAGTAGGTGAACCATGTAAATCCGGTCTCTCTCGGTTGTGTGCTTCAATGGCATAGGTGTGTATCCATTGATCTTGTATTTTTCCGCTTCGCCACTTTCACAAGAAGTGGCATCAACGCCATTTTAGCACAACAAACTGGTACCAGAGCCCAGATCAAAGGTGGGCCATGTTCCTGATCACGGATCAGATGTTGAATACCAGGGCGAGGTGGGATCACTTGGATGGTGTGATCTACGGATCCAGATCTGAGAAACCCTAGACCATGTGCTGGTGAGGCAGAAGAGGCGGACAGATAATCTCCGATGTGTGATCGGAGGTGGACCATTGTGGTGATTGATCGTCGGTTCAAGCGATCAATAGATTCCTTCTTGGGGTCACGGCATCAGGAAGAAGGGAAGATCGGTTAAGATCTCAAGTGGGCCTTGGATCAAATTCTCTGAAGTCAGGCCAAACTTGCGTGGCCGAGTTGCTGTGGAAAGAGAAGAGATCAGATTTGAATCTGATCCTCGGTGGGCCTCTATTTGATCGCTGTGCAGAGGGTGTGCAAATCCTGATCTAATTGGGTGGGAACAGTGTTGCAAACCTGTAGAGAACAACACTGCGAGGACTTGACTTTTGTAGTGCAGAAGGCTAGAGAGATAGAAGAGATCAAAGGGATCTCGAAGGTGGGCCACGACCGCTGGATGTGGGCACAGAAGAGGCTGTCAAATAAAATAACATAAAAAGAAAAGGGGGTAGCATCAGTAGTCGGTGTTTGAGAAAGTGTAGGGCGCTGCATCTGTTGGAGAAGAAAGATAGTGGCGCCGTTTGATTTCTGGCCTCCTGCAGATCTAGTGGGCTCGTAGCAAGAGAGAAGATCCGGACTCCTCTGGAATGGTTGCTGCAGACAGAAGAATAGGCGGTGTAGGCTTTGATCTTGAGAATTGGCGGTTCATATACATGACATGACCGTGATGCGCAACAGGTCCTCTCACTCTGAATTGTAGAGAAAAGAAAGCCTCTTTCTTACTTGGTTTTTGTGAAGTGACATGGGAGAGATAAAGGCTTTTGACAGGATAGCCTTTGATTAAAAACAAAAAAGCTTGAAAGTGACGTGTGTCTCCCATGTCCGGGGGTGAGATTAATTTCGATGGGAGGAAAAGGCCCTTTTAGTTCTTATACACCGAAGCACCACCAGGTTCAGTTTTAGTACGGGTCAACCCGACCCGAGCGAAGAAGTTCTAATGCCCAGCAAGAAGCCCATGTGCTGACATAGATGTCATATCACTGGTGATGTCAGCAGAACGGTCAAAGGATAGTTTGACTTGATTGATGGGCTGAGATTTCAAATTGCAATATCTTGATGATTTGGGTTTTGATTTGAGATCTGTTTGCACACACACACTCTTTGTGAGCAGATCTATATTAATACAACAATAGATGGGTAGTTCGGCAGTCAACATGGAAGTTGGATTGATAAGTAACTTATAAATCTATTTCTGCGAAATCGGAGCTATCTGGAGTCAGATTTCCAATTCGCTTGTTCCTTTAAAGTCGTAGTGACAAGATCTATGAGGTTAGCGGAAGAGATTGGATGTTTGACAAGCAAAACTTGGTGGACCCAGAAACAATGTGATTCGCGGTGGTAATGAAGGATTCAATCATCACTGGTCAGTTTGAAGTGTTAATTGACGTCATTGACAAAGAGGCTGCTCTAAGGTGGACCCTAGCACATGTGTGCGAGTAAAGATTAACTTGATGCAGATAAATCCTATAATAGTGGATTTGTTCTTTTGAAAGACAGTGCATGATTGATAAGCATTGGGATAGGAACGGTATAGATCCGAATACTTTATAGGATTGTGCAAACCCTAACAGATGTGATGTATGTTCCTGATTTACAAAGAAACATATTTTCTTTGAGTGCCTGAGACTCCTGAGAGTGCATTTTAGCAAGTGGAGTTAGGAAAACGTTTAAGGGAGCATTGGTCATCATAGAGGGTGTGAAAATGAGAAATCTCTACATATTGATAGGGGATGCAGTTCTAGGTGGAGCAGTGAAGGGGACGTTAGAGAACACTTAAAGGAAACACATTATTCAGGTGGAGCTAAGTGTGACCAGACTTTCAGATGATGGATTGATGAGATCTTCAAAGATATCATCTAGTGGTAATCCACGGAGATTTGAAGGTTGAAAAGTTCCTCAGAAGATGACAGTTGCAAGTTCAACACAAAGAACACTGGGATAGAGGCAAAGAAAGATTCCTTCATCTTGACAGTCAAATGTGTTTGGATCAACAGAAATAACTGCAAGAAAGGTCAACTGGAGCATGGACTTGATCGACAGTGGACAAACGTGAGATCATCAGCTTACGCAGTCCAGGTCAGGGCTAGTTCTTATTAGAACTAGGTTAGCTCAACTTATTATCAGCCAAAGCCCAGCTAGCGAAGAAGTAGCATACATGTGATCGTATCATACCTCCTTCAGCAGAGGAGCGCTTAAACAACAGAGATTTGCCCAGGATGATTGATCGGATGGCAGAAACTTATTTCAGTGATTGTGGAGTCATCTGGATTCGGATTTCTGATGTGTTTTTTTGCCTGCATGGTCCTAAAGCTTTGCAGTGGTGTAGAAACATGGAGTAGCTTGATGGCTGGTTTTGTGTGTGATCCAGATTCTCTCAAATTTGTCAAAGAATTTGAGCATCATGTTTAAGGTGGAGTTTGACGAAAATATGAACTTTGTGGCAATTCAGAGTTCAAACATTAGTTCAACATGTCAATATGTTGAAGGAAGAAGGCTGTACCATTGGTGAAGACATTATTGGCTTTATCTTTTGGTGGCTCGAGTTGTGAGATATTCATGCCAATGCAGAGATTGTTTGGGTTATGTCTTGTAATCTCGAGTTAACCGAATGTGTCATTGAATTGGCCAAGGATCGAGTTTTGGTTTGGGGTGTTAAGTATTTGGTTTGGTTAACTGAATGTGTCATTGACACGGCAAAGAAAGCATGGATTATAAACATCTTGTAATCTGTAACCCTAGACCTTGTAGAAGAGAGTGTGCAATTTCTCTTGCTCGTGGTATTACTTATACCACGTAGGGAAGACAATGAGAGTGTGAGTCTCTAAATGCCTTTGCCTGTTGTAGTAAAGTTGGTATCGTCTCCAAGAGTCAAATATCTTGGTATGGAAGGAGTGTGCATCCGGCTCCTCCAAGGGACAGTCAGACTATGCAGTAGATGCTGCAGACAAAGCAGTATATGCCGAAGACAGGTGGATTGCTGAGAGAAAGGAAACCTGATGCGGTTTTGAGAATATGATGCATCAACATTAGATAGTGGCCATATAGTTGCACATGTATTGATGGTTGAGCCATCCACGTATTCGGAGTTAGTGAAAAAGCGGGAAAGTGGTCAATGGGAAGTAACTATGGATGAAGAGCTAGGGTCTCTTGACGGGGAAATTAGGCCATCGAATGCAAGCGGATCTACGAAAAAGAAAGAAGAAACTTCTAGAGCAAGTTGAGTGAAGTTCAAGACTCCTGATGATGAATGCAGGTCAAAGAAATCATTGTATAGACTGAAGCAAGCTTCTAGACAATGGTACAACTGATTTGGTGCATTCATGAAGCAACTTGCCTTAGCGCCATATGAGGCAGTGAGAAGGCAGTAACCAGTACCTAAACACTCCCAGAGGCATGTGAAGGCTAAAAGAAGAGTTTTGAGAGCTTCGGCTCCAATGTTCGCCAAGGTGGAGATTTGTTAAAATGTTAGCTCAATAAGAGCCAATAGTGCTAATAAACAGGTGAGCTTTGCAGCCACCCCACTTACAACCGCATGGCAGCAGCCTTTAGATTGACAACCGCATGCAGCACCACCCCACTGACAGCCGCATGTAGCGCCAAAAGGTGCTCTGCAACATCACATGGTAAGGTGTAAATGTAGACTTCCATATCTTGATGAAGTCTATATATAGATCCCTCCATTAGCTTGAGTGAGTGCAGGAAGAAAGAGAGTGAGCAAAGTGTAAGAACTATGTAGTTTCTCTCACTGGTGATGTTGTTGCATCACGTAGTGAAGCCAGCAATACTGAGTGAGTGATGTTAAGGGTGTACAGTGGGATTGCGGCTGAGACTACATGTTCCATTTGTAAACTTACCTCCTCAGTAGTGATATTACTTCTGTCTTCCTCATCAACGTAGCCCAAGTGGGTGAACCATGTAAATCCTGTCTCTCTCGATTGTGTGCTTTGATGGCATATGTGTGTGCATCCATTGATCTTGTATTTTTCCGCTTTGCCACTTTCACAACAAGTGGTATCAAAGCTGTTGTAGCACAACAACACTTGACATCAATCAAATTTACTAGATCATCATCATCATCATCAAACTTTGTCCCAACTAAGTTGAGTTAGCAAATTTGCCAGACAGATGAAGTAAAAAAAAGGAAAAACCATTTGCCACATGGTATGTACATGCATGAAATGAATTCGATAAGCGGCAGTGAGGGAATTATTTTACCAGTGACTACAATTTTAACATACAAGAAAATCAAGGCATTATTCGGGTGCCAAGAGTGGCTCCATAGCTTCGGTGGCTTTATTGTTTCTCGTCAAACATGTTAGGAACAAATAAATGAGCCCGCCAGAGAAGAAGCCAAATAACCAACCATTGTTGTAGATAACAACCAACACATTTGCACATGCTTTGAGGATTCCAACCTTGTGAAGCAAACCTGGAACCGCACAGAGAATCATGATCACCAGAGTGCCAATTGCTCTCAGATTGTAACCTCTGCAGTAATAGTACCTCCCAAGAGGACTAGTTGAGTAAAGCTCGTTGACATCCAATACCATCCCACAAACAAGGTAGTAATCCACAATAATTATTCCCCCAGTTGGCCCCAAAATCGCAGTGCACCCAACCAGCCACGTATAGATGAAGCTATCACTCGATGCGAAAATCCTCCAAGGCTGGCAGAGGACCCCTATAACCGCAGTCAGGAGTGCCCCTCTCCAGAAGCTGAAATGGGAGGGGCTGAGATTGACGAGCGCATTGGCCGGTGCCACGACATTGGCAGGGATATTAGTAGTGAGAACAGCAATCACAATTCCAAACATCACAAGCACCTTGCTGAAAATTCCTCCAATTTCTCCAAGAAGCGTGATGGGATTGGAAATTACATGCCCAAAGATCACCTCTGTGGAGGAGGTGATTACCAGGCCGACGAACGTAAAGGCAGCCATGAACACGGGCAGCCCTGCCTGCCCAAGAACCTGATCCTTTTGGGTCTTTGCGTATCGACTGAAATCAGGTATGTTGAGGGAGACGGACGCCCAGATAGAGGCAGTTAGAGAGGGGAAAAACAAAGCCCAAAACTCCGAATTTGTGAGCCTCGAAGGCAATGAGAGCATACTCCCAAACCCCCCAGCTCTGATATAAGCCCAGCAGAGCAGGGAAGCTATCAGAACAATGAGAATTGGACAGGAGTACTTCTCCATGTATCGAATGCCATCCATTCCTTTCCAAATAATGACCAACTGAGCTGCCCAGAAAGCTAAAAAGCAGGTGAGCTCAAGAGTGGAGGTGTCCAACCACGAGATGGTTGCACCAAATGAAGAATTCTTGAGTGAAGACGGGAGAATTATATAGAAAGCTTGGCCGCCAATCCAGGTTTCAATGCCAAACCAACCACAGGAGATGAGGGAGCGCAGGAGTGCGGCGAGGTGGGCGCCATTAATTCCAAAGGCAGACCGGGCAAGGACTGGGAAGGGGATGCCATAGCAGGTGCCTGGGTATGCGGTGAGGATGGCGACGGCAAAAGTGATGAGGCTGCCGGCGATGACAGTTGAGATTCCTTGCCACCAGGACATGCCTTTCTCGACCAGGCTGGCGACCAAATAGTAGTGGGTGATGCTCGTCACCAGCCCCACCCAGAGCCATGCCATGTCAAAGGCCGATAGGGTGCGTTGAGAGGGAGGGACAGGTGCCAAGTCTGGGTTTGTATGTCCAGCTCTGGCAGCAGCTTCTTCTTTATTTGCATCTGCCATTGCAGCAGTTAAGTGCATAGAGCAGCTCTTCCTTGCTTTGAACTTTGCCATTGCAGCAGTGAATGAAGTCTGTCACTAAAATTTTAAAATAACACTAACGAGGCAATTCAGTGTGGATGTTGGGAAACATTATACATTCTCTCAAAAAACGCTCGTCTTTAGAGTCCAAATCAGTAAAAAAACACATTTACCGTTTGTACAAGTGATTCTATTCACTTTCACCTTAACTACTTGTATTGGTCAGTGTACTTGGCACTTGTATACATATGTGGAGTAAAAGTGTGGTAGACCATAGATGTCAAATTATGGAATCGATTAAGTATGTTAAAGCATAACTAGAGGTGTGGTAGACTCCTTATTTAGATAATATGAGGTAAATTACATGTAAAAAAGGGAATGTAGATTAAAAAGCACTTTTGTGATGAAATTTACTGAGTTGCGTTTTATCACACTTTCTTTGTGGTGCAAAGACAGAGGCCTGTGTCGGAGTAGACAGTGTCACATCAAAAATTTCCTTATCCACTCCACTCGTTTTTGCACAAACGCGATGAAGTAAAAGATGCCACATCGGATGCTTACTTTACCTTTTTATTTAGTAATTCTTGTTGCTTGGTATAATTACTTGTATAGTGTAGAGAGCTAAAAGATTAGGCATATTTGTTTGTGAGTTATAATAGATTAGAGTCAAATAAAATTTTAAAATTCAAAATTTTTTCTTTCTTTTATTTAAAAAATTCAATTTTTCCTCACCCTTTTTAAAAAAAAGTAAAAAAATTATCACTAAATTACAAAAAAATCTCTACTTTTTTATACAAAAAGTACAAAAAATTTTATATCAAATAACTTAAAAATAAAAAGTCATCATAATCTAATTATATATTATTCTTTCTTGATTTTGGATTTACCCTATATTAATTTACTTCACCGCTCAAAAAACATGTCTTAAAAGAGAAAAAAAGAAAAGAATATCAAGAATTAAAGTGTTGAATGACAAAAGAACAATATTCTTCCTCAAATTATACCTTTTTATCATTTTGTGCCACAGAGAGTAGCCTTCTATCTTCTTTGGTGAAAAGAGAGTAGTCTTTTATCTTCTTTGGTTAAAAAAAGAAATATTTTTTTTATCATTTAATATTTTTAATTTTACTACTTTTTTTCTCTCTTGATTTAACTATTTATTTTACTCCGCTCATGCCAGTAAATTACCGTACTTAGGCTGGTCTTGATGACCACATAGAGGGTTTCAACCATTTTTAACTATATATTTTTGGGTTGTATTTTCTTGTTGTTTGTGCAAATATAATAATTTTATACCTTTGGGCGGGCATTTGTTGGGGAACCCCCTTGTATTGCTCATTCTTTTGTTCTTTTAATGATATTTTTTATTATTTATAAATTTTAATAAATTTATTTTGAATAATTTGAATTTTAAATTATAAAAAATCCATTATCAGAAACTACAGCAAATTCAAACTATTACAAAATATCAGGATGTAAGTCGGCAATTTGTAGAGTTGAATTTTTTTTTAAGACATCAAACATCAGTGACTAACAGTTGGTTCATTTATGGGGATTTAAAAGTCTACATCGTACAAGAGGACCAGTGCCAGTCTGCTAGCTCAGTCCCTACCCTATGGGCTTTGTGGGGCCCAAAGTTTTCTGACAGTCAGAGATGATGGGAGGTAATGAAATGAAACTCATGACAAGATGGATTATTTTTCTTATTTATGATGTTAAATTCTATGTTAGAGTTTTTGGGTATCGCAGTAAGGGTCCAGTCCCCAGCAGGCAACCACATGCAAGGTAATGAGTAGGAATCACCCCTACAATGTGGCACACTTCATACATATAAAGTGATAAAAATAAATATATATATAATGAGAAGTTTTCATGTGCATATATTTCTCATTATTTTGATGAGAAATATTTTTTTTTTGAACTTTTCAAATTTAAAAAGCTGTGAAGTTTTGTCCTCTTGCTTATTAATATTTTCCAAAAAAGGAGTGTCCCTCATCAAAATGATGACGAACATATGCACATAAATATTCTCCATATATAATAAACGCACACATATGAGGGCAAATCTCAGCCGTCCCACGCGATCACCTAAAATCCGAACCTTTAGGTTCTTTTGGGTGTGTGAGATCAATTTGATCCACGTAGCACTCACTGTTGGATGAAACACATCTTACAACCAAATAATAGTTGTTAAAATATCATTCTGTTGAGTAAGCCCTACTTAACCAAAAAGTACTTGAACTCTGCCATAGTCTCTAGTCTGAACTCTAGAAGGCTGAGCAGTGAATGGGGTGTGGAGGTTTGAAAAATATTATGGATTCTCTCCAGAGAGCCTGTCTTAAAAAAAAAAGAAAATCAGTAAAAATTACTCTTTCCATGTGCGCAGGTGTTTTAATTGATTTCAGGCTTTGTTACTCTAGGCAATGTTTGTATTTCACGAGGTAAAGTGAAATGTATGGAAAAATCATCGGAGCCAATATACTCTTTTTAATTTTTATTTTTGTTTTTTTAATTTTATTATTTTAGCCATATCTGGTTGGCCACAGCAAGTGATAAAGTGAAGTGGCATCCATTAGAAAACTTTACATTTACTTTTTCAGCCGCCATGGCAAAGAGTTTTACTGCATAGAACTCAAGTGGTCAATTATTAGTTGAAAACTTTTCATGTCACTTCAAATTATTTTACCTTCTAAAAACAAATGAAATTTCAGCTTACCAGGAAGTACATTTCTCTTGATGCAACCATTACTTTTATCATTAATTTGATATTTACTGAAATAACTCTCTATAGATTGTTCAAACATGCCCTATACCATCTCACAAACTACATGTAATCCAATACAAAAGAGTGAACCTTTATAGAATGTTTTATTGAGTGCTTTTGGACTTTTTTTCCTTTCTAAGTTCGTCAAGGGAGCTGGTTCTAATGAGAGCTCACACTTCTGTGAAGGGAAGAACATACACATGAAAAGAATGGCATAAATCCTTGCATAGTGGGTTGGCCCAACTGGAGAATTCCATCTCTTATAAAATAACAAAGTGTATAGGTGGATGATTTGTTGAGATAATTTAGTTGGGACAATATTCATGTATATACATTTCTTACTAAAATGGTGAGGGATATTCCATATTTAAAAAGTATAAATGTAAAAAAAGATAAAATCATCGTACTTATGACACATTTTTAATCTTGTTTTTTATAAAAGGAAAGTGTGGTGAGGGATGTATGCACATAAGTATCCCCCATTAAGTTGATATTTATTTATTTACTTATTTCTTATTTTACGGAGGGTCTTTTTTTTGTACTGCCACCATTAGTCATTGATAATCCCGTCTTTTGATAGAAAGTTGAAAAAATTCCCCAAACATTCTACGCGCTTGTATTTTTTTGGAATATCACAATTTTTTTCATGATATCACATATAATTGCTTTGAAATAAAGAAAAAAATAATGAAAAACTGGTTTTATACAATATCACACAATCTAATTACAATTTTATGATATTGCAAAAAAAATTTTACCATATCACAAAAAAGCATCAGTATAGAGATTGTCTAGCTGTTGTCTTTTCGAACTTTCGTCATAAGATGATGTTATCCATGATAACAACGCAGTAAAATCTAACGCAATTGCAGAAAGGTATCAGTATGAATAACATTGGACTAATTTTTTGCAACTTTCATCACAAGATAAGATTATCCATCACTAATGTGGCCGTACAAGGGAAAAAAGTCTCACTTAATTATTATTCATGAATCATAACGTGCCAGGTCCTTTCACGTGAGGTTCTTGTTTCTGAGTTTTGAAAGTCAAAAGTGCCATTGTTGTTTAAAGCATTCCTGCAGATGTTAAACGTCACGTGGCATCTCTATTTGGGTAAAAAAGGCAAAGGAGTCTCTCCAAGGCAAATGCGAAATGTGATGTAACATTTAACATATGAATTTTAAATGTTAAATTTGATATACAATAAAGTCATATGCTATTTTTTTTTTGAATTATTTATTACATGAGTTCTACAATAATGTAAAGATTTTATAAAATTTTTTAGGATATGGATCTGGTAAAAATATAAATTTATAATAAAATAAAATAATATTAAGAACTAGTGCTGATGTTCCATGTGGGCGTTGTTGGGACCAATGTAATGCGGACTGTCGGAGAAATCAAATCAAGCAACAACTTTGCCACTTTTACCTATGATTGTGAATCTCATATTAGAAAGCACCCGCACCCTTTTAAGATATGTTTAATCCAACAGCGGTTGTTGCTTGGATCAAAGTTTATAGGGATTTTTTTGAAAAAAATTCCTTTAAAATAATAATAATAATAATAATAATAATAGTAAAATGGATGCCAACGATGAGGGTTTCCATTAAGCTGGCATGCAAATTTTGGAAAAAAAAAACATTTTACGGTATCAGTGAAGGACGTGGCATTCTGTGTTATCATGGAATTATGACAAATTTATAAATAAATAAAAAGAGTGAAAAGCCTTCCACTGTTGTTATTTATGTTTGAGCCCTTTGCCTTTTTATTGACCTAAAAGGCTTTTTCTTTTATAGTAAAATTTCCAAGTTTAAAAGACTCAGATCAGGTGATCAGGTCCGTAGAGAGGTGTGGCCCACCATCAAATGCCCCACTAGGAGCAGCAAAACTTTGCAATGGTGAACTTCACAGTAAGTGGTGTGTTAATTTCATTTCCCTAATTTAACATGAGGGGAACCGGAAGGATATGAAAGGAATGGCTAACTACTACCTTGAACCATTTTCTGCCCATGTGTGTCTCTGTCTAGTGTCTACACTTTCAAAAGGAAGACAAACTCCCCTTTGATGTTTCTCAGGACCATGCATCTGATTATTATCCAAATAATTGAAGGTGATACAATCTTCAATCATGGGAGATTTTTCAAGGCAGATCTTGTGAAAAAAAATATAAGTCAATATATTGTGGCCCCCACTAGCAAAAATCAATTTAGGAAGCACTTGGATGGGTTTGATCGATGCTCTGTCCAGCCCGATTTTAACATTGAAAGATTTTTGGGATATTTAGAGGCCGTTCCCTATTCCTCATATTCCTACTACGTTAAATCTATGTTAATTTGCGTTAAATCACAAGGTCCCTTATTTTGATTTTTTCTTTGAGCGGAAGTCCTTTATTTTTTTTGTTAAAGATATTGCATACCAAAAATGCCTTTGAACTGATTGTTACATTATTCCTGTGATTTAGGCGCTAGAATCACGTTTTCATTTTAGTTTCAAATTGGAATTGTCTGATCTGGTTGCATTTTTTTGAAGGGGCATGTATATTCTTCTTCTCTCTTGTTTCTTGTTTCTTCTTTCTCTTCAATGTCTTTTTGGTTTGATTCTTTTATTTTCTTTTTGTTTATATCGTACCTTTGTTTCTTGAAAATATCTGTTCCTTTTTCATTTGTTTGTTAATTGATGAAGTTTTTATTATTATTATTTTCTTTATTCTTTGTTTTTTGAATTTTTTTCGTTCATGATGTTGCAAATCTAGTTTTGATCATAGAAATTTTATCTGTTTATAGTTGTAGTTTGATTGTGCTTTATGAAATGACAATCAGATATAGTTTCATAACTCTTGCAGATCCACAGATTCATTTGTTGTTTATAGTGGATGACGATGCAGATCGAGTTTTGATCATTGATCTAATGTATTTCATAATATATATTCTTGAAAATCTTATCTGTTTGTAAAAGAATTTTGATTTTGTTCATTAATGTTCCATTTTGTTTGTAATGATAATTAGATCTAGATTGTGAATTTGATGTCTAAGATAATATTTGTTCTTTGAGTTTGTAGTACATAGATTGAGTCGTGAGTTTTGAAACAAATGAAATTTATTTTACTATCCATTTTGAATTTCATCTTTTTTTTTAAATTTTATAATATCAGATTTGTTTGCGATTTTGGAAACAAATGAAGCTGTTTCACATTAAAAAAAATGGATTTCATCTGTTCTAAATGTTTGTAATTATATCTCTTTGCATAGATGATCTCTATTTTATTTTCAACATATCATAAATTGTTGATGCAAATAGAATTTCAAATATTATTTGTTTTATGTAATGAAATGTGTTCTACTTTCAAACATAGTTGAGACAGATAGAATTAAAATTTTCAAATAGTTTTTAGTTGTTTGTAATGTTATATGTTTGAATGTATGCTATATATATATAGATTGTGTAGATATGTACTTAAGTTTAAAGTTTGATTTTTATTGTATTTTCAACTTATTGTTGTTTAATTTGTTGAGACAGATATAATTTCAAACATGGATTTCATTTGTTTGATATTTTGAACAAACCAATTGTTCTGTGTTATAGATTTCATCTTAAAAATATACAACAAACAGATAGAATTGAAAAACACAGCAGCAAACATATAGAATTGAAAGAAACAACAACAAACAGATAAAGTTGAAAAACACAGTAGCAAACAGGTAGATTTAAAAAACATAGCAGTAATATATAAAATTGAAAGAAACAACAGCAAACAAATATAGCAGCAAACAGATAGAATTGAAAGAAATAGTAGCAAATAAATGGAATTGAAAAATACAGAAATAATTAGATAGAACTGAAAGGAGCATAGGGAAAGAGAAGATAATTAACAGACAAAAACTGCTTATAGTGCATTTGGTTATGTCATAATTACAGTTTAAATATTGATTTTACTATGCAATTTATTTCTAATGCAATTAGAACTAACAAAATCCAGCCCGACCTGCCAACCCGCCCCTACCCGACCTGTTTCTGACCCGTTTGAAATACGGGTTGGGTTAGGGTTATGATTTACTAACCCGTATAAAACACAGGTCGGGTTAGGGTTGACTCACCTAACCCGCCCTAACCCGTTTGACCTGCTTAGATTTTATTAAATTACCATGACTTTTCAATTTTCATATGACTTTTTTTATTTATGTGGGTCATAAATTATATACTCTTAATATTTCGTGGAGGAGTCATGGAAAATTTTAATACTTAAAAATTAAACTTATTCTTTATTTGAAAATAAAATGTTTTGCAGTTGAAATATTGATATGTGCTTATTATTTTTATGTTGCATATAAATTTACCTCTAAAATATGGACATTAATGAAATACAATATCATTGATGAGTCTTATACTTATGCTCAAATATGAAATCATAAAACTGAACAAAAATTAAAAATGGATTATCTCAAAATCTCAATAAATGGGTTAGAAAATATTTATAGATTCTTTATTTTTTACACCTTGAAAATTGATAAATTATAAATTCATGCTCATTACAATATTTTGAATGAGTCTAGATGTAAGGAGAGCTTTACAAATGAAATTGAGCCACATAAAATGAGTTAAATTATAGAAAAAATGAGAATTAAATATGTTAGGTTAGGTTAACCTAACCCAACCCAACCCGCATTAAATTCGGGTTAGGCGGGTTTAGTCGGGTTGACCTACTGTGGGTGCGGGTTGAAGGTTTGCAACCCGTTTTAAAAACGGATCGGGTTAGGGTTGGAACAAACAAATTCAGGTTCGGGTTGACCCAACTCGTATTTGGTTAACTCGACCCGTTTACTAGGTCTAAATGCAGTTAAATTCTCTTAAATTTTTTGTGTATAATACTTTACTATTCTCTTTTCTAAATATAGGATCTGCATTAATTTGTATCAATGTTGGGACCTTTACTTATAGCTGCTTTTATTATATTTGATTAGCACTTGCAAATCCTCTTCCAATGACTTATTTATACAACTTCAGGGTGGGGCCCAACTTGATGCATGCCGACTATACTACAAGGGGTTCCAGCGATATATGATTGTAAAATTATATTCCTAAAAGGGATATTATAGGTGATGGGGGATAGCTATCATAATCTTATGGTTTAATAACTACAATGATAACTGGAGAATTTTATTATGAATTATGGTTCATGCCTATGATGCCTGGATACGATAAGAATATGATAGGGACATGAGATAGATATAGAAAGGACATAGATTTTACGCATAAAAAGTGAAGTGTCAGATATAATGTAATGTGATACATATCCCATTTTGAAGTATCTGTGTATTATAGGTATATTCTCATAAATATGTCATTTATAGTTTCTTTTCTACCATCTTTTAAGTTAGAGATTAAAAATATGCCTACACTCTTAAAATATAAGAATTATCGATCTATAGCACGACTTTCTAGCGTATCTTTAGTTTTAGTAGGTTAAGCAAATATAGTTGAACATTGGCCTAAATTGGCATAAGAAATGGTAGCATCTTAGTTTCTAACCAAGAATAAGTAGAATGTGTTTTTTTTATAACTCGAATATAACTTTCTTTGTTCTTACTATTGTATTTATGAGTAGCTTGAATTTTTTCCTTTTGGATTTTCTGATATATCTCTAGTAGAATAAAAACTTTTTTAGATAAGCTTTTTAAGGAGGTTTTTTTTTTAAGGGAATGAAAATCTTTTATGCTGTAATTGGTTTGGGTAGCTTCACAATAAATGTTTAAATAAAATAGTAAGTATGTTTTTCAAATATTATTTTCTATTTTTTAATAAAATTTTCATTCATCAATCTTGCAATTTTTCTTCTCTTTTATCATATGCAAAACCAAATAACTTTAGTGTACAAATGTTAGTCTTTTACATTTATTTTCATATTTTCATTTTCCCTTTTTAGCATATCATTTACAAAATTTATTTTCTATATAGTATTTATTTTTCTATTACTTTTTAAATGTTGTTTTAAGTCGTTTAGCTTTATTTTCCAATTTAAGATATTTCTATTTTATTCATAGTTTGTTTCGTGTTTTGATATTTATTTTTGATACTTTGAGAATTTCTCTAGATTTTTATCCTTGTATTTTTAAAATTTCTTTTTTGTGGGACCTGGGCTTAGTACGAGCCTTCTCTACGAGTTCTTTATATGTAAAGCAAATTGGATCTCAAAACAATTTTTTTTTTCAATTTTCATCCATTTGATTTTTACATTCCATTTGTATTTGACCCTCCCCACATTTTGGGCTGGACCCTACATTTTAATACTCCATTATTGTCAATTAATTTCATTGTAATTCATTTTAAATGTCCTCCCATCTTCTTCTCCTAACTGACTTCTTCATTTCTTTCCAAATGTTTTCGACGATTCCTGCAATGGAGAGTCTGTTGTTAATGTCATGGGTTGTAACTCCTCTCTTCATGATTTTTCTACCGTTAAGACTTTGTCCTTCGATTCAGGCAAATCATGGGACAAACTGACAAACTCCATCGGTAGTGAAATCTCCTCTCATTTCTTTTATAATCTCTTTTATAATCATCCGTATTTCTTCTCTTGTTGAAATCTTTACTTCTCCCATCTACTTCTCTTTTATTTATTCTATTTCACACATGTTCACTTCTTTTACTTATTTTATTTTAAGATTTTTATCTTCATCATCACACACGTCATTGGCCTTTATCCTCATTGTCTTCACATCAAACAGCATTTTGCATTCTGCTGCAACGTTGCCCTAATCAATGTGGGCTCCCAAGGCATTTGGTAATGCATCTTTCCCTGTGTACCACTTTTTCTTTTCTTTTTCTTCTTCTCATGTACTTTGATATGGATGTCAACAGGTTGTTTGACAAAATGCCATATTGATCTTTAATGGCAATAATTTATACTTTGGGTTTAGATATGCATATTACATCTTAAAAAATGCCACAATTAGTTACACTTTTTATATGTCTTACCATTGAAGATGTAGTTAAAAGATGTAAAAGTGTAGCTACTCATGAGAAAAGATTAATTTTACCAATAGAATATTAGCACAATGAGATTGTATGAAAATACCTTAACAAAATATTTAGAAGCCTAGACTAGAAGTGCCCAGAATTCTCGCTTTTTACTACTTGTAAACGACTAAAACAAAATACCTTGGCAAAATATTTTGCTGGATTCTCTACACACTTTATGATTGTTAGAAGCCCAAACTTGAAGTGCCTAGATGTCATACTTCTTACTGCCTGTAAACAAATTTATTTAATAGTCATTCATAAGCAACTAATTAAAAACATTCTCAACACAATGATGAAAGGGAAGAAAGCAATTGAAAAGAACATTCACTAATACAATGGAAAAATTTATTAAAACAGGGATAAACCAAAACCGCAATGACCATAGTACCTTCTTCAGTGAATTTCTTCATCGCCAAAATGTTGTCCCCAAATGCGGAGAATGCTTCTTTGGATGGAATGCTGCATTCTTTTTGTTAGGAGATTAGTTACTAGGATGATGTCCAAATTATATATTTGGTGGTAATTTAGCAAATTAATAGAATGAGACTAGAAAGGTTACCGGCACACTACAGCTACAAACTGTCCTATTCACTTTAAAAGATATTTATGTATTTTTTTCAATTTTTTTCACCGTACTAAGAGTAATTATTTGCTATCGTTAGTATTGAATTTGGTTCTGTTGATTCACTGATGGTTGATTGCTTTAGAATGTTAGTTTACTAATATGTGCAGTGCCCTATGGTTCTTCTGCATTATGTTTTTAGGTTTATCTCATTTGCCTGAAGCTGATATACTGCGTCAAGGTGAAAAGCCTGGAAGGGCAAGACCTCCTAGCCCTCGGATTGTCATGGGTCAAGCTTGAAGAGAAATGCAAAAGCTCATAATCTTATCCCTCGAATTGAGGTATCTTCATGTTAACCCAATGCATTATCTGTAAGAAATTTAAATTTTAGAATGCACCTAGCAGTTAGAGTTGCCGGCTGTGCATATTTTGTGTAAGTTAGTTTTATGGTTCAATGGCAAATAGCATTGATGTGATGGGCTCTATCATGAAAGTGGTTGTCTTTAATATCTTCTGATGTGGACTATTTTAAAAATCCTCAAAACTTGAGATGAACAAGTGGGGAGGTTTTTTTTTTTTTTTTTTTCTTTCTTGGATGATAAGTAGGGAGTATGATTAGGTTATAAAACTATTGTGATTAATTTTCTTAGATGAGTACCATTTCGAAAGTATAAGCAACTACTATAACCAATCATTTGAGTAATATTTGGTGGTTTTCTTTCTTATCTTCTTTTTAAACTAGACTACAGTCTATGACATAGTGAGAACAGAAGATAAATACAACCAAACTTTGCCCGGGCTTAAAAATGTAGAAACAAATTGATGGCTCTGATATACATGTGATATGGGAATTTGTTCTTTGGAATCCTTCTTTAGTGGAATTCTGTCATCTACATATTGGATTTATTCTAATACTTTTGAGTCAATTGGAGTCTTTTCTAGATATCTCATATATTGTGATTATGTTATTTGGCAATAGTTAAGGTCTTTTAAGATTGATATGGCAAATTAATGAACTTACAAAATATTCTTGGCTCCTCCCGAAAGCTGATTTTCCACCCACTGAAAAGAATTAAAAAAATAATAAAAATAAATCCTATCATGTGCAAAACTCCAACATTAAATTTATAGTAATATACAAGAGGCTTTAAAATAATTCCACTTTCAAGCCAACAAAAGAAATCAAGAAATTAAAATGTAAATGTATTTATATTTAAGTTCCACTGTGGAAACTCTCAATCGACATGAAAATTTACACAACCAATATGGACTCTTGCAATGGTGAGATAGTTCCATAACATGTAAATCCAAACTGCATGCAACTGATATATAATATAATTTTATAGGGTAAGATCTCACTGATCCAAAGTAAATAAAAAAAATTAAAAACTATAAAAAGAGAATAAAGTGTAGGAAAAAAATCACATGTTATAGAGGAAAATTTTCTGCAAAAGGTTGAAGTCCCTGTCACAACAAACTTTAGATCAATAATTTTACACATATGGAGGAATTGTTCTTTGATGGAACATCAATTGTAGAATCCTCAAAACTTGAGATGAACAAGTGGGGAGTTTTTTTTCTTTGGAATGATGAGTAGGGAGTATAATTAGGTGATAAAATTATTGGTGATTAATTTTCTTAGATGAATACCACTTCGAAAGTATAACCAACTACTATAACCAATCATTTGAGTAATATTTGGTGCTTTTCTTTCTTTTCTTCTTTATAGTTCATCTCTCAAACATCTGCCTTCCGTTCTTCTTTTTCTTTGTTAAACTCCACCTCTCTTAATTATTGATGGGTCCGGTCAAGCCTGATCTAGGGTAACTGTGTAATAAGTCGGTCTAATCTGGACCCTTTGTTATGAGGGCAGATCCGACGGTTGTTATTGCTTAGGGTTACTATTTATTAGGGCTTTTGTTATTCTGAGGGTGTGGTGAGAAGAGAGAGTTGGTTTTCTGCAGAGAAGAACCAAAGGAGAGTTGTGTGCTCTTGTAATCACGAGGAGAGGGCTGTTCTTCTCGTGGGTGATCTCTAACAATAGTGAAACAGGTTTGAATCTCCGTGGACGTAGCCCACATCGGGTGAACCACGTAAATCTGTGTCTTTTGTGTGGAGTGTTTGGTCTTCTGTTTGTTTCTCTTTTCCCAACAACTGGTATCAGAGAGTCAGGTTTAGATCGTGGGATCGTGGAGTTTCGGTTTACAGAAACTTGGATCCGGGCTCGATCTCGCCGTCGCACGCCGTCACCGGAGGAGACGACCGGAGAAGAAAAAAAAAACCGTTTTTCTTCTCTCCTCCCTGCCTGCTGCCACCGCTACCAAGCAGCAGCGCCACCATCTTCCTCTCCGCCACCGCCTGCTGCCCCGCCCGGATCAGACCACCGTGCAACCGCTGCTGCCCCGCTCACGCCGGAGAAGACGAGCGCAGACACCCACTGCGCCGCTGCCAGACCTGAGCAGAAGATCCGCAAATCACGCGTCCCCAATCGCTGTGGTCACCACCGAGATCTTCGCCGGGATCGTCGCCGGAGAAGACGCCATCAACCGCTGTCAACCCGCTGCCGTCGCCGAGAACGAAGGAAGCCGGCAGGTCACGGTCGGTCTCTGTTGCAGAAACAGAGGAAGGAAGAAGGAGAAGCAGGGGTCGGGTCCAGATCCGGGTCAGGTCAGGTGCAACCTGACCCGACTGCAGTCCAGTCCAGAAGCAACAGCGGGTTCGGGTCAGGTCAGGTGCGACCCGACCCGATTTCAGTCCAGCCCAGCAGTTCCGAGGTGGTTTGGATCCCGGTCAGGTCAGGTCCAACCCGACCTGTCTGCAGTCGGCCCAGCCCAGCGCAAACGGACAGTTCCGTCCCGGGTCAGGCGAACCCGACCCGGGTCCGCTCCAGAAGCCCAGCCGACAGCGCAGCGACGTCAGCAGTGACGTCAGCAACGGTCAACGGCCTCGTTTGACCAGATTCGACGGCCAGAATTGTTTTGCATGTTTCGAGGTCATCCGGACTCCAAATTGAGCTCTGTTTTTTTCTGTGTACTCGTTGCGACGAGATCTACGAGATAGACGGAACAGATTGACTGTTTGACTAACAAAAAAATTATCAAGTAAATAGAGCTTGGTTTGAGTGGGAGCAATGACGGACGATACAAAGCAAACAATTGAGAAGTTCAATGGTCAGAATTTCGCATACTGGAAGATGCAGATAGAGGATCTTCTTTACCAGAAAAATTTCTACTTGCCACTTGGTGGAAAAGCCCAGAAGCCTGCAAATATGTCCGATCCAGAGTGGGAGGTGCTTGACAGAAAAGCTTTAGGTACGATCAGACTCTCTTTGAGTAAATCTGTTGCATTCAATATTTCTAAAGAGCAAACCACTGAAGATGTTATGGCTGCCCTTTCACGAATGTACGAAAAACCATCTGCTTCAAATAAAGTACATTTGATGAAAAGGTTGTTTAACATGAAGATGACTGAAGGTGGGATTATCACTGAACATGTAAATGAGTTCAACACAGTCATGAGCCAATTGTCATCGGTAAAAGTACATTTCGATGATGAGATATGAGCATTGCTATTGTTATCATCTTTACCAGACAGTTGGAGTGGTATGGTTACTTCACTGAGTAATTCCTCGGGATCAAGTAAACTGAAATTTGATGATGTTGTGAGTGCTGTCATCGATGAAGAACTTCGCAGGAAATCCTCAGGTGAATCATCAGGAAGTGCATTGAATGTAGAAAACAGAGGAAGGCATACAGAAAGAGGTCAGAGTTGTGGAAGATCGAAATCGAGAAGCAAGTCAAGATCGTCAAAAGGCAAGATTACATGCTGGAATTGTGGCAAAAAGGGACACTTAAAAAAGGATTGCAGAGCCCCAAAGAAAAATAAGTAAAGGAACGGTAACAATGACAATGATGGTGATGCTTCCGCAAATGTTGCAGGTGATACTGTTCATGATGCTTTAATTCTTTCCTTTGATTATAAATCTGAATCTTGGGTCATAGATTCTGGTGCGTCCTTTCATGCCACTGCACACAAAGAATATCTCCAAAATTATGTAAAAGGTGACTTTGGAAAAGTTTATCTCGGTGATGATGAACCTTGTGATATAATTGGCAAAGGAGATGTTCAGATCAAATTGCCAAACGGAGGCACATGGCAATTGAATGATGTCAGGCATGTACCGAGCCTTAGAAGAAACCTCATATCTGTTGGTCAGCTTGCAAGCTCTGGTTATGTCACAACCTTCGGAGGTGACTCTTGGAAGGTGACAAAAGGGAGTATGGTTATTGCTCGCGGTAAAAAGGAAGGTACTCTTTACTTGTCTCATAGCAGTACTAATTCCATTGATGTTGCAGATAAAGGCACAGACACAAACACATGGCATTGTAGACTCGGACACATAAGTGAGAAAGGGATGAAAATCCTTCACTCGAAAGGTAAGCTACAAGATCTCGAGTCTTTGGACTTAGAGTTCTGTGAAGACTGTGTTTTCGGTAAGCAGAAGAAAGTCACTTTCTCCAAAGTAGGGAGGAAACCAAAATCAGAAAGATTGGAGCTGGTTCACACGGATGTGTGGGGACCTACACAGGTATCTTCTCTTGGTGGATCTTCTTACTTTGTTACATTCATTGATGATGCTACTAGAAAATTATGGGTTTATCTTATGAAACACAAGTCTGATGTGTTTGGTATTTTCAAGAAGTGGAGAGCTTTGGTTGAAAATGAAACAGGTCTGAAATTGAAATGCCTAAGGTCTGATAATGGGGGTGAGTACTGCAGCAAGGAGTTTGAGGAGTATTGCTCCACAAATGGAATAAAGCGAGAAAAGACCATTCCTAATACACCACAGCAAAATGGTGTGGCAGAGCGTATGAACAGGACCATTGCAGAGCGTGCCAGAAGCATGAGGCTGCACGCTGGTTTGCCAAAGCAGTTTTGGGCAGAAGCAGTGAGCACTGCTGTATACTTGATCAATCGTGGGCCCTCAGTACCTTTGGATGGTGGATTACCAGAGGAAGCTTGGAGTGGAAAAGAGGTAAATCTTTCACACCTAAAAGTATTTGGTCGTATCTCTTATATTCATGTTGATGCTGAGAAAAGGGACAAACTAGATCCTAAATCCAGAAAATGCACTTTCATTGGATATGGTTCTGATGAATTCGGTTACCGCTTCTGGGATGAAGAAAATAGAAAGATCATCAGAAGCAGAAATGTTGTATTCAATGAGAAAGTCTTGCATAAGGATCGGGATAATGTGCAAAAGGATAATACAGAGTACTTAGACACTGAGGATGTTCCTGAAAATGATGCACCTGAATCACAGGAAAATGTAAACCCACAGGTGGAACCTCACACACCTACACCGGTAAGAAGGTCATCTAGGGTTCATAAGCCTACACAGCGTTATTCACCTTCAATGTATTACTTGTTGTTAACTGATGGTGGTGAACCAGAATGTTATGAAGAGGCAATGTAGGTTGATACTCGGGCTAAGTGGGAGCAAGCCATTGAAGATGAGATGCAATCATTATTATCAAATCAGACATGGGACTTAGTTCAGTTGCCTGAGGGAAAGAAAGCATTGCATAACAAGTGGGTGTACAGGTTGAAGGATGAACATGATGGCAGTAAGAGATACAAGGCCAGATTAGTTGCAAAGGGCTTCCAGCAGAAGAAAGGTATTGATTATTCCGAACTGTTTTCTCCTGTGGTTAAGTTAAACACAATCAGAAGTGTTTTGAGCATTGTGGCCGTAGAAGATTTACATCTTGAACAATTAGATGTCAAAACTGCATTTCTCCATGGTGACTTGGAAGAGGATATCTATATGTATCAGCCACAAGGATATGCTGTCTCAGGAAAGGAAGACATGGTGTGTAAACTCAAAAAGAGTTTGTATGGCTTGAAGCAGGCCCCAAGACAGTGGTATATCAAATTTGACAGGTTTATGTGCAACACAGGTTATAAACGATGTCATGCAGACCATTGTTGTTATTATAAAAACTTCGATAACTGTTATATCATTCTCCTTTTGTATGTGGATGACATGCTTGTTGCAAGTTCAAACATGCAAGAAATATATAATCTGAAGAAACAGTTGTCAACGGAGTTTGAAATGAAGGATTTGGGGGCTGCGAATCAAATTCTCGGCATGAGAATTACTAGAGACAGAACAAATCGTACATTGAAATTGTCTCAGGCAGAATATGTTGAAAAGGTCCTACACAGATTCAACATGCAAGGTGCTAAGCCAGTTAGCACTCCACTAGCAAGCCATTTCAAACTCTCAAAAGAGTTGTCTCCTAAGACAGAACAGGAGAGAGATGACATGTCAAAGATCCCATATGCTTCAGCTGTTGGCAGTTTGATGTATGCTATGGTTAGCACAAGACCTGATATTGCTCATGCAGTGGGAGTTGTAAGCAGATTCATGGGTAACCCTGGAAAAACACATTGGGAAGCAGTTAAGTGGATTCTCAGATATCTGAGAGGAACTACTAATGCAGCATTGTGTTTTGGCGGACCAAAACTCAAACTGGAGGGTTATGTTGATTCAGACTTGGCAGGAGATCTTGATAGAAGTAGGAGTACTACTGGATATGTCTTCACCTTGGGTAGTGCAGCAATCATTTGGAAATCACAATTACAGGATGTTGTTGCACTTTCTACTACAGAAGCAGAATATGTCGCCGCTACAGAAGCTAGCAAGGAAATGATTTGGTTACAGGAGCTAATGGAAGAGTTGAGTAAGAAGCAGGAGGACAGCAAGCTGTACAGTGATAGTCAGAGTGCCATTCATCTTGCGAAGAATTCGGCCTTTCATCCAAGAACCAAACACATTCGGATTAGATATCACTTCATTCGGTGGCTTCTCGAAGAAAAGGTGTTGAAATTGGATAAGATTCCCACAAGTCAGAATCCAGCAGACATGCTTACAAAGGTGGTGCACATCGAGAAACTGAAGCTGTGCTCAGCTTCAGTTGGACTTCTTGTTTGAAGACAAGGTGATGAGATTTGAACCTGTGTTCTGTTGTTGTTACTGCCATTCAGAATGATTAGTCTTCAAGTGGGAGATTGATGGGTCCGGTGAAGCCTGATCTAGGGTAACTGTGTAATAAGTCGGTCTAATCTGGACCCTTTGTTATGAGGGCAGATCCGACGGTTGTTATTGCTTAGGGTTACTATTTATTAGGGCTTTTGTTATTCTAAGGGTGTGGTGAGAAGAGAGAGTTGGTTTTCTGCAGAGAAGAACCAAAGGAGAGTTGTGTGCTCTTGTAATCACGAGGAGAGGGCTGTTCTTCTCGTGGGTGATCTCTAACAATAGTGAAACAGGTTTGAATCTCCGTGGACGTAGCCCACATCGGGTGAACCACGTAAATCTGTGTCTTTTGTGTGGAGTGTTTGGTCTTCTGTTTGTTTCTCTTTTCCCAACAATTATGAACCTACAGGGCAAATGATAGTTAATGTCAACCACTATTAGAATTTTTATTGCAAACAACAATAAGAGTAAATGACATGATAAAATGGTTTTACTATACTATAGATGAACATGCATCTTTATAGTTATAGTTCTATTTTTCTATATTTTCCTAAATTTGTTAATAAATTGGTTATAACTAATTGATGGCAACATAATGCTATAAATGAAACTGAATGCCATCATCATCATCTTCTATAAAAATGTCGAAATATCAAGGCACCCATGATAAATTTCTGTACTCAATTCTGGTGCTTGTGTCGCTAAAGCAAGTAGAAACGCTTTGGACAAATGTCTCTATAAATAAAACGAGACATGTAGATTTCAGCAACTGATGATAAAATTATTAACTCATTAGCAATAAAGAGAATTGGATGATGTAGACTTATAGTTGGCATTCAGTCTTCTAGAATGGGAAAGGGGTAACAAGAAATATTTGAATCCAAAGGAAGAATGGGGAATAGCACAAGTTATCTATGATGCCTCAAATGATTTAGAGAAGGCTTGGATTTGCATGTGAACATATATCAATGAGGTGTATCACTAAGGATAATTGACAAACACAACTCACACGAATAGGAAAAACAAGACACCAATTAGCATACAAGCCCACTGGATTCTACCTCTCCTCTCCTCTCCTCTCCCAACTCTCCATTCAAATGGTCCACCAAAGAAAATGCAGTGATCAAAACAAAAAGATATAACAAAATAAAAACCCGTGTAATTACAATTTTCAGAAGGCAAAACAACATCTACGACCAACTAGGTAAGGTGTACTGCATAACATAGAACATAAAAAGAATTAATTTTGGCTCTCTATGGTATGGTTCACCAAGTTTCGAGGATTTCCTTGGGTGCCCACATCTCATAATCTTAAAGGCATTTGTAGAACCGAATCTTTGTCTGGAAAATAATCCCCAAATACACCACATTAGTGTCATTTTGACATAAGAATATCAGTGTCACGCTTAGAGTTGTTAAATTTCAAATATTTTAGCTTCCTATAACATTGTCAAAGCATCTGTTATCACTCATATCAAATCAATGATTTCTTTTCCTCAAAATTCAACAAATAAATTTCTCTATTTACACTTATATTGTTTCATGCAACTGTAGAATGAAACAACATAATGGATGGTTTGTTTTGATCAGTAGATCTTTCGTTGGAAACCACTTCATATTATTCAAATGTGTGTTTCAGTGGAGTAAGTGAGTGCCACCCACATTGTGGTATTTGTCCTCTTTGGTGAATGACTTAAGATGGGATTCTCAGTAGATGCCTACGATTAATCCCTTGATAAAATGCTTTTTTTTAATGTTCATGTATCTACTATGAATTTGAACTATTATTCTCACATTCAGTTGTTGTGACCGTGCTTTTTATAGCATCCCATTTGTCACGACCCGAGCCCAGGGTTCGGGGGTTAGCAAAAGCCAAACCTAGTGACACACGTACTCCCGTGCCTGTACACGTAGACCGAGTCTAAATGCACACGCACAAGGGAACATTCACACGTGCCAAACTTGTACGCGGAAGCTGTAAATATCAGACACATTAAACTAACAATGCAAGAAGAGAATACCAAGAACGAACTGACACAATTACATATGAAAGTCTTACAAAAAGAACAAAAGAATATATACAATAATGACATGTCATGCCAAATACAAGTCTGAAAATCCGCAAAACAAGACTCCAATGATGCATGCCAAGAACGCTCTCCCATGGAGTGATCACATCCACTCCTCTAGGCCTGAGGGGGCCTCGGGGGTCTCAACTGGAGCCTGGCCGACCGGCGAGGGTTCGGCAGGGGGATCTGGGCCTGCAACATCAAAAACAACTGTGAATACAACGATTCAGCAAAGTATAACCCATAACAAGTTAACACACGCTGTGTCTAATAGAATAGAGAACATCATGTAAATTAAAGAAGGCATTTTCGTATACTAGGCGGTCATGCAAGAAGGAAATATGCTACATGAATCAATGAATACATGCTGTGTACATACTAGTGGCTACTACATTACCATATGCTCCCAAAAGAGGGATCTTATAACGTGCAAAGAACACCATTGTCCGGGCCAGGGTACAATGGGTCTCGGTTTCCTGGGGTCCGGTTCCCCAAGACATATCCTTACTGCAGCAAGTCCATATAACTATACCAAATTCACCCCGTCGGGATCCTAAGGCTGAGGCTAAGTAGTGCCTGACCATATAGAGTCAATCATAAAAACCCTGAGTAGATCGTGATAACATATCATACTGGCATATTTGTGAGTGAACATATCATACATGCATACTCAAGGTAAAGAACCACAATGTAAATAGAACTGAACACAAGTAAACATGTCGGAGAGTTGAGATCAAGGATCGAATGCAATATGTTATACAACAAGTCATGCGAGATCGAATCATCTTTATTTACAAACCAATTCTAATCTAATTATCCGGTGTTTCTAACCGTGCATGATGATGTAGTTTTAAGTTATTCGAGGCACCGTTGTCTAGTGTTGCATTGAATTGGGCGGTGCATGAAGTCCCTTAAACCAACACCCATGGGGAGGTGCTTAACATCCGGATAATGAACATGAATGATTTGCAGCCCTCGAGATCATTCACGCGTTGTATCATATTCCGTTAGGCAGGTCTAGGTGCTCTACATTCCATCATGAAGGCCATATCGGTCCTTTCCATTACACCTATCCTTGTTTTCTTTCATTAATCTAATGTGGATACGGCTTAGCCGTGTGTGTGCTACGGCTTAGCCGTGTGTGGTCTACGGCTTAGCCGTGGCAGGGCCGTAGAAGATCTGTCAGTCGCTGACTCTCAGTTATTCCAGAAAGTGCACCCTGTATTGATCTACGGCTGGGCCACGGCTGAGCTTCGGCTTAGCCGTAGGGCAATCCACGGCTTAGCCGTGCCCTAGCCGTAGAGAAAAACTGGGTTTTTCTCCTCTCTGGACTTTGAGCCGTAAGAGGCATACGGCTTAGCCGTACCTGCACGAAATCAGTAATCTGAAACATGTACAGAATGTCTGGGAAAGCATCAGAATTTCAATTCTCCAATGGAGATAGACAAGGTAGTAAGCAAATGGGCTGTAAACACATTTTTCCATACACATTAATGTGAGCTAACCAAGATCAAAATCATACCAACATGGGTTCTCACAAGAGATGGTTATACTTGCCTCAATTTGGAAATCAATTGCACAATTCGTTGTCCTCAAGCCCAAACACAACCTAACACAATCAAAACCACATGCATGCATGAGGAGTGGAATCACAGACACACCAAGCAACAATAGAAACAAGAGGGAGAAGAAATAGAGAAAGGAGATGAGAGGGATGAATGATTTCCAACTCACCTCACATGCAAGAACCCAAATTCCTCTTGATCGATGGAGGAGAGAATTCAAGTGAAGGAGGGAGAGAATTGAGCTCCACGTGCAGTTGAGGAAGAAAAATGAGAGAGAACGAGAGTGTTTGGTCGATGGGTGCTGTATATATAAGTAATGGTTTGTCCGAATTACAATGAAGGCCAAATTAGAATGCTAATTTCAGTTTGAGTCAAATCCAGGTCCAATCGAGTCACACGACCTCGGTTGCAAATGATGTAGTTACGAAAGTTAACGAGCTCAACGAAAGACACGTGTTGACATCAAGATGATGCAAAAATGACCATGTCTAAGAAAAGCTAAAATTACGAAAAAGGGCTTGGTCTACTTAATCCAGGTCAAACTCAACCCAACTACCTATCCATGACCCGTAACGAAAATAAAACACAAACAAAGTACGATTAGCAACGAAAACAAGATTAACTAGCCGCTAAACGAGGTCAAGCTGGGTCGGAGTGTTACATCCTCCCCTACTTGAGAATCATTCCGTCCTCGGAATGCACACTAACTCACTCATACCTGGGAAAACAAATCGGGGTACTGTCGTGCCATCTGCTCTTCTAACTCCCAAGTAGCCTCATCGGGACTGTGATGCTCCCAAAGCACTTTGACCCATCGAATTGTCCTGGTGCGGAGTATCTGCTCTCGGGTTCCCACGATACGGAGCGGTCGCTCAACGTATGCAGCACTCGGCTGAATCTGAACTTCGTCGTAACGAATGACATGGGAGGGATCATGGACATATTGCCGAAGCATCGAAACGTGAAAAACGTTGTGCACTCCTGAAAACATCTCGGGAAGTTCTAATCGATAGGCCAAATCACCAATTCGACTCTTGATCTCGAACGGTCCGACATAGCGTGGAGCTAACTTGCCTTTCTGATCGAAACGGATTGTACCCTTCATCGGCGAGACCTTCAGGAATACCCACTCACCAACTTGAAACTCTAATGGCCGTCTGCGAGTGTCTGCATAACTCTTCTGCCTCGACCGAGCAACTTTCAAGTTCTCAATGGCTTTCTATACCTTCTCCGTAGTCTCGGCAATGATCGTCGGCCCGTGAAAACTTCGAGTTCCAACTTCTTCCCAACAAACCGGACTTCTACACTTCTTTCCGTACAATGCTTCGTATGGCGCCATCCCAATGCTCTCGTGGAAGCTGTTGTTATAGGCGAACTCGCACAACGATAGATGAAGATCCCATTCTTTCTCGTAGCTCAATACGCTGGCTCGCAACACATCCTCCAAAGTCTGAATCGTCCGCTCTGATTGGCCATCCGTCTGTGGGTGGTATGCCGTGCTGAAGCTCAACTTCGTACCCAAAGCTTCTTGGAACGCTCTCCAGAAAGATGAAACAAAACGGCTGTCCCGATCGGATACAATCGACACGGGGGTACCATGGAGCCTGACGATCTCATCCACGAACTTCCTAGCCATCTCTGAAAACGTCATACCCTTCCGAAAAGGAATGAAATGGGCTGACTTCGTCAATCGATCTACAATCACCCAAATGGCGTTGTTCTTCCTGCTCGTCGGCGGTAACCTGGAAACGAAGTCCATGGTGATATTTTCCCACTTCCACTGCGGTATATGCAAAGGATGCAACGAGCCTGGCGGTCTCTGATGATCTGCCTTCACCTTCTGGCATGTCAAACAGCGAGCAACAAAGCCTGCTACTTCTCTCTTCATGTTGATCCACCAGAAGCGATCTTTGAGATTCTGAAACATTTTTGTGCTGCCTGGGTGCATCGCGTATCTAGCATAATGCGCTTCGTTCATCAGTTTCTCCTTGAAATCATCGACTGCTGGCACGCACAACCTACTCCGAAAATAGAGTACACCATCCTCGAGTCTGAAATAGGGTCTGTCTCCAATGTGGTCTCGAATGCGCTTCAAGGTTAGATCTTCAAATTGTCTGTCTTTAATCTGCTGAATCATCTCAGGCTGAAACACTAGCGTACTGGCCAAAGTCACGCACTCATCCACTAGTTTTACTTCAACAGGGAGACCATGGAACTCTAAGAGGAAACTGCTCAATAGCTGCACTGACTCTGCTTTTCGACTGAGCGCATCTGCCACCACATTCCCCTTGCCTGGCTGATATTTGATCGGGAAATCATAATCCTTAATAAGCTCAAGCCATCTCCGCTGTCTCATGTTCAGCTCCTGCTGTGTGAATAGGTACTGTAAACTGTGGTGGTCAGAACGAACCTCAAACTGCACACCATACAGATAATGTCTCCACAGCTTCAATGCAAACACGATGGCTGCCAATTCCAAATCATGGGTGGCGTGATTCTTCTCATGTTCTCGCAACTGTCTCGATCCATATGCAATAACCTTCCCGTGCTGCATCAACACACAACCTAGACCAACTCGAGAAGCATCTGAATAAACCACGAATCCTTCACTACCATCTGGCAAGGCTAACACGGGGACCGTAGTCAACTTCTCTTTCAAAGTCTGGAAACTGGCTTCACACTCCTCAGCCCAATCAAATGGTACATTCTTCCTGGTCAACTTCGTCAAAGGAGAAGAGATCTTAGCAAAGTCCTGGACAAATCGACGATAGTAACCTGCTAGACCAAGGAAACTACGAACTTCTGTCACTGTTTTGGGGCTAGGCCAATTCACCACTGCCTCCACTTTAGATGGATCAACTGCCAATCCTTCTCGTGAAATGATATGACCTAAAAATGCCACCTGGTCAAGCCAAAAATCACACTTCGCCAACTTAGCAAACAATCGATGTTCTCTCAACAACGACAAGGCTTTTCTCAAATGCTCCCTATGCTCCTCTGCTGACTTAGAATATATCAAGATATCATCAATAAAGACAACTACGAACTGGTCCAAGAAAGGAGCAAAGATCTGATTCATCAATGCCATAAAAGCTGCAGGTGCATTGGTTAGTCCAAAAGGCATCACGAGGAATTCATAATGTCCATAACGAGTCCTGAAGGCAGTCTTAGGAATGTCATCTTCTTTGACCCTCAACTGGTGATATCCAGATCTCAAATCAATCTTAGAAAAATAGGCTGCACCCTGAAGTTGGTCAAACAACTCATCAATCCTGGGTAGGGGGTACTTGTTCTTGATAGTCACTTTGTTCAGCTGTCGATAGTCTATGCATATCCGAAAAGTACCATCCTTCTTCTTGACAAACAAGACTGGCGCTCCCCAAGGTGAAACGCTCGGGCGAATGAAACCCTTGTCCAAAAGCTCCTGCAATTGCTTTTTCAACTCAAACAATTCAGCTGGGGCCATGCGATACGGAGCCTTGCTGATCGGTGCCGTGCCGGGAACAAGCTCAATGGCGAACTCCACATCTCGAACCGGGGGTAAGTCTGGCACATCGTCTGGGAAAATGTCGGGAAAGTCACAGACCACCTGAATCTCACCTAGCTGCTTCGTCTCCTTCTTCGCTGAGATAAAGGCAATGAAGCCTTCACACCCTCGGCGGATCAAGCGATCTGCCTTACACGCCGAGATCACACGTCTGGGGCATCTCTGCTGACTGCCCTCAAAACGGAAGCCCTTGCCTAAATCGAAGAAGATCGTCCTGTTGTAACAGTTAACACAGGCACGATATCGAGCGAGCCAATCCATACCAAGGATCACGTCGAAGTCTAGCATCGACAACAGGATCAAATCAACAGGTAACTGATGACCTGCAATCTGCACATCGCAATGGGGGTAGTACATACTACACTCCACTCACTTGCCAACTGGGGTGAATACAGCCAGCACATATGGCAACGGCTTAGACGGCTGATGCAACCGCTCGGCGAAACGAGGTGCTACATAAGACCGTGTAGACCCCGAATCGAACAATGCTAATGCCTCGACGTGCGAAATCAAACAGTACCTTCAACCACCTGAGGATCCTCGGCACTCTCATGGGTAGCAGCGTAAGCACGGGCTGTCTGGCGAGGCTGTCTCGAGCCTGGACGAGCTGACTGTGGTTTGCTCGGAGCTGTAGGTGCGCTGGGTCTGCTAGGAACTGCACCGGAGGTAGGACCAGATGGGGCTGCACCGGAGGCTCTATATCGAGGACAATTGGCGATCATATGCTCCCTCGAACCGCAGATAAAACAAGCACCTGCCTTCCTCCAACACGCGTCAGTCGCGTGGTTCTTGCCACAATGCCCACAAGTCACTCCAGTAGAACTAGAAGTACTCTGCTGGCCTTTGGTCTTCTTCTGTACTTGCCCTCGTGCACTGAAAGGCGGCTGTCGCTTGGGCTCAATGGCTCTCGCAGCTTGGTGGATGGCCTCGGCAGAATAGGCCCTATCCACTGCATCGTCAAACGTAGCCGGACGTTGAAACGCAGTCACGTGATGCATGTACCGGGGATGCAAGCCTTCAACAAACCGGTTCACCTTCCTCTCTTCAGTGCTGATCATGTCCGGAGCAAAATGCGACAACTGCATAAACTTGTTCACATATTCTGCTACTGTCATTTGCTGCTGGCGGAGGGCTAAAAACTCAACCTCCTTGGCTCGAAACACATGAGCCGGGATGAACTTCCTCCTGAACTGCTGCTTGAACATCTCCCAAACCGTCGCACTAGGAATGTCTCTGTATGAGTCTTTTACGCTTTTCCACCAAGTTTTTGCGACATCTCTAAACATAGAAGTTGCTAGTCCGACTTTCTGCCGGTTCGTGCACACGACGGTCTCAAAAACATCCTCTGTTTGCTCCAACCACTGTTTTGCCTTCAATGGCTCTTCTGTCCCAAAGAACTCAATAGCTCCTCGCTTGCGAAATTTACCGTAGAGGGCATTCGGGTCACTCTCTCGAGGCTGCAAGATCACCTGTTGGTCTACATGTGACTGAACTGGGGCTTGACTTTGTCGGTCTAACATGGTGGTAACTTGTGCTTGCAAGTTCTGCATTGATTGCGATTGTGCTTGTAGAGACTGAAATAGCATAAGGATGCGTTCATCTGTGTTCTGTGTCTGCGGTGACGGTGCGGATCCGCTTTCATTATTTCCGGCGTTCTGCTGAGAACCGGAACCTGATGCCATCTTGAAAAAGGGAAAAGTCAGACACAAACACAAAACAAGTGCGCCCAACAAGCCCCAAAATCTAGAAAGATCACAAAGCAATAATCGTATCCTCACCACGATCCTACATGCCTACATGCTTATCATCTAGAACAAGGAATGAGCAAGAAATGCTCTGATACCATACAATACGTATGTCACGACCCGAGCCCAGGGTTCGGGGGTTAGCAAAAGCCAAACCTAGTGACACACGTACTCCCGTGCCTGTACACGTAGACCGAGTCTAAATGCACACGCACAAGGGAACATTCACACGTGCCAAACTTGTACGCGGAAGCTGTAAATATCAGACACATTAAACTAACAATGCAAGAAGAGAATACCAAGAACGAACTGACACAATTACATATGAAAGTCTTACAAAAAGAACAAAAGAATATATACAATAATGACATGTCATGCCAAATACAAGTCTGAAAATCCGCAAAACAAGACTCCAATGATGCATGCCAAGAACGCTCTCCCATGGAGTGATCACATCCACTCCTCTAGGCCTGAGGGGGCCTCGGGGGTCTCAACTGGAGCCTGGCCGACCGGCGAGGGTTCGGCAGGGGGATCTGGGCCTGCAACATCAAAAACAACTGTGAATACAACGATTCAGCAAAGTATAACCCATAACAAGTTAACACACGCTGTGTCTAATAGAATAGAGAACATCATGTAAATTAAAGAAGGCATTTTCGTATACTAGGCGGTCATGCAAGAAGGAAATATGCTACATGAATCAATGAATACATGCTGTGTACATACTAGTGGCTACTACATTACCATATGCTCCCAAAAGAGGGATCTTATAACGTGCAAAGAACACCATTGTCCGGGCCAGGGTACAATGGGTCTCGGTTTCCTGGGGTCCGGTTCCCCAAGACATATCCTTACTGCAGCAAGTCCATATAACTATACCAAATTCACCCCGTCGGGATCCTAAGGCTGAGGCTAAGTAGTGCCTGACCATATAGAGTCAATCATAAAAACCCTGAGTAGATCGTGATAACATATCATACTGGCATATTTGTGAGTGAACATATCATACATGCATACTCAAGGTAAAGAACCACAATGTAAATAGAACTGAACACAAGTAAACATGTCGGAGAGTTGAGATCAAGGATCGAATGCAATATGTTATACAACAAGTCATGCGAGATCGAATCATCTTTATTTACAAACCAATTCTAATCTAATTATCCGGTGTTTCTAACCGTGCATGATGATGTAGTTTTAAGTTATTCGAGGCACCGTTGTCTAGTGTTGCATTGAATTGGGCGGTGCATGAAGTCCCTTAAACCAACACCCATGGGGAGGTGCTTAACATCCGGATAATGAACATGAATGATTTGCAGCCCTCGAGATCATTCACGCGTTGTATCATATTCCGTTAGGCAGGTCTAGGTGCTCTACATTCCATCATGAAGGCCATATCGGTCCTTTCCATTACACCTATCCTTGTTTTCTTTCATTAATCTAATGTGGATACGGCTTAGCCGTGTGTGTGCTACGGCTTAGCCGTGTGTGGTCTACGGCTTAGCCGTGGCAGGGCCGTAGAAGATCTGTCAGTCGCTGACTCTCAGTTATTCCAGAAAGTGCACCCTGTATTGATCTACGGCTGGGCCACGGCTGAGCTTCGGCTTAGCCGTAGGGCAATCCACGGCTTAGCCGTGCCCTAGCCGTAGAGAAAAACTGGGTTTTTCTCCTCTCTGGACTTTGAGCCGTAAGAGGCATACGGCTTAGCCGTACCTGCACGAAATCAGTAATCTGAAACATGTACAGAATGTCTGGGAAAGCATCAGAATTTCAATTCTCCAATGGAGATAGACAAGGTAGTAAGCAAATGGGCTGTAAACACATTTTTCCATACACATTAATGTGAGCTAACCAAGATCAAAATCATACCAACATGGGTTCTCACAAGAGATGGTTATACTTGCCTCAATTTGGAAATCAATTGCACAATTCGTTGTCCTCAAGCCCAAACACAACCTAACACAATCAAAACCACATGCATGCATGAGGAGTGGAATCACAGACACACCAAGCAACAATAGAAACAAGAGGGAGAAGAAATAGAGAAAGGAGATGAGAGGGATGAATGATTTCCAACTCACCTCACATGCAAGAACCCAAATTCCTCTTGATCGATGGAGGAGAGAATTCAAGTGAAGGAGGGAGAGAATTGAGCTCCACGTGCAGTTGAGGAAGAAAAATGAGAGAGAACGAGAGTGTTTGGTCGATGGGTGCTGTATATATAAGTAATGGTTTGTCCGAATTACAATGAAGGCCAAATTAGAATGCTAATTTCAGTTTGAGTCAAATCCAGGTCCAATCGAGTCACACGACCTCGGTTGCAAATGACGTAGTTACGAAAGTTAACGAGCTCAACGAAAGACACGTGTTGACATCAAGATGATGCAAAAATGACCATGTCTAAGAAAAGCTAAAATTACGAAAAAGGGCTTGGTCTACTTAATCCAGGTCAAACTCAACCCAACTACCTATCCATGACCCGTAACGAAAATAAAATACAAACAAAGTACGATTAGCAACGAAAACAAGATTAACTAGCCGCTAAACGAGGTCAAGCTGGGTCGGAGTGTTACACCATTTATCTAAATTAAGTCGTGGCTCTTAGCTTTTACTTGCATCTTTTCCCACAATCTCATGTCATGTAGGTTTTTTTGTTGTTCTTAAAGGTGTTGTGTCATTTATATGTTATTGGACTTAAATTTCTTTTCAATGAAACATGATGCAACTCTTATTGTAATGCAAATATAAAGGAAAAGGGTTTTATGGTATTCATAAGTGACACATAGGACGGGTACCATCTTATCCATATCAAGTACCCAATTCAACTGATTTGTTTAAAATTTTAGGTTACTATTCTCATTCACCTTCAATGTTCCACTGGTCCGTTTGTTTTTCTTTGATGAATAAAGTTACAATGGACGAATGAATATTAGTACCATGTTGACCATTATGCAGGTTTAGACCTGGCAAATGGGTCAAATTAACTAAATTCGGGTCGGGTGAATTCGAACCTGAATTTATTGGTTCCAACCCGAACTTGACCTATTTTTAAAATGGGTTAGAAACCTTCAACCTGCACCCATGGCAGGTCAACCTGACCTGACCCGCCTAACCCGTATTTGATGCCTGTTAGGTCGGGTTGATCTGACCTAACATATTTAATTTCTATTTTGTATATGATTTAACTCATTTTATGTGGCCCAATTTCATTTCTGAAGCTCTCATTACATCTAGATTCATTTAAAATGTTGTATTGAGTATGAATTTATGATTTATCAATTTTCAAGGTGTAAAAAAAGGGAAATCTATAAATATTTTCTAGTTTAATTTTTATTTAATTTTATAATTCCATATTTGAGTATAAGTACAAGACTTATCAACGATATTGTATTTTATTCATATTCATATTTTAGAGGTAAACTTATATGCCAACATAAAAGTAAAAAACACATATCAATATTTCAACTACAAAAACATCAAATTTTCAAATAAAAAAAATAAAATTTATATTTTAAGTAGTAAGATTTTACATAACTCCATAAAAGATTAAGAGTATATAGTTTATAGCCCACATGAATAAGAAAAGTCATATGAAAATTGAGAAGTTATGATAATTTAGTAAAATCTAAATGAGTGAGGGCAGATCAGCCCTAACTCAACCCGTTTTTATATGGATTGGTAAATCCTAATATTAACCCGACCCGTATTTTAAACGGGTCGTGTTAAATGGTCAGAAATGAGTCGACTCAAGCTGGATTTTGCCAGCTCTATGCAGGCTGCATATTAAAAACAACTACTAGTAACACTAATATTGTAACACATGATAACGATCTTTTAATGTAGAAGGTAATATTGGTATTGCCACACCCTGGGCTCGAGATTAGGTTATTACGGATAGACCCATAACATGGCATGTGTAATCTTGTAATAATTCATGCCGTACTAAGGCAAACATGAACCATTACAAGGAAATTTTAAAATTTTTCTCATATGTGTGGAAGATCCATAATAAGTACATTTAAATCAAACAGCGGAACTTAGTGCTTAGTGCACCCAATGAATACCCTGTGATAGTATAAGATCCTAAATAAATACCTATTTAACATTCTATAATTAAACTACTCAAAGAGTTATCAAGATGATCATAATCTCATGCATAATACTAGTTTCTGAATGTATATAATATTTATAGTGGATGATGATGCAGATCTGGTTTTGATCATTGATCTAATATGTTTCATAATATATATTCTTGAATATCTTATCTGTTTGTAAAAGAATTTTGATTTTGCTCATTAATATTCCAGTTTGTTTGTAATGATAATTAGATCTAGATCGTGGATCTGATGTCTAAGATAATATTTGTTCATTGAATTTGTAGTAAATAGATTGAATTGTAAGTTTTGAAACAAATGAAAGTTGTTTTACTACCCATTTTGAATTTATTTATTTATTTTTATAATATCAGATTTGATTGCGATTTTAGAAACAAATGAAGTTGTTTCACATTAAAAAATGGATTTTCTCTGTTTTAGATGTTCGTAATTATATTTGTTTGAATGGATGATCTTTATTTTATTTTCAACATATCATATATTGTTGATGCAGATAGAATTTGAAACATTATTTGTTTTATATAATGAAATGTACTCTACTTTCAAACATAGTTGAGACAGATAGAATTAAGAATTTCAAACAGTTTTTAGTTGTTTGTAATGTTATTTGTTTGAATGTATACTATATATGTATATTGTGTAGATATGTACTTAAGTTTGAAGATTGATCTCTATTTTATTTTCAACTTATTGGTATTTAATTTATTGAGATAAATAGAATTTCAAACATGGATTTCATTTGTTTGATATTTTAACAAACTGGCTGTTCCGTGTGTAGATATGTACTTAAGTTTGAAGTTTGATCTCTATTTTATTTTCAACTTATTGGTATTTAATTTATTGAGATAGATAGAATTTCAAACATGGATTTCATTTGTTTGATATTTTGAACAAACTGACTGATCCGTGTTACAGATTTCATCTTAAAAAAGACAACAATAAACAGATAGAATTAAAAAACACAGCAGCAAATATATAGAATTGAAAGAAACAACAGTAAATAGATAGAGTTGAAAAATACAGTAGCAAATAGATAGATTTAAAAAATACAGCAGTAAACAGATAGAATTGAAAAAAACAACAGAAAATAGATAGAATTGAAAGAAATAGCAGCAAAAGATGGAATTGAAAAATACAGCAATAATTAGATAGAATTGAAAGGAACATAGGGAAAGAAAGTCAATTAACAGATACAATTGAAACACAGCATAAGCATACAAATTAAATTCAAAAGAAACATAAAAAAATGTCAAACAACTAACATATACAATTGTAAAACACCATAAACTACTTGACCTTCAGGAATCTATTTGTTTATCTGATAAAATTGTAAAATCCACAATTTTATATGTTACAACAGACAAATCCATCTGTTTGTTATTTCATGATGTACATGAATAAATGTTAAGTTCACGAATTGAATTTAATTGTGTAAGTTACACACAAAAGCAGACATTTTTTTTTCTAGCCAAATGGACGTGGAAAGATCATAAATTCACTTTTCTTTAAGCATATGATTTGAAAATAGATTTCATCTATTTGGTATAATGAAATTTAAAAATGATGTCATCTGTTTGGTATAATACTATTTAATGCAACATATAAAATACCAATGGTCTTAACAGTGATTTCATTTGTTTGTTATTATACTCTTGAGTGAAACAGATGAAATATCAACCACATGGATCATCATTTTATATATTTCGTATAATTTTCTACACAGGCAACAGATACAATTGCAAAAATTTTAAGTTGATCCAAGTTACAAAAAGATCAATTTGATTTATTTTGAGACATTAATGTGGGAATAATTCTCAGATTTGAGTAGTTTTTTACTTACTTGATAGTGCAATTCTCGGATGGGACAATGGAGAAGATTCTCAGATTTGTATTTTAAGTTGCTCGATTTTGTAGTTTAATGAAGAAGACTCTACTGTATGTGATGAGATTTTCTTCATCTATAAGCTCGAGTTGCAAAGAAATGAAGATGGTGTGGTTTTGAAATGTTGAATTTTAAATGTACATACTTAATAATTATAAGGGTCATTTTTTGTAAAAATACTCTCGCTTTTTTAACTTAAAGACCTAACATAGCAATAAATATTTTGCTGGACGTATGATATTTTGGGAAAATATCTAGGAACCTTTAGCAAAAACTCCCATTTTTTATACCTGGATCTAGGCCTAATGATTTTCAATCATATACAGATCCAAGTCTGAGGCTTTCCTAAAAATTAAAGGTGTTCATAGGTCAGGCAAAAGCTTCTTCTAAATAAAGGCTCAGATCCAACACAATTAATTACTTGGCTAGAAAATTGGGCCTAACCCTTGAGCCTCATAGGCCCAAAATCCATCCCAACGCATGGGGACTTAGTTGGGCCTAGGGTGATCCAAACCATGAGCATCTCTTCTTCAAACCCTTACATATATCAGGTCCAGTCACGTCCATGAGTAACAATTTAAATAACAAATTCAGCATCTTAAGAACTCTTCCTTACCCTAGTGGTAAGGAGTTTATGTTCTTATTGATAGGTCAAGGGTTCAAACCTTGCCTCCGCCTATTTTGTTTATGTGAGTTTAGATTTCTTCACATGTGTGAGTTGTGTCTTGTATCAGGTTTGAGTTGTATCTTGTCCCTCACATGGGTGGGTCTCCATTACCTCGTATGTGTAAGTTGTGTGTGTCCTCACATGTGTATGAGTTGCATGAGTGTTGAGTTGTGTTGTATTTGGGTCGCAGCCACTCAACTGAGTTGACCAAAAAAAAAAAAATCAACATCTTAGATTTGTAGATGATAATATTACAGAAATCACAAGGAAAAAATTTGCTATAAGGATTATATCATTATTGAATTAATAGGTCTAAGCTTAAGCCATTAACAGAGGGTCTCATCCAGTATGGGGCCAGGAAATGGACTGATCTATGGGCGTCCAAATTGGGGCCCAACATTGTGCTTTTCAAGGTCAGAGCTACTTGGTTTTCACTGTGAAACAATTTACATTGCCCATATATAATAATGGTCAATCCAATCAAGCGGCATACCTTGATAGAATCCGATGCACTTCTAGTACTAATAATTAATGGTATTAGCTCCATGACTAACTCGTCCAATTGGGCAGGTTCATCTTCCTTCCTCACCAATCAACGGACCACCACATGGATTAGCGCTAACACACAGAAATTTGGTCTAATGTTTCTAACCTTTCTATGTAAAGGTCAGGTTGTTGTCCAATATGGCGCAGACCTACTTTCTGATATTGCCATGATGGTGAGTTGGTTGCCATAAAGCAATGCCATATCCAAGAAGTGGCCAAGTGATTTGGTTTGGTTATCAGAAACAGTAGCTAATTGGTCTGCATCTGTGGCCATTGGTCCAGTGGGTTGGAGAAACAATGAGTAGTACAGAAATGCAGCTACTCTGAAAATCAGAAAGTATGTATCCAACTTCGATGGCTACTGAGAATCCCTTTACATCTAAAATAATTTTAACAAAGCAATATATATGTTCAATCAAACACATCTCACATCTTCTTTGGATAAGTGCGATGATCTAGTCCTATGTCATGGGATCCAGTGTTCACATAAGGCCCTTGGAAAGTTGCCTGAGGGGGCAGCAGCTTTGAGGAGTCAATTACAGGCTTCGTTCTCAATGTCCTACTTCAACAGACAATAATATTAGAAAAAGCATGGAAGTAAACCAGGAACACCAGCACGATCAATTAAACTCTTACTTACACAAAGAAGAAAGGAAATGCCAAGCCAGCAGCTGCAAAGGTGACCAAACCTGTCGCCAGAACAGCGTTTCGTAATTGGGGCATTGAGATTATAAAAACTGACCAAAAGTCATATTAAGTTTTACAAAGCAACAAATGCTCAAGTATTTCAGTTTAAAATGTAGAAGCAGCTTAATTAAAGCCAATACAGTTGCAGATGAGGGACAGTGCAATTTCATAAGGATTTGGAGATATGATTAAAGAATCAAACTATGGCCCATTTTGATCCTACAACTTTCTTTAGTAATCTCTTCAAAGAGTTTCTGTTCTTAACCACCTAAACCCAAATCTATAACTGCTCACACGTGACACACCCCAAAGAATGCAAACTAAAAGTGACTATGAGTCATCAAATGGTTCTCCCTTAGAGAGTTCTATATGATAACAAAGAAGCATTGATATATATTAGTTGGAAGGTAGTTAACAAAAATGAAAATTAATGTCAACAACAACAAATATGAAGAAGAAAGATACCATATCAGTCATTATGATCATCGAGACGACGAGGTTTGTGGGAAATGCAAGTTTTAGTATGTGAAATGCAAGTTGATAGGAGGAAGGTGCAAAGAGATATTTGAAGCTATGTCAAATCTATTACTTGGCCGATTGCTTAACTGCATATATTAGCCTGTTTAAGATCACATGAAAGATATCATGTACCAACCCAAAAGCTTAAGTTGATAGGAGGAAGGTGCAAAGAGATATTTGAAGCCATGTCAAATCTATTACTTGGGCGATGTGGGATGTGGGACTTTTCCAACACTTCCCCTCACGTGTAGGTCTAACAAATTCCATGGATGAGCTTGCCACGTGGGTTACACAAAAATGACACTTGCTTTAATACCATGTACAGACCCAAAAACTTTAGCTAATAGGTGGAAGCTAGCCCAAATAATTATATATAGTCATGTCAAATCCATTACTTGGACAATGTGGGATGTGAGATTTTTCCCAACTCCACAAAAATCAAGGAGCAAGAAGAACATCTTCACAAGGGTGTAAATTCCCAACCTGAAGCTGAGTTTGAAGAGTTCTTTACTTGAAACCATCTACCTTAGGGCTTCTTTGGAATGGGGTAAGCAAGACAAGCACCAACTGTTCATGGGATTGCCAACTATTTGATGCAGCAGAATATAAACCCAAAATAACCCAGTACTTATAACTACATGTTTACTTTTTGGTCCAATAAGAGGAAACCAAGAAATTGAGCTCTTCACATGGAGGCATGGACGCCCTAATGTCATGCATGCATTCTAATTATGTAGAATATTTCCAACTTTCTTCATTATCATCAAACCCTTGTCCCAACTATGTTGGGGTTAGGTACATGAATTCTATTTCTCACTGAAAATTATTGTTTGGATTGTGACATAAGTTTTACATTGGCTATTAACACACTTAATACAATCCTCCTTTATCTGGAATTTGGGTTTGGCAGTGAAATCTAGTGAAGTTAGAATGTTGGGAACCACACACTTAGCGAAACTTAAAAGCAACACTCAAAAGTCTCTTCTATTGACTTCAAAGCACCTCTAAAATTTGGCATTCCTCTCTTTTCAAATGAACCAAAGATTGGCCAAAGGACTATCGTCCATAGAAGTAGACTACAACCTTGAAAAGGAAGAAATCTTTGAGCCTAAAAAAACTCTCTTAGATAAGATGACAAGCACCACAACAATCTATAGCTGTTAAGAAGTCATCCCCATATATAAGAATGAAAACCGCAATGAAGAAACATGTGATTAACCGTCCCTATCTCCCTCCTGCATAAGCAACAAATATCGAACATAGACTCTCAAGGACACATGGAGTCTGATATACAATGCCCCTCCTCTTGAGGTCATCACAAGTGCAGAAACTCTACTGGTCACTGCCAACTAGCAAAAGACCTCTGCTTTATGAGTAACCCAACTTATCTAGACCTAATGCCTCCAAAACCTTGTAAGACTCCAAATAGAGCAATTTCCAAATGCAAAAATCCTCCTCATCCTCGCAAATAGATGTTAGAAAAAACGGACTTAACATGGAATGATATTCATTTAACTCTAACAAATGCAAGAGGCATCTAAACCTGACCTTCCAAGACATATTGTTCCCCACAAGCACATAACAGTCTTTAACTAAAGACTCTTTGTTAGATGCCACCTCAAACAATCTAGAAAAAATAATATATGAAGGTCCCTCCCCCACCCATACACCAAACCAAAAACAAATGTTACTCCCCCCAGCCACAACATAGGCAATACACATTTTACCATTCCATTTAGAACAAACCCCTACATTTGAAATGACATCGCACAACCTGGACACATAATACCTGGGGACATGATTAGGGACTGACCCCCATTTATCCTCACCATATTTAAAATATATAATTCTCCTCTATAATGTATCTTTTTCTTTTCCAAACCTCCACCACTATTTGACAAGCAATGTCCAATTCTTAATGCACAGATTTGTCATACCCAACCATCTTTCATCTATTGGTTTAACCACTTCTCCATTTCAAGGTGAAGAATCTTCTTTTTCTCACCATTTCTATCCAATAGAAAATTATGTGATCCAACATCTCAATGATTGGAGTAGATTTGATAAGTGCGACCCCCCATGCAGGGGTCGACCTAGGAAGTTCAACTTGTGGGCGTTATATTTAAAAGAAATTGAAACACTCTGACCCGAGCTAAGTATGATTAGTGAATAATTAAGCATCATGATTAGTAGCCAAACAATCTAATATTGATATAAATAATTATGATTAGTGTTGATTAAGTTAGAAAGAGGTGTATTTTGTTTTGTTTGAGTCTAGCGGGTTGAGTTTGGATAGCGAATAGGTAGTTTTGGTTGGGTTTGACATAGAATAAGTAGTTAAAGCCCTTTTTTGTAATTTTGAATTTTATAGTTTCACATCAAACATGCATCATTTAACATCATCGCATTCGCCTTGACGAGCTCGTTAACTTCCGTGTTTGCAAACTCATTCGACAATAATTGGACCTAGTAGAACTTCAATTGACTTGAATTAGAAATACACAAAACAGTTGGGACTTTGATATAAAAAAACCAGAAAAGTTGTAATATAAAAGAACTCAACTCAGTTCATTCGATGCAATTCTTTTTCCAGCAGCTAAAGCTCTCCCTCATCCAAGTTTCCTCCTAATATAGTAGGAGGATTTCTTGCCTGCCACTAAAGCATGGAGATCTCATATAAACATCATCACTCTTCTCATCTCCTTCTCCTTCTTGAAGAGAAAAGCCACCAATTCACTCTCCTTTCTTCCAAAATTTCTGTAAAAGGTATGAATACCATTCTTCTTAGATTTCCCTTGGATAATGTATTAGGAAATCTTAAATTAAGCAAGCATCTCATTTCTTTCATTTAATTGAATGAATTTACATGTTAGGGTTGATAGAATTGAGGAAAATAATAGGAATCGAGCCAAAGATAGGGAATTGTATATCAAGCTTTGAATCCAAGGCAATTATAAGCTAATTATTAGTGACTACATGCTAATAACATATTGATTGTATTGATTGAATCATGTGTCGTCTAAATTTCAGCATTTTCTTTACATTATATTGTTATTAGGAATGGGATTCTTTAAAAAGAATGGTTTTGTGGTTTGGAGGATGATAATAGCAATGAATGGAGATAGATATGAAAATCTAAATTGTATGGAATGGGGAAATTGGTGGTTCTATGCAAGTTGAAGTGAAGAAGAAGAGAGTGGGCTATAGAAATCCTGAATTGGAATTCTGGAGCACGCAAGCGCATGTGAGCACACGTATGAGTGCGGGTGCAGTAAGACTAATCAAAATCCATCAGTCGAAACTTCTCAACCCAGAAGCAAAGGTGCTTAAGTGTACCTAGGGCACGCTCGAGTGCACTTTTTAATTTTAAAGGGTCAAATTTAGATTCTTCTAAACTAACTAAGGGATTTCCAAATGTTATCAAATAGTTCACAATTAACCATGGGGTTAATTATGATATGAGATTGGAACTATAGGACTTTCGAACACTTAAAGACCTTATATAGGTCCTTAGCTTTGGAAGTTTTAACCCTTGATAATTGGCCAAATGATAATTAAATATGCATGAATAATTTTGGATGGGATTCTTCATGTATTATCACTCGTATGTTGAGCACTTAACCATGAGTGTGGATTTAGGTAGCCCTTATACACATTATTTACATAATGTAACACCAAGCAAAAATAACAGTGTATCAAATAATCTAAAACTACATCGAAATAGACGGTTGACGCTATGGGTGATTAGTTTAGGGTTGGCTAGTAAATTCCTCAACTCCTTAAATCAAATTGCATTGCATATTGTTAAATATGAATCTTGATCTCTCAAATTGAATTGAATCATTGTTTATAATGATACTAAATTGATCAACTCTGCTCTTGTTTAATTGATATTGAATTATTGTTTTAAGGATACTGAATTGATTAGTTTTGTTAGTGTTCCATTGATATTGAATTCGTAATTCAAATTGAGTAAGAATGACTGAACTAGGTTAGAATGGATTATGATTGAATTAGACTGTTATCTTTTATCTTTATATTGATTTATTCGAATTTAGTTAGGCCCTACTTAACTTCACTCCTATAAGTCTCAATAGAGTCAAATTTAGTATAGATTGACCGTTGCCATTATAGTAGGTATCTGGGACATCGGATCCTAGAAACTAGGTACCTAGATGTTGTCACAACCCGAGCCCAGGAGATCGGGGGTTAGTATAAAAACCCAAACCAATGACACACGTACTCCTGTACCTATACACTTAGACCCAGTCTAAATGCACATGCAAAAGGAAAGGTTCACACGTGCCATACATATACGCGGAAGTTGTAGGTATCATGTATAACAAAAGAAATATACAAGAACAAAATAATATATTGCCACAAGTTTACAGAAAGGGTTAGAGTTATACAAAATGAATCAAAATACAATATATATAGATCGGAAGGAGATCCAACAATGACAAATCTCAAAATAAGAAAGACCTATATGCCTATGTCCAGGTCACTCTCCGATGGAGTGAGTTTACATACACTCCTCTAGTCCAGATGGGATATCGGGGGTCTCTCTTGGAGTCTGGTTAATCGAAGAGGGGTTGGTCTGGAGATCCGAGCCTGCAACACCAAGGACAACTAGTGAATACAACGATTTAGCAATGTATAAGTAATAACAAGTTAACACATGTTGTATCTAACAGAATAAATAACATTAGATAAATCATAGCATTTCAATTTCGTATTCTAGGTAGTCGTGCTTTCAAATGAAACATGCTCTCAGAATCAATGGTTACATAACATGTACATACTAGGTGGCTACTACATCGCCATATGCTCACAAAAAAGGGATCTTACATACATACTGAGAACACCATCGACCGGGCCAGAGTACGAATGAGTCTTGGGTTCCTGGGGTCCAGAATCCCTAAGACGTTTACTCACTGCAACGAGGCCATATAAACTAAGCCAAATTTAACCCCGTCGGGTATCCTAAAGCTAAGGCTGAGTAGTGCCGGATCATGTGAAATCAAACAAAACTAAGAACTTGAGTTAAACGTGCATATCTTATCAGAACGTGCATATGGTCAATCCATACATACATGCGTACAATACTCCAATGAAGGGACGCATATTGCTTATGATCTTACGAATAATCAGATAATCATACTTACCGAATCAAATGGTACAACAGGTATTAGACAAATCATACTGAAGGATAGAAGTCGATAGTCATCCGTGTAAAATTACGTAGTCTAAGATACTTTCACCTGTCAAGACTTATCAATTCACATAAATCAAATGAACACTGTTTCCGCCCGAGATTAACTATGGATAGAGCCCTCAGGGACTATCCAATCGTTTGCCCGAGCATAGAACGCGTAGAGGGCAAAACCGAAGTCAATATGCAAATGCAAATCAAATTATTTTGCAAGAATCATGATCCTTTACTAGGCAACCCTATTCTAGTTATCTAGTATTTCTAACCGTGCATGATGATGTAGTTTTAAGTTATCCGATGCACTGTTGTCTAGTGTTGTAGTGTATTGTAATGTGCATCGAAGTCCCTTAAACCAATACTCATGGGGAGGTGCTAAACACTGAACAACTCACACATGAATGTATCACAGCCTTCAACACCATTCATGCGATGCTTGTATTCCGTTGGGCAAGTCAAGGGTCACAATCATCCTCTAATGTGAAGGCCCTATTAGGTCCAATACATACCTATCCTTTTATTGGAGGTCTTTAAAAGACTTCCTTATAGAGGTCACGAGCCACGGGGCCCGAGGATATAGCCTAAAGGTTCCTTGGTTGGTGTGAAAGATAGAAGAATAGAAAGGAGCACAAGGTTCCAAGTGTACAGGCTGCATCTCAGGAAACAGAGTGTTACAGGTTTGATCTGTCGGATAAAGTGCCCGACCAGTCGAATTTCAGTTCTGGGAGTGCCCAACCAGTCGGCTCTGAAGCCCGATGGTCGAATATGCTGTTCTGATACAGAACGGCTGTACTGTCTTGAACATTTGTAGTCATGAAAACAACCAATTTAAAGACAATAACAAGGCAAAAGGCTGTAATTCAAGCTACACACATGCACAAGCAATAAGAGACTAAGACCAATCATATAATACCAACATGTGCTCTATCAAATCATGCTTATACTTGCCTCAAATGAGCTTTAATACAAGAATCGTTGTCCTTAGGCTCAAATCCAATGTCCCCACACGCTTCTAATCCCCCATGCATGTAGAACAGGAAGAAGAAAGGGGTGTGAGTTCATGCACATAGTAACTGACATGAAGAAGGGAGAGAGGAAGAAGAAGATGAAGAAGATGTCAAACGTATCGTGAGCTCACAACAAGAGATGAACCGAGAGGGAAGTGCTCAATTCCTCTTCCTTGGCTTGATTGAGAAGGAAGAAACAAAAGAAGAAGAAACAGAAGGGAAGGAACGTGAGAAGAAGATGAGAGAGGGAAAGAGAGTCGGTGGATATATATATATAAAAGATAAGGATAAGCAAATTTACGAACAAGTCCAATAAGTTATATGACTTACAGTTTAACTCAAATCCAGGTCCAACGGAAACAAATGACATCTCTTGCGAACGGTACAGTTACGGACATTAACGAGCTCAACAAAAGACATGTGTTGATACCAAGATGATGCATGAATGACGATGTCGTATAAACTCTAAAATTACAAAAAAGGGCTTGGTCTACCTAAACTAGGTCAAACTCAACACAACTACCTATCTATAACCTGGAACAAAACAAAAACAAAGGCAAAACACAATTAACAACTAATTTATCATTGATTAGTCACTAAACGGGATTAAATTGGGTCGGAGTGTTACAGATATAACTGGGCATCGGCACTAGTGTAACCACTGATAGGATCCCTGCCTAAAGGATATAGCAATATGTACTTGCCACATTGAATGTGTTTTCATTATTGATTCGTAAAGCATGAATTATTCAAATGCTGAATCTGCCTAGTAGACTTTAATTGATTTCCTATAATGATCCTGTTTATTATTCTACTAAACATAGCTTGTTGATAAGTCCTAAAAAATGGATCATTTTGTGCATACTTTAGGGGATTTTAACGACTTATGCATTGAAAATCTCTTCATTTAGTTGGAAATCAAGCTTTTATGATTTTAGAATTCATTTTAGAGTTTTCTTGCAAAAATCATTGAAAACCATCAATTTTTCATAAAATTATAGAACTTTCCATTTTTGGATTTCCATTTTTAGAAGGTTTTTCAAATTCATGATTTTACATAAAAATGACAAAGGTTTTTATCATCATTAGTTATTTAAAGATAAACCATAACCAATGATGTAAATTTATTGTGTCATTTTATGTGAATTGGGCCCGGATTAGTACAATTGTGACTTTTGGTAAAAAAGTCATTATTTTTAATAAATTATCACTTTTCTTTGTAGAAAAATTGAATCAAATGGAGCCACATTCAAGATTTGAAGCCGATAGATTAAATGTGAAGAGATCCAAGAAAGAATGAAATTTGGAGAGTTTTGAAGTCAAAGCGAAAGAAAGATGGAAAATCATCTTTGCAAAGGAGCTTCCAGCCACATGGGAACGTTCACAATATCTTTGACTTAAACTTGAGTTACAAGATTCTTCTCTCGAATTATTTTGCAAAAAGCAAGTCAAGCATGGGGAATAAAGTAAAAAATAGAAAGATGCTTTTTGCCTAGAGATATACAAGAAAGGAAGAGTCCACATCTGTCTGGATGTTCCAAACATAAAGGTGCAATTCACGCCCAGCCTTCCAAGTCTCCTTTGCATATGGACAGCTAGCATCTATTTGTGGTCCCCACCTCCCCTTGAACTAAGCATCCTGAAGAAGTTTAGAAAAAGAAAAAAAGATTCACACATGGTTGTTGTTGAATATATGAACTTGCACATTTTTAGGACTTAATTAAGTGAATGGCATCAAGTTTTTGTTCATTTTCACCATTTTGTGCAATTTTACTTAAGATTTGGATTTTTTTTACATTTTCTGCATTTTTATCATTTTATGCACTTTTTCTCTAAAGAGTCCCATTGGAGTAGAACTGTGTTCAGACAGGCCCACTTCAAGCGGGCTCTTCAACATTTGACGGGTTTAATTAGAATGTGCAGGAAGATGTGGAACCCACTTCACTCCAAGAAATTTCAAAATTTGAAAAGATCACAAACAGTGTAAATTGGATGGGAAAGATCTCTATAATTTATTCTTTCCTTGCCATGTGAAGTAATTTTGTCATGTATATCTAATGAACAAATCACCCACATCAGTTGACATGGAAAGCGATCCTTTTCCAACTCATAATGTCAAATCCAAGAGAGAATTTTCAGCTGGATGATCTCTCCCAACTATAGTCAAAGATCCTCACAACCCATCACATGTGAAGATTGGAGCAATTTTAGAAGGGAATCCTCCATACATCCTTATATCCAACTCATCTTAGTGGAATATGATAACAAAATTGGAATGATGATGAGAATATGATTGGGTTGGAAGTGATTGCATGATCATGAGGCCCATGCAAATCTTTGTATTCCATGGGTGCCTTGAGACAAGAGAAACATTATAAAAGGACACCACCCACCAAAAAGTGACGAACACTCCATCTCTCTCTATCTCTCATACCCCTCACTACCATCCCATTCCCTAATCCCTTCTCTACTTCTCTCTCCTCTCTCATTTTCTCATCTTTTCTTTTTCTAGTAAAAAAAAAGAGAGAGAATATTTGTGGGTATTCTAGAGCCTTGTTCCAGAACTAGAATAGAAGAGTGTAAGAGAAAATTGTAATTGCCATGAAGTGTTCAATGAAAATCATACATTTTGCGATGGAGGAGTAGATCTGTGGATCAAAGTGTCTGATAAAGTTAAGTGTTTCTCATCATTATTCTATGTGATTTGATTCAATTATATATTTTTGTGCGTTTATTATAAAAATAAATCTACCTTTTGTCATTGACAACCTATGTTATTCAAGTTTTTATATGAGCAATCTTTAATCACGTATATTTTTTTAATAGATTATTCTTAGATTGAAATTCTTTGATAGTCTATTTTTGATTAATATATGATCTTTAGTTAAGTTCATAATTTCATTAGGTAAAGGAGATTTTGACCTTGAATAAATTGTGAAAAATTGTGCTCTTGATTGCCAAATTATCCGAATTAGAAACATTGATTTGTTTTTGATTTGAAGGATTTGGGGGATAAATTGTTTTATCAATTACACAGAATGATGGTGGGATTACTTTATGGATTCATGACACTCTGATCTCTATTTTTCATGTGCTTTAGATTTAGAATTTCTTTAGTCTTATTATTGCTTAATTTTTCTATCCCTCTTGTCATTATCATAAAAAATTTAGATTTTAATAAAAAAAAGATTTTTTAATAGTGCTCCCTGTGGGTTCGACCCGTACTTACCATTGTCCCAAAAGGACAATTGTGCACTTGCAGTATTAAATGATTGAATTTAATTTCACATCAGTTGTGAATTTTAGCCATGCAACACATCCAACGCCCATGCCATACTTGCACCTCATGGCCATGATCAAATAGTGGTCCTACTATTGTCAAACTCAAGTCAATTGAGGGCTTATTCAAGGCATACAATGAAGATAAAAATCCATCCAAGATGGAACCAATTCATAAAGATTTACAGGGAAACCAAAAATCGGAAAGTGTTTGGTGGCAACGAATTTTCTAACTGGAAAGCTGCTCATTCTCTTAAGACTTCCTAATTTTTAGAAAACTTAGATAGAAGAGAGGAAGGAGATTGGAAATGGCTCCTTATAAAGTCATGTGTGGTATAATTTAGGAGCCTGGCAACCAAGAAAAAAAAATAAAAAAATATGAATACTACCAAGAGATGAGCGTCCCAACCACTCTCTCCCATTCATATGCATATCACACATCCCCGAATCTCACCAACGAATGCACCCCTCACGTTCCATACTCCTCACCACCATCTAGCGTAACTTCCCCTCTTCCTCTCTCGCATACACCATATACCACACATCCCATACCCATCTCTTTCTTCCATTACACATGCTCAATACAAAGTGGGTCTTGGCCAACCCCTTGGGATTCATCACCATCCATCTTCTTCCACCATCTTCCTTACCCTTGGAGAATGATTTGAAGAGAAGGCTAGTTAAAGAGCCAGGCGAGCAATGATTCTTTCTTGAAGTTTATGATCTTTGGGTAGGTTTTGATGTATTTATTTTAATTTAATAAATCTGAATTTGTTGCTTATTTGAATTGAGTTTTTCATTGTTAAATAAAGTTAGTAATATCATGGTTTTCACCATAGAATGAACATTGTATGTTTATGCGTAGTGATAGTGCGTGTTTGGCATGGGGGATCTAAGTTTGCTTTGATTCTATCAAATAAAGTTTTAAATTCAGATTTAAATTATTAAAATCCACCTTTTTCTCTTTTATTTTGTTGCATTCTATTCTAATTTTTTAGATTTATTTTATTCACTTTTAATATCATTCAATTGGTGGTTTAATGTGTCTATTTGTTTTGCAGTACTTAGTTTAGGTTACTTTTTAATTTAGGATTTTTAGAGTAGGTTTAATTTTGAATTGTTATTTAATTTTCAAATTTGGGATTGTAATTTAAATTTAATTTTCAGAATTGGTAGTGTGTATTTTTATAGATTTTTTTAGGCTAGCATTATTTTTTCTATTAGGATAGGTTTTCTACAAACACTAGCTCCCTATGGATACGATTCCAGACTCACTGAGTAAAACTACAATTGTTGACTTTGCACTTGGGGTCTACATTAATCACCTGTATTACCTTAATCATACTTATGCTTTGCTAAATAGTCTCATTTATAGTTACCTATTTAGTATTACAGGTTCAAGTCCCGATACTGGTCTTGCCATGACCAAGGAGGCAGAGGAGGAGATCACGACGTTTCCTTCAAGCCTTGACGAATGGATAGCAAATGCTTTCTGACTAAGCCATAAAGATCGAAGAGCAATAAATGTGTATCGTAGGGATTTTGTTTATTGGGTTTTTGGGACTTGATCTTTTGTAGTAGTTGCATATAGATTGTTACTTGTGTAGTTGTTCTAGACTTCTATATCTTTATTTCCTATCCATAGTGTTTATCTTTTTTTTTTTTTTTTTGTATAGACCTATATAGATATTCACTCTTGTATTTAGATGGATACAAGTATACAATACAGCATGATATATAGGTTTCAAATAGTAATGATATTTATCCTTTTGTATATTGAATGTTTAGGTGTGGACTGTTTCATATGTTAAATGATACTCTTGAAATGTTTATTAAAATATTAAAATTTATAGGTAATATTGATAGGCTTTCGTGTGTTAAATACTCGGATAGATGTCTATTTGAGTACCTCACACGTGTTAATATATGAATATCACCCGTGGAATTTCATTTAGACTTAGATACAATTAGGGATTTCACGGGAATACGCATGTCATGCATCGGGAGTTATCCTAATTTACGGATCCTCGAGACTAGATTGTGATAGAAATATTGAGAGAAGGGGCAAATTTAGAAAAAAAATATTTTAAACTTCTTTCAAGTGTGATTGGGAGTTTCAGCTCCGGGACCCTTGTACTTGGGTCTGCCCCTTGCCCCATGGATTGATACTACCTCTTCCGCCAAGACAAACTTTTCTCAAACTTCTCTACAATAGGATCAACATCTTGAACCTTTGATTAGCCTCGGATCGTAATCACAAGTATTTTATAAGAAGCCATCTCACTTCGCAATGAAAACTTCTCATCTCTTTTGAATAATGCCTACCAACGTGCTTTTAGAAAGGTTAATCATCAACCCTGAGCATAATTGGAATTCTTTTAGAATATTTTTAAAGACAGCTAGCTCTTGATGTTTGGAGGAGGAAAATAAAATGATGTCATCTTGACGGTGTGTAATAGCCTCTCCATGCCAACCTGCATCAAAACCACTCACCTGCCAAGGTCTTTGACCTTCAAAATAACAGAGCTCAAGGATTCAACGACTAAAGTAAACAAGAAGGGAGAAAGGGTATCACCGACATAATTATAATATGTCTTCATAGTCAGGACTCAGGTTGGTACCTAAGGATATATGGAGGCGAGCAATTTAGATAATAGCAGCCCGGAAACAGCTCCACCAAGAAATTCATAGCAGGCTTCAAGTGTAGCAGGCTTCAATTCTTATAGACGGAAAAGTTCGATGAGCCCAAGAACAAACAAAAAATATAATGACACCGTTTCAAATTGACAATGCTTGGAATCCGCATATATGACATTGACATGTAGATCCTACATCAGCGTGGTCGGCAAGCATCACCAATTTCCTGAAAATACTCATTGGTACAATCATTTAACTTCAACAGATTCAATAGTGTAAAAATAATGTAAGAAGAAAATTAAATTCTAGCCTTCTTCTAGTGTCATGGATATTTATATGGAAAAATTCCAAAGTAGGGCTTAAGTTTTGCCCAAATTTCAAAAAAGGATAAAAAAACTTACATTTCAAATCAAAACTTAAGTTTTTCATTTAGATTTCAAATCAGGACAACCGGTGAAAAATTGAAATATCTAGCGCATTTTTATTCTATGTTTTTAAATACCCGAAATGCCCCACAGTTAGGCCCCAATCCAACATGGCCTGGACCCAATTTGACCCACTGAGGCCAGAAACTCTTTTCCTCTTTACCTTCTCTGTTTTGTTTTTGGTTCACTAATTTTATTTTTTATTCTCCTCCTTCTCCTCCTTCTTGTTCATCCTTCCTTCTTGGCTCAGGGATGAACCCAGCCAGCCACCATCTTCCTCTGCTCCTTATTTCTTTTCCTTGCTCTCCCTTCCTTTTCTTTTCGTTTTCTTTCCCTTCGAGCATGATTGAACCCAACCCTCGCGACTATAGCCAATCCTTCCTTCTTTTTCCTCTTCTGCTTCTTCTTGCTTTTGTTCATCTCCTCCTCCTCTTTTTTAACTTCTCGTTCTCAATTCAGCCACCATTCCCTCTGATCAGCCACTACCACCCATCTCCACCATCACTTGCATGATCACCTCAATCCATCTTCCCCACCAGTTTCCACAGACTTCCTTCCTGTTTTCTTTATACTCTTTCCTCTCTCTCTTTTTATTTCATCCTCCTCTTTGTTTATCTTTCACCTTGCTTCTTCTTTATTGCCTCCTTTCCTTCTTCTTCTGCATCATCATCTTCCCATGTTTCTTTCTGCTACTCTCATTTCTTCTCGTTTCAGTTCTCCTAAAGTTCTTTTCCTTCTTCCTAACTTTTGGCCAAGTGGGTCTAGACTAATTGGGTTCATTGTATTGGGTAGTTTCCCTAATTATATTAGAAATTTCATGTTTGTTAAATAGTATTTTCTTAATAGGATTAGAACTTTCCTTTGTTTAAGAATAGAGTTATTAGGGGATAAGGAAGTGATGATTATATATATGATATAATTGTAAACCTAGACATATGTTGAGATTCCAAGGCTGTGGATTTACAAATTACAGGAGAACCTAGTGAAAATTGGTTTCTCGTGGATGTAGCCATTTTCGCCGAACCACATAAATCACTTGTCTTCTTGTGTAGTTGATTGTTGATCTTGGTTGCTTATGTATACATGTGCATAATGGTGGTGGTATGTCACAACTCGAGCTCAAGAAATCGGGGATTAGGGGCTACCTAATTAGTGACACATGTATTCCCGTGCACATACACCTGCACCTAGTCCAGATGCATGTACGCAAGGGAAGCATTCACACGTGTAAACAGAAAATGCGGAAGCTGCAAGTATCAAGCATGGGCAAAGAACAAGAGAATGCAACAAAACACGTGATCACTATTGATTATACAAAGCTAAATTAGATATGAAAGAGATTTATAAAGTCAGTCTACAATGTTATGCAACAAAATGCCAACAGGTTGATGCTAGGACGCTCTCCGGAGTGGCTCCATCATGTCCACTCATCTAGCCCAGATGGGGTCTCTATAACCTCCTCTGAAGTCTGGCTGACCTTCGAGGAATCGGTAACGGGATTTAAGCCTGAAACACTAAGAAACAACATGTGAATATGACGATTCAACAAGCATAAGCAATAGAAAGGTAATACTCGTTGTTTCTAAAAGAATTCATAACACGCAGATTAAATAGAAGTGCAAGGTCGTATACTAGCAAGTCGTGCAATGAATAATGAATGCATTAGATTCAAGGTAGAGAAAAACTGTACTAGGTGGCTGCTTCATATGCTATATTCTCCCAAATTTAAGAGCATAACGTGAGAGAACACCATCGACCGGGCCAAGGTACGAATGGGACTCGATTTCCTGGGGTCCAGAATCCCCAAGACGTGAGCACATTGCAGCGACAACAAGCATGCTAGGCTAAATTCAACCCTGTCGGGTATCTTAAAACCAAGGCTGAGTAGAGTCAGACACAACCAGTCAAGCATATATCAGGACATTGTCTGACAATAGCAAAAACAAACAACATATAATGGTTATGCTCAAGTGCAAATGTACAGGCAAGTTAATGTCCAAAACTATAGCAAGATCTCAAGAAAAATACAACACAAACAAACCAATGCTTATCCATTTCTTAATCAAAATTGGAGGGCAAGGAACATATTGCAAGATGTTATGTATGTTAGGTTGATAGAGTTAAGGTTAATTACTAGCCAACCCTAGTCTAGTTTCCACCGTTACTAACCGTGCATGATGATGTAGTTTTAAGGTATCCGATACTCGGTTGTTCTTTGTAGGGTGTCTCATTGTAAGAAAAAGAGTACAGAAGTCTTTTAAACCAACACCCATAGGGAGGTGCTTAACAAATGGATAACACTAATGAATATATCTCAGCCCCCAAGACTATTCATGATATGCCCCTAGGCAATCGTTAGGGTGGTCCATTCTAGGTTTCCAAGTAGCCTATGGTCAGTTAAAAAAGTCATTTACATACCATTCCACAACTTTGTAATTCTGCCCAGCCTACCGATCACTAAGGCATCCGACCGGCCGGGTGCCTCCCAGAACCGAAATTCGATCGGTCGGGGCTTCAGGACCGACCATTCGGACCTGAAGCAGGAGGACGCGAACAGAGGCAGTTCAAAACTGTTTCTTTGTTAACAATTAAAGACATAAACACAAAAAGGGCTGTTCTACCATTCATACCCTAAGCATAAGTAAAGGAAAACCATAACCATAACGGTATACCAACATGTATTGATCCAATAGTTATTTATACTTGCATTTAACGATGAGTTACCAAGCTTTCACTCATTCTAGACTTGAATTCCAGAGACACTCGCACAGAGATCGAGACTTGACACGGCGGAGAAGAGAAATGAAGAAGAACAAGAAAAACAGAAGAAGAAGACGTTGAAGGGAAAAGAAACGAAATGGAAGATAAGGATGAAACAGGAGGTTAGGTAAGGTATATATATATATATATTAGCCATTTGCAACCAGGTTCAAAAGTTATACAAATTACAATTCGAGTCAAATGAACACTAACAATCTCAATTGGTTTCCAAACACTTTCGAGTCAGTTACGGAACTGAATAAGCGCGATAAAAAACACGCGATGACGTCAAGAAGACGCCCAAACGACAACGCGAACAACTCAAAAATTATGAAAAGAGACTCACCGTTACCTAATCTAGTTTAAACTTAACCCAACTACCTATCCAAGACCCTTAACATAACCTAAGAAGAACCAAACCCCATGAACGAATAAAATTCTCAAAGAATACACTGAGCATACAATTAAACGACCGTTAATCCTGCTAATTTGGGGTTCAGGGTGTTATATGGTATATCTATAGTAAGTGGTATCAGAGCTTGACTAGGGTTTTCTAGGGGCTTGAAGTTGTGGGCACGAAGATCAACGGATCGGATCTTCTCAGAGGATTCAAATTCTGCAATCCTCGTTACAGAAAAACAAGAGATTAGCGAGTTAATCTCTATTGGGCCACAGTTGGAAGAGGAGTGTTTGGGTTCTTGTTGCTGGACTTCACCAGAGAAGGAGCTTTGTCCCTGACAAAGTAAGGGTTATTTTGTAGAACCTAGAATTGGGACAGAGAAGGAGGCCACCAGCTGACCACTGTGCTCACTGCTGTTGCTCGCCAGAGTCGCTGCCGTTGCTCGTCGGAGCCGTTTCTACAATCACTGCTGGATGCCCCTCTCATCATCTCCGGTTTTCCCACCAAGCAGCCGAACACCGTTAATCCTTCGACAGGCGGCTTTGGTCCCTGTTTGCATAAACAGGGACAAGAGAGGAGAAGGGAGCTTAGGATTTATCCCAGGTCAGGTTTTGGTTGGGTCATTCATACCTGACCCGTGGTGTAAAAACCCAGGGTAGACTTCCAAGTTGGGTCGGTTCGAGGTTGGGTTTGTTTGACCTGTCAACAATCTACCCTGCCAGCAGCACAACGTTGATGTTCAATCGGAGATCCGTTTGCTCCTATGAACTCCTTTCTAGTAGATCTATGTGTTTGTGAAAGAAGATTGGCTGTTTGATGGTCAACAAGGAGTTTGACTAATTAGGATCGTAGAAGATTATTTCTGAGATATTGGAGCCATCTGGGGTTGGATTTTAGATCCGTTTCCTCCAGCGTGCTCGTGGTGACGAGATTTACAATGTGGTGCAGGAGTTGAGGTAAGTATTAGTTGTTTGCTTTTTCCTATTGCTTAATTTAATTAAGATGGAGAAAAATACTGTGAACAGTATCATGGTTAAGCTCAACCATTCCAATTGGTTGATCTGGAAACCGAAGATGGAGGACATCCTCTATTACAAAGACCTCTATGATCCCATTGAAGGGGATAGTGCCCGACCACCAGATATGAAAGATGCAAAATGAAACAAGATGCATAGAAAGGCAATTAGTCATATCAGACAGTGGGTTGATAACAGCATATTTTACCTTGTGTCTAATAAAACCAATGCACATACCCTTTGGAAAAAGCTAGAAGCAAGCTATGATAAAAAGACTATAGTGAACAAAACCTTCTTGATTGAAAAGCTAGTAAACATGAAATTTAAGGACGGTAGTCAAATCGAAGATCACATCAATGAGTTCCAAAGTGTGGTCAATTAGCTAACCACAATGAAGATGATCCTTGATGATGAGATGCAAGCTTTGTTGCTTCTAAGTACTTTGCCGGATATAAGGGAGACATTAGTTGTTTCTGTGAGTAACTTTATTCTAGATGATGTGTTGTCGATGAGTTAGGTAACCAATAGTTTACAGAATGAAGAAATTAGAAAGAAATTTGCAGGGAAAGATAATGCACAGGCCTTTGTTAGTGAGAACAGGAGGAGGAGTAAGAGTAGAGGACCAAAGATGGATTGTGGTAAGTTTAGAGGTGGATCACAAATTGGAAAAAAGTCTGTGAAATGCTCCTTTTTGTGGTAAGATGGGCCACACTAGGAAAAATTATTTTGCCTTGAAGGAATAGAAATGATCAAACAAGGAGAAAAAGAATAACAGTGATAACACTCAGCTACTTTGGAACTGAAAGTAGTGGTGCTCGTCGGTGATAATGATGAGTGTTTGAGTGTTGCAAATGATCAGACTAAGTGGGTTGTTGATACAGCAGCATCCTACCATGCTACTCCTTGTAGGGAGATGTTCATGACGTACAAAGTAGGTGATTTTGGTACTGTGAAGATGGGCAACACGAGCCATTCAGAGATTGTTGGTATCGGTGATGTCTGCATTATAACCGATATTGGTTGCACAATGACGCTGAAAGATGTGCGACATGTTCCTAATCTGTGGTTGAATCTGATTTCCGAGACTACATTGGATTATGTAGGTTATGAGAATTACTTTGGAAATAGCAAATGGAAACTCACTAGAGGATCTCTTGTTATTGTGAGAGGAAAAGTGGGTAATATGCTTTACAAAACATATGTGAAACTGTGCAAAGGTATGTTGAATGCTGTTCAAGACAGTTCCTCTCTGAATCTGTGGCATAAGAGACTTTGTCATATAAGTGAGAAAGGCGGTCATATGAGTGAAAAAAACCGGTAGATGTTGGCAAAGAAATATTTAATTCTTTACTCCAAAAGTATATCCCTTGACCTTTGTGATTATTGTTTGTTTGGCAAATAGCATAGAGTTGCTTTCTCTTTGACACTAAAATTGAATTCTAATGTGTTTGATTTGGTATATTTTGATGTTTGTGGTCCCATGGAAGTAGAATTATTGGGTGGCAATAAGTTCTTTGTCACATTCATCGATGGTGCATCTAGGAAAGTCTGGGTTCATGCGTTGAAATCAAATGATCAAGTGTTTCAGATTTTTCAATAGTCTTATGTCATGGTTGAAACAGAATCAGGTAAGCTCTTGAAGTGTCTCTGTATAGATAATGAAGGTGAGTACATATCCAAATAGTGTAGAAGCTAATGCTTAAAGCATGGTATTTAACATGAAAAGATGGTTTCTAGTACTCTACAGCATAATTGTGTAGCAGAGAGAATGAACCACAATATTCTTGAGAAGATGAAATGCATGATGAGATTAGCACGATTGCCTAAGTCATTTTGGGGTGAAGCCGTTCTGACTGCTGGTTATCTAATTAACAGATCTTTCTGAGTTCCTTTGAATTTTGATCTTTCGGAGATAAGATGGATAGGTAAAAATGCTTCCTATTCACAGTTGATCTTCCAGACAAAAGATGGACAACTCAAGGCAGTGAGCTACTTGTTTTCTTGACAACATTCAAGGCTTCAGATTCTTTAATTAGATAAATGTAACCGTAACATCAGTAGTCGTTAATGAAGGTGATGAAATTTGCTTCACTCATAAAACAAGGCATATGCATTTTACCACAGATATCCATATGGATTAATTTGAGATGTCTATAACTCCTTGTGGTAGTTTTCTTTATTGTCTTAATTTATTTACCTTAAATACAATCAATGAAGACAACAAATTTGGTGAAGTCAAGGTTTGATAAAGTCTCATTTTTCACCAATCTTACCATTCTCTCTTACGATATTTGTCCTAATTTCTTATGCCACAAGTTAGAATAGTTCTCATTTATGACTCCTCTTTTCATGCCAATGTTCATCTCATAATTAATGTGATGGGTATGAAGAGATTGTGCATACATTGAATCTAGCCTTAATCTATACAATCCATCACATTAAAATCCATTTCTAACTAAAATAACATTTTTATAAATTGTTAACAATTTATGTTCAAAATTATATACAAAACTATCATAATCCAATTTTGAAACTGAAATTAAATTTCTAGGTATAGCTGGGACATAGAAAGTATCATGGAGATCCAAGGAGAATCCAGTATCCAGCACAAGTCGGCAGGTGCCTATCACCTCAACTCTCAATTTCTGTTGATTCCGCATAATGATGGTTTGTTGAGCATCACTTGGATTTTGCCTTGAAAAGAATTCTTAAACACAACCAGATACGTGAATGGTTACACTAGAGGAAACCCATCAGGTATTTTATGGGACATTTGCTAAATTAGTTTTGGAACTAGCAAGAGATAAATTTCTATAATTACCTCTTGATTTGAACCAGGTCTTCCTTGTCAGACAGCCCGCTTTGAAGTGACCATTTTTTCCATAGAAGAATTACTTTTTATGGCCCCTTTTTTCTTTCCTGGCTTTTCACCTTCCTTGGGAACTGTAGTCTTAGCTATTTTATTTTCTTTAATTTTCTTTTTGGGAGACTATATTGACTGTAATTTGCCCTTCTGCTTTCAGACTCCGTTCGTTTTGATCACATTTAGCAATCAATTCACTTATAGTTCACAGAGTCGAGCTCTGATTATATGCCACTTTGAATGGGCCAAAAAAGGGAGGAAAAGAGTCAATGATGAATTAGATCAATTATCCATCAAATACGCTCATGTCCATCCTTCAATTTTGCAGCAAGATTCATCATAGTTAAAATATGCTTTTTTACTTCCATAGTCCCATCATATTTCAAATTTGTCAAGTGATTCATCAAAGATGCACCTAGAGCTTTGTCCGTTATCTCAAATTGCTTGTTCACTGATTCAAGGAGGTCCTTAAGCATTATCATTAATTATAAGTTACTCTCTTATTCTTTTAAAAATAGAATTTGAGATAATCATAAGGTAAACTTTATTACATTTTATTCATTTATCATAATTTGCCTTATCAATGGCTAAACTAGTTTCTGTAGGCTTTGGGGGCATAGGTTTATCAATAGCCGTATCCAAGTCTAGATAGGCTACTGCTAGTATTGGCATGTCTAACTAATTAACAAAGTTTGATCCATCTAAGATTGATGCTTTGAATTCAAATAATAAAAATAACAATAACTTTGAGAGTAATGGTACATTATTATAATTCCACCTTTGGGTTGAAAACCAATATGTGAATTATTACTCTTTTATAATTAATAAGACTATGTCAATAAATTATAGCTCAAATTAATTGACTTTACCTTTGGGTCATAGAACAATTAATCATTAATATGTTTATTAAGCATGTCTTATTCCAATTTCAAATTATAAAAAGATTATCAAACCTTTGGGCTGATACTCAATCTCCTAAATGAAATTACCATTTAGTACCATTGTTTATTACACAATCGAATTGGTGATTTATTTAATTTTAATTTCAAAATACATAATTTTATCATATCTGGGCCACTTTGGTGACTACCAAATTAATAAAAAAAAAGTGTATTTTGAATTAATACATACAACAACACTATGTAATCATAAGTCCCTTTAGATCATCATATCCAACTGATGATCATTTGACTAGATGACATTTCCTTTATAGGTACCCTTTTTATGATTAATGGTCCAAGATAACTTTAATTGGGCCATTGATTAAGCCCTTATATCCTTAATTGATTTATAATAATGATGAATCCATTCAATCCAACCATTGATTCTCCTTTAATTTGGCATAAGATCATATAAACATACATATAAATAATAAACATTAACTATGTTGAAAATAATCAAACTAAAATAAGTGCGGAAATAAAAACTTTAATGAGTTAAAATAGGGTTTATTAATTATGCACAAAAATAGAATCCCTCTATGGCTGATCCGAACCGTTTATCATGAAGATCTCACTCAAACCAAATTATAGGTGAAGACGAATAAAAAATTGGAGCCCAGATGAGTCCGTAATCACAGAAATAAAATTTCAGCCATTCTATTTTTCTTGAATCTCGTTAACCTGGGTGTTGACCAATCATGTCAGCAAGTCAAAAATATTTAGATGAACAATATTAACTGTTTGGATGTGTTAAAACAGTTCTATAATGGGTCAAATTAATTGTCCTTATTCAACCTTTTGTGTAACTTGGCATGCATGCTTCTCACCCTTTCTTAAGCCTAAAATATATATATATATATATAGAGAGAGAGAGATAGAGAGGGAGGGGCATTCTTTGCATGGTAGAGAACGGTTGTGCTATGTACAGTACAGTTTGAAAAACCTATAGAGAGGGAGGGGCATTCTTTGCATGGTAGAGAACGGTTGTGCTATGTACAGTACAGTTTGAAAAACCTTCCTTTTATTATTATTATTATTTGTTTATAACAATGCGACCCTTTAATTTCTTGTTCCTCTCTCTCATTTGCTTTCATCTTTCATGCATGTTCTTTCATGGCAGAAGATTGCCCAAAAATAGTTGCAAAAAAATACACAGTTATATGAGCTGGCTATGATTAGGTTTTTGGATCAAAACCAGAATAGAGAGGGTGGACCCAAAAACTTAAAGAGAAAGAATCCAAATGAAACCAATGAGAGATTATTCAGATTAAACTCAAAACTAGTGGCTATGATACCAATTGTTAAACTTACCTAAGCCTCAGGATCAAGGTATAACTTGATCTAATCCGAATAATGAATATTACAATATCTTAAAATGAAAGTAAATAATACCTCCAGGATTCATGGCTTCGCTGGTTGAAAATAGGGTTTACAACTCTCTATTCCTTCCGTTTTTGCAAGTATCTGTAATGGTTTCCTTGCAAAGACTTGAGATATAGAGAGTTATCGACAGTATCACCTTTTATAGGCTTGCATAAATGCATTCCTTCCATCAAGAGATGCAAGACATTATAATCTCCTTAATGAAAATCACTGAGAAAGATGGAAAAATCACAAAAACAAGAACTCAGTCATGCATATGTGGACCACATATGCATTTGGTTGTCATGTGGATTGCCTCAAATGGTGTTCCAACACGGAATACAAAACCTAATTAATGAAACCCATATTGTACCATGCACGGTCGTGTGTAAGGCTAAAAAGAAAAACATCAATAATCTGTCACGACCCGAGCCCAGAAATTGGGTGTTAGTTAAAACTTAACCAGTGACACACGTACTCCCATGCATGCACACCTAGACCTTATCTAAGTGTACACACACAAGGGATATTCACACGTTCAAACAAGGTGTACGCGGGAACTGTACATATCATTGTATTACAAGAGAATACACAAATAGGAACAATAACTGCAAAAGATTTTATTACTTATAGAATGTACAATCAAAATAAGACAGAGTTTCTAGATGTCAAAATATAAGATGCACATGTCAAGCCAAAATACCTGGTACAGAATAGAAGACAAAATACTGATTTAATGCAAAGCTGCTCTCCAAGGGAGGGATCAAATCCACTCCTTTAACCCTAACTGGGCCTCCCTGGTCTTTCCTGGAGTCTGCCCAACTGACGAGGGGTCGGTAGAGAAATCTAAGCCTGCAACACCAAGAACAACTAAATGAATACAATGATTCAGTAAAGTATAAACAGCAATAATGTAACACCAGTTGTGTCTAGCAGAATAAAACAGATAAGATTGCATTGAGTTGAAGTTAGTTTACTAGGCAATTTGTGCATAAGAAAAAAACATGCTATCAGAATCATAAAAAAGATGTACTAATTAGGTGGCTACTACATTTGCCATATTCTCCCTATCAGGAGCAAGCAAGACAAGAATACCATTAACCGAGCCAGGGTACGAATGGGTCTCTAGTTCCCAGGGTTCGAAATCCAAGGACGGGAGCACTCTGCAGAGGCAACAAATAGGCTATGCCAAAGTCAACCCCGTTGGGTATCCTAAGGCTGAGGCTGAGTAGAGCCAAACAATCTTAGTCATGTCATATGACGCACGTCGAGTTAATATCAGTCCGTCAGGCAGTACAGTCCTATCACAATCGAGCGGTACAGTACATGCATCACACTAGGGTTAGCTCCAAAATCACTACATTCAATATCACTACAAGGCGAATAAGAATAAGAGCATAGAAGGCAATAATCGAAATCAAGATGCAGTGCAATTCAAGTTATTATTGTGAATTACAGTTGTTTACTAGCCAACCCTAAGCTAGTTGTCAAGTGTTTCTAACCATGCATAATGATGAAGTTTTAAGTTATTCGATGCACAGTTGTTCTTATTATGGGTGTTGCAATGTATCGAGAAACGTGTATCGAAGTCCCTTAAACCAACACCCATGGAGAGGTGCTTAACAACTAGACAACACCCATGAATGAGTCACAGCCTTAGAGACCATTCATGTGATTCTTACATTCCGGTAGGCAAATTCAGGTTACTTACATTCTAGCTCAAAGGCCTTACCAGGTCTCTTTATTGAACCTATCCTTTTTATTCATTTCTTAGTGGTTATACGGCTTAACCGTAGGTGAACTTACAGCTTCGCTGTAAGTATCTTAGGGCTTAGTCATGAAATGCACTGTGGTTCAGCCGTGGTTCCCTTTACTGTTCATCCGCATTTACGGCTTAGCCTTATTTTGTTCTACGGCTCAGCCTTGTCTTGTTCTACGGCTAGGGTACGGCTTACCTGTAACACATTATAGGGTTTGGACATGGTTGGACCATAGAAGGTCTTCTGAATTTTCGACTCTCTGGAAATCCATCCGTAAACTAACCTACGACTGGGTCACGGCTAGCCTACGACTTAGCCATAGCTTTGCTGTAGGGTAAAACCCGGTTTTGCAGCTCTCTCGATATTGAGCCATAAAACTTTGCAGCTTAGCAATAAGCTCCAGAAACTAAACGTCTGACCTGTTTCAGAAAAACTAGAATTTGAGACATAATGAAAGCAGAAATAACATGTCTAATCAGACACACAAGGGCTGTAAATCATCAAACCATGTAAGAATAACAAGAATAAAACAATCAAATTAGTATCAACAAGTGTATATCCATATTGTGCTTATACTTGCCTCAAATGGTTCTAACACGTGAATAGTTGTCCTTAGGCTTAAATTCGACGTCAAAACGCGACTCTAATGATATGCATGCAGGAAAAGAGAGAGAGACGTTGAGTGAGAAGGAGAAGAAGACTACAAGCTACATAGATGGAGAGTATCAAGTCTCAAGCCCTACCTTTCAACTCACAAGAGATGAATTGATAAATGGATGCCAAGAATTCTCCCCTTATTGACTTAGCTTGAAGAAGACGAAAAAAAAAGAAAGGAAGAAATGACGCACAGAGAAGTGGGAGAGAAGGAAAACACATTGAAAGAAAAAGGATCGGTGCATGCACTTATTTATAAGTTAAGGATTAAGACAATTGTATAAAAGTCCAATAGTTTACACTAATTATAATTCAAGTCAACTAATTGTCCAACGGAAGCAAACGAAGTCGTTTGCATGTGAGTCAGTTACAGAAGTTAATGAGCTCAACGAGGTACACGTGTTGACACCAAGATGATGCATGAATGACAACATCCGACAAAATCTAAAATTACAAAAAAGGGCTCATGTCTACCTAAACCATGTCAAACTCAACCCAACTACCTATCCATGACCCGAAATAGAATTCAAAACAATAAAACAACAATCACGAAACTAATCCACTGAAAAATAACCACAAAGAGGGTTAATTAGATGTTAAACTGGGTTAAGCTGAGCTGGAGTGTTATACAATCTTTAAAAAATGGGCTGAAACATTAAAACAATGCAAAATTCTGACAACACATATAAAAAATGTAACGTTCCGGTCCCACATAAAATATTGTCTGCTTTGGGTGAAGGGACCCGCATGGCTTTGCTTCTACCACCTCCTGCATGAGATGCGCAAAACGCGTTATATGTGGTACAAGGGCACATCCTTATAAGGCCCAAGTCCGAACAGCCGCGTAAGCGATGTGGGACTTTGTTCTCGCCCCTGCATGGGACGCAAACTCAAGAGGTCCCTCCCACCCTCAGAGGAGAGCCGTCCGCGGCTTTGATACCAAATGTAACGTCCTGGTCCCACATATAATATTGCTCATTTTGGGTCATGGGACCCGCACGACTTTGCTTCTACCACTCCTCCGTGAGATGCGCAAAACGCATTATATGTGGTACAAGGGCACGTCCTTATAAGGTCCAAGTTCGGATAGCCTCATAAGTGATGTGGGACTTTGTTCCCTCCCCTACATAGGATGCAGACTCAAGAGGTCCAGTGACCTCACGGCTTAGCCGTGGGTGACCTACAGCTTAGCCGTTTTATGCACTACTACTCAGCTGTGGTTCCCCAAAATTTCTCCTGCATTTACGGCAAGCCATGGTTGAACCTTGGATGATCCTACGGCTGGACCATGATTGTTTTATGATTTAGCCACGGTTGGGTACGGCTTAGCCGTAGCACACCACACGGCTTAGTTGTGGCTGAACCGTAGAAGGTTTTCTCCAAATTTCTACTTTCAGGACATTAAGTTTTAGCTTGACCCACGGTTAGGTCATGGGCATCCGACGGCTCAGCCGTAGTACATCCTACTGCTTGGTCGTAGCCTAGTCGTAGTGTAATTGGCAATTTTATAGCTCTTGGGAGTCTGAGCCGTGAAATTCATACGGCTTAGCCGTAGACTTCAGAACACTAAAACGAAAGGACTTCACGTACAGTTCCGAAATGAAAACAATTCGAAACAAGAGCATATAAACGTATATAGAAGGGCTATAAAACATAAGAAACTTGAAAGATTTAGATAATAATAGCAATCATAGTATACCAACATGTATTCATCCATAAAGTGCTTATACTTGCCTCAAGTAAGCTTTTTCAAGTGAATCTACGTCTTTTGGCTCAAATTGGATGTCTATATGCAACCCTAATAGCCATGCATGTCAGAAAGAAGACAAGATGAGTGCATGCAGTATAGGATGAGGCCTTTAGACTCAAAGATGTTAGAATTAAACAATTCTTATCTTAAACCACACAAAGAGGTGAATTGGAAAATGGGTGCACAAAGATCTCCCCCTTTTCTTTGCTTGATAGTCGAAGAAGTGAATGGAAAGAAAGAGATGAAGAGACGTGCATTTAAGAGAGAGAGAATGAGAGAATGAGTCGGTGCATTCATCTATCATAAATATATATATTTATCATTTATCGAAAACTTTATAAGAAAGTCCGATTGGTTTAGGGGAAATGACAGTTTGAGTCAATTAAACATCCAACGGAGACAAACGAAGTTGTTTGCATACAAATCAATTATGGAAATCAACAAGCTTGACGAGATACACGTGATGACACTAATATGATGCATGAATGACGAAATCTTATAAAGGCTAAAATTAAAAAAAAGGGCTTGTGTCTACCTAATCCACGTTAACATCAATCCAACTACCATCCATGACCGAAAACGACACTAACTACACTAATTCACTGGAAAATTACCAAAAAGAGCATTAATTAGTCGCTAAACAGGATTAATTAGGCTCGGAGTGTTACAAATAAATAAAAATAAGAAACACTTATTTACCATGAATTTGTGTCCAACACATAAAAAAAAGCCCATTTTTTTATATAAACTCACTTTTCTTACCATGAATTTTGTAGCACATTTAAAAAGAAACCAATTTAAGAATAAAGGAATCTGTGAATTAAATAAAAAATTCCATCAACACATCTAAAAAAACCCATTAATGCTCTACAACATCATGATTAAAATCACCTTTAACTAATAGAAAAGCAAATGTAAAAGAAAATTTGTCATGCCTTAGATTTTTATTTTTGGGTTGAATCAGTTTGTCAGGTTTGAGTCGGGTTGAGAGGGGTTAGATGGATTGATTAACACACTTGGGCCTTGGGCTTAAGTTATTTAACCCTTTTAGGCTAAAAGACCTTTATTGAGATTTCTTAAAACTCACTAGAAAGCAGGGAGCTTTTCCTTATAATTTAGAAAACCCTATACATAATATAAACCCTTAGTTTTTTCCCCATTCTCCCATCTTCTTCCTTTCTTCTGCAACCAAGCCCTAGAAGTTCTCCGTGGGGGAAATCAAAGTTGGATCTTTCAAGGTTTAATATTCAGATTTGCTTTTGGCTTAGAGATCCAGGCAAATGGATAACCGTTAACAATGCCTTTTGGTTACTTGAAATATCTTTTGGTTACTTATTGAATAACATGCGTTAGATATATTTTCTTCGATTGGGTTTAACGTTTGGATTAGGGACTAACGATATAGATTTGAAACAACGATGTGCTTTGTTTTAATTGTCGGCAATAAGAAATTTAAAAAAAAAAAAAGAAAAGAAGATCTACAGTAGCGCCGCTTGGCTTGCTGGTTGACCCGGTTGGCTGGCTGGGCCGGGTTTGCTGGCAGGCCGCTGCTGGGCCCGGGTTGCAACTGGGCCGATTTGATGGGCTGGGTCTAATTTTGCAAGGTCCATGTAACACTCCGACCCAGCTTGACCTCGTTTAGCGGTTAGTTAATCTTGTTTTCGTTGCTAATCGTGTTTTGTTTATGTTTTGGTTTTTTGTTACGGGTCATGGATAGGTAGTTGGGTTGAGTTTGACCTGGATTAAGTAGACCAAGCCCTTTTTCGTAATTTTAGCTTTTCTTAGACATGGTCATTTGTGCATCATCTTGATGTTAACACGTGTCTTTCGTTGAGCCCGTTAACTTTCGTAACTATGCCATTTGCAACCGAGGTCGTGTGATTCAATTGGACCCGGATTTGACTTAAACTGAAATTTCACTTCTAATTTGGACTCTATTGCAATTTAGACAACCCATTACTTATATAAGCTTCTTCCATCGACACAAACACTTGTTTTCTCTCAATTCCTCACTGTGTACGTGGAGACTTCTCTCCCTACTTCACTCGAATTCTTCCTCCATCGATCTAGAGAGGAGGTTGGTCTCTTGCATGTGAGGTATGTGGATTCTTCCATGCCTCTCCTCTCCATTCTCTATCTCTTCTCCTCCTTGTTCTTATTGGTGTGTATGTCTTTGGAATTCTCTCCATCTCTCATGCATGCATGTGGTTTTGCTTGTGTTAGGTTGTGATCTGGGCTTTAGAACTTCAAGTGTGCAATTGATTTCCAAATTGAGGCAAGTATAACCATGACTTGAGAACCCATGTTGGTATGCATTTGACTTGGTTGATCTTACATGAATTGGTATGGAAAACATGTGTTTACAGCCCATTTGATATTCATTTGACTACTACTTTGTCTATCTCCCTTGATAAATTGCAATTTGGATGCTTTCCCAGACATTCTGTACAGGTTTCAGGAATTTGAATTCGTGCAGGTACGGCTAAGCCGTATAGCACCTACGGCTCACAATCCAGAGAGGAGAAAAACCCAGTTTTCCTCTACGGCTAGGGCACGGCTAAGCCGTGGATTGCATTACGGCTAAGCCGAAGCCCAGCCGTGGCCCAGCCGTAGAACAATACATGGTGCAATTTCTGGAATAACTGAGAGTCAGCAACTGACAGGTCTTCTACGGTTCAGCCACGGCTAAGCCGTAGACCACACACGGCTAAGCCGTAGCACACACACGGCTAAGCCGTAATCACACTAGAATAAAAATGGAGAATAAGGATAGGTATAAAGAAAGACCAATATGGCTTTCATAATGGAATGTAGAACACCTAGTCTTGCCCAACGGAATGTGATACAACGCGTGAATGATCTCGAGGGCTGCGAATCATTCATGTTCGTTATCCGGATGTTAAGCACCTCCCCATGGGTGTTGGTTTAAGGGACTTCATGCACTGCTCGATTCATTGCAACACTAGACAACGGTGCATCGAATAACTTAAAACTACATCATCATGCACGGTTAGAAACACCGGATAATTAGATTAGGATTGGTTTGTAAATCAAGATGATTCGATTTCACATGATTTGCTGCATAACATATTGCATTCGATCATTGATCTCAAAGCTCTACAGGATTATGTATGTTTCGTTACTTTCACATTGTGATTTATTTACCTTGAGTATGCATGTATAAGTTCCAGATACAGGTATGCACGTATGATATGTTGTCACGATCTACTCAGGGTTTTCATGATTGACTCCTTATAATCAGGCACTACTTAGCCTCAGCCTTAGGATCCCGACGGGGTGAATTTGGTATAGTTTATATGGACCTGCTGCAGTATGGATTTGTCTTGGGGAACCGGACCCCAGGAAACCGAGACCCATTGTACCCTGGCCCGGACAATGGTGTTCTTTGCATGTTACAAGATCCCTCTTTTGGGAGCATATGGTAATGTAGTAGCCACTAGTTCTGTACACAGCATGTATTCATTGATTCCCTTAGCATATTTCTTTCTTGCATGACAGCCTAGTATACGAAAATGCCTTCTTTAATAACATGATGTTCTTTATTCTGTTAGATACAGCGTGTGCTAACTTGCTATGGTTTATACTTTGCTGAATCTTCGTATTCATAGTTGTTTTTGGTGTTGCAGGCCCAGATCCCCCTGCCGAACCCTCGCAGGTCGGCCAGGCTCCAGTCGAGACCCCCGAGGCCCCATCAGGCCTAGAGGAGTGGATGTGATCACTCCACGGGAGAGCGCTCTTGGCATACATTGCATTGGAGTCGTGTTCTTGTTGTTTTGTTTTTGAGGATCTCATACTTGTGTATATGTCAGATTGTACATGTTATTTTGGTTCGTTTTGTAAAACTTTATATGTAATTATGTCAGTCCTTTCTTGTATCCTCTTCTTGCACTGTTAGTTTTATGTTTCTGATATTTACAGCTTCCGCGTTCTTGCTTGGCACGTGTGAATGTTCCCTTGTGCGTGTGCATTTAGACTCGGTCTACGTGTGCATGTACGGGAGTACGTGTGTCATTAGGTTTGGCTTTTGCTAACCCCCGAACCCTGGGCTCGGGTTGTGACATACGTATTGTATGGTATCAGAGCATTCCTTGCTCATTCCTTGTTCTAGATGATAAGCATGTAGGCATGTAGGATCGTGGTGAGGATACGATTTTCTTTGTGATCTTTCTAGATTTTTGGGTTTGTGGGGCGCTATTGTTTTGTGTTTGTATCTGACTCTTTTCATGTTTACAGGATGGCATCAGGTTCTGGTTCTCAGCAGAATGCCGGAAATAACGAAAGCGGATCTGCACCATCACCGCAGACACCGAATACAGATGAACGCATTCTTATGCTATTTCAGTCCCTTCAGGCACAATCGCAATCAATGCAGAACTTGCAAGCCCAAGTGACAACCATGTTAGACAGACAAAGCCAAGTCCCAGCTCAGTCACATGTAGATCAGCAGGTGATTTTGCAGCCTCGAGAGAATGACCCGAATGCCCTCTACGGGAAATTTCGCAAGCGAGGAGCTATTGAGTTCTACGGAACAGAAGAGCCATTGAAGGCAGAACAGTGGCTAGAGCAGACGGAGGATGTTTTTGAGACTGTTGTGTGCACGAACCGGCAGAAGGTCGGACTAGCAACTTCTATGTTTAGAGACGTCGCTAAGACTTGGTGGAAGAGCGTGAAAGACTCATACAGAGACATTCCTAGTGCGACGGTGTGGGAGATGTTCAAGCAGCAGTTCAGAAGGAAGTTCATCCCGGCTCATGTGTTTCGAGCCAAGGAGGTTGAGTTCCTAGCTCTCCGTCAGCAGCAGATGACAGTAGCAGAGTATGTGAACAAGTTTATGTAGTTGTCGCTTTTTGCTCCGGACATGATCAGCACCGAGGAGAGGAAGGTGAACCGGTTTGTTGAAGGTTTGCATCCCCGGTACATGCATCACGTGACTGCGTTCCAGCGTCCGGCTACGTTTGATGATGCAGTGGACAGGGCCTATTCCGCTGAGGCCATCCACCAAGCTGCTAGAGCCGTTGAGCCTAAGAGACAGCCGCCCTTCAGTGCACGAGGACAAGTACAGAAGAAGACCAAAGGCCAGCAGAGTACTTCTAGTTCTTCTGGAGCGATTTGTGGGCATTGTGGCAGGAACCACGCGACTGAAGCTTGTTGGAGGAAGGCCGGTGCGTGTTTCATTTGCGGTTCGAGGGAGCACATGATCGCCAATTGTCCTCGACATAGAGCCTCCAGTGCAGCTTCATCTGGTCCTACTTCTGGCGCAGTTCCTAGCAGACCTAGTGCACCTCCAGCTCCGAGCAAGCCACAGTCAGCTCGTCCAGGCTCGAGACAGCCTCGCCAGACAGCTCGTGCTTACGCTGCTACCAACGAGAGTGCCGAGGATCCACAGGAGGTAGAAGGTACTGTTTTGATTTCGCGCGTCGAGGCATTAGCTTTGTTCGATTTGGGGTCTACACGATCTTATGTAGCACCTCATTTTGCCGAGCGGTTACCTCAGCCGTCTAAGCCGTTGCCATATGTGCTGGTTGTATCCACCCCAGTTGGCAAGCGAGTGGAGTGTAGTATGTACTACCCCCATTGCGACGTGCAGATTGCAGGTCATCAGTTACCTGTTGATTTGATCCTGTTGTCGATGTTGGACTTCGACGTGATCCTTGGTATGGATTGGCTCGCTCGATATCGTGCCTGTGTTAACTGTTACAACAGGACGATCTTCTTCGATTTAGGTAAAGGCTTCCGTTTCGAGGGCAGTCAGCAGAGATGCCCCAGACGTGTGATCTCGGCGTGTAAGGCAGATCGCTTGATCCGCCGAGGGTGTGAAGGCTTCATTGCCTTTATCTCAGCGAAGAAGGAGACGAAGCAGCTAGGTGAGATCCAGGTGGTCTGTGACTTTCCAGATATCTTTCCAGACGATGTGCCAGACTTACCCCCGGTTCGAGATGTGGAGTTCGCCATTGAGCTTGTTCCCGGCACGGCACCAATCAGCAAGGCTCCGTATCGCATGGCCCCAGCAGAGTTATCAGAGTTGAAGAAGCAATTGCAGGAGCTTTTGGATAAGGGTTTCATTCGCCCGAGTGTTTCACCTTGGGGAGCACCAGTCTTGTTTGTCAAGAAGAAGGATGGTACTTTTCGGATGTGCATAGACTACAGACAGCTGAACAAAGTGACTATCAAGAACAAGTACCCCCTACCTAGGATCGATGAGTTGTTTGACCAACTTCAGGGTGCAGCCTACTTTTCAAAGATTGATTTGAGGTCTGGATATCACCAGTTGAGAGTCAAAGAAGATGACATTCCTAAGACTGCCTTCAGGACTCGTTATGGTCATTATTAATTCCTCGTGATGCCTTTTGGACTAACCAACGCACCTGCAGCTTTTATGGCTTTGATGAATCAGATCTTTGCTCCTTTCTTGGACCAATTCGTAGTTGTGTTTATTGATGACATACTGATCTATTCTAAGTCAGCAGAGGAGCATCGGGAGCATTTGAGAAAAGCCTTGTCGTTGTTGAGAGAACATCGATTGTTTGCTAAGTTGTCGAAGTGTGATTTTTGGCTTGAGCAGGTGACATTTTTAGGTCATATCATTTCACGAGAGGGATTGGCAGTTGATCCATCTAAAGTGGAGGCAGTAGTGAATTGGTCTAGCCCCAAGACAGTGACAGAGATTCGCAGTTTCCTTGGTCTAGCAGGTTACTACCGTCGATTTGTCCAGGACTTTGCTAAGATCTCTTCTCCTTTGACGAAGTTGACCAGGAAGAATGTACCATTTGTTTGGACCGAGGTGTGTGAAGCCAGTTTCCGGACTTTGAAAGAGAAGTTGACTACGGTCCCAGTGTTAGCCTTGCCAGATGGTTGTGAAGGATTCGTGGTTTATTCAGATGCTTCGCGAGTTGGTCTAGGCTGTGTGTTGATGCAGCATGGGAAGGTTATTGCATATGGATCGAGACAGTTGCGAGAACATGAGAAGAATTACGCCACCCATGATTTAGAGTTGGCAGCTATCGTGTTTGCGTTGAAGTTGTGGAGACATTATCTCTATGGTGTGCAGTTTGAGGTTCGTTCTGACCACCACAGTTTACAGTACTTATTTACACAGCAGGAGCTGAACATGAGACAGCGGAGGTGGCTTGAGCTTATTAAGGATTATGACTTTCCGATCAAATATCAGCCAGGCAAGGGGAATGTGGTGGCAGATGCGCTCAGTCGGAAAGCAGAGTCAGTGCAGTTATTGAGCAGTTTCCTCTTAGAGTTTCGTGGTCTCCCTGTTGAGGTAAAACTAGTGGATGAGTGCATGACGTTGGCTAGTACGCTAGTGTTTCAGCCTGAGTTGATTCAGCAGATTAAGGACAGGCAGTTTGAAGATCTGACATTGAAGCGCATTCGAGACCACATTGGAGACAGACCCGATTTCAGACTCGAGGATGGTGTACTCTACTTTCGGAGTAGGTTGTGCGTGCCAGCAGTTGATGACTTCAAGGAAAAGCTGATGAACGAAGCGCATTACGCTCGCTACACGATGCACCCAGGCAGCACCAAGATGTTTCGGAATCTCAAAGATCGCTTCTGGTGGAACAACATGAAGAGAGAAGTAGCAGGATTTGTTGCTCGCTGTTTGACATGCCAGAAGGTGAAGGCAGATCATCAGAGACCGCCAGGCTCGTTGCATCCTTTGCATATTCCGCAGTGGAAGTGGGAACACATCACCATGGACTTCGTTTCCGGATTACCGCCGACGAGCAGGAAGAACAACGCCATTTGGGTGATCGTAGATCGCTTGACGAAGTCAGCCCATTTCATTCCTTTTCGGAAGGGTATGACGTTTTCAGAGATGGCTAGGAAGTTCGTGGATGAGATCGTCAGGCTCCATGGTACCCCCGTGTCGATTGTATCCGATCGTGACAGCCGTTTTGTTTTGTCTTTCTGGAGAGCATTCCAAGAGGCTCTGGGCACGAAGTTGAGTTTCAGCACGGCATACCACCCACAGACGGATGGGCAATCAGAGCGGACGATTCAGACTTTGGAGGATATGTTGCGAGCCAGTGTGTTGAGCTACGAGAAAGAATGGGATCTTCACCTATCGTTGTGCGAGTTCGCCTACAACAACAGTTTCCACGAGAGCATTGGGATGGCACCATATGAAGCATTGTACGGGAAGAAGTGTAGAAGCCCGGTTTGTTGGGAAGAAGTTGGAACCCGAAGTTTTCACGGACCGACGATCATTGCCGAGACTACGGAGAAGGTACAGAAAGCTATTGAGAACTTGAAAGTTGCTCGGTCGAGATAGAAGAGTTATGCAGACACCCGCAGACGACCCTTAGAGTTCCAGGTTGGCGAGTGGGTTTTTCTGAAGGTCTCACCGATGAAGGGTACGATCCGTTTCGGCCAGAAAGGCAAATTAGCTCCACGCTATGTCGGACCGTTCGAGATCAAGAGTCGGATTGGTGATTTGGCCTATCGATTAGAGCTTCCCGAGATGTTTGCAGGAGTGCACAACGTTTTCCACGTTTCGATGCTTCGGAAATATGTTCATGATCCCTCCCATGTCATCCGTTACGATGAGATTCAGATCCAGCCGAGTGCTGCATACGTTGAGCGACCGCTCCGTATCGTGGGAACCCGAGAGCAGATACTCCGTACCAGAACGATTCGATGGGTCAAAGTGCTTTGGGAGCATCACAGTCCTGATGAGGCTACTTGGGAATTAGAAGAGCAGATGGCACGTCAGTACCCCGATTTGTTTTCCCAGGTATGAGTGAGTTAGTGTTCATTCCGAGGACGGAATGATTCTCAAGTAGGGGGGATGTAACACTCCGACCCAGCTTGACCTCGTTTAGCGGTTAGTTAATCTTGTTTTCGTTGCTAATCGTGTTTTGTTTATGTTTTGGTTTTTTGTTACGGGTCATGGATAGATAGTTGGGTTGAGTTTGACCTGGATTAAGTAGACCAAGCCCTTTTTCGTAATTTTAGCTTTTCTTAGACATGGTCATTTGTGCATCATCTTGATGTTAACACGTGTCTTTCGTTGAGCCCGTTAACTTTCGTAACTATGCCATTTGCAACCGAGGTCGTGTGATTCAATTGGACCCGGATTTGACTTAAACTGAAATTTCACTTCTAATTTGGACTCTATTGCAATTTAGACAACCCATTACTTATATAAGCTTCTTCCATCGACACAAACACTTGTTTTCTCTCAATTCCTCACTGTGTACGTGGAGACTTCTCTCCCTACTTCACTCGAATTCTTCCTCCATCGATCTAGAGAGGAGGTTGGTCTCTTGCATGTGAGGTATGTGGATTCTTCCATGCCTCTCCTCTCCATTCTCTATCTCTTCTCCTCCTTGTTCTTATTGGTGTGTATGTCTTTGGAATTCTCTCCATCTCTCATGCATGCATGTGGTTTTGCTTGTGTTAGGTTGTGATCTGGGCTTTAGAACTTCAAGTGTGCAATTGATTTCCAAATTGAGGCAAGTATAACCATGACTTGAGAACCCATGTTGGTATGCATTTGACTTGGTTGATCTTACATGAATTGGTATGGAAAACATGTGTTTACAGCCCATTTGATATTCATTTGACTACTACTTTGTCTATCTCCCTTGATAAATTGCAATTTGGATGCTTTCCCAGACATTCTGTACAGGTTTCAGGAATTTGAATTCGTGCAGGTACGGCTAAGCCGTATAGCACCTACGGCTCACAATCCAGAGAGGAGAAAAACCCAGTTTTCCTCTACGGCTAGGGCACGGCTAAGCCGTGGATTGCATTACGGCTAAGCCGAAGCCCAGCCGTGGCCCAGCCGTAGAACAATACATGGTGCAATTTCTGGAATAACTGAGAGTCAGCAACTGACAGGTCTTCTACGGTTCAGCCACGGCTAAGCCGTAGACCACACACGGCTAAGCCGTAATCACACTAGAATAAAAATGGAGAATAAGGATAGGTATAAAGAAAGACCAATATGGCCTTTATAATGGAATGTAGAACACCTAGTCTTGCCCAACGGAATGTGATACAACGCGTGAATGATCTCGAGGGCTGCGAATCATTCATGTTCGTTATCCGGATGTTAAGCACCTCCCCATGGGTGTTGGTTTAAGGGACTTCATGCACTGCTCGATTCATTGCAACACTAGACAACGGTGCATCGAATAACTTAAAACTACATCATCATGCACGGTTAGAAACACCGGATAATTAGATTAGGATTGGTTTGTAAATCAAGATGATTCGATTTCACATGATTTGCTGCATAACATATTGCATTCGATCATTGATCTCAAAGCTCTACAGGATTATGTATGTTTCGTTACTTTCACATTGTGATTTATTTACCTTGAGTATGCATGTATAAGTTCCAGATACAGGTATGCACGTATGATATGTTGTCACGATCTACTCAGGGTTTTCATGATTGACTCCTTATAATCAGGCACTACTTAGCCTCAGCCTTAGGATCCCGACGGGGTGAATTTGGTATAGTTTATATGGACCTGCTGCAGTATGGATTTGTCTTGGGGAACCGGACCCCAGGAAACCGAGACCCATTGTACCCTGGCCCGGACAATGGTGTTCTTTGCATGTTACAAGATCCCTCTTTTGGGAGCATATGGTAATGTAGTAGCCACTAGTTCTGTACACAGCATGTATTCATTGATTCCCTTAGCATATTTCTTTCTTGCATGACAGCCTAGTATACGAAAATGCCTTCTTTAATAACATGATGTTCTTTATTCTGTTAGATACAGCGTGTGTTAACTTGCTATGGTTTATACTTTGCTGAATCTTCGTATTCATAGTTGTTTTTGGTGTTGCAGGCCCAGATCCCCCTGCCGAACCCTCGCAGGTCGGCCAAGCTCCAGTCGAGACCCCCGAGGCCCCATCAGGCCTAGAGGAGTGGATGTGATCACTCCACGGGAGAGCGCTCTTGGCATACATTGCATTGGAGTCGTGTTCTTGTTGTTTTGTTTTTGAGGATCTCAGACTTGTGTATATGTCAGATTGTACATGTTATTTTGGTTCGTTTTGTAAAACTTTATATGTAATTATGTCAGTCCTTTCTTGTATCCTCTTCTTGCACTGTTAGTTTTATGTTTCTGATATTTACAGCTTCCGCGTACTTGCTTGGCACGTGTGAATGTTCCCTTGTGCGTGTGCATTTAGACTCGGTCTACGTGTGCATGTACGGGAGTACGTGTGTCATTAGGTTTGGCTTTTGCTAACCCCCGAACCCTGGGCTCGGGTTGTGACAGTCCAAACCCGAGATAATTATGATTTATAGTAATTAAATTGGTTTTACTTTAATTAATATGTAATTAGGTTAATTTAACTCAAATCCTTTGGGTTTAGGTCATGGACAAATAGTTGGGTCGGGTTCGAACCTTATTTGGGTAGTCAAAGCCCTTTCTTATTTTAGAATTTCATAGTTTTGCATTATTAGGGCATTATAATGATTGCATTGAGTACATCTCATCTTGAGAGTCATCTTTCATGTTTGGCCCAACACTATTCGGATTCTTTTTAGCCCATTTAAGCCCAATTGACTCAACTTAAAAATCCAAGAAACTAAGAGGGCTTATTTGTAATTCCAGAAAACTTATCCTTTAAAAACCAAACCCACCATCGACCCTCTTCTTCCACCTTCCTTTTTACTGCTGTAGCAACGGTCCTCTCCATCTCCTATGCTCTCTTCTTTTTCCTAGACTTCATTTTGGACAATTGAAGCTTTGCATGTAACGAATCAGAGCATCTTTTTCTTCCTCTGTGCTCTTCTTGTTCTCATCTTTGGAAAATAAGGCACCATCTTCTTCCTTTTTGCTTGTAGAAGTCTTAAGGTAAGAAAACCCCATCACCATGGCATGTCTTGAGTTCCATGGGGTCAAAAGATTTAAGCTTTAAGCATGCATGCATCGCATTCTCATTTTTCTCGATGCATGTTCTAGATTCTTCACTAGTGAAGCCTTCTCCACCATCTAACCAAGGGGCAAATTGATTTGGGTGAAGCACTGCACTTAAGGTAAATATAAGGGTGCATATTCTCTACATGTATGCTTGGATTATTGATTCTTGAAGAGTTCTTTTATAGACCCATTTACAGCTTCTTAATCTTTTCTTGAAGTTGTGTAAGATTGATTTTGTATTAATGATTGAATGGTGGAATGAATGTTGAGATTGGATGGTAGGAAGACCCAATTTGTAGTAGGGTGGTCTCCTTTGGGTGTTGAATGTAGGGAAATAAAAGGAGTAAGATAGGAGAAACAGTTGGAAACTGAATCTCCGGAGCAGAGTGCTTCAGGGCCGATCGATCGGTCCTGAAGCCTGATTGGTCGGGTTGTGGCTATGGATGTGTTCGATCGGTCGGACGCCCCATCCGATCGGTCAAACTGCGGTTCTGGGAAGTGTCTGATCGGTCGGACATCCCACCCTATCGGTTCGGTAACAGAACCCTGTAATTAAATAGTTAACTTCAAAATTCAATTCAATGGCTAACCATAAGGCTTTAAACCAATCTTATCTTAGAATCTTAAGAACCAAAGACCATTAGGGCCTTATAAGTGGAACGTATACCGCAAACAAATTAGCCCAATGGTAATTATATCTTAAGAAGGAAGAGTGTTGAGCTGTCACTCATTCCCTCTTGACTTTCGATCGTTTCCTGACGTCATGTCATGGGCATTGGCATAAGAAGGGGTGTCTATTACTTATACAATGTAAGACTAAAATTGTGGTAACACATTGATACTGGATGTTTTATGAATACGCCGTATTGAATGACTATGGGAAGATGGAATGTCTTAGCATATGATTGGCTAGTAAATTTTCTTGATAACCTCTCAATCTATATGCATTCATATTGTTGACTAAACCTTGTGCTCTACATGATTTAATCATGTACCCATTTCTCCTGGCGAACCTTAGGGTTAATCGGAGACAGAGTTTCTACTGAGCGTGAGCCCGTGAGCCAAGATAGTTGTAACTAAGGTAGAGAGGGTTCGAGCTCTAATAGCTTATTTACATATGTATTATTGATTATCCATTTCTTCGTTTAATTCTGATTCTATGATTGGTAACAATCCCCAAGACTGATATATGTTTTGTATGAGTACCAGTCAATTGCTATGTATGATAAGTATGAATTTGAATTTGATTCAGTCTTGGTACTTTGAGTCGGCACCACTTAGCTTATACCCATAGGAGGTTCAACGAGACTGAATGAGGGTATTCCGTATGTTATCTACTGCAGTAGTTATAAGAAGAGTTGGTCGATGCTCTTAGGGTAGCTAGACGATCCTGGCCTGATCACTAGTGATTTTCCACGGTACGATATGCTCTCTTTTAGAGAGAAGATAGCCATGTGAATGTCAATTAGTATAATGTTGTCTTTCATCTATGATTCTTTATTCATGCTTATTCACATACATAATTTCCTAGTTTTTGAATTTGCTCTCTTTTAATCTTTATGTTGTTTAACTCCCAAATTGTTACATCATGATAGGCTTATGTATTCTTATATTTGGTTAATCGTTGTATAACAGTGCTACCCTTGGTATTACAGGTACGAAACGCAGTGCCGATACGGTAGTCGAAGCGCCCCCGGAAGGAACCATAACAGTACCTCGGAACAGGAATGAGTGGAACGAGGAGGATGTATTTTATTAGTCATCCTCTACAGCGCATAACAGGGTTCCTTGGGGTTGTTGTATGGCCATAGTTGGCTTGTTGTTGGACTTGTCATTTTGCATCCTTGTTTGTGTTCATGGAATTATTGTATCATGTGCATGTGGTTAGGAAACTAAAAGACTTTGGTTATATTAATGGAATTAATGGATGTTTTATTAATGTCTATGATATGTACAAGTGAATTCTCCAGGTTTCCGCTTAAATTAGAAATGATTGATACGTGTTTACGAATCTTCCTCACACGTACATGTAGAATCACCCTTGTGGCAATTCGCACATGTCTTGATGCAGTTCGAATTGTCACAGGTTACGTGTGCTACGCCTTAGGATCCACTATTAATCCCTAATTCTCGGGTTCGGGGTGTGACAAATTTTAAAATATATATATAATTAAATAAATAATTAGGTTAGGATATTATTTATAAAGAGTTTAAAATGTTGTATTTTGATTAATGGTTAGTATACTAATGGAGATTTGATTTTATTAAATTAATGTTTAATTCGATGTTGTTAGAAATTTTGTTAGGATTGGTTATAAATTTAATTGGAAATTATGTACTTTTGATTAATGCTTTATTTAGTTTGGTTAGAAATTAACTAAGATGTAATTGGAGGTAATTAAATCTTAAGTAGATTGTATTTATAATTCTAATTTGGAATTTTAATTTGAGTTTAGATTTTTTACCGAATTCCAGGATTTGGACCTTTGTCTTATATAAAATAATAAGGTGTAATTATACACAACAATGTTAATTAAGAACTAATTATTCCCTTTTCCTCTTTGTGATCATAATTTGATTTAAGTTTGGATTTGGAATTTGAACAACCTTTACCAAATTTGTAAAACACATTAACTATGCATAATTGAATTAGATGGGTTCCTTTCTTTTTAGAAAAGTTGGTTGATTGTTCACATGAGAATTAGACTAAATTCAGAATGGGAATGTGAGATTTGGGATGCCCCACATGATGGACACTGAAAGTAGAATATTGGTATCTTGAATTCACATTTCTATTGTGGAAGAGAGTTGGTTCTCATGTGTATATTTAACTATGACTGTGAGGTGGATTAATGCTTACCCTCAGAGAACTTGAATTGACACACGATCATAATACACTTTTAAATTACGTAATCTAAATACCCAAATTGATATTGGGTTGAATATTGGGATTAAGGGCTTCATATCATGGTTCATTGTGCATCAGCAGACGAATGCATTTATATATATTTATATATATGTATATTTGACCGACTGTAGTTCGGAGGTGGACGTACGCCATCGGGTCAGCGTGTACAGTAAGGTATAGTACATAACTGTGTCATTTATTATATCTATGGGAATACCCATTTTTGTTATCTGTCTATGGAAATACCTGTTTTTGTATATCTATTTGCGGGGATACCCGTTTTTGGTATATTATATCTATGGGAATACCCATTTTTGTGCATTCATGCCATAGGGTTTGCATTCGGTATGTTTTGGGTATAATGTAATATATATGTTTTAATTTAATTGATTAACACCATTGCTTGCAGTTTACTCTCTTGCCAGATTACGTTAATCTGATCCACTACTTTTGGTGTCTAGGTTCCGTTACCGCTGTCGAATCGGAGGGTCAGGCGACGCAGGAGATTCGGCCAAATGGCGGAGTTATTAAGTGGAGCACCAATGACATCGTCTGAGGTGTCCTAGTGTCGGTGCAGAGATCGAAACTTTAGATTATGTAATAAGGCCATATTTGGGCCATTAATTTATTAGTAAAATTTATTTGTCTTGGAATTATAATTTTAATTACTATGCTTTGAAGCACTTGACCTTGACTTTATTATTATTGAGATTTATTATTTTGTTAATGTATGATACTCATCTGCGATGATTATGGACTTCAGTTCCACGTGTGATTATGGTTACTTGATCACCAAGCATAGCCTCACGAAAGACTTTGATTCACCTGGAATTGGAGCTCATATAATTTATGTAAGAAAAATTTTAATTGGCCATAATTCTTATACCTTTAGAATCGGGTTTGGATCTAGCCCAGTTTTGGAGGCATGACAAAATCTAATCTAAAACCCTACAATACTTGAAAAAACCTAAACCTTTACAAAATTAGGCAACAGCACAGTAAAATACCAAATCAACCTAAAATTATATAAAAAAGAAAGAAAGAGATAATATACCTATTGGACAGTCTTTTGTGAGGGCTCATGGCAAACCATAGGCAACGATGATGAGAAGAGAAGTGAGGTTCTCTCACTCTCTTTTTTTTTCCTGTTTTTGAAGATGGTGAAGAGAGGAAGAATCGAGATGAAAGCAAATGGAACCTTGATCAAATGTGAGTAGATTTTTGTAAACCATCTAAGTGGCCACATGTAGAGAGTAGAGACTCTTGCATGTATATGGGCCCAACTTGGACCATTGAAATAGGTTGGAGGAGGCCAAAGGTGGTGGCAAATTGCACCGTAGTAGACTACATATAGAAGAAGGACAGTATCAAGGCAGTAAGAATCGAACTCAAGTAGGACGAGAAACTTGCTCTTTTAATATGGTATAGATATAGATACAGAAATTGTATTGCAATGACTAGCTTCTATATTAACCACCTAAAGGAGGACCCAAGAACTCCTCTTTGGGGGGCCACTAAAATTTAGGAGGGAGGGGGTGGGGGCGCATATACAGAAAAAAAAATGATAATTTCTAAAACTTAAAGGGGGTTTTAGAAATTTTGGAGGGTCTGGCCCCTATCACTCCCTAATTCTACCAGGGTCTTCACCCCTGAAAACCATCTCAAACAACAATCTTTATTTCTATCCTTCTCTCTCTCTCTCTCTCTCTCTCTCTCTCTCTCTCTCCTCTACGCTCATCCTTTTTGAGGAAAATCGAGGAAGAAATAGATATTACGTCACAAAATCCAAAAAACAGAAAATGGGAACAATCTTGTATTTTCATTCATTCCCTTTTACATTTTACATTGGTTCATGACTTTGGGATCAGGGATGTATGTTGTTTGCATAAATGTACAAGTTATAGGCCCTCCCTCTAGCGTTAGATGTGGTCAAAATTGAAGAAGAAAATATAAATTAAACAAATTGCAGAAAATAAAAAACACAGGGCTAGCTCAAACACTACAAGCCTAAAGGTTGCTTATTCTCCTCTTTTGTTCTTTTGTCCCTCAAATGGCTTCCAAAGTTGTACACTCTTCTGCCTCTGATATTAGGGTAGTTGCACCATAGTTTGGGTGATAGAAATGGGTTCTGAATCACTATAGTTTTTGATAATCACCACTTGTTCATCATGGATTGCTTTTGTGCAAATCCAAGGGAGTTGCTGATTTTTTATTTTAGAAAGTGACAGAGGTTGTATCACTCTAATCCAATATATTTTTCAGAATTAGAGTGAAGCCATAAAAGGTCATTTCACAACCACAAATGGCACTTATAATCCTTTGAGTGAAAAAATCAAAGAAAACATAGTGTCATCAATGGTTTCCCGAATTCCATGGTTTATTTGACATTTATTCTCTAAAAGAATACTTTCAAGATAATTTGCAGAAGCTTGAAGAGGGTTCTTCCATGTCTTTAACAGTATCTCACCTTGAATAGGTGAGAGGGAGAACTTGGAGAAGAATTGAATGTTTGTAGAATGCCCAGAGGTGCCAAGAATTGCGAAGTGTTGCTCTTTGTATGGCTGACTGTTGCTAAATGTCTTCCCAAGAGCGTAAGAGTTTGTATTTATAGAGTCTAGGAGTAGTTTGGGTAGTTTCACGGAGTTAAATTTGAAATAAAGTGAAAACCGCCTTACAAAAGGCAGTGGGTGAATGTGTTCAGTCATTGTAGCCTACACATGTAGGAGCAGTGACCGAATGTGTTCGGTCACTAACTATTCTGGGCCAAAATGAGCCCCAATCTTCATGAAACTTTGAGGAATATCTTCTAACACCCTTTCGATATTGTTGGAGTGTTACCATCTTTTGACACCCATAGGTTGCCCAACTTCATTCATTTGCCTTCATATATAATAATGTAAGGAAAGTGTGAGCCACTGTCTTAATTAATTTGAACTCGAATGGCCTCCGATGGATCTAAAACTTTGGGAAATTGGTTTTGAACATGTTTTGAAGTCTCCATATGAATTTCACTTGATTTGGTCTTTGGGAAGCTTGACCTTCATTCCACAACCAATAGGTGTTGGCACCTCCTAGGTCAAGGCTCAAACGGAGTCCTATTGCCTTGAAGTTTGGAGAAAGCCCATAGGATATAAGAATAATCTTTTGTATGAATTTCATCAACTTTAGTCACCCAGGAACAACATTTTAATTTACACTTTCAAAATTTAGTGTTTGCAGTGACTTAAGCAAAGTCTAGGTCCAAATGATGTTGAATCACAATAAGATCCCCTACAAATGGCTCTAAGTGTGAATTCTTGGACTTTTGCATGCAATGTACCCAGGTTGGCCCTATGGAGGGTCACCTAGGTTAGTGATCGAATAGGGCATGGACCAAGTGGTACTTGTCCAGCTACTAGTAAGGACCCTGTGTGAACTCTCTTTGGGCTAAGTAAATGCCTCAAGTGCAAGAATCCTCCATGTAACCTCTCAATTTAACTTTAATGTTAACCTTTGCAGTTGATATGGGATGTGATTTTTTTTGAGTCAACACTTCTTTTCTTTTTCACACAAATATTTGAGATAATTATCGTACAGATGCTATTAGACCCAACAATTGCCCTAGAATTGTCGACAAAAAGATAATTCCCAATAGTTGTTCCTACCGGAAAGTACGCCTTGTAAGGGACGATTTTACCCATAAAACTTACAGTATCCTACGACTATAGGATGTCAAACAACGAGATATCTCAGATAAGTAGGATATCAAACAGTGCGATGTCGAATATATATAACATATTGTTTATTCGTTTTTGCTTTTTTCAGATTCCTTAGTTGTTGTTCTTCTTATAAAATTTTCTATCATCCAAAGATCATCCATTTCAGTAATCACAAGAGATATATGACCTCTATCTTATTGTTTATCTGCTTATCAGAAGAAACAAACCTTATTTTACCTCTTGTCTGTAAAAAGGAAAGGATGAAAAAAATCTAGATTTCATGTGATATCGTAGAGTGGTAGGATATTATGTTGTTTGATATCCAACAACTGTAGGATATCCTAAGTTTTAAGAATGAAATTGTCACTTGTAGGGTGTCCTTTGCTGTACGAGTTGTAAGAAATTGTGTGGCCGCATGCCACTGGTCCCACGTGAGATGAAGTAAGGCAGCTACCAACAGAGATTAAAATCCCACTTAATTGTAAGACTTGATCTGGGCCCACAATAAGACTCCTAATAGGATCAGTGGATGCGGATCTCTGGTGGAAGAAGTCTCCAGTAAGTATGACTTTTTGGGACTTGTCAATATAAGGATAAGGGAGCCCTAGGGTTAGATACTCTCCATTCCCGTAGGAAGACAAGAGACGAAGAGATTTGTGAAACTTCCTAATCAATGTATTGCACATAAATCTCCAGCCGCATGTTGGAGTCTCCACATCCTTATCCATCAATTTGTCAACACAATGATAGTAGTTTCGTTATCGTCATTAAATGATGTGCTGATTATTGATAGCGAATTGAAAGCCATCAATGAAATTTTAACAGTAGGTAAAGTCAAGGTTTGAGATGTAAGACATAGGTAGGGCACAGTGAGTGCTTGGCATAAATGCCACCGATGATCCATAGACAAGCTTAGGTTGGCCTAAAATCGAACTAATTGTAAGAGTTGTGTGTGTGATTGCGTGTGCTTGGTATGCGGAGCGGAACAGAGAGTTAACTTCTTTCACATAAAAAGTTATATAAGTACAAACTTAAATATACCACATCCTACACATAAGACCTAATTAGATAATTAAGATCTATTTAAACATAGAGACATTCTGGTTTCTACATATTGTTTTAGCTGAAAATAGTGCAAAAAGATTGCTAAATCACCTTATCTTCATAAAAAATCAACTCCATTGGATATATCGTTAGAGAATATCAATCAATGGGCATAATATTTGTTAGGATTTGTTAAAATGTTCAGTTAGTTTGTGTTTGCTTATAAATATAATCCTTTTATTTAATGAAACCTACAGTGTTATTATGGGCATGACAATATATTGATTTTTTTTAAAAATTCTTTACATATTTATCCATCTCATATCAAGTGTGAAATGATAGATAAAACCAAATGTTTGACCGTACAAATAATTATTTTTATAATGGGAATCCTGTGCCCTAGTTAGCGAAAATGTGATATAACATGTAATGGGCTTCGCATTGCATGGTCGAAATCTCACATCGCGCTTCTCTATGCATATCATAGCCTAAATTTTACTCTACTGATTATTGATATAAAAAAACATCACTCAACTGAAATCATTATTGGATTGATCTATCCTGAAATATAAAGTTATCTTTCCTTCCATGATCAATCCAAGTGTATATGTAGAACTTGAATTAGAGGGATTTATGGGATAAGAGAGATTTTGATCAAGGAAAGGTAGGGCACGATCCATGTCTCCTAAGATATATGGACCAACCCACTCTGATGCGAGCAAAGTCGCCAACCCCTTGATTATTTGCAGATTTCAATTAACAGTACCAAGTAGCCACGCATAATCTATGCTCTCCTATATATGAAGGTAATAGTCATAGCAATGCCAACTTTGATGCGCGTCAATCATATAGATTCAGGGTAGAATTCCAAGTAAATTATATAGCATTTGAATTCCAGCTTTGATGCATGATATCCATCTAAGCCCACCATCAAAGTTTAACGCCTGTATAACTGCCAAACTTCAGGGCCTTTAAAAGCTGATCACAATTGTAGGTTTATGCTAATGTTCTCATGGCCTTAATACACATTAAATATTTTTCATCCGACCTTAAATCAACTATTGTGGGCCCCACAAAAGTGTTCCAAGACTTTTCGTCTCTACTCAATTATGACATAACTGTCTGCAATATCCATGAGGCAGCAGCATAGTTCTTGGGGCTTAGAAAGCATGGGCATATGATCAGAACCTTGGATCTCTCTCACCTCTCTAGGGGGATTATTCTGTATAATCCAGCGTTGAAAATCTTCCTTCATCAGCTCATCTTCCTTGCTCACAATATAAACTCTGCTCACAGAACCATAATTCTCCTCTGAAAGCATATTGTTCGGAGACATCTCTTCTGCAAATAGCTTTGTAGCTCTCACCAACACGCTGGCCAATGTGAGGTCCTGTTAACAGATACGGATAATAGATAAATATTACATTAAGAAGGTTAGATATATTACGCTAATGATGAGTTCAAGTTGAACTAGGTAATCAAGCTGCATGATTTTAGGTAATCTGATTTTATTTGTTGTAAGAAAGATGTGGTGAAGCGGGCAATACAAAAATTTTAAGAAAAAAATCTCAGAGAAAAAAAATGCACATAAAATAAGAGATAAAGGTTCACTCATGGTTGACAATTCTCTTTAGGAGGAACTATCTAAATGCAAGCAGTTCTTTTAATGAATTAAAAAAAAAAAAAAAAAGAAAAACCCTATCCAAATGATCATTGCTAAAGCATAAATTCACTTGAGGGTGAGCCGTGAGGTTACCTCAGGATGGCAGCATTGGTACACCTTAGATGCCAAGAACATGGGCCCAAACATGAATGTAGATGGAGAGCTATCTGGCCTTTGATCCAACGTTGCTCGGCAATCCATCATCGAATCCAATCTGCGAAACAGCTGAGAGAGAGAGAGAGAGAGAGAGAGAGAGAGAGATTAATATGGTTTTCGAGAGAAGTACATTTGGTTTTCGAGGCAAAATCCCAATACTCTTTATCTAATCCATCCTTAAAAAGTTGAAAACCCATTTCAAAGAAAATGTTTTGCTGAACTTGAGATTGGCGACCGCAACCACGTTAGGATTTTGAGTGTTGGCTTATGGATAAAAACTAGGGTTCAAATTGAGTTGTAATTTTACATTATTAGTTTTGGACTTTTTTTTTTTTGCTAAAATGCGATGCATATCGTTAAGAGAAAGGCTACAAGAAAAGGAAGCCCCCTAAACGAAAACAAAAGAAAGCCCACAAGAAATATAGGACAGGACAAAGGACAAGGAAAACTATACAAACAAAGAAAAACAAGAGAAGAGAAAAAGAAAGCCTCCTCAAAAAAAGGAAAACATTATAGAAGGGTTTTCAACAAGTTACACAAAAAGGGCTAGTTATAGGACTAGATAATCTCCTGCAAAAGGTGCAAGCTTCTTCCTTAATGTAGAGAAGAGAACGCGCTAGAAAGGGCTTGACTTTGCTATGCACCAAAAGATTCCTCGATTTCCAAATGGCATGCATGAAAGACAAGAAGAGGGCAATTGGTGATCCCCTTTGTTGCAACCATTTGAAAAAGCATTCGACAAAAAAGTTGCCGAAATGGGCTCTTGGAGGTGCAAACTTGCTGCACGAAGAAGCCAAACAATGGTAGCAAAATTACAATGGAAGAATAGGTGGATATCAGCCTCTTCAAATCGGCAACACATAGGGCATCTAGAAGCAATGGGGATACCAATGTGTTTGATCCATAAGTTAATCTTGGACTATAGCGTGTGTCATTGGACATGTTGAAGTGAAGTACGCGAAGTGGATAGAATCATTGTTCGCTCGAGTGAACGTCATTCTTGGTTGAGCGAACCTAACGAGACAGCCCAAAATTGCCCGGATAGAACCATTGCTCACTTGACCCAAGATCCTCTCGTCAACCAAGCATCGCGAAATTTCGAAATGCGTTTTGCGGATTCCTTTCTTATTTCATCTAAACTTACGTATTGCAACCCAAATTGGATTCTATCCTTAAGCTATAAATTCTAGCCTATTTAAAGGCAACTCTTATGAACCCTAGCTATACCATCTCCCAATGCTAAAACCTATTGGAGATTCTCTTCTCTCTCTAGAGCAGCTATTGAAGGGTTCTGTTGTGCTTCAAAGCTTATGCTTCCAAAGGATTTGATTCTACTCTCTTGTAGAAGATTGTGCGTCTTCAAAAGCATCAAGACAGGTTGTGTCAAGCACAGGCGAATGGTGAACGGTGGGTTCATTGGCAAGAAAAACTATAGTCATTATGTTGAGTTCAACTGCGGTAAATGTTTGTAATTATATTTTATAACTAATCATTCTTACTAGTACTTGGTTTTCCTTATATCTAACATATTAGTTTCATGGTTTTTCCCGTGTTGGATTTTCCACATAAAAAATCTTGGTGTCTTCTTTTTGTGTAGTGATTGATTTAATCTAACTCTTCTACTTATTGCTTACGTTAATTGAACTGCATACTGGAAATCTATTTGGGACCTAAACCCCCTATATGAAGGTTCCCTCAAACAACAAAAAGAAAATAAGAAGTTTCAATTTTTTTTGTGGAAAATAAAACAATAACCTGCTAGCAAGAAAAACTATGAAAAGATATCCAACACAATTGGGTGGACCCAAGTAGAGGACTCTGGGGTTGACGCCCCAACTCAGAGTTAAAAATTTCCAAAAGCCCCCCTATAAAATTGGAAATTTAATGTTTTTTTTTTAATTTTCCTAGATTTCTTTTTTTTTTTAAATTGAGCCCCCCAAGGAAATTTTTTTGGATCATCCGCCTATGCCTCTAGAATACATATTTGTATGGAACAGTTACTCTACAGATTGCTTGATGTAAAAACACAGTGACTTTGATGTCTTTGTTAATCTGTTTCAACATTTAATAAGCTACTAGTGGCTTAATTACTTGGTAGGCACTTCCCTTCCATAGAGCTTTTAAAAAGGCATATGTGAGTGAAATAAAATTTTAATTGACTGTTAAATAAATGATTACAATAAATTAGGTAAAAATTTGCCGATCTTTCCTTTCAAAACAAAGAAACATGAAAGAGGTTCAAGAATCATTTTTTCCTTTCCATGAGAGGGATAAAAATGAATTACTTATTTTAGCTTTTTGACCCTTTTATTGTATCCAATAACATATTATAATATCAATTTATACCTCTTTTACCATATTTCCGGGCGGTGATGCAAGACTTGGCATCATGGCAGTAGCAAAGATGGCAACGGAGATCTTTTGAGGGTATCTCTCCATAGCTAGGGAGAGACCAATGCCACCAAAGCTGTGGCCCACCAGGATCACCCTTTCATGGGCAGGAAGAGATTCCATGAAATCAATCAGTGGTTGAAAGTAGTGGAAGATCGAGTGGACCTGATCGAGTGGCTTGGTGTCAACCCCACAACTGGCCATGTCCAACGCTGTGACTCTGTGGCCAGCTGCCCTGAGCAGTGTGGAAAGCTTATACCAAGACCATGCACCATGGCAGGCCCCATGGACTAGAAGAAAATGGCGCTTCCTTTCACTAATTTTCTCCATGCCTTTTGATGCCATGGGATGTTGTTATTTTGTTGTCACCCTCAACTCATATACAAAGAGGAAAGTTTTGTGGTCGTGCTATCATCTCCCATTTCTATTTTTTTCTTCCCTTCGACTGTCTATATATATTGTCTAAATATACTGTAACAAAGATAAAATGGAAAAAGAAGCCAAATCCGACGTGTGGAGGAAGTTGCCACTTGAAAGAAGATTACGCACTCATGGTCGGCAATGGCTGCCACTTTCGTGGAATCTTCTTTACTTAAAGTAATTTTATATCCCTCCCTCATGATGATCTCTCATCTCACTTGGAAAAGGTGGCAATCACCTATTGTTGTCATGCTACTCTAGTTTTTGATTTCTTTAATTAGCTTAGAGAGGGACACAGAACAAGGAAAGCAACTAATAGTCTCGAGGAGAAAAGGCCAAAGGTAATGTATGGAAGAAGTTGTTTGTCGCATGGCAAATGGAGGAAACATGAAAATAATAGCCAGGATGATAAGCGTCACAACACAAATAGAAGCCAATGACTTTGAGGTTTGGCACCTACGTGCAACGGCCGCAACTTGATTGGTGAACCAGGTAATTGCGTACCATCTTAGATCTCCCATTGGGCCCCACTCTAGAAAAAAGGATCCTCCTAATAAAGAGGCATTGAGAAATACGCGTAGAAAAAGTTGGGTCTTCATGGAAAATTGTCTTATGTGAGGGCAGTTGGGATCCTTTGTACGTCACAGTTGGGGTGGCAATGGTCATGTTTAAATTGGACCTGACCTGATCCACTCTTATTAGCAACGGATTAGGTACCATGTTGATAGGGTTTGGCTCGGGTATCAAAATTTCATGCAATGACCTGAGTTGTGTTCTGGTTTTAGATCCAACTCGACTCACCTTGTATATCTTCATATAATTTTTTGTGAATATCCTATCAAATGAGATTTCATTAGTGTAGGTGGTAGTAGGATGAGTAGATTTCTTTAGGTTATGGGTTCAACTCTTTCTTAGTATATGAAACTTTTATATTTTTTTAATATTATAAATAAACTACGAACAAATTCGACCCAATGACTCATAGAGCGGGTTTGGTTTGGCAATCATCAAATGGGCGGGGTGAGTATAATATTGTAGGATTACCAATCGGGTCCCGTTGCCGTCCGTAGTCACAGCTACTACACAAACATCATGTTTTAGTCATATGAGACTCAATTGTTGGGTTTGACTCAAAAGGTCTTTATGGGGCCTATGAGTGAAGGCTCCGTTAATTAGGGCTATTCTCTTTATATATTCTCTTTTGTGGTTTTGTTCTTTGTAACTAAAAGAGAAAGCAAGAGGGTAAAGGGAACACAGAGAGAATATTGTAAAGGGGGGGTTGAGAGTGTTATAAGATATTATTATTAGTGGATGCCCACATTGGGGCCCACGTTAGATATGAAAAGCAAGAGTCCTGTTATATTGGTTTGCTTAGGGAGGAAGCAATCTTGCCCTATAAATAAGATCCTCTTCCCCCCTTCATGATATACACATCTCTCATTCAATAAGAAAGGCATCTCTCTTTCTCCCTCTACTCTCTCTCTCTCTTTCCCCTTCTTCTTAAATCACATTATCAGCACAATTCGGTGCACGTCCTCCCACCAACTCTCCTCTCGGTTTACGTGCAGTAAAGCACAGCTACATCGCCTGTTCCTGCTCAGTCTACGTGCAAACGTGAAAAGGTAAAGCAGTCCTTTTTTTTCTTACTGTTTCATGTACAAGCAAAAGTAAGGCCCTGTTTTTACATTCAAAAGAGAAAAGCATAAAAAATATATATATATATAAAGGTGTTGTCCCAACTTGGCCTCAGATCGCATGCCATCCCTTTTTTTCTTTTACATCAAGAAGAATCTAGTACAACCTGTGTGAGACAAAACAGCCCCATACGGCCAAACTTTATTTGACCAAATCAAAGGTATAAACTTCGTTTACACGATACTTTGGCCATCCGGAGTCTGATCGAAGATCCGTTTGAACTTACGAAAAACTTAGGAGCAGATCTACACATTAAAGGTAAAAAGGAGGAAGATCAAACGGTAAAATAATTTTTTGTTATATATAATCTTTTATTAATTTAATAACTACATATATGCTTTTATTCTTATTACTTTTATTTGGAAATGCATGATTTTCTTTAACAAGGGGAGATCAAGAATGGATCATAAATAAGAACCAGAAGTTCTTTCTAAATCTGGACCAGAAGATCCATGGATTGTTAAAATCTGAAACCAAAAGTTATCAGATCCACAATATGGACTTAAATATTCATTCCTAATCAAACCTGAAGTTTGATATTTCGATCCAGAAATAAAATTAATAGGCCAAAATATTAAGCCCGAAGCCTTGATAGAACTTGAAGTTCTAATCAGGAACCTACAGTTCCAAATCAAGTCAGAAGGCTTGCCAAAACCTATTGTTTTTTTATTATTAAAATTGATAACTTGATGTTATTCAATTTTAAATTGGCCAACTTAATCTGACATGGCTCGCCCCTTAATTTATTCTAAATGCTTTAAAATTTTTATTATTTATCTTTTATCTTCTTTTGCATATCAATGATCATGTATATTTTTTTCTTTCTAGCTCTTGCCTAATGTCAAATTTAGCCAAACTTGAATTTAAAACCTTTAACATTACCAGGGACAACAACTTATCTTAATACTTGGATGCAAAATTACACTTACAATCCAAGAAAGTTAGAGAAACAATAAAAGAAGGTAATAAAGAATCCCTAGAAAATAGGGCATTGGCACTTATCTTCTTACCTCATCATATACATGATGACTTGAAAAATGAATCCCTCACAGAGGAGGACCCAACAGGTTTTTGGAAATCTCTGAATGATAGATATGATTACCAGAAAATGCTCTTATTACCTGCGGCTCAGAACGAATGGCTAAACTTGCGATTTCATGACTACAAATCGGTATCTGAGTATAACTCCTCTCTTTTTAACATTGTTTTCTGGTAAGATTGTGTGGGGGAAACAATTACAGAAGAGCAGATATTAAAGAAAATGTTGTCCACTTTCCACGCATCAAATGTAATCCTGCAACAGTAGTACCATGAACGACGTTTCTCTAAATACTCATAACTAATTTCTTGTCTCCTTGTTGTTGAGCAGAATAGCAAAGTCTTGTTAAAGGATAATAACTCCAGACCAACTAGATTTTTGACAATGCCTGAAGCAAATGCTAATTTCAATTCTAGCAGAGGCATAGGAAGGGGGCGTGGGAGAAACAATCCCTCCAAAAGAGGTGAAAAAAGAAACTCCTCCCAACGAGGAGGATTTCAAGGTCCTCCTAATAAAGAATTCAAAAACCACCAGAAGTGGTCTGATCCTCAGAAACAATAAAATCCGGATCAACATCAGAATCCACCGAATAATTCTGCCTACTGTTCTGATGACCCTTGCTACAGATGTAGAAGGAATGGGCATTGGTCACGCTCTTGTCGTGCACCAAAAGACGTGGTGGGACGATATAAAACATACAAGGCTTCTATTCATTCTACAGAATCAAATGATCTGGAAGATTATGATTGGGATACAGTCCCACAAAATGACAATTACCAGTTGGATATTACAAATTTGGAGACTAGAGATTTTTTTGAATACGAAAATGGCCAACCTCTGAGCAATGAGGCATTTAGTGTTAACATCAGAACCCCTCCTAGAATGTTTTGGAAGAGCAAATAAATATTTTCAGAATCCCCATTTAGAATTTTTTTCAGATATTTACCTTTTCATGGATATTTTATGCTGTATGATATATTTTTTAGTTTATTAATTTTGATAAAGCTTTTTTTATAGATGTTTTTTTGTGATGGATGACTTCTTATAAATTTGATGAAATTTCTCTTATGAATTTTTTCTTAATCATGTGATTGCTTAGTTACATTTTTTATTATTATCTTTTGTTGAAAGGTATGGACTACAACAATGAGGATACTCATTGTCTTGTAGATAGTGCGACAACATATACCATTCTGAAAAACCAGAAGTTTTTCTCAGAATTAGTATTCAATCCATGAAAGGTATCCACCATAGCTGAATATGTGCAAATAATTGAAGGCTCCGGAAGAGCCCACATAACGTTTCCTAATGGTACTCATTTATTTATTAAAGATGTATTGTTCTTCAGCAGTTCCTGAAGAAACTTGCTCAGTTTTAAAAGACATCAAAATAAATGGATACCATATTGAGATTGCTAATCAAGGTAAAAGGGAAATATTACTTATCGTTACAAGTATTGAAGGCCAAAAGCAAATACAAGAAACATTAAGTGCACTTTCTTTTGGGTTATATTATACGACAATATCCATCGTCGAATCACATTCAATTTTGAGCAAAACGAGACAATTAAGCGCAAAACTTAAACCAAGCCCGAAACTTAGCAAGCCTCCGACTTTATTGCTTTGGCATGATAGGTTAGGGCACCTCCGAGTTACCATGTTAAAGAAAATCATTGATAACTCTATTGGGCACTCTTTAGACAACCATAGATTGACCATACCTAATGGGTATCTATGTACCCCATGTTCACAGGAAAAGCTAATCACTCTACCTTCCTTCGTCAAGATTGCATTAGAATCTCCATCCTTTCTGCAAAGGATACAAGGTGACATCTGGGGACCGATCAATCCACTTAGTGGACCTTTTAGGTATTTCATAATTCTGATTGATGCTTCTACTCGTTGGTCGGATGTTTGCCTACTTTCAACTAAGAATATAGCCTTTGCCCACCCATTAATACAAATCATTAAACTTAGGGTCCATTTCCCTAATAATGCTATTAAGTCTATACGACTTGATAATGCGGGCGAGTTTACATCATAAGTCTTCGATAACTACTGTTTTTCTCTTGGTATTGTTGTTGAACATCTTATTCCTCATGTCCATACCCAAAATAGCTTAGCTGAATCCCTGATTAAACACATTCAACTTATTTTTAGGACTCCGTTGCTACAGTCCAAATTACTAATTAATGCTTGGGGAGATGCTGTGTTACATGCATCAATGCTCATTAGACTTCGACCCACAGACTACCATCCATACTCTCCCGCACAGCTTATATCGGGACATCAACCTAATATCTCCCATTTGCATAAGTTTGGTTGCATTGTTCTAGTCCCTATTCCACCCCCTCAGCATACTAAGATGGGACCACAACATAGGTTGGGAATCTTTATCGGCTATGACTCTCCTTCGATTATTCGCTTTTTCGAACCAATGATAGGAGATGTTTTTACTGCTCGTTTTATTGATTGTCAATTCGATGAGACAAAATTCCCACTGTTAGGGGGAGATAAAGAATGTATTGTTCCTGCGTAAGAACCCATTCCTGAAGAATGATGTGAACTAACATGGAATGCTTCCACTTTGTTTCATTTAGACCTACGTACTTCTCAATGTGAATATGAAGTACGTAAAATTGTGCACTTACAAGAAATTGTAAATAAATTATCAGATGCATTTAACGATGCAAGAAAGGTAACCCAAGTCACATATTCCAGCTATGTATGCATCTGCTAGACTTAATATCCCTGTAAGACAAAGTTAAAAAGGGGCAACAAAAGAGTCTGTAATATGCCAAAAAAGCGGCAGACTTATAGGTTCAAAGGATATAGCTCCGCAAAAAAGGAAAGATGTACAATCATCATGTCCTCCCAAAGATACACTTAATATTCCTTAAAAGATTCCTTTTAAAGAGGTTCATAACGCTCCCGAAGAAGTTATGAAAAAATCCACTCTCTCTAGAATAACAAAAGTCTTTGATGAGACTATAAAAGCCCTAGAAGAGGCACCGGTACTAAATAATGAAGAGATCTCTATATTTTACAATTACTCAAGAGAGAGATGTAATAGAAAAAGAATTGTCATCAATGACGCATTTGCATATGTGGTAGCTACACAAATATCAATGGAATATGAGGATGATGATTGTGATACAGAACCACGTACTATAAATGAATGTCGACAAAGGAAAGATTGGCCAAAATGAGAAATTGCCATTACAGTAGAGTTAGAGTCTCTCACTAGACATAGTGTATTCGGATCTATAATACAAACCCCAAAAGGTGTTAACCCTGTAGGTTATAAATGGGTGTTTGTTAGAAAAAGGAATGAAATGAATGAAATTATTAGATATAAGGCAAGACTTGTGGCACAAGGTTTCTTGCAGAAACTTGGGATTGATTATGAGGAAACATACTCCTCTGTTATGAATATAACAACATTCAGATATCTAATAAGTTTAGTGGTTTTTAAAATTTTGGATATAAGACTCATGGATGTTGTGGCCACTTATCTATATGGGGACTTAGACATAGAAATTCATATTAAAATCTTGAAAGGATTTACTTTGCGTAATGCAATATCTAAGAGTACGTACTCAATACAATTAAAACAATCATTGTATGGATTGAAGCAATCCGAAAGAATGTTGTACAATCGTCTCAGTAAATATTTGTCTAAGAAAGGATATAAGAACAATCTTATTTGCCGTTGTATCTTTATAAAGAAATCCTTAAAAGGATTTGCAATAGTAGCAGTTTATGTTGATGACATAAATTTAATCGGGACTCCAGAAGAGCTCAAAATAACTGCTGATTATTTGAAAAAAGAGTTTGAGATGAAAGACCTTGGGAAAACAAAATTTTGTCTCGGCTTGCAGATCGAGAAAAGTTCTAATAGAATATTAGTCCATCTATTACATTGAAAATTTTATGAATGTAAGCTTACACGGTGAATCCTATAAATGTGGACCCATATTCTAATTTCCAAAGGTGGATACCACTTTGTAATTCTTAATTGCGGGTCATATTGTCACAATGTGAAATGTGGAACTACATTGTAAACTCTATAAATGTAGGCTCACAGGGTCAATCTTATGAATGTAGACCGTATTCTAATTTTTAAAAGTGGGTACCATGTTTTTTTTAAAGGTGGGCCCACTAACAAACCTCTTGCTTGGTTTTCTCTTACCATTCTTTCTTTTTTCTTCATGCGTTGATGGGGCCATCGTTGATTTTTATAATAGGAAAGCATATATGGGACCCTAATGGCAGATCCAAAATGAAAAATCTAGGGCCTACTTAGATTATAGTCATTTTGATCTTTGTTGTTTTTCATCAATCGATGGGCCCCATTGTCGAAGCCAATTTTTTTCATTTTTTTTTAATTGCAAGTTTGAAGAATCTGTGGATCTTATTGTGAAAGACAATTTTTTTTTTTTTGGCCTTTCCAATTACACAATTTAAGGGCATTGGTCTCCCATTTGTTTGGTTTTTTATTTTGGTTTCAGTCGAACTTATTAGATTTCGTCTCAGATCAGGGTATTCATAGAAGAGTTCCTTGTTGAAGGTGACATTTTGACATCAAAGATTGTGTTTTGAAGTGTCTATTCTGCTTGGTTTTCTCTTACCATTCTTTCTTTTTTCTTCATGCGTTGATGGGGCCATCGTTGATTTTTATAATAGGAAAGCATATATGGGACCCTAATGGCAGATCCAAAATGAAAAATCTAGGGCCTACTTAGATTATAGTCATTTTGATCTTTGTTGTTTTTCATCAATCGATGGGCCCCATTGTCGAAGCCAATTTTTTTCATTTTTTTTTAATTGCAAGTTTGAAGAATCTGTGGATCTTATTGTGAAAGACAATTTTTTTTTTTTTTTGGCCTTTCCAATTACACAATTTAAGGGCATTGGTCTCCCATTTGTTTGGTTTTTTATTTTGGTTTCAGTCGAACTTATTAGATTTCGTCTCAGATCAGGGTATTCATAGAAGAGTTCCTTGTTGAAGGTGACATTTTGACATCAAAGATTGTGTTTTGAAGTGTCTATTCTGCCTCGAGTCTCCAGGTTGGCCTGCTGCGAGCTCTATCTCTTCCCACTCTCTGCGAGCATTGGCGAGACTTGGCCATGGATCGAGATTAGGGTTCTAATAAACTCGTCTGGAATCGTCATAAACGCCTGCAACTCTTCAATCTCGATCTTCAGTGGGCTCTTCAATCTCGATCTGCAATCGGCATCAGGTCAGTTTTTATTCTTTCTCTCACACACAATCCTGTTCTCTCCATCTCCCCTGTTTTTCTTTCTCCCAGTTATCAGATAAGTGCTTCATGTAATCACGTTCATGTCAATCATTAAATGGAGTTGATTAAAATCACCAATAGAGGATTTTGACAGAAAAGAAAAACTGGGTGAATGGCTTTCATTGTGATTTTCCATTTTGAGTTGATTAAATTACTTCTCTGTAGCATCTTAATTAGGATTCATATGCTTTTATTTATTTATTTCTATTTAGTTCCCATATTTGATTTCCATTGCTATGGAAGATACTCTATAGTTATTCAATTTAGATTAAATGATTTTAATTTTTCTTCTACACTTGAGTATATTTATCTTTTTATCTAGTAAGAACAAAGAGCATCTGCGATTTATAAAATTCTAACCTTTACAAAAAAATATATATATACTTTTATGGGGGTCAAATGGTGTCTCACTTTAGGTGGGCTATGGGCCCCACTTTGTGAGCTTGTAGATCCACTTAAACAGGTGGCCTCAGAGGTAGGCCCTTCATATTTGATTCGGGACCAGTTAGGGCTCAATTGGGTGTCTTTGGTCCACATTAAATGTAGATATTTTGAAAACCAACATAGGCCCAATTTAAATATCTTTGGTTTAAACTGCCGCTTCCAAACTTGGATAAAAGGAGTAGGATTTCATTAGGTAGATGACAAATTCTAAAAAAGCAATTCTAGATATTTTCCTGGTATATCCGTTGATCTGGCTGAGGATAGGCTGGAATTGAGAAACATAATTCTTCTAGGTGATCTCAACGTTGTTGGGAGTTGGGATAAGGATCCGAATCTGATGGTGATGAATGATGATTGATTGATTGCGTCTTGATTGAGATATAGGTCAAGAGGCCACTAGGCTGATCAAAGTGGCCCAAAGAACTGAGGGCTTGCTAATCATGGGACCCATAGAATCTTGGCGCAGCCCTGGATCTTGGATGGGTAGTAGAACAATCTCCCGAGGGATTGTTCGAATCCGAAGATTCAATGGCAGTCACGATCACAATAGAGAACAAAAAGAAACTCAGGCACTCTGAAATTTTATTGATAAAAACGTACCGAATACAGTGAAGATTACTCCTTATATAGGAGTGATCGGTTCTAACTATAGAAGGAAGACTAAATCTACACAAATAAGACTTACTAAAATAGACATAACAAAAATAAGACTCTGATTATGATTATTATTACTAAGTTAAGAAATAGCAAAATTCGGATGTCTTCTGATTATGGAATCTGGGCCTTCCGATTATGGGATCTGGGCCGGACTTGGGTTCGGCCTGCATCAGCTCTCCCCGGCTTGGAAAAACTCGACTCCGGCGAGTTGAGCGCTTGATATCTCTCATAAAGATCAGGATTGATGCGCTGGAAGTCAGTAGCTGTAATCCATGTAGCATCAGAGAGAGGACGATTCCGCCAGCGTACATAAAACTTCTGATAACCTCTTTGACGTGTAGAAACAATTTGGTCATCAAGGACATCAATAATTTCATCAGGAGGTGGAGAATGAACTGGTAAAGAAATAAGCTGCTCTTCATTTTCTCCTTCAGTATCATGGCCACGATAGAGAGTAAGATCCTCGACATTGAATGAAGAACGGACGCCTGAAGCAGTAGGGATATCAAGAATATAGGCGTTCGAATTAATCTTCTGGAGAATCTTGAATGGACCTGAACTTCGAGGGTGTAATTTCTTGTTAGCTCCAGGTGGCAATCTCTCAGGTCGAATACGAACCATAACCATATCGCCTTCATTAAATTCAACAAACCGACGATGTTTATCAACTTGCTGCTTATAAACATCATTGCTGGCAGATATATGGCGACGTACTTCATTATGGACATGCTGCATGTGTTGGAAGAAATTTTCAGCATCTGCACTCACGCGGGCATCAACTGGTAATGGCACAAGATCAACAGGGAGGCGAGGACGAACTCCTGTAACAGCTTCAAATGGTGAAAGTCCAGTTGATCGGTTGACAGAATTATTGTAAGCAAATTCTGCCATAGGGAGCACTTGATCCCAATTTGTAAGTCGGTCAAGTACAAGACAACGTAACAATTGGCCAAGACTTCTGTTTACCACCTCTGTTTGTCCATCAGTTTGAGGGTGATAAGCAGTAGAGAAATTCAGTTTGGTGTTGGACAGCATCCATAATGTCTTCCAGAAGTAACTCATAAACTTCGTATCGCGGTCAGAAACAATAGTTTTGGGAAGCCCATGGAGTCAAACAACTTCCTTGAAGAATAATTTGGCCACCTTGTAAGCATCAGCAGTCGCAGTGCAAGGAATGAAGTGTGCCATCTTTGAAAAGCGATCAACAACAACGAAGATGGAATCAACCTTTCTAGCAGTCGTAGGTAAACCGAGCACAAAATCCATGCTGATGTCTTCCCAAGGAGTATGTGGAACAGGCAAAGGCTGATATAACCCAGTATTCTTCTTGTTTCCTTTGGCAAGCTGACATGTTCGGCATCTTTCACAAATATGAATCACATTGGTCTTCATACGAGGCCAATAATATCTGTCACTGACCAGGGCAAGTGTTTTGTCGCGACCCAAATGTCCGCTACATCCACCTGCATGCAACTCTCGCACAACATATTCACGAATAGAAGTGGCTGGAAGACAGAGTTGCGTACCTTTGAATAGAAAACCATCATGAAGACTATAATGAGGATGTTGAATATGATTGCCATTAAGGAGATCCGCATAAATAGAACCAAAATCTTTGTCGGCTGCATAATCTTGTTTGATTTGCTCAAAACCAGGCACATTAATAGACATAGCAGTTAAAAGATGTTTTCTCCGACTTAAGGCATCCGCAATCAGGTTATCCTTTCCAGCTTTATGACGAATGCTAAATTTGAATTCTTGTATATATGCACTCCATTTAGCTCGGTTAGCGCTGATCTTCTGCTGAGAGTGTAAATGTTGCAGAGCATCATTATCAGAGTAAAGCACAAACTCATTTGCAATTAAATAATGTCTCCAGTGACGAAGTGTTTGGACAAGTGCATAGAATTCCAGATCATATGTAGTATACTTTCTCTTGGCATCAGAAAGTTTCTCACTGAAGAATGCAATAGGATGTCCTTCCTGGCTAAGGACTCCGCCAATGCCAACATTTGAGGCATCGCAAGCAATTTCAAATAGCTTGCTAAAATCAGGAACTTGCAGAACGGGCGCTGCAGTAATCTTTTGCTTGATCTTCTCAAAAGCCCTGGTGGCTGCATTGGTCCACTTGAAGTCACCTTTCCGCATGCAATCAGTAATAGGAGCCATAACAGTACTGAAGTTTCTGATAAACCTTTTGTAAAAATTGGCAAGACCATGAAAACTGCGAACTTCAGTAAGGGTAGTAGGAATTGGCCAATCAAGAATAGCGCTTACTTTTGAAGGATCCATCTTAATCCCTTCTGCAGATACTACATATCCCAAGAAAATAACAGAGTCACTCATAAAAGTGCATTTCTTGAGATTGATATAGAAACGCTCCCGGCGGAGAAGTTGGCAGACCTTATCTAAATGCTGAAGGTGATCTTCTTTTGACTTGCTGTAAATAAGGATATCGTCGAAGTAGACGACAACAAATTTTCCAATATAAGGCTGCAATAACTGTGTCATAACCCGCATAAAAGTACTAGGAGCATTGGTTAAACCGAACGGCATGACCATCCATTCAAAGAGACCATCCTTTGTTTTAAAGGCAGTTTTCCATTCGTCTCCTGGTCTTATACGAATTTGATGATATCCGCTCCGCAAGTCAATTTTGGAAAATATACATGCACCCGTCATCATATCTAACATATCGTCCAAACGAGGAATAGGGAAGCGATATTTTACCGTGATTTTGTTGATTGCACGGCTATCTACACACATTCGCCAACTTCCGTCCTTCTTTGGAGTGAGTAGTACGGAACCGCCTGCTTCAGTGGTGGACGAGGTGCTTCTTGCCGCTGCTGAGGACGGCGACAACGATACGGCTGAAGGCCGCGGCGGCTGAGGATGGTGGTGACGAAGCCGACGACGTGGACGCCACCGGCGACAGGTACGCTGTCTTTCCCCTTTCTTCTCTTCTTGCTGCGGTGTCGGTTCTCTCTCTCTGTCTTCTCTTTTTTTTTTTTTTTGCTCTGGGGGGAATGGACTGCCGCTCAAGGGTTAAAACAGTGGTCGAAGGGTGAAGGGACTGCTGGTGCCGGAGTGGAGTCGAGATCAGAAGGGGTCTCGGTTCAGGGTCAGGGGGTTTTGCAGGGTCTGGGGTTCGCGGTGGTGGATCTGGGTTCCGATCGGGTTGTCGGGTGTCACAGAAATGGGGATTTTTCGTTGGGTTCCGCGAAGGGGTTTGTACAGGGGCGTGGTTTGAGGGTTCGGTATGGTGTTAGGGATTTGGGTACGGGAAGGTTAGAGATTGGGGATTGAGGCAATGACAGGGAGATCGGGTTTGGGCTTCGAAGATGGTGGGGATGGGTTGAAGGTTTTGAATGGGGTTAGCTTAGCAAAGGGAAATCGACAGTGGGATTCGGGGCTGCTAGGGGAGGGGACGGAGGTGATTGTGGGTAGACAGTGGATGTAAGGATGAACTCCGGGAACAACGATAGTTACCGGCGACCAGATCTGGTCTCTGATACCAATCTGGCGCAGCCCTGGATCTTGGATGGGTAGTAGAACAATCTCCCGAGGGATTGTTCGAATCCGAAGATTCAATGGCAGTCACGATCACAATAGAGAACAAAAAGAAACTCAGGCACTCTGAAATTTTATTGATAAAAACGTACCGAATACAGTGAAGATTACTCCTTATATAGGAGTGATCGGTTCTAACTATAGAAGGAAGACTAAATCTACACAAATAAGACTTACTAAAATAGACATAACAAAAATAAGACTCTGATTATGATTATGATTACTAAGTTAAGAAATAGCAAAATTCGGATGTCTTCTGATTATGGAATCTGGGCCTTCTGATTATGGGATCTGGGCCGGACTTGGGTTCGGCCTGCATCAAATCTGGACCATTTGCTCCTGTGTCACATTTATTGAGCAATTTGAGCATCATATGAAGCCCTGCAAGGGTTGGAACAATGACTATCCAACTTTGGACCGCAAACAATCTCCAAATATTGAGAAACCTTCAATGTCAGGTGCTATTTTGGCAGAATAGTTAACTTATTTTCTTATTTTTGAATGGTAAATTGTATTAATTAAAGCTTAGCAATACAAAAGGAATGTACTGAAAAGCAAGGAGAAATGCAGAGAAAGCAAAGACCACCATCCAAAAAAGAGCAAAAAAGGAGCCGAGGATGCTACAAGCATGCATGAGCCCAATTGAAAAAACAAATGAAGAATCTACGAGGAAACCACTTCCATCCACTTTACTAAGATTACATCCATCGGCACACCTCAAATTCTAACAAACTAGAAATCCATGAAGCAGCCAAGTATTTATATTTTGCAGCGACAATTGTAATAGGTGATGAGTAGCCTTCGAGGCACTGTATTTCTTTCTATTTGTTCCAAATTCTAGGGTTAGGATTTGGAGCATAAGTGCCGTAGCACAATGGTGAGGTTTCTACAAACTCTCTCACAGAGAAGACACTCTTTAACGATAAACCCCTGAAAGAAAATTATGTTGAACTTCAGGACTCTCTCTTTTACTACAATGCTCAAATAAATAAGCAAATAAATCTTAGGGGTTGAGACTCCTACTTGAACTAGGAAGCTAAACAAATTTGAAACATCTCCTAATTACAACTCATTAATCAAAATTGGAATACTAATGCCTAATAATTATGGAAATAAAAAAGAAGAAATAAGTATTTTCTAAACTTTCTTGTGTCCCACATGTGGATCACGAGTCTCCTTCCAACAACTTATTGGGGTTGCATCATTTCCTTCTTCTTGCAAAAGATTTTGACCTCACACACAATATTTCTTGATGTTGCCTTTGTAGACATGGTTTAGTTGAAGTGCTTCTTTTGTTACACTTGCTTTGACCCTTTCTTTGGTGGCTTTAACTTTATCAGATGGAGTGTAACATGCTTTCAATTATGAACAAACATGTACATATTGTCGTGCATTCCATGAGTTCCATTTTTTTTTTTTTATTGTTCATCCACGGTTGTCTGAATAGTATACCACCACTACTCTTCAGTAGCATATCTCACCAAATTGTATCATTAATTGCAAAAGTAAATTGACATAGGTTTGCCCTTGCATTTTGTTGCTTTCCATAGGCTATCTAACAAAATAGGGACGATAATGCTTTTCGACCTTTGTCTTCAATCGACTTACAAATGCTTAGGATATGTTGTCGGAACATCCTCTGTCAGTTACAATGGTGCAAGCTTGTCCATTCACTATTCCATTTGAATGAAAGATATTATTTTGTAATTATTTCTTTCCAAAAGTAGGTGTAGTCTTCTTGAAAACCATGAGAGTTTCACATTCATCACTGTCAAGATCCTCACCATCTTTGGAACCTAATTCCTCCACTTGCTATGTCTCTTTACCCTTGAGATCCTCTAGTGTATCCGACATATCACCTTCACCTTTCATGAAGTTTATTCATTTTGTACGTCCAAATGATCATTGCCCGGCTGATGACACTTAAAACATGTGATCCTACTCGGACCTTCATGCTTGGAGAGAACTTTTTCCCTTAAACTACCATTTGCACTAGGATTTGTCTTTGATGAGTCTTTTGGTTGTCCCATTGGGATGCATTAATTTTTTGGGCTTAATAATTTGCAACCTCCTCGGCCTTGATAACATGTTGGATCAATTCATCAATGCTATCAAAATTTTGGAATGCAAGTATGTGTTGCATGTCATTTCTCAAACTGTGGAAGCATCAATCAACAAAACATTATTGATTTCATTTAAATCACATCAAACTTGCCTTATCATGAACTCTTCAAAATACTCAATAATTGACCGGGATCCTTGGTTTTTAATCATGAAAGCTTGAAAATAAATCTTTGGAGTAATTTATGTAACACTCCGACCCGATTTGATCCGGATTAGTGGATAATTGTGTGCGATTTTATCGCTAAGAGTGTTTTGATTTTGTTTAGGTAATTCGAGCCCTTTTTCGTAATTTTGGCTTTTGATTGACCTTGTCAGTTTTGCGTCATTCTGATGTCATCGCGTGTATTTCGTTGAGCTTGTCGATCTTCGTAACTGTCTTGGATCCGAATGATTTCGTTTGCTCTCGTTGGACCGTCATTTGACTCAAACTGATATTTGTATAAGCTGTTTGGACTTATATGTAATTTTGAACTCATTTTAAGTTATAAATATCCTACCAACTCCTTTCTTTCTCTCTCGATCGTTCTCTGTCTCTCTCAGTCGTCTCTCTCTCGTTCAGCACTTCTCTCTCACTCCTTTTCCTTCCTGTTTGTTGCACGTGAGGGAGAGAGGAGCCAAGTTTGTGTGTGTTTCCCGGTGGACTGAGCCAAGCAACAGTCGTGTGCATGTGAATTTCATCTGTGAGGCAAGTATAAGCACAAGTAGTATGAACACCGATTGGTATTTCTTTGATTTGGTTGTGTTTCTACTCATTATTGTATGCATCAGTGTTAGACAGCCCCATTGAGTCTGTTTCACTATTATTTTTCTGTTTTTCAGTCGATTTGTTCGCTTTCTGTATGACTGTAACTATTGCAGGAAAAATGACTCCGTGCACTCACGGCTACACCGTGAAATGTGCTACGGCTAAGCCGTGCAATGGCTTACGGCTAAGCCGAGACCCAACCGTAACCCTAACCGTAGAACAGTACAGACTGACATCTGAAAATAACTGAGAGTTGGCAAAATGCTATTCTTCTACGGCCCGGCCTGATCTAAGCCGTATATTGTCTTACGGCTAAGCCGTGGACCAGGATACGGCTGCGCCGTAGAGCAAAATACGGTTGAGCCGTAAATCCGGATGGACATTTTGGGGAACCTCGGCTCAGCCGCAGTGCATATTACGGCTAAGCCGTAAGATGCTTCGGCTAAGCCGTAAGGTCACCTACGGCTACACCGTATCAGCCTGAGAACTGAATGAAAAGGACTAGGTTTAAGAAAGAGACCGTATATGACTTTTGTGTTAGAATGTAGCTAACCTGAACCTGACCAATGGAATGTTTGAACGACATGAATGATCTCAAGGGCTGTGAATCATTCATGCTTGTTATCCAGTTGTTTAACACCTCCCCATAGGTGTTGGTTTAAGGGACTTCGGTGCACACTCCAGACACTGCAACACTAGACAATGGTGCATCGGACAACTTAAAACTACATCAACATGCACGGTTAGAAACACTGGATAAATAGATTAGGATTGGCTCGTAATTGACCTTGATTCGTAAAAGTACTCTGATTTGTCTAGCATATTGATTTCGGTTATGCCCTCTTATGTGTTCTGCGCTGGACCTCTCGATTCTGTGGGAAATGCAGCAACCCCAGAGCGAAGCCCGGGCGTGACCATTCTATTAGTGTGTTTGTATCGTTGCTCCGGTGGAGTACTTGAGTTCTGAGTCAGTGATTGTTAGTGATACTCATTGTCAGTGTTTCTTTTATTTACTTATGTGCATTCAGTTTCAGTATCAGTGTTCAGTTTCCGTATCAGTATCCGTATATGTGATGCATTTCCTATTGTTTGTTTAGTGTGATATGTGAGATATGTATGTGATATGATTGATGGATTGAGGTGCATCATCCGATTTGATTGTGATTGGTATATGGCACTGGCACTACTGAGCCTCAACCTTAGGATACCCGACGGGGTTAACTTTGGTTTAGTTTATGTGTTTGCCTCTGCAGAGTGTTCTGTCCTGGGACTCTGGACCCCGGGAACTAGAGACCCATGCGTACCCTGGCCCGGTCGCTGGTGTTCTCATTCCGACTGCTCTCGAAAGGGAGAATATGGCCAATGTAGTAGCCACTTAGACTGTTATCTGTTTATGATTCTGATAGCATGCTTATTCATTTGCACAATTTGCTTAGTATACGAACATGTCTTCTATGGATCTTGCATTATGACTATTGCTCATTATTAGACACAATTCGTGTTATCTTCTTGTGGCTTATATTTTACTAAGTCGTTGTACTTATGAGTTGTCTCTGTGTGTTGCAGGCTCAGATCCCTCTCCCGATCCTGCGTCGGTCGACCCGACTCCAGGAGAGACGCGCGAGGCCCCCTCCGGCCTAGAGGAGTGGACTTGATCCATCCTCCAGAGTACGGTTTGCATCATTTTGTTTTCCCCATTCATTGGAGTCTGAGTCTATTGAGGGGATTTTTCTGTAATTGTACCATGGGCTTTGAGTGATATCGGTATTTTGATTTTTTGATTGTTGTAAGCCCGCTCTATTGTCATACGTTCTTGTAATTGTTCTTGTCATCGGTTTATGTTTTTGTAATCTCCTATGTCATTTTGGTATGTTGTGGTATGCCTTGATACGTACAGCTTCCGCGTACAGTTGTTTACACGTGTGAATAATCCCTTGTGTGTGTATGCTTAGACGGGGTCTAGGTGTGCATGCACGAGAGTACGTGTGTCATTGGTTAGATTTCCTCTGACCCCCGATCCCTGGGCTCGGGTTGTGACATACGTATTGTATGGTATCAGAGCATTGTCTCTATCTTAGTTCTTAAGCATGTAGGTATTAGGACGTGGTGAGATTCCGTAGTCCAGTCTTAGACTGTTGTGTTTGGTCCCCTTGTCTTGTGCATCTGTGTGAGTTACCTCGTGTGATAGCAGATTGACTTTTGTGTTTTGCAGGCTATGGCATCGGGATCTGGAACACACAACAACGACAATCAGGGAGATAATGAGAGTGGATCAGCCGCTCCACAGCCACTTGTGAATTTTGACGAGCGTTTCTTGACCATGCTGCAGGTGATCCATTCTTTGCAGGCACAGGTTGTTTCGTTAGTAGACCGACAGAGTCAAGCGCCAGTTCAGCGGCCTGTAGAGCAGCAAGTGGTTTTCCAGCCTAAGGAGAGCGATCCAAATGCGTTGTACGATAAATTCAGGAAACGTGGAGCCACAGAATTCTACGGCAATGAAGATGCACTGAAGGCTGATCAGTGGCTAGAGCATACCAGGGATCTCTTCTCTGCCATTGTCTGTGATGACCGGCAGAAGGTTATGCTTACGGCATCAATGTTCCGGGAGGTGGCAAAGACGTGGTGGAAGAGTGTCAGTGCAGCCTATCTGACTATGCCTAGTGAAACGGTGTGGGAGACGTTCCAGAAACAGTTTAGGAGAAAGTTCATCCCTGCTCATGTCCGACGTGTGAAGGAGGTTGAGTTTCTGGCTTTACAGCAGCAGCAGCTGACCGTTTCAGAGTATATTCACCGATTCATCCAGTTGTCCCATTTTGCCGAGGACATAATCAATACTGAGGAGAAGAAGGTGAATCGTTTCATTTCGGGTCTCCATCCTAGATATGCGAATTATGTGACTGCTTTCCAGAGACCCGCTACTTTTGATGATGCGGTCGACAGAGCACATGCTGCGGAAGCCAACCACCTAGCAGAGAGAGCTATGGACTTCAAGAGGAGTGCACCAGTGGGGTCCAAGGGACAGATCCAGAAGAAATGGAAAGGGAAGCAAGGGACTTCGAGTTTCTCTGGGAGCAGATGCGAGTTTTGTGGATTGGGACATCCGACGGAGAAGTGTTGGAAGAAGTCCGGAGCTTGTTTGAGTTGTGGATCCATGGAGCATAAGATAGCTCAGTGCCCTAAAGCCAGGACCTTCCAGTCATCGAGGTCTATGGGGTCATCCAAGTCTCTGAGTTCTGCAGCTTCGAATAGCCCCCAGCCGTCTTGCCAGAACCAGAAGCCGCAGCGTCAGACTGCTCGCGTGTACGCAGCCTCCCATGATCATGCAGAAGATGCGAATGTGGTGGAAGGTAAAGTTCTCATTGCCCGAGCCGAAGCACATGCACTCTTTGATTCGGGATCTACGCGTTCGTATGTTGCACCTCGTTTTGCGGAACAGTTACCGCAACCCCCTTAGCCACTACCTTATTTGTTAGTGGTGTCCACTCTTGTGGGCAAGAGAGTGGAGTGTAGTGTATACTACCCTCAGTGCGACGTGGTAATTGAAGGTTGCCAGCTGCCAGTTGATTTGATCTTGTTATCCATGTTCGATTTCGATGTGATCCTTGGAATGGACTGGCTAGCGCGGTATCGTGCCTGTGTTAACTGTTACAACAGGACGATTTACTTCGATTTTGAGAAGGGGTTTCGTTTCGAGGGCAATCAGGAGAGATGCCCGAGGCGTGTCATCTCCGCATGCAAGGCGGATCGTTTGATACGCAGAGGTTGTGCAGGTTTTCTTGCTTTCGTCTCGGAGAAGAAGGAGGTGAAGCAGTTGGGTGAGATTCCGGTGGTACGTGAGTTCCCAGATGTATTTCCGGAGGAAGTACCCGAGTTACCCCCTATCCAAGATGTAGAATTTGCAATCGATTTAGTGCCCGGTACAGCACCTATTAGTTTAGCTCCTTATCGTATGGCCCCTGCTGAGTTGCTCGAATTGAAGACCCAATTGCAAGATCTGTTGGAGAAGGGTTTCATACAGCCGAGTGTGTCACCGTGGGGAGCTCCAGTGCTGTTTGTGAAGAAGAAGGACGGTACCTTACGGATGTGCATAGATTATCGGCGGTTGAATAAAGTCACTATCAAGAATAAATACCCATTGCCGCGTATTGATGAGTTGTTTGACCAACTTTAAGGTGCCGCCTATTTTTCCAAGATTGATTTGAGATCGGGGTATCATCAACTCCGGGTGAAGGAAGAAGATATCGCGAAGACTGCTTTCAGGACACGGTATGGACATTTTGAGTTCCTCGTGATGACATTTGGATTAACCAATGCACCTGCTGCCTTTATGGCCTTGATGAACAGGATCTTTGCTCCTTTCCTGGATCGATTCGTGGTGGTCTTTATTGATGATATTCTGGTGTATTCGAAGACCCCAGAGGAGCATGTGGAACATCTACGTCGAGCCTTGCAATTGTTGAAAGAGCATCGCTTATATGCCAAATTTTCGAAGTGTGATTTTTGGCTCGAGCAGGTGCCGTTTCTTGGTCATACCATTTCACGAGATGGGTTGGCAGTGGATCAGATGAAAGTTGAAGCAGTGATAAATTGGCCCAGCCCAAAGACTGTGACGGAGATACGGAGTTTTCTTGGATTGGCTGGCTATTATCGTCGATTTATTCAAGATTTTGCCAAGATTTCTGCACCGTTGACCCGATTGACCAGGAAGAATGTTCCTTTTCTTTGGACGGACGAATGTGAGTGCCATTCCGTATGTTGAAGGAGAAGCTTATGTTGGCTCCAGTCTTGACGTTACCGGATGGGCATGAAGGATTTATGATCTACTCTGATGCTTCTCGAGTCGGTTTGGGATGTGTTTTGATGCAACATGGCAAAGTGATTGCCTATGGCTCGAGGCAACTCCGGGAGCATGAGAAGAACTATGCCACGCATGATTTAGAGTTGGCAGCCATCGTTTTTGCGTTGAAGATGTGGAGACATTATTTGTATGGCGTGAAATTTGAAGTACATTCAGATCATCATAGTCTACAGTATCTCTTCACGCAGTCTGAGTTGAATATGAGACAACGAAGGTGGCTTGAGTTGATCAAAGATTTTGACTTCCCCATTAAATACCATCCAGGAAAAGGCAACGTTGTTGCAGATGCCTTGAGTAGGAAGTCGGAGATTCTCCAGGCTTTGGATAGCCTTTATTTTGTGAGGCATGCTCAGCCAGTGGAAGTGAGATTGGTGGAGAACGGTTTGACACTTGCCAGTACAGTGAGTTTTCAGCCTGACATCATTCAACGTATTAAAGACCAGCAGTTTGAGGATGCGATGTTGAAGCGAATTCGGGATAACATTGCGGATCAACCAGACTTTCGCTTGGAGGGTGATGTCTTGTATTTCAGGAGCAGGTTATGTGTGCCAGCAGTAGATGCTTTGAAGGAGAATTTGATGACAGAAGTACACCATGCTCGATATTCCATGCACCCTGGAAGTACGAAGATGTACCGAGCTCTCAAGGACAGATTCTGGTGGAATAATATGAAGAGAGAAATTGCTGGGTTTGTTGCCAAATGTTTGACTTGCCAAAAGGTGAAAGCTGACCATCAGAGACCTCCAAGTTCCTTACATCCATTGCATATTCCCCAGTGGAAATGGGAGCACATTACGATGGACTTTGTTTCAGGTCTACCCCTGACGAGCAAGAAGAATAGTGCCATTTGGGTGATCGTGGATAGACTGACGAAGACAGCCCATTTTTTTCCATTCAAGAAAGGCATGACATTCTCCGAGATGGCGAAGAAGTTCGTTGATGAGATCGTTAGACTACATGGTACGCCTGTATCGATTGTGTCTGATCGAGATAGCCACTTTGTTTCTTCGTTTTGGAGAGCATTTCAGGAAGCCATGGGAACGAAGTTGAGCTTCAGTACGGCGTATCACCCGCAGACTGATGGACAGTCAGAACGAACTATTCAGACGCTCGAAGACATGTTACGGCCCAGTTTACTGAATTTTGAGAAAGAATGGGATCTGCATCTCTCGTTGTGCGAGTTTGCGTATAATAATAGCTTCCACGAGAGTATTGGTATGGCACCCTATGAAGCTTTGTATGGGCGGAAATGTAGATGCCCTGTTTGCTGGGAAGAAGTTGGAACAAGGAGTTTCCACGGACCGACGATCATTGCTGAGACTACAGAGAAAGTTCAGAAGGTCATTGATAATTTGAAGATTGCCCGATCAAGACAGAAGAGCTATGCAGATACACGAAGAAGAACATTAGCATTTCAGGTTGGTGATTGGGTATTTTTGAAGGTCTCACCGATGAAAGGTACGATACGGTTCGGTCAAAAAGGCAAGTTAGCGCCAAGATTTGTGGGTCCATTTGAGATTAAGAGCCGGATTGGCGATTTGGCGTATAGACTGATTCTTCCAGTGGAGTTTTCTGGAGTACATGACGTCTTTCATGTGTCAATGCTTCGCAAGTATGTTCGAGACCCGACGCACGTGATTCGCTACGATGATATTCAGATGCAACCGAATGCGTCATACGTTGAGCGTCCGCTCCGTATTGTTGGGACCAGAGAACAGCTCTTGCATATGAGGACTATTCGATGGGTCAAGGTACTCTGGGAACACCATGGACCTGATGAAGCCACGTAGGAATTAGAAGATCAGATGGCACGTCAGTATCCTCACCTTTTTGCTCAGGTACGCGTTCATTCCGAGGACGGAATGATGTCTAAGTGGGGGAGGATGTAACACTCCGACCCGATTTGATCCGGATTAGTGGATAATTGTGTGCGATTTTATCGCTAAGAGTGTTTTGATTTTGTTTAGGTAATTCGAGCCCTTTTTCGTAATTTTGGCTTTTGATTGACCTTATCAGTTTTGCGTCATTCTGACGTCATCGCGTGTATTTCGTTGAGCTTGTCGATCTTCGTAACTGTCTTGGATCCGAATGATTTCGTTTGCTCTCGTTGGACCGTCATTTGACTCAAACTGATATTTGTATAAGCTGTTTGGACTTATATGTAATTTTGGACTCATTTTAAGTTATAAGTATCCTACCAACTCCTTTCTTTCTCTCTCGATCGTTCTCTGTCTCTCTCAGTCGTCTCTCTCTCGTTCAGCTCTTCTCTCTCACTCCTTTTCCTTCCTGTTTGTTGCACGTGAGGGAGAGAGGAGCCAAGTTTGTGTGTGTTTCCCGGTGGACTGAGCCAAGCAACGGTCGTGTGCGTGTGAATTTCGTCTGTGAGGCAAGTATAAGCACAAGTAGTATGAACACCGATTGGTATTGCTTTGATTTGGTTGTGTTTCTACTCATTATTGTATGCATCAGTGTTAGACAGCCCCATTGAGTCTGTTTCACTGTTATTTTTCTGTTTTTCAGTCGATTTGTTCGCTTTTGGTATGACTGTTGTAACACTCCGACCCAGCTTGACCTCGTTTAGCGGTTAGTTAATCTTGTTTTCGTTGCTAATCGTGTTTTGTTTATGTTTTGGTTTTTTGTTACGGGTCATGGATAGGTAGTTGGGTTGAGTTTGACCTGGATTAAGTAGACCAAGCCCTTTTTCGTAATTTTAGCTTTTCTTAGACATGGTCATTTGTGCATCATCTTGATGTCAACACGTGTCTTTCGTTGAGCCCGTTAACTTTCGTAACTATGCCATTTGCAACCGAGGTCGTGTGATTCAATTGGACCCGGATTTGACTTAAACTGAAATTTCACTTCTAATTTGGACTCTCTTGCAATTTAGACAACCCATTACTTATATAAGCTTCTTCCATCGACACAAACACTTGTTTTCTCTCAATTCCTCACTGTGTACGTGGAGACTTCTCTCCCTACTTCACTCGAATTCTTCCTCCATCGATCTAGAGAGGAGGTTGGTCTCTTGCATGTGAGGTATGTGGATTCTTCCATGCCTCTCCTCTCCATTCTCTATCTCTTCTCCTCCTTGTTCTTATTGGTGTGTATGTCTTTGGAATTCTCTCCATCTCTCATGCATGCATGTGGTTTTGCTTGTGTTAGGTTGTGATCTGGGCTTTAGAACTTCAAGTGTGCAATTGATTTCCAAATTGAGGCAAGTATAACCATGACTTGAGAACCCATGTTGGTATGCATTTGACTTGGTTGATCTTACATGAATTGGTATGGAAAACATGTGTTTACAGCCCATTTGATATTCATTTGACTACTACTTTGTCTATCTCCCTTGATAAATTGCAATTTGGATGCTTTCCCAGACATTCTGTACAGGTTTCAGGAATTTGAATTCGTGCAGGTACGGCTAAGCCGTATAGCACCTACGGCTCACAATCCAGAGAGGAGAAAAACCCAGTTTTCCTCTACGGCTAGGGCACGGCTAAGCCGTGGATTGCATTACGGCTAAGCCGAAGCCCAGCCGTGGCCCAGCCGTAGAACAATACAGGGTGCAATTTCTGGAATAACTGAGAGTCAGCAACTGACAGGTCTTCTACGGTTCAGCCACGGCTAAGCCGTAGACCACACACGGCTAAGCCGTAGCACACACACGGCTAAGCCGTAATCACACTAGAATAAAAATGGAGAATAAGGATAGGTATAAAGAAAGACCAATATGGCCTTCATAATGGAATGTAGAACACCTAGTCTTGCCCAACGGAATGTGATACAACGCGTGAATGATCTCGAGGGCTGCGAATCATTCATGTTCGTTATCCGGATGTTAAGCACCTCCCCATGGGTGTTGGTTTAAGGGACTTCATGCACTGCTCGATTCATTGCAACACTAGACAACGGTGCATCGAATAACTTAAAACTACATCATCATGCACGGTTAGAAACACCGGATAATTAGATTAGGATTGGTTTGTAAATCAAGATGATTCGATTTCACATGATTTGCTGCATAACATATTGCATTCGATCATTGATCTCAAAGCTCTACAGGATTATGTATGTTTCGTTACTTTCACATTGTGATTTATTTACCTTGAGTATGCATGTATAAGTTCCAGATACAGGTATGCACGTATGATATGTTGTCACGATCTACTCAGGGTTTTCATGATTGACTCCTTATAATCAGGCACTACTTAGCCTCAGCCTTAGGATCCCGACGGGGTGAATTTGGTATAGTTTATATGGACCTGCTGCAGTATGGATTTGTCTTGAGGAACCGGACCCCAGGAAACCGAGACCCATTGTACCCTGGCCCGGACAATGGTGTTCTTTGCATGTTACAAGATCCCTCTTTTGGGAGCATATGGTAATGTAGTAGCCACTAGTTCTGTACACAGCATGTATTCATTGATTCCCTTAGCATATTTCTTTCTTGCATGACAGCCTAGTATACGAAAATGCCTTCTTTAATAACATGATGTTCTTTATTCTGTTAGATACAGCGTGTGTTAACTTGCTATGGTTTATACTTTGCTGAATCTTCGTATTCATAGTTGTTTTTGGTGTTGCAGGCCCAGATCCCCCTGCCGAACCCTCGCAGGTCGGCCAGGCTCCAGCCCCATCAGGCCTAGAGGAGTGGATGTGATCACTCCACGGGAGAGCACTCTTGGCATACATTGCATTGGAGTCCTGTTCTTGTTGTTTTGTTTTTGAGGATCTCAGACTTGTGTATATGTCAGATTGTACATGTTATTTTGGTTCGTTTTGTAAAACTTTATATGTAATTATGTCAGTCCTTTCTTGTATCCTCTTCTTGCACTGTTAGTTTTATGTTTCTGATATTTACAGCTTCCGCGTACTTGCTTGGCACGTGTGAATGTTCCCTTGTGCGTGTGCATTTAGACTCGGTCTACGTGTGCATGTACGGGAGTACGTGTGTCATTAGGTTTGGCTTTTGCTAACCCCCGAACCCTGGGCTCGGGTTGTGACAGTCCAAACCCGAGATAATTATGATTTATAGTAATTAAATTGGTTTTACTTTAATTAATATGTAATTAGGTTAATTTAACTCAAATCCTTTGGGTTTAGGTCATGGACAAATAGTTGGGTCGGGTTCGAACCTTATTTGGGTAGTCAAAGCCCTTTCTTATTTTAGAATTTCATAGTTTTGCATTATTAGGGCATTATAATGATTGCATTGAGTACATCTCATCTTGAGAGTCATCTTTCATGTTTGGCCCAACACTATTCGGATTCTTTTTAGCCCATTTAAGCCCAATTGACTCAACTTAAAAATCCAAGAAACTAAGAGGGCTTATTTGTAATTCCAGAAAACTTATCCTTTAAAAACCAAACCCACCATCGACCCTCTTCTTCCACCTTCCTTTTTACTGCTGTAGCAACGGTCCTCTCCATCTCCTATGCTCTCTTCTTTTTCCTAGACTTCATTTTGGACAATTGAAGCTTTGCTTGTAACGAATCAGAGCATCTTCTTCTTCCTCTGTGCTCTTCTTGTTCTCATCTTTGGAAAATAAGGCACCATCTTCTTCCTTTTTGCTTGTAGAAGTCTTAAGGTAAGAAAACCCCATCACCATGGCATGTCTTGAGTTCCATGGGGTCAAAAGATTTAAGCTTTAAGCATGCATGCATCGCATTCTCATTTTTCTCAATGCATGTTCTAGATTCTTCACTAGTGAAGCCTTCTCCACCATCTAACCAAGGGGCAAATTGATTTGGGTGAAGCACTGCAGTTAAGGTAAATATAAGGGTGCATATTCTCTACATGTATGCTTGGATTATTGATTCTTGAAGAGTTCTTTTATAGACCCATTTACAGCTTCTTAATCTTTTCTTGAAGTTGTGTAAGATTGATTTTGTATTAATGATTGAATGGTGGAATGAATGTTGAGATTGGATGGTAGGAAGACCCAATTTGTAGTAGGGTGGTCTCCTTTGGGTGTTGAATGTAGGGAAATAAAAGGAGTAAGATAGGAGAAACAGTTGGAAACTGAATCTCCGGAGCAGAGTGCTTCAGGGCCGATCGATCGGTCCTGAAGCCTGATTGGTCGGGTTGTGGCTATGGATGTGTTCGATCGGTCGGACGCCCCATCCGATCGGTCAAACTGCGGTTCTGGGAAGTGTCTGATCGGTCGGACATCCCACCCTATCGGTTCGGTAACAGAACCCTGTAATTAAATAGTTAACTTCAAAATTCAATTCAATGGCTAACCATAAGGCTTTAAACCAATCTTATCTTAGAATCTTAAGAACCAAAGACCATTAGGGCCTTATAAGTGGAACGTATACCGCAAACAAATTAGCCCAATGGTAATTATATCTTAAGAAGGAAGAGTGTTGAGCTGTCACTCATTCCCTCTTGACTTTCGATCGTTTCCTGACGTCATGTCATGGGCATTGGCATAAGAAGGGGTGTCTATTACTTATACAATGTAAGACTAAAATTGTGGTAACACATTGATACTGGATGTTTTATGAATACGCCGTATTGAATGACTATGGGAAGATGGAATGTCTTAGCATATGATTGGCTAGTAAATTTTCTTGATAACCTCTCAATCTATATGCATTCATATTGTTGACTAAACCTTGTGCTCTACATGATTTAATCATGTACCCATTTCTCCTGGCGAACCTTAGGGTTAATCGGAGACAGAGTTTCTACTGAGCGTGAGCCCGTGAGCCAAGATAGTTGTAACTAAGGTAGAGAGGGTTCGAGCTCTAATAGCTTATTTACGTATGTATTATTGATTATCCATTTCTTCGTTTAATTCTGATTCTATGATTGGTAACAATCCCCAAGACTGATATATGTTTTGTATGAGTACCAGTCAATTGCTATGTATGATAAGTATGAATTTGAATTTGATTCAGTCTTGGTACTTTGAGTCGGCACCACTTAGCTTATACCCATAGGAGGTTCAACGAGACTGAATGAGGGTATTCCGTATGTTATCTACTGCAGTAGTTATAAGAAGAGTTGGTCGATGCTCTTAGGGTAGCTAGACGATCCTGGCCTGATCACTAGTGATTTTCCACGGTACGATATGCTCTCTTTTAGAGAGAAGATAGCCATGTGAATGTCAATTAGTATAATGTTGTCTTTCATCTATGATTCTTTATTCATGCTTATTCACATACATAATTTCCTAGTTTTTGAATTTGCTCTCTTTTAATCTTTATGTTGTTTAACTCCCAAATTGTTACATCATGATAGGCTTATGTATTCTTATATTTGGTTAATCGTTGTATAACAGTGCTACCCTTGGTATTACAGGTACGAAACGCAGTGCCGATACGGTAGTCGAAGCGCCCCCGGAAGGAACCATAACAGTACCTCGGAACAGGAATGAGTGGAACGAGGAGGATGTATTTTATTAGTCATCCTCTACAGCGCATAACAGGGTTCCTTGGGGTTGTTGTATGGCCATAGTTGGCTTGTTGTTGGACTTGTCATTTTGCATCCTTGTTTGTGTTCATGGAATTATTGTATCATGTGCATGTGGTTAGGAAACTAAAAGACTTTGGTTATATTAATGGAATTAATGGATGTTTTATTAATGTCTATGATATGTACAAGTGAATTCTCCAGGTTTCCGCTTAAATTAGAAATGATTGATACGTGTTTACGAATCTTCCTCACACGTACATGTAGAATCACCCTTGTGGCAATTCGCACATGTCTTGATGCAGTTCGAATTGTCACAGGTTACGTGTGCTGCGCCTTAGGATCCACTATTAATCCCTAATTCTCGGGTTCGGGGTGTGACAAATTTTAAAATATATATATAATTAAATAAATAATTAGGTTAGGATATTATTTATAAAGAGTTTAAAATGTTGTATTTTGATTAATGGTTAGTACACTAATGGAGATTTGATTTTATTAAATTAATGTTTAATTCGATGTTGTTAGAAATTTTGTTAGGATTGGTTATAAATTTAATTGGAAATTATGTACTTTTGATTAATGCTTTATTTAGTTTGGTTAGAAATTAACTAAGATGTAATTGGAGGTAATTAAATCTTAAGTAGATTGTATTTATAATTCTAATTTGGAATTTTAATTTGAGTTTAGATTTTTTACCGAATTCCAGGATTTGGACCTTTGTCTTATATAAAATAATAAGGTGTAATTATACACAACAATGTTAATTAAGAACTAATTATTCCCTTTTCCTCTTTGTGATCATAATTTGATTTAAGTTTGGATTTGGAATTTGAACAACCTTTACCAAATTTGTAAAACACATTAACTATGCATAATTGAATTAGATAGGTTCCTTTCTTTTTAGAAAAGTTGGTTGATTGTTCACATGAGAATTAGACTAAATTCAGAATGGGAATGTGAGATTTGGGATGCCCCACATGATGGACACTGAAAGTAGAATATTGGTATCTTGAATTCACATTTCTATTGTGAAAGAGAGTTGGTTCTCATGTGTATATTTAACTATGACTGTGAGGTGGATTAATGCTTACCCTCAGAGAACTTGAATTGACACACGATCATAATACACTTTTAAATTACGTAATCTAAATACCCAAATTGATATTGGGTTGAATATTGGGATTAAGGGCTTCATATCATGGTTCATTGTGCATCAGCAGACGAATGCATTTATATATATTTATATATATGTATATTTGACCGACTGTAGTTCGGAGGTGGACGTACGCCATCGGGTCAGCGTGTACAGTAAGGTATAGTACATAACTGTGTCATTTATTATATCTATGGGAATACCCATTTTTGTTATCTGTCTATGGAAATACCCGTTTTTGTATATCTATTTGCGGGGATACCCGTTTTTGGTATATTATATCTATGGGAATACCCGTTTTTGTGCATTCATGCCATAGGGTTTGCATTCGGTATGTTTTGGGTATAATGTAATATATATGTTTTAATTTAATTGATTAACACCATTGCTTGCAGTTTACTCTCTTGCCAGATTACGTTAATCTGATCCACTACTTTTGGTGTCTAGGTTCCGTTACCGCTGTCGAATCGTAGGGTCAGGCGACGCAGGAGATTCGGCCAAATGGCGGAGTTATTAAGTGGAGCACCAATGACATCGTCTGAGGTGTCCTAGTGTCGGTGCAGAGATCGAAACTTTAGATTATGTAATAAGGCCATATTTGGGCCATTAATTTATTAGTAAAATTTATTTGTCTTGGAATTATAATTTTAATTACTATGCTTTGAAGCACTTGACCTTGACTTTATTATTATTGAGATTTATTATTTTGTTAATGTATGATACTCATCTGCGATGATTATGGACTTCAGTTCCACGTGTGATTATGGTTACTTGATCACCAAGCATAGCCTCACGAAAGACTTTGATTCACCTGGAATTGGAGCTCATATAATTTATGTAAGAAAATTTTTAATTGGCCATAATTCTTATACCTTTAGAATCGGGTTTGGATCTAGCCCAGTTTTGGAGGCATGACAAAATCTAATCTAAAACCCTACAATACTTGAAAAAACCTAAACCTTTACAAAATTAGGCAACAGCACAGTAAAATACCAAATCAACCTAAAATTATATAAAAAAGAAAGAAAGAGATAATATACCTATTGGACAGTCTTTTGTGAGGGCTCATGGCAAACCATAGGCAACGATGATGAGAAGAGAAGTGAGGTTCTCTCACTCTCTTTTTTTTTCCTGTTTTTGAAGATGGTGAAGAGAGGAAGAATCGAGATGAAAGCAAATGGAACCTTGATCAAATGTGAGTAGATTTTTGTAAGCCATCTAAGTGGCCACATGTAGAGAGTAGAGACTCTTGCATGTATATGGGCCCAACTTGGACCATTGAAATAGGTTGGAGGAGGCCAAAGGTGGTGGCAAATTGCACCGTAGTAGACTACATATAGAAGAAGGACAGTATCAAGGCAGTAAGAATCGAACTCAAGTAGGACGAGAAACTTGCTCTTTTAATATGGTATAGATATAGATACAGAAATTGTATTGCAATGACTAGCTTCTATATTAACCACCTAAAGGAGGACCCAAGAACTCCTCTTTGGGGGGGCACTAAAATTTAGGAGGGAGGGGGTGGGGGCGCATATACAGAAAAAAAAATGATAATTTCTAAAACTTAAAGGGGGTTTTAGAAATTTTGGAGGGTCTGGCCCCTATCACTCCCTAATTCTACCAGGGTCTTCACCCCTGAAAACCATCTCAAACAACAATCTTTATTTCTATCCTTCTCTCTCTCTCTCTCTCTCTCTCTCTCTCTCTCTCTCTCTCCTCTACGCTCATCCTTTTTGAGGAAAATCGAGGAAGAAATAGATATTACGTCACAAAATCCAAAAAACAGAAAATGGGAACAATCTTGTATTTTCATTCATTCCCTTTTACATTTTACATTGGTTCATGACTTTGGGATCAGGGATGTATGTTGTTTGCATAAATGTACAAGTTATAGGCCCTCCCTCTAGCGTTAGATGTGGTCAAAATTGAAGAAGAAAATATAAATTAAACAAATTGCAGAAAATAAAAAACACAGGGCTAGCTCAAACACTACAAGCCTAAAGGTTGCTTATTCTCCTCTTTTGTTCTTTTGTCCCTCAAATGGCTTCCAAAGTTGTACACTCTTCTGCCTCTGATATTAGGGTAGTTGCACCATAGTTTGGGTGATAGAAATGGGTTCTGAATCACTATAGTTTTTGATAATCACCACTTGTTCATCATGGATTGCTTTTGTGCAAATCCAAGGGAGTTGCTGATTTTTTATTTTAGAAAGTGACAGAGGTTGTATCACTCTAATCCAATATATTTTTCAGAATTAGAGTGAAGCCATAAAAGGTCATTTCACAACCACAAATGGCACTTATAATCCTTTGAGTGAAAAAATCAAAGAAAACATAGTGTCATCAATGGTTTCCCGAATTCCATGGTTTATTTGACATTTATTCTCTAAAAGAATACTTTCAAGATAATTTGCAGAAGCTTGAAGAGGGTTCTTCCATGTCTTTAACAGTATCTCACCTTGAATAGGTGAGAGGGAGAACTTGGAGAAGAATTGAATGTTTGTAGAATGCCCAGAGGTGCCAAGAATTGCGAAGTGTTGCTCTTTGTATGGCTGACTGTTGCTAAATGTCTTCCCAAGAGCGTAAGAGTTTGTATTTATAGAGTCTAGGAGTAGTTTGGGTAGTTTCACGGAGTTAAATTTGAAATAAAGTGAAAACCGCCTTACAAAAGGCAGTGGGTGAATGTGTTCAGTCATTGTAGCCTACACATGTAGGAGCAGTGACCGAATGTGTTCGGTCACTAACTATTCTGGGCCAAAATGAGCCCCAATCTTCATGAAACTTTGAGGAATATCTTCTAACACCCTTTCGATATTGTTGGAGTGTTACCATCTTTTGACACCCATAGGTTGCCCAACTTCATTCATTTGCCTTCATATATAATAATGTAAGGAAAGTGTGAGCCACTGTCTTAATTAATTTGAACTCGAATGGCCTCCGATGGATCTAAAACTTTGGGAAATTGGTTTTGAACATGTTTTGAAGTCTCCATATGAATTTCACTTGATTTGGTCTTTGGGAAGCTTGACCTTCATTCCACAACCAATAGGTGTTGGCACCTCCTAGGTCAAGGCTCAAACGGAGTCCTATTGCCTTGAAGTTTGGAGAAAGCCCATAGGATATAAGAATAATCTTTTGTATGAATTTCATCAACTTTAGTCACCCAGGAACAACATTTTAATTTACACTTTCAAAATTTAGTGTTTGCAGTGACTTAAGCAAAGTCTAGGTCCAAATGATGTTGAATCACAATAAGATCCCCTACAAATGGCTCTAAGTGTGAATTCTTGGACTTTTGCATGCAATGTACCCAGGTTGGCCCTATGGAGGGTCACCTAGGTTAGTGATCGAATAGGGCATGGACCAAGTGGTACTTGTCCAGCTACTAGTAAGGACCCTGTGTGAACTCTCTTTGGGCTAAGTAAATGCCTCAAGTGCAAGAATCCTCCATGTAACCTCTCAATTTAACTTTAATGTTAACCTTTGCAGTTGATATGGGATGTGATTTTTTTTGAGTCAACACTTCTTTTCTTTTTCACACAAATATTTGAGATAATTATCGTACAGATGCTATTAGACCCAACAATTGCCCTAGAATTGTCGACAAAAAGATAATTCCCAATAGTTGTTCCTACCGGAAAGTACGCCTTGTAAGGGACGATTTTACCCATAAAACTTACAGTATCCTACGACTATAGGATGTCAAACAACGAGATATCTCAGATAAGTAGGATATCAAACAGTGCGATGTCGAATATATATAACATATTGTTTATTCGTTTTTGCTTTTTTCAGATTCCTTAGTTGTTGTTCTTCTTATAAAATTTTCTATCATCCAAAGATCATCCATTTCAGTAATCACAAGAGATATATGACCTCTATCTTATTGTTTATCTGCTTATCAGAAGAAACAAACCTTATTTTACCTCTTGTCTGTAAAAAGGAAAGGATGAAAAAAATCTAGATTTCATGTGATATCGTAGAGTGGTAGGATATTATGTTGTTTGATATCCAACAACTGTAGGATATCCTAAGTTTTAAGAATGAAATTGTCACTTGTAGGGTGTCCTTTGCTGTACGAGTTGTAAGAAATTGTGTGGCCGCATGCCACTGGTCCCACGTGAGATGAAGTAAGGCAGCTACCAACAGAGATTAAAATCCCACTTAATTGTAAGACTTGATCTGGGCCCACAATAAGACTCCTAATAGGATCAGTGGATGCGGATCTCTGGTGGAAGAAGTCTCCAGTAAGTATGACTTTTTGGGACTTGTCAATATAAGGATAAGGGAGCCCTAGGGTTAGATACTCTCCATTCCCGTAGGAAGACAAGAGACGAAGAGATTTGTGAAACTTCCTAATCAATGTATTGCACATAAATCTCCAGCCGCATGTTGGAGTCTCCACATCCTTATCCATCAATTTGTCAACACAATGATAGTAGTTTCGTTATCGTCATTAAATGATGTGCTGATTATTGATAGCGAATTGAAAGCCATCAATGAAATTTTAACAGTAGGTAAAGTCAAGGTTTGAGATGTAAGACATAGGTAGGGCACAGTGAGTGCTTGGCATAAATGCCACCGATGATCCATAGACAAGCTTAGGTTGGCCTAAAATCGAACTAATTGTAAGAGTTGTGTGTGTGATTGCGTGTGCTTGGTATGCGGAGCGGAACAGAGAGTTAACTTCTTTCACATAAAAAGTTATATAAGTACAAACTTAAATATACCACATCCTACACATAAGACCTAATTAGATAATTAAGATCTATTTAAACATAGAGACATTCTGGTTTCTACATATTGTTTTAGCTGAAAATAGTGCAAAAAGATTGCTAAATCACCTTATCTTCATAAAAAATCAACTCCATTGGATATATCGTTAGAGAATATCAATCAATGGGCATAATATTTGTTAGGATTTGTTAAAATGTTCAGTTAGTTTGTGTTTGCTTATAAATATAATCCTTTTATTTAATGAAACCTACAGTGTTATTATGGGCATGACAATATATTGATTTTTTTTAAAAATTCTTTACATATTTATCCATCTCATATCAAGTGTGAAATGATAGATAAAACCAAATGTTTGACCGTACAAATAATTATTTTTATAATGGGAATCCTGTGCCCTAGTTAGCGAAAATGTGATATAACATGTAATGGGCTTCGCATTGCATGGTCGAAATCTCACATCGCGCTTCTCTATGCATATCATAGCCTAAATTTTACTCTACTGATTATTGATATAAAAAAACATCACTCAACTGAAATCATTATTGGATTGATCTATCCTGAAATATAAAGTTATCTTTCCTTCCATGATCAATCCAAGTGTATATGTAGAACTTGAATTAGAGGGATTTATGGGATAAGAGAGATTTTGATCAAGGAAAGGTAGGGCACGATCCATGTCTCCTAAGATATATGGACCAACCCACTCTGATGCGAGCAAAGTCGCCAACCCCTTGATTATTTGCAGATTTCAATTAACAGTACCAAGTAGCCACGCATAATCTATGCTCTCCTATATATGAAGGTAATAGTCATAGCAATGCCAACTTTGATGCGCGTCAATCATATAGATTCAGGGTAGAATTCCAAGTAAATTATATAGCATTTGAATTCCAGCTTTGATGCATGATATCCATCTAAGCCCACCATCAAAGTTTAACGCCTGTATAACTGCCAAACTTCAGGGCCTTTAAAAGCTGATCACAATTGTAGGTTTATGCTAATGTTCTCATGGCCTTAATACACATTAAATATTTTTCATCCGACCTTAAATCAACTATTGTGGGCCCCACAAAAGTGTTCCAAGACTTTTCGTCTCTACTCAATTATGACATAACTGTCTGCAATATCCATGAGGCAGCAGCATAGTTCTTGGGGCTTAGAAAGCATGGGCATATGATCAGAACCTTGGATCTCTCTCACCTCTCTAGGGGGATTATTCTGTATAATCCAGCGTTGAAAATCTTCCTTCATCAGCTCATCTTCCTTGCTCACAATATAAACTCTGCTCACAGAACCATAATTCTCCTCTGAAAGCATATTGTTCGGAGACATCTCTTCTGCAAATAGCTTTGTAGCTCTCACCAACACGCTGGCCAATGTGAGGTCCTGTTAACAGATACGGATAATAGATAAATATTACATTAAGAAGGTTAGATATATTACGCTAATGATGAGTTCAAGTTGAACTAGGTAATCAAGCTGCATGATTTTAGGTAATCTGATTTTATTTGTTGTAAGAAAGATGTGGTGAAGCGGGCAATACAAAAATTTTAAGAAAAAAATCTCAGAGAAAAAAAATGCACATAAAATAAGAGATAAAGGTTCACTCATGGTTGACAATTCTCTTTAGGAGGAACTATCTAAATGCAAGCAGTTCTTTTAATGAATTAAAAAAAAAAAAAAAAAGAAAAACCCTATCCAAATGATCATTGCTAAAGCATAAATTCACTTGAGGGTGAGCCGTGAGGTTACCTCAGGATGGCAGCATTGGTACACCTTAGATGCCAAGAACATGGGCCCAAACATGAATGTAGATGGAGAGCTATCTGGCCTTTGATCCAACGTTGCTCGGCAATCCATCATCGAATCCAATCTGCGAAACAGCTGAGAGAGAGAGAGAGAGAGAGAGAGAGAGAGAGATTAATATGGTTTTCGAGAGAAGTACATTTGGTTTTCGAGGCAAAATCCCAATACTCTTTATCTAATCCATCCTTAAAAAGTTGAAAACCCATTTCAAAGAAAATGTTTTGCTGAACTTGAGATTGGCGACCGCAACCACGTTAGGATTTTGAGTGTTGGCTTATGGATAAAAACTAGGGTTCAAATTGAGTTGTAATTTTACATTATTAGTTTTGGACTTTTTTTTTTTTGCTAAAATGCGATGCATATCGTTAAGAGAAAGGCTACAAGAAAAGGAAGCCCCCTAAACGAAAACAAAAGAAAGCCCACAAGAAATATAGGACAGGACAAAGGACAAGGAAAACTATACAAACAAAGAAAAACAAGAGAAGAGAAAAAGAAAGCCTCCTCAAAAAAAGGAAAACATTATAGAAGGGTTTTCAACAAGTTACACAAAAAGGGCTAGTTATAGGACTAGATAATCTCCTGCAAAAGGTGCAAGCTTCTTCCTTAATGTAGAGAAGAGAACGCGCTAGAAAGGGCTTGACTTTGCTATGCACCAAAAGATTCCTCGATTTCCAAATGGCATGCATGAAAGACAAGAAGAGGGCAATTGGTGATCCCCTTTGTTGCAACCATTTGAAAAAGCATTCGACAAAAAAGTTGCCGAAATGGGCTCTTGGAGGTGCAAACTTGCTGCACGAAGAAGCCAAACAATGGTAGCAAAATTACAATGGAAGAATAGGTGGATATCAGCCTCTTCAAATCGGCAACACATAGGGCATCTAGAAGCAATGGGGATACCAATGTGTTTGATCCATAAGTTAATCTTGGACTATAGCGTGTGTCATTGGACATGTTGAAGTGAAGTACGCGAAGTGGATAGAATCATTGTTCGCTCGAGTGAACGTCATTCTTGGTTGAGCGAACCTAACGAGACAGCCCAAAATTGCCCGGATAGAACCATTGCTCACTTGACCCAAGATCCTCTCGTCAACCAAGCATCGCGAAATTTCGAAATGCGTTTTGCGGATTCCTTTCTTATTTCATCTAAACTTACGTATTGCAACCCAAATTGGATTCTATCCTTAAGCTATAAATTCTAGCCTATTTAAAGGCAACTCTTATGAACCCTAGCTATACCATCTCCCAATGCTAAAACCTATTGGAGATTCTCTTCTCTCTCTAGAGCAGCTATTGAAGGGTTCTGTTGTGCTTCAAAGCTTATGCTTCCAAAGGATTTGATTCTACTCTCTTGTAGAAGATTGTGCGTCTTCAAAAGCATCAAGACAGGTTGTGTCAAGCACAGGCGAATGGTGAACGGTGGGTTCATTGGCAAGAAAAACTATAGTCATTATGTTGAGTTCAACTGCGGTAAATGTTTGTAATTATATTTTATAACTAATCATTCTTACTAGTACTTGGTTTTCCTTATATCTAACATATTAGTTTCATGGTTTTTCCCGTGTTGGATTTTCCACATAAAAAATCTTGGTGTCTTCTTTTTGTGTAGTGATTGATTTAATCTAACTCTTCTACTTATTGCTTACGTTAATTGAACTGCATACTGGAAATCTATTTGGGACCTAAACCCCCTATATGAAGGTTCCCTCAAACAACAAAAAGAAAATAAGAAGTTTCAATTTTTTTTGTGGAAAATAAAACAATAACCTGCTAGCAAGAAAAACTATGAAAAGATATCCAACACAATTGGGTGGACCCAAGTAGAGGACTCTGGGGTTGACGCCCCAACTCAGAGTTAAAAATTTCCAAAAGCCCCCCTATAAAATTGGAAATTTAATGTTTTTTTTTTAATTTTCCTAGATTTCTTTTTTTTTTTAAATTGAGCCCCCCAAGGAAATTTTTTTGGATCATCCGCCTATGCCTCTAGAATACATATTTGTATGGAACAGTTACTCTACAGATTGCTTGATGTAAAAACACAGTGACTTTGATGTCTTTGTTAATCTGTTTCAACATTTAATAAGCTACTAGTGGCTTAATTACTTGGTAGGCACTTCCCTTCCATAGAGCTTTTAAAAAGGCATATGTGAGTGAAATAAAATTTTAATTGACTGTTAAATAAATGATTACAATAAATTAGGTAAAAATTTGCCGATCTTTCCTTTCAAAACAAAGAAACATGAAAGAGGTTCAAGAATCATTTTTTCCTTTCCATGAGAGGGATAAAAATGAATTACTTATTTTAGCTTTTTGACCCTTTTATTGTATCCAATAACATATTATAATATCAATTTATACCTCTTTTACCATATTTCCGGGCGGTGATGCAAGACTTGGCATCATGGCAGTAGCAAAGATGGCAACGGAGATCTTTTGAGGGTATCTCTCCATAGCTAGGGAGAGACCAATGCCACCAAAGCTGTGGCCCACCAGGATCACCCTTTCATGGGCAGGAAGAGATTCCATGAAATCAATCAGTGGTTGAAAGTAGTGGAAGATCGAGTGGACCTGATCGAGTGGCTTGGTGTCAACCCCACAACTGGCCATGTCCAACGCTGTGACTCTGTGGCCAGCTGCCCTGAGCAGTGTGGAAAGCTTATACCAAGACCATGCACCATGGCAGGCCCCATGGACTAGAAGAAAATGGCGCTTCCTTTCACTAATTTTCTCCATGCCTTTTGATGCCATGGGATGTTGTTATTTTGTTGTCACCCTCAACTCATATACAAAGAGGAAAGTTTTGTGGTCGTGCTATCATCTCCCATTTCTATTTTTTTCTTCCCTTCGACTGTCTATATATATTGTCTAAATATACTGTAACAAAGATAAAATGGAAAAAGAAGCCAAATCCGACGTGTGGAGGAAGTTGCCACTTGAAAGAAGATTACGCACTCATGGTCGGCAATGGCTGCCACTTTCGTGGAATCTTCTTTACTTAAAGTAATTTTATATCCCTCCCTCATGATGATCTCTCATCTCACTTGGAAAAGGTGGCAATCACCTATTGTTGTCATGCTACTCTAGTTTTTGATTTCTTTAATTAGCTTAGAGAGGGACACAGAACAAGGAAAGCAACTAATAGTCTCGAGGAGAAAAGGCCAAAGGTAATGTATGGAAGAAGTTGTTTGTCGCATGGCAAATGGAGGAAACATGAAAATAATAGCCAGGATGATAAGCGTCACAACACAAATAGAAGCCAATGACTTTGAGGTTTGGCACCTACGTGCAACGGCCGCAACTTGATTGGTGAACCAGGTAATTGCGTACCATCTTAGATCTCCCATTGGGCCCCACTCTAGAAAAAAGGATCCTCCTAATAAAGAGGCATTGAGAAATACGCGTAGAAAAAGTTGGGTCTTCATGGAAAATTGTCTTATGTGAGGGCAGTTGGGATCCTTTGTACGTCACAGTTGGGGTGGCAATGGTCATGTTTAAATTGGACCTGACCTGATCCACTCTTATTAGCAACGGATTAGGTACCATGTTGATAGGGTTTGGCTCGGGTATCAAAATTTCATGCAATGACCTGAGTTGTGTTCTGGTTTTAGATCCAACTCGACTCACCTTGTATATCTTCATATAATTTTTTGTGAATATCCTATCAAATGAGATTTCATTAGTGTAGGTGGTAGTAGGATGAGTAGATTTCTTTAGGTTATGGGTTCAACTCTTTCTTAGTATATGAAACTTTTATATTTTTTTAATATTATAAATAAACTACGAACAAATTCGACCCAATGACTCATAGAGCGGGTTTGGTTTGGCAATCATCAAATGGGCGGGGTGAGTATAATATTGTAGGATTACCAATCGGGTCCCGTTGCCGTCCGTAGTCACAGCTACTACACAAACATCATGTTTTAGTCATATGAGACTCAATTGTTGGGTTTGACTCAAAAGGTCTTTATGGGGCCTATGAGTGAAGGCTCCGTTAATTAGGGCTATTCTCTTTATATATTCTCTTTTGTGGTTTTGTTCTTTGTAACTAAAAGAGAAAGCAAGAGGGTAAAGGGAACACAGAGAGAATATTGTAAAGGGGGGGTTGAGAGTGTTATAAGATATTATTATTAGTGGATGCCCACATTGGGGCCCACGTTAGATATGAAAAGCAAGAGTCCTGTTATATTGGTTTGCTTAGGGAGGAAGCAATCTTGCCCTATAAATAAGATCCTCTTCCCCCCTTCATGATATACACATCTCTCATTCAATAAGAAAGGCATCTCTCTTTCTCCCTCTACTCTCTCTCTCTCTTTCCCCTTCTTCTTAAATCACATTATCAGCACAATTCGGTGCACGTCCTCCCACCAACTCTCCTCTCGGTTTACGTGCAGTAAAGCACAGCTACATCGCCTGTTCCTGCTCAGTCTACGTGCAAACGTGAAAAGGTAAAGCAGTCCTTTTTTTTCTTACTGTTTCATGTACAAGCAAAAGTAAGGCCCTGTTTTTACATTCAAAAGAGAAAAGCATAAAAAATATATATATATATAAAGGTGTTGTCCCAACTTGGCCTCAGATCGCATGCCATCCCTTTTTTTCTTTTACATCAAGAAGAATCTAGTACAACCTGTGTGAGACAAAACAGCCCCATACGGCCAAACTTTATTTGACCAAATCAAAGGTATAAACTTCGTTTACACGATACTTTGGCCATCCGGAGTCTGATCGAAGATCCGTTTGAACTTACGAAAAACTTAGGAGCAGATCTACACATTAAAGGTAAAAAGGAGGAAGATCAAACGGTAAAATAATTTTTTGTTATATATAATCTTTTATTAATTTAATAACTACATATATGCTTTTATTCTTATTACTTTTATTTGGAAATGCATGATTTTCTTTAACAAGGGGAGATCAAGAATGGATCATAAATAAGAACCAGAAGTTCTTTCTAAATCTGGACCAGAAGATCCATGGATTGTTAAAATCTGAAACCAAAAGTTATCAGATCCACAATATGGACTTAAATATTCATTCCTAATCAAACCTGAAGTTTGATATTTCGATCCAGAAATAAAATTAATAGGCCAAAATATTAAGCCCGAAGCCTTGATAGAACTTGAAGTTCTAATCAGGAACCTACAGTTCCAAATCAAGTCAGAAGGCTTGCCAAAACCTATTGTTTTTTTATTATTAAAATTGATAACTTGATGTTATTCAATTTTAAATTGGCCAACTTAATCTGACATGGCTCGCCCCTTAATTTATTCTAAATGCTTTAAAATTTTTATTATTTATCTTTTATCTTCTTTTGCATATCAATGATCATGTATATTTTTTTCTTTCTAGCTCTTGCCTAATGTCAAATTTAGCCAAACTTGAATTTAAAACCTTTAACATTACCAGGGACAACAACTTATCTTAATACTTGGATGCAAAATTACACTTACAATCCAAGAAAGTTAGAGAAACAATAAAAGAAGGTAATAAAGAATCCCTAGAAAATAGGGCATTGGCACTTATCTTCTTACCTCATCATATACATGATGACTTGAAAAATGAATCCCTCACAGAGGAGGACCCAACAGGTTTTTGGAAATCTCTGAATGATAGATATGATTACCAGAAAATGCTCTTATTACCTGCGGCTCAGAACGAATGGCTAAACTTGCGATTTCATGACTACAAATCGGTATCTGAGTATAACTCCTCTCTTTTTAACATTGTTTTCTGGTAAGATTGTGTGGGGGAAACAATTACAGAAGAGCAGATATTAAAGAAAATGTTGTCCACTTTCCACGCATCAAATGTAATCCTGCAACAGTAGTACCATGAACGACGTTTCTCTAAATACTCATAACTAATTTCTTGTCTCCTTGTTGTTGAGCAGAATAGCAAAGTCTTGTTAAAGGATAATAACTCCAGACCAACTAGATTTTTGACAATGCCTGAAGCAAATGCTAATTTCAATTCTAGCAGAGGCATAGGAAGGGGGCGTGGGAGAAACAATCCCTCCAAAAGAGGTGAAAAAAGAAACTCCTCCCAACGAGGAGGATTTCAAGGTCCTCCTAATAAAGAATTCAAAAACCACCAGAAGTGGTCTGATCCTCAGAAACAATAAAATCCGGATCAACATCAGAATCCACCGAATAATTCTGCCTACTGTTCTGATGACCCTTGCTACAGATGTAGAAGGAATGGGCATTGGTCACGCTCTTGTCGTGCACCAAAAGACGTGGTGGGACGATATAAAACATACAAGGCTTCTATTCATTCTACAGAATCAAATGATCTGGAAGATTATGATTGGGATACAGTCCCACAAAATGACAATTACCAGTTGGATATTACAAATTTGGAGACTAGAGATTTTTTTGAATACGAAAATGGCCAACCTCTGAGCAATGAGGCATTTAGTGTTAACATCAGAACCCCTCCTAGAATGTTTTGGAAGAGCAAATAAATATTTTCAGAATCCCCATTTAGAATTTTTTTCAGATATTTACCTTTTCATGGATATTTTATGCTGTATGATATATTTTTTAGTTTATTAATTTTGATAAAGCTTTTTTTATAGATGTTTTTTTGTGATGGATGACTTCTTATAAATTTGATGAAATTTCTCTTATGAATTTTTTCTTAATCATGTGATTGCTTAGTTACATTTTTTATTATTATCTTTTGTTGAAAGGTATGGACTACAACAATGAGGATACTCATTGTCTTGTAGATAGTGCGACAACATATACCATTCTGAAAAACCAGAAGTTTTTCTCAGAATTAGTATTCAATCCATGAAAGGTATCCACCATAGCTGAATATGTGCAAATAATTGAAGGCTCCGGAAGAGCCCACATAACGTTTCCTAATGGTACTCATTTATTTATTAAAGATGTATTGTTCTTCAGCAGTTCCTGAAGAAACTTGCTCAGTTTTAAAAGACATCAAAATAAATGGATACCATATTGAGATTGCTAATCAAGGTAAAAGGGAAATATTACTTATCGTTACAAGTATTGAAGGCCAAAAGCAAATACAAGAAACATTAAGTGCACTTTCTTTTGGGTTATATTATACGACAATATCCATCGTCGAATCACATTCAATTTTGAGCAAAACGAGACAATTAAGCGCAAAACTTAAACCAAGCCCGAAACTTAGCAAGCCTCCGACTTTATTGCTTTGGCATGATAGGTTAGGGCACCTCCGAGTTACCATGTTAAAGAAAATCATTGATAACTCTATTGGGCACTCTTTAGACAACCATAGATTGACCATACCTAATGGGTATCTATGTACCCCATGTTCACAGGAAAAGCTAATCACTCTACCTTCCTTCGTCAAGATTGCATTAGAATCTCCATCCTTTCTGCAAAGGATACAAGGTGACATCTGGGGACCGATCAATCCACTTAGTGGACCTTTTAGGTATTTCATAATTCTGATTGATGCTTCTACTCGTTGGTCGGATGTTTGCCTACTTTCAACTAAGAATATAGCCTTTGCCCACCCATTAATACAAATCATTAAACTTAGGGTCCATTTCCCTAATAATGCTATTAAGTCTATACGACTTGATAATGCGGGCGAGTTTACATCATAAGTCTTCGATAACTACTGTTTTTCTCTTGGTATTGTTGTTGAACATCTTATTCCTCATGTCCATACCCAAAATAGCTTAGCTGAATCCCTGATTAAACACATTCAACTTATTTTTAGGACTCCGTTGCTACAGTCCAAATTACTAATTAATGCTTGGGGAGATGCTGTGTTACATGCATCAATGCTCATTAGACTTCGACCCACAGACTACCATCCATACTCTCCCGCACAGCTTATATCGGGACATCAACCTAATATCTCCCATTTGCATAAGTTTGGTTGCATTGTTCTAGTCCCTATTCCACCCCCTCAGCATACTAAGATGGGACCACAACATAGGTTGGGAATCTTTATCGGCTATGACTCTCCTTCGATTATTCGCTTTTTCGAACCAATGATAGGAGATGTTTTTACTGCTCGTTTTATTGATTGTCAATTCGATGAGACAAAATTCCCACTGTTAGGGGGAGATAAAGAATGTATTGTTCCTGCGTAAGAACCCATTCCTGAAGAATGATGTGAACTAACATGGAATGCTTCCACTTTGTTTCATTTAGACCTACGTACTTCTCAATGTGAATATGAAGTACGTAAAATTGTGCACTTACAAGAAATTGTAAATAAATTATCAGATGCATTTAACGATGCAAGAAAGGTAACCCAAGTCACATATTCCAGCTATGTATGCATCTGCTAGACTTAATATCCCTGTAAGACAAAGTTAAAAAGGGGCAACAAAAGAGTCTGTAATATGCCAAAAAAGCGGCAGACTTATAGGTTCAAAGGATATAGCTCCGCAAAAAAGGAAAGATGTACAATCATCATGTCCTCCCAAAGATACACTTAATATTCCTTAAAAGATTCCTTTTAAAGAGGTTCATAACGCTCCCGAAGAAGTTATGAAAAAATCCACTCTCTCTAGAATAACAAAAGTCTTTGATGAGACTATAAAAGCCCTAGAAGAGGCACCGGTACTAAATAATGAAGAGATCTCTATATTTTACAATTACTCAAGAGAGAGATGTAATAGAAAAAGAATTGTCATCAATGACGCATTTGCATATGTGGTAGCTACACAAATATCAATGGAATATGAGGATGATGATTGTGATACAGAACCACGTACTATAAATGAATGTCGACAAAGGAAAGATTGGCCAAAATGAGAAATTGCCATTACAGTAGAGTTAGAGTCTCTCACTAGACATAGTGTATTCGGATCTATAATACAAACCCCAAAAGGTGTTAACCCTGTAGGTTATAAATGGGTGTTTGTTAGAAAAAGGAATGAAATGAATGAAATTATTAGATATAAGGCAAGACTTGTGGCACAAGGTTTCTTGCAGAAACTTGGGATTGATTATGAGGAAACATACTCCTCTGTTATGAATATAACAACATTCAGATATCTAATAAGTTTAGTGGTTTTTAAAATTTTGGATATAAGACTCATGGATGTTGTGGCCACTTATCTATATGGGGACTTAGACATAGAAATTCATATTAAAATCTTGAAAGGATTTACTTTGCGTAATGCAATATCTAAGAGTACGTACTCAATACAATTAAAACAATCATTGTATGGATTGAAGCAATCCGAAAGAATGTTGTACAATCGTCTCAGTAAATATTTGTCTAAGAAAGGATATAAGAACAATCTTATTTGCCGTTGTATCTTTATAAAGAAATCCTTAAAAGGATTTGCAATAGTAGCAGTTTATGTTGATGACATAAATTTAATCGGGACTCCAGAAGAGCTCAAAATAACTGCTGATTATTTGAAAAAAGAGTTTGAGATGAAAGACCTTGGGAAAACAAAATTTTGTCTCGGCTTGCAGATCGAGAAAAGTTCTAATAGAATATTAGTCCATCTATTACATTGAAAATTTTATGAATGTAAGCTTACACGGTGAATCCTATAAATGTGGACCCATATTCTAATTTCCAAAGGTGGATACCACTTTGTAATTCTTAATTGCGGGTCATATTGTCACAATGTGAAATGTGGAACTACATTGTAAACTCTATAAATGTAGGCTCACAGGGTCAATCTTATGAATGTAGACCGTATTCTAATTTTTAAAAGTGGGTACCATGTTTTTTTTAAAGGTGGGCCCACTAACAAACCTCTTGCTTGGTTTTCTCTTACCATTCTTTCTTTTTTCTTCATGCGTTGATGGGGCCATCGTTGATTTTTATAATAGGAAAGCATATATGGGACCCTAATGGCAGATCCAAAATGAAAAATCTAGGGCCTACTTAGATTATAGTCATTTTGATCTTTGTTGTTTTTCATCAATCGATGGGCCCCATTGTCGAAGCCAATTTTTTTCATTTTTTTTTAATTGCAAGTTTGAAGAATCTGTGGATCTTATTGTGAAAGACAATTTTTTTTTTTTTGGCCTTTCCAATTACACAATTTAAGGGCATTGGTCTCCCATTTGTTTGGTTTTTTATTTTGGTTTCAGTCGAACTTATTAGATTTCGTCTCAGATCAGGGTATTCATAGAAGAGTTCCTTGTTGAAGGTGACATTTTGACATCAAAGATTGTGTTTTGAAGTGTCTATTCTGCTTGGTTTTCTCTTACCATTCTTTCTTTTTTCTTCATGCGTTGATGGGGCCATCGTTGATTTTTATAATAGGAAAGCATATATGGGACCCTAATGGCAGATCCAAAATGAAAAATCTAGGGCCTACTTAGATTATAGTCATTTTGATCTTTGTTGTTTTTCATCAATCGATGGGCCCCATTGTCGAAGCCAATTTTTTTCATTTTTTTTTAATTGCAAGTTTGAAGAATCTGTGGATCTTATTGTGAAAGACAATTTTTTTTTTTTTTTGGCCTTTCCAATTACACAATTTAAGGGCATTGGTCTCCCATTTGTTTGGTTTTTTATTTTGGTTTCAGTCGAACTTATTAGATTTCGTCTCAGATCAGGGTATTCATAGAAGAGTTCCTTGTTGAAGGTGACATTTTGACATCAAAGATTGTGTTTTGAAGTGTCTATTCTGCCTCGAGTCTCCAGGTTGGCCTGCTGCGAGCTCTATCTCTTCCCACTCTCTGCGAGCATTGGCGAGACTTGGCCATGGATCGAGATTAGGGTTCTAATAAACTCGTCTGGAATCGTCATAAACGCCTGCAACTCTTCAATCTCGATCTTCAGTGGGCTCTTCAATCTCGATCTGCAATCGGCATCAGGTCAGTTTTTATTCTTTCTCTCACACACAATCCTGTTCTCTCCATCTCCCCTGTTTTTCTTTCTCCCAGTTATCAGATAAGTGCTTCATGTAATCACGTTCATGTCAATCATTAAATGGAGTTGATTAAAATCACCAATAGAGGATTTTGACAGAAAAGAAAAACTGGGTGAATGGCTTTCATTGTGATTTTCCATTTTGAGTTGATTAAATTACTTCTCTGTAGCATCTTAATTAGGATTCATATGCTTTTATTTATTTATTTCTATTTAGTTCCCATATTTGATTTCCATTGCTATGGAAGATACTCTATAGTTATTCAATTTAGATTAAATGATTTTAATTTTTCTTCTACACTTGAGTATATTTATCTTTTTATCTAGTAAGAACAAAGAGCATCTGCGATTTATAAAATTCTAACCTTTACAAAAAAATATATATATACTTTTATGGGGGTCAAATGGTGTCTCACTTTAGGTGGGCTATGGGCCCCACTTTGTGAGCTTGTAGATCCACTTAAACAGGTGGCCTCAGAGGTAGGCCCTTCATATTTGATTCGGGACCAGTTAGGGCTCAATTGGGTGTCTTTGGTCCACATTAAATGTAGATATTTTGAAAACCAACATAGGCCCAATTTAAATATCTTTGGTTTAAACTGCCGCTTCCAAACTTGGATAAAAGGAGTAGGATTTCATTAGGTAGATGACAAATTCTAAAAAAGCAATTCTAGATATTTTCCTGGTATATCCGTTGATCTGGCTGAGGATAGGCTGGAATTGAGAAACATAATTCTTCTAGGTGATCTCAACGTTGTTGGGAGTTGGGATAAGGATCCGAATCTGATGGTGATGAATGATGATTGATTGATTGCGTCTTGATTGAGATATAGGTCAAGAGGCCACTAGGCTGATCAAAGTGGCCCAAAGAACTGAGGGCTTGCTAATCATGGGACCCATAGAATCTTGGCGCAGCCCTGGATCTTGGATGGGTAGTAGAACAATCTCCCGAGGGATTGTTCGAATCCGAAGATTCAATGGCAGTCACGATCACAATAGAGAACAAAAAGAAACTCAGGCACTCTGAAATTTTATTGATAAAAACGTACCGAATACAGTGAAGATTACTCCTTATATAGGAGTGATCGGTTCTAACTATAGAAGGAAGACTAAATCTACACAAATAAGACTTACTAAAATAGACATAACAAAAATAAGACTCTGATTATGATTATTATTACTAAGTTAAGAAATAGCAAAATTCGGATGTCTTCTGATTATGGAATCTGGGCCTTCCGATTATGGGATCTGGGCCGGACTTGGGTTCGGCCTGCATCAGCTCTCCCCGGCTTGGAAAAACTCGACTCCGGCGAGTTGAGCGCTTGATATCTCTCATAAAGATCAGGATTGATGCGCTGGAAGTCAGTAGCTGTAATCCATGTAGCATCAGAGAGAGGACGATTCCGCCAGCGTACATAAAACTTCTGATAACCTCTTTGACGTGTAGAAACAATTTGGTCATCAAGGACATCAATAATTTCATCAGGAGGTGGAGAATGAACTGGTAAAGAAATAAGCTGCTCTTCATTTTCTCCTTCAGTATCATGGCCACGATAGAGAGTAAGATCCTCGACATTGAATGAAGAACGGACGCCTGAAGCAGTAGGGATATCAAGAATATAGGCGTTCGAATTAATCTTCTGGAGAATCTTGAATGGACCTGAACTTCGAGGGTGTAATTTCTTGTTAGCTCCAGGTGGCAATCTCTCAGGTCGAATACGAACCATAACCATATCGCCTTCATTAAATTCAACAAACCGACGATGTTTATCAACTTGCTGCTTATAAACATCATTGCTGGCAGATATATGGCGACGTACTTCATTATGGACATGCTGCATGTGTTGGAAGAAATTTTCAGCATCTGCACTCACGCGGGCATCAACTGGTAATGGCACAAGATCAACAGGGAGGCGAGGACGAACTCCTGTAACAGCTTCAAATGGTGAAAGTCCAGTTGATCGGTTGACAGAATTATTGTAAGCAAATTCTGCCATAGGGAGCACTTGATCCCAATTTGTAAGTCGGTCAAGTACAAGACAACGTAACAATTGGCCAAGACTTCTGTTTACCACCTCTGTTTGTCCATCAGTTTGAGGGTGATAAGCAGTAGAGAAATTCAGTTTGGTGTTGGACAGCATCCATAATGTCTTCCAGAAGTAACTCATAAACTTCGTATCGCGGTCAGAAACAATAGTTTTGGGAAGCCCATGGAGTCAAACAACTTCCTTGAAGAATAATTTGGCCACCTTGTAAGCATCAGCAGTCGCAGTGCAAGGAATGAAGTGTGCCATCTTTGAAAAGCGATCAACAACAACGAAGATGGAATCAACCTTTCTAGCAGTCGTAGGTAAACCGAGCACAAAATCCATGCTGATGTCTTCCCAAGGAGTATGTGGAACAGGCAAAGGCTGATATAACCCAGTATTCTTCTTGTTTCCTTTGGCAAGCTGACATGTTCGGCATCTTTCACAAATATGAATCACATTGGTCTTCATACGAGGCCAATAATATCTGTCACTGACCAGGGCAAGTGTTTTGTCGCGACCCAAATGTCCGCTACATCCACCTGCATGCAACTCTCGCACAACATATTCACGAATAGAAGTGGCTGGAAGACAGAGTTGCGTACCTTTGAATAGAAAACCATCATGAAGACTATAATGAGGATGTTGAATATGATTGCCATTAAGGAGATCCGCATAAATAGAACCAAAATCTTTGTCGGCTGCATAATCTTGTTTGATTTGCTCAAAACCAGGCACATTAATAGACATAGCAGTTAAAAGATGTTTTCTCCGACTTAAGGCATCCGCAATCAGGTTATCCTTTCCAGCTTTATGACGAATGCTAAATTTGAATTCTTGTATATATGCACTCCATTTAGCTCGGTTAGCGCTGATCTTCTGCTGAGAGTGTAAATGTTGCAGAGCATCATTATCAGAGTAAAGCACAAACTCATTTGCAATTAAATAATGTCTCCAGTGACGAAGTGTTTGGACAAGTGCATAGAATTCCAGATCATATGTAGTATACTTTCTCTTGGCATCAGAAAGTTTCTCACTGAAGAATGCAATAGGATGTCCTTCCTGGCTAAGGACTCCGCCAATGCCAACATTTGAGGCATCGCAAGCAATTTCAAATAGCTTGCTAAAATCAGGAACTTGCAGAACGGGCGCTGCAGTAATCTTTTGCTTGATCTTCTCAAAAGCCCTGGTGGCTGCATTGGTCCACTTGAAGTCACCTTTCCGCATGCAATCAGTAATAGGAGCCATAACAGTACTGAAGTTTCTGATAAACCTTTTGTAAAAATTGGCAAGACCATGAAAACTGCGAACTTCAGTAAGGGTAGTAGGAATTGGCCAATCAAGAATAGCGCTTACTTTTGAAGGATCCATCTTAATCCCTTCTGCAGATACTACATATCCCAAGAAAATAACAGAGTCACTCATAAAAGTGCATTTCTTGAGATTGATATAGAAACGCTCCCGGCGGAGAAGTTGGCAGACCTTATCTAAATGCTGAAGGTGATCTTCTTTTGACTTGCTGTAAATAAGGATATCGTCGAAGTAGACGACAACAAATTTTCCAATATAAGGCTGCAATAACTGTGTCATAACCCGCATAAAAGTACTAGGAGCATTGGTTAAACCGAACGGCATGACCATCCATTCAAAGAGACCATCCTTTGTTTTAAAGGCAGTTTTCCATTCGTCTCCTGGTCTTATACGAATTTGATGATATCCGCTCCGCAAGTCAATTTTGGAAAATATACATGCACCCGTCATCATATCTAACATATCGTCCAAACGAGGAATAGGGAAGCGATATTTTACCGTGATTTTGTTGATTGCACGGCTATCTACACACATTCGCCAACTTCCGTCCTTCTTTGGAGTGAGTAGTACGGAACCGCCTGCTTCAGTGGTGGACGAGGTGCTTCTTGCCGCTGCTGAGGACGGCGACAACGATACGGCTGAAGGCCGCGGCGGCTGAGGATGGTGGTGACGAAGCCGACGACGTGGACGCCACCGGCGACAGGTACGCTGTCTTTCCCCTTTCTTCTCTTCTTGCTGCGGTGTCGGTTCTCTCTCTCTGTCTTCTCTTTTTTTTTTTTTTTGCTCTGGGGGGAATGGACTGCCGCTCAAGGGTTAAAACAGTGGTCGAAGGGTGAAGGGACTGCTGGTGCCGGAGTGGAGTCGAGATCAGAAGGGGTCTCGGTTCAGGGTCAGGGGGTTTTGCAGGGTCTGGGGTTCGCGGTGGTGGATCTGGGTTCCGATCGGGTTGTCGGGTGTCACAGAAATGGGGATTTTTCGTTGGGTTCCGCGAAGGGGTTTGTACAGGGGCGTGGTTTGAGGGTTCGGTATGGTGTTAGGGATTTGGGTACGGGAAGGTTAGAGATTGGGGATTGAGGCAATGACAGGGAGATCGGGTTTGGGCTTCGAAGATGGTGGGGATGGGTTGAAGGTTTTGAATGGGGTTAGCTTAGCAAAGGGAAATCGACAGTGGGATTCGGGGCTGCTAGGGGAGGGGACGGAGGTGATTGTGGGTAGACAGTGGATGTAAGGATGAACTCCGGGAACAACGATAGTTACCGGCGACCAGATCTGGTCTCTGATACCAATCTGGCGCAGCCCTGGATCTTGGATGGGTAGTAGAACAATCTCCCGAGGGATTGTTCGAATCCGAAGATTCAATGGCAGTCACGATCACAATAGAGAACAAAAAGAAACTCAGGCACTCTGAAATTTTATTGATAAAAACGTACCGAATACAGTGAAGATTACTCCTTATATAGGAGTGATCGGTTCTAACTATAGAAGGAAGACTAAATCTACACAAATAAGACTTACTAAAATAGACATAACAAAAATAAGACTCTGATTATGATTATGATTACTAAGTTAAGAAATAGCAAAATTCGGATGTCTTCTGATTATGGAATCTGGGCCTTCTGATTATGGGATCTGGGCCGGACTTGGGTTCGGCCTGCATCAAATCTGGACCATTTGCTCCTGTGTCACATTTATTGAGCAATTTGAGCATCATATGAAGCCCTGCAAGGGTTGGAACAATGACTATCCAACTTTGGACCGCAAACAATCTCCAAATATTGAGAAACCTTCAATGTCAGGTGCTATTTTGGCAGAATAGTTAACTTATTTTCTTATTTTTGAATGGTAAATTGTATTAATTAAAGCTTAGCAATACAAAAGGAATGTACTGAAAAGCAAGGAGAAATGCAGAGAAAGCAAAGACCACCATCCAAAAAAGAGCAAAAAAGGAGCCGAGGATGCTACAAGCATGCATGAGCCCAATTGAAAAAACAAATGAAGAATCTACGAGGAAACCACTTCCATCCACTTTACTAAGATTACATCCATCGGCACACCTCAAATTCTAACAAACTAGAAATCCATGAAGCAGCCAAGTATTTATATTTTGCAGCGACAATTGTAATAGGTGATGAGTAGCCTTCGAGGCACTGTATTTCTTTCTATTTGTTCCAAATTCTAGGGTTAGGATTTGGAGCATAAGTGCCGTAGCACAATGGTGAGGTTTCTACAAACTCTCTCACAGAGAAGACACTCTTTAACGATAAACCCCTGAAAGAAAATTATGTTGAACTTCAGGACTCTCTCTTTTACTACAATGCTCAAATAAATAAGCAAATAAATCTTAGGGGTTGAGACTCCTACTTGAACTAGGAAGCTAAACAAATTTGAAACATCTCCTAATTACAACTCATTAATCAAAATTGGAATACTAATGCCTAATAATTATGGAAATAAAAAAGAAGAAATAAGTATTTTCTAAACTTTCTTGTGTCCCACATGTGGATCACGAGTCTCCTTCCAACAACTTATTGGGGTTGCATCATTTCCTTCTTCTTGCAAAAGATTTTGACCTCACACACAATATTTCTTGATGTTGCCTTTGTAGACATGGTTTAGTTGAAGTGCTTCTTTTGTTACACTTGCTTTGACCCTTTCTTTGGTGGCTTTAACTTTATCAGATGGAGTGTAACATGCTTTCAATTATGAACAAACATGTACATATTGTCGTGCATTCCATGAGTTCCATTTTTTTTTTTTTATTGTTCATCCACGGTTGTCTGAATAGTATACCACCACTACTCTTCAGTAGCATATCTCACCAAATTGTATCATTAATTGCAAAAGTAAATTGACATAGGTTTGCCCTTGCATTTTGTTGCTTTCCATAGGCTATCTAACAAAATAGGGACGATAATGCTTTTCGACCTTTGTCTTCAATCGACTTACAAATGCTTAGGATATGTTGTCGGAACATCCTCTGTCAGTTACAATGGTGCAAGCTTGTCCATTCACTATTCCATTTGAATGAAAGATATTATTTTGTAATTATTTCTTTCCAAAAGTAGGTGTAGTCTTCTTGAAAACCATGAGAGTTTCACATTCATCACTGTCAAGATCCTCACCATCTTTGGAACCTAATTCCTCCACTTGCTATGTCTCTTTACCCTTGAGATCCTCTAGTGTATCCGACATATCACCTTCACCTTTCATGAAGTTTATTCATTTTGTACGTCCAAATGATCATTGCCCGGCTGATGACACTTAAAACATGTGATCCTACTCGGACCTTCATGCTTGGAGAGAACTTTTTCCCTTAAACTACCATTTGCACTAGGATTTGTCTTTGATGAGTCTTTTGGTTGTCCCATTGGGATGCATTAATTTTTTGGGCTTAATAATTTGCAACCTCCTCGGCCTTGATAACATGTTGGATCAATTCATCAATGCTATCAAAATTTTGGAATGCAAGTATGTGTTGCATGTCATTTCTCAAACTGTGGAAGCATCAATCAACAAAACATTATTGATTTCATTTAAATCACATCAAACTTGCCTTATCATGAACTCTTCAAAATACTCAATAATTGACCGGGATCCTTGGTTTTTAATCATGAAAGCTTGAAAATAAATCTTTGGAGTAATTTATGTAACACTCCGACCCGATTTGATCCGGATTAGTGGATAATTGTGTGCGATTTTATCGCTAAGAGTGTTTTGATTTTGTTTAGGTAATTCGAGCCCTTTTTCGTAATTTTGGCTTTTGATTGACCTTGTCAGTTTTGCGTCATTCTGATGTCATCGCGTGTATTTCGTTGAGCTTGTCGATCTTCGTAACTGTCTTGGATCCGAATGATTTCGTTTGCTCTCGTTGGACCGTCATTTGACTCAAACTGATATTTGTATAAGCTGTTTGGACTTATATGTAATTTTGAACTCATTTTAAGTTATAAATATCCTACCAACTCCTTTCTTTCTCTCTCGATCGTTCTCTGTCTCTCTCAGTCGTCTCTCTCTCGTTCAGCACTTCTCTCTCACTCCTTTTCCTTCCTGTTTGTTGCACGTGAGGGAGAGAGGAGCCAAGTTTGTGTGTGTTTCCCGGTGGACTGAGCCAAGCAACAGTCGTGTGCATGTGAATTTCATCTGTGAGGCAAGTATAAGCACAAGTAGTATGAACACCGATTGGTATTTCTTTGATTTGGTTGTGTTTCTACTCATTATTGTATGCATCAGTGTTAGACAGCCCCATTGAGTCTGTTTCACTATTATTTTTCTGTTTTTCAGTCGATTTGTTCGCTTTCTGTATGACTGTAACTATTGCAGGAAAAATGACTCCGTGCACTCACGGCTACACCGTGAAATGTGCTACGGCTAAGCCGTGCAATGGCTTACGGCTAAGCCGAGACCCAACCGTAACCCTAACCGTAGAACAGTACAGACTGACATCTGAAAATAACTGAGAGTTGGCAAAATGCTATTCTTCTACGGCCCGGCCTGATCTAAGCCGTATATTGTCTTACGGCTAAGCCGTGGACCAGGATACGGCTGCGCCGTAGAGCAAAATACGGTTGAGCCGTAAATCCGGATGGACATTTTGGGGAACCTCGGCTCAGCCGCAGTGCATATTACGGCTAAGCCGTAAGATGCTTCGGCTAAGCCGTAAGGTCACCTACGGCTACACCGTATCAGCCTGAGAACTGAATGAAAAGGACTAGGTTTAAGAAAGAGACCGTATATGACTTTTGTGTTAGAATGTAGCTAACCTGAACCTGACCAATGGAATGTTTGAACGACATGAATGATCTCAAGGGCTGTGAATCATTCATGCTTGTTATCCAGTTGTTTAACACCTCCCCATAGGTGTTGGTTTAAGGGACTTCGGTGCACACTCCAGACACTGCAACACTAGACAATGGTGCATCGGACAACTTAAAACTACATCAACATGCACGGTTAGAAACACTGGATAAATAGATTAGGATTGGCTCGTAATTGACCTTGATTCGTAAAAGTACTCTGATTTGTCTAGCATATTGATTTCGGTTATGCCCTCTTATGTGTTCTGCGCTGGACCTCTCGATTCTGTGGGAAATGCAGCAACCCCAGAGCGAAGCCCGGGCGTGACCATTCTATTAGTGTGTTTGTATCGTTGCTCCGGTGGAGTACTTGAGTTCTGAGTCAGTGATTGTTAGTGATACTCATTGTCAGTGTTTCTTTTATTTACTTATGTGCATTCAGTTTCAGTATCAGTGTTCAGTTTCCGTATCAGTATCCGTATATGTGATGCATTTCCTATTGTTTGTTTAGTGTGATATGTGAGATATGTATGTGATATGATTGATGGATTGAGGTGCATCATCCGATTTGATTGTGATTGGTATATGGCACTGGCACTACTGAGCCTCAACCTTAGGATACCCGACGGGGTTAACTTTGGTTTAGTTTATGTGTTTGCCTCTGCAGAGTGTTCTGTCCTGGGACTCTGGACCCCGGGAACTAGAGACCCATGCGTACCCTGGCCCGGTCGCTGGTGTTCTCATTCCGACTGCTCTCGAAAGGGAGAATATGGCCAATGTAGTAGCCACTTAGACTGTTATCTGTTTATGATTCTGATAGCATGCTTATTCATTTGCACAATTTGCTTAGTATACGAACATGTCTTCTATGGATCTTGCATTATGACTATTGCTCATTATTAGACACAATTCGTGTTATCTTCTTGTGGCTTATATTTTACTAAGTCGTTGTACTTATGAGTTGTCTCTGTGTGTTGCAGGCTCAGATCCCTCTCCCGATCCTGCGTCGGTCGACCCGACTCCAGGAGAGACGCGCGAGGCCCCCTCCGGCCTAGAGGAGTGGACTTGATCCATCCTCCAGAGTACGGTTTGCATCATTTTGTTTTCCCCATTCATTGGAGTCTGAGTCTATTGAGGGGATTTTTCTGTAATTGTACCATGGGCTTTGAGTGATATCGGTATTTTGATTTTTTGATTGTTGTAAGCCCGCTCTATTGTCATACGTTCTTGTAATTGTTCTTGTCATCGGTTTATGTTTTTGTAATCTCCTATGTCATTTTGGTATGTTGTGGTATGCCTTGATACGTACAGCTTCCGCGTACAGTTGTTTACACGTGTGAATAATCCCTTGTGTGTGTATGCTTAGACGGGGTCTAGGTGTGCATGCACGAGAGTACGTGTGTCATTGGTTAGATTTCCTCTGACCCCCGATCCCTGGGCTCGGGTTGTGACATACGTATTGTATGGTATCAGAGCATTGTCTCTATCTTAGTTCTTAAGCATGTAGGTATTAGGACGTGGTGAGATTCCGTAGTCCAGTCTTAGACTGTTGTGTTTGGTCCCCTTGTCTTGTGCATCTGTGTGAGTTACCTCGTGTGATAGCAGATTGACTTTTGTGTTTTGCAGGCTATGGCATCGGGATCTGGAACACACAACAACGACAATCAGGGAGATAATGAGAGTGGATCAGCCGCTCCACAGCCACTTGTGAATTTTGACGAGCGTTTCTTGACCATGCTGCAGGTGATCCATTCTTTGCAGGCACAGGTTGTTTCGTTAGTAGACCGACAGAGTCAAGCGCCAGTTCAGCGGCCTGTAGAGCAGCAAGTGGTTTTCCAGCCTAAGGAGAGCGATCCAAATGCGTTGTACGATAAATTCAGGAAACGTGGAGCCACAGAATTCTACGGCAATGAAGATGCACTGAAGGCTGATCAGTGGCTAGAGCATACCAGGGATCTCTTCTCTGCCATTGTCTGTGATGACCGGCAGAAGGTTATGCTTACGGCATCAATGTTCCGGGAGGTGGCAAAGACGTGGTGGAAGAGTGTCAGTGCAGCCTATCTGACTATGCCTAGTGAAACGGTGTGGGAGACGTTCCAGAAACAGTTTAGGAGAAAGTTCATCCCTGCTCATGTCCGACGTGTGAAGGAGGTTGAGTTTCTGGCTTTACAGCAGCAGCAGCTGACCGTTTCAGAGTATATTCACCGATTCATCCAGTTGTCCCATTTTGCCGAGGACATAATCAATACTGAGGAGAAGAAGGTGAATCGTTTCATTTCGGGTCTCCATCCTAGATATGCGAATTATGTGACTGCTTTCCAGAGACCCGCTACTTTTGATGATGCGGTCGACAGAGCACATGCTGCGGAAGCCAACCACCTAGCAGAGAGAGCTATGGACTTCAAGAGGAGTGCACCAGTGGGGTCCAAGGGACAGATCCAGAAGAAATGGAAAGGGAAGCAAGGGACTTCGAGTTTCTCTGGGAGCAGATGCGAGTTTTGTGGATTGGGACATCCGACGGAGAAGTGTTGGAAGAAGTCCGGAGCTTGTTTGAGTTGTGGATCCATGGAGCATAAGATAGCTCAGTGCCCTAAAGCCAGGACCTTCCAGTCATCGAGGTCTATGGGGTCATCCAAGTCTCTGAGTTCTGCAGCTTCGAATAGCCCCCAGCCGTCTTGCCAGAACCAGAAGCCGCAGCGTCAGACTGCTCGCGTGTACGCAGCCTCCCATGATCATGCAGAAGATGCGAATGTGGTGGAAGGTAAAGTTCTCATTGCCCGAGCCGAAGCACATGCACTCTTTGATTCGGGATCTACGCGTTCGTATGTTGCACCTCGTTTTGCGGAACAGTTACCGCAACCCCCTTAGCCACTACCTTATTTGTTAGTGGTGTCCACTCTTGTGGGCAAGAGAGTGGAGTGTAGTGTATACTACCCTCAGTGCGACGTGGTAATTGAAGGTTGCCAGCTGCCAGTTGATTTGATCTTGTTATCCATGTTCGATTTCGATGTGATCCTTGGAATGGACTGGCTAGCGCGGTATCGTGCCTGTGTTAACTGTTACAACAGGACGATTTACTTCGATTTTGAGAAGGGGTTTCGTTTCGAGGGCAATCAGGAGAGATGCCCGAGGCGTGTCATCTCCGCATGCAAGGCGGATCGTTTGATACGCAGAGGTTGTGCAGGTTTTCTTGCTTTCGTCTCGGAGAAGAAGGAGGTGAAGCAGTTGGGTGAGATTCCGGTGGTACGTGAGTTCCCAGATGTATTTCCGGAGGAAGTACCCGAGTTACCCCCTATCCAAGATGTAGAATTTGCAATCGATTTAGTGCCCGGTACAGCACCTATTAGTTTAGCTCCTTATCGTATGGCCCCTGCTGAGTTGCTCGAATTGAAGACCCAATTGCAAGATCTGTTGGAGAAGGGTTTCATACAGCCGAGTGTGTCACCGTGGGGAGCTCCAGTGCTGTTTGTGAAGAAGAAGGACGGTACCTTACGGATGTGCATAGATTATCGGCGGTTGAATAAAGTCACTATCAAGAATAAATACCCATTGCCGCGTATTGATGAGTTGTTTGACCAACTTTAAGGTGCCGCCTATTTTTCCAAGATTGATTTGAGATCGGGGTATCATCAACTCCGGGTGAAGGAAGAAGATATCGCGAAGACTGCTTTCAGGACACGGTATGGACATTTTGAGTTCCTCGTGATGACATTTGGATTAACCAATGCACCTGCTGCCTTTATGGCCTTGATGAACAGGATCTTTGCTCCTTTCCTGGATCGATTCGTGGTGGTCTTTATTGATGATATTCTGGTGTATTCGAAGACCCCAGAGGAGCATGTGGAACATCTACGTCGAGCCTTGCAATTGTTGAAAGAGCATCGCTTATATGCCAAATTTTCGAAGTGTGATTTTTGGCTCGAGCAGGTGCCGTTTCTTGGTCATACCATTTCACGAGATGGGTTGGCAGTGGATCAGATGAAAGTTGAAGCAGTGATAAATTGGCCCAGCCCAAAGACTGTGACGGAGATACGGAGTTTTCTTGGATTGGCTGGCTATTATCGTCGATTTATTCAAGATTTTGCCAAGATTTCTGCACCGTTGACCCGATTGACCAGGAAGAATGTTCCTTTTCTTTGGACGGACGAATGTGAGTGCCATTCCGTATGTTGAAGGAGAAGCTTATGTTGGCTCCAGTCTTGACGTTACCGGATGGGCATGAAGGATTTATGATCTACTCTGATGCTTCTCGAGTCGGTTTGGGATGTGTTTTGATGCAACATGGCAAAGTGATTGCCTATGGCTCGAGGCAACTCCGGGAGCATGAGAAGAACTATGCCACGCATGATTTAGAGTTGGCAGCCATCGTTTTTGCGTTGAAGATGTGGAGACATTATTTGTATGGCGTGAAATTTGAAGTACATTCAGATCATCATAGTCTACAGTATCTCTTCACGCAGTCTGAGTTGAATATGAGACAACGAAGGTGGCTTGAGTTGATCAAAGATTTTGACTTCCCCATTAAATACCATCCAGGAAAAGGCAACGTTGTTGCAGATGCCTTGAGTAGGAAGTCGGAGATTCTCCAGGCTTTGGATAGCCTTTATTTTGTGAGGCATGCTCAGCCAGTGGAAGTGAGATTGGTGGAGAACGGTTTGACACTTGCCAGTACAGTGAGTTTTCAGCCTGACATCATTCAACGTATTAAAGACCAGCAGTTTGAGGATGCGATGTTGAAGCGAATTCGGGATAACATTGCGGATCAACCAGACTTTCGCTTGGAGGGTGATGTCTTGTATTTCAGGAGCAGGTTATGTGTGCCAGCAGTAGATGCTTTGAAGGAGAATTTGATGACAGAAGTACACCATGCTCGATATTCCATGCACCCTGGAAGTACGAAGATGTACCGAGCTCTCAAGGACAGATTCTGGTGGAATAATATGAAGAGAGAAATTGCTGGGTTTGTTGCCAAATGTTTGACTTGCCAAAAGGTGAAAGCTGACCATCAGAGACCTCCAAGTTCCTTACATCCATTGCATATTCCCCAGTGGAAATGGGAGCACATTACGATGGACTTTGTTTCAGGTCTACCCCTGACGAGCAAGAAGAATAGTGCCATTTGGGTGATCGTGGATAGACTGACGAAGACAGCCCATTTTTTTCCATTCAAGAAAGGCATGACATTCTCCGAGATGGCGAAGAAGTTCGTTGATGAGATCGTTAGACTACATGGTACGCCTGTATCGATTGTGTCTGATCGAGATAGCCACTTTGTTTCTTCGTTTTGGAGAGCATTTCAGGAAGCCATGGGAACGAAGTTGAGCTTCAGTACGGCGTATCACCCGCAGACTGATGGACAGTCAGAACGAACTATTCAGACGCTCGAAGACATGTTACGGCCCAGTTTACTGAATTTTGAGAAAGAATGGGATCTGCATCTCTCGTTGTGCGAGTTTGCGTATAATAATAGCTTCCACGAGAGTATTGGTATGGCACCCTATGAAGCTTTGTATGGGCGGAAATGTAGATGCCCTGTTTGCTGGGAAGAAGTTGGAACAAGGAGTTTCCACGGACCGACGATCATTGCTGAGACTACAGAGAAAGTTCAGAAGGTCATTGATAATTTGAAGATTGCCCGATCAAGACAGAAGAGCTATGCAGATACACGAAGAAGAACATTAGCATTTCAGGTTGGTGATTGGGTATTTTTGAAGGTCTCACCGATGAAAGGTACGATACGGTTCGGTCAAAAAGGCAAGTTAGCGCCAAGATTTGTGGGTCCATTTGAGATTAAGAGCCGGATTGGCGATTTGGCGTATAGACTGATTCTTCCAGTGGAGTTTTCTGGAGTACATGACGTCTTTCATGTGTCAATGCTTCGCAAGTATGTTCGAGACCCGACGCACGTGATTCGCTACGATGATATTCAGATGCAACCGAATGCGTCATACGTTGAGCGTCCGCTCCGTATTGTTGGGACCAGAGAACAGCTCTTGCATATGAGGACTATTCGATGGGTCAAGGTACTCTGGGAACACCATGGACCTGATGAAGCCACGTAGGAATTAGAAGATCAGATGGCACGTCAGTATCCTCACCTTTTTGCTCAGGTACGCGTTCATTCCGAGGACGGAATGATGTCTAAGTGGGGGAGGATGTAACACTCCGACCCGATTTGATCCGGATTAGTGGATAATTGTGTGCGATTTTATCGCTAAGAGTGTTTTGATTTTGTTTAGGTAATTCGAGCCCTTTTTCGTAATTTTGGCTTTTGATTGACCTTATCAGTTTTGCGTCATTCTGACGTCATCGCGTGTATTTCGTTGAGCTTGTCGATCTTCGTAACTGTCTTGGATCCGAATGATTTCGTTTGCTCTCGTTGGACCGTCATTTGACTCAAACTGATATTTGTATAAGCTGTTTGGACTTATATGTAATTTTGGACTCATTTTAAGTTATAAGTATCCTACCAACTCCTTTCTTTCTCTCTCGATCGTTCTCTGTCTCTCTCAGTCGTCTCTCTCTCGTTCAGCTCTTCTCTCTCACTCCTTTTCCTTCCTGTTTGTTGCACGTGAGGGAGAGAGGAGCCAAGTTTGTGTGTGTTTCCCGGTGGACTGAGCCAAGCAACGGTCGTGTGCGTGTGAATTTCGTCTGTGAGGCAAGTATAAGCACAAGTAGTATGAACACCGATTGGTATTGCTTTGATTTGGTTGTGTTTCTACTCATTATTGTATGCATCAGTGTTAGACAGCCCCATTGAGTCTGTTTCACTGTTATTTTTCTGTTTTTCAGTCGATTTGTTCGCTTTTGGTATGACTGTTGTAACACTCCGACCCAGCTTGACCTCGTTTAGCGGTTAGTTAATCTTGTTTTCGTTGCTAATCGTGTTTTGTTTATGTTTTGGTTTTTTGTTACGGGTCATGGATAGGTAGTTGGGTTGAGTTTGACCTGGATTAAGTAGACCAAGCCCTTTTTCGTAATTTTAGCTTTTCTTAGACATGGTCATTTGTGCATCATCTTGATGTCAACACGTGTCTTTCGTTGAGCCCGTTAACTTTCGTAACTATGCCATTTGCAACCGAGGTCGTGTGATTCAATTGGACCCGGATTTGACTTAAACTGAAATTTCACTTCTAATTTGGACTCTCTTGCAATTTAGACAACCCATTACTTATATAAGCTTCTTCCATCGACACAAACACTTGTTTTCTCTCAATTCCTCACTGTGTACGTGGAGACTTCTCTCCCTACTTCACTCGAATTCTTCCTCCATCGATCTAGAGAGGAGGTTGGTCTCTTGCATGTGAGGTATGTGGATTCTTCCATGCCTCTCCTCTCCATTCTCTATCTCTTCTCCTCCTTGTTCTTATTGGTGTGTATGTCTTTGGAATTCTCTCCATCTCTCATGCATGCATGTGGTTTTGCTTGTGTTAGGTTGTGATCTGGGCTTTAGAACTTCAAGTGTGCAATTGATTTCCAAATTGAGGCAAGTATAACCATGACTTGAGAACCCATGTTGGTATGCATTTGACTTGGTTGATCTTACATGAATTGGTATGGAAAACATGTGTTTACAGCCCATTTGATATTCATTTGACTACTACTTTGTCTATCTCCCTTGATAAATTGCAATTTGGATGCTTTCCCAGACATTCTGTACAGGTTTCAGGAATTTGAATTCGTGCAGGTACGGCTAAGCCGTATAGCACCTACGGCTCACAATCCAGAGAGGAGAAAAACCCAGTTTTCCTCTACGGCTAGGGCACGGCTAAGCCGTGGATTGCATTACGGCTAAGCCGAAGCCCAGCCGTGGCCCAGCCGTAGAACAATACAGGGTGCAATTTCTGGAATAACTGAGAGTCAGCAACTGACAGGTCTTCTACGGTTCAGCCACGGCTAAGCCGTAGACCACACACGGCTAAGCCGTAGCACACACACGGCTAAGCCGTAATCACACTAGAATAAAAATGGAGAATAAGGATAGGTATAAAGAAAGACCAATATGGCCTTCATAATGGAATGTAGAACACCTAGTCTTGCCCAACGGAATGTGATACAACGCGTGAATGATCTCGAGGGCTGCGAATCATTCATGTTCGTTATCCGGATGTTAAGCACCTCCCCATGGGTGTTGGTTTAAGGGACTTCATGCACTGCTCGATTCATTGCAACACTAGACAACGGTGCATCGAATAACTTAAAACTACATCATCATGCACGGTTAGAAACACCGGATAATTAGATTAGGATTGGTTTGTAAATCAAGATGATTCGATTTCACATGATTTGCTGCATAACATATTGCATTCGATCATTGATCTCAAAGCTCTACAGGATTATGTATGTTTCGTTACTTTCACATTGTGATTTATTTACCTTGAGTATGCATGTATAAGTTCCAGATACAGGTATGCACGTATGATATGTTGTCACGATCTACTCAGGGTTTTCATGATTGACTCCTTATAATCAGGCACTACTTAGCCTCAGCCTTAGGATCCCGACGGGGTGAATTTGGTATAGTTTATATGGACCTGCTGCAGTATGGATTTGTCTTGAGGAACCGGACCCCAGGAAACCGAGACCCATTGTACCCTGGCCCGGACAATGGTGTTCTTTGCATGTTACAAGATCCCTCTTTTGGGAGCATATGGTAATGTAGTAGCCACTAGTTCTGTACACAGCATGTATTCATTGATTCCCTTAGCATATTTCTTTCTTGCATGACAGCCTAGTATACGAAAATGCCTTCTTTAATAACATGATGTTCTTTATTCTGTTAGATACAGCGTGTGTTAACTTGCTATGGTTTATACTTTGCTGAATCTTCGTATTCATAGTTGTTTTTGGTGTTGCAGGCCCAGATCCCCCTGCCGAACCCTCGCAGGTCGGCCAGGCTCCAGCCCCATCAGGCCTAGAGGAGTGGATGTGATCACTCCACGGGAGAGCACTCTTGGCATACATTGCATTGGAGTCCTGTTCTTGTTGTTTTGTTTTTGAGGATCTCAGACTTGTGTATATGTCAGATTGTACATGTTATTTTGGTTCGTTTTGTAAAACTTTATATGTAATTATGTCAGTCCTTTCTTGTATCCTCTTCTTGCACTGTTAGTTTTATGTTTCTGATATTTACAGCTTCCGCGTACTTGCTTGGCACGTGTGAATGTTCCCTTGTGCGTGTGCATTTAGACTCGGTCTACGTGTGCATGTACGGGAGTACGTGTGTCATTAGGTTTGGCTTTTGCTAACCCCCGAACCCTGGGCTCGGGTTGTGACAGTCCAAACCCGAGATAATTATGATTTATAGTAATTAAATTGGTTTTACTTTAATTAATATGTAATTAGGTTAATTTAACTCAAATCCTTTGGGTTTAGGTCATGGACAAATAGTTGGGTCGGGTTCGAACCTTATTTGGGTAGTCAAAGCCCTTTCTTATTTTAGAATTTCATAGTTTTGCATTATTAGGGCATTATAATGATTGCATTGAGTACATCTCATCTTGAGAGTCATCTTTCATGTTTGGCCCAACACTATTCGGATTCTTTTTAGCCCATTTAAGCCCAATTGACTCAACTTAAAAATCCAAGAAACTAAGAGGGCTTATTTGTAATTCCAGAAAACTTATCCTTTAAAAACCAAACCCACCATCGACCCTCTTCTTCCACCTTCCTTTTTACTGCTGTAGCAACGGTCCTCTCCATCTCCTATGCTCTCTTCTTTTTCCTAGACTTCATTTTGGACAATTGAAGCTTTGCTTGTAACGAATCAGAGCATCTTCTTCTTCCTCTGTGCTCTTCTTGTTCTCATCTTTGGAAAATAAGGCACCATCTTCTTCCTTTTTGCTTGTAGAAGTCTTAAGGTAAGAAAACCCCATCACCATGGCATGTCTTGAGTTCCATGGGGTCAAAAGATTTAAGCTTTAAGCATGCATGCATCGCATTCTCATTTTTCTCAATGCATGTTCTAGATTCTTCACTAGTGAAGCCTTCTCCACCATCTAACCAAGGGGCAAATTGATTTGGGTGAAGCACTGCAGTTAAGGTAAATATAAGGGTGCATATTCTCTACATGTATGCTTGGATTATTGATTCTTGAAGAGTTCTTTTATAGACCCATTTACAGCTTCTTAATCTTTTCTTGAAGTTGTGTAAGATTGATTTTGTATTAATGATTGAATGGTGGAATGAATGTTGAGATTGGATGGTAGGAAGACCCAATTTGTAGTAGGGTGGTCTCCTTTGGGTGTTGAATGTAGGGAAATAAAAGGAGTAAGATAGGAGAAACAGTTGGAAACTGAATCTCCGGAGCAGAGTGCTTCAGGGCCGATCGATCGGTCCTGAAGCCTGATTGGTCGGGTTGTGGCTATGGATGTGTTCGATCGGTCGGACGCCCCATCCGATCGGTCAAACTGCGGTTCTGGGAAGTGTCTGATCGGTCGGACATCCCACCCTATCGGTTCGGTAACAGAACCCTGTAATTAAATAGTTAACTTCAAAATTCAATTCAATGGCTAACCATAAGGCTTTAAACCAATCTTATCTTAGAATCTTAAGAACCAAAGACCATTAGGGCCTTATAAGTGGAACGTATACCGCAAACAAATTAGCCCAATGGTAATTATATCTTAAGAAGGAAGAGTGTTGAGCTGTCACTCATTCCCTCTTGACTTTCGATCGTTTCCTGACGTCATGTCATGGGCATTGGCATAAGAAGGGGTGTCTATTACTTATACAATGTAAGACTAAAATTGTGGTAACACATTGATACTGGATGTTTTATGAATACGCCGTATTGAATGACTATGGGAAGATGGAATGTCTTAGCATATGATTGGCTAGTAAATTTTCTTGATAACCTCTCAATCTATATGCATTCATATTGTTGACTAAACCTTGTGCTCTACATGATTTAATCATGTACCCATTTCTCCTGGCGAACCTTAGGGTTAATCGGAGACAGAGTTTCTACTGAGCGTGAGCCCGTGAGCCAAGATAGTTGTAACTAAGGTAGAGAGGGTTCGAGCTCTAATAGCTTATTTACGTATGTATTATTGATTATCCATTTCTTCGTTTAATTCTGATTCTATGATTGGTAACAATCCCCAAGACTGATATATGTTTTGTATGAGTACCAGTCAATTGCTATGTATGATAAGTATGAATTTGAATTTGATTCAGTCTTGGTACTTTGAGTCGGCACCACTTAGCTTATACCCATAGGAGGTTCAACGAGACTGAATGAGGGTATTCCGTATGTTATCTACTGCAGTAGTTATAAGAAGAGTTGGTCGATGCTCTTAGGGTAGCTAGACGATCCTGGCCTGATCACTAGTGATTTTCCACGGTACGATATGCTCTCTTTTAGAGAGAAGATAGCCATGTGAATGTCAATTAGTATAATGTTGTCTTTCATCTATGATTCTTTATTCATGCTTATTCACATACATAATTTCCTAGTTTTTGAATTTGCTCTCTTTTAATCTTTATGTTGTTTAACTCCCAAATTGTTACATCATGATAGGCTTATGTATTCTTATATTTGGTTAATCGTTGTATAACAGTGCTACCCTTGGTATTACAGGTACGAAACGCAGTGCCGATACGGTAGTCGAAGCGCCCCCGGAAGGAACCATAACAGTACCTCGGAACAGGAATGAGTGGAACGAGGAGGATGTATTTTATTAGTCATCCTCTACAGCGCATAACAGGGTTCCTTGGGGTTGTTGTATGGCCATAGTTGGCTTGTTGTTGGACTTGTCATTTTGCATCCTTGTTTGTGTTCATGGAATTATTGTATCATGTGCATGTGGTTAGGAAACTAAAAGACTTTGGTTATATTAATGGAATTAATGGATGTTTTATTAATGTCTATGATATGTACAAGTGAATTCTCCAGGTTTCCGCTTAAATTAGAAATGATTGATACGTGTTTACGAATCTTCCTCACACGTACATGTAGAATCACCCTTGTGGCAATTCGCACATGTCTTGATGCAGTTCGAATTGTCACAGGTTACGTGTGCTGCGCCTTAGGATCCACTATTAATCCCTAATTCTCGGGTTCGGGGTGTGACAAATTTTAAAATATATATATAATTAAATAAATAATTAGGTTAGGATATTATTTATAAAGAGTTTAAAATGTTGTATTTTGATTAATGGTTAGTACACTAATGGAGATTTGATTTTATTAAATTAATGTTTAATTCGATGTTGTTAGAAATTTTGTTAGGATTGGTTATAAATTTAATTGGAAATTATGTACTTTTGATTAATGCTTTATTTAGTTTGGTTAGAAATTAACTAAGATGTAATTGGAGGTAATTAAATCTTAAGTAGATTGTATTTATAATTCTAATTTGGAATTTTAATTTGAGTTTAGATTTTTTACCGAATTCCAGGATTTGGACCTTTGTCTTATATAAAATAATAAGGTGTAATTATACACAACAATGTTAATTAAGAACTAATTATTCCCTTTTCCTCTTTGTGATCATAATTTGATTTAAGTTTGGATTTGGAATTTGAACAACCTTTACCAAATTTGTAAAACACATTAACTATGCATAATTGAATTAGATAGGTTCCTTTCTTTTTAGAAAAGTTGGTTGATTGTTCACATGAGAATTAGACTAAATTCAGAATGGGAATGTGAGATTTGGGATGCCCCACATGATGGACACTGAAAGTAGAATATTGGTATCTTGAATTCACATTTCTATTGTGAAAGAGAGTTGGTTCTCATGTGTATATTTAACTATGACTGTGAGGTGGATTAATGCTTACCCTCAGAGAACTTGAATTGACACACGATCATAATACACTTTTAAATTACGTAATCTAAATACCCAAATTGATATTGGGTTGAATATTGGGATTAAGGGCTTCATATCATGGTTCATTGTGCATCAGCAGACGAATGCATTTATATATATTTATATATATGTATATTTGACCGACTGTAGTTCGGAGGTGGACGTACGCCATCGGGTCAGCGTGTACAGTAAGGTATAGTACATAACTGTGTCATTTATTATATCTATGGGAATACCCATTTTTGTTATCTGTCTATGGAAATACCCGTTTTTGTATATCTATTTGCGGGGATACCCGTTTTTGGTATATTATATCTATGGGAATACCCGTTTTTGTGCATTCATGCCATAGGGTTTGCATTCGGTATGTTTTGGGTATAATGTAATATATATGTTTTAATTTAATTGATTAACACCATTGCTTGCAGTTTACTCTCTTGCCAGATTACGTTAATCTGATCCACTACTTTTGGTGTCTAGGTTCCGTTACCGCTGTCGAATCGTAGGGTCAGGCGACGCAGGAGATTCGGCCAAATGGCGGAGTTATTAAGTGGAGCACCAATGACATCGTCTGAGGTGTCCTAGTGTCGGTGCAGAGATCGAAACTTTAGATTATGTAATAAGGCCATATTTGGGCCATTAATTTATTAGTAAAATTTATTTGTCTTGGAATTATAATTTTAATTACTATGCTTTGAAGCACTTGACCTTGACTTTATTATTATTGAGATTTATTATTTTGTTAATGTATGATACTCATCTGCGATGATTATGGACTTCAGTTCCACGTGTGATTATGGTTACTTGATCACCAAGCATAGCCTCACGAAAGACTTTGATTCACCTGGAATTGGAGCTCATATAATTTATGTAAGAAAATTTTTAATTGGCCATAATTCTTATACCTTTAGAATCGGGTTTGGATCTAGCCCAGTTTTGGAGGCATGACAAAATCTAATCTAAAACCCTACAATACTTGAAAAAACCTAAACCTTTACAAAATTAGGCAACAGCACAGTAAAATACCAAATCAACCTAAAATTATATAAAAAAGAAAGAAAGAGATAATATACCTATTGGACAGTCTTTTGTGAGGGCTCATGGCAAACCATAGGCAACGATGATGAGAAGAGAAGTGAGGTTCTCTCACTCTCTTTTTTTTTCCTGTTTTTGAAGATGGTGAAGAGAGGAAGAATCGAGATGAAAGCAAATGGAACCTTGATCAAATGTGAGTAGATTTTTGTAAGCCATCTAAGTGGCCACATGTAGAGAGTAGAGACTCTTGCATGTATATGGGCCCAACTTGGACCATTGAAATAGGTTGGAGGAGGCCAAAGGTGGTGGCAAATTGCACCGTAGTAGACTACATATAGAAGAAGGACAGTATCAAGGCAGTAAGAATCGAACTCAAGTAGGACGAGAAACTTGCTCTTTTAATATGGTATAGATATAGATACAGAAATTGTATTGCAATGACTAGCTTCTATATTAACCACCTAAAGGAGGACCCAAGAACTCCTCTTTGGGGGGGCACTAAAATTTAGGAGGGAGGGGGTGGGGGCGCATATACAGAAAAAAAAATGATAATTTCTAAAACTTAAAGGGGGTTTTAGAAATTTTGGAGGGTCTGGCCCCTATCACTCCCTAATTCTACCAGGGTCTTCACCCCTGAAAACCATCTCAAACAACAATCTTTATTTCTATCCTTCTCTCTCTCTCTCTCTCTCTCTCTCTCTCTCTCTCTCTCTCCTCTACGCTCATCCTTTTTGAGGAAAATCGAGGAAGAAATAGATATTACGTCACAAAATCCAAAAAACAGAAAATGGGAACAATCTTGTATTTTCATTCATTCCCTTTTACATTTTACATTGGTTCATGACTTTGGGATCAGGGATGTATGTTGTTTGCATAAATGTACAAGTTATAGGCCCTCCCTCTAGCGTTAGATGTGGTCAAAATTGAAGAAGAAAATATAAATTAAACAAATTGCAGAAAATAAAAAACACAGGGCTAGCTCAAACACTACAAGCCTAAAGGTTGCTTATTCTCCTCTTTTGTTCTTTTGTCCCTCAAATGGCTTCCAAAGTTGTACACTCTTCTGCCTCTGATATTAGGGTAGTTGCACCATAGTTTGGGTGATAGAAATGGGTTCTGAATCACTATAGTTTTTGATAATCACCACTTGTTCATCATGGATTGCTTTTGTGCAAATCCAAGGGAGTTGCTGATTTTTTATTTTAGAAAGTGACAGAGGTTGTATCACTCTAATCCAATATATTTTTCAGAATTAGAGTGAAGCCATAAAAGGTCATTTCACAACCACAAATGGCACTTATAATCCTTTGAGTGAAAAAATCAAAGAAAACATAGTGTCATCAATGGTTTCCCGAATTCCATGGTTTATTTGACATTTATTCTCTAAAAGAATACTTTCAAGATAATTTGCAGAAGCTTGAAGAGGGTTCTTCCATGTCTTTAACAGTATCTCACCTTGAATAGGTGAGAGGGAGAACTTGGAGAAGAATTGAATGTTTGTAGAATGCCCAGAGGTGCCAAGAATTGCGAAGTGTTGCTCTTTGTATGGCTGACTGTTGCTAAATGTCTTCCCAAGAGCGTAAGAGTTTGTATTTATAGAGTCTAGGAGTAGTTTGGGTAGTTTCACGGAGTTAAATTTGAAATAAAGTGAAAACCGCCTTACAAAAGGCAGTGGGTGAATGTGTTCAGTCATTGTAGCCTACACATGTAGGAGCAGTGACCGAATGTGTTCGGTCACTAACTATTCTGGGCCAAAATGAGCCCCAATCTTCATGAAACTTTGAGGAATATCTTCTAACACCCTTTCGATATTGTTGGAGTGTTACCATCTTTTGACACCCATAGGTTGCCCAACTTCATTCATTTGCCTTCATATATAATAATGTAAGGAAAGTGTGAGCCACTGTCTTAATTAATTTGAACTCGAATGGCCTCCGATGGATCTAAAACTTTGGGAAATTGGTTTTGAACATGTTTTGAAGTCTCCATATGAATTTCACTTGATTTGGTCTTTGGGAAGCTTGACCTTCATTCCACAACCAATAGGTGTTGGCACCTCCTAGGTCAAGGCTCAAACGGAGTCCTATTGCCTTGAAGTTTGGAGAAAGCCCATAGGATATAAGAATAATCTTTTGTATGAATTTCATCAACTTTAGTCACCCAGGAACAACATTTTAATTTACACTTTCAAAATTTAGTGTTTGCAGTGACTTAAGCAAAGTCTAGGTCCAAATGATGTTGAATCACAATAAGATCCCCTACAAATGGCTCTAAGTGTGAATTCTTGGACTTTTGCATGCAATGTACCCAGGTTGGCCCTATGGAGGGTCACCTAGGTTAGTGATCGAATAGGGCATGGACCAAGTGGTACTTGTCCAGCTACTAGTAAGGACCCTGTGTGAACTCTCTTTGGGCTAAGTAAATGCCTCAAGTGCAAGAATCCTCCATGTAACCTCTCAATTTAACTTTAATGTTAACCTTTGCAGTTGATATGGGATGTGATTTTTTTTGAGTCAACACTTCTTTTCTTTTTCACACAAATATTTGAGATAATTATCGTACAGATGCTATTAGACCCAACAATTGCCCTAGAATTGTCGACAAAAAGATAATTCCCAATAGTTGTTCCTACCGGAAAGTACGCCTTGTAAGGGACGATTTTACCCATAAAACTTACAGTATCCTACGACTATAGGATGTCAAACAACGAGATATCTCAGATAAGTAGGATATCAAACAGTGCGATGTCGAATATATATAACATATTGTTTATTCGTTTTTGCTTTTTTCAGATTCCTTAGTTGTTGTTCTTCTTATAAAATTTTCTATCATCCAAAGATCATCCATTTCAGTAATCACAAGAGATATATGACCTCTATCTTATTGTTTATCTGCTTATCAGAAGAAACAAACCTTATTTTACCTCTTGTCTGTAAAAAGGAAAGGATGAAAAAAATCTAGATTTCATGTGATATCGTAGAGTGGTAGGATATTATGTTGTTTGATATCCAACAACTGTAGGATATCCTAAGTTTTAAGAATGAAATTGTCACTTGTAGGGTGTCCTTTGCTGTACGAGTTGTAAGAAATTGTGTGGCCGCATGCCACTGGTCCCACGTGAGATGAAGTAAGGCAGCTACCAATAGAGATTAAAATCCCACTTAATTGTAAGACTTGATCTGGGCCCACAATAAGACTCCTAATAGGATCAGTGGATGCGGATCTCTGGTGGAAGAAGTCTCCAGTAAGTATGACTTTTTGGGACTTGTCAATATAAGGATAAGGGAGCCCTAGGGTTAGATACTCTCCATTCCCGTAGGAAGACAAGAGACGAAGAGATTTGTGAAACTTCCTAATCAATGTATTGCACATAAATCTCCAGCCGCATGTTGGAGTCTCCACATCCTGATCCATCAATTTGTCAACACAATGATAGTAGTTTCGTTATCGTCATTAAATGATGTGCTGATTATTGATAGCGAATTGAAAGCCATCAATGAAATTTTAACAGTAAGTAAAGTCAAGGTTTGAGATGTAAGACATAGGTAGGGCACAGTGAGTGCTTGGCATAAATGCCACCGATGATCCATAGACAAGCTTAGGTTGGCCTAAAATCGAACTAATTGTAAGAGTTGTGTGTGTGATTGCGTGTGCTTGGTATGCGGAGCGGAACAGAGAGTTAACTTCTTTCACATAAAAAGTTATATAAGTACAAACTTAAATATACCACATCCTACACATAAGACCTAATTAGATAATTAAGATCTATTTAAACATAGAGACATTCTGGTTTCTACATATTGTTTTAGCTGAAAATAGTGCAAAAAGATTGCTAAATCACCTTATCTTCATAAAAAATCAACTCCATTGGATATATCGTTAGAGAATATCAATCAATGGGCATAATATTTGTTAGGATTTGTTAAAATGTTCAGTTAGTTTGTGTTTGCTTATAAATATAATCCTATTATTTAATGAAACCTACAGTGTTATTATGGGCATGACAATATATTGATTTTTTTTAAAAATTCTTTACATATTTATCCATCTCATATCAAGTGTGAAATGATAGATAAAACCAAATGTTTGACCGTACAAATAATTATTTTTATAATGGGAATCCTGTGCCCTAGTTAGCGAAAATGTGATATAACATGTAATGGGCTTCGCATTGCATGGTCGAAATCTCACATCGCGCTTCTCTATGCATATCATAGCCTAAATTTTACTCTACTGATTATTGATATAAAAAAACATCACTCAACTGAAATCATTATTGGATTGATCTATCCTGAAATATAAAGTTATCTTTCCTTCCATGATCAATCCAAGTGTATATGTAGAACTTGAATTAGAGGGATTTATGGGATAAGAGAGATTTTGATCAAGGAAAGGTAGGGCACGATCCATGTCTCCTAAGATATATGGACCAACCCACTCTGATGCGAGCAAAGTCGCCAACCCCTTGATTATTTGCAGATTTCAATTAACAGTACCAAGTAGCCACGCATAATCTATGCTCTCCTATATATGAAGGTAATAGTCATAGCAATGCCAACTTTGATGCGCGTCAATCATATAGATTCAGGGTAGAATTCCAAGTAAATTATATAGCATTTGAATTCCAGCTTTGATGCATGATATCCATCTAAGCCCACCATCAAAGTTTAACGCCTGTATAACTGCCAAACTTCAGGGCCTTTAAAAGCTGATCACAATTGTAGGTTTATGCTAATGTTCTCATGGCCTTAATACACATTAAATATTTTTCATCCGACCTTAAATCAACTATTGTGGGCCCCACAAAAGTGTTCCAAGACTTTTCGTCTCTACTCAATTATGACATAACTGTCTGCAATATCCATGAGGCAGCAGCATAGCTCTTGGGGCTTAGAAAGCATGGGCATATGATCAGAACCTTGGATCTCTCTCACCTCTCTAGGGGGATTATTCTGTATAATCCAGCGTTGAAAATCTTCCTTCATCAGCTCATCTTCCTTGCTAACAATATAAACTCTGCTCACAGAACCATAATTCTCCTCTGAAAGCATATTGTTCGGAGACATCTCTTCTGCAAATAGCTTTGTAGCTCTCACCAACACGCTGGCCAATGTGAGGTCCTGTTAACAGATACGGATAATAGATAAATATTACATTAAGAAGGTTAGATATATTACGCTAATGATGAGTTCAAGTTGAACTAGGTAATCAAGCTGCATGATTTTAGGTAATCTGATTTTATTTGTTGTAAGAAAGATGTGGTGAAGCGGGCAATACAAAAATTTTAAGAAAAAAATCTCAGAGAAAAAAATGCATATAAAATAAGAGATAAAGGTTCACTCATGGTTGACAATTCTCTTTAGGAGGAACTATCTAAATGCAAGCAGTTCTTTTAATGAATTAAAAAAAAAAAAAAAAAGAAAAACCCTATCCAAATGATCATTGCTAAAGCATAAATTCACTTGAGGGTGAGCCGTGAGGTTACCTCAGGATGGCAGCATTGGTACACCTTAGATGCCAAGAACATGGGCCCAAACATGAATGTAGATGGAGAGCTATCTGGCCTTTGATCCAACGTTGCTCGGCAATCCATCATCGAATCCAATCTGCGAAACAGCTGAGAGAGAGAGAGAGAGAGAGAGAGAGAGAGAGATTAATATGGTTTTCGAGAGAAGTACATTTGGTTTTCGAGGCAAAATCCCAATACTCTTTATCTAATCCATCCTTAAAAAGTTGAAAACACATTTCAAAGAAAATGTTTTGCTGAACTTGAGATTGGCGACCGCAACCACGTTAGGATTTTGAGTGTTGGCTTATGGATAAAAACTAGGGTTCAAATTGAGTTGTAATTTTACATTATTAGTCTTGGACTTTTTTTTTTTTGCTAAAATGCGATGCATATCGTTAAGAGAAAGGCTACAAGAAAAGGAAGCCCCCTAAACGAAAACAAAAGAAAGCCCACAAGAAATATAGGACAGGACAAAGGACAAGGAAAACTATACAAACAAAGAAAAACAAGAGAAGAGAAAAAGAAAGCCTCCTCAAAAAAAGGAAAACATTATAGAAGGGTTTTCAACAAGTTACACAAAAAGGGCTAGTTATAGGACTAGATAATCTCCTGCAAAAGGTGCAAGCTTCTTCCTTAATGTAGAGAAGAGAACGCGCTAGAAAGGGCTTGACTTTGCTATGCACCAAAAGATTCCTCGATTTCCAAATGGCATGCATGAAAGACAAGAAGAGGGCAATTGGTGATCCCCTTTGTTGCAACCATTTGAAAAAGCATTCGACAAAAAAGTTGCCGAAATGGGCTCTTGGAGGTGCAAACTTGCTGCACGAAGAAGCCAAACAATGGTAGCAAAATTACAATGGAAGAATAGGTGGATATCAGCCTCTTCAAATCGGCAACACATAGGGCATCTAGAAGCAATGGGGATACCAATGTGTTTGATCCATAAGTTAATCTTGGACTATAGCGTGTGTCATTGGACATGTTGAAGTGAAGTACGCGAAGTGGATAGAATCATTGTTCGCTCGAGTGAACGTCATTCTTGGTTGAGCGAACCTAACGAGACAGCCCAAAATTGCCCGGATAGAACCATTGCTCACTTGACCCAAGATCCTCTCGTCAACCAAGCATCGCGAAATTTCGAAATGCGTTTTGCGGATTCCTTTCTTATTTCATCTAAACTTACGTATTGCAACCCAAATTGGATTCTATCCTTAAGCTATAAATTCTAGCCTATTTAAAGGCAACTCTTATGAACCCTAGCTATACCATCTCCCAATGCTAAAACCTATTGGAGATTCTCTTCTCTCTCTAGAGCAGCTATTGAAGGGTTCTGTTGTGCTTCAAAGCTTATGCTTCCAAAGGATTTGATTCTACTCTCTTGTAGAAGATTGTGCGTCTTCAAAAGCATCAAGACAGGTTGTGTCAAGCACAGGCGAATGGTGAACGGTGGGTTCATTGGCAAGAAAAACTATAGTCATTATGTTGAGTTCAACTGCGGTAAATGTTTGTAATTATATTTTATAACTAATCATTCTTACTAGTACTTGGTTTTCCTTATATCTAACATATTAGTTTCATGGTTTTTCCCGTGTTGGATTTTCCACATAAAAAATCTTGGTGTCTTCTTTTTGTGTAGTGATTGATTTAATCTAACTCTTCTACTTATTGCTTACGTTAATTGAACTGCATACTGGAAATCTATTTGGGACCTAAACCCCCTATATGAAGGTTCCCTCAAACAACAAAAAGAAAATAAGAAGTTTCAATTTTTTTTGTGGAAAATAAAACAATAACCTGCTAGCAAGAAAAACTATGAAAAGATATCCAACACAATTGGGTGGACCCAAGTAGAGGACTCTGGGGTTGACGCCCCAACTCAGAGTTAAAAATTTCCAAAAGCCCCCCTATAAAATTGGAAATTTAATGTTTTTTTTTAATTTTCCTAGATTTCTTTTTTTTTTTAAATTGAGCCCCCCAAGGAAATTTTTTTGGATCATCCGCCTATGCCTCTAGAATACATATTTGTATGGAACAGTTACTCTACAGATTGCTTGATGTAAAAACACAGTGACTTTGATGTCTTTGTTAATCTGTTTCAACATTTAATAAGCTACTAGTGGCTTAATTACTTGGTAGGCACTTCCCTTCCATAGAGCTTTTAAAAAGGCATATGTGAGTGAAATAAAATTTTAATTGACTGTTAAATAAATGATTACAATAAATTAGGTAAAAATTTGCCGATCTTTCCTTTCAAAACAAAGAAACATGAAAGAGGTTCAAGAATCATTTTTTCCTTTCCATGAGAGGGATAAAAATGAATTACTTATTTTAGCTTTTTGACCCTTTTATTGTATCCAATAACATATTATAATATCAATTTATACCTCTTTTACCATATTTCCGGGCGGTGATGCAAGACTTGGCATCATGGCAGTAGCAAAGATGGCAACGGAGATCTTTTGAGGGTATCTCTCCATAGCTAGGGAGAGACCAATGCCACCAAAGCTGTGGCCCACCAGGATCACCCTTTCATGGGCAGGAAGAGATTCCATGAAATCAATCAGTGGTTGAAAGTAGTGGAAGATCGAGTGGACCTGATCGAGTGGCTTGGTGTCAACCCCACAACTGGCCATGTCCAACGCTGTGACTCTGTGGCCAGCTGCCCTGAGCAGTGTGGAAAGCTTATACCAAGACCATGCACCATGGCAGGCCCCATGGACTAGAAGAAAATGGCGCTTCCTTTCACTAATTTTCTCCATGCCTTTTGATGCCATGGGATGTTGTTATTTTGTTGTCACCCTCAACTCATATACAAAGAGGAAAGTTTTGTGGTCGTGCTATCATCTCCCATTTCTATTTTTTTCTTCCCTTCGACTGTCTATATATATTGTCTAAATATACTGTAACAAAGATAAAATGGAAAAAGAAGCCAAATCCGACGTGTGGAGGAAGTTGCCACTTGAAAGAAGATTACGCACTCATGGTCGGCAATGGCTGCCACTTTCGTGGAATCTTCTTTACTTAAAGTAATTTTATATCCCTCCCTCATGATGATCTCTCATCTCACTTGGAAAAGGTGGCAATCACCTATTGTTGTCATGCTACTCTAGTTTTTGATTTCTTTAATTAGCTTAGAGAGGGACACAGAACAAGGAAAGCAACTAATAGTCTCGAGGAGAAAAGGCCAAAGGTAATGTATGGAAGAAGTTGTTTGTCGCATGGCAAATGGAGGAAACATGAAAATAATAGCCAGGATGATAAGCGTCACAACACAAATAGAAGCCAATGACTTTGAGGTTTGGCACCTACGTGCAACGGCCGCAACTTGATTGGTGAACCAGGTAATTGCGTACCATCTTAGATCTCCCATTGGGCCCCACTCTAGAAAAAAGGATCCTCCTAATAAAGAGGCATTGAGAAATACGCGTAGAAAAAGTTGGGTCTTCATGGAAAATTGTCTTATGTGAGGGCAGTTGGGATCCTTTGTACGTCACAGTTGGGGTGGCAATGGTCATGTTTAAATTGGACCTGACCTGATCCACTCTTATTAGCAACGGATTAGGTACCATGTTGATAGGGTTTGGCTCGGGTATCAAAATTTCATGCAATGACCTGAGTTGTGTTCTGGTTTTAGATCCAACTCGACTCACCTTGTATATCTTCATATAATTTTTTGTGAATATCCTATCAAATGAGATTTCATTAGTGTAGGTGGTAGTAGGATGAGTAGATTTCTTTAGGTTATGGGTTCAACTCTTTCTTAGTATATGAAACTTTTATATTTTTTTAATATTATAAATAAACTACGAACAAATTCGACCCAATGACTCATAGAGCGGGTTTGGTTTGGCAATCATCAAATGGGCGGGGTGAGTATAATATTGTAGGATTACCAATCGGGTCCCGTTGCCGTCCGTAGTCACAGCTACTACACAAACATCATGTTTTAGTCATATGAGACTCAATTGTTGGGTTTGACTCAAAAGGTCTTTATGGGGCCTATGAGTGAAGGCTCCGTTAATTAGGGCTATTCTCTTTATATATTCTCTTTTGTGGTTTTGTTCTTTGTAACTAAAAGAGAAAGCAAGAGGGTAAAGGGAACACAGAGAGAATATTGTAAAGGGGGGGTTGAGAGTGTTATAAGATATTATTATTAGTGGATGCCCACATTGGGGCCCACGTTAGATATGAAAAGCAAGAGTCCTGTTATATTGGTTTGCTTAGGGAGGAAGCAATCTTGCCCTATAAATAAGATCCTCTTCCCCCCTTCATGATATACACATCTCTCATTCAATAAGAAAGGCATCTCTCTTTCTCCCTCTACTCTCTCTCTCTCTTTCCCCTTCTTCTTAAATCACATTATCAGCACAATTCGGTGCACGTCCTCCCACCAACTCTCCTCTCGGTTTACGTGCAGTAAAGCACAGCTACATCGCCTGTTCCTGCTCAGTCTACGTGCAAACGTGAAAAGGTAAAGCAGTCCTTTTTTTTCTTACTGTTTCATGTACAAGCAAAAGTAAGGCCCTGTTTTTACATTCAAAAGAGAAAAGCATAAAAAATATATATATATATATAAAGGTGTTGTCCCAACTTGGCCTCAGATCGCATGCCATCCCTTTTTTTCTTTTACATCAAGAAGAATCTAGTACAACCTGTGTGAGACAAAACAGCCCCATACGGCCAAACTTTATTTGACCAAATCAAAGGTATAAACTTCGTTTACACGATACTTTGGCCATCCGGAGTCTGATCGAAGATCCGTTTGAACTTACGAAAAACTTAGGAGCAGATCTACACATTAAAGGTAAAAAGGAGGAAGATCAAACGGTAAAATAATTTTTTGTTATATATAATCTTTTATTAATTTAATAACTACATATATGCTTTTATTCTTATTACTTTTATTTGGAAATGCATGATTTTCTTTAACAAGGGGAGATCAAGAATGGATCATAAATAAGAACCAGAAGTTCTTTCTAAATCTGGACCAGAAGATCCATGGATTGTTAAAATCTGAAACCAAAAGTTATCAGATCCACAATATGGACTTAAATATTCATTCCTAATCAAACCTGAAGTTTGATATTTCGATCCAGAAATAAAATTAATAGGCCAAAATATTAAGCCCGAAGCCTTGATAGAACTTGAAGTTCTAATCAGGAACCTACAGTTCCAAATCAAGTCAGAAGGCTTGCCAAAACCTATTGTTTTTTTATTATTAAAATTGATAACTTGATGTTATTCAATTTTAAATTGGCCAACTTAATCTGACATGGCTCGCCCCTTAATTTATTCTAAATGCTTTAAAATTTTTATTATTTATCTTTTATCTTCTTTTGCATATCAATGATCATGTATATTTTTTTCTTTCTAGCTCTTGCCTAATGTCAAATTTAGCCAAACTTGAATTTAAAACCTTTAACATTACCAGGGACAACAACTTATCTTAATACTTGGATGCAAAATTACACTTACAATCCAAGAAAGTTAGAGAAACAATAAAAGAAGGTAATAAAGAATCCCTAGAAAATAGGGCATTGGCACTTATCTTCTTACCTCATCATATACATGATGACTTGAAAAATGAATCCCTCACAGAGGAGGACCCAACAGGTTTTTGGAAATCTCTGAATGATAGATATGATTACCAGAAAATGCTCTTATTACCTGCGGCTCAGAACGAATGGCTAAACTTGCGATTTCAGGACTACAAATCGGTATCTGAGTATAACTCCTCTCTTTTTAACATTGTTTTCTGGTAAGATTGTGTGGGGGAAACAATTACAGAAGAGCAGATATTAAAGAAAATGTTGTCCACTTTCCACGCATCAAATGTAATCCTGCAACAGTAGTACCATGAACGACGTTTCTCTAAATACTCATAACTAATTTCTTGTCTCCTTGTTGTTGAGCAGAATAGCAAAGTCTTGTTAAAGGATAATAACTCCAGACCAACTAGATTTTTGACAATGCCTGAAGCAAATGCTAATTTCAATTCTAGCAGAGGCATAGGAAGGGGGCGTGGGAGAAACAATCCCTCCAAAAGAGGTGAAAAAAGAAACTCCTCCCAACGAGGAGGATTTCAAGGTCCTCCTAATAAAGAATTCAAAAACCACCAGAAGTGGTCTGATCCTCAGAAACAATAAAATCCGGATCAACATCAGAATCCACCGAATAATTCTGCCTACTGTTCTGATGACCCTTGCTACAGATGTAGAAGGAATGGGCATTGGTCACGCTCTTGTCGTGCACCAAAAGACGTGGTGGGACGATATAAAACATACAAGGCTTCTATTCATTCTACAGAATCAAATGATCTGGAAGATTATGATTGGGATACAGTCCCACAAAATGACAATTACCAGTTGGATATTACAAATTTGGAGACTAGAGATTTTTTTGAATACGAAAATGGCCAACCTCTGAGCAATGAGGCATTTAGTGTTAACATCAGAACCCCTCCTAGAATGTTTTGGAAGAGCAAATAAATATTTTCAGAATCCCCATTTAGAATTTTTTTCAGATATTTACCTTTTCATGGATATTTTATGCTGTATGATATATTTTTTAGTTTATTAATTTTGATAAAGCTTTTTTTATAGATGTTTTTTTGTGATGGATGACTTCTTATAAATTTGATGAAATTTCTCTTATGAATTTTTTCTTAATCATGTGATTGCTTAGTTACATTTTTTATTATTATCTTTTGTTGAAAGGTATGGACTACAACAATGAGGATACTCATTGTCTTGTAGATAGTGCGACAACATATACCATTCTGAAAAACCAGAAGTTTTTCTCAGAATTAGTATTCAATCCATGAAAGGTATCCACCATAGCTGAATATGTGCAAATAATTGAAGGCTCCGGAAGAGCCCACATAACGTTTCCTAATGGTACTCATTTATTTATTAAAGATGTATTGTTCTTCAGCAGTTCCTGAAGAAACTTGCTCAGTTTTAAAAGACATCAAAATAAATGGATACCATATTGAGATTGCTAATCAAGGTAAAAGGGAAATATTACTTATCGTTACAAGTATTGAAGGCCAAAAGCAAATACAAGAAACATTAAGTGCACTTTCTTTTGGGTTATATTATACGACAATATCCATCGTCGAATCACATTCAATTTTGAGCAAAACGAGACAATTAAGCGCAAAACTTAAACCAAGCCCGAAACTTAGCAAGCCTCCGACTTTATTGCTTTGGCATGATAGGTTAGGGCACCTCCGAGTTACCATGTTAAAGAAAATCATTGATAACTCTATTGGGCACTCTTTAGACAACCATAGATTGACCATACCTAATGGGTATCTATGTACCCCATGTTCACAGGAAAAGCTAATCACTCTACCTTCCTTCGTCAAGATTGCATTAGAATCTCCATCCTTTCTGCAAAGGATACAAGGTGACATCTGGGGACCGATCAATCCACTTAGTGGACCTTTTAGGTATTTCATAATTCTGATTGATGCTTCTACTCGTTGGTCGGATGTTTGCCTACTTTCAACTAAGAATATAGCCTTTGCCCACCCATTAATACAAATCATTAAACTTAGGGTCCATTTCCCTAATAATGCTATTAAGTCTATACGACTTGATAATGCGGGCGAGTTTACATCATAAGTCTTCGATAACTACTGTTTTTCTCTTGGTATTGTTGTTGAACATCTTGTTCCTCATGTCCATACCCAAAATAGCTTAGCTGAATCCCTGATTAAACACATTCAACTTATTTTTAGGACTCCGTTGCTACAGTCCAAATTACTAATTAATGCTTGGGGAGATGCTGTGTTACATGCATCAATGCTCATTAGACTTCGACCCACAGACTACCATCCATACTCTCCCGCACAGCTTATATCGGGACATCAACCTAATATCTCCCATTTGCATAAGTTTGGTTGCATTGTTCTAGTCCCTATTCCACCCCCTCAGCATACTAAGATGGGACCACAACATAGGTTGGGAATCTTTATCGGCTATGACTCTCCTTCGATTATTCGCTTTTTCGAACCAATGATAGGAGATGTTTTTACTGCTCGTTTTATTGATTGTCAATTCGATGAGACAAAATTCCCACTGTTAGGGGGAGATAAAGAATGTATTGTTCCTGCGTAAGAACCCATTCCTGAAGAATGATGTGAACTAACATGGAATGCTTCCACTTTGTTTCATTTAGACCTACGTACTTCTCAATGTGAATATGAAGTACGTAAAATTGTGCACTTACAAGAAATTGTAAATAAATTATCAGATGCATTTAACGATGCAAGAAAGGTAACCCAAGTCACATATTCCAGCTATGTATGCATCTGCTAGACTTAATATCCCTGTAAGACAAAGTTAAAAAGGGGCAACAAAAGAGTCTGTAATATGCCAAAAAAGCGGCAGACTTATAGGTTCAAAGGATATAGCTCCGCAAAAAAGGAAAGATGTACAATCATCATGTCCTCCCAAAGATACACTTAATATTCCTTAAAAGATTCCTTTTAAAGAGGTTCATAACGCTCCCGAAGAAGTTATGAAAAAATCCACTCTCTCTAGAATAACAAAAGTCTTTGATGAGACTATAAAAGCCCTAGAAGAGGCACCGGTACTAAATAATGAAGAGATCTCTATATTTTACAATTACTCAAGAGAGAGATGTAATAGAAAAAGAATTATCATCAATGACGCATTTGCATATGTGGTAGCTACACAAATATCAATGGAATATGAGGATGATGATTGTGATACAGAACCACGTACTATAAATGAATGTCGACAAAGGAAAGATTGGCCAAAATGAGAAATTGCCATTACAGTAGAGTTAGAGTCTCTCACTAGACATAGTGTATTCGGATCTATAATACAAACCCCAAAAGGTGTTAACCCTGTAGGTTATAAATGGGTGTTTGTTAGAAAAAGGAATGAAATGAATGAAATTATTAGATATAAGGCAAGACTTGTGGCACAAGGTTTCTTGCAGAAACTTGGGATTGATTATGAGGAAACATACTCCTCTGTTATGAATATAACAACATTCAGATATCTGATAAGTTTAGTGGTTTTTAAAATTTTGGATATAAGACTCATGGATGTTGTGGCCACTTATCTATATGGGGACTTAGACATAGAAATTCATATTAAAATCTTGAAAGGATTTACTTTGCGTAATGCAATGTCTAAGAGTACGTACTCAATACAATTAAAACAATCATTGTATGGATTGAAGCAATCCGAAAGAATGTTGTACAATCGTCTCAGTAAATATTTGTCTAAGAAAGGATATAAGAACAATCTTATTTGCCGTTGTATCTTTATAAAGAAATCCTTAAAAGGATTTGCAATAGTAGCAGTTTATGTTGATGACATAAATTTAATCGGGACTCCAGAAGAGCTCAAAATAACTGCTGATTATTTGAAAAAAGAGTTTGAGATGAAAGACCTTGGGAAAACAAAATTTTGTCTCGGCTTGCAGATCGAGAAAAGTTCTAATAGAATATTAGTCCATCTATTACATTGAAAATTTTATGAATGTAAGCTTACACGGTGAATCCTATAAATGTGGACCCATATTCTAATTTCCAAAGGTGGATACCACTTTGTAATTCTTAATTGCGGGTCATATTGTCACAATGTGAAATGTGGAACTACATTGTAAACTCTATAAATGTAGGCTCACAGGGTCAATCTTATGAATGTAGACCGTATTCTAATTTTTAAAAGTGGGTACCATGTTTTTTTTAAAGGTGGGCCCACTAACAAACCTCTTGCTTGGTTTTCTCTTACCATTCTTTCTTTTTTCTTCATGCGTTGATGGGGCCATCGTTGATTTTTATAATAGGAAAGCATATATGGGACCCTAATGGCAGATCCAAAATGAAAAATCTAGGGCCTACTTAGATTATAGTCATTTTGATCTTTGTTGTTTTTCATCAATCGATGGGCCCCATTGTCGAAGCCAATTTTTTTCATTTTTTTTTAATTGCAAGTTTGAAGAATCTGTGGATCTTATTGTGAAAGACAATTTTTTTTTTTTTTTTGGCCTTTCCAATTACACAATTTAAGGGCATTGGTCTCCCATTTGTTTGGTTTTTTATTTTGGTTTCAGTCGAACTTATTAGATTTCGTCTCAGATCAGGGTATTCATAGAAGAGTTCCTTGTTGAAGGTGACATTTTGACATCAAAGATTGTGTTTTGAAGTGTCTATTCTGCTTGGTTTTCTCTTACCATTCTTTCTTTTTTCTTCATGCGTTGATGGGGCCATCGTTGATTTTTATAATAGGAAAGCATATATGGGACCCTAATGGCAGATCCAAAATGAAAAATCTAGGGCCTACTTAGATTATAGTCATTTTGATCTTTGTTGTTTTTCATCAATCGATGGGCCCCATTGTCGAAGCCAATTTTTTTCATTTTTTTTTAATTGCAAGTTTGAAGAATCTGTGGATCTTATTGTGAAAGACAATTTTTTTTTTTTTTTTTGGCCTTTCCAATTACACAATTTAAGGGCATTGGTCTCCCATTTGTTTGGTTTTTTATTTTGGTTTCAGTCGAACTTATTAGATTTCGTCTCAGATCAGGGTATTCATAGAAGAGTTCCTTGTTGAAGGTGACATTTTGACATCAAAGATTGTGTTTTGAAGTGTCTATTCTGCTTGGTTTTCTCTTACCATTCTTTCTTTTTTCTTCATGCGTTGATGGGGCCATCGTTGATTTTTATAATAGGAAAGCATATATGGGACCCTAATGGCAGATCCAAAATGAAAAATCTAGGGCCTACTTAGATTATAGTCATTTTGATCTTTGTTGTTTTTCATCAATCGATGGGCCCCATTGTCGAAGCCAATTTTTTTCATTTTTTTTTAATTGCAAGTTTGAAGAATCTGTGGATCTTATTGTGAAAGACAATTTTTTTTTTTTTTTTGGCCTTTCCAATTACACAATTTAAGGGCATTGGTCTCCCATTTGTTTGGTTTTTTATTTTGGTTTCAGTCGAACTTATTAGATTTCGTCTCAGATCAGGGTATTCATAGAAGAGTTCCTTGTTGAAGGTGACATTTTGACATCAAAGATTGTGTTTTGAAGTGTCTATTCTGCCTCGAGTCTCCAGGTTGGCCTGCTGCGAGCTCTATCTCTTCCCACTCTCTGCGAGCATTGGCGAGACTTGGCCATGGATCGAGATTAGGGTTCTAATAAACTCGTCTGGAATCGTCATAAACGCCTGCAACTCTTCAATCTCGATCTTCAGTGGGCTCTTCAATCTCGATCTGCAATCGGCATCAGGTCAGTTTTTATTCTTTCTCTCACACACAATCCTGTTCTCTCCATCTCCCCTGTTTTTCTTTCTCCCAGTTATCAGATAAGTGCTTCATGTAATCACGTTCATGTCAATCATTAAATGGAGTTGATTAAAATCACCAATAGAGGATTTTGACAGAAAAGAAAAACTGGGTGAATGGCTTTCATTGTGATTTTCCATTTTGAGTTGATTAAATTACTTCTCTGTAGCATCTTAATTAGGATTCATATGCTTTTATTTATTTATTTCTATTTAGTTCCCATATTTGATTTCCATTGCTATGGAAGATACTCTATAGTTATTCAATTTAGATTAAATGATTTTAATTTTTCTTCTACACTTGAGTATATTTATCTTTTTATCTAGTAAGAACAAAGAGCATCTGCGATTTATAAAATTCTAACCTTTACAAAAAAATATATATATACTTTTATGGGGGTCAAATGGTGTCTCACTTTAGGTGGGCTATGGGCCCCACTTTGTGAGCTTGTAGATCCACTTAAACAGGTGGCCTCAGAGGTAGGCCCTTCATATTTGATTCGGGACCAGTTAGGGCTCAATTGGGTGTCTTTGGTCCACATTAAATGTAGATATTTTGAAAACCAACATAGGCCCAATTTAAATATCTTTGGTTTAAACTGCCGCTTCCAAACTTGGATAAAAGGAGTAGGATTTCATTAGGTAGATGACAAATTCTAAAAAAGCAATTCTAGATATTTTCCTGGTATATCCGTTGATCTGGCTGAGGATAGGCTGGAATTGAGAAACATAATTCTTCTAGGTGATCTCAACGTTGTTGGGAGTTGGGATAAGGATCCGAATCTGATGGTGATGAATGATGATTGATTGATTGCGTCTTGATTGAGATATAGGTCAAGAGGCCACTAGGCTGATCAAAGTGGCCCAAAGAACTGAGGGCTTGCTAATCATGGGACCCATAGAATCTGGACCATTTGCTCCTGTGTCACATTTATTGAGCAATTTGAGCATCATATGAAGCCCTGCAAGGGTTGGAACAATGACTATCCAACTTTGGACCGCAAACAATCTCCAAATATTGAGAAACCTTCAATGTCAGGTGCTATTTTGGCAGAATAGTTAACTTATTTTCTTATTTTTGAATGGTAAATTGTATTAATTAAAGCTTAGCAATACAAAAGGAATGTACTGAAAAGCAAGGAGAAATGCAGAGAAAGCAAAGACCACCATCCAAAAAAGAGCAAAAAAGGAGCCGAGGATGCTACAAGCATGCATGAGCCCAATTGAAAAAACAAATGAAGAATCTACGAGGAAACCACTTCCATCCACTTTACTAAGATTACATCCATCGGCACACCTCAAATTCTAACAAACTAGAAATCCATGAAGCAGCCAAGTATTTATATTTTGCAGCGACAATTGTAATAGGTGATGAGTAGCCTTCGAGGCACTGTATTTCTTTCTATTTGTTCCAAATTCTAGGGTTAGGATTTGGAGCATAAGTGCCGTAGCACAATGGTGAGGTTTCTACAAACTCTCTCACAGAGAAGACACTCTTTAACGATAAACCCCTGAAAGAAAATTATGTTGAACTTCAGGACTCTCTCTTTTACTACAATGCTCAAATAAATAAGCAAATAAATCTTAGGGGTTGAGACTCCTACTTGAACTAGGAAGCTAAACAAATTTGAAACATCTCCTAATTACAACTCATTAATCAAAATTGGAATACTAATGCCTAATAATTATGGAAATAAAAAAGAAGAAATAAGTATTTTCTAAACTTTCTTGTGTCCCACATGTGGATCACGAGTCTCCTTCCAACAACTTATTGGGGTTGCATCATTTCCTTCTTCTTGCAAAAGATTTTGACCTCACACACAATATTTCTTGATGTTGCCTTTGTAGACATGGTTTAGTTGAAGTGCTTCTTTTGTTACACTTGCTCTTGACCCTTTCTTTGGTGGCTTTAACTTTATCAGATGGAGTGTAACATGCTTTCAATTATGAACAAACATGTACATATTGTCGTGCATTCCATGAGTTCTATTTTTTTTTTTTTTTATTGTTCATCCACGGTTGTCTGAATAGTATACCACCACTACTCTTCAGTAGCATATCTCACCAAATTGTATCATTAATTGCAAAAGTAAATTGACATAGGTTTGCCCTTGCATTTTGTTGCTTTCCATAGGCTATCTAACAAAATAGGGACGATAATGCTTTTCGACCTTTGTCTTCAATCGACTTACAAATGCTTAGGATATGTTGTCGGAACATCCTCTGTCAGTTACAATGGTGCAAGCTTGTCCATTCACTATTCCATTTGAATGAAAGATATTATTTTGTAATTATTTCTTTCCAAAAGTAGGTGTAGTCTTCTTGAAAACCATGAGAGTTTCACATTCATCACTGTCAAGATCCTCACCATCTTTGGAACCTAATTCCTCCACTTGCTATGTCTCTTTACCCTTGAGATCCTCTAGTGTATCCGACATATCACCTTCACCTTTCATGAAGTTTATTCATTTTGGACGTCCAAATGATCATTGCCCGGCTGATGACACTTAAAACATGTGATCCTACTCGGACCTTCATGCTTGGAGAGAACTTTTTCCCTTAAACTACCATTTGCACTAGGATTTGTCTTTGATGAGTCTTTTGGTTGTCCCTTTGGGATGCATTAATTTTTTGGGCTTAATAATTTGCAACCTCCTCGGCCTTGATAACATGTTGGATCAATTCATCAATGCTATCAAAATTTTGGAATGCAAGTATGTGTTGCATGTCATTTCTCAAACTGTGGAAGCATCAATCAACAAAACATTATTGATTTCATTTAAATCACATCAAACTTGCCTTATCATGAACTCTTCAAAATACTCAACAATTGACCGGGATCCTTGGTTTTTAATCATGAAAGCTTGAAAATAAATCTTTGGAGTAATTTATGTAACACTCCGACCCGATTTGATCCGGATTAGTGGATAATTGTGTGCGATTTTATCGCTAAGAGTGTTTTGATTTTGTTTAGGTAATTCGAGCCCTTTTTCGTAATTTTGGCTTTTGATTGACCTTGTCAGTTTTGCGTCATTCTGATGTCATCGCGTGTATTTCGTTGAGCTTGTCGATCTTCGTAACTGTCTTGGATCCGAATGATTTCGTTTGCTCTCGTTGGACCGTCATTTGACTCAAACTGATATTTGTATAAGCTGTTTGGACTTATATGTAATTTTGGACTCATTTTAAGTTATAAGTATCCTACCAACTCCTTTCTTTCTCTCTCGATCGTTCTCTGTCTCTCTCAGTCGTCTCTCTCTCGTTCAGCTCTTCTCTCTCACTCCTTTTCCTTCCTGTTTGTTGCACGTGAGGGAGAGAGGAGCCAAGTTTGTGTGTGTTTCCCGGTGGACTGAGCCAAGCAACAGTCGTGTGCATGTGAATTTCGTCTGTGAGGCAAGTATAAGCACAAGTAGTATGAACACCGATTGGTATTTCTTTGATTTGGTTGTGTTTCTACTCATTATTGTATGCATCAGTGTTAGATAGCCCCATTGAGTCTGTTTCACTATTATTTTTCTGTTTTTCAGTCGATTTGTTCGCTTTCTGTATGACTGTAACTATTGCAGGAAAAATGACTCCGTGCACTCACGGCTACACCGTGAAATGTGCTACGGCTAAGCCGTGCAATGGCTTACGGCTAAGCCGAGACCCAACCGTAACCCTAACCGTAGAACAGTACAGACTGACATCTGAAAATAACTGAGAGTTGGCAAAATGCTATTCTTCTACGGCCCGGCCTGATCTAAGCCGTATATTGTCTTACGGCTAAGCCGTGGACCAGGATACGGCTGCGCCGTAGAGCAAAATACGGTTGAGCCGTAAATCCGGATGGACATTTTGGGGAACCTCGGCTCAGCCGCAGTGCATATTACGGCTAAGCCGTAAGATGCTTCGGCTAAGCCGTAAGGTCACCTACGGCTACACCGTATCAGCCTGAGAACTGAATGAAAAGGACTAGGTTTAAGAAAGAGACCGTATATGACTTTTGTGTTAGAATGTAGCTAACCTGAACCTGACCAATGGAATGTTTGAACGACATGAATGATCTCGAGGGCTGTGAATCATTCATGCTTGTTATCCAGTTGTTTAACACCTCCCCATAGGTGTTGGTTTAAGGGACTTCGGTGCACACTCCAGACACTGCAACACTAGACAATGGTGCATCGGACAACTTAAAACTACATCAACATGCACGGTTAGAAACACTGGATAAATAGATTAGGATTGGCTCGTAATTGACCTTGATTCGTAAAAGTACTCTGATTTGTCTAGCATATTGATTTCGGTTATGCCCTCTTATGTGTTCTGCGCTGGACCTCTCGATTCTGTGGGAAATGCAGCAACCCCAGAGCGAAGCCCGGGCGTGACCATTCTATTAGTGTGTTTGTATCGTTGCTCCGGTGGAGTACTTGAGTTCTGAGTCAGTGATTGTTAGTGATACTCATTGTCAGTGTTTCTTTTATTTACTTATGTGCATTCAGTTTCAGTATCAGTGTTCAGTTTCCGTATCAGTATCCGTATATGTGATGCATTTCCTATTGTTTGTTTAGTGTGATATGTGAGATATGTATGTGATATGATTGATGGATTGAGGTGCATCATCCGATTTGATTGTGATTGGTATATGGCACTGGCACTACTGAGCCTCAACCTTAGGATACCCGACGGGGTTAACTTTGGTTTAGTTTATGTGTTTGCCTCTGCAGAGTGTTCTGTCCTGGGACTCTGGACCCCGGGAACTAGAGACCCATGCGTACCCTGGCCCGGTCGCTGGTGTTCTCATTCCGACTGCTCTCGAAAGGGAGAATATGGCCAATGTAGTAGCCACTTAGACTGTTATCTGTTTATGATTCTGATAGCATGCTTATTCATTTGCACAATTTGCTTAGTATACGAACATGTCTTCTATGGATCTTGCATTATGACTATTGCTCATTATTAGACACAATTCGTGTTATCTTCTTGTGGCTTATATTTTACTAAGTCGTTGTACTTATGAGTTGTCTCTGTGTGTTGTAGGCTCAGATCCCTCTCCCGATCCTGCGTCGGTCGACCCGACTCCAGGAGAGACGCGCGAGGCCCCCTCCGGCCTAGAGGAGTGGACTTGATCCATCCTCCAGAGTACGGTTTGCATCATTTTGTTTTCCCCATTCATTGGAGTCTGAGTCTATTGAGGGGATTTTTCTGTAATTGTACCATGGGCTTTGAGTGATATCGGTATTTTGATTTTTTGATTGTTGTAAGCCCGCTCTATTGTCATACGTTCTTGTAATTGTTCTTGTCATCAGTTTATGTTTTTGTAATCTCCTATGTCATTTTGGTATGTTGTGGTATGCCTTGATACGTACAGCTTCCGCGTACAGTTGTTTACACGTGTGAATAATCCCTTGTGTGTGTATGCTTAGACGGGGTCTAGGTGTGCATACACGAGAGTACGTGTGTCATTGGTTAGATTTCCTCTGACCCCCGGTCCCTGGGCTCGGGTTGTGACATACGTATTGTATGGTATCAGAGCATTGTCTCTATCTTAGTTCTTAAGCATGTAGGTATTAGGACGTGGTGAGATTCCGTAGTCCAGTCTTAGACTGTTGTGTTTGGTCCCCTTGTCTTGTGCATCTGTGTGAGTTACCTCGTGTGATAGCAGATTGACTTTTGTGTTTTGCAGGCTATGGCATCGGGATCTGGAACACACAACAACGACAATCAGGGAGATAATGAGAGTGGATCAGCCGCTCCACAGCCACTTGTGAATTTTGACGAGCGTTTCTTGACCATGCTGCAGGTGATCCATTCTTTGCAGGCACAGGTTGTTTCGTTAGTAGACCGACAGAGTCAAGCGCCAGTTCAGCGGCCTGTAGAGCAGCAAGTGGTTTTCTAGCCTAAGGAGAGCGATCCAAATGCGTTGTACGATAAATTCAGGAAACGTGGAGCCACAGAATTCTACGGCAATGAAGATGCACTGAAGGCTGATCAGTGGCTAGAGCATACCGGGGATCTCTTCTCTGCCATTGTCTGTGATGACCGGCAGAAGGTTATGCTTACGGCATCAATGTTCCGGGAGGTGGCAAAGACGTGGTGGAAGAGTGTCAGTGCAGCCTATCTGACTATGCCTAGTGAAACGGTGTGGGAGACGTTCCAGAAACAGTTTAGGAGAAAGTTCATCCCTGCTCATGTCCGACGTGTGAAGGAGGTTGAGTTTCTGGCTTTACAGTAGCAGCAGCTGACCGTTTCAGAGTATATTCACCGATTCATCCAGTTGTCCCATTTTGCCGAGGACATAATCAATACTGAGGAGAAGAAGGTGAATCGTTTCATTTCGGGTCTCCATCCTAGATATGCGAATTATGTGACTGCTTTCCAGAGACCCGCTACTTTTGATGATGCGGTCGACAGAGCACATGCTGCGGAAGCCAACCACCTAGCAGAGAGAGCTATGGACTTCAAGAGGAGTGCACCAGTGGGGTCCAAGGGACAGATCCAGAAGAAATGGAAAGGGAAGCAAGGGACTTCGAGTTTCTCTGGGAGCAGATGCGAGTTTTGTGGATTGGGACATCCGACGGAGAAGTGTTGGAAGAAGTCCGGAGCTTGTTTGAGTTGTGGATCCATGGAGCATAAGATAGCTCAGTGCCCTAAAGACAGGACCTTCCAGTCATCGAGGTCTATGGGGTCATCCAAGTCTCTGAGTTCTGCAGCTTCGAATAGCCCCCAGCCGTCTTGCCAGAACCAGAAGCCACAGCGTCAGACTGCTCGCGTGTACGCAGCCTCCCATGATCATGCAGAAGATGTGAATGTGGTGGAAGGTAAAGTTCTCATTGCCCGAGCCGAAGCACATGCACTCTTTGATTCGGGATCTACGCGTTCGTATGTTGCACCTCGTTTTGCGGAACAGTTACCGCAACCCCCTTAGCCACTACCTTATTTGTTGGTGGTGTCCACTCTTGTGGGCAAGAGAGTGGAGTGTAGTGTATACTACCCTCAGTGCGACGTGGTAATTGAAGGTTGCCAGCTGCCAGTTGATTTGATCTTGTTATCCATGTTGGATTTCGATGTGATCCTTGGAATGGACTGGCTAGCGCGGTATCGTGCCTGTGTTAACTGTTACAACAGGACGATTTACTTCGATTTTGAGAAGGGGTTTCGTTTCGAGGGCAATCAGGAGAGATGCCCGAGGCGTGTCATCTCCGCATGCAAGGCGGATCGTTTGATACGCAGAGGTTATGCAGGTTTTCTTGCTTTCGTCTCGGAGAAGAAGGAGGTGAAGCAGTTGGGTGAGATTCCGGTGGTACGTGAGTTCCCAGATGTATTTCCGGAGGAAGTACCCGAGTTACCCCCTATCCGAGATGTAGAATTTGCAATCGATCTAGTGCCCGGTACAGCACCTATTAGTTTAGCTCCTTATCGTATGGCCCCTGCTGAGTTACTCGAATTGAAGACCCAATTGCAAGATCTGTTGGAGAAGGGTTTCATACAGCCGAGTGTGTCACCGTGGGGAGCTCCAGTGCTGTTTGTGAAGAAGAAGGACGGTACCTTACGGATGTGCATAGATTATCGGCGGTTGAATAAAGTCACTATCAAGAATAAATACCCATTGCCGCGTATTGATGAGTTGTTTGACCAACTTCAAGGTGCCACCTATTTTTCCAAGATTGATTTGAGATCGGGGTATCATCAACTCCGGGTGAAGGAAGAAGATATCGCGAAGACTGCTTTCAGGACACGGTATGGACATTTTGAGTTCCTCGTGATGCCATTTGGATTAACCAATGCACCTGCTGCCTTTATGGCCTTGATGAACAGGATCTTTGCTCCTTTCCTGGATCGATTCGTGGTGGTCTTTATTGATGATATTCTGGTGTATTCGAAGACCCCAGAGGAGCATGTGGAACATCTACGTCGAGCCTTGCAATTGTTGAAAGAGCATCGCTTATATGCCAAATTTTCGAAGTGTGATTTTTGGCTCGAGCAGGTGCCGTTTCTTGGTCATACCATTTCACGAGATGGGTTGGCAGTGGATCAGATGAAAGTTGAAGCAGTGATAAATTGGCCCAGCCCAAAGACTGTGACGGAGATACGGAGTTTTCTTGGATTGGCTGGCTATTATCGTCGATTTATTCAAGATTTTGCCAAGATTTCTGCACCGTTGACCCGATTGACCAGGAAGAATGTTCCTTTTCTTTGGACGGACGAATGTGAGTGCCATTCCGTATGTTGAAGGAGAAGCTTATGTTGGCTCCAGTCTTGACGTTACCGGATGGGCATGAAGGATTTATGATCTACTCTGATGCTTCTCGAGTCGGTTTGGGATGTGTTTTGATGCAACATGGCAAAGTGATTGCCTATGGCTCGAGGCAACTCCGGGAGCATGAGAAGAACTATGCCACGCATGATTTAGAGTTGGCAGCCATCGTTTTTGCGTTGAAGATGTGGAGACATTATTTGTATGGCGTGAAATTTGAAGTACATTCAGATCATCATAGTCTACAGTATCTCTTCACGCAGTCTGAGTTGAATATGAGACAACGAAGGTGGCTTGAGTTGATCAAAGATTTTGACTTCCCCATTAAATACCATCCAGGAAAAGGCAACGTTGTTGCAGATGCCTTGAGTAGGAAGTCGGAGATTCTCCAGGCTTTGGATAGCCTTTATTTTGTGAGGCATGCTCAGCCAGTGGAAGTGAGATTGGTGGAGAACGGTTTGACACTTGCCAGTACAGTGAGTTTTCAGCCTGACATTATTCAACGTATTAAAGACCAGCAGTTTGAGGATGCGATGTTGAAGCGAATTCGGGATAACATTGCGGATCAACCAGACTTTCGCTTGGAGGGTGATGTCTTGTATTTCAGGAGCAGGTTATGTGTGCCAGCAGTAGATGCTTTGAAGGAGAATTTGATGACAGAAGTACACCATGCTCGATATTCCATGCACCCTGGAAGTACGAAGATGTACCGAGCTCTCAAGGACAGATTCTGGTGGAATAATATGAAGAGAGAAATTGCTGGGTTTGTTGCCAAATGTTTGACTTGCCAAAAGGTGAAAGCTGACCATCAGAGACCTCCAAGTTCCTTACATCCATTGCATATTCCCCAGTGGAAATGGGAGCACATTACGATGGACTTTGTTTCAGGTCTACCCCTGACGAGCAAGAAGAACAGTGCCATTTGGGTGATCGTGGATAGACTGACGAAGACAGCCCATTTTCTTCCATTCAAGAAAGGCATGACATTCTCCGAGATGGCGAAGAAGTTCGTTGATGAGATCGTTAGACTACATGGTACGCCTGTATCGATTGTGTCTGATCGAGATAGCCACTTTGTTTCTTCGTTTTGGAGAGCATTTCAGGAAGCCATGGGAACGAAGTTGAGCTTCAGTACGGCGTATCACCCGCAGACTGATGGACAGTCAGAACGAACTATTCAGACGCTCGAAGACATGTTACGGCCCAGTTTACTGAATTTTGAGAAAGAATGGGATCTGCATCTCTCGTTGTGCGAGTTTGCGTATAATAATAGCTTCCACGAGAGTATTGGTATGGCACCCTATGAAGCTTTGTATGGGCGGAAATGTAGAAGCCCTGTTTGCTGGGAAGAAGTTGGAACAAGGAGTTTCCACGGACCGACGATCATTGCTGAGACTACAGAGAAAGTTCAGAAGGTCATTGATAATTTGAAGATTGCCCGATCAAGACAGAAGAGCTATGCAGATACACGAAGAAGAACATTAGCATTTCAGGTTGGTGATTGGGTATTTTTGAAGGTCTCACCGATGAAAGGTACGATACGGTTCGGTCAAAAAGGCAAGTTAGCGCCAAGATTTGTGGGTCCATTTGAGATTAAGAGCCGGATTGGCGATTTGGCGTATAGACTGATTCTTCCAGTGGAGTTTTCTGGAGTACATGACGTCTTTCATGTGTCAATGCTTCGCAAGTATGTTCGAGACCCGACGCACGTGATTCGCTACGATGATATTCAGATGCAACCGAATGCGTCATACGTTGAGCGTCCGCTCCGTATTGTTGGGACCAGAGAACAGCTCTTGCGTATGAGGACTATTCGATGGGTCAAGGTACTCTGGGAACACCATGGACCTGATGAAGCCACGTGGGAATTAGAAGATCAGATGGCACGTCAGTATCCTCACCTTTTTGCTCAGGTACGCGTTCATTCCGAGGACGGAATGATGTCTAAGTGGGGGAGGATGTAACACTCCGACCCGATTTGATCCGGATTAGTGGATAATTGTGTGCGATTTTATCGCTAAGAGTGTTTTGATTTTGTTTAGGTAATTCGAGCCCTTTTTCGTAATTTTGGCTTTTGATTGACCTTATCAGTTTTACGTCATTCTGACGTCATCGCGTGTATTTCGTTGAGCTTGTCGATCTTCGTAACTGTCTTGGATCCGAATGATTTCGTTTGCTCTCGTTGGACCGTCATTTGACTCAAACTGATATTTGTATAAGCTGTTTGGACTTATATGTAATTTTGGACTCATTTTAAGTTATAAGTATCCTACCAGCTCCTTTCTTTCTCTCTCGATCGTTCTCTGTCTCTCTCAGTCGTCTCTCTCTCGTTCAGCTCTTCTCTCTCACTCCTTTTCCTTCCTGTTTGTTGCACGTGAGGGAGAGAGGAGCCAAGTTTGTGTGTGTTTCCCGGTGGACTGAGCCAAGCAACGGTCGTGTGCGTGTGAATTTCGTCTGTGAGGCAAGTATAAGCACAAGTAGTATGAACACCGATTGGTATTGCTTTGATTTGGTTGTGTTTCTACTCATTATTGTATGCATCAGTGTTAGACAGCCCCATTGAGTCTGTTTCACTGTTATTTTTCTGTTTTTCAGTCGATTTGTTCGCTTTTGGTATGACTGTTGTAACACTCCGACCCAGCTTGACCTCGTTTAGCGGTTAGTTAATCTTGTTTTCGTTGCTAATCGTGTTTTGTTTATGTTTTGGTTTTTTGTTACGGGTCATGGATAGGTAGTTGGGTTGAGTTTGACCTGGATTAAGTAGACCAAGCCCTTTTTCGTAATTTTAGCTTTTCTTAGACATGGTCATTTGTGCATCATCTTGATGTCAACACGTGTCTTTCGTTGAGCCCGTTAACTTTCGTAACTATGCCATTTGCAACCGAGGTCGTGTGATTCAATTGGACCCGGATTTGACTTAAACTGAAATTTCACTTCTAATTTGGACTCTCTTGCAATTTAGACAACCCATTACTTATATAAGCTTCTTCCATCGACACAAACACTTGTTTTCTCTCAATTCCTCACTGTGTACGTGGAGACTTCTCTCCCTACTTCACTCGAATTCTTCCTCCATCGATCTAGAGAGGAGGTTGGTCTCTTGCATGTGAGGTATGTGGATTCTTCCATGCCTCTCCTCTCCATTCTCTATCTCTTCTCCTCCTTGTTCTTATTGGTGTGTATGTCTTTGGAATTCTCTCCATCTCTCATGCATGCATGTGGTTTTGCTTGTGTTAGGTTGTGATCTGGGCTTTAGAACTTCAAGTGTGCAATTGATTTCCAAATTGAGGCAAGTATAACCATGACTTGAGAACCCATGTTGGTATGCATTTGACTTGGTTGATCTTACATGAATTGGTATGGAAAACATGTGTTTACAGCCCATTTGATATTCATTTGACTACTACTTTGTCTATCTCCCTTGATAAATTGCAATTTGGATGCTTTCCCAGACATTCTGTACAGGTTTCAGGAATTTGAATTCGTGCAGGTACGGCTAAGCCGTATAGCACCTACGGCTCACAATCCAGAGAGGAGAAAAACCCAGTTTTCCTCTACGGCTAGGGCACGGCTAAGCCGTGGATTGCATTACGGCTAAGCCGAAGCCCAGCCGTGGCCCAGCCGTAGAACAATACAGGGTGCAATTTCTGGAATAACTGAGAGTCAGCAACTGACAGGTCTTCTACGGTTCAGCCACGGCTAAGCCGTAGACCACACACGGCTAAGCCGTAGCACACACACGGCTAAGCCGTAATCACACTAGAATAAAAATGGAGAATAAGGATAGGTATAAAGAAAGACCAATATGGCCTTCATAATGGAATGTAGAACACCTAGTCTTGCCCAACGGAATGTGATACAACGCGTGAATGATCTCGAGGGCTGCGAATCATTCATGTTCGTTATCCGGATGTTAAGCACCTCCCCATGGGTGTTGGTTTAAGGGACTTCATGCACTGCTCGATTCATTGCAACACTAGACAACGGTGCATCGAATAACTTAAAACTACATCATCATGCACGGTTAGAAACACCGGATAATTAGATTAGGATTGGTTTGTAAATCAAGATGATTCAATTTCACATGATTTGCTGCATAACATATTGCATTCGATCATTGATCTCAAAGCTCTACAGGATTATGTATGTTTCGTTACTTTCACATTGTGATTTATTTACCTTGAGTATGCATGTATAAGTTCCAGATACAGGTATGCACGTATGATATGTTGTCACGATCTACTCAGGGTTTTCATGATTGACTCCTTATAATCAGGCACTACTTAGCCTCAGCCTTAGGATCCCGACGGGGTGAATTTGGTATAGTTTATATGGACCTGCTGCAGTATGGATTTGTCTTGAGGAACCGGACCCCAGGAAACCGAGACCCATTGTACCCTGGCCCGGACAATGGTGTTCTTTGCATGTTACAAGATCCCTCTTTTGGGAGCATATGGTAATGTAGTAGCCACTAGTTCTGTACACAGCATGTATTCATTGATTCCCTTAGCATATTTCTTTCTTGCATGACAGCCTAGTATACGAAAATGCCTTCTTTAATAACATGATGTTCTTTATTCTGTTAGATACAGCGTGTGTTAACTTGCTATGGTTTATACTTTGCTGAATCTTCGTATTCATAGTTGTTTTTGGTGTTGCAGGCCCAGATCCCCCTGCCGAACCCTCGCAGGTCGGCCAGGCTCCAGTCGAGACCCCCGAGGCCCCATCAGGCCTAGAGGAGTGGATGTGATCACTCCACGGGAGAGCGCTCTTGGCATACATTGCATTGGAGTCCTGTTCTTGTTGTTTTGTTTTTGAGGATCTCAGACTTGTGTATATGTCAGATTGTACATGTTATTTTGGTTCGTTTTGTAAAACTTTATATGTAATTATGTCAGTCCTTTCTTGTATCCTCTTCTTGCACTGTTAGTTTTATGTTTCTGATATTTACAGCTTCCGCGTACTTGCTTGGCACGTGTGAATGTTCCCTTGTGCGTGTGCATTTAGACTCGGTCTACGTGTGCATGTACGGGAGTACGTGTGTCATTAGGTTTGGCTTTTGCTAACCCCCGAACCCTGGGCTCGGGTTGTGACATACGTATTGTATGGTATCAGAGCATTCCTTGCTCATTCCTTGTTCTAGATGATAAGCATGTAGGCATGTAGGATCGTGGTGAGGATACGATTTTCTTTGTGATCTTTCTAGATTTTGGGGTTTGTGGGGCGCTATTGTTTTGTGTTTGTATCTGACTCTTTTCATGTTTACAGGATGGCATCAGGTTCTGGTTCTCAGCAGAATGCCGGAAATAACGAAAGCGGATCTGCACCATCACCGCAGACACCGAATACAGATGAACGCATTCTTATGCTATTTCAGTCCCTTCAGGCACAATCGCAATCAATGCAGAACTTGCAAGCCCAAGTGACAACCATGTTAGACAGACAAAGCCAAGTCCCAGCTCAGTCACATGTAGATCAGCAGGTGATTTTGCAGCCTCGAGAGAATGACCCGAATGCCCTCTACGGGAAATTTCGCAAGCGAGGAGCTATTGAGTTCTACGGAACAGAAGAGCCATTGAAGGCAGAACAGTGGCTAGAGCAGACGGAGGATGTTTTTGAGACTGTTGTGTGCACGAACCGGCAGAAGGTCGGACTAGCAACTTCTATGTTTAGAGACGTCGCTAAGACTTGGTGGAAGAGCGTGAAAGACTCATACAGAGACATTCCTAGTGCGACGGTGTGGGAGATGTTCAAGCAGCAGTTCAGAAGGAAGTTCATCCCGGCTCATGTGTTTCGAGCCAAGGAGGTTGAGTTCCTAGCTCTCCGTCAGCAGCAGATGACAGTAGCAGAGTATGTGAACAAGTTTATGCAGTTGTCGCTTTTTGCTCCGGACATGATCAGCACCGAGGAGAGGAAGGTGAACCGGTTTGTTGAAGGTTTGCATCCCCGGTACATGCATCACGTGACTGCGTTCCAGCGTCCGGCTACGTTTGATGATGCAGTGGACAGGGCCTATTCCGCTGAGGCCATCCACCAAGCTGCTAGAGCCGTTGAGCCTAAGAGACAGCCGCCCTTCAGTGCACGAGGACAAGTACAGAAGAAGACCAAAGGCCAGCAGAGTACTTCTAGTTCTTCTGGAGCGATTTGTGGGCATTGTGGCAGGAACCACGCGACTGAAGCTTGTTAGAGGAAGGCCGGTGCGTGTTTCATTTGCGGTTCGAGGGAGCACATGATCGCCAATTGTCCTCGACATAGAGCCTCCGGTGCAGCTTCATCTGGTCATACTTCTGGCGCAGTTCCTAGCAGACCTAGTGCACCTCCAGCTCCGAGCAAGCCACAGTCAGCTCGTCCAGGCTCGAGACAGCCTCGCCAGACAGCTCGTGCTTACGCTGCTACCCACGAGAGTGCCGAGGATCCACAGGTGGTAGAAGGTACTGTTTTGATTTCGCGCGTCGAGGCATTAGCTTTGTTCGATTCAGGGTCTACACGATCTTATGTAGCACCTCATTTTGCCGAGCGGTTACCTCAGCCGTCTAAGCCGTTGCCATATGTGCTGGTTGTATCCACCCCAGTTGGCAAGCGAGTGGAGTGTAGTATGTACTACCCCCATTGCGACGTGCAGATTGCAGGTCATCAGTTACCTGTTGATTTGATCCTGTTGTCGATGTTGGACTTCGACGTGATCCTTGGTATGGATTGGCTCGCTCGATATCGTGCCTGTGTTAACTGTTACAACAGGACGATCTTCTTCGATTTAGGTAAGGGTTTCCGTTTCGAGGGCAGTCAGCAGAGATGCCCCAGACGTGTGATCTCGGCGTGTAAGGCAGATCGCTTGATCCGCCGAGGGTGTGAAGGCTTCATTGCCTTTATCTCAGCGAAGCAGGAGACGAAGCAGCTAGGTGAGATCCAGGTGGTCTGTGACTTTCCAGATATCTTTCCAGACGATGTGCCAGACTTACCCCCGGTTCGAGATGTGGAGTTCGCCATTGAGCTTGTTCCCGGCACGGCACCAATCAGCAAGGCTCCGTATCGCATGGCCCCAGCAGAGTTATCAGAGTTGAAAAAGCAATTGCAGGAGCTTTTGGATAAGGGTTTCATTCGCCCGAGTGTTTCACCTTGGGGAGCACCAGTCTTGTTTGTCAAGAAGAAGGATGGTACTTTTCGGATGTGCATAGACTACAGACAGCTGAACAAAGTGACTATCAAGAACAAGTACCCCCTACCTAGGATCGATGAGTTGTTTGACCAACTTCAGGGTGCAGCCTACTTTTCAAAGATTGATTTGAGGTCTGGATATCACCAGTTGAGAGTCAAAGAAGATGACATTCCTAAGACTGCCTTCAGGACTCGTTATGGTCATTATGAATTCCTCGTGATGCCTTGTGGACTAACCAACGCACCTGCAGCTTTTATGGCTTTGATGAATCAGATCTTTGCTCCTTTCTTGGACCAATTCGTAGTTGTGTTTATTGATGACATACTGATCTATTCTAAGTCAGCAGAGGAGCATCGGGAGCATTTGAGAAAAGCCTTGTCGTTGTTGAGAGAACATCGATTGTTTGCTAAGTTGTCGAAGTGTGATTTTTGGCTTGAGCAGGTGACATTTTTAGGTCATATCATTTCACGAGAGGGATTGGCAGTTGATCCATCTAAAGTGGAGGCAGTAGTGAATTGGTCTAGCCCCAAGACAGTGACAGAGATTCGCAGTTTCCTTGGTCTAGCAGGTTACTACCGTCGATTTGTCCAGGACTTTGCTAAGATCTCTTCTCCTTTGACGAAGTTGACCAGGAAGAATGTACCATTTGTTTGGACCGAGGTGTGTGAAGCCAGTTTCCGGACTTTGAAAGAGAAGTTGACTACGGTCCCAGTGTTAGCCTTGCCAGATGGTTGTGAAGGATTCGTGGTTTATTCAGATGCTTCGCGAGTTGGTCTAGGCTGTGTGTTGATGCAGCATGGGAAGGTTATTGCATATGGATCGAGACAGTTGCAAGAACATGAGAAGAATTACGCCACCCATGATTTAGAGTTGGCAGCTATCGTGTTTGCGTTGAAGTTGTGGAGACATTATCTCTATGGTGTGCAGTTTGAGGTTCGTTCTGACCACCACAGTTTACAGTACTTATTTACACAGCAGGAGCTGAACATGAGACAGCGGAGGTGGCTTGAGCTTATTAAGGATTATGACTTTCCGATCAAATATCAGCCAGGCAAGGGGAATGTGGTGGCAGATGCGCTCAGTCGGAAAGCAGAGTCAGTGCAGTTATTGAGCAGTTTCCTCTTAGAGTTTCGTGGTCTCCCTGTTGAGGTAAAACTAGTGGATGAGTGCGTGACGTTGGCTAGTACGCTAGTGTTTCAGCCTGAGTTGATTCAGCAGATTAAGGACAGGCAGTTTGAAGATCTGACATTGAAGCGCATTCGAGACCACATTGGAGACAGACCCGATTTCAGACTCGAGGATGGTGTACTCTACTTTCGGAGTAGGTTGTGCGTGCCAGCAGTTGATGACTTCAAGGAAAAGCTGATGAACGAAGCGCATTACGCTCGCTACGCGATGCACCCAGGCAGCACCAAGATGTTTCGGAATCTCAAAGATCGCTTCTGGTGGAACAACATGAAGAGAGAAGTAGCAGGATTTGTTGCTCGCTGTTTGACATGCCAGAAGGTGAAGGCAGATCATCAGAGACCGCCAGGCTCGTTGCATCCTTTGCATATTCCGCAGTGGAAGTGGGAACACATCACCATGGACTTCGTTTCCGGATTACCGCCGACGAGCAGGAAGAACAACGCCATTTGGGTGATCGTAGATCGCTTGACGAAGTCAGCCCATTTCATTCCTTTTCGGAAGGGTATGACGTTTTCAGAGATGGCTAGGAAGTTCGTGGATGAGATCGTCAGGCTCCATGGTACCCCCGTGTCGATTGTATCCGATCGTGACAGCCGTTTTGTTTCGTCTTTCTGGAGAGCATTCCAAGAGGCTCTGGGCACGAAGTTGAGTTTCAGCACGGCATACCACCCACAGACGGATGGGCAATCAGAGCGGACGATTCAGACTTTGGAGGATATGTTGCGAGCCAGTGTGTTGAGCTACGAGAAAGAATGGGATCTTCACCTATCGTTGTGCGAGTTCGCCTACAACAACAGTTTCCACGAGAGCATTGGGATGGCACCATATGAAGCATTGTACGGGAAGAAGTGTAGAAGCCCGGTTTGTTGGGAAGAAGTTGGAACCCGAAGTTTTCACGGACCGACGATCATTGCCGAGACTACGGAGAAGGTACAGAAAGCTATTGAGAACTTGAAAGTTGCTCGGTCGAGACAGAAGAGTTATGCAGACACCCGCAGACGACCCTTAGAGTTCCAGGTTGGCGAGTGGGTTTTTCTGAAGGTCTCACCGATGAAGGGTACGATCCGTTTCGGCCAGAAAGGCAAATTAGCTCCACGCTATGTCGGATCGTTCGAGATCAAGAGTCGGATTGGTGATTTGGCCTATCGATTAGAGCTTCCCGAGATGTTTGCAGGAGTGCACAACGTTTTCCACGTTTCGATGCTTCGGAAATATGTTCATGATCCCTCCCATGTCATCCGTTACGATGAGATTCAGATCCAGCCGAGTGCTGCATACGTTGAGCGACCGCTCCGTATCGTGGGAACCCGAGAGCAGATACTCCGTACCAGAACGATTCGATGGGTCAAAGTGCTTTGGGAGCATCACAGTCCTGATGAGGCTACTTGGGAATTAGAAGAGCAGATGGCACGTCAGTACCCCGATTTGTTTTCCCAGGTATGAGTGAGTTAGTGTTCATTCCGAGGACAGAATGATTCTCAAGTAGGGGGGGATGTAACACTCCGACCCAGCTTGACCTCGTTTAGCGGTTAGTTAATCTTGTTTTCGTTGCTAATCGTGTTTTGTTTATGTTTTGGTTTTTTGTTACGGGTCATGGATAGGTAGTTGGGTTGAGTTTGACCTGGATTAAGTAGACCAAGCCCTTTTTCGTAATTTTAGCTTTTCTTAGACATGGTCATTTGTGCATCATCTTGATGTCAACACGTGTCTTTCGTTGAGCCCGTTAACTTTCGTAACTATGCCATTTGCAACCGAGGTCGTGTGATTCAATTGGACCCGGATTTGACTTAAACTGAAATTTCACTTCTAATTTGGACTCTCTTGCAATTTAGACAACCCATTACTTATATAAGCTTCTTCCATCGACACAAACACTTGTTTTCTCTCAATTCCTCACTGTGTACGTGGAGACTTCTCTCCCTACTTCACTCGAATTCTTCCTCCATCGATCTAGAGAGGAGGTTGGTCTCTTGCATGTGAGGTATGTGGATTCTTCCATGCCTCTCCTCTCCATTCTCTATCTCTTCTCCTCCTTGTTCTTATTGGTGTGTATGTCTTTGGAATTCTCTCCATCTCTCATGCATGCATGTGGTTTTGCTTGTGTTAGGTTGTGATCTGGGCTTTAGAACTTCAAGTGTGCAATTGATTTCCAAATTGAGGCAAGTATAACCATGACTTGAGAACCCATGTTGGTATGCATTTGACTTGGTTGATCTTACATGAATTGGTATGGAAAACATGTGTTTACAGCCCATTTGATATTCATTTGACTACTACTTTGTCTATCTCCCTTGATAAATTGCAATTTGGATGCTTTCCCAGACATTCTGTACAGGTTTCAGGAATTTGAATTCGTGCAGGTACGGCTAAGCCGTATAGCACCTACGGCTCACAATCCAGAGAGGAGAAAAACCCAGTTTTCCTCTACGGCTAGGGCACGGCTAAGCCGTGGATTGCATTACGGCTAAGCCGAAGCCCAGCCGTGGCCCAGCCGTAGAACAATACAGGGTGCAATTTCTGGAATAACTGAGAGTCAGCAACTGACAGGTCTTCTACGGTTCAGCCACGGCTAAGCCGTAGACCACACACGGCTAAGCCGTAGCACACACACGGCTAAGCCGTAATCACACTAGAATAAAAATGGAGAATAAGGATAGGTATAAAGAAAGACCAATATGGCCTTCATAATGGAATGTAGAACACCTAGTCTTGCCCAACGGAATGTGATACAACGCGTGAATGATCTCGAGGGCTGCGAATCATTCATGTTCGTTATCCGGATGTTAAGCACCTCCCCATGGGTGTTGGTTTAAGGGACTTCATGCACTGCTCGATTCATTGCAACACTAGACAACGGTGCATCGAATAACTTAAAACTACATCATCATGCACGGTTAGAAACACCGGATAATTAGATTAGGATTGGTTTGTAAATCAAGATGATTCGATTTCACATGATTTGCTGCATAACATATTGCATTCGATCATTGATCTCAAAGCTCTACAGGATTATGTATGTTTCGTTACTTTCACATTGTGATTTATTTACCTTGAGTATGCATGTATAAGTTCCAGATACAGGTATGCACGTATGATATGTTGTCACGATCTACTCAGGGTTTTCATGATTGACTCCTTATAATCAGGCACTACTTAGCCTCAGCCTTAGGATCCCGACGGGGTGAATTTGGTATAGTTTATATGGACCTGCTGCAGTATGGATTTGTCTTGAGGAACCGGACCCCAGGAAACCGAGACCCATTGTACCCTGGCCCGGACAATGGTGTTCTTTGCATGTTACAAGATCCCTCTTTTGGGAGCATATGGTAATGTAGTAGCCACTAGTTCTGTACACAGCATGTATTCATTGATTCCCTTAGCATATTTCTTTCTTGCATGACAGCCTAGTATACGAAAATGCCTTCTTTAATAACATGATGTTCTTTATTCTGTTAGATACAGCGTGTGTTAACTTGCTATGGTTTATACTTTGCTGAATCTTCGTATTCATAGTTGTTTTTGGTGTTGCAGGCCCAGATCCCCCTGCCGAACCCTCGCAGGTCGGCCAGGCTCCAGTCGAGACCCCCGAGGCCCCATCAGGCCTAGAGGAGTGGATGTGATCACTCCACGGGAGAGCGCTCTTGGCATACATTGCATTGGAGTCCTGTTCTTGTTGTTTTGTTTTTGAGGATCTCAGACTTGTGTATATGTCAGATTGTACATGTTATTTTGGTTCGTTTTGTAAAACTGTAACACTCCGATCCCCTTTGAGCCGGATTAGTGGCTCATTAGTGTGTGTTTTGTTTTGTTTATTTCTTTTGGACTTGTTTTGGGTCATGGATAGGTAGTTGAGCAACCTTTGACCTGAGATAGGTAGTTCTAAGCCCTTTTTCGTAATTTTGCTTTCGCTTTGCTCATCTCATCTTTGCATCATCTTGGTGTCAGCACGCGTATTTCGTGGAGATCGACAATTTCCGTAACTGTGTCAGATCCGTTTGGAGTCAATTGGAGAAGTTAGACCTTCGTGTGACTTGAACTGTAATTAGTCTAAACCCATTGGACCTTGTTTTAAACTTCCAAATCTATAAATATAAGTCAGCTTCCACATGTCTTACCCATTTCGTTGATCGACTGCATGCAACTCCAGGAGCTCCACGTTCGTTCTCTCTCTCTCTCTCTCTCTCTCTTCTTTCCTTCTCTTGATCGATTGAGGATTTGGATCCTCTGTTTGGTTTGGGCTCTTCTCCATTCTCTCATCTCTGTCCTTGCCTTAGGTAAGTGGGTTTTGCATTCTTCATCTTTGATTGGATTCCTTCTCCAAGCTATGTGTGTTTCCCTCATCTCATGCATGTGTGATTGCTTTGATTTGTTTTGATTTTAGTTGCTTGGAGCTTGATTTCAGAAGATTTGTCAGATTTGAGGCAAGTATAAGTACAGACTTTGAGAACACACATGGGTGCTCTATTTGAATGCTTTGATTTCCATCTTCTTTAGTGTATATAATGTTTTACAGCCATTTTCTAAGCTATGAGAATCAGTTGAGCTTGTTTTATTCAGTTTCTGTACAAAAATTTCGTTTCTGCAATCTTCCCGAACTCGTATTCTGTATTGTACGGCTAAGCCGTAAATTTCTACGGCTCGCTTTCCAGAGACTCGAAAATCTGAATTTGTTCTACGGCTAGGCTACGGCTAAGCCGTAATTTGTCCTACGGCTGAGCCGTAAGCTAGCCGTGACCCAACCGTGACCCCAGCCGTGAATTTAATCTCTGATCAGTCGAAACTTTTCTGATATCAGTACTTCTACGGTGTGGATACGGCTAAGCCGTGGATTGGTCTACGGCTAAGCCGTATACTGACTGTAGCTCAGCCGTGAGATGTATCAGATCAGAGGTGGAAAAGCTGACAGTTTAGCCGTGTTCTGAAGGGAACCACGGCTAAGCCGTAGTGCATATTGCGGCTACGCCGTAGGATGCCACGGCTAAGCCGTAGGTCACCCATGGCTAAACCGTAAGACCTGTAAACTATCGGTTAAACTTAGGCTAATGGTGTGACCTTGTAGGGCTCAAATACAGGTTAACCATACCCGTAAACCGGCCCAAATGGATTCTTTGGAGCGCATGAATAGTCTGTTAGGCTGTGACTTATTCATGTGAGGGTTGCTCATTGTTAAGCACCTCCCCATGGGTGTTGGTTTAAGGGACTTCGGTGCACATGAGGATTATATTGCAACACTAGGATGGCAACGGTGCATCGAATAACTTAAAACTACATCAACATGCACGGTTAGTGACAGTGATGCAACTAGATTAGACTTGGCTTGTAATGAACCTTGATTCCGTATTAATCTGAGATGCATTGCATATTGTTTATGGTTTTGCCCTCTGTTCTGTTAATCTATGTTATGCATTCCTCAGTCATTTTGCTTTCGTTCTGTATATCTGTATTATTCTTCGCTCTGTACTATGGTTTGATCTATGCTATGCTTTGTATATTCTCTGGCTTTGTATATCTCTGATTTTTGGGTATTCCCTGGTGGCTCTGCCCAGAGGTTAATACGTGAGGATAAGATCCGGTCCTTGTCATCGGTGAGTCCAAAGCGGATAATCTCCTTTCTTTAGCTTTGATTTGATTGGTATTAGTCTGGCTCTACTCAGCCTCAGCCCTAGGATACCCGACGGGGTTACCTCTGGCGTAGATCTCTGTATCTCTGTTTTAACTGCAGTGTTGCTTTGTCTTGGGACCCCGGAACCCAGGAACCGAGACCCGTTGTACCTTTGGCCTGGACAGCGGTGTTCTCCTCTGCTCTGCTCTGCTCTGCTCTCTTTTGGAGAGAACATGGTTAACGTAGTAGCCAACTAGTTCAGTATTCTATGTTTTGATTCCATTATCATGTTTTACTCCTATGCACGATTTGCTTAGCATACTAAGATGGACTCTGTATTTAATCTTCTGTCCCTATTTCATTCGCTTTGATACTATGCGTGTTTCTTTCCTGTTACTTATAATTGCTGGATCGTTGTATTCATTTGTGTTGTCTGTGGTGTTGCAGGCACAGATACCTTGCCCAGCTCCCCGGCGGTCGAGGAGGCTGCAGGGGCGAGTGTAGAGGCACCCTCCGGTCTGGCAGAGTGGGCCTGATCACTTCTGCCAAGTGCGTGCATGCATACCAGTGGCTTTTATTTTGCGTTTTGGTTTTTGAGAGCTTGTATTTGGACTTTGGACTTGTATTCTGTGTATTTTGTGTATATTGCTTTTTGGTGTGTATTCGGTTTTATCTCAGTGTATTTGTCTTTGTCTTTTCCGTTTCGTATTTGCTTTGGCTTCCGCTATTTTATTTTCCTTTGTTGCTTGCTATGATATGTACAGCTTCCGCGTACGCTTAGTTCGCACGTGTTAGATCCCTTGTGTGCGTGCATCTGGACTGGGTTTGGGTGCACGTGCACGGGAGTACGTGTGTCACCGGTTTAGCTTTTCACTAACCCCCGAATTCTGGGCTCGGGTCGTGACAAAAACTTTATATGTAATTATGTCAGTCCTTTCTTGTATCCTCTTCTTGCACTGTTAGTTTTATGTTTCTGATATTTACAGCTTCCGCGTACTTGCTTGGCACGTGTGAATGTTCCCTTGTGCGTGTGCATTTAGACTCGGTCTACGTGTGCATGTACGGGAGTACGTGTGTCATTAGGTTTGGCTTTTGCTAACCCCCGAACCCTGGGCTCGGGTTGTGACAACTGTAACTGTTGCAGGAAAAATGACTCCGTGCACTCACGGCTACACCGTAAAATGTGCTACGGCTAAGCCGAGACCCAGCCGTAACCCTAACCGTAGAACAGTACAGACTGACATCTGAAAATAACTGAGAGTTGGCAAAATGCTATTCTTCTACGGCCCAGCCTGATCTAAGCCGTATATTGTCTTACGGCTAAGCCGTGGACCAGGATACGGCTGCGCCGTAGAGCAAAATACGGTTGAGCCGTAAATCCGGATGGACATTTTGGGGAACCTCGGCTCAGCCGCAGTTCATATTACGGCTAAGCCGTAAGATGCTTCGGCTAAGCCGTAAGGTCACCTACGACTACACCGTATCAGCCTGAGAACTGAATGAAAAGGACTAGGTTTAAGAAAGAGACCGTATATCACTTTTGTGTTAGAATGTAGCTAACCTGAACCTGCCCAATGGAATGTTTGAACGACATGAATGTTCTCGAGGGCTGTGAATCATTCATGCTTGTTATCCAGTTGTTTAACACCTCCCCATGGGTGTTGGTTTAAGGGACTTCGGTGCACACTCCAGACACTGCAACACTAGACAATGGTACATCGGACAACTTAAAACTACATCAACATGCACGGTTAGAAACACTGGATAAATAGATTAGGATTGGCTCGTAATTGACCTTGATTCATAAAAGTACTCTGATTTGTCTAGCATATTGATTTCGGTTATGCCCTCTTATGTGTTCTGCGCTGGACCTCTCGATTCTGTGGGAAATGCAGCAACCCCAGAGCAAAGCCCGGGCGGGACCATTCTATTAGTGTGTTTGTATCGTTGCTCCGGTGGAGTCGGGTTGTGAAAATTTATTTGTAGGAGCTTTTGTTTCAAAAGGTTCATCATTTCAACCCATGTCTCAATGGTATCCATATTTTGTCTTCTTCGCTTCTTTTGTAACTCTGCCCACTATATTACAACATAATTTTGAAATCAAGATTCGACCAGGGTGACTATATGGCCCTCGGCCATTGGCTTGTGTGTGGAAATATTTTCAACTCACGCTAACCAATCCATAATTCATTCGGTTTCAATTCATAAATCACAAGTGTTATTCCTAATCTCCTTTGACATTGCTTGCCATTTTATTTTGTTGATTCCGAATATCTTCTCCATCATCTCAAATATTATTTGCACAATAATCATTTTCCAAGTTTTCAAATATAGTCTCCAATCTCCATCCTTACAAGATTTGCTCTTCATATGAGGCATTTTTAAAAAATGCAATTATAATTGACTAACTTGATGTGTAGATCTAGTCCCCATGAGCATGCAGGCAAAAACGGATATGAAATTCGAGTTTGAATGCCTTAGATATGGCAAAAAGAAATTTGGGCTTGTGATTTGGTCAAATCAATTGACGTAGTGCAGGGAAGGGAAAATAGTGCTTAGAGATAGGGATTTATAGGATTGAAAATGTCTTGGTCTCATAGCAAAGACAAAGGACCAAGAGAAATTCTTAAGGATGAAATTTTATTAATCAACAAAGCTTGTCCCTTAGGAGGGATTACAATCCTTTATATAGATCCATAACCTAATCTATTCTTGGAAAAACAATTTTAATTAAAATAAAAGTCAAAACCTAGTAGGATTCTACCATAAAACTTTCTAAGAGTTGTCATGTTATCTATAAACTATACTTAACTACTAAAATATGTTGCATGATTTGGAATTCTTCTTTTATGGGCTTTGGCCCAATGGGCTGGCTGTCATTAATCTGACCTTCATCAAGTACCCCCTACCTCTCTTGGAGGGAACTTATCCTCGAATTCAGTAAATGTCCTATTGGGTTGAAAATCCATTTTACAGACTTTTGAGTTGTTGAGTGATCTTAAGTCCTTTTGGATGACTTGAAATTTACACTTGATCTTTGCCTCCAATTAAATTGATGGTAGGGATTAGTGCATGGTTGCCTTGATCAGCAATTGGAATGGCGATCTTAGAATCAATCTTTTCTCTATACCAAGTGATGCAGTACGGTGAAGGGAGAATAGCCAATGGGCTAATGTCCAAGCAAAAGACTTAGGGATAGGGATCTATAAAATAGTAACATCTTGGTCTCACACCAAAGAAAAAAGACCAAGAGAAATTCTCAAGGATAAAATTTTATTAATCACCAAAACTAGTCCCTTAGGAGGGATTATAACCGTTAAAACTTTCTAAGAATTCTCATGTTATCCCTAAAATATAGCTACTACTAAAATATATTGCATGATTTGGAAATCTTCTTTTATGAGCTTGGGCCAATGGGCTAACCTATCATGAATTTGGCCTGCATCACCAACTATTGACAGAACTTTGTTGATGCAGTGATGTTGTTTGGCACCGATGACTGGCTGTTGATGTTAGCGCTCCACTTCTGACAATGACTATGCTGGTGCTTTTGCAGATGGGTCCACCTGACCTGTATGTGCCTTGGCCCAACCTGAGTTTAGATAGGATTATGCCCACTATCATGACATGTCTTACGAACTTGGGACATGTGCAAAGGGACTGAAATTAGTGGTGTTCATGGATCAGGCTGTAAATATCCAGACTTGGCCCTACTTCTGAACACTTACCCCAGGTCCGGCTCGGGCCAGAACTAGTTGTCTTGATCCTTGCCTGCCTGAAGCACGTTAAGCCGGATTCTAGCCCAACTGGAGAAGTGACATCCTCTGCCAAGACAGATTCTGAGTAATCCCCAGCCTAGTTGCTCGCATTAAAAACAACAACCGTCCTATAAAATTAGAATGCCTCCATCTATGGTGCTCAGATACGGCATAAATACAACAAGGGTAGGCTGTGGCTATGGCTATGGTAGGGATATAGATTTTACACACAAAAAGTGAAGTATAGTATACGATATAAGACGTTAGCCATTTTGAAGCATTTGTACATCATAGGCCTCTATCATATTTAGGCCTTGCCCCCTTATTTTCCTAAAACCCCAGAGCTCTATGACAATGCTCTCAAACTGATCATAGTAGGGAAAACAGAACTTCCATCTCTACTAGTAACTTGACCACCAATTCACAATCAACATCCCTAAGTCGAGAAATATTCCGAGAAAGCATCTTCATTTACAGCGAAGAGATTTTGCCTTAGTTTACTCTGGCACGGCTGGTGCCAGCTGCTCCATAGTAGTTTACTAGTAAAGTAAAGTAAAGTAAAGTAAAGAAAAACCTCAAATCAAGAGAAAATAAAATATAATGGTGTCTAAATGATTTTTTGTCGTTAGTGACTAGAGAAGGAATTTTTTTTTACTATTTGTGTAAAATGAAAATAATTTTTTGTCATTCATTGGCTTCATAATGTTAATTTTTTTCTCCTTTTAAGAGGAGGAAAATTGCTGCCCACCCTCTCTTGCAATTTATCAACGAAGAAACATAGTGCCCTGGCCACCCGCTCTTGCAATGGGAGTTCTGCTTCTTAGATGGAAGTGAAGAATCATTTAAACCATTAAAAGGAATCACATCGTGCATCACAGGACTCCTCAAAGTCAGAAGAGAGCCTACAACCAGCAGCCACATTGGAAGCCACAATATTTGGCAGGGGCTGACCCCCAGTAGAGTCGAGTGGGGGTTGGCTGTTGAGGCCCCCATTCAAACCTGAAAATTCTCAAAAATTCCCCCCATAATTTCGAAATGTTAATAAATTTTTAATTTTTTTACTTATACCTTTTTGACATTGAGCCCCCAAGGAAAAGTTCTTGTGTCCCCCCAGGATATTTGGAGTTGGGAGAGGCAGGGCTGGGAGAAATTAAGTAATTGAAACCAATTTGCAGGGACAGGAGCATTAAGAGGGATCTACCTCTAACAAAACCAAATATTTGAAATCCTCGACCCAAAGAGGAATCTTGGTCAAAAGAGACTCCAAGCTGCCCAAATTGTGGATCCACCTTCCTCTTTTAATGCACCTATCCACCAGCATAGGTTGACCCACATAGTTGCCCTAGCTGGAACCCTTCCTCATTCCAAGCATTGAAAGAAACAGCTGAACGGTTGACGAGGGTTCAAATGCTGTAGGGTATTTTGTCCAAGACTTCATTAGCCCTATTCCTTTTAAGTAAAATTGAAGCCAAATGATTAGGTTGTCGGGGAGCTGTGGGCCAGCACTTTCACAATAAGTAGGTTACCAGCTTTGTCCCAAAAAACAAAGAAAAACAAGCTTTGTCATTTCTAAGTTCGTTGTCTGCAACCAATTTAGAGTCCCTCATCCTTAGCCACATACGAGTGGATTGGTCACACCGATCTAGACCCAGCCCATTAGTTATCAGGCCTCATACTTAGGCCCACAAATCATGACCCGTGCTAAATTAGGCCTATCGCTTGAGCCTTTTTCCACATAAAGGCTTTGATCCAAGCCAAGTAATTACATGACCAGAAATTAGGCCTAGCCCTTCAGCCTCAAAAGCCCAAATACAGCCCAAGGAATGGAGAATAGTTGGGCCCACGCTGATCCAGACCATGAGCAACTCCTCTTAAAACCGTTACTGATATCAGGTCCAGTTGCATCCGTAAGGCGTCCAAGGGTAACAATTTCACCGACTTAGACTTGTAACGGATAATACTACAAAAGTCCTGGGGAAAATATGTTAAAAAGGATTATATCATTATTGAATTAATAGGTCTAAGCTTCGGCCATCAACAGAGTATCTCATCTAGTATTGGGCGCTGGAAATGGGCTTATCTATGGGCATCCACATTTGGACCTAACAATGTGCCTAGGGGATGAGACCAGTAGAGATGGAAAAATCTATATGGAGCCACCCCAGATATCCAAATCTTGTAATATATAGAGACCCCTCATAATCACGTGCCCCAAGTTTCGATCAAATTCAAATTTACTGAACCATTAGATCGACTGTGTATCGATCCAAATGGACTAGATATGTAGGGCACAGATAAAGAGGTTAAGGACACCCCCATAGTCACACGGCTCAAGTTTCGATTAAATCAAAATTTACTAGACCATTGAATTGACTGCATACCGATTCAAATGGATTGGATATATGGGCCACAGATGAAGGATAAGGACATGTTATTAGAGCCAGACTTGATATTTAGGGTGATCTCATATAGATCTTTCCCTCCGCCTAATTCCAATGCCCAATGACCTACAAATGGGCCCCATAAAAAAGTTCTAAGGATAGGTATAAGAAAACACTTCTCATATAAATATATATATATATATATATATATCATGGTCAATCCAATCAAGCTGCATACAGTGATAGAATCTGATGGACTTCTAATACTAATTAACTGATGGCATCAGCTCCATGACTAACTCGTCCAATTGGGCAGGTTCAACTCCCACACCAATCAACAGACCACCATGAGGATATGCGCTAATACCCAGAAATTTGGTCTAATGTTTCCAACCTTTCCACGCAAAGGACAGATTGTTGGCCAATATGATGAAGATGATGTACTTTCTGATATTTCCATGACCATGAGTAGATTGCCACAAAGCAATGCCATATCCAAGAGGTGACGAAGTGATTTGGTTTGGTAATCAGAATCAACAGTTGCTAATTGGTCTGGATCTGCGGCCATTGGTCCAGTGGGTCGGAGAAACAATCAGTAGTATAGAAGTGCAGCTACTGCAAAAATCCTCAAGTATGTCTCTGACTTTGGTGGCTACTAACAGACTTGTAATTTATAACAAGAACCATGAGTAAACAAACAGCACTGAGAATCCCTTTACATCTAAAATAATTTTAACAAAGCAATATATGTTCAATCAAACACATCTCACATCTTCTTTGGATACGTACGATGATCTGGTCCTATGTCACGAGATCCAGTGTTCACATAAGGCCCTCGGAAAGTTGCCTGAGGGGGCAGCGGCTTGGAGGAGTCAATTACAGGCTTCGTTCTCGACGTCCTACCTCAACAGACAATAATATCAAGAAAGCATAAAAGTAAACCTGAAACATAAGCACAATCAATTAAAATCTTACTTACACAAAGAAGAAAGGAAATGCCAAGCCAGCAGCTGCAAAGGTGACCAACCCTGTGGCCAGAACAGCATTCCGTAATTGGGGCATTGAGAATAATATAAACTGGCCAAAAGTCATATGAAGTGTTACTAAGCAACAAATGCAGAGGAATTTCATTTTAAAATGTAGAAGCAGCTTTATCAAACCCAAATACAGTTACAGGTGAGTGACAGTGCAATTTCATTAGTATTTGGAGATCTGATTAAAGAATCAACTATGCCCCATGTTGATCCTACAACTTTCTGTAGCTCTTCAAAGAGGTTCTCTTCTTAACAACCCAAACCCAAATCAACAACTGCTCACACACCCCAAAGAAAGCAAACTAAAATTAACACCCAGTCATCTAATGGTGCGAGAGTTCCATATGATAACCAAGAAGCATTAATTCGTTGAAGGCAGTTAACCAAAAAGGAAATGTCAACAGCAAAAAATTATGAGTAAGAAAAAAACCATATCATTAATCACAATCGTCAAGAGAAAGACGTAAGTAGGAAATGCAAGTTTCAGTATGAGAAGAGAATTGCTTAACTACATATATTAGCATTTTCATGACCACAAAAATCAAGGAGCAAGAACATCTTCACTGAGGTGTAAACTTCCAACCCATAGCCGAGTTTGAAGAGTTCTTTCCTTGTTTACCTTTTCCGTTTATGGGTTGCTCCAGGAAATATAAAGCATAAAGAAACCATCTACCACTTAGGGCTTCTTTGGGACAGGGTTAGCAGGATACATACCAACTGCTCATTGGATTGTTGACTGTTTGATGCAGCAGAGTAACCCAAAATAACCCACCACCTATAACTACATGCTGTTCGTTGATTGGTCCAATAGTAAATTATATAGGAGGAGACCAAGAAATTGAACTCTTCACCATGGAGGCATGGACTGCTTAAGGTCATGCACACATCCCAATTATGTAGAATACTTTCAACCTCCATCATCATCATCAAAGCCTTGCCTCAACTATGTTGGGGTCAGCAACATGAATCTTGTTTCTCTCTCATAATTCTAGTGCAGAGGGTGACAAAAGTTTTACACTAGCTGTGAAGCACTTAAACTACCTAATGCAACTCTCCCTTATCAGGGTTTTGGGTCCAGCAATAAAATCTAGTGACGTTAGAATGTTATTGACATAAAGATCTTTAAGGTGTTTTTTTTTTTTTTTGGGAATGGTAACTTGAATTGAATTAAAAAGCTTAACGGGTACAGCAGGACTAAGAAGCAAAGGCAAAGGGCAAAAGGAAGCCCCCAAAAACAGCAGCAACCACCCAAAAACAGAAATAAAAAACAACCTAAGAAGCACGGACACTTTTAAGAGAGTAACGTATTCATGTCGGACACGTGTCAGACGCCGACACTCCTCGTATACTCTCGGACACGTGTCCGATACTATTTTGGACGTGTCCATAATTAAGAACTAAAAATCTTAATTTCGAACATTTGTCCGACACTCTTTTTGCAACGTGTCCCACAATTCCTAGCCCATTTTTATGACTAAAAAATAAATATGTGGCTAATATTTCTTGGACACATTGGTAACATGCGGTTACTAAAACTTGTAAACTTGATATATGACAATTTTATACGATGGAAAAATGTATGATTGTTAATATTAATCATACCACAAGCAATAGACGAATAAATCTTTCACTAAAAAATAGGCCTCGAGATTGGCTTCTTTTTTTCTTTTTGTTTTTTTTTTTTTGTTTTTTTTTGTTTTTTTTTTTTTTTCTTGAGAGAGAGGAGAAAGAGATGATCATCCCTTTTCTTTTTATGGATTTTATGGAACTATGGATATTTCATGTTTAATGATTATAAATTATGTTTTAGTGCTGTATTGATATTATTTAATTTGATATGTTTGTTATTTAGTACTTGAATTTTTATTTTTTGATTGCTAAATTGATAAAAAAGTTAAAATGATATTATTTTTTTAGTATATGATTATATATAAGATAATATATATTATTAACGTGTCCCCCGATGTGTTTGTGTCCTACTTTTTCGAGAAATGCAGTGTTGGCGTGTTCGTGTTCGTGTCGTGTCGTGTCGTATGTATGTCCCGTGTCCATGTTCATGCTTCTTTAAGAACAACTAACAAAGCAGAAAGGGAGAAAGAAAGAGCTTGAGACCCTTAAAGAACCAAATAACAATAAAGCAACATCCCTCCAATTATGCACGATGATGCCGATGGATAGCCCCCCAAAAATTAGGAGAATAGAAGCCCATGAAGCAACGCAAAATTTGGTTCTAGCAACAATGGAATCATTCGAGGAGACTTTTCCTTCAAAGCATCTTTGGTTCCTTTCCTTCCAAATGTTCTAAATGAAAGCGACAAACGATAGATGCCACAAAATCTTTCCTTTTAGAGAACCAACACCTCGCTCCCAAGCATCAAACAAATCAGAAATGGTTGAGGGGAGCATCCAGCTGGAATCAAACTCTGAAAGGATTGAGTTCCATAATCCATTAGCCACCTTACAGTTCAAGAGGAGATGGTTCACAAATTCTCCGGCCAAAAGACACAATGGGCAAACATTAACAATGATCACATTTCTACGGCAAAGGTTATACAAAGTGAGAATTCTCCCTTTTAGAGCAAGCCATCCAAACACTAAAACCCTCAGAGGAACCTTATTCTTCCAAATGAAGTTTCACTTAAGATTAGTTGTGAAGCTGTGGGTGAGAGTTGAATAGAAGGAAGAAAGTGAGAAAACACCATTCTTAGACGGAGTCCAGACCATCTTGACCTCAGTGAAATGAGGTTTGATATAATATCTCTAGAAGACAACGAAGGTGACTCTCTTCCAATTCCGACAGGTTCCTCCTAAAAGTCAGATCCCAGAATACATGGATGTGAGATCTATCCATGTAATCACTAATCTTAGCTCTGCGATCTAAAGTGCAAATGTATAAATTTGAAAACTGAGCATTTAAAGGTCTATCACCAAGCCAAAGATCATGTGAGAAGAAAATTCTTTCCCCTAAGCCTATGCAAAATCTGAAGGCTGTGAATGACTCCTTAATAGATATGATCTTTTCCACATATTGGAGCACCCTAGAGACGAACCTGTCGAATCCCAACTATTCCTTGTCACACCATATTTAGCCACAATGACCTACCTCCACAGACTAACTGAATCTTCTCCGATCCTCCACAAACCATTTGCCCAGTAAGGCTTGCTTCATAGCTTTCAAGGATCTAATCCCAAGGCCCCCAGAATCCTTGGCAGTACAAACTGAATTCCAATCAACAAGATGAAAGTTTTTCTTGACCTCCCTGCCTTGCCAAAGAAAGTCACTCCGTAGCCTCTCAATGCGGTCAACAATTGATCTCGGACACTTGAGGATATAAAGGAAGTATATAGGCAGGTTAGTAAGGGTAGATTTGATTAAGGTGATTATGCCATCCATTGATAAATATCTTGTTTTCCAAGAAGGTAGTTTCTTTTCTAGTTTCTCCATAACCGGGTTCCATAGGGACGAAGGAACTCTACTTAGGCAGAAAGGCAAGCCAAGGTAAGTGGAAGGGAAAGATTCCACTCGGCAACCCATGATTACAGCTAAGTGGTTGAGATGAGCATCATCCATTGAAATCCCATGCAAAGCACTTTTAAAGAAGTTGACCTTTAAACCCGAAACTGCTTCAAAGCATCTAAGGATGGCTATAGCATTCTTAATCTGAACTTCATCTGCTGCACAAAAACAGAAGCATGTCATCTGCAAATGGAGGTGGGTGATAGGGGGCACGTTTGTAGATAGTCTATATGAGATTTGCTTCACCTGTAGCTATAATCATGCAACTAAGGGCCTCTCCGACAATGGCAAAGAGGAAAAAACGAAAGAGGGTCACCTTGGCGAAGACCTCGTTTGGCTGGGAGAAAGCCTTTCGGAGATCCATTAATGAGGATGGAAAGCTTCGACGAGGAATCACACTCCTGAATCCACCTCTTCCACTTATCACAAAAACTATCCTATTCAGCAAGTAAAATAGGAAGCTCCAGACTTTATCAAAAGCTTTTTTTAGATCTAATTTGCAGACAAGACCAGGCACTTTATCTTTGAATATGCATTCGTTGGCAATAAGCACCCCACCTAGAATCTGTCTCCCGTACACAAAGGCACCTTGAGAAGGGGAGATGATGGAAGGCTTTAGAAGGAGAGATGATGGAAGGCAAGATCTTTTGAAGCCTACTCGCTAGAACCTTAGCCAAAATTTTATAAATGCTACCAATGAGACTAATAGGCCTGAAATCTTTTATATATTCAGCGCCGGTCTTCTTTGGAATGAGGGCAATGAACACCTTGGCTTTTGGAAAGAATAACTCGAGAGTGATATTCATACATGAAAGCCATAATATCATCTTTTAAGACATCCCAGAAGTGTTGGAAGAAAGTTAAGGGAAACCCGTTAGGACTTGACGCTCTATGACCACTAAGTTTGAAAACAGCCTCCTTGACTTCTTCGATAAGGGACTCCCTTTTCAACCATAAAGCATTATGCTCAGAAATGACATCAAAATTGAGATTGTCAAGGGTAGGTTTGTCCGAAACATCTTTGTCGTACAAAGAATGGAAATAATCCAAAAAGTGTCTCATGATGTGTTCTTGATCATCTAGTCTAATACCATCCGCCATCAAATAATTGATCCTGTTCAAACTTTGCCTAGATTATGCCATCCTATGGAAGAATTTTGTATTTCTATCCCCTTCTTTCAGCCAACAGCATCTGGATCTCTGTTTCCACTTAATCACTTCTTCTCTCTTTTCTTTCAAAGGTGTCTTTCGAATGGAATTTTTTGGCAACCTCCTCCTCAGACAATTGGCAAGATTCTTCCTTTCTATCAAGGGCTTGAAGATCTTCTAAGATTTTAGCTTTAGCTTCTTCTACAGCTCCGAACTCATTCTTGGCCCACTCTCTAATTTTTTTTCTTTCAACATTTTTAGCTTCAAAGAAATTCTGAACCCTGCCCAACCACCTACAGTAAAGCTGTCCCACCAATTCTTGACTAAACTTGCAAACTGATGTGCTTCCAACCAAAAGAGTACAAAACAGAAAGGTGTAGGGCCCACCTTTCGCTAAGTGTATCAAGAAGAATGGGACAATGGCCAGAAGTTGTCTTAGGAAGGGTGGACTGACGCACTTGCGGAAACATATCTAGCCAATCACTGGAAACCAAGAATCTGTCAAGGCGCAACAAGGAAGGCGGGCTTTGATGATTAGACCAAGTGAATTTTGAGCCACCAAGAGTGAGATCTATGAGAGAGTGAGAGTTAATCCAATCAGAAAATGCCATCATATCTGATGATAGTCTACCACCACTCGATTTGTCTGGAGGAAATCTGACTGCATTCCAGTCACCCCCTAAGCACCAGGGCCCATTCCTCTTGTTGCTAATTGTGTCAAGCTCCCTCCAAAAATTTTATCAAAGGCTGCTATCAATGGACCCATAGACAGAGGTGATTGTCAAAGATAAATTACTAGACAGATCTTCTATTACTGCAGAGACTGAAAAAGTACCAATCCAACTATCTTTGAGAACAAAAAAACTTTTATTCCAAAAAATTAGAACTCCACCTGAGGATCCAGTAGCATCCAAACCAACCCAATTGAAGTGGTTACTGCCCCCGATTTCTTTAAATAAAGAATTAGAAAAGGAGGCGATTTTGGTCTCCTGGATTAATACTAAATCAGATTTAGAATTGAAGATAACCTCTTTAACAATCACCCTTTTCATAAACTCTTTAACAATCACCCTTTTCATCCGGCTCCCCAAACCGCAAACATTCCACAAGAATACCTTCATTGACAACTCTTCTTAGACCCCTGAGTGCATCTAGCAGCTTTGCACGAGCATGAAGCTGCTACATGACTAACATTGTTTTTCTTGTAATTAATGGAGCAGGCTAAACCTTGCAGCTATCTGGATCCCTTTCTGTTGGACCTCTCCAGATTGTAGGCTTCCCTGTTTGCTTTATCCCTGTCACGAGCAAAAAATCCAAGAGACTATCCCATCCTCCCCTGATACTGTCAATTGAGACTCCAATCACTTTCCAACAGCTTCTGATTTTTTGAGATAGCCAAGTTTTTGGGAACCACTGCCTTGGTTTGACTCAGAGAAGAGATTTTCCGAGGGGCTTCTTGAGAGCAAGCCTTTCCTTCTGCCTGTAAGGTCTTTCAAGGAGATGCCGTCTTTTGGAGTTGGTAAAGATACCTGGTCAGCACAACTGGAATGGTTGTCAATGTACCAGTTGGAAAGGATGCAGGGAGAAACACTGTTTCCTGAGGGAGAACCCTTCCTGGGTGTGGATATCGAAACCCAGTCGAGGCCTGTGGAGGGGGTGGAGGAGTGATGTGGGGTTTGGACCAGAGGATCAGACACTTGCCCAAAAACTCTGTATTTGACATCTTTAATACTGGAGGGTACAAAGTCGGTGGAAGGCAGAGCGATTCGTCTTGAGTTGTCTCTTTTGATGAGGAAGCATTCGTATCATCACTAGAAGTGATCGAACTCGGAGGAAAAGGCATAAGTTCTAGCCATCTGCCGGAGCACCCCATCTATCTGTAGAACTTTAGACTCTGCAGCTGAACTCAGATCAATTGAGAATGAGTGGTTGGAGTTCTCTTCTATGGAAGGAGGAGAAAAGGAGGGAGCTGTCTGGGTCTTCCAGGATGTCGAAGGGGCAGAAGCAGAAATCCCTAACGTGCGTCAAGAAGAATTCCTTTTGACAGAACTCATTGAAAGTTTTAAAGACTTGGGCCGACCCACCTCTGTAAGCCCAGCTCCATCAACGAGTTCATGGCCCATAGAATCAGTTGGGCTGACGGACAAGGATGAACGAGAAGGCTCCGAAAAGCCCCCATTCTCAAAATTCTAGTGGAAACTGAAAGAGGGATTTAGGAAATTCAAAACCACTGCAGTGACGTCATCTTCTGTAGCCTTCGGACTGTTGCAGAGAGAGTTTGCAGCTTTGACCTCATCAGGGGGAGGTCTGGAATTATCATCTCCAGAAACTGATGGTGGAGACAACTCGAGGGGGCCTTCAGAATCCTCCTCAACACACACTGAGATGATAGTATCTCCAACACATAAGGGAATCTGAGTCAGGAGCTTGTGTACCTTACCCAATAGAACTTTGACCCTACCATGGCTGAGCACCTCTTTAGAGAATGTTCAAGGATCAACTTCCAAAGTTCTACTCAGGAAATAACCAAGCAATCTAAATACTCCTCTCCAAGCATGCATCGTAAATCCAGAGATTCTAACCCAACAAGAACAACGAAGGGATCCAATCACCTCCATCCATCTATCAACAGCAATGAATGGAGAATGAGAGAGATCTGTAGCGCAGACCAGCACTTCATCCACCTCCTCATCTGAAAGGAATTGCAATGAGAACTACATCTTTATCGATGAATTTCACTTTGACAGCCGATTAACCCAGGAAGTCCTTCAGCCAAGACTCGAGAGTAGATTCCCCACCTGAAGAAGATTTCAGAAACCCTACTAGACAGAAATAGAGAATTCTATTTTCTTCTTCCAGGACCCAGGCGGCAACCCTAACTGCTTTCAGAGAACCTTCTTAAGTAATCCAGCCCTCACACAAGCCTGAATGCGTGGGGAAAGGTCACTTGGAAGCAGCAGAGAGCCAAACAGAGCTTCTAACAAGGGGGACTTCATGAGATTTGCCGGTTGCGGGTTATATGCTTCTTGGTTGAGCAAAACTAGCATTGATTCGCCTACCACCACAAGACCTGCCCTTTACCAACTTGATAGCATTTAGAGCTTCCCTCTCAGTTTTGAAACGAACAAAGCCTATGCCACATTTCAAACAGTGCTGTCATCAATTCGAATGAAGGAATCTATGACCTTACCTGCTCTTGAAAACATGGCTTCTAGCTCAGGAGTGGAGATACTTGCAGACAGATTAGAGACAAAGCGGGAGAAAGCTTGTCTCAAATCAGCTCTATGAAAGGGAGGATCTTTCCCTTTGGATCGATCCATAGCCATTTGCCAACTTTGTCTTTCAATCTACCTCGACTTCAAAGTTTGTGCCTACATTTGTTTACCTTAAAAGCAACACTCGAAGAGTCTCTTCCATAGATCTCAAAGCACCTCTAAAAAAGTCATTCCTCTCTTTCCAAATGAAGCATAGAGTGGCCAAAGGAACTATTGCCCACAGAAGTAAAATGCAACCCTGAAAAGGTGGCAATCTCCAAGCCTCAATAAACTCTCTTAGAGAAAATAGCAAGCACCATAACAATCTACACCTGTTAAGAAGTTAACCCCATATATAAGATGAAAAATACAATGGAGAAACAGGTGATTAACCGTCTCCATCTCCCTCTTGCATAAGCAACAAACTTCAAACATAGACTCTGATGCTATGCCCCTCCAAGGTTATCATAAGTGTGGAAACTTTGTTGGCCACCACCAACTAGATAAAGACATCCGCTTTAGTAGGAGCCCAATGTATCCAGACGTGAGCGCACAAGGGCCTCTTGGCCGATGATGCCTCCAAAGCCTTATAAAAGGCCTTTAGATCATGGCTTACGACTTTTAAGTAGTGGCAACATGATCGGCCGTAGCGGTTGAGACTACTACACTATTTTGAAAATAGCAGTGCTACGGTCTATAACCTACTAGAGCCAAAAAAAATTTTAATTTAAACATTGTTTTTCCTATTTCTTCTCCTCAACAGCATTTCCTAAAGTTGTTTCTACCCTTATATAGTTCCAAATCACTAAAAAAACGCAAGATCAATTGGTATATATGATTATTTTTTTTTACCATTTAAAAAATTCACTCTGCTATGCCGCTACAAATCGCTGCAACTGCTACATATTGCCTGGTACGCAGCGTTTTGGCTACTAGTAGTTATGCTTGCTGCAACTACTATTTTGATCCTTACTCTAGATGGAGCAATTTCCAATTGTGAAAAATCCTCCTCATCCCTTCAAATAAATGTTAGGAAAACAGACTTAACATGGATTGATGCTTGCTCAACTCCAGCAGATGCAAGAGCATTCTAAACTTGACCTTCCAAGACATATGGTCCCCCTCAAGCACATAACAATCTTTAATTGAAGACTCTTTGTTAAATGCCAACTAAAGCAATCTCAAAACAAATAATATATGAAGGACCCTCCCCTACGCATACACCAAACCAAAAACAAATGTTACTCCCCCAACCCACAACATAGACAACAGCCACTTTCCCCGTCCACTAAGACTCTACCCCTACAATTGACATTGCACAATGGACACCTAATACCTAGGGACAAAATTAGGGACCCAGCCCCATCTATTGTCACCATATTTAGAATATACAATTCTCCTTGATAATGTGTCTTTTTCTTTCCCAAACCTCCACCACTATTTGACAAGCACTGTCCAATTCTTAATACCAGATTTATTATTCACAACCATCCCTCATCTATTGGTTTAACCACTGCTCCACCTTAAAAGGAAGAATCTTATTTTTCTCACCATTTATGTCCCATAGAGAATTATGTGATCCAACATATCAATGAGTTGAGTAGATTTGACGAGTGCGACTACCCATAGATAGATACTCCCTCTTCCACGAAGACAATGTTTTCTCAAACTTTTCTACAACATGGTCTCATAACATTTTAAACCTTGGATTTGCCCCAATTCGCAATCCCAAGTATTTTATAAGAAGCCGCCTCAGTTTGCAATCAAAACTTCTCACAAACATCTGAGTCATCTCTTCTGAATAATACCCACCGACGTGCTTTTAGAAAGATTAGTCTTCAACCCTGAGCATAATTGGAAGTATCTTAGAATACTTCTAAAGACAGCTAGCTCTTCCCGTTTGGTGGAGGAAAGCAAAATGGTGTCATCCTGAAGATGTGCAATAAACTCCCCATCCCAACCTATGTCAAAACCACCATACCAAGGTCTTTGACCTTCAAAATAAGAAAGCCCAATGATTCAACAACTAAAGTAAACAAGAAGGGCGGAAGAGGATCATTGACATAATTATAAAATGTCTTCTTAGCCAAGTTGATACCTAAGGATGTATGGAGCTAAGCCACTTTGATAATAGCAGCTCGGAAACAGCTCCACCAAGAACATCCATAGCGGGCTTCAATTATTGAAGCTGGTAAAGTTTGATGAGATCTTACAGTGTCAAACCAAAAATGCTTGGAATCTGCATATATGACATTGACATGTAGATCTTACAGCAGGGGGTTAAGAACCATCACCAAATTCCTGGAAACACTCTTGGTACAATCACTGGACTTCAATTGATTCAATAGTTAACAGATAACTCCCACGTAGGACCTATATCACTTTGGGTCTGCCATATTAACACACCCTAGCAAAATGCATTAATGCAAAAAGAACATTAAATTCTAGCCTTCTTCCAATGTCATTGATATTTAGATTAAAATTCAAGTAGTGACAAGCTACTATGGCCATGAATCATCAATGCATAGTACCATAACATATCACTTTTTCGGGAGGATTTGCGACGTCCACAGATCCCTCATGACAGTGCAAATTATAATTGTTTTGGAAGTACTCCTTAACCTTAATATGATTTTATAATACTTCCTTGTTTGTACCTTTAGATTTGCTCCTCACTCTTATTCCCAAGCTGTCATGAGTGATTGTTGACAAAAGCCATGAATGAAAAACTAAAAGTATTATCTGAAATTCAAACTAAAGAAGTTTTCCCATGTCTTCTACGATTTGCTCAATCGATTGATTACCATGGTCCATGGAGCAGATAGGGATGCAAACTTGACAATGAACATACATTCCTACCATAGCGAAAATGACCCATCATTTGTACAATATTTGCTGTTGTTGCATCAAGATGCTAGCCTACTTTGCAAATGAACATTAATAATGCTTTCATATGTGGTGATCTGAAGAAAACCATCAAGAAGAATCACCGACATGTTTATGCACATGCAGTGGAAAACCGATTCCACATAAATTTTCCTCTTCTGCAGGGACAAAAATTTTCCTAACCTCCCCCTAGGAATTTATTTTCAAGGAATTGCAGAAAAGTTAGCCCATTTGTCTCTACCACATGTTCTTCTCTCTCTCTCTCTCTCTCTCTCTCTCTCTCTCTCTCTCTCTCTCTCTCTCTCTCTAACATTTCTATTTGAATGAGATAAAATCCTAATTTTTTTATGGTGTGAGATGTGATTAACTGATTGGAAGTTCAGACCTAGAGCTATGAGACATTCATAAAGAATTTCACAGCGCTAGCCGATAGAGAAGAAAGAACTCATACAGAAATTTAGAAAGTACACAAAAAAAAAGACTGTTTAATAAAAGTTTCCAAACCCATCATCGACCAAGAACAAACCCCAAGATTTCAAAACTTAAAAGCCCCAACACCCCAAATCAGAAGAAGATCGAAATTCCCCCATCTTTACAACAACGCTAACTATAGAGAGAGAGAGAGAGAGAGAGAGAGAGAGAGAGAGAGTTTTACCTTGAAAGGGAACAAAGCAAAGCTTCTTCTTTGCCTGGGCGTAACAGAGTAACGTAAGCTGAAAAATGAGAGAGTATGAAACTTAGAAAAGGAAATCTGGGATCCTCTGTCGCAGTATCACAACGACACCGAACGACACTTTTTCATGGGCCCCACGTAGAGATTGTCCGAACCATTCATGGTGAATTTTATCATCCTCAATCTCAATCATACAATATCAACAAGTTCAATCAACAGGAATTCCCCTCCGATTAAGTACCACTTTCAGTATAAAAATAAAAAATAAAAAACCGAATGGAACCCACGCGTAGACGGAGCACTGTAGGGAAATGTTATGAGCTGGAATCTGGATCCGGCCGTCGGAACTATTGCATGGAAATTGTGCAATACTTTACTGGAATTCCATTGTGGGCCCTACATAAATATTAGAGTAAATAGCAATTTACCCCTGTCCCCCTCCCCCGTTACTTTGGAACAAATACAAAGTGCCCCCTCGAATTTTAAAATTTTGTACTAAATCTATCTAAATTCATAACTAAAGTATAAAATAGAGGTCAGTTAACAGAACGAGTAAAAGCACCAAATTACCTTTTTTCTCCATTCCTTTCTTTGTGCTGCAAGGAGACAGTAGAGATACTGGGGAGGATGGGGGAGCGAGGAAGGGAGAGGGAGAGAGAGAGAGAAGGGGAGGGAAAGGGAGAGAAAGGAAGAGGGAAGAAAAGAGAAAAAGGGGGACCCACGATCTCCCTGCTGCAAGAAGAATGTTTCTCCCTGCTGCAGAGAGTGTTGGCAACACTGACCAATAATAATGGTGTTTCAAAGCCTCAAAGTTTACTATAGACAGAATATTAAAGATGTTTATCTTAATCCAAAAGTAAGTGCAATTTCATTGGTAGGCAAGTAAGAGGGGAATGAGAAGGGAGGCAAAGATAGCCCCCAACAAGCGTAGTTTCGCCGCATATGATAAAAATCTCCTGTATTGTGTGTACATCTTATTATAAGAAAAGGCTTTACTTTAAATCCAACCCATAGAGAAGTCATCATGGACTATTTCAATGGTTCATTAATACTCCGTCTTCTTCCTCCTCTGAGTCTCCTTCCTCCTCTAAGCCTGAAAGCCACATATGAAATGGGTTAGCTACATCTTAACTCTCTCCAAAATGCTTGGAAACAAGTCAGGCCTAAAGTAATCCAAGCCTTGGGCTCCTTTGGTTTGGAGCAATCTACTGCATTTAGAGTATGTGTTTTGCATGGAGCCCTTTTCATAAGAAGAGCGCACAGCTGCATGGTCAAAATCCACAATAGTTCATCTACTTCTAGATTCTCCCTCTACTTCAAACATCAAGAATCATACCTAGAGCTTTTTCTTCTTTGCCCTTTTCTTTCCCACCATATGGAAATGGGCTGTTAGGTTTATGTCTTGTATTCCGGTTTAGCCGGATGAGTCACTGGGTTAGCCAGGGACTGATTTAAGGTCAAGGGTATTTTGGTAATTGTACCGGGGCTTTCTTGGTGGCCAAGAAAGCGGAGACTATACATTATATATTGTATAGTCTGTAACCCTAGACCTTGCGGCTGCGGCGGCGGCATTAGTTGCCCGTGGTGCTCCCACACCACGTAGGAGAGATGAGGTGAGGTGTGGGAATCTCTTGTATGCTTTACTTGTCATAGTGAAGATGTTCGTCCTCCTGTGCCCGTGGATGTAGCCCTATTTGGGTGAACCACGTAAATCTCGGTGTCTCTTCTTGTGTGTGGTTGATTGTTGATCTTGTGTTCCGTGGATGCGCACAACGGGTGATTATCAGAAAATCACAACAATTGGTATCAAAGCCACAACAATTGGTATCAGAGCCACAACAATTGGTATCAGAGCCGAGGTTGGTGCTCCTCGGGTTTTTTCTGAGCGAGGTGGAGATCGCTCGGTGGCTTCGTGGTTGTGCGCATGAAGATTAACTGAGATCAGGTTAGTAATCTTTGGTTAGAAATTGCGGAGAATTTCTCGGTCCTGATCATTGCTGCGAAGAAGAGAAAACAAAAAAAAAACGGAAGAAAATCGCTGTGCAGAGAATTTCTCGGTCCAGAGAAAAACCAGGAAGAAATAAAAAAAAAAAAACTCACCGAGATCTTCGCCGGACTCGCTGCGATCACCTCCAGCCCGTCGCAGTTGGTCGTCGCCGCTGCCAGCCCCAATCGCCGTTGCAACCGCCGTCTCCAGTCGCTGGATCGTCGTTCGCCCCGCCGTGCAGGATCGCCGGAGAGGGGGGCCGTCCACCGCTGCCAGCACCTGACCGTCACCGAGGACGAAGAAGCCGGCGCGTCCCTGTTGCAGAACCAGAACAGAGGAAAGGAAGAAGGAGAAGAGGTCGGGTCAAGGTCCGGGTCAGGTCACAGTTCGACCTGAACCCGTTCGTGCAGAAGCCCATTGACAGAAACGGGCTACGGGTCAGGTCAGATTTCGGGTTGGGTCCGACCCGACCCGTGGAGAATAAGCTCAGCGAGGTTTCAAGTTGGTTCAGGTTTCGGGTTGGGTCAGACCCAACCCGTGGTACAAGCCCAGTCGACTGGCTGCAAGTGCAGTTCCGAGTCAGGTCAGGTTCGACCCGACCCGCTGCATCAAAGCCCAGCGCGGCAGAGAAGTTTTGGTTCCGGGTCAGGTCAGGTCCGACCCGACCCGTTAGCAGACGGTCCAGCCCAGCCAGCAGGTTCAGGCCGGGTCAGTTCGGGTCCGACCTGACCCATGTGCGCAGAGCCCAGCGAGAAGAGTTCAGATCAGTTCGGGTCAGGTGAACCCGACCCGGGTCCGCTCCAGAAGCCCAGCAGACAGTGCAGTGACGTCAGCAGTGACGTCATCAACGGTCAACAGGTAGATTTGACCAGATTTGCGGCTGAAATTGTTTCTGCGATATCTTGATCGTCCGATGTCCGATCGGAGATCCGTTTGCGCCTACGGACTCGTTTCTAGAAGATCTACGCAGTGGAAGAGGTTGATTGGCTGTTTGACAGTCAAGGAGGAGGTTTGATCGATTGGAGCGTAGAAACTTGTTTCTACGTTATCGGAGCCATCATGAGTCGGATTTTAGATCCGTTTCTTCCAGCGTGCTCGTGTTGACGAGATTTATAGTTTGATGCAGAAATCTGGAGGAGATCTGAACAGATGTGGATTCAGGCTAGAATCAGGTCTACTCGACCTGGTTGTTGTTGCAAACCCAATAATAGGAGTCGCCGGCCTAGTTGCAAAGGGTTTGCTGATCACATGATCGCATGTGATGATATTCATCTTGCCAGAGCCAAGCAGGAAAAGCAGCAAGGAGGAGCTGATGTATCAGCAGTTGATCGGAGGCCCAATCAAATGGAGTTTTTGACTGCTCGGAGGCAGAGGTTGTTCTGCAATGGAGTCATCTGGACTTGTATTACCGATCTGTTTTACTTGCATGCTTGTGGTGATTGGATCTTCACAGTGATGTTGAAGATGGGGCAGGATGGTGAGTGATTCAGATATCACTCAGATTCGTCAATGGTTTCGAGCTTTTAGTTCGAGGTGGAGTTTGACGAGATGAACTTTGCTCAAAGTTCATGTGCTGGTTCAACATGTCAAAGTGTTGAAGAAGACTGCATCCCTGGTGCAGTGACGTGCCATTCAGCAGGGTACGTGAAGACATTGCCGGTTTTATCTCCTAGTAGCTCGAGCTGTACGGAGTTGTACGGAATTCAAGCCAAGGTGGAGATTGTTAGGTTTATGTCTTGTATTCCGGTTTAGCCGGATGAGTCACTGGGTTAGCCAGGGACTGATTTAAGGTCAAGGGTATTTTGGTAATTGTACCGGGGCTTTCTTGGTGGCCAAGAAAGCGGAGATTATATATTGTATAGTCTGTAACCCTAGACCTTGCAGCTGCGGCGGCGGCATTAGTTGCCCGTGGTGCTCCCACACTACGTAGGAGAGATGAGGTGAGAGTGTGGGAATCTCTTGTATGCTTTACTTGTCATAGTGAAGATGTTCGTCCTCCTGTGCCCGTGGATGTAGCCCTATTTGGGTGAACCACGTAAATCTCGGTGTCTCTTCTTGTGTGTGGTTGATTGTTGATCTTGTGTTCCGTGGATGTGCACAACGGGTGATTATCAGAAAATCACAACAATTGGTATCAAAGCCACAACAATTGGTATCAGAGCCACAACATGGGCGGTTTGGTTAATAGGCTTTGTTCGCTTTGAATTACTTGACTTAAATAACCCTTTTGGTCAAACCTTGTGCAGGAAAAGAAAAATTACCTGATTACTTGCTCTAGCCCAGCCGCTCGACATTACACCCCATTCCACTTGCAGAATACCAAATTCCACTTTTTAAGAGATTATCCAACCCTTATATATCAGTTCAAACAACACGATTATTGCAACACCCAACATCCAAAACGACAAATTCAAATCTCAGGGCCCAAACCCAAAACGACCAAAGGTGAAAGAACTGAAATCCATAGAAATCGAACTATCCTTTCCAACCTAAAAAAAAAAAAAAGAAATCCATGGAAATCATTGAACTACTCTGATGCCAATGGCCACCCAATAATAGGCATGCCACAACTCAAGCTCTTCATCACTGAATTCCAACCACAGTGGCTTCCATAGGTGAGTCGATTCTACACTTTGTAACGGAGGAAGAGCCACATGACTGCATTTCATAAATGATATAAAATGGGCATGGGTCTTAATGACATGCTAGTTTCAAGATGTGTGATGAAAACTGCTACAAGTCCTTGATGCCTAATGTGATACATAGTTTTACTGGATCCATCATGTTGGTTGCAGTCGGTTGCCAAATTTGATGACATATGGATACGTGGAGTACTGTCCATAGGCAGTGTTGACCGCCAACATCATGCCGCTTGGAGTTCTTAAGACCCCCGATAGAGAGACAGCGGATCTTAGGAGACGGTGGAAAGTATGTGAGGTGGATCTCCCGCTGCAGCGAGACAGTGGGGAGACTGAGGAGGAAAGGGGAGGGAGGGAGGGAGGGAGAGGAAAAGGGATAAACACAAATATACTATAAAAAGTAAAATCTTCGTGCCAATGGTAGATTAAATTAAGTAACCTAATGCTATGAGAAATTCAAGTAAAAATCACCACTTTGTAGCATAGATCATACCAATTATATATATACTAAATAACATATAGGGAGCTACAGGAATCTATCAACCTATAAATTTTAGGGTTAAGCATATTCATATTGTAAAGCTCGTATAGTAGCTACTTCCATGTTGGTAAGCACAACCTACTCAGTGTGTCTTGAAGTATTGAGATTGTATCTATCCACTTTAAATTTAATCATGCTCAACTTAATTTAAATAATACAAACAAAAGGTAAACAGAGATGATCATATACATCCCAATATGAATCTGTAGTATCAAGTGTAAACTGTGAAGTCCTTTCTCCATGAACTTCAAATGAACTGGTGCCTCTAACCAATCTCCAAAATCCGAAGTCATCACCAAAAATTACATTAACTCTAAGTTCTAGCCAAAGTTGTGACTGTCATAACTTTTCCCAACAGACAGTTATATAACTGCTTACATATACTTTTAGTTGAGCAATGAATACATATTTAACATTAAAAGACTAAAATTTTCAAAATCAAGTAATGACCAAGACCAATGAAAAATATTGCAAGAAGGCACATACAAAAGTATGGAGTAACAAGGGATAAAAACTATGCAGAGTCGTAGACCAATAAGATAAGAGAGAAACAAGCGCTGCAAGAGAATATTTTCACATGCTTAAGAATGACATATATTAACCTTCAAATTGAGAGATAAGGATTTAAAAGGCTAGTAATTTTTTTTTAACATTGTAATTCTCTCAGCTTTAAACAGGATCATGTGTCAGGTAAATGATTTAAAATTACAAAATTACGAAACTATGGTCTCTTCGTTGGCTTATTATTATTATTTTTTAAGTAAATTACAATTGAATAACTGGTCAAACCCAACTAATGGTTTTAGAAAACAAAATGAAGACACATATCTTCCGCTTTGCATCAGCTTCAAATTGAAATATCTAAAAACATAAAATTCTCTAAAATCATAAGCTTTTCGCTGTAGTACTGGGTGAATTACACAAATAGGTTCTAACTACCTGCTCGCAACAGCACTCAAAACAAGCACAAGACGGACATGAACAAGCCTTGAGTTGCTAGAACCTACAACAATAAAGACAAACTTTAATTAATTGCTCAAGAGATCCTAAACCTGAGTATTATCTAGAGTCATCTGGGTTTAATAAAATTATATGCTCAATTCCCTTACCTGCACAGTAGGAGAATTTACACAAGCTCTCAATGAATGACATTGACTCGATATCCCCCACATCAAAAGTACCAATTTGTCAAACCACCAAAGATAATAGTTCGTATTCGGGCAATTTATAATCCAAGGAGCTCACATACTGGAAACCATAAATCGATTTTTGCATATGATGCCAACTGATTTTATGACACAAACATCAGCTGGGCCTTCCATTCCATTGAAAGGCATCATTGGGACATGCTCAATCCACTCTTGAATGGCATCTGTAATAAACCCAACTCTTTATATCTTATCAACAAAGCACCCAAAACTTCCACCAAATTTGTGAATAAAAATGGAGATAAGGGATCCCTTGCCACAAGCCCCAAACCCTTTGGAAGCTTTGAACGATATTGAAGTGTATTAATGTGAACTTTAAATTTTGATTTGTTAAAACCACTGCAGACTCATCTTTCAGTTTCTTTATTATTTAGTTTACTTGTTATGCACTTTGAGTTTTTTTTTTTTTTTTTTTTTGTGGCTTTCTTGCTATATATCCTTTTCATAAAGCTTGAATTTTTATTATAAATTATAGTTGTTTAAATAGATCTTACCATGTTGATTCTGGGAAATTTTTCCATAAATGTCCCTTATAGTTGAGATCCTTTAGGATCTTTTTATGACCTTTCGTGATGATCTAAATTGTTTACTAACACTTCTCCACCCAACTCAAATTTTAAAAAGTTGGCTGCCAGGTGGTATTCAGGTCGGAGTCCAGGTCTGATCAAATCGAAACCCGACCTGCCCAGTGCCATCCCTTAGTAAAATATAAAAATTGAAACCTTTCAGCAGGCGGGCCCACTTTGGAGGTTCACGAATTCCACGAGAGTGGGTCCCACTCTCACATGATCCGAATTTCATTTACCACCATTGCCACGCAAGCAGACATGGACTCGCCCTTTGTTAGAATATATCCTCAAACACCCCTGACCCCACATCTTTTGGATAGATTTCAGATTCAGCTACATTTTTCTTCATCCCCCGCGAACAACAACAACAACAACAAGAAGAACCATCATCATCATCTTTGAAATGAATTGCCTGCAAAATCTTTCCAGGTACTCTAATTCTCTTCTCTTTGCTCAAAATCTTCTGTTGATTCTGGGAATCTGATCTCTCTTTCAATGCTCACTTTTCTCTTCTCCTTTCAGATATTCCTCTCCTTTTTCGCCTTTACAAGGTCCTAAAAGAAGAACAAATGCTTCTTCTACCTTTAATCCGTCTCTGGTACACACTCTCTCTCTCTCTCTCTCAAGCTCGCAATCGATTTATTTTCTCTCAAGTTTTGTTATCTGTTCTTGGATCTTGATTTGTTGCAGGGAGTGGCAAGATCGGATCTTCGTAGAAGAATGGCCATGAAGGTAACTAAGTTGGGGATTTTGCTTTAATTGCCTTTTCTCGATCTGGGTTTGTCTGCTTATTAGTAATCTTGATCTGGGTTTGTCTTACTTTGAGCATGAGCTATAGAAGATTGTCTGATGGCAGCTACCAAATTGATATTTTTTTTTTTACTTGTGTGGAGCCCAATGTGTCTTGGTCCCACTCACTTAGATCACATGTCTCCTTATATATGTAGGCGCTGTGCCAATTTTTATGGCAATTGGAGTGATTTAGACCATTGGATTTACATCTATGATATGTGGGGTTTATTCTTGAAAGAAATACATGATCTATTCAATGGAATGAATCAGTTGGGTTGGAATAGAATGGTGTTTTTTTTTTTTTTTTGGCAACTGAAGTGATGTAGACCATTGGATTCACATGTATGGAATAATTGTCATGTTTAAGACGCATGGCCAATCCTATGATGCTGTGTATCAATTCAATCGAAGGGGAATAAATTGTACGCCACTGTCGGATTTATTTATATGAAATTTATTGTCATGTTCAAAATACATGATGTATCCAATGGTTGTGTACTACAAGGGGGGAGAGCTGTGACTTGTGATATAAGTGGGTTAGATCAAGAAAAGGCTGCCCCCACATATGTAGATCAGATAATTGGCAGTTGTTACTTGTTAGCATTATCAGGATTGTTTCTCTTGCTTTTTATTGGCTTGTCTGTGGTGAGGTATTTTTTTATGGATTTCCATTTCCTCGCCATGTAATTTATCTTCAAATTGTTTGAATTTTCTCATTTCCTTACCATGCTTTGTCAATATTATGTGTGGAAAAGAGTATTAAAATGGGAGAGCAATGATTATTTTTGATAAATTTAGAGAATTTGAGTAAAAATGATGAGGCGAGGAAATTAATAGCCATGAAAATATGGTGCAGTCTGACCCTAGTCTGGCTTGAGGTTTGAATTTCCACTCAATTTGAAACTTCAGAAAGAACTTGGGCGTGGATGAAAAGAAAACTTACATGCAAAAATAGTTTGAATCAATTGATTTCTATGCCCGGAATTTTATTATGGAACTAGAGTGGTAAAGTAACCATTGCTTAATAAGTATTAGTTTGAGAGAAGTGCCACATATTATGTGTTTTTGTAGGGGATATATGTTGTAGGACATTAGAGATCTCTTCTGGGGGTGTTACTTGTATGTGTCTTTCTCTTATAGTTTTACATGCATTCCTTTTCTTTCATCAGCAGTTCTCTTGTTTGCTCAGTTATACTTGCATTCCTTTCCTCACTGTCACCACCAAGTCTCTTGTTCACTCATTCACACACAGTTTCACCGACTCATAGAAGGGGAGGGAGGGAGGGATTTCCCTTTTTTTTTAATCTGAGATCTTGATCGTTGACTGTCAGTTCTGGGCCTTTTTTTATTTATTTAGGGAGGGTGGGGGGTGTGGTTTTGCTTGAAGTTTCTCATATTGTTTGAACACGTGTACAGACATTGCTTAACAACATTTTTTTTTCCAGGCAATTCCTGGTTCTTCATCCAATACAGAGATGAGTGGTGCTGAAGTAGGGGAGAAAAAGTCTGAAACATACAGTAACAATATGACTCAAGCAATGGGTGCTGGTATGTTCAGACCGACGAAGAGATATATGTGATAAAAATTAACTATATTTCGACCAAGCCTTTTTCTGGATTATTTTCTCTTTTTCATGTTATCTGATGCATATCATTCTCTAACTGTTTCTCTAACTAATATTGTGATGCAGTGTTGACATATAGGCATGAACTAGGAATGAACTACAACTTCATTCGTCCAGACTTGATTGTTGGATCATGCCTCCAAGTGATCTCCATCTCTATACTTTGAATCAATGAATGAAGTTCTGTTTATACAAGTTAATCTAACCAGTTTTTGACTACAGAGCCCTGAAGATGTTGACAAGCTTCGCAAGATAGGAGTCAAAACCATTTTTTGTCTGCAACAAGATTCAGACCTTGAGTATCCTCGGAAGTTTAAGGGCTTTACCTGTTCTTTTGAAATATATAAAGCTATGTTATCATCTAAACTCTTCCGGTGACAATATTGTTCAATATTGGTTGAACTAAGATGAGATTCTGTAGAGCCCTCATACTGTTTTTTAATTCCTTAACAAGTATTTTTAGATATTTTGGGGTTGACATTACTGCAATACAAGAATATGCAGGACAGTGTGATGACATTCAGCACTACCGTGCTGAAATCAGGTGAGTCAGCCTTGAGGCCGAACGTTTATTCCATATGTACCCATAAGATTTCATTTGATATGCTAATCTGAAATAATTTTCAAAACATGAAATCATCATTATATTTTTTTGTACTTTTGAGTTGTATGCAATGCTCTTATTAGATATACACAGGGATTTATTCAAATACAGACACATTGCAGTCTTGCGCGGCTTATGTACGGGCTGCTCAGGCCATGGGATCTGGTAGCACCTGGACTCCCATCCCCTCCAGTGGTCGATCTTTAGACTTCAGTTCAATAGGAGTGGGCCCCACTGTCAAGTTGAACTCAATTTGATGGTGGCACCATAGATACCTGATTCGGTCTCCTAGTCTTCGAATCTTGTCCAGTGCGAATTGAATAATCTGGGATTCGATTCGGCTGGATTCAGGGTTTTGGCCAGACCCAGTTTGTTCCTGGTGGAGAAGAAAGTGGGAATGGGGAAATGTGCCTTCACTCTCTCTTCCATGTGTCTCATTGGAAGAGGGAAAAGGTGCACATTTAATGCATTTTGTACAGCTGCCTCTCTCTCTGTCTCCCTATCTATGGGTCTATTTGGAAGAGAAAGAAGCACCCTCTGATATCCATTGGTCCGAGAAAGAAAAAGCTGGACATTCTTGCTTTTTATCTCTGTGGGTCTTTGTGCAAGAGAAAATAAGTTTTGGACACTTAACTTTCTCTATTATCCCTATATCCTGTCTTTTATAGGTTTTGAATTTTAATATATGAAATTCATGGGGCCTATAATGGAGCCCAATTATTAGGAATTCAAATTGATGAAAAGGAGTTTTCTCATCTTTTAGAAGATTCATCAAATTTCTACTTTTAACAAACTTAGGCCCACCACAAGATTAATTTCATCTACAACACTTGATTACAATAAAAAAAATATTCATGTTTTATGTTGGTTAATTTGATGATGGAACCTCGTTCTATTAAATTGAAAATTTTCATCTATGCTTATTAGCAGGGACATATATTTTGTTACAACTCAAACCGCCGACCACTAACATTGATGGGTTTATATTTTTTTTTTCATATTCTTTGTGAATAATTAAAGGGAGAATCTTCATAAGCATCCGTTCCTCACCACTTTTTTCGTGAGAACTCTAGGTGGGGCCCATCAATCACCCAATCCAAACCTTGCAACACACATGGAACCCCTTGATAGGCACATGTCCCAAGTTTCGGTCAGATCTGAAATTACTGGACCGATGGATTGACTATACACCAATCTGAATGGTATGGCTTTGTGGGCACAGATGAAGGGGTTAGGGACATATGATAGGAGCCAAAGATAATAAGTGGGGTGGTCTTGCATAGATCTTTCCATCCCCCCCGGTCTCATCCCTTGGTGGGGTCTACAGTGGGCCCCACTAAGGAGTGTGCACGAAAAGTCCGTGAGGGATGTATGCATAGGAAGAGGCCCCTAATTAAAGTATCTAAAGTTCTTGTAAAATATTCATATCTATATATATATAAATAGATAAATGGAGTTATGAATTAGTACATCAAACTCATCAAATTTGAATTGTGAATTAAGTGAATCTTAAAACGAATTAAGTAAACTACACCATCGAATTTTCTTATTTGAATAAATATCAAATTGTAGACTATGAACTTGAATTCGAATTGTGAACCAGGTAACTATGGATGGGACCCACTCCTATTGAATTGAAATCTGAGGTACCATTGGAGGGAATGGGATTCAAGATTAGTAGCTTGGATTATCATCATGTGAGCTCCACGGTTGAGTTTTGGGCATCCCTACAATCAAGTTTTAGAATTTGATAGAGGGTTTTAGCCTTTTGAGAGAGAGAGAGAGAGAGAGAGAGAGAGAGAGAGAGCCCTTGATGGCCGAGTGAAGAGAGATGGGTGCAGTTCAACAGAGGGTTGTGAAGATGGTTGCTAGGATGAGTGATGGAGGTTCTCGTGGAGGGGCAGAGAGCTGAGGGAGCTGAGGATGAACAAGATAGGGAGATGGCTGCAGTGGGATTAAGGCTGAGTGCTTAAGGAGCTGAGCGAGATGGTAAAGGATTCAATTTTTTTTTCTTCTTATATATGTCTGACCCAGTCTATTGGATCAAGACGGACAATATAACAGCTCCCATTAAGTCCACCTCTCCACCATGTATATAAGGGATATGAGGCATCCATATCCGAATAAATCCCATATATATGCTATACATATTTGGATTAGGTATACAAGGTTATGTTGAGAGGTAAGCCATGAGAAGTAAAACTGTATGCCCCTTGCAGGACCCACTTGGATCATGCCAGTCATGGGAGGATATGTTTGATAGAAAGGTCTCATGATGGATACAATTTTGGGCAAAAATAATCTCAATCAGATCATTACAACCATTGATTTATGGACTTTACATTTGATGGTTTCTTTAGCTACATTTTTTATGAAATCTAATCCTATTTCAGATTAGTATCAAATTAGGGTGAGTGACAATTCGGGAAGAGAGAGAAGAGGGGGGGGGGGGGGTTAGTGAGTGTGAGGGGGGATGGATTTATTATTGGGGGTCCCATGTGATGGTAAAAAGTTACCTCTTATGTAATCCGTGATAGGGTAGAATGAAATCCAATGTTTACAAGGCTGTTTTACTATCATCATCACGGTAAGTACCTTACCTTTCCATAAACTACAAAGAATTTAATTTGGGATTTCTTCACTAATTTGCTTTCCTGCTTTTTATTGGATGATTTGTGAAATGTTAAAATTGATCTCATTTCTTGTAGTTGAACGTATTAATCAACACCAAATGTCCTAACATCGGTAGATTGAAGTTACAAAGATGGGAGATATTGGCAAAACTTTCTTGAGTTAAATTGTTGAACTCATAAAGCAGACACCGGATACATGGGATGAGGCTGAGCTGATGATGATGCAGTGTCCTAACAATATTTTACTTATTTATCTTTGATGTGAACTAAAATTTTATTAAGTAAAAAGGAGTAGAAAAAAAAATCTCAACTATATACGGAGTTATAAACTTAGAATAGAGAGAAAATAAAATTGTTTCTGTATATATTTAAAGTTATCCGTAAGCATTTCCAGTAACTTGCACCTCTGTATGTATATTACGTTTTTTTGCATTATACTGTTGCTACATAGTGTCTGATTTGAGATGAAACAGGGATTTTGATCAATTTGACTTGCGATTGAGGCTTCCAGCTGTTGTTAGCAAGTTGTACAAGGCCATAAATCGTAATGGGGGCATCACTTATGTGCATTGCACTGCTGGACTTGGTAGAGCTCCTGCTGTTGCGGTAGGCAAGTGTTGTTTCTGAAGCATCTATTTTTGTTGGGTAGTTATTTATGGTGCATCTGGAATATAAAACTAACACAGCATCTTCTTATCATCTAGTTGCTTTAGAAGAAGTCATTAACCTTACATCCTTTAATTTACATGTGATGGTTGTTTGAGGAAGTTCACCCCCCTATCTCTGTGTCATGTCCTTATTGCACTTTTCTCTTCTGAAGCATCTATTTTTGTTGGGTAGTTATTTATGCTACATGTGGAATATAAAACTAACCCAGCATCTTCTTATCATCTAGTTGCTTTAGATGAAGTCATTAACCTTACATCATTTAATTTACATGTTATGGTTGTTTGAGGAAATTCATCCCTCTCTCTCTCTCTCTCTCTCTCTCTCTCTCGTCCTTATTGCACTTTTTTTTCGGCACTCAGTTTTGGGATGACATCAGCAACTGAACTGTTGATGTCACATCCTACTGTATGTATGTTGGTGGTTTGAGAAGAGGCCAGTGTACACATCATTGGATTCTCATGATTTTTGGAGAACTGTTGTGATCTTTTACCTTATTTTTTGAAGAATTAGAGATGATTTTATAGTTGTAATACATGTCTTTAATTCTAATCTCCTTGCATATATCTGTCTCATACTTTCTTACCACACACAAGAGATTTCGTATTTGATGCTACCGCTGAGAGAGATCTAAATGCTCTTTAATGTAGTTCAGTCATTGGGCTCTATCTTTACACACTATTTCAACAACAGGCCAGGGCTTTTTGTGTGTGTGTGTGCAGGCCAGTGCCTTTCTTTTTCCTTTTCCTTTTGTGCGTGCGCACGCGCGCATGTTCTTTTTATGGATTTGTTTGGTGGGTGTTTGGTGAGTGATTGATCTCTAAATAGGATTGTATATCCTGGGTTGGTTTGATTAATGGTGTTTGGAGAATAGTAACCGTTTGAGAGCAGTGTGGTACTGTTTCAGGGATTGTGTCATGTGTACTGTTTTTAGTTTTTTTTTTTAAATTTATTTTAACAGTTCGGTGAATTTAGAACCCACAAATCTGACCTTGGATAGATGCGATAAGACTTAAATGATGATGATAATGATGCACACATGACAGTTCTGATTGATGGCATTTGGTGAAACACTAGAACCAGGTCGAGACAGTGCCTTCATATGTCACTGTAAAACCTGGGCTAGAATTAGATGATAGATCAATGTGTACAAGACATTGGCTATCCCACTTCAAATGATATCATGTCATTTATACTTACAAATTTTCTATTGTGTAAAAGTATCTGGACCATTAAAAAAATAGTATCAGGAGTGCTTTAACCATCCCCTTTAGTTGTTATACTAGACAAAACCATATGCTAATTCTAGTCCAATGAGACCTTATGGAATTCCTATAGAGAGGTTAAGAACTTAAAAGTGGGTTTGCAACTTTTTATAATCATCATCATCATCATCATCAAAACCTTATCCCAACCATGTTGGAGTCGGCTACATGAATTCTGTTTCTCCATTCCGTTCTATTATGATCCAAATCCTTAGATAAGTTAAACTTCTTCAAATCTGATTTAATGACTTCTATCAATGTTTTTTTCGGCCTATCCCTATTTCTTTATGGGCCATCTACCTGGATAGCTAAATTTTTTCTTATCGGTGCCGTAACCGGCCTATGCTCAATATGCCCAAATTATCTTAAATAGGTTTATCTAATCTTATCCTCTATTGGTACTACCCCTAAATGCTCTCAAAAGCGCTCATTTCTAATTTTATCTTTTCTAGTTTTACTATATATCCACTTAAGGATTCTCATCTTCATCACATCCATTTTATGTATATGCGTTTTCTTAATTGGCAAACATTTTGCTCCATATGTTATAGCTGGTCTAACTACTGTCTTGTAAAATTTGCCCTTCAATTTCATTAGCATTTGTCTGTCACAAAACACTTCAAAAGCTAGTCTTTACTTCAACCATTGAGCTTTTATCCTATGCTCAATATTTTCGTCAATCTCCCCATCCTTATTAATCATCGAGCCTAAATACCGAAAAGAATCTCTACGTGGTATCCATATGTGTCAATTTTGACAGTGGTTTCAACACTTTGTATATATCCACTGAAGTTGTAATCTATATATTTCGTCTTTGTACGACTTATTTTAAAGCCTCTAGATTCTAATACCCCCCGCCATCTCTCGAGTTTTGCATTTACACAATCTCTTGATTCATCCACCAATACTATATCATCTGCAAACAATATACACCATGGTACTTCTTTTTGAATACGCGTAGTTAACTCATCCACAATCAATGTAAAGAGGTAAGGGCTTAAGGCTGATCCCTTATGCAAACCTATAGCTGCGAAGAATCCACCTGTTTTTCCATATGTGGTTCTCACATTTGTTATTGCTCCTTCATATATATCCTTAAAAATTTCAATGTAACCGCTGGGGACATTCCTTTTCCTCAAAAGCCACCAAATTAAATCTCTCGATACCCTATCATAAGCTTTTTCTAAATCGATAAAGACCACGTATAGATTTTTCCTCTTTGCTCGATATTTTTCCATTAATTGCCTAAGTGAAAAGATAGCTTCCATAGTTGACCTCCCTGGCATAAAACCATATTGATTTTCAGCAATCTTGGTCTTCTGTCTAAGTCTTTGTTTCATTATTCTTTCTCATCACTTCATAATAACTTATACGTTTAATCTCTCGATAGATGTTACAATTCTGTATATTTCCCTTATTCTTATATATAGGTACTACAATATTTCTTCTCCATTCATTCGGCATTTTCTTTGTCACAAGTATTTTATTGAAGAGTCTACATAATCAATTCATCCCAACCCCTTCTAAGCATTTCTATACCTTTATCGGAATATCATTTGGGCCTGTTGCCTTCCTGTCTTCATTGGCTGCAATGCTTCCTTCACTTTTATCCTTCTAATTCTACGGAGAAAAGTATGCTTTGCTAATGAAATATCCTCCCTAGTTTTTGTATCCCCGCTATGTTCTTCATTTAAAAGTTTGTTAAAATATTCCTTCCACCTTTCTTTAATATCATTGTCCTTCACCAGAACATTTTCCTCATTATCTTTGATATATTTGACATAATCTAAGTCCCTACTTTTCTTTTCCCTTATTTTTGCGAGCTTAAAAATATCCTTCTCTCCTTTTCTTATTCCTAACCTATTATAGAGTTTATCGTTTGCTTTGGACTTTGCACTACTTACTTCTTTTTTATCTTCTTTCTTTGCCTTCTTATACAACTAAAAAATTTTCATACTCTTAGTTCCTTGCCAAACTTTGTAACAATGTCTTTTCTCTCAAATAACTTCCTGAACCTCCACACTCCACCACCATGTTTCTTTATTAATTTATCTCTTTCCTTTTGATTCTCTAAGTACCTTCTTTGTAACCTTTTTAATGCAATTAGCCACTTGCTTCCACATTACTGTAGTTTCTCCATCAAGATTTTATTCTCTTTTTTCAATCATTTTGTCCTTAAATATATTTGCTCTTTCCTCCTTTAAATCTCTCCAACTTGTTTTAGGGCCCATTTTGTTTACTACCACTCTTTTTCTACTTCTAATGTAAATATCTAAAACTACGAGCCTATGTTACGTGGTCAAATTCTCTCCTGGGATAATCTTGCAATCTTTACAAGCCAATCGGTCCTGTTTTCTAACTAGAAAAGAGTCTATCTCCCTCCTACTATTAAATTTTGAAATTTTTTATAATAAATTTTGAAATTAAAAAAATTATAACTACAATATTTAGGTATGTCCTATTTTATTTTTTTATTATTTTTTGAATGGTAACATGACTTGAACACAAACCTCCTCAAGGTTGCAATAGTGAGCACCTTCTAGTGTACCATGGGTTCTTGTCCTCGTTTATTTTCATTATTATTAATAAAACTAAGTAGTTTAGTCAGTTGTAAAGAACTTGTCATGTTTGTCTTTTTATTAATGAAACCTAGTTAGGTGTTAGTGAGTGGTTTTGAAGGGTTTTTTTTTTTCCTTTTTTTTTTCTTGGGTGAATGGTGGCCTTCGTCTTCATAGCATTGAATGGTGAAGAAGAAAGAGATTTTGATCTTCAAAGTATTCTCCAAAACCATGTTAGAGACCTCCCATCCCTCTTCAAACCAAAAAATTTGCCTCTTTTCTTATCCCACGCTTTATGATCTTCCTTGAGTTGTGTGTTTGTTGTTAGATTTTGTTGTAGTTATTTTCATTGGTAATGTATTGGAAGGTTTTGGTAATGTATTGGAAGGTTTTATGAATTACAGTTGGCATACATGTACTGGGTACAAGGCTACACACTTAGTGAAGCAAATAAGCTACTTCAGGTAAGTCCAAATTTCTCCTCGAACCATGTATATTGAGATTTTATAAAATGAAGATTTACGATGAATATAGAAAGCCAGGCTTTTATTTAAAAGCACGTGATGTGTAATGACTGCGATTTTGAGTTCAGTTTGATTATTGTAAAACACTAGAATTATTACTTTTCATCAGTATAATGGTTGGTGGAGTTTATTAAATGTTTGATTGTGCAGTTTGGTGAAAACATGTCACTGGCATCCTTGTTGTTGACTTTATGGCTTATGGACTGGTCTCTTTTATGCTTGTTCCAGAACAAGATTTAATAATATTGAAAATTGATAATATCTCCGCGTGATCAAGAAACATGCAAACTGAGAAGTATAGTGTATGGGATTCCTAATCAATTTAGGTGATTGAGGTGACTTATTTATCAATTTGTCAGTCTTCTATCACAGCAAAGCCTTGAAATGATCTGTCAAAGCACTCTTATTTAGAAGTATATACATCAACAAATATTGGGAAATATAATATCAGTTCTCTCTTTAATGTTCCTCTCAATTTTGTCTCCATGGGTGCTTGAGAGGTTAATTTTCTCACAAAACTCCTAAAGTTACAAACATGGTTAGTGAATAGCGATGGATAGTTTTGGTTTCCTTTTTGGTTTGTTACACAGTTATCAATTTTAGAATGGAGAAATGTAATTCATTTAGCTGACTCTAACATAATTGTGACAAGGCTTTGATGATGATGACGATGACACGTAGTTGTCAATCTCGGTTTGGTTTGGCCTTTTTTTCATTTTGGTTGGTTACATGAAGTTCTCCATTTCTGTTTGGTTTGGCCAAAATTGCCAAACAGTTCTAGTTTGGGCCATTGTCTGAATTGATCCACCCATTAGAAGAAAGGTATTTTTTTAATTTTGATTTTTTTTGTTTGTCTTCATTTATGTGTATACATATTTCATATTTTTGCTGAAATGAAACTCTGAAACAGATCGCCAAAAGTTGAACCTGGCCAAAATAGTTAGTTTGAAGACAAATTGAAACGAGGTCCGAAATGAAATTTACAACTGTTAGGTTACGTCTTTTCCACTAATAAAGATAAAATAACTATGGAGATGGCACATAAAATAGAACCGTAATAGAGAGAAACTAATGTAAGGAAACAAGAGCCCACATAAACAATATACTTAACTTGGGACCCACAGAAACAAAGCAGAAAACTAAGAAAGAACTCAGTGCTGGTTTCCAGCAAAAACCCCTCCTTCATCTAGCTTTCCTTGGCTTAAAAATCTGTTATCCTATTTATTTACATTTGAAATAGAGCGAATTTTGGCAAAACTGAGTTAGAAAATTCATCTATTTTGTTTGGGATAAATGCAAACCTTTCCTTTCTATAGAATCCCAAGACAACATTTGAAGGATGTTCCTCAATGATTAGTGCACCATAATTGTACCTTGGAACAGCCAATACTTCTCTAGAACCAAGGTGATGTAGGACAAGCCCATAGTTCCCCCATGGGTCGACCAACCAATAGGCTCAGCCCATTCATTGTATGCTATTTAGAATTACTTTAGTTTATTTTATGGTTTATGTCTTTTAAATTTAGATGTATTAATCTTGACCATCAACAACATGTTTGGATGGTCCAAATTAGTTCTTGGTTTCTTTATTTGCCTCTATAAGCATTGTAATGCCACCTTGGCTATTCAGAGTTAATGATTAATGAAAATTTTCTCGAGTGATTTTCGGGTTTCCTGAGTTCTCTCTTCTTTTTCGCCCGTGATAGGGAGTTTAGCGTGAGGCCAATTATCCAGGGAAAAGCCTGATCTACCCCTCCTCTTGCCATATCTAGTCCTCCATCTTTACCCGCCCCGCGTCTGGTGCTTCACTCTGCATCAATTGGTATTGGAGCTATCAATCCACCCAGGATTCCTTTGTATCACAAGGTTTCACATGTGGACTTAAGGGATAGCTTGGTCACTCGAGTCAAGTGGACTCACCGAGTCACATGCTACAAGGATGAGTCAGATTGATTCACACTTTGGAGTCCAAAAGCCTTAGAAAGGATATAGAAGTTTACGAGTCCAAATGGTTAAAAATAAGATTTGTGTGAATGAATTTAGGTATAAAATGGTGTTGTCATTTACTTTTCACTCAATTAGATGAGCAAGGCAACCAATTTTCAAATCCTAAGTCACATTTGTGTACAGGTGCTTTTCACAGAATGCTGAAATTGCCACATCAGCGAATCTACAGTAAATGAATCCCACAGAAAAGGTTTTCTGTGCCTGGTGCAGAATGTTTTCTCAGTTGAAATGGTGATTTTCATGGTTGGTGCCAGAGAGAGGAAAACATCAATAGCAGAGATGAACGCAACAATAGCTAAAAGGAACACAACAATAGCAAAGAGGAACACAAAAATCTGTGTTTAGAATCCAATCGAATCTAACTATAGCAGAACAGCAAAGCCAATGTAGTTAAGAATAGGAATAGAGAGGAACACAACAATGCAAATTGAAATTGCAGAAAAATCTAGTCAAACAAAATTAACAACAAGAACAAAACATACCTTAGATTGAACACCGGAGCAGCCTCATTGCAGCTGATATCAATGGCCTTCGTGAATCAAAGATTTTTAATTTTTCTGGAATATAAAGGAGTTATCAATTCCCAATTTTCCCACTTTCTATTTATACAGTTATATCCTTAGTATTCTGGTGGTCATTCTTCGAACAAATGGCATTGCATGCTTTCTAAATTTGCCAAATGCAATAAAGTTTATATAGGCTAGATTTGATTTTTCTTAAAATTGCCAAAACCATTGACCCAGGCTATCATTATCATAGCTAAATATTCTTTGATTGCCAAATCCAGATATTAATGGGCATTTGCATAATGGATGAAAAATAGTTTTTCTTTATTCGTGGACCGAGGCAATATAGCTTTCATAATAACAATGTTTTTTTTCAGAAAGGCTTTAGTAACTAGTCTGTCATTAAGTAAATTTCTCATGATATTCTTTAACTTAGGAGGGCAAGGACAATTCCAAATCAATCCACAAGGAAGTCGGAGTCCCAATTTTCTTCCTTGAATGATACTTTAAGCTTATTTTCGGGCGAACTATTTATTTTTGCTAGGCCATATGCATTGACCTGAATTCTGATCCACCACGTGGAAGTGAAAGGATGAACTAGATATATACTTTTTCTCCAAATAGTTTTAATTAGAATATGGTTCTGTTGAATATTATCTCCTTGATTTTTGATCCTTTGCCCAACTTGGTAAGGATTAACTGGTGGTAAAGTCATGGGAGTTATCCCTAACAATCCTAACATATATATATCATCGCTTGATTATTAACTATTGTATCCCTTGTTCTCATGTGGTCTATCAGAGGCTCAAATGCTTACTTTATATGGATATTTATCAAAACAATTCCCTCAAAATGGAAACCAGAACTGAGGACGCAAAATATTTATAATACCATAGGAGGACCTCCAGCCCAAATTCTCATTTTCATTGCTCTTTACTCTTCAATCGTTGATATCAACAAATCCCTCAAAACGCAAATCGAAAAAGGAGAAAAATACGCCCATTGTGTTGCAGGAAAGGGGAAAATGAAAAACCCTGAAAAGAGAGACCTCTATCTTTCTATCTCCATCTCCATTACCGATTTTCATCTCCACAAGTTGAATGCAATCCACTATAAAGTCGTTATCAACTTACAAAACTCCCATTTTTTATTGTCGACTTCCTTGCCTCCACGTCTTCTTCTCCCGGTAGCATCAACTGTTTTCAGCGACCAAATACCGGTTTTCTTCTCCATGTACAGATGTAGTCCTCTTTTACTGGTTTTTGAGGTTGTGCATTTGGGCTCATTGAGGGATTGCTGAGACATTGGGGTGTTTGGGTGCATTGGGTTGTGCATTGAGGCTCGATTTTATGAGGCTATTTACACTAGGCTCAGTTGATGGTTTGAGATGGTGGGTGTGAAGAGAGGGGAAGGGTGAGATGGAATGCAGGGACTTGAGTCTGTGGCCACTCCCGTGTCTATGTTACTTGTCATACTTAAAAGGTTGATGTTTGAGTCTCTCACTCTGTGTTAGTTTTTTTTTATCTGTTTTTTATTTTTATTTTTATTTCCTCTGTGGTAGTTATAAAGAAGAAGATGGAAAGTCACTTTGTCTCTTTTTTTTCTTTTCTTTTCATGTTATGTTCGGAATCACTTTCTCGGATTGATTTTGGTTAAAAAAGTCATGACTAATGCTAACGATTTGACATAAAGTTGGATATTTCATTTGGGTTGACTGTCAACTAGAGAGGGGAATCATGGGCTTCTTCCATCAAAAGCGAATGAAGTGGAGCCAAGCTTTTGAGAAGGAGGGTTGAAGGTAGTTTGAGAGAGGAGGGATAAAGGTGGTGGAGGCCCTAAGATGATTGAAAGTGCAAGTATACTGCCTTGTGCTTGTTGGAATGCCTAAGGGGTATTTTCTTATCATTTTTCCTATAGAGAGTCATTTTGTTTTGTTTTGTTTTTTTTTTTTTTTCATTGATGACTAGAGCTGAAGTGTGGGGAAGAGGAATTGAGTTTTCTTTTGAAGTTGATCAACAGTCCTATGATGGATAAAATATTAAAACGGGAATGCAGACTTTGTAAATAAAATGGAAACAACCATGAATTATCTAACGATGGCCAAGGAAGAACACTAATGAGAGCCACATGAACATGGCTACTGTGACGAGTGGACCTGAAAGATAATCTACCATCATGGAATATCAAGGATCTTGGGTATTTGTGTCTTTGTAGTGAATGGTTTTATCACCTTAAATTACTAAGTAGATTACCTGATTTAATTTCCTGTGCTTTAAGAACATTTACATACTTCAAGGGGTGGTTCAATCATGAATGAGAGGAATTTTGAGCCCTAATTTCTTGCCACTGCTAAGGGCCATCTCCAGTTCCAGAAGCAAACCAATGAACACTTGATGCGAGTTTTACAGTCTCTTTCAATGTAATTTGATGGATGCTCTTAATGTGATTGAGGAAAGCAATGTTTGTTTGCTTCCCATTTCATATTTTAGAGATTTAGTGTTGTACTTTTCTTTTCTATTTAATAAGATTTTAATTGTATTGCTAAAAAGGAATGCTATTAGTGGATTGACATTTGGATATGATGTTCTATAAATGTGGAATGGTGCAATTTGATAAATGTTGGTGTTGACTACTCCCTGTGAGCATTTTATATCTCTTCTATCAGAATGGTCTATAGTAATGGTTAATAGGATGAAGGGATGATTTATAAGGTTAAATTATGAAGTTAGGTAGGATGATTTTCTGAAGTCAGTGGTGCTGGCTTGCTTTCTATTCATATAAGCATACAAGTTTTGGAAAGTATGATTCTTTGAAATGTGGAAAATTGGACAATGGTTGCCGCTTTTATAGGTTGACAAAAACTGAATTGTGGATGTGGATGAATTATTCACATGAAAATTGAACATAGATTTCTATGAGGATGATTGTAAACGTGGGTATTTTTAGTCTATATTTGAATGTCTCAATAATTCTTTAGAAGGATTTCAACAATGCAAATACGGTTTAACTTGACCATATGAACATTTGTATCTAAAACTAAAATTTATCAGTACATATTCATTGATATCAGGAATTTTTATGTTAATATCGGCAAATTTTTTTGTCGAAGTTTATGAATACTGTGTTTTTACATTGTGAACTATAAAATGGCTATTAGTGTATATTCATTGATATCGAAAAATTTTATGTTGATATTGACAAATTTTTTGTTAACATCGGTGAATACTCTTACACCGTGAGCTAAAAACTGGCTATCAATCAATTTTCATTGATGTTGACAAATCTTAAGTTGTTATTGTTGAATTTTTTGTTGAAATCAAGGAAGACTCCGTCTTAAACTTCGAACTAAGGAAAAGAGATGATATGGAGATGAAAGTAAATAAGGCAGAGAACACGAAAGTATAGGGGGTTCATGAGATGAAAAGATGAAAATGAATGGAGGAGAAGAAAAGAGATGAGAAGATGGGAAGAGGTGTGGGTTCGAATATGGAGATGAATGAAGAAGATGAGAAGATGGCCTAGGGTTGGAGATGATTTGAGGTGTAGATTAACTGAATGCATCAGAAAAATCATGAGTTTTGATAGTGGGATGAAAAAGGATGAGCTCCAACACATTTTCTTCTTCTTCTTCTTTTCCTTCTTCTTTATCTCTTCTATCAATTTGGAAAATAAGAGTCTAGTTGACATCGACGAATTGGGGCAGAATGGGAAAATAAAGGAGGGGATTTGGGTCCGAGGTGGTCCTCTTCTATTAAAAATATTTGGGATTCAATTGTGGTTCTTATTTTTAGTGGGATGTTTTTTTTTTTAATCCCCCTACTTTATAATAGAGGAGCTTTATTGATATACTTCTAAAAATAGGATGGTGCCCCAAAAATTATCATGGTTATTGATAATTCTCCATGTCATGATCGTTTTACAAGTTTGTTTTGTGAAGCAAGGTATAAAAGCCAAGGTCCTCCATAGATTTTAGGTTTCTATACTCGTCTAATGATTTTTTGTCTTGACCATTTTATGTCAAGTGATAGGTCGTTGCCACCTTAGCTCATAGAATCATTTCTATATTTTGCTGAAGTATGGCTTTTAAATTTTAGAGTTGCGTATTTCTTCTTTATCCAAGTCAAGGCTTTAAGCTTATTTGAAGGATAATTTGAGATTTTGCGTCGGTATTCCTGTATATCAGATAGATGTAAGTTTACCATTAGTTGAAACTAAGTTAATGCATGAACATTTTACATTGCTATATTGCTGGATTTTAACGGAAAATTGTCACACTTCACTCCATCCACTTCTTGTTCTACCTACTACTTCCCCTTGGAGGGCTATCAACCTGCATAGCCAAACTTTTCCCTACCATTGTTGTTGGTGGCTTACGTTGTACATGCCCAAACCATCCCAAACGGGTTTATCTAATTTTATACCAATAGTGTTACCCCTAAATGCTCTTGAAAGCACTCTTTTCTAATTTTATTTTCGTAGTTTTACCACACATTCGCCTCAATATTATCAACTCTAGTACATCCATTTGAAATATTTAAAATAATTCTGTACTATAAGTTACTTTATTTTCTTCTTTATCAAACCAGATAAATGTATCTATTTATTCATTGGATACTTCCGATGTCATACCTTGATCAAAGTTTGATAGTTAATTTTTCTGTAAGTATATGTTCAGGCTACTTGAATTCGTAAGTTTATATTATTAGGTCTCACGTTTGGGGGATATTTTACTTTTATCAACTCTGCGTTGATTGTTTGATGTGAAAGAGGTTGTTAAGTAGTTCACCTTTTCCTTGTTTGCTTGCAGAGTAAACGTCCATCTTTTCCGAAGCTGGAATCCATAAAGAGGGCAACTGCTGATATTGTGAGTCAATATAGATTGTGTACTGCTGACAAAATGCTGTTTACATTAACAACTATACATCACAGATGTACATGTTGTAGAAGTTACAGATGTACATGTTGTAGAACTTGTGAAATCATCAAGCCGAAACATCTGAGCCGGTTGAATGCTGGTCCAATTACTTAAATGAGAGAACTACTAAAGATGGCATTGGCACTAAGCAAGCTTCTCTCTCTCTCTCTCTCTCTCTCTCTCTCTCATGAACTTAAAGTTATCCTTTTAATTGCATAATCGGTATTTTTAACTAAAGTCTACTTTGTGAAAATGGCTTTGAGTCTCCAAGACCATGTATAAAGACATGAAAAAATGAAGTTACTAAATTGAACAATCAACACAGGTTGGAGACAATTCTTGCAGTACTCACTGGATCTCATTCCTTGAACTAGTTTGGTTGAAGCTGTTAGTAGAACCGTTATAATCTGCACACATTTGTATGCATCTATCTTGTCCACCATTCTCATGAATTGTGATTGATATATTTTGGACTCCAGATACATGATGCGTGTTCTTGGGATAGTTTTTTGGACAAAAAGATTTGTGTGTTATAATCCATTTCTGAGAAAAATAAATCTCACAGCATATTTTCTTTGAAAAGAATTTATAATATAGCCAGGAACTGTCAGTGAATTTTTCTTTTCATTTTCTCATCTCCTATCTTAAATTCCTAGGCAGCTTCTTTGCAACAGCAAAAAAGTTAACCTTGAACCTCCAACCAATGGCGCCACCACAATTTCAGATATGACCAAAACTTTTGAACTGTTTGTGTGGCTTGCTCTATTGGTTTGGTCAAAATGGTCATCAAAACAATGGCTGTGATCAGGTGTGATGTCTAGTTGCTGATATTCACAGAACTTTTTCACTTGGATATGTATCCTAGATCTATGGATTGTCAATGTCCATATTTGGTTGTGTATTATGGATTGATCCAGTATCTTTCTAGATATGCATCAACATAGTTTTTTGGAAGATAGATAAAATATTCTAAATGAAGAAAAAAAAAATTACACCAAATGGGGAAGCTCTAGGACTTGAGGAATGGCTTGGTGGTAGGCATCCCGTTTCCCATACCACCCACCAGGGATCGATCCTTGGTGGGTTCTTTAATTTTCCTCCCTGCTGGCTAGTGAGCCAACCAAGCCAAAAATGAAAAAATAAAAAAAATGAGGGAAGCTCCCTAACAATTGCAGTTCCACATTTGGAGGTGCAAACAGGAGAGAGTGAAGCCCCGAAAGAGGACACAGAGGGCCAACCAGAAAAAGGAGCCCACAAGCTGGGCTAGCTCAACAAAAGCAAAAAGGAGAAGAGCCCACAAACCGGGCCATCTCAATACACAGAACTGGACAATCCCAGAAGAAAGATCCACCACCACTGAACCTTGTAATACATCTCGAGTTTGTCAGTGTGTAATTAGCTGTGATGGTTGTTCACTTACGATAGAAGAAACTGAAGAAAGTAAAAGAAAAGAAGAAAGAGTTGGAGAGGGAGGGAGGTCATTCAGCATGGTGCTGGGGATTAGCCCCTTATATGTATTTTAATGAAAGACCATGAATTACGAAGTCAGAGAAGTTTATCAAAATTTCCTGAATTGAATTAAAACTATAAAACGAATCCTGTTTGAATGTCAACAGTGACAGTGATGGCGCAGATAGAGCCCCAAACACAACTAACCTGCCCTGAATATAGAAAGTTAACCCGGCCCGACCCATTTAAGTGTGTGTGTGTGTGTGTGTGTGTGTGTGTGTGTGTGTGTTTGTTGGGGGACTATACAAGTTTAAATCTGTCCATCTGAAACTCATATATGACAAAAGAGAGTGAAAAAAAAAATAGAGAGAAAGATGATTGATGTTTTTGTACTTCCTAGGTTAACCTGCCTTTTGTTTCATTTTTTGATGATTAAATGATTGTTGGTCTAGTCCTGTTAAGTTTGCTTGCACAAGGCACACACCTTATTCATCTCACTTACCTAACTTGATGCAAAATTTTTTTTTGATACAGCTTGTAGGCCTTTCCAAAAGCCTTGTTACTTTAACTTGGGAAGGTAATAATTGCTCTACAGTGGAAATATCTGGACTTGATATCGGATGGGGTCAGGTAATAATAATTTTGATGAAATCTGACAATTTCTTGCATGACCTTCTTTCATTCTAAACAAACATTGCTCGTGTATTCTAATGTCTATAAAAATTGCTCTATCTTTAGTGAACTCATTTCAAGTTTACATGGATACATTCGTAACTTGAGTGCTAATAAGCCTTTGGTTTGTGAGGAGTAATGGCAATCAAAATAATAAAGATGATCTTCCAGGAAGATGTCTAATGGCCTCAGACATGTTTTGGGGGCTTGTTGTGAGGTAAAGAGAAGGGGAAAGTAGTTGGTATAATAGACCTAGCTGGATTGATGTTGACTAGGCTGGATCATGTATTGATTCATGTCTCTAGTTTAACCTAACAATGTATTAACTATTGAAGTTGAACTCAATGTTTATGGTTGTAAGTCTTGGCCTATTAAAGAGATATGCCAGAAATGTACAATAGGAGCATAATTTCACCATCTAATTTTGTCCATTTTACTGATTACCTGGGGTAACTTTTGATTATTCTTTGAACAGACCCATGGTTCCCCATGGGTTGACCCGCCTTTGGGCCCAGCCCACCTATTTTTAGTTTTTTTAGGGTTTTATTTGCATATTTATGTTTTAAGTTGTTTTTAAGTGGATGTTTTAATCTTAACCATATGATTGTTGCAATGGTTGAGATTGGTCTTAGGGTTAGTCATTCTCTATTTAAGCAATGTAAACCCTCTTTGGCCAGTTAGAGTTATTGATGATTAATGAAATCTGAGTGTTTTGGGATCTTTCCCAAGTTTTTTTCGAGTTGTCCTTGAAATCTCTAAGTCCTTCAATTTGGAGTTTAGTGAGAGCCCAATCGCCTCCGGTTCGGAGTTTGGTGAGAGCCTAATTTTTTTTTCTATCTTCATCTTCTACCTTGCCCTCCCCATGTCATTCCCTCCGTTCTGCATTATGACTTGCTTAACCAGTAACATAAATAGTAATAATAATAATAATCCCTATATGGCATGATTTTACTCTTAATTCAAAGTAGAGAATATCCTTCACAGCTCTGGCGTTGGCATCCTGTCCATGTTGTTAGAGGTTCACTGCTCTGTGTTTTGGCCTGTCATTTTCTTCAAATGAATCCAACATTATAATGACTTTATCCTTTCTTTCTTCCCTGCTTTCACTGACACAGCTTAAGCATTCAATTTCTGTCTTTTTGCTTTATGCTCACTCATTTTCGTTTGTATTTCTTGTAGAGAATCCCACTGAAATTTGATGAAGAGCGGGGATTATGGATTCTTGAAAGGGAATTGCCGGTAAGTTTTTTGAGTTGCTGTTTTTCTTCTCTCTCTCTCTCTCTCTCTCTAATTGATTCTGTGTTGGTGCTGTTGAAAATATTTAAATCGGCAATTGAACTTTTGATTTTAATAGGCTAGCTAATTTCTTTTTTAAATATTTATTAGTTGTTGCTTTCATATATTTAATACTTCTCTTATGTTCAAATTGGCTGCCTGAGTTGGGAGCTTTGACAAAATAGACATGCACATTCATGTTAGTGCATGGTTAGCTAGCCTTGAGTCAAGGATTAAAACTCTGGACTTGGGACCCAGCTTAGACCCGTTAGAGTCGCGTCAAGTGAGTGGACTAAGCCGAGCCACACTGGGTTTCTTCATGAGCCCTCCAAATATCCAACAAGTATGAAAAAATAGATAAAAATGCCCCATGTGTGTAAATTTTGCTAAATCTTTTTTTTTTATTTTAATACATTTTCATGATTTGATTGTGTTTTGTGACTCAATTATATAAGTTGATAGGGTGAATCAGGTTTGATCACTCAAAGTAGTTGCACGACGGGTAAATTAAGTTGACTTTAGGCTACTTATATAAAGAGGTTCATAATGAGAGGCACAAGTTTGATCACCCAAGTCATATCCGACTCGGCCAAGCCCTATGCAATCAGGTACGAGTCCCATGGGACCTGACTTGGTCAAGGCTGAGTCCAAGTTAACTTGGTTGAGTCAACTTAGGGTTTTGCCAATTTTGTAATCCTTGCTTGATGCTTGAAGATGGCAAATAAATATGGCGATGACGTTAAATTACATGGTAGAGATTGGTCCATGCTGACATTGGTTTACATTACGGAAGATATTGTATGCCTGAACTAAGTTGCCTTACCCAAGACCTTGTGGATATGAAGTGTGAACCTTTCAGGTGTAGTGAACCAAGAACCGAAATCTCCCATTACCTAATAGCTATTGGTTTTACTACCCACCTTCCCTAAGGCTACTGGCTTTTCCCTTGAGAGTGGACAGGAATAACATGGAATTAATATCAAATGGGAATTAGCATAAAATTGCCATCTTAAGCTCCTTTGCAACCTTAATCATTTTGATTTTAGAGCTCTTTTTTAAATGTTTCTCCATGTATTGTGTAACAAATGGGGAACGCAATGTTCTAATTTATCTTGTTTTCACTTCTCAAAATCATTTGCCTGGTAGTGCTCTCAGAAAATTAGGCAGAAAATATATTCGTGTAACTTTGATTTGCTTCCAAAAAATGAACTATAACATTTCTCACATAATTCATCTGAAAAAACTATACTGCAATTGATGTATATTTCTAGGAAAGTTAGGAAACCTACATTGTGAGCTTTAATTAATGCTTTGGTCACAGGAAGGACGATATGAATACAAGTATATTGTGGATGGTGAATGGACATGCAATGAGTATGAGCTGGTAACACATCCCAACAGCGATGGTCATGTCAACAATTACATCACAGTAAGGTTTTCCATTCACAAAGCTGCAACCTGCCTTAATTAAGCTACTCCTGAGTCCTGAACCTAAAATGCCTCTTATTTACTTTTGTTGCAGGTTGATAGCAATGATCACGACTTGAAAAGCAAGGTAAGACGAGACCATTTGATGGATTATGATGCTGATCTAGCACAGATGGATCGTGTTACAATCAGACGTTTTTTAAAAGCATATACAGAAGATTAGCAGTAACTTCCAATTGGGAATATGCTACACAGCCACCATCCCTGTATGTATGTATGTAAAGGAAAGTATATAGAGATGAAACAATCATGTCACATTATTCACTCGAATAAAATAATCGAGGTACTCATTTCTAAATTTTCAAGAAACTTCTCTTCAGTTTTGCTCCAATGAGTATATCCGGCTAAAGGAGGATTAATTATTGTTCCATAGGATTCATAGTGCAAGTTGTTAAAAATGAGAATATCCAAAATGAACATCAAATGACCTTTCTTTTAGGGAAATAGATTCAAAAGATGGGAAATGAATATCCACTTATCAACCAATAATTTAATAAATTGGAAAGTAAAGGTCCTATCTACATCTCCACCGAGTATCTTTTACTTGTTACCTCGTATATTTCACCTAGCACATCTTTAATAATTCTTTGGTAGAGTTCATTTCACCATTTATTCCTATGTATTCAACTCCTATGCATTTTAATGCAAACAAGCGGGCCCTTACTAATCTTTTAAAAAATATATTTCAAAGAAAATTATTAACTTATAGAAAAAAAGGTCCTGATTAAACAAATATGCAGTGTGAGATATTTGCTTTATGTATATATGCATCAATTTCCTCCCGTAATCATATAACCTTTTGTTTAATCCACATGAAATCCTTGTAATTACTAAGCAAAGATTTTTTACATTGCAGTTAAAAGTGAAGGACTAAATGTGATGACCCGAATTTTTATTTTCAATTAAAATTTGTTTTGACCTTTGATTTGATCTGTGATGGACCCTACATGCATTTGTGTTATTCTATTTTAAAAAAATTTTGAAATTATTTGTGAGACCATGTTTTGCTAGAATTTAGCATAGTAAGAAGTCTGGCTCAACCAAAATACTAAAATTGATTAGGTCTCTTCTTATTGTATTTCCTATCTCAACTCCACATTGAAATTTATATTCAATCCCAACTTGTGTATTAGAGTCTAAGTAGAAATAGTTTTCATTGGCTAAATCTGATTTGAGAGTAAGTGTTTTTTCTAGGACTCTTGTTTTTAGCTTTCTATATATAGAACACCAACCTCATTCCTTGGGTTAGCTACGAATCTCATTTAAATCTTTTCCTCCCTTCCCTCCCAGAGTGCTCTCTTCAGCCCTCTGTGTTCTTTTTCTCTTATCTTTCATATTACTATTATAGTTAATTGTCTTAATTCTTTACACATGACAGCATGGTCCCTAATCCCTTTGGTGAGGCCATCTTTGCTATGGGTTCTGTGCAATCAACATCTAGCCCAACCCATGTTAGCCCTAACCCACCTGTTGTTCTTCTTTCTTCATCCAGCCAAAGAATTATATTCCCGCTCCCCTTCTTCTTTTCACTTCACCGATCACCACCATGACTTACCCCTCGCCAACCTCACCATTGTCGCTGTTACCAACCACCCCATCTTCACAGTCTCATCTCACGACCCTGCTATCACCTTCACCGAACCCATCTGCAACCTCAGTGCCCATGTCTGCTCCTTGCTATCCTTCTTCTCGTTTTCTTCATGCTCCCTCTTCTCCTTCTGCTTCATCCTCCTCGTCCAACCGGAGCCCAGCTCTTCATCTTGTTCTTCTTGTTTTCCTTTTCTTCCATTTTTTTTTTTACTCCTCTTCTATGCTCAGATCCAAATCGAGGTAACCTAGACCTCTGTCACCGTGCTTTTCCTCTCTTCTTGTTTTTCTCCTTCCCTCTGTTTCCGATCCTCTTCTCCTTCTCCTTTCCTTTCTTGTTCTCTGTTTCTCTTTCTTCTTTCTCTTGTTCTCTTTCTCGTTCTCTGTCTCTTCTTCGTTCCCTCCTCCTTTTCCTTCTGTCCAAATGGGATCCCAGCATGCAACCGAGCCCATCTCCCTGCTCCCCTCATGTTCCCTTCACAGCATGTTTTTCATTATCATACTAATGTCATGACTGCATCATCTCATCGAGCTACTGGTTCTTCTCCTCCCATCTTCTTTCTTTTTCTTCTACTTCCCTCCATTCTCTCCTCCGTGTTCTTCTTCTTTCTCCTGTGTTCTGATCTCTTCTACTCTTTTTTTTTCTCTTCCCTGCCATCATCAAGAACTCATTGCCCTGTACCCTGTACCCAAGCCGATCTACACTTCAACCTCTGTTGCTCTTTGGCCACCTTCTGAGTTTCCATGCACCATCGTTTTCCTCCCTCCTCTACCATTCTCTCTCTTTTGCATTATTTTCTTCTTTGTTTTTTCTCTGATTTCATCTTAACACTGTTTCTTCTCCATCTTGTGTTCATCTTGTTCCCCTTCTTCTCCACCAGTTTCCATGCTCGTTTCTGCTCTTTCCTTTCCTTCTGCAAACCTACCCAGATTCTATTTCCCTGAAACGAGCATAACCCACTTCTCTTTTCTTTTCTCTCTTCCTATTTCCTTTCGTTCTTCCTGTTTTCTGTTGTATCTGTTCCACCCATCTCAGCACCGAGCCATATGCTGGTTCACTGCACTATTCCCGTGAGCCCAACGACTGCAACCCATCTTCATCTCTATCTCACATTTCCTCTCATCTTCTCCTTTCTTCCTTTGTTTCTTTCCTTCTCCTTGTCTTCTTCTTCCCTTACCTATCTCTCCATTGCTGTGTTCTGAAACCCAACCAAACCCAACTTAGACTCTCTTTTCTTCTTCTTTGTTCTCTTCCTTCTTCTTCTTTGTTTTATCGTTTTCCACTCTCTTTCCCATGATCAGAATCCAAACACCTTCATCTTCTTCCTTCTTTTCTGTTGTACCAAATTGAGCACAACCAACCACTGCTCCTAGCCCACCTGTTTAGTTAAATAAACTGGGCCCAATTCAAGATTGACTCATCACTTGTGACTCCTCCGTGAACCACTAATGCAACCCACATTTTTGACCCACCTTGTATGCATGTTCAATTCACGTCTTCCTTTACAATTTAGCAACTTGGGCCCCCACAAAGATATGCCAAAACCGGGTCTTATCCACGTCTGGAAAACTTTACTTGAGCCCATAAGAGCAACCTACTTGGCCCACTAGAGACATATGCAGAATTCAAATTACTTGTCCCACTTTATGACTAAAAAATGTGGGCCCAATGTTTAACCATGACTTGGTAACCCAAATCCAAGTGTGATGTATTAATCCACACATGAACCGGAATCGTGGCCCACTCATTGATTTTTGAACTTTTTATGTAGACCCCAGTTCATGATTTAATATATTGGAGCCCATTGACTAATTGCTACATCATTCATGCCTAATTCCAACCCATTTAGCCTATGTGCATGCATGATCCCCATCACATAAGTTTATGGCCAGGCCAAGCTAAGCCTATTAAGCTGTATATGAACCCAAATCTTAATTGTGATTATCGATCATTAGCAAGCATCCACAATGAGTCATCTAGATATTTGGGTTAGGACAAATTAGATTTATTGATCGTTGTTGATTATGTTACCCTAGTACTTGAGTTTTCTACTCCTTTTCTCAATTATGCTTTAAATTGTAAATTTTGGTTTTACTGAAATAATTATAAGATTTTCGAGGATTATTGCTGCCTTTTATTTCTTTGATATTCGCTAGACTTGATATTGTTTCCGTTAATATTATCTTGTTATAAATTAAATTGATTTACATATTATTATTAGTGATTTGTTATTCGATTTGAGAATGATAGAATTTTAATGAAAACTTGATGTCATTGGATTAATTTATATTTCAAACCATGATCTTATCGTGCACTTGAAATTGTGAATTGAAAATTCATGAATTTTTGGATTTTGTTATTTGTATATCATTATCTCAAAGGCATTCTCTAAAGTATGGGCAACGCATCATGGGGACTCTCACACGCGGATTTTAGCCCCTTTTTGGGTATGACATTGGGATTGGGATCCCTTTATGCGAAATTTCTAGTCTGCAACTATATCACTTTGTTTTGTGGAGATTACAAATATCTCATGCCTTGTGTTAACTTTGGATATGAAAATGGCTTGTATTTGATAGGTACTTTGTATTTGGCGCAGGCTTAATTTTGACGAGCATACTTTGTTATTTGGTTTATTGCGGATATACCTTATCTTTAGGTTAGTTTTAGGATGTTGCTCCTAAATTGTGATGTCTTGATTAAACCTTTTTGTTACATCGGAGATTTTACATTTTTATCCTTGTTAAATTTGTATTTAATAATACTAAAGATATGACTTTCCTAAGTTAGTGACTTTGGTTCATGATTTATTTCATATTTGCATTGATTACTACTTTGCTATTGATATTTTGATCTGAACTGTTTCCCTTGTTACCATAGTTTAAGCAATTGTGAAATTACATTTGAAATGTCTAAATTCATACTCCATGACCCAATTTGTAATAAATTTGATTAATTGTTGATTATCTTGCTTATTTCCTCCATCTCATGTAAACTCTACTGAAATCCAATTTTTGCAAGTTTGTAGTTTATTTGATCTTATTATTTGATTTCATCACCTTTGAGATTGCCATATTCTGCTCCATGTTGATTTGTTTGAAACCGTGGCTTCTTAATTTGATACCTTGATTGTTACCCGTTTGTTATGGTTTCATAGTGGGTTTACTTGCAAAGTCGTACTCACCTCCTTTATTTGTCCTTAGATTTCGTAATTGAGCTAGACATGAGAGATATCTAACCTGCATGCGGGACTGGGATTGAGGAATGAGTTGCGAGAATTTTGCATTAAACATTAGTAGCATGTGTAGAAATTCTTTTTTGTTTATGTAAGTATTGCTCAAAGAGATTTATTAATTAAAATTTCTTTTACTTTAATTATTATGAACCCGTTGTGCCATGTAATTTGAGGGTCCCAAGAATCTCAAATTTCAGAGCGTGACACTAAAAGCAAGAGACTCACCAAGGGGAATCAAATTTACTTCCTTCTGATAGGAAATGATTGTCCATCTAGTGCGCTAGTAAATTAAATCTTAGCAAATTAATAGTCCCATCTATCTCATTTTTCATCCCTCACTTCTCACCCTTTTAATATCCCCTTCATGAAAACTTCATTTAATAAGAATTTAATAAGTTTCATACATGGCAGGGGAAATGGGCCCTAAGGTTCTATACAGTTGATCCATTTGGCAAAGGCTACCCATATGTGAAAGGCCATAAGACCTTATAAGGTGATCAAACTCAAAATTTTATCGGACAGATTTAATTGTGCTACTGCTATCGAAAAGGTGCAAAAAGTTCCCAGACAGGAAAATTCATTGTAGAAATTCATAACCTTTTAGTAAGAATAGTAGTAAGGCGGAGTTATGCATGTTATGACATATTTTTTTAATTCACCTTGTTTGGGTGAAAATTCATGACGGGAGTGTACTGGGGCTATGTGTGTCCCGGTTTGGCCAATAAGCCCTCTTTAGCCTATTTAATTTATTTCAATAATTGATTTTCAAATAACTGTAAGTGACTGGAGGTGGTGGTCCACTTGACCATCACCCATTTTCATAACGGATTCAGAAACGGTCATCTCCCTTAAGGCCATTCAGTACCATTCAATCCATTTCCGTTTTCTGCCATTACAGTCCATGAAACGTTCAAAGTTATGGTCTTCTGTGATGGGGAGGAAGGCTATAAAAGCCATGGGACTCTCTTGTCTTGGATTACACGAGCTTGGCATTCCCATCCACGAGCCTGCATAAAGAGAAGAGCAAGAGAGTCATTCGTTGTTTTTCTTCCAGCTTCTCCGATTAAAGTTTCAATGGAATCAGGTATGTTTGCAGTTCTGTTTCGATTTTAATCCTGCTGTTGTATGGTGAATCCAATCCGTTAACTTGATCCGAAATGGGCCGTTTTGGTTAACAAGTGGTATCAAAGCCAATGGTATTTGTGTTGGACGGGTTGGAATTTCAGAAAAACCGGACCTCTGTTTTTCGTTTTTTGCCAGAACAGTTACAGAGCAAAAAAAAAAAAAAAAAAATTTACAGTGGACCGTCGCCTGGGGCAATGGCCGTCCGGCAGCAGGCGCTGCGCGCTGGCGCAGCCGCTGGCAGGCGCTGCACAGCGGCGCAGGCGCAGCGCTGCGCCCAGCGGCAGCGCCGTATCAGAAGAACAAAAAAAAAAAAAGGTTCTGCAATCGTCGGCCGGCGACGGGAAAGGACCGGCAGCCACTGCCGCTGGCGTCGCCGGCCTCGGGCGGGACCCCAGCCGCCGTCCGCGGCCCCTGCCGGCGTGACTGGGGACCCCGGCTGTTCACCGTCTCTGTGAAGGAGACGATGAACAGTACGGGTCGAGTTTCGGGTCAGCAGGGTCGCTTGCGGGTCAGGCCGATGACCTGACCCGACCTGTTGTTCCTGACCCGGACTGTAGATCTGGATCCGACCCGGCGTACAGGTCAGGCCCGACCCAACTGACCCGGTTCAACTGGGATTAAAATAGACTGGGCACCGGTTTCGGGTTTCAGTCCGACCCGGGTCGATTGACCTGACCCAGCCCAACATAACAGAAAATATAAATGACTGGTCAGGTCCGACCCGACCTGACCCGACCCCGCCCAACCTGTCAAGCCCGATTGGACTGAACAGGTTATTTTATGACCTGGGTCTGACCCGACCCACTGGCCTGGCCTGTTTGAATAAAGTATTATTAATCTTTTTGATAATTGTATGTTTTAAATAATTAAGTCATTATAAAATTGATCCGTTCCGATCAGAACCGTCCATTTGACATATTTAAATGCTGTAATTATTCTGATGGGACTGGATCATTTAATTATGATCAGATCAAGGCCAGATCAAAGAAAAATGGACGATCAAAACCTTATTTTGATCATAACGGACACATATGATATCGGATTTTCGATCCGCTTCTTTTGTTGTGTTCCTTATGATGAGATCTACCATATTAGTGAATTTAATTCCCGATCCAATGGTTCAATGATCATATCATAAGGTTTTATGCATGTTTAACTCATTTAATTTCATGTTTTCCGCTTATTGTTTACATGATTAATGTTGTTTGAGTTATAATTTGTTACATGCATGATTGTTTGATGAATAAATTAGTGTCATAGGTTTCAATTTGGAATTATGAGTTAATTAGGTAGTCACCAAAGTGGCCCAGTTACGATGAAACTCATATTTTACATATTGAATAAGAGATACCACATATGACACTTAAATTACAATTTCACTTAAAGGATAGATAATCGACCCAAAGGAGTTTATCTTTCGATTATTTGAATATTGGATAAAACACATTAAAGGATGTTTTGTGAATTCGTGTTGATCTATGCCCAAAGGTGGGATCTCACTTATTCACTTGATAAATTGTGTTTTTATCAAATAATTGAGAATAATTAAATTAACATGTTGCATTTGACCCAAAGGTTATTTGTAATAGTGTAAAATGATTATTTTGTTGTAAGTTTCCCTGTGAATTCAAAGCATTATAGAATTGTGAAAATAATAGTTTATATCTTCTTTTACAGCTTCTTCCTCCAGATCATTGACTCTTCCCTCGTGCTTAGGGACAATTCCCTTATTAGATGGATCCAACTACCCCGAATGGTTAGACATGTTAGCATTGACCATAACCTTTCTCGACTTAGAAATGGCCTTAGATGAGCCCATGCCTCCTGCCCTCACCGATCAGAGTTCTGCGCCTGAAAAGGCGAAACATGAACAGTGGCACAAATGTGACAAGAAATGCCAAAAGATCATAATGACTTCAGTTTCTAAGAGTATTAGGGGATCACTTGATCCAAAGAAACATGCCAAGGAACTCTTAGAACAGATCAAGTCACAATTTGAAGTGACTGACAAAGCATTAGGTGCCACATTAATGAACAAATTGACAAACATGCAGTACGATGGGACGAAGGGAGTTAGGGAACATATCCTACTCATGTCTAACCTTGCATCCAAGTTGAAGGATATAGACATGAGTATCTCAGATGGATATTTGATCCAATTCATTCTGGATTCCCTTCCCCCTGCATTTGGCCCGTTTAAAGTTACTTACAATCAGAGCTCTAGTCGGTGGACCATAACTGAACTGATCGCAAGATGTGATCAAGAAGAGAGGAGGCTTAAGGCTGAGGGGCAATTTCAAGTAAACTTAGTCTCCCAAGTTAAGGGCAGGAAAGGTTTTAGAAACCTCAAGAACAATGCCAACACGCCCAAGGTAGATCCGAAAGGTCAGAAGCCGATGAAGAGAAAAGGGAAGAAAGGGTCCGAAAAATGTCACTTTTGTGGCAAGAAAGGACATTTCAAGAAGGACTGTCTCAAAAGGAAAAATTGGTTTGAGAAAAGAGGTAAGCAAGGAAATTTATCTCTTGTATGTGAAACCAATATTATCAATGTCCCATCTAATACATGGTGGGTAGACTCTGGTGCAACCGTTCACATTTCTGGTTGTATGCAGGGATTCCTTTCAACCCGGAGGCCAAGTGATGGGGAACGAACCATCGTTATGGGGAACCGGAAGGAGTCAAGAGTCAAGGCAGTAGGCACATATAGGCTGGTGCTAGATACCGGATTCGTTTTAGATCTGCCGAACACCTTCTATGTTCCGGAGATTTCCCGAAATTTGGTTTCCATTTCTCAGTTGGATGTGAAAGGATATGTTTTTAATTTTGATAGCGGATCTTTTAAACTATTTTTCGATAATATAATGATTGGTAGTGGTTTATTGTGTGATGGTTTATATAAGTTACAGCTAGATATTTTATATACACAATCACTAACTACACACCATGTTACTTGTGGAATGAATGTTGGCATGAAAAGAGGACTGATAAAAGAGAACTCCTCCATGTTGTGGCATAAACGGTTAGGACACATCTCGAAAGAGAGAATGTTGAGATTAGTGAAGGATGGGTTATTGCCAACCCTTGATTTCACTAGTTTCGGTCTCTGTGTTGACTGTATTAAAGAAAAACAGACACAAACAATCAAGAAAACTGCCACACGAAGTTCTGAACTTCTGCAGTTAATCCATACGGATGTTTGTGGAAAGATAGATATACCTTGTTTTACAGGAGAACAATATTTCATCACATTTATAGATGATTACTCACGTTTTGGTTTTGTCTATCTTATTAAAGAAAAATCTGATGCTTTGACTATGTTCAAAATATTCAAGGCAGAAGTAGAAAAGCAATTAGATAGGAAGATCAAAATTGTGAGATCAGATCGTGGTGGTGAATACTATGGTAGGTACACTGAAGCGGGCCGTAACCCAGGTCCGTTTGCAAGATTCCTAGAATCCGAAGGTATTGTTGCCCAATACACAATGCCTGGAACTCCTCAGCAGAATGGAATTGCTGAAAGAAGGAATAGAACTCTGTTAGATATGGTTAGGAGTATGGTTAGTAATACTTCGTTACCCGAGTCTATGTGGGGTGAAGCACTGAAGATGGCCATGTATATTTTAAATAGGGTTCCTAGTAAAGCAGTTCCCAAAACTCCTTTCGAGTTGTGGACTGGAAGGAAACCCAGCTTAAACCATTTCAGAGTTTGGGGATGTCCATCTGAAGTGCGAGTGTATAATCCACAAGAAAAGAAGTTAGACCCTAGAACTGTGAGCGGATATTTTATTGGTTATCCAGAGAGGTCTAAAGGGTATCGATTTTACTGTCCTAATCATTCACTAAGAATAGTTGAGTCACATAATGCTAAGTTTTTGGAGAATCATGACAACAGTGGGAGTAGCGAGGCTAGAAACATTATATATAAGGAGATTAGAGATGGGCCTCAATCCTCTACTCAAGATGGATTAATGATTCCACTCGATATAGGGGCATTCCCAGAACGATCTGTTGATCCAATTCCTCAAGATACACAACCAACTCCTCCAATACAACCAAACATTCCTGAAGAAAATCCGGAAGTATTGAGAAGGTCGACTCGTATGAGAAGGCCTGCTGTTTCGGATGATTATGTTGTGTATCTAGAAGAATCGGATATTGGAATTAAAGAAGATCCAAAAACTTTTAATGAAGCTGTACACAATGACAATTCTGATAAATGGTTAGATGCTATGAAAGAAGAATTAGAATCCATGGCTGTAAATGATGTTTGGGATCTCGTTGAACTACCCGAAGGGTCCAAGACCGTAGGTTGTAAATGGGTCTTTAAGACCAAAAGGGACTCTAAAGGTAAAGTTGAACGATTTAAAGCCCGACTAGTGGCTAAGGGATTCACTCAGAGAGAAGGTCTCGATTTTCACGAAACCTACTCTCCGGTATCTAAGAAAGACTCATTCAGAATTGTAATGGCTCTAGTAGCTCATTATGACTTAGAGCTATATCAGATGGATGTTAAAACAGCGTTTTTGAATGGGAATCTTGATGAAGAAGTGTACATGGAACAACCTGAAGGGTTTGTTCAACAAGGTAATAATCAAAGGCTGGTCTGTAAGTTAAAGAAGTCGATATATGGGCTGAAACAAGCTTCCAGACAATGGTACTTAAAGTTTAATCATATTATTACATCTTTTGGTTTTACCGAAAATCCAGTTGACCATTGTATTTACCTTAAGATCAGTGGGAGCAAGTTTATCATTTTAATCCTATATGTAGATGACATTTTACTAGCCAGCAATGACCTTAGTATGATCCGTGAAACTAAGGTATACCTTGAGAATAATTTTGACATGAAAGATATGGGTGAAGCAACTTTTGTAATAGGAATCGAGATATTCAGAGATCGATCTCGAGGATTACTTGGGTTGTGTCAAGAGGCCTATGTGCAAAGTATTCTCAAACGTTTTCGAATGGAAAGGAGTAAATCACAAAATGCCCCTATGTCTAAGGGAGATAGGTTTAGTAAAGATCAATGCCCCATGACTGACATAGAAAAGTTAGAAATGAATAAATACCCTTATGCGGCAGCAGTAGGAAGTCTAATGTACCTTCAGACATGCACGAGGCCAGATATTAGTTTTGCAGTTGGGATGTTAAGTCGATATCAAAGTAATCCAGGCATAACTCACTGGGTAGCTGTCAAGAAAGTGATGCGTTATCTCAACGGCACTAGAAGATACATGCTCACATATCAGAGATCCAATACGCTGGAGGTCATTGGATATTCAGATTCTGACTTTGCGGGGTGTCTCGATACTAGAAGGTCAACATCTGGTTACATCTTTCTGTTGGCTGGAGGGGCAGTCTCGTGGAGGAGTGCAAAGCAAACGCTAGTCACTCCATCCACATTTGATGCAGAGTATGTGGCATGCTTTGAAGCCACGGGTCACGCATTATGGATGCGTAACTACATCAAGGGACTTACAATTATGGGCAGTGTTTCTGAACCGCTAAAGATTTACTGCGATAACAATGCTGCTCGACTTTTTGCGCAGAATGACAAGTGTTCCAGTAAATCAAAGTTTCTGGAAGTAAAGTACCTTGTTTTGAAGGAAAAAGTGCGAGATCGTTTAGTGTCAATTGTTGGAGCTCCATCGAAGCTCATGGTTGCTGATCCATTAACAAAGGCATTGGCGCCAAATGATTTTAAAGACCATGTATTGAGTATGGGATTGAAAGATATGCCTTGAATCAATGATGTATGACACTATTCAATGATCAATTAAAGAAATGATTTCGCAAATCTTACTTTGTTCTTATGGCACATGTGATTATTATGAAACACAGTAAGAATATAAAAGTGTTATGACTTTATAGTTCCCATTAAAGTAGTCATATTAAAGTTAAGTTCTTGATTAGGAAAGGATACTGGTGTTGTGATTATGGAAGGAAACACATCACTTAAGATGTGTAACCGCCACAATTCACATGAGTAAACTAACTTAATCACAGATGAAAGACCTTAGCATTACCGTTTTCATGGATGATCGGTGTTTTTTTTAAATGATGCGCATCAGTTAGAGTCGTTTTCAAAATTCGTTTGCAAAATAAAGTATTTTTTGATATATATATATATAAACTAAGCAGCTGTATGGTGGTCATATGGACCAAGTGGGAGATTGTAAGTGACTGGAGGTGGTGGTCCACTTGACCATCACCCATTTTCATAACGGATTCAGAAACGGTCATCTCCCTTAAGGCCATTCAGTACCATTCAATCCATTTCCGTTTTTTGCCATTACAGTCCATGAAACATTCAAAGTTATGGTCTTCTGTGATGGGGAGGAAGGCTATAAAAGCCATGGGACTCTCTTGTCTTGGATTACACGAGCTTGGCATTCCCATCCACGAGCCTGCATAAAGAGAAGAGCAAGAGAGTCATTCGTTGTTTTTCTTCCAGCTTCTCCGATTAAAGTTTCAATGGAATCAGGTATGTTTGCAGTTCTGTTTCGATTTTAATCCTGCTGTTGTATGGTGAATCCAATCCGTTAACTTGATCCGAAATGGGCCGTTTTGGTTAACAAGAACTTCATAACGTCCTAATAATAAAGCCTCCCATTCAAATAGCTATTCCAAACGATAGAAATACCCTTTTGTCTAAGATTAGCTGGTCTCACAAACTCAACTAAAGTTAGATGTGGCCCATCTGAATGCGTTATAACCAAGGGAGTCATGGTGATGAAAAAGTCTATAATGTGGGTTAAAAAAAAAGAAAAGAAAAAGCAATATTAAGCCAATTAAATGATTCTAGCCATTAGTTTTAGGATCTACTCAAAATTTATTAGCTTTATATCGTGTAAACTTTAGTAATAAAACCCAACAATGAATAATGCCCAAAATGGATGTGGATTTCGATAAATTTTTCTATTTTGAGATTTGTTAGATAAAAGGTTTTGATGAAATCTTGGAAAAGAATCAAAAGTAACCACTAAGTTCAGGCCTAATATTTTGAACAGAGTTCAGGCCTTATTAATATTAAAAATGGGTTCTATAAATTTAAAAAAGTGCACTAACAGCTACCCATCATCCAAACACTATCAAACACCAACCCATCATTTACTCCCACTGTATTCATCTTGTAACCCCACGGCTGTCTCCACGTTACCCCTGCCCTGCAACGTAGCCCAGACTGGAATCATCGTCATCCTCATTCAACAAGCAAAGACACCAATTGCCATTTGCCAGATGTATAGGATTAATGAAAAGAACACGATATAATTAATATAAACTCAATCGGTAGTCTCTTTATTCTGTAATAAAAACAAGATTACAATTAAGACACTGATCATCTTGATGACTGTACCCAAAAGACAGCCTCTCATGCCTTAAAAAAGAGAAAGAAAGAAAGAAAGAAGAACAACACTATATTATGTAATGTAACAACAACAAAATAATAAAAAAATCAACTGTGCTACTCAGAGTACTCTATCATCATCGATTAGTGATCTTGGAATCTCGGGCCTTCAATATAATGTGATAGGTAAACGATCAGCAACTGATGACGCTGGAGCTTTCCCAAGAATCCAAGGTTGAGGACAAGAAGAACCCTGGTTCTCCTGAGAACAAGAAAGAAGGTCTTGATGAACATGGCTGGCGTCTTCTTGGATACGAGAGAAATCCCTGTTGTGATGTTCTTGTTCGCATGACACCTTGTAATTTGGCGTTAGAGTTCCAGGTTTGCCTCGGCGAATTCCACCCATCAAAACTCCATAGCAGTAAACGGGATCAGGAGTTGAATACTTGTCGTCGCAGAAGAAGCAAGGCTTCTCAAACGAACAGGAAAGAAGGTGGTCATCCCCATCTTCCAGAATGACGACGTCTGGAATTCGAGGAGGAGATTGCACCACCTGAAGAAGCTCCTGCGAAAATAACTTGTTCTTGTGATGTTCTTGTTCGCAAGACATTTTGTAACTTGGTGTTGGAGTTCCAGGTTTGCCTTGGCGAATTCCACCCATCAAAACTCCATAGCAGTAAACGGGATCAGGAGCTGAATACTTGTCGTTACAGAAAAAGCAAGGCTTCTCAAACGAGCAGGAAAGAAGGTGGTCATCCCCATCTTCCAGAAAGACGACGTCTGAAATTTGAGGAGGAAAATGCTCCTGCTCTATGGAGTACGTCACTTCCATTGGAGAAGAAGATGCAAGATTCTTGCAGATTGAAGAAGGTTTGAGTAAGTGAAGAGAAGTCAAAGAACAAGAAAACCCAAGAAACGTAGATAGTGTGTGTGTGGATGCTTGGCCTGAAAGAGGAAGTTAGGAAGTGTTTTGTAGCTCCTTATTTTGAGGTTAGAAGTTAGTAAGTTAATAGAAAGTTTCTATTTGGAAATATTTACAGGTCAGGTGGGTTCCACGAGAAAGCAATCGGAACCGAAACCATCAGGTATCTTCATTCGTAGCTGTGCCCGCTCATACATTCAGTCTTGTTTCCGAGTTTGGATCCTGTGTCTCTTGCTTCCAAACAGCTGAGGGGAGTGTAACTCACAGTGGGTCCTACCTTTTGAACATCGGAGCTCCCCAAATCAGATTCCCTTCCCTCGTATAGAAGTTGATCCTACAATAAGGTTGGGCATTTGATTAATAATTTGATTACTATTTGTGATTAATAATAATAGGATTCTATATTTATGTCATTAATTATATTATCAATTTGATTGTGGGATTAACTCCTACTCTTAGTATTGGTGTGGCCATCACAAGGAATCCTAGTTTGGATTTATAAAGATGAGATACACCGGGATTCTGCTTCAAATCCTATCCATTTGCATCCGTAGCTGCAGTTAGGTAATATTTGGGCTTGGTGTGACCTGGTTTGGCCAATAGGCCCCTCTTTAGCCTCTTTAGTTTACTTTAATTGATTGATTTTCAAATAACTTCAAAATGCCACCAAGTATTTTGCGTTTTTACTCATACCTCCGCATTCTTATGGTGAAACAAATAGCTAGTAGTTTTTATGGACAAATTATAGAAGCACCCATTACATAATATTAACAAATCTCACTAACTCAACTCAAGTTAGGTAAGGCCAGACTAAGTGAATTATGACCAGGGGAGTGATGGTGACGAAAAGGCTTGACTGTGGGATAGGAAAATATATTAATGTCATGCAAATCAAATTATCCTAGCACATAGTTTTAGGCCCTAAAAATTTATGGGCAATATGTTGTGTAAATTTTGTGATAAAATCCAATAATGAATACAGTAAAAAAATGGATGTACATAATTAGGATAAAATTTTCTATTATGAGATTTGCAAGAAAAAGCTCCTGATAAGTTTTGGGCATAAAATTCACAAAGTTACTACCAAGTTCAAGCCTAATATTAAAAATAGATTCTATGAATTAACATAGAGGATTTTAGTGGAAAAATTCTCTTATTATCACTGCATACCAAAATTGATCCCAAAGACATCGTTCCATTATAGTGGTCCCAGGGGTCCAATTTAATGCAATTGAGTTTAATGAGCGAGTGTAGTAAATTACACTTGGGGTCGTTGGTTTTGGGTTTGCACTTTAGCTAGTGTTGGAAGAAGGAAGAGGAAGAAGGATGAAGAAGAAGAAGAAGAAGAAATGAGTGGAGGAGGGAGGATAATTAAGAAGAGGAAGAAATGAGCTGGGATATCCCCGCTCTTGTATGTGGGTGAGTGGGGATATCCAAGCCCAACTCTGATTTCAAAGACTTAAATAAAAAAGGACCCCTTAGACTATTATGGTGAAATCATATATTTGGAATCTTTTTTTATATAGAGTGACTATAAGAGGATTTTTCAGTAAAATCCTCATTAACAAATGAAAAAAAAATATTCACCGAGTTTTATGGTGACTTTTAGGTTGCTCGGTAAAATCCTTATTAAAGCTTAGGATAGACGCCCCCTCTATCTCACTTTTCATCCATCAGTTCTCACATCTTTGATACTCTTTCATAAAAACCTCATTTTATATGAATTTAATAATTCGTATATGGTAAGGGAAATGGCCATAAGGTTATGGACAATTGATCCATTTGGCATAGGCTGCCCATATGTGAAACACCCAAAGACCTTCTAAGGAGATCAGACTCAAAATTTATTGGACAGATTTAATTATGCTACCCCAAGAAAAGGGATACAAGAAACTTCATTGTAGAAATTGATAACCTCTTAATAAAGGTAGAGTTAGGCATGTGATATGACATATTTTTAATTTCATCATTTTTAGGTGAAAAAAGTGGAGTAGAGAAGTAAACTTATGAGGTATGTTTCTTTCATAGAATTCCAAGAATTCATGATGGGATTGTATTGGGGCCACGTGTGACCCGGTTTGGCCAATAAGCCCTTTTGTTTTGCCTATTTAATTTATTTTAATAATTGATTTTTGAATAACTTCAAAACGTCATAGACCTAAAACTTCCAATTCAAATAGCTATTAGTTTTTAGGGGGCTTAAGGCTTAGGTTGATATTTTTAAAAACTCATGTAGGTTTAAGTCTAGCTCAAAAGTTTTTAAAGCTTAAAGTCCACTAGGACATTTTTACCCTTGAAACACTAAAATATTAGCATTTTGTCCTTCTATAAAAAACATAGATTTCAATCTACCAGCACTATTACAGTCTAGCCAGTGATTGGCAAATTTTCCAGTGGACTTTTGAAAATTTTCTTTTCACACTATGACTATATGTTCTTGTTTCTGATACATTGGCTTGATGTTCCTACTTAGCATGAATACTAATACATGATCTTCTTTCCATCAATTTGTATACTATCAGAATTTTTAATGTTTCTCTATCTCGTGTTTCTATTTCATGTATGTTTCTATTTCTGATATATTTGATTGATGCTTATATTTATCATGTACACTACTGCATGATCCTTTTTTCTTCAACTTGTGCGTTATCAAAATTTTTAATGTTCCTGTGTCAAATGTACCTGTTTCAAGCATATTCTTGTTAGTAATACATCTGATTGATGTTCCTATTTTTTCATGTACACTAATACATGATCCTGTTTCTTTCAATTTGTGCACTATCAAAATTCTTAATGTTCCTATATCTTGTGTTCCTGTTTCAAGTATATTTCTATTTCTAACACATCTGATTGATATTCCTGTTTATCAGATACACTAATGCATGATTATGTTTCTTCAATTTGGGCACCATCAGAATTCTTAATGTTCCTGTTTCAAGTATCTTCCTGTTTCTGATATATTTGATTGCTATTCCTATTTATTATATAGACTAATACATGATCTCGTTTCCTTCAGTTTGTGTACTATTAAAAATTTTAATGTTCCTATATCTTATTTTCTTCTTTTAAGCATGTTTCTGTTTTTAACACATCTGATTGATGTTCCTGCTTATCATTTACACTGATACATGATCATTTTTTTCTTTAATTTGTATATTATCAGAATTCTTGATGGTTTTGTTTCAAGCATGTTCCTATTTTTGACACATCTGATTAATGTTTCTATTTATCATATATACTAATATATGATCTTGTTCCTTCAATTTGTGCATTATCAGAATTCTTAATTTTCTTATATCTCATGTTCATATTTCAAGTATGTTTCTATTTCTGACGCATCTTATTAATGTTTCCGTTTATTATATACACTAATATATGATCATGTTTCTTTCAATTTGTGTATTATCAAAATTCTTTATGTCCCTGTATCTCATATTCCTATTCTTACACATCTGATTGTTGTTCCTATTTAAATTGCATACAAATACATAATCTTGTTTCCTTTAATTTGTGCATTATCAGAATTCTTAATGTTCCTCTATCTCACTTTCTTATTTCAATCATATTCCTGTTTTTGACATATCTGATTGATGTTCCTATTTAACATGAACACTAATACATGACTCTATTTCCTTCAATTTGTGCACTATCAGAATTCTTAATATTTCTGAATTCATGTTCATGTTTCAAATATGTTCTTATTTCTAACACATCTGATTGATGCTCCTGTTTATCTTGTATACTAATACATGATCCTATTTCTTTCGATTTGTGCATTATCAGAATTTTTAATGCTCTTGTATTTTATGATCCTCTTTCAAGCATATTCCTATTTCTAACACATCTGATTGATGTTCTTATTTGTCATGTACACTAATAATGATCCTATTTTTTCAGTTTGCGCACTATTAGAATTTTTAATGTTCCTATTTTAGGCATATTCCTTTTTCTAACATATATGATTGATGTTCTGTTTATCATGTAGATTAATACATGAACTTTTTTCCTTCAATATGTACACTATTGAAATTCTTAATGTTCCTCTATCTCATGATCTTGTTCCTGTTTTTGATATATTTGATTGATGTTTTTGTTTATCTTGTATACTAATATATGATCCTTTTTTCTTTAATATGTACATTATCAGAATTCTTAATATTTCTATATTTCGTGTCTTGTTTCAAGCATATTCATATTTATGACACATCTGATTTATGTTCCTATTGATCATGTACACTAATATATGAACTTGTTTATTTCAATTTGCGCACTATCAAAATTTTTAATGTTTATGTATCTCATGTTCATGTTTCAAGTATGTTCTTATTTCTTACATATCTGATTGATGTTCTTGTTTATTATGCATACTGATACATGATCCTTTTTCTTCAATTTGTAAACAATCAAAATTTTTAATGTTCATGTATCTCATGTTCCTTTTTCAAGCATATTTCTATTTCTTACACATCTGATTGATATTCCTGTTTATTATGTACAGTAATACATGATCCTATTTCTTCAATTTGTGCATTTAAAATTTAGAATTTATAATGTTCCTGTGTCTATGTTCCCAATTCTTCAATTTGGGCACTGAAAAATTCAGAACTTTTATTCTTCCTGTGTCACTTGTTCCTGTTTCAAATATTCCCCAGCCGCCTTCAACCGGTCACCAGTATGTTACAGTCCTAATTAGTTTTAAGATTTAATTTGACATGTTCCCTTAGTCCTGGGGTTTTTGGCGTATTGGTTAAGTCCATAATATTTGGTATTAGAGCCAATTTTCACATCTTGGGTTCGTGTCACAGAGAGGGCTACTTGGAGTAGACTGAGAGACATCAAAAAAAAAAAAAAAAAAAAACCAGTTGTTGGCTAGAAAAGTCTTTGGTTGCCGGTGGACACCAGAACAATTGCCAGTGAATAAATCCTAAAAAGCAATAAGAAAATCCTAAGGGTAGAATTGCCATTATCACAAAATATGTAAAATCGAATGGATTCGAAGCATTAAATCTTATAGCACTAGTAAACTCTTGCAACTAAGAACTTAGGAGATGGACTTCTACCTAATTAAATTTAAAGAATTGGACTTCCACCTAAATTGCCCTAGTTTTTATTTACAAATGATGGAAATACCCTTTGTCTAAGATTCACAAATCTCACAAACTCAACTAAAGTTAGATGTGGTCCATCTGAATGTATTATGGCCAAAAGAGTCATGGAAATGGAAAGGCTTAAATGTAGGTTAGGAAAAATAATTAATATCAAGACAATTAGATGATCCTAGCCATTTGTTTTAGGCCCTTTTCAAAATTTATTGGCTATACATTGTGTCAACTTTTGTAATAAAATCCAATAATGAATAATGTCCAAAATGGATGTGGATCACTATCAAAATTTCTATTTTGGGATTTGTTAGATAAAGGAATTGATAAAATCTGGAAAAAGAATCGAAAGTAACCACTAGGTTCAGGCCTCATATTTTGAATAGAGTTTAGGCCTATTAATATTAAGAATGGGTTCTAAAAATTAATAAATTAAACAAAGAGATTTAACCTTACAATTGGCCTTCAACTTGACATTTGTCTTAAAACAGTTGAAATTTTAATATTTCACTTAGAGTTGTTCGTACAATAACAGTGGGATATGGCACGGCTCAAGGATAATACTCAAGGTAAAATGTAGGATATCGCACGGCCTTAAGATATCACATGGCCCTAGGATATTTCAGAAACAATTCTATAGAAAATATTTAAACTTGACTATTCAAAGCAAGTACCATGTCCAAGGGCAGATCTGTGAGCTATTTCCCATTAAAAATGTTCACTAAATTTTTACTGGGACTTTTGGATTATTCCTTTTTTAAATATCCAAACACATCAACTGCTACCCATCATCTCCTCCCACTCTTGTCATCTTTTGTACATCACTCAGTTTTTTACTTCTATTAACTTTATCAAACTTCCACCACATTTAGGCTCCAACGTTCATTTAAAAATTGGCTTTGACCACTTCTGTAGGCCCAATTGTCCAAACAAGGTGAATAAGAGTAGCCAAGCTTATAAGTATAAGCGCATCCTTACATGTTACCCATCCTAAAATTATTCCTAGTGGCTTGGAAGTCTAGTGTATTGTTATGGAGGTTCACCCTTCAAATCCTCTTTAAGTGCCTTAGCTTATCCATCGGCAGTTCAACTGGTTGGATTCAGGCCCATCTCACAAGGGCACTTGTTAAAAGCTTAACAATGATTTCTAGGCTTGAATCCATGTGTGGGTGGAGAGGGATTTGGATGCTCTAATTGAACCCGGTGAATCAGGGGCTGACCTACCTTTTAGGTTGTGGGTGCGCCCGCCCTAGGTAAAATTCTAAGCTCCTTTAAAGCACTATAGGCAACACACCAATTGGGGCTCAACCCTGCACCACGCCATGAGCTAGTTAGCCCTAGTTTAATTTTGAAAACTCCTTCAATTACATTCAAACCCAATCCCCAAATCAGTGAAACGTCTCTCACCCTACATCATTGTCCCAGCTAGCAACGACTCCGGTCGCCGGCTAGGCTTCCTCTCCGGTAGCAACAATAGTAATATTTGCATCAACCATGGGTGGACCTACCTTTTAGGCAGTGGGTGCGGCCGCCCATGGGCCACATGGACCACACACCAGTTGGGGCCCAAACCTACACCACCCCATGAGTTGGGTAGCCCAAGTTCAATATTAAAAAGTCCTTTGGTTACATTCAAACCCAACCTCCAAACTAGTAAAATGTCTCTAGACCAAAACCCTAGCTCATCTTCTCACCCTATGTCATTTTCCCATCCGGCACAGATTTCGGTTGCTTGTTAGGCTTCCTCTCCAGTAGCCTCTTTATTTGTCCATCCAGCAATCTTTTTGTCTATCTATTTCTCTCTTTGCGATAGAAACACCCAAATCGCTGCAATGTGGAAAAAACCTCAAATTGTTGTTGACTCCCTCCCTTCGTCCGGTAATCTCCATCTGACACTCTTTCCCTCTTTGGAAGAAAGCCCCAAATCTCTTTCTCTATTCTAGCCATCTCTCTATAGCAAAAAACCCCAAACCCTCTCCATTCGGCCATCTTTCTCCAGCTTTATCTCTCTGGCGTACAAGAGACAGCTTTACTTATCTATTCTTTTTTTAATCTTTTTTTTATAACAATTAAAGGTTATGTTTGTTTTATCAGATGATTGGGTTGGTTGTTTTTTCTTTAATTGGGTTTGCATTTGATGGAGATTTGAATACTTATTTATATCATTCTACCCAATTGGGTTAATTCCTCATAACAATTGCATTTTTTTTTTCTTAAAATTTGTTTCTCTTTCAATTAAGAATAACTGGTTTTTCTTGTGAAATACTGTTAATATATATATATATATATAATTCAAGAAGCTTTCATGTTTGTAGGTAGGGTTTATTTATTTTCATAGGGACCTAAACAAAAAGATTATAGAGAAAAAAATATCAAGGATCAAGACTAGACAACATTCACAAATAAGCACCTGATAAAATAGGAAAATCCTTCAAAACATATCTTGATTACTATAGAGATTCTAAGCTAATGGTTCAATGAAGCGGTATGCACCTAGGTCTATCAAGAACTTGGATGGTCGAACACAAACCAATAAATTGGGCTAGTAAGGATTTGGGAGATTTGGTATTGAAATTTGGTTAAGATAGTTAGAAATATTGCCTCAACTTTATGCCCTTTCCAAAAGTAAACCAGATATTTGAATACCTAAAATGAGTATAATCTTAACCCAAATTGTAACCCAAATTGCACTTAGTAAGGAATGTTGTGTAGGGCTCAATTTGACTATGTTGCTTTCCATTGGTTTGGGTTTGGTTGTATCCATACAGGGTGTGTGTCAAGCTTTGCTTGAGGCAATTTTGATTGGAACTTGAATGTGCTAATTGTATGAGATGAATATAGTTTACTCTAGTAAACAACAAACCAAGCAATTAGGTGTGGCATATTTGGATTTCTCAAATACAGTAGGTCTTAATGGTAAGGATTTTAAGGGGCAAAATTTGCAAGACAAAGTAATTTACTTTTTTTTCTTTTTGTTATTAAGGTATGGTAGAATATTTTGTTTTGCTTTGTTGGTGGTTAGCACTTATAGAGATATTTCTTACAACTAATTTCTAAGCAGGTTATCGAACTCAAGAGCAACTTAGTCAAGTTTGGCCAATTTCATTTTTTTTAAAATCAAACACTATGTATTGGAGAATAAGACGATGAAAATATTCTTCAGCTTTTCACCCAGTCAAACAAATATCGTGGGTGTGCCACTATGGTGAATCACTAGTTTTCTTCCTGGAGTCCTACCTTTTTTCATCCTCCATATATGCCCATGGCTATCTCCATGTTTCCCGTGCCTAGCAACCGACCCCGGCTTAGAATCAATGTCATACTCATTGAACAAGAAAAGAAACAAAGTGCCAGATGTCTAGGATTAATGTAAAGAATATGATATAATCAATATAAACTCAGTCTCTAGACTCTCTATTGTGTAATAAAAACAAGATTACAATTAAGACATTGATCATCTTGATAGTATCCAGATTTAGAACACATTTGGCTGTACTCAATTAATAAAAAAGACGAACAACACTATATTATGTAATGTAACAACAACAAAATAAAAAAGACACTGACTCTACTACCCAAAGGTGTCATGCCCTCGATTTGGAAACCGGAGTTAAATGTGAGATTAAGGATCAATTAAAACCTTTTGTATTCAACAAGCCCATAAACCACAACACGTGGCCCCCAATTATGGTCCCGCAATGGATTGTAGTCTGCGGTAAGATTCATTAATATTGGTTAACTCACTAATTAATGCCATGGAAACTTCAATAAGACAGTGGGTACAGTGAACATTTCAAAGTAAGCATATAAATTGTTTTCTAGAGTTTAAGTTCACAATTAAAGGAGAGTTTATTTAAATGGCCATAACTAAAAACTTAGGCCAACATAATATATAAACAACTTTCCTTGAAGTGGTGAAGTCACTCATGTGCTAGATGATGTTGAATTTATTTCTAATCCAATAATAACTACACGTGCACAGCTATCTTGTTGAAACAGTGAGAAATATAGATTGATCCCACATGGAGCACTTTTGAACTTTTAAATTAAAAATCTGAATTTTTTTTTAAAAAGCAACAACGATTAAAAAAGTAAATAAATTCCTAAAGTTAATAATAATGATAAGAAATAGATTAGAGAAACTAGAATCCACTAAGTTATTTAAAAATCCAATTTATGCAATTAATTTACCCTTTTTTTCTCAATTATTACTTAGATAAAAAACAAATCAATGTTTCTGATCCAAATGATTTGACTATTGTAAAAATTAATTTTTAATTAAGAAAAACAAAATCAACACCCAAGACCTCCTTCACCTCATAAAGAATGAGCATCTTAAGCATCACCTATCAAAAAGCATAAATTGTCAAAGATAACCACATATCTAAGTATAATTTATTAAAAAGTATAAATAATCAAAATTTATTCATTACAAGCATAAATCAAAGGCTTATCTTTGGCATAGAGATAGATCTATTTTTCTAATAAAGCATTCATTAGACAGAAACGCAAAGAGAAATAATCATATAAATTAAAACAAAAGTTCACTTAGTTTCATTAGTGAGCTTTAATAAAAAATTCAGCTCACTATTGCAAAAAACCTCAAAAATAACTTCATTGATATCTTCTCTTTATACAATGGTCTCTTAGAAATCTCTTTTCTAGATCCTACTTTCTGGAGCAAGGCTCCATAATGTCTTTAAAATAAAATAAAAAATTAATGGAGTGAATAGAGGTGGAGAGAGAGTGTAACACTCTGATCCCAATTAAGTATGATTAAAGATTAATTAATAAGATATTAGTTAATTAATGAAGACTTAATCTAATTAATGATTTTTATTTCTAATTGGGTTAGATTTAGGTATTTTTGGTTCGATTGAGCCTCACAGGTCAAGTTCGGGTCATTGATAGGTAGTTTCGGACGAGTTCAACCTTGATTAGGTAGATGAAAGCCTTTTTCGTAATTTTAAATTTTATAGTTTTACATCACACATATATCATATTGATATTATCGCATTTATCTCGTTGAGCTCGTTAACCATTGTACTTGACTTGAAAGCATTCGACTTTGTTTGTATTCATTGGACCCTCATTTGACTTAATTCGGAAATATAGTGAACAATATGGGTTTTCTTATAAATCTCAAAAATTCTGAGTTATAAAAAAGCCAACTGCAACTCTCGATCTCTTCTCTTCTCTTTCCTACCCTCTCTTCAAGGCACTCCTCTAACTTCCTTCTATCACCATTTCCTTCTTGAGAGCTCTCAAGGCTTGCATGTGTGATTTAGGATTTTCATCTCTCATTCCCCTCAGCTTTTAGCTCTCCTCACTCTGTGAAGTGAATGACTCAAGCACCTTTTCTTTTTAATCAATCTCTAAGGTAAGATCTCCTTCCATTATAGCTCTCTGGGGTTACGACAAGAGTGAAGGAGATTCCTTGATCAAACATGCACTCATCTTCTTCTTCATTTCTTATATGCATGAAATTTAGGTTAAAAAATTAGGTATTTCTTCTCAAGTTGAGCCAAGAGAAGGAAAAGTATTTTGAACTTTAAGTGAAGGCAAGTATAAGCTAATTATTGTTTAATGTATATTGGTATAATGTTGATTCATGTAAGTCTATTAAACTCTAAATTTGATTTTTTAGCCCTTTTATTTGTTTTAAATGCATGATTAGATTGTTAAGTGAATCATGAAATGGATTTTGAAATGTTAAATGACTTATTGAAGTAAGAATGACCATTTGAAATTAGGTGGTAGACATGCACTCAGAATTCCAATAATTTAGGTTGAAAAGAAATCTCCTGTAACTGACTCAGCCTTAGACTTTCTGAAGCTTACGGCTAAGCCATCAGTTATACTACGGCTGAGAATTCAGAGAGTAATTTTACACTACAGCTAGGAAATTTGAAACTCAAAATTTGAAATCCCTTTCACAGCTAAGCTCACGACTAAGCTGTGAATTGCATTACGGCTAAGCCGTAGCCAAGTCGTGGCTCAATTGTAAGCCAAGCACGACTAAGCCGTAGGCTATTTCACTGCTAAGCTGTAGTTACAGGAGAAACAGTAGCAGATCACTGTTAAGCCGCCATATATTTCACGGCTAAACTGTAAACTGCCCATGGCTAAGTTATAGTCATCTACGGCTAAACCGTAGACCCTGAAAACCTATGAATATTAGGGATATTGAGAAGACCTTGTATGACCTTAGTTCTTTATAATCCTTTATCCAAATTATTTGGCCCAACGGAAAATTACTCAACATGAAGAGTCTGGAGGGTTGAGACTCATTTATGTGGTATTGTCCATTTGTTAAGCAGCTCTCCATGAGTGTTAGTTTAAGGGACTTCGATACACATTCTTTACACAATGTGATACAAAAAGGAGATAACTATGTATTGGATAACTTAAAACTACATTATTATGTATGGTTAGAAACAATAGATGACTAGATTAGAACTGGTTTGTAAGTTACTTTGATTCTATTAATTTGAATTGCATAGCATATCGGATTATCGTTATTGCCTTCTATTATTGGAATGATTTTGAATTAAAACGATCATAGTATTAATTGATTCTACTTGAAATACTTATTGATATACGCTTTCCTATTTTCAGTGCTGAATTGAGTAAGAATGAATTGAACATGAAATGAACGTATATTGTATGGTTCTCAATGAAACGAATTGCACGATTTTCTCAAATTCAATTGCATAAATTGAATTAGTCTAGCTCTACCAACTTTAGCCTTATAATACCTGGCAGGGTTGACTTTGGTATAGTAAATTAATCGGTGCCACTACAGTGTGTCTTTGGACCTTCCAGACTCCATGTACATAGAGACTCAATCGTTCTTTTAACCGGGTCACTAGTTTTCTCAATGCAAAGATCTCTAGAGGGAGGATATAGCAAATGTAGTAGCCAAAGAATAATGTATTTCTCTTATTAATTCTTATATCAAGCTTTATTTTAATGCACAACATGCTTAGTATATGAATTGACCTCTATGATCATTTGTTCATGATTTTTTTAAATACAATGTGTGTTACTTTAATTATGCTTATACTTTGCCGAATAGTCTGATTCACTCGCCGTCTAATGGTATTATAGGCTTATATTTTAGTACCAATCTTATGAAGATCAAGGAGACATCGGAGGACATCCACGAGGTTCCTTCAGGCCTTGACGAGTGGACAGCAAAAGAACTCTCACTGATCTCCTCCACGAAGAGCGAAATGAGCATATTTGAGCCATTATTTTGGGGTTTAGGATTTCATGACTTTGCCTTAGTATCATTTTGTATGCATAGATCATGATTCTTTGTTTTCGAGACTTGTATATTATTTTGTTCATGTTATAAACGTTATCCTGGTTTTGTATGAGTTATGTTATAAACTGTGTATAAACTTTTATCGAAAGGTGTCATGTATATATCTCTTATGCATTGTTTCATGAATTTATATCTTAGGAATAGTGTTACCTTGGAGAAAAGAAAATTTTTATTTGTGATATTGACAGGCTTCCGTGTATTGAATGTTTGGACAAATGTCCATTTAAAGCACCTCACACGTGTAATTATGTGAATATCCCTTGTGTAATTTCGTCTTGACCCCTGTCCAAATGTGAATTACATGGGAGTACACGTGTCACGTCTTGGGATTAACCCTAAACCCATAACCCTTGGGCTAGGGTCGTGACAGAAATTCCGACTTTTAGATTTGGCTGGGAATGAGGAGGAGCTTCCCATAGTGGTTTCCTTTTATAATTTCTGCAAGACCTAGATTTATTGAATCTAGACACTCTTCTATGGCTTGTTAATAGACTTTGGGAAACTTGGTGGCCAAGTAAAGTAGAGATATGGTTATCTTTGAAGATTAAGTTTATCTTTGATAAGCGCTTCTCCTTAGATGGAGTCCTACACATGATGTGTGGCAAACGATTTTCAATAATGTAGATGCAATTGCAATCCTGCCTAAAATTGTGTATAAAACTTTCAAGGCCCATAACCTTCTCATTTTAACTATGATTTGTGCAATTTTAGGCTCCACGGACATCTACTTTGAAATAGCTTTTCTAGTGGTGAGTCATTTACATCGATCAGATGTCCGCATTAAGAGTCACAAATTTGAGTTTTGAATTTTGAATGGTAATGGACTTTTTCTCTGCAGTAGTTGTGACTTATTAGTCAAGTTAGACAAATATTCCTTAGCACAAATAGGATAAGATAAGAGCTTCCAGAAGCCTTAACTGATCTTCAGGTGGGGTTTACAAGTAGATGAACTTTAAGGGTGTGTTTCTTTAAGTAATGAGACTTAAATCATCCCTAGGGTTGTATGGGTCCTACAAATTTCATTCTTTACATATTCTCAATGCATGTGAAATGATGATGAATACAAAAGAATCAAGTCTAATATTCATACATTCAAACATATAGAATGAGAAAGTAATTATAGATCATCATTAAATTCCTTTTTGTTTACATTGGTTCAATGCTATCACCTTAGGGATGCATGTTGTTTACAAGTGTTAGAAAATCACAACCCCTCCTTTTAGTGTTAGATGCGATCCAAACTAAGGAAAGTTGAAAAAATTATATGAAAAAATGAAGAAAAAAATGAAGAAACTAGAGGCAATGACCGTGGCTCATAGTCATTGAGCTCTTGCTAGTAACTGTGGCCCACGGTCACTTTCACCTCTGTTTGCTTTTACAATGTTTCCAAGGTGTTGAAACTTGTATTTTTGGATTTTAGGAGTCATGCATATAAACTGAGAGTGTCAAATTCAATCTTAAAATCATCTATGATATTTGGTATCACTACTTTGATTTTATGGACTGCTTTTGTGCAAATTTGAGAAGGTTACTTTTGTACAAGTAACTATGGCTAGAGTTGTGTCATTCTGATCTATAGCTTTCACAGAGCAAAATGAAACTTAAAAAGGCCCATTCACAACTTTGGAGAAACCCTTTAAATGGGAGAACCAAAGAAGAGCATAGCTTCATCCATTGAACTTCTCTTGCACTTGATGGCTTTGAAATTCAGTTTTCATTGGTGTTGGCAAGGTTTATCTTCTTCCGTAGAACCATTTCTCACCTTAAGCTTGTGAGGGGAAGAAGAGTGAAGGAGTTTGGATGGTTGTGGAGTACCAAATGCTTGCCAAATCCTCTTGAAATGCTTGTTGGAATCTTGTTTCAACCTTTTGGAACCTTCCCCTTTTCTTCAAAGCCTAAACATGCCTTTTATAAACTTTAAAAGCAGTTGGGGGAGTTGTGGAAAGTCATAATTCAAAATTAAAGTGGAAAAACCACCCTAAACCATCCAAATTCACTTTACAAGTGCCACGCCTACGGTCATTTACAGGGCCAATTTGGGTCTTTTTGCTTATGTGACCCACTTTCATTAGTTTTGAGGCTGAATGATGTCCAAACTTCAAGAAACTTGGGGGGATATTTTCCAAAATCATTTTGAAAGTTTCATAGAAATATCATAGTGTTTTGATCTTTTGAAGTTTGTCAACCCCCCTTTTGACTTTTCATGAAGTAGGCCCTTGTTTCAACTGTTTGAGACCCAAATGACATGGGATTGACTTGAAACTTGGAGGAATTGATGTCTGGAGAATCTTAAAATGTTAATCCAAAATTCATGTGATTTGTCTTTGTGGAAGTAGAATTTTGATCAGTGACCCATTTGTTGCATGTCCTAAGTTAGTATCCCTTTGCATTGCAGGCAGTTAGTTGGTTTTCCATCCAAATGATGTCCAACTAGTTTGAAACTTTGAGGATCTAATCTTGAGCACATTTTGAGTTTTTGATCCAAATTTTATCAGCTTTGACCTCTTGGATATAAGGACTTTGGTCAATGACCCCAAAGTTTAGAGTCATTGACCCTTAAATTGACATATAACTGAAGTAGGGTCAGATTAAGTGCCATTGACTTGAAAATTTGTAGAGTAATTTTTTAACATGACTTCATATTTGCATCCGAATTTTATCAGCTTTGGCCACCTAGAGGTAGGACTTTGGTTAGTGACCCTAAGATTTGGGGGTCATTAACCTGAAGTTGACATGTTTATTGAACTTGAGTCAAATGACATCCGTTTGACTTAAAACTTTACAGAGACACTCCTGAATATGACTTAAGCTTTCTCTAAGAGTTTCAACTGATTAGGTTTTCATGAGGTGCCACTTTGCACAATAACCCCTATGAGCTGGAAGACAGTCATTTGAACAATGTTTGTGTTCAAATGATGCCTGAATGTTCTAAAACTCTAAAGGAGTGTCGTAGATTGTATTTGGAGACATCCTTATGATTTTCAACTGGTTTTGACATGTATAAATGTCAGTTGCCACAGTGACCATAAGACTTGGTAAAAGTCATTTGAACATGAATTTGAGTCGAAATGAAGTCCAAATGCTTTAAAACTTTGATCATCATTCCTAAGCATGTATTGGAGTTGCCATGTGATTTCCAGACACTTTAGTGGTCTAGAAGCTTGAGTATACTCAGTGACCCCTAGCTTGATGTCAGTGAACCTTGAATTTGGAGTTTCACTGAGTTGAGTAACCAAATCAAGTCCATTTGCTCTAAAATTTAAATTACTGCGCTCTAAACTCATTTGAATCATTTTGAGTGAGTTGCTTTAGTTCTGAACATCTAGATGCAATGCTTGATTTGATGTTCCATTATTATAGGGTTTATGTGCCTTGAGCTTGGAACTTGCTTATAATATCTTCACTGTATTACTTGTAATGCTTTATTATTTTTATGGGTCAGCAATTCTAATTTAACTAGTAAAATACTAAAGAGCTCACATTGAAACAAGATTTGTCTGGATAGAGTTTTACTCCAACTAGGACTCTTTAGTGGAAAATTACAAACATTCTTAATTAATGCAGAAAATTTGTAAAAATGGTGCATATTCCAATTTCTAAATAAAAATGTATGAAATGATGAAATTGAATAAATAATTATTCATTTAACCTAATTAAGTGCCTAATCCACACTAAAATGATTCATAATTGATGCACATTTATTAAGTTAACAGTAGACAGGATGCATTAGTAGATGCTATGTGCGCATCACCCAAACTCAATAACTTCAGGCTTAGTCGCCTAATGTATCTCCTGCGAAACTCCTTTGGGATAAGCAAACTCGATACCTATGCACCAACACAGCATCATCGGACTACAATTGTAATTGGCAGGTAGATAAATATAATCCATAACAGATGTAAAATATCAAAGCGCAGAAAGACAATATCATCATATGAGAGAACAATGAATAATAAACAATATACAATGCACAATATTACAAAGAATGAAAATCTTAATCTAATACATGACACAATAGAGCAGGGCACATAAGTCACATGTGGGGCAAAAGCCTGTCACTATGGTAGATGGTTAGTACAAAGCAAACATTAGGAAAATCCGTCCAATGACATTGGATGGTTAGTCCAATCCAATCAATTGGGAAAAACTTTAAAGCCAATATCGGATTCCGTCCAATCCTGTGATTAGCCTTCCAATAACGAGTACAATAAACAATACATATAGGCTGACTTAGTGATACTCAGATAAAAAATCCTAAGTCAAAGGTGAAGGGCTAGCTTTCTTATATAAACAAGTCCATAAGGCGAGGAACTACTCCAATTTAATGATTTCAACACAAATTCAATACAATATAATACGAGTAGTCTTCCTAATCCAATGCAATACAGTACGCATGACCAAGCCTCAGTCACACAATTCAATGCAAATACAGGGCAAACCTATGGAACATGTACGAGACATTTACAATACAAAGACAATGTAATACAGTACAAATCTGAAAGCAAAGGAGAATTTACTAGCCTACTTCCTAGGTCAATGATCACAGTTCACTTACCCAACAATTATACTTGCACTATGGGTGAAGTGAGACAAACACATCCATTCCATTATCAGTGCAAAGTCAATTAACGGATGCCTTGAGTCCTCACACAATCCGAGCACTAATAGATTGTACTTCGTACGCAAACCGTACAATCCGAGAGGGGTCTGTTTGCTCACAACGCTCTTCACACTTAGTCCAATAATTGGTCCTCAATTACAAGTAAGAAAGGGCTCACAAACAGGCCAAGAAAACCATGCCATGAGGGTCCTTCCCAAAAAGGATGCCTCTGGAAGAACCATGGTCTGCTTGAGTGGATCCTTGGTTTGCTTGAGCGGGCATGGGACTGCCCAAAATGGGAGTCCCTTGTTTTGTTTAAAATGGAGGGAATCCACTCCCTTCTCCTCATTCAACCTCAACTTGCAAAAATAGGGCCTTGCCCTCTCTAAATGCATATGTATAAGACCCTTTAATCCATTCATTCAAGATCAACATATTCTAGCATTTTCTTTAAAAGGAAATTAAATGAGCAAAATCCAAATCTATATAAACAATGTATGCTAGAATCATGGTACACAAAGCAAATCATCAATGAGAATATGTGTATCTACTTGCCTTTGATTAGAAGATAAAAAATGAGTATGCCCTAGCTCATTAACAGTGTTCTTGGAGCTCAATCTAGAGCAAAACCAAATCCCAACACAAAAATACCTAGAAATGGAAGAAGATGGAGTTAGGGGGTTGTCCAAACACTTACCTAAGCTAAAAGCCCAAATGACCTAATTATGGGAAGGAAAGGAGCTCTCCTGGGGTTGCTTGGTTGGAGGGAGAGCTTGAGAAGTGGGTTCCTTGGATGGTGACGATGAGAGGAAGAAGAAGGTGGAGTCTAGCGAAAGTGGGGTGGCTTTGGTTGTCAACGACAGCAATGGGAGTTGAGGGAGAAGATAAAAATGGAAGAGAAAGGAAAGAAAAAAGAAAAGAAAAAGAAGGAAAATGGGCTAGTTTGGTTGTTTTATTTTTGGTTTGGGTTTATGGCATTTTAGGAAAAGTCCTTGGTTCAACTAGGTATAATTTTGGGTGGTCTAAATGGGTTCAACTCAAGTTGAGGTAGAAGAGAGATGTTCTTGGAATTAGGTTATCTATATGATGAGCTTAAAAACTCACAAATAAAAAAATTATGAAAAAAAGACTTCTATACTTCCCAAAGTTGCAAACCACCTGCTACTAAATTCAAATGAGCTTGATACCCAGTGAAACTTTGCACAAACGATCATAATGGTAAACCGAAGTTGCTTAGCTTCTAATCACATTTAATTGACTAATAGGCAATTAACTAAGACAAACTAAATCTTGGGATTTTGAGATGTTGAAAAAGGACTTTGTCATCATCCATTAGCAGTGGCAAAGCCAGAATTTTCTTTTAGAAGGGGCAAATAATAGCTGACTAGTTGTTGCGGAGCCAAATTTAGTTTAGGGGGAATCAATAATATTTTTATATTTATATATATTTTTGCTTATAAATTTAAAATATATATTTATTTTTTATATTTTTTTAATAATAACTAAAGAAATGAGATCCTATTTGAAAATACATAAATACTTTTAAATACATAATTTCTCAAAACTATAAGGATAGTTAAAATACAAAAGTAATATGATTCATCATAAAAAAAATCCAAACTACTCAAAATAATCATTTATTCATTCAGGATTAAGAATTGTTTCTCACTCAAATTAAAATAGGCCCCATACAAGATTGATCACTTGTAAATAGACTCATCAATAATTTATTTATAAATTGATTATTAGTCACAATCATTTAATGTGACACTGCCCCAGTTATAGATGTAAATGATTGAAAATCTATTGATTTCTTACTTGTAATCTTTTGATGGTCACGATACTTGCAATAATATAAGTGACTGAGAGCGTACCATTGATAGCTATTTACTAATGTTATAAAAAAGAGGAACAATTGATCTGTAATATCCATACTACTTAGAATAAAACACCATTCCTTTAATTGGTTTCTTCAAATTTTACTCCAATAAGAGTTAGCCCCAATCCATCATAAAATAGAGCACAAAATATTTTTAGTCATATGCTCAATAAAGTTGAACAACTCCTTTTTAAGTAAAATTTATAGACAACTAAATTAAAGAGAGTGGCTGAATTTTTAATAGCTTAGATTTCTATAGAGATTATCTCATTAGCCCTTGAAAGGGTCCTTTAACCATAGATTTCTTTGTGACTCCATTATGGATAAGGGTTTGAGATTCAATCCAAACAAAAAGACTGGATAGTCAAATCTATTTGTAAAGAGAGATTTCTCCAAATATTTGCAACTACTCCTTAAAATTTAGAGAGGATTTACTTCCTCTTTTGCAGCTAAGTGAAAGACAAGTTTTCTCGAGGTCTTTCTAAATTCTTGTTACAAAACTAAAAGAGAGTTAGAGATAAAAGAAGAATAAAGAGGAGGGAGAGAGGTTCTTATTAATGAAATGTGTGTACGTAATAGAGGGGGAGGAGGATCTTATTTATAGAATAAGATTGCTTCCTCCCCAAGCAACTTAATATGAAAAGACTTTAACTCTAAGTAATCCCCTTATCTCATGTGGGTCTCAATGTGGGCTCCAATGTGGGTATCCACTTACGATGATACATATTATAATACTCCCCCTTGGATAACTACCACTCAATGACAGTTGCCTCGTTAAAACCTTGCAAAAGGAAAAACACAGTGGGATAAAAACCAAAGCGAAGGAAAAATAGTACAACTTTCTACAGTATCAGGAGATAACAAAAAATATCAAAGAACATATCTCTCATTCAATAAGAGCATCTCTCTTTCTCCCTCTACTCTCTCTATTTCTCCCAACGAAACTTTGTAACAGCAAACAGGATCATGAGTTGAATAGTTGTTGTCACAGAAGCAACAAAACTAAAGAAGCTCCTGCTCTCTGAGCTAGACCTTTGAGGGGTTGATCTTAAGGGTTGAATCATAGAAAGTCAATGGAGAAGAAGATCCAGGATTCTTGCAATGTGAATTGTAAAGAAGATTTGAATAAGAGAGTAGACAAACAAGAATAAAGAAAACCTGAGAAATGTAAACGCTGTGGGAGAGGGAGAAAGTGTGTTTGGATTAGTGGATTGGAAGAGGAAGAAGTGAGTTAGAAAGTATTTTCTAAACTATGGAGATGAAAATTAAAGGACTCCTTAATCATCGGATTCGAACCCCAGCATCTTCATTCGTAGGTGGAACCACTAATACAAATCAGGCATGTTTCCGATTTCAGATCCTCTGTCTCACTCAGGCTTCTCAAGAGCCAAGGGAAGTGGAAATCATGTTCGGTCCTGCCTTCTGAACTTCGAGCTGCCCAAAATGGATGCCCTTCCCTTGTATTGAAGTTGGGCTCATTGTGATGTTGAACATATGTTTAAGAATTTAATTAGTGTTTGTGATTAATAACGATAGGATTTTGTTATTCATCTCATTAATTATATGATTGATCAAACAGTGGGACCAACTCCGACTTGAGTAAATTTTGGGAAATTTCAATATAAGGTAATGCTAGATTGGATACAATTGAATACATATATTTGGTGTCAAGTCCGGCTTTGGACCTATAAATTTGGATCCCGATTCACCATGGTTCTGCCTCAAATCCTACCTATTTGCATCTCTAGTTGTAGTTAGGCAGTAATTGGGCCACATGTGACTTGGTTTGGCCGAAAGGCCTCATTTTAGTATATTTAAAAAATTTTAACTAATTGATTTTCAAATAATTTTAGAAGACCACATGCATTCTTCATTTTTACTAAAATCTCCATGGCCTCATAGTGAAACAAATAGCTATTAGTTTTTATGGAAAAATGATAAAATCCCCCATTATCTAAGATTAACGAATCTCCGTAACTCAACTCAAATTAGACGGGGCTCACCTGAGTGAATTATGACCAAAGGAGTCATTGAGATCATGGAAATCCTTGAATGCGGGATAGGAAAATATGTAATGTCAAGCAATTCAAATATCACAGCCCTTAGCTGTGGCCCCTTTGGCTATACGTAGTGTAAATTTTGTGATAAAATCCAATAATGAATAATGTCTAAAATAGACATGGATTAGGACAAATTTTCGTATTCTGAGATTTGTTAGATAGAGGTATTGACCAAATTTGGGGAAAAATTTCACAAGTATCCACTAAGTTCAGGCCTGATATTAAAAATTGGTTCTATGATTTCAGAAAAAAATGGGTTCTTTGAATTAATAAATAAAAATCTGGTCACTAAATTTTTTATGGTGACTTTTAGGCTGTTCTTCTCTTAAACATCGAAACACCATTAACAGGTATCCATCTCCTTCCACTATATTCATCTTTTGTAGGTCACTCATTTTATGCTTGGATTCTATTATAACTTTATCGAACTTCCGACCACATTTAAGCTGCACCTTCTCTTCATTGTAGAATGTGCTTTACCCATTTCCATATCCACAATGACCCCACATCGCGAATAAGAGTATAGCCATGCATAGAACCGTCAGATGGTTAGATTCAGGCCCAACTCACATGGCCCCACGTTACAGATTGACAATGATTTCAGGATTTGAATCCATATGTCTCAAGTACTGGGGGCAGATTTTAGAAGCTCTAATTGAACCCAGTGAATCACCTCCTCATTTCATCCTTTTTCATCCTCCTTGTAAGCCCACAGCCATCTCCACCTTCCCTCCACATTACAACATTCGACCTGAACCCAATGTTGAAAAAATTACTTACGAAGAATGTTCAATTGGGAAAAAAGTGAACAATTAGAACAGATGATTAGTGAGTGATTGTGAATGTGAGAAATTGATCCAAGAAAGTAATAAAAATGGCCAAGGCACACCAATTAAGATGTTTTTATTAAAGATAATAATTTTCCATATGCAGGTGGATTTGATGAAGTTTTGCTCCTAGAATATAATGCCCAACTCTGATTTGAAGTCTACACTAGAATCAAAAATATCGAATTACCCTTGAAAATTAGAAAATAATGATAAATGAGAAAACTATACTAGCAGAAAGCCCGGGCAATGTACAGTTAAAGCTTATGCAGATTAAATAATAAAGTAAATCTAATATTTGAATTATTAATAGTAATTAATCAAGAAAAAAAAGGATGTATTGAATGATAAATTCACTAGTGTGATCTCAAATGATAAGTTAACATTATCACATATTTAACTAAAAAGAATATAGTAGTGTTTGAGTTAAACTCTCAGTAATGTTAGAATCACATTCAAATTTTTAATAAATAAAAGCTGATTTGACCATTGAATTGATCATTGGTAAAGGTTTGACCTAGACTTGTAGTTGAAGATCATGCCTGAAAACATGATTTATTATATTAGAGTTAATTAGGTGATTAAGTTCGATCAACCCAGAGATGGTGCCCACTCCGGTGGGTCCCACCTTTGGAAATCCGAAGTTCACAAAATGGATGCCCTTCCTTTGTATAGAAGTTGGTCTCATACTAAGATTGAGCAAATAATTAATAATATATATAATTAGTAGAGTTTTATCATTAGTAATCACATAAATTAATTATCGAGAATTTTACCAAAAATATCCTCTCAGAGTTACTCATACCAAAAAAGACTCCAAAGACATAATTCTACTATATTGACCTTGAAAGTCTTTTTAGCTTGAGTTTTTAGAATTTGAGCTCAGTAGGGGTATCCCCTACTCACTTATTTACATGAGAGAGATATCCTAGCTCATTTTTCCTTCTTTCTCTTCCTCTGGCCATTTTTTTTTCTTCTTCCTCCTTTCTCCTCTAACTCCAACTCAAGCTCAAACTTGTTTCACTAGGTTTGAGCTTGAGTTGGAGTTGGATGAATAAGGAGGAAAGAAGAGCGAGGAAGAAGAAGAAAAAATGAGAGTGGAAATCCTCGCTCGTGTACATGGGGGAGAGGGGACGTCCCCACCCAATTCAAATTCTAAAAACTTAAACAAAAAATGACTCCTGGAATTAATATAGTGGAATCATGTATTTGGAGTCCTTTTTTCTATTATTTTTATTTTTTATAGAGTGACTCTAAGAGGATCTTTTCATATTATTAATCATTTGCCGGATATGATAGTGATACTAACTCTGACTTCAATCAAATTTGAAAAAAATTCATAAAAAAGAGTTTAATTTGCTTGTAGCCATTTAAATTTCAATAGGTGGAACTACTATGAAGTTTCACTCCTCTCATACACGGATAGGGGTGCAAATGTGGGCGGGCTGCCCAAGCTTGGCCCGACCCTACCCATTTTTTTCGTGTAGTGGGTTGACCTAGCATGTTGACCGTGGTCAAAGTGCTCACCCGTAAAAATTAGGGGCTGTGCTAGGGCTAGGGGGTGGGCCGAGGCACGGCCCAATAAACCTTGTCTTGCTCGGTTCGAGGCCCGTGCAGAATAAAAAGAAAAAGGTCACCCCCCCCCCCCCCCCCCCCCCCTTTCCTTGATGGCTGAAAAAAGAAAAAGTGTTAAATGATGTTGGGGTTGGGAAGTATTTGTGTCTTTCTCTCCATCTCTTACCTTTTTACCACTATTACCCTCCCCAACTGCCAAATAACGGTCATATGAGGGGTATTTTGTCATTTCACGCTTTTTTAAATCTATAAATACCTACTCACCCTCATTTCTCAATACATATTTATATTTTACTAAACCTCTTTTTCTTTCACCTCAAGCTCTCTAAGGTCTTAGCTGTTAGCTCTCTTTCCCTTTGTAAGATTATGTAAGGCACTAGGAACTCTCTTCAGGCTCTAAAAGATGGTTGGGCCAGCGCAGCCATTCGAAGAGAAAAAGAATAGATGAATGATTCGTCATATTTGGAATTATTTGCAAATATTAGTTTCAATTACTTATAACCTTGGAAAAACTATTGAGAAGGTTCAATGCATAATGTGTAAAGGGCTTTACAATTTCAGTGTAACAAGTGGCACTAGGCACCTTCATAGATTCTTGTAATCGTGTATGCTCGAACCTTGTTTGGAGCAAATTAGAAAAAATAATTAGTTTATGTTATTTTCAATGCTTGTGTGCATTTATTTTAATAGTTTAACTTTATTTTATGATAAAATCTTTAAAAAAATTATAGTCAATTTTCTCTCCAGTTTATATTCTCAAAATTTTAAAGCATAATATATTTTTTAATATTATTGGCTGGCAGCGGCCTGTGGGCAGCACAACCTGGTACGGCCCGACTATGGCCATGTTGGGCTGGCCCCCTAAACCTGGGCCTGGGTGCCACCGCACGACCCACATTTACATATGCAGGGACAGTATCAGTGAGATAAAAGGACATGAGATACAACTCATACAAAGACTTCTGACCGGATCTCCAAGGAGCTCGGGTTGTCTATTTGTCAGATGGGTCACTTCAAACATTCACAACTATGATGGGATGGCTTCGATTGCAATCGAAGGTTATCAAATGGGGTGCTCAAAATTAAGATGCCCATATTTTGATCATCATGGTTTGTAACAAATTTGACCCGGAGCACTAAAAAATCCAATGAAATACGGGGACCTTTTGGCCGGCTTACCATGTTTGCCACATATGAATTTTTTAACAAATGAGCAAACTATATACTGTGCTTTTTCTGGGCAGCTAGTGGGCTCTTGGATTCATTTATATCGATAGAAATAGAATAGATGGAAAAGTTCCTTCATGAATAGATACCAATTAAACAAAGAGCCCCATCAAATTGTTCCAATCCTTTATTTAATAGTCTTCACCATAGATTTCGTTTTCAGATCTAGTCCAATTATGATTAAAAGGTCAATGAGCCATAAAAAATAGTTAAAATTGAAGAATCAAAGCCATAATCTAACATTCTCTAAGTAATTGTTTTTATGACATGGATATCTTAACCAATAGGACTAAAAACCTGGCGCCTGTAAACCTACACTACATTATTCTCAACTAAGCGCCTATTTGTTGGGTTGCTCATGGGCCAGGCTGGCCTAAGCCCAGCCCGCTTTGGGTCTGGCTTGGTCCTAGGATTATAGCATGAGGACCGGTGAGATTTTTTAATTTTAGGCCCATTTATAATTATATGGGTTAGGCTTGGATTCAGTTATAGGGAGCCCGAAGCCCAACCTGAATATAATAATGGTAATAGCAAAAAAGTAGTGTAGAGTTTCAAACCATAGACATCCAATACAAAACTGCACGACAACCATTTAAGCTACCCTTAAAACAATGTAAAATATATAGTTTTTAAATTATAAACTGAAGTCGGATTGGGCTCGGGCTTCATCCTATTTAGGCTGGCTGGGCTTGGGTTACCAAGTTTTGGCCCATCTCAGGCTTTCATTTTTAAAGCTAGGCTGTGCCTGAATGTTCTTCAACCCCGTCTAATGTGAATTTAATTAATCTATTCAAAGCTGTAAGTGCATAATTTTCTTATTGAGATAATGGCAAATACAAGTTGATCCCACAAGAAACACTTTTGGATTTAATGAAAAATCTAATATTTTTAGAACAATAATTAAAGATGATGTGTGTGAAGCAAAAATTTGTAATGATTAAAAATACAGTGTAGAAAAACAATAATGACTAAAATAGATCAGAACATCAAGACTTCATTAAGCAGGCTAATCAATCAAAATATGCAATTAATTCAATATTTTTTGTCTCAAATGAATTCATATAAGAAATAAATCAATATTTCTGATCTGGAGGATTTGTCTATCGCAAAAGAATAATTTTTTAAGGTCTAAGCCAAAATCTCTTTCACCTCATACATCAAGTTGAACATAGATTATCAAAAGATCAATTTCCTAAGCATAATCTATTAAAACAAGGATATCTGATTAACGATTAAATTAATGGAAATATAAGCAAAGGTTTCTCATAGACATGAAGACAGATTCATTATTATGTTAAAGCATGCATAAAATAGAGACATTCAAACAATTAAATTAAATTACATAAAAAGGAAGAAAATACTAAATTAACTTCATCAAGATGCTCTAATCTGACAGACTACTCTTCCACGGTAAAGAACTTCAAAAAGTCATTCATTAATTTCTCCTAATTTTACAATAATTCACTCAGATTTCTCTCTCTTCTAGTCTCTAGAACATGGCTCCAAAATACCCAAAAATACCCAAGTATAACTTATCTTTGATAAGGACATCTCCTTATATGGGGTCCCACTTTGGATGTGCAATACTTGATCTTCAATGGTGTGGATTGATTTTCATTTTTATCTAAAATTACCTGAAACTTTTTGAGCCCATAACTTCACTATTTTAGCTCCGATTTACGTAATCTTGTGCTCCATGGACATTTACTTTGAATAAGCTTTCGAACGGTAGGTCATTTGAGCCAATCGAACCTACGGTTTGAGAATTATGCCCAATTTTAATATAGGTTGTTCTTAGAAAAACGAGATTAAATCTTGGATTTTAATTTCGAAAATAGTTTATCTCTATAGTAGTTGTGACTTTTTAGCCAAGTTAGAAGAATACTCCTTGGCACAAATAAGATAAGATAAGTCCTTTTGGAAGCTTTAGCTAATCTTCAAGTGCGGTCCATAAGTAGATGAACTCTAAGGGTATGGGTTTTTAGAGTTTTGTAGGCCTTACAAATTTCATTTCCTTTACATTCTAATTCAACCAGTTAAATATTGATGACCCCACATTAAAGCGAGACCCGTTCGGACATAGCTCTACTCCAACTGGGACTCTTTGGAAAAAAATTGTAAAAATTCTAAGTTAAAGCAGAACATGTATGAAAAATATGAAAATTTAGGTTCCTGGCTAAAACTGCATGAACTAATGGAATTAGATCAATAATGATGCAATTCACCTAATTAAAATCCCTAATCAACCCTAAAATGATGCATAATTAATGAAAATTCATAACTTAACATGGCCTATGAACACCCCTGCCTGTTTGGCTTCTCTATTTCTAGCCGCTACTTCTCTAAATTTCTAAAATGAGCATATGTTTAGAAAATAAGAGTGTTAGACAATTATTTCTAGTGTCTACCCTCTTTAGAGAAATAGAGGCAAAGCCTCTTAAAACCATAGCTCCATTCTCTACCAATTTGAAAAGTTGGGTAAACAAAAAATAATCTAAAAATTAGTGTTTTTAGCGTCCCAACTCACAATCCGAGTTTTAATTTTTTTTAATTTGAGATTACAAATTAAGATCCAAACAACTGAAAAAGTTCACAAGATCAAACACTACTATGGAACCAAATTTAGAAGCTAGAATATGTGTTAGGAAAATAATTAATATCAAGCCAATCATATGATCCTAGCCCTTATAAGTTTTGGGCCTTCGTCAAATTCAATAATGAATTCAAATTTCTACATTGCGTAAGCTTTTGTAATAAAATTCAATAATGAATAATGTCCAAAACGAATGCGAATTTCAATAAGTTTTCCTATTTTCATATTTTTAGATAAAGGTCTTGATAAAATATGAGAAAAGAATATATCAAAACTAACCACTAAGTTCAGAGCTAATATTTTGAATAGTGTTTATGCCTATAAATGTTAAGAATCAGAAGTAACCACTAAGTTCAGGCCTAAATGGAAGCCCTTCCCTTTTATAGAAGTTAGTCCAACTTTGAGGTTGGGCATATGATTAATAATTTGATTAGCATTTGTGATTAATAATGATAGGATTCTCTTATTCATATTATTAATCTGATTGTGGGAGCAAGTCCTACTTAAGTAGATTTTTAGAAATCTTCATAAAAGTTAATGCTAGATTGGGATACAATACATACGATTGGGTTCAAATCTGTCTTTCGGACCTATGAAGAAGAATTTGGGTCCTGATTCACCATGGCTCTGCCTCAAATCCTACCAATTTGTGTCACTACCTCCAGCTAGGTAGTATTTGGGCCTGTTGTAACCCGGTTTGGCCGAAAGGCCTATCTAATTTATTTAATTAATTGATCTTCAAATAACTTTAAAACACCTCCCCTATTTTGCTTTTTCACTAAAATCTCCATGGTCTCATGGTGAAACAAATAGCCATTAGTTGTCTTACGAAAAACTGAGAATTACCCACTTTTAAGGTTTAACAAATCTCACTGACTCAACTGAACACAAATGGAGCCCACCTGAGTGGACCAAGGGAGTCGTGGAGATCATGGAAAGCCTTGAATGTGGGATAGGGAATATGTAACGGCCCTTAGTTATAGGCCCTAAAATGTATTCACTATACATTGCGTATACGTTGTGTGAAAATCTAGTAATGATGTCTAAAATGAATGTGGAGTAAGATAAATTTTCTATTCTGAGATTCGTTAGATATAGGTCTTGATAAAATTTGGGGAAAACGTTCACAAGTAACCACTAAGTTCAGGCCTTATATAAAAAATTGGTTCTATGATTTCAGTAAAAAAAGTTGGGTTCCTTGAATTAAGAAATGAAAATACGGTAACCAAGTTTTTTACCGGACTTTTAGGCTGATCCTTTTGAAACATTCAAACACCATCAACAGTCATCGATCACCTTCCACCGTATTCATTTTTTGTAGGTCACTCATTTTATGCTTGGGTTATATTAAGTGTTAACTTTGTTAAACTTCCAACCACATTGAAGCTCCCACATTATCTTCATTGTAGGATGGGCTTTAACCATTTCCACAGCCAACCACAATTATCCAATTTTGAATAAGTGTACAGCCAGAACCCTTATATGGTTAGAATCAGGTCCAATTCACATGGCCCCACATTAAAGATTCTCTACTACTTGTCGTGCCCACTGAGGGCGTGTTTGGTTAGGCTCCCAAAGAGGGCTTTGGGGGCTTTTTTTCTTTGGTAAATTCAAAAGCTATTTAAAGTCTGTTTGGTAATTCTTTACAAAAAAAAAAGAAAAATTTTAAAATGAGGCCTAAATTTTCAGCACATTTCAAATTAGGAAAAGAAAAAAAAACTATATTTCAGATCAGGATTTAAGTTTTCCACTTTTATTTCAAATAAGGACAAATCGCCGAATGAAAGATTTTCCGGTGACTTTCTCCCCGTATTTTTTCAAAAATCCCAAAATATCATTCTTCCTTCTCCTTCTTCCCTTTTCATCTCCCCTCTAAACACCTCATCTACTCTCTTATCAATGAGCTTGGGGCATAAAGGAAAGAAATTTTTTAGTTCATGACCATTTCTAGATTCAACAATCCTAGTTGTATGGGTTGCATAGTAAGACTTATACCCTTTAGACCTTTCTGGATAACCAATGAAATATTCACTAATTGTTTTAAGGTCTAATTTCTCTTCTTGTAGGTTATAAATTCTTACTTCAGATGGACAGCGCCAGACTCGAAAATTGTTTAAACTGGCCTTCTGCCAGTCCATAACTCCATAACTTGAAAGGAGTTTTGGAAATTGCTTTCGTAGAAACACGATTCATTATATACATTGCTGTGTTTAGTGCCTTCCCCTACATTGAATTGGGTAAGTTAATGTTATTAATCATACTCTTGACCATGTCTATTAATGTTCTATTCCATCTTTCAACTACACTATTTTGATGTGGTGGACCACGCATTATATATTGTGTAATAATACCTTCCACTTCTAAAAATCTAGCAAATAGGCCTGGTTATGGTCCGACTTAATATATCTTTCATAATACTCACTACCTCTATTTGATCTTACGACCTTGATTTTACTATTTAATTGCTTTTTCATCTTTGGCTTAAATATTTTAAAGGCATTAAGGCATTGGACTTTTTTTTTATTAAATAGACATATCCAAACCATGAAAAATCATCGATAAAGGTAATGAAATATTGTTCACTAGTAAAATAGAGTATGTGGATCTTTCCACAAATATTTGTATGGATTATCTTTAATAAACTAGACCTTCTTGTGGCCTTCTTTTTATTTGTTTTGGTTTGCTTTCCTTTGATGCAATCAACAAAAATAATAAAGTCAGTAAAATCCAAATTTGGAAATAATCTGTCTTTCACCAATCTTGTCATTCCCTTCTTTCGAAATATGGCCTAATCTTTTAAGCTATAGCGTAGATGAGTTCTCGTTAATGATCATTCTTTTGACACTCATCGGCAAACCACAATTAATGTGTTGTATGTGAATGGATTGTTCATTCATAGAATTTAACCTTAATCTATATAATCCATCACATAAACAACCATTTTTGACAACATTATTATTTCTAAAAATGTTAAAACATCCATCACCAAAACTAAATTTAAAAAACATAATAATCAATTTTGGAAATAGAAATAAGATTTCTAAAAATATCTGGGACTAAGAAAGTATTGTGGAGACCCAAAATAAATCCGGTTTCCAGCACCAGCTTGTATGTATCTACTGCTTCAACTCTTGACTTCTTTTGGTCCCTAATTGTGATGGTTTTTTTTTTTATGCTATCATTTGGACTTCGGGTTGAAAGAACTTCGTGCAGATAATCAGAAACGTGAATGATTGTACAAGAGTCAATCCGCCAAGAATAGACGTAATATCCATTAAATTAGTTTTAAGATAAACAAGAGATTGACCTTTATCTCTTTTCTCAAACCAATTCTTTTGTTTTAGGTAATTCTTATTTAAATGACCTTTTATTTCCATAAAATAGCATTTCTTCATTATCCTGTTGTCGTTCTTTTTTGGTTTTGTGGCTTGAGCATTTATATCTTTTTTGCTTAAGAAGCAGCTTATCAACGAAGCACCCAACACCTTATCTATAATCTTAAATTGCCTTTTCATTGTCTAAGAGGTCCTTAGCATTTTTTTTTCATTCTTTTCTCTATGGACCTTCTAATTCCCTCTAATAGTATGAGAAATGAAATTTAAGATGAATTTTATTGCCACTTTGTTTTCCTTTATCCATTTTTCATAAATGGATCTATATTCCGTAGTAGCATTTTCAGTGGATTTCTCAGGCTTAGGTTCATTAAAGGCAATTTCTATGTCTATGTATGTGATGACAAGCATTATAGCATCTAGCCATTCAATGAAATTGGAGATATCCAAAGTTGGTATGGTCCCTAGAGTGGGAAGTGCAGCAAAAAATCTAACTATTATAAAAATAATAAAAAATTATAAGTTAAAATTCCACATTGATTTTAATTATGCAACTAGAATAAAAGCAATGGGTACATCATTGTTAAATACCTTTGGGTGTGGAAAACAAAATGTATAATTCACCTTCTTTAATTAATAAGCCCATGCTGATTATGTAGTGTAATAAAAAATATTATTTCTTTCGGTATAAAATATTCTTAATTACAATACATATATTAGTAATGTCTTATTTCGATTTCTATTCAATAAAAGATCGAACCTTTGGGTCTATCCTCGTAACTTTTATGAAATCGCAAATTAGTGTTATTATAATAAAAAAAATTAATGGTGATATACTCTTAATTTAATCTAGAAATTGAACGATTCTTCAAAACAATGGTACTTATAGCAACAACCGAGTTACTCTGCATCATCAACTTCTAATTGATATTATAATAATAACAATTCTATTATGTCACATCTTTAATTGGATCTATTTGTTTTCTTTAATGATTCAAGATAAAATAGATAGTAATCAAATGTTATACCAACTAAACAATCCATCCATTAATATATCTAAATTCGAAATTAAAAATGCATAATAGATTAAGTTATAAGCTATACTTTGATTGCACAAAATATATATCTATTATGCAGAAAAGAAATCTTAATTCAATTAATCTACTATATAAAGGCATTTACTAAAAATTAGAAGCATCTTATGACTGATTCGAACTGCTCATTTTGAAGATCTACTCTATTCAAACTCATAGGAAAAAATGAATCAAAATTCTGAGTTCATTTGAGTCTTTTATCATCAAATCAAATTCTAAACCATTCAATTTTGTATAACGAGATCTTAATCAGTAATATTCACAGAATATAACATTGCTGATTAGCAACTTCAACGACTCTGATCTGATCAATTTACCGTATTTCAGATTAATTAGACTTTACTTATCAAGTAAATACTCCTTGATCTGATAAGATCATGGGCTCATTTATTGTACCAGAACTCAATTCAAACTCGAATTTATGAATTACAATTTTGAATGGACCATGCTTATGTCCAGAATGTCCATATCAGCATGTCACACTGAACCTTTAGTTAGTACTGGTATGTGCAAAAGACAAGCTCAGGGCTATATTGTTATCCTTATTTTGATCAGTTCTAAATTTCCTTTGGGTCAGTTGATTGCACTTAACAAGTGGGCCATTCTGGAAGAATTTTATCCAATCTGATTGGGGCTTAATGGGTTAACCCAACCTGTTTTTGCCAAAAGATAACCTAGATCCATTCTTCACCCAACATTGGATAGGCCAGGTTAGGCGGGTCAACCTGACCTAGTCAAAAACTGGTTTCGGTTAATTAATACCAATAAGCATTATTTAATAAGTGGGTCCTGCTGGAAAATTTTTTTCCAAATTGAATCGGGCCCAGTGGATCCATAATGAATCTGCACGACCCAAAACCCTACCCGTCTCCACCAAGGCGCGCAGGCTGGTAGTGCAGATCAGACCAGCCCGACCTGACTGGCCCTGCCCAACGCGTTTCTGTGCACAGAAATGTGCACCGTGCGCGTCCTGTGCACATTCTGTGCACCGTGCGTGCATAGTGCACTTTCCACATGTACTTTTATTTATTTATTTATTTAACAAGTGTAAAAAAAAACGAAGGATGTAAATATATGTTTTCTTTCACCTTTCTGCACCCTTTGACGCTAGGGATCCAGATTTACCCAAGACTTTAATCCCTTTCAATATTTCTTTCATAGAGAAAGAACCTTCATTGATATGGGCATTTTGAAAAAACTGAAATTCCAATTAACCTAAATCACTTTAAGAAAAAAGAGAATAAAACCATAATTTGATTACTTGATCATACTCATGACCTGACCTCTGATACCAAATAACACGAATAAATTAAATGGATTTGTGATTGAGGTTTATACTCGACTCCATTTGCACTCATAGAAGAAAATCGACAACTGGTAGATCTTGATATGGGATTATTAATTTTCCTTGAGTCTCCTTACTTTTTGTGTAATTGATGCAAAACTAAGAATTAATAGTGGCTATGGAAGATACCCAGGAGCTAGGAAATATTTCAAAAAATCTCCCTAATTTGTTCCCCTAATTAGCTCAATTATAAATGGCAATAAAATCAATATTATTTTACCGCAAGAATACCTTATTTGGATACATAAGTGAGTCGATCCATGTTGTCATACTGGGCCAAAGAATGAATGGTGCAACATAGAATACATTAACAACTAATCCTTATGGTGTTTTTCGTACCGGAGAAAAAAGGCTTGGAATTTGTGTTCTCGGTTTTTCTGATTTGTAGAGTAGAGTTCTCATGGTTTTTTGCTTACTAGAGAAGAAAGGCTTGCAGAGTTGGGTTCTTGTGATTCTTTTTTTATAGGAGAAGAGAGGTTTGGGATTTGGGTTCTTACTTTTTCTCTAATTTGAAGAGTGGAGTTCTTGTGCTATTTGGTGAATCACCCCACCGGAGAAGAAAGTATTTTGGTTTTCATTTTCTCTAGGGAGCGATGCTCAGTATTAGGAAACAAACGCTAGCGTCGCTAAGTTTAATATTTTTTTAAAGAAAAAGTTGCACCGAGAGCTCCTGGAAATCCTTTCTGATGGGGTACGAACTAATAAGATCTTTGTCAGTGTAGGTATTATGTACCGAGGGTTTTCGTGTAAAATCCTCTTTTTATTTGTCTCATTGATATTTACCATTTTTTACCCATCGTTTTTCAAAATTCTTTAAAGAAAACCCTAAAACCAAGTTATTAAACTTTGACTACATAAATATTAAAATATTTTTTATGAGAAAAAAAACCGTAAAATCTAATTTTTCAAAGTTTGACTACATAAATATTAAAATCTTCTTTTCACATTTTCTCGTTCTAGTCTTTATTTACAAACCGTTTGACTAGTTGACAACTAATAAGCACTACACAAATGCACACTTCCATCTCTAGAGAATGAAACCAATAGCCAAACATAACTATGATTTACCCATCGTAAGCCCGCAATCAACACTTGATTCATTTTTTTACATCTTTAGTTGTTTTTGGTCATTGGCTTAGATGAAAGAATTTGGCGTTTACAAGATACATAAGCACGCAGAATCATTTGGGGTGGAAAGCTAAGCACTGTGGATGGCAGTTCCATTCCACACATGCAATCAAGGCAAGCAATGGACTAAGTTGTGAAAAAGCTAAGCTTCCCTCTTATTAGGTTAGAAAAAGGAATATATATATATATATATATATATATGAAAGATTTGGGAGTGCTCCTAAGTATGTGAATTTCTAGATTGTAAGTTAACACACAATATGCAGCGGATAATAAAATAAAACAAACAAGCAACCACTGCAAGAAGACATAATTTTTACGAAGAAACCTAAATCAGGAAAAAACCACGAGTTCAAACTAGGCCAATAATCAAGCACAATCTCACAGCATAAGATGATATACTCATAATCTTTATCTGGTTCTCATGTAATCTAAAGACTATGATTCATCTTGTATAGATTTGCTCAGTCATGGCCTCCTACAGTTTACTACAATAGATCTAATCAATTAGATACCTTCTAGTTGTTATATTTGACTCCTCAAATAATCTTCTACAAAGAGATATAGAAAACAAGAATCTTTAGAACAAACTTCATCACTTTTCTCTCTAATGGATGCTTTACAGAAGAAAGGTGATTTCCAATGTGTAATCTCCACTTAAAATGATGAGATATGTATGTACTTCTGGGTTAAGAGAGGAACCCTTTAAATAACCCCAATTTCGTGCCACATAAAAATACTCCTTGTAGAAATCAATTTATTAACTTTGACACAAAAAGGAAAGGTACTTGCGTAATGGCAATTTCGCAATTTTCGTATGATGGCAGTTTTGTAATTACGAACAATACAATTTTTACAAACTTCTCAAGTCATAACTTTGTTGTTTCAACTCCGATTGACCTAATCTTCGGCTCTATGGATAACTACTTGAAACGAGCTTTCCAATGGTAGGTAGTTTCCCTGTATTCAACGCTTAGTTTGTGAGATTTAACCTTTTAATCCAAATACCTTCATTTAACTCTTTTGGAAACGCATGCAAAAGCCTATTCTAAAAAAATATAAAAGTACAACTCAATGGACTAAGAGTTTTGTACAACCCATGAATTAACCAACATACAAAAACCCTTACAATCTTTTCCTTTGACAATTCGTGGGAAAAACTACATATACATGTAATCTACTAAAAAATAAAACCAAAATTATGCTGAGTAGTAAGCAAAAAAAAAAAAAAAGAAAAAAAATCTGTGATATCAACATTGTACTAATTATCAATTGCATACTATGTATCTTTAGCAGCTTTGAATCTTCAAATCTTCGTATTTCCTTTTGAATTTCTTTTTTTCTCCCTTTTTGTTCATAATTGACAGAGATAATAATGTTAACATATAGCATATCTATCAATTAAGATTTAGTAGTAGTTCTCCCTCAATTACAACTCCCCTTAAATTAAAATCTAGCACTAAGGGCGTGAGCTTGATCTTCTTCATCAGAAGCATGGACATTTCAGTACCCATACTAACGAATTTGAAATTTTCAGCACATGCAATGTGTACCAAATCAGTAGGCAAGTCAGATTTTCTAATACAAATAGCTCTTTTACCTGCTTCCTCCATTGCTTGATCTGAGCAAACTTTAGCTTAATGCAATGGATTGAATGTGTCATTTGATTCCACAATGATAATAAGTAGATGTGCGTGCAGATTGTGATACATTCTTCTTCTTTAAATTACTTCAAACATGATTTGTGCATGCAATATGTGGAGAAAAACGTGTTATGAAATTTAAAGCAAAACTTTCAATAAGAGTAGTTTTACCTTTAGCCTTCATAGTCGATGAACCATGATTATAACCAAGACTACGTGTGTTACTAAGGCTTTTCTGATTGCACCAAATGTCTTTAAGAATTTTCGAACTAGTGTTTATTTTGTTCAAAATAGCTTTTGTAGATTCTAACTTAGACAACACAATCTTCAGTTTACTATTTAAATCTTCTTTTTCTGCCTTTACTCTATAACTCTGTTTTCAAGGTCTCGATATCTTGTTTAGACTTCTCAAAATCATCTTTGAGCTATGCATATTTATGATCATTAGTAGTTAACTTGTGAGATATGGAGCTTTTCTGACCTTCCAAGAGATTGCCCTTTGAATTTGCTTCCTCTAAATCTACTTTGATTGAAACAATTGTTTCTTTTAAAGCCTTCAACCTAATTAAGTTTTTTTTAATTCATTTTGGTCAGTTTCACACAATCATTGTATGCAAAATTAATATTTTCTTCCCAGTCCTTTTTTTCATGTAACCCTTTATCTTTGTCATTTTTTTCAGCAAAATCATCATCAAACAAAGAAGATCTAGCCATGAACTTGCCATTAACTATGTTAGACTTATTAGGCTTAGGCTCTTTTTTCTCTTTTTTAGAAGAATCATCCCATGTTAGATTAAATGCCTTATGTTAGATTAAAAGCCTTTCTCTTGAAATTCTTTTCTTGTTAGCACATTTACTTGAAAAGTGATCATAACCTTGACATTCAAAACACTCGATTTTTTTAAAGATGCTTTCTTTTTGAATTTTGAGCCCTTTCGTTTAGCTTTCTTGACCTTTTTGTATTTCCTAAATTGCTTCCCAAACTTAACTATATCATTATCTTCAGAGTCGAAATCATAATCATTCTCAATTTTCATTTTAGATTTCTTCGTTGATTCTTCGATAGCCTTCAAAGCAATAGCTTTCACCTTAGACTTTCCCTTATCCAAACAAGTTGCTTTGAATGTCGGAAGATTTTCAACCAATTGGTTTACTTTGAGGATGTTAAGATTCTTGTTTTCTTCAATTACATCAACCTTTGAATTAAATCATATTGGTAGGAGACCTTAGAAATTTCTTAACAATTTTATTTTTTGGGATTTCCTCATCCAAATTGAAAATTAAATTGATATTATCATTTAACTTAGCATAGAACTCATCAAAGGTCTTATCCCTTTCCCATTGAAATGGTTTAAAAGGATTGAATCAATATTTGCAATTTTGCTTGCTTCATAGTATTAGTATCCTCATACATAGTTTATAAAATATCTCATGCTTCTTTTGTAGTTTTACACGTGAAAATCTACGAAACTCTTCAACGGTCACTCCACTATCGATACCGTCTATGGCTTTATTATTATAATTGGAGGCATGTTTTGCATCCGTAGTTCATTGGGCCTTAGGTTTAGGAATAGTTCGCCCATCAACCACAACCTTAAGTTTGGCATAGCTACTTTCAAGAATCAGCCAAACTTCATCATTAATGGACTTAAGAAAACCTATCATCTTTACATTTCAATTTGTATAATTTGTACCTCAAGTAAGGGAGGCTTTGTAGTTGATGTGCATGCTTGATTGAGTGCTGTTCAAGAAACCAAAAATAAATCTACATAATAGCTTTGTACAACTCGCTCTGATACTAATTGAAAGATTTGGAGGTGCTCCCAAGTATATGACTTTCTAGATTATAAGTAAACACATAATATGCAGCGGATAATAAAATAAAGTAAACAAGCAATCACAACAAGAAGGATTGATTTTTACTTGGAAACTCAAACTGGGAAAAAACCACAAGTTCAAACTAGATCAATCATTAAGCACTATGAATCTCCCAATATAGGATAATATACTCACAACCTTATCCGGTTCTCGCATAACCTAAAGATTACGGGCGTACCAAATATCCATCGATCTGTAAAACCAAGCTAATGGTTAATGGTTTGGTGACGGATTCAAAAAATTCTAATCCATTAGTAATGGTTTGGTGACGAATTTTATTCTTAATCAGCAGATTTAAACTGATCCGAACCGTTAAAATAAATATATATATTTCAATAAAAATATTAAAAGACAACATTTTAGCCATTCATAATTCAACTTTCAATCTTACCCATTCACTCTTCATATAAAATAATGAAGAAACAGTTGGTATTACCATTAACGGATTGAACAGTTTTAACCGAACCAAACTATTAATTCACAATTCAGTTTTTTTAATGGGCAACGAATTGGTTACGGATTATAAAACTGCCAATCCATAGGTAATAGATTAGTGACTGATTAGGTTTAATCTAATCCAATCCGAACCATGTACATGCCTACTAAAGACTGTAATTTCTTTTGCACAGATTCACTCTGTTATTACTGGAATAGATCCAATCAACTAAATGTCATTTAGTTGTTATACTTAACTCCTCAGATGATCTTCCATAAAGAAATGTTGAAGACTTAAAGACTAGAATCTCTAAAAAAAAGTTTTAGCACTTTTCTTTCTATTGGATGCTCTAGAGAAGAAGGGTGATCATCAACGTTTAATCTCCACTTAGACTATTGAGATCTATATTTGTGGGTAGAGAGAGGAACCTTTTAAATACTCAAATTACATGTCTTATAATAATGCTCATTGTAGTACTCAACTTACTAATTCTTGCATAAAAAAGAAAAAGTTTTTAAGCAATGGCAGTTTCGTAATCTTCGCTTAATGGCAGTTTTGTAATTACAAATAACAAAATTTCTACAAACTTTCCATGCAAGAAGTTTATTGTTTCAACTCCGATTGACGCAATTTTGAGCTTTACGAATATCTATTTCAAATGAGCTTTCAAATGTTACGTAGCTTTCACATATTCAATATTCGGTTTGTAAAATATGACTTTTTAAATCCAAATACCAGTATTTAGCTTTTTCGGTGACTTACATAACAGTCAATTTTAAAGCAAATATAAAATATAATTTAACGGAGTTTTGTCCAACCCATAAATTAGCAAACATATAAAAATTGATATGATATATATAGGTGGTATGATTATAATTTTATATTATACAATACAAATAATAATATTTTAGTCCATAAAAGCTGCACGGGTACCAGAAATATCTCATCTTTCATCACCACATCAGAATTACCCGTGGCTATTGGGCTATGGTACCCGATAAAGCCCCTTATTTTTAATTCTACTGTAAAGATTCAATTTTGACATTACAAACAATTTATTTCATAAACATGAATGTGAAGTTGATAAACATATGAAAGGATGGAACAACACAAAATTGTTGCCTTGGATTGAGAATGACTAATGAGGCCAGTCATTTCAAATTGTCAATGGCCTCCTCTGCCGAAAGGCTTCTCGAACCAAAGCCGAAGTAAATACCGACTCTGGGAAGCCCTTTCTCATGATAGAACGAGCCGTTTCAACCTGTCTGTCTTTGTTCGTCTCACGTGGGATGCATACCCCAACATTTATGAAGCTTTTCTTATGATATTTTGTTTGACCGACTTGTCGTAAAGAGCACTCACAACAGTCAACAGTGGGCCCGCCCTCCTTTCCGTTTCCATGTTGAGGCGCAAAGTGTCCCACGCACGGAATCTTAGAAGGGGAACCCTTAGTGGCGGCATTTTGGACATTTAGTTATTGGGGTTATGAACGTCGTGATTGACTATGAGAGGTCATGCTGACCCGGGGAGAGAGAGAGAAAACGACAGAAAGGAAACATAGTAGGGGTGCAGTAGATTTCTTATTGATAGAAAGTATACAAAAATCGGCTCGCCAAGATTATCCTATGCTTCATTTAAAATCCTTAATTTTTAGGGTAGGTTCGTGCAACCAATATTTTTAGAAACACTGAGGATCATGAAAATAATTTCTTATGCTATAGTAAAATTCATATTCAGTGGAGCTGCTCTTTTCTATTTTTTCTAGAAAAGCATCCAGGCATGTTTCAGTGGACAACGTTTGAACCGTTATTCGAAAGTTTCCATTTGGAAATATACAGGCACGGGTGGGCTCCACGAGAAAACAATCATCTGATCTTAACCTCACCACCTTCATTCATGGGTGCCCCCACTCATACATTCAGACACGTTTCCGTGTTCAGATCCTGTGTCTACTCACGCTTCCAAACAACTGAGGGGAGTGTAACTGAAAGTGGCCCCACCTTTTCCCAACCGCCCAAATCAACTGCCCTTTACTTTTACAGAAATTGGTCCTATTTTGAGGTTGGGCGTATGATTAAAAAATTAATTAATATTTGTAATTAATAATAATAGGGTTCTATTATTCATGTCATTAATTATATGATTGATTTGATTGTGGGATCAAACTTCTATGGAGCATTGCTGTGCCCATCACAGGGAATCCGGGTTAGGATCTATAAAGACGAATTTAGGGGTAATGATACACCACAGTTCTGCTTCAAATCCTACCCATTTGCATCCCTAGCTTGAGTTAAGGTAATATTTGGGCTTGGTGTGACCTGGAGGGAGTTACTCTAGCATGCAAAACGGAAAGAATTCGTGCATGCCAAGTGATGAATGGATTCATGGATTCTTGGCCCATGGATAAAAGAGATTATGTTGGTTTCTGCCTCTTTCTTCACACAATAAGAAGAAGCGAAAAGGAGGAACAAAAAGAACAACACATGGGTTCACCATTCCTGCTACAACCAACGAAAGGTCAAGAGACACCTTTGGTCTCTTGAGGAAGACGATGTGTCACCATTCCTGCTGCAACCAACAGAAAGTCATGAGAGGCCCTTGGTCTCCTGAAGGGGATGTCACCATTCTTGCTGCAACTAACAGAAGGTCAAGAGAGGCCTTTGGTCTCATGAAGAAGACGAAAAGCTCATTCGCGCTACATCACCACCCATGGCTATGGATGCTCGAGTGAAAGGTCTTGGTTTATTGTAAACAGTATATGCAGAGAGGAAGGCCGGTTGAGCAAATATATATATATATATATATATATTTGGATTCTTGGCCATATATGTCTGAGAGAGATGTCATTGTAGTAGGTGTGCGAGCAGACCTGCAACGCACTTGAAAATTTTGTAAATTATTTTGTATAAAAATTTATATTACGACTTGATTATCATTGATTAAAAGCTGCTTTCTATGTGGCTAACCAAACGAAGTTGGATGTTTTTGCTATTAAAAAGTAATTGCAAAAGCTGATCTAATCAAACACTATTTTCTCTTAAAAAGGAATTTGGAAAAACTGGGTAGTTAAGTTTAGAAAAGTATTTGAATTATGAGAAGTGGAACCAAACACACCCTGAATCATCTCTTCTCATCCTTTTTCATCCCCACCTTCCCTCCGCGTTACAGCATTCGACCTGCAACCCAACCCCGGACCTGCAACCTAGCCCAGTCTGAGATCATCATCATACTCATTCAAAAAGCTAAGAAATTAAAGAAACCAATGGCCAAGTGTCTAGGATTGTAAAGAACAGGATATTATCAAAACGGACTCCATAAATCCTTTATTATGTCATACATACAAGATTATAGCGACACCTATCAGATCATCTTGACAACTAATATAAAGATTCAGAATACGCTGAGTGTACCCAAAAGACATTCAAAAATAAAAGAAAGAAGAACAGACTCTTCGTAATGTAACAAAAAAAAAAAAAAAAAAAAATCCGTCTGTACTACCCCAAGTACTCTTATCATCATCAAATAGTAATCTTGAATCTCTGGCCTTCAAAATAATGTGATGAGGCAAACGATGAGCAACCGATGGTGGATCTTTCTCGGGAACGCGAAGCTGAGTATAAGAAAGATGGTCTTGATGATCGTGGCTAGCGTCCACTTGGATATGAGAAAGCTCCTGCGAAAACAACTTGTTCATGTGATGTTCTTGTTCGCAAGAGACCTTGTAATTTGGCATTGGAGTTCCACGTTTGCCTCGGCAAATTCGCCCCATCAAAACTCCACAGCAGTAAACGGAATCATGAGTTGAATACTTGTCTACACAGAAAAAGCAGGGCTTTTCAAGCAAACAGGAAAGAAGGTGGTCATCCCCATCTTCCAGAATGACGACATGTTGAATTCGAGGAGGAGATTTCACCAACTGAAGAAGCTCTTGCAAAAACAACTTGGTCTTGTGATGTTCTTGTTCGCAAGAGAGCTTGTAATTTGGCGTTGGAGTTCCAGGTTTGCCTTGGTATATTCCACCCATCAAGACTCCATAGCAATAAACGGGGTCAGAAGTTGAATACTTATCTTCACAGCAAGGCTTCTCAAACGAATAGGAAAGAAGGTTGTCATCCCCATCTTCCAAAGTGACGACATCTCGAATTCGAGGAGGAGATTTCAAAAGCTCCTGCGAAATAACTTCGTCATATGATGTTCTTGCACACAAGTGACCTTGTAATTTGGCATTGGAGTTCCAGGTTTGCCTCTGCGAATTCCACCCATCAAGGTAATTTTTTGCACCTAGTTGATGAGCATCGACTTTGCCGCTGGTCTTTACACCAGTGGCGAGTTCGCCTCGGGTCTTCAATCCAAATTCGAGTCCATAAAGGAGAAGGTCTCATTCTCTTTTCTCTTCTTTCCCTTTAATGCTAGTTTTGTGACAAATTCATTACAGTAAGCACAACATTTTGTGGTATTAGGTTCTAGGTTTTGATTAGTGTTGTTTTGTTGTTTGGGATTTGGATGGAATTTTGTGGGGTCTGGGCTTTTCGTGGTATCGTGCGTTTGGAATATGTGTGGTGGTTGATGCTAACTTCAATTGGAGTGAAGAAGCGGTTTACTGTAAACAGTATATGGAGAGATGAAGGCCGGTTGAGGAGAGATGCTTTTTGGATTCTCGGTCATAGATGCGTGAGAGAGATGCCGTTGGGGGTGGGCGAGCAGACCTGCAAGGCACTTGAAAATTAATCTCTTTTCATCCTTTTTCATCGTTGATGTAAACCCACGGTCATCTCCACCTCCACTCCAAGTTACAGCATTCGACCTGCACCCAAACCCCGGACTTGCAACCTAGCCCAGTCTGAGATCATCTTCATACTCATTCAAAAAGCTAAGAAATTAAAGAAACCAATGGCCAAGTGTCTAGGATTGTAAAGAACAGGATATTATCAAAGTAAACTCCATAAACCCTTTATTATGTCATAGATACAAGATTACAACGACACCTATCGGATCATCTTCACAACTAATATCAAGATTCAGAATACGATGAGTGCACCCAAACAACATTCAAAAAGAAAAGAAAGAAGAACAGACTCTTTGTAATGTAACAATAACAAATAAAAAAAAAAGACATCCGACTGAACTACCCAAAGGACTCTTATCATCATCACATAGTAATCTTGGAATCTCTGGCCTTCAAAAGAATGTGAGAGGCAAACGATGAGCAACTGATGGTGGATCTTTCTCGGGAATGTGAAGGTGAACACAAGAAAGATGGTCTAGATGATCATGGCTAGCATCCACTTGGATATGAGAGAGCTCCTGCGATTACAATTTGTTCATGTGGTGTTCTTGTTTGCAAGAGACCTTGTAATTTGGCATTGGAGTTCCAGGTTTGCCTTCGCGAATTCGCCCCATCAAAACTCCATAGCAGTAGACGGAATCAGGAGTTGAATACTTGTCTTCACAGAAAAAGCAAGGCTTCTCAAACGAACAGGAAAGAAGGTGGTCATCCCCATCTTCCAGAATGACGACATCTTGAATTCGAGGAGGAGATTTCACGAACTGAAGAAGCTCTTGCGAAAAATACTTGGTCTTGTGGTGTTCCTGCTCGCAAGAGACGTTGTAAATTGGCGTTGGAGTTCCAGGTTTGCCTCGGCGAATTCCACCCATCAAAACTCCATAGCAGTAAACGGAATCGGGAGTTGAATATTTGTCTTCACAGACAAAGCAAGGCTTCTCAAACGAACAGGAAAGAAGATGGTCATCCCCATCTTCCAAAATGAGGACATCTTGAATTTGAGGAGGAGATGTCACCAACTGAAGAAGCTCCTGCGAAAATAACTTGGTCTTGTGATATTCTTGCTCGCAAGAGACCTTGTAATTTGGCGTTGGAGTTCTAGGTTTGCCTCGGCGAATTCCACCCATCAAAACTCCATAGCAGTAAACGGAATCAGGAGTTGAATACTTGTCTTCACAGACGAAGCAAGGCTTCTCAAACGAACAGGAAAGAAGATGGTCATCCCCATCTTCCAAAATGATGACATCTTGAATTCGAGGAGGAGATGTCACCAACTGGAGCAGCTTCTGCGAAAGTAACTTGGTCTTGTGATGTTCTTGCGCACAAGAAACCTTGTAATTTGGTTTTGGAGTTTCAGGTTTGCCTCGGCGAATTCCACCCATCAAGATTCCGTAGCAGTAAACGGGATCAGGAGTTGAATACTTATCGTCACAGAAAAAGCATGGCTTCTCAAATGAACAGGAAAGAAAGTGATCATCCCCATGTTCCAAAGTGACGACGTCTGGAATTTGAGGCGGAAAAAGTTCCTGCTTTGAGAGATGAATCTCTGGGGAGTACATCAATGCCGTTGGAGAAGATAATGCAAGACTCTTGCAGTGTGAAGCAGGTTTAAATAAGTGAGAAGAAGGCAAAGAAACAAGAAAACCCAAGAAAAATAGAGAGAGAGAAGATGAATGGATTGGAAGCCGAAGTTAGAATCTGCTTTATATACTATGAAGATGAAATTTAATAAACAACTCCTCACTGCAGTGGACTAATCTTTCAACATTAATTAAAAAATTTCAATCCCAGAAGAATAAGAGTTGAGATTAAGCGAGCAAACGTCACGGTGTGACTGAGCCAGCAAGTCCCCCAGGTCACGCTGCCGGCCTGGCATGCGCAGCCTGTGTGTAGGGCAGGGTGCCCCTTGATGACATGGCCTATATTTTTAACAAGAATCCGGAAGCATCCCTGAAGTGTTTTACACATGATGGACCAACAAAAAAAATAAATAAACAAATAAACCGAAAACGATAGAGCTTCAACTACAACCACCAAAGTATGGATCCAACAAAGAAAACAAATAAACCAAAATCCGTAGTTTGAAAGTTAGAAAGTGTATGTGGAAAACTGAGTATTTGCTTTCTTGTTGTTGAGGTTAATGGATTATCAAAGTTGAAATGCATCACAGTGGTTGCGATCAGCCTAAAGTTGTGGTCAAAATGAATTAAACGCGTAAGTATCAAAGGACATGAGTTAGAGATGTAAATTTATTATTGTAGCATGAATAACTATATATGATTGTAGCAATCAAGTATTTGAGTATTTGGGTATTAAAATTTGGGCTCTATACCTTAACCAGTTTTGATTCAAGCCAACACAGTGGAGAGGAACTTGGAGCCAAATAAAAAAAGGGTCTCAACGTTGGACCCGCATCTGATTTTCCTAATCTCCAATCTTGCAGATATTTGAGGACTCATTTTTATCCCTACAAATATGCCTATATTTAGTAAGACTATTTGCCTATTAAGTGATTATCATTACTAATGGAGTAGAACAATTGGCAATCTACCTTAATGCCTCAAAGGCAATGCTTCTGGAATATATTTGGCTCAAATTAACTGCAACTATAAAAATCCACTGCACTTATCAAAAGATTATTTTCAAAATGCTTAATTTTAGAGTTAGGATGACTTTTTGTGAGAAAAATATATCCTAAATAATGCAGTTATATAATTTGTATTTATTTAAATGTAATACATTTTTTCTTTTATGTTGTTATATAAAGAAGGTATAGTAAGAATTTAGCACACCCACATAAAAATCTTGGTCCACCGCTGGGAGTGGAGTTTTTCACCCAGCCCAAAGATATAACTGTGATTTGAGAGAAATATGCGGGCATTTTAGACTGAACCCCGCAGCACATTCCGTTAGCCATCACCGTAGCGACACGTTTTGACACAAGTCTGAATGTTGGCTGATGTGACCATTTTGTTTGACAATTCAGATTTGTGAGATATAGTTTCTATCGTCTTCCCTCTTCTATTTATTTTTCATTTCTTGTTTTGGTGAGATGGGCTAAATTTGGGACAACACAATAGAATATATTTATGTGCATTAAGTTCTTTATTGAGGGACCGTGAATACTGTTCGGTAGAGCCGACGGTGGACTCTATCAAGAGTTGAGATTAAGGGAGGAAAAAACGTCACGGTGGCACGGCCATCGAGTCCCACCAGGTAATCCTGGTAGACACTGCAACCGTGCACCGGCTGAATTGATGACATGGCGGTCACCATCCGGTTCTTTGGAGAAGCATCCCGGAAATGTTTTACACTAGATGGACCCAACAAGAAATAGATAAACAAGTAAACCGAAAACGACAAAGCTTCTGCTGCAACGACCAAAGTTTGGATCTAAAAAATAAACAAATAAACAAATAAATCAAAAACCCAAGACCCGTAGTTTCAACGTTGAGAAAGTGTACGTGGAAAACTGTGTATCTTCTTTCTTGTCGTTGAGGTTAATGGATTAACAAAGTTGAAATGCATCACAAATTATGTGGTTGCAATCAGCCTAAAGTTTTCGTCAAAATGAATTAAACGGGTAAGTATCAAAGGGCATGAGTTAGGGACGTAAATTTGTTATTGTAGCATGAATAAATATATATGATTGTAGCAATCAAGTATTTAAGTATTTGGGTATTAGACTTTGTGCTATTTACCTTAACCAATTTTGATTCAAGCCAACACAATGGAGAGGAACTCGGAGCCAAATAAAAAAAGGGCCTCAATGTTCGACCCGCATCTAATTTCCCTAATCTCCAGTCTTGCAGATATTTGAGGACTCATTTTTATCCTACAAATATGCCTATATTTAGAAAGACTATTTGCCCTATTAAGTGATTATCATTACTGATGGAGTAGAACAATTGGCAATCTACCTTCATGGCTCAAAGCTAATACTTCTGGAGTATATTTGGCTCAAATTAACTGCAACTATAAAAATCCACTGCACTTATCAAAAGATTATTTTCAAAATGCTTAATTTTAGAGTTAGGATAACTTTTAATGAGAAAAATATATGCCAGATAATGCAGTTATATAATTTGTATTTATTTAAATGTAATAAATTTCTTTTTTTATGTTGTTATATAAAAAAGGTATAGTAAAAATTTAGCATACCCAAATAAAAATCTTGGTCCACCACTGGGAGTAGAGTTGTTTTTCACCCAGTCCAAAGATATATTTGTGATTTGAGAGAAATATGCGGGCATTGTAAACTGATTCCCGCAGCACATTCCGTTTGCCATCACCGTAGCGACACGTTTTGACACAGGTCTGAATGTTGGGAAATTCTTTAGACTCCACACAATGGGGAATATTTATGTCCATAAGTTTTTTCCGGAGTGACCGTGCATACTCTTTTATGGGGTCCACGGTAGATTTCATAAGGGATGAGATCGGGGGATAAAAAGATCCATGCGGGATTACCCTACATACTAAGTTTGACCCTAATCATATGTCCCTAACCCTTTTATCCGTGACCTACAAATTCATTCTATTCAAATGGGTGCATAATAGATCCAATGGTACACTAAATTCGGATTTGACCAAAAATTAGTGAATGTGTGCAACTCAGGGGGGTTATGTGTGTAGTCCATTTGGATAGACCATACAGTGGGTCATACCTAGAGTTCTCACGAAAAAAAATGGTGAGGGACATATGCACTATTCCCCCTACAATATTTAGAAAGTTTTTATTTGGAAATATATACAGGCACAGGTGGGTTCCAAGAGAAAGCAATCATTTGATCCGAAACCCCTTAGTATCTTCATTCGTAGGTGTGCCTGCCCTTACGTTTATTGAGACATGTTTTGAGTTTGGATCCTCTATCTCACTCACGCTTCCAAACAGTTGAGGGGAGTGTAACTCACAGTGGTCCCACTTTTAAAACATTCGAACCGCCCAAATCAAATGCCATTCCCTTCTATAGAAGTTGGTCTAACTGTGAGGTTGGACATTTGATTAATAATTCATCAGTATATATGACTAGTAATAATAGAATTCTGATATTCATGTCATTAATCAAAGGATCCATTTGGTTGTGGGACCAACTCCTACTTGGGTATTGGTGTGCCCATCCCAAGGACTCAGAGTTTGGATCAATAAAAACCAATTTAGGTTATGATACACCATGGTTCTACTTCAAATCCTATCCATTTGTATCCCCAGCTATGGTTAGGTAATATTTCGGCTTGGTGTGACCTGGGTTGACCGATAGGTCCCTCTTTAGCCTCTTTAGTTTACTTTAATTGATTGATTTTCAAATAACTTCAAAATGCCACCAAGAATTTCGCATTTTTAGTGAAACCTCCATATTCTTATGGTGAAACAAATAACTTTTTGTTATAAGATGTATTATCATAGGTGGATGCCCACATTGGGACCCACATGAGATAAGAGGATTATTTAGGATTAGAATCTTTCCCTATTAGGTTGCTTGGGGAGGAAGCAATCTTATTCATCTTTCGTTGCAACACCTGCCCTTCACTGGCCTTAATTTCTCCTTGGCCATCCTAATAGAGAGGATCTGGATTTCACTGGTGATTCCAGATATTTGGGTCTTTCTGCAGAATCGAGAAGAAAGGAGTTACCCCGTCGTCGCCTGAGGAGGTTATTGGCCTAATCGGTGAAGCAGAGGATTTGGTGTTTTTGGGCTGTTATTAAAGAATGGCCATCTTGTCATCAGATATGAAAAGGAAGAGGCACTCACTGCTTTCATTGTGCAGAGAGAGATCAAATCTAAAAGAGGTTACTAGATCGCCATCGTCCATGCTTAGGAGTCCTTGTCTCGCCTCTGTTGAAGATGTTTTTCCGGAGCCCTGGGTGCTGTAGTTGCCATTATCGCCATTCTCTATAACCAGAATCGGAGAAGAAATGCCCGCCATCTCTGCTGCGGCCCCTGCCACTGCTGCGATTGCAAGACTAGTCATCGTCACCTCCGATGTCAGTCCGCCGGTGATCACCTTCACTTTCCACGCTGAAGCTAAAGAGGAAGAAGATATAGGCTCTTTGGTTCTTCTAGTTGTAGGAACCAGAGAGAAAGAGATGCCTGGGTATTTCAAACCCAGGTCAGACTTAGGTTAGGTCGACCAACTTGTCCTAAGTACACAAACAGCCCATCTGACTAGGTCAGTTCGGGTAGGGTTAGATCGACCTGAACCGATGTTCAAAGCCCAGTACAGCAGCCAAAGCAGTCTCTAATGTCAGAAAGACGTCAGCAGCTGACGCAAAAACAGTGACATCAGCCGAATCATACGGTTAAAGATAGTTTGACCGGGTTCGACTGTTGAAACTTGTTTTCTACGATATCTTGATCATCCGACCTCCGATCGGAGATCCGTTTGCTCCTACAAAAAGCTCACGAATAGATTTACACATTGGCACCAAAAGGAGGACGATTTAAAGGATAAGTAATTTCTCCTTATTTTATGATCTTTTATTAGTTTAATAATTATATACATGCATTTATCTTTATTTTTTTTAGAACTAAAGTATTTATAATTTTAATTTGGATGATGAATAATTTATTATCTCTTTTTGAAGAGAGATCATGATAAAATCAAAAATCACGGATCATAAATAGAACAAAAAGTTCTATATAAATAATTGGAACCCGAAGTTCCATACGATATTTAGAACTAAAAGTTCTACATGGAATCAATAACCCGGACTCGAAGTTCCGTAAATTTTTTTAGTCTATGAACTAGAAGTTCTTTCGAATTTGGACCAGAAGATCCATTGGTTATTTTACTCTGAAACCAAAAGTTTTCAGATCCATAATATATACTTAAAGATTTATATTCCTACTCAAATCCGAAATTTGATATTTAGATCCAGAAATAAAACTAATAGGCCATAATATCAAGCCCGAAGTCTTTATAGAACTTGAAGTTCTAATTCATAAACCTGAAGTTCTAAATTAAATTTGAAGTCTTGACAGAACTAGAAGTTGTGATTCAAACCTGAAGCTTTGATAGAACCAGCAGTTCTAAGAACCTGAAGTTCTATTTCTAGCCTGAAGTCTTGATAGAACTAAAAGTTCTGATTTGTCAGTTAAGAACCCGAAGTTCTAACTATTCTAATTCGTCAATTAAGAACCCGAAGTTCTAACTTTTTAATTGGCTAATTCTTCCTTATACTCTATCATTGGATATTGAGAACCGCGGTTCTATTTTTTTTATTGTTATTGGTAAATCGATTTTTACAAGGCTTGGTGATGCTATCAAAGTCGGAAATATGACATCCCTGGAGGATATGGCATATGTTCTTATTTTCTGCCCCATTATATCCCTGTTAAACAGGAATGATCACCAGCAGATGGTCATACACCCAATGCTTAAAATAAATGCCAGATTAGTTAAACAAAATCCCTCCAGCAGAGGTAGATAGAATAAGTCCTCCAGTAGAGATGAAAATAACTACCCTAGCAGAGGTGATTAACAAGGTATTTTATTTCGAAATCGGAAGAACCACCAAGCATGGTCTAGAAGACCTATAACTACTTTTATGACTTTGAATATTGAGTTCAATTTTTCGATATTTTGTTGGATGTTAGACTTATTCTTTTATCCCCTGTATCTTGTGTTTGCATGCCATATTTGCTTTGAATGATAAATTGTTTAGCTGTTCTCAAGTTTTATTTTTGTGATGTGTTTGACTAGTTATGTAAGTTTATTATTACTTGCTGTATGGATCATGGAATGCATAAAACTGAGGATAATAACTGTCCGATAGACAGTGCAACAAAACACACTATATTGAAAAAACCAGAAGTTTTTCTCAGAGCTTGTGTTTAATTCTCGCAAGGCATCGATCATAGCTGGATATGTACAAATACTTGAATGCTCTGGAAGAGTTCACATAATGTTACCAAATAGTACCAACAAATGCATTTTGGATGCATTATTTTTTTTATTATTTTTAGCAGTTCCCAAAAAAACTTGCTTATATTCAAATACATCAGGATAACTGGGTACCACATATAGACACTATAAGTGAAGGTAACACAAAATATTTGTACATTATTACTAGTATTGATCTAGGGTACTTAATGCCTATTTTCACTAAGTAACACCAAGATTTTGGTACACCCTGACATTGAGGACCTTGTGATTACACCAACATGGGGGGTATGGCCAACGAGTGGTTATGAAACCTAGGATCGGTTAGTAAACCACATTGTCTCTTGATTTAATCTTTATGCATACATCTTGTAATACGTTCCTCGCACTCACATGATTGTTCATGTATTCTTTACACTTCCACGTGTTGAATATTGCCATCCATGTTGATATTATTGCTTTATTCTTGTTATTTCTTATCTACATGTCCTTACTCATGATGTATGTTCTTCTTACTCGTGTATTGCTCAAGCTTGTACACGCAAGGATGGAACCATGTGAAACATACCTGGGGTTGTCGCCCCAAATTAGTTAAGGAATAACAATGCAATTCATAATAGGCCAAAGGCCCATATATCTCAAAACAACTACCCAGGTCTAGAAACCCATTTCGAAAACCCTGTACCTTTATGTTCCTTCTTTCAACTTAAGGGTGGGAAAAACCCTCCCCCTTTCTTTCAAGTGGATGAAATCTCCTCCCTCCGGTCACCTTCTTTATTCAACTTACGTGAGTTTCTCTCTCTCTCTCTCTCTCTCTCTCTCTCTCTCTCTCTCTCTCTCTTGTTTTGATCGGTAATAGAAAATTTTATTAATAAAAAAGGGACACAAAACAAGCTGTAGGAGAGCATTTTCCAGTATATGAGAAATATATTGAAAAATGACCACACCTAACATAACAGGGGCACATAGATTACATAATCGATGAATAGATTACATAATCAATGAACCTCTTGCTTTGCTAGGCCATCTGCCATGTTGTTGGCGAACCTACTAACATGCTTAAAAGATACCCAAACCAATGATTCTAGTTGACGAATCTCATTAAAGTAGAATTGCAACTTCTAAGGACCATTAAAGGACTTCACCATGAAATGGTATTAGAGGAATCACTCTCTACTATGTGCCAGTGCTTATAAGAGATGCTAAAAATGAGAAGAGCTTCTAGAATAGCCAAGACTTCTGCTTCATTGGGGTCTCTAGTTCCAACATGCTTTGAGAAAATGTGCAATACCTCTCCTTTGTGATTTCTTAGAACACCACCAATGCCTGCTAATCTCGGTTTACCCCGTGTTGCGCCATCCACATTAAACTTTAAGACTCTTAGTGGAGGATAACACCACAAATCCATCCTTCTCTTCTTTGAGACACCTAACAATAAAGAAGCATCCCAATTTTGTAGAATATTATCTATCTTGAGATCTGAAAATCCATGTTAGTACATGCCCATTTTGCAATTCTCAAAGTTATAGTTGAGACAATGCCTTCCCATGTTGACTCTTTTTTGCTAAAAATTCTCTCATTTCTCTCTTTCTAAATAGACCACATAATAGAGTATGGAATAAGTCTCCATAAAGTTACTCCACATCCCACCATAGGTAATCCCCTCCAAGCTTCAATAAGGTTAGACCGAGAATAAGGAAAACACCATGCCACACCACATAAATTGAGGAAGATCCCCCAAAGAGATGATGTCACACTGCAATATATGAAAAGATGGTCTATGGACTCTCTCTACCTCTCACAAAGGCAACACGTATCCAATATAATATCCATCATCAACCCTATCTTCTCAACATGTCGGCTATCGAAATCTTTCCTGCCACTGCCAACCAACAAAAAGCCTCCACTCCAGGAGGAACAATACCCAACCAAATTAAGGCATATGAAGACTGCTCCTCACTAGTTGAATTCAACACCCTATAAAATGACTTCGAGGAAAAAGTTCTTGAAGAGGATGACTTCTAAATACGCGAGTCTGTGACATTCCCACATAAGAAAGTGTTAGAAAGAAGACACAACAAAGACTCAAACTCAACCAACTCTGACTGGTGAAAAGCCCCCCTAAGACCCAAATTCCAAGACATAATGTCCTCATCCCAAACTTGACAATTTTCAACTGAAGACTCTTTATTAGAGACCACCCTAAACACTCTAGGAACAGAATGACATAAAGGATCGACCCCTGCCCAATCATCAAAACAGAAGCGAACATTATTTCCTTTCCCCACTTGAAACCCAAATACTTTTCAAACACCACCCCCCCAACATTTGACCCATCCCCAAAACTCAAAATGACAGCCCAAATCCCAAACAACCTATACCCAGGTACTATTTTTGGAACCCATCCACAATTCAAAACCACCCCCCCCCCCCCCCCCCGAAAAAAAAAAAAATATTTTTGAAATAATGACCCTCTTCTAAAGCGCATCTTTTTTCTTTCTCATACCTCCATCACCATTTAGCTAATAAAGACCAATTTTTAAGCACCAAATCTCCTAACCCCACACAACCCACAGCTTTTGGTTTAATCACATCACTTTTCTCTCTCTCTCTCTCTCTCTCACTCTCTCATAGCCTCACTCAATCACTCTCCCTTTATGCATGACTTTTTGGAGGTTTTAGGTTAGGGTTAGGCTTGTGATGCTTTAAAGCCTTTTATTTCTGTTTCTCAGATTACTTGATTTTGGGTTTTGTAGATCTTGTGGTCTTGTTTGATGTATGAATGCCATAATGGTTGAGATTTTTTGAGTAATGCCTTTCTTCTTGCGGTTGAATCTTATGGGATTCTTTATTGTGTAGGCTTTTCTTGCTATTGATTTTCTGATTTTATTTATTCTATTTTTGTTGACTTCTTTGTATGTTTGGTTGATGGAATATCCAAGGTGGTTGTACTTATTAAATATTTGAATAATAAATTGAAGCTACCATAAAAATTTGAAGCTACTTGAATTTTTGGGACAAAGATTTGATGATGATGATGAAGAAATTGAAGCTACCATATAAAATCCTCATAAACTGTAAATAGATTAGCAAAGTTGAAATGCATCACAAACTGTATGGTTGCAATCAGCCCAAAGTTGCTGTTAAAATGAATTAAAGGGTAAGTACCAAAGGACGTAAGTTAAGAGATTTAAATTTATTATTGTAGCATAAGTAACTATATATGATTGTAGCATTAAGTATTTGAGTATTTGGGTACTAAACTTTGGGCTCTCTACCTTCACTACGTCAAAAATGGAAATCAACAACTGCAGAATGTGCAGATGAACGAACAACTAGTCCGTCTTGCGTTCCTCGACAAATTTGAACCCGTCATTTCCAGCAAAAAAAAAAAAAAAAAGAGCGCGCATTCTTTAAATGATCAACTACTTAATGACCGTCGTTTAATCTTTAATGTCCCCAAATACTGACACCATATCACCCAAGCCGCTTTTTTCTCTCACCAATCTCTCTCACCAAAACCCTAGATACTTGTTGATCTTCTCATTACTTTGTGAATAAGCCCTAATCAACAAATTCTCCTAGCTCATCTCTTCTGCGCATCTTCTCTATAGCTACGCCATACTGGTGATCTCTCTCTCACCAAACAACAGCCCTAGATCTCTCTCGTCAACCTCTTTCTCTAGGGTTTCAAGGTTTGATTTCTCAATCTGATTTGAATCTCTCTTGTTGATTTCTTTTTGGTTTTTGATGTTACAGATCTGATCTGGCTCCTGACTGATTTGAGTCTGCAGCCATAATCAACAAAGGAACTCGTATATTTCCTTTCCTCTCCCTCTTTGTTCTTGGGATATTTTGTATTACAATCCTTGATCTGTGTTTTCTATCATATTTTTTGTGATTTGATCGTTTTGTGGAATTTATGCAATGATTTAGAAATGTCTAGTTTATGCATTTTATGTGGATTTGTTGGAAATAGTAATGTGATTTGGTGAGGGTCTGATGCAGTTTATGCAGTTTGTGTGCATTTGCTGGAAATAGTAATTGGAGACCATGTGGAACAAATCCTGAAATGGGCATTTGTATTGTAGGGTTTGGTGGACGATGCTTTTGGAATTTTTGCTTTTTTTTGTTCCTGAGTACTAGCATGAATAGGACTTTTTTTAATTACCTAGGATTTTTTGTTTGGTTTTTTTTTCTTCCATCGGTTATAGGGTTTAGAGTCATTTTTATGCAATTATGAATAACTGATGAAAAATGTTTAGGGGAGTTTTATAGATTATGAAAAATGAATAACAAGAGTTTTTTTTTTTTTGGTTGAGTATTTTAGAAATCGTACTTGTATTTCTGATAAGTTCCTAAAAATGTATCATTTTCATTATCATTTTAGGGGATTTTAAGGACTTATTCATTATAAATCTCTTCATTTAGGTGAAAAACACGTTTTTATAGTTTTGAGCACCATTATTATGTTTTCCTGCAAAATTATTGAAAATCATCAAATTTTTCATAAAATCATGAAACATTCCATTTTTGGATTTCCATTTTTAAAAGGTTTTTCAAATTCAAATTTTCACAAAAAAATGACAAAGGTTTTTACCATAATTAATTTATCTAAGCAATGGTGTGAATTTATTGTGTCAATTTATGTGAATTGAGCCCGCAATATTAGTGCAATCATGATTTTTGGTCAAAATTGTCATTTTAATTAAAAGTTGCTTTTGTGTTTAGGGAAAATTGAAGACAAGGGTCTCGCATCAAATTTTGGAGCCAATGTTTTTGAAGAAACCCAAGAAAGAAATATAGAAGAAAATGAGTATGAAGAGGATCCACACACATGTGCACATGTGCACACAAACTTGTTTGTCAAAGGAGGGTTCCACTTTTCAATTGTTGTATGAATCTAAATTTGTATTTCAAGAACTCAAATTGGAATGAAGAAAGGAAATCTAAGGTAGAGAAAATTCAAGAAAAGGAAAGTCAAAGAAGAAACGATAGAAAATGAAAGGTCAATCCATTTTTATTTGGACAGTATGGATTAAAATAGTCATAACTCTCAAACTAAGTATCAGATCGGGACAATCTAGGTACCGTTGGAAAGCTCTTTTCGAGTAGATATCCGTAAAATCCAAGAGCACACCAATTAGGGCTAAAATGATAAAGTTATGGCCTTGGAAATTTGGCTGTGTATTTTTAGGCAAGATTGCATAAAACTGAAGTTTTGTTTTGATTTTGGAAAGTGAGTGAAGAGAGAATTTGCACAAAAAAGGAACTAAGAATCTTTCCACTTACTATATATTTGCTGAACTTTTGGCCAAAGAAGGAGAACAAACATTATAAAAAGGATTAAGGGGGGAGTTGCACATAGACCACAAGCGTTCTCTCTCTCCATCTCTCTCATCCCTTCATCCGTCCTCCAAACCAAAGTGGGTTTTGGCCAGGCCCTTTGGATCCATCCCATCCATCTTCTTCCATCCATCTTCACTATCCATTATCATCCACCTCTCTTCTCCTTCTTGCAAGTTTGTCAAGACTTCAAGAGATGTTGTACTTCACATGGCGGATGCTACCTTAACTTGGTGTTCCATGTATCTAGAGTAGAAGTGAGTTTATTTGGATTTTCTTTTTCTACTTTCTTGTTCATGATTCTTAGTGATGTGCAAAGGATTAAACAAGGATTTGTGACTCATAATAATTTATTTTATTATATCAATACAGTGTGTTTATGTGGGGGTGATAGACCATATTTGGCATTGTAGTTCTAAGTTGTCCTTTGACCCTAAGCATGGAGTTTCGAAGTGGAAATTGAAATTCTAAAGCCCATCATTCTTTCTTTTATTTTTGAAATTTTCTTTTATTTATTTCACTTTATTACATTAGTGGTTTGATGCTTTTATTTGTGGTTGCAATTTTTAGTTTAGATTACTTTTACATTAGGAATTTTAGATTAGGTTTTAAATCTGATTTGTAATTTTAATTTCAGATGTTTGTATTTTATTATAATTTAATTTTCAGTTTAGTAGGACATATTTGTATAGATTTTCCTAGGATAGTGCTTGTCTTTCAATAGGATAGGTTTATGTGACTCATAGCTCCCTGTGGATTTGATCCCGACTCACCAAGTAAAACTACAATTGAGGCCTTGCACTTAGAGCTTTTGATCAATTTTTTATTATTTTTTTAAAATGTTAGATCCTCTTTTTAGACTTGAAACCCAAAATGTAAGTTTTGCCCTTTTTTGAATATTTAGTTTTCTTCTTTCTTCTATTTTAATTTTCATTATATATTGGGGCAGAAAAATCTAAGAGAGACTATAAAATATTCGTGAAGATGGCCAAGCAATTAATCTGAATTTGATTTAATGTCCCTAAAATCTTAGCATCATCCAACAAATGGGGGCTTCCTTCAACCCTTTGTTTTTATCAACCCAATATGCTAATCACCAAAGGATACAGATAATTGGATTTGGCGTGTTTCAACACATGGAACAAGTTGTTGAAATATCTTTTTGATATTTTAATTTGGATGTTGGACATCATCTGAAGTTACACTTGATGTGTTTTGCACGTAGATTAATGTACCATCTTGAACATATAAAAATAAGAGTATTATCCCTTACCTGTGATGACACTGGAGTAGGGGAGCATGAATTGTGAATTCTAAGCTTCTTTCATTATTTGTGTGGTGTGCTGAAAGTGTCATTCTCATCTATCTTTTAGCATGGTCATCCACCTTTTGCTGGTTTATCTTCAAAAAAGTATATGCTCTTTTATATTGTATGATAGGGGAAGATCGATCAATGTTGCAGATTTATAATTCCCAACCTGAAGCTTTCAAGCCCTTCGCGTGTCCAATGAAGCCATTGTCCATGGAATTCAACACTAGGAATTGAACCAATCAAGTTAGAAGTATTTTATTGAGAGAGAGGGCCCTTATCTTACCAACTTCAAATATTATTTAGGAATTGAACCAACCAAGTCAGAAGTATTTTGTTGAGAGAGAGGGCGCTTATCTTACCAACTTCAAATATTTTTTAATCTTCCTGTAAATATCTCACCTATGATCAATTTAAACACTTTACAATTACCTGCCTCTCTTGAATTAGAACTAGTTCCAATTTGACAATATTAAATTTCCTTAGCTAATTATTGCTACAAAAATCTCAAGGTGTTAGTAAAAGTAGCGAAAATACTTTTTAATATTTCCCATCGGGTAGATTACATTCCTTAATACTCCCCCTTAGGTGAAACCTAATCAATGCACTTTTTGCCACATACATTTTTTATTTTGCTTTTAGCGCCGAGTCATTCCTCTTGGGATTCAAACTTGCGACAGTTTGACTTAGATACTATATTAAATTTCTTTAGTTAACCATTCATACCAAAACCTCGAGGTATTGTCTCAATATCCCCTTTTAAGTGAAACTTAGTCGACATGCTTTCTTTAGAGCTGATTCATTCCTTCTGAGATTCGAACTTACGATCGGTTGGCTTTGATACTATATTAAATTTCTTTATCTAACCATTACTACAAAAACTTTAAGGTGTTAGTAAAGGCAGCGAAAGTGCTTTTCAATAGACAATGCTCTAATTTAACATTATTTGTAGTGGGATTTGCTGGAAAAATTAAATGCACCATATGTTGAGACCCTAAGTAAGAGCTAGCAAGGATTATTTGATCAGATTGATATGGGTCACATCTCTAATCATCGTCTAAATTTATCCATCTCATATACTCCATGATTGCAATGCTTGTTTCAATCACAGGGACTGCTATAGCCAGCACCACCGTTTTCGCCATTCGATACGTTTTGGGTTGTGCCTTTAGTAATGAGAAAGAAGTCATAAGCTATGTTGCAAATATGGTGCCTCTTCTTTGTCTATTTGCTATCGCTGATGGCATACAAGGGGTTCTTTCTAGTAACTATCTTTCAAATCTACATGCTTCTTCCTAAATAACAAGATATGAACTATTCAGTTAGCGTACACCTCAACTAGATTGAATGTTTGGCCAAACAGATGCTTGTCTACTTCACGATCTGTTTGAGGTAGCGCAAAAGTTGAAAAATCCAACATGGGCTATTTTTTTTTCCCCTGATCTTCTCTACAATTCATCATAAAAATTGACTATCAATGCTGATATGGGTTGGGTGTGAAAAAAAGGATGACATGAGAAGGATCATATAAATATATATATATATATATTTGATCAGCAACAGAAAATTTATTAAAGAAAGAAGATGAAACAAGTACAAAAAGATGAAGAAAAGTAAAAAAACAATGTACAAAGAGATACAAGAGCATTGTACCCCTAAACAACTCAACTACCTACTAAATAATACCCGCCCAAGGAGAAACTCTGTCATGGAATTAGCTGATCTAAGCACATGATAGAAAACAACATTAATAGATGTTGAAAAAACCCGAATTTCATAATTGAAAATGAATTGAAATTTCCAAGGAAAAGCTTCTATTGGATTGATATTTGCGGATACATCATATATAAGGGGAGGAGACGGAATTCACTTTGGACAGTCTGAGTTATTATTATGTGGGTTCTACAGTGGATTTCAAAGATTAGTTATAGAGGAAGCATATATATAACACCTGAGGCATAAAATTCATATTAATAATAAAAAGCACAAAAAGCTTGAGATATTAGTGAACAATATGATAATGTATTTTATACAATTTGGACTCTAGATCTTTGGGTGTTGGGATGTCCAATATGGGAAAATGGGGACCCACAAGTGAAGATACAAATCTACGCGGTAGGATGTTTGATTCGTTTGGATGGAGGGGGTTGACATTGGGTGTGAGACGTGGAGGTGTGTGTGAACTGGTGGATTGGAAAGGAGGAAAAGTAAGGTGAGGATATGGAACTCGGTAGAGAGAAGAAGCTTTGTACATTTCTTGTTGAAATACAAGGTGGGTTTGGCTATGCTAATTAGGGAGTCCTGACTCCTGACTCTCCAGGGAGAGCAGTTGGGAGATTTATAATCCACAATATGGGTTTTGTTGCGTAAACAAAGTTGGAGGCTTCACACAATTAGAGAGAGAGAGAGAGCGAGAGCGAGAGAGAGAGAGAGAGAGAGAGAGAGAGAGAGAGAGAGAGAGAGAGATCTCATCCACTAGTCCCTCCAATGAATTGTCACAAGCGCGAACAGTCATTCAATTCCTAACCATCCTTGGATTGAAATTGAAAGAATTGATGCCTTTCAAAAGTCATTGAACTAAAAGGACAAAATAGATGAGTTTTAATCATCTAATGGGCAAGTTGACATTTCCGAAAGCTTCTTACTAGATGTTTCCATATAAGAAAGAATTAATTTGTAAAACCTTGTGTCATTTAAAGGCTCCTATTGGGTATAGTATAAATTGGAAACATAATTGTGGGAGGGCATTTGAGACCTAGGGCCTGTTTGGCATCATGCTAGTGAGTTGTTCCTATGTTCCCATGAAAAAAATCTGTGGGAAACACGTTTGGTAAGTAAAATTAGTATTCTAAGATTGCATCCCGCTGGAATTATCTCAAAAAATCTGACCCGCGGGCTATGAAAATTGAAAACGACTCCAATTCGTTTTTTTTTGGAACCGTCTCGCGGGCGCTCCCGCGCTTCCACGCGGCATAAGAGGACGAGATTCTTCCTCTTCTCAAACGATCCACAGTTTGCTCTTCTGCAGGTATGCAAACAGCTCCAATCCCTTCCTCTGCGTTTTTTCTTTTTTCTCTTCTCCCAGTTCTCTTCCTTCCATCCCTTCCTCTATGTTGTTTCTTTTTTTCCTTAATCTCTCATTCTCTTCTCCCTGTTTTCTTCCATCTCTTCTTCATGTACATGCCCTATGCTTTTTCTTCCTTCCATCTCTTCCTCTTTGTTTATTTTTCCTTAATCTCTCATTCTCTTCTCCCTGTTTTCTTCCATCCTTCATGTACACGCCCTGTGCTTTTTCTTCCTTCCATCCCTTTCTCTTTGTTTTTTCTTTTTTCCCCTTTAATCTCTTTTTCTCTTCTCCCAGCACTGTTAGTTTCGTTTTTCTTCCATCCCTTCTTCTTTTTATTCTTCTTTTGTTGATTTCAAACAGGCAATTGTTAGATTGCACGTCAGGCCTAGGATCTACTTATTGCCCGCCTGTAGATTTGGGTCTAGTTGTCGTATTAAGATGTAAGATTTAGGACGAATAAACAATATCTTGTGATTGCAGTCATCGGATCTCCTTGTTGTCTGTAAATTACAACTCTATGATAACATCTGTTTCTCAGTTGCTAGATCTGTAAATTAGCTGTTACAGAGCTTTCATACAAGGATTCAATCTATCCCAAACCCATCTTCTACAACAACATAAAAACCATAAACATGGAAAACTTATGCCTAGATCTCTGTTGTTGTTTTTTTTTATTCCATCCCTTCTTTTTCTGTTTCCTCTTTTTCTCCTTTCATCTTTCTTTCTCTTCTCCCAGCCCCTTGTCCTATCACTTTCTGTTTTTTTTCCATCTCTCTCAGTCGTCTTTCTCTCTCACTCACTCACTCTCTCTTTTTATCTTCTTCTCAAATGCTCTCTTGCTCTCTTCTAATTCTTCTCCACTTTTTTGTTTTGTTTTTGTTTTTGTTTTTTTTTATTGGTTTCCTTTTCTCTGCAGATATCCTCTATATTAACAGTTACTCTTTGTAATGCATGTCTTCTTCTATGGACTCAGACTAGACCACTAATTTGGAAATAAGCTGAAAGAGAACCTAGTGCAGTGAATTAAAGAAACAGGGCAAAGGTATGGTGCTTTCTTTTTTGAATTTGCATCACATTTTGTGGAATTGAGTAGACAATCTGTTTTTAATTTTGTATATTGTTGTAGTTGGCTGGCTGTTGTCTAAAGTAATGTGTTTCTTCAATTAGTTCAATAGAGAGCTATTGGATTTGCCATGTGTATTATGCGGCCAAGCAAATGGACAAGTAGAAACTCAAATTATATTTATTTCTACAAGATATTTCAAGATATAAATTTTAGTTAACTACTTGCCTGCTGCATGATCTTGCCAAACTCTGAGCACGATGTCTTCCGACCAGCTTCATCGAGAATCTTGTCGAGCAGTATATCCTGTAGAGCGATGAGTGTAGTTTCCAGCATTTCCAGCCCTGCTTGGTTTGCAAAGGTGAAAATAGGTTGCGCCTGCATCCATTGTAAGCATTGACCAAAAATCAATAGTGCATGCATGACAGTCAATGAGCTTATTGCTGTCTCTAGGCATACTGCTTAATTATAACTTTCATTAGACTCCAATCCAAGTGAATCTCCCTCTCCCCATAGGATTAATCACTTGAAAAGTTGCAATTAAAGTGAATTTTGTATGGTGCCTATATATTCATGGCAGTGTGACATGCAAGGATCCCAGAGTACGAGTTTTGATTAGAGCAATCTATATGGATGCATTATAGTCCGATATAAATACCAAATCAAAACAATGTTCGTGTAAAGTTCGATGGGATAGGCATGTAAATTAAAAAAGCAGGCTAAAGAACAAGAAAGGGGGGGCAGCACAATTACATTTGTCTTCATTGAACAGCACATGATTGCATCAGAATGGTGCCACAGGGTTTTCAACAGAGAATCACCCGCTTGAGAGTCCAGACGAAGGAGCTCCATCCCAATATGAAACCTGGAAAATGAGAGCCGAATATGAGAAACAGAACCTCACACTTGTTTTCACAATGTTGTTATGCAGAATTGGTGGGAGATTTTCAACTGGATGAAAGCCCAAGTTTGAGATGACTTGGAATCTGTACAGAGCCTGACCAATGAATTTACTGCTAGACACAATCACTCTTGTACTAAAGAAGGAATGCAGGAATCACAACAAAATATCAGTGATGAATCTGCAGGAGACAGAAAATTTAGGAAAATGAGGGGCAATGGGGGAGTCATCAATCCAAGTTTCATACAAGGTGCTTATAGCATTCCAATTGAAGTATTCAAGGACCTCCACAACACTCTAGTGTAAATCATATATGGACCTCAGGTATTAGGCTAACAAACAATGTACAGAGGCTAGTTTATGGAACCTGATATTAGGCTCTGTGTAATTGAAATAGGGACCTCAAGTATTGGGCTCACACAAAATGTACTGATGGCTCCAATAAGTCTAAGATCCTCAAATGTTGGTCTTTTAATATACTGAAATTGAACCCTGATTCATTTTGAATTAGCCATAAGATTCATGTGATTATCACAGAATCTTGAAATTATAGACTACCCAAATAAGGTGGTATGAAGTTTTCAGAACATAATTGATGTCAGCATTGAACACTTCTCTAAAGTTTTCAGAACTTAATTGTGGTGCTGACTTTTACCTAAACTTAAAGAAAACCATCTTTCTTTCCCTTTTTTGTGCAAATCATGGGGTGGGCACAGGCATAAACTGAAAAACCCTGCAGCTAAAAAAGATGTACTAGTGCTGGCAACAGTTTATTTTCCTTTTTGCACATCTATAAAGTTTATCCCTCTTTATCTCTCGCATGTCTCTCTCTAGATTTTCTCTCACAAAATACCTATCAGATACATGTTTCTTCATCCATTCTCAAAATGATATGGCCAGTGATGCCAAACCGGCCTTTAATTTACATACAAGTTTTTCTCTTATTCTCAAATGCTCTCTTGCTCTCTTCTAATTCTTCTCCTCTTTTTTTGTTTTGTTTTTGGTTTTTTTTTCTTTGATTGGTTTCCTTTTATCTGCAGATGTCCTCTATATTAACAGTTACCCTTTGTAATGCATGTCTTCTTCTATGGACTCAGACTAGACCACTAATTTGGAAATAAGCTGAAAGAGAACCTAGTGCAGTGAATTAAAGAAACAGGGCAAAGGTATGGTGCTTTCTTTTTTGAATTTGCATCACATTTTGTGGAATTGAGTAGACAATCTGTTTTTCATTTTGTATATTGTTGTAGTTGGCTGGCTATTGTCTAAAGTAATGTGTTTCTACAATTAGTTCAATAGAGAGCTATTGGGTTAAGGGAAAGAAGGATAATATCAAAATGTGTTGCATTTTTCTTTCCACAAATTACAAGTAAATCATTATACATAGAATGTGTGTTAATTTGTATGTAAGAATTAGTGTTAAATCACTATACATAGAATTACTGTTTACCTTTCCCTCCTCTTCGAATATTATCTAAAGTTAAAAGAATGGAAGCTAGAGATTCATCAAATTTTTGTGATCTCAACACCCAAACACGTTAGAAATACCATCTTCATCTTCTTCTTCCTGTTATTCTATAACATGGAGAGAAGTCTGGGAGCTTGGGTTAAGAATAGTACAAATTAAATAAGAAAGGAATGATACAAATTAAACCCAAGACTGACCTTAGAGAGGTTTTCCCATCTCCATAGTACAAATATGCAACCACTGAAGTTTGTTTTGTGTTTCTATGAAGTTTGTGAGCATTAAATTTTTTTTCCTTTTTCTTTGAATATTAGATGGCAACTATTGATGAAAAAGACAGGGCAATTGCAGTCCATGCGAAATGGAGCTATACAGATGAAAAAATTCTAGTTGGACTAATGGTTGACCAAGTTAAAAAAGAAAACAGGCCAACCACTACTTTCTCAACAAAGGCATGGCATGATATTATGGATGAGTTCTATAAAAAAACAGGCAATAAATATGATAAGCAACAGTTCAAGACCAAATTTAACAAGCTGAGGCGAGTATATAGGGAATTTAAGAAGCTCCGTGATATTCCAACTGGTTTTGGTTGGGACCCAAATACAAAGACTGTCACAGCACCGGATGACACCTGGGATGAATATATCAAGGTACTTCATTCAATTTTAAATTTTACAAGGTATTGTATATTCAAAGTTTTAATATAAACCTCCCCTAAAGAACCTTAGAAAGTCTAACTTGTGCAGATCAATAAAGAGGCGAAACAATTTAGGTTCAAAGGTTGTCCTTTGTTCGATGAACTAGAAATTATATATGGTGATACAACTGCCACAGGTCGAAATGCTGGAGCTTCAACCCAAGGAGTAGTTAATACCGATGATGAGAATGAAGGTGTACTGCTCAAGAACCAAACAAGTCCAAATCATGATGCTACGGTCAACCTTGATGATGACGCAGACTTTGTAGAGGAGACTCGCATTCGGGCTCGATCAAGAACTCCTAGTCGTAGGCGTGGACAGAATGCGACAAGTTCTTTTGACCAAGCCTGTGCAAGTCTCACCAAGTACTATGAGAATAAAGTAGCCAAAGAAAACACTAATAAGGAGGATGATGATAAATTTTCCATTCAAAATTGCGTTTCATTATTATCGGCCATGCCCAATGTTAGTAAAGAAATTTACTTAAAGGCGTTTCATGTTATTGGGTCAAACCGTAATTGGAGGATGCTTTTTATCTCTGCACCTGAACACATAAGGCCATTCATGCTGGATCTTTCTGATCTTGAACTTTATTAGAAGTTTTATTAGATATTCTAATAATATCTTTTAGGAAATAAAGTTTTATGTAGATTTATATGAATCTTGTTTGAGGATGTATGATTTTCTTTGAAGTTTGAACCATTACATAGTAGTATTATGACATTGTCAGATACAATATTCAATGAAATTATACCTTTTTAAAAGTAGATTGATGTTGTGTATGACTTTTATGTATTACTTGTTGATGTGGATTTTGTTTAATTATAATGTTTTGCTTAACTTATTTTGATAAATTTGCATTGAATATACTTTGCTCAGGTTAAATGGATCAATGTAGGGATGAGACAGAGTATGACGAGGAAGATTTTAATGTTTATATTTTTCTAATGATGGGTCAATACCAGTCACGTATATCTAGACAGCTTATAAGGGATCAGGGTGAACGTGGACATGATTTTGTAACTAAGGTCTTGCATGGACATGCAGAAAGATGTTATGATCTATTTCGCATGGAAAAGCATGTGTTTCTTGGCTTATGTAATGCATTGAGGAGCAAAGACCTATTACATAATTCAAAATTTTTATCAGTGGAGGAGCAATTAGCTATATTTTTGATGACCATTGGCCATAACTCTAGAAATAGAATGATGGCGGATAGATTTCAACATTCAGGCGAGACCATTAGTCGTCATTTTAAGAGAGTGCTGAAGGCCATAGTAAATTTGGGTAAGGAACTTATTACTCCACCATATTTTACAGATACACCACCAGAAATTTTCAACAATCCTAAATATTATCCTTGGTTTAAGGTAAATTTTACATGCAACCATTTTTTAAATGGAGTAAATATTTTTATTTTTAAAAGGGTTAAGGTCATTTTTTTTCATTTTTGAAGGACTGTGTAGGGGCCATTGATGGCACACACGTGAGTGCATCAGTTCCTACAAAGGATCAAGTTCCTTATAGAGGCAGAAAAGTGTCACTTACACAAAATGTAATGTGTGCATGTTCTTTTGACATGCGATTTACATTTGTGTATGCCGGTTGGGAAGGGTCAGCAAATGATTCTCGTGTATTTGCTGAGGCTATAACTAATCCAGAATTACATTTTCCTCACCCTCCAGCAGGTAATTTTATTTTATGAAAATATGTGTGTTTATATTACTTTTACATAGTAATGGTAAAAATATGAAAATTTGTCATTGCAGGTAAATATTATGTTGTTGACTCTGGCTATAGTAATACACTTGGTTATCTTGTGCCTTACAAAGGAGAGCGATACCACTTATCACAATATAGTGGATATGGAAGACGACCTACTGGAAAGAAAGAGTTGTTCAATTATTATCACTCTTCATTGCGAAATGTTATTGAGCGTTGCTTTGGTATTTTGAAGGCAAAGTTTCCTATTCTAAAGCTCATGCCATCCTATTCTTTACGTAGACAGAGGCAAATTGTGATTGCTGCATGTACACTCCACAACTTTATAAGGATGGAAATGCAAAGGGATCGAGATTTTCTTCGCTTTCGAGATGAAGGGTCTATGGTCGAGGATAACTATGGTGAAAATAATGATAATAATAATAATAATATGTTTGTACCTTCAGAGCTAGGAACGACGCAAGGAAGGCAGCAGATGGCATGTAAACGAGATGAAATTGCAGATGCACTCTTTGCACATCATGGTGGATTGGAAGAATGATTTGTATTAAATTTAATGAATATTATTAATTATTTTCTCTTACTAAGTGATTATATGCCACATAAATCTTTGAATGTTCTTGATTATTGTAGTGGCCATTTGGAAACTCTAAAGAATTTTCTTCTTTTCTATATAGTTTATAATTTATTTACTTGTTAGAATATTTAGTTAACTTCTAATTATATATATTTTTTAAGCTAATTTATATATTGATATGTTGATCTACTTATTTTAGTCTATGTTTTTTTAGTTAAAGCAAATGGAGGTGAATTATGTGGAATTTACAAGTATTTTGGATGAAAATGACCTCATTATATTCTCAAAATGATCTATATGGTGGGTGAGTTTCATTTAATAATAAGTCTAAAAAAAATCCTAATTATTATAATTACTAAAGGTGCATCCAATTTCCACAATCACAAAAGGAGGACCTACTTTGTAATTCCTTGAGTAAATTCACATGTTCCTTGTAAAAATTTGTCGGGCAATATTTAATATCAATAAAAGTGGGCCCACATTGTAAAACCTATAAATGTGGACCTATGTTCTTTAAATTCAATATTGTTGAGAAATATAATTATATGTTTCCAATTCTTAGAATATAGTTGTTATGGTGTTACCAAACAAGTGCCACAGAGAACATTCTCAATGGAACAAATCAGTATAATATTACCAAACAAGTTCTACACAGATTGATCTTAGCACAACCCGATCTTAGCATAACCCAGTCTCGGCACAAAATCAGAAACAACAAAGAAACGATGCCAAATGCAACCCTAGTTACTGGAACTTGAATATGTAAATGTGGAACAAAATGGTTAAATCATTTCTATTGCTCACAGGAGAATCTTCTGGACTACATGCACATTGCATTTGCAACTCTCCGGTCTCCACTTGCCCCACCTTTCATTAACCTTTCATTGGTATAATCTCTTTTGCACTCTTGTTGGATTTAAAATTATGCCCTATTTTATGCTCTTCAGATTTTTGTTCACTATTGAATTGAATCTTTAAAATATCTATAGTAACATATTATTAAAACTTAAACCTCTTAAATCAACGACTATGATAATTTGAGGGAGCTGTATATTTTTTTTTCACAATTCTTCTTGATAAAAAGACCTCGCCATGATCTACCCTATCCTTAATGATAAGGTCGCAACCAAGTGGCCCTATATAGTAGGTAAATATTCTCCTTGCATACATAGATTAGAACTTTATGCGTTTCACATTGCAATGTAAGATCATCTCTTCTAATTAAAAGTACAGATGGCATGGACAGTCACTTTTACAGGCTAATTAAAGTAACTATCAGGTCATTGCCGTTTGAAGTAGATAGCTATAGATCATAAATTTGTAATCATTAATTATATAATTCATTATCTAATAAAGGCAGCCCAAGCCACAGACGTTAAAACCTGGTCAAGCTTAGATGTGTGAAGTTGACGAGATTAACTAGGTATAATTCATTATATCTAAAGAAGACGCAGCATGATCTGAGACTTGTATGTGGGTAGTTCAGAAGTCACGCAACTTGTCATACTTGGCAACCATTCGTCGGGATTCTTTGATTTTTTATTTTATGGGGGCGGGGGGGTTGGGGGGTTTTTGGTTGTTACTTGTTACACTCTAAAAGCTTGTACCAATGAAAATTCTCTGTTTTAAAAGGTTCTTATTAGATTTTATCTTGTGTCTCGTTATAACTGAATCAATTATTTGAGACAATTAGAACTAAAGATTAGAATTAAGAGTACTTTAATTATTATATATTAGAGCTTCAGGGCTCATGTCTAATGAAAGCCTTGTTTAAGAAATAATTATATATTTAAATAGAAAATTTTGGAAGATAAAAATAATAGAATTAGAAATGCCAACCGTAGAAGAAGATTAAATTTAATAAAATATAAATAAATAAATAACAACAAAGTGTAGTAAAAGTGGGATGTGCTTACGAGGATAAGAACTGGGAAGGTGCCGCTTGTACAGACAAAACAGCAATAAGGAAGTGGGATGTTGGTCTCAGTGGACTTGGCCATGAGATGGACGTGTCACCTGTCCCAATCGTACTGTTGTATTTGGAGAAAGAATGGGCAAATTGTGTAATCCCTATGACCAAGGCAAATTGTGTATCCACGAAACTGCATTTAGTATCTAGTACGGCTCATATGATACCAAGAGGGTCACCACTCACCAAAGATTTTCTGTACTGGATTCTTCCTTGTCTTCATGGGACCCTTAATTAATGGAGCCTCCATTATTGAACTAAACACAAAAACAATAATTGACCAATTAAGGGTTTTTCTTTATGGCTTTGTGGATTTTTAACTGGTGCAAATAACATACAAACTCAACAAAAAATAATAAATTAGAAAAAAATAGTGATTATCAAACATTTACGAAGAATATAATCTTAACAATAAAGAATCAAACAAGATGGCCTCACAAGTCACATGTAGATTGGTGGAAGGGTTTGATGTATTTAATCCCATAAAATGGAATGGAAAGATTTTACGTGATGAATATCAATTTGTGGGTTTTATTTCTCCTAAAATCATTCTATTGGGTGATTAATATCAGTCTGTAAAGTATAATGAGTTTTTATGGGAGGACAATGGCGTAGAGAGATTTTATAGAGAAGAGAGATATTTTAGATTTTATAAGGGATGCCACATGTCATACTCTCGCGCTTTCTTATGAATGGGGCCTATTCTCTTTATATATAAAAAGTGCTCGGGCCCGCGCAGTGAAAAATAATGATTAAGTTTTATTAAAAATGTTTGTAAGTTGGGGTTAGAGGATTTCAATGTCTTAAAAAAAAGTTTTATTAAAAATTATTAATATTTAAATAAATATATAAATGAATATTATCATATAAATATTTAAAGAAACACGATTAAAAATTCATTTATGATTATGTTATAATGTACATGTTAATATTAATTTGCAATTCATTTAAGAATTCTTAAATATTTTTATTTAATAGGCCTTGTTTCGTTGGTGTGTGCTTGCGCATGTGCGCAAGTGTATTTGATCAATAGTTGTGTCTTTTGGCCCATGGGCTAGGCACTGTATAACCCATCTTTAAGAATTACAAAGTAGAACCACCTCTTTTGTGATTACGGACAAAGGATTAATCTTTAAAAATTACAAAAATTATGACATGGGATCTATGTTCATAGGACTTATAGTATGGGCCCACATTTAGAGGAATTATAATGCGGGGTAACCTTTTTGTGAATGTAAGTATGGTTCCCAAATTTAGAAATTACAATAACTTACACAGCTTTAGAAATTAAAATATAGGGCCCACATTCATAGTGTTTACAATGAGGGTCCATCTTTTGTGACCGTGACCACGTGAAGCTGTCTAAACTAAAAACCAATCTTTCATAGTCTAATATTTAAGATTATATTTAAGATAAAGACTGAAACCTATTTAAAACTATATTTAAGGTCAAGACTAAAACACTGCCTATCATAACATTGACTTGGAATTTTTTGTCAAAAACATCATGCAATTATACTTTGAAAATAATTGTGTTGAGCAAAATCTAAAATTGTGAGAATTAATGCCGTCCAAAAGTGACCAGTAGAAATTTAAATAGCATGCATGCAAGATCATCAACCAAGCTATAAGATGATAGGACCAATCAATGGTGCGGATGCTAGAATTCTTTGTTTTTTGAAATACTCCTACTACATCCATGCATATTGCAAATTAATTAGGATCCTAAACAACCTAAAATACACATTCCAAAAACAAAGTGATTATAATTTTGAATAATAATAATAATGATTATTATTATTATATTAGACCATTTATACACTAGGGGTGTAAACAGGTCAATATTAGCCAAGCATGAGTCTAAGCCCAAGTTCAAGTTCAGCTTTTCTTATAAATGCATCGAACTCGATATTTTTATTTACTGACACCACCAGCTTGGGCTTATTATCAGACTTGAGCTTATATATAATGTGACCTTAATCGAGCCACGCACTTAACGGAATCAAGCTGAACAGGCCCTAGCCCAAGCTCACCTCATGATCTAATGAGTTAAGCTAGAACTCAAGAACTAATCAATCTCACAGCTTTTAAGTCAAGTGCGGCCAACCCAAGTCAAGCTGGCTTTAGCAATTGACGGTTCAACGTTTTCTGTTGCCACCGATCAAGTCTTTTGGTGGTCCCTACATGTCTTTTTTGGAAACTAAATTCTTTTCAGTTTTTCGATAATGGTGGTGTCTTTCAATCCAAATAGTTAGCCATCTAAAAGTCAATTAAGTGTGGCCTACCTTTTTAAATTAAATTGCCCAAAACGAATGGATCACTGTATATAGGCACCAGCTCAAATTTCACTTCAACCAAGATGGACGCTGGAATCACACTAATAACGTACACCTCAACATTGCCGCTTATTGGGTTTATTTAGTAGTTGGTGTAAATTAGAGAGATTTTAGGACAGAGAATAGATATTGTTTGATTAACTACAGTTTAATATTTGATGGAGGTAAGGGTTATGAGTTACATAGAAATTTAAGGAGAGTGCCAATGAGAGAGGGAGATATTTTAGGGGAGAAATAATATGATAGATTTTTAGGACTTTATTGAGAGCACGACACTTGTCACTCTCTCACGAACGCGGAATTCTCTTTATATATAGAACTAAAAACAAAAGCCTGTGCTAAGCTCAAGCCAAAAAATGAATATCTCCTTTATGATTTATAATTAAGTATATAAATGTGAAGAAAAGAAATCTAAAACAAACGAAAAAATTGTACAAATGTGAAATATTTAGTTAAATTACATAATGTGCAATTTAAATTTTAAAGTATAATTTTTCATGTATTATAATTTTTATATACTTTTTAGATGAAAAAAAAGAGAAAATGCCATCTCCCAATTAACTTTTGCCACTTTCAATTCTTCTTTATTTGTAAACATTTGTATCATAGTTTTTCCTATAGTGTTCCAACTTCTATGAATGATTTCAATATAGCAACAAGTCATCATGTTTCAAAACAAATTGAAAAGCTAAGTTGCATGGATCATATTGGAAAGAATTAAAGAATTAGAGAATTTCAAAGAAACAAAAAAGAATTGAGGAATAGTGAGACTAAACCTCGGCATGCCTTCTTGTTGCATGCAATAACTCATTTTCTCCTACTTGCTTATGCATTATCGCTCACACCAATGCAAAAGAATAAGAACATATCCCTACAACGAGTTATTCATCTAAACAAAGAAATGGTGGAAAGTGAAAAAAATAGCATTGGAACAAGAATAAGTGAGGATAGATGATGGCAATTTCCATATCAATATGTACAATCCCTCTCTCGTTTCTTTCTTTTCTTTTGACCTTCTTTGTCACCTCGTCCTCTTTTAGAATCCCCTACTATTTCATTGCCCAAAGATGAAAAGCAGTGAGAGAAACTGTTGTTTTAGTGCCCAAAGATGAAAAGCAGTGGGGGAAACTCTACTTCAATTTTGATCAATTAGTTATATTCATAACAAGACTAATGTGCCACTTAATATTAAGAGGAATATTTGAGTTTTCTTATTTGGTAAATTTGAATTTAAATTTCTTAGACTAAGGAGACTTTTTAGGCATTAAGGGATTAAGAGGAAACTGTATATTAAAATAAAGATCATCATCAGATTAAGGAGTCTAATATGAATTAATTGCTTGCAATTAGATGTGGAGAGATTTTAGGGGTTTAGAATTGGAACCCATTGGAAATGTTCTATAGGGAATACTAAATGGGATGGATTCGAAAATCAATTATTTAATTTTGATTTGGTGTGAATATCATGCGAGATGAAAATGATCTTTGTGTAAGAATGACATAGCCTGGGCTTGAACCTATTAGTATTATGGCTTGGCAAAAGTAATAGATTTCATGAAATCAATGATGTAGCTGTGATGATAAGTCATGGGCTGGTTGGGCCCATTATCACTCCATTATTAAAAACTTAGCTAGGTAGACTCACAGTTTCTTCCATTAAATTTGGCCCATTAATTCGTTATTTTTTTTTTTTAAAAGGTGATGGAAAAGTAAAGAAAGTGATCATATGCTCAAGAAATATAGTCAATCAAGTGTGGCAATCTTACTGAAGTAATGATAATCTAAATGTTCATCACTAGAGCATGTGTTGATATGGAATCAACTGAGGGGCATGATTGAAAATCTTGAGTTGATCGATATTCAATGAATTGCATAGGAATAGATGATTGATTTTAGGGAAAAAGAGATTCTAGGAAAGTGATTGATGGAGCGATTTTAGAGTGAACAATAACAATCCTTTATGGTAAGATCAATATATGACCCTTGTAATTAATTTGAAGTCTGAATTTGTAGGGCAGAGTTTTGAGGGGGCTGACATGGTCGAATGAAAGATTTTAAAATGTCATGCCGTGTGTTATTTTTTCTAATGCTGATGTGGCATTCTAAAAGAAAAGAAAAAATAAGGGGTGCTAATATGGCACTCTCCAGAGGCTTTCATTCTTGTAATTTTAATATATATATATATATTGAATTTTTTTTTGGCCAGAAAAGCATGAACTTGATAGAAAATAAGAAAGAGGCAAAGAGTGAAGAATAAAGAGAAAGGGGAGAGAGATCTTATTACTAAGAGTTGTATGTACATAACAAAGGAGAGAAAAGTCTTATTTATAGAGTAAGATTGCTTTCTCCCTAAACAATCTAATATAGTAGGATTCTAACCCAAAGTGATTTCATCATCTCATATGGGTCCCAATGTGGGCATCCACCTATGATAATGCATCTTATAACACTCTCCCTTGGATGACCACCATTCAATGACAATTGCTTTATTAAAACCTTGCAAAGGAAAAACCCAGTGGGATAAAAACTAAAGCAAAGGAAAAAGAGTACAATGTTCTATAAGATCATTGACTTGGTGTTGGACGTGCATAATGCTGCCTCGGTAAAACCTTAACTAAGAAAACCCACTGGGATAAAACCTAAAAAAAGAAAAAGAGTACAGTGCACATATGTCCTAAGTAGTATACTTCAGGATCCCTCCCCATGATTGATTACTCCCTCTGATGATAACAACCTTTCACATAATTAGGCATGTTAATCTCGTATACAAGTTTTTAGAATACTGATTTTGGCAAAGTCTTCGTAAACTGATCCGTTTAGTTATTGTTTGAACGAACTTGCTTGACTTTAATCTTGGTATTCTTCTGAAGCTCACGAGTGAGAAGATCTTTGGTGTAATGTACTTCCTCTTGTCATCTTTAATATATCATTCTTTAATCTGTTGAATAAATGCCTCATTGTGTTCGCAGATAACGCTTGAGTTACTTGTACTAAAAGGCAATTGACAAGAACCACGGATATGCTAAGTTAAAGATTTTAATCACACACATTCCCTACTGGCTTTATAGAAGGCTAAAATCTCAACATGGTTAGAGAAAGTAGTTACCAAAATCTATTTAATAAAATGCTAAGAAATGGCGGTTTTATCACTAAGAAACACATAATCTGTTTGTGATCGACTCTTATGAAGATCAAAGAGATATCTTAAATCTGCATATCATACAAATTTATAATCTTTACAACTATAAGAATAAAATAGACACAAATACATAGCATTTGTTTGATACCAATCCAAAGCCTTAGTGCCAAAAGTATATATGACAAGCATATTTATAAAGAATGAAAAGTTTCATTAGAACTTCTCTTGATCTGCAGGTTGAGAAAAAATTCTCCTATAAATAGTTAATAGTTTTCTCGAACTCTTTTAGAGTCCTGAATAAATTTATGTCATCTAGATAAACTTCGATTATTGTGAATTCTTATAAGGATTTTATAAAGATACATCGGCAAATGGGATTGTTTTTATACCCTGCCTTAGATAAATATTCACTAAGACGATCGTACCATATTCTTCTGGAATGCTTCAAGTCGTAAAATGAACATCTTAATTGTTTTGAGTACGTACTGTCTGACTTCGCTTTAGGCAAAGCAAATCCTTCTGAGATTTCATATATATGTTTATGAATGTTTTCAATCCCAGGTTTTTATAGAAAACGTTGTATCACAAGTCTTGCTTTGTATCTAGTAATTTCATTCATTTTTCATACGAACACTCATTTATAACCTATAGGGCTAACAACTTTTAGAGTTTGTACTATAGGTTTAGATACACCACATCTATTGAGAGACTCTAACTCTTTCATTAATGGAACTTTACCATGTTGGCCAATCTTTTCTTTGTTGACATTCATTCATAGTACGTGTTCTATGTCCTAATCATCATCCTCAGTTTCCCTTGATATTGTATAGCTACCGCATATGCAAATGCATCATTGATGATAATTTCATTTCTATCCTATCTCTTTCTTAAATAATTATAAATATAGAGATATCTTTATTATTGGGTACCTATTGCCTCTTCAAGGGCTTCCAAAGTCTCTTCTAGGACTCGTGTCTTTTCCGGAACATTAATTTCTTCAGAAATTTTTAAGAGACAGTGCATTTTTTTATAACCTCTTATTGAGTGAAATGCTGTACCTCATCAAAAGTGTACAATTTGTCATAACTTCTTTAGAATTAAAATTGGGACCTAATTTCTCATTTCTCCTCTTTTGGAGAGCTAAGTCATTGGAACTTATAAGTCTGCCGTGCTTTTAACGTGTAACAGATTTATTTATTGCCATATTTGGAATTTTTTCCTATAGGGACACTAATTCGTTCTTGTCCTATAGGGACACTAATTCGTGCTTGTCCTACAGGGACATTAATTCATGTTTGTATGTTCATAGCCGATACGTGTAACCTAGTCATTTTTGCTACATTATAAAAAGCATCAGGGAATTTGTTTGCAATTAAATGCACAATTCTCCGTACTACATTCTCACATTGTAAAGCACATAGATCTAAATGAAATCAAGTGAAAGTATTCCATAATAATTCTCTCCGTTCTTCGGGAATGGATTGTTCTACAAGAACAAGATATTCTTCAGGAGTTCTCTTATCTCCTCCTAACAGTAGAAAGACTATCTCATTAAAATGACAATCAGTAAAACGAGTAGTTAAGATATCTCCTGTCATTGGGTCTAGATATCTAATAATTGGGGGTGAATCATAACCAATATAAATTTCCAATTTATCTTGTGGGTTCATGGTGGTCACGAACATGTGATATCAAGCCTTACTGACTTAATTGAATGTTTAGGGAAGTGTGCCCTAAGTCTAATAATTTGTGCTAATAGGTCGGCATAAGCTAAAAAAAAAGCAAACTTCCAATCAACGGATGTAGTTGTTAATCAAAAGTATAAAATACCTAAATAGGTCTAGTAGTTTAATTTTATGGGTTCACAAATGTCACACTATATCCTTTGCAAAAAATATGGCCAATAGATGGTATTTTAAGGAGTGCCCAACAGAATTGTCAATGATTTTTCTTAACGTAATAGCCCTAAGGTGACCTAACTTATCATGCCAAAGCATTAAAACCTTAGGGTCACTAAGTCTAGGGCTTAGTTTAAGCTTATGGCTGATCGCGCTTAAAAATGACGTGGAAAATGTGTAATGAATTCAATGTCCAACATTCACGCATTTCAAGCATTAAGAAGAATGTGAATTAATTACAGTTCATCATTAATTTTCCTTTGTTTACATGGGTTCTAACGCCCCGACCGTAGGGATGCAGGTTGTTTACATGAGTTTGCAAAGTTTACAACCCCTCCCTCAAGTCTTAGATGTGATTTCAATCTGGAAATTATAAGAAAATATACATAAAGTAGGAAAAAACGCGAAAAAGAGGGAAAAAATGGGGGGTGACTGTGACCCGCGGTCACTACCCCAGGCCAGTGACCATGGGTCGCAGTCACTGGCAGACAGTGACCATAGAGTCACTGTTCGCCTTTGTTTTTTTGTGTTGTTCATGCTGGTTCTTCTCCCCAAACTTTTTCAAATGTTAAAACTCTCTTTCATGACATCTTGGGGTATTGAATGACCATTGAGAAGATCGAATTCGACTATGGAATAGATTGAAAACTTTGTAATTCATCATTCTTGTTTACAGACTGTCTTTTGTTCAAGTCCGAAGAGGGCATCACAGGAAGCCAAAGTTTTGTCATTTTGAGCCTATAATTTTCAAGGAACAAAATGAGGACCAAAGGGGCTCGTTCACAACCTCTGTAGTGGCCAAGAAATCCCCCCGAATGAGAAAAACAAAGATGATAACGTCATCCTTCGAATAGCCGTTACTGCATGTCCATAATGTATTCTGTAATTATTCCACCCTTCTCCTCTTCCTCTGAATCTTTTTGCTCACCTTGGTGACTAAAGAAGGAAGGGAATGGTCATGGGATGCTGCTTTTCTTGCTTGAATGCTCCTGCGTTTGTTCAATTCTCTCTTTTTCTCTCCTGTGTGTCCTCTCCTCCTTCCTTCAAACACTGTTCTTTTTATAGAGGCCCCAGGTGGTTTTTGGTAGTTCTTGGGAGTTGAGGGGAGTTGTGGGAAGTTGGATTTCGAAAAGGAGTGGAGAAAAATTGCCCAAAACTGCAAGAAGTGTCCTTTGGGGGTCTGTGACCGCAACCGCGGTCACGGACAAAGCCCAATTTCGGGTTTTTGCAGTTGCGGCCGTTTTCACCTATTTGGGGCCCAAACGAAGTCCCATCACCACGAAACTTGGAGGGATGCTTCTTGACACTATTTTGACCATGTCATAAAAGTTTCAGATCGTTTTTCCCATTTGAAGTTAGTCAACTCCCTTGATGAACAGGCCACGGTCACGGACAAGGCCCGATTTTGATTTTTTACACTTGTGATCTGTTCTCACCTGTTTGGGGTCCGAATGATGTCCAATCACCACAAAACTTGGATGGATGCTTCTTAACACTATTTTGACCATGTCATAGAAGTTTCAACCTGCTTTGACCTTTTGAAATTGGTCAACCCTCCAGTTGACTTTTCATGAAAGCGGACCTTGTTTCAGCTATTTGAGGTCCAAATGACCTCGGTTTGGTTTGAAACTTGGAGGAAATGACATCAGGAACATCTTGGAGTATTCCTCTGAATTTCATCAGCTTTGGATTTGGGAAAGCATGATTTCAAACAGTGGCCTATTCATTGCATGTGTTAGGTCACTATTCACCCTACATTGAGGTAGTTACCTTGTTTTTTATCCGAACAACGTTCAATTGACTTGAAACTGTAGGAGAGTAACTTGGAGCGTTCGTTGAGCATTTGTTCCAAATTTTATCAGCTTTGGCCTTCTGGAAGTAAGATCTTAGTCGGTGACCCCATAACTCGAGATTACTATCCTCTAAACCGACATGTAACGAAATTTGGACCAGACGGAGTCCTTTAGACTTGAAAATGTGCAGAGTATCTTCTGAGCATGACTGAAGCTTCGTACCCAAATTTCATCAATTTGGACATCAGGAAGTAGGACTTTGGTCAATAACCCCATGAGTTGAGGGGGGACTGAACCCAAGTTGACATGCTTGTAGCTTTTGGGTCCAGTGATGTTTGTTTATCCAGGAATTTTGTAGGGCTGTCTTGGGCATCATTTAAGTTTCCTTTGGGAGTTTCAGCTAGTTTGATCTTCATGGGATGTCATTCTGCACAGGGACCCACAAAGCATGGTATATGATCATCTGGACCAAGTTTGGATCCAAATGATGTTCAAATGCTCTGAATCCTTAAGGAGTAGTCTTTAAATGTACTTGAAAGTATTTCATTGGATAGGAGCTTGCTTCAATATGTGGAGGTGACAAGTCCCGCAATGATTCCCAAGGAGCTAGCGAAGAGTCTCTGAAGCTTATTTTAGCTGGGATGAAGTCCAAGTGCTTTGAAAACTTTGGAACTTTATAATCCAAAGCTTGCAATGCCTTTGCTGCATTATTTGCAAAATTTTTATGGGTCAACAAGTGTCCCCTCGAGGTGCAATGATTTTAGTGTAATAATCATTGTGCCTCGAAATAACCAATCTGTGGGGATGATGAATGGCTTGATGAAAACATGGTATGTCAGGATAGGTTGTAAATCTAAACTTGGAATTTTGAAATTTTTAATGAAAAACCATGAAGGGTTTGATGATGGAATTTGGTAAAAACATAAGAATTCCGAATTTCTTTACCCTATCTCACAAATATCCAAAGTGGCATCTCTGTGGGGACTGTGGAGAACACCCATAACAGGATTCCAAGGGTATTTAGAAAATTCAGAAGTTTATGAATTTTGTTTGGGTTTTAAAAATGCATTTGATTTTCTTTTGACCTATTTATCACAGATATCCAGGGTGGCATCTCTGTGGGGACATGGGGAACACCCACAAAAGAATCCCTTAGGTATTTAGAAAAATCAAAGTTTGAATCTAAATGGATTTGGGTTTGAAATGGTCATGGATTTTTTTGGTTTATTTTCAAAAATTAAAGTTTTGGGTTTTGACTTGGCTTGACATGAGTTGAGATGGAATGTAATTTTAAAAAAGATTGGCTTTTGTGAGTTTTGATTCAAAATAATTCCACCCTCTTTCTTTTTGTATGATTTCCCCAAAAAATACCCTAAACAATAGGATCAGTTTATTGTAGGGAAATTTATTTCTTTTGTAAAATATTCCATGTGGGTTTGCCATTGAGAATTTTGAATGATCGCATTTGAAAGAGTGGAACACTAGTAGTAGGTCTCACTATGCAAAATCATAGTGGCCGTGAGGACAAGATGATGGCAGAGACAATGATTGTGCACTTAGCCTAGGCATGGTTGGTGAGAGCATTAGGTCATGGATCGCTTGATTCAATTCAGCAATGTTGGTGAGCAAAGGCCAACCGGTAGTGACTAGGGAATAAGGAGTAGAACCGTGGACCCCACTGTCTCACGCAGTAGTCCGCGGGAAATGGAGAAAACAATGACCATGGGAGAAGGTCCTACTACTTAAAATCATAGTGAATGTAGGTGAAGGAAGCCCGAATTCATCTAAACTTGATCAGGACTTGGGTTCCATTGATTTTGATCAAATTGTATCAGTGAGAAAGAGAGTGAATGTCAATGACTTAAGTATGGGCTTCACTAGTTTAGACTTGCAACGACCGTGTGAATGAAAGGGGCCAACAGTGATTATGGGAGGAATGACCAACAGCAGTTGAAGGGGAATTCCCAATTTTGGATCATTCATTGACTATGACCCTCGCTGCTCTATGTGTTAGCACCCAATAGCGAGCTCCACTCAGGAACAGCAGTGGCCGTAGGTAAGGAGACCAAACAGGGGAGAGACCGTGGGCATTTAAAACCCAACGTCTCTGTCTACTTTTTTTTTTTTCTTTTTTATTCTGTTGTTCAAACCAACAAAGAAAGAGGGAGACCGAGTCGATCGAGAGAGAGAGACGGAACCGACTGGGGAAGAAGAGGCCGAACCGAGTGGGAAAGGGAGAAACACCATCTCTTAAGAGAGGGAGAAACCGAACCAACTGAAAGAAGGAGGCACAAGCCGAGGCTCCAAGGACCCAAAGGCAACTGTCCCATTTGTTTCGTGTTGCTGCAGATTTATCGACTGAAGATCACCATGGATGGTAAATTTTATTGTTCTCAAATTCTATTATGGCTGGATATCTTCTAGGTCATGTCTTGAACAATTTGAGGGAGTTCACGGTCATGACCGAAACAACTTGTAAGGGGTTCAAGGGGTTCACGATCATGACTGATTGTGGTTTTTTTCTTCCTCTCTTTTCCTTTTCCTCTTTCAAGAATTGATGTAAGATGATTTTTGTTAAATCATCTCAAGCGCATCAATCTGCTGACCATACAAACCCATAGTAATTCGTCACGACCACCACCTGTTTGTCAAATTGTTTGTGTGAAAAGAAATTTGTTTTCTTTACTAGATTCACCCAATTTTCTTGGAACATGATGATGCCTTGAATTTCATTCTCTGGTGGAGTCTACATCGAGCAAGCTCACTGCCAAAACCACTGTTGTAGTCCGTGGTTACTTGCACATACTTCTTCTCACTTTTTTTTTTTTGTTTTATGCTCTTAGTTTGCCGTCTATCATGAGGGTCTTGCTCGAGTTCAATTCCTTGGCAAACGGCTCAACTTGGGTATCATAATTAGGAAGTCCACAGTTACACCCAGTTGAGAACAATGTTTGAGAGAGAATAGGATTCCATTATCAAGTTACCGTGATAGACGTGATCAAGAAGGCCCAGAAGGATGCATTTTTTTTCTTTTTTTTTTGTATAGTCCATGTCAGTGTCCATTCAAGTTGTGATGAAATTCCTGCCATATCAAAACAATGAATGGGTTCACTGCTACTACCAGTGTTGCGTGCGAGGAGCCTATAAGCACTGCCAACCTGCGATGATTTTCATGGAATTCTTGTGTCTTAAACACTGCCAAAACTTCTTCATAATTACGGTCAATCTTGATTGTCTAATACTTGTTGTTGCTGTCATAGTGACTGTCACAAACTGAAATTTGCAATTCATGGTGTATGGTGACTGGTATGAGTTGGAATTATCATCGGTGAGAGTGCTTCATACTGAATAGTGGGGAAGCTTGAAACCAGGGAGGTTTTGTCACAACCAGAGCCCAGGGTTCGGGGGTTAGCAAAAGCCAAACCTAGCGACACACGTACTCCCGTGCCTGTACACGTAGACCGAGTCTAAATGCACACGCACAAGGGAACATTCACACGTGCCAAACTTGTACGCGGAAGCTGTAAATATCAGAAACACAAACTAACAGTACAAGAAGAGGATACAACGAAAGAACTGACATAATTACATATGAAAGGTTTACAAAAAGAACAAGATAACATATACAGTCATGATATGTACACACAAGTCTGAGATCCTCAAAATATAACAAGAACAAGACTTCGATGCAATGCATGCCAGGAACGCTCTCCCGTGGAGTGATCACATCCACTCCTCTAGGCCTGATGGGGCCCCGGGGGTCTCATCTGGAGCCTGGCCGACCTGCGGGGGTTCGGCAGGGGGATCTGGGCCTGCAACACCAAAAACAACTGTGAATACGAAGATTCAGCAAAGTATAAACCATAGCAAGTTAACACACGCTGTATCTAACAGAATAAAGAACATCATGTTATTAGAGAAGACATTTTCGTATACTAGGCTGTCATGCAAGAAAGAAATATGCTAAGGGAATCAATGAATACATGCTGTGTACATGACTAGTGGCTACTACATTACCATATGCTCCCAAAAGAGGGATCTTATAACGTGCAAAGAACACCATTGTCCGGGCCAGGGTACAATGGGTCTCGGTTTCCTGGGGTCCGGTTCCCCAAGACATATCCATACTGCAGCAGGCCATATAAACTATACCAAATTCACCCCGTCGGGATCCTAAGGCTGAGGCTAAGTAGTGCCTGACTATACGGAGTCAATCATGAAAACCCTGAGTAGATCGTGACAACATATCATACGTGCAGATCTGTGAGTGAACATATCATACATGCATACTCAAGGTAAATAAACCACAATGTGAAAGTAACGAAACATACGTAATCATGTAGAGCGTTGAGATCAATGATCGAATGCAATATGTTATGCAACAAATCATGTGAAATCGAATCATCCTGATTTACAAACCAATTCTAATCTAATTATCCGGTGTTTCTAACCGTGCATGATGATGTAGTTTTAAGTTATTCGATGCACCGTTGTCTAGTGTTGCAATGAATCGAGCGGTGCACGAAGTCCCTTAAACCAACACCCATGGGGAGGTGCTTAACATCCGGATAACGAACATGAATGATTCGCAGCCCTCGAGATCATTCACGCGTTGTATCACATTCCGTTGGGCAAGTCTAGGTGTTCTACATTCTATCATGAAGGTCATATCGGTCTTTTCTTTACACCTATCCTTGTTTTTCTTTCATTAGTTTAGTGTGAATACGGCTTAGCCGTGTGTGTGCTACGGCTTAGCCGTGTGGTTTACGGCTTAGCCGTGGCTGGGCCGTAGAAGGTCTGTCAGTTGCTGACTCTCAGTTATTCCAGAAATTGCACCCTGTATTGATCTACGGCTGGGCCACGGCTGAGCTTCGGCTTAGCCGTAGGGCAATCCACGGCTTAGCCGTGCCCTAGCCGTAGAGGAAAACTGGGTTTTTCCCTTCTCTGGACTTTGAGCCGTAGGTGCTATACGGCTTAGCCGTACCTGCACGAATTCAAATTTCCTGAAACACATACAGAATGTCTGGGAAGTATCAGAAATGCAATTCTCCAATGGGAATACACAAGTACTGAATCAATGAGTATCAAATGGGCTGTAAACACATATTTCCACATTAATTCATATAAAACCAACCAAATCAAAAGCATACCAACATGGGTTCTCAAAGATATGGTTATACTTGCCTTAATTGGGAATTCAATGACACACTTGTTATCCTCAAGCCCAAACACAACCTAACACAATCAAAACCACATGCATGCATAAGGGATGGAGAGAAATTCAAAACACAGATACACCAATAGGAACAGAAGGAGAAGAAATGGAGAAAGGAGATGAGAGAGATGGGAGAAAGTCCCACTCACCTCACATGCAAGAAACCGACCTCCTCTTGATCGATGGAGGAGAGAATTCAAGTGAGGGAGGGAGAGAGAGTTGAGCTCCACGTGCAGTAGAAGAAGAAAATGAGAGAAGGAACTTGAGTTGATCGATGGGTGAGTTATATAAGCTCATGAGGTGGTCAAATTACAAGAGGGTCCAAGTCATGAGTCTATTTCCAGTTTGAGTCAAATCCAAGTCCAATCGAATCACACGACCTCGGTTGCAAATGGCGTAGTTACGAAAGTTAACGAGCTCAACGAAAGACACGTGTTGACATCAAGATGATGCAAAAATGACCATGTCTAAGAAATGCTAAAATTACGAAAAAGGGCTTGGTCTACTTAATCCAGGTCAAACTCAACCCAACTACCTATCCATGACCCGTAACGAAAATCAAAACACAACAAAACACGATTAGCAACGAAAACAAGATTAACTAACCGCTAAACGGGGTCAAGCTGGGTCGGAGTGTTACAGGTTTAAAACTAAACAGCCATTGTATCTAAGTGCACAAATTTCACCTCTTGTTCACAGTATGATAGAATCCATTACCACTTCATTTAAGTGCTAACCCTTACTATTAAACTTAGTGAAAGGACATCCACCTGTGTTTGAGTAGTAACATACACACCGCTGAACACGCGCCCGCCTTCTATAGGGAGTATAAAAGGACATGAGATGGCACTCTGCTTATTGTAAGCACAAAGTGGACCATCATAACCTCTGTGGGAATTATAGGTAATTGAATTACAGTTTGCTCGGACACTAGCATATATCCATACAAATTCAACCACCATTAGTCTTTGTAGTGATTGTAGCCTGAATCCTCAGACTGGGTAGCCGTTAGGGGCATTCTTCTTGCTTTTGATGAGAAATTTACTCCCCTTAAGTCTCAATAAACATGAGCAGCGTAAACTACCTTGAATATGAGTAGTTAATGAAGATGATCAATAGAAAACTGACTGAAATAACTGAATCATCACAAAGTGGATTCTCTTTGTCTGTGATGAGGAGGTTTTTCCCCTTAGGTCTTAATAAGCATGAGAAGCATAGACCACCTCGAATATGAGCAGTTGATGAAGATGATCAATAGAAAACTGACTGAAATAACTGAATCATCACAAAGTGGATTCTCTCTACCTGTGATGAGAAGGTTATTCCCCTTAGGTCTTAATAAGCATAAAAGCATAGACCACCTCGAATATGAGCAGTTAATGAAGGAGACTGACGAAAATAGGGCAAATCCTCACATCGATCCCAAAATTGAATGTAGTCTTGAATAAACTGTTTTACATTGTATTTTTCTATCACAACTTCCAAGCATGAAGAACCACCGAATACACGATTGAATGTAACCTTGAAGACCCACCGATCACACGATCGAATGTAGTTTTGAATAAGACAATTTATATTGTCTTTTTCTACTACAACTTCCAAAGATGAAGAGTCACCGATCACACGGTTGAATGTAGTTTCGAGTAAGACGTTTTACATTGTCTTTTTCTACTATAACTTCCAAACATGAAGAACCACTGAATACACGGTTGAATGTAACCTTGAAGACCCACCGATCACACGGTCGAATGTAGTTTTGAATAAAACATTTTACATTGTCTTTTTCTATTACAACTTCCAAAGATGATCCGTTCTTCTCTACCTTCTTTTAACACTTACGATCATTGACGATGATTGAAGATTGTTATGATTAGCTTTGCAAAGTAACTGTAGATCCTTCAAGAATGTCTAATGGTCCCATCATAGCAGATCATCACCTAGGCCTTCACTCATTGAGGTTTAATCAAAGCGCTTGTTGATTTCATAAGAATATCTAATGGTCCCATCATAGCAAATCATCACCCGGGGCCTTGTTTGCTAAGATTAGGAATGTGAAAATTCTTCAGCCTTGAAATGGATGTTACACTTTGTCGATGTTGTTGGAAACATGTCATGCACTTTTAAATATTGTTCTTTCATACATGCTTGAGTTTGTTTATGCTTCATATGCTGTACATAAATGCCATTTTCGTGCTTGAACCCGAACCTATTGCCCCCTGAAAGGCTTTAAGGTGCTTGAACATCTGTTTGGACCAGGAGCCTCGGTTTTGGGACTTAAATGTGCCTTGATGCCAATTCTTGGTCTCAAAACTAAGTATTACCTTCTTCTTTTGGCCTTATACTAAGGGGAGATGCTGCAAAAAAGTTTTTTTTTTTGGGAAATTCCATATCATTGTTACTGATACCCATCTTTTCTTTCTTTTTTTTTTGCTTTGTAGATAGAAAAGGTAAAGCACCTGCAACTACCACTGTTGGGGCACCTAAAAGTCGTGCCAAAGGTAAGGCCACAAAAGAGTCTGATCCAAAAGATCCAAATGAAGCATTTGATGTCAACTTATGGCTCTAGAGAACTAAAGCTTTATCAATAAGAAATTGGTACTCGTATTGGTATTTGGCAAATAATACCAATTGGGAGAATAACGACAAGGTGGTTTTCCCAAAACCACGATATATATTTGGAGATGCCACAAAAGAAACTGCAAAGTAACCCACTGACCATATGCGGTACCGTTACACAAATCCGGCAGGGGTTGTGCGTGAATTAACCACTGTTCAATCAGTTTGACGGCATCCAACTATCATGTCACTATCTCCAACAATCTCAGCAAGGCACGATCCTTTTTCATGGGTGAGACATCACGTCCATTTAAAGACTGGGAAATTCATGCGTCCGCCTCCATAATACTTCATAGAACACCCAAGGTCTGAAATAGAGACCCTCGAACCGTGCACTCTGAACTTGGAAGTAGGCACTATGATTTCACAGCTCAGGACTGTCAGTCTTGGTATTCATTCAGGAGACAGGAGTGATTGGCTTGATGAGAGGCATCAATCTCGCGGGTGGTTTAATTGCATCAGGGATTGGCCAAGCTGGGTGATTGCAATCAAACATCATTACCACCGGTATCTCCTCCACCGCTTTAGTCCGTTTATCCTCCGTGATAAACGCTATATACCCCTCAGAACCTTTCATCAACAACTTTATAGCCTTAATAATTGAAATCATACAAATAACATCCTTCTTCTTTGATCTCACAATTGCACCTTGTGTCATCATCAACTATAACTTAACTATCTTCTGTCTCCAACACTTAGTTGTAGGGTGATTATTGCCACAAATACCACAAGACTCCCTCTTTTGCTTATTAAATTGGTACTGTGAAACCGAAGACGGAGTAACTTTAGGCTTGTCTTGGCTTGTAGGGGTCATGCGTCTAATCACCTCCTTGGCCCAATATGCCTTATCCGAAAAATGCCTGGTAAGTATTTAGAAATTGTGACTTGGTATGAAGTAGTATATCTAGTCGAAGGCCATCAAAAAATCGTCGAATCCTCTTGCTTTCTAGAGTGAAGAAGGTTGGTGCGAAACGGGAGAGACGAATAAACTGCAGCTCATACTCCCGAACAGACGGATTCCCTTGCTTCAATCTATCAAACTCTATTCGCTTCTAAATGCGAACATGCTCCGGTACGTACTTCTTGGGAAACAGATTACAAAAAGTAGTCTAGGCCACCTTTTTGGTAATCCCCTATATATTAGCGACTAAAAGACAAAAAATGCGGAAAGTAACGAACTCCTATAACTTATAAACATTTGTCAAAGTTCGAATATGATTATGAATGCCAAAAACCCCCAACGTTCCCACTTAACGTTTTTTAATCCTCATATCGGACCTACATTCTAGCATCTTTTAGAACTTCTAGAACTTGACCGTCTCTAATACCATCTGTCACACCCCCAAAACTGGGCCGGATCCAAAACCCGGTTCCAGGGGTGTGAGAATTGGGGCTAATTAAAATTTTTTTAACATAATCAATACGAGCCCCAATTCCGGGTGGATCGAAGTCCTTCGTGAAGCTATGCTTGGTGATCAAGCAACCATAATCACACGCGGAACTAAAATCCATACTCATCGCAGACGGAAATCACATAACATCCATGTAACAAATCTCATTAATAATAAAATCAAGGTCAAGTGCTTCGAAGCATAACAATTAAAGTTGTAATTTCAAAACAACTAAATTTAATTAAATAAACTGATGGCCCAGAAATAGCCTTATTACATAACCTAAAGTTTTCGAACTCTGCACCGCACTAGGACACCTCAGATGATGTAACCGGTGCGCCACTCAACAACTCCGCAACCTAGCGGAATTTCCTGCGTAGCCTGACCCTCTGGTTCGGCCCCTGTAACGGAACCTAGACACCAAAAGCAGTGGGTCAAATTGACATAATCTGGCAAGAGGGTAAACTGCAAGCAATTGATTAATTAACTGAATTAGACAGAAGTATTTATTATGACAAAAAATATATCAAATGCAAATCCCAATGGCATGAATGCACAGGAACGGGTATTCCCGCGGATAAATATACAAAAACGGGTAATCCCGCATACAAATAACAGAAACGGGTAATCCCGCAAATAATAACAGAAACGGGTAATCCCGCAAAAAATAACAGAAACGGGTAATCCCGCAGATAGTAACAGAAACGGGTAATCCCGCAAATAATAACAGAAACGGGTAATCCCGCAGATAATAATAGAATCGGGTATTCCCGCAGATAATAACAGAAGGCACAGCTGTGTACTATAATCCACAGTACACGCTGACCCGATGGCGTACGTCCACCTCCGAACTGCAGTCGGTCAGATATATATATATATACATATATATATTTACAAATGTATATATATATCGATGCAGAATGAATCATGATATGGCACCCTTAATCCCAATATTCAAACCATTAACAATTTGAGTACTTAGACTTTTATAATTAAAATGTATTCTGAATGTGTGTCAATTCAAGTTTTCCGAGGGTAAGCACTAAACCACCTAACGGTCATAGTTGGTTAAACACACATATGAGAATCAACTCTCTATCACAAGGAAATATGAGTCACGATACTGTTATACTACTTTTGGTGCATATCATGTAGTGCATCCCGAACCTCACATTCCCATTCTGCATTTAATCAAATTTTCAAGTGAACATTCAACTAACTTTCCTAAAGACATAATTCATCTAATCCAATTATGTATATTTATCGCGTTTCACAAATTAGATAAAACATGTGCAACTTCCAAATCCAAAGTTAAATCAAGTCATGATAAAAAAGGGAAGAGAATAATTAATTCCTTAATATCATTGTTGTGTATAAATAGACATTTTTATTTTATACAAAACAAAAGATACAAATCTCAAACCCCAATTCGAAATCTAACTCAAATTAGAAATCCAAGTTAGAATTAGAAATACAATCTAATTAAGATTTAATCATTACTAAATACTTCTTAGTTAATTTTAAATCAATCTAAATAAATATTAATCAAAATTACATAATTCTCAATTAAATTTATAAACAATCCAAACTAAATTTCTAACATCACCTAAATAGGAATAAATTAACATAATCAATTCTCTATTAGTCCACTAGACCATTAGTAGAACTACAATGATCTAAACTATTTTTAAATACTATACTAAATACTAATTAATATATAATAATATTAAACTGGGCTAAGCCCCGTCGAATCTAGCCCAGACCCGCCAGCAGACCCAGCCCGCCAGCAGCCCAGCAGGCCAGGCCGCCAGCAGACCCAACCCGCCAGCAGCCCAGCAGGCCAGGCCGCCAGCAGGCCAGGCCCAGCCCGCTGGGCAGCATGAGGCAGCAGCGCAGGCAGCACTGCTGCCTATGCACGCCTGGCAGCAGCGCTGCCTGGCGTGCACAGGCAGCAGCCTGCTGCACTGCAGTGCTGCTGCTGTCGTTTTTTTTTTTTTTGTTTTTTTTAATATATAAATATATATATGAAGAAATCAAACCATGATTCAAAGACACAAAACCTTAAATCATATGTACTTACTTGGTTTTAATCAAAATCAATCTTCACTATTAATCTCTTAACCAAAAACATTAAACCATACAAATAAATCATGTTTAGAGCATATGATTAAACAAAGTAACTAAGAAGATATTGTTTGCAGTTGTCCACTTGCCTGGATTTCGAAGCCAAAAGCAAATCTGAAGAGCAGAAGATCCAACCTTGGTTTTCCCCTGGAGAACTTCTAGAGCTTGGTTGCAGAAGAGAGGAAGAAGATGAAAGAATGGAGAAAACCCTAAGAGTAGAGTTTATATAAGAAAGGGGGTTTTTCTAAATTACAAGGAAGGGCCCCCTGCTTTCTAGTGGGTTTTAAGAAATTTCAAAAAAAGTCCTTTGGCCTAAAAGGGTCCAATAACTCAGGCCCAATTGTATTAATTCAATCCATTTGACCCTCTTAACCCAACTCAAACCCGACAAACCGGTATGACCCAATATAAAAATTTGGGACTTGACAGGACACATGAAAGTCCCTTTTCTGATGCTCATGTTCACAAGACACCTTGTAATTTGGGGTAGGAGTTCCAGGCTTGCCTACGCGAATCCCACCCATCAAAACTCCATAGCAATAAACAGGATCAGGAGCTGAGTACTTATCGTCAAGGCTTCTCAAATGAGCAGGAAAGAAGATGATAGTCCCCATCATCCAGAATGACCTCTGAAATTTGAAGAAGAAATTGATGCTGCTGAACAAGCTCCTGTTCATTGACTTGAACCTCTGGGGGGTACTTCAATGCCTAAAATTGTCGTTGAGATGAAGGCTACAAAATGCTGTTAAAATATAAATAATTAAAACAATAGTACTGAATTATCTGCAGTGCTGTAGAGGGCTTGTTGTGATGGAGACTATTATGGAAACTTCTTCCGGTGGTGATATTCTCTTGCAAAGTGGCCTGATTTGCCACAAACAAAACAACCACCCTTAAATACTGGTTTATTGGTCCCTAGATTCTGATTCTTATTTGGACCTTTTTTTTAATTTGGGTGCTGCTTCTTGAAAGAAGTTTTACTCTTTTCGTTTCTACCAAGATGTTGATCAAATTTGCCTTTCTTTTTACTGTCACCATTTGCCTTAGGTTCAACAAAATTTATTTTTCTACTATTCTCAGGTAGGGAAACTTGATCACGTATCCGGGCTTCCTCCTCAATCCTCAAGTAACGTTGGAGACGCTCTAGTGAATAATTCCTCTGTTTATGTCAAGGGTTTTTTAAATATCCTTCCAAGTTGTTGGCAGTTTCTCAATTATTATTGCCACTTGAAACTGTTCATCAACTTAGATTCCTTCTTTGATGATTTCATTCACTATGGTTTGTAATCATATATTTGAGGAAGAACTGGTTTGTCATCTACCATCTTAAAATTTAAATAACAACCGACTGCATATTTTTTGGCCCCAAACTCCTCTATCTTATATTTCTTATCAAGGGCTTTCCAGAAATTTTTTGCAATTTGGGCATCAGAATATAGGTTGTAGATGTTATCTGCAACCAAGTTGAAGATATGGCCTTTGCACAAATAATCATCTTCTTTCCATTTTTCCCTTGCATATGAGCCTCCTGGTTGCTCTTCACGATCAGGACATGGTTCAGTTAAGACATATGCTACTTTCAAGACTGTCAACAGAAATAACACTTTCTGTTGCCAACGTCAAAAGTTGGACCCATCAAAACTATCCAACCGGACCAGATTTTGATGCATAAACTTAACAGCGGATATAGCCATGAGCTCGTCCTAAAATTGTTGTTGAGATGATGGCTACAAAATGCTATTAAAATATAAATAACTGAAACAATGTACCGAATTATTTGCAGTGCTGTGGAGGGCTTGTTGTGATGGCTCAAATCTACGAAAGCATGAATAGCAGTTGTTGGCCGAGGCATGTCAGCCGCTTTCTTTAGGACGAGTTTTGCCTCTCGGGATAAACCTAAGTACGATCTCCCTTGAGCGCGCACCAAGTCCAGACCAACTAGACTCGAAAAAAAGAAAATTGGGGAAACGCTGGAGGGAGAAAGAAAATTCTATGTTTCTCTTGAACCCAGGTGCCCTTTTTATAGTAAAAATAGACGTTGGGTTTAATGATAGGCAAAGGCAATTAAAGAAAATGTTTCATCAATAAAAACCATTTTTACGTCCATTAATTAAATGCCCAACGTCCCATTAAATTGGTTTAATTAAAAACGTTTGAAATAACATGGGTCCCCCGAGATTTGCACCCCCGCTGCGTGATAATGACGCAGGCACACCCAGTTAAACGATTTCCGGATCGAGATCCTCAGGCCAAGCTCGGCTCGTGCCGCGCATAGGGCTTATAGCAAAAGAACCCAAAATAACTTGAAGTGTAAAGGAGAATGACTGCATAAGAATTAGTACTTTTCCAATGTGGGACTTTTGAAAACCACAAACCTCTCATGTACAAAACTTAATTTTGAAACATCATAAAACCCAACAATCCATTGGAGAAGATGTAAGATTCTTGCAGTCTGAAGAAGGCTTAAACAAGTTAGAAGAAAGAGAAGACAAATGAACATCCCAAAACTTGCAAAAGCAGAGATAGACAGACAGATTACAAGAGGAAGAAGCCGAGAAAGGCGGGCAGAGCACAAGAACCTGTATTGCATAATAGACAGATGACAATTATGAAATATATACCAGCACCTGCGGACTCTCTGTGGTCACACCTATTCAAAATCGGAAATTCACAAAGAGATGCCGTTCCCATGTATAGAGGTTGGTCCAACGTAAAATTGAGCAAAAAATTAATAATATGATTAGTAGAATCTTATAATTATTAATTGCATCATTAATAATACGTTGGATCTGATAGTGGTATGAACGACTATTCGAGTAAAATTTGGAAGAGTTCCGTATGAAAGAGTGGAAATCATTAGGCCAGGTTTAAATTTCAATAGGTGGAGCTAAGTTTCACAAACCCCTCGTTCATGGATAGAATAAGTGAGATAAAGCACTTCATCTAACCGGAGCTCTGAGAAGCCCGGGTTGTCTATTTGTCATGGGTCACTTCAAACATTCACAACCATGATGGGATGGCTTCGATTGCAATTGATGGTTATAAAATGGTGAGCTCAAGATTAAGATGCCCAACTTTTGATCATCCATGGTGTTTTTAACAAATTTGATCCGGATGACTAAACAATCTAATGAAATATAGGGCCTTTAGGCTGGCTTAACATATTTGGTCACTTATAAATTCTTAAGAATAAGCAGACTGTATACTGTGCTTATGCGGGCAACTAGGATAGATGAGGAGGTTACTGCATGGATAGATGTCATTTTAAAAGAAAAGCCCCATCCAATTGTCTCAACACTTTATTTAATGTATCGGGATGATGTCGTCTCCCATGTTGACATGGCGGACCGTGATTGATCCCCTACCCTAACAATCACTATAGGAAAAAGTCTCAAAGCATCCGAACTCTTATTTAATAGTCTTCATATTTTACAATAGGTTTCTTTTTCAATTCTAATCCAATTATGAATAAAGATTCAATGAGCTATAAGTGGTTAAAAATGATTAAAATTGAACAAACAACGCTATAATCTAACATTTTCCAACTAAAGTTTTTTTATGACATCAGTATTCCTAAGGTCTTTAACCAATAGGGAATTGTGCCCGCTAAACCTACACTATATTATTGTCATCTAAGTCTCGATTTCATCCCAATAATTCAAGAGGTGATTGTTTTTTCTCTTTGAGTGATTTGAAGGTTTGGATCACATTGTTCTTGTACTGTATTCCTGTAGCATTTATTAATCATATAAATGTTGGATTTAGGGTGTTTGAAGAAGAAACGTTCGGAAAGTTGATTTCACAACAAGATTTGAGGTTGTCGCAAGGCCAAGCACCATCATTCTAGTGCCCTTCAATGCAAGATACAGTTGTGAGCTCATCGCAGAGGCCAGAGACTCCTCTTCCTTTCATTATTATTCCTCCTCCTCCTCCTCCTCCTCCTACTATAGGTCACGTAGGTTGGATTGTGGCCCATTCATCAATGGGGCCAACCTTAGATTTTCCAAAACATTTGAGGAGTTTTCAAAATTTCTTAGGGGTGGGCATTAGAGAATATTTTAGACATTGTTGGATTTGGTAAGGATGAGATTGGATTATAATAGATTTGGACTTTACGCTTATGGGTGAATAAAAAATCCATCGATATGTAAAACCAAACCAAATTAATCTGATCTACGGATTTTTAACCAAACTGATGGTTAATGGTTTGGTCATGAATTAAAAAAATCTTAATCCGTTAGTAACAGTTTAGCTAGTAATGGATTTTACCCATCATCTATGGATTTAAACTGAATTGAACTGTTGACATAGACTATATTTAAATAGACATATATTATTTGTTGATTAAACATTATCTATAATGTAATTTTTGTATTTAATATAATATAATGAAATATAATTATAGATGACAAAAGAGGGTAAAAGAAGTTTTCACATTTGATGTGAGATAGGTGAAATGCTGATATGATGTTAGGTTATAAAGAGAAAGAGACCTTATCCCACATTAGTTGATGATAGAACAAACATATTTCTTTTATATTTTGTAAATCCAATCTCCTCATTACAATAGACTAAGTGTAAAGTTTTGCACTGGGCTTTGCATTACAATTTTATTATGTTAATTTTTTGTATAGACCTTTGTAATGATCTCAAGTCCAAGATTTTTTATTTTTTTTCATACAAAATATGAATTATTTAGTTTTTAATCGATCCAATCCGTTTATTTGTGATTCGGTTTTGCAGATTCAATTATGGATCGCAAAATTGAAAAACCATTAATGATGGTTTGGTGGCGAATTAGACTCAATCCGTACCAATATGAACCATTTACACCCCTAATTAGGCTAGAATCATATTTGATTATATTGTCTGATTAGCCTTCCTATTATATAGCTATGATTAGATTTCCTTATCTTTTATTGTAATCTTATAAATTAGCCATTGCTTTTCATAATGAAATCCATCAAAGAATTTATAAGGATATGGTGTATAAAAGTTTTCATAGTATTAGAGACAAGGCCAACAATGATTTTACAATTAATCGATTATTGTCCTGCCCTTTATCAGCGCTACATCTACCCATCATCTCTTCATCACCACTCTGTCTCACTCCTCAACTTCTCCAACTTGATCTAGTCTCCACCGTTTACTCTTTGTGCACGACTCATGAGAATTGAGGAGCCACACTAAGAGAGCAACTTGTCATAGAGATCAGATGGCTCATCTTAATTTGTAGTCTCTTCCATACATTAGGTACCAGATTCATTTCATTTACACATGAAAGACTTCTTCCCTTTTCTTTTTTGACGAAGCAAAATGGATACTCTATGGTTTCAAGGAAAACGGGATTTTTTCACAAAGTAAATGGGATTTTTTCTGAAATGCTTGGGCTTCAAGTAAACGGTATTTTGTCAAGCCTCATCATCTGAGTGCATCTGAAAAGATAATGACAAATCCGATCTAGTGAACCACCGTCACCGACTGACTAAAAACAAGTGCAATGCGACAACGATGGATTCTATAGGCAGACGGTGATCTCCAGCAAAGCACGATGTTTTTTTTTTTTTAAAGACCATGTGGTTGTGGACGAAAATTGGAGAATATTTTAGACAATGTTAGATTTGGTAAGGATGAGATTGGATTAGAATAGCTTTGGATAATTAGGGTAGAATCATATGATTATATTGTCTGATTAGACTTCCTATTATATACGAATAGATTTTCTACCTTCGGTTGTAATCTCATAAAGAAGCATTGGCTTTAGACTTGCTATCATATATGAATAGATTTTCTATCTTTGGTTCTATTCTTACAAAGAGGCATTGTCTTTCCACAGTGAAATCCATCAAAGAATTTTAGAATTTGCAAAGATGTATTGTATAAAAATTTTCAGTGGGGGATGTGGCCACCCCGCCCTCTATTTTTGCCCCTGATCTCATTGAGTGAAACTCGACTTGTATGATTGAGAAAATACAATTGGGTGGGTGTTTTGACATTCAATCTAGCAATCATCTGATCATGGAAGTTCTTAAGCGCTGATGTTCCTTAGGCCCAATCCAAATAAATGGTTTAGACTGAAATACATGCTTCCATATGAAATGGATTTTCTTGTTCCTACTTAGATGATCTTAGCATAGCCCACATTTGGAACAGTTGATGATCTGTTCTCATGGTGTACAGGGTATGCCATTTCAGCAAGGAAGAAGAAAATTGATTTTGGCCCCTTAAATGAAGCAAGTGAAATATTTTGTTTTATAGATATAGACACAAGACAGGGAAGAGCAGATCGGAAGAAAAAGAAGCTCAAGAAGAATGTCTGAGCAGACATTTGTCCCTTCCATTTCCATCACACCTTCCTCCTCTCCAGAGGGAATTTCAACAACAACTACTACTACTAGTACTACAACAACAACTACTACTACTATTACTACTACCCCTTTTCTTGCTAACCCTAACCCTAACCTTAACGACCCTTTCCTCGCTCCCGCCAAACGCAAGCGCAGCACCGGCGCCCGTCGCAAGGCCTCCTCCTCCTCCCTCAAAAACCACCACAACCCCTTCCTCCTCCCTCCCCTCTTCCCAAACCCTAACCCTAGCCCTAGCCCTAGCCCTAGCCCCAGCCCCGACATCTCCGAAGAGATCATTGTCCTCAACAGAGAACCCACCGCCGAGGCGCTTACCGCCCTCACCTCCGGCTTCCCCGCCGACTCCCTCACGGACGAGGAGCTCGAGGCCGCCGTCGTCTCGTCCCCCGGCGGCATCGAACAGGTCAATTACATCCTCATTCGCAACCACATCCTCTCCCGCTGGCGCGAAAACACCTCCAATTGGCTCCCAATCGACCCCTTCCTTGCTGCCGTCCCCGCCCACTGCCACCCCCTCCTCCACTCCGCCTACCAATTCCTCCTCTCCCACGGCTACATCAATTTTGGCGTCGCCCCATCGATCAAGGAGCGAATTCCGGCTGAACCCACAAAGCCAAATGTCGTCATTATCGGTGCCGGCTTGGCCGGGCTCGCAGCCGCCCGCCAACTGCTCGCTTTGGGGTTCAAGGTGGTTATTTTGGAGGGGCGGAAGAGGGCGGGTGGGCGAGTCTACACGAAGAAGATGGAGGGCAGCAACCGCTCCGCCGCGGCCGATTTGGGTGGGAGCGTCCTCACTGGCACGCACGGGAACCCGCTTGGAATTATGGCCAGGCAGCTGCATTGTTCCCTCCATAAGGTGAGGGATAAGTGCCCCCTGTATAAACCTGATGGCATGCCCGTCAACCCCGACATGGATTCGAAGGTTGAGAATGCCTTCAACCGGCTCCTTGATAAGGCGAGCCGGCTCAGGCAGCTCATGGGGGAGGTCTCTATCGATGTCTCCCTTGGGGCGGCATTGGAAACCTTTAGAGAGGTCTATGGAGATGCAGTCACTGCAGAGGAGATGAATTTGTTCAACTGGCATTTGGCGAATTTGGAATATGCGAATGCCGGATTGCTTTCGAAGCTTTCGCTTGCATTCTGGGACCAGGATGATCCCTATGACATGGGGGGTGATCACTGTTTCTTGCCTGGCGGAAACGGGAGGTTGGTTCAGGCGTTGGCAGAGAATTTGCCCATTTTGTATGAGAAAACTGTGAATACAATTCGATATGGCAGCGAGGGGGTGCAGGTTGTTGCAGGGAGCCAGGTCTTTGAGGGTGATATGGCTCTCTGCACGGCTCCACTCGGGGTCTTGAAGAGTGGTACAATTAAGTTTGTCCCTGAGCTGCCGCAGAGAAAGCTTGATGGGATAAAGAGACTGGGATTTGGGTTGTTGAATAAGGTTGCAATGCTGTTTCCTCATGTGTTTTGGGGTACAGAACTTGATACGTTTGGGCATTTATCTGATGACCCAGCAAGACGGGGAGAGTTCTTCCTGTTTTATAGCTACGCGACGGTGGCTGGTGGTCCGCTTTTGATTGCACTTGTTGCGGGAGAAGCAGCGCACAAGTTCGAAAGCATGCCCCCAACTGATGCAGTTACCCGAGTTCTCCAGATTCTCAGGGGTATTTTTTTTTCCTCCTTTTCCTCTTGATTATTTTAATGTAAAATTCATTAGTTGAAGATAAAATATAGTATAATTTTGATAAATATACTATAATCTTCCATAAAAGAAGATTGGTTTAGTATACAAAAGAATTTACTGCAAGTGAACTATACATTGTATGAGATCTATACTGTTCCCAAGAGTACTACTAAATACATAAAGGGGACCTTACTCTCAAGAGACGTATGGTAGCCTTTGGAGAATAATTTGCTCAGTATCATGTTAAGCAATTGCCTTTGATGAATACCCTTATATAATCAACCTTCATAGTATGTTCAATAACCAGGTTGCAACCCTTGGCTTGATTGTTTGTTCTGACATCTATTTCAGAATCACTTTACGCATGTATCCCCATCTGAAATGGGCCTTCCCGCTATCACTTCATGATTTCATGAACAACCATGTCATGATATTGAGATAAACTAATTCCAAATCCTCCATGTGGAAGTGAAAAATATTATTTTCCAATGCTTTCTCTGATTTGCATTAAGGAACTACTAACATGTTTGAAATGCTGATCCCTCTGAATTGCAAACTGTCCAATGACAATCTCATTAACAACTATTGTCTAGGAGAAGGCTTTGAAGGCTATTGGGAACCAAGACTACTTCAAATAAGTGAATGACCGCTATATTAAACACATTTTCACAAGAAAAGGCAGACATTAAAAAGACAAAAAGAAAGTTCCATATTCAAATATGTCAATGCTATTCATCATGCAATTAGACACATAATTTAGTATATTCTTAACAGTTAACAGACTGCAAAAGGTCCATACTTAAAACTCACTGATTAAAAACTATTTCAAATATCACTCCACACAACCCAAGAAATTTGGTTTAAAGAACTCATTCACTAACCTATTACTTTTCCAAGTGGACTTTAACTCAACCCCCAACTAATCCCCCTTTTTTCTTTTTTGAAATATGAATACATCTTCTGCAAAAGAAAAAAAAAATTCCTGCTTATCAAACCTTTGGCTTTTTTTATCCTAGACACCACTCAGAATTGGCCCCTTATTCCCTAACCTCACATTTTTACACATAAAAAGTGAAGTATTGGACACAATACGACACAATACGTTGGCCAGTTTAAAGTATCCGTGCATCATAGTCTGAAACCTCTTTCCTTTGATATAATGACTCCTATTAAATAAGGTGTTATATTTCTTTTTCTCCATTGCCTTCCCAAAGGACTCTGACGACATGATTAAAAGCTCCACCACCCATCTTCGATTCGATACAAAACCCAATTCTTGCAACATATAATCAAAGAACTTTCAATCACCATCATTGTAAGTTTTCTCCAGTTCATTTTTTGGACATCATTTCTGTAAGGATTGCTAGGTTGTGTTACTCCATTCTCTTTAAAATAACTCATTTTTTTTAAGTGTCACCTTAGTAATGATTTTTAAAAGTTGGCTCTGCGTCAGGACCAGGGTGGTCCATGCCCATAATTTTCGAGTTCCTTTGGGATGGGTACTTTGGTTAATTGGGTAGTCAGGAATGGTTTGCCATTCCAAAGGATGAATAGGGATTGGGGTGAGGTCTTTTGGGTTACCGGGAGAGGGGGTTCCCAGTTGCATCCCTGTTCTTGAGTTAGCAAGAGTTAGCAAAATTATTAAGGGCTTCACTTCGCTGGTGTAGTTTGTAAGAAACTTAGAGAAACTTTTATGCTGTAATCTAGAATGCTATTGGGTTTGAAGTGCTTAAATCTACTAGCTCTGCAGTCCTTGAAATTAATGATACTATTGCATTTAGTTTCTTGTTCAATTTCTTCTATTATAAGAGATGCCCTTCTTTTCAAGAAAACTCCTCAAGCTTATCTAAAAGCAACGTGAAATCCATGAGGACCCAAAGCCTTGTTCTCCTTATATCAGTTAAAAGCTCGAAGTTTACCAAAATATAAGGAAAAGCTTGAAGATATGAGGCAGGCAATATTAATCCACCATTTCTACTAGACCCTTTTAAGAATACTATATTCATATCATAACCATGTCCGTTCTCAACCCATGCTATATCTGACTGGTTTTAATAACTTCCAAAACCAGTCCATCCTAATTACTCATCTTGCTTAGGTTATTTAAGCTGTCTTTCTAAATAGACAAATGTCAGTAACTCTTTATAAGAGCAGACTTTTTTGCTTTCTTTTAAATTTCTATAGTTAAATAATGTAGGGACTAAATCCCAAACAACCGTGCTTTCTAAACTCATTCAACAGGAATTTATGAGCCACAGGGAGTTGATGTTCCAGATCCTATTCAAACTGTCTGCACCAGATGGGGTTCTGATCCCTTCAGTTTAGGCTCTTATTCTCATGTAGCAGTGGGAGCATCAGGCGATGACTATGATATCTTAGCGGAACATGTTGGAGATGGCAGGCTTTTCTTTGCTGGAGAGGCCACCACTAGGCGATACCCTGCAACCATGCATGGTGCATTCCTGAGTGGTCTGAGAGAAGCTGCCAATATGTCTCACCATTTTAATGCTCGAGCTTCACAAATAAAAGTTGAAAGAAGCCCATCGAAGGACTCTCAGTCATGTGCAGCTCTTCTTGCAGATTTGTTTAGGGAACCTGATTTAGAATTTGGCAGTTTCTCTGTTATTTATTGCCACAAGTCTTCTGATCCCAAGTCAATGGCAATCTTAAGGGTCATGTTTGGAGGTCCACGAAAAAAGAGTAATGAAGGATCAAAGGCAGATCAGCAACACTCCAATAAAGTGCTGTTTCAGCAGCTTCAATCACATTTTAATCAGCAACAGCAGCTTCATGTTTACACTTTGCTATCAAAGCAGCAAGCTCTTGAATTGAGAGAGGTTAGAGGAGGTGATGATATGAGATTAAACTATCTTTGTGAAAAACTTGGTGTCAAATTAGTGGGAAGAAAAGGTTTGGGATCTGCTGCTGATTCTGTTATTGCTTTGATCAAGGCTGAGAGGGGCAGCCAGAGAAATGCATCAAATTCATCAGTTCTTAAATCAGGTGATTGATTTAATTTATACCAGAACATGATCGGTAGAAAGATGGGTAATAGGTGGTTGCTCTCTCATTGGTTCATGAAATCAGATATTAAAGTGATGTTAAGGTCATCTTCTGCTCATATAGTGTATTTAAGGTATGTGCAGACCTTCAAGTATTGGAATCTGTTATGTTTGCTGTGTATTCTGTTTTCATTTTTTGCTCTATAGTTCTCATTTCTGTTCAATATCTGAAGCAAGCCAGACCATAGGTTAGCCAACCTATTGGACCCAATCCAAAGACCCAAAATGGAATATCTATTTAATTAGGAATATTTTATAAAACTATTTAATATTAGTAAGTTTCTTATTTTATTTAGGTTTATTCTAATATTAGTAAGTTTGTTTGTTAGGGTTTAAGCCAATTACTATATAAGAATGTTTAGGTTTCATTGTAATGACAGATTCTGATTATTAATAATATTGAGTTATGAGAGTTTTCTCTTAGTTATGGTGTTTTCTTCTCTTATGAGGGTACCTCAGGGGCTGAATCCTTCTGGATTCAATTAATCCTTTAAAAGATTGATCTATTTTTTTGATCTTGGATTCGTGGCTGCACTAATTGGTATCAGAGATGAAGAGCAATCGCTGGGAAGACAGCAATACTTCCTAGATTTTCTCCATCACCCATCTCAAACCCATCACCACACCACTACCGAAACCAACATCCCCACCCATCTTGAAACCCTCTTCATTCAACCATTAGTTGAAGCAAACCCCACCACCAAACGCAATCCTAACCCCTTCTGACACCACCTATTTTTTCCCTAATCTCCAACCCCAATCGCAACCCACCCACGACCCATCCCAGACCCACCATTGCCCATACCCATCCCTTGTCGAACCCAGCAGCCCCACTCGAACCCCAAATGCCTTCCATCACCCATCTCCACAAACCCTTTCCTGAACCCATAAACCTCAAACTTCCAACTCAAATCCTAAAACCCTTGTGCTGTCCGTAGTTGAAACGAACCTCGTCAAATCCCCGAAACCCACCTTCCCCCGAGATACCTAACTTACCCCAAACTATCCAAACCCACACTTGACCATCCCAGACCCACTCCCCGAACGTAGCCGACCCCCAACCCATCATAACAATACCGACACCGTAGCCCTCTTTACCCACACAACCGAAACCCGAAACTCCCATCCCAACACCCTAAAACCAACCCAGCTTTCCCAGATTTCAACCCCAGCCTGATCCTAACCTCTCGTCACACACCCCACCCCCCCCAAAAAACCCCAACTGTCATGATAGAAGTTTGCGCGATTGATTTTTGACCTAGGAAGACTTCACAGCTATGCCTCAAGATAAGTATTTAGTTGGCCCTTATAATGAATTAGTTATCATGCAGTGGAAAACAAGCAGTGTGCATAAACAGAAATTATTGTCCAAATTTCTAGATATTTTAAATTAAGTTAGAAGATCCCAGGAAAATTAATTGTAAGTAATTAAAAAAAAGAAAAATAACAGAAATAAATGTAATTATTGTTGAAAATTGATTATTTATAATTGTCATTGTTTTTACTATTTTTTAAACTTGCGGCACTTTCTTTCTTGCTAGGCTCAGAATTGTCATGCTATATGGAGAGGGTACAAAGCTAAGTGGTTGGGAGCCCCAGCTTTTGAAGAAATTTTATTGACTTTGAAGACCTGTTTCATTCATCTTTCTCTCATTGGTGGCGTCTGTGTCTTGCAGATGTTACTCTCATTGGAAGAGTCTGCGTCATGCAGATGTTACTCATTGGTAGAGTCTCTGTCATGCAGATGTGAGGTCATGGATCATTTGTTTCATTGCCAATATGCTGAAAGATGTGGGAGTCTGCTCTATTGTAGTCTGACTGCATTTGAGCCCTGCTGAACCACTGTATTGTACGCTTGACAAATGGGTGTTGGCTCACCAAGGGGCAGAACTACATGGAAGGCTTCATGTATGACTGTTATTTCGGTTATGTGGAAAGAAAGGAATATGCAATTCTTTAAAGGGTGGTCGTCTAAAATGGATACACACGTTAAGAGACATGATGAAATTTCTTGTATCGAGGATGAAATTTCTTGTATCCTTGATCCCAATTCTTCAATTGTGAGATGTTTCTGTAATGACTGACATCCAGTGCTGGCAACTGATTGCCTCTTCCTCCCCATCTATGCTAGTATGTTGCTCTTCATGGCCTCCTCTATCAGGCTCATACAAGCTTAACTTTGATGATAGTGCCATTAAGAATCCAGGGGTAGCAGGAGTGGACAGATTATCCTAGACGATGGTGCTAGCCCTTGCATTTATTCTGGCCATGCTGGTTTTTGTTTGGTCAATGAGGTGGAGATGCCGGCCTTAATCTTGGGTAGTTAATGCGGGAAGGTGATTCCCTTTTTATCCATCAGGCTTCAGGGCCTGTAAGGCACCATGGCAGATGTAGTGGATCTGGCTCATCTTAACACTTTTTCAGCATTTCAAAGTGGTCAACAGATTTTACGGCCAACTTTGTTTTTGCCTTTGGGATTTGTATAGTGTGTGTGAAACTTCCTGTTTTTTAAGTATACATCTCTCATACTGTATAAAAGTTCTTAATGACATTGTGATACTATCCCATTTTTGCAAATTATCACGACTACTTTGTGCGGTTGAATGCAAAAGTGACCTCTAGTATTGTAATATTAGATCTCAATGTCTGTATGATGCACTTACTATTATCTATCAACAAACTTCTCGGCACAATGGCTTTACAGCCTATTTATTTTTCAGTAGTTGAACAATTTTGGTTGCCTAGTTTCCATCACATTCTAATAGTTGTCAAAATAATCTTTTTGCTGCTTGTCAGTACTTTCCTCCGGGATTTCTTAAATGCGTACGTAACTTGAAATCAGCAGATCCCACAAAATGGCCAATTATCTCCTACTCAATTTGAATCCCAGTTCCTCATTTATGAACCATGATCTAAGTTCACAGCACCAGTTAGAAAGAGAAGGTTTGTCATTCATAGTAGAAAACAAATGGTTATTGTCATGTCTACAGACAGAGAGAGAGAGAGAGAGAGAGAGAGAGAGAGAGAGAAACAGATGCGACTTCATGTCCTCATTTTCCAAACATCTCATACAATTCTTGGTGTCAAGAAGAATATCAGTAGCTAAGGCCGAGTTGAAGGCCAAGCGCAGCATGGAAAAGGAAGAGGGCCATGATTCCACTTCCCAAGATCCCATGAACATTACGTAGTCCTGGATTTCCCTTCAAACATCAAAGACATTTGTTACTCTTTATAATCCAAAATCAAGACATTCTATATTTCCAAACTAAAAACCGCTCTTCAATCCTTTTTCCTCTAGCTAATACCCTATTTATCTTTTGTAGGGCCCACCATAGCATCATGAAACCTTGTCATATTACATGGATGCCTCTATATAGGAATTGTCCCTTGTTTCACCTCCAAATAAGAGTGCCATATGCCTTTTAGACTGACTCTGTAGAAACAAAAATCATATTCATATATGATCAATCCAGCAGTCCAGGCATCTCAAATTGAACTGAAATATAGACCGAATCTTAACCAGAGGTGTCCACATGATATATGGGCATGTTCTGTTATACTAAAGAGAGCCCCAGACAGGAAAAATAAGGTTTAGCTACTGTCGGCACCATACTGACGGGTCAAACTATCTGGAGGTCTGATCATACAACTATAAAGCATACAGACCAACAATCCAGCAGCATTTAAATATTGGCAATATGAAAGGATAGTGAGAAATAGCCAACATTCATTGGGTGTAAGTCCTCCAATTGACCGGTTAAGATTTTCCAGCTGCTATGCTTTTTTTTTTTGGCCGTGGCCCACCTCCAGTGGAGCTTAACAGATGGATACTTTCAATGTTGCCCTTGATCTGGCATTTTTTAAGAGAATTGCTACCGTCTCTAAAATTCAAATTATAAAGATCAATTTACCTCAAAGAGGGTGGGTAAGACGGTCTGAATGGTCAATAGTGAAAGGCCAATAAGACCTGTTACAGCATGAGGACTGCAAACAGAGAGATAAAAATGAGAGAGAGAGAGAGAGATGATTTTCCTTCTGGTACAGCGTCATATGGGCCAAAGATCACTGCCTGACAGACCAGCCATTTTAGTTATTAGGTCATTAGGGTGCATTTGTGGAACCCCTTCTCCACTAAAGCACAGAATTCCGGATTCAAATCCTCCTTGGGATTGATTTCCTCTGGCATGGAAAAGCTACGCTCAAAATGAACTTTTTTCCATGCATGCAGATGTCACACCAAACAGGGGAAAATAGCAGCTGGCAGAAAAGGTGCTGCTTTTCTGCTATCAAAACACACCTTTACGCATGGGGTCGAACTCACAGGCCTGAGTCAGGCCTACCAGATCAGTGCTGTATAATGTGGCATTTGTTACATATGCCATCTAAATGGAGCTTCAGGGCCAAGTTCATTTAGTTATGGAGCCAGAAAATAGGCTTGTTGCCAGCCCAAATTTCCACCCCACTCCCCACCTTTCTTACATATGCCATCTAAATGGAGCTTCAGGACCAAGTTCATTTAGTTATGGAGCCAGAAAATAGGCTTGTTGCCAGCCCAAATTTCCAACCCCCAACCCCCCCACCCTTCCCACAACAAAAAAAAAAAAAGGAACATGGGTCGGCCCACTTGCAACCCTGACGGCAAGATGTGTCTTGAGGATACGCTAGGAATAAAAGCAATATGCCTGCAACTCCATATTACCTCTCAAGGATGGGCTTATCAGAAGTAAGTAGTGATGTTATTCCGCCAGTTGCACCAAGAGCAAAGAAGAAAAACATGCCACCAAGGAGCTTAGGGTGCAAGTCTTTGGCATTGGCCTTCTCTTCCTTCCATGATAAAACCAATGAATCCATTAGCAATCAAACTAGTAAATTTTAAGAACCAGTAAAATTCAAGAGCTAATTTAATAGGGCAAGGAATAATCAAAAGTTGATTGTTTTATACACAAGGATTGTTTCATTAGGTAGAAACACTTCTTCTTTCAAGGATGTCCTTCATTTCATAATGACATTCCCTTGTATGACATTATAAAGGATAAGATTATTAGAAAGATGTTACTCCCAAACATGCATCTGAGAAAAATGTGCCAACACAACCTGTTTCATAGAGGTGGTGAGACCACTGACCAAGAAACCTGACTGCTGCACCACTTCTGTGGTGGGTTTGACAAAATAAATGACCTAGATCTCCTGAAAGTTGGGACTGCCTATGAGGAATACTCCAGCTGAAAATTTGTACCATTCGGGGGGTGCAGCCATCTATCTAAAAGGGAAACCTCATTCCCATTCTCGTTCTCTCTTGCATCAAATCAATCTCATAGCTCTTGTTTTGCAACAATTTTGTCAGTCATTGGACGTCCTACTTCTGGAGGTGGAGATACTCACAGCTTGACATTCTGGATCACAAAACGAGAACACAAACGGGTCTGATCGAGAAAAAAGGTTGAGAAAACTGAGGGAGAAAACTTATCACATTTGCAAGAACTGTAGACATTTTCTCCTCATCCAAACAGACCCTAATAGTCAAAGATATGTATGGAGGTTCATGAAATGGACTGTCATGGCAAGAATGTGAGATGCCTCTACTATGTATGGCACCTATTATTGGTAAGCTGTCACCAGGAAAACCAGTCAGTGATCAAGACAACAATATACTTATCTTATGCGTACTAGGGACCTAACATATCAGTCCCTCTCCTTCGCCAGCAGTGCTTCGAAAAACAGGGTGGACCATCCTGTAGATATTTCCTCTCTTTTCTCCTTCTTCATTACTGAAATTGGTAACAGAGTGAAAGCCTGCCTCATACAATTCCTTATTTAACATTTGTTGTATCATGAAATGGCATGGGAGGGCAGCTGGTCGATTCTGTATGTTTCATTGGTACTAAAAAAAACCTCTATGATTGCATGATTTTAAGTGTGGAAAAGAGGTCAAGGGTTCGAGCACTTGTACAACCTCTCTATTAAAAAGAAGAAGCTTAATCTTGGGTTACAAATGTGGATAAAACCACCCAAAGGTGGGGACAACTGCCTAACATGCTAAACATTTGGATTTAACCATTTCTCATATAAATCATTCTCGGGCATTATCTTTGCTACTGTGCTGCAAATCTGGCCAGATTATTGGGTTAGAGTAAATAACAACAGCTCCTAATTGAAGATAGGGTCTATCTACAGTTTTCATGGAAACAGATATACAATCCTGTGGAACTAGTTACCAAGAATCTGCTATTTAATAGAGTTTCTTAATATGATTTTATGTAGAAGAATCTACATCTAGAAGGTACAACAAACAGGATTTAGTATTGAGTGATGAAGATTGATGGGGTTTTATTTACAAACAGATGTAACAGAGCCAGAGTAGTTCTCAATATCAGTTCAAGTTAGTTTCCACAGCATAAATCAGTAGATGCAGTTATGGGTTTAGAATCAACAGAAATTTGCAATATATGAATAGGTGTTTAATACAGCCTGACATGGACTCTGTAGATGCAACCAAGCAGTTAGTCACTTACTTGCCTACTACTCAGAGAAGAACAGTAAAAAACATAGATTTTTCTAGGTTATGAATTTATCATTTATAGCATAGATTCCAGAAAGGAAATGCCCACCATTTATTTTATGGGATTAAATATTGTCACACCCACAATAAGATTTCAGCAGACTTTATACGTACAGTACGTGGTGGGAGTGGAACCAAACTCTTTTACTCCTTTATCCTCCAATAAAAAGTTCTTTGACCAAAAAGAAAGTTGAAAAATATTCATTAGTACTTTCAGAGGACAAATCTGTTATCATCAATGATAATCATCAATCATAAAGGGATTTACAGGCTAAGAAAACTCGTTAAATACACTACTCCATTAATAAACTTTCTTTTTTCTTTATTGAATTTCAGATATTGTGCATTTTTGTCGGTCCATTTTCACTATGTGTAGTTTGTAAATATGAAAAATCAGATCATACATGATTAGAAATCCATTTCTGCTTGTATTAAAGTTGAGTCTAGACATGTGAATTAGAAGTATATAATATGGTCATGTTTATTCTAGATGCAAAACATGAGCACTAGGCAGATTGACCCTGTTTACTTTGAAACAATAACCCTTGCACACTAAATAATAACAATACAGATAATCGATGTACTCTATATATAGTAGTGCCAATGAAATAAGAACATCCATGGATGATATTGATGAATTAGCACTAAACTATATGGCCCAATGGGACCAGGCCAAGGGTATGGAGCTATGGCCCTTAAATAATTGAAACTCACATTTGGATGGGCTGATTAGGGTCATTGCTTTGGTGCAATGATAGAAGTTCCAGGCCATCATGCATGCAAACACAGGTTCAAGTCCTGTGAGCAGCCACTTTGTGCACAATATGCCAAAAGGTAGGTCCATCTCCAGTCTAGACCCTCCCAAGACCCTGCTTTAGTGAGACCCACACTGGATAATGACTCATGTGCAAGCTTGGTCACAAAAAGCCCTCACAGTTTCTTGCTATTCTTATTTGTTTCCCTTTGACACTATATTTGGATGTTTGGATTATTTCATCTCTATGGGAACTTGTGGTTAGCAGTAAAACAGCCTGCACTTCTTCTTGGCTGTGTTTTTATCAATTAAACTCTTTGCATCTGTTGTACATATTATGTTGGTTGAGAATCTCTGATCTCATGCATGGATCATTGTCAAAGAACTGTCTAGACTCTAGATCAGTAGCAGCCTATGATGCACAGATACTTCAAAATGGACGACATATCTGTCATTCTCACAACTCTAAACCACACAGAACGTCTGAGATTTCTTGATCAATTGATTGTATTGTATTGAATCCATTCTCTTAGAGAATGAGTACTAATATATAGGAATACACATGCCTTAATTAAGGCTTTTACAAAGGAAACTAGCTAATCACTAATCTAAAATAGGAAAACAATCAAAACAGAATATGTACAGCCATCTAATTGTTGACCAAATCAAATCCCACGTGAGATATGGCTAGCTGGCTAGCTGGACAGGATTGATGGGCCTTGGGTCCCTTGATGGGCCAATGTAACATATGAGCCAACTTAACAATATCGTATTGTATCTCATCTGATACTTCACTTTTTATGTGCAAATTCCATGTCCATGAAGTGTCTATGGCATGTCCTGACAAATTCACGATCACAAAAAGAGTTTGAATATACTCTTGAGAATGCAATAATTTTTGTGTGTCTTACTATGGAGATCATCCATCAATATATAGGTATTTACATGCCTTTAATCAAGGCTTTAAGAAAGGAAAAACAATCTAATTATATCAATCACTAATCTAAGTTAAGAAAACAACTAATTACAATAATTGTTATTCTAAGTAAAGAAAGCGTAAGGAAAACTACAGCTGTCTCAATATTGTCCCAAATCAATTCCACATGATATATAGCATTGACCACTGATGGGCTTTGGGCCTTGGGCCTAGCATTGACCACTGATGGGCTTTGGGCCTTGAGCCTGTTTAACACCCCCCCTCAAATTGATGCGGGAGAATCAACAAGCATCAATTTGTCAACCAAGAGCTGATGGCGGGGCCGTGGAAGACCTTTGGTGAGAATATCAGCAAGTTGAAGTTCAGTTGAGACATGTGGAAGGCTGATGACATCACGTTTAAGCTCATCACGTATGAAGTGACAATCAACCTCGATGTGTTTAGTGCGTTCATGAAAAATCGGATTTTCAGTAATCCGAATTGCACTTGTATTATCCGCGTAGAGGGGGGTAGCTCCGTCTGCTGGAAAATCAATGTCAGAGAGCAAACCACGGAGCCAAAGAATTTCGGAGCATGCAGCAGACATGGCTCGGTACTCGGCCTCGGTAGATGATTTGGAAACTTTTTCATAGTTCTTGCATTTCCAAGAAATGAGACTATCGCCCAAAAACATGCACCATCCTGTCGTTGATCGGTGAGTATTCGGACAGTCAGCCCAATTAGCATCTGAATAAGCTTTAAGAGATAGAGGATTGTTGGATGGAAAAAACAACCCACGAGTCGGTGTGCGAATAAGGTACCGAATGATGCGGCGAACAGCAGCCAGATGAAAGTGACGAGGAGCAGTCATGAATTGACTCATCAGGTTGACCGCATAAGAGATATCAGGTTGAGTGATCGTGAGGTAAATCAAGCTGCCAACCAACTGGCGATAAGCAGTAGGATCGGAAAGAAGATCACCTCCCTCACGACTGAGTTTGAAATTCAGTTCGACCGGTGTATCTATAGGAGCAGAAGCAGTAAGACCAACCAAGGCAATGAGATCAACAGTGTATTTGTGCTGATTGAGAATGATGCCTTTAGTCGATTGATGAACTTCAAGACCGAGGAAATAGTGGAGAGGGCCGAGATCCTTCATTTGAAATGTCTCACGAAGAGACGCTTGGAGCTTCTGAATCATTTTGGCATTAGGACCGGTAATGACGATGTCATCAACATAGACAAGAAGTATAGTGATCCCTAATGGAGAATGATGTAAAAACATAGAAGGATCATATGGGCTTAGATGAAAATCCAAGCGTAGAAGAGAGCTTGAAATTTCTCAAACCATGCGCGAGGAGCTTGTTTCAGACCATAGAGGGAGCGTCGAAGTTTGGCAACCATACCGGTCCCCGATGAGCATCCCTGAGGCAATCGCATATAAACATCTTCTTTGAGATCACCATGGAGAAACGCATTCGTGACATCCATTTGATAGAGAGGCCAAGATTGAGATGCAGCAACAGCAAGAATAGTGCAGACAGTGGTCATTGTGGCAACTGGGGCAAAGGTCTCATCATAATCAATGCCATATTCCTGCCGATTTCCAAGAGCGACGAGACGCACCTTATATCAATCTAAAGAGCCATCAGGCTTTAACTTGAGAAAAAAACCCACTTACAGCCAATAGGTTTGACACCCACAGGAGATGGTACAATATCCCACGTATGATTTTGTGCCAAAGCATCCAATTCGTCTTGCATAGCCTTGTTCCAACGCGGGTCCTGCATAGCCTGAGAATAGGATTGTGGAATGGAAGAAGAAGACAAAGTGGCCATTAAGGAAGTATGTGAGAACCCATAACGGGCTGGCGGTACCGAAATCCGAGTGGAGCGACGTAGTGAAGGAAGTCTGGATGGATCAACCGCCGGTGTTGGACCGGATGCCGGAGGAAGGGCAACAGGGGGATCCCTAGTAGGTGCAGTGCTGTTCCGTCGGTGATACACAAAGTTAGGATTAAAACAAACAACTAACGGGTCCTCAGAAAAACCAAGTAATGACACAAAAGAGGAGTCAGGAGGATCAATGTGTTTTTGAAAAAAATACTGATTGTCAAAGAAAACGACATTCCTAGAGGTACGGAGACGACGAATGTGAGGATCATAGCAAAGGAACCCTTTCTGAAAGGGTGCATAACCTAAAAACACACACTGAGCTGATTGTGCCGTGAGTTTTGTCCTCTCAGAAGGAGGCAGGTGCACAAAACAAATGGAGCCAAAAACATGAAGATCATCATAAGATGGAGCGGTTTTGTACAAACGGTAATATGGGCTTTGATTCTCAATGGAGGTGGATGGTATACGATTGATTAGATGAGCTGCTGTAGCCAGTGCCTCAACCCAAAAACGGGTAGGAACCGATGATTCCAGAAGAAGGGAACGAGTGACATCAAGGAGATGTCTATTTTTTGTTTCAGTGATTCCATTCTGCTGGGGAGTATAAGGACAAGATATTTGAGAAATAATGCCTTTGTTTTGCAAAAACTACTGAAACTCAGAGGACATATATTCCCCGCCTGAATCAGATCCAAGATTTTAATGTAGATAGAAAATTGATTTTCAACATAAGCCAGAAATATTTTAAAAACATTAAAAACATCAGATTTTGAATGCAAAAAATAGACCCATGTGAACCGACCACTGTTAAAAATATCGGCCGATACCGGTCCGTATCGGCCGATACGAACCGGTATCGGTCGATACCGGTCCGATAATTTTCATTTTATCGGTATCGGTATAATATCGCCAATTTCTCGCAATATATCGGCCGATTTTTCAATTTATCGGCAGAACCGATATATCGGCCGATATTTTGAAAATATCGGCCGATAATATATATATCGTCTAACCCTAATTTTTCCCTCTTTCTCCCCCTCTTCTCATCCTCCTCTACCCAAAGTCGGCCCTCTTGCTGCTCCTCTTCCATTAGCCTCCAAGAGCATCACAAAGTTATTTTTTTGGGTGGATTTGGCTTATAAAAGTAAAGGAAATACATTTATAAGGTAAGTATATTAAATTTCTTTTTTTTTTTTAAATATTTGTTAAGTATGAGCTTAGATGTGATCCATGATAATGATTCCACTTGTTTTATGTTATAGATTTACATGTTGTGATTTATGAGTGTGGATCTATTATTTGGTTTTTTAAAATATTAAGATTTTAACATTTATTAAGATTTAGAGTCTTTTAATGTTAAGTATTATTTTTAATTTTATCAGTATGTAAAAACATGATTTTATGAAGTAAGTTTGATAGATTTAGTAGTAGAAGACATAGATTTACAAGATGTGGACATTTTATGTTTATTTATTTTCGAATTTTTAAATATTTTAATATTAAAATAAGATTTTTTGAGGATTTAATCACAAATTTGTTATTTTGTTGTATACTTCATATATGATATGAATATGGTAAGTTTTCATTTTTTTTCAAAACATTATGTAAATACTAAATAGTTTTATATTTTCAAATTTTATTTTCTTGTATGAGAATGAAATAATAATTTAATATTTAAAACTAATATTTTGAGGATTTCACTATAATTTTTTTTAAAGTAAGCATAATCTTTGTAAACTTCATGTAGGATTACTTTTTTTAATTGTTCTTTAATGTAATTAGTTTTATATTTTTTAATTTATTTTCGGATTTTTTGTAATTTTAGATTAAACTATTATATATTTATATTTTCATTATAAGTATGATTTCCTAATTTTATATAATCATTGTATACTTCACATATGCTATTTTTTTTTATAGTTGCCTCATCATTTATGTGAATATATAACATGTCAACATTTTTTATATTTCTAAATTTATTTCTGGATTGTTAAAACATGGAATTATAAAAATTAAATAATTAATGTATCATTTAAAATGTACCCTTTTGAGATTCCAATTACTTTTATATGAATGTATTAATTTCTTTGTTTTTATTATATTCTGGATCTTAGTTTAAATGTTATAAATTGTGCCAATGTGTTCTTTTGTTTTGAAGAAGTGAGATTAAAATGGTACGTGACATTGATCCAGCATGGAACCATTGTGAAGAAGCTGGAAGCAAACACAAGATTAAATGTAATTATTGCCAAAAAAATCATAAATGGAGGGATAACTAGATTGAAGCAACACTTGGCTCATAGGCAAGGCCAAGTAGCAAAGTGTCCTCATGTACCACCTAATGTGAAAAAAGAAATGCAAGAGTTGTTGGATGCAGGAAAACAGAAAAAGGTTGTCAGAGAGAAAAGAAAAGAGGAGGAATTTGAAGCATGTAGGGAAGAAGTTTTTGGGTCTCGGGAGGGAGATATTATTTCCTCCGATGATGATGAGGATCCAAATTTAAGCAGGGCTAGAAAAGAAAGCTTGAGGTCACTTCAGGAGGAAGAAGAAAGAAGAAGAATGCAATATGAGGCAGCTATGAGAGGTGGCCAATATGATGAGGGTGGCTCATCTGGATCTAGGAGAGGGGGTTTGCGTCGAGCATTTAGTCAAAGACAACCCCGCCCAGCAGATATTGAGGATGATGATGAACCTCCTACACAAGCACCTCGTAGGCCAAGTGTGGTGGGTCCAACAGATCCATTTGCATATAGAAAACCAACAGCCAAGCAACCAAGCATTGTAAAAGCACTAAAGGGAAAATTTAATAAAGCAAGAGATAATTTAATAAGAGCTACTGGAAAGTTCTTTTTAGATGCAGCTATTCCACCACATAAGGCAAACTCTCCTTATTTTACCACTATGTTAGATGCAGCAGCGGAACATGGTCCCGGTATAAAAGCGCCCACCCCATATGAGATTGGTCATCTCTGTGTTAAAAAAGAATATGAGGAGTTACAGCTCTGGGTGGAAACTTTTAAGAGGATTTGGAAAGAAAAGGGCTGCGCACTAATGTGTGATGGGTGGACGACCCTCACAAAACGTCATCTCTTGAATTTTCTAGTTTATTGCCCTTTGGGAACAGTTTTTGTCAAATCAGTTGATGCAACTGATTATGTTCAAGATGTTAGATACATCAATAAGTTGTTTAATGAAGTGATTAATGATATTGGGGCAGATTGTGTAGTTCAAGTTGTCACCGATAACGCTGCAAACATGAAGAAAGCAGGACTAATGCTTATGCAGCAAAGGCCAAATATTTTTTTGTCACCATGTGCAGCACATTGCATAGATTTAATGCTTGAAGAAATTTCCAAAGGAAAAGTAATGAAACTAGTGATTGAAAAGATGAAGAAAATCACTAATTTTTTCTACCAGTCTTATAGACTTGTTTCGATGATGAAGAAATTTACAAACAATCATGAACTACTACGGCCTGGCATTACTCGATTTGCCACCCACTTCATAGCCATTGAGAGTATTTACAAGTATAGAGGAGGGCTTCTCCAACTCATCAAATCAGATGAATGGCTGAATTCTAAGTGGGGAAAGCGGCCAACTCCCCTAGCAGAAGAAGTATGCAAGACCATTGAGTCCAATAAGATTTGGCCTCATGTTAAAAATTGCTTAAATGTTTTTGAGCCTCTAATAAAAGTTCTTTGATTGGTTGATGGTGATGATAAGCCAACTATGGGCTTTTTACATGAGGCCATGGAGAGAGCAAAGATGGCCATTAAAGCAAACTGTAGATATTATACTAAACATTGGCAAATCATCGATAGCCGTTGGGAGCGTCAATTGCATCATGACTTACACACTGCTGGTAAGTAGAGACTGATTTCTTATTGATTTTCATTATTATATTAAATTCTTTTTAATACATTACTAATGTAAATTTTTGCATTTAATAGGTTACTTTTTCAATCCACAATTTCGATATGAATCTTTAAATCGAAATATAACTGATGAAATTCGAGTGGGCATGAAAAATGTTATTGAAAGACTAGCAAATGACGCCGATGAGGCTATTAGGGCAACAAACCAAGTAAGTAAATTAAAAAGTAAAGATCTTATATAATGTATGTTGTTTTCTTCAATTTAATTTATATCATTATTCATTCATAAGTCATAATAGTTGATATTGATAATTCTTTTGCTTCTTTAATGCTATTAGATCAATGTATATAATGAAGGAATGGAAAGTTTTGGCACCACCATTGCTCGAAGAGCTGTCACACAAACATATCCTGGTAAGGATTGTATAATATAAATAGTAAATTATATTTTCATTAATTGAAAATTCAAAAATTGAATGTTTAATATTATTTTCTTTTATTTTCAGCTGAATGGTGGTTAAATTATGGAGAGAGTGCTCCAGCATTAAGGACGATCGCAATTAAAGTTCTTAGTCAAACTACATCTTCGTCAAATTGCGAAAGAAATTGGAGCACCTTTGCTTTTATCCACACAAAAGTAAGGAATAAAATCACGATGGATAATTTGAACAAACTGGTCTACATTCACTATAACCTCAAGCTCCGCAGTCGAAATCGAAGAAGAAGAGTATTTGAGGATCAACAAGATTACTTCTGCCCAATTAATTTAGACTATATATTTTCAGCAGAAGATGATTTGTTAAGTGAGTGGCTAGAGGAGGCAGAAGAGCCATTATTAGATGGAGATCCAAAGCTAGCAGAAATGGTTGAGGACTTGACTAGGAAGCAACTTGAGCCAATGAAAGCCTCTGAAAGATTACAAGAGATTAATTTGACACAACAACAGAGGGGTACTACGGTTGATCCTACAGAAGCAAGAGGAAAGGAGGTGGGTGAGGAGAGTGAGTCAAGTATCTCTACATCTTCCTCATCAGCAGGAATTCATCCTGATTCCCCTGGGACTGGCGATCACTATGGAGATAATGAGCCACCAATGTATGAGACAGTTGAGCATTTTCCTAGTGCTACAGACTTTGATCCCCGTCGTGGTTATATAAGATATGTCTCACAAACTGAGACAAAGATTGGTAGTAGCATCGGTCAAGGAGGAGGGGAAGGTACTTCTGCAGGCAATGTTGGACAACAGCAGGCTATGTATGAACCGTATAGATACAATCCTCATTGGCCAACTCAACTGCCTTTAGCTTCACCGTTACAACCGTGGTATGAGCATGGACAAGGAATGATCCAACGTGAACCCCAACAAGCTATTTTTCGTCCTCATGAATTTTTTAATTTAAATTTGGGCCCCCAGTCATCTCAATCTACTGAGGATAGCTCATTATATTATGAAGGGATCTTCGTTCCTCAGCAACAATATCAATATGGGCAATGGCATGGGAGTACAATGCAAGAGTTTGGATCATATTATTATAACCCATACCAAAGAAGAAGAAATGATGATGATGATGATATCAAGCCTGGAAGACACTCCACTTGGAATTAGGGTATGTATTGATTCTCTCCAATTGCTTTATGATTTATTTTACTGTCATTATGTCATATGCTATGTTAATATTCATGTTCTTGAATTTTACAACTTGCTTGATAATTGAGTGATAAATTGATGGTTGATGAATGATGAATGATAATTGATGACTGATAAATAATGATTTATATACTATATAAGATACAAGTATAACTTACAAGTGTACAACACTACAAGTCTACAACCACTATATATAAATTAAAAATAAATTGTATTCTCTAAAATTTCATACTAATAGATAGTTCATATTTTATAAGTCATAATTATGGTTTTTATAAAAAAAATCACAATTTCGGACAAGACAGCGATACAGGATACCATAAGTTAGGGGGACCGATATTTTGATTTATATGTGTTACTAATGAAAAAAAACATTGTTTTCCAGTATTTTCTAATATTTTGGATTTTTTGGATATTTTTTCAATTTTTTTTGGATTAAAAAAAATTCACACCGCGATGATCGCGACGGACCGCGAACCGCGACTAATACCGATACCGTATCGGTTTTTTGGACCGACCGATACCGCGACCGATACCGCGATTTTTATCCATGGAACCGACTGAAATCATCAATAAAGGTCACAAAATATTTATAGTGAGCGTGGGAAAGAGCGGGGGCAATTCCCCAGACATCACTATGAACTAACTCAAAACACTGAGAAGTGTGTGAAGTGGAATGAGGAAACGGAAGAGTTTTGCTCTTTCCCATTTTACAAGTAGCACAATCAAAAGGCACACAAGAGGATAAACCAAGAGATTTATTTAATAAACCAGAATTTAACATAAGGGACAAGACCTTGGAATTAGGATGTCCAAGTCTATTATGCCACAACCGGCAATTATCTCTAAAAGAAAAATAAAACACATTATTGGCAAATTGATTCCTAGAAATTTGAGAAAGATCCAGCGGAAATAAGCGTCCACACTTAGGCCCCATCGCGATCTCCTTCCTGGACATCTGGTCCTACACAACACACCCAGAAGAAGAAAAAGAAACGTTATAATTATTTTCAACAAGTTGTCCAACTGAAAATAGATTGGAAGTTAAATTAGGACAGAGGTAAACATTTCTCAATGGGGTGGGACCAGGTATATCTCCGATAGCAGTAATGGGAACATGACTGCCGTCAGCAGTTTGTATTTGAAGATGGCCATTGTAACTTGTCATATTGGAGAAAGGGGTGTGGGAATACGTCATATGATTAGATGCCCCGGAATCAATGAACCAAGTAAAAGATGAAGGTGACGTACCGGAGAGACCAAAGGCAGAGAGGGCATTGATAATCATTTGTTGAACCAATTCAGGAGTGAGAGATGAGGAGGGCCCAGGCTGTGGGGGTGCAGATGTAGGAATAGGTATAACCGAGGAAGCCACATATGCGTGTGGAGTCTGAGACTGTGAATTCTGATACTGCGGAGCCGGATATTGTGGAGTTTGATACTGTGTTGACGGACATGGTGGACGGCGGCGACATTCAGAGATGATATGGCCTGACTTTTTACAGTAACTACAGACTTTCTGTTTGCATTGAGATACAAGATGCCCAAATTTCTGACAACTGTAGCATTGGGTTGTGCTCAAGTCTCGAGGCGGCGGCTGAGAAGTTTTATTGGCCGAGAACGCGACTGAATAGGTTGCAGTCTTTTGTCGAGCAATATGAGCCGAGGTCGTAAGGCGTTGTTCCTCTCGTAAGAGTTCATTCAAGCAGACATCCAATGAAGGTAAGGGCGTCCGATTCATTAGGGCAGAGCGGACACTGTCATATTCATTACGCAGTTTCATCAAAAATTGATCTCGCTGACTAGAAGCCTGAAGGTCTTGGATTACTGTCAACACATTGCCAGCTACATCCGCATACTTAATACTATCGTATTCCGACCACAGTGTACGGAATCCAGAATAATAATGTTGTACTGACAAAGTCCATTGTGTATATTCAGCAATTGCACATTCAAAATGGAATTGACGTGCAGAGTTATCTTGATGATATACTTTCTTCAAATAACCCCACATGGCGTTAGAAGTAGAGTAAGGCTTGAGATTCATCATTAGATGGGGCTCAACGGATCCCAGAATCCAGGATTTGATTTTGGCATCTTTAGTATGCCAAGAAGAGATCTTTTTCTCATCCTCAGTGGGTTTAGGTTCCGTGCCAGAAACAAATCCCTACAATTCCTTGGCTTCGAGGTATGTTTGAAATTGGAAAGACCAGGCAGGGTAATTCTTTCCCGTAAATTTAATCAACATGACCTCAGATTTTTCCATCGCAACAAAAATTGGAATCAAATCGTTCTGAAGAGAAAAAGAACTAGCCGCAAACAAAAGAAACTATGTAGGATGTCTTCCCTGTGTGTAGGAACCAGAATCCAACCAAGCAGAGAGAGAAAACACAAAACAGCAAAAAAAACTGTTAAAAAACAGTCCAGACAAACTGGACAGTGGCTGTTGTTCCACTACGTGGGCCCTACTTAAGGATCTGGCCCAGATCAGACAACAGATCTATGATATCCCTCTATGCCGGCTTTTACTGAACCAAGTTTCAACTGATTCTACTAAGTATCCAATATTCTGGACGATCCTGATGAAAACAATATAAATTTCTGGTAAATCTTGAGAATGAGTAAAATACCAACCTTGAGTATCTGAGAAATTCTTGAAAAATCACTAATATCCTTAGAAATATGAGGCGACCATGAGTGGTTGATTTCTGAAATTGATCTGATCGATCAACAGTGGGCCACTAACAAAATATCTTTGACGCAGGAAGAAGGTATCACTGGCACTGTGTTGCTGGAAACTTCTTGAAAATAGATCCTGAATCTATTTGTTGCACGACAGAGACTTATTCTCGCTATCCCTATTCCCTCAAGGCTTTGGAAGATGTCTAAGATCAAGACTGCCTTGATCCTTGCTCTGATACCATGACAAATTCACAATCACAAAAAGAGTTTGAATATACTCTTGAGAATGCAATAATTTTTGTGTGTCTTACTATGGAGATCATCCATCAATATATAGGTATTTACATGCCTTTAATCAAGGCTCTAAGAAAGGAAAAACAATCTAATTATATCAATCACTAATCTAAGTTAAGAAAACAACTAATTACAATAATTGTTATTCTAAGTAAGGAAAGCGTAAGGAAAACTACAGCTGTCTCAATATTGTCCCAAATCAATTCCACATGATATATAGCATTGACCACTGATGGGCTTTGGGCCTTGGGCCTAGCATTGACCACTGATGGGCTTTGGGCCTTAAGCCTGTTTAACATGTCCCTGTCATGTCCATGCTGTACCTGGGGTAGGTGGCAGCCCCCTCTACGATTGTAGGTATGTCCAAATAGGCTGGATCTAGCCAAGCACTGATATTATGGCACAAGTTTTAGAAATAATATAATGCTAAAAGGTGTTTCTAACTAATTCAGGAGAGTAGCAATCATTGACAGAAATCAACAGTAAGAAAAGAGCATGAGTGCATGACATTATTGCATACTTCTCAATCTAGCACATGGTTTCTTAATTGATCTATGTAGAACTATTAAGATTATGATATTATTTTATTATATCGAGTAGCGGATGGCTTACTGTATCATCAGAGAATCGTATCCGGAAGCCCAAATAGGTTCCATAGCCACCCATGGCGAAGAGCACAACTGCCTGCAGAAAGAGACATCCATGTGAGCTCAACTTCTTGCCTTAGTCAAACTTCCAATTTCATTAATGCTTTAGGCTATTACCATTTCACGGTCTCATAATTATTCTAAGAATGCAGTTCAAAATATTGTAACCAACTGCTCACTGAGACTAGATAGCTTAATGGAAGTCCTGACGATTGGTTGCAAAGGTTTTGGGCTCCTGTTCTTTTAAGGGTCATAGGTTCTGATTCTGGTAGTTGGTTACTTTTCAGGTTTAGATATAATAAATTTAGTTTTTTTTTTTTTTTTTTTTGTGAAGAGTTGGTCTAAAGTATTTCTCTTTCTAGGAACTTGTGAAGCCAGTTAACTAGAGAAGGTGGTTTCTGTTGGACTTGCATTCAAATTGGCGGTAAGCTCTATTTCTAGTTTGTCTACAGGAAGACTGGCAGTCATTGTAACACAAGTCCAATATGCAACCAAAAGACTCATCATGAATAGTGTGTAATATTATACAAGTCACGTAAGGAACATTAAGTCAAATCACTTGAATGAAATTTCACTTCCAACATTTTTTTATAAGCAGTTGCTGCAACTTTCTGCACTTTCACAATCTCTCTGTTGGGTTGCGCTGGAACAAGTGAAGACAAGATGAAATCCACTTCCTGGTTTTTCTATTGTTAGGTGCACCATCAAGTATCCAAATTCCAAACTCACTGAATTCAAATGAAAACTAAAATTGTTTAGGATTACCCATTAGCATAATAACAACAATATAATGATGATAATGATGATAATTTTCCTTTTTTTCTTTTATAGGCAACGAAGAAAAAATATTAAGGGAAGAAGATGAATACAAAGAAAGCCCAGCCAATACAGCAAAATGGCACTATGGTATGAAAGCATTATGCCATAAAAACAGATTAAATAGTGAAAGCAATGAAATTAGAACATCTATCAACCCCTTGCTTCGCTAAACAGTTGGCAAAACCATTTGTTGTCTGCCCAATATGAAGAAAATTCACTAAAATTAAAGAAGATAGAGCACCAATCTTATTAAAGTAAAACTGAAATCTCCAAGGAAACATAGTCGAAGAAGACACCCAAGATATAGCATTAAGAGAATCACTCTCAACAACTAGTCTTGAACGAAAATTGGATGACGTGAAAATCCAAATAGCTTCTAAAATAGGAAGAAAGTCTGCCTCATTAGACTCCATGCATCCAACATGCTTTGAAAACAAAGCCAATACAATGGTTTCACTATTGCAAAGCACCCCAAAAATACCCACTAGCCCAGGTTTTCCTCTAGCGACCCTATCTACGTTTAAGCACACCTTCAGTAGGAGGTCATCATCATCAAAGCCTTATCCCAACCATGTTGGGGTCGACTACATGAATTCTGTTTCTCCATTCCGTTCTATTTTGAGCTAAATCTTTTGATAAGTTAAACTTTTTCAAATCTAAATTAATAACTTCCATCTATATTTTCTTAGGCCTGCCCCTACCTCTTGATGGGCCATCCACCTGTATATCTAAACTTTTTCTCATAGGTGGCATTACTAGCCTATACTCAACATGCCCAAACCATCTTAAATAGATTTCTCTAATCTTATCCCCTATTGGTGCTATCCCTAAATGCTCTCGAAAGCACTTATTTCTAATTTTATCTTTCCTAGTTTTACCACACATCCACCTAAGCATTCTCATTTCCACTACAACCATCTTATGAATATGCGTCTTCTTAATTGGCCAACATTCTGCTCTATATGTCATAACTGGTCTAACCACTGTCTTGTAAAATTTGCCCTTCAATTTCGTTGGCATACGTCTGTCACAAAGCACTCTCGAAGCTAGTCTCCACTTCAGCCATCCAGCTTTTATCCTATGCTCCACATCTTCGTCAATCTCCCCATCCTTACTAATCATCGAGCGTAGGTTCCGAAAAGAATCTCTACGTGGTATCTCATGAGTTTCAATTTTAACAGTGGTTTCAACACTTTGTATATGTCTACTGAAGTTGCAATCCATATATTCTGTCTTTGTACGACTTATTTTAAAGCCTCTAGATTCTAATGCCACGCGCTATCTCTCAAGCTTTGCATTTACACGATCTCTTGATTCATCCATCAATACTATATCATCTGCAAATAACATACACCATGATACTTCTTCTTGAATATGCACAATTAACTCATCCATAATTAATACAAAGAGATAAGGGCTTAAGGTTGATCGCTAATGTAAACCTATAATCACGGGAAATCCACCTGTTTCTCCACATGTGGCTCTCACGTTTGTTATTGCTCTTTCGTACATATCCTTAAAATTTTCAGTGTAGCCTCTGGTGACATTCCTTTTCTTTAAAACCCACCAAATTAAATTCCTCGGTACCCTATCATAGGCTTTTTCCAAATCGATAAAGACTATATGTAGATTTTTCCTCTTTGCTCGGTATTTTTCCATTAATTGCCTAGGTGAAAAGATAGCTTCCATAGTTGATCTCACTGGCATAAAACCAAATTGATTTTCAGAGATCTTGGTTTTCTTTCTCAATCTTTGCTCCATTAGTCTCTTCCATAACTTTATAGTATGACTCATAAGTTTAATCCCTCAATAGTTGGTATAATTTTGTATATCTCCTCTATTCTTATATATAGGTACTACAATGCTTCTTCTCTATTCATCTGGCATTTTCTTTGTCACAAGTATCTTATTGAATAGTCTACATAACCAACTTACCCCAACCTCTCCTACGCATTTCCATACCTCTATCGGAATACCATCTGGGCCTGTTGCCTTTCCTGTCTTCATTCGCTTCAATGCTTCCTTCACTTCCACCCCTCTAATTCTACGGAGAAAAATACGCTCTTGTGATGAAGTATCATCCTTAATTGTATCGCTCAAATGTTCTTCATTTAAAAGTTTGCTAAAATATTCCTTCCACATTTCTTTAATATCGTTGTCCTTCACTAAAATATTTTCCTCATTATCCTTGATACATTAGACATGATTTAAGTCCCTACTTTTCTTTTTTCTTATTTTTGTGAGCTTAAAAATACCCTTTTCTCCTTTTCTTATTCCCAACCTATTATAGAGGTCATCGTATGCTTTGAAATTTGCACTACTTACTACTTTTTTAGATTCTTTCTCTGCCTTCTTATACAGCTCAAAAATTTTCATACTTATAGTCCCCTGCCAAACTTTATAGCAATGTCTTTTTTGTCGAATAACTTCCCGAACCTCCATACTCCACCACCATGTTTCTTTATTAATATGTTTCTTCCCTTTTGATTCTTCAAGTACCTCCTTTGCAACATTCGTAATGCAATTAACCATTTGATTCCACATTACTGTAGTTTCCCCTTCAATATTCAATTCTCCCTTCTCAATCATTTTGTCCTTAAATAGGAGGAGCCCAAGAAAAAACCTTTTTTACTTTCTTAACCCCACAAAATAAAGAGGCTTCCCAATTGTGCAACACACCATCAACTCTTAGACAGTCAAACTCACAGTTGAAAGCAGACCATTTGGAAATCTGAGCTACCAACAAATGCATCAAAATGTTGATGATGATGATGATGATGATGAAGATCATAAGCTCGGGTACTCATTGTTGTATAAATATTTAAATGAAGGTAAAACTCTCCCAGATTGACTTCCCATGTTGAAAATGCTTGGGGGTATAAGAAAATAGGAAGAATCAATACCAAACAAAAGAAATGAAAGAAAACAGAACAAGAAGCAGGGCATGTACCATGTTCCCAGGATGACCCCAGTGTACAAGCCAATCAGGAAGATTCCACGACTTTACAAGCTCAACGAAAGGCCCAAACACAGACCTTACAGCTCCGGCTATAGAATGAATTTTCACAAAACAAGAACCTCATCATTATGAGTTGTAAGCCAGGAGCATTATTACGAGAAACACACAAAAATAAGCGAAAGAAAATCAAGTTAGAAACATATATGATGCTTTAAACAGACCCAAAAGAATTTTCGAATTAGTGTGGGCACTGAATTATAAGTTGTGAAATCAAATTCAAACTCATCAAACTGCGAACTAGGTAGCTATGTATGAGACAACGCCCTTTGTGTTTGTTTTTCTACCTTCTCTTCAAGATAAAGGATTTGAGTCCCAAATTGGAAGCCGACTTCTCTAGGAGACTAGGACCCCTTATAAGTTGCCTTCTCCTTCATTCCCACAGGCACACACGTGCAACTGACGAATCTCCCTTTCATATTAGATAATTCAGGTCTAGTCTATTTTGGTCATCATAATCATCTTAATTGGCTTCCAATAACGCTTGGCACACCCCACTTCAGAGTAGACTTTGAATTTGGTTTGTCAAAATTTTCATGGGTCTCAGACCACATTAGATCATTTTCATCAAAACCCATTTAAAGTTTTTGGAGGATGTACCATTCACCTTCTTCCAAATTCAAGAACCCCATTTGCTAGCCCTTTTTTTCCCTCTTTAAAAGCCCATTAACCCAAATCATCATTAACCATCGTTCAAACACCATTTCTTGTCATAATTTCAAAATACCTGTAATGGGGTAAATGTATTTGATAGTCCATGCATGTTTACAGCCGAAAATTCATTGGACGAAGTAGAATTCCTTACCTCCGGGAAGCGCAGCGAGGAATAGAAGGGGCAAGGGAGTGATGGAGTACAAGCGGGTCTCCTTTGCTTCACAGTTCTCCTTCTTCAAAGCAGAAGCTCGCAATGTAAGATGTTTTCCATGGGAGAGAGAAGAAGAGGGAAGGCTCATGGTTTTGGAAGAAGGTCTTCCAGAAATGGAGAAAGGGTTGTTGGGTAGGAGAAGAGAGGCCTGCATTGCCATCTTTAGGAAGGATGGAGAAAGAGAGCATACAGGAGAAGAGAGAAGTGGATAAAAGGGCAGTGATATAGTGGGGAGAGAAAGAGAGAAAGAGAGAAGGAGAGGGAGGAAATGGAGAAGGCGTGGAAAGAGGGAAGCCAAGCAAGATTCATGTACTTGGAAGAGATTTTCCCTCCCCCCTCTCATGGTCATGGTTTTTGACTTCTAAAGCAGGGACATTTGCATGTTGAAAAAATGCCGAAAACATATGTCAATCATACCGGGGCATGTTTGTTTGTGAGGTTGAGTAAAGTAAAATAAAATAAATTTAAAATTAAGAAAATATTATAATAACTTTATTTTTTTTTTGTTGTTTGATAGGAAATTTTTGTTTACTTTTTGTATAAAAAGTAGAGAGTTTTTTGTAATATAAAGATGACTTTTTTATTAAAAAAAGGAGAGAAATTTAAATTTTTTAAAAAAATAAAAAAAATTTAAATTTTAAAAATTTTATTTTACTCTATCTCACAAACAGACAGATAATGTGAAAATCTTTGATTTGCCCTTAATACCAAACTACTTATTTCAATCTGCACCCATGAAACAAAATTGTGGATCTACTCTTAGGCCCACCCATGCATGATGCATGCATGCCAAATGTTTCAAAAAATATCAGAATGGTTAATCAAAATTTCACAATATTAACTCTATAATCTAAGGGCTTCAAAGAGCGATTCTTTTTTTTAGCCTGTCTGGCACAGCCATGGAACCCCACATATGTGCCCGAGCCTGTAAGGATGTAGAGTCTCTTGTAAAACAGTTAAAGATCTCTCTTTTTCTTCCTCGAGTCTCAGAGTAAAAGAGAGGGAAAAAAAAGGACAAAAGAAGAGGGAGGTAGAGAAAAAAAAGACAGGAGAAAAGAAGAGGTCGCTTTGGCTTTCTTTTATATATCCTTACAGTAAGACAGTATTAATGACCCTTTTTGTGACGCCATTATTATTTATTATTTATTAACAAAATATAATGTTCAGACACATAAATTAGAATGACTAAACTTGAATTCACATACCAGAACAACAAAACTAAACTATGTAGCTAAGATCTGACCTCAACATAATTGAGATGAGGCTTGGATGATGATGGTAATAAAAAAAATATTCAAATACATATGTGATGTCCTAAAATTCCACATTGACTATTGAAAAGAAAGTTATTGGACTTATATGTAGGGCTTATATTCTTATCTTACATGTAACCTTCTGGTAGATTGAGGCCCGCCAAAAGCAAAACAGTGACAGCTACGGACTAAAGTGGACAATATCACCCATGCGTGCAGGGTAGGACATTCCAAATATATATGGCAAGTGCTTCCTTTTCTTTGGTTTGAGACCACTGCAAGAGTCCATTATACTAAAAAAATAAAATAGCAGGCCAATTCATAAGAATGTAAGATAAGTAAACATGAATTTGTGACCAACTAGTATTAATAAATTAAACAAAGAAAAAAACTAACAAATCTATACTAAATTAATACTTGGGGAAAAGTAGAAAATAGAGATCAGCCTTAAATTTCTTCTCTCTTAAAACTAATTTTTAAGAAGCATTGGTTCTTATTATTACTTTTCTTTCATAAAATTGCTTCTTTCGTACCTTGCATATGTTAGTAACAGGAGGCCACAAATTTTTTTCTTCTTCACACAGTAGGCAAGGGTGTCTTTTGCTTTGAACCCAATCTTAACGCTTCGTAGGGGTGCGCTTGACGACTTTTTGATTGAGTGGATGAGTCCAACTACTGTGTGTCTAAGTCTTTGTAACTCGCTGAACATAATAATCATGGCTCAAAATATCAGCTACTAAAAACCATAGCAGCCTTGTTATTTGCTTTATCAATTGAGACCGTTACGTTATTTTGAAAATAACGGCACTATGGTCTAAAACTTATTAGTCAATAAATTTTAATAAAAATTTTATTGAAAAATTGACTTTAAGTGACTAGTATACCAAAAAAAGTATATCAGGTGTGCACATACCGAAGTGGTTGTATGATATTGTTTTTATGTAAAAGAAACTGAATTCGAATTCAACTGTGAGTTATAATAGGGATGGGTCGACTTCAACCCACGTTTTACCTGATGTGGGTCAAATTCAACCCTTTTTCAAATATAAAAGCAAACATAATTGTTTTTTTTTTCTTAATAGCAATTGGCCTTAAAAATTAAATCGATTAAAATCCCAACAGGCAAGGGTAATAGGAATTGGAATCACAGTCGATTGGAAAGTCCCATGTGTGCCAAATTGAGGAAGCACTCCAGCTTTGGTCATTGAAACACGCACTTTTAGTCAATTCAACTCGTAAACAAATTTGTTTGTCCGCTAGCCATCCAGGGCTGCAATAGCAAAACATGACGTGTCATTAGTAAGAAATGACTTTGCTTAAGCATGGTAGAAGGGGAACTGGCTCTATACAGTCGAGGCTTTGAGCCATTGAGGGCAACCTTCTTTCTTGGAATTCCAGACTGGCTGACTCTCTGGACGTAGGTCAAAAATGACTCTTAGTTCAGATCTAAAATCGCAGTGTCTCAAATGTGGATGTTGAGCATCCCTTTATATGATGAAATCGGGCGGATTCTCAGCTTGCAGTGCATGGTCTGTTTGGGAATGAAGCATGCTGATGGATGTGGGGGTATGAACTCTGAACTGCACTAGGCTGGTCCTTTTCAAGATTATGATCTTTAAGAGCTAAGGGAACACTTCTGCTCATATTCATGCAGTGTTTCATACTAATAATTATCATTGGAGATCAGCTAGAGATTGTAGTTACCCCCTTCCCAATCACGTTCCCCAAAGCTTGGTCTCGTATAAACGAGCATATTTAGAAGAAGAAACGACGCAATCATTATTGACTAATTGTCCAACAGAAAGTAGAATAAGTTTTCTCATGGAAAAACTTCCCTTCTTGAATTTGGAAGAATATTTTTAGCTGTCTCACCAATGCTTAATAACAATCAATAGATAGTGGATTCATTTCCACATACAGACACCAAAAAAAAAAAAAATCTACATAGGTGCAAATATTCTGCATCCACTCCCAGGATTTAATGATATGGAGTTGGTCGCAGAAGAATCCAATCAACATACAAAACCAAGAAAACCAGCCTAACCTGAACCAAACCCAATCAAGGGATCATTACGAACTCATCAAAGATCTACCAAAGTAGCATGCCAAGGTGTTAGAAGATGCAGAAAGGGAGTGGGAAAAAAAAAAGAGAGGTTATAGTCCAACAGAATCAAGATAGGGCATTTTTAAAGTGAGGAGAAATATAAAACCAATATGATTGTTTTTTTTTCTTTGAACGAAGGTTGAATTTGACCCTCATTCGTTAAAACGAGGTTCAAATTTAACCTTCGTATATCGGTCACTTAAGGTCATTTTTTCCGTAAAATTCTCAATTTTAATTTAAAACATTATTTCTCCTATTTATTCCCTTCAATAGCCTCTCCTAAAGCTCTTGTTTTTTTTATAAAGCAAGCATTTGAGCCTCTGACAGTGCACATGAGAACCAGGGATACGGTAGTTAACTATCAAGCTTAGGGTCATAGTTAATGGTAAGAATGTTCATATGTTGGATGATCTATATATGTAAGAATTCCTAGAGATAACTTCCATGACATTACCAGCAGTCAATCCTTACAAAGTTGGGCGAAGGATCAAAAATCAAGGAGAAAGTAAATGTTCAACAGAACCGTAATCAAATTAAAACTACTTGGAGAAAAAGCATACATCTAGTTCATTCTTTGACTTCTACGTGGTGGATCAGAATTCAGATCGATGCATATGGCCTAGAGAAAATAGTTAGTTCTGCTCATTCAAGGAAGAGAATTGGTACTCGGACTTCCTTGTGGATTGATTTGGAATTGTCCTTGCCCTCCTAAGTTAAAGAATTTTATGAGGAATTTACTTAATGACAAACTAGTTACTAAAGCCTTTCCGAAAACCCAATTGCTAATATGAAAGCTATATGCCCTCGGTCCACGAATAGAAAAAACTATTTTTCATCCATTCTGCAAATGCACATTAAAATCTGGACTTGGCAATCAGAGAATATTTAGCTACCCATGACAATGATAGCCTGAGTCAATGGTTTTGGCAATTTCAAGATAAAAGAAAGCTACCCGATATCAACTTTATTTTTATTTTTATTTTTATTTTTCTTTATTTTTTAAGTAGGAGATCCGTTGATCCCCCTTTGGTTGATCTTTGGTAAAACCTAGGATACACATAACCACCCACCTAGAATATCAACTTTATTGCATTTGGAAAATTTAGAAAACATGCAATGCCATTTGTTCGAAGAATTACCGCCGTGCTACTAAGGATATTACTGTATAAATAAAAACTAGGAAAAATGGGAATTGATAACTCCTTTATATTCCATAAAAATTACACATCTTGGTTCCACGAAGGCCATTGATATAACCTGCAAGGGACTGCTCCTGTGTTCAATCTAAGGTATGTTGTGTTCTTCTTGTTAATTTTGTTTAATTAGATTTTTCTGTAATTTGGATTTGCATTGTTGTGTTCCTCTTCGTTCTTATTCTTGATTATGTTGGCTTTGATTTGCTATTGTTGGACTCAATTGGATTCTAGACATAGATTGTTGTGTTCCTCTTTGCTATGGTCGAGTTCATCTATGCTATTGTTGTTTTTCTCTCTCGCACGAAACATGAAAATCACCATTTCAACAAAGAAAAAAATTATGCAGCAAACACATATTTTTTATAGTTCCGGAAAACTCTTTCGGCTGGATTCATTTACTATAGATTTTGCTGATGTGGTAATTTCAACATTCTGCAAGAAGCACTTGTACATAAACTATCTTAATGATTTGAAAATTGGATGCCTTGCTCATCTAATTGAGTGACAAGCAAATGAAAACACCATTTTATACCAAACTTCATTCACGCTAACTAAAACTTAGAAATTAGATTTTATATTTATAGGATATTATTATTAACCTTTTGGAATCGTAAATTTCTATATCCGTTTCTAACGCTTCAAGAGTCCTAAGTGTGAATCAGTCCGACTCATCTTAAATACATGTGACTCGGTGAGTCCACTTGATTCGAGTGGCCAAGCTGTAATGGCTCAATTTCAGATAAGACAAATCCACTATATGGACCACTAAAAAAAACCTAATATTATTCGTATCTATAAGTTAGCTAAATAATATTGCAGCAGAATTTTTTTTTTGAACTAATCGAAATAAAAGGAGTACAAATCATTTAAAGCTAAATCTATCCACTTAAATTAATTTATTCAAAGACATAGTTAAATTCATAAATTCAAATATAAAACTAAATTACAACCATATAGAAATACTTGTCTCTAGAAAACAAACTAAATAAAACTAAATAACAAAAATTTATATTCAACTAGTAACTCTATTCGTCTCCACAAATGTCATATTCAACTTGCATCACATTGACACCACTATCATCATTAGCATTGTCAACGCCAACATATTCTTCATTTTCTCAAAATGGTCCATGATTGGGGTGAGAACAGAAGGAACTCAGTAGATAGGATACTTATTTTAAAATGCACATATAAATGTCAATTTAATTCCATGCATCGTAATATCAAAAGATTATGCGTAAACATAGAGTAGATGACATAGATTTAACTTGAATATGACGAGATATGATCCTAAAGAGCATAACCCGAAACAATAAACACATAAATATGTAAATAAAATTATGAATTTATTTGAATTATAAATGTAAAACAACTATTAGCAATTGGCACACAAAACCCTAGTGCTTCCTTTAATTTGGAAAAGCCCCATGCATTTTACTTCTGTAAAGCTAGGGTCAACCACATCCTGCAAGTTGAATTTTCATCTCGTTAGCTCGATGACACGTGTGAATGGATGTTACAATTCACAATATATAACATACAAGGTCCCCCATTACATGTATTAGCTATACACAGCATTAGGTGTCCCCCACTGTGTAAGCCCTTTTTGGCTGCATCATTTTAAGTGTTGACTCACTGAGTCAAGAAAAATCACAAGTCACTATAATAATATCCTTTTATTTCCATTGATCATCATTGATCGAATAAAGCCATCTTGAATTGGCTTGTGAGATTTTTAGAAGAAAACATAATTTTGAAAGAAAATACATTATTGTGTAGAAAAATTATTTTGTCCAGTCTTCAAAAATATTCGTAAGATATTCTATAGAAACTCAATTTAATTCAAACTAGTTCTCTCTCTCTCTCTCTCTCTCTCTCTCTCTCTCTCTCTCTCTCTCTGTAATCCTAGTGAGCAGAAAAATAACATCTAACTCCACCTTTCAATGGAGATATCTGAAACTCATTTTTATGACGGCTAGATTGAAAATTCCAAATATATATATATAAAGATAATATACACTTTCTTAAAATAGTGTTTTTATTCAAATATTTAAATAAATAAAATAAAACATCAACTTTTGTTTCAAATTCTTTTCAAGAACCATAAATTGATTTCAAACATATATCCATTAATGGTAAATCTCAAACATTTAAATCCTAGTAGTACTTATATAGGATTAAGTAAATATCTCAAATTGTATAATAACGTAGAATAAAAGATCATTGAATTTGACACAAAATAAAGACGATAAACATGGCTAGATTTCAAGGATAACATTAATTGAATTTGAGTCTTTTAGATGTTGAGATGGAATTAAAACCAACTGCATAGAAATTCTCAAATTTATGACATAATCTTAGAAAAATGTCAAAATTCCAATACTAATAATTGAATCAACAACACACAGCTCTTTATATCTATGTGATTGTATTAAAAATCAAAGAATACATCACAACACATCAAATTGAAAATTACATAGAACATGTAAATTCTAAATTAAGAACTATCTACCTTAGAGCTTCAAACACAAATAGGATCCAGCCTATGTAGAGATATCTAGGTTTGATCCAATCCCTTCTCTCTCTAGCCTCACCTTCTCTAACTTCCTCTACTCTCTCTTCTCTCAAGCCATGCAGTGAGTTACTAAAGTGCCTACATGTGGGGTTTAAATAGGCTAGAGGTGAGGTGTTTGGTTTAAGTTTCATTTATAATACCTTAAGTCTTCTACTTAAACTCCATTCATGCTTCTTAGGCACAACACTAGCTAGAAACCTGTTTTTCATGTACAAAAATCCTATAAGGGCTTGTTCACTTAAGGTCGAGGGTTTCATAATTAAAACAAGTTTATTAAAAGGCTTAAAGACTTTAAAACTAATAAAAGCAATTCTTGCTTTTTTAAATCCATATTGAATTCAAACTCAAGGGACCTCTTCCAATGTCTTCTTTTTGTAGGTGTAGACAACCACTAAGTACTTTTCTTAATTGTTATAAGTAACATTTAATTTTAAGACTATTTATTAACTAAACAAATATTTTATTAACTCATCTTAACTAATATATTTTTTACTAAATATTAACTAAAAGAAACATTAGCTTTTAAATAAATAGTTTTGGCACATGGTTGTTTTATTTTTAACAAGTTAATAAAGTGGGGTCCATATGATTAATTATATTTTATAATGAGTCTAATTCCATATTAATTTCTAATTCCATTTATATATAAAATAAATAAATAAATATTAATTAATCTATACACAAGTGGGGTCCATTAGTTGATTTATACTCAAAGGCCAATTTCTAAGGTTAGACCGTTACACAAGCCATCCATTGGGTCTAATTCTGAAACCTTGTGATGCAAGGAATCCACCCATTAGTTGATCTATACTCAAAGGCCAATTTCTAGGGTTAGGCCCTTACACAAGCCATCCCTTGTGTCCAATTCCAAAACCTTGTGATGCAAGGAATCCAGGGTGGATTGATGGCTCTGAAACCAATTGATGTAGAGTAGGGTACCAGGTGCAGGGCAAGTAGAGATGGCAGGTAGAGGGAAGATCAGGCTTTCACCTGGATAATTAGTCTCATGCCAAACTCTCCATCACAGGAGAAGAAGAAGAGAGAACTCGGAAAACTCTAAAATCACTAGAGAAAATTTCATTAATCATTAACTCTGAATAGTCAATGAGGCTTTACAATGCTTATATGGGCAAATAAAGAAACTTAGAACTTATCTGAACTATCCAAACAGGTTGATGGTAAGGATTAAAATATCTGAATTTTAAAGATTGAAAGCACAAAATAACTAAAGTAATTCTAAATAGAATAAAATTAATGGGTTGGGTCTATTAGCAGGTCAACCCATGGGGGACTTAGTGTCTGTCCTCCATCACCTTGCTTCTAGAGAAGTATTGGGTGTTCCAAGGTACAATTATGGTACACTAATCATTGAGTTGACATGCTTCAAATGTTTCCTTGGGATTCTATAAAAGGGAGAGGTTCGCATTTATCCTTGAAAGAACAGATGAATTTTCTATCTCAGTTTTGCTAAAGTTTGCTCTATTTCAAATGAAAATAAATGAGATGACAGATTTTTAAGATAAGGAAGGCTAGATGAAGAGGGCATTTTTCTGTTAAAGATGCATTGAGTTCTTTCTAAGTTTTCTGCTTTGTTTCTATGTTCCCATGTTAAATATATTGTCTGTGTGGGCGCTTGATTCTCTTCATTAGTTCCTCTTTATTCCAGTTATATTTTATGTGCCTTCTCTATAGTTATTGTCTTTATTATAGAAACGATGTAACCTGATGGTTGTCAATTTCATGTCAAACCTCGTTTAGATTTGGCTTCAAACTAAAATATTTCTGCCAATTTAGAATTTTGTTGATATGCTTTTAAGCTTAATTCCAACAAAAATATGAAATATGTATAGATATAAACGAAGACAAACAAAAAGTAATTAAAATTAAAAAATCCCTTTTTTCTAATGGGTGTATCAATTCAGACAATGGCCCAAACTGGACTTGTATGGCAATTTTGGCGAAACCAAATAGAAATTGACAACTATGTATAACTTGATGTGAATTTCATTCCAATCCAATTAAAATTGTAAGTGGACAGAGCGGTAGTAAATACATATCCCCCAGAGAGCCGTTCTAAGTTAAAAAGTAAAAATCCGAACTTTTTAAATCAAATAATAGATATCAAATATGTTGATGAAGAACACTAATAATATTGAAACTTGAAATAAATTAAAAATGTAGAAAAATCAATAGATAAAATAGATCAAAGCATTCAAAATCTACTAAGTAAGATAATCAATCAAATCATGTAACTATTTTATTTCTTTTTGTCTCAAAACAACTCAGATTAGAAACAGATCAATGTTTCTGATCCACAAGATTTGTCTTTTTGCAAAAATTTAATTTTTAATTAAAAACAAAATCTATACCCAAGACCTCATTTATCTCATAATAGAATGAAAAATCTTAAGCATAACTCATCAAATTAAGCATAAACTATCAGAAGATCTCAGCCCTAGGCATAATCTATCAGAATAAGTAAATTTATCAAATTCAATTCATTGAAAATCAAAACAAAAGCTAACTAAGGCATTAAGACTGATCAATTATTCTAATAAAGCATTCATTAAAAGAGATAGACTAATCACATAAATTGAATAGACATTTTACTTAGCTTTATCTGTGTGCTCCAATCCAAAGGACTAGCTAGACATTGTTAAGATATTCATCATAAATTCTATTAAAAGCAGTCTTATTCAATGATCTAACTTTGAGAATCTCTCTTCTAAAATCCTAGTTTCTAGAATAAAGCTGTAGAAATACCTTTAAAATAAAAATAGAAAATTGATAGGAGGAATAGAGATGGAGAAGGGAGGATATAAAAAGGTGGCTTGCTCATAAAGGGGCTGGGGGAGAGAGCATGGAACAATCCTCCACTTTTGGTTTCCTTCTATGCTTCCCAGTTATCTTACAGAAATATTGAATCTGAACATCTAGTTTGAATGGGAGACTTTGGTGGCCAAGTTAAATGGAAATAGGATTATATTTATAGATAGAGTTTATCTCTAACAAGGGCTTCTCCTTAGATGAAGTTCCATTTTGAATGTGCAGCAATGAACCTTCAACAGGATGAATTTAATTTCAATCCCATCCAAAAATGTATATGAAGCTTTTTGGGCCCATAATGTTGTCGATTTATCTTCCATTTATGAGAATCATGGGCTCCACAAATATTTACTCTGAAAGTACTTTCCAAAGGTAGGTCAATTATACTGATCCGACATTTGTATTGAGAATTATAATAAGATAGACTATCTTGAAAAAAAAAAGAAAGTAACTTTTGAATTTCAAATTGCAATGAGTTCTATCTTTGCAAAACTTATGGATTTGAAAGGAGATTGAATGTGGTTGATTCAAACTCCTTAGGTTTTATCTCCCACCAAAATTATCTTTTTTGAATTAATTAAGAGATAATTAATCCAAATCTACAGCTAATGTGGGCCCCATCTTATGGGACATTTCCTCTACTTGAATAGTGGGTCATATGAGAGATCTTCCACTACAATTAGGACTCTTAGCTAACATGATGAGTGCACTCCCTTTGATTGATCTTCACAGGTGTATGTGGGTCCTCGTAGTAAATTCTTTAACTTGTTCCCTTGCTTTGATTCAACAATGTGGGTCTTGGGTCAAAGTCTTGATGCAACTAAGACTCTTATCAAAATCCTCCTAAGATTCTACGGGTGCTACAAATTTTCATTTCCTGCTCAATCTAACTCAACTAGTGAAGTACTAAAGAGCCCACATCGAACTAAGACCCCTCGAAAAGAGTCCTAATCCAATTAGAACTCTTTGAAAAATTGGAAAATTGCATAAAATATTAAAATGATTTAAAAAATGTATATGAAATGCTTGAATTCCAATTTCAAAGTGAAAATGCAAGAAATGATGAAATCCAGTGAAAATCAATGCATTTAATTTAATTAAGTCCATAATTCCACCTAAAATGATGCCTAAATAATTCAAATTCACGGACTTAGCATAACCAACCAAAACGGACAAAAAAAAAAGGGACGAAACAAACCTGGTGACAACTATGTTGGTCACGTACATGGATTATGCTTCTCCATTCTGAAATTGATGACTAAATGTAACAAACCAAAAAGAAAATTCAAAACCATCCATCACTATTCACTAACCAGGTTCCTCCCTTTTTAGGAGTTTTGTGAAAAAATTAAACCTCTCAAGCAGCCATGGAGACAAGAGGAACATTAAAGAGACAACTGACGTTATATTTTGCATTAATTGTTGATGTATATACTTCTAAATAAAAGTGCTTTGGCAGATCATTTCAAGGCTTTGCTATAAGAGAAGACTGACAAATTGATAAATAAATCACATCAATCAACTAAATTCATTAGGAATCGCATGCACTACACTTTCTCAGTTTACACATTTCTTGATCACATGGAGATGTTATCAGTTTTCACTATTATTAAATCTTGTTCTTCATCTAATGGCATTGAAGTACTCCTCAAATGTTCAGGTCAATGAACAGAAGCTTTGTACACGCACATCAGAAATGTCAAAAGGACCCTGACCCAGCCCTTCCTGAACTCTATTTTTTTCGACAGAACATGAATCACAGGGGAAAAAAAAGTTAAAATTAAGACCCAGAACCAGCTTTAGCAAATCAGGTCCCTAAAATAATGGGTGAATGGCTGCCCATTGATATCCCTAATCAAAATAGAAATATGATACATTAATTGGCTATTTAAAGTTGGAAACCCTTTATATATATATATATATATATTTGCTGGAAAACAAGTGGTTTTCAGTTTTTTTCCTCCCTTTCCATTTTCAGTTGACCTGTTTACAGAATTCATAGAGAAGACTGTTCATATCTTTTCCCTTCTCTCCTGATTCTCTGCAAATTTATGAGCATATACATATTTCCCAGTTGAAAGTTATTCGCACTTTTTCTCCACTTGCTCTTTCTTTTACCGGTAAGACAAATTTGTTTACATCGATTCTACAAGACACAAGTCCAATGGTAAATAAACACACTGATCAGTACTTGCCATGAAAAGAGTAGTTTACAGTTTATTACCTTGTGTGTGATCATGAATCCACAGAAGAGGTTCCACAACATATGTGGTTCCTTAGAAAATAATCCTTGTTGGATAATGATAGCATTCAATTCAGTCGAGGCATCCAGCCATAAATATAATTCTGATCACTGTCAAATTTGGGCTTAGTGCAAAGTTTCAGAAAATCACATGTCTGCCATTCCAAAGTTTCTCCAAATGAGTCATTTAAGAAAATTACTAAAATTATCTCAATCATGGGTATAATGCGTCTTACCTTAATTATGGGTGTAATCCCTGTTCTCAAAGATGCCTACAGGCAGTCATCATTCCAGTAATAAAATAAAAGATGAAGTAATTTCATGTTTAATCAAAAAACAACTGAGAACTCATGATCAAAATGTATTTTTACCAAAATATCTCACCGACACACTGCTGCAGATCATCAATTCAAGAGCAGTGCACGGGATAGTAGAATGTCATATGTTGGGAAACAGAGAGCTGCTTATATTCAAAACCCCATCCTACCTTCTATACGTAGCAGGAAAAAAATGCACACACTCCCAGATGACCTCTTTCTATAGAGTATAGACAGTTCCAACATGATGCCGCAAGAAGACAAATGAATGATGAACAACAACTGACACTGCCAACAGAAAATGTCAATGGACATCAACCAATTCCACATCAAACACAAGCCATGCATTCGCAGGAATTTCCCCATGTTCCTGAGCTCCATAACTGTGCCGTGAAAAGTACAATGAAATCAGAAAAGACAGTAAAAAATTACATGAATCAAAGCATTAACTAAATTACACAAGATAAAGATGACCCCGAAGTGATTAGCATACCCCATAGATGGCGGGATAGTCAGCCTCCTTTTTCCACCAATAAACATACCTGAGAACAAATAGACATTGAATTGCATATATATATACTAGCAAGAAAGCAGAAAACATCAAGAAAAATATAAATCTAGGAAACATCAGGAAATACAAGATTTACAGATGGTACCTGCAACTCCAACATCCAATCCTTCTATAACTTTTCCTGCACCTGTAACAGACAATACCATTGCCCTTATTAAAGCCATGCCATTTAATTACTAAAATAATAAAACTACTTCAAATCACAATTCACAAGTGAACACAGGAGTTACCCAGGCGGAACTTGAGAGGCCTCCTTCCAGTATTAGAGTCAAATATTTCCCCGTTCTTTTTCAATTTGCCAGTATAGTGGATGGAAACCTGAAACCAAGCAGTGGTATTTAAAATCATTTGAATTTTCTTTTAAATGTACTCATTGGTACCTAGGAGAAAAATGGAAGACATAATAACTACTAAATCAGTACAATACTGGAGGAGAAAAAATTTCAGCATTTTTAATTTACAGGTCTTTTAGAACACAAAAAACCATTGCTGGTGAGTATTAAAGAATTCAAAGCATTAAAAGGAAAATGAAAAAGTAATGGCTGGTGTCAAATAAACGAGGATCCTGTCATATGAACTCGTGGGAGTATGACTTTGGACTCACTAACAAGTAAATGAGCAAGAATGGACTTACTTTATTTCCACAATCAGCTTTTTTATTTTCTTGTTTGCCCATTGATAACTCCTCGATAACCAATCCACTGGAAAAGGTCCTCACTTTAGAATGATGCGCTTGATCTTTCTGCTCTATCATCTCAATGAGTTCAGTTTTCGCCGCTTCCATTGCAATATTCCCAGGTTCATCAATGCTTGAACCTTTATCTCCCTGATGTGTCTTGCTCTTCTTCTGTTTCTTCTTCTTACCTTCGTTATGATGATCAGCACCAGCATAATCAATACTCCTGCACAAGAAAACAAGTATTTTCAAACACCGCCCATCATCTTCTTCTAATTTGGTTCATAAGGGCATGACATAATAAGTCCTCACTTCTCATCCAACGGCTTGGCATTTGCTTCTTGAGTTTTAGAAGATGTGTCCTGGTCCATCACTTCAATCATAGCTGTATTCTTAGGTGGTTTATTGTCATCATTGCCACAACTCTCGACTTCCATTTCAGCTGACAGGTCAGGTTGAATGCTTTTCTCTTTCACCCTGCGCCTCTTTTTCTTCAGCTTTTCATTGCTTGCAAGAGCAATGGCATCTGAGGGAACTGTGGAACCATTCATTTCCCTGCTCAATCATTCACAGAAGACATTACAATAAAATACTATCAAAATTAAGATCAGTAAAACAATCTGCTACATCATAGCATAGCTTTAAAGGGTAAAATACTAAAATCGATGAAACTTGATGATCAGTTCTCACGTTAAAATGGATAACTTCTCCTTCAATTCATCCCTGACAGGCAAATCTTGGTCCTTGCTAAAAATCTCTTCCTCCTGTACGTCAGTTTTTAAGTTATTCATCTTACAACCAGTGAAAGCTTCATCCCTGCCAGTGATTTCCTCAGTTCCAGCTATTTCCTCAGTTAGAGAAATTTTCCCTTTCCTATTTTTTTCTTTCTTTTTCCTCTTAGGTGCCCCTCCAGCTTCAGCTTTAGCTTCCCTGATTACAAGAATCAAATGGTACACATTTTACACAAAGACAGAAAAATTACAGGAATCAAATGGTACACATTTTACACAAAGACAGACATACAAGACACACACCGGCCTCGCAGAGAGAGTGAGAGAGGGCAAACTCACCTATCACATTCACCATTTTGATTAATAGCATGAATCATCCTTTTCAAACATGCACTCTGACTGTCATCATCCTTTCGATCCTCCATGCCATCCTCCATCATCATCTCATCTGAATTCTCTTTCGCATTTTCATCCTCATCATCCGAAAATATGACCCAAGGACTCTTGGTGACAACTTTTGGTTTAGAATTTCCATCGCGTTCAGAGTCACTAGGCTGATATTTCTTCCTAAGACGTCCAGTAGAATGATTTCCTTTCGCACATTTTTTATCACCCAAAATCTCTTTGGTTGCTGTAAATAAATGAAAATCAACAAAAATCAAATGGCAAGATATAACAATTATCCATAAAATCATCACCTTGCTGAAATATCTCAAGCAAAATCACAAAAAGGACATGGGTACGCTTCTCTGTTGCAATAATAAAACTTCCCCCAAGAGTAACAGCAATGCCACCCATGTCAATGAAACAGAAGGCTAATACAATATACTGACGATGGAAACATCCATCCATTGACGAGCATAGGGAGCGGCAGGCACACACACCCATATGCAACATATTGCTGATGATGGGAACTACTGGGCCACGACATCAGCAATGTATAACTTGTGAGGTGAAACAGACCATTGATCTCGAGTGCCCTACTGTGGACCTGTGGTGAAATCACCTAGAAAGGACTGAGGATCATAAGTCATTCAATCCCTCAGCCAAGAAATAATACATCTGACCAGAAAAAGATGAAAGTTCCCTGAGAACATATGATCCACCACATGGCCCATCCAGTCACTGATCTGAATCCAAAACATGAGCCCCACCCCACATGTAAGGAGTCCACAACCTTGCAGCTAACTATGCATTTGGAGAGGCTCAGCACCCTAAAATTCCTCATCTTCACATTTTACTTTTAAAATAAAGCCAAACAGCATACCTCTGCCATTAGGCTCAGGCGAAGGAGAAGGGACCATCTCAAGATCACCATCATCAATGAAGTCTGACTCATACTTATCATCTTCACTATTGTATCCACTGGACTGCTCCGTCCCAGACTCAGCGATATCTTCCCCATAAGAATCGCTTTACACGATAAAAGAAAAACAATACCATAACATAATTTGTTAAACAAGTGCAGTACTTATCAGGTTGACTTGATCGATTATTATTTAACTGCTTAGCAGAAATAAGAGTAAATAAGAGAAAAATAGCATGAAATCATTTGGATCGGGACATCATTTCCATTCATCTAACCAAAAGGATACGAATCATCACCAATGCGATCAAAACCATGGCTGGAAGCCAGAAAGAATCCAGTGAGATGCACGCTTCTTGGTCCAATTACAGAGAAAATGACTTCATAGTCCTCCTCGAATTCAAGACTCAAATGGCATGACTCAATCCTCTCTGGCAACAATGAACACAACAGAACGGGACTCTTATTGCCAGCATTACACTGAACAGTGATGCTCTTCATCCCTGATTGACCAGAGCCTAATGTTGCCTACAAGATAACATGCACCACTTCCATTCAAATAAAGAAAACCCAGCACCAATTCAGCATCCAAAACATGACAATATGGCAACACGAATCTCAACCAAATGGGGGCAGTTCTTCTATGTGTTCTATTGTTATATTATTAAGACCAAGTAGAGAACACCCAAAGTAATAATCTCTTGAAAAATGCTCATCTCATAGAGGGATCACCTGGATGCTTGACAATCAAGGGGAGTAGGCGAGCCAAAGAATTTAGGTGTAAATAATAAATAAGCTCAATATCAATCAATTCCAATGATTCTAAACCTCAAAGTTCAATAGCTTCATATATTGGAAATTTCTAGCAGTTAAACCCAAAACCCAATCATGGATAATGTCCAAATCAGTATCAGCAGGTAGGTTGGAGAAAAACAAAAAGGGGCACTAGGTGGCAATTTGCTCTGTATCTATTCACTTTGTTGAGTTGGGTACTTCTTCAATTTTGTGTTAGGGCACTTCAATTAGAAATCTGGGTTGTTATCTTGCACATGACTTTCTATAAAAAAAATTACTGCCTTGGAGACTTTGAATGCCTGGTTTCAATCAAATGAAATCATCAATCTTTGAACAATATCAGCAACCAATACAAACCCAATCGCAATTTGACTATCCAATGCAGATGAAAGAGAAAGGGGCTAAAACCCCAAACCCTAGAAATGGAAAGAAGGAAAAGAAACCTGGGAGATGTGGAGCCTTCCTTGAGCGTCATTGAACTGATGTTTGTATGGATTCCCAGGCTTCAGTTCTACGCCTGACGACAATCAAACAAACAGTAAAATCCAAGAACAGCAAGAGAAGAAATGAGTACAGAAAGGTAAGGAATCGAAAGGGAGGAAAATGGTGTTACCCCAAAACGCCATTTCCAGAAAGCTTGATGCGACGAACAGAACCCTAAAACCTTGGTCAAACCCTAATATGAACAAGAAGAGCAAGAAGGTTTGGATGCTAAAACCCTAATCAGCAAGTAGCGACATCTGGTTGGGTTTTCGCGGTATAGAATTGCCGGGAAGATCTGAAGTTTTCTACGAATTTTGAAGGAATGGATCCTTCGTAGATTCAGCGGAGTGATCCGCCGTTAAAAATGGGCCACGTGGCAGAGGTAGTGGGCCACTGATCAGATGGAGTAAAAAAGTTGGTCTGCAACCCTAGTGGAGCCACCTATTGCAGATTTTGAAAAAGCTCAAAAATAAAATAAAATAAACGCCCAACTGTTACAAATCTAAAGGAGAACCAGAGACAAAGTAGAATAGAGAGAAGGGAGAGAGGTTCTTATTCATGAGATCTCTGTGTACATAATGGGGGGAGGAGGATCTTATTTATAGAATAAGATTGCTTCCTCCCCAAGCAACCTAATAGGGAAAACCCTAATCCTTAGGAATCCCTTTATCTCATGTGGGTCCCAATGTGGGCATCCACATATGATAATATATCTTATAACACTCCCCCTTGGATGACCACCATTCAATGACAGTTGCCTCATTAAAACCTTGCAAAGGAAAAACCCAGTGGGATAAAAACCAAAGCGAAGGAAAAAGAGTACAACATTCTACAGGATCATTGACTTGGTGTTGGACGTGCATAATGCTGCCTCGTTAAAACCTTAACTAGGAAAACCCAGTGGGACAAAACCTAGAGAAGGAAAAAGAGTACAGCGCACATATGTCCTGGGTAGCATACTTCAGGATGCCTCCCCCTGATTGACTACTCCCCCTGATGATAACATCTTTGTACATAATTCAGCATGTCAATCTCGTATACAATTTCTAAAATACTGAGTTTTGGCAAAACTTCGTAAACTGATCAGCCAGGTTGTTGCTTGAACGAACTTGCTTAACTTCAATCTTGTTATCCTTCTGAAGCTCATGAGTGAAGAAGAACTTTGGTATAATGTGTTTCATCTTGTCATCTTTAATGTGTCGTTCTTGAATCTGTTGAATACATGCCCCATTGTCTTTGCAAATAATGCTCGGAGTACCTGTACTAAGAGGTAATTGACAAAAACTACATATATGCTGAGTTAAATATTTTTGCCATACACATTCCCCACTGGCTTAAAAATCTCAGCATGGTTAGAATAAGTAGCGACCAAAGTCAATTTAGTAGAATACCAAAAACAATGATGGCAACCATTAAGAAACATACAACATGTCATAACATTTGTATAATACCAATCCAAAGCTTTGGTGCAAAACTATATATGGGAAGCATATTTATAAAGAATAAAAATCTCATTAAAACTTCTCTCGATCTGCAGGCCGAGATAAAATAGTCAATAGTTTTCTCGAGCTCTTCTGGAGTCTCGATTAGATTTATGTTATTTATGTAAATAACATAAACTTCTACTATTATAAATCCATTTAAGGATTGTATAAACAGGAACAGGCAAATGGGATTGTTTTCATACCATTCCTTAGATAAATATCCACTAAGACGATTGTACCATATTCTTCTGGAATGCTTCAGGCTGTACAATGAACGTCTTACTTATATTGAGTACGTACTCTCTTACTTTGCTTCAGGCAAAGCAAATCCTTCTAGGATTTTCATATATATAACTGTGTATGTTTTCAATCCCAAGTTTCTACAGGAAACCTTATATCACAATTTTGCCTTTCGTTCATTTGCCTTACAAACACCCATTTGTAACCTACAGGGTTAACACCGTTTGGGGTTTGTACTATAGGTTCATATATACCACTTCTATTGAGAGACTGCAATTCCTCAATGGCATCTCTCTATTTTGGCCAATATATTCTTTGTCGACATTCATTTATAGAATGTGGTTTTATATCCCAAACAACATTCTCAATTAGTTGTGTAGCTACCGCATATACAAATGCGTCATCGATGATAATTTCATTTCTATCCCATCTCTCTCTTGAATAATTATAAAGTATAGAGATCTCTTTATTTATTGGGTACCCATTGCCTCTTCAGGGGCTTCCAGAGTCTCTTCTGGGACTCATGTCTCTTTCGGGACATTAATTTCTTCAGGAAATTTGGAGAGAGTGGATTTTATCATAAACTCTTCGGGAGTATACCTCTTCTTGAGTATAATTGGGATATGATTGCTCATTTCTCCTCTTCTGGGGAGCTGAGTCCTTGAAACCTATAGTTCTACCACGCTTCTGGCGTGTATAGATTCATTTGTTGCCATATTTGGACTTTGTTCTTCAGGAACACTAATTCGTACTTGTCCTACAGGGACATTAATTCGTGCTTGTGTGTTCATAGCCGATACATGTGACCTAGTCACTTTTGCTGCATCATTAAAAGCATTAAGGAATTCATTTGTAATTAAGTGCACAATTCTCCGTACTTCATTCTCACATTGTGAAGTACATAAAGCTAGATGAGATTGAGTGGAAGTATTCCACATTAATTCTCGCCGTTCTTCAGGAACGGATTGTTCTTCAGGAACAAGGTGTTCTTCAGGAACTCTCTTATATCTCCCCCTAACGGCGGGAAGACAGTCTCATCAAGGTGACAATCAGCAAAACGAACAATTAATATATCTCCTGTCATTTGGTCTAGACATCCAATAATGGGGGTGAATAATAACCAACATAGATTTCCAATCTACGTTGTGGCTTTATGTAGGTCACGAACCTACTATATCAAGCATTATAAATTTAAAACATGCTCAAGGAAGTGTACCATGGGTTTACTAAGTTGTGCTAATGGGCGGGATTTGATGGGTTCACTAATGTCACACTATATCCTTTGCGAAAAGGATGGTCAATAGATGGTACTCTAAGGAGTACGTAATAGAATTATCAATAGTTTGCCTTAGCAGAGTACCCCTAGATTGACCTAACCTATCATGCCAAAACATTAAAACTTGATGGTCACTAAGTTGAGGGCTCGCTGTAAGCTTCTGGCTTAACTTTGTCATTTTGCTCATAATCGAATATGATTCAATATTTAAAGATTGTCTTGTAATATAGCCTTACGGCCTGATGAGAATGCACGTAGCTTTTCTAGTATCAGCTTCTGGCTGTCAATACTAGTAATGATGTGCAAATACCATTAGGTAGATTCTTCCGGAGCATTCAAGTATTTGTATGAATACAGCTATGATCGATGCCGTACACGAATGAAACACTAACTCAGAGAAAAACTTCTGGTTTTTTCAATGTAGTGTGTTTTGTTGCACTGTCTACCGGACAGATATTATCCTCAGTTTCATGCATTCCATGATCCATATAGCAAGTAATAATAAACTCACATAACTAGTTAATCGCATCACAAAAATAAAATTAAGAACAACTAAACAAGTCAGCATTTAAAGCAAATATAATGTATAAACATAATATACGGGGGATTAAAGAATAAGTCCTAGCATTCAATAAAATATCGAATAACTGAACTCAATGTTCAAACTCATAAAAGTGGTTGTAGGCCTTTTAGACCATGCTTGGTGGTTTGCCCAATTTTCAAACAAAATGCCTTATAAATCACCTCTCCTGGGGTGGTTGTTTTCATCTCTACGGGAGAACATATTAGATCTACCTCTTCTGGAGGGATTTTGATTGACTGAGCTGGCAGTTATTTCAAGCATTGGGTGTATGACCATCTGCTGGTGATCATCCTTGTCTAACGGGGATATAATCGCACAGAAAATAAGAGCATATGCCATATCCTTCAGGGATATTTTATTTCCGACTTTGATAGCATTACTAATCCTTGTAGAGTGTGTAAAGATCGATTTACCAATAATAGGCAAACAAAAATAGAACTTCGGGTTCTCAATATCCGATGATAAAGTATAATGAAGAATTGGCCAATCAGAAAGTTAGAACTTCGGGTTCTCAACTGATGAATCAGAACTTCTAGTTCTGTTAATACTTCAGGCTAGTGATAGAACTTCAGGTTCTTAGAACTACTGGTTCTATCAAAGCTTCAGGTTTGAATCACAACTTCTGATTTTATCAAAACTTCAGGTTTGATTTCATGGCCGTTGTATCGATCTACACTACTTTGAATCTTTAGAAATCAAAGCTCCAAGTTTAATTATGAATATGAATCTTCGGGTTCATATTCTAAATCTTAGAACTTCTGGTTCTAGATAATGTATGGATCTTCGGGTCCAGATTATTCATTGGATATAGAACTTCAGGTTCTATTATTTGGAACTACTGCTTCTGGCAATAATAGATTCATCAAAACTAAAGTTTCAGATAATCATTAGTGATAATTATACCGAAGGAATTATATCAAGCATGCAGTATAATGTTATAGAATATATATAAATAAATGTGTGTGAGAAACAGAAATAAAAAGTAGAACTTCAGGTTCTTAACATCCAATCAAGGATAATAATAAAAATGTGATGAAGAATTGAGAAATTGAAGTTTAGAACATCGGGTTCTCAACTTAAGAATCAGAACTTCTGGTTCTAAATAAAAATAGTTCATGGATCTTTCCGTACGAGTTAGAACTTCAGGTTCTAGATTAGGATAATTCATGGATCTTCAGGTCCGAGTTAGAACTTCTGGTTCTAGATTAGGATAATTCATGGATCTTCAGGTTCAAGTTAGAACTTCTGGTTCTAGATTAGGATAATTCATGGATCTTCAGGTCCAAGTTAGAACTTCTGGTTCTAAATTAAAATAACGTACAGAACTGCAGGTTCAGGTTATTTATTCGATATAGAACTTCTAGTTCTAAGTATCATATGAAACTTCGAGTATGTATTGTAGATCTAAAAACTTCTGGTTTCAGAGTAAAATAACCAACGGATCTTCTGGTCCGAATTTGAAAAAAGAACTTCTGGTTCATAGATTAAAATAATTTACGGAACTTCGAGTCCGAATTATTGATTCCATATAGAACTTCTGGTTCTAAATATCGTATGGAACTTCGGGTTCCAATTTCTTGCATAGAACTTCTGGTTCTATTTATGATCCATGATTTTCAATTCTATCATGATCTCTTTTCGATAAAAGAAAATAAATAATCATCACAAAAATTAAATGATAAATATTTGCAGATCTAAAAGAATAAAGATAAATGCAAACTAATAAGAGATCATAAAATAAGGAGAAATTACTTAACCTTTGAATTGTCCTAGTTTTGGTACCAATGTGTAGATCTGCTCGCGAGCTTTCCGTAGGAGCAAACGGATCTCAAATCGGACTCCGGATCGTCAAGTTATCGCAAAAACAAATTTCTGCCATCGAGCCGGTCAAATCTGCCTTTGACCGTACGATTTGCTGACAGATTGCTTGCATCAGCGGCTAGCGTCATGCTGACGTCATGTTACTTCTGGCAGATTGGACTTGTTGCAGGCAGGTTCGGGTCAACCTGACCCGACCTGAACTGCACCTTTTGTTTTCGGGGTTGGACTGGGCCTCACGAGTTAGGTCTAACCTAACCTGATCTAACCCGACCCATAAGACCAGGTCTCTCCTTGTAGCAGGTCAGGTCAACCCGACCTGACCACGACCTGCACCATTCTTTGTCTTCTCCCTCATGACCGAAGTGGGTTCTGCAACAGAAAAATAGCGCCACTTGCACTACATCTGCAGCAGCCCGCCGCGAATCAAGGAAGAGCAGCAGCACCGAGCAGGCGCAAGCTCGTCGACGGTGGCGACAGCAGCCAGCGCATCGGCATAGGCACCGGCGCCGAGCCCCCCGCGCTGCCAGGCGCTCCCTGCTCCGCTGCGAGATCTGCGCCCGGAAGCTCTCGACGATCTAGCACTGGTGGCCGAGGAGCAGGAACCGCGACATCACGTCGCGGTCGTCGGAGGAGTTGACAGTGCCGTGGACGACCTTGGCGCGGAGGTACCTCCCAGCGGCCTCCAGGAGCATGGACTCGTCATGGCAGCGCATGTTATCGGCCGTCGGATCAGGATCCGACGACTCCCGTCGATTGATCAGGGGCTGCGTGTATCACTCGAAGTCTGAGGCTACATGGCCAGTGAAGACGACCCTACAAGACGGATCAACCCTACAAGACGGATTGCCTGTCGTTGGCAACGAGTGTACCTGTCGGGAGCAGCGACACCGGAACCGGAAATGGAACCCGAACCCCGCAGATCGTGGACCAGCAGCGAGAGGCGTGGTTATCGTGCGCCGGGGGGATATCGTGAGTCGGAGGCCTTCATGGAGACGACTGGGGAGAAAACCGAAAACAGGGAACCCCTGTTTTCTTCAGGAATCAAACCCAAATACAAAAAAAAGTTGATTCCTTCGGTACTGCACGGGCGTGTTGAAAGCCTTCCTCGAGAATCTCTTTAGGGTCGGGGGGTGAGTTGGTTAATAGAGCGTGCTGATAACGTGTTACAAATCTAAAGGAGAACCAGAGACAAAGTAGAATAGAGAGAAGGGAGAGAGGTTCTTATTCATGAGATCTCTGTGTACATAATGGGGGGAGGAGGATCTTATTTATAGAATAAGATTGCTTCCTCCCCAAGCAACCTAATAGGGAAAACCCTAATCCTTAGGAATCCCTTTATCTCATGTGGGTCCCAATGTGGGCATCCACATATGATAATATATCTTATAACACCAACGAGTAACAAGGTAGAGAGATTTAAGTTTTAAATACTTGAACTTAAAATAGTTAGGGCTTGTTTGGCTGGTACAGTCTTATCCTTATAAACCATTCAAAATAGGGTTATTAGAAAATAGCTATAAAAAAGGCTAAAATTAAAATATGTGTTTGATAATAAAAGCATCTGTTTTAAATAGACTATTTTAAATTAGGAGAATCTTCATACGCATCCATCTCTCACTATTTTTTTCATGAGAACTCTAGGTGGGGCCCATCTATCACTCAATCAAACTTTGCAACACACATGGGAACCCATGATAACAACTCACCCCAACTTTCGGTCGGATTCGAATTTATTAGACCATTGGATTGACTATACACCAATCCGAACGGAATGAATTTGTGAGTCATAGATGAAGGGGTTAGGGATATGTGATTAGGACCAAATTTGATATGTAGAGTGCTTTCATAGAGATCTTTCCAACCCTCCCAGTCTTATCCCTTGGTGGGGTCCACAGTGGGCCTCACCAAAGAGTGTGCATGAAAAGTCCACGAGGGACGTATACACAGGAAAAGGCCCCTTTAAATTAATAGTTAAAAGTTTTCAAAAACATCTTGAGATCTACTAAATAGCAAGCCTTTGAAATTTTACTCCATAACCATATTTCGCCTCTCAAAGAGATCTAACAGTTTTAATCTTGTGTTTGGAGCCCACAATTTTTTTTTAAAAATATTTAATAATTCATATTTTTTAGAAAATATCTCAAGATTGGTGATGATCCAATGGCAGAAATTTGGTCTCATAGTGGTTATTGACCTTTTACACATTTTCAATGATTTGGATTGTGATTATTGCCAAAAAATAATTAAAAAAAATAGGAACTGCCTTTGGACCAGTCTAAAATTGAGCATATTATATCAATAGTTGAAAGTTTTCAAAAATTTCTTGAGATCTACTAGGAATTAATCCTTGAAAATTGGCCCCATAGCTGTTTTTAGCCTCCCCAACATTTCGAATGGTTTGAATCTTGTGTTTGGCCCCCACAAAATTCAAAAAATAATATCCAATGGCTCATGTTTTCTTGCACATATCTCAAGATTCATGATGATCCAACGGCTAAAATTTGGATGCAAGGCCGTGCTTGATCATGTGAACATTTCCAATGGTTTGGATCTGGATGTATCCTCTAGAATTTTATGAAAAATCGAAAAAACCAAAGTGGGAGTGATCCTCCTTAATACACTGTAGCAGCGCCTCTTTTTTTTCTTCCTTTGATTTTCAAGTGCATCTCAACATGGGCTGTGGATTTAAGAGGAGAAGGCTCTACTTCTCTAAAATATGCAGGGCTGGAGAGAGCTTCCAAACGCTCTATTTTTTTCAACATCTATTAATTTTCGAGAAATAGAGGAGTAGAGGCTAATTTTTTACTTGCAAAGTAGGGGCTTAGTCCACTATAATATTGATCATTTCATATTACTTGAAAAAGAGAAGAAGTTTTTGGATATGATTATAATCATGGGCCTCACCTATTTGAATACTCTTAGATTATATAAAATTATGTTAATTATATTTTTAAAAAAATGGTTAATTTTGTGTGGTGAGAGTGCTCTTGTTTGATGGGATGTCCACTTTTAGGCCTCCACTCCTTCGACTCAGGATGTTGGTAATTATTTGATTTAATTCCAAATATATTTCATTATTCAAAAATCAAAGGACACAATATTATATAATTTTAAGATTATACTTTTGTATTTTAGATAATTTTATTGTCAATATATATATGGAAAAATAATCTTATAAGAACTAGTTCTCACTACCTTTTTGTGAGAAGTCTATATGTGGCCTATCTATCACCCAATCCATATCTTGCAATACATAGGGACCCCTTGATAGTCACACGCCTTAAGTTTTAGTCAAATCTAAATTTACTAGATCATTAGATAGATTGTGCATCAATCCAAATAGACTGAATTTGTGGGCCACGAATAAAGGGATTAAAAACATGTGATTGGGGCCAAATTTGATATCTAGGATGGTCTCGCACGGATCTTTTCATCCCCCAATCTCATCCCTTAGTGGGGCCCACAATGGACTCAATGGAGGAGTATGCACGGTCCTTTCATGAGGAACTTATGCACAGGAAGATTCTCCTATATATATTGAGGAATTCTCAAAAACTCCCATTTAAAAAAGAGAAGTTTATACCCCTTTTGACATGTCTAATAAAAATCTGTCACCTCACAAGTGTAAAGCAAAAAATAAGGAATAGTTAATTTTAAAGAGATATTCATAACACGTGTTAAAATTTCATTAGCTAAAAAAAAGCCTGGGGAGTTTTGTAGTGTGACCGATATATAGGAATTCTAGTAAATGCCCCTTTCAAGCATGTTTTTGCAACCCCCCCCCCCCCCCCCCCCCCCCAAGCAATTGTCCAATGAGAGGATGTTTTTCAAGAGACTTTTTCTTTTTCTCTTTCTTTAAATATAACATTAATTATCTTTGTTGGTAGCATTCAAAGGAATAAAAATAGTGGGGATTAGATGGCATTTAAATACTTTAATTTCTCTCCCTAAAAAGTGACATGAGAAAAGATCTCACGTAAACTCCCATAACTTCACTGCCTAATAAACGCCCCTTTTAATCACCAATAAGTATATTAGTGTGCCATGGCATCGTTTACTAGGAATGATTTAAATGATTGTATTTATAAGTGTGGTCCACTAATGCATTTATTATTGGTTGAAATTAATTGGATTTCTATGACCTGGGTCCCATCACTTACAAGGCAAGATCTAATTAATTTTATTTATAGGCATGGCCCACAAATACACTTAATGGTGATTGAAATTAGAGAGTGCAAGTTTTCAATCTAGTGTTTGCAAGACATCTCTCTAGGAATTGTGGGCATTTTTGCTCTTTCATTGCACTTATCTTATCCCAGGTTTTCTCCTCTTTAATAGCATTCAAAGGAAAAAAGTAGTTGGGATTTCAATACGTTAACCCCTTTCCCTAAAAAATAGCAAACGAAAAGAACCAGTATCCTCATTTGTCCTAATGGAGTGGGCCTAATGGAGTGGGAGATTTTGTTTGCAAAAGCGTGGCACCATTCAAACTTCCACTACAAATATTAAAGCTCTAAGAATGGAGGCCTCTCAAGGGTGCCATATCAACACCCCTTATTTTTCTTTTTTTCTAGAGCGCCACATCAGCTTCCTAAAATACTAAAATCTCTTCTCTTATAATCTCTCTCCCTCCCTCTTATCTTTTAACCAATGAATATTTTTTGAACTTGATCTCCTAAAATCTCTCGTAAGATCATAAATAGTAAACAGTGAAGGCACTGTACCAGGTTGTTTCTTAGTCTTCATAAGCGTCTTGAGAGTTTTGAAGAGGCCTACCTCCTTAGATAAGTTACTATGGCCCATCATCCTAATGGCCTGATCATATGGAGTGTGAGACACATTTCCTCAAACATAAATGACGAGAAAGTGGATTGAGTATCCAGTTGCCTTAGTATCTTATATATTGTATAGGTGATTACATGAAATTACAAACAAGCCCTCCAATCAAAGATTTAATATTCATAAGCCCTCTTAGGCCTATTTATAATTATTAGGTCAAAATGATAACATACTAATTTTTCTTGTAGGACTTATTTATAAATATTTGGCACCAATCAAAATAGATGGCTCCATTTTTTATAGGAGTTAGGCCTGCCATCAAATTATAATGCTAAAAATTTTAATGGTCTATTACAAATTTTATTTAAATAATTAAATTTCAAATGTTTATAAAATTTAATAATTGAATTTTTTTTATTTTATTTAAACCACAAGAATCATTAGTGGGCTCCTTACATTTTCAAATATTTTCTAATTTTTATTTTTTTCCTTTAGTATGCTAACTTTTAAAAATATTTGATATTTTATATTTTTATAAATTCTTTAATAAACTATTTAAATTTTTTTATGGAGGCCTGGGCTTAGCACAGACTTTTGTTGCTAGTATATATATATTATTAAAGCAAACGAGAGAGAGGGCTATGGAGGGTGCCATGTCAGCCATATAGAGTTCTCCTTTTAACTGGTTGCATCTTGGGACATTATTGCTTCAGTTGGCATAGCTAGGAACTTGTTCTCTTTAGGTGGTGGGAATCTCCTTCATTCAATCAAAATGACATCTACTGTGGGTTCTGAAGGACTACTCAAATATCATAGTTTGGTCGGGAACTGTTGCTGAGGTTGACTTCTTTGAAACCGCAATGGTCATCATAAAGCTTTCAAATTATTTAGCATAATATCTATTACAACGGACAACAGAATTGTAAGTGAGGGACTAAAAGATCTGAGTGTTTGTCAATGGTGGCAAAGGTCCAAAGCAAGGTTTTCATCATATCTGATTTCAAATTTTAATGATAAAATTTATGGATGCTCCATTAAGGAAAACTTATACTGGTGTGGTAAAGCTTAGGATCATCTATTTTTACAATGTTCTATTGAAATGTCAATCATAAAAAATGCAGTTTTAAAGGACAGATAATTATTTCGTATAAGACCCAAAAGCAACCCCAAAGTCTCTCAATGCCCCATGATATAGCCTAGAAACATTAGAAAAGAAATATCATGCATTCTTTCTGAGAACACCTAACTTAGTAAGGTGCAAATGTAATTAAAGAATCAAAGTAGAAATTATTGAAGAAATGATGTTCTTCTGCAACGATTCCTCATAGAAAAAGAAATGCATTGGGCCAAGACATATATGAATCAGACCGGATGCATTAACCTCGTATCAATTGCATTAAAACTATTAATTCAAATCAACATTTGAATGGTAAATCCAAGGACATGAGAGTTTCCATATCAAAACCATAGTCTTCATTCCACCATACCTATAAAAGCTTAAAATGAAGAATAAAAGACATTATCATAATTGAAGAAGTCATGACACAGGCCTATTTTTATTTATTGCTTTAAGGGCAATTGTATTAAAAGAGAAAGGGAAAAGATATACAAGTGCTCAATGAATCCCCCAAAAATTATTACATCAAGCAAGGTGAAACCAACAAAAGCCAATATACAATTATGAAAGAAAAAGGTTCATGTAAGGTTGGAAGCATCAATGATAATAAAAAAAGGAGAGAGCAAAGTTGGTGTGATCTAGATTTTTTTATGATGAATCCTATACAGATGTACATGTTCATGAACTAAATAATGCTTCTCCCAAACAGGGAGTGCTTGAACATTTGGGATTGGAATTTGGGATGAAGCGTTTACTATTAACATTGGTTCATGATTGATGGATGGCACATCTGATAGTTTTTTTCTACACCATGCATTTTTAGCAAATCATCTAACTTTTTCATATGACAATAGTTAATAAAAGCATCAATGTAGAATTTTAACAATGATGACTACGGATTTTGATGCTCAAAGCGGCCCAATGTTTTCATACTCAAAGTCCATAAATTACTATAAAAGTTCACCATAACTTGCAAAGAAATGGTAATTCAGCCTATAAGTGATCCAAAAAACAAACAAAAACCATATAGATATCCTAAAATAACCAAAATTAGAATAACCTCATATAAAGCGTAATCAATTTCTATTGGACTTTTAATCAAACACTTCAAAAAACAACGGCTTCGTATATTGTTATACATAGGTATAATACCTCAATAGTTAAAAATAAAAGGAACTTAATGATCAACTTATAATTTGTGAAAATGGAAAAAAAATCCAACATATACATACATATGATCTTAAATTCATCGCCAAACTAGTCCAAACCCACCGATACATTGCAGCCTTAGTGTATAAGAGCACTGCTTTTGATCACTTGTTGTTGGATTTCATATGGTGAAATTGGAAATTAACTACTTAAATAGTTAATGACGACATAATCAGATGGAATAGGTCCTCTGATCAAGAATCCAACTATCAGTATAAGCATATTGCTCTTAGAAGCAAAAGGTAGTGGAGACTTTTCTTAGACCATAGTTGTTATTTCTCTTTTGTGATAGCAATTGATGATGTACACAAAATTTCTAGACCTCGAATGCTTGAATGAGAGAGAGCCATTGTCTCACAACTATAAGAAAAAGATTACCATTCATATCTAGAAATCACAAGGTAGAAATCAAGAACACCAGAAATCATCTCGGATGGGTATGTTTACCATATGCATATTCTGGCCATGCGAAATAAGATCAAATCAAAAGAAAAAAATTCCAAATCAAAAGACAAAAAATTCAATCTCAGCAGCAATGAAATTGGAATTAGATGACCAAGTCACCAAAGTAGAGACAGAATATATTGTGGGTGGCTGATGTGGTGGGTTTATGTTTGAAGCAAAGGAGGATAGATGAAGAGAGGAGGGGAAAAAAATAGAGAAGAGGTCTCATTCTCAAACCTACAATACAATTATCCTAACTTTTAAAAATCAAGAGATGTTTGAAATCCTCTCCATGAAATGGCGAGAAGCTGGGGTAAAAACTAAAAAGAGAAGAAACGCTACAATGGATGAGTTATTACTTATTAGTGAAATAGTGAAATAGAGCCCAATCGTAAGTGTGAGTTAAAAACCAATTTTATTAGGTTTAATGGCCCAAACGGGAGAGAGGGAGTTTGAACAGTTGGTCAAAATCAAATTGCTATAATCTACTAATTTTGGAAATTGAAGCCAATTGGCTTCAAATATAATAATTGTTAAGAACAATAGAAGGCACTTTCTTTTGTTAACAACAAAGACTCCTTCCATAGATTCACTCTGTTTTATCAGCCATTGTACTATGGGCAATGTTGTAGAAAACTTGACCTCAAGTCCTTTGCTTGGCAAGTAGATCTGATAGGAGCTAGGGGCTCCTACTTTTTATTTTTAACTTCATAACCTTGTTTGATATATCACATTTATGGATTCTTTTAACCGCATTTTGCAGTGATAAAACTTTTGGTATCTGCATTGCATATCTGCATATCATATTAATTCCTTTGAGCATAGCATTTCACTCTAGAAGACTATCTGGACACATGAAGAACCTGAATATGTAGTGAATCTTTCTTGTAGGATACTTCATTGTATCCTAAATGAAATGATATGTTGAATTGTGTCAAGATAATTAGAATGAATGGAGGAAAATAAGCAAAATCAAAACTTAGAAAAAGGCACTACATAGGTTCAAACTACATCGGTAATGAGTTAGAAACATCTACCCCAAAATTTTATTTTGAGCTATGAAAACTTTTGTGAATTAGTTTTGCATTCATCATATATCCTAGTAGATCTTATCATATTCTGCCTTGCCAGATGCATTGATTTGACTTATTTGAACAAGTTTATGATTTTTATTAATAACATGGTCCGAATAGAGAAAAAGTTTTATACAAAATGATAGGGATATTTCCAATGGACTCATTCTTGATCTACTTATGCCATGTGTGACACAAGGTATGAATTGATTGACATTCTTTAAGATAAAATCCTCATATTCATCATACTTATCAGCACAATAGTCTTCACAGTATGATTCATTATGTTTATCCTGTCCACTTTTGGATGTTTGCCTTTACGTGCCACTTGTTTTTCCATTCACAGCCCATTAGTATACTTCTATGTCTATAGCATCTAAACTAATACAAATTCTTGTTTGATGATTGCAACTTGCAAGTTGTGTTTCTTAGCTATAATTGGTCGAAGGCTTCATAACTTTTCTTTTTTGATTTTTTAGGTTATATTTTCACCTTAATATAATGGGCAAGAGGAAGATAGAAATGAAGAAAATAGATGAAAAAAAAAAGATTTGTTGCACTTTTGAAGAGAAAAGAGGGCCTATTCAAGAAGGCCTAAAAATTAGCTTTGGGTTTTGGTGTGGAAGTAGCTGTAATTGGGTTTATAGTTGGTGGAAAACCAATTGCCTTCAGAACTACTTCTGTGAATGATATAATAGACAAAGTGATAGATGAAGAAATTCTCAATGTCAACCCTAGAACTACTTATGTGAATGATATAATAGACAAAGTGATAGATGAAGAAATTCTCAATGTCAACCCTATCAATGAACTCCAGTGGGCAACTAAGTTGGAAGAAGACATAACAGCTTTCACAGAAAAAAGTCTTTGTGGATTCTTCTTTTCCGTAGTAATTCTATGATATATGTATGTAGTGTCCAATTCTTTAAATTCCTTTCTGTAAATAGGGAGAGAAGGTCTTTTAGCGTTCAATTTGTTTGTCAATATAAACTGCATCAAATTTTGCAGATCCTGTCCATAAATCATAAATGTAATATTTAATGCTGGTGTGAAAAGATTATCTTGTGGGTTGCATTTGATTGGTTTTATTTGGTTACTGTTTTTTTTTCTTTTTTTTTTAGTTGTTTTTGTGATTGCTGCTACTGTTATTATTATTAGTATTTTTTCTGAAATGGAGAGCTATTTTTGATAGCTTTTGATGTTGCAAAAGCATAGATCAGGATCACAAAGCCACTACAAACGCGATCAAGACCGCGTTGGCTTGGATCAAGCAATGGACGTAGAGATCCTTGACTGTCTACTAGAGATCAGCCATGTAGGACTCATTCTTCATAATCTTAGGGCAAGTATGTATACCCTTATGGAAAAGATGGTGATAAATGACTTATTCCTATTGGTTATAAGTATTCTAGTAGTCTACTACCACCCAGCCATATCTATTTATAGTAGTTGGTTTAGTAGATGATAGACTCTAACTCAAGTTATAATAGGATGAGGAAGAAGAGTTAGAAAAGACTCTCTCAATTGGAGTTTGAGTCTTAAAAGGATTAACACATCCTCTCTTTATCTAAATAGACTCCTTTGTGAGGGGTGTCCATCTGTATTGGGGCTACTATTAGTGGGTCTCATCACAGATGCCAACAATCTCCCACTCGCACCGAACAAGATTAATCTCATTAGATCTCAGTCATCCATCATTAAATTCTACAAAATTAAAATAAATCCAAAGAGTGGGACCTCCACAATGCCTATCCACGGAGAGAATGTAAACTAAGTCACCATCTGACTAGAATACACCAACTCACCAACACATCAGTCTGTCCTAAACACTCACATGACCACACTGGATTGAACATGAACTCATACCCTTGAATCGTGTTCAACCCACATTCGTGCTTATTCAACTTATCGATAGAAATCATTTTGCAAACATTTTTTTTAAAGAATAATATATTTACATATATAGATAGTTTTAAAATTGTTTGCTTAATTAAAATTTCAAAATCCTTGTTATGGCCCGGGCTGATAAGTGTCTTAAGCACGTATAAACATGAGTGTGATGTCAAGGGGTCTTCCCATGGACTTACGAGGGTCGGAATCAACCATGAAGCTTTTTTAGCACGATGGCTTGTAGGCTCATCTGTCGTCGTGGCTCATCCGCAGTTAAAGTAGCGTCGCCTAATCTCATTTTTCCAACACAGAGGTTGGTATAAGGACACAAGAGCCTTAGGAATCAGTTTACGCAAAAACTAACTCCAAGCTTAAGAGTCATCTATGGGACTAGCTTTCACACAGCAACTAGGATTCTAAGGTATCATCCAGCTACTCGTAGATAGGTCTTTAAACACGCATATCCATAGATACGTGTTGCAGTGTGAAACTGCATTAGCTTTACAAATGAGCCCATGCTAATATTTGTACCAATTCACTACTGCGCAAGCAAGTCGTCACAAATACAACCACACTTGGTTTTAAAAACAGGCTATCGGACTTGCTAGAGTGTTAGTTTATCCAATGACTAATGCTCAGCCTCATTCTATCTTGTGATCCACATCACCCCAATGCACACAAGACTAAGTCGACATTCCATACATCTGCATGCATGAATAAGATCCATATTGACCTAATTGACATATCACGCAAATGGATGCACCTCATCCTATCAGTCAATAAGACATCAAGGGCGGTCTTTATCCATGTGAGTGGATGACCAAGCTTGTTTGGTGCCGTGCATATCTTATAACACACGCTATTCTGTATTTGTTGCCAATATAACATGAATGATATAATATACATGAAAAAAAAGGGAAATGAATCATACATTGTATCCATAAAACAAGGAGAAAATGATTTATTAAAATATGTCCAATACACTCCAACTGAAATAAAGAATTACGTATAGTGCATTCCCACGTGCTTTGCATGAATCGCAACTAGCAATCGTGCCAAGGGTTTGGTCATCGGATCTACAGTCATTTCCAAAGATGGCGCATGAGATATTGCTATTTCTTTTGTTTCTACTTGCTCGCGGATAAAATACTACTTTCTTTTTAAATGTTTTGTCCTCTGATGAAGCTAAGGGTCCTTTGCTAAATATATAGCAGTTTTACTATCCGTTCTCAATTGAATGGGATCGTGAGCAATAGGTATGAGTCCCAAATCCAGCAAAAAACGTTGAATGCATATGGCCTCCATGGTCGCCAGTGCACAAGCAACATATTCAGCCTTTGTGGTCGACATGACAATACACTTCTGTTTCTTACTGGACCATGAAATGGCTCCCCCACCCAGTAAAATTGCATTTCCTGACGTGGATTTTCTGTTATTGGGATCATCCAAAAATGATGAATCATTGTATGCCAATAAGCTCAAGCTGCCATCTTGATAGCAAAGCATCATATCTTTTATACCCTTTAAATATTGGAAGATTAGTTTGATGGCAGTCTAATGAGCAATACTTGGGTTACTTTCAAAATGACTAACCAACCCAACCGCATAACATATATCGGGACGCGTGTACATCATAGCATACATAGAACTACCTATAGCACTAGCATAAGGTACAAAAGCCATCTTTTTTGTTTCATCATCAGATTGAGGACATTGCATTTTATTCAATTTACAGCCTTTGTCAATTGGGGTCTCAATGGGTCCAGCATTAGCCATTCTAAATTTCTGTAAAATCTTCTCAATGTAAGTCTTTTGGGACAGCCCAAGAAGGCGTTTTTTACGATCCCGTGTAATTTTAACCCCGAGAATGAACTCAGCCTCACCCAAATCTCCCATTTCAAAAGCAGTTGATAACCAAGCCTTGATCTCATTTAAAAATTCAATGTCATTGCAAGCCAAAAGAAGATCATCAACATAAAGGGATAATAACACAAATTTATGTCTAAATCACTTAATGTAAACACTTAATTATGGTTATGCTTTTTTACTTTTGGACTTTGATTCTCATGTTCTGTTCAAGTATAGCATCTTCACTTTAGATTAATACTTTTGACCACGGGCCTTAAATATTTAGGTCAATAATACTATTGGAACAAAAGAAAAAAGATTAATACATTTTTTTATTACTTTCCTTAAATATGCAGGTCAATGATTGGAACATTGGCGGGAGGAAGATATTACGACAATGATGTAACTATTGCTGTTATTTTGGGCACAGGAACGAATGCGGCACATGTAGAGCGTGCTCATGCAGTGTTATACTATACTGGCTATTATGAACTTCATTTATTTTTATTTAATTTTCAATTCAAACCATCGCATTTCATTATGAATTTTATTTATTTTCATAGTTCAAAGTCCTAAATTATTTTGAATTCTTTTATTTTGTGTATGGTTGGCCAAATCACACAATTGTTTCTATGGCTTTATTTTCAGTAATAGGGCAGGCATGTTGCAAAATCCCATAAGGTTCTTTGTATTTGTAATGATTGACCATTCTTTGGTTGGATGTTGGAGTTTTTTAGGGTTGAGTTGGGGTAGAACTCCTCTAGCCAACCCCTGATTGAATTTTTTTTATATATAACTGATCCTTGATTGTTAGGATAAGGCATTATTGTTGTTGTTGAGATGATGATGATGATCTATGATGCCTAGTTTTGTCATGGATACAACATGGATACTGTCACAACCCGAGCCCAGAGAATCGGATCAACTCGGGTCGGAGTGTTACAGATACCCTGTGGACAGGGTAGGGAGACATATTTTATACATAAAAAGTGAAGTATCGGACAGTATATGACACAATACATTGCCCATTTCGAAGTATCTGTGCAGCATAGATGAGTATGATTCAATGATAATTCAGACGTTTTTTTTTCCATGTGGAGTATTATCCTTTTTCTCGGGTGCACTGCATACCATGGGTGCAAATCTAAAGCCTTTCTATGCGCAAAAATATCCCGATCTTAAGCTTACCTATGCTTAAAAGAATCCTAAAGTGCAACACTGAAGGCCTCATCCTGTTTTTTCCTCAATCAGAACCAGAAAAATACAATGATAGTCAAGCATTTTTGCATCTATCTTAGTCCTAAATGGCTTAATCTGATCGCTTTTACGGCCCTTAACTGTCCCTAAGATCTGCCCTTTAAAATTCAAATTGTCCTTATAGTGATTCTGAAACCTTCATTTAGCACAGCCTTCAGAAGGAGTACAGGTATCCATTCAACTATCTGCTCTGGACCCATAAACTTTCCTTTACTCAGCCTAACTCCAGTCCAATTGATAACCCCTAATAGACCCTGATTTATACTTTATTCATCCACCCGATCTAGACCAAATTGAAATCCCAATCAACAGTCTAATCTAGTTGAAATCCAGTGCTGACTTCTCCCTGCAAGTTTCCATGAAATCTTTATATAGTTGACAGCCCAAATGACAGCCTGATAACAGCCCCAACTGCCTATTCAACCTTTAAAAAGTCCGTAAGTTTCCTTTCATCTTTGTCCTTAGATCTGTCATGTAACCAATCCTTTAATAGCCATCAAATCAGCAAGTAAACTACCTGAAGTTTCATCTCCTTTCCATTTGGCTGAATGGCCTAAACATGTCCCAGAATATCAGATCATTAGCTTGCTGCAGTCGGCCCCTATCTAGGAGATTCAGATCAACTTTAAGATGAGTTGCTCTTTCTAGTGCTACAAAATGGATTTACTTGAAAGTTGAATTGCACATTCGAATGACTTCTATATCTTGAAATAACTAGAATTCATACACCTCCAGGCTTTACCTTGTCCTTGAGTATGATTCTAATGACAGTGAAGAAAATTCCAAAGTTCTAAGAAAGCTTTTATGGTTGTAGAACACACTGGAAAATCTGATAAAGAAAGTGCCTATGGAAGACTTTACAGTAGAAGATCATTTGAATGAAATTCCACAGTAAAAAAAGATTTGTTTGAGCAAGAGCCAGAGACAACGCCTGGGATGTTAGATTTGATCACAGGATGCAAGAATGACTATCCTACTGTTTTTCCAATGATAGAACACTTGATTCCAAGAAAAGAATTCAATCGCAAGTTTGATATTGAAGATATTGAAACTAGAAGGCATTTGATCGTGTGCGTGTCATGTTACAAGTTATCAACATGGAGTGGGGAAACTTCCGTTCATCTCATCTTCCAATAACAGTATACAATCATGCATTAGATGTTGAGAGCTTGAAACCTGGTGAATAGGTAATTTTTTAATTTGAATTTCTTGTCATGTACATTCTGCTTGGCAGATTTGGACAGATTATGTGCAGATATTAACTTTTGAATGTCGACAGATCTTCGAGAAGATGATTTCGGGAATGTATTTGGGAGATATTGTATGTAGAGCGCTACATTGGATGGCTGAAGAAGCTGCCTTTTTTGGTGATTCTATTCCTCCCAATCTTAAAGTTCCATTCCTATTGAGGTGTGTTATTTCTATGCCTTTTTTTTTTTCTGGATGAACCTGGCTATCTATCCTTTTTTGTTTCATGGACTAAATCATACTCCGCTTCATCTCACAAAACTTTTTTGAAAAGATTATATGGAAAGAGTGAACTTTGTCAACTGCATAAAATATTAAACTAATGGGTCTCTCTCTCTCTCTCTTTCTCTCTCTCTCTCTCAATAAGAATGTACTTCATTGATTGCACCAATCCACTTATTGGTGTACTGGAAAGAATGTTGTGAGAGTGCACAATTCTTTTGATTTGATCACTTGAGTGAGCACCTAATATTATTCTTTTATGTAATGTTGTCCCTATGGATTTTTCTGTTATCAACTTAGATTATGATATTTATTGAGTACTGTAACCAGTCATCCTTCTGTTGGGTCATATTTTCTGCTTCTAGTCAAAGTTTTGGTGAACAAGCATTGTATTACAACTAGAACGAGGGCAAAATTTCCAAAGAAGCGAATCCAATGACAACCCACAGGCACCAAAAAAAAAATAATAAAGTAGAAAAGCACACAACAACTAGAGTGGGAGTATGTATTCGCAAAAAGCAACTACCTCTCGATGCATTGCAAGAATGACGAGCTATCACTCAGAAAAACTGAAGTTCAGGCTTGGTGAACACACACCTTGAGTACTTTTAATCTCAAATATTTAAATGTTACTTTGGTATCCATTAAGTTGGAGAGCACTCATGTTGCTGTCAAGTCTATTTGAAAAGTTCACATCTGTCCCACTTTGAAAACCACCTCAAACATTGGTGGGTTGCAGTAGTTGATCTACCGGTCTTTGTAATGATGGTTAGACATTTACTTTTTAGTTGCTGTTTGGAAAGTTCAAATCTATCTTCAAATGCATGTTGGTCATTGGCTGTGGCTACATTTCAAGTAATTGATGAATCTTTGTAAATTCTCTAGCTTATGATGATTAGGGATTTCAGTTTCATTTCTTATTTGGGCATTGACTGTTATGATGTGACATTTTGGATTTTATATTAGTCTTGTAATTGACTATATCGAACCTGTGGCCAACATGACTATATATCAGTTCTATGTTAGGTGTTTTAACATGGCATTTTTGTTGCATGCCTTTACTTGAAACACTTTCTTCCTAATGTCCAGCAGCTGAAATTTGTCTTTGCTAAAGTTCCATGTCTACCCCTTGTGTTTGTGTCTTTGTGATTCTGCAATTGATGAACCTCTCTGTTTGGTTGTATAATTTGAAAGGAATTGAAGGTTGTGATGCAATAACTAAGTTGTGTGTTGGAATGATTATGCAGGACACCTGATGTGTCTGCCATGCATCATGACGCCTCCCCTGATCTTTGAGTGGTTGGGAGTAAGTTGAAGGATGTTTTGGGGGTATGATTTTCTTGCTGAACGTTGCCTAAACTTCTAACTTCTATTAAATAAATGCTTTGGCTAACTGGATGGGCCCTCATGGATATGGCTAGCTAAATATGACTCAAAAACATTACGTATCATTTGGATATGCAACCTATAGAAGTCATTCATATTCTACAACTCAAGACCATTGCATATGACTGGGATATGCAATCATCACCATTCGCAGGTTGTTCATATTCAAAGATGGATGACGTTATTGATGTGGAAGGGTGATAACCTCAGAGAAATGTCATTTGTTATTGGAGATTTTGAATTCATGGAGAATCTTGAGCAACCATGATGCTTTTTCCCCCAATACTGATGGGTGTCAGGATGTACTTGAAGCTCATCAGATGGGTTTTGGGTCATAAAGTTTGAAAAGCCACCAACCTCCTCAAGGTGCATTTTCTTTTTTTTCCTTTTTTTTCCCCACAAAGCAAATGTAACTTGAATGCACAACTGACAACCCCATGGTTGTGATAATGAGCACCTTCTAACTCTACAAATGGGCTCTTTTTTATAAACCAAATGCTTATTGGATATGGTGGCTATCTGGTTTGCCATATGTAACGCTCCGATCCCCTTTGAGCCGGATTAGTGGCTCATTAGTGTGTGTTTTTGGTTGTTTTATTCTTTTAGACTTGGTTTTGGGTCTTGGATAGGTAGTGAGTGACCTTTGACCTGAGATAGGTAGTTCTAAGCCATTTTTCGTAATTTTGCTTTTGCTTTGCTTGCATCATATTTGCATCATCTTGGTGTCAGCACGTGTATTTTGTTGAGCTCGTTATATTCTATAACCGTGTCAGACCCATTTGGAGTCAATTGGAGAAGTTGGACCCTCGTGTGACTCGATTTGTAAATAACCGAAACTTACCGGACTTTGACCTAAACTCCAAAACCTATATATATGAGTTAGCTCCCAGGTGTCTCTCTCCCTGCTCCTTTGTCTTCAACGTTGCATGCAAGGAGAATCCAGGAGCTCCACGTTCTCTCTCTCTCTCTCTCTCTCTCTCTCTCTCTCTCTTTCGATTGGGTTTTTGCTACCCTCTGTTGGTTGGGTTCTTTCCCTCCTCTCATCTCTGTTTGTGGCTTTGGTAAGTGGGTTCTTTCCAAATCTCTTTCATCTTCATCTCCAATTGCACCTTCCTTTCTCTGTTGCTATGTCTTCATCTCATGCATGGTTTATTTCTTTGATTTGCTTTGATTTTAGTTGATTTGGAGCTTGGGTCAGTGGATTGATAGAGCTTTGAGGCAAGTATAAGTACAGGATTTGATAACACATATGGGTGTTTTGTTTGATTGCTTTGATTCATTCTTATTCCTTGTATAGAATGTTTTACAGCCATTTTCTAAGATGTTAGGATCAGTTGAGCTTGTTTTGACACATCTCTGTACCAAATTTCAGTTTCTGTACTCAGCCCGAATTCGTTTTCTGTATTGTACGGCTAAGCCGTAAATTTCTACGGCTCACTTTCCAGAGACTTGAAATTTCGAGTTTGTTCTACGGCTAGGCTACGGCTAAGCCGTAATTTGTTCTACGGCTGAGCCGTAAGCTAGCCGTGACCCAACCGTAACCCAGCCGTGAATTAAATCTCTGATCAATCGAAACTTTTCTGATATCAGTACTCTTACGGTGAAGCTACGGCTAAGCCGTGATGGTCTACGGCTAAGCCGTGGACTCCACCGTAGCTCAGCCGTGAGATGTATCAGATCAGAGGTGGAAGATGACAATTTAGCCGTGTTCTGAAGGGAACCACGGCTAAGCCGTAGTGCATGTTACGGCTAAGCCGTAAGATGCATACGGCTAAGCCGTAGGTCAACCATGGCTAAACCGTAAGACCTGAAAAATATGACTTAAACTTAGGATAATGGTGTGACTTTGTAGGGCTTATATACATGAAACCATACCCGTAAACCGGCCCAATGGATTCCTTGGATCGCATGACTAGTCTGTTAGGCTGTGACTTATTCATGTGAGTGTTGAATTACTGTTAAGCACCTCCCCATGGGTGTTGGTTTAAGGGACTTCGGTGCACATGAGGATTATATTGCAACACTAGGATGGCAACGGTGCATCGAATAACTTAAAACTACATCAACATGCACGGTTAGTGACAGTGAATAACTATATTAGGGCTGGCTTGTAATGAACCTTGACTCCGTATTAATCTGAGATGCATTGCATATTGTTTATGGTTTTGCCCTCTGTTCTGTTAACCTATGGTTATGCATTCCATAGTCATTTTGCTTTCGTCCTGTATATCTGTTTTATTCTCCGATCTGCACCATGCTTTGATCTATACGGTGCTTTGACTTAATCTATGCTATGATCTGTAGTTGGCTATGCTTTGTATATTCTCTGGCTTTGTATATCTCTGTTTGGTTGGGTATTCCCGGGTGGCTCTGCCCAGAGATTAACACGTGAGGATAAGATCCGGTCCTTGTCATCGGTGAGTCCAAAGCGGATAATCTCCCTTCTTTTAGCTTTGATTTGATTGGTATTAGTCTGGCTCTACTCAGCCTCAGCCCTAGGATGCCCGACGGGGTTACCTCTGGCTTAGATCTCTGTACCTCTGTATCACTGCAGTGTCGCTTTGTCTTGGGACCCCGGAACCCAGGAAACCGAGACCCACTTGTACCCTGGCCCGGTCAGTGGTGTTCTCTTCTACTCTGCTTTGCTCTGCTCTCTATTGGAGAGAATATGGTTAACGTAGTAGCCACTTAGTTCAGTATTTCTATGTTTTGATTCACTTATCATGCTTTACTTCTACGCACGCACGATTTGCTTAGCATACTAAGATGAAACTCTGAAATTATTATTCTGTCCTTATTTTGTTTGACACTATGAGTGTTTCATCCCTGTTACTTATATTTGTTGGATCGTTGTATTCATTTGTGTTGTCTGTGGTGTTGCAGGCACAGATCCCTTGCCCAGCTCTCCGGCGGTCGAGGAGGCTGCAAGGCCGAGTGTAGAGGCACCCTCCGGTTTGGCAGAGTGGGCCTGATCACCTCTGCCGAGGGCGTGCATGCATATCAGTGGCCTTTTGTTTTGAGTTTTGGTTTTTTTGGGGATTTGTATTTGGACACTTTGGACTTTGGACTTTATACTCTGTATATTTTGTATATCATGTTTTTGGATGTGTATTCAGATTTTGTATCAGTGGATTTATCTTTGTCTTTTCCGTTACGTTTTGTTTTGGCTTCCGCTATTATTTTTCTTGTTGCTTGCTATGATATGTACAGCTTCCACGTACGCTTAATTCGCACGTGTTAGATCCCTTGTGTGTGTGCATCTGGACTGGGTTTGGATGCATGTGCACGGGAGTACGTGTGTCACTGGTTTAGCTTTTCGCTAACCCCCGATTTCTGGGCTCGGGTCGTGACACCATAATATCTGATGCATTTTATATTTTGCTTAATTCCTTCAGAGTTCCAAACAAGCACAGAGCTTTAATATTTGATGGTTCTTAGCTTCTCTTATGTTTCCTCATCTCAGATTTCCAACACTTTCCTGAAAATACGCTTAGTAATTGTAAAGCTTTGTGACATTGTCGCAAAACGTGGAGCCCGTTTGGCAGCTGCTGGAATCTTGGAATGTTGAAGAAACAAGGAAGAGACACCATAAGAGACGGTGAGAAGCAGAGGACAGTGATAGCCATGGATGGAGGGCTATTTGAGCACTACACTAAATTCAGCCAGTACTTAGAGATCACCCTCAAAGAGTTGCTTGGAGAAGAGGTTGTGGGCGCCATTGTAATTGAGCATGCTAATGATGGTTCAGGCATCGGAGCAGCCCTTCTCGCTGCATCTCACTCTCGGTATCATGAGTATGAGTCTTGAGTAGGGTTGGGATGAAGCCCAAACTACTTTGTCAACATAAGAGTAAAAGAAGAGGGGAAACAAGATGAAAAAGAAAAGAAAAAAAGAGGGGAAAATACTGTTGTTTCAATGCCGATCTAGTTTTGAGATCGGTGTTGGTGAATCCTTAAGTTATTTCCATCCAACATACACTCCCAACTGAGCATTGGGTGTATAAATTTCTTTACTTAATAAATTGCAGGACCTGAAAGTGGACACGATATTGCCACTCAGGTTTGCCATTCCTTTTCTCTCTACTTAGTCTGCTAGGTTTTGGTGTTCCATTTTAGGTAGGGTTCGTAACATCTTGGGTGTTATCTGAATCTTCCTACTTGAGAATAAATGGAGGAAAGCAGTCAAAGAATCAGTAAGTTTTGGTGGATTGTTTTATTTATAGCAATAAAAGCAGGATTATCGGAAAGGCTATCATGGGCTTTAGCTGTTCTTTATTGCTTTCTGTTTATTGTTCTTAGCAAGGACTTTAGCTTCTTTTTGGAGGGTTGATGCTTCAAAAATTGCTTCCGACGAAATGTCAAGGCCCTTTTCTTTAGTGAAGCAATGCAGTAATTGTGTGCATACTCTTTAGTCAAGCATATAAGTGCTCTGTCTGTGTGTTCATGTTTAGAGATAGACATGTTGGCTTATGGCCCCAAAATGGCGTTCTGATTTAACTTGCATGCATATGTACCTGCTTCTATTTGCTTTTGTGTAAGAAATGTTCACCTATGAGTGGAAAACAGAATGTTCATATCCGGTCCAGCTCTAAGGTGCCCTCCTTCGATCATTACAGCCCTTTCTGCTCTTTCCCTTCGTCACTGATGAGTCTGCAACAAAGTGACTCACTCACATTGTTGTATTAACTATAAATCACCACCACCCAAAAAAAGATTTTTTTTCAGATTTTTTTATTTAAAAAACCATTAAGCATTCGGGTTGGTTAAATCATGGGGTAGAAATACTGTTATTAGGCTGATATTTTGCCCAACCCTGGCACATGTCCACGACGAGACCTTTCCATCGTTCTACACACACATTAATTGGCTTGCATCTGTTGGACCCCATGACTTGCATAACATATTATAGTATGTGATCTTATCATGGGGGAGCATCCGGGTGGGCCCCAAGCTTGGGCTTGCACTTGGGTTTGTTAGAGGTTCAGGGTTCGCCTAAGTCCATTCAATCCTATAAGTGTCACTTAGGGTGTAGATGTGAGGTAGATTATGGCAGAGTAAAATGAAAATTTTAAATTTTAAAATTTTCCCTTTTTTTTTGAAAAAATTCAAATCTCCCTCATTCTTTTTCAAAAAAAGTCAAAAAGTCATCAATAAAATACAAAAAAAAAATATCTGCCTTCCATAGAAAAAGTCAAAAAATTCCATATCAAGCAACTAAAAACAAGAAGTCATCTTAACTCCATCATATATTATTCTTTTTTTTATTTTGGATTTACTCTACTTTATTTTACTCTACCCCACATCCAAACACACCCTTAGAGTTATATGAGTCTATACTGCATGAAACCTTTTAAAAAAGTGTATATGAAAAGAGTGAAGTTTGTCAACAGCATAAAATCTTAAAATAAGAGGTTGCAAGGCCTCCTATTGTTTTTTTTTTTTTGGGGTGGGGTTTTTTTTTTTTGGCTTAAATGAGGGCAAATGGGCAGCTAAAAAAATGGTAAAAGAAAAAAAAATCACAAAACAACTAATCTAGAGCAGAGTTCATAAGCAGGTAAAAAAGTGTATACATAACCAAAAAGCGTAGGCCAAGAGATGAGCAAAAGACTACATTCTCAAAAAACGTCAAACTTAAAGATGCTTGCAATAATAAAGAGCTATCACCTAGCAATAGCTGTAAGTTCAGGCACGATGAAAACTTGTTAGAGTATATTTAATAAAGAATATTCAACTGTGACTTTGGTATCCATTAGTGTTGTTGTTTGGAAAGTTCAAATCTTATCCCCAATTGCATATCAGCCATTGGTTATTTGGTTGGGGTTTGCATTTCAAGTAATTGGCTAATCTCTGCAACTTCTCTAGCTTATGATTATTATTTGAGCATTGTTATTATGACATAACTTTTTTTGTTTCGTTATATGTCTTGCAATTGATCATTATATGGATCATGTGACCAACATGAGTATGTATGAGTTCTATGAAGCTGTTTTAACATAGAATTTTTTTTTGCATGCCTTGACTAGCAGTTGTTTTTTCGTAAATATTTAATTCGAGCATTAAGCCTGAGCTTTGTCTTACAAGAAGGATATCTAATTACAACATCCTAATTACGTTGCCAAAGAGGGACTAGAGTCTAGAAGTGTGGAGAATTGGGAGCCACTTCATACTCTTTACATGACCAAAGAGGGACTAGCTAGTAAATTTTTAATCAAGGTATGTCACACCGCTGCAAGATATTCACGACATGTTTCATGGATGGCCTATGAGAAGGCTCTCTCACTGTGCAGTTGAGCCCCAAGTTGAACACCAAAATCATCTTATTCAAGTAGATAAGTTCTTGTTTAAGCTCCTCATCAAGTGCTTCCACCAAGTCCTTCCCCTCTTGCAAATGATGCCACGCCCATTCCACTGCGATTCGGAATCGGCTCGGCCAATCCAGCAGTCTTGATTCCATTGTTGCTGCACCATTTCTCTTCTTAAATAGCCAGCGGTCTAAGCTCCCGTTCTCCATGTACTCGTACACGAGAAGCTTCGAATCCTCATTGGAAAAGCAACATAAAAGTTTGACGATATTGGAGTGTCGGATCCGACCCAGTATCTCAATCTCCGCTTGGAATTCTTTGTCCAGATTTGCATCTGACTTGTTGCCGTTTGAGATTTTCTTCACAGCCACCACCATGCCATTATCACCCGTTGGGTTTTCCACGGAGACCCGATACACCTTCCCGGATCCTCCGCACCCAATAAGGTTGCTTTGGACCAGCCCGTTTAAGATGTTGTCCTCCGTGAAATTCAGCAGTTGGAACGAGGTAAACTTCCACGTGTCGAGATCGTTCTCCCCATGTCTCTGCTTTTGCCTGTTGTTCCTGTTGCTGCTGCGATGTTGTGTAACGAACCATGTGAGGAAAAGCGAGAACGATGAAGCCCGAGATGGACAAGATGGAGAGTAGAAGTCGAGCCGATCTTTTGGAGGAGGAATGGCAAGAGCGGATGTTGATCGAGTGGTTGGAGTTAGATGTGCATAATCCAGAGTTGTTGAGGAAGCTGGTCTCGAACTCCATCTTATCAAACCCGTCTGGGATCTTTCCGTTGAGTCTGTTCGACGAGAGATCGAGTTTGACGAGGTGAAGGTATCTGAGTTCCAGCGGGATCTCACCGGAGAGTTGGTTTCCTGATATGTCAAGAGAGTTGAGTGCGTAAATAAACCCGATCGCTGGAGGAATTCTGCCTGTGAGCTGATTTTTGCTGAGATTGAGGGCGTTACGAGATTTCCAGGTAGTGCAATTAGACGGTATCTCTCCGGAGATTCTATTTTCTTGTAATTCAAGCGTCTGCAGCCAAAAGAGTGCAGTCAGCGTTGTCGGAACTTTTCCAGTAAACCTGTTGCGATTCAGTCGTGCGGTTTTCAAGTTGGAGCATTTGCCGAGGGACTCCGGCAGGAATCCGCTGAGATTGTTACAGGAAACGTCAAGCAGACGGAGTTTGCTGCTGTGGCACAGGCTCTCCGGCAGCTTGCCCGATAGTCTGTTGATGGAGACATTAAGATTCACAAGATTGGAATAAAGTCCTAATTCTGGAGGCAGAGCCCCAGTGAAGCCGTTGTTGGAGAGATCGATTTCCTCCAGAGAAAGTAGCCGGCCAATACCCGCCGGGATCTCACCGGAAAGTTGGTTTTTGAAAAGATAAAAATACGTCAAATTCACAAGTTTTCCAAAATCTTCTGGAATTGTTCCAGTGAGCTGGTTTATAGAGAGATCTAAGCCTAGCAGGCCGAGAGCCTCAACCGTTCTCGGAATATCACCAGACAAGCTGTTGTTGGAGAGATAAAGTGCGAACAAATTCTTCAATCTGAACATATCACTCGGAATGTCGCCGCTCAATTTATTGTCTGAAAGGTCAAGCCACCCGAGATTGGTTAGATTCGTGAGAGATGCAGGAATCTCACCGACCAGATTCGAGTTCCTAATCCAGAGATTATTGAGCTTCTTCAACCGGCCGAACTCAGGCGGGATTCTCCACTGTGGCCTGATCGAAAGGCCACCGAGAAACAAGGTTTCGAGATTTTCCATATCCGCCATCTCCCAAGGGACAGATCCGTTGAAGAGGTTATTGCCGAGGAAGAGACGGATGAGATTCGACATACGACCGATAACCGGCGGGATGTCGCCGGTGAAGTTGTTGCCTTCGAGGTACAAGTAGCGGAGGGAGGAGAGGCGGTCGATGTCGGGAGGCAGGCGACCGACGAAGTGATTCCACGAGATGTCGAGGTGGTGGAGATTGGAGCAGTTGGAGAGGTAGATGGGGAAGGGGCCGGGGATGTTGTTATGGTAGACGTCGATTTTGGTGAGATTGGTGAGTTGGCAGATGGAGGGGGGGATTGGGAAGGAGAGGTTCTTTTCATAGAGATTGATTTCGGTGATGGTGCCATCGGTGGGGGTGCATGTGATCTCAGGCCAGGAGCAGTGGTCTCCATTCGAGTCGTCGGTCCAATTGGAGAGGGAAGGTGGGTTTCCCCATTCTCTCTTCAGATTTAGAAGAATTCCCTGCTCCTGCTGCTGCTTTAGCTGTTGTTGTGAGTTTTGTGGTTGGGGATTTGACTGCAAGGGAAGGGAGTGGAGAAACAGGATAAGCAGCATAAGGGGAGAAACAAAACGGGATTGTGTAATTGTCATCATTTTTGTAAGGAGGGAGCTGTTTTGTGTTTTGCTTTCCGTTCCCAGTTGAGAGAGACGATACGTGTGCTCGAAACGGGCGCATTGAACTAATTTTTTTTAATTAGCTCATGATGTAAATAGTGCTCGAGTCTATTAGTCTTTGGCACAATCACTCGAGTCAATCAGTTAGTCAAAAGGGAAAAGGATGGAACACTATTATTTTATTTTAATTTTTATATTCTCACACCAAATGCACCAAAGTCAAGTGAGTCAAGCAGGATCTTTGGGCAGAGATACTATTTTCATATATTGTTTTGGGTTTAATTTCAAAAATCAATAGTTTGGTTTTGAATTTGATTTGACATGGGTGGAATGATATGAAAATTTGAGGAAAATTGGTTATGTTGAGTTTTTTCATCCATTAACTTTAAATAACTTTGGCTTAAGGTGAACTTGGGATTTTGAAAGAAAAGAAAAAAGAAAAAGAAATGAAAAAAAAAATCATTTAAGGTTTCATCACAACTCAAAGTAAGGATTCATGACTTTACACCAGTCGAAACTTGGTTTGGCAAACTCCCCCGCATTGGACCACTGAGCTGGGGAGTGTTGGGCATTTTCTTCTTGATTCCTTATGCAGGAATTGTACTTCCTCTTCCTTCCAAGTTTCATCAATGATAGGTGAGTTGCTTTTCTCTCTTCTTCTATTCTTTGTAATGGTCGAATGTATGGTTTCAGCTTAGCATTGACTTTTCTTTTGATTGCTAGTGGATTCTTCATATATTGATCGATGCACACGTCTCACATGCTACACTTCATCTTCTCCAAGAGGTTGCACCAAAACCCATCCCCAAAATTTCAAGGACCGCTCACGGTTCTTGGTTTTCTCTTCACACTTTTTTTTTCAATTGAAGCTAGGGTTTGGGTTCCTTGTTTTGGGTTTCTATTCATATTGATTCATCCTCAACTAGTGGATAATGTTAGAACCCAATTCAGGCACATCCCTAAGTCACGGCCTGTTTTGTTTACTGTCTGTTCTCCTCCTTTTTTTTTTTTTTTTTTTGTGTGTGTGTGTGTGCGTGCAATTTTGGGTGCTTGATTCAATCAACAACCTTAATGCGAAATTGCGCTTTGGACATCACCACAAGTTCATGGATTTTCATCATGCCAGAGCACTGTCGGGACATGTCCTTCGGTCAGGGCTAGGCTAGACCTCAACTGTTCTTCCTTCTTTCTTTTTTGTTTTTTATTTGTTTGCCTCAATCTCTATTAAGAAATTTTGAGATGGTGTCAGTCGTAGCACTAACACAGAAGTCACAAAGTCTTTGAGTAGCAAAACCCGCTCTATTTTGTGGAATATGCAGAGTCATGATGACTGCCTCTATCTTCTTGCACCCCTCTCTGTCACAAGACTTGACTTTCATGACTTCGTTTTGGGATTTCCTGAAGTTGAAATTGGAATGGCATTTTAGCAAGCTATTCACTTAACCTCCAAAATCAGACTTGACTTTTATAATCGTCATGACGTGGGTCACTGACCTCATCCTCCTCGCCTTTGCCAGTCGCCCGCTGCATTCACTGGTGGCCAAGGGCGAAAGATTACGGTCGACATAACCTACTTTGCAATGAAGATGGTGATTGAGAAAGAGAACTTAGGGACAGCTGCCTGCGAACCTGGCCATAGCTGCCTGTGCTATTTCAACTTTTTTGCTCTCAACTAGAGGAAGAAGATGACTACTGCATGGCTAAAATTAGGTGATGATGATGTGGGGATCTGTTGTAATTTTCATGAATTAGGATTTAGGGAATTTATACTAGTTTGAATGATTTTCTTGGCAGCTATAAATAGTTGTTCATGAAATCATCAATCTCAAGTACAAATTTACCGTATGAACCATGAACGGTTTAGCAAAGTGTGAATGTTTTCAGTTTGTTGAAGGGTCTATTATATTTGTAAAGTTTTTATTTGACTAATTAATGTAAGAATGGTTTGGAAGAGAGAAGAAATGAATAGTCATGGGAAGGTGCAGAAGAAGAAAGAGTTTATGGTCATACATATTTTTTTAGGTGGAACTGTGGTTTTTGCCGTTGCAAGGGCACTAGTGTTCTCCCATGATCACCCAAGTCCTTTTTACAGAAAGAGGAAAACGAAGAGTCGGGCGGCTGCTGGGGATTTTTTCCCCCTTTTTTACAAAAAAAAGAACCTCCTCTTAAATTCTTAAAACTTTGAGTATAAGGTTGCTGGTGATTGGGAACTGACATGAATAAGTTGAACATGGGGTGCACCACAATTTGCCCACTCACGCTTGGCATATCATTGCGGCGACAGAGGATTCAGACTCTCTAGATTGTCTTTTAAGCGGGCGGGCCCAAATATATAGTTGAATTTTCTAGGCAAATAAGGTTGAGTTTTAGGGTTGGGTCGGATAGGACCAGACCAAATTGGCTGGATCTGTTGAATCTGAATGGATCAAATTCGATTAGATCTTATCGTAGCTTCAGGTTCAGGTGCCGTACCACGACCGGTGAGCAACTAAACTATCTCCTGAATCATTTGAATTCGGGGAAGCTTCAGGTTCAGGTACCAGACCGCCATCAAACCGAAAAGGAGGGGCACAGCGAACCACTACCAAGAGGCCAAGGTAGCTTGCTTACTTTCAGCCACTTGTTAAAAAGAAGTGCAACTTGATTAGCTGGGGGAATGAATGGGAAGGGAATATGGTAGATTATTTGATTCCATTTCTTCCTTTGGTAAGGATTGGTAACACATGGAGAAACCATTCAACATGAATGCATTATGAAACTTTTTATACCATTGCCGTGAGGATTGTTTAAGGCCATAGATTGATTTATTGAGTTTACAGACTTTGTCTTTATAGCCCTTTTCCACATATCCTATTGGTTGTTTCAAATATATCTCCTTCTCAAGATCGCCGTTTAAAAAAGCGGTCTTAACATCCATTTGATGTAATTCTAAATCCATGTGAGCAACAATATATAAAATCATGCGGACAGAAGAAAACCTCATCACAGGGGAGAAAGTTTTCTCGTAGTCCACACCTTCTTTCTGCGTGAACCCCTTAGCCACATGCCTAGCCCTAAATTTGTCAATGGAACCATCAACCTTTTGCTTAATTTTTAAAACCCATTTATTTGTAATGGCTTTCATATATTTGGGAAGGTCTACTAGATCCCACACATGATTTTTATGCATAGAACTGATCTCATCATTCATTGCGAGTATCCATTCCTTCAAGTTTATTGATTTCATTGCTTCTTGATAAGAACATGATTCATCCTCATCAATTGCTATGTATGCATAAAAAGTTCCCTCAATGTCAAAGAATTTCTTTGGAATTAACCCACAAGAAGAACGATGAAGGGCATTTTGATCACTCCCATTTACCTCTAAGTTCGTAGGATTTCTCCCTCTAAGTCCAGTAGGTGATGTTGGTTCCCCTGAAAGGCGGATTCATCTGTTTCAAAAAGTTCGATGGATACCCTTGTCTTCTTCTTTTCAGAGTATTGAAACTCGAAGAAATCTACGTCATGAGATTCCATTTCAATCAATCTGCCATTAACATCCTCATGAACTAAAACGTATCCTTTTGACAACTCAGAATATCTTACAAAGATACCTAGAATTAGTTTACGCTCTAATTTGTTTGGATGTCGGAGTAGTACATGCCCTAAAGAACTCCAAAGGCATAGATCTCCCAAAGAATGTTTCCTACCGGTCCACAACTCATATGGAGTTTTGGAATAGATTTGGAAGGGACTATATTTAAAATATATACTGCAGTTAGCAGTGCATCACCCCAAAAGGTAATTGGTAAATTGGCATGATCCATAATGGATCTTACCATCTCTAAAAGAGTCATATTCCGTCTTTCCGCCACTCCATTTTGTTGTAGAGTATATGCCATAGTTAACTGTCGAAAAATACCATTTTCCATGCAAAAACTTTTAAAAATCTTCGAAGTGTATTTTCCACCTCGATCGGTTCTTAAGGTCTTGATGTTTTTATCAAACTTATTTTGAACTTCTTTTGCAAAAATTTTGAAATAATCAATTGCCTCATATTTGTGGGAAATAAAAAACACACAACCATAATGAGAAAAGTCATCAATGAAAGTAATAAAATATCCAGTTCCTTGTCTATTAGCGACATTTATTGGTCCACAAATGTCGGAGTTGATAATTTCAAGGGTGGCTTTGGATCTTTCAGCCTAAGGAAATGGTTTTCTAGCTACTTTTCTAGTCACACATGACTTATATGAAGGCAAATGTACTTGTGTGAGAGATCCAAGCATTCCTCCCTAGACAACCGAATCATTCTTTCTTTTCCTATGTAGCCCAAACAAGAATGCCACTTAATAGATTCGAAACTCATGCCATGTACAATAAAAAATTTGGAGAATTCAACCATACTATTATTAAAATCCAAAACATATAAGTCTCTTACAATAAATCCCTATGTATAAATGGAATTATTTTTCGTCATTATAGTATCATTAGGGGTCAAGATTTAAAAAATAACTAATTTTATAAACTGATTGTAATTAAATTTTTACAAATGACAATGTTCAAAGATTAGAAAATAAAAATTTTTGAAAAATTATAAAGCTTTATGAGAAGTAAGAAATTAATACAAATTTTTTTTGACATTGGGAATTATTCATTGGGATATAAAATATTTTGGTTTTTCTTTTAATTTTGATGAAATATTTTAATCATGATCGATATTATAGATAGATTTAACTCCAATTGGAGTGACATAAATTGTAAGATTATTTTGATCAAAGTAAAACTTACATGCTCCAAGAGAGAGTAAGTTGTGTTGTAGGACTTCTCCTTTAAAATGGAAGTTGCCGAAATTGAGAGGCACCGAGAACAAGAGAGGAAGGAGAGGCGGTACTCCGCTCATGGCTCGGATGCTGATGAGAAACCCACATCTCCATCTCCAACTGCTTGTTGTCGAATTAAGGACCAGGCCCAGGCCAAGATGGGCTTCATCTAATCCTTCTCCTCCTCCTGAAGCCCCCAAACCCGAGAAGAAGATCTCTGACCGTCTATCCGCCGTTATCCATGCTGTTAACGATCGCAAGCTTCCTCCCGAGCTCCGTGGCTGATCCAACGCTATCAGGTATAACATATCTATTCCTCAATTCAATTTATATATACCCCCCTCGTACACGAATCAATTCAGATAAAATGAAGGGAAATTTGATTACCCAGTGAATGTTTGTGGAATTGCCTATGAGGTGTCGTTGGGTTTTTTTTCTTTTTAGCTTCTTTTGATTGATTGATTGGCTGCTTTCAATCCTTTGTGAGATTTTTTTCAATTGGGTTTCTAATTAATTCACAAAAGATGTGGCCTTTCTTATCAAATTCAAGAAATCCATTTCGGGATGTACTCAAAGTAGTGAAATCTGGGGCTGGCTATGGGCATCTCTGTGCAATGCGAAAGTGCAGAATCCTACTTCCACCCTCCCTATTGGACTTGCTAAACCCTCTCCGTCACGGAAAAATAATATAAAAAACGTGTGCTTTTTCCATGTGGAAAACACATGATCCTTCTGTTATCAACCGCGTCCTTTTGGGAGTTCTAATTTTCCCCTCAATTCTATTTACAAGTGTGTTTTAAACAACCCCCTCCCTCAATCATATTCCTTTCCACTTATTGTGGGCCTAGTGTGTGTAATATTAGAATTCAAGAAATTAACAAATTCTCTGTTCTGAAAATGGTCACGTCGGTTTGTTTATTGGTAAAAATAGAGTTTTGTGTAAAAAACTCCATGGTTTTTACCCAAGTGTGGTACTGATCTTATCACTATGGCCTCACTACAAGATTCATGTCTCGTTGGAATTCCACTAGAAGACAATGTCAAATACAACAAGGAAGATGATAATATTCTGTATGCCAACTTTGTACTAGAAGCTTGTTGGGAGTTTAGTTCATTTAACCTTCACCAGACCTGAGATTGCCCACGCTGTTAATATCCTTTGTTGATTCATGAAAAATCTACGACATCCCATCTAGCTGCAGCTCATAATGTCCCTGCTTATGGGCTGGAATCTGGATGTCCCAATTATTGACAACCAACATCAAGTTGGTGTATGCACCTTGCCAATTCATTGAATATCGAGCTCCAAAATCATCTTCTCCATGGTTTGCTTTCGAAGCTTTGTTTTCCTCATAATTGTCCCATACCACTTAATGTGGATAATATAAGTGCTATTGACATCACAACCAATCCAGTATTTCATGAGCTCACCAAACATATTGAAGTGGATTGTTATTCTACATAAGAAGCCTATGGTCTCAAAGTCATCACCTTTGCCCATATGCCATCAAATCTCCAAATTGCTGATATTTTACAAAGGCCTTACCCTGTGAGTCTGTGAATAGCATCAATTCTTCAAATGCAAATTGTTCAAGGTTGATTCCCAAGCATCATTTTGAGAAGGCTGTCTAATGTACAGCCAACAGCATAGATGGCCATTGGTAAATGACCCATAATCCTGCTGTAAACTAATTGGTAAGTTTTTGGAACAATAAGATTAGGATATATGCAGTTAAAATTCTAACTTATCCTCTTTGTATAAAAAAACGAATATAAATAGACCACTATTGGAACGAAAGAACCGCGTAGCTTCTCTCTTCAGTCTCTCTCTTTTCAAACTGTATAATTACATACACACATTATATGCAAGGACTTCAAATTGAATTATGGTTTGGGATGTCTTGTCAGTTTTTCAAAAATGAGTTTATTCTGCTTTCCTCTTCTACTGATGATATTATGAAGAGGACTTGGGCTTTCTTTCATATTTCATATTTTGTTCAACCATATGTCACCTCAAGAATAATGTAAGGCCCTGGAGTTGACAAGATAAATTTTCATTGAACAGATCAAAAACTGATATTATGAATGTAGTAGAGCAAAGAATATGGCATTCCATGGAAGAAGGCCAGTTTGAGAACTTACCAGGGAAAGGTAAGCCCTTGGAGTTGAAGACTAATCCACATGCTGATCCTGCAGAAGACACCTTGTATAGGATTCTCATGAGAAATGGATGTGCACCTGAGTGGGTTGAACTCAACAAAGAAATACGTTGCAAAATCAATGAATGGCGATTGTCCCTGAAAAAAGCATGGGCTAAACGACTGGATGGACATGATGCCAAATGGGTTGAAGAATCAGAGGCTCTTAAGGCACAGCTGCGTGCAATCAATGACAAGGTAACCATTTTAGCATTCTCTCTAATATTATTTATATGAAAAAAAAAATGTTTGAAGCACCTAATAGAACCTCTATAGAAAATGATGAGTGCAAATGAAAAATGCAAACTAAGTTTCAAATTAAACATTTTGCAGGTTCTTCATTATAATCTCATTGTACCATTTGGGCGGCAGATGTTCAGACTTAAATGGGAGAAAGAATTAAGTCAAATGGAAAGATGATACATTGTGCACTGTGTTTATTTTTGGTATCTTATGTCCCCCACAAGCATGATGTAAGTATTGCAATGTGTTGTATTATTGCATATTTTTGTTCGCTAGGCACAATAAACATGCATTAGAGCAATGCATTGGCAGAAGTATTTTTTCATACCCATGCGTAAATTTTAGGGACCAGAAGTTTATAGTTATATAATAACAACTGTGCGTACACTTGTAGTTTTATCTTGGTGACAAGACAATGCTAATGTCCTCTGCTATGTGAAGTATTAGTGCATATTTTTGTTCGCTAAATGCGCAATAATCATCATGCGTAAGGGCAACACATTACCAACGTATTTAGTTATACCTAGAATAGATTTGAGTGACAAAATAATATTATAATATACGTGTGTATGTATAAGAATTGCAAGGCATACACGTATAGTTGTATCTTGCTTACAAGACAATAATAATGGCATTTACCAAATCAGTCAATGACTTTTTTTTTCCTTTTGTGCTTTCCCCCTGTTATGAACCTATGCTATTAATGTTATTTCTAATTGTACGAGCAAATAATTCTCATTGATTTTCACACTTCAGTTAACTTTTGAAAGAAATACATATGTAGGATTGTTGCACTTATGGTTGCTAAAAGATTGCAACAAATGGATAAATGGATTTTAAGTGTGATCTTATCAACCCCACTCGAAGTGGATGGCCATGTCTGGACGGTCACCTGGGTCTATAGATTTGAAAAGCTTCAGGAGTGGAATTGAGTCCTTTGCTCATTATATTTGCTAATTGGTCGTCACTAGAGATGTAGACAACTTGTAAATGGCCACTAGTAACACTTCCTCCAAAAAAAAAAAGAAAAAAAAAGTGCATCAATTTCGATATTATGTGTTCACACATGAAAACTGGATTGGCTGTGAGATGGGTGGTACCAATATTGTGAAAATGTAAAATTGGACATGATTTAGGTTTGACTCCCCTATTTTTTAGGATAACGATAGCTATTGTATCTTGGATGGAGCAGATAAGAGAGAACCATAATCAGCTTCAAAGCTTATTTTTTATATTGTAGGTTGCCTAGATGTAGATTACTACTGATATGGACAAAGGAAGATGGTTGAGCCTGATATGGAATCTTGGTCATCAATGCAACCGTCCCAATCAGCATTACAAAATGCATGTATATTAAGGGCACTAGGAGGAGGCAATTCAAAGACCATAATCGATTGTCCCTCTAAGATATCAAAGGATGCCTTTAGCAGCATCTAAACACGTTGTGCATGGAGCATGTATAAACCAACATATCTTGTTTAGGGCATAGGCAAGATCAGGTCTTGTCATAGTCCAATCCTGTAAGGAGCCTACTATTCTTTTGTATTCAGTTACATCACATAGAAGTTCACTATCATATTTAGATAATAGCTTGCAAATGGAGAGGAAATTAGTGTACAACCTTCCATGTTGAAATAAGGTAAAATGTCCATAGGATACTTCATTAGACTTGCGAAGAATCCCTTATCTGATATGTGGGCTTGCATACCTAAGAAAAAGTTCTGGTCCCCCAGATTCCTCGTGCTAAACTGAGTTGGGCAAGGTGTCCATCGATCATGGAAATAGTCCCTTCGGAATTACTTTATGTGACAATAAGATTGTCCACATAAAGCAGTTAAATAATAGTGGATGCACCATGGGATTTGATGAACATGGGATGATGAATACGACAACGGCAAAACCCCAAATGGATTAGATAAGAACTGAGGCTTTGAAACTAAACTCTTAGGGATTGTTTGAGTCCATAGATGGATTCATGAAGCTTTCAAACGTAAGAAGAATCTAGTGGATCGACAAATCCTGGGGCCTGTGCAATATATACCTTGTCACATAATCTACCGTGCAAGAAAGAATTTTTCACATCTAGTTGGAAGGGCCATTAATGAGATAGAGCATCAAAAAGAACAATCTTGACCAGCTGGGGCTTCACTACCAGACAAAACGCATCATCAAAATTAATCCCATGTTCTTTATGTTAGCCCTTGGCAACTAGGCATATGTGGGCTTTGTCTCTCTGAGGTGAGCTATCTGACTTCTACTTGAATTTTTTATATACTCACTTACATCCAACAGTATTACCATCTACCATTAGGTAAAGGTAGAACAGGAGTCCATGTGCCTCGTTTTAAGCTTGAATTGACCTCATCATTCATTGCTAGAGTCCAATTGCAGTGTGGATGAGTTGAAAGAAAAATTGATGACAGATGCGCACGATGCCCGTATGCGATGCACCCAGGGAGTACAAAGATGTACCGGAACTTGAAGGATAGATTTTGGTGGAACAATATGAAGCGGGAGATCGCAGGGTTCGTAGCTCGATGTTTGACCTATCAGAGGGTGAAAGCTGATCATCAGCGACCTCCAGGATCATTGCATCCATTACACACTCCGCAGTGGAAGTGGGAGCACATTACCATGGATTTCGTCTCCGGTTTTCCGCCGACCAGTAGAAAGAACAATGCGATCTGGGTAATAGTGGACAGATTGACGAAGTCAGCACATTTCCTTCCGTTCAAGAAAGGGATGATGTTCACAGAGATGGCCAGGAAGTTTGTTGACGAGATAGTCAGATTGCATGGCACCCCAGTATCGATTGTGTCTGATCGCGACAGTCGTTTTGTGTCTTCATTCTGGAGAGCATTTCAGGAAGCTATGGGCACGAAGTTAAGCTTTAGTACGGCATACCACCCCCAGACTGATGGGCAGTCGGAGCGTACCATTCAGACGTTGGAGGATATGCTCAGAGCTAGCGTGCTGAACTTTGAGAAGGAATGGGATATGCATCTGGCATTGTGTGAGTTTGCCTACAACAACAGTTTCCACGAGAGCATTAGTATGGCACCCTATGAGGCTCTATATGGACGCAAGTGCAGGACCCCAGTGTGCTGGGAAGAAGTAGGAACAAGAAGTTTCCATGGTCCGACAATCATTGCTGAGACGACAGAGAAAGTGCAGAAAGTGATAGAGAATCTGAAGATTGCTCGATCCAGGCAGAAGAGCTACGCTGATACTCGGAGGAGACCTTTGGCATTCCAAGTCAGAGATTGGGTGTTCCTTAAAGTTTCTCCGATGAAAGGCACTGTGCGGTTTGGTCAGAAGGGCAAGTTAGCTCCGAGATATGTGGGACCATTTGAAGTCAAGAGCCGAGTTGGAGATTTAACCTATCGGTTAATGCTTCCAGTTGAGTTCTCCGGTGTTCACGATGTATTCCATGTGTCGATGCTCCGTAAGTACGTGCCAGATCCGAGCCATGTGATTCGATATGATGACATTCAGATTTAGCCTAATGCAACTTACGTTGAGCGTCCGCTCCGCATCATTGGTACACGAGAGCAGATTCTCCGTACCAGGACTATTAGATGGGTTAAAGTGTTGTGGGAGCATCATGGTCCAGATGAGGCTACATGGGAGCTAGAGGAGCAACTAGCGCGCCAGTACCCTCAGCTCTTTGCGTAGGTAGGTGGTCATTCCGAGGACGGAATGATTCCTAGTGGGGGAGGATGTAACACTCCGATCCCCTTTTGAGCCGGATTAGTGGCTCATTAGTGTGCGTTTCTGTTAATTAATTCTTTCGGACTTGGTTTCGGGTCTTGGATAGGTAGTTGAGTAACCTTTGACCTGGGATAGGTAGTTCTAAGCCCTTTTTCATAATTTTGCTTTTGCTTTGAGTGCATCATAATTGCATCATCTTGGTGTCAGCATGTGTATTTTGTTGAGCTCGTTATTTTCCGTAACTGTGTCAGATCTATTCGAAGTACATTGGAGAAGTTGGATCTTCGTGTGACTTGAACTGTAAATAGCTGAAACTCATTGGCTGTTGATTTAAACTCCCAAAACTATATATATATGAGTCATCCTCCACGTGTCTCTCTCCTGCTCATTTCATTGCCTCAACGTTGCATGCACAGCTCTAGGAGAGCCACGTCCTTTCTCTTCCAATTCTTCTCTCCTCTTCGTTCTCTTCTTCGGTCTTGTTGGTGTTGGAGTTACATCTCTTCCGATTGGGTTTTCTCTTCTCTCATCTCTGTCTATTGCTTGAGGTAAGTGGGTTGTCACGACTCGAGCCCAGAAATCGGGGGTTAGCGAAAAGCTAAACCAGTGACACACGTACTCCCGTGCACGTGCATCCAAACTCAGTCCAGATGCACATACACAAGGGATCTAACACGTGCGAACAAAGCGTACGCGGAAGCTGTGTATATCATAGCAAGCAACAAAGGAAAATAGCGGAAGCCAAAACAAATGCGGAACGGAAAAGACAAAGATAAATACAATACTAGAAAACCAAATACAAGTCTGAGTACACGACAAAATAAAGATGTACAAATATACAGAGTACAAAGTCCAAAGTCCAAAGTACCAAAATACAAAATCTCAAAAACCAACTCAAAACAAAAGGCCACTGATATGCATGCACGCACTCGGCAGAGGTGATCAGGCCCACTCTGCCAGACCGGAGGGTGCCTCTACACTCGGCCCTGCAGCCTCCTCGACCGCCGGGGAGCTGGGCAAGGGATCTGTGCCTGCAACACCACAGACAACACAAATAAATACAACGATCCAGCAAATACAAGTAACAGGGATGAAACACTCATAGTATCAAATAGAATAAGGACAGAATAGTAAATTCAGAGTTTCATCTTAGTATGCTAAGCAAATCGTGCATAGAAGTAAAACATGATAATTGAATCAAAGCAGAGAAATACTGAACTAAGTGGCTACTACGTTAACCATATTCTCTCCAATAGAGAGCAGAGCAAAGCAGAGCAGAGGAGAACACCACTGACCGGGCCAGGGTACAAGTGGGTCTCAGTTTCCTGGGTTCCGGGGTCCCAAGACAAAGCAACACTGCAGTAATATAGAGATACAGAGATCTAAGCCATAGGTAACCCCGTCGGGCATCCTAGGGCTGAGGCTGAGTAGAGCCATACTAATACCAATCAAATCAAGTCTAAAAGAAGGGAGATTATCCGCTTTGGACTCACCGATGGCAAAGACCGGATCTTATCCTCACGTGTTAATATCTGGGCAGAGCCACCAGGGAACACCCAAAATATACAAAACCAGAATATCCAAAGCATAGCCAAAATACAGATCAGAACATAGATTAGGTCAAAGCACAGCATAGATCAAAGCGTAGTGCAGAACGAAGAATAAAACAGATATACAGAACGAAAGCAAAATGACTGCGGAATGCATAGACATAGATTGGCAGAACAGAGGACAAAACTGTAAACAATATGCAATGCATCTCAGATTAATACGGAGTCAAGGGTCATTACAAGCCAATACTAATCTAGTTGTTCACTGTCACTAACCGTGTATGTTGATGTAGTTTTAAGTTATTCAATGCACCGTTGCCATCAAAGTGTTGCAATGTAATCTTTGCGTGCACCGAAGTCCCTTAAATCAACACCCATGGGGAGGTGCTTAACAGTGATCAACGCTCACATGAATAAGTCACAGCCTAACAGACTATTCATGCGATCCAAAGAATCCATTGGGCCGGTTTACGCGGGTGGTTAACCTGTATTTGAGCCCTACAAGTCTCACCATTATCCTAAGTTATATTTCAGAATTGCCATGCCTAATGGTTTAGCCATGAGGGACCTATGGTTGAGCCGAAGACATCTTACGCGCTCGACGTATTATGCACTACAGCTTAACCATGGTTCCATTCAAAACACAGCTAAACTGGTCATCTTCCACCTCTGATCTGATACCTTTTTCGGCTGGGCTACAGTCAGTATACGGCTTAGCCGTAGACCAATCCACGGCTTAGCCGTAGCAATTCACGGCTTAGCCGTAGCCACACCGTAGGAACACTGTCTCTGGAAAGTTTCGACTGATCAGAGATTTAATCCACGGCTGGTTTACGGTTGGGTCACGGCTAGCTTACGGCTCAGCCGTAAGACAATTTACGGCTCAGCCGTAGCCTAGCCGTAGAACAAAATCGAAATTTCAAGTCTCTGGAATGTGAACCGTAGAAACTTACGGCTTAGCCGTACAATACAGAACACGAATTCGGGATAGTTACAGAAACTGAAATTTGGTACAGAAACGTCTCCAAACAAGTTACAGAGGTTCCAAATTCACAAGAATTGGCTGTAAAACCTTCTACACAAAGAATAAGAGAGAATCAAAGCAATCAAACAAAACACCCATATGTGTTATCAAAGCCTGTACTTATACTTGCCTCAAACTCTGAAAATCCACTGAATCAAGCTCCAAATCAACTAAAATCAAAGCAAATCAAAGAAATAAACCATGCATGAGATGAGGACACAGCATAGAGAAAGAGAGGTGCAATTGGAGATGAAGAAGAAGAGATTTGAAGAGAACCCACTTACCAAAGCCACAGACAGAGATGAGAGGAGGGAAAGAACCCAACCAAGATGGGTGCAAGCTCCCAACACCAACCCAAAACGAGAAGAGAAGTGAAGAGGAGAGGAAGGAAGAGAAGAGAGAAACAACGTGGAGCTTCTCTGGAGTTGTTGCATGCAAGCATCGAAGGAAATGAACAAGAAGAAGACACCTGGGTCCTGACTCATATATATAGGTTTTGAAGTTTAAGTCAAAGTCCGAAGAGTTTCACCTATTTACAGTTCAAGTCACACGGGGGTCCAACTTCTCCAATCGACTCCGAACGGATCTGACACAGTTACGAAATATAACGAGCTCAACAAAATACACGTGCTGACACCAAGATGATGCAAATATGATGCAAGCAAAGCAAAAGCAAAATTACGAAAAAGGGCTTAGAACTACCTATTCAAGGTCAAAGGTTACTCAACTACCTATCCAAAGCCCAAAACCAGGTCCGAAAGAATAAAACAACAGAAACACACACTAATGAGCCACTAATCCGGCTCAAAGGGGATCGGAGTGTTATATGGGTTCTCTCCAAGTCTTCTTCTTCTTCTCCAATTGGATCTCCCATCTCTCTCTGCATGCTCATGGTTTGTGTCTGGATTTATTTTGCTTGGGTTGTAGTTGGATTTGGGCTTGGCTTCAGTGATTGACAGAGCTTTGAGGCAAGTATAAGTACAGGATTGTATAACACATATGGGTTTTGTGTTTGACTGATTTGATTTCATCTATTCCATCCTATACATATCTGTTGTGTTTTACGGCCAAATTCTGTGATTTTGGAACCTCTAGAACTTGTTTTGTTAAGTTTCTGTATCAAATTTCCGTTTCTGTACTCAGCCCGAATTCGATTCTGTATTGTACGGCTAAGCTGTAACTTTGTACGGCTCAGATTCCAGAGACTTGAATTTTCGTATTTTGTTCTACGGCTAGGCTACGGCTGAACCGTAAATTGTTCTACGGCTGAGCCGTAAGCTAGCCGTGACCTAGCCGTGAATTATCACCTTGATCAGTCGAAACTTTCTGAATTCAGTACTCTCACGGTGAGGCTACGGCTAAGCCGTGGACTCCACCGTAGCTCAGCCGTGAAAAGTATCAGATCAGAGGTGGAAGATGACCAGTTTAGCTGTGTATTGAAGGGAACCACGGTTAAGCCGTAATGTAAGTTACGGCTAGGCTGTAAAGTGTATACGGCTAAGCCGTAGGTCACCCATGGCTAAACCGTAAGACCTGGAAAAATCTGAAATAAAACGTAGGATAATGGTGTGACCTTGTAGGGCTAAAATACAGGTTAACCACCCATGTAAACCTGCCCAATGGACTCTTTGGACCGCATGAATAGTCTGTTAAGCTGTGACTTATTCATGTGAGCGTTGATTTACTGTTAAGCACCTCCCCATGGGTGTTGGTTTAAGGGACTTCGGTGCACGGGGGAAGTACTTTGCAACACTTGGATGGCAACGGTGCATCGAATAACTTAAAACTACATCAACATGCACGGTTAGTGACAGTGAACAACTAGATTAGTGTTGGCTTGTGGCTTGTAATTAACCTTGATTCCGTATTAATCTGAGATGCATTGCATATTGTTTACAGTTTTGCCCTCTGTTCTGCTAATCTATGTTTATGCATTACGAGGTCATTTTGCTTTCGTCCTGTATATTTGTTTTATTCTTCGATCTGCACTATGCTTTGATCTATGCTGTGCTTTGACTTAATCTATGCTATGATTGGTATTTCTGCTATGTTCTGTATATCTCTGGCTTTGTATTTCTCTGATTTATTGGGTATTCCTTGGTGGCTCTGCCCAGAGATTAATACGTGAGGATAAGATCCGGTCTTTGCAATCGGTGAGTCCAAAGCGGATAATCTCCCTTCCTTTGGATTTGATTTGATTGGTGTTAGTCTGGCTCTACTCAGCCTCAGCCCTAGGATGCCCGACGGGGTTACCTCTGGCTTAGATCTCTGTATCTCTATACCACTGCAGTGTCGCTTTGTCTTGGGACCCCGGAACCCAGGAAACCGAGACCCACTTGTACCCTTGGCCCGGTCAGTGGTGTTCTCATCTGCTCTACTCTGCTCTCTATTGGAGAGAATATGGTTAACGTAGTAGCCACTTAGTTCAGTATTTCTATGTTTTGATTCACATATCATGCTTTACTTCTACGCACGATTTTGCTTAGTATACTAATATGAAACTCTGTAATTTATATTCTGTCCTTATTCAATTTGATACTATGAGAATTTCATCCCTGGTACTTATATTTGCTAGATCGTTGTATTCACCGTGTTGTCTGTGGTGTTGCAGGCACAGATCCCTTGCCCGGCTCCCCGGCGGTCGAGGAGGCTGCAGGGCAGAGCCTAGAGGCACCCTCCGGGTTGGCAGAGTGGGCCCGATCACCTCTGCCGAGTGCATACATGCATACCATCCGTAGCTTTTGGGATTTGTTCTTTTTGGAGCGGTGTATTTTGTACTTCGGACTTTGTCACTCTGTATATTTGTACATCTTGATTTTGTCATGTACTCAGACTTGTATCTGGTTTTCGAGTATTGTATTTAGCTTTATCTTTTTCCGTTCCGCATTTGTTTTGGCTTCCGTTATTTCTTTGTTGCTTGCTATGATATCTACAGTTTCCGCGTTCGTTTGTTTCGCACGTGTTAGATCCCTTGTGTGTGTGCATCTGGATTGGGTTTGGATGCACGTGCACGGGAGTACGTGTGTCACAGGTTTGGCTTTTCGCTAACCCCGATATCTGGGCTCTGGTTGTGACAGGTTTGTTTGATGCCATAAAGAATTTTGAAGGGACAATCATTTTTGGGAAAGAGTTGGTAGGCAGTTAATGATATGGGCACTTGTAAGCAGTGCTTCAACCCACAAAGAATATGGAGCGGCTGTTGATCAAGATTCAAGAGAGTGCAACCCTTAGTTGTGTTATGGCAAATATTGGCATTTTTTTCTTCTAGAAACACCATTTTGTTCCGGTGTATGTGGGGAAGAAATTTTCTGAATATTCTACATTTTGACAAATGCAATATAAATTCATTTCATGTGAATTCCCCACCACATTTGCAAAATATATATATATATTTTTGTCAAAATAATTTTTCAACATTATGTTGAAGTCGATGCACTTAGTAAAGGATGAAACCGAGTATAATGACTAGAGGAAATGATGAAAAATACATAAAATCCATAACTTGACAATAGTATTTGAGTCTAGCCCCATACATCAATGTGAATAGCGCAATGGAAATGGAGGTGCTCTTTTACTCAAAATATGAGAAGGAAATCTAGTCCTCTTTCCAATTGCACAACTTTCAACTTTCACAAAGATGATAAAGTTGTGGAAAAGTAAAATGAACAACTACATTTGATTATTGACACTAATCCAAGGTAATGCATGTTCAAGCCGTTGGTGCCATGAGGTAGTAGTTGCACCTTGAGTAGAGATGAAAACAATGTTTTTTTAATCAAGAGAATGAAGTCCACCTTTATAATTCCCGTTGGCCAGGGTTGTCTGAGATACCTAATCCTTCATCACATAAAATTTGATGGAACAATTATCATCTTTGGTAAATTGACTAACTACAATGAGATTTCTCTCAAGTGATGGAAGAAGAACATTCTTGAGATTTAGATTTCTAGATCGAGTTATGTATTTCATGGGTAAGGCTGATCATCACTTGTATATAATCTCTCATTTCCATTGTAAGGACGTAGGCTGGAGAGGGTTCTTGGATTATTTGCGGTATGTGCAGAGGCACCCTTATCATGATACCGTGACTCATCAATTGCATCTTGAAGAGAAAGAACTACTAAGGCTTGAGGACGAGGATCAATTATTGTTTAGCTGCTTGATAGAATTCATTGAATGGATGCTAACATTGAAGGCAGTGTGGAATTGTATGTTCTATGTTGCAAACTTGACAGGTGAGCTTTGAAGTAAAGGTCAAGGCATTGTATGTACGGCATTGTATGTTGTAAACTTGACAGGTGAGGTTTGAAGTAAAAGTCATGGCATTGTATATTGTAAACTTGACACATGTGGCTTGAAGTAAAGGTCTCTTTGGATTGATCAGCATGTATGAATGAACTATCTCTTATGGCCTTGGGAGTGTCCTCAACAATTGTTACTGTGCCGATGACAGCCACAAACACAACCTTGAGGTCATCTTCATATTGGGCAACCATGGCAAATGGTTGCTTGGGCTTAATAAAGTCATCATATGACTGTACATCGGCAACACTTCTTTCGATGTCGGTTAAATGTCCTCACTTTGAATGGCGGTTTGGACGACATTGTAGTAACTGTCTCGGCCCTTCAAGATCCATGAAACCTTATCTTCATCTAGTGAAGGCTTTTGGGTTGCTTCCAGTTCACTGCAGAGATGCTTGAATTGTTTTATATATCTGCCAACATCTATAGTTTTCTCTTTCAAAAAGATTGAATCTTTGTCACAGTTCAATATCATGCAGCTTGCTATGTTGGATGACAAATGTCATACGAGCAACTTGATTATTTTATGAAGTAGGCAACCCTTCTTCTTGAAGGACTAATTTAGTAATGGTAGGAATTGGTTTTCCAAGGAACCAATAACTTCTTATAAGATTCTAAATTGTACAGCGCAGGTGAGGGCCAGAGTACCACAACTCTTCCAGCTGTGTTGATCATCAGATGGATCTCATAAAGAAGTTTTTTTGTTGACTATGTACTAACTCGTTTTTTTTTGGAATTCTCCTGCTGCACTCAGATTTCAGCCCATTGTTGGTTCTACCATTTGGTTGGAATCCTACGGTGTTCTTGTCTTGACCGTTGTATGCAGTGGGTAATTTCGTAGGCTTTTAGTTTCAAACCTTGAAACTCTGCATAGTTGGTCTCCTTTGAGTACTTCTCTCTTATTAATGAAATCCATTATTAAGTTCATTAGTCTTTGCTTCCTGCAACTGTTTTCAAGCTATGCATCTTTTACTTGCAAAGCCTAATTACTGATTTTCTGTTTGGATTTCTGCATACCCTTGGAACCATGAGGTCCAAACTTCACTCAGGTTAAATGGGACAAGTGCTTACTAGTCCCATCTAGTGAAAATCCTTCCAAACTAAGCTTTTGAGATTGTTACTAGAAATGTTGAACCCCATAAGAATCCAAATTACAAAGAACTAGGTGGTTGATGCTGGCAAGATTTAAAACTGGGTGGTTGATGCTGGCAAGATTTAACTCTTGGCTTGAGAACACTTGTGGTCCTCTTATTGTATTTCAGGAGAGATGGTAAGCAGTGTTATACTGGCTATTATGAACTTCATTTATTTTTATTTACTTTTCAATTCAAACCATCGAATTATGAATTTTATTTATTTTCATAGTTTAAAGTCCTAAATTATTTTGGGTTCTTTTATTTTGTGTATGGTTGGCCAAATCACACTATTGTTTCTATGGCTTTATTTTCAGCAATAGGGTAGGCATGCTGCAAAATCCCATAAGTTTCTTTATATTTGTAATGATTGACTATTCTTTGGTTGAATGTTGGAGTATTTTAGGGTTGAGTTGGGGTAGAACTCCTCTAGCCAACCCCTAATTGAGTTTGTTTTTTTATATAAAACTGATCCTTGATCGTTAGGATAAGGCATTATTGTTTTTGTAGATGATGATGATGATCTATGATGCCTAGTTTTGTCATGGATACAACATGGACACCCTGTGAACATGGTAGGGACACAGATTTTACACATAAAAAGTGAAGTATCGGACAATATTTGACATTATACATTGCCCATTTTGATGTATCTGTGCATCATAGATGATTATGATTCAGTGATAATTCAGACTGGTTTTTTTTCCATGTGGAGTATTATCCTTTTTGTCTGGTGCACTACATACCATGGGTGCAAATCTTGAGCCTTTCTATGCGCAAAAATATCCTAATCTTAAGCTTATCTACACTTAAAAGAATCCTAAAGTGCAACTTTGAAGGCCTCATCCTCTTTTCCCTTCAATCAGAACCAGACAGATACAATGATATTCAAGCATTTTTGCATCTGTCTTAGTCCTAAATGGCTTAATCTGATCTCTTTTACAGCCCTTAACTGTCACTAAGATCTGCCCTTTAAAATTCAAATTGTCCTTATAGTGATTCTGAAACCTTCCTTTAGCACAACCTTCGGAAGGAGTACAGGTGTCCATTCAACTATCTGCTCTGGACCCATAAACTTTCCTTTAGTCAGCCTAACTCCGGTCCAATTGATAACCCCTAATAGACCCTGATTTATACTCTATTCATCCACCCGATCTAGACCAAATTGAAATCCCAATCAACGGTCTAATCTAGTTGAAATCTAGTGCTGACTTCTCCCTGAAAGTTTCCATGGAATCTTTATATAGTTGATAGCCCAAATGACAGCCTGATAACAGCCCCAACTACCTATTCAACCCTTAAAAAGTCCCTAAGTTTCCCTTCATCTTTGTCCTCGGATCTGTCATGTAACCAATCCTTTAATAGCCATCTAAATCCGAGAGTAAACTACCTGAAGTTTCAGCTCCTGTCCAATTGGCTGAACGGCCTAAACATGTCCCAGAATATCAGATCATTAGCTTGCAGCAGTCAGCCCCTATCTAGGAGATTCAGATCAACTTTGAGATGAGTTGCTCTTTCTAGTGCTACAAAATGGATTTCTTTGAAAGTTGAATTGCACATTCCAACAACTTCTGTATCTAGAATTCATACACCTCCAGGCTTTACCTTGTCCTTGAGTATGATTCCAATGACAGTGTGAAGAAAATTCCAAAATTCTAAGAAAGCTTTTATGGTTGTAGAATGCACTGGTAAATCTGATAAAGAAAGTGCCTATGGAAGACTTTACAGGAGAAGATCATTTGAAGGAAATTCCATAGTAAAAAAAGATTCATCTGAGCAAGAGCCAGAGACAAAGCCTGAGATGTTAGATTTGATCACAGGATGCAAGAACGACTATCCTACTGTTTTTCCAATGAGAGAATACTTGATTCCAAGAAACATCTCTGTCAAATTTAAGAGCACTAGTGCTCTACATCTAGTTCCTGTCAATGAGACAGACTTGTGGTCATAGATTATGGAAGCATTACCAATTTCATCATCTGAAACTAAGAATGGTGATCCGATGAGAATTGAATATTTTAGATGTTGAAGAGATTTCTCATCCAACAATCCTACGGAGGCTAAAAGAATATTCAAGTCAATAATTAGGGCATACTAGATGAAAGACATTGAGCTGTCCAATCTTGAGCAAGAACAATTGATCTTTGATCTAGTGGATTAACAAACTCAAAGATGGTTTCTTTTCAAGCTAGGGAGAATGATGTAGATATGGGGCTTGGAAGATCCCAAAGGGTGGTCCACATCAAAAACATGGGTCCTACATGTAAAAATCCATGGTTTTGTACTCTAATGCTCTTCAAACCCTTTAATTGTTTGTGTCATCTTCTTTTCTGAGAATCCAGTTTTACTAGGACACTATCCCCATAGCACACTAATTGACTTACATCTGGGCAGTGGCGCGGCCCTGGATCTCTGATCGAGTGTAGATCAATCTCCTGAAGGATTGATCGAATTCAGAGATGGATTCCAGCCCTTAGGGCTCCTTGACAAGAGGAAAAACACCATAAAAGAGAGAAATCTCAAAAAAAACTTTAATTTATTGAAAATAAGCATGTCTACTACAATGAAGGGCTCCTTCTTATATAGGAAGGGCTATTGCTAAACTAGGAAAGAGTAATTCTAAATAATCATGACTTACTAAATTAAATTAAGTTCTAATCTTAATTCAAAATAAAATAGGAAATAGATAATTAATTAAAAACTATCTAACTAAGGACACGGATCCCTGATCTTGAGGAGATTATGGATCAAGTGGGGTCCATCAAAGTGGCCCATCAATGCTAGGCCAGATCTTGGATCTGGCTTGAATCAGGCGGGCTCCATGACTGGGTCACATATGAACATATGTGGTTTGCTTATGGGGGGAGCATCCAGGTGGGCCCCAAGCTTGGTCTTGCACTTGGGTTTTTCTATGTTTCACCTAAGTCCATTGAATCCTGTAGGTGTGACTTTTAGGCTTATCTAAAACTCAAAAGCGTCCCAAAGTGTCACTATAAAGGCCTCGATTGCATTTCTTCATGTTATAGTAATAAAAATGGGTAGGTCATGGGAAAATGAAGATATTGAAACTAGAAGGCATTCGATAGTGTGCGTGTCATGTTACAAGTTATCAACATGGAGTGGGGAAACTTCCGTTCATCTCATCTTCCAATAACAGAATACGATCATGCATTAGATGTTGATAGCTTGAACCCTGGTGAACAGGTAATTTTTTAATTTGAATTTCTTGTCATGTAGTTTTTGCTTGACAGATTTGGCTAGATTATGTGTAGAGATTAACTTTTGAATGTTGACAAATCTTCAAGAAGATGATTTTGGAAATGTATTTGGGAGATATTGTACGTAGAGTGCTACATCGGATGGCTGAAGAAGCTACCTTTTTTGGTGATATTGTTCCTCCCAATCTTAAAGTTCCATTCCTATTGAGGAATGTTATTTCTATGCCTTTTTTTTTTTGGGTGGATGAACCTGGTTATCTATCTTTTCTTGTTTCATGGATTAAATCATACTCCGCTTCATCACACAAAACCTTGTTGAAAAGATTATATGGAAAGAGAGAACTTTGTCAACTGCATAAAATATTAAACTAATGGGTCTCTCTCTCTCTCTCTCAATAAGAATATACGTCATTGATTGCACCAATCCACTTATTGGTGTACTGGAAAGAATGTTGTGAGAGTGCACAGTTCTTTTGATTTGATCACTTGAGTGAGTACCTAATAGTATTCTTTGATGTAATGTTGTCCCTATGGATTTATCTGTTATCAACTTAGATTATGGAATTTATTGAGTACTGTAACCAGTCATCCTTCTGTTGGGTGATATCTTCTGCTTCTAGTCAAAGTTCTTGGTGAACAAGCATTGTATTACAACCAGAACGAGGGCAAAATTTCCAAAGAAGCAAATCAAATGACAGCCCACAGGCACCAAGAAAAAAAAGTAGAGAAGCACACAACAACTAGAGCAGACCCATAAGCAAGAGAGTATGTATTCTCAAAAAGCAACTACCTCTTGATGCATTGCAAGAATGAAGAGCTATCACACAGCAAAACTGAAGTTCAGGGTTGGTGAAAACCCGACTTGAGTATTTTTAATCACAGATAGATAAATGTTACTTTGGTATCCATTAAGTTGGAGAGCACACATGTTGCTGTCAAGTCTATTTGAAAAGTTCACATCTGTCCCACTTTGAAAACCACCTCACACATTGGTGGGTTGCAGTAGTTGATCTACCGGTCTTTCTAATGATGGTTTGACATTTACATTTTAGTTGCTGTTTGGAAAGTTCAAATCTATCTTCAAGTGCATGCTGGTCATTGGTTGTGGCTACATTTCAAGTTATTGATGAATCTTTGTAAATTCTCTAGCTTATGATGATTAGGGATTTCAGTTTCATTTCTTATTTGAGGATTGACTGTTTTGATGTGACATTTTGGATTTATATTAGTCTTGTAATTGACTATATCGAACCTGTGGCCAACATGACTATATATCAATTCTAAGTTAGCTGTTTTAACATGGCATATTTGTTGCATGCCTTTACTTGAAACACTTTCTTCCTAATGTCCAGCAGCTGAAATTTGTCTTTGCTAAAGTTCCATGTCTACCCCTTGTGTTTGTGTCTTTGTGATTCTGCAATTGATGAACCTCTCTGTTTGGTTGTATAATTTGAAAGGAATTGAAGGTTGTGATGCAATAACTAAGTTGTGTGTTGGAATGATTATGCAGGACACCTGATGTGTCTGCCATGCATCATGACGCCTCCCCTGATCTTTGAGTGGTTGGGAGTAAGTTGAAGGATCTTTTGGGGGTATGATTTTCTTGCTGAATGTTGCCTAAACTTCTAACTTCTATTAAATAAATGCTTTGGCTAACTGGATGGGCCCTCATGGATATGGCTGGCTAAATATTACTCAAAAACATTACGTATCATTTGGATATGCAACCTATAGAAGTCATTCATATTCTACGACTCAAAACCATTGCATATGACTGGGATATGCAATCATCACCATTCACAGGTTGTTCATATTCAAAGAGGGATGACATTATTGATGTGGAAGGGTGATAACCTCAGAGAAATGTCATTTGTTATTGGAGATATGGAATTCATGGAGAATCTCGAGCAACCATGATGCTTTTTCCCCCAGTACTGATGGGTGTCAGGATGTACTTGAAGCTCATCAGATGGGTTTTGGGTTGTAAAGTTTGAAAAGCCACCAACCTCCTCAAGGTGCTTTTTCTTTTTTTCCCTTTTTTTTTCCCACAATGCAAATGTAACTTGAATGCACAACTGACAACCCCATGGTTGTGATAATGAGCACCTTCTACAAATGGGCTCTTTTTTATAAACCAAATGCTTATTGGAAGCAGTGGGTATCTGGTTTGCCATAATATCTGATGCATCTTATATTTTGCTTAATTTCTTCAGAGTTCCAAACAAGCACAGAGCATTAATATTTGATGGTTCTTAGCTTCTCTTATTTTTCCTTATCTCAGATTTTTCAACTTCTCCCTGAAAATACACAAAGTGGTTGTAAAGCTCTGTGACATTGTCGCAAACGTGGAGCCTATTTGGCAGCTGCTGGAATCTTGGGAAACTTGAAGAAACAGGGAAGAGACACCATAAGAGATGGTGAGAAGCAAAGGACAGTGATAGCCATGGGCGGAGGGCTATTTGAGCACTACACTAAAATTCCGCCAGTGCTTAGAGATCACCCTCAAAGAGTTGCTTGGAGAAGAGGTTGCGGGCACCATTGTAATTGAGCATGCTGATGATGGTTCAGGCATCAGAGCAGCCCTTCTCGCTGCATCTCACTCTCAGTATCATGTGTGAGTCTTGAGTAGGGTTGGGATGAAGCGCAAACAACTTTGTCAACATAAGAGTAAAAGAAGAGGGGAAACAAGATGAAAAAGAAAAGAAAAAAAGAGAGGAAAATACTGTTGTTTCAATGCCGTTCTAGTTTTGAGATCGGTGTTGGTGAATCCTTAAGTTATTTCCATCCAACATACACTCCCAACTGAGCATTGGGTGTATAAATTTCATTACTTAATAAATTACAGGACCTGAAAGTGGACACGATGTTCCCACTCAGGCTTGCCATTCCTTTTCTCTTTACTTAATCTGCTAGGTTTTGGTGTTTCATTTTAGGTGGGGTTCCTAACATCTTGGGTGTTATCTGAAGCTTCCTACTTGAGAATAAATGGAGGAAAGCAGTCAAAGAATCAGTATGTTTTGGTGGATTGTTTTATTTATAGCAATAAAAGCAGGATTATTAGAAAGGCTATCATGGTCTTTAGCTGTTCTTTATTGCTTTCTGTTTATTGTTCTTAGCAAGGACTTTAGCTGTTTTTTTGGTGGGTTGATGCTTCAGAAATTGCTTCCGACGAAATGTCAAGACGCTTTTTCTTTAGTGAAGCAATGCAGTAATTGTGTGCATATTCTTTAGTCAACCATACAAGTGCTCTGTCTGTGTGTTCATGTTTAGAGATAGACATGCTGGCTTATGGCCTCAAAATGGCGTTCTGATTTAACTTGCATGTATATGTACAGGCTTCTTTTTTTTTTTTTCGTGTGTCAGAAATGTTCACCTATGAGTGGAAAACAAAATGTTCATATCTGGTCCAGCTCGAAGTCGCCCTCCTTTGATCATTCCAGCCCTTTGTGCTCTTTCCCTCCGTCACTGGCGAGTCTGCAACAAAGTGACTCACTCACACTGTTGTATTAACTATAAATCACCCCCACCCAAAAAAAGGATATCTTCCCAAATTTTTTTTTAAAAACCATTAAGCATTCGGGTTGGTTAAATCATGGGGTAGAAATACTGTTATTGCGCTGATATGTTGCCCAACATTAGCACATGTCCATGACGGGACCTTTCCATCTTTCTACACACACTAATTGGCTTGCATCTATTGGACCCCATTAGTGTTATGTTGTTTGGAAAGTTCAAATCTTATCCCCAATTGCGTATTAGCCATTGGTTATTCGGTTGGAGTTTACATTTCAAGTAATTGGCTAATCTCTACAACTTCTAGCTTATGATTATTATTTGAGCATTGGTTATTATGACACAACATTTTTTATTTCGTTATATGTCTTGCAATTGATCATTATATGGATCATTTGACCAACATGAGTATGTACGAGTTCTATGAAGCTGTTTTAACATGGAATTTTTGTTGCATGCCTTGACTAGCAGTTGTTTTTTTGTGAATATTTAATTCGAGCATTAAGCTTGAGCTTGGTCTTACAGAAAGGATATCTAATTACAGCATCCTACTTACGTTACCAAGGAAGGGCTAGAGTCTAGAAGCGTGGAGAATTGGGAGCCACTTCATACTCTCTACATGACCAACGAGAGACTAGCTAGTATATTTCTAATCAAGGTGTGTCACACCGCTGCAAGATATCCACGACATGTTTCATGGAAGGCCTATGAGAAAGCTCTGTCACTGTGCAGTTGAGCCCCAGGTTGAACACCAAAATCATCTCATTCAAGTAGATAGGTTCTTGTTTAAGCTCCTCATCAAGTGCGACCACCAAGTCCTTCCCCTCTTGCAAATGATGCCACGCCCATTCCATAAGACCGTAGCACCCATCGCACGTGCAGCATGCTTTCTTTCCCGTCGTTAGCTCGAGCAGCACGACCCTACAGCTATACACATCGCATTTCTCATTGGCTCGAGCCCAGACTGCGTACTCTGGAGCAATGTACCAAAAAGTGCCAGCTATGGTGGACAAGGTCTCGGGCTCTCCCTTCTTGACCTGCATCCGAGCGAGCCCAAAATCTGCAAACCGGGCATTGAATTCGGAGTCCAGAAGGATATTGTTGGACTTGACATCTCGGTGGATGATGGGAGGTGAGCAGGAGTGGTTTATGTAGCAGAGCCCCTTGGCCGCATCCACTGCGATCCGGAATCGGCTTGGCCAATCCAATAGTCCTGATTCCATTGTTACTGCACCATTTCTCTTCTTAAACACCCAGCGGTCCAAGCTCCCGTTCTCCATGTACTCGTACACGAGAAGCTTTAAATCCTCACTGGAGAAGCAACATAAAACTTTGACAACTTTTGAGTGTCGGATCCGACCCAACATCACAATCTCCGCTTGAAATTCTTTGTCCAGATTTGCGTCTGACTTGTTGCTGTTTGAGATTTTCTTCACGGCCACCACCATATCATTATCACCTGTTGGGTTCTCCGCGGAGATCCGATACACCTTCCCGGATCCTCCGCACCCAATAAGGTTGCATTCGACCAGCCCGTTTAAGATGTCGTCCTCTGTGAAATCCAGCAGTTGGAACGAGATGAACTTCCACGTGTCGAGATCCTTCTCCCCATGTCTCTGCTTTTACCTGTTGTTCCTGTTGCTGCTGCAATGTCGTGCAACGAAGCACGTGAGGAAAACGAGAATGATGAAGCCCGAGATGGACAAGATGGAGATTAGAAGTCGGGCCGATATTTTGGAGGGGGAATGGCAGGAGCGGATGTTAATGAAGTGGTTGGGGTTGGATGCACATAGTCTGGAGTTGTTGAGGAAGCTGATGTTGAACTCAAGCCTCTCAAACTCATCTGGGATCTTTCCGCTGAGTCTGTTAGAGGACAAATCGAGTTTGTGAAGACGACTGAGTTCCGGCGGGATCTCTCCGGAGAGTTGGTTTCCTGATAGGTCAAGAGAGTTGAGCGCGTAAATTAACCCGATCGCTGGAGGAATTCTGCCGGTGAGTTGATTTGTGCTGAGATTCAGGGCGTTAAGAGTTACCGACGGCATGAAATTAGACGGTATCAATCCTGAGATTCTATTTTCTTGTAACTCAAGCGTCTGCAGCAAAGAAAGCGCAGTGAGCGTTGTCGGAATTTCTCCGATAAACCCGTTGCGATTTAGTCTTGCGATGGTCAAGTTGGAGCATTTGCCGAGGGACTCCGGCAGGGTTCCGCTGAGATTGTTATAGGAAACATCGAGCCAACAGAGTTTGCTGCTGTGGCACAAATTCTCCGGCAGCTTGCCAGATAGTCTGTTGATGGAGACATCAAGATACGAGAGATTGGAAGAATAAAGTCCTAATTCTGGAGGCAGAGCCCCCGTCAAGCCGTTGTTGGAGAGACGGATTACCTCCAGAGAAAGTAGCCGGCCAATACCTGCCGGGATCTCACCGGAAAGTTGGTTTTGGGAAAGAATAAAATACGTCAAATACACAAGTTTTCCAAAATCTTCTGGAATTGTTCCAGTGAGCTGGTTTATAGAGAGATCTAAGTATTCCAGGCCGAGAGAATCAACCGTTCTCGGAATATCACCAGACAAGCTGTTGTTGAAGAGTACAACTCCGAACAAATTCTTCATTCTGAACATATCTTTCGGAATGTCGCCGCTCAATTTATTGTTTGAAAGGTCGAGGTCCTTGAGATAGGTCAGATTCGTCAGAGATGCAGGAATCTCACCGACCAGATTCGAGGCCCAAATCCAGAGACTCTTGAGCTTCTTCAACCGGCCGAACTCAGGCGGGATTCTCCACTGTGGCATGATCGAAAGGCCACTGAGATCCAAGAGTTCGAGATTTTCCAGATCCGCCATCTCCCAAGGGACAGATCCGTTGAAGAGGTTTTTGCCGAGGAAGAGACGGATGAGATTCGACATACGACCGATAACCGGCGGGATGTCGCCGGTGAAGTTGTTGCAGTCGAGGTAGAAGGAGCGGAGGGAGGAGAGGCGGTCGATGTCGGGAGGCAGGCGACCGACGAATTGATTCCACGAGATGTCGAGGTAGTGGAGATTGGAGCAGTTGGAGAGGTAGATGGGGAAGGGGCCGGGGATGTTGTTCCTCCGAACGTCGATTTGGGTGAGATTGGTGAGTTGGCAGATGGAGGAGGGGATTGGGAAGGAGAGGTTCTTGACAGAGAGATAGATGTAAGTGACGGTGCCATCGCTGGTGCATCTGATCTCAGGCCAGGAGCAGTGGTCTCCATTCGAGTCGTCGGTCCAATTGGAGAGGGAAGGTGGGTTTCCCCATTCTCTCTTCAGATTTAGAAGAATTCCCTGCTCCTGCTGCTTTTGCTGTTGTTGTGAGTTTTGTGGTTGGGGATCTGACTGCAAGGGAAGGGAGTGGAGAAACAGGATCAACAGCATAATGGGAGAAACAAAACGGAATAGTGTATTTGTCGTCATTTTTGCAAGGAGGGAGCTGTTTTGTGTCTTGCTTTTCCGCTCCCACTTGAGAGAGATATATACGCCGCCGACGCGTGATCGAAATGGGCGCATTGAGCTAATTTTTTTATTAGCTCGTGATGTAAATAGTGCTTGAGTCAATTAGTGTCTGCTCTGCCACATTCGCTCGAGCCAATCAGTTAGTCAATTAAAATATTATTATTTTATTTTAATTTTTTTATTCTCACGCCAGATGCACCAAAATCGAGTGAGTCAACCAGGATCTTTGGGCAGTGATGCTATTTTCATATATTGTTTTCGGTTCCACTCGTGTTGCACAAACAAACGTAAATCTGTAACAAATCTAATCCATTACTTCATTATTTTTAACAAATTCAATCAATTATCTCTAACATATTAGACCTGCAAACTTGATTGTCAGCGGAATGTGAAAATAGTTATATGCGGAACCACTTTTCTGCAATACTGCACAAACTTGCACCTAGTATATTTATGTTAGTCATAAGCCTCTTCTGCTACGTTGTTTTCTGGGTGCCGTAGTGATGATACCTTGTTTCCTTTTTACAATAAAATCCTTACTCTTGCAAATCAACAAAGGCAAGGGCACTTCAGAAATCCCTGACCGGGCGGTTCCTGTATGCTCTTGGACTTTTTATATTTCTAGAATATGTTCACTGAAACAATTCATTTTGATTAATAGCTACAAAATGGACATTTTTATTCTCTCTTAAGAGTGTGTATTTATTTATATTTCACTTTTCATCCATTTTCCAAGTTCTAAAAATGTGTTTTCAATTTTGTCTGTAGTAGTTTACAAAAAAATTAATAATAATAATGTCCGAAGTAAATTCTTGAGCAATAATTGATGGGCCTGATAAATTGATGACCATTAAGAAGTTCAAATTTGTTCGACTATTTAATTGATAAATTTGTACAAGAGATGTGCCTCTGGCAACGTAAAATAAAAGTTTGAACAGGGGCGCCATATACCACTCCATAGGGCGTCATTTTCATAGAAGAATGAGTACAGGAGAAGCAGGAATCAGGATGATGGGAGCCTTTTTCTCACATGAGTGGGCCAATTACGGCCCTGTCTTAAATGGGCCTCCACTACCCACGTAATTTGGCAGGCTCTCCAAATGGCTAGGACATAGAAATTAAAGGGCTCCCACAAAGATTCGAAATTTAGTGGGAGCTATGGGAACTAGCGCCTTATCCACAAGACCAGCCCTCTATTCATATCCATTTGACAATTAAAATATGGAAAGACTATCAATTTCATCATTAGCAAAAACTGAAGTGTAGGCTTGGTAAAAATTTGCCTGAGTGTTTTTAATCACAAATATTTAACTCTTGCTTTAGTATCCATATGTAATTAAGTTGGAGAGCACACATAGTTCTGTCAAGTCTACTTGAAAAGCTCATATCTATCTCCACCGTTTTGAGAACCACCTAAAACATTGGTGGGTTACTGTAGTTCATACACTAGATCTTTTTAACTTCTCTAAATTATTACATTTTGACATTTACCATTAAGTTGCTTTTTGCAAAGGTTATATCTAATCTTCAAATGCAAGTTATTTATTGGTTGTGGTTACATTTTTAGTAATTGACTAATCTTTGCAACTTCTTTAGCTTTTGATGACTATGAAGTTCAGTTTCATTTTTTATTTGAGCATTGATTGCTATTCTAAGTAAGCTGTCCTATGGCATTTTTGTTGCATGCCCTCACTTGCATTAGATTGTTCCTATACTCTGGTAAGTAAATTATATTTGCTAAAATTTAATGTCTACACTAGTGTTCATGATTTGCAATCATGAATATTTGTGTTTGTTCATGCTAGATTCTCTTCACAAAGATTGAAAAGAGAGTCATTGTTTGTGGAAACTTCATAGTCATTTCCGTGAGCTGGCTTTCGTTGACTAGCTGTAAATGGAAGACTTTGACTTGCTTTTTGGCTCAAGCATGGAAAATTAGGCCACTTGGCATTTATTTTTCGAATTGACATCCAGTGACGAAAAATCTCATGGGAGCCGTGCCTGTAATGTTAACCTGACATGCACTGTATAGTTCAAAGACTTTGACTTTTAACTCAAACATAGAAATTCAGCCACTTGGACTTTCTTTTTCCATTCATTACATTGAAACTTCCATAGTGAACAAAAAGCAGAAATTGTCCTACAGAGAAAATTTCCTATCTCCTAAATACATTTCTTTCATACTTAAAGTCCTCGAGTTCCAATCCTCTCACTCACACTCCCCTTTTGTGAGGGAAGTAGAATTTCATATTGAGGCCCATATATTGAAAATTTAAACCACTTCAAACAAGTATCTTTTTATTTTTAGGATATTTTCATATTCTTATTCAATGTAAGTTGATCCCACCATAAGATTTTAACATATTATGTACTAGACACAATATTCACTCTAAACTTAATTTATTATCAAAAAATTATAAGCTTAATTTTGAAATTGACATCTTAATTTACTAGTAAGACACAACAACCTCCCTTAAATGTGTAAGTTACTATACCTCACTTGCACAATCTATTTGTCGCTTACATGTGCGAGTTTTTAATTTCTTAGATGTGAAAAATGTCTTACAACCGGCCCCTTAGTAGGGGGGGAAACCCCAAAATGAAAAATTATATGTTTAATTAATACCACCTTGAAATCCTATATAGTAAGGCTTTCAATTTTAGTCTTGGGATTTTTAAAAAGCTGGCCTACTCACTAGTGACTACTGTGGACTTCCACTACCCTATCCATATCGATTGACGACAAAAAATGACACGACACAGCTTATATAAGTGCAGTCGATGACTTAGCCTATGTGGTGATGTGGGTCTTGTTGTACCATCAGTGTGACGCATAAGCAATTATTGAGAAGATGGGATTATTAGTATTGGTGATTATGAAAAGTAAATTGTTATCTGGCTCATATTCCCTTTTTTGCAAATGTTCATCCCAGAAGGTAACTGGTAAATTGGCATGAGCCATCATAGATCTTATCATGTCTGAAAGAGTCATATTCTATCTTTCCGCAACTCCATTTTGTTGTGAAATGTATGCCATAGTTAACTGTCGAGAAATACCATTTTCCATGCAAAAACTTTTAAAAATCTCCAAAGCATATTCTCCACCTCGATCGGTTCTTAAGGTCTTGATGTTTTTATCAAACTTATTTTGAACGTCTATTACAAAAATTTTGAAATAATCAATTGCCTCATATTTGTGGGAAACAAAAAAACACATGACCATAATGAGAAAAGTTATCAATGAAAGTAATGAAATATCAAGTTCCATGTCTATTAGCCACATTCGTTGGTCCACAAATGTCAGAGTGGATGATTTCTAGGGTGGCTTTAGATCTTTTAGCCTTAAGAAATGGTTTTCTAATTGCTTCTCTAGTCACACATAAATCATATGGAGGCAATTGTACTTGTGTGAGAGATCCAAGCATTCCTCCCTAGCCAACCGAATCATTCTTTCCTTTCCTATATGGCCAAGACGAGAATGCCACTTAATAGATTCGGAGCTCATGTCATGCACAATAAAGGATTCGGATAATTCATGTGAACCTCATCCTCCTCGCCTTTGCCAGTCATCCGCTGCATTCAGTGGTGGCCAAGGGCAAAAGATTATGGCCAACATAACCTACTTTGCAATGAAGATGGTGATTGGGGAAGGGAAATCTGGCCATAGCTGCCTACAAACCTGGTCATAGCCGCCTGTGCTATTCTCAACTTTTTCGTGCTCAACTAGAGTTGGAAGATGACTTATGTGTGGCTGCAATTAGGCGATGATGATGTGGGGACCTGTTGTAATTTTCGTGAATTAGGGTTTGGGGAATTTATACTAGTTTGAATGATTTTCGTAGTAGCTATAAATAGTTGTCCATGAAATTATCAATCTCAAGTACAAATTTGCCGTGTGAACCATGAACGGTTCAACAAAGTGTGAATTTTTTTGGTTTGTTTAAGGGTCTATTATATTTGTAAAGTTTTTATTTGACTAATTAATGTAAGAATGGGTTGGAAGAGAGAAGAAATGAAAGGTCATGGGAAGGTGCAGAAAAAGAAAGGGGCTGTGGTCATGCATATTTTCATAGGTGGAACTAAGGTTTTAGCTGCTGCAAGGGCACTAGCTCTCCCATGATCACTCAAGTCCTTTTTGCAGAAAAAGGAAAACAAAGAGTTGGGCAGCTGCTGGGGATTTCTTTTTACTTTTTTACAAAAAAGGAACCTCCTCTTAAATTCTTAAAACTTTGAGTACAAGGTTACTGGTGACTAGGCACTGACGTGGATAAGTTAAACATGGGGCACACCACAATTTGCCCACTCACACTTAGCGTATCATTGCAGCGACATAGGATCCAAACTCTCTGGATTGTCTTTTAAGCAAGCGGGCCCAAATAGACAGTTGAATTTTGTGGGCAAACTAAGGATTTTCATGTTGGTTTTTTAGATGAATCTAGAACTTCATGTTAATTTTAGAGGTGGGCCCAAGATTTTTATGTGACATTTGGACTTTTATGAGATTGAAAATCAAAAGAATGTGCTTCACACACAAATGATAACTGGTATATGGGCTTACATTAATTTCATCAATTGAGGGAGAAAATCACAAGAATGTGCTTCACACACAATTGATAATTGGAATCTGGGCTCACATTAATTTCATCAACTGAGGGAGTGTGCGAGTTTTAACATCCATGACCTTGAGAAATTCTTTTACTAAGTACACCACAATATCGTTGGCTGAGGGCCCTTTGATATGCCATTATTTGTGCAGGGGAATTAAAACATTGGGTTGGCAAGGTCCTCTGAAGTTCATAGCTAGGCTAGACAAGCTAAGCTAGTCTGGACTACCTTCTTTCACATCTAAGCGGGGCATCCGGCCCACGTCCATAAAAACGTGGGTCCACCCCTATCCATTTAGCAAAAAAAAAATTTTTTTGGTTGGCCAAATGGTTAGGACATAGAAATTAATGGGCTCTCACAAAGATTCAAAATCTGGTGGGAGCTATGGGAACTGGTGCCTCCTCCACAAGACCAACCCTCTATTTCTATCCATTCGGCAATTAAATTATGGAAAGACTATCAATTTCATCATAAGCAAAAACTGAAGTCTAGGCTTGGTGAAAACTCGCCTGAGTATTTTTAATCACAAATATTTAACTCTTGCTTTGGTATTCATATATAATTAAGTTGGAGAGCACACATAGTTCTGTCAAGTCTACTTGAAAAGCTCACATGTCTCCACCGCTTTGAAAACCACCTAAAACATTGGTGGGTTACTGTAGTTCATACACTAGATCTTTTTAACTTCTCTAAATTATTACATTTTGACATTTACTATTAAGTTGCTTTTTGCAAAGGTTATATCTAATCTTCAAATGCAAGTTATTTATTGGTTGTGGTTACATTTTTAGTAATTGACTAATCTTTGCAACTTCTTTAGCTTTTGATGACTATGGATTTCAGTTTCATTTTTTATTTGAGCATTGATTGCTATTCTAAGTAAGCTGTCCTATGGCATTTTTGTTGCATGCCCTCACTTGCATTAGATTGTTCCTATACTCTGGTAAGTAAATTATATTTGCTAAAATTTAATGTCTACACTAGTGTTCATTATTTGCAATCATGAATATTTGTGTTTGTTCATGCTAGATTCTCTTCACAAAGATTGAAAAGAGAGTCATTGTTTGTGGAAACTTCATAGTCATTTCCGTGAGCTGGCTTTCGTTGACTAGTTGTAAATGGAAGACTTTGACTTGCTTTTTGGCTCAAGCATGGAAAATTAGGCCACTTGGCATTTATTTTTCGAATTGACATCCAGTGACGAAAAATCTCATGGGAGCCGTGCCTGTAATGTTAACCTGACATGCACTGTATAGTTCAAAGACTTTGACTTTTAACTCAAACATAGAAATTCAGCCACTTGGACTTTCTTTTTCCATTCATTACATTGAAACTTCCATAGTGAACAAAAAGCAGAAATTGTCCTACAGAGAAAATTTCCTATCTCCTAAATACATTTCTTTCATACTTAAAGTCCTCGAGTTCCAATCCTCTCACTCACACTCCCCTTTTGTGAGGGAAGTAGAATTTCATATTGAGGCCCATATATTGAAAATTTAAACCACTTCAAACAAGTATCTTTTTATTTTTAGGATATTTTCATATTCTTATTCAATGTAAGTTGATCCCACCATAAGATTTTAACATATTATGTACTAGACACAATATTCACTCTAAACTTAATTTATTATCAAAAAATTATAAGCTTAATTTTGAAATTGACATCTTAATTTACTAGTAAGACACAACAACCTCCCTTAAATGTGTAAGTTACTATACCTCACTTGGACAATCTATTTGTCGCTTACATGTGCGAGTTTTTAATTTCTTAGATGTGAAAAATGTCTTACAACCGGCCCCTTAGTAGGGGGGGAAACCCCAAAATGAAAAATTATATGTTTAATTAATATCACCTTGAAATCCTATATAGTAAGGCTTTCAATTTTAGTCTTGGGATTTTTAAAAAGCTGGCCTACTCACTAGTGACTACTGTGGACTTCCACTACCCTATCCATATCGATTGACGACAAAAAATGACACGAGATAGCTTATATAAGTGCAGTCGATGACTTAGCCTATGTGGTGATGTGGGTCTTGTTGTACCATCAGTGTGACGCATAAGCAATTATTGAGAAGATGGGATTATTAGTATTGGTGATTATGAAAAGTAAATTGTTATCTGGCTCGGATCCTTGAGCATCACCCTCATATTTCCTTTGAGTGAAAAGTCCAAATCATTCAAATAAAACGATTAGCCGTACTATAAAATATATTATTAAATTTTACTTCAATAAAAATTATTCTTATTGTAGGATTGATTAGATAATTAACAATATGATTAATGCATGACTATTCTAAATATCTTCTTTATCCTATTTTAATCTTATAATGTGACTAACTACTGCTGTTATAAAAATTAAGGATGTATCTGTAGAAACCTCATTTGGCACCCTATGTAGACCCAAAATACTTATCATGTATAATGATGCCCCCATTTCACCCCAAATTAAGTGCTTTTAGCATGATTCAAATCAATTTAAAAACGATGTTAATTATTGAAAATTTAAAAAGAGTTTTAGAAGCCATGCATCGCATGTCATCATTTAGATTTGCCTTCATTCTACACTCAAAATAATAATAATAATAATGATAATAATAAAATAAAATGGTAAGAAAAAATTGAAAAGTATGAAAATAAATGAATATCATCATCAATATAATTGTCCAATGTGCATGAAAATGGTCGAAGTCCATTGCCCGTGGCTGGAGTGCCCAAATCATTAATAACAAAATAATAAAAATTAATAGGGATAAAAAAGATTTTAAGGTCAGAAACACTCACCCAAAATTTCATTATTCCTTTCCGTTCTCTTGACCACACAAATATGTAGCTCATTTTGATCTATTCGTCGAGAGCTTTCCAACGATATATAATACTCTGAAATCTAACAAACGGGTCAAAAGTTACGAGGCCTGGGGCTCATTACACTTGACCCGGGCTCTGCATGGCCAACTTACGAAGAATGATTTTCTTGTCTAGTTTCCTTCCCGAATGCTAAAATTAAGCTCTCTAATCCTAAATTGGACATGACGGGCCCTCCTGTCTTCTGTTGCACATTACATGTCCCACTTTTTCCGGCCTAAGGGTAACTTACCATGTCAACTCAAGGTCTACCCCAAGCCATGTAATGGGCCCCACTCCGATGATCAACACTTAGGATCCGCTCATCATCATCACTATGACCATCCATTTAAGTTAATTCTACTGCATGTGGCCCCCATCGTTCATCAATGGAATAGAGGAAGTGGCTGGCCCACTCTAATTCAACCTCCAAATCAAGCTTGACCCATTAGCTCACAACCAAACAAAACCTAATTCCTTGATTCGTTACTTCAAATCTAAATCTAACCCTGTCCATGACTCGTCAGCCCCACTCACAACCTGAACGCAACCCTCAACCTATGTTTAACCCGTCCATCCTTTTCAGCCCATTGGCCCAAGCACATCCTATCCTCATTATCTCAACTGTCCCACCCAATCCATGCCGACAGTTTAAATTCAATTTCAAAACCTACTAACCAATTACCGTAGAGGATTCGGTAGATCCGAGCTCTCCATCTCTATCCATCCCAGTTCCAAGCGTAAGAAAATATAGAAAACGAAGAGAAGAGACGGGGAAGCAGACGGTCAAGGAGGAAAAAAAAAAAAAAACAGAAAAACAGAGGAAGAAGGTGGGCGTGAAGGAAGAAAGGAAAAAAGGGAAAGAGAGAACGTAAGGACGAAGCAGGAGAGGAACAGAAAAAGAGGGCAGAGAGAAGCAGGGAAAGACGAGAAGAAAGACTAAAAAAAAAAAAGAAAGAAAAAGAAACAGAGAAAGAGAGAAAGAAGAAGAAGGACAGGAAAAGGAAGGGAGGAGGACGATCCCCACTGGGGGTCATTTCCCTCCTCTCTGGTCTCCGGGAAACAACACACCAGGTTCCTCCTTCTCCATCGTCTTTTCATTATATTCTCTGTTACCTTGCACAGCCCTTTGTTTCTCCTTCTTTTACTTCCTCTTCCACAATCTCTGCACCCACACCTTCACAAATTACACCGTTATATTGTCAACCCGTTCACTTGACCACCGATCACATACACCACCATACACAGCCACTACCCGCATCGCCTTCATCATTGCACAGTCACTACACTTCATACACAGCAGCGCCCACTTTGTCTTCCTCAACCAAACGCCACTACACTACATCACCCACTTCACCTACTCCTCTCCATTGCATCACCTTCTACCCCCGTGCACCTTCACGACCCACGCTACACAGTCCACCTCCACCTTCACGGCTTCACCAATACTACACCCATCTCCACTTCACAACGCCCCTCACTGTCACCGCACTCTGGCTGCACCTCATACGCTCCTCAAAACCCGTCATCATTATATCTAGCCAAACAGAAACCATCTCACCAACAACCCCAACCGCACCTGTACACCATTTTCACACCTATACCACGACCTCCACTCTCTTCTCACCATCTATTCTGGCATACCACATAACCACCTTAACACCACCAATCCCTAGTCTCCACCCATCACCACACCCCAACATCCATCTCCACCGCTCGCACCAATACCAGCCCACTTTCCATCTCCAAAACCATCACCCTCCATCACTACCATCTCGCCAACACCACCTTGACAAGCCCACTTTTACCAAGGCCACCTTCATCTTCCTTGCCAAACACCTCCACAGCCAGCACCCACTTCGTCAACTTTGCCAAACACACCTCCACGGCCTGCACCTACTTCATTTTCCTCACCAAACACACCTCCACGTCCTGCACCCACCTCATCTTCCTCACCAACCACCTCACACACAGTAGCACCCGCTTCACCTTCTCTGCTTCATTGCACCACCCTCTACCCACCTGTCCCTCACAACCCATCTGACGAAAGAAAACAAAGAGAAGAGTAGTGCAGTCGGCTGGGAGATAAGAAAAGAAAGAAAAGAAAAAAGGAGAAGAAGAATAGTAGTAGTGCAATCGGCTGATTAAAAAAAAAGGGAAAAAGAAGAGAGGAAATCAGTCAGCCAACAGGGAGAGAACACAAGTCAGAACCCACGCAGGCCCAAATCAACCTAAACCTGAATCATTTCACTGATTTTTCAATTTTAGTCAAGTTTCATTTCGGCACCGGATTGCAAAGCCCGTCACTCCTTTGTTCGTTTTAATTTCTGGCTCAGCACTTGTGGATGTTTGGATCTCTGTTTCTATGATAGAAACTGCCAATGCATGCTTTCTAGTCATTAGGATCTGCATTTAGTTTAATTACCTCTTAAACTGTTGTTCTTATTTTGAACTTAATTTATTCACAGGTTAGTGTCATTCACAGATCACGCCCATGCATACATATATATATATATATATATTTCATCCATCTCTTTCACACTTCACAATCATCCTTAGAAAATAAATTGCATAACCAAAAAAAATAATATAAATAAAATTATACCAAAAAAATCATTTCATTTCTTTTCTTGTCATCTCCGCATTCTATCAAAAAAAAAAAAAGAAAAAAAAGAAAAATATAAAAGACCAAAAACAAAGTAAAAGATATCACAAAAAATATCTTAAAAAAAATTAATTGGATAACTTGGATTAATTGAATCACACTTTTAAGTGAAACTTAAATTCAAAATCAATTTAAAAATCATAAATCCAATTAATCTAAGTAGATCCTGAATTTAGGTTAGGGCCCCATCACCTCTCCCTGCTCCGTTAGGGGATTGGGAGAGTGGATGTGGGTGGTTCAGGACCTTAAGATAAGGTAGGAATCCAATGATTAATAAAGTATAATTTAATTAGGTTAAATTCAAGTAGAAATCCCTTAGTTAGGCCCTTCTAGCCCCAATTATAAAAAATCCAAAAAAACTATAAAACAAACAAAATCATCCCAAAAATATTTTCTTCTCTTTCCTTCCACCTCCTGTGCCAAATATTTTAATGTGCTAAAATGATAAAAAGGAAATAATTGATGATTCAAAAATTAATTTAACGATAATGATAAGACTAATGTATGATCTCAACCCCCCTTTTCAATTAATCAAACAACTGACCCGAATGCGGTCACCCCTCAATTGACCCAGATGCGGCCACTTTCAATCCAATCGGCCCATTGGCCACAATTTCCTTCTTTTTTTAATTGAAATCACACATGACACCTTGTTTGCATCATTATTTTCATTTTAAAATCAGCTTTTGAACTTTTTTCGCCAAGGGATTTGAAGGGGGTACCCAAGAATGGGACTGATCCTCTTCTAAAATATTTGGCACCTCCCCCCTTTTTTACTTTATTTTATTTATTTTAACTCTACTTGAATTTGATTTTAATTATTCATATACTATAAATATGGATTATCTCCTTATATAGACCCATAATATGACCCATATCGTGACCCATACCTTGACAAGACCCAAATCAAGTGAAAGGATAACCGTCATGTATTGCCGGCAGCACATTAGACGAGAAGGAACCCACTTTATTTTCTCCAGTTGTTTCTTTGATATTAGTCGAAGAACGGAGTCATGGGCGTTCCCATGACTGGCGATCGTGATCCATTGATTTTGAGGGTAGTCGGAATCCTCAATTTCGACGTACAAATATCAAATATCACATATAGATGAATGGCGATCTCCCTTCCCGTGGGGATCAAAATTCACATCTGACGGTATCTGGTACATGAGAAGAGAGGTCATTTTCACTAGCTTGAATTTTCAATAAATGGTTCTGCTGTAGACTTCCATACCTTTAACTATGAATGTCTCTAAGTGCACATTTGGAAACGGTCATTGGAGAGATTCCGTGCTAGTTTTCTTCAGATTCGTGAAAAGTCCAGATTTGGTAATTATTCTCATTATAAAGTTGATTCTTCAAAATGCTTGAAGGGTCCTCACAATCACAAAGAAGCTCTGTTAGACCTTTCCCCTCTTCCCCCAACTTTAATACCGGAAATGCGAGCTTAACCAAAAGGGGGATGAATAGTGAATGGGTGGTAACTTAGAGTTGTTTAAAAACCTACCTTACAGGTCCAACAACGACAATCCAGATACTTAATCATGTTAAGAATGTCCAAAGAGGCCATGTGGTCAAAATCCAGACGTTGATTCCTTATTAATTTTGAGATGTCTGCAAGAAAGAAAAAAAGGAGTCTATACAATTCATACTTTTATTCCCTTTTTGCAAAATTCGAACTATATAGTCTCTTCATAAAGCCTAAAATGACTATACGGTCAAGTTTGGCATCTTGATTCATCGTGGATAGTAAAAATTACGTGTGATCTTTTTGTATCCGTTTTTCTTTGGAGCCCTCCCTTATGGGTCCACAATTACGATCCAAATGGTCCATATTGTTTAGAACGCTTTAAACAACCCCTAGGTCAATTTTCAATTGTTGGTTCCTCATATATTTGAAAAAAAAAAATTTTTAACATCATAAAAAATTATTTTTAAATTTTTGTGGGACCTTCAATGAAAATCAAGCCATCCATCATTTGCCCAAGGCCAAAAATGGCTAGTGGTCTATGTTAACACTTGATTAATAATAGATCCTCGCCATCCATATCCATCTAAGAAGGAAAATGACACATGACAACTTAAGTGCACTCTCTTATTTGTAAATACGCTATCCCTTCCGGCTATGGGAAGTGAGATCTACCGATTAATTTGATATTAGATGAGCAGCCGTACTATGATCATTCGAGAGCACACTTTGGAGCCCCACGCACTACACACAAGAAAGAATTGTTATGCGGTCGATCAACTATTTCTACAGGCAACCTATCAAATCAGATCACGTATTCTATGATACGTTGTTCCGTCATGTACATGTATCCGGTCTGAGATTTTGATGTTCCTGCTAGTGCCCGGAGAGAGAATGGGCACGACCTCCTCGCTCCCCATTCCACCGCCCAAAACAGGCCAACTGTTCTAAGTTCCAGGGTCGGGTCAAATAGGACCAGACCAAATTGGCTGGATCTGTGGAATTTGAACGGATCAAATTCGATTAGAACTTATCGTAGCTTCAAGTTTAGGTGTCGTACCCCGACCAGTGAGCAACTAAACCATCTCCTGAATCGTTTGAGTTCGGGGAAGCTTTAGGTCCAAGTACCATACCACCATCAAACCGAAAAGGAGGGGGATAGTGAACCACCCGCCAAGAGGCCAAGGTAGCTTGCTAACTTTCAGCCACTTGTTAAAAAGAAGTGCAACTTGATTAGCTGGGGGAATGAACGGGAAGGGAATATGGTAGATTATTCGATTCCATTTCTTCCTTTGGTAAGGATTGGTAACACATGGAGAAACCATTCAACATGAATGCATTATGAGACTTTTTATACCATTGTCGTGAGGATTATTTAAGGTCATAGATTGATTTATTGAGTTTACAGACTTTATCTTTATGGCCCTTTTCCACATATTCTATTGGTTGTTTCAAATATATCTCCTCCTCAAGATCACCATTTAAAAAGGCGGTCTTTACATCCATTTGAAGTAATTCTAAATCCAAGTGAGCCACAATAGATAAAATCGTGCGGATAGAAGAAAATCTCATCACAGGGGAGAAAGTTTTCTCGTAATCCATACCATCTTTCTGTGTGAACCCCTTAGCAGCAAGCCTAGCCTTAAATTTGTCAATGGAACCATCAACCTTTTGCTTAATTTTTAAGACCCATTTATTTGTAATGGCTTTCATATCTTTGGGAAGGTCTACTAGATCCCACACATGATTTTTATGCATAGAACTAATCTCATCATTCATAGCGAGCATCCATTCCTTCGAGTTTATTGATTCCATTGCTTCTTGATAAGAGCATGATTCATCCTCATCAATTGCAATGTATGCATAAGAAGTTCCCTCAATGTCAAAAATTTTTTTAGGAATTAACCCACAAGAAGAACGATGAAGGGCATTTTGATCACTCCCACTTGCCTTTGAGTTCGTAGGATTTCTCCCACTAAGTCTAGCAGGTGGTGTTGGTTCCCCTGAAAGGTGGATTCATCTGTTTCAAAAAGTTCGATGGATACCCTTGTCTTCTTCTTTTCAGGGTATTGAAACTCGAAGAAATCTATATCATAAGATTCCATTTCAATCAGTCTGCCATTAACATCCTCATGAACTAAAACGTATCTTTTTGACAACTCAGAATATCTTACAACAATACCTAGAATTGTTTTACTCTCTAATTTGTTTGGATGAGGGAGCAGTACATGCCCGAAAGAACCCCAAAGGCATAGATCTCCCAAAGAATGTTTCCTGCTAGTCCACAACTCATATGTAGTTTTGGAAGAGATTTGGAAATATATACTGCAATTAGCAGTGCACCACCCCAAAAGGCAATTGGTAAATTGGCATGATCCATCATGGATCTTACCATCTCTAAAAGAGTTATATTCTGTCTTTCCGCAACTCCATTTTCTTGTAGAGTATATGCCATAGTTAACTATTGAGAAATACCATTTTCCATGCAAAAACTTTTAAAAATCTCTGAAGTGTATTTTCCACCTTGATCGGTTCTTAAGGTCTTGATGTTTTTACCAAACTTATTTTGAACTTCTTTTGCAAAAATTTTGAAATAATCAATTGCCTCATATTTGTGGGAAATGAACTAAGAAGCATTGACACGGACACGGGACATAGATACGACACGACACGGACACGCTGACACGGCATTTCTAAAAATAGTAGGACACGGACACGTCGAGGACACGTTAATAATATATATTAATTTATATATATAATCATTTACTAAAAAAATAATATCATTTTAACTTTTTTAATCAATTTAGCAATCAAAAAATAAAAATTCAAGTACAAACTAACAAACATATCAAATTATCAAATATCAATATAACACTAAAATATAATTCATAATCATTAAACATGAAATATCCATAGTTCCATAAAATCCATATAAAGAAAAGGGCGGATCATCTCTTTTCCCTTCCAAAAAAAAAAAAAATACAAAAAGCAAAAAAGAAGCCAATCTTGAGGCCTATTCTTTAGTGAAATATTTATTTGTCTTTTGCTTGTGATATGATTGATATTTACAATCATATATTTTTCCATGGAATAAAATTGTTATATATCAAGTTTATAAGTTTTAATAACCACATGTTAACAAAATGTCCAAGAGATATGAGCCACATGTTTATTTTTTAGTCATAGACACGAGCTAGGAATTGTGAGACACGTTGCAAAAAGAGTGTCAAACAAGTGTCCAAAATTAAGATTTTTAGTTCTTAATTATGGACACGGTTAAATAGTATCGGACATGTGTCCGAGAGTGTCCGAGGAGTGTTGGTGTCCGACACGTGTCCGACACGGACACGTCACTTTCTTAGAAGTGTCCGTGCTTCTTAGGAAATCAAAAACACACAACCATAATGAGAAAAGTCATCAATGAAAGTAATAAAATATCCAGTTCCTTGTCTATTAGTGACATTTATTGGTCCACAAAATGTCGGAGTTGTTAATTTCAAGGGTGGCTTTGGATCTTTCAGCCTAAGAAAATGGTTGTCTAGTTGCTTTTCCAGTCACACATGACTCATATGAAGGCAACTGTACTTGTGTGAGAGATCCAAGCATTCCTCCCTAGCCAACCGAATCATTATTTCTTTTCCTATGTAGCCCAAACAAGAATGCCACTTAATAGATCCGGAACTCATGCCATGCACAATAAAAGATTCAGAGAATTCAACCATACTATTATTAAAATCCAAAACATATAAGTTTCTTACAATAAATCCCTATGTATAAATGGAATTATTTTTCGTCATTATAGTATCATTAGGGGTCAAGATTTAAAAACAAAACTAATTTTATAAACTGATCGTAATTAAAGTTTTGTCAATGAAAATGTTCAAAGATTAGGAAATAAAATTTCTTGAAAAATTATAAAGCTTTATGAGAAGTAAGAAATTAATACAAATTTTTTGTGACATTGGGAATTATTCATGGGGATATAAAATATTCTGGCTTTTCTTTTAATGTTGATCAAACATTTTAATTATGATCGATATTATAGATAGATTTAACTCCAATTGGAGTGACATAATTTGTAAGATTATTTTGATCAAAGTAAAACTTACATGCTCGGCCCTGAGAGAGTTCAGTTGTTGAAGGACTTCTCCTTTAAAGTGGAAGTTGCCGAAATTGAGAGGCACCGAGAAAAGCAGAGGAAGGAGAGGTGGTGCTCCGCTCCGCCCATGGCTCGGATGATGATGAGAAACCCACGTCTCCATCTCCAGCTTCTCGTCGTCGAATCAAGGACCAGGCCTAGGCCAAGGCCAAGATGGGCTTCATCCTATCCTTCTCCTCCTCCTGAGCGCCCAAACCCGGGAAGAAGATCTCTGACCATCTATCTGGCGTTATCGACGCTGTTAACGATCGCAAGTTTCCTCCCGAGCTCCGTGGCCGATCCAACGCTATCAGGTATAATATATCTATTCCTCAATTCAATTTATATACACCCCCCTCGTACACAAATCAATTCAGATAAAAAGAAAGGAATTTTGGTTGCCCAGTGGATGTTTGTGGAATTGCCTATGAGGTGTTCTTGGGTTGTTTTTATTTTAGCTTCTTTTGATTGATTGATTGGCTGCTTTCGATCTTTTGTGAGATTTTTGCAATTGGGTTTCTAATTAATTCACAAAAGATGTGGTCTTTCTTATCAAATTCAAGAAATCCATTTCGGGTTGTATTCAAAATAGTGAAATCTGGGGTTGGCTGTGGGCATCTTTGTGCAACGCGAAAGCGCAGAACCCTACTTCCCCCCCACTCACCTCCCTACTGGATTCACGTCTCGTTGGAATTCCACTAGAAGGCAATGTTAAATATGACAAGGAAGATGATAATATTCTGTATGCCAACTTTGTACTAGAAGCTTGTTGGGAGTTTGGTTCATTTAACCTTCACTGGACCTAATATTGCCCATGCTGTTCATATCCTTTGTTGATTCATGAAAAATCTACAACATTCCATCTAGTCGCAGCTCGTAATGTCCCCACTTATGGGCTGGAACCTGGATGTCCCAATTCTTGACAACCAACCTCCAGTTGGTGTATGCACCTTGCCAATTCATTGATTTTATGGAAATGTAAGAAACAGAATTGTGTTTCAAAGTTCTCAACAAGGGTTGAATATCGAGCTCCAAAATCATCTTCTCCATGGTTTGCTTTCCAAGCTTTGTTTTCTCATAATTGTCCCATACCACTTAATGTGGATAATATAAGTGCTATTGACATCACAACCAATCCAGTATTTTATGAGCTCACCAAACATATTGAAGTGGATTGTTATTCTATATGAGAAGCCTATGGTCTTAAAGTCATCACCCTTGCCCATATGTCATCAAATCTCCAAATTGCCGATATTTCACAAAGGCCTTACCATGTGAGTCTGTGACTAGCATTAATTCTTCAATTGCAAATTGTTCAAGGTTGATTCCCAAGCATCATTTTGAGAAGGCTGTCTAGTGTACAGCCAACAACATAGATGGCCATTGGTAAATTGACCCATAATTTTGCTGTAAATTAATTGGTAAGTTGTTGGAACAATAAGATTAGGATATATGCAATTAAAATTCTAACTCATCCTCTTTGTATAAAAACGAATATAAATAGACCACTATGGAAACTAAAGAACCGCAGAGCTTCTCTCTTTAATCTCTCTCTTTTCAAACTGTATAATTACATGCACACATTATATGTGTGGACTTCAAATGGAGTTATGGTTTGGGATATCTAGTCAGTTTTTCAAAAATGAGTTTATTTTGCTTTCCTCTTCTACTGATTGTATTCTGAAGAGGACTTGGGCTTTCTTTCATATTTAATATTTTGGTCAACCATGTGTCACCTTAAGAATAAGTTTGAATCTTGATAAATTTTCATTGAATAGGTCAGAAACTGATATTATGAATGTAGTAGAGCAAAGAATATGGCATTCCATGGAAGAAGGCCAGTTTGAGAACTTACCAGGGAAGGTAAACCCCTGGCATTGAAGACTAATCCACATGCTGATCCTACAGAAGACAGCTTGTATAGGATTCTCATGAGAAATGGATGTGCACCTGAGTGGGTTGAACTCAACAAGGAAATATGTTGCAAAATCAATAAATGGCGATTCTCCCTGAAAAAAGCATGGGCTAAAAGACTGGATGAACATGATGCCAAATGGGTTGAAGAATCAGAGGCTTTCATGGCACAGCTGCGTGCAATCAATGACAAGGTAACCATTTTAGCATTCTCTCTAATATTATTCATACGAAAAAAAAAATGTTTGAAGCACCCAATAAAACTTGCATAGGAAATGATGAGTGCAAATGCAAAATGCAAACTAAGTTTCAAATTAAATATTTTGCAGGTTCTTTATTATAATCTGATTGTACCATTTGGGCGGCAGATGTTCGGACTTAAATGGGAGAAAGAATTAAGTCAAATGGAAAGATGATATATTGTGCACTGTGTTTATTTTTGGTATCTTTTGTCCCCCACAAGTATGATGTAGGTATTGCAATGTGTTGTATTACTGCATATTTTTGTTCACTAGACACAATAAACATGCATTAGGGCAAACATTGGCAGAAGTATTTAGTCAAACCCATGTGTAAATTTTAGTGACCAGAAATATATATTTATATAATAACAACTGTGCTTACACTTGTAGTTTTATCCTGCTGAGAAGACAATGCTAATGTCCTCTACTATGTGATGTATTAGTGCATATTTTTGTTCGCTAAATGCCCAACAATCCTCATGCGTAAGGGCAACACATTACAGACTTATTTAGTTATACATAGAATAGATTTGAGTGACAAAATTTATAATACATGTGTGTATGTATAATAATTGCAATGCATAGACTTGTAGTTATATCTTGCAGACAAGACAATAATAATGGCCTTATACTTGTATCTTGCAGACAAGACAATAATAATGGCATTTACCAAATCAGTCAATGACTTTTTTCTTTCTTTTGTGCTTTCCCCCTGTCATGAACCTGTGCTATTGATGTTATTTCTAATTGTACGAGCTAATAATTCTCATTGATTTTCACACCTCATTAAACTTTTGAAAAAAATACATATGTAGGATTGTTACACATATGGTTGCTAAAAGATTGCAACAAATGGATAAATGGATTTTAAGTGTGATCTTATCAACCCCACTCAGAATGGATGGCCATGTTTGGACAGTCAGTTGGGTCTATAGATCTGCAAAGCTTCGGGAGTTGAATTGAGTCCTTTGCTCATTATATTTGCTAATTGGTCATCACTAGAGATTTTAGACAACTTGTAAATGGCCACCAGTATCACTTCCTCCAAAAAAAAAAAAAAGGTGTATCAATTTCAATATTAAGCGTTCACACACGAAAACTGGATTGGCCATGAGATGGGTGGCACCAATATTGTCAAAATGTAAAATTGGACAGGATTTAGGTTTGACTCCCCTATCTTTTAGGATAACGATAGCTATTGTATTTTTGATGGAGCAGATAAGAGAAAACAATAATCAGCTTCAAAGCTTGACTTTGATATTGTAGATTGCCTAGATGTAGATTACTACTAATTTGGACTATGGAAGATGGTTGAGCCTGATATGGAATCTTGGTCATCAATGCAACCGCCCCAATCAGCATCACAAAATCCATGTATATTAAGGGCACTAGGAGGAGGCAATCCAAAGACCATAATCAATTGTCCCTCTAAGATATCAAAGGATGCCTTTGGCAGCATCTAAATATGTTGTGCATGGACCATGCATAAACCAACATATCTTGTTTAGGGCATAGGCAAGATCAGGTCTTGTCATAGTCCAATACTGTAAGGAGCCTACTATTCTTCTATATTAAGTGCCATCACATAGAAGTTCACCATCATATTGGTATAATAGCTTGCAAATGGAGTGGAAATCAGTGTGCAACCGTCCATGTTGAAACAAGATAAATTGTCCATAGGATACTTCATTAGACTTATGAAGAATCCTTTATCTGATCCGTGGGCTTGCATACCTAAGAAAAAGTTTTGGTCTCCCAAATTCCTTGTGTCAAACTAAGATGGGCAAGGTGTCCATCGATCATGGAATTAGTACCTTCGGAATTACTTTCTGTGACAATAAGATTGTCCGCATAAAGCAATTAAATAATAGTGGATGCACCATGGCATTTGATGAACATGGGATGATGAATACGACAATGGAAAAACCCTAAATGGATTAGATAAGAACTGAGGCTTTGAAACCAAACTCTTGGGGATTGTTTGAGTCTATAGATGGATTCGTGAAGCTTTCAAACGTAAGAAGAATTTAGTGGATCCACAAATCCTAGGGTTTGTGCCATATATACCTCGTTAGATAATCCACCGCGCAAGAAAGAATTTTTCATGTCTAGTTGGAAGGGCCATTAATGAGATAGAGCCTAAAAAAGAACAATCCTGAACAGTTGGGGCTTCACTACCGGCCAAAACGCATCATCAAATTAATCCAATTTTCTTCATGGTAGCGCTTGGCAACTATACGTAGGTGGGCTTTGTCTCTCTCAGGTGAGCCATCTGACTTCTACTTGATTTTTTTATGTACCCACTTACATCCAATAGTATTTCCATCTACCATCAGGTAAAGGTGAAATAGGAGTCCATGTGCCTCATTTTAAGCTTGAATTGACCTCATCATTCGTTGCTAGCCTCCAATTGCAGTTTACAGGTCTCATCCCTAAACCTTGTAATCGTGTGATGCCTCAAGTGTCCAATCAAATTTACCCTAATTTGGAGTGTCCACGACAAGCATTGCCCACAATGGGGTGTTTATCCTTGATGGTTATATGGCTGATGGGAAGGAAAATGTAGGTGTTGATGGTTCTACGGGTGATGGAATTTGAGTGAGAAACGGTTGATTGGTGTGGGGTGACGGATTAGTTAAAGTTGTGGATGACTGGGACCATGGAAAATTGGTCTCGTCAAATTTAACTTGTTGAGAGACAGACACGTCTGTCAGAGATTTTTCACTGTAACCCTTATGAATGGGCTATAACATAAGAAAACACAGAGTAGTTGTGGGAGAAAGCTTGTATGGGCTATAATGATGAACATAGTACATCCAAACACCTTAAGATAATTGTAGGTTTGTCTGATGCCGTAAAGGATTTTGAAGGGGCAATCATTTTTGGGAAAGGGCGTTGGTAGGCAATTAATGATATGGGCACTTATAAGAAATGCTTCAACCCACAAAGAATATGGAGCGGTTGTTGATCAAGAGAGTGCAACCCTTACTTTTGTTATGGCAAATATTGGCAATTTTTCCTTCTAGAAACACCATTTTGTTCCGGTGTATGTGGGGGAGAAATTTTCTGAATATTCTTCATTTTGACAAATGTAATATAAATTCATTTAATGTGAATTCCCCACCACATTTGCAAAAAATATTTTTTTTTGTTCAGAATAATTTTTCAACATTATGTTGAAGTCAATGCACTTAGTAAAGGATAAAACCAAATATAATGACTAGAGGAAATGATGAAAAACACATAAGATCCATAACTAGACAATAGTATTTGAGTCTGGCCCCATACATCAAAGTGAATAGTTCAATGGAAATGGGGCTCTTTTACTCAAAATGTGAGAAGCAAGTCTAGTCCTCTTTCCAATTGCACAACTTTCAACTTTCACAAAGATGATAAAGTTGTGGATAAGTAAACTGAACAACTACATTTGATAATTGATGCTAATCGAAGGTAACACATGTTCAAGCTGCTGGTGCCATGAGGTAGTAGTTGCGCCTTGAGTAGAGATGAAAACAATGTTTTTTTAATCAAGAGAATGAAGTCCCCCTTTACGAGTCCCATTGGCCAGGGTTGTCTGAGATACCTAGTCCTTCATCAAATAAAATTTGATGGAACAATTATCATCTTTGGTAAATTGACTAATTGCAATGAGATTTCTCTCAAGTGAAGGAAGAAGAACATTCCTGAGATTTAGATTTCTAGAGGGAGTTTGTATTTCATGGATAAGGCTGATCATCACCTATATATAATCTCTCATTTCCATTGTAAGGATGTAGGCTGGAGAGGGTTCTTGGATTATTTGCAGTATGTCCAGAGACACCCCTATCATGATACCATGACTCATCAATTGCATCTTGAAGAGAAAGAACTACTGAGGCTTAAGGAGGAGGAACAATTATTGTTTAGCTGCTTGATAGAATTCATTGAATGGATGCCAACATTGAAGGCAGTATGGCATTGTATGTATTATGTTGCAAACTTGACAAGTGAGCTTTGAAGTAAAGGTCAAGGCATTGTATGTATGGCATTGTATGTTGTAAACTTGGCAGGTGAGGTTTGAAGTAAAAGTCATGGCCTTGAATGTATGGCATCGTATATTGTAAACTTGACAGTTGTGGCTTGAAGTAAAGGTCTCTGTGGATTGATCAGCGTGGATGAATGAACTATCTCTTATGGCCTTGGGAGTGTCCTTAACGATTGTTACTATGTCGATAACGGCCACAAACACAACCTTGAGGTCGTCTTCATATTGGGCAGCCATGGTAGATGGTTGCTTGCGCTTAAGAAAATCATCATATGACTGTACATCGGCAACACTTCTTTGAATGTCAGTTAAATGTCCTCACTTTGAATGGCGGTTTGGACAACATTGTAGTAGCTGTCTAGGCCCTTTAAGATCCATGAAACCTTATCTTCATCTAGTGAAGGCTTTTGGATTGCTTCCAGTTCATTGCAGAGCTGCTTGAATTATTTAAATATCTGCCAACATCTATAGTTTTCCCTTTGCAAAAATATTGAATCTTTGTCACAGTTCAATATCATGCAGCTTGCTATGTTGGATGACGAACGTCATACAAGCAACTTGATTATTCTATGAAGTAGGCAACCCTTCTTCTTGAAGGACTGATTTATTAATAGTAGGAATTGGTTTTCCAAGGAACCAACAACTTCTTATAAGATTCTAGATTGTACAACGCAGGTGAGGGCAACAGGGCCACAACTCTTCCAGCTGTGTTGATCATCAGATGGATCTCATAACGAAGTTTTTTTGGTGACTATGTACTAACTCTTTTTTTTTTTTTTTGAATTCTCCTGCTGCACTTAGATTTCAGCCCATTGTTGGTTCTACCGTTTTGTTGGAATCGTATTGTGTTCTTGTCTTGACCATTGTATGCAGTAGGTAATTTAGTAGGCTTTTAGTTTCAAACCTTGAGACTTTGCATAGTTGGTCTCCTTTGAGTACTTCTCTCTGATTGATGAAAGCCATTATTAAGTTCATTAGTCTTTGCTTCCTACAAGTGTTTTCAAGCTATGCATCTTTTACTTGCGAAGCCTAATAAATGTTTTTTTGTCTGGATTTCTGCATACCCTTGGAACCATGAGGTCCAAACTTCACTCAGTTTAAATGGGACAAGTGCTTACTGGTCCCATCTAGTGAAAATCCTTCCAAACTAAGCTTTGGAGATTGTTACTAGAAATGTTGAACCCCATAAGAATCTAAATTACAAAGAACTGGGTGGTTGATGCTGGCAAGATTTAAAATTGGGTGGTTGATGCTGGCAAGATTTAACTCTTGGCTTGAGAACACTTTTGGTCCTCTTATTGTGTTTCAGGAGAGATGGTTAGCAGTGTTATACTGGCTGTTATGAACTTCATTTATGTTTATTTACTTTTCAATTCAAACCATCGAATTATGAAATTTATTTATTTTCATAGTTTAAAGTCCTAAATTACTTTGGATTCTTTTATTTTGTGTATGGTTGGCCAAATCAAACTATTGTTTCTATGGCTTTATTTTCAGCAATAGGGCAGGCATGTTGCAAAATCCCTTAAGGTTCTTTATATTTGTAATGATTGACTATTCTTTGGTTGAATGTTGGAGTTTTTTAGGGTTGAGTTGGGGTAGAACTCCTCTAGCCAACCCCTGATTGAGTTTTTTTTTTTACATAAAACTGATCCTTGATTGTTAGGATAAGGCATTATTTTTGTTGTTGAGAGGAAGATGATGATCTATGATGCCTATTTTTGTCATGGATACAACATGGACACCCTGTGGACATGGCAGGGACACAGATTTTACACATAAAAAGTGAAGTATCGGACAGTATTTGGCACAATACATTGCCCATTTTGAAGTATCTGTATATCATAGATGATTATGATTCAATGATAATTCAGACTTGGTTTTTTTTCCATGTGGAGTATTATCCTTTTTGTCTGGTGCACTGCATACCATGGGTGAAAATCCTAAGCTTTTCTATGGGGGAAAATATCCTGATCTTAAGCTTATCTATGATTAAAAGAATCCTAAAGTGCAACTCTGAAGGCCTCATCCTCTTTTCCCTTCAATCAGAACCAGACAAATACAATGATATTCAAGCATTTTTGCATCTGTCTTAGTCCTAAATGGCTTAATCTGTCTTTTACAGCCCTTAACTCTCCCTAAGATCTGCCCTTTAAAATTCAAATTGTCCTTATAGTGATTCTAAAACCTTCCTTTAGCACAGCCTTCAGAAGGAGTACAGGTATCCATTCAACTATCTGCCCTAGACCCATAAACTTTCCTTTACTCAGCCTAATTCCAGTCCAATTGATAACCCCTACTAGACCCTGATTTATACTCTACTCATCCACCCGATCTAGACCAAATTGAAATCCCAATCAACAGTCTAATCTAGTTGAAATCCAGTGCTGACTTCTCCCTGCAAGTTTCCATGAAATCTTTATATATTTGACAGCCCAAATGACAGCCTGATAACAGCCCCGACTGCCTATTTAACCCTTAAAAAGTCCCTAAGTTTCCCCTCATCTTTGTCCTTAGATCTGTCATGTAACCAATCCTTTAATAGCCGTCTAAATCCGCAAGTAAACTACCTGAAGTTTCAGCTCCTGTCCATTTGGCTGAACGGCCTAAACATGTCCCAGAATATCATATCATTAGCTTGCAGCAGTCGGCCCCTATCTAGGAGATTCAGATCAACTTTGAGATGAGTTGCTCTTTCTAGTGCTACAAAATGGGTTTCTTTGAAAGTTGAATTGCACATTCGAACAACTTCTATATCTAGAATTCATACACCTCCAGGCTTTACCTTGTCCTTGAGTATGATTCCAATGACAGTGTGAAGAAAATTCCAAAATTCTAAGAAAGCTTTTATGGTTGTAGAACGCACTGGAAAATCTAATAAAGAAAGTGCCTATGGAAGACTTTACAGTAGAAGATCATTTGAAGGAAATTCCATAGTAAAAAAAAGATTCATCTGAGCAAGAGCCAGAGACAAAGCCTGATATGTTAGATTTGATCACGGCATGTAAGAACGACTATCCTACTGTTTTTCCAATGATAGAATACTTGATTCCAAGAACAGAATTCAATCGCAAGACTTGTTATGTAACATCTAACGAAGAATGTCAAATTTAACAGCACTAGTGCTCTACATCTAGTTCCTGTCAATGAGACAGACTTGTGGTGATAAATTATGGAAGCGCTATCAATTTGATCATCTGAAACATGGGTCCTACATGTAAAAATCTGTGGTTTTGTACTCTAATGCTCTTGAAATGCTTTAATTGTTTGTGTCATCTTCTTTTCTGAGGATCCAGTTTTACTAGGACACTGTCCCCTTCGCACAGTAATTGACTTGCATATGGGCAATGGCACAGCCTTGGATCTTTGATCGAGTGTAAATCAATCTCTCGAAGGATTGATCGAATCCAGAGATGGATTCCAACCCCCAGGGCACCCTCACAAGAGGAAAAACACCATAAAAGAGAAAAACATCTCAAAAAACTTTAATTAATTGAAAATAAGCATGTCTACTACAATGAAGGGCTCCTTCTTTTATAGGAAGGGCTATTGTTAAACTAGGAAAGAGTAATTCTAAATAATCATGGCTTACTAAATTAAATTAAGTTCTAATCTCAATTCAACATAAAATAGTAAAAATAGATAATTAATTAAAAACTATCTAACTAAGGACACGGATCCCTAATGTTGAGCAGATTATGGATCGAGTGGGGTCCATCAAAGTGGCCCATCAATGCTGGGCCAGATCTTGGATTTAGCTTGAATCAGGCGGGCTCCATGACTGGGTCACATATGAAAATATGTGGTCTGCTGATGGGGGGAGCATCCAGGTGGGCCCCAAGCTTGGTCTTGCACTTGGGTTTTTCCATGTTTCACCTAAGTCCATTGAATCATGTAGGTGTGACTTCTAGGCTTATCTAAACTCAGAAGCGTCCCAAAGTGTCACTATAAAGGCCTCAATTGCATTTCTGCATGTTATAGTAATAAAAATGGGTAGGTCATGGGAAAATGAAGATATTGAAACTAGAAGGCATTTGATAGTGTGCGTGTCATGTTACAGGTTATCAACATGGAGTGGGGGAACTTTTGTTCATCTCATCTTCCAATAACAGAAAATGATCATGCATTAGATGTTGAGAGCTTGAACCCTGGTGAACAGGTAATTTTTTAATTTGACTTTCTTGTCATGTAGTTTTTGCTTGGCAGATTTGGCTAGATTATGTGCAGAGATTAACTTTTGAATGTTGACAAATCTTCAAGAAGATGATTTCGGGAATGTATTTGGGAGATATTGTACGCAGAGTGCTACATCGGATGGCTGAGGAAGCTGCCTTTTTTGGTGATACTGTTCCTCCCAATCTTAAAGTTCCATTCCTATTGAGGTGTGTTATTTCTATGCCCTTTTTTTTCTTTTCTGGATGAACCTGGTTATCTATCCTTTCTTGTTTCATGGATTAAATCATACTCCGCTTAATCACACAAAACTTTTGAAAAGATTATATGGAAAGAGTGAACTTTGTCAACTGTATAAAATATTAAACTAATGGGTCTCTCTCTCTCTCTCACAATAAGAATATACTTCATTGATTGCACCAATCCACTTATTGGTGTACTGGAAAGAATGTCGTGAGAGTGCACAATTCTTTTGATTTGATCACTTTAGTGAGTACCTAATAGTATTCTTTGATGTAATGTTGTCCCTATGGATTTATCTGTTACCAACTTAGATTATGGAATTTATTGAGTACTGTAACCAGTCATCTTTCTCTTGGGTGATATCTTCTGCTTCTAGTCAAAGTTTTTGGTGAACAAGCATTGTATTACAACCAAAACGAGGGCAAAATTTCCAAAGAAGCAAATCAATTGACAGGCCACAGGCGCCAAAAAAAAAAGAAGTAAAGAAGCGCACAACAACTAGAGCAGACCCATAAGCAAGAGAGTATGTATTCTCAAAAAGCAACTACCTCTTGATACATTACAAGAATGAAGAGCTATCACACGGCAAAACTGAAGTTCAGGCTTCGTGAAAACACGACTTGAGTATTTTTAATCACAAATATTTAAATGTTACTTTGGTATCCATTAAGTTGCAGAGCACACATGTTGCTGTCAAGTCTATTTGAAAAGTTCACATCTTTCCTACTTTGAAAACCACCTCAAACATTGGTGGGTTGCAGTAGTTGATCTACCGGTCTTTGTAATGATGGTTTGACATTTACTTTTTAGTTGCTGTTTGGAAAGTTCAAATCTATCTTCAAATGCATGTTGGTCATTGGCTGTGGCTACATTTCTGGTAATTCATGAATCTTTGTAAATTCTCTAGCTTATGATGATTAGGGATTTCAGTTTCATTTCTTATTTGAGGATTGACCGTTTTGATGTGACATTTTTGGATTTTATATTAGTCTTGTAATTGACTGTATTGAGCCTGTGGCCAATATGACTATATATCAGTTCTAAGTTAGCTGTTTTAACATGGCATTTTTGTTGCATGCCTTTACTTGAAACACTTTCTTCCTAATGTCCAGCAGCTGAAATTTGTCTTTGCTAAAGTTCCATGTCTACCCCTTGTGTTTGTGTCTTTGTGATTCTGCAATTGATGAACCTTTCTGTTTGGTTGTATAATTCGAAAGGAATTGAAGGTTGTGATGCAATAACTAAGTTATGTGTTGGAATGATTATGCAGGACACCTGATGTGTCTGCCATGCATCATGACACCTCCCCTGATCTTTGAGTGGTTGGGGGTAAGTTGAAGGATGTTTTGTGGGTATGATTTTCTTGCTGAACGTTGCCTAAACTTCTAACTTCTATTAAATAAATGCTTTGGCTAACTGGATGGGCCCTCATGGATATGGCTAGCTGACTATGACTCAAAAACAGTACGTATCATTTGGATATGCAACTTATAGAAGTCATTCATATTCTACGACTCAAAACCATTGCATTATCACTGGGATATGCAATCATCACCATTCACAGGTCGTTCATATTCAAAGACGGATGACGTTATTGATGTGGAAGGGTGATAACCTCAGAGAAATGTCATTTGTTATTGGAGATTTGGAATTCATGGAGAATCTTGAGCAACCATGATGCTTTTTCCCCCAATACTGATGGGTGGCAGGATGGCTTGAAGCTCATCGATGGGTTTTGGGTCATAAAGTTTGAAAAGCCACCAACCTCCTCAAGGTTCTTTTTCCTCTTTTTCCCATTTTTTCCTCACAATGCAAATGTAACTTGAATGCACAACTGACAACCATATGGTTGTGATAATGAGCACCTTCTAACTCTACAAACGGGCTCTTTTTTATAAACCAAATGCTTATTGGAAGTGGTGGCTATCTGGTTTGCCATACTATCTGATGCATTTTATATTTTGCTTAATTTCTTCAGAGTTTCAAACAAACACAGGCACAGAGCTTTAATATTTGATGGTTCTTAGCTTCTCTTATGTTACTTTATCTCATATTTCCAACACTTCCCTGAAAATATGCTAAATAGTTATGAAGCTCTGTGACATTGTCGCAAAGCATGGAGCCCGTTTGGCAGCTGCTGGAATCTTGGGAATGTTGAAGAAACAGGGAAGAGACACCATAAGAGACAGTGAGAAGCAGAGGACGGTGATAGCCATGGACAGAGGGCTATTTGAGCACTACACTAAATTCAGCCAGTGCTTGGAGATCACCCTCAAAGAGTTGCTTGGAGAAGAGGTTGCGGGCACCATTGTAATTGAGCATGCTAATGATGGTTCAGGCATCGGAGCAGCCCTTCTCACTGCATCTTACTCTCAGTATCATGAGTATGAGTCTAGAGTAGTGTTGGGATGAAGCCCTAACTACTTTGTCAGCATAAGAGTAAAAGAAGAGGGCAAACCAGACAGAATGGAAAAATAAAAAGGGAGAGGAAAAAACTGTTGTTTCATTGCCATCCTAGTTTTGAGATCGGTGTTGTTGAATCCTTAAGTTATTTCCATACAACATACACTCCCAACTGAGCATTGGGTTTATAAATTCCATTACTTAATAAATTGCAGGACCTGAAAGTGGACACGATGTTCCCACTCAGGCTTGCCATTCTTTTTCTCTTTACTTAATCTGCTGGGTTTTGGTGTTTCATTTTAGGTAGGGTTCCTAACATCTTGGGTGTCATCTGAATCTTCCTACTTGAGAATATTTGGAGGAAAGCAGTCAAAGAATCAGTATGTTTTGGTGGGTTTTTTTTTTATATCAATAAAAGCAGGAGTATCGGCAAAGCTATCATGGGCTTTAGCTGTTCTTTATTGCTTTTTGTTTATTGTTTTTATCAAGGACTCTAGCTTCTTTTTGGAGGGTTGATGCTTCAGAAATTGCTTCCAACGAAATGTCAAGACCATTATTCTTTAGTGAAGCAATGCAATAATTGTGTGCATATTCTTTAGTCAAGCATACAAGTGCTCTATCTCTGTCTTCATGTTTAGAGGTAGACATGCTGGCTTATGGCCTCAAAATGGCGTTCGGATCTAATAGGCATGCATATGTACATGCTTCTATTTTCTTTTGTGTCAAATGTTTACCTATGAGTGGAAAACAAAATGTTCATATCCGGTCCAGCTCTAAGGTGCCCTCCTTGGATCATTCCAGCCTTTTATGCTCTTTCCCTCCGTCACCGGTGAGTCCGCAACAAATTGACTCACTCACACTGTTGTATTAACTATAAATCACCACCACCCAAAAAAATGATATTTTCCCATATGTTTTTTAAAACCATTAAGCATTCGGGTTGGTTAAATCATGGGGTAGAAATACTGTTATTGGGCTGATATTTTGCCCAACCCTAGCACATGTCCACGATGAGACCTTTCCATCCTTCTGCACACACACTGATTGGCTTGCATCTATTGGACCCCATGACTTGCATCATGTATTATAGTATGTGATCTTATCATGGGGGAGCATCCAAGTGGCCCCAAGCTTGGGCTTGCACTTGGTTTGTTAGAGGTTCAGGATTCACCCAAGTCCATTCAATCCTATAAGTGTCACTTAGGGTGTATTTGGATGTGAGGTAGATTACAGCAGAGTAAAATGAAAATTTTAAATTTCAAAATTTTCCCTTCTTTTTTGAAAAAAATTTAAATCTCCTTCATTCTTTTCAAAAAAAGTCAAAAAGTCATCAATAAATTACAAAAAAATTTCTACCTTCCATAGAAAAAGTCAAAAAGATTTCATATCAAGCGACTAAAAACAAAAAGTCATCTTAACTCCATCATATATTATTCTTTTTTTATTTTGGGTTTACTCTACTTTATTTTACTCTACCCCACATCCAAACACACCGTTAGAGTTACATAAGTCTATACTGCATGAAACCTTTTTAAAAAGTGTCTATGAAAAGAGTGAAGTTTGTTAATAGCATAAAATCTTAAAATAAGAGGTTGCAAGGCCTCTTATTATTTTTTTGGGTTTTTTTTTGGCTTAAATGAGGGCAAATGGGCAGCTAAAAAATGATAAAAGAAAAAGAAACACGAAACAACTAATCTAGAGCATAGTTCATAAGCAGGCAAAAAAGTGTATACATAACCAAAAAGCATAGGCTGAGAGACAAGCAAAAGAGTATCCATTCTCAAAAAACATCAAACTTTAAGATGCTTGCAATAATGAAGAGCTATCACTCAGCAAAAGCTATAAGTTCAGGCACGATGAAAACTTGTCAGAGTGTATTAAATAAAGAATATTCAACTGACTTTGGTATCCATTAGTGTTATGCTGTTTGAAAAGTTCAAATCTTATCCCCAATTGCATATTAGCCATTGGTTATTTGGTTGGGGTTTACATTTCAAGTAATTGGCTAATCTCTACAACTTCTGTAGCTTATGATTATTATTTGAGCATTGGTTATTATGACATAACATTTTTTATTTCGTTATACGTCTTGCAATTGATCATTATATGGATAATGTGACCAACATGAGTATGTATGAGTTCTATGAAGTTGTTTTAATATGGAATTTTTGTTGCATGCCCTGACCAGCAATTGTTTTTTTGTGAATATTTAATTCGAGCATTAAGCTTGAGCTTGGTCTTACAGGAAGGATATCTAATTACAATATCCTAATTACGTTGCCAAAGAGGGATTAGAGTCTAGAAGCGTGGAGAAGTGGGAGCCACTTCATACTCTCTACATGACCAAAGAGGGACTAGCTAGTATATTTTTAATCAAGGTGTGTCACACCGCTGCAAGATATCTACGACATGTTTCATGGAAGGCCTATGAGAAGGCTCTGTCACTGTGCAGTTGAGCCCCAAGTTGAACACCAAAATCATCTCATTCAAGTAGATAGGTTCTTGTTTAAGCCCCTCATCAAGTGCGTCCACCAAGTCCTTCCCCTCTTGCAAATGATGCCACGCCCATTCCACAAGACCGTTGCACCCATCGCACGTGCAACATGCTTTCTTTCCTGTCGTTAGCTCGAGCAGCACGACCCCGAAGTTATACACATCGCATTTCTCATTGGCTCGAGCCCAGACTGCATACTCTGGAGCAATGTACCCGAAAGTGCCAGCTATGGTGGACAAGGTCTCGGGCTCTCCCTTCTTGACCCGCATCCGAGTGAGCCCAAAATCTGCAATCCGGGCCTTGAATTCAGAGTCTAGAAGGATATTGCTGGACTTGACATCTCGGTGGATGATGGGAGGTGAGCAGGAGTGGTGCATATAGCAGAGCCCCTTGGCCGCATCCACCGCGATTCGGAATCGGCTTGGCCAATCCAACAGTCCTGATTCCATTGTTACTGCACCATTTCTCTTCTTAAACAGCCAGCGGTCCAAGCTCCCGTTCTCCATGTACTCGTACACGAGAAGCTTCGAATCCTTATTGGAGAAGCAACACAAAAGTTTGACAATATTAAAGTGTCGGATCCGACCCAATATCTCATTCTCCGCTTGGAATTCTTTGTCCAGATTTGCATCTGACTTCTTATTGTTTGAGATTTTCTTCACGGCCACCACCATGTCATTATCACCCGTCGGATTCTCCACGGAGATCCGATACACCTTCCCGGCTCCTCCGCACCCGATAAGGTTGCTTTGGACCAGCCCGTTTAAGATGTTGTCCTCCGTGAAATCCAACAGTTGGAAGGAGGTAAACTTCCACGTGTCATGATCGTTCTCCTCATGCCTCTGGTCTTGCCTGTTGTTCTTGTTGCTGTGCGATGTTGTGCAGCGCACCACGTGAGGAAAGCGAGAATGATGAAGCCCGAGATGGACAAGATGGAGAGCAGAAATCGGGCCGATACTTTGGAGGAGGAATGGCAAGAGCGGATGTTGATCGAGTGGTTGGAGTTAGATGCGCATAATCCGGAGTTGTTGAGGAAGCTGGTCTCGAACTCCAGCTTATCAAACCCATCCGGGATCTTTCCGTTAAGTCTGTTCGACGAGAGTTCGAGTTTGACGAGGTGAAGGTATCTGAGTTCCGGCGGGATCTCACCGGAGAGTTGGTTTCCTGATAGGTCAAGAGAGTTGAGCGCTTAAATAAACCCGATCACTGGAGGAATTCTGCCGGTGATCTGATTTTTGCCGAGATTGAGGGTGTTAAGAGATAACCATGGTGCGAAATTAGACGGTATCTCTCCGGAGATTCTATTTTCTTGTAACTCAAGCGTCTGCGGCCAAGAAAGTGCAGTCAGCGTTATCGGAATTTTTCCGATAAACCCGTTGCGATTCAGTGGTGCGCTTTTCAAGTTGGAGTATTTGCCGAGGGATTCCGGCAGGGTTCCGCTGAGATTGTTATAGGAAACATCGAGCAGACGGAGTTTGCTGTTTTGGCACAGGCTCTCTGGCAGCTTGCCAGATAGTCTGTTGATGGAGACATTAAGATTCACAAGATTGGAGTAAAGTCCTAATTCTGGAGGCAGAGCCCCAGTGAAAGTGTTGTTGGAGAGATCGACTACGTGCAGAGAAAGTAGCCGGCCAAAACCTGCCGGTATCTCACCGGAAAGTTGGTTTTGGAAAAGATAAAAATACGTCAAATTCACAAGTTTTCCAAAATCTTCTGGAATTGTTCCAGTGAGCTGGTTTATAGAGAGATCTAAGTATTCCAGGCCGAGAGCCTCAACCGTTCTCGAAAAATCACCAGACAAGCTGTTGTTGGCGAGATAAACTGCGAGCAAATGCTTCAATCTGAACATATCACTCGGAATGTCGCCGCTCAATTTATTGTCTGAAAGGTCGAGCCACTCGAGATAGGTCAGATTCGTGAGAGATGCAGGAATCTCACCGACCAGATTCGAGGCCCAAATCCAAAGACTCTTGAGCTTCTTCAACTGGCCGAACTCAGGCGGGATTCTCCACTGTGGCATGATCGAAAGGCCACCGAGATACAAACTTTCGAGATTTTCCAGATCCGCCATCTCCAAAGGGACAGAACCGTTGAAGAGGTTATCAGCGAGGTAGAGAACGCCGAGATTCGACATACGACCGATAACCGGCGGGATGTCGCCGGTGAAGTTGTTGCCGTCGAGGTAGAAGTAGCGGAGGCGGTCGATGTCGGGAGGCAGGCGACCGGCGAAGTGATTCTCCGCTATGTCGAGGAAGTGGAGATTGGAGCAGTTGGAGAGGTAGATGGGGAAGGGGCCGGGGATGTTGTTATGGTAGACGTCGATTTTGGTGAGATTGGTGAGTTGGCAGATGGAGGAGGGGATTGGGGAGAAGAGGTTCTTGAATGAGAGAAGGATTTCGGTGACGGTGCCATCGGTGGGGGTGCATGTGATCTCAGGCTAGGAGCAGTGGTCTCCATTCGAGTCGTCGGTCCAATTGGAGAGGGAAGGTGGGTTTCCCCATTCTCTCTTCAGATTTAGAAGAATTCCCTGCTCCTGGTGCTGCTTTCGCTGTTGTTGTGAGTTTTGTGGTTGGGGATTTGACTGCAAGGGAAGGGAGTGGAGAAACAGGATCAGCAGCATAATGGGAGAAACAAAACGGGATAGTGTATTTGTCATCATTTTTGTAAGGAGGGAGCTGTGTTTGTGTTTTGCTTTTCGTTCCCCTTGAGAGGGATGATAAGTGTGCTCGAAACGGGCGCATTGAACTAATGTTTTAATTAGCTCGTGATGTAAATAGTGCTCGAGTCAATTAGTGTCTGCCACAATCGCTCGAGTCAATTAGTGTCTGCCACAATCGCTCGAGCCAATCAGTTAGTCAATTAAAATACTATTATTTTTTTTAAATTTTTTATGCTCACACCAAATGCACAATTAGTGTCTGCCACAATCGCTCGACCCAAACAGTTAGTCAATTTAAATTCTATTATTTTATTTTAATTTTTATATTCTCTCACCAAATAGACCGCAGTCGAGCGAGTCAAAAAGGATCTTTGGGCAGAGATACTATTTTCATATATTGTTTTGGGTTCCACTCGTGTTGCACAAATACACGTATTAGACCGGCAACCTTGATTGTCAGCGGAATGCGAGAATAGTTATATGCAGAACCACTTTTCTGCAATGCTGCACAAAGTTGCACCTAATATGTTATATGTTATCATAAGCCTCTTCTACTACGTTGTTTTCTGGGTGCCTCCTTTCTACAATAAAATTCTTATTCTTGCAAATCAACAAAGGCAAGGGCACTGTAATCAGAAATCCCCCGACCGGGTGGTTCCTGTAGCCTCTTGGACTTTTTTATACTTCTAGACTATGTTCACTGATGCAATTCATTTTCATTAATAGCTAGAAAATGGACTTTTTTATTCTCTCCTAAGAGTGTGTATTTATTTATATTTCACTTTTCATCCATTTTCCAAGTTCTAAAAAACGTCTTTTCAATTCTGTCCCTAGTAGTTTACCAAAAGAAAAAAAAAATCTGTCCGTAGCAAATTCTTGAGCAGTAATTGATGGGCCTGATAGATTGATGACCATTAAGATGTTCAATTCTGTTCAACTATTTAATTGACGAATTTGTGCAAGAGATGTGCCCGTGGCAACGTAAAATAAAAGTCTGGAAAGGGGCGTCATTTCCATAGAAGAATGAGTACAGGAGCAGTAGGGATCGGGATGATGAGAGGCTTTTTCTCATGTGAGTGGGCCAATCACGGCCTTGTCTTAAATGGGCCTCCAGTACCCACCATCATCATCACATGGGTCACCATCCTCATCGTCCTTGCCTTTGCCAGTCGTCCGCTGTGTTCATTGGTGGCCAAGGGCAAAAGATTATGGCCAACATAACCTACTTTGCAATGAAGATGGTGATTGAGGAAAGAAACCTAGCCACAGCCGCCTGCAAACCTGGCCACAGCCGCTTGCGAACCTGGTCACAACCGCCTTTGTGATTCTCAACTTTTACGTGCTCAACTGAAGGAGGAAGATGACTGATGCGTGGCTGAAATTAGGCGATGATGATGTGGGGATCTGTTGTAATTTTCGTGAATTAGGGTTTGGAGAATTTATACTAGTTTGAATGATTTTCTTGGTAGCTATAAATAGTTATTCATGAAATCATCAATCTTAAGTACAAATTTACCATATGAACCATGAACGGTTCAGCAAAGTGTGAATTTTTTCAGTTTGTTTAAGGGTCTAATATATTTGTAAAATTTTTATTTGACTAATTAATGTAAGAACGGTTTGGAAGAGAGAAGAAATGAACGGTCATGGGAATGTGCAAAAGAAGGAAGGGGCTATGGTCATACATATTTTCTTAGGTGGAACTGTGGTTTTCGCCGCTGCAAGGGCACCGGGTCTCCCATGATCACCCAAGTCCTTTGTGAGAAAGAGGAAAACAAAGAGTTGGGCAGCTGATGGGGATTTTTTTTTTCCTTTTTTACAAAAAAAGAACCTCCTCATAAATTCTTAAAACTTTGAATATAAGGTTGCTGGTGACTAGGCACTGACGTGGATAAGTTGAACATGGGCTGCACCATAATTTGCCCACTCACGCTCAATGTATCATTGCAGCGGCACAGGATTCAGGCTCTCTAGATTGTCTTTTAAGCGGGCGGGCCCAAATAGATAGTTGAATTTTGTGGGCAAACTAAGGATTTTCATGTTGGTTTTTTAGATGAATCTAGAACCTCATATGAATTTTAGAGGTGGACCCAAGATTTTTATGTGATTTTTGGACTTTTATGAGATCGAAAATCATCAGAATGTGCTTCACTTGCATTAGATTGTTCCTATAGTCTGGTGGGTAAATTATATTTGCTAAAATTTAATGTCTACAATAGTGTTCATGATTCTGCAATCATGAATATGTGTGTTTATTCATGCTAGATTCTCTTCACAAAGATTGAAAAGAGAGTCATTGTTTGTGGAAACTTTAGAGTCATTTCTGTGAATTGGCTCTCGTTGACTAGCTGTAAATGAAAGACTTTGGCTTGCTTTTTGACTCAAGCATGGAAACTTGGGTCACTTAGCCACAAGCCTAGCCTTAAATTTATATGGAATTGTTTTACACTCTAATTTGTATGGATGAGGGATCAGTACATGCCCTAATGAACCCCAAAGGCGTAGATCTTAAAAAGAAGGTTCCTACCAGTCCACAACTCATTTAGAGTTTTTGGAACAGATTTGGAAGGGACTCTGTTTAAAATATATACTGCAATTAACAGTGCATCACCCTAAAAGGTAACTGGAAAAATGGCATGAGACATCAGGGATCTTACCATGTCTAAAAGAGTCCTATTCCGTCTTTATACAACTCCATGTTGTTGTGGAGTGTATGCCATAGTTAACTATTTAGAAATACCATTTTCCATACAAAAACTTACAAAGCTCCAAAGTGTGTTCTCCACCTCGATCGGTTTTTAAGGGCTTGATGTTTTTTATCAAACTTATTTTGAACTTCTTTTGCAAAAATTTTGAAATAATCAATTGCCTCATATTTGTGGGAAATCAAAAACACATGACCATAACGAGAAAAGTCATCGATGAAAGTAACGAAATATCGAGTTCTTTGTCTATTAGCCACATTCATTGGTCCAAAAATGTCACAGTAGATGATTTCAAGGGTGGCTTTGGATCTTTCAGCCTTAGGAAATGGTTGTCAAGTTGCTTTTCCAGTCACACATGACTCACATGGAGGCATTTGTACTTGTGTGAGAGATCTAAGCATTCCTTCCCTAGCCAACCAAATCATTCTTTCCTTTCCTATGTGGCCCAAACGAGAATGCCACTTAATAGATTTAGAACTCATGTCATGCACAATTCGGAAAATTCAACCATACTATTATTAAAACCCAAAACATATAATTCTCCTACAATAAATCCCCATGCATAAATGGAATCGTTTTTTGTAAAAGAAACTCTATCTTTAGTAAAATGAAAATCAAAACCATACCTTGCGAGCCGGCAAACTAAAAGGAGATTCCGTCTCATGCCAGGTACAAATAGCGTGTCATGGAGCACCATAGTCTTCCCTATAGACGTTGGAAGAAAATAATCATCAATCCTCAATATGTCTTCAGAAGAATTATTGCCCATGTAAAACTTGTTACAACCAACATCTATTGACTGAAATTCCTAAAGACTACTCCTATCCTTTGTCGCGTGCTTAGTTGCCATTGAATCAATTATCCATGCATTAGAACTTTCATCCACATAAAGTGCTTCAGAGTAAACTAAAGCGAGTGACAAAGTTAAGGTGTTTACCGTATTTTGCTTAGGGCAAGTTTTAGCAATGTGGCCGAGTTCCTGACACGTACAACATTTGGTTTTGGCTAAATCCCTTGGCCTATAACGCTTTTGATGTTTCTTTTAGTCTTGTTTGGATGTAGTTGGGTTTTGATATGTTTTAGGCTTATTTTCGCGATTTGTCCCTTTTTGAAACTTATGCTTTCATTTGGTCCCGTTAGGTCTTGTTCCTGACCCAGGTTATTGATTAGCAAATAATGCTTGTCCCACGACTTCTACTTGAATTCTTTGTGCTTCAAGTTCAAAATGGCGACACAAATTCTTAAAAGTTTTGACTGCCTTAGAATGAGTCAAGATTTGTTTTATTGTATACCATGAATCAGGTAAAGATCGTAGGACTGTAATGATCTTTTGGTCTTCAGTTAGTTTATTTCCTGCCCTTGCAAGATCCGCTATCATTTGACTCATTTTGCTGGGGTGGTCCCTGAGTTTAACTCCTGGGGCCATCCAATATGCATCAAATTCCATGGTCATCATGATGTCTTACCGGCAGTAATACCACTGTATTCCTCTTTCAAGGTTTCCCCAAACTCCTTAGCTGTATTATAAGTTTCATAAGTGGGAACAAACTCAAAATGCATACTGCTCAACATGATATTACGAGCAATATGATTATCTTTCTCCCACTTATCAAAATCATATAATGCAGGCATGCGTGTAGCATCATTTTGAAGTTTGGGTCGGGTCATAACCGTTTCCAAAGCATACATTATCTCTTGTTCGTCGAACAAGTAAGTCATGGACCAGTACCACTTATCATAGTTGTTGTCATCTAACTTATCCCTCTTATTAAGCGCAGCAATAATGCTTTTCGAAGTCATCACTGAAAATGAATAAAACAAAATGCCGATGAATGAATGTATATGCATTGGCAACATACACATACGTATTGGTTGCCCTTTTTACGTTCAAATCAATCCAAAAATTAGGATATTGTAGTGAAAACCTTTCATGCCTAGGGCTAATTCGGGGCAGTAAAAAACAATGATTATAATTAATCGGCTAATTTGATAGCATCATACAACATAATACCTCAATTATTATGCAATAAGAAATGCAAAAAAGGATACATAATGAAATATTATTTAGCTAATTATCCCCCGCATAATATAGTGACTGTTGGTAAAAAAAATCTTAAATATATAAAAAAAAAAACAATACAAGCCCATGAAAGTACAAGTGCGGATTAATAAAAAAAACTTAAGGACATCATGGCCAACTATTAGGCCCAATGTTCTGACCAAATAAGTCCAACCAAAGTCTTACTATTTGGATAAAAAATATCTATATAATCCATAATTTGATTCAGCTATTAAATAGATTCTGAAAACTTAAAAAATAGAAGGGATTAGTCATGATCTGAATGTAAGAGGCATCATTCCAAATCATTGAATCGTCGAGAGGAGGCCAGTGGACCCAATCGAGACGTTACTAACACGTAATGTGATCGGCAAAACGAAAAAAAAAAAAAAGGTTTATGTACGTGTGCGTGAGCGCTAAACCATTACCAACACAACACATGGTCGTTGAATATTACACTCATGCCAATGTTCAATGGGACACATGGTCATATATCTTGACCATGAAAGTGATTATCCACATTCCCAGAAGTCAGATCAAATAAAAAATAACCCCAAAACAGATTCCATAATGGATCATTAAAAGAGGCATAAGGCTTATTATCCCCCTTCCCAAACAAATGCATGTCTATATCATACTGATACATGATAGAAACACGTGGATTTGAGGCATTTGTAAAGGCATGTATGGACACATGTCCGATGAAAGTGTGTGAGGCACACTCTCGTATACCATGAGGCCCCTAGAATTGCATAAAATTGGGTGGTTATGAATTCAAGTGCAAGTGTGCATTGGTGTGAAGCCATCACCATATTATTAAGCCCACCTTTGAAACAAATCGACACCATAGAGGTGTGATACCATCTAGAGATTCATTGGCGTGTGGATAAAAAAACAAAGGAAACAAAGAAATCACTTGCAACCAGTGAGAGTGCAACGTACTTTGCCCCCACTGTATCCACGGCTCCAATCGGTTCCGATATGCAAGTAATGATCATTCTAATCAAATCCCATTAAAAATGTGGCTCCTAGTAATTTAATGAGATTAGTTTAGGGTTACCTCAGACGCTACAAATATTAATTCAATCCTCATGTGAGCACACGGATGTGGCTTTGATACCAATGATAGCTTTTGATGTTGCAGAAGCATAGATCAGGATCACAGGGCCACTACAAACATGATCAGGATAGCGTTGGCTTAGATCAAGCAATGGACATAGAAATCCTTGACTGTCTAGTAAAGATCAGCCACGTTGGATTCACTCTTCACAATCTCAGGGCAAAGATGGACACCCTTTATGGAGAAGATGGTGATAAATGATTTATCTCTATTGATTATAAGTATTCTAGTGCTCTACTACCACTCAGCCATTATATATATTAAAGCTCTAAAAATGGAGGCCTTTGGAGAGTGCCACATTAGCACTCTTTTTTTTTTTCTAGAGCATCACGTCAATATTTCACGAAATTATCCGTGGCGTAGCTTCCCTAAAATCTCTCCTTCATCAATTAAAGCTACCCTAAAATCTCTCCCCCACAATTTCAAAACCTCTTTCTCATCCCCTAAAATCTCTCTTCCTCATCCCTAAAATCTCTCCCTCTATTCATTTTTTTAAAACAATTCCTAAATCTCATCCTCAACTCATAATCTATACTAATTTAATTCATTTCATTTCTCTTTATAGTATCTTTATTTTTATTTATTATAATTATAATTCTTAAAATTTCAATTTTAGCCCACAGCTTAGAATCATTTGTTGATTTTTTTCTAAAGTGTCATGTCAGCTTCTACAAAATGGCATAAAGTAGAAATCACTGAAGTCTCTACTTCATTTTATTACCCTTACCCACAAGTAATTGACAATATTAATGCACCCACTGTTTTTTGTTCAAAATTCAAAATACCCCTAAAATCTTACCTACATTAATTCAATTTATACTAACGCCCTACATTATGTCCCTCATAGATTGAGCTTCAATGGGATATAGTTTTTTTTTCTTTTCCTTTTTCCTTTTTTTTTTCATCATTGAATGGTATAGTTTTTAACCTTTTGCTTCCATTTATTTTTCTTTCTTTTTTATTGGTGATTTCAACCCATACATTTTTTCTATTTACAAAGCTTTCATAGGTGCGATATTATAGTTTTTATATCAAGATGAAATAAAGATATATAATTTTATTAATTTTTTTCATCTCTGCCTTTTTATATAATTATTTTTATACCCTACCCTAGGAGGCTGTGGACCCAAAAAGGCCCACACAAGTGGGGAGAGGAAGTCACGGGAAAGAGAGCCCATACAAGTTATATATATATATATATATAATATATATAATTTCATCATGCTTTATTAGTTAACAAAATCTATGCGTTTCTTTTCTTTATTTCCTATATCCTCTTTTATATAATTTGATAAAACTATCTGTCACAACCCGAGTCCAGAATCGGGGGTTAGAGAAAATCCAACCAATGACACACGTACTCCCGTGCATGTACACCTAGACCTCGTCCCAATGTACACACACAAGGGATCAATCACAAGTGTAAACAAGTGTACGCGGAAGCTGTACGTATCAAGGCATACCACAAAAGAACAAAAGACATAATGGATTACAAAAGATCAACTGATTACAAGAACGTATTGCACCATAAAGAGGGCTCTACAAAAATCAAAATACAGATATGAATCAAGCCTAAGATACAAGCTTTAGAAAAATCCCCCAATAAATCCAGACTCAAATGAATGAGGAGAACAAAATGATGCAAACCGCTCTATGGAGGATGGATCAAGTCCACTCCTCTAGGCCGGAGGGGGCCTCGCGAGCCTCTCCTGGAGTCGGGTCGACCGACGCAGGATCGGAAGAGGAATTTGAGCCTGCAACACCAATAACAACTCATAAGTATGACGACTTAACAAAATATAAGCCACAAGAAGATAACACAAATTCTATCTATCAATGAGCAAAAGTAACAATGCAAAGATCCATAGTAAGCATGTTCGTATACTAGGCAAATCATGCATATGAATAAATATGCTATCAGAATCATAAACAGATAACGGTCAAAGTGACTACTACATTGGCCATATTCTCCTTTTCGAGAGCAATCGGAATGAGAACACCATCGACCGGGCCAGGGTACGCATGGGTCTCTAGTTTCCCGGGATCCGGAATCCCAGGACAAGAGCACTCTGCAGAGGCAAACACACAAACTAAGCCAAAGTCAACCCCGTCGGGTATCCTAAGGCTGAGGCTCAGTAGCGCCATGTATAACAATCTCAATCAAACATACGATGCACATCACTCAATAGCACATACAGATCTCACATATCACAATAAACGGACAATAAGAGGTGCATCAGTACGCATAACAATACAAATAACCAATACAAAAAGATACTGACGACTGAAGACAAATAACAACTAATTACTGAACTCACATACTCCACAGGAGTAATAAGACACATAGTAGTGGAATGTTCCTACCCGGGCTTCGCTCTGGGGCTGCTGCATTTCCCACAGAATCGAGAGGTCCAGTGCAGAATACATAAGATGGTAAGACCGAAATCAATATGCTGTGCAAATCATATTTACTGTGACGAATCAAGGTCAATTACTAACCAATCCTAACCTATTTATCCAGTATTTCTAACCGTACATGCTGATATAGTTTTAAGGTATTCGATATATAGTTGTTCCATTTAGGAGTATTGCATCTTATCACGAAAGTGTACCAAAGTCCCTTAAAGCAAGACCCATGGGGAGGTGCTAAACAACTGGATAACATACATGAATGAGACGCAACCCTCGAGATCATTCATGTCATTCGAACAATCCATTGGGCATGTTCAGGTTGTCTACATTTTAGCATGAGGGTCATATCAGTCTCTTATTTCATCCTACTCTTTTCTTCATTTCTCAGGGTCGTACAGTATAACCGTAGGTGAACATACGGCTTAGCCGTAGGCATCTTACGGCGTAGCCGTGATCTGCACTGCGGCGGAGCCGAGGTTCCCCTAACTATTCATCCGCATTTACAGCTCAACCGTAATTTGATCTACGGCACAGCCGTCTCCGATTCCATGGCTTAGCCGTAGTACAACGTACGGCTTAGATCAGGCTGGGTCGTAGAAGAGTAGCAAATTGCCAACTCTCAGTTATTTCAAATGTCACCCTGTATTGATCTACGGCTAAAGTCACGGCTTGGTCTCGGCTTAGCCGTAAGGCATTTCACGGCTCAGCCGTAGCACAATTCACGGTTTAGCCGTGAGCGCACTGAATCAATTTCCTGAAACATTTACAGAAATACAGAAATGGCTAACTCTCGACTGCAAACAGAAAAATAAGAACAAAACTCACTCGAGAGGGCTGTATAGCACTAAGTCATACAAGAAGAGTAAAAATACACACAATCAAAGCATTACCAATAAGTGTTTAAGCTACTTGTGCTTATACTTGCCTCACAAGCGGAAATCACACACACAAAGTCGTTGCCTTAGGCTCAACCCGCTGAAGACACACAGAGCTAACAGACACTGCTCCCTTCTCCGCACGAGACAGAAACGAACAGAAATGGAAAGAGAAAGAGAACTGGACGAGAGAGCTGTAAACCGAGAGAAAGAGCGCTGACGAAACGAGAGAGAGGAGTAGGTAGGATATTTATAAGATAAAAGGAGCCCAATTTACAAACAAGTCCTAACATGTTACACAATTTCCAGTTTAAGTCAATTAACGATCCAGCGAGAGCAAACGAAGTCATTTGGATTTAGAACAGTTACGAAGATTGACAAGCTCAACGAAATACACACGTTGACATCAAAATGAAGCAAAACTGACAAGGTCCAACAAAAGCAACAATTATGAAAAAGGGCTCGAATGACCTAAACTAGGTCAAACTCAACCAAACGACCTATTCATGACTCAAAACCAAAGTAAAGCAAAACCAAAACACACTTAACAACAAAATCGCACGTAATTAACCACTAATTCGGATTAAGTCGGGTCGGAGTGTTACACTATCAAATAAGCCCACTGTAGCATCAATAGGGTCTCTTAATTTACTCTTCAATTAGAAAAGGCCACTAAATAACAATGACAATCCTTATTTTTAGGAATATAGCTAAATAAATGTAGATCCTATCAATTTTTTTTGAAACAATCATCACAGGCCTAACTATTTTATTTCTTCATCAATAAGGTAGCAAAAGACGGACACTAACATCTCTCTAAAAATCATCATTAAAATACTAAATATCAAAAAATTATTAGAAAGAGGAAAACCGCAATGGACTTTGACATAAACAATATTTATTATTTTTATTTTTATTTTGGGCCCAGGCTTAGTACGAGCCTTTATTGCTAGTATCTATTTATAGTTAGTTGACTTAGTAAATAATAAACTCCAACTCAAGTTATAATAAGATAAGAAAGAAGAGTTGGAAGTTTAGAGTTGGCAAAATCCAGCTTGACCTGCCAACCCGGCCCGACCCTACCCATTTCCAACCCACCTAATCCGATCTGTTTGAAATATGGGTTGGGTTAGGGTTATGGTTTGCCAACTCATATAAAAAGGAGTCGAGTTAGGGTTGACTCGCCTAACCTGCCCTAACTCGTTTGACCCATTTAAATTTTACTAAATTACTTTGACTTTTCAATTTTCATGCGATATTTCTTATTCATGTGGGCAATAAACTATGTACTCTTAATTTTTTGTAGAGGAGTTATGTAAAATTTTGATACTTAGAATATAAAACTTATTTTTTATTTGAAAATATGATGTTTTTTTAGTTGAAATATTGATATGTGTTTTTTTTATTTTTATGTTGACATATAAATTTACATCTAAAGTATTGATATGAATGAAATACAATATTGTTGATGAGTCTTATACTTATAATCGAATGTGGAATTATAAGACTAACAAAAATTGAAAAGGGATTATCTCAACTTCCCAATAAATGGGTTAGAAAATATTTATAAATTCCTCATTTTTTACACCTTGAAAATTGATAAATTATAAATTCATGCTCAATGCAATATTTTAAATAAATCTAGATGTAAGAAGAGCTTTACAGATGAAATTAGGTGATATAAAATAAGTTAAAACATACACAAAATGGGAATTAAATATGATAGGTGTGGTCAACCCGATCCAACCCGCATCAAATTCAGGTTAGGAGGGTTAGGTCGGCTTGACCCGCCACGGGTGCAGGTTGAAGGTTTCCAACCCGTTTTTAAAACAAGTCAGATTAGGGTTGGAACTAATAAATTTGGGTTCGGATTAACCCGAAACGAATTTGTTCAACCTAACCCGTCTGCTAGGTCTAGTTGAAATAGACTCCCTCAATTGGAGTTTAAATCTTAAAAAGATAAGCACATCCTCTCTTTATCTAAATAAACTCATTTGTAAGGGGTGTCCATCTATGTTGGAGCTACCCATGAGTAGATCCTATCACAAATGCCAACAGCTTTAAGTACCGTTGTTACTGTTTTTGCTCTTTTAGCATTTCTCTTTTGCTAGGTTGAGCTACTGGTCCTGGAATATTACTTTTAAGTTGAGGAACCAGGGCATCATCCCTGGGCACTAGTGTGTTGGCTACTGTTTGACCTTTTTGTGATATTGTTTTTGTTTTAATTTATCTTGTCAAGCTACTTCAGTCCGCATGTGAATGATGGAAAACTCATTGTTGAGTCCCACATTGGAATAAGGCTATGGTGGTTTTTTTCTTCTTCTTGTTTTAAGGTTTTATTCTCAGAGGGCAGAATTCAGTGGGCCATTATTGTAAAATCTAATCGTCTCATGCTCCACTCCACCTCATGTATGGGCAAAGTCCTAGATGCCACTTCAATTGGACTGATCATCAATATGTATTCCAACAGTAGACCTAATCCTCTCATTCTTCTTATCTACTTGGTTGGCTCTCTCAATGAATGGAATGCTAACATGAAATTAAATTAGCTGGCCTATCAATGAGATGGATATGAATTTTCACAAATTTCTCGAGCTGTTTACATCTGTCAAACATATACTATAAGCACATGTCTTTGGGCCCCACAAATGGGACAAATGTGAAATAGATGACCAAGTTATGTCTACCAGTCCACCGGTGAATGTAACTACGGGTAATCTAAGATTTCCATTTTTTTCCCTCATCCAGTTTTGGTTGGGGGAGGGGGTGGACTCAATATCCAAGGAGAGTTTAGAATACCTATTTCCAAATAATGAATATAATAATATGCTAGCTTGACCACTGGTGCTTAAAGCATGGACATGTAAATTAAAAAAAAAGTTATAAGATTCGTCATTATAGTATCATTAGGGGTCAAGATTTAAGAACATAACCAATTTTATAAACTGATCGTAATTAAAGTTTTACCAATGACAATGTTCAAGGATTAGAAAATAAAAATTCTTGAAAAATTATAAAGCTTTATGAGAAGTAAGAAATTAATACAAATTTTTTTGTGACATTGGGAATTATTCATTGGGATATAAAATAGTTTGACGTTTCTTTTAATTTTGATCAAACATTTTAATCATGATCGATAATATAGATATCAAAGTAACACTTACATGCTCCAAGAGAGAGTAAGTTGTCGAAGGAAGACTACTCCTTTAAAATGGAAGTTGCCGAAATTGAAAGGCAGCGAGAACAAGAGAGGAAGGAGAGGCGGTGCGCAGCTCACAACTCGGATGCTGACGAGAAACCCACGTCTCCATCACCAACTTCTCGTCGTCGAATCAAGGACCAGGCCCAAGCCAAGATGGGCTTCATCAAATCCTTCTCCTCCTCCTGAAGCTCCCAAACCCGAGAAGAAGATCGTTGACTGTCTATCTGCCGTTATCGATGTCGTTAACGATCGCAATCTTCCTCCCGAGCTCCGTGGCCGATCCAACGCTGTCAGGTATAACATATCTAATCCTCAATTCAATATATATACACCACCCTCGTACACGAATCAATTCAGATAAAAAGAAGGGAATTTTGATTGCCCAGTGGATGTTTGTGGAATTGCCTATGAGGTGTTGTTGCGTTTTTTTTTTTTAGCTTCTTTTGATTGATTGATTGGCTGCTTTCGATCCTTTGTGAGCTTTTTCACTTGGGTTTCTAATTAATTCACAAAAGATGTGGCCTTTCTTATCAAATTCAAGAAATCCATTTCGGGATGTATTCAAAGTAGTGAAATCTGGGGTTGGCTGTGGGCATCTCTGTGCAATGGGAAAGCGCAAAATCCTACTTCCACCGTCCCTTTTGGACATGGTAAATCCACTCCATCACGGAAAAATAATTTAAAAAACATGTGCTTTTTCCATGTGGAAAATACAGGATCCTTCTGTTGTCAACCATGTCCTCTAGGAGCTCTAATTTTCCACTCAATTCTATTTACAAGTGTGTTTTAAATGACCCCCTCCCTCAATCATATTTTTTTTCCACTTATTATGGGACTAGTGTGTGTAATGTTAGAATTCGAGATATTAACAAATTTTCTGTTATGAAAATGGTCGTGTTCGTTTGGTTATTGGTAAAAATAGAGTTTCATGGAAAAACACAATGGTTTTTACATTAGGATGGAACTGATATCATCACTATGGCCCGACTGCAAGATTCAAAGTTTGGTTGATACTCCATTAGAAGACAATGACAAATATAACATGGAAGATGATAATATTCTCTATGCCAACTTTGTACCATAAGCATGTTGGGAGTTTAGTTCATTTAACCTTCACTGGACCTGATATTGCCCACGCAGTTAATATCCTTTGTTGATTCATGAAAAATCTACAACATTCCATCTAGCTGCAGCTCGTAATGTCCCTGCTTATGGGCTAGAACCTGGATGTCCCAATTCTTGACAACCAACCTCAAGTTGGTGTATGCACCTTGCCATTTCATTGATTTTATGGAAATGTAAGAAACATAATTGTGTTTCAAAGTCCTCAATAGGGGCTGAATATCAAGCTATGTCATCCGTTTTCTCCAAAATCATCTTCTCCATGGTTTACTTTCCAAGCTTTGTTTTCCTCATAAAGTCATAATTGTCACATACCACTTAATGTGGATAATATAAGTGCTATTGACATCACAACCAATCCAGTATTTTATGAGCTCACCAAATATATTGAAGTGGATTGTTATTCTATATGAGAAGCCTTTGGTCTCAAAATCATCACCCTTGCCCATATGCCATCAAATCTCCAAATTGCTGATATTTCACAGAGGCTTTACCATGTGAGTCTGTGACTAGCATCAATTCTTCAAATGCAAATTGTTCAGGGTTGATTCCCAAGCATCATTTTGAGAGGGTTGTCTAATGTATAGCCAACAGCATAGATGACCATTGGTAAATGACTCCTAATCCTGCTGTAAACTAATTGGTAAGTTTTTAGAACACTAAGATTAGGATATATGCAGTTAAAATTCCTCCTATATGCAGTTAAAATTCTAACTTATCCTCTTTGTATAAAAAACAAATATAAATAGACCTCTATGGGAACTAAAGAACCACAAAGCTTCTCTCTCTAGTCTCTCTCTTTTCAAACTGTATAATTATATGCACGCATTATTTGTGCGGACTTCAAATGGAGTTATGGTTTGGGATGTCTAGTCAGTTTTTCAAAAGCGAGTTTATTCTACTTTCATCTTCTACTGATGGTATTCTGAAGAGGACTTGGGCTTTCTTTCATATTTCATATTTTGTTCAACCATGTGTCACCTCAAGAATAAGTTTGAATCTTGATAAATTTTCATTGAACAGGTCAGAAATTGATATTATGAATGTAGTAGAGCAAAGAATATTGCATTCCATGGACGAAGGCCAGTTTGAGAACTTACCAGGGAAAGGTAAACCCCTGGAGTTAAAGACTAATCCACACGTTGATCCTGCGGAAGACACCTTGTATAGGATTCTCATGAGAAATGGATGTGCACCTGAGTGGATTGAACTCAACAAGAAAATACGTTGCAAAATCATTGAATGGCGATTGTCCCTTAAAAAAGCATGGGCTAAAAGACTGGATGGACATGATGCCAAATGGGTTGAAGAATCAGAGGCTCTCAAGGAACAGCTGCGTGCAATCAATGACAAATTTTAGCATTCTCTCTAATAATATTTATATGAAAAGAAAATGTTTGAAGCAGCCAATAGAACTTCTATAGAAAATGATGAGTGCAAATGCAAAATGCAAACTAAGTTTGAAATTAAACATTTTGCAGGTTCTTCATTATAATCTCATTGTACCATTTGGGCGGCAGATGTTCGAACTTAAATGGGAGAAAGAATTAAGTCAAATGGAAAGATGGTATATTGTGCACTGTGTTTATTTTTGGTATCTTATGTCCCCCACAAGTATGATGTATGTATTGCAATGTGTTGTATTGCTGCATATTTTTGTTCACTAGGCACAATAAACATGCATTAGGGCAACGCATTGGCAAAAGTATTTAGTCATACCCATGCATAAATTTTAGTGACCAGAAATATATATTTATATAATAAGAACTGTGCATACACTTGTAGTTTTATTTTGCTGACAAGACAATGCTAATTTCCTCTGCTATGTGATGTATTAGTGCATATTTTTGTTTGCTAAATGCGCAATAATCATTATGCGTAAGGGCAACACATTACCGACGTATTTAGTTATACCTAGAATGGATTTGAGTGACAAAATAATATTATGATACATGTGTGTATGTATAATAATTGCAAGGCATAGACTTGTAGTTATATCTTGCTGACAAGACAATAATAATAGCCTTATAGTTGTATCTTGCTGACAAGACAATAATAATGGCATTTACCAAATCAGTCAATGACTTTTTTTTTTCTTTTGTGCTTTCCCCCTGTTATGAACCTATGCTATTGATGCTATTTCTAATTGTACGAGCGAATCATTCTCATTGATTTTCACACCTCATTTAACTTTTGAAAGAAGTACTTATGTAGGATTGTTGCACATATGGTTGCTAAAAGATTGCAACAAAGGGATAAATGGATTTTAAGTGTGATCTTATCAACCCCACTCAAAGTGGATGGCCATGTCTGGACGGTCACTTGGGTCTGTAGATTTGAAAAGCTTCGGGAGTTGAATTGAGTCCTTTGCTCATTATATTTGCTAATTGGTCATCACTAGAGATGTAGACAACTTGTAAATGACCACTAGTAACACTTCTTCAAAAAAAAAAAAGTGCATCAACTCCAATATTATGTGTTCACACATGAAAACCGGATTGGCCGTGAGATGGGTGGCACCAATATTGTCAAAATGTAAAATAGGACATGATTTAGGTTTGACTCCCCTATCTTTTAGGATAACGATAGCTATTGTATCTTGGATGGAGCAGATAAGAGAGAACAATAATCATCTTCAAAGCTTGATTTTGATATTGTAGATTGCCTAGATGTAGATTGCTGTTGATTTGGACTAAGGAATATGGTTGAGCCTGATATGGAATCTTGGTCATCAATGCAACCGTCCTAATCAGCATCACAAAATGCATGTATATTAAGGGCCCTAGGAGGAGCCAATTCAAAGACCATAATCGATTGTCCCTCTAAGATATCAAAGGATGCCTTTGGTAGCATCTAAACATGTTGTGCATGGAGCATGTATAAACCAACATATCTTGTTTAGGGCATAGGCAAGATCAGGTCTTGTCATAGTCCAATCCTGTAAGGAGCCTACTATTCTTCTGTATTCAGTGCCATCACATAGAGGTTCACCATCATATTTAGATAATAGCTTGCATATGGAGAGGAAATCAGTGTGCAACCATCCATGTTGAAATAAGATAAAATGTCCATAGGATACTTCATTAGACTTACGAAGAATCCCTTATCTGATTTGTGGGCACGCATACCTAAGAAAAAGTTTTGGTCCCCCAAATTCCTCATGCCAAACTGAGATGGGCAAGGTGTCCATCAGTCATGGAATTGGTAGCTTCGAAATTACTTTCTGTGACAATAAGATTGTCCACATATCGCAGTGAAATAATAGTGGATGCACCATGGCATTTGATGAACTTGGGATGATGAATACGACAACGGCAAAACCCCAAATGGATTAGATAAGAACTGAGGCTTTAAACCAAACTCTTGGGGATTGTTTGAGTCCATAGATGGATTCATAAAGCTTTCAAATGTAAGAAGAATTTAGTAGATCCACAAATCCTAGGGGCTGTGAGATATATACCTCGTCAGATAATCTACCGTGCAAGAAAGAATTTTTCACATCTAGTTGGAAGGGCCATTAATGAGATAGAGCCTCAAAAAGAACAATCTTCACCAGTTGGGGCTTCACTACCAAACAAAACGCATCATCAAAATTAATCCCATTTTCTTCGTGGTAGCCCTTGGCAAATAGGCGTAGGTGGGCTTTGTCTCTCTGAGGTGAGCCATCGGACTTATACTTATTTTTTCATATACCCACTTACATCCAACAGTATTGCCACCTCCCATCAGGTAGAGGTGGAACCGGAGTCCATGTGCCTTGTTGAAAGCTTGAATTGATCTCATCATTCATTGCTAGCCTCCAATTGCAGTTTACAGGTCTCATCCCTAAACCTTGTAATCATGTGATGCCTCGATTGTCCAATCAAATGTACCCTAATTTGGAGTGTCCACAACAAGCATTGCCCACAATGGGGTGTTTATCCTTGATGGTTGTATGGCTGGTGGGAAGGAAAATGTAGGTGTTGGTGGTTCTACGGGTGATGGAATTTGAATGAGAAACTGTTGATTGGTGTGGGGTGATGGATTAGTTAAAGTTGTGGATGATTGGGACCATGGAAAATTGGTTTGGTCAAATTTAACTTGTCGAGAGACAGACACGTTTGTCAGAGATTTTTCACTTTAACCCTTATGAATGGGCTATGACATAAGAAAACAAAGAGTAGTTGTGGGAGAAAGTTTGTATGGGCTATAATGACGAACATAGTACATCCAAACACCTTAAGATGATCATAGGTTTGTTTGATGCCATAAAGAATTTTGAAGGGACAATCATTTTTGGGAAAGGGTGTTGGTAGGCAGTTAATGATATGGGCACCTGTAAGCACTGCTTCAACCCACAAAGAATATGGAGCGGCTGTTGATCAAGAGAGTGCAACCCTTAGTTGTGTTATGGCAAATATTGGCAATTTTTCCTTCTAGAAACACCTTTTTGTTCCGGTGTATGTGGGGAAGAAATTTTCTGAATATTCTACATTTTGACAAATGCAATATAAATTCATTTAATGTGAATTCCCCACCACATTTGCAAAATATTTTTTTTTGTTCAAAATAATTTTTCAACATTATTTTGAAGTCGATTCACTTAGTAGAGGATAAAACTTGAGTATAATCACTAGAGGAAATGATGAAAAACACATAAAATCCATAACTAGACAATAGTATTTGAGTCGGCCCCATACATCAAAGTGAATAGTGCAATGGAAATGGAGCTCTTTTACCCAAAATATGAGGACTGAGAAGGAAATCTAGTCGTCTTTCCAATTGCACAACTTTCAACTTTCACAAAGATGATAAAGTTGTGAAAAGTAAAATGAACAACTACATTTGATAATTGACGCTAATTGAAAGTCATGCATGTTCAAGCTGTTGGTGCCATGAGGTAGTAGTTGCACCTTGAGTAGAGATGAAAACAATGTTTTTTTAATCAAGAGAATGAAGTCCACCTTTACAAGTCACGTCGGCTAGGGTTTTCTGAGATACCTAGTCCTTCATCACATAAAATTTGATGGAACACTTATCATCCTTGGTAAATCGACTAATTGCAATGAGATTTCTCTCAAGTGAAGGAAGAAGAACATTCTTGAGATTTAGATTTCTGGATGGAGTTTGTATTTCATGGGTAAGGCTGATCATCACCTATATGCAACTCTCATTTCCATTGTAGGGATGTAGGCTGGAGAGGGTTCTCGGATTATTTGCAGTATGTGCAGAGGCACCCCTATCATGATACCATGACTCATCGATTGCATCTTGAAGAAAAGAACTACTAAGGCTTGAGGAGGAGGATCAATTATTGTTTAGCTGCTTGATAGAATTCATTGAATGGATGCCAACATTGAAAGGCAGTAAGGCATTGTATGTATTATGTTGCAAACTTGACAAGTGAGCTTTGAAGTAAAGGTCAAGGCATTGTATGTATGGCATTGTATGTTGTAAACTTGGCAGGTGAGGTTTGAAGTAAAAGTCATTGCATTGTATGTATGGCATTGTATGTTGTAAACTTGACAGTTGTGGGTTGAAGTAAAGGTCTCTTTGGATTGATCAGCATGGATGAATGAACTATCTCTTATGGCCTTAGGAGTTTCCTCAACAATTGTTACTGTGTCGATCACAAACACAACCTTGAGGTCGTCTTCATATTGGGCAACCATGGCAAATGGTTGCTTGGGCTTAATAAAGTCATCATATGACTGTACATCGGCAGCACTTCTTTCGATGTCGGTTAAATTTCCTCACTTTGAATGGTAGTTTGGACGACATTGTAGTAGCTGTCTAGGCCCTTCAAGATCCATGAAACCTTATCTTCATCTAGTGAAGGCTTTTGGGTTGCTTCCAGTTCATTGCAGAGATGCTTGAATTGTTTAATATATCTGCCAACATCTATAGTTTTCCCTTGCAAAAAGATTGAATCTTTGTCACAGTTCAATATCATGCAGCTTGCTATGTTGGATGTAACGCCCCACCTCCACACGCATGCATGATATTGTCCACTTTGGCCCATGGGCCTCACGGTTTTGCTTCTGGTGGGCCTCAACCCACCAAAAGGCCTCATGCATAGTAAGAGTGCAAGCTCTATATATATACCCATTCGCTTTCCTCTCTATCGTCGATGTGGGACTTCAGGATGTCACAATCCACCCCCCTTAGGGCTGCACATCCCTGTGCAGTAGCCTGCCAGTTCTTGTAGCTTGCCAACCCTCTTGGCCCGCTCACATATGAACCCGCCCACTTGCACCAGGCCATGGCAGGGACCCACACTCGATCTAATCAAGAGTCGGCTCTGATACCATTTGTCACATCCCACCCTTCACACATACATGATATTATCCGCTTTGGCCCATGGGCCTCACGGTTTTGTTTCTGGTAGGCCTCAACCCACCAAAAGGCCTCATGCAAGGTAAGGGTGCAAGCTCTTTATATAAACCCATTCACTTTTCCTCTCTATAGTGGATGTGGGACTCAGGATGTCACGTCCTTGTGCAATAGCCTGCCGGTTCCTGCAGCCTGCCAGCCCTCTTGGCCCGCCCACATAAGAACCCGCCCACTTGCACCAAGCCACGGCAGGGACCTACACTCGAATTAGTCGAGAGTCGGCTCTGATACCATTTGTAATGCCCCACCTCCACACGCATGCATGATATTGTCCGCTTTGGCCCATGGGCCTCACGGTTTTGCTTCTGGTGGGCTTAACCCACCAAAAGGCCTCATGCATAGTAAAAGTGCAAGCTCCATATATATACCCATTCACTTTCCTCTCTATAGTCGATGTGGGACTCCAAGATATCACATTGGATAACGAATGTCATACGAGCAACTTGATTATTCTATGAAGTAGGCAACCCTTCTTCTTGAAGGACTGATTTAGTAATGGTAGGAATTGGTTTTCCAAGGAACCAACAACTTCTTATAAGATTCTAAATTGTACAGCGCAGGTGAGGGCCAGAGGGCCACAACTCTTCCAGCTGTGTTGATCATCAAATGGATCTCATAAAGAAGTTTTTTTGGTGACTATGTACTAACTCTTTTTTTTTTTTTTTTTTGGAATTCTCCTGCTGCACTCAGATTTCAGCCCGTTGCTGGTTCTATTGTTTGGTTGGAATCCTATGGTGTTCTTGTCTTAACCGTTGTATGCAGTGGGTAATTTAGTAGGCTTTAGTTTCAGACCTTGAACCTCTACATAGTTGGTCTCCTTTGAGTACTTCTTTCTGATTGATGAAAGCCATTATTAAGTTCATTAGTCTTTGCTTCCTGCAACTGTTTTCAAGCTACGCATCTTTTACTTGCGAAGCCTAATAACTGTTTTTCTGTCTGGGTTTCTGCATACCCTTGGAACCATGAGGTCCAAACTTCACTCCGGTTAAATGGGACAAGTGCTTACTGGTCCCATCTAGTGAAAATCCTTCCAAACTAAGCTCTGGAGATCGTTACTAGAAATGTTGAACCCCATAAGAATCCAAATTACAAAGAACTAGGTGGTTAATATTGGCAAGATTTAAAACTGGGTGGTTGATGCTGGCAAGATTTAACTCTTGGCTTGAGAACACTTTTGGTCCTCTTATTGTGTTTCAAGAGAGATGGTTAGCAGTGTTATACTGGCTATTATGAACTTCATTTATTTTTATTTACTTTTCAATTCAAATCATCGAATTATGAAATTTATTTATTTTCATAGATTAAGTCCTAAATTATTTTGGATTCTTTTATTTTGTGTATGGTTGGCCAAATCACACTATTGTTTCTATGGCTTTATTTTCAGCAATGGGCAGGCATGTTGCAAAAGCCCATAAGGTTCTTTATATTTGTAATTATTGACTATTCTTTGGTTGAATGTTGGAGTTTTTTAGGGTTGAGTTGGGGTAGACCTCCTCTAGCCAACCCCTGATTGAGTTTTTTTTTTAATATAAAAACTGATCCTTGATTGTTAGGATAAGGCATTATTGTTGTTGTTAAGATGATGATGATGATCTATGATGCCTAGTTTTGTCATGGATACAACATGGACACCCTGTGGACATGGCAGGGACACAGATTTTACACATAAAAAGTGAAGTATCGGATAGTATTTGACACAATACATTGCCCATTTTGAAGTATCTGTGCATCATAGATGATTATGATTCAATGATAATTCAGACTTGTTTTTTTTTCATGTGGAGTATTATCCTTTTTGTTTAGTGCACTGCATACCATGCATGCAAATCTTAAGCTTTTCTATGGGGGAAAATATCTTGATCTTAAGCTTATCTATGCTTAAAAGAATCCTAAAGTGCAACTCTGAAGGCCTCATCCTCTTTTCCCTTCAATCAGAACCAGACAAATACAATGATATTCAAGCATTTTTGCATCTGTCTTAGTCCTAAATGGCTTAATCTGATCTCTTTTACAGCCCTTAACTGTCCCTAAGATCTGCCCTTTAAAATTCAAATTGTCCTTCTAGTGACTCTGAAACCTTCCTTTAGCACAACCTTCGGAAGGAGCACAGGTATCCGTTCAACTATCTGCCCTAGACCCATAAACTTTCCTTTACTCAACCTAATTCCAATCCAATTAATAACCCCTACTAGACCCCGATTTATACTCTACTCATCCACCTGATCTAGACCAAATTGAAATCCTAATTAACAATCTAATCTAGTTGAAATCCAGTGCTGACTTCTCCCTATAAGTTTCCATGAAATCTTTATATATTTGACAGCCCAAATGACAGCCTGATAACAGCCCCGACTGCCTATTCAACCCTTAAAAAGTCCCTAAGTTTCCCTTCATCTTTGTCCTTAGATCTGTCATGTAACCAATCGTTTAATAGCCATCTGAATCCGCAAGTAAACTACCTGAAGTTTCAGCTCCTGTCCATTTGGCTGAACGGCCTAAACATGTCCCAGAATATCATATCATTAGCTTGCAGCAGTCGGCCCCTATCTAGGAGATTCTGATCAACTTTGAGATGAGTTGCTCTTTCTAGTGCTACAAAGTGGATTTCTTTGAAAGTTGAATTGCACATTCGAACGACTTCTATATCTAGAATTCATACACCTCTAGGCTTTACCTTGTCCTTGAGTATGATTCCAATGACAGTGTGAAGAACATTCCGTAATTCTAAGAAAGCTTTTATAGTTGTAGAACACAGTGGAAAATCTGATAAAGAAAGTGTCTATGGAAGACTTTACAGTAGAAGATAATTTGAAGGAAATTCCATAGTAAAAAAAGATTCAGCTGAGCAAGAGCCAGAGACAAAGCCTGAGATGTTAGATTTGATCACAGGATGCAAGAACAACTATCCTACTGTTTTTCCAATGAGAGAATACTTGATTCCAAGAACAGAATTCAATCGCAAGACTTGATATGTAACATTTAACGAAGAAGAATCTCTGTCAAATTTAAGAGCACTAGTGCTCTACATCTAGTTCCTATCAATGAGACAGACTTGTGGTCATAGATTATAGAAGCGCTATCAATTTCATCATCTGAAACTAATAATGGTGATCCGATGAGAATTGAATATTTTAGATGTTGGAGAGATTTCTCATCCAACAATCCTACAGAGGCTAAAAGAATATTCAAGTGAATAATTAGGGCATCCTAGATGAAAGACAGTGAGCTGTCCAATCTTGTGCAAGAACAATTGATCTTTTGATGCAGGCCATCATCATAATGGGCCCCGATTGAAAGTCTACACCCGCAGGCCCAAAACATAGTAGCATTGTAGTAGGATTCTATTATAGTAATTGTTTGATATTTGGCAAGTCCAGTTGGATTTGATTCCAGTTGGATTTGATTTAGGATTTCTTACCTGTTTAGAATTAGGTATTTCCTTTCTTAGACAATTTTATAGTTATAAATAAAGGTTGTAATCTCTTCAAGAGATATAGAATTTGATATTGAATAAAGCTTTGGGCATTGGTTCTCAGTTGAGAGTGTTATTTGTCTTTGGTGAGACACCTAGACAATTTATCCCTAAGCCTTTTGGCTTGGAGATTAGCCCTTTGGCTAATCTTCTTCCCCTGCGCTGCTTCAATTGGTATCAGAGCCGAAGATCCAAGCTCGGATCGCCGTCTGCTCGCCGATTCGAGGTAACAGTTCGTTTTTCGTTCCTCCTCCCTGTCATCGGTACCCATCTCTACAGTACCCCAACACCCAATATTTTCAACCCCGTTGATACCCATCTCCTCCACTGCCACCGACCTCAACCTCCCCACACCCCTCAATCAGAACCCTCCTCGAGCCATACCGACACCCTCCAACCCCAGTCAATACCGAAATCCACCGACCCCTCCTAGCCGAACCCAGAAACCCACCACCACCGACCCGACCCTTTTCCCACCGAAACCCTCACCACCGGATCCCGATCATCCCTCTGTCCCTCACCATCGGCCACCCCGCGGTTGCTGTCCACCCTCCCAACCCCCAGCGAAGAACAGAACCCAAAGAAATCCCCATCCCCATCAACGAACAGAACCAAACCCAACCCCCAGCGAAGAACAAGAACCCAAAGAAATCCCCATCCCCAGCAACGAACAGAACCAAACCCAAACCCCAGCGAAGAACAGAACCCAAAAAAATCCCCATCCCCAGCAAACGAACAGAAAAAATAAATAAATAAAACCAACAGAAGACGCGACAACCATCGCCCCGCCAACGCCTTGCTGTCGTCTCTCCCTCTCCATCGCCTGCCGGAAGCGTCCACCGCCATCGCCCCGCCAACACCCCACTGTCGTTTCTCTCTCTCTCTCTCTCTCGCCGGCAGCAGACCACGCTGTCGTCTCTCCCTCTCCATCGCCTGCCGGAAGCGTCCACCGCCATCGCCCACAGTCGTTTCTCTCTCTCTCGCCGGGAGCGTCTCTCCTTTCCTCTCTTGCCTTTTGCTTCTGCATCAGACGAGAGGTGAATTTTTTGGCTTTTGATTTCCTCCTGTCATCACGGTAGCAAGGGCAAGATATTTTTAGTAGTTGGGTCATTACAGTTGGGCCTAAACTGCTACCCGCCCCCAGCCCACTTTGTTTCAGTCCGGGTCTGACCTGACCCAGACCTGACCCGCTGCCTGGTTCAGCCCAGGCCCACAACATTTGCCCGGTTCAGCCCCAACCCCCTGCAGCCCAGGCCTGTCCTGCTTCAGCCCAGGCCCACAGCAGCAGCTGTTCAGCCCAGGCCCACTCCGGCCCAGGCCCACTCCAGCCCAGGCCCACTCAAAAAAAAAAAAAAAAAAACTTTTGTTTCCTTTGCTTCCTATAAGCAATGTCAACCCGCAGCGGTCAGTCATATCGGGGCAGATTTTCGGATCATCAGCGAGATGCTATGTTAATAGAGTTGTCTGAAAGAGTACATGCATTGGAAGAATTGTCCCGCGGTTCACAGAGGCCTCCTGCCGCCGAAGCATCCTCTAGCGCTGGAAACCAACAAAATTCCGGCCGACCAGCAGAAACAGGCCCGCAAGAATCTATGCATGACTTCATTCAACGTCTTCTTACTGAAAAAGATCCTACAGACGCACCTGCTGCACCAAAATTTGATGATATCACAAAGCGCGTCAAAATTGATATATCGGATTTCTCTGGCCGTCTCAATCCAAAGGCTTTCATTGACTGGCTCAATTCCCTCGAAGATTATTTCTCTTGGTATCATATGGACGATGCCCAGTGTGTTGCCTTTGTCAAAGTCAAACTGAAAGGGTCAGCACGTATTTGGTGGCACAGCGTTGAGCACAATAATCTTGTCATGGGACGCCCTGCTATTACCAAATGGGATGATATGCGTGAAAAGCTTGAAGGTAAATACTTGCCCTCCAATTATTTAAGTCTCCTTCAGCAAGAATATTTTGTTTTCAAGCAAGGCACCTTATCACTGGATGAGTATACAGAGAAGTTCAATGATTATGTAATCCGGTGTAAAATTCAAGATGATGATTTCACGCTAGTCAACCGGTACAGAACAGGGTTGCGAGAAGAAATCAGACGTGAAGTCCTTATGCATGATTTTGAAACTGTTAATGATATATATAACAAGGCAAAACGGGTTGAGCTAGAATTGCGGTCCTCCACTTTGAGACGATTTGGTTCTCAAGTCGGGGAGTCAACGACTCGTCGAACCCCCGCATTTCAGAATACTAAAGGTTATCCACCCAATCAAAATAATCCTCAATATAATCGTGCTCCTCCACCAGCGGGTTTTCGTCCACCTCCAAAACCGCAGCACAATCACCCCCATCAACGTCCTTTTGCTCACAATCAAAAGGGGACAGTGCCACAGGAGCAAGATATGCGGAATCGTGGACCTCCTCGTCAAGATCGACGACCTGATGGTTGTTATCAATGTGGACAACCAGGACACTTTGCTAATGCATGCCCTCAAGTTCGCAATCTTTATTATTGCGATGAAGATCCTTATTCGTCTGAAGACTATGATGAGCATCTTGAGATGGAACCTCCTCCTGACCATTTCCAATCAGAAACTCAGCCAGATCCACAGCTAGAGGCTCAATCTGATCCTTCTCCTCATGCCGCTACCGGTGCAGAAGAAGGTGGTCCTGTTCTTATTATACGTCGGCTTCTCCTCACCAATGAACAAGAAGAAGTTGATTGGCGACGTACTTCAATCTTCAGGACACGCGTGAGATGCAAAGGTAAGTTATGCAATTTAATTGTTGATGGAGGTAGTGCTATGAATGTTGTTTCACAGGAAGTGATCACGAAGCTCAATTTGCCTACTGAAAAGCACCCAAAGCCTTACAAGGTCGCTTGGGTAGATGATCATTCAATCCCTGTGACCCATCGATGCTTGGTTCACTTTAAAATTGGCATCTATGAAGATGATATATGGTGCGATATTATTCCGATGAATATTGCTCACATTCTGCTTGGCCGACCTTGGTTATATGATCGAGAGGTGCATACTGATCAGAAAAGGCACATTCATTCTTTTAAATGGAAAGGACAAGTGGTGGATCTTCTCCCATTGCCGCCATTAGCATCTTCACCGACAGTTTCTACCACTCCATCAAACCCTCATGTTCTCTCTATGCGGAAATTTGAAATGGAAAGCAAAGACCAAGGAGTTATTTATGCTCTTGTGCCTAAAGAAACCCAAGAAGCAGAGAATAAACAACAAGATTCTATGCCACCAGAAATCAAGTCATTGCTCCATGATTTTCAAGATTTGATTCCCGCAGAGCTTCCTAATGAGTTACCTCCTATGCGGGACATCCAGCATGCCATTGATTTAGTCCCTGGATCTACCCTTCCTAACTTGCCTGCTTATCGCATGAGCCCTGCCGAACATGCTGAATTGCGCAGACAGGTTGAAGATTTACTCCAGAAAGGTTATATCCGAGAAAGCATGAGTCCATGTGCAGTTCCAGCCCTCCTAACACCGAAGAAAGATGGTTCTTGGCGGATGTGTGTTGATAGCCGAGCAATTAATAAAATTACCATCAAATATCGGTTTCCGATTCCTCGAGTGGATGACATGCTTGATATGATGTCTGGATCTTCTGTCTTTTCCAAGATTGATCTCAGGAGCGGATATCACCAACTTCGTATTAGGCCCGGAGATGAATGGAAAACAGCATTCAAAACCAAAGATGGGCTATACGAATGGTTAGTCATGCCGTTCGGTCTCACGAATGCTCCCAGCACTTTTATGAGAGTAATGACTCAGCTTCTACGACCTTTTCTTGGCAAATTTGTCGTGGTATATTTTGATGATATTCTCATCTTCAGCAAATCAAAGGAAGATCATCTCGATCATCTGAGGTATGTCATGCGTGCACTTTGAAGAGAAAAGTTTTACATTAATTTGAAGAAGTGTACATTTTTGAACTCCACAGTCGTATTTTTGGGCTTTGTTGTCTCGGCCCGCGGAGTTGAACCTGATCCAGCCAAAGTCAAAGCAATCCTTGATTGGCCTATTCCCACTACTATACATGAGGTACGTAGCTTTCATGGTTTGGCTACCTTTTACAGGAGATTCATTTGTAATTTCAGTACCATTATGGCTCCTATAACTGACTGCATGAAAAAAGGAGAGTTCACTTGGACCAATGCTGCCTCTCGAGCATTTGAGCAAATTAAGAAGAAAATGACTGAGGCACCAGTTCTAAAACTTCCGGACTTTGACAAAGTCTTCGAAGTTAGTTGTGATGCTTCACATGTAGGTATTGGCGGAGTCTTAAGTCAAGATGGTCATCCAGTTGCCTATTTCAGTGAGAAATTAAATGACTCCCGTAAAAAGTACACCGTTTACGATCTGGAGTATTATGCAGTAGTTCAAGCTCTTCGTTATTGGCGTCATTATCTCATTGGAAAAGAATTTGTCTTATACTCTGACCACGAAGCTTTGCAGCACCTGAATTCTCAAAAGAAAATGAGCGCCAATCGTGTTAAATGGAGTGCATACCTACAGGAGTTTTCTTTTGTTCTGCGTCATAAATCTGGCACGGAAAATAAAGTCGCAGATGCATTAAGTCGTCGAACTCACATTCTTACGACAATTTCCGTCAATGTTCCTGGTTTTGAAGAAATACGCAGAGAATATGCAGCTGATAATGACTTTGGTCATATTTATACAGCCCTTCTAAATGGTGAAGGTTCAGAACATCCAAAGTTTTCTCTTCATGATGGATATCTCTTCCGTGGAAATCAATTATGTCTGCCTGCTACATCTATCCGTGAATTTATGATACGTGAGTTGCATAGTGGCGGATGTAGTGGACATTTTGGGCGTGATAAAACATTGGCCCTTGTGGAAGATCGTTTCTTTTGGCCACGCTTAAAAACAGATGTTGCCCGTATTTGTGAATTATGCAGAGTATGCCAACTTGCAAAAGGTCAAAAGAAGAATACAGGTTTGTATCAGCCCCTTCCTATTCCACATGCACCTTGGCAAGATTTGAGTATGGACTTTGTCTTGGGCTTACCAAAAACAGCGCGAAAAGTAGATTCTGTTTTTGTCGTTGTTGATCGTTTCTCCAAAATGGCACATTTTATTCCTTGTTCTCATACAGCAGATGCCAAGAAGATTGCCATTCTATTCTTTAAAGAAGTTGTCCATTTGCATGGCCTTCCCAAGACAATAGTGTCTGACAGAGATACAAAGTTCATGAGTTTCTTCTGGAAGACTTTATGGCACATGATGCGCACTAAACTCCAATACTCAAGCGCCTATCATCCACAAACTGATGGCCAAACAGAAGTTGTCAATCGGAGTTTAGGAAATCTTCTTCGATGTCTTATTGGAGAACATATTGCTTCATGGGATCTTATTTTACCTATGGCAGAGTTTGCCTATAATAATTCTGTCAACAGAACAACAGGGAGATCACCCTTTGAAGTTGTCACTGGTGTTACGCCACGACTGCCTATTGATTTAAGTCCATTACCAGTTGATTCTAGATCTAGTCCAGATGCTGAACAATTTGCCCAACATATGAAAGATGTTCATGATGAAGTTCGCCAGCAAATCGCTACAAGTAATGAAGCATATAAAAAGCACGCGGATTCTCATAAACGCCATGTTGAGTTTACCGAAGGTGATTTGGTAATGGTTCGTTTGAAGCCCGAACGATTCCCTGCAGGTAAATACAAGAAGCTTCATCCACGAAGTGCAGGTCCTTTCAAGATTCTAAAGAAAATCAGTTCAAATGCATATGTTCTAGACCTTCCTGCAGATATGAATATCAGCTCCACGTTCAATGTCGAAGATTTGACAATATATCATGGGCACCACAATGATGAATCATTTGAAGAACAAGCTCTTCGCATTCCTCTTCATCAATTCCCTCCAGACGAAATTGAAGATGTTTTTGATGATCAGATCATTTCGACAAAGAATGGAGGATTACACAAGTTTCTTGTTAAGTGGAAAGGCAAACCAATCTCTGAAGCTACCTGGATTACGGCTGCAGATTTTCAAAAGATCAATCCAGATTTCTATGAGCAGTACCAAGCCAGCAACTCGCCAGAGTCGAGTTTTTCCAAGCCGGGGAGAGCTGATGCAGGCCATCATCATAATGGGCCCCGATTGAAAGTCTACACCCGCAGGCCCAAAACATAGTAGCATTGTAGTAGGATTCTATTATAGTAATTGTTTGATATTTGGCAAGTCCAGTTGGATTTGATTCCAGTTGGATTTGATTTAGGATTTCTTACCTGTTTAGAATTAGGTATTTCCTTTCTTAGACAATTTTATAGTTATAAATAAAGGTTGTAATCTCTTCAAGAGATATAGAATTTGATATTGAATAAAGCTTTGGGCATTGGTTCTCAGTTGAGAGTGTTATTTGTCTTTGGTGAGACACCTAGACAATTTATCCCTAAGCCTTTTGGCTTGGAGATTAGCCCGTTGGCTAATCTTCTTCCCCTGCGCTGCTTCATCTTTGATCTAGTGGATTAACAAACTCAAAGATGGTTTCTTTTTAAGCTAGGGAGAATGATATAGATATGGGGCTTGGAAGATCCCAAAGGGTAGTCCACATCAGAAAGATGGGTCCTACATGTAAAAATCCGTGGTTTTGCACTTTAATGCTCTTGAAACGCTTTAATTGTTTGTGTCATCTTCTTTTCTGAGGATCCAGTTTTACTAGGACACTGTCCCCTTTGCACACTAATTGACTTGCATCTGGGCAATGGCACAGCCCTGGATCTCTGATCGAGTGTAGATCAATCTCTCGAAGGATTAATCGAATCCAGAGATGGATTCCAGCCCCTAGGGCACCCTCACAAGAAGAAAAACACCATAAAAGAGAAAAATCTCAAAAAAACATTAATTAATTGAAAAAAAACATGTCTACTACAATGAAGGGCTCCTTCTTATATAAGAAGGGCTATTGCTAAATTAGGAAAGAGTAATTCTAAATAATCATGGCTTACTAAATTAAATTAAGTTCTAATCTCAATTCAACATAAAATAGGAAATAGTTAATTAATTAAAAACTATCTAACTAAGGACATGAATCCCTGATCTTGAGGAGATTATGGATCAGGTGGGGTCCATCAAAGTGGCCCATTAATGTTTGGCCGGATCCTGGATCTGGCTTGAATCAGGCAAGCACCATGACTGGGTCACATATGAATGTATGTGGTCTACTCATCGGGGGAGCATCCAGGTGGGCCCCAAGCTTGGTCTTGCACTTGGGTTTTTCCATGTTTCACCTAAGTCCATTGAATCCTATAGGTGTGACTTCTAGGCTTACCTAAACTCAGAAGCATCCCAAAGTGTCACTATAAAGGCCTCGATTGCATTTCTACATGTTATAGTAATAAAAAAGGGTAGGTCATGGGAAAATGAAGATATTGAAACTAGAAGGCATTTGATACTGTGCATATCATGTTACAGGTTATCAACATGGAGTGGGGAAACTTCCGTTCATCTCATCTTCCAATAACAGAATATGATCATGCATTAGATGTTGAGAGATTGAACCCTGGTGAACAAGTAATTTTTTAATTTGAATTTCTTGTCATGTAGTTTTTGCTTGGCAGATTTCGCTAGATTATGTGCAGAGATTAACTTTTGAATGTTGACAAATCTTCGAGAAGATGATTTTGGGAATGTATTTGGGAGATATTGTACGCAGAGTGCTACATCGGATGGCTAAAGAAGCTACCTTTTTTGGTGATACTGTTCCTCCCAATCGTAAAGTTCCATTCCTATTGAGGTGTGTTATTTTATGCCTTTTTTGTTTCTGTATGAACCTGGTTATCTATCCTTTCTTGTTTCATGGATTAAACCATACTCCGCTTCATCACAACAAAACCTTGTTGAAAAGATTATATGGAAAGAGTTAACTTTGTCAACTGCATGAAATATTATACTAATGGGTATCTCTCTCTCTCTCTCTCTCTCTCTCTCTCTCTCTCAATAAGAATACACTTCATTGATTGCACCAATCCACTTATTGGTGTACTAAAAAGAATGTTGTGAGAGTGCACAATTCTTTTGATTTGATCACTTTAGTGAGGTACCTAATAGTATTCTTTGATGTAATGTTGTCCCTATGGATTTATCTGTTATCAACTTAGATTATGGAATTTATTGAGTACTGTAACCAGTCATCCTTCTGTTGGGTGATATCTCCTGCTTCTAGTCAAAGTTTTTGGTGAACAAGCATTGTATTACAGCCAGAACGAGGGCAAAATTTCCAAAGAAGCAATTCAAATGACAGCCCACAGGCACCAAATAAAAAAAGTAGAGAAGCACACAACAACTAGAGCAGACCCATAAGCAAGAGAGTATGTATTCTCAAAAAGCAACTACCTCTCGATGCATTGCAAGAATGAAGAGCTATCACACTGCAAAACTGAAGTTCAGGGTTGGTGAAAACACGACTTGAGTATTTTTAATCACAAATATTTAAATGTTACTTTGGTATCCATTAAGTTGGAGAGCACACATGTTGCTATCAAGTCTATTTGAAAAGTTCACATCTGTCCCACTTTGAAAACCACCTCACACATTGGTGGGTTGCAGTAGTTGATCTACCGGTCTTTGTAATGATGGTTTGACATTTACTTTTTAGTTGCTGTTTGGAAATTTCAAATCTATCTTCAAATGCATGTTGGTCATTGGCTGTGGCTACATTTCAAGTAATTGATGAATCTTTGTAAATTCTCTAGCTTATGATGATTAGGGATTTCAGTTTCATTTCTTATTTGAGCATTTACTGTTTTGATGTGACATTTTGGAATTTATATTAGTCTTGTAATTGACTATATCGAACCTGTGGCCAACATGACTATATATCAGTTCTGAGTTAGCTGTTTTAACATGACATTTTTGTTGAATGCCTTTACTTGAAACACTTTCTTCCTAATGTCCAGCAGCTGAAATTTGTCTTTGCTAAAGTTTCATGTCTACCCCTTGTGTTTGTGTCTTTGTGATTCTGCAATTGATGAACCTTTTTGTTTGGTTGTATAATTCGAAAGGAATTGAAGGTTGCGATGCAATAACTAAGTTGTGCGTTGGAATGATTATGCAGGACACCTGATGTGTCTGCCATGCATCATGACACCTCCCCTGATCCTCGAGTAGTTGGGAGTAAGTTGAAGGATGTTTTGTGGGTGTGATTTTCTTGCTGAACGTTGCCTAAACTTCTAACTTCTTTTAAATAAATGCTTCGGCTAACTGGATGGGCCCCTATGGATATGGCTAGCTAAATATGACTCAAAAACATTACGTATCATTTGGATTTGCAACCTATAGAAGTCATTCATATTCTACGACTCAAAACCATTGCATATCACTGGGATATGCAATCATCACCATTCACAGGTTGTTCATGTTCAAAGATGGCTGACGTTATTGATGTGGAAGGGTGATAACCTCGAAGAAATGTCATTTGTCATTGGAGATTTGAAATTTATGGAGAATCTTGAGCAACCATGATGCTTTTTCCCCCAATGCCGATGGGTGGCAGGATGGACTTGAAGCTCATCAGATGGGTTTTGGGTCGTAAAGTTTGAAAAGCCACCAACCTCCTCAAGGTGCTTTTGCTTTTTTTCCCCTTTTTTCCCCACAATGCAAATGTAACTTGAATGCACAACTGACAACCCCATGGTTGTGATAATGAGCACCTTCTAACTCTACAAACGGGCTCTTTTTTATAAACCACATGCTTATTGGAAGTGGTGGCTATCTGGTTTGCCATAATATCTGATGCATTTTATATTTTGCTTAATTTCTTGAGAGTTCCAAACAAGCACACAACATTAATATTTGATGGTTCTTAGCTTCTTTTATGTTTCCTTATCTCAGATTTCCAACACCTCCCTGAAAATACACAAAGTAGTTGTAAAGCTCTGTGACATTGTCCCAAAATGTGGAGCCCGTTTGGCAGCTGCTGGAATCTTGGGAATGTTGAAGAAACAGGGAAGAGACAGCATAAGAGACGGTGAGAAGCAGAGGACGGTGATAGCCATGGGCAGAGGGCTATTTGAGCACTACACTAAATTCCGCCAGTGCTTAGAGATCACCCTCAAAGAGTTGCTTGGAGAAGAGGTTGCGGGCACCATTGTAATTGAGCATGCTAATGATGGTTCAGCCATCGGAGCAGCCCTTCTTGCTGCATCTCACTCTCAGTATCATGAATATGAGTCTTGAGTAGGGTTGGGATGAAGCCCAAACTACTTTGTCAACTTAAGTGTAAAAGAAGAGGGGAAACAAGAAGAAAAAGAAAAGAAAAAAAGAGAGGAAAATACTGTTGTTTCAATGCCGTTCTAGTTTTGAGATCGGTGTTGGTGAATCCTTAAGTTATTTCCATCCAACATACACTCCCAACTGAGCATTGGGTGTATAAATTTCATTACTTAATAAATTACAGGACCTGAAAGTGGACATGATGTTCCCACTCAGGCTTGCCATTCCTTTTCTCTTTACTTAATCTGCTAGGTTTTGGTGTTTCATTTTAGGTGGGGTTCCTAACATCTTGGGTGTTATCTGAAGCTTCCTACTTGAGAATAAATGGAGGAAAGCAGTCAAAGAATCAGTATGTTTTGGTGGATTGTTTTATTTATAGCAATAAAAGCAGGATTATTAGAAAGGCTATCATGGTCTTTAGCTGTTCTTTATTGCTTTCTGTTTATTGTTCTTAGCAAGGACTTTAGCTGTTTTTTTGGTGGGTTGATGCTTCAGAAATTGCTTCCGACGAAATGTCAAGACGCTTTTTCTTTAGTGAAGCAATGCAGTAATTGTGTGCATATTCTTTAGTCAACCGTACAAGTGCTCTGTCTATGTGTTCATGTTTAGAGATAGACATGCTGGCTTATGGCCTCAAAATGGCGTTCTGATTTAACTTGCATGTATATGTACAGGCTTCTTTTTTTTTTTTCGTGTGTCAGAAATGTTCACCTATGAGTGGAAAACAAAATGTTCATATCTGGTCCAGCTCGAAGTCGCCCTCCTTTGATCATTCCAGCCCTTTGTGCTCTTTCCCTCCGTCACTGGCAAGTCTGCAACAAAGTGACTCACTCACCCTGTTGTATTAACTATAAATCACCCCCACCCAAAAAAAGGATATCTTCCCAAATTTTTTTTTAAAAACCATTAAGCATTCGGGTTGGTTAAATCATGGGGTAGAAATACTGTTATTGCGCTGATATGTTGCCCAACATTAGCACATGTCCATGACGGGACCTTTCCATCTTTCTACACACACTAATTGGCTTGCATCTATTGGATCATTTGACCAACATGAGTATGTACGAGTTCTATGAAGCTGTTTTAACATGGAATTTTTGTTGCATGCCTTGACTAGCAGTTGTTTTTTTGTGAATATTTAATTCGAGCATTAAGCTTGAGCTTGGTCTTACAGAAAGGATATCTAATTACAGCATCCTACTTACGTTACCAAGGAAGGGCTAGAGTCTAGAAGCGTGGAGAATTGGGAGCCACTTCATACTCTCTACATGACCAACGAGAGACTAGCTAGTATATTTCTAATCAAGGTGTGCCACACCGCTGCAAGATATCCACGACATGTTTCATGGAAGGCCTATGAGAAAGTTCTGTCACTGTGCAGTTGAGCCCCAGGTTGAACACCAAAATCATCTCATTCAAGTAGATAGGTTCTTGTTTAAGCTCCTCATCAAGTGCGACCACCAAGTCCTTCCCCTCTTGCAAATGATGCCACGCCCATTCCATAAGACCGTAGCACCCATCGCACGTGCAGCATGCTTTCTTTCCCGTCGTTAGCTTGAGCAGCACGACCCTAAAGCTATACACATCGCATTTCTCATTGGCTCGAGCCCAGACTGCGTACTCTGGAGCAATGTACCAAAAAGTGCCAGCTATGGTGGACAAGGTCTCGGGCTCTCCCTTCTTGACCTGCATCCGAGTGAGCCCAAAATTTGCAATCCGGGCATTGAATTCGGAGTCCAGAAGGATATTGTTGGACTTGACGTCTCGGTGGATGATGGGAGGTGAGCAGGAGTGGTTTATGTAGCAGAGCCCCTTGGCCGCATCCACTGCGATCCGGAATCGGCTTGGCCAATCCAATAGTCCTGATTCCATTGTTACTGCACCATTTCTCTTCTTAAACACCCAGCGGTCCAAGCTCCCGTTCTCCATGTACTCGTACACGAGAAGCTTTGAATCCTCACTGGAGAAGCAACATAAAACTTTGACAACTTTAGAGTGTCGGATCCGACCCAACATCACAATCTCCGCTTGAAATTCTTTGTCCAGATTTGCGTCTGACTTGTTGCTGTTTGAGATTTTCTTCACGGCCACCACCATATCATTATCACCTGTTGGGTTCTCCGCGGAGATCCGATACACCTTCCCGGATCCTCCGCACCCAATAAGGTTGCATTCGACCAGCCCGTTTAAGATGTCGTCCTCTGTGAAATCCAGCAGTTGGAACGAGATGAACTTCCACGTGTCGAGATCCTTCTCCCCATGTCTCTGCTTTTACCTGTTGTTCCTGTTGCTGCTGCAATGTCGTGCAACGAAGCACGTGAGGAAAACGAGAATGATGAAGCCCGAGATGGACAAGATGGAGATTAGAAGTCGGGCCGATATTTTGGAGGGGGAATGGCAGGAGCGGATGTTAATGAAGTGGTTGGGGTTGGATGCACATAGTCTGGAGTTGTTGAGGAAGCTGATGTTGAACTCAAGCCTCTCAAACTCATCTGGGATCTTTCCGCTGAGTCTGTTAGAGGACAAATCGAGTTTGTGAAGACGACTGAGTTCCGGCGGGATCTCTCCGGAGAGTTGGTTTCCTGATAGGTCAAGAGAGTTGAGGGCGTAAATTAACCCGATCGCTGGAGGAATTCTGCCGGTGAGTTGATTTGTGCTGAGATTCAGGGCGTTAAGAGTTACCGACGGCATGAAATTAGACGGTATCAATCCTGAGATTCTATTTTCTTGTAACTCAAGCGTCTGCAGCAAAGAAAGCGCAGTGAGCGTTGTCGGAATTTCTCCGATAAACCCGTTGCGATTTAGTCTTGCGATGGTCAAGTTGGAGCATTTGCCGAGGGACTCCGGCAGGGTTCCGCTGAGATTGTTATAGGAAACATCGAGCCAACAGAGTTTGCTGCTGTGGCACAAATTCTCCGGCAGCTTGCCAGATAGTCTGTTGATGGAGACATCAAGATACCAGAGATTGGAAGAATAAAGTCCTAATTCTGGAGGCAGAGCCCCCGTCAAGCCGTTGTTGGAGAGACGGATTGCCTCCAGAGAAAGTAGCCGGCCAATACCTGCCGGGATCTCACCGGAAAGTTGGTTTTGGGAAAGAATAAAATACGTCAAATACACAAGTTTTCCAAAATCTTCTGGAATTGTTCCAGTGAGCTGGTTTCTAGAGAGATCTAAGTATTCCAGGCCGAGAGAATCAACCGTTCTCGGAATATCACCAGACAAGCTGTTGCTGAAGAGTACAACTCTGAACAAATTCTTCATTCTGAACATATCTTTCGGAATGTCGCCGCTCAATTTATTGCCTGAAAGGTCGAGGTCCTCGAGATAGGTCAGATTCGTCAGAGATGCAGGAATCTCACCGACCAGATTCGAGGCCCAAATCCAGAGAATCTTGAGCTTCTTCAACCGGCCGAACTCAGGCGGGATTCTCCACTGTGGCATGATCGAAAGGCCCCTGAGATCCAAGCGTTCGAGATTTTCCAGATCCGCCATCTCCCAAGGGACAGATCCGTTGAAGAGGTTTTTGCCGAGGAAGAGACGGATGAGATTCGACATACGACCGATAACCGGCGGGATGTCGCCGGTGAAGTTGTTGCCGTCGAGGTAGAAGTAGCGGAGGGAGGAGAGGCGGTCGATGTCGGGAGGCAGGCGACCGACGAATTGATTCCACGCGATGTCGAGGTGCTGGAGATTGGAGCAGTTGGAGAGGTAGATGGGGAAGGGGCCGGGGATGTTGTTCGTCCGAACGTCGATTTGGGTGAGATTGGTGAGTTGGCAGATGGAGGGGGGGATTGGGAAGGAGAGGTTCTTTTCATAGAGATTGATTTCGGTGATGGTGCCATCGGTGGTGCATCTGATCTCAGGCCAGGAGCAGTGGTCTCCATTCGAGTCGTCGGTCCAATTGGAGAGGGAAGGTGGGTTTCCCCATTCTCTCTTCAGATTTAGAAGAATTCCCTGCTCCTGCTGCTTTTGCTGTTGTTGTGAGTTTTGTGGTTGGGGATCTGACTGCAAGGGAAGGGAGTGGAGAAACAGGATCAACAGCATAATGGGAGAAACAAAACGGAATAGTGTATTTGTCGTCATTTTTGCAAGGAGGGAGCTGTTTTGTGTCTTGCTTTTCCGCTCCCACTTGAGAGAGATATATACGCCGCCGACGCGTGATCGAAATGGGCGCATTGAGCTAATTTTTTTATTAGCTCGTGATGTAAATAGTGCTTGAGTCAATTAGTGTCTGCTCTGCCACATTCGCTCGAGCCAATCAGTTAGTCAATTAAAATATTATTATTTTATTTTAATTTTTTTATTCTCACGCCAGATGCACCAAAATCGAGTGAGTCAACCAGGATCTTTGGGCAGTGATGCTATTTTCATATATTGTTTTCGGTTCCACTCGTGTTGCACAAACAAACGTAAATCTCTAACAAATCTAATCCATTACTTCATTATTTTTAACAAATTCAATCAATTATCTCTAACATATTAGACCTGCAAACTTGATTGTCAGCGGAATGTGAAAATAGTTATATGCGGAACCACTTTTCTGCAATACTGCACAAACTTGCACCTAGTATATTTATGTTAGTCATAAGCCTCTTCTGCTACGTTGTTTTCTGGGTGCCGTAGTGATGATACCTTGTTTCCTTTTTACAATAAAATCCTTACTCTTGCAAATCAACAAAGGCAAGGGCACTTCAGAAATCCCTGAGCGGGCGGTTCCTGTATGCTCTTGGACTTTTTTTATTTCTAGAATATGTTCACTGAAACAATTCATTTTGATTAATAGCTACAAAATGGACATTTTTATTCTCTCTTAAGAGTGTGTATTTATTTATATTTCACTTTTCATCCATTTTCCAAGTTCTAAAAATGTGTTTTCAATTTTGTCTGTAGTAGTTTACAAAAAAATTATTAATAATAATGTCCGAAGTAAATTCTTGAGCAATAATTGATGGGCCTGATAAATTGATGACCATTAAGAAGTTCAAATTTGTTCGACTATTCAATTGATAAATTTGTACAAGAGATGTGCCTCTGGCAACGTAAAATAAAAGTTTGAACAGGGGCGCCATATACCACTCCATAGGGCGTCATTTTCATAGAAGAATGAGTACAGGAGAAGCAAGAATCAGGATGATGGGAGCCTTTTTCTCACATGAGTGGGCCAATTAAGGCCCTGTCTTAAATGGGCCTCCACTACCCACGTAATTTGGCAGGCTCTCCAAATGGCTAGGACATAGAAATTAAAGGGCTCCCACAAAGATTCGAAATTTAGTGGGAGCTATGGGAACTAGCGCCTTATCCACAAGACCAGCCCTCTATTCATATCCATTTGACAATTAAAATATGAAAAGACTATCAATTTCATCATTAGCAAAAACTGAAGTGTAGGCTTGGTAAAAATTTGCCTGGGTGTTTTTAATCACAAATATTTAACTCTTGCTTTAGTATCCATATGTAATTAAGTTGGAGAGCACACATAGTTCTGTCAAGTCTACTTGAAAAGCTCATATCTATCTCCACCGTTTTGAGAACCACCTAAAACATTGGTGGGTTACTGTAGTTCATACACTAGATCTTTTTAACTTCTCTAAATTATTACATTTTGACATTTACCAATAAGTTGCTTTTTGCAAAGGTCATATCTAATCTTCAAATCCATGTTATTTATTCGTTGTGGTTACATTTTACTAACTGACTAATCTCTGCAACATCTTTAGCTTTTGATGACTATGAAGTTCGGTTTCATTTTTAATTAGAGCATTGATTGCTATTCTAAGTAAGCTGTCCTATGGCATTTTTGTTGCATGCCCTCACTTGCATTAGATTGTTCCTATAGTCTAGTGGGTAAATTATATTTGCTAAAATTTAATATCTACACTAGTGTTCATGATACTACAATCAAGAATATTTGTGTTTGTTCATGCTAGATTCTCTTCACGAAGATTGAAAAGAGAGTCATTGTTTTGTGGAAACTTCATAGTCATTTCCGTGAGCTGGCTTTCATTGACTAGCTGTAAATGGAAGACTTTGACTTGCTTTTTGGCTCAAGCATGGAAAATTAGGCCACTTGGCATTTATTTTTCGAATTGACATCCAGTGACGAAAAATCTCTTGGGAGCCATGCCAGGACCAATCAAGTCTGTAATGTTAACCTGATATGCACTGTACTGTTCAAAGACTTTGACTTTTAACTCAAACATAGAAATTCAGCCACTTGGACTTTCTTTTTCCATTCATTACATTGAAAACTTCACAGTGAAAAAATAGCAGAAATTGTCCTACAGAGAAAATTGCCTATCTCCTTAATACATTTCTTTCATACTTGAAGTCCTCGAGTTCCAATCCTCTCACACATGCTCCCCTTTTGTGAGGGAAGCAGAATTTCATATTGAGGCCCATATATTAAAATTTTAAACCACTTCAAATAAATATCTTTTTATTTTTAGGATATTTTCATATTCTTATTCAATGCAAGTTGATCCCACCATAAGATTTTAACATATTATGTACTAGACACAATATTCACTCTAAACTTAATTTATTATCAAAAAATTATAAGCTTAATTTTGAAATTGACATCTTAATTTACTAGTAAGACACAACAACCTCCCTTAAATGTGTAAGTTACTATACCTCACTTGCACAATCTATTTGTCGCTTACATGTGCGAGTTTTTAATTTCTTAGATGTGAAAAATGTCTTACAACCGGCCCCTTAGTAGGGGGGGAAACCCCAAAACGAAAAATTATATGCTTAATTAATCTCACCTTGAAATCCTATATGGTAAGGCTTTCAATTTTAGTCTTGGGATTTTTAAAAAGCTGGCCTACTGATTAGTGACTACTGTGGACTTCCACTACCCTATCCATATCCATTGATGAAAGAAAATGACACGACACAGCTTATATAAGTGCAGTCGATGACTTAGCCTATGTGGTGATGTGGGTCTTGTTGTACCATGAGTGTGACATATCAGCAATTATTGAGAAGATGGGATTATTAGTATTGGTGATTATGAAAAGTAAATTGTTATCTGGCTCATATTCCCTTTTTTGCAAATGTTCATCCCAGAAGGTAACTGGTAAATTGGCATGAGCCATCATAGATCTTATCATGTCTAAAAGAGTCATATTCTATCTTTCCTCAACTCCATTTTGTTGTGAAATGTATGCCATAGTTAACTGTCGAGAAATACCATTTTCCATGCAAAAACTTTTAAAAATCTCCAAAGCATATTCTCCACCTCGATCGGTTCTTAAGGTCTTGATGTTTTTATCAAACTTATTTTGAACGTCTATTACAAAAATTTTGAAATAATCAATTGCCTCATATTTGTGGGAAACAAAAAAACACATGACCATAATGAGAAAAGTTATCAATGAAAGTAATGAAATATCGAGTTCCCTGTCTATTAGCCACATTCGTTGGTCCACAAATGTCATAGTGGATGATTTCTAGGGTGGCTTTAGATCTTTTAGCCTTAAGAAATGGTTTTCTAATTGCTTCTCTAGTCACACATAAATCATATGGAGGCAATTGTACTTGTGTGAGAGATCCAAGCATTCCTCCCTAGCCAACCGAATCATTCTTTCCTTTCCTATATGGCCAAAACGAGAATGCCACTTAATAGATTCGGAGCTCATGTCATGCACAATAAAGGATTCGGATAATTCATGTGAACCTCATCCTCCTCGCCTTTGCCAGTCATCCGCTGCATTCAGTGGTGGCCAAGGGCAAAAGATTACGGCCAACATAACCTACTTTGCAATGAAGATGGTGATTGGGGAAGGGAAATCTGGCCATAGCTGCCTACAAACATGGTCATAGCCGCCTGTGCTATTCTCAACTTTTTCGTGCTCAACTAGAGTTGGAAGATGACTTATGCGTGGCTGCAATTAGGCGATGATGATGTGGGGACCTGTTGTAATTTTCGTGAATTAGGGTTTGGGGAATTTATACTAGTTTGAATGATTTTCGTAGTAGCTATAAATAGTTGTCCATGAAATTATCAATCTCAAGTACAAATTTGCCGTGTGAACCATGAACGGTTCAACAAAGTGTGAATTTTTTTGGTTTGTTTAAGGGTCTATTATATTTGTAAAGTTTTTATTTGACTAATTAATGTAAGAATGGGTTGGAAGAGAGAAGAAATGAAAGGTCATGGGAAGGTGCAGAAAAAGAAAGGGGCTGTGGTCATGCGTATTTTCATAGGTGGAACTAAGGTTTTAGCTGCTGCAAGGGCACTAGCTCTCCCATGATCACTCAAGTCCTTTTTGCATAAAAAGGAAAACAAAGAGTTGGGCAGCTGCTAGGGATTTCTTTTTACTTTTTTACAAAAAAGGAACCTCCTCTTAAATTCTTAAAACTTTGAGTACAAGGTTACTGGTGACTAGGCACTGACGTGGATAAGTTAAACATGGGGCACACCACAATTTGCCCACTCACACTCAGCATATCATTGCAGAGACACAGGGTCCAAACTCTCTGGATTGTCTTTTAAGCAAGCGGGCCCAAATAGACAGTTGAATTTTGTGGGCAAACTAAGGATTTTCATGTTGGTTTTTTAGATGAATCTAGAACTTCATGTTAATTTTAGAGGTGGGCCCAAGATTTTTATGTGACATTTGGACTTTTATGAGATTGAAAATCAAAAGAATGTGCTTCACGCACAAATGATAACTGGTATATGGGCTTACATTAATTTCATCAATTGAGGGAGAAAATCACAAGATTGTGCTTCACACACAATTGATAATTGGAATCTGGGCTCACATTAATTTCATCAACTGAGGGAGTGTGCGAGTTTTAACATCCATGACCTTGAGAAATTTTTTTTACTAAGTACACCACAATATCGTTGGCTGAGGGTCCTTTGATATGCCATTATTTGTGCAGGGGAATTAAAACATTGGGTTGGCAAGGTCCTTTGAAGTTCATAGCTAGGCTAGACAAGCTAAGCTAGTCTGGACTACCTTCTTTCACATCTAAGTGGGGCATCCGGCCCACGTCCATAAAATCGTGGGTCCACCCCTATCCATTTAGCAAAAAAAAATTTTTTTTTGGTTGACCAAATGGCTAGGACATAGAAATTAATGGGCTCTCACAAAGATTCAAAATCTGGTGGGAGCTATGGGAACTGGTGCCTCCTCCACAAGACCAACCCTCTATTTCTATCCATTCGGCAATTAAATTATGGAAAGACTATCAATTTCATCATAAGCAAAAACTGAAGTCTAGGCTTGGTGAAAACTCGCCTGAGTATTTTTAATCACAAATATTTAACTCTTGCTTTGGTATTCATATATAATTAAGTTGGAGAGCACACATAGTTCTGTCAAGTCTACTTGAAAAGCTCACATATGTCTCCACCACTTTGAAAACCACCTAAAACATTGGTTGGTTAATGTAGTTCATACACTAGATCTTTTTAACTTCTCTAAATTATTACACTTTGACATTTACTATTAAGTTGCTTTTTGCAAAGCTCATATCTAATCTTCAAATGCAAGTTATTTATTGGTTGTGGTTACATTTTTAGTAATTAACTAATCTCTGCAACTTCTTTAGCTTTTGATGACTATGGATTTCAGTTTCATTTTTTATTTGAGCATTGATTGCTATTCTAAGTAAGCTGTCCTATGGCATTTTGTTGCATGCCCTCACTTGCATTAGATTGTTCCTATAGTCTAGTGGGTAAATTATATTTGCTAAAATTTAATATCTACACTAGTGTTCATGATACTACAATCAAGAATATTTGTGTTTGTTCATGCTAGATTCTCTTCACAAAGATTGAAAAGAGAGTCATTGTTTGTGGAAACTTCATAGTCATTTCCGTGAGCTGGCTTTCGTTGACTAGCTGTAAATGGAAGACTTTGACTTGCTTTTTGGCTCAAGCATGGAAAATTAGGCCACTTGGCATTTATTTTTCGAATTGACATCCAGTGACGAAAAATCTTATGGGAGCCATGCCAGGACCAATCAAGTCTGTAATGTTAACCTGACATGCACTGTACAGTTCAAAGACTTTGACTTTTAACTCAAACATAGAAATTCAGCCACTTGGACTTTCTTTTTCCATTCATTACATTGAAAATTCCATAGTGAACAGAAAGCAGAAATTGTCCTACAGAGAAAATTTCCTATCTCCTAAATACATTTCTTTCATACCTAAAGTCCTCGAGTTCCAATCCTCTCACTCACACTCCCCTTTTGTGAGGGAAGTAGAATTTCATATTGAGGCCCATATATTGAAAATTTAAACCACTTCAAACAAGTATCTTTTTATTTTTAGGATATTTTCATATTCTTATTCAATGTAAGTTGATCCCACCATAAGATTTTAACATATTATGTACTAGACACAATATTCACTCTAAACTTAATTTATTATCAAAAACTTATAAGCTTAATTTTGAAATTGACATCTTAATTTACTAGTAAGACACAACAACGTCCCTTAAATGTGTAAGTTACTATACCTCACTTGCACAATCTATCTGTCACTTACATGTGCGAGTTTTTAATTTCTTAGATGTGAAAATGTCTTACAACCGGCCCCCTATTAGGGGGAAAAAAACCCCAAAATGAAAAATTATATGCTTAATTAATCTCACCTTGAAATCCTATATGGTAAGGCTTTCAATTTTAGTCTTGGGATTTTTAAAAAGCTGGCCTACTGACTAGTGACTTGTAACGACCCCAAAATTCGGATTTCCGAAGAACTCTCAATTTTAAGGTGTTAATGATGAAATTAAATGGACCCACAATGTGAGATTAGCCAACTGAACATATTCACAGCGGAAACATAATTGTAAAACCATCATAGGTACCATCACATGACAAAGTAATTAATCCTACTCAATTTAATAATATAAATGCATCAAAGTCATGAATAAATCCATAGGTAATAACATAATTCAATTAACTAGATCCTAACAGAAATAGCCAACCAAGGGCTTACAACTAATCTAAAATTAAACTCAGCATAAATAACTAATTATCTAGATTATAGTCTCTCTAGCATAGGCACGATATTTTTAAGCTATATCGTCTGCGCTCCACGCGTAGTTCCCCTGCAGTTCCTCCTTAACCGCCATTCCCTCCGATTCATTGGAAGGGGTGTTGTTACCTACAAGCGCCAATCACAAGGGGGTTAGGTTATGAAATAACCTCAGCAAGTATACCTACCCAATTTTCATATTCCATACCATATTTTAATAACATCAAAAGGCAGATGAATCACGGGGTTTTCAAAATAAATTGACAAGATATAATAATACAAGATATAAATTCATGCATAAAACCAAGTAAAGATTTTACAAATATCATAACATTCAAAATAAATTGGCGTCCCACATTGGCTAAGTTGACACATGTATTATAGCGGCCCCCTTTAACGTGACCGGAACAGAGAACAGAGTTTGGTACCCAGAGATTCAAAATTAAGGCCATTGACCATCAGAGCAGAGTAAAAGAGTTTGGTACCGAAGTGACTGATTGTCACAGATAGAGAATTAACTAATCTGTAGATAGTTTCAGAAGAATAGCCCCTACACAGTGGTGCCCCACTGTGCTAGACTTAAACAGCTTAGTGGTATCGCCTTAATTCAAAATACAGGTAAACAACCAAATAATAAAAAAAACAGAATTTATTTACATATAACAGATTCCAAAGCTGACAGGTGCAACGTCTAAATATTATAAACCATATAACAAAGAAAAAGATATTTTATCATATCAGAGTACATGGTAGGTATGGTTGAAAACATAAAACCAAATAATAAAATTCTATTATACAAAATCTAGATTTTTTGGGTCATACTGTACACCGGGTCTAAGCGAACTTAACCCTATGTTATCATGGGATTCTCAAACACCGTCTACTTGCCCTAAATCTAATTTGAATGATCGCGAGGATCTCTTCCTTAGATTTAGGTTAATTTCTTAATTGGCGCTTCTGAAGGTAGTTTGTGTTTGAAAAGCCCATGACGTCACATCCATAAGTTTTTTAAACTTAGGCATATTTCAAAATAATTTCAAATGAGGGTGTCAAGCCATGAAGACGTGACTTATTATTTGTTCAGATTTAGTTTAGATATATATCTAATTTTCATTTTAAACAAATCCCTAAATTCTTAAAAGAAATCCCTTGCATAATCATAGTATAGGTTCCAGTATTGTTTCATGATTATGGGTTCGCCCTAACAGAGTGTATTTCAGAATTCCTTAAGCATAAGTTGAGGGGTCAAATTAGTGCTTAGTGGAAAACTTTAAACATAATATTATATTATTAGGTTAATGGAAATCTCTTTCATAAATACAGCATAGAGTGTTCATTGGTAATAAATCTATGGTTAGAGGGCTTATTTGTAATTCATTGGAAATCATTTAAACCCAAAAGGAGCTACAGAATGCTTCTCTCCACTATTCTATTATTATATGTATCAGAAGACCATCACACACCCCATATATCTAAGCTATTAAAATAATGGGCCGTAGTGGGTCTAATCCACCAAGGGCTGAATCTCTAAGGTCAACAGGATGGTAGGCTATGTACTTTACCTATCTAAAATGGTAGGCTTGTTCAAGATTCGCAGGAACTTGTAAAGACTAAGAAACAAGCCAGGACAGTGCTTGCACTGTTTGTGCAACCTGGTATGAGAATGGGTCTCACGCCTCAACCCTTCAGGCCTCACAGATGGTGGGTGCTAGTGGGTCTAGTCACAAAAGGACTAGATCCTCATGGTCACCCAAGGAACTAGCCTTAGATCCTTGGTTCAGATTTGGCATCAAGTGGCCCACCTGGCCCCACAGTCCCACTCAAAGAGAACACTTCCAAGTAGACTGGTCTTGGGTACTCCTATTCTCAGATGGGTTCTCTCACAAATTCCTGGTTAGGCTGAATTGCTAATGGCACCTAAGGATTCATCCCACCGTACCAAAGAAGATTTGCAAAGTTTTACAGAGTGTGGAGCGTTTTCTTTGCAAGTCCAGATGCTACCTTCGGAGTGAGCAAGTATTTTCTTATCTAGTGTGCAGAATTGATCAACTAGATAGATGGCCCAGTGGGACCCCAATCCCTATGGGTCCAAGTTCTATATGGTCGCCCATGGCTGTTCTACAAGATGATCGTACCAGATCATCCGTTAAGTGGGGTATGTGGGCCCCACAAGCTGTTCCACAAAACCTGCACATTAACGGCCTAGGTTCTGTAGCTTATACTTGTGGACAGGATTTCCCACAGATTGTTGATGAACTTCGTATTAATAGTCTTCTAGTGATCCTATTAACAATTACACTGATATACATGTCCGGGCTCAGGAAACAGATTCTCATCTCCCATCAACATCCACATGCCGACAGGGATGGGTTTGCTGTAGTACCTTCACTGTCACTGTGTTTATTTAATCTTGAGTTCAGATCCAATTTACAAACAATTGCGGCACCGTTATGAAATCAGATTTGAGATAGGTAGAAGTACTAACTCAAAGAAAACATCGAATTGAATTATATACATAGGCTCAAAATTTTATTTTGTGTTTCAAAAGATAAACTATGTAATACCTAAATAAGGTAGGAAACATAAAATTGGGTTTGTGCACTTGCCTTAATTGCCGAAATTCCAAACCCGTAGAGAGCCTTAAGGTAATTCTTCTATGGCTTCCTTTCAAATCTTTAGGCCTCAAGTTGGGACCTTGTAGTTGAAGGAGAGAGAAACTAGGGAGAGAGAGAGAGAGTTGGAGAAAACCGTATGTAGGAGAGGGGCTCTAGTTGTATACATATATATAGAATCTAATATAGGTACTTGGAGTAAAACTAGGAAGTAGAGGTTGGGTGGAATTCTTCTTTTTCCCGCATAGAGTCCTAGGATGTCTTTCTAGCCTTAGCCTTGTTGTATTCCGACGGAACTCCTATAAAGGTAAATTCTACTCTTCTTTGAAGATAAGACAAACAAGTGGTCCCCACACCACTAGTAGTGGGTTTATCAAAATCTCTTTCAACATTGCACTAGATTAATCTGGATGAGTTCGGCTCTTAAGGGAAAGTTTCATAATTAATTATTCTCTATACAATGAGCCCCATTTTGACTATATTTTTAAAATTATGAAAATACCCTTCATATTTTCTAAAAATTACCAACATGCATTTAAAATTCCCAAATCAAGTCCTAATCGCATTTGTGCCCCAATTCTGCCCTAATTGTTCACTGTAAGTTGATTTCCCCAAATTCGATTAATATCATTATTTATTTCGTAAATTATTTTTAATTGAATTAAATTTATTAATTTGGGCCGGGATCTTACATGACTATTGTGGACTTCCACTACCCTATCCATATCCATTGACGAAAGAAAATGACACGAGATAACTTATATAAGTGCAGTCGATGACTTAGCCTATGTGGTGATGTGCGTCTTGTTGTACCGTGAGTGTGACACATAAGCAATTATTGAGAAGATGGGATTATTAGTATTGGTGATTATGAAAAGTAAATTGTTATCTAGCTCGGATCCTAGACCATCACCCTCATATTTCCTTTGAGTGAAAAATCCAAATCATTCAAATAAAACGATTAGCCATACTGTAAAATATATTATTAAATTTTACTTCAATAAAAATTATTCTTATTGTAGGATTGATTAGATAATTAACAATATGATTAATGCATGACTATGCTAAATATCTTCTTTTTCTTATTCTTAATCTTATAATGTGACTAACTACCACTGTTATAAAAATTAAGTATGTATTTGGTACATGAGAAGAGAGGTCATTTTGACTGGCTTGAATTTTCAATAAATGGTTCCGCTGTAGACTTCCATACCTTTAAGTCTGAATGTCTCTAAGTGCACATTTGAAAATGGTCATTGGAGAGATTCCGTGCTAGTTTTCTTCAGATTTGTGGAAAGTCCAGATTTGGTAATTATTCTCATTATAAAGTTGATTCTTCAAAATGCTTGAAAGGTCCTCAAAATCACAAAGAAGCCCTGTCAGACCTTTCCCCTCTTCCCCCAACTTTAATACCAGAAATGCGAGCTTGAGCAAAAGAGGGATGAATAGTGAATGGGCGGTAACTTAAAGATAATAGGGTTTTCTTTAAAAACCTACCTTACAAGTCCAACAACGACAATCCGAATACTTAATCATGTTAAGAATGTCCAAAGAGGCCATGTAGTCAAAATCCAGACGTTGATTCCTGATTGATTTTGAGATATCTGCAAGAAAGAAAAAAAAAGAGTTTAGACAATTCATATTTTTATTACCTTTTTGCAAAATTCGAACCATATAGTCTCTTCATAAAGCCTAAAATGATTATACGGTCAAGTTTGGCATCTTGATTCATCATGGATCGTAAGAATTGCATGTGATTTTTTCGTATCCATTTTTTTTTTGGAGCCCTCATGGGTCCCATGATTACAATCCAAATGGTCCATAATGCTTAGAACGCGTTAAACAATCCTAGGTCAATTTTCAATTGTTGGTTCCTCAAATATTTGAGATATTTTTAAAAAAAATTACATCATAAAAAATTATTTTTAAATTTTTGTGGGACCTTCAATGAAAATCAAGCCATCCATCATTTGCCCAAGGCCAAAAAATGGCTAGTGGTCAATTTTAAGACTTGATTAATCATAGATCCTCACCATCCATAGCCATCGAAGAAGGAAAATGACATATCAGAGCTTAAATGCACTCTCTCTTCTGTAAATACGCTATTCCTTCTGGCTATGGGAAGTGAGATCTACCGATTGATTTGATATTAGATGAGCAGCCATACTGTGATCATTCGGGAGTGGATTTTGGAGCCCCACGCACTACACATAAGAAAGAATTGCTATGCAGTCCGTCAACTATTTCTGTAGGCAGCCTATCAAATCAAATCATGTATTTTATGACCAAAGAGGGATTAGCTAGTATATTTCTCATCAAGGTGTGTCACACCACTGCAAGATATCCACGACATGTTTCATAGAAGGCCTATGAGAAGGCTCTGTCACTGTGCAGTTGAGCCCCAAGTTGAACACCAAAATCATCTCATTCAAGTAGATCAGTTCTTGTTTAAGCCCCTCATCAAGTGCATCCACCAAGTCCTTCCCCTCCTGCAAATGATGCCACGCCCATTCCACAAGACCGTTGCACCCATCGCACATGCAGCATGCTTTCTTTCCTGTCGTCAGCTCGAGCAACACGACTTCAAAGCTATACACATCGCAATTCTCATTGGCTCGAGCCCATATTGCGTACTCTGGAGCAATGTACCCAAAAGTGCCAGCTATTGTGGATAGGGTCTCGGGCTCTCCCTTTTTGACCCGCATCCGAGCGAACCCGAAATCTACAATCTGGGCCTTGAATTCAGAGTCCAGAAGGATATTGCTGGACTTGACGTCTCGATGGATGATGGGAGGTGAGCAGGAGTGGTGCATGTAGCAAAGCCCCTTGGTCGCATCCATTGCGATCCGGAAGCGGCTCGGCCAATCCAGCAGTCTTGATTCCATTGTTGCTGCACCATTTCTCTTCTGAAATAGCCAGCAGTCCAAGCTCCCGTTCTCCATGTACTCTACACGAGAAGCTTCGAATCCTCATTGGAGAAGCAGCATAAAAGTTTGACAATATTAGAGTGTCGGATCCGACCCAGTATTTCAATCTCCGCCTGGAATTCTTTATGCAGATTTGCATCTGACTTGTTGCTATTTGAGATTTTCTTCGCGGCCACCACCATGCCATTATCACCCGCTGGGTTCTCCACGAAGATCCGATACACCTTTCGAGCAGCCCGGTTAAGATGTTGTCCTCCGTGAAATCCAGCAGTTGGAACGAGGTAAACTTCCACGTGTCGAGATCCTTCTTCTCATGTCTTTGCTCTTGCCTGTTGTTCCTGTTGCTGCTACAACGTTGTGTAAGCTGATGTTGAACTCAAGACTCTAAAACCCGGCCGGGATCTTTCCGCTGAGTCTGTTAGAGGACAGATCGAGTTTGTGAAGGTGACTGAGTTCCGGCGGGATCTCTCCGGAGAGTTGGTTCCCTGATAGGTCAAGAGAGTTGAGCGCGTAAATAAGCCCGATCACTGGAGGAATTCTGCCGGTGAGCTGATTTTTGCTGAGATTGAGGGCGTCAAGAGGTGCCCGCCGCGTGAAAGTAGACGGTATCTCTCCGGAGATTCTGTTTTCTTGTAACTCAAGCGTATGCAGCAGAGATTTTCCAGATCCGCCATCTCCAAAGGGACAGATCCGTTGAAGAGGTTTTCACCAAGGTAGAGATAGATGAGATTTGTCCGAGATGTCGAGGTAGTGGAGATTGGAGCAGTTGGAGAGGTAGATGGGGAAGGGGCCGGGGATGTTGTTATGGGAGACGTCGATTTTGGTGAGATTGGTGAGTTGGCAGATGGAGGAGGGGATTGGGGAGAAGAGGTTCTTGGATGAGAGATGGATTTCGGTGACGGCGCCATCGCTGGTGCATGTGATCTCAGGCCAGGAGCAGTGGTCTCCATTCGAGTCGTCGGTCCAATTGGAGAGGGAAGGTGGGTTTCCCCATTCTCTCTTCAGATTTAGAAGAATTCCCTACTCCTGCTGCTTTCGCTGTTGTTGTGAGTTTTGTGGTTGGGGATCTGACTGCAAGGGAAGGGAGTGGAGAAACAGGATCAACAGCATAATGGGAGAAACAAAACGGAATAGTGTATTTGTCGTCATTTTTGCAAGGAGGGAGCTGTTTTGTGTTTTGCTTTTCCGCTCCCACTTGAGAGAGCTCGTGATGTAAATAGTGCATGAGTCAGTGTTTGCCACAATCGCTCGAGCCAATCAGTTAGTCAATTAAAATACTATTATTTTATTTTAATTTTTATATTCTCACACCAAATGCACCGCAGTCGAGCGCGTCAAAAAGGATCTTTGGGCAGAGGCACAAATAAACGTATTAGACTTGCAACCTTGATTGTCAGCGAAATGCGAGAATAGTTCTAAAAAATGAACTTTTAAATTCTGTCCCTAGTAGTTTACCAAAAAAAAAAAAAAATTGTCCGTAGTAAATTCTTGAGCAGTAATTGAAGGGCCTGATAGATTGATGACCATTAAGATGTTCAATTTTGTTCAACTATTTAATTGACGAATTTGTGCAAGAGATGTGCCCGTGGCAACAGAAAACAAAAGTCTGGAAAGGGGCATCATTTCCACAAAAGAATGAGTACAGGAGCAGTAGGGATCAGGATGATGAGAGGCTTTTTTTTACGTGAGTGGGCCAATCAAGGCCGTCTCTTAAATGGGCCTCCAGTACCCATCATCATCGTCACGTGGGTCACCGTCCTCATTCTCCTCGCCTTTGGCAGTCGTCCGCTGTGTTCACTAGTGGCCAAGGGCAAAAGATTATGGCCAACATAACCTACTTTGCAAAGAAGATGGTGATTGAGGAAAGAAACCTAGCCACAACCGCCTGCGAACCTAGCTACAGCCGCCCGCGAACCTGGTCACAACCGCCTATGTGATTCTCAACTTTTACGCGCTCAATGGAAAGAGGAAGATGACTGATGCGTGGTTGAAATTAGGCGATGATGATGTGGGGATCTGTTGTAATTTTCGTGAATTGCGGTTTGGAGAATTTATACTCGTTTGAATGATTTTCTTGGTAGCTATATATAGTTATTCATGAAATCATCAATCTCAAGTACAAATTTACCATATGAACCATGAACGGTTCAGCAAAGTGTGAATTTTTTCAGTTTGTTTAAGGGTCTATTATATTTGTAAAGTTTTTATTTGACTAATTAATGTAAGAACTGTTTGGAAGAGAGAAGAAATGAACGGTCATGGGAAGGTGCAAACAAAGAAAGGGGCTGTGGTCATGCATATTTTCTTAGGTGGAACTGTGGTTTTCGCCACTGCAAGGGCACCGGGTCTCCCATGATCACCCAAGTCCTTTGTGAGAAAGAGGAAAATGAAGAGTTGGGCAGTTGCTAGGGATTTTTTTTTTCCTTTTTTACAAAAAAAGAACCTCCTCTTAAATTCTTAAAACTCTAAGTATAAGGTTGCTGGTGACTAGGCATTGACGTGGATAAGTTGAACATGGGGCGCACCACAATTTGCCCAATCACCCTCAGTATATCATTGCAGCGACATAGGATTCAGGCTCTTTAGATTGTCTTTTAAGCCGGCGGGCCCAAATAGATAGTTGAATTTTGTGGGCAAACTAAGGATTTTCATGTTGGTTTTTTAGATGAATTTAGAACTTGATGTGAATTTTAAAGGTGGACCCAAGATTTCTATGTGATTTTTGAACTTTATGAGATTGAAAATCATAAGAATGAGCCTATGGCATTTTTGCTGCCTGCCCTCACTTGCATTAGATTGTTCCTATAGTCTAGTGGGTAAATTATATTTGCTAAAATTTAATGTCTACACTAGTGTTCATGATTCTGCAATCATGAATATGTGCATTTATTCATGTTAGATTCTCTTCACAAAGATTGAAAAGAGAGTCATTGTTTGTGGAAACTTCAGAGTCATTTATGTGAATTGGCTCTTGTTGACTAGCTGTAAATGGAAGACTTTGACTTGCTTTTTGACTCAAGCATGGAAAACTGGGTCACTTAGCCACAAGCCTAGCCTTAAATTTACATGGAATTGTTTTACACTCTAATTTGTTTGGATGAGGGATCAGTACATGCCCGAATGAACCCCAAAGGCGTAGATCTCAGAAAGAAGGTTTTCTACCAGTCCACAACTAATTTAGAGTTTTTGGAACAGATTTGGAAAGGACTTTGTTTAAAATATGTACTACAATTAGCAGTGCATCACCCTAGAAGGTAACTGGAAAAATGGCATGAGACATCATGGATCTTACCATGTCTAAAAGAGTCATATTCCGTCTTTTTGCGACTCCATTTTGTTGTGGAGTGTATGCCATAGTTAACTGTCTAGAATACCATTTTCCATACAAAAACTTTTAAAAATCTCCAAAGAGTGTTCTCCACCTCAATCGGTTTTTAAGGTCTTGATGTTTTTTATCAAACTTATTTTGAACTTCTTTTGCAAAAATTCTGAAACAATCAATTGCCTCATATTTGTAGGAAATAAAAAACACATGACCATAACGAGAAAAGTCATCGATGAAAGTAACGAAATATCGAGTTCTTTGTCTATTAGCCACATTCATTGGTCCAAAAATGTCAGAGCGGATGATTTCAAGGGTGGCTTTGGATCTTTCAACCTTAGGAAATGGTTTTCAAGTTGCTTTTCCAGTCAAACATGACTCACATGGAGGCATTTGTACTTGTGTGAGAGATCCAAGCATTTCTTCCCTAGCCAGCCAAATCATTCTTTCCTTTCCTATGTGGCCCAAACGAGAATGCCACTTAATAGATTCAGAACTCATGTCATGCCCAATTCAGAAATTTCAACCATACTATTATTAAAATCCAAAACATATAAGTCTCCTACAATAAATCCCCATGCATAGATGAAATTATTTTTCCTAAAAGAAACTCTATCTTTAGTAAAACGAAAATCAAAACCACACCTTGTGAGCCGGTAAACTAAAAGGAGATTCCATCTCATGCCAGGTAAAAATAGCATCTCATGGAGCACCATAGTCTTCCCTGTAGACGTTAGAAGAAAATAATCACCAATCGTTAATACGTCTTCGGAAGAATTATTGCCGAAGGAAAACTTGTTACAACCAACATCTATTGACCGAAATTCCTGAAGACCACTCCTATCTTTTGTCACGTGCTTAGTTGCCATTGAATCAATTTTCTATGCATTTGAACTTTCATCCACATAAAGTGCTTCAGAGTAAACAAAAGCGAGTGACAAAGTTAAGGTGTTTACCGTATTTTACTTAGGGCAAGTTTTAGCAATGTGGCCAAGTTCCTGACACATACAACATTTGGTTTTGGCTAAATCCCTTGGCCTGTAGCGCTTTTAATGTTTTTTTTAGTCTTGCTTGGATGCAGTTGGGTTTTGATCTGTTTTAGGCTTATTTTCGTGATTTGTCCCCTTTTGAAACTTATTCTTTCGTTTGGTCCCATTAGGTCCTGTTCTCGACTCAGGTTGTTGATTAGCAAATAATACCGGTCCCATAACTTCTACTTGAACTCTTTGTGCTTCAAATTCTTAAAAATTTTGACTGCCTTAGAATGAGTCAAGATTTGTTTTATTGTAGACCATGAATCAGGTAAAAATCATAAGACTGCAATGATCTTTTAGTCTTTAGTTAGTTTATTTCCTGCCCTTGCAAGATCCGCTATCATTTGACTCATTTTGCTGGGCTGGTCCCTGAGTTTAACTCCTGGGGCCATCCAATATGCATCAAATTCCATGGTCATCACGAGGTTTTACCGGCAGTAATACCACTGTATTCCTCTTTCAAGGCTTCCTACAAACTCCTTAGCTTTATTATAAGTTTCATAAGTGGGAACAAACTCAAAATGCATACTGCTCAACATGATATTACGAGCAACATGATTATCTTTCTCCCACTTATCAAAAACATATGAGGCAAGCATGGGTGCAGCATCATTTTGAAGTTTGGGTCGGGTCATAACCATTTCCAAAGCATACATTATCTCTTGTTTGTCGAACAAGTAAGTCATGGACCGATACCACTTATCATAGTTGTTGCCATCTAACTTATCCCTCTTATTAAGGGCAGCAATAATGCTTTTCGAAGTCATCACTAAAAATTAATAAAACAAAATGGTGATCAATGAATGCATATGCATTGGCAACATACACATACGTATTGGTTGCCCTTTTTACGTTCAAATCAATCCGAAGATTAGGATATCGTAGTGAAAACCTTTCATGCATAGGGCTGATTCGGGGCAGTAAAAAACAAATGATCGTAATTAATCGGCTAATTTGATAGCATTATGCAACATAATACCTCAATAATTATGCAATAACAAATGCAAAAAAGGATAAATAATGAAATATTATTTAGCTAATTATCCCCCGCATAATATAGTGACTGTTAGTAAAAAAAAACAATCTTAAAATTTATAAAAAAAAAACAATACAAGCTAGCCCATAAAAGTACAAGTGCAGATTAATAAAAAAAAACTTAAGGATATCATGGCCAACTATTAGGCCCAATGTTCTGACTTCTGACCAAATAAGTCCAACCAAAGTCTTACTATTTGGATCAAATATATATATATATATATATAATCCATAATTTGATTCAGATATTAAATAGATTCTGAAAACTTAAAAAATAGAAGGGATTAGTCATGATCTGAATGTAAGAGGCATCATTCCAAATCGTTGGATCGTCGAGAGGAGGGCAGTGGACCCAATCGAGACGTTACTAACACGTAATGTGATCGGCAAAACAAAAAAAAAAGGTTTATATACGTGTGCGTGAGCACTAAACCATTACTAACACATGGTCGTTGCATATTACACTCATGCCAATGTTCAATGGGACACATGGTCATATATCTTGACCATGAAAGTGATTATCCACATTCCCAGAAGTCAGATCAAATAAAAAATAACCCCAAAACAGATTCCATAATGGATCATTAAAAGAGGCATAAGGCTTATTATCCCCCTTCCTAAACAAATGCATGTCTATATCATACTGATACATGATAGAAACACGTGGATTTGAGGCACTTGTAAAGGCATGTATGGACACATGTCCGATGAAAGTCTGTGAGGCACACTCTTGTATACCATGAGGCCTCTAGAATTGCATAAAATTAGGTGGTTATGAATTCAAGTGCAAGTGTGCATTGGTGTGAAGCCATCACCATATTATTAAGCCCACCTTTGAAACAAATCTACACCATAGAGGTGTGATAGCATCTAGAGATTCATTGGCGTGTGGATAAAAAAATAAAGGAAACAAAGAAATCACTTGCAACCAGTGAGAGTGCAACGTACTTTGCCCCCACTGTATCCACGGCTCCAATCCGTTCCGATATGCAAGTAATGATCATTCTAATCAAATCCCACTAAAAATGTGGCTTCTAGTAATTTAATGAGATTAGTGTAGGGTTACCTCATACGCTACAAATATTAATTCAATCCTCGCGTGAACACGCAGATGTGGCTTTGATACCAGTGATACCTTTTGATGTTGCAGAAGCGTAGATCAGGATCACAGGGCCACTGTAAACGCAATTAGGATAGCGTCGGCTTGGATCAAGCAAACGCAATTAGGATAGCGTCGGCTTGGATCAAGCAGTGGACATAGAAATCCTTGACTGTCTAGTAGAGATCAGCCACGTTGGATTCACTCTTCACAATCTCAAGGTAAGGATGTACACTCTTTTTTATGGAGAAGATGGTGATAAATGACTTATCTCTATTGATTATAAATATTCCAATGCTCTACTACCACTCAACTATATCTATTTATAGTAGTTGACTTTCTAGATGATAGATTCCAACTCAAATTATAATAAGATAAGAAAGAAGAGTTGGAAGTTTAGAGCTGGCAAAATCTAACCCGACCTGCCAACCCGATCCGACCCTACCCGTTTCCAACCCACCTAAACCAACCTGTTTGAAATACGGGTTGGGTTAGGGTTATGGTTTACCAACTCATATAAAAAGGAGTCGAGTTAGGGTTGACCCGCCTAACCCGCCCTAACTCGTTTGACCCATTTAAATTTTACTAAATTACCTTGACTTTTCAATTTTCATGTGACATTTCTTATTCCTGTGGGCAATAAACTATGTACTCTTAATCTTTTGTAGAGGAGTTATGTAAAATTTTAATACTTAGAATATAAAACTTGTTTTTTTAATTTGAAAATATGATTTTTTTAGTTGAAATATTGATATGTGTTTTTTTATTTTTATTTTGGTATATAAATTTACCTCTAAAATATTGATATGAATGAAATACAATATTATTGATGAGTCTTATGCTTATACTCGAATATGGAATTATAAGACTGAACAAAAATTGAAAAGGGATTATCTCAAATTCTCAATAAATGGGTTAGAAGATATTTATAAATTTCTCATTTATTACTCCTTGAGAATTAATAAATTAAAAATTCATGCTCAATGCAATATTTTAAATAAATCTAAATGTAAGGAGAGCTTTACTGATGAAATTGGGCAATATAAAATAAGTTAAAATATACACAAAATGGGAATTAAATATGATAGGTGTGGTCAACCCGACCCAACGCGCATCAAATTCAGGTTAGGAGGGTTAGGTCGACTTGACCGGCCAAGCGTGCGGGTTGAAGGTTTCCAACCCATTTTGAAAACAGGTCGAGTTAGTGTTGGAACCAATAAATTTGAGTTCAGGTTTACCCGAAACGAATTTGACTAACCTGACCCTTCTGTCAGGTCTAGTTGGAATAAACTCTCTCAATTGGAGTTTAAATCTTAAAAAGATAAGCACATCCTCTCTTTATCCAAATAAACTCATTTGTGAGGGGTGTCCATATATGTTGGGGCTATCCATGAGTGGATCCCATCACAAATGCCAACAGTTTTAAGTACTGTTGTTACTGTTTTTGCTCTTTTAGCGTTTCTCTTTTGCTAGGTTGAGCTACTGGTCCTAGAATATTACTTTTAAGTTGAGGAACCAAGGCATCATCCCTGGGCACTAGTGTGTTGGCTACTGTTTGACCTTTTTGTGATATTGTTTTTGTGTTAATTTATCTTGTCACGCGACTTCAGTCCGCATGTGAATGATGGAAAACCCATTGTTGAGTCCCACATTGGAATAAGGCTATGGTGGTTTTTTTCGTCTTCTTGTTTTAAGGTTTTATTCTCAGAGGGCAGAATTCAGTGGGCCATTATTGTAAAATCTAATCCTCTCATGCTCCACTCCACCTCATGTATGGGCAAAGTCCTAGATGCCACTTCAATTGGACTGATCATCAACATGTATTCCAACAGTAGACCTAGTCCTCTCATTCTTCTTATCTACTTGGTTGGCTCTCTCAATCCATGGAATGCTGACTTGAAGAGGGGGTGGACTCAATATCCAAGGAGAGTTTAGAATACCTATTTCCGAATAATGAATATAATAATATACTAGCTTGACCACAGGTGCTTAAAGCATGGACATGTAAATTAAAAAAAAAAAGTTATAAGATTCGTCATTATAGTATCATTAGGGGTCAAGATTTAAAAACATAACCAATTTTATAAACTGATCGTAATTAAAGTTTTTCCAATGACAATGTTCAAAGCTTAGAAAATAAAAATTCTTGAAAAATTATAAAGCTTTATGAGAAGTAAGAAATTAATACAAATTTTTTGTGACATTGGGAATTATTCATTGGGATATAAAATATTCTGGTTTTCCTTTTAGTTTTGATCAAACATTTTAATCATGATCGATATTATAGATAGATTTAACTCCAATTGGAGTGACATAAATTGTAAGATTATTTTGATCAAAGAAAGACTTACATGCTCCAAGAGAGAGTAAGTTGTTGTAGGACTTCTTCAAAATAGTGGTTGCCGAAATTCAAAATGGTTGTTGTAGGACTTTGCTCATGGCTCGGATGCTGACGAGAAACCCACGTCTCCATCTCCAACTTCTTGTCGTCGAATCAAGGACCAGGCCCAGGCCAAGATGGGCTTCATCAAATCCTTCTCCTCCTCCTGAAGCTCCCAAACCCGAGAAAAAGATCGCTGACCGTCTATCCGCCATTATCGACGCCGTTAACGATTGCAAGGTTCCTCCCGAGCTCCGTGGCCGATCCAACGCTGTCAGGTATGACATATCTAATCCTCAATTCAATTTATATACACCACCCTCGTACACGAATCAATTCAGATAAAAAGAAGGGTATTTTGATTGCCCAGTGGATGTTTGTGGAATTGCCTACGAGGTGTTGTTGGGTTTTTTTTAGCTTCTTTTGATTGATTGATTGATTGGCTGCTTTCGATCTTTTGTGAGCTTTTTGCAATTGGGTTTCTAATTAATTCACAAAAGATGTGGTCTTTCTTATCAAATTCAAGAAATCCATTTCGGGTTGTAGTCAAAGTAGTGAAATCTGGGGTTGGCTGTGGGCATCTCTGTGCAATGCGAAAGCGCAGAATCCTACTTCCACCCCCACTATTGGACTTGCTAAATCCTCTCCATCAGGGATAAATAATTTAAAAAATATGTGCTTTTTCCATGTGGAAAATACGGGATCCTTCTGTTATCAACCGTGTCCTTTGGGAGTTCTAATTTTCCACTCAATTCTATTTACAAGGGTGTTTTAAATAACCCCCTCCTCAATCATATTTCTTTTCCACTTATTATGGGGCTAGTGTGTATAATGTTAGAATTTGAGAAATTAACAAATTTTCTGTTATGAAAATGGTCGCGTTCATTTAGTTATTGGTAAAAATAGAGTTTCGTGGAAAAACTCCATGGTTTTTACACTAGGATGGAACTGATATCATCACTATGGCCCGGCTGCAAGATTCAAAGTTTGGTTGAAACTCCATTAGAAGACAAAGACAAGGATAAATATAACAAGGAAGATGATAATATTCTGTATGCCAACTTTGTACTAGAAGCTTGTTGGGAGTTTAGTTCATTTAACCTTCACCAGACCTGAGATTGCCCACGCTGTTAATATCCTTTGTTGATTCATGAAAAATCTACGACATGCCATCTAGCTGCAGCTCGTAATGTCCCTGCTTATGGGCTGGAATCTGGATGTCCCAATTCTTGACAACCAACATCAAGTTGGTGTATGCTCCATGCTAATTCATTGACGTTATAGAGATGTAAGAAACAGAATTGTGTTTCAAAGTCCTCAACAGGGGCTGAATATAGAGCTATTCATCCGTTTGCTCCAAAATCATCTTCTCCATGGTTTACTTTCCAAGCTTTGTTTTCCTCATAATTGTCCCATACCACTTAATGTGGATAATATAAGTGCTATTGACATCACAACCAATCCAGTATTTCATGAGCTCACCAAACATATTGAAGTGGATTGTTATTCTATATGAGAAGCCTATGGTCTCAAAGTCATCACCTTTGCCCATATGCCATCAAATCTCCAAATTGCCAATATTTCACAAAGGCCTTACCATGTGATCTGTGACTAGCATCAATTCTTCAAATGCAAATTGTTCAAGGTTGATTCCCAAGCATCATTTTGAGAGGGCTATCTAATGTAGAACCAACAGCATAGATGGCCATTGGTAAATGACCCATAATCCTGCTGTAAACTAATTGGTAAGTTTTTGGAACAATAAGATTAGGATAAATGCAGTTAAAATTCTAACTTTTCCTCTTTGTATAAAAAAACAAATATAAATAGACCACTATGGGAAGTAAAGAACCGCAGAGCTTCTCACTCCAGTCTCTCTCTTTTTTCAAACTATATAATTACATGCATGCATTATTTGTGCGGACTTCATGTTAGGTTTATGTCTTGTATTCCGGTTTAGCCGGATGAGTCACTGGGTTAGCCAGGGACTGGTTTAAGGTCAAGGGTATTTTGGTAATTGTACCGGGGCTTTCTTGGTGGCCAAGAAAGCGGAGATTATATATTGTATAGTCTGTAACCCTAGACCTTGGGGCGGCATTAGTTGCCCGTGGTGTTCCCACACCACGTAGGAGAGATGAGGTGAGAGTGTGGGAATCTCTTGTATGCTTTACTTGTTATAGTGAAGATGTTCGTCCTCCTGTGCCCGTGGATGTAGCCCTGTTTGGGTGAACCACGTAAATCTCGGTGTCTCTTCGTGTGTGGCTGATTCGTGTTGATCTTGTGATTCCGTGGATGCGCACAACGGGTGATTGTCAGAAAATCACGTCAGAAAATCACAACAATTGGTATCAGAGCCACAACAATTGGTATCAGAGCCGAGGTTGGTATTCCTTGGGTTTCTGAGTGAGGTGGAGATCGCTCAGTGGTTTGGAGGTTGTGCGCATGAAGATTAACTGAGATCAGGTTCATGATTTCTGGTTGGGCCACCATCGGAGAAGATAAAGACGAGATTGGTTTTCCGATTTGGCTAAAATCGGAGGAAAGAGGATTCCCATGTTGTTCAGATCTCGGAGTTAGATCGCAGCAGTTGTGATGTAAGGATCAACGGAACGGCATGATTGGGTTCAGATCACTGTTGAGGATCGGCGAACTGCAACTTGTTACAGAGATCGATTGTGATCTCAGGGAGGGCCACACGTTGCTGAAGAAGATCGCAAGAGAAGAGAACTGGGGAATGATCATTGTGCAGTGCGAAGAAGAGAAAAACCAGGAAGAAAAAAAAAAAACTGCCTGCGTGCGCTCTCCCTGCTGCCACCACCGCTGCCAAACAGCAGCGCTACCATCTTCCTCATCGCCTGCCGCTGCTGCTCCGCCCAGATCCGACAGAGAAACGGCCGATCTGCGCAGAGGACCCGAAGATCGCGCGCCTCCTTCGCTGCAGTCGCCACCGAGATCTTCGCCGGGATCCTCGCCGTCCTTGTCTCCGGAGAAGACGCCGTCCACCGCTGCCACCCCCGCTGCCGTCGCCGAGAACGAAGAACCCTGGACGCTGCCGCTGCTGCAGAACCCGTGACAGAGGAAGAAGAAGGAGAAGACAGGGGATTCGGGCCGGGTCAGGTCAAGTTCGACCCGACCCGATTGCAGCGCAGCCCAGAGCAGCAACAACAGGCTATGGGTCAGGTCAGGTCAGGTTAGACCCGACCCGATTGCACAGAAGCCCAGCAGTTCAGAGGTGGTTTGGTTCCGGGTCAGGTCAGGTCCGACCCGACCCATTATCAGAAGGTCCAACCCAGCAAATCAGGTTCAGACCGGGTCAGTTCAGGTTCGACCCGACCCAGTTGCATCAAAGCCCAGCAGTTCAAAGCAGGTTTGGTTCCGGGTCAGGTCAGGTTCGACCCGACCAGTTTGCAGACGGTCCAACCCAGCGCAGCAGAGAAGTTTTGGTTCCGGGTCAGGTCAGGTTCGACCCGACCCGTTAGCAGACGGTCCAGCCCAGCCAGCAAGTTCAGGCCGGGTCAGTTTAGGTTCGACCTGACCCATGTACGCAGAGCCCAGCGAGAAGAGTTCAGATCAGTTCCGGGTCAGGTGAACCCGACCCGGGTCCGCTCCAGAAGCCCAGCAGACAGCGCAGAGTGACGTCAGCAGTGACGTCAGCAACGGTCAACAGGCAGGTTTGACCAGATTAACGGCTGAAATTGTTTCTGCGATATCTTGATCGTCCAATGTCCGATCGGAGATCCGTTTGCGCCTACGGACTCGTTTCGAGCAGATCTACGCAGTGGAAGAGGTTGATTGGCTGCTTGATAGTCAATGAGGAGGTTTGATTGATTGGAGCGTAGAAACTTGTTTCTACGTTATCGGAGCCATCCTGAGTCGGATTTCAGATCCGTTTCTTCCAGCGTGCTCGTGGTGACGAGATCTATAACTTGATGCAGAAATTTGGAGGAGATCTGAACAGATGTGGATTGAGGCTTGAATCGGGTCTACTCGACCTGGTTGTTGTTGCAAACCCAATAATAGGAGTCGCCGGCCTAGTTGCAAAGGGTTTGCTGATCACATGATCGCATGTGATGATATTCATCTTGCCAGAGCCAAGCCGGAAAAGCAGCAAGGAGGAGCTGATGTATCAGCAGTTGATCGGAGGCCCGGTGAAATGGTGTTTTTTGACCGCTCGGAGGCAGAGGTCGTTCTGCAATGGAGTCATCTGGACTTGTATTCCCGATCTGTTTGCTTGCATGCTTGTGGTGATTGGATCTTCACAGTGATGTTGAGGATGGGGCAGGATGGTGAGTGATTCAGATATCACTCAGATTCGTCAATGGTTTCGAGCTTCTAGTTCGAGGTGGAGTTTAACGAGGAGATGAACTTTGCTCAAAGTTCATGTGCTGGTTCAACATGTCAAAGTGTTGAAGAAGACTGCATCCCTGGTGCAGTGACGTGCCATTCAGCAGGGTACGTGAAGACATTGCCGGTTTTATCTCCTAGTAGCTCGAGTTGTACGGAGTTGTACGGAATTCAAGCCAAGGTGGAGATTGTTAGGTTTATGTCTTGTATTCCGGTTTAGCCGGATGAGTCACTGGGTTAGCCAGGGACTGGTTTAAGGTCAAGGGTATTTTGGTAATTGTACCGGGGCTTTCTTGGTGGCCAAGAAAGCGGAGATTATATATTGTATAGTCTGTAATCCTAGACCTTACGGCGGCATTAGTTGCCCGTGGTGTTCCCACACCACGTAGGAGAGATGAGGTGAGAGTGTGGGAATCTCTTGTATGCTTTACTTGTCATAGTGAAGATGTTCGTCCTCCTGTGCCCGTGGATGTAGCCCGGTTTGGGTGAACCACGTAAATCTGGTGTCTCTTCTTGTGTGGCTTGTTCGTGTTGATCTTGTGATTCCGTAGATGCGCACAACGGGTGATTGTTCAGAAAATCACAACAATTGGTATCAGAGCCACAACACTTCAAATGGAGTTATGGTTTGGGATGTCTAGTCAGTTTTTCAAAAACAAGTTTATTCTGCTTTCCTCTTCTACTAATGGTATTCTGAAGAGGACTTGGGCTTTCTTTCATATTTCATATTTTGTTCAACCATGTGTCACCTCAAGAATAAGTTTGAATCTTGATAAATTTTCATTGAACAGGTCAGAAACTAATATTATGAATGTAGTAGAGCAAAGAATATTGCATTCCATGGAAGAAGGCCAGTTTGAGAACTTACCAGGGAAAGGTAAACCCCTGGAGTTGAAGACTAATCCACATGCTGATCCTGTAGAAGACACCCTGTATAGGATTCTATGAGAAATGGATGCGCACCTGAGTGGATTGAACTCAATAAGGAAATACGTTGCAAAATCAATGAATGGCGGTTGTCCCTGAAAAAAGCATGGGCTAAAAGACTAGATGGACATGATGCCAAATGGGTGAAGAATCAGAGGCTCTCAAAGCACAGCTGTGTGCAATCAATGACAAGGTAACCATTTTAGCATTCTCTCTAATAGTATTTATATGAAAAAAAAAATGTTTAAGAACCCAATAGAACTTCTATAGAAAATGATGAGTGCAAATGCAAAATGCAAACTAAGTTTCAAATTAAATATTTTGCAGGTTCTTCATTATATTCTCATTGTACCATTTGGGCGGCAGATGTTCGGATTTAAATGGGAGAAAGAATTAAGTCAAATGGAAAGATGATATACTGTGCATTGTGTTTATTTTTGGTATCTTATGTCCCCCACAAGTATGATGTAGGTATTGCAATGTGTTGTATTATTGCATATTTTTGTTCGCCAGGCACAATAAACATGCATCAGAGCAATGCCTTGGCAGAAGTATTTTGTCATACCCATGCGTAAATTTTAGGCACCAGAAATTTATAGTTATATAATAACAACTGTGCATACACTTGTAGTTTTATCTTGCTGACAAGACAATGCTAATGTCCTCTGCTATGTGAAGTATTAGTGCTTATTTTTGTTCGCTAAATGCGCAATAATCATCATGCGTAAGGGCAACACATTACCGATGTATTTAGTTATACCTAGAATAGATTTGAGTGACAAAATAATATTATAATACACATGTGTATGTATAAGAATTGCAAGGCATAGACTTATAGTTGTATCTTGCTGACAAGACAATAATAATGGCATTTACCAAATCAGTCAATGACTTTCTTTTTCCTTTTGTGCTTTCCCCCTGTTATGAACCCATGCTATTAATGTTATTTCTAATTGTACGAGCAAATAATTCTCATTGATTTTCACACCTCAGTTAACTTTTGAAAGAATACATATGTAGGATTGTTGCACATATGGTTGCTAAAAGATTGCAACAAATGGATAAATGGATTTTAAGTGTGATCTTATCAACCCCACTCGAAGTGGATGGACATGTCTAGACGGTCACTTGGGTCTATAGATTTGAAAAGCTTCGGGAGTGGAATTGAGTCATTTGCTCATTATATTTGCTAATTGGTCATCACTAGAGACGAAGACAACTTGTAAATGGCCACTAGTAACACTCCCTCCAAAGAAAAAAAAAATGCATCAATTTCAATATTATGTGTTCACACATGAAAACTGGATTGGCTGTGAGATGGGTGGTACCAATATTGTGAAAATGTAAAATTGGACATGATTTAGGTTTGACTCCCCTATCTTTTAGGATAACGATAGCTATTGTATCTTGGATGGAGCAGATAAGAGAGAACCACAACCAGCTTCAAAGCTTATTTTTGATATTGTAGGTTGCCTAGATGTAGATTACTACTAATTTGGACTAAGGAAGATGGTTGAGCCTGATATGGAATCTTGGTCATCAATGCAACCGTCCCAATCAGCATTACAAAATGCATGTATATTAAGGGCACTAGGAGGAGGCAATTCAAAGACCATAATCGATTGTCCCTCTAAGATATCAAAGGATGCTTTTGGCAACATCTAAACACATTGTGCATGGAGCATGTATAAACCAACATATCTTGTTTAGGGCATAGGCAAGATCAGGTCTTGTCATAGTCCAATCCTGTAAGGAGCCTACTATTCTTCTGTATTCAGTTACATCACATAGAAGTTCACTATCATATTTAGATAATAGCTTGCAAATGGAGAGGAAATCAGTGTGCAACCATCCATGTTGAAATAAGATAAAATGTCCATAGGATACTTCATTAGACTTACGAAGAATCCCTTATCTGATATGTGGGCTTGCATACCTAAGAAAAAGTTCTGGTCCCCCAGATTCCTCGTGTTAAACTGAGTTGGGCAAGGTGTTCATCGATCATGGAAATAGTCCCCTCGGAATTACTTTATGTCACAATAAGATTGTCCACATAAAGCAGTTAAACAATAGTGGATGCACCATGGCATTTGATGAACATGGGATGATGAATACAACAACGGCAAAACCCCAAATGGATTAGATAAGAACTGAGGCTTTGAAACCAAACTCTTTGGGATTGTTTGAGTCCATAGATGGATTCATGAAGCTTTCAAACGTAAGAAGAATTTAGTGGATCGACAAATCCTGGGGCCTGTGCAATATATACCTTGTCACATAATCTACTGTGCAAGAAAGAATTTTTCACATCTAGTTGGAAGGGCCATTAATGAGATAGAGCCTCAAAAAGAACAATCTTGACCAATTGGGGCTTCACTACCAGACAAAACACATCTTCAAAATTAATCCCATGTTCTTCATGTTAGCCCTTGGCAACTAGGCATATGTCGGCTTTGTCTCTCCGAGGTGAGCTATCTGACTTCTACTTGAATTTTTTATATACTCACTTACATCCAACAGTATTACCATCTACCATCAGGTAGAGGTGGAACAGGAGTCCATGTGCCTCGTTGTAAGCTTGAATTGACCTCATCATTCATTGCTAGAGTCCAATTGCAGTTTACAAGTCTCATCCTTAAACCTTGTAATCATGTGATGCCTCAATTGTCCAATCAAATGTACCCTAATTTGGAGTGTCCACAACAAGCATTGTCCACAATGGGGTGTTTATCCTTGATGGTTGTATGGCTGGTGGGAAGGAAAATGTAGGTATTGATGGTTCTACGGGTGATGGAATTTGAATGAGAAACTGTTGATTGGTGTGGGGTGATGGATTAGTTAAAGTTGTTGATGATTGGGACCATGGAAAATTGGTCTCGTCAAATTTAACTTATCGAGAGATAGACACATTTGTCAGAGATTTTTCGTTGTAACCCTTATGAATGGGCTATAAAATAAGAAAACATAGAGTAGTTGCGGGAGAAAGTTTGTATGGGCTATAATGACGAACACAGTACATCCAAACACCTTAAGATGATCATAGGTTTGTTTGATGCCATAAAGAATTTTGAAGGGACAATCATTTTTGGGAAAGAGTGTTGGTAGGCAGTTAATGATATGGGCACTTGTAAGCAGTGCTTCAACCCGCAAAGAATATGGAGCGGCTGTTGATCAAGATTCAAGAGAGTGCAACCCTTAGTTGTGTTATGGCAAATATTGACAATTTTTTCTTCTAGAAACACCATTTTGTTCCGGTGTATGTGGGGAAGAATTTTTCTGAATATTCTACATTTTGACAAATGCAATATAAATTCATTTCATGTGAATTCCCCACCACATTTACAAAAAAAATATATTTTTTTTGTCAAAATAATTTTTCAACATTATGTTGAAGTCGATGCACTTAGTAAAGGATGAAACCAAGTATAATAACTAGAGGAAATGATGAAAAATACATAAAATCCATAACTTGACAATAGTATTTGAGTTTGGCCCCATACATCAATGTGAATAGCGCAATGGAAATGGAGGAGCTCTTTTACTCAAAATATGAGAAGGAAATCTAGTCCTCTTTCCAATTGCACAACTTTCAACTTTCACAAAGATGATAAAGTTGTGGAAAAGTAAAATGAACAACTACATTTGATTATTGACGCTAATCGAAGGTAATGCACGTTCAAGCCGTTGGTGCCATGAGGTAGTAGTTGCGCCTTGAGTAGAGATGAAAACAATGTTTTTTTAATCAAGAGAATGAAGTCCACCTTTATAATTCCCGTTGGCCAGGGTTGTCTGAGATACCTAATCCTTCATCACATAAAATTTGATGGAACAATTATCATCTTTGGTAAATTGACTAATTGCAATGAGATTTCTCTCAAGTGATGGCAGAAGAACATTCTTGAGATCTAGATTTCTAGATCGAGTTATGTATTTCATGGGTAAGGCTGATCATCACCTGTATATAATCTCTCATTTCCATTGTAAGGACGTAGGCTGGAGAGGGTTCTTGGATTATTTGCGGTATGTGCAGTGGCACCCTTATCATGATACCATGACTCATCAATTGCATCTTGAAGAGAAAGAACTACTAAGGCTTGAGGAGGAGGATCAATTATTGTTTAGCTGCTTGATAGAATTCATTGGATGGATGCTAACATTGAAGGCAGTGTGGGATTGTATGTTCTATGTTGCAAACTTGACAGGTGAGCTTTGAAGTAAAGGTCAAGGCATTGTATGTATGGCATTGTATGTTGTAAACTTGACAGGTGAGGCTTGAAGTAAAAGTCATGGCATTGTATGTATGGCATTGTATATTGTAAACTTGACACATGTGGCTTGAAGTAAAGGTCTCTTTGGATTGATCAGCATGGATGAATGAACTATCTCTTATGGCCTTGGGAGTGTCCTCAACAATTGTTACTGTGCTGATAACAGCCACAAACACAACCTTGAGGTCGTCTTCATATTGGGCAACCATGGCAAATGGTTGCTTGGGCTTAATAAAGTCATCATATGACTTTACATCGGCAACACTTCTTTCGATGTCAGTTAAATGTCCTCACTTTGAATGGCGGTTTGGATGACATTGTAGTAGCTGTCTAGGCCGTTCAAGATCCATGAAACCTTATCTTCATCTAGTGAAGGCTTTTTGGTTGCTTCCAGTTCACTGCAGAGATGCTTGAATTGTTTAATATATCTGCCAACATCTATAGTTTTCTCTTGCAAAAAGATTGAATCTTTGTCACAGTTCAATATCATGCAGCTTGCTATGTTGGATGACAAATGTCATACGGGCAACTTGATTATTCTATGAAGTAGTCAACCCTTCTTCTTGAAGGACTGATTTAGTAATGGTAGGAATTGGTTTTCCAAGGAACCAATAACTTCTTATAAGATTCTAAATTGTACAGCGCAGGTGAGGGCCAGAGGACAACAACTCTTCCATCTGTGTTGATCATCAGATGGATCTCATAAAGAAGTTTTTTTGTTGACTATGTACTAACTCTTTTTTTTTTGGAATTCTCCTGCTGCACTCAGATTTCAACCCATTGTTGGTTCTACCATTTGGTTGGAATCCTACGGTGTTCTTGTCTTGACCGATGTATGCAGTGGGTAATTTCGTAGGCTTTTAGTTTCAAACCTTGAAACTCTGCATAGTTGGTCTCCTTTGAGTACTTCTCTCTTATTAATGAAATCCATTATTAAGTTCATTAGTCTTTGCTTCCTGCAACTGTTTTCAAGCTACGCATCTTTTACTTGCGAAGCCTAATTACTGTTTTTCTGTTTGGATTTCTGCAAACCCTTGGAACCATGAGGTCCAAACTTCACTCAAGTTAAATGGGACAAGTGCTTACTGGTCCCATCTAGTGAAAATCCTTCCAAACTAAGCTTTGGAGATTGTTACTAGAAATGTTGAACCCCATAAGAATCCAAATTACAAAGAATTAGGTGGTTGATGCTGGCAAGATTTAAAACTGGGTGGTTGATGCTGGCAAGATTTAACTCTTGGCTTGAGAACACTTGTGGTCCTCTTATTGTGTTTCAGGAGAGATGGTAAGCAGTGTTATACTGGCTATTATGAACTTCATTTATTTTTATTTACTTTTCAATTCAAACCATCGAATTATGAATTTTATATTTTTTCATAGTTTAAAGTCCTAAATTATTTTGGATTCTTTTATTTTGTGTATGGTTAGCCATCACACTATTGTTTCTATGGCTTTATTTTCAGCAATAGGGCAGGCATGCTGCAAAATCCCATAAGTTTCTTTATATTTGTAATGATTAACTATTCTTTGGTTGAATGTTGGAGTTTTTTAGGGTTGAGTTGGGGTAGAACTCCTCTAGCCAACCCCTGATTGAGTTTGTTTTTTTATATAAAACTGATCCTTGATCGTTAGGATAAGGCATTATTGTTTTTGTAGATGATGATGATGATCAATGATGCCTAGTTTTGTCATGGATACAACATGGACACCCTGTGAACATGGCAGGGACACAGATTTTACATATAAAAAGTGAAGTATCGGACAATATTTGACACTATACATTGCCCATTTTGATGTATCTGTGCATCATAGATGATTATGATTCAGTGATAATTCAGACTATTTTTTTTTCCATGTGGACTATTATCCTTTTTGTCTGGTGCACTACACACCATGGGTGCAAATCTTAAGCCTTTCTATGCGCAAAAATATCCTGATCTTAAGCTTATCTACACTTAAAAGAATCCTAAAGTGCAACTCTGAAGGCCTCATCCTCTTTTCCCTTCAATCAGAACCAGACAAATACAATGATATTCAAGCATTTTTGCATCTGTCGTAGTCCTAAATGGCTTAATCTGATCTCTTTTACAGCCCTTAACTGTCCCTAATATCTGCCCTTTAAAATTCAAATTGTCCTTATAGTGATTCTGAAACCTTCCTTTAGCACAACCTTCGGAAGGAGTACAGGTGTCCATTCAACTATTTGCTCTAGACCCATAAACTTTCCTTTACTCAGCCTAACTCTGGTCCAATTGATAACCCCTAATAGACCCTGATTTATACTCTATTCATCCACCCGATCTAGACCAAATTGAAATCCCAATCAACAGTCTAATCTAGTTGAAATCCAGTGCTGGCTTCTCCCTGATAGTTTCCATGAAATCTTTATATAGTTGACAGCCCAAATGACAGCCTGATAACAGCCCCAACTGCCTATTCAACCCTTAAAAAGTCCCTAAGTTTCCCTTCATCTTTGTCCTCGGATCTGTCATGTAACCAATCCTTTAATAGCCATCTAAATCCGAGAGTAAACTACCTGAAGTTTCAGCTCCTGTCCATTTGGCTGAACGGCCTAAACATGTCCCAGAATATCAGATCATTAGCTTGTAGCAGTCAGCCCCTATCTAGGAGATTCAGATCAACTTTGAGATGAGTTGCTCTTTCTAGTGCTACAAAATGGATTTCTTTGAAAGTTGAATTGCACATTCCAACAACTTCTGTATCTAGAATTCATACACCTCCAGGCTTTACCTTGTCCTTGAGTATGATTCCAATGACAGTGTGAAGAAAATTCCAAAATTCTAAGAAAGCTTTTATGGTTGTAGAACGCACTGGAAAATCTGATAAAGAAAGTGCCTATGGAAGACTTTACAGCAGAAGATCATTTGAAGGAAATTCCATAGTAAAAAAAGATTCATCTGAGCAAGAGCCAGAGACAAAGCCTGAGATGTAAGATTTGATCACAGGATGCAAGAACGACTATCCTACTGTTTTTCCAATGAGAGAATACTTGATTCCAAGAATAGAATTCATTCTCAAGACTTGATATGTAACATCTAACGAAGAAACATCTCTGTCAAATTTAAGAGCACTAGTGCTCTACATCTAGTTCCTGTCAATGAGACAGACTTGTGGTCATAGATTATGGAAGCATTACCAATTTCATCATCTGAAACTAAGAATGGTGATCTGATGAGAATTGAATATTTTAGATGTTGGAGAGATTTCTCATCCAACAATCCTACGGAGGCTAAAAGAATATTCAAGTCAATAATTAGGGCATACTAGATGAAAGACATTGAGCTGTCCAATCTTGAGCAAGAACAATTGATCTTTGATCTAGTGGATTAACAAACTCAAAGATGGTTTCTTTTCAAGCTAGGGAGAATGATGTAGATATGGGGCTTGGAAGATCCCAAAGGGTGGTCCACATCAGAAACATGTGTCCTACATGTAAAAATCCATGGTTTTGTACTCTAATGCTCTTGAAATCCTTTAATTGTTTGTGTCATCTTCTTTTCTGAGAATCCAGTTTTACTAGGACACTATCCCCTTAGCACACTAATTGACTTACATCTGGGCGGTGGCGCAGCCCTGGATCTCCGATCGAGTGTAGATCAATCTCCCAAAGGATTGATCGAATTCAGAGATGGATTCCAGCCCTTAGGGCTCCCTCACAAGGGGAAAAACACTATAAAAGAGAGAAATCTAAAAAAAACTTTAATTTATTGAAAATAAGCATATCTACTACAATGAAGGGCTCCTTCTTATATAGGAAGGGCTATTGCTAAACTAGGAAAGAGTAATTCTAAATAATCATGACTTACTAAATTAAATTAAGTTCTAATCTCAATTCAAAATAAAATAGGAAATAGATAATTAATTAAAAACTATCTTAAGGACACGGATCCCTGATCTTAGGGAGATTATGGATCAGGTGGGGTCCATCAAAGTGGCCCATCAATGCTAGGCCGGATCTTGGATCTAGCTTGAATCAGGAGGGCTCCATGACTGGGTCACATATGAACATATGTGGTTTGCTTATGGGGGGAGCATCCATGTGGGCCCCAAGCTTGGTCTTGCACTTGGGTTTTTTTATGTTTCACCTAAGTCCATTGAATCCTGTAGGTGTGACTTTTAGGCTTATCTAAAACTCAAAAGCGTCCCAAAGTGTCACTATAAAGGCCTTGATTGCATTTCTTCATGTTATAGTAATAAAAATGGGTAGGTCATGGGAAAATGAAGATATTGAAACTAGAAGGCATTCGATAGTGTGCGTGTCATGTTACAAGTTATCAACATGGAGTGGGGAAACTTCCGTTCATCTCATCTTCCAATAACAGAATACGATCATGCATTAGATGTTGATAGCTTGAACCCTGGTGAACAGGTAATTTTTTAATTTGAATTTCTTGTCATGTAGTTTTTGCATGACAGATTTGGCTAGATTATGTGTAGAGATTAACTTTTGAATGTTGACAAATCTTCAAGAAGATGATTTTGGAAATGTATTTGGGAGATATTGTATGCAGAGTGCTACATCGGATGGCTGAAGAAGCTACCTTTTTTGGTGATATTGTTCCTCCCAATCTTAAAGTTCCATTCCTATTGATGAATGTTATTTCTATGCCTTTTTTTTTTTTGGGTGGATGAACCTGGTTATCTAACCTTTCTTGTTTCATGGATTAAATCATACTCCGCTTCATCACACAAAACTTTGTTGAAAAGATTATATGGAAAGAGTGAACTCTGTCAACTGCATAAAATATTAAACTAATGGGTCTCTCTCTCTCTCTCTCTCTCTCTCTCTCAATAAGAATATACTTCATTGATTGCACCAATCCACTTATTGGTGTAGTGGAAAGAATGTTGTGAGAGTGCACAATTCTTTTGATTTGATCACTTGAGTGAGTACCTAATAGTATTCTTTGATGTAATGTTGTCCCTATGGATTTATCTGTTATCAACTTAGATTATGGAATTTATTGAGTATTGTAACCAGTCATCCTTCTATTGGGTGATATCTTCTGCTTCTAGTCAAAGTTTTTGGTGAACAAGCATTGTATTACAGCCAGAACGAGGGAAAAATTTCCAAAGAAGCAAATCAAATGACAGCCCACAGGCACCAAGAAAAAAAAGTAGAGAAGCACACAACAACTAAGCAGGAGAGTATGTATTCTCAAAAAGCAACTACCTCTCGATGCATTGCAAGAATGAAGAGCTATCACACAGCAAAACTAAAGTTCAGGGTTGGTGAAAACACGACTTGAGTATTTTTAATCACAAATAGATAAATGTTACTTTAGTATCCATTAAGTTTGGAGAGCACACATGTTGCTGTCAAGTCTATTTGAAAAGTTCACATCTGTCCCACTTTGAAAACCACCTCACACATTGGTGGGTGCAGTAGTTGATCTACCGGTCTTTGTAATGATGGTTTGACATTACTTTTTAGTTGCTGTTTGGAAAGTTCAAATCTATCTTCAAGTGCATGCTGGTCATTGGTCGTGGCTACATTTCAAGTTATTGATGAATCTTTGTAAATTCTCTAGCTTATGATGATTAGGGATTTCAGTTTCATTTCTTATTTGAGGATTGACTGTTTTGATGTGACATTTTGGCTTTATATTAGTCTTGTAATTGACTATATCTAACCTGTGGCCAACATGACTATATATCAGTTCTAAGTTAGCTGTTTTAACATGGCATTTTTGTTGCGCACCTTTACTTGATACACTTTCTTCCTAATGTCTAGCAGCTAAAATTTGTCTTTGCTAAAGTTCCAAGTCTACCCCTTGTGTTTGTGTCTTTGTGATTCTGCAATTGATGAACCTTTCTGTTTGGTTGTATAATTCGAAAGGAATTGAAGGTTGTGATGCAATAACTAAGTTGTGTGTTGGAATGATTATGCAGGACACCTGATGTGTCTGCGATGCATCATGACGCCTCCCTTGATCTTCGAGTGGTTGGGAGTAAGTTGAAGGATGTTTGGGGGGTATGATTTTCTTGCTGAATGTTGCCTAAACTTCTAACTTCTATTAAATATGTGCTTTGGCTAACTGGATGGGCCCTCATGGATATGGCTAGCTAAATATGACTCAAAAACATTACGTATCATTTGGATATGCAACCTATAGAAGTCAGTCATATTCTACAAATCAAAACCATTGCATATGACTGGGATATGCAATCATCACCATTCAGAGGTTGTTCATATTCAAAGATGGATGATGTTACTGATGTGGAAGGGTGATAACCTCAGAGAAATATCATTTGTTATTGAAGATTTGGAATTCATGGAGAATCTTGAGCAACCATGATGCTTTTTCCCCCAATACTGATGGGTGTCAGGATGGACTTGAAGCTCATCAGATAGGTTTTGGGTCGCAAAGTTTGAAAAGCCACCAACCTCCTCAAGGTGCTTTTTCTTTTTTTCCCTTTTTTTACCCACAATGCAAATGTAACTTGAATGCACAACTGACAACCCCATGGTTGTGATAATGAGCACCTTCTAATTCTACAAATGGGCTCTTTTTTATAAACCAAATGCTTATTGGAAGCAGTGGCTATCTGGTTTGCCATAATATCTGATGCATTTTATATTTTGCTTAATTTCTTGAGAGTTCCAAACAAGAATAGAGCATTAATATTTGATGGTTCTTAGTTTCTCTTATGTTTCCTTATCTCAGATTTCCAACTCCTCCCTGAAAATACGCAAAGTGGTTGTAAAGCTCTATGACATTGTCGCAAACGTGGAGCCCGTTTGGCAGCTGCTGGAATCTTCGGAAACTTGAAAAAATAGGGAAGAGACACCATAAGAGATGGTGAGAAGCAGAGGACGACAATAGCCATGGGCGGAGGGCTATTTGAGCACTACACTAAATTCTGCCAGTGCCTAGAGATCACCCTCAAAGAGTTGCTTGGAGAAGAGGTTGCGGGCACCATTGTAATTGAGCTTGCTAATGATGGTTCAGGCATCGGAGCAGCCCTTCTCGATGCATCTCACTCTCAGTATCATGAGTATGAGTCTTGAGTAGGGTTGGGATGAAGCCCAAACTACTTTGTCAATATAAGAGTAAAAGAAGAGGGGAAACAAGACGAAAAAGAAAAGAAAAAAAGAGAGGAAAATACTATTGTTTCAATGTCGTTCTAGTTTTGAGATCGTTGTTGGTGAATCCTTAAGTTATTTCAATCCAACATACACTCCCAACTGAGCATTGGGTGTATAAATTTCATTACTTAATAAATTGCAGGACCTGAAAGTGGACACAATGTTCCCACTCAGGCTTGCCATTCCTTTTCTCTTTACTTAATCTGCTAGGTTTTAGTGTTTCATTTTAGGTAGGGTTCCTAACATCTTGGGTGTTATCTGAATCTTCCTACTTGAGAATAAATGGAGGAAAGCAGTCAAAGAATCAGTATGTTTTGGTGGATTGTTTTATTTATAGCAATAAAAGCAGGATTATCAGAAAGGCTATCATGGGCTTTAGCTGCTCTTTATTGCTTTCTGTTTATTGTTCTTAGCAAGGACTTTAGCTTCTTTTTGGAGGGTTATTGCTTCAGAAATTGCTTCCGACGAAATGTCAAGACCCTTATTCTTTAGTGAAGCAATGCAGTAATTGTGTGCATATTCTTTAGTCAAGCATACAAGTGCTCTGTCTCTGTGTTCATGTTTAGAGATAGGCATGCTGGCTTATGGCCTCAAAATGGCGTTCTGATTTAACTTGCATGCATATGTACGTGCTTCTATTTTCTTTTGTGTCAGAAATGTTTACCTATGAGTGGAAAACAAAATGTTCATATCCGGTCTAGCTCTAAGGTGCCCTCCCTTGATCATTCCAGCCCTTTCTGCTCTTTCCCTTCGTCACCGGTGTGTGCGTAACAAAGTGACTCACTCAAACTGTTGTATTAACTATAAGTCACCACCACCCAAAAAAAAGATATTTTCCCATATTTTTTTTAAAAAACCATTAAGCATTCGGGTTGCTTAAATCATGGGGTAGAAATACTGTTATTGGGCTGATATTTTGCCCAACCCTAGCACACGTCCACGATGAGACCTTTCCATCCTTCTACACACACTAATTGGCTTGCATCTATTGGACCCCGTGACTTGCATCACATATTATAGTATGTGATCTTATCATGGGGGAGCATCCGGGTGGGCCCCAAGCTTGGGCTTGCACTTGGGTTTGTTAGAGGTTCAAGGTTCACCCAAGTCCATTCAATCCTATAGGTGTCACTTAGGGTGTGTTTGGCTGTGAGGTAGATTACAGCAGAGTAAAATAGAAATTTTAAATTCAAAATTTTCCCTTCTTTTTTGAAAAAATTCAAATCTCCCTCGCTCTTTTTCAAAAAAAGTCAAAAAGTTATCAATAAATTACAAAAAAATTTCTACCTTTCATAGAAAAAGTCAAAAATGTTCCATATCAAGCAACTAAAAATAAAAAGTCATCATAATCTCATCATATATTATTCTTTTTTCATTTAGGGTTTACTCTACTTTATTTTACTCTACCCCATATCCAAACACACCCTTAAGAGTTACATAAGTTTATACTGCATAAAACCTTTTAAAAAAGTGTATACGAAAAGAGTGAAGTTTGTCAACAGCATAAAATCCTAAAATAAGAGGTTGCAAGACCTTCTATTGTTTTTTTTTGGGGTTTTTTTTTGTTGGCTTAAATGAGGGCAAATGAGCAACTAAAAAATGGCAAAAGAAAAAAAAAATCACAAAACAACTAATCTAGAGCAGAGTTCATAAGCAGGCAAAAAAGTGTATACATAACCAAAAAGCGTAGGCCGAGAGATGACCAAAAGAGTATGTATTCTCAAAAAACATCAAACTTTAAGGTGCTTGCAATAATGAAGAGCTATAACTAAGCAAAAGCTATAAGTTCAAGCACGATGAAAACTTGTCAGAGTGTATTTAATAAATTTAATAAAGAATATTCAACCATGACTTTGGTCACCATTAGTGTTGTTGTTTGGAAAGTTCAAATCTTATCCCCAATTGTGCATTAGCCATTCGTTATTTGATTGGGGTTTACATTTCAAGTAATTGGCTAATCTCTGCAACTTCTCTAGCTTATGAGTATTATTTGAGCATTGGTTATTACGACATAACATTTTTATTTTATTATACGCCTTGCAATTGATCATTACATGGATCGTGTGACCAACATGAGTATGTATGAGTTCTATGAAGCTGTTTTAACATGGAATTTTTGTTGCATGCCTTGACTAGCAGTTATTTTTTCGTGAATATTTAATTTGAGCATTAAGCTTGAGATTGGTCTTACAGGAAGGATAGCTAATTACAACATCCTAATTACATTGCCAAAGAGGGACTAGAGTCTAGAAGCGTGGAGAATTGGGAGCCACTTCATGCTCTCTACATGATCAAAGAGGGACTAGCTAGTATATTTCTAATCAAGGTGTGTTACACTGCTGTAAGATATCCACGACATGTTTCATGGAAGGCCTATGAGAAGGCTCTGTCACTGTGCAGTTGAGCCCCAGGTTAAACACCAAAATCATCTCATTCAAGTAGATAGGTTCTTGTTTAAGCCCCTCATCAAGTGCGTCTACCAAGTCCCTCCCCTCCTGCAAATGATGCCACGCCCATTCCACAAGACCATTGCACCCATCGCACGTGCAGCATGCTTTCTTTCCTGTCGTCAGCTCGAGCAGCACGACTCCAAAGCTATACGCATAGCATTTTTCAGTGGCTCGAGCCCAGACTGCGTACTCTGGAGCAATGTACCCGAAAGTGCCGACTATGGTAGACAGGGTCTCGGGCTCTCCCTTCTTGACCCGCATCCGAGTGAGCCCAAAATCTGCAATCTGGGCCTTGAATTCAGAGTCCAAAAGGATATTGCTGGACTTGACGTCTCGGTGGATGATGGGAGGTGAGCAGGAGTGGTGCATGTAGCAGAGCCCCTTGGCCGCATCCACTGCGATCTGGAATCGGCTTGGCCAATCCAGCAGTCCTGATTCCATTGTTACTGCACCGTTTCTCTTCTTAAACAGCCAGTGGTCCAAGCTCCCGTTCTCCATGTACTCGTACACGAGAAGCATCGAATCCTCACTGGAGAAGCAACATAAAAGTTTGACAATATTAGAGTGTCGGATCCGACCCAGTATCTCAATCTCCGCCTGGAATTCTTTGTCCAGATTTGCATCTGACCTGTTGCTGATTGAGATTTTCTTCACGGCCACCACCATGCCATCATCACCCGCTGGGTTCTCCACGGAGATCCGATACACCTTCCCGGATCCTCCGCACGCAATAAGGTTGCATTCGACCAGCCCGTTTAAGATGTCGTCCTCTGTGAAATCCAGCAGTTGGAACGAGATGAACTTCCACGTGTCAAGATCCTTCTCCCCATGTCTCGGCTTTTACCTGTTGTTCCTGTTGCCGCTGCAATGTCGTGCAACGAAGCACGTGAGGAAAACGAGAATGATGAAGCCCGAGATGGACAAGATGGAGATCAGAAGTCGGGCCGATATTTTGGAGGGGGAATGGCAGGAGCGGATGTTAATGAAGTGGTTGGGGTTGGATGCACATAGTCCGGAGTTGTTGAGGAAGCTAATGTTGAACTCAAGCCTCCCAAACCCATCTGGGATCTTTCCGCTGAGTCTGTTAGAGGACAAATTGAGTTTTTGAATATGACTGAGTTCCGGCGGGATCTCTCCGGAGAGTTGGTTTCCTGATAGGTCAAGAGAGTTGAGCGCGTAAATTAACCCGATCGCTGGAGGAATTCTGCCGGAAAGTTGGTTTTGGGCAAGATTAAAATACCCCAAATTCACAAGTTTTCCAAAATCTTCTGGAATTATTCCAGTGAGCTGGTTTTTTGAGAGATCTAAGTTATTCAGGCCGAAAGCCTCAACCGTTCTCGGAATATCACCAGACAAGCTGCTGTTGGAGAGATAAAGTGCGAACAAATTCTTCAATCTGAACATATCACTCGGAATATCGCCGCTCAATTTATTGTCTGAAAGGTCGAGCCACCCGAGATTGGTCAGATTCGTGAGAGATGCAGGAATCTCACCGACCAGATTCGAGTTCCTAATCCAGAGCTTATTGAGATTCTTCAACCGGCCGAACTCAGGCGGGATTCTCCACTGTGGCATGATCGAAAGGCCACCGAGATACAAGGTTTCGAGATTTTCCAGATCCGCCATCTCCAAAGGGACAGATCCGTTGAAGAGGTTACGATCGAGGTGGAGATCGCTGAGATTCGACATACGGCCGATAACCGGAGGGATGTCGTCGGTGAAGTTGTTGCCGCCGAGGTCGAAGTAGCGGAGGGAGACGAGGCGGTCGATGTCGGGAGGCAAGCGACCGACGAAGTGATTCGACGAGATGTCGAGGTATTGGAGATTGGAGCAGTTGGAGAGGTAGATGGGGAAGGGGCCGGGGATGTTGTTATGGGAGACGTCGATTTTGGTGAGATTGGTGAGTTGGCAGATGGAGGGGGGGATTGAGGAGAAGAGGTTCTTGGATGAGAGATGGATTTCGGTGACGGTGCCATCGCTGGTGCATGTGATCTCAGGCCAGGAGCAGTGGTCTCCATTCGAGTCGTCGGTCCAATTGGAGAGGGAAGGTGGGTTTTCCCATTCTCTCTTCAGATTTAGAAGAATTTCCTGCTCCTGCTGCTTTCGCTGTTGTTGTGAGTTTTGTGGTTGGGGATTTGACTGCAAGGGAAGGGAGTGGAGGAACAGGATCAGCAGCATAATGGGAGAAACAAAACGGTATAGTGTATTTGCCATCATTTTTGCAAGGAGGAGCTGTTTTGTGTTTTGCTTTTCCGCTCCCACTTGAGAGAGATATATACGCCGACGCGTGATCGAAATGGGCGCATTGAGCTAATTTTTTAATTAGCACGTGATGTAAATAGTGCTCGAGTCAATTTTTGTCTGTCACAGTCGCTTGAGTCAAGCAGTTAGTCAATTAAAATACTATTATTTTATTTTAATTTTTATATTCTCACGCCGAATGCACCCAAATCGAGTGAGTCAACCAGGATCTTTGGGCAGAGATACTATTTTCATATATTGTTTTGGGTTTAATTTTAAAAATCAATAGTTTGGGTTTGAATTTGATTTGACATGGGTGGAATGATATGAAAGTTTGAGGAAAATTGTTTATGTCGAGTTTTTTTTATCCATCAACTTTGAATAACTTTGGCTTAAGGTGAACTTGGGATTTTAAAAGGAAAGAAGAAAGAGAAGGAAATGAAAAAAAAATCATTTAAGGTTTCATCACAACCCAAAGTAAGGATTTATGACTTTACACCAGTCGAAACTTGGTTCGGCAAACTCCCGCACGTTGGACCGCTGAGCTGGGGAGTGTTGGGCATTTTATTCTTAATTCCTTAAGCAAGAATTGAACTTCCTTCCAAGTTTCATCAATGATAGGTGAGTTGCTTTTCTCTCTTTTCTATTCTTTGTAATGGTCGAATGTATGGTTTCAGCTTAGCATTGACTTTTCTTTTGATTGCTAGTGGATTCTTCATATACTGATCGATGCAAACATGTCTCACATACTACACTTCATCTTCTCCAAGAGGTTGCACCAAAACCCATCCCCAAAATTTCAAGGACTACTCACGGTTCTTGGTTTTCTCTTCACACTTTTTTTTTCAATTGAAGCAAGGGTTTGAGTTCCTTGTTTTGGGTTTCTATTCATATTGATTCATCCTCAACTAGTAGATACTCTTAGAACCCAATTCAGGAACATCCCTAGGTCACGGCCTGTTTTGTTTACTGTTTGTTCTCCTCCTTTTTTTTTTTTTTTTTTGGTTTGTGTGTGTGTGTGCGTGCAATTTTGGGTGCTTGATTCAATCAACAACCTTAATCCGAAATTGCGTTTTGGACATCACCACAAGTTCATGGATTTTCATCATGCCAGAGCACTGTCCGGACATGTCCTTTGGTTAGGGCCAGGCTAGACCTCAACTGTTATTCCTTCTTTCTTTTTTTGTTTTTTATTTGTTTACCTCAATCTCTATTAAGAAATTTTGAGATGGTGTTAGTCGTAGCACTAACACAGAAGTCACAAAGTCTTTGAGCAGCAAAACCCGCTCTATTTTGTGGAATATGCAGAGTCATGATGACTACCTCTGTCTTCTTGCACCCGTCTCTGTCACAAGACTTGACTTTCATGACTCCGTTTTGGGATTTCTTGAAGTTGAAATTGGAATGGCATTTTAGCAAGCTATTCACTTAACCTCCAAAAGCAGACTTGACTTTCATAATCGTCACGTGGGTCACCGTCCTCATCCTCGTCGCCTTTGCCAGTCGCCCACCGCATTCATTGGTGGCCTAGGGCGAAAGATTATGGTCAACATAACCTACTTTGCAATGAAGATGATGATTGAGAAAGGAAATTTAGTGACAGCTGCCTGTGAACCTGGTCACAGCTGCCTGTGCGCTTTTTAACTTTTTCGCTCTCAACTAGAGAAGGAAGATGATTGCTGTGTGGCTGAAATTAGGTGATGATGATGTGGGGATCTGTTGTAATTTTCATGAATTAGGATTTGGGGAATTTATACCAGTTTGAATGATTTTCTTGGCGGCTATAAATAGTTGTTCATGAAATCATCAATCTCAAGTACAAATTTACCATATGAACCATGAACGGTTCAGCAAAGTGTGAATTTTTTTTTGTTTGTTTGAGGATCTATTATATTTGTAAAGTTTTTATTTGACTAATTAATGTAAGGACGGTTTGGAAGAGAGAAGAAATGAATGATCGTGGGAGGGTGCAGAAGAAGAAAGGGGCTATGGTCATGCATATTTTTTTAGGTGGAACTGTGGTTTTCGCCGTTGCAAGGGCACCAGCTCTCCTATGATCACCCAAGTCCTTTTAGCAAAAAGAGGAAAAAGAAGAGTTGGGCGGCTGCTAGGGATTTTTTTTCCCTTTTTTACAAAAAAAAAGAACCTCCTCTTAAATTCTTAAAAGTTTGAGTATAAGGTTGCTGGTGACTGGGCACTGACGTGGATAAGTTGAACATGGGGCGCACCACAATTTGCCCACTCACGCTCGGCGTATCATTGTGGCAACAGAGGATTCAGACTCTCTGGATTGTCTTTTAAGCGGGCGGGCCCAAATAGATAGTTGAATTTTGTGGGCAAACTAAGGATTTTCATGTTGGTTTTTTAGATGAATCTAGAACTTCATGTGAATTTTAGAGGTAGACGCAAGATTTTTATGTGATTTTTGGACTTTTATGAGATTGAAAATCATAAGAATGTGTTTCACACACAAATGATAATTGGTATATGGGCTCACATTAATTTCATCAATTGAGAGCGAAAATCACAAGAATGTGCTTCACACACAATTGATAATTGGAATCTGGGCTCACTTTAATTTCATCAATTGAGGGAGTGTGCAAGTTTTAACATCCATGACCTTGAGAAAATTTTTTTACTAAGTACACCGCAATATGTTGAGAGCCTTTTGATATGCCATTATTCGTGCATGGGGAATTAAAACATTGGGTTGGCAAGCTCCTCCGAAGTTCATAGCTAGGCTAGACGGGCTAAGCTAGTCTGGACTACCTTCTTTCACATCTAGGTGGGGCATCCGGCCTACGTCCATAAAACCGTGGCTCCACCCCTATCCATTTAGCAAAAAAAAAAAAAAAAAAATTTTGGTTGGCCAAAATGGCTGGACAGAGAAATTAAAGGACTCCCACAAAGATTTGAAATTTGGTGGGAGCTATGGGAATTGGTGCCTTATCCACAAGACCAGCCCTCTATTCTATCCATTCGGCAATTAAATTATGGAAAGTCTATCAATTTCATCATTAGCAAAAACTGAAGTCCAAGCTTGGTAAAAATTTGCCTTAGTGTTTTTAATCACAAATATTTAACTCTTGCTTTGGTATCCATATATAATTAAGTTGGAGAGCACACATAGTTCTGTCAAATCTACTTGAAAAGCTCGCATCTGTCTCCACCGCTTTGAAAACCACCTAAAACGTTGGTTGGTTACTGTAGTTCATACACTAGATCATTTTAACTTCTCTAAATTATTACACTTTGACATTTACTATTAAGTTGCTTTTTGCAAAGGTCATATCTAATCTTCAAATGCATGTTATTTATTCGTTGTGGTTACATTTTTAGTAACTGACTAATCTCTGTAACTTCTTTAGCTTTTGATGACTATGAATATCAGTTTCATTTTTTATTTGAACATTGATTGCTATTTTAAGTAAGCTGTCCTATGGCATTTTTGCTGCATGCCCTCACTTGCATTAGATTGTTCCTATAGTCTAGTGGGTAAATTATATTTGCTAAATTTTAATATCTACACTAGTGTTCATGATTATGCAATCATGAATATTTGTGTTTGTTCATGTTAGATCCTTCTCACAAAGATTGAAAAGAGAGTCATTGTTTGTGGAAACTTCAAAGTCATTTCCATGAGCTGGCTTTCATTGACTAGCTGTAAATGGAAGACTTTGACTTGCTTTTTAACTCAAGTATGGAAAATTAGGCAACTTGGCCTATATTTTTCGAATTGACATCCAGTGACAAAAAATCTCATGGTAGCCCTGCCACGACCAATTAAGTCTGTAATGTTAACCTAACATGCACTGTACAGTTGAAAGACTTTGACTTTTGACTCAAACAAAGAAAATTCAGCCACTTGGACTTTCTTTTTCCATTCATTACATTGAAAATTCCACAGTGAACAAACAACAAAAATTGTCCTACAGAGAAAATTTCCTATCTCTAGAATATATTTCTTTAATACCTGAAGTCCTCGAGTGTCAATCCTCTCACTCACACTCGCCATTTGTGAGGGAAGTAGAATTTCATATTGAGGCCCATATATTGAAAATTTAAACCACTTCAAATAAGTATCTTTTTACTTTAAGGATATTTTCATATTCTTATTCAATGTAAGTTGATCCCACCATAGGATTTTAACATATTATGTACTAGACACAATATTCACTCTAAACTTAATTTATTATCAAAAAATTATAAGCTTAATTTTGAAATTGACATCTTAATTTATTGGTAAGACACAACAACCTCCCTTACATGTGGAAGTTACTATACCTAACTTGCGCAATTTCTCTGTCGCTTACATGTGCGAATTTTTATTTTCTTAGATGTGAAAAATGTCTTACAACCAGCCCCTTAGCAGGGGAAAAAAAACCCCAAAACGAAAAGTTATAAGCTTAATTAATCTTACCTTGAAATCCTATATGGTAAAGCTTTCAATTTTACTCGTTGGGATTTTTATGAAGCTGGCCTACTGACTGGTGACTACTGTGGACTTCCACTACCCTATCCCCATATCCATTGATGAAAGAAAATGACACGAGATAGCTTATATAAGTGCAGTCGATAACTTAGCATATGTGGTGATGTGGGTCTTGTTGTACCATGAGTGTGACGCATCAGCAATTATTGAGAAGATGGGATTATTAGTATTGGTGATTATGAAAAGTAAATTGTTATCTAGCTCAGATCCTTGAGCATCACCCTTATGTTTCCTTTGAGTGAAAAATTCCAAACCATTCAAATAAAATGATTAGCCATACTGTAAAATATATTCTTAAATTTTACTTTAATAAAAATTATTCTTATTGTAGGATTGATTAGAAAATTAACAATATGATTCATGCATGACTATGCTAAATATCTTCTTTATCCTATTCTTAATCTTATAATGTGACTAACTACTACTATTATAAAAATTCAGGATGTATATGGTACATGAGAAGAGAGGTTGTTTTGACTAGCTTGAATTTTTAATAAATGGTTTTGTTGTAGACTTCCATACCTTTAACTCCGAATGTCTCTAAGTGCACGTTTGGAAACAGTCATTGGAGAGATTCCGTGCTAGTTTTCTTCAGATTTGTGGAAAGTCCAAATTTGGTAATTATCCTCATTATAAAGTTGATTCTTCAAAATGCTTGAGGGTCCTCACAATCACAAGGAAGCCTTGTCAGACCTTGCCCCTCTTCCCCCAACTTTAATACCGGAAATGCAAGCTTGAGCAAAAGGGGGATGACTAGTGAATGGGAGGTAACTTAGAGATAATAGGGTTTTCTTTAAAAACCTACCTTACATGTCCAACAACCACAATCCGAATAGTTAATCATGTTTAAAATGTCCAAAGAGGCCATGTGGTCAAAATCCAGACATTGATTCCTTATTGATTTTGAAATATCTACAAGAAAGAAAAAAAAAGAGTTTAGACAATTCATACTTTTATTCCCCTTTTGCAAAATTCGAACTATATAGTCTCTTCATAAAGCCTAAAATAACTATACGGTCAAGTTTCGCATCTTGATTCATCGTGGATGGTAAGAATTGCGTGTGATTTTTTTTATCCATTTTTCTTTGGGGCCCTCCCTTATGGGTCCACAATTACGATCCAAATGGTCCATAATGTTTAGAACGCGTTAAACAGCTCCTAGGTCAATTTTCAGTTGTTAGTTCCTCATATATTTGAGATATTTTTTTAAAAAAAATTACATCATAAAAAATTATTTTTAAATTTTTGTGGGACTTTCAATGAAAATCAAGCCATCCATCATTTGCCCAAGGCCAAAAATGGCTAGTGGTCTATTTTAAGACTTGATTAATCATAGATCCTCTCCATCCATAGCCATCCAAGAAGGAAAATGACACATGAGAGCTTAAGTGCACTATCTCCTCTATAGATATGTTATCCCTTTTGGCAATGGGAAGTGAGATCTGCCGATTGATTTGATATTAGATGAGCATCCGTATTATGATCGTTTGGGAGCACACTTTGGAGCCCCATGCAGTACACACAAGAAAGAATTGTTATGCAGTCGATCAACTATTTCTGCAGGCAGCCTATCAAATTAGATCACGTATTCTATAATATGTTGTTCCATCATGTACATTTATCCGGTCTGAGATTTTGTTGTTCTTGCTCATGCCCGTAGAGAGAATGGGCACGACCTCCCCTCTCCTCGTTCCATTGCCCAAAACAGGCCAACCGTTCTAAGTTTCGGGGTTGGGTCGGATAGGACCAGACCAAGTTGGTTGGATCTGTAGAATCTAAATGGATCAAATCCAATTGGATCTAATCATAGCTTTGGGTTCAAGTGTCGTACTGTGGCCGGTGAGCAACTAAACTATCTCCTGAATCGTCTAAATTCGGGGAAGCTTCGTGTCTAAGTACCATACCGCCATCGGACCGGAAAGGAGAGGGACAGTGAACCTCCTGCCAAGAAGCCAAGGTAGCCTGCTTTTTTTCAACCACTTGTTTCATATATATCTCCTCCTCAAGATCACCGTTTAAAAAGGCAGTCTTAACATTCATTTGATGTAATTCTAAATCCATGTGAGCCACAATAGATAAAATCATGTGGATAAAAGAAAATCTCATCACAGGGGAGAAAGTTTCCTCGTAATCTACACCTTCCTTCTGTGTGAACCCCTTAGCCACAAGCCTAGCCTTAAATTTGTCAATGGAACCATCAACCTTTTGCTTAATTTTTAAAACCCTTTTATTTGTATTGGCTTTCCTATTTTTGGGAAGGTCCACTAAATTTCATATATGATTTTTACACATAGAACTGATCTCATCATTCATTGCGAGCATCCATCCCTTTGATAAGAATATGATTCATGCTCATCAATTGCAATGTATGCATAAGAAGTTCCCTCAATGTTAAAAAATTTCTTGGGAATTAAACCACGAGAAGAACGGCGAAGGGCATTTTGGTCACTCCCACTTGCCTCTGAGTTCGTAGGATTTCTCCCACTAAGTCCAGCAGGTGGTGTTGGTTCCCCTTGAAAGGCGTAATAAACTGTTTTAAAAAGTTCGATGGATACCCTTGTCTTCTTCTTTTTAGGGTATTGAAACTCAAACAAATCTACGTCACGATATTCCATTTCAATCAATCTACCATTGACATCCTCATGAACTCAAACGTATCCTTTTGACAACTCAGAATATCTCACAAAGATACATGGATTGTTTTACACTCTAATTTGTTTTGATAAGGGATCAGTACATGCCCTAAAGAACCCTAAGGGCGTAGATCTCCCAAAGAAAGTTTCATACTGGTCCACAACTCATATAGAGTTTTTGGAACAGATTTAAAAGGGACTTTGTTTAAAATATAGACTGCAGTTAGCAGTGCATCACCCCAGAAGGTAACTGGTAAATTGGAATGAGCCATCATGATCTTACCATGTCTAAAAGAGTCCTTTCCGTCTTTCCACAACTCCTTTTTGTTGTGGAGTGTATGCCATAGTTAACTATCGAGAAGTACCATTTTCTATGGAAAAACTTTTTAAAATCTCCAAAGTATATTCTCCACCTCGATTGGTTCTTAAGGTCTTAATGTTTTTATCAAACTTATTTTGAACTTCTTTTGCAAAAATTTTGAAATAATCAATTGCTTCATATTTGTGGGAAATAAAAAACACAGGACCATAATGAGAAAAGTCATCAATGAAAGTAATGAAATATCGAGTTCCTTGTCTATTGGCCATATTCATTGGTCCACAAATGTCAAAGTGGATGATTTTAAAGGTAGCTTTGGATCTTTCAGCCTTAGGAAATGGTTTTCTAGTTGCTTTTCCAGTTACACATGACTTACATGGTGGCGACTATACTTCATGTAAGAGATCCAAGCATTCCTTCTTTAGCCAACCGAATCATTCTTTTCTTTCCTATGTGGCCCAAACGAGAATGCCACCTAATAGATTCAGAACTCATGTCATGCACAATAAAAGATTCAGAGGATTCAACCATACTATTATTAAAATCTGAAACATATTAGTCTCCTACAATAAATCCTCATGCATAAATGGAATTATTTTTCCTAATAGAAACCCTATCTTTAGTAAAATGAAAATCGAAACCGTCCCTTGCGAGTCGGCAAACTGAAAGGAGATTCCGTCTCATGCTGGTACAAATAGTGTCCCACGGAGCACCATAATCTTCCCTATAGACGTTGGAAGAAAATAATCACCAATCCCTAATACGTCTTCGGAAGAATTATTGCCCATACAAAGCTTGTTGCACCCAACATCTATTGACCAAAATTCCTGAAAAGCACTCCTATCCTTTATCATGTGCTTGGTTGTGTTAGGTTTATGTCTTGTATTCCGGTTTAGCCGGATGAGTCACTGGGTTGGCCAGGGACTGGTTTAAGGTCAAGGGTATTTTGGTAATTGTACCGGGGCTTTCTTGGTGGCCAAGAAAGCGGAGATTATATATTGTATAGTCTGTAACCCTAGACCTTGCGGCAGCAGCGGCGGCTGTTGCCCGTGGTGCTCCCACACCACGTAGGAGAGATGAGGTGAGAGTGTGGGAATCTCTTGTATGCTTTACTTGTCATAGTGAAGATGTTCGTCCTCCTGTGCCCGTGGATGTAGCCCTGTTTGGGTGAACCACGTAAATCTCGGTGTCTCTTCTTGTGTGGCTTGTTATTGTTGATCTTGTGATTCCGTGGATGCGCACAACGGGTATTGTTCAGAAAATCACAACAATTCGAGCAGATCTACGCAGTGGAAGAGGTTGATTGGCTGTTTGACAGTCAAGGAGGAGGTTTGACCGATTGGAGCGTAGAAACTTGTTTCTACGATATCGAAGCCATCCTGAGTCGGATTTCAGATCCGTTTCTTCCAGCGTGCTCGTGGTGACGAGATTTATAGTTTGATGCAGAAACCTGGAGGAGATCTGAACAGATGTGGATTGAGGCTTGAATCGGGTCTACTCGACCTGGTTGTTGTTGCAAACCCAATAATAGGAGTCGCCGGCCTAGTTGCAAATGGTTTGCTGATCACATGATCGCATGTGATGATATTCATCTTGCCAGAGCCAAGCCGGAAAAGCAGCAAGGAGGAGCTGATGTATCAGCAGTTGATCGGAGGCCCGGTCAAATGGAGTTTTTGACCACTCGAAGGCAGAGGTTGTTCTGCAATGGAGTCATCTGGACTTGTATTCCCGATCTGTTTGCTTGCATGTTTGTGGCGATTGGATCTTCACAGTGATGTTGAAGATGGGGCAAGATGGTGAGTGATTCAGATATCACTCAGATTCGTCAATGGTTTCGAGCTTTTAGTTCGAGGTGGAGTTTGACGAGGGTATGAACTTTGCTCAAAGTTCATGTGCTGGTTCAACATGTCAAAGTGTTGAAGAAGACTGCATCCCTGGTGCAGTGACGTGCCATTCAGCAGGGTACGTGAAGACATTGCCGCTTTTATCTCCTAGTAGCTCGAGTTGTAAGGAGTTATACAGAATTCAAGCCAAGGTGGAGATTGTTAGGTTTATGTCTTGTATTCCGGTTTAGCCGGATGAGTCACTGGGTTGGCCAGGGACTGGTTTAAGGTCAAGGGTATTTTGGTAATTGTACCGGGGCTTTCTTGGTGGCCAAGAAAGCGGAGATTATATATTGTATAGTCTGTAACCCTAGACCTTGCGGCAGCGGCGGCGGCTGTTGCCCGTGGTGCTCCCACACCACGTAGGAGAGATGAGGTGAGAGTGTGCGAATCTCTTGTATGCTTTACTTGTCATAGTGAAGATGTTCGTCCTCCTGTGCCCGTGGATGTAGCCCTGTTTGGGTGAACCACGTAAATCTCAGTGTCTCTTCTTGTGTGGCTTGTTATTGTTGATCTTGTGATTCCGTGGATGCGCACAACGGGTATTGTTCAGAAAATCACAACAGGTTGCCCCTAAATCAATTATCCATGCATTAGAACTTCCATCTACATAAAGTGCTTCGCAACAAACTAAAGTGACTGACAAAGTAAAGTGTTTATCGTATTTCCCTTGGGGCAGGTTTTAGCAATGTGACTGAATTCCTGACACATATAGCATTTGGTTTGGGCTAAATCCCTTGGCTTGTAACGCTTTTGATGTTTCTTTTGGTCTTGCTTGGATGCAATTGGATTCTAATATGTTTTATGCTTCTTTTCGTGATTTGTCCCCTTTTGAAACTTATGCTTTCATTTAGTCCCATTGGGTCCTGATCTTGACCCAGGCTACTGATTAGCAAATAATGCCTATCCCGCGGCTTCTACCTAAACTCTTTGTACTTCAAGTTCAAGATGGCGACACAAATCTTTAAAAATTTTGATTGCCTCAGAATGAGTCAAGATTTGTTTTATTGTACGCCATGAATTGGGTAACAATCGTAGGACTGCAATGATCTTTTGGTCCTCAATTAGTTTATTTCCTGCCCCTGCAAGATCCGCCATCAGTTGATTCATTTTGCGAAGGTGGTCCCTAAGTTTAACTCCTGGGGCCATCTGATATGCATCAAATTCCATGGTCATCACGCGGGTCTTACCAGAAGTAATACCATCGTATTCCTCTTTTAAGGCTTCCCACAACTCCTTAGCTATGTTATAAGTTTCATAAGTGAAAACTAACTCAAAATGCATATAGCTCAACATAATATTACGAGCAGTACAATCTTTCTCCTACTTATCAAAATCTTGTAATGTCGGCATGGGTGCAACATCATTTTCAAGTTCAGGTTGGGTCATAATTGTTTTCAAAGTATACGTAACCTCTTGTTCATCGAACAAGTAAATCATGGACCGATACCACTTATCATAGTTGTTGCCATCTAACTTATCCCCCTTATTAAGGGCAGCAATAATGCTTTTCGACGTCATCACTGAAAATGAATAAAACAAAATGCTGATTAATGAATGCATATGCATTGGCAACATACACATACATATTGTTTGCTCTTTTTGCGTTAAAATCAATTTGAAATTAGGACATCATAGTGAAAACCCTTCATCAATGAATGCATATGCATTGGCAACATACACATACGTATTGTTTGATCGTTTTGCGTTAAAATCAATCTGAAATTAGGACATCATAGTGAAAACCCTTCATGCCTAGGGCTAATTCGGGGCAGTAAAAAACAATGATCGTAACTAATCAGGTGATTTGATAGCATCATGCAATGTAATACCTCAATTATTATGCAATAAAAAATGCGCAAAAGGATAAATAATGCAATATTATTTAGCTAATTATTCCCCGCATAATATAATGACTGTTCGTAAAAAAACAATCTTAAAATATATTTAAACAAAACAATACAAGCCCATGAAAGTACAAGTGCAGATTAATAAAAAAAACTTAAGGATGTCATGGCCAACTATTAGGCCGAATGTTCCGACCAAATAAATCCAACCAAAGTATTACTATTTGGATCAAAAACATATATACAATCCATAATTTGATTCAGATATTAAATAGATTCTGAAAACTTAAAATGTAGAAGGGATTAGTCATGATCGGAATGTAAGAGGCATCATTCTAAATCGTTGGATCATCAGGAGGCCAGTGGACCCAATCAAGACGTTACTAACACGTAATGTGATCGGCAAAACAAAAAGAAAAAAAGGGCCATGTACGTGTGCTTGATGCACTAAACCATTACTAACACATGGTCATTGCATATTACACTCATGCCCAATGTTCATTGGGACACATGGCCATATATCTTGACCATGAAAGTGATTAGCCACACGCCCACAAGTCAGATCAAATCTAAAATAACCCCAAAACAAATTCTATAATGGATCATTAAAAGAGGCATAAGGCTTATCATCCCCGTTCCTGAACAAATATATGTCTAACTGATACATGTTAGAAACACATGTGGATTTGAGGAACTTGTAAAGGCATGTATGGACACATGTCCGATGAAAGTGTGTGAGGCACACTCTCGTATACCATGAGACCTCTAGAATTGCATAAAATTGGGTGGTTATGAATTCAAGTGCAAGTGTGCATTGGTTTGAAGCCATCACCATATTATTAAGCCCACCTTTGAAACAAATCTGCACCATAGAGGTGTGATACCATCTAGAGAATTCATTGGCGTGTGGATAAAAAAACAAAGGAAACAAAGAAATCACTTGCAACCAGTGAGAGTGCAACGTACTTTGCCCCCACTATAACCACGGCTCCAATCGGTTCCGATATGCAAGTAATGATCATTCTAATCAAATCCCATTTAAAATGTGGCTCCTAGTAATTTAATGAGATTAGTTTAGGGTTACCTCAGACACTACAAATATTAATTCAATCCTCGCATAAGCACGCAGATGTGGCTGTAATACCAATGATAGCTTTTGATGTTGTAGAAGCGTAGATCAGGATCACAGAACCACTATAAACGCGATCAGGATAGCGTCGGCTTGGATCAAAAGATGGACATAGAAATCCTTAATTGCCTAGCAGAGATTAGCCACGTTGAATTCACTCTTTACAATCTCAGGGCAAGGATGGACACCCTTTATGGAGAAGATGGTGATAAATGACTTATCTCTATTGATTATAAGTATTCCAGTGCTCTACTACCATTCAACCATTTCTATTTATGGTAGTTGACTTACTAGATGATAGACTCCAACTCAAATTATAATAAGATAAGAAAGAAGAGTTGGAAGTTTAAAGCTGGCAAAATCCAGCCCGACCTACCAACCCGGCCCGATCCTACCCGTTTCCAACCCACCTAACCCGACCTGTTTGAAATATGGGTTGGGTTAAGGTTATGGTTTACCAACCCATATAAACAGGAGTCGAATTAGGGTTAACCCGCCTAACCCACCCTAACTTGTTGGACCCATTTAAATTTTACTAAATTACCTTGACTTTTCAATTTTCATGTGACATTTTTTATTCATGTGGGCAATAAACTATATACACTTAATCTTTTGTAGAGGAGTTATGTAAAATTTTAATACTTAGAATATAAAACTTGTTTTTTTGTTTGAAAAAATGATTTTTTTAGTTGAAATATTGATATGTGTTTTTTTATTTTTATGTTGACATATAAATTTACCTCTAAAATATTGATATGAATGAAATACAATATTGTTGATAAGTCTTATACTTATACTCGAATATAGAATTATAAGACTAAACAAAATTTGAAAAGAGATTATCTCAAATTCTCAATTAATGGTTTAGAAAATATTTATAAATTCCTCATTTTTCACACTTTGAAAATTGATAAATTATAAATTCATGCTCAATGCAATATTTTAAATAAATCTAGATGTAAGGAGAGCTTTACAGATGAAATTGGGCGATATAAAATAAGTTAAAACATACACAAAATGGGAATTAAATATGATAGGTGTGGTCAACCCAACCCAACCCACATCAAATTCAAGTTAGGAGGTTTAGGTCGGCTTGACCCGCCACGGGTGCAGGTTAAAGGTTTTCAACCCGTTTTTAAAATAGGTCGAGTTAGGATTGGAACAAATAAATTTGGGTTCGGGTTGACCCAAAACGAATTTGTTCAACTCGACCCGTCTGCCAGGTCTAATTGGAATAAACTCTCTCAATTGGAGTTTAAATCTTAAAAAGATAAGCACATCCTCTCTTTATCCAAATAAACTCATTTGTGAGGGATGTCCATCTATGTTGGGGCTACCCATGAGTGGATCCCATCACAAATGCCAACAGTTTTAAGTACTGTTGTTACTGTTTTTGCTCTTTTAGCGTTTCTCTTTTGCTAGGTTGAGCTACTGGTCCTGAAATATTACTTTTAAGTTGAGGAACCAGGGCATCATCCCTGGGCACTAGTGTGTTGGCTACTTTTTGACCTTTTTGTGATATTGTTTTTGTGTTAATTTATCTTGTCAAGCTACTTCAGCCCGCATGTGAATGATGGAAAACCCATTGTTGAGTCCCACATTGGAATAAGGCTATGGTGGTTTTTTCTTCTTCTTGTTTTAAGGTTTTATTCTCAGAGGGCAGAATTCAGTGGGCCATAATTGTAAAATCTAATCCTCTCACGCTCCACACCACCTCATGTATGGGCAAAGTCCTAGATGCCACTTCAATTGGACTGATCATCAATATGTATTCCAACAGTAGACCTAATCCTCTCATTCTTCTGATCTACTTGGTTGGCTCTCTCAATGCATGGAATGCTGACATGAAGAGGGGGTGGACTCAATATCCAAGGAGAGTTTAGAATACCTATTTCCAAATAATGAATACAATAATATACTAGCTTGACCACAGGTGCTTAAAGCATGGACATGTAAATTTAAAAAAAAAGTTATAAGATTCGTCATTATAGTATCATTAGGGGTCAAGATTTAAAAACATAACCAATTTTATAAACTGATCGTAATTAAAGTTTTACCAATGACAATGTTCAAAGCTTAGAAAATAAAAATTCTTGAAAAATTATAAAGCTTTATGAGAAGTAAGAAATTAATACAAATTTTTTGTGACATTGGGAATTATTCATTGGGATATAAAATATTCTGGTTTTCCTTTTAATTTTGATCAAACATTTTAATCATGATCGATATTATAGATAGATTTAACTCCAATTGGAGTGACATAAATTGTAAGACTATTCTGATCAAAGTAAGACTTACATGCTCCAAGAGAGAGTAAGTTGTTGTAGGACTTCTTCAAAATGGTAGTTGCCGAAATTCAAAATGGTTGTTGTAGGACTTCGCTCATGGCTCGGATGATGACGAGAAACCCACGTCTCCATCTCCAACTTCTTGTCGTCGAATCAAGGACCAGGCCCAAGCCAAGATGGGCTTCATCAAATCCTTCTCCTCCTCCTGAAGCTCCCAAACCCAAGAAAAAGATCGCTGACCGTCTATCCGCCATTATCGACGCCGTTAACGATCGCAAGCTTCCTCCCGAGCTCCGTGGCCGATCCAACACTGTCAGGTATAACATAACTAATCCTCAATTCAATTTATATACACCACCCTTGTACACAAATCAATTTAGATAAAAAGAAGGGAATTTTGATTGCCCAGTGGATGTTTGTGGAATTGCCTACGAGGTGTTGTTGGGTTTTTTTTTTTAGCAGCTTCTTTTGATTGATTGATTGGCTGCTTTCGATCTTTTGTGAGCTTTTTGCAATTGGGTTTCTAATTAATTCACAAAAGATGTGGTCTTTCTTATCAAATTCAAGAAATCCATTCCGGGTTGTATTCAAAGTAGTGAAATCTGGGGTTGGCTGTGGGCATCTTTGTGCAATGAGAAAGCACAGAATCTTACTTCCACCCCCACTATTGGACTTGCTAAATCCTCTCCATCACGGAAAAATAATTTAAAAAACATATGCTTTTTCCATGTGGAAAATACAGGATCCTTCTGTTGTCAACCACGTCCTCTAGGAGTTCTAATTTTCCACTCAATTCTATTTACAAGTGTGTTTTAAATGACCCCCTCCCTCAATCATATTTCTTTTCCACTTATTATGGGGCTACTGTGTGGAATGTTAGAATTCGAGAAATTAACGAATTTTCTGTTATGAAAATGGTCGCGTTCGTTTGGTTATTGGTAAAAATAGAGTTTCATGGAAAAACTCCATGGTTTTTACACTAGGATGGAACTGATATCATCACTACGGCCCGACTGCAAGATTCAAAGTTTGGTTGATACTCCATTAGAAGACAATGACAAATATAACATGGAAGATGATAATATTCTCTATGCCAACTTTGTACTATAAGCTTGTTGGGAGTTTGGTTCATTTAACCTTCACTGGACCTGATATTGCCCACGCTGTTAATATCCTTTGCTGATTCATGAAAAATCTACAACATTCCATCTAGCTGCAGCTCACAATGTCCTTGCTTATGGGCTGGAACCTGGATGTCGTCCCAATTCTTGACAACCAACCTCAAGTTGGTGTATGCACCTTTCCAATTCATTGATTTTCTGGAAATGTAAGAAACAGAATTGTGTTTCAAAGTCCTCAACAGGGGCTGAATATCGAGCTATGTCATCCATTTGCTCCAAAATCATCTTCTCCATGGTTTACTTTCCAAGCTTTGTTTTCCTCATAATTGTCCCATACCACTTAATGTGGATAATATATGTGCTATTGACATCACAATCAATCCAGTATTTCATGAGCTTACCGAACATATTGAAGTGGATTGTTATTCCATATGGGAAGCCTATTGTCTCAAAGTCATCACCCTTGCCAATATGCCATCAGATCTCCAAATTGCCGATATTTCACAAAGGCCTTACCATGTGAGTCTATAACTAGCATCAATTCTTCAAATGCAAATTGTTCAAGGTTGATTCCCAAGCATCATTTTGAGAAGGCTGTCTAATGTACGGCCAACAGCATAGTTGGCCATTGGTAAATGACCCATAATCCTACTGTAAACTAATTGGTAAGTTGTTGGAACAATAAGATTAGGATATATGCTGTTAAAATTCTAACTTATCCTCTTTGTATAAAAAACGAATATAAATAGACCACTATGGGAACCAAAGAACCACAGAGCTTCTCTCTTCAGTCTCTTGCTTTTCAAACTGTATAATTACATGCACACATTATATGTGGGGACCTCAAATGGAGCTATGGTTTGGGATGTCTAGTCAGTTTTTTAAAAACGAGTTTATTCTGCTTTCCTCTTCTACTGATGGTAATCTGAAGAGGACTTGGGCTCTGAAGAGGACTTGGGCTTTCTTTCATATTTCATATTTTGGTCAACCATGTGTCACCTCAAGAATAAGTTTGAATCTTGATAAATTTTCATCGAACAAATCAGAAACTGATGTTATGAATGTAGTAGAGCAAAGAATATGGCATTCCATGGAAGAAGGCTAGTTTGAGAACTTACCAGGGAAAGGTAAGCCCCTGGAGTTGAAGACTAATCCACATGCTGATCCTGCAGAAGACACCTTGTATAGGATTCTCATGAGAAATGGATGTGCCCCTGAGTGGGTTGAACTCAACAAGGAAATACGTTGCAAAATCAATGAATGGCAATTGTCCCTGAAACAAGCATGGGCTAAAAGACTGGATGGACATGATGCCAAATTGGTTGAAGAATCAGAGGCTCTCAAGGCACAACTGCGAGCAATCAATGATAAGGTAACCATTTTAGCATTCTCTCTAATATTATTTATATGAAAAAAAAAATGTTTGAAGCACCTAATAGAACTTCTATAGAAAATGATGAGTGCAAATGCAAAATGCAAACTAAGTTTCAAATTAAACATTTTGCAGGTTCTTCATTATAACCTCATTGTACCATTTGGGCGGCAGATGTTTGGACTTAAATGGGAGAAAGAATTAAGTCAAATGGAAAGATGGTATATTGTGCACTGTGTTTATTTTTGGTATCGTATGTCCCCCACAAGTATGATGTAGGTATTGCAATGTGTTGTATTACTACATATTTTTGTTCACTAGGCACAATAAACATGCATTGGGGCAACGCATTGGCAGAAGTATTTAGTAGTCATACCCATGCGGAAACTTTAGTGACCGGAAATATATATTTATATAACAAGAACTGTGCAAACACTTGTAGTTTTATCTTAATGACAAGACAATGCTAATGTCCTCTGCTATGTGATGTATTAGTGCTTATTTTTGTTTGCTAAATGCGCAATACTCATCATGCATAAGGGCAACACATTACCAATGTATTTAGTTATACCTAAAATAGATTTGAGTGACAAAATAATATTATAATACATGTTTGTATGTATAATAATTGCAAGGCATAGACTTATAGTTGTATCTTGCTGACAAAACAATAATAATGGCATTTACCAAATCAGTCAATGACTTTTTTTTTTCTTTTGTGCTTTCCCCTTGTTATGAACCTATGCTATTGATGTTATTTCTAATTGTACGAGCAAATAATTCTCATTGATTTTCACACCTCAGTTAACTTTTGAAAGAAATACATATGTAGGATTGTTACACATATGGTTGCTAAAAGATTGCAGCAAATGGATAAATGGATTTTAAGTGTGATGTTATTAACCCCACTCGAAGTGGACGGCCATGTCTGGATGGTCACTTGGGTCTATAGATCTGAAAAGCTTCGGGAGTTGAATTGAGTCCTTTGCTCATTATATTTGCTAATTGGTCATCACTAGAGATGTAGACAACTTGTAAATGGCCACTAGTAACACTTCCTCCAAAAAAAAAAAAAAAGGTGCATCAATTTCGATATTATGTGTTCACACATGAAAACTGGATTGGCTGTGAGATGGGTGGCACCAATATTGTGAAAATGTAAAATTGGACATGATTTAGGTTTGACTCCCCTATCTTTTAGGATAACGATAGCTATTGTATCTTGGATGGAGCATATAAGAGAGAACAATAATTAGCTTCAAAGCTTAATTTTGATATTGTTGGTTGCCTAGATGTAGATTACTATTGATTTGGACTAAGGAAGATGGTTGAGCCTGATATGGAATCTTGGTCATCAATGCAACCGTCCCAATCAGCATCACAAAATGCATGTATATTAAGGGCACTAGGAGGAGGCAATTCAAAGACCATAATCGATTGTAAAGATATCAAAGGATGCCTTTGGCAGCATCTAAACATGTTGTGCATGGAGCATGTATAAACCAACATATCTTGTTTAGGGCATAGGCAAGATCGGGTCTTGTCATAGTCCAATCCTGTAAGGAGCCTACTATTCTTCTGTATTCAGTGACATCACATAGAAGTTCACCATCATATTTAGATAATAGCTTGCAAATGGAGAGGAAATCAGTGTCCAACCATACAATCCATGTTGAAATAAGATAAAATGTCCATAGGATACTTCATTAGACTTACGAAGAATCCCTTATCTGATCTGTGGGCTTGCATACCTACGAAAAAGTTCTGGTTCCCCAGATTCCTCGTGTTAAACTGAGTTGGGCAAGGTGTCTATCGATCATGGAAATAGTACCTTCAGAATTACTTTCTGTGACAATAAGATTGTCCACATAAAGTAGTTAAATAATAGTGGATGCACCATGGCATTTGATGAACATGAGATGTTGAATACGAGAACGGCAAAACCCCAAATGGATCAGATAAGAACTGAGGCTTTGAAACCAAACTCTTGTGGATTGTTTGAGTCCATAGATGGATTCATGAAGCTTTCAAACGTAAGAAGAATTTAGTGGATCCACAAATCTTGGGACCTGTGCGATATATACCTCGTCACATAATCTACAGTGCAAGAAAGAATTTTTGACATCTAGTTGGAAGGGCCATTAATGAGATAGAGCCTCAAAAAGAACAATCTTGACCAGTTGGGGCTTCACTACCGGACAAAACGCATCATCAAAATTAATCCCATGTTCTTCATGGTAGCCCTTGGCAACTCGGCGTAGGTGGGCTTTGTCTCTCTGAGGTGAGCCATCTGACTTCTACTTGATTTTTTTATATACCCACTTACATCCAACAGTATTACCATCTACCATCCAGTAGAGGAGGAACAGGAGTCCATGGGCCTCGTTGTGAGCTTGAATTGACCTCATCATTCATTGCTAGCCTCTAATTGCAGTTTACAGGTCTCATCTCTAAACCTTGTAATCATGTGATGCCTCAATTGTCCAATCAAATGTACCCTAATTTGGAGTGTCCACAACAAGCATTACACACAATGGGGTGTTTATCCTTGATGGTTGTATGGCTGGTGGGAAGTAAAATGTAGGTGTTGATGGTTTTATGGGTGATGGAATTTGAATGAGAAACTGTTGATTGGTGTGGGGTGATGGATTAGTTAAAGTTGTGGATGATTGTGACCATGGAAAATTGGTCTCGTCAAATTGAACTTTTCGAGAGATAGACACGTCTGTCAGAGATTTTTCACTGTAACCCTTATGAATGGGCTATAAAATAAGAAAACACAGAGTAGTTGTGGGAGAAAGTTTGTATGGGCTATAATGACGAACACAGTATATCCAAACACCTTAAGATGATCATAGGTTTGTCTGATGCCATAAAGAATTTTGAGGGACAATCATTTTTGGGAAAGGGTGTTGGTAGGCAGTTAATGAAATGGGCACTTGTAAGCAGTGCTTCAACCCACAAAGAATATGGAGCTGCTGTTGGTCAAGATTTAAGAGAGTGCAACCCTTAGTTGTGTTATGGCAAATATTGGCAATTTTTCCTTCTAGAAACACCATTTTGTTCCGGTGTATGTGGGGAAGAAATTTTCTGAATATTCTACATTTTGACAAATGCAATATAAATTCATTTAATGTGAATTCCCCACCACATTTGTAAAAAAATATATGTTTTTTTGGTCAAAATAATTTTTCAACATTATGTTGAAGTCGATGCACTTAGTAAAGGATAAAACCGAGTATAATAACTAGAGAGGAAATGATGAAAAACACATAAAATCCATAACTTGACAATAGTATTTGAGTCTGGCCCCGTACATCAATGTGAATAGTCCAATGGAAATGGAGCTCTTTTACTCAAAATATGAGAAGGAAATCTAGTCCTCTTTTCAATTGCACAACTTTCAACTTTCACAAAGATGATAAAGTTGTGGAAAAGTAAAATGAACAACTACATTTGATAATTGACGCTAATCGAAGGTAATGCATGTTCAAGCCATTGGTGCCATGAGGTAGTAGTTGCACCTTGAGTAGAGATGAAAACAATGTTTTTTTAATTAAGAGAATGAAGTCCACCTTTACAATTCCCGTTGGCCAGGGTTGTCTGAGATACATAGTCCTTCATCATATAAAATTTGATGGAACAATTATCATCTTTGGTAAATTGACTAATTGCAATGAGATTTCTCTCAAGTGAAGGAAAAAGAACATTCTTGAGATTTAGATTTCTAGATAGAGTTATGTATTTCATGGGTAAGGCTGATCATCACCTGTATATGATCTCTCATTTCCATTGTAAGGACGTAGCTGGAGAGGGTTCTTGGATTATTTGCGGTATGTGCAGAGGCACCCCTCTCATGATACCATGACTCATCAATTGCATCTTGAAGAGAAAGAACTACTAAGGCTTGAGGAGGAGGATCAATTATTGTTTAGCTACTTGATAGAGTTCATTGAATGGATGCCAACATTGAAGGCAATATGGGATTGTATGTTTTATGTCGCAAAGTTGACAGGTAAGCTTTAAAGTAAAGGTCAAGGCATTGTATGTATGGCATTGTATGTTGTAAACTTGACAGCTGAGGTTTGAAGTAAAAGTTATGGCATTGTATGTATGGCATTGTATATTGTAAACTTGACAGTTGTGGCTTGAAGTAAAGGTCTCTTTGGATTGATCAGCATGGATGAATGAACTATCTCTTATGGCCTTGGGAGTGTCCTCAACAATTGTTACTGTGTCGATGATGGCCACAAACACAACCTTGAGCTCGTCTTCATATTGTGCAACCATGGCAAATGGTTGCTTAGGCTTAATAAAGTCATCATATGACTATACATCGGCAACACTTCTTTCGATGTCGGTTAAATGTCCTCACTTTGAATGGCGGTTTGGACGACATTGTAGTAGCTGTCTAGGCCCTTTAAGATCCATGAAACCTTATCTTCATCTAGTGAAGGCTTTTGGGTTGCTTCCAGTTCACTGCAGAGATGCTTGAATTGTTTAATATATCTGCCAACATCTATAGTTTTCTCTTGCAAAAAGATTGAATCTTTGTCACAGTTCAATATCATGCAGCTTGCTATGTTGGATGACAAATGTCATACGAGCAACTTGATTATTCTATGAAGTAGTCAACCCTTCTTCTTGAAGGACTGATTTAGTAATGGTTGGAATTGGTTTTCCAAGGAACCAATAACTTCTTATAAGATTCTAAATTGTACAGCGCAGGTGAGGGCCAGAGGGCCACAACCCTTCCAGCTGTGTTGATCATCAGATGGATCTCATAAAGAAGTTTTTTTGGTGACTATGTACTAACTCATTTTTTTTTGGAATTCTCCTGCTGCACTCAGATTTCGGCCCATTGTTGGTTCTACCGTTTGGTTAGAATCCTACGGTGTTCTTGTCTTGACCATTGTATGCAGTGGGTAATTTAGTAGGCTTTCAGTTTCAAACCCTGAAACTCTACATAGTTGGTCTCCTTTGAGTACTTCTCTCTTATTAATGAAAGCCATTATTAAGTTCATTAGTCTTTGCTTCCTGCAACTGTTTTCAAGCTACGCATCTTTTACTTGCGAAGCCTAATAACTGTTTTTCTGTCTAGATTTCTGCATACCCTTGGAACCATGAGGTCCAAACTTCACTCAGGTTAAATGGGATAAGTGCTTATTGGTCCCATCTAGTGAAAATCCTTCCAAACTAAGCTTTGGAGGATGTTACTAGAAATGTTGAACCCCATAAGAATCCAAATTACAAAGAACTAGGTGGTTGATGTTGGCAAGATTTAACACTGGGTGGTTGATGCTGGCAAGATTTAACTCTTGGCTTGAGAACACTTGTGGTCCTCTTATTGTGTTTCAGGAGAGATAGTTAGCAGTGTTAGACTGGCTATTACGAACTTCATTTTTTTTATTTACTTTTCAATTCAAACCATCGAATTATGAATTTTATTTATTTTCATAGTTTAAAGTCCTAAATGATTTTGGATTCTTTTATTTTGTGTACGGTTGGCCAAATCACACTATTGTTTCTATGGCTTTATTTTCAGCAATAGGGCAGGCCTGTTGCAAAATCCCATAAGGTTCTTTATATTTGTAATGGTTGACTATTCTTTGGTAGAATGTTGGAGTTTTTTAGGGTTGAGTTGGGGTAGAACTCCTCTAGCCAACCCCTAATTGAGTTTTTTTTTTATATAAAACTGATCCTTGATTGTTAGGATAAGGCATTGTTGTTGTTGTTGAGATGATGACGATGATCTATGATGCCTAGTTTTGTCATGGATACAACATAGACACCCTGTGAACACGGCAGGGACACAGATTTTATACATAAAAAGTGAAGTATCTGACAGTATATGACACAATACATTGCTCATTTCGAAGTATCTGTGCATCATAGATCATTATGATTCAATGATAATTCAGACTTGGTTTTTTTTCCATGTGGAGTATTATCCTTTTTGTCTGGTGCACTGCATACCATGGGTGCAAATCTAAAGCCTTTCTATGCGCAAAAACATCCCGATCTTAAGCTTACCTATGCTTAAAAGAATCCTAAAGTGCAACACTAAAGGCCTCATCCTGTTTTCCCCTCAATCAGAACCAGACAAATATAATGATATTCAAGCATTTTTGCATCTGTTTTAGTCCTAAATGGCTTAATCTAATCTCTTTTACATCCCTTAACTGTCCCTAAGATCTGCCCTTTAAAATTCAAATTGTCCTTATAGTGATTCTGAAACCTTCCTTTAGCACAGCCTTCAGAAGGAGTACAGGTATCCATTCAACTATCTGCTCCAGACCCATAAACTTTCCTTTACTCAGCCTAACTCCAGTCCAATTGATAACCCCTAATAGACCCTGATTTATACTCTATATATCCACCTGATCTAGACCAAATTGAAATCCTAATCAATAGTCTAATCTAGTCGAAATCCAGTGCTGACTTCTCCCTGAAAGTTTCCATGAAATCTTTATTTATTTGACAGCCCAAATGACAACCTAATAACAACCCCAACTGCCTATTCAACCCTTAAAAAGTACCTAAGTTTCCCTTCATCTTTGTCCTTAGATCTATCATGTAACCAATCCTTTAATAGCCATCTAAATCCGCAAGTAAACTACCTAAAGTTTCAACTCCTGTCCATTTGGCTGAATGGCCTAAACATGTCCCAGAATATCAGATCATTAGCTTGCAGCAGTCAGCCCCTATCTAGGAGATTCAAATCAACTTTGAGATGAGTTGCTCTTTCTAGTGCTACAACATGGATTTCTTTGAAAGTTGAATTGCACATTCCAACAACTTCTATACCTAGAATTCATACACCTCCAGGCTTTACCTTGTCCTTGAGTATGATTCCAATGACTGTGTGAAGAAAATTCCAAAATTCTAAGAAAGCTTTTATGGTTGTAGAACACACTGGAAAATCTGATAAAGAAAGTGCCTAAGGAAGACTTTACAGTAGAAGATCATTTGACGGAAATTCCATAGTAAAAAAAGATTCATCTGAGCAAGAGCCAGAGACAAAGCCTTAGATGTTAGATTTGATCACAGGATGCAAGAACGACTATCCTACTATTTTTCCAATGAGAGAATAGTTAATTCCAAGAACAGAATTCAATTGCAAGACTTGATATGTAACATCTAACGAAGAAAAATATCTGTCAAATTTAAGAGCACTAGTGCTCTACATCTAGTTCCTGTCAATGAGACGGACTTGTGGTCATAGATTATGGAAGCATTATCAATTTCATCATCTGAAACTAAGAATGGTGATCCGATGAGAATTGAATATTTTAGATGTTGGAGAGATTTCTCATCAAACAATCCTACGGATGCTAAAAGAATATTCAAGTCAATAATTAGGGCGTACTAGATGAAAGACATTGAGCTGTCCAATCTTGAGCAAGAACAATTGATCTTTGATCTAGTGGATTAACAAACTCAATGATAGTTTCTTTTCAAGCTAGGGAGAATGATGTAGATATGGGGCTTGGAAGATCCCAAAGGGTGGTTCACATCAGAAACATGGGTCCTACATGTAAAAATCCATGGTTTTGTACTCTAATGCTCTTGAAACCCTTTAATTGTTTGTGTCATCTTCTTTTCTGAGAATCCAGTTTTACTAGGACACTGTCCCCTTTGCACACTAATTGACTTGCATCTGGGTGGTGGCACAGCCCTGGATCTCCGATCGAGTGTAGATCAATCTCCCGAAGGATTGATTGAATTCAGATATGGATTCCAGCCCTTAGGGCACCCTCTTAGGAGGAAAAACACCATAAAAGAGAGAAATCTCACAAAAACTTTAATTTATTGAAAATAAGCATGTCTACTACAATGAAGGGCTCCTTCTTATATAGGAAGGGCTATTGCTAAACTAGGAAAGAGTAATTCTAAATAATCATGACTTACTAAATTAAATTAAGTTCTAATCTCAATTCAAAATAAAATAGGAAATCGATAATTAATTAAAAACTATCTAACTGAGGACACAGATCCCTTATCTTGAGGAGATTATGGATTAGGTGGGGTCCATCAAAGTGGCCCATCACTGGCCGGATCTTGGATCTGGCTTGAATCAGGTGGGCTCCATGACTGGGTCACATATGAATATATGTCGTCTGCTTATGGGGGGGGCATCCAGGTGGGCCCCAAGCTTGGTCTTGCACTTGGGTTTTTCCATGTTTCACCTAAGTCCATTAAATCCTGTAGGTGTGACTTCTAGGCTTATCTAAACTCATAAGCATCCCAAAGTGTCACTATAAAGGCCTCGATTGCATTTCTGCATGTTATAGTAATAAAAATGGGTAGGTCATGGGAGAATGAAGATATTGAAACTAGAAGGCATTTAATAGTGTGCGTGTCATGTTACAGGTTATCAACATGGAGTGGGGAAACTTCCGTTCATCTCATCTTCCAATAACAGAATACGATCATGCATTAGATGTTGAGAGCTTGAACCCTGGTGAACAGGTAATTTTTTAATTTGAATTTCTTGTCATGTAGTTTTTGCTTGGCAGATTTGGCTAGATTATGTGCAAAGATTAACTTTTGAATGTTGACAAATCTTTAAGAAGATGATTTTGGAAATGTATTTGGGAGATATTGTATGCAGAGTGCTACATCAAATGGCTAAAGAAGCTACCTTTTTTGGTGATACTGTTCCTCCCAATCTTAAAGTTCCATTCCTATTGAGGTGTGTTATTTCTATCCCTTTTTTTCCTGGATGAAGCTGGTTATCTATCCTTTCTTGTTTCATGGATTAAATCATACTCCGCTTCATCACACAAAACCTTGTTGAAAAGATTATATGGAATGAGTAAACTTTGTCAACTGCATAAAATATTAAACTAATGGGTATCTCTCTCTCTCTCTCTCTCTCTCTCTCTCTCTCTCTCACTCTCACACACACACACAATAAGAATATACTTCATTGATTACACCAATCCACTTATTGGTGTACTGGAAAGAATGTTGTGAGAGTGCACAATTCTTTTGATTTGATCACTTGAGTGAGTACCTAATAGTATTCTTTGATGTAATGTTGTCCCTATGGATTTATCTGTTATCAACTTAGATTATGGAATTTATTAAGTACTATAACCAGTCATCCTTCTGTTGGGTGATATCTTCTGCTTCTAGTCAAAGTTTTTGGTGAACAAGCATTGTATTACAACCAAAACGAGGGCAAAATTTCCAAAGAAGCAAATCAAATGACAGCCCACGGGCACCAAAAAAAAAAAAAAGTAGAGAAGCACACAACAACTAGAGCAGACCCATAAGCGAGAGAGTATGTATTCTCAAAAAGCAACTACCTTTCGATGCATTGCAAGAATGAAGAGCTATCACACAGCAAAACTGAAGTTCAGGGTTGATGAAAACACGACTTGAGTATTTTTAATCACAAATATTTAAATGTTACTTTGGTATCCATTAAGTTGGAGAGCACACATGTTGCTGTCAAGTCTATTTGAAACGTTCAATCTGTCCCACTTTGAAAACCACCTCACACATTGGTGGGTTGCAGTAGTTGATCTACCGGTCTTTGTGATGATGGTTTGACATTTACTTTTTAGTTGCTGTTTGGAAAGTTCAAATCTATCTTCAAATGCATGTTGGTCATTGGCTATGGCTACATTTCAAGTAATTGATGAATCTTTGTAAATTCTCTAGCTTATGATGATTAGGGATTTCAGTTTCATGTCCTATTTGAGCATTTACTGTTTTCATGTGACATTTTGGATTTCATATTAGTCTTGTAATTGCCTATATCGAACCTGTGGCCAACATGACTATATATCAATTCTAAGTTAGCTATTTTAACATGGCATTTTTGTTGCATGCCTTTACTTGAAACACTTTCTTCCTAATGTCCATCAGCTGAAATTTGTCTTTGCTAAAGTTCCATGTGTACCCGTTGTGTTTGTGTCTTTGTTATTCTGCAATTGATGAACCTTTCTGTTCAGTTGTATAATTCGAAAGGAATTGAAGGTTGTGATGCAATAACTAAGTTGTGTGTTGGAATGATTATACAGGACACCTGATGTGTCTGCTATGTGTCACGACCCGAGCCCAGAAATCGGGGGTTAGCGAAAAACTAAACCAGTGACACACGTACTCCCGTGCACGTGCATCCAAACCCAGTTCAGATGCACACACACAAGGGATCTAACACGTGCGAACTAAGCGTACGCGGAAGCTGTACATATCATAGCAAGCAACAAAGGAAAATAGCGGAAGCCAAAACAAAGCGGAAAACAAATACGGAACGGAAAGTCAAAGCGAAATACCATACATAAAAAAACCAAGTACAAGTCTGAGTACACAACAAAATAAAGGTGTACAAATATACAAAGTACAAAGTCCAAAGTCCAAATACAAATCCCCAAAAACCAAAACTCAAAACAAAAGGCCACTAGTATGCATGCACGCACTCGGCAGAGGTGATCAGGCCCACTCTGCCAAACCGGAGGGTGCTTCTACACTCGGCCCTGCAGCCTCCTCGACCGCCGGGGAGCTGGGCAAGGGATCTGTGCCTGCAACACCACAGACAACACAAATGAATACAACGATCCAGCAAATACAAGTAACAGGGATGAAACACTCATAGTATCAAATAGAATAAGGACAGAATAATAATTTCAGAGTTTCATCTCAGTAAGCTAAGCCAATCGTGCATAGAAGTAAAGCATGATATTTGAATCAAAACATAGAAATACTGACTAAGTGGCTACTACGTTAACCATGTTCTCTCCAATAGAGAGAGAGCAAAGCAGAGCAGAGGAGAACACCACTAACCGGGCCAGGGTACAAGTGGGTCTCAGGTTCCTGGGTTCCGGGGTCCCAAGACAAAGCGACACTGCAGTGATACAGAGATACAGAGATCTAAGCCAGAGGTAACCCCGTCGGGCATCCTAGGGCTGAGGCTGAGTAGAGCCAGACTAATACCAATCAAATCAAAGCTAAAAGAAGGGAGATTATCCGTTTTGGACTCACCGATGACAAAGACCGGATCTTATCCTCACGTATTAATCTCTGGGCAGAGCCACCCGGGAATACCCAAACCAAACAGAGATATACAAAGCCAAAGACAGAGCATAGATTAAGTCGAAGCACAGCATAGATCAAAGCATAGTGCAGATCGAAGAGTAAATCAGACATACAGGACGAAAACAAAATGACTGCGGAATGCATAACATAAATTAACAGAACAGAGGGCAAAACCATAAACAATATGCAATGCATCTCAGATTAATACGGAGTCAAGGTTCATTACAAGCCAGTCCTAAGCTAGTTGTTCACTGTCACTAACCGTGCATGTTGATGTAGTTTTAAGTTAGTCAATGCACCGTTGCCATCAAAGTGTTGCAGTGTAATCCTCATGTGCACCGAAGTCCCTTAAACCAACACCCATGGGGAGGTGCTTAACAGTGATCAACACTCACATGAATAAGTCACAGCCTAACAGACTATTCATGCGGTCCAAGGAATCCATTGGGCTGGTTTACGGGTATGGTTCCTTGTATATAAGCCCTACAAAGTCACACCATTATCCTAAAGTTTAAGTCATATTTTATAGGTCTTACGGTTTAGCCATGGGTGACCTACGGCTTAGCCGTATGCATCTTACGGCTTAGCCGTAACATGCACTACGGCTTAGCCGTGGTTCCGTTCAGAACACGGCTAAATTGTCATCTTCCACCTCTGATCTGATACATCTCACGGCTGAGCTACGGTGGAGTCCACGGCTTAGCCGTAGACCATCACGGCTTAGCCGTAGCTTCACCGTAAAGGTACTGATATCAGAAAAGTTTCGACTGATCAGAGATTTAATTCACGGCTGGGTTACGGTTGGGTCACGGCTAGCTTACGGCTCAGCCGTAGAACAAATTACGGCTTAGCCGTAGCCTAGCCGTAGAACAAACTCAAAATCTCAATTCTCTGGAAAGTGAGCCGTAGAACTTTACGGCTTAGCCGTACAATACAGAAGCGATTTCGGGATAGTTACAGAAACGGAAATTTTAGTACAGAAGCTGAATAAAACAAGTTCAACTGATCCTAACATCTTAGAGAATGGCTGTAAAACATTTTTATACAGAGAATAAGGCTGAATCAAAGCAATCAAACAAACACCCATATGTGTTATCAATCCTGTACTTATACTTGCTTCAAAGCTCTATCACTCCACTGAATCAAGCTCCAAAACAACTAAAATCAAAGCAAATCAAAGAAATAACACATGCATGAGATGAATGAAGACATACAGAGCTTGGAGAAGGAATCCAATTGGAGAAATGAAATCAAAACCCACTTACCAAAGCCACAGACAGAGATGAGAGAAGAAGAAAAGAACCCAATCAAAAGGAGTGCAAGATCCCCCACACCAACCAGGAACGAGAAAAGGAGAGAATGAAGATAAGAGAGAGAACGTGGAGCTCCTGGGGATCTTCTTGCATGCAGTCGACTAAGGGAACGAGCAAGAGAGAGAGACATCTGGAGCATGACTCATATTTATAGGTTTTGGAGTTTAAGTCAAAGTCCGGTAAGTTTCGGTTATTTACAAATCAAGTCACACGGGGGTCCAACTCCTCGAATTGACTCCAAATGGGTCTGACACAGTTACAGCAATTGACGAGCTCCATAAAATACACGTACTGACACCAAGATGATGCAAATATGATGCAAGCAAAGCAAAAGCAAAATTACAAAAAAGGGCTTAGAACTACCTATTCCAGGTCAAAGGTTACTCAACTACCTATCCAAGACCCAAAACCAAGTCCAAAAGAATAAAACAACAAAAACACACACTAATGAGCCACTAATCCGGCTCAAAGGGGATCGGAGTGTTACACTATGCATCATGACACCTCCCCTGATCTTTGAGCAGTTGGGGGTAAGTTGAAGGATGTTTTGGGGGTATGATTTTCTTGCTGAACGTTGCCTAAACTTCTAACTTCTATTAAATAATTGCTTTGGCTAACTGGATGGGCCCTCATGGATATGGCTAGCTAAATATGACTCAAAAACATTACGTATCATTTGGATATGCAACCTATAGAAGTCATTCATATTCTACGACTCAAGACCATTGCATATGACTGGGATATGCAATCATCACCATTCACAGGTTGTTCATATTCAAAGATGGATGACGTTATTGATGTGGAAGGGTGATAACCTCATAGAAATATCATTTGTTATTGGAGATTTGGAATTCATGGAGAATCTTGAGCAACCATGATGCTTTTTCCCCCAATACTGATGGGTGTCAGGATGTACTCGAAGCTCATCAGATGGGTTTTGGGTCGTAAAGTTTGAAAAGCCACCAACCTCCTCAAGGTGCTTTTTCATTTGTTTCCCTTTTTTTCCCCACAATGCAAATGTAACTTGAATGCACAACTGACAACCCCATGGTTGTGATAATGGGCACCCTCTTCAAACGGCCTCTTTTTTATAAACCAAATGCTTATTGGAAGTGGTGGCTATCTGGTTTGCCATAATATCTGATGCATTTTATATTTTGCTTAATTTCTTAAGAGTTCCAAACAAGCACAGAGCATTAATATTTGATGGTTCTTAGCTTCTCTTATGTTTCCTTATCTCAGATTTCCAACACCTCCTTGAAAATACACAAAGTAGTTGTAAGGCTCTGTGACATTGTCCCAAAACAGGGAGCCCGTTTGGCAGCTGCTGGAATCCTGGGAATGTTGAAGAAACAGGGAAGAGACACCATAAGAGATGGTGAGAAGCAGACGACGGTGATAGCCATGGATGGAGGGCTATTTGAGCACTACACTAAATTCAGCCAGTGCTTAGAGATCACCCTCAAAGAGTTGCTTGGAGAAGAGGTTGTGGGTGCCATTGTAATTGAGCATGCTAATGATGGTTCAAGCATCGGAGCAGCCCTTCTCACTGCATCTCACTCTCAGTATCATGACTATGAGTCTTGAGTAGGGTTGGGATGAAGCCCAAACTACTTTGTCAACATAAGAGTAAAAGAAGAGGGGACACAAGATGAAAAAGAAAAGAAAAAAAGAGAGGAAAATACTGTTGTTTCAATGCCGATCTAGTTTTGAGATCGGTGTTGGTGAATCCTTAAGTTATTTCCATCCAACATACACTCCCAACTGAGCATTGGGTGTATAAATTTCATTACTTAATAAATTGCAGGACCTGAAAGTGGACACGATGTTCCCACTCAGGCTTGCCCTTCCTTTTCTCTCTACTTAGTCTGCTAGGTTTCGGTGTTCCATTTTAGGTAGGGTTCCTAACATCTTGGGTGTTATCTGAATTCTCCTACTTGAGAATAAATGGTGGAAAGCAGTCAAAGAATCAGTATGTTTTGGTGGATTGTTTTATTTATAGCTATGATACCCAAATACTCCAAATGCCATGTGGTATCGGTCGCAACACGATACAATACGGATACGGGTACGGGATATGGCAAGATACGGCTTGGATATGACCCCCAATTTTATGATACGGTTCTGCAATATTTTTTATCCAAAATTACAACAGATTTTGTCCATTTTGATCAATTTACTCCTAAATGAGCCCTTTCTTAGTTTGATCAAAAGGAAAGCAAAAAAGAAAGAGAAGAGGAGGAAGAGAAGGTGGCAACGAGGATGAAGATAGCTAAACTGACAAGGGCTACTGCTCTCGTTTTGACGGGTTGCTTCTTAAACTAGGTGGTAAACCACTGTATTGCTTTCCGCTACTGTTGCTGCTTCAAGCTTCTAGCTTCAAGTGCTATGTATGCCACCTCCTCTTTTTATTCATTCTTTTTCTTCTTTTTCGTTCGATGATGCCCCATAGATGCAAAATGGCCAAAAGAACCCATCGCATTTTATTAATGAGAACGGGCTCGTTGGGCTTTTTTTTTTATATTTCTTTCTATTTCAATATTGAGCTACTGGGCCAACCAAGACACTGGGCTCACTTTTTTTTTCTTTTCTTTTATTTTCTTCTACGTTAAGATACTGTCAAGCTCACCTCATTGAAAATTTGATTCACACAGTGGGCCTCATAATATTTGAGCACTACAATAAGTATTTATATGTATATATTTTTTTAAAATGCCGTATCCGTATCCTAAAATTTTCAAGTCGGTTTATCGAACCCTTGTTCCCCGTGTCTGTATCTGTACCCGTGTCCGTATTTGGGCATCTTAGATTTATAGCAATAAAAGCAGGATTATTGGAAAGGCTATCATGGGCTTTAGCTGTTCTTTATTGCTTTTTGTTTATTGTTCTTAGCAAGGACTTTAGCTTCTTTTTGGAGGGTTGATGCTTCAGAAATTGCTTCCGACGAAATGTCAAGACCCTTATTCTTTAGTGAAGAATGCAGTAATTGTGTTCATATTCTTTAGTCAAGCATACAAGTGCTCTGTTTCTGTGTTCATGTTTAGAGATAGACATGCTGGCTTATGGCCTCAAAATGGCGTTCTGATTTAACTTGCATGCATATGTACATGCTTCTATTTTCTTTTACATCAGAAATGTTCACCTATGAGTGGAAAACAAAATGTTCACATCCGGTCCAGCTCTAAGGTGCCCTCCTTCAATCATTCCAGCCATTTCTGCTCTTTCCCTCCATCACCGGTGAGTCCACAACTACCACTCACACTATTGGATTAACTATAAATCATCACCACCCAAAAAAAAAGATATTTTCCCATATTTTTTTAAAACCATTAAGCATTTGGGTTGGTTAAATCATGGGGTAGGAATACTGTTATTGGGCTGATATTTTGCCCAACCCTAGCACATTTCCACGACAAGACCTTTCCATCCCTCTACGCACACTAATTGGCTTGCTTCTATTGGACCCCATGACTTGCATCACATATATTATAGTATGTGATCTTATCATTGGGGAGCATCTGGGTGGGCCCCAAGCTTCGGCTTGCACTTGGGTTTGTTAGAGGTTCAGGGTTCACCCAAGTCCATTCAATCCTATAGGTGTCACTTAGGGTGTGTTTGGATGTGAGGTAGATTACAAGCAGAGTAAAATGAAAATTTTAAATTTCAAAATTTTCCCTTCTTTTCTGAAAAAAAATTAAATCTCCTTCATTCTTTTTCAAAAAAAGTCAAAAAGTCATCAATAAATTACAAAAAAAATTCTACCTTTCATGCAAAAAGTCAAAAAGATTCCATATCAAGCAATTAAAAACAAAAAAATCATCTTAACCCCATCATATATTATTCTTTTTTTATTTTGGGTTTACCCTACTTTATTTTACTCCACCCCACATCCAAACACACCCTTAGAGTTCCATAAGTCTATACTACATGAAACCTTTTTAAAAAGTGTATATGAAAAGAGTGAAGTTTGTCAACAGCATAAAATCTTAAAATAAGAGGTTGCAAGGCCTCCTATTGTTTTTTTGGGGTTTTTTTCTTTTTTGGCTTAAATAAGGGCAAACGGGCAGCTAAAAAATGGTAAAAGAAAAAAAAATCGCAAAACAACTAATCTAGAGCAGAGATCATAAGCAAGCAAAAAAGTGTATACATAACCAAAAAGCGTAGGCTGAGAGATGAGCAAAAGAGTATGCATTCTCAAAAAACATTAAACTTTAAGATGCTTGCAATAATGAAGAGCTATCACCCAGCAATAGTTGTAAGTTCAGGTACGATGAAAACTTGTTAGAGTGTATTTAATAAAGAATATTCAACTGTGACTTTGGTAACCATTAGTGTTGTTGTTTGGAAAGTTCAAATCTTATCCCCAATTGCATATTAGCCATTGGTTATTTGGTTGGGGTTTACATTTCAAGTAATTGGTTAATCTCTGCAACTTCTCTAGCTTATGATTATTATTTGAGCATTGGTTATTATGAAATAACTTTTTTTTATTTCGTTATATGTCTTGCAATTGATCATTATATGGATCATGTGACCAACATGAGTATGTATGAGTTCTATGAAGCTGTTTTAACATAGAATTTTTGTTGCATGCCTTGACTAGCAGTTGTTTTTTTGTAAATATTTAATTCGAGCATTAAGCTTGAGCTTGGTCTTACTGGAAGGATATCTAATTACAACATCCTAATTACATTGCCAAAGAGGGACTAGAGTCTAAAAGAGTGGAGAATTGGGAGCCACTTCATACTCTCTACATGACCAAAGAGGGACTAGCTAGTATATTTCTAATCAAGGTGTGTCACACCGCTGCAAGATATCCACGACATGTTTCATGGAAGGCCTATGAGAAGGCTCTATCACAGTGCAGTTGAGCCTCAGGTTGAACACCAAAATCATCTCATTCAAGTAGATAGGTTCTTGTTTAAGCCCCTCATCAAGTGCATCCACCAAGTCCTTCCCCTCCTGCAAATGATGCCACGCCCATTCCATAAGACCGTTGCACCCATCGCACGTGCAGCATGCTTTCTTTCCTGTCGTCAGCTCAAGCAACACGACCCCAAAGCTATATACATCGCATTTCTCATTGGCTCGAGCCCAGACTGCGTACTCTAGAGCAATGTACCCGAAAGTGCCGGCTATGGTGGAAAGGGTCTCGGGCTCTCCCTTTTTGGCCCGCATCCGAGCAAGCCCAAAATCTGCAATCCGGGCCTTGAATTCAGAGTCCAGAAGGATATTGCTGGAGTTGACATCTCGGTGGATGATGGGAGGTGAGCAGGAGTGGTGCATGTAGCAGAGCCCCTTGGCTGCATCCACTGCGATCCGGAATCGGCTTGGCCAATCTAGCAGTCCTGATTCCATTGTTACTGCACCGTTTCTCTTCTTAAACAGCCAGTGGTCCAAGCTCCCGTTCTCCATGTACTCGTACACGAGAAGCTTCGAATCCTCACTGGAGAAGCAACATAAAAGTTTGACAATATTAGAGTGTCGGATCCAACCCAGTATCTCAATCTCCGCCTGGAATTCTTTATCCAGATTTGCATCTGACTTGTTGCTATTTGAGATTTTCTTCACGGCCACCACCATGCCATTATCACCCGCTGGGTTCTCCGCGGAGATCCGATACACCTTCCCGGATCCTCCGCACCCAATAAGGTTGCTTTCGAGCAGCCCGGTTAAGATGTTGTCCTCCGTGAAATCCAGCAGTTGGAACGAGGTAAACTTCCACGTGTCGAGATCCTTCTTCTCATGTCTCTGCTCTTGCCTGTTCTTCCTGTTGCTGCTGCAACGTTGTGCAACGAACCACGTGAGGAAAGTGAGAATAATGAACCCCGAGATGGACAAGATGGAGAGCAGAAGTCGGGCCGATATTTTGGAGGAGGAATGGCAGGAGCGGATGTTAATGAAGTGGTTGGGGTTGGATGCGCATAGTCCGGAGTTGTTGAGGAAGCTGATGTTGAACTCAAGCCTGTCAAACCCATCTGGGATCTTTCCGCTGAGTCTGTTAGAGGACAGATCGAGTTTGTGAAGGTGACTGAGTTCCGGCGGGATCTCTCCGGAGAGTTGGTTTCCTGATAGGTCAAGAGAGTTGAGCGCATAAATAAGCCCGATCACTGGAGGAATTCTGCCGGTGAGCTGATTTTTGCTGAGATTGAGGGTGTTAAGAGATAACCACGGTGCGAAATTAGAGGGTATCTCTCCGGAGATTCTGTTTTCTTGTAACTCAAGCATCTGCAGCCAAGAGAGTGCAGTCAGCGTTGTCGGAAGTTTTCCAATAAACCCGTTGCGATTCAGTCGTGCGGTTTTCAAGTTGGAGCATTTGCCGAGGGACTCCGACAGGGTTCCGCTAAGATTGTTATAGGAAACGTCGAGCAGACGGAGTTTGCTGCTGTTGCACAGATTTTCCGGCAGCTTGCCAGATAGTCTGTTAATGGAGACATCAAGATTCACAAGATAGGAAAAATAAAGTCCTAATTCTAGAGGCAGAGCTCCCGTCAAGCTGTTGTTGGAGAGATCGATTTCCTTCAGAGAACGTAGCCGGCCAATAGCCACCGGGATCTCACCGGAAAGTTGGTTTTGGAAAAGTTAAAAATACGTCAAATTCACAAGTTTTCCAAAATCTTCTGGAATTGTTCCAGTGAGTTGGTTTATAGAGAGATCTAAGTATTTCAGGCCGAGAGCCTCAACCGGTCTCGGAATATCACCAGACAAGCTGTTGTTGGAGAGAGAAACTCGGAACAAATTCTTCAATCTGAACATATCACTCGGAATGTCGCCGCTCAATTTATTGTCTGAAAGGTCGAGGTACTCGAGATAGGTCAGATTCGTGAGAGATGCAGGAATCTCACCGACCAGATTCGAGTTCCAAATCCAGAGATACTTGAGCTTCTTCAATCGGCCGAACTCAGGCGGGATTCTCCACTGTGGCATGATCGAAAGCCCACCGAGATACAAGGTTTCGAGATTTTCCAGATCCGCCATCTCCAAAGGGACAGATCCGTTGAAGAGGTTACGACCGAGGAAGAGACCGATGAGATTCGACAAACGGCCGATAACCAGCGGGATGTCGCTGGTGAAGTTGTTGCCGTCGAGGTAGAAGTAGCGGAGGGAGAAGAGGCGGTCAGTGTCAGGAGGCAGGCGACCGACCAAGTCATTCCACGAGATGTCGAGGTAGTGGAGATTGGAGCAGTTGGAGAGGTAGATGGGGAAGGGGCCGGGGATGTTGTTATGGGAGACGTCGATTTGGGTGAGATTGGTGAGTTGGCAGATGGAGGAGGGGATTGGGGAGAAGAGGTTCTTGGATGAGAGAAGGATTTCGGTGACGGTGCCATCGGTGGTGCATGTGATCTCAGGCCAGGAGCAGTGGTCTCCATTCGAGTCGTCGGTCCAATTGGAGAGGGAAGGTGGGTTTCCCCATTCTCTCTTCAGATTTAGAAGAATTCCCTGCTCCTGCTGCTGTTGTTGTGAGTTTTGTGGTTGGGGATTTGACTGCAAGGGAAGGGAGTGGAGGAACAGGATCAGCAGCACAATGGGAGAAACAAAACGGGATAGTGTAGTTCTCATCATTTTTGCAAGGAGGGAGCTGTTCTGTGTTCTGCTTTTCCGTTCCCACTTGAGAGAGGTCGTGATGTAAATAGTGCACGAGTCAGTTAGTGTTTGCCACAATCGCTCGAGCCAATCAGTTAGTCAATTAAAATACTATTATTTTATTTTAATTTTTATATTCTCACACCAAATGCACAATTTGTTGGGTTTTGTCTTGTATTCCGGTTTAGCCGGATCGGTCGTCTGATTTAGCTAGAACCGAGGCTCAGGGTTAGGGGTATTTTAGTTATTGTGTATGGGTTTTCTTGGTGGCCAAGAAAGCGGGAACTATATATTGATGTACTGTAACCCTAGATCCGGAAGGGGATCAAGATGGGATCATAGTAGATGAATTCTCTCCTCCCGTAGACGTAGGCAAGTTGCCAAACCACGTAAAACCTGCTGTGTCATGTGCGTGATTGCTTGATGGTGTGATTGCTTGCGTAGATCGTAGTAAATCCGTTGATCGCGGGTTGTTTCCGTATTGCGCCGCTTTTCCCAATAAGTGGTATCATAGCGAGGTTGAGATAGCTGGTGGTTTTGCAATTGACGGATCGCGTTGGATGTGCGTAGAAGAAGGGGATCCACGGCTTCTTTGTTACAGGGAAAGATAGGGCTCAGATTTTTGTTTCCGAAGCAGAGAAGAAGAAGGTGATCTTGGTTGGGCCACAGTCGGAGAAGAAGACAATCGAGTCTCCTCCCTCCTGTTCATCGTTGCCAGGCCCAATCAGAGAGAAATCGTCGGTCCAGAAAAAAAAAAAGAGATCCGGTACTTTCGGTTTCTTTGGCAGAAAGCAGGGAGCCGTGCGCATCATCGCCCTCGCCGCTGCTGCTGCTGCTTTGGTTGGTTGTAGAATTGAGCACGAGGACAACCGGAGGAATGGAAACAAAAAAAAAAATGTCACTAACCTGTCGTCGCCGGCCGTCGGTCCCCGCTGCCCGCCGTTGCCGTCGCAGTTGTCGCCGCCGCTGGTCCCAAGCCGCCGACGCCGGACCAGGATGCCAGAGCCGCAACCGCCGCGGCCACTGCATCTTTGCACCGTCTGCAGCTGGGTTGCAGACCCAGCCGCAGAGAAGGAAGGAGACGACCCAAATTCGGGTTTCTGGGTCTGGGTTTGGGTCAGGTCCACTTGACCTGACCCGCTGTGCAGAAAGCCCAAGCAGCAACAAGTCGGGTTTGGGTTCCTGGTTGGGTCAGTTCAACCCGACCCGTGAGGAGCAGCCCAACGACAGCAGCGAAGTTTGGTTCCGGGTTAGGTCGGACCCGAACCCGGTACGGTAAAGAAGCCCAGCAGAGCGAGCAGTTCAGTTCAGTTCGGGTCAGGTGAACCTGACCCGGATCCATTTCAGAAGCCCAGTTTGCCAGCAAGTCGTGACGTCAGCTCGGTCAATAGGTAGGTTTGACCAGATTTGCGGCTGAAATTGTTTCTACGATATCTTGATCGTCCGATGTCCGATCGGAGATCCGTTTGCGCCTACGGACTCGTTGTGAGGAGATCTACGCGTATGTGGAAGAAGATGGGCTGGTCAATGGTCAACATGGATGTTTGACCAATTGGAGTGTAGAGAATTAATTCTGCGATATCGAAGCCATCCGGAGTCGGATTTCAGATCCATTTCTTCCAGCGTGCTCACGGTGATGAGATCTACGAGGCAGATAAAAACTATTGGCAGTTTGATGGGCAGAAAATTGGGGGACTGAAGAAACTGACAAATTCACGATGATAACAATGGATTCAAGCATCACGAACCAGATTGAAGTGTTTGATGGAGAAACGACTTCAGGGATTGGCAGGATAGAGTGTTAGACTCCGTGACACAGCAATGATTGAAAAGTGTTATTTGATGTCATGAATCAAAAAATGCTCCGAGTACTTTGATGATAAACTCATATCTACGTCGAAGGGATTGGGAAGGATTGACATGCCAAAGTGGAAGGAAAAAGCAAAATCGGCAGGAGGTAATGTGCAAGAAAGCTCGGATTCGGTTGAAAGGAATCAGTTTTGGTCACTACAGGTTGATGGGGGATGCTTTTTCAGGTGGAGCAGTGAAGGAGACATCAAATAACAGGGGAGGAAATATGTGGTTCAGGTGGAGTTAGATGCGACGGATCATCGGAAGATGGATTGATGGGTCTTCAATGATATCATCTAGCGGAAATACAGGAAGCCCTCAATGGAGATGATTTTCTCAGAAAAGGTAGTCTTGTGAAGGTCGGAGCAAGCCGGTTTAAGCATCGGGTCATACCTAACCCGCATGTCCTGTGCCCAACCCACCGGAACAGGCTAGAACAGGACAGTTGCAGGTTTGATGAAAAAAACACCGGGATGGAGACAGAAGGAAGGATTCACAAGGTACCAGTGAGATCCGGATTCGGGGAGGTCTTCAGTTTTGTCTTGACGGATGGAAGTTGGGTTCATTGTGTTGCAATGGTGCATGCATGTGGCAACAAATTGAGAGAGCACTTCGGAGGTTCAAGACAATGGTGTTGAGGTCAAAGGAGGCAACTGTGGCCACGTTAGGTTGTAGCATGTGCGGAGGCATACCCTTCAGCAAGGTACGTGAAGACATTACCGGGTATCTCAAGGTGACTCTGAGGATTTGCGGAATCCAAGCTAAGGTGGAGATTGTTGGGTTTTGTCTTGTATTCAGGTTTAGCCGGATCGGTCGCCGGTTTAGCCAGAACCGAGGCTCAGGGTTAGGGGTATTTTAGTCATTTGTATGGGTTTTCTTAGTGGCCAAGAAAGCGGGAACTATATATTGATGTACTGTAACCCTAGATCCGGAAGGGGATCGAGATGGGATCATAGTAGATGAATTCTCTCCTCCCGTGGACGTAGGCAAGTTGCCGAACCATGTAAAACCTGCTATGTCATGTGCGTGATTGCTTGATGGTGTGATTGCTTGCGTAGATCGTGGTAGATCCATTGATCGCGGGTTGTTTCCGTATGCGCCGCTTTTCCCAATAAGTGGTATCAGAGCGAGGTTGAGATCGCTGGTGGTTTTGCGATTGACGGATCGCGTTGGATATGCGTAGAAGAAGGGGATCCACGGCTTCTTTGTTGCAAGGAAAGATAGGGCTCAAATTTTTGTTTCCGAAACAGAGAAGAAGAAGGTGATCTTGGTTGGGCCACAGTCGGAGTAGAAGACAATCGAGTCTCCTCCCTCCTGTTCATCGTCGCCGGGCCCAATCAGAGAGAAATCGTCGGTCCAGAAAAAAAAAAAAAAAAAAGGAGATCCGGTACTTTCGGTTTCTTTGGCCGAAAGCAGGGAGCCGTGCACATCATCGCCCTCGCCGCTGCTATTGCTGTTTTGGTTGGTTGCAGAATTGAGAACGAGGACGACCGGAGGAAAGGAAACAAAAAAAAAAATTGTCACTAACCTGTCGTCGCCGGCCGCCGGTCCCCGCTGCCCGCCGTTGCCGTCGCAGCTGTCGTCGCCGCCGGTCCCAAGCCACCGACGCCTGACCAGGACGCCAGAGCCGCAACCGCCGCGGCCGCTACATCTTTGCACCGTCTACAGTTGGGTTGCAGACCCAGCCGCAGAGAAGGAAGGAGACGACCCAAATTCGGGTTTCTGGGTCTGGGTTTGGGTCGGGTCCGCTTGACCTGACCCGTGTGCAGAAAGCCCAAGCAGCAACAGGTCGGGTTTGGGTTCCTGGTTGGGTCAGTTCAACCCGACCCGTGAGGAGCAGCCCAACGACAGCAGCGAAGTTTGGTTCCGGGTTAGGTCAGACCCAAACCCGGTACGGTAAAGAAGCCCAGCAGAGTGAGTAGTTCAGTTCAGTTCGGGTCAGGTGAACTTGACCCAGATCCATTTCAGAAGCCCAGTTTGCCAGCAAGGTGTGACGTCAGCAGTGACGTCAACTCGGTCAATAGGTAAGTTTGACCAGATTTGCGGCTAAAATTGTTTCTGCGATATCTTGATCGTCCGATGTCCGATCGGAGATCCGTTTGCGCCTACGGACTCGTTGTGAGGAGATCTACGCATATGTGGAAGAAGATGGGCTGGTCAATGGTCAACATGGATGTTTGACCAATTGGAGTGTAGAGAATTAATTCTGAGATATCGAAGCCATCCGGAGTCGGATTTTAGATCCATTTCTTCCAGCGTGCTCACGATGATGAGATTTACGAGGCAGATAAAAAATATTGGCAGTTTGATGGGCAGAAAATTGGGGGACTGAAGAAACTGACAAATTCACGATGATAGCAATGGATTCAAGCATCACGAACCAGATTGAAGTGTTTGATGGAGAAACGACTTCAGGGATTGGCAGGATAGAGTGTTAGACTCCGTGACACAGCAATGATTGAAAAGTGTTATTTGATGTCATGAATCAAAAAATGCTCCGAGTACTTTGATGATAAACTCATATCTACGTCGAAGGGATTGGGAAGGATTGACATGCCAAAGTGGAAGGAAAAAGCAAAATCGGCAGGAGATAATGTGCAAGAAAGCTCGGATTCGGTTGAAAGGAATCAGTTTTGGTCACTACAGGTTGATGGGGGATGCTTTTTCAGGTGGAGCAGTGAAGGAGACATCAAATAACAGGGGAGGAAATATGTGGTTCAGGTGGAGTTAGATGCGACGGATCATCGGAAGATGGATTGATGGGTCTTCAATGATATCATCTAGCGGAAATACAGGAAGCCCTCAATGGAGATGATTTTCTCAGAAAAGGTAGTCTTGTGAAGGTCGGAGCAAGCCGGTTTAAGCATCGGGTCATACCTAACCCGCATGTCCTGTGCCCAACCCACCGGAACAGGCTAGAACAGGACAGTTGCAGGTTTGATGAAAAAAACACCGGGATGGAGACAGAAGGAAGGATTCACAAGGTACCAGTGAGATCCGGATTCGGGGAGGTCTTCAGTTTTGTCTTGACGGATGGAAGTTGGGTTCATTGTGTTGCAATGGTGCATGCATGTGGCAACAAATTGAGAGAGCACTTCGGAGGTTCAAGACAATGGTGTTGAGGTCAAAGGAGGCAACTGTGGCCACGTTAGGTTGTAGCATGTGCGGAGGCATACCCTTCAGCAAGGTACGTGAAGACATTACCGGGTATCTCAAGGTGACTCTGAGGATTTGCGGAATCCAAGCTAAGGTGGAGATTGTTGGGTTTTGTCTTGTATTCCGGTTTAGCCGGATCGGTCGCCGGTTTAGCCAGAACCGAGGCTCAGGGTTAGGGGTATTTTAGTCATTGTGTATGGGTTTTCTTGGTGGCCAAGAAAGCGAGAACTATATATTGATGTACTGTAACCCTAGATCCGGAAGGGGATCGAGATGGGATCATAGTAGATGAATTCTCTCCTCCCGTGGACGTAGGCAAGTTGTCGAACCACGTAAAACCTGCTGTGTCATGTCTTGGGGAAACTTGCCCAGGATATGTGATTAACCACGGCACACACACAGATCACACAATCAAATAATCATGAAGAAGATGACACACAGGCGATTACGTGGTTCGGCAACCTTGCCTACGTCCACGGAGTTAATCACTTCACCAACTTGAGGTTTAGGGTTACACAACATATCAATATATAGATCCCGTTTTCTTGGCCACCAAGAAAGCCCATACATAATGTCTAAAATACCCCTAACCCTGGACTTCGGTTCTGGCTAACCCAGACGACCAATCCGGCTAAACCGGAATACAAGACATAAACCCAACAATGCTAGGTTGTAGAGTGTGCGGAGGCGTACCCTTCAGCAAGGTACGTGAAGACATTACCGGGTATCTCAAGGTGGCTCTGAGGATTTGCGGAATCCAAGCCAAGGTGGAGATTGTTGGGTTTTGTCTTGTATTCCGGTTTAGCCGGATCGGCCGTCTGGTTTAGCCAGAACCGAGGCTCAAGGTTAGGGGTATTTTAGTCATTGTGTATGGGTTTTCTTGGTGGCCAAGAAAGCGGAAACTATATATTGATGTACTGTAACTCTAGATCCGGAAGGGGATCGAGATGGGATCATAGTAGATGAATTCTCTCCTCCTGTCGACGTAGGCAAGTTACCGAACCATGTAAAACCTGCTGTGTCATGTGCGTGATTGCTTGATGGTGTGATTGCTTACGTAGATCGTGGTAGATTCATTGATCGCGGGTTGTTTCCGTATTGCGCAACTTTTCCCAACACAATTAGTGTCTGTCATAATCGCTTGACCCAAACAGTTAGTCAATTAAAATACTATTATTTTATTTTAATTTTTATATTCTCACACTAGATGCACCGCAGTCGAGCGAGTCAAAAAGGATCTTTGGGCAGAGGCACAAATAAACGTATTAGACCTGCAACCTTGATTGTCAACGGAATGCGAGAATAGTTCTAAAAAATGAACTTTTCAATTATGTCCCTAGTAGTTTACCAAAAAAAAAATTGTCCGTAGTAAATTCTTAAGCAATAATTGAAAGGCCTGATTGATTGATGACCATTAAGATGTTCAATTTTGTTCAACTATTTAATTGACGAATTTGTGCAAGAGATGTGCCCGTGGCAACGTAAAATAAAAGTCTGGAAAGGGGTGTCATTTCTATAGAAGAATGAGTACAGGAGCAATAGGGATCGGGATGATGAGAGGCTTTTTCTCACGTGAGTGGGCCAATCACGGCCGTGTCTTAAATGGGCCTCCAGTACCCACCATCATCGTCATGTGGGTTACCATCCTCATCCTCCTCGCCTTTGCCAGTCGTCCGCTGTGTTCACTGGTGGCCAAGGGCAAAAGATTATGGCCAACATAACCTACTTTGCAATGAAGATGGTGATTGAGGAAAGAAACCTAGCCACAGCCGCTTGTGAACCTGGCCACAGCCACCCGCGAACCTGGTCATAACCGCCTATGTGATTCTCAACTTTTACGCGCTCAACGGAAAGAGGAAGATGACTGATGCGTGGCTGAAATTAGGCGATGATGATGTGGGGATCTGTTGTAATTTTCGTGAATTACAGTTTGGAGAATTTATACTCGTTTGAATGATTTTCTTGGTAGCTATAAATAGTTATTCATGAAATCATCAATCTCAAGTACAAATTTACCATATGAACCATGAACGGTTCAACAAAGTGTGAATTTTTTCAGTTTGTTTAAGGGTCTATTATATTTGTAAAGTTTTTATTTGACTAATTAATGTAAGAACTGTTTGGAAGAGAGAAGAAATGAACGGTCATGGGAAGGTGCAAAAGAAGAAAGGGGCTGTGGTCATGCATATTTTCTTAGGTGGAACTGTGGTTTTCGCTGCTGCAAGGGCACCGGGTCTCCCATGATCACCCAAGTCCTTTGTGAGAAAGAGGAAAATGAAGAGTTGGGCAGCTGCTGGGGATTTTTTTTCCTTTTTTACAAAAAAGAACCTCCTCTTAAATTCTTAAAACTCTGAGTATAAGGTTGCTGGTGACTAAGCATTGACGTGGATAAGTTGAACATGGGGCGCACCACAATTTGCCCACTCACCCTTAGTGTATCATTGCAACGACATAGGATTTAGGCTCTTTAAATTGTCTTTTAAGCGGGCGGGCCCAAATAGATAGTTGAATTTTGTGGGCAAACTAAGGATTTTCATGTTGGTTTTTTAGATGAATCTAGAACTTCATGTGAATTTTAAAGGTGAACCCAAGATTTTTATGTGATTTTTGAACTTTATGAGATCGAAAATCATAAGAATGAGCCTATGGCATTTTTGCTGCTTGCCCTCACTTGCATTAGATTGTTCCTATAGTCTGGTGGGTAAATTATATTTACTAAAGTTTAATGTCTACACTAGTGTTCAAGATTTTGCAATCATGAATATGTGCGTTTATTCATGCTAGATTCTCTTCACAAAGATTGAAAAGAAAGTCATTGTTTGTGGAAACTTCAGAGTCATTTCTGTGAATTGGCTCTTGTTGACTAGCTGTAAATGGAAGACTTTGACTTGCTTTTTGACTCAAGCATGGAAATTTGGGTCACTTAGCCATAAGCCTAGCCTTAAATTTACATGGAATTGTTTTACACTCTAATTTGTTTGGATGAGGGATCAATACATGCCCTAATGAACCCCAAAGGCGTAGATCTCAGAAAGAAGGTTTTCTACCAGTCCACAACTCATTTAGAGTTTTTGGAATAGATTTGGAAAGGACTCTGTTTAAAATATATACTACAATTAGCAGTGCATCACCCTAGAAGGTAACTGGAAAAATGGCATGAGACATCATGGATCTTATCATATCTAAAAGAGTCATATTCCGTCTTTCTGCGACTCCATTTTGTTGTAGAGTGTATGCCATAATTAACTGTCTAGAATACCACTTGCCATCCAAAAACTTTTAAAAATCTCCGAAGTGTGTTCTCCACCATGATCGGTTTTTAAGGTCTTGATGTTTTCTTATCAAACTTATTTTGAACTTCTTTTGCAAAAATTCTAAAATAATCAATTGCCTCATATTTGTGGGAAATAAAAAACACATGACCATAACGAGAAAAGTCATCGATAAAAGTAACGAAATATCGAGTTCTTTGTCTATTAGCCACATTCATTGGTCCAAAAATGTCAGAGCGGATGATTTCAAGGGTGGCTTTGGATCTTTTAGCCTTAGGAAATGGTTTTCAAGTTGCTTTTCCAATCAAACATGACTCACATGGAGGCATTTGTACTTGTGTGAGAGATCCAAGCATTCCTTCCCTAGCCAACCAAATCATTCTTTCCTTTCTTATGTGGCCCAAACGAGAATGCCACTTAATAGATTCAAAACTCATGTCATGCACAATTCAGAAAATTCAACCATACTATTATTAAAATCCAAAACATATAAGTCTCCTACAATAAATCCCCATGCATAAATGAAATTATTTTTCCTAAAAGAAACTCTATCTTTAGTAAAATGAAAATCAAAACCACACCTTGTGAGCGGGTAAACTAAAAGGAGATTCCATCTAATGCCAGGTAAAAATAGCGTCTCATGGAGCACCATAGTCTTCTCTGTAGACGTTGGAAGAAAATAATCACCAATCGTTAATACGTCTTCAAAAGAATTATTGCCCATGTAAAACTTGTTACAACCAACATCTATTGACCGAAATTCCTGAAGACCACTCCAATCTTTTGTCACGTGCTTAGTTGCCATTGAATAAATTTTCTATGCATTTGAACTTTCATCCACATAAAGTGCTTCAGAGTAAACTAAAGCGAGTGACAAAGTTAAGGTGTTTACCGTATTTTACTTAGGGCAAGTTTTAGCAATGTGGCTGAGTTCCTGACACGTACAACATTTGGTTTTGGCTAAATCCCTTGGCTTGTAACGCTTTTGATGTTTCTTTTAGTCTTGCTTGGATGCAGTTGGGCTTTGATCTATTTTAGGCTTATTTTCGTGATTTGTCCCCTTTTGAAACTTATTCTTTCGTTTAGTCCCATTAGGTCCTGTTCTTGACCTAGGTTGTTGATTAGCAAATAATACTTGACCCACGACTTCTACTTGAACTCTTTGTACTTCAAATTCTTAAAAATTTTGACTGCCTTAGAATGAGTCAAGATTTGTTTTATTGTACACCATGAATCAAGTAAAAATCATAAGACTGCAATGATCTTTTAGTCTTTAGTTAGTTTATTTCCTGCCCTTGCAAGATCCGCTATCATTTGACTCATTTTGCTGGGCTGGTCCCTGAGTTTAACTCTTGGGGCCATCTAATATGCATCAAATTCCATGGTCATCACGAGGTTTTACCAGCAGTAATACCACTGTATTCCTCTTTCAAGGCTTCCTACAAACTCCTTAGCTGTATTATAAGTTTCATAAGTGGGAACAAACTCAAAATGCATACTGCTCAACATGATATTACGAGCAACATGATTATCTTTCTCCCACTTATCAAAAACATATAATGCAGGCATGGGTGCAGAATCATTTTAAAGTTTGGGTCGGGTCATAACCATTTCCAAAGCATACATTATCTCTTGTTCGTTGAACAAGTAAGTCATGGACCGATACCACTTATCATAGTTGTTGCCATCTAACTTATCCCTCTTATTAAGGCAGCAATAATGCTTTTCGAAGTCATCACTGAAAATGAATAAAACAAAATGCTAATCAATGAATGCATATGCATTGGCAACATACACATACGTATTGGTTGCCCTTTTTACGTTCAAATCAATCCGAAAATTAGGATATCGTAGTGAAAACCTTTCATGCATAGGGCTAATTCGGGGCAGTAAAAAACAATGATCGTAATTAATCGGCTAATTTGATAGCATTATGCAACATAATAGCTCAATTATTATGCAATAAGAAATGCGAAAAAGGATAAATAATGAAATATTATTTAGCTAATTATCCCCTGCATAATATAGTGACTGTTAGTAAAAAAAAACAATCTTAAAATTTATATAAAAAAAAACAATACAAGCCCATGAAAGTACAAGTGCATATTAATAAAAAAAAAACTTAAGGATATCATGGCCAGCTATTAGGCCCAATGTTCTGACTTCTGACCAAATAAGTCCAACCAAAGTCTTACTATTTGGATCAAATATATATATATATATAATCCATAATTTGATTCAGATATTAAATAGATTCTGAAAACTGAAAAAATAGAAGGGATTAGTCATGATCTGAATGTAAGAGGCATTATTCCAAATCGTTGGATCGTCGAGAGGAGGCCAGTGGACCCAATCGAGACGTTGCTAACACGTAATGTGATCGGCAAAACCAAAAAAAAAAAAAAAAAAAAGGTTTATATACGTGTGCGTGAGCACTAAACCATTACTAACACATGGTCGTTGCATATTACACTCATGCCAATGTTCAATGGGACACATGGTCATATATCTTGACCATGAAAGTGATTATCCACATTCCCAGAAGTCAGATCAAATCTAAAATAACCCCAAAACAGATTCCATAATGGATCATTAAAAGAGGCATAAGGCTTATTATCCCCCTTCCTAAACAAATGCATGTCTATATCATACTGATACATGATAGAAACACGTGGATTTGAGGCACTCGTAAAGGCATGTATGGACACATGTCCGATGAAAGTGTGTGAGGCACACTCTCATATACCATGAGGCCTCTAGAATTGCATAAAATTAGGTGGTTATGAATTCAAGTGCAAGTGTGCATTGGTGTGAAGCCATCACCATATTATTAAGCCCACCTTTGAAACAAATCTACACCATAGAGGTGTGATCCCATCTAGAGATTCATTGGCGTGTGGATAAAAAAACAAAGGAAACAAAGAAATCACTTGCAACCAGTGAGAGTGCAACGTACTTAGCCCCCACTGTATCCACGGCTCCAATCCGTTCCGATATGCAAGTAATGATCATTCTAATCAAATCCCACTAAAAATGTGGCTCCTAGTAATTTAATGAGATTAGTGTAGGGTTTCCTCAGACGCTACAAATATTAATTCAATCCTCGCGTGAGCACGCAGATGTGGCTTTGATACCAGTGATAGCTTTTGATGTTGCAGAAGCGTAGATCAGGATCACAGGGCCACTATAAACACAATTAGGATAGCGCCAGCTTGGATCAAGCAATGGACATAGAAATCCTTGACTATCTAGTAGAGATCAGCCACGTCGGATTCATTCTTCACAATCGCAGGGTAAGGATGGACACTCTTTTTTATGGAGAAGATGGTGATAAATGACTTATCTCTATTGATTATAAATATTCCAGTGCTCTACTACCACTCAACTATATCTATTTATAGTAGTTGACTTAGTAGATGATAGACTCCAACTCAAATTATAATAAGATAAGAAAGAAGAGTTGGAAGTTTAGAGCTGGCAAAATCTAGCCCGACCTGCTAACCCGATCCGACCCTACCCGTTTCCAACCCACCTAACTCGACCTATTTGAAATACGGGTTGGGTTAGGGTTATGGTTTACCAACCCATATAAAAAGGAGTCGACTTAAGGTTGACCCACCTAATCCGCCCTAACTCGTTTGACCAATTTAAATTTTACTAAATTACCACAACTTTCTAATTTTCATGTGACTGTTCTTATTCATGTGAGCAATAAACTATCTACTACTAATCTTTTGTAGAGGAGTTATGTAAAATTTTAATACTTAGAATATAAAACTTTGTTTTTTTATTTGAAAATATGATTTTTTTTTAGTTGAAATATTGATATGTGTTTTTTTATTTTTATGTTGGCATATAAATTTACCTCTAAAATATTGATATAAATGAAATACAATAACGTTGATGAGTCTTATATTTATACTCAAATATGGAATTATAAAATTAAACAAAAATTGAAAATGGATTATCTTAAATTCTCAATAAATGGGCTAGAAAATATTATAGATTCCCCATTTTTTACACCTTGAAAATTGATAAATTATAAATTTATGCTCAATGCAACATTGTAAATAAATCTAGTTGTAAAGAGAGCTTTATAAATTAAATTGGGCGACATAAAATGAGTTAAAACATACACAAAATGGGACTTGAATTTGTTAAGTGTGGTCAACCTAACCCAACCCGCATCAAATTCGAGTTAGGCGGGTTGGGTCGGCTTGACCTACTACGGGTGAAAATTAAAGGTTTCCAACCCGTTTTTAAAATAGGTCAGGTTAGGGTTGGAACTAATAAATTTGGGTTCGGGTTGACCCAAAACGAATTTGTTCAACCCAACCCTCTACCAGGTCAGATTGAAATAGACTCTCTCAAATGGAGTTTGAATCTTAAAAGGATAATCACATCTTCTCTTTATCCAAATAGACTCATTTGTGAAGGGTATCCATCTATGTTTGGGCTACCCATGAGTGAATCCCGTCACAAATGCCAACAGTTTTAAGTACTGTTGTTACTGTTTTTGCTCTTTTAGCGTTTCTCTTTTGCTAGGTTGAGCTACTGGTCCTAGAATATTACTTTTAAGTTGAGGAACCAGGGCATCATCCCTAGGCACTAGTGTGTTGGCTACTGTTTGACCTCTTTGTGATATTGTTTTTGTGTTAATTTATCTTGTCAGGCTACTTCAGTCCGCATGTGAATGATGGAAAACCCATTGTTGAGTCCCACATTGGAATAAGGGTATGGTGGTTTTTTTCTTCTTCTTGTTTTAAGGTTTCATTCTCAGAGGGCAGAATTCAGTGGGCCATTATTGTAAAATCTAATCCTCTCACGCTCAATATCCAAGGAGAGTTTAGAATACCTATTTCCAAATAATGAATATAATAATATACTAGCTTGACCACAGGTGCTTAAAGCATGGACATGTAAATTTAAAAAAAAAGTTATAAGATTCGTCATTATAGTATCATTAGGGGTCAAGATTTAAAAAAATAACCAATTTTATAAACTGATCGTAATTAAAGTTTTACCAATGACAATGTTCAAAGCTTAGAAAATAAAAATTCTTGAAAATTTATAAAGCTTTATGAGAAGTAAGAAATTAATACAAATTTTTTGTGACATTGGGAATTATTCATTGGGATATAAAATATTCTGGTTTTCCTTTTAATTTTGATCAAACATTTTAATCATGATCGATATTATAGATATCAAAGTAATGCTTACATGCTCCAAGAGAGAGTCAGTTGTCGAAGGAAGACTACTCCTTTAAAATGGAAGTTGCCGAAATTGAAAGGCAGCGAGCACAAGAGAGGAAGGAGAGGCGGTGCGCAACTCATGGCTCGGATGCTGATGAGAAACCCACGTCTCCATCACCAACTTCTCGTCGTCGAATCAAGGACCAGGCCCAAGCCAAGATGAGCTTCATCAAATCCTTCTCCTCCTCCTGAAGCTCCCAAACCCGAGAAGAAGATCGCTGACCGTCTATCTGCCATTATCGACGCCGTTAACGATCGCAAGCTTCCTCCCGAGCTCCGTGGCCGATCCAACGCTGTCAGGTATAACATATCTAATCCTCAATTCAATTTATATACACCACCTTCGTACACGAATCAAGTCAGATAAAAAGAAGGGAATTTTGATTGCCCAGTGGATGTTTGTGGAATTGCCTACAAGGTGTTGTTGGGTTTTTTTTAGCTTCTTTTGATTGATTGATTGATTGGCTGCTTTCGATCTTTGTGAGCTTTTTGCAATTGGGTTTCTAATTAATTCACAAAAGATGTGGTCTTTCTTATCAAATTCAAGAAATCCATTTTAGGTTGTATTCAAAGTAGTGAAATCTGGGGTTGGCTGTGGGCATCCTTGTGCAATGCGAAAGCGCAGAATCCTACTTCTTCCCCCACTATTGGACTTGCTAAATCCTCTCCATCACGGAAAAATAATTTAAAAAACATCTGCTTTTTCCATGTGGAAAATATAGGATCCTTCTGTCATCAACAGCGTCCTCTGGGAGTTCTAATTTTCCACTCAATTCTATTTACAAGTGTGTTTTAAATGACCCCCTCCCTTAATCATATTTCCTTTCCACTTATTATGGGGCTAGTGTGTGTAACGTTAGAATTCGAGAAATTAACAAATTTTCTATTATGAAAATGGTTGCGTTCGTTTGGGTATTGGTAAAAATAGAGTTTCATGGAAAAAAAACTACATGGTTTTTACACTAGGATGGAATTGATATCATCACTATGGCCCGACTGCAAGATTCAAAGTTTGGTTGAAACTCCATTAGAAGACAATGACAACTATAACATGGACGATGATAATATTCTCTATGCCAAATTTGTACTATAAGCTTGTTGGGAGTTTGGTTCATTTAACCTTCATTGGACCTGATATTGCCCACGCTGTTAATATCCTTTGTTGATTCATGAAAAATCTACAACATTCCATCTAGCTGCAGCTCGTAATGTTCTTGCTTATGGGCTGGAACCTGGATGTCCCAATTCTTGACAACCAACCTCAAGTTGGTGTATGCACCTTGCCAATTCATTGATTTTATGGAAATGTAAGAAACAGAGTTGTGTTTCAAAGTCCTCAACAGGGGCTGAATATCGAGCTATATCATCTGTTTGCTCCAAAATCATCCTCTCCATGGTTTACTTTCCAAGCTTTGTTTTCCTCATAAAGTCATAATTGTCCCATACCGCTTAATGTGGATAATATAAGTGCTATTGACGTCACAACCAATCCAATATTTTATGAGCTCACCAAACATATTGAAGTGGATTGTTATTCTATATGAGAAGCCGTTGGTCTCAAAATCATCACCCTTGCCCATATGCCATCAAATCTCCAAATTGCTAATATTTCACAGAGGCTTTACCATGTGAGTCTGTGACTACCATCAATTCTTCAAATGCAAATTGTTCAGGGTTGATTCCCAAGCATCATTTTGAGAGGGTTGTCTAATGTACAGCCAACAGCATAGATGACCATTGGTAAATGACTCCTAATCCTGCTGTAAACTAATTGGTAAGTTTTTGGAACACTATGATTAGGATATATGCAGTTAAAATTCTAACTTATCCTCTTTGTATAAAAAACAAATATAAATAGACCTCTATGGGAACTAAAGAACCGCAAAGCTTCTCTCTCCAGTCTCTCTCTTTTCAAACTGTATAATTACATGCACGCATTAGTTGTGCGGACTTCAAATGGAGTTATGGTTTGGGGTGTCTAGTCAGTTTTTCAAAAACGAGTTTATTCTACTTTCCTCTTCTACTGATGGTATTCTGAAGAGGACTTGGGCTTTCTTTCATATTTCATATTTTGTTAAACCATGTGTCACCTCAAGAATAAGTTTGAATCTTGATAAATTTTCATTGAATAGGTCAGAAACTGATATTATGAATATAGTAGAGCAAAGAATATTGCATTCCATGGAAGAAGGCCAGTTTGAGAACTTACCAGGGAAAGGTAAACCCCTGGAGTTGAAGACTAATCCACATGCTGATCTTACAAAAGACACCTTGTATAGGATTCTCATGAGAAATGGATGTGCATCTGAGTGGGTTGAAGTCAACAAGGAAATACGTTGCAAATCATTGAATGGCGACTGTCCCTGAAAAAAGCATGGGCTAAAAGACTGGATGGACATGATGCCAAATGGGTTGAAGAATCAGAGGCTCTCAAGGCACAGCTGTGTGCAATCAATGACAAGGTAACCATTTTAGCATTCTCTCTAATATTATTTATATGAAAAAAAATGTTTAAAGCACCCAATAGAACTTCTATAGAAAATGATGAGTGCAAATGAAAAATGCAAACTAAGTTTCAAATTAAACATTTTGCAGGTTCTTCATTATAATCTCATTGTACCATTTGGGCGGCAGATGTTCGGACTTAAATGGGAGAAAGAATTAAGTCAAATGGAAAAATGAGATATTGTGCACTGTGTTTATTTTTGGTATCTTATGTCCCCCACAAGCATGATGTAGGGATTGCAATGTGTTGTGTTGCTGCATATTTTTGTTCACTAGGCACAATAAACATGCATTAGGGCAACGCATTGGCAGAAGTATTTATTCACACCCATGCGTAAATTTTAGTGACCAAAAATATATGTTTATATAATAACAACAGTGCGTACACTTGTAGCTTTATCTTGCCGACAAGACAATGCTAATGTCCTCTGCTATGTGATGTGTTAGTGCATATTTTTGTTCGCTAAATGCGCAATAATCATCATGCGTAAGGGCAATACATTACCGACGTATTTAGTTATACCTAGAATAGATTTGAGTGACAAAATAATATTATAATACATGTGTGTATGTATAATAATTGCAAGGCATAGACTTGTAGTTATATCTTGCTGACAAGACAATAATAATAGCCTTATAGTTGTATCTTGCTGACAAGACAATAATAATGGCATTTACCAAATCAGTCATTGACTTTTATTTTTCTTTCATGCTTTCCGCTTGTTATGAACCTATGCTATTGATGTTATTTCTAATTGTACGAGCAAATAATTCTCACTTTTTTTCACACCTCATTTAACTTCTGAAAGAAATACATACGTAGGATTGTTACACATAATGGTTGCTAAAAGATTGCAACAAATGGATAAATGGATTTTAAGTGTGATCTTATCAGCCCCACTCGAAGTGGATGGCATGTCTGGACGGTCACTTGGGTCTATAGATTTGAAAAGCTTCAGGAGTTGAATTGAGTCCTTTGCTCATTATATTTGCTAATTGGTCATCACTAGATATGTAGACAACTTGTAAAAGGCCACTAGTAACACTTCCTCCAAAAAAACATTTTTAGTATTATGTGTTCACACATGAAAACTGGATTGGCCGTGAGATGGGTGGCACCAATATTGTCAAAATGTAAAATTAGACTGATTTAGGTTTGACTCCCCTATCTTTTAGGATAATGATAGCTATTGTTATCTTGGATGGAGTAGATAAGGGAGAACAATAATCAGCTTCAAAGCTTGATTTGATATTGTAGATTGCCTAGATGTAGATTACTACCGATTTGGACTAAGGAAGATGGTTGAGCCTGATATGGAATCTTGGTCATCAATGCAACTGTCCCAATCAGCATCACAAAATGCATGTATATTAGGGGCACTTGGTGGAGGCAATCCAAAGACCATAATCAATTGTCCCTCTTAAGATATCAAAGGTTGCCTTTGGCAGCATCTAAACATGTTGTGCATGAAGCATGTATAAACCAACATATCTTGTTTAGGGCATGATGCAGGACGATGTTAAACCTAGCCTAATGCAATGTAATTGATGTGATGAAATCAGAAAATTAATTAATTAAAACAGAAAATTCAGATCTGACTCAATACCAACAGTTAGTTAATTCCAAGGGATGGATCAGCCATAGATCTAGATCCCTTTTTACAGATCCCGCAGTAATAGTTCTTCAGATTTGAGAAGTGGATCTTAATGGAAGGCAGAACTTCCAGCACTTAGGGCTTCATTTGTGAAGAAAGGGTTTCACCAACTAAAATATAGCCAAGGTGTTCAATTTCAAATCTGGGGTTACTGGATCCAGGCTATATTCAGTAGATCTGAAATCTTATGGTTACTTGAGAGTGCTCAGGAAGGGAAAAGTAGAAAAGATAGAAGTTACCTTTGTTGGGCTCTCACCAAACTCCAATCACAGGAGGCGTTAATGGTGGTTGGCAAGAAAGGTGGCTTGCGAACCAATTGGAGAAGAAGAAGAAGCACCTTTTCTTATTCCAGAATCAAGTTTCATACATGCAACATAATGGTGAAATACCTAGATCTAGACTTAAAGGGCTTCTCGGACCCAAAAAGGAAAAGAAATAAACATAAGACAAGAAAGAGAAGAAAGAGAAGAAAAAAGGAGGGGGGGGGGGGGGGGGGGGGGATGTGCGCAAGATGGACTTGCCCACGTCTTGGGATAGACTTGCGCACACTTTTTTTTTTTCAATTATGAATGCGGTCCCCCTTTTTTCTCTCTCACTTATTACATAGACAAAACATGGGTCCCTTCTCACTAATAGACTCTAATAAAAACTAACATGGGACCAAACCAACTAAATAATTAAACTAGGGGACTAACAAATAAGTTATGGGACCAAATAAATTAAAACATGGGACCCAATGACATAAACAAATTAAAACATGGACCCAAACAAATTTAAATCGAGGGACCCCTCCACTTTCTTCAATCCATGTGACACTTCCCTATGTGGGGCCTTCAATGTAATTGTGCACATGGGCCTTCGATGCTCCGCCCTCATGATCAATCAAAATCTAACCGTCGGATCTCCTCCGAAAGACAATCCAACGGTGGATTTGTGTTCTCTTCGTGATCAAAGTCAGAATATTGATCATCCAACCAGATTAGAGCTTGATCCACTGCCCTACGCCTTCTTCTTTGATACACTTTGAATGATTTTGGGGAATTTGGTAAATTTGGTATGATATCCCCATCAGGGCATAGGCAAGATCAAGTCTTGTCATAGTCCAATACTGTAAGGAGCCTACTATTCTTCTATATTCAGTGCCGTCACATAGAAGTTCACCATCATATTGAGATAATAGGTTGCAGATGGAGTGGAAATCAATGTGCAACCATCCATGTTGAAACAAGATAAAATATCCATAGGATACTTCATTAGACTTACGAAGAATCCCTTATCCGATCTGTGGGCTTGCATACCTAAGAAAAAGTTTTGGTCCCCCAAATTCCTCGTGTCAAACTGAGATGGGCAAGGTGTCCATCGATCATGGCATTAGTACCTTTGGAATTACTTTCTACGACAATAAGATTGTCCACATAAAGCAGTTAAATAATAGTGGATGCACCATAACATTTGATGAACATGGGATGATGAATACGACAACGGCAAAACCCCAAATGGATTAGATAAGAATTGAGGCTTTGAAACCAAACTCTTGGGGATTGTTTGAGTCCATAGATGGATTCGTGAAGCCTTCAAACGTAAGAAGAATTTAGTGGATCCACAAATCCTGGGGGCTGTGCCATATATAACTCGTTAGATAATCTACCGTGCAAGAAAGAATTTTTCACATCTAGTTGGAAGGGCCATTAATGAGATAGAGCCTCAAAAAGAACAATCTTGACCAGTTGGGGCTTCGCTACCGGCCAAAACGCATCATCAAAATTAATCCAATTTTCTTCATGGTAGCCCCTGGCAACTAGGCGTAGGTGGGCTTTGTCTTTCTCAGGTGAGCCATCCGACTTCTACTTGATTTTTTTATATAGCCACTTACATCCAATAGTATTACCATCTACCATCAGGTAAAGGTGGAACAGGAGTCCATGTGCCTCGTTTTAAGCCTGAATTGACCTCATCATTCATTGCTAGCCTCCAATTGCAGTTTACAGGTCTCGTCCCTAAACCTTGTATTCATGTGATGCTTCAATTGTCCAATCAAATGTATCCTAATTTGGAGTGTCCACAACAAGCATTGCCCACAATGGGGCGTTTGTCCTTGATGGTGTTATGGCTAGTGGGAAGGAAAATGTTGGTGTTGATGGTTATACGGGTGATGGAATTTGAATGAGAAACTATTGATTGGTGTGGGGAGATGGATTAGTTAAAGTTGTGGATGACTGGGACCATGGAAAATTGGTCTCGTCAAATTTAACTTGTCAAGAGACAAACACGTCTGTCAATGATTTTTCACTGTAACCCTTATGATGGGGCTATAACATGAGAAAACACAGAGTAGTTGTAGGAGAAAATTTGTATGGGCTATAATGTCGAACATAGTACATCCAAACACCTTAAGATGATCATAGGTTTGTCTAATGCCGTAATGAATTCTGAAGGGACAATCATTTTTGGGAAAGGGTGTTGGTAGGCAGTTAATGATATGGGCACTTGTAAGAAATGCTTCAACCCACAAAGAATATGGAGCGGCTGTTGATCAAGGGAGTGCAACCCTTAGTTGTGTTATGGCAAATATTGGCGATTTTTCCTTCTAGAAACACTATTTTGTTCTAGTGTATGTGGAGAAGAAATTTTCTGAATATTCTACATTTTGACAAATGCAATATAAATTCATTTAATGTGAATTCCCCACCACATTTGCAATATATGTATTTTTTTTGTTCAAAATAATTTTTCAACATTATGTTGAAGTCGACGCACTTAGTAAAGGATAAAACCGAGTATAATGACTAGAGGAAATGATGAAAAACACATAAAATCCATAACTAGGGAATAGTATTTGAGTCTGGCCCCATACATCAAAGTGAATAGTGCAATGGAAATGGAGCTCTTTTACTCAAAATATGAGAAGCAAGTCTAGTCCTCTTTCCAATTGCACAACTTTCAACTTTCACAAAGATGATAAAGTTGTGGAAAAGTAAAATGAACAATTACATTTGATAATTGACACTAATCGAAGGTAATGCGTGTTCAAGCCGTGGGTGCCATGAGGTAGTAGTTGTGCCTTGATTAGAGATGAAAACAATGTTTTTTTGAATCAAGAGAATGAAGTCCACCTTTACGAGTCCCGTTGGCAAGGGTTGTCTAAGATACCTAGTCCTTCACATAAAATTTGATGGAACAATCATCATCTTTGGTAAATTGACTAATTGCAGTGAGATTTCTCCCAATTGAAGGAAGAAGAACATTCTTGAGATTTAGATTTCTAGATGGAGCTTGTATTTCATGGGTAAGGCTAATCATCACCTATATATAATCTCTCATTTCCATTGTAAGGATGTAGGCTAGAGAGGGTTCTTGGATTATTTGTAGTATGTGCAGAGGCACCCTTATCACGATACCATGACTCATCGATTGCATCTTGAAGAGAAAGAACTACTAAGGCTTGAGGAAGAGGATCAATTATTGTTTAGCTACTTGATAGAATTCATTGAATAGATGCCAACATTGAAGGCAATGTGGCATTGTATGTATTATGTTGCAAACTTGGCAGGTGAGCTTTGAAGTAAAGGTCAAGGCATTGTATGTATGGCATTGTATGTTGTAAACTTTACAGGTGAGGTTTGAAGTAAAAGTCATGGCATTGTATGTATGGCATTGTATTTTGTAAACTTGACAGTTTGGCTTGAAGTAAAGGTCTCTTTGGATTGATCAGCATGGATGAATGAACTATCTCTTATGGCCTTGGAAGTGTCCTCAATTATTGTTACTATGTTGATGACAGCCACAAACACAACCTTGAGGTCGTCTTCATATTGGGCAACCATGGCAGATGGTTGTTCGGGCTCAATAAAATCATCATATGACTGTACATCGGCAATACTTCTTTGACTGTCGGTTAAATGTCCCCACTTTGAATGGCGGTTTGGACAACATTGTAGTCGCTGTCTAGGCCCTTCAAGATCCATGAAACTTTATCTTCATCTAGTGAAGGCTTTCGGATTGCTTCCAGTTCATTGCAGAGATGCTTTAATTATTTAATATATCTGCCAACATCTATAGTTTTCCCTTGCAAAAAGATTGAATCTTTGTCACAATTCGATATCATGGAGCTTGCTATGTTGGATGACGAACATCATACAAGCAACTTGATTATTCTATGAAGTAGGCAACCCTTCTTCTTGAAGGACTGATTTAGTAATGGTAGGAATTGGTTTTCCAAGGAACCAACAACTTCTTATAAGATTATAGATTATACAATGCAGGTGAGGGCCACAGGACCACAACTCTTCCAGCTGTGTTGACCATCAGATGGATCTCATAATGAAGTTTTTTTGGTGACTATGTACTAACTCTTTTTTTTTTTTTTTGGAATTCTCTTGCTGCAATCTAATTTCAGCCCGTTGTTGGTTCTACTGTTTGGTTGGAATCTTACAGTGTTCTTGTCTTGACCATTGTATGCAGTAAGTAATTTAGTAGGCTTTTAGTTTCAAACCTTGAAAATCTACATAGTTGGTCTCCTTTGAGTACTTCTCTCTGATAGATGAAAGCCATTATTAAGTTCATTAGTCTTTGCTTCCTACAACTGTTTTCAAGGTATGCATCTTTTACTCGTTTACTTGCGAAGCCGAATAACTATTTTTCTGTCTAGATTCCTACATACCCTTGGAACCATGAGGTCCAAACTTCGCTCAGGTTAAACGGGACAAGTGCTTACAGGTTTCATCTAGTGAAAATCCTTCCAAACTATGCTTTGGAGATCATTACTAGAAATGTTGAAACCCATAAGAATCCAAATTACAAAGAACTAGGTGGTTGATGCTAGCAAGATTTAACTCTTGGGTTGAGAACACTTTTGGTCCTCTTATTATGTTTCAAGAGAGATGGTTAGCAGTGTTATACTGGCTATTATGAACTTCATTTATTTTTATTTACTTTTCACTTCAAACCATCGAATTATGAATTTTATTTATTTTCATAGTTTAAGTCCTAAATTATTTTGGATTCTTTTATTTTGTGCATGGTTGGCCAAATCACACTATTGTTTCTATGGCTTTACTTTCAGCAATGGGGCAGGCATGTTGCAAAATCCCATAAGGTTCTTTATATTTGTAATGATTGACTATTCTTTGGTTGAATGTTGGGATTTTTTAGGGTTGAGTTGGGGTAGAACCCCTCTTGCCAACCCCTGATTGAGTTTATATATATATATAACTGATCCTTGATTGTAAGGATAAGGCATTATTGTTGTTGTTGAGATGATGATGATGATCTGTGATGCCTAGTTTGTCATGGATACAACATGGACACCCTGTGGACATGGCAAGGACATAGATTTTACACATAAAAAGTGAAGTATCAGACAGTATTTGACACAATGCATTGCCCATTTTAAAGTATCTGTGCATCATAGATGATTATGATTCAATGATAATTCAGACTTGGATTTTTTTTCCATGTGGAGTATTATCCTTTTTGTCTGGTGCACTGCATACCATGGGTGCAAATCTTAAGCCTTTCTATGCGCAAAATATCCTGATCTTAAGCTTATCTATGCCTAAAAAGAATCCTAAAGTGCAACTCTGAGGGCCTCATCCTCTTTTCCCTTCAATTAGAACCAGACAAATACAATGATATTCAAGCATTTTTGCATCTGTCTTAGTCCTAAATGGCTTAATCTGATCTCTTTTACAGCCCTTAACTGTCCCTAAGATCTGCCCTTTAAAATTCAAATTGTCCTTATAGTGATTCTGGGACCTTCCCTTAGCACAGCCTTTGGAAGGAGTACAGGTATCCATTCAACTATCTACTCTAGATCCATAAACTTTCCTTTACTCAGCCTAACTCCAGTCCAATTGATAACCCCTAATAGTCCCTGATTTATACTCTATTCATCCATCCGATCTAGACCAAATTGAAATCCCAATCAATAGTCTAATCTAGCTGGAATCCAATGCTGACTTCTCCCTGAAAGTTTCCATGAAATCCTTATATATTTGACAGCCCAAATAACCGCCTGATAACAGCCCTAACTGCCTATTCAACCCTTTAAAAGTCCCTAAGTTTCCCTTCATCTTTGTTCTTAGATCTGTCATGTAACCAATCCTTTAATAGCCATCTCCGCAAGTAAACCACCTGAAGTTTTAGCTCCTGTCCATTTGGCTGAACGGCCTAAACATGTCCCAGAATATCAGATCATTAGCTTGCAACAGTCGGCCCCTATCTAGGAGATTCAGATCAACTTTGAGATGAGTTGCTCTTTTGAGTGCTACAAAGTGGATTTCTTTGAAAGTTGAATTGCACATTTGAACAACTTCTATATCTAGAATTCATACACCTTTAGGCTTTACCTTGTCCTTGAGTATGATTCCAATGACAGTGTGAAGAAAATTCCAAAATTCTAAGAAAGCTTTTATGGTTGTAGAACACACTGAAAAATCTGATAAAGAAAGTGCCTATGGAAGACTTTACAGTAGAAGATCATTTGAAGGAAATTCCATAGTAAAAAATGATTCATCTGAGCAAGAGCCAGAGACAAAGCCTGAGATGTTAGATTTGATCATAGGATGCAAGAACGGCTATCCTACTGTTTTTCCAATGATAGAATACTTGATTCCAAGAACATAATTCAATCGCAAGACTTGATATGTAACATCTAACGAAGAAAAATCTCTGTCAAATTTAAGAGCACTAGCGCTCTACATCTAGTTCCTGTCAATGAGACAGAATTGTGGTCATAGATTATGGAAGTGCTATCAATTTCATCATCTGAAACTAAGAATGGTGATCCGATGAGAATTGAATATTTTAGATGTTGGAGAGATTTCTCATCCAACAATCCTACAGAGGCTAAAAGAATATTCAGTTCATTAATTAGGGCATACTAGATGAAAGACAATGAGCTGTCCAATCCTGAGCAAGAACGATTGATCTTTGATCTAGTGGATTAACAAACTCAAAGATGAGTTCTTTTCAAGCTTAGGGAGAATGATGTAGATATGGGGCTTGGAAGATCCCAAACGGTGGTCCACATCAGAAACATGGGTCCTGCATGTAAAAATCCATGATTTTGTACTCTAATGCTCTTAAAACCCTTTAATTGTTTGTGTCATTATCTTTTCTGAAAATCCAGTTTTACTATGACACTGTCCCCTTTGCATACTAATTGACTTGCATTTGGGCGGTTGCGCAGCCCTGGATCTCCGATCGAGTGTAAATCAATCTACCAAAGGATTGATCGAATTCAGAGATGGATTCCAACCCCTAGGACACCCTGACAAGAAGAAAAACACCATAAATGAGAAAAAACTCAAAAAAACTTTAATTAATTGAAAATAAGCACGTCTACTACAATGAAGGGCTCCTTCTTATATATGAAGGGCTATTGCTAAACTAGGAAATAGTAATTCTAAACTATGATACCCGGATACCTCATTTGACCTAAGGTATCCATACCGATACGGTCCGATATGGATACGGGTACGGGATACGGCAAGATACGGCTAGGATACGGCTCACTATTTTAGGATACGGTTATCTTGTATTTTACAAAAATGAAAAGGCAAAATTGGAGGAATTTATCCAAAATTGAGCTAGACAACAATATCGTCTAAAATCTTTGGTTATAACTTCAAAAGAGTACTTTTATTTTTTCATTTAGCCCCCTTTGTTTTATTTTAATATTGCAAAACTCAAAACACACTATATATTTGATGGTTGTTTTCCCCCTTTTCACTCTCATATTTAAAGTTTTGCCATTTTATTTCTATTTGTTTATTGGATGGAGAAGTGGCCTTTCTTGTCATGTCATTCAATGTCCTTCTTTTTACTCAATTTAAATTATATTTTCCTCTGCTTAAAAAGTTGAAACTTCTCTCTCTCCCTCCATTTTAACTTTGATAACTGTAATTTTTTAAGATTATAAGTTTGACCGTATCACCCCACTTTAGATAAGATTCTAGGAACCCACTTCTAGCAATTAGTTATGTATGATGTATCACAAACTACTAAAATGTGATATTCGTACCAGTATCTATGTCTTATCCTGTGTCCGTATCGTATTTTAAGTAATACAGATAATTAATTAAAAACTATCTAACTAAGGACACGGATCCCTGATCTTGAGGAAATTTATGGATCAGGTGGTGTCCATCAAAGTGGCCCATCAATGTTGGGCCGGATTTTGGATCTGGCTTGAATCAGGCGGGCTCCATGACTGGGTCACATATGAACATATGTGGTCTGCTCATGGGGAGCATCTAAGTGGGCCCCAAGCTTGGTCTTGCACTTAGGTTTTTCCATGTTTCACGTAAGTCCATTGAATCCTATAGGTGTGACTTCTAGGCTTATCTAAACTCAAAAGCGTCCCAAAGTGTCACTATAAAGGCCTCAATTGCATTTTTGCATGTTATAGTAATAAAAATGGGTAGGTCATGGGAAAATGAAGATATTGAAAATGGAAGTCATTTGATATTGTGCATGTCATGTTACAGGTTATCAACATGGAGTGGGGAAACTTCCGTTCATCTCATATTCCAATAACAGAATACGATCATGCATTAGATGTTGAGAGCTTGAACCCTGGTAAACAGGAAATTTTTTAATTTGAATTTCTTGCCATGTAGTTTTTGCTTGGCAGATTTGGCTAGATTATGTGCAGAGATTAACTTTTGAATGTTTACAAATCTTCGAGAAGATGATTTCAAGAATGTAGTTGGGAGATATTGTATGCAGAGTGCTACATCGGATGGCTAAAGAAGCTGCTTTTTTGGTGATACTATTCCTTCCAATCTTAATGTTCCATTCCTATTGAAGTGTGTTATTTCTATGCCTTTTTTTTTTCTGGATGAACCTGGTTATCTATCCTTTCTTGTTTCATGGATTAAATCATACTCCGCTTCATCACACAGAACCTTTTTGAAAAGATTATATGGAAAGAGTGAACTTTGTCAGTTGCATAAAATATTAAACTAATGGGTATCTCTCTCTCTCGCTCTCTCTCTCTCTCTCTCTCAATAAGAATATGCTTCATTGATTGCACCAATCCACTTATTGGTGTACTGGAAAGAATGTTGTGAGAGTGCACAATTCTTTTGATTTGATCACTTGAGTGAGTACCTAATAGTATTGTTTGATGTAATGTTGTACCTATGGATTTATCTGTTATTATGGAATTTATTGAGTACTGTAACCAGTCATCCTTCTGTTTTGTGATATCTTCTGCTTCTAGTCAAAGTTTTTGGCGAACAAGCATTGTATTACAAACAGAGCGAGGGCAAAATTTCCAAAGAAGCAAATCAAATGACAGCCCACAGGCACCAAAAAAAAAAAAAAAAAAAAAAAGTGGAGAAGCACACAACAACTAGAGCAGACCCGTAAGCAAGAGAGTATGTATTCTCAAAAAGCAACTACCTGTCGATGCATTGCAAGAATGAAGAGCTATCACATAGCAAAACTGAAGTTCAAGCTTGGTGAAAACACTACTTGAGTATTTTTAATCACAAATATTTAAATGTTACTTTGGCATCCATTAAGTTGGAGAGCACACATGTTGCTGTCAAGTCTATTTGAAAAGTTCACATTTGTCCCACTTTGAAAACCACCTCAAACATTGGTGGTTTGCCGTAGTTGATCTACTGGTCTTTGTAATGATGGTTTGACATCTACTTTTTAGTTGCTGTTTGGAAAGTTCAAATCTATCTTCAAATGCATGTTGGTCAGTGGCTGTGGCTACATTTAAAGTAATTGATGAATCTTTGTAAATTCTCTAGCTTATGATGATTTGGGTTTTCAGTTTCATTGCTTATTGAGCATTGACTGTTTTGATGTGACATTTTGGATTTGATATTAGTCTTGTAATTGACTATATCGAACCTGTGACCAACATGGCTATATATCAGTTCTAAGTTAGCTGTTTTAACATGGCATTTTTGTTGCATGCCTTTACTTGAAACACTTTCTTCCTAATGTCCAGTAGCTGAAATTTGTCTTTGCTAAAGTTCCAAGTCTACCCCTTGTGTTTGTGTCTTTGTGATTCTGCAATTGATGAACCTTTCTGTTTGGTTGTATAATTCGAAAGGAATTGAAGGTTGTGATGCAATAACTAAGTTGTGTGTTGGAATGATTATGCAGGACACCTGATGCGTCTGCCATGCATCATGACACCTCCCCTGATCTTCGAGTGGTTGGGAGTAAGTTGAAGGATGTTTTGTGGGTATGATTTTCTTGCTGAACGTTGCCTAAACTTCTAACTTCTATTAAATAAATGCTTTAGCTAACTGGATGGGCCCTCATGGATATGGCTAGCTAACTATGACTCAAAAACAGTACGTATCATTTGGATATGCAACCTATAGAAGTCATTCATATTCTACGAGTCAAAACCATTGCATATCACTGGGATATGCAATCATCACCATTCACAGGTTGTTCATATTCAAAGATGGATGACATTATTGATGTGGAAGGGTGATAACCTCAGAGAAATGTCATTTGTTATTGGAGATTTGGAATTCATAGAGAATCTTGAGCAACCATGATGCTTTTTCCCCCAACACTGATGGGTGGCAGGATGGACTTGGAGCTCATCAGTTGGGTTTTGGGTTATAAAGTTTGAAAAGCCACCAACCTCCTCAAGGTTCTTTTTCTTTTTTTCCCCACAATGCAAATGTAACTTGAATGCACAACTGACAACCCAATGGTTGTGATAATGAGCACCTTCTAACTCTTCAAATAGGCTCTTTTTTATAAACCAAATGCTTATTGGAAGTGGTGGCTATCTGGTTCGCCATAATATCTGATGTATTTTATATTTTGCTTAATTTCTTCAGAGTTCCAAACAAGCACAGAGCATTAATATTTGATGGTTGTTAGCTTCTCTTATGTTTCCTTATCTCAGATTTCCAACACACCTCCCTGAAAATACGCAAAGTGGTTGTAAAGCTCTATGACATTGTCGCAAACGTGGAGCCTATTTGGCAGCTGCTGGAATCTTAGGAATCTTGAAGAAACAGGGAAGAGACACCATAAGAGATGGTGAGAAGCAGAGGATGGTGATAGCCATGGACGGAGGGCTATTTGAGCACTTCACTAAAGTCAGCTAGTGCTTGGAGATCACCCTCAAAGAGTTCCTTGGAGAAGAGGTTGCGGGCACCGTTGTAACTGAGCATGCTAGTGATGCTTCATGCATCAGAGCAGCCCTCCTCGCTGCATCTTACTCTCAGTACCATGAGTATGAATCTTGAGTAGGGTTGGGATGAAGCCCTAACTACTTTGTCAACATAAGAGTACAAGAAGAGGGGAAACAAGACAAAAAGGAAAAATAAAAAAGGAGATAAAAACTGTTGTTTCAATGCCGTTCTAGTTTTGAGATCGGTGTTGTTGAATCCTTAAGTTATTTCCATCCAATATACACTCCCAACTAAGCATTGGGTGTATAAATTTCATTACTCAATAAATTGCAGGACCTGAAAGTGGACACGATGTTCCCACTCAGGCTTGCCATTCTTTTTCTCTTACTTAATCTGCCAGGTTTTGGTGTTTCATTTTAGGTAGGGTTCCTAACATCTTGGGTGTTATCTGAATCTTCCTACTTGAGAATAAATGGAGGGAAGCAGTCAAAGAATCAGTATGTTTTGGTGGATTGTTTTATTTATAGCAATAAAAGCAGGATTATCGGAAAGGCTATCACGGGCTTTAGCTGTTCTTTATTGCTTTCTGTTTATTGTATTAAGGACTTTAGCTTCTTTTTGGAGGGTTGATGCTTCAGAAATTGCTTCCGACGAAATGTCAAGACCCTTATCTAGGAAGCAATGCAGTAATTGTGTGCATATTCTTTAGTCAAGCATACAAGTGCTCTGTCTCTGTGTTCATGTTTAGAGATAGACATGCTGGCTTATGGCCTCAAAATGGCTTTCTGATCTAACAGGCCTGCATATGTACATGCTTCTATTTTCTTTTGTGTCAGAAATGTTCACCTATGAGTGGAAAACAGACTGTTCATATCCGGTCCAGCTCTAAGGTGCCCTCCTTGGATCATTCCAGCCTTTTCTGCTCTTTCCCTCTGTCACCGGTGAGTGCACAACAAAGTGACTCACTCACACTATTGTATTAACTACAAATCACCACCACCCAAAAAAATGATATTTTCTCATATATATTTTTTTAAAACCATTAAGCATTCGGGTTGGTTAAATCATGGGGTCGAAATACTGTTATTGGGCTGATATTTTGCCCAACCCTAGCACATGTCTACAATGAGACCTTTCCATCCTTCTACACACACTAATTGGCTTGCATCTATTGGACCCCATGACTTGCATCACATATTATAGTATGTGATCTTATCATGGGGGAGCATCCGGGTGGGCCCCAAGCTTGGGCTTGCACTTGGGTTTTTTAGAGGTTTAGGGTTCACCCAAGTCCATTCAATTCTATAGGTGTCACTTACAATGTGTTTGGATGTGAGGTAGATTACGGCAGAGAAAAATGAAAATTTTAAATTTCAAAAATTTCCCCTCTTTTTTGAAAAAATTTTAAATCTCCCTCATTCTTTTTCAAAAAAAAGTCAAAAAGTCATCAACAAATTACAAAAAAATATATATATATCTGCCTTCCATAGAAAAAGTAAAAAAATTCCATATCAAGCAACTAAAAACAAGAAGTCATCTTAACTTCATCATATATTATTCCTTTTTTATTTTGAGTTTACTCTACTTTATTTTACTCTACCCCACATCCAAACACACCCTTAAAGTTATATAAGTCTATATTGCATGAAACCTTTTAAAAAAGTGTATATGAAAAGAGCGAAGTTTGTCAACAGCATAAAATCTTAAAATAAGAGGTTGCAAGGCCTCCTTTTGTTTTTTTGGGGTTTTTTTTTTTGGCTTAAATGAGGGCAAATGGGCAACTGAAAAATTGCAAAAGAAAAAAAAATCACAAAACAACTAATCTAGAGCAGAGTTCATAAGCAGGCAAAAACGTGTACACATAACCAAAAAGCGCAGACCGAGAGATGACCAAAAGAGTATGTATTTTCAAAAGACATCAAACTTTAAGATGCTTGCAATAATGAAGAGCTATCACTAAGCAAAAGCTGTAAGTTCAGGCACGATGAAAACTTGTTAGAGTGTATTTAATAAAGAATATTCAACTGTGACTTTGGTACATTATTGTTGTTTTTTGGAAAGTTCAAATCTTATCCCCAATTGCATATTAGCCATTGGTTATTTGGTTGGGGTTTACATTTCAAGTAATTGGCTAATCTCTGCAACTTCTCTAGCTTATGATTATTATTTGAGCATTGGTTATTATGACATAACTTTTTTTATTTCGTTATATGTCTTGCAATTGATCATTGTATGGATCATGTGACTAACATGAGTATGTATGAGTTCTATGAAGCTGTTTTAACATGGAATTTTTGTTGCATGCCTTGACTAGTAGTTGTTTTTTCTTAAATATTTAATTCAAGCATTAAGCTTGAGCTTGGGCTTACAGGAAGGATATCTAATTACAACATCCTAATTACGTTGCCAAAGAGGGACTAGAGTCTAGAAGTGTAGAGAATTGGGAGCCACTTCATACTCTCTACATGACAAAAGAGGGACTAGCTAGTATATTTCTAATCAAGGTGTATCACACTGCTGCAATATATCCACGACATGTTTCATTGAAGGCCTATGCGAAGGCTCTGTCACTGTGCAGTTGAGCCCCAGGTTGAACACCAAAATCATCTCATTCAAGTAGATAGGTTCTTGTTTAAGCCCCTCATCAAGTGCGTCCACCAAGTCCTTCCCCTCCTGCAAATGATGCCACGCCCATCCCACAAGACCATTGCACCCATCGCACGTGCAGCATGCTTTCTTTCCTGTCATCAGCTCAAGTAGCACGACTCCAAAGCTATACACATCGCATTTCTCATTGGCTCGAGCCCAGACTGCGTACTCTAGAGCTATGTACCCAAAAGTGCCAGCTATGGTGGACAAGGTCTCGGGCTCTCCCTTCTTGACCCGCATCCGAGCGAGCCCAAAATCTGCAATCCGGGCCTTGAATTCAGAGTCCAGAAGGATATTGCTGGACTTGACGTCTCGGTGGATGATGGGAGATGAGCAGGAGTGGTGCATGTAGCAGAGCCCCTTGGCCGCATCCACTGCGATCCGGAATCGGCTCAGCCAATCCAGCAGTCTTGATTCGATTGTTACTGCACCATTTCTCTTCTTAAACAGCCAGCGGTCCAAGCTCCCGTTCTCCATGTACTCATACACGAGAAGCTTTGAATCCTCACCGGAGAAGCAACATAACAGTTTGACGATATTAGAGTGTCGAATCCGACCCAGTATCTCAATCTCCGCTTGGAATTCTTTGTCCAGATTTGCATCTGACTTATTGCTGTTTGAGATTTTCTTCACGGCCACCACCATGTGATTATCACCCGTTGGGTTGTCCACGGAGATCCTTCTCGTCATTTCTCTGCTCTTGCCTGTTGTTCCTATTGCTGCTGCGATGTCGTGTAACGGACCACGTGAGGAAAGTGAGAATGATGAAGCCCGAGAAGAATGAGACGGAAAGCAGAAGTCGGGCCGATATTTTGGAGGAGGAATGGCAGGAGCGGATGTTGATCGAGTGGTTGGAGTTATATGCGCATAATCCGGAGTTGTTGAGGAAGCTGGTCTCGAACTCCAGCTTATCAAACCCATCCGGGATCTTTCCGTTGAGTCTGTTCGACGAGAGATCGAGTTTGACGAGGTGAAGGTATCTGAGTTCCGGTGGGATCTCACCGGATAGCTGGTTTCCGATAGGTCAAGAGAGCTAAGCTGGTAAATAAATTCCATCGCTGGAGGAATTCTACCGTTGAGCTGATTTTTGCTAAGATTGAGAGCGGTGAGAGATACCCACGACATGAAATTAGACGGTATCTCTCCAGAGATTCTATTTTCTTGTAACTCAAGCGTATGTAGCAGAGAATCCAGAGAGTCTTGAGCTTCTTCAACCGGCCGAACTCAGGCGGGATTCTCCACTGTGGCATGATCGAAAGGCCACTGAGATACAACGTTTCGAGATTTTCCTGATCCGCCATCTCCAAAGGGACAGATCCGTTGAAGAGGTTACGACCGAGGTAGAGATCGCTGAGATTCGACATACGACCGATAACCGGCGGGATGTCGCCGGTGAAGTTGTTGCCGTTGAGTGAGAAGTAGCGGAGGGAGAAGAGGCGGTCGATGTCGGGAGGCAGGCGACCGACGAAGTGATTGTCCGAGATGTCGAGGTAGTGGAGATTGGAGCAGTTGGAGAGGTAGATGGGGAAGGGGCCGGGGATGTTGTTATGGGAGACGTCGATTTGCGTGAGATTGGTGAGTTGGCAGATGGAGGAGGGGATTGGGGAGAAGAGGTTCCTGGATGAGAGAAGGATTTCGGTGACGGTGCCATCGGTGGGGGTGCATGTGATCTCAGGCCAGGAGCAGTGGTCTCCATTCGCGTCGTCGGTCCAATTGGAGAGGGAAGGTGGGTTTCCCCATTCTCTCTTCAGATTTAGAAGAATTTCCTGCTCCTGCTACTGCTTTAGCTGTTGTTGTGAGTTTTGTGGTTGGGGATTTGACTGCAAGGGAAGGAAGTGGAGAAAACGGTATAGTGTATTTGTCATCATTTTTGCGAGAGAGCTGTTTTGTGTTTTGCTTTTTCGTTCCCACTTGAGAGAGATATATAGGCCGACGCGTTTGTCAATTAGTGTCTGCCACAGTCCCTTGAGTCAATTAGTGTCTGCCACAATCGCTCGAGCCAATCAGTTAGTCAATTAAAATACTATTATTTTATTTTAATTTTTATATTCTCACGCCAAATGCACCAAAATCGAGTGAGTCAACCAGGATCTTTGGGTAGAGATACTATTTTCATATATTGTTTTGGGTTTAATTTAAAAAATCAATAGTTTGGGTTTGAATTTGATTTGACATGGGTGGAATGATATGAAAATTTGAGGAAAATTGGTTATGTTGAGTTTTTTTATCCATCAACTTTGAATAACTTTGGCTTAAGGTGAACTTGGGATTTTGAAAGGAAAGAAAAAAGAGAAAGAAATGAAAAAAAAAATCATTTAAGGTTTCATCACAACTCAAAGTAAGGATTCATGACTTTACAACATGTGTGTGTGTGTGTGCCATTTTGGGTGCTTGATTCAATCAACAACCTTAATGCGAAATTGCGTACTTTGGACATCACCATGAATTCATGGATTTTCATCATGGCAGAGCACTGTCCGGACATGTCCTTCGGTCAGGGCCAGGCTAGACCTCAACTGTTCTTCCTTCGTCCTTTTTTGTTTTTATTTGTTTGCCTCAGTCTCCAATTAAGAAATTTTGAGATGGTGTTAGTCATAGCACTGACACAGAAGTCACAAAGTCTTTGAGCAGCAAAACCCACTCTATTTTGTGGAATATGCAGAGTCATGACGACTACCTCTGTCTTCTTGCACCCCTCTCTGTCACAAGATTTGACTTTCATGACTCTCCATTTTGGGATTTCTTGATGTTGAAATTGGAATGGCATTTTAGCATCCTATTCACTTAACCTCCAAAATCAGACTTGGCTTTCATATTACATCACGTGGGTCACCGTCCTCATCCTCCTTACCTTTGCCAGTCGTCCGCTAGCATTCACTGGTGGCCGAGGGCAAAAGACTATGGCTGACATAACCTACTTTGCAATGAAGATGGTGATTAAGGAAGGGAACCTGAAAACAACTGCATGTGAACCTAGTCACAGCAGTTGTGCGATTCTCAACTTTTTCGCACTCAACTGGAGGAGGAAGATGACTGATGCATGTCTGAAATTAGGTGATGATGATGTAGGGATCGGTTGTAATTTTAGTGAATTAGGATTTGGGGAATTTATACTAGTTTGAATGATTTTCTTGGTAGCTATAAATAGTTGTTCATGAAATCATCAATCTCAAGTACAAATTTACCGAATGAACCATGAACGGTTTAGCAAAGTGTGAATTTTTTCAGTTTGTTGAAGGGTCTATTATATTTTTAAAGTTTTTATTTGACTAATTAATGTAAGAACGGTTTGGAAGAGAGAAGAAATAAATGATCATGGGAAGGTGCAGAAAAAGAAAGGGGCTATGGTCGTGCATATTTTCTTAGGTGGAACTGTGGTTTCCGCCGTTGCAAGGGCACTAGCACTCCCAACCCAAGTCCTTTTTGCAAAAAGAGGAAAACGAAGAGTTGGGCGGCTGCTGGGGATTTTTTCCCCTGTTTTACAAAAAAAGAACCTCCTCTTAAATTCTTGAAACTTTGAGTATAAGGTTGCTGGTGACTGGGCACTGACATGAATAAGTTGAACATGGGGTGCACCACAATTTGCCCACTCACGCTCGGCATATCATTGCGGTGACAGAGGATTCAGACTCTCAAGATTGTCTTTTAAGCGGGCAGGCCCAAATATATAGTTGAATTTTCTGGGCAAATAAGGATTTTCATGTTGTTTTTTTAGATGAATTTAGAACTTCATGTTAATTTTAGAGGTGGACCCAAGATTTTTATGTGATATTTGGACTTTTATGAGATCGAAAATCATAAGAATGTGCTTCACACACAAATGATAATTGGTATATGGGCTCATATTAATTTCATCAATTGAGGGCGAAAACCACAAGAATGTGCTTCTCACACAAATAATAATTGGAATCTGGGCTCACATTAATTTCATCAATTGTGAGAGTGTGCAGATTTTAACATCCATGTCCTTGAGAAAATTTTTTTACTAAGTACACCACAATACTGTTGGCTGCTGGCCTTTTGATATGCCATTATTTGTGCATGGGGAATTAAAACATTGGGTTGGCAAGGTCCCCCTAAGTTCATAGCTAGGCTAGACAAGCTAAGCTAGTGTGGACTACCTTCTGTCATATCTAGGTGGGGCATCAAGCCCACGTCCATAAAAATGTGGCTCCACCACTATCCATTTAGCAGAAAAAAAAAATTTTTGGTTGGCCAAATGGCTAGGACATAGAAATTAAAGGACTCCCACAAAGATTCAAAATCTAGTGGGAGCTATGGGAACTGGGGCCTTCTCCACAAGACCAACCCTCTATTTCCATCCATTCGGCAATTAAATTATGGAAAGACTAACAATTTCATTATTAGCAAAAACTGAAGTCCAGGCTTGGTGAAAACTCGTCTAAGTATTTTTAATCACAAATATTTAACTCTTGCTTTGGTATTCATATGTAATTAAGTTGGAGAGCACACACAATTCTATCAAGTCTACTTAAAAAGCTCACATATGTCTCCACTGCTTTGAAAACCAACTAAAACATTGGTGGGTTACTATAGTTCATTTTAACTTCTCCAAATTATTACACTTTGACATTTACTGTTAAGTTGCTTTTTGCAAAGGTCATATCTAATCTTCAAATGCAAGTTATTTATTGGTTGTGGTTACATTTTTAGTAATTGACTAATAGCTTCAACTTCTGTAGCTCTTTAGCTTTTGATCACTATGGATTTCAGTTTCATTTCTTATTTGAGCATTGAGTGCTATTATATGACATTTTGGATTCTATTAGTCTCATAGCTTACTATTTTATGGAACCGGTGGCCAACATGAATAGATACCAATTCTAAGTACACTGTCCTATCGCATTTTTGCTGCATGCCCTCGCTTGCATAAGATTGTTCCTATAGTCTGGTGGGTAAATTATATTTGCTAAAATTTAATGTCTAAACTAGTGTTCATGATTCTGCAATCATGAATATTTGTGTTTGTTTATGCTAGATTCTCTTCACAAAGACTGAAAAGAGAGTCATTGTTTGTGGAAACTTCAAAGTCATTTCTGTGAACTAGCTTTCATTGACTAGCTGTAAAGGGAAGACTTTGACTTGCTTTTTGACTCAAGCATGGAAAATTGGGACACTTGGCCTTTAATTTTTGAATTGAAATCTAGTGACGAAAAATCTTATGGTAGCTGTGCTAGGACTAATCAAGTCTGTAATATTAACCTGACATGCACCGTACGGTTGAAAGACTTTGACTTTTGACTCACGCATAGAAAATTCGGCCACTTGGACTTTCTTTTTCCATTCATTACATTGAAAATTCCACAGTGAAAAAACAGCAGAAATTGTCCTACAGAAAAAATTGCCTATCTCCTTAATACATTTCTTTCATACCTGAAGTCCTTGAGTTCCAATCCTCTCACTCATGCTCCCCTTTTGTGAGGGAAGCAGAATTTCATATTGAGGCCCATATATTAAAATTTTAAACCACTTCAAACAAGTATCTTTTTACTTTTAGGATATTTACATATTCTTATTCAATGTAAGTTGATCCCACCGTAAGATTTTAACATTTATGTACTAGACAAAATATTCACTCTAAACTTAATTTATTATCAAAAACTTATAAGCTTAATTTTGAAATTGACATCTTAATTTATTGGTAAGACGCAACAACCTCCCTTACATGTGCAAGTTACTATACCTCACTTGCGCAATCTATTTGTCGCTTACATGTGTGAATTTTTACTTTCTTAGATGTGAAAACATCTTACGACTGGCCCCTTAGCAAGGGAAAAAAAACCCCAAAACGAAAAATTATAAGCTTAACTAATATTTGCTAAAATTTAATGTCTAAACTAGTATTCATGACTCTGCAATCATAAATATTTGTGTTTGGTCATGCTAGATTCTCTTCACAAAGATTGAAAAGAAATTCATTGTTTGTGGAAACTTCATAGTCATTTCCATGAACTGGCTTTTGTTGACTAGCTGTAAATGGAAGACTTTGACTTGCTTTTTGACTCAAGCATGGAAAATTAGGCCACTTGGCCTTTATTTTTTGAATTGACATCTAGTGATGAAAAATCTCATGGGAGCCGTGCCAGGACCAATCAAGTCTATAATGTTAACCTGACATGCACTATACAGTTGAAAGACTTTGACTTTTGACTCAAACATAGAAATTCAGCCACTTGGACTTTCTTTTTCCATTCATTACATTGAAAATTCCATAGTGAACAAAAAGCAGAAATTGCCCTACAGAGAAAATTTCCTATCTCCTGAATACATTTCTTTCATACCTAAAGTCCTCGAGTTCCAATCCTCTCAATAACGCTCCCCTTTTGTGAGGGAAGTAGAATTTCATATTGAGGCTCATATATTGAAAATTTAAACCACTTCAAATAAGTATCCTTTTACTTTTAGGATATTTTCATATTCTTATTCAATGTAAGTTGATCCCACCATAAGATTTTAACATATTATGTACTAGACAAAATATTCACTCTAAACTTAATTTATTATCAAAAACTTATAAGCTTAATTTTGAAATTGACATCTTAATTTACTGGTAAGATGCAACAACCTCCCTTACTTGTGCAAGTTACTATACCTCACTTGCGCAATCTATCTGTCGCTTACATGTACGAATTTTTATTTTCTTAGATGTGAAAATGTCTTACGACTGGCCCCTTAGCGGGGGAAAAAGAAACCCCAAAATGAAAAATTATAAGCTTAAGTAATCTCACCTTGAAATCCTATATGGTAAGGCTTTCAATTTTAGTCGTTGGGATTTTTAAAAAGCTAGCCTACTAACTAGTGACTACTGTGGACTTCCACTACCCTATCCATATCCATTGACAAAAGAAAATGACACGAGATAGCTTATATAAGTGCAGTCTATGACTTAGCCTATGTGGTGATATGGGTCTTGTTATACCGTGAGTGTGACGCATAAGCAATTATTGAGAAGATGGGATTATTAGTATTGGTGATTATGAAACGCAAATTGTTATCTGGCTCGGATCCTTGAGCATCACCCTCATATTTCCTTTGAGTGAAAAATCCAAATCATTCAAACAAAACGATTAGCCGTACTGTAAAATATATTATTAAATTTTACTTCAATAAAAATTATTCTTATTGTAGGATTGATTAGATAATTAACAATATGATTAATGCATGACTATGCTAAATATCTTCTTTTTCCTATTCTTAATCTTATAATGTGACTAACTACTGCTGTTATAAAAATTAAGGATGTATCTGGTACATGAGAAGAGAGGTCATTTTGAGTAGCTTAAATTTTCAATAAATGGTTCCGCTGTAGACTTCCATACCTTTAACTCTGAATGTCTCTAAGTGCACAATTGGAAACGGTCATTGGAGAGATTCCGTGCTAGTTTTCTTCAGATTCATGGAAAGTCCAGATTTGGTAATTATTCTTATTATAAAGTTGATTCTTCAAAATGCTTGAAGGGTCCTCACAATCACAGAGAAGCCCTGTTAGACCTTTCCCCTCTTCCCCCAACTTTAATACCGGAAATGCAAGCTTAAGCAAAAGGGGGATGAATAGTGAATGGGCGGAAACTTAGAGATAATAGGGTTTTCTTTAAAAACCTACCTTACAGGTCCAACAACGACAATCCAGATACTTAATCATGTTAAGAATGTCCAAAGAGCCCATGTGGTCAAAATCCAAACGTTGATTCCTTATTAATTTTGAGATGTCTGCAAGAAAGAAAAAAATAAGGAGTCTACATAATTCATACTTTTATTCCCCTTTTGCAAAATTCGAACTATATAGTCTCTTCATAAAGCCTAAAATGACTATACGGTCAAGTTTGGCATCTTGATTCTTCGTGGATAGTAAGAATTACATGTGATATTTTTGTATCCATTTTTCTTTGGAGCCCTTCCTTATGGGTCCACAATTACAATCCAAATGGTCCATATTGTTTAGAACGCTTTAAACAGCTACTAGGTCAATTTTCAGTTGTTAGTTCCTCATATATTTGAGATATTTTTTTAAAAAAATTACATCATAAAAAATTATTTTTAAATTTTTGTGGGACCTTCAATGAAAATCAAGCCATCCATCATTTGCCCAAGGCCAAAAATGGCTAGTGGTCTATGTTAACACTTGATTAATAATAGATCCTTGCCATCCATAGCCATCCAAGAAGGAAAATGACACATGAGGGCTTAAGTGCACTCTCTCTTTTGTAAATATGCTATCCCTTCCGGCTATGGGAACTGAGATCTGCCAATTAATTTGATATTAGATGAGCAACCGTACTATGATCGTTCAGGAGCACACTTTGGAGCCCCACGCACTACACACAAGAAAGAATTATTATGCAGTTGGTCAACTATTTCTACACGCAACCTATCAAATCAGATCACGTATTCTATGATACATTGTTCCGTCATGTACATGTATCCGATCTGAAATTTTGATGTTCCTGCTCGTGCCCGAAAAGAGAATGGGCACGACCTCCTTTCTCCCTGTTCCACTGCCCAAAACAGTCTAACTGTTCTAAGTTCCAAAGTTGGGTCGGATAGGACCAGACTAAATTGGCCGGATCTGTGGAATCTGAATGGATCAAATTCAATTAGATTTTATCGTAGCTTCAGGTTCAGGTGCCCTACCGTGACTGGTGAGTAACTAAACTATCTCCTGAATCGTTTGAATTTGGGGAAGCTTCAGGTCTAGGTACCATACCGCCATCAAACAGAAAAGGAGGGGGACAGTGAACCACCTGCCAAGAGGCCAAGGTAACTTGCTTACTTTCAACCACTTGTTAAAAAGAAGTGCAGCTTGATTAGCTAGGGGAATGAATGGGAAGGGAATAAGGTAGATTATTCAATTCCATTTCTTCCTTTGGTAAGGATTGGTAACACATGGAGAAACCATTCAACATGAATGCATTATGAAACTTTTTATACCATTGTCATGAGGATTGTTTAAGGCCATAAATTGATTTATTGAGTTTACAGACTTTATCTTTATGGCCCTTTTCCACATATCCTATTGGGTGTTTCAAATATATCTCCTCCTCAAGATCACCATTTAAAAAGGAGATCTTAACATCCATTTGATGTAATTCTAAATCCATGTGAGCCATAATAGATAAAATCTTGCGGACAGAAGAAAATCTCATCACAGGGGAGAAAGTTTCCTCATAATCCACACCATCTTTCTGTGTGAACCCCTTAACGGCAAGCCTAGCCTTAAATTTGTCAATGGAACCATCAACCTTTTGCTTAATTTTTAAAACCCATTTATTTGTAATGGCTTTCATATATTTGGGAAGGTCTACTAGATCCCACACATGATTTGATGCATAGACCTGATCTCATCATTCATTGCGAGCTTCGAGTTTATTGATTCCATTGCTTCTTGATAAGAACATGATTCATCCTCATCAATTGCAAGGTATGCATAAGAAGTTCCCTCAATGTCAAAAAATTTCTTGGGAATTAACCCACGAGAAGAACGACTAAGTCCAGCAGGTGGCGTTGGTTCCCTTGACAGGCGGATTCATCTGTTTCAAAAAGTTCGATGGATACCCATGTCTTCTTCTTTTCAGGGTATTGAAACTCGAAGAAATCTACATCACGAGATTCTATTTCAATCAATTTGCCATTAACATCCTCATGAACTAAAATGTATCTTTTTGACAACTCAAAATCTCTCATAAAGATACATGGAATTGTTTTACGTTCTAATTTGTTTGAATGAGAGAGCAGTACATACCCTAAAAAACCCCAAAGGCATAGATCTCCTAAAGAAGGTTTCCTACCGGTCAACAACTCATATGGAGTTTTGGAACATATTTGGAAGGGACTCTGTTTAAAATATATATTGTAGTTAGCAGTGCATCACCCCAGAAGGTAACTGGTAAATTGGCATGAGCCATCATAGATCTTACCATGTCTAAAAGAGTCATATTCCGTCTTTCCGCAACTCCATTTTGTTATAGAGTATATGCCATAGTTAACTGTAGAGAAATATCATTTTCCATGAAAAAATTTTTAGAAATCTCCGAAGTGTATTTTCCACCTCGATCAGTTCTTAAGGTCTTGATGTTTTTATCAAACTTATTTTGAACTTCCTTTGCAAAAATTTTGAAATAATCAATTGCCTCATATTTGTTGGAAATTGTCACGCCCCGATCCCGGGAAATTAGGGATTTGAGTGGGCCCCCAGGGCGTGGATACGTAATCCCGTAGAAATCCGTGCCCTAAAAATTATGTACAAATTCCTACAAGGGAGATTCCACAGGAACGTATGAGGTAAGCTGACACACGTACAAACATAACTTATTATAAGCGACATCCTGCGAAATACTCAGTAATTATCAAGAGCACATGCTTTCATAAGTAAACATATAAACATACAGTAGAGTTAAAGTCTTTTAGTACATTCCCAAAAAGGTTCTTAAAAGTGTGATACAAAATCCCCCAGCATAATATCCCAAAACAAACGCTCTCCGTAGGATGGCTAGTAATAGACGCCGCCATCCATCCATTCGCCTACACCCCAAGGTACCGTTGGGGTACGCTCCGGGGCAACATCAGTGTTCGTGTCGGGAGCGGGTGCTGGATCTGCAATACCAAAGGTTAACACTGTTAACACGACGGTTAAGCAAATACTAAGACATATGAAACTAATACAATATAACACGTTAACAAGGAAGGATCACTAAATATGATGCATGAGTGAGGAATCACAACTTAAATGGCATACATACTGATTGGCAACCACGATGCTCTATTCTCCCAAAAGGGAGCATACATAACGTATGGGTTGCTAAGGGATCAAACTAGCTTCCCGAGGAGCGTCGACAACCCCTCCGTAAACCGACTGCAGTGGTGACATACATATACCCAAAAGGGCAAAAACTAAGTGGTGCCGACTTGGAGTCAAGCATACTAGTCATAACATACATGAGGAACAGTTAATCATGAAGCAACGAATGCTTAAACGAAACACATGCATATGGGCTACAAAGGCCCGAGCCTCGGCTATACCCTGGGCTAGCAAGCACACACTCAATAGAACCTCTGGCTTGTCAGACACGCACTCATTAGATGCTCAGGTCTAAATTGCCTCGGGGTTTGCTAGAGGAAGTGAATCCGATAACAATTCATTTCAAAGGTAGTATAGCGTAACAATATGAGTGTATTCAGATGAAGTAGTATCTCCTGATCCCCAAGGACATTCAACACAATATATTCATAAGACGTCCGGTGTCAATGTGTTGCCACTTCTTGGTATTGCCTTGTGTACGTAAAGAACACCCCTTCCTATGCCAACATCCATGACTTGTCTTTGGGGAATCATCCGGAATTCATTTATCCTCTTAATGTGTCCTTACCGTCGGGCCCGTGTAGAGGTAGGAGGGTCCCACAAAATTGTTGAGGTTACTAACATCCTACATTCATTGCGTTCTTACGGCTTAGCCGTTTACAAGACTACGGCTTAGCCGTATACAAGACTACGGCTTAGCCAAGTGGGTCAGAAAATCATCCGCATTTTCGGCGCAGTTACGGTTCACCCGTATGTTGGCCTACGGCTTAGCCGAGCTAAGCCTACGGCTAGGTCATGGGGAGGTCACGGCTTAGCCGTAGTGTATTTCATGGTGCAGCTGTCTGCAAGCCGTAGAAGAAACTGGGTTCCATGAGCTCTCTGGAAAGCTCGCCGTAGGAAGACCTACGGCTAGGTTACAGGCTGGATATGGCTTAGCCGTAGTGAATTTCACGACATAGCCATAAGTGAGCCATAGAAGCTCATGGCTTAGCCGTAGATTTGCCGTAAGCTTCAGAAACCTATATACAGTTCTGTAGCTCAATTCCAATTTCAGTCATTACAGAACTTACAGAACTTATATTAGAAGGGGGTTCTATGACTTACTGGTAGTACCAATTAAAGGGTTCTGTACTCCCACACCCTCTGTTCCCATTTTTCCATTCCCACTTGATTCATACCCCACTGGCACCCAAGTAGCAACTTATTTCACACACACCCATCCAGAGAAGACTGCAATTAGAAAATTAGAAGAACCAACTCAACATGCAAATGAAGAATTAACATGCAGTGCACCTAAGCTCAAGTACTTGCCTTGTTACAGTGTTTAGCACCTTTCTAATTCTTCTTGTCGTGTGGGTAGAGGGAAAACTCCAAATCGAATGGGTTCTCTACAATACAACATGAAAGTGTGGAATACGGGGTTCAAATCCACATGCAAGTCATGTAGATTGATTCCTCATGACTCTCATAACTCCAAATACATGAAATGGAGGTGGGTCTTTACCTTAAACAGTTAGTTTGGAGAAGAGAACCGTTCAGAGAAGTGGCTCAGGGAGGAGACGAGGAAGAAGAAGAAGAAGACTCCCCTTCAACTGTAATAGTACCTCAAAAGGGATGGGGAATGCAGAAATCTGAAGAGGAAACGAGCTCCAACAGATGAATGAGGGAAAGAAGGAGCAGGCACGTTGAGCTCCCATTTAAACATAATTTCTCTGAGAGTTACATGCAAGGACATACATTTTGAGAAATTCCAGTTTAGGCCAATTGCACCTCAATTGGACCAAGATAAGTCCGAATCAAGTCGGACCCAACACGAAAAACGATCTATACGATAAATTACATGTAAGGAAATGGACGAAGTGTTCAAGAGGTGCAAGGACAAATTACGAAAAAGCCCTTAACTACAAAAGTGGGGTCCAAAACTCTGCCCACTACCTATCCGAAGCCCAAACCCTCCAATTTCGGATTAAATTAGCCTTAATTTAGTTTAATTAATATAAAACGAACTTAATTAACGTAAATCAAGATTAGTGGGATTCGAGTCCTTACAGAAATAAAAAACACACAACCATAATGAGAAAAGTCATCAATGAAAGTAATAAAATATCCAGTTCCTTGCCTATTAGCGACATTTATTGGTCCACAAATGTCGGAGTTGATAATTTCAAGGGTGGCTTTGGATCTTTCAGCCTAAAGAAATGGTTTTCTAGTTGGTTTTCCAGTCACACATGACTCATATGAAGGCAACTGTACTTGTGTGAGAGATCCAAGCATTCCTCCCTAGCCAACCGAATCATTATTTCTTTTCCTATGTAGCCCAAACAAGAATGCCACTTAATAGATTCGGAACTCATGCCATGCACAATAAAAGATTCAGAGAATTCAACCATACTATTATTAAAATCCAAAACATATAAGTTTCTTACAATAAATCCCTATGTATAAATGGAATTATTTTTCGTCATTATAGTATCATTAGGGGTCAAGATTTAAAAACAAAACTAATTTTATAAACTGATCGTAATTAAAGTTTTGTCAATGAAAATGTTCAAAGATTAGGAAATAAAATTTCTTGAAAAATTATAAAGCTTTATGAGAAGTAAGAAATTAATACAAATTTTTTGTGACATTGGGAATTATTCATGGGGATATAAAATATTCTGGCTTTTCTTTTAATGTTGATCAAACATTTTAATTATGATCGATATTATAGATAGATTTAACTCCAATTGGAGTGACATAATTTGTAAGATTATTTTGATCAAAGTAAAACTTACATGCTCGGCCCTGAGAGAGTTCAGTTGTTGAAGGACTTCTCCTTTAAAGTGGAAGTTGCCGAAATTGAGAGGCACCGAGAAAAGCAGAGGAAGGAGAGGTGGTGCTCCGCTCCGCCCATGGCTCGGATGATGATGAGAAACCCACGTCTCCATCTCCAGCTTCTCGTCGTCGAATCAAGGACCAGGCCTGGGCCAAGGCCAAGATGGGCTTCATCCTATCCTTCTCCTCCTCCTGAGCGCCCAAACCCGGGAAGAAGATCTCTGACCATCTATCTGGCGTTATCGACGCTGTTAACGATCGCAAGTTTCCTCCCGAGCTCCGTGGCCGATCCAACGCTATCAGGTATAATATATCTATTCCTCAATTCAATTTATATACACCCCCCTCGTACACAAATCAATTCAGATAAAAAGAAAGGAATTTTGGTTGCCCAGTGGATGTTTGTGGAATTGCCTATGAGGTGTTCTTGGGTTTTTTTTATTTTAGCTTCTTTTGATTGATTGATTGGCTGCTTTCGATCTTTTGTGAGATTTTTGCAATTGGGTTTCTAATTAATTCACAAAAGATGTGGTCTTTCTTATCAAATTCAAGAAATCCATTTCGGGTTGTATTCAAAATAGTGAAATCTGGGGTTGGCTGTGGGCATCTTTGTGCAACGCGAAAGCGCAGAACCCTACTTCCCCCCCCACTCACCTCCCTACTGGATTCACGTCTCGTTGGAATTCCACTAGAAGGCAATGTTAAATATGACAAGGAAGATGATAATATTCTGTATGCCAACTTTGTACTAGAAGCTTGTTGGGAGTTTGGTTCATTTAACCTTCACTGGACCTAATATTGCCCATGCTGTACATATCCTTTGTTGATTCATGAAAAATCTACAACATTCCATCTAGTCGCAGCTCGTAATGTCCCCACTTATGGGCTGGAACCTGGATGTCCCAATTCTTGACAACCAACCTCCAGTTGGTGTATGCACCTTGCCAATTCATTGATTTTATGGAAATGTAAGAAACAGAATTGTGTTTCAAAGTTCTCAACAAGGGTTGAATATCGAGCTCCAAAATCATCTTCTCCATGGTTTGCTTTCCAAGCTTTGTTTTCTCATAATTGTCCCATACCACTTAATGTGGATAATATAAGTGCTATTGACATCACAACCAATCCAGTATTTTATGAGCTCACCAAACATATTGAAGTGGATTGTTATTCTATATGAGAAGCCTATGGTCTTAAAGTCATCACCCTTGCCCATATGTCATCAAATCTCCAAATTGCCGATATTTCACAAAGGCCTTACCATGTGAGTCTGTGACTAGCATTAATTCTTCAATTGCAAATTGTTCAAGGTTGATTCCCAAGCATCATTTTGAGAAGGCTGTCTAGTGTACAGCCAACAACATAGATGGCCATTGGTAAATTGACCCATAATTTTGCTGTAAATTAATTGGTAAGTTGTTGGAACAATAAGATTAGGATATATGCAATTAAAATTCTAACTCATCCTCTTTGTATAAAAACGAATATAAATAGACCACTATGGAAACTAAAGAACCGCGAGCTTCTCTCTTTAATCTCTCTCTTTTCAAACTGTATAATTACATGCACACATTATATGTGCGGACTTCAAATGGAGTTATGGTTTGGGATATCTAGTCAGTTTTTCAAAAATGAGTTTATTTTGCTTTCCTCTTCTACTGATTGTATTCTGAAGAGGACTTGGGCTTTCTTTCATATTTAATATTTTGGTCAACCATGTGTCACCTTAAGAATAAGTTTGAATCTTGATAAATTTTCATTGAATAGGTCAGAAACTGATATTATGAATGTAGTAGAGCAAAGAATATGGCATTCCATGGAAGAAGGCCAGTTTGAGAACTTACCAGGGAAGGTAAACCCCTGGCATTGAAGACTAATCCACATGCTGATCCTACAGAAGACAGCTTGTATAGGATTCTCATGAGAAATGGATGTGCACCTGAGTGGGTTGAACTCAACAAGGAAATATGTTGCAAAATCAATAAATGGCGATTCTCCCTGAAAAAAGCATGGGCTAAAAGACTGGATGAACATGATGCCAAATGGGTTGAAGAATCAGAGGCTCTCATGGCACAGCTGCGTGCAATCAATGACAAGGTAACCATTTTAGCATTCTCTCTAATATTATTCATACGAAAAAAAAAATGTTTGAAGCACCCAATAAAACTTCCATAGGAAATGATGAGTGCAAATGCAAAATGCAAACTAAGTTTCAAATTAAATATTTTGCAGGTTCTTTATTATAATCTGATTGTACCATTTGGGCGGCAGATGCTCGGACTTAAATGGGAGAAAGAATTAAGTCAAATGGAAAGATGATATATTGTGCACTGTGTTTATTTTTGGTATCTTTTGTCCCCCACAAGTATGATGTAGGTATTGCAATGTGTTGTATTACTGCATATTTTTGTTCACTAGACACAATAAACATGCATTAGGGCAACACATTGGCAGAAGTATTTAGTCAAACCCATGTGTAAATTTTAGTGACCAGAAATATATATTTATATAATAACAACTGTGCTTACACTTGTAGTTTTATCCTGCTGAGAAGACAATGCTAATGTCCTCTACTATGTGATGTATTAGTGCATATTTTTGTTCGCTAAATGCCCAACAATCCTCATGCGTAAGGGCAACACATTACAGACTTATTTAGTTATACATAGAATAGATTTGAGTGACAAAATTTATAATACATGTGTGTATGTATAATAATTGCAATGCATAGACTTGTAGTTATATCTTGCGGACAAGACAATAATAATGGCCTTATAGTTGTATCTTGCAGACAAGACAATAATAATGGCATTTACCAAATCAGTCAATGACTTTTTTCTTTCTTTTGTGCTTTCCCCCTGTCATGAACCTGTGCTATTGATGTTATTTCTAATTGTACGAGCTAATAATTCTCATTGATTTTCACACCTCATTAAACTTTTGAAAAAAATACATATGTAGGATTGTTACACATATGGTTGCTAAAAGATTGCAACAAATGGATAAATGGATTTTAAGTGTGATCTTATCAACCCCACTCAGAATGGATGGCCATGTTTGGACAGTCAGTTGGGTCTATAGATCTGCAAAGCTTCGGGAGTTGAATTGAGTCCTTTGCTCATTATATTTGCTAATTGGTCATCACTAGAGATTTTAGACAACTTGTAAATGGCCACCAGTATCACTTCCTCCAAAAAAAAAAAAGGTGTATCAATTTCAATATTAAGCGTTCACACACGAAAACTGGATTGGCCATGAGATGGGTGGCACCAATATTGTCAAAATGTAAAATTGGACAGGATTTAGGTTTGACTCCCCTATCTTTTAGGATAACGATAGCTATTGTATTTTTGATGGAGCAGAGAGAAAACAATAATCAGCTTCAAAGCTTGACTTTGATATTGTAGATTGCCTAGATGTAGATTACTACTAATTTAGACTATGGAAGATGGTTGAGCCTGATATGGAATCTTGGTCATCAATGCAACCGCCCCAATCAGCATCACAAAATCCATGTATATTAAGGGCACTAGGAGGAGGCAATCCAAAGACCATAATCAATTGTCCCTCTAAGATATCAAAGGATGCCTTTGGCAGCATCTAAATATGTTGTGCATGGACCATGCATAAACCAACATATCTTGTTTAGGGCATAGGCAAGATCAGGTCTTGTCATAGTCCAATACTATAAGGAGCCTACTATTCTTCTATATTAAGTGCCATCACATAGAAGTTCACCATCATATTGGTATAATAGCTTGCAAATGGAGTGGAAATCAGTGTGCAACCGTCCATGTTGAAACAAGATAAATTGTCCATAGGATACTTCATTAGACTTATGAAGAATCCTTTATCTGATCCGTGGGCTTGCATACCTAAGAAAAAGTTTTGGTCCCCCAAATTCCTTGTGTCAAACTAAGATGGGCAAGGTGTCCATCGATCGTGGAATTAGTACCTTCGGAATTACTTTCTGTGACAATAAGATTGTCCGCATAAAGCAATTAAATAATAGTGGATGCACCATGGCATTTGATGAACATGGGATGATGAATACGACAATGAAAAAACCCTAAATGGATTAGATAAGAACTGAGGCTTTGAAACCAAACTCTTGGGGATTGTTTGAGTCTATAGATGGATTCGTGAAGCTTTCAAACGTAAGAAGAATTTAGTGGATCCACAAATCCTAGGGTTTGTGCCATATATACCTCGTTAGATAATCTACCGCGCAAGAAAGAATTTTTCATGTCTAGTTGGAAGGGCCATTAATGAGATAGAGCCTAAAAAAGAACAATCCTGAACAGTTGGGGCTTCACTACCGGCCAAAACGCATCATCAAAATTAATCCAATTTTCTTCATGGTAGCGCTTGGCAACTATACGTAGGTGGGCTTTGTCTCTCTCAGGTGAGCCATCTGACTTCTACTTGATTTTTTTATGTACCCACTTACATCCAATAGTATTTCCATCTACCATCAGGTAAAGGTGAAATAGGAGTCCATGTGCCTCATTTTAAGCTTGAATTGACCTCATCATTCGTTGCTAGCCTCCAATTGCAGTTTACAGGTCTCATCCCTAAACCTTGTAATCGTGTGATGCCTCAAGTGTCCAATCAAATTTACCCTAATTTGGAGTGTCCACGACAAGCATTGCCCACAATGGGGTGTTTATCCTTGATGGTTATATGGCTGATGGGAAGGAAAATGTAGGTGTTGATGGTTCTACGGGTGATGGAATTTGAGTGAGAAACAGTTGATTGGTGTGGGGTGACGGATTAGTTAAAGTTGTGGATGACTGGGACCATGGAAAATTGGTCTCGTCAAATTTAACTTGTTGAGAGACAGACACGTCTGTCAGAGATTTTTCACTGTAACCCTTATGAATGGGCTATAACATAAGAAAACACAGAGTAGTTGTGGGAGAAAGCTTGTATGGGCTATAATGATGAACATAGTACATCCAAACACCTTAAGATAATTGTAGGTTTGTCTGATGCCGTAAAGGATTTTGAAGGGGCAATCATTTTTGGGAAAGGGCGTTGGTAGGCAATTAATGATATGGGCACTTATAAGAAATGCTTCAACCCACAAAGAATATGGAGCGGTTGTTGATCAAGAGAGTGCAACCCTTACTTTTGTTATGGCAAATATTGGCAATTTTTCCTTCTAGAAACACCATTTTGTTCCGGTGTATGTGGGGGAGAAATTTTCTGAATATTCTTCATTTTGACAAATGTAATATAAATTCATTTAATGTGAATTCCCCACCACATTTGCAAAAAATATTTTTTTTTGTTCAGAATAATTTTTCAACATTATGTTGAAGTCAATGCACTTAGTAAAGGATAAAACCAAATATAATGACTAGAGGAAATGATGAAAAACACATAAGATCCATAACTAGACAATAGTATTTGAGTCTGGCCCCATACATCAAAGTGAATAGTTCAATGGAAATGGGGCTCTTTTACTCAAAGGGTGAGAAGCAAGTCTAGTCCTCTTTCCAATTGCACAACTTTCAACTTTCACAAAGATGATAAAGTTGTGGATAAGTAAACTGAACAACTACATTTGATAATTGATGCTAATCGAAGGTAACACATGTTCAAGCTGCTGGTGCCATGAGGTAGTAGTTGCGCCTTGAGTAGAGATGAAAACAATGTTTTTTTAATCAAGAGAATGAAGTCCCCCTTTACGAGTCCCATTGGCCAGGGTTGTCTGAGATACCTAGTCCTTCATCAAATAAAATTTGATGGAACAATTATCATCTTTGGTAAATTGACTAATTGCAATGAGATTTCTCTCAAGTGAAGGAAGAAGAACATTCCTGAGATTTAGATTTCTAGAGGGAGTTTGTATTTCATGGATAAGGCTGATCATCACCTATATATAATCTCTCATTTCCATTGTAAGGATGTAGGCTGGAGAGGGTTCTTGGATTATTTGCAGTATGTCCAGAGACACCCCTATCATGATACCATGACTCATCAATTGCATCTTGAAGAGAAAGAACTACTGAGGCTTAAGGAGGAGGAACAATTATTGTTTAGCTGCTTGATAGAATTCATTGAATGGATGCCAACATTGAAGGCAGTATGGCATTGTATGTATTATGTTGCAAACTTGACAAGTGAGCTTTGAAGTAAAGGTCAAGGCATTGTATGTATGGCATTGTATGTTGTAAACTTGGCAGGTGAGGTTTGAAGTAAAAGTCATGGCCTTGAATGTATGGCATCGTATATTGTAAACTTGACAGTTGTGGCTTGAAGTAAAGGTCTCTGTGGATTGATCAGCGTGGATGAATGAACTATCTCTTATGGCCTTGGGAGTGTCCTTAACGATTGTTACTATGTCGATAACGGCCACAAACACAACCTTGAGGTCGTCTTCATATTGGGCAGCCATGGTAGATGGTTGCTTGCGCTTAAGAAAATCATCATATGACTGTACATCGGCAACACTTCTTTGAATGTCAGTTAAATGTCCTCACTTTGAATGGCGGTTTGGACAACATTGTAGTAGCTGTCTAGGCCCTTTAAGATCCATGAAACCTTATCTTCATCTAGTGAAGGCTTTTGGATTGCTTCCAGTTCATTGCAGAGCTGCTTGAATTATTTAAATATCTGCCAACATCTATAGTTTTCCCTTTGCAAAAATATTGAATCTTTGTCACAGTTCAATATCATGCAGCCTGCTATGTTGGATGACGAACGTCATACAAGCAACTTGATTATTCTATGAAGTAGGCAACCCTTCTTCTTGAAGGACTGATTTATTAATAGTAGGAATTGGTTTTCCAAGGAACCAACAACTTCTTATAAGATTCTAGATTGTACAACGCAGGTGAGGGCAACAGGGCCACAACTCTTCCAGCTGTGTTGATCATCAGATGGATCTCATAACGAAGTTTTTTTGGTGACTATGTACTAACTCTTTTTTTTTTTTTTGAATTCTCCTGCTGCACTTAGATTTCAGCCCATTGTTGGTTCTACCGTTTTGTTGGAATCGTATTGTGTTCTTGTCTTGACCATTGTATGCAGTAGGTAATTTAGTAGGCTTTTAGTTTCAAACCTTGAAACTTTGCATAGTTGGTCTCCTTTGAGTACTTCTCTCTGATTGATGAAAGCCATTATTAAGTTCATTAGTCTTTGCTTCCTACAAGTGTTTTCAAGCTATGCATCTTTTACTTGCGAAGCCTAATAAATGTTTTTTTGTCTGGATTTCTGCATACCCTTGGAACCATGAGGTCCAAACTTCACTCAGTTTAGATGGGACAAGTGCTTACTGGTCCCATCTAGTGAAAATCCTTCCAAACTAAGCTTTGGAGATTGTTACTAGAAATGTTGAACCCCATAAGAATCTAAATTACAAAGAACTGGGTGGTTGATGCTGGCAAGATTTAAAATTGGGTGGTTGATGCTGGCAAGATTTAACTCTTGGCTTGAGAACACTTTTGGTCCTCTTATTGTGTTTCAGGAGAGATGGTTAGCAGTGTTATACTGGCTGTTATGAACTTCATTTATGTTTATTTACTTTTCAATTCAAACCATCGAATTATGAAATTTATTTATTTTCATAGTTTAAAGTCCTAAATTACTTTGGATTCTTTTATTTTGTGTATGGTTGGCCAAATCAAACTATTGTTTCTATGGCTTTATTTTCAGCAATAGGGCAGGCATGTTGCAAAATCCCTTAAGGTTCTTTATATTTGTAATGATTGACTATTCTTTGGTTGAATGTTGGAGTTTTTTAGGGTTGAGTTGGGGTAGAACTCCTCTAGCCAACCCCTGATTGAGTTTTTTTTTTTACATAAAACTGATCCTTGATTGTTAGGATAAGGCATTATTTTTGTTGTTGAGAGGAAGATGATGATCTATGATGCCTATTTTTGTCATGGATACAACATGGACACCCTGTGGACATGGCAGAGACACAGATTTTACACATAAAAAGTGAAGTATCGGACAGTATTTGGCACAATACATTGCCCATTTTGAAGTATCTGTATATCATAGATGATTATGATTCAATGATAATTCAGACTTGGTTTTTTTTCCATGTGGAGTATTATCCTTTTTGTCTGGTGCACTGCATACCATGGGTGAAAATCCTAAGCTTTTCTATGGGGGAAAATATCCTGATCTTAAGCTTATCTATGATTAAAAGAATCCTAAAGTGCAACTCTGAAGGCCTCATCCTCTTTTCCCTTCAATCAGAACCAGACAAATACAATGATATTCAAGCATTTTTGCATCTGTCTTAGTCCTAAATGGCTTAATCTGTCTTTTACAGCCCTTAACTCTCCCTAAGATCTGCCCTTTAAAATTCAAATTGTCCTTATAGTGATTCTAAAACCTTCCTTTAGCACAGCCTTCAGAAGGAGTACAGGTATCCATTCAACTATCTGCCCTAGACCCATAAACTTTCCTTTACTCAGCCTAATTCCAGTCCAATTGATAACCCCTACTAGACCCTGATTTATACTCTACTCATCCACCCGATCTAGACCAAATTGAAATCCCAATCAACAGTCTAATCTAGTTGAAATCCAGTGCTGACTTCTCCCTGCAAGTTTCCATGAAATCTTTATATATTTGACAGCCCAAATGACAGCCTGATAACAGCCCCGACTGCCTATTTAACCCTTAAAAAGTCCCTAAGTTTCCCCTCATCTTTGTCCTTAGATCTGTCATGTAACCAATCCTTTAATAGCCGTCTAAATCCGCAAGTAAACTACCTGAAGTTTCAGCTCCTGTCCATTTGGCTGAACGGCCTAAACATGTCCCAGAATATCATATCATTAGCTTGCAGCAGTCGGCCCCTATCTAGGAGATTCAGATCAACTTTGAGATGAGTTGCTCTTTCTAGTGCTACAAAATGGGTTTCTTTGAAAGTTGAATTGCACATTCGAACAACTTCTATATCTAGAATTCATACACCTCCAGGCTTTACCTTGTCCTTGAGTATGATTCCAATGACAGTGTGAAGAAAATTCCAAAATTCTAAGAAAGCTTTTATGGTTGTAGAACGCACTGGAAAATCTAATAAAGAAAGTGCCTATGGAAGACTTTTCAGTAGAAGATCATTTGAAGGAAATTCCATAGTAAAAAAAAGATTCATCTGAGCAAGAGCCAGAGACAAAGCCTGATATGTTAGATTTGATCACGGCATGTAAGAACGACTATCCTACTGTTTTTCCAATGATAGAATACTTGATTCCAAGAACAGAATTCAATCGCAAGACTTGTTATGTAACATCTAACGAAGAATGTCAAATTTAACAGCACTAGTGCTCTACATCTAGTTCCTGTCAATGAGACAGACTTGTGGTGATAAATTATGGAAGCGCTATCAATTTGATCATCTGAAACATGGGTCCTACATGTAAAAATCTGTGGTTTTGTACTCTAATGCTCTTGAAATGCTTTAATTGTTTGTGTCATCTTCTTTTCTGAGGATCCAGTTTTACTAGGACACTGTCCCCTTCGCACAGTAATTGACTTGCATATGGGCAATGGCACAGCCTTGGATCTTTGATCGAGTGTAAATCAATCTCTCGAAGGATTGATTGAATCCAGAGATGGATTCCAACCCCCAGGGCACCCTCACAAGAGGAAAAACACCATAAAAGAGAAAAAAATCTCAAAAAACTTTAATTAATTGAAAATAAGCATGTCTACTACAATGAAGGGCTCCTTCTTTTATAGGAAGGGCTATTGTTAAACTAGGAAAGAGTAATTCTAAATAATCATGGCTTACTAAATTAAATTAAGTTCTAATCTCAATTCAACATAAAATAGTAAAAATAGATAATTAATTAAAAACTATCTAACTAAGGACACGGATCCCTAATGTTGAGCAGATTATGGATCGAGTGGGGTCCATCAAAGTGGCCCATCAATGCTGGGCCAGATCTTGGATCTAGCTTGAATCAGGCGGGCTCCATGACTGGGTCACATATGAAAATATGTGGTCTGCTGATGGGGGGAGCATCCAGGTGGGCCCCAAGCTTGGTCTTGCACTTGGGTTTTTCCATGTTTCACCTAAGTCCATTGAATCATGTAGGTGTGACTTCTAGGCTTATCTAAACTCAGAAGCGTCCCAAAGTGTCACTATAAAGGCCTCAATTGCATTTCTGCATGTTATAGTAATAAAAATGGGTAGGTCATGGGAAAATGAAGATATTGAAACTAGAAGGCATTTGATAGTGTGCGTGTCATGTTACAGGTTATCAACATGGAGTGGGGGAACTTTTGTTCATCTCATCTTCCAATAACAGAAAATGATCATGCATTAGATGTTGAGAGCTTGAACCCTGGTGAACAAGTAATTTTTTAATTTGACTTTCTTGTCATGTAGTTTTTGCTTGGCAGATTTGGCTAGATTATGTGCAGAGATTAACTTTTGAATGTTGACAAATCTTCAAGAAGATGATTTCGGGAATGTATTTGGGAGATATTGTACACAGAGTGCTACATCGGATGGCTGAGGAAGCTGCCTTTTTTGGTGATACTGTTCCTCCCAATCTTAAAGTTCCATTCCTATTGAGGTGTGTTATTTCTATGCCCTTTTTTTTCTTTTCTGGATGAACCTGGTTATCTATCCTTTCTTGTTTCATGGATTAAATCATACTCCGCTTAATCACACAAAACTTTTGAAAAAATTATATGGAAAGAGTGAACTTTGTCAACTGTATAAAATATTAAACTAATGGGTCTCTCTCTCTCTCTCACAATAAGAATATACTTCATTGATTGCACCAATCCACTTATTGGTGTACTGGAAAGAATGTCGTGAGAGTGCACAATTCTTTTGATTTGATCACTTTAGTGAGTACCTAATAGTATTCTTTGATGTAATGTTGTCCCTATGGATTTATCTGTTACCAACTTAGATTATGGAATTTATTGAGTACTGTAACCAGTCATCTTTCTCTTGGGTGATATCTTCTGCTTCTAGTCAAAGTTTTTGGTGAACAAGCATTGTATTACAACCAAAACGAGGGCAAAATTTCCAAAGAAGCAAATCAATTGACAGGCCACAGGCGCCAAAAAAAAAAGAAGTAAAGAAGCGCACAACAACTAGAGCAGACCCATAAGCAAGAGAGTATGTATTCTCAAAAAGCAACTACCTCTTGATACATTACAAGAATGAAGAGCTATCACACGGCAAAACTGAAGTTCAGGCTTCGTGAAAACACGACTTGAGTATTTTTAATCACAAATATTTAAATGTTACTTTGGTATCCATTAAGTTGCAGAGCACACATGTTGCTGTCAAGTCTATTTGAAAAGTTCACATCTTTCCTACTTTGAAAACCACCTCAAACATTGGTGGGTTGCAGTAGTTGATCTACCGGTCTTTGTAATGATGGTTTGACATTTACTTTTTAGTTGCTGTTTGGAAAGTTCAAATCTATCTTCAAATGCATGTTGGTCAGTTGCTGTTTGGAAAGTTCAAATCTATCTTCAAATGCATGTTGGTCATTGGCTGTGGCTACATTTCTGGTAATTGATGAATCTTTGTAAATTCTCTAGCTTATGATGATTAGGGATTTCAGTTTCATTTCTTATTTGAGGATTGACCGTTTTGATGTGACATTTTTGGATTTTATATTAGTCTTGTAATTGACTGTATTGAGCCTGTGGCCAATATGACTATATATCAGTTCTAAGTTAGCTGTTTTAACATGGCATTTTTGTTGCATGCCTTTACTTGAAACACTTTCTTCCTAATGTCCAGCAGCTGAAATTTGTCTTTGCTAAAGTTCCATGTCTACCCCTTGTGTTTGTGTCTTTGTGATTCTGCAATTGATGAACCTTTCTGTTTGGTTGTATAATTCGAAAGGAATTGAAGGTTGTGATGCAATAACTAAGTTATGTGTTGGAATGATTATGCAGGACACCTGATGTGTCTGCCATGCATCATGACACCTCCCCTGATCTTTGAGTGGTTGGGGGTAAGTTGAAGGATGTTTTGTGGGTATGATTTTCTTGCTGAACGTTGCCTAAACTTCTAACTTCTATTAAATAAATGCTTTGGCTAACTGGATGGGCCCTCATGGATATGGCTAGCTGACTATGACTCAAAAACAGTACGTATCATTTGGATATGCAACTTATAGAAGTCATTCATATTCTACGACTCAAAACCATTGCATTATCACTGGGATATGCAATCATCACCATTCACAGGTCGTTCATATTCAAAGACGGATGACGTTATTGATGTGGAAGGGTGATAACCTCAGAGAAATGTCATTTGTTATTGGAGATTTGGAATTCATGGAGAATCTTGAGCAACCATGATGCTTTTTCCCCCAATACTGATGGGTGGCAGGATGGCTTGAAGCTCATCGATGGGTTTTGGGTCATAAAGTTTGAAAAGCCACCAACCTCCTCAAGGTTCTTTTTCCTCTTTTTCCCATTTTTTCCTCACAATGCAAATGTAACTTGAATGCACAACTGACAACCATATGGTTGTGATAATGAGCACCTTCTAACTCTACAAACGGGCTCTTTTTTATAAACCAAATGCTTATTGGAAGTGGTGGCTATCTGGTTTGCCATACTATCTGATGCATTTTATATTTTGCTTAATTTCTTCAGAGTTTCAAACAAACACAGGCACAGAGCTTTAATATTTGATGGTTCTTAGCTTCTCTTATGTTACTTTATCTCATATTTCCAACACTTCCCTGAAAATATGCTAAATAGTTATGAAGCTCTGTGACATTGTCGCAAAGCATGGAGCCCGTTTGGCAGCTGCTGGAATCTTGGGAATGTTGAAGAAACAGGGAAGAGACACCATAAGAGACGGTGAGAAGCAGAGGACGGTGATAGCCATGGACAGAGGGCTATTTGAGCACTACACTAAATTCAGCCAGTGCTTGGAGATCACCCTCAAAGAGTTGCTTGGAGAAGAGGTTGCGGGCACCATTGTAATTGAGCATGCTAATGATGGTTCAGGCATCGGAGCAGCCCTTCTCACTGCATCTTACTCTCAGTATCATGAGTATGAGTCTAGAGTAGTGTTGGGATGAAGCCCTAACTACTTTGTCAGCATAAGAGTAAAAGAAGAGGGCAAACCAGACAGAAAGGAAAAATAAAAAGGGAGAGGAAAAAACTGTTGTTTCATTGCCATCCTAGTTTTGAGATCGGTGTTGTTGAATCCTTAAGTTATTTCCATACAACATACACTCCCAACTGAGCATTGGGTTTATAAATTCCATTACTTAATAAATTGCAGGACCTGAAAGTGGACACGATGTTCCCACTCAGGCTTGCCATTCTTTTTCTCTTTACTTAATCTGCTGGGTTTTGGTGTTTCATTTTAGGTAGGGTTCCTAACATCTTGGGTGTCATCTGAATCTTCCTACTTGAGAATATTTGGAGGAAAGCAGTCAAAGAATCAGTATGTTTTGGTGGGTTTTTTTTTTATATCAATAAAAGCAGGAGTATCGGCAAAGCTATCATGGGCTTTAGCTGTTCTTTATTGCTTTTTGTTTATTGTTTTTATCAAGGACTCTAGCTTCTTTTTGGAGGGTTGATGCTTCAGAAATTGCTTCCAACGAAATGTCAAGACCATTATTCTTTAGTGAAGCAATGCAATAATTGTGTGCATATTCTTTAGTCAAGCATACAAGTGCTCTATCTCTGTCTTCATGTTTAGAGGTAGACATGCTGGCTTATGGCCTCAAAATGGCGTTCGGATCTAATAGGCATGCATATGTACATGCTTCTATTTTCTTTTGTGTCAAATGTTTACCTATGAGTGGAAAACAAAATGTTCATATCCGGTCCAGCTCTAAGGTGCCCTCCTTGGATCATTCCAGCCTTTTATGCTCTTTCCCTCCGTCACCGGTGAGTCCGCAACAAATTGACTCACTCACACTGTTGTATTAACTATAAATCACCACCACCCAAAAAAATGATATCTTCCCATATGTTTTTTAAAACCATTAAGCATTCGGGTTGGTTAAATCATGGGGTAGAAATACTGTTATTGGGCTGATATTTTGCCCAACCCTAGCACATGTCCACGATAAGACCTTTCCATCCTTCTACACACACAATGATTGGCTTGCATCTATTGGACCCCATGACTTGCATCATGTATTATAGTATGTGATCTTATCATGGGGGAGCATCCAAGTGGCCCCAAGCTTGGGCTTGCACTTGGTTTGTTAGAGGTTCAGGATTCACCCAAGTCCATTCAATCCTATAAGTCACTTAGGGTGTATTTGGATGTGAGGTAGATTACAGCAGAGTAAAATGAAAATTTTAAATTTCAAAATTTTCCCTTCTTTTTTGAAAAAAATTTAAATCTCCTTCATTCTTTTCAAAAAAAGTCAAAAAGTCATCAATAAATTACAAAAAAATTTCTACCTTCCATAGAAAAAGTCAAAAAGATTTCATATCAAGCGACTAAAAACAAAAAGTCATCTTAACTCCATCATATATTATTATTTTTTTATTTTGGGTTTACTCTACTTTATTTTACTCTACCCCACATCCAAACACACCGTTAGAGTTACATAAGTCTATACTGCATGAAACCTTTTTAAAAAGTGTCTATGAAAAGAGTGAAGTTTGTTAACAGCATAAAATCTTAAAATAAGAGGTTGCAAGGCCTCTTATTATTTTTTTGGGTTTTTTTTTGGCTTAAATGAGGGCAAATGGGCAGCTAAAAAATGATAAAAGAAAAAGAAACACGAAACAACTAATCTAGAGCATAGTTCATAAGCAGGCAAAAAAGTGTATACATAACCAAAAAGCATAGGCTGAGAGACAAGCAAAAGAGTATCCATTCTCAAAAAACATCAAACTTTAAGATGCTTGCAATAATGAAGAGCTATCACTCAGCAAAAGCTATAAGTTCAGGCACGATGAAAACTTGTCAGAGTGTATTAAATAAAGAATATTCAACTGACTTTGGTATCCATTAGTGTTATGTTGTTTGAAAAGTTCAAATCTTATCCCCAATTGCATATTAGCCATTGGTTATTTGGTTGGGGTTTACATTTCAAGTAATTGGCTAATCTCTACAACTTCTGTAGCTTATGATTATTATTTGAGCATTGGTTATTATGACATAACATTTTTTATTTCGTTATACATCTTGCAATTGATCATTATATGGATAATGTGACCAACATGAGTATGTATGAGTTCTATGAAGTTGTTTTAATATGGAATTTTTGTTGCATGCCCTGACCAGCAATTGTTTTTTTGTGAATATTTAATTCGAGCATTAAGCTTGAGCTTGGTCTTACAGGAAGGATATCTAATTACAATATCCTAATTACGTTGCCAAAGAGGGACTAGAGTCTAGAAGCGTGGAGAAGTGGGAGCCACTTCATACTCTCTACATGACCAAAGAGGGACTAGCTAGTATATTTTTAATCAAGGTGTGTCACACCGCTGCAAGATATCTACGACATGTTTCATGGAAGGCCTATGAGAAGGCTTTGTCACTATGCAGTTGAGCCCCAAGTTGAACACCAAAATCATCTCATTCAAGTAGATAGGTTCTTGTTTAAGCCCCTCATCAAGTGCGTCCACCAAGTCCTTCCCCTCTTGCAAATGATGCCACGCCCATTCCACAAGACCGTTGCACCCATCGCACGTGCAACATGCTTTCTTTCCTGTCGTTAGCTCGAGCAGCACGACCCCGAAGTTATACACATCGCATTTCTCATTGGCTCGAGCCCAGACTGCATACTCTGGAGCAATGTACCCGAAAGTGCCAGCTATGGTGGACAAGGTCTCGGGCTCTCCCTTCTTGACCCGCATCCGAGTGAGCCCAAAATCTGCAATCCGGGCCTTGAATTCAGAGTCCAGAAGGATATTGCTGGACTTGACATCTCGGTGGATGATGGGAGGTGAGCAGGAGTGGTGCATATAGTAGAGCCCCTTGGCCGCATCCACCGCGATTCGGAATCGGCTTGGCCAATCCAACAGTCCTGATTCCATTGTTACTGCACCATTTCTCTTCTTAAACAGCCAGCGGTCCAAGCTCCCGTTCTCCATGTACTCGTACACGAGAAGCTTCGAATCCTTATTGGAGAAGCAACACAAAAGTTTGACAATATTAGAGTGTCGGATCCGACCCAATATCTCATTCTCCGCTTGGAATTCTTTGTCCAGATTTGCATCTGACTTCTTGTTGTTTGAGATTTTCTTCACGGCCACCACCATGTCATTATCACCCGTCGGAGTCTCCACGGAGATCCGATACACCTTCCCGGCTCCTCCGCACCCGATAAGGTTGCTTTGGACCAGCCCGTTTAAGATGTTGTCCTCCGTGAAATCCAGCAGTTGGAAGGAGGTAAACTTCCACGTGTCATGATCGTTCTCCTCATGCCTCTGGTCTTGCCTGTTGTTCTTGTTGCTGTGCGATGTTGTGCAGCGCACCACGTGAGGAAAGCGAGAATGATGAAGCCCGAGATGGACAAGATGGAGAGCAGAAATCGGGCCGATACTTTGGAGGAGGAATGGCAACAGCGGATGTTGATCGAGTGGTTGGAGTTAGATGCGCATAATCCGGAGTTGTTGAGGAAGCTGGTCTCGAACTCCAGCTTTTCAAACCCATCCGGGATCTTTCCGTTAAGTCTGTTCGACGAGAGTTCGAGTTTGACGAGGTGAAGGTATCTGAGTTCCGGCGGGATCTCACCGGAGAGTTGGTTTCCTGATAGGTCAAGAGAGTTGAGCGCTTAAATAAACCCGATCACTGGAGGAATTCTGCCGGTGAGCTGATTTTTGCTGAGATTGAGGGTGTTAAGAGATAACCATGGTGCGAAATTAGACGGTATCTCTCCGGAGATTCTATTTTCTTGTAACTCAAGCGTCTGCGGCCAAGAAAGTGCAGTCAGCGTTATCGGAATTTTTCCGATAAACCCGTTGCGATTCAGTGGTGCGCTTTTCAAGTTGGAGTATTTGCCGAGGGATTCCGGCAGGGTTCCGCTGAGATTGTTATAGGAAACATCGAGCAGACAGAGTTTGCTGTTGTGGCACAGGCTCTCTGGCAGCTTGCCAGATAGTCTGTTGATGGAGACATTAAGATTCACAAGATTGGAGTAAAGTCCTAATTCTGGAGGCAGAGCCCCAGTGAAAGTGTTGTTGGAGAGATCGACTACGTGCAGAGAAAGTAGCCGGCCAAAACCTGCCGGTATCTCACCGGAAAGTTGGTTTTGGAAAAGATAAAAATACGTCAAATTCACAAGTTTTCCAAAATCTTCTGGAATTGTTCCAGTGAGCTGGTTTATAGAGAGATCTAAGTATTCCAGGCCGAGAGCCTCAACCGTTCTCGAAAAATCACCAGACAAGCTGTTGTTGGCGAGATAAACTGCGAGCAAATGCTTCAATCTGAACATATCACTCGGAATGTCGCCGCTCAATTTATTGTCTGAAAGGTCGAGCCACTCGAGATAGGTCAGATTCGTGAGAGATGCAGGAATCTCACCGACCAGATTCGAGGCCCAAATCCAAAGACTCTTGAGCTTCTTCAACTGGCCGAACTCAGGCGGGATTCTCCACTGTGGCATGATCGAAAGGCCACCGAGATACAAACTTTCGAGATTTTCCAGATCCGCCATCTCCAAAGGGACAGAACCGTTGAAGAGGTTATCAGCGAGGTACAGAACGCCGAGATTCGACATACGACCGATAACCGGCGGGATGTCGCCGGTGAAGTTGTTGCCGTCAAGGTAGAAGTAGCGGAGGCGGTCGATGTCGGGAGGCAGGCGACCGGCGAAGTGATTCTCCGCTATGTCGAGGAAGTGGAGATTGGAGCAGTTGGAGAGGTAGATGGGGAAGGGGCCGGGGATGTTGTTATGGTAGACGTCGATTTTGGTGAGATTGGTGAGTTGGCAGATGGAGGAGGGGATTGGGGAGAAGAGGTTCTTGAATGAGAGAAGGATTTCGGTGACGGTGCCATCGGTGGGGGTGCATGTGATCTCAGGCCAGGAGCAGTGGTCTCCATTCGCGTCGTCGGTCCAATTGGAGAGGGAAGGTGGGTTTCCCCATTCTCTCTTCAGATTTAGAAGAATTCCCTGCTCCTGGTGCTGCTTTCGCCGTTGTTGTGAGTTTTGTGGTTGGGGATTTGACTGCAAGGGAAGGGAGTGGAGAAACAGGATAAGCAGCATAATGGGAGAAACAAAAGGGGATAGTGTATTTGTCATCATTTTTGTAAGGAGGGAGCTGTGTTTGTGTTTTGCTTTTTCGTTCCCACTTGAGAGGGATGATAAGTGTGCTCGAAACGGGCGCATTGAACTAATTTTTTAATTAGCTCGTGATGTAAATAGTGCTCGAGTCAATTAGTGTCTGCCACAATCGCTCGATCCAAACAGTTAGTCAATTTAAATACTATTATTTTATATTAATTTTTATATTCTCACACCAAATAGACCGCAGTCGAGCGAGTCAAAAAGGATCTTTGGGCAGAGATACTATTTTCATATATTGTTTTGGGTTTCAATAAACGTATTAGACCGGCAACCTTGATTGTCAGCGGAATGCGAGAATAGTTATATGCGAACCACTTTTCTGCAATGCTGCACAAAGTTGCACCTAATATGTTATATGTTGTCATAAGCCTCTTCTACTACGTTGTTTTCTGGGTGCCTCCTTTCTACAATAAAATTCTTATTCTTGCAAATCAACAAAGGCAAGGGCACTGTAATCAGAAATCCCCCGACCGGGTGGTTCCTGTAGCCTCTTGGACTTTTTTATACTTCTAGATTATGTTCACTGATGCAATTCATTTTCATTAATAGCTAGAAAATGGACTTTTTTATTCTCTCCTAAGAGTGTGTATTTATTGATATTTCACTTTTCATCCATTTTCCAAGTTTAAAAAACGTCTTTTCAATTCTGTCCCTAGTAGTTTACCAAAAAAAGAAAAAAAATCTGTCCGTAGCAAATTCTTGAGCAGTAATTGATGGGCCTGATATATTGATGACCATTAAGATGTTCAATTCTGTTCAACTATTTAATTGACGAATTTGTGCAAGAGATGAGCCCGTGGCAACGTAAAATAAAAGTTTGGAAAGGGGCGTCATTTCCATAGAAGAATGAGTACAGGAGCAGTAGGGATCGGGATGATGAGAGGCTTTTTCTCAGGTGAGTGGGCCAATCACGGCCCTGTCTTAAATGGTGTTGGCCATGTGGGTCCAGACCATGATTGGGTTCTATATCTGGGGTAGTTTCCTAATGTATTAGGACTTTCCTTTTTCTTGAGATAGAGTTCTTGGGGGATAAGGATGTACTGGTTATATATATGAGATGTAATCTGTAACCCTAGTGCAGTCAGTCAGAGAGGCTGAGATTCCAAGGCTGTGGTTTCACAGATTGGAGGAGAACCCAGTGGAAATTGGTTTCCCGTGGACGTAGGCATCCTTGCCGAACCACGTAAATCTTCTTGTCTTCTTGTGTGGTGATTGTTTGATCTTGGTTGCGTTTGCACACACGCGCACAACAAGTGGTATCAGAGAGATTGATTGTGCGTGGAAGATCAACGGGAAGAGAAGAGATCACGGTTGATCTCTACTGGGCCACACGCGATCGAAGAAGAAGAAGATTGGGTTCTCGTTCTGTTTTTCCCGGAAACAGAGACGCCGTTGTCGGGGGGGTTTGGTTGCTCCAGATCTTCATCGGAGAAGATTGGCCGCCGGCTTTGAGGAAGAGGACCGGAGAATAACAGTGTCCAGGCGTCGCTGTGCTTGCCGGATTTCTCGGATCTGCGGCAGAGAAGAACCCGGTCGCACGAGAAGCACCCGGTCGCTGCCGATCGAGGCCGCCCGCCGTTGCTCGCCTGCCGTTGCTCGCTGCCATCGCCGTGCGACACCACCGGACGTCGGGCCGCTGCGCCGGTGCCTGCAGCAGCAGGCCGTCGATTCACCGCGTCTGCAACCAGTTGCAGACGCAGCGCCCGTCGCTGTTGAAGACGACCCAGTCGTCTGGGTTCGGATCTGTCAGGTCGGGTCGGGTCAGGTTGACCGACCCGCGGAGAAGAGCAGCCCAGGCAGCAAGGTGGGTTACGTTTCGGGTCAGGCCAGGTTGACCTGACCTGGTTGACGTTAAGCCCAGTAGAGCAGTGCAGGCCGGTTCAGGTCGGGTCGGGTCGACCTGAACCCGTAAGCAGACGGTCCAGCCCGTCAGCCCCGCGCAGACGTCAGCAGCGTGACGTCATCAGGCTGACGTCAGCCCATGTCATCAGACAGACGGTCAACATCCAGAGTTGACCAGATTGACGGCAGAAACTTGTTTCTGCGATATCTTGATCATCCGAAGTCCGATCGGAGATCCGTTTGCGCCTACGGACTCGTTTCGAGCAGATCTACGTGTTAGTGGAAGAAGATTGGCTGTTTGACGGTCAACAAGGAGTTTGACCAAATCAAAAGCGCAGAAAACCGTTTTTGCGATATCGAAGCCATCCGGGGTCGGATTTCAGATCCGTTTCTTCCAGCGTGCTCGTATTGACAAGATCTACAGCTTGGTGCAGGAGTTGAGGTCAGTGTTAGTTATTTGTTTTTCCTGTTACTTAATTTTGATTAAGATGGAGAATAATACTATCAACACTACCATGGTTAAGCTCAACCATTCCAATTGGTTGATCTGGAAACCGAAGATGGAGGATATTCTCTATTATAAAGACCTCCATGATCCCGTTGAGGGGGATAGTGCCCGACCGAAAGATATGCAAGATGCTGATTGGAACAAATTGCATAGAAAAGCGATTGGTCACATCAGACAGTGGGTTGATAACAGTATATTTCACCACGTGTCTAATGAAACCAATGCGAATACCCTTTGGAAAAAGCTAGAAGCAATGTATGATAAAAAGACCTCGGTGAACAAAACATTCTTGATCAGAAAGCTTGTGAACATGAAATTCAAGGATGGTGGTCAGATCGAAGATCACATTAATGAGTTCCAAAGTGTGGTAAATCAGTTAGCCACTATGAAGATGATCCTTGATGATGAGATGCAAGCTTTGTTGCTTCTGAGTTCTTTGCCAGATTCATGGGAGACATTGGTTGTTTCCTTGAGCAATTCTACTCTAGATGGTGTGTTATCTATGAGTCAGGTTACCAGTAGTCTACAGAATGAAGAAACAAGATGGAAATCTGCAGGGACAGATAATGCACAGGCCTTTGTTACTGAGAACAGGGGGAGGAGTAAGAGTAGAGGACCAAAGGGGGGTCGTGGCAAGTCTAGAGGTGAATCACAGTCTAAATCTAGCAGTGAATCACAGAGCAAGAAAAAGTCTGTAAAGTGCTTTTTCTGTGGCAAGATGGGCCACATCAGGAAAAATTGTTTTGCCATGAAGGAACAGAAAGGATCCAACAATGAGAAGAAGAATGACAATGATAACACTACAGCTACTTTGGAACAGGAAGTAGTGGTGCTCGCCGGCGATGATGATAAGTGTTTGAGTGTTGCAGATAGTCAGATTGAGTGGGTTGTTGACACAGCAGCATCCTACCATGCTACTCCCTGCAGGGAGATGTTCACTACGTACAAAGCAGGTGACTTTGGTACTGTGAAGATGGGTAACACGAGTCATTCAGATATTGTTGGTATCGGTGATATCTGCATTAAAACCGATATTGGTTGCACGATGACGCTGAAAGATGTGCGACATGTTCCTGATCTGCGGTTGAATCTGATTTCCGGGACTGCATTGGACCGTGCTGGTTATGAGAATTACTTCGGAAATGGCAGATGGAAGCTCACTAAAGGGTCTCTTGTTATTGCGAGAGGTACAGCAGGTAATACTCTTTACAAAACACAAGTCAAGCTGTGCAAAGATGCCTTGAATGCAGTTCCAGACAATTCCTCTCTGAATCTGTGGCATAAGAGGCTTGGTCATATGAGTGAGAAAGGCTTGCAGATGTTGGCAAAGAAGGATTTAATTCCTTACTCCAAAGGTATGTCCCTTGACCCTTGTGATTATTGTTTATATGGTAAACAGCATAGGGTTGCTTTCTCTTCGACATCAAAATTGAAATCACATGTGTTGGATTTGGTATATTCTGATGTTTGTGGTCCCATAGAGGTAGAATCATTGGGTGGCAATAAGTACTTTGTCACGTTCATCGATGATGCATCCAGGAAAGTCTGGGTTTATCCGTTGAAATCAAAGAATCAAGTATTCCAGATGTTTCAACAGTTTCATGTCCAGGTTGAAAGAGAAACAGGTAAACTCTTGAAGTGTCTCCGTTCAGATAATGGGGGTGAATACACATCCAACCAGTTCAAAAGCTACTGCTTGAAGCATGGCATTCGACATGAAAAGACAGTTCCTGGTACTCCACAGCACAATGGTGTGGCAGAGAGAATGAACCGCACTATTCTTGAGAAGATGAGATGCATGATAAAATTAGCACGGTTGCCTAAGTCATTCTGGGGTGAAGCCGTTCTGACTGCCGTTTATCTGATTAACAGATCCTTCTCAGTTCCTTTGAATTATGATCTTCCAGAGAGAAGATGGACAGGTAAAAATGTTTCCTATTCACATTTGAAGGTGTTTGGGTGTAAAGCATTTGTGCATGTACCAAAGGAGCAGCGTTCCAAGTTGGACGATAAGGCAGTGAGTTGCATCTTTCTTGGTTATGGTGGAGATGAGTTTGGCTACAGATTATGGGATCCAGAGAAGAGGAAACTTATCAGAAGTAGGGATGTGGTTTTCCATGAAGATCAGTTCTTTGGAGATATTGAAAAGATTGATAAGTCTTCTGAGAAAGTTGATGGAGTGGTTGATCTCACACCGACTCCTTCTCCGGTGCAGACTACAGGTGGAGAAGGTGGACAAAACGATCCGGATCGTGATGAGGCACAGGGGTTGCCAGATGATGAGGGTGTTGAGCAGGGGGAGCAGCAGTCTCCTCAGATTGAAACCACGGAACCTCCAGCTAGGAGGTCTACCCGAGAGCGTCAACCATCAACTAGGTATCCTGCATCCGAATATGTGTTGCTCACTGATGAGGGAGAGCCAGCTAGCTTCCGAGAAGCAATGACTCATGCTGATAAAGATGAGTGGATGAAGGCTATGCAGGATGAGATGAGTTCTTTGAAGAAGAACAAGACTTATGAGCTGGTGCAACTTCCTAAAGATAGGAATGTTCTGAAAAACAAATGGGTGTTCAAGCTGAAAAAGGATGAGAATGGAAAACTGGTGAAGCACAAAGCACGGTTAGTGGTAAAAGGCTTCGCACAGACGAAGGGTATCGACTTCAGTGATGTTTTCTCTCCTGTTGTGAAAATGACTTCTATTAGAATCGTTTTGGGTCTAGCCGCCAGCATGGACCTTGAGCTTGAACAGATGGACGTGAAGACCGCGTTTCTTCACGGTGACTTGAAAGAAGAGATCTACATGGCAGTCAGTCAGAGAGGCTGAGATTCCAAGGCTGTGGTTTCACAGGTTGGAGGAGAACCCAGTGGAAATTGGTTTCCCGTGGACGTAGGCATCCTTGCCGAACCACATAAATCTTCTTGTCTTCTTGTGTGGTGATTGTTTGATCTTGGTTGCGTTTGCACACACGCGCACAACAAATGGGCCTCCAGGACCCACCATCATCATCACGTGGGTCACCATCCTCATCCTCCTCACCTTTGCCAGTCGTCCGCTTTGTTCACTGGTGGCTAGGGGCAAAAGATTATGGCCAACATAACCTACTTTGCAATGAAGATGGTGATTGAGGAAAGAAACCTAGCCACAGCCGCCTGCAAACCTAGCCACAACCGCTTGCGAACCTGGTCACAACCACCTTTGTGATTCTCAACTTTTACGCGCTCAACTGAAGGAGGAAGATGACTGATGCGTGGCTGAAATTAGGCGATGATGATGTGGGGATCTGTTGTAATTTTCGTGAATTAGGGTTTGGAGAATTTATACTAGTTTGAATGATTTTCTTGGTAGCTATAAATAGTTATTCATGAAATCATCAATCTCAAGTACAAATTTACCATATGAACCATGAACGGTTCAGCAAAGTGTGAATTTTTTCAGTTTCTTTAAGGGTCTATTATATTTGTAAAATTTTTATTTGACTAATTAATGTAAGAACGGTTTGGAAGAGAGAAGAAATGAACGGTCATGGGAAGGTGCAAAAGAAGGTAGGGGCTATGGTCATACATATTTTCTTAGGTGGAACTGTGGTTTTCGCCGCTGCAAGGGCACCGGGTCTCCCATGATCACCCAAGTCCTTTGTGAGAAAGAGGAAAACAAAGAGTTGGGCAGCTGATGGGGATTTTTTTTTCCTTTTTTACAAAAAAAGAACCTCCTCATAAATTCTTAAAACTTTGAATATAAGGTTGCTGGTGACTAGACACTGACGTAGATAAGTTGAACATGGGCTGCACCATAATTTGCCCACTCACACTCAATGTATCATTGCAGCAGCACAGGATTCAGGCTCTCTAGATTGTCTTTTAAGCGGGCGGGCCCAAATAGATAGTTGAATTTTGTGGGCAAACTAAGGATTTTCATGTTGGTTTTTTAAATGAATCTAGAACCTCATGTGAATTTTAGAGGTGGACCCAAGATTTTTATGTGATTTTTGGACATTTATGAGATCGAAAATCATCAGAATGTGCTTCACACTAAATGAGCCTATGGCATTTTTGCTGCCTGCCCTCACTTGCATTAGATTGTTCCTATAGTCTGGTGGGTAAATTATATTTGCTAAAATTTAATGTCTACAATAGTGTTCATGATTATGCAATCATGAATATGTGTGTTTATTCATGCTAGATTCTCTTCACAAAGATTGAAAAGAGAGTCATTGTTTGTGGAAACTTTAGAGTCATTTCTGTGAATTGGCTCTCGTTGACTAGCTGTAAATGAAAGACTTTGGCTTGCTTTTTGACTCAAGCATGGAATCTTGGGTCACTTAGCCACAAGCCTAGCCTTAAATTTATATGGAATTGTTTTACACTCTAATTTGTATGGATGAGGGATCAGTACATGCTCTAATGAACCCCAAAGGCGTAGATCTTAAAAAGAAGGTTTCCTACCAGTCCACAACTCATTTAGAGCTTTTGGAACAGATTTGGAAGGGACTCTGTTTAAACTATATACTGCAATTAACAGTGCATCACCCTAGAAGGTAACTAGAAAAATGGCATGAGACATCAGGGATCTTACCATGTCTAAAAGAGTCCTATTCCGTCTTTATACAACTCCATGTTGTTGTGGAGTGTATGCCATAGTTAACTATCTAGAAATACCATTTTCCATACAAAAACTTACAAAGCTCCAAAGTGTGTTCTCCACCTCGATCGGTTTTTAAGGTCTTGATGTTTTTTATCAAACTTATTTTGAACTTCTTTTGCAAAAATTTTGAAATAATCAATTGCCTCATATTTGTGGGAAATCAAAAACACATGACCATAACAAGAAAAGTCATTGATGAAAGTAACGAAATATCGAGTTCTTTGTCTATTAGCCACATTCATTGGTCCAAAAATGTCAGAGTGGATGATTTCAAGGGTGGCTTTGGATCTTTCAGCCTTAGGAAATGGTTTTCAAGTTGCTTTTCCAGTCACACATGACTCACATGGAGGCATTTGTACTTGTGTGAGAGATCTAAGCATTCCTTCCCTAGCCAACCAAATCATTCTTTCCTTTCCTATGTGGCCCAAACGAGAATGCCACTTAATAGATTTAGAACTCATGTCATGCACAACTCGGAAAATTCAACCATACTATTATTAAAACCCAAAACATATAATTCTCCTACAATAAATCCCCATGCATAAATGAAATTATTTTTTGTAAAAGAAACTCTATCTTTAGTAAAACGAAAATCAAAACCATACCTTGCGAGCCGGCAAACTAAAAGGAGATTTCGTCTCATGCCAGGTACAAATAGCGTCTCATGGAGCACCATAGTCTTCCCTATAGACGTTGGAAGAAAATAATCATCAATCCTTAATACGTCTTCAGAAGAATTATTGCCCATGTAAAACTTGTTACAACCAACATCTATTGACTGAAATTCCTGAAGACTACTCCTATCCTTTGTCGCGTGCTTAGTTGCCATTGAATCAATTATCCATGCATTAGAACTTTCATCCACATAAAGTGCTTCAGAGTAAACTAAAGCGAGTGACAAAGTTAAGGTGTTTACTGTATTCCTCTTTCAAGGTTTCCCTAAACTCCTTAGCTGTATTATAAATTTCATCAGTGGGAACTAACTCAAAATACATACTGCTCAACATGATATTACGAGCAATATGATTATCTTTCTCCCACTTATCAAAATCATATAATGCAGGCATGGGTGTAGCATCATTTTGAAGTTTGGGTCGGGTCATAACCGTTTCCAAAGCATACGTTATCTCTTGTTTGTCGAACAAGTAAGTCATGGACCGGTACCACTTATCATAGTTATTGTCATCTAACTTATCCCTCTTATTAAGCGCAGCAATAATGCTTTTCGAAGTCATCACTGAAAATGAATAAAACAAAATGCCGATCAATGAATGCATATGCATTGGCAACATACACATACGTATTGGTTGCCCTTTTTACGTTCAAATCAATCCGAAAATTAGGATATCGTAGTGAAAACCTTTCATGCCTAGGGCTAACTCGGGGCAGTAAAAAATAATGATCATAATTAATCGGCTAATTTGATAGCATCATATAACATAATACCTCACTTATTATGCAATAAGAAATGCAAAAAAGGATACATAATGAAATATTATTTAGCTAATTATCCCCCGCATAATATAGTGACTGTTAGAAAAAAAAAACAATCTTAAAATTTATAAAAAAAAAAAAAAAACAATACAAGCCCATAAAAGTACAAGTGCAGATTAATAAAAAAAAACTTAAGGATATCATGGCCAACTATTAGGCCCAATGTTCTGACTTCTGACCAAATAAGTCCACCAAAGTCTTACTATTTCGATCAAATATATATATATATAATCTATAATTTGATTCAGATATTAAATAGATTCTGAAAACTTAAAAAATAGAAGGGATTAGTCATGATCTGAATGTAAGAGGCATCATTCCAAATCGTTGGAACGTCGAGAGGAGGCCAGTGAACCCAATCGAGACGTTACTAACACGTAATGTGATCGGCAAAACAAAAAAAAAAAAAAAAAAAAAAGGTTTATATACGTGTGCGTGAGCACTAAACCATTACTAACACATGGTCGTTGCATATTACACTCATGCCAATGTTCAATGGGACACATGGTCATATATCTTGACCATGAAAGTGATTATCCACATTCCCAGAAGTCAGATCAAATAAAAAATAACCCCAAAACAGATTCCATAATGGATCATTAAAAGAGGCATAAGGCTTATTATCCCCCTTCCTAAACAAATGCATGTCTATATCATACTGATACATGATAGAAACATGTGGATTTGAGGCACTTGTAAAGGCATGTATGGACACATGTCCGATGAAAGTGTGTGAGGCACACTCTCGTATACCATGAGGCCCCTAGAATTGCATAAAATTGGGTGGTTAAGAATTCAAGTGCAAGTGTGCATTGGTGTGAAGCCATCACCATATTATTAAGCCCACCTTTGAAACAAATCTACACCACAGAGGTGTGATACCATCTAGAGATTCATTGGCGTGTGGATAAAAAAAACAAAGGAAACAAAGAAATCACTTGCAACCGGTGAGAGTGCAACGTACTTTGCCCCCACTGTATCCACGGCTCCAATCGGTTCCGATATGCAAGTAATGGTCATTCTAATCAAATCCCATTAAAAATGTGGCTCCTAGTAATTTAATGAGATTAGTTTAGGGTTACCTCAGACGCTACAAATATTAATTCAATCCTCACGTGAGCACACGGATGTGGCTCTGATACCAATGATAGCTTTTGATTTTGCAGAAGCATAGATCAGGATCACAGGGCCACTACAAACACGATCAGGATAGCGTTGGCTTAGATCAAGCAATGGACATAGAAATCCTTGACTGTCTAGTAAAGATCAGCCACGTTGGATTCACTCTTCACAATCTCAGGGCAAAGATGGACACCCTTTATGGAGAAGATGGTGATAAATGATTTATCTCTATTGATTATAAGTATTCTAGTGCTCTACTACCACTCAGCCATTATATATATTAAAGCTCTAAAAATGGAGGCCTTTGGAGAGTGCCACATTAGCACTCTTTTTTTTTTCTAGAGCACCACGTCAATATTTCACGAAATTACGCATGGCATAACTTCCCTAAAATCTCTCCTTCATCAACTAAAGCTAACCTAAAATCTCTCCCCCACAATTTCAAAGCCTCTTTCTCATCCCCTAAAATCTCTCTTCCTCATCCCTAAAATCTCTCCCTCTATTCATTTTTTTAAAACAATTCCTAAATCTCATCCTCAACTCATAATCTATACTAATTTAATTCATTTCATTTCTCTTTATAGTATCTTTATTTTTATTTATTATAATTATAATTCTTAAAATTTCAATTTTAGCCCACAGCTTAGAATCATTTGTTGATTTTTTTCTAAAGTGTCATGTCAGCTTCTACAAAATGGCATAAAGTAGAAATCACTAAAATCTCTACTTCATTTTATTACCCTTACCCACAAGTAATTGACAATATTAATGCACCCACTGTTTTTTGTTCAAAATTCAAAATACTCCTAAAATCTTACCTACATCAATTCAATTTATACTAACGCCCTACATTATGTCCCTCACAGATTGAGCTTCAATGGGATATAGTTTTTTTTTCTTTTCCTTTTTCCTTTTTTTTTCATCATTGAATGGTATAGTTTTTAACCTTTTGCTTCCATTTAATTTTCTTTCTTTTTTATTGGTGATTTCAACCCATACATTTTTTCTATTTACAAAGCTTTCATAGGTGCGATATTATAGTTTTTATATCAAGATGAAATAAAGATATATAATTTTATTAATTTTTTTCATCTCTGCCTTTTTATATAATTATTTTTATACCCTACCCTAGGAGGTTGTGGACCTAAAAAAGCCCATACAAGTGGGGAGAGGAAGTCACGGGAAGGAGAGCCCATACAAGTTATAGATATATATATATAATTTCATCATGCTTTATTAGTTAACAAAATCTATGTTTTTCTTTTCTTTATTTCCTATATCCTCTCTTATATAATTTGATAAAACTATCTGTCACAACTCGAGTCCAGAATCGGGGGTTAGAGAAAATCCAACCAATGACACACGTACTCCCGTGCATGTACACCTAGACATCGTCCCAATGTATACACACAAGGGATCAATCACACGTGCAAACAAGTGTACGCGGAAGCTGTACATATCAAGGCATACCACAAAAGAACAAAAGACATAATGGATTACAAAAGATCAACTGATTACAAGAACGTATCGCACCATAAAGAGGGCTATACAAAAATCAAAATACAGATATGAATCAAGCCCAAGATACAAGCTATAGAAAAATCCCCCAATAAATCTAGACTCAAATGAATGGGGAGAACAAAATGATGCAAACCGCTCTCTGGAGGATGGATCAAGTCCACTCCTTTAGGTCGGAGGGGGCCTCGCGAGCCTCTCCTGGAGTCGGGTCGATCAACGCAGGATCGGAAGAGGGATTTGAGCCTGCAACACCAATAACAACTCATAAGTACCACGACTTAACAAAATATAAGCCACAAGAAGATAACACAAATTCTATCTATCAATGAGCAAAAGTAACAATGCAAAGATCCATAGTAAGCATGTTCGTATACTAGGCAAATCATGCATATGAATAAATATGCTATCAAAATCATAAACAGATAACGGTCAAAGTGGCTACTACATTGGCCATATTCTCCTTTTCGAGAGCAATCGGAATGAGAACACCATCGACCGGGCCAGGGTACGCATGGGTCTCTAGTTTCCCGGGGTCCGGAATCCCAGGACAAGAGCACTCTGTAGAGGCAAACACACAAACTAAGCCAAAGTCAACCCCGTCGAGTATCCTAAGGCTGAGGCTCAGTAGCGCCATGTATAACAATCTCAATCAAACATACGATGCACATCACTCAATAGCACATACAGATCTCACATATCACAATAAACGAACAATAAGAGGTGCATCAGTAGCATAACAATACAAATAACTAATACAAAAAGATACTGACGACTGAAGACAAATAACAACTAATTACTGAACTCACGTACTCCACAAGAGTAATAAGACACATAGTAGTGGAATGTTCCTACCCGGGCTTCGCTCTAGGGCTGCTGCATTTCCCACAGAATCGAGAGGTCCAGCGCAGAATACATAAGATGGTAAGACCGAAATCAATATGCTGTGCAAATTATATTTACTGTGACGAATCAAGGTCAATTACTAACCAATCCTAACCTATTTATCCAGTATTTCTAACCATACATGCTGATATAGTTTTAAGGCATTCGATATACAGTTGTTCCATTTAGGAGTGCTGCATCTTATCATGAAAGTGTACCAAAGCCCCTTAAAACAAGACCCATGGGGAGGTGCTAAACAACTGGATAACATACATGAATGAGATGCAACCCTCGAGATCATTCATGTCATTCGGACAATCCATTGGGCATGTTCGGGTTGTCTACATTCTAGCATGAGGGTCATATCAATCTCTTATTTCATCCTACTCTTTTATTCATTTCTCAGGGTCGTACGATATAACCGTAGGTGAACATACAGTTTAGCCGTAGGCATCTTACGGCGTAGCCGTAATCTGCACTGCGGCAGAGCCGACATTCCCCTAACTATTCATCCGCATTTACGGCTCAGCCGTAATTTGATCTACGGCACAACCGTCTCCGATTCCACGGCTTAGCCGTAGTACAACGTACGTCTTAAATCAGGTTGGGCCGTAGAAGAGTAGCAAATTGCCAACTCTCAGTTATTTCAGATGTCACCATGTATTGATCTACGGTTAAGGTCATGGCTTGGTCTCGGCTTAGCCGTAAGGCATTTCACGGCTCAGCAGTAGCACAATTCACGGTTTAGCCGTGAGCACACTGAATCAATTTCCTGAAATAGTTACAGAAATACAGAAATGGCTAACTCTCGACTGCAAACAGAAAAATAAGAACAAAACTCACTCGAGAGGGCTGTATAGCACTGAGTCATACAAGAAGAGTAAAAATACACACAATCAAAGCATTACCAATAAGTGTTTAAGCTACTTGTGCTTATACTTGCCTCACAAGCGGAAATCACACACACAAAGTCGTTGCCTTAGGCTCAACCCGCTGAAGACACACAGAGCTAACAGACACTGCTCCTTTCTCCGCACGAGACAGAAACGAACAGAAATGGAAAGAGAAAGAGAACTGGACGAGAGAGTTGTAAACCGAGAGAAAGAGCGCTGACGAAACGAGAGAGAGGAGTAGGTAGGATATTTATAAGATAAAAGGAACCCAATTTACAAAAAAGTCCTAACATGTTACACAATTTCCAGTTTAAGTCAATTAACGATCCAGCGAGAGCAAATGAAGTCATTTGGATTTAGAACAGTTACGAAGATTGACAAGCTCAACGAAATACACGCGTTGACATCAAAATGAAGCAAAACTGACAAGGTCCAACAAAAGCAACAATTACGAAAAAGGGCTCGAACGACCTAAACTAGGTCAAACTCAACTAAACGACCTATCCATGACTCAAAACCAAAGAAAAGCAAAACCAAAACACACTTAACAACAAAATCGCACGTAATTAACCACTAATTCGGATTAAGTCGGGTCGAAGTATTACACTATCAAATAAGCCCACTGTAGCATCAATAGGATCTCTTAATTTACTTTTCAATTAGAAAAGGCCACTAAATAACAATGATAATCCTTATTTTTAGGAATATAGCTAAATAAATGTAGATCCTATCAATTTTTTTTGAAACAATCATCACAGGCCCAACTATTTTATTTCTTCATCAATAAGGTAGCAAAAGACAGACACTAACATCTCTCTAAAAATCATCATTAAAATAATAAATATCAAAAAATTATTAGAAAGAGGAAAACCACAATGGACTTTGACATAAACAATATTTTTTATTTTTATTTTTATTTTGGGCCTAGGCTTAGTAGGAGCCTTTATTGCTAGTATCTATTTATAGTTAGTTGACTTAGAAAATAATAAACTCCAACTCAAGTTATAATAAGATAAGAAAGAATAGTTGGAAGTTTAGAGCTGGCAAAATCCAGCCTGACCTGCCAACCCGGCCCGACCCTACCCATTTCCAACCCACCTAATCCGATCTGTTTGAAATACGGGTTGGGTTAGGATTATGGTTTGCCAACTCATATAAAAAGGAGTCGAGTTAGGGTTGACTCGCCTAACCTGCCCTAACTCGTTTGACCCATTTAAATTTTATTAAATTACTTTGACTTTTCAATGTTCATGTGTATTTCTTATTCATGTGGGCAATAAACTATGTACTTTAATTTTTTGTAGAGGAGTTATGTAAAATTTTGATACTTAGAATATAAAACTTATTTTTTTATTTGAAAATATGATGTTTTTTTAGTTGAAATATTGATATGTGTTTTTTTTATTTTTATGTTGACATATAAATTTACATCTAAAATATTGATATGAATGAAATACAATATTGTTAATGAGTCTTATACTTATAATCAAATGTGGAATTATAAGACTGAACAAAAATTGAAAAGGGATTATCTCAACTTCTCAATAAATGGGTTAGAAAATATTTATAAATTCCTCATTTTTTACACCTTGAAAATTGATAAATTATAAATTCATGCTTAATGCAATATTTTAAATAAATCTAGATGTAAGAAGAGCTTTACAGATGAAATTAGGTGATATAAAATAAGTTAAAACATACACAAAATGGGAATTAAATATGATAGGTGTGGTCAACCCGATCCAACCCTCATCAAATTCAGGTTAGGAGGGTTAGGTCGGCTTGACCTGCCACGGGTGCGGGTTGAAGGTTTCCAACCCGTTTTTAAAACAAGTCGGATTAGGGTTGGAACTAATAAATTTGGGTTCGGGATAACCCGAAACGAATTTGTTCAACCTAACCGGTCTGCTAGGTCTAGTTGAAATAGACTCCCTCAATTGGAGTTTAAATCTTAAAAAGATAAGCACATCCGCTCTTTATCTAAATAAACTCATTTGTAAGGGGTGTCCATCTATGTTGGAGCTACCCATGAGTAGATCCTATCACAAATGCCAACAGCTTTAAGTACCGTTGTTACTGTTTTTGCTCTTTTAGCATTTCTCTTTTGCTAGGTTGAGCTACTGGTCCTGGAATATTACTTTTAAGTTGAGGAACCAGGGCATCATCCCTGGGCACTAGTGTGTTGGCTACTGTTTGACCTTTTTGTGATATTGTTTTTGTTTTAATTTATCTTGTCAAGCGACTTCAGTCCGCATGTGAATGATGGAAAACTCATTGTTGAGTCCCACATTGGAATAAGGCTATGGTGGTTTTTTTCGTCTTCTTGTTTTAAGGTTTTATTCTCAGAGGGCAGAATTCAGTGGGCCATTATTGTAAAATCTAATCCTCTCATGCTCCACTCCACCTCATGAATGGGCAAAGTCCTAGATGCCACTTCAATTGGACTGATCATCAATATGTATTCCAACAGTAGACCTAATCCTCTCATTCTTCTTATCTACTTGGTTGGCTCTCTCAATGAATGGAATGCTAACATGAAAATAAATTAGCCGGCCTATCAATGAGATGGATATGAATTTTCACAAATTTCTCGGGCATGTTTACATCTGTCAAACATATACTATAAGCACATGTCTTTGGGCCCCACAAATGGGACAAATGTGAAATAGATGACCAAGTTATGTCTACCAGTCCACCGGTGAATGTAACTACGGGTAATCTAAGATTTCCATTTTTTTCCCTCATCCAGTTTTGGTTGGGGGAGGGGGTGGACTCAATATCCAAGGAGAGTTTAGAATACCTATTTCCAAATAATGAATATAATAATATGCTAGCTTGACCACAGGTGCTTAAAGCATGGACATGTAAATTAAAAAAAAAAAGTTATAAGATTCGTCATTATAGTATCATTAGGGGTCAAGATTTAAGAACATAACCAATTTTATAAACTGATCGTAATTAAAGTTTTACCAATGACAATGTTCAAGGATTAGAAAATAAAAATTTTTGAAAAATTATAAAGCTTTATGAGAAGTAAGAAATTACTACAATTTTTTTTGTGACATTGGGAATTATTCATTGGGATATAAAATAGTTTGATTTTTCTTTTAATTTTGATCAAACATTTTAATCATGATCGATAATATAGATATCAAAGTAACACTTACATGCTCCAAGAGAGAGTAAGTTGTCGAAGGAAGACTACTCCTTTAAAATGGAAGTTGCCGAAATTGAAAGGCAGCGAGAACAAGAGAGGAAGGAGAGGCGGTGCGCAGCTCACAACTCGGATGCTGACGAGAAACCCACGTCTCCATCACCAACTTCTCGTCGTCGAATCAAGGACCAGGCCCAAGCCAAGATGGGCTTCATCAAATCCTTCTCCTCCTCCTGAAGCTCCCAAACCCGAGAAGAAGATCGCTGACTGTCTATCTGCCGTTATCGATGTCGTTAACGATCGCAATCTTCCTCCCGAGCTCCGTGGCCGATCCAACGCTGTCAGGTATAACATATCTAATCCTCAATTCAATATATATACACCACCCTCGTACACGAATCAATTCAGATAAAAAGAAGGGAGTTTTGATTGCCCAGTGGATGTTTGTGGAATTGCCTATGAGGTGTTGTTGCGTTTTTTTTTTTTAGCTTCTTTTGATTGATTGATTGGCTGCTTTCGATCCTTTGTGAGCTTTTTCACTTGGGTTTCTAATTAATTCACAAAAGATGTGGCCTTTCTTATCAAATTCAAGAAATCCATTTCGGGATGTATTCAAAGTAGTGAAATCTGGGGTTGGCTGTGGGCATCTCTGTGCAATGGGAAAGCGCAAAATCCTACTTCCACCCTCCCTTTTGGACATGGTAAATCCACTCCATCACGGAAAAATAATTTAAAAAACATGTGCTTTTTCCATGTGGAAAATACAGGATCCTTCTGTTGTCAACCATGTCCTCTAGGAGCTCTAATTTTCCACTCAATTCTATTTACAAGTGTGTTTTAAATGACCCCCTCCCTCAATCATATTTTTTTTCCACTTATTATGGGACTAGTGTGTGTAATGTTAGAATTCGAGATATTAACAAATTTTCTGTTATGAAAATGGTCGTGTTCGTTTGGTTATTGGTAAAAATAGAGTTTCATGGAAAAACACAATGGTTTTTACACTAGGATGGAACTGATATCATCACTATGGCCCGACTGCAAGATTCAAAGTTTGGTTGATACTCCATTAGAAGACAATGACAAATATAACATGGAAGATGATAATATTCTCTATGCCAACTTTGTACCATAAGCATGTTGGGAGTTTAGTTCATTTAACCTTCACTGGACCTGATATTGCCCACGCAGTTAATATCCTTTGTTGATTCATGAAAAATCTACAACATTCCATCTAGCTGCAGCTCGTAATGTCCCTGCTTATGGGCTAGAACCTGGATGTCCCAATTCTTGACAACCAACCTCAAGTTGGTGTATGCACCTTGCCATTTCATTGATTTTATGGAAATGTAAGAAACATAATTGTGTTTCAAAGTCCTCAATAGGGGCTGAATATCAAGCTATGTCATCCGTTTTCTCCAAAATCATCTTCTCCATGGTTTACTTTCCAAGCTTTGTTTTCCTCATAAAGTCATAATTGTCACATACCACTTAATGTGGATAATATAAGTGCTATTGACATCACAACCAATCCAGTATTTTATGAGCTCACCAAATATATTGAAGTGGATTGTTATTCTATATGAGAAGCCTTTGGTCTCAAAATCATCACCCTTGCCCATATGCCATCAAATCTCCAAATTGCTGATATTTCACAGAGGCTTTACCATGTGAGTCTGTGACTAGCATCAATTCTTCAAATGCAAATTGTTCAGGGTTGATTCCCAAGCATCATTTTGAGAGGGTTGTCTAATGTATAGCCAACAGCATAGATGACCATTGGTAAATGACTCCTAATCCTGTTGTAAACTAATTGGTAAGTTTTTGGAACACTAAGATTAGGATATATGCAGTTAAAATTCCTCCTATATGCAGTTAAAATTCTAACTTATCCTCTTTGTATAAAAAACAAATATAAATAGACCTCTATGGGAACTAAAGAACCACAAAGCTTCTCTCTCTAGTCTCTCTCTTTTCAAACTGTATAATTATATGCACGCATTATTTGTGCGGACTTCAAATGGAGTTATGGTTTGGGATGTCTAGTCAGTTTTTCAAAAGCGAGTTTATTCTGCTTTCATCTTCTACTGATGGTATTCTGAAGAGGACTTGGGCTTTCTTTCATATTTCATATTTTGTTCAACCATGTGTCACCTCAAGAATAAGTTTGAATCTTGATAAATTTTCATTGAACAGGTCAGAAATTGATATTATGAATGTAGTAGAGCAAAGAATATTGCATTCCATGGACGAAGGCCAGTTTGAGAACTTACCAGGGAAAGGTAAACCCCTGGAGTTAAAGACTAATCCACACGTTGATCCTGCGGAAGACACCTTGTATAGGATTCTCATGAGAAATGGATGTGCACCTGAGTGGATTGAACTCAACAAGAAAATACGTTGCAAAATCATTGAATGGCGATTGTCCCTTAAAAAAGCATGGGCTAAAAGACTGGATGGACATGATGCCAAATGGGTTGAAGAATCAGAGGCTCTCAAGGAACAGCTGTGTGCAATCAATGACAAGGTAACCATTTTAGCATTCTCTCTAATAATATTTATATGAAAAGAAAATGTTTGAAGCAGCCAATAGAACTTCTATAGAAAATGATGAGTGCAAATGCAAAATGCAAACTAAGTTTGAAATTAAACATTTTGCAGGTTCTTCATTATAATCTCATTGTACCATTTGGGTGGCAGATGTTCGAACTTAAATGGGAGAAAGAATTAAGTCAAATGGAAAGATGGTATATTGTGCACTGTGTTTATTTTTGGTATCTTATGTCCCCCACAAGTATGATGTATGCATGGCAATGTGTTGTATTGCTGCATATTTTTGTTCACTAGGCACAATAAACATGCATTAGGGCAACGCATTGGCAAAAGTATTTAGTCATACCCATGCATAAATTTTAGTGACCAGAAATATATATTTATATAATAAGAACTGTGCATACACTTGTAGTTTTATTTTGCTGACAAGACAATGCTAATTTCCTCTGCTATGTGATGTATTAGTGCATATTTTTGTTTGCTAAATGCGCAATAATCATTATGCGTAAGGGCAACACATTACCGACGTATTTAGTTATACCTAGAATGGATTTGAGTGACAAAATAATATTATGATACATGTGTGTATGTATAATAATTGCAAGGCATAGACTTGTAGTTATATCTTGCTGACAAGACAATAATAATAGCCTTATAGTTGTATCTTGCTGACAAGACAATAATAATGGCATTTACCAAATCAGTCAATGACTTTTTTTTTTCTTTTGTGCTTTCCCCCTGTTATGAACCTATGCTATTGATGCTATTTCTAATTGTACGAGCGAATAATTCTCATTGATTTTCACACCTCATTTAACTTTTGAAAGAAGTACTTATGTAGGATTGTTGCACATATGGTTGCTAAAAGATTGCAACAAAGGGATAAATGGATTTTAAGTGTGATCTTATCAACCCCACTCAAAGTGGATGGCCATGTCTGGACGGTCACTTGGGTCTGTAGATCTGAAAAGCTTCGGGAGTTGAATTGAGTCCTTTGCTCATTATATTTGCTAATTGGTCATCACTAGAGATGTAGACAACTTGTAAATGACCACTAGTAACACTTCTTCAAAAAAAAAAAAGTGCATCAACTCCAATATTATGTGTTCACACATGAAAACCGGATTGGCCGTGAGATGGGTGGCACCAATATTGTCAAAATGTAAAATAGGACATGATTTAGGTTTGACTCCCCTATCTTTTAGGATAACGATAGCTATTGTATCTTGGATGGAGCAGATAAGAGAGAACAATAATCATCTTCAAAGCTTGATTTTGATATTGTAGATTGCCTAGATGTAGATTGCTGTTGATTTGGACTAAGGAATATGGTTGAGCCTGATATGGAATCTTGGTCATCAATGCAACCGTCCTAATCAGCATCACAAAATGCATGTATATTAAGGGCCCTAGGAGGAGCCAATTCAAAGACCATAATCGATTGTCCCTCTAAGATATCAAAGGATGCCTTTGGTAGCATCTAAACATGTTGTGCATGGAGCATGTATAAACCAACATATCTTGTTTAGGGCATAGGCAAGATCAGGTCTTGTCATAGTCCAATCCTGTAAGGAGCCTACTATTCTTCTGTATTCAGTGCCATCACATAGAGGTTCACCATCATATTTAGATAATAGCTTGCATATGGAGAGGAAATCAGTGTGCAACCATCCATGTTGAAATAAGATAAAATGTCCATAGGATACTTCATTAGACTTACGAAGAATCCCTTATCTGATTTGTGGGCACGCATACCTAAGAAAAAGTTTTGGTCCCCCAAATTCCTCATGCCAAACTGAGATGGGCAAGGTGTCCATCAGTCATGGAATTGGTAGCTTCGAAATTACTTTCTGTGACAATAAGATTGTCCACATATCGCAGTGAAATAATAGTGGATGCACCATGGCATTTGATGAACTTGGGATGATGAATACGACAACGGCAAAACCCCAAATGGATTAGATAAGAACTGAGGCTTTAAACCAAACTCTTGGGGATTGTTTGAGTCCATAGATGGATTCATAAAGCTTTCAAATGTAAGAAGAATTTAGTAGATCCACAAATCCTAGGGGCTGTGAGATATATACCTCGTCAGATAATCTACCGTGCAAGAAAGAATTTTTCACATCTAGTTGGAAGGGCCATTAATGAGATAGAGCCTCAAAAAGAACAATCTTCACCAGTTGGGGCTTCACTACCAAACAAAACGCATCATCAAAATTAATCCCATTTTCTTCGTGGTAGCCCTTGGCAAATAGGCGTAGGTGGGCTTTGTCTCTCTGAGGTGAGCCATCGGACTTATACTTATTTTTTCATATACCCACTTACATCCAACAGTATTGCCACCTCCCATCAGGTAGAGGTGGAACCGGAGTCCATGTGCCTTGTTGTAAGCTTGAATTGATCTCATCATTCATTGCTAGCCTCCAATTGCAGTTTACAGGTCTCATCCCTAAACCTTGTAATCATGTGATGCCTCGATTGTCCAATCAAATGTACCCTAATTTGGAGTGTCCACAACAAGCATTGCCCACAATGGGGTGTTTATCCTTGATGGTTGTATGGCTGGTGGGAAGGAAAATGTAGGTGTTGGTGGTTCTACGGGTGATGGAATTTGAATGAGAAACTGTTGATTGGTGTGGGGTGATGGATTAGTTAAAGTTGTGGATGATTGGGACCATGGAAAATTGGTTTGGTCAAATTTAACTTGTCGAGAGACAGACACGTTTGTCAGAGATTTTTCACTTTAACCCTTATGAATGGGCTATGACATAAGAAAACAAAGAGTAGTTGTGGGAGAAAGTTTGTATGGGCTATAATGACGAACATAGTACATCCAAACACCTTAAGATGATCATAGGTTTGTTTGATGCCATAAAGAATTTTGAAGGGACAATCATTTTTGGGAAAGGGTGTTGGTAGGCAGTTAATGATATGGGCACCTGTAAGCACTGCTTCAACCCACAAAGAATATGGAGCGGCTGTTGATCAAGAGAGTGCAACCCTTAGTTGTGTTATGGCAAATATTGGCAATTTTTCCTTCTAGAAACACCTTTTTGTTCCGGTGTATGTGGGGAAGAAATTTTCTGAATATTCTACATTTTGACAAATGCAATATAAATTCATTTAATGTGAATTCCCCACCACATTTGCAAAATATTTTTTTTTGTTCAAAATAATTTTTCAACATTATTTTGAAGTCGATTCACTTAGTAGAGGATAAAACTTGAGTATAATCACTAGAGGAAGTGATGAAAAACACATAAAATCCATAACTAGACAATAGTATTTGAGTCGGCCCCATACATCAAAGTGAATAGTGCAATGGAAATGGAGCTCTTTTACCCAAAATATGAGGACTGAGAAGGAAATCTAGTCGTCTTTCCAATTGCACAACTTTCAACTTTCACAAAGATGATAAAGTTGTGAAAAGTAAAATGAACAACTACATTTGATAATTGACGCTAATTGAAAGTCATGCATGTTCAAGCTGTTGGTGCCATGAGGTAGTAGTTGCACCTTGAGTAGAGATGAAAACAATGTTTTTTTAATCAAGAGAATGAAGTCCACCTTTACAAGTCACGTCGGCTAGGGTTTTCTGAGATACCTAGTCCTTCATCACATAAAATTTGATGGAACACTTATCATCCTTGGTAAATCGACTAATTGCAATGAGATTTCTCTCAAGTGAAGGAAGAAGAACATTCTTGAGATTTAGATTTCTGGATGGAGTTTGTATTTCATGGGTAAGGCTGATCATCACCTATATGCAACTCTCATTTCCATTGTAGGGATGTAGGCTGGAGAGGGTTCTCGGATTATTTGCAGTATGTGCAGAGGCACCTCTATCATGATACCATGACTCATCGATTGCATCTTGAAGAAAAGAACTACTAAGGCTTGAGGAGGAGGATCAATTATTGTTTAGCTGCTTGATAGAATTCATTGAATGGATGCCAACATTGAAAGGCAGTAAGGCATTGTATGTATTATGTTGCAAACTTGACAAGTGAGCTTTGAAGTAAAGGTCAAGGCATTGTATGTATGGCATTGTATGTTGTAAACTTGGCAGGTGAGGTTTGAAGTAAAAGTCATTGCATTGTATGTATGGCATTGTATATTGTAAACTTGACAGTTGTGGGTTGAAGTAAAGGTCTCTTTGGATTAATCAGCATGGATGAATGAACTATCTCTTATGGCCTTAGGAGTTTCCTCAACAATTGTTACTGTGTCGATCACAAACACAACCTTGAGGTCGTCTTCATATTGGGCAACCATGGCAAATGGTTGCTCGGGCTTAATAAAGTCATCATATGACTGTACATCGGCAGCACTTCTTTCGATGTCGGTTAAATTTCCTCACTTTGAATGGTAGTTTGGACGACATTGTAGTAGCTGTCTAGGCCCTTCAAGATCCATGAAACCTTATCTTCATCTAGTGAAGGCTTTTGGGTTGCTTCCAGTTCATTGCAGAGATGCTTGAATTGTTTAATATATCTGCCAACATCTATAGTTTTCCCTTGCAAAAAGATTGAATCTTTGTCACAGTTCAATATCATGCAGCTTGCTATGTTGGATGTAACGCCCCACCTCCACACGCATGCATGATATTGTCCACTTTGGCCCATGGGCCTCACGGTTTTGCTTCTGGTGGGCCTCAACCCACCAAAAGGCCTCATGCATAGTAAGAGTGCAAGCTCTATATATATACCCATTCGCTTTCCTCTCTATCGTCGATGTGGGACTTCAGGATGTCACAATCCACCCCCCTTAGGGCTGCACATCCCTGTGCAGTAGCCTGCCAGTTCTTGTAGCTTGCCAGCCCTCTTGGCCCGCTCACATATGAACCCGCCCACTTGCACCAGGCCATGGCAGGGACCCACACTCGATCTAATCAAGAGTCGGCTCTGATACCATTTGTCACATCCCACCCTTCACACATACATGATATTATCCGCTTTGGCCCATGGGCCTCACGGTTTTGTTTCGGGTAGGCCTCAACCCACCAAAAGGCCTCATGCAAGGTAAGGGTGCAAGCTCTCTATATAAACCCATTCACTTTTCCTCTCTATAGTGGATGTGGGACTCAGGATGTCACGTCCTTGTGCAGTAGCCTGCCGGTTCCTGCAGCCTGCCAGCCCTCTTGGCCCGCCCACATAAAAACCCGCCCACTTGCACCAAGCCACGGCAGGGACCTACACTCGAATTAGTCGAGAGTCGGCTCTGATACCATTTGTAACGCCCCACCTCCACACGCATGCATGATATTGTCCGCTTTGGCCCATGGGCCTCACGGTTTTGCTTCTGGTGGGCCTTAACCCACCAAAAGGCCTCATGCATAGTAAAAGTGCAAGCTCCATATATATACCCATTCACTTTCCTCTCTATAGTCGATGTGGGACTCCAAGATATCACATTGGATAACGAATGTCATACGAGCAACTTGATTATTCTATGAAGTAGGCAACCCTTCTTCTTGAAGGACTGATTTAGTAATGGTAGGAATTGGTTTTCCAAGGAACCAACAACTTCTTATAAGATTCTAAATTGTACAGCGCAGGTGAGGGCCAGAGGGCCACAACTCTTCCAGCTGTGTTGATCATCAAATGGATCTCATAAAGAACTTTTTTTGGTGACTATGTACTAACTCTTTTTTTTTTTTTTTTTGGAATTCTCCTGCTGCACTCAGATTTCAGCCCGTTGCTGGTTCTATTGTTTGGTTGGAATCCTATGGTGTTCTTGTCTTAACCGTTGTATGCAGTGGGTAATTTAGTAGGCTTTAGTTTCAGACCTTGAACCTCTACATAGTTGGTCTCCTTTGAGTACTTCTTTCTGATTGATGAAAGCCATTATTAAGTTCATTAGTCTTTGCTTCCTGCAACTGTTTTCAAGCTACGCATCTTTTACTTGCGAAGCCTAATAACTGTTTTTCTGTCTGGGTTTCTGCATACCCTTGGAACCATGAGGTCCAAACTTCACTCCGGTTAAATGGGACAAGTGCTTACTGGTCCCATCTAGTGAAAATCCTTCCAAACTAAGCTCTGGAGATCGTTACTAGAAATGTTGAACCCCATAAGAATCCAAATTACAAAGAACTAGGTGGTTGATGTTGGCAAGATTTAAAACTGGGTGGTTGATGCTGGCAAGATTTAACTTTTGGCTTGAGAACACTTTTGGTCCTCTTATTGTGTTTCAAGAGAGATGGTTAGCAGTGTTATACTGGCTATTATGAACTTCATTTATTTTTATTTACTTTTCAATTCAAATCATCGAATTATGAAATTTATTTATTTTCATAGATTAAGTCCTAAATTATTTTGGATTCTTTTATTTTGTGTATGGTTGGCCAAATCACACTATTGTTTCTATGGCTTTATTTTTAGCAATGGGCAGGCATGTTGCAAAAGCCCATAAGGTTCTTTATATTTGTAATTATTGACTATTCTTTGGTTGAATGTTGGAGTTTTTTAGGGTTGAGTTGGGGTAGACCTCCTCTAGCCAACCCCCGATTGAGTTTTTTTTTTAATATAAAAACTGATCCTTGATTGTTAGGATAAGGCATTATTGTTGTTGTTAAGATGATGATGATGATCTATGATGCCTAGTTTTGTCATGGATACAACAAGGACACCCTGTGGACATGGCAGGGACACAGATTTTACACATAAAAAGTGAAGTATCGGATAGTATTTGACACAATACATTGCCCATTTTGAAGTATCTGTGCATCATAGATGATTATGATTCAATGATAATTCAGACTTGTTTTTTTTTCATGTGGAGTATTATCCTTTTTGTTTAGTGCACTGCATACCATGCGTGCAAATCTTAAGCTTTTCTATGGGGGAAAATATCCTGATCTTAAGCTTATCTATGCTTAAAAGAATCCTAAAGTGCAACTCTGAAGGCCTCATCCTCTTTTCCCTTCAATCAGAACCAGACAAATACAATGATATTCAAGCATTTTTGCATCTGTCTTAGTCCTAAATGGCTTAATCTGATCTCTTTTACAGCCCTTAACTGTCCCTAAGATCTGCCCTTTAAAATTCAAATTGTCCTTCTAGTGACTCTGAAACCTTCCTTTAGCACAACCTTCGGAAGGAGCACAGGTATCCGTTCAACTATCTGCCCTAGACCCATAAACTTTCCTTTACTCAGCCTAATTCCAATCCAATTAATAACCCCTACTAGACCCTGATTTATACTCTACTCATCCACCTGATCTAGACCAAATTGAAATCCTAATTAACAATCTAATCTAGTTGAAATACAGTGCTGACTTCTCCCTATAAGTTTCCATGAAATCTTTATATATTTGACAGCCCAAATGACAGCCTGATAACAGCCCCGACTGCCTATTCAACCCTTAAAAAGTCCCTAAGTTTCCCTTCATCTTTGTCCTTAGATCTGTCATGTAACCAATCGTTTAATAGCCATCTGAATCCGCAAGTAAACTACCTGAAGTTTCAGCTCCTGTCCATTTGGCTGAACGGCCTAAACATGTCCCAGAATATCATATCATTAGCTTGCAGCAGTCGGCCCCTATCTAGGAGATTCTGATCAACTTTGAGATGAGTTGCTCTTTCTAGTGCTACAAAGTGGGTTTCTTTGAAAGTTGAATTGCACATTCGAACGACTTCTATATCTAGAATTCATACACCTCTAGGCTTTACCTTGTCCTTGAGTATGATTCCAATGACAGTGTGAAGAACATTCCGTAATTCTAAGAAAGCTTTTATAGTTGTAGAACACAGTGGAAAATCTGATAAAGAAAGTGTCTATGGAAGACTTTACAGTAGAAGATAATTTGAAGGAAATTCCATAGTAAAAAAAGATTCAGCTAAGCAAGAGCCAGAGACAAAGCCTGAGATGTTAGATTTGATCACAGGATGCAAGAACAACTATCCTACTGTTTTTCCAATGAGAGAATACTTGATTCCAAGAACAGAATTCAATCGCAAGACTTGATATGTAACATTTAACGAAGAAGAATCTCTGTCAAATTTAAGAGCACTAGTGCTCTACATCTAGTTCCTATCAATGAGACAGACTTGTGGTCATAGATTATAGAAGCGCTATCAATTTCATCATCTGAAACTAATAATGGTGATCCGATGAGAAATGAATATTTTAGATGTTGGAGAGATTTCTCATCCAACAATCCTACAGAGGCTAAAAGAATATTCAAGTGAATAATTAGGGCATACTAGATGAAAGACAGTGAGCTGTCCAATCTTGTGCAAGAACAATTGATCTTTGATCTAGTGGATTAACAAACTCAAAGATGGTTTCTTTTTAAGCTAGGGAGAATGATATAGATATGGGGCTTGGAAGATCCCAAAGGGTAGTCCACATCAGAAAGATGGGTCCTACATGTAAAAATCCGTGGTTTTGCACTCTAATGCTCTTGAAACGCTTTAATTGTTTGTGTCATCTTCTTTTCTGAGGATCCAGTTTTACTAGGACACTGTCCCCTTTGCACACTAATTGACTTGCATCTGGGCAATGGCACAGTCCTGGATCTCTGATCGAGTGTAGATCAATCTCTCGAAGGATTAATCGAATCCAGAGATGGATTCCAGCCCCTAGGGCACCCTCACAAGAAGAAAAACACCATAAAAGAGAAAAATCTCAAAAAAACATTAATTAATTGAAAAAAAACATGTCTACTACAATGAAGGGCTCCTTCTTATATAAGAAGGGCTATTGCTAAATTAGGAAAGAGTAATTCTAAATAATCATGGCTTACTAAATTAAATTAAGTTCTAATCTCAATTCAACATAAAATAGGAAATAGATAATTAATTAAAAACTATCTAACTAAGGACACGAATCCCTGATCTTGAGGAGATTATGGATCAGGTGGGGTCCATCAAAGTGGCCCATTAATGTTTGGCCGGATCCTGGATCTGGCTTGAATCAGGCAAGCACCATGACTGGGTCACATATGAATGTATGTGGTCTACTCATCGGGGGAGCATCCAGGTGGGCCCCAAGCTTGGTCTTGCACTTGGGTTTTTCCATGTTTCACCTAAGTCCATTGAATCCTATAGGTGTGACTTCTAGGCTTACCTAAACTCAGAAGCATCCCAAAGTGTCACTATAAAGGCCTCGATTGCATTTCTACATGTTATAGTAATAAAAAAGGGTAGGTCATGGGAAAATGAAGATATTGAAACTAGAAGGCATTTGATACTGTGCATATCATGTTACAGGTTATCAACATGGAGTGGGGAAACTTCCGTTCATCTCATCTTCCAATAACAGAATATGATCATGCATTAGATGTTGAGAGATTGAACCCTGGTGAACAAGTAATTTTTTAATTTGAATTTCTTGTCATGTAGTTTTTGCTTGGCAGATTTCGCTAGATTATGTGCAGAGATTAACTTTTGAATGTTGACAAATCTTCAAGAAGATGATTTCGGGAATGTATTTGGGAGATATTGTACGCAGAGTGCTACATCGGATGGCTAAAGAAGCTACCTTTTTTGGTGATACTGTTCCTCCCAATCGTAAAGTTCCATTCCTATTGAGGTGTGTTATTTTTATGCCTTTTTTGTTTCTGTATGAACCTGGTTATCTATCCTTTCTTGTTTCATGGATTAAACCATACTCCGCTTCATCACAACAAAACCTTGTTGAAAAGATTATATGGAAAGAGTTAACTTTGTCAACTGCATGAAATATTATACTAATGGGTATCTCTCTCTCTCTCTCTCTCTCTCTCTCTCTCTCTCAATAAGAATACACTTCATTGATTGCACCAATCCACTTATTGGTGTACTAAAAAGAATGTTGTGAGAGTGCACAATTCTTTTGATTTGATCACTTTAGTGAGTACCTAATAGTATTCTTTGATGTAATGTTGTCCCTATGGATTTATCTGTTATCAACTTAGATTATGGAATTTATTGAGTACTGTAACCAGTCATCCTTCTGTTGGGTGATATCTCCTGCTTCTAGTCAAAGTTTTTGGTGAACAAGCATTGTATTACAGCCAGAACGAGGGCAAAATTTCCAAAGAAGCAATTCAAATGACAGCCCACAGGCACCAAATAAAAAAAGTAGAGAAGCACACAACAACTAGAGCAGACCCATAAGCAAGAGAGTATGTATTCTCAAAAAGCAACTACCTCTCGATGCATTGCAAGAATGAAGAGCTATCACACTGCAAAACTGAAGTTCAGGGTTGGTGAAAACACGACTTGAGTATTTTTAATCACAAATATTTAAATGTTACTTTGGTATCCATTAAGTTGGAGAGCACACATGTTGCTATCAAGTCTATTTGAAAAGTTCACATCTGTCCCACTTTGAAAACCACCTCACACATTGGTGGGTTGCAGTAGTTGATCTACCGGTCTTTGTAATGATGGTTTGACATTTACTTTTTAGTTGCTGTTTGGAAATTTCAAATCTATCTTCAAATGCATGTTGGTCATTGGCTGTGGCTACATTTCAAGTAATTGATGAATCTTTGTAAATTCTCTAGCTTATGATGATTAGGGATTTCAGTTTCATTTCTTATTTGAGCATTTACTGTTTTGATGTGACATTTTGGAATTTATATTAGTCTTGTAATTGACTATATCGAACCTGTGGCCAACATGACTATATATCAGTTCTGAGTTAGCTGTTTTAACATGACATTTTTGTTGAATGCCTTTACTTGAAACACTTTCTTCCTAATGTCCAGCAGCTGAAATTTGTCTTTGCTAGAGTTTCATGTCTACCCCTTGTGTTTGTGTCTTTGTGATTCTGCAATTGATGAACCTTTTTGTTTGGTTGTATAATTCGAAAGGAATTGAAGGTTGCGATGCAATAACTAAGTTGTGCGTTGGAATGATTATGCAGGACACCTGATGTGTCTGCCATGCATCATGACACCTCCCCTGATCCTCGAGTAGTTGGGAGTAAGTTGAAGGATGTTTTGTGGGTGTGATTTTCTTGTTGAACGTTGCCTAAACTTCTAACTTCTTTTAAATAAATGCTTCGGCTAACTGGATGGGCCCCTATGGATATGGCTAGCTAAATATGACTCAAAAACATTACGTATCATTTGGATTTGCAACCTATAGAAGTCATTCATATTCTACGACTCAAAACCATTGCATATCACTGGGATATGCAATCATCACCATTCACAGGTTGTTCATGTTCAAAGATGGCTGACGTTATTGATGTGGAAGGGTGATAACCTCGAAGAAATGTCATTTGTCATTGGAGATTTGAAATTTATGGAGAATCTTGAGCAACCATGATGCTTTTTCCCCCAATGCCGATGGGTGGCAGGATGGACTTGAAGCTCATCAGATGGGTTTTGGGTCGTAAAGTTTGAAAAGCCACCAACCTCCTCAAGGTGCTTTTGCTTTTTTTCCCCTTTTTTCCCCACAATGCAAATGTAACTTGAATGCACAACTGACAACCCCATGGTTGTGATAATGAGCACCTTCTAACTCTACAAACGGGCTCTTTTTTATAAACCACATGCTTATTGGAAGTGGTGGCTATCTGGTTTGCCATAATATCTGATGCATTTTATATTTTGCTTAATTTCTTGAGAGTTCCAAACAAGCACACAACATTAATATTTGATGGTTCTTAGCTTCTTTTATGTTTCCTTATCTCAGATTTCCAACACCTCCCTGAAAATACACAAAGTAGTTGTAAAGCTCTGTGACATTGTCCCAAAATGTGGAGCCCGTTTGGCAGCTGCTGGAATCTTGGGAATGTTGAAGAAACAGGGAAGAGACAGCATAAGAGACGGTGAGAAGCAGAGGACGGTGATAGCCATGGGCAGAGGGCTATTTGAGCACTACACTAAATTCCGCCAGTGCTTAGAGATCACCCTCAAAGAGTTGCTTGGAGAAGAGGTTGCGGGCACCATTGTAATTGAGCATGCTAATGATGGTTCAGCCATCGGAGCAGCCCTTCTTGCTGCATCTCACTCTCAGTATCATGAATATGAGTCTTGAGTAGGGTTGGGATGAAGCCCAAACTACTTTGTCAACATAAGTGTAAAAGAAGAGGGGAAACAAGAAGAAAAAGAAAAGAAAAAAAGAGAGGAAAATACTGTTGTTTCAATGCCGTTCTAGTTTTGAGATCGGTGTTGGTGAATCCTTAAGTTATTTCCATCCAACATACACTCCCAACTGAGCATTGGGTGTATAAATTTCATTACTTAATAAATTACAGGACCTGAAAGTGGACATGATGTTCCCACTCAGGCTTGCCATTCCTTTTCTCTTTACTTAATCTGCTAGGTTTTGGTGTTTCATTTTAGGTGGGGTTCCTAACATCTTGGGTGTTATCTGAAGCTTCCTACTTGAGAATAAATGGAGGAAAGCAGTCAAAGAATCAGTATGTTTTGGTGGATTGTTTTATTTATAGCAATAAAAGCAGGATTATTAGAAAGGCTATCATGGTCTTTAGCTGTTCTTTATTGCTTTCTGTTTATTGTTCTTAGCAAGGACTTTAGCTGTTTTTTTGGTGGGTTGATGCTTCAGAAATTGCTTCCGACGAAATGTCAAGACGCTTTTTCTTTAGTGAAGCAATGCAGTAATTGTGTGCATATTCTTTAGTCAACCGTACAAGTGCTCTGTCTATGTGTTCATGTTTAGAGATAGACATGCTGGCTTATGGCCTCAAAATGGCGTTCTGATTTAACTTGCATGTATATGTACAGGCTTCTTTTTTTTTTTTCGTGTGTCAGAAATGTTCACCTATGAGTGGAAAACAAAATGTTCATATCTGGTCCAGCTCGAAGTCGCCCTCCTTTGATCATTCCAGCCCTTTGTGCTCTTTCCCTCCGTCACTGGCAAGTCTGCAACAAAGTGACTCACTCACCCTGTTGTATTAACTATAAATCACCCCCACCCAAAAAAAGGATATCTTCCCAAATTTTTTTTTAAAAACCATTAAGCATTCGGGTTGGTTAAATCATGGGGTAGAAATACTGTTATTGCGCTGATATGTTGCCCAACATTAGCACATGTCCATGACGGGACCTTTCCATCTTTCTACACACACTAATTGGCTTGCATCTATTGGATCATTTGACCAACATGAGTATGTACGAGTTCTATGAAGCTGTTTTAACATGGAATTTTTGTTGCATGCCTTGACTAGCAGTTGTTTTTTTGTGAATATTTAATTCGAGCATTAAGCTTGAGCTTGGTCTTACAGAAAGGATATCTAATTACAGCATCCTACTTACGTTACCAAGGAAGGGCTAGAGTCTAGAAGCGTGGAGAATTGGGAGCCACTTCATACTCTCTACATGACCAACGAGAGACTAGCTAGTATATTTCTAATCAAGGTGTGTCACACCGCTGCAAGATATCCACGACATGTTTCATGGAAGGCCTATGAGAAAGCTCTGTCACTGTGCAGTTGAGCCCCAGGTTGAACACCAAAATCATCTCATTCAAGTAGATAGGTTATTGTTTAAGCTCCTCATCAAGTGCGACCACCAAGTCCTTCCCTTCTTGCAAATGATGCCACGCCCATTCCATAAGACCGTAGCACCCATCGCACGTGCAGCATGCTTTCTTTCCCGTCGTTAGCTCGAGCAGCACGACCCTACAGCTATACACATCGCATTTCTCATTGGCTCGAGCCCAGACTGCGTACTCTGGAGCAATGTACCAAAAAGTGCCAGCTATGGTGGACAAGGTCTCGGGCTCTCCCTTCTTGACCTGCATCCGAGTGAGCCCAAAATCTGCAATCCGGGCATTGAATTCGGAGTCCAGAAGGATACTGTTGGACTTGACGTCTCGGTGGATGATGGGAGGTGAGCAGGAGTGGTTTATGTAGCAGAGCCCCTTGGCCGCATCCACTGCGATCCGGAATCGGCTTGGCCAATCCAATAGTCCTGATTCCATTGTTACTGCACCATTTCTCTTCTTAAACACCCAGCGGTCCAAGCTCCCGTTCTCCATGTACTCGTACACGAGAAGCTTTGAATCCTCACTGGAGAAGCAACATAAAACTTTGACAACTTTAGAGTGTCGGATCCGACCCAACATCACAATCTCCGCTTGAAATTCTTTGTCCAGATTTGCGTCTGACTTGTTGCTGTTTGAGATTTTCTTCACGGCCACCACCATATCATTATCACCTGTTGGGTTCTCCGCGGAGATCCGATACACCTTCCCGGATCCTCCGCACCCAATAAGGTTGCATTCGACCAGCCCGTTTAAGATGTCGTCCTCTGTGAAATCCAGCGGTTGGAAGGAGATGAACTTCCACGTGTCGAGATCCTTCTCCCCATGTCTCTGCATTTACCTGTTGTTCCTGTTGCTGCTGCAATGTCGTGCAACGAAGCACGTGAGGAAAACGAGAATGATGAAGCCCGAGATGGACAAGATGGAGATTAGAAGTCGGGCCGATATTTTGGAGGGGGAATGGCAGGAGCGGATGTTAATGAAGTGGTTGGGGTTGGATGCACATAGTCCAGAGTTGTTGAGGAAGCTGATGTTGAACTCAGGCCTCCCAAACCCATCTGGGATCTTTCCGCTGAGTCTGTTAGAGGACAAATTGAGTTTTTGAAGATGACTGAGTTCCGGCGGGATCTCTCCGGAGAGTTGGTTTCCTGATAGGTCAAGAGAGTTGAGCGCGTCAATTAACCCGATCGCTGGAGGAATTCTGCCGGAAAGTTGGTTTTGGGCAAGATTAAAATCCCTCAAATTCACAAGTTTTCCAAAATCTTCTGGAATTGTTCCAGTGAGCTGGTTTATGGAGAGATCTAAGTCTTGCAGGCTGAGTGCCTCAACCGTTCTCGGAATATCACCAGACAGGCTGTTGTTGGAGAGATAAAGTGCGAACAAATTCTTCAATCTGAACATCTCACTCGAAATGTTGCCGCTCAATTTATTGTCTGAAAGTTCGAGCCACCCGAGATTGGTCAGATTCGTGAGAGATGCAGGAATCTCACCGACCAGATTCGAGTTCCTAATCAAGATCTTATTGAGCTTCTCCAACCGGCCGAACTCAGGCAGGATTCTCCACTGTGGCATGATGGAAAGGCCACCGAGAAACAAGGTTTCGAGATTTTCCAGATCCGCCATCTCCAAAGGGACAGATCCGTTGAAGAGGTTACGATCGAGGTGGAGATCGCTGAGATTCGACATACGGCTGATAACCGGCGGGATGTCTCCGGTGAAGTTGTTGCCGCCGAGGTAGAAGTAGCGGAGGGAGAAGAGGCGGTCGATGTCGGGAGGCAGGCGACCGACGAAGTGATTGTCCGAGATGTCGAGGTAGTGGAGATTGGAGCAGTTGGAGAGGTAGATGGGGAAGGGGCCGGGGATGTTGTTATGGGAGACGTCGATTTTGGTGAGATTGGTGAGTTGGCAGATGGAGGAGGGGATTGGGGAGAAGAGGTTCTTGGATGAGAGATGGATTTCAGTGACGGTGCCATCGGTGGTGCACGTGATCTCAGGCCAGGAGCAGTGGTCTCCATTCGAGTCGTCGGTCCAATTGGAGAGGGAAGGTGGGTTTTCCCATTCTCTCTTCAGATTTAGAAGAATTCCCTGCTCCTGCTGCTTTCGCTGTTGTTGTGAGTTTTGTGGTTGGGGATTTGACTGCAAGGGAAGGGAGTGGAGGAACAGGATCAGCAGCATAATGGGAGAAACAGAACGGGATAGTGTATTTGCCATCATTTTTGCAAGCAGGAGCTGTTTTGTGTTTTGCTTTTCCGCTCCCACTTGAGAGAGTTATATACGCCGACGTGTGAACGAAACGGGCGCATTGAGCTAATTTTTTAATCAGCTCGAGATGTAAATAGTACTCGAGTCAATTAGTGTCTGCCACAATCGCTTGAGTCAATTTTTGTGTGCCACATGCGCTCGAGCCAATCAGTTTGTCAATTAAAATACTGTTATTTTATTTTAATTTTTATATTCTCACACCGAATGCACCAAAATCGAGTGAGTCAACCAGGATCTTTGGGCAGAGATACTATTTTCATATATTGTTTTGGGTTTAATTTCAAAAATCAATAGTTTGGGTTTGAATTTGATTTGACATGGGTAGAATGATATGAAAATTTGAGGAAAATTGGTTATGTTGAGTTTTTTTATCCATCAACTTTGAATAACTTTGGCTTAAGGTGAACTTGGGATTTTGAAAGGAAAGAAGAAAGAGAAAGAAATGAAAAAAAAATCATTTAAGGTTTCATCACAACCCAAAGTAAGGATTCATGACTTTACACCAGTCGAAACTTGGTTCGGCAAACTCCCGCGCGTTGGACCGCTGAGCTGGGGAGTGTTGGGCATTTTATTCTTAATTCCTTAAGCAAGAATTGAACTTCCTTCCAAGTTTCATCAATGATAGGTGAGTTGCTTTTCTCTCTTTTCTATTCTTTGTAATGGTCGAATGTATGGTTTCAGCTTAGCATTGACTTTTCTTTTGATTGCTAGTGGATTCTTCATATACTGATCGATGCAAACATGTCTCACATGCTACACTTCATCTTCTCCAAGAGGTTGCACCAAAACCCATCCCCAAAATTTCAAGGACTGCTCACGGTTCTTGGTTTTCTCTTCACACTTTCTTTTTCAATTGAAGCAAGGGTTTGAGTTCCTTGTTTTGGGTTTCTATTCATATTGATTCATCCTCAACTAGTAGATACTCTTAGAACCCAATTCAGGCACATCCCTAGGTCACGGCCTGTTTTGTTTACTGTTTGTTCTCCTCCTTTTTTTTTTTTTTTTTTAGGTTTGTGTGTGTGTGCGTGCAATTTTGGGTGCTTGATTCAATCAACAACCTTAATCCGAAATTGCGTTTTGGACATCACCACAAGTTCATGGATTTTCATCATGCCATGTCCTTTGGTCAGGGCCAGGCTAGACCTCAACTGTTATTCCTTCTTTCTTTTTTTGTTTTTTATTTGTTTACCTCAATCTCTATTAAGAAATTTTGAGATGGTGTTAGTCGTAGCACTAACACAGAAGTCACAAAGTCTTTGAGCAGCAAAACCCGCTCTATTTTGCGGAATATGCAGAGTCATGATGACTACCTCTGTCTTCTTGCACCCATCTCTGTCACAAGACTTGACTTTCATGACTCCGTTTTGGGATTTCTTGAAGTTGAAAATGGAATGGCATTTTAGCAAGCTATTCACTTAACCTCCAAAAGCAGACTTGACTTTCATAATCGTCACGTGGGTCACCGTCCTCATCCTCGTCGCCTTTGCCAGTCGCCCACCGCATTCATTGGTGGCCTAGGGCGAAAGATTATGGTCAACATAACCTACTTTACAATGAAGATGATGATTGAGAAAGGAAATTTAGTGACAGCTGCCTGTGAACCTGGTCACAGCCGCCTGTGCGATTTTTAACTTTTTCGCTCTCAACTAGAGAAGGAAGATGACTGCTGTGTGGCTGAAATTAGGTGATGATGATGTGGGGATCTGTTGTAATTTTCATGAATTAGGATTTGGGGAATTTATACCAGTTTGAATGATTTTCTTGGCGGCTATAAATAGTTGTTCATGAAATCATCAATCTCAAGTACAAATTTACCATATGAACCATGAACAGTTCAGCAAAGTGTGAATTTTTTTTTGTTTGTTTGAGGATCTATTATATTTGTAAAGTTTTTATTTGACTAATTAATGTAAGGACGGTTTGGAAGAGAGAAGAAATGAATGATCGTGGGAGGGTGCAGAAGAAGAAAGGGGCTATGGTCATGCATATTTTTTTAGGTGGAACTGTTGTTTTCGCCGTTGCAAGGGCACCAGCTCTCCTATGATCACCCAAGTCCTTTTAGCAAAAAGAGGAAAAAGAAGAGTTGGGCGGTTGCTAGGGATTTTTTTTCCCTTTTTTACAAAAAAAAAGAACCTCCTCTTAAATTCTTAAAAGTTTGAGTATAAGGTTGCTGGTGACTGGGCACTGACGTGGATAAGTTGAACATGGGGCGCACCACAATTTGCCCACTCACGCTCTGCGTATCATTGTGGCAACAGAGGATTCAGACTCTCTGGATTGTCTTTTAAGCGGGCGGGCCCAAATAGATAGTTGAATTTTGTGGGCAAACTAAGGATTTTCATGTTGGTTTTTTAGATGAATCTAGAACTTCATGTGAATTTTAGAGGTAGACGCAAGATTTTTATGTGATTTTTGGACTTTTATGAGATTGAAAATCATAAGAATGTGTTTCACACACAAATGATAATTGGTATATGGGCTCACATTAATTTCATCAATTGAGAGCGAAAATCACAAGAATGTGCTTCACACACAATTGATAATTGGAATCTGGGCTCACTTTAATTTCATCAATTGAGGGAGTGTGCAAGTTTTAACATCCATGACCTTGAGAAAATTTTTTTACTAAGTACACCGCAATATGTTGAGAGCCTTTTGATATGCCATTATTCGTGCATGGGGAATTAAAACATTGGGTTGGCAAGCTCCTCCGAAGTTCATAGCTAGGCTAGACGGGCTAAGCTAGTCTGGACTACCTTCTTTCACATCTAGGTGGGGCATCCGGCCTACGTCCATAAAACCGTGGCTCCACCCCTATCCATTTAGCAAAAAAAAATAAAAAATTTTGGTTGGCCAAAATGGCTGGACAGAGAAATTAAAGGACTCCCACAAAGATTTGAAATTTGGTGGGAGCTATGGGAATTGGTGCCTTATCCACAAGACCAGCCCTCTATTCTATCCATTCGGCAATTAAATTATGGAAAGTCTATCAATTTCATCATTAGCAAAAACTGAAGTCCAGGCTTGGTAAAAATTTGCCTTAGTGTTTTTAATCACAAATATTTAACTCTTGCTTTGGTATCCATATATAATTAAGTTGGAGAGCACACATAGTTCTGTCAAATCTACCTGAAAAGCTCGCATCTGTCTCCACCGCTTTGAAAACCACCTAAAACGTTGGTTGGGTATTGTAGTTCATACACTAGATCATTTTAACTTCTCTAAATTATTACACTTTGACATTTACTATTAAGTTGCTTTTTGCAAAGGTCATATCTAATCTTCAAATGCATGTTATTTATTCGTTGTGGTTACATTTTTAGTAACTGACTAATCTCTGTAACTTCTTTAGCTTTTGATGACTATGAATATCAGTTTCATTTTTTATTTGAGCATTGATTGCTATTTTAAGTAAGCTGTCCTATGGCATTTTTGCTGCATGCCCTCACTTGCATTAGATTGTTCCTATAGTCTAGTGGGTAAATTATATTTGCTAAATTTTAATATCTACACTAGTGTTCATGATTATGCAATCATGAATATTTGTGTTTGTTCATGTTAGATCCTTTTCACAAAGATTGAAAAGAGAGTCATTGTTTGTGGAAACTTCAAAGTCATTTCCATGAGCTGGCTTTCATTGACTAGCTGTAAATGGAAGACTTTGACTTGCTTTTTAACTCAAGTATGGAAAATTAGGCAACTTGGCCTATATTTTTCGAATTGACATCCAGTGACAAAAAATCTCATGGTAGCCCTGCCACGACCAATTAAGTCTGTAATGTTAACCTAACATGCACTGTACAGTTGAAAGACTTTGACTTTTGACTCAAACAAAGAAAATTCAGCCACTTGGACTTTCTTTTTCCATTCATTACATTGAAAATTCCACAGTGAACAAACAGCAAAAATTGTCCTACAGAGAAAATTTCCTATCTCTAGAATATATTTCTTTAATACCTGAAGTCCTCGAGTGTCAATCCTCTCACTCACACTCGCCATTTGTGAGGGAAGTAGAATTTCATATTGAGGCCCATATATTGAAAATTTAAACCACTTCAAATAAGTATCTTTTTACTTTAAGGATATTTTCATATTCTTATTCAATGTAAGTTGATCCCACCATAGGATTTTAACATATTATGTACTAGACACAATATTCACTCTAAACTTAATTTATTATCAAAAAATTATAAGCTTAATTTTGAAATTGACATCTTAATTTATTGGTAAGACACAACAACCTCCCTTACATGTGGAAGTTACTATACCTAACTTGCGCAATTTCTCTATCGCTTACATGTGCGAATTTTTATTTTCTTAGATTTGAAAAATGTCTTACAACCAGCCCCTTAGCAGGGGAAAAAAAACCCCAAAACGAAAAGTTATAAGCTTAATTAATCTTACCTTGAAATCCTATATGGTAAGGCTTTCAATTTTACTCGTTGGGATTTTTACGAAGCTGGCCTACTGACTAGTGACTACTGTGGACTTCCACTACCCTATCCATATCCATTGATGAAAGAAAATGACACGAGATAGCTTATATAAGTGCAGTCGATAACTTAGCATATGTGGTGATGTGGGTCTTGTTGTACCATGAGTGTGACGCATCAGCAATTATTGAGAAGATGGGATTATTAGTATTGGTGATTATGAAAAGTAAATTGTTATCTAGCTCAGATCCTTGAGCATCACCCTTATGTTTCCTTTGAGTGAAAAATCCAAACCATTCAAATAAAATGATTAGCCATACTGTAAAATATATTCTTAAATTTTACTTTAATAAAAATTATTCTTATTGTAGGATTGATTAGAAAATTGACAATATGATTCATGCATGACTATGCTAAATATCTTCTTTATCCTATTCTTAATCTTATAATGTGACTAACTACTACTATTATAAAAATTCAGGATGTATATGGTACATGAGAAGAGAGGTTGTTTTGACTAGCTTGAATTTTTAATAAATGGTTTTGTTGTAGACTTCCATACCTTTAACTCCGAATGTCTCTAAGTGCACGTTTGGAAACAGTCATTGGAGAGATTCCGTGCTAGTTTTCTTCAGATTTGTGGAAAGTCCAAATTTGGTAATTATTCTCATTATAAAGTTGATTCTTCAAAATGCTTGAGGGTCCTCACAATCACAAGGAAGCCTTGTCAGACCTTGCCCCTCTTCCCCCAACTTTAATACCGGAAATGCAAGCTTGAGCAAAAGGGGGATGACTAGTGAATGGGAGGTAACTTAGAGATAATAGGGTTTTCTTTAAAAACCTACCTTACATGTCCAACAACCACAATCCGAATAGTTAATCATGTTTAAAATGTCCAAAGAGGCCATGTGGTCAAAATCCAAACATTGATTCCTTATTGATTTTGAAATATCTACAAGAATGAAAAAAAAAAGAGTTTAGACAATTCATACTTTTATTCCCCTTTTGCAAAATTCGAACTATATAGTCTCTTCATAAAGCCTAAAATAACTATACGGTCAAGTTTCGCATCTTGATTCATCGTGGATGGTAAGAATTGCGTGTGATTTTTTTTATCCATTTCTCTTTGGGGCCCTCCCTTATGGGTCCACAATTACGATCCAAATGGTCCATAATGTTTAGAACGCGTTAAACAGCTCCTAGGTCAATTTTCAATTGTTAGTTCCTCATATATTTGAGATATTTTTTTAAAAAAAATTACATCATAAAAAATTATTTTTAAATTTTTGTGGGACTTTCAATGAAAATCAAGCCATCCATCATTTGCCCAAGGCCAAAAATGGCTAGTGGTCTATTTTAAGACTTGATTAATCATAGATCCTCTCCATCCATAGCCATCCAAGAAGGAAAATGACACATGAGAGCTTAAGTGCACTATCTCCTCTATAGATATGTTATCCCTTTTGGCAATGGGAAGTGAGATCTGCCGATTGATTTGATATTAGATGAGCATCCGTATTATGATCGTTTGGGAGCACACTTTGGAGCCCCATGCAGTACACACAAGAAAGAATTGTTATGCAGTCGATCAACTATTTCTGCAGGCAGCCTATCAAATTAGATCACGTATTCTATAATATGTTGTTCCATCATGTACATTTATCCGGTCTGAGATTTTGTTGTTCTTGCTCATGCCCGTAGAGAGAATGGGCACGACCTCCCCTCTCCTCGTTCCATTGCCCAAAATAGGCCAACCGTTCTAAGTTTTGGGGTTGGGTCGAATAGGACCAGACCAAGTTGGTTGGATCTGTAGAATCTAAATGGATCAAATCCAATTGGATCTAATCATAGCTTTGGGTTCAAGTGTCGTACTGTGGCCGGTGAGCAACTAAACTATCTCCTGAATCGTCTAAATTCGGGGAAGCTTCGTGTCTAAGTACCATACCGCCATCGGACCGAAAAGGAGGGGGACAGTGAACCTCCTGCCAAGAAGCCAAGGTAGCCTGCTTTTTTTCAACCACTTGTTTCATATATATCTCCTCCTCAAGATCACCGTTTAAAAAGGCAGTCTTAACATTCATTTGATGTAATTCTAAATCCATGTGAGCCACAATAGATAAAATCATGTGGATAAAAGAAAATCTCATCACAGGGGAGAAAGTTTCCTCGTAATCTACACCTTCTTTCTGTGTGAACCCCTTAGCCACAAGCCTAGCCTTAAATTTGTCAATGGAACCATCAACCTTTTGCTTAATTTTTAAAACCCTTTTATTTGTATTGGCTTTCCTATTTTTGGGAAGGTCCACTAGATTTCATATATGATTTTTACGCATAGAACTGATCTCATCATTCATTGCGAGCATCCATCCCTTTGAGTTTATGGATTCCATTGCTTCTTGATAAGAATATGATTCATGCTCATCAATTGCAATGTATGCATAAGAAGTTCCCTCAATGTTAAAAAATTTCTTGGGAATTAAACCACGAGAAGAACGGCGAAGGGCATTTTGGTCACTCCCACTTGCCTCTGAGTTCGTAGGATTTCTCCCACTAAGTCCAGCAGGTGGTGTTGGTTCCCCTTGAAAGGCGTAATAAACTGTTTTAAAAAGTTCGATGGATACCCTTGTCTTCTTCTTTTTAGGGTATTGAAACTCAAACAAATCTACGTCACGATATTCCATTTCAATCAATCTACCATTGACATCCTCATGAACTCAAACGTATCCTTTTGACAACTCAGAATATCTCACAAAGATACATGGATTGTTTTACACTCTAATTTGTTTTGATAAGGGATCAGTACATGCCCTAAAGAACCCTAAGGGCGTAGATCTCCCAAAGAAAGTTTCATACTGGTCCACAACTCATATAGAGTTTTTGGAACAGATTTAAAAGGGACTTTGTTTAAAATATAGACTGCAGTTAGCAGTGCATCACCCCAGAAGGTAACTGGTAAATTGGAATGAGCCATCATGATCTTACCATGTCTAAAAGAGTCCTTTCCGTCTTTCCACAACTCCTTTTTGTTGTGGAGTGTATGCCATAGTTAACTATCGAGAAGTACCATTTTCTATGGAAAAACTTTTTAAAATCTCCAAAGTATATTCTCCACCTCGATCGGTTCTTAAGGTCTTAATGTTTTTATCAAACTTATTTTGAACTTCTTTTGCAAAAATTTTGAAATAATCAATTGCTTCATATTTGTGGGAAATCAAAAACACAGGACCATAATGAGAAAAGTCATCAATGAAAGTAATGAAATATCGAGTTCCTTGTCTATTGGCCATATTCATTGGTCCACAAATGTCAAAGTGGATGATTTTAAAGGTAGCTTTGGATCTTTCAGCCTTAGGAAATGGTTTTCTAGTTGCTTTTCCAGTCACACATGACTTACATGGAGGCGACTATACTTCATGTAAGAGATCCAAGCATTCCTTCTTTAGCCAACCGAATCATTCTTTTCTTTCCTATGTGGCCCAAACGAGAATGCCACCTAATAGATTCAGAAATCATGTCATGCACAATAAAAGATTCAGAGGATTCAACCATACTATTATTAAAATCTGAAACATATTAGTCTCCTACAATAAATCCTCATGCATAAATGGAATTATTTTTCCTAATAGAAACCCTATCTTTAGTAAAACGAAAATCGAAACCGTCCCTTGCGAGTCGGCAAACTGAAAGGAGATTCCGTCTCATGCTGGTACAAATAGTGTCCCACGGAGCACCATAATCTTCCCTATAGACGTTGGAAGAAAATAATCACCAATCCCTAATACGTCTTCGGAAGAATTATTGCCCATGCAAAGCTTGTTGCACCCAACATCTATTGACCAAAATTCCTGAAAAGCACTCCTATCCTTTATCATGTGCTTGGTTGCCCCTAAATCAATTATCCATGCATTAGAACTTCCATCTACATAAAGTGCTTCGCAACAAACTAAAGTGAGTGACAAAGTAAAGTGTTTATCGTATTTCCCTTGGGGCAGGTTTTAGTAATGTGACTGAGTTCCTGACACATATAGCATTTGGTTTGGGCTAAATCCCTTGGCTTGTAACGCTTTTGATGTTTCTTTTGGTCTTGCTTGGATGCAATTGGATTCTAATATGTTTTATGCTTCTTTTCGTGATTTGTCCCCTTTTGAAACTTATGCTTTCATTTAGTCCCATTTGGTCCTGATCTTGACCCAGGCTACTGATTAGCAAATAATGCCTATCCCGCGGCTTCTACCTGAACTCTTTGTACTTCAAGTTCAAGATGGCGACACAAATCTTTAAAAATTTTGATTGCCTCAGAATGAGTCAAGATTTGTTTTATTGTACGCCATGAATTGGGTAACAATCGTAGGACTGCAATGATCTTTTGGTCCTCAATTAGTTTATTTCCTGCCCCTGCAAGATCCGCCATCAGTTGATTCATTTTGCGAAGGTGGTCCCTAAGTTTAACTCCTGGGGCCATCTGATATGCATCAAATTCCATGGTCATCACGCGGGTCTTACCAGCAGTAATACCATCGTATTCCTCTTTTAAGGCTTCCCACAACTCCTTAGCTATGTTATAAGTTTCATAAGTGAAAACTAACTCAAAATGTATATAGCTCAACATAATATTACGAGCAGTACGATCTTTCTCCTACTTATCAAAATCTTGTAATGTCAGCATGGGTGCAACATCATTTTCAAGTTCAGGTCGGGTCATAATTGTTTTCAAAGTATACGTAACCTCTTGTTCATCGAACAAGTAAATCATGGACCGATACCACTTATCATAGTTGTTGCCATCTAACTTATCCCCCTTATTAAGGGCAGCAATAATGCTTTTCGACGTCATCACTGAAAATGAATAAAACAAAATGCTGATTAATGAATGCATATGCATTGGCAACATACACATACATATTGTTTGCTCTTTTTGCGTTAAAATCAATTTGAAATTAGGACATCATAGTGAAAACCCTTCATCAATGAATGCATATGCATTGGCAACATACACATACGTATTGTTTGAACGTTTTGCGTTAAAATCAATCTGAAATTAGGACATCATAGTGAAAACCCTTCATGCCTAGGGCTAATTCGGGGCAGTAAAAAACAATGATCGTAACTAATCAGGTGATTTGATAGCATCATGCAATGTAATACCTCAATTATTATGCAATAAAAAATGCGCAAAAGGATAAATAATGCAATATTATTTAGCTAATTATTCCCCGCATAATATAATGACTGTTCGTAAAAAAAAAATCTTAAAATATATTTAAACAAAACAATACAAGCCCATGAAAGTACAAGTGCAGATTAATAAAAAAAACTTAAGGATGTCATGGCCAACTATTAGGCCGAATGTTCCGACCAAATAAATCCAACCAAAGTATTACTATTTGGATCAAAACCATATATACAATCCATAATTTGATTCAGATATTAAATAGATTCTGAAAACTTAAAATGTAGAAGGGATTAGTCATGATCGGAATGTAAGAGGCATCATTCTAAATCGTTGGATCATCAGGAGGCCAGTGGACCCAATCAAGACGTTACTAACACGTAATGTGATCGGCAAAACAAAAAGAAAAAAAGGGCCATGTACGTGTGCTTGATGCACTAAACCATTACTAACACATGGTCATTGCATATTACACTCATGCCCAATGTTCATTGGGACACATGGCCATATATCTTGACCATGAAAGTGATTAGCCACACGCCCACAAGTCAGATCAAATCTAAAATAACCCCAAAACAAATTCTATAATGGATCATTAAAAGAGGCATAAGGCTTATCATCCCCGTTCCTGAACAAATATATGTCTAACTGATACATGTTAGAAACACATGTGTGGATTTGAGGAACTTGTAAAGGCATGTATGGACACATGTCCGATGAAAGTGTGTGAGGCACACTCTCGTATACCATGAGACCTCTAGAATTGCATAAAATTGGGTGGTTATGAATTCAAGTGCAAGTGTGCATTGGTTTGAAGCCATCACCATATTATTAAGCCCACCTTTGAAACAAATCTGCACCATAGAGGTGTGATACCATCTAGAGAATTCATTGGCGTGTGGATAAAAAAACAAAGGAAACAAAGAAATCACTTGCAACCAGTGAGAGTGCAACGTACTTTGCCCCCACTATAACCACGGCTCCAATCGGTTCCGATATGCAAGTAATGATCATTCTAATCAAATCCCATTTAAAATGTGGCTCCTAGTAATTTAATGAGATTAGTTTAGGGTTACCTCAGACACTACAAATATTAATTCAATCCTCGCATAAGCACGCAGATGTGGCTGTAATACCAATGATAGCTTTTGATGTTGCAGAAGCGTAGATCAGGATCACAGAACCACTATAAACGCGATCAGGATAGCGTCGGCTTGGATCAAAAGATGGACATAGAAATCCTTAATTGCCTAGCAGAGATCAGCCACGTTGAATTCACTCTTTACAATCTCAGGGCAAGGATGGACACCCTTTATGGAGAAGATGGTGATAAATGACTTATCTCTATTGATTATAAGTATTCCAGTGCTCTACTACCATTCAACCATATCTATTTATGGTAGTTGACTTACTAGATGATAGACTCCAACTCAAATTATAATAAGATAAGAAAGAAGAGTTGGAAGTTTAAAGCTGGCAAAATCCAGCCCGACCTACCAACCCGGCCCGATCCTACCCGTTTCCAACCCACCTAACCCGACCTGTTTGAAATATGGGTTGGGTTAAGGTTATGGTTTACCAACCCATATAAACAGGAGTCGAATTAGGGTTAACCCGCCTAACCCACCCTAACTCGTTGGACCCATTTAAATTTTACTAAATTACCTTGACTTTTCAATTTTCATGTGACATTTTTTATTCATGTGGGCAATAAACTATATACACTTAATCTTTTGTAGAGGAGTTATGTAAAATTTTAATACTTAGAATATAAAACTTGTTTTTTTGTTTGAAAAAATGATTTTTTTTAGTTGAAATATTGATATGTGTTTTTTTATTTTTATGTTGACATATAAATTTACCTCTAAAATATTGATATGAATGAAATACAATATTATTGATAAGTCTTATACTTATACTCGAATATGGAATTATAAGACTAAACAAAATTTGAAAAGAGATTATCTTAAATTCTCAATTAATGGGTTAGAAAATATTTATAAATTCCTCATTTTTTACACTTTGAAAATTGATAAATTATAAATTCATGCTCAATGCAATATTTTAAATAAATCTAGATGTAAGGAGAGCTTTACAGATGAAATTGGGCGATATAAAATAAGTTAAAACATACACAAAATGGGAATTAAATATGATAGGTGTGGTCAACCCAACCCAACCCACATCAAATTCAAGTTAGGAGGTTTAGGTCGGCTTGACCCGCCACGGGTGCAGGTTGAAGGTTTTCAACCCGTTTTTAAAATAGGTCGAGTTAGGATTGGAACAAATAAATTTGGGTTCGGGTTGACCCAAAACGAATTTGTTCAACTCGACCCGTCTGCCAGGTCTAATTGGAATAAACTCTCTCAATTGGAGTTTAAATCTTAAAAAGATAAGCACATCCTCTCTTTATCCAAATAAACTCATTTGTGAGGGATGTCCATCTATGTTGGGGCTACCCATGAGTGGATCCCATCACAAATGCCAACAGTTTTAAGTACTGTTGTTACTGTTTTTGCTCTTTTAGCGTTTCTCTTTTGCTAGGTTGAGCTACTGGTCCTGAAATATTACTTTTAAGTTGAGGAACCAGGGCATCATCCCTGGGCACTAGTGTGTTGGCTACTTTTTGACCTTTTTGTGATATTGTTTTTGTGTTAATTTATCTTGTCAAGCTACTTCAGCCCGCATGTGAATGATGGAAAACCCATTGTTGAGTCCCACATTGGAATAAGGCTATGGTGGTTTTTTCTTCTTCTTGTTTTAAGGTTTTATTCTCAGAGGGCAGAATTCAGTGGGCCATAATTGTAAAATCTAATCCTCTCACGCTCCACACCACCTCATGTATGGGCAAAGTCCTAGATGCCACTTCAATTGGACTGATCATCAATATGTATTCCAACAGTAGACCTAATCCTCTCATTCTTCTGATCTACTTGGTTGGCTCTCTCAAGGCATGGAATGCTGACATGAAGAGGGGTTGGACTCAATATCCAAGGAGAGTTTAGAATACCTATTTCCAAATAATGAATACAATAATATACTAGCTTGACCACAGGTGCTTAAAGCATGGACATGTAAATTAAAAAAAAAGTTATAAGATTCGTCATTATAGTATCATTAGGGGTCAAGATTTAAAAACATAACCAATTTTATAAACTGATCGTAATTAAAGTTTTACCAATGACAATGTTCAAAGCTTAGAAAATAAAAATTCTTGAAAAATTATAAAGCTTTATGAGAAGTAAGAAATTAATACAAATTTTTTGTGACATTGGGAATTATTCATTGGGATATAAAATATTCTGGTTTTCCTTTTAATTTTGATCAAACATTTTAATCATGATCGATATTATAGATAGATTTAACTCCAATTGGAGTGACATAAATTGTAAGACTATTTTGATCAAAGTAAGACTTACATGCTCCAAGAGAGAGTAAGTTGTTGTAGGACTTCTTCAAAATGGTAGTTGCCGAAATTCAAAATGGTTGTTGTAGGACTTCGCTCATGGCTCGGATGATGACGAGAAACCCACGTCTCCATCTCCAACTTCTTGTCGTCGAATCAAGGACCAGGCCCAAGCCAAGATGGGCTTCATCAAATCCTTCTCCTCCTCCTGAAGCTCCCAAACCCAAGAAAAAGATCGCTGACCGTCTATCCGCCATTATCGACGCCGTTAACGATCGCAAGCTTCCTCCCGAGCTCCGTGGCCGATCCAACACTGTCAGGTATAACATAACTAATCCTCAATTCAATTTATATACACCACCCTTGTACACAAATCAATTTAGATAAAAAGAAGGGAATTTTGATTGCCCAGTGGATGTTTGTGGAATTGCCTACGAGGTGTTGTTGGGTTTTTTTTTTTAGCAGCTTCTTTTGATTGATTGATTGGCTGCTTTCGATCTTTTGTGAGCTTTTTGCAATTGGGTTTCTAATTAATTCACAAAAGATGTGGTCTTTCTTATCAAATTCAAGAAATCCATTCCGGGTTGTATTCAAAGTAGTGAAATCTGGGGTTGGCTGTGGGCATCTTTGTGCAATGAGAAAGCACAGAATCTTACTTCCACCCCCACTATTGGACTTGCTAAATCCTCTCCATCACGGAAAAATAATTTAAAAAACATATGCTTTTTCCATGTGGAAAATACAGGATCCTTCTGTTGTCAACCACGTCCTCTAGGAGTTCTAATTTTCCACTCAATTCTATTTACAAGTGTGTTTTAAATGACCCCCTCCCTCAATCATATTTCTTTTCCACTTATTATGGGGCTACTGTGTGGAATGTTAGAATTCGAGAAATTAACGAATTTTCTGTTATGAAAATGGTCGCGTTCGTTTGGTTATTGGTAAAAATAGAGTTTCATGGGAAAACTCCATGGTTTTTACACTAGGATGGAACTGATATCATCACAACGGCCCGACTGCAAGATTCAAAGTTTGGTTGATACTCCATTAGAAGACAATGACAAATATAACATGGAAGATGATAATATTCTCTATGCCAACTTTGTACTATAAGCTTGTTGGGAGTTTGGTTCATTTAACCTTCACTGGACCTGATATTGCCCACGCTGTTAATATCCTTTGCTGATTCATGAAAAATCTACAACATTCCATCTAGCTGCAGCTCACAATGTCCTTGCTTATGGGCTGGAACCTGGATGTCCTCCCAATTCTTGACAACCAACCTCAAGTTGGTGTATGCACCTTTCCAATTCATTGATTTTCTGGAAATGTAAGAAACAGAATTATGTTTCAAAGTCCTCAACAGGGGCTGAATATCGAGCTATGTCATCCATTTGCTCCAAAATCATCTTCTCCATGGTTTACTTTCCAAGCTTTGTTTTCCTCATAATTGTCCCATACCACTTAATGTGGATAATATATGTGCTATTGACATCACAATCAATCCAGTATTTCATGAGCTTACCGAACATATTGAAGTGGATTGTTATTCCATATGGGAAGCCTATTGTCTCAAAGTCATCACCCTTGCCAATATGCCATCAGATCTCCAAATTGCCGATATTTCACAAAGGCCTTACCATGTGAGTCTATGACTAGCATCAATTCTTCAAATGCAAATTGTTCAAGGTTGATTCCCAAGCATCATTTTGAGAAGGCTGTCTAATGTACGGCCAACAGCATAGTTGGCCATTGGTAAATGACCCATAATCCTACTGTAAACTAATTGGTAAGTTGTTGGAACAATAAGATTAGGATATATGCTGTTAAAATTCTAACTTATCCTCTTTGTATAAAAAACGAATATAAATAGACCACTATGGGAACCAAAGAACCACAGAGCTTCTCTCTTCAGTCTCTTTCTTTTCAAACTGTATAATTACATGCACACATTATATGTGGGGACTTTAAATGGAGCTATGGTTTGGGATGTCTAGTCAGTTTTTTAAAAACGAGTTTATTCTGCTTTCCTCTTCTACTGATGGTAATCTGAAGAGGACTTGGGCTCTGAAGAGGACTTGGGCTTTCTTTCATATTTCATATTTTGGTCAACCATGTGTCACCTCAAGAATAAGTTTGAATCTTGATAAATTTTCATTGAACAAATCAGAAACTGATGTTATGAATGTAGTAGAGCAAAGAATATGGCATTCCATGGAAGAAGGCTAGTTTGAGAACTTACCAGGGAAAGGTAAGCCCCTGGAGTTGAAGACTAATCCACATGCTGATCCTGCAGAAGACACCTTGTATAGGATTCTCATGAGAAATGGATGTGCCCCTGAGTGGGTTGAACTCAACAAGGAAATACGTTGCAAAATCAATGAATGGCAATTGTCCCTGAAACAAGCATGGGCTAAAAGACTGGATGGACATGATGCCAAATTGGTTGAAGAATCAGAGGCTCTCAAGGCACAACTGCGAGCAATCAATGATAAGGTAACCATTTTAGCATTCTCTCTAATATTATTTATATGAAAAAAAATGTTTGAAGCACCTAATAGAACTTCTATAGAAAATGATGAGTGCAAATGCAAAATGCAAACTAAGTTTCAAATTAAACATTTTGCAGGTTCTTCATTATAATCTCATTGTACCATTTGGGCGGCAGATGTTTGGACTTAAATGGGAGAAAGAATTAAGTCAAATGGAAAGATGGTATATTGTGCACTGTGTTTATTTTTGGTATCGTATGTCCCCCACAAGTATGATGTAGGTATTGCAATGTGTTGTATTACTACATATTTTTGTTCACTAGGCACAATAAACATGCATTGGGGCAACGCATTGGCAGAAGTATTTAGTAGTCATACCCATGCGGAAACTTTAGTGACCGGAAATATATATTTATATAACAAGAACTGTGCAAACACTTGTAGTTTTATCTTAATGACAAGACAATGCTAATGTCCTCTGCTATGTGATGTATTAGTGCTTATTTTTGTTTGCTAAATGCGCAATACTCATCATGCATAAGGGCAACACATTACCAATGTATTTAGTTATACCTAAAATAGATTTGAGTGACAAAATAATATTATAATACATGTTTGTATGTATAATAATTGCAAGGCATAGACTTATAGTTGTATCTTGCTGACAAAACAATAATAATGGCATTTACCAAATCAGTCAATGACTTTTTTTTTTCTTTTGTGCTTTCCCCTTGTTATGAACCTATGCTATTGATGTTATTTCTAATTGTACGCGCAAATATTTCTCATTGATTTTCACACCTCAGTTAACTTTTGAAAGAAATACATATGTAGGATTGTTACACATATGGTTGCTAAAAGATTGCAGCAAATGGATAAATGGATTTTAAGTGTGATGTTATTAACCCCACTCGAAGTGGACGGCCATGTCTGGATGGTCACTTGGGTCTATAGATCTGAAAAGCTTCGGGAGTTGAATTGAGTCCTTTGCTCATTATATTTGCTAATTGGTCATCACTAGAGATGTAGACAACTTGTAAATGGCCACTAGTAACACTTCCTCCAAAAAAAAAAAAAAAAAAAGGTGCATCAATTTCGATATTATGTGTTCACACATGAAAACTGGATTGGCTGTGAGATGGGTGGCACCAATATTGTGAAAATGTAAAATTGGACATGATTTAGGTTTGACTCCCCTATCTTTTAGGATAACGATAGCTATTGTATCTTGGATGGAGCAGATAAGAGAGAACAATAATTAGCTTCAAAGCTTAATTTTGATATTGTTGGTTGCCTAGATGTAGATTACTATTGATTTGGACTAAGGAAGATGGTTGAGCCTGATATGGAATCTTGGTCATCAATGCAACCGTCCCAATCAGCATCACAAAATGCATGTATATTAAGGGCACTAGGAGGAGGCAATTCAAAGACCATAATCGATTGTAAAGATATCAAAGGATGCCTTTGGCAGCATCTAAACATGTTGTGCATGGAGCATGTATAAACCAACATATCTTGTTTAGGGCATAGGCAAGATCGGGTCTTGTCATAGTCCAATCCTGTAAGGAGCCTACTATTCTTCTGTATTCAGTGACATCACATAGAAGTTCACCATCATATTTAGATAATAGCTTGCAAATGGAGAGGAAATCAGTGTGCAACCATACCATCCATGTTGAAATAAGATAAAATGTCCATAGGATACTTCATTAGACTTACGAAGAATCCCTTATCTGATCTGTGGGCTTGCATACCTACGAAAAAGTTCTGGTTCCCCAGATTCCTCGTGTTAAACTGAGTTGGGCAAGGTGTCTATCGATCATGGAAATAGTACCTTCAGAATTACTTTCTGTGACAATAAGATTGTCCACATAAAGTAGTTAAATAATAGTGGATGCACCATGGCATTTGATGAACATGAGATGTTGAATACGAGAACGGCAAAACCCCAAATGGATTAGATAAGAACTGAGGCTTTGAAACCAAACTCTTGTGGATTGTTTGAGTCCATAGATGGATTCATGAAGCTTTCAAACGTAAGAAGAATTTAGTGGATCCACAAATCTTGGGACCTGTGCGATATATACCTCGTCACATAATCTACAGTGCAAGAAAGAATTTTTGACATCTAGTTGGAAGGGCCATTAATGAGATAGAGCCTCAAAAAGAACAATCTTGACCAGTTGGGGCTTCACTACCGGACAAAACGCATCATCAAAATTAATCCCATGTTCTTCATGGTAGCCCTTGGCAACTCGGCGTAGGTGGGCTTTGTCTCTCTGAGGTGAGCCATCTGACTTCTACTTGATTTTTTTATATACCCACTTACATCCAACAGTATTACCATCTACCATCTGGTAGAGGAGGAACAGGAGTCCATGGGCCTCGTTGTGAGCTTGAATTGACCTCATCATTCATTGCTAGCCTCTAATTGCAGTTTACAGGTCTCATCTCTAAACCTTGTAATCATGTGATGCCTCAATTGTCCAATCAAATGTACCCTAATTTGGAGTGTCCACAACAAGCATTACCCACAATGGGGTGTTTATCCTTGATGGTTGTATGGCTGGTGGGAAGGAAAATGTAGGTGTTGATGGTTTTATGGGTGATGGAATTTGAATGAGAAACTGTTGATTGGTGTGGGGTGATGGATTAGTTAAAGTTGTGGATGATTGTGACCATGGAAAATTGGTCTCGTCAAATTGAACTTTTCGAGAGATAGACACGTCTGTCAGAGATTTTTCACTGTAACCCTTATGAATGGGCTATAAAATAAGAAAACACAGAGTAGTTGTGGGAGAAAGTTTGTATGGGCTATAATGACGAACACAGTATGTCCAAACACCTTAAGATGATCATAGGTTTGTCTGATGCCATAAAGAATTTTGAGGGACAATCATTTTTGGGAAAGGGTGTTGGTAGGCAGTTAATGAAATGGGCACTTGTAAGCAGTGCTTCAACCCACAAAGAATATGGAGCTGTTGTTGGTCAAGATTTAAGAGAGTGCAACCCTTAGTTGTGTTATGGCAAATATTGGCAATTTTTCCTTCTAGAAACACCATTTTGTTCCGGTGTATGTGGGGAAGAAATTTTCTGAATATTCTACATTTTGACAAATGCAATATAAATTCATTTAATGTGAATTCCCCACCACATTTGTAAAAAAATATATGTTTTTTTGGTCAAAATAATTTTTCAACATTATGTTGAAGTCGATGCACTTAGTAAAGGATAAAACCGAGTATAATAACTAGAGAGGAAATGATGAAAAACACATAAAATCCATAACTTGACAATAGTATTTGAGTCTGGCCCCATACATCAATGTGAATAGTCCAATGGAAATGGAGCTCTTTTACTCAAAATATGAGAAGGAAATCTAGTCCTCTTTTCAATTGCACAACTTTCAACTTTCACAAAGATGATAAAGTTGTGGAAAAGTAAAATGAACAACTACATTTGATAATTGATGCTAATCGAAGGTAATGCATGTTCAAGCCGTTGGTGCCATGAGGTAGTAGTTGCGCCTTGAGTAGAGATGAAAACAATGTTTTTTTAATTAAGAGAATGAAGTCCACCTTTACAATTCCCGTTGGCTAGGGTTGTCTGAGATACATAGTCCTTCATCACATAAAATTTGATGGAACAATTATCATCTTTGGTAAATTGACTAATTGCAATGAGATTTCTCTCAAGTGAAGGAAAAAGAACATTCTTGAGATTTAGATTTCTAGATAGAGTTATGTATTTCATGGGTAAGGCTGATCATCACCGGTATATGATCTCTCATTTCCATTGTAAGGACGTAGCTGGAGAGGGTTCTTGGATTATTTGCGGTATGTGCAGAGGCACCCCTCTCATGATACCATGACTCATCAATTGCATCTTGAAGAGAAAGAACTACTAAGGCTTGAGGAGGAGGATCAATTATTGTTTAGCTACTTGATAGAGTTCATTGAATGGATGCCAACATTGAAGGCAATATGGGATTGTATGTTTTATGTCGCAAAGTTGACAGGTAAGCTTTAAAGTAAAGGTCAAGGCATTGTATGTATGGCATTGTATGTTGTAAACTTGACAGGTGAGGTTTGAAGTAAAAGTTATGGCATTGTATGTATGGCATTGTATATTGTAAACTTGACAGTTGTGGCTTGAAGTAAAGGTCTCTTTGGATTGATCAGCATGGATGAATGAACTATCTCTTATGGCCTTGGAAGTGTCCTCAACAATTGTTACTGTGTTGATGATGGCCACAAACACAACCTTGAGCTCGTCTTCATATTGTGCAACCATGGCAAATGGTTGCTTAGGCTTAATAAAGTCATCATATGACTATACATCGGCAACACTTCTTTCGATGTCGGTTAAATGTCCTCACTTTGAATGGCGGTTTGGACGACATTGTAGTAGCTGTCTAGGCCCTTTAAGATCCATGAAACCTTATCTTCATCTAGTGAAGGCTTTTGGGTTGCTTCCAGTTCACTGCAGAGATGCTTGAATTGTTTAATATATCTGCCAACATCTATAGTTTTCTCTTGCAAAAAGATTGAATCTTTGTCACAGTTCAATATCATGCAGCTTGCTATGTTGGATGACAAATGTCATACGAGCAACTTGATTATTCTATGAAGTAGGCAACCCTTCTTCTTGAAGGACTCATTTAGTAATGGTAGGAATTGGTTTTCCAAGGAACCAATAACTTCTTATAAGATTCTAAATTGTACAACGCAGGTGAGGGCCAGAGGGCCACAACTCTTCCAGCTGTGTTGATCATCAGATGGATCTCATAAAGAAGTTTTTTTGGTGACTATGTACTAACTCATTTTTTTTTGGAATTCTCCTGCTGCACTCAGATTTCGGCCCATTGTTGGTTCTACCGTTTGGTTAGAATCCTACGGTGTTCTTGTCTTGACCATTGTATGCAGTGGGTAATTTAGTAGGCTTTTAGTTTCAAACCCTGAAACTCTACATAGTTGGTCTCCTTTGAGTACTTCTCTCTTATTAATGAAAGCCATTATTAAGTTCATTAGTCTTTGCTTCCTGCAACTGTTTTCAAGCTACGCATCTTTTACTTGCGAAGCCTAATAACTGTTTTTCTGTCTAGATTTCTGCATACCCTTGGAACCATGAGGTCCAAACTTCACTCAGGTTAAATGGGATAAGTGCTTATTGGTCCCATCTAGTGAAAATCCTTCCAAACTAAGCTTTGGAGGATGTTACTAGAAATGTTGAACCCCATAAGAATCCAAATTACAAAGAACTAGGTGGTTGATGTTGGCAAGATTTAACACTGGGTGGTTGATGCTGGCAAGATTTAACTCTTGGCTTGAGAACACTTGTGGTCCTCTTATTGTGTTTCAGGAGAGATAGTTAGCAGTGTTATACTGGCTATTATGAACTTCATTTTTTTTATTTACTTTTCAATTCAAACCATCGAATTATGAATTTTATTTATTTTCATAGTTTAAAGTCCTAAATGATTTTGGATTCTTTTATTTTGTGTACGGTTGGCCAAATCACACTATTGTTTCTATGGCTTTATTTTCAGCAATAGGGCAGGCCTGTTGCAAAATCCCATAAGGTTCTTTATATTTGTAATGGTTGACTATTCTTTGGTAGAATGTTGGAGTTTTTTAGGGTTGAGTTGGGGTAGAACTCCTCTAGCCAACCCCTGATTGAGTTTTTTTTTTATATAAAACTGATCCTTGATTGTTAGGATAAGGCATTGTTGTTGTTGTTGAGATGATGATGATGATCTATGATGCCTAGTTTTGTCATGGATACAACATGGACACCCTGTGAACACGGCAGGGACACAGATTTTATACATAAAAAGTGAAGTATGTGACAGTATATGACACAATACATTGCTCATTTCGAAGTATCTGTGCATCATAGATCATTATGATTCAATGATAATTCAGACCTGGTTTTTTTTCCATGTGGAGTATTATCCTTTTTGTCTGGTGCACTGCATACCATGGGTGCAAATCTAAAGCCTTTCTATGCGCAAAAATATCCCGATCTTAAGCTTACCTATGCTTAAAAGAATCCTAAAGTGCAACACTAAAGGCCTCATCCTGTTTTCCCCTCAATCAGAACCAGACAAATATAATGATATTCAAGCATTTTTGCATCTGTTTTAGTCCTAAATGGCTTAATCTAATCTCTTTTACATCCCTTAACTGTCCCTAAGATCTGCCCTTTAAAATTCAAATTGTCCTTATAGTGATTCTGAAACCTTCCTTTAGCACAGCCTTCAGAAGGAGTACAGGTATCCATTCAACTATCTGCTCCAGACCCATAAACTTTCCTTTACTCAGCCTAACTCCAGTCCAATTGATAACCCCTAATAGACCCTGATTTATACTCTATATATCCACCTGATCTAGACCAAATTGAAATCCTAATCAATAGTCTAATCTAGTCGAAATCCAGTGCTGACTTCTCCCTGAAAGTTTCCATGAAATCTTTATTTATTTGACAGCCCAAATGACAGCCTAATAACAACCCCAACTACCTATTCAACCCTTAAAAAGTCCCTAAGTTTCCCTTCATCTTTGTCCTTAGATCTATCATGTAACCAATCCTTTAATAGCCATCTAAATCCGCAAGTAAACTACCTGAAGTTTCAACTCCTGTCCATTTGGCTGAATGGCCTAAACATGTCCCAGAATATCAGATCATTAGCTTGCAGCAGTCAGCCCCTATCTAGGAGATTCAAATCAACTTTGAGATGAGTTGCTCTTTCTAGTGCTACAACATGGATTTCTTTGAAAGTTGAATTGCACATTCCAACAACTTCTATACCTAGAATTCATACACCTCCAGGCTTTACCTTGTCCTTGAGTATGATTCCAATGACTGTGTGAAGAAAATTCCAAAATTCTAAGAAAGCTTTTATGGTTGTAGAACACACTGGAAAATCTGATAAAGAAAGTGCCTAAGGAAGACTTTACAGTAGAAGATCATTTGACGGAAATTCCATAGTAAAAAAAGATTCATCTGAGCAAGAGCCAGAGACAAAGCCTTAGATGTTAGATTTGATCACAGGATGCAAGAACGACTATCCTACTATTTTTCCAATGAGAGAATAGTTGATTCCAAGAACAGAATTCAATTGCAAGACTTGATATGTAACATCTAACGAAGAAAAATATCTGTCAAATTTAAGAGCACTAGTGCTCTACATCTAGTTCCTGTCAATGAGACGGACTTGTGGTCATAGATTATGGAAGCATTATCAATTTCATCATCTGAAACTAAGAATGGTGATCCGATGAGAATTGAATATTTTAGATGTTGGAGAGATTTCTCATCAAACAATCCTGCGGATGCTAAAAGAATATTCAAGTCAATAATTAGGGCGTACTAGATGAAAGACATTGAGCGGTCCAATCTTGAGCAAGAACAATTGATCTTTGATCTAGTGGATTAACAAACTCAAAGATAGTTTCTTTTCAAGCTAGGGAGAATGATGTAGATATGGGGCTTGGAAGATCCCAAAGGGTGGTTCACATCAGAAACATGGGTCCTACATGTAAAAATCCATGTTTTTGTACTCTAATGCTCTTGAAACCCTTTAATTGTTTGTGTCATCTTCTTTTCTGAGAATCTAGTTTTACTAGGACACTGTCCCCTTTGCACACTAATTGACTTGCATCTGGGTGGTGGCACAGCCCTGGATCTCCGATTGAGTGTAGATCAATCTCCCGAAGGATTGATTGAATTCAGATATGGATTCCAGCCCTTAGGGCACCCTCTTAGGAGGAAAAACACCATAAAAGAGAGAAATCTCACAAAAACTTTAATTTATTGAAAATAAGCATGTCTACTATAATGAAGGGCTCCTTCTTATATAGGAAGGGCTATTGCTAAACTAGGAACGAGTGATTCTAAATAATCATGACTTACTAAATTAAATTAAGTTCTAATCTCAATTCAAAATAAAATAGGAAATCGATAATTAATTAAAAACTATCTAACTGAGGACACGGATCCCTTATCTTGAGGAGATTATGGATTAGGTGGGGTCCATCAAAGTGGCCCATCACTGGCCGGATCTTGGATCTGGCTTGAATCAGGTGGGCTCCATGACTGGGTCACATATGAACATATGTCGTCTGCTTATGGGGGGGGCATCCAGGTGGGCCCCAAGCTTGGTCTTGCACTTGGGTTTTTCCATGTTTCACCTAAGTCCATTAAATCCTGTAGGTGTGACTTCTAGGCTTATCTAAACTCATAAGCGTCCCAAAGTGTCACTATAAAGGCCTCGATTGCATTTCTGCATGTTATAGTAATAAAAATGGGTAGGTCATGGGAGAATGAAGATATTGAAACTAGAAGGCATTTAATAGTGTGCGTGTCATGTTACAGGTTATCAACATGGAGTGGGGAAACTTCCGTTCATCTCATCTTCCAATAACAAAATACGATCATGCATTAGATGTTGAGAGCTTGAACCCTGGTGAACAGGTAATTTTTTAATTTGAATTTCTTGTCATGTAGTTTTTGCTTGGCAGATTTGGCTACATTATGTGCAAAGATTAACTTTTGAATGTTGACAAATCTTCAAGAAGATGATTTTGGAAATGTATTTGGGAGATATTGTATGCAAAGTGCTACATCAAATGGCTAAAGAAGCTACCTTTTTTGGTGATACTGTTCCTCCTAATCTTAAAGTTCCATTCCTATTGAGGTATGTTATTTCTATCCCTTTTTTTCCTGGATGAAGCTGGTTATCTATCCTTTCTTGTTTCATGGATTAAATCATACTCCGCTTCATCACACAAAACCTTGTTGAAAAGATTATATGGAATGAGTAAACTTTGTCAACTGCATAAAATATTAAACTAATGGGTATCTCTCTCTCTCTCTCTCTCTCTCTCTCTCTCTCTCTCTCTCTCTCTCTCTCTCTCTCTCTCTCACACACACACACAATAAGAATATACTTCATTGATTACACCAATCCACTTATTGGTGTACTGGAAAGAATGTTGTGAGAGTGCACAATTCTTTTGATTTGATCACTTGAGTGAGTACCTAATAGTATTCTTTGATGTAATGTTGTCCCTATGGATTTATCTGTTATCAACTTAGATTATGGAATTTATTGAGTACTGTAACCAGTCATCCTTCTGTTGGGTGATATCTTCTGCTTCTAGTCAAAGTTTTTGGTGAACAAGCATTGTATTACAACCAAAACGAGGGCAAAATTTCCAAAGAAGCAAATCAAATGACAGCCCACGGGCACCAAAAAAAAAAAAAAGTAGAGAAGCACACAACAACTAGAGCAGACCCATAAGTGAGAGAGTATGTATTCTCAAAAAGCAACTACCTTTCGATGCATTGCAAGAATGAAGAGCTATCACACAGCAAAACTGAAGTTCAGGGTTGATGAAAACACGACTTGAGTATTTTTAATCACAAATATTTAAATGTTACTTTGGTATCCATTAAGTTGGAGAGCACACATGTTGCTGTCAAGTCTATTTGAAACGTTCAATCTGTCCCACTTTGAAAACCACCTCACACATTGGTGGGTTGCAGTAGTTGATCTACCGGTCTTTGTGATGATGGTTTGACATTTACTTTTTAGTTGCTGTTTGGAAAGTTCAAATCTATCTTCAAATGCATGTTGGTCATTGGCTATGGCTACATTTCAAGTAATTGATGAATCTTTGTAAATTCTCTAGCTTATGATGATTAGGGATTTCAGTTTCATGTCCTATTTGAGCATTTACTGTTTTCATGTGACATTTTGGATTTCATATTAGTCTTGTAATTGCCTATATCGAACCTGTGGCCAACATGACTATATATCAATTCTAAGTTAGCTATTTTAACATGGCATTTTTGTTGCATGCCTTTACTTGAAACACTTTCTTCCTAATGTCCATCAGCTGAAATTTGTCTTTGCTAAAGTTCCATGTGTACCCCTTGTGTTTGTGTCTTTGTTATTCTGCAATTGATGAACCTTTCTGTTCAGTTGTATAATTCGAAAGGAATTGAAGGTTGTAATGCAATAACTAAGTTGTGTGTTGGAATGATTATACAGGACACCTGATGTGTCTGCCATGCATCATGACACCTCCCCTGATCTTTGAGCAGTTGGGGGTAAGTTGAAGGATGTTTTGGGGGTATGATTTTCTTGCTGAACGTTGCCTAAACTTCTAACTTCTATTAAATAATTGCTTTGGCTAACTGGATGGGCCCTCATGGATATGGCTAGCTAAATATGACTCAAAAACATTACGTATCATTGGGATATGCAACCTATAGAAGTCATTCATATTCTACGACTGAAGACCATTGCATATGACTGGGATATGCAATCATCACCATTCACAGGTTGTTCATATTCAAAGATGGGTGACGTTATTGATGTGGAAGGGTGATAACCTCATAGAAATATCATTTGTTATTGGAGATTTGGAATTCATGGAGAATCTTGAGCAACCATGATGCTTTTTCCCCCAATACTGATGGGTGTCAGGAAATACTCGAAGCTCATCAGATGGGTTTTGGGTCGTAAAGTTTGAAAAGCCACCAACCTCCTCAAGGTGCTTTTTCATTTGTTTCCCTTTTTTTCCCCACAATGCAAATGTAACTTGAATGCACAACTGACAACCCCATGGTTGTGATAATGGGCACCCTCTTCAAACGGCCTCTTTTTTATAAACCAAATGCTTATTGGAAGTGGTGGCTATCTGGTTTGCCATAATATCTGATGCATTTTATATTTTGCTTAATTTCTTAAGAGTTCCAAACAAGCACAGAGCATTAATATTTGATGGTTCTTAGCTTCTCTTATGTTTCCTTATCTCAGATTTCCAACACCTCCTTGAAAATACACAAAGTAGTTGTAAGGCTCTGTGACATTGTCCCAAAACAGGGAGCCCGTTTGGCAGCTGCTGGAATCCTGGGAATGTTGAAGAAACAGGGAAGAGACACCATAAGAGATGGTGAGAAGCAGACGACGGTGATAGCCATGGATGGAGGGCTATTTGAGCACTACACTAAATTCAGCCAGTGCTTAGAGATCACCCTCAAAGAGTTGCTTGGAGAAGAGGTTGTGGGTGCCATTGTAATTGAGCATGCTAATGATGGTTCAAGCATCGGAGCAGCCCTTCTCACTGCATCTCACTCTCAGTATCATGACTATGAGTCTTGAGTAGGGTTGGGATGAAGCCCAAACTACTTTGTCAACATAAGAGTAAAAGAAGAGGGGACACAAGATGAAAAAGAAAAGAAAAAAAAGAGAGGAAAATACTGTTGTTTCAATGCCGATCTAGTTTTGAGATCGGTGTTGGTGAATCCTTAAGTTATTTCCATCCAACATACACTCCCAACTGAGCATTGGGTGTATAAATTTCATTACTTAATAAATTGCAGGACCTGAAAGTGGACACGATGTTCCCACTCAGGCTTGCCCTTCCTTTTCTCTCTACTTAGTCTGCTAGGTTTCGGTGTTCCATTTTAGGTAGGGTTCCTAACATCTTGGGTGTTATCTGAATTCTCCTACTTGAGAATAAATGGTGGAAAGCAGTCAAAGAATCAGTATGTTTTGGTGGATTGTTTTATTTATAGCTATGATACCCAGATACTCCAAATGCCATGTGGTATCGGTCGCAACACGATACAATACGGATACGGGTACGGGATATGGCAAGATACGGCTTGGATATGACCCCCAATTTTATGATACGGCTCTGCAATATTTTTTATCCAAAATTACAACAGATTTTGTCCATTTTGATCAATTTACTCCTAAATGAGCCCTTTCTTAGTTTGATCAAAAGGAAAGCAAAAAAGAAAGAGAAGAGGAGGAAGAGAAGGTGGCAACGAGGATGAAGATAGCTAAACTGACAAGGGCTACTGCTCTCGTTTTGACGGGTTGCTTCTTAAACTAGGTGGTAAACCACTGTGTTGCTTTCCGCTACTGTTGCTGCTTCAAGCTTCTAGCTTCAAGTGCTATGTATGCCACCTCCTCTTTTTATTCATTCTTTTTCTTCTTTTTCGTTCGATGATGCCCCATAGATGCAAAATGGCCAAAAGAACCCATCGCATTTTATTAATGAGAACGGGCTCGTTGGGCTTTTTTTTTTTTATATTTCTTTCTATTTCAATATTGAGCTACTAGGCCAACCAAGACACTGGGCTCACTTTTTTTTTCTTTTCTTTTATTTTCTTCTACGTTAAGATACTGTCAAGCTCACCTCATTAAAAATTTGATTCACACAGTGGGCCTCATAATATTTGAGCACTACAATAAGTACTTATATGTATATATTTTTTTAAAATGCCGTATCCGTATCCTAAAATTTTCAATTCGGTGTATCGAACCCTTGTTCCCCGTGTCTGTATCTGTACCCGTGTCCGTATTTGGGCATCTTAGATTTATAGCAATAAAAGCAGGATTATTGGAAAGGCTGTCATGGGCTTTAGCTGTTCTTTATTGCTTTCTGTTTATTGTTCTTAGCAAGGACTTTAGCTTCTTTTTGGAGGGTTGATGCTTCAGAAATTGCTTCCGACGAAATGTCAAGACCCTTATTCTTTAGTGAAGAATGCAGTAATTGTGTTCATATTCTTTAGTCAAGCATACAAGTGCTCTGTTTCTGTGTTCATGTTTAGAGATAGACATGCTGGCTTATGGCCTCAAAATGGCGTTCTGATTTAACTTGCATGCATATGTACATGCTTCTATTTTCTTTTGCATCAGAAATGTTCACCTATGAGTGGAAAACAAAATGTTCACATCCGGTCCAGCTCTAAGGTGCCCTCCTTCAATCATTCCAGCCATTTCTGCTCTTTCCCTCCATCACCGGTGAGTCCACAACTACCACTCACACTATTGGATTAACTATAAATCATCACCACCCAAAAAAAAGATATTTTCCCATATTTTTTTAAAACCATTAAGCATTTGGGTTGGTTAAATCATGGGGTAGGAATACTGTTATTGGGCTGATATTTTGCCCAACCCTAGCACATTTCCACGACAAGATCTTTCCATCCTTCTACGCACACTAATTGGCTTGCTTCTATTGGACCCCATGACTTGCATCACATATATTATAGTATGTGATCTTATCATTGGGGAGCATCTGGGTGGGCCCCAAGCTTCGGCTTGCACTTGGGTTTGTTAGAGGTTCAGGGTTCACCCAAGTCCATTCAATCCTATAGGTGTCACTTAGGGTGTGTTTGGATGTGAGGTAGATTACAAGCAGAGTAAAATGAAAATTTTAAATTTCAAAATTTTCCCTTCTTTTCTGAAAAAAAATTAAATCTCCTTCATTCTTTTTCAAAAAAAGTCAAAAAGTCATCAATAAATTACAAAAAAAATTCTACCTTTCATGCAAAAAGTCAAAAAGATTCCATATCAAGCAATTAAAAACAAAAAAATCATCTTAACCCCATCATATATTATTCTTTTTTTATTTTGGGTTTACTCTACTTTATTTTACTCCACCCCACATCCAAACACACCCTTAGAGTTCCATAAGTCTATACTACATGAAACCTTTTAAAAAAGTGTATATGAAAAGAGTGAAGTTTGTCAACAGCATAAAATCTTAAAATAAGAGGTTGCAAGGCCTCCTATTGTTTTTTTGGGGTTTTTTTTTTTTTTGGCTTAAATGAGGGCAAACGGGCAGCTAAAAAATGGTAAAAGAAAAAAAAATCGCAAAACAACTAATCTAGAGCAGAGATCATAAGCAGGCAAAAAAGTGTATACATAACCAAAAAGCGTAGGCTGAGAGATGAGCAAAAGAGTATGCATTCTCAAAAAACATTAAACTTTAAGATGCTTGCAATAATGAAGAGCTATCACCCAGCAATAGTTGTAAGTTCAGGTACGATGAAAACTTGTTAGAGTGTATTTAATAAAGAATATTCAACTGTGACTTTGGTAACCATTAGTGTTGTTGTTTGGAAAGTTCAAATCTTATCCCCAATTGCATATTAGCCATTGGTTATTTGGTTGGGGTTTACATTTCAAGTAATTGGTTAATCTCTGCAACTTCTCTAGCTTATGATTATTATTTGAGCATTGGTTATTATGAAATAACTTTTTTTTATTTCGTTATATGTCTTGCAATTGATCATTATATGGATCATGTGACCAACATGAGTATGTATGAGTTCTATGAAGCTGTTTTAACATAGAATTTTTGTTGCATGCCTTGACTAGCGGTTGTTTTTTTGTAAATATTTAATTCGAGCATTAAGCTTGAGCTTGGTCTTACTGGAAGGATATCTAATTACAACATCCTAATTACATTGCCAAAGAGGGACTAGAGTCTAAAAGAGTGGAGAATTGGGAGCCACTTCATACTCTCTACATGACCAAAGAGGGACTAGCTAGTATATTTCTAATCAAGGTGTGTCACACCGCTGCAAGATATCCACGACATGTTTCATGGAAGGCCTATGAGAAGGCTCTATCACAGTGCAGTTGAGCCTCAGGTTGAACACCAAAATCATCTCATTCAAGTAGATAGGTTCTTGTTTAAGCCCCTCATCAAGTGCATCCACCAAGTCCTTCCCCTCCTGCAAATGATGCCACGCCCATTCCACAAGACCGTTGCACCCATCGCACGTGCAGCATGCTTTCTTTCCTGTCGTCAGCTCAAGCAACACGACCCCAAAGCTATATACATCGCATTTCTCATTGGCTCGAGCCCAGACTGCGTACTCTAGAGCAATGTACCCGAAAGTGCCGGCTATGGTGGAAAGGGTCTCGGGCTCTCCCTTTTTGGCCCACATCCGAGCAAGCCCAAAATCTGCAATCCAGGCCTTGAATTCAGAGTCCAGAAGGATATTGCTGGACTTGACATCTCGGTGGATGATGGGAGGTGAGCAGGAGTGGTGCATGTAGCAGAGCCCCTTGGCTGCATCCACTGCGATCCGGAATCAGCTTGGCCAATCTAGCAGTCCTGATTCCATTGTTACTGCACCGTTTCTCTTCTTAAACAGCCAGTGGTCCAAGCTCCCGTTCTCCATGTACTCGTACACGAGAAGCTTCGAATCCTCACTGGAGAAGCAACATAAAAGTTTGACAATATTAGAGTGTCGGATCCGACCCAGTATCTCAATCTCCGCCTGGAATTCTTTATCCAAATTTGCATCTGACTTGTTGTTTATTTGAGATTTTCTTCACGGCCACCACCATGCCATTATCACCCGCTGGGTTCTCCGCGGAGATCCGATACACCTTCCCGGATCCTCCGCACCCAATAAGGTTGCTTTCGAGCAGCTCGGTTAAGATGTTGTCCTCCGTGAAATCCAGCAGTTGGAACGAGGTAAACTTCCACGTGTCGAGATCCTTCTTCTCATGTCTCTGCTCTTGCCTGTTCTTCCTGTTGCTGCTGCAACGTTGTGCAACGAACCACGTGAGGAAAGTGAGAATAATGAACCCCGAGATGGACAAGATGGAGAGCAGAAGTCGGGCCGATATTTTGGAGGGGGAATGGCAGGTGCGGATGTTAATGAAGTGGTTGGGGTTGGATGCACATAGTCCAGAGTTGTTGAGGAAGCTGATGTTGAACTCAAGCCTCTCAAACCCATCTGGGATCTTTCCGCTGAGTCTGTTAGAGGACAGATCGAGTTTGTGAAGGTGACTGAGTTCCGGCGGGATCTCTCCGGAGAGTTGGTTTCCTGATAGGTCAAGAGAGTTGAGCGCGTAAATAAGCCCGATCACTGGAGGAATTCTGCCGGTGAGCTGATTTTTGCTGAGATTGAGGGTGTTAAGAGATAACCACGGTGCGAAATTAGAGGGTATCTCTCCGGAGATTCTGTTTTCTTGTAACTCAAGCATCTGCAGCCAAGAGAGTGCAGTCAGCGTTGTCGGAAGTTTTCCAATAAACCCGTTGCGATTCAGTCGTGCGGTTTTCAAGTTGGAGCATTTGCCGAGGGACTCCGACAGGGTTCCACTAAGATTGTTATAGGAAAGGTCGAGCAGACGGAGTTTGCTGCTGTTGCACAGATTTTCCGGCAGCTTGCCAGATAGTCTGTTAATGGAGACATCAAGATTCACAAGATAGGAAAAATAAAGTCCTAATTCTAGAGGCAGAGCTCCCGTCAAGCTGTTGTTGGAGAGATCGATTTCCTTCAGAGAACGTAGCCGGCCAATAGCCGCCGGGATCTCACCGGAAAGTTGGTTTTGGAAAAGTTAAAAATACGTCAAATTCACAAGTTTTCCAAAATCTTCTGGAATTGTTCCAGTGAGCTGGTTCATAGAGAGATCTAAGACTAACAGGCCGAGAGAATCAACCGGTCTCGGAATATCACCAGACAAGCTGTTGTTGGAGAGATTAACTTGGAACAAATTCTTCAATATGAACATATCACTCGGAATTTCGCCGCTCAATTTATTGTCTGAAAGGACGAGGTCCTCGAGATAGGTCAGATTCGTGAGAGATACAGGAATCTCACCGACCAGATTCGAGTTCCAAATCCAGGGAGACTTGAGCTTCTTCAACCGGCCGAACTCAGGCGGGATTCTCCACTGCGGCATGATCGAAAGGTCACCGAGATACAACGTTTCGAGATTTTCCAGATCCGCAATCTCCAAAGGGACAGATCCGTTGAAGAGGTTATCACCGAGGTAGAGAACGCTGAGATTCGACATACGACCGATAACTGGCGGGATGTCGCCGGTGAAGTTGTTGCCGTAGAGGGAGAAGTAGCGGAGGGAGAAGAGGTGGTCGATGTCGGGAGGCAGGCGACCGACGAAGTGATTCCTCGAGATGTCGAGGTAGTGGAGATTGGAGCAGTTGGAGAGGTAGATGGGGAAGGGGCCGGGGATGTTGTTCCTGGCGACGTCGATTTTGGTGAGATTGGTGAGTTGGCAGATGGAGGAGGGGATTGGGGAGAAGAGGTTCTTGGATGAGAGAAGGATTTCGGTGACGGTGCCATCGGTGGTGCATGTGATCTCAGGCCAGGAGCAGTGGTCTCCATTCGAGTCGTCGGTCCAATTGGAGAGGGAAGGTGGGTTTCCCCATTCTCTCTTCAGATTTAGAAGAATTCCCTGCTCCTGCTGCTGCTTTAGCTGTTGTTGTGAGTTTTGTGGTTGGGGATTTGACTGCAAGGGAAGGGAGTGGAGGAACAGGATCAGCAGCACAATGGGAGAAACAAAACGGGATAGTGTAGTTCTCATCATTTTTGCAAGGAGGGAGCTGTTCTGTGTTCTGCTTTTCCGTTCCCACTTGAGAGAGGTCGTGATGTAAATAGTGCACGAGTCAGTTAGTGTTTGCCACAATCGCTCGAGCCAATCAGTTAGTCAATTAAAATACTATTATTTTATTTTAAATTTTATATTCTCACACCAAATGCACAATTTGTTGGGTTTTGTCTTGTATTCCGGTTTAGCCGGATCGGTCGTCTGGTTTAGCTAGAACCGAGGCTCAGGGTTAGGGGTATTTTAGTCATTGTGTATGGGTTTTCTTGGTGGCCAAGAAAGCGGGAACTATATATTGATGTACTGTAACCCTAAATCCAGAAGGGGATCAAGATGGGATCATAGTAGATGAATTCTCTCCTCCCGTAGACGTAGGCAAGTTGCCAAACCACGTAAAACCTGCTGTGTCATGTGCGTGATTGCTTGATGGTGTGATTGCTTGCGTAGATCGTAGTAAATCCGTTAATCGCGGGTTGTTTCCGTATTGCGCCGCTTTTCCCAATAAGTGGTATCAGAGCGAGGTTGAGATCGCTGGTGGTTTTGCAATTGACGGATCGCGTTGGATGTGCGTAGAAGAAGGTGATCCACGGCTTCTTTGTTACCGGGAAAGATAGGGCTCAGATTTTTGTTTCCGAAGCAGAGAAGAAGAAGGTGATCTTGGTTGGGCCACAGTCGGAGAAGAAGACAATCGAGTCTCCTCCCTCCTGTTCATCGTCGCCAGGCCCAATCAGAGAGAAATCGTCGGTCCAGAAAAAAAAAAAAAAGAGATCCGGTACTTTCGGTTTCTTTGGCAGAAAGCAGGGAGCCGTGCGCATCATCGCCCTCGCCGCTGCTGCTGCTGCTTTGGTTGGTTGTAGAATTGAGAACGAGGACAACCGGAGGAATGGAAACAAAAAAAAAAATGTCACTAACCTGTCGTCGCCGGCCGTCGGTCCCCGCTGCCCGCCGTTGCCGTCGCAGTTGTCGCCGCCGCCGGTCCCAAGCCGCCGACGCCGGACCAGGATGCCAGAGCCGCAACCGCCGCGGCCACTGCATCTTTGCACCGTCTGCAACTGGGTTGCAGACCCAGACGCAGAGAAGGAAGGAGACGACCCAAATTCGGGTTTCTGGGTCTGGGTTTGGGTCAGGTCCACTTGACCTGACCCGCTGTGCAGAAAGCCCAAGCAGCAACAAGTCGGGTTTGGGTTCCTGGTTGGGTCAGTTCAACCCGACCCGTGAGGAGCAGCCCAACGACAGCAGCGAAGTTTGGTTCCGGGTTAGGTCGGACCCGAACCCGGTACGGTAAAGAAGCCCAGCAGAGCGAGCAGTTCAGTTCAGTTCGGGTCAGGTGAACCTGACCCGGATCCATTTCAGAAGCCCAGTTTGCCAGCAAGTCGTGACGTCAGCTCGGTCAATAGGTAGGTTTGACCAGATTTGCGGCTGAAATTGTTTCTACGATATCTTGATCGTCCGATGTCCGATCAGAGATCCGTTTGCGCCTACGGACTCGTTCTGAGGAGATCTACGCGTATGTGGAAGAAGATGGGCTGGTCAATGGTCAACATGGATGTTTGACCAATTGGAGTGTAGAGAGTTAATTCTGCGATATCGAAGCCATCCGGAGTCGGATTTCAGATCCATTTCTTCCAGCGTGCTCACGATGATGAGATCTACGAGGCAGATAAAAAATATTGGCAGTTTGATGGGCAGTAAATTGGGGGACTGAAGAAGCTGACAAATTCACGATGATAGCAATGGATTCAAGCATCACGGACCAAATTGAAGTGTTTGATGGAGAAACGACTTTAGGGATTGGCAGAATAGAGTGTTAGACTCCGTGACACAGCAATGATTGAAAAGTGTTATTTGATGTCATGAATCAAAAAATGCTCCGAGTACTTTGATGATAAACTCATATCTACGTCGAAGGGATTGGGAAGGCGTGACATGCTAAAGTGGAAGGAAAAAGCAAAATCGGCAGGAGGTAATGTGCAAGAAAGCTCGGATTCGGTTGAAAGGAATCAGTTTTGGTCACTACAGGTTGATGGGGGATGCTTTTTCAGGTGGAGCAGTGAAGGAGACATCAAATAACTGGGGAGGAAATATGTGGTTCAGGTGGAGTTAGATGCGACGGATCATCGGAAGATGGATTGATGGGTCTTCAATGATATCATCTAGCGGAAATCCGGGAAGCCCTCAATGGAGATGATTTTCTCAGAAAAGGTAGTCTTGTGAAGGTCGGAGCAAGCCGGTTTAAGCATCGGGTCATACCTAACCCGCATGTCCTGTGCCCAACCCACCGGAACAGGCTAGAACAGGACAGTTGCAGGTTTGACGGAAAGAACACCGGGATGGAGACAGAAGGAAGGATTCACAAGGTACCAGTGATATCCGGATTCAGGGAGGTCTTCAGTTTTGTCTTGACGGATGGAAGTTGGGTTCATTGTGTTGCAATGGTGCATGCATGTGGCAACAAATGGAGAGAGCACTTCGGAGGTTCAAGACAATGGTGTTGAGGTCAAAGGAGGCAACTGTGGCCACGCTAGGTTGTAGCGTGTGCGGAGGCGTACCCTTCAGCAAGGTACGTGAAGACATTACCGGGTATCTCATGGTGGCTCTGAGATTTGTGGAATCCAAGCTAAGGTGGAGATTGTTGGGTTTTGTCTTGTATTCCGGTTTAGCCGGATCGGTCGCCGGTTTAACCAGAACCGAGGCTCAGGGTTAGGGGTATTTTAGTCATTTGTATGGGTTTTCTTGGTGGCCAAGAAAGCGGGAACTATATATTGATGTACTATAACCCTAGATCTAGAAGGGGATCGAGATGGGATCATAGTAGATGAATTCTCTCCTCCCGTGGACGTAGGCAAGTTACCGAACCATGTAAAACCTACTATGTCATGTGTGTGATTGCTTGATGGTGTGATTGCTTGCGTAGATCGTGGTAGATCCATTGATCGCGGGTTGTTTCCGTATTGCGCCGCTTTTCCCAAGAAGTGGTATCAGAGCGAGGTTGAGATCGCTGGTGGTTTTGCGATTGACGGATCGCGTTGGATATGCGTAGAAGAAGGGGATCCACGGCTTCTTTGTTGCAAGGAAAGATAGGGCTCAGATTTTTGTTTCCAAAACAGAGAAGAAGAAGGTGATCTTGGTTGGGCCACAGTCGGAGTAGAAGACAATCGAGTCTCCTCCCTCCTGTTCATCGTCACCGGGCCCAATCAGAGAGAAATCATTGGTCCAGAAAAAAAAAAAAAAAGAGATCCGGTACTTTCGGTTTCTTTGGCCGAAAGCAGGGAGCCGTGCACATCATCGCCCTCGCCGCTGCTATTGCTGTTTTGGTTGGTTGCAGAATTGAGAACGAGGACGACCGGAGAAAGGAAACAAAAAAATATGTCACTAACCTGTCGTCGCCGGCCGCCGGTCCCCGCTGCCCGCCGTTGCCGTCGCAGCTGTCGTCGCCGCCGGTCCCAAGCCACCGACGCCGGACTAGGACGCCAGAGCCGCAACCGCCGCGGCCGCTACATCTTTGCACCGTCTGCAGCTGGGTTGCAGACCCAGCCGCAGAGAAGGAAGGAGACGACCCAAATTCGGGTTTCTGGGTCTGGGTTTGGGTCGGGTTCGCTTGACCTGACCCGTGTGCAGAAAGCCCAAGCAGCAACAGGTCGGGTTTGGGTTCCTGGTTAGGTCAGTTCAACCCGACCCGTGAGGAGCAGCCCAGCGACAGCAGCGAAGTTTGGTTCCGGGTTAGGTCGGACCCGAACCCGGTACGATAAAGAAGCCCAGCAGAGTGAGTAGTTCAGTTCAGTTCGGGTCAGGTGAACTTGACCCAGATCCATTTCAGAAGCCCAGTTTGCCAGCAAGTTGTGACGTCAGTAGTGACGTCAACTCGGTCAATAGGTAGGTTTGACCAGATTTGCGGCTAAAATTGTTTCTGCGATATCTTGATCGTCCGATGTCCGATCGGAGATCCGTTTGCGCCTACGGACTCGTTGTGAGGAGATCTACGCATATGTGGAAGAAGATGGGCTGGTCAATGGTCAACATGGATGTTTGACCAATTGGAGTGTAGAGAGTTAATTCTTCGATATCGAAGCCATCCGGAGTCGGATTTCAGATCCATTTCTTCCAGCGTGCTCACGATGATGAGATCTACGAGGCAGATAAAAAATATTGGCAGTTTGATGGGCAGAAAATTGGGGGACTGAAGAAGCTGACAAATTCACGATGATAGCAATGGATTCAAGCATCACGGACCAAATTGAAGTGTTTGATGGAGAAACGACTTCAGGGATTGGCAGAATAGAGTGTTAGACTCCGTGACACAGCAATGATTGAAAAGTGTTATTTGATGTCATGAATCAAAAAATGCTCCGAGTACTTTGATGATAAACTCATATCTACGTCGAAGGGATTGGGAAGGAGTGACATGCCAAAGTGGAAGGAAAAAGCAAAATCGGCAGGAGGTAATGTGCAAGAAAGCTCCGATTCGGTTGAAAGGAATCAGTTTTGGTCACTACAGGTTGATGGGGGATGCTTTTTCAGGTGGAGCAGTGAAGGAGACATCAAATAACTGGGGAGGAAATATGTGGTTCAGGTGGAGTTAGATGCGACGGATCATCGGAAGATGGATTGATGGGTCTTCAATGATATCATCTAGCGGAAATCCGGGAAGCCCTCAATGGAGATGATTTTCTCAGAAAAGGTAGTCTTGTGAAGGTCGGAGCAAGCCGGTTTAAGCATCGGGTCATACCTAACCCGCATGTCCTGTGCCCAACCCACCGGAACAGGCTAGAACAGGACAGTTGCAGGTTTGACGGAAAAAACACCGGGATGGAGACAGAAGGAAGGATTCACAAGGTACCAGTGAGATCCGGATTCGGGGAGGTCTTCAGTTTTGTCTTGACGGATGGAAGTTGGGTTCATTGTGTTGCAATGGTGTATGCATGTGGCAACAAATGGAGAGAGCACTTCGGAGGTTCAAGACAATGGTGTTGAGGTCAAAGGAGGCAACTGTGGCCACGTTAGGTTGTAGCATGTGCGGAGGCATACCCTTCAGCAAGGTACGTGAAGACATTACCGGGTATCTCAAGGTGACTCTGAGGATTTGCGGAATCCAAGCTAAGGTGGAGATTGTTGGGTTTGTTTTATATTCCGGTTTAGCCGGATCGGTCGCTAGTTTAGCCAGAACCGAGGCTCAGGGTTAGGGGTATTTTAGTCATTGTGTATGGGTTTTCTTGGTGGCCAAGAAAGCGGAAACTATTTATTGATGTACTGTAACCCTAGATCCGGAAGGGGATCGAGATGGGATCATAGTAGATGAATTCTCTCCTCCCGTGGATGTAGGCAAGTTGTCGAACCACGTAAAACCTGCTGTGTCATGTCTTGGGGAAACTTGCCCAGGATATGCGATTAACCACGGCACACACACAGATCACATAATCAAACAATTATGAAGAAGATGACACACAGGCGATTACGTGGTTCGGCAACCTTGCCTACGTCCACGGAGTTAATCACTTCACCAACTTGAGGTTTAGGGTTACACAACATATTAATATATAGATCCCGTTTTCTTGGCCACCAAGAAAGCCCATACATAATGTCTAAAATACCCCTAACCCTGGACTTCGGTTCTGGCTAACCCAGACGACCAATCCGGCTAAACCGGAATACAAGACATAAACCCAACAATGCTAGGTTGTAGAGTGTGCAGAGGCGTACCCTTCAGTAAGGTACGTGAAGACATTACCGGGTATCTCAAGGTGGCTCTGAGGATTTGCGGAATCCAAACCAAGGTGGAGATTGTTGGGTTTTGTCTTGTATTCCGGTTTAGCCGGATCGGCCGTCTGGTTTAGCCAGAACCGAGGCTCAAGGTTAGGGGTATTTTAGTCATTGTGTATGGGTTTTCTTGGTGGCCAAGAAAGCGGAAACTATATATTGATGTACTGTAACTCTAGATCCGGAAGGGGATCGAGATGGGATCATAGTAGATGAATTCTCTCCTCCTGTCGACGTAGGCAAGTTGCCGAACCATGTAAAACCTGCTGTGTCATGTGCGTGATTGCTTGATGGTGTGATTGCTTGCGTAGATCGTGGTAGATTCATTGATCGCGGGTTGTTTCCGTATTGCGCAACTTTTCCCAACACAATTAGTGTCTGTCATAATCGCTTGACCCAAACAGTTAGTCAATTAAAATACTATTATTTTATTTTAATTCTTATATTCTCACACTAAATGCACCGCAGTCGAGCGAGTCAAAAAGGATCTTTGGGCAGAGGCACAAATAAACGTATTAGACCTGCAACCTTGATTGTCAACGGAATGCGAGAATAGTTCTAAAAAATGAACTTTTCAATTATGTCCCTAGTAGTTTACCAAAAAAAAAATTGTCCGTAGTAAATTCTTAAGCAATAATTGAAAGGCCTGATTAATTGATGACCATTAAGATGTTCAATTTTGTTCAACTATTTAATTGACGAATTTGTGCAAGAGATGTGCCCGTGGCAACGTAAAATAAAAGTCTGGAAAGGGGCGTCATTTCTATAGAAGAATGAGTACAGGAGCAATAGGGATCGGGATGATGAGAGGCTTTTTCTCACGTGAGTGGGCCAATCACGGCCGTGTCTTAAATGGGCCTCCAGTACCCACCATCATCGTCATGTGGGTTACCATCCTCATCCTCCTCGCCTTTGCCAGTCGTCCGCTGTGTTCACTGGTGGCCAAGGGCAAAAGATTATGGCCAACATAACCTACTTTGCAATGAAGATGGTGATTGAGGAAAGAAACCTAGCCACAGCCGCTTGTGAACCTGGCCACAGCCACCCGCGAACCTGGTCATAACCGCCTATGTGATTCTCAACTTTTACGCGCTCAACGGAAAGAGGAAGATGACTGATGCGTGGCTGAAATTAGGCAATGATGATGTGGGGATCTGTTGTAATTTTCGTGAATTACAGTTTGGAGAATTTATACTCGTTTGAATGATTTTCTTGGTACCTATAAATAGTTATTCATGAAATCATCAATCTCAAGTACAAATTTACCATATGAACCATGAACGGTTCAACAAAGTGTGAATTTTTTCAGTTTGTTTAAGGGTCTATTATATTTGTAAAGTTTTTATTTGACTAATTAATGTAAGAACTGTTTGGAAGAGAGAAGAAATGAACGGTCATGGGAAGGTGCAAAAGAAGAAAGGGGCTGTGGTCATGCATATTTTCTTAGGTGGAACTGTGGTTTTCGCTACTGCAAGGGCACCGGGTCTCCCATGATCACCCAAGTCCTTTGTGAGAAAGAGGAAAATGAAGAGTTGGGCAGCTGCTGGGGATTTTTTTTTCCTTTTTTACAAAAAAGAACCTCCTCTTAAATTCTTAAAACTTTGAGTATAAGGTTGCTGGTGACTAAGCATTGACGTGGATAAGTTGAACATGGGGCGCACCACAATTTGCCCACTCACCCTTAGTGTATCATTGCAACGACATAGGATTTAGGCTCTTTAAATTGTCTTTTAAGCGGGCGGGCCCAAATAGATAGTTGAATTTTGTGGGCAAACTAAGGATTTTCATGTTGGTTTTTTAGATGAATCTAGAACTTCATGTGAATTTTAAAGGTGGACCCAAGATTTTTATGTGATTTTTGAACTTTATGAGATCGAAAATCATAAGAATGAGCCTATGGCATTTTTGCTGCTTGCCCTCACTTGCATTAGATTGTTCCTATAGTCTGGTGGGTAAATTATATTTACTAAAGTTTAATGTCTACACTAGTGTTCAAGATTTTGCAATCATGAATATGTGCGTTTATTCATGCTAGATTCTCTTCACAAAGATTGAAAAGAAAGTCATTGTTTGTGGAAACTTCAGAGTCATTTCTGTGAATTGGCTCTTGTTGACTAGCTGTAAATGGAAGACTTTGACTTGCTTTTTGACTCAAGCATGGAAATTTGGGTCACTTAGCCACAAGCCTAGCCTTAAATTTACATGGAATTGTTTTACACTCTAATTTGTTTGGATGAGGGATCAGTACATGCCCTAATGATCCCCAAAGGCGTAGATCTCAGAAAGAAGGTTTTCTACCAGTCCACAACTCATTTAGAGTTTTTGGAATAGATTTGGAAAGGACTCTGTTTAAAATATATACTACAATTAGCAGTGCATCACCCTAGAAGGTAACTGGAAAAATGGCATGAGACATCATGGATCTTATCATGTCTAAAAGAGTCATATTCCGTCTTTCTGCGACTCCATTTTGTTGTAGAGTGTATGCCATAGTTAACTGTCTAGAATACCACTTGCCATCCAAAAACTTTTAAAAATCTCCGAAGTGTGTTCTCCACCATGATCGGTTTTTAAGGTCTTGATGTTTTCTTATCAAACTTATTTTGAACTTCTTTTGCAAAAATTCTAAAATAATCAATTGCCTCATTGTCACAACCCGAGCCCAGGGACCGGGGGTCAGAGAAAGTCTAACCAATGACACACGTACTCCCGTGCGTGCACACCTGGACCCCGTCCGAGTATACACACACAAGGGATCAATCACACGTGCAAAAGACTGAACGCGGAAGCTGTACGTATCAAGGCATACCACAAATATACCAAAAGACATAGGAGATTACAAAACAATATACACTGATGATAAGACCAAATACATGAACGTATGACAATAGAGCGGGCTTACAACAATCCCAAAATCAAAATACAGGTATCACTCAATGCCCACTTTACAATTACAGAAAATCCCCTCAATAAACTCCAACACAAAGAATGGGGAAAACAAAATGATGCAAACCGTACTCTGGAGGATGGATCAAGTCCACTCCTCTAGGCCGGAGGGGGCCTCGCGAGCCTCTCCTGCAGTCGGGTCGACCGACGCAGGATCGGAAGAGGGATCTGAGCCTGCAACACACAAGACAAACACATAAGTACGACGACTTAGCAAAGTATAAGCCAACAAGAAGATAACACGAATTGCGTCTAGGACTGAAGCATACTGAACAATAGTCATAACGCAATATCCATAGAAATAATGTCTGTACACTAAACAATTATGCAAATGAATAAGCATGCTATCAGAATCATGAACAGGTAACAATCAAGTGGCTACTACATTGGCCATTTTCTCCCTTACGAGAGCAATCAGGATGAGAACACCAGCGACCGGGCCAGGGCACGCATGGGTCTCTAGTTCCCGGGGTCCGGAGTCCCAGGACAAGACACTCTGCAGAGGTAAACACTTAAACTAAACCAAAGTTAACCCCGTCGGGTATCCTAAGGCTGAGGCTCAGTAGTGCCAAGACCAATCACAATCAATCGGATGATGCACCTCAATCAATCAATCAATCACTTATCACTTACAGAGCTCACATATCATGCTGAACAAACAATGGGAAGTGCATCGCATATACTGATACTGAATGTACATAAGCAATTACAGGAAGTGCTGACAATGAATATCAATCACAATCACTGACTCGTAACTGATGCAAGTACTCCAATAGAACAATGATAACACTGATACCAATATAACAATAGAATGGTTCCGCCCGGGCTTCGCTCTGGGGTTGCTGCATGTCCCACAGAATCGAGAGGTCCAGCGCAGAACACATAAGAGGGCATAACCGTAATCAATATGCTGTACACATCATGATACCTTTACGAATCAAGGTCAATTACAAGCCAATCCTACACTAATTATCCAGTGTCTCTAACCGTGCATGTTGATGTAGTTTTAAGTTGTCCGATGCACCATTGTCTAGTGTTGCAGTGTCTGGAATGTGCACCGAAGTCCCTTAAACCAACACCCATGGGGAGGTGCTAAACAACTGGATAACAAGCATGAATGATTCACAGCCCATGAGGTCATTCATGTCATACAAACATTCCATTGGGCATGTCCAGGTTAGCTACATTCTAACATGAAAGTCATATACGGTCTTTTGCTTAAACCTAATCCTTTTCATTCAATTCTCAGGGTCTCACGGTGCAGCCGTAGGTAACCTTACGGCTTAGCCGTGGCATCTTACGGCTTAGCCGTACTATGCACAGCGGCTGAGCTGAGGTTCCCCAAATATCCGTCCGGATTTACGGCTCAACCGTCTTTTACTCTACGGCTCAGCCGTATCCTGGTCCACGGCTTAGCCGTAAGACAATGTACGGCTTAGATCAGGCTGGGCCGTAGAAGAATGTCAAATTGCCCACATCCAGTTATTTTCAGCTAACAGTCTGTACTGTTCTACGGTTTGGTTTACGGTTGGGTCTCGGCTTAGCCGTAAGCCATTTTACGGCTTAGCCGTAGCACATTTCACGGCTTAGCCGTGAGTGCGCGGAATCATTTTCCTGAACTTGTTACAGTCACACGGAAACTGAGGGAAACGACTGAAAACAGCAATATAACAGCAAAACAAACTCAATGGGGCTGTCTAACACTGAGAAACACAATGAAGCATAAAAACAAAACAATCAAATCACTATCAATCGGTGTTCACACATCTTGGGCTTATACTTGCCTCACAAATGGAATCACTTCGTGGTTTGGCTCAGTCCACTGGAGGACACACGCACAAACGAGCTCCTTTCTTCCTCCCTCAAGCAATCGAACAGAGAAGGAGAAGGAGAGAAAGAGAGCTGACGAGAGAGAGACGAACTGGAGCGTGAGAGAGAGTGAGCTGAGAGACGATCGAGAGAAATGGGAGTGGTTGGGGGATATTTATACTAATTTGAGTCGAAATTACATTTAAGGCCAAATAGCTTATGCAAATATCAGTTTGAGTCAAATGCCGGTCCAACGAAAGCAAACGAACTCATTCGGACCCAAGACAGTTACGAAAAACGACAAGCTCAACGAAATACACGCGCTAACGTCAAAATGACGCAAAACTGACAAAGTCAATCAAAAGCCAAAATTACGAAAAAGGGCTCGATCTACTTAAACCAAGTCAAACTCAACCCAAACGATCTCTCTACGAGGCAAAACCAAAACAAACAAAATCAAAACACACTTAGCGATAAAAACACACGCAATTACACACTAAACCGGATCAACTCGGGTCGGAGTGTTACATCCTCCCCCACTTGGACATCATTCCGTCCTCGGAATGAAAGCGTACCTGAGCAAACAGATAAGGATACTGACGCGCCATCTGATCTTCTAATTCCCACGTGGCTTCATCAGGTCCATGATGTTCCCAAAGTACCTTGACCCATCGAATAGTCCTCGTACGCAAGAGCTGTTCTCTAGTCCCAACAATACGGAGCGGACGCTCAACGTATGACGCATTAGGTTGCATCTGAATGTCATCGTATCGAATCACGTGCGTCGGGTCTCGAACATACTTGCGAAGCATAGACACATGAAAAACATCGTGTACTCCAAAAAACTCCACGGGTAGAATCAATCTGTACGCTAGATCGCCAATCCGGCTCTTGATCTCAAATGGACCCACATACCTTGGCGCTAACTTGCCGTTTTGACCGAACCGTACTGTACCTTTCATCGGCGAGACTTTCAAGAATACCCAATCTCCAACCTGAAATGCTAATGTTCTTCTTCGCGTATCTGCATAGCTCTTCTGTCTCGATCGGGCAATCTTCAAATTGTCAATAACTCTCTGAACTTTCTCTGTAGTCTCAGCAATGATCGTCGGTCCGTGAAAACTCCTTGTTCCAACTTCTTCCCAGCAAACAGGACTTCTACATTTCCGTCCATACAGAGCTTCATAGGGTGCCATTCCAATACTCTCGTGGAAGCTATTGTTATACGCAAACTCGCACAACGAAAGATGCAAATCCCATTCTTTCTCGAAATTCAGCACACTGGCCCGTAACATGTCCTCGAGCGTCTGAATAGTTCGTTCTGACTGTCCATCAGTCTGCGGGTGATACGCCGTACTGAAGCTCAACTTCGTTCCCATGGCTTCCTGAAATGCTCTCCAAAATGAAGAAACAAAGCGGCTATCTCGATCTGACACAATCGACACGGGCGTACCATGTAGTCTAACGATCTCGTCAACGAACTTCTTCGCCATCTCGGAAAATGTCATGCCTTTCTTGAATGGAAGAAAATGGGCTGTCTTCGTCAATCTGTCCACGATCACCCAAATGGCACTGTTCTTTTTGCTCGTCAGGGGTAAACCCGAAACAAAGTCCATCGAAATGTGCTCCCATTTCCACTGGGGAATGTGCAATGGATGTAAGGAACCTGGAGGTCTCTGATGGTCAGCTTTCACCCTTTGGCAAGTCAAACATCTGGCAACAAACCCAGCAATTTCCCTCTTCATGTTATTCCACCAGAATCTGTCCTTGAGAGCTCGGTACATCTTCGTACTTCCAGGATGCATAGAATAACGTGCATGGTGTGCTTCTGTCATCAAACTCTCTTTCAAAGCATCTACTGCTGGCACACATAATCTGCTCCTGAAATACAAAACATCACCTTCCAAACGAAAGTCTGGTCGATCTGCAATGCTATCTCGGATTCGCTTCAACATCGCATCTTCGAACTGCTGGTCTTTAATCCGCTGAATGATATCTGGCTGAAAGCTCACTGTACTGGCAAGTGTCAAACCGTTCTCCACCAATTGTAGTTCCACTGGCTGAGCATGCCTCACAAAATAAAGGCTGTCCAAAGCCTGAAGAATCTCCGACTTCCTACTCAAGGCATCTGCAACAACGTTGCCTTTCCCTGGATGATACTTGATGGGGAAATCAAAATCCTTAATCAACTCAAGCCACCTTCGCTGTCGCATATTCAACTCGGACTGCGTGAAGAGGTACTGTAGACTCTGATGATCTGAATGCACTTCAAATGTCACGCCATATAAATAGTGTCTCCACATCTTCAACGCAAAAACGATGGCTGCCAACTCTAAATCGTGTGTGGCATAGTTCTTCTCGTGCTCCCGAAGTTGTCTCGAGCCATAGGCAATCACTTTGCCATGTTGCATCAAAACACATCCCAAACCGACTCGAGAAGCATCAGAGTAAATCATAAATCCTTCATGCCCATCTGGTAACGTCAAAACTGGAGCCGAAGTAAGCTTCTCCTTCAACATCTGGAAATGGCGCTCACAGTCGTCCGTCCAAAGAAAAGGAATATTCTTCCTGGTCAGTCGGGTCAACGGGGCTGAAATCTTGGCAAAATCTTGAATAAAGCGACGATAATATCCAGCTAATCCAAGAAAACTCCGTATCTCCGTCACAGTCTTTGGGCTGGGCCACTTCATCACTGCCTCAACTTTCGTCTGATCCACTGCCAACCCATCTCGTGAAATGGTATGACCAAGAAAAGCTACCTGCTCGAGCCAAAAATCACACTTCGACAATTTGGCATATAATCGATGCTCTCTCAACAACTGCAAGGCTCGACGTAGATGTTCCTCATGCTCCTCTGGGGTCTTCGAATACACCAGAATATCATCAATAAAGACCACCACAAATCGATCCAGAAAAGGAGCAAAGATCTTGTTCATCAAAGCCATGAAGGCAGCAGGTGCATTGGTTAATCCAAATGGCATCACGAGAAACTCAAAATGTCCATACCGTGTCCTGAAAGCAGTCTTCGCAATATCGTCTTCCTTCACCCGGAGTTGATGATACCCCGATCGTAGATCAATCTTGGAAAAATAGGCAGCACCTTGAAGTTGGTCAAACAACTCATCAATACGCGGCAATGGGTATTTGTTCTTGATCGTGACTTTGTTCAACCGCCGGTAATCTATGCACATCCGTAAGGTACCGTCCTTCTTCTTCACAAACAGCACTGGAGCTCCCCACGGTGACACACTCGGCCGTACGAAACCCTTCTCCAAAAGATCTTGCAATTGCGTCTTCAATTTGAGTAACTCAGCAGGGGCCATACGGTAAGGAGCTAAACTAATGGGTGCTGTACCGGGCACTAGATCGATCGCAAACTCTACATCTCGGACAGGGGGTAACTCGGGTACTTCCTCCGGAAATACATCCGGGAACTCACGTACTACCGGAATCTCACCCAACTGCTTCACCTCCTTCTTCTCCGAGACAAAAGCTAGAAATCCTGCACAACCTCTGCGTATCAAACGATCCGCCTTGCATGCGGAGATGACACGCCTCGGGCATCTCTCCTGATTGCCCTCGAAACGAAACCCCTTCGCAAAATCGAAGTAAATCAACCTGTTGTAACAGTTAACACAGGCACGATACCGCGCTAGCCAGTCCATTCCAAGGATCACATCGAAATCCAACATGGACAACAAAATCAAATCAACTGGCAGCTGGCGACCTGCAATCACCACGTCGCACTGAGGGTAGTATACACTACACTCCACTCGCTTGCCCACAGGAGTGGACACCACTAACAAATAGGGTAGCGGCTGAGGGGGTTGCGGTAACTGTTCCGCAAAACGAGGTGCAACATATGAACGCGTAGATCCCGAATCAAATAGGGTATGTGCTTCAGCTCGGGCAATGAGAACTTTACCTTCCACCACTTTCGCATCTTCTGCATGATCATGAGAGGCTGCATACACACGAGCAGTCTGACGCTGGGGCTTCTGGCTCTGGCGAGACGGATGGGGACTATTCGAAGCTGCTGAACTGAGAGACTTAGATGACCCCATAGATCTGGACGACTGGAAGGTCCTAGTCTTCGGGCACTGAGCTATCTTATGCTCCATGGATCCGCAACTCAAACAAGCTCCAGACTTCTTCCAACACTTCTCCGTCGGATGTCCAAATCCACAAAACTCGCATCTGCTCCCGAAGAAACTCGAAGTGCCTTGCTTCCCTTTCCATTTCTTCTGACTCTGTCCCCTGGAACTCACTGGTGCACTCCTCTTAAAGTCCATGGCTCTCTCTGCTAGGTGGTTGGCTTCCGCAGCGTGTGCTCTGTCGACCGCATCATCGAAAGTAGCTGGTCTCTGAAAGGCAGTCACAAAATTCGCGTATCTCAGATGTAGACCAGAAATAAAACGATTCACCTTCTTCTCCTCGGTATTGATCATGTCCTCAGCAAAATGGGACAACTGAGTAAAGCGGTGAATGTACTCCGAGACGGTCAGCTGCTGCTGCTGTAAGGCCAGAAACTCAACCTCCTTCACACGCCGAACATGAGCAGGAATGAACTTCCTTCTGAACTGTTTCTGGAACGTCTCCCACACTGTTTCACTCGGCAAGGTCAGATAGGCTGCACTAACACTCTTCCACCAGGTCTTAGCCATCTCTCGAAACATCGAGGCCGTAAGCATAACCTTCTGCCGGTCGTCACAGACGATGGTAGAGAAGAGATCTCCAGTATGCTCTAGCCACTGATCAGCTTTCAACGCATCTTCATTGCCGTAGAATTCTGTGGCTCCACGCTTTCTGAATTTGTCATATAACGCATTCGGATCGCTCTCTCTAGGCGGAAAGACCACTTGCTGCTCTGCAGGCCGAACTGGCGTTTGACTCTGTCGGTCTACTAAGGAAACGACCTGCGCTTGCAAAGAATGGATCGCCTGTAGCATAGTCAAGAAGCGCTCGTCGAAATTCACAAGTGGCTGTGGGGCGGCTGACCCACTCTCGTTATCTCCCTGATCATTGTTGTTGTGTGTTCCAGATCCCGATGCCATAGCCTGCAAAACACAAAAGTCAATCTGCTAACACACTAGGGAACGCACACAGACTCACAAGACAAGGGGACCCAACACAACAGTCCAAAACTGGACTACGAAATCTCACCACGTCCTAGATGCCTACATGCTTACACACTAAGATAGAGACAATGCCCTGAGAGACAAAGCTCTGAGAGACAATGCTCTGATACCATACAATACGTATGTCACAACCCGAGCCCAGGGACCGGGGGTCAGAGAAAGTCTAACCAATGACACACGTACTCCCGTGCGTGCACACCTGGACCCCGTCCGAGTATACACACACAAGGGATCAATCACACGTGCAAAAGACTGAACGCGGAAGCTGTACGTATCAAGGCATACCACAAATATACCAAAAGACATAGGAGATTACAAAACAATATACACTGATGATAAGACCAAATACATGAACGTATGACAATAGAGCGGGCTTACAACAATCCCAAAATCAAAATACAGGTATCACTCAATGCCCACTTTACAATTACAGAAAATCCCCTCAATAAACTCCAACACAAAGAATGGGGAAAACAAAATGATGCAAACCGTACTCTGGAGGATGGATCAAGTCCACTCCTCTAGGCCGGAGGGGGCCTCGCGAGCCTCTCCTGCAGTCGGGTCGACCGACGCAGGATCGGAAGAGGGATCTGAGCCTGCAACACACAAGACAAACACATAAGTACGACGACTTAGCAAAGTATAAGCCAACAAGAAGATAACACGAATTGCGTCTAGGACTGAAGCATACTGAACAATAGTCATAACGCAATATCCATAGAAATAATGTCTGTACACTAAACAATTATGCAAATGAATAAGCATGCTATCAGAATCATGAACAGGTAATAATCAAGTGGCTACTACATTGGCCATTTTCTCCCTTACGAGAGCAATCAGGATGAGAACACCAGCGACCGGGCCAGGGCACGCATGGGTCTCTAGTTCCCGGGGTCCGGAGTCCCAGGACAAGACACTCTGCAGAGGTAAACACTTAAACTAAACCAAAGTTAACCCCGTCGGGTATCCTAAGGCTGAGGCTCAGTAGTGCCAAGACCAATCACAATCAATCGGATGATGCACCTCAATCAATCAATCAATCACTTATCACTTACAGAGCTCACATATCATGCTGAACAAACAATGGGAAGTGCATCGCATATACTGATACTGAATGTACATAAGCAATTACAGGAAGTGCTGACAATGAATATCAATCACAATCACTGACTCGTAACTGATGCAAGTACTCCAATAGAACAATGATAACACTGATACCAATATAACAATAGAATGGTTCCGCCCGGGCTTCGCTCTGGGGTTGCTGCATGTCCCACAGAATCGAGAGGTCCAGCGCAGAACACATAAGAGGGCATAACCGTAATCAATATGCTGTACACATCATGATACCTTTACGAATCAAGGTCAATTACAAGCCAATCCTACACTAATTATCCAGTGTCTCTAACCGTGCATGTTGATGTAGTTTTAAGTTGTCCGATGCACCATTGTCTAGTGTTGCAGTGTCTGGAATGTGCACCGAAGTCCCTTAAACCAACACCCATGGGGAGGTGCTAAACAACTGGATAACAAGCATGAATGATTCACAGCCCATGAGGTCATTCATGTCATACAAACATTCCATTGGGCATGTCCAGGTTAGCTACATTCTAACATGAAAGTCATATACGGTCTTTTGCTTAAACCTAATCCTTTTCATTCAATTCTCAGGGTCTCACGGTGCAGCCGTAGGTAACCTTACGGCTTAGCCGTGGCATTTTACGGCTTAGCCGTACTATGCACAGCGGCTGAGCTGAGGTTCCCCAAATATCCGTCCGGATTTACGGCTCAACCGTCTTTTACTCTACGGCTCAGCCGTATCCTGGTCCACGGCTTAGCCGTAAGACAATGTACGGCTTAGATCAGGCTGGGCCGTAGAAGAATGTCAAATTGCCCACATCCAGTTATTTTCAGCTAACAGTCTGTACTGTTCTACGGTTTGGTTTACGGTTGGGTCTCGGCTTAGCCGTAAGCCATTTTACGGCTTAGCCGTAGCACATTTCACGGCTTAGCCGTGAGTGCGCGGAATCATTTTCCTGAACTTGTTACAGTCACACGGAAACTGAGGGAAACGACTGAAAACAGCAATATAACAACAAAACAAACTCAATGGGGCTGTCTAACACTGAGAAACACAATGAAGCATAAAAACAAAACAATCAAATCATTATCAATCGGTGTTCACACATCTTGGGCTTATACTTGCCTCACAAATGGAATCACTTCGTGGTTTGGCTCAGTCCACTGGAGGACACACGCACAAACGAGCTCCTTTCTTCCTCCCTCAAGCAATCGAACAGAGAAGGAGAAGGAGAGAAAGAGAGCTGACGAGAGAGAGACGAACTGGAGCGTGAGAGAGAGTGAGCTGAGAGACGATCGAGAGAAATGGGAGTGGTTGGGGGATATTTATACTAATTTGAGTCGAAATTACATTTAAGGCCAAATAGCTTATGCAAATATCAGTTTGAGTCAAATGCCGGTCCAACGAAAGCAAACGAACTCATTCGGACCCAAGACAGTTACGAAAAACGACAAGCTCAACGAAATACACGCGCTAACGTCAAAATGACGCAAAACTGACAAAGTCAATCAAAAGCCAAAATTACGAAAAAGGGCTCGATCTACTTAGACCAAGTCAAACTCAACCCAAACGATCTCTCTACGAGGCAAAACCAAAACAAACAAAATCAAAACACACTTAGCGATAAAAACACACGCAATTACACACTAAACCGGATCAACTCGGGTCGGAGTGTTACACTCATATTTGTGGGAAATAAAAAACACATGACCATAACGAGAAAAGTCATCGATAAAAGTAACGAAATATCGAGTTCTTTGTCTATTAGCCACATTCATTGGTCCAAAAATGTCAGAGCGGATGATTTCAAGGGTGGCTTTGGATCTTTTAGCCTTAGGAAATGGTTTTCAAGTTGCTTTTCCAGTCAAACATGACTCACATGGAGGCATTTGTACTTGTGTGAGAGATCCAAGCATTCCTTCCCTAGCCAACCAAATCATTCTTTCCTTTCTTATGTGGCCCAAACGAGAATGCCACTTAATAGATTCAAAACTCATGTCATGCACAATTCAGAAAATTCAACCATACTATTATTAAAATCCAAAACATATAAGTCTCCTACAATAAATCCCCATGCATAAATGAAATTATTTTTCCTAAAAGAAACTCTATCTTTAGTAAAATGAAAATCAAAACCACACCTTGTGAGCGGGTAAACTAAAAGGAGATTCCATCTAATGCCAGGTACAAATAGCGTCTCATGGAGCACCATAGTCTTCTCTGTAGACGTTGGAAGAAAATAATCACCAATCGTTAATACGTCTTCAAAAGAATTATTGCCCATGTAAAACTTGTTACAACCAACATCTATTGACCGAAATTCCTGAAGACCACTCCTATCTTTTGTCACGTGCTTAGTTGCCATTGAATAAATTTTCTATGCATTTGAACTTTCATCCGCATAAAGTGCTTCAGAGTAAACTAAAGCGAGTGACAAAGTTAAGGTGTTTACCGTATTTTACTTAGGGCAAGTTTTAGCAATGTGGCCGAGTTCTTGACACGTACAACATTTGGTTTTGGCTAAATCCCTTGGCTTGTAACGCTTTTGATGTTTCTTTTAGTCTTGCTTGGATGCAGTTGGGCTTTGATCTATTTTAGGCTTATTTTCGTGATTTGTCCCCTTTTGAAACTTATTCTTTCGTTTAGTCCCATTAGGTCCTGTTCTTGACCCAGGTTGTTGATTAGCAAATAATACTTGACCCACGACTTCTACTTGAACTCTTTGTGCTTCAAATTCTTAAAAATTTTGACTGCCTTAGAATGAGTCAAGATTTGTTTTATTGTACACCATGAATCAAGTAAAAATCATAAGACTGCAATGATCTTTTAGTCTTTAGTTAGTTTATTTCCTGCCCTTGCAAGATCCGCTATCATTTGACTCATTTTGCTGGGCTGGTCCCTGAGTTTAACTCTTGGGGCCATCTAATATGCATCAAATTCCATGGTCATCACGAGGTTTTACCAGCAGTAATACCACTGTATTCCTCTTTCAAGGCTTCCTACAAACTCCTTAGCTGTATTATAAGTTTCATAAGTGGGAACAAACTCAAAATGCATACTGCTCAACATGATATTACGAGCAACATGATTATCTTTCTCCCACTTATCAAAAACATATAATGCAGGCATGGGTGCAGAATCATTTTAAAGTTTGGGTCAGGTCATAACCATTTCCAAAGCATACATTATCTCTTGTTCGTTGAACAAGTAAGTCATGGACCGATACCACTTATCATAGTTGTTGCCATCTAACTTATCCCTCTTATTAAGGCAGCAATAATGCTTTTCGAAGTCATCACTGAAAATGAATAAAACAAAATGCTGATCAATGAATGCATATGCATTGGCAACATACACATACGTATTGGTTGCCCTTTTTACGTTCAAATTAATCCGAAAATTAGGATATCGTAGTGAAAACCTTTCATGCATAGGGCTAATTCGGGGCAGTAAAAAACAATGATCGTAATTAATCGGCTAATTTGATAGCATTATGCAACATAATACCTCAATTATTATGCAATAAGAAATGCGAAAAAGGATAAATAATGAAATATTATTTAGCTAATTATCCCCTGCATAATATAGTGACTGTTAGTAAAAAAAAACAATCTTAAAATTTATATAAAAAAAACAATACAAGCCCATGAAAGTACAAGTGCATATTAATAAAAAAAAAAACTTAAGGATATCATGGCCAGCTATTAGGCCCAATGTTCTGACTTCTGACCAAATAAGTCCAACCAAAGTCTTACTATTGGGATCAAATATATATATATATATAATCCATAATTTGATTCAGATATTAAATAGATTCTGAAAACTGAAAAAATAGAAGGGATTAGTCATGATCTGAATGTAAGAGGCATTATTCCAAATCGTTGGATCGTCGAGAGGAGGCCAGTGGACCCAATCGAGACGTTACTAACACGTAATGTGATCGGCAAAACAAAAAAAAAAAAAAGGTTTATATACGTGTGCGTGAGCACTAAACCATTACTAACACATGGTCGTTGCATATTACACTCATGCCAATGTTCAATGGGACACATGGTCATATATCTTGACCATGAAAGTGATTATCCACATTCCCAGAAGTCAGATCAAATCTAAAATAACCCCAAAACAGATTCCATAATGGATCATTAAAAGAGGCATAAGGCTTATTATCCCCCTTCCTAAACAAATGCATGTCTATATCATACTGATACATGATAGAAACACGTGGATTTGGGGCACTCGTAAAGGCATGTATGGACACATGTCCGATGAAAGTGTGTGAGGCACACTCTCGTATACCATGAGGCCTCTAGAATTGCATAAAATTAGGTGGTTATGAATTCAAGTGCAAGTGTGCATTGGTGTGAAGCCATCACCATATCATTAAGCCCACCTTTGAAACAAATCTACACCATAGAGGTGTGATCCCATCTAGAGATTCATTGGCGTGTGGATAAAAAAACAAAGGAAACAAAGAAATCACTTGCAACCAGTGAGAGTGCAACGTACTTAGCCCCCACTGTATCCACGGCTCCAATCCGTTCCGATATGCAACTAATGATCATTCTAATCAAATCCCACTAAAAATGTGGCTCCTAGTAATTTAATGAGATTAGTGTAGGGTTTCCTCAGACGCTACAAATATTAATTCAATCCTCGCGTGAGCACGCAGATGTGGCTTTGATACCAGTGATAGCTTTTGATGTTGCAGAAGCGTAGATCAGGATCACAGGGCCACTATAAACACAATTAGGATAGCGTCAGCTTGGATCAAGCAATGGACATAGAAATCCTTGACTATCTAGTAGAGATCAGCCACGTCGGATTCATTCTTCACAATCGCAGGGTAAGGATGGACACTCTTTTTTACGGAGAAGATGGTGATAAATGACTTATCTCTATTGATTATAAATATTCCAGTGCTCTACTACCACTCAACTATATCTATTTATAGTAGTTGACTTAGTAGATGATAGACTCCAACTCAAATTATAATAAGATAAGAAAGAAGAGTTGGAAGTTTAGAGCTGGCAAAATCTAGCCCGACCTGCTAACCCGATCCGACCCTACCCGTTTCCAACCCACCTAACTCGACCTATTTGAAATACGGGTTGGGTTAGGGTTATGGTTTACCAACCCATATAAAAAGGAGTCGACTTAAGGTTGACCCACCTAATCTACCCTAACTCGTTTGACCAATTTAAATTTTACTAAATTACCATAACTTTCTAATTTTCATGTGACTGTTCTTATTCATGTGAGCAATAAACTATCTACTCCTAATCTTTTGTAGAGGAGTTATGTAAAATTTTAATACTTAGAATATAAAACTTTGTTTTTTTATTTGAAGATATGATTTTTTTTAGTTGAAATATTGATATGTGTTTTTTTATTTTTATGTTGGCATATAAATTTACCTCTAAAATATTGATATAAATGAAATACAATATCGTTGATGAGTCTTATACTTATACTCAAATATGGAATTATAAAATTAAACAAAAATTGAAAATGGATTATCTTAAATTCTCAATAAATGGGCTAGAAAATATTATAGATTCCCCATTTTTTACACCTTGAAAATTGATAAATTATAAATTTATGCTCAATGCAACATTGTAAATAAATCTAGTTGTAAAGAGAGCTTTATAAATTAAATTGGGCGACATAAAATGAGTTAAAACATACACAAAATGGGACTTGAATTTGTTAAGTGTGGTCAACCTAACCCAACCCGCATCAAATTCGAGTTAGGCGGGTTGGGTCGGCTTGACCTACTACGGGTGAAAATTAAAGGTTTCCAACCGTTTTTAAAATAGGTCAGGTTAGGGTTGGAACTAATAAATTCGGGTTCGGGTTGACCCAAAACGAATTTGTTCAACCCGACCCTCTACCAGGTCAGATTGAAATAGACTCTCTCAAATGGAGTTTGAATCTTAAAAGGATAATCACATCTTCTCTTTATCCAAATAGACTCATTTGTGAAGGGTATCCATCTATGTTTGGGCTACCCATGAGTGAATCCTGTCACAAATGCCAACAGTTTTAAGTACTGTTGTTACTGTTTTTGCTCTTTTAGCGTTTCTCTTTTGCTAGGTTGAGCTACTGGTCCTGGAATATTACTTTTAAGTTGAGGAACCAGGGCATCATCCCTAGGCACTAGTGTGTTGGCTACTGTTTGACCTCTTTGTGATATTGTTTTTGTGTTAATTTTTCTTGTCAGGCTACTTCAGTCCGCATGTGAATGATGGAAAACCCATTGTTGAGTCCCACATTGGAATAAGGGTATGGTGGTTTTTTTCTTCTTCTTGTTTTAAGGTTTTATTCTCAGAGGGCAGAATTCAGTGGGCCATTATTGTAAAATCTAATCCTCTCACGCTCAATATCCAAGGAGAGTTTAGAATACCTATTTCCAAATAATGAATATAATAATATACTAGCTTGACCACAGGTGCTTAAAGCATGGACATGTAAATTTAAAAAAAAAGTTATAAGATTCGTCATTATAGTATCATTAGGGGTCAAGATTTAAAAAAATAACCAATTTTATAAACTGATCGTAATTAAAGTTTTACCAATGACAATGTTCCAAGCTTAGAAAATAAAAATTCTTGAAAATTTATAAAGCTTTATGAGAAGTAAGAAATTAATACAAATTTTTTGTGACATTGGGAATTATTCATTGGGATATAAAATATTCTGGTTTTCCTTTTAATTTTGATCAAACATTTTAATCATGATCGATATTATAGATATCAAAGTAACGCTTACATGCTCCAAGAGAGAGTAAGTTGTCGAAGGAAGACTACTCCTTTAAAATGGAAGTTGCCGAAATTGAAAGGCAGCGAGCACAAGAGAGGAAGGAGAGGCGGTGCGCAACTCATGGCTCGAATGCTGATGAGAAACCCACGTCTCCATCACCAACTTCTCGTCGTCGAATCAAGGACCAGGCCCAAGCCAAGATGGGCTTCATCAAATCCTTCTCCTCCTCCTGAAGCTCCCAAACCCGAGAAGAAGATCGCTGACCGTCTATCTGCCATTATCGACGCCGTTAACGATCGCAAGCTTCCTCCCGAGCTCCGTGGCCGATCCAACGCTGTCAGGTATAACATATCTAATCCTCAATTCAATTTATATACACCACCTTCGTACACGAATCAAGTCAGATAAAAAGAAGGGAATTTTGATTGCCCAGTGGATGTTTGTGGAATTGCCTACAAGGTGTTGTTGGGTTTTTTTTAGCTTCTTTTGATTGATTGATTGATTGGCTGCTTTCGATCTTTTGTGAGCTTTTTGCAATTGGGTTTCTAATTAATTCACAAAAGATGTGGTCTTTCTTATCAAATTCAAGAAATCCATTTTAGGTTGTATTCAAAGTAGTGAAATCTGGGGTTGGCTGTGGGCATCCTTGTGCAATGCGAAAGCGCAGAATCCTACTTCTTCCCCCACTATTGGACTTGCTAAATCCTCTCCATCACGGAAAAATAATTTAAAAAACATCTGCTTTTTCCATGTGGAAAATATAGGATCCTTCTGTCATCAACAGCGTCCTCTGGGAGTTCTAATTTTCCACTCAATTCTATTTACAAGTGTGTTTTAAATGACCCCCTCCCTTAATCATATTTCCTTTCCACTTATTATGGGGCTAGTGTGTGTAACGTTAGAATTCGAGAAATTAACAAATTTTCCATTATGAAAATGGTTGCGTTCGTTTCGGTATTGGTAAAAATAGAGTTTCATGAAAAAAAACTACATGGTTTTTACACTAGGATGGAACTGATATCATCACTATGGCCCGACTGCAAGATTCAATGTTTGGTTGAAACTCCATTAGAAGACAATGACAACTATAACATGGACAATGATAATATTCTCTATGCCAAATTTGTACTATAAGCTTGTTGGGAGTTTGGTTCATTTAACCTTCATTGGACCTGATATTGCCCACGCTGTTAGTATCCTTTGTTGATTCATGAAAAATCTACAACATTCCATCTAGCTGCAGCTCGTAATGTTCCTGCTTATGGGCTGGAACCTGGATGTCCCAATTCTTGACAACCAACCTCAAGTTGGTGTATGCACCTTGCCAATTCATTGATTTTATGGAAATGTAAGAAACAGAGTTGTGTTTCAAAGTCCTCAACAGGGGCTGAATATCGAGCTATATCATCTGTTTGCTCCAAAATCATCCTCTCCATGGTTTACTTTCCAAGCTTTGTTTTCCTCATAAAGTCATAATTGTCCCATACCACTTAATGTGGATAATATAAGTGCTATTGACGTCACAACCAATCCAATATTTTATGAGCTCACCAAACATATTGAAGTGGATTGTTATTCTATATGAGAAGCCGTTGGTCTCAAAATCATCACCCTTGCCCATATGCCATCAAATCTCCAAATTGCTAATATTTCACAGAGGCTTTACCATGTGAGTCTGTGACTACCATCAATTCTTCAAATGCAAATTGTTCAGGGTTGATTCCCAAGCATCATTTTGAGAGGGTTGTCTAATGTACAGCCAACAGCATAGATGACCATTGGTAAATGACTCCTAATCCTGCTGTAAACTAATTGGTAAGTTTTTGGAACACTATGATTAGGATATATGCAGTTAAAATTCTAACTTATCCTCTTTGTATAAAAAACAAATATAAATAGACCTCTATGGGAACTAAAGAACTGCAAAGCTTCTCTCTCCAGTCTCTCTCTTTTCAAACTGTATAATTACATGCACGCATTAGTTGTGCGGACTTCAAATGGAGTTATGGTTTGGGATGTCTAGTCAGTTTTTCAAAAACGAGTTTATTCTACTTTCCTCTTCTACTGATGGTATTCTGAAGAGGACTTGGGCTTTCTTTCATATTTCATATTTTGTTAAATCATGTGTCACCTCAAGAATAAGTTTGAATCTTGATAAATTTTCATTGAATAGGTCAGAAACTGATATTATGAATATAGTAGAGCAAAGAATATTGCATTCCATGGAAGAAGGCCAATTTGAGAACTTACCAGGGAAAGGTAAACCCCTGGAGTTGAAGACTAATCCACATGCTGATCCTACAAAAGACACCTTGTATAGGATTCTCATGAGAAATGGATGTGCATCTGAGTGGGTTGAACTCAACAAGGAAATACGTTGCAAATCATTGAATGGTGATTGTCCCTGAAAAAAGCATGGGCTAAAAGACTGGATGGACATGATGCCAAATGGGTTGAAGAATCAGAGGCTCTCAAGGCACAGCTGTGTGCAATCAATGACAAGGTAACCATTTTAGCCTTCTCTCTAATATTATTTATATGAAAAAAAATGTTTAAAGCACCCAATAGAACTTCTATAGAAAATGATGAGTGCAAATGAAAAATGCAAACTAAGTTTCAAATTAAACATTTTGCAGGTTCTTCATTATAATCTCATTGTACCATTTGGGCGGCAGATATTCAGACTTAAATGGGAGAAAGAATTAAGTCAAATGGAAAGATGAGATATTGTGCACTGTGTTTATTTTTGGTATCTTATGTCCCCCACAAGCATGATGTAGGGATTGCAATGTGTTGTGTTACTGCATATTTTTGTTCACTAGGCACAATAAACATGCATTAGGGCAACGCATTGGCAGAAGTATTTAGTCACACCCATGCGTAAATTTTAGTGACCAAAAATATATGTTTATATCATAACAACAGTGCGTACACTTGTAGCTTTATCTTGCCGACAAGACAATGCTAATGTCCTCTGCTATGTGATGTGTTAGTGCATATTTTTGTTCGCTAAATGCGCAATAATCATCATGCGTAAGGGCAATACATTACCGACGTATTTAGTTATACCTAGAATAGATTTGAGTGACAAAATAATATTATAATACATGTGTGTATGTATAATAATTGCAAGGCATAGACTTGTAGTTATATCTTGCTGACAAGACAATAATAATAGCCTTATAGTTGTATCTTGCTGACAAGACAATAATAATGGCATTTTTCTTTTGTGCTTTCCCCCTGTTATGAACCTATGCTATTGATGTTATTTCTAATTGTACGAGCAAATAATTCTCACTTTTTTTCACACCTCATTTAACTTCTGAAAGAAATACATACGTAGGATTGTTACACATAATGGTTGCTAAAAGATTGCAACAAATGGATAAATGGATTTTAAGTGTGATCTTATCAGCCCCACTCGAAGTGGATGGCATGTCTGGACGGTCACTTGGGTCTATAGATTTGAAAAGCTTCAGGAGTTGAATTGAGTCCTTTGCTCATTATATTTGCTAATTGGTCATCACTAGAGATGTAGACAACTTGTAAAAGGCCACTAGTAACACTTCCTCCAAAAAAACATTTTCAGTATTATGTGTTCACACAAGAAAACTGGATTGGCCGTGAGATGGGTGGCACCAATATTGTCAAAATGTAAAATTAGACTGATTTAGGTTTGACTCCCCTATCTTTTAGGATAATGATAGCTATTGTTATCTTGGATGGAGTAGATAAGGGAGAACAATAATCAGCTTCAAAGCTTGATTTGATATTGTAGATTGCCTAGATGTAGATTCCTACCGATTTGGACTAAGGAAGATGGTTGAGCCTGATATGGAATCTTGGTCATCAATGCAACTGTCCCAATCAGCATCACAAAATGCATGTATATTAGGGGCACTTGGTGGAGGCAATCCAAAGACCATAATCAATTGTCCCTCTTAAGATATCAAAGGTTGCCTTTGGCAGCATCTAAACATGTTGTGCATGAAGCATGTATAAACCAACATATCTTGTTTAGGGCATGATGCAGGACGATGTTAAACCTAGCCTAATGCAATGTAATTGATGTGATGAAATCAGAAAATTAATTAATTAATACAGAAAATTCAGATCTGACTCAATACCAACAGTTAGTTAATTCCAAGGGATGGATCAGCCATAGATCTAGATCCTTTTTTACAGATCCCGCAGTAATAGTTCTTCAGATTTGAGAAGTGGATCTTAATGGAAGGCAGAACTTCCAGCACTTAGGGCTTCATTTGTGAAGAAAGGGTTTCACCAACTAAAATATAGCCAAGGTGTTCAATTTCAAATCTGGGGTTACTGGATCTAGGCTATATTCAGTAGATCTGAAATCTTATGGTTACTTGAGAGTGCTCAGGAAGGGAAAAGTAGAAAAGATAGAAGTTACCTTTGTTGGGCTCTCACCAAACTCCAATCACAGGAGGCGTTAATGGTGGTTGGCAAGAAAGGTGGCTTGCGAACCAATTGGAGAAGAAGAAGAAGCTCCTTTTCTTATTCCAGAATCAAGTTTCATACATGCAACATAATGGTGAAATACCTAGATCTAGACTTAAAGGGCTTCTCGGACCCAAAAAGGAAAAGAAATAAACATAAGACAAGAAAGGAAGAAAGAGAAGAACAAAGGAGGGGGGGGGGGGGGGGGGGGGTGTGTGCGCAAGATGGACTTGCCCACGTCTTGGGATTCGTGCGCAAGTCTATCTTGCGCACACTTTTTTTTTTCAATTATGAATGCGGTCCCCCTTTTTTCTCTCTCACTTATTACATAGACAAAACATGGGTCCCTTCTCACTAATAGACTCTAATAAAAACTAACATGGGACCAAACCAACTAAATAATTAAACTAGGGGACTAACAAATAAGTTATGGGACCAAATAAATTAAAACATGGGACCCAATGACATAAACAAATTAAAACATGGACCCAAACAAATTTAAATCGAGGGACCCCTCCACTTTCTTCAATCCATGTGACACTTCCCTATGTGGGGCCTTCAATGTAATTGTGCACATGGGCCTTCGATGCTCCGCCCTCGTGATCAATCAAAATCTAACCGTCGGATCTCCTCCGAAAGACAATCCAACGGTGGATTTGTGTTCTCTTCGTGATCAAAGTCAGAATATTGATCATCCAACCAGATTAGAGCTTGATCCACTGCCCTACGCCTTCTTCTTTGATACACTTTGAATGATTTTGGGGAATTTGGTAAATTTGGTATGATATCCCCATCAAGGCATAGGCAAGATCAAGTCTTGTCATAGTCCAATACTGTAAGGAGCCTACTATTCTTCTATATTCAGTGCCGTCACATAGAAGTTCACCATCATATTGAGATAGTAGGTTGCAGATGGAGTGGAAATCAATGTGCAACCATCCATGTTGAAACAAGATAAAATATCCATAGGATACTTCATTAGACTTACGAAGAATCCCTTATCCGATCTGTGGGCTTGCATACCTAAGAAAAAGTTTTGGTCCCCCAAATTCCTCGTGTCAAACTGAGATGGGCAAGGTGTCCATCGATCATGGCATTAGTACCTTTGGAATTACTTTCTACGATAATAAGATTGTCCACATAAAGCAGTTAAATAATAGTGGATGCACCATAACATTTGATGAACATGGGATGATGAATACGACAACGGCAAAACCCCAAATGGATTAGATAAGAATTGAGGCTTTGAAACCAAACTCTTGGGGATTGTTTGAGTCCATAGATGGATTCGTGAAGCCTTCAAACGAAAGAAGAATTTAGTGGATCCACAAATCCTGGGGGCTGTGCCATATATAACTCGTTAGATAATCTACCGTGCAAGAAAGAATTTTTCACATCTAGTTGGAAGGGCCATTAATGAGATAGAGCCTCAAAAAGAACAATCTTGACCAGTTGGGGCTTCGCTACCGGCCAAAACGCATCATCAAAATTAATCCAATTTTCTTCATGGTAGCCCCTGGCAACTAGGCGTAGGTGGGCTTTGTCTTTCTCAGGTGAGCCATCCGACTTCTACTTGATTTTTTTATATAGCCACTTATCTCCAATAGTATTACCATCTACCATCAGGTAAAGGTGGAACAGGAGTCCATGTGCCTCGTTTTAAGCCTGAATTGACCTCATCATTCATTGCTAGCCTCCAATTGCAGTTTACAGGTCTCGTCCCTAAACCTTGTATTCATGTGATGCTTCAATTGTCCAATCAAATGTATCCTAATTTGGAGTGTCCACAACAAGCATTGCCCACAATGGGGCGTTTGTCCTTGATGGTGTTATGGCTAGTGGGAAGGAAAATGTTGGTGTTGATGGTTATACGGGTGATGGAATTTGAATGAGAAACTATTGATTGGTGTGGGGAGATGGATTAGTTAAAGTTGTGGATAACTGGGACCATGGAAAATTGGTCTCGTCAAATTTAACTTGTCAAGAGACAAACACGTCTGTCAGTGATTTTTCACTGTAACCCTTATGAATGGGGCTATAACATGAGAAAACACAGAGTAGTTGTAGGAGAAAATTTGTATGGGCTATAATGTCGAACATAGTACATCCAAACACCTTAAGATGATCATAGGTTTGTCTAATGCCGTAATGAATTCTGAAGGGACAATCATTTTTGGGAAAGGGTGTTGGTAGGCAGTTAATGATATGGGCACTTGTAAGAAATGCTTCAACCCACAAAGAATATGGAGCGGCTGTTGATCAAGGGAGTGCAACCCTTAGTTGTGTTATGGCAAATATTGGCGATTTTTCCTTCTAGAAACACTATTTTGTTCTAGTGTATGTGGAGAAGAAATTTTCTGAATATTCTACATTTTGACAAATGCAATATAAATTCATTTAATGTGAATTCCCCACCACATTTGCAATATATGTATTTTTTTTGTTCAAAATAATTTTTCAACATTATGTTGAAGTCGATGCACTTAGTAAAGGATAAAACCGAGTATAATGACTAGAGGAAATGATGAAAAACACATAAAATCCATAACTAGGGAATAGTATTTGAGTCTGGCCCCATACATCAAAGGGAATAGTGCAATGGAAATGGAGCTCTTTTACTCAAAATATGAGAAGCAAGTCTAGTCCTCTTTCCAATTGCACAACTTTCAACTTTCACAAAGATGATAAAGTTGTGGAAAAGTAAAATGAACAATTACATTTGATAATTGACACTAATCGAAGGTAATGCGTGTTCAAGCTGTTGGTGCCATGAGGTAGTAGTTGTGCCTTGATTAGAGATGAAAACAATGTTTTTTTGAATCAAGAGAATGAAGTCCACCTTTACGAGTCCCGTTGGCAAGGGTTGTCTGAAATACCTAGTCCTTCACATAAAATTTGATGGAACAATCATCATCTTTGGTAAATTGACTAATTGCAGTGAGATTTCTCCCAATTGAAGGAAGAAGAACATTCTTGAGATTTAGATTTCTAGATGGAGCTTGTATTTCATGGGTAAGGCTAATCATCACCTATATATAATCTCTCATTTCCATTGTAAGGATGTAGGCTAGAGAGGGTTCTTGGATTATTTGTAGTATGTGCAGAGGCACCCTTATCACAATACCATGACTCATCGATTGCATCTTGAAGAGAAAGAACTACTAAGGCTTGAGGAAGAGGATCAATTATTGTTTAGCTGCTTGATAGAATTCATTGAATAGATGCCAACATTGAAGGCAATGTTGCATTGTATGTATTATGTTGCAAACTTGGCAGGTGAGCTTTGAAGTAAAGGTCAAGGCATTGTATGTATGGCATTGTATGTTGTAAACTTGACAAGTGAGGTTTGAAGTAAAAGTCATGGCATTGTATGTATGGCATTGTATTTTGTGAACTTGACAGTTTGGCTTGAAGTAAAGGTCTCTTTGGATTGATCAGCATGGATGAATGAACTATCTCTTATGGCCTTGGAAGTGTCCTCAATCATTGTTACTGTGTTGATGACAGCCACAAACACAACCTTGAGGTCGTCTTCATATTGGGCAACCATGGCAGATGGTTGTTCGGGCTTAATAAAATCATCATATGACTGTACATCGGCAATACTTCTTTGACTGTCGGTTAAATGTCCCCACTTTGAATGGCGGTTTGGACAACATTGTAGTAGCTGTCTAGGCCCTTCAAGATCCATGAAACTTTATCTTCATCTAGTGAAGGCTTTCGGATTGCTTCCAGTTCATTGCAGAGATGCTTGAATTATTTAATATATCTGCCAACATCTATAGTTTTCCCTTGCAAAAAGATTGAATCTTTGTCACAATTCGATATCATGGAGCTTGCTATGTTGGATGACGAACATCATACAAGCAACTTGATTATTCTATGAAGTAGGCGACCCTTCTTCTTAAAGGACTGATTTAGTAATGGTAGGAATTGGTTTTCCAAGGAACCAACAACTTCTTATAAGATTATAGATTATACAATGCAGGTGAGGGCCACAGGACCACAACTCTTCCAGCTGTGTTGACCATCAGATGGATCTCATAATGAAGTTTTTTTGGTGACTATGTACTAACTCTTTTTTTTTTTTTTTTTGGAATTCTCTTGCTGCAATCTAATTTCAGCCCGTTGTTGGTTCTACTGTTTGGTTGGAATCCTACAGTGTTCTTGTCTTGACCATTGTATGCAGTAAGTAATTTAGTAGGCTTTTAGTGTCAAACCTTGAAACTCTACATGGTTGGTCTCCTTTGAGTACTTCTCTCTGATAGATGAAAGCCATTATTAAGTTCATTAGTCTTTGCTTCCTACAACTGTTTTCAAGCTATGCATCTTTTACTCGTTTACTTGCGAAGCCGAATAACTATTTTTCTGTCTAGATTTCTACATACCCTTGGAACCATGAGGTCCAAACTTCGCTCAGGTTAAATGGGACAAGTGCTTACAGGTCTCATCTAGTGAAAATCCTTCCAAACTATGCTTTGGAGATCATTACTAGAAATGTTGAACCCCATAAGAATCCAAATTACAAAGAACTAGGTGGTTGATGCTGGCAAGATTTAACTCTTGGCTTGAGAACACTTTTGGTCCTCTTATTATGTTTCAAGAGAGATGGTTAGCAGTGTTATACTGGCTATTATGAACTTCATTTATTTTTATTTACTTTTCACTTCAAACCATCGAATTATGAATTTTATTTATTTTCATAGTTTAAGTCCTAAATTATTTTGGATTCTTTTATTTTGTGCATGGTTGGCCAAATCACACTATTGTTTCTATGGCTTTACCTTCAGCAATGGGGCAGGCATGTTGCAAAATCCCATAAGGTTCTTTATATTTGTAATGATTGACTATTCTTTGGTTGAATGTTGGGATTTTTTAGGGTTGAGTTGGGGTAGAACCCCTCTTGCCAACCCCTGATTGAGTTTATATATATATATATATAACTGATCCTTGATTGTTAGGATAAGGCATTATTGTTGTTGTTGAGATGATGATGATGATCTGTGATGCCTAGTTTGTCATGGATACAACATGGACACCCTGTGGACGTGGCAAGGACATAGATTTTACACATAAAAAGTGAAGTATCAGACAGTATTTGACACAATGCATTGCCCATTTTAAAGTATCTGTGCATCATAGATGATTATGATTCAATGATAATTCAGACTTGGATTTTTTTTCCATGTGGAGTATTATCCTTTTTGTCTGGTGCACTGTATACCATGGGTGCAAATCTTAAGCCTTTCTATGCGCAAAATATCCTGATCTTAAGCTTATCTATGCTTAAAAAGAATCCTAAAGTGCAACTCTGAAGGCCTCATCCTCTTTTCCCTTCAATTAGAACCAGACAAATACAATGATATTCAAGCATTTTTGCATCTGTCTTAGTCCTAAATGGCTTAATCTGATCTCTTTTACAGCCCTTAACTGTCCCTAAGATCTGCCCTTTAAAATTCAAATTGTCCTTATAGTGATTCTGGGACCTTCCCTTAGCATAGCCTTTGGAAGGAGTACAGGTATCCATTCAACTATCTACTCTAGACCCATAAACTTTCCTTTACTCAGCCTAACTCCAGTCCAATTGATAACCCCTAATAGTCCCTGATTTATACTCTATTCATCCAGCCGATCTAGACCAAATTGAAATCCCAATCAACAGTCTAATCTAGCTGAAATCCAATGCTGACTTCTCCCTGAAAGTTTCCATGAAATCCTTATATATTTGACAGCCCAAATAACAGCCTGATAACAGCCCTAACTGCCTATTCAACCCTTTAAAAGTCCCTAAGTTTCCCTTCATCTTTGTTCTTAGATCTGTCATGTAACCAATCCTTTAATAGCCATCGCCGCAAGTAAACCACCTGAAGTTTTAGCTCCTGTCCATTTGGCTGAACGGCCTAAACATGTCCCAGAATATCAGATCATTAGCTTGCAGCAGTCGGCCCCTATCTAGGAGATTCAGATCAACTTTGAGATGAGTTGCTCTTTTGAGTGCTACAAAGTGGATTTCTTTGAAAGTTGAATTGCACATTTGAACAACTTCTATATCTAGAATTCATACACCTTTAGGCTTTACCTTGTCCTTGAGTATGATTCCAATGACAGTGTGAAGAAAATTCCAAAATTCTAAGAAAGCTTTTATGGTTGTAGAACACACTGAAAAATCTGATAAAGAAAGTGCCTATGGAAGACTTTACAGTAGAAGATCATTTGAAGGAAATTCCATAGTAAAAAATGATTCATCTGAGCAAGAGCCAGAGACAAAGCCTGAGATGTTAGATTTGATCATAGGATGCAAGAACGGCTATCCTACTGTTTTTTCAATGATAGAATACTTGATTCCAAGAACAGAATTCAATCGCAAGACTTGATATGCAACATCTAACGAAGAAAAATCTCTGTCAAATTTAAGAGCACTAGCGCTCTACATCTAGTTCCTGTCAATGAGACAGAATTGTGGTCATAGATTATGGAAGTGCTATCAATTTCATCATCTGAAACTAAGAATGGTGATCCGATGAGAATTGAATATTTTAGATGTTGGAGAGATTTCTCATCCAACAATCCTACAGAGGCTAAAAGAATATTCAGTTCATTAATTAGGGCATACTAGATGAAAGACAATGAGCTGTCCAATCCTGAGCAAGAACGATTGATCTTTGATCTAGTGGATTAACAAACTCAAAGATGAGTTCTTTTCAAGCTTAGGGAGAATGATGTAGATATGGGGCTTGGAAGATCCCAAACGGTGGTCCACATCAGAAACATGGGTCCTGCATGTAAAAATCCATGATTTTGTACTCTAATACTCTTAAAACCCTTTAATTGTTTGTGTCATTATCTTTTCTGAAAATCCAGTTTTACTATGACACTGTCCCCTTTGCATACTAATTGACTTGCATTTGGGCGGTTGCGCAGCCCTGGATCTCCGATCGAGTGTAAATCAATCTACCAAAGGATTGATCGAATCCAGAGATGGATTCCAACCCCTAGGACACCCTGACAAGAAGAAAAACACCATAAATGAGAAAAAACTCAAAAAAACTTTAATTAATTGAAAATAAGCACGTCTACTACAATGAAGGGCTCCTTCTTATATAGGAAGGGCTATTGCTAAACTAGGAAATAGTAATTCTAAACTATGATACCCGGATACCTCATTTGACCTAAGGTATCCATACCGATACGGTCCGATATGGATACGGGTACGGGATACGGCAAGATACGGCTAGGATACGGCTCACTATTTTAGGATACGGTTATCTTGTATTTTACAAAAATGAAAAGGCAAAATTGGAGGAATTTATCCGAAATTGAGCTAGACAACAATATCGTCTAAAATCTTTGGTTATAACTTCAAAAGAGTACTTTTATTTTTTCATTCAGCCCCCTTTGTTTTATTTTAATATTGCAAAACTCAAAACACACTATATATTTGATGGTTGTTTTCCCCCTTTTCACTCTCATATTTAAAGTTTTGCCATTTTATTTATATTTGTTTATTGGATGGAGAAGTGGCCTTTCTTGTCATGTCATTCAATGTCCTTCTTTTTACTCAATTTAAATTATATTTTCCTCTCCTTAAAAAGTTGAAACTTCTCTCTCTCCCTCCATTTTAACTTTGATAACTGTAATTTTTTTAAGATTATAAGTTTGACCGTATCACCCCACTTTAGATAAGATTCTAGGAACCCACTTCTAGCAATTAGTTATGTATGATGTATCACAAACTACTAAAATGTGATATTCGTACCAGTATCTATGTCTTATCCTGTGTCCGTATCGTATTTTAAGTAATACAGATAATTAATTAAAAACTATCTAACTAAGGACATGGATCCCTGATCTTGAGGAAATTTATGGATCAGGTGGTGTCCATCAAAGTGGCCCATCAATGTTGGGCCGGATTTTGGATCTGGCTTGAATCAGGCGGGCTCCATGACTGGGTCACATATGAACATATGTGGTCTGCTCATGGGGAGCATCCAAGTGGGCCCCAAGCTTGGTCTTGCACTTAGGTTTTTCCATGTTTCACGTAAGTCCATTGAATCCTATAGGTGTGTTTTTCCATGTTTCACGTAAGTCCATTGAATCCTATAGGTGTGACTTCTAGGCTTATCTAAACTCAAAAGCGTCCCAAAGTGTCACTATAAAGGCCTCAATTGCATTTCTGCATGTTATAGTAATAAAAATGGGTAGGTCATGGGAAAATGAAGATATTGAAAATGGAAGTCATTTGATATTGTGCATGTCATGTTACAGGTTATCAACATGGAGTGGGGAAACTTCCGTTCATCTCATATTCCAATAACAGAATACGATCATGCATTAGATGTTGAGAGCTTGAACCCTGGTGAACAGGAAATTTTTTAATTTGAATTTCTTGCCATGTAGTTTTTGCTTGGCAGATTTGGCTAGATTATGTGCAGAGATTAACTTTTGAATGTTTACAAATCTTCGAGAAGATGATTTCAGGAATGTATTTGGGAGATATTGTATGCAGAGTGCTACATCGGATGGCTAAAGAAGCTGCTTTTTTGGTGATACTATTCCTTCCAATCTTAATGTTCCATTGCTATTGAAGTGTGTTATTTCTATGCCTTTTTTTTTTCTGGATGAACCTGGATATCTATCCTTTCTTGTTTCATGGATTAAATCATACTCCGCTTCATCACACAGAACCTTTTTGAAAAGATTATATGGAAAGAGTGAACTTTGTCAGTTGCATAAAATATTAAACTAATGGGTATCTCTCTCTCTCGCTCTCTCTCTCTCTCTCTCTCAATAAGAATATGCTTCATTGATTGCACCAATCCACGTATTGGTGTACTGGAAAGAATGTTGTGAGAGTGCACAATTCTTTTGATTTGATCACTTGAGTGAGTACCTAATAGTATTGTTTGATGTAATGTTGTACCTATGGATTTATCTGTTATCAACTTAGATTATGGAATTTATTGAGTACTGTAACCAGTCATCCTTCTGTTTTGTGATATCTTCTGCTTCTAGTCAAAGTTTTTGGCGAACAAGCATTGTATTACAAACAGAGCGAGGGCAAAATTTCCAAAGAAGCAAATCAAATGACAGCCCACAGGCACCAAAAAAAAAAAAAAAAAGTGGAGAAGCACACAACAACTAGAGCAGACCCGTAAGCAAGAGAGTATGTATTCTCAAAAAGCAACTACCTGTCGATGCATTGCAAGAATGAAGAGCTATCACATAGCAAAACTGAAGTTCAGGCTTGGTGAAAACACTACTTGAGTATTTTTAATCACAAATATTTAAATGTTACTTTGGCATCCATTAAGTTGGAGAGCACACATGTTGCTGTCAAGTCTATTTGAAAAGTTCACATTTGTCCCACTTTGAAAACCACCTCAAACATTGGTGGTTTGCCGTAGTTGATCTACTGGTCTTTGTAATGATGGTTTGACATCTACTTTTTAGTTGCTGTTTGGAAAGTTCAAATCTATCTTCAAATGCATGTTGGTCAGTGGCTGTGGCTACATTTAAAGTAATTGATGAATCTTTGTAAATTCTCTAGCTTATGATGATTTGGGTTTTCAGTTTCATTGCTTATTGAGCATTGACTGTTTTGATGTGACATTTTGGATTTGATATTAGTCTTGTAATTGACTATATCGAACCTGTGACCAACATGGCTATATATCAGTTCTAAGTTAGCTGTTTTAACGTGGCATTTTTGTTGCATGCCTTTACTTGAAACACTTTCTTCCTAATGTCCAGTAGCTGAAATTTGTCTTTGCTAAAGTTCCAAGTCTACCCCTTGTGTTTGTGTCTTTGTGATTCTGCAATTAATGAACCTTTCTGTTTGGTTGTATAATTCGAAAGGAATTGAAGGTTGTGATGCAATAACTAAGTTGTGTGTTGGAATGATTATGCAGGACACCTGATGTGTCTGCCATGCATCATGACACCTTCCCTGATCTTCGAGTGGTTGGGAGTAAGTTGAAGGATGTTTTGTGGGTATGATTTTCTTGCTGAACGTTGCCTAAACTTCTAACTTCTATTAAATAAATGCTTTGACTAACTGGATGGGTCCTCATGGATATGGCTAGCTAACTATGACTCAAAAACAATACGTATCATTTGGATATGCAACCTGTAGAAGTCATTCATATTCTACGAGTCAAAACCATTGCATATCACTGGGATATGCAATCATCACCATTCACAGGTTGTTCATATTCAAAGATGGATGACATTATTGATGTGGAAGGGTGATAACCTCAGAGAAATGTCATTTGCTATTGGAGATATGGAATTCATGGAGAATCTTGAGCAACCATGATGCTTTTTCGCCCAGTACTGATGGGTGTCAGGATGTACTTGAAGCTCATCAGATGGGTTTTGGGTTGTAAAGTTTGAAAAGCCACCAACCTCATCAAGGTGCTTTTTCTTTTTTTCCCTTTTTTTCCCCACAATGCAAATGAAACTTGAATGCACAACTGACAACCCAATGGTTGTGATAATGAGCACCTTCTAACTCTACAAATAGGCTCTTTTTTATAAACCAAATGCTTATTGGAAGTGGTGGCTATCTGGTTCGCCATAATATCTGATGCATCTTATATTTTGCTTAATTTCTTCAGAGTTCCAAACAAGCACAGAGCATTAATATTTGATGGTTGTTAGCTTCTCTTATGTTTCCTTATCTCAGATTTCCAACACACCTCCCTGAAAATACGCAAAGTGGTTGTAAAGCTCTATGACATTGTCGCAAACGTGGAGCCTATTTGGCAGCTGCTGGAATCTTAGGAATCTTGAAGAAACAGGGAAGAGACACCATAAGAGATGGTGAGAAGCAGAGGACGATGATAACCATGGACGGAGGGCTATTTGAGCACTACACTAAATTCAGCTAGTGCTTGGAGATCACCCTCAAAGAGTTCCTTGGAGAAGAGGTTGCGGGCACCGTTGTAACTGAGCATGCTAGTGATGGTTCAGGCATCAGAGCAGCCCTTCTCGCTGCATCTTACTCTCAGTACTATGAGTATGAGTCTTGAGTAGGGTTGGGATGAAGCCCTAACTACTTTGTCAACATAAGAATACAAGAAGAGGGGAAATAAGACAAAAAGGAAAAATAAAAAAGGAGATAAAAACTGTTGTTTCAATGCCGTTCTAGTTTTGAGATCGGTGTTGTTGAGTCCTTAAGTTATTTCCATCCAATATACACTCCCAACTGAGCATTGGGTGTATAAATTTCATTACTTAATAAATTGCAGGACCTGAAAGTGGACACGATGTTGCCACTCAGGCTTGCCATTCTTTTTCTCTTACTTAATCTGCCAGGTTTTGGTGTTTCATTTTAGGTAGGGTTCCTAACATCTTGGGTGTTATCTGAATCTTCCTACTTGAGAATAAATGGAGGGAAGCAGTCAAAGAATCAATATGTTTTGGTGGATTGTTTTATTTATAGCAATACAAGCAGGATCATCGGAAAGGCTATCACGGGCTTTAGCTGTTCTTTATTGCTTTCTGTTTATTGTATTAAGGACTTTAGCTTCTTTTTGGAGGGTTGATGCTTCAAAAATTGCTTCCGATGAAATGTCAAGACCCTTATTTAGGAAGCAATGCAGTAATTGTGTGCATATTCTTTAGTCAAGCATACAAGTGCTCTGTCTCTGTGTTCATGTTTAGAGATAGACATGCTAGCTTATGGCCTCAAAATGGCGTTCTGATCTAACAGGCATGCATATGTACATGCTTCTATTTTCTTTTGTGTCAGAAATGTTCACCTATGAGTGGAAAACAGAATGTTCATATCCAGTCCAGCTCTAAGGTGCCCTCCTTGGATCATTCCAGCCTTTTCTGCTCTTTCCCTCTGTCACCGGTGAGTGCACAACAGAGTGACTCACTCACACTATTGTATTAACTACGAATCACCACCACCCAAAAAAATGATATTTTCTCATATATATTTTTTTAAAACCATTAAGCATTCGGGTTGGTTAAATCATGGGGTCGAAATACTGTTATTGGGCTGATATTTTGCCCAACCCTAGCACATGTCTACAATGAGACCTTTCCATCCTTCTACACACACTAATTGGCTTGCATCTATTGGACCCCATGACTTGCATCACATAGATCTTATCATGGGGGAGCATCCGGGTGGGCCCCAAGCTTGGGCTTGCACTTGGGTTTTTTAGAGGTTTAGGGTTCACCCAAGTCCATTCAATTCTATAGGTGTCACTTACAATGTGTTTGGATGTGAGGTAGATTACGGCAGAGAAAAATGAAAATTTTAAATTTCAAAATTTTCCCCTCTTTTTTGAAAAAATTTTAAATCTCCCTCATTCTTTTTCAAAAAAAAAGTCAAAAAGTCATCAACAAATTACAAAAAAATATATATATATCTGCCTTCCATAGAAAAAGTAAAAAAATTCCATATCAAGCAACTAAAAACAAGAAGTCATCTTAACTTCATCATATATTATTCCTTTTTTATTTTGAGTTTACTCTACTTTATTTTACTCTACCCCACATCCAAACACACTCTTAAAGTTATATAAGTCTATATTGCATGAAACCTTTTAAAAAAGTGTATATGAAAAGAGCGAAGTTTGTCAACAGCATAAAATCTTAAAATAAGAGGTTGCAAGGCCTCCTTTTGTTTTTTTGGGGGTTTTTTTTTTTTTTTGGCTTAAATGAGGGCAAATGGGCAACTGAAAAATTGCAAAAGAAAAAAAAATCACAAAACAACTAATCTAGAGCAAAGTTCATAAGCAGGCAAAAACGTGTACACATAACCAAAAAGCGCAGGCCGAGAGATGACCAAAAGAGTATGTATTTTCAAAAGACATCAAACTTTAAATACAAAAGACATCAAACTTTAAGATGCTTGCAATAATGAAGAGCTATCACTAAGCAAAAGCTGTAAGTTCAGGCACGATGAAAACTTGTTAGAGTGTATTTAATAAAGAATATTCAACTGTGACTTTGGTACATTATTGTTGTTTTTTGGAAAGTTCAAATCTTATCCCCAATTGCATATTAGCCATTGGTTATTTGGTTGGGGTTTACATTTCAAGTAATTGGCTAATCTCTGCAACTTCTCTAGCTTATGATTATTATTTGAGCATTGGTTATTATGACATAACTTTTTTTATTTCGTTATATGTCTTGCAATTGATCATTGTATGGATCATGTGACTAACATGAGTATGTATGAGTTCTATGAAGCTGTTTTAACATGGAATTTTTGTTGCATGCCTTGACTAGCAGTTGTTTTTTCTTAAATATTTAATTCAAGCATTAAGCTTGAGCTTGGTCTTACAGGAAGGATATCTAATTACAACATCCTAATTACGTTGCCAAAGAGGGACTAGAGTCTAGAAGTGTAGAGAATTGGGAGCCACTTCATACTCTCTACATGACAAAAGAGGGACTAGCTAGTATATTTCTAATCAAGGTGTATCACACTGCTGCAATATATCCACGACATGTTTCATTGAAGGCCTATGCGAAGGCTCTGTCACTGTGCAGTTGAGCCCCAGGTTGAACACCAAAATCATCTCATTCAAGTAGATAGGTTCTTGTTTAAGGCCCTCATCAAGTGCGTCCACCAAGTCCTTCCCCTCCTGCAAATGATGCCACGCCCATTCCACAAGACCATTGCACCCATCGCACGTGCAGCATGCTTTCTTTCCTGTCATCAGGTCGAGTAGCACGACTCCAAAGCTATACACATCACATTTCTCATTGGCTCGAGCCCAGACTGCGTACTCTAGAGCTATGTACCCAAAAGTGCCAGCTATGGTGGACAAGGTCTCGGGCTCTCCCTTCTTGACCCGCATCCGAGCGAGCCCAAAATCTGCAATCCGGGCCTTGAATTCAGAGTCCAGAAGGATATTGCTGGACTTGACGTCTCGGTGGATGATGGGAGATGAGCAGGAGTGGTGCATGTAGCAGAGCCCCTTGGCCGCATCCACTGCGATCCGGAATCGGCTCGGCCAATCCAGCAGTCTTGATTCGATTGTTACTGCACCATTTCTCTTCTTAAACAGCCAGCGGTCCAAGCTCCCGTTCTCCATGTACTCATACACGAGAAGCTTCGAATCCTCACCGGAGAAGCAACATAACAGTTTGACGATATTAGAGTGTCGAATCCGACCCAATATCTCAACCTCCGCTTGGAATTCTTTGTCCAGATTTGCATCTGACTTATTGCTGTTTGAGATTTTCTTCACGGCCACCACCATGTGATTATCACCCGTTGGGTTGTCCACGGAGATCCGATACACCTTCCCGGATCCTCCACAGCCAATAAGGTTGCTTTGCACCAGCCCGTTTAAGATGTTGTCCTCCGTGAAATCCAGCAGTTGGAACGAGATAAACTTCCACGTGTCGAGATCCTTCTCGTCATGTCTCTGCTCTTGCCTGTTGTTCCTATTGCTGCTGCGATGTCGTGTAACGGACCACGTGAGGAAAGTGAGAATGATGAAGCCCGAGAAGAATGAGATGGAAAGCAGAAGTCGGGCCGATATTTTGGAGGAGGAATGGTAGGAGCGGATGTTGATCGAGTGGTTGGAGTTAGATGCGCATAATCCGGAGTTGTTGAGGAAGCTGGTCTCGAACTCCAGCTTATCAAACCCATCCGGGATCTTTCCGTTGAGTCTGTTCGACGAGAGATCGAGTTTGACGAGGTGAAGGTATCTGAGTTCCGGTGGGATCTCGCCGGATAGCTGGTTTCCCGATAGGTCAAGAGAGCTAAGCTGGTAAATAAATTCCATCGCTGGAGGAATTCTACCGTTGAGCTGATTTTTGCTAAGATTGAGAGCGGTGAGAGATACCCACGACATGAAATTAGACGGTATCTCTCCAGATATTCTATTTTCTTGTAACTCAAGCGTCTGTAGCGAAGGGAGTGCAGTCAGCATTGTTGGAATTTTTCCGGTAAACCCGTTGCAATTTAGTCGTGCGGTTTGCAAGTTGGAGCATTTGCCGAGGGACTCTGGCAGGGTTCCGCTGAGATTGTTAGAGGAAACGTCGAGCAGATGGAGTTTGCTGCTGTTGCACAGATTCTCCGGCAGCTTGCCCGATAGTCTATTGATGGAGACATTAAGAGAAAAAAGATTGGAAGAATAAAGTCCTAATTCTGGAGGCAGAGCTCCCGTCAAGCTGTTGTTAGAGAGATCGATATTCTCCAGAGAAAGTAGCCGGCCAATACCCGCGGGGATCTCACCGGGAAGTTGGTTTTGGAAAAGATAAAAATACGTTAAATTCACAAGTTTTCCAAAATCTTCTGGAATTGTTCCAGTGAGCTGGTTTATAGAGAGATCTAAGTGTTTTAGGCCGGGAGCCTCAACCAATCTTGGAATATCACCAGAGAAGCTGTTGTTGGAGAGATAAACTTGGAACAAATTCTTCAATCTGAACATATCACTCGGAATGTCGCCGCTCAATTTATTGTCGGAAAGGTAGAGCACCTCGAGATGGGTCAGATTCGTGAGAGATGCAGGAATCTCACCAGAAAGTTGGTTTTGGGAAAGATAAAAATACCTCAAATTCACAAGTTTTCCAAAATCTTCTGGAATTGTTCCAGTGAGCTGGTTTATAGAGAGATCTAAGTATTCCAGGCCGAGAGCCTCAACCGGTGTTGGAATATCACCAGACAAGCTGTTGTTGGAGAGATAAACTGCGAACAAATTCTTCAGTCCGAACATATCACTCGGAATGTCGCCGCTGAATTTATTGTTTGAAAGGTCGAGGTCCTCGAGATAGGTCAGATTCGTGAGAGATGCAGGAATCTCACCGGAAAGTTGGTTTCGGAAAAGAATAAAAGAACTCAAATTCACAACTTTTCCAAAATCTTCTGGAATTGTTCCAGTGAGCTGGTTTATAGAGAGATCTAAGTATTTCAGGCCGAGAGCCTCAACCGGTGTTGGAATATCACCAGACAAGATGTTGTTGAAGAGATAAACTTTGAACAAATTCTTCAATCTGAACATATCACTCGGAATGTCGCCGCTCAATTTATTGCCTGAAAGGTCAAGCACCTCGAGATAGGTCAGATTCGTGAGAGATGCAGGAATCTCACCGACCAGATTCGAGTTCCAAATCCAGAGAGTCTTGAGCTTCTTCAACCGGCCGAACTCAGGCGGGATTCTCCACTGTGGCATGATCGAAAGGCCACTGAGATACAAGGTTTCGAGATTTTCCAGATCCGCCATCTCCAAAGGGACAGATCCGTTGAAGAGGTTACGACCGAGGTAGAGATCGCTGAGATTCGACCTACGACCGATAACCGGCGGGATATCGCCGGTGAAGTTGTTGCCGTTGAGGGAGAAGTAGCGGAGGGAGAAGAGGCGGTCGATGTCGGGAGGCAGGCGACCGACGAAGTGATTGTCCGAGATGTCGAGGTAGTGGAGATTGGAGCAGTTGGAGAGGTAGATGGGGAAGGGGCCGGGGATGTTGTTCCATGAGACGTCGATTTTGGTGAGATTGGTGAGTTGGCAGATGGAGGGGATTGGGGAGAAGAGGTTCTTGAATGAGAGAAGGATTTCGGTGACGGTGCCATCGGTGGGGGTGCATGTGATCTCAGGCCAGGAGCAGTGGTCTCCATTCGCGTCGTCGGTCCAATTGGAGAGGGAAGGTGGGTTTTCCCATTCTCTCTTCAGATTTAGAAGAATTCCCTGCTCCTGCTGCTGCTTTAGCTGTTGTTGTGAGTTTTGTGGTTGGGGATTTGACTGCAAGGGAAGGGAGTGGAGAAACAGGATCAGCAGCATAATGGGAGAAACAAAACGGGATAGTGTATTTGTCATCATTTTTGCGAGAGAGCTGTTTTGTGTTTTGCTTTTTCGTTCCCACTTGAGAGAGATATATAGGCCGACGCGTTTGTCAATTAGTGTCTGCCACAGTCGCTTGAGTCAATTAGTGTCTGCCACAATCGCTCGAGCCAATCAGTTAGTCAATTAAAATACTATTATTTTATTTTAATTTTTATATTCTCACGCCAAATGCACCAAAATCGAGTGAGTCAACCAGGATCTTTGGGCAGAGATACTATTTTCATATATTGTTTTGGGTTTAATTTCAAAAATCAATAGTTTGGGTTTGAATTTGATTTGACATGGGTGGAATGATATGAAAATTTGAGGAAAATTGGTTATGTTGAGTTTTTTTATCCACCAACTTTGAATAACTTTGGCTTAAGGTGAACTTGGGATTTTGAAAGGAAAGAAAAAAGAGAAAGAAATGAAAAAAAAAATCATTTAAGGTTTCATCACAACTCAAAGTAAGGATTCATGACTTTACAACATGTGTGTGTGTGTGCCATTTTGGGTGCTTGATTCAATCAACAACCTTAATGCGAAATTGCGTACTTTGGACATCACCATGAATTCATGGATTTTCACCATGCCAGAGCACTGTCCGGACATGTCCTTCGGTCAGGGCCAGGCTAGACCTCAACTGTTCTTCCTTCTTCCTTTTTTGTTTTTATTTGTTTGCCTCAATCTCCAATTAAGAAATTTTGAGATGGTGTTAGTCATAGCACTAACACAGAAGTCACAAAGTCTTTAAGCAGCAAAACCCACTCTATTTTGTGGAATATGCAGAGTCATGATGGCTACCTCTGTCTTCTTGCACCCCTCTCTGTCACAAGATTTGACTTTCATGACTCTCCATTTTGGGATTTGTTGATGTTGAAATTGGAATGGCATTTTAGCATCCTATTCACTTGACCTCCAAAATCAGACTTGACTTTCATATTACATCACGTGGGTCACCGTCCTCATCCTCCTTGCCTTTGCCAGTCGTCCGCTAGCATTCACTGGTGGCCGAGGGCAAAAGACTATGGCTGACATAACCTACTTTGCAATGAAGATGGTGATTGAGGAAGGGAACCTGAAAACAACTGCATGTGAACCTAGTCACAGCAGCTGTGCGATTCTCAACTTTTTCGCACTCAACTGGAGGAGGAAGATGACTGATGCATGTCTGAAATTAGGTGATGATGATGTAGGGATCGGTTGTAATTTTAGTGAATTAGGATTTGGGGAATTTATACTAGTTTGAATGATTTTCTTGGTAGCTATAAATAGTTGTTCATGAAATCATCAATCTCAAGTACAAATTTACCGAATGAACCATGAACGGTTTAGCAAAGTGTGAATTTTTTCAGTTTGTTGAAGGGTCTATTATATTTTTAAAGTTTTTATTTGACTAATTAATGTAAGAACGGTTTGGAAGAGAGAAGAAATAAATGATCATGGGAAGGTACAGAAAAAGAAAGGGGCTATGGTCGTGCATATTTTCTTAGGTGGAATTGTGGTTTCTGCCGTTGCAAGGGCACTAGCACTCCCAACCCAAGTCCTTTTTGCAAAAAGAGGAAAACGAAGAGTTGGGCGGCTGCTGGGGATTTTTTCCCCTGTTTTACAAAAAAAGAACCTCCTCTTAAATTCTTGAAACTTTGAGTATAAGGTTGCTGGTGACTAGGCACTAACATTAATAAGTTGAACATGGGGTGCACCACAATTTGCCCACTCACGCTCGGCATATCATTGCGGTGACAGAGGATTCAGACTCTCAAGATTGTCTTTTAAGCGGGCAAGCCCAAATATATAGTTGAATTTTCTGGGCAAATAAGGATTTTCATGTTGGTTTTTTAGATGAATTTAGAACTTCATGTTAATTTTAGAGGTGGACCCAAGATTTTTATGTGATATTTGGACTTTTATGAGATCAAAAATCATAAGAATGTGCTTCACACACAAATGATAATTGGTATATGGGCTCACATTAATTTCATCAATTGAGGGCGAAAACCACAAGAATGTGCTTCTCACACAAATAATAATTGGAATCTGGGCTCACATTAATTTCATCAATTGTGAGAGTGTGCGAATTTTAACATCCATGACCTTGAGAAAATTTTTTTACTAAGTACACCACAATATTGTTGGCTGCTGGCCTTTTGATATGCCATTATTTGTGCATGGGGAATTAAAACATTGGGTTGGCAAGGTCCCCCTAATTTCATAGCTAGGCTAGACAAGCTAAGCTAGTGTGGACTACCTTCTGCCATATCTAGGTGGGGCATCAAGCCCACGTCCATAAAAATGTGGCTCCACCCCTATCCATTTAGCAGAAAAAAAAAATTTTTGGTTGGCCAAATGGCTAGGACATAGAAATTAAAGGACTCCCACAAAGATTCAAAATCTAGTGGGAGCTATGGGAACTGGGGCCTTCTCCACAAGACCAGCCCTCTATTTCCATCCATTCGGCAATTAAATTATGGAAAGACTAACAATGTCATTATTAGCAAAAACTGAAGTCCAGGCTTGGTGAAAACTCGCCTAAGTATTTTTAATCACAAATATTTAACTCTTGCTTTGGTATTCATATGTAATTAAGTTGGAGAGCACACACAGTTCTATCAAGTCTACTTAAAAAGCTCGCATATGTCTCCACTGCTTTGAAAACCAACTAAAACATTGGTGGGTTACTATAGTTCATTTTAACTTCTCCAAATTATTACACTTTGACATTTACTGTTAAGTTGCTTTTTGCAAAGGTCATATCTAATCTTCAAATGCAAGTTATTTATTGGTTGTGGTTACATTTTAGTAATTGACTAATAGCTTCAACTTCTGTAGCTTTTTAGCTTTTGATCACTATGGATTTCAGTCTCATTTCTTATGTGAGCATTGAATGCTATTATATGACATTTTGGATTCTATTAGTCTCATAGCTTACTATTTTATGGAACCGGTGGCCAACATGACTAGATACCAATTCTAAGTACGCTGTCCTATCGCATTTTTGCTGCATGCCCTCACTTGCATAAGATTGTTCCTATAGTCTGGTGGGTAAATTATATTTGCTAAAATTTAATGTCTAAACTAGTGTTCATGATTCTGCAATCATGAATATTTGTGTTTGTTTATGCTAGATTCTCTTCACAAAGACTGAAAAGAGAGTCATTGTTTGTGGAAACTTCAAAGTCATTTCTGTGAACTAGCTTTCATTGACTAGCTGTAAAGGGAAGACTTTGACTTGCTTTTTCACTCAAGCATGGAAAATTGGGACACTTGGCCTTTAATTTTTGAATTGAAATCTAGTGACGAAAAATCTTATGGTAGCCGTGCTAGGACTAATCAAGTCTGTAATATTAACCTGACATGCACCGTACGGTTGAAAGACTTTGACTTTTGACTCAAGCATAGAAAATTCGGCCACTTGGACTTTCTTTTTCCATTCATTACATTGAAAATTCCACAGTGAAAAAACAGCAGAAATTGTCCTACAGAAAAAATTGCCTATCTCCTTAATACATTTCTTTCATACCTGAAGTCCTTGAGTTCCAATCCTCTCACTCATGCTCCCCTTTTGTGAGGGAAGCAGAATTTCATATTGAGGCCCATATATTAAAATTTTAAACCACTTCAAACAAGTATCTTTTTACTTTTAGGATATTTTCATATTCTTATTCAATGTAAGTTGATCCCACCGTAAGATTTTAACATTTATGTACTAGACAAAATATTCACTCTAAACTTAATTTATTATCAAAAACTTATAAGCTTAATTTTGAAATTGACATCTTAATTTATTGGTAAGACGCAACAACCTCCCTTACATGTGCAAGTTACTATACCTCACTTGCGCAATCTATTTGTCGCTTACATGTGTGAATTTTTACTTTCTTAGATGTGAAAACATCTTACGACTGGCCCCTTAGCAAGGGAAAAAAAACCCCAAAACGAAAAATTATAAGCTTAACTAATATTTGCTAAAATTTAATGTCTAAACTAGTATTCATGACTCTGCAATCATGAATATTTGTGTTTGTTCATGCTAGATTCTCTTCACAAAGATTGAAAAGAAATTCATTGTTTGTGGAAACTTCATAGTCATTTCCATGAACTGGCTTTTGTTGACTAGCTGTAAATGGAAGACTTTGACTTGCTTTTTGACTCAAGCATGGAAAATTAGGCCACTTGGCCTTTATTTTTTGAATTGACATCTAGTGATGAAAAATCTCATGGGAGCCGTGCCAGGACCAATCAAGTCTGTAATGTTAACCTGACATGCACTATACAGTTGAAAGACTTTGACTTTTGACTCAAACATAGAAATTCAGCCACTTGGACTTTCTTTTTCCATTCATTACATTGAAAATTCCATAGTGAACAAAAAGCAGAAATTGCCCTACAGAGAAAATTTCCTATCTCCTGAATACATTTCTTTCATACCTAAAGTCCTCGAGTTCCAATCCTCTCAATAACGCTCCCCTTTTGTGAGGGAAGTAGAATTTCATATTGAGGCTCATATATTGAAAATTTAAACCACTTCAAATAAGTATCCTTTTACTTTTAGGATATTTTCATATTCTTATTCAATGTAAGTTGATCCCACCATAAGATTTTAACATATTATGTACTAGACAAAATATTCACTCTAAACTTAATTTATTATCAAAAACTTATAAGCTTAATTTTGAAATTGACATCTTAATTTACTGGTAAGATGCAACAACCTCCTTTACTTGTGCAAGTTACTATACCTCACTTGCGCAATCTATCTGTCGCTTACATGTACGAATTTTTATTTTCTTAGATGTGAAAATGTCTTACGACTGGCCCCTTAGCGGGGGAAAAAGAAACCCCAAAATGAAAAATTATAAGCTTAAGTAATCTCACCTTGAAATCCTATATGGTAAGGCTTTCAATTTTAGTCGTTGGGATTTTTAAAAAGCTGGCCTACTAACTAGTGACTACTGTGGACTTCCACTACCCTATCCATATCCATTGACAAAAGAAAATGACACGAGATAGCTTATATAAGTGCAGTCGATGACTTAGCCTATGTGGTGATATGGGTCTTGTTATACCGTGAGTGTGACGCATAAGCAATTATTGAGAAGATGGGATTATTAGTATTGGTGATTATGAAAAGCAAATTGTTATCTGGCTCGGATCCTTGAGCATCACCCTCATATTTCCTTTGAGTGAAAAATCCAAATCATTCAAACAAAACGATTAGCCGTACTGTAAAATATATTATTAAATTTTACTTCAATAAAAATTATTCTTATTGTAGGATTGATTAGATAATTAACAATATGATTAATGCATGACTATGCTAAATATCTTCTTTTTCCTATTCTTAATCTTATAATGTGACTAACTACTGCTGTTATAAAAATTAAGGATGTATCTGGTACATGAGAAGAGAGGTCATTTTGAGTAGCTTAAATTTTCAATAAATGGTTCCGCTGTAGACTTCCATACCTTTAACTCTGAATGTCTCTAAGTGCACATTTGGAAACGGTCATTGGAGAGATTCCGTGCTAGTTTTCTTCAGATTCATGGAAAGTCCAGATTTGGTAATTATTCTCATTATAAAGTTGATTCTTCAAAATGCTTGAAGGGTCCTCACAATCACAGAGAAGCCCTGTTAGACCTTTCCCCTCTTCCCCCAACTTTAATACCGGAAATGCAAGCTTAAGCAAAAGGGGGATGAATAGTGAATGGGCGGAAACTTAGAGATAATAGGGTTTTCTTTAAAAACCTACCTTACAGGTCCAACAACGACAATCCGGATACTTAATCATGTTAAGAATGTCCAAAGAGGCCATGTGGTCAAAATCCAAACGTTGATTCCTTATTAATTTTGAGATGTCTGCAAGAAAGAAAAAAATAAGGAGTCTATATAATTCATACTTTTATTCCCCTTTTGCAAAATTCGAACTATATAGTCTCTTCATAAAGCCTAAAATGACTATACGGTCAAGTTTGACATCTTGATTCTTCGTGGATAGTAAGAATTACATGTGATATTTTTGTATCCATTTTTCTTTGGAGCCCTTCCTTATGGGTCCACAATCACGATCCAAATGGTCCATATTGTTTAGAACGCTTTAAACAGCTACTAGGTCAATTTTCAGTTGTTAGTTCCTCATAGATTCGAGATATTTTTTTTAAAAAATTACATCATAAAAAATTATTTTTAAATTTTTGTGGGACCTTCAATGAAAATCAAGCCATCCATCATTTGCCCAAGGCCAAAAATGGCTAGTGGTCTATGTTAACACTTGATTAATAAAAGATCCTTGGCATCCATAGCCATCCAAGAAGGAAAATAACACATGAGGGCTTAAGTGCACTCTCTCTTTTGTAAATATGCTATCCCTTCCGGCTATGGGAACTGAGATCTGCCAATTAATTTGATATTAGATGAGCAACCGTACTATGATCGTTCAGGAGCACACTTTGGAGCCCCACGCACTACACACAAGAAAGAATTATTATGCAGTTGGTCAACTATTTATACACGCAACCTATCAAATCAGATCACGTATTCTATGATACATTGTTCCGTCATGTACATGTATCCAATCTGAAATTTTGATGTTCCTGCTCGTGCCCGAAAAGAGAATGGGCACGACCTCCTTTCTCCCCGTTCCACTGCCCAAAACAGGCTAACTGTTCTAAGTTCCAAGGTTGGGTCGGATAGGACTAGACTAAATTGGCTGGATCTGTGGAATCTGAACGGATCAAATTCAATTAGATTTTATCGTAGCTTCAAGTTCAGGTGCCGTACCATGACTGGTGAGTAACTAAACTATCTCCTGAATCGTTTGAATTTGGGGAAGCTTCAGGTCTAGGTACCATACCGCCATCAAACAGAAAAGGAGGGGGACAGTGAACCACCTGCCAAGAGGCCAAGGTAACTTGCTTACTTTCAACCACATGTTAAAAAGAAGTGCAGCTTGATTAGCTAGGGGAATGAATGGGAAGGGAATATGGTAGATTATTCAATTCCATTTCTTCCTTTGGTAAGGATTGGTAACACATGGAGAAACCATTCAACATGAATGCATTATGAAACTTTTTATACCATTGTCGTGAGGATTGTTTAAGGCCATAAATTGATTTATTGAGTTTACAGACTTTATCTTTATGGCCCTTTTCCACATATCCTATTGGTTGTTTCAAATATATCTCCTCCTCAAGATCACCATTTAAAAAGGAGATCTTAACATCCATTTGATGTAATTCTAAATCCATGTGAGCCACAATAGATAAAATCTTGCGGACAGAAGAAAATCTCATCACAGGGGAGAAAGTTTCCTCATAATCCACACCATCTTTCTGTGTGAACCCCTTAACGGCAAGCCTAGCCTTAAATTTGTCAATGGAACCATCAACCTTTTGCTTAATTTTTAAAACCCATTTATTTGTAATGGCTTTCATATATTTGGGAAGGTCTACTAGATCCCACACATGATTTGATGCATAGACCTGATCTCATCATTCATTGCGAGCTTCGAGTTTATTGATTCCTTTGCTTTTTGATAAGAACATGATTCATCCTCATCAATTGCAAGGTATGCATAAGAAGTTCCCTCAATGTCAAAAAATTTCTTGGGAATTAACCCACGAGAAGAACGACTAAGTCCAGCAGGGGGCGTTGGTTCCCTTGACAGGCGGATTCATCTGTTTCAAAAAGTTCGATGGATACCCATGTCTTCTTCTTTTCCGGGTATTGAAACTCGAAGAAATCTACATCACGAGATTCTATTTCAATCAATTTGCCATTAATATCCTCATGAACTAAAATGTATCTTTTTGACAACTCAGAATCTCTCATAAAGATACATGGAATTGTTTTACGTTCTAATTTGTTTGAATGAGAGAGCAGTACATACCCTAAAAAACCCCAAAGGCATAGATCTCCTAAAGAAGGTTTCCTACCGGTCAACAACTCATATGGAGTTTTGGAACATATTTGGAAGGGACTCTCTTCAAAATATATACTGTAGTTAGCAGTGCATCACCCCAGAAGGTAACTGGTAAATTGGCATGAGCCATCATAGATCTTACCATGTCTAAAAGAGTCATATTCCGTCTTTCCGCAACTCCATTTTGTTATAGAGTATATGCCATAGTTACTGTAGAGAAATATCATTTTCCATGAAAAAATTTTTAGAAATCTCCGAAGTGTATTTTCCACCTCGATCGGTTCTTAAGGTCTTGATGTTTTTATCAAACTTATTTTGAACTTCCTTTGCAAAAATTTTGAAATAATCAATTGCCTCATATTTGTCGGAAATTGTCACGCCCCGATCCCTGGAAATTAGGGATTTAAGTGGGCCCCCAGGGCGTGGATACGTAATCCCGTAGAAATCCGTGCCCTAAAAATTATGTACAAATTCCTACAAGGGAGATTCCACAGGAACGTATGAGGTAAGCTGACACACATACAAACATAACTTATCATAAGCGACATCCTGCGAAATACTCAGTAATTATCAAGAGCACATACTTTCATAAGTAAACATATAAACATACAGTAGAGTTAAAGTCTTTTAGTACATTCCCAAAAAGGTTCTTAAAAGTGTGATACAAAATCCCCCAGCATAATATCCCAAAACAAACGCTCTCCGTAGGATGGCTAGTAATAGACGCCGCCATCCATCTATTCGCCTACACCCCAAGGTACCGTTGGGGTACGCTCCGGGGCAGCATCAGTGTTCGTGTCGGGAGCGGGTGCTGGATCTGCAATACCAAAGGTTAACACTGTTAACACGACGGTTAAGCAAATACTAAGACATATGAAACTAATACAATATAACACGTTAACAAGGAAGGATCACTAAATATGATGCATGAGTGAGGAATCACAACTTAAATGGCATACATACTGATTGGCAACCACAATGCTCTATTCTCCCAAAAGGGAGCATACATAACGTATGGGTTGCTAAGGGATCAAGCTAGTTTCCCGAGGAGCGTCGACAACCCCTCCGTAAACCGACTGCAGTGGTGACATACATATACCCAAAAGGGCAAAAACTAAGTGGTGCTGACTTGGAGTCAAGCATACTAGTCATAACATACATGAGGAACAGTTAATCATGAAGCAACGAATGCTTAAAAGAAACACATGCATATGGGCTACAAAGGCCCGAGCCTCGGCTATACCCTGGGCTAGCAAGCACACACTCAATAGAAGCTCTGGCTTGTCAGACACGCACTCATTAGATGCTCAGGTCTAAATTGCCTAGGGGTTTGCTAGAGGAAGTGAATCCGATAACAATTCATGTCAAAGGTAGTATAGCGTAACAATATGAGTGTATTCAGATGAAGTAGTATCTCCTGATCCCCAAGGACATTCAACACGATGTATTCATAAGACGTCCGGTGTCAATGTGTTGCCACTTCTTGGTATTGCCTTGTGTACGTAAAGAACACCCCTTCCTATGCCAACATCCATGACTTGTCTTTGGGGAATCATCCGGAATTCATTTATCCTCTTAATGTGTCCTTACCGTCGTGCCCGTGTAGAGGTAGGAGGGTCCCACAAAATCGTTGAGGTTACTAACATCCTACATTCATTGCGTTCTTACGGCTTAGCCGTTTACAAGACTACGGCTTAGCCAAGTGGGTCAGAAAATCATCCGCATTTTCGGCGCAGTTACGGTTCACCCGTATGTTGGCCTACGGCTTAGCCGAGCTAAGCCTATGGCTAGGTCACGGCTTAGCCGTAGTGTATTTCACGGTGCAACCGTCTGCAAGCCGTAGAAGAAACTGGGTTCCATGAGCTCTCTGGAAAGCTGGCCGTAGGAAGACCTACGGCTAGGTTACAGGCTGGATATGGCTTAGCCGTAGTGAATTTCACGGCATAGCCATAAGTGAGCCGTAGAAGCTCACAGCTTAGCTGTAGATTCGCCGTAAGCTTCAGAAACCTATATACAGTTCTGTAGTTCAATTCCGATTTCAGTCATTGCAGAACTTACAGAACTTATATTAGAAGGGGGTTCTATGACTTACTGGTCGTACCAATTAAAGGGTTCTGTACTCCCACACCCTCTGTTCCCATTTTTCCATTCCCACTTGATTCATACCCCACTGGCACCCAAGTAGCAACTTATTTCACACACACCCATCCAGAAAAGACTGCAGTTAGAAAATTAGAAGAACCAACTCAACATGCAAATGAAGAATTAACATGCAGTGCACCTAAGCTCAAGTACTTGCCTTGTTACAGTGTTTAGCACCTTTCTAATTCTTCTTGTCGTGTGGGTAGAGGGAAAACTCCAAATCGAATGGGTTCTTTACAATACAACATGAAAGTGTGGAATATGGGGTTCAGATCCACATGCAAGTCGTGTAGATTGATTCCTCATGACTCTCATAACTCCAAATACATGAAATGGAGGTGGATCTTTACCTTAAACAGTTAGTTTGGAGAAGAGAACCGTACAGAGAAGTGGCTCAGGGAGGAGACGAGGAAGAAGAAGAAGAAGACTCCCCTTCAACTGTAATAATACCTCAAAAGGGATGGGGAATGCAGAAATCTGAAGAGGAAACGAGCTCCAACAGATGAACGAGGGAAAGAAGGAGCAGGCACGTTGAGCTCCCATTTAAACATAATTTCTCTGAGAGTTACATGCAAGGACATACATTTTGAGAAATTCCAGTTTAGGCAAATTGCACCTCAATTGGACCAAGATAAGTCCGAATCAAGTTGGACCCAACACGAAAGACGATCTATGCGATAAATTACATGTAAGGAAATGGACGAAGTGTTCAAGAGGTGCAAGGACAAATTACGAAAAAGCCCTTAACTACAAAAGTGGGGTCCAAAACTCTGCCCACTACCTATCCGAAGCCCAAACCCTCCAATTTCGGATTAAATTAGCCTTAATCGAGTTTAATTAATATAAAATGAACTTAATTAACGTAAATCAAGATTAGTGGGATTCGAGTCCTTACAGAAATAAAAAACACACAACCATAATGAGAAAAGTCATCAATGAAAGTAATAAAATATACAGTTCCTTGCCTATTAGCGACATTTATTGGTCCACAAATGTCGGAGTTGATAATTTCAAGGGTGGCTTTGGATCTTTCAGCCTAAAGAAATGGTTTTCTAGTTGGTTTTCCAGTCACACATGACTCATATGAAGGCAACTGTACTTGTGTGAGAGATCCAAGCATTCCTCCCTAGCCAACTGAATCATTCTTTCTTTTCCTATGTAGCCCAAACAAGAATGCCACTTAATAGATTCGAAACTCATGCCATGCACAATAAAAGATTCGGAGAATTCAACCATACTATTATTAAAATCCAAAACATATAAGTTTCTTACAATAAATCCCTATGTACAAATGGAATTATTTTTCGTCATTATAGTATCATTAGGGGTTAAGATTTAAAAACAAAACTAATTTTATAAACTGATAGTAATTAAAGGTTTGTCAATGACAATGTTCAAAGAATAGGAAATAAAAATTCTTGAAAAATTATAAAGCTTTATGAGAAGTAAGAAATTAATACAAATTTTTTGTGACATTGGGAATTATTCATTGGGATATAAAATATTCTGGTGTTTCTTTTAATTTTGATCGAACATTTTAATCATGATCGATATTATAGATAGATTTAACTCCAATTGGAGTGATATAATTTGTAAGATTATTTTGATCAAAGTAAAACTTACATGCTCGGCCCTAGAGAGAGTTAAGTTATTGAGAGGCACCGAGAAAAACAGAGGAAGCAGAGTAGAACTTACATGCTCGGACTTCTCCTTTAAAGTGGAAGTTGTCGAAATTAAGAGGCACCAAGAAAAACAGAGGAAGGAGAGGTGGTGCTCCGCTCTGCCCATGGCTCGGATGATGACGAGAAACCCACGTCTCCATCTCCAGCTTCTCATCGTCGAATCGAGGACCAGGCCCAGGCCCAGGCCAATACGGGCTTCATCCGATCGTTCTCCTCCTCCTGAAGCGCCCAAACCCGAGTAGAAGATCTCTGACCATCTATCCGCCGTTATCGACGCCGTTAACAATCGCAAGCTTCCTCCCGAGCTCCGTGGCCTATCCAACGCTATCAGGTATAACATATCTATTCCTCAATTCAATTTATATACACCCCCCTCGTACACTTATCAATTCAGATAAAAAGAAGGGAAATTTGATTGCCCAGTGAATGTTTGTGGAATTGTCTATGAGGTGTTGTTGGGTTTTTTTTTTTTTTAGCTTCTTTTGATTGATTGATTGGCTGCTTTCGATCCTTTGTGAGATTTTTTCAATGGGGTTTCTAATTAATTCACAAAAGATGTGGCCTTTCTTATCAAATTCAAGACATCCATTTCGGGATGCATTCAAAGTAGTGAAATATGGGGTTGGCTGTGGGCATATCTGTGCAATGTGAAAGTGCAGAATCCTACTTCCACCCTCCCTATTGGACTTGCTAAACCCTCTCCATCACAGAAAAATAATTTAAAAAACGTGTGCTTTTTCCTTGTGGAAAATACAGGATCCTTCTATTATCAACCGCGTCCTCTGGGAGTTCTAATTTTCCCCTCAATTCTATTTTCTTTTCCACTTATTATGGGGCTAGTGTGTGTAATATTAGAATTCTAGAAATTAACAAATTTTCTGTTCTGAAAATGGTCACGTCTGTTTCGTTATTGGTAAAAACAAAGTTACATGGAAAAATTCCGAGGGTTTTATTCAAGTATGGAACTGATATCATCATGATCGCCCGACTGTAAGATTCAAAGTCTGGTTGAAACTCCATTAGAAGTCAAAGACAAATATAGCAAGGAAGACAGTTAAATTCTCAGCCAACTTTGTAGTAGAAGCTTGCTGGGAGTTTAGTTTATTTAACCGTCGCCAAACCTCATATTGCCCACACTGTTTACATTTTTAGTTAATTCATGACAAATCTACAACATTCCATGCAGCAGCAGTTCACCGCATTTTTCATTACGTCAAGGGAACTTACGGTTATTGTCTTATGTTTTTCATATGGGCTGGATGTCCCAGTTCTTGACAACCAACATCAAGTCAATGTATGCACTTTGCCAATTCATTGATGTCATTGAAATGTAAGAAACAGGATTGTGTTTCAAAGTCCTCAACAGGGGCTGAATATTAAGCTATGTCATCCGTTTGATCCAAAATCATCTTCTCCATGGTTTACTTTTCAAGCTTTGCTTTCCACATAATTGTCCTATACCACTTAAATGTGGATAAATGGATAATATAAGTGCTATTGACATCACAATCAATCCAGTATTTCATGAGCTCACCGAACATATTGAAGTGGATTGTTATTCTATATGAGAAGCCTATGATCCCAGAGTCATCACCCTTGCCCATATGCCATCAAATCTCCAAATTGCCAATATGTCACAAAGGCCTTACCATGTGAGTCTGTGACTAGCATCAATTCTTCAAATGCAAATTGTTCAAGGTTGATTCCCAAGCATCATTTTGAGAAGGCTGTCTAATGTACAGCCAACAACATAGATGGCCACTGGTCAATGACCCATAATCCTGCTGTAAACTAATTGGTAAATAGTTGGAACAATAAGATTAGGATATATGCTGTTAAAATTCTAACTTATCCTCTTTGTATAAAAAACGAATATAAATAGACCACTGTGGGAACCAAGGAACAGCAAGCTTCTCTCTTCAGTCTCTCTCTTTTCAAACTGTATAATTACATGCACACATTATATGTGGGGACTTCAAATGGAGTTATGGTTTGGTATGTCTAGTCAGTTTTTCAAAAACGAGTTTATTCTGCTTTCCTCTTCTACTGATGGTATTCTGTACAGGACTTGGGCTTTCTTTCATATTTCATATTTTGTTCAACCATGTGTCACCTCAAGAATAAGTTTGAATCTTGATAAATTTTCATTGAACAGGTCAGAAACTGATATTATGAATGTAGTAGAGCAAAGAATATGGCATTCCATGGAAGAAGGCCAGTTTGAGAACTTACCAGGGAAAGGTAAACCCCTGGAGTTGAAGACTAATCCACATGCTGATCCTGCAGAAGACACCTTGTATAGGATTCTCATGAGAAATGGATGTGCATCTGAGTGGGTTGAACTCAACAAGGAAATACGTTGCAAAATCAATGAATGGCGGTTGTCCCTGAAAAAAGCATGGGCTAAAAGACTGGATGGACCTGAGGCCAAATGGGTTGAAGAATCAAAGGCTCTCAAGGCACAGCTGCATGCAATCAATGACAAGGTAACCATTTTAGCATTCTCTCTAATAGTATTTATATGAATAAAAATGTTTGAAGAACCCAATAGTACTTCTATGGAAAATGATGAGTGCAAATGCAAAATGCAAACTAGGTTTCAAATTAAATATTTTGCAGGTTCTTCATTATAATCTCATCGTACCATTTGGGCAGCAGATGTTCGGACTTAAATGGGAGAAAGAATTAAGTCAAATGGAAAGATGATATATTGTGCACTGTGTTTATTTTTGGTATCTTATGTCCCCCACAAGTATGATGTAGGTATTGCAATGTGTTGTAATACTGCATATTTTTGTTCACTAGGCACAATAAACATGCATTAGGGCAATGCATTGGCAGAAGTATTTTGTCATACCCATGTGTAAATTTTAGTGACCAGAAATATATATTTATATAATAACAACTGTGCGTACACTTGTAGTTTTATCTTGCTGACAAGACAATGCTAATGTCCTCTGCTATGTGAAGTAGTGCATATTTTTGTTCGCTAAATGCGCAATAATCATCATGCATAAGGGTAACACATTACCGACGTATTTAGTTATACCTAGAATAGATTTGAGTGACAAAATAATATTATAATACATGTGTGTATGAATAAGAGTTGCAATTCATAGACTTGTAGTTATATCTTGCTGACAAGACAATAATAATAGCCTTGTAGTTGTATCTTGCTGACAAGACAATAATAATAGCCTTGTAGTTGTATCTTGCTGACAAGACAATAATAATGGCATTTACCCCACCGAAATACTATAGGAAGATGATGATTGGCCCTTCGAGCGGTACCCTTGCTTCCTTGCAACTCTCTTCCTTAGTAGATCCTCGATCACTTTTTGCTCAACCACTGGAGAGTTAATTTTAGACTGCGATAATGCCGCCTCCATTCTTCGCTGCATTCTCAAAGCATTCATATATGTCAAGGTAATATATGTTAGGAAACTAAACTAAACAATGAGATACAATATCGAATATTCAACAACTCACATGTGTCTCCTCAGCATGATTTGTGATCCATCAATCTTTCTTCGTGCTATAGCGTCGATGCTGATATAATCAAGTTCAGAAGGAGGAGCCTGCTACACATCTGCATGTATGAGCAAGAACTAGTTTGCAAATGATCGAGAGCCAGATGTATGAGTGGTCTTCAATTTGCTCCAACTCTCTGAATTTCTCTGTGACTTACATTGAAAATTACAAGTAATAGACAATGTAGTTAGCTTATTTAAAATTACAAGTAACAGACAAAAAAAAATACATTTTAGAAGAAAGCATATTAAAAAAATGATTAAGTTTTACCTACATTTCAAATGAAGACAAAGGAAAAAAAATGAATTTTAAAACAGGATTAAGTTTTCTTCGTGCCTTGTTGTTTCCTCTTCCTCGTTTCGCTGTTTATTTTCTTTGTTTTCTTTCTCTTTTCAAGTTAATTCAATGAATGTACCTTGTCCTTCATTTACTGTATCTGGGTTCTGGCACAGGGTGGTTCTTATTCTTCTTCTTTGCTTACTCTTCTTTTTTCTTTTGTTTTCTTTTCCTTCTTTTTATGCTTTCATCTCCCTTTTCTTGTTTCATTTCTTCTATCTTTCTTTCTTTCCTTCCCTACATTCTTTTCTTGGTTTCAGGTTTTCTTCCTTATAATTGTCTCTTATGTTGTTTCTTTCCATCATTTTTCTTTGTTCCTTGTTGTTTCCTCTTCCTTCTTTCCTTGTTTATTTTCTTTGTTTTCTTTTTCTTTTCAAGTTAATTCAATGAATGTACCCTGTCCTTCATTTACTATAAGATCGTAACGAGCAAGCATTAGTAATCAGGCTTTGAGAAATTTATTTAATGTTGGCTGCTGCCTATGCTCTCTCCTCTCTCTCCTCCTCTATTTCTTCTCAGTTCCTTCCCCTTCTTCTGGCTAGTTCCTGTCTTGTCTTCTTTCTCTTTTCTCCTCCTCATACTTCTCTGCCCCTTCCCAACTAATTTTTGTTCACAACTTACTCAATTGGTGGTTGAAGATGTTCTGCACAACTGGTTCCTGGGAACCGGAACCAACAATAACAAAGTTATTACTATTTCACACGTGCAGAAACCTTACTAACTGATGTCATTTAGATAATTCAGTGGCTATTTCTCTCCCAAGGACCTGTTAGCTGTATCTTAGTATTTATTACTTTTTCACCTGTGTTAATATCCATCACCCCTTTTTTTAACAATGTAATTTTATTCCAACAGTAGCACACAAAGCCAGCAATGCAAATGCACTATAAGAGAAATACACCAACAAAAGGCCACAAACTAGCAGTAAACAAAAATAAGATTACATCAACAGTCCAAGTACATAATCGCTATCAACTCCCTATTTAGCCTTAAGGTCAGATACTTGCCTTCTTCATGAGCTCCTGTTAAAGTATGGTGGAACTCAGCTTTCATAGATTTTCACAGAACCTTAATTTCATGCAGAATGAACTCATAGGAAATAAACAAATGAAAAAATTATGATATCCAATACAGCAATGCACTACATGTGCCATATCATTAGCTTTTCAACCACAGTAATTGTTGTTGAAGAACTATATCATTAGCTTCTTGTGTTACTTGCATTTTCCGAGTGAGTCTTATTCTAGGAAAGCTAAATCTAGGAAGAACAAATCGGTGCTTGTTCTATTGTAATTGTTGTACCTTGTGCAAATAATTGTAAAAAGTGTAATTAATTTTGATTAATGAGAGAAACAGGCTTGTACCTATTTAATCAATAGTGTGTGTTATTCGCTGTTCCCGTTTGTCTGTGCATTTCCTGCTGTGCGTGTAGTGTTCTTGGTAGGCTGGCTAAGTCTGGGAGACTGGGACTTAGTGCCGCGCTGTGTACTTTTTTGGTAGTGAAAATTTTTTAGCCCGTGACACCTGGTTTGACGGTAGCGCAGTGTGGCATCTGGAGCGTTGCTCCATCTTTGTCATCAATTGTTGGCTGGTCCACTAGTCACCATATGAACGGATGTAAAAAGTAAATGTGTATCATACAAGTATGTCGGCTCAATCAAGTTTTGGTCCGAGAGCTCTCATTTTGGTCTTACTGGACCCATCTGTGTTCCTTGTTCGTGTATAGTTCATGTCATGCTACGATATGGACCTGACCCATCTTCATCCTTGACAATGGAAGAACTTTTCTGAGAATTTACATATAACCCTTGTCTTTTCCAATTTTTATAAACAAACTCTTGTTCGCCCAAAAAGTACTTAGATCACTTCCCTTGGTTTTTCATTAGTAAGTGAAAATGCCAGTTGATGCAGTAATACTCCTGAGATTTACCGTCAGTTATGTTTAACAAGGTTAAATGACTAAACAATCTTTTGAATACCATAGCAACTCCAGTTCTCTCTCTGTTTTCTTTCTTTCGTTTTGCTCCCCTGCTAAATGGCAATTTCAGTTAATTCATAGACAACAATGACAATTTGGTATAGCAATTTGCTTTATTGTAGCCAAACACCAAGTTTGCTACAAACAACTGTAAGGTAAGGGTGTCTTAGCTATGGGTGAAAATAGGTTAGATTGTGGGTCAATGTGGTTCACCAATATTGCTGGGGGAGTGTTGGTGGTTGCATGAAGAGAAACCAATATATTGAGTTTCATCAGTTAATCCCTAAAATTTGTGGAAGCTTACACCAAGATAGGAACCATAAAAACATTCAGTCCTCACTGAAGGGTGCCCAGCTCCACTCTCGTCAGCCTGATTTTTTGTCAGTGTTCATCCATGGTTTAGGCTGAAATTTGTGGAAGCTTACACCAAGATAGGAACCATAAAAACATTCAGTCCTCACTGAAGGGTGCCCAGCTCCACTCTCATCAGCCTGATTTTTTGTCAGTGTTCATCCATGGTTTAGGCTGAACCAAATCAGCCTGTCTGTCGCATGCACCGCATTGGCATAGACTGTGTCTCAGAGTAAGCAGTTATCAGATTTATTTCAAAAAAAGCTGACTGCTGGCTGATGCAGTTGGGAGAACCAAAGAATGTGTAATCGCTATGAAACATTCAAACAAAGCATAAGACTCACTTGGAAAATGCAAGTAACACAAGAAGCTAATGATATAGTTCTTCAACAACAATTACTGTGGTTGGAAAAGGGTGACCAGATCACACCATCTAAACCAGGACAGTTAGTGGGCCTCTTCCTTATTTCTATATGGTACTTGCTGGTGATTTCCTAAATTGTTTCCTAGCTACTGTTTTAGTCAATTTGGAGTCACAAACTGGTAAGGTTTTCATGTTCTTTTCATGAGGACCCAAGCGAAAGATACCTCACAGATCACAGGATAAGTAGTACAGACAAGGATAGATAGTTTACAGGGTAATCTCTTTGATTGATTGCAATTGCATTAATTAATTTTTAGGTAATTTAGATGTTACTGTAAGATTCAACCAACTTAAATGAAATTATTTGATCATGCAATGTACCTGATACTGCACCAGCTATGCCTAAGTGCATTGGTTGGCAACCTGGACAGTGATGTGTCCCTTCTTTGTCAGCATTCTTAGCATGATTAATAGTAACACAGTTTTGATTAATTTAGTCTGTGATGTATACTATATTCTTCAGCTAGATATATGGGAAGAAAGGAGAGTCTAGTTTGATTCTCTTTATACTCTCTTATCAATGCATGGTAAATACTAAACTGAAAAGGAGCAGTTACAAAATTAAGTCAAATAAGACAAAATCAAATGGAAGGTATGGAACAGAGGCATCCAGCTTCTTATCACTCAAAATGCAGGCTTTATTGCAGCTTGAGATGGGTAGTCTTAGTGACAACTTTTAGAACCCCTCTTATAAAGCTGGATAAATGAAAGGTTGGAAAATTGACACAAAAACCTTTCATTCAATGGAGAAATGACCATTACAATGGAGAAATGACCAAAAACCTTGTAGATTGCGTAATAATCATTAATTTTGCCCCACAATAAACAGTTAAGAAAAGGACAACGGCAGCCCCCAAAACACCAAGGTCAAATGGCTTGAATTCCAGCTCTTGAAGGACCTTTTAGGATTTCAGTTGTGCCAATATTTGGCCCCATAATAAAAACAGCGACTGTCTGAAGAAAAAGGATGAACAATGGATGAGCAAGAACCCCGGTTTAGAAGACTTTTAGTGCATCGACAACTACGGGCCCATCAAATCAATGGTCTTAGTCACTGTGTAGCGAGGGGCTCTTCTCTTTCTAGAGTTTTAAGAGGGGTGGAATGGTCTTCATAAACTGTTTAGAGCTAGCAACCGAGTAATACTTAAACAACTAAGCAAATAACCAGGTCTTGGATGGAATCGTTAATTAGGATAGAAACCACGCTATGACACCTCATTTATAATGATGCTTCAGAAATTGTGAGGAAAGATGCTCATTCAATAAGAATAGTAAGAGCTTATCCTTTCATGTCATTTTGATCTGAATTTTATGTACACATGTTGTGTGTAGCTTGTACTCATTTAGCTACATTTAGCATAGCATAGCTCATTCACTAGTCAAGAGACACCTCATTCAATTCGCTAATCACAAAGGAGTACCAATAAGTGCTAAGTATTTACTACTCTAATATTAATTAGTAAATAATAATGATTGATCAGCAACATAGATAAATTCAAGGAAAAAAGAAGAGAACTGCAAACACAATCCAAAAGTAGCCAAAGAAACAGACACCCAACACACCCGCACTTTATATAATTTAGTTACCTTCCACTCGGGTGTCTCCCATTTGTTCTCTATTATCCATATCCACTGGGTGGCCCTTTGTTTATCATACGGGCACTATTTTGGATCATGCCCCTTTTCCAACAACTTCCCCTTTGATTAGTTTTATCTTCATCTATGTACTCTACCAATGTTTCATCCTCGTCATCACCATCGTTGGCAATTGGTTCATCATCATCGGCCGTTGGTTCATTATCCTCATGGATGATCTTTGGTTCAATGTCCTCCCTAGTGTAGCAAAAGGAAAAATCCTCTTGAACAGGGATTGAAACATTTTCAGTGGCTTCTTCCTGTTGATATGGCTCGTTTATCACATTTTGTCCTCTATCTTCATCTCGTTCTTGCGCATCCCAAACTCCTCAATGCTTGACCCGTTCAACGACTTTCCAATTTGGGCCTAATTTGGTATCATTGACATAGAACATTTGATTTACCTGATTTGGTAGGACAAAAGGATCCTCCTCATACCACCGATCCTTAACATAAATACTAGTCAATAGTCACATGTGCATCAATTTGTATTTTAGATTTATGACCAATATTGTACCATTCATATTTGAACAAAACCACTTCAGAACCAGTGATGTATGACAATTTATAAATATTGGTCACGTAACCGAAAAAGTCAATTTTTTCCTCATTGTGGTCCCCCTCCACGACCAACCCGCTATTCTGGCTCTTCTGACGATTGTCGCGGTCTCTTGTGACGAACCGGATGCCATTAACCCTACAACCTGAATATTGATGCACTAGACGGTTATGACCATTTGTCAATCCCCATAGTTCATCAGTTGCTTCTAGAGACCTTTGAGAGCTTGGTTGATTCATCTGCGTTAACATAAAAATTAGACATGCGAGTTTTTAATGTTTTGGAGTGATAACATTTATTGTACAAATATTTTATGTACATGATCTTTGAACCATCTAGAAAACTCTTCCCGTTGTATATTAGTGATGTTGCGTCCCTCGGGCTCATTCACTTGCCTCTTGTGCTTCCTACGCAAGGGGTTGGTGACACATAAATTAGTGTGACATATTGGAAGACTAGAAAGTTTTCATGTAATGCATATAATTAGTTAAACTGCACCACTTACTCTAAATAAGGTATGACCTCAGGAGTATTATACAATACAAACCAATGAGCCATGTGACGTTCCCTATCAAACACATTGGGAGCCCTCATGATAGGTGCAAAGGGACAAATGCGTTGTGGGAAGACATCTAACCCTAATCCTCATTTGCCCCCATTGTTATTCCATTCTTCAGGAACTTCTCCCTTTAGGTACGTCTTGATAAAATTAACACTCTCTTTGGCAATGTATGCCTCCGCGATCAAACATTCTGGCCAAGCTCGATTGGTGACATAGCCCTTCAAGGTTCCCAGAAACCTTCAAACACACAAAACAACAAGATAAAAAACTGAAATACAACACTAATCAACAATATAAAGATGGTAAACGTAATCACCTCTCAATTGGATACATCTATCGATATAGCACCGGCCTAGCAAGCCTAGCCTCACACAGTAAATGAATTACCAAATGAACCATCACATCAAAGAATGCTGGAGGAAAAATCCTCTCCAACTAACACAGTATGAGAACGATCTTCTTCTCAAGCTCTTCCAAGTGGCTCCATTTTAATGTCTTCGAGCAAATATCCTCGAAAGAGTTGCCTAGCTCAAATAGTGTTCTGCATATCTCTTTATTCACATACCCACGCATACCAATCGGAATAAGATGGTGCAGAAGAATATGACAGTCATGGCTTTTCAAGCCCGCTAATCTCCTATTCTTCGCAAGACTTGATATGTAACATCTAACGAAGAAAAATCTCTATCAAATTTAAGAGCACTAGCACTCTACATCTAGTTCCTGTCAATGAGACAGACTTGTGGTCATAGATTATGGAAACGCTATCAATTTCATCATCTGAAACTAAAAATGGTGATCCGATGAGAATTGAATATTTTAGATGTTGGAGAGATTTCTCATCCAACAATCCTACAAAGGCTAAAAGAATATTCAAGTCATTAATTAGGGCATACTAGATGAAAGACAATGAGCTATCCAATCCTGAGCAAGAACGATTGATCTTTGATCTAGTGGATTAACAAACTAAGATGAGTTCTTTTCAAGCTAGGGAGAATGATGTAGATATGGGGCTTGGAAGATCCCAAAGGGTGGTCCACATCAGAAACATGGGTCCTGCACGTAAAAATCCATGATTTTGTACTCTAATGCTCTTAAAACCCTTTAATTGTTTGTGTCATTATCTTTTCTGAGAATCCAGTTTTACTAGGACACTGTCCCCTTTGCATACTAATTGATTTGCATTTGGGCGATTACGCAGCCCTAAATCTCCGATCGAGTGTAAATCAATCTACCAAGGGATTGATCGAATCCAGAGATAGATTCCAACCCCTAGGGCACCCTGACAAGAAGAAAAACACCATAAATGAGAAAAATCTCAAAAAAAACTTTAATTAATTGAAAATAAGCATGTCTACTACAATGAAGGGTTCATTCTTATATAGGAAGGGCTATTGCTAAACTAGGAAAGAGTAATTCTAAACTATGATACCCGGATACCTCATTTGACCTAAGGTATCCATACCGATACGGTCCGATATGGATACAGGTACGGGATACAGCAAGATACGGCTAGGATACGGCTCACTATTTTAGGATACAGTTATCTTGTATTTTACAAAAATGAAAAGGCAAAATTGGAGGAATTTATCCAAAATTGAGCTAGACAACGAATATCGTCTAAAAGCTTTGGTTATAACTTTAAAAGAGTACTTTTATTTTTACATTTAGCCCCCTTTGTTTTATTTTAATATTGCAAAACTCAAAACCCACTAAATATTTGATGGTTTTTTTCCCCCTTTTCACTCTTATACTTAAAGTTTTGCCATTTTATTTATATTTTTTATTGGGTGGAGAAGTGGCCTTTCTTGTCATGTCATTCAATGTCCTTTTTACTCTATTTAAATTATATTTTCCTCTCCTTAAAAAGTTGAAACTTCTCTCTCTCCCTCCATTTTAACTTTGATAACTGTAATTTTTTAAGATTATAAGTTTAACCATATCACCCCACTTTAGACTAAGATTCTAGGGACCCACTTCTAGCAATTAGTTACGTATGATGTATCACATACTACTAAAATGTGATAATCATACCAGTATCTGTGTCTTATTCTGTGTCCGTATTGTATTTTAAGTAATACTGTACCCGTATCTGTGTCCTAAATTTTTCGAGTTTCAGGGTGGAATCCCCGTTTCCCGTGCCGGTATCCGTATCCGTGTCCGTATTTGGGCATCATAGATTCTAAATAATTATAGCTTACTAAATTAAATTAAGTTCTAATCTCAATTCAACATAAAATATGAAACAGATAATTAATTAAAAACTATCTAACTAAGGACACGGATCCCTGATCTTGAGGAGATTTATGGATCAGGTGGTGTCCATCAAAGTGGCCAATCAATGCTGGGCCGTATTTTGGATCTGGCTTGAATCAGGCGGGCTCCATGACTGGGTCACATATGAACATATGTGGTCTGCTCAGGGGGAGCATCCAACTGGGCCCCAAGCTTGGTCTTGCACTTAGGTTTTTCCATGTTTCACGTAAGTCCATTGAATCCTCTAGGTGTGACTTCTGGGCTTATCTAAACTCAAAAGCGTCCCAAAGTGTCACTATAAAGGCCTCGATTGCATTTCTGCATGTTATAGTAATAAAAATGGGTAGGTCATGGGAAAATGAAGATATTGAAAATGGAAGTCATTTGATAGTGTGCATGTCATGTTACAGGTTATCAACATGGAGTGGGGAAACTTCCGTTCATCTCATCTTCCAATAACAGAATACGATCATGCATTAGATGTTGAGAGCTTGAACCCTGGTGAACAGGAAATTTTTTAATTTGAATTTCTTGCCATGTAGTTTTTGCTTGGCAGATTTGGCTAGATTATGTGCAGAGATTAACTTTTGAATGTTGACAAATCTTCAAGAAGATGATTTCGGGAATGTATTTTGGAGATATTGTATGCAGAGTGCTACATCGGATGGCTAAAGAAGCTGCCTTTTATGGTGATACTGTTCCTCCCATTCTTAATGTTCCATTCCTATTGAAGTGTGTTATTTCTATGCCTTTTTTTTTTCTGGAAGAACCTGGTTATCTATCCTTTCTTGTTTCATGGATTAAATCATACTCCGCTTCATCACGCAGAACCTTTTTGAAAAGATTATATGGAAAGAGTGAACTTTGTCAGTTGCATAAAATATTAAACTAATGGGTATCTCTCTCTTTCTCTCGCTCTTTCTCTCTCTCTCTCAATAAGAATATACTTCATTGATTGCACCAATCCACTTATTGGTGTACTGGAAAGAATGTTGTGAGAGTGCACAATTCTTTTGATTTGATCACTTGAGTGAGTACCTAATAGTATTCTTTGATGTAATGTTGTCCCTATGGATTTATCTGTTATCAACTTAGATTATGGAATTTATTGAGTACTGTAACCAGTCATCCTTCTGTTGCGTGATATCTTCTGCTTCTAGTCAAAGTTTTTGGTGAACAAGCATTGTATTACAAACAGAGCGAGGGCAAAATTTCCAAAGAAGCAAATCAAATGACAGCCCACAGGCACCAAAAAAAAAAAAAAAAGTAAAGAAGCACACAACAACTAGAGCAGACCCATAAGCAAGAGAGTATGTATTCTCAAAAAGCAACTACTTGTCGATGCATTGCAAGAATGAAGAGCTATCACACAGCAAAACTGAAGTTCAGGCTTGGTGAAAACACTACTTGAGTATTTTTAATCACAAATATTTAAATGTTACTTTGGCATCCATTAAGTTGGAGAGCACACATGTTGCTGTCAAGTCTATTTGAAAAGTTCACATCTGTCCCACTTTGAAAACCACCTCACACATTGGTGGGTTGCAGTAGTTGATCTACCGGTCTTTGTAATGATGGTTTCACATTTACTTTTTAGTTGCTGTTTGGAAATTTCAAATCTATCTTCAAATGCATGTTGGTCATTGGCTGTGGCTACATTTAAAGTAATTGATGAATCTTTGTAAATTCTCTAGCTTATTTGGGTTTTCAGTTTCATTGCTTATTGAGCATTGACTGTTTTGATGTGACATTTTGGATTTGATATTGGTCTTTTAATTGACTATATCGAACCTGTGGCCAACATGACTATATATCAGTTCTAAGTTAGCTGTTTTAACATGGCATTTTTGTTGCATGCCTTTACTTGAAATACTTTCTTCCTAATGTCCAGCAGCTGAAATTTGTCTTTGCTAAAGTTCCATGTCTACCCCTTGTGTTTGTGTCTTCGTGATTCTGCAATTGATGAACCTTTCTATTCGGTTGTATAATTCGAAAGGAATTGAAGGTTGTGATGCAATAACTAAGTTGTGTGTTGGAATGATTATGCAGGACACCTGATGTGTCTGCCATGCATCATGACACCTCCCCTGATCTTCGAGTGGTTGGGAGTAAGTTGAAGGATGTTTTGTGGGTATGATTTTCTTGCTGAACGTTGCCTAAACTTCTAGCTTCTATTAAATAAATGCTTTAGCTAACTGGATGGGCCCTCATGGATATGGCTAGCTAACTATGACTCAAAAACAGTACGTATCATTTGGATATGCAACCTATAGAAGTCATTCATATTCTACGACTCAAAACCATTGCATATCACTGGGATATGCAATCATCACCATTCACAGCTTGTTCATATTCAAAGAGGGATGACGTTATTGATGTGGAAGGGTGATAACCTCAGAGAAATGTCATTTGTTATTGGAGATATGGAATTCATGGAGAATCTTGAGCAACCATGATGCTTTTTCACCCAGTACTGATGGGTGTCAGGATGTACTTGAAGCTCATCAGATGGGTTTTGGGTTGTAAAGTTTGAAAAGCCACCAACCTCCTCAAGGTGCTTTTTCTTTTTTTCCCTTTGTTTCCCCACAATGCAAATGTAACTTGAATGCACAACTGACAACCCAATGGTTGTGATAATGAGCACCTTCTAACTCTACAAATAGGCTTTTTTTTATAAACCAAATGCTTATTGGAAGTGGTGGCTATCTGGTTCGCCATAATATCTGATGCATCTTATATTTTGCTTAATTTCTTCAGAGTTCCAAACAAGCACAGAGCATTAATATTTGATGGTTCTTAGCTTCTCTTATTTTGCCTTATCTCAGATTTCCAACTTCTCCCTGAAAATACACAAAGTGGTTGTAAAGCTCTGTGACATTATCACAAACGTGGAGCCTGTTTGGCAGCTACTGGAATCTTGGGAAACTTGAAGAAACAGGGAAGAGACACCATAAGAGATGGTGAGAAGCAGAGGACGGTGATAGCCATGGGCGGAGGGCTATTTGAGCACTACACTAAATTCCGCCAGTGCTTAGAGATCACCCTCAAAGAGTTGCTTGGAGAAAAGGTTGCGGGCACCATTGTAATTGAGCATGCTGATGATGGTTCAGGCATCAGAGCAGCCCTTCTCGCTGCATCTCACTCTTAGTATCATGTGTATGAGTCTTGAGTAGGGTTGGGATGAAGCGCAAACAACTTTGTCAACATAAGAGTAAAAGAAGAGGGGAAACAAGACGAAAAAGAAAAGAAAAAAAGAGAGGAAAATAGTGTTGTTTCAATGCCGTCCTAGTTTTGAGATCGGTGTTGGTGAATCCTTAAGTTATTCCCATCCAACATGCACTCCCCACTGAGCATTGGGTGTATAAATTTCATTAATTAATAAATTGCAGGACCTGAAAGTGGACACGATGTTCCCACTCTTGCCATTCCTTTTCTCTTTACTTAATCTGCTAGGTTTTGGTGTTTCATTTTAGGTAGGGTTCCTAACATCTTGGGTGTTATCTGAATCTTCCTACTTGAGAATAAATGGAGGAAAGCAGTCAAAGAATCAGTATGTTTTGGTGGATTGTTTTATTTATAGCAATAAAAGCAGGATTATCAGAAAGGCTATCATGGTCTTTAGCTGTTCTTTATTGCTTTTTGTTTATTGTTCTTTGCAAGGACTTTAGCTGTTTTTTTGGTGGGTTGATGCTTCAGAAATTGGTTCCGCCGAAATGTCAAGACCCTTTTTCTTTAGTGAAGCAATGCAGTAATTGTGTGCATATTCTTTAGTCAAGCATACGAGTGCTCTGTCTGTGTGTTCATGTTTAGAGACAGACATGCTGGCTTATGGCCTCAAAATGGCGTTCTGATTTAACTTGCATGTATATGTACATGCTTCTTATTTTTTTCCTTTTTGTGTGTCAAAAATGTTCACCTATGAGTGGAAAACAAAATGTTCATATCCGGTCCAGCTCTAAGGTGCCCTCCTTCGATCATTCCAGCCCTTTCTGCTCTTTCCCTCCGTCACCGGTGAGTCCGCAACAAAGTGACTCACTCACACTGTTGTATTAACTATAAATAACCACCACCCAAAAAAAGGATATCTTCCCATATTTTTTTTTTAAAAAACCATTAAGCATTTGGGTTGGTTAAGTCATGGGGTAGAAATACTGTTATTGCGACGATATTTTGCCCAACCCTAGCACACATCCACGACGAGACCTTTCCATCCTTCTACACACACTAATTCGTTTGCATCTATTGGACCCTATGACTTGCATCACATTTTATAGTATGTGATCTTATCATGGGGGAGCATCCGGGTGGGCCTCAAGCTTGGGCTTGCACTTGGGTTTGTTAGAGGTTCAGGGTTCACCCAAGTCCATTCAATCTTATAGGTGTCACTGAGGGTGTGTTTGGATGTGAGGTAGATTAGGGCAGAATAAATTGAAAATTTTAAATTTCAAAAATTTTCCTTCTTTTTTGAAAATGTTCAAATCTCCCCCATTCTTTTTCAAAAAAAAGTCAAAAGTCATCAATAAATAACAAAAAAATCTCTATCTTTCATAAAAAAAAGTCAAAAAGATTTCATATCAAGCAACTAAAAACAAAAAGTCATCTTAACTCCATCATATATTATTCGTTTTTTATTTGGAGTTTACTCTACTTTATTTTACTCTACCCCACATCCAAACACACCCTTAGAGTTACATAAGTCTATACTATATGAATACTTTTAAAAAAGTGTATATGAAAAGAATGAAGTTTGTCAACAGCATAAAATCTTAAAATAAGAGGTTGCGAGGCCTCCTATTGTTTTTTTGGGGTTTTTTTTTGGCTTAAATGAGGGCAAACGGCAGCTAAAAAATGGTAAAAGAAAAAAAAATCATAAAACAACTAATCTAGAGCAGAGTTCATAAGCAGGCAAAGAAGTGTATACATAAGCAAAAAGCGTAGGCCGAGAGACGAGCAAAAGACTATGCATTCTCAAAAAACGTCAGACTTCAAGATGCTTGCAATAAGGAAGAGCTATCACTCAACAAAAGCTGTAAGTTCAGGCATGATGAAAACTTGTCAGAGTGTATTTAATAAAGAATATTCAACTGTGACTTTGGTATCCATTAGTGTTGTTGTTTGGAAAGTTCAAATCTTATCCCCAATTGTATATTAGCCATTGGTTATTTGGTTGGGGATTACATTTCAAGTAATTGGCTAATCTCTGCAACTTCTCTAGCTTATGATTATTAATTGAGCATTGGTTATTATGACATAACATTTTTTATTTCGTTATACGTCTTGCAATTGATCATTATATGGATAATGTGACCAACATGAGTATGTATGAGTTCTATGAAGTTGTTTTAATATGGAATTTTTGTTGCATGCCCTGACCAGCAGTTGTTTTTTCATGAGTATTTAATTCGAGCATTAAGCTTGAGCTTGGTCTTACAGGAAGGATATCTAATTACAACATCCTAATTACATTGCCAAAGAGGGACTAGAGTCTAGAAGCGTGGAGAAGTGGGAGCCACTTCATACTCTGTACATGACCAAAGAGGGATTAGCTAGTATATTTCTCATCAAGGTGTGTCACACCGCTGCAAGATATCCACGACATGTTTCATGGAAGGCCTATGAGAAGGCTCTGTCACTGTGCAGTTGAGCCCCAAGTTGAACACCAAAATCATCTCATTCAAGTAGATAGGTTCTTGTTTAAGCTCCTCATCAAGTGCGTCCACCAAGTCTTTTTCCTCCTGCAAATGATGCCACGCCCATTCCACAAGACCGTTGCACCCATCACACGTGCAGCATGCTTTCTTTCCTGTCGTTAGCTCAAGCAGCACAACCCCAAAGCTATACACATCGCATTTCTCATTGGCTCGAGCCCATATTGCGTACTCTGGAGCAATGTACCCAAAAGTGCCGGCTATTGTGGATAGGGTCTCGGGCTCTCCCTTTTTGACCCGCATCCGAGCGAACCCGAAATCTGCAATCCGGGCCTTGAATTCAGAGTCCAGAAGGATATTGCTGGACTTGACGTCTCGGTGGATGATGGGAGGTGAGCAGGAGTGGTGCATGTAGCAAAGCCCCTTGGCCGCATCCACTGCGATTCGGAATCGGCTCGGCCAATTCAGCAGTCTTGATTCCATTGTTGCTGCACCAGTTCTCTTCTGAAATAGCCAGCGGTCCAAGCTCCTGTTCTCCATGTACTCGTACACGAGAAGCTTCGAATCCTCACTGGAGAAGCAACATAAAAGTTTGACGATATTAGAGTGTCGGATCCGACCCAGTATCTCAATCTCTGCTTGGAATTCTTTGTCCAGATTTGCATTTGACTTGTTTCTGTTTGAGATTTTCTTCACGGCCACCACCATGTCATTATCACCCGTCGGATTCTCCACGGAGATCCGATACACCTTCCCGGATCCTCCGCACCCAATAAGGTTGCTTTCAACCAGCCCGTTTAAGATGTCGTCCTCCGTGAAATCCAGCAGTTGAAACGAGATAAACTTCCACGTGTCGAGATCTTTCTCCCCATGTCTCTGCTTTTGCCTGTTGTTCCTATTGCTGCTGCAATGTTGTGCAACGAACCACGTGAGGAAAGCGAGAATGATGAAGCTCGAGATGGACAAGATGGGGAGCAGAAGTCGGGCCGATATTTTGGAGGGGGAATGGCAGGTGCGGATGTTAATGAAGTGGTTGGGGTTGGATGCACATAGTCCAGAGTTGTTGAGGAAGCTGATGTTGAACTCAAGCCTCTCAAACCCGTCCGGGATCTTTCCACTGAGTCTGTTAGAGGACAGATCGAGTTTGTGAAGGCGACTGAGTTCCGGCGGGATCTTTCCGGAGAGTTGGTTTCCTGATAGGTCAAGAGAGTTGAGTGCGTGAATAAACCCGATCGCTGGAGGAATTCTGCCTGTGAGCTGATTTTTGCTGAGATTGAGGGCGTTAAGAGATTCCCACGGCGTGAAATTAGACGGTATCTCTCCGGAGATTCTATTTTCTTGTAACTCAAGCGTCTGCAGCCAAGAGAGTGCAGTCAGCGTTGCCGGAATTTTTCCGATAAACCCGTTGCGATTTAGTCGTGCGGTTTGCAAGTTGGAGCATTTGCCGAGGGACTCCGGCAGCGTTCCGCTCAGATTGTTATAAGAAACGTCGAGCAGACGGAGTTTGCTGCTGTTGCACAGATTCTCCGGCAGCTTGCCCGATAGTCTGTTGATGGAGACACTAAGATGCGTAAGATTGGAAGAATATAGTCCTAATTCTGGAGGCAGAGCCCCAGTGAAGGTGTTGTCGGAGAGATCGATTGCGTACAGAGAAAGTTGCCTGCCAATGCCCGCCGGGATCTCACCGGAAAGTTGGTTTTGGAAAAGATAAAAATACGTCAAATTCACAAGTTTTCCAAAATCTTCTGGAATTGTTCCAGTGAGCTGGTTTCTAGAGAGATCTAAGTATTCCAGGCCGAGAGCCTGAACCGGTGTTGGAATATCACCAGACAAGATGTTGTTGAAGAGATAAACTTTGAACAAATTCTTCAATCTGAACATATCACTCGGAATGTCGCCGCTTAATTTATTTTCTGAAAGGTCAAGCACCTCGAGATGGGTCAGATTCGTGAGAGATGCAGGAATCTCACCGACCAGATTCGAGTTCCAAATCAAGAGCTTCTTGAGCTTCTTCAACCGGCCGAACTCAGGCGGGATTCTCCACTGTGGCCTGATCGAAAGGCCACCGAGAAACAAGCCTTCGAGATTTTCCAGATCCGCCATCTCCAAAGGGACAGATCCGTTGAAGAGGTTTTTGCCGAGGAAGAGACGGATGAGATTCGACATACGACCGATCACCGGCGGGATGTCGCCGGTGAAGTTGTTGCCTTCGAGGTACAAGTAGCGGAGGGAGGAGAGCCGGTCGATGTCGAGAGGCAGGCGACCGACGAAGTGATTCTCCCCCATGTCGAGGTGGTGGAGATTGGAGCAGTTGGAGAGGTAGATGGGGAAGGGGCCGGGGATGTTGTTCCCCCAGACGTCGATTTTGGTGAGATTGGTGAGTTGGCAGATGGAGGAGGGGATTGGGGAGAAGAGGTTCTTTTCATAGAGATTGATTTCGGTGATGGTGCCATCGGTTGTGCATGTGATCTCAGGCCAGGAGCAGTGGTCTCCATTCGAGTCGTCGGTCCAATTGGAGAGGGAAGGTGGGTTTCCCCATTCTCTCTTCAGATTTAGAAGAATTCCCTGCTCCTGCTGCTTTCGCTGTTGTTGTGAGTTTTGTGGTTGGGGATTTGACTGCAAGGGAAGGGAGTGGAGAAACAGGATCAGCAGCATAATGGGAGAAACAAAACGGGATAGTATAATTGTCATCATTTTTGCAAGGAGGGAGCTGTTTTGTGTTTTGCTTTTCCGCTCCCACGTGAGAGAGATATATACGCCGACGCGTGATCGAAATGGGCGCATTGAGCTAATGTTTTAATTAGCTCGTGATGTAAATAGTGCTTGAGTCAATTAGTGTCTGCCACAATCGCTTGAGTGTCTGCCACGGTCGCTCGAGCCAATCAGTTAGTCAATTAAAATATTATTATTTTATTTTAATTTTTATATTCTCACGCCAAATGCACCAAAATCGAGTGAGTCAACCAGGATCTTTGGGCAGAGATACTATTTTCATATATTGTTTTGGGTTTAATTTCAAAAATCAATAGTTTGGGTTTGAATTTGATTTGACATGGGTGGAATAATATGAAATTTTGAGGATTTTTTTATCCATCAATGATAGGTGAGTTGCTTTTCTCTCTTCTTCTATTCTTTGTAATGGTCGAATGTATGATTTCAGCTTAGCATTGACTTTTCTTTTGATCGCTAGTGGATTCTTCATATATTGTCACAAGACTTGACTTTCATGACTTCGTTTTGGGATTTCCTGAAGTTGAAATTGGAATGGCATTTTAGCAAGCTATTCACTTAACCTCCAAAATCATACTTGACTTTCATAATTGTCATGACGTGGGTTACCGCCCTCATCCTCCTCGCCTTTGCCAGTCGCCCACTGCATTCACTGGTGGCCAAGGGCGAAAGATTACGGTCGACATAACCTACTTTGCAATGAAGATGGTGATTGAGAAAGAGAACTTAGTGACAGCTGCCTGTGAACCTGGTCACAACTGCCTGTGCGATTTTCAACTTTTTCGCTCTCAACTAGAGGAGGAAGATGACTACTGCATGGCTGAAATTATGTGATGATGATGTGGGGATCTGTTGTAATTTTCATGAATTAGGATTTAGGGAATTTATACTAGTTTGAATGATTTTCTTGGCAGCTATAAATAGTTGTTCATGAAATCATCAATCTCAAGTACAAATTTACCGTATGAACCATGAACGGTTTAGCAAAGTGTGAATGTTTTCAGTTTGTTGAAGGGTCTATTATATTTGTAAAGTTTTTATTTGACTAATTAATGTAAGAACGGTTTGGAAGAAAGAAGAAATGAATAGTCATGGGAAGGTGCAGAAGAAGAAAGAGGCCATGGTCATACATATTTTCTTAGGTGGAATTGTGGTTTTCGCCGTTACAAGGGCACTAGTGTTCTCCCATGATCACCCAAGTCCTTTTTACAGAAAGAGGAAAACGAAGAGTTGGGCGGCTGCTGGGGATTTTTTCCCCCTTGTTTACAAAAAAAAGAACCTCCTCTTAAATTCTTTAAACTTTGAGTATAAGGTTGTTGGTGATTGGGAACTGACATGAATAAGTTGAACATGGGGTGCACCACAATTTGCCCACTCACACTTGGCATATCATTGCGGCGACAGAGGATTCAGACTCTCTAGATTGTCTTTTAGCGGGCGGGCCCAAATATATAGTTGAATTTTTTGGGCAAATAAGGATTTTCATGTTGGTTTTTTAGATGAATCTAGAACTTCATGTTAATTTTAGAGGTGGACCCAAGATTTTTATGTGATATTTGGACTTTTATGAGATTGAAAATCATAAGAATGTGCTTCACACACAAATGATAATTGGTATATGGGCTCACATTAATTTCATCAATTGAGGGAGTGTGCGAATTTTAACATCCACGACCTTGAGAAATTTTTTTTACTAAGTACACCACAATATTGTTGGCTGATGGCCTTTTGATATGCCATTATTTGTGCATAGGGAATTAAAACATTAGGTTGGCGAGGTCTTCCTAAGTTCATAGCTAGGCTAGACAAGCTAAGCTAGTCTAGACTACCTTCTTCCATATCTAGGTGGGGCATCAAGCCCACATCCATAAAAATGTGGGTCCACCCCTATCCATTTAGCAAAAAAAAAATTTTTTTTTGGTTGGCCAAATGGATAGGACATAGAAATTAAAGGGCTCCCACAAAGATTCAAAATTTGGTGGGAACTACGGGAACTGGTGCCTTCTCCACAAGACCAGCCCTCTATTTCCATCCATTTGGCAATTAAATTATGGAAAGACTATCAATTTCATCATTAGCAAAAACTGAAGTCCAGGCTTGGTGAAAACTCACCTGAGTATTTTTAATCACAAATATTTAACTCTTGTTTTGGTATTCCTATGTAATTAAGTTGGAGAGCACACACAGTTCTATCTAGTCTACTTGAAAAGCTCACATATGTCTCCACCACTTTGAAAACCAACTAAAACATTGGTGGGTTAGTGTAGTTTATTTTAACTTCTCTAAATTATTACGCTTTGATATTTACTATTAAGTTGCTTTTTGCAAAGGTCATATCTAATCTTCAAATGCAAGCTATTTATTGGTTGTGTTTACATTTTTAGTAATTGACTAATAGCTTCAACTTCTGTAGCTCTTTAGCTTTTGATCACTATGGATTTCAGTTTCATTTCTTATTTGAGCATTGATTGCTATTATATGACATTTTGGATTCTATTAGTCTCATAGCTTACTATTTTATGGAACCTGTGGCCAACATGACGAGATACCAATTCTAAGTACGCTGTCTTATAGCATTTTTGCTGCATGCCCTCACTTGCATAAGATTGTTCCTATAGTCTGGTGGGTAAATTATATTTTCTAAAATTTAATGTCTAAACTAGTGTTCATGATTATGCAATCATGAATATTTGTGTTTGTTTATGCTAGATTCTCTTCACAAAGATTGAAAAGAGAGTCATTGTATGTGGAAACTTCAAAGTCATTTCCGTGAGCTAGCTTTCATTGACCAGCTGTAAATGGAAGACTTTGACTTGCTTTTTGACTCAAGCATGGAAAATTGGGAAACTTTGCCTTTATTTTTCTAATTGACATCCAGTGATGAAAAATCTTATGGTAGCCATGCTAGGACCATTCAAGTTTGTAATGTTAACCTGACATGCACCGTACAGTTGAAAGACTTTGACTTTTGACTTAAGCATAATAAATTCGGCCACTTGGACTTTCTTTTTCCATTCATTACATTGAAAACTCCACAGTGAAAAAACAGCAGAAATTGTCTTACTAAGAAAATTGCCTATCTCCTTAATACATTTCTTTCATACCTGAAGTCCTCGAGTTCTAATCCTCTCACTCACGCTCCCCTTTTGTGAGGGAAGCAGAATTTCATATTGAGGCCCATATATTAAAATTTTAAACCACTTCAAACAAGTATCGTTTTACTTTTAAGATATTTTCATATTCTTATTTAATGTAAGTTGATCCCACCATAAGATTTTAACTTATTATGTACAAGACACAATAGTCACTCTAAACTTAATTTATTATCAAAAAATTATAAGCTTAATTTTGAAATTGACATCTTAATTTATTGGTAAGACACAACAACCTCCCTTACAAGTGTAAGTTACTATACCTCACTTGCACAATCTATCTGTTGCTTACATGTGCGAATTTTTAATTTCTTAGATGTGAAAAATGTCTTACAACCGGCCCCTTAGTAGGGGGAAAAAAACCCCAAAATGAAAAATTATATGCTTAATTAATCTCACCTTGAAATCCTATATGGTAAGGCTTTCAATCTTAGTCTTGGGATTTTTAAAAAGCTGGCCTACTGACTAGCGACTACTATGGACTTCCACTACCCCATCCATATGCATTGACGAAAGAAAATGACACAAGATAGCTTATATAAGTGCAGTCGATGACTTAGCTTATGTGGTGATGTGGGTCTTGTTGTACCGTGAGTGTGATGCATAAGCAATTATTGAGAAGATGGGATTATTAGTATTGGTGATTATGAAAAGTAAATTGTTATCTGGCTCGGATCCTCGAGCATCACCCTCATATTTCCTTTGAGTGAAAATCCAAATCATTCAAATAAAACGATTAGCCGTACTGTAAAATATATTATTAAATTTTACTTCAATAAAAATTATTCTTATTGTAGGATTGATTAGATAATTAACAATATGATTAATGCATGACTATGCTAAATATCTTCTTTTTCCTATTCTTAATCTTATAATGTGACTAACTACTGCTGTTATAAAAATTAAGGATGTATCTGGTACATGAGAAGAGAGGTCACTTTGACTAGCTCGAATTTTCAATAAAGGGTTCCGCTGTAGACTTCCATACCTTTAACTCTAAATTTCTCTAAGTGCACATTTGGAAACGATCATTGGAGAGATTCCGTACTAGTTTTCTTCATATTCGTGAAAAGTCCAGATTTGGTAATTATTCTCATTATAAAGTTGATTCTTCAAAATGCTTGAAGGGTCCTCAAAATCACAAAGAAGCCCTGCCAAACCTTTCCCCTCTTCCCCCAACTTTAATACCAGAAATGCAAGCTTGAGCAAAAGGGGGATGAATAGTGAATGGGTGGTAACTTAGAGATAATAGGGTTTTCTTTAAAAACCTACCTTACAGGTCCAACAACGACAATCCGGATACTTAATCATGTTAAGAATGTCCAAAGAGGCCATGTAGTCAAAATCCAGACGTTGATTCCTTATTGATTTTGAGATATCTGCAAGAAAGAAAAAAAAAAGAGTTTAGACAATTCATATTTTTATTCCCTTTTTGCAAAATTCAAACCACATAGTCTCTTCATGAAGCCTAAAATGATTATACGGTCAAGTTTGGCATCTTGATTCATCATGGATCGTAAGAATTGCATGTGATTTTTTTGTATCCATTTTTCTTTGGAGCCCTCATGGGTCCCATGATTACGATCCAAATGGTCCATAATGTTTAGAACGCGTTAAACAGTCCTAGGTCAATTTTCAATTGTTGGTTCCTCATATATTTGAGATATTTTAAAAAAAATTACATCATAAAAAATTATTTTTAAATTTTTGTGGGACCTTCAATGAAAATCAAGCCATCCATCATTTGCCCAAGGCCAAAAATCGCTAGTGGTCAATTTTAAGACTTGATTAATCATAGATCCTCACCATCCATAGCCATCCAGAAGGAAAATGACACATGAGAGCTTAAATGCACTCTCTCTTCTGTAGATACGCTATTCCTTCTGGCTATGGGAAGTGAGATCTACCGATTGATTTGATATTAGATGAGCAGCCATACTGTGATTGTTCGGGAGTGGACTTTCGAGCCCCACGCACTACACACAAGAAAGAATTGCTATGCGGTCCGTCAACTATTTCTGTAGGCAGCCTATCAAATGAAATCATGTATTCTATGATATGTTATTCCGTCATGTACATGTATCCAATCTGAGACTTTGATGTTCCTGCTCATGCCCAGAGAGAAAATGGGCACGACCTCCTTTCTCCCCGTTCCACCGCCCAAAACAGGCCGACTGTTCTAAGTTTTAGGGTTGGGTCGGATAGGACCAGACCAAATTGGCTGGATCTGTCGAATCTGAATGGATCAAATTCGATTAGATCTGATCGTAGCTTCAGGTTCAGGTGCCGTACCGCAACCGGTGAGCAACTAAACTATCTCCTGAATCATTTGAATTCGGGGAAGCTTCAGGTTCAGGTACCATACCGCCATAAAACCGAAAAGGAGGGGCACAGTGAACCACTGCCAAGAGGCCAAGGTAGCTTGCTTACTTTCAGCCACTTGTTAAAAAGAAGTGCAGCTTGATTAGCTGGGGGAATGAATGGGAAGGGAATATGGTAGATTATTTGATTCCATTTCTTCCTTTGGTAAGGATTGGTAACACATGGAGAAACCATTCAACATGAATGCATTATGAAACCTTTTATACCATTGTCGTGAGGATTGTTTAAGGTCATAGATTGATTTATTGAGTTTACAGACTTTATCTTTATGGCCCTTTTCCACATATCCTATTGGTTGTTTCAAATATATCTCCTCCTCAAAATCACCGTTTAAAAAGGCAATCTTAACATCCATTTGATGTAATTCTAAATCCATGTGAGCTACAATAGATAAAATCATGCGGACAGAAGAAAATCTCATCACAAGGGAGAAAGTTTTCTCGTAGTCCACACCTTCTTTCTGCGTGAACCCCTTAGCCACATGCTTAGCCCTAAATTTGTCAATGGAACCATCAACCTTTTGCTTAATTTTTAAAACCCATTTATTTGTAATGGCTTTCATATATTTGGGAAGGTCTACTAGATCCCACACATGATTTTTATGCATAGAACTGATCTCATCATTCATTGCGAGTATCTATTCCTTCAAGTTTATTGATTTCTTTGCTTCTTGATAAGAACATGATTCATCCTCATCAATTGCTATGTATGCATAAAAAGTTCCCTCAATGTCAAAGAATTTCTTTGGAATTAACCCACAAGAAGAACGATGAAGGGCATTTTGATCACTCCCATTTGCCTCTAAGTTCGTAGGATTTCTCCCACTAAGTCCAGCAGGTGATGTTGGTTCCCCTGAAAGCCGGATTCATCTCTTTCAAAAAGTTCGATGGATACCCTTGTCTTCTTCTTTTCAAGGTATTGAAACTCGAAGAAATCTACATCATGAGATTCCATTTCAATCAATCTGCCATTAACACCCTCATGAACTAAAACGTATCCTTTTGACAACTCAGAATATCTTACAAAGATACATGGAATTATTTTACGCTCTAATTTGTTCGGATGAGGGAGCAGTACATGCCCTAAAGAACCCCAAAGGCATAGATCTCTCAAGGACTATTTCCTACCGGTCCACAATTCATATAGAGTTTTGAAACAAATTTGGAAAGGACTATGTTTAAAATATATACTGCAGTTAGCAATGCACCACCACAAAAGGTAACTGGTAAATTGGCATGAGCCATCATGGATTTTATCATGTCTAAACGAGTCATATTCCGTCTTTCCGCCACTCTATTTTGTTGTGTCGAGAAATACCATTTTCCATGCAAAAACTTTTAAAAATTTCTGAAATATATTCTCCACCTCGATTGGTTCTTAAGGTCTTGATGTTTTTATCAAACTTATTTTGAACTTCTTTTGCAAAAATTTTGAAATAATCAATTGCCTCATATTTGTGGGAAATCAAAAACACACAACCAAAATGAGAAAAGTCATCAATGAAAGTAATAAAATATCCAGTTCCTTGTCTATTAGCGACATTTATTGGTCCACAAATGTCGGAGTTGATAATTTCAAGGGTGGCTTTGGATCTTTCGGCCTAAGGAAATGGTTTTCTAGTTGCTTTTCTAGTCACACATGACTCATATGAAGGCAACTGAACTTGTGTGAGAGATCTAAGCATTCCTCCCTAGCCAACCGAATCATTCTTTCTTTTCCTATATAGCCCAAACAAGAATGCCACTTAATAGATTCGGAACTCATGCCATGCACAATAAAAGATTTGGATAATTCAACCATACTATTATTAAAATTCAAAACATATAAGTCTCTTACAATAAATCCCTATGTATAAATGGAATTATTTTTCATCATTATAGTATCACTAGGGGTCAAGATTTAAAAACATAACTAATTTTATAAACTGATCGTAATTAAATTTTTACAAATGACAATGTTCAAAGATTAGAAAATAAAAATTCTTGAAAAATTATAAAGCTTTATGAGAAGTAAGAAATTAATACAAAAATTTTTTTTGACATTGGGAATTATTCATTGGGATATAAAATATTTTGGTTTTTCTTTTAATTTTGATCAAATATTTTAATCATGATCGATATTATAGATAGATTTAACTCCAATTGGAGTTACATAAATTGTAAGATTATTTTGATCAGAGTAAAACTTACATGCTCCAAGAGGGAGTAAGTTGTGTTGTAGGGCTTCTCCTTTAAAATGGAAGTTGCCGAAATTGAGAGGCACCGAGAACAAGAGAGGAAGGAGAGGCGGTGCTCCGCTCATGGCTCGGATGCTTACGAGAAACCCACGTCTCCATCTCCAACTGCTCGTCGTCGAATCAAGGACCAGGCCCAGGCCAAGATGGGCTTCATCAAATCCTTCTCCTCCTCCTGAAGCCCCCAAACCCGAGAAGAAGATCTCTGACCGTCTATCCGCCGTTATCGACGCCGTTAACGATCGCAAGCTTCCTCCCGAGCTCCGTGGCCGATCCAACGCTATCAGGTATAACATATCTATTCCTCAATTCAATTTATATACCCCCACCTCGTACACGAATCAATTCAGATAAAAAGAAGGGAAATTTGATTGCCCAGTGAATGTTTGTGGAATTGCCTATGAGGTGTTGTTGGGTTTTTTTTTTTTTAGTTTCTTTTGATTGATTGATTGGCTGCTTTCGATCCTTTGTGAGATTTTTTCAATTGGGTTTCTAATTAATTCACAAAAGATGTGGTCTTTCTTATCAAATTCAAGAAATCCATTTCGGGATGTATTCAAAGCAGTGAAATCTGGGGTTGGCTGTGGGCATCTCTGTGCAATGCGAATGCGTAGAATCCTACTTCCACCCTCCCTATTGGACTTGCTAAACCCTCTCCATCACCGAAAAATAATTTAAAAAACGTGTGCTTTTTCCGTGTGGAAAATACAGGATCCTTCTGTTATCAACCGCGTCCTCTGGGAGTTCTGATTTTTCCCCTCAATTCCATTTACAAGTCTGTTTTAAATAATCCCCTCCCTCAATCATATTCCTTTTCCACTTATTGTGGGCCTAGTGTGTGTAATATTAGAATTCAAGAAATTAACAAATTCTCTGTTCTGAAAATGGTCACGTCTGTTTGTTTATTGGTAAAAATTAGAGTTTTGTGTATAAAACTCCATGGTTTTTACCCAAGTGTGGTACTGATCTTATCACTATGGCCTCACTACAAGATTCATGTCTACTTGGAATTCCACTAGAAGACATTGCCAAATACAACAAGGAAGATGATAATATTCTGTATGCCAACTTTGTACTAGAAGCTTGTTGGGAGTTTCGTTCATTTAACCTTCACCGGACCTGAGATTGCCCACGCTGTTAATATCCTTTGTTGATTCATGAAAAATCTATGAAATCCCATCTAGCTGCAGCTCGTAATGTCCCTGCTTATGGGCTGGAATCTGGATGTCCCAATTCCTGACAACCAACATCAAGTTGGTGTATGCACCTTGCCAATGTATTGATTTTATGGAAATGTAAGAAACAAAATTGTGTTTCAAAGTCCTCAACAGGGGCTGAATATCGAGCTATGTCATCCGTATGCTCCAAAATCATCTTCTCCATGGTTTGCTTTCCAAGCTTTGTTTTCCTTATAATTGTCCCATACCACTTAATGTGGATAATATAAGTGCTATTGACATCACAACCAATCCAGTATTTCATGAGCTCACCAACCATATTGAAGTGGATTGTTATTCTATATAAGAAGCCTATGGTCTCAAAGTCATCACCTTTGGCCATATGCCATCAAATCTCCAAATTGCTGATATTTTACAAAGGCCTTACCATGTGAGTCTGTGAATAGCATCAATTCTTCAAATGCAAATTGTTCAAAGTTGATTCCCAAGCATCATTTTGAGAAGGCTGTCTAATGTACAGCCAATAGCATAGATGGCCATTGGTAAATGACCCATAATCCTGTTGTAAACTAATTGGTAAGTTGTTGGAACAATAAGTTAGGATATATGCAGTTAAAATTCTAACTTATCCTCTTTGTATAAAAAAAACGAATATAAATAGACCACTATGGGAATGAAAGAACCGCGGAGCTTCTCTCTCCAGTCTCTCTCTTTTCAAACTGTATAATTACATGCACACATTATATGTGGGGAGTTCAAATTGAATTATGGTTAGGGATGTCTAGTCAGTTTTTCAAAAATGAGTTTATTCTGCTTTCCTCTTCTACTGATGATATTTTGAAGAGGACTTGGGCTTTCTTTCATATTTCATATTTTGTTCAACCATGTGTCACCTCAAGAATAAGTTTGAATCTTGATAAATTTTCATTGAACAGGTCAGAAACTGATATTATGAATGTAGTAGAGCAAAGAATATGGCATTCCATGGAAGAAGGCCAGTTTGAGAACTTACCAGGAAAAGGTAAGCCCTTGGAGTTGAAGACTAATCCACATGCTGATCCTGCAGAAGACACCTTGTATAGGATTCTCATGAGAAATGGATGTGCACCTGAGTGGGTTGAACTCAACAAGGAAATACGTTGCAAAATCAATGAATGGCGATTGTCCCTGAAAAAAGCATGGGCTAAACGACTGGATGGACATGATGCCAAATGGGTGGAAGAATCAGAGGCTCTCAAGGCACAGCTGCGTGCAATCAATGACAAGGTAACCATTTTAGCATTCTCTCTAATATTATTTATATGAAAAAAAAATGTTTGAAGCACCCAATAGAACCTCTATAGAAAATGATGAGTGCAAATGAAAAATGCAAACTAAGTTTCAAATTAAACATTTTGCAGGTTCTTCATTATAATCTCATTGTACCATTTGGGCGGCAGATGTTCGGACTTAAATGGGAGAAAGAATTAAGTCAAATGGAAAGATGATACATTGTGCACTGTGTTTATTTTTGGTATCTTATGTCCCCCACAAGCATGATGTAAGTATTGCAATGTGTTGATTTACTGCATATTTTTGTTCACTAGGCACAATAAACATGCATTAGAGCAATGCATTGGCAGAAGTATTTTGTCATACCCATGCGTAAATTTTAGTGACCAGAAATTTATATTTATATAATAACAACTGTGAGTACACTTGTAGTTTTATCTTGCTGACAAGACAATGCTAATGTCCTCTGCTATGTGAAGTATTAGTGCATATTTTTGTTCGCTAAATGCGCAATAATCATCATCCGTAAGGGCAACACATTACCGACGTATTTAGTTATACCTAGAATAGATTTGAGTGACAAAATAATATTATAATACATGTGTGTATGAATAAGAGTTGCAATTCATAAACTTGTAGTTATATCTTACTGACAAGACAATAATAATAGCCTTGTAGTTGTATCTTGCTGACAAGACAATAATAATAGCCTTGTAGTTGTGTCTTGCTGACAAGACAATAATAATGGCATTTACCAAATCAGTCAATGACTTTTTTTTTCTTTTGTGCTTTCCCCCTGTTATGAACCTATGCTATTGATGTTCTTTCTAATTGTACAAGCAAATAATTGTCATTGATTTTCATACCTCATTTAACTTTTGAGAGAAATACATATGTAGGATTGTTACACATATGGTTGCTAAAAGATTGCAACAATGGATAAATGGATTTTTAGTGTGATCTCATCAACCCCACTCAAAGTGGACGGCCATGTCTGGACAGTCACTTGGGTCTATAGATTTGCAAAGCTTTGGGAGTTATGAGTCCTTTGCTCATTATATTTTGCTAATTGGCCATCACTAGAGATGTAAACAACTTGTAAATGGCCACCAGTAACACTTCCTCCAAAAAAAAAGGTGCATCAATTTCACACATGAAAACTGGATTGGCCGTGAGATGGGTGGCACCAAGATTATCAAAATGTAAAATTGGACATGATTTAGGTTTGACTCCCCTATCTTTTAGGATAACGGTAGCTATTGTATTTTGGATGGAGGGGATAAGAGAGAACAATAATCAACCTCAAATCTTGATTTTGATATTGTAGTTTGCCTAGATGTAGATGACTACTGATTTGGACTAAGGAAGATGGTTGAGCCTGATATGGAATCTTGGTCATCAATGCAACCGCCCCAATCAGCATCACAAAATGCATGTATATTAAGGGCACTAGGAGGAGGCAATCCAAAGACCATAATCGATTGTCCCTCACAGATATCAAAGGATGCCTTTGGCAGCGTCTAAACATGTTGTGCATAGAGCATGTATAAACCAACATATCTTGTTTAGGGCATAGGCAAGATCAGGTCTTGTCATATTCCAATATCGTAAGGAGCCTACTATTCTTCTGTATTCAGTGCCATCACATAGAAGTTCACCATCATATTGAGATAATAGCTTGCAAATGGAGTGGAAATCAGTGTGCAACCATCCATGTTGAAACAAGATAAAATGTCCGTAGGATACTTCATTAGACTTATGAAGAATCCCTTATCTGATCTGTGGGCTTGCATACCTAAGAAAAAGTTTTGGTCTCCCAAATTCCTTGTGTCAAACTGAGATGGGCAAGGTGTCCCTCGATCATGGAAATTGTACCTTCGGAATTACTTTTTGTGCCAATAAGAATGTCCACATAAGCAGTTAAATAATAGTGGATGCACCCTGGCATTTAATGAACATGGGATGATGAATACAGCAAAGGCAAAACCCCATATGGATTAGATAAGAATTGAGGCTTTGAAACCAAACTCTTGGGGATTGTTTGAGTCCATAGATGGATTCGTGAAGCTTTCAAACGTAAGAAGAATTTAGTGGATCCACAAATCGTGGGGGCTCTGCCATATGTACCTCGTCGTAAAATCTACCGTGCAAGAAAGAATTTTTCACATCTAGTTGGAAGGGCCATTAATGAGATAAAGCCTCAAAAAAAAAAAAAACAATCTTGACTAGTTAGGGCTTCCCTACCGGACAAAACACATCATCAAAATTAATCCCATGTTTATCATGGTAGCCATTGGCAACTAGGCGTAGGTGGGCTTTGTCTCTCTCACGTGAGCTATCTGACTTCTACTTGATTTTTTTATATACCCACTTACATCCAACAGTATTACCATCTACCATCAGGTAGGGGTGGAACAGGAGTCCATGTGCCTCGTTTTAAGCTTGAATTGACCTCATCATTCATTGCTACCCTCCAATTGCAGTTTACAGGTCTCATCCCTAAACCTTGTAATCATGTGATGCCTCAATTGTCCAATCATATGTACCCTAACTTGGAGTGTCCACAATAAGCATTGCCCACAATGGGGTGTTTATCCTTGATGGTGTTATGGCTGGTGGGAAGGAAAATGTAGGTGTTGATGGTTTTACGGGTGATGGAATTTGAATGAGAAACTGTTGATTGGTGTGGGGTGATGGATTAGTTAAAGTTGTGGATGATTGGGACCATGGAAAATTGGTCTCATCAAATTTAAATTGTCGAGAGACAGACACGTCTGTCGGAGATTTTTCACTGTAATGCTTATGAATGAACTATAACATAAGAAAACACAGAGTAGTTGTGGGAGAAAGTTTGTATGGGCTATAATGACAAATATGGTACATCCAAACACCTTAAGATGATCATAGGTTTGTCTGATGCTGTAAAGAATTTTGAAGGGACAATCATTTTTGGGAAAGGGTGTTGATAGGCAGTTAATGATTTGGGCACTTGTAAGAAATGCTTCAACCCACAAAGAATATGGAGCGGCTATTGATCGAGAGAGTGCAACCCTTATTTGTGTTATGGCAGATATTGGCAATTTTTCCTTCTAGAAACACCATTTTGTTCCGGTGTATCACTACACCAAAATTGTCTATTCGGAACGGTTTAAAACTGTTCCTAAATGAATTTAGAACGGTTTCAAAACGTTCCAAAAATGGGTATCGCAGAAATTTTGGAACGGTTTTAAACCGTTCCAAAATTTTAAAACCGTTCTAGATTTTCATATTCTGGAATGGTTTTAAACTGTTCTAGAATGTAAAATCTGGAACGGTTTTAAACCGTTCCAAATTATTTCTTAATATATTCTTGCCATTTTTTTTATCTTTTTTAAAACAATTTTAATAATATTTTTTTAAATCATAAGTTTTTTAAATCACTACTAATCACATATTTAAAGAAAAAATAGAATAATTGTGGTATTCACATTCATACAAATGCAATTCATTAATATTATTTTTTAACTTAATCATTAAAAATTCATGTTACATTCAATAATTTCATTTCTAAAAATAGAAAATGGAAAAAATTATTGGGCTTGAGTGGTGACAATGCAGAGACACCTATTTGTCAGTTCCTCAGTTATCTTCTTGTTTCTTATGTACAAAAACTTAAACAAAGCTATTGGAGAAGCATTGGTATGCCATACAGTGACAACACCAATAATAATTCTTGAAATCCAAGTCCAAAAATTTCATCAACCTTGGCAAGAAAAAATGTGACATCGGGCTCACTGGTTATATCCACCTAAAGATTAACTAGCAGATTACAAGCACCAAACTAAAAAAATTGAGAAATATCCATTGAAAGAAATCACAATTTAGGAAGAGAATTATACAAAAGAATAACTATTTTCTCTGAATCTTATCAGAAAGCCAAAGCTAAAAAAAAGAGGAAGGAGGAGAATAAATATATATATATAGGGGATATGCCACAGTCAACATCAAAAATACGCCTGAGAAGGTATTTTCCTCTAAGTGAAAGCATGCCAAGTCTACCTAAGGTCCACCTAAGGTCTTCAAACTTTCTATCACTAGCATTGTCCAGATGCTTTTCCTTCACAAGGTCCTACAAGAAACAACCAACCAGTCCATATCATCTTTGGTGGTTTAGATTGGTTCGTAAGGCATCCGTTAAATCAAACATACAAAATGCCTTAAGTTTACACCAGTGACAGATAAAATTTCATCATAACTTCAATGACTCCGTGAGTTCTAGCATAATAGAATAAAGCCTTTTGGTATTCCTCCCAATAAAGGTATTTGCACCATTTAACACAAATACATTTCTTCGATGCTATATTAGGCTATAAGCTTTCAATTCAACAATATACCAAATAACTTTCCACATACCTGACTCAAGCACTGGAAGTACTTGAGAGTTTACGAATAGGATAGTTTACATTTTCCAATTCTCTCCCATGTAAGCAAAAATAAATAAATAAATAAATAAAGGCATATTATTTGCTTGCAGTTGGTGACTGGTTTTTTGTAAGGCAATTCTGCCCCTATTCAATCTTTTCTTTTCAATCTGTTTAACATAGCTCTCATTAAAGGCTGGATTGACTTGCATTTTCCATTTATGCACCAAACAACAAACAAATTGCATAACTAAGTTAAACGTAGCTGGTTTAAAAGATGCACCCCGCGGTACCTTTTGCATGTAATTGCAATCCGCTTTCCATTAATTTCCAGGTTAGATTCGTCCACAACCTTAATGCTTCCCTTGAAAACACCGTGTGTTGAGTCGTACTTAAACATGTATGCCTGGACATAAAGTAGAAAAATAATTGTCACCAGAATGACTACAAAAAGGTCCAAAGTTAAATAAATTCCACAAGCTATTATTATTTCTTTAACATATACTGAACAGAAACTTGACACAGAATCAACCACAAGCATTTGAATCAGATATATTGTCACCCTTGCTAACCAGTCAAAAAGTTTGCAGCAGATGGTAAAATACTTAAGAAGCAATATGACAAAGATTATCCTCTCCCACAAGAAGATTTCCCTGAGTTTATTATGTCTGTTAAGACCATACAGATTTTAAACAAATTGAAGTTAGTTGAAACCTATAAAGGATAAGGCTAGTGTACAATATTGTTCTAGATAAATATTATTCTTCTAAATCCTTGAGACATTGAACATAAGCCTGAGCCTAGCTTGAAAACAATGAAACCAAACTAAGGAAACTAGCCAACTTTAAAGTTTCTATCAAACCAGGTGGTGAATAAGGCTCTGTTATGACATATGAATTTTTTAGGTAACTGTTGTCACATATGATCATTTCTCATAAATAAAAGAATCTAGAGAAAACAGGGAAACCAAGTAGCAGCAACCAACCAGAAGATTGCTTAGTTAATTATGCCATGAGTACTGATGATGTAACTGCCAATTTACTAAGTAAAAAAGAATGTTTCACATATTAATGAGCTTGGAGATTTTGAAATTTCCAGCCACAAAAAGAAAAACACAAACAATGCACTTCCTTACCATGTATCTGGCATCAATAAAAGGATCATTAACAGCTACCACTTCAATATCATCCCGAGTTGCAGTTATACGCAGAACAAGCCTGCCAATCCGACCAAAACCTGGACATCATTGAGAATTTTAAGAATTAAAATTTCCTAGTGCATAGACTATAAATCTAATACAATAGCCACAACTTTCTAGTTTTTTCAAGTAAAATGGATGAGAAAACCAATTATATACATACAATGTATGTGTGTTTATAATATACATATAATATATGTGTATTATACATAAATGGGGAAGGATAGATAAATATATATATATGTGTGTCTGTGTGTGATCTCAAGACTCATCTAAGGAATATGTGAATGTGGGGCAACCTATAGGACCACCACCAATCGAGGAAGAAGTATGAGCTCAGGGGAGGCTGAAGGCGTATGCTTGGATTAGAGGTCAAATGGTTGATAAAAAGTTTGAAGCGTCGAAGATAAATGAAATTATTGTATTTAGTCTTTTAAACAATAAGTCATGCTGTCCTCGAGCAAATTTAACATGAACCGGTCACTTTCATAATAACTAACAAAATCAGCAAGGGGTCGAGAGCCCACCATTTATTCCAATCTTTGTCTTCCCACCGCTGGACAGGCCTAAACAAAATAATATAGAGAAAAAATAGTTAGATAATTTGGTATCTTTCCTGAATCAAAATATAACTTTCCACAGGAGGGTGCATGCGGCCTAGATGAGGATGGCCTGAGGCAGGCCAGTGAAGTTGTCACCCGAGACACCCATAAAGGCAGCGAGGGCTACGCCCAAATAGCCACTAACAATGGTGGCAAGGCTATGGCCGACATAACAAATGCCATCAGAGACCCCTCACAACCCGCTGGGCACAGCCCTGCCATCAGCACACTGAAGGGCAGCACCTTAAACAAAGGCAACACCTCTATCAGCTCCCAGAACACCACCACATATGCAACATCTTGGAATTTTAATCTTACAAAAAATAAACCTTATAGTGTGATATTGCAAGTCATAAATTAGGCACTGCATGCCAAATTTGTACTATGATTTCATACCTGGATGAGCTTCCAAAGCTGATCTTTTATAGTTTTAGGCACCGCAGGCCAGTCCTGCAGCAATTCCTTGCATCTCAATTCCAAGCAGAGATGGTACACAAGTAGGACTCAGTGCATCATCTGTACTCCCTTGCCCACACTAGACAAAGAGAACAACATTAAAAAATAAATATTCTATTATTTATCAGGCATGTAGATTTTCTATTACTCTATAATAGAACACACTAAACTAAAAGCCAAAAGCAATGTTCCCGGTTACAGTGAATCTTGCATCTTTAACATTTTACAGCACCTTTCTCCATCCTTTCCTACGATACCTAAATTTTGAATATGGAGAGGGTCAATTGTCGAAACAAAGATCGAGAACTCCAGTGGAAAGAATTGGAAATCAATGATAGATAAATGCTAGATGTCAGAATCATGTAAGCAGAGGCAGAGAACCATGCACCTTAGCCAGATATCCTTTCCAAGGAAGTATAAAATACATGTCTTATTCCTATTTTGAAATGTCAATGTCTATAAATCTTAAAGATTAAAATCTGATAAGTTACTCATTCTGGCTTGTCTCATTAAATGAAATTCAACTTCATATCGTGATGGTTTATATCCATACTTTATATTTTATTCATAAAATTATTCAGCAGAAACAAAGATACTGATTTCGCTTACAACTCAACACACAAAAAAGAAAGAACAGGGAAAGAATATTTAGAGAAACTACCCCCAAATGTTTACTTATGATGTGATAACTCAAACATTTTCCAAAAACACTTCCATCTTGCTCGATAAAACCAGAAAATTTAGAGAATTTGCTCTTTCTTTTTCTGCGGCCGATCCAATGTCCGCCACTAGCAGCACTGACTTTAAGTTGAACATAAGGTCAACTTTGTGGACAGAAATGTCTATACCATATATGCCAACCAAAATTAAATTGTCTGTTCCAAGTGCAAACTACTTCGAAAAGCCTCATTGCAGGATCGAAAGCTTTTTATATTAGATTATCGCATCTTTAGTTTTATATACAACTCCCAATATTAAGCAGGGATCAATTCTTTGTGTTCAGAAAGTTCCATCCCTTGTGCATATTATACCTTTATTAATTACTTCAACACTCAACAAACATCAGGGAAACTGCACCAGTGTGATCAAAATAGGACTCCTTCAAAGACACAGATTACAGAGATTAAAATCCTACAGGCATATAAAACTAAAGTCATGAAAGATGGTGCAAAACCACAGGAAGATTTTATAATATACCTGTCCATAGAGACCCCAACCAAAAGTAAGCACAGCCCCAGCATCTGTTAGACAATAAAATCAAAGCTTAAATTTATACTGTGAGAAATTTAATTCACCAAAGTTTATGGGCTGCAGCATCAAGTTGACAAAAAGAAGACCAATAAAATATGAAACACAATTTACACGCAAACCTTCTGGTTCAAGAAGAAATAAAATATTGTAGAAAAGTGTGTGCGTATGTGCGTGCGGGTGTGTGATTGTGTGTCTATGGATTTCTTTTCCTGTGCATCCAGCTCACAAGGTACGGTGCATGGTGTATTCTGCTGGTGCCCCCTGGGGCCACACAAATTTTTTATCGGAAGATCTTTAAAAGGTCATTCCCCGCCTAGCCTTCATCTCCACTTTCAGCAAGACCCTTTCATGGTATTCCATTAAAAAAAGACTCTTTACTGTATTTATTAGCCTTTATAATATTATTTATAAAGAACATTTTAGTTATTATTTTTTTCTTACTCAACACAAATCACATCTATGATGCACGGATACTTCAATATGGGCAAGCATTATGTCGTATCATATTCAATACTTCACTTTTTATGTGTAAAATCCATGTCCCTTACATGTCTATGGTGTCTCCTTACCATATCGAACCCATACTTGGGCATCATAGAATCACATATCTGACCCCACGCCATGTCATCTATGATATGGGTACTCTAAAGAAACTTAAGGATATGAGTATCATGTTTAATTTCTTGCTCAAAATTTATCTCAAAATTGTCAAAAATCTTGGGCAAGCCTCGATATAAGTAAGCCGTGGAAACTCCAATTTGCCTTCGACGAGATCAATGATTTGGCTACTAATCTTGGTGCCACTTTTCATCATGTTCTTAGGTTGGCTAACGGATTTGTGGATGCACTAGCTAAGCGGCGGGTTACTAAGGTTGTTCCTGGGAAGTGGAATTGTAGTTCCTTTTTTTTTTTTTTTGGTATGAGAAAGAGAGTGCTTTTGTTTGGGTTCTCTTTTTAATAAATATTTCTTGTTACCTGCTGAAAAGATGTCACGAATCTTATTCTTGGTCATGTCTCCCCTTGGATGGTATCAAGAGATATTTCAATTTTTTAGTTTCTCAAAATATTATGAGAAAAGTCCCACCAAAAATAAAACCAGTAAAGAATATTTAAAATGATTAAAAAATACAAATAAAAAATAAAAAAATTGTAGGAAAATTTTGTGGGAAAAGCCCGAGTAAGGTAAAACAAGCAATAAATAAAAAAATGTTAAAATAAACATTGTAGGTGAAATTTGCAAAAAAATTGTGATATTAACACTTTTTGTGATATTTAGAAAACATTACTAATATTGGGATCATCAAAGTTCACCATTTTTCTACAATACATATCAAGGTAGTTTTCAAGATATCAACCCATTTGTGACAAAAGCTTCCATAATCCTTTGCAATCAGCAACATGTCTATTTGGTAAGTATAAAAGCCAGTATTTAACTATCTTCCTAATTTTGCATGTGGATTTGTATTGAATATCAATAATAGTATCCCATGAAAAAGTCTTCACCAAACAAAGTTAAATGCAGTGATGGTTCAATGAAAATAGAAAATGGTTCTTCCCGTGACCAATAATGCAACAAGCAGTAAAAATGTTCCAAGCCTAACCTGTGATTGCTGCACTGTGGCGACCTCCACATGCAATGGCCTTCACATAATTTCCAAGCACTTTATATGCTGGCCCCTCTGAGCTCATACTTCCTCTAGGAACAACTAAAGATGTATCTTTACCAAAACTTGGCATCTCAATGCATGGTACAGGATGAGGAGAGGACACCATACGGATTCGAGAACCCAAACCAAGTTGCCCTTTCCCTCCATAGCCCCAACCCCACACCTGACCCACATCTGAAAGTTTGGAAGAACAGAATGCATCAGTTTCTTTCTGATTTCATAAAGTGGATGAAGCAAAAATTTGTACAGAACAAATATGTAGGCCATAAAGGAACACAGCAACAAACCTTAGTGGGAGTATCTCTATAAATTTGATTTTTACTAGCAACACAGTAAACAAGTGAATTTACCTGACAATGCTAATGTGTGACGTCCACCTGCAGCAACCATGACTATCCTTACTCCAAGACTCAATGACACCAAACATAGCAATGCTGAAAGAGTTTCATCACCAGATGTTGAGCTTTCAGGAGCCTGCTTAGTTGATGATAGTCTTCTGCACTTTGTGCTTTCCTCACCACCTCTAATTTCATGACCAGAAGCCATCCCACTTGATCTTGAAAGTTGAGAGCTGGGACTTACTGTAATAGATTTATCTCCTCTATAACTTTTCTGAAAACAAACAAGTAGTTGCATATGTGTCATTGACAAGCAGGCATTATCTAAAATTACCTTCACTCATTGTCCCAATTTGCCTCTCAAGTATTTCTCTTTCCAAGCCTCCCCCTATAGGTTGATCTCCAATGATCTTCCCTGAGGGAACACACTCTTTCCAACCCAAGTGTAAACTTCTCCATTGTCGGTGTTTCCAAAGAACAAATCATATTATCAGGTGAGTTAAAGGAGGAAATTGTATAATATATTTAAAACCTATTCAATTATAGCTTCTGTGATTCGTGACACACACTACAAACATACATGTTTTGGAAATTGGGATGCCCATGAGAAACTTACAATCATAGTTCTTTTGATGAACAATTTTCACTTCTCTTTTCACTTTCTTCCTCTTCGTTTTCTAACAATGAACATGATATTACCAATTGCAAAAAGAAAAAGAAAAAAGTACCTGTAGATGCAACACAATATGTCCAACCCGCCGCAACCTTCACTATAGAAGCTTCCGTTGGAAGTGGGAAGGGCTCTGGAATTTCCTGAACAAATGGAATAAAAAAGTCACAAAGTTAATCACTCTTCAGAAAGAGGAACAAAGTGCAAATTATACCATATGTACCAAGAAAGCTCATTACCACATGCTTCCCAGAAGTCAAATAGCTTTGACCAAGATCATCAGTTGAACCCCACGTAATAAGCTTCCCCATCTCTGACATAACAAGGGACAAAAAAAATAAGACATATCAACAGAAATTAAGATTTTTAAATTCAAACTTAGGGAGCGACTCAGTGACCCTTGAATGGAGTTGAATTAGTCAAGTTGCATGGAACAGCCAAGTCAAGCCGAGTCGCACCCTAAAGCCAAGAGTCCCCAAAAACCTAAAAATTGAGAGAAAATAATTATGAAAATCACAAAAGTAGAATATGAAATCCTATGAATTTCAGCATCGTGTATTATTTATTTAGGATTAGGGACAATTTTCTCCTATGTTGCTCTGCTGTGCAATCCACTTGGATCAGTGCTGGTCGTCACAAAGGGTCCTATGAAAGTCAGAGGGAGGGAAGGGGGGTCTTGCCTTTAGGAATGGTTTGGATAAGTGCCCCCGCAGAGTGTTGAGTACAGGAGAATTTTTCCCCGAGTGGGAGTTTAAGCAATAATATGCAGTCGCATTCAATGTTCATTGAATCAGATGAACATTATCTTAAATCTTTGAATATATATAGATATTTGACAAAAAAAAAAAACATTGTTTTGACCTTCCAAAATGAGTGCAAAAGTACCCAAAATTGTTCAACATCTCCTTAGAAAAAGAAAATTGGAGAAAAAATAGTTTTGGTCTTTTCTCTACAGAATTGGACGAAGGAAACTTGGGAGGTTGACTCAATTCGCTAGGTGTCAAGCCCCAATTTACTCAAGAGAGAAACTGCCAAAATCGTGAAAGTAGAAAGTTTCAACATATTATTCCTTGCGTGTTCCACTAAATATATAGTTTTGAGCCCAAGAAGGTTTGGGTGCTGATGGGAGGTTGAGATAGCCAAAGAAAGAAATAAACAAAAATTGAATAAGACAAAAAGAAATATTTTTTCAGTTAAGTAATGCAAGCATTAAAAGAAATGAAACCGATTAATACTCTTAAAATGCAAAGAAAGATTCTGGAATCACCGAGTCATGGCAAATGCCACAGAAGCAAAGTGCCAATGAGACCAAAGGATGCCCTTGAAATGTGAAACATTAATCTGGTAATACCATTCTATTAATAACACATCTATAAAAAGATTATTAATTATATATGACCTATCATGGCAAGCCACTAATTACAAACAAAAGTAAGATATCTTCACATGTCTCGTATAATTTCTTGAGTGAGTGAGTGAGTGAGAGTGTATGTGTGTATGTGTGTGTTTGTCAAATGCTTCTATACATAAGCAAATAAATAATAAAAATAGAAGGGGAAATCATAAACAAAGAAACCTGCTAAAATCGAGGATAAGAATAAATATAAATCGATCAGGGATAGAAATATGAAATCACAATGCCATCCAACAAAATTAAAACTAAAACAATGTGCAATTTAGGGCCAACACACTCATAGTTGAGTGGTGTTGGCACCTCCGTATCACACACATACCTAAGGATCAATCCTTTGGTCTTCATGTGTATGGTATCACTATTGGCCAGTAGGCCAACTTAGCAAAAAAAAAAGTGCAATTAAGGGCCAACAAATCACAAAACTTCAACTGTCATCATCATCATCAAAGCATTATCCCATTTACTTAGGGTCAGCTCAAAAATAATAATCCAACAGCAAATTTTCAAAATGCAGTCTCCAAAGTAATAATAAAACAAATGAAGAAAGTTTTGTGTAATTGTTAAGGGAAGTCAAAAGTTCACGAAAATTAGCAACGGGAACAAATCCAGAAAAGGTGTTTAATATATTAATGAAAAAAATATATATGTAACAACTCAAGTTAAGAAACAAATACTCAAAACTCATACTCTGGAAAATTGCAATGTCAGTAATTTGTGTTTCAATTCATAATTCACATTCAACACCTACCACAGTTCACTCATTCAATGGGGTTAAGTTCATTTAATTCACTATTCTTCACTCCTTCTAAATTGTAGTTCAAATTTGAAGAGCATATCTGATAGTCTACTTAAATATAGTTGATTCAATTTGCATGGTTTTGAAAATGATTTTGAAAACTAACCTCTCTAAATGAACACAGTTCCAAGTGAAATAGAAATACTGCAATTACATTTATAAACTACACCAAATATTTGTCCACCTAGTAAGAAAACAGAGTTGAAAATTATTTGAAAGAACCAATTCACTTCCAATCCTGGTTCGTATGATCATCGAATATGAATGGTTGTCAGAACTAATACAGTTAGAAGAATGCATTGATATCTAAAGATATCACAAACATTAACTGGTGTAAGGGAAAAAAAGAAAAGAAGGGAGAGAGAGAGAGAGTGAGAGAGGGAGAGAGAGAGAGAAGAAGAAGAAGATGATGATGATGATGCAAGAAAAGTAAGAATTCAGCTAAGCAACTTTGGATTTCATTATGCATACACCCAAAAAAATAAGTACATAAATAAATAATCAAATTTGAAAACCTCACCTTGCTGCTGCAAACATTCAAGAGAAAAACAGCACTTCCCAATCCCACTGCCAATACATTATGCGAAGACCAATCAACAACATTCAAATCAAAGTCATCTTCCAAACCTTGAGCATTAAGCACCTATGCCAAATCATAGACAATAAATTCATTAAACCGAAGTGAATTTCAAAATCCCCCCAAACATTTTAATCATTACTTTTCTTCTTTTTCTCATTCAAAAATCACCACGGTCCCCTCCCTCCATCTATTCCAACCATCAACCATTGCCTATAATTCAAGGTGGACCAAAAAATGGTTCCACAACCAACCAAAGGTGGGTCCCATAGCCTGTTGAAAAGGTGTGGGACCTACATTCGTAATGGAAAAAAGAGGACCCATACACTATCCCACAGATCACAAGGAACTTCTTAGTAGATTATTAACCTACAGTGATAAAGAAATGGATTCACTAAACAAAACAGAAAAATCTAAGAATCTCCATTACCCAAAAGAACAGAACAGAATAAAAAAAATTTACATAAACAAATCATATAAAAAAAACCCTGTAATGTCACAATATAACCCATTAAAAACTTCACAATACAAACAGGTATCGTGAAAAATCTCAGCCCTTGTTTAAATATCATATACACTTCATCATTACTTTCAATAGATTCCTTTCCCCAATCCCCAATATAAAAAATCCACCAGAAAAGATGATGACAATGATTTGATCTCATTGAAATAGAATTGCTGGTCCTCATCCAATAAAGACCCAAGAAATAGCATTGGACAGAACACATGCCACAACTCTCCTATGTCATTACAATGAACACTACAAATGAGTGGCGGTCTTAGCTAGCTGCTAAACCCACATTGAATTTATGCATACCAGCAGAAGGCTAACTTTCTAATTTCCTCTCCTTCGAGGGACAACAATACATACAAGCGTTAGAAAATCCAATGGTGCAAACATCATCAACACAAATCCAAGTCAAAACATCACAAACATCTTGAGAAATTAATCTCCTAATGCATTTGGAAAATCAACATGAATCTCCACAAATTGATCTAAAAACAAGCAAAATATCCAAAAAACACAGATCTGACAAAACAGAGGAAGATCAGATGAAAATCTCAGAAGATCTACAGAGAAATGAGTATAATAATCGGCTAGTTTTTATACCAATAGAGAGATAAGAAAAAGATCTCCAGAAGATGTGACCAATGTGAAGAAGACTTGGAGAAAACAAAACCTTAGCCGTCTTTTCTCTGCTCCTGCGCTGCAACCAAGTCTCTTCTCCTACGCTGCGACTAATGTGAAGAAGACTTGGAGAAGACAAAACCCTAGCCGTCTCTTCTCTTCTCCTACGACCAACGAGAGACAATAGATCCATCAAAAACAAGATCAAACCCTAAACAACAAGATCAAACCCTAAACCTTAAACAACAAGGATCATTTCAATTAAAGCATCAAAGGCAAAGAAGAAAAATCGGGAAGAAGAAAGAGCAAAAGAAGAGCAGCAAGAATGGCCTGTGCAGAACGATAGGTAAAAGTAAAACCCTAAACCCTAACTTGCCTTCTGAGAAATCGGGAAGAAGAGAGAGCAAAAGAGGAGCAGTAGGAACAGCTTCGTGTAGAACAAAAGAAAAGAGAGCAGAAGAGGAGCAGCAGGAATGGCTTCATGCAGAACAAAAGAAAAGAGAGCAGAAGAAAAGCAATTGGATCTCTTTCTTTTCTCAAGTGGGCATTGTGCAGAATGGATCAAATCCATTTCATTTCAAGAACGGCCCAAAACTAAGCCCACAATCCGTTCCAGACTTGCATTTTTAGTGTAGTGTATGTAGTGAAGAAATTTTCTGAATATTCTACATTTTGACAAATACAATATAAATTCATTTAATGTGAATTCCCCACCAGATTTGCAAATATATATTATATTTTTTTATTCAAAATAATTTTTCAACATTATGTTGAAGTCGATGCACATAGTAAAGGATAAAACGGAGTATAATGACTAGAGGAAATGATGAAAAACACATAAAATCCATAACTAGACAATAGTATTTGAGTTTGGCCCCATACATCAAAGTGAATAGTGCAATGGAAATGGAGCTGTTTTACTCAAAATATGAGAAACAAGTCTAGTCCTCTTTCCAATTTCACAACTTTCAACTTTCACAAAGATGATAAAGTTGTGGAAAAGTAAAATGAACAACTACATTTGATAATTGACTCTAATCGAAGGTAATGCATGTTTAAGCCGTTGATGCCATGGGGTAGTAGTTGCGCCTTGAGTAAAGATGAAAACAATGTTTTTTTAATTAAGAGAATGAAGTCCACCTTTACGAGTCCTGTTGGCCAGGGTTGTCTGAGATACCTAGTCTTTCATCACATAAAATTTGATGGAACAATTATCATCTTTGGTAAATTGACTAATTGCAATGAGATTTCTCTCAAGTGAAGGAAGAAGAACATTCTTGAGATTTAGATTTCTCGATGGAGTTTGTATTTCATAGGTAAGGCTGATCATTACCTTTATATAATCTCCCATTTCCATTGTAAGGATGTAGGCTGGAGAGGGTTCTTGGATTATTTGCAGTATGTATAGAGGCACCCCTGTCATGATACCATGACTCATCAATTGCATCTTGAAAAGAAAGAACTACTAACGCTTGAGGAGGAGGATCACTTATTGTTTAGCTGCTTGATAGAATTCATTGAATGGATGCCAACATTGAAGGCAGTATGGCATTGAATGTATTATGTTGCAAACTTGACAGGTGAGTTTTGAAGTAAAGGTCAAGGCATTGTATGTTGTAAAGTTGACAGGTGAGTTTTGAAGTAAAAGTCATGGCATTGTATGTATAGCATTGTATATTGTAAACTTGACGGTTGTGGCTTGAAGTAAAGGTCTCTTTGGATTAATCAGCATGGATGAATGAACTATCTCTTATGGCCTTGGGAGTGTCCTCAACGATTGTTACTGTGTCGTTGACGGCCACAAACACAACCTTGAGGTCGTCTTCATATTGGGCAATCATGGCAGATGGTTGCTCGGGCTTAATAAAATCATCATTTGACTGTACATCAGCAACACTTCTTTGAATGTTGGTTAAATGTCCTCACTTTGAATGGCAGTTTGGACGACATTGTAGTAGCTGTCTAGGCCCTTCAAGATCCATGAAACCTTATCTTCATCTAGTGAAGGCTTTTGGATTGCTTCCAGTTCATTGCAGAGATGCTTGAATTGTTTAATATATCTGCCAACATCTATAGTTTTCCCTTGCAAAAAGGTTGAATCTTTGTCACAGTTCAATATCAAGCAGCTTGCTATGTTGGATGACGAATGTCATATGAGCAACTTGATTATTCTATGAAGTAGGCAACCTTGAAGGACTGATTTAGTAATAGTAGGAATTGGTTTTCCAAGGAACCAACAACTTCTTATAAGATTCTAAATTGTACAACGCAGGTGAGGGCCACAGGGCCACAACTCTTCCAACTGTATTGATCATTAGATGGATCTCATAAAGAAGTTTTTTTGGTGATTATGTACTAACTCTTTTTGTTGTTTGGAATTCTCCTGCTACACTCAGATTTCAGCTAGTTGCTGGTTCTACTATTTGGTTAGAATCCTACGGTGTTCTTGTCTTGACCATTGTATGCAGTAGGTAATTTAGTAGGCTTTTAGTTTCAAACCTTGAAACCCTGCATAGTTGGGTCTCCTATGAATACTTCTCTCTGATTGATGAAAGCCATTATTAAGTTCATAAGCATTTGCTTCCTGCAACAGTTTTCAAGCTACGCATCTTTTACTTGGGAAGCCTAATAAATGTTTTTCTGTCTGGATTTCTGCATGCCTTTGGGACCATGAGGTCCAAACTTCACTCAGGTTAAATGGGACAAGTGCTTGCTGGTCCCATCTAGTGAAAATCCTGCCAAACTAAGCTTTGGTGATTGTTACTAGAAATGTTAAACCCCATAAGAATCCAAATTACAAAGAACTAGGTGGTTGATGCTAGCAAGATTTAAAACTGGGTGGTTGGTGCTGGCAAGATTTAACTCTTAGCTTGCGAACACTTTTGGTCCTCTTATTGTTTTTTAGCTTTTTTTCTGAGTTTCCATCCTAAAGAAGAATAGGAATTTCTTTGCCATTCTATGTATTGAAAACAAACTTTGCTCAAAGGTATCGTACTATGAAACTTTGCAGATAGGATCAGTATTTGAAGGCAATTTCCAATGTATAAACCCAACCCTATTGATTGAGGCTAAGGCAATGATTATGATGATGATGATGATAATGATGATTGCTAACACATAACTTTGTTCCTAAGTATATTTGTCAAATCACAAACTCTTCAAGTGGTTGAATCAAATCGTGAATTGTAGGATATTTTCTACTTTTCTTAATATAGATAAAAAATCTAAAAAAATACTAAAAAAATAGGAAAGATTATAGAAGTCGACAGTCTATTTATTTTTCACATGTACTAACATCAATGCATGACAAATATTAGCTTCTTCACAGTTTTGACAATCGGAATCATATCGCAAATTGTTCATGCCCATGAATCAAATTGAATCCTGAAACGTATTGTGAATTGTAGGATTTTTTTTATTTTTCTAATAAAAGTGAATTGTAGGATTTTTTATTTTTCTAATAAAATGAACAATAATTAAAAATAAAAAAAGCATGAATTCATATGAATATCCATCCATTTTCCCAGTTATAGCAATAAAAGTATAATGAAAAATAATTGAATAAGTTTATCATACAATTGTACTAAGAACATCATGACATATATTAATAAATAATAAATGTATGTTTAAATTGTTAAATAAGTTTTCAGGTATTTATTTATAAATATATTGTTGCTGTTAAATCAAAATATAAAATTAAAAATAAAATTCAAACCATGAATCATATACAATAAGATATTTTTTGAAGTTAAGAAAGTGTTCTTAAAGAAACAAAAAACCAAAAAAGGTTTAAAAGAAAAATATAAACAAGCACCAAACGTATAGTCTAATGCTTTAATTAAATCCATGTTCTTTATTCATATCTCAAAACCACCACTAAGAAGTGAAAATTATTAAGAGGTTTAGTTAACAACTAAATAAACTTTTAAAAATATAAATGCTAAAAAAAGAATAAAGAACGAAAAAAGTAAAAGATTGTTAGTATTAACTTATTAGTTGTATTGATTATCGATCAGCTGAATTACTTGAATCGTAAAATTCGATGAAATGAGTATCGAATCATAGGATTTACACTTAAATCTTAAGATTCACCTTAAAATGGGATTCGCTAAAAGATATGGATTATTTTCCTTAAGATTCGGGATACGAATCAATATTTGAGATACAAATCGTAGGATTCTGATAACTATGCTCCTGAGGCCTTATTTAAATGCCTGTACGTTTGGTTGTCTCATGGAATCATTCTAAAGTTAGTTCCACAGAATCCTCCCGCCTGTGTTTAGAACTTTTGAGGAATCAATTTCCCGTTTAAGAGTTGGGTAACTTTTCATCCGTCATCAAAAAATATATATATGTGGCGATATTTTTGAAATATTATGGTAGTATTTTAATATTTATTTGAAATGACATTTTTCAATCACTGATATTTTAAAAAAGCCCTCAAAATTGAATATATAATGAAAAAGGCATAGTAATATTAGAATAGCAAAGAGAAGATTAAGGAAGTTGTGGAAATTATTTTTGACATTTATTTTATATTTATTTGTTTTTCAATGAGAAATTTTTCATATGTATAAGTAGTATAATCTCCCACTATATTATGGTAAAGGCAACATAGTGGGGCCTAACTTATGATCCATCCAAACTGCCCACGTAGAGGACCCCTAAAGGGCCCACTGAGGAGTACATTAATTTATAACACTAAACTCACTGGAGCCACTATTAAAAAAAAAAGGCTCCACCGGACTTGCCCTTACTCACACGAGTCAACTCAAATGAGTCCACTAGTCAAATAAGTCTGACTGTGTCTACTAAAAACTAAGGCTCGCTATGGTTATTCAAATCAGTGGGATGTCCTTCTCGTAAGCAGGGCAAGTCGACTGTTGTAAATTACTTTAATTTAAGTACGGGCCATTTCCTTACTGTAATTGAATAGTAGACCTTTGATTTGTAAGAATTGAAAATGAGTATCTTAACAACGGCCTTTTACCGCAGTTAAGAGGCGTCAATTCCACCTTTCATCATTCTACCTTTCATCATTCTATCTCCTCTCTGGTTCTCTTCTCTTACCAAAGGACTCTCTTACTTTACATAAGGTCTTTTTCCTTTGCCAGAGGGTTACGGTTCAATCCCCTAACCTAGCTCAAATAAAAAAAAAAAAAGGGTTATCTTTGTTTCATGATTTTTCGTTGAGCTCATTATGTGTTTTTCTTTTTCTACTTTTTTGGTAGAAATAGCTTATTATATTTGATGAATGATTTGGATGATCTCATATTTTAATCAGCCTACCTACCATAGAAGACTCCTATTTTAAAAAGGAGAGCTTCTATTCCAACACCGGATTCCTCTCAACTTATATAATTATTTTAAAAAAAGATATTAAACTTTTTTAAACTATCCCCACCCCCTTGTTTTCCCCCACACACCTCTTCTTCCTCTCTCCTCTTCCCCACTTTTCCTTTATTGGCGACAATTGGTGGCTCCGGATCTCCCTCTCCCTCTCCCTCTCCCCCTCCCTCTCTTCTCCTTCCCCTCTTCCTCTTGGCTGCTCAGCCTCTTCTAACTTTACGCCTTCGGCCTAGCAGGGCTGAATAAAAACACTACTGTTCGACAAGACTGGCCGAACAAAAAAGTAATGTTGTGGGACCGGTTCTAAAAATGGAGTTTGTAAAATAGTACCTGGTGTACAAAATGGAAGCTCTCTTTAAAAAGTGTTTCTTCGTCATGCTCTCTGGTCTTCATTTCCATTGCAGATGGTCCATTTCCTCGTACACATGGGCACATTTTAAAAAACCATGGGCACGTGGGCACATTTAAAAAACCATGCCCATGGTTTTAGAAACTGCACTTTTACCAACGGTTTTGACAGTTGACCAGGTTATTTGGACATCGACCAGCTACATTAATAAAATCACTCTTCCTCTGTCCAAAGAGTCTGAAGGGATCTCATGGGGCTGACTTGGGGGAAGGAATTGGACGCCACAGAGGGGCTTCCTATTGAGTATTGAAAACCCTGGGTGCTTAAAATGAATCTCCTTCCTGTGAATTGGCCATGGGGTTATCTCCAATTTTTACCCCAGTAGGAGTTTAAAATGAATGTACTTCCCGTCTACAGGTTATTTCTTATTGTTTTTGGTCCCACCATATAATTTACTGTATGATAAACTAAAAAAAATGACAAAACAATAATATGCATCATTCATTAACACCCCCCTCCGTCAATCCTTCACTGGGTCCAACACTTATTAGTGTAAAATTTGTGGATATTCATTTTAATCATTTAAGATTTTCAATAGGTAGGCCCATTGTGGATTTCCACTTCTTCAATTTAAAATCTGTGTAAGTCAAAACCAAAAGCATCCAAACTCCTGCAGAAAATAGACCATATCAAGGATGCTTTTCATTGTTGCCTTTATGATAGGTGGATACATGAAGCATAATGTGCTACTAAGTTCAATGATTCGAACATATGAAATCGAGTTCCGTGGATTAATTATCTGTAAATGATCGGCATCATTGAATGTGTTTTGCCATTCAATCCATTCATTATATATTTATTATTCATTTCTTATTTTCTTTAATCAGATGGCTAATAATGTTTGATGAAGGACCTCCAATGACCACAATGATGGACACATTTGGGGAAAATTTTCTTGTATGGGAATTTTATTAGAGCGTTTAACAAAGTAGTCCCACTTTTGTGGGTGCAGGAATTGAAATTTTCACTTTCAACTTATATCTATATTATATTTCGTTTGAACATGTAGGTGCATTTGTCATATATTATATTTCTTTTCCAGTTTTAACTGGAAAATGACATTGATATTTAAGTATCATATTGAAGTGTTGCGGATGGTTAATGAAAGTGACCATAAATTCTTAAGCTTTTGAAGGTATATAGTTGTTTATTCTCTCCTTCAAAGAAATGTCATCAGGTGAAAGGATTTGATAGTATCCACCGTTAACAATGCCTCACAACGGTGGGGAACTTGTCCTGGGATTCAGCAATGTTGACCGCTACACAGAATGAAAGTGTTATGGAAAAACTCACAGCTGCTCCTTCATGTATAATTTAGTTTTATAGGTGCTCCTTCAAAAGCTAATGTCATGTTTGAGTTCTTGCTTCATATTTTTTGCTAAAATTTTTGATGAATTTAGCAGGAAAATAAACATTATCCTCTCCCCCCCCCCCCCCCCCCCCCTCCCCCCTCTCTCTCTCTCCACACACCATTCAAATTTTCTATGAGATTAAACTCACAGGAATTCATATTTCCACCCCCCCCCCCCCTCTCTCTCTCTCTCTCCACACACCATTCAAATTTTCTATGAGATTAAACTCACAGGAATTCATATTTCCACACCCTTCAAATTTCCTATGAAATTAAACTCACAAGAATTCAAATTATTAGCTCCAATGAAGGATTATAAAAGAATAAGGAGAGGATGAGGGGTGATGGATTTATGTAAGGGAAGCAATGTTGATAAGACCTTTGCTTTTTCTAAAAATTGAATTACTATGGTGATAGTGGATTTTCATTTCTCATTTTCCCTCCATTCAATTTCTATTAGAGGGAGGTTATTGGATGGTCATTTTTTGATATACACATTTGATCTTTGTTTTTAGCCACTTTGGCTATGAATTCCTATATATTTCAATCAAACCAACAGTTCGTAGGCATCCTTTCACAAATGAGAATTTCAAGTTTTAGATAACTATTTTAGAATATAAATATATATGTATATATATACAGGGCTTTGATCATGTGAGAAATATTCTCACACACCTACCATGAGAACTTTTATAAAGCCCACTTATGGGTCCCATTTGGGGATGGGACTAGGAGGGATGAAAAGATCTATGTAGGACCACCCCACATATTAAGTTTGGCTCTAATCACATGTCCATAAGCCCTTCATCTATGTAGAAATGAGCTCAACAAACAAGAATATGTAGATATCCAAGGAAGCCATTAGGCTTTTATTAAAAACTAGTACCCTATTCATTCTACTTATTGGAAATGTTACAAATAAGCAAGAGACATTAATAATAAGTTTGAGTTGTTTTAAATAGGATTCATTTGAATTTTATAAATTCTTTTTGTTATTCTCTTCCCTTGTATTATATTGAGTCCTTTTATAAAAAAAAATAAAATTTATTTTATGCAAATGTACTTTACAATTCTACACTAACAGCATGCAAAAGAGAGAGATAATTAAAAAATAGAGACATTTTACAACTTACAAAGTGCCAATCATTCATGACTTGGGAAAGGGGGTTTCACACTTGGTTGGCATTTGGCAACCTAGCCTCTCGCCCAGATACGCACGTATTTAGTTTAACCCTCACTCCCCACATGTGCGGGTTCTCTCTTATTACAAATGTGAGAGTCTCTTCCCACATGTGTGGATAATCTATGGGTGGCCCCCTTAGCTGGGCTTTAGGAAAAAAAAATTACTTAAGAGCTGACATGAGAGTCATCTCTAACTCACAGCTCAAGCAAAAATAAAAAATAAAAAATAAAAAAGTGAAATTCAAGTTGGGCTTGCTTAGGTTGGGATTGAGCTCAGGTCTATATTTTGAAACCCCCAAAAGTCTAAGTTGTCCAAGAGGTGTGTCTGGTACCCCACCCACCCAAGTTGCATCGTTACAGTCAAAATAAGCTATAAGTTGAAGATTTAAAACAAATAATAAAAAAAAAACCAATCCAGGTAGATGGCCCATCAAGAGGTAGAGGTAGACCAAAAAAAAACATTGATGGAAGTCATTAAATCAAATTTGAAGAAGTTTAACTTATCTAAAGATTTGGCTCAAAATAGAACGGAATTGAGAAACAAAATTTATGTAGCCGACCCCAACATGGTTGGACTAAAGCTTTGATGATGATGATAATGATGATAAATAAATAAACATCAATCCAACCTACCTTCACTCACACGAGTCAAATGGGACTCAACCAAATATGGCTGGCGGCATCTGCTAGAAATTCACTGTCTTTCATTACTAGAGTTTTGGAGAGGAATTTAGTATGTTAGGGTTTTTTAGATATAATGTGACATCTTTTTCAAAATTTCAAATTTCAGCCACCTAAAAGGTCTCAAGTTACCTTTTGAAATTCCTGGAATTCTATTCTTTATATATTTTGTTGGAATTTCAAATGCTCCACCAAAATAAGGGATTTGAAATTCCACCGAAAGAGACAACTTTTGAAGAATTTGAAATTACTCCAAACATGAATTTTTGAAATTTTGGTAAAGAAATAGGCCCAGGCTCACCCAAGTTATTCACCTGGGTCATAGGGCTGGTCGAATCTTCAAAGTAGTTCACAAAACAAATTATATTCATTTAAAGCATATGTCATTTTCCTTTCTGTTTTATTTATTTTTTAATCTGCTGTCATTCCTTATTGTAATCAAATATCATTTGGAAATATCTGATACAATGATTAGGAATAACCCTGTTCATGATTGTACTTTCAAAAATCATTAAAATTGATGAATGATTTGGATAATCTCATATTTTAATGAACCTACCTATCTAAAAGGCTATCTGAACACAATATGTTCATTTCCTGCTAGATGGTCCATTTTATTAATACAGTTGGCATATTAAAAAAAAAAAAAACCCTAGGCATTTGCCTTACCCATGGTTTTCCAAAATGCCACATTTCTGATTTATATCCAACTGTTTTGACTGCTGACCATAATGTAATGACATTGACAAAGCCATACTAGTAAAGTTCTTTTCTAAAAATGATGGGATCAACGTGCTCCGTGGTTATTGTTACGACAGCAGAACAGACCTGGATGTGGAGGTGTCAAATGGGCCAGGCCGCCCATGGGGCACGGCTTTAGCATGGCATGACCCAGAAAATGGTATGGCCCGACAGGCACGGCACGCTGACATGGGCTGTGCTGGGCCTTGCTATCCAAGTCATGAGTCATGACACAGCTTGTTTCGCCAATAAAAGTCGGCACAGCATGACACAATGGTCATATTAAGTATTTTGACAGTTTTGTCCCTTCAACAACCAAACACACCCCCCACAAAATCACATTTTCAGCATTTGAGGTCATTTCGACATATCAAAAAGTGTATAAATACCACCTCTTTTCTCTTTTCACGCCACTCCAACTCATCTAAAGCTTTCTGACTTTTTCAAATTGCTCTTTTTAACTTTCAAAATCTTTATCTAATTATATGCTTAAAAAGTTTTTTAAGAGGGCCAAAGATCGAGTCATCAAGAGACAAGCTTAAGGGGCTTTTGAATTTTTGACGTATTTATTTCATTTCAATTTGAGGTTTCATATTTCTATATAGTATATATATTATATTAACTCTCATCTTGTCTCCTTTCTTATATTAATTATCACAAAAAACTCTATTAATATTTATTATATGTATTTTTTCCTGTACTATCAGTCATATGGCTCGTGATCTACTAACAATTTCAATGTCTTATATAGAATCAAAGCAAGCTTTTAGTGTACGTAGGCGTGTGGTAGATAAATGGAATTAGCGGATGAAACAATAGAGTACTGCGTCTGCCTTTGATACTAGTATTTGGCAAACAAGAAAAAGCAGAAGAGGTCAACAATTGAAGATTATGATCCAAGCGAATACATCATTGGACTACAAATATAATTTTTATTTATTTATTTAGTGTAAATATAAAAAAATGTAGTCTTTTACTTTTTTATTTTATTATTATTTATAAAAATTGTAAAGGTTTTGAAGGTAATTCTACTGAAAAACCTTTAAAAGTAGAAAAGAACTAAATGGATCTCTTCTTCGTAGAGTAGGTCGAATTTGACTGAACCACTTAAATATGTGTATCATACTCTTCTTTGTGTGTATCTTTTAATCTTTTAGCCTAAGATCATAAAAATAAAAAAAATAAAAAAAAACACGATAGCATGGAACATTGGAAGCACGGCAGGCCGCACAGACATATGGCATGAAAGCACAACCCGAGGCATGTTGGGCCGGGCCGAGCCCTGGCACAACACAGCCCGTGACATGACCATGCCCAGCGTTGGTCATGTCGTGCCGTAACACCCCTACTTGGATAAGGTTGATGGACCCAATTATATAAAAGTACTCTAGGGGATCAACAATCTTCATTATTGATATCAATATTGAACGTTTTAGGCCAGTCAATCAAGTGCAATGATTTCTAATATTTATTGCTTCTGTATTTATCATCCAGATTTTATTATTTTTAGTTGGACAGCTAGGAATTTTTAATGAGATTATTATCATTAGATAATTAATCTAACAAAGTTTCTTTCCTTTGGTAGGACTCACGCTACACCTCTATGTCTAGCAAACGTCGCAAACCTCTCTTTTGCTAGTGAGTCCAATATTTGAAACTTTGAGCCCTATGATTGAAGATTGGATCTGTTGCTGACAGGAAGATAATCAAATTTGGCTCCCCACCTACCAAATGTTACCTCTGTCCCATTTGTGGGATCATCTAAGCCATCTATCAGCCGGGTTCCACCTTTGATTAGCCTATGACCACCATTTAATGAGCCATTTCCGCTTTCATCTTGCAATGTCCATTTACAGTTCAGTGGTCAGATTTTTATCTCGAACAAAATATTCTAATCACAACAATTTAGCTCAGTGGAAGATCAATACAAGAAGGGTCAAACGAGTGAACGGCCAAGATCTTCTTGACTGGCCTTGTCTCGAGCTCTATATCGTCAACATGGAATTGTAGCAAAGCAAAGTGTCAGCTTTAGGAAAATCTCCGATGGATTAAAATTTAGGAAGCAGTAGGTCCATGAAAAATATAAATTGCTTCTCATGTTGATTCTTTGGCATAGAATACTACTACAAATATTTGGTCAAACAGAAACAGCATGCCATTCCATTCACTCACAGACAAACTTGTTTTATAAAAGTAGGGAATATTGCATCTCAGTCTGAACATCACAAATTGACATGCCATGCCATTCACTCACATCCAAAATTGTATTTCTAAAAATAGATAAAATCTTTTTCTTCTTCTTTTCGCACCATCCAATAGAGCTGGGACCCAAGGGAGATTCCACACGTGCCGAAAGACAGCCCACTTAAGTTGAAAAATAGTTCATTCAAGTGAGAAGAAAGCATATACATGTCTAAAGAAGGGGCATGCCCAAAGTTCAAACCCACCTATTTATTTAATCTATTTTTCATTCAAGAGGGCAGTGGGATCATTGTCCAAAAGAGCATTTCCGTAGGACTCCGAGCTTAGATAATTACATCTTCCTCGTCTGCATTACCTACTAATTGCACCATAATATTTCTCATAAACAAATACAATTTGTTCTATAAGTACTTGCTAATGAAAATAGCCTGCCGACAACACTCTCCCTTCACTATATATGTGAGGAGCTTTCAATGTGGTAAATATGCTTGACCATTTCTTTCTCCAACATGGCTTGGCCTAAGGACACTGCTTGGGTCATGGACTGTTGCATGTGCATGGCAAAAACCTGCAATTAACAATCAATCACATAAAACAAATGCACAAACTGAAAAATTAAATAATAAATTTATATCATTCAACGGTGTCCCTACATTTTTTTTTTTTATATATAATAGAAAGAAACCCTTGAAAGATCATCTCAGATCTGAATTTTTAAATTGTAGTTCAAAATATAGCAGTGAACGAATAAAAAAATTAGCAAATAAATCAATCACAAACTACAAGAAGAGGACATACAGATTTTTACATGGAAAACTCTATTCGAAAAAAACCACGAGTCCTTCTCGGACCAACAAAAATCAAGCACTAATAGCAAGCAATTACAAGATATACTTACAGAGATATACTTACAAATCCTTTCCCAATTGCAACTCAACCTAAAGACTTCAGTTTATCTTGCCAACTACTCACTCTTCACCGCTCACTGCGCTTGAAACAACTGCCTTGAATTCACAAGGTAAATGAGCCTTTTACAGGGAGAAGTCGATCCTCTGCAAACGAGTAGAAATATAAATCTCTAAAACTCAAAGCTTTAGCACAAGCTCTCCAATGGCTACTCTAAAAAAGAATGGTATCTTCAATATATTTTCTCAACTTGAAATAAAGAGATACATGCATTAAGGTTATGAGAAATACCCTTTAAATAACACACAATTCGTACATTAGGATAAGAGTCCTTGTATAATAAAAAGTGGCAGTTTTGACACAAACAGGAAACTATTTTACATAGAAAAGTCGATTTCTGCACATTGGGGGCTCAAGCCAGCTGAATAGACACTTGAGCACACTAATTTCTGCATGAAAACCCTGCCTTGGGTGCTTGAGCATAAGTGCACTCTCGATCGTGCATGTAAATTTTGCATTCTGCAAACTTTTCAAGGCCATAACTTTATTATTTTAGCCCAATTGATGCAAGCTTAAAACTTACAGATATCTATCCAAACAGAGCTTTTCAATAGTAGATAGCTTGCTCCAATCCGACGCTCGGTTTGTGAGTTATGACCTTTTTAATATATATTGACCTTAGAAAATCATTTTAAAATATTCTAATTTGAATTCTTTCTTCAATTTCTTCACATTAGTGTATCCGGTGACTCTTACTACAATCCATTCTTAAAAGAATAAAAAATTATAACTTAACGAACTCAGAATTTTATCCAATAAATAAATTAGCCAATATACAAAAATCCTAACAACCCATAATCTCACCAAAACACGTATGGTTCACAACTACAAGTCCTTGAGCTTGACACAATTATGAAAATATTTTTAAATTCAAATTTTAAACAAACCTAATGAAGATTAACTCATCTAAAAATTGGCTCAAAATAAATGGAAATAAAAAAAATATTATGACAAAGCTTGGAGTGATGACGACCGCGACGACCCGGAATTTGGTCTCTACTTATTTAATTTAGCTAACTAAAACATGCAAGACAGAACCTGCCAGCCCTTGGATTGAAACAAAAGCCGCGCCCTTTTGGGTGCAGCCGTCCACATCAGAAGATTCCAGATGAAACTCTCCAAGATCATCTGCCGCTCTTTCTACGCAGACTTGATCTTTCCTCACTCATGATTCAAAAACAAAGAGAAGCTCAGAAAGACATCTACCCACGTTGCACTGTGGTGTTTTGTGCAGACAATCCCACGGAACTCTCGTGGCTAATAAATGCCCACACGGCTCTATATATACCACACATTACCATGCCTACATCAATCATCACTCTATTGGCAAAAGCTGGTTAACAAACAGCTCTCATCTTTCCATACCAAAATTTCCAATGGCAGTGGTTTTCACACAGAAGCAAGAGGCCTGTGTGAAGGAATCATGGGAGCTTATGAAGCTCAACATCCCAGATCTCAGCCTTCAGTTTTTCACTACGTTAGTATTATTCTTGAATTACAGAAAGTGGAATTCTTATGCTCCCATTGCAATTTGTTTGGCTGACTTGATGGTGGGTGTGTTTGTTTGCAGGATATTAGAGATAGCCCCTGCCGCCAAAGGCATGTTCTCCTTTCTGAAGGACTCAGATGTGGTTCCTCAGAACAATCCCAAGCTCAAGGCCCATGCTGTCAAGGTTTTCAAGATGGTGAGTCTAATCACTAATGTGACTATGGAATCCTCTTATATTTCACTCTACGGTGACCTTAGCAAAAAGGTCTGCCATATGGCAAATCGTAATAGATCCACTCACATCACTGTAAGGTAAACCCTGACAAAATCTAAATTCAAAAAATAAATGCCAACCAACATCATTTGTATATTTAATGGGTTATATATCCAAGGGCCTACTTGAAACTAGATGCCTGATTAACACAATTGGGTAGTGCATGTTTGTTTGTGGTGTTCAGTAAAGTAGATAAAGTGAAATAACTAAAATTCAATTTTTTTCCTGTTTTTCAAAAAAAAATCAAATTTAATTTCATCTTTTTCATAAAAAGTCAAAAAGCAACTATTAAATAAAAAAATATCTACTTTTTCTGCAAAAAGTCAACCACATTCCTTAAAAAGCAGCTAAAAACACCAAGGAGTAATTGTAACCAAATCATATTTTACTCTTTTTATTTGAGGTTTTATGTAGTGGGTTAGCTGACTTTCTTTACTAGTAATGTGAGGCCCATGGGCATGATCAATGGGAAGCATAAGCTTAGAGGGGGGTTCAAGTTCAACCACTGGATTTGGCCTTTTTGGGTACCTTTTAAAATGTGTGGCTGACATCATACAATCCAGTTTTTGGACCATGTACAACCCAATTTAGTGTGGACTCTTCTTAGCTTTCCTCCCACAGGACATGTGGGCCGCTCCCAAGCTGGCATTCATGGAATCTCACAAGTCCTCGTCAGAATATTTTCCAAGTTCATGGACCTGTTGTCCAAGATTTTTTTTTTTTTGTCTTTAATTTTTTCCTTGATGGTGATTGGCGACTCATGGAAGGAGAAAAAAAATAAGTTTTTTCACTTCTTGTTGGGTACATCTGCCAGTCATTATCAACTTACTAATTTTATCTAAGCTAATGCTTTGTATTTATATGGTTATTTATTTTGAATCTGCTTGACAATAACAAAAGCAAAACTCAGTTAACCTGGACATCAATAGACGAACGCCTGCTGGTGAAACCTACCAACTAATGGGAAACAAATGGAGGATAGTGGATTGGGCACCTATTAAAAATCAGTTTTATTTGGACTTCCTTATTTATATCTGAATACAAAGAAATTAATATATAAAGTGGTTAAAAATGAAGATTGAAAGTAAATTTTCAAAATTGAACATCAAATTATACTTTCTTTAGGGAAAGTAGAATCAGAAGAAGATATTACTTGACGCTCATCTTTGGAAACTCACCTCCTACCGTTTCGAAGTGATTGATTTGATGGTGAAAAACGTCAATGGATACACAGCCACTATGCTTGGTAACAAAATACACCAAAACGGGATGGGAAAAATTCTTGTTTTCTCCAATTTCATTTCACCAACTTATCAATGTTATTATAACAATTGATTTTGACTCCAACTTTTTGACCATCCCCCGCATGTTTCCTTCTTTAAAACAGGTTTGTGCAATTTAAGGAACCACCATTTTTGATAAATTATAATTTAAAGATACTTTAAAATATATGAGTACTTGCAAATGCAATTTCAATTTATTTCTTACAACTTCCAGCTATCCAAATGGGCTCTTTTTATGGTGGTAACAGACCTGTGAAGCGGCCATTCAACTGCGGGAAAAAGGAGAGGTTGTGGTGGCCGAGAATACACTCAAGCACTTGGGTTCTGTTCATCTTAAGAAGGGTGTTGTAGACGCCCATTTTGAGGTATGCCTCTAAATTTTTTATGGTTTCATGTTTGTGTAATGCTGAAGGTTTCAATTATATATAATATGCTCGGATTTTTCACAAGAACCAGTTTTTGTTTTTTCTCCTCCTAGATTGACCTCAGTCAATTTGACACTATCTAACTTAAATTCGGTGGACACCCCTTTTCAACACTTCTTTCCATTGACTCTGACTGGCCTCAGTCCCTTATTGATGAGATAATTAAAGTTAAAATGATCATGGTCACCATCACCAAGCTTAGAGATCTGGTGGGCTTGGACTCAGGCTCGGGCTCAAAATTTTTAATTTGGACTTGAGCTTGTCCTTGACATGTAGGATTTAGCTTTCCCACATATGTCTTGGCTGGGCTTGAGCTAGGTCAATTCCTTACCGAATCCAAATTTCACTTTGAAACAAATCAAGCCGTGTGGCCTTTTTTTTTTTTTTTTTTTTTTTTTTTTGTTCTTTGTGAGAAGGCATGTAGGTTTGTATTTTGTAATCATACAATATGACTAGTAGAAGCCCTTCACATTTCACATTGGCAAAGCTTATGAGGAATTTAACTATACACATGTTTTAGACAATCTCTCCAAAGTTTCAAATGTTGGTGCTGATATTGTGTTTTGTAATGTTCAGGTAGTGAAGGAAGCTCTATTAAGGACCATCAAGGATGCAGTAGGGAAGAAGTGGAGTGAAGAAATGAAAGGGGCATGGGCTGAAGCCTATGATCATCTGGCTGCAGCCATCAAGGCAGAGATGAAAGAAGAAATGACCCAAGTGCCCAATGGTGATTCAATGCAAAATTAGACAGGATTTTTTTTTTTTTTTGTGCCTTTAATTTTATCTGGTAAGAGTTCTCAAAACTTGAGAGTATATTTGGCTAGAAGTATTCAAACACCCTTCCCTCATGTAGCTTTCTCTGATTCTAGCCCAGGAGTAACGGTTATAAGAATAATGGATTGTAATTGTCTGGTCTTGTCTCATTGATTGTTGTTGTGTCATGTTGATTTGTGCCTTTGACGCTTGTAGTTTCTTTTTTCATCTTCTTGGCCACATGCCTATTGGCCATTGTTATGTCTGGTCCAAGTCTTTTATCTTGTACCTTTTATGTTGGCATGTGAAAATTGTTGCCTGAGAGCCTAAATGGCTAAGTTGGCTGAGTCAGAGTACCCTCCTGTTCCTCATTGAAACTATATTTACACAACCTCTGTAAATTATGATTCTTCTTTCTGATTTTCTGTGTAAGATGCATATTCAAGCTTCTATAAATGGACTCTTTGAAGATTGACAGGAGGATTTTTCGATTTCACCAGTGAAAGTCCTCTCGGGGTCATTTGTTTGCACTCATTTATTTAATATTATATATGATGCATAAATAAGATGCAAAAACAGTGTGTAAATAATGCGGTTTTGGTATAAAAAAATTTCCATATGAAAAATGTGAAAGTGTTACACACCTATTTTGGATAATATTTCAAACTGTTCAAATCTTTTTTATTGACCCATAAAATCTCAAAATATTTAGTGGAATGCCTTAAATATTCACAGATTCTCCATACCAATTTTGCAAGGGCAGTAGTCTTCACAGAGAAACAAGAGGCTTTGGTGAAGGAATCATGGGAGCTTATGAAGCTCAACATCCCGGATCTCAGCCTTCAATTTTTCACTACGTTAGTATTACAAATGAATGAATATGAGAGAGAGAGAGAGAGAGAGAGAGAGAGAGAGAGAGAGTAGTGCTTTTCTGGGTCAAATGCAATTTGTTTGGCTGACTTGTTGATGTCTTGGTTTGTTTACAGGATACTAGAGATAGCCCCAGCAGCCAAAGCCATGTTCTCCTTTCTCAAAGACTCAGATGTGGTTCCTCAGAACAATCCCAAGCTCAAGGCCCATGCTATCAAGGTTTTCAAGATGGTGAGTTAATGTGACTATGGAAACAAGAAAATAAATAACAGCCCCTTTCACTTGTCTCATTAAATGGTTTTTCTAACAGCCCACCATAATATGTCCCAAGTTTTTGACTTTCTTCCTTGATGGTGACTTTAAAAAAGAGGTTTAAGAATGGTTTTCCTTTCTTGCTGGGTACTTCTGTCAGTCATTATCAACTCAGTTATTTCTCTAAGCTAAAGCTTTGTATTTATATAATTATATATTTTGAAGCTGATTGATAATATAAAAAAGTAGAACTCAGGTAACCTGGACATCAATAAATATGCCCCTAGTCAGATACAAAAGGACTATGGATTAGCTGTTTATTAAAAATCAGCTTCACTTGACATTTTTAATCATCTTATCTAATAAGATGATTATTAGCCTTTAATAAATTTTTATTATGATGGTTTGAATTTTATTGATTAATTTTTTGGTAAAAAAATGTCCAATGTTAATTGAAAGAAATCTATGTTGTCTCTGATTTCATTTCACCAACTTATATAGATTACAGCAATTGATTTTGATCATTCCAATTTCAATTTTGACCATGCCCGCATTTCACCTTTATAAAGCAGGCTTGTACATTTTAAGGAATCACCATTTTGATAAAAATTCAAATGTAAATATAATTTAAACTAAGAGTGCATGCAATTTTCATGTAACTTCTAGCAACTTATTCAAACGGGCTTTGGCAGACCTGTGAAGCGGCCATTCAACTGTGGGAGAAAGGAGAGGTTGTGGTTGCCGAGAACACCCTCAAGAACTTGGGTTCTGTTCATCTTAAGAAAGGCGTTGCAGACGCCCATTTTGAGGTATGCCTGAAAATTTTTGATGGTTTGATTAGGCTTTAGGCTTTAGCCATGTTTGTGTAACATTGAGAATTTCATGATTATATATAATATGCTCCGATTTTTCACAAGCTGTCAATTTTTGCCTCCCCCTTGCATATCAGCACAGGGTCAATTTGACACTCACTTATATTTGGAGGACACCCCTTTTGACACTTCTTTCCATTGGTTTTGAATTTTTTTGAAGCTTTTTAATAGAATGACCAATGACCAATGACCATCCCTGATCGATAAGATAACGTTTAAAATGATAATGAGGATGATTACAAAGCTTGGGGCTGGGGCTGGCTTGGACTAAGGCTCAGGCTCAAATAGCAGCGGCCATGAGGAACTGAACCTTATAAATGTTATAGACGGTCTCTCCAAAGTATGAAATGTTGGTTCTGATAATTGTGTATTGTAATGCTCAGGTGGTGAAGGAAGCTCTATTAAGGACCATCAAGGAAGCAGTGGGGGAGAAGTGGACTGAAGAAATGGAAGGGGCATGGGCTGCAGCCTATGATCATTTGGCTGCTGCCATCAAAGCAGAGATGAAAGAAGTGGCCCAAGTGTCCAATGGTCATTCATACTAAATATAGACATTATTGTTGTTTGGGCCTGTAAATTCGGCTTATAATAGAGTTCTTAAAGAGTATTTGGCTATTTGTATCCAAAATTCCAAACACCCTCCCCATATGTATCTTCATTCTCTGGCTCTGGCCCAGTAGTAACTGTTAGAAGAATAATGAATTGTGGTTGTTTGTCCTCATGTCATCCAAATTCCAAACACCGTTCGCATATGTACCAAGTGCTTGTGTATCGTCATGTCTGCTCCATATCCCTTGTCGGACATTTTTTTTTTTTTATGTTGACGTGTCCAAAGTGGTGCCTCAGAGCCTAAGGTGGCTATGTTGACTGGGCCTTAAAAAACCAATTGTTTAAAGCAAGGTTTTCTTATTTAATAGACAAAACAGAGAGCCGCAGACAAAACAGAGAGCCGCTTTGCTGGAGAAGTTAGAGTTCCCCACTGTTGTTTCTCCTTGGAGCTATATTTATACGGCCTCTGCAAATGCTGACTGATACTCTTTTCTGATTTTTATCTGTGCAAGAGCATATTCAAGCTTTTGTAAGTCGCCAGTGCTCCTTCTCACGACACGCCTAGTGGGCCTCACACCCTATGTTCAATCCAACCTTCCCCAATATGTGATATGGATTCCATGGAGTTTGACTGATACGAATGGACTGAACCCTTGAGTCAAGGGTGAAAAGGGTTTTGATTGAAAAGCTTTGAATTTGTGGGGTCACTGACAGGGAGTTATGATCATTGATCATTGGATTGGCTTGAAGTTCATGTCTGGATGGTCCAACGTGGATCTTTCGATCCATGCCTCTCCCGTGATCTTTGGGGCCCCAAGTGGGCCCTGGTTGCTCTCCTACTCGTTAAGGAGTGATATTTTGACTTGAAGAGCCAAATCGATTGATCTTTGGGCTTTTGTATGAGACCCTTTCATAGACGCTGACTGGGACTGCTCAAGAATCAAATGCTTGTTTCATCACAAGTATTTCAAAATTCCACCTACCTGGAAGGTGTTAAATAGCCTTTTAGAATTTCAAAATTTCACAGCCTTCACCTTTTGGTGAAATTTCTAAATGAGCTAAGTACAAGGGAGCATTCAAAAATTCCTCTGTGTACTGAAATTCTAAAATTCCTCATACTAGATTTTTTGAATTCTTGCAAAGAAACAGGACCTTAGCCGTTGTTTTTGTGCACCCATTTAGTGAATATGACACATACATAATATTTATACACTAGTATGTTTGTGATGCGCTCATTTACATATTACATACATAAAAGTAAAGTAGAAATGGTATCTAATGACATTTTAATATAAAAAATTTTCACCCAAAAACAGGTGTGGAAGTGTTTTGTTGCACACTTCCTTAAATAAAATGGAGCCACTACAAACGATGCGTAGTACCAAGTCACAATATCAACACCCATCAACCTCTTTTCTACATTTTGCAACCCTCAGGGTGGTGGGCCTCCAAATTTTTACTTCGAAACCGTTGAAATTAAAGTTCTATGTCGAACCAATGAAATTTTCATTTGACCTTGCATCCCAAAATATTTAGTTCCATATCTTGAATATTTATAGATTCTGAAATATATGAAAATTTTATGTATGTAATCTGAATTGTTCAAAATTCACTCATGTGAAAATAGTGCCTCCAAACAAGTATGGTAATGAGTTTCACTTACATACAAAAACTTTACACATGCAAATGTAAGGTTTAAGAGGCCATATTCTACTTCATGAGCCTTTTCTCCTTGCAATTTTCAAAAAAAAATCATTTTTCAATTTTATCCTAATTAGAAGGATGTTTCTTGAGATGCTAATACAAGCCTCTTGGTTCTTAATGATTAAAGTCATCAAACTAACATTAATTCAACACACATATGTATCTATGTCAGGTTAGTAACTATTATATCAACAGGACCCTAAGCATGCTATTAGGTTCACTTTGTAGCCAAACATGTTTGTTATTATAGTCATAAAGTATTCCATTGGCTATGGTAAGCTTTTTATAAAGATAAAGTGTTCAAATAACATGTAGCATCCAATCTATACGCATTATACTCGTTATTTAAATTAGTAACATAATATGGGCTTGACTTGATAGGGCCAACTCTAGTTGTTGATTAGGCCTCGAATAGACATTTTGATGGGGCCTATTTAGGACTAAACAGACCCAATTCATGATCTAGCCCTAGAGTTGGGTCCTAACCCATATATTATATGGGGTTGAGTCTGGACCTTAATATGCATGCATAAATGCTCTCAAGGTCAATTGCAGATGTGGGATGAGTGGTCAGGTGGTGCTCAACCGTTTCATACGGTGATGGCAAACTCCTACTCTCAAGCCCGGATTTAGCAATGCAGTGGATCATTTGGAGAGCCAGAAATGATTTTGGATCATTTGGAGAGCCAGAAATGATTTTGTTATAAAGGGATAAAAAAAATAAAGCTGGACAATTCTTCCTATGGAGAAGCCGCCTTTGGCTTTGAGAGTGCATCAACGGCCAAGAATTTGTGCTGCCAAAGAAGCTGAAGCAAGGGACATCCTCTTTGCTTTAGGCAGGATTAAAGACTATGGGGATACCCAGGATTTTGTTATACTCTAATGTGATGGTGGTAGTCAAAGCCATTAGTGGAGAGAAGGAAGCCAATAGTTTCTGATATTCAACATTTTGAGCAAAAAAGTCTGGGTTCTCCATGTTACGGTTTGCGGATGGGTTGTCTTGAGCAGTTTTGAGTTTGTCTTGTGCATGTATTTGTTGTGGTTACCTTTCACATTGTTTTGAAGAAATCAAGAGAAAAATCAGTCACAAATAAATCATACTTTTACTAGATTATGGAAGACAATTCACAGTGGTATTCTGAAGGAGTTTGCCAAGATTGGCCCTTAATTCCAATATGGAAATCAACAGGGTTTGCACGAGGTTTTGTCACAACAATTCTGATTCGCGTCATATTGTTGAAGTTAGTTTCAGAACGGGATTGGAATAAAAGGACTAGTGCAGAAATGTAAACGAATAAAATTTTTGGAATAAAAAATGAAGCGCAGAAATGTAAAAGAATAAAAATTGAGAGAAATGGAATCTTACACTCAAGTACTATCTCCAAGAGCTACAAAAAAGAAAAGAAGTTACAAGAACCAAACTGCCAACTTTTCATTCAATCAGAAACTTCATTTAAACAGCATCTGGTACGGTTTCTTAGGAATAGAGAAAAAAAAATCTTTAAGAGAGGGTCTTATATACACACTGCAAGTAATTAGATTAATTATATGTCAATGGAACAAAGAACAGTTAAGAACAGCAAAGACCCTCTCAGATTAGTGATCATTAGACGAAGCACAAGATAAATGGTATGAAAACTACTGAAAGACTCAAAATTGGATAGCAAAATCAATACACAACACATTCATCCAACCAGATCAGTAGTTTGATTATTTTGGAGCTAAAGCTCCTGCAGAAATTTCCTTATGATCCTCCATCTTTTGAAGTTTCTCCATTGACTGTCGTGTCCTTGCACGCATCTGGCTTTGGTTGGGAAATCCTGAGCTCCTCTAGCTGCCACATGATCAGCAACAGCAGACACATTTATGCATAAGCATGCCAATCATAAAATGGATTGCCTAGATAATGTTAGAGATAGGGGTAAAAACTCAGTACTGATTCAAATTAATAAGAGAAACGCCGACTGGACAAATCACTGAGATCCAACTCTTCTTAAACCACCTGGTAGTTAAGCTACTACACTTTTAAAACATGCAAGGGTAAAGCACAAACATTTGTAGGTTAAGAGTATCTTCACTATAATTACAAACAATTGGCACAGAACAGGTATCAAATCCCAATTACTTCGATGTTCAAATCAGTTACTGTTTTCATCACTCACACTCAGTTTAATGTTGAAACCAGTTGCCTGACAGAGGTGTTGTGGACTTGTGGGGCAGTATGACAAAAAAAGTCTACCGTAAGACCATGACATTGATGATCAGGATAAGGGCAATGGCGTCTTCAATTCTTCATCCCGATTGCTATAGTAACTTATTATCAATGTGAATATCCTCATTGTACTCCATGTCTTAAAATTTTCTCTAAAAAAAAGGAAGAGAAAACAAACACTATTCACAATCCATGTATTTTTAGGAAAGAAACATCATTTTTCACTCGTTGATCCTTAGATATGAAATTCAATGTAGTTTAACAGTTCAAATGATACCTCCTTGCAAGTGTCTTGGTGAGAGGCCAAAAGTTCATCATACTTCAATTGCAAATCTGACTTCTCTGCTAGTAGCTTCTCATACTCAGACAAAGTAGGACCACCCAGTTTTTGTTGAATGAACCTGTCAAACACAAATTTCATCTCTACATATCGAGAGAGAGAGAGAGAGAGAGAGAGAGAGAGAGAGTAGTTGTGGTGTTGGATCTTCCAACATATTCTAGCCCCAGACCACTGTTTAATGTGTTGGATTTTCCAACATATTCTAGCCCCAGACCATGTTTAATGTGTAGATCTCTGTTGCATTCTGCGTATGGACCTCCTATGTTTATGTTCAATGCTGGTGGAGAAGCTAAGGTTTTGTAGAAGACATTATAGGCTTTTAACATTTAAGTAATCATATAACAGTGATGTTAAAATAGACATTATTGAGAAGTTGCCCAAGTTTATATGCGTGTGTCCCAAAAGGGGATTAGTCCAAGACCGTGCTAACTACATCATAACTGATACATTTAAGTTCTTCAAGGTAGATCGACAATTGAGGCCCTCTCCAATTTCCTTAACTTAAATACATTTTGTTAACCCACCTTAAGTGTTTATTTGTTGGATATCCAATCCAAACAAAATAAATACAAGTCCTTTCATCCCTTCTCTGGAATGAAAATTTTCTCCATTGATGTTACATGCGTTTCTACTGTTGGAAAAGACTTCCAAGTTCACAGGAAAAAATATGAATAAAAAGTAGCTCAACTGATTAATGTTGTGAGTATTCTTGTTTTGTTTCTATATTGGAAATAAAAAAAAAAAAGCAATTTACTTCAAACTGGCAAAAAAAAAATGATGCAGGACAATATGAGATCTATCCTAATATGATGAAATTAGATTTGAATAAACAATTAATTTCAAATTATAAGCATGCCAATTAAAACAGAACATTGAAAATTAAGTGGATATTAAATCTAAGATCCAAGGTGATGTCACAGATCCCACAGTAAATAACCCTCTAGATAGAAAGGTTGGATCTTAATGGCAGATAGGACTTCCAAGTTTCTTAGGGCCAATGATGTATATCCAATGGTTTAGATGAAAAGTCTATGATAATAAGGTTCAAATCTAACAAGGTTTAGATCCAGACAATGGTTGGTTCAGATCTGATGTTTGGTTTGTTCAGATCTAATAAGGTTCAAATCCGGACAGTGGTTGATTCAAATCTGACGTTTGGTTGGTTCAGATCTCATAAGCTTCAAATCCAGACAATGGTTAATAAAACTTTTGGAAACGGAAAAGTGAAAGAGATAGAAGATACCTTTATTGGGCTCTCACCAAACTCCAATCCGGAGGCTTTACTAAGATTCTCAAGAGAAAGGTAAGGACTCAAGAGATTCAGAGAAAGAGGAAGAAAGTTCTCTTTTCATTCATAATAATGGCATAACATCACCAAGAAGAAAACAATGGCAGTCTTTTAATAATACCCTAAGGAGAGATGATGACATCATCACACTTAAAAGAAACAAAAGGAAATAAATGAAAATAAGAAGAAAGAAGGGACTTGCGCAAGATGCCTCGGGATTTGTGCGCAAGGGATGTGCACATGAATCCCAAGGGTAAAAACCCTTTTGCTACTTTAAGTTATGGGCCCCCTTTCTTCATTACTTGTTTCTTTGAAAAAAACAAATGGGCCCCTTTATCTTGAGAAAGAACAAGAACCACACAATCACCACAATAATTACGAGATTTACGTGGTTCACCCGATATGGGCTACGTCCACAGAGATTCAAACATGTACACTATTATTGGAAATCACCACACAAGAAGAACAATCCCCTTCTTATGATTACAAGAGTACAAAGCTCTCTCTAGGGTTCTTCTCTGCAGAGCAACAACTCTCTCTCTCTCTCTCTCTCTCTCTCTCTCTCTCTCTCACAGAATAATACAAAAGACTTAATTAATAATACATGGGCATTTACAACCGTCGGATCTGGCCTTGTAACAAAGGGTCCAGATTAAACTAACAGATTACATATTTACCCCAATAAATATTAAATATACCTATATTAGGCTTCACCAAACCATCAATCTCCCACTTGAAGACTAATCACACTAAATAGCAATGACAACAGCAGAACACGACTTCAAATCTCAACACCTTGTCTTCAAACAAGAAGTCCAACTGAAGCTGAGCACAGCTTCAGTTTTTCTATATGCACCACCTTTGTAAACATATCTGCGGGATTCTGACCTGTGAGAATCTTTTTCAGTTTCAACACCTTTTCTTCCAGAAGCCACCGTATGAAGTGATATCTTATGCGAATGTGTTTGATTCTTAGATAAAAGGCTGAATTCTTCGCAAGATGAATGGCACTCTGACTATCATTATACAGCTTGGTATCCTCTTGCTTCTTACTCAACTCTTTCATTAACTCCTGCAACCAAATCATTTCCTTACTAGCTTCTGTAGCAGCAACATACTCTGCTTCTTTATTTGAAAGTGCAACAACATCCTATAATTGTGATTTTCAACTAGAATGTTTTCTCCATGAATTAGGTCGAGCTGACCCAACCCGACCTGGAATGACCTAGAATATACCCAGGCTTTCTTCTTCCTCTCGTCGTGTCTAGAACAAGGATCCAATCTCGCTACCTCTTCCCTTCCGCTGCCGCGGCGATCGCCTCCCGCTCATCGTAGCCTGTCGTCGTCGCTGCAATCGACACTAGCAGCCACTCGCTATCGTCGACGGAGCAATTGCTCCACCAGAACGTTGTTCACCGCAGCTAGGGAAGGGAAAAGGCAACGAGATCGGATCCCTGTTGCAGACCCGACGAGAGGAAGAAGAAAGCTTGGGTATATTCTAGGTCATTCCAAGTCCGGTTGGGTCAATTCAACCTAACCCATGGAGAAAGCATTCCAGTTCAAAAACAGGTTAGGTCAGTTTCAAGTTGGGTAGGTCCGACCTGTAAGCAATCCAGCCCGCAGCAACAAAGCCCTGACATCAACATACGTCAGCGGATTGTACAATCAAAGGCCAAATTTGACTGGACCAACAGCAGAATTTTGTTTCCGCGATATCTTAATCATCCGACGTCCGATCAGAAATCCGTTTGTACCTACGGACTCGTTTCAAGTAGATCTACCTGTTTGTGGAAGAAGATTGGCAATTTGACTGTCAACGAGAGAGTTTGACCAATTGAAGGGTGGAAAACTGTTTCTGCAATATTGAAGCCATCTGGGGTCGGATTTCATATCCGTTTCTTCCAGCTTGCTCATTGTGACGAGATCTACAGCTAGGTGTAGAAATCTTGAAAAGAGAAGATTGTTGCTCCCCACTTGCCTAAACCGGAGAAATCTAGATCTACATATCTTGCCAGGAGACGTCCTTTCTTGATTACAAAAGGATGGAGTTTCAGGCAGTATCAACTTCCCTTGTGGAGAAGATCTAAACAGATGTAGGTTCAGGTTAGAATCGGGTCAACTCAACCTGGTTGTTGTTGCAAACCCAACAGTAGGAGTCGCCGGCCTAGTTGCAAAGGATTTGCAGATTCAAACGAAGTTGTTCGTTTGAAATTCACATGTTTCCAGATCACATGCAATGCCATTTATCTTGCCAAAGCCAAGCCAATGAAGAAGCAGCAAAGAGGAGCTAATGCATGAGCAGTTATCAAACATGTGTTTAATTGATCGGAAGCCAAGTCAAATAGAGTTTTTGATCGCTCGGAGGCAGAGGTTGTTCTGCAACTGTGGAGTCATCTGGACTCGTATTCCCGATCTATTTTGCTTGCATGCTTGTGGTAATTGGATCTTCATAGTGATGTTGAAGATGGGGCAAGATAGTGAGTGATTCAGATATCAATATCACTCAGATTCGTCAATGGATTAGAGCTTTAAGTTCGAGGTGGAGTTTGACAAGAAGATGAACTTTGCTCAAAGTTCATGTGCTGGTTCAACATGTTAAAATGTTGAAGGAAGAAGACTGCATCGTCGGTGCAGTGACATACTATTCAGCAAAGTACGTGAAGATATTGCCAGTTTTATCTCCTTGCGGCTTGAATTGTACGGAATCCAAGCCAAGGTGGAGATTGTTAGGTTTATGTCTTGTATTCCGGTTTAGCCAGATGAGTCCACTGGGTTAGCCAATGACCGGTTTAAGGTCAAGGGTATTTTGGTAATTATACCGGGGCTTTCTTAGTAGCCAAGAAAGCAAAGATTATATATGTGTCTAGTCTGTAACTCTAGATCTTGCGTTGAGGAGAGGTGAGAGCTCTCTTGCCCGTGGTGTTCCCACACCACATAGCAGAGACGATGTAAGAGAGTGAGAATCTGTATGCTTTACTTGTCATAGTGAAAATGATCGTCTCTGTGCCGTGGATGTAGCCCTGTTTGGATGAACCACGTAAATCTCTGTGTCTCTTCTTGTATGTGGTTGCTTCTTTGTTAATCTTGTGATTGATATATGTGCACAATATGTGATATCAAAATCATAACACTTTATACTTCTAGTACTTTTTTAATTAACTTGGGCCCCTCTAAACTTCAAAAACTCTTTTATTTCCTCCCATGTGGCACTTCCTAATGTGCGGCCTTCAAGATGATTGTGCACATGGGGTCTTCACTTCTTTAGAGATGAGATTCCACGAAATCCAACCGTCGGGTGTCCTTGCGGTGATGAACCAATGGTGGATTTGCAATTTCTTCGCGATCAAAGCTTGAGTACGAATCATCCAACCATAATGCAGCTTGATCAATGATCCTGCGCCTTGATCTTTGATAGACCTTATAAGAACGAGGGGGATCAGTACTGATGTCCCCATCAATTGGGGATCAGATTTGATATCCCCATCAAAAAAGGAGGAGAGAAGGATAGAGGTACAAGAGCATTATACTCTACCATAACAACCAAAAACAAAGTTATAACATCAAGTGGACTAGATGTTTAGGTAGGTGGTCCTCTTTCCAATTTCCAACTTCTTAGTGCTCCTCAAGTCCTCTCCTTTTTTTTTTTAATGGTAGGTGGTCCCCATCTATATTTTGTATAAAGAACTCTTACACGAAGTTGTAAATATCATGAATAGAGGTATTATATCTGAAGCATGAGTGTGGACTAGATGGAACAGGAATTCAACGCAAATGAACTTAAAGCAGCAGTTTTTTACTTAAATGGTGATAAGACCTAGGCCTAATTGGCTTTCAATGACCCTTCTTTCAATCCTTTTTGAATGAGACAAAGGTAGAGTTGATGGAATTTTAAAGGAGTTCCAAACATGGGAATTATCAAAGAACAATAGAGCATCCTTGAAAGCCTCATTCTGAAGAGTCAACAGGAATTAAATATTATCGCCCCATTAGCCTAACTAGTAGCATCTAAAAGAGACTAGCCAACTATTCACACAGAGAGAGAGAGAGAGAGAGAGAGAGAGAGAGAATCTAGCCAAGGTTCTTGAGGCTTCAGAAAGCGCTTCCAAAGCCAGTGCCATTCTCCCAATGTGCCTTTTGCCGCATGGAAGACAAATGCTGGACGCCATTCTCACTGCTAATGAATCCCTCCAGTCTAGGTATAAAGACAGACGATTGAGCTTAATTTGCAAGTTAGACTTGGAGTAGGCACACGATCCAAAGGACGAGATTTTTTTGCTACATGTCATAAGGTAGATGGGCCTCAAACTTCAAAGACAAGTGGCAAGGATGGATCAAGTAATCTGTCAATTCAGCATCATTATCTATCCTGAACCCCCGATAAATGGAGGCATGGAGCTACCAAAGTTTCTTTGTGGCATCAAAAGGTTTGAGACAAGGCACTGTGCAAAATCTGATCCAAGCCCCACAAAGAGAGCAAATGAAGAACATGAAAGCAGTCCTCATAGCTTCAAGACAGTCTTAGGCTTAAAGATCAGCTTCTTCAAAAAGTGAACTATTATGGATGAGCCTGGAGGGTCACAAGTTGGAATCTCTAGAAGATTTAAGGGGTGCAAAGCAGATTGTTATCTTCCTACTACCTTCACCTCCATCTCTGTAGCCCCAAGAAGCTCGTGGAATCCAATTGCCGAGCAAATGGAGAAGAGGCTCGCCACTAAGAAATCTAGATATTTCCACTTTGCAGGGAGAATAACTCCAACAAAGGCAGTGACGTGAATCTCCCGGTATTCCTCATATTGCTCTTAAAGTAATATGAATGGTAGGTGTATGTAGGTGACATGTATGAATGGTAGCCACGTAGGAGCATGTAGCCAACTTGTGTGGACTAAGACACTACCAGTCAAATGCATGTAGGTGCTTCAACATCCATTTCTTCCATTTGTTTTTCCCCCATTGGCTTCCTAAAATGTGGAATGCACTGAAAAGTAATATAGAGTACAGAGTGCAATCTCAAGACACAACTAGAGCTCAGCCATTTATGCACGCAAATATAATCATGAATGTGATTCTTCAAGATGATCAAACAAAAACAAATGAATAAAAATCCATAGAACTTCATTAATTATGTTAAATTCTGAATAACTCACTCGATTGCAGATGAAGGCTTATCATTCTCCTCGTACAAAGCAACAAGAACTACATGAAATTTTAAACAAAAAATAGATAATTGGTGAGTTGCATGAAATGAGACAAATATTATTACAATATCCAATTCACCACAATAGGCAGAAAACCTTTAGTAAGAGCATCAAGCACTCCACTGGATTCTAAATACTTCCTAAAAGCCTCCTTCTTCCTTTCCTTTTCCTGTATACAACAGAAACTATATCAGCATATGTAATGAAACAATCCCAGATATTAAACATTTATACAGAAGTTTCAAAAAGATCCATAATGAGGTAAGAAGAATCACTATAAAGCACGGGTACTGGTACGGGCACCGATACAGGTACGGTACAAGTACGCCGATACAGCCAAATTCTAAAAAAAAACATGATATGGGTCCAACTGGGGTACGTCCATTAAAGAAGTATATTTTTTAAAATTTGAATAACGCAAGATGCAAATAATTAAAATAAGTTAAAATTCTTATATGCAACAAGCCAACAATTACTTAATATCAATACAAATTCAACCTAATGTAAAAAAAGAGCAACAGCAATATTATTTTTTATATTTCAAAATCCAGTATTCCTTCGTTCTTTTTCTTCTTCCTCCTTTCCACTTTCTTCTTTTCTTCTTCCTCCTTTCCATTTTCTTCTTTTTTTTTTCCGTTGGAAACAAGGGGATTGGAGATGGATTAGGGCTAAAACCTTTTTCCTTTTAAATTCGTCGAGAAGGGTCAGGGCTAAAGTTAAAAATTATATTTTTAACTTTTTCAAACTCTTACAAAAGTTTTTGCCAAAAAAATATATATATCACAAAAGTACCATGAACGTACCCATCCTATATCCACAAACATACGCATCCCATGCCCACAAAGTCCGAGTACGTTTCACCATATACGATACATTTTTGCTGTACCCATATCTGGTACATATACAGGTAAGTACCCAGTACGGGTACGTATACAGTTTGGAAGTACCCGTGCTTCATAGGAAGAATGTAAACCCAACAAATCAACTATGTGCTTGAAACTTTATTCACAGAAATAATATGAAACATGCAATTATGAAACATGCATGAATTTGCTTCAGTGAATGGGGGAAAACTGACTAGCCATGTCTGACAGTCAATTCACTCTACTGTAGAGTGTCATGTAAGCGGTACATCCTTAGCTGTGACACCAGGCACAGCCCTTTGTCACAATTGCATTTTCAATACAAGAAGGTCCACAAAAGGAAAAAAAATTTTAACTAACAAAAATAAAACAAGATCCCACATAGACACTAAAAAATATCTTCCATCAAAGAGATCTCCAATACCTTGAATTCATATATTTAACAAAATGCAGATCAAAGAAACGACGAGGATGAAAAAGAAAAGAAAAAAAAGGGCCCAGAAAAAAAAAAAAAAAAACCAATTCACCAAAACCAGCAATTGATGGAAAGATTCATTGACTGCACAAATCAAAAGGGAACACAAACTGCACTACCTCCATGAGACCCTATGCATAGTAAGCGCATCATACAGCCAATGCAATCAAAAGAAAAAAATCAAGCAGATATCAAACACCTTGAATTCATATATTCAAAAACACCCAGATCACAAAAATGGAAAAAGTGAAAGAAAAGGGCTTTAGAAAGTGTTTCATCTACATTTGAGGAAAAGGGAAAAGGGATTGGAGAAGGAAGCAAAGGCATCTGACCGCAGTTGCTAATACAATGTAAGGAAGTAGAACACCTTGAATTCATGAACAACAAAACCCAGATCACAAAACTGATAAAAAAAAAAATTGAACAAAAGGGGGCCTAGGGAAGTGTTCCATCTACATTCAAGAGAAATGGGATGTATTCAACAAAACCCATATCACAAAAAATGGAAAAAATGAAGAAAAAAAGGACCAAAGGAAGTTTTTCATCTACATTCAAGGAAAAGGGAAAAAGGGTTTGGAGGAAGCAAGGAAAGGGATCTGAAACAGCTGCTAATGTAATGAAAGGCAGCAGCAGAGAAGGGGTTTGTGAAGAGGGAACTTACCATCTTTATTCATGTATCAAAATCCACCAGGCAGGATATGGAATGAGATTTTTTTTTTTTTTGTTTTTTTTATGGCCCTGAAGGGTTAGTAGAGATTGAGGAGGACTTGCAGTTTTTACACTTTGTTGGAGATGGGGTTAGGTGAAGTAAGAGGCTTTTGTTGGGGAATCATCCATCAGGAGAACCGAGAAAGCGGCAGCAGGCAGGCAAAACAAAAGTAGAGAAATTAAAATCTCCAACCAAGAAGGTGTTCAGAGTTGGGACTTGATTCTCTCTTACTGTGCCCTTTAAACGGGGGCCAACCGTCGAAGCCAGTCGATTTCATTTGAATCACGTGCCTTGTGTGATGTATTTTCCCTGGAAATTTCTTGGGGCCTTTGGGTGAGGACTGAGGAGAGGAATTCTCGATTTTAAAAAATTGTGTTTTTTCAGATTTTAAAATTTTTTGTTTTTTCATGTAGTTCATTGTTTGTTCTTTGTATATTGAAAAAAAAAAAAAGGGTAAATAGTAAAAACTGATTTTCCGCTATGAGAGGATTCTTGTATTGTGGAAGTTAAAATGCAGGATTATTCTCTTTCCTATGAGCATGTTTGGTTACAGGAGGATTCCTAATGCACAAGGTTTCCTTTAGGAGGACTTTTATGGTGGAAGATTTCACATCAATATTGGTATACACTAAAGCATATCGTAGATAAGTATTGTGTAAGGATTTTTTTACGTTGGCTAATTCATCGATTGGACAAACATTGGGTCCATTAAGTCTATTTTATATGCATTTTAGGATGGATTATTGTGTGAGTCGCTGAAAAAGCTAAATGAATGTATTTAGATTTAAAATTTCATACCTCACAAATCGATATTCGAATATTAGCAAGCTATATACCATTGGAAAGATCGTTTTAAGTATATATCCGTAAAACCCAAGATTGCATCAATCAGAGCTGAAACAACAAAGTTATGGCCTCAAGAAGTTTGTAGAAATTTTCTTATCCGCATTTATAAAACTGTCATTTCACAAAAATTATGAAACTATCATTGTACAAAAACTTTTCATTTTTATGCCAGAAATAGTAATTTGAGTTCTACAATAACTATCTTTATGATGAACAAATTGTGGGTTACATAAAAAGTGGTTTTCTCTTAATCTTAATGCACAGATCTTATTACTTTAAGTTGAAAATACTCTTTGTAGATCATCTTTCTTCTCTAAAGCTTTTGTTAAAAAGAGTTTGCTGAAGCTTTGAGTTTTAGAGTTTGTTGCTTCTACTTTCTTGAAAGATATTGCTCATCTTGTGAGATCAAGGTGACTAGATCAAACACGGAGAGCAGGGCACGCAAATTCTAGTTGTGTCGTAGATTCTTACAAGAAGAACTATATCCTAGTCCGAGAGCTAACTGGAAAAAGTTGTGAGCATATCTTGTAACTCTTCGAGATTAGTACTTGGTTTTCTAGTCCGAAAGGACTCGTTGTTTTTTACCTAGTTGGAGTTTTCCACATTAAAAATATGCGTGTCTTCTTCTTGTGTAGTTGATTATTTGTTTGCAAGTTTACTTTTATTATTCCTCTACATATTATTTGGCTTGCAATCTAGAAATTCAAGGTCCCAAATAAATTGTCATATTGGTGTTTAATATGAAAAATCTATAGAAGTGAAGATATTCAAATTCTAGTGGGTACGTAAGACTTGAAAACTCTCAAAATTTTTCATTGGCCCAAATTCTCAAAATTTTATAATAGTCAAACATAGATTTTCTACAATTTTGTGGAAAGTAAAAATCATTGTTCCAAGAATTTAATTACGACAGGTGACCTTAAAATTGGCCAATTTAGTGTTTTACAAAGTGACAAAATTATTGTCTATCATGACAAGAGTTTGAAATTGCCTTTTTATTCCACTCAATAGAGTGTGAAAGGAAGTAATCATATGGACATTACACAAACGAATTGAGATTAAGTGATGGAAATTCCACGGCGAATCAGGTCCTTCCTGGTCACTAGTGGGCAACCTGCCTACACTGTTCACACGCATGGAAGGCTGCCCATTGGTGACGTGGGAGACCTAATTGATGATCGTTGTGGTTTCCATCAAAGTATCCGAACTCTACACAAACAAACCCAAATCTTACCATTGGATTTCACTCCAAAACACATGGTAGGCACCTGCATTAGCCTAGTATGTGTTGGATTTTAAGTAAAAGTAAAATATAGAAAACTAAGTATGTGTTTTGACACTAAGATTATTTGATTGGGAATTCAATTCCTATTAAAATCCCTTTCTATCAAAGGGCTATCAAATAGTCTCTCCTTTTGATGCTAATCTCGGAGTGTTTCGAAGATGTCCAATTTAATTCCAAATTCGGTGGAGAACTATTTTATAAAGTATGTGACGATTTTGAAGTTGCCAAAATGAGGTTCAAGGTCCCAATTAGATTTTCTAGTATGCAATTCAAATAAGTAGAAATTAAAAGAACTAAATTAATCAACCACACAGGAAAAAGACACCGTGATATTTTAAGTGGAAAATCCGAACACAGAAAAACCACAAGACTGATCACCTCGATCCAAGGTAAACTAAGCATTAGAAATTAAATAGTTCTAAAATATACTCACAACCCTTCTCCAGTTAACCACAACCTAAAGGATGTAGTTCTTTTTACCGACGACCACATTGTTCATCGTTCCCCTTGTTTGACACTATTCGTCTTGATGCCGCATGACAAACGATCTTTCACAAGGGAGTAGAAGCAACAAATCTCTAAAAGCTTAGCAACTTCAACACAACCCTTTAATGGATGTTCTATAAAAGAGAATCTCTAAAAGGTAATCTAGGTTTAAAACTAAGAGATCGCAAAGCTAGAGTTCAAAGAATCATCTTTTTATAAAGAATTCATACCTCAAAGATAGAATCCAATAAGAGCTCAAATAGATAATCACAACTGAAATAAGAAAGTGATTCACACAAGTAGGTTCTAAAAATGCACAGGCTCACTTAAGCAGGCAAGGGTTCACTCGAGTAAGCGAAGTTTCTATTTGAGCTTCTCGTCCAGGGATGCATAAGTGAAGATTAGTTTTGTCACCAGTTTATTTTCTTCAAGGACTTTCTTATTTTTCCTTAATATCTTCACTTCAGCGCATCCGATGATACATGCTACAATCCAAACTAAAAATATAAAAATTACAACTCAATTGAACCCCGAGCTTTGTCCACAATGCATGAATTTGCCAACACTCAAAAACTTAACAATTTCCCGTTTTGGTAATTCATGGACAAACCTTCCTAACAATTACAAATATATATATATACCTAGTAAATAAACCAAAAAAAATTCTCTCGCTTTCTTATTTGTTTCTCTCACTTTCTTCTATTCCTCCCCTTGTTTGTTCATAATTGACAAATGAGATAAATGAAATCATACACAATGTTTAGGTAAGGGCCTTTAGGTGGTATCTTGGTGGCACAATGTTTAGGCAGCATCACTTTCAAATTTCAATCCTTCAACGCATTATTGACCATAGAACAGCATAGGTCAAATTTTTTAACTAGAGTGCTCTAGTTTTGACCTTTGGAAGAGACGATTGCTTCTTCCATTGGTGCTTGCACAACTTGTTGTAGTGTGGTCTAATATGTCAATTAATTTCACAAATATGACATGTGAGAATGAATTTTAGATGGGACACATTCTTTTTAGAAGAATTGCCAACAGAATTCTTTGGAGTACTGTTTTGAATAGTATGTGTTATTAAAATCAATGTAGAACCTTTAACAAAAACATAATTACCATGGTTCTTTGATAAAGAAGCACCATTAGTGTAACCAATTCCACGTTTATCGGATGCAATTTTTTAATTACACAAGATATCATTAAGCTTTTTCGCTTCAGTATTGATCATTTTCAATGATGCTTTGGTAGTTGTCGGCTTTGACATAATCACATTGATTTTTCCTTCCAGATCCACTTTTTCCTCCTGAGATGTGTGTAGCTCTTTCCTCATTGGTTCAAGCTCTATTGAGGATATCTCAAATTTCTCAAACAGCAAATTGTATTTCTCATCTACATCAAGAAGATCATCAAACAAGATATTGCGCAAAGTTCCTAATTGGTTTACCTTTTTAAGCACGTTTTCCAATTCTCGTTCCAAAGAAGAAGTTTGATTTTCTGCTATTTTCCTCTTTAGAGTGTTTTTATCATTCAGCTTCGTGATTATGATGGAATCCTTTAGCAAGATTCTGTATGCTTCTTCCAAATCCTATTCACCATCTGACAAATTATTAAGATCATCTTCGCTGAGATGATGAAAAGTTAGATCTGACAATAAATGCAATAAACTTGGAATTGGCAATGTTAAGGGTAGAAGTTTCAAGATATTGCCTTCGTCTTCAAAATCATCATCCCCAATGACAATTAAACTCTTACCATTGATCTTCAACTTTCTATTAGCACATTGAGAAGCAATATGGCCAAAACCAATGCATTCATAGCATTGTGCAATAGCTTGAAGATCAAATTTGTCAAAATCAAAATCAGAATCCACTTCAATATACTTTTCTTATTTTTTAATGGCCTTTAGAGCAATCCCCATAGATTTTCCACTAGCCTGATGGTTTGCCTCAAAAGTTTGTAAATTTTCAACTAACTGATCAGCCCTGAAGGTACCCAAGTCTTTATTCTCCTCAAAGGCCACAATCTTTGCATGAAACCTTTTATGGGTAAAGACTTCAGGATTTTCTTAACTATCTTATTTTCAAAAATAGGCTCACCCAAATTAAAACTTGAGCTGACATTGTCACTAAACTTGGTACAGAATTCATCAAAAGTCTCGTTGGCATCCTGAAGGGTTTGGGGGAAGAGGGGGGCGGATTCCCATGTACGTATGTGATTTATAGATTGCAAACAATCAAACAATATGTATGCGTAGCGAAAATTAAATCAATCAAACATGAGCACACACCACAAAAAAGGCATGCATATTTATAACATGGAAAACCCCAATGGGTAAAAAACTATACATCCAAGAAAGATAAATTATCAAGCAATAACGAACAGTTATAAATATACTAACACCCTTTTCTCAGCCCTAAAGATTGCATTCTTCTTGTGGAACTCCTTTTGCCATGTGATGCTCCTTCACTATACTGCTCTTTGCTTGACCAAACCACACCTTAGACACTCAGGATGATCTCAATCTTCTACAAGAGTTGCAGAAGCAATAGCTCTAGAACACAAGATAGCATAACTCTCTCCAATGGATATTTTAGAGAAAGATGAATTCTAAGATGAAATCTTCACTCAAAATGATGAGATCCTTTCCTTAAAATTAAGAGAGAACCCTTTTAAATAGGTCCAATTTTGTGCCTCATAATGGTAATTCAACTATGATAAAAATTAGCACAAAAATAGGAAATTCTCACTTCAAAAAGGATTATGAATCCTGCAGGTAGGAGGGTTTTTGTCCGTCGCCCAATCGATCCGATGAACTAATTGATTGATTGGATGAAACTTCTGTCTCAAGTCCGATTGATTAAATGTTTTGACCAATTGATCTGATAAAATCCAGCACATATTTCTACAAACTTTTCAAGAAATAACTTTATCATTTCAATTCCAATTGATGCAATCTTGGGCTCTACGGATATCTACTCGAAATGAGCTTTCCAATGGTGGGTAGTTTACCTATATTCAATGCTGAAATTGTGAGATGTAACCTTTTTAATCTAAATTATCCTTTAAAAAATATTTCAATTTGTCATTCTTTCTTCAATTTCTTAACTTCAACTCTTTCGGCAACTCAAACTATAGTCTATCTAAAAGAAATATAAATAAAACTAAATGGACTTAGAGTTTTATCCAACCCATAAATTAGTCAATATACAAAAATCATTTCACATCCATTCTCAATGTTTCAAAGACTGTAGTCAAACTTTGAAGTTTAGATTGTTTAACCATGAGGGTGCCCTCATGAGTAGTCTACAAGATGTCTCATGCTTGTTTTGCAAACATATAGGTAAAGATCCTGCAGAACTCAAAAGAAAAGACTCCATTGAAAACGACATTAATGGATTTGCCATTATAGTTGGCAGCTTGTTTTTCTTTTCTAGTCCACTTATCCTCGATTTTGGGATATTTTCTCCATCTACCACAACAATAGGTCCGTTGTATTCAAATTCCACGGAGTTCTACATATCCACATCAATAGATTGAAGAAATACATTCATACAAACTTTCCAATAAGGATAGTTTGATCCATCTAGCATAGGGCGCTTGTTACATAGTAGATGTACTTTCTTGATTAAATATTATAGTAGACATCTTGATCGATTAACCCATTAAAAGGTCAGATCTGTGTGTGAACCTACTCTAATACCAATTAAGGATTATAAAACCGCCAAGATGAGGTTCAAGGTCCTAACAAGATTTCTAGTATGTAACTCAAATAAACGGAAATTAAAAGAACTAAATTAATAAAACCACATAAAAGGTGACACCAAATTTTTTTACATGAATAACCCGAATACGGGAAAAACAACGAGACCGATCACTCCAATCCAAGGTAAACCAAGCACTAGAAATTGAATAATTACAGGATATACTCACAACCCTTTTCCAGTTAGCCATACCTTAAAGACTGTAGTTCTTTTTGCCAACAACCATGCCGTTCACCATTTCTTGTTTTTGACACAACTCGCTTAGACGCGGCAAGATGAACAATCTTCCACAAAAGAATAGAAGCAACAAATCTTTAGAAGCTCAACAACTTAAATATAGCCATTCAATGGATGCTCTATAGAAGAGGATCTCCAAAAGGTAATCTAGGTTTGAACTAGGAGATGGCATAGCTAGAATTCAAAGAATCACCCTTTTTAATAACACTGAATTTATGCCTCAAAGATAGGATACTATTAGGGCTCCAACAAGTAATCACAGTTGAAATAGGAAAGTTTCTATCTGGGCTTCTTGTCTAAGTCCACTAGAGCAAGCGTTAAATTTGTTTGAGCAGAGCACAATTTTGTCTCTAATTTATTTTCTTCATGTCAACACATCTAATGACACATCCTACAATCCAATCGAAAAATATAAAAATTACAACTCAAATGGACCCCAAGTTTTGTCCACGGCCCATAAATTTGCAAACACTAAAAGACCTAATATTATGGGAATTTATTACATAGTCCTCTAAAATATAGAATTCTAATTGCTTTTTTCATATCAGCATGTAAGTAATTCTTACAAGGTAGATATTTTTAGAATTCCTTGATATTATTGCTATCAAGCAAGCCACAAATATTAAGTGCCCCGACTAGTCTACTGAAATGCGGTGGTGGTGACATTTATTACATGTTACAATAACATGAAACTACACAAGACAAGTAGCCGTGGACACAGCCTGCAATCTCAAGGGGTGCAAGTTCAACTCCTTCCCAGTGTAACCACAAAACCCACCCGAGTGTGGGTGCAGTGGGAGGTAAGATATTTATTAGACTAACCTTGCCATCTCTAGATAGGACATGTGTTTTTTAACTCACCTAAGAGGCTGGACTAAGACAATCCATACACATTATAAGAAAGCCTACACATATGAAAAAAAGCTTACAAATATGAAAAAAAGCTGATACTAGAAAAAGAGGTGGTGTTCCTGAAATTCAAACCTTGGCACCCAAACAAAACTGACACCTCTTAAGAGACCATTACTCCTGGATAGGACTTAGGGCCCGTTTATTAATTTCCCTTTGTAAAGTTAAAGTCATCTTTCATTTCACCACACAACAACCCAAAAAAGTCAAATCAAAATACCACATTTCAAAAAAATTCTTTTACCTTTTTACACAAAAAAGTCAAAAAGTTACCTTTTCATCCCACTAACTAACAAAAAATATCTACTTTTAATACAAAAAGTCAAAAAGTTACATTATCTTTTTACTAAAAAATAAAATCTAATCATTTGATTGATTTAACCCCTCTTATTTTTTTATCTTTTAAAATTACCATTCACATCACTTCACTCCACCAGTTAAATTAACAAACGGGCCCTTAAGAGCCCCACTTTCCTGTTATTTTATTTACTAGTACAATGAGTCATGCGCTTACCCTCTAGCGCACAGACTGAACTGAAGGTGGTCAAGCACACAACCGCTCGAACATAGATGTTTTCAAGAGAAGTCTAGAATTATGTATAAAAAAGGAATAATTTATAAATAGCTAGGGTGTCCTCGTAAGTTATGACAAATTTGTAAATGCATGTCGAGTATTCTAGAGTTATAGGCCCCAAGAATATTCCTAGACACTGAATGCATAAAATAGGACTGTAAATATGGTAGTCTCTCTTATTCACATGTTACAAGTAGTTCAAACTTCAAAGTCGTAGGCCGGTGGCTATTAGTAAACGGGTCTTGTTGTAATTCTCGTTCCAAGAGTTGGACCAATATTGGAAATGATTGACCCGTAGGTTCTGTAGCAAATCACTCGAATTCCACCATAAGTGGCACTATTGGATGTACTCTACCCTTTTATTTGTTATAATTTTAGCTTCTGCAATAAAAAATTTAGTTTAAAATTCTTACAAATTCAACATGGAACAAACAATCGGGTGATTTCTTTATGGTCACTACTAGTGGTGGATAATCACCTGGATAATCACAGGTGATTATCAATGTCCATATATTTACCCATATGCTCTCAATACTGGCGGTACACTTGATGAGGTGAAAAGGTTTCTTTTTTACAATCTCACAATAAAAATTATATAATCTCGCAACAGCTTTATGCAAATCATAAAAATGAATTATGTTCTTCAAGTGAAATATGTTTCACCCTCTTATAATATTTTCTTTATATATCTATATATATATATCTCTTAACCAAGGTGGCTAGGGCATACCATAGCCCATACATATGAGAATAAGAGACCACACAAGTGAGAAGTAGCCCACAAATGTTTGAAGAGTAGCACTCAGAGATTGATTCGTAGGCAAACGCGACATCTAGAGTTGCTTGGCAACCCAATGTTGTTACTCTTTTTTTTATTTAAAGGTATAAAATTTTTATTTAACTAGAAAAAAGATGGTATGGAGTCTAAAGTAAAAAGGATATGCAACAAATCATAAGGTAAAAAACATTACAAAATTGCATAAAGTAAACTTTTGCTATTTCGCATAATTTTTTTTACCACTTTTAACTTTTGATAGGTATAATCAATACAGAGAATGAGTGGATAAACATATGGCTTTCATAAGGGCATGGGTTAATCCACTGCTAATGAATATTGTATAGAAAAAACCAATAAAGTTTCTTAAACGATTGACAACTCTTAAAAATAAGCTTTTATTTTATAATTTAGAACTGAGATATTATTTACACATTAGAGCATTTGGTAAACCACTAATTGTAATTTTTTTTTAATTTTAGAGTTTATTTATAAATTAGAGCTTTGTCTCCAAAAAAAACTAAGGGAGATAGGTTTTCTTAAAATCTCTATTAGATAAAGTGGTTGGAGGTCACCTCATAAAAATTCTAAAATGACACTAATGGTGAGTTTTACATTGTAATTTACGAACGGTGGGTTGCACGAATTATCTTATGAAATAAGAACATTTTTTTTATAATTTTACAAAACAGAGTAATTGTAAATTAAAATTAGAGCTCTTATTTTAGACTTTAATCTAATTTTCTCTTATTAATTAGATTAGAGTTTCTAAATCACCCAATAGCTTCAAATTCATTTAGATTAAATTTGACATGATAATGTGAAATATGATTAAGTCTAAGTTGAATCATAATTAATGTCATCACTTAGAAGTAGTCTAGACCCAAGAAATAACATCATCTTTTTCCTGTAAAATACTTAAAAATTTTCATCCATAAAATATAAATTAACCTTTGATCATAAGTAAAATTAGATGATGTATTTTGGTTATATAGTCCAATAAACACGCTCTATGGGGCAATGTTTTCCTACAGGCAGATTGCATACGAGCAATATTCAGTTCTACTCATAGGGCCCACTTAAGTTACCACCTTATTAGTGGGATGGGGCATGGGCAAAACTAGGTTGGGTGAGGGGGGTGGGGGTGGGGCGCATGAAATTTCAAAAACCCCCCTACTATTATGTAAAATTTTTATCTTAATATTGGCCTCTCAAAAATTTAGAAAAGACAACCTAATGTTATGGAGACTTTTAATTTTCTTTTTCTTATATTGGCCCAGGTGCCCCATAAGGTAATTTTCCTTGTTCTGCCCTAGGGTGGGGTTCATGAAAATGTCTCCTTATAGACAAGGGCTAGCCAAAAAAAAAAAAAAAAATCAGTCTACTAAGATTATCTTGACTCTTGATATGAATGCCATAACGTTTAGTGCTTGTTTAACAACATATATCTCCACTTTTGGATGCAAATTTATGTAATGCTATTTTAATTATTGCCTGATTCCGAGATGTGGGTTATTGTGTGGGTTGGCATTATCTTATGATTGTTTTAAGGGGTATGTCCCTTTGAGATCATCATTTCTGATGATCTACTTCTGTATATTATTTTTTAGTCAATAAAGGAATTACTAATCTTAAAAAAAACAATATATTTCTTTGATATTCTATTCAATGGCGTGGGTGAAGTGATAGAGAGTGTGAAAGGGCCCACATTGATTAAAGGTAGGCCCAAGTGGCCCCACATAGCTTTACAGCATGAGCAGTATAAACCCTCTCCCCATGTAAATGTAACCCCCTCCATCATATGTCGCTCCCCCACAACAAACCCCATCGTTCTCTCTCTCTCTCTCTCTCTCTCTCTCTGGGAAAGGTAAAGTAAAACTCTCTCTCTCTCTCTCTCTCTCTCTCTCTCTCTCTCTCTCTCTCTAAAAAGAATGATTATTTTTCATGTTATGTATTTCAACTTTGGGTTCATTCTGAATGTGGGGTTAGTGGGTTGGGTTCATTCTGAAATTTGGGTTCTGAGTAATTTTTGCATGTATTGTTATATTCTTACTGCTTTGCAATATGTCACGAATGCAATTTCATACGCCCTCCATACCCCTCCCACGAAGGACCCCAAAAAAACCCTAGCTTCTCTGGGCCTAGTCTTCTTGCTTTGGAGGTATTTCATCTTCCCCTTTCAATGGTTTCTGTTTTATTCTTATTTTTATCTTTTTTCTTTTTTTTTCTTTATTTTTTCCCCATAGATTTTTTTTTTTTTTTGCAAATTTTTTGGTTTGGAGAATGTGAGGTCAGGATTATGGGGCTTCTGGTTTTGGGGAGTTCTGTGAAGGATGATTTTGGTCCATGGATTTGCTTTGGGGTTGATGATGGTCAATGGGTGAAATTCTGGCATGATGAATGATGTGAGCAGATGGTGTTGCATGATCAATTCTCTAGTTTTTATTTGTTGGGTCTCAGGCATCAGGCTTTTTATTTGGAATGCAAGGGAAGGTTTACCTGCCCATTGGCGAATCTGATATTAGGTTATGGAAGCCAGATGTTAAAGGCCAATGTTCTATGGAGTCTATTTTTAATGTTTTGATTGACAAAAACGCTAGAGTGGATGGGTGGCAAAGCTTCTGGAATCTATGATGTCCAGATTCGGCATGGATACTGCAAGGACACGCTATGAACACAGCAGGGACACGGATTTTAAACATAAAAAGTGAAGTATCGGATACGATACGACATGATACATTGGTCATTTTGAAGTATCCGTAGATCATAGTCTGGAATCCTATTGTCCCAGCTAGAGCGTTGGCTTTTTTGTTGGTTAGCAAGGCATCATAAAATTCTTACTATAGATAATCTGAGAACAGGAAATTATGTTCTTCTTATTGGTTGTCCGATGTTCTTTAAAGATGAGGAAATGTTGCATCATATGTTGATTCACTGTCAAATTGGTTAGAGTTTGGATGGCAGTCATTAATATGTTTGAAATGGAGTGGGTCATCCCAAGGACAATCGAAGATCTTTTTCTTCAATGGCGTGTGCAGTGCAAATTTGTTTGGGACAATATTTTGTGGAAGTCAACGTTATATGCTACCATGTGGATGCTTTGGTGGGAAAGGAATAATTGATTTTTTAGAAATCAAAGTAAAGAAGTAGGGGAGGCTGTTGAGTCTATTGTTTGAACCGTGTCAGAATCGGTGTATAGGAGAAAGTAGTTTGATGCAGTTTCCTTGGATTATCTTAATAGATATTGGATGGCTAGTGTTAATGGGGGAGGCTTGCATGGCAATGTTGTTATGAATTTCTCTAGGCCTTTGGACTTCTCGGACACAAATGAAGGAGAAGCTTTTGCTCTTCTAATAGGTTGTGGAGAGTTGTTGATATTGGGCGGATATAAGGATATTCTTGAAGAGGATTCTTTTTTGGTTATTCAGTGGGGCTCAAGGAAGTTCTCATCTTTGGAGGCTTGCGAATATGGGGGCAGAGGTGCAAGACACATTGTTCTAAAAACCTGAATCATATTGCAAATTGTTCAAGGAGCTGAATCAAATTGTATCGTGAATCATACTGGAAATCATAACTCTTTTGGTTTTTAAAATAAAAAATAGTCAATACATTCATAGTAACAATAACATAAATATGGTCAATTAAGATTATGATCCAATCACATGAAGAACATCATTGACATATATTAATATACTGCAAATGACATTTATGTATGAATAGTTAAATATGTTTAACTAAGATATCAACATTATTAGGAAAACTAAACCAGTTACAATCTTTCTTTGATGATGATGATGTAACAAACTGAACAACATCCCACTATAAAGAAACAAATATGGATGATCTAGAAATCCAGTCTTTATTAGTTGAATTTGCTTTTGAATCAGCTGAATGGAGCGCTTTCTTAACTTGAACCTTCCAGACTCAGCAAGAGATGAAATTTCGCTGATCCAATTAATCACTTGGTAGGTTAGAAATCTTAGCGTTACTTTGATTGGGAATTGCATTTGTTTTGGATTGTATTTTCCTTTACTGTATGAGAGGAAGTTATGATCTACTGCTTTCGAAAGCTTCATTCATGTGGATGCCAATCCGAAGTTTATGGGGTAAGGCTCTAATGATGATGATTCATTTGGCGAACCCACAAAAAATTAAAAAAAAAAGTTGTTCATTCACTTTGATGCCATATGTATTCTTCTAGTAGGACTGCATGGACTCATCCTGTTGATGTATACCTGTTTTGCATTGTATTGTACCACTCACTAAACTTGGGGTATCTATGGAGAGTGAGTGTATTTGTCAAATTTTAAGCATGTAGAATTACTGTTTCAGTATAGGGAGCATTTCAAACTTTAGAGGGCTAATTATCCATTAATAATGTAAAAAATTTAGATTTCTTTAGAACTGGGTTTTTTTTTTTTGGTCCGTAACTTCGAATGTGCCTTTCATGTGAGGGATGCTTACAGCCTACTATTATCTGCTTGCCCAGTTGTTCAATCGACTATAATGCCTCTTTGTAGCAAATCTCATCTGATTTCATCTACTCTGTCTTTTGTATTTTACAGGATTCTCTTTCATTCTCTTTGACCTATCAAAGGTATTTTGTCAGTACAATGGAGCCAGAGGTCATGGATGCGGATATTATATTACCTCCTGTTCTTAGTTTTAAGAGAATACAAATGTCTGATAAGTATCCCAAAGGTCATGCTAGAGGTAGGCACTGGAAACATTTAAAGCAGATCCTACAAGCTGAAAACTATCAGACTTATCCCGCAAATGAACCCAATTGTAAGTACTTCCTATTGCTGTTCTATTTATTTATTTATTTATTTTATGATTTAACTGTTCTATCTCTATTAATTTTATAAATTGTTTAATCCAAGTTGCAGAATTTAGTTTTATGGTAATTTAATGTAATCTTAATTCTGTAACTTGAAACATCTTGCCGATGTTTTCTACTTCATGTCAATCCCATTCGTTGCACTGTCTTATTGTGTTCTTGCCGTTTCTCACTGGGTAGCAAAAATTCCATTAGCAAGGAAAGCAATACAATAAAGTATTCTGTATAAAAGCAGTATAGATCAATAAATACCCTAAAAGAGCCCCCCCAAAAATTATCGAGGAGGTAGAGAAAGTCGATGAGCTGACTGCTTCTATCTACATATCTGCTAGTTTATTCCATTGCTTGCTTTTGTTATTGCATTTACTTTCTGTAGGTATCTATTTGCATTTTTCACTTCTCATCTGTCTGAACGACACTTTCCTTGTGACAAACAATTCTCCTCCATCTCTCTAACCACGTGATATACTTTCCATGGAATGGTGGCACTCCCTTTTAACCAGCAGTCACAATTTGAAGAACAGAGTTTCCCAACCTGGTTATTCATCAAACAATATTAATGTCGAAAACACTTGCAAACATTCCCATTGATGAGTGTTTAAAAACTTTTTTATTTAATTGTGAATGTGACTGTAACCAGCAACCTTGTGGATACATGAGCACCTTCCGACCATGCTATGGGCTCTAGTTAGTTTTTCAGAGAGGTCTAGATACACTCAATAAAAGTAAATAAAGACTGAAAGTGCCCACTAGAAGATCCGATAACCCAAATGATTGAGCCATACTCCAACACTGCCCCTCAAGCTAGAGTATTATACTAAATGAATCATGTCCAGTTATTATTTTTAAAAAAAAGTCCAGTTAGTGCCCAATAGATATTTCTTAAACCATTCCTTGATTTGCTTCTAAATCATGCTTTAGTCACTTGTATATATGGTATTCAATGTCTTAAAATACATGCCCCATCCATATCTTACCTCCTCTTTTCCAAGACCCTTCAACTCCTGTCTTTAAGGTCTCTAGTTTTTATATCACTGGTCTGGCCAAGATTATATTTACACTCCATTTCAAAAAAAAAAAAAAAGCTTCTCTCTCTCTCTCTCTGTGGGTGCGTGAATGACAATAATAGCCCACAATTTTACTTTTGGTGAAAGTAACCTCATGACTTTTTGAGTTTTTTCATGTACAAATGGTAAAAACCTTTTTTTTTTTTTAAGATTTGGCATTTTTCTTCTTTCAAGGCAGTTAACTGCAACTAAAATGTCCTTTGAGAAGAATCATTCAGTTTTTTTTTTAATTTGTGAAATTTTCAGCATCATCCTAAACATTTTCCTTTATTTCAAAAAAGGATCTAACTAATTGGTTATTTCAAAAAAGTCCATAAGTTTTCCAGCTTTCTTTCAAAAAGGTTTTCTCAGGCGCAACAAGTCCAATGCCGCCAGTATCTCTTTTAAAAAGAACGACAAAACTACTCCCCACACTCCCAACTTTCTCTTTGTCTTTCACTTATAAGCCTTCTGCGATGGACTCACAGTGATTCCTTGCTGCTGATAGAAATTAACTACAAGGATGATCTTTTAATATGAACTTATGGGTCTATACCCGACCTGTAATAAACAGAAACAACTATTCTTCTATGTTATCTGAAATTGACATAGGAGCTTCTAAGTGAGGGCAAAAGATAAGCTATCATTCTCATTGAAGAAAATTCAGTTCTAAATATTAGCATGTCACGGCCATTTGTTTTACGCATCCAGATGCAAATTCTTGCATTGAAACTTCAGTAGTTAATGTGTTGGCAGTAAATGGGATATGAAGAGGCACTTCAATTATTTCTTAGGAGTTGCCCAATCATGTTTTGAACTTTTCACAATGACATGGATGATGGTTATGCCATTGATATGGATATTGGAAGCTGGATCCGGTTCCTAATTCTACAATATCATGTGTCTTAGATCTCCACTTGTCTGCAATTACTATTTGCTAATTTCCAAAACTCCATTAACATGATTAAGATTTCATTTCTAGAAGCATGATATAGAAAGGGAAGGAAGGGAGAAAGGTGGGTTGCAGAAATGGGAAAACCCATTTTGTATTATATGCTGCAAAGAGTAGTTTTTTCATACTAAAAAAAAATAATAATAATGTCGCCAGCAATGGCCCATTTTGCCTGAGAGGACCTTTATGAAAGAAAGTTGGAAAACTTTTGAACTGTTTTTAAATAACCAATTTATAGGACTCTTTTCTTTCTTTCTTTTATGCTAGGAAAAAGTTTAGGATGATTTTGAAACTTTCCTTCTAATTTTGAAATTCTTATTTTCTTCAAAGAATGTCCATATCTCCTTCCTTTTTAGCCTTTTTCTGAAATTTTTTTTATTTATTTGGGGCTTTTTCTCTTGATTTCTTCTGTCATGAGAGAGAGAGAGAGAGAGAGAGAGAGAGAGAGAGAGCATTGACCTTTGAATTCTAAATGGCTCATGTTGTATGAGTTGGACCATGGTTAAATAATCCATGACATTGACTTGATAGGCCCAGCACAACTTTCTCAATCTGCAAAACTGGCGAGGGAAAGAAGATTTGTTTTGAGCATGTTTCTAGCAAACAAACCAGTCTAAAACTCCAACCAGAAGTTCCTATAATTATTAACTTATCTAACCAATTGTTTATGGGCCTTTTTTGGTTATAGGCCAAGTTTGAGTAGCACAAGTGTGCACTTGTTGACTAGCAAACAAACCAGTCTAAAACTCCAACCAGAGGTTCCTTCAAATATTAACTTTTCTAACGAATTGTTTATGGGCCTTTTTTGGTTATAGGCCAAGTTTGAGTGGCACAAGTGTGCACTTGTTGACTGGTGGGTGCCATCAAGGTTTTTTAAGGTACTTTTTGTTGTCAAAACTATGTTGGTTATTATGTGATCTGAAGCTTGTTGGGTTTAACATATGAGTGCTCTAGTCTATATATTTTTTAGTCTTTTTTTATCTTTATTGTATATGATATTTAGAATATTATTTAAATATGTTAATTTTTATTTAAAAAATAGAAGTAGTGCTTGACTACACATTTGTTGCAAGTCTCCCATGCATTAGAAATAGCTGGAGTATATATAGTCTCTTTTTTTATATATTATTAAAGTGATGGCTTTTTTATTGAAAGTAATGTGATTCTTGTAAGAAAACTGCTGTGTGAATTTAGCCTTCTAAACTCTGAATGTTTCCATTGTTGATTTTTTTTTCTTTTTTGTTTGAGTTCAGATGTAAATATCGAGTCACCTCCTTCTATGTATCCATCCAAGAAATTTTGTGATATAACTGGCTTTGAGGTACGTCGTCTCTCTTTATCATTCTTAGTGCCTACTTATAGCTATTTCATTTTATAACATTTGCTTATATTGATGCCTCTTGAAATTGATTTTTGCAACATTGACTAATGGATATAAAGGAAATGTTTAGTAACAATACTGGATTCCAATTTCCAAGGCTTTTGGAATCCACAGTCTACTCTTTCAGTGAACTGATACAGGTGTGGATTGACCTCCTGTGTAATCCGGCCTTTTTTTGTGTGGTGTTAGTGATGGAGTGGGGAGGGAGATGGCACACCTGTTTGCGGAAAAAGTCACAAATCCAACCCCTCCTCCGTAGAATTCAATAAAATCCTTTAAATTGTGTTACTTCTGTACCAATCGTCAGATACAAGATTTTTGCTTGTGCTCCATGCTTTAGCTGCTTTTCCATCTGGCTACCATTAATGGGTATTTTTAACCAAAATTGCTTGTGGCTTCCACTCTTCGAGCTATTATTCAATTCCATCGCATTTTTCCTTGCTTAAACAAAACTTCACATTCTTCCGTAGTCATGGGCATTTTCCTCTGTCTCTGTGTTTTTAATTTGGTTTCTACGGAGAGTTGAGGTGAAGACCCTGAGGGATCAAGTGTTCTATAGGAAAATAAGGGTGGAGATCTTCAGAAAATTGTATGTAAATTCCATACCACATCGGGGCTTGCTATGTCACCATTAAGGTCTCACCCCTCTCCTTTCTGTCGGAAGCATCTAAAAAATATATGAACCCACCTACGTGACTAGAAAATGTGTGCTGCAGTTGAAATATCAAAGTCTAATCTAATCATCCATCAATATTCTTTTGGCAGGCACCATACATGGATCCAAGGACTAACCTCCGCTATGCACATGCTGAGGTCTTCAAGCGTGTAAGATCACTTCCTAATGAGTATGTTCAGAGATATCTATCTCTTAGAAATGCAGCAATTGTTTTAAAGTAGTGAATGTTTTCATTGCATCTTTTCGATGCATGTATATTCATTCAAAGTGTTGTATAATTTTTTTGTTAAAACCTTCTACACGTCTATTTTATCGACCGTGTTGGTATTTAATGTCTTACTTTTCTTGATCCTAAACTAATTTTGTGCAATATTTTCTTTTGGCTATCGACTGTCTAGCTAAAATTGCTAGTTTTCAGTTGTTCAAATTGCAGAATCTTGAAAGGTGTCACCTTGCTGTATTATTACTTCATGGACCCTTTTAGTTTGAGTATACTGTAAAAATACTACAAAAGACCTAAAAGATCGGAGAAGGTAGGGTTTTTATTTAGGAAGGTCTATTGCATATAGGTGGACTTAGTGGGCCTAGTGATGCACCTTACAAAAATGTGGGTTTGTAGATTAGCCATCTTTAGAACATCATCTCCATTGGGCTTGCTGCTGGCTCAGCACTGCGACAGTTCACTGCTTTCAATCAACCAATTGGCAATGTCCAATAGTGATAATTTCTGGCAGATTGCTGATATACTAACCAATTTTGGATACCGGCAACTGGTAAGCCAGCTTCTATTTGTGACGGCCCACCATAAAGTTTGTGCAGACCAACTGTTCAGATCATGATCCCATTAGATGAACGGTGGGTGATTATTTCCTGTAGAACTTCCAACTTTTGATGATCATACCCTTTCCTTTGCTCTTGCATTTTTAGCCGCCTAGACGGAAGGCTATTCCTTAGGAAGTGCGTAAATGAGCCCTTACAAATAGGCCATGGTAACTTGTTGTTTTTCCAAGTAAAAGATTAGAAACTGTACAATTTTCCCAGCAACCACCCCGCATCTTTGAGTGTAGCTGTGTGCAAGTTCATGGCTCCAAATTTTCATTTAAAGAGGAGAAGGGAACCCTATCATTTTATGGTTCCTGCAACTTCCATTCGTTTTGTACTGCCCCATTTTTAGTGACCCATGGGATGTGCAGGTTCAGGATGGTGCAGAAACCTCCAAGAGTCGATGATCTTTCAGCATTTAATTGTCAATCTAAAATTTAAATTCAACATGAGCACAACACTTGTCATTCCCATTAGAGCCTTGTTCCAACTATGTTTGGTCAATTGCATGAATTATGTTTCTCAATTTGGATTTAAACATTAATGAGGCCCACTTCAGGGTCCCTTATGGTCTCCCTCGAACAGACATCAGACGTAAATTGACCCCGGAACATACAGACTTATTCTTGGATCTGAGATTAGATTCAGTGTGGTCCACTTATGAAAATTGTGGGCACCCCTCTTGCTCATCCTTGCCAAATTTTTCCATTAAATTGAACACTCACAAAACTTCTGTGTTTTATAGTGTGAGGACTGTGACTGCTATTGAAATGAAATATGGTGAGGGCCAAACACAAGGTTGAGGCATTTATTTTGAATCGTTTAAATTTTTTAGTACGTGGGCTTCATTAAATAGCCTTTTGAATTTCTTGCTGAGTCCGAGCCTTCAAGAAACCTCTTTTGGAGAACCCTTTTCTCCTCGGACAAATCATCAATAAAGGACCAGCAGAAAAGCCCATACACTGTACTGGGTATGGGTAAACAACTTTGTTGCACAAATTCAAAATCAGTAAATTTCCTTTTAAAAATCATCTCGTATAGAGTGGAAGCTTTAACCACCATTGCTCTGGAGCTCTTGTTCTGGGGACATTTGGGCTCTGGGCCCCACAAGGCTCTCACCTATGGCTGCCACTAGATGCCCAATCCCAGCGCAGACACCCAATACTACCTGTCCATCATGAAGCCCATAACATGTGTTTTTGTGTCCATTGGTCAGTCTATACATGCGAGTTCAAATTCAACAGCAAACCAACAGCTAGCTCAATCAAATTAATCACTATTCTCAAGAGTAGAATTCGAATTCCATAAACAAAACATAGTGGGCCAGAACTGCTACATTTTGAAATTGTTTCAAACTCAACTTGAAGCGGGTCACCCATTTAACCCGACATGTTGCCATCCCTAGTGGGGACTCCCATTAAATTGACAGATACTTGCCGGATGGAAAGATCTAAACAGGTAGAGACGGATTAGAGATGGACTTCAGTTTTGTTGCGGGCTAATATACCAAGGCTAGGAAGGCCGGCCATGGATGTCAATCTTGTCTCTGTCACATTAATTAATCATATCTTAATCACAATCAACTGGCAATCGAATGCAAATGCCAACCAACCAGGGTTGCATATGGGCTGCGCCAGGTTGAATTTTCTACTGGGCCAGCCCAAGGTCTAGAAGCCGTGAGCCAACCATTTAGCTGCATGAAAACCATAGCCTAATGACACTTTTTGCATGACAAACTAACCAAAAGACACGGCAAGCAGATGGCAATTCATTATCTTTTATTAGGAGGATGCCTTTAAAATGTGTCTACATTTAGCTGATTCAAAGTACATTAGACACAGAAGTCATCCCAGAAGGGCGGCTTTAAGTAATAGGTAGGGACCTCACTTGTGCTAGATATGTGAGGCCAGGCCAGGCCAGGCCAGGCCATTTAATAGAACCCCGGCTCAGGCTATTCAGTAATTGGGAATGAATGCAGGCTTTTTATCTGTGTTTGGACTCATAGAAGGCTGAGCCCGGCCCAATTGCAATCCACCGGTCCACCATCGACCAAAAAAATTAAAATGCACTCATTTCCTTTGTCTTCGTCTGGTCTTAAGATTGAAACAACAGAGAATAAGAGAGATACAGAAGACCCAAAATGGAAGAAGTTAGGAGGGTTGAAGAAGGGTGGGGAGATAGACCACCCAGAGAAGAGGAAGATGATAGTAATAAGACCAAGAACCCCACAAAGGAGTCCGATGAAAAGGAGGATGAGACCAAGGAGAAGCTAACCCAACATGAGGAATCAGCACCCTTGATCAAGCCCAAGAGCAAGAGGGTCGCAGCCCTTGATGCGTTTAGGGGCCTCACGATTGTGGTATCCCTCTCTCTCTCTCTCTCTCTCTCTCTCTCTCTCTCTCTCTCTCTCTCTAACTTCATGGATGGGCCCACATAAACTTCGTGGTGAGACCACCTTGACGGTTGGATAAAAAGGTGATGACCAAGTGCATCTTGTATGGTCCACTTTGACCACTTGCATGCATGGTTGCATGGTGGATGCTTCCAAATGGAATTTGATGGATTGTTTGGTGCGAGACCATGCAAAAATGAATGGCTGGACGAGATAAAATGGTTGCGATCCAAAGGTGTAATTTTGATCCAACCATCCATGACACCTGTAAGAGTCTGTCATCATATCAAGTTAGTGGAACCATAATTCCACATCGCTCAATATACAACTGAGATAATAGTTTGTCTAAAATGTGGATAAGATGGTCGAGATTTCAATCTTGTGTATCTATAGGTGGAATTGACAGTTAATCTATTCATTATGCGTTGCATAGGGAAGTTTAAAGACTGTGTGATTGATGTTGGGGCTAAGTATGTTTGATGTTGGTGGCACTCATGCCAAGTGCAAGAATGTAGCGTTCATGCAAAGTGGAATAATGTAGCGTCAGATTAAGCAATGGGCTTAGACCAAGGCTGATCATATATTGACTCTAGGAGAGTTTGGATTGGGATCGGACTATAGTTAAATAGTTATGGATCAGCACCTAACTTGGATGTGGCTTGTCTCCCCACTAGTGAGGAGTACACTTTCATAATAGTAGGGTTGCAAAAGGGTCAATTCCAATCCAGGTCCATGGTGGACTTTGAACCCAAACCGTCAATAAGAAGATAGATTCAAAATTGGAATCGGTTTAGAACCAGTTTCTAGAATCCGAAACTAGAACGGTTAATGAGAACATGAAACCAGAACTGAAACTAGTTCCATTTTATGCGCCAGGTCCATATATAGATCTGGATTTATGTAGAAAATGTTTAGGAGAAAAAAACTAACTTTTAGAAGAAAAAAAATTTTTCAAAAATTAAGGTAATATGTTAAGTCTCGAGTCTACAGGTCGAAACCAAAGTGAAATCAAACCCGGAACCATTTAGGTTATGGGTTCAAAAATAGAATCCAAAACTAGGCCATGTACTTATTGGTACCTAAACAAAGACATCAATTGAGTTCTTAACGGGTCAGAACCTCCAAATAATCAAAGAATCTGCTACCCTTTTACAACTCTATATAATAGATGTGGCTTCTAAAAATTGCTATATTTAGGGGGATTGAGAGCTTTTTTACATGTACATCTAGAGGACAGCCTTGGGGATAGAAACACACTCATTTAGGGCAAGAAAATTTCTAAATTGAGTTGATCATAAATGGGTTACATAAATGAACTCTCCCTCTGCCTTGTATGGTTTAGATATTTTTTTAATCTCCAATTAAAAAGGTAAGGTCCATTTTACTTGTTTGCAAGAGACTGAAGCTACTTTTAATCAAATACGAAATGCGATTAGAGGCTTATCAAACGCTCTAAAAACTGGAATAACAGATTTTAAAGGTTCTAAACACTTTCCTAGTTTAATCTTCTAAGAGCTAGTTAAAACAGGTCTACAACAAATAGTTCTAAATTTAAGTCCTAGTTTACAATAATTCTGTTTGGTAAGAATTAAAAAAAAAAACCCCCCTCTTATTTCATGTTTGATCAACATACAAACAAAGGCTTATTAAAAAGGCATCTTTGTTGTCTAGCTCCTTAGAAAGGCATCTTTTTTGTCTATTTTCAAATTATAATTTTAGATATAGTAGAGGCTTGGCTTTTGAACTACCTCTAGAAAAGACTCACAACATTGATCAACTCTTTGATCAACGGCTTCTAAAATTTCTTGTTCGTTCTTAAGTTGAAACTAGAAGGACAAGGACACATAGTAAGGCACATTTGATTTCAAAGATTAAATAAACATATTGACCCTTTACAACTTATCGCTCCGGATCTGTCCTTTAGCTGACATGTAACTAGTTAGCCAGCAGTGCTTGGTTAGTCCTAATTTCGAGGCCCAATTATAAATGGGCTAGTTTTGGGCCCAACCCAACTCAGCTTAGCCTGGTTTATGGAAAATCCTACTTGACAACAATGGTCTAGCTCAGTCATGGTTGATCACACCTGCCACATGAGCACCACGTCCGGCCCCATCACCAATCAAGAGAAAGGTGGGGATCATAAGTTCCTGATGGGCACTATCTTTACCTAAAATTTTAGGTCCACCAAATCACCCTAACACTTTGATGTATGAACCACTGGTCTAATAATATTATATATAAAATAATTATTTATAGTTGATCCAACCAACAAATCGGTGCAAACTTCATGGGATCTTTGATATATGGGGTGTTGGGGGTAGAGGGCGGAGTTTGGATGGTCAATTTGGATTGGCCATCTGGTGGGACCCACTAGGTGCGTATGGTAAGAGTAAGACCGACGAAGTGGTGTGCACTGGATCATTTGCCAAGCGATATATCTACATTACGATTTTTGGGTCTAAGTGGGGCTCAAAATCAAATTACTTAGGGACATTTAGTTCTTGGGCCTACAACATAGAGTGTTACATCAGGTCTAAAGTTAAACCCAAACCCAGGATCCAGACCAAATATTTTCAGGTCAGATCTACACAGGTCAATTTCCCAACCCACTATTTCTTTATGATGTGGATGTCCCTGAAGTCTTTGACCAAACAAGGCTAATCCCGCAAGTCAGGCCCACTAAACCTACACAAATACAAACAAAGCAAGCATAATGCGGCTTTTAATATAAGACGTGACAAGCAAATTGATGCTTTATGCTACTCCACCAACACTTAGTAGGATAGACCCCACTAATTTAAACCCTCTAATCTTATTATTTTTTCCCACCACCACCAGTATCATCATCATCATAATAATAATGATAATACTAATAATAATAATAATAAGTGATGCGGTGCAGTTGATGATCTTGGTTGATGATGCGGGGGGAGCTTATGAAAAGATTGATCATTCCCCATGGAATGGCTGCACTCTTGCTGATTTTGTCATGCCCTTCTTCCTCTTCATCGTCGGTGTGGCTATAGCCCTTGCTCTCAAGGTACACTCTCTTCACACAAACTGGCTATATTCTGTAACAGATCTATACTTACCCTGAACCCATTGAAACCACTATCAAATCCTTCTTTAGGAGACCAATAAATTGGACCAATTAATTGCCATCCCTACCCAGACCTAGAAAGACCAAATAAAAGTATAATTGGGCCCAAGTTCAGGTCCCTCTGGATTCTGGATCCAAAGCTTACCCAACTAGATAATGATTATGTTTAAGAGAAAGCACTGATAATGAATTGAGATTAATGAACAAAAAAAAAAAAACAAGTGCAAATGTGCCATTGTTATGATGTGAAAGAGCTTCTTAATTATTGTCTCAATGCAGAGAATTCCGAAGGTGAGCCATGCAGTTAGAAAGATTGTTATAAGAACATTGAAGCTTCTATTCTGGGGACTACTCCTCCAAGGTAAAAGTTGCCTAAACACTTATTAATCTGGATGAGTCCATTTTTATTTAGCTTCTGACCCCATGATATGTGTAAACAATGAAGGTGGATATTCTCATGCTCCTGATAATCTATCATATGGTGTTAACATGAAGTACATTCGCTGGTGTGGTATCCTTCAGGTCTCAAATTTCTCATTTCTACTTACTCTCATTGTCTGGTTATGAGGTCTGCTTATACAGGATTGCAATTTTATTTTCTGTGGGGCTGGTCCAGGTTGAATTTACAGTCATTTATGACATAATTAGAATGTTATATTTTAAAGTTTTATTACTAATAACAATAAGACTAACAATTGTTCACGTGGGACTTCACATGGAACTTGGTCCAGATCAGGCCCAACCCAATTACAGCAGCCTGGGGACAGTATGTGCCCAATGGACCAGGTTAGGGATTTTAAACAATGAACTCTTAGTAAATGGATCAGGCTTGGCCCTCAAAATATTAGGCCCACTTTACTCGATACTATATATATTTGTATTATTTAAATAATAAAACACACCAACCGAATACCCTGATTTTCTAAATGATGTCAACTTCAAGTAGGACTCTAAATGGGTCTGGCCAAGGACCAAGCATACTGCAGCTACAGGTGGACTCGCACTTTGTTGTTGTGAACAATGGGCAGATTCTAAATGTGGCCCAAAACAGTCTGAACCCAGGACCCAAGTCTTACATAAAAAGGACTTAGCTGGGAACTGGGCTCATTGAGTCAGGCCCATGGCCTCTCCCAATCGTAATAGTAATAACAAGGATAAAAATTATTACAATCATAAGCATAATTATTATTGTTATTATTCCAGTCTTAGTTGGATTTTTGTCATAGTTTTCATCCTTTAGATCCAGTGCCGTGGACCGGAACCTGACCCATCAAGTTTAAATTCATACTTAAACCCAGTTTTTTTATTGGTATATTTAGAGCATGTTTGCACAGTTCCACTTGATCCATGGGACAGATCTAGTAGGGTGCACATGGTCTGGAGTAAGCCATTTATTCCAACCCTAACTTACAGCATGATAACAAATTCTGGTGTAACTAAGCAGTTGCATGCACAGTGTTTTTTTTTTGGGTGGTAGAAGTTGCTGGCACAGAGATTACTATCCTCACTAACCATCAGCTTCTTTTTTAGCAGAGAATAGCTTTGGTGTATCTGATTGTGGCTCTTATAGAGACTTTCACAACAAAGATCAGGCCAACAGTTCTTGGAACTGGCCGTTTCTCTATATTCACTTCATATAGGTGGCAATGGTAAGATACTCAGAACAACAAATTCTCCTTCTTTCAGTTGTGGTCTCAAGCGTTTTATTTCATCGTTTTCTATTGCTCTATAGAATGATTTTAATAAGGTTTTGGGCACCTTTAATGAAGGCTAGCACCATTGTTCAACAACCCAAAAACCCGGATTGATTCAATCCAACTGAGTCGATCAAACTCTGTCCACTTGATGGGTCAGTTTGAAGAGATAAGTCTTGAACTAATTTTCTACATTATTTGTATGTGTCTTTATTAACAGATGAATGTGGATCATCTTGAATAAGATCATCGTCGCCGTCATCGTTGTCATCTTGGCCTTAATCCCATAGGAGTCAACTCAAATAGTTGTAGCATATATCTGTCCAAGTATCTCATCTTATAATCTCATTAACTTTTTAACTATGTCACCTTGGAAAAGGTGATGGAGTCTCACTCATTTGAGTCCAGTCGGTTGTCAGTGCATTGCTTTGTCTTCAAAATTTATATTTCTGTGGCAAAATAAATTAGAAGACCCACAAGGAAACATGGACAGACAACAGAATTGTGGTAGACGAAAAAGGTGGGAAGAAGGGAAATGAAAGAGGAAAAAATTAACTGCTTCAAGAATATATGAAAACCAATAGGAAGTCTTACAAACCCGTGGCTGTGGCTCCTTTTCTTTTATTCACTTTCTCATGCTTTCACTTAACAGTCCTAGCCCACTTCTCTTCCTTACCAAAATCCATAATGGCTTTATTTATGGAAAATCCATTGAGTGAAATTAGCCTAAATAAGTTTGAGACAAGCCTACATGAAACCAAGCATTGACTTTGGCAATTAATCTGCAATTCAAAGTTCTTTTCTTGCATAATGTTGATGAACTAGGAGAATTTTATTGGATAGTAAATCCCTTCTGACACCTCTTCATCTCAACTCTGTGTCTGTCCAAAGTTAACAATTACTCTCAACGGATAAAGGCAAAATGTTTCATCCTTGAGTGCTAACGTATAATATTTGTCACATATGTTTGCATAACGCAGGAAAGATGAATTATAACTACAGAAGCAAAAGTCATACTTTTCTTCTTTTTTTTTTCAGGATTGGTGGGTTGATTTCCCTTCTTATTTACTTCATAACAACATATGCACTTTATGTTCCGGATTGGAGTTTTGTATTACATGGACTCCATGGTGCAAAGAGATATACAGTACGTATGGTTAAAAATTCCTATGGATTGTCTTATTACTTCAATTAGACCTTTGTAATATCTTGGGAAGTTAGAGCTGATAAAACTAAGGTGATAAAACTAAGGTTGAGCACCACTGTTTCAGGTACAATGTGGAATGAGAGGTCACCTTGGGCCGGCCTGCAATGCAGTCGGTCATGTTGACAGGCAAGTCTGGGGAGTAAACCATCTTTACTCACAACCCGTGTGGATACGTTTAAAGGTCAAAGGATATTCGAAAACTTTCACTCCAAAAACCAACACCCTGTTAAGACATCACTCTCAAGTAAGAGTTGTTCTCCGCTTTGTTGTTTGATAATTTTACAGGTCTGTAAAGGAACTTCAGTGGATGAGGGTCAATTAGGTGAGGGCTCTCCGACATGGTGCCTCGCCCCATCTGAGCCAGAGGGCTTGTTAAGGTTTGGGAAATCTCAGCTCAAAAGACAAAGTTAAAAAATTAGCTTTTGTATGATGACCATTTATCCTCCTGAACTCATGGTGGATTGAAGAAGTTTTTTGTTTCTTGTTAGCTCAATTTCAGCTATCCTCTCTGGCACCATTGGTGTTCATTGTGGACATGTTCTTATACATTTCAAGGTCATTATCCATCACTTTCCTACTCTTGTTATATAATCACAGTGATTAAATGATGTCTCTGAAAGATTGCACTAGCCAAGATCATGGAGTAAGCCACTTTAGAGATTGTTCCTTTTGCTCCCGTATTAGAGCTTTAGAGTTTTCACGAGTGTCTTGATGAGGCTTGGGGAAGCCTTCATGAGAAATAAATGTGGAAGACTGAAGGTTCACTTGCATCAAAACCCTACACGCCAAGAGCATAGGCATAGATCACTCACATCAAGGACATCCAAGTTTCCCTCAAATATCTGTTTCTCTTGATACTATATGTTGTGATGCCTATACATGGAATTATGGATTTTATTTTATTTTTTTGAAGAATTATGCAAGATATAAATACAGGCAATGGAGAATGGAGATAGACTATGAATTTTTGTAATCTAGGACATGAATATAGATATGGTAACATATCCACATGACATTTCTTATATTTATCACCACAGTTTTTAATTAAAAGTTTATGTTTGCTAAAATGGCCCCTTAGGAAAAACTTTATCGGATTGGATTTGCATTTTGATGGATTGATTTGTATTATGAAAGACAACCAATATTGGGCATACCTGAATCCATCGCGAAACGAAGAGGAGATCCGCAACTTTAACTCTCTCAGTCTTCTCGTAATGCCTGCTGATCGATGGGAATGCCAAGCAGTGATGGTATGTGTGAAGATAAGAGAGTTCTCAAGCCTTTTATAGACTCCGCTAATGCTTTCCTCCCCATCAACGGAAAGCCTTTCCATTATCGCACGTCCTGAGAGTTTCCAGGAACGTGGCCTTAATGGGAAGACGTCTCACGATTTTGATCTTTCTATCTAATTGTTTTTCCACTTCTGCTTTGAATATTTTGAACATAGTCAAAGAATCAGACTTTTCTTTAATAAGATAGACAAAACCAAAACGTGAGTAATCATCTATAAATGTGATGAAATATTGTTCTCCTGTGAAACAAGGTATATCAATTTTTCTACAAACATCCGTATGAATTAACTGTAGGAGTTCAGAACTTCGTGTGGCAGTTTTCTTGACTGTTTGTGTCTGTTTTCCTTTAATACAGTCAACACAGACACCGAAATTAGTGAAATCAAGGGTTGGTAATAACCCGTCTTTCACCAATCTCAATATCCTCTCTTTCGAAATGTGTCCTAACCGTTTATGCCACAACTTAGGGGAGTTCTCTTTTATTAGTCCTCTCTTCATGCCAACATTCATCCCACAAGTAACATGGTGTGCAGTTAGTGATTGTGTGTATAAAGTATCTAACCTTAACTTATACAAGCCATCACATAATAAACCACTACCAATCATTATATTATTGTGGAAAAGATTCAAAGATCCTTGATTAAAGTTAAACACAAATCCCTTTACATCCAACTTTGAAATAGAAACCAGATTTCGGGAAATATCCGGAACATAAAAGGTGTTCGGCAGATCCAGAACAAATCCTGTATCTAGCACCAGCCTATACGTGCCTACTGCCTCGACTCTTGACTCCTTCCGGTTTCCCATAACGATGGCTCTTTCTCCATCACTTGGCCTCCGGGTTGAAAGGAATCCCTGCATACAACCAGAAATGTGAACGGTTGCACCAGAGTCGACCCACCATGTATTGGATGGGACATCAATAATATTGGTTTCACATACAAGAGATAATTTTCTTTGCTTACCTCTTTTCTCAAACCAATTCTTCCTTTTGAGGCAGTCCTTCTTGAAATGTCCTTTCTTGCCACAAAAGTGACATTTTTCAGATCCCTTCTTTCCCTTACTCTTCACCGGTTTCTTACCTTTCGGATCTACCTTGGGCATGTTGGCATTAGTTTTGAATTTTCTAGGACCTTTCCTGCCCTTAGCATGGGAGACAAAATTTACCTGAAGTTGCCCCTCGGCTTTAAGCCTCCTCTCTTTTTTATCACAACGTGCGATCAACTCAGTAATGGTCCACCGACTAGAGCTCTGATTGTATGTTACTTTAAATGGGCCAAATGCAGGGGGAAGGGAGTGCAGAATGAATTGGATCAAATATCCATCGGAAATACTCATGTCAACGTCCTTTAATTTTGATGCTAGGTTGGACATGAGTAGGATATGTTCCCTAACTCCCTTTATCCCATCGTACTGCATGTTAGTCAATTTATTCATTAAGGTGGCACCTAATGCCTTGTCTGTCACTTCAAATTGTGACTTAATTTCATCTAAGAGTTCCTTGGCATGTTTTCCTTGATCAAGCGATCCCCTAATACTCTTAGAGACTGAAGTCATTATAATCTTTTGGCATTTTTTATCACATTTGTGCCACTGATCATATTTTGCCCTTTCATATTCAGAGCTCTGTTCGGTAGGCGCAGGAGGCATGGGTTCATCTAAAGCCATCTCTAAGTCTAGAAAGGTTATGGTTAATGACAGCATGTCTAACCAATCAGGGTAGTTTGATCCGTCTAATGAAGGAATAGTTCCTAAGCATAAGGGAAGAGACAAGGATCTGGAGGAAGATGCTGTAAAAGAAGAGATAAACTATTATTCTCACAATTCTATAATGTTTTGAATTTAAAGGGAAACTTGCAACAAAAATAATAGTTTTACATCATTACAAATAACCTTTGGGTCAAATGTAATATGTTAAATTTATTATTCTCGTTTATTTGATAAAACCACAATTTATTAAGTGAATAAGTGAGATCCCACCTTTGGGCATAGATCAACACGAATTCGCAAAACATCTTTAATGTGTTTTATCCCAATCTCCAAATAATCGAAAGATAAACTCCTTTGGGTCGATTATCTATCTCTTACGTGAAGTTGCAATTTTAGTGTCATTTATGGTATCTCTAATTCAATAATTGAAACATGAGCTTCATCATAACTGGGCCACTTTGGTGACTGCCTAGTTAACTCATAATTGAAACCTATGACACTAATTTATTTATCAAACATTCATGTATGTAACAAATTATAACTCAAACAACATTAATCATGTAAACAATAAGCGGACAACATGAATTTAAATGAGTTAAACATGCATAAAATCTTATGATATTATCATTGAACCATTGGATCGGGAATTAATTCACTAATATGGTAGATCTCATCATAAGGAACACAACAAAAGAAACGGATCGAAAATCCGATATCATATGTGTCCGTAATGATCAAAATAAGATTTTGATCGTTCATTTTTCTTTGATCTGGCCTTGATCTGATCACATTTAAATGATCCAGTCCCATCAGAATGATTATAGCATTTAAATATATCAAATGGACGGTTCTGATCGGAACGGATCAATTTTATAATGACCCAATTATTCAAAACATACAATTATCAAAAATTAATAATACTTTATTCAAATCAGGCCAGGCCAGTGGGTCGGGTCAGACCCAAGTCATAAAATAACCTGTTCAGTCCAGTCGGGCTTAACAGGTTGGGCTAGGTCGGAACTAACCTATGAAATAACTGGAAAGCCCAAGTCTGCTGGGTTCAGGTCGGGTCAGGTCGGGTCGGACCTGACCTGCCATTTATATGTTCTGTTATGTTGGGTTGGGCCAGGTCAGTCGACCGGGTCAGTCAAAACCCCAATCCGAGGCCCAATTACTTTAATTCCAGTTGAACCGGGTCAGTTGGGTTGGATCGGGTCAGGTCAAATGACCTGACGTTATAGAAATGACCCGGGTCCGTTCGGGTCGGATCGGGTCAGGTCAGACTGACCTGACGTTATATAAATGACCCGGGTCGGATCGGGTCAGTTCGGGTCAGGCCGGGTCAAACCCATTAACCCAGTCTTTATTCTTTAATAAACCTAACCGGGTCGGGTCCGGTCCGGTCGGGTCCGGTCCAACCGACCTGACCCGATTAGATCATCTTCAACCTCCCGATGAATGGGCAATCGGTTAAAACCGATTGCCCCTTTCTCCGGTTCGTTCCACCTCCGACGCCGACAGCCCCGGCCGCAACGGACTGCCGGCGCTCCCACGACCCCGGCCACAACTGTCGCCGGCTGGAATCATTCCGGGAGGCAACAAAAATTTTTTTTTTTTTTTCTGTTGGCTGGCGCTGGAACTGGGCGCTGCTGCTGCGCCGCTGCAGCGCAGCGCCCTGCTGCGCTGCTGCAGGGCAGCGCCCAGTCCAACTAAATTTTTTTTTTTTTTTTTTGGTTCTGTTCTTGCTCTGTTTCTGCAGAACTGGGCGCGGCTGTGCAGCAGCGCCCGACTGCGCCGCTCGCAGCCGCCACGCCGCGCCCAGTCCGGCTCTGCAGTTTTCTCTACCTGAAAGTTCTGTCTCCAGCAGAAATTTTTTTTTTTTTTATATTTATAAACTGTAAACCCCCTTGATGCAAATCCAACCCCATCAATGGAAATCCATGGCTCTGATACCAATTGTTAGCTAAAATGGCCCCTTAGGAAAAACTTTATCGGATTGGATTTGCATTTTGACGGATTGATTTGTATTATGAAAGACAACCAATATTGGGCATACCTGAATCCATCGCGAAACGAAGAGGAGATCCGCAACTTTAACTCTCTCAGTCTTCTCGTAATGCCTGCTGATCGATGGGAATGCCAAGCAGTGATGGTATGTGTGAAGATGAGAGAGTTCCCAAGCCTTTTATAGACTCCGCTAATGCTTTCCTCCCCATCAACGGAAAGCCTTTCCATTATCGCACGTCCTGAGAGTTTCCAGGAACGTAGCCTTAATGGGAAGACGTACACTTTGAACATATCAAAGTGAGTGGTGGTCATGTGGGCCACCACCCATGATATCCAACAGTTCACTCCATCATAGTTGCTTATTTCTTGATGAGAATCTTACTGTGCTTTAGGACATTCTAAATTGTGTTTCATGTCACTAATTTCATTCTTTTATATCATTTTTTGGTTTTTGTTGAATGGCAATGAAATTAATAGAACTTAATGGAGTAAAGATGATAATTATCCCCCAGGACCCAACAGAACGCTATCCTACAAGTATCAGCATAGAATCATGTGCGTCATGTCCTATGATATTGTACATGAAGCACATACTATCTTAGAAATAAAAGTTCTGTATGTGGTATGATGGTATCAAATATGTATTAATATCTCAAGATTTTGAAATTTGAGGAAAACAATGCTATTCTGTCCTATTGAAAAGTATAACAGGGATTTTTAGGTTTGAACACCATATAGAAATGATTTCTTTTCTCAGATGGTCGTGGTTGATTTGAAACCATGTATATTTACAGGAACATTCTGAGAGACTAAAGCAATGGGTGTCTATGGGACTCATATTGCTTATTGTGGCCATCATTCTTCACTTTACAGATGGTAACCTTCTTTAAATTCATATCTTAAATGTGAAAATGTGATAGTTAGATGCTGCTACTCTAGACAACTGGAACTGGTCCATGAAATATGTTTATTTTCTTTTTTCTTCTGTTCTGTTATTAATTTTCCAGTACAAATTTTTTTCTCCTTGATCATTACATTATCAGTTCAAGCAAGACCGAAGCCAGTATAGTCCTGTTCATACTACTCATATCAGTGTTCATTTTACTTGTTTCTTGTTGAAATAGCACTGACTAAAAGTTTCTGTTTCTAGCCATGCCTCTCAACAAACAACTCTACAGCTTCAGTTATGTTTGTTTCACAGCTGGAGCTGCAGGAATCGTTTTTTCTGCAATCTACATATTGGTATTACAACAACTCTTGCTAATACTTTATAATTGTTAGTTAATGCTTATTTCACCATCATTGTCACATGAGGCTTTAGGAATTCTGCTATTGAACTACAAATTATGTTCATAATTCTGTCAAACTGTGGAATATGCAAGTGATGACTCTCTCTCTCTCTCTCTCTCTCTCTCTCTCTCTCTCTCTCTATATGTATGTATATATATGTTAGAAATCACGTGGCCCATCATGCCACTGGCCTCCGCATCAGATCAAGCAATGAATAAATGAGTTATGTCTCACACTTGAAGTCTTAATCCATGTTCACTTGAAGTCTTAATCCATGTTCCTAGGAGAGTTTGGAATGACCTAACTCTTTTTGGTGCTTAAGAATCCCAATCCTAGTCGGAGGTGTAGAGGATCTAGTGGAGTTGTCACCAATATAGAATGTGTTGTCCAGAGATTTGACACGTGCAAGTTCTCATGACCATAACCATCTGGAATGCACAAAGACATTCAGATCAGACCCCATCCTGGACAAGCATGTGTGTGTTTCAATGAGTGAGCAAGAGAATTGATGGTGACGGTGAGGAAATAAATTTAAGAGGGAGAATGTGGGTACCTCTAATAACCTAAAACACATCTTCTAAAAAAACCAATCAAGAATGAGCGAAATTTTTTTTATCTGTAGAATGAGGTAATTTCTCTAACTAATATTTGTTACACACCTGTTATGGTACCCTCAACTCATCAATTCTCGATCAAGAACTATCAGTGTGATCATCATTACCTTATCCCATTTATCTATGGCCACCATTCTGTGTACTACACTTACTCAAACTTCATCCAAAAGCCATGCTCTTTGTTAGAAAATGCATACATATGTTATGTCCCTCACCAACTACATCTTAAAATATTTCATTGATGCTTATTAAGCTGCTTTCAAACATCATGATATCGAAATGATTTGTGTGCAATCTAACTACTGATCTTTCTTATTTGACAAACAGATTGATGTTTTGGGGATGAGATTGCCATTTCTATTCCTGGAATGGATTGGAATGAACGCGATGCTTGTCTTTGTAATGGCAGCTCAAGGCATATTTCCCGCATTTATAAATGGATGGTACTATGAAAATGAAGGAAATTCACTGGTACGTCTGTTGTTCTGTAACTTGCCAAGTGTCAGTTTCTCAAGGAGAAGTGATCTCCTTGGCGAGCTCGTCCATGAACAATGGGTCCCACCTGGAAGGGTGATTATGAGTACTTTTTTTTTTTTTTTTTGTTCTTTGGTACCCAGCCGAGGGGGGCTCGGACCCATGAGAGGACCAAACATGGGGAGATAACTTGTGTTCACCCAAGGAGAGAATCCTGCTTGTGCAGTGAGATAAGCCCACTCACAAAAGGAGAGATCCCATGGATCAATCCCTGAGCTATTGGGTGAGAAATGGCATATCCAACCAATTGGCCTATCCCTATGTTCTCATGTTATGGGTAAGGTTAATCCAAAGGATCTGAGATGATCAGTCCAAAAAATTTGGATGTCCAAACCAACTCTCAACGTAGTCCGGATGGGTGTCAAATTGGGTCTGATGGCAATTCGTATGGGCTTCTCACTCTCACCCATTGGTGTCACCTGAAAGGGCTGGCCCAGGGGAAAATCCCAGGTCCCTTAGTTCATAGCATCTATTTGATCACTCTGATTGCTTCTATGCTCATGTGCAGGTGTACTGGATTCAAAAGCATGTTTTTTATAATGTGTGGCACTCTGAGAGGTTAGGGACTCTTTTATATGTGATATTTGCTGAGATAACCTTCTGGGGAGTGGTTGCAGGCATCTTGCATAAATTGGGAATCTACTGGAAACTGTGAAAATGTGGCATAAAATTAGATTACTTTACCTGTTGGGTGCTTGAATATCTTTTTTTTTTTTAATTCCTTTCTTATTTTTAGTAAACTGCCTCACTGGCTAGCCTTCTATCTTCTGAAAGTAAATGTACAGCATTAGGTGGCGCATCAGTGTGTATTTAGATTTGGATTGACGATATTCTTTCTTTTCTTTTGAAATGTTGAATTCTATTTATTCTGCTCTTCTATACAGAGACTAGATACTGTAATGTAATGCATCAATATGTATGCCCTCACTGTAGGCACATGTGTATGATAAAGTATTTTCAAAACTATTGTTCTTTGGTGTTTATTGTCTCAGGAAAATGTGGGGATATTTTCAAATTTTTTATTTTTCCCAGGATATTATAGGGAGAAACTTGCAGATATTAAACCAATTTTTAAGTAATTACAACTGATAAAACTTCAAAATAAATTTAATTTACTGCTAAATGAAGGTTACATATGTTTCCAACTTTTTTTTTTCTGATGTTTTCACAGTGTTATTCCATTTTCTTGTAATGGTTTCATTTACAACGTGTATGCAAATATTATGATATTATAACAAATGTCAGTTTACGATAATATCACCTTTTCTTTTCTAAATTGTGGATATTTGTGACACTGTTATGAACTATGAAGAGCAATTGGCCCTTGGAAGAAAAAAGTTCTAGCAAACCATATTCAAGCTTAGATGGAAATTTTTATTTTAAACCATATTCTCAAGCTGCGCTTTAGCTTTTGTTCTTTGAAAATTCATTACCTATTTGCAATTTAGCATCGATCGGGAAAAGTAACTTTGACTTCATCATTGTTGCCACCATCAAACATCAAAGCTTTTTCCACCAATGTCGAGGTTGGTTACATGAATTATGTTTTTATATTTTTCATCTATACTGAATCATATCCTCAAATAGGTTGCACTTGTTTATATATATTCTTTCTACTTCTATACATGTTCTAATGCGCCTCTTCTCTTAGTGGGTTATCAACCTACATAGAAAAAAAAAATTTCTCAGCAGTGATGGGAAAAGCAACTTAGAACCTAAATACAATTTACTCATATAATGTCAATTGTTTCCCTGACAAACAAAAAAAAGAACAGGAGATGTTTGCAATAAAAGATCAAGCTTTACTTTTTTTTTTCACATAGTTATCAACTTACCATCCTATGATGTTATATCTCAGAATCCAAAGATACACAACGCACGCAAGTCAGTGTATAATTGGGGGTGGCAGTTCATTACCCGACCTGCCAAAAGTAGTTCGAGGTTGGAATTGATACTTCTGACCATATCAATAAGTGGATCCAGACCAAGTTGAGGATGTTGTTGATTTTGACCTGAAGGCTGAAGCAGACATTTTAATTGTAGGTTCAAGTTGACCCCTTTTAACTTATTACTTGAGTCCAAATTGACATTTTCCATCAAATCAGTAAGTGGGCCAGGTCTAAATTGAGACTATATGTATTACCCTCTACACTCGACCCAAGCTGAATTGTAGGTACGGCAGACAGGCATTTCCATGGTAATAAGTTGCAGACAGAGGCGGACCTACACACTGCCACACAGGTGTGGACGCCCTCATCAATCCATGGTGTGCTTCCAAAAGCTATATGAAAATTTTGTGTCCACTTAAAAAAATTTTCTAATATAAAAAAAATCATAAATCTATCTTCAAAATCTATATGAAAATTCTTGATTTGCCTTCAAATCCAAACTACCTATTAGGATCTGCAACCCTCAAGCAAAATTCTTGGGTCCGCCATTGGCTGCATATATGCCCATTCTATCACCACCCTACACAAAATGCACAATTATAAATATAGAAAAGCAAAAGTGAAGGGAATCAAATGTATGCGGATGATTTTAAGTATCAGCTGACATGAATTAAAAGTCAATTCAGATATTGGGCGGGTACAGGTTAATATAAGCTATTATTTACTTTTTTGACAACAAGATCATGCTAATTCAAAATATTAATTAAGGTTGCCCATATGACTATATGAGGATATGTATCAGCTTTTTTCCTTTTTCTTTTTTTTTTAATGACCTACAATATCCCTCTTCAGCTCAGCTTTCAGACCTTTGGCCCCTGGCCTGGCGGTTTCCCCAATTCTAATGAACAAGGACTATTCTCTAGGAGTACAAATATGGCAGCACACATAGTACCCAAATAACGCAAAGGGCGGGAGTCAAACTCAAGACCTTGGGAAACAAACCCAACGCTCAAACCAACTAAGCCACTGCCGTATGATATCCCAAATACTTCAAAATAGGCAATGTAACATGTTGTATCGTATCCAATACTCTATCATTCATGTGTGAAACCCATTTCCTGCAATATCCCCAGCATTCCCTAACGGATCCATATTGAATCTGAGCATTATAGGTCTCAGTATTTATAAAAGCTGTAATAAGACTTAATACAGGTTCTTGAACCAATGACTCTAGGCTTCACAGAATTGTACATTACTTAGCCCACAACTCCATCAATGTGGGCCCTACTACTGGTTATCTGTATTGAATAAATGTGAGCATAGGCCAGTAAGGCACTGATGAGAAAAAGTTTGGCTATACAGGTGGATGGCCCATCAAAAGGTAAGGGTACGCTGAAGAAAATATTAATGGAAGTTATTGATTCAGATTTGAAGAAGTTCAACTTATTCAAAGATTTGACTCAAAATAGAATGGAATGGAGAAATAGAATTCATGTAGCCGACCGCAACATGATTGGGATAAGGCTTTAATGATGATGATGATTTGGTCAGGTTAGATCTCTTTCGTGAAAAGACCAAAGAAGTAGATGGTTGAAAGGAACACAACAACGCAACTTCAATGATGATGCCATATGCCAAATGAGCGATTAGTGTAATGCTTACATTTAAACTAATTACATACAAAACACCTTGTTTTAAACCAATGGGCTCACAAAATCTCTGGGCCTGTTTGTCAACAAGAATTTGGGAATTCGCACACTTCGGCAGTCTGTTCTTTTGCTAGATTCATAGAATTTATGTTTAGGAAATTCTGAGATTCCCAAAAATAGTGGAATTCATAAATGCTCCCTTATACTCCAAAAAGTAAAAGGAGGTGGAATTCTAAAATTTTCAATGTCAATTTGAGTACTTTCAACTTGCTAGAATTCAAAAATTCTTATTAACAAATATGAAATTTGAAAAAGCCAGCAGACAAATCATCACATTATGTCTCACAAGCCCCCAACATCCAAAAACCCATCAGGAATTCTCCAAAAGAAACAGGGCTTCGAAAGTAATTCAAGTTGGGTTAGACTTTTTAGGAGGGTGGTATTCCTAATTCTAGCAACCAAATCTAGATTTTCAAATGTTGAGGCAATATGATCCTACACCAGTGTTGGAAATTCCCTAAACTCATAATTCTTATGAGAAGTTTTAAACGAACTTCAGGCCACATTTGGTAAACATCCATGGTGATAAGGGAATTTTATAAACCTATAATCAACTTATCATCTCAAAAAAAAAAAAAAAAAAAAAACCAAGTTTAGCAAAAGGGAGGATTTCCAAGGAAGAGACTTTTAAGAAATCATTGGCTGTGAACGTTTTGGCCAATATATCATGATCCATAAGGTTCCATGTTAATTTTTTCGGTCCCATAGCTGTTCTTAGCCTTTAGATCAAAACTAACTGTCTCGATTTTTCAAAAGGGGCTCACAAAAGTCCAAATCTATATGTGAAACATTGATCACATTTTTTTTAAAATATAGCAAATCTAAAAAGAATCAACGGTTGAAAATTATTCCTATAGCCATTTTGAGGGTGCTTCTCACATCTAGCAGTCATCCATGGGAGGCCCACCCACTGATTAGATGAAGAAAAACCGGATATCCCGAAATCCTCTTCCAAAATACTGTTCATCTCCCTTTCCGCGCACAAACATAAAGGTGAGACCCGATTGGGGGGTTCTGACTGTGGATTTCTAGGAAAGAGCAGAAAGCGAAAAGCCGCTTTCCACCCTATTGCCAAACATGAGTTTCCATGATTACGCAGATTTTCGACTAAAAATCCACAGCGAAGACTGTTGCCTTGCCCTTAATGTTTTTGGTAAAAAAACATTCTGTTAGACATACTTGACGTTGAAGTCAATCTTTGGGAGGTGGTTCATAATTTGATGTTAAAGTAAAATCAGCAGGATATTAGGATGGAATGGAGTCTTTTGACACCTCCACCACACAATTAATGTCATGTTTTAAAATAACGTTAAAAAACTGGCAAGTCGTCTTTGGTTTGAATTCTTGTTGCCGGGAACTTTGGAAATTTGTCAGCCTCAGCCGGCTGTGCCCCAGAAGTTCCCCGTTTAAAAATCCAACATGTTGTACCAATCTCTAAACTTTGGCTTTCAAATTAATAGAATGTTCTGAACATGTCTCAATTAATTATTGACGAATTCAGATGTTCCTGGACATAAACTTCTAGTAATGTTATGTGAATATAACCGGGAAAATTATAAAGTTCATATAATAATGATAAAAACAAGGAGGAAAATATGTAAGAGTAGGGACAAATCATATTCGGACAGAGATCTAAACATTCCTTATAGTAGGTTTGTCAATCTAACTCTTTGATAAAGGGAGTTTGGCCCGACTTGCAAAACAAGGACTATTATTTTTGTCATGAAGGGTCATTTATTTGCAGTGAAAGTGATTCACATGTGTAAGTGACACACATGTGAGTCACTTGCATGTGCAAATGACTCATATGTAGGTCAAAATTTACTGTTTGTTACTATCACAAGATTTCACATATGAATCTATGAACATGTTGTACATTTTTTGGAAGATATCTCAACATTTAGACAACATCAACAGTTGAAACTTAGATACATGGTCGTGTTTGAACTTCCCAAGAGGATGATCAATTCTGATTTTACAAATGAATTCCACAAAAATTATATATATATATATAAGGCAAACTAGGAATGTCATTTATATATATATATTAATCCAACGGCTATAGTGTTTTGATGATATTGCAACATCCAAGCAACATTAATGGTAGATAAATGGATACGTGGCCATTCTTAAGCTTCTCAAGAGGATGATTGGTTTTGATTTTACAAGTGGGTCCCACAAAAAATGAAAAAAAAATCATAACAGGTAGACTGGAAATGTCATTTACAATATATTAATTCAATAGCTGTAATTTTTTTTATGATATCTCTACATCCCGGCAACATCAACGGTTGAAAGTTAGATAAGTGGCCATTCTTAAGCTTCCCAAGAGGTTGATCGGTTCTGATTTAAAAGTGGGTCCCACAAAAATAAAAAATAATAAAAGGCGGACTAATTGTGTCATTTATAATAGATTAATCAAATGGCTGTAATTGTTTGATGATATCTCAACATTCAGGCAACATCAATGGTTGAAAATTGGACACATGGTCATGTTTAAACTTCTGAAGAGGACGATCGGTTCCAATTTTACAAGTGGGGTCCAAAAAAAAAAGAAAATAACAAAAGGCGAATTGCTCATAGATGGCACTCTAGCACCGCTTGGTAACAGTGCGGTGTGAAAGTGCTACTTTTGACACCATTTTCATATGTACTTTACGCATCTATGCATAAATTGGTCGTATGTGCATAAATTTTCTTGCGGTCTGAAAATTTACTTTTCACACCATTTCATATGTACTTTATGCACCTCATGCATAAATTGGTTGAAACAGATGTAAATGTGTGTAACCATTACACATTTACACCATTTACATATGTAAATGAAAATAAACAAATGACCCCTTAAGGGATGAATAGAACCCGGTTTTAAAAGACCTGCAACCTTAAGGGGCAAACTAATTCATGGTTGACCAAGTCAAGCTCAACTGAACCCACTTTGATTAATATAAATATCATCATCATCAAAGCTTTATCCTAACCATATTTGGGTTGGCTACATGAATTACGTTTCTCCATTTCTATTTTGAACCAAATCCTTACATAAGATAAACTTATTTAAATCTGCTTTAATGACCTCAATCAATGTTTTCTTCGGCCTACTCCGTAGCTCTTGATGGGCTATTTACCTGGATAACCAAACTTTTTCTCACCAGTGCCATAACTGGCCTACGCTTAACATGCCTAAACCATCTTAAATAAATTTATTTAATCTTATCCCCTATTGGTGTTGCCCTTAAATGCTCTCGAAAACGCTTATTTCTAATTTTATATTTTCTAGTTTTACTATACATCCACCTAAGCATTCTCATCTCTGCCTCATCCATCTTATATATAGGAATCTTCTTAATTGGCCAACATTCTGCTCCATATATTTGATTAATACAAATATATTATACTATATAATACACATGCATGTTACAAAAATATACCAATAATAATGGTTTATTTAGATTTAGAGGATTTTACTAGTAAAAATCCTTTAAGTGGCCCTTAAACCCAAAAGAACCCCATAGTTGTTTACCTTCCAAGTGACCACTTTGGTTTTTTATTTTTTTTTAATGCTTGTAAAAAGTATTGTCAAATTCGACTTATGTTTTTTTATACTAATGTTGAATTCAATACTGTTCTGTCTGTCTTTAACATGGACAAAATCCTTCTGACATCTATCTTTTCAATTGGAGACTTTTAGTGTTGTTGAGATCTAATGGTCCAATCCTTAAGGAGACCCACTCCTAGGGTCGCCCATGAATGCCCTACATGATGTCGATTTAATGTTTGATCCGGTGGGCCATATAAACCATCACTGATTTGGTTAAAACCCAAATGTTTCTCTAGGTATCGAATTTAACACAAACTTCCTCTTCCTCCTCGTTCCTTATTCTCTGCAACTGGGACAATGAACTTCGATGAGGTTTGCTCAAGTTTCATCAACAGCAGCGGATCTGGGCTTATCCTTCGTTGGCCACATCATCGCCATCTGAGAAAAGAGTGCAGTGCATGCGTACTACTGCTGTTGAAGACGAATGGAGTCGAATAGCCATGGGTTAAGCTCAAGAAGTCATAGTCGATGCATGACCCCAACACACTGCCCACAAATCCATTAAAGGGCCTATCCCATCCATAGCAAAATGTCGCCTCCTCTAAAAGATACAGATCCCCATTTGGCGAAATCCAAGCCACCAACAGGGGGTTTTTAGCCCATCCGCTGTAACACTCCGGCCCAGCTTAATCATGTTTAATGACTAATTAACGTGGTTTTGCATTATTTTCGAGTAAATAGGTTTTATGTTTGTTGTTTTATTGTTTTGAATTCTGTTTCGGGTCATGGATAAGTAGTTGGGTTGAGTTTGACCTGGTTTAGGTAGTCATGAGCCCTTTTTCGTAATTTTGGATTTTATCGAATGTTGTCAATCATGCATCATCTTGGCATCAACGCGTGCATCTCGTCGAGTTCGTTAACTCCCGTAGTTGACTCGTAAGCGAACGACTTCATTTGTTTCCGTTGGACAGTTTTTTGACTCGCATTATAATTATCCGAAACTTGTGGACTTTCTTATAAAATGGCTTAATACTTATCTTATAAATGGATGCATGCACCGACCCTCTTTCTTCAATGTGCTTTCCTCTCTTCCTCTTCTCTATGCGTTGCTTCTTCATTTCTTTTTCTTTCTTCTTCTTCAAACCAAGTCAAGAAGGGGAGAATTCGTGGCATCCATTCATCAATTCATCTCTGGTGAGTTGAAAGGTAGGGCTTGAGACTTGATACTCTCCATATATGTCTTAAAGTTTTCTACTTTTGCATGGCATGCACTCAACGTCACTCTTTCTTTCTGTCTTCATACATGCATGATGAGTAGTCGGTAGATTTGAGCTCTAGGATCACTGTTTACGTGTTAGAATCCAATTGAGGCAAGTATAAGCATAATTTGGATGAAGACTTGTTGATAATGATTTGATTGTTTTTATTCTTATTATTCTTGCATGGTTTGATGATTTTACAGCCCTTGTATGTTAACTTGCACTTGTTGTTATCTTGCTTCTATTCTGTATCCAAATTTCAGTTTTCTGTAATAGGTTCAGACGATCAATTCCTGAAACTTACGGGTAAGCCGTAAGGTTTTACGGCTCAGATTCCAGAGAGCTGCAAAAATGGGATTTACCTTCCGGTAAGGCTACGACTAAGCCATAGGCTAGTCGTGACCCAGCCGTAGGTTAGTTTACGGCTGGATTTCCAGAAAGTTAGGAATTCAGAAGACCTTCTACAGTCCAGCCCTTTCTAAACCATAAAATGTGTTACGACTAAGCCATACCCTAGCCGTAGAACAAAACAGGGCTGAGTCGTATAACAAAATGAAGCTAAGCTGTAAATGCGGATGAACAGTAAGAGGAATCACGGCTGAACCGCAGTACATATTACTGCTAAGCCGTACGTTCACTTACGGCTAAGCCGTACAACCCTTGAGAAATGAAAAAAAAAGGGATAAGTTTAATAAAGAGACTGGTAGGGCCTTCGAGCTAGCATGTAGGTAACCTGAACTTGCCCAACGGAATGTAAGCAGCGCATGAATAGTCCCTAGGGCTGTGATTCATTCATATGTGTTGTTCAGTTGTTAAGCACCTCCCCATGGGTGTTGGTTTTAAGGGGATTCGATGCACGTTTCTTGATACAATGCAACACTCGAAAACGGAACAACTATGTATCGAACAATTTAAAACTACATCATCATGCACGGTTAGAAACACTAGACAACTAGATTATGGTTGGCTAGCAAACAATCGTGATCCCTAGTAATAACTCAACTTGCATTTCATATTGCCTTCGATTATTGCCTTCTATGCCCTTACTCTTGTTTTGACTTGTGATTGTTCGCTGGAAATGATATGGCAAGACTTGAGTTTAGTGATTGATTCTCGTGTGATACACGCATGTATCGCTTGCTTGTGTTATGATATGAGATATGTACTGTACTGTACTGCACTGCTTGACCGACGTACTGACATTGCTTGACGTGCATCATATTACATGACTGATCTGGTTTTTCTGGCTCTACTCAGCCTCAGCCTCAGGATACTTAACAGGGTTGACTTTGGCGTAGATTGTTTGTTGCCTCTGCAGAGTACTCCTGTCCTAGGATTTCAGACCCCAGTAACCAGAGACCCATTCTACCCTGGCCCAGTCGATGGTGTTTTCGTCCTGACTGCTCTCGATTAGGAGAATATGGCAAATGTAGTAACCACCTAGCCAGTATATCTGTTTTATGATTCCGATAGCATATTTAATTATATGCACGACTTACCTAATATACGTACATGAACTCTACAAATTCTATGCATTAATGTCTGCTAACTATTCTGCTAGACACAACGCGTGTTAACTTATTGCTGCTTATACTTTGCTGAGTCATCATACTCATTAGTTGTTCTTAGTGTTGCAGGCTCAGATCCCTCTACCGACCCTTCGTCGGTCAGCCAGACTTCATGAGAGATCCAAGAGGCCCAGTCAGGGTTAGAGGAGTGGATTTGATCTCTCCCTTGCAAAGCGGTCTTGCATGGCATCAGTTTCTTATTTTGTGCTTGGGGCCTGCATTAATTTCTATACCAGGATTTTTGGGCTATGCCTTATAATTTTGCCCTGAGCAACTATTCACATTTTGTTTATACATTTTGTAATCATTATAATCTTTTGTAGTTATAATTCCTTTTTGTATGTTCTTTGATTATGCAATGATACTTACAGATTCTGCGTACACCTTGCTTGCACGTGTGAGTATCCCTTATGTGGGTACACTTGGACCAGGTCTAAGTGTGCGTGCACGGGAGTACGTGTGTCACTGATTAAGTTTTTACTAACTCCCGAATTTTTGACTCGGGTTGTGACATCCGCTAATCCCACTCGAGACCGAACCATGGCAGATGGAAGCCAGGCTCTGATCCCTGCACTTGAACGGCAATGACAAGTAGCAAAACAAGCTGCAGAAATCCTTGCATCCGCCACTGCCTCTATCATGACCAGAATTTTTATGTTTAATTATAATTAATCTTGACCTTTGATTTAATTTGTGATGGAACCCACATGCATTTGTGTTATTCTATTTAAATTTGGAATTGTTTGTGGAACTATGTTTTGTTAGAATTTGGCTTGTTAGGGGGTCTGGCTCAACCAGGATACTCAAATTAATTAGGTCTCTTGTTGTTATGTTTTCTATTTCAACTTCACCTTGAAATTAGTATTCAATCCCAACTTGTGTTTTACAGTCCAAACTAAATTATTCTCCTTGGCTAAACTTGGTTTGGGACCAATATCCTTTATGGACTCTTTTTATTTTGCTATAAAAATACATTATCCCCTCTAGTGTCTCATACGAATCTCAAGTCTCTTTCTCTTCTCTTCTTCCCCATAACATATGGTCTTTCCTTTTTTTCTCTATTTCCTTTCCAAGTTGCTATATTAGGTTGACATTAATATTCCATCCATCTTGTTTCTTTTAGCTTTTCTTTCATGTTTGTTTTATACATGCCAATGAAACTCATCATCATATTCATTAATACAGTCACCATCATCTCCAACAAACCCATCTAATGTAGTCAGGCCCACCAAGCAACCTTATCAACCACCGAATCCATCCAACCAAGCAAAACCCATTTATTCAATCCAAAACTCATGAACCACTGCAACAGAGCCACACCCAACATGAGTAGAAACCGAGCCACCCAAGATGCAGTGTATTTAGACCAAACTCTTTAACTCATAGCCAAATCCATATTTCATTATAAGCTCAATTCTCCAATGCATCAACCTTATGCCCATATAGAGCTAACTTATACAGAAACCAACCTTTTCTTTCCCCACATAAACTTGTCTCTACTAGAACTATTCGATCCCACTGTCCCGGCCCACTTGACACACATACATAATTCAAATTACTTTGTCCCACTTGCATGACTCAAATTATTCAGAGCCTACTTTATTGCCTCCGGGCCCACACTAGACTATGTTAACCCATCTCATGTATTGATATAACTTGACAAACCTTAAACTCATTAGTGGAACCTATTTGGTCTACTATCCAAGGCCCATCTAATGAATTCGTTGGATTTGAACACCTTATATGCATACCCATTAAACACCATGCCCAGTCCTAACCACCTTATATTATGCATCACATAAATCACTTAGAGCCTAACTCAAAGATATACCTAGGCCAGACCAAGTCCCATCTTGGTATAGGAATCCATACTTGAGCCCATGAACTGATTTTTCTTACACCATTTTTTAATCTATGTCCAGTCCATTTAACTTATATGCATGTATAGCTCACACCATTCGGGCTAAAACCTATATGTGTTAACCCATGATACATGACTCGTATCCAAGCCTGTCTCATGTTTTAGTAATTAGTACATGAACCTAACCATTGGGCCCAATTGCTAAATTTATTTGTTAAACATCATTATCAGGAACCCACTCTGAGACACTTGGACATCGAGGTCAGGTCAGATTCGCTGATCACCATCAATCCAGGCAAGTAGTCTTATTTTGTACCCTAGTACCTGAGTTTTTGTATTCCTTGTCTCAATTATGATTTAAATCGTACTTGTGAACTTATTGAAATAATCATAAAAATTCTGAAGATTTGCTCCCTTTGATTTTATTTGGTTTGTTTTTATATTGATCGCTATATTTGGTATTGATCCTTGGACTCCATTCTGTTATAAAATAAATTTCTCAGTGAATTATTGTCAGTGATTATTGGTCATTTTATTTAAAGGGTGTGATAGACTTGTGTTTGTAACCCTAAACCGAAGTGTGAATTGAAATTTTATAATTTTTGGACTTTGTTACTTGTACACTATTCGACATCAAGTCATTCTCTAAAGTATGGGCAATACACTGTGGGGACACTCACACGTGGATTTTTACCCTTTTGGGTATGACATTGGGATTGGGATTCATTTGTGCGATATTCCTAGTCTGCAGCTAGATTCACTTTGTTCTGTGGAGATTACTCGTATCTTAGGCCTCATACCAACTTTGGATATGAAAATGGCTTGTACCTGGCGGGTATTTTGTGCTTGGCGCAGGCTTAATTCTGGCGAGTATACTTTGTTATTTAGTTTACTGCAGATATGCCCTATCTTTAGATTGGTTTTAAGATGTTGCTCATAAGCTGTGATGTCTTAATTAGCTCTCTTTGTTGCTTCAAAGATTTTACATTTTCATCATTAGTAAATTTGTATTTAATTATTCTAAATATATGACTCTCCTAAGTGACTTTGGCCCATGATTTATTTCACATTCGTATTTATTACCACTTTCGCTATTGATATTTTGGTTTGAATTATTTCTTTTGTTACCATAGTTTAAACAATTGTGAAATTACATTTGAAATCTTTGAATTCATATTCCGTGACCCAATTTGTAATAATTTTGATTAATTGTTGAATTATCTTGCTTATTTCCTCTGTATTATGTAAACTCTGCTGAAATCCGATTTTGCTAATTTGTATTTGATCTGATCTTATTTTTCGACTTTATCACCTTTGAGATTGCTATATTCCACTTCTTGTTAATTTGTTAGAAACCGTGTCTTCTAAATTTGATACATTGATTGTTACTCATTTGCTACGATTTCATAGTAAATCTACTTGCAGAGTTGTACTCACCCCCTTTATTTTTCTCCAGATTTCGCAGTTGAACTGGACATGGAGGATACCTAGCTTGCATGTGGGACCAGAATTAAAGAATGAGTTGCAAGAATTTCGCATTAAACATTAGTAGTATGTGTAGGAGTTTATTTGTTCATGTAATTTTTGTTTAATGAGATTTATTAATTAAATTTTCTTTTACTTTAGTTATTATGGACCCGTTATACCTCGTGATTTAAGGGTCCCAAGGATCTCAAATTTCGCGCATGACAACCTCTATTGTGTCTGAACATCCTAATCTCATCGCCAGCAAAAAGCTCGAAGACAGCACCTGGTGCCGGATGAAAGCTATCATAGCAAAGAGTTAGGAGAGACCGCTGACAATCAGCTTCCGAGTTGCCACTATCAAGGCCGCTATGCCCTCATTGCCGTCACTGTCAATGGAATCTGAGCAGGGACCTTCATCGCCCTTGTTGTAGAGAAAAGGGAACAAGGAGGAAAAGGAAGGCTGTGTTGAATTCGATACCCAAAGAAAAAATTGGGTTTTATCCAAATCAGTGATAGGCCCATGTGGCCCACCCGATAAAGGATCAAAACCTCACATCATGTAGGGCACTGATGGGTGACCCTATGAGTGGATCCCCTTAAGGATTGGACCATTAGATCTCAACAACACTAAAAGTTTTCAATTGAAAAGATAGATACTCAAAGGGTTTCATCTATGTTAAAGACAAACAGAGCAGTGTCAAATTTGAAATTAGTATACAACACATGTCGAATTTAACATTAAACTAAAGTGGTCCCATGAGACCACTTTGGAAGGTAAACTACTATGGCGTCCTTTCAGGTTTAAAGGACACCTAAGGGGTTTTTACTAATAAAATCCTCTAGATATTAAATGTAGGTTACACAACTATATTTTTCTTTTCAATCTTTATTCCCACATGATAATCTCTTTTATCATTTTTCACAAATTTATAACAAAACTAGCCCTCCAAAACTTATGTCCAAAACCAACTTCTTACTTCCATCTTATTTCCTTTCAAATTATAACTTATACTATCAATGTTATTAGTAGCTAAGGTTAATGTTGTGCCCTTGGAATCAACTATAGTTATAAGGATAAATTTTTGTTTTGGGTGGAGTTCATTTTATTATTATTATTATTATGTTAGGACTTTTTTTAAGTGTGGTAGAATGAAATAGAATATATGCGGAGAAAAGTGTTTGCATTATAAAATTGAAGTGTAGTTAGTGTTTTTCATCTTAGTTGTCTTGGCCTTTTTTCTATAGTTGAATAGAGTTTTATATTTATATAAAGTAAAAAAAAACATAATAATAAGGTTGTGAAATTAGTTCCAATATATTTCACATTATATATATTAAAGCTCAAAAAATCGAGGCCTATCGAGGGTGCCACATCAGCACCTCCTATTTTTTTTTTTTCTAGAACGCCACGTAGGCATCTCAAATCTCTCTGTTGAAATCAACTTTCCATCCTTTTCGAACTCTATTTTTATCATATATCCTACAAATCTTCCTGCGTATCTACTAACGCTTATCATGGTAAAAGTAGTCTAAAAAAGGAGCTGGCACAAGCACTCTGCATTGACATCTCCTTACAGGCCGTCACGGCCTCAACTCGGACACAGATATGAAGAAGAACAGTGATCCTCATGGCCTCGACTCGGACACAGATCTAAAGAAGAATAACCAACTAGGGTTTCTGCTCACGGAACCGATGGATACGGATCTGAAAAAGAACAGCGATCCTTGCAACCTCAACTCGGACACGGATCTAAAGAAGAAGAACCGATTGGGGTTTCTACTTGTGGAACTGACGAATATCAGATCTGAAGACAAAGAATCGATTACCACTCACGACAACCCCACTATAAGTCCTCAATCCTCCTTCTTTGTCAGCTTGCCCCCTTTGATATCTATCTCCCCAAAAGGCAAAACTCATTCAATTTGTGCTTATTGTGGGCTTGATTTCGCCATTATTTGATATGGGATTCTTCTGAATCATCCAACCTTAATCAAACTCATTTGATTTGATACTTCCATGTCCGTTTTTATGAGCATCACGGGGCCATTAGTGGGAAAAGCTAGCCCCCTTCGATATCTATCTCCCAAAAGGCAAAATCCATTCAATTTGTGCATATTGTGGGCTTGATTTCGCCGACTGAACCGACGACAACATTCAACGGTGGTCCTCGCGGGCTCCAATTGCCATCCCCCTCTCTCCTTGCGATCTTTCTTTCAAATGTAGGATTCTTGTTTTTTTCTTTCTGATCTAGTCTATTAGCTGATTTTCTCCATCGATTTGATATTAGATGAGTCCATGGACTCAAGATTGCTCAAATCTGATGTTCCTAACCCGCGGCTCGTCAGATCACTTCAATACGATTATATTGGTAGCTTGTTTGTTTTTGGTTCTTTGATCGATCTGAGCGGTGGTGTTTATCTGAAGCTTATTTATGCAACGCATGCTTTTGTTGAAAAGAAAAAAAAAACATTTGTTGATGGTTATTATAAAGGATGTCCCCTTTTTTTTAACTTTGATTGTTTTAATTGCATATAATATTTCTTTTGAGCGTTACCATGTGGAAAAAAAAAGGTTTGAACAGTAGCGCTTGATTGTAGATAAAGAATAAAGACTATTATCTTGCATGGTTACACATGTAGCAATATTTATTTCCCTTTGATAAGAATTTATTCAACTTTTAAATGGTTGTATGTATGTGTGATTCATGATGGTCTTTCTGAATGTGATATTTCTGAATGTATTTTTGTAAGGCCTGGGCTTAGCACGGGCCTTTGTTGCTAGTTTTAGATTTAAATCACTAAAAAAAAAAAAGTATTGGTCGTGGTTGGAATGTAGATACATCCTGAATTTAGTCTAGTTTGAAAGAATTATTATTATCTAACTGTATGAAAAACTATTTTACGACAGCACCGGCCCTACAATAAAAAAAACTTTTCTTTTTTTTGAATGGTCAATCCCTTGATGGACGATGCAGGATGGTTAACAGCATGATGAAAGTCCCATGGTCGTATAAGAAAAAATTACACACACATATTAAAAATTTATATATTTTTGCTTTTGGCATTGGCCTTTGAGGTTAAAGATAAGGGCCTGTGCATTGAAGACCCGCTAACGACACTAAGCGCTTTGGATGGACCTTGGCCGAGCCCACATATTTAATGGTAGGATAAGCGCTTACTGGGGTCAGCCCTTTGACAACCCTACCCAACAGCTTTATAAACAAAAAAAAAAAACATTATTAGCAGTTTTTTTTCTTAAATTATATATATATATATAAAGACAGATATGCTGACGCAATAGTCAGGGCCATTTATTGTCAAGAAGTCCAGGTTCCAACGGTCGTGATCAAATTGGCTATGATCAAATTTAAAACAACGTTTTAGATCTTGATCCTGCTCCATGCACTTGGAGGGTCCGTATTTAAACCGTTATCCAAATGCTTGCAAGGTGATGACTGAATGGCCAAGATCCTCAACCAATGGGGCCCACTAGGTGGACAGTCTGCATCAACCGGTTGTCACTCCACCTACTATATTGGGCCCGCAAGGAGACCACTTTGGGTCCATGATTAGTGCAGCATTGTTAATTAAAAGCCGGATACGGTGTGTGTCTCATACCATTTAAAACGACAAATCTCCCATACCAAATCAATAGGGGCATTGATGAACGATTGATAATGTTTAACATACCCGGTCCATTCAACTGGTAGGTCACCTATTCTAACAGGCCGACTCAGACTTTACAAGAAAATGATAAATGTATCTTCACTTTAAGACAATCGCACCATTATTCACTTCCCTCAACTCTCATTAACAGATGTTTCTTTTTATGGAATTGAACTCCTATAAACTCAAAAAGAGGTAAAAGAAAAAAAAACTTTATAAGAAATATATTTATAAAACTAAATGGAATAAGCAAGTGTGAAGATTTAAGGCAATTAAGGGTTTATTTGTTTGAGATACAAAAATGAATAGAATTATTAAAAATGTGAGGGGTGAAGATGAGAGTTGAGACTTCACTGTTGTTTGTGTTGAATTACTAAGATAATCGTTATGCATTCATATCTCATCTTTCCTTGATTTTATTTCCATTAGGAAATGTTGTTTGAGGCTTATTTTTGAAAATTCACAAAGAAGAGAGAGAAAGTTTGAGCACCTAGCCATCAACATGGTGTATTGAATCCAATGAAAGTGAAGGCCCCTTTTACACATTTACTTTATTTAATTTAGGGGTAATTACCTTATGAATGCCTTTATGCTCGACATTTGCCCAAACACCATCCATATAAAGAAAAGTACAACACAATTGTTCATATAAGAAATGAGGCTTGCAAATAAAGATTTTATCCCTATAGGAAATCGAACGGAGCAATATCCCACAAAAGTAAGTTATCGAATTATGCAATATCCTATAGATATAAGATGTCACAAGTTCTACTCCTTCCCCCAAGATCCAAAGCACATTTTCACCTTGAAACACTGATTTACCTTAAAAAAAATGATACTTTTTCTAGATTCCTAAGTTGGAGCTCTTCTAATATAGGTTTCTATCATTTAGACATCATCCATTTCAGTCATCATAAGAGGTTTGTAGCGTCTATTTCATTTATCTGAAGAAGAAGCATACAATTTTTTCCTCTCTTTGGTGGAAGGTGAAAATTCTGAATTTCATTCGATATCTTACAATATTAGGATATCATACAGTTAGATATCTTGCAGTGTAGGATATCGTTAGTTCAAAGAGTTAAACCATTATTTGCAAAGTGTTCTTTTTTACATGGACAGTTGTGTGTAACCATCTTTTGTGGACATTTTTCAGGCAAATGTAGAATATAAGGGTATTCGTACAGTAATTATCCCTTTAATTTAACTTTCACCTATTTCTTTCAATAGAAACCATTCAGCATGAACCCCACTTTTTTTTTTATGTAAACAAGTAGGTTTGATTGTTTCATGTAAGTAAACCTATAAATTCTACAAACTTCATCTCCTATCATGATAATTGAATTGAAGGGAAGATGAAAACTATCTTATATTCATCACTTCTCTATGGAATATTAAAGGGATAGAGGTGAGGGGTGAGGATATAAAAGCAACGATGTAGATGCAAGCATCATTTTACTAGGATTTAAATTACTTGGGTGGTGACTAAGTATTCATTTCTCACCTCGGCTTAATTAATTTTTTTATTATAGAGGGGATAATCTTAAGGTCATTTTTAAATATTCAAATTTAAAATGTTTAATTTAATTTTAACCATTTTTTAGAATAGCAAGTCTTACCATTCTCTGTATTCAAGGAAACAAACAGGGCCCAGCAATCATCCTCTTGTGATAAAAGAAAATGAAAGGGTAATCTTATCTACCTCTTTCCTCTTAACCAATTAGATTACATTGAGCAAACAAAGCGCCAGTGGTGGTTGACCCTCTTGCAGTCTAAGGACGAGAACATAGCAGGGATTTGACAAGCTTGACGCAAGGTAATTTATTTCCCATGTAAAAATGATATGGTTCCATACAATAGCACATATTATTGGGTAAAGAAGATGGTTGGTAAGTTAGGAGCTGCAGGGGGACGGTAAGAGTAGGCATAAGCCTCAGTTCAGTTCAAGGTTCAGTTCTCAGTACGTTGATTGAAAGATGGGATTGTTTGGAAATATGAGAACTTTGATCCTTTTTATGGGTTTATAAAATGTGGGTGGGCCATCCCATGTAATCAAAAGTGGGAGGCACCTCGAATTAGTGGCCTTTTATTTATTTATTTGTCACTTGAGTTATAACCGTCCAGTCTTTATCTGACTGGCTTAAATATGGATCGAAACATGAATCCCGCGGGGAATGGGAATGGATCGAATAAAAGCAGAGTGGCCTGGCCGGGCCCATTGGGATCAGATGTGATGGGGATTTTTGTGAGTTTGAGGCGATTAAAATTATATAAATTGTAATCTAAGACAGGCTTGGGGCGGATTTGAATTTTTGATGCTCATAAAACAACAGCTTATTTGAATTCAAGTTCTTAACTTTTCTGTCTGTTTTGTAATATGAGAATGATTTTTTACATTTTTTTAATAAAACATATGATACCTTTTTTAATTTAGTAGATGAGATAATCACCTCTTGACTTTTTTTTGTCCTTTTTTTAGGAAGAGGTGAATTTTGAAATTTTATACTTTTTAAATCCGCCAGTTTTTGCTGTCGTTCCAAGCCCGGCTAAAAGATGAAGGTTGCGTTAGATAAGTCACAGCCAGCGTAAAACTTTATCACAATCCAAATATGAATTCTGAGAAAATGATATTTAGAACGGAATGAAGAATATTTGGGAGAAAACTTTGATAATAATGATGATGATAATGATGATGATATGCCCCATCAACCTTTATTCTCTCTTAAAGTAACCATCGATCTCAATTTACATTACAAATGAATTACTCCCATATGCTGGCTGTTTTTTGTGTCACAAATAATAATCTTCCCACGAGTAGTCACGAATTATAAGCTCCCCATGGGCTAAGCATGATGAAGGGAGAAGGTGTCGGTTCAATCTTGTCTTGACCTAGTGCCACCTCTACTTGCATGCAAGTGGGATTGAAACCTTTTTCTTGGCCGATCTGGTTTTGGAGTCTTTTCTTAACCCGATCGATAAGTGGGTTTGGGTTTAAGGTTCAAGTTATTCCTGAAAGCCCGATTACCCAACCGGTATGTATTATATGCTATATATCTTTATATGTTAATAAATGATTTGTTAAAGTTTTAGGTGGCTAGTTGAAATTATATATAAATGTATGAAATCAAGTATCAAATGTTGATTTACCAAAAGTTTTGAATGCTACATGTGTATTAAATTTCAAGATATGTTAGATGGCTTAGTCTATTGGATTTCATTGGAGTCAAACTTGAGTCCAGATATGTACACATATTGGTAAGGTCTGCTCCGAGTCTATCATAACCTAACTCATACCCAACATCCTTACAACCCTAGGTGCATGTGTTCTCTCCTACCATGCAATTGATAGTAATATATTCTATAAATTTCGCAAGATTTATGAATAATTAAGGTAAGGAACAAAATATATTGATATATATTAATACAATAATATCGAACAGTTTAAATCATAAAATGAAGGCCCGTGGAACTTGGAAGTGCAGAAAATAGATCTAAAGGTGGGACATTTTTGCATAAATTTCTCAAAACCCATAAAAATTTAAGATTTGAAATCAAACGTTTTCATGCTTCTTAGCCTGTAAAGAAAATGGATGCCTCAATCCATGAATTCGGAGCCCATAAAAGTTCATAAAAAATGTCGAAGATGGGATCCATAATGATAACGTGTCTGAGCATCTCAAACCATGCCCTTACCCTGCTACAATGTGTGTAGCCCTCGACCAGAAAAAAAAAATGTGTGTGGCCATTTTACCAGCTATATATTTATTATATTTAAATTCTCATGCAAAAAATGACCATATTTAGTCCTTAGCTACACATGATCACATATCACATAAATAAATCAATAGAAATAATGTGACCATGCATAATTATCACATGTGTGTGTCATATATATATGTATATATATATATATATATTTGTATATCCTCAACTTGAATTGAGGATAAGGTTGTTAGCTCAAGCCTGTGGGCTAACTTGGGGACCTACATGGAGATTGGGACGAAGGGGATCTGAAGGTTTTCCTAGGGCCCTTTTATGTGCAAAAAATGAGTTGTATCTCTGATCTCTATCATCTCCATCTAAGCTCCAAATTTTTAATGGTATACACTCCATTTGGATGGGTGTCACTCGATCCAATGGTCCAGTCACATTGGATGGGGCCTAAAATTAGTAGACTAGTGGATTTGGTGGGTGGGGGGGGGGGGGGGAACGATGTGTGGTTTATCTGGATGAACCAAATGTAGCCTCACATGCTCGAGCAGATCTGCTCAATTCGAGCTGATGGGAAAGGAATTGTTCGCTTGCATATGTGGAGCCCACATTTAGTCCATCTGAGTTGACCAAAACCACTTCCCCTATTGTTCAAAGGTCTTACAAGCTTTGATCCATTTGAATGGACTATTCACTGTTAGATCAAGTGCACACCCATCCAAATAGATTGTACACCATTAAACTTGCGGGGCTCAGATGGAGATAATAGAGATAAGGGATGTGATTGGTTTTTTGCAAAGAGGAGAGTCATAGAGAGTTTTTCAAATCCCCTCCATTCTTATCCTTGTATAGTTCCCCAAGTAGACTCCAAAGGAATGAGTGGACAGGTTTCCGTCAACTCAAGTTGAGGAAAGGGGGCCTCTATATATATTGCAAATAAACGGCAGTTAACTACATTTTTTTATGTGTTCCCAATTGTTTCACCATTTTGTCTACTTATTTCCTAGAAAAAATCACTTTGTGACAATCAAAGAGATTAGTGTGTGAAACTGACCAAATGTCAATATATTTTTTATTAAATATTTCCCTTATTTGCCAATAATTCATTAGGTACATTGATTGGTAGTCTATACTCTATTCATCTATTTTTTTTAATAAATTCATTGAATGAAAAAACGTAATAGATCTTTGGATGTTGTCTTTTCATCAAATAGGTTTTCTTGTCTCCTGTAGTTTTCTAATTTTTTTGTCGTATTTTTTTTTATAGGGGTGTAACAATTTGGTTAACCGTGTGTTTTGGAAAAATCATTAATTGAATCGTATTTATGGTTTTCAGTTTTTAATAATCGTAACCATAATCATACCCTAAAAAATAAACTACTTAGACAATTTGGTTAAGGTTAATTGTCACTTAAAATACAACTTTTTCTCTTTTTTGAGAGAGGAAGGTTAATGTATTTAGCCAATTTATGGTTTAAAAATATTGGACGGTTGTAAATGTTTATGATAAGAGATCAACAGTTGAAATTGATATAAAAATATGACTTGGGTATAACAATTTGATTAATTGTGTATTTTGGAAAAACGGTTAATCAAACCATATTTTATGGTGCTTTAATTAATAATCGTGAGTTGAGACTGAAAACCAAAATCAAACAGTGAAACACTGTTTTCCGATTTTAATAATAATAATCAGAACAAAACTGTAAAACATAGTTATTAACCGTTGGTTTGGTTCGGTCAGTTAGATAGTTTTTCAGTTTTTTTTTTTTCACCCTTATTTCCTTGAAATGACTTGAAATAGATGGCGAAATGTCGGCATACATACTGTCATCCAATTTTTTTATCCAAAGAAAAGATATATCTGTTTCCAAATAACCCTACAAATTATATTTTCCCATATATAAGACAATCAAAGTAACACCCCACCAACCAATGTAGTGTTGATGCAGAGAGACTTGAGTATCTGTATACATGTGTGAGAATTTACTAGAGAAAAGTAAAGATGCTCTACTACACATGTACCTTGGCCTATGCCTGTGTCCCGATCAGTTGGACAATAGCTTGGGACAAACAAGCCCTTTCTTTATCGAGCTAAGGCTCTTTGTCTATTGCTAACACACACATTACACGTCCTTGTTGGGCAGTGTTGGCACCTTAATGGAATGCACATGCCCACATATTGATCTAGGTTCTCCAGTTGAAACTAAAAAATAACAGTATTGAGGAGAAGCGCAACTTGACCCCCAAAAAAAAAAATTTTGCCTTATATATATTTAAATTTAGATATCCTTAATTATCAGCAAACACAAGATGTATGTTGGATGCTTTCTGTGTCGATGTAGTGTATTTGTTATCGGCCCCAAGTCCTTTCTCTTCATTGTCTTTTGCCTGCTTTCGCTTTCCGGTTTCTATTAAGAAATAAAAATTGATAAAAGAACTGGTGAGATGTACTCATGTTTCCTGCATGTGCTTTTTTTATTTGAAAAAAAACACACTCCATTCTAATGTAATGCAGTTTGTACATTTCAATGAAAAGACAAATAGCCAGACAATACCAAAGATGGAAGAGTCGTGAGGAAATAAACACAAAAACAAATACAAGGGAAGATAGGTTATCTAAAATCTTTGTAAACGTTATTTATAAAAATAAATTACATTCTATGGAAATTAATTATATTGGTAGCGAAATAAACCCAATCTCATTCTAGGTAGTAATAAACTATATAGTTAGTGCCCAAAAGGGCTCAGGACATTTTAATATGTGGTCTTGAATGAAAATTCATTTCTAGAACTGCTAAATAGATTGAGAGGGAAAAGGAAAACTATAGGGTGGAAAGTAATTTATTTCATCCATGTACTTTTTGTTTTAAAATGAACAAATTTCTGGAAAAAGTGTAAAAATGACTGGCAATTGAACCTTGGTTTTTTTTTTTTTTTGGTCGATTATGTGAAAATGTACCTTTTTTTATTGTGATATCTACGTGGTCAATTTCAGTTCAAAATAGAATGGAGTGGAGAAATGAAATTCATGTAGCAGTACTCAACATAATTGGAATAAGACTTTAATGATGATGACCTATGTAATCATTTTCAAGTGCATCTTTTGTCCTTCTTATACCTCTATTGTAAGCCTCTTCTTTTATTGGGTTTGTTTGTTTCATATAACTGAACAAGTTTGAATTTTCATACTTGCCCCATCAAATTCTCTCTTACTTTTTTTTTTTCTAAACATCATTAAACTTGAAGAAACAATTTTGAAATTTCTTAAATGGCCATAAAATTATGTCCCACCTAATGGGTCATTAGTTTATAAATTAAAATCTTAAAAAAGAAAAGGTTGCATCTACATTCTCACCTTATATACATCCTTCTCATTGTAAAACCCATCTAACTACGATTTCCTGCCTATTCAACTCTCATGCAAACAAATGAATTCATTAAATTTTTTTAGGATCCATATTCAAAGCAAAGAAGGGTAAACTGTGACTTTAAGCCACATATATGGTGAATGAAACATGATTACATCATTTTCGGGTAAAAGAAAGTAGGCATTTTTACATAAGTAACAGCATCATTGCAGTAAAAATATAATAGTATTAAGAAAAAAAAGAGCAAAAGTTAAAGAAGCTAATTCCAGTTATCCATACAAAGGAAGCAATAAGATGGGACTGGGGGTTGGCTTGGTGGTAGGCAACTCATTTCTCATAATACTTATGAGGGATCAATCTGTGATGGGTGCTTTGAAATTCTCTTCCCCTCTCCACTAAGCAGACTAGAAAAAAAAATGAAAGAGAAAGAAAGTGATAAGACAGTTTTTGGGAAAAAACCAAACATGAAAAGAAACAGAGGGCAGTGAAGTAACGATAATGTCCCTTATGTGAAGATCACTTAAACACATGCACAGAGAGCAAGCAACAACCAGTTTGAGCAGGATATAATGTTGTGAGGAGGCCCATTGACCTATCAGGTAAAACTGGGCTTAGTGATCTAATGTTTATACAGGTCTACTCAATGTTGCCATCAATTAATACGATAAATTATTATTAAATGGACGGTCAAAATAGAATATTGCTTACCATCCATCTCATAGACTTAAATGTAATTATTGGCAATATCTAAGGACTTGATTTCCTTAAAAAAAAAAAACTTAAAATCCTGAAGTCTAGCTTACATTGTACCTAAAGCTAATTAATCGATGATTACTTTAATGAGAGTCTTGAAGTGGTTAACGACTCATTAAATACAAAGAAAACTACTAGTGTAGAATCCTTACTTTTTTTCTTTGAAATTTGGACTTGATTATCCATAGTGTTTTGATTTAACTGGATAAACCTATATCCCCACTCTCATGGCTCCCATCAAGTTTAAAAATCTATTATGTCATGACTAATGGGTCAATTGAAATTCCTAAATGCTCTTTTGTACTTGAGTATCTAAAAATTCCACCAAAAGATATTGCAGTTGGAATTTTGAAATTTCAAAAGGTCGTTTGAGTCCATTCGGCTAGCTGAATTTAAAAAATTATTGGCAAAAAATAGGACAATTGAAAAAGCTTCGAGACAAGCCGTCACATCATGTTTAAAAAACCCCACAATATAAAAAAAACTATGACAAGTACTTGTAAAGAAATGGGCCCTAAGAAATATTGTGTAATCCTCCACAGAAGTATTTCCTCTTATATGGAAATGAAAATGGACAAGAAGCTGCATATGCTTCTTTTACTTTTATCATTTAAAATTGTATTGCATAGATTCTATTATAGTTTTTTGGTGTAACAAGAGGATTTTTCCTTGTGGATTTATATTTCCACGAGAGTGAGAAATCCTACACATTTTTATTTTTTTACTTATCTCATATGAAATAAAAAACCTTTCTATCAAGGAATTCAAATTTTCTTCTCTGCCTTTTGCAATAAAATGCATGTCACACAAAACAATAAATTTGTAGATTGCATCGAAAATGAGTTTTTTTTTTCTCTATCACAACCATTGCTCATTGCACAAACCCACCTTTAGTGTTTTCTAAATACTATTTTTCAAAACCTTGTTAACGTGAGAATTCATTTCCTCTTTGGGGACGTTGGTGCAGTGTCTTATTTTAGAATACATTCCTTCATATCTTCACATGAGACATGCTTTTTGGTGGAAAGGTGAAAAATCAAGCATATTTTTACACATTTCCTCACATAAAAAACAAACAAAAAAAAAAAAAAACAGACCAACCAAATAATAGAACACGTTTACCACATCAAGCCTCCCACTTTACCTCTCCTTTTCCCCCTAAAAACCAAGCTACTCAAATTATTACCCTCAACATAAAAATTTCCCCACCTCTTCCCACATTTCACACAAAGAAAAAACAAAGCATGGGTAGCAAAGACACACAATATCCCCTCCAAAACAATAGCGAACTAACAAGACACCACTGCCCCCATAACGTTGTTGTCAATAATCAAACGACCCCCCAAATATTCAATCCCCCTACAATTTCAAATAAAAGTGCCACATGCCCACAGCCCACAGTGAAGCGTGGAGGCCAAAATTCTAATAGTTCAGTTTTTGTTTTTTTTTGTCATTTCACAGTTCGCTCCTCTCTCTTTTTCATTTGCCGGCTCTTCTGTCCACCAAAAGCAAACAAAACAAACGTCGAGCCATCTCTTTTTCTCTCTCACATTCTTCCCATTCTCCTTTCCCTTGTTCATATTCTCCTCCGACAGCCCCATCAGAAAGAAAGAAAGAAAGAGAGATTTACATTTAGAGAGTGATAATTTTGTGGAGAGAGATGTCTGAAGACGAGAAGCTTCTCAAGGAAGCGAAGAAGCTTCCATGGGAAGATCGTCTCCTCCACAAGAACTGGAAGGTTCGCAACGACGCCAACATCGATCTCGCCGCCCTCTGTGATTCCATCTCAGATCCAAAAGATCCACGCCTTCGCGATTTCGGTGCGCGTTTCCCTCCCAAATCTCTAGCATTTCTCCCTTTTTGGCTTCTAGGGCTCAGATCTGCATTTGATGCACTGCCCTCGTTTCTACGATGGGTTCATTTGGATCGAGTTGGTGTATTAGGGTTTGATTCATCGATGAATAGATAGATAGAGAAGGAAACAAACTTGTGATTGATGATGTGTGTTGTGTGTGTGTGTGGGTTTTTTTGGATTAGGTCCGCTTTTTCGGAAGACGGTGGCGGATTCGAATGCGCCTGTGCAAGAGAAGGCTCTTGATGCCTTGATTGCGTTTTTGAAAACCGCAGATGCGGATGCCGGGAGGTATTGCTCCAGAATCTGCTGAATTTTGAGGGGGGTTTTGTGAATCGTGCGTGGGATGTGGATTTGATTGTTGTTGTGTGTGATTTGAGCAGGTATGGGAAGGAGGTGTGCGATGCCATTGTGGCAAAATGCCTCACTGGAAGACCCAAGACGGTGGAAAAGGCTCAGGCCGCGTTTCTTCTGTGGGTTGAGTTGGAGGCGACGGACGTGTTTTTGGTGAGTGTTGTTCCCCTCCCAATGCATTGATTTTAAGAGAATTGAGTGTTATTTCTAATCAGCTTTTTGTTGGGGCTGTAATTTGAGTTTAAGTTAACTGAATTCATTTTGATGGCAACGCTTGTCCGTTTTTAAAGCGTGTTTTACGCACCTCTTTGATAGATTTGTGCTTAAAATAATTCAATGGTGGTCTTCTAATGCTGTTTTAGACCTTTTTTTTTTTCAATGGATCAACTGCATTATTTGTTTCATGTCCTTTTAATCATGTTCATGGCACATCCATTCGTTGCCACCGAACTTCATGTATGCAGATTTCATGAATTAGGACTGTGTTATTCTGTCATATGAGGAACTAGCATGTTGGTCTTTTTACTGGTTTTCAATTTTATACATCACCGTATTTTTTGTTAATTAGACAAACATAAATTTAATTGAGTGATACAGTAACTGTTGTCTCTTCATTTTTATGGAGAATAATGAATTTTGATTGCGATTTTCCTCTGAAGATAAAATCAAAATGTTTTAACCCAATGCTCGATGAAGTTACATGGCAGGAGTGGGTTGATGGACCATTTGTATTTCCGATGATTTCCTGATTATACAATCTTCCAATCCTTTTTCTAGGCTTCTATATGTCTTCCTGTGTAGCTAAGTTTTGTTGTTTTTCTTTTTTATTCCTATTGATTGTGTCGGACCATAGGTAATTAGGTATGCAGAATTTCAGAATGTGTTTCCCCCATTTGATAGCACGTAAATTGAAGGGAATTTCTTAAAACTAGACAGAATGTGAATAGACATTATCAAAAACTCAAACGGGCAATTTACCTAGCCAAATGATGCAGGCCGAACCCAAGTCCGGCCCAGATCACATGCTCGGAAGACATCCGATTGATACACTTTCTATTTTGTTATGTCCTATTTTAGTAGGTCTTATTTGTGTAGAATTAGTCCTTCTATATTTAGAACCGATCACTCCTATATAAGGAGTAATATTCACTGTATTCGGTATGCTTTTTATCAATAAAAATTTTCAGTTGTGCAAAGATTTTCTCGTTCCTTATTTCATCGTGACTACCTTGAATCCTCGGATTCGAACAATCCCTCGGGAGATTGTTCTACTACCCATCCCAGATCCAGGGCTGCGCCACCAAATCAGTTCCAAAGTCCTTTGTAAAATGCGTGAAATAGCCACTATCTCATTTCATTTATTATTTGAATAGAAGACCAGCATAAAAGCAGCTCTACTTAACCGTAGAGGTATTCAACGTCCCACTAGTATTTTTAGCTACAACTTTTTCTAGTTAAGTCAAGAACTCCCAAAACCTTTCATAGTATTAAATAAAGTTAAAAATCGCTGTAGAACTTCTAAAATTAATTCATAGGGTATTGTTGGAATAATTGATTGTTATTGAGATAAGCATCATTATGAGCATTGGTTCCAATTTATCATAACATACACGTTATCTGAAGGATTGATTGCTTTTCTATGGATTTACAAATGATCTCAGTTTCATTAAGGAAGTAATGATCTCGGTTGCTAGGAAAGCACTGTATGTTGATTTTTGGGGGTGTGCGTTCCATTGCAGGAAGCTATGGAGAAAGCGATTAAAAACAAGGTTGCTAAAGCAGTTGTGCCTGCTATTGATGTCATGTTTCAAGCACTCAGGTTAATATTTTAGGAATATCATATTGAAAGATCATTGATATCTAGTTGTTTGTCTCTGTTATTGTAAAACTATTTTAACATGTCGTATGATATGGTTTTTTTGTATCAAGTGAATTCGGAGCAAAGGTTGTTCCGCCAAAAAAAATCTTGAAAATGCTTCCTGAACTTTTCGACCATCAAGACCAGAATGTCCGTGCATCCTCTAAAGGCTTGACACTTGAGCTCTGCCGTTGGATTGGAAAAGACCCTGTGAAATCAATTTTATTTGAAAAAATGAGGGATACTATGGTAAGGACAATAACATAACAGTTTCTCTTCTTCTTCTTCTGCTGCTGCTGCTGCTGCTTCTTTTTTTTTTTTTTTTTTTCCTTCTTTTGAAACAGTAACAATTTAACTTTCATTTTGAAGAAAAAAGAGCTTGAGGCAGAGCTTGTCAATGTCACTGGCACTGCTAGGCCGTCACGTAAGATAAGGTAGGCCATCACAATTTATCAGCTTTTCTTTTTGTTAGACAAGCTGCCCCCCTTTTTTTTTTTTTTTTGCTGTTAGTTGTGTGTGGTGCATGTTGATTAAGCATATAATGACAATTACAATTTCTCCAAATTGTAATTTCACTATACATGTTATGGAGCAGATGCAATGTATACATCATATCCTTGTGACTGAGGTTCTCTTTTGTTAGGTTTCCTCAGTTACAGTCCAATCCTGTTTGGCAGTGAGATTGCAGGTGTATTTTCCTAGATCTGGATTTTCAACCTGAGAATTTATCCTGCTGTGGTACTTTTCCTTTTTAATTGAATGTAAAAACTGATTAATAAAGCAAAATAAGTCAGTGGACTAGGTAATGGTCCTATTATTTGCATATGGCAACTAGCTAGGCTACATTACTCTAAGATCTGGAGAACTTTGAAATATGATCAATTGAATTATTTGTAGCATTGTCATGTGATTTATGTCCCTTGGGGCATTGGATATATATATATTTCTAAATGCTAAGTTACATTAAAAAACTATATAGTAAAAGATACATATACTGATGGAGAAAAGGCCCAGAACCGAAGGCTCAAATGCTATACTACAAAATAGCCAAAGAGCTTGAGAAACACCAAATCAAAATAAAGATGAGCCATGATTAGATATAACCAAATTTTGACTCACGACACCTTCCTTTGCCAGGCGATGATTGGTTGTTGAATTTGCACTTTGTTTCACATGGAAGAAAGAAGCATCAAGATGATGAGCTGAGTCCACCACCTATTCGACCACATCTTTAAAGGTCCATGGAGCCTTGCTTTAACTAGAGGCCCACCGAATGGCATATAAAGAATTTCCTAAAATTAATAATCTATCGAAGATTAAGGCGGTGGCCTCCAAGGAGGCCCCTCAATGCCAACATTTCTGCTTCATTAATGTAACAACTTGCCCAATCTGAGAAAGCTACATTGTTGCACTCACTTTAATAATCCCTCTACCTGGATTGCCAATCACACTCCCTTCAAAATTAAGCTTGAACAAATTGGATGGAGGGGGTGACCGGCTAGGCAAGGAAGGGATCATGGTCTGAGAGGAGAATGTAGTCTGATACTATCTCCTAATGATTGTGTCCTAAGAAGCATGGGCATGGACACTCGACACAGATATGACACGACAAGAACTCGTCGACATGGCATTTCTCAAAAAAATAAGGATTCGGACACATCGGGGACATATTAATAATATATATTTATTTATATACTAAAAAAATATCATTTTAAGTACTAACTGAAACTTTTAAATCAATTTAGCAATCAAAAATAAAAATTTAAGTAACAACTAACAAAAATATCAAATAAAAAGGACACTTTTAAAAAATAAAGGACACTTTTTTTTATGTTTCTGAGCCGTGTCTGAAATTTAAAAGATAAAAAAAATACAGGACACTTTTTTTACTTGTCCGAGTGTGTTCGGCGCGTGTTCGTGTCCTAGGTCTGTTGGGCACTAACTTGCCAGCCCTGGGGAGGTGTCCGTGCTTCCTAGATTGTCTCTTTAGATATATTTTTAAACTGGGGATGAAAAGATTCCCAAGCCACAATATTAAAATTTGGCTTGTTCTCCAAAGATTGCTCATTCATTAGAAGGCTTTACTTCAAAAAAAGCACATGTTTTTGTTCTCTTCAAACGACTCAAATGATAGCAAAGAAAGCATCCTTCCATGTGATCCTTCCCCTTGGTGAGCCTATGAACATTTTCCAAGCCTCAAGTAGATGATATAGGGTGATGCGAAGGACCAACTGCAGCCAAACCATAATAAAACAGACCTCCATTGACCTTGAGCAATTTGACAATAAGCAACAAGTGGGTTGTTAACTCCACATCTCGGAAACAGATAGGGCATTATACTTTTCTATTAATCCTGGAGATTGCATATGGACTAGACTCCTGTATATTTGATCCATTCCTGATCACCCCATACTAGATGCCAAAATCTGTTTCCATTGGCCTTTCTGTTTAATCCCCAACAGCGATTTACCCATTCAAGCCTGGTTCATTGGACCCAAGGGCCTAAAACCTAGACCTACTTTTTTAGATTTGCACACATGTAGACCAGTCAACTATTGATTTCTCTTAGTCTTGCTAACCTGCCAAAGGAAGTTGTGATGTGATCTTTCAATGCTTTTGGCTACCACTTGGACTCCTTTTGTGGATATAGATATTGCTTCATAACATTGTTTGCATGAGAGATAGCAGCCCTAGATTTCATGTAGTGCATCTTCTACCTTGCCTTTTAATGATATTCCTTTTAAATAAGATTTCCACTTTAAGGTCAAAATTTTACTCAATCATGGATGTAGAATAGCATAAATAAGGCTTGTCTTGATTTTGCATTGAGTGCTTCTGCTTTAAAAATAATGGTATGATGCACTTAAGTTGGACTTCTTTTGCTGAGTTGGTTTTCTCATTGTGGTGGTCAGTCCATAGCCAATTGTTCTTTTGCCTAGGTAATGTCTTGGAATGTAACTGTGGTGAATGATAATGTCATTTTGACCAATGTGGCCACTAATCGAGGAATGTAGGAGTTTCTATTTTTTGTTTAAAGATAATTTCTTGTTTATACAACATTTAGAGTTGGTTCTCTCATTGTGGTGGTCTGTCCATAACAAATTGTTCTTTTACCTAGGTAATGGCTTGGAATGTAACTGTGGCGAATGATAATTTCATTTTGACCAATGTGGCCACTAATTGAGGAATGTAGGAGTTTCTATTGTTTGTTTAAAGATAATTTCTTGTTTATACAACATTTAGATTATCGTTCTGAAAGTCAAAACTGTGGGGTGAATCACTTAAGGGGGAGCATGCATAACAAGAGAAATATACCAGCCACCAACCACTTCTACACTGCAGGAGTACTTAAATTACATGAATGGTTTACCCCTTGCTTAGCTAGACAATCCACCTTTCCGTTTGCAGATTTACCAACAAACATGCTGAAATGAGATCTGCAACTTAGATACTAGATGACTAATTTCATCGATTGAGAATTGCATTTTCCATGGCCATCTCAAAGATTTCACCATTGATATGGCATTAGCTGAGTTACTCTCCACCACAAGATGATGGTGATATAAGGTATGATAAATATGGAGAGCTTTCAAAATGGCCAGAACCCCGCTTCATTAGAGTATTTGACCTTGACATGTTTAGAAGCCATACATAATTTCCCCTTTGTGATTTCTTAGTACGCCTCTGATGCCAACTAATGCTGTACGAGGCAGGCTCAAGTCAACTGGGCCAGCACCTGTTCCCTTGGTAGCATGTGACCAAACTCTATGGGGCTTCCAACTTTCTATCCAACCATTTCACAGGATGGAGATTCCAAAAATCACTATTTCTTTGGATACTATGATTTATTGCAGCTCGTTAAATCTTTTCCTGCCTGTCTCTGTGTTGGATTTTTGGAAATTCAGGAGAATCAAATCAATGTTGTTGTTGTTGTTGTTTTTTTCTTCCCTCTTTCTTGGTTGAAATCCTATATCTCGTTTACATTGGGTCTTTCTAGAATTAGATGGATGGGTCCAAGATCATGGGTGTGTTTGTGATACTAAGTTGTTAGATTTGACTTCTAGGGAAAGTGACTGCTTCCCTTTGATGGATTCTTTTGTGAGCATATTCTCTGAGTGCTCAACATATGTAATCTAATTGAATTGTTCCATCAATTTTTTGACAGGTCAGAGCAAGACAAAGAGCCAGAACGGGAAGCTGTATCTGAAGTCATAGGCCCTGGCCCTACTGAGGAGACCGCACCTGATGGTAAGGAGTCAGCATTAGAGTTATTTCTTTTGATTAGTAAATGGGCTGTGCTTTTCAGTTTATCTCATATCTGGAGGACAACTATTTACTAGTTTTTGCCCTGATTGGCTACTTGTTTATAGTTTCCACACAACAGGCTTACATATCACCACCAACATGCTAACTCTGTTGAACAACTTACTTGTCAGTTCCACAGGAAATAGATGAGTATGAACTAGTTGACCCTGTTGATATTTTGACTCCTCTGGATAAGTCTGGATTCTGGGATGGAGTGGTATGTGTTCTCTCTCATGTTATTTCAAGTCCGCTTCTTTTCTCCCCCCTTCTTTTGCATAAGTTCTTATTGGGAGTTGGTTTTGCCATTTGATTTATTTTTCAGTAGCTGGGTTTTATCATGTTCAAAATTTTTTTCTTTTTCTTTTTCTCTGTTTTTTCCCTTTTTTTTGTTTTTAATGGAAATGGATCATTTCTAATTGTTAAGCTTGTTTGTTGTGCAGAAAGCTACAAAGTGGTCTGAAAGGAGGGATGCTGTTGCGGAGCTAACTAAGCTCGCTTCAACCAAACGAATTGCTCCTGGTGATTTCACTGAAATCTGTCGTACCCTCAAGAAGGTGTGTTTTAGCTAATCGATTGAACAGCGATACTCAACTGACGTATTGTATTTGTTTATTGGCAAATTAAAAAAAAAATGAAATGCATTTAGCTTGAACCCTTCCACGGGAGTTTATGTAAGTGCTATACGTTGACACCTATTTCCCTATTATTTATGTTGGCATTGGCATGTACTGTTATCCAAAAAACTAGTGTGATCCAGCTCAGTCATCACACGCACCCATGTATAGGCACTGACCCAAATTTCAATCAAATCGTGGTGATGTTTAACCTTTGAGTTTATGTTGTTTAAAGCTTGTAAATATATGCAAAACTTGATCAATTTGATGGAGCACATCACTTTCATTGGAGTGAATTTTTGGCCAATGCTTTTGATAGGACGAGTGTTTGGTATGTATGGCACAGGTCGAACCATTTCAGTAGCAAGGGAATGTAATTAGGTCATCAGCGCGTCATTACAGAAATTATTAGATTGGCATGCCCTTGTGCTTGATTTTCCATCGCTTGCCAAATTTGACACCACATTCTTTAGTCGGACAGTCTTTCACTGTTTTTTTTTAAGCTCTTCTTACACTGTTTATTTGTTGCTGACAGTTTATTCTCTAAGAATAAAATATTTACAAAATACATCTTTGTGGTTGTAGCTTATCACGGATGTAAACATAGCTGTTTCAATAGAAGCCATCCAAGCAATTGGGAATTTGGCAAGGGGTCTTAGAAACCATTTCTCAGGAAGCTCGCGCTATCTGTTACCTACATTACTTGTAAGTTTATTGAAGTTCACTTGATGCAAATACATTTGTTCTCTTCTTCCTTACTTCTATTTGTTGTGGAATTCTGTGTGCTGCCTGCCCTTCTAAAGGATTAGAAGAAGTGGTTGAGATGCCCATATTAACTCATGTTTTGGTAAGTATTGGCCTGTACCAAGAAACTAATAATGTAAAAAAGTAGAGAATGTTGGATTTTGAAGTTTCCTTGGCTTCCAAGTTAATATTGAGGTTCAATGGAGGATTTGCAGTGTTGAATTTTGGCTATTGGCTGCTTGGTTTAAGGAATACTAGCACAACAACCCGTGGTAAGCATGGGCAAGACCTAGGGTTCATGCTGCATACATTGTTTTTATAAATAAATATACATGAGCATTGTGAACTTATGGTTAGGTCAATCATTCTTTAAGCAAATGATCAAGACATCATGAGTTCAAATCCCTTGACCTGTATATTTTTATTTTTTTTACAAATGCTCAATAAAAAAAATTTCAAAATTGAAAGGAATGTAGTCAAAATTGAATCCAAAACCTTTGTCTTTAATATATTACTTGGTCTTTTTTGGCATGAAATTTAAAAGCCTACAAAATGCAGAAATAGAAATATCCACATCATTAGAAAATGATAGATTATTTTAACTGATAAAACACTAGCACATTTGGGATCCCCTTTTATGGTTCAGGCCTTGTACTGTTGTTTGATCAAGAAGCACTAAATTTCTTTAGTTCCATTTGCTTTTTAGGCATATAAAATTTAAAATAAATCAGGCTATTTATGGCATACATTTAGAAATTAAATGTAAAGAGCACGGACCTGGAGTTCACAACACCAAAATGAACCCTCCTAGAAAATTTAAGAAAAAGTTAGAAGAAAGAAAATAAAGAGAAACTGAAGAAGATGTACTTGGTTTATTTCACCAAAGCAGACCAATTTTTAAGAACATATAGGAACCTGAAGAAAACAAAATATATGAGAAATGTTCTCCCACAAGCAACAATATATGTGGTCTAGCTCCGTAGGGCCCAATTGGGCCCACATTTGATCAATGCAGGCCTTTTCACCCTCTCAACCCCCCAGAACCTGGTGCCATGCTCAAATTCTCTCATAAAACCTTTATCCACCATTGGATTGATCTCAAAGAAATCCATGATTATAATACCAAACTTATGGTTATTAAATCAAGGGCTAGGATGATCTGATGGGGGCTGAATTTTTTTGTCGATCCTTACCTCTGAGGAGATGTTTCCATGTACCTCACTACTGCTTATAAGTAGTTGTCCAAGTGGACCTCACAAGCTGGACTGCATATGAGAAGTATGCAGTCTGCTTGTGCGAGAACATTGCACCATAATATATTAAAAGAACTTTAAAAAATTGAGTTGAACCAATTTATATAAAATCAATCAACTAATGGCCAAATTTGCACAGCTTGGTGATGTGAAGTTCTTTTAGTTGCAACTTTGAACTGAGTCTTGATTGTAATAGGGATCTTTGTGGTTTGAAAAAAGGAAAGGGAAGGGAAGAAGGGTGAAGGGGGACAATGAAAGGGTTGAGATTTGCTTAATCAGACTTAATGCATGGGTTGGAATCTGAATGATAGATCTTGACAGATCTTACCACTTTGATACCATAATTACAGAGATTGAAGTTCTAAGTCGTGCTTCAGTCTTCGCCTTTTAATTCTTGGAGTTACAATTGGATGTGATCTCTCTTCATCTCACACTTGTAGATGAAAGAATCAAATCTTTTTCCCACATAAATTAACATTTAGCTTTGAACTCTCTAAATGTAAAATGTCCACTACGTCTATTTGAAGATGCATTGTGATTTGGGATCATTCTGTCTCCTACTTTTCGGTACCTCTACAATTCCACTAGGCATTCTATTGAGAGTTACCTTAACTATCTTCTAACTGAAAAATGATTCTTACTAAGTTGTAAACTTAAAATAACAAAACAACAATAATCGAAATAGATATCACTGGACAGGATTCTTAAATCTCTTAGTTACACTCCGTGGTGGACCCCGGATTTTCATTTGAGGGGTGCATGCTCAAACAAGTGGTTGGGTTTTGGGGGTCAAATTTAAGATTTTCATTTGGATCTTTTAAGTGAAGCCAAAATTTTCTTATGGGTTTGGAAGCAGAACCATGCCCGACGGGTGTGACTTCTTTATCAGTTAATGGGCCACTTCTTCTTTAGCACTTGTCATAATTGCACATCCTTGGCCCAATGGGTTATGTCGTCAAGTAATCCAACATCTAACTTTATGCCAGTCATTAGTCAAGATCATTTGACTCACGAGTCATGATTTTGCCTATTTCTGAAAAACACATTAATGTTTGTGGGACTGTTGGGTTTGATTTGGTCCTCTCTTTGGGTTCTTCTAAGCTCCAGTTCTAGGGTTTGAATCTCCATACAACTCTGTAACTGGTCATAATGTTTTTGAACTTATTCTTCTCTCCCTTTTGTAGCCAATTTATGCTTACAAGTTATTCACAAAAAACTGTGCGGTCTTCCTAAATCAGCTGGTTGAGGGAGTGGTGGCTGGTTGCTGTTGACAAGGAAAGATGAATGCCAAGCAAAAGCTTAGAACCATAGTTGTAAATTTTGGCTAGAATACTCCAGAATTGGCTTGAATTGGCCTAGGTGGAATGAAATGGCTCCCTAAAAGTCTCCGGGCCCAAGTTCGGTTTATTCCGGTCGTTCTGGTCCTGTTGGGTCATTACAGTTCCAATTCCGCCTCATTGCAGCCTATATTTCACGCTTCCATTCATATGTAGTGAAAACTAGAACATGGTCAATTGTAAAGTATAGTTTAATTTAAGGGATGTTAAGTATGCCATTTTAGTAGTAATTTAGCACTCAATTACTTTTTTTTTTTTTCAATTTTAGGTGTTATTTTATCTTGTTTTCCATTTTCAGTTGTGTCTTTTCTAGAATGGAAGAGCGGCATGCCAAAATGTTTTATTAGAGGGTCAAACTGGAATGGGGACTGAAACAGAATTGACAGCTATGCCCTGAACTGAGCAGTGTTTTAGGTTGTTGTTGTTGTTTTTTATTTTTTATTTTTTTAATTTGTTAAGCTCAGTATTGGAGACATATTTGTGTAATAATCTTATATTGTACAACTACCATGGAATTATGTAGATGATGAAGCTTATTATTAAGATCGGATCTTTTCTAGTGTAGATTGGGAATTTTCTTTTTGTAGATATAAATGATTTTATTTCTCAATCATTTGATTCTTGAGGGGATGTAGGGTGTTTATTTTTTCTCAAATAAAGAAAATGAAAATTGTCTTCTCTTATGATTTTTCTTTATATTTTTCGAGTGTTTCATCGGCTGCTTGTGTTTTGATGTTTTTAGTACTTGCTGTATTTTTAGTAGTGTTATTAAAGTAGCTTCTCTGTTAAGTGACATTTTACTTTGTTTACCTTCTAGGAAAAATTGAAAGAGAAGAAACCGTCTCTCACGGAGGCTCTCAGTCAGACTCTACAAACAATGCACAAATCTGGGTGTTTAACTCTTGCGGATTCTATTGAAGGCATGCTAGTTCTTTCTTTTACTCATATTATCTTTTGTTAAAGCATGAGTACTTGGAGGCCTGACTGGTATGGACCAATTACATTGTAATACAGCATGGTGTTCTTTTTTTGGGCCCTTCTGTGACCACTGTCAGTATCTTCCAAGGTGGGATGGAAAGATCTCATTATGGATGATATTTGGCCAAAAATCATTCTTGTTGGATGATGAAACCATATATTTATGGGTCCCAAAGATTGGTCATTCAATCCATAAGGTGGCTTTTATCCAAACGAATAAAATTTGGGACTTTGTTATACAGTGGTTGAGTGTGGTGATTGGATTGACCACAATTGGAACCTACTGAAAGATAAAATGTGCCAGCTCCTATTATATCATTTTCCTCAAATCCTTGCTATTTTTGCATCAAAGTGCATATTGTGGTAATTCAAATACTTTTTCCCTTGTAGAAATCATTATATGTTTGACACCTATCTGCATCAATTTTCTTTCTCCAAACTGCAACAGTAAATTATATTGAAGAAAAAATAAGTCCAAATGTCTTACAACATTCAAAACAACAAAAAAGCAAGTGTAGGTATGAGGGCATTATACCTAATTCAAAATACATTGAAAGACTGAAGCCTCCAACGCAAAGACTCTGAAGATCCTAAGATCCTCGAGACAAAGCTAGAAGAGTTGGAGAAATCGGTCGTATCCCATAGGAGGAATGACTGTTCCATTATATAGTATGTAAATCCCCAATTAGGGGCCTAATTGCAATCTATTACAATAAATAAAAGCAAATAAAGGAAATAATCATTACTGTGTAATCTAAAATGCAAGGAAAGTGAATTGTACAGATGTTGATTAGATCCCACGTAATATCCATCCATATTTAGCATATGAGATATTTATGTAGATGGGCTTGGGCTTGGTGCAGGTTGGGCAATGTCTGGATGATGAGCCTACTTGGTCATGTCTCTACACTCCCCCTCAAATTGCTGTGGGGAAGAACAACGCAGCAATTTGGAAAGCAGAAATTCATGACGGTCCTTGGCCATTGCTTTGGTAAAAATGCCTGCCAACTGGTTGTTTGAGCAAACATAAGGACGTGAGAGAATGTCAAAGACGACTTGTTGGCAAATGAAATGGCAATCGATCTCAATATGCTTAGTACGCTCATGAAAGACAGTATTCTTTGCAATTTGAATGGCACTTATGTTGTCAGCATAAAAAGGGTTTGGACTAGTGAGGAAGACACCGAAATCTCTCAATAGTCGCCGACGCCAGACAATCTCGCCACTGGCAGAGGACATTGATTGATATGATGCTTTGGTTGAGGATTTAGACACTGTGGTCTGTTTCTCACACTTCCATGACATGGGTGAGAGCCCATGAAACATACACCACCTTGTAGTGGAGCGAACGGTATTTGGGCAGCCTGCCGAATTGGCATCAGCATAGCCTTGTAGTTGTAAGGAAGCCCTTGAAGGATAGAAAAGGCCACGATCTCTACAACCCTTGATGTACCTAAGGATGCGATAGACTGCATGAAGATGGGGTTTGTGCGGATTACTAACAAACTGGCTCATAGTATGGACCGCATGAGAGATTTCATGCTTGTCATTATCAAATAAAGTAGGCTATCCACCAAGCGTCAGAAAAGAGTAGGATCATTGAGTGGACTCCCATAATCTTTGCTAAGTTTCGCATTGAGCTTGAGAGGAGTGTCAAATGATTTGGCCTCGTTGAGTCTAGTAGATTTAATTAGGTAGCACATTTGGTTTGAAGAACTCGTGTGACTCTGGCATTTCTGGAAACCTCTAGACCAAGAAAGTATTTGAGCGAGCCAAGATCCTTCATTTGAAGAGTATGCATCCAATGAGTTTTGAGATTAGAAATGCCGGTGGAGTCATTGCCACTTATGATCATATCATCAACATAGATCGACAAGATTGTGCAACCGTGGGATGTGCATCGAATGAAAAGAGAGTTGTCATTGGCACTTTGCAAGAAGCCAACTAGAAGGATGGTTGATTGGAAATTTTCAAATCATGCACGGGGAGCTTGCTTTAGGCCATATGAAGAAAAATCAAATCTAGCTAGTGATATTGAAATACGACTAGATCGTCACAAGGGATGTGTGTAAGAAGGATCATTACCTTCAATGCTAGGATCCGGTAAGGTTGGTTGATCGGGAGCAGGAGCAGTAGGAATCGTTTGCTTTGGACGACGGACATAAACCTGTGTTGTCGGAGGAGAGGAACCTTGTTATGCAATGTTAGGAAAATAAGAGACTTGAATATTATTATGATTAGGACGTAGGGAATGGAAGGGAACATGTTCCAAAAACACAACATTTCATGAGATTCTGAGGCGCCTATCATTTGGATCATAACAAACAATTCCTTTTTGTTTATCACGATATCATACAAACATACAACGAGCAGCCTGAGGGGATAGCTTGTTATGCTCCAGTGATGGGAGATGAACAAAACATGAACAGCCAAATACTCGCAAATGTGAGTATGGAGGTGGATGGTCAAATAGACATTCATATGGGGAGACTTTTCCAAGAACAGAGCTAGGAATCGTGTCGATGATGTGGATTGAAGTATGTGCAACTTCACACCAGAATTTAGGAGGCACCAATGATTCAATAGATAGGGTTTGGATTATCTCGAGGAGATGTCGATTCTTTCTTTCTGCAACTCCATTATGTTGTGGTGTGTGAGGACAAGATTTTTGGTGTATGATTCCTTTTTCAAACAAAAGTGCAGAAAGAGCAGAAAAATGTGTACTCTCCTTCTAAGTCAAATGCAAAATTTTTATTGATTTTGGAATTGAGTGTGAACCATATTATAAAATTTTTGAAAGGTAGAGAGTACTTCAGATTTGAATATGAAGAACTATATCCAAGTGTAGCAACAATGACCGTCAATAAATGTAACATAGCATTTATATCCCAGTCTACTAAGTTGTGGAGCAATCCCCTGAGCATCAGTGTGTATGATATCAAATGGTGCTATTGCATGTGAATAGTGAACTAGAAAACGGAGCACGGTGCTTTTACCTTAACAAGAAGTCTCACATTTAGATTTAACAATTGCATAACTATTCTTATTATTGAAAGATGATGCTAAACAACCATTTTGAAATAACGACAACAAATTAGAATTATTCAAATGGCCCAGGCGACGATGCCAAATGGTCCATAAATTATTCAAAGTATTCAAAGAAGAAGCAAAGAAAGAACTAGAGTCGATAGAACTGGAGCCCATGTCTAGAAGAAACAGCTTGCCATGCTTACTCTCTGTTCCGATCACTTTCCCAGTTTGCCGTTCTTATATGACACAACTAGAAGAAGAAAATTTAACTAAGCAACCATTATCAACCAATTGCCCCACAGAAATCAAATTTGCAAATAATTCTGGAACAAAATAAACATTAGATAGATGAAAGTGCTGGTTTTGGGGTGTAGGAAGCTCTAAGGAACCTATTCCAGAAGTAGGATGATGATGACCATTTGCAGTGGTTATCTTTTCTTGTCCAAGATAAGTGTGACGGTCTGTTAGATTTTGTGCAACAGAAGTCATATGGTTTGAGGCTCCTGAGTTTGAAAACCATGTAGATGATGTAGTAGATGTGGAAAATTGAAAAGCAGGAAATGATTTGAAGAAAAGGCAGGCCATTGATACCCATGGAAGTAAATGCAGAAGTGACAGAAGCATTAATTATTTCTCGAATCTGAACTGGGGTCATGGAGACAGTGTAATTGGCCGCTGCTTGCACCTGAGCTTGAACTGTAGTTTGACTTTGCATCTGGGAAGTGTCATTTTTCTTGGTAGGACGAATCCTGCATTCAGAAATGATATGGCCAGTCTTTCTATAGTAGTTGCAAAATAATTTCTTCTGACAGTTGCGTGCTACATGCCCATAGCTCTTGCATTCGCAACACTGGATTCTTTGATTGCGAGTTGTGAGATGGGCTGTTTCTTCCACTGAATTAGTTACTGGGGCAGGAGTGGTCAGAAACATCTTGGGTTCCTCAGAGAGAGACTGTTGTGATCCAAGTCGGATCTCTTCACGAAGAACTTCTTGAACACATGTATCCAAGTCAGGAGGGCTCTCCCGATGCATAAGTGCAACATGGACTGGTTCATGCTCAGGGTGTAGATTCGTGAGATACTGACTGATATGCAATTCTTCTTGAAGCGTAAGAGCGTGTGTTAGAAATGCCGGGGAGACAGAATGCAGGAGCATTTGGTCCCTCTCTTTCCATAGGGCCAAAAACCCACTGTAGTATTCTTGAATTGATTTATCACCTTGACAATACTTGGGCAGTTCGGTGTCAAGATGGAATTTCCTTGATTTGTTAGTCTGGTGATATAGTTTCTTAAGGTGATTCCACATATTTGAGGCCTTTGTAAAGGCCTGGAGTGATAAGGAAATAGATAGGCCCACGGAATGTAGAATCTAAGTAACCAACTTGGCATTGTTCTGGTTCTAAGAGGCAATTGCCTTTTCATCAACAGGTTTAGAGGCAGTGCTACTACTCCCCTCTGTAATTGTGGACACTACATGTTGTGGAATTGTCCAATTTAAATATCCAATAAGTCCTTTTCCTTCCACAAAATTTGTGAGGTGGAAGGACCAACTCATGTAGTTTTTACCATTCAGCTTAATAGGAATGATGTCTTCCTTGTCCATGATATTTCAAATTGACTGTTTTCCTGTGTATGAACAAGAGAACAGTACTAATGACTCCAAAATAAGTGAACAGTACTTGCTGGTTCCAACTGCTGTAAAAAATAAAAAAATAAAAAAACTCTGGGCGTTCAAAATTTTTGTAGCAGGTAGGGGATTTTGAAATCGTATCACTGATCAGGGTTCTTGGTTATGTTGTTCTCCTAATTATGTAAGTTCTGAACCAAGAAGGATTAATTTCTAATGGTCGGATCAGATGATCAGGCCAGACAACAAAAATGGTTCTTAAAAATTGCCTAACTGACCAGAGGGGAGTTGGATTCTGGAGGAGCTGCAATCTGCAGGTGGGGCCTACTGTGTGATCTGATCTGGCTTGTTTGACTGTCGACTGTGTGAGGAGAGACAGGTAGGAGGTTGTGCTTGCAGCAAATAGAATTCTGAATGGCTAGAATAGATCCTTTGGCTGCCAGGAAGCCTCTTTCTTGTTCTATCTGACTATGAAAAGAAGCAGATAGTTATAGAGGATTGGATGATAGTGATATGAATAACACTGGCTGTTCGCTGGAGAAGCAGTAGATGCTTGGAAGGACTAGAAACAGGAGTCCTGAAGCTCTGATACCATGTAAAGATCCTAAGATCCTTGAGACAAAGCTAGAAGAGTTGGAGATATTGGTCGTATCCTGTGGGAGGATTGACTGTTCCATTATATAGTATGTAAATCCCCAATTAGGGGCCTAATTACAATCTATTACAATAAATAAAAGCAAATAAAGGAAATAATCATTACTATGTAATCTAATATACAAGGAAAGTGAATTGTACAGATGTTGACCAGATCCCACATAATATCCATCCATATTTAGCATATGAGATATTTATGTAGATGGGCTTGGGCTTGGTGTAGGTTGGGCCATGTCTGGATGATGGGCCTGCTTGGTCGTGTCTCTCCAAAGACCCCAACCACTTGTTTTGCTAAAACGACCATCCACCATACCATTTGCTGGTTGGCTAACATGACAAAACACCACCTTTGTAGAAGAAGTCAATGCCTTATTATTGAGGTTGAATTGAAGTTTTCAGAGACTTGAAACAAATGAGTTCAAAATGAGTAGCATTGGGCAAATCACTCTCTATTACTTTTGGAAAGTGCGAGAACTTCAAAACTAGTCTCCCTTTTTTTTTTACCTTTAGCCTTCTGAGACCATCCATTGGTTGCCAATTTCATTGCCAATAATCTTTCACACAAACTACTGCCGTTCATGTAAGCTGTGGATTTCATGGCCACCCAGTGTTCACTGAAGTGAACTAATCTGAAGCAACTTGCCTTTCCTCTCCTGCCGGAAGCAGGGATGAAAGCATCATACACCTTAGCAAAGGTGGAGAAAGAAGCTCTCTGCTATTCCACCTACGTGTATTCTGGCATCTTGTCCACGAAAGACAAGATTAAATCTTTCCAATTGGCAAACCTGTTCTTCCTTCTCCTTCCTCCATATTGAATCCACCTCTCTTCTCTCACTTTTCATATAGAGCAGCTTCCTTAGCTGAATCCTTACTTAATTGCATTCTCAAGCAACAAATGTTTAACATTACTTTCCATATATTGAGAGTCTGAGGCCGTGGGAATGAAGGGTGCCCAATCACATTCCTATATCTATAGTGATTTCTAATAGACTGCAGTTTGAAACCTTATCTGCATCACTTTGCCTGCTTTTATAATTCGTTTGACATCATTTTCTCTGTTCAGTTGTTTTGGCTTTACCTGCATATTGTGGATTCTATAAGTAGATAGCTGTTACATTCATGGTTTAAATAATCAGCCAAGTCTAGGTTGACTCGGCCCATACCGAGTCAGGTCTTATGGAATCGGACTCGAATCATGCGACTAGGTGATGCAACCCTAGGGTTAGGGCTTGCGTGGAGGTGTCTAAGCAGGTGTCCAATGACACTTCGAACCGTCAAGATGACTTAAACACACACGAGGACACACCTCTCTGGGAAAACCCAATTCTATTAAACAACCAAATCTGAGAATTTCTTCTCTACAATGCTATATATATAGTAAATGCAAACTTAATGTGTAAGAAAACCCTAGGCTAAAAATGGAAACTTAATGTGTAAGAAAACCCTAGGCTAAAAATGGAAACTTTCCTAATAACAATTTAATTAAAATTCTACTAATAATAATCCTAATCTAAGTTGAAGAGGGGCTGCTGGGGCCTAGACTGCATCATCCTCCCTGGGTTGAAAGAAGAGTTCATCCTCGAACTCGATTCTGCTTCGGAGTGCCAGTGTAAATGTGTTGAACATGAAGGACTTCCTTTGTGGCAGCTTTCCAGGAATTCTTCTTTGGCGGTTGTGGTTTCTGAGGATGAAGAGTAACTTGCTGTCCACCATGCATGAATGTATAGGTGTTGTCGCGCATACCATGAGTTCCATTCTTGTCATACATCCATGGACGGCCCAATAAGATATCACCACTATCCATAGGTAGCACATCACACCAAATTGTATCAGTGTAAGTCTCACCAATGGCAAAAGTAACTTTGCAAGTATGTCTAACATGCGCTTGATCACCATTCATTAGCCACTTGATAAAATAAGGACGATTATGCTTATAGACTTTTAATTGGAGGCGATCAATAAGAGCTTGGGAGATGAGATTTTCACAACTTCCACTGTCAATAACAACCTAAGAAGCACGGACACTTCTAAGAAAGTGACGTGTCCGTGTCGGACACGTGTCGGACACCGACACTCTTCGGACACTTTCAGACATGTGTCCGATACTATTTAGCCGTATCTATAATTAAGAACTAAAAATCTTAATTTCGGACACTTGTTCGACACTTTTTTTGCAGCGTGTCTCACAATTCTTAACCTGTGTCTATGACTAAAAAATAAACATGTGGCTGATATCTCTTGGATACTTTGTTAACATATGGTTATTAAAACTTGGAAACTTGATAAATGACAATTTTGTACGATAGAAAAATGTATAATTGTAAATATTAATCATATCACAAGCTAAAGACAAGTAATTATTTCACTAAAGAATAGGCCTCAAGATAGGCTTCTTTTTTGCTTTTTATTTATTTATTTTTTTTTAGGGAGGGGAAAGAGATGATCTGCCCTTTTCTTTATATAGATTTTATGGAACTGTGGATATTTCATGTTTAATGATTATGAATTATGTTTTAGTGTTGTATTGATATTTGATAATTTGATATATTTATTAGTTGGTACTTGAATTTTTATTTTTTGATTGCTAAATTAATTAAAAAAGTTAAAATGATATTATTTTTTTAGTAGATGATTATATATATTAATATATATTATTAACGTGTCCTCCGACGTGTCCGTGCCCTACTTTTTTGAGAAATGCCGTGTCGGCGTATCCGTGTCGTGTTGTATCGGTGTCCTGTGTCCGTGTCCATGCTTCTTAGATAACAACTGTGCAATTTTGTCCCTGAATCATTCCTGTGGAACGAAAAATATTTTTGCGCAACCACTTATGCTCAACAGTTGGTGAAGTGACCTTGAGGACAATAAGAGCTTCATCTGGGGGCTCTGCATCGGTGAATTCAATTTCCGCAGTGTCAATATCCTTGGAATTGTCAATATCCTTAGGATCAGTGTCAGTACCCTTAATATCATCTCAGATATTGTTATCAGCACCTTCAATCTCAATCAAATGTATTCGCTTTGGACATTCTGCTGCTCGATGTCCGTGCTGATGACAATGAAAACAAACCATTTTATTTTGACCTTCAGTCCTAGCAAAAATTTGTCCATTGGATTTAGCTTCTTTTATAGATGAATTCTTCGGAGAAACCCATTTGGATTTTTGTACTTGATGATTTGCAATTCCCTCAGCCTTGATAGCATGTTGGATGAGTTCATCGACGGTATCAAAATGTTGGAAGGCAAAGATATGTTGAATGTCTAGTCTGAATCCATTGAAAAATCTATCAACTATCACATCATCATCTTCATTCAAGCCACAACGAGCTTGCAGAGTCAAAAATTCCTCAGTATATTCAACAATTGTCTTGGACCGTTGTTTCAAGTTTTGAAAACTGGAACGGAGATCTCTTGCATAGTTGATAGGGAGGAATTTTTGCTTCAAAATATTTTTTATCTCAGTCCATGTATCAACTCGGTCCATGTTTTGATTCCTCCGTTTTCTTTGCAATTCAGCCCACCAAGTTGCAGTATAATTTCGGAATCTGGTGGCAATTAGTGTGACTTTATGATGCTCAGCCATTGGCTTATGCGCGAAAATATTCTCCACGCACACTAACCAATCCATAAATTCCGCATGCTGCAATTTTTCATCATATTCAGGAATCATAATTTTAATCCCTAAGTCTCGATCAGGATTATTAACTGGTGGATCCCGTTGATTCCGAATATTTGCGCCATCATCACGGTGGTAATGCACATGTTGATGATTTTCCAAATTTATCACTCTAATATCCAATTGTTGCAGGGTGGTGTGCATGCCATCAACTTTTGCAGATAATTCTCTAATGGCAGTAGCCAAATCTTCAAGTGAAGAAGATGAAGATTCAGCATCCACTTGCTTCTTAGGAGGCATTTTTTTTTTCAATGCAAAAGTTAAATCTGACTGACCTGATGTGTAGATCTACTTTTTAGAAGTATGCTAGTGAAGACAGATCGGAAATCAGATCACAATTGATGTTGATCTTGCAGACACAAATTGACCAGAACTCTTTTAAGAGGAATGTCGTTTGTGGGCTGTTTTGTATATGGGCTCACCAAAAGCAGGTCAAGTGTACCCGACTTTAGAACACGGGCCCAAGACTGATTTTTTTTTTCTCTTGGTCTCGTACTTCGTGACAAGAAGATGGGGATAAGAAAGAAGATCTTGGCTTTGCTTCGGTGGATGCAAGAGGAGAGCAGAGGAGGAACCGGAAGAGAGGAAGCGATGGAAAGAGAGGCGTCGGCACTGGAGACAAGGTCTGGTGCAACGAGCGGCTAATCGCGTCCGGCAGCTAGATGCGGTTCGGGTGTTGGCAGTGATCGTCGAGCGATACCACCGGTCGGCAGAGAGGGCGGCGATGATTTCCACAGAGGGCAAACGGCAGTGGGTGGTGGTTGCACGGCAAGAACCAGGTACCTGCTTTTGGGGTTTGAATGGTGGGTGGTGGACAGGGGAGCGACAGTGTCGGATCGGGAAACGGGGCGATGGGTTCTGAGGGCAGAAGTGATGGCAGGGTGGATTGGCAAAGATGGAAGACGGAGTTGGGGTAATCACGCCGGAAGATCTTTGCAGATCCTTCGGCTCTGATACCAATCTGATGCAACCGTAGGGTTAGGGCTTGCGTGGAGGTGCCTAAGCACGTGTCCAATGACACTTCGAACCGTCAAGATGACTTCAACACACACGAGGACACACCTCTCTGGGAAAACCCAATTCTATTAATCAACCAAATCTGAGAATTTCTTCTCTACAATGCCATATATATAGTAAAAGCAAACTTAATGTGTAAGAAAACCCTAGGCTAAAAATGGAAACTTTCCTAATAATAATTTAATTAAAATTCTACTAATAATAATCCTAATCTAAGTTGAAGAGGGGCTGCTGGGGCCTAGACTGCATCACTTGGCCGAGTTGACTTGGACTTGGTCATGACCGACTTGGGTTTTGAGTCCGATTTTTTAAAACTTGGTTACACTATATGTGGATTTTACACTCATTTTCCTTTTAAGACGTTCGTTTCATTGCAAGAAAACAGTTATGTCGTGCTTCTTTGATGAGCTGCATACAACATAGTCCTTTGTTTATCCATCTTTAGTACATTGATTCGTCTCTAAATTATGCTAGATGACAAGGTTCTCACAAATTGCAAATTTTATATCCAAAGGCAACGTCCTGACCATTGCAGCCATGGAAAATGATCACCTGATTGAATCAGGCATCCAAAAGAGAAGAAAAAAAAAACCTTCAAACAGTAAGCAAAAAAAGAAAAAAAAAGAAAAAAAGAAGAAAATTATAGTATGCAGTGATTATCATTTTTTAGAAAACGGATGAAACTGCGTCACAAATCATTTGAAGTGTTCAATTGATGATCAATTAGTTCGAGGTGGTTAATTGAATCATGAATTGTATCACAATTCACAAATCATAGGATTTTTCTTATATATATGTTTTAAATGAAGTACTAAAAATTATAAAAAATGAAAATAGTAGTATCCATAATTTATTCATTTTCTATCTATAGCATCATTGTTTCAATGATAATAAGACTATTATGCAATCATATGAAGAACATTTTATTGACATAGATCCATATATCATATACAACGTATGCGCGAATTTTGGATTTATGATACTAGGATACTTGTGAATGGCATACCCATGTGAAACTGATATGATAGCAGATAATCGTACTGGTACTTGATACTGAGTCACTGACCGATACTTGTAGGGTGCAAGTTTAGCACATTCTTCTGTACTGTGTCAATTGTTTCTTATAGATTAGCATATTCATTGCTTGCTGAATAGGTGCAATTATTTTCTTACTGCAGATATTAGAGGAGCTGTAAAAAACAAAGTTCCTCTCGTGCGCTCATTAACATTGAACTGGGTCACATTTTGCATTGAGACAAGTAACAAGGCTGTTGTTCTTAAGTTGCACAAGGATTATGTTCCTCTATGCATGGAGGTCAGTCAATGCTATAAAATTTTCATATCCAGTTCTAAGTTCATTTTCGATGAAAAATTGGTTGGTCACTATATGTAAGCCACCACATGCATTTAATTCATACATGTCATCAATTTTTGCAGTGCCTGAATGACAGTACCCCTGAAGTTAGAGATGCAGCGTTTTCTGTTTTGGCAGCGATAGCCAAGGTAGCTTGCATATCATGGTGGTGAAGTTAATCCTTCTGTTTTGAAGTACTGCACGTTTGTTTTTTCTGTGAACAATATTTATGCACTGTGCTGCAATTTTCTTGTTGTTCCCTTTTTTCCTTTCCCTTTCTCCCTTTTCCCTTACAGTTGGTCGGAATGAAACCCTTAGAAAGGTCCCTTGAGAAACTTGATGAAGTTAGGAAGAAGAAGCTTTCTGAAATGATTGGAAGTTCTGGAAGTGGTCAAGTACCTAGTTCAGGATCAGGTCTGTAGGATTTTCTTTTCATCCATTTGGCTAGCTGTCGAGGAAGTTGTTTTCTTCTTGATGTTTGCTTAATCCTGTATTGTGTTCACAATTTTGGTTTTGCTTACTTATGCTAGGTCCTGCCTCAACTTCAAATGGGAGCGTTGCACTCTCTCAGGTGTGCTGCTTTTATTTTATTTTATACGCTTTTTTTTCTTCACATTATGTTGATTTTGAGTATGGCGTTTAGGCATTGTAGCCTTTTATAAATAATGTGACATGTTCTTTTGGCTGTTCTGCAATATTTCTATATTTTTTACTTGCCAGAAATTTCCTTCTTATTAAATTGCTAAAATTGCATGCATTATATGTGATCATGGTTTGCTTGTGTTGAATTCTAATATTGCAAGCTCACTAAATTATTTGACCTGATGGGATTGCATATATCTTTTTGCAAACTTTAGTTGTAATTCGTTTAAGCGATTGCTGCTTCCCTTTGCTATGATATGTTTGTTCCCTCTTTTAATCAACCTTCTACTAGTTCCAACCTCCCTTTTTTTTTTTTTCTGTTTTAGGCCATGTTCATTGCCTCACTTAATCTGTTTCCTATCATTGAATTAATAAGCCATTCTTCATTAAAAAAAAAGGTAATAATCCATTCTCAGATATGTGGTAATGGGTTCCCTGTTACTAGGATTTTATGCTTAATCTTGTTGGATGATGTTCTGTGTTAAAATTTCTGAGCCTGAATACCATTGGTTATGATAATTGGTGGGGCTGTAAATGAGGTTGGCCTCATCGTCCAGGGCTAAGTTGAGACCTGATCCTAGGGTCTATACAGCCCATAAAACGGAAACATTGTAAAGATGTAAATATTATTATTGTTGTCATCATCATCGTCATCATTATAAACTTCATGTGAGTTGGATCCGTCATTTATAGTATTTGGCTTACTGGTTATTTGGTCCTGGAGGGCCCTTGAACCAGACCTGGACCCATGCCTGTAGTGTTAATCTAACATGTCTAATCTTGGATCTAAATCTGGTAATGTTTTGGGTTGAGTCCAGTTGGTTTTTGATCCAGCTTGAGACTTTTGTAGCCCTAGGCCCCTAGTCATAGCAGTCAAATTGTGAATCGTATTGCGAATCATTCAAGGGGTTGAATCAAATTGAATTGAGAATCGAATCGTGAATTGTAGGATATTTTTACTTTTCTTAATCTAAATGAGAAAAGTCTAAAAAAATATTGGAAAATTATATAAGTCCAGAATCTTTCTATTTTTCATCTATATCAACATCAATGCATGACAAATATTAGCGTCTTAATATATTACTATTTGATCCACTGAACATGATTCAGATATCAAAAGGGAGTAACATATCTGTCATATAAAAATAAAAAATAAGCATGCCGGCTGTAGAATCAGATAAATGGGCCCACACATAAAAGAAGATATCATAGGGCATAAACTCATCCATCAGTGGGGCCCACTTTTGAAAAAGATTTAACATGTGGGTACCCATCGATGGATCTACATCCATGCCCAAAAAATGAAGGGCAGTTGGGATTTCATCAATCAGTGGGCCCCATGGAAGGAATTTCGTTGGGAGTGCCACGTCCAAAATCTTGACAAATTGAAATGGAAAGTCAGGCCCCCACTAATGCTTGATAGGAAATATTGGTGGGACACAAATTGATGAAAGAGAACAGGTTTCTGTGGTGGGGCCCATTGCTGATGGATGGAAAAGAATAAAAAAAGCAGAGGGAGAAGAGGCGGTGGACTGAGAAGAGAGAGAGAAAAAAAAACCACCACAACCACCACCACATGTGTGCCTGGATATTGCAGATGGGATGTTGCTCTTCATCCTCATGTTTCTCGTTGGAGCTTGAGCTTGGAAAAATTTCACCCACCTTTACGCCTTTAACTCTCACCTTTGTCTAAGGATAAAAATAGCGGTTGCGGTGGACGTAGTGGCCAATGGCCAAAACGCTATGTAGCTTGTAATATGTAGTGGTTGTGTTGACACTTAGCTGTGTGAATTTCTTAAGTGGTGAGATTTTTTTTAATCTTGTATAACAACCAAGCGTGTGTTTTTCAATGAGTTAAAGCCATATAAGGGTAGAGGCAACTTTTAGGAAAGTGAATTGAGGATAAGAAATAGGAAAAAGAATGTATAAAATTAAAATTATTTGGCTCTACTAGATTTTAGACTATAACCCTGCAATTTCAAATTGCCCAGCTGCTACGGCCGGTAGTGTAGCGGCTGCTACTTTGAACCATGCCTATGTCTCTTCATCGCCAGCAAAGAAGTCCGTAAGGTCTTTTCTTCTTTTTTGCTAGAAGAGGGCTTGAGGCTGGAAGAGCTTCATCGAGGGCTTTACGCCACTGATTCAACACTAGCATTTGATGCAGGATAGACCTCGTGGTCTCCTATGGGTTGACACACCTTTGGGCCCAGCCCACGATCTATCTTAGTCGATTTAGGTTTTATTTGTTTATTTATTTTTTCAGTAGTGCTTGAGGGGATGTTTTAATCTCAATCATAGGATTGTTTTAATGGTTGAGATCAGTTTATGGTAGTTTGCCTTCTCTATTTAAGCATTGTAAAGTCTCCTTGGTTAGGGAGTTATTGATTAATGAAAAAAAGAAAATTCTCAGAGGTGCTTTTGGGATTTCCGGAGTTGTCTTCTTCTTTGCCCGTGATGGGGAGTTTGGCATGAGGCCAAGATTTTCAGGATCTTCTTGATGTTTCCCTTCACTTTCCATCTCTCTAATCTCTCCATCTCTGCCTGCTCCGCACCTGGTACCCCGTTTTGCATTAGCATTCAAACAGATGAATGCAGAGGGTTTGGATAGAAGTGGCACAGAAAGGAGTTGAATGTTTCTTTTCTCTCCAAATCTTAATAAAGGTTTCATATTGTTGTTACTTCTATTGATGGAAATTAAGTCAACCTGTAATAAAGGGCAAAAAAAAAACCCCCCTCAAGTATGGGAACCCGAGTTCCCCCCTTCAACAGAATCGTTGGAATTGCACGATACCTTCCCAAATGCGATTTGACAGTGTGATTTGAATTGTTTTACTTCTGATACGATTCAAATTGTGAATTACATGATTTTGACAACCATGGCCTTAGTAACCAAAAATCATTTTTCCCTTTGTTTATCTATTGTTCTCCCACAGTTTGCATTATTTTCAAGAGTCGGAGCTACTCCTTTTGTATAGCCTTTTGAAAATTTTTCTTCTCTGTGCTTATCCATTCTTGATCTTTTGACTTGAGGCAACCTTTCATCTTATGGATGTCATACTTATTACTGTTTACTAAACTCCTTTTTTTAAAATTGTACCTGCAATATTATCCACTTGCCTTGTTTAATGATCCATAGCAGGCTTCGGAGAGCTCATTTGTCAAAAGATCTGCTGCAAGCATGCTGAGTGGAAAGAGGCCTGCACAGGCAGCTGTGAGAATTCTTTTAATAATGCGAAATTTCAAACTCTTGTAGCAATCATTCATATTGTAGCATTGGAAAGTTCTCACTGATTTAAACCTTCGTTCAGGTGGTTGCTAAAAAAGGTGGGCCAGTAAAACCTAGTGTAGGCAGAAAGGGTGACAGCACTGGACATACAAAGACCCTTCCAGTGGTTGAAGCTGAAGATGTTGAGGTGAATCTTTAATCAGTTTGTTTAAGTGAATCCACTTTATTGATTAAACAAAGTGCTTAAATTTGATTCCGTTTATGGAATTTCTTAAGTTTTGTATAACTGGTTGTCTTTCTTGAATGTTTCCAGCCTGCGGAAATGAGCCTTGAAGAGATTGAAGGAAAATTAGGTTCTCTTCTGAAAGCAGATACAATTTCCCAATTGAAGAGTGGTGTTTGGAAGGAACGGCTTGAAGGTTTCATACAATTCTCCATTCTTTTTATATCTTTGTTTCACTAGACTAGCTTTTTGTTGAATGTAGCAGCAATCTGCAACCCTAAACCTGTTTTATGACATGCTACTTTAGCCTTCTCTGTAGTGTTGCTTCACCCCCCTTTCTTATTTTAGTCCACTTTCTTCAGTTAAACTTTACAATTTCTTAAAATTATCTTCTTTCAATTGGAGTTTGAGCTAAAATAAAATTTTAACTGTGGATATTTATGTATGCCATTTCTTGGCCGTTCAGACTCCATTACCTGTGTTATATAGTTCATATATTTCATCATTTATTGTTTAGATGTCAAGGTTTTTATGTGCCTAATGCTAAATTCACAAAAAAAAAAAAAAGATTTTCTGCAGCATGTGTTATTCTATTTTTTGTTTGCATCATTAAGCTGGCAAAACTTGTTTAACCATCAATGATTTATCTTTGGGGATTTCTTTCTCATTGTTAGTCGTTCTTTAAGTTCTTGTGTTCACTTCCAATTGTAATTCAGATTCTTCTGTTCTGGTAATACCATTTTGTTCTCCGTATCTATTATCCTCCTAAATATTATCCGATATCTACCAATTAGTTTGCTCTTTTACAAAGTTTATATTGCATTCTGTTATTTCTGTGCATTTATGCACAGGTGCGTGCCCCCCCTCCCCCTTGTTTTTTTCCCTTCTGAATGGTCAGTTGTCCTTTAAGTTTGATGAAATTTATGATGCAGCAAGGGTTCTGCGTGGAAACTTGATTGAAACTAAAATATCCACCCTTCATTCAGGAATCTGATTGACCAAGAATCTGTGACGCTGACTTGTATATCCAATGGTTCCTGAGAATGCTAGATTGAAGCTAATTCACAACCTTGGCTGATCCATTAATAATTGCAACCTAGATGCCGGGATTTTAGTTACACCTCAACCCAATAGCTGTTGACAACAGCCCACATACAATAAAAATCCGTCACAACGAGGTATGAACTGAGCCCCAACATAGGGTTCAGATCCATTTATTCACTGTCTAAACAACATACAGTATTGGCCGAATTGTAAAGTAGTTGGATGTGAACCCTCTTTAGATGTGGATGTCAATCATGTGGATCTTCAATGACATGATATTTACAGTAGTACGCCATAACATGGAGAGATCCCAAGCTAAGAATATTATACGCTCCAATCAAGGTCTTGAACTTCTCAGGCTTAATGTTTTCCAAGCTTTTTTTTTAATTTGTATTTTTATACCAATGGTCGGCCTTATATTTGGCTTGAAAGATCCTTATATATAGTGACTTATACAAAAGAAACCCTACTTAGGATGTGGACCACGATTCTCCATCAATTGTTATTGTAGGTACTTTAATCTTATCCTTAGAAAGATGATAACATTTTAAAAATGGACAGATACTGAACTATTTGAGTCATTAGAACTAGTTTTAATATTTTATTATTTTGGAATATAAATAACTGACTTCTTTAATCTCGGTAGGAAAAATAGAAGCATGATACAATCTGGATGGACACTTGTGGTGGATATCACAAACCAGAATGAAGACAGAGGAAAGCCCCATTGATCCCTGGATACTTAAAAATAATGGCCACTACTGGATCAACAGATATAGCCAGACTATCAACTTCTACCTTAGTAGACGCATTGGCCTTTTTTTTTTGTTTTTTTGAGTTTCCTTCTTTTCAGATGTGGAAAAGGAAATCATCTTTCCTTGTAGCAGATTCTTCATCTTTTCAAAGATAGGGATCAGTTTTCAATGGTGTACTTTTCTTTTTGCTTCTGCCCACCTTATTGCACATGCCAAATCACCTTCAACAACCAATGAGAACAGGCCAAAATTCATAGTCTCCTTGCCTTGTAAGCATCGCTAGTGATTCATTTCCGCTTATTAATAGTTTTCACTCTCATAGGTCCATGGAAATATAATAGCAGGAGCGCTTAAAATTATCTGATGAGGCCCCAAAGATGAAGCCCCAATTGTAATCAAAATTCAGGTTGTAGGTTCCTTCTCTTGGCGAGCATGTAGCCATGGTTTAAGATGTTGGCCAATATGTAATGGGTATCAGGCTATTATAATGGCTTGACTTGAATTGGGAGGCCCAAGTTGGCCCCTTTTATGGGGACCATTTTTTCATTTTAAAGTGCGCACTAATTGGAAAAATTTTTTTTTCTAGAATTTTCCAATATTATTGATTTTTTGGATAATTTTTCAATTTTTTTGGGGCTGAAAAAATTCTGGGTTGCGACGAGCTATGATTGCTATATTGCTTCTAGGTTGACCACTGCACGATTTTGAACCATGCATGTACTGGCTGAATTTGGGGAGTTGGCGACACATCCTTGATTTCCTCTTGCCACTTTCTGTGCAACAATTATGCTAAGCCATGTTTGAAGAACTTTCACATTGGCATCCGTGCTATTACTCATCTCCTGAAGAGGGAAATGAGGTCCTTCATTGCCATTGACTTATTGTTAAATTTTCTATCATTCCTTCCTCTCCACCTGACCAAATTGCTGCACAAATGAAAGAAAGCATACAGTATTTCCCTATAAATTCTGCATGTCCCCAATTTGGGGTGACCGTGGGTGGGCTCCCCTTCCCATATGGTCACACAAGTAGAGGAGACAGGAGTAAAACATTCCCCTTTTTGCTATGTGTCCAAGCCACTAAGTAAATAGAAACTAAACCTCTACTAATAAGGATACACAGGACGATTAAGCCAGAAAGGTATGTGAAGGGTCGCTTATGTAGTTTTGCCTTTTGGTTGCATAGCAGGCAATGATTGCTTTAAGAAGTTTGCCTTGCGGTCGGTCTTCTAATGTGCCCGACCCAAATAAGAACTAACTGAAAAGGAAAAAGTAATCCACAGGGTGTAGGGTGAGGTATCTGAATTCCCGAAGCAGGGCCCTTCTTCTCCTTTCCTGATTGTATTACTGTGGAACAAGATACGCAAGTCAGCTCAAACAAGCAGTGGCAACTACTATGAGTAGCAGCTGTATTGTTCTAGTACCTTTGGTCTTTAACAAGGGATTGTTATCCAGTCATACCATACTTTGTGTACAGAATTAGAAGATCCATTGTTCTTTGTGGCTCTCATCAACTGGCCAAGTTAAGCCTACTAGAGCCAATGGTTATCAGGGGGACCCTAGTGTTGGGTTGTTTCATGGGTTTGGACCCACTGAGGTCCAGCCAAATGATGCCCACTAAATTCTTATGCTGCTGGAATTCTGAGTAGGCCGGGCTAGTTTCAGGTCAGATTGTCACCTGTTTTCCGCCTGATGATCCTCTGGGATTTGTATAGAAATCCCTTGTGGCTGATGGTATAAACATATCAGTCCTGAACATTTAAATTAGTGTTTTTGAGGCCCATTTAATCCTAGGATCCCCAGAAGCATTTTTGGGTCCCATGGTTCATAAAGTTAAATGCCAGGTCCAATGTTTTTTCTTCCTGATTGTCGTCGACAGGGCTGATCCAGAAATTGAATTTTTATGGATGTATTTACTATGCATTCTTTCTTTCACTAGCAGGTCCCTTATTATGCATTTCTCATTATTTTGTTGGTTTGTTATTAGGATTAGTATAGTTTCTCATTGGTTCTTTGTCCTTTTTTTATTTCCTGTATCTGGGGTGTAGTTTTAGATGCAATCTTGTTTTTTTTCATGAATATAATTTGGTTGTCATGAAAAGAAAACAATTGAACACAAAGTTGCCCTGGAACTATATCTACCCGTTTAACCGTTGAAGTTTATCATAGTTCATTCCATTGCATGGATTGGGATTGTTTATGTTTTTTGCATGACTAAAAGGATACTTAGTAAGGTCTAATGTGTTGGCAGCAATTACCTTGCTAAAACAAGAGGTTGAAGGTCTTGAAGACCTTGATCGGTCTGCTGAGATTTTGATTCGCTTGCTATGTGCTCTTCCTGGGTGGGGTGAGAAAAATGTTCAGGTACTCTAGCATGATCTCAAAAAGGAAAATACTTTTTTCCTACGTTATTCTTTTGCTGACTCTCAGAATTATTTTTTCTCGGATGAATCCAGGTTCAACAGCAGGTTATTGAAGTTGTTACTCATATAGCTTCCACTGTGAAGAAGTTTCCTAAGCGATGCGTTGTCCTCTGCCTTTTAGGTTGGTGCTGAAATTATAGTTAGGAAACACATTTTATTTTGGTCAACTTTGAAAAGCTGCAGAGAGATTTTTACTTGAAAATGTTTTAAAATGTGTTTATGAAGAAATTTGAACTTATGGTGTCAGCTACCCTCTGCTTAAAAGAATAACAGTCAAGTAATATTTGACAATAATTAATCAGCTCTGACATGTTATCATCAACACATTAAAGTTGATTCAAGTGAGAGAAGATGCTGATGAATGCTTGGTGAACTTTTGCTTCTTGCTGTTTTGAGCGATGGGCAGAATTTTGATTATTAATTTCAATGTTTGGTAAGGATCATGTGACTGGAATGACTTGCACCTAGAGTAAGTTGGTTCTGTATTTTTTTACAGGTTTAAGCGAGCGGGTGGCAGATATTAAAACCCGTAATCATGCAATGAAGTGCCTTACTACTTTCTCTGAGGCAGTGGGTCCAGGATTTGTTTTTGAGAGAGTAAGATAAGCCAGCCATGTTTCCCCTTCTATTAGTTTCAATTTTTTTTTCCTTGAATGTTGTAGTTTATGTATTATCTCGGCAGTAGAAAGAGAGCAACTTTCTCTCAGTACGCTATCAATTTTGCCCCCAGTTATTTTCCTGTTAATGACTACTTTGACAAGTTTCTTTGTTATAATAGCTTTTCAAGATCATGAAAGAGCACAAGAATCCTAAGGTTCTTAGTGAGGGAATTTCATGGATGGTAACTGCAGTTGAAGATTTTGGTGTGTCTCATTTGAAGTTGAAGGTGCTTTCTATTTCTTCTATGACATTAATTGCAGGACTTCATATTTGCTGTGCCCATCAATTTATGTTCTGTTTGTAATGTTTATGCCTCGATAAGTGTCATAATAAGACGTATATATTTACAGGATTTAATTGAATTCTGTAAAGACACTGGGTTACAGTCCAGTGCTGCTGCGACAAGAAATTCAACCATCAAGCTTATTGGAGCCTTACACAAATTTGTTGGTCCAGGTGAGAGTCTGGTGATTGTATGGACAGTTGGGTGCTCCTTAGTTCTGATTGAGTTTTAATATTTCCCTTCTTTGCAGATATTAAAGGCTTTCTTGCAGATGTCAAGCCTGCACTTCTCAGTGCACTTGATGCAGAATATGAGAAGAATCCATTTGAGGTAAACCAGTAGTTCTGATCACTGGATCCTTAAAGTACAGTTTATAAGATTTGCTACTTTTAGTACTCAATTTAGATTATGATAGGGTGCGGCTGCTGCTCCGAAGAAAACTGTGAAGGCATCGGGCCCCCCTTCATCTATGTCTTCTGGTGGAATGGATGGCCTGCCGCGTGAAGATATAAGTGGAAAGATTACTCCGAATTTGATAAAGAGCCTTGGCAGCCCTGACTGGAAGGTTTGCGCATAAACGTGATTTTATCGTGCTTTTATTTGTTTATTAGTTGGGATAGGGTGGAAATGTTAACTCTTTGAACATATGAATTTATATGTTTGGTGTTTCTTCAGATCCGATTGGAGTCAATTGATTCAATCAATAAAATTCTAGAAGAAGCCAATAAGCGCATTCAACCAACTGGCACAGGTAAGGCATCAAACTGCATGCTGCTTCCCTGGTTTTCTGCGGGGAGTTTATTTTACTTGTAATAGTGGTATCTCTTGAATGTTGCTGTAACTCATCAATACAATGATTTTGATCAAAATCTTGGTGTTGAACTGTCAGTGGAATTATTTGGAGCTCTTAGAGGCCGTCTATATGACTCCAATAAAAATTTAGTTATGGCTACTTTGGCTGTTATTGGTGGTATTGCATCTGCCATGGGTCCTCCAGTTGAGAAGTCGAGCAAGGTTTGTTCGTTAGCATTTCAGGATCTTTTCATACTGTTTCTGCCTGTCTGGTTGTAGCTTTTAATAGGTACTCTCCTTTTTCCACAGGGAATTCTGTCAGATGTTTTGAAATGCCTTGGTGACAATAAAAAGCACATGAGGGAATGCACTTTGAATGCATTAGATTCTTGGGTTGCAGCTGTTCATCTTGATAAGATGGTTTGCTCCGTTTCAAGTTTACTTTTTAAAGGTTGAGACACTAAATTCATATTGTGGTTCATGCAAATTATGCTGGGATTTGTAGGTTCCATACATTACAGGTGCTTTGGCTGATAACAAGGTTGGTGCTGAAGGCCGCAAAGACCTTTTTGACTGGTTATCGAAGCATCTTTCTGGCATAAGCGACTCATCTGATGCTTTGCTCCTATTGAAGCCGACTGCATCTGCTTTGATGGTATTTGTTAAATGACTGATGTGATAGTGCCTAGTTTCTTGGTAAATTTTATGGATACAGAATCCTAAAATTCAATCCATGTAAACTTATTTAGGATAAATCATCAGATGTTCGAAAAGCAGCAGAGGCGTCCTTTGTTGAAATTTTGAGAATATGTGGACAAGAAGTGGTATCTATTTGTGATTGCACTATCACTTTTATTTACTGAATTGTAACTTCAATAGTTAGCATATTGTCATTGATTGTTTTTATTCCAAGGTAACCAAAAGTACAAGGGATTTGCAAGGACCAGCTCTAGGTGTTGTTCTTGAACGATTAAAACCTGCTGGGATGCTGCAAGGTCGTTCTTGTAGGCTTTGCTTGAATTTTCCCACTTGCTTTCTCTCAATTGCATGCACTTATGGTACTTGTTGTCCTTTGGTGCAGAAGCATATGAGCCCGCCAAAGTTAGTTCGACTGGTCTGACTTCTAAAGCCAACTCAAAGATTGGAAAAACAGGTTCAAATGGTTTTGATCGAGTGCCAAAGCATGGAGGCAGAAGTGTTCCTGTGGTATGTTTGTCTGCATGAGATTTTTTTTTTTCTTTCTTTCTTTTTTTTTTTTTAATTTTTTAAGGTGCAAAATGAGGGACTGAGCATGTGATTTGTTTGGACAGAGGGGTGCCTCGTTGAAGGTCTCACGGCCTGGCTCTGTTATGCCTGCTCAAGATTTTGCTATCCAATCACAGGCTTTATTTAATATCAAGGACTCAAACAAGGTATAATGAAATGCAGGAAGTTAATTGGATTTCTTAACTCCGTATACGTGATACATTACTTGGTATTTTCTACAGGAAGATCGGGAGAGGATTATTGTTAGGAGGCATAAATTTGAGGAGCCAAGACTGGAGCTGATTCAAGATCTGGAGGTTTAAATTCTTCTTTTTTTCCCTATTTTTATATTCTATTTTTTATGCAATATAATTATTTTTTTTCTTTTTTGGGCACTTCTGCGCGGGTGTGTGGTTTCATCATGACATGTTCATATCTGTTTCCTTGATTGTTTGTAACTGCAGAATGATCTAGTGAGGTACTTCAAAGAAGACTTACACAGGCGCCTTTTAAGCACAGACTTCAAGAAACAAGTAGACGGTCTTGAGTTGTTACAAAAGGTAGTTTTGATCTGTCAACCTTTCTTTTTAGAGTTATATTGAAACTGCTGAGGACTCTCATTACTCAGTTTTACTATTTTACAGGCTTTACCAACCTGTACAAAGGAAATTGTAGAGCTTCTAGATATACTTTTGAGGTGGTTTGTTTTGCGCTTCTGTGAGTCAAACACAACATGCTTGTTGAAGGTGCTGTGTCTTTCTATTGTAAATATTGATTGATTCTGTTGCTAGCTATACTAATGTAGGGTGCTTTAAACAGGTTCTGGAGTTTCTTCCTCAGCTTATTGATACTTTAAAGGACGAAGGTTATAGTCTGACTGAACCGGAAGCATTCATATTTCTACCATGTTTGATGGAGAAGGTTTGCTCTGCTGAAACTTGATACTGGCCTGGGTTTTGGTTTTCCTTATCAAATTGTTCTGCCTGCTTCAATTTTTGCTTCATGATTCTCTCTCTCTCTAAACTTTTTTATGTTTCCTAAGCTGGATGAGGATTCAGATATTATCTTTATTGCTTATCGTTCCAATTCTCTTCTACGCATGAGCTTAGTGACTCTTGTGGTTGGCTTGCAGTCTGGACACAACATTGAAAAAGTGCGAGAGAAGTTGCGGGATTTGACCAAGCAAATTGTTCACTTATATTCAGCCTCAAAGCTTCTCCCTTTTATTTTGGAGGGATTGCGTTCAAAGAATAACCGAACCCGTATTGAGTGTGTTGATCTCATTGGGTTCTTAATTGATAACTACGGAGCTGAGGTGTCCTTCAAGTTTTCTGATTATGCTTTAGTCTCTCGTAGGAGAGTCTAACTTTCTAAACTCCTTTTTCGACAGATTGGTGGACAGTTGAAATCTTTGCAGAATGTTGCTGTGTTGACGTCAGAAAGAGACGGTGAAATCAGGAAAGCTGCTCTAAATACATTGACTACAGCTTATAAGAATCTTGGTATATTGCAATTCCATATTTGATTTAGCTGTTGAGACTCCTTTTATCATTGCATAAGGTTCTTGATTTGTAGTTAATGGATCTGGTTCGGGCTTTTGTCCTTTTTGGGTTGCATAACAGTGCTCAGGAACCAAGGGTGCAAGATATAATGTTAGTTTTTCTGAATATAAGTGCTTGATTATGTTTAATGTCGGTTTTCCTTGGATGTAGGTGATGATATATGGAAATATGTTGGGAAGTTATCAGATGCTCAAAAAAGCATGCTTGATGATAGATTTAAGTGGAAGGTTGGTATCCACTTGCTTCATTGGGTTTTGAATCCATCTTGCCTTCTATCTCATATTATTTATTTGAACAGGCCCGAGAGATGGACAAGCGGAAGGAAGGGAAACCTGGGGAAGCTAGAGCAGCTTTAAGACGCTCTGTTCGGGACAATGGGTCCGTGTTTGCTACCCTAATACACTTAGTGTTATATATATAGGGAACTAATCCTACAAGAACTAACACATTTTTTTGTGAGAACTCTAGGGGAAGCTAGAGCAGCTTTAGGACGCTCTGTTAGGGACAATGGGTGGTCCGTGTTTGCTACTCAAATACACTTAGTGTTATATATATATTTATATATATAGGGAACTAATCCCACGAGAACTAGTTTTCACCATTTTTTTTTGTGAAAACTCTAGGTGGGACCCATCTGTTATCCAATCAAAACCTTGCAATACATGGGGACCCCCTTGATAGTTACTTGCTCCAAGTTTTGGTCAGATCCGAATTTACTGGACCGTTGGATCGATTGTGCAGCAATCCGAATGGATTGCATTTGTAGGCCACGGATAAAGGGGCTATGGACATGTGATTAAGGCCAAACTTGATATGTGGGGTAGTCTCACATAGATTTTTCCATCCCCCCTAGTTCCATCCCCAAATGGAATCCACAAGTGAGCTTCATAAAAAGTTCTCACAATAGGTGCGTGTGAACCGTTCGCACAGGATCAAAGCCCATATATATATTTATAGGAATGTTAGTATGTATCCTTCCCTCACCATAGGGTGAGAGATGCTTACATGACTTTTCCTATTTGTACTTGAGCATTTTTCTTTTTCATATGCCTTTTTTCTTTTGCACATTAATATATCCAAATATGGAAGTGTCCCTCATCCTATGGTGAGGGATGGATACATACTAATATTCTCCACATATATATATATAAATCAATCAAAACCCTGAGTAATATGATGTTGGGTGGACCAATATCTAGTGTCGTTTATTTAAGTCTTATGGCATATGTGTAGGACCTATATATGACATAAAAGTCTCAACACATAATCCAATTTTAGTTGCTAAGGTAGATAAATATCAAATTTGAACATTTCTAATTTTTTTAGAAATTTGGAATTTTACCTCAAATAGAACTCACATCACATACCCAATATGTATTGCTTCAACCAATAAGTATCATCTCGGAGGGCTGCTGATGCACCTCATGCGACCACTTTTAATGTACTTGATCAATTATACCCTCATCCCCTTACTATAATGGTGGCAATCTTTTCAAGAATTTTCCCCTTAAAATTGAAAAACTTGTCACTTCCCTCTTGACAGTCTGTTTATAACTGAACAACAAAACTATTGTATCCTCCGTAGATAACATCCAAGTGGATAAGAATTAAGGACCAGCAAACCAAGCTTGCGTCACATTCTTGATGGCTTGTGGTGCAGACTAAGAAAGATACACCATATCAAGAGTTGAAGTGGTAGAGTGGTAGATATGGCAGTTGAGAAAATGGTGGCTAGTTGATGCAGGACAGGACCATGGTCCCATGGATCGACCAAGTCTAGTGGGCCAGCCCATTCAGTTTATGATTATTTATTTTATTTGGAGTTGTTTTCTTATGGTTTATGCCTTTTAAGTAGGGATGTTTTAATCTTGGCCGTTAAAAAGTGTTTAGATGGCCAGGATTAGTTCTCGGCTTCTTCATTTTCCTAGATAAGGATGTCAAGCCTCCTGGCTTAGACAATGGTTGATGATTAATGAAACAGAAGCTTTTGGTATCTTCCCAAGGTTTCTTCGAGTTCTCTTTTGTCTCTTTGATGTGGAGTGGGGTGCTAGGTGCGGGGCCGGCAGAGATGGAGAGACTAACTAGAGATGAAGGGTGGGGTAGGTCAGGCTTTCACCTGTGAAATTGGCCTCACGTAAAACTCCCCATCATGGGTGAGGAAGAAGAGGGAGCTCTAGGAAACCCCAAAATCACTCGATATATTTTTTTTTATTCATCAATAACTGAATAGCCAAGGAGGCTCAACCCATTATAATGCTTTACACTCATGGAGGATCCGACCACAAACAATGTCAATTTTGAAATGCACTCACACAGATCCAATCTATGGTGATTGGAAAGCGAACAATGATTTTGGTAGCTCACAGCAAAGTTATCCACTGTAGAAACTTTTCTAGCCAAAACAATCCAATAGAATCCTTTCCACTCATGGCAGATCTGACCGCAAGTGAGGTCAATATTGGAATACACTCAAACAGATCCAATACATGGTGATTGGGAAGCTAACAACGATCTTGTTAGCTCTTTTCTGTGAAATTTCATGGTGCAGGTAAATTGCTCTCAAGACAAAACTCAGTGCGATAGCTTCGAAGCATGGTCTTCGGTTATGTCCTATATGGAGTTATGAACAAGAAAGCTTTTGGCTACATTCTACTCTCTGCCTCAGGTGGTTCTTTCCTTTTGGCTCATTGGACCTAAGCTAGGTTCCACTTCAAGAATATGTATATGAAGTCCGTGTAGCAAACCAAGGCCTTGCATGCGGCAGGCTGTCAATGAATCGTAGGTAACCCCACCCCAGGCAGAGTTAGTTAGTTGTGTAATAGGGGACCATTACCCTTGTTTTGGGGGCACTTGAGTTATCTGCCGTCTCCTGGCTGTGTCCTGATGCCTATCCAATTTTTTGGACAATTCTCCTTTCATAGGAGCAAAAAATGAGAAGGACTCAAGGAGGATGCACGGAGGATATCATTGATGGTGGTATGGTAAGATTTTTTCTAAGGGCAATGTTTTCATACTCCATATCATGGTCATCCCTCCAAATGAAGATGTTTGTTAGCGAGCTTGAAGGAACTAAAATTCGCTCCTACAAATATCTCTCTAAAATAACCCCCATGACACCTTGGCTCTCGTTAACTCATTGCAATGAATCACCAAATACTCTTTGTTGGACGCTAACCTGAAAAGCCTTGGGAAGAGGATCCTTAGGACCAATTCTGGCCCAAATATTCATCCTAAATTGATATTATCCCCTTTCCCCACTTTAAGGTTTTACCCATGTATGGAACTCTCCCCTGAGAACCCTAGAACCATCCTCCTATAAAGGTAAAGCCACCAACATCAGAGGCCTCTTGGACTTTGGGACCATACTTGACAGCGAACCCATCTTTCTTCTTATACTCAAGACAATCACCTTTCTTCATAAAGCCTCCTTGTCCTCTTGAAAGTTCTTCCACCATCCGCTCAAAGGGGTCCAATTTCTTTGTTCTATATATATCCACCATTGTTCCTATTCTCAGTCCTCCCAATTTTTCAGCTTCACCACCTGACCAATTCATTGTATGCATCTTCTGCTTGTCCTGGTTTTCTTCATACAAACTGTTGCGCTGATTTGCTGCAATTTTTCTGCAACCGATGTGGGAATCCTGAAAGGAACATGTAATAGATGGGAAGAGAGAGATTGCCTCTTTCATGTGGACAGCTTCTCAAACTTCCCCACTATCAGGGCCCAAGTTGCCAAAGGATCAGTATTAGCTCCCTGGGGAATGCCAAAACAATTGATTGGAAGCATCTCTGGTCTGCATTTGTTCGTATCTTCCAACAGTCAAACCTTCTCCTCTAGGCACCCACCTAATCTACCTCTGCTCCTATTAATTATTATGGGTAGAAACCAATTCAAAGCATCTCAAAATTTGTTTTGGCATGGATACTCTTTTTTTTTTCTTAAATTTTTTCCGCTGAGGTAAAGTGTGTTAGTGAGTGATTACTAACACTTGAATGCTCACTTTGAATTCCTCGATCAAGCCTATCTCATTTCGCCTTTGGAATGAAGCTCCCAAAGCTTCTGTAGCAATAGTAAGAAGAAATGTAGATAATGGATTGCCTTAATGTAGTTCTATCTTTTCCACTGTCTGGTTGCCAGTAATATAATATCTGTTTGAATTGTGATGCACATGCCTATGTACAGCATGTATGCATGTAATTATATGCACGATTGTCTAAATTTTGGAACTCTTTAACACCACATTAGATTCTACCAAATTGTTTTCTGGAAAATCCTGCAAAATACCTTTTAAAAACCAAATATGGGGCTTCTGATATTCCAATTTCCAATGTTTCTTGGTTTCTCTCTCTTCATTGATTACCCTTTCCACTCCCTACCCAGCCAAACATTTGTCGCTACAAAATTTTACTATTTTTTTGAAAATAGTGACTGTTGATGACAAGAAACCATACAGTATAGGATAAGTATACTGAACACAATACAAAATTTTACTATTGCTTTGCTGATTATGATAGTTGCCTTTATCACTGTTGCCCTAATTTGCTGTTGGAGTCTGCATTGTCCTGAAATTATTCAAGCATTCAAATCGAACCAAATCATTTCTTTGCCTTTTTTATTTACAACATGAAAAGATTTAAAAATAAGAAAAGGTAGAACTCACAATCCATCCATCTTCCATCACAGCAGCATTAATACAGTGGCAAATAACACCATCATACTATCATATGAACAATCTCGTTGGCATATATCAATATATCATATATGATATATGTGGATAGTTGAATTAGTTTAAAATATCAACGTGACTAGAAAATAAACCAGTTTTATTTTGTTGTTTCTCTTTAAATCCAAAATTTGAAAGCCAGATCACCAATGCTACATGATTAGGAACTCTTGCTTGGAGTTAAAGAAGTGATTCTTGAATGAAGGAAAAAAAAAACTTGAAAAAAGAATATAGAGTAGAGCCAATTCTTGTGGTTGAATGCGCATATCATACACCTATTCCTTGTTTCTCTCTAACACCTCCTGAAAATTCCACAATTCTTAAGATGTTCCCTTAATCACTCGATAACCTCTCAAAAATAGAAACACCGAAAAGTTGAAAGAGAGTTAAAAAAAAAAGACGAGATGAATCGTCTAAATGGTGGGATTCAATACAATAAATATCAAATTGTAGGGATCACACCCAAATCCTGGGATTTACCTGTTGTATATGCTTGAACCATTTTCCTTAGGGTTCAATACTAATCCTTGGATTTTAACTAGGATTCCTGCTATACCTAACTGAGCAAAAGCATTTGGTTGCTGTTTATGTACTCATATTGCATTGTATCTTCCATATCTTGGTTTGTTATAGCTAATCACAGAAAGAAAAGAAACAAATCTCTTGGTTGGTCTGTTTATTTAAAAATTATTTAGTTGCAATTTGATCCTTCTTTTCAAATGTAATGTGATGCTTTACATATTTTATTTTCTTCCATTTCTCAACAAAATTACTTTTTGAAAATAAAATCTTGGACTTGCTATTTTTGTATCTTCTCATTGTTTTGTTAATAATGCTTACATGTTTAAATCTGGATCACCAGATTAGATGTAGCAGAACAGAGTGGTGAAGTTCTTGCACGCTCCTTGCCTGCTCCTATCCTGCCTAGGTATTGATCAATTTCATATAATTTTCTTCATGCTGCCAAGCTTCAAGATGTGTTATCTTGCGTGAAATGGCTATACTTATTCTCGTTTGTTTCTGTTTGGTCCTACCTAGGGAAAGCAGTGGACATTTTGAGTCTCATGTGGATAGGCATCACTTGCCCAGGTCACTGGTTGCGGGAAGTGGTCCTACTGACTGGAATGAAGCTCTAGACATCATTTCAATGGGTTCTCCTGAGCAGGTTGTCTCCTTTTCATTTGTTTTCCTCGGTCATCCCTTTCTGTAAACTTTGCATGCATTTATGATCTTCAACAAGAGTATACTGGTACACAAGCATGAAAATGACTGTAGCTTAAACTACGGTGCAAGCATTGACACTTGCCCTCTTCATAAATTGAGTCAATACTCATTCAAATACCCATTTGACCATGCTCCGTTGGACATCTCACTGTCTTTGAGAGCTCCATTCAAGTAAATAAACTGCACATCAACCCAAGAAAAGTTATGCTCTTTATATTCCTTGCATAAGTATCAAAAGAGAGATATTGAGGTCTTTACACCATTTCAAAACATGAAGCTATTGATGTTGGTTAAGTTCTTTATAGTATTCATAATCTGCTGTATTCAAGAAATGGTTGTAGATTCTTTACATCTAAGACAAACTTGATATTATTTTCTAATTTCAAAGACTCAGTCATGGTGGCTAAGAAGAGGGCTCAACTTGCCTTAATATTTGTAGTTCTTAGTGTTTAGTTATAATTTTTTTATGTAACTTATAAGTCTAATTTTATTTTATTTATTTATTATTTATTTATTTTTAGCTTGATTATTTAGACCTGCAATGCTCTTGGGGTAACGAAAAGTAGCGTTGGTTCTAAAAGTTGTTACTTGTAATTATGTCTCTTTGGTGCAGTCAGTTGAAGGCATGAAAGTTGTCTGCCATGAGCTGACCACAACTGATCCTGAAAGCAGTGCCATGGATGATCTCATGAAGGATTCAGATAGGCTTGTTGCTTGCCTTGCTACAAAGGTAAATGGTTATTCATCTTTGCATTGATTTAACTGTAAAAAAAAGGATGTTCTTTTATTGGATGTCTGTTCCTGTAGTTTGATGTATCTTTTGTTTTCTCTTTCATTACCTATTAAGTTTTCCTTTTTACATTAGAAAGGAATTTTTCTAAACATCAACTTTTACAGGTGGCCAAGAGCTTTGATCTAAGTCTCGCAGGAGCTTCTTCAAGGTCTTGTAAATATGTTTTGAACACACTGATGCAGGTGCGTATTCCATCCACGTGCTAAGTATTTTCATTTCTTTGAGGGATGAATCTAATGCCAAATGCCTTATTATGACTGGAATCATCAAAATTTATTGATTTGTTGCAGACATTTCAAATTAAAAGGCTTGCTCATTCTGTAAAGGAGAGCACCCTTGATTCCCTCATCACCGAGCTCTTGCTTTGGCTTTTAGATGAAAGGGTTCAGCTGATGGATGATGGCAGTCAACTTCTTAAGGCACTTAATGTTTTGATGCTTAAAATTCTGGTTAGTGTTCCTGTGATATTCACCTATTTGCTTCAGTTAATAGTTTATAACAAAATAGAAGTTCAGTTTGTTTCTAGTGACTGAGAGATCACTAACTATTGGTGATTGTATACACAGGACAATGCTGAGCGCACATCCTCTTTTGTGGTGCTAATTAATCTCTTGCGACCATTAGACCCATCAAGATGGCCGTCACCTGCTTCAAGTGAGACCTTGGCGGCCAGGAATCATAAGTTTTCAGATCTAGTTGTGAAATGTCTTATAAAACTGACCAAAGTAAAAATTTTCTTTCCTATTCCTTGAGAGTGGAGTTGATATTGTGTAGTTCATTATTTTGTTTGCAAGTATTAAAACATCTTGAGTGCCCCCAGGTTCTTCAGAGTACGATATTTGATGTTGATCTTGATCGCATTCTTCAAAGTATTCATGTATATCTACAAGAATTAGGGATGGAAGAAATTAGGAGGAGGTATTGATCTATGTGGCTTCTTTTCATTTATTGTGAGGGAGAGATGGTGATTGTAAGTTTTATTTGCCTGACTTAAATTGAACTCTGGCCAGGGCTGGAGCTGATGATAAACCATTGAGAATGGTTAAAACTGTTCTACATGAACTTGTTAAACTTCGGGGGACTGCGATAAAGGGTCACCTGTCCATGGTTCCGATAGACATGGAACCTCAGCCTATTATACTTGCCTACATAGACCTTAATCTTCAGGTATGTTTGTTTTGGGCTTTTTCTGCTCTAAGACATACTTGGGAAATTTTTTGTTGTCTCATCATGAATGACTTTTTTCTTTATTTTTCTCTCTGCCAGACTCTCGCGGCCGCTAGAATGTTAACCCCATCAGGTCCTGGTGGCCAAACACACTGGGGAGATTCTGCTTCCAACGGTCCATCGCCTGCAACCCATTCTGCGGATGCACAACTGAAGGTATTGATTGAGCTTCCACTGTCACTAATAGTTGATTGGTATAATTCCATGCACATTGCAGAACAATCTAATTTGTCATTCTGGACTTACATTGCTTGTTGAACTCGTCTACCCCTTTTTGCTACTGAGCATATTCACATTTGTGTCGACTGTTTTCACAGCAAGAACTTGCTGCAGTTTTCAAGAAAATTGGTGACAAACAGACCTGCACTATTGGTCTGTATGAACTCTACCGCATCACCCAACTCTATCCAAAGGTAAAATAACAGTTGCTTATATTGGAATTTTGGATGTTCTGTAGTAATCAATCCCTTGGGACAATCAGGATGGTAAAAAATTTCTCAGTTGGGGAATCTGTAAGGTTAGTAAAGAAAAGAAAACACTTTTGAGCGAAGGATGAAAAGGTGCATAGGAAGCTGTTTTATTTTGCCAAGTAGCAGTAAATACGGGAACTTAGAAGAACATAGGGCAGAATGGAACCAGCAAGCCTTTTTTGCTGTTAGTTATATAATTTTATTTTAGTCTGAGCTGTAGCGATGGCCCATGTATTTACAATTCTTTTCGGGATGTGAACAGGTTGATATATTTGCTCAGCTCCAGAATGCAAGTGAGGCTTTTCGCACATACATAAGAGATGGGCTAGCACAGGTCAGCTAACTTTGATCTGTTTTCATGTTGAAGTTGGATAAATAAATTTGTATATGATCTCTGATTTTTTGTTATTGGTCCATGCAGATGGAAAAAAATGCAGCTTCTGGGAAAACGCCTTCAAGTCTGCCTATGCCTACTCCCCCCCCTGTAGTTCTTCCTCTTTCTTCTCCAAAACTTTCCCCTGTACATACGAAGTTATTAAATGTGAAGCCTGAACTCGCAAACTCAAATTTCCCTCCCATTCATCCTGAGGATGATTACAATGGTGCTGTGGCATCGCAAAGAGCTCCTAGCAATCAGTTAGATTTCATGCAACACACTGGTGAAGACCGTAATGATAGATTTGCAACTGGAGGTAATGACCTCTCTCTCTCTCTCTCTCTCTCTCTCTCTCTCTTGTATGTGTTGATGGTGCATTGGACGATGACATTGCAGTAACCCCTGGGACACTGGATGCAATCCGAGAACGCATGAGAAGCATTCAAGCTGCAGCAGCTGCAGGAAACATTGACAGTGGAAGTCGTCCACTTGCATCTGTGAATAGTAACATCATGCATGGATTCCATAGTCAGAATCCCCAAGGCTTTGATCATGCAGATGGAGAAGTGACGGTGCAGACAGGTGTTCTTCCCATGGATGAGAAAGCATTATCGGGACTCCAAGCACGTATGGAGAGGCTTAAAAGCGGCGCAACTGATTCCTTCTAGAGTCATTTGCACGTGCAGTGGTTTTGCACGGTCTTATTTGTAAATTTAAAGAGAATGCATTTGGGATGTATGTGGATTTAGATATTCCCTGCTAGGGTTTGTCTCCACCGCGAGTTGCATCCACCGGAATGTTAACGAGAGAGAAAATGTTTGTTCCTTTTGATTTTAGGCGTCTGTTATTGGTTTATGTTGTAAGGGGGGGTGAGCAGGTGCCGTTTCCAACATTAGAAATTTAATCTTCCCATTTGTATTAATATTCCTTTCAACTTTGCATGTCGTCTTTGATGCTTGTGATTGTAAATCCCAAAAAACCATCACTGGTGAGAAAGAGTGGGAAGTACTAAATATTGACAGTATGACGAGAGATGAGAGGGGGAACATATATTGTTAAATTCATTTTATACCAATGGTGTAAAAATTATCGATGCGCACAGGGTTGGGTGCTGCTTTTGTTTCCTGTTGAGTATTTTTTTATTTTGCTTCTACCAGTTATATACTGACACAAACTTCTCTTTTGGGTCTCAATGTGACAATTATTGCAAATCCTGACTACTAATAGCTTGTTAAGGTGGTTGCTGTGGTCCAGTGTGCAAAATGGTATGAGTGGGGCTGCTAGCTAGCCCCAGTCTGCCAATGAAAATGGGCCTCTCTTATGATAGCCCCGCAGAATCATTAAATGGGTTCCACAAGATAGGCCAAGCTATCCCCACAATTTTAACTTAAGTGCAAATTATGTTTTTTTTTAAATTTATGACCTAGGCTATCCTTCGCCAGCTGAGCCTTTGGACCGGACCTTTGGCCTCCGGTCTGGAAGTCACCCAATTCTGATGAGTAAGGATTATTTCCTAGGACTACATATATGGCTGCACATATAGTATTCGGATAATGTAAGGGGCGGAAGTCAAACTTGAGATCTTAGGGTGCAAATTTAAGGTTTATATCAACTGAGCCACTGTCTTGATAGTAGTGCAAATTCTGTTATTCAAATGCACAGATGCCAGTGGCATTCACCTGGTTTCAAAGATCTGGACATGCCCTTTCATCTTTACACCCATCTTAGTTTTCTGTAGGGAATAGAGGATCCTGGGCTTGAACTTAGCATCCAAAGATGAAAGATGTTCTTTTGGAAAGCAGAACCCATTTGGGTACAACATAGATTCAACTAGTTGTCAGATTTTATTAGCACAATATAGAATAAAATTGAAACATTGAAGAGTTTGTGCCGTTCGATATTATTCTGATGGTGCAACTCATTTCAAACTAAACTGTTTGGTTGCTGCTGAAGATTTTTGCAGATTTCAATTGATACAATAGTCACTTAAAATCAGATAAATAATAAATCATACTACACAGACAATACCAGGAAGCACAAAAAAGCCCATGTTTTTTTCCAACTAAAATGCACCACAGTACCTAACAATTCAAAATTTCTGCTATTTTGAGAAGTTTAGCCGGACTGAAATGATGCTTCTTCGACTGGAAATAACGACTTTTTAGCATATCATTGTTCATAGTTAAGTACCTTAATTTGACTGTGTAATTCATTGTTTAAAGTAAAGCACAGTGTAGTTTGATCACATGATAAGGTGTTCTTCCAAACTCTGCTTGTTTGTATTGTAATAGTTTAGTGAAATTCTCACCAATCCCATAAATGCAATTAAGTATCCATTTGTTTTTCTATTAATAATGGTAAATTAAATTGAGGAGATAATGACACAACTTCAAGGGGTAGCTCAGTTGACTTAAGACTATTGTTATTTCCTCGAGGTCTTGGGTTCGAGCTCTACTACCACCATACTGTGGGGCCCAATAAAAAATTAAAAAGAAAAATGAAAATGGGAGATAACAACACTATGAGAAAAACTTCAACAAAATGCAACAACAAACAACAGAATTGGTGTAAAAGCCTTATCCTAACACCATCATCATCATCAAAGCCTTATCCCAACCATGTTGGCGTCGGCTACATGAATTCTATTTCTCCATTCCGTTCTATTTTGAGCTAAATCTTTCGATAAGTGCAACTTCTTCAAATCTGAATTAATGACTTCCATCCATGTTTTCTTCGGCCTACCCCTACCTCTTGATGGACCCTCCACCTGTATATCCAAACTTTTTCTCATCGGTGCCATTACTGGCCTAAGCTCAACATGCCCAAACCATCTTAAACGAGTTTTTCTAATCTTATCTCCTATTGGTGCTACCCCTAAATGTCCTCGAAAGAGCTCATTTCTAATTTTATTTTTCCTAGTTTTACCACACATCCACCTAAGCATTCTCATTTCCGCTACATCTATCTTATGAATATGTGTCTTCTTAATTGGCCAACATTCTGCTCCATATGTCATAACTGGTCTAACCACTGTCCTGTAAAATTTTCCTTTCAATTTTGTTGGCATTTATCTATCACAAAGTATTCCCGAAGCTAGTCTCTACTTCAGCCATCCAGCTCTTATCCTATGCTCCACATATTCGTCAATCTCCCCATCCTTACTAATCATCGAGCCTAAGTACCGAAAAGAATCTTTACGTGGTATCTCATGGGTTTCAATTTTGACAGTGGTTTCAATACTTTGTATATGTCCACTGAAATTGCAATCCATATATTATGTCTTTGTACGACTTATTTTAAAGCCTTTAGATTCTAATGCCCTCCTCCATCTCTCAAGTTTTGCATTTACACCCTCTCTTGATTCATCCACCAATACTATATCATCTGCGAACAACATACACCATGGTACTTCTTCTTGAATATGCACAGTTAACTCATCCATAATTAATGCAAAGAGATAAGGGCTTAAGGATGATCCCTGATGTAAGCCTATAGTCATGGGAAATCCGCCCGTTTCTCCACATGTGGTTTTCACATTTGTTATTGCACCTTCGTACATATCCTTTAAAATTTCAATGTAACCTCTTGGGACATTTCTTTTCTTTGAGACCCACCAAATTAAATTCCTCGGTACCCTATCATAAGCTTTTTCCAAATCGATAAAGACCATATGTTAATTTTTCCTCTTTGCTCGGTATTTTTCCATTAATTGTCTAAGTGAAAAGATAGCTTCCATAGTTGATCTCCTTGGCATAAAACCAAATTGATTTTCCGAAATCTTAATCTTTTTTCTTAGTTTTTGCTCTATTATTCTCTCCCATAACTTCATAGTATGACTCATAAGTTTAATCCCTCGATAGTTGGTACAATTTTATATATCTCCTTTATTCTTATATATAGGTACTACAATGCTTCTTCTCCATTCATCCGGCATTTTCTTTGTCACAAGTATCTTATTGAATAGTCTACATAACCAACTTACTCCAACCTCTCCTAAGCATTTCCATACCTCTATCGGAATACTATCTGGGCCTGTTGCCTTTCCTGTTTTCATTCGCTTCAATGCTTCTTTCACTTCCACCCCTCTAATTCTACGGAGAAAAGTATACTCTTGTAATGAAGTATCCTCCTCCACTCTTGTATCGCCCAAATATTCTTCATTTAAAAGTTTACTAAAATATTCTTTCCAACTTTCTATAATATCGTTGTCCTTCACCAAAATATTTTCCTCGTTGTCCTTGATACATTTGACATGATCTAAGTCCCTACTTTTCTTTTCTCTTATTTTTGCAAGCTTAAAAATATCCTTTTCTCCTTCACTTGTTTCCAACCTATTAGAGAGGTCATCGTATGTTTTGAACTTTGCGCTACTTACTACTTTCTTAGCTTCTTTCTTTGCCTTCTTATACAACTCAAAATTTTCTATACTCTTAGTCCTCTGCCAAACTTTGTAGCAATGTTTTTTTTTGTCAAATAACTTCCTGAACCTCCATACTCCACCACCATGTTTCTTTATTAATATGTCTCTTCCCTTTTGATTCTCCAAATACCTCCTTTGCAACATTCCTAATGCAATTAGCCATTTGATTCCACATTACTGTAGTTTCTCCTTCAATATTCCATTCTCCTTTCTCAATCATTTTGTTCTTAAATATATTTGCTCTTTCCCCCTTCAAATCTTTCCACCTTGTTTTAGGCTCCATTTTGTTTATTACTGCTCTCTTTTTACTTCTAATGCAAATATCTAAAACTCCAAGCCTATGTTGCGTAGTCAAACTCTCTCCTGGGATAATCTTACAATCTTTATAAGCCAATCGGTCCTGTTTTCTAACTAGAAAAAAGTCTATCTAACTCCTATTACTCCCACTTTTATATGTAATTAAATGCTCATCTCTCTTTTTAAAGTAAGTATTTGCTACTTAAGATCAAATGCCACTGCAAAGTCCAATATAGTGTTTCTGAATTCATTCTTTTCTCCAAATCCATGCCCTCCATGCACTCTCTCATATCCTCTTTTATCTCTTCCTATATGCTCGTTTAAATCCCCTCCAAGGAAAATTTTATCACTATTTGGGATTTCTCGCATTAAATCATCCATCTCCTCCCAAAATTGTCTTTTCACACTTTTTTCTAGTCCTACTTGGGGAGCATATACACTAATGATATGAATTATGTCTTCCTCTAGTACTAGTTTAATTGTTATAATTTTATCACCAAACCTCTTTACCCCCACAATTTTTTCTTTTAAATCATTATCTATAATTATATCCACTCCATTTTTTGTATTACTCTTTCCTGCATAGAAAAGCTTATACCCATCCATGAGCTCCTTAGCTTTATTCCCTTTCCACCTTGTCTCCTGTATACAAGCCACACTAATTCTTCTTCTTTTCATTACCTCAACCAACTCCATGCTCTTGCCTGTCAAGGTTCCTATATTCCAAGTAGCAAGTCTAATTTTTCTATTCCTCCTCTTCTTCTCATGGACTAACTTCTTTAACCGCATTAGTCCAAAGTCATGCGGTAGCCCTTGCACACATTTTACTGCAGCTGGGCGATGCTGCAATGCGTTGCTTAAAGCGGGGAACGCCTTAGCCTTATCGTGAAATATCATTTGTTCAGAATTCATGTTTGGGTTGTGACAAAGTTTTACGCTGGCTGTCACCTACCTAACGCAACCCTTCTCCTTTACCCGGGCTTGGGACCGGCAGCAAAACTGGCGGAGTTTAAAGCCTTATGCTAACACCAAAAACCAATAAACTAAGTGATGGGGGCCACAAGTGCAAAAACGCTATGCACTCCATTTGTGCATATAATTAAGGACCCATTTATGCACGAATTCAATGGTGAAATCCTTTTTGGCCATGTTGCTGAGAAGCATTTCCTACCATTTTTTTTATAGGGATTTCCTCATGAGTTTTTCCTCTATCCATAAAGAAAGGTGTTGCACCAAAAGCCGTAAAATTGAAAGCTTTTCCATGCCACCAACGGATTCATGACATTGCACAAATGTGCAATAAAATAAATATAGCACATGTTTTTACAACATATAGCGATTGTAATTTAGTAAAAATGTATGCAACTCCGAACAGTATATGAAAGAAATGAGCAATAGTTTTCTAACTGGCTCTTATGACATGTGAGGACTACTTCAGAGAATAAAGTTTGATCTCATGCACAAGCCGCTGGACATAGGTCAACAAAGTGGTGTGATGGATTTGAAATTTCAATGCAACACGGCCCAAGCAAATATCAAAATCAACCACATCAAACAAATCAGAGCGTTCAAAAGAAAATCATGGCCACATCAAACAAGCAGCTGGATGCCTATAACTTAAAATTATTGACATTTATCTTCTCACTCATGCCTTGTTATCTATCAATGCAATACAAATACTACCCATGACATATGAAAACCTACATCTCAAGCCCATCTCAGTCAAGTTATTAAAGTGTTGAGACTCTGAGATTTCCTGAAAAAAATCCTCAGAGGTTTATGTGGTTTTCCCACTACCGGTGCAAAAGTGAAGGCTCTTTGAAACCAATTAGAACCTTCATCAAAGAACATGAGAAAACAAATATAACAAGCACAACATTCAAAACCTTAGCTCTTGAAATATGTAACTGTAATTTTCAAGGCCAAGAGACAGTCGATGACTCAACTTACCTGCATACATTAACAATGGAATTCACTTAAAATTAATGAAACATGGATGGTTTTGCTTCCTTGGGCCTGCTTTGCATATGATTGCTTCTCCTACTCTATATATGATCATTTGATTCATTTCTAATAAAATTCTTCTTTGCGCCTGCTCTCTATATAATCGTTTCTTTGCACCTTTAATTGCTTCTTTGCGCCTCTCTCTCTCCAATTCCATGTGATACCTGCAGCTGAATTACCATGATCAGTTTCAGTGAGAGCATCAATTGCTTTCTAACTGATCCAAATTTCATCAATCCAACCCCCTCATTCCTCCTGAAAAAAATCCTCCCAAGCCCACTGAAGATGGAGCTTAGATGACGAGAGGTACAGGGACCTCATTATACTGTTCCATCATGGGCAGTGTGTTAACAGCGTCAACAACTCCCACAAGACAACTAAGGTGACACTGGATGCCCCGACCAAAATCTTCGTCCTCAACTCTATCTCCTAACTAGTGCTGCAACCTCTTATGAGTAAGTGCACCCCAGCACAAGATGGCAGAATAGACCCACATCAGCGACCATCTCAACAAGATACAAGATTTGTGACAATGCCCACATGACAGTTGGACTGTTGGAGGGTCATTCTTGAAGATCACCTGCTTACTGATGTCGTAGTTGTGCACTTGGAGCACATGTTCTTATTGGCAAAGAAAATTTAGTACAATAGGAGTGTTTACTGGCCTTGAGTTCAAATCTTAAAAGAGAAAAAGACTCGGCACGAAAGTAAAGAAAAAAAAAATTACATGTCCCTAGATAATGCTCACACAAGGAAAAAAATTGCAGCAGCCTTAAATGGAAAACTTCCTAAAACATACCTTTTCTAGCTTTTTCTTTCATTGTCAAATACACCCTTATATACTTTTAATATTTTCTTCTTCCACCACCAACCCAAAACTGATGCTAATCCGCTCCTTTTATTCAAGCTGAGGACAAGCAGTGGAATGCAAAAGGAGGAACATCAGAGTTAGGATCTTTTTGGATTAAACAAGAACAAGAGGGATCAGAAATTACACCTATTCATATAATTTTTTATTTGTGCTGGAGCTTGAAGCGTGTTTTGTTTTGCTTGTGTTAGCAAACGATTTATTTGTAAAAGAGTATCTACTTCTGCAAGATCTGTTTTAAACATATGAGATTTACCAAACAAGCCCTAACACCGTTCAATCTCAATAATCTCACAATTAGGATTGTAACCGGGATGGTTCCGAGTTGAAACCATATAGGACTTGGATCCAAACATATTCCTAAATAATGGTTCCATTTTAGAGCCAATTCCAACTTGAAACTTATTTTGTTGTTTCTAGACTCGGTTTTGATAGGAGGACCCCAAATCTAGTTTTGGAATCAGATCCAACTAGGAGACCACAATCTAATTCCAAAACCAATCCTAACTTCATTTCATTTTTTTTTAAAATTTTCCTTTAAATAAAGATATCAAAAACATATAATAGTATATCAAGTCTAGTACATTCAAAATTAAACATAAAAAATGTACACACAAAAGTTGATTTTGAGTTGCAGCTTGCAACATTAAAGACTCAAATTTCAGTGCCAAGTGCACATGTTAGACACTTGTGTAGAACCAAAGTTAAATCCGTTTATCAATTAAAATCTAAATTAAGATTACGACTTAGACCCATTTATGAATTGAAATTTAAAACACGTTTATTTAAAACTTTAGGTTTTGAAGAGCCAAAACCTTCAAATAATCGAAGTAATAATTGGAAAATCATTTTTATTTTTACTAAACCAACCTTCCAATCAACCTATTCTTTCAACCAAAGAGAAGGACCCACGCTGTCACTTTCCAATTCCTACCCACGACCCTTTCGGCTTTCCCATAACGAGCACGAGCCACGATTTCTCTCGGCAAAAGCCCTTTGCCTCTTCATCTTCTTCTCTTCTCTTTCACCATTTTCTGCATCCACTTACTGTTCCAATCGCCTTCGTCTTCTCCCCCCCCGCGCCGCGCGCCCCCCGCCCCCCCATCACCCCACCCCCCCACAAGCAAAATTTTCCCGCTGGGAAGTGGTAAGTAAGTTCCCTGGATCTTAGTTTCTTCGCTCCCTTCTCATCTTGTTCCGATCTGAATCATCTTTTCCATTTCTAATTAGATCTAACGTGTGTGATTGATTGATCAACGTTTCAGAATGGATCTTGTTGGGTGCATAAGTAGGCCCCAGTGATAAGTGATATAAACTAACATTTGGGTCGGATTTCATTGCCATCATTGCCTTGTAGAGTCTTAACATGTGTAATAAAGATGTTTGGTTTCGATTTCGATGATTTGAAATTTGGGTCTTGATCATTTGCTTGCATTGAATTAAGTTGCTATGAGTTTTAAGGAAAATACTCCTTGCAATGTCGTAAAATTGAAGAAATGGAGGTGAGGATCTAATCTGCATGTGGTCATTTTAATCCCCAATCTGATATTTTCAACCCCTTGCGGCTTTAATATTTACTTTAGTGGAACTATTTTACCGCGAATTCCGGACAACTCAGTTTTCTTGGATTTGGAAAAGGTAGATTTTTTTTTTTTCAATGAAGAGGAGGGTGACACATCACATTGTTGGGGAGTGGGGATATATGATGATGAATCAAAGCAAAGGGTAATTGCTAGGGGGATGATTTTACTTCCAACAATGGGAAAGGATGCTTGGTTTTTGTATGCTGAAGAAAGTGCTGATGGAGCGAAGCATGGATTTGATTTGAAAAGTTTTTGAAAATGAGGAAAAATCCGATTTGGCATATTTTACTTTGTCTAGTATGCAAAAATTTCCAATAAAGCCACCTTATGCCATGTGGGGTTTTTTAGGCTCAACTTTTGTGGCGCCCCAATTCTTGATTTGAACCATTCATTGTGTTTTTGAGTCCCATTGTTTCCTTTATAGAAAAGTTTTGGGGTCCTGGAGCTGACTAAATTGTATAGAAAACTAATATAGATCATTTCTCGCTCTCTCTTTCTGCCCCCATATCTTTGACTCATGTGAAAATGATGCTTCCAAACAAACAAGACAATATGTCTCACACATACAAATTCCATTTTCATATCCCATGTGTAAAAGACAAACTACTCCTTAGAGATATCGGTTCGGCATTTTCCATGATGATATCATTTAATCTTGCTACTTATCACTTCAGAAGTGGGAATTATGTGCCTAATATCGATTAAAAAATAATTATCCTACTTTGATATCCTCAAGGACAAAATAATGATAATAATAATAATAATGACATTGATGACCTGAAACAGAAGAATAAGAGGTGTTTTGAGGGAATTTTCTCAAGGGTGGATTATTTGTAGGAAAAATTTAAGTTTTTTGATGCTTCTTGGGTTTCTATTTGCTCATAGTTTTGGAGGCATTGCCATTAATATCATTTTGAGGAGTTGTCATGAGGTGGCTTTCTCTTCCCCTTATAGGGCCAATCCTCCTCCTTGATCTCCTCCTTTGGGGTTTCCTAGGCTCAACTTTGATGGGAGAGTGGTGGGCAGTCTGCGTCCTTCTGGAGTTAGAGGAGTTATTAAGGATTGTTTGGTTAGTTGCATCCTCTCCTTCTTAGGTCCATAGGGGCATTGTAATGTAAAAAGAGGAAAAATGAATTCTCATGTCTTGCATAGTTCCAATGCAGAGTTAGATTCTCTGGACAAGGAGGGTGTAGGGCGGTTGGGTCTGGTTGTCAACATGAGCTCTTCATAGTGGCCTCGGTTGTTTGTCTTGTATGTTTCTTATTTTCTTCCCTTTCCTTTTTTTTTAATGGTTTTGCTGTTGTAGCTTTCCAGTATTTGTCTCTTATGCTGGCTAGTTTTTTCAATAAAATTTTGGTAAAGGAAAATGATAATAATTTTTATTACTAGAAGGAATTTTGAGTAAATAAGCAAAAGGTAAGGGATATAAGATAAATTTCTCTAGTTGAAGTTTTCCATCTTTAAAAGAGAGGCAACAAAAGTGCGGCAGTCTAGATAGGGGAATTACATATGTGCCGCACATGTTGATTATACATCACATGTGTTACAAATGTTTTAATGATATCGCATCATGTTATTGACTAAATTTGCATCATACATGCTATGTATGGGGCAGGTTAAGCAGGGCTTTTGTTCAATGTAAACTCCAAATTTAGTTTAATAACTGTTATAGGCCAACACACCTGATATATGAATAGAAGCACAGCAGTAAAGTGACGCGCTTTCAAGAGGCAGCACAAGTACATAACACAACACAATGCATGTGCTGCAATGGGTATTAAGCAAAGTCTTGCCAAATCATCTAACACTGTAATAAATGGCCCAAGTGAAATCAATGGAAGGCACATAATTCCCACTCCTGAACTGATAACTAGCAACATTAAATGTTATGTAAATGGAGAAGGCCTAATCCACATCTTTAGGGGGTTCCTTTTTTTTCAAACAACATGACTGAATTCTAATGAATCTTACTGTGGGGTGAACTGTAATGGTCTCGTTTTACTTTTTGGTAGTTGTTGGAATTGTTTGAATTCACTGCTTATGTCAGCACCTAATTGTTTCATTTGAAACCTCTGTGGTTTTAGTTTAAAGGTTTAGTGGTTTTATTGCAATCTTGTTGAAGGTGTTTGTTTTTCCAGCTGGTTCGGATATGAGAAGGCCCTGGGCCCACCAGCCCTTTGCAAATTTGCGCCGCTGCCCACCAATGAACTGCTTTCTGTTGTGTATTGTAATTGTCGCTGCAATAATAGCAGTTTTTGGCTTGTCGTCAAGAGGAACATTGGATCCCATGTCCTCCTCCGCACATGAAATTTATAAGAACTACAGAAGGCTAAGGGAGCAAGCGGTGACAGAATATTTGGAAATAAGGGCTCTCTCGCAGGGTTCTGCTCAGCTGAAGGAGCTTGATCTTTGTGGCAAAGATGTGGAGAACCATGTTCCTTGCTACAATGTCACGGCAAACCAGTTAGCTGGTTATCGAGATGGGGAGGAATATGATCGACACTGTGAAGTAGTAGGTGTGGGTCCCCGATGCTTGATACGTCCACCAAAGGATTACAAGATCCCACTTAGGTGGCCAGCTGGAAGGGATGTCATATGGAGTGGCAATGTGAAGCTCACCAAAGATCAGTTCCTTTCTTCTGGAAGCTTGACAAAAAGGTACCTCTTTGTCAGCCTTATGATATGCTATACATCCTTTTGTTTTCCAAGGAGAAGAGATTTTACTAGGAGAAGGGAATGCCTCAACTTATGCATAAGCATGATCTGTGTAGAATCAATGCCTTCACACATGGAAAGGTGGCCAATACCATGGCAGGTATGATGCCCAAATATGGCATGGATATGGCAAGGACATGCCTTGGCACAGATTTTACTTATTATGAATGAACAATATGCATACATAGCCTGATTTAAAGTGTATGGGTATCACAGCCTAGCTATCAAATGTCCTCAATAACTGAACTCTCCAACTCTTATTTTTTATGTTTTATTTTTTTTTATTTTGTTATCAGTGTATTCTCCAACACTTACGCAGCTAGAAGTGTGTGACTTACAACAGAAGCCATAATAAATGTATGAAAATGAGTGTATAGATGCTAGACATCATGGTACACATGCTAATGGTAGAATGAAAATAAAAATAAAATAGAACAGAGAACATTAACCATTAAAAAAAAGAACCAGAGAACATCAGCTTATATGACACATGCACTCCAACACAGTGCTCAGCTTATACGACACATGCACTCCAACACATTGCTCCCTGGTGCAGACTTTGCCTTCTGATGCAGCCCTAGGGTTAGGGCTTGCGTGGAGGTGCCTAAGCACGTGTCCAAGGACACTTCGAACGGTCACAAAGGCTTCAACACACACGGGGACACGCCTCTCTGGAAAAAACCCAATTCTATTAATCAACCAAATCTGAGAAGTTCTTCTCTACAAAGCTATATATATAGTAAAACAATCTTAATAAGCAAGAAAACCCTAGGCTAAAAATAGAAACTTTCCTAATAATAATAATAATAATCCTAATCTAATTTGAAGAGGGGCTGAGAGGCGGCTGGGCCCTAGACTGCATCATCCTCCCCGGGTTGAAAGAAGAGTTCGTCCTCGAACTCGATGCTGCTTCGGATTGCCAGTGTAAATGTGTTGAACATGAAGGACATCCTTTGTGGCAGCTTTCCAGGAATTCTTCTTTGGCGGTTGTGGTTTCGCAGGATGAAGAGTAACTTGCTGTCCACCATGCAGGAATGTATAGGTGTTGTCGCGCATACCATGAGTCCCATTCTTGTCATACATCCATGGACGGCCCAATAAGATATCACCACTATCCATAGGTAGCACATCACATCAGATTTTATCCTTGTAAGTCTCACCAATGGCAAAAGTAACTTTGTAAGTATGTCGAACATGCGCTCGATCACCATTCATTAGCCATTTGACAAAATAAGGACGGTTATGCTTATAGACTTTTAATTGGAGGCGATCAATAAGAGCTTGGGAGATGAGATTTTCACAACTTCCACTGTCAATAACAACTGTGCAGTTTTGTCCATGAATCATTCCTGTGGAACGGAAAATATTTTTGCGCAACCACTTATGCTCAACAGTTGGTGAAGCATCCTTGAGGACAATAAGAGCATCATCTGGGGGCTCTGCATCGGTGAAGTCAATGTCCGCAGTGTCAATATCCTTGGAATTGTCAATATCCTTAGGATCAGTGTCAATATCATCTCGGATATTGTTATCAGCACCTTCAATCTCAATTAGATGTATTCGCTTTGGACAATTTGCGGCGCGATGCCCGTGCTGGTGACAATGAAAACAAACCATCTTATTTTGACCTTCAGTCCTAGCAAAAATCTGTCCATTGGATTTAACTTCTTGTAGAGGGGAATTCTTTGGCTGAGCCCATTTGGATTTTTGTACTTGATGATTTGCAATTCCCTCAGCCTTGATAACATGTTAGATGAGTTCATCGACATTATCAAAATGTTGAAAGGCAAGGATATGCTGAATGTCTAGTCTCAATCCATTGAAAAATCTATCAACTACCACATCATCATCTTTATTCAAGCCACAACGAGCTTGCAGAGTCAAAAATTCCTCAGAATATTCAACAACTGTCTTAGACCGTTGTTTCAAATTTTGAAAACTGGAACGGAGATCTCTTGCATAGTTGACAGGGAGGAATTTTTGTTTCAAAATATTTTTCATCTCAGTCCATGTATCAACTGGGTCCATGTTTTGAGTCCTCCATTTTCTTTGTAATTCAGCCCACCAAGTTGCAGCATAATTACGAAATCTAGTAGCAATCAGTGTGACTTTATTGTGCTCAGTCATTGGCTTATGTGCGAAAATATTTTCCACGCACACTAACCAATCCATAAATTCAGTGGGCTGTAATTTTCCATCATATTCGGGAATCACAATTTTTATCCCGAATTCTCGATCAGGATTATTGACTGGCGGATCCCGTTGATTCCGAATATTATCATCACGGTGGTGATGCACACGCTGATTATTTTCCAAATTTGTTACTCTAATATCCAATTGGTGCAGTGTGGTGTGCATGCCATCAACTTTTGCAGATAATTCTCTAATGGCACTAGCCAAATCTTCAAGTGAAGAAGATGAAGATTCAGCATCCACTTGCTTCTTAAGAGGCATTTTTTTTTTTTCAGAACAAGAAGGTGGGTCGGGTCGGGTTGGACTTGTGAGGAGCCGGACCCACTTAGGCTCGTTTAGAAATCAATGGGTCGGGCACGGATCTCCCTCTTCCTTGGTTTCGGGTGGACAGAAATAAAGAGAGCAGAAAAGAGCTTATCTGTGCGAGGAAGAAGAGACTGGAAGGGGCTGGGGCTCGGCGACAAAAAGCAACTGCAGGAGGAGACGATCGGTGGGCGCACGCTGCGATGAGAGGCTGCGACGAACGGCGGAATGTGGCTTGCCGCTGTTGTTAGGGACGACGAAGCCGACGACGCAATGGCTGGAGGCAGCCGCTGCTAGGTACGTGGCCTTTCCTCTTTCTTCTCTTCTTCTCGTCTCTCGGCTGCCTGCGTCTTCTCTCTGCGCCCTCTTTCCTTTTTTTTTTCACTCTGGTTTGGGGAGGAGAAGGTTTGGCCGAAAAGAGGGATGTCGCAGGGTCCGAGGATGTCTGGTAGGTGTAGGGGTGTCGTCGAGATAATGGTGGGATGCCCTGGGATGGCAGTGGAGGGCTGGGTATGGAGATGGTGGTTAGGAAAGGGATCGGTCGAGGTCGGGGCGGATTGGGGTCAACAGAGGGCAAAGGGATTCGACAGAGGTTTCGGTTGGTCGGGATTTAGGGATTTGGGTCCCGGGGCTGTGGATTTGAAGAGGGATTTGGTGCGGGTTTGACTGAGAGGGGTCGATGGGGGTTGGATGGGTTCCGGCGAATGGGATTTAACAGAGGCGTGGTTTTAGGTTTTCGGTTTGGGTAGGGATGATGGGGTGATGTGTAGATCTGGGGTGGGGGAACTGTGTTGGGATGTCAGTGTTATGAATCACGGCAGGGAGATGGGATCTGGTGCTGAGGATTAGGGATGGACTTGGTCGTGGACGATTGCTGGCGCTGGACGAGGAAGGGGGTGGGGTTTGGATTCGGGCAGGGAGTTGGGGACTCTGGATTGTCAGGGATCGGGGTTTCGGTGGTGGGTCAGGGTTCTGAAGGGGAGTAGGTTAGGAAAGGGGAGTCGGCTGGAATGGCAGCGGAGAGGATGGGTCGTCTGGGAGAGCAGCGGAGAGGATGAGATGAACAGTGGATGGCGTGACAAATTCCGGGAACAACCAGAGGGCTCCCGGTGACTGGCTCGGAGGCTTTGATACCAATCTGATGCAGCCCTAGGGTTAGGGCTTGCGTGGAGGTGCCTAAGCACGTGTCCAAGGACACTTCGAACGGTCACAAAGACTTCAACACACACGAGGACACGCCTCTCTGGAAAAAACCCAATTTTATTAATCAACCAAATCTGAGAAGTTCTTCTCTACAAAGCCATATATATAGTAAAACAATCTTAATAAGCAAGAAAACCCTAGGCTAAAAATAGAAACTTTCCTAATAATAATAATAATAATCCTAATCTAATTTGAAGAGGGGCTGAGAGGCGGCTGGGCCCTAGACTGCATCACCTTCGTGGCCATTGACCATGGATTGGTGAGGTAAGGTGCCTGATTCAATCCCTAGTTTTTTGTGAGGTGTGTAATAATAATTGGATGACTTCATGGATCTACTGAAATTTTAATTAATTTTTCCCTTCTTTTTCTGCTCCTTTACTCAGGTTAATGTTACTGGAGGAGAATCAAATTGCTTTTCACTCCGAAGATGGAATTAACTTTGGTGGTGTCAAAGATTACTCCCGCCAAATTGCTGAGATGATAGGGTTGGGAAGTGATTCTGAATTTCTTCAAGCTGGTGTAAGTTGTCTTTCCCTTTTTTAGTTGTCTGTGTGGTCCCTCGTCCATGGTTCATGGTTGGTTTACTGGGCCATTGCCAATGTTAATTGGTTGAGATCATTTTAATAAATGATGATATCTAATGTTCATTAGAAAATTAATTTTTATTTGAAATACAACGTTCCAAGAGTTTGGTATCATGGCATTTCTTTTTCTTTTTTAAAATAACTGATGCCACTCTACCTCATCTGGTTTTCTTTGCTTTCATATATATATATTTTTTGCTGATTTATGTCACTAACTCATTATCGGACAAGGGCCTGCAGAAGACAATACCCCATGTGCCTTCTTTGAAGCCAACCATTTAAAGTTGTTAATATATGTTACTTGTCTTAAGTATTGGTAATGGCCCACGTCTCCTTAGATTTCTCTTATATTCTGTGCGAGGGTCGAAATTATAGGTCTCTTGTGGGACCCACTTGAATGCATGCCAATCATAGGAGGATAGTTTCATCAAAAGGTCTCATTGTGGATATGATTTTGGGTGAAAAACATCTCAATCAGTTCATGACAACCATTGATTTAGGGATTCTAAAGTTAATCGGTTTTTAAGTGACTTTTTGTAAAGTTTAATCTAATGGTGAGCATGATTCAGGTGTCATGGGGCTTGAGTGAGTGTTGATTAGGTTTCCAATTACAGGTTGTCATTAGGTTTCCTATTCTAACTTCTGAGTCAGTATCTTTGGTTGTGCTCTTATAAATAGCCATTGGCTATTCTTAATGAAATCTCCCAAGAGAATTCAGTCAAATCATTCTGTCAAGATGTAGTCCTTAAATTTCAACTAAGAGTTTTTTTGAATGGGAAGAGACATTTTCATTTGGCTAAATAGTTTGACAACTTCCTTCGCAAATAAGTGATACTGAAGGTAAAAAGAACATTAAAAAAAAAACATGTTGTTCATCCTTGTTAAGGTCAAACTTGAACACTCGTAAATGGTAGAACAAGGAGGCTTGATTGCCATAAGCTTAAGTTAATTCTTGCTTGTACAAATAGTTACTTTTGCTTCCTACTTGTTAGATGAAGAGAAGATGTTGGTATGTTTATGGAAAACAACCAATAAGGCTGCTATTTTTTTAACCAATATATTCCAACAATATGGAACTGCATGATATCATTTCCCAAAAAACAAAGAGGGAACTATATGATCCTTGTCTTGGACTTAACGATTTTTTTTAATGTTTTTATGGAACTGAATTCTTGGTTCTGGTGATTCAGACTATTGACATAATGGGGCTGGCTGCACAATGTGTTTCTTGATGAAATATGGGTTGATCTTGGAATGATACCATTTCACTCAAGATGTAGAGCAGTTTGTCTTTGTCATTACTAAGATGTTGAACCTTTGTAATCTCATACCCATTTATTATCAGAGCTGTTTATTTTTGTTTTTTTTTAATTTTTATTTTATAACTTTGAATTCTATCTGAACTTTTGCTTAAGGCGAATTTATGGTTGTTAGGGGAAAAATTATGTCATCACTTTTAGAAAGAGAGTTAGCAGGCAGTGCATTCAATAGTTGAGTCAAATTTTATTACACAAAATGGAATTAATCTATGGGTCTTCATCTGGCCTTTGGAATTACCAGGAGTGTTTTGAGTTTTCTTTCAATTTCATGATCTGATTTGCCATTTTCAATCACATCGTCAATCTTACAATAAGGAGGAATATGCATGGTCTCAAGAAGAGGACCTGTCAGTCCTTTACTGTGAAGAGCTTGAACTTTGCAGAGCGCAAAGTATATCATTGACTAACATTATAAACACTAGTTAAAGGATTGCAGGAGATGTTAGATAGTAGCTACTCAAAGAATACAGGAAGATTGTAAGAGCACCTCTTTTGTGTTTTTTTTCTTTTTCCGTTTCCACATAGGATAGATTGGTTCTGGAGTGCTCAAACCCCTCAATAACTGAAGTTCGTCAAGGAAAAACAAAGAATAGAACATAAAAGAAGAGCAATATGCTACAATGTGAGGCATGTTCTGTTCTGTGCAGATCATTGAACACTTCATGGTTGCTTGAACATAATTGATGCTGATGAGTGGTGATAAAGTTATCGTTTTCATGTAACATGGAGCTGTTGATTGGTAATGGAACAAGCATGATTTAGAATGGAAGGTATCTATTTTCATTTGCATCATGGTTTATATAAATCATTAAATCATCACTGCATAACAATAATGGACCTTGTCCATTATAGTTGCATGTTCCGAACTTCAATTACTTGTAGGGCCTTGCCATGAGATCCTCATATTTGTCATGATATTGTTTGCATAAGTTTGTTACAACACCTACAGTGTAAGCATTTTATTATTTATTTATTTTGCAAGGTCTATGGTCTTAATGTTTATGCATGGTTTACCTCTTTTTTTGTCTCTAGAGAGTTGATATATTTGTCTTTTAGGATCATAGTTTTATAAATTTTCGTTTTTTTTCTGGCAATGAGTTTTATTACTATCTTTGGAAAGCAGACGCAAAGATCTTGATATCTGTTTTTTTGTGTTAAAGTTGCAGCAGTTATGTCTATGTGGGATTTCCCTAGGGTTAGATTGTAGCAGAAACATTTATTCTTTTGCTTCATGGGTTTGTGGACTCAATTGCTTTTTTATGTGTATTTTCTTATTTTACCATTAGTTAAATCACAACGCATTCCTGTTTCAGTGCTACAGCCGTCATATCTATAGCTTTGAATTCTATTGTTCCTTTTATTCTAGCCACTTGGTTTTTAGAGGAGGATTTATCTCTTTTATCTGATTAATTGACTGCACCAAAAGCCTTTTTTTTTTAAAGCACTTGGAGGATTGCATGTCATCCTTTCTAGCCTTGTGTGCTACCTCTGTAACTTTGGCTAGCATTTGCATTTCATGTTTGAAAAACAAACTATTGGTTGATAAGTAGTTAGTTTGCTGCTCCTTTAACAGCAAGGCATTTTGGGTGTTTTGTTTAGCAACTTGAGATGTATCAGAGCGAACACATCCCGGGTTCGTATCCATTTAGGTGAAAAAGGCCACATGCTGTGTCTTGTAGGCGGGTGCATGCACTTAGGGAAAAAAGGCCCCATGCCGCCTCTTGTGTGTGGGCAGGTGCTTTAAGTCTGGGCGGTGTCCTAACTGAGGGGGGGTGTTTAGTAGTTAGTTTGCCTAGGCATTTTTGGTGTATTGGTTAGCTACTTGAGAGTGGTAAACTTGGTGAGCATGCGTGCATGCATTTGTGTATCAGGTTTGTAGTTAACAGAAGTTCTCAGTATAAGCTGTGCATTGTTAGCTACTTGTTATATATATTTTTTAACATGAGTTTTACTTACTCTTTATCTTATCACAGGTCCGTATGGTACTGGATATTGGATGTGGATTTGGGAGCTTTGGGGCTCATTTGTTTTCACTAAACCTAATGACTGTCTGTATAGCAGCTTATGAGATGTCTGGAAGTCAAGTCCAATTGGCTCTTGAGAGGGGCCTTCCGGCAATGATTAGCAGCTTCATTTCCAGACAACTTCCATATCCATCTTTGTCATTTGATATGATTCATTGTGCTCAGTGTGGAATTATCTGGGATGACAAAGGTACTATCAGAATCATTATTTGATTTTTTTCCTCCTTGTGATTATTAGAATTTTCATCTCCTAGTTGGTCTCTGAAGAAAATAAGGGAAAAAAATTCCTAGATGTTGCCCTGAGCTGTTAACAATATGTTAACTTTGTGTAATTCATTAATTGAGATAATAAAATGCAACTTCTTCTTTTGGTTAAATAAGTTGCTATTGCATTATATGATTGGGTATTGGGCCTTGGGCACAACCCTCTATAGTTAATTGAGAATGGTTAGCATTTGAATCTTTATTTGTTTATTTATTTTGATTGGTTAGCATTTGAATCAAAGTGAGCTGACCTTAAATATCTCTGTCGATTGAACTGACCTTCAACTGTAAATTTTGAGAGCTTATATATATTTTTCATGAAGGTTACCTTACCTTACAATGGTGGTTTTTAAATTAAATGAAATGAACCAACCATTTAATTAGAGATTTGAATAGCTGTCTTTAAATTGATATTTAGTTTGATTTTGTTTTGATCTCCAGCAAGATTGGGTAAACAATAACCCTATGTAAAGTTGAATCTTGACCATATTTCCACTCAATCTTGAATTGGAACTTATCAAACAGGAAAAAGAGCCTAAAGCAATCCTAATTGTTAATCATCATCATCAAAGACTTATCGTATTAATCTGGGCCACCTTAATGCGTCTGCTCTAGAGAAGCAAAGAATAACCAAAACCTTAGGAATGAATTTGTACAAGAGTGGTCTCTCTCTCTCTCTCTATGTATATATGTATGTATGTATATCTTGTGAGTGAAAGTTCATTTGAGGAATTGTTTGTGTATGTGACTCTAAACCTACTTAAAATGATGTATTATTGATTTTGCGTCGCAGTTTTGAATTGGCCAAAGCTTAAATGGAGCAGTTTGAGCATCCCAAGAAGGCCTGAAGGGTTCCATCAAGAATTGATGATGTATCAGGCCCTACACAGTCCATAATTTTGCTTATAAGTGACTATCAGGGACCATTTTGGCAAAAGAAAAGATTCAAGGGCTGTTTTGAAATTTTCAGAAAAATCTGGAACACTAAAGGGCCACAGGTTCTTTGGGCTGTTAATAAAAAACAGTTTGATGGGCCAACCTGAGCCCAACCCACAAACAAGCTACATCAAGTTGGCCACCCATAGGCACTACATGATCGTGCAACCCTTTTTTTTTTTTTTGTTCTTATCATTATCACCTTGTGGGGCCCACAGCCTGAATCGCTAGGAGCTGCAGTGACATACATGATTTAGGAAATTTACATTTTTGTTTATTTGGCTCATAGATTGAGACTCGTTTAGATTAAGGAAAGCTTTAGTAGGAGTCCTAACTGTATGAGGGTTGTAGGGAAGAGTTTTAGTAGGGGTTTCTGAGTTGTTTTGGCAGTTATGTGCACACATGGGGATGGTCACTCCACCTATGTTGTACAATTGCTACGGTATATGAAATATTTAGCCGATTGACTATTTTCTGCTCTCCCTTGCCGTGTGTGGATACGTTGTGAGTGAGAGGTCTGTAAAGTTAGCTTGACTTTAATGGTTATTCCTTGCATATTTTTAGTTCTGAATTTTCTGTTAATTGTCCCGATAATTGACCCTTCATTCCATTAGCTAGGTTCGATAATTAGTAAGGATGGAGAGATTGATGAAGATGTTGAACATAGGATAAAAGTGGATTGGTTGAATTGGAGACTTGCTTTTGAAGTGCTTTGTGATTGGCACATGCAAACGATATTGAAGGGAGAATTTTATAGGACAACTATTAGACCAGCTATGACTTATGGCTCAAAATGTTGGCTAATCAAGAAGCAACAAATGCACAAAATGGATGTAGCAGAGGTGAAACTATTGATGTGGTTGTCTGGTAAAAATGGGAAGGATAAAATTAGAAATGAGCGCTTTTGAGAATATTTAGGGGTAGCATCAAAGAGGGATAGAATTTGGGCATGTCCAATGTAGGCTGACAACAACGTTAGTAAGGAGAAGTTTGGCTATGTAGGTCGATGGCCCGCTAAGGGGAAATGATAGGCCAATGCTGACATGGATGGAAGCAATAAAAATAGATGTGAAGATGTGCAACTTATTTGAGGATTTGCCTTAGGATATATCAAAATAGAGAAATAGGATTTATATAGTTGACCCCAACATAGTTTGGACAGGGGTTTGATGATGTTAATGGTGATGATGTCTGCAACAACTCTATTTGTTGGAAAATTTGGTTGTGGTTAAATTGCGTTCTTGACAGTTGGATTTACTTAATTGGGACAGTGTCACTTATATAGGGTCACTTTGTGAGTTTTGTTTTTCCACTTGACCTTATTTGAGGTGATGCATATATAAACTCAGCAGTCTGACATGTCTAGCATAACTGCTTCACTGAAGGTCTTAATAGGTCTTCCTTCTTCAAGCGCCTTCAATTACTAGTGCTTCACGTTATACAGGGGTTGAGTCAGGCCTTCTAAGCACAGTGTAGGCCATCCATCTTAATATTTCCACCTTGGCTTCATGTACTTATTCTTCTGTTTTTTATTTTTTATTTTTTTTGTTGTCTAACAGTCTGCTCCATGTTATCTTTAATTGTTGTCTTGTAAAAGTGGCCCTTCAATTGAAGTGGTACTCTATAATTGCATAGCACTCCACTAACTATTTCCACTTTGCGTAACCCGCATTGATCCTAACTGTGAGGTCCGATGCAAACCTTCCACTTTGAGCAATGATTGGCCTAGATTTCAAATATATTACATTATGACACAATTTTGGAAGGTGCTTGTTATCGTGACACAAGAAATACTTGTTTCAAGTCATGTCACAGAAGGGGGAATTTTTTTTTTTTTTTGGACTTTGACCAACTTGATTTCTTCACTTTCATACATACTAGTGCACCGTATATTCTGTCTTTGACCCTTTGATCTCAGTTCACTTGATTCATATACCTCTCCACAGTTCCAGCTTATCATTTTCTTGTCTTCTATTTTGACTAATGAACACCACATCATTTGAAAAATGCATACAACATGAAACTTAATCTTGTATAATTGTTATGTTGTCGATGATCAAGGTGCAAATATAAGTATTCAAAGGCAGACTTGGAGTGGTTCAATCCCAACTGGCTTTCAATCAAAAGCAATCCTAATTGTTGCTAGGAAAAAAAAAAGTTTGCATTGCCTATGATGAACTTGTCATTTGTGATGAAATTGCCCTCGGCCCTCACATAAGACTTGGTTGGACATGCAAAGCTCAAATACATTTGGAGGTGAGATCTTGGTTAGCCATGGGGTACATCTTGCATAAGCTGTGTGGATTCCAAAAGTTGTCTGTCCAACTTAGGAAAAAAAAAAGGGCGACCCAGTGCACGAGGCTCCCGCATAGTGGGGTCTGAGAAGGGCAAGATGTACGCAGTTTTACCTTCATTTTGGAGAGGCTGTTTCCGTGACTTAGGACACGTCTGTCCAACTTATGACAGGTCTGTTAAATGATATTGTTAAGGATACTCATATTTCAGAAGAAGAGAGGATAGAAGGTGAAATGGGTGATACCGTGATAGACCATGATTGTGGTTGAAGCTCCAATTTTTTTCCCGATTGCATGTTTTGTCACTAGGGTTTAGATATATATTTTTAGTGAAGGAGTTGTTGATATTTTTTCACTTGTAGAAGGTGGGAGGAAGCCTAGACGATTTTCCTTTTGTCAAATTCAAGACTGAAGGAGAAGCAATATGAGAAGTAAATAAGATTAATTGTCATGTTATTGGAGAGTCTGTCATCAGCAAGTTGCACAACATGGTCAATCTTGATGGTCACCACAACAAAAGAAAGATGGATGTGGCGATCAAAATCGAATATATAGCCATGAGTAGGGGTATGTAAGTAATATGAATAGGAAAAAAGGGAGAATATTGAAGACCTTGAATGGAGTAGTGAGTAAAGACATGATAGATTGTGGAGTTACTGAAAGCATGGCTACATATAGGGTTGAGTGGAATAGTAGAGCTAACATTGCCGAACCTGCATAGATGTTATGATGTCTTGATGCTGCTGCTAATGAATTCCTATGTTATGTTTAATGCGTGAAATTTACATTTTAAATTTACATGATCTTTTTGCTCACCACACACACACAGAGGAAAAGAAAAAACCCTGTCCATGCAACTTTTGTCTGGCACAATTGATTTGTGAGCTTTGCAAAAAATTGTCCCTGCAACTTTTGTGTAGTATTTATTACATGATTGACTTCCTTTGTCCGTGCAACTTTTTGTTTAATATTTATTACACGATGATTTGTACTCTTCCTTTTTTTAACATCATTTTGAGTAAATTTACATTGTCTTGTATACATCTAGTAGTCCTTGTAGATATTAATGATAGTGTGCAGAACTAAAATACTAATTACCTGTTGAGTTAGAAGAGACAAAAATGTTTGAACTGTTTGGACGATAAGGTTCTTAACCTTATGCATTTTTGCATTGGTCATCTAAATAGATAGTCAAGTGTCTTTCACTCTCTGATTTATTTTACCCTAACAGCATCTCTATAAAGCAGATGGTGCATTGCTTATTGAAGTGGATCGGGTACTGAAGCCTGGAGGTTACTTTGTTTTGACATCACCTGCAAGCAAACCCCAGGGGGCATCAACAAATGCAAAGAACAAGATAATTTTCACTCCAATTGAGGAATTTGCACAGAAAATCTGTTGGAGTCTGTTAGCTCAGCAAGATGAGACTCTTGTTTGGCAGAAAACTGCAGATGTTAATTGCTATTCATCTCGGTAAGAATTAATTTACATTTTAGATAAGTTTTACTTCATTTTCTTTGGCTTTAAAATTAAGATTATGACTTTTTTTTGCGGTTATCATCCATTTACTTAAGTAATAATTCGACTGATATTTTCTTTTTTAGGAATGTTTGTAATGCTGTATTTCCTTTCTTTCGTATTAACTGTTGTAGGAAGCAGGTTGGTGTACCTCCTCTTTGTAAAGATAAGAGTGATGCAGCTTCGTACTATAAACCCCTCCTCTCATGTATAAGTGGAACTACCAGCAATCGTTGGGTTCCAATACAAAACAAGTCCCACAGGCCATCTGCCTCCCAATTGAGCTCGGACGACCTTACAGTCCATGGTATTGTTATAACTATTTTTTTTTTCTTCTTATCTGTAAATTGGTTTGTGAGTTTCAGTGACGTTTGTTCTTGATCTAAGTATTTGTTAATTTTCATCTGAAACTATAAAAATCTTTCAGTGTGAGAATTGAAATAGACATACTGAATTTGCTTATCTCATATTTTCTAATTCCATACGTAAGTCTTGGTTCTCGTTTATCACTGCAGGAATAAATCCTGAGGATTTTCTTGAAGACTCCAGTGCTTGGACATCAGCTTTGAAAAACTACTGGTCTTTGCTTACACCCTTGATTTTTTCAGACCATCCAAAAAGACCAGGTGATGAAGATCCATTACCTCCCTTTAACATGATACGTAATGTGATGGACATGAATGCTCATTATGGAGGATTAAATGCTGCATTTCTGGAGGCTAATAACTTGGTTTGGGTAATGAATGTTGTGCCCATCGGAGCCCTCAACACACTTCCTCTGATACTGGATCGAGGTTTTGCTGGTGTTTTGCACGACTGGTATACATTCATTTGTATTTTTTTTATTAGTTCCTTTTTACATCTTAACTGTTGTTTTGAGCCTCTGATATAAAACTACATATCAACCCAAAAACTGAAGAATTCTTATTTTTGTTTGTAATTAACATTGTAATTGGTCATGTTACATGCAGTTGTTGTTTCTACATTATTTTGCTTACATTGATGATTGAACAATGTACAATTATACAGTTTGAATCACTCAAGATAAACTTTGATTGAGAAAAATTGCATCTTACTGATGAATATATTTTTATAGATCATTCATGTTTGTGCAAAATAAAACATTTACTGAAGCTAGGTCATTGACATTGATGGACAAGTTCAAGCGAAATAGAAGAGGAGACTGGCTAGAAATTGGTCTTTTGACTTTGAGCGCACTAAAGGCCTGGACTGACCAAGTAAACTTAGACAGGTTTTATGTTGACAAGTAACTTTGGAATTGGAGCATTGACACTGATTGTCAATTTGGATCATTGACACTCCGAATTGACACCGATTGTCAATTCTAACTTCATTGTCTTTGCCAAAATTTTAAGCAAGCACTAAGAAGCGGGAGCATTATGAATGTGTTTTCATTAATTCACATGCTTATAAAATGATAGCCTGTGGTATAAATGATAGCCTGTAGTTTTTTTTTTTTTTCCATTTTAAGGAGAGAATCTAACACATTATATTGAATAAAGTGTTTATGTTGCTAATGTTAGTGCTATTGGATGAGTTGTCTCCTGAAATATGCAGTTTCTCCTTGTCCGTATTCAATGACTAGATAACTGTTGCATGATGCCTCATAGCATCATATGTTCCATTGGTTCCATCATATCCATTCATTTTGTTTTCCATTGGTTCCATCATATCTGCTTTTTTTTTTTATTCACTCTGACTCAGTGAATTGATTTCTTTCTTGAAGTGGTTTATATACACTAGTAAAGAAGTTATTGTAAGTTGCATGTGAGGCCGTAGTCTTTGCATCCAACCATATAGCCCTGGAAGGCTGAGGAACAATAACCTTTTGTTCTCTATGGATTCCATATTATAAAGAAATTCATAGTAAACTAATACAATTTACAATACTCACATATGCAATAGATTTCTCAGATGGAAAACTCTCAAATTTGTCAATCTTATGTAGGTGCGAACCCTTTCCTACATATCCTCGGACGTATGACATGCTTCATGCAAATGGTCTCCTCTCACACCTCAGTTCAAAAGAATGTGACATATCATACTTATTCTTGGAGATGGATCGGATTCTTCGGCCTGAGGTAGCTTCCGTTTTTCCTTTATATGAAACACCTTGTCTCAATAGTATCTCATGTGGATCCTGATTATCCTGAACATAATTTATAAATTTCTCTATCAATATTCAGATTGTGATGAGCTGACCTTTTCTAGTGAGGTAGGAATCATTTATGTAGGTTATATGTGGACATGCATGTTAATTTGGATTGATGTCAAGGCGTCAAACAAATAACCTTAGAAAACTCATATTTTTTTAATGGAGAAAATTTTGGCTATAGACTGCCCGCAACTTGCAAAGCTGGGAGTTATGAAGAATGGGTACTCATATGGGTACCAATATCGATATGGATACGATTGGGTATGCCGATACGGCAAAATCCTAAAAAAACATGATACATGTACAGCTGGGGTACTTCTATTAAAAAATTATATATATATTTAATTTTAATAATGCAATATGCTAATAATTAAAATAGGTTAGAATCCTTAAATGCAACAAGCCAACAATTACTTAATACCATTACAAATTCAACCTAATGAAAAAAAAAAAAGAGCAGCAGCAATATTATTTTTATATTTCATAATCTAGCATTCCTTCTTCTTTCTTTTCCTCCTTTTCTTTTTCTTTTCTTTTTTTTTACCCCGCTGGAGACGAAGGGTTTGGAGATGGATTAGGGCTAAAGCCTTTTTCCTTTTAAGATCGTTGAGAAGGGTTAAGGCTAAAGTTAAAAATTACATGTTTAGCTCTTTCAAACTCTTACAAAAGCTTAGAAAAAAAAAATAAATAAAACTCTTACAAAAGTACCGGGAATGTACCCTTGTATGTTCCTATCTTGTACCCACAAACGTACCTATCTCGTACCCACAAAGTCAAAATGTACCAGATAAGTTTGACCGTAGCCGGTACATTTTTTGTCGTACCTGCACCCTTACCTGTACCGGGTATGTACCCAGTACGGGTATGGGTTCATTTTGGAAGTACCCATGCTTCATAGGCTGGGAGCTAGTTCTGTGGGATGCACCTGGATGTGTGCAATCACAGGCAGAGATGAGAATGGGAGGTCTCAACATGAATCAAGGATCCATACAAATTTGACACCATCTGTTATGCATCTCTTTAGGGGCTTAAAAGATTTGACCATTATATATGCATTTATAAAACTCTCAAACTTTGGGTTCCTAAAATGGATGATTACAAGCATTGTAGCCCTCCGCTTTTGTAGGAACTTTGGATCCACATTGAACCTTACCAATCCCATCACATTCTGTGACTGGCACACTTCCAAGACCTCACAAAGCTGGTATGTAGCTTTAGAAGTTGGGGTTAGTTTGTTGCCAAAATTTTCCTCTGCTCTATGATAATTGTGAATGAACTATTATAAATACAAGTAAAAAAAAAATTATCGTTGTACCCATCGAAGCAGTTGGCTGCTGTTGACCCACATGGCCCCACTTTTATCTGATTTATGCATATGATACAACTGCTATTGGATAGGTACTGGATCAAATCTCACTTACCGTGATGTATACCACTGTATTGTTCTGTCCACGAAAACAAGCATAAAATCAATATCTTATCTTGTTTTCATGGTTGATCAAGTGAATAGCATGTATCACTTTTATTGGAGTGGAATTTGGTCAAGTGCATATCAATGGGAGAGTTTCATGCGAGGCTTGGGCGGTAGGTGGCCCCACGTGTCAACAAAAGTCATTTGATTGGAATCCTCCTTCCAGATGTCAGCAGAGGTTCATTCTCCTTTATATATACTTGCCTTTCTGTTCCTTTTATGTGCTTATATCTAATATTTGCATCCACTAATATTGTTGAAAACTTATCCTACTTATCTAGGATAACTATTGTGAGTTTACCTTCCACTTACCCTTATTTAGGGCTGCATTCTATAGAACCCCCAAAATCTAACATCTCACAATAGATTTCCCAGCATATATTGGTTTCCACCCTCTCCTAGTTCTTTGTAACACTTCAATTCTTTATACATAGTGATGCAAGTGAGTGTAAAATCCACCCCAAAAGTGTCACTCGAGTGTGAAACTTGAACAGTGGGCACCTTCCAAATGTGCTAGCTTGTGATAATTTAGTGTTTGTACAGTGCCATTGAATCAGGAATTTTATCAATGTTTATTCAATCAATAAGGCAATTTTTAGTTTAATTTTGCAATATATAGTCATCCAAATCACCTGTTTATGACATAACAGTTGACTGCATGCTTACAATGATTCTGTTCCAGTTAGTTTTACTGTCCATTCTGATATGCTGTGGCTATTGTTGGCAGGGTTGGGTTGTTATGTCTGATAAAACACACTTGATAGAGAAAGCTCGAACCCTAGCAACACAGAACCGTTGGGATGCACGAGTGATCGAGACCCAGAACAAAAATGACCAGCGCCTACTTGTTTGCCAAAAGCCTTTTTTGAAGAAATGAACCACTCACACAAGATATTTTGTTGCTAAAAGAGGAATGTATTTGCAGTTACTGGTAATTTTCTCTTGATCCTTTAAGTTTGCATAATTTTTGCACCATACTTGTATTGTGGTTGGCCCCTTTTTGCAGTTTTTTCACAAGAATCCTGGGAAAAAGAAAAAAGTTTATACACACCCTAAATGGGAAGAAGCCAAAAGTGCCTCAATAATTTGCACTGCCTTGATGGCCGGAGGCAGCAGTGCAGCTTACTCAACATGAGGATATAACTCCTACCCCTTAAAAGGAGTATTGATCCGTGACCAAAAGTGTCACTAACCTTAAATTTGAAATTCCTGATCCCAAACAAAATTCCAAAAGGCCCATCCCAACTAGACCAGAATTCAGGTTTGGTCAGTTTTGGTCTGGGTTGGGTCTGACCATTGCATCCCTGCTGAGAGCCAGAGCAGTATAGTACAAATGAAGACATTTTAAGATTGTTAGCTATCTGTTGGTAATAATAAGGGAAAATTATGCTGTCCTTTACTGGTTAACATGAGGACTTAATGAATCATGTGTTTTCTTGATGCATATAATCAGTGTTTGAAAAACTGGACTCAGCCCCGACTTGGCTGCAGTTGAGTTGAGTCGAGTCAGGTCTACTCAGTTGAGTCCGCTAAGACTGGTACCCAGACTGGAACAAACATTGATTGGATGGTTCACTCGTACCCATCCATATTGAACTCTCCAAAGAAGGATCTCATGTCCTTAAATGGAAAACTAGGAGGGAGTTGCCGCTGACAGGCAATGTCAAGTACTGTGAACTTGTTCAAGGGAAAAGATGCTCTACAGGCTACAAGTGGCCCCTCTTCCTGCATATAATTGTTGGATATAGCAGGCATGCCTAGTAAATTATTGAATTGCAGAAAATGACTTCCATAATAGAAAGTCACTGGCCCTGGCAGAACCAGACAAATGCCTTAAAACAATCATCTCAGCAGATCACAATGGCAATGCCACAGTGTCTGTCCCACTTGCAGGAATTTTTTTACATGGTATAACATTTAATCTTTTGCGATATTACCTCTGGATTTCAGGAGGTTTGTGTCTGAGGTGTGGCTCAGTTAGTCTGAATTTGAGATGTACCAAGGGACTCAGCCGAATCCCTTGTGAAGTGACATGCCCATGACCATGTCCTAGTCAATATGCGAGTTTTAAAATGCTGCTAATACTAGCTGTGTTGAAAAACTTAAAACATGAGAGGGAATTGGCATTCAGTGTATCTAGTTCAGCTTAACCTTTGAACCATGTCAACAGGAGGAAAAAAGAAAAAACCTTCCTAGGCGCTTTCCATCTCTCCAGGAGGACTTCTTAATTCCCACATGTAAGATCCAAGCCATTCAAGTTCAACAAGTTGTACGTACACTTAATGTGTTGGAGCCAGAGAACCAGAATTGTGGATCCGTCAAGTTGGTGACATCCATTTGTTGAATGCAGGGCGTTGGCTTGTATCTTTTAGCCATCAATTGTTATTCGCACAAGCCATTTCATAAAACAATAATAAATAAAATAAAATAAAATAAACTGGGATTTGCATATGTATGAACCACCTGATGAAGAGACCAGCTAGTCTTTTGGGCCAAGATGCATTCGAGTGGAATACACGGGCCTTGGATGCCTCCTTCATTGCACACATGCTATTTTGGTCACGTGCGGTCTGTGTCCTGTGGTCAATGGAAATATATAAGGTCCTCATTGTTTTCTCATGAAAGCATTGCTGGTTTTCCAAAGACTGTTTGCATTTGAACTTGTATTTTGTAATCCTACTCATACCTTCTTTCACATTTGCAAGATCAATGATGCTTGACAGTGGGAATCAACATGTAGTTATTCTGTCCAAATGCTAAAAAGTAGCGTTGTAAAAACATAACTATCCATGTTTCACACAGATGTCCCGCCCTGTTGAGTGCACTAACCCAATGAGCAGATTGAATATTCACATATTGTGCTGGGGGTTGATCCCCTTTAAAGCCTTCAGCTCTCTAATCACATAAAGCACTCAAGATCGTCTATGTTTTTTTCATTAGAACATGACATGAGAAATCAACTGTACTGATAGTCCAGGTTGAAGACGCAAAACTTAAAAATTGCTAAATTGCTCTTGTTCAAAACTGATTAAGATATTATTTCGGCAGAGCTGCCTCCAAATCGGCCAACGACTCGCACCGACTTCAGGCTTTCAGCTCCAAACTGCTGTTCAGATAAAAAGAAGCATGTGGTTGGGAACTGCATACAGAAGTTATAGGAGCACATGATTCATCTATGTTGATGTCAATTTGAGGCATTGTATTGTTTATTCATCCCATTTTTCTTCTTTTCTGTTCCTTTTTATTTCATTTATTTCTTTTCTTGTTTCTTTTGTGCACTCCTGTTTAGGAGGCGGCAAATTGGAATACAATGTAATCTTTGTCCCATTTCCAATGTCATTCATTGTTCTAATCATGAAATGCTAGTGTGTGGAATGCTCAGAAAATTGCAGAATTTGACTCTGTTTTGTGTAATTTTTTTTAAACAGAGAAATAGGGTATACAGATTTTGCTGCCGGAAAGAGGATACTCCAGCATGGTTTTTTGGTTGCAGGTTTCATGTTTCAGGGATTTATCCAGTATGATATTTTTTTCCTCTTTTTTGGGTCGGACTTTTGGTTGACTGATAGCAACTAACAGAGTGGTCTCAACATCTGATGTAAAAGATGTTGAGAAAATCCACCAGAAAACTGTGGAACCCTTGTTTGGTGTTTTATAGATTCTATCGGTAAAGTCAGATTCTGTACTGATCCATTTTTGGAAACTATAATAATCGCCTACGAAACTGTGATAAACAGATCACAATCTGACTGGGTGGCCTTTCACTACTGTTAATCTTGGTAATTTGCTTCTAGAATGGTATTTCTTGCCTCACAATCTGCAGGGCAAAATGAAAGGTTTGTATTAATTTGCGGAGAAGCAACTCATTCTTTGGTTTCAAAATTCAATAATGGATGATTGTGTCCAAAATGGCGGCAAAGGTTTGAAAATGCGCCTACTTCTGCTGTTGATTTATAAGATATCTCAGTAAGGCATTGATGGCCCTTGTCTTTGCACAGGAATTGAACACTGTGGAGTTCAGAGTACGTTCAAACTGGCCAAATTGCACAAAGAAAGTTGAAGTCCATAAATGACCATCAAATAATCTCCTTAAACTGAAAATGAAAAAGGGGTTGAAGGGAAATGGATACCCAAGCACTGCCTCCATGGATGGGTTGCCTTTATTTTCTTCAATTTAAGCAATATTTTAGAAATGCATTTAGCAATCCCTGTATCTCTATGGTTGCATGATTTGAAGCGTGAGAAAGAGGTCAAGGGTTTGAGGATAGGTCGACCCTCTTCTTCTTCATAGGAATTCAAATCCCACTATTGGCATATTTATTTAATGTAATTGAAGCAGGATTGTATTTCTATGGTTAAAAAATAACAAACAAAATGTGAATAATATCCTCCAAAAATGATCATTAAATAACTTCTACTTTAATATAAATTTAAGGAAAATCTCCAAATAACGCCTTAAGGTTCTACCTTATTTCAAAGAAGGACATAAATTTTAAAAATTTCAAATTAATCCCTAAGTTTTTAAAGAAGTTTTCAATTAGGGACATTCATCCATTTAAAGCTATTTTGTGTCAATTTTTTCTCTCATTTTTTTTTATAAAATATTCAACTTGTCATTCATTTAAATATAATCCTCCTTCACTTCCTCTATACTCTCCTCATTTTCTTCACCAACTTCCTCATGGTTATCAATGACAACCTGCATCCCTATGGTGATTCGTTGCATATATCAACTTCCAAAACCATGTCATGGCTTTAAAACGAAAGGCAATTTGGATATTTTAAGTTCTCTGAGGAAACAAGTAGTCAAAAAACATCTTTACATGAATGCATGTCCTTAATTGAATGCTTACCAAAAACTTAAGTACTAATTTCAAAAGTTTTGAAACTTATGTCTTGTTTTGAAAGAAGGCAAAAACTTAAGGACTTTCTTGAGATTCCCCCCAAATTTAATAAGGAAAGATAGGAAATGAATACTTTGCTACCTTTAATATTTTATGAAAGTCAAAGGTCCATCTATACCTCTAACTAATATTCTTTGCCATTTGCTCTATTGCCTATATAATAATCATTAGATAGAACTCATTTTACCATGAATTTCTATAGTTTTGTACTTGCAAACAGGGCTAAGACTTAAAGGATGGCAAAGGCATTGGTCTGGCTGTTCAATGGACTTTTTGAGCATTGGATAAAGCCCAAGTTCGCCTGTCACTCTATTAATATCTAGTTGGGTTCCTCTTTACCGTCCTAGAGAACCCCGACGTTGAAGGAGTGGAACTCTAGAGTGTTGGCCCCACCTTTTGAAAATCCGAATGCCCTCTGTGGATTGGATGTCTCAGATTTTACTCCAATTGATATTGGTCCTGTTATAAGATTGATCATATGATTAATAATCTAATTAACATAATTTTATGCAGTAGCAATTGTAACAATATGTTATTGACCATATTCTCAATCTTACAGCCACGCTTACACCATGTTCCCAGGCAACAGAGCTACCACCGGGGGCAGCTAACGATATTTATGTGGCATGGTGTTATATATCTGGTTAATCACAAACTATATTAATATCTGACAGGGTCATTAGGTCCAATAAACGTGCCCTTTGGCTACTTTATAAAGAGTGGTTAAACAATATTTGCTGGAAATACTTTAAAACCAACAACCCTAACTGGCCTACAGACCATTGCGCCTCTCCCATTTTCTTATTGACAAACCTTGGTGCAACCCTTGTATAGATTTTGTCCTCTGCCGGAAATTTGTCGATCCTCTGTAGGCTAATAAATTTTTAGTAGAACTTTCATTAAGAAACACTTAGTCGTACAAGAGATACACTGAGAAGCGAACACCACAAACACTATAGACCAAAAAAACTCATAAAAGGCTGTGAGAATGCCACAGGAAAAGGGGAAAATCAACGCCAAATGAAACCTCCAGAGATGGATCTTCAAAAGTGTAAGGCAAATTTGCTGAAGATCCAAACAGATAGTCCCTCAAGTGTGCACGTCAGCAGATGCTAATGGAGAAAGCCACTTCTCTCCAGTTGAGAAGGATAGGATTAATGGAGAATTCATGAAAGATAGTAAGGATGGAACCCAGGAGGCAACAGAAAATTTTAATCTATCAATTATAGCATCGGCAGGAGATGATGTATGCCATTATAAACCATTGCACGACACACTCCATATGCTTCCATTATCTCTGTACCAGCTTAACTTACATACGGTTAAAAAGGAATTAAAAACGGCCTAGAAAAAGGCAAAAAGATGACTTCTTTATCCTTCTAGTATTTGTTTTGTTAGAGGATGCAGGAATACTACCAACCAGCAGAAAACAAGCAATAGAGAGCCTCAAAGAGAAAGGTTAAGAGGTAGGGTTCTGATTCATTGACCATTTGGGTGTGTCAATGAGTTTGGACCAGACACATCCTATCTGCAGAAATATAACAAGGTGTCTAACAATTTCTGTTGGTTTTCTTTTGGAGAGACAGCAAGGAAACTTCTTCAGAAAATTAAAGACACAAAACTAGATAACAATAATAATAAAGAAGAAAAATACATACAGAAGGCTTCAGAAGAGAGTGATATCTCCATGGGCGCTGAGTTGAACCTGCGAATTAAGTATAAGGAGGCTGAAAAATTGGACAAGCAATAAAGACTCTACACTGGACCCAACTCACTATACAAAAAATCATATCCAGCAAATGCCTTTTCTTGCAATGATATTTCGTATCCAACAAATTCCTTTTCCTGCAATGATATTTCCAATCTTTATCTTGCATGCTAAGGAACTTGGTCTTTTCTACTGAGAATGAACCAAATCAGATGGTTCTACCATGCTTCCCTGTTAGTGAGCTCAATGGTTCTTCTATACTTCAAACAGGTTCCCCAATCTATAAATATTTCCTGCTACTGACCGCAATGGTTCTTTTATACTTCAAACAAGTTCTCTAGTCTATAATTAATTGCTGGTCCTCGATACATGTTTGAGGTCTTAATAACGTGTACTGAGTCAACGAAGAGGAAGTACTTTGTCATGGTGGATCCACATAGCAAGACCAACTCATATTTCACTGAGAGAAACAGGTTCCGGTCTGTGCTTGCTGACTTGCAGCCATGCTGGATCTCTCCATTCTCTGATTTGCCAAGGAAGAGTGAGAATAAGTTAATGATACATGTCCAGCAATTCTATCCACAACCAAAAATGCACAAATCAAACAGACGAAACTGTTTGAGTTGACACACTAAATACTCCTGCAGAGCATATGTCATGTAGAAAGGGTTGATGATAAAGCATAAACATGAGCTGTATCTGAATATAACCATCATGAAAGATATTCTCATAACCTAAGAGGTGGTTGGAAGATGATTATTTTTAAGGACTTTATCATATTACTAGTTAGCTTAAACACTAATCTGGATGTGTGTCGATATTTGTTGGGAAACTTGGCAACATATGAAATATCATTTCCCGACGAAAACATCTGTATTTTATCCTATTAAGAGTAGTACAGAAGATAATAGAATACCGTCGATCCCAATCTTCCAAAACAAAGGATAGTAGGACTTGCGCCAAAATCATACTACACAACCAAATGCATATTTTTGTCTACCTTATTGCAGCACCCAATCTCTCCCTCCCCCCATACCTTTTCTTCTACCCATCATGGCTCTCTCTCTCTCTCTCTCTCTCTCATGTTCTATTTCACTGTAGCAGAGCAAGAAGGATACAAAATGCCCAAAACCTTCATGTTCTCACCGTTTTTCTGAGGATCCTTGCTTTTTGCTGGTTTACAGCGTACCCTCACAGTCACTACTGGTAACCTTCAGAAATGTAAAATGACTCTCTCTCTCTCTCTCTCTCTCTCTCTCTCTCTCTCTCTCTCTAATGTTCTATTTCACTGTAGTAGAGCAAGAAGGATACAAAATGCCCAAAACCTTCACGTTCTCATCATTTTTCTGAGGATCCTTGCTTTTTGCTGGCTTACAGCATATGCTCACAGTCACTATTGGTAACTTTCGGAAATGTAAAATGATCATTGTGAATGCGTGTCATGTGCCTTGCTGGCTGCTGAGCCGAATTAGTAGATAACTTACTGTTGCAATGCTGCTTACTCTATGGAGGTCTATTCTCCTGATGCAGTCTAGGCCCCCAGCAGCCCCTCTTCTAATTAGATTAGGATTATTATTATTATCATTAGGAAAGTTTCTATTTTTAGCCTAGGGTTTTTTTGCTTATTAAGATTGTTTTACTATATATATGGCTTTGTAGAGAAGAACTTCTCAGATTGGATTGATTAATAGATTTGGGTTTTTTCCCAGAGGTGTTTCCTCGTGTGTATTGAAGTCTTCGTGACGATTCGAAGTGTCGTTGGACACGTGCTCCGGCACCTCCACGCAGCCCTAGCCCTTGGGCTGCATTAGATTGGTATCAAAGCCCTTGGGTTTCCACTGCCACCCCATCGACCCCTCTCAGTCAATCCCGCACCAATCCTTCGTCAAATCCGCAACCCTAACTCCACGCCTCTGTTCAATCCCCTTCGCGGGCACCCATCCACCCCCATCCGTTCACCCTTTTCCTAACCGACGCCCCTTCAGAACCCTAAAACCTAGATCCCATCATCCCAGACAACCCCCTTTCCAATCCACAAAATCCAGACGCCGGCCCCTTTCGACAACCCTTCCTGACTGTCATCCTTTCGGCCGTCAGCGGAGCACAACCCTATCCACTAAATCTTCTCCTGAATCCTCCTGAGCACCCAACCATTATCGCCGGCCCAAATCCACCACCAAAACCCCAGACCCTGTGGATTCCCACTTTCCGGCCACACCCACCTTCCTTGCCCCTCGCCGGCCGTACGAACCCAACCCATCCTCCTCACAGAAAACCCCCTCCTCTGCTGAATCTACAGTCCCGATACCCAATCCATTGCCCCAGGACCCAAACCGACAAAACCCTAATCTTTCCCACCCCCGATCCTCATCAAGACACCGCAGAGAGAGGCGCAGGAGCCGAAACAAAACAAAAAGAAGAGCACAAGCAGCGCCGCGAGAGAGAGAGAGAGAGACAGAGAGAGCAGTGTAGAGAGAGACAGAGAGAGAGCAGTGTACCTGGATCTCGCTCTGCAACCACAACCCGCTGCCGTTTGCCCTCATCGCCGCCATCAGTCGCCGCCGTACGCTGTCGTCGTCGCTGCAAGTCGCCGTTGCAAGGGCCTTCTTCTGTCTGCTATCGCCGATCGCATCACGCCGCCACCTGCACCGGGACTCCAACCCTCGCTGCTACTGCCTGCAGTCGTCGCCACCCACGGTCGTGCCGCCCACAGTCGTGCCGTTCGCTGTTCTCCACCGCCATCGTCACCGCCTTCGCAGCACCATCGGCGCCATCTCTAGTATCTCACCGATTGGAAATCTCCATCGTCTCATCGTGGCAGCCTCTGTTTGAATCACCTAGGGCAAGACGTCTTTCTTATCTCCCTCTTCTCGTCACGAAGGCCGAGAGCGAGCGAGAAAAGTATTGGGCCGTGTTTTAAGCCGGGTTCTTTGGACTGTTCTTCCGGTTTGTGAGCCTACATACAACGCAGCCTGTAACTGTAACTTCATCTCTGGAGAGTTCTGGACAGATTTTCAGCAATTTACGGTCAGGTCAGATTTTCAAACGTGTTTTGATTTCCAATCTGTCCTTCTCAGATCAGTCCGATTTACATTTTGCTTTAAAAAAAAAAAAATGCCTCCTAAGAAGCAAGTGGATGCTGAATCTTCATCTTCTTCACTTGAAGATTTGGCTAGTGCCATTAGAGAATTATCTGCAAAAGTTGATGGCATGCACACCACCCTGCACCAATTGGATATTCGAGTGACAAATTTAGAAAATCATCAATGTGTGCATCCCCACCGTGAAGATGGTGCACATATTCGGAATCCACGGGATCCACCAGTCAATAATCCTGATCGAGAATTCAGGATAAAAATTGTGATTCCTGAATATAATGGAAAATTACAGCCCGCTGAATTTATGGATTGGTTAGTATGTGTGGAAAATATTTTCGCACACAAGCCAATGACGGAGCATCATAAAGTCACACTGATTGTTACTAGATTTCGTAATTATGCTGCAACTTGGTGGGCTGAATTGCAAAGAAAACGGAGAAATCAAAACATGGACCCTGTTGATACATGGATTGAGATGAAAAATATTTTGAAACAAAAATTCCTCCCTATCAACTATGCAAGAGATCTTCGTTCCAGTTTTCAAAATTTGAAACAACGGTCCAAGTCAGTTGTTGAATATTCTGAGGAATTTTTAAATCTGCAAGCTCGTTATGGTTTGAATGAAGATGATGATGTGGTAGTAGATAGATTTTTCAATGGATTGAGACTAGACATTCAGCATATCCTTGCCTTCCAAAATTTTGATAATGTTGATGAACTCATCCAACATGCTATCAAGGCTGAGGGAATTGCAAATCATCAAGTACAAAAATCCAAATGGGCTCAGCCAAAGAATTCCCCTTTACAAGAAGCTAAATCCAATGAACAGATTTTTGCTAGGACTGAAGGTCAAAATAAGATGGTTTGTTTCCATTGTCACCAGCACAGGCATCGCGCCGCAGATTGTCCAAAGCGAATACATCTAATTGAGATTGAAGGTGCTGATAACAATATCCGAGATGATATTGACACTGATCATAAGGATATTGACAATTCCAAGGATATTGACACTGCGGATATTGACTTCACCGATGCGGAGCCCCCAGATGATGCTCTTCTTGTCCTCAAGGATGCGTCACCAGCTGTTGAGCATAAGTGGTTGCGCAAAAATATTTTCCGTTCCACAGGAGTGATTCAGGGACAACACTGCACGGTTGTTATTGACAGTGGAAGTTGTGAAAATCTCATCTCCCAGGCTCTTGTTGATCGCCTTCAATTGAAAGTTTTTAAGCATAACCGTCCTTATTTTGTCAAATGGCTAATGAATGGTGATCGAGCGCATGTTCGACATACTTGCAAAGTTACTTTTGCTATTGGTGAGACTTACACAGATACAGTCCAGTGTGATGTGCTACCTATGGATAGTGGTGATATTTTATTGGGCCGTCCTTGGATGTATGACAAGAATGAGACTCATGGTATGCGCGATAACACCTATACATTCATGCATGGTGGACAGCAAGTTACTCTTCATCCTGAGAAACCACAACCACCAAAGAAAAATTCCTGGAAAGCTGCCACAAAGGATGTCCTTCATGTCCAACACATTTACATTGGCAAGGCCCCCAGCAGCCCCTCTTCTAATTAGATTAGGATTATTATTATTATCATTAGGAAAGTTTCTATTTTTAGCCTAGGGTTTTTTTGCTTATTAAGATTGTTTTACTATATATATGGCTTTGTAGAGAAGAACTTCTCAGATTGGATTGATTAATAGATTTGGGTTTTTTCCCAGAGGTGTTTCCTCGTGTGTATTGAAGTCTTCGTGACGATTCGAAGTGTCGTTGGACACGTGCTCCGGCACCTCCACGTAGCCCTAGCCCTTGGGCTGCATCATCTCCTGTCGCTGGGTTGTAGCTGTTGGGTATTTCGTGCTAGTCCCTGTTGGCAATATGAGGCTTGGAGAATGGTGGTGGGTTTGACAAAGGGAAGAATCATTGGAACGTCTCCTTAGCTGTGATTTGGGTCATCTGGAAAGAAGGGAACTTGAGGCGCTTTAAGTGGTTTTCCACTACCGAGGACTCTTTGGTGGATAAAATTCTATGTGGCGTCTTGGCTCTGTATTCTAAGACATATCAGCAGGTACAATCATAACATACCAGCAAGAAGCGGCATTCTCTTCCCCTCAGATCCATCAATCTCACCCTATGTGGTCTCCTCTTCTGCCAGGTTTGTTCAAGATCAATTTTGATGAAGTGGGGTTGGTAATCCAGGCTTGGCTAGATTGGAGGAGGTGTTTATAAGAAGACAGACCTCTTTGTCCTGAATTTCGATGGGGTTCTAGGCCTTTTTTGCTTTGCTCTGGTTTGTTTGTGGATATGTAGATTTTTAGCATGTCTCAAATGCTGTTTGGTTGTTTTTAATAAAATCCACACATGCATGCATGCGGGGGGGAAAAAAAAAGAATGATAACCAGCAAAAACTTTAAACATCATTTAATATCTCCCTTTCTGGTATTACTCTTTTAAGCAATTTGGGTATTTGGATCAACAGAACTATTTGAACTAAGTGCATCATTGAAAGTGAAGCACCCATTCTATGTACAGCAGGAGATAAGATAAGAAAGCTGGAGACTGTGTTCATCACCAGAGAATAGATATTCTGTTCCTGAACACCACATTCAAATAACCACATCAGTGAAAGATCTTCTCATGAATAGTAGTCAATTCTTGGTTCAGTTCAATTAACCTTGCATGTAGGTGCCACTCGAGATGTTGCACCCCGCATATAGGACGAAGGAGCCAATGATTATGTTTTTTTTTTCTTTTTCCAAGGTATACAGGATCAGTTTTCTTTGTTATATAGACTCTCTTCAGCAGTCAACTTTGCTAAGTTTCAAAAAGAGGCTAGGTAGTTGTAGTGTTTTTGCAAGTGAAGGATATTAGTGTGTCAAGTGGTCCGAGACATTATTCTCTTCATTTCAGTGAAACTTACATATGGATTTTTATCTGGCTATGGATGTGCTAACCCGGAAGCTGGTTGCATGTTGCTACTGTGAAGCAGCGCAGGGGACAAATAAATGATGATCATGCTTTTTCCAAGGTTTACAAGCAAGGAGTTTTAGGTATTTTCTTTTTGGATTTGGAAAGGAAACTCAACTTAGTAATTACAAGTTCCAATCCAATGGAGAGGAAAAGAAGGATGTAAGCTGGGTTTCTCAATCAATCGGACAAAGGAGACTCAACATGGATGACAATTATCTTGGAAAACAGGGTCCATCGGGATTGGAGGAACTATTAGGAAAAATATTGGGCAATAAATCTTGGCTTTCTCAGGAGTCATTGTAATAGGGATGATTCCCAAAAAGCTGACATTGAAGCAGTTAAAGGAGTAAGATTGTTAAGAAAGTACATTCTCCAGGCTTTGCTGATAGAATCAGGTTAACTTCATGCTTTAAAGTGGGCACTGGGTAGCTCCCAGTCCCACCCCATAAGGACCGCAATGATCAAGGACAAAAGAATGTAGAATGCTTTGATGAATATATCTATGTTGCAAAATCCAATAGAGAATAAAGCAAAGAAGCAGACTTCTCCTTGACAAGAATCAAAGTATCCGGTAGAGAATGATGCCAATCAGGCCCTAAATATCCTAATCCTAGTAGTAGGTGTGGAGTATCCAGTGGACCGGCCATTTACAGATTGCTATTTAAAAAGCGCTCATGGGAAATTCTCACCACAAAGTTGCAACTTGTAAGGAAGAGAACCAGATTACGTTTAACTTGTATAAACTAAAACTAACAGAACTAGAATCCAATGAAAGATAACCAAATTGAGCCAATTTACTGTATGAACTAATTGTTATTAACTAGCAGAACTAGAATACAACAAATAATAACCAAATCGAACTAATTTGCATTGTCAATCGGATGAATCTTACCACACTAGTTACCAAAAGCCTGTAGAGAGTACTCCAAGACCTTCGGGTGCACCTTGATCTTCCGCGGGCTGAAACCAGACAAATAAAGGCCATCCAAGCTCCTGACTCGAGAGAGCGCGACATACACCATCCCACAACCAAAGGCCCTGGAAAGATTGGTGTGCAGGCGATCAAGGGTCATTCCCTGGCACTTGTGAATGCTGAGAGCCCATGCCAGTGTAAGGGGAACCTGCCGGCGGGTTGCCAATACCACATCTCCATCCATCACATCCCATGAATCCGGTTCCACCACTATCTCCAATTTCGAATCGAATTGCACTCTAGGCAGCACCAGCCTAGCGCAGATGCTTGAAAGCACCTTTTTCTTTGATTTAACGAATCCGGTGACCGTCCCTGTCGTGCCATTCACCAATCCATTCACTGGATCAAGGTTCTTGAGCAGCATTACGCGGGCGCCCAAAGAGAGTTTTAGCTCTTGGGGCGCAATTCCCTGCTTGAGCTGCTTCTTTGCAGACTCTCCGCCTTCATCCCGCGCAATGTAGGTGATAACTTCCCCTCCCAAGCTTCTCAATTTCTCCTCATTCACCGTCCTCACATCTTCATTCCTCGGGTAAAGGCGCGTCACCTCCTTATCCCTCTCTCGGAAATCAGGCTCTACAAAGCAGCTACTCAGCAGGCGAAACCAGTCGACATCGCCACCGTGCCCTTTTCTTATTGCCTGCAGCAATTCGACCAGCCGGGCGTCCGACTGCCGGAAAACATGGGTGAACTCGACCTGGAGATCGAAGCTCTTGCCCCAGCAATCCGCCTCGAAAGCGAATTCCCTATCCGGGTCCGGCGAGTTGACGGGCGGGAGCTGGAAGAAGTCGCCGGTGACGACGAGCTGTATCCCGCCCCACACCTTCGACCCCCGGCGGAGCGAGCGGGCGACGAACTCGAGCCGGTCGAAGAGCCGGCCGTCGATCATGGAGATCTCGTCGATGACGAGGGCCTTGGCGGCGAGCCACCGCTTGAGGGCGGGTCGGTTGCGGGAGACTTTGCGGAGGAGGGAGTCGGGGTCGCGGTCGGTGGCGAGGCCGACGCCGGCGAAGGAGTGGAGGGTGAGGCCGTTGAGGGCGCAGGCGGCGACGCCGGTGGACGCGGTGACGAACACGCGGCGGGGGGAGTGGAGGAGGCGGAGGCGGCGGATGACGTGGTGGAGGAAGGAGCTCTTTCCGGTGCCGGCGGAGCCCGTGATGAAGACGGAGTGGCCTTCCGCGATCGCGTTCAGCACCTCTTCCTGCTTCTCAGTCAGAACAACTTTAGCTGATTCAATATCATCAATAGGCGGCGGCGGCGGCGGAGGCGGCGGCGGCGGAGGCGGCGGCGGCTTAGGGGTTTTTGTAAAGTTTAGTAGGGTTTTGGGTTTGGGTTTGGATTTGGGGGTTTGGGTGCGTAAAAATTGATGAATGTGGAAGCAGTAAGAAGGGTTGCTATTTGAGAATCTGCATAAAAATGATACAGAAGGAAATGATGAGAGTGAGCAGAGTCTCCTTGGAGGAAGAAAAAGAGATAAGCTCATTGCATTGGTTTTGATTTGATTTGTCGTTTACATGATGTGGGGTTCAAGTTGAAGTTTTGAAGACATCTTCAACTGCCCCCACTTCCCCTCACCCCCGCCCTTTTCTGATCTTCATTCTCCACGTTTCCGCCCTCTCTGCAGCCCATTAATTCCCTCTCTCTCTCTAGCGCCGTGATGTGTGTATATGAACTTCCTAACCTAACCACCCCTTTGCTTAATGGATGCACACCAGTGGTGGAACCATAGTCCATCCAATTAGACATACACACCCCCCTAAGTTTCCCTTACTTCTAGGTTTTCATCCATTGAAATGGGTTCGACTGTTGGATTCGTTGATACTCATTTTAGTGGGTTATGAATAACTAAATTTGTAGAGTCCAAATGGAGATAATTAGGTTTAAAATTGGAATTAATTTTTTAAAATTAAGGAACAGGAAGATCTTTTCAACACCCAAGTCTCGCTTTAGATACTAGTACAATAACCCATACTTAGCATGGCTAATTTCATACAATTTAAATTAAAAGTGTATATATCGAAAAGGTTATAAAAGTAAAAAGAGGATATAAAAGGTAAGGCTGAGAAGATTTTTTGTTGAAAAAAAGTATAATTAAAAAAAAATAAGAGTAAAAGTGAGTAGCTTGATAAAATAAGAGAGATAAAAAGATAATTGCAGAAAATGACATAGCGGGGACAAAATCTGAAAGGTTTAAAAAAGTTAAAAGAGATAACTTATTATCAAAATCATAACCAAATGTTCAAGCATAAAAGACGCAGGGCCTATAAAAAAAGACCTCATGTTGAGGCATGCACACTACTACCAGCTGTGCGTAAACTCTAGAGGCTTATTCAAATAACCATTTGCTGGAAATCAAGTGAAAATTTCACCTTATGAAAAATTAACCCATGGGAACATCCGATTTTGACTAAAAAGACGTGGGGCCCATAAAAAATACCGGACCCCTTACAAATTCAGCGCAACTTCGTTTGTATGTCGATGTGTCAACAGGTGAGATTTTCTCCCACGTAAATGTCTCGAATGAATGCCCATATCCTAGCCGTCCACCATGTATCTCCATCACCATCCGCCGAACACGAAATCCAACGGTCCACACGCAGCACGGCCCACTCCGTCTCCACCTCCGTTTCATCATGCTCAACCATGGCCCACATCCTCCAGATCCACGCCCGAGCCATCAAGCTCGGGCGGGCCGAGGACTCCTTCCTCTGGAACACTATAATGCGAGCCCTTGCGCGCACCGAGGCACCGCGACGCGCCCTCCATCTGTTCGACGAAATGCTCCAACGAGCCTCCGTTCCTCCCGACAAGTTCACCTTCCCCTTCGCTCTCTCCGCCTGCGCTCGCCTCCGCGCGCTCGACGAAGGCTCGCAGCTCCACTCTCTCGCTCTCCGGTCCGGCCTCGCCTCGGACCCTGTCCTCCAGAACGCCCTCATCCATATGTACGCGCAGAGCGGGTGCCTCCACTCCGCCCGGCAGGTGTTCGACAGAAATCCCAAGCGAGATGTTGTCTCTTGGAACTCGTTGATTGGTGGGTACTTGAGGCAGGGCCGTGTCGACGAAGCGAGTCGGCTCTTCTCCGCTATGCCCCACCAGAGGACCGCCTTCTCTTGGAATGTTATGATCTCTGGCTGCACCCAGGCTGGGCGGCCTGAGCTCGCGCTTTCGCTTGTTCGTCGTTTGGACCCAGAATTCAATTGGAGCGACTCGGCCATATCACTCACCAGTTTGATCAAAATGTATGCGGAGAGCGGGGAGGTTGATGCTGCACGCCAGGTGTTTGATTGTATTCGCGAGAGAGATGTTGTGTGTTGGAGCGCGATGATATCCGGATATGTGCGAAATGGGCATCATGTGGAAGGGTTGAGACTGTTTAGAGAGATGTTGACGGATTCTGAATTGGTAAAGCCTGATGAGGTGATGATGGTTTGTGTTATCTCGGCATGTGCCCACTTGGGTGCTCTTGATCAAGGGAGGTGGGTGCACGCATTTATCCGGAAAAACATGCCATCGATGAGATTTGAGGGTGAGCTAGCTTGTGCTCTCATAGACATGTATTTGAAATGTGGAAGTGTCGAAGACGCACTTTTGGTCTTGAATGAGGTGTCAATGAGGGATATTATGGTGTGGAATTCTATAATCTGTGGCCTAGGCATTAATGGCCGTGGAAAGGATGCGCTTAGGTACTTTGAAGAGATGCTGAAATCTGGCATCATGCCTGATGGAGTTACCTTCGTCGGCATTTTGAATGCCTGTTCTCATGCGGGGTTATTGGTTGAGGGGCAAAGATGTTTTCGGCTCATGAGATCTTATGCAATTGAACCTGATATTAAGCACTATGGATGCATGATAGACCTCCTTGGACGGGCAGGGCTTGTAGATGAAGCCAAAACACTGGTTCAGAGTATGCCTGTGAAACCAAATGTTGAAATATGGGGTGCTTTGCTTGGGGCATGCCGAAGACATGGCAATGTTACTATAGCCGAATGGGCGGCAAGGAATCTCATTGAATTGGATCCTGATCATAGCTCTTGTCATGTGCTTCTGTCGAATGTTTATGCTGCAGCGGGGCAATGGAACAAGGTGAGAGATGTGAGGAAAATGATGAGAGCTAAAGGGGTGGAAAGGGTCCCTGGATGCAGTTTGATTGAATCCAAGGGCAATGTATATGAGTTTGTAGTGGGAGATGTGTCACATCCACGAGCTGAAGAGATATATTCCAAGTTGCAAGAGATGATTGAATATCTAAAGATGGAAAATCATGTATCAGACACATCACAGGTCCTATTTGATGTTGAGGAAGAGGAAAAAGAAGTTGCCCTCGGTTATCATAGTGAGAAGTTGGCTCTTGCTCTTGGGCTCATTGACACAAGTCCAAGGGATACCATTCGCATTGTGAAAAACCTGCGTGTTTGTGAGGATTGCCACTCTGCCATGAAACTTATATCTCTTATTTATGACCGGGATATCATCTTAAGGGACCGCCATCGCTTCCACCATTTCATGGAGGGATCCTGCTCTTGCATGGATTATTGGTAAAAAAAAAAAACAAAAAAAAAGGCAGCCCAGTGCACGAGGCTTCCCCCACCGTGGGGTCTGGGAAGGGTCTGATGTACACAGCCTTAACGCCCCCTGCAGCCTTTTACGGGGAACCACTTGGCCACTTGTCTGTTACTTTTAAAATTGACAAACATTCATACTAGGTATATGTGGGTGTCATTGTTATGGATTTTGAACTAGCACCCCCTGAGTCTTCTTATACTTCTTGTATTCAGTACATCCTCCCTAAATGTAATTCTTCCCACTTGGTGAAATCCTTACTGCTCCAGCAAAAGTTGTGATTATCCGTCGACATAGCACAAACACCACTCCAATAGGAGCTGCTAGAGAAAGCTGCTTATTACCGCATGAGAAATTTTTGTGGTCCTACAGCTTGGGAAGGCAAGCATTTTGTTGGTGGTATTACTGTTATCTTCATTTGAATTGATACTTACAGGTGATGTCTGCATTTTGGGGGAGGAATTGCGTGTGTCTGCATTTTAGGGAGGAATTGTGTATGCACTTTTGATATGGGTGATTTCAAGCTGACACCTGATATGGGTGATTTCAAGCTGACACCCGATATTCTGCCTTTAAGAGCCAATCAAAGCAATAGATGAGTGGCTGAAATTATGACATATCGCGGATCTAGAGGAGAAAAAAGGATAATGTTCCATCATCAAATATCCCATCCTGCATCCAAACTTTAGAAGAACATCAAGAGGGAGAATGACTGCCAAAAGAATGTCCGTGTGGTTTGCTGTTCTTTCATTTATTTCTTTGTAAAGAAAACAGTAATTATTTTTAAGATTAGGGTTGGTGCTATTGTAGAGAAAAATAAACAAGAATAGAAAGTAGAATCGCCTCGACTTGCTGTGGAACATGCAGAAGCAGATGATTCACCCCTTGAAGGACATGTGCTGCGTTGTAGGCTGGAAAGAACTGTGACTTGGGCTCAGTTGGTTGGGTGTCATTGAATTGAACCAATTCCCTGTATATGTGATCTTGTGTTGCTTCTGGAAATGGTCATTTCATTTGGTGTCTCATCAACCCTAGTGTGCAGACCATTAGAGACATTTAGAGGCATTGTATTGCGACGATGGCCTTTCCCACAAGTCCAGCTGCAATAGTGGAAAACCAGTGTGTTTAAGACAGTAACAGTTTTGACCTTTTCTTTCTCTATATTTGGCATTTCTGATAATCAGTTATTCATCAAAGTGTTTGTATGTTAAAAATATGTGGAATGCTACAATCAAGCCTTCCTACACTTTGGCTTTCTGTTTATTTATTTATTTTGTGATGTTCTTTAATCTCCTTGTCGTTTTTAATAAAATTATCATGTTACTAATCAGAGAGATAAGAAAGAAAAGCCTACAAGCAAGTCTTCCTACATTTGGCTTTCTTTTTGTTTTATTTGTAATGTTTGTTTTTCTAATCTTCTTGTCTTCTTTTATAAGAAATAAAAGTGTCCTGTCGCCGATCATGATGATCATAAAACTGCAAGCATCTTGAACAGTTGCCCCTTAATGAGGTTGTTGCTAGTTGCTCTCAGCAATTAGGGCCAGGCCTTGAGTAAGACCAAGGGGAACTAGGTTCAGGTTTCATTTTTACCTTTTTTTGGGATATTTAGAGGCCGGTCCCTATAAATGATTTCATACTGCATTAAGTCCAACTACATTTTGCTTAACCCACCAAAGTCCAACTAAATTAATTTAATATTACAATAGGTCATATTAGTTAGTATTTAGGACAAACGTGATGAAAATACCTGTCTTTTATTGTAATTGTATTGACGTTTACAACAAGTGACGTCACTTGTACTTTTTCTTTTTGCAACCTTTAAAATTTTGTAACTTTCATTACATTTATTTGTTTGTAATTAATAATTTGGAATCCTTTTTTCGAGATCTACAAAATAAGATTCATGTTGGTTATTTAATTCCAAAAAAAAAGAAAAATTTATCTATTTGGTATATTTCTATTGAAAGTAACAGATAAAATCTGTTGAACGCATTGAATAAAGATATATGAAAAGGGGCCATCTCTAAGATATTGAATTGGATGGATTTAACACCGGCTAGGTGCGATTAAATGTCACTAATCAAATAACTATTCATGCAATTAAATTTTTTCGATTATGATCACAATAATCCATCATGTGGCCGCCATATCAATAGTCCTCACAATTCTTCTTCCTATCTCCAACATGGGTGGTTCTCTAAAAAATGGATAAACCTGTTTGGCATTTTTATATTGAACTTAATAGATTTTATTTATTTGAACTAACAAAAAAAATCTGTTAAACTCAACAAATAAAACCTATTCAGGCTAACATGAAATGCCAAACAGATAAAATCTGTTAAATTCAATAGATAAAAATTTCTGTAGACAAGAAATGCAAACAAAATTTGTTAAATGCAATAGATAAAATCAATTTGGTATTTTTCTATTGAATTGAACAGATTTTATCTGTTTGAATCAACAGATAAAATCTGTTTGGGCCAATATGGATTACCAAATAGATAAAATATGTTAAACTCAACAGATAAAATCTTTGTAACATTTATTGGATGCAAATTCGCACAATTGTGGGTGTTTCATTTTCTATAATCCAAGTCTCTTTGTGATTACATTAACCACTTTTTGTTTGCATGTTTATAGGTATAAATGGCTTGATTACATATAAATAAGTAGCTTGTGCCAGCATTTTATTTGTTTGAACTAACAGATAAAATCTGTTCAACTCAACAAATTAAATCTTCTGTGGGTCAGCAACCATATTATATTGGTACATGTTTAGGATTTGTGAGATTCATTGTTATGCGTAGTTGAACAAATGATTTATCATTGGGTACACAATGTCGCTATCATGTCTACTATAATGTGAGTGTAAATTCATATTTGTGATTCTGTGAGCATTCAACTTTTGTTGCATTTAGTTGTAAGTGATTCAATAAGTGGTTAAAATTTTCAAACAAATTGGTGCAGAGTAGATAAAGGCATTATATCAGTATGCTAAGTTTGAATTTGAGTGTGGAAACTACTCTAGTGCAGCTGAATATTTGTATGAATATTTGCGTCAGTACCGAGCTTTATACATGGATAGCGAGAGGAGCTTGAGTGCTTTATGGGGGAAACTTGTAGCTGAAATATTGATGCAAAGTTGGGATGTTGCCCTTATTGTGATATCCTGGAGTCTCATATCGACCGTATAAAGGAACGTGATTAGGATTATATGTATATCTTGCACCCTTACCTTGTATGAAGCCTTTTTGTGGGTTGAAGTCACTAAAAGCAAAAACGTGAGCTCCATGAGCTAAAGCGGATAATGTCATACATGTGCTTAACTGGTTGAAAGAGATAATTAATTCAAAGGTTTGTGTGCATGCAAATATATTGAAGCATTTTGTTTTTGTTCTTTTCTCCATTTTTGTAAGTTTAGAGGGGAACAGATCACTTCATTAATGAGAAATAAGTCTAAAAGAGCATAAATAGGAACTTATAAGAAAACCAAACGTATTACAAGACCACTCCCCTTGAACTAATGTGGGATGCTAATACAGCACAATTCTTTCCAACATCACATAAAAATAAAGTAGATAGCCATTGAAAGTGCTTCATAATGACAAGAGATCAATATATAACCTCAGCTTGAGCCTTCATAGCCACCTCGTTCATAGAATCCAATGTGTTTTGGATATTACAGTTATTCTGCTCAAGCAACAAAAAAACCATAAACAACTACAAGACTAAGCCACCACAAAGCACAGCCTTGAGGATTTGAAAAACTATAATTCCATGAATCCAGTAAAGCATAAATAGACACTGGCATCATCCACTTCTAGAAGGCTAAAAAAATATTAGATTGCTGAAGTAGACAAATTGCGAAACAGATAAAATCTATCTGTTTTGGGATTTTTCTATTGAACTCAACAGATAAAATACCAATATATTTTATCTATTTGATAAGATATCATCTGTTGGAAATAAAAAGGGAGAAGAATAGATAAAGAGATAATGAACCCCACAACCCAAAAAAAAAAAGATAATAATAAAAAGAAAAAACAAAAGCAAAACGGATAAAATTTATGTAATGGAATCTAAAGATAGGGAAATTTAAAAAAAAAAGATTTTTTTTTTCTGTTGACTTCCTGAAGCAGATAAAATCTATCCGTTGGCATCCTCAAATGGATAAAATCCATGTCATGAAAATGAAAGAGATGAAATCTAATTTTTAGAGAACGTGAATAGATAACATCTTTTTTGAAATTAATACAAAACTGACTCAATATTCAAAATATAAAAAAAGATTGAAATTAAAAAAAATAATTTGAAAAAAATAGATTAAAAAGAACAGATTGAAATAAAAAGATAGATTTAAAAAACAGATCGAAATAGAATAACAAATTGAAATAACACACAGAGTTAATATATTTCAATTAACACGCACATTTTATCTGTGTCAATTAAATTTGTTTGGCTGTGACCACAAATTTGTGGTGCTTCGGAGCATCTTATATTAAGCCTTTGTACCCACATGAGTTTTGCAAAGAGAAACCACTGCCCAAGCCTTTTCTTTTGAGATGACTGGTTGATGGAGACCGGAGGGTGGTGAGAAAGCTACAACAAGGAGCTTTGTCTGGGGACGGCTTCCTTAGCGATGACCTGCACCAGCGCTTTACATGGCCGATGGGCTTCTCCTCAGGCGACGATCTAACACTAGCGCTTTGCATCTTCCTTCGCCGAAGTGCATCGTTGCACCTTCGCCGTGCCTACTCTAGTCACTGTTGTTAGATCGGAGAGAGAGGAGACCAAGACATGGGACTGGATCCCTTCTCCTTCTTTGTTTCTTCTCTAGCTGCAACCAGAAACAGAGATGGGAAAAACAGACCCCTTCTATCTTCATATGAAAGAAGGGTTATGGTTGTCATTTGTCAGGGTTTATTTTTAATGAGGGACCTAATGTGGTAAAGGAAAATATCCTGGATGTAACGTAGTGTGGTAAAATATTTAGGGGGCTATGGCAGAAGCTCCCTTATCTTTTCCTAGCCTAAACACATCGCGGCTATATCTGTAGTGGGCCCAAGCTCAAGGTAGTTGTCATTTGGCAAGTCTCCTATACATGGGTAGATTGTAAGTTAGTGTTTACTTGATGACATATGTGTGCAGTTAGGTTGCTCCATCTAGGGGTGTCATTTAGGACCCCCAACCTACACCCAACTAGTATTTCTGTTCAGCCTGCACCTGCTTAGGGTTAGGTCAGGTTGGCCTGCCTAAACTTGCATTATGATGTGGGTTAGTTTAGGTCAACCCACACTGATTGCTTCATTTAAGCACTACGGTTCTCTCTTCTTCTTCTTCTTATTCTTTTTCTTTTTCTTTCAAGGTGGATTCATGGATTTTATTATTATAAAGAAACAAGACATCAAGAAAAACAATGTAATAGAAGCGCAAAGCACAATCTATTACATGGTATTCTTACAATCAATCCAAAGTAAAGCACTTGAATTGTCTAATCTTCCCTTTCTTTTCTTCTTTTTTACTTTTCTTTTCTCCTTTCTCCTTAATTCTTTTGTCCCTGCAGCTCAGTGCACACCATCTAGGTCAACAACTCTCTTTTAGCTAAAAATGGTTTGGAAGATTTTTAAGCAACAATTGTTGTGGAGAATGAATTGATGGAGGTTTGCAAATTGATTAGTAAACAAAATTGGAAAGTTATTCTAAGGTGATAGTGTTCCCTCCTTTGTGAAGAAAAACGAAATAGAAAATAACAAAAAATGGAAAGTAGGTTCTCAAAAGTCATGTGATATTACATGTTAAACTTAAAGGATCTACGGGTTAATTGGGTTGAGAGTGTCATTCCTAACCTGACCCATTTCCATGCGGGCCAAGAACATTTGACCCTAACCCGACCTGCATATTTCACTGGTCGGGTTTGACAGGTCAAAAGCGGGGTGGGTTAGGGTCAGATCTATGGGTCGTGTCACATTTTCCCGGATCTAGACTTCCATCCCCAGCCTAACAGTAACGGCCCTAACCTGAGCATGGCCTACAGGGGCCTGATTTGAGCTGTGTTTTAAACCCATGGTCTGGATGTTTTAAATGAGCTGCATCCAGCCTGATTTTCAGTGCAAAGTTGTACGTGAGTCGAATGTGGTTTTTTTTTTTTTTTTTTTTTAAGATGTGGGAGGCAATTAGGGACATTTTGCACTGACTTTAGAAGATCAAAATCACTTTCTTTCTTTCCTTCTTTCTCTCTTTTTTGATCTAAGCATTTGAAGATCAGTGGTATTATTAATCTGACTGTTAATATCTAAATGAAACACAACACACATCTTCAAATTTATAACTCTCTAAAATTATTTTTCATATTCTTAAAAATTTATACTACGTTTCTCATTTTTTTCTGAAGTTTATTGCGCCTAGGGTGAGACTTTGTCCAGCACGGTCAAGTCAGCTTGACTCGGTAATGAGTCATGAGTCCCATTTTGTGACTCATTGGTACACCCAAGTTCGATTTTTAAAATCTTGCATGGGACCGATGTTTATGGATGTTCTATTTCTTGCAATCAAGGGTGTCATTGGAGCGCTTGCCTGCATCATGATGATGAATCTAAACCTCACAATAACAGAAACCATGCGTATTGATTAATTGTTCCTGTGGGACGTAGTCAAGTAGCCTTTGAATCGGTTTGACTTTTCTGGTGGGCCTTGCGTTTCTAATCATCATATTCTACTTTAATAATTATGAGAAAGATAGAGCATTATTTAACCAAACTTAGGGATAAATTCTCTGTTGTTAGGCATGTGGATAGTGCTGATATTGGAATCTAGAGTCATTCCATTTCAGGGCTCATTCTTTATATATATATATATATATATATATATATATAAAGCTAGCACAATAACGTTCGTTTCTACTCTATCTAACCATTTTTTGAGATTTTTGTACAATTACATAACAGTATGTATGGTATAGTAATTGGATTAGTTATTTAAATATTCAAAAGGTATGAGTTCGAATTACATCAACTCTGCTTTTTATAGCTGTTAGCTTAATAAAAAGTCAGCTAGAACACATTACAAATTAGTGCAGCCTACAGCGAAGCCGATTAGACAAGGCTAAGGTGTATTAAAAAAAAACCAGCTTCACCAGACATTATAAGTCATCTGATTCAAAATGATAAAAATTAAAGGTCAAACAAGATTATTTTAACTATCAACATTCTTAAGTTCTCCCATAGAGTTGAATTTATATATATATATATATATTATGAGGGATATATGCACATAAATATTGTTATAAACATATATATATCCTTAATCTACAGTTCGTTCATCTAAGAAGGCAAGTAGATCCTACAAACTTGCTACATTCTTGGACATAGGTCCAAATAACAATATTAGACCTCATGACCAATGTAAATCGGATCCATTGGCGATTGTTAAACTTTGCAGGAGGGGTCCACTGCCATATTGCAAGTTGTAAGCGCCCTCTAAATGAGATAAGCAAACCACCCCTCACATCCATTTGAGGGGTGATGTGATGGGTGCAGACCCAAGTTAGGCAATTGAATTTTGGAAACAAACTTATAATTTTCATGTGGATTGTAGGTGTAGACGTAAAATTCTTATTTAGATTTTTCAAGCAAAGACAAAAATTCTATTTTAATTTTAACAACAGATCAAAGTCGATGGGTGCAACCGCCGACAAATGGTTGTACCCCAGGCTGCCCCTGCTCACATCCTCTACCTCTCCTCACGCCAATTAGATCTACGTAAATGGTCCTTTCCTCTTGCTTACATAAAGAGAAATTGATAGTGATAAAAAATAAACACTTCCATCTTCTTCGTGGCCTTCAAATATTCTTTGTATTGGGTGAATGTAGTAAGGTGCCAAGAAACCATTCTGCAAACGAAAAAGGAAAGGACAAGGAGAAGAAACCATTTTAAAGATCAAATCCATCTATCAAGACGGGGAAACCATTTCAAAGATCAAATTCGTCTATCTGGTAGTTCTCTCGTCAGGCATCAAAATCAAAAGCCAATGCACATTAAGAATTGACCGCAATAGGGTGATTCATTTTGGTTGCATCATTGTCACAGAATAATGAAATAATAGCATATATTGGCCATTTGGGTCTCCATTGACCCATTTGAGATGTACGTATCTGCCATACAGGAGATGACAGTGAAAATGGGGTGTCGCATTAGTCTCGTGTTGATTTCTTCCCAATGGAAAGCCTGTCAGCCCCGCTACTAAATTTTTGTGAGAATTGGCTAGTCCTGGATTAAGTTCCATGCCATGTTTGTCGGCCACATTTGATGATTTAGTGCTCACTCCATTAAAAAAGACAGGGCCCACGTGACATTGATGGTCTATGATTGATCAAAAAAGTTACGAGGAATAGTAGAATGTAAAAATTCAGCCAATGGCTTGCCATCATCATTTAAACGACAGCTACAACTAAAGCTGACCATTTTGAGCGATAACTCGATATTGTGTCTATGATTCTTTGCACAAATTGATTTTGATAGATGCCTAACTAGGAAGAAAAAAAAAGTAACTTTCGAAATAATTTGCTTGGTAGTGTCAAATTCTTCTATTCTTTAAGCTTCCAATACCAATAGGTAACTACTTGCTTAAAGCGATATATGGGTAAAGTTTAATATACAATACCAAAATCCGTTTTCTATGGAAATCCACAACCATGGGTCGTATTTTTTGAAATTGTCTTTTTGAAAAAACGACAGCCTATACCTATTGGAAAAATCAAAAAAAAAAAAAAAATACGACCTAAAAAACAGCGGCCATGAGGCCATTGTTTTTGAAGAAATGATTTGAGAAAAAACGATGGGCCCATGATTGTCATTTTTTACGAAATTTGATATAATGATATATCTATTGTCAATATCGTCACCCCTTATTCAACTATTGCTATTGTTGTGATAAATGTCTTGCATTTTGTGGTGGCTTATTTTATGGGGGTATTTTGGTAACTTGACCAGGTATAAATATTCTCCAATAGGGTTGTTTAAGCTTAATCTTACAGAAAGTAAGGAGAGTAAAAACCCCTTACAATGCAACCTGATGAAGAAACCAATTTTCTTTCTTATTGTGTTCTTATTTTGTTGTTGCATCATGACTGCATTCGCAACAAATATCCATCTAGGTGGGGCCTATTAAAAATGCAATTTTTCTCTTTCTGAGCATTTCAAAAATTAGTAGGCCCTCTCGTGGTGGGCCATGAGAACTTTGTTTCTTGGTTAGTTGATGAAGAGTAGGTATGTTTCCCAGCATATGAAGTCTCTCTGTCACCTTTAATTTTCCCTTTGAATCGAATCTACTTTAATTTAATTCCCTTTCTTCTTTTCTCTGCAGAAGTTGGAAGGGATTCCTAAACACGTACTGAAATCTACTCTTTAAGATGATAAATAATGTTAATAAATTCTTAATTCTTCCCCTTGCAAAAGAGCATAATTTTAGGTGCCACTCATGTTGGGCCCCCCATCATCCATGTCACATCATGATGGATGGATGGTTGGATGGAAGGGCATATATACCATGGAGAAATGCATATGGATCGAATTGCACCTTGATTTAATAATCAGCCATCTCACTAGGGCCCCCAAAAGAGATGGTTAGAAAATTTTGTTCCACTTGCAAATGAAAACATTGGACACCTACCATGAGGTGTAGCCCTATATAAAAGTAGGCACATATCTATCAGCGTGCAATTCAGCATCAACTCCCGGCGAAGTATCATAAATTTATTTATTTATTAATCATGTTTGAAGGGAAACGACTGCAGCTTGTAGTTACCATTATTGATCAAGTTGATAAGAAGTGTCCAATGAAAAATTCTCTTTTAGATCTAAGTACTCTTTTATATGTAAGAAGAGTGAAATCTACTTCAATGAGTTGTTTGATTACATTCATTTGCATATATAAATAATTTATAGATCTAAGTGCTTATTTATGCATTACAGCGTATATAAGCATTGAAAAGGGTGTGGTGGTGAAGCCCTTGTAGTGAATCATTTGCGTATCTGAGGAGCTGGTAAAAGGTTGTATATGTGAATGAATAAAAGGTGCTAGAAACAATAGAGCTCGGTTCAGTACAAGTAGTGGGTTTGAGTCCCTTTAACCACTTCTTTTTTTTTTTTTTTAAAGTTTATGGGCCCCAAATTGGTAATCAAAGGTAAAATGATAGAAAGTACTTAAGAATTAAGGGTTTCTTTCTTTACTAAAATTCTAGATAGGAATTTGGCATTGTTGAGGTTTTTTTTTAACATTATGTGATGGTCCTGTGGCATTTAAAATGCTTTTCTTTCACCAAAATTCTAAGTTTTATCTACCTAAAAAATCTCAAATGACATTTTGAAATCTTGAAATTCTATTTTCTTTACTTTTTGTTGGAATTTCAAATACTCACATCAAAAAAAAGATTTGAAGTCTCACCCAAAAAAAACACGTTCGGAGAATTTAAAATACCCTATGCATAAATTCTTAAATTCTGGTGAAGAAACAGCCCTAAACAAAAATATACTTGGGTATGAATCTTTGAATCCCTCACTCACATAATAGAGAGATTTGAAATCTCACCTAAAAGGACAGCTTTCAGAGAATTTTAAATACCCCATGCATAGATTCTTGAATTCTAGTGAAGAAATAATCCGAAACAGAGATACACTTGGATATGAATCTTTGAATCCCTCACCTCATATAATAGAGAACTGAAATCTCATATAAAAAGATAGCTTTCGGAGAATTTAAAATATTCCATGCATAAATTCTTGAATTCTAGTGAAGAAACAATCCTAAACAGAGATATATTTGGATATGAATCTTTGAATCCCTCAACTCACCTAACAGTCCTAATAAGAGCCTTTAAATAAAATAAAAAAAAATATAAAGACACATATTGACACCCTATGCTAAGGGGCAAACGACCCGTCAGTTCCCCCACTTCACATGGAGTCTCATGGAGAGATGATACATTTATACTCCACCTCCGTGTCTTCTGTCTAAAGTCAGCTGTCAGATGTGTCATGTGTGGTAAAGGGTTCCGGCTTTTTCTCCTCAACACGTTACTGAGTCGGTGCAGGAGCATTTTCGTTATTGTTGTTGGTTGCTGGTATTGCTTTTTTAGGCGCAACCAATTGAACAGTGAAGAAGGGGTAAGGAGATCAGACTACACCCTTCCTTATTGAAGGCCAACAACCTTTCTGTATAACTCCGAAAGTCAGGTACTTAAGTCGAATTTACCATGCCATAAATACTGGTGAGACCCACGATACCAAAGGAATTTAGGGAACTTAGCCAAAAACCATCAACTTCTTATGGCAATGATTTCACCATTATTCATTTTTATATTGATGGTCAATTTCAAAGTGTTTGCCAAATATTCTAAGCAATGGATCATGCCTAGTTGTGATAGATCACCGACGAGTTGTGTATAAAACATAAACTTTATTTTGTATTCTAGACCGTCTCATCTAAGGAGCTATTTTTTTTTATATGAGGTGATTAACCAGGAAAAGTTCAAACCACTATTACAAGATCAAACCAAAAGCCAAAAAAAAAAATAAAAAACCACCTCCACCCCACCACTGTCATGATCCTATTCTCTGTGAGTTGATTCATATGTTTGTATGTGATGCAGGTAACACATTTTTGAGGATATTAATAATTACTTTTTTATTAGATAATTAATTTTACACGAAACAAATTATTTTTGGAGTAAAATTTGTGAATACTGGTATGGACATTCATTTTGAGTGACTTTCTCTTGGATGAATCCTATTGTGAATTCCACACCTTCCACTTTGAAATTCTACAAGTCAAAGCCTCAAGAGATCCAGACTTAATATAATCTCATGTGACAACAACACAACATGCAGTGCACTATGCATTACAAAGAATGTATATGCCTTGTTTCAACCAAAATGAAACCCAAAAATCAGAGCACTCAACCAAATCCAAGTTAACTTGAATTTCACTGTAATGGGGTCAAAATTTCACACAAGCAGTAGTACAACCACATCAGAGGGTTGAAAATGTTAGATGATGGCTATTTATACTGAGATTTCATGGGTCACTGGGCCATAGACTTGTGAGTTATTACACTTGCCACCAACCTGACTTGCCAAGTCATTCTAGGTACCTGTTGAGTCGGCAGTTGGGCCATGGCTTTCCCTTCACCGTTAATCCATCTAGATCAATGGCTGGCGATGCGTGTCAGATAAGCAGTCAAGAAGGTTCAGGTTAGGTGTGGTGGGTTTGAAAAAATAAAAACGCATCAAATCACCTGTATTGCTGTGTGTCTTTTCTCTCTTCTCCTTCCACTGTTGTGTCCACTGAAAGATAAAGAGATTCAGAGATCTAGATCTGGTATTCATCCCCATGGCTTCTAAACTAGTTCTAATCATTGTCTTCATCTTCGATCTCATCGCTTTCGGTCTCGCAATTGGAGCAGAGCAGAGAAGAAGCACAGTAAGCCTCCCTCAACTTCTAACTCAAATCTGTTCTCTTCTGATTTCTGTCATCTGGGTCTTGTAGATTTGAGTTTGAATTGAAAAACCCAGAATCCACTTTCTGCAATGGGGTGGGAATTAGTGTGTAATAGCAATCTGCTTCTTCCTTTCTGGTTTCTGCTATCTGGGCCTTTAGATTTGGAAATAACTTGAAACACCCAGAAGCTATTTTCTGCAATTGCGTGGGAACGTGTGTGTTACAGAGTATGGTTGGACATGATTTGAAGAACGCAGAAGCTGGTTTCTGGCATTCTGTGTCTTACAGATTTGAGTTTGATTTGGAAGACCCAGAATCCATTTTCTTCAACTGGGTGGGAATTAGAGTGTAACTGAAATCTTCTTCTTCCTCTCTGGTTTCTGTCATCTGGGTCCTTAGATTTGGTCATGATTTGAAAGACCCAGAAGCCACTTTCTTCAATTGGGTAGGAATTCTGCTGCTTTTTTTTGGGTTTCTGTCATATGGGTGTTTGGATCTGGGGCTGGTTTCTAAAACCCAGAATCAATTTCGTCAATTGGGTTCTTTCTGGGTGCAGGCAACTACGAAAACGGACCCGGAACAGAACTACAGGTACTGTGTCTATGACTCGGACATCTCGACGGGACTCGGAGTTGGGGCGATCCTGTTCTTGATGGCGAGTCAGGCGCTTCTTATGGTTGCGAGCAAGTGCTTCTGCTGCGGCCGGGGATTGAAGCCTGGAGGTCCCAGGGCCTGGGCTGTTATCCTCTTCATCTCCTGCTGGTAATTTACTCCAACACCTGCTGTGCTTGCTGAGTTGACCCGGTGGGTCGACTAGAAGAACTGTTTAATATAGCTTTCAGATCTAGCTTGTAGTTTTGATTTTTTTTGTCCTGGTTCTCATAATCATTGTTTTTAAACAATGAAAGAGATGACAATTGACGAAAATGACTGGAATGATATATGACCAGAAATGACTTGACTCGGTCATATGTTGGGTAATTGAATTGGGTTGGATGGGTCTGGACAAGCTTAATTAGATGAGTCGTGTCTAAGATTGACTCATTTTGACTTAGCTGAGTTCAACTGAAATGGGAAATGAATTCCTAGCCTTCATTTTTAACAACTTAAAAAATTCCCATCTATTGAATTTATATGTATTTTAATGCAAATAAAAAAGCCCTAACTGAAATGCAGATGCGAAATGAGATTTGAAGGTTGATGTGTTATTTTAAAGGTTTGAATTTTGGCAACTCCAATAGATGTGTCAAAATAATAGTCCTTTTTTTTCTTCAAAATATTTAGAAGAACTCTATTTTTTCAAACTTTTAAAGGCCCAAACATTAAGATTTTGAAAGAAAATAAAAAGCTGTAACCTTTTTGAACCTTCAAAATTTGGCATACTAAGGACTATTGCAAATGCCATGTCACAATTGGCATAGCCCTCAGAGCACCAAACCAATACCATTTGTTACTGTTTCAAGCCTACATGGCATTTGGACACCTCCTTTGGAGTTGCTCTGAGCCTCACGATTTTTTGGGTTTCTAGAATGATGGAAGTAAATTGCACTTGTGTGAAATTTAGAGCCCATTAGTTTGCATGGAATTGAATTCTTAGGTATACATGTTAAAATGGGTTCCAGCCAAAGACTATTGAAGTGCTGAATGGTGAAAGATCTAAGACGGAGATATAGACTGAACATGTACTATCCTAGGATTTGATTTGCTAGGGCAGTTGGTTGGGTAATTATTTTCTATTGAAGGGAAGATTATTTGATCACCATTTGTCAATTCTCAATCTTCGTAGAATACATTTTCTAGAATTTCTAGTATTTCAAAGAATCTGAATCCATGTGAACAAAAGGCTCAATGTAGATGGCATTGATGTAATTTTTTGAAAAATATTTATTTTAAGAATGCAGATTTATTTATTTTCAAAGAACCCGATTCCACACAAACAGACCATGCTCTTCCTTTCCTACATTTTACAATCTGGGCACTAAGTGCATATGATAAATCCAATCCACACATATCTCACTTCCGCAAAATGATCATTTTTGCCTTTAAAAAAACAGAATGATCATTTTTGACGACAGGACGTATACTATTGAAGTTAATAAATTGTTTTAGATGTGATCAATCAAATGGTGGTTCTTACTTTAAAGTAGCTTTTTTCCGGAACACCCTTTTATGCTTAAAGAAAGGTGGGCTAATTATACTGGTTTTGATTAGTGGGAGTATGCTTCCACTTCTCACTCTCATATGTTTGAGCAAGCTATAATGATTCTTTAAAATTTATAGATATCTTTTGTATTTTGGTAATTGTAAAGGCATACATTTATAGTAAAAATATTTTTGTAGTAAAATGAAATTTGGCCGACCCCCACAGTTTGAACAACCATAGTCTCTTACCCATCCACTCTGTTTATGACCAGGCTAACCTTTTTGATAGCGGAGTCTTGCTTGCTTGCGGGTTCAGTGAGGAACGCCTACCACACCAAGTATGCCTTACTGGTGGATGATCCTCCCTCTTGCCAGACGCTGAGAAAGGGCGTGTTCGGGGCAGGGGCTGCCTTCATCTTCTTCACTTGCATACTCTCGGAGTTCTACTATGTCTCCTACTCAAAGGCCAATGCAGATGCGGGAGTTCGCCCTCCATATGGAAGAGACGCCGGAGTGGGAATGGGTACCTATTAGTACTTCCTTCCATCCAATGAATGAATGAATGAATGAGAGAACAGAGAGATTGTGCTGATGACTGTCTTTTGTATGGCTGGGTCTTCTTTGTTATCGGATTGATTGATCTGTTTATTGCCCTGTTTTTGTAGTATTGCTGCCACAGAATCTCTTCTACCTTTCCTGTGTGTAGTTAGTGATTAGAAACTTATTTTGTATTTTGTTGCTGTTTTTCTATTTTTTTCCCCCTACTCTAGGAGTTACCTTTTATATGATTACTGTGATCTGTATTTTGATGTAAGGAAGGCTCTTGCTAAATCTTTTTATATGGTGGTTTTAATATCTTTGGTTCACCTGGATCACTGGATTGAGATTTGCAGTTTGTGGTTCAGGCATCATTTGATTCATTGTTCTTTCACGTGTCTGTGGTATCTAGGCTGGTGTTTTGATGCACCATGTTCCAGTTTGGATCTATTTGCGATCTTTATATAATTATCTAAATTTTAGAGATATGACGAAATCTATTTTAAATGTACATTTAGGCCCCAATTGGTGCTCTGGGCTAGTTGTAGTCATCCCCATGTTCTAGTGCCTGCCTATATTACATAGATATGAAGAATGTTATACAATATAACGTGTGTTACAATACAGATCAACGTTTTTATTTATAAAAATTATAATATATGAGGGGATTTTCTTGACCGGGAGATCTGCTATGTATGATTATATAATGTATATTATATTACACATTTGATACACATGATATTAGATTTTCTCCTATGAAAGTCCCGCAATGTTTGGTCATGCTGTTTGAAAATCTGGAACTGCCCTTGTGTAGGACTCCTGTAAGCGGGGAAAGTGCCATCATACTACTAGTGCTACAGGGGGCCTTGTTAGGTAAACAATTATAATTTTGAATATGAATATTTATAAATAAAGTATTTTACTGGAAAAAATCCCATAAATGTTCACAAAACATGATCAGCCCTCAATTAATTTTGTGCACAAATCAGTCCTTGGGCCTGATTTCGTGCAAAAAAAAAAAAAAAATTTTTTTTTCAATATGTAGGGTTGAGTGAAGGTAGAGTAGAGATGTAAAATGGGCTGGGCTAGCACGGCCTAACACAATAATTAATGTGGCCTGACACGGTTAATGGCACAGCATGACAGGCACTAACCGGACTCACGGGCTGTGTTGTGTCGAGGCATCATGCCCATAGGCACGGCACGGCATGACTCTGAGCATTGCATGAGGCACGGCCTGTTTCACCCTATGATGGCTCATTTTATATTTTTTTGTAGTTTATATTTTTCTTTTTTTCAGTATAAATATAAAAGAATGTAGTTTTTTCCTTTTTATTTTTTTTATTATCTATAGAAACTACAAAAGTATTGAAAGTAATCCTATTGAAAAACCTTCAATAAAATAAATTCAAATGGATTTTTTTTAGTGGAGTAGATTATGTTTACTCAAGACACTTAAATTTGTTTGTCATTCTCTTCTATGTATATGTATCTTTTAAATTTTTTTTAACCTAAGACCCTACAATAAAATGGAAGCATGGAACATTAGAAGGGTGGCACAGTAGGCAGGCACGGCACAAACAGGCAGTGCCAATGGGCCGTGCTAAGCCAAGTCCTATCAAAGGACGGCACAGCACGAAATATTATGTGTGCTGTGCAGGCATGGCACGAAGTATGGCTAGGCCATGATATGGTACAACAAGATTTACATCGCAGGTAGCGTCAGTAAACCCTTTCTTTCTTTCTTTTTTCCTTTTTTTGTTTTTTGAGTTTTTGGGTAGCAAGAGAAAGAAGAGAGTAGTTAAGTGTATTGAACCTTTTGATTGATTGGAGTAGTTAAGTGATTGGAGTAGTTAAGTGTACTGAACCTTTGGTGGAGTTTTAAGAGGGGGTTGTTAGTGTGTTAAGAGTTGGTTGAGATACCCATGCCTATCTGTTTTCCTAATCCTCTAGTTTTATGTAATTTTTTGTTTTGGTGATGCGAGTATGAAGTTTGGGTGGGTAGTCTTCTGGTTTCCTCATTATTTTGGGATTTATTTTGTTTTCCATTACGGAACTGGTTGGGTTGTTACTTAAGCTGATCATGATTGTCCAACAATGCGTGAACTGTGGCTCTTTAGCCTAGGCTTGGAATCTTAAAATTTTTTGAGTCAAAATGGTCCTTTAAAACATCTGGACAATCCGCCCACACAGTTTAGGGAGAGTGGGCAGCGTGGGGTTGTTTAACCCACGAGTGTAGACTGGGTTTATCATTTCTGTGTGCTAATGTGGGCTTCCTCAGTTCTATATTCCTTTCCTCTTGCAGATATGTGTTTGGTGTTGGCATCAATGGACATGGCTGAGAAAGACGACACAGAGGGTCAATGTCCAGCATGCCGCAAGCCTTATTACAAGGAAAAAATTGTAGGGATGGCTGCCAACCATGAAAGGTCCACTTCACATGTTATAACTCATTTTTTACCCGATTGTTTGTTGTACCGTGTTCTATTCTAGCAGAGGAGGAACTAGAAAAATTACCTTAAAGGACCACTATAGAAATAAACATTCTTAGAGTGTCACTATAGGGGAAAAAACCAAAAATCTCCATCACATTTTGAATGTTTTTCCTAAATTTTTTGGAGACCAATATTAAGAGATCAAATTTTACTTAATAATTTGGGGTGGGGGGGTTAAATTTTGGGCCCCCTCACCCATAATGTAGTTCTGCCCATGATTGTGAGATATGAACACTCCTCATGTATTACACTTGGTACATTAATGGGATGGTCCTCCCTTCTTTTCCTTTATTCGTTCCTTTCTTCTTTTCTCTGTTCTTCCTTTTTTCCCTTCTATACTTCTCTTTTTTCTCCTCTTTTCTTTTTCCTTTCTTCTCTGCTCAGTTGTTTTATTTTTTTATGTGGGGCTCAGTGATTAGTGTATGAAATCAAGTCTAGAGGACTTGATTAGTGAACAAAATTAATTGAGGGCTGATCGTGTTTAGTGAACATTTATGGGATTTTTCTTGTAAAATCCTCTTATAAATACCAAAATGAATTGTAAATATATATTAACACATAATTCATTACACATTCATAACTAAAATAGAACTCTTAAAACCAAATGTTTTAAGGTTTAGATAATTAAAATGAGCCTATCAAATTTTATCATTGTCAAGGAGCCCTTATTTCAACTTTCACCATAATCATGAAAGCCCTAATATGGTTACAAACTTATTATTTTACAATTCATATATACATATATATATATATATATTTTTTCATAGCAAGAAATCCTAAATTTATGGTTTTCTTGATTTATCTATAAATGAGCATATACACCTATATGATTTAAAAATAGAAAGTTTGACCAAATCATTCCAGTCCTCTAATGCTTCAATGTTCGAGGACAAATGGATCATCTTCGACTATAAATTAAAGCAATCACCGGTCAGGTGGTTCCACCGTTCTCATTATGGAGTTTCTTTTCTGTGTCACTTTAAATAATTTTTGGGTATCCTTTGAGCGGTCTCAATCCAACAACATGTGACGCCAACATTTAATGGTCTCATCAGAGTTTTTAATTGCACTGTCTGCTTTCACCAAGGGAGCAATAAAGCCAAATACTGTCCAAGCACCTTCCTAAAGTCTTATATGAATATAAATTTCAAATATATATAAGAGACCATTTAGGAGAGAAGATAAAAAAAGAGATAAGATTTGGTTTATCCAAAATAGATGAAATATTCATTTTAAAAAGAATCATCATTCTTCTACATGAGGAAATGGCCATTTCATTGGGGGGGGGGGTGTAAGGAATGGTCATTCCATTCAAGACTCTTTTTTTTTATTTTTATTGAGATAAAAGTGCCCCCACCGGCAGGGGTGTAAGAAATGGTCATTCTATTCGAGACACCCTTTTCATTGAGATAAAAATGCCTCTACCCACTACCATGCTACCCACCCGCCGCTGCCTCCACCACTCAACCATTATAACAACCACCGTTGCCACTCACTCACCCGCCGCTATCGCCATCACTACTACTACTATTGCCATATAATAAAAAATGAAGAGGAGAATATGGATATTCCGGTAAAAATACTGGATATTTTATTCCATTCATGGTTTGATTCATATATACCAAAGAGCGGATAGAAATAGGAATTTCATTCCGCCCATCATTTCAATAATCCAAACATTGGAATGGAATGACCATTCATATTTCATTTCATTTCAACCTCTATTATATTCCACCTCAAAATCATTCATGCAAATCAAATACCACCTAGGACTTTACTTTTAGGAAAAGTAGATGATTTAGGACTTTAATGATAGTGTGCCAACCCAGGCCTAAATAAATATATGTAAATGATTAATATAAATTATAATAATATATAAATGATTAATAACAAAAAGGTAAACCATAATAATATGTAAATGATTAATAACAAAAATGATTTGTCCATAAACATATGTAGATGGATAGAATTATTTCAGGGTAAACAAAGAATATCTCAAATTGGTTTGATGGCATCTTTGGATTGAAGCAATCAAAATATAATTAAAAAAATACAAAATCTTTCAAGCATATGTGATAAAAGAACATTAAAAATGTTTACCAAATTTAATCAAACCAAACCTGTACACATAGGTAGATGGATAGAATGATTTCAGAACAAACAAAGAGTAGCTCAAATTGGTTTGATGGCATATTTGAATTGAAACAATCAAAATCAATATATAATTCAGCGGAAATATAAGATCTTTCTGAGCGTATATGACGAAAGAACATTAAAAATGTCTACCAAATTTAATCAAACTAAATATGAAAGCAATATCAAGCATAATTAAAAAAAATACATAGAACACTTTAATAATAAAAAAATGTATATAAAAAAAAAACCCTTCTTCAGGGGCTTAACAATCAACAACTTATCTTGATAGATCTAGCCCAGGTGAGAGGGGCCGAACTGTGACTATACCTACAATTGATCGAGAGAGATAGGTGCCGTGGGTGTTTGGATCTGGGGCTGTTTTGTAAAACCCAGAATCAATTTTCTTCAATTGGGTTCTTTGTGGGTGCAGGCAGCTACGAAAACGGACCCGGACCAGAACTACAAGTACTGTGTATATGACTCAGACATCTCGACTGGACTCGGAGCTGGGGCGTTCCTGTTCTTGATGGCGAGTCAGCCGCTTCTTATGGTTGGGGGCAAGTGCTGCTGCGGCCGGGGATTGAAGCCTGGAGGTTCCAGGGCCTGGGCTGTTATCCTCTTCATCTCCTTGCTGAGTTGACACGGCGGGTCGACTGGGAACTGTTTTATATTAGCTTGTGAGATCTAGCTTGTAGTTTTGAAATTTTTTTTTCCCGTTGTCATAATCATAGTTTTTAAAATATGAAAGCGGTGACAACTGGCGAAAATGACTGGAATGATATATGAACAACAATGACATGACTCGGTCATATTTTGGGTGTTGAATTGGGTTGGACTCGGTCCGGACAAGTTTAATTAGACAAGTCATGTCTAAGATTGGCTCGTTTTGATTTAGCCGAGTCAGCTGAACATGGAAAATGAATATCTAGCTTTTAGTTTCATTTTTAACTAGTTAAAATTTCTATATATTGAAGTTTTGTGATTTTAATGCAAAAAATGCAATAACCAAAAATACAAACGACATGCATTTGCTAGCCTCACTTTTTATGTTTTTAGAACAATGGAAGTAAATTGTACTTGCATGAAATTTAGGGCCCATCAATTTGCATGGATTTGACATTTTAGGAATTCATGGTGAAATGGGTCCTTCATATAGGGCTATTGAAAGTGTTGATTGATGAAAGTTGTAAAGTGGAGATGTAGGCATACGTACTATCCCTACAATTTGGTTTGCTAGGGTGATTGGCTGGGTAATTATTTTCTATTGAAGGGAAGATTATTTGATCACCATTTGTTAATTCTCAATCTTTGCTTCATACATTTTTTAGAATTTTTAGTATTTCAAAGAATCCAAATCCATGCGAACAAATGGTTGGATGTAAATGGCATTTATATAATTTTTTGAAAAACATTTGTTTTTAAATTATATATATAAGATCTTTCTGTACTTACGTCCCTTATAAAGGGACCATGCATACTTCTCTGTGGGGCCCACTATGGACCCCACCAAAGGATGAGACTGAGCAGGATGAAAAGATTTATACAGGATTATCCTAGATATCAAATTTCGCTCCAATCACATGTTCCTGACTCCTTCATTCGTAGCCTACAAATCCATTCTATTCAGATTGGTGCACAGTTGATTCAACGGTCAGTAAATTCAAATCTGACCAAAAATTAGTAGACGTGTGCAATTCAAGGGAGTCGCGTGTGTGGTCCATTTGGATAGACCATACGGTAAGACTTACCTAAAGTTCTCACGAAAAAAATGGTAAAGGATGGATGGTACGAAGAATCCAATATATATATATATAGAAAATATGGGAAATAATCCTATGAGAATTAATTCTAATCATTTTTTTATAAGAACTCTAGGTAGGGCTCATCTATCACTCAATTCAAATCTTACAATATACATGGACTTTCTGATAGTCACATGCTCCAAGTTTCAATCAAATCCAAATTTATTAGTCTGTTAGATTAACTCTGCACCAATCTAAATGGATTGGATTTGTGGGCTACAGATGAAGAGGTTAGGGACAGGTAATTGGAGCCAAACTTGATATTTGGGGTGGTCCCACATAGATATTTCTAGCCTCCAATTCTATCTCCAAATGAAACCCACAAGTGGGCCCCATAAAATGTTCTCACTGTTATATTTAATTTTTTTTCTCATAGCATGCTCCTACTTTCCTACTTTTTAAAATCCGTGCATTATGCCCATGTGATAAATCCAATCCACACATATCTCACTTCCAAAAACTTATCATGTTTGACAACTGGACTTATTCTGTTGAAGTCAATAAATTGTTTTAGATGTGCCCAACCTAATGGTAGGTCTTATTTTAAAGTATCTATTTTTTTTTATAAAACACCCCTTTTAACTTAACGAAAGGTGGACCAAATATACTGGCTTTGATTAGTGGAAGTATGCTTCCGCTTCTCACACTCATAAAGGCTTGAGCTCGCTATATTTAATTCTTTAAAACTTATACGTATCTTTTGTATTTCGGTAATTGTAAAGGCATACATTTATAGTAACGAGATTTACATGTTAAACCTGTTGAGTCTCCTGGCTAACTGACAGATAACTACTATAATTTGGTCGACCCCCACGGTTTGAATAACCATTGTATCTTTCCATCCACCCTGTTTTGGAGCAGGCTACGGAGTATTGCTTGCTTGCGGGTTCAGTGAGGAACGCCTACCACACCAAGTATGCCTTACATGTGAATGATCCTGTTAGGTCCCTAGTGATGCTCGAATGCCTCTTAACACAACTGAAATGACTATAAAGCCATTAATTCTATCCTTCTGACCTCCTTCATTGGCTTTCCCTTGCTGCTTCAAGGTAATTTCTTCCCTCTTTATCCTCCATTTCTTGTCTATTTTGAGAATCCATGCTACATCTTTTCTATTTATTTGGTACTTAACATACATGGTGCTTACATTGGAGGGGTTCTTGAGATTCTTTGTTCAGTTGGAGCTGAATATGCCTCTCTTTGTTACTACCTTGTGTTTTAGGTGGATTTCTTTGTGTTGTCTGAAGAACTTGTAGCAACTGGCTCATTCTCTTGGCAAGATAGTCATGTCTCTTGGTTGTTTTTTTTACTAGGAGATTGTTGTTTTGATCTCATTGGGTTTTTAGGTTCCTTTTTTCACTCTTCAAATGGCTCCTAAAAAGATCCATGCCTCAAAGAACAAAAGAGTTGCTCAAGGTTCCTCCTCATCAACCTTTGATGCATTTAAGTTAAAAAATGAGGATAGAGCTACACAATCTGAGAAGATTTTTTGCAGAAGGGCCGTTATATTTGAGCGTCCAGTGAACATGCATGAATTTGGGATGTTTCCATTTGGTGGTTGGCTTGCAAGTCGTCAATGGCTGTCTCTCTACCACTTCAACACTGAAGTTTTCCCGGATTTAGTCAGAGAATTTTACAATAACAAGTATGAGATGTCTGGTGGACTCTTCAAGACTTATTTTAAAGTGAAAGATATTTCCATCACTCTGAATACATTAAGTAGATTTTTGGAGATTCCTCACACTGCCAATCCAAAGTATCCCATTCCAGACACAGACTGAGACGACATGGATGACGGTACCGAAGATATCAATAATGATGAAGTTAGTTTTGAGCTGTGTGGTCAAGCTAGGTTCTGGCCGTCTAGTACTCTTTTGAAGAAAAAAGAGCTCACTAACTCATAGATTGCTCAATATTTTTGTCACTCACAACATTGAGCCCAAAGGTCATTATGCAAAGCTCAATCAAAAAGCTAGATATTTATGGTTTGCTACTAGTAGAGGTCTTCCAATTGACCTTCCCAAGGTTGTTTTTGATACTATCGTTTGAGCTCAATTTGTTGCAAGACATGCTTCGGTACCATATGGTGTTTTTCTTTCGAAGCTTTTTCTTTCTCACAGAGTGCTACCTGAATTACATGAAGTAACTATGCCAATCCCCAATCCAATTACATTGAGCACATTGATGCAATCTCGCTCTCATGTGAAACACTGACCTACTCAAGCACATGAAGCTGAGGAGGATGAGCATGACTAAACTTCTTTACATGTCAAAATGTCAACATTTGAGGAACACTTAATGATCGAGCTACTTATCTTCACCTCATCTACGCTGAAGTTTAGTCCTTGAGTGGCTGTTTTGATCTGATGGATTTGAAACTTGATTCCATCTTGGATCACCTTCATAGGCAGTGACTCTTGTGTTTCTTTTATTATTTTGACTGTTCCTAAGCTGCTTTATCTATTATTTCCCTACTCACCAAATTTCGCAATGTAAATTCAATTTGGAATTCTAATGAATTCAGCTTTTGTTCCCTTGTTAATTTTACCTTTGTCAATTTGTGAACGAAAGGGGGAGTAGTGTGGAGTAATTTATTTTATTTTTGTGACTGCTTTAACTTGATCTTTTGTCTAAGAAGTCATGACAAGTATTGTAGGGTCAACGGTGCACAGTTGCTGATTGAAAGAAGTTGATTTTTTTTTGTTTGTCTGGGTATATTGTATTGTGTAAGAAGTTTTGTCCATGAATTGCCAAAGGGGGAGATTGTAAGGAATGTAATGTTGGCAAACTCATGGGTTAGACAAAACTCGGGTTTGAAAGAGTTGTAATTTTACATTTTTAGTTGGACTGAAGTGCGTGCCAAAGTTACAAATCAAGAGTGAAGATTTAAAGGCTGAAAAAGGATTTTTACAAGGCTGGATCGATCAGATTAATGCTGGATTGATCGGATTACAGCAGCAAAAAAAGTCCCAGATAGAATTGGAATTTGATTGATTAGAGGGTTGCTCGATTGATCAAACGGGCAACAGACTCGCATCCGAACTTCTGGATTTGTTTACTTTTTTTAGCCCCTAATATCATCCCACAAATATTGCGCTCTATATTCACAATCCCTTTTAGCCCAATTCACCTCTCTCACAATTCTAAACCCTAGATAACCTTTGAGAGATCCCTATCTTCTTCTCTGGAGCTTCTCTTTCCTGCTGTGTTAAAGCTTTGAGTTCCTGAGATTCATCTTCTCCTTCCTTCCTGGAGATTCGTTTTGAGGCATCAAGACACATGGATCAAGCATGAAGAAGGCTAACAACGTGTGTGTCGGTAAGAAGAATTTCGAGTATTTTAGGTTGTGTTCAACTGGAAAAGAGTAATAAGTAGATCTTGTAACTTCTCTTGCATAGCGCTTGTTCTTGGTGGACTGGTGATTGGTCCCGTGGTTTTTTCCATTTGGGTTTTCCATATAAAAATAATGCATCCATATCTTGTGGTAATTATTTTTTAGCTTAGGATTAATTGCTTGTTTATCTACAGATACGAAATCTGTGTCGGGACCTTAACTTGCGTTAAGGTTAGAATTCTTTCAGATCCTCCCCCTTGCCAGATGCTACCTTAACCTGCATTAAGGTTAGAATTCTTTCAGATCCTCCCCCTTGCCAGCTGCTGAGAAAGGGTGTGTTCAGGGCAGGGGCCGCCTTTGTCTTCTTTGCTTGCATACTCTCAGAGTTCTACCATGACTCCTACTCAAAGGCCAATGCAGATGTAGGAGTTCACCCTCCCTATGGCCTATGGAAGAGACGCAGGAGTGGGAATGGGTGCCTATTAGTACTCCTTTCCATCCAATGACTGAGAGAATAGAGAGATTGTGTTGATGACTGTCTTTTGTATAGATGGGTCTTTTCTTTGTTATCGGATTGATCGATCTGTTTATTGCCTTGTTTTTGTGGTGTTGCTGCCACGGAATCTCTTCTACTTTTCTGTGTGTAGGTAGTGATTAGAAACTTCTTTTGTATCTTGTTGCTGGTTGTATTTTTTTTCCCCTACTCTAGGAGTTATCGTTTATATGATTACTGTGATCTGTAATTTGATGATGTAAGGGAGGCTCTTGCCTTGTCTTTTAAGATCTTTTTTGAAGAAAATTTGTGTGCTGGTTTCAATATCTTTGGTTCACCTGGACCACTGGATTGAGATTGGCTGTTTGTGGTTCAGGCATCATTTGATTCATTGTTCTTTCACATGCCTGTGATATCTAGGCTGGTTAGATGTTACGCAGAGAAAATTTTCCTCTTTTGAGTTTGTAATTAGAGATGAATTTTAGATCTTAGAATTAAGCAGGTGTTTTGATGCACCATGTTCCAGTTTTGATCTATTTGCAATCTTTATATAAGAATTATCTAAATTTTTGAGACGTGATGAAATCTATTTTAAATGAACCCTTAGGCCCCAATTGGTACTCTGGTCTAGATGGAGTTATGCCCTTGTTCTAATACTTGCCTATATTAGATAAATATGATGAATGTTATTCAATATAATGTGTATTACAATACAGATCAATGTTTTTATTTATAGAAGTTATAATATATAGGGGGATCTTCTCCAATGGGAGATCCGCAATGTTCGGTGGGGACTGGCTCGGTGGATGTATATTATTTTACACATTATATGTACATAATCTTAGATTTTTTCCTATGGAAGTCCCACAATGTTTGGTCCCAACCTTTAACTCAAAGGGGTCCAGCTCATTGATTTGTGGTCTGAAAAATCTCAAACTGCCCTTGTGCAGGACTCCTACAAGTGAGAAAAGTGCCACGAGATAATATACTCGGCTTTTGAGTCAGGACCGAGTCCAAACCATGTTATAGATTAAGCAGGTCCAGGTACATGGGTCTCTAGGTACACGAACCTTAATCAGATCTTAATGCAACCAATCCATTTACAGCCAATTCGGCAGTCAATCTCTTACAATTGTTTCTCAATGAGTGACGATTTTATACACTCTGGACAGGTTGCTGCAGAACTTGGTTTGGAAGGTAGCACACATTCACACCATCTAAACTTTGGACGCTGAATTTGTGATCACCAATCCGAGGGTTTGAATGCTTCCCCTACATTATCACTTATGAATCATCAATCATAACCTCTACATGCATAGAAATTCAAATTGGTACGAGTGGACTTGGGTCCTGGACATTTGATATTAAGGGCCCAGCAGTGAATGATTCCTACATTAAGAATGATAAGACAATGAGGAAGGAGAAGAAGAAGATAATGATGAAGATGAAGAAGAAGAAGAAGAAGAAGAAGAAAATCTCTGAGGGCCAAGAAAAACTAAGCCATCAATTCTACATTATTCAGCAAAGTGTCCAGTATCCAGTTTTAGAAACTCTATTCACAAAGTAAATTATACATCATATACACAAACAGCTTTTGTAATATTCCAAATAAGCTCGCAGAAATGAATATTTGTACTTCTCAAGGAATACATGAAAAATCTATACCTGGGTACCCATAGCATGGGGATCACATACCTGCTAATAAGTTCAGCGGATTCGACCCCTTGGGCCATAATACAGCTCTCTATAATTAGACACGAGGGGCTGCTGAATTGCTTAATGGAGCCAATAATTACCAAACATCTCAACACAGAATCTCTGCAGTTCTCTAATGGAAATTTGAAATTTAGGATGGAAGGTTACACAGACTGCGGAGGCTATCAACAATTGAATCTATGAGGGCATGCGAGCCCGCAGTTCCTGCAAATGGCAAGTGTTTAGGTGCTTCTGCACGATCGAAGTAAAATGCACCGGATACAAGCTTTTCTTTCGGCTGCAAAGCTAACCAAATGACGGTATCAGCACCCTCCTGGCTTGTTCTGAGCTTCCCAGATAAGCTGAAAGTGTTTAGAGGGAGGAGTCAACATTATAATGCTGTAAGGGGTAGGCATAAAAAGATAAAAGGTAGAAGTCCTTACAATTTGGAAAAATCAGGCAAGCTTTTAGCTACACCTGGTGTCTCAGCCCAACCTGGGTGCATAGAATAGAATCCAATTCCTTTGTTTCTGTACATGTCTGCCCATTTTTCTGTTAGTGCCACCTGAAAAATAAGAAGGAAAATGCAGTGGAGAAGATTCCAACAAAGTATAGTACAAAGTGTATAATTTTGTTGTTTCAGGTCCCTCCCACTGACGATGAAATGGTTCACTTCTGCCAGCCCTTACCGAAAGTATGAATGAAATAATGCAAAACAAGAATTTCTATCTCCAATGGCAGCCATGCATGGAAGCCATGTGGGATATTCAATTCCTGCCTTTAATTGATGGCAGGCCCGCTTTGTGGACAGACATCTGCCTTGTGTGGGACCCCTGTGGGTGAAAATTCTGCATAGTAAGAAATCCTTTCCGATGCAATGATGCTGAAGGAAATTGACTGTTTCATTGAGTCCAAAAATAACAGCAGAGAGAAACTATTTTTTGCCTGCCAACAAAACTTCTATCTAAAGAGGAAAAATATTTACATGCAAAAACCAAAACTATACAGCATAGACATTGATAGTTCTCAACTTGACAAAATGTCCTCTATCCCCTACTGTTTTGATTTCTTTAGTAACCACAGCCTAATTTGCAACTCTTACTTTGCTGAGCTCAGATTTATTTTCAAATGACTCTGTATCCTATCATTTCTATCTTTCCAAATTATAGCTTGCAAGCATGTCTTCCATAGAATCCTTCCCTTTCTTCGATATGGGCTGAATCCCAAAAGAATCACCATCTCTAACTTGTTTTGTTGTAACCACAAGATGCCAAATAGATAATGTCCTCGAAACATGCTGATGCAAGGCAGACCCATGGTCCCCTGTGGGTCGACCTGTCTTTGGGCCTAGCCTACCTATCCTAGTTTATTTAGGGTTTTGTTTACTTTAAGTTGTTTTAATAAGATGTGTAAATGATGTTTTAATCTCAGCCATCAATGTGATTGGATGGTCTAGATTAGTCTTAAGGTTAGTCTTTTATCTATTTAAGCATTGTAAAGCCTCTTTGGCTCGATAGTTATTGATTGATTAATGAAAATTGTTGGGATCTCCCCACGTTCTTCGAGTTCTCCTCGAAATCTTTAACGCCTCCTGCAACTGGAGTTTGGTGAGAGCCCAATTTTCCCCTCTATCTCCATTGTCCACCTTACCCGCCCCGCGTCTCCATTCCATTCCACATTACATGTGCCATTTGCCGCTCGATTCACTAATTCTCTTCTCCACAGATAGGTGACCAAGAACATGCATTAGCGGTGGGAGGGGAGGAGCCGGCCCTGGGGGGAGGTGGGTTTGGGTTGGGGGGGAGGGGAGAGGGGCGCGCTGTGTTGTGTTAAAAAAGGGTTAAGGCCCTAAAGAAAGAGACAGTGTAAAGGTCCCCCATCAGACTCATCATCATTGTTTATCCAATCTATTTAGGGTCATCTTCATGACTAATGGTTTTTCCACTCAACCCTTTGAATGCAGGTGCTCTTCCTCCACAATCTAACATGTGTTTCCTCACTATTTCATCTAAGGGCTTTACTTATCTCCCCCTTTTAGTTTCTTTAACTATAAGCCCTTCAACACATGGTAAAAGAGTTACTTCTGGCCTGTTGTCTTAATTGCTTGAAGCTGTCGCTCTTCAACTCATAATACGGGAGTTGTTTTTGTGCTACTGTAGACATGCCCAGACCATCTCAAATGGCATTCTTTTATTTTCTCTACTATTAGGGCTACCACTGGTAGTTGCTTCTAATATAATCCAAGTTCTATCATTCATTGGAACTCCGCAAAACCATTTTAGCAAGCATGTCTATGCCACATCTACTTTAGCTTCTTTTATCTTTGTGGCCTAACATTCCACCCCAAAAAACAAGTATGTCTAATTGTTGTCTTATAAATATGGCCCTGTTAGTAAGAATACTGTGGCTTTGAAATAATGAGTGAGAATGCTCTGAATGATCATCCCCATGAGGCATTGACTTGTGTGAGCAAAATGCAGCAATATGACATATGTTGACATAATTACAGTGGTGACCTTCATACTAGTGCTGTATCAAGAAGACGGGGGTTGTTTTGGAGACTTCTCCAGTTCATGTTTTAGGCAAATTGTGGGGAACTAAGATGAGGAAAATGGTTGCTTAGCAGATGGAGAAGAGCCTATCATAATACATTGCCATAATATCTACTTAAATACGAAATAGGTTAAAAAAAAAAAGGCTATGGAACTTCTCCATGAATTGTGTTAAGGAGTCATTAAAACCAATGATGAAAATAGCAGTTGCGGCGGGCTTAGCGACCCGCTGCCGAAACGATACGTAGTAGTAGCGGTGATACGTAGCGGTGTAGCGGTGTGATTTAGAAAAGTTTTCAAAAAAATCTGAAAAAATTCCAGAAAATCCAGAATATTGGAAAATGTTAGAATATGTGTTTATTTTGCAAAAGTAACTAGTATATGAGTATGTAGCGGTCCCCTTATTGCATGAGGTCTTGTATCGCTGTATCAATAGAAAAGAATAGGAATGATAAATGTTTTTCATATGGATTCATATTGTTTAGTTATGTCAACTTAAATACTAACTTAAGACTTATAAAAAAAATGTTATAAACGAATTTCATCAACATTCATTCAAGAATGAAAGATAAACTATGTTCAAACTTCATAGAAAAACAATATACTAATCTACTTAAAGAGCAAAGACATTGTAATAGAGGAATACCTTACTCATAGCTCTAATACCAAAGGGATTGATCTATGGGAACTATAGATCTAATATTGAGGGACCATTTTCAACCCATTTGATTGAGTTTACTTTTATAAAAAAATATTTAAAAAAAATAAAAAAATCTGAAAATAAAAAATTTGAAAAAAATTAGAAGAACACAAAACTATGTGGGATTGATCTATCGGAAACATAGACCTAACATTTAGAAATCATTTTCAACTTATTTTACTGGTTTTTCATGAATAAAATAGATTTCTTTTTTCAAATAATAAAATAATCCGAAAATAAAATTCAAAATTAAAAATTAAAAAAGTGATAAAAAAGAGGGGCTTGATCAAAGGGGAACATGGATTTAACAATAACAACTCATTTTCAAGTGATTCATGGAAGAAAAGAGATAAATAAACTCAAAGTAGAAAAAAATAAGCCCCAAAACTCACCTTTTTTTGAGTTTGATGCTTGAATCTTGAATACCATCTTGATGTTTTGATGTTCTTGATGTTTTTAGTTATGATTCTAGTGTTTTTTTAGAGGATTTGAAAAATGGAGGCAAGGAAAGGGGTTTGGAGCAGTGAAAAGTGGAGAAGAGAAGGAGTAAAGATAAAAAAAAAAAGTGAGTGAAAAAGGTCAACTGGTGGGGTTTTTAACTCCACCCGCTACGTAGCGGCCGCTACGGTTTGTAGCGGTCCGTAGCGGCCGCTACGCATATGTAGCGGCCACTACGGGCCTCTACATTTGTGAATCCCGTTATTTTCAAAGTAGCGTAACGCCCATGGGCGCTATGGCCGATATATCGGCCGCTATTTACATCCATAATTAAAACCATACGATGTTACCACCCCATAAAACAAGTATGTCTAATTGCTGTCTTATAAAGATATCCCTGTTAGTAAGAATGCCATGGCTTAGAATAGAGTAATAAGAATCAAACTTACTAACCTGAACTCTCTTGTTCCGAGCATATTGTAGTGTCCCATCAAAGTCGTTTTCACTAAACTGCAATAATATGAATGATGTAAGAAACTCAAATTTTTGCACTCAAACCATAATTAAAAACTATAACTCAATATCGAGCTTCTGATCGCAATTGTAATAAACAAGATAATCAAATTAAGAACGCAGGCATAGATAATGGTCAAGAATATCAAAACTTCAAGTGCACACATCTTAGGACAGTCAACAGACCTATGTATTTGGGACCCAGATGTTTTAGTATGAGATACAGACATTAGTTTCAGTCTAATGCGGCACTAAAAATGGAATTCCTATGCAAATTTCAGTTTGAAAGTACATAATATTTTCTGCGCACACATGACATACATCAAAGCTACATTACTAGAAGATAACTGCTGTTAAAATACATACACTAAGGATAAATAAAGATTTTAATTTTTCTAATAGAAGTTTCAATATGGGTGCGATATGTCTGGCAGACATGGGCGATCTATTTCAATTTATAAAGTTTTAATGCAGCATCTTTGTTAGATAGGTTTACACTTTTTATTTTTCCAAAATGTTAATCAGATCACCATTTTGCTGGACAAGTTTTGTAAATGTGCTTCAACATATAAAAAGTACTAAAAATAAAAACAAAAACAAGATACCTGCAAATCTCTCATCAAGGGCGTAGTGTACATTCCACCAGATGAAACTGTAATAACTCGAGCCTTAGATTCTGCTTTTTCCAACAATGGGGCCATTAATTCTGTCATAGCATAAGTTCCCATTACATTGACAGCAAAGTTTAATTCGAACCTGGTAGGAAGATAATGAAAAGCAAAGACACAAATTAGTTTTGCAATTGAAAAATGCAAATTACACATGAAGGAGCCCCTAGTTTTCATACTACACAAGAAAGGAGCAGAAAAGGGTGACAAAGCAAGACAGGAGGTGAACCCTTCTGAAGAAGTAAGACGGTTGCGCTCAAGCAAGCCAGCATTGTTCACCTAGACAAGCCAAATTTGTCGCCATTAGATTTCTCATCAGCTCTAAAACAACTTAGCAATATTAAATAATTAATTCAATTAAGAAATAGATCCTTGGGAGATAATAAAATTTATGGTATAAATAAAATGGTCTTAGACAAGTGTAAAATGCAATTCTCATTTAAAAGGGGAAAAAAATAAAATATCAAGCACATGTGTTCAGCAATTTTGTCACTGACATATTACAATAAACTGGGCATGACCAACTCTTGGACCCAAAAAAAAAAATCCCACATTAAATATCCTGCGTCGACCTTTAAGTAGGCCTGAATGTTCAATTTCATTTAAACCATGTGCAGTAGATGTGCTACAGTTGTCTGTGGAAACTAACATGACATCACCTCCAAACTGATTATTTCATTCTTTTGAAACAACTCATTATTTCAATTGCATTAAGAGAATGAATATATCAGCTACGAAGCACAGGGTTCATTTAAACTACGAACCTGGCTCTGATACCAATCTGATGCAACCCTAAGGTTAGGGCTTGTGTGGAGGTGCCTAAGGCCGAAAGGGTAAGGATTAGGGTTTTGGGTCGGCGAAGGATTTCGAAAAAGGGGGGTAGGCTTTGGTGGTGATGTCAAACGGCGGGGACTGAATGGACGGGATGGCGTGGTGGTTGTCTGTGATGTTGGGATTCGGTGACGGTGACGATGACGGTGACAGTGGAGATCGGGGCTTATGTGACGAGGATGGTTGGAGAGTAATCGGTGAAGAGTTGGGACAGTGGATGGGGTATCGTGGGGAGAGTAGGTAGCACGCCAACGATCAAAGATCGTGTGGCTCTGATACCAATCTGATGCAGCCCTAGGTTAGGGCTTGCGTGGAGGTGCCTAAGCACGTGTCCAAGGACACTTCGAACCGTCAAGATGACTTCAAACGAGGAAACACCTCTGGGAAAAACCCAATTCTATTAATCAACCAAATCTGAGAATTTCTTCTCTACAATGCCATATATATAGTAAAACAAACTTAATAAGCAAGAAAACCCTAGGCTAAAAATGGAAACTTTCCTAATAATAATAATAATAATCCTAATCTAATTTGAAGAGGGGCTGCTGGGCCCTAGACTGCATCATACACGTATTCATACCACGTATTCATACCGGGTACGGCCAAAAATGTACTCGGTACGGTCAAACGTACCTTATATATGTTGGCTTTGTGGGTTTGGGATGGGTACGTACATGGCTGCGTTCCCGGTACTTTTGTAAGAATTAAAAAAAAAAAACTTTTGTAAGAGTTTGAAAGGGCTAAAAATGTAAGTTTTAACTTTAGCCCTAACCCTTCTTGACAAACTTGAAAGGGAAAAGGCTTTAGCCCTAAACCATCTCCAACCTCCTCATCTCCAATGGAAAAAAAAAAAAGGAGGAAGAAGGAAGGAATGCTGGATTATGAAATATAAAAAATAAAATTGCTACTACTCTTTTTTTCTTTTTCATTAGGTTGAATTTGTAATAGTATTAAGTACTTGTTGGCTTGGTGCATTTAAAGATTCTAATCTATTTAAATCATTAGCATATTGCATTATTAAAATTTTAAAAAATATAATTTTTAATGAACGTACCTCAATTGTACCCGTATTTTATTTTTTAGAATTTTGCCCTATCGGCGTACCCGTCCCCGTACCAATATTGGTACCCGTGCTTCATAGTATATGAGGAATTAAGAATCAGTAGTAACTAATAAATCAAGATATAAACAGACAACATCTAAGATTATCTTAACATCACCTAATGCACCCGTCAAACTAAAGATGCTCTAAACAACAATTGGGGTTTGAACAACATGAACAGATGCAAATCAACAGTTACAGAATGACCAGATGGCATGCAATTGGATACACAGAGTGCAAATCAGGCAGTAGATCAATAGTGCACACGAAGCACTAGATCAATGGTGAAGATTAGGCAGGTTACTGTTGTTGTTATTATTGTTGTTGTTGTTGTTGTTATTGTTATTGGTTACATGTACAACAAGAAGAAGGGAACATTCAGATATGTGCAATACGTGGTTCCAGTTACCGTACGCAAAAGAGGGCACACCATACCAGGATATGAAGTGGTAGATCCTTTGAAGAAAATCTTGATGCAAAGGATTTGATCTCACTGACTGAGGAAAGATCACATACCTGCAAGAAGCATTTAATGAATCATTCTAATGTGGAGGAACTAGGAAGTTGATTAAAAAAAAAAAAAAAGAACTCAGTCCATTGATTATCAAGTGAATGTCCTTAACAGTGCAATAAGATGGGACCCAAGTCGTGTCAAATACTTTAGTAGAGCAAATCTCATTCCGCTATGCATTTGGGGTAGCACAAAAAACAGAAACCACATAAGTCAGGTCACTGTTTACTAACCAATCATTATCCTTTCAACCAAAATTATCACATTAACAATGAACAATGGTTAATTTGAATGCATCTTTAATCTCAACAAACAAAACAACAGGAACCAAGAGCATCCCGAAATGGTTAAAGTAGATGCCAACAAAATTCGTGATAAGTGGATAGTACAACCACAATCATACCTCCAAGTGCACATTTTTGTAGCCGGTTGTTGACTGGATTTTTGAGAGGGCAGCTTCTCCCCTTTCCTGACTTCGGCAAACCATATATACAGTGGCCCCACTGGAATAGACAATACAATTAACAAATGGAAAATGCAATTACTAAAAGACAAGTCAGCACCAGTGGTGTATATGAAAACTACACCGTGAAGCAAGGCCCTCGGCAGTGGCAAAGCCAATGCCAGAATTGGCGCCGGTGACTATGCAAACTTTATCCTGTAGCTGTCCTTGCATGTCTTCTGGTCTGAAATCCTTTGAGTGCTTCCTGAAAGAAAGATGTTGTTCCCAAAATAAAATAATATTTTATTGCATTCACTTTGTATCTTCAATTGAAAAATGAAAATAAAAAAATAAAAAAAAAAAGGAGGAAAGCAAAGGTCACTCGAAGCCAGATTTTGTGAAATGCATGAATCCGTAGACACCGAAAGCGGTAGTCCTCCATGCCTGTTTCATTTCATTTCAAATTAGAAACACAAGGGATCAAAACCCTAGTAGAAGAAGAATTTTTGTTTTTGTATATAGAGAGAGAGAGGGACCTAGACCTTCTGAAGAAACATGGATGATGGTGTTTGGCTTCTTTCCCAGAGGGAGAGTTCAACACGTGTGCCTTCGAGGGATTTTTATTTAGGGGAAATCCTCGACCTTCAAGCCGCTACAGCATTAAAATAGGGAGAGAGCACCTTCCTATACATTCCGATTCCAATTTTGGCACCATCTGAATGAATTAACTGTCTCCACACACTGGGGCCGTGGGGATAGTGGGCCCCACAGGGACCTGTGCTCCCCATAGAGGGACCCATAAGATTTATGGGTAGATAGTAAATGGGTCCCACATGAAGCACTAAGCTTTAGGTTTGGTTCAATTATCAATGTTTGGCTTGGGCAGATCGTAGGTGGGTCAGCAGCTCAGCTCAGGCTTCCGGATTGACTTGGCTCGATGATTGGCCTTGGACGTGGGCTTTCGTGGTGCCTTTGCCACTTTTTTGGACAGCATTAATAAAGGGTTAGGGTTGATGTTTTGAGAAATAAAACAAAATAAAGGGTTACGGTTGACCCTTCCTAATTGTGTTTGGGTTACCAAATTAATTAATAGGTGAGGTTGAGTTTGAGTCTATGCAAGTTACCAACTGAACACAATCCCTGGATGACAGAACATGTTGCTGTGGCCTTTCCGTTGTGCCAGGGATGCAAACAGGTCGAATCTCTACTGGAACCCACAGCGTATCTGGACCCGAATCCATATATATATACACTAATATTTTCCTATATATATATGGATTCAAATTTTGATTTGGATTCAACATGAAACCTATGTGCTATAGCTGGTCTGGCATAAAATTTAGAAAATAAAAATAGTAAAATGAATCTGATTATGGATTTAGATCCAAAATAAGATGTTGAGTGCATTAATGTAAATGAATTAAAAAATCTAAACAAAAATTTCAAATGTACAAGCAGGGCTATTAAATTGTATATAAGTAAAGCTCATAGTCTATCAAATATGAATATAATTAAAGTGTAGTCTCTTAAAATCTATATATATATATTAAATATATGAGTGTAATCATCTTAAATATGAATTCTTGGTTCAGAAATACGAGGTTTAATCTGAATTTGATGGGCCCCATGAAAAAAACTTGTTAGGTCTCTAGTACAACTTTCATGGCCCATGTTGGGGAGAAGACTAGTACAACTCGAATGTCTTCCTAACACAACGAGAAAAGACCCTATCACTAGTTGGTCAGGGGATAGGCTGTACCTCGGTTTCGGTCTAAGCGGTAGCTTGGTGTGGCCTAAGATCCTACAAGTAGGCTCAAAGCTTGGTGACCACTCAGGTGTGTAACCAGTAATGGAGGAATTATTAGGTCTCTAGTACAACACTTATGGGCCCGTATTTTAGTGAATGCCTTCCTAACCTAACCAACAAGACTATAAAATGATTAACCTACGACTTCTTATATTATTTTTTCACTACAGCATCAGTGTACCAGCCCCTCTTGCTTCTAGATGTGTGAAATGGTTAACTAGTGGGGATGCTAAAAAATTGAGGTGTGCAAATGGGTAATTTTCACACCTGTATCATCCACACGTGCAAATAAAAATTAGATGCGTAAATGATGGTGGTGGAAAATAATTTCTAGTCAACAGAAGAGATTATTTTAATGGCATGTTATAAATCCTTATCTTTGTCTTCCCTTCTCAACTGCTTCCACAATAAGGCATTGCGTGCATTTTCTAATTCAATACCCATGGACAAACTTTGTATGACTTGAAACTGATTTTAAAGATTTTTTTGGAAATATTTATGTGAATTTCTGACTGAATCGTCTTTAATAATTTTTATCTATTTTTTTTCAAAAATTAATAAAAAAGATGGCCTTTTCAATCACACATAAAATTGTCTAAACCAATCGGACAACGTTTGCTCTTTTTCATAAACAGTGTATTGCTCATTTGACTTGCACCATATGACAAAGTTTGCCTTTTCCAATCCGTCAATTACTGTAACCCCCTTGTGGGAACAATTCTATTTAAAACATAAGTAAAATTAAACCTACTCTATTTCAAACAGATTAGATTTGGGAGAAGCTTCTACTTCTAAAGGAATGTCTTAGAATAGATGGCAAATAAAACAGAGTAAGATATCATAAAATTACATCCCCGGAAAAAAAATTCATTGGGTTGGTGGCCACTAATTAAACGGCGGGATTGAAAATCCTAAATATCATTAATTGACAAAACAGTGCACAGAACAAATGGTTGAAGCCAGGTCCGGGCCAACTCCACCAAATGCCTGGCCCAAAGTGGACCCATTCTCTTCCATTGACCAAGGAAGCATGCTTTAAGCTTGGGGACTCAATTAGAAGAATTTTCAAATTACCGATTAATTAAGAAGAATAAATTTTAAATTAATGGGGACAATTGTGTAAATATAAGTTTTACATTTAAAGTAAACTAAAAGAAACGATTTGGGTTTTTCCAGAAAATTAAAAATAAAAATAAATCCAAGATTAAGTGTGCATCACTAGAATATCTGAACCAAAACGATGATTAACCTTCACTAGCAGTTCATGATCAAGCACCCTTTCTTAAAATCTTAAAAGATGACAATCGGCCAAGATAAGTTCCATCTCAGGTAATTCATTGTTTTTATTACTACTTTAATAAAATTTAAATTTTGTTAATATATCATTCTTACACAATTATCCATCTCTTCTTTTTTCATGTGTACTTGTTTTTTTTTTTTTTTTTTTTGAAATGGGTGCAAGGAATGGATTTCTTTGCTTGTATGCTTCTATTTCAACAACCAAAGGAGAATGAACAGCGTTAAAAAACCCCAAATTTTCTACATTATCTCAGTTCCAATTGGATCAACTGAAAAATAGACTGCAAGAGATTTTGCCACGATTGGCTGGAACTTCAGCCTCCACATCTGCATTTAGGAGAGAGAAATAAGAGTGGCAAATGTAAGTTGTACTAAATATATTTCATTTATGATCATCTCCTCTTCCTCATAGGAGCATTTCTCATTATCTTTATTAGATTCAAAACTTTTAAGTCTGAGAAGTTCTTCAATGTGAGGCTCTGGAATTTAATATGATCATTAAGGTTGAATATGTATAGATGTCGCTGATTTTATTTTATTTTATTTTCCCTGTTATCCTCTACACCGTTGAGTTGATGCCCCTCACTGTCCACAGAACATCAACATCAAAGCCTCCACAGCATTGACGTGGCATGTTTCTATATTTCACTGTTCACAGAACCAGCCCCAAAATAGCCCACATTGGAAAATGCAAATCACAAACCATGGGCTAAAATTAGACAGAAAACGATGACACGTAGAAACAGGCCACATTCAATCCGAAGGAAAAAGGCCAAGTAGTTTATTACTATGATTTTCAACATGGTTAAATTTGGACCAATGTTTCCACCGGGACTTGTTGCATCAGTCTGAATAACGAAACTCTTAAGAGTAGCATTACCATAAATACAAGCTCAAAGGAACGGGCATCATATGCTTATTGCCCTATGTTTGAGTCGAAGAATACCCAATTCATTTGGAAGCGTGAAAGACTTGAACTTTTCGATTCACAGCAATCACAATGCCATCAGAAACTAGAAATGGCATTGCAAAAACGTAATTACATTTGAGTACTCTGTACACGTGCACACTCTAATGCACGAATCCCAGATTGAGTCATGCTAACATAAATACGAACTTTTTCCATAGTAACTAACGGGTTGAATGCAGGAAAATGGCATGGCATATAAGAGATGCCTAGTGGGCCACTATATGAAAGTAGAAGTAGATTACATCCTTAGGGAAAAAACCAAAAAGGAGCCTCACTACATGTTACTAGCTGTTAGATAAAAGACAATAGAAGTTGATGGTATATAAACAGTATACCACCTGAAACTATTGCATTTGATTTGACAGTTAGTGACATCCAATTAGGTTGATTTTTTATACCTAGCTGGTCGATTAAACCCTCTTTTGCTTGATGGGAGCAGTGGGCCCTAATGCATGCCTTTCTCCTATATTCAGTTGTTAATAAGATGATAATGCCAGTGTGTTTTTATGCTAGCCTAAGTTCCAGAATATATGATTAACCTAGAGGATTTAGGATGCATACATTTTTGTACTCTGAGCTATCTCTGAAGATATTTAAGGCCTCAACTGCATGTGTGAACCAATAAAATTTGCATCAGATCAAAACGATGGATGATTATTCAGCAGAAGTCTATGTATATGATCAAATATTGGAAAGAGACAACTGGTTAATTATAACTCGCGAACTTGTTAGAAGCAATCAATTTGTTTGGAGCCTAAAGAAATTCAGGAGAGAGTCAAAAGGCTCACAGAAAGACTCAAGATAACTGAATGCTTGTAGTTTTCAAGTGGATTTGGATTTGGTATTTGGCATACTGAGTCCAGAGTCGAGTTACAAGTTTTAACCTTGTTAAGCAGATTATAAAGAGAACTTACAAGTTGGAAAACGTATCACCACTGCATGTGTGTAGTCCCTTTCATTAGGATTGATATTTGCACCTGAAAATTGAGATTTGAAAAACCTCACATTAGCCTAGTCAGACCATTGATAGGACGTGTTAAGACAAGTGAAAATTAATATTAGTATTTAATCAATAAAATTAGATTAATGATTTCTGCATAACCAATTGTACCAAGGTTTAAGATAGCTATCAGTTGGCATATCAGCAGGTGCAGAGAACTGATTGAAATAGCTGTATCAATTCTCATCATTTGTAGGCTGTATTAGTGCAGAGGGTTTTTTTTTTTTTTCTGAAATAACCCCAAACAATGAAGTTCTTTAAGAACAGCCAAAAACAAAAGAATATTCTAAAATGATAGCTACTTCTTTTCTTTTTTTCTCTTTTTTTTTCCCTGCATTGGGGTGTAGCACATGCATGCATTGAACCCTATAATGATAGCTTTTGGTATAAAGCTCCAATACTCTTTTCCTCTACTTGTACTTTTCTTTTTCTTAAATGTACTTCTCTCTTGTAAGTTTCTGTTATCGATAAAAATAGGAAAAAATGTGAAAATGAGATGCACGAGAGAGAGAGAGAGAGAGAATAATGTTGATATAAGAATTAAGGCACAAAATTGATAACTAGAATCAAAAGGCTCAAGGATCTTAAGATACATTCTAATAGCGAAACTAATGCAAGATGAGCCTTAGTAACACTTGGGTATTCTTCTAAAATGACTACCTAACAACTAGCACCCTCCATATTATCATTGCTAGTTATGTGCTCACAGAAATAAGACTATTGTTGCATGAAATGGGGATGAAATCTGTTTTACAAGAAAAGTCAACCAACTAGACCTAAGAAGTATGGACACGGACACGGACACGGGACACGGATACGACACGACACGGACACGCCAACACGGCATTTCTCAAAAAAGTAGGACACGGACACGTCGGGGACACGTTAATAATATATATTAATTTATATATATAATCATCTACTAAAAAAAATATCATTTTAACTTTTTTAATCAATTTAGCAATCAAAAAATAAAAATTCAAGTACCAACTAACTAACATATTAAATTATCAAATATCAATATAACACTAAAACATAATTCATAATCATTAAACATGAAATATTCATAGTTTCATAAAATCCATATAAAGAAAAGTGTGGATCATCTCTTTCCCCTCCCTAAAAAAAACATACAAAAAGCAAAAAAGAAGCTAATCTTGAGGCCTATTCTTTAGTGAAATATTTATTTGTCTTTTGCTTGTGATATGATTGATATTTACAATCATATATTTTTCCATGGTATAAAATTGTTATATATTAAGTTAATAAGTTTTAATAACCACAAGTTAACAAAATGTCCAAGAGATATGAGGCACATGTTTATTTTTTAGTCATAGACACAGGCTAGGAATTGTGGGACACGTTGCAATAAGAGTGTCAAACAAGTGTCCGAAATTAAGATTTTTAATTCTTAATTATGGACACGGCTAAATAGTATCGGACACATGTCCAAGAGTGTCCGAGGAGTGTCGGTGTCCGACACGTGTCCGACACGGACACGTCACTTTCTTTGAAGTGTCCGTGCTTCTTAGAACTAGACCCACTATTATTTGGAATACTGCAGAGACCTTCTACATAATAAAATACGCAACATGGAAATATGAGAAAATATGGCTTAAAGCATACTAAAATTATAAATACTCTCGGTGAAACTAAACTTTATCTTCAATAAACTTCATCAGCAAATGGGCCATAACATCTCCGATACTTGTTAGAATTGCAGAATCTTGAACTTAAATGGGTAATTAAATAGCCCATCAAGGGCGCCTAGTTATGTCAACAAGACATAATTTCACACATGAATGAAATGACCACTTCTGAAAAACACACGAAATATATATAAAAGACAACAAAAGCCAATTCAATTGCTACTTGTGTGGCAACAACTGCTAAGAGGACATGGACCCTCCTTTGGGATCTTCCAAACATTCTGGATTCATTCTCGATCTGCATCAGGTTACAAAGGAAAGGGCCAGAATGCCTCATTCAATGGCACAATTAAATGGTTATTATTGCCAATCTGCACAATTTTCTGAACCGGTCTGATTTCCCAATTTTCCACACATGTATAAGTCACCACTAACCAGAAAAGGCATAATGCAGGAGGGACACATGTATCAGTCACTGCAAAGAAAAAGCATAGTGGGGGGAGAGAGAGAGAGAGAGAGAGAAATCTTAATGCAGGTAGAGAAAAATGTTGACATTCTTATCATATCTATGAAGGACACAATTGTGGATAATAAGAAGGGATTAATGTCAACAGACCCTGGGTAGCCTGCACAATCAAGGAGCCACACTGTACAGTCAGGTTAGTAAGAGTATCCAATGCATCTTCCACAGGTTTTCCGAAGGCGCTGTCAACCACTGAAATCAGAAGTATAAACTCCACCCCATGGTTGAAGTCCTGTTTCCCACAAGTAACACTACTGTCTTCACAAATTCTCATTAGGGAATTATAACAGATGAAAGTCATAGTTGGGAGAAAGAAAAAAAGGCTAGAATTGATGGCAATCAGGCTAAAGGGACTCAGAGGAAAAGAAAAGCAAATATAAATATGGGATACTTTGACAATAATGATCTTGAAATAGCTGAATTAAAATACTCTTCAGAAACTTCCAAATCTAGCGTGAGTGAGTTAATTCCAATTTTTATATTGGAAAACAAACAGTAAGTTATGAAATGTATTTGCATAAAAAAATAGGTAAGGTTTATAAATATGTAGCTGCCAAACCTCTCCCTTCCGAAATATTGGCAGGATATCATCTTCAACTTCAGATTCATAATCCACAGATATCAAACCCTATTTAAGGCCCACAAAACTGTGAGTGCAAAGAGTAAGGAATTGCTTCTTGAAATTATTAGTGAGAAATGAGAAATGCCAAAACTGCTGCTCCATAGATTTTAAAAAAACAATACAGCAAGAAATCTGGGTGTTGGAGTTCAGTGTTTACATGTCAGGGCATACATGGCAGTATGGCATCACGCGTTCCTTGAGAACTCCAGTGGAAGAGATTTTGTAGAATTTTGCAAGGTCTTCCTTCCATTGGAAACGCATGTATACTGCATGAGTGAAACCATCCGCATTCAGATCAACAATACGACCTGCAAGAGTGATCAATCCATCTTCATGATTGGAACTAATTGAAGTTCTCAGTATGTCAATGTAAGCGGTTCATGGTTATGGCAGATTTTCAAGCATGTCAGATTCTTACATCAAACTTTTCTACTACCTTCGTGATATCTATATCACATGACCTACATGTTGTCAAGTTCTGCTATATGAGCAATCTAGTTAAGGGTTTCACATATGACTGCAATAGGTGAGGATGTCATCATACGCCTAACAATATTATAGCATCATTATTTCAATAAACAGTAACAATGAATATACAAACTCAAATATCTAGGAAGTTGATTAAGGAGGCAAATTAAATGAATTGTATATGTACAACATTGCCCACATCACCAACCTACAAACGAATGTTGAAATGACTGAAGGACATTGCTGCATTGACATGACACACCAAATCAGTAGAACTAAAAGGATTGATAATTACAATGGTACTGAAATATAAGATTTGACATTAAAAATGCCAAAAGTGTGTTGATTAGACACCCCTACATTTGAAACAGATTGTGCGCTACTGATGATACCGTGAAATGCATACCAGCAAGTATGTCATTGTACCAAAATTCGTGAGGATTGTTCGTATATCTTTGGTTTATCACTTTGATAATAAATTTTTTCTCTGTTTTGTAGAAATTCCAAATGCAAAGGCAGTGCAGAATACCTCTTAGTCCTGTGAAATAAAAAAAACCCTCGCAGTTTCTTTCAATCCTTTTGTGGTTTCTCAGGAAACGTGTTCTTCAAAAGAGGATTATGATATTAGGATAGGGATCTCCTTTCACATTGGAATTTAATGCTGTATAGGGATGAAAAGAGCATGTGTCTGGACCCAAAAAAAAAAAAAAAACAATCTCACCTAGTGATATTGCAACTATTCCCCGCATTTGATACTGGGCTGTATAGAGATGATCCAGCATGTCTTTCTCCTCCTCTTCAGATAAACCCTCCTTCGCCTTCAATAGAAAAATATGCTCCACAATTTTTCTGTCATAACAAAGCAGCCACCACTGTTAGGGAAGCACATTATGCTCCAGAAATATTGGTTGGCACTTGAAGCAATTCAAAATGGTACAATTCAGTCATTGATTACACATGGATAAGGGTAAAGCCTAAACTCCGCACTTTCTAAAAAAAGGGCAGCCCAGCGCACACGAGGCTCCGGCATAGCGGCGTCCGAGGAGGGCAAAATGTACGCAGCCTTGCCTTCATTTTTTAAGAGGCTGTTTCTGAAACTTGAAGCCTCATCCTCCATGATGCTACTCGTTACCGTTGGGCAAAGCTGCCCTTCTAAACTCCATGCTCTCTATGACACAAAATAATTCCTTTGATAACTGGATCAAACACACACAATCAGCCATGTTTTGTAGAGTGAAAAGAGAGCACCTTTTTCTCAAGAATCCGGCAGTTCCGCTCTCAGTCCCAGAATTCCATCCATCAACAGCAGATAAAATCAGTCCACACCCACTTCTCTTCCAGAAATGCCCATCTCCCACTCCATTGAATCTTAAGACTGCAAATTCAACACAAACAGAACAAAAGCACACAGATTTCTAGTAAGAAAATCCCATATCTGAAGCAAGGAACTCGTCATTGAACGTGATTTTCACCATGGAATCGCAGTTCAATGACGCATCATTGAATGCTGAAACCCGCTCGAAATCAAAATCAAACTCACCGTAAGAGGGCGATTTCGGCGAGAGATTGAGAAGCGGCGAAGGAGAGAGGCTGGAACGCTTGGGAGGAACCGAGAGAGAGGAGGTTAGGGTTAGGGTTAGGGTTAGGGTTTTGGCGAAGAGAGGAATGGGGGAAATGAGAGCGGCGGCGGCCTGCATTGGGGGAATCTCGGAGAAAGAGAACTCCGCTTTCCTTCGCTTCTCTCGTTTGGATCGCCATTTCGCGGCCTTAATCGGCAAATGGGTGGACAGGAAAAAGCAGTTCAAAATGGGGTGATGGGGCTGATCTGATGCCGCCGTTGATGTTTCGGATAGGATGGGCCCACCTATTAAATCCAGACCGCTTAAATTGTTGTACACTCCAAATTGGACATTGATGAAGTATTATTTTTACTTTCTTCTTATTTTTATAAAAAGCAGATGAATTTTTTTTTTGCCATTGGTGGCTTGAATTTTATTTTATATTTTACTTTTTTCTAAAAAAGAATGGAGGAATTTTAAGTTTGTCTTTTTATGTGAGTCCTAATTTCTTATGTATCTTAAATCGAGGTTTTACTTCATATCACTTTGGAAGCCAATTACCCAATTATGCACATGGACATTGGCAATAGGTAGTGGATTAAAGAGGCAGACCATGGCACCCATCATGACAATGTGAATGCTTTCCCCAACTTGAATAGCTTGGCAAAACTCATGTGAAAATTATTTTATAGAATTTAGGGGAAAAAATTACACATATGTTATGGGCCCGGAAGTAAAACGGGTGGGGAACCTTCATTTTTTTTCATTAAAGGGGTTATTACTTAACGTATGTTTGTCTGCATGCAAAGCAATTAAACTTTTTGCTTTCCTCTTTTTAACCCCTCTTTCCCTTTAAATAATAATAATAATAATAATAATAATAATAATAAAACTTTTTGACAGATTTATAGAAAATTGATACGCTGTTGGCATTTTAATTCAGTGGGACTTACAAGATGGTATCATATAAAGCTCATATATCTCCCTTGAGATTTTTGGATATTTGTGAATAAGTTCACGTAGTTTATGTATTTGTAGATGGGCACTTGCTTAGGCTTTAGGGTTTATATGATTTTGAAACTTTTACATTTATTTATTTTATAATGGAGGGTGTCCCAACTCTATGAGCCTAATCCCTTCGGCTTAAGGTTAGCCGGGTAAATCCCCCGTGGGCTGAGTATAGTAGCGCAATACGAACCCACAGCATTTGAGAGTAAATCGGGGTTCTAACTTTATTTATTTGATGATTCTCATAGTCCATGATCTGGTGTATTTTTTCAACCATGTGTTACGTGGCCATAGGTATTCGATATGAAGTGTCCATGCCGTGCACCTTAATGGCCTACGTCAAAGAGGATTAAATCCCACACTAATCTAAGGTGAAAATCTACGGATTTAAGCACTTAATTATAACCCACAACTTTCAACTCTTGTTAAGAAAAAAACCACGTACTACCTTGTGGGAAAAATTATTGATAGAAACAATGGTTTTAAGCACTTGTTTATTATGTTAAAAACCACAGTCCTAGACTGTCATTTCTTTTAACCTAAAACTTAAAAATGAAAAATGAGCCAAAATATAATTTCAATAACGCCTCTCTCCTTCCACGCCTCTTCTGCAAAACTCAACCCCCTACCCACCTTTCCCTTGTCACATCTCCTAATCTCCAAGCACACATCCGACACGTTGGAGTCCTCGGATTCATTGTTACAACCTTCGCAGGTACAACCATTGCAAGCACACATCCACCTGTTTGTCATTTTTTTTTTATGTTGCCAATGACCCAATTGCAATTTCTTTCAATGAAAAAAAGATCAAACAAACAAACAAGAAGTTTTATATTGTCATGGTTTCAATTTCTATTGGCTTGGCCGATTGCGCTACACTACTTTTATAAAACCCAATTTGGGATCATCTATACAATTATACAATGTTTGGTGCAGTTTTTGCTTTTTCTCCTTTTTAATCTGTTATTGTGTTCGGACTAAATAGATAGGGTTTATAAATGAAAAAGAGTCCACATGAAGGGGTTGTTATTTTCCTGCTCAATCTAATATAGTTCTGCTCTAGTAGGGGTTGAATTTTCTACTATTGATTGTCTAGATCCACCGTCTTTGTCATAAATCTGTACTCTTTTGTTAGCATTTCTACTTGTCTATAACTAGATCCAAGTAAAAAAGAAAAGGAAAATTAAAAAAAAACATATTTGGGTACTATTTGATTTTATAGTCAAGACTTGTATAAGGTAGGCCTATCCATACTAAATTTTTAGTCCTCCTAGGGCAGTACTATATTCTCAAGCAATGTGAATGCCTGTCCATATTTTATGAACTCTGTTTCCATTTATTGAACAGTCCCAATCACCAACTAGTCGAATTTTTGCATTTGAGAGTGAAGTGTTTTCTCTTTTTCTTCTCTCAGGCCATCCCTTTCTAGTCAGTGATCGAATACTTAAGATTCTTTGGCTGGGTTCTCTTTTTGCATTAACGATCCACATGTATAATCAGATGATATGAAAATTTGAATCATTGAAAGAATGGCAAACCTCAAAAAAAAAAAAATGGAGCTTCTTTTATTCCAAGAAATTCTATATTTCTCACCTCAAGAAGTATTAGAATTAAAAAAAAAAAGTAAAAGTTTAACCAATCCCTAAGTTTCAAACTAGACCTTTTAACCCTCCTTGATAGTCATGACCTGTTCTGTTCCCTTAAATGAACTCTATGCATGCATATATTTGCCAGTACATAACCAATAAAAAACATCCTCAATGAATCAGGTTATAGAACCTCTTTCAACTACGTAGGTTGCATTTGCCTATGTTCTTATTTTATAGGCTTGTTATATGTGACACTTATTCTGGATATGTTGTGTACGCCAACTGCTAGACTTTCATTTAGAGGCAACTTTGTCATTCGAAAATCTGTAATGATTGGATTTTTGCACCACCCTTAAGGCCTCTAAATATAAGTGTTTTATTTCTAAAAAGATATTAAGAGAATTAAGAGAACCGGTTAGACTCTCATCTCATCTCTCACAAGTAACAACTCTCTTTCTATGTACTTTCTTGGAGTCAAAATGATTATGATAGATTTTTTTAATGAAATGGATGTGTGAATCTTTATATTTATAAGATCAGTTTATGATAGATTGTTTTATGAAATGGGTGTGTGAATATTTTTTTAATCAGCAAATTAATATGATATGACAATAAAACTGAAAAAAAATTGGAATAAAGCTCATTTCCTTTGACAAATATATTTAGGTCTAACCTAAATCTTAGCTTTCTGTTTCCATCACCATTTATCTCTAGTACAATACAAGGTGATAGATGGAGGAGTAGATCTCCTTCAAGCAAGGGAGAAAATTTTAAAAACACAGGTACCGCACTTCCTCTCATACATGCCACTAGGTTGTAACTTATTTTTGATTTCTCATTGGAGTTATATTGGGTGTATAATTATTCTTACTCGCCCTAGTTTCTTTTTTTTTATAATCTATATTTTCACTTTTTTATGCATGTTATCCACCTCAAGTATACATGATTTAGCCTCTTGAAAAAAATTTAAAAATATTTCTCATTTCTGATTTTTCTTGTGCTTCTTATTTAGTATACGTTTTGTAGGATGCTGTCAGAAGTTTTTATGAGGCTGATAGATCTTTTGTTCAAAAAGATTTAAATAATGACCCAGTTGAAAAGGTATTATTTATTTAGTTTTCTTGTTGATGATAAAGCCTGACAAGTGTCAATTTATATTTGTTTAAATATTGACGTCATTTTCTTTTATTTTTGTATAGAACATTGGTTTTAATTCTCGAAGACGTGTATGTGGCTTAAGCATTGGTGTTTTTAGGACTTATTTTTGTCATTCTGCTCCGTCTATGAAAGCAGTAGCAGATGAGAAGTTATGCGGTAGCAAATGAGAAGCTGATAGATCTCTTGCACAAAAAGATCTAAAAAATGACCCAGTTGCAAATGTATAATTCATTTATTTTCTTGTTGATGATAAAGCCTGACAAGTGTCAATTTAGTATTTGTCTAAATATTGACATCATTTTATTTTATTTTTGTATAGATCATTAGTCTTGATTCTCAAGGACATATGCGCGGCTTAGGCATGGGTGTTTCTATGACAAGTATCCGTTATTCTGCTCCATTTATGAAAGCATTAGCAGATGAAAAGTTATTGAATGAAAAGATTGAGAGATAAATGATAAAGTTGACGGAGGAGACGGATATCCTAGGGAAAGATATGGATGAGTTAAAACAAACTTTATCTCTAGGTGGGACAGTGATGCGGTCACCCACCCATCATGGGAATTATTCTCAGGTACAATAGTTATTTCTCATATATTCTAGATTTCTATAATTAAATAAATAATATTTTAATTGATGAAGTATGTTAACACCATTTATTTTTAATAATATTGTAAGCTCGGAATGAATCACCTCATTAAGAGACACATACAGAACAAGCAAGTCCACGAAAAGGATTGACTCAGCGTAAGTTGATGCATAGAAGGACGTTTGTGTTGCTTATGGGACTGTGACTGGTTCGTCGTTTGACTATCCAGGATGATATAGGATTGTTGTGGATGAGAGATTCTTGATTATTGGATGCAGTTACTTCGCGAAGATAAACTTTTGGAGATATCACTTTGGGTGATATGATTGATTGGCCCATGTATAAGACTTTAGATTAGGTTCATTTTTCTTTGTTGCAATTTCGACTCTAGTTTAATTTATTTTCTTAGAATGACTTCACTTGAAGCTTTCATTTTATGTATTGGATTGAATTTTAATTCAGGTGACTTTAATTAAACTAATGATGTTTGTTTTTATCTAATGTGTTATTGTTTGTATTTATGGGTGGATTACCACTAACATTTATTGAATGGATCATTATATAAATTCTATAAACAGGTACTTTTTTATTTTTAAAAAATTAGATAAAAATGACACCTATTAACACTTGATAATTTCAAGAAAACTTTAGATGCTTTTTAAAAACGATGGCTCCTACACTTTGATAATTGTTTGAAAAACCCTTTTATAATTCATAATTGATTAAAAAAACTACAGTTTTCATTATAAAAAAACGAGAGCTAAATACTTGTTAAGTTAAAATTTACGCGACAATTATAAACACTTGTTTTTGAAAAACTACACCAATATTATCGACAGTCAAAATGACAGTTTCGACTGTCGTTTTTTCAATTAAACAACAGCTCAGAACACTTGTTGTTTTTGAATTTTGACGTAGTGAGGAATTGGCGCTATAAGATGTGGGTGCATTATAAGAAGCTAGTGGAGGATGGTGAGGACCCTTATAGCAAGCCATACACAAATATAGATCCGGAGGTTTGGAGGTGGCTAATTGACGTTGGTTGGAAAAGTTCCCGATTCATGGTAACAAAGGATGCTTATAATTTGAAATATTCATACTTAATATTATATGATTATCGTTTGTTAATCAATTTATTTTTCAGAAACAATCGGAGAAGAATACTGAGAATTGAAAACGGTTGCCTTATAATCACACTATGGGATCTAGATCATTTCCTTCTGCGATATATAAAATGGTGATGTATTCTTTAGTTTCAAATAATGTCTCGTCAGTATGTGATCTTTACACTCTACACTAACATTTAAATTGAATCAGGCAGCTGAGAATGAGGGGGAGGGGCTAAAATTTGCAGACTTCTATAAGGAGTCTCTTTGGAGGAAGTGTACCAATGATTGGATTTCCCCTACTTGTGCAGTGCATCATGTACGTATTTATTACGATATTGGCATGTAAATGTTTTAACTATTTGTTCGAAGCTATAAAGTTTGTTACTAACTGTTTGATCCTATCAAAAATGATAGGAGGAGATGCAAAAGCGGAGCGAGGTGGCCTGTCAGCCAGAATCTGAAGAGGTCTAACAAGAGCAGATTGCAAGGCAAATGCTTGGTGAGAAGCGATGGTACATGAAAGGATATGGAGTCGGTCCGAAGCCCTCTTACTTCACATCTGTTGTTGCTGAGAGATGCACTAATGACGTGTGTATGGATGCCCTGCGATCAGAGGTTGAGTCGTTGAGGGGATTGACTTAGAGCTAGCAGGCAGAGGTTGAGTCGTTAAGGGGATTAACTCAGAGCCAGCAGTCAGAACTAAACATGCAGAAGAAGAAGTTTGAGGAGCTCGAGGCCATGATGAGGATGCATCTATCAAAGATTAATATTCCTCTTATCACATCAGATGCCTCACCATTTGGCAGTTAGACAAGGCATTCATCGTAAGTAAATTCATTCCCACATTATAGGAACCAATATTTAAAATGATCGCATTAAGTGAGTAGCCTATATCTCATTTAAAATGATTTTGTTAAATGGATAATTGAAGACAAGGATGGATTGGGTTAATGAGAAAAAATTTTTATATGGAAGATTAACATATGAAAATATCATAGTCCCCAAAAGCAAACGAACAGCTAACGGACAAAAAACATTTGGCATACTTTCATCTTAAAATGAAAGTATGGAATTGATGAAAACATTATTACAAGTAGTTAAAACTGCTGCAGGGAGCAAAATCCATCCAACATGTCAATTTTCAAGGTTTTTTTTTCCAACACACCTCAATTTAGTTGCACTCTTATCTGGCTTGTGGGTGTGCTGAAATGTAATTGATGAGATGAGCGGTCGTTGAAATCTTGTCCGCTTCACTGTTCAGGATGTCCACAGCAAATTCTTATTCCGTTGTAGTCAAGGGGCATTATAGAGATGATAATGTGTGGCTACTAGGTTTCATGAGTATGTAGCAATCTGGGGTATAGAATTGTAACAATAGGAGTATCATATGGATCCAGTGGGAACATGGGCTGAAATACAAAATCTAATGAAACAAAAGATCCTTTGGATTAATTATTGAAGGAATTTGTTCTCTACATTATAGGATTTGGATGGTGATGTGTTGATGAGATTCTCCAAATGGGTTTTTAATTCTAGACATTTTAGAAATGGTATTACATTGTACGGAACATAGTCTTGGATGATTTCTGTTTTTTGTGTGTAAGTATCGAGTCTGGTTTCTATTTTTAGGAAATAATAAATTTGTCCGTTCAGCTTAGTGTGATATTGCTAATTTAGTTTTTTGGAATTAAAGTTGCGTACATATTACCTTAACTTGGTGTAGGTAATGTTTTTTGTAACACACTAATTCTTTTTGTTTTTACTTTGTTCACATATTAAAGATGGAGTGGGCATGGACTGTTGTTCATGAGGGCTTTTTTTTTTTTTTTTAAGTATTTGGATTAGTGTTTGGACATTTGTTATGTTTAAGTTTTTATATTTGGATGGATATTTGGATGAAAATTTGGATGAATGTATTTTTTTTTTTTTTTTTTTTGTGATGATGTCAATGGTTGTGGGTATGATGATTGTGGGTATGATGTAAATCCAAATTGTTGTGCGTATGATGTGAATAAGAATTGTTGTTGCTAATTGTATATTTTCGGGGACGATTCCATCACCGCTGAATGGTTAACTGCGTTTTTCATATGCGTGTGATGACCATTATATACGGTGATGAATAAATTCGTGTTTAAAGAATAGATATTTGGGGACAAATAATTTTGTGTCTAAAAGTTGGACTTTTGGGGATAAATTATCATTTGTTGCTGATTATCTATTTTTAGTGACGAAGATATTTGTGCCTAAAGATTATATATTTGGTGACAAATACATAGGGCGACTAATTTATTTGCGTCTAAAGGTTGGATATGAGGGGATCTCAGGTAGGACATTTGGCGACGAACACTATAAGGGACGAACAAAATTCGTGCATAAAGATTGATATTTGGAGACAAACAGATATTCGTGGCAAAATAAATTCACAGACAGGCTTTCTGCGACAATATGAGGACAAATTTTTATTTGTGGCTAAAAGTGTTTAGCGACGAATTTTACCCATTTGGTGATGAATTTTATTCCTCGCTAAAACCCTTTTTTCTTGTATTGAAAGCTCTCTCAATCACCTTCTCCTCTCTCATTCTGACCTCTCCAATATCATCTGCCAAACTGATGAACTGATTGTTCAGGCCATCAAACTTATGCAAGCGAAATGGGAAGCCAAGAAATTGAGTCCTTCACTCCTGCTATATTTGATATTCAGTCAGCTGTAAAGCCATGGCTCCCAAGATTACAACAAACACTTTCTAGGCTATCAACAGAATCTTTACTATTTCAGCCTGAATTCATCTAAAACAAATGAGCAGATTATCCTAAACAAACAACCCGCACCGTGTCTTACATGGGTTTAAATTAAAAAAAAGAGTCCCACTTAGGGCTATATGTGGCTGATTCATGATTAAAATTCCAAAGAAAATAATTCAGGCAACTTGAATTTCCTCAGCTCTTAGACCCAAAAAAAAAAAAAAAAAAACACACACACATACACACACACACAAAAGAATGGAGACTCGAGTCCTCACTTGAGAAGGACTCCACCCTCCGATTGAAAATTTTCACTTGAAATCTGAGGCTGAATTTATTTAGCTAGCCAAATGGTAAAAACTCTACCAAACAAACAGTAAAAAGTAGAGTCTGTTTGCGGGTTGGGATCAAGTCAGCAATCCAGATCCAAATGATAATTCTAAGTAGGCCTGTAAATGAACTCAAATAATGGGCTGTAAAAGACTGATTGATTACCCATTTATAGAAAATTGGACCATAGCTTGCTCTATTGCTGGGATACTGAGATGGTTGAAACAGGCCCTTAATTTCAGTTGCAAATTGACAATAGTAATGCAGCCTAGTTAATCATTGGGCTTTTGATGGAAACTATAATCGGGCCGAAATTAATAGGCCTTCGGTGCTACTGGGCTATGACAGTTACACATGGGTGACGATGTGAGACTCGTGAAGGTTAAATACCACGGGTAGGGCTGTCAATCCGACCCTCTAGAGAGGGGGCCCAGCTTGGCCCGGCCCGGAAAAGCCCTCAAAACGAGGGTTTATTTTTTTATCTAAAGCCCGAGGGTAGGGTAGGGCTTTTTTTTTTAAAGCCCGCATCTAGAGGGCTGGGCTTAAATTTGACAAATCAGGCCCGAGGGGGCCCGGCCCGGCCCGGCCCGCTGTTTATTAAATTTTAATATAAAATATAAAATATAAATATTTCCCACTTTCCATTTTGTGAGAAATTATCAAAATGCCCACCCAACAGTCATAAAACAATCAAATTTGAGGGGCATTTTAGTCTTTTAAAAGCTAAACCCTAAATGTCATCCTTTATAAACAACTCCCTCTCATCAGTCATCGACAAAGCCCTACTCTCTGGAAGGCCGCACAACATCATCTTTTTCCTCTCATTTTCAATTTCTGATCTTCTTGTTCCTGCTCTGTATTGACACTCAGCTCTGATATTTTCCTCTCGTTTCTTCCTCCTATGGTGGTTTAGTGGCGTTGGTAAGTTTATCTTCCCCCATCTCCCCTTTTTTCTGGTTTTGTTTAGGTGTGGATAGACCGAGAGCAGAGTGACTAAGAGAGAGACCGAGAGAGGGTGAGATGACTGAGAGAGAGAGAGAGAGAGCAGAAAGCAGAGAAAAAGATTGACTGAGAGAGAGAGCAGAGAGAAAGAATGACTGAGAGAGAAACCGAGAGAGAGAGAGAGCAGAGAGTAGAGAGAGAGATCGACTGAGAGAGAAAGAGGAGAGAGCAGAGAGCAGAGAGAGATCGACTAAGAGAGAGAGAGCAAATAGCAGAGAGAACCCAGAGCAGATCGGGAGTGAGAGAGAAAGAGCAGAACCTAGCTAGAGACGACGAAGAAAAAGAGAGAGCAAATAGCAGAGAGAACCTAGAGCAGATCGGGAGTGAGAGAGAGAAAAAGAGAGCAGATCGGGAGTGAGAGAGACATCCCAGCTAGCGACGACTGAGAGAAAGAGAGAGCAGATCGGGAGTGAGAGCGAGCAGATCGGGAGTGAGAGAAGGAAAACCCAACAAGCGACGACTGAGAGAAAGAGAGAACAGATCGGGAGTGAGAGAGCAGATCGGGAGTGAGAGAGAGAAAACCCAGCTAGCGACGACTGAGAGAAAGAGAGAGCAGATCGGGAGTGAATGAGCATATCGGGAGTGAGAGAGACATCCCAGCTAGTGACGACTGAGAGAAAGAGAGAGCAGATCGGGAGTGAGAGAGAGCAGATCGGGAGTGAGAGAGGGAAAACCCAGCAAGCGACGACTGAGAGAAAGAGAGGGCATATCGGGAGTGAGAGAGAGAGAACCCAGCTAGCGACGACTGAGAGAAAGAGAGAGCAGATTGGGAGTGAGAGAGAGCAGATCGGGAGTGAGAGAGAGCAATCGGATCAGGAATGAGAGAGAAACAGAGAGATCATGTGAGGGAGAAAAGAAAAGGGGGCACGCGATCAGGAGTGAGAGAGAAACAGAGAGATCAAGTGAGGGAAAAAGAAAAGGGGGATGAGAGGAAAAGAGAGAGATCAGCATAGGCATTTTACAAATTATGATGTAAAATTAATTGATTTACAAATTATGATTTAAAAATTGATTTACATTAATTGATTTGTATGGACTGCATTAATTCATTTACAAATTATGTGTCTCTGTTTTTATTTTCTTTTGCAGATACACATAGGCAACAAAATTAAAATAAATAGTGCCACCAATCAGCAAAATTACTAGTGCCACTAATCAGGCATTATCTTCCAACTCACTGTTTTTACTTCTCTTTTTTAGTTTAATATTGTTTATTTATTTTAATTAGAGTTCTTATCTAAGATTGGTTTGTCAACAATGTCTACTCGTAATGTTGTTAATGATAGCATTCATGAACCCATCCCCATTGAGGTGGATGTAACTACCCATGATGTGCCCTTTCAACCTCCCTCTTCCTCATCTTCCACACCCTCTTCTGTGCCGGTTTCATCTAACACAATATCTATTTCAGAGCCTTCAAAAAAGAACTCAAAAAGATCAGAAATTTGGGGTCATTATAAGCAACTAAATGTTTTAAAAAAACAAAAAGATGGAACTCAAAAAGAATGTCGTGTTGCTGAGTGTAAATATTGTAAGAAACAACTAAATAATAGTGACAGAAATGGAATTACCCACATAACTAGACACTTTAAGGAATCATGTCCCAAAAGACCTAGACGTGAAACAAACCAATCAGTATTGACAACGGCTTTTGCGACATCCAATGATACTTTAGGTATCTATAAATTTGATCAAAAACAATGTAGAGATACACTTGCAACAATGATCATTTTACATGAATATCCATTTAATGTTGTGACACATGAAGGTTTTATTGAATTTTGTAAAATTTTACAACCTCAATTTAAAGTGGTGTCACGTAACACATTGAAATCAGATTGTATTGAAATTTATAAACAAGAGAAACTCAAAATTTCTCAATTAATTGATGGTATATCATCAAAGATCAGTCTCACATCTGATATGTGGACGTCAAATCAGACAATAGGATATATGTCTATTACTGCACATTTTTATTGATTCTCATTGGAAGTTACATAAGTATATAATTAACTTTGTTAATGTTGATCCGCCCCACACTGGGGTAGTCTTAGCTGAAACTATTAAAAATAATTTAATAAAATAGAAAATTGATGATTGAATATTTTGCTTGACTTTAGATAATTGCACTACAAATGATGTTATGGTAAGGACGCTTAAAAATCATCTTACAAAAAAAAAGGATGGTTTGCCATTGAATGGTTGCTTGTTTCATATGCATTGTACAGCACATATTCTCAACCTTATTGTGCAAGATGGGTTGAAAGAAATATCCTCTACAATGCAAAATATTAGGGACACATTGAAATTCATTAAAAATTCAATAACTCGTGTATGTAAGTTCCGTAAGACGGCTAATGAATTAGAGCTAAGTAGCACTAGGGGGTTACCTATTGATGTTTCAACTAGGTGGAACTCCACCTACTCAATGTTGGAGTGTGCATTAATATTTAGAGAAGTCTTCAATTCACTAGGGTTAGAAGACTCAAACTACAAGAACATTCCTTCAGAGGAAGAGTGGGAAAGAGCTAATATAATATGTGAGTTTTTGAAGAGTTTTTATAAAGCTACTTTAAAGTTTTCAGGAAGTAAATACCCATCTATTCATTTATTTTTACCAGAAGTGATTAAAATACATATTTTATTTGTACAAAAGTTAGATAGTGTAGATATTTTTTCTAGAAATATGGCTAGAAAAATGAAGGAGAAATTTGATAAATATTGGCAGCATTATAATAAACTATTTGAAATGGCCATTTTCCTTGATCCTTAACGTAAGTTGTTGTATTTAGAGTATGCTTTAATAAAGCTATATGGATCGAATGAAGAGGCAGGTATTCATCGAGCTGAAACTCTTATACTCTTTAGAAATCTCTATAAAGAGTATTCTACAATATATGATGCACCTACCAAAACATTGTCAAATGTGGATAAAGTTGATTTGGTAAAAAAATTTAATGAGTTTGAAGATGATTTTTTAGCTTTTGAGGAACAAATGACTCAGGCAGTTGTAGACGAAAAATCGGAATTAAATTGTTATTTGGAGGAGCTAAGGGATAAATATGAAAATTTCAATATATTGGATTGGTCGAAAGTTAATTCAACAAAATATCCAATTATCTCTAGAATGGCTTGTGACATTTTAGCAATTTATGTTTCTACAGTTGCTTCTGAATCAGGATGTAGTACGGGAGGAAGAATACTTGATCAATATAGGAGTTGTTTAAAATCTGAGACTGTAGAAGCCTTAATTTGCACACAAGATTGGATACGTACGCAGCAAGACAATGATAGTAATACATTCGATGATCTTTTAGATGTTCTAAAAGTAGATTAAGTAATTAAATAAAGAATTATTGTTATTTGTTATATATGTATTATCATTTATAGAATTATTATTATCTATCTTATGTTTTATATTGTAAAAATGATTTTATACTACCACCAATGCCTTAAAAAAAAGTTTTTAACTCCGCCATGCTGCCTTTTGCATTGCATTGCCGATCCCCAGCCCGGACAAAGGAGGAGGGTTTGTATAAGGTTTGTTGGTGGTAATAGCTTAAGTTGTCGCATTAGAAAAAATTTATTTCCATTAAAGAAAAAAAATTCTCCTTTCTGTTGGCCCTGGCCCGGCCCTAGCCCTTGAGGGTTGGGTAAGGGCCTAAAAATTATAAGCCCGCCGTAAATGTTGAGAGCCTTTGTTCAGTTAGGCCTGGCCCACACATGTGAGGGTAGGATAAGGGCTTACCCCAGCCCGGCCCAGGCCCGGCCCTTTGACAGCCCTAACCACAGGGTCTAATGATGATACATGTGTACCGGGAGAGCTAAATATATTAATTGAAGGACAGATATCGTATTCGAATTGATGTCGAATAGTTGAATAGAGATGACAAGCGCACAAACCTGGATCCCCGATGGAAATAAGTATCTCATCTACGTGTGTAGACCCCCCGCCGGCCGCTGATTGGCCCGGGCCATGAATCTTCACATGCCATGCGGTTCTATGCCCAGCTTGACTGGGTCGGCCTGTTACGGCCCATGGCATGACTTGTTGGGCTGTGCGGCCAACGGGCCAGCCCACATGCCCATCCTAATTTTTCAAAAATTTTTTTGTAAATTAAAAGAGATTTTAAAATTTTTTAGAGTTTCCAATTTGAAATAAAGTTGAAACTTGTATAATAAACGCATAAATATTAATATATTTATGAAAAGAAAAACTTTAATTATTTTAAGTATAATATTTCATTTATAGAAAAATAAGCATTTTTTAATATAAATATCGTGTTGGGCAGTGCCATGGCCGAACTAGGCCAACCTGATCATGCTGACCCACGACACAACAAAATCCGTGTTGGGCCATGTCAGGCTGGCCGAACTGATCATGCTGGCTCACGACATAACAGAATCAGTGTTGGGCTATGTCGGCTGGCCGGCCCACCCATTTTTACGCCCCTAAACTCACGTAATGATATTATAACTATTCCACCCATTTGATTCCAGGCTCTATTGAGATAATCTAGCATGTCTTTCTCCTCTTCACTGACAATCTAGCATGTCTTTCTCCTCTTCATTAGATAAGTCTTCCTTAAAACCCCAAGGGGCCGATAGTCCAATTGGCTAGGACCAAGGCTCAGAATCCAGAGGTTATGGTTTCCAACTCGTGTTCTCTCACTGGCGCCACTTTTGCATTTTATAAATAAAAATCTTAACTTATAATAATAGTAAAGAAAAGTTCTCTTTCTAAAACCTATATTTCTTGCTATTGCAAAATCTATCACTAAAACAAAAACTAATATATAGTATTTATAAATAATAGCTATATGAACGATTGAATGGGAAGTAGTTCCTTTATTGTTTCATGAACCCATTCTGACAGGATAATCTTTGCCCTTCACTGATTTGTTTGGGACTCTTGGTCAGGAACCACTAAGCTGTTAGCTTCCAACGCAAAGGGGCCACCTTTGTAGGGAGGACTATTAATTGATTACTTGCTTGGGACTGCCAATCAATACTATGACAGATATACATCGCTGGATACCCACAAAACCAGAGGTTCCGATGTTTGCTACCTCGGGTGCCACCCATTGATAGTACAGACTAACTCCTTAATATATTGAGTGGCCGGGATATTCTTCCGTTGCACATTCTTTGTCACGCTTGGCTCGAGGCGGGAGGGCACCGAGACTATCTCAAAGTGATTAGCTGATGTGGATTGCCTATATTAACAAAGCGTTGTAATAGGATATCGTCTTCTATTGAGCCATTATTATTATCATTCTAGCTTTATGCTTAGAATTCTATATTGAACTTCACATGATTGCATTCTCTTTACATTGCTTTGATATTTTGCACTTTTTTTATGAGGAGGAACCTGCCGACCCTCCTTATGGTTGCATACTTATTATTATTATTATTTTATATATATATCTCTACCCCCTGGGCAATTTATAGTCTAATGATGTTATGTTTTGTGCATAGGTTTTGAGCTCCTTTTTGCCAAGTGGGAAGAGATGGAGGAGGCACTTCAAGCATATCAACTAGCTTTTGACCATGTGTGGTGTCGATGACATCCTTTGACCATGTCATGACATAGTCTGAGTCATCATGCCCATCACACAAGTGCCTACGCTACTTGTTTTACATAGTCCTTTCGTATTGTTTTGTTGGCCAAGATTTTATGAGTGGCCATATAATTAAACCACTTTTATTATCACTCATTAAACTTTAACTTCAATAATATAATGATGTGCTTATCTCATCATCATCATTATCAAAACCTTACCCTAACCATATTGGGGTTGGTTATAATGATATGCTTATTTGAAATATTTAATTTATACTATCTATTTATTATGAAGCTCTTGCTATGTTGTTGGTGAACCGAAGAAATACTTATACCTTACCGTGGACTTTAACCCCATGGGACCATAATTGGGGGCCACATCATGTGATTTACTAGCAAGATTTTTCATTGGCCCATAATCTCACACATAATCCCCGTGCTCATGAGCGGGGCGTCGTAGTTGATTTGGCTTCGAGCATTAATTTTTAGAAGACTTCAACCCTATTATGCATAGATGTGGCGAGAGAGGGTGGCCTTGTCAAACCTCTTTAGATGAGAAAAAAAGTCATTCCAAAAGTATAGAAAAGAGACACAGTTTGGAGTTTGGAGTTTGGACGCAAAAAATATCATTTTAATAAGAGGAATAGTATCACAAATCAAGTCTACTTCTGCAACTCCCTGAAACCAATCTAAGAATTGTCATGCTAATTAATTATTCAAATGAAAAAAAACAAAAAAAATGCTTCCCTAATCCTGCAACAGACACTTCAAACACATTACTATAGTTTCTAACCCCATGAACTAATGCAATCATTTAGTAATGTAACACTGTTACATTGTACCGGACCACTGCGTCAAATCCGCTACTTGCGTGGGTATATGCCAAACAGTACCCACGTGCGAGCCGGAAAATCCCGGTCCCTCCCACGATCGGCATTTCTCGGACATCTCTCATCACCATATTCCTTCCAACGACGCTGATCGAGCTATTTTGGTATGGTCCACTGATGAAGGAGTATGTGAGCGTCATAAGAAGGCTGAATTCATCTCCTAGAGAAGTCATGGCATAGAGCCCCTGTGCCCGGCCCAATAACGTAGATTTTGGATCGGGTGTGGCCGTGAGCGCGTCATCGATGACATAGATTGACCCGAACATGGCAGCAACCGGATTTGTCCCAGAGATGTTGAGAGGTTGGCTCGGTGCGACCTGGATGGCTGTGGCGTTCGGCCCACCGACGACGTCGTGCATGTAGAACTGGATATTAGAGATCTTGGGCTTCAGGGCTTCAAGGGTATTCAAGGACATGAGCATGGCCAGCAAGATAACCAATGCAAGGCATTGTGAAGGTGGTGAAATGCAGAACTTGGCCATGCTGGGATTCTTTCTTTGGGATGAGTTCCATGTTTCTAGGAGTGGCTTATATAGGGGAAAGGAAGTTCATGGAAGTATGGCGTTGGTCACCTAAATTTGCTTCTTCTTTCTTTTTGTTGACCAAGAAGCTTCCAATGCAATGGACTAAGTCACAAAATTATTAAGTTAAATTCGCAGGTCCAACACGTTCACACAAAATTTCCAAAAGTCCATAACACATTTTCTCTCCTTTATTTCATACTAATGGAAACATATGATTTCGTGGTCATGATTCCTCAACATTGCCTGCGGGGTAAGAGAAGAAAGAAACAAACGATCCTACACGCTTCGAAAGGCTTAGAAAAGTCATGGCCTATTGACAAAATCAAATTTGTTGCATGGAATTTCAGTTCAGTGGTCCCCTATAATGATAGGACTCTTGCGTACAATGACAGTCCTTATAATATTCCTGTAACAAATATCTTATATAATTCAATCATATGTAAAGAAGCTGACCTAGAAAATTTTCCTTGAGGTTGCCATCTTGCAAAACAAAGTTTCTGAGGGGCATTTGTAAAATAGTTAAGTTTTCTAAAATTTCTGCTGGTCCAGCATAAGAAGTTTCTTTAGGCCAGCCCGTGATTAATCAATATTTTTTTTTATTTTTAACAATGCTGTTCTTCCCTTCTCTTTTATCTGTCACTCATCACTGTTTGACACTCATTCAACCTATACTCATTGACGGATTGAATTTCAGAAGTTGTAAATGTAAACATGGTCAAAATTTCTTAGCCTCTTGAAATAAGAGTTTGTCTTTGAACCTCTTGAAATAAGAGTTAAGAGTAATAATGAAATAACGCTAATTCCTTTTGGCAATCCCAGTTTATGATAAAACCTTTTCTAACCAAGTGGCCTAATGCTTAGCATGGACCCAGCTAGGCGGTGGGTCCCAAAACTTTGTTTATATATTAGCAAGTCTACTGATAAGCAAACTTAACCCCCAGTTTTATTAAATTTTAGACAAAACTAAGGTAATGATGATATAGCTATTTTAACCATCTGATGTTGTTTACCCAAGAAAAATTCTGATGCTACTTGTTGGATTTGCATTGCTCATCATTTCCTTTGGGTCCTGATTGTGTGGTGGCAATCAATTACAATCGACATGATATTTTGGGATTACTCAACGCAAACATGATGGAGGGTAAATAAGAACTGGTCCCACTATAAGATACAACATATAGTTAATAATGCCATTTTTTGGGTTGTCATCATTTTTACTACAACACAATTTAGAACTACTGTTAAATTGAGCATATAATTAAAAGAATAATCATGCTCAATCTATCGGTAAAACTAACTAAAATTGGATTAAATTTGAGGACACAAGGAGGTCATTCATTTTGAATGAGCCAAAGTTTCAATGGATGGTCCCTACAATGGAGTTCCACCCCTTCCACTCATGTATAGAGGGGGAGAGAGAAAGAGGAAGAGAGAGAGAGAGATGGCGATGGATAAGTATTCATTTTCCATCTTTTTCTTATTCATTTTCGTTTAAGAAAAGATTATTTGATTGTCATTTTTTGATATTCTTTTTTACTTCTTCCTTTTGGACCACTTTTAAAAATACCATTTTTTGGATATGACTTCAATGCATAGAATTTTATTTTTTAAGTGTTAAACATGATGATCCAAGGTGAATAAATAGAAATGGCTATCAAATAACCTCCCATTTAATAGAAAGTGAATCAAGAGAAGATGGAAAATAAATATCTAACTATCACGCATACTTACAATTGTTACCCTAAGAAAGGTGTCATCAACATTGCAACCTTATATCCTTCGCATATCACCCAAATCATTCATACTTCACCGTTTTTAATAATCTTTCAGCAGAGCTCATTTCTCCATTAATTTTTATGTATTCAATTTCTATATAATTTGTTGTAAACAAATGGGCCTTAAACAAACAGGCCCTTAAAATTTGAACTTCCATGGCTTGTTTAGGCATTATAACATAGCGAATCAGGCATTCTTTTAATTTCAAAATTAAAAAAAAAAACATTGTTGCACAGTAACTTTTGTTGTTTCTTGAAAATCTTTATATAAAAAACTATATATATATATATTAAGAATTTAGTAGAAATGGTCTGAGAGGAATTTGAAGTTTTCAAATATGATTGACTTCCATTCCTTTCTGAAATTACTCTTGGATCACTCCAATGATCTAAAGAGTTTCACAAAATCTCTTGCTTTCATCTAAACAAAAAAACTCTAATTACTATAATTACTAGTTCAAGCTTTTGGGGTTTCCACATTTAAGTGGGAATGGGAAAATTCTTTCAATTGAAAGTTCCATGGATTCAAGTATACGTATGGACTTTTGTGATAGGCCAATTGCATGGTCCCCCATGAAAGCTGACAGAAGGTTGGTCGCGCTCTCTCTCTCCCTCCCATTGCAGCCAATTACGGTGGTAGTCAGCATGACTATCTGCAATGTCATAATTCAACATATGACAAAGTCATTAGAGTATTGGACACCGAAACACAAGGGACGCCTCTCACTCTTGACCTTCAGAACAGAACATAGTCCGGGTCATTGAGGATTTGCCGTGGGTGCACCACTCACAGTCCATTACGTCAACCAATCCGCCTGCGGTCTGTCATATCACCCTTTCTTTCATGGGCAGTCTCTTGAGACCACTCACCCTCTATACTATGGGTAGACTGGGTGACATGACCAACTATCACATCCTGAACCCAAGAATTTGGGTATTAAGATTAAATCTAAAATAGTGACACATGAAGTTCCGTGTAATACACACTTGGACCCAAGTCTAAGTGTAATCATATAAGAAAAAGTTATATGTGTAACTGCTATTAGTGGACATTTGTTCAAGCATTCATATGCGAAAGCTATCAATATCATTCATAGAAATAAAAGGATACACAACAACTAAAAACACATCTATATGTAATGGAGTTAAAAAGAAATGAGTTTTTACAAAATGGAAGAAAGTTTTCGAAAAGATGAAAAGTTTCATTCAGTGTACAAAATACAAGGAGTCATGGCCCATACATAACAAAATGAAACTAAGACAACCACGACCCAAAATAAGGCCTATATTAGCCCAAGGCGCACTTTGAGGTGGATCGGTCAGAGATGATCTGCTATCCATTCATCTAATCCCGATGGGACCTTGGAGATCTCCTTCGAAGTCTCATCGATCTTCGAGAGATTGGAAAAGCGACCTGAGCCTATAACACCAACGAATAACGAGTGAATAAGACTATTCAATAAAGTATAAGCATAATTAAGATAATACGCATTGTATCTATAAGAATCTTTAATAAGTGTTCATAGATAGATGTCAAATTAGTATATTAGGCATGTTATGCATTTAAATAAAGCATGCTATAAGGATCAATTAACAGAAATACTTTACTATGTAGCTACTACACTTGCCATATCCTCCCTCTAAATATCTATACGTTAAGAACACTAGCGACCGAGGGAAGGTTCGAATGGGTCTCTCATACAAAGAGTTCGGAAGCTCTAAGAAAGCACATTACGGTGGCATAATTAATGCTACACCAAAGTTAACCTCGTCGGGTATCATAAGGCTAAAGCTGAGTAGAGCCAGACCGATTCGATTCATTCATTGCATATACTTTCAATTCATTCGTACAAGCAATTCAATTTCAATATCAATACAATACCAAAAGTTTCTCAATACAAAACAATTCAAATGGAATCAATGCGTACATGATCATTGCAATTCAGAATTAGTAATGGAATAAAAGAAGGCAATAATAATAACCCAATATGCTATGCAATTCGATTTAATAGAATAAAGGCAGTTTTACAAACCAACTTTAATCTAATTGTCCATTAGTTCTAACTGTGCATGATGATGTAGTTTTAAATTATCCGATACACCGTTGTCTTTCTTTTGATGTTGCATTATGTCGAGAATGTGCATTGAAATTTCTTAAACCAACACCCATGAGGAGGTGCTTAATGAATGAACAACACCACATGAATGAGTCTCAGCAATCAAGACTTTTTATGATGTTCAATTATTTCTTTGGCCAGTTAATAGGATATAAGGATCTAAAAGTTAAGGCCTTACAAGATCTCACAACAGTACCTATTTAATCATAGTTTTCAGTGGCTTTACGGCTTAGCCGTGAGTGACTTATAGCTTAACAGTGGGCATCTCAAGGCTTAGCCGTAAATGCACAGCGGCTTAACCGTAGTTGCCCATAATCTTTTCCGTATTCACTGTTGAACCATAGTTTGTCTTAGGCTTAGCCGTATTTGTTCTACGGTTGAGCCACGGTTTCACTACGGCTTAGCCATGGCACATTATACGGCTTAGCCGTTGCTTGACTGTAGAAGGTTCTTGATTTTTCGTACTCTCTGGACTTTAAGCCGTAGAAGACTTACGGTTTAGCCGTAAGCTTCAGATTTTCTGGAGCTCAAAGAATCCACGTACAGTTTCAAAATTTGATATCTTAACATGAAGTTTCAAACAAGTAGAATAGAGGTACAGTTAAGGGCTGTAAAAAAGAATACATTTAAATTGAGAGATTTGCATGAATCATAAGAATCATGTCATACAAACATGCATTCATCCAAAATTTGCTTATACTTGCCTTAGATTACGTTTTCAAACTACTAATCATTCTTTTTGTCTCAACTTGAGTAAAATCACTTAATTTTGAATCTAAATGCAATGCATGCAAGAAATGAGGAAGGAGGTGAGTGCATGTGTTAGAAAGAGAGTCTTTTTGACTCAAAAGAGCTGTAATGGAAAAGGTTCTTACCTTAAATCATACTAAAGAGATGGACTGATAGAATGAGTGCTTGCAAACTCACATGCAAGATTGATCTTGTTCTCTTTGATACAGAAAAAGAAAAGGGAATGGAAGAAGGAGAGAATGTTGGAGAGAAACAACTGAAACAAATGGGCACTGAAACCCATTGTAATATATATATAGAACTTTAAGTTTATAAGAAAGTTCAATTTTTTAGAGGAAATTTTAGTTTGAGTCAAATGAGCATCCAACTAATTCAAACGAATTCGTTTGTGTTCGAGTCAAGTACGGAAATCAACAAGCTTGACGAGACATATGTGATGACGCCATTATAATGCATGAAAGACGTAAACTTACAAAGTCTAAAATTACGAAAAGGGCTCGTATCTGCCTAATCCAGGTTAAACTCAACCTAACAACCTGTTCATGACCTAAACATGACCCACTAAAACAAAAGAGTCAAGTCCATCCTAATAGCATGATAAAAATTATTATTTAGGCTAATTCTAAGGTAATTAGCCAAGAATTCTTCTGATTAATCACAAGCATGCTTAATTAGGGTCAGAGTGTTACACTAACCGTGAGTGGTGTCCACCCACAATTTCCATCATGCAAATCCTCATATAATTTCAATTCTCAAAACATACGTAAATTAGCCAGTGGTGGGACCTGTTCGTGTGGACATTCATAATGATCAAACGATCCTAGCCATATAATCAGGTGACAATATATATATATATATATCATAGCGAGTGGTGGGACTTGTTCATATGGACATTCATAATGATTAGATGATCCTGGCCATATAATCAGGTGACTATGTATATATATTCAATATATCTTCTCTTAACCATAAATCTATTTATTGGACCTGGTCTATGTAGCCAGTAGTTGGACCATTGTCCATGCAGTGTTGCGTACTTCTTTAATCCAAGGGATACGTGGGTCCATTTTTTTTTTACCATGTAGAACCTTCCAAATATCCTACTGTACAAGGGCTACCATCAAATATGACCTCCTTTCGTGTTTTAGCTGTCCACTAATAGGGTTTCATGGTGATTTTCTCTTCCAATCATAGCTATCATTTTTTTTCCATTTCAGTCAAAATAGTCGAAATTTTTTGTTTCGATGATGATGCTAAAATGAAATACATGTTGTAATTTTTCATTTGACTTTCAATCAATTTCGGCCAAAAATAAGGATTTCAGCCAAAATTGACCGAAATGGCTGAAATGCTTATGGAAATGTGCGTCTAAACTTCAATGTTAAAGTTTATTAACTTTCATTATTATGAAAATTGTGTTTAAAATTAATTGTAGTGAGAAGTGTGCTTAAACTTTATACTTATATCTAACACTATTTTTTTATTAAAATGAATTAAATTTATAAGTTATATTTTATAATTTATTTTTTAATTTTTCTAGCATATATGTATATTTTGATTTTATGTATTTCTCTTAAACATAACTATAAAATGTTTCACTAAAATTACCAACTGGTAAAAATATTTCATTTTGTAAGCTAGACTGAAATAAGGACCGAAGTGAAATTAACAACTATGCTTCAAATACTTGATTAAAGGGTGGTAATTTGTGAACTAACATGCTAATGCAGCCCAAACAATCCGAATAATTCATTGTTTGGGATGGCCCTTATTAAACTCAGTCTAGGTATGGTTGAGTTAGATTTGAGTTAATTCTTCCTAATCGACCTATCTGAATCACTTAAACGCAATCCAATTCAACTAATTGCACTGTGACCTTCCAAACGAGCCTCTACTCAAAATATTAATTAAGGGCTTGGGGTAACACTTTTAACTCTATGGTTGAGTTCAAGTTCAAGTTCACACTTTTGAGAACGGTCTCTTACCTTAGTGATTAGTGGTGCCAACTCTTACTTGGATATCTAGTACTCGAACCTTGGACATGCCACCTTCCCTCACCCAAGGGCTTTCTTGTATCAGTTGAGGTCTACTTCCCTCACCCAAGGGCACCATTATCTCACCCAAGGTCTACTATCCTCATCCAAGGGCGTATAGTTGGGTACCAAAGAAAAGAAAAAAAGTTCACACCTACAATCTAACAATTGTGTTAGGTAGGGTTCAACCTATATACGTGTAGTCCTTAGAAATTACAAATGTACTTGGGGGAGTTCACAATTAATGAAAACATACGGAAGTCATGAGAAAGGATGATTTTTCAACATAAAAAGAATTGAGCTTCTATTACTTTCCCATTTTTATTTTTACATGGGTTCAAATATTTTGGCATCCTAGGTGCAAGTTGTTTACAAGACATTTTTTAAACTCTGCCATTTAGCCTTCGATGACTTCAGAATGACAATATAATAATAATAATAATAATAATTATTATTATTATTATATATACAAAAAGTAGAAAAGTTTGTGGACTGCCGATCAGCAGTTTGCAAGATGCAACCCTTCTTCCTTCCCTTTGTGTTTATTAGGAAAAACTTGACAAAAACTATCTTTGCGAAGTTCAAAAAACCAAGTGTAAGTGTAAATGGGCTTTCGATGTCAACTTGGCAATCTTTGTAATCAATCACTTTTTTTTCTCATATGTAAAAAATGTGAATTCCAAGAGAGTTGTTGGTTTTTTGTACCAACAAGAGTGCAGGCTGGTGTATGGTAAGCCATAATGATATACAGAAGATGCCAATGACACTCTTGACTCCTTAAAAGAAAAAGATGACGGAAGTCCTTTTGGGATTTTTATCGGTTTTCCATGATTTAAGATACAAAGTTGAATTGCTTGATTGCATGTCAACTTGGCAAAATCACTTATTTTTCTCATATGTTCAAAATGTGAATTTCAAGAGAGTTGTTGGTTTTTTGTGCCAACAAGAGTGCACATGGTTGTATCATTCCAAGTCTCGTGTATGGTAAGCCAAAATGATGTAGAAAAGATGTCAACGACATCCTTGACTCCTTAAGAGAAAAAGATAATGGAAGTCCTAGAAGATTAGAGGTTTTTGGGATTTTTATGGGTTTTCCGTGATTTAAGATACTAAGTTGAACTGTCTAATTGCAATTTCAGATTTTAAGAACTTTTTTTTTTTATCTGTTTGGAGGAGATGGGAGAAGTCTTGGGTGGAGTGTCCTTGAAAATGAAGGGAAGATGTTGTGGAGCTTTAGTGTGCAGGAGAGGTTGAAATTTAACCTATCAATAGGTCAATGCCTTCTAAAGGGCTGCCCAAGGGCTATCTTTATAACCATCTCAAAGTTTGCAGCAATCGAAAAAGGTAGGATTTTAAGATATGTGTAAAAAATCTTAGTGACCTTCTTAGTCTCCTTGGTAAAGGCAATGATATCGCCACCTGTAATGCCACGTATAGGACCATTAGATATGATGATCTAACAAGTGAGGAAATATAATAAACATATACATGCAGCACAAAATGAATAAAACACAAATGATCTTATTATGTCTATAATAGATAAACTAGGCATAATTGTGCATGAATGAGCATATATTAATGAATATGCATATAAGATTTGTTTGATGAAAAATATGATAACGAATAAGCATATAAAATTTATTTTTATTTTACCAAAAAGAATCAATCTCACCGTAGAAATAACCCAAATTGAGGTGAAATTGGAGATATCTCATAAGTAGTATGGATGTTTGTCTTGCTGATAGTAATTTTAATAGGTGGGGTCCATTGTGATATTTCAATCCTTTTACATCATGATTCATAAAAGTCAAAGTCACACAAAATAAAAAATAAAAAAATCCACCCTTTCTCTTTTTAACAAGCGTTCATAGCAGCATATTAGTTACATGGGAAGTTTCCCATATCGTCTTCATATCCACATCATTGGTGCGAGTTTGTCTTTTTATCCATAATGCTATATTCTTATAAATTATAATAACTTAATTTTTTAATCAATTTCATATATTATATATTCATTTGGTTTTAGTTCTATTGTGTAATGATTATCATAAAAAAATTAATGACTATATAGGAAAATCATATATAATGTTTATTTCAAAAGCTTAACAACCCATGCTTAAAGTAAATGCATAAATATGAAAAAATAATAACAACAATATTTATAGCGGTTAGTACTCTAATACTATAGCTACTTTTATAAATACCCTATAGATAAAGTCTAATTGCGAGTCATGTTCCAAGGTAGTTTCAATATCATATGGATCCCTTCATCATCTAACTAGTTTTAATATTTTTTGGACACATGCCTATACAAATGAGCTATGGGGTGCAGTGGTTAGGTGCTTTGCTTAAAACTCAATGCGTCTCGAGTTCAAGCTTTGTGTACCATCCTTTTAATTCAAATATAAGGATTAGTAATGTCCTTTTAATTCAAATATAGAAGGCGTGGAAGGATTAGTAATATCAAGTTACATGAGTCAGGTCAGGCTAAAATCATAGGTTCATTGCCCCCAACATGAAATTTTGATTATTTTCATTTTTTCAATTTAAAAAATTTTGAAATTATTATGGCAACGAAATTAATTCGTCACCACTACTTAATTTTCAAGGTATAGACTATTAAAAAGCCATCGGGGCAACGAAATATTTTCGTTGCCTATATTCCTTTAGGTGATAAAATGGTTTCCAAACTATTTCGTCGCGGAAACATCTCACATTGGATTAGACAAATAGGTTTGGCGATGAAATCTCCTACTTTGGGCAACGGATTAGCAAAAAAACGCGTCGCAAGAAGGTGAGAAAATTTTAATTTCATTGCTAGCTATCATAGTGGACGTAGCTACGGCGATGAAGACGGTGACGAAATGAAGGATTTAGGCAACGAAAATTTTTGTCACCTAAAACCCTACTTGTTGTAGTGGCTATTGCGGTCCTTTGGCTTATATTGGTCTCGGCTACTAAAGAGAAAATGTAGGTTCCTTTGGAGAGAGAGGATGGCTATACTATTGGATGGCAGTTGCTTTAAATATCTTGTTATTTTTGTTTTGCCCTTTTTTTGTGCTTAGCTTGTGATCCGTTGTTTTTTGGCATATTTATATTAGCTTGAGACCTAGAAAGGAGGTTGTTGCTAACATGAATCCACCAATAGAAACTTGCTAAATCATTTTCCAAGTGACTCGAAATCCTCTGTCCTTAGAGTAGGAACCTTTTAACATTTTTTGAAACTCTATCATGAGGGCCACAAAGAGATCATTTGGACTAATCTTTCCTTTAATTACATATTCTCAAGTTTCAGCTCAAAAGGAGTGTGTTACAATTGAACATCACGATGATGACATGATTACGACCTTATCAATAATGATGCCATGTTAGCAGGGTTCCATTGTGATGCTGAATCGTAGTGTGGGACTTACTCCATTAAGACTGAAACTAGAGGAGATGTTATCCATCTTGAACTGTATCCATTTTTATACATGGGACCGATGATGGAGTTCCAGTAAGTCTAACATGCAATAGGTGGGAAAAAAATGTAAACCCACCTTCACCAGTTCCCCTGCATTGCCAAATTTGGAAGAGGCCAATATGCCCATCTACCTTAATTCAAACCACCCATGATTCATTAACTTGGGACTGGATCTGAAAGCATGGATATAAATTACTTCTAGTAACTTTTTAGGGATGCTCATGGACTAGGCTCACTCGAGCTTAGGCCGGCTTTGGCGGGGGCTTGTGTCTTAAGTATAAGTCGCTGGGCCGGTCTTGGATTAGAAATTTGGGCCCCTTTGTTATATGGGCTCGGCTTGGGTTAAATGGTAGCAGGCTTGAAGCCCAACCCGGCGAGGTTCGAATAGGTGTATTAAGTTGCAACTTTCCTTTTCTACGCTTCTATGTTGTATGTAAATTTCCTATGGTTGAAAATTTAAAAATTATTTATAAAAGAACATTATTCAAAAGGCAAACAATGTTCATTGTAATTGGTTTGTATTAGACAAAGATCTCTTGGTTGCATCAATGCAGTTCTATTTTATTGATGAGTCATATGCTTTTATTAAAAAAACAGGCAACATCAACTCAAAGAATAGAAAAAATAACTTTATTTAAAAATCGTAATCATTTTCAATAAATAAATTTTTTGCATTTAGATGGATTCATTTGGACGTAACCATGTGTATAAATAAAAATTGGTGCATAATAGCCATGTCGGCCGCACCAGAGACCAACTTAAAGATGCTTCATAACCGGCCTTGAATAGGGCATTACAACAATGTGCACCTTTGCTGGCGCTTAGGGTCCATAAAACACTGGCAATGACCTTTCTTAGCAATTTCATCTATACCAGCAAGTCGCTGCAAAAAGTTTGCCACTAATACCCCTTGCCGACGAGAAATTGGCAGTGTCAGTAAAACTTCTGCATTGTTGGCATTTAGTGTTGCGAGGAAAAGAGGCTTACCACATTGGCAAAACATTTGAATTTTACAAAAAACATTTTTTCAAAAGAATTTTCTAGCATTTTTTGGCGCTGAGAAAACATTTGAATTTAAAAAAAATTATTTTTTTGAAATTTGTTGCCTTGGCAAAACATTTAAATTTTAGAAAAAATCTTTTTTTGAAATTTGTTGCTGGCTGTTTTTATCACTGGGAATGCATTTTAGTTTTCTAAAACTAATTATGTTGAAGGTCTTTTGCCGCAACTAATATTTAAATTATTTTTTTTTCTTTGATTTTTAATTTTGTTCCTTGTATATGCATTAATGCACCTGTATGGCCATCATCAACAACTATAAAACTTTTCCACATAAACACAAGCATTCAAAAGTACATAAGCTCGTACGGCCATCATATTTGCCTTCACACCACAAGCACGCTATCCTGGATATACCTTGATAGCTCACAAAAACTTAGCAATACAAAAAATGTGATGAAACTCATCAATCCATCCACAATATGACACACATAAAACTTCTTGTTTTAGCAGACTAAAGATGCAGAATGGAACAAATCAAAATTAGAAGAGGGGTCTGGGCTCTGAGTATTGAATATCAAACACCAACTCCAATCAAAAGCACATCATTTCCGGATAGACAAAAATAGCAAAGTACATTAACAGTTACAGCAAAGTGGACATCCATTTGTTTGCCTAGAAACCAAAACATAATGTGTTCCAATCTAGATTCAATTAGGATCAAATGTTTTTCATCTTTTGCTACTATGCAATCACCACTAAAATTCCAAAAGGCACCCATATCACAGTTGAAAGGCGCTCCTCTAGTGTAGCATGAGCCCAATACGTCCATCATCAATCTGTGACAATAATTAGAAAAGGCAAAAGACTAAGAAGAAATGGCAAAAAATAAATACAAGAGAAAGAAAAATGGTCTTCCACCATTACAGTCCACAAATCTGATATAATGAAAGCTTTCCAGTTTCTGAATTACACACCTCATACACGTACATTAGTTTACATTGTCCCCTATATCCAAACCAAACACATTGTCCCCTATATCCAAACCAAACCTACCAGCACTATCTTCTAGCATTAAGATCCACCAGTCTAATAAAGCGACAGTCATCCAATTTGGAATACTTAAAAAATGAAAACTTGTTTTTCATATCCAAACCAACAGATGGAGGTGAAATAAAAGAAAACTACAGACATCCTAGCGACTACTTGTAGAATTGTTAGCAACGACATTCAAATGACATTTAACTGCAACAAATATTAGGCTAAATAGTAGAAAAATAGACAAACATTTCATTGTTATGTTAAGCAGAGGTGCAATCACAAAAACCAAGACAAAAGAGGGAAAACAATACTGTTAAAGCGTCATTTTCAATGTCTTTGAAATAAATAAATGCCTATATAGGACACTAGATAATGTTAAAGTTACCCACATTGCTTTTCCTGTAGGGCACATTAGTTAGCATGGAAGTGGGATTATAACAAATGTATTCCTAAAAAGGTTAAAATTGAAGAAACAAATCCACAAATATCCATCAAATATACTCTGCCTTTGTAGAAACCCAAGTAAAGCAATACCAAGGAATGTCAGGGTCCACCTTATATCTCCACCCCTTAGCTTTCTTTTCTTTTATTCCTACTCAACCTAGCATGGATTCCTAGGTCACCATTAAGAACACACACACACACACACTCACACACACACACACACACACACACACACAAACCTTGATATTCTAGTTCTAATGTGATAGATAGGCATATTTAATGATCGAAACCGGGACCAAACAACAATAACAATAAAGGGAAAAAAAACTAGGTGAAAATCCCAGGCCACCCCTTTCAAGCATATGGTAAAAAAGAAAAAGGAAAGAAACATCATTTTAACAAGCAAGACAAAGAAGAAGATGGTGATGATAACATTAACGATAACGGCATCAGAGAAAATGACATGTTGTGTGTCATTAGTGTTGACCATAGAGGTAATTTATAATACTAACATGAAACTAGTACTTCTATGTATTTGTCTTTGTTAAAGACTAGTTGGCTTCTTTTTCATTAATTCTGTTGAGTGGGCTGACTTCACTGCATTATGCTTGGAGATTTGCAAACAGTTGGTTGTGAGAATTTCATCACTGTTGGTATGATTGTTATGCCGAGTACAAACTTTTCAAAACCTCAATAATTTATTTCAACGCCTTGAAGAAATTCTCCAGAACACTACTATTATCTTGTTCCATGTTTCAACTTCTTCTCTTTTCTAATGTGCTTTTGTCCAATAAAGTTGTTACGAAGTCATTTCAGCAGTGTTATGCTAAATGCAATTCCCTTGACCCTCAAACATCTAGTTTTCAATAATCTCTCGGGTGTTAGATCTCTTTCTAAAGAACCACCCATTTGCCTTTTTCTCCTTTTTATGACTACAACTTTGACCTTGAAAAATTGTTTGGTTACAAGTCGTTTGAAACCTTATGTCACACCCCCAAAATTGAGCAGGATCCAAACCCAGTTCTGCAGGTGTGAGAATTAGTGCCAATTAAAATTTTCCTTAAATAACAACACGAGCCCTAATTCCGAGTGGGTTGAAGTCCTTCGTGAGGCTATGCCTGGTGATCAAGTAACCATAATTACACGGGGAACTGAAATCCATAATCTGTTCAACTGGGTATCATTTACCAACTATATAACAAATTCTAATAATAATAAAATCAAGGTCAAGTGCGTTGAAGCGTAATAATTAAAGTTGTAATTCCAAGACAAATAAATTTAATGAATAAACTAATGGCTGCAAACATAGCCTTATTATATAATCTAATGTTTCGATCTCAACACCAATACTAGGACATCTTAGACAATGTCATCGGCGCTCCACTCTTTGCCGTCGGCGAAATCTCCTGCGTCGCCTAATCCTTCGGTTCAGCACTAGTAATGGAACCTAGACACCAAAAGTAGTTGGTCAAATTGACATAATCTGGCAAGAGGGTAAACTGCAAGTAATGTTATTAAGCAAATAAATTAAATCATATTTTACATTCTACCCAAATGTAATGAGTGCAGACTCAATGGTATGAATGCACAAAAACGGGCACTCCTGCAGATATAATATATAAAAACGGGTATTCCTACCGATAGATATACGAAAACGGGTATTCCCTTATCTATAAAAACGGGTACTCCTGCGGATAGATATATAAAAACAGGCATTCCCGCAGAGATAACAAATGGCACAGTTGTGTCCTATATTCCACAGTATATGCTGACTCGATAGCATGCATCTACTTCCAAACTGCAGTTAGTCAGATATATATGTATACGAATACATATGTATACTGATGCAAAATGAAACCATGATGTGAAATTCCCAATTTTTGACATCCATACTATTTCAATTAAAGTGACATAGTTAAACCATTTAGATGTATATTATTTCCGTATGATAGTTTTCATATTTCTAAAGGTAATCTCTACACCATCTAATAGTCTCAGTTGGTTAAGTATTCACTTTGAATCAAACATTTCCTTAGAATGATAATATGAGCTTACGATGTTGATGATCCACTACCGGTATTTATCATGTGGTGCATCCCATAAATTATATTCCCATCCTATGTCTAATTCAATTCCATGTGTATACTTAACAAACTCTTACTTAAGAACGAAACACGTCATGTTCTCAGTCCAAATCTTTTGCTGATATATTTATTAATTAACTGTCAGACATGATATGGGGTTAAATGATCTACACCCTAAAAGTCACTTACCTAGGGTCACTTTGCCTATCGTGCAATCCAAGTGGTTGGATTCTTCAATCAAGGCCAGCTAACCTAACCTATTGCACTACCAATTTAAGTGGAAGTTACTGGGCATTCACAGCTTAGCCGTAGCTCATTTTATGGCGAGGCCGTGGGGGATGTACAGCTTAGCGGTATATCCTCTTATGGCTTAGCTGTAGATATTCTTACGGCTTAACCGTAAGAGCATTTACGGCTAGCCATAAGGCTTGTTGTAACATAAAATCACAAAAAGGGTTCTCTGGACTATGAGCCGTAGCCTAGCCATGGTTTGGCCTATGGCTTAGCCATGTATGTGCATAGACTCACCCCTTTTTGAGCATTTCATCCGAACAACAACCTGTGTAATCTATGACCAATCTATAGATTTCCAAACACATTAGACCCACAACCTTCATTTATAAACAATACTAATCAAAAGGGACCATTATTAAACCCTCAGTTGTAGTTATCCACTTACATTGATTTCGATGCACAAAACCAATCTGAAGACGAAATCATACGCAAAACATTGCTCCCAAATCTGACTACTAATCAAACCTTTCTGGAGCTGTGGACACTATCCAAGTAGACCAAGAGAAAGGAAGAAGATGAGGCAATGAAGAGCTCCTAGCTCCTAGATCAAGTCTGAGTTTTCTCAGATAGCTGCTATGGTTGAGTTATAGAGAAAAAGAGGAAGAAGGAAAGAAATGTACGTATGAAGAAAAGACAAACGGGGGATTTACGGTTGGCTTTACGTAAAGGTTTTCCTAAACTACAAGGAAGGGCCCTCTGCTCTTTTAGTAAGTTTAACAAAATTTTAGAAAAGGGCTTTTGGCTCAAAAGGTCATATAACTTGGACTCAAGCCCAAGAGATCCAACTAGCCCATCTCCAGTAGGCCCTACATAGAAAATGCCCTAGATGAAAATGACCCAAACACTTAAAATGACTTACCAAATGTCCATCTAACTCTCTCAGCTCGACTCGAACCCAACAAACCAACTTGACCCAAAATCAAAAGGACTGGGCCTAACACCTTGTGCTTGATTTATGATTAATGTGCTAATGTCATAACTTCACAATGGGAATCTAGTGTGGGCTGATATGTTTTAGCTATCTTAAAAACAACAATTTGATCATTAAAGGAAAATTCAAATGATAACGAACACAAACTCAAGGCAACAAGATACCATGCGCATCCTTCATTGAATGTGTTTGATTGAGTTTTCAATAAAAAAGCAACAAGATTGAATTGATAGGCGCAATGATCATTTTTCAAATGAAGCATAATGATGGTCTTTTTAAAAAAAAATTGAACCAAATGTTAGAGCTAGAAAATAATAAATTAGGTTTTTATGGTTTGTAATAATTAGGGCTTGAGAAATAAAAAAATGAAATGAATTCTAGCATTTTGAAAAGAGTGGTCATATACAAAACTAGGGAAGTCGCATCCCAAGCTCCACTATAGGTGCCCTCCCACCAACAACGACACCCCGTTTTATGCATGCATGCTTTGCCAATTGGAGGACTAAGCTCTCAAGGAAACTGGTTCTCCTGGCCTGCTCCGATACTTGCCCCCGCAGAACTTCATTTTTCCAAGTGGGTGTCACAGAACAGTCTGTTCCTGAAAATGACACTTGGTACAATTTATTTAAGAAATGACTTTACTCGACAAATTTCAACAGTCATATAGAGAAAATATGAGTCGTACATCGAGAAAACATGTATGTACCACAGCTTAAAGGATAAATTTGGAGATCAAATCAACTTCAAGTGATGTTCTTATACAAGTAACATAATTAGCAGCTAGCTCAATAGATAAAATGGAATATGTATCAAATAAAAAAAATTAAATAACAAGTACATATAAAAAGATTCAAAATTCCAGAATAGAGGAGGACAATCAAAATGCTTGCTAATTTGATGAATTGAGGAGAAAGTTACAATACTCTATGAGTAAAAACACAGAATGAAACAGCTTAGAGCTATTCACATAGTTTATTTACATGCTTGATTATATTCTACTACAAGAAAGATTATTTGCAAATAAAGAGGAATAAAATGTTACAAATATGCCACTGATCCTAAAAAAAATTGAAATTCTATATATTTAATCAAAATTAGGATCTTCCTTGGAATGTGGACAAATGAAAAGCAATAGAACAAAAATCCACCAAATATGAACCCATATAGGATTACTCATTCAGTGCAACTTTTGGCACCCCCACCAGCCCCATCTGTACACCTTCATGTGTTCACAAGAACTTTCAGATTAAAACTACTAGAAACTATTCCAAACTAACAGAACACCCAAAAAATCCACTCTATGATGCAGGATACAAACCAAGCTGTAGTGGACATGTTTTTCCTACTTTTTCCACCGTATACTTCTAGGCTTCTACACTACTAATTCAAATTAACCCAACCACCAAATTTCCTTCTTTTTCTACTGATTCATATTGACCCAACCACCAAATCATGGCATGTAGTACACTACTAATTCATATTAAACACATTGAAGACATGCCCTGATTTCTACTAGTTCATAGTGATGGAAGTGACCCTTGTTCATTTGGAGCGTTCGAATTGTTCAATTTTTGACCTATATGCCTCATGGCTTATTTGTGGGGCCCATAGAGCCAATCAATCAATAATGATAACCATCATGCACCCCACCGAGCTGTGATTTCTTAAAATAAAAAATAAAAAAAATACACAACACACAAGAAGGATGAGAGGCAATTGAAATTATCATCGGCAGTAGAAACATGAGTGTGTGAGTAATGTAGTAATTTTTTTTTTAAAGGTATAGTACTAAACCAATTGACACTCAGAGTCTTTACCATCAGCATTACATCAACGGATCCATAGTTGGTGCCTCACCAATTCATCTACAGGCTCATGTACTTTAAAGTAACATGAAATTATCATCAAAACGAGGAAGAGAAATTGAAGTCTTTTAATGAGTTTGGAAGAAAGAATCAGTACCAAAAGAACTCCAAAACCAATGCATTAAAGAAAAGAAAAGAAAAAGAAATAGGTATAGCCTCAGCTTGCTTTCAGTTCAACATAAGATAAAAAAAAAAAAAAACACGCATACACATTAGTGAGTAGCATCATAAAGAAACCAACAGCACCAATAATGTTCTCAGATCTAAACATGTCCATGCACTAATTTATAAAACCAAAGGCATAAACAAAAAACACACAATCGCGAATGGATAAACCCAACATCACATGACCAAAACATATCAATCTCACAATTGCGAATGCATAAACCCAACGTTCAAGAAACCAACCAAACGCTACAAAGACAAGTCAGTCATCCAAAGTAGAACCAAACAGAGATGAAATTGCAAGGGAAAGCAAATAAAACCCTACTAGGCCCTTGACCTTGAGATGGGATTTTTATGAAGAAATTCATCCTAAATTTGGATTAGACGATTTTATTATGAAAAAATGAATATCGAACAAATTAGGGTGTAGTATGTTTTTTTTTTTTGACAAATCTACCTTATAAAAAATGGTAATGATACTGTTATCTAAAAATTATATACTTGTGAAAAAAAATATCTATTTCAAATTCTAGTGTCATTTCCTGTATTTATTTACTTCAGTATAAAGATATTATGAATCAGAGGTTGTAAACCAAAATTGAGCGTAAAATTTATAAAGAATGGTAATAATATTGTTATTTAAAAATTATATACTTGCAAGGAAAAAAATTTCTGGGCCAAATTTTAGTATCATTTTTAGTTTTTATGCACCTCTGTTTTGTCATACCTTTTTACCCATTGCGCGTTCTTTCTTGGCATTGATTAGTATAAGTGTATAGCAATGAAATTTGGGGTTGTCTCTTTGCTTGGCAAAAAAGAATTTGTGATTTTTAGAATTATAAACACTTTATTTTCTAGTTCTTAAGTTTAAACCATCAACCATCAAAATCATAAATATTTTTCTTTTTTTAGAAGTGAATTAATTGTGGACTTTGTTTGGTAAGTTGCTGATCAATTCATATTGAGACGTGCAAAAACTAAATGGTGAGGTTCTTTGGACAAAAATGGTGAATTCACATTTAAGATTCATTTTCTTGATGTTGCGATTCACCGCCAGTAGATCCAAATTCCTAATTGAAACATGAACTAATGAGTGGCCATATAAAAAAATGGCATTAAATGTCCGACGGAGAAATTTTTTATTTGTTACCAACATTTATTTCTTTAAGTGAAAACAATTTAGTTTACTTAGCTCAAAGCAACCCCCATTTAAGCATCAACATATTGAAAGTGTTTAGCTAAAAAAATATGCCAATATATTCTTAAAGCCCCAACCATACGAAGGATTTAAAAGCCTAATTATGTGCTTAGTGCGCCCTAAATGAAACAAATGGCCCAAAAGAAATATAAATATATGACAGTTATCTCAAGAATTTGACCTGGTAATATGCTTATATAATTTTTAGGTAACGATAACGTTACCATCATTTTCAAATTTTATGTCAATTTTTAGTCTCCAACATCCAATCTGTAAAATTATTATACTGAGGGAAATAAACACTGGAAAGGACACTAGAATTTCACCTAGAATTATTTTTTTTTCCGTAATTATAATTTTCTAGTAACGATATTGTTACAGTTTTTAATAAATTCTACACCCATTTTTTGTCTCCAACATCCGATCCGTAATATCTTTATACTAAGGTGCATAAAAATTGAAAAGGACACTAAAAGTTTATCTAGAAATATTTTTTCCTTGTAAGTATATAATTTTTAGGTATTGATATCGTTACCATTCTTTATACATTTTACAATCAATTTTTGTTTACAACATCTAAGTAATAATATATTTATACTGAGGTGAATAAATATAGGAAATGACACTAGAATTTAACACAGATATGGTTTTCTTCTACAAGTAAATAATTTTCAGATAATGTATCGTTACCATTTTTTATGAAGGCAGATTTGTCAAAAAAATGTACTACACCCTAATTCGTTATATATGTGTTTTTCATAATTAAATTGTCTAATTCATATTTAGGACGAATTTATTCATAAAAATCCCTAAAAATAATAAATAAAAAATGAGTAATATCCCTTCCTTAGTGTTCTCAGCGTGAATAGTGCGACACCCAAATTTTGCTTTATTAACAAAAATAAAATTATGGAAAAGGAAATTTGTTCCTGGCCTAATTAATGAGCTGATAGAAGTACAAAAAAAAACCGCACTAAATTAAAAAGTAGTTGGCAGGGGTAATTTGCCAGCAAAAATATAACTTTTGCAGGCGAAAAAGACCATTTGTCGGGAACAATTCAACCTTTGCCGACGAAAGTATGTCGTTGAGAAAACATTAACATTGCCAACAAAATAAGCCTTTTCGCTGGCAGAGGGTGTACTTTTCCCTGTGTTCAAATATTGTGCCGAAAAAAAAATGCTGAAAAAAGTGCAAATTCTTGTAATGGGGCTAGGCCTGATTAATATATGGGCCATGCTTGAGTTCAATAGATTTTATATGGATTGGGCTTGGGCAAGCAACTTAAGGACCGAATTGGGTTTGGGCTAGGCCTAGGCTTTGTTCGGTCCAGCCTAGCCCGACCCATGAGCACTCTTATTACTTTTTATTGAAAGTTAGAAGTCATGGCCACACAAAGACTCATTAACATAACAATAACTTTCCGATATAGTAATAATGTAAAGTAATTAAGTATCAAATTAGTCGAAAATGAATGATTGGATGGAGAACTAAATTTCATAGTTAAATTAAATTTTCATTTGTTTTCACTTAATAAAATAATTTATGCTACGGTTGATTTAGATATCTTCTGTAGAGGTTTTTACAAGTTTTACTTATCATAATTTATTAATTAAGAAGTATGCATAGCATTTGTGAATACACAAGGCGTGATGCTAAAAGATCATCAATTCTTTGTTGCTTATCATGATTGCATTAGGGTTAGGGTTTAATCGACCAAAGTCAATAAGTTTTATATACATTTTGGTGTTTCAATCCGTTGTGACCTAGGGAGCATAATACATCCACTTAGTATTGCTCCCCTACACAAGTGGTGATTTCGTTTGGGACGAGCTCAAATGTAGAAAACAGCATCCAAGCCTATGCTATGCACGGATTAAATCTTTGTGCAAACTAAATGATAATGACAATTTTCAATTTGCTAATTAATTGTGTTTTATATTAATTGATGATATTTTAGATTAAATTGATGATTTTATGTTGATTGAGTCCTGATTAGATAGGTGAGTTGGATCCTAACCTCGTTTAGATAACTTAGATGGACCTTTTATATTTAGATCATGGTCTTGCATCATTTCATTAATTTCTCATTTCATCTTAAGCCCAACATTAACCTACACTAAAGGCCCCACTAGACTTAAGTCATTTCTTTCAAGAAAGCCTACTTGACCCAATTTGTAATATTTCAAACAAATGGACTTGTTTGCAATTTTATAAGGAACTCTAAGAATAAAAGCAAACCCTCCTCGTTTGAGTCAAAACCTTAAACCTCATCCCTTTGCTTTCATCTCCCATCCCCATCTTCCTACCTCCATTTCCCATCTCCTCCCAACTAAGACGATTCATTTGCTCATGCCATTAAATAGCCCCATCTTCTTCTTCCCCGTCACCCATTTCACCATTTGCAAGTTTGTTTGCTTGAGAAGCCTTGTTTTCCTTCTCAACAACTTGTAAGCTAAAGATTCCCTTTCCTCTTTTCAAAATCAAGAGAGAGACCTTCCATCATTAAAGAGAACCTTCCTCTATTATCTTCTCCTACATCATCTTTTTTCCCTCACCTCTTTTTCGCATTACCAAAGGTCAGCGGTTACAGTTACTCGAGGGAAGGAAAGATTTGGAAGAGAGAAGGTCAAGCTTAGAACTATTGGAACCTTATATTCTTTTCTCTACAACTTCTTAAGGTAAAGATGCCATACTCTTTCTTGGATTTCAAGTTTATTTAAATAAAGAAAACTCAAATCCATGATATGACATGCATTTCATCAACTCTATTTTCTTCTTATTCGATTTTCATGAATATGGCATTTGCTTGAGCTTGAGAAATTGGGGATTTCATCTCATTTAGCTTGGACTAAGTCTAAGGCGCTAGTTAAGGCAAGTATAAGCAAGTTGTAATATGCTTGTGTGTTATGGTTGACTTTGATTATTCTATACTCTATTGCATTGTACTGCTCGTCCTCTCAATGTCTCATTAATGGAAGATGTCTTAGTAGGTGGAAATAGTATTTATGAGAGTTTGAATGAATAAAGTGGAGAAGGGATTTAAAGGGAAGTAAAATGGCATAAAAAATGCTAGATTTGGTGCAGTGAATGATAAGTTTTATACAAGTGAAAATTAGAGATGTATATGGTGAGGTTCGGACATACAACAAACTCAAAAATTAAGTTCACATCAGGCCTGAGTGATTGAATAACTCTTTTGAATTTGATTCTATTGATCGGACCCACACCTAATTGATTGAGTGAGGTCTGATCAATTTAATTATTTATTTTAATTTATCCTATTCTCACTTGTAATCCCATTCAATCCTACTCAATGTAACTTGATTAAGTCAAACATACTTTAGGGAGTCTTGAGCTTGATCATAGGGTCAAGTGGTACCTTAGAACATTGGGTGAATCTTACGTCCGTATAGGGCTTTGCCTCGTAGAATCACTGTACGTTAACACCAGTACAATAGAATCAAATTTGGTACATAAGAAAAATGTTGGTTGTTATTCACCCTTATTAGATGTTCTTGTTAGTCTTAATATTATACGCTTCACATGTGGGTATAAGAGTCTAATGTCTAAATCCATATACAATGTAACACAAAAAAATTCGATAACACGTGACATTGGATGACCTATGGTCATACCAAAGTGGAAAGCTAAAGATATGGGCATCTTATAATATTTTGGCTTGTAAATCATCTTTATCTCTTAACTAATTGAAAGCTTATGCATACTGCCATGTTTTTTTTATTTCTCCATTTATTCGTTTGTCATTAGTTCGGTTATATTCCATCTATCTCATTTGCATTTATTGTCAGTGTCGTTATAGTTATCCTTATTTGATATCATGGTACCTTAAGTTATTGCAAATGGTGCGTGAGCAAATTTGATAAGAAAGTAAGTAAGAACGCACGATTGGACTATTTATGCTATCCTTATTGATTTATATAGTCAGCACCATTAACCTTAACTCTATAAGGCCTAGAAGAGCTAAGTATGAGTTTGAGACATGTTTACTGCAGCAGCTTGTTTTTTATGGAGTCGACGCTCCTTTGGAGTAACTGAATTAGCTACTTGTTTTCCTATCCATCGCGTTACCAGCTCTCCCTTAGAGAGGATACTAGTGATATGGTTGCCAAATTTTCGAGTTATATTTCTATTACATTTGATTCTCATATACATGTTCATTATAAATGCTAGCATGCTTAGTGGACTAATAGTAACCTCTTATCTATGGATTATGTCTTTATTTCTCTTATTGAAACCATGTATTTAGTGTACTACTTGCCTATTTTTTGTTGAGCTAACATGCTTAGGATTGGTACCGCTGGTGTTGTAGGAGCAGGTCCTAGCCCTGATTCGATTATTGATACATTCTCGGATGACCCTACAGAGGTTTCTTCCGGACTAGATGAGTAGAGACCAAAAAACGTCTTCTATTAAGCATATCCTATAGAGTGATTATGGGATTGGGTACTCTAGGATCTTTAGATTTGGATTAGCTCTTTCTTTTCATTATGCTAGAACACTTTATTTGAGATGCTTATGGTTATTTCATATTGATGAACATGTACCTTATTATTGGTCTTCGACCATTATCACCTTAGACTTTTGTTTATTTGACATGCATGCAGACATGTAGTATTTATCATGGGATTCATGTTATTTTGATAACTCATTTAAATAGGTTATGATGAGAATGTTTAAACAGATATTTGTTTAGGTTTTTTTTTACTGTCACAAGGTGTTTAATGGGTGCACTGAGCACTAAGTTCCGCAGTTAGATTTGAATGTGCATATATTTATGGATCTTTTTTACATGTAAAATTTGTAAAAATTCCCTTATAGTGGTTCATATTTGTCTTAGTGTAGCGTGAATTACTATAGGATTACACATGCCACATCATAGGCTTAACCGTTTTGATCTAAGCTTGGGCCTAGGGCATAACATCTATCAAGACTTTAAGCTAAAGAAAAGAGCATGTGTATTTTTAAATATTCATGTGTAACTTGTAGAAATACGCACAGTAAATCAAATCCAAATCCTAATCACACCCTGACAAAGCTGATTGAGATAATGTTCTCTTTTAGAACATTTGGATGCGTGAAGGTGGATTTGTTTTTAATGCAAAAAGCATGTTATAGAAGAGGTCCAAACAAAAAAGAAAGAAAACAACTCCCAAAGCCAGGTTTAGACTTTAGGGCTAGTTTTGTTGCAAGCATTCTGAGAATTTAAAATGTTGCTCCTAAAGTAGAATTCTTAGTGCTCAAACCCCGACTCTCTCGGGACTTGGAATGCTGAAATTTTCATTTGGGCAAATTTTTTAGTTTTTAAATCACATGGGGCATTCAAAATGCTTAAATAAAAAAAATTAAAAGAAAGTAAAAAATTCCCAACAAGTCTAATTCTTATAAGAAATGCCTCTAATCAAAAGAGCATGTAAGTACACTAACCAGAGAAATGAACGGAAGTCTTTGACTTGAGATGAAAAGAAAGTGTGAGAGATCCAAGAAAATTAAGCAACGCATCCCCAGTTCAAAGAATTCTGAGAATGCTTTTTTTATTCCAAAAAATTAGACAAAAAGAAATATTGTTCGAGCACCAACCATATAAAATTCCCAATCCAAAGAAACTCAAGAGCATCTAATATCAAAAGGCTCTAGCTGCTATTTGAACACAAAAAAAACTCTCCACACACAAGAGGGAAAAGAATAAAAAAAAAAATAAAATCCCCATTTTACTCTCCCTCCCCCTCTGTCCTTTTTCCTCTCCCTATTCCTCTTTTTCCTCTCCTCTCCCTCTCACTTCTCTCCTCTCCCTCCTCTCCCTCCTTCTTCCTCTCCTTTCCTCTCCTCTCCTTCCTTTTCCTCTCCCTTTTGCACTCCTCCTCCCATCTCTTCTTTGCCTTGTTTGGCCTTATGAGGTTGAGCATCAAATTGATGTTTGGCCTCGCAGGGCCGAACAAGGTCACATTATTTGGTCCCGCAAGGCCGAACATTCTAAATGGGGAGGAGAGGAGATGAGAGGAGCTGTGGAAAAAAGGGAGAGGAAGAGGGAGGAGAGGAGAGGAGGAGGAATAGGGAAAGGAAGAGAGAGAGAGGAGAGAATGAGGAAGAGGAATAGGGAAAGGAGGCGGGAGAGGAGAGGAGAAGGAGAAATAGAGAGAGGAAGAGGGAGAGGATTAGGGAGAGGTAGAGAGAGAGGGAGGGAGATTCCCCTTCTTGCTGGCCGGACTTCATCATCGGCCAGAAGGAAAGGAGAGGAGAAAGAAGGGAGGGAGAGAGATGATGGCAGTAAAATGGGGATTTTAATTTAAAATTTTTTTTCTCCGGTGTGTGAAGAGATGGAATTGCTGTTTATCCAGCAATTCTCCTCCCTTTAATTCATCTTAAATGACCATTGTCACTAGATTACCCTCCTTTAAGAAAGAAAATCTAAACTAATTGATAGCAGAGCTACAAACATCCAAAGTCAGGTCAATATACAGATGCATGCATTCCTCTTTGTTGGTGAAGAGAAAATAACGAGAGAGATATATTGGAGATAGGCATTTTTGTGCATTTCACTAAAGTGAGAAAAACGCACAGGAATTTTGAAAGGAAAGAAGAAAAGAGAAAAAAAAAAAATTTTTTTAAAAATGAATGAGCTTTTCTTTCAATAGATGAAAGAGCCAGATGGATGTTGACCCATTTCACAAGCGAAAGATCCACTTGCACTAATATGGCTTAATGAAAGAACAATTTTATTCTTATTTATTTATATATATTTCTGCTGGTATAGCAAGCAATCACATGCCCCCATTGCACCATATTGGGAAGGTTTCTTACCCTCCCTAGTTGTAAGGTAAAATGTGCCGGTTCTTACCTAATTATTCTACATTTGAATTTGAATATTTACCTTTTTCATTATGAGTGTTTGGCAATTCCACCTCAAAGTAAAGTGAAAAGTCATATTTCATTTCAAGACTTAACAAATTAAAAGAGTTAAATCAAAATACCACATTAAAAAAAAATTTTTTTTACTTTTTTACACCAAAAAATTAAAAGATTATTTTCACTTTTCACTAACTGATAAAAAAATATTTACTCTTAGCACAAAAGATCAAAAAATTATGTTCTCTTTCTACTAAAAGATTCATCATTCACTTAATTTAACCCTTCTCATCTTTCTCGTCTTTTGGAATGACCAAAACCTCACTTCACCCCTCCATTTGAATTAACAAACAGCATTGTTCTACCTCATGCCCGTGACACCCTGCCTCGCCAACATAAAAAAAAAAAAGAAGTCGGGTACATTCCACTGTCCCGCCGATTACCAAAGTAGTAAAAGACGACAGCCCGTAATAAAAGTTCTGATTCTTCACACGCCCATCGACGGTACGGAACCACTCGGTTCACTCACTCGCACCAAACTCTCTCTCTCTCTCTCTCTCTCTCTCTCTCTCTCTCTACCCGTCTCCACCACAATCAAACCACAGGACACGTTCCATGTTACACGAATAACGACACGATAAGTGTCGGATCCTTGTCCTTGCGTCTCCCAAGCTTTGTTACATCAACACCCCCACACACATATTATTCTATTTTGTTATATATCTATTTATATTTAAAAAAGATGTTGGAGACGACTTTCTACAGACCCACATTCCTCCCGGGAAAAATGATGTCGGATTCCGGTCAGCAGGGGCTGGAGAGCTTGGGTGTTCCCGGAAATACGGGCTTTGACCGGCCGGCATGGCTGCCGGAGGGATGGACGGTGGAGATCAGGACGAGGAGGGGAGGATGGACGGCTGGGAGGAAAGATAAGGTAATCTGACGATGGAGATCGGGTTTCCTCTCTCTTTGCTCAATTTTTAACGGCTTTTGTTTTCATGCATGCATTTCTTTGGTTTGATGGCTCTCCTCTTGTTTTGTTTTTCTGTGTTTTTGGTTTGATTTGATTTGATTCTTGGTAGGGCTAATTTCCTTCGTTGGATGATCCTTTGATTGGTGATGATTGGTTCTTTCTGTGGTTTGATCTTGTTGTGGTAACATGCAAGTAGATAAAGAGCCATTTTTTTAATTAATGGGGTTGAAAATATCAACCCGAAAGGCAATTTACAATCCAAGGCCTCTATGTAGCGGACCCACATTGGGTCCATAGGGGGATATTCACCCACCCCGTTAGATTCCAAAAAATGACTATACCTGTAAATGGACCACGGGGCCATGCCCCCTTCAACCCCAAACGATATATTTAGCTATTATATGATGAGGAGCGCTAGATAACCATTGACTTTTTTAAAAGTGAAAATGCGGCTTTTGCAATGAATAGAAGATTAGGAATGCGGAGAAGCAATTAATGTTACTTTAAAAAGTGAAAAAAAGTCATCACATATGACTTGTCCATTATTGGAAGATAGCAGACCAGCCATTCCTGAGAATAATTCTTATATAATACATTGCAAATTATGACAAGCTTCACGCGATAGCTCAATGGTTTGAATATATTTTTTTATACTGAAGTGTAGATGGGATCTCGTGCGTATACAAAAGAGATTTTTTTATTCTAAAGTCTAAGTGAAATGAATTGTAAGACCCTCTCTTTTCAAATATTTTCAAAAATGGCTATTGTGTTTTTTGTTTTTATTAAAAGTTTTCTCAACGGTTAGTCATATTGAACTAAATTTAATGAGACTCTTAATTTTTTTTATTTTTGACCAATTTATCCTTAAAAAGAAAGTCATATTTCATTCCTTGAGATAATAATATAATATTTCAAACTTTGAGCATAACAAATTAAGAATTTCAATCATTTAAAATTTTCTAATCCATTTCTAGGCCTTCAATTAATATGCTACCTTAGTCTTTTTATATCTAGGCAGGCCATTGTCTATCATTTTGTCAATAAAAGTTATACAAGTTGTATGTTTCCTTAGTTTTTTTTTTCTTTGTTTGACCCATTTAACTTTTAAGAAAATGACTTCTCCACTATGTTAAAAGATAAAAAAGATAATTCAGCCTTCTAGAAACCAGTAATTATATATTATACTGCCAGCGGCTTAGTGTTCAACAACACTAAATATCACTATATTTAGAGTAACAACTTGTTAAACAGCTTAATTTTCACATTTTCATTAATTCTCTATTATTTTTAATTTTTTATAGATTTTTTTTAAAAATTAACAATTTTTAGGATTGGTGCAATCGTACCGATCCAACATGAGCGGCACAGTCTCATCCCAATCCTGATCGGCACCGGAATTTAAAACCATGCCCCCATCTTTTATCCTCATTTTAAGATAGAAACCTTCTTTACCTTTTACCCTTTCTGAAACCTCAAAACGGAAAAACTCTATTTCCCTTTCGTCATCTCTCTCTGTGAATCCACTCTCCCTCATTTCTATTTCCATTTCCTCTCTTCCGGTTTACAGTCATCTGATCTTTGAAAAAGATTTGAGGCCAACAAGGATGTGGTATACTTACAATTTCTCCTTATAGTCTCTGAAAAGACAAACTTAAATTTTTGTGAGCATTTCATATGCACAAGTTTTTTGCTATTTATGTGAGCATTTCTCCTTCACTCTTTGTCTTTGTGTATATCTGATTATAGAAAATGAATTTAATGCCAAAATTTAGTTCGCATCCACCCTCTAATTTTTTGTCAAATGATGGAATAATGGAGGGACATGCCTTAAAAAATTGAGAATCTCTGTGGACTCATCTTAAAAATTGAAATTGCAATATACCTATTTTTTGATGGATATATTTGACAGCTCATTTTCGGTGGACATCTTTTTTCATAAAGAAGAAGAAGGCCTTTCTAAAAAACGCCCATTTTTGGGATGGTTTGAATGCTCTTAGTCTGGCCCTCAGATGAGGGGCTAGGCGACCGACCGCCCCCCCAACCCAAAAAAAAACCCTTTAAATGAGTGGTTTGGATATTTTTTCTAGCCCTAAAATTTGTGGTTGAACTTGGATGAGCAATAAGCACTACACTATTGCTTTTGATAAATTTCTTTTGATTTATTTTTATTTAGGCTTTTTATATTGTTCTTATATACTATTGCTAGTGTAAAAAGGGGTGTACTCCTATTAATAACATACATGTTGTGTGAAGATGTTTTTGTTTTCAGGGGCAAAGAAACTTGTACTTGTGTGATGTAACTATTGCAAGTCATTATATTCTATATAATGTGAATATTCCACACCAAAAGTTTTCTTTTAATTCATAATGGTCCGTGAGAGGAACTTCTTTGCTTATGGAAACCCTTTTATATTATTTACTCATTTAGTTTGGGTTATACATTTTATATGCGTACATCAAAACTCTAACCACAGTTAGCTGGTGGTGCGGAAAGGGTCTCAATTGGAAGTTGTGATTGATTTATGTTTTAGATTGTGGGTCATAATTATGATATTTTAAGAATTGACTAATTATTAAAATTAAAATTGGGTAGGTACTACAAGCTAAATCTAAAGCTTTAAATAGTTATTATTTCTGTTTTTTAAGTTTTGATAACGGTACTTTTTAAAAGCCTATATTTTTAGAGGTCTTGATCTTTGTATGATTTCATTATTTGAAAATTTTAGATTTTTTTATTGTTGAAGTTATAGCCAACTGCAGATTCATGGTATAAGGCTATGTATTGGTAATGATTACTTGACAACAATGGAAAAGAGTAATTGAAGCTTCCCTATTACATCCCTTCCTATCTGGGAAGAAGTGTCGACAATGGACTATGCAATTGCTTGGACTATGCAATTGCTTTTTGCAGATTCGCATGGAAGGTATGGAACTATTTCCATAAGTCTTTTTTCATTGGGCTGGTCTTCAGAGATTTCCCTCATGTTATCAGATGCTTTCATTTTGCGGAAGAGATTGACTTCATGGAGGATGCCCCCATGAGCGATTTTATTAGAGCTGGACAAGGAAGTAATGCAGTTCCGAGGGCAAGTCATTCAGTTTATGCTATTTAAGTCTAGGGTTTTTTACCCGAAAAAACCCAATCAATAGGCCCTACACCGAAAAGGACTTTTTAGTTTTGACACCATCGAAAAGCCAATGCTGATGTCGCTCATTGTTCCTCAAGTTCTGATCAGTTAAAAATTTTAAAAAAGTGTCGCTGTGACGTTAACGTTGCTCATCCATGTCCCAGCGACATAAACGTTGTTCATCAATGAAGGAATCCTGCCCATCAATCTCTTAGAGCATCTATGTTGTTCGGTAGGTTCTCCGCGCAAAACCCCTTTGCCCAATTCTCCAAATTTTCAATCTTGCTGAATTGTTGTGCATGTTTTTAGATTGCTCTGTGTCGAGCATGTCGACAAGAACGTGAAGCCACTCCTTGTACCAGTTGTGCAAAGTTGTTGCTCACTGCCATAGTCATGGGTTTTGTTATATCTATTGACAACACGTCTTCAACGATCTTACCACCACGACATGTCGCTACTGACAGCAGTTTTGTCTTGCCATCATTGTCATTGTCATCATAAACTTTTGAAAGGGAAGAGCATATCGACAAGAATGGGAAGCCACTTTTTGTACTAGTTGTGCAAAGGTGTTGCTCACTGCCATAGTCATGGTGTTCTTCACCGTTAACAAATTCTGACCGATAAATTTATCTTGGACTTAATGATGCAGTCTGGGCCCCAGTAGTCCTTCTTCAAATTAGATTAGGATTATTATTAGTAGATTTCTAATTAAATTGTTATTAGGAAAGTTTCCATTACTAGCGTAGGGTTTTCTTGCTCATTAAGTTTACTTTTATTATATATATGGCATTGTAGAGAAGATATTCTCAAATTTGGTTGATTAATAGAATTGGGTTTTCCCAGAGAGACGCGTCCTCGTGTGTGTTGAAGTCTTTGTGACCATTCGAAGTGTCATTAGACACGTGCTTAGGCACCTCACACAAGCTCTAACCCTTGGGCCTGCATCACTTAAGCAACATTAACATCGCTCAAGCTCTATCTATACTCTCATTCTAAACAAAAATCCCCATCTGGCAGCCCATCCACCCATGTAGCAGGCTGGCAGGCCGGGATACGACAACAAAAGCCTCTCAACCACCCTGGTTGTAGACGTCTTTGGTGCCAGGTTTTATTGCTCAATTAGAGATTGTGGACATTTTTGGTGCCTGTTTAGCACTCTCTGAAATCCAATTGTAGAGTGCTGAATGTTCATCTCCCTAGCTCATCACCCTCACCTTCTTCTTCGCTCATGGCTTCATCAAGACCATATTGGGCAACCGCGTTGCGTACCAGTTTGTCTCCCTGTTCTGGAGCTCGTCGCTAGGGCTTAGCTACAGCTTGGTCTTCAGTGAGGCGCTCCTCATGCCGGCGATCCTCTCGTTGTCTACCCACACCGGCGAGATCTTCCTCCCTTTTGTGAAATAGCTCTGCGCTGTGTCTGAAGAGATTTGGTTCAGCGACGTTAACATCACTCCTCCATTTTTTTCAAAATTTTAACCGATCGGACCTTAAGGAACAATGAGCAACGTTATCGTCGGCTTTTCAGTGTTGTCAGAACTAAAAAGTCTTTTTTGGTGTATGGCCCATCTATTGGGTTTTTTCGGGTCAAATCCCCTTAAGTCTAAGATGATTTCCTAGTAACTGGAAGCATGGTTAAAAATATCGGCCGATACCGGTACGTATTGGCCGATACGTACTGGTATCGGTCCGGCCGATACGTACCGTATCGGTCCATACCGCTATGATATCTCACTGAGATATCTGTCATGGTATTGTTATAGTCAGTATCGCATAAATATCGGCCAAATATCAGCCATTACTACCTATATTTTCAAAATATCAGTCGTAATGGTCATTATAGTTGAAACTAGAAAAAAAAAGGGCAAGAAAACGGTGTTAAGAGGAAGAAAGAGCAGCAATGGACATGGCTATTACATGAGGGAAAAGCAAAAATAAATGAGAGGAAGCACATGTTGTAGAGAATTAAAAAAAGACATAAAAATCATACCTGAGGTCCTGAAGGACTCCTCCTCCTCCTTCTTCTTCTCCTCTTCCTCCTTTCTTTCTTTCTTTCATTCTTTCTTTCTTTCCCTTTTTCTTCCTTTGTTTTCCCTCTCCCAGCCGATCTTCCTCTCCCCCATTTCTATGTTACCGTTTCTAACTTCCTATCAAAAGTTAGAAGATGAAAAGCCCTCTTTTCGGGGTTTTCATTTCAAGTAGATGGATGGGCTTAATTTGTGGGCTCAAACTTAATATATGGGCCCAATAGCACAATACTTATCAATAAATTCCACTTATATAAGGCAACGAAATGCTAATATTGAATGGACCTTAAACAAAACAATCTAAAATACAAGTTGAGCTCCCTATAAAATTGATTGCTTGAAAACATCTTAATAAAAATTAAAACCTTTTTGAAATACTTTATAATGAACAAAACAATGGTACCCCTTAGACCTTGGAGTATATGGATTTTTTTAAAAACTAATACCCCTTTAATAGGATTGACTTAGAAAAAAACTAAATCACTAAAAAAATGAATGCCTTCATAATGGGCCCTCAATATAATTTATTCTAGTAAGATTTGGGTTCAATTTCCAATGTCATATTGATCGCTTATAAAAAAAAAGTGAAATTAAGAAGTCATGTTTTATAATGGTCACTATGGGCTACATTGATATACTTCTAAATTATAGAAATGGGCCAAAAGTTTAAACACTAAAACTTAATATATATATATAACAGTTAATAATAAAACAACGATATAGGGTGTTATGGCTTAGGGGGGCCAATATTTTGCATTATTGTGTGTACTATTGAGAAAAGACATTGTTTTCTAGCATTTTCTAATATTCTGGATTTTTTGAATATTTTTTCAAATTTTTTTGAGGTGAAAATAAAATTTACACTGCAATGACTGCTAACCGTGACCGATACCGATTTCATATTAGTTTTTGTAGTAGACCGATACTGCGATTTTCATCTATGGATACACATGACTATCAGACGGTGGATTTGATCAACATCAAAAAGTAGGATTCGTGGCGATTTAATGAAGTTAATGATAACATATATTTTTAACTAAAAATGGTATACAGAATGACACAAATATTTTAAAATAGAAAATGCTATGCAAAAAAGACAATTAAAGCCTTTTTCTTTGGTCCATCCCCGGTCATTGACTATTATGTGGATCTGGTTTGAGCTAATAACTACTGTAACGTAGAAAATTACCCTATTGGTTGACTTTTGGAAGGGATGCAGTGGACTAAGCGGGAGGAGAGCTGTTGATTGTATTAGAAGCATCCCTAGTTGTGTAAAAGTTATGTGCTAAACTATGTAGAGAATCCCTCCCAAGAGAGTTCACATTGATGCTTGATGTTTAGTTTTTTGAAATAATTTGGATATCATAGCCTGCCTTGTGGTGATCCTGACTATTCTTTCTGTTGTCATGTACCGTCCACCTATGTAACATGGATGTGCATTGTGATACATCAACAAATGGCAACATGAATTATTGGAGGGTTCTTCGTGACGATTGTAGTTTCCAGTAGTAATTTAAAATTTGTTTTGTGCTTGAGACAATGTGCTGATGTTGCTACTTCTGTTGGAAATTTGTTTATCAGGTTTTATAATATTTATTCCTTCAGTGCTTAGAGTATGATTTGTAATTGTTTTTCACTGAAGCTCTTTTTATATTTTTAATGTAAAGAAAAGACAGTTAGCAAATCACTTCAAATTCTGTGTGGAACCCATGAAACCTATCTTTGGGGGTTGCCAAATCGGACACCCTTTGCAAGCATTGGATTCTATTCACTTAGGCATACTTATGGAACTTAGTTATCTATGCTTAATTATAAATGTGGACTTTTGTGGCTCTAATGATCTTTGGTTATAGCTGCATTTTGTGTGGCGATCTGGATTATAAATTTATAATCAGTGCAATATTGGGGATATGACCCATTGATTGTAGGAGCTTCCAAAAGCAAACGGTCTAATTTGTGGTATGTTGGATTGTGTGTAGCCCATTGGTTTAAGTAACAGAGCATAGTGGCTTTATCAAGAATAGGAAATAAGTGTTGAGTATATTGTTTGCCGCAACTCTAATGCCTAGGCATTTCGGTTGCAATGGTCAGCAACTATTGACATGATATCCAAGCCACCATAGGTTCTTAGTTCAAAACCACACTATTGCCTCCTTGATATTATGTTGTAGGCATAGGTGCGCAGGGCAAAAGGCCCCATGCCGCATTATGACTAGTGTGTGCTTCGACTCCGGGTGGTGTCCCGCCTGAGAGGGGGTGTTAATTGTATTGTTGGCTGCAACTCTAATGCCTAAGCATGTTAGTTGCAATGGTTAGCAACTCTTGACAATGAGGAGAGGGGTTTTGGATGGATTACCAACCAGAGAACAATTCTCTTTTAGTACCAAAATATTTGAAGGCTAACTGGACTTTTTTAACCATAGATCCTAATACAATAGTACAACTTGTATGACCTTTCACCTATCTCTATGCTTCTAGCTTACCACAAAATTCTTATTTCTCATATTCATCCTGCTTCGTTATAGTTGAAGCCACATCAATCATATCTTTAATTCATCATTTTGTTATACAAGGAGTTATAAAGACGTTGCTATTCCTTGATGGAAATTACATGTTTCAAGAAAACAACATCCTCTTCCACTGTCTAGCAACAGAAGTTGCATGCATCTTTTCTTTCTTTTGACATTGGAAACAGGTAAACGTACGCCATGCCTTGAATATCCATCTTAGTTGTGTCTGAACTGCAAAAAATAACATTTAAGAGAAAAACTCATTTAAAAACAGCGAAGGGAAGAAAACTTTGTTAATGCTTACTTTCAAAATGTCGAAATAAAAAAAGAAAAAAAACCAAACAAGAAGAAAATTGGTTAAGAGTAAGGACACCTCAACAAGTATGCTAGCCTGTTTGACAACTGCTGAGACCATTATTATTATTATTTTTTAAATCTTTTGGTTTTTGTAGTATTACATTGATCCAATGACTGGATGCAAATTGCGTTCAAAGGATGAGGTCATTCGTTATCTCACTGGAGAACCTAGCAATCGTAGATCCCGGGCAGTGAAAAGACGCATCAATACATGCACTGGAAGGCTTAGAGATCATCATACATCCCAGCCAGTGAAAAGATATATTGATATGTGCACCAGAAACTTTTCACTCTCAGTAAGTTTGCGGCTTCGCAGCCCTTCAATGCTGCTGCTAGTTTCAGTTATGTTTGGTATGCATTTTATTTAATTATATTGTTCATTTTGTTAACTGCTAGATTTATTTAATGCAGATGGGAAACTCTGCAGAATGGTTGCCATTAGGCTGGATTACTGAGATCAAAACTCGAAAGCATGGTCAACTAGCTGGAGAGACATACAAGGTATCGCATTGTTTCAAATCAATTTCTCATCTGGGGGAAACACCAAGATATTGGTTGTTCTCTGTAAAGGCTTTTCTATTTAGCTTTGGAGAGCAGGCCCCAAGAGGCCAAGACAGCTTCTGCTCTTGCTTGGTTAGGGCTGGCTTCTCCTCATGTAGAGGTGTTCCATTGGCTAGCGATTTCAGGAACGTCTCCACGGCTGATGTTATGAGGAGGAGAGGCTTCATGTCAGAAGATATTTCAGATACACGTGTCATGTGCAGGGAGAAAGCAGAGTCTATTGATTGTTTCTTATTCATTTCATGGTCGCTGCTCATATTTGAAGTTATTTCATTTGTAGTTGCATTTTATCTTGATGTTTTCTAGGTGCTTTAGCTGAGCTAGCTGAATCTTGAAGATTTGGGCTATTCCATGGTTGTAGGCTCTCTCTTTGGAGAACTATTCCTTTTGCTATTTTATGGTCAGTGTGGAAGGAAAGGAACAACAGGATTTTTAAAAAAGTTTCTTCATCGATGGAACGGCTTATGATTGCTAGGGTTCTTATTAGGAAACATTTTAAAGACCTTTGTGTGGATGATATTTTGTTTAATTGGGAAGCTTGCATGTCTTGCAGCTTGGTTAGAGAAGGATTATTTTATGTTCTCCTTTTCCATGATTCTGAAGTTCAACGTTGATGAAGCAACTAAAGGGAAGCCTGGTTTGGCTGGTATTGGTGGGGTTCTTTGGAATTCTATAGGGGAGAGAGTTTAAGTTCGTGGTTGTTACAGATTCTAATAAAGCAAAGTTGTTGGTGATTCTAGAAGCATTGCATATCTTTTCCATGTTTTTTCTTGTCTAGAAGCATTGCGGATCTTTTCTGGTTTTTTTCATTGGAGGTTTGTGGTGGAAACTGGAAAGTGATTTTGCGAAAGCAGTTTCTTGGGTGTTGAAGTATGCTATGAAGCCTTAGTAGTTCTGTTTTTGGCAGATCAACGCCTTTGCCTCCTAGTTGTTAGTTGCACTTTGTCATGTTGTTAGATCGGCTAGTTCTATGTAGGGATGCATTAATGAGAAGATGGACCTGGAACTGGAACTAGTTACAATTTCCTTGCTTCGGAACTGGAACTATTAATGAGAATACGGAGTTAGACCCGGAACCGGTTCCTTGCATGGGATAGGTTTGGGTCCCAGTCCGGGTCTGTATAGAGAATGCTTTGAAAAAAAAAACTAACATTTAGGAGGAATTTTTTGAAAATTGATGTAATATGTTGGGTCTCGGGTCCACAAGCCATAACCAAGGAGGAACTAGACCCAGTACCATTTAGGTCATGGGTCAAAAAATAGGACCTCGGACTTGGACCCATTTACTTAATAGGATCTAAATAAAGACCCAAACCCAATTATTAATGGGTTAGAAACTCCAGGTAATCGAAGAATTGGAGACACCCATTTAAATCCCTCGTTCTATGGTGGTTGCCTTAGCCAAACACGGGGTAAATAGAGCTTCTCCTTCAATGGTTGTTTCTTTGTAATGTTTCCTTGGGCATAGTTCTCTTATACCCATGGCCTTTCCTCTCTTTGGATGCTCCTTGTTTTGTATTTGTTTTGCTCCTTTCATAATATTACCATTATTGGTAAAAAATAAAGAAAATATGTAGCATGGTGTTAAACTTGCATCTATTAATAGATATAGAGATAATAGGTAAAATCTTGCAAAACTGGTATGATTCTTATTTTGACAATATCAGAAATATATCAGTGTAAAATTGCTTGCTAAATATATTGCTATGTTGTCAAACACTAGAGGATATTTGTTGCCCATTGTAGAGTAATCACTTAACCTTTGAGTATTTTGATTCTGTAAGACAAAGCATGAAAATGTCTTTATCCAAAAGATATACTCTTGCTCTGATACCATATTAGGTTTATCATGCCCAAACCTGTAGATTGGATAAAAATCCAGGAGAAATTGGATGAAGTCCTGGTCCTCCCATTGGCCATTTTGGTCATTAATCTCCCCTTTGACAGGGTTCCCATTCTAAGCTAGTCATCCAGAGGAAAATCTCCAATCAAGGTGTGCTGCAAGTCAACAAGAGCAAGAAACATCCATTAGGTAGTCTGCATGTGAACTACATCTAGTGTTACCTCATGAATCCTACAAGTTATAACACCTTGGATTTCTAATTTAGCTTAACTCTCAATAGGAAAGTATAATTGTGCCCTGACCAGACTGGGTAAACTTGTGGGATATCTTCCAAAAATGATCAGCTCGTATTACAAGGTCAGTAGTATAGTTAACTTCCCTGTATTATTTCCTTCAGTTAATGACAATTATTGGCAGGTTGTAGCAGATCTAAACTTTTTGACAGGTTTGAACTAAAAGCAGAGTGTGAATTTTAGAAATTATAGAATTTGAAACTTGGTCACTTATCCAGTTTTCCACAAAGTCATGGCAAAGACATGTTTGGCAGTTGCAAATCTCTAAGAATTTGGGCTAGTGGAAATCCTCATTGTTAAGGATTTTTAGGTTTGACCGGTTAAGAATATATGTCTTCTGCCTCCTATCAGCTTAAGCTTTTGAGATGTATTGGCTAGTCGAACTTAACATGGTATCAGAGCCACGCTAGGTCGCAAGTTTGAACTTTGGGCACGTTTTATTCCACAAGTTGCGTGGGCAAGCAGTCAAGCACGCATCGTGTGGGTAGGCACGTGGGGTTGCGAATTTGAACAATTTCCCTTTCAAGGAAGATTGTGTTCCACTTCTTATCAGATTAAGTCGAACTTAACATGACCCTCCCCAGTAGGATTGGAAATCATCATTTTTGTAGGTTTTACCCATATATACCAAAATTTTCTAAGCTATGCACATCAATATGCACTGTTATCGATGTGTCATCCACAGTTGTGCAAATTCTTAGTGACAAATCCTTATCCTAGGGGGGTTTGTTTTAAGTAGATTTTTCTTCCACTTCCTGTTAGATTAAGTTGAACTTAACATGACCCTCCCCAATAGGATTGGGAATCATCATTTTTGTAGATTTTATGCAACGATACCAAATTTTTCTTAGCTATGCACATCAATACACACTGTTATCTATGTGCCATCCTCAATTGTACAAATTCTTAGTGAGGAATCCTTGTTCTAGGGGCAGTGTGGAATGTGCAGGTTCGGATTCCTAACCAGTTACCAAACGTGCCCTTAATGAAGGGATTGAAATTCAAATGGTAGGGATTTTAGTTATTTTAGCAACTATCATATTACACTGTTATTGAAACATTTTTTTTCTTCTTTGCAGGTTTATATTGCTCCATATACAGGATTCAGATTCTATTCTAAGAATGAGGTTCTATACTATCTTGAGACTGGAAATATTAGCAGGCAATTAAGCAGACAAAAGAAGAGAAGCATAAATGCACTATCCGTAGACAGGGTTTGCACTTCCAACAACTTCTCTTATTGCAATTTGTGTACCTACATTCTTTTTTAATCAATGTGGAGATTTTAAGTATATGTTTTATAGACTGGCTCCATTTTAAAAATAATAAATAAATAAATTAAATTCTGTTTGTTCCAATGTGCATTCGATACTATTTAGTAAAAGTTGTTATTCCTGCCAATGCACTCATAGCTCAGTGTAGTTTCACATGACCGCCCAGAATTGATTCTTGGGTTGGTAGGTTGATATCCACTCCCACTGAACAGAGCACCAATCTAACAAAAAACAACAGACAAACTGTATTATCCCTTTAAATATTGGGAAATATGTTACTCCAAACCAAATGGCAAAGGCCACCCATAGGCTGTCTCTATCTTTTCAACTTGTAATTTCTTTTCTGTTGTTTATGACCTTTAATTTCATGCCATTCATTTCATATGCTTTCTCCAGACTGTTGCTCTAGAAATGGGTGCTGCTTTATTGATTATGAGCTTTCCTCCTAGCACTTGAAGTTTTGGGCAATTGCTAAATTGCTCATCAAAAGAGTAGTTAAGTTTGATCTGACATTATCTGCTCAAATGTACAATCCGGGGTTTGCAGGTTGATATCTTTGAAAGGTTCTTGATATACACCCATTTTTTTTGAATGGTGTTACCATTACATGCTACATATTTTTAAAGAAGCTTCCTAAATGTCCATCTCATCATCATCATTGAAGATTTTAAATACATTCCATCAGCTGTGTCACCATCAAGTCTTGAGGTTAATTCCAGTCAAATGCTTTGTGCAGCTACTGGACTGTTTGCCTGCCTGGTTTTCATTTGAAATGAGTCAAATGACCCCCGTTTCTTGATCTTTCTTTGGTTGTTTAGTTTAGTCTCACCTCCAAATAAGGGTGGTATACACGAAATCCTCATCATGACTTTTGCAGAATGCTGAGAAAGCCATTCTTGGATCATTTTTTATTTCCGTGATATATGCCATTTGCCTTATGTGTAGGAAATACAAACAGTGGAAATAGCCATTCTTAAATTCTTTTCCCATCTATTTGATATGTGTGGTTTCCTTGATGTGGGAAATCCAAGAAATATTGGAAATAACTGTAACCAAACAGCCCCTGAAATGTGGAAAAAAGTAGTACAAATGTGGTGATTATGTTAGATTTTAGATTTACCATAAGCACAGGATCAACTTTAACGAATCAAATCTGAATAACATTATACATAAATTACACATGTGCCTGGCTCCATGGTATGTTGAGTGTGTGAAGAAAAACAAGCCATTCATGTGTGGTGTTTACAACTAATTTCTACTTCTCTTTGATACATGCAACTGATGAGAGAGTCAAGCAGTAATCTCTTGAAGTGGAGTAAGTTACCCTAAACTCATATTTTTATAGATATCTATGATAGTTCCCTTCTCATCATGGAACTCTTAGGTTGATTAAAATCATCCGCTTCCTAGTAATTTAAGTAGGAAGCAACTGTTGGTTTAATGGTTTCCACAGTTGCCAAGTCTAATAGAATTTCCAAATATCAAATAACAGAGGAGTCTAATTGCTTTGGACTCCAAAGGTGGGACCCATGCATAGGCGTGCGGTCAAGTGGACCACACGTCCAGTGCTAGCAGATTTTTGATGCAAATATTAGTAAGGCACAGCTACAGTTTTCTATCTGTTTTTTGTTTGGAAGTCTTCATTTCTTACTAAAAGATGCTTTTGCTTTTGAATTGCATCCTAGTATTCTGCTTTTTTTCCTCGTCCGTAGAAAGAGTTATTATATGATCCCTCATTGGAGGATATATGCCCTTGTTGCTTGAGTATGAACAAGTTAGGCATGTGCTGGGTGATCCAAGCCATCTAGTTTGAGAATGCTGGAAGTTGTGTATTTTTTTATCTAGTGATTTCTGATTTTGATCAAATGTTGGGATTGTTTTCCTATTGGAAATTCTGTTGCAGAATGCTAGGACTATTCTGGAAAACATTTCGCCAGCACATCCAGACCATCCCAGGGGCAGGACACACCTCTCAAAACATGTGACACGTGGTCTAGATGCACAGTGAGGGGGTGCACTGTGCTCGCATGAATATTTTCAGGATTATTCCCCTTCTGGAAATTCAGTTGTCAATGGTGTATCCTGGTGAGGCCTGATAACAAATCTGAAATACTTTCTGATGGGCCCCACCCTCTGAATATATTGGTGACATGGAATGTATCGGGGTTGCTGACCTCCCTCATTAGGTTAAGGTTCAGCCAATATGATTGGTTGCTCTTTTTTCACTACAATTGCCACGCAATGTACTGGCTTCTAGTGTGCCTGGATTCCAGTTGACTATTTGTAAACTGAGAGTGTGTTAACGATGCATAGAAAATATTCCTATTTTGTGTGTTTATTGTTGCAACAGTAGTTGTTTAGGTTCTATATGTTTATCTAATGTTTTTATTAACTTTGTTAACGATGCATAGAAGCTATTCCTATTTTGTGTGTTTATTGTTGCGACAGTAGTTGTTTAGGTTCTATATGTTTATCTAATGTTTTTATTAACTTTTAACCTCCAGCCTCCATGCTCAGCTGAAAGACGGAAATTAGCCAACACCACAGCTAGGCGATGCATTTTTGGAAGTCAGAGCTTGAATTCAGATGGAACAACTCCAGCATTCATTGGTGATTTGCATTCGGAAGTTAAATGCTTACAGCCAACCATGCCTGATTTAAACCAGTGTAAAGTTAGACACCTATGAATCTACCATTGTTGGCTACTTTTCAGGAATATTCTTGATAAATCTTTTTATAGGGAACTGTCTCTCTCTAGCTGACAGTGAATCAATCCAACCCCTCTGAAATTACTTTAGATAACCAAAATGTCCTGGTAGCTTCGGATAAAGAGTAACTTTGAAAGAGTGAAGATGAGGGAAATATTGGGAATTTTTTAGTGGGTTATTTTGGTTATGATGCAGTACTATTCAAGGAAGGAAGTTGACCAGATGGGCTGTATGGTTCAGCTGGTCCTCGTCTTTATAATCTTTTTCCTTTATAGCAGCCTTAGCTTCTGATCTGAACTTGTACATGTTGTAGGTATAAAAGATGTGGAGCTGGGCAGTTCATCCCTGCAAAACACCCAGCTCCCAAATAACTTGCATGGGGACGGCATTAACTACTTGCAACAGTCATTGGAGTTAGAGCACATGAAACTCCAGGAGAAAGTGGTGCTGGTGAAATTTGAAAAGATGCATTTAGAGGATTGTTTGCCACTGGAACCCAAGCAGAAGAAGTATTCGGAAAATGGGGTGCCGCTGGAAATGGCAGACTCAAGACACCATAAGCCTTTGGATAATGGGTTATTTGAAAATAGGGAACAGTTGGAAGGTGCTATTCCTCTGAGTTCTAAAGATGAGAAGCCTTTCAAAAATGGGATTCCCCTGGAATTGGAAGATAAGAAATCATCTGGAAATGGGTTGGAGAAACAAGAGTTTGGAAGAGAGTGTTTTCAATCAAGTAAGCTCAGGGTCAAGAAGGCAGCCTTCTTTCCTCACAGGGCATCAAAGCGGCTGGCAGCACTCAAAGCCAAGGTAGCACCAGACTTGACCAATCAGCCATCTGGGAGTGATCCCTCAGACAATTCTTCCACTTCTAATATAGTGGAAGAAAGCCACAGTGAAAAGCCACCTGGGAGTTATCCATCGAACAATGCTCATGCTTCTAATGTTGTAGAAGAAATCCACAGGGAAAAGCCTTGCACTGAAGAATCAATGGCAGGTGTGGGAAATGAGAAAGTGTTCTATGAGGATCCGGAATCTCGACTTGTCTACCCATTCGGAGATTCTTGGCCAGACCCATGTATTGAATTTGCATTCAAAACGCTTACAGGTGCAATTCCTATTGTGGAAGACAACTCTTCAGTTGAGAACTATGTTCAGCCGCAGCTGGGTTTGGCTCAGGTTCAAAGCACCGCAGTTGCAAATGGCCTATTCCAAACTCAGCTTCTCTTTCAACCGACCAGTGGCAGCATACCAAGGTTTCTGGATGATAGGATAGTTTCTGATGGGAAGGAGAGATCAGGGAATCTCAATAGAGAAAGGTAAACCACTTGTGGTAAGCTTATTTTGAACTCTCTCTCTCTCTCTCTCTCTCTCTCTCTCTCTCTCTGCACATGCGTGCTCTATTCCTGCCTCGTAAAAGTGTTTCTTTTTTAATGAACAAGTGGTTATGGAACTCTCTCTGTTCTATTCCTGCCTTGTGTTTCTTTTTTAATGAAAAGGTGGTTATGGAATTGTTAGTTTTCTTCAGGTGCTGTGGACCAGTGGTATTGTTTGTGATGTGAAATACTGTCTGGGGTTGTCTTAGAATTCTTTCTGAGCACCCTGTTTTAGGACTTGTTTGCATGGTGGATTTCTATCGACTTCGGAGAGGAGAGAGAAATCCCACATTAAAATCAAAATCCTCTCTATTTAAGAATGTCAGATTATATTATCTCTTTTTCTTCCCCCGGGACGAAAATGTGCTGCAGCAAACTATGGAATTGAGGATCATATGAAGAATAAGAACAATGAACAACGTTCCTCTATCTTATGGAATCCTCTCACCAAAAGAGTGAAACTTAAAAAGGGCACATTTTCCTTGATTTGACAACCAGAGACGATGCCGGAGAAACGTAAGATGTATCTTCATTCAGTCAGTGGATTGCAAATGAAACTTTGAGAATAGGGTGGCACATGGGCATTTCAATGAATATAGGGTGTCATATTGGACTGGCTCGGCTGTGTTCAGCCCACATGAGTATGCAAGTGTACCAACTCTTTAGTCTCGTTGGCTAGGCCTGCGCTTGGGGATCACTGACAGCTGAATGGGATCGTTTTTGACTTGCTTGCCAGAAGACCCATGTTGGGAGCATCCTCCAAAAGGCTTAGGGATGAGGATGCCTGCTGACTAAAGACAAGCCCAATGGTTTGCTAACTTGCTGGAGTGGGCCTGAGTTATTGGCCCATCAGTAAACAGGTTCAGATTTGGCAGATCCGAGCGGAACTTAGGTGGTCCTTTGGTTCAGTTAACTGCCCATAATAATAATTAACTGTTTTATACAGTTTTCAATTAGGCACTTATAAACTACATTGCTATTTTGGTTTTAAAAAATATTTTATTTGCACCGAAAATGACATCAACCCTGCGTTTGGTGTCTCAAGTTTGGGGTTGATATCGATTGACCATAATTTTATTTTCACTACATATGAGTGGGACCCCACACAACGGTGTGGGTAGGGTGTAAGATTTCAACCTGAACTTTAAATCGGTTGGATTTGTGTTGGGTGCAGGTGAGCTTAGAAGCATCCGCTGACCCCACAAAGCCAAAAGCCAAAAACTAAAAACACAACCTGGAGAATGAGGATGAAAACCAGTTCTACCCTCAATTTATTGACCATTCTTTCTACACTAACGCCATATTAGTAGCTTAATGATTCCAGATACCCCGAGTCCCTGACTAGAGATTCCCTGAGTTGAACTAGAAGATATCTGCAGTGGGGCACATGTATTGAAAATCTAAGTTGTTCGAAAAAAAAGTCATCAAAATGTATTAGATGTCCCAGTTTTTAGTCCAATATGAGTTGGCCCCATTGTGAATGACGATTTGATGAATAAAGTGATTAATACAATTTTATGCATTATAAATGACCTTATTCTTTGTATAGTCAGAGTGAGATGCGCTCTACTCATTAAATGACTAATTCAAAAGCCTAGAATATAGCATCAGTTTTTAACCAAGATAATTAATAACTAATTTAAAGCTACAACATGTTTTTTTTCAAAATTTTTTCCTGCAGTGGAAATTTGAAATTTGAATTCACATACTACTAGCCAGATTTGTTTTTCTCGAATGAGATGGATTATATGTTGAGCAAAGTAACCACAGACATGGCCATTTCAGAAACTGGGGAACTACAGGGTAAAACATTGATTTACAATCTGACGTTCACCCTTTTACCGCCTACCAAAGCCCTTGCCTCTTCTATGCAGAAACCAGGTTGGAAACACAAATATGCCTCAATGGCCAGATGGACGTAGGTTTAGCATAATTAAAAGCCCTCATGGGAATTATATGGAGCAATCTGAATATCAAGGGGGAATTTAAAAAGTAGAATGGACATTTTGGCGTTGAGTGCATTCTGGTGAGATTTCTTCCATCCCTCAAATTCGGAGGCAATGAGGAAAATAAAGTACATCTCACATCAATAAAACCTATGCGTTTGAACTAATCCTTCTCCAGAGGCTAAAATGGCCAAAAAGAAGCATTGAACCATTATTAAAGCCAAGGAAAACAAACCTTCAAAGTGACAAATTTTGGACCCAATTTTGCCTTTGGTTGAAATTCTTAAACATCATTCAGCATTGTTGTGAGATAGGTGCAAGCTAAAACACAGTCTGCATTGTTGGTTTGCATGGACATAGGAATGGAATCCCATAGGAATTCATGTGGATAAAAAATGAAGATCAAAGGTGAATATACAAAAAATAAACATCAAAGAATGATATAGAATCCAGAGAAGATGGAAAATGAAAACCCAGCCATCACCTAGTAATTTAAATCTTAGGATAGTAATTGAAATATTAGGAAAGTCAAAGGTCACATCTACATTACTACCCAATATCCTTCATCCCTCACTTCCTTAATAATATTAAAGATGGAGCTCATTTAACCATAAATCCCTCTATATTAAATTCCTATATATTATATGTGAACATACAAACCCTTTGTTTAAGCCTCATAATGGGGTGTAGAAAGAAAGCGATAAAAAAAAAATAGTGAGAACCGTTGGAATCTGCACGGAGAAAAAGGTTCCTAGGTTAAAAAAAAATATAATTGCAGCAAGGTGGATGCTAGAAGCTTGAATGAATCCTAGATAAAGAACGTGGCCGGCCAATCAGACATGATCACTTACTTCAACATAGGGAGGAAGCATATTGCTGTGTCAACACTTTATTCTAACATAGGGAACAAACAGACACTGGAAGCCCCGAGGGCCATAAACAAAAAAGCAACAGAAGGTTTGGAATCAACGAAGTCATAGCATCAGACAAATTCTCGTCCACAGGTTGGAATTGACCTCACTAGACAGACTTTGGGCTAACCGTAGAAATTCCTCTGTGGTTATTAAACAAATAAGGAAAAAATGACGGCAGACAGCATAAGTTATTTTTTCAGGAAATGCGTACACAATAATTTGTTTCAAGATCTGAATCATTCACATGAAATGGCTGCAAATTTACAGGAAATCTTGGTGCTAAAACTCCATCTTTGAACAAAATCTGTAAACATGACATACTTGAAGGACAGCAAGAGTTGGTGTGCAACAACACAGTAAAGGGTCCCTCAATAGCTACACTTACTCCTCATAAAAAATTTCTCCCAAGCTGCCACTTACTACAGATTCTAGCAACCCTTCAGATAAAGTTTGGCAAAACGTAGAAGCTACTAATTTTACCTTTTAGTGGCCATTTATAGATTTCAATTTGCAGGATAGAAATGGTCAACCAGCATATCATTTTTTTTTCTCAGATTCCTCCTCAGTAGGGCCCATTTGAATAAGTTGTGCAAAGCCTAAGGGACACTCACAGAGGAAAAAAAATTGGGTTGCATAAATATGATTTAGTGTAGCATGCAATAAAATGCATAAGAACTCATTTGGATCGAAAATAGTTCTATTATTAAGGAGAGAAAGAAGAACTTTGCTCATCCTGCTTTGAATTCAGGATGCTCAGAAACATAAAGTCATCAAGCAGGATGCAATTTCCTCGTTTGTTCAACAACGACTATTACGAGCCTTCATATGCTCCATTAAGTATTCATACTTCGGAGGTCAATGGGATCATGTCATCATGTGGAATACTAAAATAAGTGGCACTGATTCAATTTGCAAGAGAAAAAACATCAAAAAAGGGGACAATTCTTAGAAATGGATTGTTCAATCCAAGTGATTGCAAAAACAATGAAATCACATGTGATGTCTGCACGAAGATTTATAGGGTTCTAAAGATCCAATTCCGTATCCTTAGCGCAAATCATCATTGTTATCATCGTTATCCAAGTCTTATCATATTTATTTCAGTTAGGCATAGGGGCTGATGAGGAACAAAATTTGCACAACACCAAGGATTGATCTGATTGAGCCCAGCCTAGATTGAATGCCTTAAAACTACCACAATAACCCATGGTCTTGCCTTTTCCAGAAGCTGATTTGTTGAATTCTTTGCCACCAGCAATTTGTAGGCAACCAAAACCTTAAATATTTCTATATGTAAAATTTTTATTGAATCCTCATAAACAACAAAGTCATCATATTAATGGGGTAGATTATGGCTAACAAGTAAACAACCCCATCCCACATTCAAAGAAAAATTGCACATCAGGAAAAATTAAGTTCCCTTCTTAACACTAGAATCCCTATGGCTAGTTGCTTCCCAAATCCCTCAAAGTTTATGTATGCCCCCAAACTTCAATTCATGCACAAAATCAAACGAAGCCCAAGAAAAGACCACAACCCAAAACCAAACCGAGGTATCCCACGATTCCTCTCTCCACGAAATCCATAAGGATAATCCCTTTCTAACCAAAATCCCAATTTCTTGAAACACCCAAACAAACGGATTAAGCCCCCAAATTTGACATACCCCCACCCCCAATTACATCTAGTTCATTCCCCATAAAGATAAATCAACACACAATTTGCACAATAAATCCACCTTTCAACAATCCAACCCAACAACACAAGAAGAAGAAAAAACACCAACAAGATCTTTCTATTAGAACCCAACGAAAACACTTACAAACCCATATGAAGAATCACAAGTAGGACACGAAACAATTCAATTTTCATTGTTTTCTCCTCAGAAGAGAGACTTGGGCAGAGAAACAACAGGACACAGAGATCAAACGATAGAAAGAGAGAGAGAGAGAGAGAGAGAGAGAGAGAGAGAGAGAGAGAGAGAGAAAGAAAGAGAGATTGTAGTACCAACAACGTTCGTTTTGAGATCATACGGGTGGGAGCTTGTCGCGATCAGTGACAGAGTCTTCAGTGAAATTGATGGGCGTAGTATGCATGAGTGGTCGATCCTTGGCTTCTTCTCCTTCCTCGTCTTCCATATCAGTGGTGCTGAGATTGATGCACGAGCAACGCTCCAGAGACGCGAAGAAGGCCGAGGCCACGCTCGATCCGACCCAATTCGCCATGCGATCCAGCTTTTCGCACGATAAGAAGCCTGAATTCTCCATTGCAGCAGCAGCAACAACAAGAAGAAGATGAAATCGAGATTGATCTGCTTCTTCCTTCTTCAAAACCCTAACCCTAGCCTTTAGAGAGAGAGAGAGAGAGAGAGGTGGTTTGAAAGGTATTTGATCAATTCCGGGGAGTGAACTTCGGAGATGAAATGATGGTCGAATCAATTGTGACTAGGCTACTCTATTGGGGTCCACTCTGATCGATCGAGGCCGTTCGGTTAACATGATGGTCTCTATTGGGGCCCACTTTGATTTATCTTCGCCGTTAGACTAATTCCTCTTTAAGCTTTATTGTGTAAATTTGTAAAGAAGTAAAAAAGCAAATAGTAAAAAATGTGTCTGACTGCATTAGAGATATATGTCCATTTAAAAAAGTGGTTATCCTCTCGTTACTTTTTTAAGTGGCAATGGGTTGTAAATTAAGCATTTTATAAACTTTCCCACAAAGTCCAAATTACTCAAAACTTGAAATTGAATCAATTTTAAGTACCCCCTACCTTAGTACCCGTGCTCATGATAAAGTTAACACTATTTTCTTATAGGGCCCGCATGGAAATACACCTAATTTTGTGTTGTGATGGACACTTGAATCATCCTCTCAATCACTTGATTATTAGAAGATAAGTTTTCACCGTAAAAAATCTAATTCATTCACATGGATGCCAAATCCAAAAATGGTAACTATTGTGTACCTATTTTATTTTATTGTCCACTTAAATGGATTACCAATGGGCCTACTTAGATATATTAGGCAGGCTATGCTCATCCCACTGAGAGCACCTGAGGCTTTTGTTTTTTTTCACAACTAGATATGATTACAAGGAAAAAAAACACTCATTTTGCACATTTCCCTATTGTGTGGGTACGGTTTCATTTTCAAAATTGAAATTAGGAATCATTTTGCACATTTCCCTATTCTGTTGGTAAGGTTGCATTTCAAAAATGAAATTAGGATTGATTAGACTCAAGTCACCCATTTAAAACAAAGGGCTGCTTTCTTGCATGCCAAATTTTCATGCAAAAACTAGGAAAACCTTCAACTTTAAGTTTATGAAAAATCAGGAGCTACTTTTCAGCGACACCATGAAAATAAATATCATAATGGTAAATACAAGCATTATAAACACATAGCCAAAAGGTAGAAACCATTTTCTAACGACTTATACAAGAGGTATGTTCATTTTCCACACAAATTGAGATTATTGTTGTCATATGTATAAATGAATTTACCTTAGGGCATATTTGGAAAATGAGTAGGGTAAAGTAATGTCGATTTAACCCAAAATCGAAAAAGAATAATATACGACTAGCAACAACGCCCGTGCTGAGCCCGGGCAATATAAAATCAATTATATCTCAAAATGATATTCATAGCGACAATAAGTGCATCATAATTTACACATAATTTAAAATCTATAATGATACTTTATTAAAGAATATTTTAATTTAGTTTACTCAATACAAAAGATTAATAAATGTAGTTTGTATCAAATAAAGAGTTGCAGAATTAATTTGGTAATCATTCTTTAAAGTCATTTAATGAAGATCAAATACACAAAATTAAGCATAAAAAATAGATTTAATAATGGTAATGTAATTTCGATTTAAACAAAAATCGAGAAAGAATAATATATGATTTGGTGATGATGACTTTTTGTTTTTAGTTGTTTGATTGGGAATCTTTTTTACTTTTTATATAAAAAGTAGATATTTTTTTATAGTTTAATGATGATTTTTTGACTTTTTTTAAAAAAAGACGAGAAAAGTTTGAATTTTTTTTTAAAAAGAAGAAAAAAAATTTCAAAATTTAACTTTACTCTACTTCACCTTCCCCATTCACCAAACATGCCTTTCGGCATGTGTTGACCACAGTGGCATTCCTTCCATGACAGTTTAATTTCAAGGCAATCTCAACTATTTTGCGGGAAATAGAAATTTGATAATCCCTTCTGTACCATTTCAATTTTCTAATGTTGGGACTTGGGGAATGAAACATCTTTTCCGGTGAAAACGTGGATCTATATCTAATTTAAAACTATCAAAAACATAGTTTTCTACTACTAAGCTTGAGCTCTGTGGCTACTAATTCTCAATGCCTGACCAACGAGGAGAATGCACACCATTTCTAGCAGTAAATCTAGAACGGAACCTTATTGCAGTGGTAGGGTTAGTAGTTCTCACCTAGCGACAACGGGTTTGAAGTTTGAACCCCGACAGGGCACTTGCCTTTAACCAAGGGCTCATTATTTCACCTAAGATTTCCTTCCCTCACTCTAAGGGTTCTTCCACTAGTATGGGTTCAATGGGTCTCAACCCCCCTTTTCTTGGGGTTACCAAAAAAAAAAATGAAGCAAAAAGAATAATGCTTAGGTTGAGGTCTCTTGCACTAAAAAACTGTAAAAGTGCATTCATCTAATAAAATGAGTTTACGGGGAAAAGAATGAAAATTCGAAATTTTGAAAAGAATCATCCAACTCTTTCTTTTGTGCCGAAGAAGGATCGTTACAATCCACTTTATTGTAGTGTGAAGGTAACGTCAGGAACTTTATCCTTTGGCGGACGTTTGGCAACAGTCCACCAATCGGATTCCTCGCCCCACATTTGGTAGGGCATGGAAAATGGCAGCATGGAATCTTCTGATCCTCATGTTTTAATGTTATGCTGGTCAGACCTCCCCAGGAAAAGTCTGCACCCACGCCGAGTAACGGAACTACAGTGCTCTTTACGTCATTTAGGGGGCCACCGGTTCCTTCATTTTTTTTTTTTAGCTTTTCTAGGACCCACAAAGAGGATCTAAATCGTTGATCATGTTTAGAAAGTCAAAAGGCTGGTAAGTGAATTATCCGCCATTTATTCATCATTTTTTTGAGATATTAGTAGAAAAGTCCATACGATTTGATGACACTTTTTGGACTTTTGTGGGGCCCGTTTTCAAAATGGGACTGTTGTTGATCGTTTGAAGGCCTCAAATGGCTATGAGTAGCAGTGTTATTCACAATGGATCATAAGAAACTTGCCAAAAACTCCATGCCATTGATCATCCACTGTCCAACAAAGGTCATTATTTGGCAGTTCGTTTTCAATTTTTTTTGTCCCTGTGGGCCCCAAAATCATGATCCAAACCTTGAATCATTTTTGAAAGATCAAACATAGCCATGGGATCAAATATCAATCATTGATCCGTTATAGATTTTGATGTATTTACAAAAATGTCAATATCCTTCAATATTAATTTATGATATTATAGATTTTTATGTTATGATATTTTGTTATTATAATTATATGCAAGTCTTTCCCTTTATTTATTTTTTTTTTGAGATCTGCAAGAATTTATATTTTTAATTCAAGTACTTAATTATTTATTGAGATCATGATAGAATTGCAAATCATGGATTATAAATAGAACCCGAAGTTCTATATAAATAATCGAAACTCGAAGTTCCATACGATATTTAGAACCAGAAATTCTATATCGAATAAATAATGTATGAAACTTCATATCTAGGTTATATGGAACTTTAGTTTTAATTTATTTATTGTTAGAAGCAATAGGTTACATATAATATAATTGGAAGTTCTATATCACATATAGGAGAATCTTTATACGCATCCATCCCTCACCATTTTTTTCGTGAGAACTCTAGGCGGGTCCCATCTATCACTCAATCCAAACCTTGCAACACACATGGGACTCCATGGTAGTAACTCGCCCCAAGTTTTGGTCGGATCCAAATTTATTGGATTGTTCAATTGATTGTATACCAATCCGAATGGAATGGATTTGTGAGCCATGGATGAAGGGGTTAGGGATATGTGATTGGGGCCAAATTTGATATATAGGGTGCTTTCACATAGATTTTTTCAACCCACCCAATCTCATCCCTTGGTGGGATCCATAGTGGACCTTACCAAAGAGTGTGCACGAAAAGTCCATGAAAGACGTATGCATAGGAAAAGGCCCTTCAAATATATAATTGGGACTCAAAGTTCCCTAAATTATGGCTTGGCAGTCCCAAGTTTTTTTTTTTTTATAACGATTATATGAACTTGTATATTTATATTCATATCAAACATGAAGTTTTGATTTTTTTTTTTTAAGATCCAAAGTAGTGTAGATCAATACAAAGGCTATGAAATCAAATTTGAAGTTTTGACAGAACCAGAAATTTTGATTCAAACCTAAAACTTTGATAAAACCAACAGTTCTAAAAACTTGAAGTTTTATCTCAAACTTGAAGTCTTGATAGAATCAAAAGTTTTGATTCCTTAGTTAAGAACCTGAAATTCTTACTTTTTAATTGGCCAATTCTTCATCATATTTTGTCATTGGATATTGAGAACCCGAAGTTTTATCTTTTACGATTGTTATTGTTAAATCGATCTCTACACATTCGAAAAGGCTTGGTGATGCCATCAAAGAGGAAAATAAAATATCTCAGAAAGAGATACATAAGCCTTCATTTTCTATGCCATTATATCCTTAATGGACATGTATGATCATCAGAAAATGGTCATACCACCTCATTATCATCATCATCAGGGCCTTATCCCAACCATGTTGGGCCGGCTATATGAATTTTGTTTCTCTATTCCGTTCTATTTTGAGCCAATGATCATACCACCTAATACTTAAAATAAATGTCAAGTATGGTCTAGAAGACCTACAATTATTATTATGAATTTAAAGATTGAGTTCAGTTTTTAGATATTTTGTTAGGTACTGGGACTTATTCTTTTATCCTCCGTATCTTGTGTCTTCACATTATAATTGATTTGAATGGTGAATTGTTTAGCTGTTCTAAATTTTATTTTTGTTATGCGACTGAGTTATGTAAGTTTATTATTTCTTGCAGTATGGATCATAGAATGCATTAAATTGAAAATACTATCTATCTGATAGATAATACCACAAAACACACTATATTAAATAACTAGAACTCTTTCTTAGAGTTAATGTTTAATTTGCGCAAGGTATAAACTATAGTTGGATTTGTACAAATACTTGAATACACTGGAAGAGTTCATAAAATGTTACCAAATGGTACCTACATATGCATTAAGGATGCATTATTCTTTAGTGGTTCTCGAAGAAACTTGTTTAACTTAAAAAATATCAGGATGAATGAGTTCCACATATAAAAACTATAAGTAAAGGTAACGCAGAGTATTTGTACATTATTACTTGTATTGACAGTCAAAAATTGATACTAGAAAAGCTAAGTGCGTTTTCCTCAAGCCTCAAGGCAATATTATAAAACAATTTCGAATATCGAATTACATTCGATTATGAGCAAAACGACAAAGTCAAACCAAAAGCTTAAATTAGGCCCGAGGCTTAATGATCTTAAGGCTTTAATGCTTTAACATGACAGGTGATAAAATCCTTCTAGCAGACCTTTAGGTATTTTATGGTTTTGGTTAATGCCTCCACCCATTGGTTGGATATTTACCTTTTTTTTTAGCTTCTACCCGCCTATTAACACAAATTATTATACTTATGGTATACTTCCCTAAACATCTTATTAAGTCATTAGGTTTCCACAGGTTTGTGACTTGTATAAATCCACAACGTAGATTAGAAACCTAAATTGGTTATATGCACTTCTAATTATTAGATGTTTAGAACCAATGACAGGAGATATATTCATTACTCATTTTGTCGGTTGTCATCTTGATGAGACAATCTTCCAGCCGTTAGGGGAAGATAAAAGAGTTTCTGAAGAATGCCTTATTTTTGTACAATAACCTATTCTTGAATAACGACGAGAATTAACGTAAAATACTCCCACTCTATCTCATATAGAGCTATGTATTTCATAATATGAGAAAAAAATATGGAGAATTGTGCACTTAATTATAAATGAATTCCCTAATGCTTTTAATGATGTAGCAAAAGTAAATAGGTTACATGTACTACCTATGAACACATTTATATTTATTAATGTTCCTGTAGGAAAGCACGAATTAATGTCTCGATAAAACAAATATCCAAATATGACAACAAATTAATTTGTTATACGTTTGATGAGTAGCAAAATTATAAGGCTCCAAAAACTCAGCTCTCTCGAAGAGGAGAAATGAGCAATCATATCCCAATCATACTCCAGAAGAGGTACGCTTCCGAAGAAGTCATGAGTAATCACATACTCCTGAAGAGGTACACCATTTCACTCAAGAAGAGGTCATGGCAAAATCCATTTCTCTAAAAATTTTTAATAAAGTTAATGTCCCGGAAGAGACACGAGTTCCGGAAGAGACTTTAGAATCCTCTGAAGAAGCAGGAGTACCCAATAATAAAGAGAACTCTATACTTTAAACCGATTCAGAAAAGAGATGGAATAGAAAAGAAATAGCCATCGATGATATATTTGCGTATGTAGTAGCTACACATTTATCGAGAAAAATAATTATTGGAATACAGAACCACATTCTATAAATGAATGTCGACAAAGGATAGATTGGCCAAATTGGAGATATGTAATCAAGCCAAATTGGAGAGACGTAATCAAGGTAGAGTTAGAATCTCTCAATAAATATGGTGTATTTGGACCTATAGTTCAAACCCCAAAAATTGTTAAACCTGTAGGTTACAAAATGGTGTTTGTAAGGAAAATAAATGTAATTACTAGATACAAGGCAAGACTTGTGGTACAAAGTTTCTTGTAGAAATTTAGAATTGAAAATATAGACAAACATATATATGAAAAACCTAGAAGAATTTGCTTTAAGTAAAACAAAGTCAAAGAGCACGTACTCAACACAATTAAACGTTCATGTACGGCCTAAAGTATTCCAGAAGAATATGGTACAATCGTCTTAGTGAATGTTTATCTAAGGAATGATAAGAAACAATCTCATTTGCCCATGTATTTTTATAAAATCCTTAAAATGATTCACAATAATAGAAGTTTATGCAGATGACATAAATCTAATTAGGACTCCAAAAGAGCTCGAGAAAATTATTGACTACTTATAGAAGAATTTTATCTCGACTTGCAGATCGAGAAAAGTTCTAATGGGATATTCCATTCTTTGTAAATATGCTTGCCATATATAATTTTGCAATAACTTAAAGGCACTAGATTGATATCAAACAAATCCTACAATATTTATGTCTGTTTTATTGTTATGGTTGTAAAGATTCAAATTTTGTAGGATATGCAAATTCAAGGTATCTCTCTGATCCTTATAAGGGTTGATCACAAACAGGTTATGTGTTTCTTAGTGGTAGTGCCATCATTTCTTGGTATTCTACTAAATATACTTTGGTAACTATTTCTTCTAACTACACTGAGATTTTATCCTTTTATGAAGCCAGTAGGGAATGTGTGTGGCTAAAATCTTTGGTTCAGCATATTCATAGTTCTTATCAATTACTTCCTAGTATAAGTATCCAAAGCATTATCTATGAAGACAATGAGGCATGTATTCAACATATTAAAGAAGGATACATTTAAAGTGATAAAACGAAGCATATTGCACCAAAGTTCTTTTTCACACATGAATTTCAAAAGAACAATGAGATTGAAGTTAAGCAAGTTTGTTCAAATAACAACTTGGCTGATTTGTATACGAAGTTATTACGAAAATCAATATTCCAGAAGCTTGTAGATGAGATTGGCATGCATAAAGTCTACCACCAAACAATATATAGGTTATAGTTGTTAGGGGGAGTAACTGATCAGAGATAGGCATCCTGAAGCATACTGCTCAGGACATATGTACGCTGTACTCTTTTTCCTTCTCTAGGTTTTATCCTACTAGCTGGGTTTTCCTAGTTGAAGTTTAACGAGATAACATTATGCATATCCAACACCAATTCAATGATCCTGTAAAACATCATACTCCTTTTTCTCTTTAGTTTTTATCCCACTTAGTTTTTTTTTTTTTTTGCAAGGTTTTAATAAGGCAACTATCATTGAATGGTAGTCATACAAGGAGAAGTATTATAAAATATATTATCATAGATTAATGCCCACATTGGGACCCACATGAATAAGGAAAGCACTTAGGGTTAGAGTCCTATCATATTAGGTTGTTTAGAGAGAAAGTAATCTTATTCTATACATAAGATCATCCTCCCCCATTATTGTGTACACACAACTCCTAATAATAAGATCTCTCTCCCTTTCTCTCTATTCTTTTCTTTAGTATTTTACAACAATCCCGAAATTATCTCTTTGATATCCCTAAAATGTTTTGTCTCTAACTTATATATTGTGATATTATATACTCAACTATTTTTGTTTTATATATATTTGTTTTCTTTCTTTACATTATGATGTTATATATTTTTTATGAGATATACTATTATTAAATTATTATTTGGTTTTTAAATCCAAAATCAATGTAATAATCTCCAAAAATCTCTCTCTCAAAGAAATATCCTTGAAATCCCAACGGCTCTAATATTTAAGCCTCTCCTCAATATTTGTTTTTATATCTGCATTTCTCCATCTCCAATTCCATCCCAATCTATGAAAAGAAATGTCCCTCAATCATATAAAAAAAAGTTTAAAGTGGTTTCTCATACCATTGATAATTATTGTTTAATTACACTGACTAATTTTTCTTTTACTAGATTGAATTTTTTATTTTAATTTATTTGGATTAAATTTTCTAATTTAAAACCTCAATCATTTTTACTTGCATATCTCTAGTTTCTGCATGTTGAATTTGAATCTCCCCACCACATAAACTAAAGTTTAAAATAATTAATATGTATTAATTAGTAAATCAACATTTAATATAAATCATTATATGGCTTGGGCTTATAGGCCTTTCTTGCTAGTTATATATATATATATATATATATTAAAACAATGGAAAGCGACTTCTCACCGCGTGCCACATCATTACTCTCAAATTTAATGGTGTCATGTAAGGGCTCCCATAGACACCATGTGGCACTATATCTCCACACATATATGGTATATACTCCAATCTACCCTACAATTTCTCTCTTGTAGTTAATATCTACTCCAATCCACCTAAAATCTCTTCCCATACTTAATATAATTTAATTTATCAATAATAATTTATCCAAAGTAATAAGACCAATAAACCTTTAGCCTCTAGGGTCTTAGAGATCATAGATTTCTTCCTATGCATATTTTATGTATCAAGCAAGAAACTACAAATTAATTTAACATTTCAAGAATAATATTTCTTTTCCATTGTTATTTTTATATTGAGTTTTAATCTAACTTTGAGACATGTTATCACTTTTTTTATTTTGTGGTCAATATGAAATTTTATTTATTTTTATTTAGAGAAACACATTTATCCATAACAAAGGTTTTATTTTGAGGGCCCGTGCTTTGTTTTTAGTTTATCTTTAATCAATAATATTTTTAAAAATTGGAATTAAATATTTTTTGGGACTGGGATTAGCAATGGATGTCAGCATGATTGTGCTGGTTTATAAGGAGTTACTCCTTGTTTTATTTCAATTTGATTCAATTTTTTACATTTACGAACTTTTATGTGTAACATATTTGGCTAGTTTTTTGACTTTCTTCATGGATTCTTATTTTTTTTTATCCATTGTAATGTGATTTTTTTCCCTAAGATTGCATCTTTCTAGGGTATTTTAGTTTTTTTTTTTTGAATTTCTAAGAATTTGATTTTCTTAATATTTCTTTATTTTTTGTTTATTTGTTGGCTTCTTTCTTTGGGTTCTAAACTAAATAATCACTAACATCTTCCTTTCCCTTTTATAATTTTTTATTTTTTTAATTATTGAATTTCTTTTCTCTAGGGAATAATCCTATTGGGTAAAATTATCATAGGGATACCTATGCCCTAAAAAAAGGATTAAGATCTCCTTTCAAAACTTTATTGTGTTTTATTCAATCAATGATTCGTTTTTAGGAGAGACTTAGATCTCATTTATATTGATTATATCACATTTATATTGACTTTGTTGGGCTTTTTACTCTTTTATCCACCAAAGTAAAAGTTTTCTTTTTGCTTTTTGTGATTTTCTTTTCTAAGAGATTAAGATTCTTTGATTTTTGTCAAGAAACGATGTGTTTTTCCTTGATTATTTCACTTAAGTAATGTATAATTTGTCACTTTAATTTTTTTAGCGCCCGAGTTTAGCATGGGCTTTATTGCTAGTATTATTATAAATGTCAAAATAGAAGCTCCCTCCACGAATGAATGACACATGGCGTGGTCACATTTTAAGGTATCTCCAACACTCTTCAAGACTCCAATAAACCTCTTTTAATCCTCTCTTAATTTTGAATCTTCCTATAAAATCTCCTAATCCTTTCTTTATCTAATTTCTCTACTTAATTTCTCTCTCTCATTACAATTCCTCTTCTACACCTGTAGGAGTTTTTTTTTTCTTTCCATCTTTCTTTTCAATTTGTTTCCTCTTTTCATCATCTGTGGGCCCACTAGGCATTTGACTTTAGTAAATTAAAGATCAGCCACCAAATAGAATTTTTTTCCTTTTTCTTTTTTTATCATCAATCGGCTTACTATGCATTTGATTAATTTGGATTTGAGAGGTAGGCCCTGCTAATGAATCTCTCAAAATATTTTTTTATTGCCATTTTTTATTTTTTCATCCATTAATGGGGGCCATCATTGATTTTTTATGATATTTGGGCATGTATAAGATGCTTAAATCAAACAAGTTGTAGAGATTTAGGGCCTACTTATAGATCATACCGGCTTAGTCTTCATTAAGGGTGTAAAAAATATATATTTGGTATTTGCAAATCATTATTTCAAAATTTGATCCCACTGAAAGGAATTTCAAATTTTAACCCGCTGACATAAAAAAGTTTAAACGAAAAAAACTTTATTTTTTTTAAACAACTTATTAGCACATAGTTTCCTACTTATCTATTACCTCATGTGAAAAATGTGACTCCACTTTGTAATTGGAGTGAGTCACGGGGTTACAATCACAATTACAAAAGATGGGCTCATATTATAACTTCTAATTTCTTATAATGGTGGGGCCACCTTATAAGCACTCTGAGTGTTGGTCCTGTGTTGTAATTTCTAAAGGTGAGCATCATGTTGCAATTTTTAAAAGTGGGTCCCATGTCCACAAAGAAAGGTAGCCCCACTTTGCAATTCTTAAAGATGGGTTATATAGTTCAATCACAAAAGGTGAAGCCTCATTGTAATTCCTCTGATGTGGGCCCACATGGTGAATCTATGAATATAGCCCACGCTCTAATTTATAAAGATGGGTACCAAGTAATTTTAAAGGTGGGCCTCATGTTTACAATCAACAAACAAGATGACCCCACATTATAATTTATTTTAATTTCTAAAGGCGGGCACCACATTATAATCTCTAGAGGTGAGTCCCGTATACAAAATCACAAAAAATGTGACTTCCCTTTGGAATTCTTAAATGTGATCACATAGTCACAGTCACAAAAGGTAGACTCACTTTGTAAATTTTATAAATGTGAGTCCCGTATTCTAATTTTTAAAGGTGTGTACCAGGTCTTAACTTCTAAAGATGGGTCCTATATTTACATTCATAAAAAGGTGAACTTACATTATAATTCCTATAAAGGTATGCTAACCTTATAAATCCTATGAATATAGGTCCCATGTTATGATCCCTCATGCATGTTTTTTTCCCTATTCATTGATATCAACATTTTTTTCCCTCAAAAGTCTATTTTAAAGCCATTGTTCTTATATCTAATGATCTTAGTAGTGTTTTTATTTTTATGTTGAGAATTAATGCTGTTAGTTCTTCTGAGCTGTTGGTGTTTCTTTTCTCATTATTTCTGAAATCTCAATTTACAATTCTTAAAAAAGATACACTCCTTTTTAACAAATTTAATTTCTATAAACACTTATATGTTCTTTATTAAGGCCCGGGCATTATTGATAAGATTAACGCTTGCATCTTATCGAACTTTAAACTTTAAGATAATAAACAAAAACTTCTTATTTTACAGTTGATTTGAAGTTGCTTTACAGAAATATTTTACTCTACAGAAATATTTTACTCTTTCATAGCAACAAATGTTTATGTTGCTCATTCATTTTTTATAGAAAGATTTTTAAATATGACAAAATATTTTTGAGCCGGCAAATCACTAATTAGGAACATGAGCTCAATTTGCAATTCTACGACTCTCTCCAAACTCTCTTCCATCATCTCCTCATCATTATCTCACAAGCACCTGATCACATGTCTCATTCCCTCATTCTATTATCCTTCATCACTGTCAAGGGATCACCCTTCCTCGTCCAACCATAATCTCACATGCTTATCTAACCATAATCTCACAAGCTTATCCATAAAGCATAATAAACGATAATCTAAAGTGAGGTATATCCAATAAAAAAAATAAGAATGAATAAAATGAGAGTTCTGAAGTGCTTGACTGAATGCCTAACCACCTTATTTATGCTTCTTAACTTATACAATGCTTGATAAGATCCATCCAGTAGATTCTACTCTAAAAGGCTCCATGCATCTTTATCCTAATCTTACACTTATTCCAGAACACACTACACATCTTTACATATATAGCTAATTGTTAAATAACTGTTATCTATATAGTCTTTACTATTCAAGACAACTCTATATGGTCTATACTATTCAAGACTATTCTAGAGTCTTCTATAATCTTTTGTATTTATCCATCCAATGATATAGGGATCTTACCACTTGGATGATCATAATGCTCCCACAACCCTGTAAAGCTTTAGACCCTGCCATCACACTTCTTAATTAGCCGTGAGCACTAGACAGCACGAAGGCGTTCAGCCATTCACACTTTGATTCTTGATCAATGGTTGTGTGTCATTCACTGTTTACTACTCGAGCAGTGGTTTTCCATTATAAAATCAGGTGTGGAACTTGTGTACCGGCCCCACAATTTGGCCGTGGAGATTATTGAACAGATGATGAATAGGGTGGAACACAACAAATAAATGGAGCACTCACATGAACTTGTGTCCCGTGGTAGAGCATGCAGCATAGAGCACTCACATGAAGCAACTATGGCGTAAGCCGAGCACAACAAATAAATGGAGCACCAAGATTTATTCTAGTTGTAGAGCTGTATCCGTAGGGTCCCCTAGTCTCTGAAAAGCATAGAGAGGAGCATCAGCGATAGGACTTAAGAGGGGTCGGCGGGTTGGGTATGGTCAGATCAAATGGAGGAATATGGTTCGAGCGCATAGAATCAACAAAAACTTTAATCAGATTGAAAGTGTCAACTCAAATTCAACCCTCAAAACCACTGGTGGATTAAGATTGGATTGGTGGGTCATAATGTAATCAGATGAGTTAACCCATTTTAAAAGCGAGGACGGACTACTAATCGGGTCATAAATGCCAACTAAATTCATGAATTAAGCTGGGTTCAAATTGGATGGATTAATATGAAATTGCCATGCTGAATTAGAGATGGACGCAATTTATCCTAATCTATAGGTAACATATCCATCGATTTTATGTCCCCAAAAACTTCGAATCCAAAGGTGTGCATAACTTCAGTTGGAAACAAGGTTGGATGATAATATACCGCTCACACCTGGAGGGTGAGGAAATTGGCCTTAGGTGGGCCCCACGGCACGTTCCCCACGACATGTTCTCATGTGAGGGATGCTCTTAGGTGATCAGTCACATTCTTATTAATTATTCTTAATTGCATAAACAAATCATGTGTTCTTATCATCTCATTCGCAGAAAAAATAATGCTTGTAACTAAACTGCTGTTTGAGGGGAAATTCAACGTTGAAATGCCATCAAATACACTGCATCTTTCTTTTCTCCTTACTTTTAATATTTACAAGCAGTCCATCTGCTCCCACCTTAGAATTATATAGCAAAGAAATGGTGAAACATGCTCTATAGAAGGAAAAATTGCTCATGGAACAGTTTATATTTGACTCTCAACAGATACATGAGTTCTTTATTATTTTAATCATTTGATGACTAGACCTGGTTTTAAACTTCATCTGCCCCACGCAAAACTTATCTTCTGGTAAGTTATTGGCTTCCTAAGATTTCCACCAATTATGTCCTCTGCAACCATTTATTCAGGTAGACTTAGGACAAATCTTTTAAATTAGAAGGTTACCCCAATGTTCATAGAAATCCAGTCAGGGAAAATAATCTTTGGCCCTCATTGAATTTCTTGAGCTAGGGTCACCCATGAAATAGGAAATTTATACTGTAGAGAGGCAAATGCTTTAATATTGTATATTTAGGAATCAAGGGGATCCAATTCTTGACTGAACCTGCCCAACCTAACCCGAACAGGATTGGTTTTTTAAGGTCAAGGTGGACCCTTTTTTGGGATTGAATTTCTGACATTATTAGTCAGTAGGTTGGGATTGAATTGAGTGTACGATTGCTATTTTACCCTCCAATCCAACACGAACCTAGCTGATTGCTCCATGACCCACAAACTTAACTCAAAATGACTAATTAGAAAAGAATTCAGGTTCACCCTTTTGACTTCTAGGTTGGTTAATGAACTGGTCGGTTTCATTTGAGCTCGTACATGTTTTCCATGCTGCTCGACCTATCTGAACCTGACCCGTGCCAGCTATTTGTGATGTATCTTAATTCATCCATAACAATATGCACGTGGGGCATGATGATCCAGAACATCAATATGTGGTCCCGGCATGGGTGTGGTCCAAAAAAATCCAAAATGAGCATGTCCTAGAAATCCAATCATTGTAACATTCTTCCTTTCCCCTGAAATGCTTGGTTTCTTTCCTCCCTTTGAAAGAAATTCTCTTTGCTTGTATTTCTTCTCAATTGTACAAACATTGCGCGGTTATGATCTCCTAATTATGGTGGACTGTTATACCATCCATTAACTTCAACTGATCAAATCAATATGTAGTCTATAATGTCAGAAGCTCATACTGAAAAGTCTCAAACCCTTGCCGAGGTCTCGAAAGGACAAAACAAACTTAGAAAAAGACCCCAGCAAGTCACACAGCTTACTGTCTTGAATTCTTGACCAACTTGGTGTTTGGCATGGCATTGATTACTTCACAAGACAATCCAAGCGATAATAACTTATGGGATGAAAGAATAAGTTACATTCACATTATATATTGTACACACCATAAATTACATTCACGTTATATATTGCACACGTACACCACCACCATCGTCATAATCAAAGCCTAATTCCATAGTTAATTTTGTAAATTCTACTTTTACACCCAATCATATTCATAGTACAGTTACAACCATATTCGATAGTACAATTTACTATCAAATATGTACGGTAACTATACCGTTGGATCGAAAATAAGACTAAACCGACAGTACACATACTAAAGAAAATTTATCTACTACCTACATGATCAAGCAAAAATGAAATCAAATTGGAAGAACTCTTAGCGGTTGTGAAGCGGGTTTGGCCCCTGTGGTACTAGTCTTTTGGACACCCCATATCTCGGGTCGATCTCATCATTGCCAGGCTCTGGCAAGGGAGGAATGGTGTTGAAGCGCCACGGAGATGGGACCGGAAAATCAGTTCCCTTTGTTTCTTCTGCCTTGTCAGCTGCAATTGTCTGGCCACCAGTGCAACCAGGAAAGCGGCTGGTGGTGAGGATTATGAGGAGGATGATATATGCCCATGGAAAACTTAGTGTTTTCATGGTGTGTGAGGAGAGAGAAGGTGTTGCAGAGGGAGAGAAGAGTAGGATTTCAGTTGAAAGGAGATGGAAGGCAGGTGGGAATGTCATTAATAAGGGGATTGGCTAACCTTTGGTGGGGCATGGTGGAACCAAAATAATCAATTGAGTCCGTTGAAATGGCGATAGTGCCCCATTAGTGCAACCCAATTGCTTCCTTCTGCTTCATTGGTTGCCCAAACTACCCTTCCAAGGAGACAGGCATTATTATTATTATTATTATTATTATTATTATTATTTTCATTAGGAAGCTCCATTTCTTTGGTCTTGAGTCTTGACATTAATGGGTCATAAATACTGAAGAAATGGTTTGGGTTTGCGTCAGATCATAATATGAACATGGATCCAAACCCAAATAACCAATAGGGCTCAATCCAAAAGGTGAAAAGCGGGCTAAGGTTAGAGGACCCAAACTACATTGGTACATCAAAGGTTTGAACCAGACCTGGACCCTAATAAAGGGCTTGGACAAATACCACGATTTGCTCGAGAAGGTCGTGCGTTCGAGCTACACTACTACTCTAAAGCCACAAGATATTTATCTGGCTTCTCCCGAGCCAAAAGGGATTAATTCGACCTAAAGGGTTGGGACACCCTCCGTTGTCCAAAAAAATAATAATAATAAAGGGCATGGACAGAGATAAGTATGGAGCCAAAATATTACTATGTACTTCTACAATACCCTAATCTTAGTATATTTATATTTAAAATATATATATTATGACATGGGGCATGCGGATCCTTGCTTAAAAACCTCATGGACTCGAGCATAACTAAATTTTATTTGGCCTCATGGAGTGGATTCCTGATGCAAATTAAAAGCAATCCAAATATTGGACTCATACCTGATTGTTTTCGTTTTGGTCCCTCCGATGTTTGGGTATTTCTCATTATTTGGATTTGGAGTTGAAACTTGAAAGTAATTTGGCTCTCTCTCTCTCTCTCTCTAGGGTAATAGGCTATAGCGGAGAACACTTGCCTTTAATATTTTTAGATGTACCATTATATATATTAAAGCAAACCAGAGAAAACAATGTGAAGGGTGCCACGCAAGCAATGGAGAGCTCTCCTTTCAAAAGAATATGCAAGGGAAAAAAAAGGTATTGGCTTTCATGATGTAATCAGTTAACTATGGGTCCTCTCCAAATATCTTCCTTAAATCTCTCCATTTGACGTATTCTCATCAAATTTCGTCCATGAAATCTCTCCATTTCAAAGTTTACAAATCTCTCCTTTTTTTCCTTTTATCTCTTCAAATTTAAATCTTCTCCCAATCTTATCATAAATTCTAACAAATGTATTCATTCGATTCTCTTTTCCACCGTCTCTTTCCTGCTGAAGAGATTTCTCCAAAACAAAGAGAGAGCAAAGATCCTCCCTTTTATGTTCACCCTATCCCCCTTCTCCTAACACTTCTATTGTTTTTTATCGGTCTCACGAGAGGCGGCTCAAACATTGTCCTTGTGGTATTACGATTTCCTATTTAAAGGATGGCAAAGGCCTTGATTTCTATATGGATGCATACAGAGCAATGTATATTCAAAGTCCTGAGTCCCTGATCGGTATTATTCCATTCAAAAGTTGCTTTCTTTACATGTTTTTTATTATTTAAATGTAATGTTGTTTTTAGTTATTATGAATTGCATCAATACCTTTCACTCTTTGCAGAGGATGTGAATACTTCCGAAAACAACACCAACGCTTTTATTAAAGGCGATGGCTTAGAGAGGTCAACAACCTCAAATGAATCAATAGTTGGCATGGTGAAGCTATTGGGATGTGTGTAAGGATTTTAGTATGTTGGTTAATTTATGGATTAGACAAAACTCTAGTTCTAGTTAGAGTTGTATTTCGATTTATTTTATATTAGAAGTTTAAAGAGGATAAAGAGTCCCAAAAGAGCTACAATAAAAGTATTTGGATTAAAAAGGTTGTATCTCACAAACTGAACGTCGGATATAGGCAAACAATTTACCGTTAGAAAGCTCATTTTGAGTAGATATCCGTAGGTTTCAAGATTGTGTCAATCAGATCTGAAACGATAAAGTTATGGCCTCGGAAAGTTTGCAAATTTGTATTGTCCGAAATTATGAAATTGTCATTGCGCAAATTTCTATTTCTATTTAAAGTGGGACTTTCCTGTTTTGTGCGAATTCTTATCCTAGTTGGATTACTATTATGAGGCACAAAATCAGGATTATAAAAAGGGGTTTTCTCTCAACCTTAAGACACCCATCTCCTTATTCTAAGTTGAAAATATATATTGGAGATACCCTTCTTCTTTAGAGCTTTCATTGAAGAGATTGTGTTGAAGGGTTGTGCCGAAGAATATTGCTTTTACTATCTTATAGAAGATTATCTTCTCTCTTGTAGAAGGTTGTTCGTCTTCAGTGGTTTTAAGGCTTGTTAAATCAAGTTTGAAGAAGGTAAACAGCATGTGCATCAACAAGAAGAACTTTAAGTTCCTTAGGTTGTATTCAATTAGACAAGGGTAGTAAGTAGATCATGTAACTTCTCTTACATAATGCTTGATCTGAGTTTAAATTGGTATTAGGTCCTGTGGTTTTTTTTCGTTTAAGTGTTTTACGTAAAAATCGCATGTCTATCTCTTGTAATAATTGCTTTTTAACTTAAATTAATTGGTTGTTTATCTACAGACTAGAAATATGTGTGGGGACCTTAACTTGTGTTAAGGTTAGAAGTCTTTCAATGTGGCCATTAAATGTAGTGGGCTACTGGCAAATATTACATACCCAAGAATGTGTGTTAGAAACTATAGATTTGAACTTTATCATATGAGACAATGGCGTTTTTTGTTAGAACATTATCATGTGAAAGGGAGTTTAAATGAGTAGTTGAATGTAAAGGTTTTTCTTTTCTTTTTCTTTTCTGTAAAGGAATGTGAAGGGGTGTTGCTGCCCATGGCATGTTGTGAATTTTCAAGTAGATCGTCTCCATTGAAATTCCAAAGTTGGACCCAGTAAGCCATAAAGCATTCAATGATGTGTACAATTTCATGAGCCAGGCTATTACATCTTTTCAAGTTGACCAAACTGATCCTGTGGCCCACTTTGGTTGATGACAATCATCATGAGATAAATTAAACTTTTGGGCCAATAACAAACATTTAACAACATGTGGCCATATTAGACCCATATTTTAAATCCGAAACAACAACCAGCATTCCACATCCTCACTCATCCCTGAAAAAGGAGGAAATTAAAGCTTATTCACTTTACAAAAGAGGACAAAAAAATAACATTGTAATTTTGTGCTGTACAGATGTGATCTTAAACCTTTAAACATCATATTATCTAAAATCAAAATGTGGATTTCAAAATTTGATTCCAAAGTTGACAACTAATTATTAACTTTTCATTCGTTCCAGCTCAAAGTAATACACCAAATATTTTTCTCTCTCTGAATTTAGGAAGAAGTCTAAACAAGTGAATCATTTTAAAATTCAAACTTCCTAAATTATCTCCTAAATATTTGTATTTTTTTATTTTTGGTTATGCTTATCTGATCCATGATTTCACGCATCTAATCTAATGCTCTCTTTAGATTCCACCATAGGCAACTTGGGAGCAAAATTAGACTTTTAGAATTTTTTTATTGCAAGATGATTGGAGCCTTCCTAAAATCCATGCCATCCAACATTCTCTCCAAATGAAACTGATTTTTTAACTTGTTCCAAAATCTCCCTTGATCTGAAGCAACGGAAAGTTTGGATCAATTGTATCTTATGTGGCCCACCTATGGTTTACCAAATCCCATCACTTATTATTATGCACAAAAGAGGTACACATGAGTTGTGCTTAGCACTTATGGTCTAATCCTATCCATACACCTCAAAATTAAATTTTCCAAAGATTATATAGGGCCCACCTCATTCAGTGTAAATTACAAGGACATGGTGGGATTGAGATTTCTTGATTTGAATTAAAGTGGTGACAAACTTAAACACCATCTTTAATATCCGTACAATTTATCTATTGTAAACACCATCTTTAATATCTGTACAATTTATCTATTGTAAACATCAAAATATATCAATAATTGACCCACATAAATTCAAATGGGGTGGGTCATCATCTCATTCATAAATCTTATCCATAAATACAAACTGTAGTAATTTTTATGTCACCATCTTTAACTAAGTTTATAACACTTTTTCTTTTAAATTAAAACTTAACATATAGACTTTAATAAATAATAAATAATGTACTATTTGCTTTGAATTTATGTTATTCTTAATAATATTTAAAAATTTTAAATTTTATTATTATTTAGTTTTCAGCCTGGACTTAGCACGGGCATTATTGCTAGTATAGAAATATCCTTCATTTCCAACAGCAGAAATACCCATAGTCAAGTCAACCGGAAATGCTCATCTCAACCCACGTTTTTTGTCAAAACTGGCGAGTCAAGCTACCTGAAACAAAACTCATGCAATCACCAATTTTGTCCAAATTCCTAATTATGTTGAATCTCAAATTCTTGAAATATGGCTGTGCTATATAATTAATAGCATTTGAGAGGCTGTTTTGGTAGTTTTGGAGGCATGAGAGAAGGGTATTGTGGTCGTTTGAATTTTGTTGGGGGCAGCCTAATTAATGATTAGGAAGAGCATTTGCATGAGACATGGGAGCATGTTGACTAATGTGGCACAATGGGTGAAGGAGCTGGGTGGGAACAGTGTGTTTATGGGGGTCGTTCACAGTGTGTTTATGGGGGAGTTCAACCAGTATACACTTATACAGCATGAATAATTAATGTGTAAGGTGCGCGGCGGTGGGTCAGTTCCCATTCTGGTTTGGGTAAAGATCTGCGGTTAATATGTTTAGGCTCTGTAGAGCCCTTTTTTTTTTTGCATGAAAATGAAGAAATTGTCAACCCAAACTTTTAACTAGTTTGGATTTAGGAAGGTTCGGTGGCTAGAGTCAACTAGTCAAGCTAGGTAAGATTGGTTGGTTAGAGAAACAAGAAGGGACTCAACTTAGATGTTATTGAAGAGTAGGCTCTTCCCGATCGAGAATATTGAAAAGTATTTTTGCTGCCTCTACTAATACTTCTAGATTTTGGTAGTAATGGCTAGCTAAAGAAATTTAATATGCTATAATGGACAATTGGTTGCAAATTCAAATCCCAAAAGGAATGACTTGACGCTAAAAAAAATGTCTCCAAAAGTGTGCAAATTGGATTCCATCTGAGGGGGAGTATTAAGGAGTGGGCTTCACCCGATATGGAATATTGAAAAATATTTCCGTTACCTCTACTAACACCTTAAGTTTTGGTAGCAATAGTTAGTTAAAAAAATTTAATAGTTTTTCCATAAATGTTTAGTTAGAACCCAACCCAAAAATACATAGGGTCAATCCAAAACTTTGAATACTGGGTTATATTGAGGTTGGGTTGGCAAGAAGGTTAATGAAGTGCGACCTGCCAACCCCTAGTTGATGAATTGAAGTTGCAAAATTGCAAGCCTAACAATGGAACAAAAGTTGAATACTGTAATGAGATTTAAGCCTATAAAATGGTTGGTCCAAATTGCAATTTTGCCGTTTATTTGATAACCATCCATTATTTTATGATCTGGGAATCATTAGACCCATCCATTATCTTAGAATCATTAGACTAGTACTGTAATGATTCAATGCTTGCATATTGGAAAGGTGATGTTCCAAAATATGCAGGAGAAGTAAAGGTCCTGTCCAAGTTTGAACCTGGTCAAAGGTTAGAAATGACACCTCTTGCTAGTGAGGCAAGAGGTTATTCATAGTGTCTCTACACAAAGTAAGACATGTAAGGTTTTACTACCTTTTGTTACTAGAAATATATCTCAGGTTTTCTTTGTTTGTAATTAGAAATAATGCATCCCCCTTTTAATCATTAAAAATGATTTTATTTTTGGAATTTCTTTTTAAGGCCCCTCATCAAGGCTCACTAAAAAAAATCAATATTTTTCATAGCAAATGCTCCCTTTTTTCATTGGCGGTGACCCAATTATCTCCCACGGGATTTTTTTTTTTTTTTTTGATAACTGAGCTATCCAGATCTCTTTGTGGACCTAATTAAATCCTCGGGGGGCATGTGAAGTCCTGCCGCCCCCACCCAACATGCAAATCAAGCATGTACTTAAGTAAGTGTCCTTTGGGAGAGAAGGCAAGTCAATACCACAACGTCCTCCAATTCGAATGAAAAATCAAGCTTTGGCTTTGCTGTGTGGATGAATAGTTGTTTTATCTATGTAGGAGCATCTTATGGGCCAACAGTTGCTTCTGTAAAAGAAGCAGAAGTGAGATCGATCCTCTATACACTTGGAAGGAAATGGTCTTCACCTCCTAAAAATTTACATTTGTGTGACGTTGTGGAGGTAGTAAAAGGCATTAAGGGTAAAAAGAATTGGATGATCACAAGCATCATTTCAGACATTCAAGTTGCTACAAGCCCCTTCTTAGCTATTCAGTTTTCTTATGCTCCTAGACGTTTTGTAAGCTCCACTCACTTTTTGGCTAATCTATGTATCTCCATTCTCCCCTAATATAGAATTTGATTTGGGAGGAGAATATGTAAGATGGTTCTTGCGTGACCATCATCCTTGGTAAGGATTGGGTGCCTTTGTTGTTTTGGGTTTTCAATGAAGATTTGCATTTCTATGGAAAAAAAAAAAAAAAACCTCCTCCGATTGTTGAACAATAGCCCTAACCAACTGTGCTACCCCTCAGGCTTATTTTCCAGGAGTTAGTGTCACAACTCAATCCCAGGCTTCCTTTAATTAGGGTAATTTTCGAGATGTGACACACGTACTCCTGTGAAATCCCACCCAACTCCATGTCATGATAGAATCTACAAGGGATACTTAGAACCTTCACATGGGCGAGCACTCCTCACTGACATCTGTCAATGAGTGTCTTTAGCAGAAGTTCATAGTTATCATCTATACAATTCATTATTCACGAGGTATCATAGTTGAACGGTTCACATAATTTAAACTTTTAATACACAAAATATAAGATTTCCATTTATATATAGTAGAGACCTAACCTTCTACATGCACATATAACTAGAATGCCAAGTCTATATGATCTGTACAAGTGAATATAATTGAGACACTAGCTACAAAATCTATATACATCATCTGTGCAAGTCCAAATACACAAAATAATACCATCCTAGGGTGTAAACCAAATGTAATGTGTAAGATGGTATGATGCAAGTACTATCTCCAAAATAACCCAAAATGAGACTCATGATGATGCTCTCCACACTAAAGATTAGAAGATGTCCTCTATTCTAATCCTAGTGGAAGCTCTGGGGTCTCCTCCTGTTTCTTCTCAATCTCTGCTAGATTGGTACCAGCATCTGTGCCTCCAACATCAATTGAATAACTATGAATATAACAATTTAGCCAAATATAAGCAACGGTAAAGTAACACATGTTGCATCTCTAAGCATGTAAGAACATGCTTTTAAAGAATCTATTCAAACAACTAAGCACATTGCAATATAATTCAAATCATACCTCATGTATTAATCATTGATAAAAGAAACCATTATGTGACTTATGCTTTATTTGGGTGTGCTCTTCCATGAGAGCTAGACAAATCATGTGGGATATAACCAGCGCCCCAGGCCTAGGTACAATCTATTACCGTTTGGAGTTCCAGACACTCCTATTATCCACAGTAGTGGCCAAACTTAATCCATAATTCTAATGTCTAATCCCAATTAGCCCTTCTATATACCATTCAATTCAACATGATAATATGGAGAGGACTGCTAAAGAGATAGTAGTCAGCAAATAATAAAACAAGTGTTATCACTATATTAATAAATTGCAGAATAAAGATATTACATTTCCAATATACTAACATTCTCAGGTTGATAAAAGTCAAGGAGAATTACTAGCCACCCTAAACTAAATGCCCGTCGTCTTTAACCCTCCATTCCGATGTGGTTCTGAGTTAGCCAATGTATGGCTATCCTTCTTTGATGTTATTTTGTATATGAGTTGCACATTGAGTCCCCTAAACCCACACCAATGGTTAGGTGTTAGACTAACTAGATAATACACATGAGGTATCTCCATTTTCAAGGTTGTTCATGCATTCTATAATTCCTTTGGTCAGTGTTAAAGGCTTATGGTTCCATTACTAAGGCCTTACACAGTCTTGGACACCCAATGATCCTATTTAATTAAAGGTTATATTATAATTAACTTCTACGTTAATTATAGGTAGGTCTTTGGTAAATAAAGATGGTTAAAAATGGTTCAGGACTCAAAACAGGACCCCAAACAAAAGGGTCACCCGATCGATCGGGTCTAGGTCTAATCGATCATCCCTAGATTTAAAGAGCTAATTCAATTGATTGAGTGTCAAGTTCAATCGAACTTGACACGAGTTAACTTCAAACTTTTTGAAGTTCATTATTCATTCCATCTTTTTATGCCTATAGCAGACTTTATGTTTCACTCAAATAACCTTTTATCCTGCATCAGATTTTTTTTTGGTTTTTAGATGACCTAAGGTATCCCTCGCTAGACAGCCTTTAAACCTTTGCCCTTTAGCCTAGGGGTGACCCGATTCTGATGAGCAAAGATTATTCCTTCGGGGGGTAAATACATGACCTTACACATATTACCTGAATAACGCAAGGGACGGGAATTAAACTCGAGACCTTGGGGAGCAAACCCGAGGCTCAAACTAACCGTGCCACCGCCTTGACGACTTGTATCAATTAATAGTCTCTAATACTTTCATCATCAACTTAATATTATGGATCCATTTATAGAACTAAAAATCAATTACCAATCATCAACAAAAACAGCGAGGTTGAGATAAAGATTATTGGAGTTCAATTCATAGGATTAACACAATGCCACATGCATCACATTAACATTACTTATACTAGCCTTCACTTCGTGAAAATATTCCCCAAATAACTTCTCTTGAGCTTAATACAAGCAATCCCCAAATTTCAAAACCTAACAAATGAAAACCATGCAAATAACCGTCTATCCTGCGTGCATCACATTAATAACTCTATGTTCCATTCAAATAACCTTTTATCCTAGATCAATTAATAGTCTCTAATACTTTCATCATCAACCTAATACTATGGATCCATTTATAGGACCAAAAATCAATTCCCAATCATCAATAGCAGCTACAAGGCTGAGATGAAGATTATTGGAGTCCAATCCAGAGGATTAACACAATGCAACATGTATCACATTAACATTACTTTTACTTGCCTTCAATTTGTGATAATATTCCCCAAGTAGCGTCTTTTGAACTCAATACAAGTAATCACCAATTTTCAAACCCTAACAAATGAAAACCATGGAAAAGGGACAATAAGCATGAATGCATATAACACAATTGAGCTTTTATTTGATTGCATGTAAGAACCTGGGTACGTCACAATCATGGCAAAAGTCTTGTACCTAAGGCAATTCACAATCATGGAGAAAATCAAGATTCAAAGGGTTTAAGCCCACAATTCAATTCATTACATACAAAGCCCTTCAAAGCCGTGGATGTCCATTGAGAACTTGGGTGCGTCTCATCGCAAATTCATGAAAAACTAATGGAGTGCATGGGAAGAGCTAACACTAGTCATAGCATGAAAGCACCAAAACAAATCAAAGAAAGAAAAACAAAACAAAAATTTTTTCTCAAGCATTCCTTCAAACAGGTGGTGACTGTGAGGTTTGCCAAGAAAAAATTGGCTATGACTGTGGCAGTTCCTTAGGCAGTGAAGTTTTGGCCATGGTTTAGTTAGGACAATGCCCAATCCATGCTAGTTATCATAAGGAAATTTAACTGTTGATAGATTGAATGGAAAGAAGCAAAAAGTCTAAACGAGAAAGGCCAGGCCTAACCCCACTCCACCGTGCACAGACACTTCAAGACCGTGGTGCACCCTTGCACAAGGGATTTGTTTTGTGGCAAATCCATGGAATAGATATAGTGTGGTCTGTGGACCATGTTTTTCATGATATAAGACATCAAAACCATGGAAACAACTGAAGCAGAATCAAACATAAAATAGAACCCATGTTCAGCCATGGCAGAATCTGGAGAAAATGGAGCTCAGAACGTCGTACCAGCCATGGAGAAAGCCTGGACAATGAAGATGTTGACCCATAAAAAATCGCAGCTGATACAATCCACTCAGAAGACTTTAGATAAGCTCGAAATATAGCAATTCAAGTTTCAGAGTTAGTGGACTTTATTTGGTTACTCAACGCACCAAACACGAAGTTTGAGGTTCAATGACTCAAATCCAAGGGTCGCCAAACAAATTCAAGCTTCTGGGTTACCGAAGTGGCTAGAACTCTTATGGCAACTCTAAAGCATGCTTGAGAATGATTTTTCAAAGTTTCAAAGCATTTGAACTTCATCTCAGCTCAAAATCAAGCTATAGTGACTATTTGCCAACTCCTTGGGGATGACTGTAGAAATTGACACTTCTACATGTCAGACCAATCTCAAGCTTAGGGGAATGCTTTCAAGCACATTAAAGACTCTCTTTCGAAATTTCAAAGCATTTGAACATCATTTGGACTCAAACTGAGTTCAGATGGTCGTCTACTAAGCTATATAGGGTCACTGTGCAAAGTGAAACCTCACGAAGATCAAATTAGCTGAAACTCCTGGAGGATGCTCAAAGGATGCTCTACAAAATTTTAGGTCAAACGGATATCATTTGACCCAAAGTCTACAAGCACGTCAATTTTAGGTCAGTGACCCCCAAATCATGGGGTCACTAACCAAAGTCCTGCTTCCCGATGTCCGAACTTGATGAAATTTGGAAACAAAGCTTCAGTCATGCTCAAGGGAGATCCTACAAATTCTCAAGTCAAGAAACCTTCATTTGGTCCTACTTCCACTACATGTTAGTTCAGAAATTAGTGACCCCTGAGCTATGGAAGTCACTGGCCAAAATCCTATTTCTACGAAGCCAAAGCTGACAAAATTTGGAATAGAGATACAAAATATGTTCAAAATGAATTCTCAAAGTTTTAAGTCAACTGAACATTGTTTGGATAGAAAACAAGCTAACTACCTATAGTGTGAAGTGAATAGTGACTTAGAATATGTAAGAAATGGGTCATTGTTCGAAGTCCTATTTCCACGAATTCAAACTATATGAACTTTGGATGGACACTCTAAGATACCCTTGACATCAGCCCCTCCAAGTTTCAAACCAAACCGAGGTCATTTGGGCCTCAAACAGTTGAAATAAGGGCCCATTTTTATGAAAAGTCAACGGGAGAGTTGACCAAGTTCAGAAGATCAAAATGGGTTGAAATTTCTATGACACACTCAAAATTATGTCAAAAAGTATCCCTCCAAGTTTTATGAATATCGGACATTATTTGGGCCCCAAATAGGCAAAAACGGGTCACATATGCAAAAGTCCAAAAATGGGCCTTTGGAGTGACCGCGGCCCTCGGTTAACGTATCCAACGCCCTGGGGGCCCACTCAAATCCCCAATTCCTGGGATTGGGGCGTGACATACGTAAGTAATGGTATCAGAGACCGTTGATAAGTCAATTATCAATTTAAAAAACTTAGCAACATTATGAAATGTGGTGAGGTTCTGATAGGTCCATTCAAGGTTGGGTTTTCTATTATGTATTATCATCTTGTGTAGAGTTGTAGTATATATGTATGTATATATATGTATATGTATGTGATTAACAACCATTTTAATTGCAGATCCATGGCGTCAGGGTCTGGTACAAACAATAGTTTGGGTGATAATGACCGCAATAATGTGGAGTTGGAAGGTGCGGACCCTCCACCGCAACCTCCTCCTCGTCCTACGTACAACACGGACAAACGGTTCATGATATTGATGCATCAATTAGCTGCTAGTAATGCCAATCAAGTTGCCATGCAATTGCAGTTAGCCGCCTTATTGAACAGGCAAGATTAACCAGGAGATCCCAATTCCTTGTATGAAAAGTTTCGAAATAGGGGAGCCACAGAGTTTACAGGACAAGAGGATCCGTTGCAAGCGGACAAATGGCTTGTCCACACTGAGAATGTCTTTGATACACTAATTTGTACGCCAAGGCAGCAGGTAGTCCTTACGGCATCCATGTTCAGGGATATTACAGATACATGGTGGAAGAGCATTCGAGACCATATGAGGGCCATGCCAGATACTACTGTATGAGAAGCCTTTAAAATGCAGTTTAGGAAGAAGTTTATTCCCGAACATGTAACCCGCAAGAAGAAAGCAGAGTTCCTCGCCCTACAGCAGCACTCCCTGACAGTTGCAGAGTACGTGCACATATTCAGCCAGCTCTCTCGATTTGCTTTAGATCTGATTGACACTGAGGAGAAGAAAGTAGAGGGATTCCTTGAAGGGTTGAGGCCTGCTATTAAGGGCCATGCTACAGCTTTTCAATGGCCAGCGCAATACGATGATGTTGTGCGCAGAGCTTATGCAGCTGAAGAAATTGATAAAAGCCTATTTTTGGGGGAGTATAGGAAAAGTACCCCGCCTTCTGCGAAAAGCCAGCAATATTCTAAGAAGCAAAAGGGGGTTGTTAGTGGAGCATCACGACTAATCTGCGATGTGTGCAGGAAAGGTCATGAGACTAGTAAATGCTGGAGGTCCACGGGGGCCTGTTTTGGCTGTGGCTCAATGGGCCATCGCTTGTCAGAGTGCCCAAGAAGGAAGGATTCGAGTCGAGCCCCACCGCAGCAGCAGTATCAGCAATTTTCTAAAGTGATGCCACCAGCGCTTAACCGTCAACAACAGTAGGTGAGGCAAGGCCAAAGGCAGTCACAACATGGTCAAGGACAACAGAAGGCAGAACAACAAAACCGACCCCAAAGCTAAGGCCGCGCCTATGCGTTGACTCGTAGAGAAGCAGAAGCAGCAGAGCATGTGGTTGTAGGTAAGGTTTCTGTTTGTGACGTAGAAGCTAAAGTGTTGTTTGATTCAGGATCTTCGTATTCCTTCATTTCACCCCGATTCTCTAGTAGGATAAGGGAGTTGCCAACACAGTTGTTGACCTATAAAAAGTGCAAATACTGCAGCGAAGACACCTGATCTCAACTTAATTTAGGCTACAAAGGTTATTTGCCAGATCCTGGGGAATCACTGTGAGACCCGGTATTCCTACATGTCCGAAGTGATGATATACTATGCTCTGTGAGTCTCTGTGTAGAGTGATATCTCATGAAGACTAAACCAGTTATGATTGAGAGAAGCTCTGCAAAATCTCAAGACAAAATGGCATCATTCGATTAGAAAAAGCACAGAACATGCCTTTTGAGGTCACTGACCGAGGTCCTACTTTTCAAGGTCTAAAATTGATGAAATTTGGATGAACACTCCAAGATACCTCTAACGTCAGTCCCTCCAAGTTTCAAATCAAACCGAGGTCATTTGGGCTGCAAACAGCTGAAACAAGGGCCCACTGTCATAAAAAGTCAACTGGAGAGTTGGCCAAGTTCAAGTGGTCAAACAGAGTTGAAACTTTTGTGACACACTCAAAATAGTGTCAAGAAGCAGTCCTCCAGGTTTCATGGCGATTGGACACCGTTTGGGCCCCAAACAGGCGGAAACAAGCCACATATGCAAAAATCCAAGAATGGGCCTTGGGAGTGACCGGGGCCCACAAACAAAAGGAGTTGACCAAGTTCAGGTGGTCAAACAGAGCTGAAGCTTCTGTGACACACTCAAAATAGTGTCAAGAACTGTTCCTCCAAGTTTCGTGGCGATTGGACATCATTCGGGCCTCAAACAGTTGAAAATAGATCGCATATGCAATGTTCCAAAAGTGGGCCTTGTCCGTGATCGGGGCCCAATTAATGAAAAAGTTGACCAACTTCCCGAAGTCAAAACGGGTTGAAATTTTTATGACACGTAGAAAATAGTGTTAAAAAGCATCCCTCCAAGTTTCGTGGCAATCTGACTTCGTTTGAGCCCAAAACAGATTAAAATGGGCCACATACGCGAAAACCCAAAATTGGGCCTCGTCCATAACCCAGCCTGCGGTCACGGACCTTCAAAAGATGTTTCCCACGATTTTGGGCAGTTTCCTTCCACTCCTCTTCGAAATCCAACTCCCCACAACTGCTATTAACTCCCCAAAACTGCACAAAACTGATTGGGAGTCTATAAAAGCTTCAAATTTTGAAGGAAATGAGGAGGAACACATACACAAAGAAGAAAAGAGAAGAAATCAAAGAAAGAAGCACTTAAAGTAACAAAGAAGCAAACTCCAGCAGCACTTCTATGACCATTCTCACCTTCTTTTCTCAGTTTTGAAGGTGAGGAAGAAAATTCAGAAGAAGAGAAGGAAGTGGAATGGCCAAAGTTCATGTTATGTTCGTATGTCGGCAATTTTTGAAAGGATGATATTGTTACCTCTGTTTCTCTTATTTGTAGGGCCTCTTAGCCATCGCAAGAGTTATGAAAGATGTCTCTCTAAGCCTCACTGGAAGGCCCCAGTGACCGTGGGTGAGTCACGGTCACTAGAATGGGGCAGTGCCCGCGGGTCACGGTCACCCCCCAATTTTTCCTCTTTTTCACATTTTTTTCCACCTTATGTACATTTTCTTGTAATTTCCAAATTAAGATCACATCTAAGACTTGAGGGAGGGGTTATAAATTTTCAAAATGCATGTAAACAACCTGCATCCCTGGGTCAGGGCACTTGAACCCATGTAAACAAAGGAAAATTAATGATGAACTGTAATTATTTTCCATTCTTCTTAATGCTTGAAATGCGTGAATGTCGGACCTTGATTCCGTAATTCATTTTCCACGCCTACTTTTTAAGCGTGATAAGAAGATTGGCGCCGTCTGTGGGAATTATTTGCCCTAATTTGTGATCAAATTTGGTGAAAAAATACATGAAAGTGCTGAAAATTGCCGCTGTTGCACTGAAAACAGCCGCTGTTGCACTGTAACTGCTACTGTTGCACTGTAACTGCCGCTGTTGTGCTGGAAACTGCTGCTATTCCACTGAAACTGTCGCTGTTGTGCTGGAGACTGCTGCTGTTTCACTGAAACTGCTGCTATTGCACTGGAAACTGCCGCTGCTGTGCTGAAAACTGCTGCTAAAAGCCTGTGACCAGGGCACACGGTCACTTACCTATTTTTTTTTATGACAAAGGCTTATTTAACCTCCAATTACACCCATACAAGACCTTTTGATGTCTACAATGGGTTTTAAAATGTCATTAAATAACTTTTGCACCTTGAAGTGCATATTGTTCATACAAATGAAGGCATTGGGCACCTTGATGTACGTTCACTTGCCATTTAATTAGAAGAATTTGCACCTTGATGTGCATAACTTGATTAAATGAATTCGCACCTTGATGCGCATACACTTGCCATTTAATTGGAAGAATTTGCACCTCAATGTGCATAACTTGATTAAATGAATTCGCACCTTGATGTGCATACACTTGTCATTTGATTAGAAGAATTTGCACCTTGATGTGCATAACCAAATCATCACCCTTTTCACTTTAGAAAAGTGATGATTCAGTTCAAAGGGCTTCTGACCCATATAAAATGTTTATTAAATCAGTGATAAGACCAACGACATTGTAATTATGCATTGTCCGGCGTCAACTACTGATGGATCTTGTGTGGTCATTGTGATAGTGGTGCAGGCTTGATCCTGTGGGCCCTATCCCTTTGATTGATCCAATCCTCCCTTGCTTATAAGTCTGACTTAGATAGTCCTGAAATGCTGCTGAAATTTTGGTAGCCAGGTCTAGTCAGTATAGCATGCTTTTAAGCTAACTCGATAAACCCGAAATGCTGCAGAAATTCTGACAGCAGGGATAGTCAGCATAGCATAATGAGATGGGATTTATGCCTATATCTAACCATTCCGGTTCAAAACCATGTTGGTTTAGATGGCATCTATAAACTATTCCGGCTAGCCTAAGAGACAGCCATGTTGGTCATACCATTAATATAGTCCTATGGGCTTACTTTTGCAGAGACATCATGGGTTCCCTGATCATCACTTTTGATGAGGCCAAGGAGAGGCTCTCTAAAATATCCATGAACCAAAACAGACCAACTGTAAAAGCATCAAAAAAGGCTCGAATGGACTTTACTGCCCCTATGTCAAGAGTCTCAGTATTTTAAAAACTCTCTATTCCAACAGGCTCTATAACTTCGGCTGATTCAAATGGGTCATCAGTGACCCTTAAATTCATCAAGAAGACTAAAACTCCTAAATCTTGGGTTTCCAAATACACCCAGAATCCGTTTGGAGTTTTCAACAAGGTTCAGAAGGAACCAAATCACAAACTGAAGTCAGAAGGCAACAATCTTTATATCACCAAGCCTCGTCTGGGGGCAAGGCAGGTCCGGTCCACGGATCATAAATCAGTGGTACTTGACAAGTCACATTCAGTGACTGCTCAATACTTAAAGTCACCACCTTCTAGGCCCAAACAGCGGGTCATTACCAAGCAAACACCAAAGGACTTCCGGTAATTCCTAACTCGTAAGAAGATCCAGAAGGGTGCATCCATCCCCAGATACAGCACGTGGTCACCTTAACCACACACTCTAAAATCCAATATGGCTGAGAACAAACTCTTGGCCTCAGTTGAAGATAATACTTTCTATCCTCTGACTCAAAAAGAAGGACGGAGGTTTAGCAGGGGGCATCTACCTTCTATCATAATGGCACATTCTCCACTATCTTCACCCCAAGGCTTATCATATGGCGCTGAAGGCAATAAACAAGCTGAGCGATTGGTTATCAATAATTCGACCGATTTCACTCATTTCAAAGATTCGCTCCAATAGAAGAAAGAGCAAAAGAAAAAGAACAAGGGGGGTGCTATTGACATCCTTTCATTTCCCACTTCAGATTCCATGGATTGGGAACGAGTGACAAGCACTTCCAGGCCGTTGGTTGCCAAGTTTAAAGATCAGACCTCAGCAGCCAGGATGGTTAACCAACTCAAGAAGAAAGCTTTAGCCCATTACAAGGACCAAACTCAGAAGCTATCACAGTGTAAGATCACTCAAAAATGCGTGGTTAAAGAAGATGATCCGGATTTAATCTCGTCTTACATGGTCGGGCCGGGTTCAATTCGAAGAATTACTTGGAATATGACTTGTACTCAATCACAAGGGTCGATTCAGACTCCCATTCAAGCAATACTTCGGAAGGTCATATCGAAACTGATTCTGACGATGATCCTATCACTATCTTAAATGCAAAAGATAGTCAATGCACTCCTCAAGCATTAACATCATCTTATCCTCGTCAGTACACTCTGTTTATGGCTGAAGGGAGTGGAACTAGCAAAGATGGAAATGACGATGCTAGTGGAAGTAAAGATGCTGACGAAAAAGATACTAGTGAAAATGAAAATGACAATGTCAGTGATGTTGTCAAACAACAAGGAGCTATGATCGACCACTTAACTGCGCAAGTGAAAATCTTAACAGATCAGCTAGGTGGTCCGGTTGGAGCTCAAATAAATCCTCTGTTCGCCAACAGAAGAGAACAAGCAATGATCATGGAGAATGCCACTAAAATTGACCTTCTCACAGCCCAATTTAAGTCCCTAACAGATAAGGTCATAGCTACAGGTTTTACTGGTGGTGATCATTCATCAATCCTTAGTCTTCATGCAAATCCTGAAAAACATGTGACCTTTAAAAAGGTGAAGAGATACTGACAAAATCAAAAGTGGAGCCCAGAATGAAAAAGAAAGGTATTATACCCAAGTATCCCCCGGAATTTGGTTTGGTTCTATTTCCACCAGATTATAAACTTCCGACTTTTCAACTATACCTTGGGAAAGGGTTAGTATATCAGCATATTGTGCATTTCAAATCACTCCTAAGAAGCCTGCCAGAGTTAGATGCACTAAAAATAAGACTATTCGTTGGCACATTGAAAGGAGTCGCCTTCGATTGGTACAAGCAGTTACCAGAACTCTCATTCATGACATGGCCGATCACAGAAGAGAAGTTCTTACTCCATTTTCAGGAGGAGGATCAAACAGTCACCTTTGCTATGCTCAGCAACACAAGGTAGGGAGGCAACGAAACTGCACAGGCCTTTATCAACAGATGGAGAGCATTATCTTATAAATGCTTGGAACAATCATCTCAAAGGGCAACGATCGAAATGTGCAAAACCAATTTGCGACCAAAAATCAAGGCTATCATATTTAGTCATAAAACTAAGTTTTTGGCCTGACTGGTTGAAGTTGCCACTGATGTAGAACTGACTCTCAAAGAGATCAGTCAAAGTCAAAGTTATATTGAAGATGCCTTCTGAAGGGATTGTAAGGAAGACTTGCTTACATTTATCCGTTCATCTCAAACTTATCTGGGAAGTGTAGAGCATTATCCAGACTCATAAAAAAAAAGGAATTGAATTTGTGTGGGATAAAGCTTGTGAAGATATCAAATGGTGTCTCATAAACCCACTGATCTTTTCAGCTCTAATTCCAGGCAAACCACTCATCTTCTACATTCGAGTTCTTGATCACTCTCTGAGCACATTGCCAGCTCAAAAGAACAATGAGGAAGCAAGGCTTGCTTTAATGGTACACATGCACTCCTCACACTCGAAGGAGATGTTGACCTATAAAAATTGCAAATACTGCAGCGAAGACACCTCATCTTAGCTTAATTTAGGCTACAGAGGTTATTTGCAGATCTTGGGGAATCACTGTGAGAACCGGCATTCCATGAAGATCAAGATAGCTGGAACTCTCAGAGGAAGTTCAAATTTTGGGTTGAACAGAGATCATCAAACTCAAAAGCTACAAGCATGTCAGCCTGAGGTCAGTTCCCCCCAAGCCAGGGGGTCACTGACCAAAGTCCTGCTTCCCGATGTCCAAAATTGATGAAATTTGGGCACGAAGCTTCAGTCATGCTCAGAAGATACTTTGCAAATTTTTAAGATGAAAAGACTCTGTTTGGCCTAAATTTCATTACATGTCAGCTTAGAGGACAGTAATCCCGAATTTAGGGGTCATCGGCCAAGATCTTACTTCCAGAAGGGCAAAGCAGATAAAATTTGGAACAAATGCTCAAAGAATGCCCCAAGTTATTCTCCCAAAGTTTCAAGTCAAGGGGAGGCTGTTCGGATAGAAAACAGGCTAACTATCTCAATGTGGAGTGAATAGTGACCTAACGCATGCAATGAATAGGTTACTGTTCGAAATCCTACTTCCTCAAATCCAAACTGCATGAAATTTGGATGAATACTCCAAGATGTTCTTGACGTCAGTCCCTCCAAGTTTCAAATCAAACCGGGGTCATTTGGGCTTCAAACAGCTGAAACAAGGGCCCACCGTCATAAAAAAGTCAACTGGAGAGTTGACCAAGTTCAGATGGTCAAACAAAGCTGAAACTTCTATGACACACTTAAAATAGTGTCAAGAAGTATTCCTCCAAGTTTCGTGATGATTGGACGTCGTTTGGACCCCGAACAGGCGGAAACAAGCCATATATGCAAAAATCCAATAATGGGCCTTGGGAGTGACCGGGGCCCACAAACAAAAGGAGTTGACCAAGTTCAGGTGATCAAACTAAGCTAAAACTTCTGTGACACACTCAAAATAGTGTCAAGAAGCATCCCTCCAAGTTTCGTGGCGATTGGACACTGTTTGGACCCCGAACAGGCGGAAACAAGCCATATATGCAAAAATCCAATAATGGGCCTTGGGAGTGACCGGGGCCCAGAAACAAAAGGAGTTGACCAAGTTCAGGTGGTCAAACTGAGCTGAAACTTCTGTGACACACTTGAAATAGTGTCAAGAATTGTTCCTCCAAGTTTCGTGGCGATTGGACACCGTTTGGACCCCGAACAGGCGGAAACAAGCCACACATGCAAAAATCCAAGAATGGGCCTTGAGAGTGACCGGGGCCCACAAACAAAAGGAGTTGACCAAGTTCAGGTGGTCAAATAGAGCTGAAACTTCTGTGACACACTCAAAATAGTGTCAAGAGGCATCCCTCCAAGTTTTGTGGCGATTGGACACCGTTTGGGCCCCGAACAGGCGGAAACAAGCCACATATGCAAAAATCCAAGAATGGGCCTTGAGAGTGACCGGGGCCCACAAACAAAAGGAGTTGACCAAGTTCAGATGGTCAAAGAGAGCTGAAACTTCTGTGACACACTCAAAATAGTGTCAAGAAGTGTTCCTCCAAGTTTTGTGGCGATTGGACACCGTTTGGGCCCCGAACAGGCAGAAACAAGCCACATATGCAAAAATCCAAGAATGGGCCTTGAGAGTGACCGGGGCCCACAAACAAAAGGAGTTGACCAAGTTCAGGTGGTCAAGCAGAGCTGAAACTTCTGTGACACACTCAAAATAGTGTCAAGAAGTATCCCTCCAAGTTTCGTAGCGATTGGACACCGTCTGGGCCCCGAACAGGCGGAAACAAGCCACATATGCAAAAATCCAAGAATGGGCCTTGGGAGTGACCGGGGCCCACAAGCAAAAGGAGTTGACCATGTTCAGGTGGTCAAACAGATCTGAAACTTGTATGAAACACTTAAGATGGTGTCAAGCAACATTTCTCCAAGTTTCGTGATGATTGGACATCATTCGGGCCTCAAACAATGAAAAATAGACCGCATATGCAATGTTCCAAAAATGGGCCTTGTCCGTAACCGGGGCCCAATTAATGAAAATGTTGACCAACTTCCTGAAGTCAAAAAGGGCTGAAATTTTTATGACATGTAGAGAATAGTGTTAAGAAGCATCCCTCCAAGTTTGGTGGCAATCGGACTTCGTTTGAGCCCAAAACAGATGAAAATGGGCCATATACGCAAAAAACCTGAAATTGGGCCTCGTCCGTGGCCCAGTCTGCGGTCACGGACCTTCAAAGGATGTTTCCCACGATTTTGGGTGGTTTCCCTCCACTCCTCTTCGAAATCCAACTCCCCACAACTGCTATTAACTCCCCAAAACTGCACAAAACTGATTGGGAGTCTATAAAAAGAGAAAATTTTGAAGAATGGAGGACACACACACATAAGGAAGAAAAGTGAAGAAATTGAAGAAAGTCACCACCTAAGGTAACAAGAAGCAAACTCCACTAGCACTTCCACGACCATTCCCACCTTCTTTTCTTAGTTTTGAAGGTGAGCAAGAAAATTCAGAAGGAGAGAAGGAAGTGGAATGGCCAAAGTCCATACCATGTTCGTCCGACGCCAATTTTTGAGAGGATGACATTGTCACCTCTGTTTCTCTTATTCGTAGGGCTTCTTAGGGATTACAAGAGTTGTGAAAGAAGTCTCTCTAGGCCTCATTTTGTTCCTTGAAAATGATAGGTTCAAATGACACAACTCCGGCTTCAAATTTGCCCATTTCGGACTTGAAACAAAAATGCAGTCCGTAAGCACGAATGATGAGATACAGCGGTTTCAATTGATTCCATGGTTAAATGTGATCTTCTTGATGGTTGTCCACCGCTCCAAAGTCATGAGAATGGAGTTCCAACACTTGAAAGAAGTTCCAAGAAAGAACCAGCGCGAACAGCACAAAAAACGGAGGCACAAGGCCATTGTCTGTCAGTGACCGTAACCCACGGTCACTGGCAGGTTCCAGTGACCGCGGGTGAGTCACGGTCACTGGAAGGCCCTAGTGACCGCGGGTGAGTCACGGTCACTGGAAGACCCTAGTGACCGCGGGTGAGTCACGGTCACTGGAAGGCTCTAGTGACCGCGGGTGAGTCACGGTCACTGGAATGGGGCAGTGACCGCGGGTCACGGTCACCTCCCATTTTTTTCCCCTTTTTCACATTTTCTTCCACCTTATGTATATTTTCTTGTATTTTCCAAATTGAGATCACATCTAAGACTTGAGGGAGGGGTTGTAAACTTTCAAAATGTATGTAAACAACCTGCATCCCCGCGGTCAGGGCACTTGAACCCACGTAAACAAAAGGGAAATTAATGATGAACTGTAATTATTTCCCATTCTTCTTAACGCTTAAAGTGTGTGAATGTCAGACCTTGATTCCGTAATTCATTTCCACGCCTACATTTTTAAGCGCAATCAGGAGATAAATGCATGATGCTTATCAATGGAAAACTTCTCAAGAAATAATATACTTGAATGTCATTGGTATACCCAAACCACGTACAATGTACCCAAACCATGTACAGTGTACATTCTCACTCCCAACCAAAACCAAAATTCTCTGGTTTCGAGCTTCACAACCTAAGACTCCTAACCAAAATCCTTCAGACTTGTATAAAATGACTACGAGGATCAAGTTCCATCGACCCCTAGTCAAACTTTCGTTACTTGGATAACGTCCTTACAAGACCCCTTGTAACATCCTGCTATATAGATTAAGTCTTTTTACAGACCCTGTATAGCAAAACTCAGCTATGTGAAATAAGTCTTTTTGCAGACCCCATATAGCTAATCCTTAGTTGTATAGAATAAGTCTTTTGTAGACCCTATATGACTACCTTCGATTATATAGAATAAGTCTTTTTACAGACCTTGTACAAACAAAATCTAAACAAAAAACCAAAACCAAATCTTTATCCTAAGGAATAAGTCAAGGATCCCGGGGAAAGCCTCACACATGGGCACCGGACAACATCCACTTTGTTTGACCCCTTTCGACACCAAAAGGATCAAGTCATTGACCCTGGGGAAAGCCTCACACATGGGCACCGGATAACGTCCACCTATATGACTCCCTTTTTTTCGATTTGTGGATCCAAAAGATCGCAAATCACACCCTCATACAAGTCTGAGAAAACCAAATCAAATAAACCATCCACACAAACCACATCAAACATCCACAAAAAATCAAACAAAACACCCATACCAATGACAAAATGGAGGAAAAGAAAGTTTTTCCGTTGATATTCATTTGAAGTTTAAGTACAAAGAATGAAGTCAATGTATACATGGCCACCCAAGCTGATCAAGATAAAAGAGTTATACAAGAAGCTATAGCGATGAAATCTGGTCCAAGAACTTCTCAAGTCGCCTCTCTCAAGATGTGCCCTCTATAGCTTGGCTAAGCTAGGACAACAGCATCAACGTCAATTTCATTCAGTTTGGTACTCATTTCACTTTCGGACAATAGCATCAACGTCAACTTCATTCAGTTTGATACTCATTTCAGTTTCAAGGAATTGAACAAAGTCATTCAAGGTTGTTTGCTTCACTTTTACTTTGGTGAGAATGCACTCTTCATAGACCTGGTTCTTTGAACTAGACTTTTCTAAGCCATCTACGGTGACTCAAAGTTTCAGAACATCATCTTTCACGGATAAAAGCTGTTACTACAATGTGATGATCTATGGTTGCAATGTTCCTCACAGCCAAAGTTTTGGTTCTATTTCAAGACAGAACATGGTGAACCCACTTTGGGCATTTTGCCCTAAACAAAAGTATGTGTTTTCTTGAAAGCCAACATAATCTAAATTTTAAGTTCATCTTGGGACAAACCCAATTTTGAGCCAAATTTGTCATTTCAAATTGCTTTGAATCAAAATCCACAAAAGCCAATCTTTTTCGTACTTCCTCATGTCAAGCCAAGTCAAAACCTAAACTATGATTTTTGAAAATAAACCAAAAAATCTATGAAAATTCCAAACCCAAATTCATTTTAAATTTAAACTTTGATTTTTCTTAAAACCTCAGGGATTTCTTTTGTGGGTGTTCCCTACGTCCTCACAGAGATGCTACTCTGGATATCTGTGAAAAATAGGTCAAAAGAAAATCAAATTCATTTCCAAAATCCAAACAAAATTCATAAACTTCTGAATTTTCTAAATACCTAAGGGATTCCTTTGTGGGTGTTCCCCACAGTCCCCACGGAGATGCTACTTTTGATATCCGTAAAAGGGCAAAGAAATTCAGATTTCTTATGTCTTTTCAAAATTCCGTAATCAAACCCTTCATGGTTTTTATCAAAATTTTCAAATCCCAAGTTTAGGCCTACAACCTACCTTGACAAACTGTCTTTTCATCAAGCCATCTATCATTCCCACAGATTGGCTATTTCAAGGCACAATGATTATTATACTATAATCATTGCACCTCGAAGGGGCACTTGTTGACCTATAAAAAGTGCAAATACTGCAGCGAAGACACCTGATCTCAACTTAATTTAGGCTACAAAGGTTATTTGCCAGATCCTGGGGAATCACTGTGAGACCCGGTATTCCTACATGTCGAAGTGATGATATACTATGCTCTGTGAGTCTCTGTGTAGAGTGATATCTCATGAAGACTAAACCAGTTATGATTGAGAGAAGCTCTGCAAAATCTCAAGACAAAATGGCATCATTCGATTAGAAAAAGCACAGAACATGCCTTTTGAGGTCACTGACCGAGGTCCTACTTTTCAAGGTCTAAAATTGATGAAATTTGGATGAACACTCCAAGATACCTCTAACGTCAGTCCCTCCAAGTTTCAAATCAAACCGAGGTCATTTGGGCTGCAAACAGCTGAAACAAGGGCCCACTGTCATAAAAAGTCAACTGGAGAGTTGGCCAAGTTCAAGTGGTCAAACAGAGTTGAAACTTTTGTGACACACTCAAAATAGTGTCAAGAAGCAGTCCTCCAGGTTTCATGGCGATTGGACACCGTTTGGGCCCCAAACAGGCGGAAACAAGCCACATATGCAAAAATCCAAGAATGGGCCTTGGGAGTGACCGGGGCCCACAAACAAAAGGAGTTGACCAAGTTCAGGTGGTCAAACAGAGCTGAAGCTTCTGTGACACACTCAAAATAGTGTCAAGAACTGTTCCTCCAAGTTTCGTGGCGATTGGACATCATTCGGGCCTCAAACAGTTGAAAATAGATCGCATATGCAATGTTCCAAAAGTGGGCCTTGTCCGTGACCGGGGCCCAATTAATGAAAAAGTTGACCAACTTCCCGAAGTCAAAACGGGTTGAAATTTTTATGACATGCAGAAAATAGTGTTAAAAAGCATCCCTCCAAGTTTCGTGGCAATCTGACTTCGTTTGAGCCCAAAACAGATTAAAATGGGCCACATACGCGAAAACCCAAAATTGGGCCTCGTCCATGACCCAGCCTGCGGTCACGGACCTTCAAAAGATGTTTCTCACGATTTTGGGCAGTTTCCTTCCACTCCTCTTCGAAATCCAACTCCCCACAACTGCTATTAACTCCCCAAAACTACACAAAACTGATTGGGAGTCTATAAAAGCTTCAAATTTTGAAGGAAATGAGGAGGAACACATACACAAAGAAGAAAAGAGAAGAAATCAAAGAAAGAAGCACTTAAAGTAACAAAGAAGCAAACTCCAGCAGCACTTCTATGACCATTCTCACCTTCTTTTCTCAGTTTTGAAGGTGAGGAAGAAAATTCAGAAGAAAAGAAGGAAGTGGAATGGCCAAAGTTCATGCTATGTTCGTATGTCGCAATTTCTAAGAGGATGACATTGTCACCTCTGTTTCTCTTATTCATAGGGCCTCTTAGCCATCGCAAAAGTTGTGAAAGAAGTCTCTCTAGGCTTATTTTGTTCCTTGAAAATGATAGGTTCAAAATGACACAACTCCGGCTTCATATTTGCCCATTTCGGACTTGAAACAAAAACGCAGTCCGTAAGCACGAATGATGAGTTATAGAGGTTTCAATTGATTCCATGGTTAAATGTAATCTTCCTGATGGTTGTCCACCACTCCAAAGTCATAAAAATGGAGTTCCAACACTTGAAAGAAGTTCCAAGAAAAAACCAGCGCGAACAGCATAAAAAACGGAGGCAAACAGTGGCTTCACGGCCACCGTCTGCCAGTGACCGTGACCCAGGGTCACTAGAAGGCCCCAGTGACCGTGGGTGAGTCACGGTCACTGGAAGGCCCTAGTGACCGTGGGTGAGTCACGGTCACTGGAATGGGGCAGTGACCGCTGGTCACGGTCACCCCCCCCCCCCAATTTTTCCTCTTTTCACATTTTTTTTCCACTTTATGTACATTTTCTTGTGATTTCCAAATTAAGATCACATCTAAGACTTGAGGGAGGGGTTGTAAATTTTCAAAATGCATGTAAACAACCTGCATCCCCTCGGTCAGGGCACTTGAACCCATGTAAACAAAGGGAAATTAATGATGAACTGTAATTATTTCACATTCTTCTTAACTCTTGAAGTGCGTGAATGTCGGACCTTGATTCCGTAATTCATTTTCCACTCCTACTTTTTAAGCGCGATCAACAGTTATCATATGTTTTGAGTGTTATCACTCCGGTTGGCAAGAGGTTGACTTGTGGTGACTATTACCCAAGTTGTCGAGTTCTTATTGGAGAGATCCTTCTCCCAGCGGAACTTATCTTTTTGCCCATGCACGACTTCGATGTAATCTTAGGCATGAATTGGTTGACCAAGTATATGGCCTGTCTAGACTGTTTTCGTAAGACGGTCACTATGAAAGTGAGGGAAGATAGCCCAAGTGTTGTGTTCCAAGGTGACAAGAAAAGTTCAAACACTAGATTAATTTCAGCACTTCGAGCGGAAAGACTAATTCATAGTGGTTGTGAGGGGTATATTGCCTTCATTATGGAGAAGAAACCACCTAGGAAGTTAGAAGAAATACCAATGGTTTGTGAATTCCCGGATGTATTTCCTGACAAGGTACCTGGTCTTCCTTTGATTAGGGAAGTGGACTTTATGATAGAGTTAGTACCTGGTACCGCCCCTATTTCTAAGGCTCCATATAGAATGGCACCAGCAGAGTTACGTGAGCTAAAGGTACAGTTGCAGGACTTATTGGATAAAGGGTTTGTTCGTCCTAGCACATCACCATGGGGAGCCCCAGTCTTGTTCGTGAAAAAGAAGGACGGCACCCTCAGAATGTGTATTGATTACAGGCAGTTGAATCAGGTGACAATTAAAAACAAATATCCCCTGCCTAGAATTGATGAGATGTTCGATCAATTACAGGATGCAACCCATTTTTCAAAGATTGATCTAAGGTCCGGATATCATCAGCTGCGAGTTAGGGACCAAGATACATCAAAAACAGCTTTCACGACAAGATATGGGCATTATGAATTCTTAGTTATGCCCTTTCGGTTAACAAATACCCCGGCGGTATTTATGGCTTTGATGAACAAAATCTTCTCACCCTACCTTGATCGATTTGTGGTCATTTTCATTTGGTCACTTGACTCACCAAACTTCAAATTCAAGGTCCATTGACTCAAAGTCCAGGGATCATTGGACACACTTAAGATTCGAAGTTACCGAAGCAGTTGAAAATCACATGGAAGCTCCAAATTATACTTAGAAATGACGCTACAAAATTTCAAAGTATTTGGACTTCATTTGAATTCAAATTCAAGTTTCAGTAACTGTCTTCCAGCTCCTTGGGGTCACTGTAATTACAGATATTTCTACATGCCAGATCCAGTTAAAACTCCTGGAGGAAGCTCAAATTATATTCAGGAGGGGCTCTATAAAATTTCAAGTCAAGTGGATGTCATTTGACCCAAAGTCAACAAATATGTCAACTTTGGGTTAATGACTCTCAAGGCATGGGGCCATTGACCAAAGTCTTATTTCCAGATGACCAAAGTTGATGAAATTTGGATGCAAAGCTTAAGTCATACTCAGAAATAGTTTTGTAAATGTTCAAGACAGAAGGACTTCATCTAACCCTACTTTAACTACATATCAGCCAGGAGTCCGTGACCTCTAAGTCATGGAGGTCACTGATTAAAAATCTTACTTCTGGTAGGCTAAAGCTGATGAAATTCTGATTAGAGACTCAAAATATGTTCAAATTCAATTTTCCAAAGTTTAAATTAATTGAACATCATTCGAGTAAAAAACAAGCTGACTGCCTGCAACACAAGAAAATATTCACTTAGACATGTAACAAGTGTTTCACTGTTTGAAACCCTGCTTCCACAAATCCAAGCCAAATGAAATTTTTATGGACAGTTCAAGATACCCCTGACATCAATCCTTCCAAGCTTCGAATCAATCCAAGGTCATATGGTGTCACGACCCGAGCCCAGAATTCGGGGGTTAGCGAAAAGCTAAACCGGTGACACACGTACTCCCGTGCACGTGCACCCAAACCCAGTCCAGATGCACGCACACAAGGGATCTAACACGTGCAAACTAAGCGTACGCGGAAGCTGTACATATCAAAGCAAGCACAAAGGAAAATAAAATAGCGGAAGCCAAAGTAAATACGAAACGGAAAAGACAAAGACAAATACACTGAGATAAAACCGAATACACACCAAAATCAATATACACAAAATATACAGAATACAAGTCCAAAGTCCAAAGTCCAAATACAAGCTCTCAAAAACCAAAACGCAAAATTAAAGCCACTGGTATGCATGCACGCACTAGGCAGAAGTGATCAGGCCCACTCTGCCAGACCGGAGGGTGCCTCTACACTCGCCCCTGCAGCCTCCTCGACCGCCGGGGAGCTGGGCAAGGTATCTGTGCCTGCAACACCACAGACAACACAAATGAATACAACGATCCAGCAATTATAAGTAACAGGAAAGAAACACGCATAGTATCAAAGCGAATGAAATAGGGACAGAAGATTAAATACAGAGTCCATCTTAGTATGCTAAGCAAATCGTGCATAGGAGTAAAACATGATAATGGAATCAAAACATAGAATACTGAACTAGTTGGCTACTACGTTAACCATGTTCTCTCCAAAAGAGAGCAGAGCAGAGCAGAGCAGAGAACACCGCTGTCCAGGCCAAAGGTACAAGCGGGTCTCGGTTTCCTGGGTTCCGGGGTCCCAAGACAAAGCAACACTGCAGTTAAAACAGAGATACAGAGATCTACGCCAGAGGTAACCCCGTCGGGTATCCTAGGGCTGAGGCTGAGTAGAGCCAGACTAATACCAATCAAATCAAATCCATAGAAAGGGGAGATTATCCGCTTTGGACTCACCGATGACAAAGACCGGATCTTATCCTCACGTATTAACCTCTGGGCAGAGCCACCAGGGAATACCCAAAAATCAGAGATATACAAAGCCAGAGAATATACAAAGCATAGCATAGATCAAAACAGAGTACAGAGCGAAGAATAATACAGATATACAGAACGAAAGCAAAATGACTGAGGAATGCATAACATAGATTAACAGAACAGAGGGCAAAACCATAAACAATATGCAATGCATCTCAGATTAATACGGAATCAAGGTTCATTACAAGCCAAGTCTAATCTAGTTGCATCACTATCACTAACCGTGCATGTTGATGTAGTTTTAAGTTATTCGATGCACCGTTGCCATCCTAGTGTTGCAATATAATCCTTATGTGCATCGAAGTCCCTTAAACCAACACCCATGGGGAGGTGCTTAACAATGAGCAACACTCACATGAATAAGTCACAGCCTAACAGACTATTCATGCGCTCCAAAGAATCCATTTGGGCCGGTTTACGGGTATGGTTAACCTGTATTTGAGCCCTACAAGGTCACACCATTAGCCTAAGTTTAACTGATATTTAACAGGTCTTACGGTTTAGCCATGGGTGACCTACGGCTTAGCCGTGGCATCCTACGGCGTAGCCGCAATATGCACTACGGCTTAGCCGTGGTTCCCTTCAGAACACGGCTAAACTGTCAGCTTTTCCACCTCTGATCTGATACATCTCACGGCTGAGCTACGGTGGAGTCCACGGCTTAGCCGTAAACCATCACGGCTTAGCCGTAGCCTCACCGTAAGAACACTGATATCAGAAAAGTTTCGACTGATCAGAGATTAAATCCACGGCTTAGATACGGTTTGGTTCACGGTTAGCTTACGGCTCAGCCGTAGGACAAATTACGGCTTAGCCGTAGCCTAGCCGTAGAACAAACTCGAATTTGTCACTCTCTGGAATCTAAGCCGTACAGGGTTACGGCTTAGCCGTACAATACAGACGCGAATTCGGGAAGATTACAGAAACGAAATTTTGGTACAGAAACTGAATAAAACAAGCTCAACTGATTCTCATAGCTTAGAAAATGGCTGTAACACATGCTAAACAAAGAATAAGAGTGAATCAAAGCCATCAAACAAACACCCATATGTGTTATCAAAGCCTGTACTTATACTTGCCTCAAATCTGATAAAATCCTCTGAAATCAAGCTCCAAGCAACTAAAATCAAAACAAATCAAAGCAATCACACATGCATGAGATGAAGACAAAGCAACAGAGAATGGGAGAAGCAATTGGAGAAGAAGAAGAAGAAAGAATTGGAAAGAACCCACTTACCAAATCACAAAACATAACCAGAGAGAAGAGAAGAACCCAAATCCACGAAAGGACCCAATCTACAATCGATCAAGAGAAGTGAAGAGAAGAGAGGGAGAGAACGTGGGGGTGAGCTCTGGAGATTTCTCTGCATGCACGATGAGGAATGAAATGAGTAGGAGAGAGAGCCACCTGGAGGATGACTCAATATATAGGTTTTGAATGTTTAGGTCAAAGTCCGGTAAGTTTATACTAATTACAGTTCAAGTCACACGAAGGTCTAACTTCTCCAATTGACTCCAAACGGATCTGACACAGTTACGGAAATTGTCGAGCTCAACGAAATACATATGCTGACACCAAGATGATGCAAAGATGATATGAGCAAAGCAAAAGCAAAATTACGAAAAAAGGCTTAGAACTACCTATTCCAGGTCAAAGGTCACTCAACTACCTATCCAAGGCCCAAAACCAAGTCCAAAAGAAATAAACAAAACAAAACACACACTAATGAGCCACTAATCCGGCTCAAAGGGGATCGGAGTGTTACATCCTCCCCCACTAGGAATCATTCCGTCCTCGGAATGACTACCTACCTGCGCAAAGAGATGGGGGTACTGGCGCGCTAGCTGCTCCTCTAGCTCCCAAGTAGCCTCATCCGGACCATGATGTTCCCACAACACCTTCACCCATCTGATAGTCCTGGTACGAAGAATCTGTTCTCGTGTCCCAACGATGCGAAGCGGACGCTCAACGTAAGTTGCATTAGGCTGAATCTGGATATCATCGTAGCGAATCACATGGCTCGGATCTGGCACATACTTACGGAGCATCGACACATGGAACACATCGTGAACACCGGAGAACTCAACTGGAAGTGTCAACCGATAGGCTAAATCTCCAACTCGGCTCTTGACTTCGAACGGTCCTACATATCTCGGAGCTAACTTGCCCTTCTGACCAAATCGAACTGTGCCCTTCATCGGAGAAACTTTAAGGAACACCCAATCTCCAACTTGGAATGCTAAAGGTCTCCTTCGAGTATCAGCATAGCTCTTCTGCCTGGACCGAGCAATCTTCAGATTCTCTATCACTTTCTGCACCTTCTCTGTCGTCTCAGCAATGATGGTCGGACCATGGAAACTTCTAGTTCCAACTTCCTCCCAGCACACTGGGGTCCTGCACTTGCGTCCGTATAGAGCCTCATAAGGTGCCATACCAATACTCTCATGGAAGCTGTTGTTGTAAGCAAACTCACACAATGCTAGATGCGTATCCCATTCCTTCTCAAAGTTCAGCACGCTAGCTCGGAGCATATCCTCCAACGTCTGAATGGTACGCTCCGACTGTCCATCAGTCTGGGGGTGGTATGCCGTACTAAAACTCAACTTCGTGCCCATAGCTTCCTGAAATGCTCTCCAGAATGAAGATACAAAACGACTATCGCGATCTGACACAATCGATACTGGGTTACCATGCAATCTGACTATCTCGTCAACAAACTTCCTGGCCATCTCTGTGAATGTCATCCCTTTCTTGAACGGAAGGAAATGTGCTGACTTAGTCAATCTGTCCACTATGACCCAGATCGCATTATTCTTCCTACTGGTCGGCGGAAAACCGGAGACGAAATCCATCGTAATGTGCTCCCACTTCCACTGCGGAATGTGTAATGGATGTAATGATCCTGGAGGTCGCTGATGATCAGCTTTTACCCTCTGACAGGTCAAACATCTAGCCACGAACCCTGCGATCTCCCGCTTCATATTGTTCCACCAGAATCTATCTTTCAAATTCCTGTACATCTTCGTACTACCGGGGTGCATCGCATATCGGGCATCGTGCGCATCTGTCATCAACTTATCTTTCAACTCATCCACAGCGGGAACACACAATCTGTTCCTGAAGTACAAAACTCCATCTACTAGGCTAAAATCCGGTCGATCTGAAATCCGATCTCTGAACTTCACCAGGAGGGGGTCCTCAAACTGGCGATCCTTGATCTGCTGAATCACCTCAGGCTGAAACACGATGGTAGTAGCTAATGTCACCAATCCACCTACCATCTGAACCTCAGCAGGCTGATCACGCACAAGCATATAAAATCCTGCCAACACCTGAAGACTGTCTGTCCTCCTGCTAAGTGCATCTGCAACTACATTGCCTTTGCCTGGGTGGTACTTGATTGGAAAGTCGTAATCTTTGATGAACTCCAACCATCTTCGCTGCCTCATATTCAAGTCATGCTGATCAAACAAGTACTGCAGACTGTGATGATCGGAATGGACCTCAAACTTCACACCGTACAGGTAATGTCGCCACAACTTCAATGCAAATACAATGGCTGCTAACTCCAAGTCATGTGTGGCATAGTTCTTCTCATGTTCTTTCAACTGTCTGGATCCATAGGCAATCACCTTCTGATTCTGCATCAGTACACAGCCTAGTCCAACTCTAGAGGCATCGGAATAAATCACGAATCCCTCACTACCATCCGGGAGAGTCAACACTGGCGCCGTAGTGAGCTTTTCTTTCAACATCTGAAAACTACGCTCACACTTCTCTGTCCACTCATACGGGACCTTCTTCCGAGTCAACTGAGTCAGCGGGGCTGAGATCTTCGAGAAATCCTGCACAAACCTGCGGTAATATCCCGCCAAGCCCAGAAAACTCCGAATCTCCGTCACTGATCTAGGACGGGGCCAATGGACTACTGCCTCAATCTTAGCTGGATCCACCATCAATCCATCTCTAGAAATCACATGTCCCAAAAATGCAACTTGCTCTAGCCAGAAATCACATTTAGCCAACTTTGCATACAACTTGTGATCTCGAAGCAGCTGCAATGCCTTCCTCAGATGGTCTGTATGTTCCTCAGCAGTCTTCGAATAGACCAATATGTCATCTATGAAAACCACAACGAACTGGTCCAAGAAGGAAGTAAACACCCTGTTCATCAACGCCATAAAAGCTGCGGGTGCGTTCGTCAAACCAAACGGCATGACAAGGAACTCGTAGTGTCCATACCGAGTCCTGAAAGCTGTCTTAGGAACATCTTCATCCTTCACCCTGAGCTGGTGATATCCTGACCTCAAGTCAATCTTAGAGAAGTGAGCTGCACCCTGAAGCTGATCGAACAACTCATCAATCCTAGGCAATGGATACTTGTTCTTGATAGTCACTTTGTTCAACTGCCTATAATCAATGCACATCCGGAAACTGCCATCCTTCTTCTTGACGAACAAAACAGGAGCTCCCCAAGGTGAAACACTGGGGCGTATGAACCCTTTATCCAACAGATCCTGCAACTGTTTCTTCAATTCCAACAACTCTGCAGGTGCCATACGATATGGAGCTCTACTGATAGGTGCTGTACCTGGTACCACGTCAATAGCAAATTCTACCTCCCGAACTGGTGGCAACTCTGGCACATCCTCCGGAAAGACATCCGGAAACTCGCTGACTACTGGAATCTCACTGAGCTGTCGCCGATCTTTCTTTTCTGAAATGAATGCAAGAAATCCCTCACATCCCCTACGAAGCATCCTGTCTGCCTTACAAGCAGAGATCACACGTCTTGGGCACTTCATCTGGCTGCCCTCAAATCGGAATCCGCTGCCCAAATCAAAGTAGATAGCCTTGCTGTAGCAATTGATACACGCATGATATCTTGCAAGCCAGTCCATACCAAGAATCACATCAAAATCCAGTGTCGTGAGCAACACGAGGTCTACTGGGAGCTGATGACCAGCTATCCGCACAGCGCACTGAGGGTAGAAAACACTGCACTCCACCCGTTTACCAACCGGAGTGGATACCAACAACAAGTATGGAAGTGGTGTGGGTCGCTGTCGAAGCTGCACAGCAAAATGGGGTGCTACGTACGAACGCGTAGACCCGGAGTCAAATAAAGCTAAAGCTTCTGCATCGGAAATTAAAATTTTACCTTCCACTACCGTGGCCTCCTCCGCGCCCTCATGCGTAGCAGCATAGGCTCGGGCTGTCTGGCGATTCGGCTTCTGACCTGGGCGAGCTGGCTGAGATCTGCCCTGTGCTGTAGGTCCTGTCTGTCTCGTCTGTGGAGAGGACTGAAACTTCGGGCATTGGGCCCGCCTGTGGTCCGTAGAGCCACACCCGAAACAAGCCCCACTCTTCCTCCAACATCTGTCGGTGGGGTGATCCTTCCCACAGTGACCGCAAATCCCCTGAGCACTGCTCGAACTGCCCTGCTTACCCTTGAACTTCTTCTGGAACTGACTTCTGCCACTGAAACCTGCTGCCCTCTTAGCCTCTGTTCGCTCCTCCTCAAAGATGGCCTCTGCATCATAAGCCCTGTCAATAGCGTCATCCAAGGTAGCCGGCCACATACAAGCAACCACGTGGCGTTTGTGTCTCGGATTTAGGCCGTTGACGAAGCGAGTCACCTTCTTATGCTCCGTGTTCACCATATCCTCTGCGAAGTGGGACAACTCTGTAAACTTGTGTACATAATCTGCAACTGACATCTGTCTCTGCTGAAGGTTGAAGAATTCCACTTCCTTGGCTCGCTGAATATGGAGAGGCATGAACTTACGACGGAATTGCTGCTTAAAGGTCTCCCAAACTGTGGCACTGGGCATAGTCTGAAATGAGGTCTTAACACTCCTCCACCATGTCTTGGCTACACTCCGAAGCATAGAGGCTGTGAGAACTACCTTCTGCTTGTTACTGCACACGATCGTATCAAAAAGCTCTTCAGTCTGCTCCAACCATTGCTCAGCCTGCAATGCATCTTCTATCCCATGAAACTCGGTCGCCCCTCGCTTACGGAACTTGTCGAAAAGAGCATTTGGATCTGATTCCTTAGGCTGGAAAATCACCTGCTGATCTACATGAGGTGATGCTACTGCAGCAGCCTGACTCTGCCTATCTACCATGGATGCCATCTGTGCCTGTAATGACTGCATAGACTGCATCATCATCATCATGCGCTCCTCACTACTGATGTGTGGGGGTACTGATCCACTATCACCGTTATGGCCCTGTTGATTCTCATCCCTAGATCCTGATCCTGATGCCATCCTATAAAAGGAAAAGAAACACAACACACAAATATAAAATGCCCTGAGTTAGTCAAACCCCAAATCAACATATGAGACCTCGAGTCAAATAGTTGATAGCGTTATCTCACCACGATCTTAGATGCCTACATGCTTATAACTAGCATGCTCTGATACCATACAATACGTATGTCACGACCCGAGCCCAGAATTCGGGGGTTAGCGAAAAGCTAAACCGGTGACACACGTACTCCCGTGCACGTGCACCCAAACCCAGTCCAGATGCACGCACACAAGGGATCTAACACGTGCGAACTAAGCGTACGCGGAAGCTGTACATATCAAAGCAAGCACAAAGGAAAATAAAATAGCGGAAGCCAAAGTAAATACGAAACGGAAAAGACAAAGACAAATACACTGAGATAAAACCGAATACACACCAAAATCAATATACACAAAATATACAGAATACAAGTCCAAAGTCCAAAGTCCAAATACAAGCTCTCAAAAACCAAAACGCAAAATTAAAGCCACTGGTATGCATGCACGCACTAGGCAGAAGTGATCAGGCCCACTCTGCCAGACCGGAGGGTGCCTCTACACTCGCCCCTGCAGCCTCCTCGACCGCCGGGGAGCTGGGCAAGGTATCTGTGCCTGCAACACCACAGACAACACAAATGAATACAACGATCCAGCAATTATAAGTAACAGGAAAGAAACACGCATAGTATCAAAGCGAATGAAATAGGGACAGAAGATTAAATACAGAGTCCATCTTAGTATGCTAAGCAAATCGTGCATAGGAGTAAAACATGATAATGGAATCAAAACATAGAATACTGAACTAGTTGGCTACTACGTTAACCATGTTCTCTCCAAAAGAGAGCAGAGCAGAGCAGAGCAGAGAACACCGCTGTCCAGGCCAAAGGTACAAGCGGGTCTCGGTTTCCTGGGTTCCGGGGTCCCAAGACAAAGCAACACTGCAGTTAAAACAGAGATACAGAGATCTACGCCAGAGGTAACCCCGTCGGGTATCCTAGGGCTGAGGCTGAGTAGAGCCAGACTAATACCAATCAAATCAAATCCATAGAAAGGGGAGATTATCCGCTTTGGACTCACCGATGACAAAGACCGGATCTTATCCTCACGTATTAACCTCTGGGCAGAGCCACCAGGGAATACCCAAAAATCAGAGATATACAAAGCCAGAGAATATACAAAGCATAGCATAGATCAAAACAGAGTACAGAGCGAAGAATAATACAGATATACAGAACGAAAGCAAAATGACTGAGGAATGCATAACATAGATTAACAGAACAGAGGGCAAAACCATAAACAATATGCAATGCATCTCAGATTAATACGGAATCAAGGTTCATTACAAGCCAAGTCTAATCTAGTTGCATCACTATCACTAACCGTGCATGTTGATGTAGTTTTAAGTTATTCGATGCACCGTTGCCATCCTAGTGTTGCAATATAATCCTTATGTGCATCGAAGTCCCTTAAACCAACACCCATGGGGAGGTGCTTAACAATGAGCAACACTCACATGAATAAGTCACAGCCTAACAGACTATTCATGCGCTCCAAAGAATCCATTTGGGCCGGTTTACGGGTATGGTTAACCTGTATTTGAGCCCTACAAGGTCACACCATTAGCCTAAGTTTAACTGATATTTAACAGGTCTTACGGTTTAGCCATGGGTGACCTACGGCTTAGCCGTGGCATCCTACGGCGTAGCCGCAATATGCACTACGGCTTAGCCGTGGTTCCCTTCAGAACACGGCTAAACTGTCAGCTTTTCCACCTCTGATCTGATACATCTCACGGCTGAGCTACGGTGGAGTCCACGGCTTAGCCGTAAACCATCACGGCTTAGCCGTAGCCTCACCGTAAGAACACTGATATCAGAAAAGTTTCGACTGATCAGAGATTAAATCCACGGCTTAGATACGGTTTGGTTCACGGTTAGCTTACGGCTCAGCCGTAGGACAAATTACGGCTTAGCCGTAGCCTAGCCGTAGAACAAACTCGAATTTGTCACTCTCTGGAATCTAAGCCGTACAGGGTTACGGCTTAGCCGTACAATACAGACGCGAATTCGGGAAGATTACAGAAACGAAATTTTGGTACAGAAACTGAATAAAACAAGCTCAACTGATTCTCATAGCTTAGAAAATGGCTGTAACACATGCTAAACAAAGAATAAGAGTGAATCAAAGCCATCAAACAAACACCCATATGTGTTATCAAAGCCTGTACTTATACTTGCCTCAAATCTGACAAAATCCTCTGAAATCAAGCTCCAAGCAACTAAAATCAAAACAAATCAAAGCAATCACACATGCATGAGATGAAGACAAAGCAACAGAGAATGGGAGAAGCAATTGGAGAAGAAGAAGAAGAAAGAATTGGAAAGAACCCACTTACCAAATCACAAAACATAACCAGAGAGAAGAGAAGAACCCAAATCCACGAAAGGACCCAATCTACAATCGATCAAGAGAAGTGAAGAGAAGAGAGGGAGAGAACGTGGGGGTGAGCTCTGGAGATTTCTCTGCATGCACGATGAGGAATGAAATGAGTAGGAGAGAGAGCCACCTGGAGGATGACTCAATATATAGGTTTTGAATGTTTAGGTCAAAGTCCGGTAAGTTTATACTAATTACAGTTCAAGTCACACGAAGGTCTAACTTCTCCAATTGACTCCAAACGGATCTGACACAGTTACGGAAATTGTCGAGCTCAACGAAATACATATGCTGACACCAAGATGATGCAAAGATGATATGAGCAAAGCAAAAGCAAAATTACGAAAAAAGGCTTAGAACTACCTATTCCAGGTCAAAGGTCACTCAACTACCTATCCAAGGCCCAAAACCAAGTCCAAAAGAAATAAACAAAACAAAACACACACTAATGAGCCACTAATCCGGCTCAAAGGGGATCGGAGTGTTACATATGGGCCTCAAACAACTGAAATAAGGGCCCATTTTCATGAAAAGTCAATAGGCGGGTTAACCAACTTCAGAACATCAAAACAGGCTGAAATTTCTATGATACACTCAAAATAATGTTAAAAAGAATCCCTCTAAGTTTTATCAAAATTGGATACTGTTCGGGCCCCAAACAAGTAAAAATAGGTCACATATGCAAAAAATCCAAAATTGGATATGTCAGTGGCCGCGACTATGGTCACTAACACCTGTGAAGCGGTTCCCAGTAGTTTTCAACAATTTTCTCCATTTTATTTTGAGCTCCAACCTCCCATAACTCCATAAACCACCTCTAGAGTCTATAAAAAGAAGGTTTAGCACTTGGGAGAGGGTAACACACAAGTTCCACATAAGTTCTACAAGATTCAAGGCATTAACAAGTAAGTTTCCAAGAATTCACAAGGCATTTAGGTATAAGTTCCACAAAAGTTCTACAAGATTCAAGGCATTAACAATCGAGTTTCGAAGAATTCACAAGTCATTTAAGGCACTTCAAACAATCCAAGTCTATTTCTTTTTCTCATTCTCACTAACTTAAGATAAGAAATGGTTCAGAGGAGGAACTTAGAGAAGATGGTGTAAGAGTCATCAAGTATATAAAGAACCAATTCCTTTGGTTTTCTCACTTGGGAGGGTTTTGAGCCATTTTGGAAGTTGTGAATAAGCCTTTTTAGACTTCATTATGTTCATTTAAAGTTATAGGTTTAGAATGACATAACTTTGGCTCTATTTTGCTTGTATAAAGCACCCTTTTCGGATTTGTACAAAAAATAATCCGTAACCAAAAAGTGATGATTACTAAAAGTTTTAGTCAATTCCACAGCCAAATTAAACACTATTGGTGTTCATTCAACACTCCAAAAGTTGAAGAACACAAACTCCAGTACTCTGAAGGCATCATAGAAGCAAAATAGAGAAGAAATGAAGCAAATAGTGGCCATTTCAGCCACGGTCACCATTTCCCTATCTTTCTTTCTTTCTTTTTCAGTTTTTTTCATTCTTTTCATGTATTTTCTTGTAGTTTCCAAGTTTGGACCACATCTGAGACTAGAGGGAGGGTTGTAAATTTTCAAAACTTGTAAACAACCTGTATTCCCGCGGTTAGAGCATTTAAACCCATGTAAACAAAAGGAGATTAATGATGAATTGTAATTATTTCTTATTCTTCTTAATGCTTGAAGTGTATGGATGTTGGACTCGAATCCGTTGCATTTTGCATTACGTTTCGAACATGATCACCCACTGTACACCTGTCTTTTTGTCTATTATTTATCCTATGCATTGCAAGATTTGGAATAGATGATAGACAAGCCCTACCTAAACTTCTTACAAAAAAGTAGTAAGAACTAATTCTTATAGGATTATAGATATATGAGAAATTATCAAAATCTCCCCATATAAAAAAGGGGAGTTTATACCCCTTTCAACATGTCCAAAGCAAAAAATAAGGGATAACTACTTTTAAGGAGATGTTGATGACACGTAGTAAAATCTCATACACTAAAAAGGAGGCTTTTTTTTTTTTGAAAAATCCCCAACGAGTTATCAGTTGCTTACAGCGGATATGATATTGGCATCAGCAATGTAGTATTAGACCAACTTGGTCCTACATTATTGCTTTTCCGAACTCGTAGTATTCTAACAAGATGACAAGCGATCTTTAGCACCACGCTTTGCCAATGTTTTTAGGAATCATGGAAGCAAGTTTGTCCAAACAACTGCCCATACAACAGAGCCCACTATCCTTCAATTGATTCATCTCAAACTGAAACAGGAGCAAGAAGTAGAAAAGCATAAAATCATTGACCATTTGAATTCTCTCTCCCTTCCTGCACAAGAATACTCTTTAGAGTTGTAGAAAATTGCTAAAGAATTGCAAAAATACTGTATTGGGCACCCATTAGAAAATTGGGCTATTGATTCTCCTACTACCCATATTCCCATAATCCATAATATTATTGTGCAAGGAAAACTTTCAGACAAAAGCCAAAAGATGAAATGGAGCTTAGAAATCAAGTACTCCAAGAGTTACTTGAGAGAAAACTTATCAGACTATCAGAATCAAATTATGGCCTCACAACATTCATAGTCGCAGTCATAGTAAGCAAAAACGAGGAAAGCCTCAAACAACGATTGATTACATTCCTTTGAACAATGGCACTGTGGATATCAAGTGGCCCCTCCAAACAAAGAAAAGATAATCCAGAAAGTTGCCATCAAAAGAATATTCTCCAAGTTCGATTGCAAATCAGGCTATCACCAAATTAAAATAGCCAGTGAAGATATCCACAAAACGGCCTTCATCAATTAATAACCTTCAAGATTATTTGAATGCTTGTCTTGCCATTTGGCCTAAAAAACGCACCATCACAATTTCTAAGGCAAATGGATGATGTCTTCAAATCATCAAGTGAGTTTGTTGCTAACTATATTGATGATTTTTTTTTTAATTTTTTCTAACACAATGTAGGAACATCTCCAACAATTCCATCACCTTGTCCAACGCCATGGAATAGGCCTGTCTGCTTGCAATGACAAGTTCCAACTTGCTTGGACAGAAATTGAATTTCTTGGAGTCGTTCTAAAAAAGGTGAAAAAATCCATATGCCGCCCCATGTCCTTACTCAAATATCCAAATTCCCCAATGAATTTAAGGATAAGTTGCAATGCCAAAAGTTTCTTGGATGTTTAAATTATGTGTGAAGCCATATCCCTAAGCTGTTTCAAAAGACCAAGCCCATCCGAACTTCCATGATATCTAATCCCTTTGCATGGACACCAAAAGCTACAAATGCAGACACTTAACTAAAAAGCGAAGCCCAAAACCTGCCCCCTCTCGAACCAATCTTCTCAGGACCATTTGTTCTCTCAATAGATTCTTCAGATGACACATGGGTAGCAGTCCTTCTCAAAAAGGAACATGGTGAAGAAAAAATGTGCTGGTACACCAGTGGTTAATTCAAAGGAATGAACTAAATTTACTGGCTTGCAGAAAAAGAAATTCTTGCTTCCATATATGGATGTGAACAATTCTATCCATATTTAGTAGCAAAGCAATTCATACTAAGGACAGATTCCACCACATTGGCGTCCTTCATGAAAAGCAAATTTGTTTCTTCACCAAAATTACAAAGATGTGCATGGTGGTCGTATTGCTTTTCTCAATACAAGTTCACCATAGAAGCAATCACTAGAAGGCATCATTCTCTGCCAGATGCTTTGACACAAGGAATGAAAATGTTTCATAATATTGCCAATCCATGGACTAGATTGGCAATTTGCACTTCCCCTAATCGACAATTATGTTGCCAAGGAGTTCAGCATGTTTATCCTGAACTTGCAAGCACCTTAAAAGGAGAATATCCTTTCATTAACTACATCTACACCTCAGTTGGATGAGTTAGTTGTGATTGTAAACAATTTGAAATGGTTAGATCTTGAGGTTCGAATTATAATTGGCTTATTTCTCAAAGAGTTCTTGATGATATCATCCTCATCAAAAGGTAGCTGTATCCCAATAAAGTTTCTAAGATTTTTTTTACAAAATTATTAGGGTTCAACAAATGGGAACCACCACTGCATAGAAAGATCCAGAGGATAAACTTCACAAATCAACTACAGATTTACTATTATCAAGATGAGATGAATACTGAAATCAAATAGTAACCACCAACCCACTTGCTTGGATAATATTGGATCTTTTCGACTAGAAGCTCATGCCAGCTGATACTATTCAAAAAAGGGAACAGGACACTTTGATTTTTATGAAAAAGCTTACCTGGATACTATGCATACCTTGACTCAAGAAATGTTGATTTTTCTTCACCAATGAAATGTAGACGCAGTCAATGAAGGAATATTCTCCTTTTAAGGCACTTGCATGTTATGGATAAACATGCTAAACTCTTTGGCACCATAATTGTCAATCATGGGAAGTGCGAATAATTGCCCATATAGTCCATGGATCAACAATATTATGAAACATGTTCATTTCTCGTGTCAAAGCATCTGGGAGAGAATAATGCCATCTAGGGATAACATCTATGGTGAACTTGTATTAAGACAAGCAATACTGCCACCATGCATATCTTTGTAATTTTGGTGAAAAAACAATTTTTCTTTTCATGAAGGACGCCAATGTGGTGGAATCTGTCCTTGCTATTCATTGCTCTGCTACTAAATATGGATAGAATCTTTCACATCCATATATGGTAGCAAGCATTTCTTTTTCTGTAGGCCAATAATTTAGTTCATTCTTTTTGAATTGACCACTTGTGTTCGGCATAGCTTTTCTTCACCATGCAACTTTTTGAGAAAGACTGCTACCCATGTGTCATTTGAAGCATCTGTTGAGAGAACAAATGATCCTGAGAAGATTGGTGCGAGAGGAGGCAGGTTTTGGGTTTCGCTTTTAAGCTGGGTGCCTACATTTATAGGTTCTGTTGTCCATGCAAAGGGATAAAAAAAATCATGGAAGTTCGGATGGGCTTGGTCTTTTATTACAGCTTGGAGATATGGCTTCGCACATAATTTAAACATCCAAGAAACTTTTGGCATTGCAGCTTATCCATAAATTCATTGGGGAATTTGGAGATTTTTGTGAGGACAAGGGTTGCATATGGATTTTTCCGCCTTTTAGAATGACTCTAAGAAATTCAATTTCTGTCCAAGTGAGCTGACACTTGTCGTTGCTAGCAAACAGGCCTATTCCATGGCGTTGGATAAGGTGATGGAACTGTTGGAGATATACTTGCGTTGTGTTAGAAAATATCAAAAAAATCATCAATATAGTTAGCAACAAATCACTTGATGATTTAAAAATATCATCCATCCGCCTGTGAAATGGGGGAGTGCGCTTTTGAGGCCAAATGGCAAGACAAGCCATTCAAATAATTCGTCTGGTGTGATAAAAGCCACTTCGTGGATATCTTCGCTGGCTATTCTAATTTGGAGGAAGTATCATATTTGTGCTTGGGGAGATAACGCAGCTAGTGAGGTTATAAACATGGCGCAACAATTGCTCTCCCTCATCTCTACAACGAATTACAAACGAAAGTCTTCAAAGTCAGAGACTATGGGCAATGACGATTGCTATCTCAAGACGTATTTTTCCCTTCTGTTTTCTTTCTACTTCTGCTCTCAAGTGGAGGCATAGTAGAGGGAGAGAGATCTCTTCTTTTTCCTTAAGAAAGTGGTTCTATGTCAATCTCTGCAACTTAATGGACAAATAAAAAAATGGGAAATTTCTGGATACCGCAATTTGACTTATCTAGCAGCAGTCACAACTCAACCAAACCTTCAACCCTGGTGATGAAAAAAAATCGAAATTTTTTATGAACCCAGATGGTTTTTTCCCCCTCTTCTAAAACACTAGATAGTTTTTTCATATGGGTTATTTTCTTGCCTACTCAGTTAATTTTGCATAATCTCACATGGGTTCCCTTCAATTCCTCTGTTATTTTTTTTTTTTCTTCTTTTAAATTTGCAGAATTTCAAAGAACAACATCAATCGCAATCGGAAGCTAGGAGTTCATTTTCGAGCAACATGGATGAGGTGTTCACGAAGGGCGGCTTTGCCCAATAGTAAAGGCTTACCAATAGTGTCCTGGAAGACATAGGTTCAAGTCCCGAAAATGGCCTCTTCAAAATAAAGGTAACACTACGTACATCTTGCTCTCACCAGACTCCGCTATGTGGAAGCCTAGTACATTGGGCTGCCCTTTTTTTTTATGGATGAGGTGTTCACAAACGGTTAGATCCTTCCTATTAGTCCCTATTTAAGGATTTTCAATTTTGCAGAGTTGAAGAAGGCGACCAAGAGTTTCACTCCTGATACACTTCTTAGTGGGGGAGATTTCGGGAAGGTTTTCTAGGGCTAGATTGATGAGAAGGCATTTGCACCAGCTAAGGCTATAAGTGGGATATTGCTGTCAAGAAAAGGAATTTAGAGAACTTCCAGGGAAGGGAAGGGTGGCAGGTATTTTCCATCCAATCCAATACTCATTTGGCAAAAATTGAGGGAAGAAAAGAAAAAGAGAAAAAAACACACACACAAAGATTTATGTATGGGGCCATTTGATTTTATGGAATTAAATTCCTAGGAATTCTACAAAATGTATTTATGAAAGTAGTTAAAATTGAAGAAATGAATGTAAAGTTCCATAAATGGCTATGAAATTATCTCCCCAATAATGGAAAATGATGGAGGTGGATACTCACCCATCACTTTTTTTTTTTTTTGGCAACTCACATCACCCTTGTAAATTAAATGCCCCAAAATTACAACTCCACTTTATATCCATCACCCTTACCTCTTTACTGATCCTTTGTTGAACCCATTTGGTAATTAATTCCTAGGGATTCATATCATGCAAGCAAATGGTCCCTTACTGAAATTTCTCGTTTTATTTCCAAAAATTAGACTATGATTAAGGATGTAAGATGTCTCCCATATTTACTATTTAGATCATTTCTGTTAAAAGCAAAAACACCTTTCTCTCTCTTATTCTATTCATGTTATGCATGAATACTGTATATTTATTTTATTTATTTTTTTAGTTTCATGATTTTAATTTTGCTGTTATATGTTTTCATTTTATTTGTCTATGTTCCTTTATGCAGTTAGAGGTGAATATCTTGGGGAGGCTTTCTCATCCGAACCTTGTGAGACTTATGGGATACTGTTGCGAATACAAAGAACTACTACTTGTCTGAATTCATGCCAAGAGGGAGTTTGGAAAACTACCTCTTCAAAAGTAAGTAGTGAAAAATTGGCATTGCAGTTATTGTTAAAAGAAATCATGATTCAAGGTTATGATAATAAATACAGAGTGATCATCATAAGTTTTTGAACATCAATATTGTGCCTAAAAACATAATAATCAGAAAAATAAATCATCTATACCATAGTGCTAAAGCCAGTGGGCAGCTGTGATCTTGTTTGACTGACTAGGTGGGCTTAGATCTCAACTTTCTTGTCCTTATTCTCTGAACAATTTTTTTTTATTTTGAAATCCAGTAGGGTTTAATATCCATTAAGAAAATCTTGTTTCAATCAATGAAAACTTATCCCAATGCAATTTTTTTTACTATAGGAAATTAGGGAGTGGCTCTTGTCTTAATGGTTTAAGTTGGAAACAACTCAAGAGGACTACCATGTGGCTGTGTTGTGAGTCCTAACTACCATGAGTTTTTGTCATGTTTGAGAGACCACTTGATTTTCCAATAGTTGTCACAGACTCATAGTCATGCTATCATTTTCGTAATTATTATTTTACTTCCTCATCAGATGCCAGTTAAAAAATCTGAAACTGTAATTGTACCCTACTGTATAGATTCGTATTCATATGTTCCTAAAAATTATGGCTATAACCGACTTATGCATGTCAATGCAAATCCCATGATATTGGAACAGTCTATTTTCTTCTCATAGTGAACTCAAGTTCTGTTTTGGAGTGAAGAAAGCGGCCTCAATTCTCTAGTCATGTCGATAGTTCTGATCCAACAGTGTACCTATACAATGCAAATTTTACTCTCTTGCATTGGAAGTTACTATTTGGTTACCTGCATAAATGATCAATTTATCGTTGTGAGACACTGTAAAATGTTGTCTCAACCTTGCACAGGTACATTTCAGACTTTTTTTTTTTTTTGGTTTTTTCAATTTTCATAGAATCACATCCATTATTCATGTTTCTAAAATGATATACCTTCTGTAGGAGCTCTCTTTCAACCACTTTCATGGAGCATGTGGCTTAAGATAGCAATAGGTGCAGCTCGGGGCCTTGCATTCTTACACTGTTCAAAAAGGAATATCATATATTGTAATCTTACACCATCTAATATATTGCTTGATTTGGTGAAGTCTTCAATCCTAATTTCCTTTGTGTGTGTTGGGTTTATGGTTGATATATTTTTTCTCTTTTTTAATCTTGTGTTTGTTTTGGGTTTATGGTTGATATATTTTTTCTATTTTTTAATCTTCTGCAAATCTATAATGCAAAAATTTCTGATTTTGGGTTTGCGATGAATGGCCCACAGGGTGAAGCTTCACATGTCTCCACAAGAATCCGGGGCACTCATGGTTATGCTGCTCCTGAATATTTGGCTACAGGTAATACCGGTTCTTCTGTAGCAACCTTCCTTGCTGCAAGTTCTTATGATTTTTGTGCTCTCTTTTAATGGTTTTCATCATAGTGGGCTTTGTTTATCTTAAACTAATCTCAAGCTGGTATTTTAGTTTTTATGCATGGATGGATGTTGTCATGATCCGAAATCCAATTTCCTGAAGACAGAAAAAGTCTACTTTTCAAGTCACAAATAGTATTTTTTTGCAAACATGAGATTAGGTCATATTCAAAATATTTTCAATGGAAACTTTCAAACAACATAACGGAGCAAAGAAAATTTCCTAACTTCAATTAATAATGATAATCACAAAAGTAGATAATCAAATTCTACTTAATAAAATTCTAGCCAAAAACAAGGGCCTTATTAAAATATCATCATAAATGAGACACTAATCAAAAGTAATTTGTGATGAGTCCTCTTGCACAGAGCACGATGTCTCTAGACTACATCTGCGCTTCACTCTTGGTACCCCTGTGGTTCCTCATCAACTGGATTTCCTTCCTGGTTTTCATTTGCGCGTTTGTCAAGTACAAGCACCAATTGTAGTACTTCAGGTTTTTGAAAAACATAGCAGGTAAGCTATCCAAAATTCATATTTCATACAAGTTCAAAGTAGAATAGATATCAAATAAGATTACAGAGTGTCAAACGTTATAGCCTAGGAAGCACGGACACCTCTCTGGGGCCGGCGTGTCCGTGTCCGACACGTCTGGGACACGGACACGCTCCGGACACGCTCGAACGCGTCTGGGACACGCAAAAAGTATCCTAATTTTTAAATTTTATTTTTTTAAATTTCGGACACGACTCGGACACGGCCCGACACGGCCCGACACGGATCGGACACGGCCCGACACGGATCGGACACGGCGGCCCAACAGCAATCCCACGCCTTTTGCATTAAAATTAGAAAAAAAAATGAAAAGGGGGCTAAATGAAATTTTAAAGTAATTTAACCCATTGCTTTTAGCATTAGAATTAAAAAGCAAGAAATGAAGAGGGCTTAAATGAAATTTCAACCCAATATAACCCCAAGCCTTCGATTGAAACTCAAAACCCTCTGCGCCTCTGAAGTTTTCCCCAAATCCTCTGCCTGCCTCTGCCTCCGCCTCCCGCTCGGCGAAACCCTCGCAGCGAAAACCAGCGGTGAGATCGCAGATCCCATCGACGCTCCATCGCGTCTGCGAAAGCCAGGAACCGTGGGAAGAAACGCCATCACCGTCCGAGGCTGTCGACGAGCAGAGGGAAGAGATCGTGGCTGTTGACGAGCAGAGGGAATAGATCGTGGCTGTCGGCAGTGGATCTGAGCAGGGAAGGAAAAAAAGAAGAAGAAGCAGCAGCGGCAGAAGAGGAAGACCCACAGTCTGCAGAGAAAGAAGCACCGTCTGCAGAGAAAAACTCAACGTCTGCGGGAAAGAGAAGAAAAAGGAGAAGGAGAAGAAGAAGAAGAGAGGGAAAGGAAAACCCACCGTCTGCAAAAAAAACCCACCGTCTGCAAAACCCACCGTCTGCAAAAAAAACCCACCGTCTTGCTCACTGCAGAGAAAACCCACCGGCTCCAGGTATTTATTTTTGCAGGTGTGTGTGTGTGTGTTTTTTTTTTTTATATCTCCTGCTCGGTATTGCTTCTGCTGATTTTTTTTTTTTAATATCTCCTGCTCAGTAGATTTTTTTGTACTTCTCCTCGGTGCTCCTGTCTATGAAATCATTTCCTTTCATTTTTTATTTTGCTGCTGCCATCAATTTTTTATTTTGCTGCTGCCATCACTTTTTATTTTGCTGTGCAATACCATTTTATTTTGCTGTGCAATGTCATTCTTGTTTGCTGTGCAATGTCATTTTATTTTGCTGCCATCATTTTTTTTATGAAATGGTGTTGAAAGGCTTGCCTGCCTTTACCTTTGCATTGCCTGCCTTTTGCTTGTACGTGGCTTTTTTCTTCCTGCTGTGCACTACACGTTTTTTTTTTTTTTTGGTTAATGCTGGAAGCTTTCTTCCTGCGCTTGCCTTTTTTTTTTTTTTTTGCTGTTGTCTGTTGTTAATTGATACTATGGGACATGTCCTATTAATTTGTTAATGCTGGTGCCTGGTGCTAATTTGCTGTTATATTATATAGATTTGGAATTTGGCAATATGAGTTCCATTGGTGGCTCTGGCTCACACCCCCCCAATGAAGAAGATATAAACAAGCCTCTGTGGAGATATGTAACCAAGTTTGATAAACTTAGTGATGGAGGGGGAAATATTACTTGGCAATGCAATTTTTGTAATCAAATAAAAAAGAGTTCATACACAAGGGTTAAGGCTCACTTGTTAAAATTGCCTGGTTGTGGGATTGCTGCATGTTCGAAAGTTACATCAAAAGATATTTCTGAAATGCAAAAATTAGAAGAAGAAGTAAAAGTGAGGAGGACGGCCAATGCACCAAAAAAAGTACCTTTACCTGTGCCTAGTGTTTCATCTAGTTCTGATTCGATGACTATGATGAGTATGATGCAAGGAGGGTTTGACTGAAAGAAAAGAAAGATAAGTGGTGGGAGTGGAAGTGGAAGTGCAAGTCCCATTGAGAAGGCATTTAATTTAGCAGCTCGTGATCAATTACATGCTGAGATTGCTAGGATATTTTATTCGGCGGGTTTACCATTTCACTTAGCAAGAAACCCATATTTTGTAAATGCCTTCACTTTTGCCGCCAACAATCCACTTGTCGGTTATGTGCCTCCGGGGTACAATTTGTTGAGGACCAGTTTGCTCCAAAGAGAGAAGGCAAATATTGAAAGATTGTTGCAACCTATCAAAAGCACGTGGAAAGAAAAGGGTGTAAGCATTGTGAGTGATGGGTGGAGTGACTCACAAAGGAGGCCATTGATCAATTTCATGGCTGTGTCGGAAGGTGGGCCTATGTTTCTTAAAGCTATTGATTGTTCAGGTGAAACAAAAGACAAGTATTTCATTGCTAATTTGATGAAGGAGGTCATTAAGGATGTTGGGCATGAGAATGTGATTCAAATAATTACTGACAATGCTCCAAACTGTAAGGGTGCGGGACATATCATTGCAACAGAATTTCCTAACATTATTTGGACACCATGTGTGGTCCACACCCTCAATCTTGCATTGAAGAACATTTGTGCAGCAAAAAATGTTGAAAACAATCAATTGACATATCATGAATGTAGTTGGATATTGGAGATTGTTGGTGATGTTATGCACATAAAGCATTTTATCATGAATCACTCTATGAGGTTGGCCATGTTCAATGAGTTTGTTCCTTTGAAATTGCTTTCTGTGGCTGACACACGCTTTGCTTCAGCGATTGTCATGCTGAAGAGATTCAAACTTATAAAGCGTGGTCTCCAAAGTATGGTTATAAGTGACAAATGGTATCATTATCGAGAAGATAATACAGGGACAACAAAATTTGTAAAGGACAGGTTGTTAGATGACATCTGGTGGGATAAAGTTGATTACATTCTTTCCTTCACAACACCCATTTATGATATGCTTAGACTTTGTGATACGGATAAGCCTTGTCTTCATTTGGTATATGACATGTGGGATACAATGATTGAAAAAGTGAAGACCACAATATATAGGCATGAAGGGAAGCGGACTGATGAGTCATCCTTATTTTATGATGTGGTACACCAAATACTTGTTGATCGTTGGAACAAGAACAATACTCCACTCCATTGCTTGGCACATTCTCTGAATCCTAGGTGAATTCTAGTCCTCAGCTTTTCACTTTTCAGCTGTTTCCTCTTAGATAAGTTATAAGTATTTCTTAACATATTACACCTTTTCATCATATAGTAATTTTGAAATCCTTCTCTCTTTTATTGAAGGTATTATAGCGACGAATGGCTTCAAGAGGACCCGAGTCGAGTTCCTCGAGATCAAGATGTGGAGGTTTCTAGAGAGAGAAAGAAATGTCTTGTCAAATACTTCCCCACTTCCGAGGAGCGCACAATGGTTAATATGGAGTTTGCCAATTTCTCACTTAGGACGGGGGAATTTGGGGAGTATGATTCTTTACATGATCGATATCATATGGACCCAACAAGTTGGTGGGCCATCCATGGAGCATGTGCACCTATGCTTCAACGCTTGGCTTTCAAGCTACTTATGCAGCCTTCTTCTTCATCTTGTTGCGAGAGGAATTGGAGTATATACTCCTTTGTGCACTCCGTGAGAAGGAACAAGATGATGCCAAAACGTGCCGAAGACTTGGTTTTTATTCATAGCAATTTATGTCTTCTGTCAAGAAGAACCCCACAATATATGCAAGGGGAGACTAAGATGTGGGATATTGCTGGGGATTCATTTGACTCCTTAGAAGATGTTGGGGTGCTTGAGGTTGCTAATCTTCCACTTGATGAGCCAGAGTTGGAGACCATGGTCTTTACAGATGATGTTGATTGTGATAAAGTTGTTGGTGATGATGAGGCAGTTGAAGTTGCATCAAATGACTGAAATTAGCATTGAATTAGCTTCTTTTTTGTTTTTTGTTTTGTTTTGTTTTGTTTTTTTTTTTGTTTGGAGGAAAAAGGGAAAATCTTCCCTTTTCTTTGTAAGGATTTTATGGTAATATGGATATTTTATGTTTAACGATTATGAATTATGTTTTAGTGTTGTATTCAATGTATTGAATGTTGATTTTTTTTATTCATTATATATATTAATAAATATATATTATTAATTTATTAACGTGTCCCCGACGTGTCCGTATCCTACTTTTTTGAGAAATGCCGTGTCGGCGTGTCCGTGTCGTGTCGTATCCTTGTCCCGTGTCCGTGTCCGTGCTTCTTAGGTTTTAGCCTACATACCCCTTTCCCATCCTCTAGTGGCGGGGAACAAATTTTACCATGACATTATAGCGGCCCAATTTAATCATGGTGAGAACAAATTATTACCGGTACCCAATTTCAATAGCTATGGCCATCAAATACAAATGCAAATATGGTACTAAAGTGAAAGTGGGTTGCTTCCAAATCAAATTACGAATCCGCAGATGGTTTCAAATTATATAACCCTTACATAGTATCATCCCATACATACTAGGTTTAGAGAGCCTAGTGGTGTTGACTTAAGATTCCAACTGATGGTACAACTGACAAATTCTATATAAATATGAACAATAAAGGTACTACTCCATATTACAAATTCAATCCATCCAAGTAAACCCAATTCCAACTTGTAGACCTTCCTAGTTCCAGCTTAAACATCAAAGCACGACAAATAGGGTACCTAGATTTGTTGAATTGTGACTCCATACTTGATTTAGAATTAGCAGGGATACAAGTTTGGGCTCAAGATTCAGATTTGTTAAGTTTTACCCTTTCATAAACTCTTGATAAGAAATCATGGACAAAAATGTAAATTTACAAATTTAGGCAGTTTTCATTGGCAACCTTGTTTTGCTAGTACTTTTTCATCCAATGTTCAAATTCGATGATCTATATATCAATCTCGTACCACTTGATGAAATGAAGCCATATGTTCAAAATCTCCAACTTTCAACATTCTTTGGTCCTAAAAAACTAGTCTAAATATTTAATTCCTTTTTCTAAACATCACCATTTTATCCCTAGGTCACATTCGAATATCCCCTCTAATCCCTAATTACGTATACAACTACTATCCTACCAAAAACTAGTGTTTCCTAGGTTCAGTCTAGATTTCATACAAAACTGTGCAAATTGGCATAACACAAATAGCCCCCAGGTCACATTTGAATATCCCCTTTAATCCCTAATTACATATAAAACTACTATCCTACCAAAAACTAGTGTTTCCTAGGTTCAGTCTAGATTTTATACAAAATTTCGCAAATTGACGTAACACAAATAGACATGCTAACATACTAGGATACATGTAAATACACACACACACACACACACACACACACACACACACACACGAAATTGACTAACAACCTACAATACCAAAATCAGTTATGAATTGTGAATATTACTTCATAAATTATGTCAAGCATAGTCTTGGATTGCCTTCTTCATGCAAGTCCTATGCTAATTTAGCCCTATAATTTCATGGGATCCCCCCACGGTTAGCTAGTACCTTGCATGATTTAGGCACGGTGAAAATCGCACCAGTGGCCAACTGCTAAGTATGGTCTCTCCATTGCATGCATAGTTAGGGATGTTTAGCATTGGTCCCTTTTGAATTCTAGGTTTTGAGCCTTTTATTTGTAATACCCATTCTCCACTTTCCATCTTAAACATATATTAGGATTTTCTAAAGGTGAGTAAATACGAACCAATCAATAAGAATTTAGGGTTTGTTTACTTGCGTTATAGTTGAAAACAACAAAAGTCCTTGCATTAGATCGAAGCCCTAAGTCGATTCCTTGTTTCCTTGCATTTTCCCCAAACTCCAAGTTGTTTAGGGCTTCCAATCATAGTTGTCAATTCCGTTCAATTTCGGCCGGAATTGGCCAAAACGTTCCAGAATTGGCCTTGGGCAGAATGGAATGTCACCCGAAAAGGTTTTTATCCCAATTCTCACCCATTCCGGTCATTTCAGTCCCAATTCCAGTTCCAATTCCAGATCAATTTCACCTTCATTCCGACTAAGGTTTCATACTTCCATTTATATGTGGTAAAAACTAGAAAATAATCAATTGTAGAGCGTAGTTTAATTAAGTGATGTAAGTATGCATTTTTAGTATTATTTTAGCATTCAACTATTTGTTCAAACTTAGGTATTCTTTTTATTTATTTATTTTCATGTAGTTTAATCTAAGTGATGTAAGTATGCATTTTTAGTACTATTTTAGCATTCAACTATTTGTTCAAACTTAGGCATTTTTATTTATTTATTTATTTTCATTTCTCAAGCGTGCCTTTTCCAAAACGGAATATTGAAATTAATAGGAATGCCAAAATATTCCACTACATGGTCAAACTGGAACGGCGACCGGAACAGAATTGACAACTATGCTTCCAATTGTGAAGCCCCACTTTATTTGAGCTTGTGGAGAGAGAAATCCAACCACCAAAAAGTCACCCCTTCTCTCTTGGCAACTTTCTCTCTCTCCTGCCTCTCTCTTTATGTGGAATGCAAAGAGTGTGCATGGGTTTTGAGTTATAGCTGGGTTAGAGAATTTATAAACCTTAAATAAAGAATTTGAGTGGGAACTTTGTTACTTTATTAGCAAGCATTGCACCAATGGGACTTTTTTTTTTCTTCCGTTGATCTGGTCAAGTGGTTGGGAGTGATAAAGGACAGGGCACCCACCAAGGATTGAGCCGTGGTGAGCTCTATGGGAGCGGGTGTCTTATCTACCAGGACAACCCTATATTCCCCAATGGAACTTCTTTCTATACTAGGATTTCCTTACACCATTTAGATTAATTAAATAATGCTAAAACAAAAGGGAATGAGCGTGTACAAGAAAAGCAGTGTTACTTGCACACGTGGGTTGTTGCAAAACTGCAATAACTTTCCTATTTATCAACATGTAATTAGTTACATTTATTTGTTAGCAAAATGTTCCACTTGCTTAATTAAATAAAAAATTTTAATTACTTGTAAAAACCTTGATAACCTCTCCGAATGCAGAATTCCGGTGTAGTAATAAAACCCATTGAGTATGGGGTAGATCCACAAAGAGCTTATGTTAATCAAATTCCAACTTGGACGTGTCCTAAATAGAATCTAACACGATCCTAAATAAAACCTATATAAACCAATTTCCTTCTTTCAAAAGAATTACGAACTTTAAAAACTCTCCTAAACTAAAAACCCTAAAACTAAAAAAATTCCTAAGTAAGTTGCTGCATGACTAAAACACAAAATAGAACTTTCAAAAATAAAACAAAACAAATAAAAAAACTAACAAAAAGTAAACTATGCTACTCAATGCAACGCTGCGAGGTATGAATGCAATGTTAGTGGTAGTTTCCTAAATTAACTATGGTTCTAACCTAATGAAATATGCAAATTAACTTTGCTAAAACCTATTTCAAATCTGAATGCAACTCTCTAAATCCTAACATGATGCATTATGAGCAATGCAAAAAATAAAAATCATGTTACTCAATATTCAACTAATGCAGAATTTTAACTAGTGTGCAATGCAAACTTTGCGAAATATGCTACCTAACCTAATGCAGTCCTAACCAAGCTTAATGGCTGAAACAAACACCTTAATGATGCATGAAACTAGAAAAAAGAACGGCAACTAAAAAGGATGTAAAACAAGAAAAATATGGATGAAACAATATGACTAGTTTAAAAGAATGCAGTGCCGATTTTTTGTGTAACTCAACAATTTGGAGCACTTTTAAACACCTGAACCAGAACTGATTTCAGGTCAAATCTGTAGCAAAAACTTGTATTTTGAAGATGCCTTTCAGTTCTACAAATTTTCCATTTACTTTCCAACCTTAACTAGTCATGAATGCAGGAATGAGTAACATGTTTAAGTTGCCAAAACAGGTACAGAAATTCAAATTTTATTGCTTTAAAAGTGCAATTCCAGAACTGAATCATGTGTGAAATCACCATATTAATCATGCTTTTCAATGCTTCTAATCCATCACAACTGATCCATAACTTGCCATTTACAAAACCTAGAAACTGTGCATCATATAGGCATATTATTGAAAAAAAATCCAGCATAATTTCAACTAAGTGGACCTCCCATATTCACATTCCAAATCGATTTTTAAAACTTCTAATTCAATTCTCAAATTTGTTGTGATTCAGCCCTCAAACATGTAGAAAAAATACTACTAATGCATGCAATGCTTTATACTGTCAGCCATAAACTGGTCCTAATCTAAACATCAACACAACAAGAACACAAGTGTAAAAATAAAAACAAGCGTAGAAATTATATTTAGTAATTGTAAGAAATTTAAATGTAGTAAGACATGAATTTAAATGTAGTGTGCCTAAAAGTAAATGTAGTAGTGCAGAAATTTAAATGTAGTAATGCTATTCTCTTGAATTTCTTTCTCAATCAGGCTTAAGATCACTAGAAGTACGTGCCTAGAACCTTGCTTTTCATCTTGGGTCGTCAATCCAAGTGAGATGAACTAAACTAACATGCAAAAAACGTGGGATTTCAGGGTAGGGCTCTACTCATCCTATGGTTCAAAAAATTACTCTTTTAACTCTAACTTGCATTGCCTGCCATCACACAATGAATTCAAAAAACAAAGTGCATGTTGGAGGATACTAAATTAAGATATTAGTTGTGAGATAGCATCCCTCTACTAACCTTACCACAATGCACATTAATTAACCCTTGTGAAAAGGCCCATAAGACTAGTATCAAAATATCACAAGAAAACGAAAAGAAAACTTAAAAAGAACAACAATTTTATTACTAATATATAACTTCTTACAAATTATAAAAAAACTAAAGAGAAGAAGAAGATTATACATTCGGATAGAGAAAGCCTCTTTCTAGTTGAACAATTAAGGTTGGTGGTTTGGCCTTTGAGAAGAACCTCCTTGACAAACAAGATGAAGAGAAGAAGAGGTGGAGAAGTAGAGTAGAATTTGCTCTAGAAGAGGGAGACTCCATCCATGAGGAGCGCATGCTCGAAGTTTTTGGCCCTTTTGATCCCTCTTGTATACAAACTTCTTTAGCAACTCTTGTCTTGGACTCTTAGATAAAACTATCTTTATTCTCACTAATTCCAGCAAGTAAGAGGTTGTGGGACCCCTTTGGGCATGCATCTCAATGTATGTGTGGGTCCCTCTCTATGTACACAATTGTCATCTCAAGTAAAAATTTATGCACTAACATACAGAGACCATTTCTTCCTCATTTTAGCTCCGATTGACGTAATCTTGGGCTCTACGGATATCTACTCGAAACAAGCTTTCCAATGGGGTGTGGATTTCCCTTATTTGACATCCGGTTTAAAAATTATGATCTCTTTAAGTTGAGCTGTTATGACAAAAACGGGAATAATTTCAAATTTCTTTCTCACTTTAGACTTTATGTTGTATAAGGTTTGAAAGAGTGTAAGGGATCTTTGCTTTCTAAAGATAGGATTGTTATCCAATAGTAATTGTTCATAAAATCTTCTAGATTTATCTCTTTCCAATCCTCAACGGTGGCCCCACATGTGATGAACCATTGATCTTCATTCTTCAAATTCTTTATGATCTTCAATTGGAGATTCTTGCATTGAAGTGGACCCCACTTTGACCTTGGCTAGAAGAATGGCGAGTTGCATGGGCCAGAGTGGGATGTCCCACATATATTTGATCTCTTCAAAGACTCTTTCTCTTCTTTCATTCTTCTCCCACTTTTATTGGATAATTAAAGACAATTAAAAGATAAACTCTTTTAATTAATTTTTTAACAATTTGATTTCAAATTCCATGAGGGAGTTAGACATCCACTTGGGCTCTTTTTTTCTCCTATGACTTTGAGTAAAATTTTCCTCTTTGCCTTTTGCAAAGACTCTTATCACCAAAAATTTTTATCAGTGATTTTTCTGGAACTTCCTAAAATTATCTAGAAGATAATTTGAATTTGTGCTTGCATGAGACGTGGGACCCCCTTTTAACCCCCTTTTAACATCCATGCATGTGTTACTCACATGAGGTCCTTAGGATGCTCATTTTCTTCCTTAATTTTCTCTTCTTCTTTTCGTGAAAATTTCTTGAGATTCTTCTTCATCTTGAAATGAATTCTTCAACGCAAGTCTCACAATGAATATCTTTGATTGAGAGTGGGCCCCAATCAGTCTCCAAATGCAACTAGAACTCCTTCAACTAAAATTTGTGGGTTCCAATTTTAGCGTTTCCTGCAAAAATAACCACAATTCAAGTGTGACCAGAATTATAATGCAACTGGGATTCCTCATGAAGAGTCCTGATTAAACTAGGATTCCACAAAATTTTAGAATTTGAAAGAAAATGTTAGGAAAATAAAGAAAATGATGGATTTCATGAATTCATGCTGAAGAATGTAGAAAATGGGTGATTTAACTTGAAATTTTGAGTTTGATGCTCAAATGCATTAAAGCATGAATCTCAGTTAAAATAGTGTATTTAACCTAATTTGAGTCCATAAATCTGGATGAAATGATGCACAAATGATGCAATTTTATGGACTCATCAGGCATTTGGTATTGTCGTTTGGTGACTAGGGCCTATTTGGCTTATTCACTAGTCCAGTTTTCTTTGAACTGGTTATCCTGTTTAGGCACGTTTGTATATTGTGGAAGTAGTGAAACATCGTGATAATACTTTTTCAAAGTCATCTCAATATTCAAATTAGGTTTGTAACTGGTCTGTTTGGAAATATAGCTAGAAACTCACTTCAATGACAAAGGATGGCCATGGAACCTTGTGGAGGTATTTGTGAACATCTATTGGAAGGCCTTGCTCATATAGTTTCAGTCACAAACATTGTTGACTATTTTTTACAGGACAAATTGTTAAAACTAACTATTATGAACTCTATTAGAAGGAAATCTTAACTACAATGAAAATGAAATTGATGAGAAAAGTGATGATCTCAATAACTATTGACATGATGTGTTAGAGCTAGAAGTTTCATGGTGACTTCCTAGTTCCAACCCTTGTTATCACTTACTCTAGGTTTCAAATTGGTTCAACAGTCTATTCGAATATAAAGTTAGAAGAGCTAATAATTATCATTACTTATTCCTTTCTGGTTATAAAACTCTACTTGAAAAGTGTAGTAGCTATGAAAGGGTCGTAGATTGCTTGCATCAGAGGAAAAATAATACAATTTATTTCTTGCTTGAAAAATATCTCAAATGGTTGAAATTCTTTTGATCTAAACAATGATAAATGTACCTCCATCAATGTCAACCAGGCCATCTGTACGCAAAGAGCGATGTATATGGTTTTGGGGTTATGTTGCTTGAGATACTTTCAGGCCTATGGGCAATTGACGAAAAGCGTCCATCTATAAAACAGAATTTGGTAGCGTGGGCATAGGCATATCTATCTGATCGGAGGAAGCTGTTATTATGGGTGATGGATGAGCAGCTTAAAGGCCAATACCCATCCAGAGGTGCAGTTCAGGTGGCTCAGCACATTCTCAAGTGTCTTGTGTCTGACCCAACAAAGCGTCCATCCATGGCAAAAGTGGTTGAAACATTAGAGCAGATTCAGACCATAAAGCATATGCCCATACCAAAAAAAGCAAAAGGCCAACCCTGTGCGTCTTGCTTACCACAATCACTTTGACCCCATGCACAAAGCTAATTACAAGGATGTTGATGGTGAAAGCAATCTTCAAAATTAAGGTAATCTATTTCAACAAAAACAGTTATAATGACAGTGCCTATGTGCATATCCAATTGTTTGTGCTTATTGGACAACTTGTGTAATCTCATTGTTATTGTTACTTTGCTTTTTGTTAATTATGAATTATGGGTGTGATGATTTATGTCAATGAACAATTGGATCATGGAGTAAAATGATTGTAATGTCTAATGGAAGTTTAGCTGTTTTCTACCTCAAACTTATAAATGATCAAGACTTGAATGTAATAAAATGCATACAATGCTAACAATAGGAAATCATTTAGATGTGAATTAATTCAAACAAATAAAACCCAAATTTCATTTCAATGCCCATTTCAAAGGCAAGAGAGCTTGAAATAGTTAGGATATGGAAAATCATCTAATTTGTGCATTAGAGTATTTTCTCTTATCCAAAAGATCCCTTCGTCAAATTGGCCCTAGCCAACAATATAATTTTTGTAGTAGAGAGCAAATCAAGCATGTACTTAGGCAAGTGGCCCAAGGAGAGAGGGTGAGTCGATAGCACAACCTCCATAACCGTAGCCTTAACCAACTGCACTACCCCTTTGTGTTGTTACCTCAAGAGTTAGTCGCACCCTAACTCCTATTGTGATATAACTCAAGATTTTTCCAAAACCAATACAAGAAACTATGTTTATTCTAATCAGTATATAACTTTAACAAGTAATTTTCCTGTGATTCTTTGAACTATATCTTGGGGCTCACCTTGTGTGATATTACTGACTAATTATATAACAATCACCTTATGAAACTAGCCGTACCACACTCCGACTAGAGTGTTGTATATCTTCAAATTAATTATTTGTGTAAAACATTACTCATATTTTACAAATGATCAATCTTACGGGAAGTAATCTTGAAATAAAATTTGGGACACCACCCATAAATTAATAGCTGCATGATTAAAACAGGACAAATCAAGTAAAGGCAGTGCTCCATTCATGATAAATAATTAAAAATCCTTTCATTCGGTTATTTCTCTTAGAGTATGTTTCTTTGCATTGAATATACAAGAATTAAATCCATAGGAATTAGCCAAATAAACTTTACAAACAAATTATTAACTATATAAATGATTACTTTTCTAAGATTTTAATTATTAGGGTAGTAACTGGGTTTTCATTTCTTAGCTTTGTGGAGCTTATATGATGATCATTTGGATATTCTCCTTTGATTCTTTCTCTCAATCACTTATAAGAATACAAAGTCTTAGAACTCGTAGAGAATTGCCGGCAGTTTGCCTTCTACATGTGATAGGAAAATGGGTTTTATATGTGTAAATGTTACCTACTTGTACAAATGCTACTCATGTTTTACTATGTTTGTCAAAATCACTTTTTCTAAATGAAAAATTGACTACAGCCAATGGTATTAAATGTATTTGAATTTTTCACAAATTCATCAAGATCCATAAAGAATTTTGATATTAAACTAAACATCTTGAGCATGAACTTGCAGTGGCCGTAGAAGTGATCCATAACTTTCCCAAATGACTCACTAACTATGAAGATTAAAGATAACCAAGTAAAGGTGATTGATAGGACCGACATGAATGCAATTATCATGTAAGAGATTAAATAATGCCTTTTGCAAAATTCGTACAAAATTTACTACTCAAATTCATACAATGCCGACAAAGAGGAAATCATTTATACGTAAATGAATTCAAACAAACAAAACCCAATTTTCATTTTAATGCCCATTTCAGAGAGCTTCAAATATTTGGAAAAATATTTTACCAAAAAAATCATTTAAAGGTTCTCCTAACCATAAACCTCACCCAAGTTGTGTTTGCCCCAGAGTAGTTATGTATGACCACTCCTTTTTTTTTTTTTTTGCATCTAATTGGGGAGCATCGAACTTGCAACTGCCCCTAGCTATTTCTTCTTCTTCTTTTTTCCATCTTCCTTCCATGAAAGAGTGCTTCCAAGGCTTTTTATCTTCCAATCAATAGAAAACTCAATTCTCTTATCAAAGTAGCAGTCATTAATTAGAGCTGGCTAAGAGTCCCTTTGCCAAGCAGGAAAGAAGAACCATCGTCAAAAAAGGGGACTCATGCTTGGGTTTTGGGTTATCTAGATGGTGGGACCTAATGGTCCAATCCACAAGGGACCACCACCACTGTGGTCGCGCAACAATCCCCTTCATTATGTGGGGTCTTGATCTCCCATCAGGTGGGGCATAGGGTCCCACAACCCATGTCCATCAAAGTGGTTTTGACATATAAAATGTGCAAGCAACCATGCCATCAAACCAGTGGTGCCAAGAACAAATCTAGACCTAATCTCTTTCTTCATGATATTTACAATTTTGGTTTTTCATGAGGTTGAAATAGATAGAAGAATTAAGAACATAGAACTTTTGGATTTGAAGGAAAGAGGTTAGTATCAAACTCACTGTAGGTTTTTGCCATAGTCCAAGGAAAGATGTGGGATTTTTTCAAGTTTTACAATAAGATGCCAAAAAAAAAAAAAAAACACCGTAGTGGTCACATGTGACAACTCTGGTGCACCCACACCTTAGGTGAGGCTTACAGTTTGTGGGTCAACATGATTTTTTTGGCAAAATCCTCTATTTAGAATATGAAAAATTATATAATTTGTGCAGTAGAGACCTTTCTCCTCATCCAAAAAGGCCTATTATCATTGAACTAGTGGATCTACACTCCTCTTCCTCTGAACTAGGTTGGGTTTAGAAAGGTTCAGTGCCACAATCAACTAGTCAAACTAGGTTAGAGTGGTGGGGCAGAAAATCAAGACAAGACTCAACTTAGATGTTATTGAAGAGTGGGCTCTACCTGATAGAAAATATTAAAATGTATTTCTGCTGCCTTTACTAACACTTCAAGATTTTGGCTAGCTAAAGAAATTTAAATATGCTATTAAAGACAACCGGTAGCGAGTCTGAATCCCAAGATGAACGACTCAGAACTAAATAAAAATGTGTTGCCAAAAATGCATCGAACGGATTCCAGTTGAGGGGGAGTATTGAGGAGTGCGCTCCACCCATATGGAATATTGAAAAGTGTTTCAATTGCCGTTATTAACACTTTAGGTTTGGCAGCAATGGGTAGTTAAAGAAATTTAATAGTTGTTCCATAAATGTTTAGCTAGAACCCAACCCAAAAATACATAGGGTCAATCCAAACCTTTGAATACTGGGTTAGATTGAGGTTGGGTTGGCAAAAGGGTCAATGAAGTGCTACCTGGCCAACCCCTAGTTGATGAATTGAAATTGCAAGCCCAACAATGGAACAAAAGTTGCATAGCGGTATGAGATTTAAGGCTATAAAATGGTCGGTTCGAATTGGAACTTTGCCGTTTATTTGATAACCATCCATGATTTTATGATCTGGGAATCATTAGACCCGTCCATTATCTTAGAATCATTAGACTAGTGCTGAAATGATTCAATGCTTGCATATTGGACAGGTGATGTTCCAAAAATTGTAGGAGAGGTAAAGGTCCTGTCCAAGTCTGAGCCCTGGTCAAAAACTAAGAGTTGACACCTCTTATTAGTGAAATAAGAGACCATTCTTATTGTATCTACACAAAGCATATGGTTTTAGTATCTTTTGTTACTAGAAATTTATCTCAGGTTTTCTTAGTTTGCAATTAGAAATAATGCATCCCCCTTTTAATCATTAGAAATTATTTTTATTTTTGGAATTTCTTTTTAAGGCCCGTCCTTGAGTCTCACTAAAAAAAATCAAAAATTTTCAAAACAAATGCTCCCATTTTCCATTGGCGGTGACTGAATTACCTCCCATGGCAGTTTTTTTTTTCTTTGATAACTAAGTTGTCTAGATCTCTTTGAGGACCTAATTAAAACCTCGGGGGCATGTGAAGTCCTGCCCACGCCCCCGCCCCCCCCCCCCCCCCAATGCAAATCAAACATGCACTTGGGCAATTAGCCCCCTGGAGAGAAGGCAAGTCAGTACCACAACCACCTCCAATTCAAATGGAATATCAAGCTTTGGCTTTGCTATGTGGATGAATGGCTCTTTTATATTTGTAAGAGTAGCTTACGGGCTAAGAGTCGCTTCCGCTAAAAAAGCAAAAGCGAGATTGATCCTCTATGTACTTGAAAGGATAAATGGTCTTTGCCTCCCAAAAATCCATATCTTATCTGATGCTGTGGAGGTGATAGAAGGCATTAAGGGTAAAAAGGATTGAATGATCGTAAGCATCATTTTAGACATTCAAGCTGCTACAAGCCCCTTCTCATCTCTTCAGTTTTCTTAAGTTCTGAGACGTTTTGTAAGCTCCACTCACTTTTTGGCTAATCTATGTTTCTCCTTTAATATGGAGTTCGTTTTGGAAAAAGAATATGTAAGATGGTTCCTGCGTGACCATCATCCTTGTTAGGGCTTGGGAGCCTTGGTTTGGTTTTTCAATGAAAATTTGCATTTCTACCAAAAAAAACAAAAACTTCCTCCAATTCATGAATAATATCCCTAGGCAACTGTGCTACCCCTTAGGCTTATTCTCCAGGAGTTAGTCTCACCCTAACTCCTATTATTATCGAACTTAAGATTTTGTCGAAAACCAATACAAGAAACTGTTTTTATTCTAAGGATATATAACTTTTAACAAGCAAACCTCACCCAAACTTGCATATTTTTTTGTAATTCTTTGAATTAAGGGATATATATTCTCCTAAATGTAGTTTTGCATGCTGCTATTTTCCTGGGGTTAACCTTATGTGACATTTTGAGTTATTATTATATCACAATCAGCTTTTCAAAATGGCCCAAACACGCTCCAAATAAAGCGATGCATATCTTCAAATTGATTACTTGTGTAAAACATTCCGCATATTTTACAAATGATCAATCTTAAAGGAAGCAATCACTCTAGTTACAATAAGATTTTGGACATCACCCATAATTAATAGCTACATGATCTAAATAGGTCAAACCAAGTAAAGGTGGGGCTTCACTCACACTATCTAATTAAAAGCTCTTCATTGGGTTGTTTCTCTTATATATAATCTGTTTCTTTGCATAGAGTACACAGAAATTAAACCCCATAGGAATTAGCCAAATAAGCTTCACAAAAGGATTATTAACTATGTAAATGATCACCTTTCTAAGATTTGAATTACTAGAGTAGTAACTAAATTTTCCTTTCTTTGCTTCCCTTGATCCAATTTTGGAGAAATTATATGATGATCATTTGGATATCAACCTTTAATTCTTTCTTTCAATCACTTACAAAAATACAAGGTCTTAGAACTCATAGGAGAACTAGCAAAACATGCCCGCGCTCAACACGAGCATTATAATTTATGCAAATAAAAATATTTAATTATTTAGAATTTATAAATAAATAAAATAGGATATTTTTTTTTGGTTCATGCTGAGGTGGGAATAGGATATAATTTATGCATATAAACTAATATAATATATATGATGTTATAAGATATAAATTTAAAAGATGAGATATTAGTGCCTATTATCATTATTTTTAACATACAATTAAAGATTATTGTTTATGATAATAAGATTATAATCTTATTATTTTAAGTTACAAAGACAATTTGGGAATATAAAATTTTACCATAAAAGTTATAGTTAATTTCTTTATAGACATCAATGTCTGCTTAGAAGTCTTGTTGGAATCTTTTTCCTTTAGTTTCCTCATATAATTATGAAGATTTGCATTTTTTTTTTCTAAAACATCATATCAAATAACTACAAGCTCATCCTCAAAAAGACCGAAAGAAGGGTCCTTTTGAAAAACCTTAATATGTTTGAAGTAAAAACATTTGGAATAGATCAATATCATATAGATTTATTTGAAACAAACACTTCTGCGTCATTCAAATGACATTTGCAACTCCACATGCATTTTATTAGAATGCTTTGTTCTGGTCATTTAATCATGGATTAGAAGAGAGACCTACATCTATAGCTCTTTGATTAGCAAGCATTATATGATTAAATGTGACACCAGTGTTTGCATTTGTGATGAAACACTTAAAGATTTTTTTAATTCAATTTGATGATTGCATTCCTAGCCCCTGTCATTGGTGCATTGATTGTAGACTAAAAACTGTAGGTTCAATCATTTACCAGGGACTTTTTAGAAACAAAGTTAGAAGGAACAAAAATCCTTAACACAAACTTTAAACAACTTTTGATAACATGAATTTAGAATTCATTAACAACAAGTCCTTAAGCCTATAGTGCGCTAAAATGCTGGACTCCCTAGGAGATTGTGAACAAATATGATTTGGAAATCTTACACGAGATAAATATATTATCATTGCCGAATGTTATTGGCTTATCTTACTCTATACTGTTGTGGAACTTTTGCCGTTTCCATCGCGATCTGTGCAAATAATACTTATTAGCTTCGTGCATTTATTGCTGCTATCTGCACTCTGCAGCCTGCATAAAGAGCAACATCAGTCAACATGAATTCTTTTCAGGAGTTGTCATGTCCAGTGGCCCTAAAAATTTTGCTCGAGGGGTATAGACTCAATAAGCAACTGAATTTTAAAATCAAATCCAAAATTTTCATGTGGATTCTTGGGTAGTGGATGAATCTACCCCCGCACTGATGTATTTGGGTCCACCATTGGACTCACGCCAGTCCAAAAATGGAACAGATGGGCCCCACTTGGAAGCATTGCAATCTTGAGAGCATAGAAATTTTGAAAGTGTTTGAAACGTCACCCCGTGAGCCATCTCTGTGCCATACACGGTAATGGAAATAACACCAAAGGTGCAGGTTGTGGACCAAATTTGCTGAAAATCCAAACATGTGACTGCGAAATTTGGGTGAGTTTCAATCCATAGGGATACTAAGTGTAAAGGGTTTAGACTCATCATATTGTGGGGCAGGTTGGCCCACAGGTGGATTACATTATTTCTAAGAATAACCAACTAATTTGACTAGAAAATTCAAAATCCCCATCTGGATGGGAAAAAAGTCAAATTAACATTATACGGTGTCGTAGTAAAAAAAAAGGAAAATAAAGAAAATTTTCTAGTCACACCCATAAAAATTTTAACATATTATCAGATCTCAAATAGACCCAAACTATAAACCCATAAAAAAGAAATATACCCACAAAAACAAATAAACCCATAACCAACCCATAAAGATCAAAACCCAGAAAATCAAATAGCAAAAAATAGAAAGAATTTGATGTGGCCAAATCAATATTGCCCTTAGTGGCTTGCTAAGGGTATGTCCTAGAAGCCCCTGCATCAGACTTTGACTGAAAATGATGCTCCTCATCAATCATTATTTCTATCCTTATCAATCATAGAAAACTGTCACTGTTTTCGTCTATCTTACTTCATGATCAAAGAAATAATCATATATAATTGAAAAAATCACATTGAATAAATCCAATGGTTCTAAATGTTTTTGGATTTTTCACAAGTTTATCAAAATCCATGCAGAATTTTAACATGAAACTAAACATCTTAGCATTTATCATTTTAATACAAGATCATTGATCTGTTTGGATCATGAAAATTTATGGCTTAAATGCATACAATGCTGACCAATAGGAAATCATTTATATGTCAACGAATTCAAACAAAGAAACCCAAAATTTTCATTTCAATGAGCATTTCAAAGGCATGAGAGTTTGAAATAATTAGGATATGAAAAATCATACAATTTGTGCAGTGGAGAGCTTTCTCTGTATCCAAGGGGGCCCATTATCACTGAACCAGTGGATCTACCCTCCTCTCCCTTTTACAAAGTCAAAGGCTTGGATTGCATCTTTCACACTGGCCCACTTATAGATGACCATCCAACTGGCAGGCCCATCTCTTCAAGGTGGGGCCCACTTTTTACAGCCGTTGTGCCCCACCGTGCACCTGTCCTGTTGCCTGTTATTTCTCCGTACAACGAAAAGAGGTTCAGAGTGGATGAGACTGGTAGTTATCAGCGACAGCGGAGGAGAAGAGAAAGAGGGAGAAAAAAAGAAACCCTACAAAACCCTAAGTCCTCCTGATCTCCATTTCAAAACCCTAAAATCCCCAATCTTCATCTCGAATTCCTCTCCGGATCCCCCGATATGAGCATCCTCCCGTTAATCTGAACGATTCAGATCATCCTCAGGTGAAATTTTCGAAATTTTCCCGTTTGCATTCTCTCCTTCTGCGATCTTCCGCTTTCTTTGGTTTTCGATCGTCTGATTTTCAATCAAGATCGTTTTTTTTCTGCAAAAGATGCTAGATAATCTCGAAAATTCTGTTTTTTCTTTGATCTCTGTTAAATCATTCTCTAATCTGCTTCTAAGCTTCGATTAATTCATTTAACCATCCAAAAGAATTATCTTTCTCTTTGAACGGATGGATTTTGACTGTAGAAGTTTTGGGTGGGAATCGGATCTTACTCCGAATCTCTATCTGATGGTAAAAGTGTTTGGTTTTGATTATAGGAAGTGTTGGGTTTTGGTAGAACCTGTGAAGTTCAGTTAGATCAGATATGGGTGAGAATGATCTTAATCATGATGATATGTATTTGGTTTCAACTGTTGATGGGAATCCAGTTTTAGTTGGCTGGGGTCCTCTGTCATTTTGAATTGTATGCAATGGGTTGAATTCGGCGTCTAGATTGATGCAGTTTCTATTTCCATTTCACCCCAAATGCAGAGCGTAAACGATGATTATCGTTTCTACTGACAAGATATTCAAACTACTTGTGATTTGTGACTTTTCCATGGGCCTTTAAATTTTAAATTGCTTCTGGCAGATTATCAGCTCATAATGTATATAGTTCCACTTGTTTATAGCAGATTGTGTGAAAAGAATTTTAATGGATTTAATAGATCGAAAACATATGCGGTGATGGGTCTTGCAACTTGCAGGCATGTTGGCAGGGCAGGCTATTGGTTTGCAGGAGTGTGGTGAATCAGATGAGCTCTTATTAGTGGATCCAGTGTCTGAGCATGATGAAGAGGCAGGAGTTTCTGGAAAGATAATCTATAGTGCTTCTTTTGATGAACTTGCTAGGAGCCATGTGCAGTATGACACTATCATATGGCTACTTATATCACTGTTGTTGGTATTAGCTTGGGGAGTTGGGATTGTTATGCTTTTATATCTTCCTGTCAGAAGATATGTTCTGAGTAAGGATATCTCTTCACGGAAATTATATGTTACACAGAATGAGATAATTTACAAGGTAAAGTTTCATACACTCAAAATCTCTCTTTTTCACCATCACTTCCTATTATCATGTATAATATGATGTTACTTTTGAAATTTTTTATAGGCTTCAAGACCGTGGTTTCTACCCTTCTTGGGGTATACAAAAAATGAGAGACACATACCTCTTCCTCTGGTTATCGACATCATCATTGAGCAAGGTGTGTCATGCAAAACTTAGTTAACAAACAGCCATATATCCAAAGACAAATTATTCATTATGCCTATTAGAATATTTTAGGGTTTTACTGCTTATCCAGGATCCCTGAGATCAGTCCAATAATACAAAATTTAAATAAGAATGATGACTCTGAAATGTAACTAGGTCTTACCAGACTCCATCAAATCTTTGCTCCTCTCAACAGAAGGTTGGTCTTCCAAGGGGATTTACAACTCTCTTGTGCCTTTTCTTTTCTTCTTGTAGAGGTAAGTGTTGGAGACAAGAAAACTACAGTAGGTAACAGAGTTACCTACGGGCCCTATTTATAGACCCAGTTTTTTCGTGAGGGAAAACTATGGTAGCTAAGAGAGTTACCTAAGGGCCCTATTTATAGACCACCCAGTTTTTCCATAATCCTTTCCTCCCATCAAGGAAAGAGGATCAGACCTTATCCATTGACCTCAGCAAAGATGGCATCTATTTGAGATTCTCAGTTGAATGAGAGATAGAACCAAAAGAGTCAATGGGTCAAAGTCAGAAGGATGATCCTTATTAAGTTTTGGTCATGTGGGACACACCTTGAATATCCAGTCCAATTGATGCAATCCTAGTGTGAGGATTTGCAATCATAGGTGTCGTAGCACAATGAAGGGTTTCCACAAAAACAATCACACGATGAAGACAACTCTCCAATGATAAAATCCCACTGAGAAAATTATATTTACTCAAAACCCAGAGATTATGATCTCTACAATGCCATATAAATAACAAAAGAAACTTAGGGGCTAAGACTTTTACTCCTAATCAAATTAGGAAACTAGATAGAAATCCTATAGAAATTAGAAAACCTTCCTAATTACAATTCATAAATTAAAATTAGAAATTAATTAAAAAAAGAAAATCTCTAGACTTCCTTAAGTCCCACATGTGGCCGAGGATGATGTTTCTTATGGAATATTGGTGCCACTGCATCATTCCCTGCGGGTTGGAAAAGATTTTGACCTCGAACTCACTCTGTCTTGTTATTTGCTTCTGGAGGCATTGTGTACCTAAAGCGTGTCCTTAGTGATGCAAGCTCTTGATTCTTGTTCGGGTGGTTTGGGCTTCGTAGGATGGAGCGTTACATACTTTCCACTGTGGGCAAATGTATATGTGTTATTGCGTTGTGCATGCCATGAGTTCCATTCTTGTTATACTCCACGGACGTCCCAATAATATATCACCATTATCCATTGGTATCACATCACACCAAACTGTATATTTGTAGTCCTCACCAATGGCAAAAATAACTAGACATACATATTGTACTTGTACTTCATCACCTGTCATTAGCCATTTAGCAAAATCAGGACCATAATGCTTTCAAACCTTTAACTTCAAACACTGGGAGGAGTTGGGGCTAGATCTCAGGTTGGGCCTGTGGATGGTTTCTAGAAGAGGGAGGGGATGAGATGGGTTCGAATATGGTGGAGGGTTCAGGGGAGAGGGATTTGTGATGAGGGTGTTGGTCGTTTGGTATGAGGGTGTTCAACGATGGTGGTTAGGGTTTTGGGTTGGTTGGTTCGGCTAAGATGGTGATGGGATGAGTTGGGCAACGGGATTCTAGTGGTGGGAATGGGATAGTGTTTCAGAAAGAGGGGGTGAGTTGGGTTTGGGGTTGGGTTTCGGGTGTTGGATGTTGTGGAGATCGGTGGTGCGGGATGGGGAAGGAAATAGAGAGGTTTGGGATATCGATTAGGGTTTGGTGGAGGCCATGTGGAGGGTAGTGGGTGACGATCAATTTTGTAGGGATTGAGGAACAACGGTGTGGGTTGGCCGAAGGTGGGGATGGTGATAAAAGGGAACTACGCCGAACGACCCTGAGAATTGTTCAACTCTGATACCAATTGATGCAATCCTAGGGTTAGGATTTACAATCATAGGTGTAGTAGCACAATGAAGGGTTTTCGCAAAAACAATCACACAATGAAGGTAGCTCTCCAATGATAAAATCCCATTGGGAAAATTTTATTAACTCAGTACTCTAAGATTATGATCTCTACAATGCCATATATATATATATATAAACTTAGGAGCTAAGACTCTTACTTCTAATCAAACTAGGAAACTAGATAGGAATCCTATAGAAATTAGAAAACCTTCATAATTACAATTCTTAGATTAAAATTAGAAACTAATCTCTAGACTTCGTTGGGTCCCACATGTGGCCCACGATGATGTTTCCCATAAAATATTGGTGTTGTTGCATCACCAATAACCAAACCACCCCCCGCCCAGTTCCAATTAATTATATGTAATGGGCTATGAGCAACTAAACAGTAAACTAAACCAATGCTTTAGGACCAAAAAAAAAGAAGAAGAAGAAGAAGCATGCTGTCTATTTCTAATAGTTGAGAATTGGGGAGAGAGGAAGAATAGGAGAGAGCAAAGGAATAATATTGTGTTAGCCCAAAAGACTAACATCCTATTTATTTATTTATTTTGATGGTAAGGAACTTGTTGACCCCCTTACGTTGATCATTGGGTGGTGTTGTGCTACTGGGTGGTGTTGTGTATCTAGGGTTTTAACATCCTGTTTATTAATAAATAGAAAGAACTCTTTGGACATTTTGTTTGTAGCTACCAGTGCCTAGCTCATAAGTTTGATACCCAGATACGACATTTTTCTTGTGGTTCGCTTACCGATATGGTCCGATATAGATCTGGGTACGGGATATGGCAAAATATGGCTATTATTCGTTAAAAAATTTGAGCATACAACTCTCATTTTATTAACAAAAAAACCTAAAATAACCCCAGCCCTTTTCCCCCTTTCATGCGATCAAAAGAAAGAATGGGAAGAAAGTGTTAAGTATATTGTTTGCCATAACTCTAACGCCTAGACATTTTGGTTGCAATGGTTAGCAACTCTTAACATGGTATTAGAACTACCACAAGTTCCGGGTTCAGATTCACGGTACTGTGTCCTTGGTATTATGTTGCAGGCGCAGGTGCACAAGGTAGAAGGCCCCATGCCACTCTATGATGGGTACATGCTTCGAGTCCGGGCGATGTCCTGCCCGAGGGGGGTGTTAGGTATATTGTTTACGCCAACTCTAACGCCTATGCATTTTGGTTACAATGGTTAACAACTCTTGACAGAAAGGATCTCATCCTTGAGAAAAAGGTTGTAAAGGGAAGGAGGAGTAAAAGAAAGAGAAAGGGAAGATCTACCTATGCCATGGTGTTTTTATCGTTGTCGCCTCTACTGCGGCTGTCACTCGTAAGTTGCCAACCACTGCTGCCGCTGGCTGTTGCCACACCGCTGCCACGATTCACCTCATCGTCCTCTGTATTTCATCTCCTCTTTTTTCTCCTCCTCCTCCTCCTCCTCCTCCTTTCTTCCTCTTTCTTTCATTCTTTCCTTTTTCTTTTACCTTTCATTTGACTTAAAAGCGAGAGACTCTCTCTCAAGAAAAGCAAGGGGCTAGGACGTGTGGGATTGGATCTTGGGTTTGTGGTGGGATTTAGAAAAAATAAAGGGCAGGGCCGGGCTTGGGTCAGGCCTAGACTTGGGGCAGATTTGATAAAATTAGACTAGGGCTTGGAGAAAATTTTATAAAAGGGTAATGCTTGGGGCATGCTTTATTTTTTAAAATTTTCTAAAAATGTTTATTTTTTATTTTTTTTTTCTATACGTATTATTTTAATAAATATAATCTTGAAATGTATCTTAAATGATGCCATACCCGTATCCGTATCCTAACTTTTTGAAGTTGGCGTTTCCCCATGTCCGTATCCGTACCCGTGTCCATATCTGGGCATCATAGCCTCATATGTAGCTGCTGTTTCCATCTGAGATTCATCACGCGTCTTCAGGTCTTGTCACTTCTAGGAATCCCTTTGTTTTGTTCTAGTTTCTAGGCACAGTTGCTTCCTTTTTTTAACAGACCTGAGTGTTTCTTGCTTCGGACTCACATGCCTTTTCTCTTAATTTGAGGCGCTGTAGACAGTGCGTAGTATCTGTTTTGCTCCTTCCAGCAACTGATTTCATCTTTTGTTGGAGGTCAAAATTGACGTCAACATTAGAAGACAAATCAGCACTCCAATGGAAGGGCAATTTGATCCATGTGTTAGATTAATTTGACATAAGGATCAATTCCATTATCCATGCATTCATCATTACTGTACACAGAATTAGACATCCACTCATATTCTATGCACATGATGTGACAAATGAAAGGCCATTTAAGTGTGAGGACACTCCAATGTAAGGCCAATTTGATCCCTGTGTTAGATTAATTTGACAGAAGGATCAATTCCATTATCCATGCCCATGCCCTCATCCTTACTGTACACAGAATTAGACATCTACTCATATTCTACACATGATGTGACAAATGAAAGGCAATCAACCATTTAAGTGTGAGGAGATATTCTTGATGTTTCATTCAAGTGAAACATCAGCAAAGTCAAGGACGAGATCCCTTTTTTTATGTTTGCTAAAGAGGAATTGAATTCACATATTGTTGCCTCCTAAAGGGAGTGATTGGTGCCCCCAACCAGCTACTACAAGAAAGGATGGACTGAGTTTTTTCAAGTCAGGAGGCTTGGAGGATCAAAATGGCAGGATTCCCATGACCCAATTTAAGGGCCCACAAAATGGCCAAAACATTAAGATGAAAGTTTTATGCGCTTTGCACAAAATCCATAAGATCTTTTGTTCTGGACACAAGTATATTAGCTGGTCATATTCTTTATATAAATATAAATATATATATATCCTTAAATCTTGTTGAATGTCTTAATTTTAATTTGGTAATCATAAGATGAATTTTGAAGAAACAGAATTCATGTAGCCGACCCTAACATGGTTGGGATAAGGCTTTGATTATGATGATGATGATGAATCATAAGATGCACGAGTTATGTACTTCTGGAGTGTTGTAATGGTCACATGTTACTTGTTCGGGTATGGTACATCCAATCAATGTGAAATTTAGAAATGGTCCATCTGTTGTGAATCACATCTAGTAAGCTCTTGCTTGACTTATAGGCATGCGATGAATAGTTTGGGTTTTGCAGTGCGGCGGCCCACTGCAGCTTAACGTTGCCCATATCTTCCACATGACTGAGACTTTGTTATTTCTCATTAGTGTCCTTGGCTGCAATGTTGTTGAAATGATTTGAGCTATCTGATTGAGAAAATTCTTTCGCCATATCAGTAGATATGGTAGAAACACTTTTGCTCGTTCACCAATAAATTTCAGGTGAAGATGAGTAGCTGCTCTTTTAGGAGTGCAGCAATGTGCCAATGCCTCTTAAATAAACATATATTTATTTTGACTAGTATGCTATTGAAACTTATACTTTGGTCCTCCAGGTTGTTTGCAGTCTAGGTATGGAATCCATACATTTAGGGTTGAAAGCATAGCCCATGGAAAGGCAGCACCAGTTGATGAACTACAGGTTCAAGGGGTCTCTGATCCAGGGCTTCTAAGGGAGGTAATTTTGAGTTTGGACTACATTGGTTATTTCAAAATCTTTATCAGTTGCCTTAGATAGATCTTTGACTACATTCCTGTATTTGAAGTGACACTTGTTGAGCGCAGGAGAGTTTCAGGAGAAAAGAAGTGCTAACTTTGTTTTGAATGTAGGGTTAGCTATTTATTGATGTAATTAAATTGCAAATTTCCAAGAAACCCTCAAACTAAAAATAAAAATGCATTCATTATAATGCTTCTTTTTTTGTGTTAAAATATAGAATGATCCAAATACAGTCAGACTGGTTGACCCGTATGCAATGGCTGAATGGACTCTTTTGTTCTACACACATACAGTGTATGATACTTAATTACTGCTAGAGATTAGGTAGTCCATCATAGTCCTAGAGATTTGACAGCACATTTACAATTTTTGTTTTTTCCATATAGTGTACAATCTTAATCTTTTAAAATCAAGGTATGGCTGGTTGCAAGAGTCGGACCATTTACTCCAAAATCTTTGAGTATATGATGATTTGGTGTATGGTTTCACCATAGATCCAGTACTCCATCTCAGACTAGAATGTCTGTGTTAAGGATGCCAAATTATTCAAGAAAATCCAGTAAAAGAAAAGTTGACATGTACGTTATGAATCTAACTCAAGCTGAAGTAAGTGTGATGCTTTCGATCTCGTGTAAAAACACTGATTCAGCCTTTTTTGCACAAAAAGCAGTCAATAGAAGGAAGACAGGAGTTTAAAGATGCTTAGAAATGTGCACTTGTGTATATCTTTTTCCAATAATCCCTTCCTCATGTTTTGCATTCTACTAAGCAGAGTATCAAGTTTTAACACTTGAAATCCATCCTCAACTCAAGCACTGCTATTGTTACTTGGAAGTGGATTTGATTCTAGTCCTTGATTACAGGCATGTATAGGCTTTCCATGTACAGGTGGATGATGCAACTCATGATTGTATTATTCTCTTGTTGTTTGGGGATGTGTGCATGTGTAGGCTTTTCATGTATTGAGTTGATGATGCTAGTTGTAATCCTATTATGCTCTTGCATGTGCATGTAGGCGGATCTAGTAGCTCCTTCTATCTTCGTCATGGCAGATCTAGTTCCTTGTTGTAATTGTAGTATTCTATTTAATGAGTGCAATTCAAATGTTCTAACTGGCTTCTTGCACAACATTTGTATTTCTTGCCACTTGAATATTTGGATGGGATGAGTGGTTTTTGATATTAGCAAAGCAGCAAATTCCTAGGTTGGCAAGGATCCTTGCTATGTATTGATAATATGGATTGAAATATCCCTGTTTTATTCATTAGTTAGTTGTAGTTTGCACATGCCGTCATGCTTAATCATGAATTAGTAGTCTTATGTACACGCTGTCCTTTCTGTTAGGTATATATTTTTTTTATTTATTAACATTTCTGATAAGTTCATTACTTAGTTTTTGAATTTTGTATTTGCATTTTGTTCAGGTCATCATAACTGAAGCTTCCAGGAGCATAGAGGAGGTCGGGAGAAATTTGAAGTCCACAATATTCAGTGGTGAGCGGGAAAGTACACCAGCTCCGATGGGATCTTTTACAGAAACTCCAACAACTAGTCGATTGTTATCTTCAAATTTGAAGGTATTGTTTAAGTTCTTATTGTTTTCCTTAACCTCCTTCTAGTTCAACTTCCATGCAAGATGTGAAGCTTGCGTGAGGTTTTTATGTTTTCAGTGAGGGATATTCATGCCAAGTTGCATTTCATGAAGGCCACATATTCTGTGCCTTGTGCCTATCTTTCTGTGTTCCAGGTCTTGTTCATTTAATGGTATCTAGTGTGGATAGGCAATACATTTTTTTTTTCTTCCTCTTTTTAGCAACAAACTGACACTCTATTGAGCCAGGCAGAAATGGCATTGCACAGGATATCAATTTCTGCTCCAAATAACGTATGCATGACAGGTCATCATCATCATCATCATCATCATCAAAGCCTTATCCCAGCCATGTTGGGGTCGGCTACATGAATTCTGTTTCTCCATTCCATATTATTTTGAGTCAAATCTTTCGATAAGTTAAACTTCTTCAAATCTGAATTAATGACTTACATCAATGTTTTCTTCGGCCTACCCCTACCTCTTAACGGACCATCCACCTGTATAGCCAAACGTTTGCATGACAAGTCCTACCCAAAATTCAAAGGTTGTTGCATGAGGAAACACATTACCCGATACAAGCTGCACGGAGTGTCTAATCATGGTGATAAAGTAGCATTGATTCTTGCATTTTGACTTTTGATTGACTGTCAACCAGATACCCATTTCAGAGAAATTTGGCTGGTTTCTTACAGAAATTTTCAATTGTGTTGTTATGGTCTTTCCTTTCTAATTAAAGAAGGCGTATTGAGAAATAAACATGGGAGATATAATGCTATTGCTCAATTTTGATAATCCAGGTCATGGCTTCACCACGGCGTACTTTCCCTGAAGCTGGAGGTACAATTCCCAGTGATGTTCTCTTAAATAAGCTCCAAGAAGTTGAGCAATCAGTAAAGGTTTGGACATCCTTTTTTCCATATTCTGAAGTAATAATTGAAAATTGCATGTTTGTGACACCTTTTCACACATGTGCACACAAACGCACATGCACCAAGGAGTCCTTTATGCATAGCCTATCCATTTTGCAGCCCATTAGATTAGTAAGTACAAGTGAATGAACCATGCAGGCTGCTGTGTTTTCTCTAGTCCTGGCAAATACCAAGTATATTACCAATTGACGGATCATATGATCTGCAATCACATTTCCTTTTTAAATTTCTGGCATGCATATCAGTGCTTATTGCATATCTTCTATTGTCAAACATTACTTTCCTTGAACAGTCTATCACCACCATTACTGCTGAGATATATTAATAATACAAATGATATGAGTGGATTGTTACCATTTGGATGATACAGTTGTATACGACTGATATATTAATGACAAAACATGACTGAGTTGCTGATATGTGTCAGTTTTCACCCCTACCAATACGGGTCCAATACCATATCCTTGCATACAATGCATCTAATTCGTATTTTTAGTGCCCCATTATGTTTTTCTTAATGGTGTCTGCTTCTTGGTCTTTGTTCATTCTTCTTACCAGAGAATTGAATCACTTCTCGAGGGATCCCAGCAACCGCCTGCAAGGAGCTGAATGTTGGTGGTTGCTTATTTCTCATCTGCTTCTTTTCCATATGTATGTAGTAGTTGAAACTTTGTTTCTTAGACAAAATGGTCGTAAAAAAAGGGCAATGCATCTGCAACTATCTCATTCAAAAGAGAGGGATGGAAACCACAACATTCAAATTATCAATTTGTTAACATTTTTTGAGTTATTGTAGGTTTCTTTTTATTGTTTTATTTTCCAGGATTTTTTTTATTTCTACAGAGTGGAAGTAATATATACAACCAAGGATAGTACAAAAGGAAGTAAATAGTTAATTAACTAGGCCAAGTTGTTAGCCCCATTCATAAGCATGCATGCTTGTGTCTGAATATTAAGGCTGGTAACTGGTCAGTCTGGATCCCAATCAGGAGAAATCTGTCAGCCTGGATGTGGAACTCCTAATGATACTGAGGCTGGGTGTGGAAAGCGTTATTGTTCCCAAACTCATATTAGAACATTTTTTCTTCCCATAAAGGTACTGTGTTTGGGCCTGAAATAGACAGTTAGTTTAATTGATTGCAATAGACAGTTCATGCATAGCTGCCTATTTTGACCGAATGGGGGCTTAGAATCTGACTTTAGCAATGGGCTGGCCATTTCTGACTACAGAGAGGATAATGATGCTGCTGAAATTTTGGCTGGGATCGTCAAGCTGGCTGGCAAAAGGTCCTGAGTCCCCTATGTTCGTCCCATCTCTATAGGGGATTGGGTGTTTGATGATCAACTTGTAATGAGATCAATGTCAGGTTCAATTCCTGCTCTTTATACAGATGAATGGAATGTAACCAAAATCTCAACATTGCCTGAACAGCAACACCGAGGCGGGACCTGAAGCCAAACTGGTTTTATGGCATGTTACTAATCTCGATGAAAAATTTAGCTTTTTTTTTTCAAATGGTTAATCCATTTGCCATACCATGTTTTGATGATACATCTGCTCTTGTAGAATCTTTGAAGTATAGAGATCTATGATTAACCATTAAAGAAAACACGGTTTAAGTATAGCCATGGGAAAGGAAGATGGTCTTGCATCAGGTGCTTGGATTCATATGGAATCCAACTTAATTCAGCTACCTCCATTCCTTTCTGTTAGAACAAAGTCAAGACATGATAGTTGTCAAATTTGTTTTGGACTCCTTTTTATAGTTTGCTTCAAACTTGTTTTGGCCGGTCTGGTATTTCAGTGTTCCATTTGAGAATTTTCAAAAAATAAAAGAAAATAGATATAATAAAAAATGAAAAAATAGTTTTAAAGAAACTGAAATTAACATATATATTTATGATGTCTTTAATTTATCTTACTAAATCAACAATACAATATGCTGTTTATACCTGCTAAATAGATAATTTATAAACCATGTTTATATATGACTAAACTGAAACAATGACGTCTATTTTAAACTCTTATCTTCTATAATGATTGTAATTAGCCTAAAACAAAATCAGATAAAACACATTTGATGACATCCATTTGTAACTCTTATATTCCACTACCATTGCAATTAGCCTAAAATAACATCAAATAAAAAAATACTTTACTATGCTGGCAATTCAACCAAATCAACAAAATGAAGCGCCTTTTTGTAGAGAAAAAAAAAACACCACCCCCACCCCCCACAACCCCCCCCCCCCCCCCGGGCTACTGTTCCTATTCGGCTGTAATCTGGACCAAAACAGTTAAGCAAAGTGGAACAAGTATAAATCTGAATCAAAATCTTGTACAAGGTTATTCGATTCAGTCACCTAACAGAACCAAATAATTGAGATTCGCTCAGCACCGAAGTCGGTAACATTCCTAATTCTAACGGGGTCTTTTTTAAGGAGATCGAGAAAGGGCCAGCCTAATCACTTTATTTTTGAAATCCTTGGTTTTCTAATCCATCACAGTAATATAGTTTCCCTCAGTTCTCATGGAAAGATAACGATAGTGATGAAACGGGAAAATAGTTGAAACAATTCTCAATCCTTGGAAGGGTCAAAGATGTTCAAAAACACTAAACCAAGAGGATGCCGGAAAGAAACTCCATTAGGCGGTCCAGTACAGAAAGAGTTTGGGCTAGCCTATCCACCCAAAGCGTAGTCTGATTATGCGCCTCAGCCAAGAGAATATGGGTGCACACACACTGCAAATGTTTTCACAGACAAAGAATAAGTCCGACCAATTACCACTACTACCATGAGACTGATAATTCCTCCTGCTGCTACTCCCTCCTAACTTCTTTTTGTGACAACTATATTGATATCAAAAGCTGTATAGTATTAAGAGAGAGATACTAAACCAAACGTGATTCAAAAATAAAGGCTCCAAGATAGCAATCAAACGGAACAATCACCCCACATTCCTACTACTATTTTTACTGCTGCTGCACCTACTACTATTCCTACTCCTGCCAGCAGAACTCAATCTATACCATAGACAAATAGACCTTTTAAGTCTTTACTTGAAAGCACATTGTGGCGGCCAAGGCAGCAGAGCAGCAGCAGGACCCATCCGTTTAATTGGGCATAGCATTGCTAAGAAGTCCTTTTATCAAAAGGGCTAAAAGCAAGGAACTAAAGGTGATGATCTACTAGGTTCGGTCAAATAATCTTTCTTTATGAAATGTTTGTCCGCCCATTACCATCCTAAATTAAATTCTAGGAAGGTGATGGCAGCATCTGCATCTTCACCTTAGACCACTTAACTCTTCCCGTCTCTTAAATATCAATGAAACCCTCTGTAATATGAATTTCTTGGAATTCAATACAGGTGATGACCACATTCACATCTCCACCTTAGATAACCAACTCCTTGCCTCTTAAACGCTCCTTTTCATAACCCTCTTTAATAAACGACTAGGAATTTGTCTCCTTTTGTCTGGTCTTTTAGATCGCTTCGTCTATTTGCTTTGCTGTAGCATTCCTAGAGCTTTTCAGCATACCTTCCCAATGCTGTATGCGTTTTGGTTTCTAATAAAAAATTAGTTACCATTCTAAAAAAATACAGAGACAAATGAATCACTAGGAAATGAAAAGGATGAAGAGTGTAAAAGGTTGAAAGTGGAAATGTGCAAGATAGTGTAAAAAAAATGTGAAATCCAATGAAATTGATTGGTCTCCTCTAGATCTCCACCCTTGCATCCACTCTTCACCCCTTACCTTCCTATAATAAATTTGTCTTTCCCATGAATTTCTAAGTCAATATGAATTAGGCAAACAGCACTAAAGAAGTACAGAAAAGAAAACCGGGATTATATATACTACTCATTTTGAAGTAAATGAGGCACCAGTTGCAATTTCATCTGCTACACTTTCTAAGCAAAATAGATCTTTAAAGGTCTTATTTTTTGTTGTGAGCCTCTTAATTGAACAAGTAAAACCTACTTTGAAGGAAAGCCATGATAAACAAATACCAGCTCCCTCATCAGAAGAAGATAAATTGGTGGCATTTCACTCTTTGGCGGCTTCCTCAACAACTTCCTTTGGGTGTACATGTTCATCAGGATTTTCAGATGGTCCACCTTCAGCTTTAACAGCAGCATCTTCTGCTTGAGATGAATTGTCTGCGGGTCCATCTGTTACTGCCACAGTTGTCTTTACTGTACCAACCTTGGCATACTTGGTCATGAACTTGAATTCCCAGTCGTTCAAGGCTTCAAGCTCGAATGGGCCAAGACCCGAAATATCTCCAGTCAGATCTTTTTCTTCAAATGACATTTTTGCGAGAGCTCTACTGGCATCCTTCCCTGCAAATAAAGCATATGGCCCACCTGGACCATAGAAACCTCTGCAGATGTAATGCAAATGGGAATGGAATTAGGATAAAAATTGAAGAAAACATGTACACAGGCATGCATGGATATCAAAAACAGCAACCTGAGATGATGGAAAAGCTGATACTGGCAGACCTTAGAGCTTCCATGATTATATCTATATAAATTAACATCCACAAAAGCATACAAATGGCATATTCAATGTAAACACAGACGACTGACTTTCCAAAGGACCAAGTAACCCTTTTTTTTTCTTTTTTCTTTTTTCTCCTTCTTCTTCTTCTTCTTTTTTTTTTTTTTTTTGACAACAGAGTATTTGACTCTTTTGGCAGAGATGGTAACCACTTCAGGTTATGTACAGATCCTACAACTTCTCCTGCCCAAATCGGTATTGGACTAGTTAGGGCAGAGATATGGAGAAACAATATCCCACAAATGTGAATTCTGATTTCTGTGTTGCCTCAAATACATAGTGCATATGGAACCAATTCAATCAGCCAAATTCTTCAAACTGCTGGCAATTCAGGGTAGTAGATCCAAAGACATGCTTAAGGACTGTAAGAACTAAAAGACATTCTGAACAGTTCAATAAGCACAGCCAACAAAACAAATTCAGGTGAGCTTCAGACTCCACTGACATGATTCGACTCAAAATACAAATGATTCTTACAAATCAATGTTGAAGGAAGTAAAAGCAAGGGATTAATGCTGATCAAATGAAGCAAAATGTAACAGATTGATGCTGATCAAGTACAGCCTTGCCCGATATTAGTACCACCAATTGCAGAAAAGTAACATAAGCTTCCAGAAAGATTAAGGGGCATCAAACCATATCTTGGCAATTAAAATAATATTTCCCTCCATTCCCAGAAGGGTACAGTTCGACAATGCCTTACATGAGATCCGTAGCTTGGATCCAGACAATTGATTATGGTGGGAGGACCACAGTGGATGTTTCATGTCTGAAATATCTCCCAGAATGGAGAAAGTAATCATCCATTCATTGATTTTCTTTCTGCACCTTCCTATTATTATATTCTTAAATGTTAACTTGCCATATCATTTCCAAAAGGTTTAAAATCTTTTGATCCAGGAGACACTTGAAAGCTGAAACATTATATTCTTAAATCTTAACTTTCCATATCATTTCTCAAATCAGCAGTTCAGATCACCAAAATAAGGTTCTTCCCTGTATGTATGAGATGGTGAAGGGCAGAGATCCGTCTATTAGCTTCAGAACAGGATCCTATAAATCTTCCTGAAATTAAATAGCTAGAGTTTATGACCAATCAGATAAAAATGGAAAAAAGGAAAAAAGAAACTTAGGATATGTGATGCAGGCCAAACTATAGGTCAGCCAATCCGTTGGGCCCAATCCATAAGCCCAATAGGACATATAGTTATTTAGGGATATTATAACTAGTTTAATTTGATTAGGATTAATATTAGTCAATTCTTATTTTATTTAGACTTATTCTAATATTAGTAAGTTTGCTTCTTAGGAATCAAGCCAACTCATATATATAAGAATGTTCGGCCTCATTGTTATGCAAAGTTGCATACTCAATTTCAATTAATAAAGTTATCTTTGAAATGTTATCTCTTATGGTGTTTGTTCCTCTTGTGAGGATGCCCTAGGAGCTGAATCCGTTGTGGATTCGATCAATCCTTCGGGACATTGATCTATTCTTCTCAATCGTGCATCTTGGCAATGCCAATATGAAATGGAGAGAAATTAACACGATAGGCCAAGAAGTGACTCATGCAGTCTAAATGGATACAATGGCATGCATCACATGAATGTAAAGAAAAACTGTCAAGAACCAGGCAACAGCACTAATGCTGCACAAGTGTGTTCTGCGTCAAAATCTTGGAATTGTCTCCATACTTTTGATCCAGAACAGGCACACTGTCACTGTTGTCAATCCCATTTACTTGAGTCAAAGTCTTATCAAATTGCGATCATTATAATAGATAGAACCCTTTGCTTACCACATCAACATATCACAACATCTAAAATAGACAACTGCCTTGTAATGCCAAAGTTGGTACAGCAGAACATGCCATAGATATGGCATGGCACAGATTTTTGCCACATAAAAATGAAGTATATGATATAATAATAATAAGGCTACACTGTGTATCTTGAAGTATCAGCATATCATAGCCCTTCCAGTCAAAGTCATGCAAAATCCTACATTTTTTTGAAGAACACAAGAATGATATAGATTAATAAGAAAAGTTAGTATTTTTTCAAAGAAAAAAAAACAAAGAAAAGTTAGTACAATGAAGTGCACTGAAGCCAATAACATAGGAGTGCTGGCAAAAGAGATGTGTACCAGCACCACCCTGGACAACCAACTAAAGGCAGCACTTAAATTCATAAACGATCAACCCCTTGCAAAATCCTACATCCATAGCCTAGCATCTAAATTTGTTGCTAGAACCAAATTTTGCATAGCTTCATGGGCCTCTGTTCTCCCAGTTTTTTGGGGGCTGCCTATCGGCACCATCATGCAAAACTGGATGGATGTTGCTCTATCGTAATTTGGTTCTTTAACGGCCTCAGGCTCCTTCTTTTCTCCCTTTCTGCTCTGTTTGTTGTTTTTTATTTCTTTCTTGGGTGGTTGCTGCTGTTTTTTGGGGGCTTCCTTTTGCCCTTTGCTTATAGGTATAATTCTGTTGGACCCATTAAGCTTTTTAATTCAATTCAAGTTACCATTAAAAAAAAATCTAAATTTGTCCACTGTAATCAAGAGAGTATAACTGATACAAGCCAGATCCATGATTGACCAGGCCATTGGACCCAAGATCAATACAGCCTAATAGATTAGAATAGATTATCTTATTAGTAGTTGCTTTAGTTGTTTTATTAATATTTGGCAAGTCTAGTCTTATTTGATTTAGGACTTCTTATTTATTTAGAATTAGTTGTTTCCTTTCTTGGATGATATTTTAGTTATAAATAAGAATGTAATATCTTCATGAGAGATAGACTTTTCATATTCAATAAAGATTTTGAGTTGGTTCTCAGTTGAGAGAGTTTGTTTGTCTTTGGTGAGGCACCTAGACAACCTATCCCTAAGCCTTTTGGCTTGGAGATTAGTCCATTGGCTAATCTTCTTCCCCTGCACTGCTCCGATAACTGTATAAGGAATTTACTAAATTCAGATCACAAAGGAGCAGACATTGACCGTGATTCAAAAACTATTAACAGTTCGAAATTTTGAAAGAGAAATTAAAAAAGAAAAGACCACTTAAGGCCTGGCCAGGTATGTTTAGCTTGAAGACACTGTTCAAATGACTTTAGCATATCTGGACAGAAAATATACACATAATACATAATGTATCATAGACCCTCTTGAAAAGGGGCACCAAATTAAACCATTTTTTACCATTTAGCTTTAATTAAAAACAAGCTTTTAAAGGTAAAATCAGGAAAAGGTAACAGGACTTCCTATTAACCAAATCAACACAACTTGCTTAGAACTGAAAAGGCGCCACACAAAGTTGTACCTCACCACATGTAAAATTCACCTTCCTCACATCAGCTGTCAGTTAATTCAAACCATTTATAAATCAAACCTGCTTCCCATCACAATAAGGAACTGCAACCATAAAGATAGCTAATCACTGAAGATCATATCATCAAGCCATTCAGATATATGACAATGGGCAAGCAACTCTAATCTCAATTGTAAGAATACTGGCATATAATCATCATCATCATCAAAGCCTTATCCCAACCATGTTGGGGTCGGCTACATAAATTATGTTTCTCCATTCCATTCTATTTTGAGCTAAATCTTTCGATAAGTTAAACTTCTTCAAATCTAAATTAATGACTTCCATCCATGTTTTCTTCGGCCTGCCTCTACCTCTTGATGGGTCATCCACATGTATATCTAAACTTGTTCTCATCGGTGCCATTACTGGCCTACGCTCAACATGCACAAACCATCTTAAATGGGTTTATCTAATCTTATCCCCTATTGATGCTACCCTAAATGTTCTCGAAAGCGCTAATTTCTAATTTTATCTTTCCTAGTTTTACCACACATCCATCTAAGCATTCTCATTTCCGCTACATCCATCTTATAAATATGCGTTTTCTTAATTGTCTAACATTCTGCTCCATATGTCATTGCTGGTCTAACCACTGCCCTGTAAAATGTGCCCTTCAATTTCGTTGGCATTCACCTGTCACAAAGCACTTCCGAAGCTAGTCTCCACTTCAGCCATCCAACTTTTATCATATGCTCCACATCTTCGTCAATCTCTCCATCCTTACTAATCATCGAGCCTAGATACCGAAAAAAATCTCTACGTGGTATCTCATGGGTTTCAATTTTGACAGTGGTTTCAACACTTTATATATGTCCACTGAAGTTGCAATCTATATATTCTATTTTGGTACGACTTATTTTAAAGCCTCTAGATTCTAATGCCCCCCCCCGGCCCGACCGCCCGCCCGTCATCTCTCAAGCTTTGCATTTACACTATCTCTTGATTCATCCACCAATACTATATCATCTGCAAACAACATATACCATGATACTTTTTTTTTTAATATGCACAGTTAACTCATTCAAAATTAATGCAAAAAGATAGGGGCTTAAGGTTGATCTCTGATGTAAACCTATAGTCACGGGGAATCCACCTGTTTCTCCATATGTAGTTCTCACATTTGTTATTACTCCTTCGTAAATATCCTTAAAATTTTTAATGTAACCACTGGGGACATTTCTTTTTTTAAAAACCCACCAAATTAAATTCCTAGGTACCCTATCATAGGCTTTTTCCAAATCGATAAAGACCATATGTAGATTTTTCCTCTTTGCTCAATATTTTTCCATTAATTGCCTAAGTGAAAAGATAACTTCCATAGTTGATCTCCCTGGCATAAAACCAAATTGATTTTCAAAAATCTTGGTCTTCTTTCTCAGTCTTTGCTCCATTATTCTCTCCCATAACTTCATAGTATGACTCATAAGTTTAATCTCTCGATAGTTGGTACAATTTTGTATATCTCCTTTGTTCTTATATATAGGTACTACAATGTTTCTTCTCCATTCATCCGGCATATTCTACTTATAAGAATACTGGCATATGCGCGCTTAATTTAGACCAAAAACAGGTACTACCAACAATCATCGACGGTCACTGGATTCTACTTATAGAAGTAAAGAACTCTTCAGAACAGAACCCACACAAATCAAACACGCAGGCAGATATTTGATTTCAGGGGGAAAACCAAATCTGGCTTCCAGAAGAAAGCACTTTGGATGCTAGTTGCACTTGCATGAAGTGCACAGAAAGAATGCAAGAGTATTCATGATGGGTGGGGCGTGGAGGTGGAATGCAATTTAGAAATGTTAAGGTGTAAAACACATGAGAAGCGGGTGCCATATTTGTAGACACCTCATTTTTGGCACCGTACGAAGGACTTAATACCCACCATATAAAAATATTAAACTCCACATTTTCCTTCAATAAACTAGTTTTAGATGACTTAGATCATTTTAAAAGACATATTCAAAATACACAAAATTATGAGTGAATATTTACTCACCATAAATTATAGCGCCCAAGTCGTCCTGCACTCACTCATGCATATTATTTCATATTAATTAAAAATAGAAAACCATCCACATTAGCGCCTACATCATCTCGAGGAAGGTTCCACAACCATGACCATGCAAAACAACTAAAAATTCAGGGTTTGGTGTAAATCAAAGGTCAGTACCATTAATTCAAATCATTCACCACCTTCCCAACTTTTGATGGCCTTGATCACATCAACTTAATCCACTCTTCGAGAGTTTTTTAACACTATATATTAGTCTGAATTTTGTTAAACAGTTCAACAGTTAAAATCTCAAGAAGTTCGCCCCACAAAAGGCCCAGATGCTGTCAATAAAGGTGCTCACGGCTCACCTGAAAACTAACAAAAACACCCAGAACTAGAGCATCTTTCTATCCGCTAACTTTTTCACATTTTCTATAAGGAAAACACCAACAAAATTGCCTAGGTTGAAAACTACCTGAAAACCAATGGAAACTCCTTGATTCATGGAACATTTGTTGAAAATCACTTGGAAACATTTTTTTTTTAAGGAACTATAACACCAACTTCCAGTGATCTATGCACCGCCAGAAATGAGGGAAAAACTACCAAAGTGCCCCCATATTGTAGCACCCATGTAAAAACCTGTCCTCTAAGCAATCCAAAAATGTGTAAATAACAGTCTGATCTTCATAAAAATGGGAACTATCAAAGAAAGCTCCCTAGTCTTTAGCACCTCTGTGGGCAGCTAACCTTTAAAGAGAAATGTCCATTTAATAACCAATTAAGCCAAATCAGTGAGATTAACTTCCATATTTTCTTGTAAAATTATCTCATCCTCCTTGCATACCCTAAACATCTCCATTTAGCCTTACCACTCATTATGAAAAATAAGAAACAGAAGAGAACTTGAGCTAGAACTCAAATTGAGAACTTCAAGAATTGTGGAGTGTTAATTTGGTGCTGTCACTCTTAGTATGTATTTCTGAAACTAGCCTTTGCCTACAATCATTAAGTGAATAGATTTAATCATTCTAGCAGTTAATAATCTTGCACCTAATATCATATGTTGTCATAATTTTAAATTTTGATTTGCTTAATAACCTGGTTTGCATTGCAGTTTCATTAATAAACATAAAAATCATGCACTGACCATTTGGTATACAAAATCACTGAAAGAGGGACCGTTTGGTATTCAATACTCAGCCAAATAAAAGGGCATGTAATTGGAGACAAGACTGTAAAGTCCATTGAGAAATAACTCCATATTTTTACATGGAAACCAATTTCACACATCCATATCAAACAATTCCAGAAGGGAAAAAGTAAAAAAAAATATGAAAACAGGTTGAAAAAGGAAAGCAGGACCCAACAATTCAACCAACAAATGGCCAATCAGAGGTTTCCCTAAAAATATAAATCAGTGACAAATCAGGGAGTTCCCTGACAATACTTAAAATCATCAAACCAAGCTAATCATAAAAATAAATAAATAAATAAAATCATAATATTATAGATGAGAACATAAAAACCCAAAAAAATAAAACAATCTAAGAACAGCCCAAACCCTACAAAAGCACCTTAAAGAACACAGCAAAAATAAAATAAAATAATAAAAAAATCCACAAGAACCCCCAGAAAGAAAAACAAGCAATCAAGGGGAAAACCATTTCAGAACACAGCCCAATATCCCACAAAAATTAAATTAAATTAAATTAAAACAAAAAAAAGCAACCCAAAAACCAGAGAGAACAAAAAAAGAGGGTGGAAGATTATTAAGGTCAAATCATCAGCAAAATAATCTAATTATTTATTAAAGAAATAATAGAGCTAAAGCCAAGCACCAAAAAAAAAAAAAAAAACCCAGAAAAGGGAGGAGAGAGAAGAGAAGATTGACCTGCTCAGAGAGACATCATAGATCTGACCCTTGATGGCCGTAAGCAAAGGCTTCTTTGGATCAGACCCATCATATGCCTTCAACTCCTCTTCAGTGACCTCACCCACCTCAACTGGAGGAGTGGGAGCCTCACTAGGCAGAGCTCTGGGCGGTGGAGGTGGACGCTCGAAGAGCCCAGAAATAGCATAGTAGAAGGCAAAGGCCAAAGCCAAGACCGTGAAAAAGGTGGCGGGAGAGAGACCTGTGTAGGCCTCTCTTGCCTCCTTCAACGTCTCCCACATCGCTACTGCTCCCACACTCACTACTGCTCCCACAGAAAGACGGATTGAGGGATGCATGGGTTAGATAGATGCCTCTCAATTCTCAACAGCTGGGAGAGAGAGAGAGAGAGAGAAACAGAGCGATGAGAATGAGAAGAAAAGGCAAGAGATTCCAAAGTCGACTTTTATGTCCAAAATGGTGTGTCGGAGGACAAACCACTCTTGTCAAACACTTGGATATGGTAAAAGTTGATGATCCCCACTTTCCTTTTGCCACCCACTTTTATTCTATCCATTTGCTAACTACCTTTTTATGCTGTTCTTTTTTAATCTTTGCCCAGTTTTAAGCCCCGTTGGTTTGCAGGATCCAGATGCATGGGATTGGAGCTACTTATTCAAATTTAAATCATTCAAAATAAAAAATTATTTTTATTAAATAAATAGTAGACAAAAATTAAATACGCACATCACCTAGCCAATTAGTGATTGAAAACTGTTCGAAAATAGTTTTAAAGATTTTGGATTGGTGGTCGCCAATTCACCATTAACATTGGAGCCTACCGGTCTCTCCTTTGTGTGGGACCTCAATTACCCATCCCCCTCTTGAGGTTTAGAACTTCGGTTCCATACCCAATAAAGGCTACCTAATATACGAGAGAGAGTTTTTAATATGTGAACTCCACTGTAGAATCCTGCTCTGTAACTTAAAGTTTTCTAGTTAAAGCTTCTAAGGCTGTCAAATGCCTAAGGTCATGTCAAATGGTCAAATAGCCATGGCATTTTGGAAGCTAAATTCTGAATCCTTTTTAGTAGAAAGTTACGATTCAGAATGGCTGAAATTTTGAATTCTCACTAGGCTGAAATTTTGAATTCTCACTAATCAAGTCGAATATTTTGAAAGTTTGTAAGAGTAGGCGGCAGGCACCCCCTATTTTTTAATAGATCCATTGGCTTACACAATAACTATCACTTGCATTATCACTTGCTAGTTTTACACAATTTCAGATTTTAGTATAATTAATTATTCAACTCTGATAATCTTAAGTTTAAAGTAAGAATCAGTTGATCACATTGATATGTTGTTTTCCCATCATAAATCCCCTCAAAGAAACGCTTCCTTTGGTAATTTAATCATTTCACATACAGCTAGCCCCTTTGTCATCACTTACTAAGTTGTACACAGTTTTGAACATATTACCATTCCACTAAGAGGACTTGTTTGACATCTCCACTCTTTTTATTATAGGTCCATCCAAAATCGAGGCATTAAAAAAAAGCCATAAAAAAAAGAAGCTAAAATCAAAATATGTGTTTGTGAATATAAGGATCTATTTTAAATAAACCTTTTTAAATCAATGGTTGAAAGTTTTTCACAAATTTCTGAAGATCTATAAAGTAAGAAGCTTGATATTCAACCCCATAGCCATATTCATTCTTCCAATGACATCTAATGACTCCAGATATTGTTTTTGAGGCCTACAATTTTTTTAAATAGCAAATAATTCACATTTTTTTTAGCAAAACAATCTAAGAACAGCCCAAACCCTACAAAAGCAACTTAAAGAACACAGCAAAAATAACATAAAATAATAAAAAAAATCCACAAGAACCCCCAGAAAGAAAAACAATCAATCAAGGGAAAACCATTTCAGAACACAGCCCAATATCCCAGAAAAAATTAAATTAAATTAAATTAAAAAAAAAGCAACCCAAAAACCAGAGAGAAAAAAAAAGAGGGTGGAAGAGTATTAAGGACAAATCATCAGCAAAATAATCTCATCAGCAAAATAATCTAATTATTTATTAAAGAAATAATAGAGCCAAAACCAAGCACCCAAAAAAAAACCCCCCAGAAACGGGAGGAGAGAGAAGAGAAGAGAAGAGAAGATTGACCTGCCGAGAGAGACATCATAGATCTGACCTTTGATGGCCATAAGCAAAGGCTTCTTTGGATCAGACCCATCATATGCCTTCAACTCCTCTTCAGTGACCTCACCCACCTCAACTGGAGGAGGGGGAGCCTCCCTACGCAGAGCTCTGGGCGGTGGAGGTGGAGGCTCGAAGAACCCAGAAATAGCATAGTAGAAGGCAAAGGCCAAAGCCAAGACCGTGAAAAACGTAGCGGGAGAGAGACCTGTGTAGGCCACTATTGCCTCCTTCAGCGTCTCCCACATCGCTACTGCTCCCATACTCACTACTGCTCTCACAGAAAGAAAGATTGCAAGATGGATTGAGGGATGGATGGGTAGATAGATGCCTCTCAATTCTCAACAGATGGGGGAGAGAGAGAGAGAGAGAGAGAGAGAGAGAGAGAGAGAAGAAAAGGCCAGAGATTCCAGAGTGGACTTTTATGTCCCAAAATGGTGTGTCCAAGGACAAACCACTCTTGGCAAACACCTGATATGGTAAAAGTAAATGAAACCCACTTTCCTTTTGCCACCAGCTTTTTATGCTATTCTTTTTGGTTCATCCATCCATTTGCCACACCTTTTTATGCTATTCTTGCTTTTAAACTTTGCCCAGTTTTAAGCCCGGTTTGTTTGCAGGATATATGATGACGATCGAATCAAAATTTAAACCATTTAAAATAAAGAATTATTTTTATTAAATAATAGTAAAAAAAATTAAATATGCACATCACCTAGCTAATTAGTGATTGAAAACTATTTGAAAATAGTTAAAAGATTTTGGGTGGTAGTCAATCAACCATTAACATTGGGACCTATGGGTCTTCCCTTTTTGTGGAACCTTGATTACCCATCTCCCTCTCAAGGTTCAGATCTTCAGTCCCATACTCAATAAAGGCTACCCAATATATTGGAGAGAGTTTTTAACATGCGGACTACACTGTAGAGTTCTGCTCTTTTAACTTAAAATTTCTCTGGTTAAAACTTCTAAGGCTGTCAAATGTCCAGGATCACATCAAATGGTCAAATAGCCATGGCATTTTGGAAGCCAAATTCTGAATCCCTTTTAGTCGAAAGTTACGATTCGGAAGGGCTGAAGTTTTGCATTCTCACTAATCAAGTTGAAAATTGTGAAAGTTGGTAAGAGTAGGCGGCAGGCACCCCTATTTTTTAATTGATCCATTGGCTTACACAATAACTATCACTTGTATTATCACTTGCTAGTTTTACACAATTTCAGATTTTAGTATAATTAATTATTCAACTCTGATAATCTTAAATTTAAAGTAAGAATCAGTTGATCACATTGATATGTTGTTTTCCCATCATAAATCCCCTCAAAGAAACGCTTCCTTTGGTAATTTAATCACTTCACATACAGCTAGCCCCTTTGTCATCACTTACTAAGTTGTACACAGTTTTAAACATATTACCATTCCACTTTTAGGGCTTATTTAGCATCTCTGCTCTTTTTATTATAGATCCATCTAAAATAGAGGCATTAAAAAAAGCCATTAAAAAAAAAGAAGCTAAGATCAAAATGTTTGTTTGTTAATAAAAGGATCTATTTTAAATAAACTTTTTTAAATCAATGGTTGAAAATGTTTCACAAATTACTGAAGATCTATAAAGTAGCAAGCTTTGATATTCAACCCCATAGCCATATTCATTTTTCCAGTGAGATCTAATGATTTTGGATCTTGTTTTTGAGGCCTACAAAAAAAAATTTTCAATAGCAAATAATTCACTTTTTTTTAGCAAATATCTTAATATTGGCGATGATCCAACTGCTGAAATTCGATCTCTTAATGGTCATTGACCTTGTAAATATTTTAACTATTTGGATCGTAATTTATTGTCCCACAAATAATAATAGAAAAGAAAAAAAAAAGGGACTGTTTCACAAATTTCTCAAGATCCACATGGAGTCAAGATTTAAAAATTGACCCCATAGCTGTATTAAGCCTTCCAAACGTTTTCAACGATTTGAATCTTTTATTTGAGGCTCATAGAATTTAGAAAAAAGATATCCAATGGCTCTTTTTCACATATCACGAGATTTGTGATGATCCAACAGATGCACAGCCGTGTTTGATTTTGTACACATTTTCGACAGTTTGGATCTTCATTTATCATTTCGGATTTGAAAAAAAATTTTAAAAAGGGCATTGGGAGTGGTGACTCCAAAATTACTATAGCAGTGCCTCTTATTTTAAGGAGTTCAGATTTGGAGCATTTGGTTTTAAAAAGGTTTTACCTCTATTTGTTTAAAGGTAATAGATGATAAAATTATATGTCAAATGCTCTTATATTTTAAAACTCTATTCATTTTAGACATTTAAATAAATTTATGCAAAAAATAATGGTGCCAAACATGAGCTTAGCCTCTCCTTTTACGTAAACAATCAGGGATAGTACCCTGTTTTAAGTGTTGATGGCTCGGGTTATCAGGATCCGATAGCTGAGCCCTTTTTTTTCCTTCGACCTCCACTTCAAAACCCTTAAAACCGTCTTCGGTCAATGCAATAACCACAATAAAAAATTTGCAACCCCCTTATCAATATTGGTCACTGGACTACCCACAACAATATTTTTGGTAATCGGTAAGACCTCTAATAGAGCCCATATTTGAAAATCTACATCTTCCCTTGTAGCTAAATAGAGGGTGAGAATCAATGTCACAGTGAGACATAATCTCATATGATTTCATATTCAATTTAAAGTGGTTGGCCTTAAGTATCTAGCTCTTGCTTGATGTGACAAGAGTTATGATAATTACCACCATCCAGCCTCTCAATTTTCTTTCCTCTTCTCCTTTTTGGTTTTCTTTTCAAGAAGTTGGCCCCCCATCAGGGAAAATCTGCTCCATATTGTTAAGAGTGTACGAATGGGAATGGGATGACGCGGCCATTGTGTCTTTTGAATGAAGTGATGCCTGCGGAAGGCCAAAAGCACATATGCCCTTGCTCGCTAAGCGTGTTAGAATGGGATGAAGCGGCTACTGTGTCTTTTGAATGAAGTGATGCCCGTCAGAGGCCAAAGGCACGGACCTCACACTTCCTTCAGTATAACCATTTCTGATTGCGGGGGATTGGTTTAGCAACGAACTTATACTCCTTTGAGTTTTTGGCTTGGTATATGTCACGGTCCTCCCAGGAAGTTGACGATTCCAGCAACTCCTTCCCAGGATTTCTCCTTCCCTTCCCTATCGTGTTAGAGGGATGAAAGGTGGCTACTGGTGGTTTAACTTCGAGGATAAACCAAGCCTCCTAACTTGAATTTGAAAGAGGTAATTGCCGTCGTCTTCTTTCCATTCATTTGTCCTTTAAATAAAAATGCATGAAACTACCATTTACATGACTAACTGACTCTCCTAAATACAAGCAACATGACCCTACCGAGAAGGAAACAGTCCTACCACTAACTCCTAATGTCATGCTGAAAACAGAAATACATTTTAAAAGAAAACTGCCTACTACATGAGAGTGACTATAACTTGCCTTGATGGCACCTTCTGCACGACCTCCTCAACCTCCATGACCGGGTCTTCTGCACACCATCTTGTCATCTAGAACCATGATCGAGCCCAGCCTGCCAAGTCCACCTACAATTCACTCCCTTACAGAAGGGCCCATAACAGTATATTAGCTTGAAATCATTATTTTCAACAACTTAAGCATGGAGCAGGCGATGGTTGAAGGACCAATAGTTATTTATGCACATACTAAAATACATACAAGTGTGTTTATCTCATCAAATGATAACAAGTGTATCAATCTCATGAGATGAAGAATAAAAAGTAAAATAAAGTTGTCATTATGTGATACCACATAAGCTATCATATATTTTCTCTGTATTTTAGTGTGTGAACATATCACAACTAGTTGAAGGACCGATTTGAATGAGAAAAAAAGGATAAGAGAAGAATCCGTAAAGAAATAAGGAAGAATATAAAAATGGAGAAACCACTTTAAGATATTGCCTACTGCTCAATTTAAATGGATAGAGCCAAGTTGCATAAGATAAATTTGAACATCTTGCATAAGATCATTTTAAACATCTTTTTTCTGAGGGGTAGTGCACTTAGCTAGGAGGGGCGGAGGGAGGAGAGGGCGAATGAGGGCAGTTGCCTCCGTAGAAATTTTTGAAAACTTGAGGAAATGGTGTGTATTTTCAGATTTTTTTTTGAGCATTTTATATTTTTATTTACTTTTTGTCCCTCCTCAACTTTGAAGACTAATAAAAAAAGGCTAGGGATAATAATGTCTTCTTCTTCCATAGAAAAAGAAGCAATCAAAATGAACAACTTATGTCCCCTCTTTACACGACAAGTCATCTTCAACATTGTTACCTCTTATCCCAAAGGCATTTTTACTAAAAGTAATTGTTTCTTTCTCCACTGCAAGCAATCTTTATCCTTTTTATTTCTTCTCATCTCAAATGTTTTTACATCTCTAATTAGGAAGAGCTACTCCCTCTGCCCCTCTTAAAATTTTATCTCTTTCTTTATTTCACAATTTATAGAAATAATATCTTATATTTTGATGTATGATATTTTCTAAAAAGTGGGCCTCACTGGTTGACATTTACAACCATTAATCTTACAATATCCATTGCTCATTTGCTAAACTAGAGCTTGATTTTCTCAATAATTGGATTAGGCCCATTTTCTTCCTTGTGGCACAACTAAATTGAAGGCCCAACACTTTCAACACAAATGGGTCTGCTTTAAGTGGGTAGCACTCCAGACATATGCAGATATATAGGCACTGTTGCATTCCCTGGTGACAAACATTATTCCAAAGCTTGCCCAATTTGCAGACAACCAAATTAGCTTTTTAAAATATGTCATCATTCCATCCAACATCCTATTGGCCCTTTCCTAATTAAACATGAGAATCATAATTTAGTTGTCATTATTGAATCTCCTACCTTTTTTTCTTTTTTTTGAAGAAAATTTACATATCAGTGACTATGATAAGACAATAGTCTCAATCTCATACCAGTCTGATTTTGAAAAATAATAAAAGAAAGATATATTTAAAATCAAGAAAAATGAAAACCGTAAAAATATTTTGATAGCATCGATAATAAGGAAATCATTCGACGCTTTCAGAACATGAAAACCCCATCGAGGGCATCTGTAAAGAAATCATTTTTCATGGAATGGAATTAATTTTTTTTACGTACACTTATTTATGTCTATATAATTATATATATCTTTTTGTTTAATTAATTATAATGATCCCTCTTTGCCCACACTAAGAGAAATTCCTGGCTCTGTTGGCTAGGACCACGGCCAAGGAACTTGGGGCCACTTGCCCAAGGAAAAGCCCGCTTTCCTTGATGTACGGGGGAAGCAGGGACTTTGCGTTTGCGTGCTCGAGAAACAATCAATTCTAAAAGAGGCCCAACACCCTTATTGGCAAAAAAAAAAAACCATTTGTTTATCTTCAGTAAATACTCAAACATGTAATCATACACACTCACCAAATCCCTCACCTTCAACATTACAGTATGGATAGTCCCTAGTTGTTTATGTAGAATGAAGGTGTCTCACCACCTGAACTATTAGTGGATTGGCAAAAGTATCATAATAAAATAATGAGCTAAACTGAAAAAAGAAAAATAAGTTCGGTATGCTTTCTCCACCCCTTTTATTTTTATATTTTGGCAAAAATTATTCGTAGGGAGACTCACTTTCCTTTGAAGGAAATCTAAAGAGGAGAATTACTATACCCAGAAGTAAAATAACCATATGATTTTTATAGACAAATATGAAATCGACTGTATATATTAAATTAAAAAATCACACAAAAAACCACTTAACTATCATATCATTTCTTAAATGTGGTCTTATTAAAAACGTTTCTCAAAGTGACACTTCTTTTCCCTTATTTGTTTTGTCATGAAAAAGGAAGAGGTGAGGCCCTAATAGAAAGGAAAGTAGGTGTACAATCAACGCCCCAATGGTAAAGATGTTTTTTTTTTTTTCTTAACTACATTCTACTTGCAGCTCTAACTCCTTCATTCACAGTTAAAATCTAACCCATTCCCTTTCTTCAAAAAGATGTATTTCCTTATTTTTTTTATTTTGGTAAAAGTTCTATAAAAAGAGGTTGGGAAGGTATACAAACACATCACACATATTTTAGACCTTCAAAACAAGAATGAAAGTTTTCATTCATTATTTTTTTAACGACATCTCTTCTTCAGTAAGGATTGATATCGTGGCTATCCGTTTAATTACACAGATAGATATCATTGTCATCACATTAACAATCCAACTCCTGTGGATGAGTAGAATGTGGAGAATTTCTATCTGAAGCATTGCAAAATCTCCCAATAGTGTCCACTAAATTGCTCGAAGTCTACCGTACCACATAGCGTTTGTAATTTTCAATTTTAAAGAGTTGGAACATCAGATGTCAATATTGGAACCTAGATACCCCACTTTTTGCACCATGCGGGCTTCGTTTTACCATGTGTGGGTTTCTGCTCTCACATGTGTAAGCTCCTTTTCTCACATGAGTAGGTTTCTATTCTCACATGTGGAATTTTTTTTTTCACGTTTGTGGGCTTTTGTTTCTGCCTATGCTAACTCTATCATGGGACCCAGCCCTTTTGTTGGAATTTTAAAAAAAAGGAGTTGGGAATAACGAACTTGCCGTTGTCTTTTGGGATTTCACAAATCAATCTATGAATCTGAAAATTCCTAGGAGGAAACTGACAGTGCAAAAGTTTTTTTTATGTTTTTATTCAAGCCGGCCTTAAAGGATGGACAATACCAGGTACTTGTGAGAATCACTCTTCTTTCAAAGGTTCATTTTTTTTATTTGTTCTAGTTCTGGCATTTTGATTTGCTTTTGTTGTAATCCTTGTTAGCCTCTCGGTTTTGAAGGAGAGACGCTGTGCACCACCCTTATCGCCGGACTCAATCTCGCCAGAAGCTGTCGTCGCCGTCGTTTACACGTCGCCGGTCGTCGCCCCTCCCACTGCACTGCACCGCTGCCGAGGTACCATCGCCGCTGTCTCTCCACCCCGCCCAAGAATCTCAACTCTCTGCAAACCGCAATTGGATGTGAGTCTAGCAGGAGGTGGCAGCAACGGCGATGTGCTCCAACAAAGAGGAGAGAAATCCGGCAACGATGAAAACGGCTGATGAAATCCAGAATGAATGTGTCGCCCACCTTAGATCTTCGCTGTTCATTACAATAATATTCATCCAAAACAAGAGGTCGCACTTTGGACTTGTTTTCCTGCTCCATTTGAGAACGAGGATTCCTCCTGTGACGTTGCTTTGATCTAAGATTCGGGGCATAAAGAGATTTGAATCTTTGGTTGTTCAAAGATTTGGATTTTGTTTTGCGTTATGGGTCTGTTTGTTTTGTTGGTGGAAACAAGATGAGCATCGACTTGGATGCTCATTTTATAAGAGCGTCGAATTGTTGGAAGATGGCTCTAATGCCCATTTAATTACAACTTCCACAAATACAAATTATATGGAGAGCATGAAGAACACACTTTTATAACTTTTATATAATTATATTATTACAGTGCTTATAAGTAATACCTACCAATATATCATTCTAAGGCTTACTAGCAACATACAAATTACACTCTAACAATTTAGCCGTCATACCTTTTATAAAAGGAGACTCACTACACTTTCACTCAAGGGACCCTCACTACACTTCATTTCATTTTGCTCAACTCACTTCGCTTGTACCCAAATGGCCCAGGACTTCTCTATTTATAGGTGACTAGAGAGGATGGTCATGTTGGAAAAAGCGGCGCAACAGAAATATTCGCAATCAACGGATCAATCACAATGAACACAGAGTAATCACACCATCAAATAATCACGCACATGAACATAGGAATTTGTATGTAGTTCAGCAACTTTGCCTACGTCTACGAAGGAAATAACTCATCTATCATAATCACATATCAATCTCCTCAGAATTTGAGGTTATAATACATTAATATATATAGTTTCCGCTTTCTTAGCCAATAAGAAAATCTATACATAATGACTAAATACCTCTAATCCTAAACTTCGATTCTGACTAAACCAGATGACTGATCCGGCTTAACCGGAATACAAGACAAAACCCAACATGTCGGTGGTTGTATGTGGGTTCCAGGTGGTACACGTAGATCTATGCTTCACCATTCACTATTTCAGTTTGTGTGAGGTCGGTTTCTAGATGGCCTTCAAAGGCCGGTTTAGACTTCTCTGGATATCTTGAGAATGTGGGAGGGAGACCGTTAGATAATGGGTTCTTTAGATACTTGGAGTCCAAGTCAGTATTTGACTACTATTCGACTATTGACACAAATTTGACGCGCATTCTCACTAAGTTAAAATAAATATAAAAGAATGAAATTGGAAGTGGTCTTTGGGATCACTTTCGTGCCTATAAATTTAAGAGGGCTTTTTTGGTTTATTATCTACCTAAAGTGATTTTTTAAATAAAATTCTTAAATTTTAATTGATAGTTAGAATATATAAAAAAAACATACAGTGCATTCTGTTTGCAATTTGGAAACTCAAAATCTTTTCATTCCTCTCTTTCTTTTATCTATTTAACTTATAGGCTATTAGTAAAAAATCAATTCTCAGGGACAACCAGTCTGCACTTTTGGCCTATTCGGCCCACCTAGCCTAGCGCACGATCAACCTAAACCACTCCAGTCACTACCCCATGAGCATTTGCATTTAACAGAATTTAATACTCACCTAAGTCTTGTTAGCTCTTGTACTGATCATGTAAATTTGGCATCCATATTTGTCTACCTTATGACCCCTAAAGCTGCATCTACAAGACTACAACCGTCAGTCTGTATGATGATTAATATGGTTTTTTCTTTTTTTTTTGGTAGGTCATGGGAGACCTGTCAAACTCTTCACCCACATGATTTCCATATAGCCACTGGGCCTCACCGGTCGGGCATTTGATAGTTTAGAAGAACATGGCCCTTGGTAAAAATGACAGTTGAAGGCAGTACTGGAGAAAAGAAAAGGTGTGGGGGCATTTCCATAGCTTTCCACCTAGATTTCAATGGGTAGGTACGTTGGTAACTCAGCAGAAGAGGACAGAACAGAACCATGGAAACAGAACTTGCTAGATGGTTAGGTATTCATTGAGGCCCACAAAGCACATCTAAAATCAAATATATAATATATATATATTTTTGTTTTATTATTCATTATATGGCATCACATGGGGCTGCCAATGGATGCTACGGATGCTCGCCTCTCAACTGCCTCCGAGGGGGACCTCAGTTCCCAAAACGTGGGATCCGCATACCTCTTTGCTGGCATATAAAATACGGCAAGCATGCCAATTTGTCACATATGCAGATCATGTGCATGTTAAATACATTTTTCATATTTGTCAAAATTACTCATTTCATAGGAGTAAAAGAGAATATTCGATCGTTTTAAATGTAATTAAATCTTATGGATGTTTTTTACAAAGTTCTCCAAAGTATAAAGAAGTAAGCTAGAAAATTTTCTCTCTTAGCAACTCTAAAGGGTAACTCAATTGGCTTAGGATCATGGTTTGTTCATGAAGGTTATAGGTTTGAACTGCGCTATCACACTAGAGCCACGAGGGATTAAATCGACTTCCCCTGAGCGCAAAGGGATTAGTCCAACTCAGAGGGTTGGGATACCCTCCCTTGTTGAAAAAAAAAATACCTCTTAGCCATTTTTAGCTATATAAGAAGGCAAACAGTTTTAGATCATGAATTAGCAGCAGATAGAAGTCCAAAAAGTTAAATCTAATAATTTGTATTTTTTTGACAAGTTTCTCAACTATCATGAAGAAATAAGATTTGAGGCAAAAAATTGGACCACTTGGCCATTTTTAATCATATAAAGAAGACATATGGTTCAAATAGTAAATTAAGGCCTAGGGGATGAAAAACATAGAGGTTTTTTATCTGCCCATGAAACAGGGGAAAACCCACGTTGCTTGCATACTATTTCACACTTAATTTACATGTAAATCATCTACATATACAAACAAACAAAATGACACGTAAGGCTTATGCATGTGAATCATTTACTCATGCAAAGAAAAAAAGACCCTAAAGTGTACATAATGAATAGTTAATAGATGTAAAAGGGTAGCTTCTATATTGAGCATCTATATAGAGACGTATGGCAGATGACACCGTAGGGGTATTACAAAAAAGCTTAAAGAACTAACTATATGAAATAGAAGAGATCTATTGGACACTTCCTACAATATAATCTAAGTCTATGAAATGAAGGTTAACAGATGTAAAATGAAGCTTTTCTCTTGACCGTCTATGTAGAATGCATTTGAATGGACCATAGGGGAAAAAAATCATGAACTCAAATGTTTCAGAAATCAAGTTTACTTATCAAAAGTAAACCCTCATTGAATGATTTTTACCTGGATGCATCCCAGTTCAAAGTGAAGAAGATGTTTTGAGAATATGCGGTGCCTTGTTATTGCTCTAATCAAATCATCTTAACCCTTGAAGATAAAGGGCTTAATTTTGGAGTCTTAATAATTCAACAGTTTTTAAAGTGAATATTTATTATTTGTGTTCAATTAATGGTAGATGATGGTCAGATCAAGCTAAAACCAGTGCCATCCATGGTTGTAACTTGTAAGTGAAGAAGTTCAAAATTCAAATAATTTTCGTAACATCAACGTAAATTTCATTTAGGGAGAAGGTGTATTTATAATCAAACCCAATATAACCTTATCAAGAGGATAAGGAAAAACCACTCATAAAATCAAAACTTCTAACAACAAATGATATTCTCTAACATATATGGTCTTTGAAGAAAGGACCTCTAATTGTTAATAAAAATAAAATTAAGCCATCAGATCTCTAACACATAAATTATAATTTTTTATAAATAAAAAATGATCTTAAGTCTTTGTCGTAATCGCTATTTGTCCACCGATCATGAAATAGTATAATTTGATGGAGTGCTGGATCAAATCTATCATAATTTCTTCCTAAAGCTTTCGGTGCCAATGACCTACTGAGTTAGATCTGTCACGATTTCTTTCCAAAGTTTTCAATTGTGAAATAATGTAATTTGATGAAGATATCGAGATCTTGAGATTTAAGTATTTAGATGGACAAATGAGGGAGATATTGTTAATTTCATTGAAATAAAAAAAAAACTAACCGTGACCATCGCAGAAGATAGGATCATGCCCGGCTAGATCACAAAATCATCATCGGGCCGGCTCCTGATACCATGAAGAAATTTTAAATTCAACTGATTTTCATAACAGTACCATAGATTTCATTCAAGGTGAGAAGACTTTTGTTGTGGAAGAGAAATAGAATTCAGTTTCCTTAACCAAACCTGGGCCGTCAGCTGTGCCGACAAACACGTGCAGAGCGTGGGATAAGGCAATGTCATTCCTCCACACGCCTCCCGTGCATTTAAGCCATCCAACTCTGGGGGCCCGTTTAGGTGTGAAGGGGATTGAATGAGACTGGTGGTTTTTTTTTGTTTTTTTTCTTTTTAGGGTAAAGGGATTGCATGAGACTTGGGGTGAGTCAGAATACATTCCTATCATTAGTACATGGAAAGGTTTCTTTACAGGGAACGGCTATGAAGGTACCTTTACAGGGAACGGCTATGTGAAAAATCTAACTCCATCACATCATCCTTCCATTTATTTAATGGACTTAAAAGTAATGAACTTTTAACTATAGATACATTTTGAAAATCAATCCAAGGATAAGTAAAAGCCTACAAATTATAAAATTGGGCATAATGTTAGCTTTGAAGAAAGGGATGAAAGTGTAACAGGAACTGGAGCGATCAAAGATGGACCCAACTAGCCTCTTGGAGTTGTATGTATCTCATTTGCGGCTTGCATTTACGATGCCTCTTTTGTTTGCATTAAAAAATGAGCTTTAATCTTAGGAGAAATATTCTCACACATCTATTATGAGAGTTTTTTATAAGTCTTACTTGTGGATCCCATTTGAGGATAGGACCAGGAGAGATGAAAAGATCTATATGAGCCTACACTAAATATCAAGTTTAAATCCAATCAAATGTCCCTAACTTGTTCATCGATGGCCCGTATATTTAGTCTGTTCAGATGAGTGCATAGTCAATCCAACAATCCGGTAAATTTGATTTTGACCGAAACTTATGTAGTATGACTATAGAAGGGTCCATGTGTATTATAATATTTGGATTGGATAATAGATAGGCTCTACCTATGCTTCTCACAAAACAATGATGAAAACTAGTTCTCATTGGATTATTTATCTTAAAAATATAAGAAGTAAATACTTTATGTGGTTAAAAATACAGATCAAAAGTGAATTTTGAAAAAAATAGCATCAAATAGCATTTTTATTGATTATATTCCCTTAATAAAATGTTATATAATGTTAAAATTTTAAAATTTACCTATAATTTTTAACTTTAACCACCCTAAATATTTAATTCTTATGTATTTTAAGTGCAAACAAACAGACCAAAAAACATTCAACAGTAAAACGGTTGTAGTAACAAAAAGCCACCGCAAATCAGACAAAAGTCAATAAAGAAGTAATAAATAAGCTGCTGAACCTTGAATCCTGCATTTACTCTATCTACCTGATTAATCAACAATCAATGGCAGTGGTACTGAATCAACCCATAGGCCATAGCACATTGCATGGTGCAAGACATTCCTGTCACATCGACTAAATTTTTAGAATGTTGCGATAATATCTCAATATTTACTTTCAACGATATTTTGCAACAATATTATAATATTTGAAAATATGTTATAATTTAAAATATTGTAATCAATTACATTACCCTAGAATAAAAACTGAAAATAAACAAAAAAAAAGAAAATAAATGTTAATAGCATTATAAATTTAATTAAATATACAGTTAGTTTCAATTAGTTAAAAGATTATTCATTCTCCATCGAGGTAATAATCACGAAGAAACCCCAAAAGTTCAAACTTACTCCATCCAACAATATTTTCTCCTCCAATAGGCACAGTGAACCATGTTCATTCGAGACTTGGATGGGTCAATTATGAGAAGCATAAATACTTTTAAATACTCTCATTCATTATAGTGCACACTTCTCAACACTCTCCCTGATATGAAACTTGGTTAGCATACTTTCGACGACGTGCTCTTTTTTTAGTGACAAATCATTCCTCTTGGGATTCAAGCTCTACCATTCTAATTTTCTTCAACTACCCGTTTCTATAAATAATAATAGAAAAAACTTGGAGATTTTAGTAGAGAACGCATAAATACTTTTCAATACCACCTCCTCAGGTGGAGCCCACTCCTCAACACTAAAAGCCCAAAATCATGGCAAGAAGTGCTAAGGGGTCGTTTGTTAATTTCACACATGATGTGAAAATGCTTTACATATGTAAATGACTCACATGTGAGTCATTTACATATTCAAATGACTCACACGTAAAACATAATTCTTTGTTTGTTTTTTCCATACCTCTTTACATGTGAATCTAGGTGCACATATTTAAATAATTTGAATATTTTTGTAAATATCTCACAATCAAAGAAACATCAACGGATGGAATTTGGCCTCATGGCCATTTTTGATCTTATAAAGAGGATGCATGGTTCAGATCAGGATTTTAGGCCCCACATAATTTAAAAACTTGAAAACAAGGGGCTGAAAATGTCATTTACAATGGGTTAATGTAATAGGTTGTACATTTTTTTTTATGAATCTGAACATTGGAGAAACATCAACGGTTGAAAATTGGCATGCGGGCCGTTTTTGACCTTATGAAGACAATGAACGGTTCTGATTATAAAAAGGGGACCCACAGTAATAAAAAAATAAAAAAGGCGAACTGGGATTGCCATCTACAATAGATTAATAGCTATATTGTTTTAATGATATCTCAACATCCAAGCAACATCAACGGCTGAAAATTGGCTAGGTGGCCGTGTTTCATATTTTCAAGAAGATGATCGGCTTTGATTTTATGCATGGGCCCCACAGAAACGGAAAAATCATAAAAGGCGGACTGGTATTATCATGTATAATAGAGTAATCCAACGGCTATAATTGACTGATGATATCTCAACATCCAGGCAACATCAACGGTTGAAAATTGGTATGGTAGCCGTTTTTGACCTTCTGAAGACAATGAACGGTTCTGATTATAAAAATGGAACCCACAGTAATCAAAAAAATCAAAAAGGTGGGCTGCTCTTGGAATGTACTGTAGCAGCGCCCAGTAACAGTTGCATGTGTAACACTTTCACACCATATGAGGTGTGAAAATTTTTGACAGAAAAATAGCCCTTTTTCACACCATTTTCACATCCATTTTACATATCCCATGCGTAAATCAAGCTAAACAAACGTGATGGTGTGTAAGCATCATGGCCATTTACATATGTAAATTGCTGAAAACAAACGACCCCTAAGGTCTTATGCAATTCATCTAAAACAAAGATTAATTGTTGAAATTCACTTTGGTTGAGAATTTCCTACTCCTATCAAATCTTGTCTACTTAAATTCTTACACTTTTAAAACACAGAATTTGGAAGACATGAGAATTTGGGCGAAAATGGTCAAAAAGAACCGCTTTTTTTAAGGAATACTTGTTTATATAGATTTTTTCAAAAAGGCGACAGTTACATTTATAAAAAAAAAGGCAGCAACATAGATATGATCATTTCCCTGTTTATAGATTAGAGGCCCAACATGTACTCACTCTTCAGCAGCATAATCAACAAATAAAATTTGTGGATGAGAAACAGTACCTTGTAATGGTCAAAGAATAATTGTGAGAAGTATGACATGATTTTCACCTTCTATTTTTTCATCAGTAAGAATAGAATTCATATTATTCACCTCGATAGGGTTCTATTTTTCCATCAGTAAGGACAATTCATATTCTTCACCTTGATAGGGTTTTCCTGCGCATCCATAAGTCCTCTTCCACATAAGCTGACCCCATTTTCGAACGGGGCAAGGCCGAATCTCTCTCACAGAAGGGAAGACAAGGTAGCAGACAATTGGCTTCAAAGTGCAATGATATACAGCGCTGCACATTTAACAAGGGTAAAGGGGAGTGATGAATGCTAAGTAATACAGCAGAAGTCTACTGCAAACTGAGTTCTAGGAGACCAGTCTTTCCTCAAGGACATATTTGTGTAACAAGTATTGGGAAAGCAGTATGCTTTTGGTAGACCCCCTCTCATTTGTTTGGTGTGTATAATATTATCCTCGAAGAAAAGGGTCCAAAAATGCTCGCATTTCCACAAATCCGGGGAAACTCAATTCCAAAAGGAGATTGGACAGGAGATGCATTTTATATAAAGTATCGCAGACGCTACAAAAACATGCCCTAAAAATATCTCATAACTTTCAATCATTCAATGGTACCTAGAGCCCCTCATTTACAGGCACGCATGAGAGAGAGAGAGAGAGAGAGAGAGAGAGAGAGATAATAGTACACAATGAAAAGATGGCACGTGAGATTGCTGCATCTTGAAAAGATAGGATACATGATGACAGTACAACTCTCCAAGCTGATAACATGACTAGGATATGGATAAGATGATGCTATGTATGATAAACAAACAAAATTGGGTTGTTAGGATCAATCGGCAAAGGAAAATTTCCATCCACAACAGAGCCCATATGGGCAGTACTGATTGGCATTTACCTACAATTAGGAATAAAGAATTTGTCTCACCAAATTCCTTGTAGCTTAACCGTATGTGGAGAAAAATGCAAAAATACAGGCCCTATTTTCTGATTCGGATACCAGGTATGTCCCTTAAACCCATCTTGTTTACTGTCTTCCTAAACAGAGCAGGGGGCGTCTGCAAGCCAATTGAATCACAAAATTGCTTTGCCAGTTCAACAAGCGTTGTTTTCTCTCTTCCAATTTCTCTGATTGAGTTGTAATAGCCTAGCCAAGCATGATATGCTGCTTCTTTGTGGCTCGCATCAATCCGGGCCATGCAATCTTCCACCTGCAAGTGGAGAGAAGTTTCTGAGAATTATACATATAATGCCTGTCTCTATACCTATACCCCATTTAACCATAAAAGACTAACATTCAGATTTTTACTTAGATTCAAATTATTTAAACTATTATGTGCTTATGAACTTAAAAATCTATGAAATGAGAAATTCCAAAGAGGATGCAGCAAACACCTAAGATAAACACTTAGGCCAATTACAAGGAAAAAAAGAGGCAAAACTGACCTTGCACTTTACACCCCTTAATATATTAAGAGAAATGCTACTGATCAAAGAAAAGAAATATATATTAAGAGACATGCTAGGCAGAAGACACTATTCATCAGGCAGACGAATGGGCAGCTAAGTCATGTGGCATTATGGTGGGTTTTGGGGTTCACCAGTCCTACCAGATGCAAAGGTGGCATGAGGTAGGGGTCTACTAAAAATCAGCCTCGTCGCACATTTGCAGGCCATTTGATCTAAGACAATCAAATGAACAATCAATACATTTCAATTTATTCAACTTAATTGTCAATTTCATCATCTTGATTGGAGGGCTATCAATTGTCCACTATTGAAAATTGCTGGGGCAACCCTAATCCATAACCACTTAAAAGTCTGTGATGTTGGCAGCAATGTATCAAGGCCCAAGCTAGGACTTTCATGGAAGACTATGATCATGGGCAAGGGACCTGGGCCCACGTTTTAGTCCAGACTTATCAGACTTTAATTATTTACTATACTTGTTAGATTCAATTATGTCTGTATTGGGTTCAGCAATTCGTCAGATTCAGTTAAATGACAATTACGTCTATATTAGGTATAAGATTCCCTAGGCACTTGAAAAGGAGAACGGTTTTTTTTACGAAGAAACAGTTTTTTTTTCCTTGCAATGGGAAGAATCTGACAGTCGTGAAATCTGAGAATTCTGTATCAACATAATTCTGAAACTGAAAGCAACACTCTTCCATATGGGATTGCCATCCATTTTCATTGCCTTCTGACAAGATTCTCACCCTATGTTTAGGGGACTTGCATGGCTCAACAGTATTTCTTATGAAACATAATCCTAGTTTCTAAGTATTGTTTGACTGAAAATAGTGTTTGCCAAATCACCTTGTCAACATGGAGTAGTATCAGACCCTGCATTTCCAGCATTTGCTGAACTCTTGTTCTCTCCTAAAGCGATGAATCAGAGGAACAGGAAGAGGCTACACCACAGCCGGAAGAGTTCATCTTGGAACATCTGCAAGGGCGCTTGGATACCATAGATGGAAAATTACAGTGTCGGATATAGTTGTTAAATTTGATTGGTTTCGGCCAAATTCACCAAACAATTTTGGCTCAGCCAGCGAACCAAACTGAACTGCCCCACAAAAAGAATTCAATCCTAATTCAGACCTTTTCAGCCAAAATCCAGAATTTTGGTGCTGTTGGGGCTGTCCGTAGTGGCAGAGCCGCTGTAGCTTTCCTTCTCCCCTCCTCCTCCTATCCTTTTGTTAGCCCTAGACCACTTCCCTCTTTTATATATGAAGTATGTTACTACAGTGCAGCCGGCCTCTTTTACCCTTTTTTTTCCTTTTTTTCTTTTTTTCCCCTATCTTGGTCTAATGACCTGTGTAGCCCACCTCATTGAAAATCTAAGCCACTCATATTGAAATAAAATAAACAGGCTTACCATCTTTGAGCCATAAATTGAAATAAATAAATGCTTCACTTATATATGGGTCCAAGTTATATTTCACTCTAATAGAAAATGGATACTCTAATAGAAAATGGATTGGCCAAATTTCACTTCGGAAATAGGGCCCTAGAAAAATTTCATCATAGCAGTAAATAGGATCCACTCAACATAATACATACTCCCAAACGTTTTGGCGAAACTTCTAATTGGCTAAAATATTTCAGTTTGGTAAGCCTAATAGAAACAAGGTCTAAAACGAAATTGACAACTATGTCATTAGAAAAGCAGTTGCAAGCAATAATGCAGCACAACTCACTCATCAAGAAGTGAGGCAATCACCTTTGATTCCTAGTAAAGAAAAGGAATCAAATGATAGAGAGGTGAAACCCTTCAAATGATAGGCAATGCCAACGAGAACCGAGAGATTGCAGAGATGGTAAAAGAGATTTGAACATTAAAATTGAGATTCTAGTGTACTGTGACAATCTTCCTGGAGATGATTTTATGGATTGATCGGAATCCATAAAACAGATCTTTACATGTAATGAGATCCTGAAGGATGCAAACTCAAATTAGCAGCCATGCAATTGGCGGGTTGAACTTCTACTTCATGAGCTCAAACCAAAGCCTAGAAAGAACCACAAGGCGAGGAGAAGGTGAAAACTTGTGAGCAGATGAAGTCCTTAATGAGAGAGGCTTTCCAACCATTGAACTATGCACAATCACTATTCCATCAGCTTCAACATGTGTAACAAGGAGAATGTTCGGTCGCAGAATACAAGGAGAGGTTTCATCACCTCGCGGAGCAAAACAACTTGAAAGAAACTGTTAAAAAAAGTTGGTTACACATTTCTTAAGTGGGCTTAGAAAGCTATTCCCAACCACAGGGGCCTAAGTCTGATCTTCAATGGCAACAAGGCTTGTAGGCAAGCAACCTTAGTTGAGAAGTGCCACAAGAGGCAGCCAACACACCTTGATTTCTCACCGGACGAGAACTGGAGGTCAAGTCCCTCAAGCCAGGGAGGAAGATGTGGATGGTAAGAATGGTAAAGGGGATCACAACGTCACCAAGGCATGATTCCCATGGAAAGATTATGATCATGGACAAGGGACCTGAACCCATGTTTAGGTCCAGACCAGCAGATAAAAGGGGCTCCAGTAGTTTATAAGATTATTTATTTATTTATTTTACTGGTGAGATTTGGTTATGTGCCAATTACGGATATATTTGGTATGAAATTTTCTAGGCAGTTGATAAAAGGAGACTGGCTTTTCCTAAAAGAGGTTTTTTCAAAAATGGCGCAGAATCCAACATTAGTGAAATTAGAGAACGCTGCAATTGCAGAATTTTGAAATTGCAGGCAAAACTCTTCCATATGGGTTTCCATCCATCTTCATGGACTTTTGACAAGATTTCTTAACATATGTTTAGAAAGGTTTCCAAATCACTTTGTCTGCATCAATCTGAAAAGGGTAATAGACCCCACAAAGAAGCCACATGTATTATTTAACTATTAGTCAGCCTGATCAAAAAAACAGCTTCCATTGATTTTGTATTTCGGATACAATACCATAACGTTAATTGAAAAGGACTTGGATACTGCCATGGGTATAAATTCTACGAGTATAACATAAGATAGACAATAATTCAAAAAAATAAGAATAATAATAATAATAAGATAGACAAACCTTCACTTTTATATCTGGATCTAGTCTTAGAAATGAAGACTTCTCAAATAGGCAGATCTTTAATCTCATCCAAGAAATATTCCTCCCACGGTGCAAGCACAAGCATGCATTCACCGTCTTTACCTTCCCGCCCAGTTCTTCCAAGCCGATGTACGTATTGCCCCCGATCAGAAGGAACACCCACCTAGAGAAATAAATTCTCCACATTACCATACATGCACGTGTAGTTTTGCACTCATTTTATCCACAAACAAAATGCAAATACTGTAATGCAGTTTGTAAATTTGCTAATTGGTCAATAACATTATCCAATTCATTTAGTGTAAATTTTCTGGGTTCAGCATGAAGGAAAACAAAACAAAACAAAACTGGAAATGTGGACTAAGGAGTTAGGAGTAGGACCAATTCCACGATCCTCAACCTCAAACCAAGGACCAGCAAATATCTTTGGTTTTGAGTTCATATACATGAGGCCCATTGTTTGATCAATTATACCATTGATAAAATGAGTGCAATAAGGATAGAACCTGCATCAGGGACAGCTCTAAGTTGGGGCAAGGAGGGGCAATTGGTCCTCAACTTTTTGAATCTCTCACATGAGATGTGGTCATTTAAATTTTTTTTCATGGGTAGTTTTGTCTTTTCTACTTTTGTCCCTCATTTTTTGCTATAGCCAACTAATAAACTTACAAGAGGACTTGGAGTGGAACTGTCTTTTTATTTCTTCAAAAGCAAGGCATCTTTAGACAAGATTTGACTCTCAATGCCTGCAACTTTGTCTCCTCTTTCTTCCCCTCTTTGGACTCATTTGTATGGTTCTCAAATACAACATAATTCTTCAACCCATTTGTTTTTTGTTTCTTTTTTTATTTTTTGCTTGAGTTCAATGGATGCCTCTTTGATGAGTATATTTAGATGCATGCATTATTTTTTTTTCTTCATGTCTTGTGTATTTCCATCATATATAATTACTTCTTGATGTTACTCATTATTTTATGTTATTTTCTAAGATTTTTTGATGCGATGTTGTTTAAATATACCAACATTATTGATTTGGATTTAATTGGATTGAAAATCTAGGACTACATAAATGAATATTAGATTCAACTACATTGGCAAGAATGATGACTATGATTCATTACTTACCACTTATGGCGCGCTGCCTTATTATAATTTAGAATTGTTGACAGAAGAGTGGAGTAAACGAGTTAAAAAATACGATTGCATATCTAAAAATACTATATATTAACTAATAGGTCTCTAAAAATCCATTACAAGCTGTGCATAATTATAATCCTATTCATTCAAAATGAATAGCATCCCCTCTAATGATATATCTTAAAATATTCACATCAAGAGTAGTGGAGCCCACCGTCTAATTGAGGATGTGATTGATTGTGTTTGTATAATATCGAACAAAATACTGCAGTTTTAAAAAAAATTAAAAATAAAAAGCAAAAATAGTCAAAAAAATTTTTTTTTTAAATGTCACTAATTCTCATTTCTAATTGACAAAAGTTGATGTAATCAAATGGCTAATTGATGTATAAGTGTTTATATTAATACACTTTGTGACTATTTATACATCTTTTGTCTATTAAAAGTTTCAATTCTTTTTTGCCCCCTCTGGGAGAAATTCTTGGCTCCGTCACTGCCCCACATAATTTAGAAATAATTGCAACATCTCTATTGACTGGATGAAATTAACTGTCTAGAAAGAATACAGTAACACCACATGTTCAATGTTTGCAAAGAATTAGCAGGTAACAGTTCTCTATTGTGGGACAATCTTGTTCTTCTTAATTCTTCTTTTCTTTTCTAAAGTAGGAAGGAAACAATATTCCTTGTGGGCGATATGATCAATCCCCCAGGGGAACAAAAAATGCAAAACCCATCTGGTTGCAAGAAAGCAGAAAGGAGGAAAGAATACAGCAAATAGTTTTTCTACAAGCAAAAAAGAATAAGAACAATCACATTCAAGGCTTCACACCAAATGACTTCAATCAACACCAAGGAAAAATATTGTAGTCTTGTTAAGTGCTAACAAAGACGAATTGAATTGCACACATAGACCAGATGGATGTCCCCAGGTGCTTAGCTTCCACTCTAAGCCTTAAAATGACAAGATATGATTAAATTTTATTTCTGATTTGATGCAGCAAGGGTAGGGGAAGAGTGGACAGAAGACACTCTCGAAGCCAAAGCTTAGGGGTCACACACCCAAATCATCTTGGTCTCACACTGAAGACACATAACCACATAACCAAGAGAAAACTCAACGGCAGAAAATTTTATTTATTAATCAACTGATCCCTAATGAGGGATTACAACCTTTGTATAGACTCCATACCCTAATTCTAAATTGGAAACAATTCTAATTACAATAAAACTCAAAAACAATTAAAACTTTAAAGAGAGTAAAAGTCTAACAATAAAAGAAAGCCTGCTAAATATTTGGGTCTATTTAATCACATAGTTGCCAATGGTGATGACTCCAAAGGCCAGGCATCCATGGAGAATGCACGAAGATTCCATCCATCACTGGCTCCCATCAGTCAGATAGTCATGAGTGTTCAAAGAGTTTTTTCTTCTTTTCCCCACCAATGGTGGATTCATCCATATGAATGATCCAGGATCGGATCACTGACAAGGACCACATTGTACAAAATGCTCAGCACAAATTGGAAAAGCTTGTGATTTGGGCAAAGCAGTTAAGAAAGTCCCCCTAAGCATAATCACATTTTCAGTTGCCAATATCTGGTGCAGTTGAAATGAAAACATAGAACAGGCAATAAAATGGTTACCGGGATCACAAGAGTAACATCAGGATAATCCATCCCACGTGCCGAAACATCTGATGTAATAAGAGTCAATCGTTTGGATTCACGGAACTCGTCAGAGACTCGATTCCGATAAATTTGAGGTTTCCTAGAATGTATTTCCCTATCATTCATCTTCAGCTCCCGAAGAAGTAGGAACATAAGAGATGTCACCATTGCAGTTGTACAGAAAACAATTACCTGTTTATGGGTAAAGTAGAAGAAAAAGAACTTAAGCAGTTAATATACAAAACAAAAGCCAACTGAAAGTAAAAGGCACACCTTGTAATCAAGCACTTGTGCCATATGCTCCTTCAAAAGTTGATAAACAAGTTGAAAATGTTGAACATGTGGTGCAATAAAATATGACTGAAGGACCTGAAGTTAGCAAGCCAAAAGGTCTGAATGAGGTTGCTTCTCCATATATAGTAGCATGTGATGCAATCATTTTTTATTGTTCCAATGCTGTGTGAAATTAAGTGCTTCAGGTCGATAGGTAGTTGTAGCAACTAGCAACCCATGAAAATAACAAATCAACACAAACCAAGGTCAATGACAAGTATAAAACGCAGTCCAATAATGCATCAACTTCAAAATTCTTCATGATCCAGCCAATATGTTTAAAGGGAGAAATCTTTAGGTGTTTGACAATTAAATTTTTACTTTGCTTGGTAACTAAATTTATTAATGGATGCTAGAATCGTACAAGAGAGCTATACTGAATAGCTACCACAGCACACCTAAAAACAAAGCAAAGCCTATACAAGTGAAAGATAAGATTTATTATCATTATCATTATCGTCGTTGTCGTCGTCATCATCATTATTATTAAAACCACACAAAGCTATAAAACAAACCCATAAAGAAAACACAAAAACAAACAAGGGCATAATCCAGTGAAAGAGAAAGATAAGATTCATCCGGGTCGAACATCAACGATTCAACGTGTTTGATACTTCATTTTTCCTCTAATTTTTCCCTTTTCTAGTGAGCAGTGAAAATTTTTATTAAAAACAGAAGTTTTCAAGAAAACATAAACTACATTATTACAAAAACACCCAACACCTGATTTTAATTTGGCACTTATGGTCCTGTAAAATACTCACTCTCTAGTCTCTACCCCTGTTTAGCAATATTATCCTCTTTCCCATTAGCTTCCCTCGATAGTAGTTGTAGTTTTGTCTCTGTTAGATAGCGTTCAGTGAAGAGGTTTGTAGAAACAGAAAGAAGAGAGGGAAAGGAATGTCTCATAGTAATCTTATCTTACTCACTAAAAACGACTTAAATTTTATTGATATAATTTGTTAATGGTGTTTATTGATATATAATTATAAACCTATAGAACAACAATACCTTTTAATGGGATTAGAAAATACTAGCATATCATTTGGCATTCAGCTCTCTCCCTCCCTCCGCTTTCATTGTTCCTCTTTCTTTTATGAATACCATTACGTTACTGTTAAAAAACCAATAAAAAATAATAACCATTAAGAACAATAAGAAGCACAATCAGCACAATTATTAAGGAGTCCACTCTTAAGCAAGTAGGTTGCTGCTCCTACCAGCTTCCTAAAAACTCTTACCTCTTACCTATAGATGCACCCTCCAAATGAATGAAGAAGCATTTGAGAGAAAGAGAGACAGAGGGAGAGAGAGAGAGAGGCAAAATAAAGTAAGAAAGTAAACACTAGCCACCATTTTTTACCACACGTCTTGTGGTAAAGTAAACCTGAGGCAAAAGGCAACTACTTTACCACTCTCTCTCTCTCTCTCTCTCTCTCTCTCTCTCTCTCTCTCTCCAACTTTATCAAACAAAACAAACACAAACATTACTTCACGACATAATTCATCTCACCTATACCATTAATGTGACATTTACTTCACCTTTACTTTACCACGCATGCAAACAAACATGCCCTAATGTCAAACAAGAGGAAGCATCTCCATGCACACTCTAAATGGATTCACTAAATGCCATTCAGAAATGGCTAAGGAACTCTATTCATACCTTGGCAGGAGTTTCAAGCCCACCCAAACCCACTGTATCAATGTAAACATGATCCCTTTTCAAAACAAGTTGTGAAACACGGCGACCTGCAAAAGTTGGAATTTGACTTTCCTCTCAGCACAAGCACTAAGCATCTGTAGTTTTACATAAACAAAGGATGAACGAACAAAACATCACATAAAGATAAAAATAACCTCTTTAGGGATGGTGGCAGAAAACAGCAATGACTGCCTTTGCCGTGGCACACAATCAACAATTTTCTCAATGTCCTTCCTGAATCCCAAGTCTAATAAATGGTCCGCTTCATCGAGAATAAGGACTTTCAGACCCATTAATCGCATGGAGAAGCCAGATCTATTTTCAATGTGATCCAGTAATCTACCAGGGGTTGCCACTATAATCTGCAGAGGTACATAACAAGATAGTCTGTCAGTGCCCCAAATGCATAATATAAGAATAAGAGGAATACTTATCAAACAGTATGTTAGCGCCTCCAATGCATAATATAAGCAAGAGGAATACTAATCAAATGATTCTGCCCTTATTAATAAATCACTAAAAATTGAATATAACAATGAGTGCAATAAGGAGCAGAAATGTGAACAGACATTCATCTATTCACTTCTTTCACGAATAACAACATATTTAGTTAGAAAAACCTCTGGTGGAGATGCCACACCACACAGCAAAATCCACTGGATATATGGTGTAGTGAAGTGTGGTGAGGTGAAGCCTCAAATTAAGAGAAAATAAAATATAATGGCGTCAAATCATAATATGATGAGCTTTTGTTTTTAGTGGCTCGAGAAGGAATCTTTGACTTTTTGTGTTAAAAGTAGATATTTTTGATCAGTTAGTGGGATGAAAAAATAGCTTTTTGACTTTTTATTGTAAAAAGGAAGACAGTTTTTGAAATGTGGCCTTTTAATTTGACTCCTTTAAGTTTATTGTGTCTTAAAATGACACCTCACTTCAACTTTATAATGAAGTGAATTTACCACACACAACGTAAGGATTAAAGGTTGGGAATCAAAAGTCACCATCAGCTGGGCACTCAAAAATCATCAGCATGTTTCCAATGATTTCTGCATGTCACAGTCTTAAATGCCTATTTGTATGTCCCTACTGCAGCGTTTAGGATCTTCACAAAGCCAGGATTTTCGGGATACCATTAAAAGTAAAAACAACATATTGATAATAGTCAAAATTACAAAGCCATGAGTCCATCATGCACCAAATAAAGGTGCATAGTGAATGGCAAAAATTTGTCATCGGACAAGAGCCATTAATTTCTTCTATAGCAATTAAGATGATATTTATGTTTCCACTTTTCCAGGAATATGAACACTTCAGTACTGTTAGCAGTCCACAGGAAATAATATCAAGGCAAATACGCAATCATTATGACTTCTTAGACAAACCTGGCAAGGATCAGATGCTAGGCGTTTCTGATCAACCTTAAACCTCGTACCTCCAATTAGCATTTGAACACCAATGCCAACATGGTACTTCAACACAACATTTGCCTCTGCAGCAATGTGACTGGCAAGTTCCCTTGTAGGGGAAAGAACAAGAACAAGTATTGGTGCGACCCGTTGATTTATACCGCTTCTTGTAGCCTGGAGAACTGATTCAATAGCAGGAAGCTGTTTTCCTTCAACAATGCAATCAAAGGAAACAAGACAATGTACTAACAACAATATCAAAGATAATAGAAGAGATAAGTGATGTACCAAAAATGCTACACTCTTTGATGCAGCCCAAGGGTTAGGGCTGCGTGGGGGTGCCTAAGCACGTGTCAAAGGACACTTCGAATCGTCACGAAGACTTCAACACACACGAGAACGCACCTCTATGGAAAACCCAAATCTATTAATCAATCAAATCTGTGAAGTTCTTCTCTACAAAGCCATATATATAGGAAAACAATCTTAATAAGCAAGAAAACCCTAGGCTAAAAATAGAAACTTTCCTAATAATAATAATAATAATCCTAATCTAATTTGAAGAGGCCTGCTGGGCCCTAGACTGCATCATCCTCCCCGGGTGGAAAGAAGAGTTCGTCCTCGAACTCGATTCTGCTTCGGATTGCCAATGTAAATGTGTTGAACATGAAGGACATCCTTTGTGGCAGTTTTCCAGGAATTCTTCTTTGGCGGTTGTGGTTTCTCAGGATGAAGAGTAACTGGCTGTCCACCATGCATGAATGTGTAGGTGTTGTCGCGCATACCATGAGTTCCATTTTTGTCATACATCCAAGGACGGCCCAATAAGACATCACCACTATCCATAGGTAGCACATCACACCAGATTGTATCCTTGTACGTCTCACCAATGGCAAAAGTAACTTTGCAAGTATGTCGAATATGCGCTCGATCACCATTCATTAGCCATTTGACAAAATAAGGATGGTTATGCTTATAAACTTTCAATTGAAGGCGATCAACAAGAGCCTGGGAGATGAGATTTTCACAACTTCCACTGTCAATAACAACTGTGCAGTTTTGTCCCTGAATCATTCCTGTAGAACGGAAAATATTTTTGCGCAACCACTTATGCTCAACAGCTGGTGACGCACCCTTGAGGACAAGAAGAGCATCATCTGGGGGCTCTGCATCGGTGAAGTCAATATCTGCAGTGTCAATATCCTTGGAATTGTCAATATCCTTAGGATCAGTGTCAATATCATCTCGGATATTGTTATCAGTACCTTCAATCTCAATTAGATGTATTCGCTTTGGACAATCTGCAGCGCGATGCCCGTGCTGGTGACAATGAAAACAAATCATCTTATTTTGACCTTCAGTCCTAGCAAAAATCTGTCCAGTGGATTTAGCTTCTTGTAGAGGGGAATTCTTTGGCTGAGCCCATTTGGATTTTTGTACTTGATGATTTGCAATTCCCTCAGCCTTGATAGCATGTTGGATGAGTTCATCGACATTATCAAAATGTTGGAAGGCAAGGATATGCTGAATGTCTAGTCTCAATCCATTGAAAAATCTTTCAACTACCACATCATCATCTTCATTCAAGCCACAACGAGCTTGCAGAGTCAAAAATTCCTCAGAATATTCAACAACTGTCTTGGACCGTTGTTTCAAATTTTGAAAACTGGAACGGAGATCTCTTGCATAGTTGACAGGGAGGAATTTTTGTTTCAAAATATTTTTCATCTCAGTCCATGTATCAACAGGGTCCATGTTCTGATTCCTCCGTTTTCTTTGCAATTCAGCCCACCAAGTTGCAGCATAATTACGAAATCTAGTAGCAATCAGTGTGACTTTATGATGCTCCGTCATTGGCTTGTGTACGAAAATATTTTCCACACATACTAACCAATCCATAAATTCAGCGGGCTGTAATTTTCCATCATATTCAGGAATCACAATTTTTATCCCGAATTCTCGATCAGGATTAGTGACTGGCGGATCCCGGTGATTCCGAATATTTGCACCATCATCACGGTGGTGATGCACACGTTGATGATTTTCCAAATTTGTCACTTGAATGTCCAATTGGTGCAGGGTGGTGTGCATGCCATCAACTTTTGCAGATAATTCTCTAATGGCACTAGCCAAATCTTCAAGTGAAGAAGATGAAGATTCAGCATCCACTTGCTTCTTAGGAGGCATTTTTTTTTTTTTTAATGCAAAACGTAAATCTGACTAACCTGAGGCGCGATCTCTTCTTCAAAAGGACAGACTGGAAATCGGAACACTTGTGCAGGAGCTTTGAGAAGAATTTCGTTTGTGGGCCGGTTAGTATATGGGCTCACAAACAGGAATAACAGCCCAAGTGTACCCGGGTTAAACGCGGGCCCAATACTGACCGTAGACTGTCTCGTGCAGCGTGACGGGAAACTGGAGATAAGAAGTTGCCGCTACTTCGTGCTGCGGTGGATTCCAGAGGAGAGGAGGAGGATGGGTGCTCCGCCTTTGGCTGGCGTCAGACGACCGACGACGACGACGAGTCGCTAGCAGCAGGGTGCGGCCGGTGATGCAGGGAGATGAACGTTGCTGCGGGGAACGACGGCGTGCGGTGCGGACGTCTGGAGGAGGCCAACTGTGGAAGATGGGTTGATCGGCGATGACGATCAACAATGGCAGGTGGCCAGGGACTTTTCGTCGGTCTCTTGGATGGCGACAACTGCACGCGGTGGCAGTGAAGGGGTGAACCAGGCAGCGTCAGGCGACGAAGAACAACGATCAGCAACGGCAGCAACGGGAGGCGGCAGAGATGGCGGCGATGATTTCGAGGTATGTTTCCTCCTCTTTCTCGGCTGCGGATCCTTTCTCTGCTGCTTCTTCCCTTTTTTTTTTTTTTGTTTGTATGCTCTGGGGGTGGGGGAAGGAGAGAGGGGGTTGCGGATTTGAAGAGGGTTTGGTGCAGGATGGACCGAGAGGGGTCGATGGGGGTTGGATGGGTTCCGGCGAATGGGTTTGAACAAAGGCGTGGGGTTAGGGTTTCGGTTTGGGTAGGGATGATAGGGCGATGTGTAGATCTGGGGTGGAAGATGGTGGGCTGTGGTGCAGGCGTGTGGGAAGATTGGTTCTGGTTTGGAGTTAAGGTGACTTGATGGCAGAGATGGTGGATTGGGACGTGGCCTTCGACTGGGACTGGGTTTCGAGGATTCCGCAGGGATAAGACGAGTTCGGGTTTCTGGTGGGGTTGTGGGTAGACAGAGGCGTGTAGTTAGGGTTCGGTTTGGGATCCGGCGAATGGGTGTGGACAGAGGCGTGTGGACAGGGGTTTCGACAGTGGTTGGTGGTCGTCTGTGGCGAAGATGGTGAGGCGAGTAGGGATTGGGGACTGTGGCAAGGGGATTGGGACGATTAGGGTTTGTGGCCGGGATGGCGTGGTGGTTGGCTGTGATGGTGGGCTTCGGTGACGGTGACGAGGACGGTGACAGTGGAGATCGGGCTCTGATACCAATCTGATGCAGCCCAAGGGTTAGGGCTGCGTGGGGGTGCCTAAGCACGTGTCAAAGGACACTTCGAATCGTCACGAAGACTTCAACACACACGAGGACGCACCTCTATGGAAAACCCAAATCTATTAATCAATCAAATCTGTGAAGTTCTTCTCTACAAAGCCATATATATAGGAAAACAATCTTAATAAGCAAGAAAACCCTAGGCTAAAAATAGAAACTTTCCTAATAATAATAATAATAATCCTAATCTAATTTGAAGAGGCCTGCTGGGCCCTAGACTGCATCACTCTTGCCAGTGCCTGTTTTGGACTTCACTAGGACATCCTTTCCTGCATCAAGATTCCACAAAGAACCACCATTATAAAAGTCAAAGGACTATTTTTGAGAAGAGTCTCACCTAGAAGCTAAAGACATATATCTTTTGGATAAATATATATATATATTGCAACAGTAACTTCGCAGCATTGTAGCATCAATAAATAAAATACAGAAAGTGGTAAATTGCATGCCAGTAGTAAGACAGTACACATGCAAAGGAGTGAAGGGCTTGGTTGAGATAACCAGAAACTAGACCTTTCCCAAATCCAAACGTTGATCCGAAGCTAAATCCATGAGAGCAAGACAAGCATGTGCAAGCATGCTCTGTGAACAAACAAAAAAGATTTGAAACATTGGGCTGACCTTTTAATTCTGGCAACTCTAAAAGCAAGTCAGACCCAAACTGGGCGGACTAAAAGCTAGTCACAGAAGCCAAGAGGTGAACCTGGCTCATTTTCAGCCCTTCAGTGCAGGCAATGCCGGCATACAGGAGATTTTTTGCTTCAGAAGTCTTAATTCTGGCAACTCTAAAAGCCAGTCAAGTCAGGACCAAACTGGGCAGACAAAAGGCTAGTCACAGACACCATAATGACTATCTGGTTCATTTCCAGCCCCTTGAGTGCAGGCAGTGCTGGCATGCAGTAGATTTTATACTTCACAAGTCAGCATGATTTTCTTACTGATAACAAAAGAAAATACTTCTATTGATAAGGGCCAGGGAACAGAAACCAGGATACAATGCAGGATCCATTCTCAGTGAACTACACTCACCGTCGTAATGTTTCATATATTAACAAGGGTATAAGATCCACCTTTAAATGTGAATGAATTTGAAATTTGAACTACACTTTTCATAACAGACCCTTTTCTATCATGGTAACAAAGTTTACCACATAGAATGAGGGGAAGTTACAGGAAAAGAAAAAAGAAAAAAACAACGTAAATTCAGCTTAGAAGATAGAATATCCATTAGGGTTAACCAAATCAAACAGCCACTACATGCAACATCCTTATCTTACCCTCACTGATGCAAGAGCATCCGAGCATTCTACACATCCTGACCTCCCAATTATCACTCCTGTAATCTTTTCTATTAATCCAACCATTGGATGGCCTCACTCCACCAGGTCACCAATGGATCTCCACCTATAGGGGACCAACATGACCCCCATCTAGGCATGTCCCAGCAGAAGGAGACTATGACGATGATGACGTGCTCAGCCAATTGAAGGAGATCATGTCATGTCCTCTCGGTGCAATCATTTTAGTGTACATGCACTCTTCACATAGACAGTAGTAGTACCATGCACATGCATGCAAAGTGGGATGTGAAAAGAAGAGAATATGAAAACACTTTTTTTTTTTTTTTTTGGTGTATTGGCCGAGGAAACTGCAGCCATAGTTATACTTGCATGTATTATGTTGGAACTGTGCAAGAGGTATGTACAGTCAAGAAAAGCTATATCCCTTGCTCTGGTTTGGGTGTATGCTTTATGTCATGTAATCCGTGTAATATGTACATGTTTACAGTTTAAGAAAAAATCTATACATACAAAAAGAAACTGCAAACAATTTGTTTCAGAAAAAATTATTCTAATTGCAGCTTGCTGCTTTGACCTTTTATCATGAAACTAATGTTTGATTGGCCACATATAACTAATTGAATGTTAAAAATGGAAATAATGATTTCAATAATTAGAGTAAAAAACATAGCTACAACGCCTACAAGTACAAACAAGCATTCATCAGAATTAAATAATCTAAACAAAACTATCTGAAGTACATAATAACACACCCTCAAGGCAAACAGGGAGAGTGGCCTCTTGCACTGCAGTCATCTACAAATAGCCAGCTGAAGAAAGTGCTTTAATTGTCAAGGGAGATATATTGCACTCATCAAACCTGGAAAGAAAAAAAAATGAATTAAATGATTTACTCCGTAGTCCCAAAAAGAAAGAAATAGAGATTTTATTTGCACACTTGAAACCATTTTCATAACCACATCAGCATTCTTTATCCTCAATTTATTATTCAAGATTTTTCCAGATCTATATTTATGCAATTATATAACTCTTCATCAAATCCATATTAAATAAAGTACCTCACATTTAGATAGATGGATAGATCGATTGATAGAAATAGATAGACGGATGAATAACACAAAAAGTGAAAATGAGTAAACCCATACAGGGAGGCTCCTCTTTGCTTGATCCAACACATTCATTTCACAAGTTCTTCCTAAGTAAGATAGCCCAAGAAAGTTCCCTCAAAATGACTAATATGAGCACACATCAACCAATAATGATTTTGGAACTGCATCATCATCATAGCCTTGTCTCAACTATATTGGAGTCAGCTACATGAAATCTGTTTCTCCATTCTTATCTATCCTAAGCCAAATCCTTAGATAAATTGGAAGCCTTCATATCTATTTTTGCTACCTCCATCCACGTCCTCTTTGGCCTATCCCTCCCCTTTAGTGAGACATTTGCATTATGCTCCAAACACAGAAAAAAAAAAAGGGAAGGGTTGGTGGGCACGAGGGGGGCGTGGGGGGAGAAACTCTATTACTGTGTCTAATCGCACCCAACATTCTCCTAACACAGAGCTATGAGTTCATTAACTTATAGATAATTAGATCAAAAAGCTAGGCAACGTTAAAGAAAACAGCAAAGTGGCAACTCTGCCAAGTCTGAGTTTTTAGGGAGGTATTATACTATGGGAAAAAAGATTTTGAATAGTTACTATGGGAAAATATTACCATCATAAACTTAACAGTGCTTCCTGGGGTTTGATTTTTTGAATGCAAAATCTGAACTCATATAGACTTCTAAAAATATTGATCCTTAACCGAAATTTTGTTCCCAACAAAAAATATACCATTCTCATAACACGTTAAACATATGGGTAAATTATTTCAAACGTAGATACACCCAAATAGGTTCACTACGCTCGAAATAAGTTCACTCTGAGAATAGTTCTTTTTTTCTCAAGGAAAACCCGCACCTAAGAGAAGTTTTTAACAACTTGAATGAACGAGAACCTTTTTATAACCCTGTGGGACCCTTCATGATCGATCCAACTCCCTCACACTCACCAACCCCCATATGAATTATCACTTACCGTAATATAACACTCATTCTACTCAGCATTGAATAGAATTTTATTAAAAGTGCAACTTTAGAATCCATTGAACTTTATGCCCCCCTAAATCAACCATTAAGATAATATGACAAAGACGACTTCTGGCCAAAACTGTGGCCTTTTTTTTTTTTTCGCTGATTTAGCCGAGTGGCCGGGAGTGGAAAAGGACAGGGTGCCCACCAAGGACCCTATCCCACCAAGGATCGATCTCCGCTGGGCACTATGGGAGTGTGTGTCCTATTCACCAGAACAACCCTCTAGCCCCAAAAACTGTGGCCTTTATTATATAGGTAGCATGACTAAAACCCATGACCTCATGGTTGATCTAGTGAGAACCCTCCTCCAACTGCAAGGTCGCCATATCATCATCTTAGCCTTATCCATCATTTTGAAGTGAATCAAAGCAACTTCATCATAAAGAAAGCATCCACTACTCTTGGAACACAAAAGGCATACATACACTGCATTCACATCAATTGTATTATCCAAGACGCATAATTTCTTCGTCCATGTACCTCTTCTGACTCAAGTGTGATTCCTTCTGCTCCTCCTCCCCACACTGTCTCTCCGCATTCCCATCTAAAACCCTCCTCTTCAACTCATCGCGAATAGCCTGAATTTCCTTAGAAGATCCATTGTCTTCTTCTACAATCTTCGGCGGCCGTCTTCTCGTCATCTTCACATCGTAATTTCTCAATGCAGCACTGCTCATCATATTCTTCCTAAACACTCTTCCTTCCACGTCCAAATCGGAATCTTCCTCCGAATCTCCGTAATTAAACCTCCTTCGCCTCGAATTCCCTCCTCCTTTCGAACCAAGCTCTCCGCCATCACCCGATAAGTAATGTTTTACCCTAGATTCGAATCAAGACGCCGGCCTCCTAGCTTCCATTGAGTAACTCCTCCGAGCTAGTGAACTAAAACTCCAATAGCCTAATCCAGTCATAGCCGAATGCAGCCGCAGTCCTGCGGCGTGATCAAATTTAACAATGCGGCCTTCTAAGCTAGAATTAGATTCATCAGATCCATCAGACACAGCCTTTCTGGAAATCGACGGCGGATGCTCGATGAGATGTGTAGATGTGGCCGATTCAAGATCGGACTCTTCAGATCCCCTGGATGGATGATGTATGACACGGGTGAATAACTTGGGCGAGCGCGGGCATATTTCTTTACCAGAATTTTAAGAATTCATATTTGGAGTAATTTCAAATTCTTCAAAAGATGTCTCCTCAGGTGAAATTCCAAATCCCTTATCTTAGTGGAGCATTTAAAATTCCAACAAAATATATAGAGAATAGAATTCCAGGAATTCCAAAAGGTAACTTGAGACCTTTTAGGTGGCTGAAATTTGAAATTCTGAAAAAGATGTCACATTATGTCTAAAAAACCCTAACATACTGAATTCCTCTCCAAAATTCTAGAAACGAAAGACTTTGAATTTCTAGCAAATGCAGCCAGGCATATTTAGTTGAGTCCCATTTGACTCGTGTTAGTGAAGGCAGGTTGGATTGATGTTTTTTTTATTCATTATCATTATCATTATCATCAAAGTCTTATCCCAACTATATTGGGGTCAGCTACATGAATTCTGTTTCTCCATTCCGTTTTATTTTAAGCTAAATCTTTAGATAAGTTAAACTTCTTTAAATCTGATTTAATGACCCCTATCAATGTTTTATTTGGCCTATCTTTACCTTTTGATGGGGCATCTACCTGGATTGATGTTTTTTTATTATTTGTTTTAAATCTTCAACTTATAGCTTATTTTGACTGCAATGGAGCAACTTGGGTGGGTGGGGTACCAGGCACACCTCTTGGACAACTCAGAATTTTGGGGGTTTCAAAATATAGGCCTGAGCTCAATCCCAACCTAAGCAAGCCCAACTTGCTTGAGCAGTGAGTCAGAGATGACTCTCATGTCAGGTCTTAAATAATTTTTTTTCCTAAAGCCCAGCTAAGGGTACCACCCATAGATTATCCACACATGTGGGAATAGACTCTCACATTTGTAATAAGAGAGAACTCACACATATGGGGAGTGAGGGTTAAACTAAATACGTGTTCATTTGGGCGAGAGGCTAGGTTGCCAAATGCCAACCAAGTGTGAACCCCCTTTCCCAAGTCATGAATGATTGGCACTTCGTAAGTTGTAAAATGTCTCTCTTTTTTAATTATCTCTCTCTTTTGCATGCTGTTAGTGTAGAATTTTGAAGTACATTTGCATAAAATAAATTTTATTTTTTTATTAAAAAAACTCAATATAATACAAGGGAAGAGAATAACAACAAGACTTCATAAAATTCAAATTAATCCTATTTAAAACAACTCAAACTTATTTCTAATGTCTCTTGCTTATTTGTAACATTTCTAATAAGTAGAATGGATAGGGTGCTAGTTTTTAATAAAAGCCTAATGGTTTCCTTGGATATCTATATATTCTTGTTTGTTAAGCTCATTTCCACACAGATGAAGGGGTTAGGGACGTGTGATTAGGGCCAAACTTGATATATGGGGTGGTCTCACATAGATCTTTCCATTCCTCCTAGTCCCATTCCCAAATGGGACCCACAAGTGGGCTCCATAAAAAGCTCTCATGATAGGTGTGTGAGAACAGTTTTCACGGGATCAAAGCCATATATATACGTATATATATTCTAAAATAGTTATCTAAAATTTGAAATTCTCATTTGTGAAAGGATGTCTGTAAACTGTTGGTTTGATTGAAATATATAGGAATTCATACCCAAAGTGGCTAAAAACAAAGATCAAATGCGTATATCAAAAAATGACCATCCAATAACCTCCCTCTAATAGAAATTGAAAGAGGGAAAATGAGAAATCAAAATCCACTATCACCCTTGTAATTCAAATTTTAGAAAAAGCAAATGTCTTATCAACATTGCTTCCTTACATATATCCATCACCCCTCCTCATCTCCTTATTCTTTAATAATCCTTCATTGGAGCTAACAATATGAATTCCTGTGAGTTTAATTTCATAGAAAATTTGAAGGGTGTGGAAATATGAATTCCTGTGAGTTTAATCTCATAGCAAATTTGAATGGTGTGGGGAGAGAGAGAGAAAGAGAGAGAAGGAGAGAGGATAATGTTTATTTTCCTGCTAAATTCATCATAAATTTTAGCACAAAACATGGCAGAAGCAAGAACTCAAACATGACATTAGCTTTTGAAGGAGCACCTATAAAACTAAATTATACATGAAGAAGCAGTTGTGAGTTTTTCCATAACACTTTCATTCCGTGTAGCCGTTAACATTGCTGAATCCCAGGGCAAGTTCCTTGACCGTTGTGAGGCATTGTTAACGGTGGATACTATCAAATCCTTTCACCCGATGACATTTCTTTGAAGGAGAGAATAAAACAACTATATACCTTCAAAAGCTTAAGAATTTATGGTCACTTTCATTAACCATCAGCAACACTTCAATATAATACTTAAATATCAACGTCATTTTCCAGTCAAAACTGGAAAATAAAAATAATATATGACAAATGCACCTACATGTTCAAACGAAATATAAAATAGATATAAGTTGAAAGTGAAAATTTCAATTCCTGCACCCACAAAAGTGGGACCACTTTGTTAAACGCTCAAATAAAATTCCCATACAAAGAAAATTTTCCCCAAATGTGTCCATCATTGTGGTCATTGGAGGTCCTATGAGAACAACTTCATCAAACATTACTAGACACCTGATTAAAGAAAATAAAAATGAATAATAAATATATAATGAATGGATTGAATGGCAAAAAACATTCAATGATGCCGATCATTTACAGATAATTAATCCACAGAACTCGATTTCATATGTTGGAATCATTGAACTTAGTAGCATATTATGCTTTATGTATCCAACTAACATAAAGGCAACAATGAAAAGCAGCCTTGATATGGTCTATTTTCTGTAGGAGCTTGGATCCTTTGTGGCTTTGACTTACATAGATTTTGATTCGAAGAAGTGGAAATCCATAATGGGCCTACCTATTGAAACTCCTAAATAATTAAAATGTATATCTACAAATTTTACACTAATAAGTATTGGCCCCACTGAAGGATTGACGGAGGGGGGTGTTAATGAATGATGCATATTATTGTATTGTCATTTTTTAAAATTTATTATACAGTAAATTATCTGGTGGGACCAATAACAATAAGAAATAACCTGTAGATGGGAAGTACATTCATTTTAAACTCCTGGTGGGGTAAGAATTAGAGATAACCCCATGGCCAATTCACGGGAAGGAGATTCATTTTAAGCAGCCATGGTTTTCAATACTCAATAGGAACCCCCTCTGTGGCGTCCAATTCCTTCCACGAAGTCAGCCCCATGAGATCCTTTCAGAGTCTTTGGACAGAGGAAGAGTGATTTTATTAATGTAGCTGGTCAATGGCCAAATAAACTGGTCAACTGTCAAAACCGTTGGAACAAGTGCAGTTTCTAAAACCATGGGCATGGTTTTTTAAATGTGCCCATGTGCCCATGGTTTTTTAAAATGTGCCCATGTGTACGACGAAATAAACCATGTACAATGGAAATGAAGACCAGAGGGCATGGTGAAAAAACCCTTTTTTAAAGAGAGCTTCCATTTTGTACACCAGGGACTATTTTACACACTCCATTTTTAGAATAAAGAACAAAATTATCTAAATGCCTCCTCGCTCCCACTTATTCCTCTCCATCCTCCCTCTTTCCCCAATCTCCCTCCCTTCCCTCTTCCCCTCACTCTCCTCCCCACCCATCCACATACACACCCCCTCCCCACGAAACAAAGTCCACTGTTCTCCTCCCCTCCTCTGGGTCCCACAACATTACTCTTTTATTCGGCTAGCCTTGGTCGAAAAGTAGTGTTTTCAGCCCTGCGAAGCTGAAGGCGGAAATTTAGAAGAGGTTGAGAAGCCGTGAGGAAGAGGGGAAGGAGAGGAGAGAGAGCGGGAGATTGGGAGCCACCAATCATTGCCGAGAAAGGGAAGGTGGGGAAGAGGAGAGAGGAGGGGAAGGTGTGTGGGAAGAAAAGGGGGTAAGGATAGTTTGAAAAGGTTTAATATCATTTTTTTTAAATAACTATGTAAGTTGAGAAGAATCTGGTGTTAAAATAGAAGCTCTCCTTTTTAAAAGAGTAGTCTTTTATGGAAGGTAGGCTGATTAAAATATGAGATCATCCAAATCATTCATCAAACATAATGAGTTTTTGTTACCAAAAAATAAAAAAAAACATAATGAGCTCAATAAAAAATCATGAAACAAAGACAACTTTTTTTTCAAGAGCTAGCTTAGGGGATTGGACCCTAGCCCTCTGGCAAAAGAACTTTATGTGAAGTAAAAGAATCTTTTTGTAAGAAAAGAAAAAGTAAAAGAGATAGAACAGCCCTTCGATGATGAAAAGTGAACTTGACACCTCTTAACACTGCAGTAAACAGCTATTGTTAAGATACTCATTTTCTATTCGTACATATGAAAGGTCTACTATTCAATTACAGTAAGGAAATGGCCCGTACTTAAATTACAGTAATTTACAACACTCGATTTCTACTTGTACAAATGAAAGGTCTACTATTCAATTACCGTAAGGAAATGGCATGTACTTAAATTAAAGTAATTTACAACACTTGACTTGCCTGCTCATGAGAAGGACGCGCCACTGATTTGAATAACTATAGTGAGCCTAAACTTAGTAGACACAGTCAGACTTATTTGACTAGTGGACTCATTTGAGTTGACTCGTGTGAGTGAGGGCAAGTCCAATGGAGCTTCTTTTTTTTTTTTTCTTTTTTTCTAATAGTGGCCCCAGTGAGTTTCGTGTTATAAATTAATATACTACTCAGTGGGACCCTTTTAGGGGTCCTCTGTGTGGACAATTTGGATGGATCATAAGCTAAGCCCCACTATGTTGCCTTTACCATAATATAGTGGGAGGTTATACTACTTATACATATGAAAATTTTCTCATTGAAAAACAAATAAATATAAAGTAAATATCAAAAATAATTTCCACAACTTCCTTAATCTTCCCTTTGCTATTCTGATATTACTATGCCTTTTTCATTATATATTCAATTTTGCGGGTTTTTTAAAATATCGATTATTGAAAAATGTCATTTCAGATAAATATTAAAATACTACCATAATATTTCAAAAATATCACCCATATTTTTTTTTATGTTGATAGATGAAAAGTTACGCAACTCTTAAACGGGGACTTGATTCCTCCAAAGTTCTAAACACAGGGAGGAGGATCCCGTGAAATTAGCTTTAGAATGATTCCATGAGACAACCAAACATACAAGCATTCAAAGGAGGCCTCATGAGCATAGTTATCAGAATCCTACGATTTGTATCCTGAATTTTAAGGAAAACAATTCATATCTTTCAATGAATCCCATTTTAACGTAAATCTTAGGATTTAAGTGTAAATCTTATGATTCGATACTCATTTCATCGAATCTTACGAATCAAGTAATTCGGCTGACTCAGAATAAATATAACTAATAAGTTAATACTAACAATCTTTTATTTTTTTCGTTCTTTATTCTTTTTTTTAGCATTTATACTTTTAAAAGTTTATTTAGTTGTTAACTAATCCTCTTAAAAATTTCCGCTTCTTAGTGGTGGTTTTGAGACATAAATAAAGAATATGGATTTAATTAAAGCATTAGACTATACATTTGTTGCTTGTCTATATCTTTCTTGTAAACCTTTTTTTGTTTTTTTTTTCTTCATGAACACTTTCTTAACTTCAAAAGATATCTTATTGTATATGATTCATGGTTTGAATTTTATTTTTACTTTTATCTTTTGATTTAACAACAACAATATATCTATATATAAATACCTGAAACTTATTTAACAATTTAAACATACATTTATTATTTATTAATATATGTCATGATGTTCTTAGTACGATTGTATGATAGACTTATTCAATTAGTTTTCATTATATTTTTACTACTATAAATGGGAAAATGGATGGGTATTCATATGAATTCATGCTTTTTTATTTTTAATTATTGTTCATTTTATTAGAAAAATAAAAAAATCCTGTGATTCACTTTAATTAGAAAAGTAAAAAAATTCTACGATTCACAATACGTTTCAGGATTCAATTTGATTCATAAGCATGAACAATTTGCGATATGATTCCAATTGTCAAAACTATGAAGAAGCTAATATTTGTCATGCATTGATGTTGGTATGGGTGAAAAATAAATAGATTGTCAACTTCTATAATCTTTCCTATTTTTACATTATTTTTTTAGATTTTTTTTTATCTATACTAAGAAAAGTAGAAAATGTCCTACAATTTACGATTCAATTCAACCACTTGAACGATTTGCGATTTGACAACTATGCTAAGGAGCAAAGCTATGTGTTAGCAATCATCATCATCATCATAATCATTACCTAAGCCTCACTCAATCAATAGGGTTAGGTTTATACGTTGGGAATTGCCTTCAAATACTGATCCTATCTGCTAAGTGTCATAGTATGATGCCTTTGAGCAAAGTTTGTTTTCAATACATAGAATGGCAAAGAAATTCCTATTCTTCTTCAAGTTGGAAACTCAGAAAAAAAAGTTGAAAAACAATAAGAGGACCAAAAGTGTTCTCAAGCCAAGAGTTAAATCTTGCCAGCATCAACCACCCAGTTTTAAATCTTGCCTGCATCAACCACCTAGTTCATTGTAATTTGGATTCTTATGGGGTTCAACATCTCTAGAAACAATCTCCAAAGCTTAGTTTGGAAGGATTTTCACTAGATGGGACCAGTAAGCATTTGTCCCATTTAACCTGAGTGAAGTTTGGACCTCATGGGGTATGCAGAAATCCAAACAAAAAAACAGTTATTAGGCTTCCAAAGTAAAAGATGCGTAGCTTGAAAACAGTTGCAGGAAGCAAAGACTTATGAACTTAATAATGGCTTTCATCAATCAGAGAGTAGTACTCATAGGAGACCAACTATGCAGAGTTTCAAGGTTTGAAACTAAAAGCCTACTAAATCACCTACTGCATACAACGGTCAAGACAAGAACACCGTAGGATTCCAACCAAACAGTAGAACCAGCAACGGGCTAAAATTTGAGTGCAGCAGGAGAATTCCAAAAAAAAAAAAAAAAAAGAGTTAGTACATAATCACCAAAAAAACTTCTTTTATGAGATCCATCTGATGATCAAAACAGCTGGAAGAGTTGTGGCCCTATGGCCCTCACCTGTGTTGTACAATTTAGAATCTTATAAGAAGTAGTTGGTTCCTTAGAAAACCAATTCCTACCATTACTAAATCAGTCCTTCAAGAACAAAGGTTGCCTACTTCATAGAATAATCAAGTTGCTCGTATGACATTCGTCATCCAACATAGCAAGCTGCATGATACTGAACTGTGACAAAGATTCAATCTTTTTGCAAGGGAAACTATAGATGTTGGCAGATATATTAAACAATTCAAGCATCTCTGTAATGAACTGGAAGCAATCCAAAAGCCTTCACTAGATGAAGATAAGGTTTCATCGATCTTGAAGGGCCTAGACAGCTACTACAATGTCAACATTTAACCGACATTCAAAGTAGTGTTGCCGATGTAGAGTCATATGATCACTTTATTAAGCCCAAGCAACCATCTGCCATGGTTGCCCAATATGAAGACAACCTCAAGGTTGCGTTTGGGGCTGTCATCAACACAGTAACAATCATTAAGGACACTCCCAAGGCCATAAGAGATAGTTCATTTATCCATGCTGATCAATCCAAAGAGACCTTTACTTCAAGCCACAACTGTCAAGTTTACAATATACAATGCCGTACATACAATGCCATGAATTTTACTTCAAAACTCACCTGTCAAATTTACAACATACAGTGCCATACATACAATGCCTTGACCTTTACTTCAAAGCTCACCTGCCAAGTTTGCAACATAATACATACAATGCCATACTGCCTTCAATGTTGGCATCCATTCAATGAATTCTATCAAGCAGCTAAACAATAATTGATCCTCCTTCTTAAGCCTTCAAGATGCAATTGATGAGTCATGGTATCATGATAGGGGTGCCTCTGCACATACTGCAAATAATCTAAGAACCCTCTCTAGCCTACATCCTTACCATGGAAATGAGAGATTATATATTGGTGATGATCAGCCTTAACCATGAAATACAAACTCCATCTAGAAATCTAAATCTCAAGAATGTTCTTCTTCATTCACTTGAGAGAAATCTCATTGCAATTAGTCAATTTACCAAAGATGATAATTGTTCCATCAAATTTTATGTGATGAAGAACCAGGTATCCCAGACAACCCTAGCCAACGGTACTCGTAAAGGTGGACTCCATTCTCTTGATTAAAAAAACATTGTTTTCATCTCCACTCAAGGCGCAACTACTACCTCATGGCACCAACGGCTTGAACAGGCATTACCTTCAATTAGCGTCAATTATCAAATGTAGTTGTTCATTTTACTTTTCCATAACTTTATCATCTTTGTGAAAGTTATGCAATTGGAAAGAGCACTAGAATTCCTTCTCATATTTTGAGTAAAAGAGCTCCATTTCCATTGCACTATTCACTTTGATGTTTGGGGCCAAACTCAAATACTATTGTCTAGTTATGGATTTTATGTGTTTTTCATCATTTCATCTAGTCATTATACTCGGTTTTATCCTTTACCAAGTGCATCGACTTCAACATAATGTTGAAAAATTATTTTGAACAAAAAATATTTTTTTTTTTTTTTTTGCAAATGTGGTGGGGAATTCACATTAAATGAATTTATATTGCATTTGTCAAAATGTAGAATATTCAGAAAATTTCTTCCCTACATACTTTCTAGAAGGAAAAATCACCAATATACACAACTAAGGGTTGCACTCCCTTGATCAACAGCTGCTTTACATTCTTTGTGGGTTGAAGCATTTCTTACAAGTGCCCATATCATTAACTGCCTACCAACACCCTTTCCCAAAAATGATTGTGAAGCAGCGCAGGGGAGGAAGATTAGCCAACGGGCTAATCTCCAAGCCAAAAGGCTTAGGGATAAATTGTCTAGGTGTCTCACCAAAGACAAATAACACTCTCAACTGAGAACCAATGCCCAAAGCTTTATTCAATATCAAAATCTATCTCTCTTGAAGAGATTACAACCTTTATTTATAACTATAAAATTTTCTAAGAAAGGAAATACCTAATTCTAAACAAATAAGAAGTCCTAGTCAAATCCAACTGGACTTGCCAAATATTAATAAAACAACTAAAGCAACTACTAATAATATAATATATTCTAATCTATTAGGCTGTATTGATCTTGGGTCAAATGGCCTGGTCAATTATGGATCTGGCCTGCATCAGTTCTCCCCTGCTTGGAGGAGAACTCGTCCTCGAGTTCTGTAAATATCCACCTGGGTCGAAAATCATTCGAACAAACTTCCGTGTTGCGGATTGAGCATCAGGTTGATAATATGCCTTGAAAGCTGGATTGAATCTTCTATTCCACTCAGAAGTAGGTTGGAGGCGATGTGTCTGTTGAGGGTTGCATTGACAGTGTGCTCTGACCATTATATGCTTTAATAGTAGACTCTGTAATAAGATAGCAGAATTGTTGATTGACATTAGTTGATCTCTGAAGATGAAATCAATATGGTGCACGTCAATTAATGTGGACATATCTTCTTGCGAAACCACTGGGGTAATTGATTTGTCACCCGATGTGGCAATCAGATCCATTGGATGATTACTGTCTGCTTGTACATCATCTTGCTTTATCTCTTGCTTCTCCTTTGAAGTTACAATAAGATCTTCTTTTCCATGAATGGGCTTTTCAACATCATCGGTGGAATTTGTTTCTTCCTTGTGTTCATCTTGTGACTCTTCAATTGATGGTGATGAGGTAGATGAAGATGTTGTTGATTGTAATGGAACAAGGTCAACATATTGTCCTTTCCAATAGAAAGAATAAATATTCTTCTCTTTGTCATATTGCACTTTCCGATTAAGAAGCCATGGTTGTCCCAAAAGAATATGAGTGATATTCATGGGAATTACATCACACCAAATTTTATCTTCATATACACCAATCTTAAAAGATACTAAACATCTGTGAGTTACAGTAATGACAGAAGCATTAAACCATGTAACTTCGTAAGGCATTGGAAGAGTCTCTGTAGGCCAATTGAGTTTGTCAATAACATATTGTGCCACAAAATTGATAGTACTGTCATGATCAATAACTAGATTAGTTAATCGATCTTCACACCTTACTCGCGTTCGGAATACTATAGTCTGTTTCCATTCTTTGTCTTCCTTTCCATTGGTGGTGAGAAGTCTGCGAATGACAAGGGTGTGAGTATCTTTACCTTCAAATTTTGTTTTTATCAGATGATCCTTCGTTCGTTGTGGAGAATGTTCTTGCTTAGGCTTGACTTGTTGCAGGCGAGACCATTGAAACATGTGCTCAATATGAATTGCTTCTTTGTATGCTTCATGAACACTGTGACATGGTTTCATCTTCTCAAGAATCTCTGGCTTCAAACCTCTGATAAAGCGAGTTAAATCATGCAGCTTATTTTGTTCTAAGCCACAAACTTGATGCAATCTTGAAAATTGATTTAAATATTCATAAACTGTCGAATTGGCCTGTCTGAGATTGAGGAACTGCTCAAAGTAGACCTTATTTGCAAAATACCAATCTCCATATTTATACTCATATAACATGCTTTGAACTTCATCAGATGGTCCAAAGATTTGCATATTGACTTTACTGTAAAAAATTCAAAATCTTCTGAATGCTCAAAATTGACTAACCTGATGGCTTGATCTTATAGACAAAAATACGCAAGTGAAGATGGATCGTGAATCCGACTAAAATATCATCATTTGATAAGCAATGGCTGAGATCAATCAGTCCAAAAAGACTGGATTATTTTTGCTGGGCCCACATATATATATATTGTTTTTGCTGCTGTGGGCCTGGGCTGGCGTGGGCCTGGGCTGAACAGTTGGAGTGGGCCTGGGCTGAACAGGGCAGCTGCGGTGGGCCGGGGCTGAACAGGGCAACTACTGTGGGCCTGGGCTGGCGTGGGCCTGGGCTGAACAGTTGGAGTGGGCCTGTTGCAGGAAACGGACCTGTTGCAGAAAGCGGAAAAGAAAGAGAAAAGTTGGCGGTCGTCTGCCGGCGAGAGAGAGAGAGAGTTGTTTTCAGCCGGCGATGGAGGGGGAGAGAACACCAGCAGGCACTGGCGAGCGCTCGGCGTCGCTGTGCTCAGGCGCAGGCGGTCGCGTCCAGCCGGCGATGGAGAGGGAGAGAACGTCCGCTGCGGCTCTGTCTCGTTGTCGTCTGATGCTCGTTCTTTTTTTTTTTTTTTTTTGAATCTGGGTTGGGTTCTGCCGGCGAGGGAGCGAGAAGGAGGTCGCGGTCTGGGTTGGGCTCTGCCGGCAGCGCAGGGGGAGAGAAGGCAGACGCGGCCGCTTCGTCGCTTGCTCTTCTGCTTCTGGTGCTGCAGCGAGTGCTGTGTTTGTTGAGTCTAGGTTGGGGAAAAGGGTCGGCTAGGGGTGGTGTGTGGGGACAGGGTTCGGTAGTGGCGATTTTGTTCTCTGGGTTTGGGGATGGGTTCGACTAGGGGTGGGATGTGGATCGGTGCTGATGATGAAGGGAAGAGGGGTTAGGGTTTCGGTTGTGCGGAAAGGGCGGAGGGGAATTGCCGAGCAACGAGGATCGGAAGGGATGTGGGGATTTCCGTGGATGGGGATTTGTTTTTTTTTTTTTGGGTTTCCTGTAAGAGACAGAGGGGTATGGGGTCGGGTGGAGCAGCGAGGAGCGGAGGGGGTGGGTGCGGCTGGGTTGGGGTTCCGGGAAGAGAGGGGAAGAGAGGGGTACCGAGCGGTGGGATCGCCGGTGATGGGTCCCGAGAGATGAGCGGGAGGGCCTGTAGGGGTTGTGGTGGAGGGCAGTGGTGATGTGGGAGAGGGCGAGGGTTGTCGGTGGGTGGAAGAGATGGTGGGATGGGTACCGACGACAAAGAGGATGAACGAAGACTGTACCACGTACAGTATCTCGAATCGGCGAGCAGACGGCGATCCGAGCGTGGATCTTCGTCTCTGATACCAATTGAAGCAGCGCAGGGGAGGAAGATTAGCCAACGGGCTAATCTCCAAGCCAAAAGGCTTAGGGATAAATTGTCTAGGTGTCTCACCAAAGACAAATAACACTCTCAACTGAGAACCAATGCCCAAAGCTTTATTCAATATCAAAATCTATCTCTCTTGAAGAGATTACAACCTTTATTTATAACTATAAAATTTTCTAAGAAAGGAAATACCAAATTCTAAACAAATAAGAAGTCCTAGTCAAATCCAACTGGACTTGCCAAATATTAATAAAACAACTAAAGCAACTACTAATAATATAATATATTCTAATCTATTAGGCTTTATTGATCTTGGGTCAAATGGCCTGGTCAATTATGGATCTGGCCTGCATCAGATTGTCCCTTCAAAATTCTTTATGGCATCATACAAACCTATGGTCATCTTAAGGTGTTTGGATGTACTATGTTCAACATTATAGCCCATACAAACTTTCTCCTACAACTACTCTGTGTTTTCTCATGTTATAGCCCCATTCATAAGGGTTACAGTGAAAAATTTCTGACAGACGTGTCTATCTCTCAACAAGTTAAATTTGACGAGACTAATTTCCATGGTCCTAGTCATCCACAACTTTAACTAATCCATCACCCCACACCAATCAACAATTTCTCATTCAAATTCCGTCACCCATATAACCATCAACACCTACATTTTCCTTCCCACCAGCCATACAACCATCAAGGACAAACGCCCCATTGTAGGCAATGCTTGTTGTGGACACTCCAAATTAGGGTACATTTGATTGGACAATTGAGGCATCACATGATTACAAGGTTTAGGGATGAGACCTGTAAACTGCAATTGGAGGCTAGCAATGAATGATGAGGTCAATTCAAGCTTAAAACGAGGCACATGGACTCCTATTCTGCCTCTACCTAATAGTAGATGGTAATACTGTTGGATGTAAGTGGGTATATAAAAAAATCAAGTAAAAGTCAGATGGCTCACTTGAGAGAGACAAAGCTCGCCTACGCCTAGTTGCCAAGGGCTACCATGAAGACCATGGGATTAATTTTGATGAAGCGTTTTGTCGAGTAGTGAAGCCCCAACTGATCAAGATTGTTCTTTTTGAGGCTCTATCTCATTAATGGCCCTTCCAACTAGATGTGAAAAATTCTTTCTTGTATGGTAGATTACCTGACGAGGTATATATGGCATAGCCCCCAGGATTTGTCGATCCACTAAATTCTTCTTACGTTTGAAAGCTTCACGAATGCATCTATGGACTCAAACAATCCCCAAGAGTTTGGTTTCAAAGCCTCAGTTCTTATCTAATCCATTTGGGGTTTTGCCTTTGTCGTATTCATCATCCCATGTTCATAAAACGCCATGGTGCATCCACTATTATTTAACTGCGTTATGTGGACGATCTTATTATCACAAAAAGTAATTCCAAAGGTACTAATTCCATGATCGATGGACACCTTGCCCATCTCAGTTTGACACAAGGAATTTGAGGGACCAAAACTTTTTCTTAGGTACGCAAGCCCACAGATCAGATAAGGGATTCTTTGTAAGTCTAATCAAGTATCCTATGGACATTTTATCTTGTTTCAACATGGATGGTTGCACGCTGATTTCCACTCCATTTGCAAGCTATTATCTCAATATGATGGTGAACTTCTATGTGATGGCACTGAATACAGAAGAATAGTAGGCTCCTTATAGTATTGGACTATGACAAGACCTAATCTTGCCTATGCCCTAAATAAGATATGTTGGTTTATACATGCTCCATGCACAACATGTTTAGATACTGCCAAAGGCATCCCTTGATATCTCAGAGGGACAATCGGTTATGGCCTTTGGATTGGCTCCTCCTAGTGCCCTTAATATACATGCATTTTGTGATGATGATTGGGGCGGTTGCATTGATGACCAAGATTCCATATCAGGCTCAACCATCTTCCCTAGTCCAAATAAGTAGTAATCTACATCTAGGCAATCTACAATATCAAAATCAAGTTTTGAAGCTGATTATTGTTCTCGCTCCATCCAAAATACAAGAGCTATCGTTATCTATGATGCCTGGATACCTCATTTGACTTGAGGTATCCGTACCGATATGGATACAGGTACGGAATATCGCAAGATACGGCTAAAATACTGCTCATTATTTTAGGATACAGTTGTCTTATCTTTTACGAAAAGAAAAAGGCAAACTTGGATGAATTTATCCAAAATTGAGCTAGACAACAAATCTTATCTAAAATCTTTAGTTATAATTTCAAAAAAGTACTTTTATTTTTACATGCAGCCCCCTTTGTTTTATTTTAATATTACAAAACTCAAAACCCACTGTATATTTGATAGTTGTTTTCCCCTTTTCACTCTCATATTTAAAGTTCTGCCATTTTATTTATATTTTTTTATTAGATGGGGAAGTGACCTTTCTTGTCATGTCATTCAATGTCCTTATTTTCTCAATTTAAATTATATTTTCCTCTCTTTGAAAAGTTGAAACTTCCCTCCCTCCCTTCATTTTAATTTTGATAGCTATAATTTTTTAAGATTATAAGTTTGACCATATCACCCCACTTTAGACTGAGATTTTTAGGAACCCACTTCTAGTAGTTAATCACATATGATGTATCATATACTATTAATACGTGATATTCGTACTAGTATCCATCTCTTATCCCGTGTCCATATCGTATTTTAATTGATACCATACCTGTATCCATGTCCTAAATTTTTGAAGTTATCGGGTCAAATCCTTGTTCCCTGTACCAGTATCTGTATCTGTGTCCGTATCTAGGCATCATAAATTGTTATCCTAAAAGATAGGGCAGTCAAACCTAAATCATGTCCAATTTTACATTTTGACAATATTGGTGCCACCCATCTCAAGGCCAATCAAGTTTTCATGTGTGAACAAATAATGTTGAAATTGATGCACCTCTTTTTTTTTTTTTTATCAGAGGAAGTGTTACTAGTGGCCATTTACAAATTTTCTACATCTCTAGTGATGACCAATTAGCAAATATAACAAGCAAAGGACTCAATTTAGCTTTCGAAGCTTTGCAGATCTATAGACCAAAGTGACTGTCCAGACATGGCCGTCCACTTCGAGTGGGGTTGATAAGATCACACTTAAAAATCCATTTATCCATTTGTTGCAATCTTTTAGCAACCATATGTGTAACAATCCTACATATGTATTTCTTTCAAAAGTTAAATGAGGTGTGAAAATCAATGAGAATTATTTGCTCGTACAATTAGAAATAACATCAATAGCATAGGTTCATAGCAGGTGGAAAGCGTAAAAAAAAATGTCATTGACTGATTTGGTAAATGCCATTATTATTGTCTTGTCAGCAATATACAACTTGAAAGCTATTATTATTGTCTTGTCAGCAAGATATAACTACAAGTCTATGCATTGCAATTATTATACATACACACATGTATTATAATATTATTTTGTCACTTAAATCTATTCTAGGTATAACTAAACACATCAGTAATAAGTTGCCCTTACACATGATGATTATTGCGCATTTAGGGAACAAAAATATGCACTAATAGATCACATAGTAGAGGACATTAGCATTGTCTTGTCAGCAAGATAAAACTACAAGTGTACGAATAGTTGTTATTATATAAATATATATATTTCTGGTCACTAAAATTTACGCATGGGTATGACTAAATAATTCTGCCAATGCGTTGCCCTAATGCAAGTTTATTGTGCCTAGTGAACAAAAATATGCAGTAATACAACACATTGCAATACGTACATCATACTTGTGGGGGACATAAGATACCAAAAATAAACACAGTGCACAATATATCATCTTTCCATTTGACTTAATTCTTTCTCCCATTTAAGTCCGAACATCTGCCGCCCAAATGGTACAATGAGATTATAATGAAGAACCTGCAAATGTTTAATTTGAAACTTAGTTTGCATTTTGCATTTGCACTCATCATTTTCTATAGAAGTTCTATTGGGTGCTTCAAATATTTTTGTTTTCATATAAATAATATTAGAGGGAATGCTAAAATGGTTACCTTGTCATTGATTGCACGCAGCTGTGCCTTGAGAGCCCCTGATTCTTTAACCCATTTGGCATCATGTCCATCCACTCTTTTAGCCCATGCTTTTTTCAGGGACAATCGCCATTCATTGATTTTGCAACGTATTTCCTTGTTGAGTTCAACCCACTCAGGTGCACATCCATTTCTCATGAGAATCCTATACAAGATGTCTTCTGCAGGATCAGCATGTGGATTAGTCTTCAACTCCAGGGGCTTACCTTTCCCTAGTAAGTTCTCAAACTGGCCTTCTTCCATGGAATGCCATATTCTTTGCTCTACTACATTCATAATATCAATTTCTGACCTGTTCAATGAAAATTTATCAAGATTCAAACTTATTCTTGAGGTGACACATGGTTGAACAAAATATGAAATATGAAAGAAAGCCCAAGTCCTCTTCAGAATACCATCAGTAGAAGAGGAAAGCAGAATAAACTCGTTTTTGAAAAACTGACTAGACATCCCAAACCATAACTCCATTTAAAGTCCCCACATATAATGTGTGCATGTAATTATACAGTTTGAAAAGAGAGAGACTGGAGAGAGAAGCTCTGCGGTTCTTTAGTTCCCATAGTGGTCTATTTATATTCGTTTTTTATACCAAGAGGATAAGTTAAAATTTTAACTGCATATATCCTAACCTTACTGTTCCAACAACTTACCAATTAGTTTGTAGCAGGATTATGGGTCATTTACCAATGGACATCTATGCCGCTGGCTGTACATTAGACAGCCTTCTCAAAATGATGCTTGGGAATCAACCTTGAACAATTTGCATTTGAAGAATTGATGCTAGTCACAGACTCACATGGTAAGGCCTTCGTGAAATACGAGCAATTTGGAGATTTGATGGCATATGGGCAAGGGTGATGACTTTGACACCATAGGCTTCTCATATAGAATAACAATCCACTTCAATATGTTTGATGAGCTCATGAAATACTGGATTGGTTGTGATGTCAATAGCACTTATATTATCCACATTAAGTGGTATGGGACAATTATGAGGAAAACAAAGCTTGGAAAGCAAACCATGGAGAAGATGATTTTGGAGCAAACGGATGACATAGCTCGATATTCAGCCCCTGTCGAGGACTTTGAAACACAATTTTGTTTCTTACATTTCCATAAAATCAATACATTGGCAAGGTGCATACACCAACTTGATGTTGGTTGTCAGGAATTGGGACATCCAGATTCCAGCCCATAAGCAGGGACATTACGAGCTGCAGCTAGATGGGATTTCATAGATTTTTCATGAATCAACAAAGGATATTAACAGCGTGGGCAATCTCAGGTCCGGTGAAGGTTAAATGAACGAAACTCCCAACAAGCTTCTAGTACAAAGTTGGCATACAGAATATTATCATCTTCCTTGTTGTATTTGGCAATGTCTTCTAGTGGAATTCCAAGTAGACATGAATCTTGTAGTGAGGCCATAGTGATAAGATCAGTACCACACTTGGGTAAAAACCATGGAGTTTTATACACAAAACTCTAATTTTTACCAATAAACAAACAGACGTGACCATTTTCAGAACAGAGAATTTGTTAATTTCTTGAATTCTAATATTACACACACTAGGCCCACAATAAGTGGAAAAGGAATATGATTGAGGGAGGGATTATTTAAAACAGACTTGTAAATAGAATTGAGGGGAAAAATTAGAACTCCCAGAGGACGCGGTTGATAACAGAAGGATCCTGTATTTTCCACACGGAAAAAGCACACGTTTTTTAAATTATTTTTCGGTGATGGAGAGGGTTTAGCAAGTCCAATAGGGAGGGTGGAAGTAGGATTCTACGCATTCGCATTGCACAGAGATGCCCACAGCCAACCCCAGATTTCACTACTTTGAATACATCCCGAAATGGATTTCTTGAATTTGATAAGAAAGACCACATCTTTTGTGAATTAATTAGAAACCCAATTGAAAAAATCTCACAAAGGATCGAAAGCAGCCAATCAATCAATCAAAAGAAACTAAAAAAAAAAAAAAACCCAACAACACCTCATAGGCAATTCCACAAACATTCACTGGGCAATCAAATTTCCCTTCTTTTTATCTCAATTGATTCGTGTACGAGGTGGGGGTATATAAATTGAATTGAGGAATAGATATGTTATACCCGATAGCGTTGGATCGGCCACGGAGCTCGGGAGGAAGCTTGCGATCGTTAACGGCGTCGATAACGGTGGATAGACGGTCAGAGATCTTCTTCTCGGGTTTGGGCGCTTCAGGAGGAGGAGAAGGATTGGATGAAGCCCATCTTGGCCTGGGCCTGGTCCTTGATTCGACGACGAGAAGCTGGAGATGGAGACGTGGGTTTCTCGTCATCATCCGAGCCATGGGCGGAGCGGAGCACCACCTCTCCTTCCTCTGTTTTTCTCGGTGCCTCTCAATTTCGGCAACTTCCACTTTAAAGGAGAAGTCCGAGCATGTAAGTTTTACTCTCCTTCCTCTGTTTTATTCGGTGCCTCTCAATAACTTAACTCTCTCTAGGGCCGAGCATGTAAGTTTCACTCTGATCAAAATAATCTTACAAATTATGTCACTCCAATTGGAGTTAAATCTATCTATAATATCGATAATGATTAAAATGTATGATCAAAATTAAAAGAAAAACCAGAATATTTTATATCCCAATGAATAATTCCCAATGTCACAAAAAATTTGTATTAATTTCGTACTTCTTATAAAGCTTTATAAATTTTCAAGAATTTTTATTTTCTAATCTTTGAACAATGTCATTGATAAAACTTTAATTAGGTTCAGCTTATAAATTAGTTATGTTTTTAAATCTTGACCTCTAATGATACTATAATGACAAAAAAGAATTCCATTTATACATTGGGATTTATTGTGAGTGACTTAGATGTTTTGAATTTTAATAATAGTATGGTTAAATTCTCCGAATCTTTCATTGTGCATGACATGAGTTTCGAATTTATTAAGTAGCATTCTCCTTTGGGCCACATAGGAAAAGAAAGAATGATTCGGTTGGCTAAGGAGGAATGCTCAGATCTCTTACGTAAGTACAGTTACCTTCATATGAGTCATGTGTGACTGGAAAAGCAATTAGAAAACCATTTCCCAAGGCTGAAAGATCTAATTCCAACTTAGAAATCATCCACTCTGACATTTGTGGACCAATGAATGTGGCTAATAGATAGGGAACTCGATATTTCATTACTTTTATTGATGACTTTTCTTATTATGGTCATGTGTTTTTGATTTCCCACAAATACGAGGCAATTGATTATTTCCAAATTTTTGCAAAAGAAGTTCAAAATAAGTTTGATAAAAACATCAAGACCTTAAGAGCCGATCGAGGTGGAGAATACACTTCGGACATTTTTAGAAATTTTTGCAAGGAAAATGGTATTTCTCGATAGTTAACTATGATATACACTCTACAACAAAATGGAGTTGTGAAAAGACGGAATATGAATCTTTTAGACATGGTAAGATCCATGATGGCTCATGCCAATTTACCAATTATCTTCCGGGGTGATGCACTGCTAACTGCAATATATATTTTAAACATAGTCCCTTCCAAATCTGTTCCAAAACTCCATATGAGCTGTGGACCGGTAGGAAACCTTCTTTGGGAGATTTCTACCTAAGGGTTCTTTAGGGCATGCACTGCTCTCTCATCCAAACAAATTAGAGCGTAAAACAATTCCATGTATCTTTGTGAGATATTCTGAGTTGTCAAAAGGATACGTTTTAGTTCATGAGGATGTCAATGGTAGATTGATTGAAATGGAATCTCGTGGCGTAGATTTCTTCGAGTTTCAATACCCTTGTCACAACCCGAGCCCAGGGTTCGGGGGTTAGCAAAAGCCAAACCTAATGACACACGTACTCCCGTGCATGCACACTTAGACCGAGTCTAAATGCACACGCACAAGGGAACATTCACACGTGCCAAACAAGTACGCGGAAGCTGTAAATATCAGAAACATAAAACTAACAGGGCAAGAAGAGGATACAAAGAAAGAACTGACATAATTACATATGAAAGTCTTACAAAAAGAACAAAAGAATATATACAATCATGACATATCATGCCAAATACAAGTCTGAAAATCCACAAAACAAGACTCCAATGATGCATGCCAAGAACGCTCTCCCGTGGAGTGATCACATCCACTCCTCTAGGCCTGATGGGGCCCCGGGGGTCTCATCTGGAGTTTGGCCGACCGGCGAGGGTTCGGCAGGGGTATCTGGGCCTGCAACACCAAAAACAACCGTGAATACGAAGATTCAGCAAAGTATAAACCATAGCAAGTTAACACACGCTGTGTCTAACAGAATAAGAACATCATGTGATTAAAAAAGGCATTTTCGTCTACTAGGCTGTCTGTCATGCAAGAAAGAAATATGCGAAGTGAATCAATGAATACATGCTGTGTACATAACTAGTGGCTACTACATTACCATATGCTCCCAAAAGAGGGATCTTATAACATGCAAAGAACACCATTGTCCGGGCCAGGGTACAATGGGTCTCGGTTTCCTGGGGTCCGGTTCCCCAAGACATATCCATACTGCAGCAGGCCATATAAACTATACCAAATTCACCCCGTCGGGATCCTAAGGCTAAGACTAAGTAGTGCCTGACCATACAGAATCAATCATGAAAACCCTGAGTTGATCGTGACAACATATCATACGTGCAGATCTGTGAGTGAACATATCATACATGCATACTCAAGGTAAGTAATCACAATGTGAAAGTAAAGTAACAGAATACAAGTAATCACGTCAGAGCGTAGAGGTCAATACTCGAATGCAATATGTTATGCAACAAATCATGCGAAATCGAATCATCTTAAGTTACAAACCAATTCTAATCTAATTATCCGGTGTTTCTAACCGTGCATGATGATGTAGTTTTAAGTCATTCGATGCACCGTTGTCTAGTGTTGCATTGAATCTAGCAGTGCACGAAGTCCTTTAAACCAACACCCATGGGGAGGTGCTTAACATCCGGATAACGAACATGAATGATTCGCAGCCCTCGAGATCATTCACGCGTTGTATCACATTCCGTTGGGCAAGTCTAGGTGCTCTACATTCTATCATGAAGGCCATATCGGTCTTTTCCTTACACCTATCCTTGTCTTTCCTTCATTAGTCTAGTGTGGATACGGCTTAGCCGTGTGTGTGCTACGGCTTAGCCGTGTGTGGTCTACGGCTTAGCCGTGGCTGGGCCGTAGAAGGTCTGTCAAGTGATGACTCTCAGTTATTCCAGAAAATGCACCCTGTATTGATCTACGGCTGGGCCACGGCTGAGCTTCGGCTTAGCCGTGCCCTAGCCGTAGAGGAAAACTGGGTTTTTCTCCTCTCTGGACTTTGAGCCGTAAGTGCCATACGGCTTAGCCGTACGTGCACGAGGTCAATTTCCTGAAACACATACAGAATGTCTGGGAAGCATCAGAATTTCAATTCGTCAATGGGAATACACGAGTACTGAACCAATGAGTATCAAATGGGCTGTAAACACATGTTTCCATATTAATTCATGTAAAACCAACCAAATCAAATGCATACCAACATGGGTTCTCAAAGTTATGGTTATACTTGCCTCAATTTGGAAATCAATTGCACAATTCGTTGTCCTCAAGCCCAAACACAACCTAACACAAAATTAACCAACATGCATGCATGAGGATTGGAATGAATTCCACAACACAGACACACCATGCCATGAGAAACAAGAAGGAGAAGAGATAGAGAAGGGAGATGAGAGAAATGGAAGGAAATCCACTCACCTCACATGCAAAGAACCCAAATTCCTCTTAATCGATGGAGGAGAGAATTCAAGTGAAGGAGGGAGAGAAGTCTCCACGTGCAGTTGAGGAAGAAAATGAGAGAAGGAACGTGAGTTTTTTGGTCGATGGGTGATGTATATATAAGTAATGGGTTGTCCAAATTGCAAGAGAGTCCAAGCTAGAATGCTAATTTCAGTTTGAGTCAAATCCAGGTCCAATCGAATCACACGACCTCGGTTGCAAATGACGTAGTTACGAAAGTTAACGAGCTCAACGAAAGACACGTGTTGACATCAAGATGATGCAAAAATGACCATGTCTAAGAAAAACTAAATTACGAAAAAGGGCTTGGTCTACTTAATCCAGGTCAAACTCAACCCAACTACCTATCCATGACTCGAAACGAAAACAAAACACAAACAAAACAAGATTAACAACGAAAACAAGATTAACTAGCCGCTAAACGAGGTCAAGCTGGGTCGGAGTGTTACAACCTTGAAAAGAAGAAGACAAGAGTATCCATTGAACTTTTTGAAATAGATGATTCCACATTTCAAGGGGAACCAACACCACCTGCAGGACTTAGTGGGAGAAATCCTACGAACTCATAGGCAAGTGGAAGTGGTCAAAATGCCCTTCGTCGTTCTTCTCGTTGGTTAATTTCCAAGAAATTTTTTGACATTGAGGGAACTTCTTATGCATACATTGCAATTGATGAGGATGAATCATGTTTTTATCAAGAAGCAATGGAATCAATAAACTCGAAGGAATGGATGCTCACAATGAATGATGAGATCTGTTCTATGCATAAAAATCATGTGTGGGATCTAGTGGACCTTCCTAAAGATAGGAAAGCCATTACAAATAAATGGGTTTTAAAAATTAAGTGAAAGGTTGATAGTTCCATTGACAAATTTAAGGTTAGGCTTGTGGCTAAAGGGTTCACACAGAAAGAAAGTGTGAATTATGAGGAAACTTTCTCTCCTGTGATGAGATTTTCTTCTATCCGCATGATTTTATCTATTGTGGCTCACTTGGATTTAGAATTACATCAAATGGATGATAAGACCGCCTTTTTAAACGGTGATCTTAAGGAAGAGATATATATGAAACAACTAATAAGATATGTGGAAAAGGGCCATGAAGATAAAGTCTATAAGCTCAATAAATCAATCTGATCACGCTTAAAAATGTAGGCGTGGAAATGAATTACGGAATCAAGGTCCGACATTCACGCACTTTAAGCGTTAAGAAGAATGGGAAATAATTACAGTTCATCATTAATTTCCCTTTTGTTTACATGGGTTCAAGTGCCCTGACCGCGGGGATGCAGGTTGTTTACATACATTTTGAAAGTTTACAACCCCTCCCTCAAGTCTCAGATGTGATCTCAATTTGGAAAATACAAGAAAATGTACATAAGGTGGAAGAAAATGTGAAAAAGGGGAAAAAAATGGGGGGTGACCGTGACCCGCGGTCACTGCCCCATTCCAGTGACCGTGACGCCATTCCACTTCCTTCTCTCCTTCTGAATTTTCTTGCTCACCTTCAAAACTAAGAAAAGAAGGTGGGAATGGTCGTGGAAGTGCTGCTGGAGTTTGCTTCTTGTTGCCTTAGGTGGTGACTTTCTTCAATTTCTTCACTTTTCTTCCTTATGTGTGTGTGTTCCCCTCCATTCTTCAAAATTTTCTCTTTTTATAGACTCCCAATCAGTTTTGTGCAGTTTTGAGGAGTTAATAGCAGTTGTGGGGAGTTGGATTTCGAAGAGGAGTGGAGGGAAACCACCCAAAATCGTGGGAAACATCCTTTGAAGGTCTGTGACCGCAGACTGGGCCACGGACGAGGCCCAATTTCAGGTTTTTCGCGTATATTGTCCATTTTCATCTGTTTTGGGCTCAAACGAAGTCCGATTGCCACCAAACTTGGAGGGATGCTTCTTAACACTATTTTCTACATGTGATAAAAATTTCAGCCCTTTTTGACTTCAGGAAGTTGGTCAACTTTTTCATTAATTGGGCCCCGGTCACGGACAAGGCCCACTTTTGGAACATTGCATATGCGGTCTATTTTCCATTGTTTGAGGCCCGAATGATGTCCAATCATCACGAAACTTGGAGAGATGTTGCTTGACACCATTTTAAGTGTTTCATAGAAGTTTCAGCTCTGTTTGACCACCTGAACATGGTCAACTCCTTTTGTTTGTGGGCCCCGGTCACTCCCAAGGCCCATTCTTGGATTTTTGTATGTGTGGCTTGTTTCCGCCTGTTTGGGGCCCAAACGGTGTCCAATTGCCACGAAACTTGGAGGGATGCTTCTTGACACTGTTTTGAGTGTGTCACAGAAGTTTCAGCTCTGTTTGACCACCTGAACTTGGTCAACTCCTTTTGTTTGTGGGCCCCGGTCACTCCCAAGGCCCATTCTTGGATTTTTGTATGTGTGGCTTGTTTCCGCCTGTTTGGGGCCCAAACGGTGTCCAATTGCCACGAAACTTGGAGGGATGCTTCTTGACACTATTTTGAGTGTGTCACAGAAGTTTCAGCTCTGTTTGACCACCTGAACTTGGTCAACTCCTTTTGTTTGTGGGCCCCGGTCACTCCCAAGGCCCATTATTGGATTTTTGCATATGTGGTTTGTTTCCGCCTGTTCGGGGTCCAAACGGTGTCCAATCGCCACGAAACTTGGAGGAACACTTCTTGACACTATTTTGAGTGTGTCACAGAAGTTTCAGCTTTGTTTGACCATCTGAACTTGGTCAACTCTCTAGTTGACTTTTTTATGACAGTGGGCCCTTGTTTCAGCTGTTTGAAGCCCAAATGACCCCGGTTTGATTTGAAACTTGGAGGGACTGACGTCAAGAACATCTTGGAGTATTCATCCAAATTTCATGCAGTTTGGATTTGAGGAAGTAGGATTTCGAACAGTAACCTATTCATTGCATGCGTTAGGTCACTATTCACTCCACATTGAGATAGTTAGCCTGTTTTCTATCCGAACAGCCTCTCCTTGACTTGAAACTTTGGGAGAATAACTTGGGGCATTCTTTGACCATTTGTTCCAAATTTTATCTGCTTTGGCCTTCTGGAAGTAAGATCTTAGCCGATGACCCCCAAATTCGGGATTACTGTCCTCTAAGCTGACATGTAATGAAATTTAGGCCAAACAGAGTCTTTTCATCTTGAAAATTTGCAAAGTATCTTCTGAGCATGACTGAAGCTTCACGTCTAAATTTCATTAATTTTGGACATCGGGAAGCAGGAGTTTGGTCAGTGACCCCCTGGCTTGGGGGGGAACTGACTTCAGGCTGACATGCTTGTGGCTTTTGAGTTTGATGATGTCTGTTCAACCCGAAATTTGAACTTCCTCTGAGAGTTCCAGCTACCTTGATCTTCATGGAATGCCGGTTCTCACAGTGATTCCCCAGGAGCCTAAATTAAGCTGAGATGAGGTGTCTTCGCTGCAGTATTTGCAATTTTTTATAGGTCAACAAGTGCCCCCTCGAGGTGCAATGATTATAGTATAATAATCGTTGTGCCTCGAAATAGCCAATCTGTGGGAAAGATGGATGGCTTGATGAAAAGACAGTTTGTCAAGGTAGGTTGTAGGCGTAAACTTTGGGATTTGAAAATTTTGATAAAAACCATGAAGGGTTTGATGACGGGATTTTGAAAAGACATAAGAAATCTGAATTTCTTTGCCCTATTTTCACGGATATCAAAAGTAGCATCTCCGTGGGGACTGTGGGGAACACCCACAAAGGAATCCCTTAGGTATTTAGAAAATTCAGAAGTTTATGAATTTTGTTTGGATTTTGGAAATGAATTTGATTTTCTTTTGACCTATTTTTCACAGATATCCAGAGTGGCGTCTCTGTGGGGATGTGGGGAACACCCACAAAAAGAATCCCTGAGGTTTTAAGAAATTCAAAATTTTTAGAGAAAATGGATTTGGGTTTGGATCTTCATGGATTTTTGGTTCATTTTCAAAGATCAAAGTTTGGGTTTTGACTTGGCTTGACATGATTTAAAATGAGATGCAATTTTGACAAAATGAGATGTAATTTTGAAAGAGATTGGCTTTTATGGGTTTTGATGAAAAACAATTTGAGACATTGGTTTGAAATCAAATTTTGACCCAAAGTTGATTTGGAAAGAGACTCCGCATCTCTTTTTTTTTGTATGACTTCCCTCAAAATACTCTAAAATAGGATTATTTCATTTGTAAATTACCCCAAGTGGACCCCTCATAGGACTTGCAAAAGATCACAGAGATCGTAGATGAAGAAGGAGGAATCCATCAAGACTTGATCTTAGACTCCACTGATTTTAACCAAATTGTATTTGTGGGAACGACTTGAGCTCGAGGGGATTCGGCAATGGGCTCCACCAGTTCAAGTTTGCAATGACCGTGGATAAAGAGGCCAAACAGGGATTTTTTTTTTCTTTTGGAAAACAACTCAACTTGGGCATCATAATCAGGAAATTTACAGTCACATCCGGTTGAGAAGAACTCTTGTGTCTTAAACTCTATCAGAACTTCTTCATAATCACGGTCAATCCTGATTGTCTAATACTTGTTACTGTTGTCACAGTGACTGGCACAAACTGAAATTTGCAATTCATGGTGACTGATTATCATTGGTGAGAGTGCTTCATACCGAATAGTGGGGAAGTTTAAAACCAGGGAGGTTTAAAACTAAACAGTCATTGTATCTAAGTGCACAAATTTCACTTCTTGTTCACAGTATGACAGAATCCATTACCACTTCGTTTAAGTGTTAACCCTCACTATTAAACTTAGTGAAAGGACATCCACCTGTGTTTGAGTAGTAACATACACACCACTGAACACGCGTCTAACTTTCTGTGATCAGAGCCTCTGTGGGAATTATAGAATGCCATTTTCGTGCTTGAACACGAACCTGCTGCCCCCTTGAAAAGGTCTTAAGATGCGTGAACATCTGTTTGGACCGGGAGCCTCGGTTTTAAGACTTAAGTGTGCCTTTGATGCCAATTCTTGGTCTCAGAACTGAGTATTGCCTTCTCCTTTTGGCCTTATACTAAGGGGAGATGCTGCCGAATTTTTTTTTTTTTTTTGAGAAGTTCCCATATCATTGTTACTGATACCCATCTTTCCTTTCTTTTGATTTGTTTTGCAGATAGAAGGGGTAAAGCACCTGCAACTGCCATTGCCGCGGCACCTAAAAGTCGTGCCAAGGGTAAGACCACAAGAGAGCCTGATCCGAAAGACCCAAATGAAGCATCTGATGTCAATTTGTGGCTCCAGAGAGCTAAGGCTTTGTCATCAAGAAACTGGTATTTGTATTGGTGTAAGTTGGACGAGATTGACATTAGTACTGCTATCCCAGCTTATGCAAGCTACAAAGGGCGCATCCTCATGGCAGAAGTACTGAATGCTAAGGGAAAACTGGAGAAGTTCCTGGACTGAGATTTTCTGCTGCACCTTCCATTTGATGGTTTTGCTTTTTCTGATTAGCCCTGGAGGCCATGTGTACATTGACTTCACTGCTTGTATTCGAACCTTAAAATGGATATCAATGGAAAATGTTTTTCTTTCTATTTTTGTCATTGGTATGGGTGTTTGGGTTGATTTTTTATGGAGGTTTGATATGGTTTATGTGGATGGTTTGTTTGGTTTGGTTTTCTCAGACTTGTATGAGGGTGTGATTTGTGATCTTTTGGATCCACAAATCGAAAATAAGGGAGTCATATAGGTGGACGTTATCCAGTGCCCATGTGTGAGGCTTTCTCCAGGGTCCATGACTTGATCCTTTTGGTGTCGAAAGGGGTCAAACAAAGTGGATGTTATCCGGTGCCCATGTGTGAGGCTTTCCCCGGGATCCTTGACTTATTCCTTAGGGCAAAGATTTGGTTTTGGTTTTTGTTTAGATTTTGGTTATATAGGGTCTGCAAAAAGACTTGTTCTATATAACCGAAGGTAGTCATATAGGGTCTACAAAAGACTTGTTCTATACAACTAAGGATTAGCTATATGGGGTCTAAAAAAGACTTATTCCACACAGCTGAGTTTTGCTATACAGGGTCTGCAAAAAGACTTAATCTATATAGCTGGATGTTACAAGGGGTCCTGTAAGGACGTTATCCAAGTAACAAAAGTTTGACTAGAGGGGTCGTGGGACTTGATCCTCGTAGTCATTTTATACAAGTCTAAGAGATTTTGGTTAGGAGTCATAGGTTGTGAGGCTCAAAACCAAAGGATTTTGATTTTGGTTGGGAGTCATAGGTTGTGAGGCTCGAAACCAAAGGATTTTGATTTTGGTTAGGAGTGAGAATGTACACTGTACATGGTTTGGGTACATTGTACATGGTTTGGGTGTACCAATGACATTCAGGTATATTTTTGAGAAGTTTTCCATTGATAAACATCATGCATCTGTCTCCTTCGAGTTTGAGGAGTGCGCGTGCACCATTGGAGTAAACCTTGTTGACAATAAAAGGTCCTTCCCATTTGACTTTAAATTTGCCTTTTGACATGTGTGTGGAGAACATCTGCCTTTTGACTACAAGGACTAAGTCTTTTTTCTTGTAAGTTTTGTATTTTTGACCTTCTTATCAAAAGATCCAGTCATATGAGCATGATAGAGCTCGATGCTTTGTCAAGCGGCAAGCCTTTTCTCATCAAGGCTCTTTAGTTCTTGGAGTCTGAGCTTGGTATTCTTTTTTTTTCAATGTATTTTTTTCATCATAGCTACCTGTAACACTCCGACCCAGCTTGACCCCGTTTAGCGGTTAGTTAATCTTGTTTTTGTTGCTTATCGTGTTTTGTTTGTGTTTTATTTTCGTTACGGGTCATGGATAGGTAGTTGGGTTGAGTTTGACCTGGATTAAGTAGACCAAGCCCTTTTTCATAATTTTAGCTTTTCTTAGACATTGTCATTTTTGCATCATCTTGATGTCAACACGTGTCTTTCGTCGAGCTCGTTAACTTTCGTAACTACGTCATTTGCAACCGAGGTCGTGTGATTCGATTGGACCCGGGTTTGACTCAAACTGAAAATAGACTTATGACTTGACCCTTCTTGGAATTTGATCAACCCATTACTTATATAAGCTCACAACCATCGACACTCATGTTCTCTCTCTCGTTTTATCTCTTTCTCCTCACTGTACACGTGAAAACTTCTCCCTACTTCACTTGAATTTCTCCCCTCCATCGATCAAGAGGAATTGGGTTCTTGCATGTGAGGTAAGTGGATTCCTTCCATTCCTCTCCTCTCCATTCTCTATCTCTTCTCCTTCTTGTTCTTATTGGTGGGTCTGTGTAGTGGATTTCTCTCCATCCCTCATGCATGCATGTGCTTTGATTTGGTTTAGGTTGTGTTTGGGCTTGAGGGCAACGAATTGTGCAATTGATTTCCAATTTGAGGCAAGTATAACCATATCTTGAGAACCCATGTTAGTATGCATTTGATTTGGTTGGTTTTACATGAATTGATGTGGAAACAAGTGTTTACAGCCCATTTGATACTCATTGATTCAGTACTTGTGTATTCCCATTGATGAATTGCATTTCTGATGCTTTCCCAGACATTCTGTACAGGTTTCAGGAATTTGAATTCGTACAGGTACGGCTAAGCCATATGCCTCTTACGGCTCACAATCCAGAGAGGAGAAAAAACCCAGTTTTCCTCTACGGCGAGGGCACGGCTAAGCCGTGGATTGCCCTACGGCTAAGCCGAAGCTCAGCCGTGGCCCAGCCGTAGATCAATACAGGGTGCAATTTCTGGAATAACTGAGAGTCAGCAACTGACAGACCTTCTACGGCCCAGCCACGGCTAAGCCGTAGACCACACACGGCTAAGCCGTAGCACACACACGGCTAAGCCGTAACCACACATGAAGAATAAGGGCTAGGTGTAAAGAAAAGACCTATAGGACCTTCATGATAGAATGTAGAGCACCTAGACTTGCCCAACGGAATGTGATACAACGCGTGAATGATCTCGAGGGCTGCGAATCATTCATGTTCGTTATCCGGATGTTAAGCACCTCCCCATGGGTGTTGGTTTAAGGGACTTCGTGCACCGCCCGATTCCATGCAACACTAGACAACGGTGCATCGAATAACTTAAAACTACATCATCATGCACGGTTAGAAACACCGGATAACTAGATTAGAATTGGTTTGTAAATCAGGATGATTCGATTTCACATGATTTGTTGCATAACATATTGCATTCGATCATTGATCTCAACGCTCTACATGATTACGTATGTTTCGTTACTTTCACATTGTGGTTTATTTACCTTGAGTATGCATGTATAAGTTTCCAGATACAGATATGCACGTATGATATGTTGTCACGATCTACTCAGGGTTTTCATGATTGACTCCGTATAGTCAGGCACTACTTAGCCTCAGCCTTAGGATCCCGACGGGGTGAATTTGGTATAGTTATATGGACCTGCTGTAGTATGGATATGTCTTGGGGAACCGGACCCCAGGAAACCGAGACCCATTGTACCCTGGCCCGGACAATGGTGTTCTTTGCATGTTATAAGATCCCTCTTTTGGGAGCATATGGTAATGTAGTAGCCACTAGTTATGTACACAGTATGTATTCATTGATTCACGCAGCATATTTCCTTCTTGCATGACAGCCTAGTATACGAAAATGCTTTCTTTAATCACATGATGTTCTTATTCTGTTAGACACAGCGTGTGTTAACTTGCTATGGTTTATACTTTGCTGAATCTTCATATTCACAGTTGTTTTTGGTGTTGCAGGCCCAGACCCCCTGCCGAACCCTCGCCGGTCGGCCAGACTCCAGATGAGACCCCCGGGGCCCCATCAGGCCTAGAGGAGTGGATGTGATCACTCCACGGGAGAGCGTTCCTGGCATACATTGCATCGGAGTCTTGTTCTTGTTGTTTTCTTTTTGAGGATCTCAGACTTGTGTATATGACAGACTGTATATGTTATTTTGTTCTTTTTGTAAAATTTTTATATGTAATTATGTCAGTTCGTCCTTTGTATCCTCTTCTTGCACTGTTAGTTTGATGTTTCTGATATTTACAGCTTCCGCGTACTTGCTTGGCACGTGTGAATGTTCCCTTGTGCGTGTGCATTTAGACCCGGTCTACGTGTGCATGCACGGGAGTACGTGTGTCATTAGGTTTGGCTTTTGCTAACCCCCGAACCCTGGGCTCGGGTTGTGACACTACTCGAAGAGAATGAAGTTGAATTTATAAGGGTATCACAGTTTCACAACCATAAACCAAGGAATATGGTGTTGATTTGGTCGGACTACGAACAGTAGTTCTGTATGCCCACAATGCTTCTGGAAGTTTGGTACTCCAACCTTTTGTTGCCAGAGACCATTTTCTTCAAAATTTTGCAAATAGTCTTGTTGAAAGCTGCAACAAGTCCATTAGCTGCAGTGTTCTATGCCATGGAGGGACAGCATTGGATTCTTTACAGCAGCTCATATTAAGAGAAAATAATAGATCATTTGGATAGATGATCACCCAGTGCACCAGCTTTTGTCACAAATGCCTTCAGTGGATTGGTGTTGGAAACCAAATACATTTCATTGGAAATAATATAGTGGTGTAATTTCCTAGTTTTTCTTTTGAGCTGGCAATGCCCCCAGAGAGTGATCAAGAGCTCGAATGTAGAGGATGAGAGGTTTGCCTGGAGTTGAGGTTACAAATGTAGGCAAGTTTGCCCTGCAATCCCTTGAGTTATTTAAGAGTTCTCAGAGAAGGCATCTTCAATATAGCTTTGACTTTGACTGATCTCTTTGAGAGTTAGTTCTGCATCAGTGGCAACTTCAACCAATAGGGCCAAAGACTTAGTTTTATGACTAAGTATGATAGCCTTGATTTCTGGTCGCAAATTGGTTTTGCACATTTCGATCGTTGCCTTTTGAGATGGTTGTTCCAAGCATTTATAGGATAATGCTCTCCATCTATTGATAAAGGCCTGTGCAGTTTCGTTATCTCCCTGCCTTATGCTACTGAGCATAGCAAAGGTGACTGTTTGATCCTCCTCCTGAAAATGGAGTAAGAACTTCTCTTCTGTGATCGGCCATGTCATGAATGAGAGTTCTGGTAACTGCTTGTACCAATCGAAGGCGACTCCTTTCAATGTGTCGACGAATAGTCTTATTTTTAGTGCATCTAACTCTGGCAGGCTTCCTAGGAGTGATTTGAAATGCACAATATGCTGATATGCTGACCCTTTCCCAAGGTATAGTTGGAAAGTCGGAAGTTTATAATCTGGTGGAAATGGAACCAGATCAAATTCCAGGGGATACTTAGGTGTAATACCTTTCTTTTTCATTCTGGTCTCCACTTTTGATTTTGTTAATATATCTTCAACTTCTTTGAAGGTCACATGTTTTTCAAGATTTGCATGAAGACCAAGGATTGATGAATGATCACCACCAGTAAAACCTGCAGCTACTACCTTGTCTGTTAGGGACTTAAATTGGGCTATGAGAAGGTCAATTTTAGTGGCATTCTCCATGATCATTGCTTGTTCTCTTCTGTTGATGAACAGAGGATTTATTTGAGCTCCAACCGGACCACCTAGCTTATCTGTTAAGATTTTCACTTGGGCAGTTAAGTGGTCGATCATAGCTCCTTGTCGTTTGACAACATCACTGACATTGTCATTTTCATTTTCACTAGCATCTTTTTCATCAGCATCTTTACTTCCACTAGCATCATCATTTCCATCTTTGCTAGTTCCACTCCCTTCAGCCATAAACACAGTGTACTGACGGGGATAGGATGATGCTAATGCCTGAGGAGTGGATTGACTATCTTTTATATTCAAGATAGTGATAGGATCATCATCAGAATCAGTTGCGACATGACCTTCAGAAGTACTCCTTGAATGGGAGTCTGAATCAGATCCCTGTGATTGAGTCCGAGTCATACTCCGAGCAATTCTTCGAATTGAACTTGGCCCGACCATGTAAGACGAAGTCAAGTCCGGTTCATCTTCTTTAATCACCCATTTTTTAGTAATCTTGCACTGTGACAGCTTCTGAGTTTGGTCCTTGTAATGGGCTAAAGCTTTCTTCTTGAGTTGGTTAGCCATCCTGGCTGCTGAGGTCTGATCTTTAAACTTGGCAACCAATGGCCTGGAAGTGCTTGTCACTCGTTCCCAATCCATGGAATCTGAAGTGGGAAGTGAAAGGATGTCAATAGCACCCCCCTTGTTCTTTTTCTTTTGTTCTTTCTTTTGTTGGAGCGAATCTTTGAAATGAGCGAGATCGGTCGAATTATTGATAACCAATCGCTCAACTTGTTTGTTGCTTTCAGCGCCATATGATAAGCCTTGGGGTGAAGATAGCGGAGAAGGTGCCACTATGATAGAAGGTAAATGCCCCCTGCCAAACCTCCGTCCTTCTTTTTGAGTCAGAGGATAGAAAGTATTATCTTCAACTGAGGCCAAGAGTTTGTTCTCAGCCATATTGGATTTTGGAGTGTGTGGTTGAGGTGACCACGTGCTGTATGTGGGGATGGATGCACCCTTCTGGATCTTCTTACGAGTTAGGAATTGCTGGAAGTCCTTTGGTGTTTGCTTGGTAATGAACCGATGTTTGGGCCTAGTAAGTGGTGACTTTAAGCATTGAGCAGTCATTAAATGTGACTTGTTAAGTACCATTGATTTATGATCTGTGGACCGGACCTGCCTTGCCCCCAGACGAGGCTTGGTGATATGAAGATTGCTGCCTTCTGACTTCAGTTTGTGATTTGGTTCATTCTGAACCTTGTTGAAAACTCCAAACGGATTTTGGGCGTATTTGGAAACCCAAGATTTGGGAGTTTTAGTCTTCTTGATGAATTTAAGGGTCACTGATGACCCATTTGGATCAGCCGAAGTTATAGAGCCTGTTGGAATAGAGAGTCTCTGAAATACTGAGACTCTTGACATAGGGGCAGTAAAGTCCATTCGAGCCATTTTTGATGCTCTTACAGTTGGTTTGTTTTGGGTTATGGATATTTTAGAAAGCCTCTCCTTGGCCTCATCAAAAGTGATGATCAGGGAACCCATGATGTCTCTGCAAAAAGTAAGCCCACAGGACTATATTAGTGGTATAACCAACATGGCTGCCTCTTGGGCTAGCCGGAATGGTTTATAGATGCCATCTAGACCAACATGGTTTTTGAACCGAAATGGTTAGATATAGGCATAAATCCCATCTCATTATGCTATGCTGACTATCCCTACTGTCAGAATTTCTGCAGCATTTCGGGTTTATCGAGTCAGGCTTAAAAGCATGCTATGCTGACTAGTCCTGGCTACCAAAATTTCAGCAGCATATCTGGATTATCTGTGTCAGACTTATAAGCAAGAGAGGGTTGGATCAATCAAAGGGATAGGGCCCACAGGATCAAGCCTGCACCACTATCACAATGACCACACAAGATCCATCAGTGGCTGACGCCGGACAATGCATAATTACAATGTCGTTGGTCTTATCACTGATTTAATAAACATTTTATATAGGTCAGAAGCCCTTTGAACTGAATCATCACTCTTCTAAAGTGAAAAGGGTGATGATTTGGTTCATGCACATCAAGGTGCAAATTCTTCCAATCAAATGGCAAATGTACGCACATCAAGGTGCCCAATGCTTTCATTTGTATGAACAATATGCACTTCAAAGTGCAAAAGTCATTTAATGATATTTTCAAACCCATTGCAGACATCAAAGGTCTTGTATGGGTGTAATTGGAGGTTAAATAAGCCTTTGTCAACATAAAAATAGGTAAGTGACCGTGTGCCCCGGTCACAGGCTTTTAGCAGCAGTTTTCAGTGAAACAGCAGCAGTTTCCAGCACAACAGCGGCAGTTTCCAGTGCAATAGCAGCAGTTACAGTGCAATAGCAGCAGTTTCAGTGAAACAGCAGCACTCTTTAACACAACAGCAGCACTTTCAGTGCAATAGCAGCAGTTACAGTGCAACAGCAGCAGTCACAGTGCAACAGCAGCAGTTACAGTGCAACAGCGGCAGTTTTCAGGGCAACAGCAGCACTTTCAGTGCAACAGCAGCAGTTATAGTGCAACAGCGGCAGTTTTCAGGGCAACAGCAGCACTTTCAGTGCAACAGCAGCAGTTACAGTGCAACAGCGGCACTTTCAGTGCAACAGCAGCAGTTACAGTGCAACAGCGGCAGTTTTCAGTGCAACAGCGGCAGTTTTCAGGGCAACAGCAGCACTTTTCAGCAATTTTCAGCGCTTTCATGCATTTTTCATCAAATTTGATCACAAATTAGGGCATATACTTCCCACAGACGGCGCCAATCTTCTGATCACGCTTAAAAATGTAGGCGTGGAAATGAATTACGGAATCAAGGTCCGACATTCACGCACTTTAAGCGTTAAGAAGAATGGGAAATAATTACAGTTCATCATTAATTTCCCTTTTGTTTACATGGGTTCAAGTGCCCTGACCGCGGGGATGCAGGTTGTTTACATACATTTTGAAAGTTTACAACCCCTCCCTCAAGTCTCAGATGTGATCTCAATTTGGAAAATACAAGAAAATGTACATAAGGTGGAAGAAAATGTGAAAAAGGGGAAAAAAATGGGGGGTGACCGTGACCTGCGGTCACTGCCCCATTCCAGTGACCGTGACGCCATTCCACTTCCTTCTCTCCTTCTGAATTTTCTTGCTCACCTTCAAAACTAAGAAAAGAAGGTGGGAATGGTCGTGGAAGTGTTGCTGGAGTTTGCTTCTTGTTGCCTTAGGTGGTGACTTTCTTCAATTTCTTCACTTTTCTTCCTTATGTGTGTGTGTTCCCCTCCATTCTTCAAAATTTTCTCTTTTTATAGACTCCCAATCAGTTTTGTGCAATTTTGGGGAGTTAATAGCAGTTGTGGGGAGTTGGATTTCGAAGAGGAGTGGAGGGAAACCACCCAAAATCGTGGGAAACATCCTTTGAAGGTCCGTGACCGCAGACTGGGCCACGGACGAGGCCCAATTTCAGGTTTTTCGCGTATATGGCCCATTTTCATCTGTTTTGGGCTCAAACGAAGTCCGATTGCCACCAAACTTGGAAGGATGCTTCTTAACACTATTTTCTACATGTGATAAAAATTTCAGCCCTTTTTGACTTCAGGAAGTTGGTCAACTTTTTCATTAATTGGGCCCCGGTCACGGACAAGGCCCACTTTTGGAACATTGCATATGCGGTCTATTTTCCATTGTTTGAGGCCCGAATGATGTCCAATCATCACGAAACTTGGAGAGATGTTGTTTGACACCATTTTAAGTGTTTCATAGAAGTTTCAGCTCTGTTTGACCACCTGAACATGGTCAACTCCTTTTGTTTGTGGGCCCCGGTCACTCCCAAGGCCCATTCTTGGATTTTTGTATGTGTGGCTTGTTTCCGCCTGTTCGGGGCCCAAACGGTGTCCAATCGCCACGAAACTTGGAGGGATGCTTCTTGACACTATTTTGAGTGTGTCACAGAAGTTTCAGCTCTGTTTGACCACCTGAACTTGGTCAACTCCTTTTGTTTGTGGGCCCCGGTCACTCCCAAGGCCCATTATTGGATTTTTGCATATGTGGTTTGTTTCCGCCTGTTCGGGGTCCAAACGGTGTCCAATCGCCACGAAACTTGGAGGAACACTTCTTGACACTATTTTGAGTGTGTCACAGAAGTTTCAGCTCTGTTTGACCACCTGAACTTGGTCAACTCCTTTTGTTTGTGGGCCCCGGTCACTCCCAAGGCCCATTATTGGATTTTTGCATATGTGGCTTGTTTCCTCCTATTCGGGGTCCAAACGGCGTCCAATCGCCACGAAACTTGGAGGAACACTTCTTGACACTATTTTGAGTGTGTCACAGAAGTTTCAGCTTTGTTTGACCATCTGAACTTGGTCAACTCTCTAGTTGACTTTTTTATGACAGTGGGCCCTTGTTTCAGTTGTTTGAAGCCCAAATGACCCCGGTTTGATTTGAAACTTGGAGGGACTGACGTCAAGAACATCTTGGAGTATTCATCCAAATTTCATGCAGTTTGGATTTGAGGAAGTAGGATTTCGAACAGTAACCTATTCATTGCATGCGTTAGGTCACTATTCACTCCACATTGAGATAGTTAGCCTGTTTTCTATCCGAACAGCCTCTCCTTGACTTGAAACTTTGGGAGAATAACTTGGGGCATTCTTTGACCATTTGTTCCAAATTTTATCTGCTTTGGCCTTCTGGAAGTAAGATCTTAGCGATGACCCCCAAATTCGGGATTACTGTCCTCTAAGCTGACATGTAATGAAATTTAGGCCAAACAGAGTCTTTTCATCTTGAAAATTTGCAAAGTATCTTCTGAGCATGACTGAAGCTTCACGTCTAAATTTCATTAATTTTGGACATCGGGAAGCAGGAGTTTGGTCAGTGACCCCCTGGCTTGGGGGGGAACTGACTTCAGGCTGACATGCTTGTGGCTTTTGAGTTTGATGATGTCTGTTCAACCCGAAATTTGAACTTCCTCTGAGAGTTCCAGCTACCTTGATCTTCATGGAATGCCGGTTCTCACAGTGATTCTCCAGGAGCCTAAATTAAGCTGAGATGAGGTGTCTTCGCTGCAGTATTTGCAATTTTTTATAGGTCATCACAATCTATAGCCTTAAACAATCCTCACGACAATGGTATGAAAAGTTTCATAACACAATCATGTCGAATGGTTTCTCCATGTGTTACCAATCCTTACCAAAGAAAGAAATGGAATCAAATAATCTACCATATTTTCTTCTCATTGATTCCACAAGCCAATCAAGCTGCACTTCTTTTTAATAAGTGGCTGAAAGTAAGCAAGCTACCTTGGCCTCTTGGCAGGTGGTTCACCGTCCCCCTCCTTTTCGATTCGATAGTGGTATGGTACCTGGACCTAAAGCTTCCCCAAATTCAAATGATTCAAGAGATAGTTTAGTTACTCACCAGTCGCGGTATGGCACCTGAACCTAAAGCTACAATCAAATCCAATCGGATCTCATCCGTTCAGATTCCACAGATCCAGCCGATTTGGTCTAATCTTATCCGACGCAACCCCAGAACTTAGAATGGCCTGCCTGTTTTGGGCAATGGAACGCGGAGAAGGGAGGTCGTGCACATTCTCTCTCCGGGCACGAGTAGGAACATCAAAATCTCAGACTGGATACATGTACATGACAGAACAACATATTATAGAATACGTGAACTGATTTGATAGGCTGCTTGCAAAAATAGTTGACTGACCACATAACAATTCTTTCTTGTGTGTAGTGCGTGGGGCTCCAAAGTGTGCTCCCGAGCGATCATAGTATGGTTGCTCATCTAATATCAAATCAATCAGCAAATCTCACTTCCCATAGCTGGAAGGAATAGCGTATCTACAGAAGAAAGAGTGTGCTTAAGCTCTTATGTGTCATTTTCCTTCTTGGATGGCTATGGATGGGGAAGATCTATGATTAATCAAGTCTTAAAATAGACCACTAGCCATTTTTGGCCTTGGGCAAATGATGGATGGCTTGATTTTCATTGAAGGTCCCACAAAAATTTAAAAATAATTTTTTATGATGTAATTTAAAAAAAAATATCTCAAATATATGAGGAACCAACAACTGAAAATTGACCTAGGAGCTATTTAAAGCGTTCTAAACATTATAGACCATCTAGATCATAATCATGGGACCCATAATGAGGGCTCCAAAGAAAAATGGATACAAAAAAAATCACACGCAATTCTTACTATCCACGATGAATCAAGGTGCCAAACTTGAGCGTATAGTCATTTTAGGCTTTATGAAGAGACTATATGGTTCGAATTTTTCAAAAAGGGAATAAAAGTATGAATTGTCTAAACTTTTTTTTTTCTTTCTTGCAAATATCTCAAAATCAATAAGGAATCAACGTCTGGATTTTGACCACATGGCCTCTTTGGACATTCTTAACATATGTAACACTCCGACTCAACTTAACCCCGTTTAGCAAATAATTATTGACGAATTAGTTTTTGATTGCGTTTTGCCTTTGTTTTTGTTTTATTCCGGGATATGGATAGGTAGTTGGGTTGAGTTTGACCTACTTTAGATAGGCCAAGCCCTTTTTCGTAATTTTAAATTTTATAAGACATAGTCATTCACACATCATCTTAGCGTTAACACATGTCGTTCGTTGAACTTGTTCATTTCCGTAACTGCCTCGTTTGTAAAAGATGTCATTTGTTTCCGTTGGGCCCTCATTTGACTTGAATTGTAAATATAGTTAATGCTTAGACCTTCTTGCAATTTGCTGATGCTTATCCTTAAATAAATGAGCACCAACCTTCCACTCTTCTCTTCATCTCAATGTTTCTCTCTTCTCCATTTCGGTTTCTTCTCTCCTTCTCGAGCAAGTCAAGTAAGAGGAAGGAATATTTGTGCACCTCATTCTTGGTTCATCTCTTGTTTGAATTGAGGTAAGTTATGGGTTCTAGATATTCTTCTTCCTTTCTTCCTTCTTCACGTCAGTAACTGTGCGCATGCACTCATGTTTCTTTCTTTCCCTCATGCTTGGTCATTAGGAGTGTGTGTGGACGGTGAATTTGAGCCCAATGACAACAGTTCGTGTGTTAGAACTCATTTGAGGCAAGTATAAGCATAATTTGCATGAACCCATGTTGGTATATGTTAGATTTTGATTAATCTCTTAAGTTTGCATGTGAAAAGGTGTGTTACAGCCCAATTTCTGTTAATTCCCATCTATTTGATGTGGTTTGCCATTTATGTACACTTCCAGCTGATTCTGTAACAGGTTCAGGAAAACGACTCTGCGCACTCACAGCTAAGCCGTAAACTGCCTACGACTCATAGTCCAGAGAGCTGTGAACCCAGTTTTCTTCTATGGTGAGGTCTCAGCTAAGCTGTGTAATGTACTACGATTAAGCCGTAGCTCAGCCGTGACCCAACCATGGATCAATATAGGGTGCAGTTTTTTTGGGATTAACTGAGAATCGACATTTTTGAGGACCTTCTACGGCCCAGCCACGGCGAAGCTGTGTGCAGCGTTACAGCTAAGCCGTGACCAGCTGAGGTTGAGCCATAGAACAAATATGGTGTCACCACAAGAAGATACATGGTTTAATCATGGTTCACCGTGAATGCGGATGAACAATAAGGGGAACCACGGCTGAGCTGCAGTTCATGTTATGGCTAAGCTATAAGATGCATACGTCTAAGCCGTAAGGTCACCCACGACTGAACCATAAGACCTTTGGAAAATAAGAAAGATAGCTATTGAAGAGACCTTGTAAGACCTTTAAAATTAGAATATAGGTAACCCTGACTTGCCCAATGAAGTATGATAAGAATTGCATGAATGATCTTAAGGGTTGCGAATCATTCATGTTCCTTATCCAGTTGTTAAGCACCTCTCCATGGGTGTTGGTCTAAAGGACTTCGATGCACACCTATAATACAATGCAACACTAGACAACAGTGTATCGGATAACTTAAAACTACATCTTCATGCACGGTTAAAAACACTGGATAACTAGATTAGAGTTGGCTAGTAAATGATCTTGATTCCATTGAATATTGATTTGTATGGCATTTTGCATTATTAGGCATTGACCTCCACTCTTTTGTATGAGTTATTGTATCCCCGTTCTTTTCTACGATATAGTAAGTTCGGTTAGTATAATCTGTTCAACATGTATGTCCAATTCGTATGCTCTTTTTCATATGTATGATATATATTTGTTAAGATATGCACGTTCTGATAAGATATGCATGTTTAACTGAAGTCCTTAGATTTGTCTGATTCCACATGGTCCGACACTACTCAGCCTCAGCCTTAAGATACCCGACGGGGTTGAATTTGGTTTAGTTTTATATGGCCTCGCTGCAGTAAGTATATGACTTGGGGCTTCTGGACCCCAGGAACCCGAGACCCATTCGTACTCTGGCCCAATCGATGGTGTTCTCAGTATGTATGTAAGATCCCTCTTTTGGGAGCACATGGCAAATGTAGTAGCCACCTAGTGTGTACATGTTATGTAAGCATTGATTCTGAGAGCATGTTTCATTTGAATGCACAATTGCCTAGAATAGGAAATTGCAATGTTATGATTTACCTACTGTCATTTATTCTGTTAGATACAACATGTGGTAACTTGTTATTGCTTATACCTTGCTGAATCGTTGTATTCACTAGTTGTCCGTGGTGTTACAGGCTCGGATCTCCAGACCGACCCCCCGTCGGTCAACCAGACTCCAAGAGAGACCCCCGATGTCCCATCCGAACTAGAGGAGTGGATGTAGGCACTCCATCGGAGAGCGTCATGGACACATTTACATATAGGTCTTCCTTGTTTTGAGATTGACACGTTGGATCCATTCATGATTTGTATATCTGTATTTTGATTCATTTTGTATAACTCTGATCCTTTTGTAAGTTTTGGATAGTATATATTATTTTGTTATAGTATATTACTTTGGTTATATATGATACCTACAGCTTCCGCGTACCTGTATGGCACGTGTAAACCTTCCCTTGTGCATATGCATTTAGACTGGTCTAAGTGTATAGTCTAAGTGTATAGGCACGGGAGTACGTGTGTCATTGGTTAGGGTTTTTACTAACTCCCGATCTCCTGAGCTTGGATTGTGACAATTAATTATCCGGATTGTCATTGTTGGACCTATAAGGTAGGTTTTTAAAGAAAACCCTATTATCTCTAAGTTACCGCCTATTCACTATTCATCCCCCTTTTACTCAAGCTCGCATTTCCAGTGTTAAAGTTAGGGGAAGAGGGGAAAGGTCTAACAGGGCTTCTTTGTGATTGTGAGGACCCTTCAAGCATTTTGAAGAATCAACTTTATAATGAGAATAATTACCAAATCCGAACTTTTCACAAATCTGAAGAAAACTGACACAGAATCTCTCCAATGACTGTTTCCAAACATGCACTTAGAAACATTCAGAACTAAAGGTATGGAAGTCTATAGCGGAATCATTTATTGAAAATTCAAGCTAGTCAAAATGACCTCTCTTCTCATGTACCAGATACATCCTTAATTTTTATAACAGTAGTAGTTAGTCACAATATAAGATTAAGAATAGGATAAAGAAGATATTTAGCATAGTCATGCATTAATCATATTGTTAATTTTCTAATCAATCCTACAACAAGAATAATTTTATTGAAGTAAAATTTAAGAAAATATTTTACAGTATGGCTAATCATTTTATTTGAATGATTTGGATTTTTCACTCAAAGGAAACATGAGGGTGATGCTCAAGGATACGAGCCAAATAAAAATTTACTTTTCATACTCACCAATACTAATAATCCCATCTTCTCAATAATTGCTGATGCATCACACTTACGGTATAATAAGACCCACATCATCACATGTAACACTCCGGCCCAGTTTAATTCGGTTTAACGGCTAAATAGCGATTAATTATTGAGGTTTCGATGCTAATCAGTGCGAATTCCTATTAAGCTCGTAGTGTTGGGCTCTTGAGAGTTGTCTCGGTTCATAGTCGGGGAATTGGGTTGAGTTAGATGAGGTTTAAGTAGTCTCGAGCCCATTTTCGTAATTTCTAATGTTCTATAAGTTTGTCATTTATGCGTCATCTTGGCGTCAACATGTATATTTTGTCGAACTCGTTAACTTCCGTACCTGGCTCGAAGGCTAACGAGGTCATTTGTTTCCGTGAGGCCGCTGTTTGACTTGAATTGTAAATCACCCGAACTGTTGGACGTATATGGAATTTCGCTCAATCCTTATCTTATATAAAGACAACCACCGATTCTTTTCTCCTCTCCAGCTCTCTCTCTCTCTCTCACGCCAGTTCTCTTCTTTCTTGTCACGACCCGAGCCCAGAATTCGGGGGTTAGCGAAAAGCTAAACCGGTGACACACGTACTCCCGTGCATGTGCACCCAAACCCAGTCCAGATGCACGCACACAAGGGATCTAACACGTGCGAACTAAGCGTACGCGGAAGCTGTACATATCATAGCAAGCAACAAAGGAAAATAAAATAGCGGAAGCCAAAGCAAATACGAAACGGAAACGACAAAGACAAATACACTGATATAAAACCGAATACACATCAAAATCAATATACACAAAATATACAGAATACAAGTCCAAAGTCCAAATACAATCTCTCAAAATCCCAAAACGAAAAGCCACTGAAAGCATGCATGAACGCACTCGGCAGAGAGAATCAGGCCCACTCTGCCAATCCTGAGGGTGCCTCTACACTTGGCCCTGCAGCCTCCTCGACCGCCGGGGAGCTGGGCAAGGTATCTGTGCCTGCAACACCACAGACAACACGAATGAATACAACGATCCAGCAAATCTAAGTAACAGGGGTGAAACACTCATAGTATCAAAGTGAATAAAATAATGACAGAAGATTAAATACAGAGTTCCATATTAGGAAACTAAGCAAATCGTGCATAGAAGTAAAACATGATATTTGAATCAAAACATAGAATACTGAACTAGTTGGCTACTACGTTAACCATGTTCTCTCCAATAGAGAGCAGAGCAGAGCAGAGCAGAGGAGAACACCACTGTCCAGGCCAAAGGTACAAGTGGGTCTCGGTTTCCTGGGTTCCGGGGTCCCAAGACAAAGCAACACTGCAGTTATACAGAGATACAGAGATCTACGCCAGAGGTAACCCCGTCGGGCATCCTAGGGCTGAGGCTGAGTAGAGCCAGACTAAAACCAATCAAATCAAATCCATAGAAGGGAGATTATCCGCTTTGGACTCACCGATGACAAAGACCGGATCTTATCCTCACGTTTTAATCTCTGGGCAGAGCCACCCGGGAATACCCAAAAATCAGAGATATACAAAGCCACAGACAGAGCATAGATTAAGTAAATCACAGCATAGATCAAAGCATAGTACAGAGCAAAGGATAATACAGATATACAGGACGAAAGCAAAATGACTGCGGAATGCATAAACATAGATTAACAGAACAGAGGGCAAAACCATAACAATATGCAATGCATCTCAGATTAATACGGAATCAAGGTTCATTACAAGCCAGTCCTAATCTAGTTGTTCACTGTCACTAACCGTGCATGTTGATGTAGTTTTAAGTTATTCGATGCACCGTTGCCATCCTAGTGTTGCAATGTAATCCACATGTGCACCGAAGTCCCTTAAACCAACACCCATGGGGAGGTGCTTAACAGTGAGCACACTCACATGAATAAGTCACAGCCTAACAGACTATTCATGCGATCCAAAGAATCCATTGGGCCGATTTACATGAGTGGTTAACCTGTATTTGAGCCCTACAAGTCTCACCATTATCCTAAATTATAATCCAGAATTGCCATGCCTAACGGTTTAGCTATGAGGGACCTATGGTTGAGCCGAAGACATCTTACGCGCTCGTCGTAACATGCACTACGGCTTAACCTTGGTTCCATGAAAAACACAGCTAAACTGGTCTCCTTCCACCTCTGATCTAATGCCTTTTTCGGCTGAGCCACAGTCAGTATACGGCTTAGCCGTAGACCAATCCACGGCTTAGCCGTAGCAATTCACGGCTTAGTCGTAGCCACACCGTAGGAACACTGTCTCTGGAAAGTTTCGACTGATCAGAGGTTAAATCCACGGCTGGGTTACGGTTGAGTCACGGCTAGCTTACGGCTCAGCCGTAGGACAAATTACGGCTTAGCCGTAGCCTAGCCGTAGAACAAAACTAGAAATTGAAGTCTCTGGAAATCAAACCGTAGAAGTTCACGGCTTAGCCGTGCAATACAGATACGAAAATGGGTTGAGTACAGAAACGAAAATTTGATACAGAAACTGCACAAAATGAGTTACAGATGTTCCAATTCACCAAATGTGGCTGTAAAACATTCTATACAAAGAATAAGAGTGAATCAAAGCCATCAAACAAAACACCCATATGTGTTATCAAAACCTGTACTTATACTTGCCTCAAATCTGACAAATCCTCTGAAACAAGCTCCAAATCCACTAAAATCAAAGCAAATCAAAGAGATAAATCATGCATGAGATGAAGACATAGCAATCAGAGAATGAGAGGTGCAATTGGAGAAGAAGAAGAAAGAGTTGGGAAAGAACCCACTTACCCAAAGCCACAAAACATAGACAGAGAGGAGAGAAAACACCCGATCGAACTCACACCAATGAATTTCCAGAGAAGAGAAGTGAAGAGAAGAGAGAAACGAACGTGGAGGGAGCTTCTCCTGGAATTCTCTCTTGCATGCAACGTGGAAGAGAAAAGAGCAGGGAGAGAGACATCTGGAGCTGAATTATATTTATAGATTTGGGAGTTTTAAGTCAAAGTCCGAAGGGTTTATACTAATTACAGTTTAAATCACACGAAGGTCTAACTTCTCCAATTGACTCCGAATGGGTCTGACACAGTTACGAAATATAACGAGCTCAACAAAATACACATGCTGACACCAAGATGATGCAAATATGATGCAAGCAAAGCAAAAGCAAAATTACGAAAAAGGGCTTAGAACTACCTATTCCAGGTCAAGGTTACTCAACTACCTATCCAAAGCCCAAAACCAAGTCCAAAAGAATAAAACAACAAAAACACACACTAATGAGCCACTAATCCGCCTCAAAGGGAATCGGAGTGTTACATCCTCCCCCACTAGGAATCATTCCGTCCTCGGAATGACCACCTACCTGCGCAAAGAGATGTGGGTACTGGCGCGCTAGCTGCTCCTCTAGCTCCCAAGTAGCCTCATCTGGACCGTGATGCTCCCACAACACTTTAACCCATCTGATAGTCCTGGTACGGAGAATCTGCTCTCGTGTCCCAACGATGCGAAGCGGACGCTCAACGTAAGTTGCATTAGGCTGAATCTGAATATCATCATAGCGAATCACATGGCTCGGATCTGGCACATACTTACGGAGCATCGACACATGGAACACATCGTGAACACCGGAGAACTCAACTGGAAGCGTCAACCGATAAGCTAAATCTCCAACTCGGCTCCTGACTTCGAACGGTCCTACATATCTCGGAGCTAACTTACCCTTCTGACCGAATCGAACTGTGCCCTTCATCGGAGAAACTTTAAGAAATACCCAGTCTCCGACTTGGAATGCCAAAGGTCTCCTCCGAGTATCCGCATAGCTCTTCTGCCTGGATCGAGCAATCTTCAAATTCTCTATCACTTTCTGCACTTTCTCTGTAGTCTCAGCTATGATCGTCGGACCATGGAAACTTCTGGTTCCAACTTCCTCCCAGCACACTGGGGTCCTGCACTTGCGTCCGTAGAGAGCCTCATAGGGTGCCATACCAATGCTCTCATGAAAGCTGTTGTTGTAGGCAAACTCACACAAAGCTAAATGTGTATCCCATTCCTTCTCAAAGTTCAGCACACTAGCTCTGAGCATATCCTCCAATGTTTGAATGGTACGCTCCGACTGTCCATCGGTCTGGGGGTGGTATGCCGTACTAAAACTCAGCTTCGTGCCCATAGCTTCCTGAAATGCTCTCCAGAATGAAGACACAAAACGACTGTCTCGATCCGACACAATCGATACTGGGGTGCCATGTAATCTGACTATCTCGTCAACAAACTTCCTAGCCATCTCTGTGAATGTCATCCCTTTCTTGAACGGAAGGAAATGTGCTGACTTGGTCAATCTGTCCACTATGACCCAGATCGCATTGTTCTTTCTACTGGTCGGCGGAAAACCGGAGACGAAATCCATAGTAATGTGCTCCCACTTCCACTGCGGAGTATGCAATGGATGCAATGACCCTGGAGGTCGCTAATGGTCAGCTTTTACCCTCTGACAGGTCAAACATCGAGCAACGAACCCTGCGATCTCCCGCTTCATATTATTCCACCAAAATCTGTCTTTCAAGTTCCGGTACATCTTCGTACTCCCTGGGTGCATCGCATATCGGGCATCGTGCGCATCTGTCATCAACTTATCTTTCAGCTCATCCACAGCGGGAACACACAATCTATTCCTGAAGTACAAAACTCCGTCTGCCAATCTGAAATCAGGTCGATCTGCAATCCGATCTCTGAACTTCACCAGGAGAGGATCCTCAAACTGGCGATCCTTGATCTGCTGAATCACCTCAGGCTGAAACACGACGGTAGTAACTAATGTCACCAATTCGCCTACCATCCGAACCTCTATAGGCTAATCATGCACAAGCATATAAAATCCTGCCAACACCTGAAGACTGTCTGTCCTCCTGCTAAGTGCATCTGCAACTACATTGCCCTTGCCTGGGTGGTACTTGATCGGAAAATCATAGTCTTTGATGAACTCCAACCATCTCCGCTGCCTCATATTCAAGTCATGCTGATCAAACAAGTACTGCAGACTGTGATGATCGGAATGGACCTCGAACTTTACACCGTACAGGTAATGTCGCCACAACTTCAGTGCAAATACAATAGCTGCTAGCTCCAAGTCATGTGTGGCATAGTTCTTCTCATGCTCTTTCAGCTGTCTGGATCCATAGGCAATCACTTTCTGATTCTGCATCAGTACACAGCCTAATCCAACTTGCGAAGCATCGGAATAAATCACGAATCCCTCACTACCATCCGGGAGAGTCAACACTGGCGCCGTAGTGAGCTTTTCTTTCAACATTTGAAAACTACGCTCACACTTCTCTGTCCACTCATATGGAACCTTCTTCCGAGTCAACTGAGTCAGCGGGGCTGAAATCTTCGAGAAGTCCTGCACAAACCTGCGGTAATATCCCGCCAACCCCAGAAAACTTCGAATCTCTGTCACTGATCTAGGACGGGGCCAATGGACTACTGCTTCAATCTTAGCCGGATCCACCATCAATCCCTCTCGAGAAATCTTATGACCCAGAAATGCAACTTGCTCCAGCCAGAAATCACACTTAGACAACTTTGCATACAACTTGTGATCTCGAAGCAGCTGCAATGCTTTCCTCAGATGGTATGTATGTTCCTCAGCAGTCTTCGAATAGACCAATATGTCATCTATGAAAACCACAACGAACTGGTCCAAGAAGGAAGTAAACACCCTGTTCATCAACGCCATAAAAGCTGCGGGTGCGTTCGTCAAACCAAATGGCATGACAAGGAACTCGTAGTGTCCATACCGAGTCCTGAAAGCTGTCTTAGGAACATCCTCATCCTTCACCCTGAGATGGTGATACCCTGACCTCAAGTCAATCTTCGAGAAGTAGGCTGCACCCTGAAGCTGATCGAACAACTCATCAATCCTAGGCAATGGGTATTTGTTCTTGATAGTCACTTTGTTCAATTGCCTGTAGTCAATGCACATCCGGAAACTACCATCCTTCTTCTTGACAAACAATACAGGAGCTCCCCAAGGTGAAACACTTGGGCGTATGAACCCTTTATCCAACAGATCCTGCAACTGTTTCTTCAATTCCAACAACTCTGCAGGTGCCATACGATATGGAGCTCTACTGATGGGTGCTGTACCTGGCATCAAATCAATAGCAAATTCTATCTCTCTAGCTGGGGGTAATCCTGGCACATCCTCCGGGAAGACATCCGGAAACTCGCTGACTACTGGGATCTCACTGAGCTGTTGCTGATCTTTCTTCTCTGAAATGAATGCGAGAAATCCTTCACATCCCCTACGAAGCATCCTGTCTGCCTTACAAGCAGATATCACACGCCTTGGGCACTTCGTCTGGCTGCCCTCAAATCGGAATCCACTGCCCAAATCAAAATAAATAGCCTTGCTGTAGCAATTGATACAAGCATGATATCTTGCAAGCCAGTCCATACCAAGAATTACATCAAAATCCAGTGTCGTGAGCAACACGAGGTCTACTGGGAGCTGATGACCAGCTATCCGCACATCACACTGAGGGTAGAAGACACTGCATTCCACCCGCTTACCAACCGGAGTGGATACTAACAACAAGTACGGAAGTGGTGTAGGTCGCTGTCGAAGCTGCACAGCAAAATGGGGTGCTACGTACGAACGCGTAGACCCGGAGTCAAATAAGGCTAAAGCTTCAGCATCAGAAATAAAAATTTTACCTTCCACTACCGTGGCCTCCTCCGCGCCCTCATGCGTAGCGGCATAGGCTCGGGCTGTCTGGCGGTTCTGCTTCTGGCCTGGGCGAGCTGGCTGAGATCTGCCCTGCGCTGTAGCTCCTGCCTGTCTCGTCTGTGGAGAGGATTGAAACTTCGGGCATTGGGCCCGCCTGTGATCCGTAGAGCCACACCCGAAACAAGCCCCACTCTTCCTCCAACATCTGTCGGTGGGGTGATCCTTCCCACAGTGGCCGCAAATCACCTGAGTACTGCTCGAACTGCCCTGCTTACCCTTGAACTTCTTCTGAAACTGACTCCTACCACTGGAACCTGCTGCCCTCTTAGCCTCTGTTCGCTCCTCCTCAAATATGGCCTCTGCATCATAGGCCCTGTCAATAGCGTCATCCAATGTAGCCGGCCACATACATGCAACTACGTGGCGTTTATGCCTCGGGTTCAGGCCATTGACGAAGCGAGTCACTTTCTTATGCTCCGTGTTCACCATGTCCTCTGCAAAATGAGACAGCTCTGTAAACCTGTGTACATAATCTGCAACTGACATCTGTCTCTGCTGAAGATTGAAGAATTCCACTTCCTTGGCTCGCTGAATATGGAGAGGCATGAACTTCCGACGGAATTGCTGCTTGAAGGTCTCCCAAACTGTGGCACTGGGCATAGTCTGGAATGAGTTCTTGACACTCCTCCACCATGTCTTGGCTACACTCCGAAGCATAGAAGCTGTGAGAACCACCTTCTGCTTATTACTGCACACAATCGTATCAAATAGCTCTTCAGTCTGCTCCAACCATTGCTCAGCCTGCAATGCATCCTCTATCCCATGAAACTCGGTCGCCCCTCGCTTACGGAACTTGTCAAAAAGAGCATTAGGGTCTGATTCCCTGGGCTGGAAAATCACTTGCTGGTCTATGTGAGGTGATGCTGCGGCGGCAGCCTGACTCTGCCTATCTACCATGGACGCCATCTGAGCCTGTAATGACTGCATAGACTGCATCATCATCATCATGCGCTCCTCACTACTGATATGTGGGGGTACCGATCCACTATCCCCGTTATGGCCCTGTTGATTTTCATCCCGAGATCCTGATCCTGATGCCATCCTGCAAAAAAGGAAAAGAAACACAGTACACAAATATAAAATGCCATGAGTTAGTCCAATCCCAAATCAACATATGAGACGTAGAGTCAAATAGTTGATAGCGTTATCTCACCACGATCTTAGATGCCTACATGCTTATAACTAGCATGCTCTGATACCATACAATACGTATGTCACGACCCGAGCCCAGAATTCGGGGGTTAGCGAAAAGCTAAACCGGTGACACACGTACTCCCGTGCACGTGCACCCAAACCCAGTCCAGATGCACGCACACAAGGGATCTAACACGTGCGAACTAAGCGTACGCGGAAGCTGTACATATCATAGCAAGCAACAAAGGAAAATAAAATAGCGGAAGCCAAAGCAAATACGAAACGGAAACGACAAAGACAAATACACTGATATAAAACCGAATACACATCAAAATCAATATACACAAAATATACAGAATACAAGTCCAAAGTCCAAATACAATCTCTCAAAATCCCAAAACGAAAAGCCACTGAAAGCATGCATGAACGCACTCGGCAGAGAGAATCAGGCCCACTCTGCCAATCCTGAGGGTGCCTCTACACTTGGCCCTGCAGCCTCCTCGACCGCCGGGGAGCTGGGCAAGGTATCTGTGCCTGCAACACCACAGACAACACGAATGAATACAACGATCCAGCAAATCTAAGTAACAGGGGTGAAACACTCATAGTATCAAAGTGAATAAAATAATGACAGAAGATTAAATACAGAGTTCCATATTAGGAAACTAAGCAAATCGTGCATAGAAGTAAAACATGATATTTGAATCAAAACATAGAATACTGAACTAGTTGGCTACTACGTTAACCATGTTCTCTCCAATAGAGAGCAGAGCAGAGCAGAGCAGAGGAGAACACCACTGTCCAGGCCAAAGGTACAAGTGGGTCTCGGTTTCCTGGGTTCCGGGGTCCCAAGACAAAGCAACACTGCAGTTATACAGAGATACAGAGATCTACGCCAGAGGTAACCCCGTCGGGCATCCTAGGGCTGAGGCTGAGTAGAGCCAGACTAAAACCAATCAAATCAAATCCATAGAAGGGAGATTATCCGCTTTGGACTCACCGATGACAAAGACCGGATCTTATACTCACGTTTTAATCTCTGGGCAGAGCCACCCGGGAATACCCAAAAATCAGAGATATACAAAGCCACAGACAGAGCATAGATTAAGTAAATCACAGCATAGATCAAAGCATAGTACAGAGCAAAGGATAATACAGATATACAGGACGAAAGCAAAATGACTGCGGAATGCATAAACATAGATTAACAGAACAGAGGGCAAAACCATAACAATATGCAATGCATCTCAGATTAATACGGAATCAAGGTTCATTACAAGCCAGTCCTAATCTAGTTGTTCACTGTCACTAACCGTGCATGTTGATGTAGTTTTAAGTTATTCGATGCACCGTTGCCATCCTAGTGTTGCAATGTAATCCACATGTGCACCGAAGTCCCTTAAACCAACACCCATGGGGAGGTGCTTAACAGTGAGCACACTCACATGAATAAGTCACAGCCTAACAGACTATTCATGCGATCCAAAGAATCCATTGGGCCGATTTACATGAGTGGTTAACCTGTATTTGAGCCCTACAAGTCTCACCATTATCCTAAATTATAATCCAGAATTGCCATGCCTAACGGTTTAGCTATGAGGGACCTATGGTTGAGCCGAAGACATCTTACGCGCTCGTCGTAACATGCACTACGGCTTAACCTTGGTTCCATGAAAAACACAGCTAAACTGGTCTCCTTCCACCTCTGATCTAATGCCTTTTTCGGCTGAGCCACAGTCAGTATACGGCTTAGCCGTAGACCAATCCACGGCTTAGCCGTAGCAATTCACGGCTTAGTCGTAGCCACACCGTAGGAACACTGTCTCTGGAAAGTTTCGACTGATCAGAGGTTAAATCCACGGCTGGGTTACGGTTGAGTCACGGCTAGCTTACGGCTCAGCCGTAGGACAAATTACGGCTTAGCCGTAGCTTAGCCGTAGAACAAAACTAGAAATTGAAGTCTCTGGAAATCAAACCGTAGAAGTTCACGGCTTAGCCGTGCAATACAGATACGAAAATGGGTTGAGTATAGAAACGAAAATTTGATACAGAAACTGCACAAAATGAGTTACAGATGTTCCAATTCACCAAATGTGGCTGTAAAACATTCTATACAAAGAATAAGAGTGAATCAAAGCCATCAAACAAAACACCCATATGTGTTATCAAAGCCTGTACTTATACTTGCCTCAAATCTGACAAATCCTCTGAAACAAGCTCCAAATCCACTAAAATCAAAGCAAATCAAAGAGATAAATCATGCATGAGATGAAGACATAGCAATCAGAGAATGAGAGGTGCAATTGGAGAAGAAGAAGAAAGAGTTGGGAAAGAACCCACTTACCCAAAGCCACAAAACATAGACAGAGAGGAGAGAAAACACCCGATCGAACTCACACCAATGAATTTCCAGAGAAGAGAAGTGAAGAGAAGAGAGAAACGAACGTGGAGGGAGCTTCTCCTGGAATTCTCTCTTGCATGCAACGTGGAAGAGAAAAGAGCAGGGAGAGAGACATCTGGAGCTGAATTATATTTATAGATTTGGGAGTTTTAAGTCAAAGTCCGAAGGGTTTATACTAATTACAGTTTAAATCACACGAAGGTCTAACTTCTCCAATTGACTCCGAATGGGTCTGACACAGTTACGAAATATAACGAGCTCAACAAAATACACATGCTGACACCAAGATGATGCAAATATGATGCAAGCAAAGCAAAAGCAAAATTACGAAAAAGGGCTTAGAACTACCTATTCCAGGTCAAGGTTACTCAACTACCTATCCAAAGCCCAAAACCAAGTCCAAAAGAATAAAACAACAAAAACACACACTAATGAGCCACTAATCCGCCTCAAAAGGAATCGGAGTGTTACATTTCTCCCTCTTGTTTCCTCTCTGTTTCTCTCTTATTCTTCATCATCTTTTCTTTCTTCTTCTTCCTTGCAATTAACGTAAAGAAAAGGGAGGCTTCTTGTGCACCGGCCTTTCGTCTTCTCATCGGCTTCGCCAGTATCTCCTCTACTGACGACTCTCTCTCATCTTCTCTTTCTTCTTTTTTCTCTTCTTGTCCTGGACAAGACTTTTGCATCGTTTTCTCGGCTTGTTTAAGGTGAGTAGTTGAGTCACAATCCCCTTTTGTGTTTAGACTGTGTTTACACCGTGTGCTCCCGTTCCCTTTTGCTTATTCGTGATATGCATGGTGTTAGGAATTGCTCTCTGGAATCATTTGGGCCAAAGAACAACCAAATCTGGGAAAAGAGCGTAGTTGAGGCAAGTATAAGCACAGACTGGGTGAACACATGTTGATATACATTGAGTGTTATATTCTTCTATTCTTTCTCGTAATTGCCTGGTGTTTGACAGCCCTTTGGTCTTGTATGGCCTTGTTGTACATCGATCTTGTACATAAGAAGCATGAATTACAGGTTTCCTGCTCTGTACAGAACCCAATTGTCCGACCGATCGGGACTGGGGACCGACCGGTCGGGCACTCCCAGAACTGAAATTCGACCGGTTGGGTGGGTCGACCGACCGATCGGCCCTGATACATTTCTGCTTCGAGAGAAATTAGGGTTTAATGGAATTCTATGCTTCTCTATTACTCTTCTCTTGTTCTTGTAACACCATAGAACCCTTTAGGCTACTTCCTAAGTTCATGAAGAGACAGTATAGGCCCTTCCCCATGGATTGTTTTGCCCTATACCTTGCCCAACGGATTACCCTGAATGCATGAATAGTCTTGTGGGCTGTGACACATTCATGTACGTTGTCCACTTGTTAAGCACCTTCCCATGGGTGTTGGTTTAAAGGACTTTGATATACGTCGAGTGCTACAGTGCAACACTCTCTAAGTGAACAATTGTGTATTGAATGACTTAAAACTATATCGTCATGCACGGTTAGTAACAATGGACACTTAAGATGGGGTTAGCTCTTAATAAATTGTAATTCTTGAAATTGCTTTCATGGCATATTGAGTTCGGTCTTGCCCGCTTATTCATATGGTAAATGTGCTGTGCTGGGGCAACGAATGGACATTCCCTGAGGGCTCTATCCATGGTATATCCCAGGCGGAAACAGTTGCTTTTCATGTCCTTTGTCTTGTTCCATGTTTAACTTGTACTTGTACTTGTACTTGTACTTCTTTAGTGGTAATAAGATTGATCCAGTATTGATCCAGCAATGGTACTTGTTTACTTGTAACCATATTGATCTAGCATGATGCATGTATTGTATAGGATTGCACTGCACTGATCGCCGTTGACTGATATTGCTTGACACGCATCATGCCACATGACTGATTGTATTAGTTTGGCTCTACTTAGCCTCAGCCTTAGAATACCTGATGGGGTTGACTTTGGCATAGATTGCTTGTTGCCTCTGCAGAGTGCTACCGTCCTGGGACTCCGGACTCCGGGAACTATAAACCCATTCGTACGCTAGCCCGGTTGATGGTGTTCTCGTACTGCTTGTTCTCGATTGGGAAAATATGGCAAACGTAGTAGCCACTTCGATAGTTTATCTAGTTCATGATTCGGATGGCATGTTTTATTTCATGCACGACTTGCCTAGCATACGAACATGACCTCTATGCATTGTTAATTATTAACTGTCTACTATTCTGCTAGACACAGCACGTGTTGACTTATTGTCGCATATACTTTGCTGAGTTGTCGTACTAAGTGGTTGTTCTTGGTGTTGTAGGCCCAGATACCTCTACCGACCCTTTGTCGGTCGGCCAGACTCCGGGAGATATCTGAGAGACTCAGTCAGGACTAGAGGAGTGGTCGTGATCACTCCCTCAGAGAGCGGCGAGGCATTGCATCCATCTAGTGCAATTCCTTTTGTTTTGTTGTAGTTGTTTCTGTTTATCTTGTATGGGTCCTTAAGGGACTATCTCCTCATTTTGTATTGTACCTTTGGTAGTTAAGATCATTTTGTTAACTCTCTTGTTAGGGATTTTGTCCGTTGCCTTGCTTGCTATAATACGTACAGCTTTCACGTACACTGTTTGCACGTGTGAGTATCCCTTGTGTGCATGTACTTAGACCAGGTTCAAGTGCGCGTGCACGGGAGTACGTGTGTCACTGGTTAGGTTTTAGCTAACCCCGATTTCTGGGCTCGGGTCGTGACACCACATAGGCTAAGTCATCGACTGCACTTATATAAGCTATCTCGTGTCATTTTCTTTCATCAATGGGTATGGATAGGGTAATGGAAGTCCACAGTAGTCACTGGTCAGTAGGCCAGCTTTTTAAAAATCCCAACGACTAAAATTGAAAGCCTTACCAAATAGGATTTCAAGGTGAGATTAATTAAGCATATAATTTTTTTGTTTTGAGGGTTTTTTTTTCCCTTGCTAAGGGGCCGGTTGTAAGACATTTTTCACATCTAAGAAAATAAAAATTTGCACATGTAAGCAACAGATAGATTGCGCAAGTGAGGTATAGTAACTTACACATGTAAGGGAAGTTGTTGCGTTTTACTAGTAAATTAAGATGTCAAGTTCAAAATTAAGCTTATAACTTTTTGATAATAAATTAAGTTTAGAGTGAATATTGTGTCTAGTACATAATATGTTAAAATCTTATGGTGAGATCAACTTATATTGAATAAGAATATGAAAATATCCTAAAAGTAAAAAGATACTTATTTGAAGTGGTTTAAATTTTCAATATATGGGCCTCAATATGAAATTCTACTTCCCTCACAAAAGGGGAGCGTGAGTGAGAGGATTGGAACTCGAGGACTTCAGGTATGAAAGAAATGTATTCAGGAGATAGGAAATTTTCTCTGTAGGACAATTTTTGCTATTTTTTCATTGTAGAATTTTCAATATAATGAATGGAAAAAGAAAGTCCAAGTGGCCGAATTTTCTATGTTTGAGTCAAAAGTCAAAGTCTTTCATCTATACAATGCATGTTAAGTTAACCAAAAGTCAAAGTCTTTCATCTATACAGTGCATGTTAAGTTAACATTACAAACTTGATTGGTCCTGGCATAGTTATCATGAGAATTTTCATCATTGGATGTCAATTCGAAAAATAAAGGCCAAGTGGCCTAATTTTCCATGCTTGAGTTAAAAAGCAAGTCAAAGTCTTCCATTTATAGCTAACCAACGAAAGTCAGTTCACGGAAATGACTTTGAAGTTTTCACAAACAATGACTCTCTTTTCAATCTTTGTGAAGAGAATCTAGCATGAACAAACACAAATATTCATGATTGCAAAATCATGAACACCAGTGTAGACATTAAATTTTAGCAAATATAATTTACCCACCATACTATAGGAACAATCTAATGCAAGTGAGGGCATGCAACAAAAATGCCATATGAACTACAGTAACCAACTAATGTTTTAGGTGGTTTTCAAAGCGGTGGAGACAGATATGAACTTTTCAAGTAGACTTGACAGAACTATGTGTGCTTTCCAACTTAATTACATATAGATACCAAAGTAAAAGTTAAATATTTGTGATTAAAAATACTCAGGTGAGTTTTCACCAAGCCTAAACTTCAGTTTTTGCTAATGATGAAATTGACATTCTTTCCATAATTTAATTGCTGAATGGATAGGAATAGAGAGCTGGTCTTATAGATAAGGCGCTAGTTCTCATAGCTCCTACCAGATTTTAAATCTCTAAGGGAGCCCTTTAATTTCTATGTTCTAGCCATTTGGCCAACCGAAAAAAAAAAAAAAAATCTTTTGCTTAATGGATAGGGGTGGATCCACGTTTTTATGGACGTGGGCCGGATGCCCCACCGAGACGTGAAAGAAGGTAGTCTATGCTAGCTTAGCTTATCTACCCTGAACTTAGGGAACGGAAAAGCAAAACACAAAATGGCTCCCTCCTGGCAACAATGATGACAAATACACGATCCCGTTTTGTTTCCCCCTTTATGCTGCTGATCCTGTTTCTCCACTCCCTTCCCTTGCAGTCAAATCCCCAACCACGAAACTCAGAACAACAGCGAAAGCAGCAGGAGCAGGGAATTCTTCTAAATCTGAAGAGAGAATGGGGAAACCCACCTTCCCTCTCCAATTGGACTGACGACTCGAATGGAGACCACTGCTCCTGGCCTGGGATCACATGCACCACCGATGTCACCGTTACTGAAATCGATCTCCAATACATGAACCTCTCCTCCCCAATCCCCCCCTCCATCTGCCAACTCACCAATCTCACCAAAATCGACGTCGCCAGGAACAACATCCCCGGCCCCTTCCCCATCTACCTCTCCAACTGCTCCAATCTCCACTTCCTCGACATCGCGGAGAATCACTTCGCCGGTCGCCTGCCTCCCGACATCGACCGCCTCTCCTCCCTCCGCTACTTCTACCTCGACGGCAACAACTTCACCGGCGACATCCCGCCGGTTATCGGCCGTATGTCGAATCTCAGCCATCTCTACCTCGGTCGTAACCTCTTCAACGGATCTGTCCCTTTGGAGATGGCGGATCTGGAAAATCTCGAAACCTTGTATCTCGGTGGCCTTTCGATCATGCCACAGTGGAGAATCCCGCCTGAGTTCGGCAGGTTGAAGAAGCTCAAGAACCTCTACATTTGGAACTCGAATCTGGTCGGTGAGATTCCTGCATCTCTCACGAATCTGACCTATCTCAAGGAGCTCGTACTTTTTGGCAATAAATTGAGCAGCGACATTCCGAGTGATATGTTCAGGTTGAAGAATTTGTTCGCAGTTTCTCTCTCCAACAACGACTTGTCTGGTGATATTCCGAGAACGGTTGAGGCGCTCGGCCTGATATACTTAGATCTCTCTATGAACCGGCTCACTGGAACAATTCCAGCAGATTTTGGAAAACTTGTGAATTTGAGGTATTTTTATCTTTTCCAAAACCAACTTTCCGGTGAGATCCCGAGAGATATGTTCAGATTGAAGAATTTGTTGCTAGTTTCTCTCTACAACAACAGCTTGTCTGGTGAGATTCCGAGACCGTTTGAGGCTCTCGGCCTGGAATACTTAGATCTTTCCATAAACCAGCTCACTGGAACAATTCCAGAAGATTTTGGAAAACTTGTGAATTTGACGTCTTTTTATCTTTTCCAAAACCAACTTTCCGGTGAGATCCCGGCGCGTATTGGCCGGCTACTTTCTCTGTACGTAATCAATCTCTCCAACAACAGCTTCACTGGGGCTCTGCCTCTAGAATTAGGACTTTATTCCAGTCTTGTGAATCTTAATGTCTCCAACAACAGACTATCGGGCAGGCTGCCGGAGAATCTGTGCAACAGCAGCAAACTCCATCTGCTCGACGTTTCCTCTAACAATCTCAGCGGAACCCTGCCGGAGTCCCTCGGCAAATGCTCCAACTTGAAAACCGCACGACTAAATCGCAACGCATTTATCGGAAGAATTCCGACAACTCTGACTGCACTTTCTCTGCTGCATACACTTGAGTTACAAGAAAACAGAATCTCCGGAGAGATACCGTCTACTTTCACGCGGCGGGCACCTCTTGACACCCTCAATCTCAGCAAAAATCAGCTCACCGGCAGAATTCCTCCAGTGATCGGGCTTATTTACGCGCTCAACTCTCTTGACCTATCAGGAAACCAACTCTCCGGAGAAATCCCGCCGGAAATCAGTCACCTTCATAAACTCGATCTGTCCTCTAACAGACTCAGCGGAAAGATCCCAGACGGGTTTGAGAGGCTTGAATTCAACATCAGCTTCCTCAACAACTCCGGACTATGCGCATCCAACCCCAACCACTTCATTAACATCCGCTCATGCCATTCCTCCTCCAAAATATCAGCCCGACTTCTGCTCCCCATCTTGTCCATCTCGGGCTTCATCATTCTCGCTTTCCTCACGTGGTGCGCTACACGACATCGCAGCAGCAACAAGAAGAACAAGCAAGAGCAGAGACATGAGGAGAAGGATCTCGACACGTGGAAGTTTATCTCGTTCCAATTGCTGGATTTCACGGAGGACAACATCTTAAACGGGCTGGTGGAAAGCAACCTTATTGGCTGCGGAGGATCCGGGAAGGTGTATCGGATCTCCTTGGAGAACCCAACGGGGGATAATCACATGGTGGTGGCCGTGAAGAAAATCTCAAACAGCAACAAGTCAGATGCAAATCTGGACAAAGAATTCCAAGCGGAGATTGAGATATTGGGTCGGATTCGACACTCTAATATCGTCAAACTTTTATGTTGCTTCTCCAGTGAGGATTCGAAGCTTCTCGTGTACGAGTACATGGAGAACGGGAGCTTGGACCACTGGCTGTTTAAGAAAAGAGATGGTGCAACAACAATTGAATCAGGACTGCTGGATTGGCCGAGTCGATTTCGGATAGCAGTGGATGCTGCCAAGGGGCTCTGCTACATGCACCACTCCTGCTCACCTCCCATCATCCACCGAGACATCAAGTCTAGCAATATCCTTCTGGACTCTGAATTCAAGGCCCAGATTGCAGATTTCGGGCTCGCTCGGAAGCGGGTCAAGAAGGGAGAGCCCGAGACCATGTCCGCCATAGCCGGCACTTTCGGCTACATTGCTCCAGAGTACGCAGTCTGGGCTCGAGCCAATGAGAAATGCGATGTGTATAGCTTTGGGGTTGTGCTGCTTGAGCTAACGACAGGAAAGAAAGCATCCTGCACGTGTGATGGGTGCAATGGTCTCGTGGAATGGGCATGGCATCATTTGCAGGAGGGGAAGGACTTGGTAGAAGCGCTTGATGACGAGCTTAAACAAGAGCCTATCTACTTGAATGAGATGATTTTGGTGTTCAACCTAGGGCTCAACTGCACAGTGAGAGAGTCTTCTCATAGGCCTTCCATGAAACATGTCGTGGATATCTTGCGGCGGTGTGACACACCTTGATTAGAAATATACTAGCTAGTCCCTCTTTGGTTATGTAGAGAGTATGAAGTGGCTCCCACTTCTCCACGCTTCTAGACACTAGTCCCTCTTTAGCAACGTAATTAGGATGTTGTAATTAGATACCCTTCTTATAAGACCAAGCTCAAGCTTAATGCTCGAATTAAATATTCACGAAAAAACAATTGCTAGTCAAGGCATGCAACAAAAATTCCATGTTAAAACAGCTTTATAGAGCTCATACATACTCATGTTGGTCACATGAGCTCACAAGCATTGGGAAAAACCTTGCATTTCCCAATGCATGTGAGTTTTCGTCGGCAAAAGATTAACGTTTCTCAACGCATGTGAGTTTGCGTCAACAAGAGGCCCACTTTTCCTGACGCAAGCTTACATGCGTCGGTAAAACCCCAACTTTTGTCGACAATAATTTTTGCATCAGGAAGTATCTTGTATGTTGGGAGAAGGTATAATACTCCTGACACACAAAACCATTCGTCGGGGGAAGACCGAAAAAAGCCTTGTGTTGGAGAAGCATACCTACTACTAATGTATGACTCTTTCTTTTGTTATGTAGCTTCCCCGATGCGGAGTTTTTGTCCAGAAAAATAAATTTCTAAACTGAATATTGCTTGACCCTTTCCTCACGCGTGTCCTGGTTTTGGGTCGGATTGGGCCTGGGTTGTGGCCGACCCGCTTGACCCATTTACACAAAAGTGATCCAATGAATATGGTTTTGGGCCCAAATGATGTCCAAACCTCATGAAATTTGGAGGGATGAACTATGACATCATTTTAGTCTTAAAAAAAATTTTTCATCAAGTTTTGACTTCGAAAAGTGGGTCACACCATCTGTTGACTTTTTGTCAAAGTGGGCCCATGCTTTGATTGTTTGGGGCCTAAATGATTTCAGATGACCACGAAATTTTAACGGTTTGATGAGGTACCCATTTTGAGGTTTCCATCTAATTTTCAATTGATTTGGCCTTAGAGAGGTCAGACTTTAATCAGTGCCCTTATGGCCCAGTGGACATGTTGACTTTGGGTCAACGATGTCCAACCGACCCAAAATTTTGCAAAACTACTCTAGAGCATGACTGAGGCCTTCCATAGAAATTTCAGCCAATTTAGTCTTTAAGAGGTGGAGTTTCACATAGTGTCCCCAAAATTCTAAAATGGAGCTCCTTGAATTTGAACTTGCATCTAATGGTATCTGAAAATTCCAAAATTCTGAGGGAATGACCTAGAATATATTTTAAGCTTTCCTTATAAATTTTAGTTAATTTCACCATTGGAAAGTATAAGTTGCCTAAGCTGAGGTTAGACTTTGATTTAGTGCTCCCATGGCCCGGTGGGTATGTTGATTTTATGTCAACAACATCCAACCGATCCGAAATTTTGCAGAACTACTCTAGAGTGTGACTGAGGCCTTCCATAGAAATTTCAGCCAAATTGGTTTTTAGGAGACGGAGTTTCACACAGTATCCCCAAAACTCTAGAAATGAGCTCCTTGAATTTGAACTTGCATTCAGTGGTATCTGAAACTTCCAAAATTTCGAGGGAATGATCTAGAACATATTTTAAGCCTCCCTTGCAAATTTCAGCTGATTGCACCATCAAGAAGTATGAGTTACCCGAGCCTGGGTTGCCCTCCATAATTCTAAGGCTTATTTGCCCTTTTACTTTAGATCGAGCTTGGAATGTTTTACTGTTAATACTTGTGACATTTGTTATTTTTTTTATAAGTCAACAAGGATCAGTTGGAAGATTGATCCGGTGTAAATCATGTGTTGTTTACTCATGATTTCCCTTTTTTTTAAAGGTCTTTAAACAAATAAAATTTAAATAGCTTATGCCCCCCTTGATTAATCTAGTAGCAAAATTAAATAAATCCCATATAATCTTAATAAGGAAGTAGATCAATCAAATTGGTGGAATTCTCCACCCCTAATATATATCTAGGTTTATAATCCTTCCACACTGCACATGATATATATAGCCTTTCACATCATCTTCACCCACAGAAATTTTTGATCACGACAGCATCTTCTCCTAAACTCTTCTGCCCCATCGTCCCAAGTCTCTCCGATATCAAGTTCTAGTATGTGCCCCCTATGTTTCTCTTTTTTTGTCTCTGATTTATATCGATTTATATTCATGATAATAATGCTGTATTGCAATTTGCTCTTCCAGGCCTTGTCATCGTTTTTTTGTTTTATTTTTACGCATAAATCATTGGATGATTGGGACTTTGGAGACTGATGCAAAACAAGAGATAAAAAGTGGATGCACTTAGTTTTTGTCAGTTTTGTTTATAGAAGGAGAAGAAAAAAAGTCTGGGTTCTTAAATGACTTCTGTTTATAGAAGGAATGCTGAGAATGATTTATGTGTCTAGGTCGATTAGAGGTTCGGCTTGCTTCTCCCCCACCTTTTTTGCCTTTTGGGGCCGTAATAGTTTGAGTACCCTTTCTTCCACCTCCAAAGGATGGAGGGGGTATACAGTGAAAGAAGCGTCAAAGGGCGGTCCTCCTTATCTTATCCAGCAAAACACGCCATAGAAAATAAAATAAGGCTCGACAAAGATGACAGAAACTAGGGATAGTTTCTTTTCATCCATGTCTGAAGCATGCTTTTATAGTACGTGCTTCCCTCTCTCTCACTACAGAGCTGCTTTAGGATATAGCAGAGAGTTGGCTACCGTCCACTGTCATTGGAGTAGCCGCAAAGGATGCTAGAAGACTGACATCACTATTGCACAATCTCCGGCCACCCCTCCATTGCTGCATATCACCACAGAGAAACCTGGCCTGCAGCAGGGTTTTTTTGCAAAGCCAGGCCAGACGTTGGGAAGAAGATGACCCACTATTGGGTCGATTCCAATTCGATTTCAGGTTAGGCCCACCTGACCCATTTTATAGAGAAGCCCAATCCACACCATCACTAGTAATCTCCAAGTGAATCAATGGTTGAAATTTGTGATAATAGATGTTTAGGACTTATAATTATGATTAATGGTCCACATATCAATGATAAAACATCAAAAAATATCATCAAAGTCATTTGACTTTGTGTTTTTTTTTTATGGTCCTGCGATAAACCCATGATGTCGTGAGTTTTACTTCAAAACAATGAGAAAAATATTCTTTTTCTATAGCATGATTAGATTTTGGAAAACAAATTTTACTATTAATGACTACTCATTGAGATCTAAAAACCCATTTTTTTCATAATTTTAGTAGAACGTACACTCATGATATTATGGGTTTTTTTAAGTAACATAGAAATAAAGTCACAGTGAAAAAAAAATATTTTTACTCTTGAAAACTTTTTACTTTTGTAAGACTTTTTAAAACTTCCAGTCCATTGACTTCTTTAAATGGGCCATCACATTCTAATGCACTTATCAAGGTTTATTTCATGCTTTCTTGATCTAGGCAAATCAATTTACTAAAGTGGAGATTATGGCTATATGATTCTTTAGCTATGGTGAGGGCCACAATATATATAGGGAACCCGAAGAGGTGTTACACATTAAGAAAGTAACGAATAGCATTTGATTAAAAAAAAAGAGAGAAAGAGAGAGAGAGAGAAACACAAACAATGTTGCCACATAGTCACCTAATACCCCATTTTGGGCCCACTTGGTAGACAACTAAGGCTACTAAATTAAGGTTGAGATATAAGTTTTTTGAGTGGGCGCATGCTCATGAAAGCAATTTGGACATAGCCTTGTGGGCCATTTGCACCCATATCAATTTATGGAAATGTAGAGAAAAAAAGATCTAAATGCAACCAAAATGTTAATATTGGTTCTTCTTTTGGTTGTATTATTGAGGCTATATTTTTTGGCCTTACTTTTTCTTTTTCTTCTTCCCCCTTAATGTAATTGGAAATATACCTTACGTTATTGAGGTGTATTAGCACGACCGAGGCCTTCTTCTTATGTGCACCACCCAGATGCCTTGCAAGTCCCACAAGCCATTTACTTGCTTTTAAAAATATGGCTTCAGTTTATAATTCCTAAATGTAGCAACAAGTAGTGCACTATCATTAAAGTTCTAAATATTTTTCAAATATCTCCCCTAAAATCGCTCTCACTCAATTTTCAACTTTACTTTAACCAATCAATCTTTTATCATTTATCCCTAAAATCTTTCAATTTTATAATATTTTTTACTTTATAATTTCTATAATGGTAATATTCATTTATATTTTATTAAAAGATTTATTAATTTTAAAAAAATTGTGTTTTTTAATTAAAAAATTTCCATGGCTTGCGTTGGGCATGGGCCCTACAGCACTAGTAGCAAAATTAAATGAATCCTATCTAATCTTAATAAGAAAGTATATCAAATCAGTGGCATTCTCCACCCCTAAATCTAGGTTTATAATCCACGCCTCTCATGACATCTTCACCCACAACCTTTTTGATCATGACTGCATCTCCTCAACTCTAATGCCCCTTCGTCTAACACGTCTCTAAAATCAAGTTCTGGTATGTGCCCTCTTCTATGTCCTCTTATTTATATTCATGATGATAAAGTTTTATTGTGTTCTATTCTTCCCATACTTGTCCTTATTGTTTTGTTTTTTATGTATAAATCATTGGATGATTGGCACTTTGGAGAGTGATGCAAAACAAAACAGGTTGCCAGTTGTGCTTTTTTGGGTGCTGGCCTCTGCTGCTTGGTTCTGTTTATCTGTTGTTTTTGCTTATTACTACTCAATTGAAGTAAGAAAAAAAAATAATGTTCTAGTAATTAAGATTTCTTAGGGCGTTTTCTCTATTCCAACCATAAGCAGTATATTGTTTCTGGATTACCAATATGCCTTCAGCGTGCATTATATGAGTTTGGAAATTCTGCAATAAATGCCTCTGCAATTAACGTATCCTTTTGTAGTACTCCACTCTCCATTTTTATTTTTTTCATATGTTACATTCAATTTGAATTGCCCCTATGAATAATGCATCCTAATGAGATGCTACATGAATTCTACTATGAGTATTTGCTATGGATATTTTATGAATTTCTACTATGAATAATGCGTGATTTTTTTTAATGAAAGATGTCCTAATGTGAACACTATGTGAATTTTTGGTGTGAATATTATGAGTTGTGCTTGAGTTCTGGTGTGAATACAATATTTGGGTTTTGCCTCTTCATTCTTGAGGGCCTCGTGGTTTGGGCATAATCAAGTTGTTGGACAAATGTTCCAATGTTACCAACTAAACTTATAATATATATTACAATTAAGTTGAGCTATTGTTAATTAAAAAAAAAAACTAGCAAAGTCTAGCAAAAGTTTAGCCCCACCCAAATTAAAATCCTAGGTCCCCCACTGCCGGGTATAAAGAGCCCACATGATCAAACCTACGTGGCCAACCCACTAGCATATCAACTTGAGTACTCAAGCCATATAAATCCATTTTGAGGCAACTAGAGCACACTTGATCATATATATTCCATTCTATTGACTTCTTTTAATGAGCCATCACATGCTAATACAAAGTACCAAGGTTTATTCCATTCTTTCTTGATCTAGGCAAATTAATTTACTAAAGTGGAGATTTATGGCTATATGATCTTTTAGTTATAGAGAGGCCCACCAAAGTTATAGAACTCAAAGAGGTGTTGCACATTAAGAAAGTAATGAATAGCATTAGGTTAGAGAGAGAGAGAGAGAGAGAGAGAGAGAGAGAGAGAGAGAGAGAGAAACACAAACAATGTTGCCAAATATTCACCTAATACCCCATGCTGGGCCCACTTGGTAGACAGCTAAGGCTACTAAATTAAGGTTGAGATATAAGTTTTTTTGAGTGGGCGCATGCTCATGAAAGCAATTTGGACATAGCCTTGTGGGCCATTTGCACCCATATCAATTTATGGAAATATAGAGAAAAAAAGATCTAGATGCAACCAAAATGTTAATATTGGTTCTTCTTTTAATTGTGTTATTGAGGTCTATTAGCAATACCTTCAATTTGCGTTCTTCAACTACTTGATTATATAGTCTTCCATGTGATTAGATATGGACAAGTGATGGATGTCGTTGGTTAATTAGAGATTAGGTCAACAAAATCGAGACGAGGTGGACTCATTTATTGAATTTGCGAGGGCGAATACAGAGATGCAGCTTCTTTGTGGCTCGCATCAATCCGGGCCATGCAATCTTCCACCTGCAAGTGGAGAGAAGTTTCTGAGAATTATACATATAATGCCTGTCTCTATACCTATACCCCATGTAACCATAAAAGACAAACATTCAGATTTTTACTTAGATTCAAATTATTTAAACTATTATGTGCTTATGAACTTAAAAATCTATGAAATGAGAAATTCCAAAGAGGATGCAGCAAAAACCTAAGATAAACACTTAGGCCAATTACAAGGAAAAAAAGAGGCAAAACTGAGCTTGCACTTTACACCCCTTAATTTATCAAGAGACATGCTACTGATCAAAGAAAAGAAATATATATTAAGAGACATGCTAGGCAGAAGACACTATTTCATCGGGCAGACGAATGGGCAGCTGAGTCATGTGGCATTATGGTGGGTTCTGGGGTTCACTAGTCCTACCAGTCCTACCAGATACAAAGGTGGCATGAGGTAGGGGTCTACTAAAAATCAGCCTCGTCACACATTTGCAGGCCATTTGTTATAAGACAATCAAATGAACAATCAATACATTTCAATTTCTTCAACTTAATTGTCAATTTCATCATCTTGATTGGGGGGCTATCAATTGTCCACTATGGAAAATTGCTGGGGCAACCCTAATCCATAACCCACTTAAAAGTCTGTGATGTTGGCAGCAATGTATCAAGGCCCAAGCTAGGACTTTCATGGAAGATTATGATCATGGGCAAGGGACCTGGGCCCACGTTTTAGTCCAGACATAATCAGACTTTAATTATTTACTATAATTGTTAGATTCAATTATGTCCGTATTGGGTTCAGCAATTCGTCAGATTCAGTTAAATGACAATTATGTCTATATTAGGTATAAGATTCCCTAGGCACTTGAAAAGGAGAACAGTTTTTTTTACGAAGAAACAGTTTTTTTTCCTTGCAATGGGAAGAATCCGACAGTCGTGAAATCTGAGAATTCTGTATCAACATAATTCTGAAACTGAAAGCAACACTCTTCCATACGGGATTGCCATCCATTTTCATTGCCCTCTGACAAGATTCTCACCCTATGTTTAGGGGACTTGCATAGCTGAACAGTATTTCTTATGAAACATAATCCTAGTTTCTAAGTATTGTTTGACTGAAAACAGTGTTTGCCAAATCACCTTGTCAACATGGAGTAGTATCAGACCCTGCATTTCCAGCATTTGCTGAACTCTTGTTCTCTTAAAGCGATGAATCACAGAGGAACAGGAAGAGGCTACACCACAGCCGGAAGAGTTCAACTTGGAACATCTGCAAGGGCACTTGGATACCATAGATGGAAAATTAGAGTGTCGGATATAGTTGTCAAATTTGATTGGTTTCAGCCAAATTCACCAAACAATTTTGGCTCAGCCAGCGAACCAAACTGAACTGCCCCACAAAAAGAATTCAGTCCTAATTCAGACCTTTTCAGCCAAAATCCAGAATTTTGGTGCTGTTGGGGCTGTCCGTAGCGGCAGAGCCGCTGTAGCCTTCCTTTTCCTCTCCTCCTCCCATCCTTTTGTTAGCCCTAGACCACTTCGCTCTTTTATATTTAAGTATGTTACTACAGTGCAGCCGGCCTGTTTTACCCTTTTTTTTTCCTTTTTTTTCCTTTTTCCCCTATCTTGGTCTAATGACCTGTGTAGCCCACCTCATTGAAAATCTAAACCACTCATATTGAAATAAAATAAACAGGCTTACCAACTTTGAGCCATAAATTGAAATAAATAAATGTTTCACTTATATATGGGTCCAAGTTATATTTCACTCTAATAGAAAATGGATACTCTAATAGAAAATGGATTGGCCAAATTTCACTTTGGAAATAGGGCCCTAGAAAAATTTCATCATAGCTGTAAATAGGATCCACTCAAGATAATATATACTCCCAAACGTTTTGCCGAAAGTTCTGATCGGCTAAAATATTTCAGTTTGGTAAGCCTAATAGAAACAAGGTCTAAAACGAAATTGACAACTATGTCATTAGAAAAGCAGTTGCAAGCAATAATGCAGCACAATTCACTCATCAAGAAGTGAGGCAATCACCTTTGATTCCTAGTAAAGAAAAGGAATCAAATGATAGAGAGGTGAAACCCTTCATTGACAAGCTCACCATGGTGATAGGCAATGCCAACGGCAAGAGAGATTGCAGAGATGGTAAAAGAGATTTGAACATTAAAATTGAGATTCTAGTGTACTGTGACAATCTTCCTGGAGATGATTTTATGGATTGATCGGAATCCATAAAACAGATCTTTACATGTAATGAGATCCTGAAGGATGAAAACTCAAATTAGCAGCCATGCAATTGGCGGGTTGAACTTCTGCTTCATGAGCTCAAACCAAAGCCTAGAAAGAACCACAAGGCGAGGAGAAGGTGAAATATAATTTTAATGATATAATTTGTTAATGGTGTTTATTGATATATAATTATAAACCTATAGAACAACAATACCTTTTAATGGGATTAGAAAATACTAGCATATCATTTGGCATTCAGCTCTCTCCCTCCCTCCGCTTTCATTGTTCTTCTCTTTCTTTTATGAATATCATTACGTTACTGTTAAAAAACCAAAAAAAAATAATAACCAGTAGGAAAAATAAGAAGCACAATCAGCACAATTATTAAGGAGTCACTCTTAAGCAAGTAGGTTGCTGCTCCTACCAGCTTCCTAAAAACTCTTACCTCTTACCTATAGATGCACCCTCCAAATGAATGAAGAAGCATTTGAGAGAAAGAGAGAGAGAGGGAGAGAGAAAGAGAGGCAAAATAAAGTAAGAAAGTAAACACTAGCCACCACTTTTTTTTACCACACGTCTTGTGGTAAAGTAAACCTGAGGCAAAAGGCAACTACTTTACCACTCTCTCTCTCTCTCTCTCTCCAACTTTATCAAACAAAACAAACACAAACATTACTTCACGACATAATTCATCTCACCTCCATTAATGTGACATTTACTTCACCTTTACTTTACCACGCATGCAAACAAACATGCCCTAATGTCAAACAAGAGGAAGCATCTCCACGCACACTCTAAATGGATTCACTAAATGCCATTCAGAAATGGCTAAGGAACTCTATTCATACCTTGGCAGGAGTTTCCAGCCCACCCAAACCCACTGTATCAATGTAAACATGATCCCTTTTCAAAACAAGTTGTGAAACACGGCGAACCTGCAAAAGTTGGAATTTGACTTTCCTCTCAGCACAAGCACTAAGCATCTGTAGTTTTACATAAACAAAGGATGAACGAACAAAACATCACATAAAGATAAAAATAACCTCTTTAGGGATGGTGGCAGAAAACAGCAATGACTGCCTTTGCCGTGGCACACAATCAACAATTTTCTCAATGTCCTTCCTGAATCCCAAGTCTAATAAATGGTCCGCTTCATCGAGAATAAGGACTTTCAGACCCATTAATCGCATGGAGAAGCCAGATCTATTTTCAATGTGATCCAGTAATCTACCAGGGGTTGCCACTATAATCTGCAGAGGTACATAACAAGATAGTCTGTCAGTGCCCCAAATGCATAATATAAGAATAAGAGGAATACTTATCAAACAGTATGTTAGCGCCTCCAATGCATAATATAAGCAAGAGGAATACTAATCAAATGATTCTGCCCTTATTAATAAATCACTAAAAATTGAATATAACAATGAGTGCAATAAGGAGCAGAAATGTGAACAGATATTCATCTATTCACTTCTTTCACAAATAACAACATATTTAGTTAGAAAAACCTCTGGTGGAGATGCCACACCACGCAGCAAAATCCACTGGATATATGGTGTAGTGAAGTGTGGTGAGGTGAAGCCTCAAATTAAGAGAAAATAAAATATAATGAGTTCAAATCATAATATGATGAGCTTTTGTTTTTAGTGGCTCGAGAAGGAATCTTTGACTTTTTGTGTTAAAAGTAGATATTTTTGATCAGTTAGTGGGAAGAAAAAATAGCTTTTTGACTTTTTATTGTAAAAAGGAAGACAAAGTTTTTGAAATGTGGCCTTTTAATTTGACTCCTTTAAGTTTATTGTGTCTTAAAATGACACCTCACTTCAACTTTATAATGAAGTGAATTTACCACACACAACGTAAGGATTAAAGGTTGGGAATCAAAAGTCACCATCAGCTGGGCACTCAAAAATCATCAGCATGTTTCCAATGATTTCTGCATGTCACAGTCTTAAATGCCTATTTGTATGTCCCTACTGCAGCGTTTAGGATCTTCACAAAGCCAGGATTTTCGGGATACCATTAAAAGTAAAAACAACATATTGATAATAGTCAAAATTACAAAGCCATGAGTCCATCATGCACCAAATAAAGGTGCATAGTGAATGGCAAAAATTTGTCATCGGACAAGAGCCATTAATTTCTTCTATAGCAATTAAGATGATATTTATGTTTCCACTTTTCCAGGAATATGAACACTTCAGTACTGTTAGCAGTCCACAGGAAATAATATCAAGGCAAATACGCAATCATTATGACTTCTTAGAAAAACCTGGCAAGGATCAGATTCTAGGCGTTTCTGATCAACCTTAAACCTCGTACCTCCAATTAGCGTTTGAACACCAATGCCAACATGGTACTTCAACACAACATTTGCCTCTGCAGCAATGTGACTGGCAAGTTCCCTTGTAGGGTAAAGAACAAGAACAAGTATTGGTGCGACCCGTTGATTTATACCGCTTCTTGTAGCCTGGAGAACTGATTCAATAGCAGGAAGCTGTTTTCCTTCAACAATGCAATCAAAGGAAACAAGACAATGTACTAACAACAATATCAAAGATAATAGAAGAGATAAGTGATGTACCAAAAATGCTACACTCTTGCCAGTGCCTGTTTTGGACTTCACTAGGACATCCTTTCCTGCATCAAGATTCCACAAAGAACCACCATTATAAAAGTCAAAGGACTATTTTTGAGAAGAGTCTCACCTAGAAGCTAAAGACATATATCTTTTGGATAAATATATATATATATTGCAACAGTAACTTCGCAGCATTGTAGCATCAATAAATAAAATACAGAAAGTGGTAAATTGCATGCCAGTAGTAAGATAGTACACATGCAAAGGAGTGAAGGGCTTGGTTGAGATAACCAAAACTAGACCTTTCCCAAATCCAAACGTTGATCCGAAGCTAAATCCATGAGAGCAAGACAAGCATGTGCAAGCATGCTCTGTGAACAAACAAAAAAGATTTGAAACATTGGGCTGACCTTTTAATTCCGGCAACTCTAAAAGCAAGTCAGACCCAAACTGGGCGGACTAAAAGCTAGTCACAGAAGCCAAGAGGTGAACCTGGCTCATTTTCAGCCCTTCAGTACAGGCAATGCCGGCATACAGGAGATTTTTTGCTTCAGAAGTCTTAATTCTGGCAACTCTAAAAGCCAGTCAAGTCAGGACCAAACTGGGCAGACAGAAGGCTAGTCACAGACACCATAATGACTACCTGGTTCATTTCCAGCCCCTTGAGTGCAGGCAGTGCTGGCATGCAGTAGATTTTATACTTCAGAAGTCAGCATGATTTTCTTACTGATAACAAAAGAAAATACTTCTATTGATAAGGGCCAGGGAACAGAAACCAGGATACAATGCAGGATCCATTCTCAGTGAACTACACTCACCATCGTAATGTTTCATATATTAACAAGGGTATAAGATCCACCTTTAAATGTGAATGAATTTGAAATTTGAACTACACTTTTCATAACAGACCCTTTTCTATCATGGTAACAAATTTTACCACATAGAATGAGGGGAAGTTACAGGAAAAGAAAAAAGAAAAAAACAACGTAAATTCAGCTTAGAAGATAGAATATCCATTAGGGTTAACCAAATCAAACAGCCACTACATGCAACATCCTTATCTTACCCTCACTGATGCAAGACCATCCGAGCATTCTACACATCCTGACCTCCCAATTATCACTCCTGTAATCTTTTCTATTAATCCAACAATTGGATGGCCTCACTCCACTGGGTCACCAATGGATCTCCACCTATAGGGGACCAACATGACCCCCATCTAGGCATGTCCCAGCTGAAGGAGACTATGACGATGATGACGTGCTCAGCCAATTGAAGGAGATCATGTCATGTCCTCTCGGTGCAATCATTTTAGTGTACATGCACTCTTCACATAGACAGTAGTAGTACCATGCACATGCATGCAAAGTGGGATGTGAAAAGAAGAGAATATGAAAACACTTTTTTTTGTTTTGGTGTATTGGCCAAGGAAACTGCAGCCATAGTTATACTTGCATGTATTATGTTGGAACTGTGCAAGAGGTATGTACAGTCAAGAAAAGCTATATCCCTTGCTCTGGTTTGGGTGTATGCTTTGTGTCACGTAATCCGTGTAATATCTACATGTTTACAGTTTAAGAAAAAATCTATACATACAAAAAGAAACTGCAAACAATTTGTTTCAGAAAAAATTATTCTAATTGCAGCTTGCTGCTTTGACCTTTTATCATGAAACTAATGTTTGATTGGCCACATATAACTAATTGAATGTTAAAAATGGAAATAATGATTTCAATAATTAGAGTAAAAAACATAGCTACAACACCTACAAGTACAAACAAGCATTCATCAGAATTAAATAATCTAAACAAAACTATCTGAAGTACATAATAAACACACCCTCAAGGCAAACAGAGAGAGTGGCCTCTTGCACTGCAGTCATCTGCAAATAGCCAGCTGAAGAAAGTGCATTAATTGTCAAGGGAGATAATATTGCACTCATCAAACCTGGAAAGAAAAAAAAAATGAATTAAATGATTTACTCCGTAGTCCCAAAAAGAAAGAAATAGAGATTTTATTTGCACACTTGAAACCATTTTCATAACCACATCAGCATTCTTTATCCTCAATTTATTATTCAAGATTTTTCCAGATCTATATTTATGCAATTATATAACTCTTCATCAAATCCATATTAAATAAAGTACCTCACATTTAGATAGATGGATAGATCGATTGATAGAAATAGATAGACGGATGAATAACACAAAAAGTGAAAATGAGTAAACCCATACAGGGAGGCTCCTCTTTGCTTGATCCAACACATTCATTTCACAAGTTCTTCCCAAGTAAGATAGCCCAAGAAAGTTCCCCCAAAATGACTAATATGAGCACACATCAACCAATAATGATTTTGGAACTGCATCATCATCATAGCCATGTCTCAACTATAATGGAGTCAGCTACATGAAATCTGTTTCTCCATTCTTATCTATCCTAAGCCAAATCCTTAGATAAATTGGAAGCCTTCATATCTATTTTTGCTACCTCCATCCACGTCCTCTTTGGCCTATCCCTTCCCTTTAGTGAGACATTTGCATTATGCTCCAAACACAGAAAAAAAAAAAAGGGAAGGGTTGGTGGGCACGAGGGGGGCGTGGGGGGAGAAACTCTATTACTGTGTCTAATCGCACCCAACATTCTCCTAACACAGAGCTATGAGTTCATTAACTTATAGATAATTAGATCAAAAGGCTAGGCAACGTTAAAGAAAACAGCAAAGTGGCAACTCTGCCAAGTCTGAGTTTTTAGGGAGGTATTATACTATGGGAAAAAAGATTTTGAATAGTTACTATGGGAAAATATTACCATCATAAACTTAACAGTGCTTCCTGGGGTTTGATTTTTTGAATGCAAAATCTGAACTCATATAGACTTCTAAAAATATTGATCTTTAACTGAAATTTTGTTCCCAACAAAAAATATACCATTCTCATAACATGTTAAACATATGGGTAAATTATTTCAAACGTAGATACACCCAAATAGGTTCACTACGCTCGAAATAAGTTCACTCTGAGAATAGTTCTTTTTTTCTCAAGGAAAACCCGCACCTAAGAGAAGTTTTTAACAACTTGAATGAACGAGAACCTTTTTATAACCCTGTGGGACCCTTCATGATCGATCCAACTCCCTCACACTCACCAACCCCCATATGAATTATCACTTACCGTAATATAACACTCATTCTACTCAGCATTGAATAGAATTTTATTAAAAGTGCAACTTTAGAATCCATTGAACTTTATGCCCCCTAAATCAACCATTAAGATAATATGACAAAGACGACTTCTGGCCAAAACTGTGGCCTTTTTTTTTCGCTGATTTAGCCGAGTGGCCGGGAGTGGAAAAGGACAGGGTACCCACCAAGGACCCTGTCCCACCAAGGATCGATCTCCGCTGGGCACTATGGGAGTGTGTGTCCTATTCACCAGAACAACCCTCTAGCCCCAAAAACTGTGGCCTTTATTATATAGGTAGCATGACTAAAACCCATGACCTCATGGTTGATCTAGTGAGAACCCTCCTCCAACTGCAAGGTCGCCATATCATCATCTTAGCCTTATCCATCATTTTGAAGTGAATCAAAGCAACTTCATCATAAAGAAAGCATCCACTACTCTTGGAACACAAAAGGCATACATACACTGCATTCACATCAATTGTATTATCCAAGACGCATAATTTCTTTGTCCATGTACCTCTTCTAACTCAAGTGTGATTCCTTCTGCTCCTCCTCCCCACACTGTCTCTCCGCATTCCCATCTAAAACCCTCCTCTTCAACTCATCGCGAATAGCCTAAATTTCCTTAGAAGATCCATTGTCTTCTTCTACAATCTTCGGCGGCCGTCTTCTCGTCATCTTCACATCGTAATTTCTCAATGCAGCACTGCTCATCATATCCTTCCTAAACACTCTTCCTTCCACGTCCAAATCGGAATCTTCCTCCGAATCTCCATAACTAAACCTCCTTCGCCTCGAATTCCCTCTTCCGTTCGAACCAAGCTCTCCGCTATCACCTGATAAGCAATGTTTTACCCTAGATTCGAATCAAGATGCTGGCCTCCTAGCTTCCATTGAGTAATTCCTCCGAGCTAGTGAACTAAAACTCCGATAGCCTAATCCAGTCATAGCCGAATGCAGCCGCAGTCCCGCGGCGTTATCATATTTAACAATGCGGCCTTCTAAGCCAAAATTAGATTCATCAGATCCATCAAACAAGGCCTTTCTGGAAATCGACGACAGATGCTCGATGAGATGTGTAGATGTGGCCGATTCAAGATCGGACTCTTTAGATCCACTGGATGGATGATGTATGACATAGGTGAATAACTTGGATGAGCGCAGGCCTATTTCTTTACCAGAATTTTAAGAATTCATATTTGGAGTAATTTCAAATTCTTCAAAAGATGTCTCCTCACATGAAATTCCAAATCCCTTATCTTAGTGGAGCATTTAAAATTCCAACAAAATATATAGAGAATAGAATTTCAGGAATTCCAAAAGGTAACTTGAGACCTTTTAGGTGGCTGAAATTTGAAATTCTGAAAAAGATGTCACATTATGTCTAAGAAACCCTAACATACTGAATTCCTCGCCAAAATTCTAGTAACGAAAGACTTTGAATTTCTAGCAAATGCAGCTAGGCATATTTGGTTGAGTCCCATTTGACTCGTGTGAGTGAAGGCAGGTTGGATTGATGTTTTTTTATTCATTATCATTATCATTATCATCAAAGTCTTATCCCAACTATGTTGGGGTCAGCTACATGAATTCTGTTTCTCCATTCCGTTTTATTTTGAGCTAAATCTTTAGATAAGTTAAACTTCTTTAAATTTGATTTAATGACCCCTATCAATGTTTTATTTGGCCTATCTTTACCTTTTGATGGGGCATCTACCTAGATTGATGTTTTTTTATTATTTGTTTTAAATCTTCAACTTATAGCTTATTTTGACTATAATGGAGCAACTTGGGTGGGTGGGGTACCAGACACACCTCTTGGACAACTCAGAATTTTGGGGGTTTCAAAATATAGGCCTGAGCTCAATCCCAACCTAAGCAAGCCCAACTTGCTTGAGCCGTGAGTCAGAGATGACTCTCATGTCAGGTCTTAAATAATTTTTTTTCCTAAAGCCCAGCTAAGGGTACCACCCATAGATTATCCACACATGTGGGAAGAGACTCTCACATTTGTAATAAGAGAGAACTCACACATGTGGGGAGTGAGGGTTAAACTAAATACGTGTTCATTTGGGCGAGAGGCTAGGTTGCCAAATGCCAACCAAGTGTGAACCCCCTTTCCCAAGTCATGAATGATTGGCACTTTGTAAGTTGTAAAATGTCTCTCTTTTTTAATTATCTCTCTCTTTTGCATGCTGTTAGTGTAGAATTTTGAAGTACATTTGCATAAAATAAATTTTATTTTTTTTATAAAAAAAACTCAATATAATACAAGGGAAGAGAATAACAAAAAGACTTCATAAAATTCAAATTAATCCTATTTAAAACAATTCAAACTTATTTCTAATGTCTCTTGCTTATTTGTAACATTTCTAATAAGTAGAATGGATAGGGTGCTAGTTTTTAATAAAAGCCTAATGGTTTCCCTGGATATCTATATATTCTTGTTTGTTAAACTCATTTCCACACAGATGAAGGGGTTAGGGACGTGTGATTAGGGCCAAACTTGATATTTGAGGTGGTCCCACATAGATCTTTCCATTCCTCCTAGTCCCATTCCCAAATGGGACCCACAAGTGGGCTCCATAAAAAGCTCTTACGGTAGGTGTGTGAGAACAGTTTTCACGGGATCAAAGCCATATATATACGTATATATATTCTAAAATAGTTATCTAAAATTTGAAATTCTCATTTGTGAAAGGATGTCTGTGAACTGTTGGTTTGATTGAAATATATAGGAATTCATACCCAAAGTGGCTAAAAACAAAGATCAAATGCGTATATCAAAAAATGACCATCCAATAACCTCCCTCTAATAGAAATTGAAAGAGGGAAAATGAGAAATGAAAATCCACTATCACCCTTGTAATTCAAATTTTAGAAAAAGCAAATGTCTTATCAATATTGCTTCCTTACATATATCCATCACCCCTCCTCATCTCCTTATTCTTTAATAATCCTTCATTGGAGCTAATAATATGAATTCCTGTGAGTTTAATTTCATAGAAAATTTGAAGGGTGTGGAAATATGAATTCCTGTGAGTTTAATCTCATAGCAAATTTGAATGGTGTGGGGAGAGAGAGAGAAAGAGAGAGAAGGAGAGAGGATAATGTTTATTTTCCTGCTAAATTCATCATAAATTTTAGCACAAAACATGGCAGAAGCAAGAACTCAAACATGACATTAGCTTTTGAAGGAGCACCTATAAAACTAAATTATACATGAAGGAGCAGTTGTGAGTTTTTCCATAACACTTTCATTCCGTGTAGCCGTTAACATTGCTGAATCCCAGGGCAAGTTCCTTGACCGTTGTGAGGCATTGTTAACGGTGGATACTATCAAATCCTTTCACCCGATGACATTTCTTTGAAGGAGAGAATAAAACAACTATATACCTTCCAAAGCTATATACCTTCAAAAGCTTACGAATTTATGGTCACTTTCATTAACCATCAGCAACACTTCAATATAATACTTAAATATCAACGTCATTTTCCAGTCAAAACTGGAAAATAAAAATAATATATGACAAATGCACCTACATGTTCAAACGAAATATAAAATAGATATAAGTTGAAAGTGAAAATTTCAATTCCTGCACCCACAAAAGTGGGACCACTTTGTTAAACGCTCAAATAAAATTCCCATACAAGAAAATTTTCCCCAAATGTGTCCATCATTGTGGTCATTGGAGGTCCTATGAGAACAACTTCATCAAACATTACTAGCCACCTGATTAAAGAAAATAAAAAATGAATAATAAATATATAATGAATGGATTGAATGGCAAAAAACATTCAATGATGCCGATCATTTACAGATAATTAATCCACAGAACTCGATTTCATATGTTGGAATCATTGAACTTAGTAGCATATTATGCTTTATGTATCCAACTAACATAAAGGCAACAATGAAAAGCAGCCTTGATATGGTCTATTTTCTGTAGGAGTTTGGATCCTTTGTGGCTTTGACTTACATAGATTTTGATTCGAAGAAGTGGAAATCCATAATGGGCCTACCTATTGAAACTCCTAAATAATTAAAATGTATATCTACAAATTTTACACTAATAAGTATTGGCCCCACTGAAGGATTGACGGAGGGGGGTGTTAATGAATGATGCATATTATTGTATTGTCATTTTTTAAAATTTATTATACAGTAAATTATCTGGTGGGACCAATAACAATAAGAAATGAACTGTAGACGGGAAGTACATTCATTTTAAACTCCTGGTGGGGTAAGAATTAGAGATAACCCCATGGCCAATTAACGGGAAGGAGATTCATTTTAAGCAGCCATGGTTTTCAATACTCAATAGGAACCCCCTCTGTGGCGTCCAATTCCTTCCACGAAGTCAGCCCCATGAGATCCTTTCAGAGTCTTTGGACAGAGGAAGAGTGATTTTATTAATGTAGCTGGTCAATGGCCAAATAAACTGGTCAACTGTCAAAACCGTTGGCACAAGTGCAGTTTCTAAAACCATGGGCATGGTTTTTTAAATGTGCCATGTGCCCCTGGTTTTTTAAAATGTGCCCATGTGTACGACGAAATAGACCATCTACAATGGAAATGAAGACCAGAGGGCATGGTGAAAAAAACCCTTTTTTAAAGAGAGCTTCCATTTTGTACACCAGGGACTATTTTACACACTCCATTTTTAGAATAAAGAACAAAATTATCTAAATGCCTCCTCGCTCCCACTTATTCCTCTCCATCCTCCCTCTTTCCCCAATCTCCCTCCCTTCCCTCTTCCCCTCACTCTCCTCCCCACCCATCCACACACACACCCCCCCTCCCCCCGAAACAAAGTCCACTGTTCTCCTCCCCTCCTCTGGGTCCCACAACATTACTCTTTTATTCGGCTAGCCTTGGTCGAAAAGTAGTGTTTTCAGCCCCGCGAAGCTGAAGGCGGAAATTTAGAAGAGGTTGAGAAGCCGTGAGGAAGAGGGGAAGGAGAGGAGAGAGAGCGGGAGATCGGGAGCCACCAATTGTTGCCGAGAAAGGGAAGGTGGGGAAGAGGAGAGAGGAGGGAAAGGTGTGTGGGAAGAAAAGGGGGTAAGGATAGTTTGAAAAGGTTTAATATCTTTTTTTTTAAATAACTATGTAAGTTGAGAAGAATCTGGTGTTAAAATAGAAGCTCTCCTTTTTAAAAGAGTAGTCTTTTATGGAAGGTAGGCTGATTAAAATATGAGATCATCCAAATCATTCATCAAACATAATGAGTTTTTGTTACCAAAAAATTAAAAAAAAACATAATGAGCTCAATAAAAAATCATGAAACAAAGACAACTTTTTTTTTTAAGAGCTAGCTTAGGGGATTGGACCCTAGCCCTCTGGCAAAAGAACTTTATGTGAAGTAAAAGAATCTTTTTGTAAGAGAAGAAAAAGTAAAAAGAGATAGAACAGCCCTTCGATGATGAAAAGTGAAATTGACACCTCTTAACACTGCAGTAAACGGCTATTGTTAAGATACTCATTTTCTATTCGTACAAATGAAAGGTCTACTATTCAATTACAGTAAGGAAATGGCCCGTACTTAAATTAGAGTAATTTACAACACTCGATTTCTATTTGTACAAATGAAAGGTCTACTATTCAATTACAGTAAGGAAATGGCACGGACTTAAATTAAAGTAATTTACAAAACTTGACTTGCCTGCTCATGAGAAGGACGCGCCACTGATTTGAATAACTATAGTGAGCCTAAACTTAGTAGACACAGTCAGACTTATTTGACTAGTGGACTCATTTGAGTTGACTCGTGTGAGTGAGGGCAAGTCCAATGGAGCTTCTTTTTTTTTTTTTCTTTTTTTCTAATAGTGGCCCCTGTGAGTTTCGTGTTATAAATTAATATACTACTCAGTGGGACCCTTTTAGGGGTCCTCTGTGTGGACGATTTGGATGGATCATAAGCTAAGCCCCACTACGTTGCCTTTACCATAATATAGTGGGAGGTTATACTACTTATACATATGAAAATTTTCTCATTGAAAAACAAATAAATATCAAATAAATATCAAAAATAATTTCCACAACTTCCTTAATCTTCCCTTTGCTATTCTGATATTACTATGCCTTTTTCATTATATATTCAATTTTGCGGGTTTTTTAAAATATCGATTATTGAAAAATGTCATTTCAGATAAATATTAAAATACTACCATAATATTTCAAAAATATCACCCATATTTTTTTTTATGTTGACAGATGAAAAGTTACGCAACTCTTAAACGGGGACTTGATTCCTCCAAAGTTCTAAACACAGGGAGGAGGATTCCGTGAAATTAGCTTTTGAATGATTCCATGAGACAACCAAACATACAGGCATTCAAAGGAGGCCTCATGAGCATAGTTATCAGAATCCTACGATTTGTATCCTAAATTTTAAGGAAAACAATTCATATCTTTTAATGAATCCCATTTTAACGTAAATCTTAGGATTTAAGTGTAAATCTTATGATTCGATACTCATTTCATCGAATCTTACGAATCAAGTAATTCGGCTGACTCAGAATAAATATAACTAATAAGTTAATACTAACAATCTTTTATTTTTTTTCGTTCTTTATTCTTTTTTTTAGCATTTATACTTTTAAAAGTTTATTTAGTTGTTAAATAATCCTCTTAAAAATTTCCACTTCTTAGTGGTGGTTTTGAGACATAAATAAAGAATATGGATTTAATTAAAGCATTAGACTATACATTTGTTGCTTGTCTATATCTTTCTTGTAAACCTTTTTTTGTTTTTTTTTTCTTCATGAACACTTTCTTAACTTCAAAAGATATCTTATTGTATATGATTCATGGTTTGAATTTTATTTTTACTTTTATATTTTGATTTAACAACAACAATATATCTATATATAAATACCTGAAACTTATTTAACAATTTAAACATACATTTATTATTTATTAATATATGTCATGATGTTCTTAGTACGATTGTATGATAGACTTATTCAATTAGTTTTCATTATATTTTTACTGCTATAAATGGGAAAATGGATGGGTATTCATATGAATTCATGCTTTTTTATTTTTAATTATTGTTCATTTTATTAGAAAAATAAAAAAATCCTGCGATTCACTTTAATTAGAAAAATAAAAAAATTCTACGATTCACAATACGTTTCAGGATTCAATTTGATTCATGAGCATGAACAATTTGCGATATGATTCCAATTGTCAAAACTATGAAGAAGCTAATATTTGTCATGCATTGATGTTGGTATGGGTGAAAAATAAATAGATTGTCAACTTCTATAATCTTTCCTATTTTTACATTATTTTTTTAGATTTTTTTTTATCTTACTAAGAAAAGTAGAAAATGTCCTACAATTTACGATTCAATTCAACCACTTGAACGATTTGCGATTTGACAACTATGCTAAGGAGCAAAGCTATGTGTTAGCAATCATCATCATCATCATAATCATTACCTAAGCCTCACTCAATCAATAGGGTTAGGTTTATACGTTGGGAATTGCCTTCAAATACTGATCCTATCTGCTAAGTGTCATAGTATGATGCCTTTGAGCAAAGTTTGTTTTCAATACATAGAATGGCAAAGAAATTCCTATTCTTCTTCAAGTTGGAAACTCAGAAAAAAAAGCTGAAAAACATTAAGAGGACCAAAAGTGTTCTCAAGCCAAGAGTTAAATCTTGCCAGCATCAACCACCCAGTTTTAAATCTTGCCTGCATCAACCACCTAGTTCATTGTAATTTGGATTCTTATGGGGTTCAACATCTCTAGAAACAATCTCCAAAGCTTAGTTTGGAAGGATTTTCACTAGATGGGACCAGTAAGCATTTGTCCCATTTAACCTGAGTGAAGTTTGGACCTCATGGTTCCAAGGGTATGCAGAAATCCAAACTGAAAAACAGTTATTAGGCTTCCAAAGTAAAAGATGCGTAGCTTGAAAACAGTTGCAGGAAGCAAAGACTTATGAACTTAATAATGGCTTTCATCAATCAGAGAGAAGTACTCATAGGAGACCAACTATGCAGAGTTTCAAGGTTTGAAACTAAAAGCCTACTAAATCACCTACTGCATACAATGGTCAAGACAAGAACATCGTAGGATTCCAACCAAACAGTAAAACCAGCAACGGGCTAAAATTTCAGTGCAGCAGGAGAATTCCAAAAAAAAAAAAAAAAAAGAGTTAGTACATAATCACCAAAAAAACTTCTTTTATGAGATCCATCTGATGATCAACACAGCTGGAAGAGTTGTGGCCCTGTGGCCCTCACCTGCATTGTACAATTTAGAATCTTATAAGAAGTAGTTGGTTCCTTAGAAAACCAATTCCTACTATTACTAAATCAGTCCTTCAAGAAGAAAGGTTGCCTACTTCATAGAATAATCAAGTTGCTCATATGACATTCGTCATCCAACATAGCAAGCTGCATGATACTGAACTGTGACAAAGATTCAATCTTTTTGCAAGGGAAACTATAGATGTTGGCAGATATATTAAACAATTCAAGCATCTCTGTAATGAACTGGAAGCAATCCAAAAGCCTTCACTAGATGAAGATAAGGTTTCATCGATCTTGAAAGGCCTAGACAGCTACTACAATGTCAACATTTAACCGACATTCAAAGTAGTGTTGCCGATGTAGAGTCATATGATGACTTTATTAAGCCCAAGCAACCATCTGCCATGGTTGCCCAATATGAAGACGACCTCAAGGTTGCGTTTGGGGCTGTCATCAACACAGTAACAATCATTGAGGACACTCCCAAGGCCATAAGAGATAGTTCATTCATCCATGCTGATCAATCCAAAGAGACCTTTACTTCAAGCCACAACTGTCAAGTTTACAATATACAATGCCGTACATACAATGCCATGACTTTTACTTCAAAACTCACCTGTCAAATTTACAACAGACAATGCCATACATACAATGCCTTGACCTTTACTTCAAAGCTCACCTGCCAAGTTTGCAACATAATACATACAATGCCATACTGCCTTCAATGTTGGCATCCATTCAATGAATTCTATCAAGCAGCTAAACAATAATTGATCCTCCTTCTTAAGCCTTCAAGATGCAATTGATGAGTCATGGTATCATGATAGGGGTGCCTCTGCACATACTGCAAATAATCTAAGAACCCTCTCTAGCCTACATCCTTACCATGGAAATGAGAGATTATATATTGGTGATGATCAACCTTAACCATGAAATACAAACTCCATCTAGAAATCTAAATCTCAAGAATGTTCTTCTTCATTCACTTGAGAGAAATCTCATTGCAATTAGTCAATTTACCAAAGATGATAATTGTTCCATCAAATTTTATGTGATGAAGAACTAGGTATCCCAGACAACCCTAGCCAACGGTACTCATAAAGGTGGACTCCATTCTCTTGATTAAAAAAACATTGTTTTCATCTCCACTCAAGGCGCAACTACTACCTCATGGCACCAACGGCTTGAACAGGCATTACCTTCAATTAGCGTCAATTATCAAATGTAGTTGTTCATTTTACTTTTCCATAACTTTATCATCTTTGTGAAAGTTATGCAATTGGAAAGAGCACTAGAATTCCTTCTCATATTTTGAGTAAAAGAGCTCCATTTCCATTGCACTATTCACTTTGATGTTTGGGGCCAAACTCAAATACTATTGTCTAGTTATGGATTTTATGTGTTTTTCATCATTTCATCTAGTCATTATACTCGGTTTTATCCTTTACCAAGTGCATCGACTTCAACATAATGTTGAAAAATTATTTTGAACAAAAAAATTTTTTTTTTTTTTTTTGCAAATGTGGTGGGGAATTCACATTAAATGAATTTATATTGCATTTGTCAAAATGTAGAATATTCAGAAAATTTCTTCCCTACATACTTTCTAGAAGGAAAAATCACCAATATACACAACTAAGGGTTGCACTCCCTTGATCAACAGCCGCTTTATATTCTTTGTGGGTTGAAGCATTTCTTACAAGTGCCCATATCATTAACTGCCTACCAACACCCTTTCCCAAAAATGATTGTCCCTTCAAAATTCTTTATGGCATCATACAAACCTATGGTCATCTTAAGGTGTTTGGATGTACTATGTTCAACATTATAGCCCATACAAACTTTCTCCTACAACTACTCTGTGTTTTCTCATGTTATAGCCCCATTCATAAGGGTTACAGTGAAAAATTTCTGACAGACGTGTCTGTCTCTCAACAAGTTAAATTTGACGAGACTAATTTCCATGGTCCCAGTCATCCACAACTTTAACTAATCCATCACCCCACACCAATCAACAGTTTCTCATTCAAATTCCGTCACCCGTATAACCATCAACACCTACATTTTCCTTCCCACCAGCCATACAACCATCAAGGACAAACGCCCCATTGTAGGCAATGCTTGTTGCGGACACTCCAAATTAGGGTACATTTGATTGGACAATTGAGGCATCACATGATTACAAGGTTTAGGGATGAGACCTGTAAACTGCAATTGGAGGCTAGCAATGAATGATGAGGTCAATTCAAGCTTAAAACGAGGCACATGGACTCCTATTCTGCCTCTACCTAATAGTAAATGGTAATACTGTTGGATGTAAGTGGGTATATAAAAAAATCAAGTAAAAGTCAGATGGCTCACTTGAGAGAGACAAAGCCCGCCTACGCCTAGTTGCCAAGGGCTACCATGAAGACCATGGGATTAATTTTGATGATGCGTTTTGTCGAGTAGTGAAGCCCCAACTGGTCAAGATTGTTCTTTTTGAGGCTCTATCTCATTAATGGCCCTTCCAACTAGATGTGAAAAATTCTTTCTTGCATGGTAGATTACCTGACGAGGTATATATGGCATAGCCCCCAGGATTTGTCGATCCACTAAATTCTTCTTACGTTTGAAAGCTTCACGAATGCATCTATGGACTCAAACAATCCCCAAGAGTTTGGTTTCAAAGCCTCAGTTCTTATCTAATCCATTTGGGGTTTTGCCTTGGTCGTATTCATCATCCCATGTTCATAAAACGCCATGGTGCATCCACTATCATTTAACTGCGTTATGTGGACAATCTTATTATCACAAAAAGTAATTCCAAAGGTACTAATTCCATGATCGATGGACACCTTGCCCACCTCAGTTTGACACAAGGAATTTGAGGGACCAAAACTTTTTCTTAGGTACGCAAGCCCACAGATCAGATAAGGGATTCTTTGTAAGTCTAATCAAGTATCCTATGGACATTTTATCTTGTTTCAACATGGATGGTTGCACGCTGATTTCCACTCCATTTGCAAGCTATTATCTCAATATGATGGTGAACTTCTATGTGATGTCACTGAATACAGAAGAATCGTAGGCTCCTTACAGTATTGGACTATGACAAGACCTAATCTTGCCTATGCCCTAAACAAGATATGTTGGTTTATACATGCTCCATGCACAACATGTTTAGATACTGCCAAAGGCATCCTTTGATATCTCAAAGGGACAATCGGTTATGGTCTTTGGATTGGCTCCTCCTAGTGCCCTTAATATACATGCATTTTGTGATGATGATTGGGGCAGTTGCATTGATGACCAAGATTCCATATCAGGCTCAACCATCTTCCCTAGTCCAAATAAGTAGTAATCTACATCTAGGCAATCTACAATATCAAAATCAAGTTTTGAAGCTGATTATTGTTCTCGCTCCATCCAAAATACAAGAGCTATCGTTATCTATGATGCCTGGATACCTCATTTGACTTGAGGTATCCGTACCGATATGGATACAGGTACGGGATATCGCAAAATACGGCTAAAATACTGCTCATTATTTTAGGATACGGTTGTCTTATCTTTTACGAAAAGAAAAAGGCAAACTTGGACGAATTTATCCAAAATTGAGCTAGACAACAAATCTTATCTAAAATCTTTGGTTATAATTTCAAAAAAGTACTTTTATTTTTACATGCAGCCCCCTTTGTTTTATTTTAATATTACAAAACTCAAAACCCACTGTATATTTGATGGTTGTTTTCCCCTTTTCACTCTCATATTTAAAGTTTTGCCATTTTATTTATATTTTTTTATTAGATGGGGAAGTGACCTTTCTTGTCATGTCATTCAATGTCCTTATTTTCTCAATTTAAATTATATTTTCCTCTCTTTGAAAAGTTGAAACTTCTCTCCCTCCCTTCATTTTAATTTTGATAGCTATAATTTTTTAAGATTATAAGTTTGACCATATCACCCCACTTTAGACTGAGATTTTTAGGGACCCACTTCTAGTAGTTAATCACATATGATGTATCATATACTACTAATACGTGATATTCGTACTAGTATCCATCTCTTATCCCGTGTCCGTATCGTATTTTAATTGATACCGTACCTGTATCCGTGTCCTAAATTTTTGAAGTTATCGGGTCAAATCCTTGTTCCCTGTACCAGTATCTGTATCTATGTCCATATCTAGGCATCATAAATTGTTATCCTAAAAGATAGGGGAGTCAAACCTAAATCATGTCCAATTTTACATTTTGACAATATTGGTGCCACCCATCTCAAGGCCAATCCAGTTTTCATGTGTGAACAAATAATGTTGAAATTGATGCACCTCTTTTTTTTTTTTATCGGAGGAAGTGTTACTAGTGGCCATTTACAAATTTTCTACATCTCTAGTGATGACCAATTAGCAAATATAACAAGCAAAGGACTCAATTTTGCTTTCGAAGCTTTGCAGATCTATAGACCGAAATGACTGTCCAGACATGGCCGTCCACTTCGAGTGGGGTTGATAAGATCACACTTAAAAATCCATTTATCCATTTGTTGCAATCTTTTAGCAACCATATGTGTAACAATCCTACATATGTATTTCTTTCAAAAGTTAAATGAGGTGTGAAAATCAATGAGAATTATTTGCTCGTACAATTAGAAATAACATCAATAGCATAGGTTCATAGCAGGTGGAAAGCGTAAAAAAAAATGCCATTGACTGATTTGGTAAATGCCATTATTATTGTCTTGTCAGCAATATACAACTACAAAGCTATTATTATTGTCTTGTCAGCAAGATATAACTACAAGTCTATGCATTGCAATTATTATACATACACACATGTATTATAATATTATTTTGTCACTTAAATCTATTCTAGGTATAACTAAACACATCAGTAATATGTTGCCCTTACACATGATGATTATTGCACATTTAGGGAACAAAAATATGCACTAATACATCACATAGTAGAGGACATTAGCATTGTCTTGTCAGCAAGATAAAACTACGAGTGTACGCATAGTTGTTATTATATAAATATATATATTTCTGGTCACTAAAATTTACGCATGGGTATGACTAAATACTTCTGCCAATGCGTTGCCCTAATGCAAGTTTATTGTGCCTAGTGAACAAAAATATGCAGTAATACAACACATTGCAATACGTACATCATACTTGTGGGGGACATAAGATACCAAAAATAAACACAGTGCACAATATATCATCTTTCCATTTGACTTAATTCTTTCTCCCATTTAAGTCCGAACATATGCCGCCCAAATGGTACAATGAGATTATAATGAAGAACCTGCAAATGTCTAATTTGAAACTTAGTTTGCATTTTGCATTTGCACTCATCATTTTCTATAGAAGTTCTATTGGGTGCTTCAAATATTTTTGTTTTCATATAAATAATATTAGAGGGAATGCTAAAATGGTTACCTTGTCATTGATTGCACGCAGCTGTGCCTTGAGAGCCCCTGATTCTTTAACCCATTTGGCATCATGTCCATCCACTCTTTTAGCCCATGCTTTTTTCAGGGACAATCGCCATTCATTGATTTTGCAACGTATTTCCTTGTTGAGTTCAACCCACTCAGGTGCACATCCATTTCTCATGAGAATCCTATACAAGATGTCTTCCGCAGGATCAGCATGTGGATTAGTCTTCAACTCCAGGGGCTTACCTTTCCCTGGTAAGTTCTCAAACTGGCCTTCTTCCATGGAATGCCATATTCTTTGCTCTACTACATTCATAATATCAATTTCTGACCTGTTCAATGAAAATTTATCAAGATTCAAACTTATTCTTGAGGTGACACATGGTTGAACAAAATATGAAATATGAAAGAAAGCCCAAGTCCTCTTCAGAATACCATTAGTAGAAGAGGAAAGCAGAATAAACTCGTTTTTGAAAAACTGACTAGACATCCCAAACCATAACTCCATTTAAAGTCCCCACATATAATGTGTGCATGTAATTATACAGTTTGAAAAGAGAGAGACTGGAGAGAGAAGCTCTGCGGTTCTTTAGTTCCCATAGTGGTCTATTTATAGTCGTTTTTTATACCAAGAGGATAAGTTAAAATTTTAACTGCATATATCCTAACCTTACTGTTCCAACAACTTACCAATTAGTTTATAGCAGGATTATGGGTCATTTACCAAGGACATCTATGCTGCTGGCTGTACATTAGATAGCCTTCTCAAAATGATGCTTGGGAATCAACCTTGAACAATTTGCATTTGAAGAATTGATGCTAGTCACAGACTCACATGGTAAGGCCTTCGTGAAATACGAGCAATTTGGAGATTTGATGGCATATGGGCAAGGGTGATGACTTTGACACCATAGGCTTCTCATATAGAATAACAATCCACTTCAATATGTTTGATGAGCTCATGAAATACTGGATTGGTTGTGATGTCAATAGCACTTATATTATCCACATTAAGTGGTATGGGACAATTATGAGGAAAACAAAGCTTGGAAAGCAAACCATGGAGAAGATGATTTTGGAGCAAACGGATGACATAGCTCGATATTCAGCCCCTGTTGAGGACTTTGAAACACAATTTTGTTTCTTACATTTCCATAAAATCAATACATTGGCAAGGTGCATACACCAACTTGATGTTGGTTGTCAAGAATTGGGACATCCAGATTCCAGCCCATGAGCAGGGACATTACGAGCTGCAGCTAGATGGGATTTCATAGATTTTTCATGAATCAACAAAGGATATTAACAGCGTGGGCAATCTCAGGTCCGGTGAAGGTTAAATGAACGAAACTCCCAACAAGCTTCTAGTACAAAGTTGGCATACAGAATATTATCATCTTCCTTGTTGTATTTGGCAATGTCTTCTAGTGGAATTCCAAGTAGACATGAATCTTGTAGTGAGGCCATAGTGATAAGATCAGTACCACACTTGGGTAAAAACCATGGAGTTTTATACACAAAACTCTAATTTTTACCAATAAACAAACAGACGTGACCATTTTCAGAACAGAGAATTTGTTAATTTCTTGAATTCTAATATTACACACACTAGGCCCACAATAAGTGGAAAAGGAATATGATTGAGGGAGGGATTATTTAAAACAGACTTGTAAATAGAATTGAGGGGAAAAATTAGAACTCCCAGAGGACGCGGTTGATAACAGAAGGATCCTGTATTTTCCACACGGAAAAAGCACACGTTTTTTAAATTATTTTTCGGTGATGGAGAGGGTTTAGCAAGTCCAATAGGGAGGGTGGAAGTAGGATTCTACGCATTCGCATTGCACAGAGATGCCCACAGCCAACCCCAGATTTCACTACTTTGAATACATCCCGAAATGGATTTCTTGAATTTGATAAGAAAGACCACATCTTTTGTGAATTAATTAGAAACCCAATTGCAAAAAATCTCACAAAGGATCGAAAGCAGGCAATCAATCAATCAAAAGAAACTAAAAAAAAAAAAAACCCAACAACACCTCATAGGCAATTCCACAAACATTCACTGGGCAATCAAATTTCCCTTCTTTTTATCTGAATTGATTCGTGTACGAGGTGGGGGTATATAAATTGAATTGAGGAATAGATATGTTATACCTGATAGCGTTGGATCAGCCACGGAGCTCGGGAGGAAGCTTGCGATCGTTAACGGCGTCGATAAGGGCGGATAGACGGTCAGAGATCTTCTTCTCGGGTTTGGACGCTTCATGAGGAGGAGAAGGATTGGATGAAACCCATCTTGGCCTGGGCCTGGTCCTTGATTCGACGACGAGAAGCTGGAGATGGAGACGTGGGTTTCTCGTCATCATCCGAGCCATGGGCGGAGCGGAGCACCACCTCTCCTTCCTCTGTTTTTCTCGGTGCCTCTCAATTTCGGCAACTTCCACTTTAAAGGATTAGTCCGAGCATGTAAGTTTTACTCTCCTTCCTCTGTTTTATTCGGTGCCTCTCAATTACTTTACTCTCTCTAGGGCCGAGCATGTAAGTTTCACTCTGATCAAAATAATCTTACAAATTATGTCACTCCAATTGGAGTTAAATCTATCTATAATATCGATCATGATTAAAATGTATGATCAAAATTAAAAGAAAAACCAGAATATTTTATATCCCAATGAATAATTCCCAATGTCACAAAAAATTTGTATTAATTTCGTACTTCTCATAAAGCTTTATAAATTTTCAAGAATTTTTATTTTCTAATCTTTGAACAATGTCATTGATAAAACTTTAATTAGGATCAGTTTATAAATTAGTTATGTTTTTAAATCTTGACCTCTAATGATACTATAATGACAAAAAAGAATTCCATTTATACATTGGGATTTATTGTGAGTGACTTAGATGTTTTGAATTTTAATAATAGTATGGTTAAATTCTCCGAATCTTTCATTGTGCATGACATGAGTTTCGAATTTATTAAGTAGCATTCTCCTTTGGGCCACATAGGAAAAGAAAGAATGATTCGGTTGGCTAAGGAGGAATGCTTAGATCTCTTACGTAAGTACAGTTACCTTCATATGAGTCATGTGTGACTGGAAAAGCAATTAGAAAACCATTTCCCAAGGCTGAAAGATCTAATTCCAACTTAGAAATCATCCACTCTGACATTTGTGGACCAATGAATGTGGCTAATAGATAGGGAACTCGATATTTCATTACTTTTATTGATGACTTTTCTTATTATGGTCATGTGTTTTTGATTTCCCACAAATACGAGGCAATTGATTATTTCCAAATTTTTGCAAAAGAAGTTCAAAATAAGTTTGATAAAAACATCAAGACCTTAAGAGCCGATCGAGGTGGAGAATACACTTCGGACATTTTTAGAAATTTTTGCAAGGAAAATGGTATTTCTCGATAGTTAACTATGATATACACTCTACAACAAAATGGAGTTGTGAAAAGACGGAATATGAATCTTTTAGACATGGTAAAATCCATGATGGCTCATGCCAATTTACCAGTTATCTTCCGGGGTGATGCACTGCTAACTGCAATATATATTTTAAACATAGTCCCTTCCAAATCTGTTCCAAAACTCCATATGAGCTGTGGACCGGTAGGAAACCTTCTTTGGGAGATTTATACCTAAGGGTTCTTTAGGGCATGCACTGCTCTCTCATCCAAACAAATTAGAGCGTAAAACAATTCCATGTATCTTTGTGAGATATTCTGAGTTGTCAAAAGGATACGTTTTAGTTCATGAGGATGTCAATGGTAGATTGATTGAAATGGAATCTCGTGGCGTAGATTTCTTCGAGTTTCAATACCCTGAAAAGAAGAAGACAAGAGTATCCATTGAACTTTTTGAAATAGATGATTCCACATTTCAAGGGGAACCAACACCACCTGCAGGATTTAGTGGGAGAAATCCTACGAACTCATAGGCAAGTGGAAGTGGTCAAAATGCCCTTCGTCGTTCTTCTCGTTGGTTAATTTCCAAGAAATTTTTTGACATTGAGGGAACTTCTTATGCATACATTGCAATTGATGAGGATGAATCATGTTTTTATCAAGAAGCAATGGAATCAATAAACTCGAAGGAATGGATGCTCACAATGAATGATGAGATCAGTTCTATGCATAAAAATCATGTGTGGGATCTAGTGGACCTTCCTAAAGATAGGAAAGCCATTACAAATAAATGGGTTTTAAAAATTAAGTGAAAGGTTGATAGTTCCATTGACAAATTTAAGGTTAGGCTTGTGGCTAAAGGGTTCACACAGAAAGAAGGTGTGAATTATGAGGAAACTTTCTCTCTTGTGATGAGATTTTCTTCTATCCGCATGATTTTATCTATTGTGGCTCACATGGATTTAGAATTACATCAAATGGATGTTAAGACCGCCTTTTTAAACGGTGATCTTAAGGAGGAGATATATATGAAACAACTAATAAGATATGTGGAAAAGCGCCATGAAGATAAAGTTTATAAGCTCAATAAATCAATCTATAGCCTTAAACAATCCTCACGACAATGGTATGAAAAGTTTCATAACACAATCATGTCGAATGGTTTCTCCATGTGTTACCAATCCTTACCAAAGAAAGAAATGGAATCAAATAATCTACCATATTTTCTTCTCATTGATTCCACAGGCCAATCAAGCTGCACTTCTTTTTAATAAGTGGCTGAAAGTAAGCAAGCTACCTTGGCCTCTTGGCAGGTGGTTCACCGTTCCCCTCCTTTTCGATTCGATAGTGGTATGGTACCTGGACCTAAAGCTTCCCCAAATTCAAATGATTCAAGAGATAGTTTAGTTACTCACCAGTCGCGGTATGGCACCTGAACCTAAAGCTACAATCAAATCCAATCGGATCTCATCCGTTCAGATTCCACAAATCCAGCCGATTTGGTCTAATCTTATCCGACGCAACCCCAAAACTTAGAATGGCCTGCCTGTTTTGGGCAATGGAACGCAGAGAAGGGAGGTCGTGCACATTCTCTCTCCGGGCACGAGTAGGAACATCAAAATCTCAGACCGGATACATGTACATGACGGAACAACATATTATAGAATACGTGAACTGATTTGATAGGCTGCTTGCAAAAATAGTTGACTGACCGCATAACAATTCTTTCTTGTGTGTAGTGCGTGGGGCTCCAAAGTGTGCTCCCGAGCGATCATAGTACAGTTGCTCATCTAATATCAAATCAATCAGCAAATCTCACTTCCCATAGCTGGAAGGAATAGCGTATCTACAGAAGAGAGAGTGTGCTTAAGCTCTTATGTGTCATTTTCCTTCTTGGATGGCTATGGATGGGGAGGATCTATGATTAATCAAGTCTTAAAATAGACCACTAGCCATTTTTGGCCTTGGGCAAATGATGGATGGCTTGATTTTCATTGAAGGTCCCACAAAAATTTAAAAATAATTTTTTATGATGTAATTTTTAAAAAAAATATCTCAAATATATGAGGAACCAACAACTGAAAATTGACCTAGGAGCTATTTAAAGCGTTCTAAACATTATAGACCATCTAGATCATAATCATGGGACCCATAATGAGGGCTCCAAAGAAAAATGGATACAAAAAAAATCACACGCAATTCTTACTATCCACGATGAATCAAGGTGCCAAACTTGAGCGTATAGTCATTTTAGGCTTTATGAAGAGACTATATGGTTCGAATTTTGCAAAAAGGGAATAAAAGTATGAATTGTCTAAACTTTTTTTTTTCTTTCTTGCAAATATCTCAAAATCAATAAGGAATCAACGTCTGGATTTTGACCACATGGCCTCTTTGGACATTCTTAACATATGTAACACTCCGACTCAACTTAACCCCGTTTAGCAAATAATTATTGACGAATTAGTTTTTGATTGCGTTTTGCCTTTGTTTTTGTTTTATTCCGGGATATGGATAGGTAGTTAGGTTGAGTTTGACCTACTTTAGATAGGCCAAGCCCTTTTTCGTAATTTTAAATTTTATAAGACATAGTCATTCACACATCATCTTAGCGTTAACACATGTCGTTCGTTGAACTCATTCATTTCCGTAACTGCCTCGTTTGTAAAAGATGTCATTTGTTTCCGTTGGGCCCTCATTTGACTTGAATTGTAAATATAGTTAATGCTTAGACCTTCTTGCAATTTGCTGATGCTTATCCTTAAATAAATGAGCACCAACCTTCCACTCTTCTCTTCATCTCAATGTTTCTCTCTTCTCCATTTCGGTTTCTTCTCTCCTTCTCGAGCAAGTCAAGTAAGAGGAAGGAATATTTGTGCACCTCATTCTTGGTTCATCTCTTGTTTGAATTGAGGTAAGTTATGGGTTCTAGATATTCTTCTTCCTTTCTTCCTTCTTCACGTCAGTAACTGTGCGCATGCACTCATGTTTCTTTCTTTCCCTCATGCTTGGTCATTAAGAGTGTGTGTGGACAGTGAATTTGAGCCCAATGACAACAGTTCGTGTGTTAGAACTCATTTGAGGCAAGTATAAGCATAATTTGCATGAACCCATGTTGGTATATGTTAGATTTTGATTAATCTCTTAAGTTTGCATGTGAAAAGGTGTGTTACAGCCCAATTTCTGTTAATTCCCATCCATTTGATGTGGTTTGCCATTTATGTACACTTCCAGCTGATTCTGTAACAGGTTCAGGAAAACGACTCTGTGCACTCACGGCTAAGCCGTAAACTGCCTACGGCTCATAGTCCAGAGAGCTGTGAACCCAGTTTTCTTCTATGGTGAGGTCTCAGCTAAGCTGTGTAATGTATTACGGTTAAGCCGTAGCTCAGCCGTGACCCAACCATAGATCAATACAGGGTGCAGTTTTTTTGGGATTAACTGAGAATCGATATTTTTGAGGGCCTTCTACGGCCCAGCCACGGCGAAGCTGTGTGCAGCGTTACAGCTAAGCCGTGACCAGCTGAGGTTGAGCCATAGAACAAATACGGTGTCACCACAAGAAGATACACGGTTTAATCGTGGTTCACCGTGAATGCGGATGAACAATAAGGGGAACCACGGCTGAGCTGCAGTTCATGTTATGGCTAAGCTATAAGATGCATACGTCTAAGCCGTAAGGTCACCCACGACTGAACCATAAGACCTTTGGAAAATAAGAAAGATAGCTATTGAAGAGACCTTGTAAGACCTTTAAAATTAGAATATAGGTAACCCTGACTTGCCCAATGAAGTATGATAAGAATTGCATGAATGATCTTAAGGGCTGCGAATCATTCATGTTCCTTATCCAGTTGTTAAGCACCTCTCCATGGGCGTTGGTCTAAAGGACTTCGATGCACACCTATAATACAATGCAACACTAGACAACAGTGTATCGGATAACTTAAAACTACATCTTCATGCACGGTTAAAAACACTGGATAACTAGATTAGAGTTGGCTAGTAAATGATCTTGATTCCTTTGAATATTGATTTGTATGGCATTTTGCATTATTAGGCATTGACCTCCACTCTTTTGTATGAGTTATTGTATCCCCGTTCTTTTCTACGATATAGTAAGTTTGGTTAGTATAATCTGTTCGACATGTATGTCCAATTCGTATGCTCTGTTTCATATGTATGATATATATTTGTTAAGATATGCACGTTCTGATAAGATATGCATGTTTAACTGAAGTCCTTAGATTTGTTTGATTCCACATGGTCCGACACTACTCAGCCTCAGCCTTAAGATACCCGACGGGGTTGAATTTGGTTTAGTTTTATATGGCCTCGCTGCAGTAAGTATATGACTTGGGGCTTCTGGACCCCAGGAACCCGAGACCCATTCGTACTCTGGCCCAATCGATGGTGTTCTCAGTATGTATGTAAGATCCCTCTTTTGGGAGCACATGGCAAATGTAGTAGCCACCTAGTGTGTACATGTTATGTAAGCATTGATTCTGAGAGCATGTTTCATTTGAATGCACAATTGCTTAGAATACGAAATTGCAATGTTATGATTTACCTACTGTCATTTATTCTGTTAGATACAACATGTGGTAACTTGTTATTGCTTATACCTTGCCGAATCGTTGTATTCACTAGTTGTCCGTGGTGTTACAGGCTCGGATCTCTAGACCGACCCCCCGTCGGTCAACCAGACTCCAAGAGAGACCCCCGATGTCCCATCCGGACTAGATGAGTGGATGTAGGCACTCCATCGGAGAGCGTCATGGACACATTTACATATAGGTCTTCCTTGTTTTGAGATTGACACGTTGGATCCATTCATGATTTGTATATCTGTATTTTGATTCATTTTGTATAACTCTGATCCTTTTGTAAGTTTTGGATAGTATATATTATTTTGTTATAGTATATTACTTTGGTTATATATGATACCTACAGCTTCCGCGTACCTGTATGGCACGTGTAAACCTTCCCTTATGCATATGCATTTAGACTGGTCTAAGTGTATAGGCACGGGAGTACGTGTGTCATTGGTTAGGGTTTTTACTAACTCCCGATCTCCTGACCTTGGATTGTGACAATTAATTATCCGCAGTGTCATTGTTGGACCTATAAGGTAGGTTTTTAAAGAAAACCCTATTATCTCTAAGTTACCGCCTATTCACTATTCATCCCCCTTTTACTCAAGCTTGCATTTCCAGTGTTAAAGTTAGGGGAAGAGGGGAAAGGTCTAACAGGGCTTCTTTGTGATTATGAGGACCCTTCAAGCATTTTGAAGAATCAACTTTATAATGAGAATAATTACCAAATCTGGACTTTTTACAAATCTAAAGAAAACTGACACAGAATCTCTCCAATGACTGTTTCCAAACATGCACTTAGAAACATTCAGAACTAAAGGTATGGAAGTCTATAGCGGAATCATTTATTGAAAATTCAAGCTAGTCAAAATGACCTCTCTTCTCATGTACCAGATACATCCTTAATTTTTATAACAGCAGTAGTTAGTCACAATATAAGATTAAGAATAGGATAAAGAAGATATTTAGCATAGTCATGCATTAATCATATTGTTAATTATCTAATCAATCCTACAATAAGAATAATTTTATTGAAGTAAAATTTAAGAAAATATTTTACAGTATGGCTAATCATTTTATTTGAATGATTTGGATTTTTCACTCAAAGGAAACATGAGGGTGATGCTCAAGGATACGAGCCAAATAAAAATTTACTTTTCATACTCACCAATACTAATAATCCCATCTTCTCAATAATTGTTGATGCATCACACTTACGGTACAATAAGACCCACATCATCACATGTAACACTCCGGCCCAGTTTAATTCGGTTTAACGGCTAAATAGCGATTAATTATTGAGGTTTCAATGCTAATCAGTGCGAATTCCTATTAAGCTCGTAGTGTTGGGCCCTTGAGAGTTGTCTCGGTTCATAGTCGGGGAATTGGGTTGAGTTAGATGAGGTTTAAGTAGTCTCGAGCCCATTTTCGTAATTTCTAATGTTCTATAAGTTTGTCATTTATGCGTCATCTTGGCGTCAACATGTATATTTTGTCGAACTCGTTAACTTCCGAAACTGGCTCGAAGGCTAACGAGGTCATTTGTTTCCGTGAGGCGGCTGTTTGACTTGAATTGTAAATCACCCGAACTGTTGGACGTATATGGAATTTCGCTCAATCCTTATCTTATATAAAGACAACCACCGATTCTTTTCTCCTCTCCAGCTCTCTCATGCCAGTTCTCTTCTCCCTCTTGTTTCCTCTCTGTTTCTCTCTTATTCTTCATCATCTTTTCTTTCTTCTTCTTCCTTGTAATTAACGTAAAGAAAAGGGAGGCTTCTTGTGCACCGGCCTTTCGTCTTCTCATCGGCTTCGCCAGTATCTCCTATACTGACGACTCTCTCTCATCTTCTCTTTCTTCTTTCTTCTCTTCTTGTCCTGGACAAGACTTTTGCATCGTTTTCTCGGCTTGTTTAAGGTGAGTAGTTGAGTCACAATCCCCTTTTGTGTTTAGACTGTGTTTACACCGTGTGCTCTCGTTCCCTTTTGCTTATTCGTGATATGCATGGTGTTAGGAATTGCTCTCTGGAATCATTTGGGCCAAAGAACAACCAAATCTGGGAAAAGAGCGTAGTTGAGGCAAGTATAAGCACAGACTGGGTGAACACATGTTGATATACATTGAGTGTTATATTCTTCTATTCTTTCTCGTAATTGCCTGGTGTTTGACAGCCCTTTCGTCTTGTATGGCCTTGTTGTACATCGATCTTGTACATAAGAAGCATGAATTACAGGTTTCCTGCTCTGTACAGAACCCAATTGTCCGACCGATCGGGACTGGGAACCGACCGGTCAGGCACTCCCAGAACCGAAATTCGACCGGTTGGGTGGGTTGACCGACCGATCGGCCCTGATACATTTCTGCTTCGAGAGAAATTAGGGTTTAATGGAATTCTATGCTTCTCTATTACTCTTCTCTTGTTCTTGTAACACCATAGAACCCTTTAGGCTACTTCCTAAGTTCATGAAGAGACAGTATAGGCCCTTCCCCATGGATTGTTTTGCCCTATACCTTGCCCAACGGATTACCCTGAACGCATGAATAGTCTTGTGGGCTGTGACACATTCATGTACGTTGTCCACTTGTTAAGCACCTTCCCATGGGTGTTGGTTTAAAGGACTTTGATATACGTCGAGTGCTACAGTGCAACACTCTCTAAGTGAACAATTGTGTATTGAATGACTTAAAACTATATCGTCATGCACGGTTAGTAACAATGGACACTTAAGATGGGGTTAGCTCTTAATAAATCGTAATTCTTGAAATTGCTTTCATGGCATATTGAGTTCGGTCTTGCCCGCTTATTCATATGGTAAATGTGCTGCGCTAGGGCAACGAATGGACATTCCCTGAGGGCTCTATCCATGGTATATCCCAGGCGGAAACAGTTGCTTTTCATGTCCTTTGTCTTGTTCCATGTTTAACTTGTACTTGTACTTGTACTTGTACTTCTTTAGTGGTAATAAGATTGATCCAGTATTGATCCAGCAATGGTACTTGTTTACTTGTAACCATATTGATCTAGCATGATGCATGTATTGTATAGGATTGCACTGCACTGATCGCCATTGACTGATATTGCTTGACACGCATCATGCCACATGATTGATTGTATTAGTTTGACTCTACTTAGCCTCAACCTCAGAATACCTGATGGGGTTGACTTTGGCATAGATTGCTTGTTGCCTCTGCAGAGTGCTACCGTCCTGGGACTCCGGACTCCGGGAACTATAAACTCATTCGTACCCTAGCCCGGTTGATGGTGTTCTCGTACTGCTTGCTCTCGATTGGGAAAATATGGCAAACGTAGTAGCCACTTCGATAGTTTATCTAGTTCATGATTCGGATGGCATGTTTTATTTCATGCACGACTTGCCTAGCATACGAACATGACCTCTATGCATTGTTAATTATTAACTGTCTACTATTCTGCTAGACACAGCACGTGTTGACTTATTGTCGCATATACTTTGCTGAGTTGCCGTACTAAGTGGTTGTTCTTGGTGTTGTAGGCCCAGATACCTCTACCGACCCCTCGTCGGTCGGCCAGACTCCCGGAGATATCCGAGAGACTCAGTCAGGACTAGAGGAGTGGTCGTGATCACTCCCTCAGAGAGCGGCGAGGCATTGCATCCATCTAGTGCAATTCCTTTTGTTTTGTTGTAGTTGTTTCTGTTTATCTTGTATGGGTCCTTAAGGGACTATCTCCTCATTTTGTATTGTACCTTTGGTAGTTAAGATCATTTTGTTAACTCTCTTGTTAGGGATTTTGTCCGTTGCCTTGCTTGCTATAATACGTACAGCTTTCACGTACACTGTTTGCACGTGTGAGTATCCCTTGTGTGCATGTACTTAGACCAGGTTCAAGTGCGCGTGCACGGGAGTACGTGTGTCACTGGTTAGGTTTTAGTTAACCCCGATTTCTGGGCTCGGGTCGTGACACCACATAGGCTAAGTCATTGACTGCACTTATATAAGCTGTCTCGTGTCATTTTCTTTCATCAATGGGTATGGATAGGGTAATGGAAGTCCACAGTAGTCACTGGTTAGTAGGCCAGCTTTTTAAAAATCCCAACGACTAAAATTGAAAGCCTTACCAAATAGGATTTCAAGGTGAGATTAATTAAGCATATAATTTTTTTGTTTTGAGGGCTTTTTTTTCCCTTGCTACGGAGCCGGTTGAAAGACATTTTTCACATCTAAGAAAATAAAAATTTGCACATGTAAGCAACAGATAGATTGCGCAAGTGAGGTATAGTAACTTACACATGTAAGGGAAGTTGTTGCGTTTTACTAGTAAATTAAGATGTCAAGTTCAAAATTAAGCTTATAACTTTTTGATAATAAATTAAGTTTAGAGTGAATATTGTGTCTAGTACATAATATGTTAAAATCTTATGGTGAGATCAACTTATATTGAATAAGAATATGAAAATATCCTAAAAGTAAAAAGATACTTATTTGAAGTGGTTTAAATTTTCAATATATGGGCCTCAATATGAAATTCTACTTCCCTCACAAAAGGGGAGCGTGAGTGAGAGGATTGGAACTCGAGGACTTCAGGTATGAAAGAAATGTATTCAGGAGATAGGAAATTTTCTCTGTAGGACAATTTTTGCTATTTTTTCATTGTAGAATTTTCAATATAATGAATGGAAAAAGAAAGTCCAAGTGGCCGAATTTTCTATGTTTGAGTCAAAAGTCAAAGTCTTTCATCTATACAATGCATGTTAAGTTAACCAAAAGTCAAAGTCTTTCATCTATACAGTGCATGTTAAGTTAACATTACAAACTTGATTGGTCCTGGCATGGTTATCATGAGAATTTTCATCATTGGATGTCAATTCGAAAAATAAAGGCCAAGTGGCCTAATTTTCCATGCTTGAGTTAAAAAGCAAGTCAAAGTCTTCCATTTATAGCTAATCAACGAAAGCCAGTTCACGGAAATGACTTTGAAGTTTTCACAAACAATGACTCTCTTTTCAATCTTTGTGAAGAGAATCTAGCATGAACAAACACAAATATTCATGATTGCAAAATCATGAACACCAGTGTAGACATTAAATTTTAGCAAATATAATTTACCCACCATACTATAGGAACAATCTAATGCAAGTGAGGGCATGCAACAAAAATGCCATATGAACTACAGTAACCAACTAATGTTTTAGGTGGTTTTCAAAGCGGTGGAGACAGATATGAACTTTTCAAGTAGACTTGACAGAACTATGTGTGCTTTCCAACTTAATTACATATAGATACCAAAGTAAAAGTTAAATATTTGTGATTAAAAATACTCAGGTGAGTTTTCACCAAGCCTAAACTTCAGTTTTTGCTAATGATGAAATTGACATTCTTTCCATAATTTAATTGCTGAATGGATAGGAATAGAGAGCTGGTCTTATAGATAAGGCGCTAGTTCTCATAGCTCCTACCAGATTTTAAATCTCTAAGGGAGCCCTTTAATTTCTATGTTCTAGCCATTTGGCCAACCGAAAAAAAAAAAAAAAATCTTTTGCTTAATGGATAGGGGTGGATCCACGTTTTTATGGACGTGGGCCGGATGCCCCACCGAGACGTGAAAGAAGGTAGTCTATGCTAGCTTAGCTTATCTACCCTGAACTTAGGGAACGGAAAAGCAAAACACAAAATGGCTCCCTCCTGGCAACAATGATGACAAATACACGATCCCGTTTTGTTTCCCCCTTTATGCTGCTGATCCTGTTTCTCCACTCCCTTCCCTTGCAGTCAAATCCCCAACCACGAAACTCAGAACAACAGCGAAAGCAGCAGGAGCAGGGAATTCTTCTAAATCTGAAGAGAGAATGGGGAAACCCACCTTCCCTCTCCAATTGGACTGACGACTCGAATGGAGACCACTGCTCCTGGCCTGGGATCACATGCACCACCGATGTCACCGTTACTGAAATCGATCTCCAATACATGAACCTCTCCTCCCCAATCCCCCCCTCCATCTGCCAACTCACCAATCTCACCAAAATCGACGTCGCCAGGAACAACATCCCCGGCCCCTTCCCCATCTACCTCTCCAACTGCTCCAATCTCCACTTCCTCGACATCGCGGAGAATCACTTCGCCGGTCGCCTGCCTCCCGACATCGACCGCCTCTCCTCCCTCCGCTACTTCTACCTCGACGGCAACAACTTCACCGGCGACATCCCGCCGGTTATCGGCCGTATGTCGAATCTCAGCCATCTCTACCTCGGTCGTAACCTCTTCAACGGATCTGTCCCTTTGGAGATGGCGGATCTGGAAAATCTCGAAACCTTGTATCTCGGTGGCCTTTCGATCATGCCACAGTGGAGAATCCCGCCTGAGTTCGGCAGGTTGAAGAAGCTCAAGAACCTCTACATTTGGAACTCGAATCTGGTCGGTGAGATTCCTGCATCTCTCACGAATCTGACCTATCTCAAGGAGCTCGTACTTTTTGGCAATAAATTGAGCAGCGACATTCCGAGTGATATGTTCAGGTTGAAGAATTTGTTCGCAGTTTCTCTCTCCAACAACGACTTGTCTGGTGATATTCCGAGAACGGTTGAGGCGCTCGGCCTGATATACTTAGATCTCTCTATGAACCGGCTCACTGGAACAATTCCAGCAGATTTTGGAAAACTTGTGAATTTGAGGTATTTTTATCTTTTCCAAAACCAACTTTCCGGTGAGATCCCGAGAGATATGTTCAGATTGAAGAATTTGTTGCTAGTTTCTCTCTACAACAACAGCTTGTCTGGTGAGATTCCGAGACCGTTTGAGGCTCTCGGCCTGGAATACTTAGATCTTTCCATAAACCAGCTCACTGGAACAATTCCAGAAGATTTTGGAAAACTTGTGAATTTGACGTCTTTTTATCTTTTCCAAAACCAACTTTCCGGTGAGATCCCGGCGCGTATTGGCCGGCTACTTTCTCTGTACGTAATCAATCTCTCCAACAACAGCTTCACTGGGGCTCTGCCTCTAGAATTAGGACTTTATTCCAGTCTTGTGAATCTTAATGTCTCCAACAACAGACTATCGGGCAGGCTGCCGGAGAATCTGTGCAACAGCAGCAAACTCCATCTGCTCGACGTTTCCTCTAACAATCTCAGCGGAACCCTGCCGGAGTCCCTCGGCAAATGCTCCAACTTGAAAACCGCACGACTAAATCGCAACGCATTTATCGGAAGAATTCCGACAACTCTGACTGCACTTTCTCTGCTGCATACACTTGAGTTACAAGAAAACAGAATCTCCGGAGAGATACCGTCTACTTTCACGCGGCGGGCACCTCTTGACACCCTCAATCTCAGCAAAAATCAGCTCACCGGCAGAATTCCTCCAGTGATCGGGCTTATTTACGCGCTCAACTCTCTTGACCTATCAGGAAACCAACTCTCCGGAGAAATCCCGCCGGAAATCAGTCACCTTCATAAACTCGATCTGTCCTCTAACAGACTCAGCGGAAAGATCCCAGACGGGTTTGAGAGGCTTGAATTCAACATCAGCTTCCTCAACAACTCCGGACTATGCGCATCCAACCCCAACCACTTCATTAACATCCGCTCATGCCATTCCTCCTCCAAAATATCAGCCCGACTTCTGCTCCCCATCTTGTCCATCTCGGGCTTCATCATTCTCGCTTTCCTCACGTGGTGCGCTACACGACATCGCAGCAGCAACAAGAAGAACAAGCAAGAGCAGAGACATGAGGAGAAGGATCTCGACACGTGGAAGTTTATCTCGTTCCAATTGCTGGATTTCACGGAGGACAACATCTTAAACGGGCTGGTGGAAAGCAACCTTATTGGCTGCGGAGGATCCGGGAAGGTGTATCGGATCTCCTTGGAGAACCCAACGGGGGATAATCACATGGTGGTGGCCGTGAAGAAAATCTCAAACAGCAACAAGTCAGATGCAAATCTGGACAAAGAATTCCAAGCGGAGATTGAGATATTGGGTCGGATTCGACACTCTAATATCGTCAAACTTTTATGTTGCTTCTCCAGTGAGGATTCGAAGCTTCTCGTGTACGAGTACATGGAGAACGGGAGCTTGGACCACTGGCTGTTTAAGAAAAGAGATGGTGCAACAACAATTGAATCAGGACTGCTGGATTGGCCGAGTCGATTTCGGATAGCAGTGGATGCTGCCAAGGGGCTCTGCTACATGCACCACTCCTGCTCACCTCCCATCATCCACCGAGACATCAAGTCTAGCAATATCCTTCTGGACTCTGAATTCAAGGCCCAGATTGCAGATTTCGGGCTCGCTCGGAAGCGGGTCAAGAAGGGAGAGCCCGAGACCATGTCCGCCATAGCCGGCACTTTCGGCTACATTGCTCCAGAGTACGCAGTCTGGGCTCGAGCCAATGAGAAATGCGATGTGTATAGCTTTGGGGTTGTGCTGCTTGAGCTAACGACAGGAAAGAAAGCATCCTGCACGTGTGATGGGTGCAATGGTCTCGTGGAATGGGCATGGCATCATTTGCAGGAGGGGAAGGACTTGGTAGAAGCGCTTGATGACGAGCTTAAACAAGAGCCTATCTACTTGAATGAGATGATTTTGGTGTTCAACCTAAGGCTCAACTGCACAGTGAGAGAGTCTTCTCATAGGCCTTCCATGAAACATGTCGTGGATATCTTGCGGCGGTGTGACACACCTTGATTAGAAATATACTAGCTAGTCCCTCTTTGGTTATGTAGAGAGTATGAAGTGGCTCCCACTTCTCCACGCTTCTAGACACTAGTCCCTCTTTAGCAACGTAATTAGGATGTTGTAATTAGATACCCTTCTTATAAGACCAAGCTCAAGCTTAATGCTCGAATTAAATATTCACGAAAAAACATTTGCTAGTCAAGGCATGCAACAAAAACTCCATGTTAAAACAGCTTTATAGAGCTCATACATACTCATGTTGGTCACATGAGCTCACAAGCATTGGGAAAAACCTTGCATTTCCCAATGCATGTGAGTTTTCGTCGGCAAAAGATTAACGTTTCTCAACGCATGTGAGTTTGCGTCAACAAGAGGCCCACTTTTCCTGACGCAAGCTTACATGCGTCGGTAAAACCCCAACTTTTGTCGACAATAATTTTTGCATCAGGAAGTATCTTGTATGTTGGGAGAAGGTATAATACTCCTGACACACAAAACCATTCGTCGGGGGAAGACCGAAAAAAGCCTTGTGTTGGAGAAGCATACCTACTACTAATGTATGACTCTTTCTTTTGTTATGTAGCTTCCCCGATGCGGAGTTTTTGTCCAGAAAAATAAATTTCTAAACTGAATATTGCTTGACCCTTTCCTCACGCGTGTCCTGGTTTTGGGTCGGATTGGGCCTGGGTTGTGGCCGACCTGCTTGACCCATTTACACAAAAGTGATCCAATGAATATGGTTTTGGGCCCAAATGATGTCCAAACCTCATGAAATTTGGAGGGATGAACTATGACATCATTTTAGTCTTAAAAAAAATTTTCATCAAGTTTTGACTTCGAAAAGTGGGTCACACCATCTGTTGACTTTTTGTCAAAGTGGGCCCATGCTTTGATTGTTTGGGGCCTAAATGATTTCAGATGACCACGAAATTTTAACGGTTTGATGAGGTACCCATTTTGAGGTTTCCATCTAATTTTCAATTGATTTGGCCTTAGAGAGGTCAGACTTTAATCAGTGCCCTTATGGCCCAGTGGGCATGTTGACTTTAGGTCAATGATGTCCAACCGACCCAAAATTTTACAAAACTACTCTAGAGCATGACTGAGGCCTTCCATAGAAATTTCAGCCAATTTAGTCTTTAAGAGGTGGAGTTTCACATAGTGTCCCCAAAATTCTAAAATGGAGCTCCTTGAATTTGAACTTGCATCTAATGGTATCTGAAAATTCCAAAATTCTGAGGGAATGACCTAGAATATATTTTAAGCTTTCCTTATAAATTTTAGTTAATTTCACCATCGGAAAGTATAAGTTGCCTAAGCTGAGGTTAGACTTTGATTTAGTGCTCCCATGGCCCGGTGGGTATGTTGATTTTAAGTCAACAACATCCAACCGATCCGAAATTTTGCAGAACTACTCTAGAGCGTAACTGAGGCCTTCCATAGAAATTTCAGCCAAATTGGTTTTTAGGAGACGGAGTTTCACACAGTATCCCCAAAACTCTAAAAATGAGCTCCTTGAATTTGAACTTGCATCCAATGGTATCTGAAACTTCCAAAATTTCGAGGGAATGATCTAGAACATATTTTAAGCCTCCCTTGCAAATTTCAGCTGATTGCACCATCAAGAAGTATGAGTTACCCGAGCCTGGGTTGCCCTTCATAATTCTAAGGCTTATTTGCCCTTTTACTTTAGATCGAGCTTGGAATGTTTTACTGTTAATACTTGTGACATTTGTTATTTTTTTTATAAGTCAGTAAGGATCAGTTGGAAGATTGATCCGGTGTAAATCATGTGTTGTTTACTCATGATTTCCCTTTTTTTTAAAGGTCTTTAAACAAATAAAATTTAAATAGCTTATGCCCCCCTTGATTAATCTAGCAGCAAAATTAAATAAATCCCATATAATCTTAATAAGGAAGTAGATCAATCAAATTGGTGGAATTCTCCACCCCTAATATATATCTAGGTTTATAATCCTTCCACACTGCACATGATATATATAGCCTTTCACATCATCTTCACCCACAGAAATTTTTGATCACGACAGCATCTTCTCCTAAACTCTTCTCCCCCATCGTCCCAAGTCTCTCCGATATCAAGTTCTAGTATGTGCCCCTTATGTTTCTCTTTTTTTGTCTCTGATTTATATCGATTTATATTCATGATAATAATGCTGTATTGCAATTTGCTCTTCCAGGCCTTGTCATTGTTTTTTTGTTTTATTTTTACGCATAAATCATTGGATGATTGGGACTTTGGAGACTGATGCAAAACAAGAGATAAAAAGTGGATGCACTTAGTTTTTGTCAGTTTTGTTTATAGAAGGAGAAGAAAAAAAAATCGTCTGGGTTCTTAAATGACTTCTGTTTATAGAAGGAACGCTGAGAATGATTTATGTGTCTAGGTCGATTAGAGGTTCGGCTTGCTTCTCCCCCACCTTTTTTGCCTTTTGGGGCCGTAATAGTTTGAGTACCCTTTCTTCCACCTCCAAAGGATGGAGGGGGTATACAGTGAAAGAAGCGTCAAAGGGCGGTCCTCCTTATCTTATCCAGCAAAACACGCCATAGAAAATAAAATAAGGCTCGACAAAGATGACAGAAACTAGGGATAGTTTCTTTTCATCCATGTCTGAAGCATGCTTTTATAGTACGTGCTTCCCTCTCTCTCACTACAGAGCTGCTTTAGGATATAGCAGAGAGTTGGCTACCGTCCACTGTCATTGGAGTAGCCGCAAAAGATGCTAGAAGACTGACATCACTGTTGCACAATCTCCGGCCATCCCTCCATTGCTGCATATCACCACAGAGAAACCTGGCCTGCAGCAGGGTTTTTTTGCAAAGCCAGGCCAGACGTTGGGAAGAAGATGACCCACTATTGGGTCGATTCCAATTCGATTTCAGGTTAGGCCCACCTGACCCATTTTATAGAGAAGCCCAATCCACACCATCACTAGTAATCTCCAAGTGAATCAATGGTTGAAATTTGTGATAATAGATGTTTAGGACTTATAATTATGATTAATGGTCCACATATCAATGATAAAACATCAAAAAATATCATCAAAGTCATTTGACTTTGTGTTTTTTTTTTATGGTCCTGCGATAAACCCATGATGTCGTGAGTTTTACTTCAAAACAATGAGAAAAATATTCTTTTTCTATAGCATGATTAGATTTTGGAAAACAAATTTTACTATTAATGACTGCTCATTGAGATCTAAAAACCCATTTTTTTCATAATTTTAGTAGAACGTACACTCATGATATTATGGGTTTTTTTAAGTAACATAGAAATAAAGTCACAGTGAAAAAAAAATATTTTTACTCTTGAAAACTTTTTACTTTTGTAAGACTTTTTAAAACTTCCAGTCCATTGACTTCTTTAAATGGGCCATCACATTCTAATGCACTTATCAAGGTTTATTTCATGCTTTCTTGATCTAGGCAAATCAATTTACTAAAGTGGAGATTATGGCTATATGATTCTTTAGCTATGGTGAGGGCCACAATATATATAGGGAACCCGAAGAGGTGTTACACATTAAGAAAGTAACGAATAGCATTTGATTAAAAAAAAAGAGAGAAAGAGAGAGAGAGAGAAACACAAACAATGTTGCCACATAGTCACCTAATACCCCATTTTGGGCCCACTTGGTAGACAACTAAGGCTACTAAATTAAGGTTGAGATATAAGTTTTTTGAGTGGGCGCATGCTCATGAAAGCAATTTGGACATAGCCTTGTGGGCCATTTGCACCCATATCAATTTATGGAAATGTAGAGAAAAAAAGATCTAAATGCAACCAAAATGTTAATATTGGTTCTTCTTTTGGTTGTATTATTGAGGCTATATTTTTTGGCCTTACTTTTTCTTTTTCTTCTTCCCCCTTAATGTAATTGGAAATATACCTTACGTTATTGAGGTGTATTAGCACGACCGAGGCCTTCTTCTTATGTGCACCACCCAGATGCCTTGCAAGTCCCACAAGCCATTTACTTGCTTTTAAAAATATGGCTTCAGTTTATAATTCCTAAATGTGGCAACAAGTAGTGCACTATCATTAAAGTTCTAAATATTTTTCAAATATCTCCCCTAAAATCGCTCTCACTCAATTTTCAACTTTACTTTAACCAATCAATCTTTTATCATTTATCCCTAAAATCTTTCAATTTTATAATATTTTTTACTTTATAATTTCTATAATGGTAATATTCATTTATATTTTATTAAAAGATTTATTAATTTTAAAAAAATTGTGTTTTTTAATTAAAAAATTTCCATGGCTTGCGTTGGGCATGGGCCCTACAGCACTAGTAGCAAAATTAAATGAATCCTATCTAATCTTAATAAGAAAGTATATCAAATCAGTGGCATTCTCCACCCCTAAATCTAGGTTTATAATCCACGCCTCTCATGACATCTTCACCCACAACCTTTTTGATCATGACTGCATCTCCTCAACTCTAATGCCCCTTCGTCTAACACGTCTCTAAAATCAAGTTCTGGTATGTGCCCTCTTCTATGTCCTCTTATTTATATTCATGATGATAAAGTTTTATTGTGTTCTATTCTTCCCATACTTGTCCTTATTGTTTTGTTTTTTATGTATAAATCATTGGACGATTGGCACTTTGGAGAGTGATGCAAAACAAAACAGGTTGCCAGTTGTGCTTTTTTGGGTGCTGGCCTCTGCTGCTTGGTTCTGTTTATCTGTTGTTTTTGCTTATTACTACTCAATTGAAGTAAGAAAAAAAATAATGTTCTAGTAATTAAGATTTCTTAGGGTGTTTTCTCTATTCCAACCATAAGCAGTATATTGTTTCTGGATTACCAATATGCCTTCAGCGTGCATTATATGAGTTTGGAAATTCTGCAATAAATGCCTCTGCGATTAACGTATCCTTTTGTAGTACTTCACTCTCCATTTTTATTTTTTTCATATGTTACATTCAATTTGAATTGCCCCTATGAATAATGCATCCTAATGAGATACTACATGAATTCTACTATGAGTATTTTCTATGGATATTTTATGAATTTCTACTATGAATAATGCGTGATTTTTTTTAATGAAAGATGTCCTAATGTGAACACTATGTGAATTTTTGGTGTGAATACTATGAGTTGTGCTTGAGTTCTGGTGTGAATACAATATTTGGGTTTTGCCTCTTCATTCTTGAGGGCCTCGTGGTTCGGGCATAATCAAGTTGTTGGACAAATGTTCCAATGTTACCAACTAAACTTATAATATATATTACAATTAAGTTGAGCTATTGTTAATTAAAAAAAAACTAGCAAAGTCTAGCAAAAGTTTAGCCCCACCCAAATTAAAATCCTAGGTCCGCCACTGCCGGGTATAAAGAGCCCACATGATCAAACCTACGTGGCCAACCCACTAGCATATCAACTTGAGTACTCAAGCCATATAAATCCATTTTGAGGCAACCAGAGCACACTTGATCATATATATTCCATTCTATTGACTTCTTTTAATGAGCCATCACATGCTAATACAAAGTACCAAGGTTTATTCCATTCTTTCTTGATCTAGGCAAATTAATTTACTAAAGTGGAGATTTATGGCTATATGATCTTTTAGTTATAGAGAGGCCCACCAAAGTTATAGAACTCAAAGAGGTGTTGCACATTAAGAAAGTAATGAATAGCATTAGGTTAGAGAGAGAGAGAGAGAGAGAGAGAGAGAGAGAGAAACACAAACAATGTTGCCAAATATTCACCTAATACCCCATGCTGGGCCCTAGACAGCTAAGGCTACTAAATTAAGGTTGAGATATAAGTTTTTTTGAGTGGGCGCATGCTCATGAAAGCAATTTGGACATAGCCTTGTGGGCCATTTGCACCCATATCAATTTATAGAAATATAGAGAAAAAAAGATCTAGATACAACCAAAATGTTAATATTGGTTCTTCTTTTAATTGTGTTATTGAGGTCTATTAGCAATACCTTCAATTTGCGTTCTTCAACTACTTGATTATATAGTCTTCCATGTGATTAGATATGGACAAGTGATGGATGTCGTTGGTTAATTAGAGATTAGGTCAACAAAATCGAGACGAGGTGGACTCATTTATTGAATTTGCGAGGGCGAATACAGAGATGCAGCTTCTTTGTGGCTCGCATCAATCCGGGCCATGCAATCTTCCACCTGCAAGTGGAGAGAAGTTTCTGAGAATTATACATATAATGCCTGTCTCTATACCTATACCCCATGTAACCATAAAAGACAAACATTCAGATTTTTACTTAGATTCAAATTATTTAAACTATTATGTGCTTATGAACTTAAAAATCTATGAAATGAGAAATTCCAAAGAGGATGCAGCAAAAACCTAAGATAAACACTTAGGCCAATTACAAGGAAAAAAAGAGGCAAAACTGAGCTTGCACTTTACACCCCTTAATTTATCAAGAGACATGCTACTGATCAAAGAAAAGAAATATATATTAAGAGACATGCTAGGCAGAAGACACTATTTCATCGGGCAGACGAATGGGCAGCTGAGTCATGTGGCATTATGGTGGGTTCTGGGGTTCACTAGTCCTACCAGTCCTACCAGATACAAAGGTGGCATGAGGTAGGGGTCTACTAAAAATCAGCCTCGTCACACATTTGCAGGCCATTTGATCTAAGACAATCAAATGAACAATCAATACATTTCAATTTATTCAACTTAATTGTCAATTTCATCATCTTGATTGGGGGGCTATCAATTGTCCACTATGGAAAATTGCTGGGGCAACCCTAATCCATAACCCACTTAAAAGTCTGTGATGTTGGCAGCAATGTATCAAGGCCCAAGCTAGGACTTTCATGGAAGATTATGATCATGGGCAAGGGACCTGGGCCCACGTTTTAGTCCAGACATAATCAGACTTTAATTATTTACTATAATTGTTAGATTCAATTATGTCCGTATTGGGTTCAGCAATTCGTCAGATTCAGTTAAATGACAATTATGTCTATATTAGGTATAAGATTCCCTAGGCACTTGAAAAGGAGAACAGTTTTTTTTTACGAAGAAACAGTTTTTTTTCCTTGCAATGGGAAGAATCCGACAGTCGTGAAATCTGAGAATTCTGTATCAACATAATTCTGAAACTGAAAGCAACACTCTTCCATACGGGATTGCCATCCATTTTCATTGCCCTCTGACAAGATTCTCACCCTATGTTTAGGGGACTTGCATAGCTGAACAGTATTTCTTATGAAACATAATCCTAGTTTCTAAGTATTGTTTGACTGAAAACAGTGTTTGCCAAATCACCTTGTCAACATGGAGTAGTATCAGACCCTGCATTTCCAGCATTTGCTGAACTCTTGTTCTCTTAAAGCGATGAATCACAGAGGAACAGGAAGAGGCTACACCACAGCCGGAAGAGTTCAACTTGGAACATCTGCAAGGGCACTTGGATACCATAGATGGAAAATTAGAGTGTCGGATATAGTTGTCAAATTTGATTGGTTTCAGCCAAATTCACCAAACAATTTTGGCTCAGCCAGCGAACCAAACTGAACTGCCCCACAAAAAGAATTCAGTCCTAATTCAGACCTTTTCAGCCAAAATCCAGAATTTTGGTGCTGTTGGGGCTGTCCATAGCGGCAGAGCCGCTGTAGCCTTCCTTTTCCTCTCCTCCTCCTATCCTTTTGTTAGCCCTAGACCATTTCGCTCTTTTATATTTAAGTATGTTACTACAGTGCAGCCGGCCTGTTTTACCCTTTTTTTTTCCTTTTTTTTCCTTTTTCCCCTATCTTGGTCTAATGACCTGTGTAGCCCACCTCATTGAAAATCTAAACCACTCATATTGAAATAAAATAAACAGGCTTACCATCTTTGAGCCATAAATTGAAATAAATAAATGTTTCACTTATATATGGGTCCAAGTTATATTTCACTCTAATAGAAAATGGATACTCTAATAGAAAATGGATTGGCCAAATTTCACTTCGGAAATAGGGCCCTAGAAAAATTTCATCATAGCAGTAAATAGGATCCACTCAAGATAATATATACTTCCAAACGTTTTGCCGAAAGTTCTGATCGGCTAAAATATTTCAGTTTGGTAAGCCTAATAGAAACAAGGTCTAAAACGAAATTGACAACTATGTCATTAGAAAAGCAGTTGCAAGCAATAATGCAGCACAATTCACTCATCAAGAAGTGAGGCAATCACCTTTGATTCCTAGTAAAGAAAAGGAATCAAATGATAGCGAGGTGAAACCCTTCATTGACAAGCTCACCATGGTGATAGGCAATGCCAACGACAAGAGAGATTGCAGAGATGGTAAAAGAGATTTGAACATTAAAATTGAGATTCTAGTGTACTGTGACAATCTTCCTGGAGATGATTTTATGGATTGATCGGAATCCATAAAACAGATCTTTACATGTAATGAGATCCTGAAGGATGCAAACTCAAATTAGCAGCCATGCAATTGGCGGGTTGAACTTCTGCTTCATGAGCTCAAACCAAAGCCTAGAAAGAACCACAAGGCGAGGAGAAGGTGAAAACTTGTGAGCAGATGAAGTCCTTAATGAGAGAGGCCTTCCAACCATTGAACTATGCACAATCACTATTCCATCAGCTTCAACATGTGTAACAAGGAGAATGTTCGGTCGAAGAATACAAGGAGTGGTTTCATCACCTCGTGGAGCAAAACAACTTGAAAGAAACTGTTAAAAAAAGTTGGTTACACATTTCTTAAGTGGGCTTAGAAAGCTATTCCCAACCACAAGGGCCTAAGTCTGATCTTCAATGGCAACAAGGCTTGTAGGCAAGCAACCTTAGTTGAGAAGTGCCACAAGAGGCAGCCAACACACCTTGATTTCTCACCGGACGAGAACTGGAGGTCGAGTCCCTCAAGCCAGGGAGGAAGATGTGGATGGTAAGAATGGTAAAGGGGATCACAACATCACCAAGGCATGATTCCCATGGAAAGATTATGATCATGGACAAGGGACCTGAACCCACGTTAAGGTCCAGACCAGCGGATAAAAGGGGCTCCAGTAGTTTATAAGATTATTGTCAAGTCCCGAATTTTTTTATATTGGGTCACACCGTTTGTCGAGTTTGAGTTGGGTTAAGAGGGTCAGATAGATTGATTTAACACAAGTGGGGCCTGAGTTAATGGACCCTTTTTGGGCCAGAGGACTCTTTTTGAAATTTCTTAAAACCCACTAGAAAGCAAGAGGCCCTTCTTTGTAATTTAGAAAAACCCCCTCTTTTATATAAACTCTATTCTTAGGGTTTTCCCCCATTCTCCAACCCTCTTCTTTTCTTCTTCAACCAAAACCCTAGAGGCTCTCTAAGGGGGAAACTAAGGTGGGCTCTTCTAAGCTTTGATCTTCAGATCTACTTTGGCTTCAAGATCCAGGCAAGTGAATAGTTAAAACAATAATTTTTGGTTCTTGCAATATGTTTTAGTTGCTTGTTGGTTTACACACTTTGTGCATGACTTCTTCTTGTTGGGTTAATGGCTTTTAGAGGGTAATAGTGTGATTTGATTTTCTTCCAAAAATTATAAGGGAGATTGATGTTTGTTTTAAAAAAAAAAAAAAAAAACTATGCGGCGCAGCCGCTGCTTGCAGCAACTGCCGCTGGGCAGCAGCAGCACTGCCTGGTAGCAGTTGCTGCTGGGCAGCATCTGCCGCCTGCAGCTGGCCAGACGGGTTGGGCCTGCCAGGCTAGCTGGGCCCGGCCTGGCTGGCTGGGCCCGGGTGAGGGTCTGGGCCCGTTAGCCCATTTTCTTTTAAAAAAAAATATTATTAATATATATATATTTATACACAATATTGCTTCTTATAAAGAATTAAAAGGTTACATTTTGATTAACGGTTTAGTATTTTAATGGAGATTAGGTTTTACTAAATTAATTTTAATTTGATGCTATTAGAAACGTATCTTGGATTATTTATAAACTTAATTGAGAATTATGAAATTTTGATTAGTGTTCACTTAGGTTGATTGAAATAAACTAAAAATGTATTTGGTAGCGATTAAACCGTAAATAGAATGTATTTATAATTTTAAATTGGAATCTTAATTGAGTTAGATTTCGAATTGGGATCCGAAATTTGTACCTTCTGTTTTGTATAAAATGATAATGTGTATTTGTACACAACAATGATATTAAGGAATTAATTATTTTCTTTCCCCTTTTGATCGTAACTTGATTTAACTTTGGATTTAGAAATTGAACATCTTTTACCTAATTTGTAAAACACACTAATTATATATAATTGGATTAGATGAATTATGTCTTTTAGGAATGTTAGTTGAATGTTTACATGAGAATTAGACTAAATGCAGAATGGGAATGTGAGGTTCAGGATACACTACATGATAGGCACCAAAAGTAGTATATCGGCATCGTGGACTCATATTTCCATTGTGATAGAGAGTTAGTTCTCATGTGCATATTTATCTAACTTTGACCGTTGGTGGATTAGTGCTTACCCTCAATAATTTGAATTGACACATGTTCATAATACACTTTTAAATTTAAGTACTCTAAATACTCAAAATGGTATTGGATTGAATGTTGGGATTGAGGGTTTCATATCATGGTTCATTCTGCATCGATATACGTATGTATTTGTTTAATAAGTATATTTGTATATATGTATCTGACCGACTGCAGTTCGGAGGTGGACGTACGTCATCGGGTCAGCGTATACTATGGATAATAGTATACAGCTGTGCCTTCTGTTATTATCTGCGGGATTACCCGTTTCTGTTATTATTTGCAGGATTACCCGTTTCTGTTATCTGTATGCGGGATTACCCATTTCTGCATATTTATCTGCGGGGATACCCGTTTCTGCGCATTCATGCCATTGGGGTTTGCATCTGATTTATTTTGGTTCATAATGAATATATCATTTAATTCAGTTGATTAATCCATTGTTGCAGCTTACCTTCTTGCCAGATTATGTCAATCTGACCCACTACTTTTGGGTGTCTAGGTTCCGTTGCCGGTGCCGAACAGGAGGGTCAGGCGACGCATGAAATTCCGCCAGATGGCGGAGTTGTTGAGTGGAGCACCGATGACATCATTTGAGGTGTCCTAGTGCGGTGCTGAGTTTGAAAACTTTAGATTATGTAATAAGGCCATGTTTAGGCCATTAGTTTATTAATTTAAGTTTAGTTGTTTTGAAATTTTAACTCTAATTGTGATGCTTCGAAGCACTTGACTCTGGTTTTATTATTAATGAGATTGATTATCTTATTGTGATGTAATATCCGTCTGCGATGAGCATGGATTTTAGTTCCGCGTGTGATTGTGGTTGCTTGATCACCAAGCATAGCCTCACGAATGACTTCGATCCACCCGGAATTGGGACCCGTGCTGTTTATGTTTAGAAAAATTTTAATTAGCCCCTATTCTCACACCTCTGGAACCGGGTTTGGATCCGGCCCAGTTTTGGGGGCGTGACAATTATTTATTCATTTATTTTACGAGTGAGATTTGGTTATGTGCCAATTACGGATATATTTGGTATGAAATTCTCTAGGCAGTTGATAAAAGGAGAATGGCTTTTCCTAAAAGAGGTTTTTTCCAAAATGGTGCAGAATCCAACATTAGTGAAATTAGAGAATGCTGCAATTGCAGAATTTTGAAATTGCTGGCAAAACTCTTCCATATGGGTTTCCATCCATCTTCATGGACTTTTGACAAGATTTCTTAACATATGTTTAGAAAGGTTTGCAAATCACTTTGTCTGCATCAATCTGAAAACGGTACTAGACCCCACAAAGAAGCACATGTATTATTTAACTATTAGTCAGCCTGATCAAAAAAACAGCCTCCATTGATTTTGTATTTCAGATACAATACCATAACCTTAATTGAAAAGGACTAGGATCCTGCCGTGGGTATAAATTCTACAAGTATAAAATAAGATAGACAATAATTCAAAAAAAAAAAGAATAATAATAATAATAATAATAATAATAATAATAAGATAGACAAACCTTCACTTTTATATCTGGATCTAACTTAGAAATGAAGACTTCTCAATAGGCAGATCTTTAATCTCATCCAAGAAATATTCCTCCCACGGTGCAAGCACAAGCATGCATTCACCGTCTTTACCTTCCCGCCCAGTTCTTCCAAGCCGATGTATGTATTGCTCCCGATCAGAAGGAACACCCACCTAGAGAAATAAATTCTCCACATTACCATACATGCACGTGTAATTTTGCACTCATTTTATCCACATACAAAATGCAAATACTGTAATGCAATTTGTAAATTTGCTAATTGGTCGATAACATTATCCAATTCATTTAGTGTAAATTTTCTGGGTTCAGCTTGAAGGAAAACAAAACAAAACAAAACTGGAAATGTGGAGTAAGGAGTTAGGAGTAGGACCAATTCCACAATCCTCAACCTCAAACCAAGGAGCAGCAAATATCTTTGGTTTTGAGTTCATATACATGAGGCCCATTGTTTGATCAATTATACCATTGATAAAAATGAGTGCAACAAGGATAGACCCTGCATCAGGGACAGCTCTAATTTGGGGCAAGGAGGGGCAATTGGACCTCCTCAACTTTTTGAATCTCCCACATGAGATGTGGTCATTTAAATTTTTTTCATGGGTTGTTTTGTCTTTTTCTACTTTTGCCCCCCATTTTTTGCCATTGCCAACTAATAAACTTACAAGAGGACCAGGGGCGAAACTGTCTTTTTATTTCTTCCAAAGCAAGGCATCTTTAGACAAAATTTGACTCTCAATGCCTGCGACTTTATCTCCTCTTTCTTCCCCTCTTTGAACTCATTCGTACTGGTTCTCAAATACAACATAATTCTTCAACCCATTTGCTTTTTGTTTTTTTTTTTTAATTTTTTGCCTGAGTTCAATGGATGCCTCTTTGATGAGTATATTTAGATGCATGCATTAATTTTTTCTTCATGTCTTGTGTATTTCCATCAAATATAATTACTTCTTGATGTTATTCATTATTTTATTTTATTTTCTAAGATTTTTTGATGCGATGTTGTCTAAATATACCAAGGTTATTGATTTGGATTTAATTGGATTGAAAATCTAGGACTACATAATTGAATATTAGATTCGACTACAATGGCAAGAATGATGACTATGATTCATTACTTACCACTCATGGCCTGCCGTCTTATTATAATTTAGAATTGCTTACAGAAGAGTGGAGTAAACGAGTTAAAGAATACGATTGCATATCTAAAAATACTATATATTTAACTAATAGGTCTCTGAAAATCTATTACAGGGTGTGCATAATTATAATCCTATTCATTCAAAATGAATAGCATCCCCTCTAATGAAATTTCTTGAAATATTCACATCAATAGTAGTGGAGCCCACTGTCTAATTGAGGATGTGATTGATTGTGTTTGTATAATAGCGAACAAAATACTGCAGTTTAAAAAAAATTAAAAATAAAAAGCAAAAATAGTCAAAAAATTTTTTTAAAAAAGCCAATAATTCTTATTTCTAATTGACAAAAGTTGATGTAATCAAATGGCTAATTGATGTATAAGTGCTTATATTAATACACTTTGTGACTATTTATACATCTTTTGTCTATTAAAAGTTTTAATTCTTTGCCCCCTCTGGGAGAAATTCTAGGTTCCGTCACTGCCCCACATAATTTAGAAATAATTGCAACATCTCTATTGACTGGATGAAATTAACTGTCTAGAAAGAATACGGTAACACCACATGTTCAATATTTGCAAAGAATTAGCAGGTAACTGTTCTCTATTGTGGGACAATCTTGTTCTTCTTAATTCTTCTTTTCTTTTCAAAAGTAGGAAGGAAACAATATTCCTTGTGGGCGATATGATCAATCCCCCAGGGGAACAAAAAATGCGAAACCCATCTGGTTGAAAGAACGCAGAAAGGAGGGAAGAATACAGCAAATAGTTTTTCTACAAGCAAAAAAGAATAAGAACAATCACATTCAACGTTTCACACCAATGACTTCAATCAACACCAAGGAAACATATTGTAGTCTTGTTAAGTGCCAACAAAGACGAATTGAGTTGCACGCATAGATCAGATGGATTTCCCCAGGTGCTTAGCTTCCACTCTAAGCCTTAAAATGACGAGATATGATTGAATTTTATTTTTGATTTGATGCAGCAAGGGTAGGGGAAGAGTGGACAGAAGACACTCTCGAAGCCAAAGCTTAGGGGTCACACACCCAAACCATCTTGGTCTCGCACTGAAGACACATAACCACATAACCAAGAGAAAACTCAACAGCAGAAAATTTTATTTATTAATCAACTGATCCCTAATGAGGGATTCCAACCTTTATATAGACTCCATACCCTAATTCTAAATTGGAAAAAATTCTAATTATAATAAAACTCAAAAACAATTAAAACTTTAAAGAGAGTAAAAGTCTAACAATAAAAGAAAGCCTGCTAAATATTTGGGTCTATTTAATCACATAGTTGCCAATGGTGATGACTCCAAAGGCCAGGCATCCATGGAGAATGCACGAAGATTCCATCCATCACTGGGTCCCATCAGTCAGATAGTCATGAGTGTTCAAAGAGTTTTTGCTTCTTTTCCCCACCAATGGTGGATTCATCCATATGAATGATCCGGGATCGGATCACTGACAAGGACCACATTGTACAAAATGCTCAGCACAAATTGGAAAAGCTTGTGATTTGGGCAAAGCAGTTAAGAAAGCCCCCCTAAGCATAATCACATTTTCAGTTGCCAATATCCGGTGCAGTTGAAATGAAAACATAGAACAGGCAATAAAATGGTTACCTGGATCACAGGAGTAACATCAGGATAATCCATCCCACGAGCCGAAACATCTGATGTCATAAGAGTCAATCGTTTGGATTCACGGAACTTGTCAGAGACTCGATTCCGATAAATTTGAGGTTTCCTAGAATGTATTTCCCTAACATTCATCTTCAGCTCCCGAAGAAGTAGGAACATAAGAGATGTCACCATTGCAGTTGTACAGAAAACAATTACCTGTTTGTGGGTAAAGTAGAAGAAAAAGAACTTAAACAGTTAATATACAAAACAAAAGCCAACTGAAAGTAAAAGGCATACCTTGTAATCAAGCACTCGCGCCATATGCTCCTTCAAAAGTTGATAAAAAAGTTGAAAATGTTGAACATGTGGTGCAATAAAATATGACTGAAGGACCTGAAGTTAGCAAGCCAAAAGGTCTGAATGAGGTTGCTTCTCCATATATAGTAGCATGTGATGCAATCATTTTTTATTGTTCCAATGCTGCGTGAAATTAAGTGCTTCAGGTCGATAGGTAGTTGTAGCAACTAGCAACCCATGAAAATAACAAATCAACACAAACCAAGGTCAATGACAAGTATAAAACACAGTCCAATAATGCATCAACTTCAAAATCTTCATGATCCAGCCAATATGTTTAAAAAGGAGAAATCTTTAGGTGTTTGACAATTAATTTTTTACTTTGCTTGGCAACTAAATTTATTAATGGATGCTAGAATGGTACAAGAGAGCTATACTGAATAGCTACCACGGCACACCTAAAAACAAAGCAAAGCCTATGCAAGTGAAAGATAAGATTTATTGTCATTATCATTATCGCCGTCGTCGTCATCATCATTATTATTAAAACCACACAAAGCTATAAAACAAACCCATAAAGAAAACACAAAAACAAACAAGGGCATAATCCAGTGAAAGAGAAAGATAAGATTCATCCGGGTCGAACATCAACGTGTTTGATACTTAATTTTTCCTCTAATTTTTCCCTTTTCTAGTGAGCAGTGAAAATTTTTATTAAAAACAGAAGTTTTCAAGAAAACATAAACTACATTATTACAGAAACACCCAACACCTGATTTTAATTTGGCACTTATGGTCCTGTAAAATACTCACTCTCTAGTCTCTACCCCTGTTTAGCAATATTATCCTCTTTCCCATTAGCTTCCCTCGATAGTAGTTGTAGTTTTGTCTCTGTTAGATAGTGTTCAGGGAAGAGGTTTGTAGAAACAGAAAGAAGAGAGGGAAAGGAACGTCTCATAGTAATCTTATCTTACTCACTAAAAACGACTTAAATTTTAATGATATAATTTGTTAATGGTGTTTATTGATATATAATTATAAACCTATAGAACAACAATACCTTTTAATGGGATTAGAAAATACTAGCATATCATTTGGCATTCAGCTCTCTCCCTCCCTCCGCTTTCATTGTTCTTCTCTTTCTTTTATGAATATCATTACGTTACTGTTAAAAAACCAAAAAAAAATAATAACCAGTAGGAAAAATAAGAAGCACAATCAGCACAATTATTAAGGAGTCCACTCTTAAGCAAGTAGGTTGCTGCTCCTACCAGCTTCCTAAAAACTCTTAACTCTTACCTCTTACCTATAGATGCACCCTCCAAGTGAATGAAGAAGCATTTGAGAGAGAGAGAGGGAGAGGGAGGGAGAGAGAAAGAGAGGCAAAATAAAGTAAAAAAGTAAACACTAGCCACCACTTTTTTTTACCACACGTCTTGTGGTAAAGTAAACCTAAGGCAAAAGGCAACTACTTTACCACTCTCTCTCTCTCTCCAACTTTACCACACAAAACAAACACAAACATTACTTCACGACATACTTTATCTCACCTATACTATTAATGTGACATTTACTTCACCTTTACTTCACCACGCATGCAAACAAACATGCCCTAATGTCAAACAAGAGGGAGCATCTCCACGCACAATCTAAATGGATTCACTAAACGCCATTCAGAAATGGCTAAGGAACTCTATTCATGCCGTGGCAGGAGTTTCCAGCCCACCCAAACCCACTGTATCAATGTAAACATGATCCCTTTTCAAAACAAGTTGTGAAACACGGCGAACCTGCAAAAGTTGGAATTTGACTTTCCTCTCAGCACAAGCACTAAGCATCTGTAGTTTTACATAAACAAAGGATGAACGAACAAAACATCACATAAAGATAAAATAACCTCTTTAGGGATAGTGGCAGAAAACAGCAATGACTGCCTTTGCCGTGGCACACAATCAACAATTTTCTCAATGTCCTTCCTGAATCCCAAGTCTAATAAAATGGTCCGCTTCATCGAGAATAAGGACTTTCAGACCCATTAATCGCATGGAGAAGCCAGATCTATTTTCGATGTGATCCAATAATCTACCAGGGGTTGCCACTATAATCTGCAGAGGTTCATAACAAGATAGTCTGTCAGTGCCCCCAATGCATAATATAAGAAAGAGAGGAATACTTATCATACAGTATGTTAGTGCCTCCAATGCATAATATAAGCAAGAGTGGAATACTAATCAAATGATTCTGCCCTTATTAATAAATCACTAAAAATTGAATATAACAATAAGTGCAATAAGGAGTAGAAATGTGACCAGATATTCATCTATTCACTTCTTTCACAAATAACAACATATTTAGTTAGAAAAACCTCTGGTGGAGATGCCACACCACACAGCAAAATCCACTGGATGTATGGTGCAATGAAGTGTGGTGAGGTGAAACTTCAAATCAACAGAAAATAAAATATAATGGGGTCAAATCATAATATGATGAACTTTTGTTTTTAGTGGCTCGAGAAGGAATCCTTGACTTTTTGTGCTAAAAGTAGATAGTTTTGATCAATTAGTGGGACGAAAAAATAGCTTTTTGACTTTTTATTGTAAAAAGGAAGACAAAGTTTTTGAAATGTGACCTTTTGATTTGACTCCTTTTAGTTTATTGTGTCTTAAAATGGCACCTCACTTCAACTTTATAATGAAGTGAATTTACCGCACACAACGTAAGGATTAAAGGTTGGGAATCAAAAGTCAACATCAGCTGGGCACTCAAAAATCATCAGCATGTTTCCAATGATTTCTGCATGCCACAGTCTTAAATGCCTATTTGTATGTCCCTACTGCAGCGTTTAGGATCTTCACAAAGCCAGGATTTTCAGGATACCATTAAATGTAAAAACAACATATTGATAGTAGTCAAAATTACAAAGCCATGAGTCCATCAAGCACCAAATAAAGGTGCATAGTAAATGGCAAAAATTTGTCATCGGACCAAGGATATAAATATCGGCTGATACGAAGCGTATCGGCCGATAAATCGGGCGTAGCACCAATGGGCTCTACGCTATTTGGAAAATATCGCCGCTCACAAATGTATCGGCCCGTATCGGCCGATACGTATCGGCTGTGGGGGTTAAAACCCTCCAGCCGATTTTTTGACCCACTTTTTCCCTTTTAACTTTTATCCTCTCCCCTCTTCACTGCTCCAAGCCCCTTTCCTTGCCTCCATTTTTCAAATCCTCTTAAAAAAAAACAGTAAAATCATCAACAAAAACATCCAAAGCAATGTGATTCCTTGAAGACATTCCCTTTGGTACTAGATTAGAGTTAATCAGCAAGGTATTCCTCCATTACAAAGTCTTTGCTCTTTAAGTAGATTAGTATATTGTTTTTCTATAAAGCTTGAACATAGTTTATCTTTCATTTTTGAATGAATCTTGATGAAATTTGTTTATAACATTTTTTTTTATAAACCTTAAGTTACTATTTAAGTTGACATAACTAAACAACATAAATCCATATGGAAAACATTGATTATTCATATTCTTTTCTATTAATACAGCGATACAGGATCTCATGCAATGGGAGGACCGCTACATACTCATATACTAGTTGCTTTTGCAAAATAAACATATATTCCATCATTTTCCAATATTCTGGATTTTCTGGAATTTTTTCGGATTTTTTGAAGACTTTTTTAAATCACACCGCTACGCCGCTACGTATCGCCGCTACCGCTACGTATCGCCCGCTACGTATCGTTTTGGCGACGGGCCGCTACGTCTGCCGCAATCGCTATTTTCATTCTTTTCGGACAAGAGCCATTAATTTCTTCTATAGCAATTAAGATGATATTTATGTTTCCACTTTTCCAGGAATATGAACACTTCAGTACTGTTAGCATTCCACAGGAAATAATATCAAGGCAAATACGCAATCATTACGACTTCTTAGACAAACCTGGCAAGGATCAGATTCTAGGCGTTTCTGATCAACCTTAAACCTCGTACCTCCAATTAGCGTTTGAACACCAATGCCGACATGGTACTTCAACACAACATTTGCCTCTGCAGCAATGTGACTGGCAAGTTCCCTTGTAGGGGAAAGAACAAGAACAAGTATTGGTGCGACCCGTTGATTTATACCGCTTCTTGTAGCCTGGAGAACTGATTCAATAGCAGGAAGCTGTTTTCCTTCAACAATGCAATCAAAGGAAACAAGACAATGTACTAACAACAATATCAAAGATAAAAGAAGAGATAAGTGATGTACCAAAAATGCTACACTCTTGCCAGTGCCTGTTTTGGACTTCACTAGGACATCCTTTCCTGCATCAAGATTCCACAAAGAACCACCATTATAAAAGTCAAAGGACTATTTTTGAGAAGAGTCTCACCTAGAAGCTAAAGACATATATCTTTTGGATAAATATATATATATATATATATATATGTTGCAACAGTAACTTCGCAGCATTGTAGCATCAATAAATAAAATACAGAAAGTGGTAAATTGCATGCCAGTAGTAAGATAGTACACATGCAAAGGAGTGAAGGGCTTGGTTGAGATAACCAAAAACTAGACCTTTCCCAAATCCAAACGTTGATCCGAAGCTAAATCCATGAGAGCAAGACAAGCATGTGCAAGCATGCTCTGTGAAAAAACAAAAGAGATTTGAAACATTGGGCTGACCTTTTAATTCCAGCAACTCTAAAAGCAAGTCAGACCCAAACTGGGCGGACTAAAAGCTAGTCACAGAAGCCAAGAGGTGAACCTGGCTCATTTTCAGCCCTTCATTGCAGGCAATGCCTGCATACAGGAGATTTTTTGCTTCAGAAGTCTTAATTCTGGCAACTCTAAAAGCCAGTCAAGTCAGGACCAAACTGGGCAGACAAAAGGCTAGTCACAGAGACCATAATGACTACCTGGTTCATTTCCAGCCCCTTGAGTGCAGGCAATGCTGGCATGCAGTAGATTTTATACTTCAGAAGTCAGCATGCTTTTCTTACTGATAACAAAAGAAAATACTTCTATTGATAAGGGCGAGGGAACAGAAACCAGGATACAATGCAGGATCCATTCTCAGTGAACTACACTCACAGTCTTAATGTTTCATATATTAACAAGGGTACAAGATCCACCTTTAAATGTGAACGAATTTGAAATTTGATCTACACTTTTCATGACAGACCCTTTCTATCATGTTAACAAATTTTACCCCATAAAATGAGGGGAAGTTACAGGAAAAGAAAAAGAAAAAAACAACGTAAATTCAGCTTAGAAGATAGAATATCCATGAGGGTTAACCAAATCAAACAGCCACTACATGCGACATCCTTATCTTACCCTCACTGATGCAAGAGCATCCGAGCATTCTACACATCCCGACCTCCCAATTATCACTCCTATAATCTTTTCTATTAATCCAACAATTGGATGGCCTCACTCCACCAGGATCACCAATGGATCTCCACCTATAGGGGACCAACATGACCCCTATCTAGGCATGTCCCAGCTGAAGGAGACTATGACGATGATGATGTGCTCAGCCAATTGAAGGAGATCATGTTACGTCCTCTCGGTGCAATCATTTTAGTGTGCATGCACTCTTCACATAGACAGTAGTAGTACCATGCACATGCATGTGGGTTGTGAAAAGAAGAGAATATGAAAAACTCTTTTTTTTTTTTTTTTTGGTGTATTGGCCGAGGAAACTACAGCCATAGCTATACTTGCATGTATTATGTTGGAACTGTGCAAGAGGTATGTACAGTCAATAAAAGCTATATCCCTTGCTCTGGTTTGGGTCTATGTTTTGTGTCATGTAATCCATGTAATATTGTTAAATTTTGTGGACTCAATCCATCAGTTGATGTAATAAATTGATTAATTTCTTTATTTATCAATAAAATCATGCTTTGCTTTCATGAAATGAGTGTTATTTTACTAATTCATGCACATGACCACTACATATGACATAATGGTTCATGAGTTGAACCGGGTCCCATTAGTATATTAGATGTGATATATGTGCATGGATGAGATCCACACGCGGGAGATATATGTCACAAATCTTATACTTAAATAGCTTCACAACCAGTAATGAGACTGGGCATCTCATTTGATAAGGTTGCAGCACTTTGATCACTATGAAATAGTGTGATTTGTCTCGATCATCAGAATGTAAGATTCTGGATCATGGTGCTGGTACATTAGATGTATTGAAGGACCATGAGATGCACCTTATGGAATTCCGTCTCAATAATAAGGTATGCTCTCATAATTCCCTAGCAATAGGCTCTCAATCCTGAGACATTGACGAACTCAAGTTTCTATCTATTCATTTGCTTTGAGTCACCAATGAGTGAGGCGGACTATAGGTTAACACCTCGGTGTCTTGGGTATATGGTAGTAGAACTGTGGGAACGTTGAATGATTAAGATGGAATCTATCTCTATTATCCCCTTGTGCCAATTAATGGATTTGTCATTAGTAAGTGCGCACCCATCTCAATTAAGAGTTAATTGGATGGTACTGATGATTACTGTGATTAATTGGGCTCAAGGATAATAAGATGTGGAACTTAGATTGGAAGAGACGGACTTATTCCAATTGATCCACGGATATTGATAGAGGGGCCTACTTGTGGTAATTGAGAAGTTTAGGGTCTTCATTGTAATTTATTCCTAAGACTGGAGTGCAATTGCATTTATATAGTGGTGTTATTTGCAATTAACTGTGGGCCCGGATTGCACATGAGATGTGGGGTCGCAGTGTTCCAGTTGGAGCCAGCTTTCTAAGGAATCCCTAGTGGTCCCCACGCTAGCCCAAGTTATTGGAAAATACTAATCTAACTCGAACTCTAGAAAGAAGGGATAAGAAAGGAAAAAGTTGCTAATTGCTTTAGAAGTAAGACTTCTATTTCAATTAGACAAGGGAGAGATTTGGAAGTCTATAAAATCTCTTGGACGTCCAATAAGACTCACCCTCACGCCCAAAACCCTTTCGTGCAAGAGTTGCACGAGTTATTCTCTTCTCCTTTCTTCTAGTTCCTTGGAGTTTCGAGTTGAGATTTTCTCCTGAAGATTCCACCATTCTTCTTGAGAAACGAAATCCTATTCGGGGGTCATAGCGTGGAAGGCTAAGAGGTGTTGAAGAAATCCATTAGAGCACTGCGGATCTCCAAAGGTATGATCTACTTCTTGCATGTCGTAGATTATTTTGGATGTTTAGTGCTGGTAGAATTTTTACTGTACATGGTCACGAGATTGAGGGTAACGCATCCTGGATTGGGTTTTGGTCTTATGTATAGTTGATCCCTGTGTCAAGTGGATCAAAAGTTTTGAAAATCTATCCACGAGACCCACCGACTTCCAACAATTGGTATCAGAGCCATACCTCATCTCTAATCATGTTAGATCAGTAATCTTGTTCTAATCTTCGCATGAGATGCGAAGAGGATAGAGCAAGGGCTATGATAGGATAGAGAAGACTGAGAGAGTTAAAGTTGCGGATCTCCTCTTTGTTTTGCGATGGATTCAGGTATGCCCAATATTGGTTGTCTTTCATAATACAAATCAATCCGTCAAAATGCAAATCCAATCCGATAAAGTTTTTCCTAAGGGGCCATTTTAGCTTGCAATTGTATCAGAGCCATGGATTTCCATTGATAGGGTTGGATTTGCATCAAGGGGGTTTACAGTTTATAAAAAAAAAAAAAAAATTTTTGGCCGGCGACATATGTTTCAGGCAAGGCCACGCGGCGCTGCGACTGCGCAGTCGGGCGCTGCTGCACAGCCGCGCCCAGTCTTCTTGCAGAAACAGAGCAAGACAAACACAAAAAAAAAAAAAAATTTTGGATCGCAGCGCAGTGGGGTGCTGCGCTGCAGTGGAACCGGCAAGGGCGCTGCCCTGCAGCAGCGCAGCAGGGCGCTGCGCTGCAGCGGAGCAGCGGCGCAGCAGGGCACTGCTGCTGTTCCAGCGGCAGCGCCTAAGAATAAAAAATAAAAAAAAAAACGCCGTCGCCGGAAATGTTTACAACCGGCAAAAGATCAAAAACAGCGTCGTCCGAGCGCCAGCCGTTCCTTGCGGCCAGAATCATTGGCATCGGAAGAGGGATAAGCCGGAGAGAAATAAAACCGATTGCCCCTGTTTTCGGGAGGAAGATGAAGTTGTGTCGGGTCAGGTCTCAGGTCGTTTGGACCTGACCCGACCCGACCCGGTTAAGTTTATTAAAGAAAATGAACTGGGTTAACGGATCCGATCCGACTCGACCCGACTGATCCGGCCTGTGTTCTATGTGGTCAGGTTAGTCTGACCCGACCTGACCCGACCCGAACGGACCCGGTTCATTTATATAAAGTCAGGTCAGTTTGACCTGACCCGATCCGACCCAACTGACCCGGTTCAACTGGAATTAAAGTAATTGGGCCTCAGATTCGGGTTTTGACTGACCCGGGTCGACTGACCTGGCCCAGCCCAACATAACAGAATATATAAATGGCAGGTCAGGTCCGACCCGACCTGACTTGGGCTTTCCAGTTATTTCATAGGTTAGTTCCGACCTAGCCCAACCTGTCAAGCCCGACTGGACTGAACAGGTTATTTTATGACTTGGGTCTGACCCGACCCACTGGCCTGGCCTAATTTGAATAAAGTATTATTAATTTTTGATAATTGTATGTTTTGAATAATTGGGTCATTATAAAATTGATCTGTTCCCATCAGAACCGTCCATTTGATACATTTAAATGCTGTAATCATTCTGATGGGACTGGATCATTTAAATGTGATCAGATCAAGGCCAGATCAAAGAAAAATGAACAATCAAAATCTTATTTTGATCATTACGGACACATATGATATCGGATTTTCGATCCGTTTCTTTTGTTGTGTTCCTTATGATGAGATCTACCATATTAGTGAATTAATTCCCGATCCAATGGTTCAATGATAATATCATAAGGTTTTATGCATGTTTAACTCATTTAAATTCATGTTTTCCGCTTATTGTTTACATGATTAATGTTGTTTGAATTATAATTTGTTACATGCATGAATGTTTGATAAATAAATTAGTGTCATAGGTTTCAATTATGAGTTAACTAGGCAGTCACCAAAGTGGCCTAGTTATGATGAAACTCATGTTTCAATTATTGAATTAGAGATACCATAAATGACACTAAAATTGCAACTTCACTTAAAAGATAGATAATCGACCCAAAGGAGTTTATCTTTCGATTATTTGGAGATTGGGATAAAACACATTAAAGATGTTTTGTGAATTCGTGTTGATCTATGCCCAAAGGTGGGATCTCACTTATTCACTTAATAAATTGTGGTTTTATCAAATAAATGAGAATAATAAATTTAACATGTTACATTTGACCCAAAGGTTATTTGTAATGATGTAAAATTATTATTTCTGTTGCAAGTTTCCCTTTAAATTCAAAAACATTATAGAATTGTGAGAATAATAGTTTATCTCTTCTTTGACAGCTTCTTCCTCCAGATCCTTGTCTCTTCCCTCATGCTTAGGAACTATTCCTTCATTAGACGGATCAAACTACCCTGACTGGTTAGACATGCTGTCATTAACCATAACTTTTCTAGACTTAGAGATGGCTTTAGATGAACCCATGCCTCCTGCGCCTACCGAACAGAGCTCTGAATATGAAAAGGCCAAATATGATCAGTGGCACAAATGTGATAAAAAATGCCAAAAGATTATTATGACTTCAGTCTCTAAGAGTATTAGGGGATCGCTTGATCAAGGAAAACATGCCAAGGAACTCTTAGATGAAATTAAGTCACAATTCGAAGTGACAGACAAGGCATTAGGTGCCACCTTAATGAATAAATTGACTAACATGCAGTACGATGGGATAAAAGGAGTTAGGGAACATATCCTACTCATGACCAACCTAGCATCAAAATTAAAGGATGTTGACATGAGTATTTCCGATGGATATTTGATCCAATTCATTCTGAACTCCCTTCCCCCTGCATTTGGCCCATTTAAAGTAACATACAATCAGAGCTCTAGTCGGTGGACCATTACTGAGTTGATCACACGATGTGATCAAGAAGAGAGGAGGCTTAAAGTCGAAGGGCAACTTCAGGTAAACTTTGTCTCCCATGCTAAGGGCAAGAAAGGTCCTAGAAAATTCAAAACTAATGCCAACATGCCCAAGGTAGATCCGAAAAGTAAGAAACCGGTGAAGAGTAAGGGAAAGAAGGGATCCGAAAAATGTCACTTTTGTGGCAAGAAAGGACATTTCAAGAAGGACTGCCTCAAAAGAAAGAATTGGTTTGAGAAAAGAGGTAAGCAAAGAAAATTATCTCTTGTATGTGAAACCAATATTATTAATGTCCCATCCAATACATGGTGGGTCGACTCTGGTGCAACCGTTCACATTTCTGGTTGTATGCAGGGATTCCTTTCAACCCGGAGGCCAAGTGATGGAGAAAGAGCCATCGTTATGGGAAACCGGAAGGAGTCAAGAGTCGAGGCAGTAGGCACGTATAGGCTGGTGCTAGATACAGGATTTGTTCTGGATCTGCTGAACACCTTTTATGTTCCGGATATTTCCCGAAATCTGGTTTCTATTTCAAAGTTGGATGTAAAGGGATTTGTGTTTAACTTTAATCAAGGATCTTTGAAACTTTTCCACAATAATATAATGATTGGTAGTGGTTTATTATGTGATGGCTTGTATAAGTTAAGGTTAGATACTTTATACACACAATCACTAACTGCACACCATGTTACTTGTGGGATGAATGTTGGCATGAAGAGAGGACTAATAAAAGAGAACTCCCCTAAGTTGTGGCATAAACGGTTAGGACACATCTCGAAAGAGAGGATATTGAGATTGGTGAAAGACGGGTTATTACCAACCCTTGATTTCAGTAATTTTGGTGTCTGTGTTGACTGTATTAAAGGAAAACAGACACAAACAGTCAAGAAAACTGCCATACGAAGTTCTGAACTCCTGCAGTTAATTCATACGGATGTTTGTGGAAAAATTGATATACCTTGTTTCACAGGAGAACAATATTTCATCACATTTATAGATGATTACTCACATTTTGGTTTTGTCTATCTTATTAAAGAAAAGTCTGATTCTTTGACTATGTTCAAACTATTGAAAGCAGAAGTGGAAAAAAAATTAGATAGAAAGATCAAAATCGTGAGATCAGATCGAGGTGGTGAATATTATGGTAAGTACACTGAAACAGGTCGTAATCCAGGCTCGTTTGCTAGATTCCTAGAATCCGAAGGTATTGTTGCCCAATATACAATGCCTGGAACACCTCAGCAGAATGGAGTGGCTGAAAGAAGGAATAGGACTCTTTTAAATATGGTTAGGAGTATGGTTAGCAACACATCGTTACCTGCATTTATGTGGGGTGATGCACTAAAGATGGCCATGTATATTTTAAACAGAGTTCCTACTAAAGCAGTTCCTAAAACTCCTTTGGAGTTATGGACTGGGAGGAAACCCAGCTTAAACCATTTTCGAGTTTGGGGTTGCCCATCTGAAGTGCGGGTTTATAACCCACAAGAAAAGAAGTTAGACCCTAGAACAGTAAGCGGATATTTTATTGGTTATCCAGAGAGGTCTAAAGGGTATCGATTTTACTGTCCTAATCATTCAACAAGAATAGTTGAGTCCAATAATGCTAAGTTTTTGGAGAATCATGAAAACAGTAGGAGTTCTGAGGCTAGAAATATTGAATATAAGGAGACTAGAAATGAGCCTCAATCCTCTTCTCAAGGTGGATTAATGATTCCACTTGATATAGAGGTTTTCTCAGAACGATCTGTTATTCCGATTCCTCAAGATACACAACCAACTTTTGAAATACAGTCACCTATTATTGAAGAACATCCAGAGGAATTGAGAAGGTCAACTCGTACGAGAAGACCAGCTATTTCAGATGATTATTTTGTGTATCTCGAAGAATCAGATATTGGAATTAAAGAAGATCCAAAGACTTTTAGAGAGGCAGTAGAAAGTAAAGATTCTGATAAGTGGTTAGACGCTATGAATGAAGAGTTAGAATCCATGTTTATAAACGAAGTTTGAGATCTCGTTGAACTACCTGAAGGGTCCAAAACAGTTGGTTGTAAATGGGTCTTTAAGACCAAAATGGACTCTAAAGGGAAAGTTGAACGATTTAAGGCCCGACTTGTAGCTAAAGGATTCACTCAGAAAGAAGGTATCGATTATCATGAAACCTACTCTCCGGTGTCTAAGAAAGATTCATTTAGAATTGTTATGGCACTTGTAGCTCATTATGACCTAGAGCTATATCAGATGGATGTAAAAACTGCTTTCTTAAATGGGAATCTAGTACATCATACTTGTGGGGGACATAAGATACCAAAAATAAACACAGCGCACAATATATCATCTTTCCATTTGACTTAATTCTTTCTCCCATTTAAGTCCGAACATCTGCCGCCCAAATGGTACAATGAGATTATAATGAAGAACCTGCAAATGTTTAATTTGAAACTTAGTTTGCATTTTGCATTTGCACTCATCATTTTCTATAGAAGTTCTATTGGGTGCTTCAAACATTTTTGTTTTCATATAAATAATATTAGAGGGAATGCTAAAATGGTTACCTTGTCATTGATTGCACGCAGCTGTGCCTTGGGAGCCTCTGATTCTTTAACCCATTTGGCATCATGTTCATCCAGTCTTTTAGCTCATGCTTTTTTCAGGGACAATCGCCATTCATTGATTTTGCAACGTATTTCCTTGTTGAGTTCGACCCACTCAGGTGCACATCCATTTCTCATGAGAATCCTATACAAGGTGTCTTCTGCAGGATCAGCATGTGGATTAGTCTTCAACTCCAGGGGCTTACCTTTCCCTGGTAAGTTCTCAAACTGGCCTTCTTCCATGGAATGCCATATTCTTTGCCTACTACATTCATAATATCAATTTCTGACCTGTTCAATGAAAATTTATCAAGATTCAAACTTATTCTTGAGGTGACACATGGTTGAACAAAATATGAAATATGAAAGAAAGCCCAAGTCCTCTTCAAAATACCATCAGTAGAAGAGGAAAGCAGAATAAACTCGGTTTTGAAAAACTGACTAGACATCCCAAACCATAACTCCATTTGAAGTCCCCACATATAATGTGTGCATGTAATTATACAGTTTGAAAAGAGAGAGACTGGAGAGAGAAGCTCTGCGGTTCTTTAGTTCCCATAGTGGTCTATTTATATTCGTTTTTTATACCAAGAGGATAACTTAAAATTTTAACTGCAGATATCCAAACCTTATTGTTCTAACAACTTACCAATTAGTTTACAGCATGATTATGGGTCATTTACCAATGGGCATCTATGCTGCTGGCTATACATTAGACAGCCTTCTCAAAATGATGCTTGGGAATCAACCTTGAACAATTTGCATTTGAAGAAATGATGCTAGTCACAGACTCACATGGTAAGGCCTTTGTGAAATATCGGCAATTTGGAGATTTGATGGCATATGGGCAACGGTGATGACTTTGAGATCATAGGCTTCTCATATAGAATAACAATCCACTTCAATATGTTTGATGAGCTCATGAAATACTGGATTGATTGTGATGTCAATAGCACTTATATTATCCATTTATCCACATTTAAGTGGTCTAGGACAATTATGAGGAAAGCAAAGCTTGAAAAGTGAACCATGGAGAAGATGATTTTGGATCAAACGGATGACATAGCTTGATATTCAGCCCCTATTTCGGACTTTGAAACACAATCATGTTTCTTACATTTCAATGACATCAATGAATTGGCAAAGTGCATACATTGACTTGATGTTGGTTGTCAAGAATTGGGACATCCAGCCCATATGAAAAACATAAGACAGTAAGTCAGTAACCGTGAGTTCCCCTGATGTAATGAAAAATGCGGTGAACTGCTGCTGGATGGAATGTTGTAGATTTGTCATGAATTAACAAAAAATGTTAACAGTGTGGGCAATATGAGGTTTGGTGACGGTTAAATAAACTAAACTCCCAGCAAGCTTCTACTACAAAGTTGGCTGAGAATTTAACTGTCTTCCTTGCTATATTTGTCATTGACTTCTAATGGAGTTTCAACCAGACTTTGAATCTTACAGTCGGGCCATCGTGATGATATCAGTTCCATACTTGAGTAAAACCCTCGGAGTTTTTCCATGTAACTTTGTTTTTACCAATAACGAAACAGACGTGACCATTTTCAGAACAGAAAATTTGTTAATTTCTAGAATTCTAATATTACACACACTAGCCCCATAATAAGTGGAAAAGAAATATGATTGAGGGAGGGGGTTATTTAAAACACACTTGTAATTAGAATTGAGGGGAAAATTAGAACTTCCAGAGGACGCGGTTGATAACAGAAGGATCCTGTATTTTCCACAAGGAAAAGCACACGTTTTTTAAATTATTTTTCGGTGATGGAGAGGGTTAAGCAAGTCCAATAGGGAGGGTGGAAGTAGGATTCTGCGCTTTCGCATTGCACAGAGATGCCCACAGCCAACCCCATATTTCACTACTTTGAATACATCCCGAAATGGATTTCTTGAATTTGATAAGAAAGGCCACATCTTTTGTGAATTAATTAGAAACCCAATTGAAAAAATCTCACAAAGGATCGAAAGCAGCCAATCAATCAATCAAAAGAAGCTAAAAAAAAACCCAACAACACCTCATAGGCAATTCCACAAACATACACTAGGCAATCAAACTTCCCTTCTTTTTATCTGAATTGATTCGTGTACGAGGGGGTGTATATAAATTGAATTGAGGAATAGATATGTTATACCTGATAGCGTTGGATCGACCACAGAGCTCGGGAGGTAGCTTGCGATCGTTAACGGTGTCGATAACGGCGGATAGACGGTCAAAAATCTTCTTCCCGAGTTTGGGCGCTTCCAGGGGAGGAGAACGATTAGATGAAGCCCATCTTGGCCTGGGCTTGGTCCTTGATTCGACGACGAGAAACTGGAGATGGAGACGTGGGTTTCTCGTCATCATCCGAGCCATGGGCGGAGCGGAGCACCACCTCTCCTTCCTCTGTTTTTCTCGGTGCCTCTCAATTTCAACAACTGCCACTTTAAAGGAAAGGGCCTTGCTAAACATACACTGAATTTATCTCTTCTTACACTACTTCTTTTTATACACAATGAAGTAAGTGAGGGGGTTTAGTTTTCTTTTCTTTATACACACTACATTTCCATATTATACCCCCACCCAACTAAATTCCTCTTTCTCTACACCAAAAATCCCTCTTTCCATTTCCCTTTCTTCCCCAAGGGTTCCTCTCTATTCTTCCTCCATTCCCTTTTTTCCCCAAGGGTTCCTCTCCAATCTTGAAGGTAAGCTTTCATCTCTTCTCTACCATTGCCACAGTTGTTCTACATTATATTCTCTACCATTCTCAAAGGAATTATCTTCTTTAAGGTATTCTCTTCTCTTCTCCACATATAATTCATTACAATGGGTTCTTGCATGTTTAGATTGTGATAGTAGAATACATTTTTCCCTACATTCCGCTGTGTGCTCATGCATCCCGTCACCATCCCGTCGCCATGTTCGGCCCTGCGTGGCCGAACACAGTGATATTGTTCGGCCATACGGGGCCGAACATATGAAAGATGTTCGGCCTCTGTTGGCCGAACATGACTAGGTTATTCGGCCACTCAGGGCCGAACCATAGTAAACAGGTTCGGTCATGTATGGCCGAACACATTCAGTGTGTTCGGTCATACAGGGCCGAACACAATGAGGACACTGTACCCCCACTGAACTAACAACTGATTGAATTACTTGCAGATATGGCTAGTAGTTCTAGAGCTCATCCAATAGCTTCTGAAAGAAGGCGTCGTCAACGCGTTGAAGAGCCAATTATTGAAGAGCTAGAACAACCAGAAGTCCCGGAGAATGAAGATGAGGAGGTGGAAGAGGATGAAGAAGATAATGGAGAAGAAATGGTTGGGCCGACTGACCCTTCGATCTTGAAGAGTTTTCAAACACATGTTGCAAAATTTATTTGGAATGGAAAGGTATGTTTTATATATTTTCCATATAAATGTGATCTCTTCTTTCATCTTTAATGTATATGCATATTTTCAGGACCGTCTTCCGCTCAAGTGTTTGAGTCATGGGCAAAAAGTAAGGATGTGGTATCTGAACGTGTCTGATTTATTTAAACAGAAGATTGATAGATCTGGTATAGCACCGTTGATCAGGACTTCTTACAAATCTGTTGATAAGAGCCTTGTGTTAGCATTTGTAGAAAGGTGGCATCCAGAGACAAATACGTTCCACATGCCTTTTGGAGAGATGACCATCACGTTAGATGATGTTGCCACCATTCTTGGGATCCTAGTGACGGGGATAACTATTTCGTATAATGATGATTTTGGATTTTCTGAAGCTAAAGAACTATTACACCGAGCATTAGGAGTTCGACGCTCGGAGACTCATGATGAGCTTGCACAGGTGCGGGGTCATTCAGTAAGGTTAGAGTGGCTAAAGAATAAGTTTGATGCAGTGACAGATTCTGATGGAGAAGTAGCCATTGACCGGGCAGTGAGAGCTTATTTGCTATATATATTTGGGTGTACACTGTTTAGTGACAAAAGTGGCACACGCGTTTCGGTCATTTATCTTCACTTCCTCATGGATGTTGATGATGTGGCTTCATATGCATGGGGTGCTGCTACTTTGGCCTATCTTTATCGGCATTTGGGGTTAGCTACTCGGTATGAAGTGAAACAAATAGCCGGGTATCTATCACTCCTGGAAGCATGGATATATGACCATTTTCCATGTTTTGCTCCTAACCCAAATCTCATGTACATTCAACATGACCCTAGAGCATTATTATGGCAACCGAGCAGAGAGTCAAATAAAGATGGTCGCCTTCAATCATTACGAGAAATTATTGACGAAATGGGCAATGATAAGGTATTGCGTTTCTCACTAGTAGTAATTTCAAATTAATCTGCATTCTTGTATTTATGTGCTACTAAAGATCTATGTAAATTGACGCAGGTTACTTGGGATCCATATCGTAATTCAAGGCAACAACATCCATTATATGATTTTGCATTCTACTCTGGATGTATTAGGTGTTTGGAGGTTGTGGAACTGTACCACCCAGAGAGAGTGTTGAGGTAATTTGGAAGACTGCAATCAGTTCCTCCAGCACCATTGACTCCAAACCGGGCACATCGAGGTCTTAGTGCTCAGCAATATCAAATTGCACATCAATGGGTCGATCAGCAATGGCAAAGATGGGAGAACCATGTATTATCACCCGCAAACCGAAGTCGGCCTGTCAGATTTCCATCTGATTGTGTTCCCCATTATATGAGCTGGTCCACACAGATATCATGGAGGACAGTACAAAACCCAAGGTATCGATCCAGGTGGGGGCAAAGAAATGAGGCAAGTGGGGCGAGCACGTCTGCAAGTTACGAACAACGTTGTCAAGAAGCACTAAGTATCACTGAGCCACTAACAGAAGCCGACTTCTATCGTGACCCACAGGGGATGTACGCTAATGTTGATCGCATGCGCCATGTCTTAAGGGGACTTTCACTTCAAGAGCTGCAACGAATTGTGAGGGATCCCAATATGACTTCCAGTACTTACACACGCCGGAGTAGGAGTGACAGAGGTTGATGTGTCCATGCTGTTGTTTTTTGTTTAAGATGGGGTCCTTTATTTTTTGTACATGGAAGCAAGTCTGTAAACAGTTCACAAATTTCATATATGAAATTAACAACTGTACTGCTACTAATCAAAGTTGCATGTTATCTTCTAAATGAGGACATTGAGTTACATTCAATATTGATTACATCCCAAATGTGTTACGTGCTACAATAAGTTCACCCAATCTCTATCCTTTCACTTGCTGCTATATTTGAACCGACAAGCTCTTTGAAATGCTCAATGCGACCAGTGTATGCAGTTGCCCATTCACTTGCACATGGAAGATGAAATTTACGCCACTTGTTCACAATCGGTGGAATTGGATGGCCTGGTTCCAAGAACAGCTGCAACATAACAGAAGTTAGAAGATTTATATGAAAATAATAAAATGTTTTTTAAAAAAAATTGATTGTGGAATAATAACCTGAACAAAGTGATTGTTGTTTACAAAACCAATCGCTATCTCCTTGTGAGATACTCTTGACGGTGGCACAGACCAAAGAGGCAGAAAGGTAAGACATTGTTGCATGCTAAAGTGGAATAATACCACATTATAATGAAAAGCGATAATATGCCCCATGTATGGCATAGTCATCCAATGGGAATAACTGGGATAATTATCATAATATGACAATGCCTCAATCAATTCCTGAACTCCGTTTTCAATCCCATAAAGTTGTTGATACTCGTTTGAATGGGCAAGTAATTCATTTACTAAATCTCTCCTAACCCGTGACCAATCATCTTCGGTTAGCCCAAGTAGCCCTGCAATGGCTCTGAAGCCACAGTTGCCATCAGCTGCAACGTCTTTTATGACGCGTATGTAGTCTTTTATCCCATCTGGAAATTGCTCACGGTAAGAAATAGTAGGCTGTGATCTTGTGTGATGCACCTTCGCTTTTCCTTTCTTTTTAACTATACCATGTACAGTTGCCTTGCTATGAGCAGCTTTCGCTTCGTTAAATACAGGAGAGTAACTATCATGTGCAGATTGCGATATCTCAAAGGCGCTTGGATCACGCCGGGTCGATGTATTAGCCTTAACAGATGGGCGACCTCGAGCTTTTAATTTCACTTCTGGTTCTATTAAGAAAGTACTATCCAGTTCATATAACTCTCTCAACTTCCTTAACATTTGCAATTGCCTTGTATGATCACCCTCATTAAAAGCCCTTTCAACTAACACTAACTCCGCTTTAACATCCAAAGTAGGCCTCTTCAGTGCACTGTTAGGCAACATATCAAGCTTACACCAGTGAGGATGTACGCAACTGAGAGGAATTGGGCGTTGTTGATAAACATATTCTCCAATCTCATGGTCACAAGGTAAACCATGTGTACGACGAAGGATGCACATGCATGAGACCGGATCAGTTCCAACTTGTTCGGCTCTTTTTCTTTCTGACAAAATTTTATCCAATGCATTTTTTGAGATGTTGCCGCAAAGGTCATTGAAATCAGAGGGCTTGAAATTGTGTTGCACAACTGTTTTACTTTTTTCAAATGATGCTTTTATACTAGTATGTTGCAGTTGGAGCAGATTATGGATTTTTATCCAGTTTGATTCAAGATCTCCTTGACATGATCCAAGTTGTCTTTTTAATTGTGCATGTGAACTCTCGGCCCTGTAAGAAAAATAAACACTATTAATTCATATGGATATATTACATAATAAATGTAACTCAATCAATAACAAACATTCACATTACCTATTCGATGTAGTATTCCCCAAATGTAAACAATTATCTGCCCATGCAGACACAAATTTTTCCTTGTATGGATCTAACCATGTGTTCTTCACATACTGCAGTGCTTCGGGATAAGTACAAAAATCCTTACGTAGCCTACCAAAAAGTTCATTATACTCTTCTTCTGTGGAAGCAGACATCACCATATTCCAACTCATATTAAACTTGTCCCACATTTTCTTGGTTTCAAACAACTTTTTACATTTACTTAAGACATTCTTATTAATGTGCCAAGTACATAATAAATGAGTACTCTCCGGAAATACACTGTCGATGGCCTTCATGAGCCCCAACTCTCTGTCGGTGACAATGACTCCAGGAAGAACACAATTAGCGTCAACAATGATAGAACGCAAGACTCTCAACACCCATGCATAATTATCTTCACATTCAGCTTAGAGATAAGCAAAGCATACGGAAAATATCATTTCTATGGACGTAACCCCAACAATCTCCAAGAGAGTCGTCTTGTACGTGCAATCCATTATCAAGACATGTGGAAATGCACGCAACAATTCTAAGCTGGTTGGGTGTGTCCAACAAATGTCCCTGAGGGTGTCAGTATTATCACAATTCCTATGCCATTCAATGTACTTATGCTCTGCCAATTTGCATAGGAGTTGTTGCATTTGACTTCTCCTACCCTGTTCAGTGATTTTCTGCCTATAACGTGCATTGTAGATAGTCTTCATTGTTGTTACATTTAGTTCACTTCTTTGTTTTAATGTAACCAAAATATCTTTTGGCCTAACCATACTCTTTGACAGATCAATTAACAACTTCGTCTCTTCCTTTGATAATCTCCCTGCAAATGAGTGCCCTTCTAGATACTCGGCAGCCGAGTGATTATGAACACCACACACAACTTCCAACATCCAATTATCACATGTAGCCAACTTCTTGCACTTTAATGTGAACGGGCATCCACATTTCTTTGATCCTGTTTGCTTGATCTTCTTTTTAGGAGTCCCTTTGTTATTGGACTCGCACACATTATAATATCAAAATCTCTCACATGCAAGGGTAATTCTTGGTTTTACACCAACCCCACCTGCATTTGAGGCCCTAATCACAACAACAATACCATTTCTCTTGCCAACATCACGAGCCCACTTGATTAAAGCATCCCGGCTCTTGAATATCTACACAAAAAAAACATTCATTTTTATATATTAACGGATGCAATTAAATTACAAAATTATTCAACTATGCGCCTTACCTCATGAGTAGTAAATTCACTCGTATAATCCATAACACATTCATCAGTCACTCGGCTGCACTGTATAGACGGACCATCCTACAAATGAAAATAAAATGGAATGTTAACACATATACTATGTTCAGCCCTGAATGGCCGAACTAACAGGTATTGTTCGGCCACATTTGGCCAAACATAATAGATACGTTCGGTCATTAATGGCCGAACACATTTGATGTGTTCGGCCAATAATGGCCGAACACACCTAATATGTTCGGCCATTTTGGGCCGAACATGTTTAGTATGTTCGGTCATTACAGACCGAACATATGAAACGTGTTCGGATTTCCGGGACCGAACAGAGCACGAGCATGCAGAGAATTTAAAAAAAGAAACAGAAAAGGAATGTATAAATTTCAAACAAACTCACCTTGTCACTGTCATTCTCATTGAAAACAACTATTTGAGTGTTAATCTCCTCCTCCATTACACTATTTAAGTGTTGATTGATGTTTGCTAGGACAGAGAGTAATGAAAAGGGAAGATAATGCCAACTTGTACTCTTAGATAATGATGTTCTATTTGAAGGAAGGTGGAAGAGGGAAGGAGAGGGTCTTAGGGATGGTCTCTTGCATGGAAGAGGTAAGAGGGAAGAGGGAAGAAAGAAGAGGAAAGATACTCTTGGAGGAAAAAAGGGAAGAAGGATGGAAGGGAAGATGATGGAAGAGTGTGTATGAAAAGAAATAATGGGCTAATGTTGCAAGAGACAAGGGCATTTTAGTCCTTTCATGCATGGACAAAACTGTAAAAAAAAAAAACAAACAAAATTTTGGTGTAAGAAGAGAGAAAAACTGTTTATATTTAGAAGCTCCCTAAAGGAAAAGTCCGAGCATGTAAGTTTTACTCTCCTTCCTCTGTTTTATTCGGTGCCTTTGTATAACTTAACTCTCTTCAGGGCCGAGCATGTAAGTTTTACTCTGATCAAAATAATCTTACAAATTATGTCACTCCAATTGGAGTTAAATCTATCTATAATATCGATCATGATTAAAATGTTTGATCAAAATTAAAAGAAAAACCAGAATATTTTATATCCCAATGAATAATTCCCAATGTCACAAAAAATTTGTATTAATTTCTTACTTCTTATAAAGATTTATAATTTTTCAAGAATTTTTATTTCCTAATCTTTGAACATTGTCATTGAAAAAACTTTCATTACGATCAGTTTATAAAATTAGTTTTGTTTTTAAATCTTAACCCCTAATGATACTATAATGACGAAAAATGATTCCATTTATACATAGGGATTTATTGTAAGAAACTTATATGTTTTGGATTTTAATAAAAGTATGGTTGAATTCTCCGAATCTTTTATTGTGCATGGCATGAGTTTTGAATCAATTAAGTGGCATTCTTGTTTGGGCTATATAGGAAAAGAAAGAATGATTCGGTTGGCTAAGGAGGAATGCTTGGATCTCTCACACAAGTACTGTGGGAAAAGCAACTAGAAAACCATTTCTTTAGGCTGAAAGATCCAAAGCCACCCTTGAAATTATCAACTCTGACATTTGTGGACCAATAAATGTCGCTAATAGACAAGGAACTGGATATTTTATTACTTTCATTAATGACTTTTCTCATTATAGTCGTGTGTTTTTTATTTCCCACAAATATGAGGTAATTGATTATTTCAAAATTTTTGCAAAAGAAGTTCAAAATAAGTTTCATAAAAACATCAAGACCTTAAGAACCGATCGAGGTGGAGAATATACTTTGGAGATTTTTAAAAATTTTTGCATGGAAAATGGTATTTCTCTACAGTTAACTATTATACTCTATAACAAAATGGAGTTGCGGAAAGATGGAATATGACTCTTATAGACATGGTAAGATCTATGATGGCTCATGCCAATTTACCAGTTACCTTCTGGGGTGATGCACTGCTAACTGCAGTATATATTTTAAACATATTCCCTTCCAAATCTGTTCCAAAACTCCATATGAGTTGCGGACCGGTAGGAAACCTTCTTTAGGAGATCTATGCCTTTAGGGTTTTTTAGGATATGTACTGCTCCCTCATTCAAATAAATTAGAACGTAAAACAATTCCAAATATCTTTGTGAGATATTCTAAGTTGTCAAAACGATATATTTTAGTTCATGAGGATGTTAATGGTAGATTGATTGAAATGGAATCTCGTGACGTAGATGTCTTCAAGTTTCAATACCTTGAAAAGAAGAAGACAAGGGTATCCATCGAACTTTTTGAAACAGATGATTCCGCCTTTCAGGGGAACCAACACCACCTGCTGGACTTAGTGGGAGAAATCCTACGAACTCAGAGGTAAGTGGAAGTGATCAAAATGCCCTTCGTCATTCTTCTCATGGGTTAATTCCCAAGAAATTTTTTGACATTGAGGGAACTTCTTATGCATACATTGCAATTGATGAGGATGAATCATGTTCTTATCAAGAAGCAATGGAATCAATAAACTTGAAGGAATGGATGCTCACAATGAATGATGAGATCAATTCTGTGCGTAAAAATTATGTGTGGGATCTAATAGACCTTCCCAAAGATATGAAAGCAATTACAAATAAATGGGTTTTAAAAATTAAGCAAAAGGTTGATGGTTCCATTGACAAATTTAAGGCTAAGCTTGCCGCTAAGGGGTTCACACAGAAAGATGGTGTGGATTACGAGGAAACTTTCTCCCTTGTGATGAGGTTTTCTTCTGTTTGTATGATTTTATCTATTGTGGCTCACATGGATTTAGAATTACATCAAATGGATGTTAAGACCGCCTTTTAAAATGGTGATCTTGAGGAGGAGATATATTTGAAACAACCAGTAGGATATGTGGAAAAGGGCCATAAAGATAAAGTTTGTAAACTCAATAAATCAATCTATGGCCTTAAATAATCCTCACGATAATGGTATAAAAATTTTCATAATGCATTCATGTTGAATAGTTTCTCCATGTGTTACCAATCCTTACCAAAGGAAGAAATGGAATCAAATAATCTACCATATTCCCTTCCCATTCATTCCCCCAGCTAATCAAGTTGCACTTCTTTTTAACAAGTGGCTGAAAGTAAGCAAGCTACCTTGGCCTCTTGGTAGGTCGTTCACTGTCCCCCTCCTTTTCGGTTTGATGGCGGTATGGTACTTGGACCTGAAGCTTCCCCAAATTCAAACGATTCAGGAGATAGTTTAGTTGCTCACCAGTTGCGGTACGGCACTTGAACTTGAAGCTACGATCAAATCTAATCGAATTTGATCCATTCAGATTCCACAAATCCAGCCAATTTGGTCTGGTCCTATCTAACCCAACCCTGGAACTTAAAACGATTCGCCTGTTTTTGGTGGTGGAACAGGGAGAAAGGAGGTCGTGCCCATTCTCTCTCTGGGCACAAGCAGGAACATCAAAATCTCAGACCGGATACATGTACATGACGGAACAACGTATCATAGAATACATGATCTGATTTGATAGGTTGCCTGTAGAAATAGTTGACCGACCGCATAACAATTCTTTCTGGTGTGTAGTGCAGGCTCCAAAGTGTGCTCTCGAATGATCATAGTACGGCTACTCATGAAATATCAAATTAATCGGTAGATCTCACTTCCCATAGCCGGAAGGGATAGCGTATTTACAAAAGAGAGAGTGCACTTAAGCTGTCATGTGTCATTCTCCTTCTTGAATGGCTATGGATGGCGAGGATCTATTATTAATCAAGTGTTAACATAGACCACTAGCCATTTTTGGCCTAGGGCAAATGATGGATAGCTTGATTTTCATTGAAGGTCCCACAAAAATTTTAAAATAATTTTTTATAATGTAATTTTTTTAAAAAAATTTCTCAAATATATGAGGAACCAACAATTGAAAATTGACCTAGGAGCTGTTTAAAGCGTTCTAAATAATATGGACCATTTGGATCGTAATTGTGGACCCATAAGGGAGGGCTCCAAAGAAAAATAGATACAAAAAAATCACACGTGATTCTTATTATCCATGATGAATCAAGATGCCAAACTTGACCGTCTAGTCATTTTAGGCTTTATGAAGAGACTATAAAGTTTGAATTTTGCAAAAGGGGAATAAAAGTATGAATTGTATAGACTCCTTTTTTTTCTTTCTTGAAGACATCTCAAAATTAATAAGGCATCAACGTCTGGATTTTGACCACATGGCCTCTTTGGACATTCTTAACATGATTAAGTATCCGGATTGTCATTGTTGGACCTGTAAGGTAGGTTTTTAAAGAAAACCCTATTATCTCTAAGTTACCACCCATTCACTATTCATCCCCCTTTTGCTTAAGCTCGCATTTCTGGTATTAAAGTTGGAGGAAGAGGGGAAAGGTCTGACAGGGCTTCTTGGTGATTGTGAGGACCGTTCAAGCATTTTGAAGAATCAACTTTATAATGAGAATAATTACCAAATCTAGACTTTCCATGAATCTGAAGAAAACTAACACGGAATCTCTCCAATGACCGTTTCCAAACGTGCACTTAAAGACATTTGGAGTTAAAGGTATGGACTATGGAAGTCTACAATGGAACCATTTATTGAAAATTCAAACTAGTCAAAATGACCTCTTTTCTCATGTACCAGATACATCCTTAGTTTTTATAATAGCTGTAGTTAGTCACATTATAAGATTAAGAATAGGATAAAGAAGATATTGAGCATAGTCATGCATTAATCATATTGTTAATTATCTAATCAATCCTACAATAAGAATAATTTTTATTGAAGTAAAATTTAAGAATATATTTTACAATATCGCTAATCATTTTATTTGAATGATTTGGATTTTTCACTCAAAGGAAATATGAGGGTGATGCTCAAGGATTTAAGCCAGATAACAATTTACTTTTCATAATCACCAATACTAAAATCCCATCTTCTCAATAATTGCTTATGCGTCACACTCACAGTACAACAAGACCCACATCACCACATAGGCTAAGTCATCGACTGCACTTATATAAGCTATCTCATGTCATTTTCTTTCGTCAATGGATATGGATAGGGTAGTGGAAGTCCACAGTAGTCACTAGTCAGTAGGCCTGCTTTTTAAAAATCCCAACGACTAAAATTGAAAGCCTTACCATATAGGATTTCAAGGTGAGATTAGTTAAGCTTATAATTTTTCGTTTTGGGGTTTTTTTTTCCTGCTAAGGGGCCAGTTGTAAGATGTTTTCACATCTAAAAAAATAAAAATTCGCGCATGTAAGCGATAGATAGATTGCGCAAGTGAGGTATAGTAACTTACACTTGTAAGGGAGGTTATTGCGTCTTACCAGTAAATTAAGATGTCAATTTCAAAATTAAGCTTATAAGTTTTTGATAATAAATTAAGGTTAGAGTGAATATTTGGTCTAGTACATAATATGTTAAAATCTTCTAGTGGGATCAACTTACATTGAATAAGAATATGAAAATATCCTAAAAGTAAAAGGATACTTATTTGAAGTGGTTTAAATTTTCAATATATGGGCCTCAATATGAAATTCTACTTCCCTCACAAAAGGGGAGCATGAGTGAGAGGATTGGAACTCGAGGACTTTAGGTATGAAAGAAATGTATTCAGGAGATAGGAAATTTTCTCTGTAGGACAATTTTTGCTTTTGGTCACTATGGAATTTTCAATGTAATGAATGGAAAAAGAAAGTCCAAGTGGCTAAATTTCTATGTTTGAGTCAAAAGTCAAAGTCTTTCAACTGTACAGTGCATGTCAAGTTAACATTACAGACTTGATTGGTCCTGGCACGGCTCCCATGAGATTTTTCGTCACTGGATGTCAATTTGAAAAATAAAGGCCAAGTGGCCTAATTTTCCATGCTTGAGTCAAAAAGCAAGTCAAAGTCTTCCATTTACAGCTAGTCAACAAAAGCTAGTTCATGGAAATGACTATGAAGTTTCCACAAACAATGACTCTCTTTTCAATCTTTGTGAAGAGAATCTAGCCTGAACAAATACAAATATTCATGATTGCAAAATCATGAACACTAGTGTAGACATTAAATTTTAGCAAATATAATTTACCCACCAAAGTATAAGAACAATCTAATGCAAGTGAGGGCATGCAACAAAAATGCCATAGGACAGCTTACTTAGAATAGCAATCAATGCTCAAATAAAAAATGAAACTGAAATCCATAGTCATCAAAAGCTAAAGAAGTTGCAGAGATTAGTCAATTACTAAAATTGTAACCACAACCAATAAATCACGTTCATTTGAAGATTAGATATGACCTTTGCAAAAAGCAACTTAATAGTAAATGTCAAAGTGTAATAATTTAGAGAAGTTAAAAAGATCTAGTGTATGAACTACAGTAACCCACCAATGTTTTAAGTGGTTTTCAAAGCGGTGGAGACATATGTGAGCTTTTCAAGTAGACTTGACAGAACTATGTGTGCTCTCCAACTTAATTATATATGAATACCAAAGCAAGAGTTAAATATTTGTGATTAAAAATACTCAGGCGAGTTTTCACCAGGCCTGGACTTTAGTTTTCGCTTGTGATGAAATTGATAGTCTTTCCATAATTTAATTGCCGAATGGATAGAAATAGAGAGCTGGTCTTGTGGAGGAGGCACCAGTTCCCATAGCTCCCACTAGATTTTAAATCTTTGTGAGAGCCCATTAATTCCTATGTCCTAGCCATTTGGCCAACCAAAAAAAAATTTTTTTTTTTGCTAAATGGATAGGGGTGGACCCACGTTTTTATGGACGTGGGCAGAATGCCCCACTTAGATGTGAAAGAAGGTAGTCTAGACTAGCTTAGCTTGTCTAGCCTAGCTATGAACTTCGGAGGACCTTGCCAACCCAATGTTTTAATTCTCCATGCACGAATAATGGCATATCAAAAGGCCCTCAGCCAACGATATTGTGGTGTACTTAGTAAAAAAAATTTCTCGAGGTCATGGATGTTAAAACTTGCACACTCCCTCAGTTGATGAAATTAATGTGAGCACAGATTCCAATTATCAATTGTGTGTGAAGCACATTCTTGTCATTTTCGCCCTCAATTGATGAAATTAATGTAAGCCCATATACCAATTATCATGTGTGTGTGAAGCACATTCTTTTGATTTTCAATCTCATAAAAGTCCAAAAGTCACATAAAAATCTTGGGCCCACCTCTAAAATTAACATGAAGTTCTAGATTCATCTAAAAAACCAACATGAAAATCCTTAGTTTGCCCACAAAATTCAACTGTCTATTTGGGCCCGCCGGCTTACAAAACAATCCAGAGAGTTTGGATCCTGTGACGCTGCAATGATACGCTGAGTGTGAGTGGGCAAATTGTGGTGCACCCCATGTTTAACTTATCCACGTCAGTGCCTAGTCACCAGCAACCTTGTACTCAAAGTTTTAAGAATTTAAGAGGAGATTCTTTTTTCGTAAAAAAGTAAAAAGAAATCCCTAGCAGTAGCCCAACTCTTCATTTTCCTTTTTCTGCAAAAAGGACTTGGGTGATCATGGGAGAACTAGTGCCTTTGCAGCAACTAAACCCTTAGTTCCAGCTAAGAAAATATGCATGACCACAGCCCCTTTCTTCTTCCGCACCTTCCCATGACCTTTCATTTCTTCTCTCTTCCAACCCGTTCTTACATTAATTAGTCAAATAAAAACTTTACAAATATAATAGACCCTTAAACAAACCAAAAAAATTCACACTTTGTTGAACCGTTCATGGTTCACACGGCAAATTTGTACTTGAGATTGATGATTTCAGGGACAACTATTTATAGCTGCTACGAAAATCATTCAAACTAGTTTAAATTCCCCAAACCCTAATTCTCGAAAATTACAACAGGTCCCCACATCATCATCACCTAATTGCAGCCAGTGTAAGTCATTTTCCAACTCCAGTTGAGCACGAAAAAGTTGAGAATAGCACAGGCGGCTATGACCAGGTTCACAGGCAGCTATGGCCAAATTTCCCTTCCCCAATCACCATCTTCATTGCAAAGTAGGTTATGTCGGCCGTAATCTTTTGCCCTTGACCACCATTGAACGCAGCGGACGACTGGCAAAGGCGAGGAGGATGAGGTTCACATGAATTATCCGAATCCTTTATTGTGCATGACATGAGCTCCGAATCTATTAAGTGGCATTCTCGTTTTGGCCACATAGGAAAGGAAAGAATGATTCGGTTGGCTAGGGAGGACTACTTGGATCACTCACACAAGTACAACTGCCTCCATATGATTCATGTGTGACTAGAGAAGCAACTTGAAAACTATTTTCTAAGGCTGAAAGACCTAAAGCCACCCTAGAAATCATCCACTCTGACATTTGTGGACCAATGAATATGGCTAATAGACAGGGAACTCGATATTTCATTACTTTCATTGATAACTTTTCTCATTATGGTCATGTGTTTTTTATTTCCCACAAATATGAGGTAATTGATTATTTCAAAATTTTCGTAATAGAAGTTCAAAATAAGTTTGATAAAAACATCAAGACCTTAAGAACCGATCGAGGTGGAGAATATACTTTGGAGATTTTTAAAAATTTTTGCATGGAAAATGGTATTTCTCGACAGTTAACTATGGCATACATTTCACAACAAAATGGAGTTGCGGAAAGACGGAATATGACTCTTTTAGACATGCTAAGATCTATGATGGCTCATGCCAATTTACCAGTTACCTTCTGGGGTGATGCACTGCTAACTGTAGTATATATTTTAAACATAGTCCCTTCCAAATCTGTCCAAAACTCCATATGAGTTGTGGACCGGTAGGAAACCTTCTTTAGGAGATCTATGCCTTTAGGGTTTTTTAGGATATGTACTGCTCCCTCATTCAAACAAATTAGAACGTAAAACAATTCCATGTATCTTTGTGAGATATTCTGAGTTGTCAAAAGGATATATTTTAGTTCATGAGGATGTTAATGGTAGATTGATTAAAATGGAATCTCGTGACGTAGATTTCTTCAAGTTTCAATACCCTGTAAAGAAGAAGACAAGGGTATCCATCGAACTTTTTGAAACAGATGATTCCGCCTTTCAGGGGAACCAACACCACCTGCTGGACTTAGTGGGAGAAATCCTACGAACTCAGAGGCAAGTGGAAGTGATCAAAATGCCCTTCGTCATTCTTCTCATGGGTTAATTCCCAAGAAATTTTTTGACATTGAGGGAACTTCTTATGCATACATTGCAATTGATGAGGATGAATCATGTTCTTATCAAGAAGCAATGGAATCAATAAACTTGAAGGAATGGATGCTCACAATGAATGATGAGATCAATTCTGTGCGTAAAAATTATGTGTGGGATCTAGTAGACCTTCCCAAAGATATGAAAGCCATTATAAATAAATGGGTTTTAAAAATTAAGCAAAAGGTTGATGGTTCCATTGACAAATTTAAGGCTAGCCATGTGGCTAAGGGGTTCATTCAAAAAGAAGGTGTGGATTACGAGGAAACTTTCACCCCTGTGATAAGATTTTCTTCTATCCGCATTGTTTTATCTATTGTGGCTCACATGGATTTAGAATTACATCAAATGCATGTTAAGACTGCTTTTTTAAATGGTGATCTTGAGGAGGAGATATATATGAAACAACCAATAGGATATGTGGAAAAGGGCCATGAAGATAAAATCTGTAAGCTCAATAAATCAATCTATGGCCATAAACAATCCTCACAACAATGGTATAAAAAGTTTCATAATGCAATCATGTCGAATGATTTCTCCATGTGTTACCAATCCTTAACCAAAGGAATAAATGCAATCAAATAATATACCATATTTCCATCCCGTTGATTTCCCCGGCCAATCAAGCTGCACTTCTTTTTAACAAGTGGCTAAGAGTAAGCAAGCTACCTTGGCCTCCTGGCAGGTGGTTCACTGTCCCCCTACTTTTCAGTTTGACAGTGGTATGGTACCTGGACCCGAAGCTTCCCCGAATTCAAACGATTCAGGAGATAGTTTGGTTGCTCATCGATCGCAGTACCGCACCTGAACCTGAAGCTACGTTCAGATCTAATCAAATCTGATCCGTTCAGATTCCACAGATCTAGCCGATTTGGTCTGGTCATATCCGACCCAACCCCAGAACTTAGAATGGCGGGCCTGTTTTGGGCGATGGAACGGGGAGAAGGGAGGTCGTGCCCATTCTTTCTCCAAGCACGAGCATGAACATCAAAATCTCAGAATGGATACATGTACATGATGGAACAACATATCATAGAATACATGATTTGATTTGATAGGCTGCCTGCAGAAATAGTTGACCGACTGCATAACAATTCTTTCTTGTGTGTAGTGCAGGCTCCAAAGTTTGCTCTCGAACGATCATAGTACGGCTGCTTATCAAATATCAAATTAATCAGTAGATCTCACTTCCCATAGCCGGAAGGGATAGCATATCTACAGAAGAGAGAGTGCATTTAAGCTCTCATGTGTCATTTTCCTTCTTGGATGGCTATGGATGGTGAGGATCTATGATTAATCAAGTCTTAAAATCGACCACTAGCCATTTTTGGCCTTGGGCAAATGATGGATGGCTTGATTTTCATTGAAGGTCCCACAAAAATTTTAAAATAATTTTTTATGATGTAATTTTTTAAAAAAAATTCTCAAATATATGAGGAACCAACAGCTGAAAATTGACCTAGGAGCTGTTTAACGCGTTCTAAACATTATGGACCATTTGGATTGTAATCATGGGACCCATGAGGGCTCCAAAGAAAAATGGATACAAAAAAATCACATGCAATTCTTACTATCCACGAGGAATCAAGATGCCAAACTTTACCGTATAATCATTTTAGGCTTTATGAAGAGACTATATGGTTCAAATTTTGCAAAAAGGGAATAGAAGTATGAATTGTCTAGACTCTTTTTTTTTTCTCTCTTGCAGATATCTCAAAATCAATAAGGAATCAACGTCTGGATTTTGACCACATGGCCTCTTTGGACATTCTTAACATGATTAAGTATCCGGATTGTCGTTGTTGGACCTATAAGGTAGGTTTTTAAAGAAAACCCTATTATCTCTAAGTTACCTCCCATTCACTATTCATCCTCCTTTTGCTTAAGCTTGCATTTCCGGTATTAAAAGTTAGGGAAAGAGGGGAAAGGTCTAACAGGGCTTCTTTGTGATTTTGAGGACCCTTCAAGCATTTTGAAGAATCAACTTTATAATGAGAATAATTACTAAATCTGGACTTTCCACGAATCTAAAGAAAACTAGCACGGAATCTCTCCAATGACCATTTCCAAATGTGCACTTAGAGACATTCAGAGTTAAAGGTATGGAAGTCTACAGCGGAACCATTTATTGAAAATTCAAGCTAGTCAAAATGACCTCTTTTCTCATGTACCAGATACATCCTTAATTTTTATAACAGCAGTAGTTAGTCACAATATAAGATTAAGAATAGGATAAAGAAGATATTTAGCATAGTCATGCATTAATCATATTGTTAACTATCTAATCAATCCTACAATAAGAATAATGTTTATTGAAGTAAAATTTAATAACATATTTTACAGTATGGCTAATCTTTTTATTTGAATGATTTGGATTTTTCACTCAAAGGAAATATGAGGGTGATGCTCAAGGATCTGAGCCAGATAACAATTTACTTTTCATAATCACCAATACTAATAATCCCATATTCTCAATAATTGCTTATGCGTCACGCTCACGGTACAACAAGACCCACATCACCACATAGGCTAAGTCATCGACTGACACTTATATAAGCTATCTCATGTCATTTTCTTTCATCAATGGATATGGATAGGGTAGTGGAAGTCCACAGTAGTCACTAGTCAGTAGGCCAGCTTTTTAAAAATCCCAAGACTAAAACTGAAAGCCTTACCATATAGGATTTCGAGGTGAGATTAATTAAGCATATAATTTTTCGTTTTGGGGTTTTTTTTCCCCCCTACTAAGGGGCCGGTTTTAAGACATTTTTCACATCTAAGAAATTAAAGACTCGCACATGTAAGCAACAGATAGATTGCGCAAGTGAGGTATAGTAACTTACACTTGTAAGGGAGGTTGTTGTGTCTTACCAGTAAATTAAGATGTCAATTTCAAAATTAAGCTTATAATTTTTTGATAATAAATTAAGTTTAGAGTGAAAATTGTGTCTAGTACATAATATGCTAAAATCTTATAGTGAGATCAACTTACATTGAATAAGAATATGAAAATATCCTAAAAATAAAAAGATAATTGTTTGAAGTGGTTTAAAATTTTAATATATGGGCCTCAATTTGAAATTCTGCTTCCCTCATAAAAGGGGACCGTGTGTGAGAGGATTCGAACTCGAGGACTTTAGGTATGAAAGAAATGTATTAAGGAGATAGGCAATTTTCTCTGTAAGACAATTTCTGCTGTTTTTTCACTGTGGAATTTTCAATGTAATGAATGGAAAAAGAAGGTCCAAGTGGCCGAATTTTCTATGCTTGAGTCAAAAGTCAAAGTCTTTCAACCGTACGGTGCATGTCAGGTTAACATTACAGACTTGATTGGTCCTGGCACGGCTCCCATGAGATTTTTCGTCACTGGATGTCAATTCGAAAAATAAAGGCCAAGTGGCCTAATTTTCCATGCTTGAGTCAAAAAGCAAGTCAAAGTCTTCCATTTACAGCTAGTCAATGAAAGCTAGTTCATGGAAATGACTTTGAAGTTTCCACAAACAATGACTCTCTTTTCAATCTTTGTGAAGAGAATCTAGCATGAACAAATACAAATATTCATGATTGCAAAATCATGAACACTAGTGTAGACATTAAATTTTAGTAAATATAATTTACCCACCAGAGTATAAGAACAATCTAATGCAAGTGAGGGCATGCAGCAAAAATGCCATAGGACAGCTTACTTAGAATAGCAATCAATGCTCAAATAAAAAATGAAACTGAAATCCATAGTCATCAAAAGCTAAAGAAGTTGCAGAGATTAGTCAATTACTAAAAATGTAACCACAACCAATAAATAACTTTCATTTGAAGATTAGATATGACCTTTGCAAAAAGCAACTTAATAGTAAATGTCAAAGTGTAATAATTTAGAGAAGTTAAAAAGATCTAGTGTATGAACTAGATCTAGTGTACAACAGGTCCCCACATCATCATCACCTAATTGCAGCCACGCATAAGTCATCTTCCAACTCTATGACCAAGTTCGCAAGCAGCTATGGCCAATTCCCTTCCCCAATCACCATCTTCATTGCACAGTAGGTTATGTCAGCCATAATCTTTTGCCCTTGGCCACCAGTGAACGCTTGCGGACGATTGGCAAAGGCAAGGAGGATGAGGACGGTGACCCAAGTGATGTAATATGAAAGTCAAGTCTGATTTTGGAGGTTAAGGGGTAGTTTGTTTTTTGCCATTTACATATGTAACCATTACTCATGTGAAATGGTTTCACACATTTACGTTTGTTTTTACATTTTACACACGTAGTGTGTAAATCCCATATGATTTTGGTGTGTAAATCATATGCAAAATGAGTTGCAACTTTTCCCACCTCAACAGGTGTGAAAAGGATTCCCATCCCCACCCCCATGAGGCGCTGGTACAGGGCGTGAACAGTGTTTCACGCCCTGCACGTTTTTTATTTTATTTTTTTTAATTTTCTGGCCACCGAAATCATGATCCGAGCCGTCCAAGTTATGTAGAATGCTAAAAACGGCTATGGTGCAAAAAATCAGCCGTTGGATCATCTTACATTATGAGATCTTGATGACACAAATCAGGCCCTTGATCTTAAATTCTGGGATTTTGTGGGCCCTATTATCACAATCCGAACCGTTCATCTCATTCAGAATGCCATTTTCAGCCAAGAAATCAAATTTCAGATCTTGATTCATCATATATCTTGAGATATCTTAAAAAGAACGTTTTAGCCACTAAATGATCCTGCCAGTCCGGTTTTTCTTTATTTTTGCATCTTGTATGCTTTAAATGCAAGATCTGAACCGTCCAAAATGTTTGAAATGATTATAACAGCCATGGTCCCAAATTCCAACCGTTGGATCATCTTATCTTATGAGATATTTATGAAACAGTGCAAGCCGTTGACCTTAATTTCTGGGATTTTGTGGGCCCCATTTTCATGATCCGAACCATTAATCTTGTTCAAAAAGTCATTTTCAGTTAGAAGGTCAAATTTCAAGTGTTGATTCAATATGGATCTTGAGATATTTTTAAAATACATATCAACCATTGGTGTAATTAAGATTCACATTTGAAAGAGTGTGAAAATAACAAACAAAAAATATATTTCACATGTAAGTCATTTACATATGTAAATGACTCACATGTGAGTCATTTACATATGTAAATCATTTTCACATCACATATGAAAAAAACAAACGACCCCTAAGTGAATAGCATGCTAAAATGCCATTCCAATTTCAACTTCAAGAAATCTCAAAATGGAGAGTCATGAAAGTCAAGTCTTGTGACAGAGATGGGTGCAAGAAGACAGAGGTAGTCATCATGACTGTGCATATTCCACAAAATAGAGTGGGTTTTGCTACTCAAAGACTCTGTGACTTATGTGTTAGTGCTATGACTAACACCATCTCAAAATTTCTTAATTGGAGATTGAGGCTGAAAAACTTTAAACCTTGACACAGGTTAAGGTCCCAATGTAGAGTATGCTATGTAGATTCAACCAACAATTACTTAAAACACACCAATCAATCACACAAAAGATGGACACAGGATTTTTTACGTGAAAAACCCAAACGGAAAAAAACCACGAGACCTAACACCGGTCCATCAAGAACAATCACTATGAATGAGAAGTTATAAGACTACTTACTACCCTTTTACACTAGTTGGACACAACCTAAGAGACTGAAGCCTCTTTTTGCCGACGCACACGTCCTGCACTCTCTTCGAGATTGCTTTTCACGCCTTGAAGCCACTCAAGACGAACACGCACAGCGGAGAAGACGGATGGAACTCAGAAGTTGAAGTTGCATCGCATAAAACCAGCAAAAGAACTTCTGAAAAGATGGATCTCTCAATAGATATTAGGGTTTTGATCTTGAGAGCGGTCTTTTACTTCGTGGGAGAGAAGTTCTTTAAATAGGGAGGAACCCTAGAGTCCTTACCGCCTCTAAATCTCGCCGGATATGGATAGACAGCTAGCAACTCCGAAGCTTTTGCAGATTCTGAATCGCGTCTGCCGACCCAGCCGACCAATCGGTTAATCTAGCCGACCAGTCGGGTATGTCGTCCGACCGATCGGGCATACAACCGACCGGTCGATCTTCAGTTCTATCTGCAGGCTTTTTGTCTACGCGAAATCCGACCGATCTGACCCTTTATCCGACTGGTCTGTCAGTAGACCACCTGCATTGCACATTCTACGCAGAAGACTGACACGTGTTCCTTCCATAGACACTTCAGTCCATCTAAAAATATAAAATTACAACTCAAGAACCCAAATTTTGTCCATCCCATGAACTTGCCAATATTACATGTCTTTTAGAGGCCAACAAATTAAAAAAAAAAAAAGGAAGAAGGAAGAACAGTTGAGGTCTAGCTTGGCCCTGACCGAAGGACATGTCCGGACAGTGCTCTGGCATGATGAAAATCCATGAACTCGTGGTGATGTCCAAAACGCAATTTCGCATTAAGGTTGTTGATTGAATCAAGCACCCAAAATGGCACGCACACACACACAAACAAATAAAAAAAAAAAGGAGGAGAACAGACAGTAAACAAAACAGGCCGTGACCTAGGGATGTGCCCGAATTGGGTTCTAACAGTATCCACTAGTTGAGGATGAATCAATATGAATAGAAACCCAAAACAAGGAACCCAAACCGTAGCTTCAATTGAAAAAAGAGGTGTGAAGAGAAAACCAAGAACCGTAAGCAGTCCTTGAAATTTTGGGGATGGGTTTTGGTGCAACCTCTTGGAGGAGATGAAGTGTAGCATGTGAGACGTGTGCATCGATCAGTATATGAAGAATCCACTAGCAATCAAAAGAAAGGTCAATGCTAAGCTGAAACCATACATTCGGCCATTACAAAGAATAGAAGAAGAGAGAAAAGCAACTCACCTGTCATTGATGAAACTTGGAAGGAAGAGGAAGCCCAATTCCTGCTTAAGGAATGAAGAAGAAAATGCCCAAAACTCCCCAGCTCAGCGGTCCAACCCGGGGGAGTTTGCCAAACCAAGTTTCGACTGGTGTAAAGTCATGAATCCTCCCTTTGAGTTGCGATGAAACCTTAAATGATTTTTTTTTTCCATTTCTTTCTCTTTTTTCTTTCCTTTCAAAATCCCAAGTTCACCTTAAGCCAAAGTTATTCAAAGTTGATGGATCAAAAAACTCAACATAACTAATTTTCCTCGAATTTCATATCATTCCACCCATGTCAAATCAAATTCAAACCCAAACTATTGATTTTTGGAATTAAACCCAAAACAATAAATGAAAATAGTATCTTTGCCCAAAATCTTTCTTGACTCACTCGACTTTGGTGCATTTGGTGTGAGAATATAAAAATTAAAATAAAATAATAGTGTTCCATCCTTTTCCCTTTTGACTAACTGATTGACTCGAGTGATTGTGGCAGAGACTAATAGACTCGAGCACTATTTACATCATGAGCTAATTTAAAAAAAAATTAGTTCAATGCGCCCGTTTTGAGCACACGTATCATCTCTCTCAACTGGGAACGGAAAAGCAAAACACAAAACAGCTCCCTCCTTGCAAAAATGACGACAAATACACTATTCCGTTTTGTTTCTCCCATTATGCTGTTGATCCTGTTTCTCCACTCCCTTCCCTTGCAGTCAGATCCCCAACCACAAAACTCACAACAACAGCGAAAGCAGCAGCAGCAGGGAATTCTTCTAAAACTGAAGAGAGAATGGGGAAACCCACCTTCCCTCTCCAATTGGACCGACGACTCGAATGGAGACCACTGCTCCTGGCCTGAGATCACATGCACAACCGATGGCACCATCACCGAAATCAATCTCTATGAAAAGAACCTCTCCTTCCCAATCCCCTCCTCCATCTGCCAACTCACCAATCTCACCCAAATCGACGTCTACCATAACAACATCCCCGGCCCCTTCCCCATCTACCTCTCCAACTGCTCCAATCTCCACTACCTCGACATCTCGGAGAATCACTTCGTCGGTCGCCTGCCTCCCGACATCGACCGCCTCTCCTCCCTCCGCTACTTCTCCCTCGACGGCAACAACTTCACCGGCGACATCCCGCCGGTTATCGGTCGTATGTCGAATCTCATCCGTCTCTTCCTCGGCAATAACCTCTTCAACGGATCTGTCCCTTGGGAGATGGCGGATCTGGAAAATCTCGAAGACTTGGATCTCAGTGGCCTTTCGATCATGCCACAGTGGAGAATCCCGCCTGAGTTCGGCCGGTTGAAGAAGCTCAAGAGTCTCTGGATTTGGAACTCGAATCTGGTCGGTGAGATTCCTGCATCTCTCACGAATCTGACCTATCTCGAGGACCTCGTCCTTTCAGACAATAAATTGAGCGGCGAAATTCCGAGTGATATGTTCATATTGAAGAATTTGTTCCAAGTTAATCTCTCCAACAATAGCTTGTCTGGTGATATTCCGAGACCGGTTGATTCTCTCAGCCTGTTATTCTTAGATCTCTCTATAAACCAGCTCACTGGAACAATTCCAGAAGATTTTGGAAAACTTGTGAATTTGACGTATTTTAATCTTGCCCAAAACCAACTTTCCGGTGAGATCCCGGCAGGTATTGGCCGGCTACTTTCTCTGTACGAAATAGATCTCTCCAACAACGGCTTCACTGGGGCTCTGCCTCCAGAATTAGGACTTTCTTCCAATCTTGTGAATCTTAATGTCTCCATCAACAGACTATCGGGCAAGCTGCCGGAGAGCCTGTGCCACAGCAGCAAACTCCGTCTGCTTGACGTTTCCTGTAACAATCTCAGCGGAATCCTGCCGGAGTCCCTCGGCAAATGCTCCAACTTGAAAACCGCACGACTGAATCGCAACAGGTTTATTGGAAAAGTTCCGACAACGCTGACTGCACTCTTTTGGCTGCAGACGCTTGAATTACAAGAAAATAGAATCTCCGGAGAGATACCCTCTAATTTCGCACAGTGTTTATCTCTTAACACCCTCAATCTTAGCAAAAATCAGCTCACCGGCAGAATTCCTCCAGCGATCGGGTTTATTCACGCGCTCAACTCTCTTGACCTATCAGGGAACCAACTCTCTGGTGAGATCCCGCGGGAACTCAGATACCTTCAACTTGTCAAACTCGATCTCTCGTCGAACAGACTCAACGGAAAGATCCCGGACGGGTTTGATAAGCTGGAGTTCGAGACCAGCTTCCTCAACAACTCCGGATTATGCGCATCCAACCCCAACCACTCGATCAACATCCGCTCCTGCCATTCCTCCAAAATATCGGCCCGATTTCTGCTCTCCATCTTGTCCATCTCGGGCTTCATCATTCTCGCTTTCCTCACGTGGTGCATTACACAATATCGCAGCAGCAACAGGAACAACAGGCCAGAGCAGAGACATGAGGACAAGGATCTCGACACTTGGAAGTTTACCTCGTTCCAACCGCTGGATTTCACGGAGGACAACATCTTAAACGGGCTGGTGCAAAGCAACCTTATTGGCTGCGGAGGATCCGGGAAGGTGTATCGGATCTCCGTGGAGAACCCAACGGGTGATAATCACATGGTGGTGGCCGTGAAGAAAATCTCAAACAGCAACAAGTCAAATGCAAATCTGGACAAAGAATTCCAAGCGGAGATTGAGATACTAGGTCGGATCCGACACTCTAATATCGTCAAACTGTTATGTTGCTTCTCCGGTGAGGATTCGAAGCTTCTCGTGTATGAGTACATGGAGAACGGGAGCTTGGACTGCTGGCTGTTTAAGAAGAGAAATGGTGCAGCAACAATGGAATCAAGATTGCTGGATTGGCCGAGCCGATTCCGAATCGCAGTGGATGCGGCCAAGGGGCTCTGCTACATGCACCACTCCTGCTCACCTCCCATCATCCACCGAGACGTCAAGTCCAGCAATATCCTTCTTGACTCTGAATTCAAGGCCCGGATTGCAGATTTCGGGCTCGCTCGGATGCGGGTCAAGAAGGGAGAGCCTGAGACCTTGTCCACCATAGCTGGCACTTTTGGGTACATTGCTCCAGAGTACGCAGTCTGGGCTCGAGCCAATGAGAAATGCGATGTGTATAGCTTTGGGGTCGTGTTGCTCGAGCTGACGACAGGAAAGAAAGCATGTTGCACCTGCGATGGGTGCAATGGTCTTGTGGAATGGGCGTGGCATCATTTGCAGGAGGGGAAGGACTTGGTGGACGCACTTGATGAGGGGCTTAAACAAGAACCTATCTACTTGAATCAGATGATTTTGGTGTTCAATCTGGGGCTCAACTGCACAGTGACAGAGCCTTCGCATAGGCCTTCCATGAAACATGTCGTGGATATCTTGCAGCGGTGTGATACACCTTGATTAGAAATATACTAGCTAGTCCCTCTTTGGTCATGTAGAGAGTATGAAGTGGCTCCCACTTCTCCACGCTTTTAGGCTCTAGTCCCTCTTTGGCAACGTAATTAGGATGTTGTAATTAGATATCCTTCCTGTAAGACCAAGCTCAAGCTTAATGCTCGAATTAAATATATACGAAAAAACAACTGCTAGTCAAGGCATGCAACAAAAATTCCATGCCATGTTAAAATAGCTTCATAGAACTCATACATACTCATGTTGGTCACATGAGCTCACAAGCATTGGGAAAAACCTTGCATTTCCCAATGCATGTGAGTTTTCATCGGCAAAAGATTAACGTTTCACAACGCATGTGAGTTTGCGTCAACAAGAGGCCCACTTTTCCCGACGCAAGCTTACATGCGTCGGTAAAACCCCAACTTTTGTCGACAATAATTTTTGCATGAGGAAGTATGTTGTACATTGGGAGAAGGTATAATACTCCTGACACACAAAACCATTCGTCGGGGGAAGAATATATTCTCTTGACAAAAAAAGCCTTGCGTTGGAGAAGCATATCTTTTGCTAATGTATGACTCTCTGTTTCGTTACCTAGCATCCCCGATGCGGAGTTTTTGTCGAGAAAAATAAATTTCTAAACTGAAAATTGCTTGACCCTTCCGGACGCGTCATGGTTTTGGGTCGGATTGGGCCTGGGTTGTGGCCGACCCGCTTGACCCATTTACACAACTGAATATGGTTTTGGGCCCAAATGATGTCCAAACCTCATGAAATTTGGAGGGATGAACTATGACATCATTTTAGTCTTAAAATAAAATTTTCATCAAGTTTTGACTTCAAAAAGTGGGTCACACCATCTGTTGACTTTTAGTCAAAGTGGGCTCATGCTTTGATTGTTTGGGGCCTAAATGATTTCAGATGACCACGAAATTTTAACAGTTTGATGAGGTACCCATTTTGAGGTTTCCATCTAATTTTCAATTAATTTGGCCCTAGAGAGGTCAGACTTTAATTCAGTGCCCCTATGGCCCAGTGGGCATGTTGACTTTGGGTCAACAATGTCCAACCGACCCAAAATTTTGCAAAACTACTCCAGAGCATGACTGAGGCCTTCCATTGAAATTTCAACCAATTTAGTCTTTGAGAGGTGGAGTTTCACATAGTGTCTCCGAAATTCTAAAATGGAGCTCCTTGAATTTGAACTTGCTTGCATCCAGTGGCATCTAAAAATTCCAAAATTCTGAGGGAATGACCTAGAACATATTTTAAGCTTTCCTTATAAATTTTAGCTAATTTCACCATCGGGAAATATGAGTTGCCTAAGCCGAGGTTAGACTTTGATTTAGTGCTCCCATGGCCCTATGGGTATGTTGATTTTAGGTCAACAACATCCAAATGACCCGAAGTTTTGCAGAACTGCTCTAGAGCATGATTGAGGCCTTCCATAGAAATTTCAGCCAAATTGGTTTTTAGGAGGTGGAGTTTCACACAGTGTTCCCGAAACTCTAGAATTGAGCTCCTTGAATTTGAACTTACATCCAAAAGTATTTGAAACTTCCAAAATTTCGAGGGAATGATCGAGAACATATTTTAAGCCTCCCTTGCAAATTCTAGTTGATTGCACCATCAGGAAGTATGAGTTACCCGAGCCTAGGGTGCCCTCCATAATTCTAAGGCTTATTTGCCCCTTTACTTTAGACCGAGCTTGGAATGTTTTACTGTAAACACTTGTGACATTTGTGATTTTTTTTATTTTTTATAAGTCAATAAGGATCAGTTGGAAGATTGATCCGGTGTAAATCATGTGTTGTTTACTCATAATTTCCCTTTTTTTTAAAAAGGTCTTTAAACAAATAAACTTTAAATAGCTTATGCCCCTATTGATTGATCTAGTAGCAAAATTAAATAAATTCCATATAATCTTAATAAGGAAGTAGATCAATCAAATTGGTGAAATTCTCCACCCCTAATATATATCTAGGTTTATAATCCTTCCACACTGCACATGATATATATAGCCCTTCACAGCATCTTCACCCATAGAAATTTTTGATCGACAGCATCTTCTCCTAAACTCTTCCGCCCCATCATCCCAAGTCTCTCTGATATCAAGTTCCAGTATGTGCCCCCTATGTTTCTCTTCTTTTCTCTCTTATTTATATCAATTTATATTCATGATGATAATGCTGTATTGTGATCTGCTCTTCCCGGCCTTGTCATTGCTTTTTTGTTTTATTGTTACGTATAAATCATTGGATGATTGAGACTTTGGAGACTGATGCAAAACAAGAGATAAAAAGTGGATGCACTTCATTTTTGTTAGTTTTGTTTATAGAAGGAGAAGAAAAAAAAATCGTCTGGGTTCTTAAACGACTTCTGTTTATAGAAGGAACGCCGAGAATAATTTATGTGTCTAGGTCGATCAGCAGTTCGGCTTGCTTCTCCCCCACCTTTTTTGCCTTTTGGGGCCCGTAATAGTTTGATTACCCTTTCTTCCACCTCCAAAGGATGGATGGGGTATACAGTGAAAGAAGAGTCAAAGGGCGGTCCTCCTTATCTTATCCAGCAAAACACATCCATAGAAAATAAAATAAGGCTCGGCAAAGATGACAGAAACTAGGGATAGTTTCTTTTCATCTATGTCTGAAGCATGCTTTTATAGTACGTGCTTCCCTCTCTCTTACTATAGAGCTGCTTTAGGATATGGCAGAGAGTTGGCTACCGTCCATTGTCAATGGAGTAGCCGCAAAGGATGCTAGAAGACTGACATCACTGTTGCACAATCTCCGGCCACCCCTCCATTGCCGCATATCACCACAGAGAAACCTGGCCTGCATCAGGGTTTTTTTGCAAAGCTAGGCCAGACGTTGGGAAGAAGATGACCCACTATTGGGTCGATTCCAATTCGATTTCAGGTTAGGCCCACCTGACCCATTTTATAGAGAAGCCCAGTCCACACCATCACTAGTAATCTCCAAGTGAATCAATGGTTGAAATTTTTAATAATAGATGTTTAGGACTTATAATTATGATTAATGGTCCACAAATCAATGATAAAACATCAAAAAATATCATCAAGGTCATTTGACTTTGCGCTTTTTTTTTTATGGTTTTGCTATAAACCCATGATGTCGTAGGTTTTACTTCAAAACAATGAGAAAAATATTCTTTTATTCTTTTTCTATAGCACGATTAGATTTTGGAAAACAAATTTTACTATTAATGACTGCTCATTGAGATCTAAAAACCCATTTTTTTCATAATTTTAGTAGAACGTACACTTATGATATTATGGGTTTTTAAAGTAACATAGAAATAAAGTCACAGTGAAAAAAAAATATTTTTACTCTTGAAAACTTTTTACTTTTGTAAGACTTTTTAAAACTTCTAGTCCATTGACTTCTTTAAATGGGCCATCACATTCTAATGCACGTATCAAGGTTTATTCCATCCTTTCTTGATCTAGGCAAATCAATTTACTAAAGTGGAGATTATGGCTCTATGATCATTTAGCTATGGTGAGGGCCACAATATATAGGAAACCGAAGAGGTGTTACACATAAAGAAAGTAACGAATAGCATTTGATTAAAAAAAAGAGAGAGAAAGAGAGAGAGAGAAACACAAACAATGTTGCCAAATATTCACCTAATACCCCATTTTGGGCCCACTTGGTAGACAACTAAGGCTACTAAATTAAGGTTGAGATATAAGTTTTTTGAGTGGGCGCATGCTCATAAAAGCAATTTGGACATAGCCTTGTGGGCCATTTGCACCCATATCAATTTATGGAAATGTAGAGAAAAAAAGATCTAGATGCAACCAAAATGTTAATATTGGTTTTTCTTTTGGTTGTATTATTGAGGCTATATTTTTTGCCTTATTTCTTTTTCTTCTTCGCCTTTAATGTAATTGGAAATATACCTTACGTTATTGAGGTGTATTAGCACGACCGAGGCCTTCTTCTTATGTGCACCACCCAGATGCCTTGCAAGTCCCACAAGCCATTTACTTGCTTTTAAAAATATGGCTTTAGTTTATAATTCCTAAATGTGGCAACAAGTAGTGCACTATCATTAAGGTTCTAAATATTTTTCAAATATTTCCCCTAAAACCGCTTTCAGTCAATTTTCAACTTTACTTTAACCAATCAATCTTTTATCATTTATCCCTAAAATCTTTCAATTTTATAATATTTTTTATTTTATAATTTCTATAATGGTAATATTCATTTATATTTTATTAAAAGATTTATTAATTTTAAAAAAATTGCGTTTTTTAATAAAAAAATTTCCATGGCTTGCGTTGGGCATGGGCCCGACAGCACTAGTAGCAAAATTAAATGAATCCCATCTAATATTAATAAGAAAGTATATCAAATCAGTGGCATTCTCCACCCCTAAATCTAGTTTTATAATCCACGCCTCTCATGGCATCTTCACCCACAACCTTTTTGATCATGACCGCATCTCCTCAACTCTAATGCCCCTTCGTCTAACACGTCTCTAAAATCAAGTTCTGGTATGTGCCCTCTTCTATGTTCTCTTATTTATATTCATGATGATAAAGTTTATTGTGTTCTATTCTTCCCATACTTGTCCTTGTTGTTTTGTTTTTTTATGTATAAATCATTGGATGATTGGCACTTTGGAGAGTGATGCAAAACAAAACAAGTTGCCAGTTGTGCTTTTTTGGGTGCTAGCCTCTGCCGCTTAGTTTTGTATATCTTTTGTTTTTGCTTATTACTACTCAATTGAAGCAAGAAAAAAAAAATAATGTTCTAGTAATAAAGATTTCTTAAGGCGTTTTCTCTATTCCAACCATAAGCAGTATATTGTTTCTGGATTACCAATATGCCTTCAGCGTGCATTATATGAGTTTGGAAATTCCCCAATAAATGCCTCTGTGAATAACATATCCTTTTGTAATACTCCACTCTCCATTTTTATTTTTTTCATATATTTTATTCAATTTGAATTGCCCCTATGAATAATGCATCCTAATGAGATACTACATGAATTCTACAATGAGTATTTGCTATGGATATTTTATGAATTTCTACTATGAACAATGCATGATTTTTTTTTTTTAATGAAAGATGTCCTAATGTGAACACTATGTGAATTTCTGGTGTGAATACTATGAGTTGTGCTTGAGTTCTGGTGTGAATACAATATTTGGGCTCTGCCTCTTCATTCTTGAAGGCCTCATGGTTTGGGCAAAATCAAGTTGTTGGACAAATGTTCCAATGTTACCAACTAAACTTACAGTATATATTACAATTAAGTTGAGCTATTGTTAATATGGAAAAAAAAAAACTAGCAAGTCTAGCAAAAGTTTAGCCCCACCCAAATTAAAATCCTAAGTCCGCCACTGTCAGGTATAGAGAGCCCCCCTGATCAAACCTACATGGCCAACCCACTAGCATATCAACTTGAGTACTCAAGCCATATAAATCCATTCTGAGGCAACCAGAGCACACTTGATCATATATATTCCATTCTATTGACTTCTTTTAATGAGCCATCACATGCTAATACAAGTACCAAGGTTTATTCCATTCTTTCTTTATCTAGGCAAATTAATTTACTAAAGTGGAGATTTATGGCTATATGATCTTTTAGTTATAGAGAGGCCCACCAAAGTTATAGAACTCGAAGAGGTGTTATACATTAAGAAAGTAATGAATAGCATTAGGTTAGAGAGAGAGAGAGAGAGAGAGAGAGAGAGAGAGAAACACAAACAATGTTGCCAAATATTCACCTAATACCCCATGTTGGGCCCACTTGGTAGACAGCTAAGGCTACTAAATTAAGGTTAAGATATAAGTTTTTTTGAGTGGGCGCATGCTCATGAAAGCAATTTGGACATAGCCTTGTGGGCCATTTGCACCCATATTAATTTATGGAAATGTAGAGAAAAAAGATCTAGATACAACCAAAATGTTAATATTGGTTCTTCTTTTAATTGTGTTATTGAGGCTATATTTTTTGGCCATACTTCTTCTTTTTCTTGTTCTTCTTCTTCTTCCCCGTTGATGTAATTGGAAATATACATTACGCTATTGAGGTTTATTAGCAATATCTTCAATTTGCGTTCTTTAACTACTTGATTATATAGTCTTCCATGTGATTAGATATGGACAAGTGATGGACGTCCTTGGTTAATTAGAGATTAGGTCAACGATATCGAGACGAGGTGGACTCATTTATTGAATTTGCGAGGGCAAATACAGATGAGGGTACTATAACTCGGTGTCTGTGTAATAGATGCTTAAACATTGATTGGCATGAATTTGAATATGTGACAGTTCACTTGGTCCAATCGGGGATTATGTTAGCCTACACGACATGGCTACACCATGGAGAAAATGCAGAAAATGCAGTGAACCTACTTGATGAATCAGATGTGAATGATGATGAGAGCGAAGATCTCGTGCAATGGGCATGGCATAATGCTCAAATTAAATATTCACAAAAAAACAACTGCTAGTCAAGGCATGCAACAAAAATTCCATGTCAAAACAGCTTCATAGAACTCATACATACTCATGTTGGTCACATGATCCATACAATGGTCAATTGCAGGACATATAATGAAATAAAAAATGTTATGCCATAATAACCAATGCTCCAATAATAATCATAAGCTAGAGGAGTTACAGAGACTAGCCACTTACTTGAAATGTAAACCCAACCAAATAACCAATGGCTAATATATATGCATTTGGGGATAAGATTTGAACTTTCCAAACAACATTACTTATGGATACCAAAGTCACAGTTGAATATTTGATAAGTTTTTTCCAGGCCTGAACTTTAGAACATGTTTAACAAAAGGGTAGGGCAAAGTAGAGTAAAGTTAAATTTTAAAAATTGAAATTTCCCCTCATATTTTTATAAAAAATTCAAATTTTCCTAACCTTTTTTTTAAAAAAAGTCAAAAAGTCATCTCTAAACTACAAAAAAAATCTTTACTTTTTATACAAAAAGTAAAAAAAATTCCATATCAAATAACTAAAAATAAAAATTCATCAAAATCAAATCATATATAATTATTTCTTGATTTTGAATTTACTCTTCCTTACTTTATCTTACCGCTCTCCCAAACATGCAGCTTTTGCTGAGTAATAGCTCTTCATTATTGCAAGCATCTTAAAGTCTGCCATTTTTTTAGAATACATACTCTCTTGCTCGTCTCTCGAGCCTACGCTATTTAGTAATGTACACACTTCTTTGCCTGCTCATAAACTCTGCTTTAGATTAGATATTTTGTGGTTTTTTTTCCTTTACCATATTTTAGCTGCTAGTTCGCCCTCATTTAAAAAAAAACCCAAAAAATTTCCATCCAGGGCAAAGCCCATACGGGCAGTACTGATTGGCATTTACATACAACTAGGAATAAAGAATTTTTATCGCCAAATTCCTTGTAGCTTCACCGTAACTGTGGTGAAAAATGCAAAAATACAGGCCCTATTTTCTGATTCGGATACCAGGGATGTCCCTTAAACCCATCTTGTTTACTGTCTTCCTAAACAGAGCAGGAGGCTTCTGCAAGCCAATTGAATCACAAAATTGCTTTGCCAGTTCAACAAGCGTTGTTTTCTCTCTTCCAATTTCTCTGATTGAGTTATAATAGCCTAGCCAAGCATGATATGCTGCTTCCTTGTGACTCGCATCAATCTGGGCCATGCAATCTTCCACCTGCAAGTGGAGAGAAGTTTCTGAGAATTATACATATAATACCTGTCTCTATACCTATACCCCATTTAACCATAAAAGACAACCATTCAGATTTTTACTTAGATTCAAATTATTTAAACTATTATGTGCTTATGAACTTCAAAATCTATGAAATGAGAAATTCCAAAGAGGACGCAGCAAAAACCTAAGATAAACACTTAGGCCAATTACAAGGAAAAAAAGAGGCAAAACTGACCTTGCACTTTACACCCGTTAATTTGTCAAGAGACATGCTACTGATCAAAGAAAAGAAATATACATTAAGATACATGCTAGGCAGAAGACAGAATTTCATCGGGCAGACGAATGGGCAGCTGAGTCATGTGGCATTATGGTGGGTTCTGGGGTTCACTAGTCCTACCAGGAACAAAGGTGGCATGAGGTAGGGGTCTACTAAAAATCAGCCTCGTCGCACATTTGCAGGCCATTTGTTCTAAGACAATCAAATGAACAATCAATACATTTCAATTTATTCAACTTAATCGTCAATTTCATCATCTTGATTGGAGGGCTATCAATTGTCCACTATTGAAAATTGCCGGGGCAACCCTAATCCATAACCCACTTAAAAGTCTGTGATGTTGGCAGCAATGTATCAAGGCCCAAGCTAGGATTTTCATGGAAGACTATGATCATAGGCAAGGGACCTGGGCCCACGTTTTAGTCCAGACTTATCAGACTTTAATTATTTACTATAATTGTTAGATTCAATTATGTCCGTATTGGGTTCAGCAATTCGTCAGATTCAGTTAAATGACAATTACGTCTATATTTGGTATAAGATTCCCTAGGCACTTGAAAAGGAGAACGGTTTTTTATGAAAAAACAATTTTTTTTCCTAGCAATGGGAAGAATCTGACTGTCGTGAAATCTGAGAATTCTGTGTCAAAATAATTCTGAAACTGAAAGCAACACTCTTCCATATGGGATTGCCATCCATTTTCATTGCCTTCTAACAAGATTCTCACCCTATGTTTAGGGGACTTGCATGGCTGAACAGTATTCCTTATGAAACATAATCCTAGTTTCTAAGTATTGTTTGACTGAAAATAGTGTTTGGCAAATCACCTTGTCAACATGGAGTAGTATCAGACCCTGCATTTCCAGCATTTGCTGGACTCTTGTTCTCTCCTAAAGCGATGAATCACAGAGGAACAGGAAGGAGGCTACACCACAGCCGGAAGAGTTCAACTTGGAACATCTGCAAGGGCACTTGGATACCATAGATGGAAAATTAGAGTGTCAGATATAGTTGTCAAATTTGATTGGTTTCAGCCAAATTCACCAAACAATTTTGACTCAGCCAGCGAACCAAACTGAACTGCCCAACAAAAAGAATTCAGTCCTAATTCAGACCTTTTCAGCCAAAATCCAGAATTTTGGTGCTGTTGGGGTTGTCCGTGGCAGCAGAGCCGCTGTAGCCTTCCTTCTCCTCTCCTCCTCGTATCTTTTTGTTAGCCCTAGACCACTTTGCTCTTTTATATATAAAGTATGTTACTACAGTGCAGCCTGCCTCTTTTACCCTTTTTTGCCCTTTTTTTCGTTTTTTTCCCCTATCTTGGTCTAATGACCTCTGCAGCCCACCTCATTGAAAATCTAAGCCACTCATATTGAAATAAAATAAACGGGCTTACCATCTTTGAGCTATAAATTGAAATAAATAAATGTTTCACCTATATAAGGGTCCAAGTTATATTTCACTCTAATAGAAAATGGATTGGCCAAATTGCACTTCGGAAATAGGGCCCTAGAAAAATTTCATCATAGCAGTAAATAGGATCCACTCCAGATAATATATACTCCCAAACGTTTTGCCGAAATTTCTAATCGGCTAAAATATTTCAGTTTGGTAAGCCTAATAGAAACAAGGTCTAAAACGAAATTGACAACTGTGTCATTAGAAAAGCAGTTGCAAGCAATAATGCAGCACAACTCACTCATCAAGAAGTGAGGCAATCACCTTTGATTCCTAGTAAAGAAGAGGAATCAAATGATAGCGAGGTGAAACCCTTCATTGACAAGCTCACCATGGTGATAGGCAATGCCAACGACAACCGAGAGATTGCAGAGATGGTAAAAGAGATTAGAACATTAAAATTGAGATTCTAGTGTATTGTGACAATCTTCCTGGAGATGATTTTATGGATTGATCGGAATCCATAAAACAGATCTTTACATGTAATGAGATCCTGAAGGATGCAAACTCAAATTAGCAGCCATGCAATTGGCGGGTTGAACTTCTGCTTCATGAGCTCAAACCAAAGCCTAGAAAGAACAACGAGGCGAGGAGAAGGTGAAAACTTGTGAGCTGATGAAGTCCTTAATGAGAGAGGCCTTCCAACCATTGAACAACAAGGCGAGGACAAGGTGAAAACTTGTGAGCTGATGAAGTCCTTAATGAGGGAGGCCTTCCAACCATTGAACTATGCACAATCACTATTCCATCAGCTTCAACATGTGTAACAAGGAGAATGTTCGGTCGAAGAATACAAGGAGAGGTTTCATCACCTCGCGGAGCAAAACAACTTGAAAGAAACTTTTAAAAAAAGTTGGTTACACATTTCTTAAGTGGGCTTAGAAAGCTATTCCCAACCACAGGGGCCTAAGTCTGATCTTCAATGGCAACAAGGCTTGTAGGCAAGCAACCTTAGTTGAGAAGTGCCACAAGAGGCAGCCAACACAACTTGATTTCTCACCGGACGAGAACTGGAGGTCAAGTCCCTCAAGCCAGGGAGGAAGATGTGGATGGTAAGAATGGTAAAGGGGATCACAACATCACCAAGGCATGATTCCCATGGAAAGATTATGATCATGGACAAGGGACCTGAACCCATGTTTAGGTCCAGACCAGCAGATAAAAGGGGCTCCAGTAGTTTACAAGATTATTTATTTATTTATTTTACTGGTGAGATTTGGTTATGTGCCAATTACGGATATATTTGGTATGAAATTTTCTAGGCAGTTGATAAAAGGAGACTGGCTTTTCCTAAAAGAGGTTTTTTCAAAAATGGCGCAGAATCCAACATTAGTGAAATTAGAGAACGCTGCAATTGCAGAATTTTGAAATTGCAGGCAAAACTCTTCCATATGGGTTTCCATCCATCTTCATGGACTTTTGACAAGATTTCTTAACATATGTTTAGAAAGGTTCCAAATCACTTTGTCTGCATCAATCTGAAAAGGGTAATAGACCCCACAAAGAAGCCACATGTATTATTTAACTATTAGTCAGCCTGATCAAAAAAACAGCCTCCATTGATTTTGTATTTCAGATACAATACCATAACCTTAATTGAAAAGGACTTGGATCCTGCCATGGGTATAAATTCTACAAGTATAAAATAAGATAGACAATAATTCAAAAAAAAAAAGAATAATAATAATAATAATAAGATAGACAAACCTTCACTTTTATATCTGGATCTAATCTTAGAAATAAAGACTTCTCAATAGGCAGATCTTTAATCTCATCCAAGAAATATTCCTCCCACGGTGCAAGCACAAGCATGCATTCACCGTCTTTACCTTCCCGCCCAATTCTTCCAAGCCAATGTACATATTGCCCCCGATCAGAAGGAACACCCACCTAGAGAAATAAATTCTCCACATTACCATACATGCACCTGTAGTTTTGCACTCATTTTATCCACATACAAAATGCAAATACTGTAATGCAGTTTGTAAATTTGCTAATTGGTCAATAACATTATCCAATTCATTTAGTGTAAATTTTCTGGGTTCAGCATGAAGGAAAACAAAACAAAACAAAACTGGAAATGTGGACTAAGGAGTTAGGAGTAGGACCAATTCCACGATCCTCAACCTCAAACCAAGGACCAGCAAATATCTTTGGTTTTGAGTTCATATACATGAGGCCCATTGTTTGATCAATTATACCATTGATAAAATGAGTGCAACAAGGATAGAACCTGCATCAGGGACAGCTCTAAGTTGGGCCAAGGAGGGGCAATTGGTCCTCAACTTTTTGAATCTCTCACATGAGATGTGGTCATTTAAATTTTTTTTCATGGGTAGTTTTGTCTTTTCTACTTTTGTCCCTCATTTTTTGCTATAGCCAACTAATAAACTTACAAGAGGACTTGGGGCGGAACTGTCTTTTTATTTCTTCAAAAGCAAGGCATCTTTAGACAAGATTTGACTCTCAATGCCTGCAACTTTGTCTCCTCTTTCTTCCCCTCTTTGGACTCATTTGTATGGTTCTCAAATACAACATAATTCTTCAACCCATTTGTTTTTTGTTTCTTTTTTTATTTTTTGCTTGAGTTCAATGGATGCCTCTTTGATGAGTATATTTAGATGCATGCATTATTTTTTTTTTCTTCATTTCTTGTGTATTTCCATCATATATGATTACTTCTTGATGTTACTCATTATTTTATGTTATTTTCTAAGATTTTTTGATGCGATGTTGTTTAAATATACCAACATTATTGATTTGGATTTAATTGGATTGAAAATCTAGGACTACATAAATGAATATTAGATTCAACTACATTGGCAAGAATGATGACTATGATTCATTACTTACCACTTATGGCGCGCTGCCTTATTATAATTTAGAATTGTTGACAGAAGAGTGGAGTAAACGAGTTAAAAAATACGATTGCATATCTAAAAATACTATATATTAACTAATAGGTCTCTAAAAATCCATTACAAGCTGTGCGTAATTATAATCCTATTCATTCAAAATGAATAGCATCCACTCTAATGATATATCTTAAAATATTCACATCAAGAGTAGTGGAGCCCACCGTCTAATTGAGGATGTGATTGATTGTGTTTGTATAATATCGAACAAAATACTGCAGTTTAAAAAAAAATTAAAAATAAAAAACAAAAATAGTCAAAAAATTTTTTTTTAAATGTCACTAATTCTCATTTCTAATTGACAAAAGTTGATGTAAACAAATGGCTAATTGATGTATAAGTGTTTATATTAATACACTTTGTGACTATTTATACATCTTTTGTCTATTAAAAGTTTCAATTCTTTTTTGCCCCCTCTGGGAGAAATTCTTGGCTCCGTCACTGCCCCACATAATTTAGAAATAATTGCAACATCTCTATTGACTGGATGAAATTAACTGTCTAGAAAGAATACAGTAACACCACATGTTCAATGTTTGCAAAGAATTAGCAGGTAACAGTTCTCTATTGTGGGACAATCTTGTTCTTCTTAATTCTTCTTTTCTTTTCTAAAGTAGGAAGGAAACAATATTCCTTGTGGGCGATATGATCAATCCCCCAGGGGAACAAAAAATGCAAAACCCATCTGGTTGCAAGAAAGCAGAAAGGAGGAAAGAATACAGCAAATAGTTTTTCTACAAGCAAAAAAGAATAAGAACAATCACATTCAAGGCTTCACACCAAATGACTTCAATCAACACCAAGGAAAAATATTGTAGTCTTGTTAAGTGCTAACAAAGACAAATTGAATTGCACACATAGACCAGATGGATGTCCCCAGGTGCTTAGCTTCCACTCTAAGCCTTAAAATGACAAGATATGATTAAATTTTATTTCTGATTTGATGCAGCAAGGGTAGGGGAAGAGTGGACAGAAGACACTCTCGAAGCCAAAGCTTAGGGGTCACACACCCAAACCATCTTGGTCTCACACTGAAGACACATAACCACATAACCAAGAGAAAACTCAACCGCAGAAAATTTTATTTATTAATCAACTGATCCCTAATGAGGGATTACAACCTTTGTATAGACTCCATACCCTAATTCTAAATTGGAAACAATTCTAATTACAATAAAACTCAAAAACAATTAAAACTTTAAAGAGAGTAAAAGTCTAACAATAAAAGAAAGCCTGCTAAATATTTGGGTCTATTTAATCACATAGTTGCCAATGGTGATGACTCCAAAGGCCAGGCATCCATGGAGAATGCACGAAGATTCCATCCATCACTGGGTCCCATCAGTCAGATAGTCATGAGTGTTCAAAGAGTTTTTTCTTCTTTTCCCCACCAATGGTGGATTCATCCATATGAATGATCCAGGATCGGATCACTGACAAGGACCACATTGTACAAAATGCTCAGCACAAATTGGAAAAGCTTGTGATTTGGGCAAAGCAGTTAAGAAAGTCCCCCTAAGCATAATCACATTTTCAGTTGCCAATATCCGGTGCAGTTGAAATGAAAACATAGAACAGGCAATAAAATGGTTACCTGGATCACAAGAGTAACATCAGGATAATCCATCCCACGAGCCGAAACATCTGATGTAATAAGAGTCAATCGTTTGGATTCACGGAACTCGTCAGAGACTCGATTCCGATAAATTTGAGGTTTCCTAGAATGCATTTCCCTAACATTCATCTTCAGCTCCCGAAGAAGTAGGAACATAAGAGATGTCACCATTGCAGTTGTACAGAAAACAATTACCTGTTTATGGGTGAAGTAGAAGAAAAAGAACTTAAGCAGTTAATATACAAAACAAAAGCCAACTGAAAGTAAAAGGCACACCTTGTAATCAAGCACTTGTGCCATATGCTCCTTCAAAAGTTGATAAACAAGTTGAAAATGTTGAACATGTGGTGCAATAAAATATGACTGAAGGACCTGAAGTTAGCAAGCCAAAAGGTCTGAATGAGGTTGCTTCTCCATATGTAGTAGCATGTGATGCAATCATTTTTTATTGTTCCAATGCTGTGTGAAATTAAGTGCTTCAGGTCGATAGGTAGTTGTAGCAACTAGCAACCCATGAAAATAACAAATCAACACAAACCAAGGTCAATGACAAGTATAAAACACAGTCCAATAATGCATCAACTTCAAATTCTTCATGATCCAGCCAATATGTTTAAAAGGGAGAAATCTTTAGGTGTTTGACAATTAAATTTTTACTTTGCTTGGTAACTAAATTTATTAATGGATGCTAGAATAGTACAAGAGAGCTATACTGAATAGCTACCACAGCACACCTAAAAACAAAGCAAAGCCTATACAAGTGAAAGATAAGATTTATTATCATTATCATTATCGTCGTTGTCGTCATCATCATCATTATTATTAAAACCACACAAAGCTATAGAACAAACCCATAAAGAAAACACAAAAACACACAAGGGCATAATCCAGTGAAAGAGAAAACAGTGAAAATTTGGCACTTATGGTCCTGTAAAATACTCACTCTCTAGTCTCTACCCCTGTTTAGCAATATTATCCTCTTTCCCATTAGCTTCCCTCGATAGTAGTTGTAGTTTTGTCTCTGTTAGATAGCGTTCAGTGAAGAGGTTTGTAGAAACAGAAAGAAGAGAGGGAAAGGAATGTCTCATAGTAATCTTATCTTACTCACTAAAAACGACTTAAATTTTATTGATATAATTTGTTAATGGTGTTTATTGATATATAATTATAAACCTATAGAACAACAATACCTTTTAATGGGATTAGAAAATACTAGCATATCATTTGGCATTCAGCTCTCTCCCTCCCTCCGCTTTCATTGTTCCTCTTTCTTTTATGAATACCGTTACGTTACTGTTAAAAAACCAATAAAAAATAATAACCATTAAGAACAATAAGAAGCACAATCAGCACAATTATTAAGGAGTCCACTCTTAAGCAAGTAGGTTGCTGCTCCTACCAGCTTCCTAAAAACTCTTACCTCTTACCTATAGATGCACCCTCCAAATGAATGAAGAAGCATTTGAGAGAAAGAGAGAGAGAGAGAGGGAGAGAGAAAGAGAGGCAAAATAAAGTAAGAAAGTAAACACTAGCCACCATTTTTTACCACACGTCTTGTGGTAAAGTAAACCTGAGGCAAAAGGCAACTACTCTCTCTCTCTCTCTCTCTCCAACTTTATCAAACAAAACAAACACAAACATTACTTCACGACATAATTCATCTCACCTATACCATTAATGTGACATTTACTTCACCTTTACTTTACCACGCATGCAAACAAACATGCCCTAATGTCAAACAAGAGGAAGCATCTCCATGCACACTCTAAATGGATTCACTAAATGCCATTCAGAAATGGCTAAGGAACTCTATTCATACCTTGGCAGGAGTTTCAAGCCCACCCAAACCCACTGTATCAATGTAAACATGATCCCTTTTCAAAACAAGTTGTGAAACACGGCGACCTGCAAAAGTTGGAATTTGACTTTCCTCTCAGCACAAGCACTAAGCATCTGTAGTTTTACATAAACAAAGGATGAACGAACAAAACATCACATAAAGATAAAAATAACCTCTTTAGGGATAGTGGCAGAAAACAGCAATGACTGCCTTTGCCGTGGCACACAATCAACAATTTTCTCAATGTCCTTCCTGAATCCCAAGTCTAATAAATGGTCCGCTTCATCGAGAATAAGGACTTTCAGACCCATTAATCGCATGGAGAAGCCAGATCTATTTTCGATGTGATCCAGTAATCTACCAGGGGTTGCCACTATAATCTGCAGAGGTACATAACAAGATAGTCTGTCAGTGCCCCAAATGCATAATATAAGAATAAGAGGAATACTTATCAAACAGTATGTTAGTGCCTCCAATGCATAATATAAGCAAGAGGAATACTAATCAAATGATTCTGCCCTTATTAATAAATCACTAAAAATTGAATATAACAATGAGTGCAATAAGGAGCAGAAATGTGAACAGATATTCATCTATTCACTTCTTTCACAAATAACAACATATTTAGTTAGAAAAACCTCTGGTGGAGATGCCACACCACACAGCAAAATCCACTGGATATATGGTGTAGTGAAGTGTGGTGAGGTGAAGCCTCAAATTAAGAGAAAATAAAATATAATGGGGTCAAATCATAATATGATGAGCTTTTGTTTTTAGTAGCTCGAGAAGGAATTTTTGACTTTTTGTATTAAAAGTAGATATTTTTGATTAGTTAGTGGGATGAAAAAATAACTTTTTGACTTTTTATTGTAAAAAGGAAGACAGTTTTTGAAATGTGGCCTTTTAATTTGACTCCTTTAAGTTTATTGTGTCTTAAAATGACACCTCACTTCAACTTTATAATGAAGTGAATTTACCACACACAACGTAAGGATTAAAGGTTGGGAATCAAAAGTCACCATCAGCTGGGCACTCAAAAATCATCAGCATGTTTCCAATGATTTCTGCATGTCACAGTCTTAAATGCCTATTTGTATGTCCCTACTGCAGCGTTTAGGATCTTCACAAAGCCAGGATTTTCGGGATACCATTAAAAGTAAAAACAACATATTGATAATAGTCAAAATTACAAAGCCATGAGTCCATCATGCACCAAATAAAGGTGCATGGTGAATGGCAAAAATTTGTCATCAGACAAGAGCCATTAATTTCTTCTATAGCAATTAAGATGATATTTATGTTTCCACTTTTCCAGGAATATGAACACTTCAGTACTGTTAGCAGTCCACAGGAAATAATATCAAGGCAAATACGCAATCATTATGACTTCTTAGACAAACCTGGCAAGGATCAGATTCTAGGCGTTTCTGATCAACCTTAAACCTCGTACCTCCAATTAGCATTTGAACACCAATGCCAACATGGTACTTCAACACAACATTTGCCTCTGCAGCAATGTGACTGGCAAGTTCCCTTGTAGGGGAAAGAACAAGAACAAGTATTGGTGCGACCCGTTGATTTATACCGCTTCTTGTAGCCTGGAGAACTGATTCAATAGCAGGAAGCTGTTTTCCTTCAACAATGCAATCAAAGGAAACAAGACAATGTACTAACAACAATATCAAAGATAATAGAAGAGATAAGTGATGTACCAAAAATGCTACACTCTTGCCAGTGCCTGTTTTGGACTTCACTAGGACATCCTTTCCTGCATCAAGATTCCACAAAGAACCACCATTATAAAAGTCAAAGGACTATTTTTGAGAAGAGTCTCACCTAGAAGCTAAAGACATATATCTTTTGGATAAATATATATATATATTGCAACAGTAACTTCGCAGCATTGTAGCATCAATAAATAAAATACAGAAAGTGGTAAATTGCGCGCCAGTAGTAAGATAGTACACATGCAAAGGAGTGAAGGGCTTGGTTGAGATAACCAGAAACGAGACCGTTCCCAAATCCAAACGTTGATCCGAAGCTAAATCCATGAGAGCAAGACAAGCATGTGCAAGCATGCTCTGTGAAAAAACAAAAAAGATTTGAAACATTGGGCTGACCTTTTAATTCCGGCAACTCTAAAAGCAAGTCAGACCCAAACTGAGCGGACTAAAAGCTAGTCACAGAAGCCAAGAGGTGAACCTGGCTCATTTTCAGCCCTTCAGTGCAGGCAATGCCGGCATACAGGAGATTTTTTGCTTCAGAAGTCTTAATTCTGGCAACTCTAAAAGCCAGTCAAGTCAGGACCAAACTGGGCAGACAAAAGGCTAGTCACAGAGACCATAATGACTACCTGGTTCATTTCCAGCCCCTTGAGTGCTGGCAATGCTGGCATGCAGTAGATTTTATACTTCAGAAGTCAGCATGATTTTCTTACTGAACAAAAGAAAATACTTCTATTGATAAAGGCCAGGGAACAGAAACCAGGATACAATGCAGGATCCATTCTCAGTGAACTACACTCACTGTCGTAATGTTTCATATATTAACAAGGGTACAAGATCCACCTTTAAATGTGAACGAATTTGAAATTTGATCTACACTTTTCATAACAGACCCTTTTCTATCATGGTAACAGATTTTACCACATAGAATGAGGGGAAGTTACAGGAAAAGAAAAAAGAAAAAAACAACGTAAATTCAGCTTAGAAGATAGAATATCCATTAGGGTTAACCAAATCAAACAGCCACTACATGCGACATCCTTATCTTACCCTCACTGATGCAAGAGCATCCGAGCATTCTGCATATCCCAACCTCCCAATTATCACTCCTGTAATCTTTTCTATTAATCCAACAATTGGATGGCCTCACTCCACCGGATCACCAATGGATCTCCACCTATAGCGGACCAACATGACCCCTATCTAGGCATGTCCCAGCTGAAGGAGACTATGACAATGATGACGTGCTCAGCCAATTGAAGGAGATCATGTTACGTCCTCTTGGTGCAATCATTTTAGCGTACATGCACTCTTCACATAGACAGTAGTAGTACCATGCACATGCATGCAAAGTGGGATGTGAAAAGAAGAGAATATGAAAACACCTTTTTTTTTTTTTTTTGGGTGTATTGGCCGAGGAAACTACAGCCATAGTTATACTTGCATGTATTATGTTGGAACTGTGCAAGAGGTATGTACAGTCAATCAAAGCTATATCGCTTGCTCTGGTTTGGGTGTATGCTTTGTGTCATGTAATCCGTGTAATATCTACATGTTTACAGTTTAAGAAAAAATCTATACATACATAAAGAAACTGCAAACAATTTGTTCCAGAAAAAATTATTCTAATTGCAGCTTGCTGCTTTGACCTTTTACCATGAAACTAATGTTTGATTGGCCACATATAACTAATTGAATGTTAAAAATGGAAATAATGATTTCAATAATTAGAGTAAAAAACATAGCTACAATGCCTACAAGTACAAACAAGCATTCATCAGAATTAAATAATCTAAACAAAACTATCTGAAGTACATAATAAACACACCCTCAAGGCAAACAGGGAGAGTGGCCTCTTGCACTGCAGTCATCTGCAAATAGCCAGCTGAAGAAAGTGCTTTAATTGTCAAGGGAGATATATTGCACTCATCAAACCTGGAAAGAAAAAAAAATGAATTAAATGATTTACTCCTTAGTCCCAAAAAGAAAGAAATAGAGATTTTATTTGCACACTTGAAACCATTTTCATAACCACATCAGCATTCTTTATCCTCAATTTATTATTCAAGATTTTTCCAGATCTATATTTATGCAATTATATAACTCTTCATCAAATCCATATTAAATAAAGTACCTCACATTTAGATAGATGGATAGATCGATTGATAGAAATAGATAGACGGATGAATAACACAAAAGGTGAAAATGAGTAAACCCATACGGGGAGGCTCCTCTTTGCTTAATCCAACACATTCATTTCACAAGTTCTTCCTACGTAAGATAGCCCAAGAAAGTTCCCCCAAAATGACTAATATAAGCACACATCAACCAATAATGATTTTGGAACTGCATCATCATCATAGCCTTGTCTCAACTATATTGGAGTCAGCTACATGAATTTTGTTTCTTCATTCTTATATATCCTTAAGCCAAATCCTCAGATAAATTGGATGCCTTCATATCTATTTTTGATACGTCCATCCACGTCCTCTTTGGCCTATCCCTTCCCTTTAGTGAGACATTTGCATTATGCTCCAAACACAAAAAAAGGGAAGGGGGTTGGTGGGCACCGGGGGGGGGGACTCTATTACTGTGTCTAATCGCACCCAACATTCTCCTTACACAGAGCTATGAGTTCATTAACTTATAGATAATTAGATCAAGGAGCTAGGCAACGTTAAAGAAAACGGCAAACAAAGTGGCAACTCTGCCAAGTCTGAGTTTTTAGGGAGGTAATATACTATGGGAAAAAAGATTTTGAATAATTACTATGGGAAAATATTACCATTATAAACTTAACAGTGCTTCCTGGGGTTTGATTTTTTGAACGCAAAATCTGAACTCATATAGACTTTCAAAAATATTGATCTTTAACTAAAATTTTGTTCCCAATAAAAAATATACCATTCTCATAACATGTTAAACATATGGGTAAATTATTTCAAACGTAGATGCACCCAAATAAGTTCTCTACGCTCGAAATAAGTTCACTCTGAGAATAGTTCTTTTTTTCTCAAGGAAAAACCGCACCTAAGAGAAGTTTTTAACAACTTGAATGAATGAGAACCTTTTTATAACCCTGTGGGACCCTTCATGATCAATTCAACTCCCTCACTCACCAACCCCCATATGAATTATCACTTATCATAATATAACACTCATTTTACTCAGCATTGAATAGAATTTTATTAAAAGTGCAACTTTAGAATCCATTGAACTTTATGCCCCTAAATCAAGCATTAAGATAATATAACGAAGACGACTTCTAGCCAAAACTGTGGCCTTTTTTTTTTCCTGCTGATTTAGCCGACTGGCTAGGAGTGGAAAAGGACAGGGTGCCCACCAAGGACCTTGTCCCACCAAGGATTGATCTCCAGTGGGCACTATGGGAGTGTGTGTCCTATTCACCAGAACAACCCTCTAGCCCCAAAAACCGTGGCCTTTATCATATAGGTAGCATGACTAAAACCCATCACCTCATGGTTGATCTAGTGAGAACCCTCCTCCAACTGCAAGGTCGCCACATTATCATCTTAGCCTTATCCGTCATTTTAAAGTGAATCAAAGCAACTTCACCATAAAGAAAGCATCCACTACTCTTGGAACACAAAAGGCATACATACACTGCATTCACATCAATTGTATTATCCAAGACACATAATTTCTTCATCCATGTACCTCTCCTGACTCAAGTGTGATTCCTTCTGCTCCTCCTCCCCACACTGTCTCTATGCATTCCCATCTAAAACCCTCCTCTTCAACTCATCGCAAATAGCCTGAATTTCCTCGGAAGATCCATTGTCTTCTTCTACAATCTTCGGCGGCCGTCTTCTCGTCATCTTCACATCGTAATTTCTCAATGCAGCACTGCTCATCATATTCTTCCTAAACACTCTTCCTTCCACGTCCGAATCGGAATCTTCCTCCGAATCTCCGTAATTAAACCTCCTTCGCCTCGAATTCCCTCCTCCTTTCGAACCAAGCTCTCCGCCATCACCCGATAAGTAATGTTTTCCCCTAGATTCGAATCAAGACGCCGGCCTCCTAGCTTCCATTGAGTAACTCCTCCGAGCTAGTGAACTAAAACTCCAATAGCCTAATCCAGTCATAGCTGAATGCAGCCGCAGTCCTGCGGCGTGATCAAATTTAACAATGCGGCCTTCTAAGCTAGAATTAGATTCATCAGATCCATCAGACACAGCCTTTTTGGAAATCGACGGCGGATGCTCGATGAGATGTGTAGATGTGGCCGATTCAAGATCGGACTCTTCAGATCCCCTGGATGGATGATGTATGACACGGGTGAATAACTTGGGCGAGCGCGGGCATATTTCTTTACCATAATTTTAAGAATTCATATGTGGAGTAATTTCAAATTCTTCAAAAGATGTCTCCTTAGGTGAAATTCTAAATCCCTTATCTTAGTGGAGCATTTAAAATTCCAACAAAATAATAGAGAATAGAATTCCAGGAATTCCAAAAGGTAACTTAAGACCCTTTAGGTGGCTAAAATTTGAAATTCTGAAAAAGATGTCACATTATATCTAAAAAACCCTAACATACTAAATTCCTCTCCAAAATTCTAGTAACGAAAGACTTTGAATTTCTAGCAAATGCCGCCAGGCATATTTGGTTGAGTCCCATTTGACTCGTGTGAGTGAAGGCAGGTTGGATTGATGTTTTTTTATTCATTATCATTATCATCATCATCAAAGCCTTATCCCAACTTTGTTGGGGTCGGCTACATGAATTCTGTTTTTCCATTCCATTTTATTTTGAGCTAAATCTTTAGATAAGTTAAACTTCTTTAAATCTGATTTAATGACCCCTATCAATGTTTTCTTTGGCCTACCCCTACCTCTTGATGGGGCATCTACCTGGATTGATGTTTTTTTATTATTTGTTTTAAATCTTCAACTTATAGCTTATTTTGACTGTAATGGTGCAACTTGGGTGGGTGGGTGAAGCAGCGTAGGGAAAAAAGATTAGACAACGGGCTAATCTCCAAGCCAAAGGCTTAGAGATAGAATATCTAGGTGTCTCACCAAAGACAAACAAACTCTCTCAACTGAGAAACAACAAACTCAAAATCTTTATTCAATTTTAAAGTCTTATCCCATGAAGAGATTACATCTGTATTTATAACCAAGATATTACCTAATAAAGGAAACAACTATTTCTAATCAAATAAAAAGTTCTAAATCAAGCATGTCTGGACCTACTAATAATATAATCTACTCTAATCTACTGGGCTTTGGGCCTGCGGGTATAGACTTTCAAACGGGGCCCATTAGTATAGCCTGCATCAGCTCTCCTCGGCTTGGAAAAACTCAACTCCGGCGAGTTGCTATCTTGGTACTACTCATATAAATCTGGATTGATCCTTTGAAAATCTATAGCCGTAATCAAGGTAGCTTCAGAGAACGGTCTGCCTTTCCACTTGACAAGGAACTTAAGAAATCCTCCATTCTTGGTTGAAATAATTTGATCATAAAAAACATCTTCAATTTCATCTGGAGGAAATTAATGGAGAGAGATACAAAAAGCTTGTTCTTCAAAGGATTCATCATTGTGATGTCTGTGATAAAATATCAAATCTTCAACATTAAAGGTGGAGCTGATATTCAAGTCCGAAAGAAGGTCAAGAACATATGCATAGGAACTGAATTGTTTATTATGATTGTCTAGTCTTGGAATCATTGGATTTGATTGATAGATTGTTTATGTTGTTTGTGGATGTGGAGATTAGGACAATGAGGTCCCAAAGCGAAGGGTCCTAAGGGCCGTAAAATGTGAGATGCAGGAAAGGCATCTCGATGAATTTTAGTATAATGAAATGTTATGTGGATGTGGACTTGATGCAAGGATGTGGTTCAGAAATGTATCGTAAAATGAATATTATTCTTTGAATTATTTGATTGATTTAAATTATTCATTGCTTATATTTATTTGTGCTGATGAAGTCACTATGTTAATTGCAAATGTATGATAGAGTAGGAGGATCATTCACCAGTTTATACTGATGTTGTTTACCCCCTTCAGGTAATCGAGTTGCGGTTGGACCAGAAAATGGCGAAGATCAGCCCGTAGTGTTTGGCATGCGTGGCTGAGGAGAGCGATACCTTCATACTCAGTAGTTTAGGAAATTTTAGTTTTGGCATTTAATTAGTATTTGATTGATTTACTTTGAAATCTTAGGCATTGAAAACCTTATTGGTAAAATATTATATGGAGGGATTTATTTTAATAAATGATGCTTTGACCTTATGAAATTATTTGATTTATATGTATGAATGGTATGCCATCGGGTCATAACTCAGATTCCGTCAGGGCCCCGGAATTTGGGTCGTGACAAAGTGGTATCAGAGCTTAAGGTTTTGGGCAAGTAAAAAAATTAGCAACTGTAGGGCACGTGGTGAGGTCGTGGGATATGAATGCCGAGAAAGGAATTTGATCTATTATTAATAAAGAATGGCTTACTCACTGTTTGTTTTGCAGAAGAACTAGGACAATGAATAACGCTATTGGAAACTCTAATCAGGGTGAAAGAATTGTGGAAATGCCGGAGTATGCTCGGCAGATGTTTGAAAATTTTATGAAAGCCTATAGCCAAGTTCAGGAACAGATCACTGCTATTAACAACCGGCATGGAGAAAATGGTGACGAACTCAGTGTTGTCAGGAATGGTTCTGGGAGTGGTATCAATAACGGGGTCAGGGATCGTGAGAAGGATAATCTCTACAAAAGATTTAATGAATTCCGACCTCGTAGCTTTGATGAGACTACAAACCCTTGGGACGCAAATAAATGGGTGGAGCATTTGGAGGGAATTTTTGAAGTTATGGGATGCACGGAACGGCAGAAGGCAATTTTGGGCGCATTCAAACTTGAGGGTAATGCTAAAGAATGGTGGAAAGCTGCTAAGAAGTCTTTTGACGGGCAAGAGACAGAAATTACTTTGGACTTTTTCAAGAAAGAGTTTATAAAGAAATTTATACCTGACCACATTAAAGCACAGAAAAAAAGGGAGTTTGAGACCCTAGTACAAGGGAGCTTAACCGTAGCCAAATATGCCCTCAAGTTCACGGAGCTGTCTCACTTTGCAGAAACCCTAGTTGCTACAGAAGAATCCAAACTGGAGCGCTTTGTGACGGGTCTAAGGGCAGATATCAAGAAAGATGTCAAATTACATGAGCCGACTACCTATGCAGAAGCGCTAAGAAAGGCCTTTGTGTCTGAAGAAGCAATAGAAGATATTAATCGGAGTACTCAGCAGGTGCTGCCAGTAGGAAAGCGGGATAATTTCAAGAATCAGCCATCATATAAAAAGCAAAGGACAGACGCTAGACCAGTTTGCAATCATTGTGGGGGATCACATGACCCAGATCAATGTCGCAAGAGACCGGGAGTATGCTACGGATGTGGTAAAGAAGGTCACAGGGTTAGAGATTGCCCAATTGCCCAAGAGAGAAATCAAGCTAGACGAAAGGGTGTTTGTTATGGTTGCGGACAGGAGGGACACCGGTCTCGAGAATGTCCCACAAATCCTGGTGGAAATCAGTTTCGACCACAAACACAACTGCAAGGACAGAATCAGCAAGACCGCCAGCAAGGGATCAGCAAAATCAGCGATCAGATCAGCAGAACCAACAAGGAAGAAATTATCAATATCAGCAGTATCCTCAGAGAGGCAACCAACAAGATCCACCTCAAGGTCAAAACTTCAATCGTGGCAGAAATAATCAAAGTGGGAATCAGGGGGCGCAACCGCCTAATGTGAGGGCTTTTGCTATTACACATCAGGAAGCTGAGGCGGCAAATAACGTTGTTGAGGGTATGGTTTTACTTTCAAAGCACGGAGCTCATGCACTATTTGATTCTGGCTCAACTCACTCTTTTGGTTCCCATCTTTTTGCTGCTAAGTTAGGAAACTCCCCCACTATACTCACTCCTGCATTAGTTGTGTCAACACCTGCGGGAAAACACGTTTGCACTAAAACTATATATTATGATTGTGAGATAGAAATTGCACAAACAAGAATGTTAGCCGACTTAGTATTATTGCACATGAATGATTTTGATGTTATATTGGGAATGGACTGGCTCTCTAAATATCGAGCTGTGCTGGACTGCTTTAACAAGGTAGTGCGTTTTAACCTAAAAGGTTATACCCATGTCACCATGGTGGGGAAAAGAAAATCTTTTCGAACTGGGATAATTTCGGCCATCAAAGCCTGTGAGCTATTAAGGAATGGGTGTACGGGGTACATGGCCTACATTACCCAAGCTAAACAAAAGCCTAACTTAGAAGATATTCCGGTTGTTAGAGATTTTCCCGATGTGTTCTTAGAAGATCTGCCAGGATTACCCCCAATCCGGGAAGTTGACTTTACTATTGAGTTGGTACCAGGATCTGCTCCAATATCTAAGGCACCCTATCGGATGGCACCCTCCGAGTTGAGGGAACTTAAGAATCAATTGCAAGAACTGTTAGATAAAGGATTCATCCGGCCAAGTGTATCCCCATGGGGAGCCCCTGTTCTGTTTGTTAAGAAAAAGGACGGATCCATGCGAATGTGTATTGACTACAGGCAGTTAAACCAAATCACTATTAAAAACAAATACCCGTTGCCCCGTATCGATGAACTGTTTGACCAGCTGCAGGGTGCTAAATTCTTCTCTAAAATTGATTCGCGATCTGGATATCATCAACTCAGGGTAAGGGAGGAGGATATTCCTAAGACAGCCTTTAGAACTCGATATGGCCATTATGAGTTTCTGGTTATGCCATTTGGGTTGACCAATGCCCCCGCAGCTTTTATGGCTCTTATGAACCAAGTCTTTCAGCCTTATTTGGATCAGTTCGTCGTGGTGTTCATTGATGATATACTTATTTATTCTAAAGGAGAAGAAGAGCATGGAATACACTTACGCACGTCCTTGCAGCTATTGAGGGATAATCGACTCTATGCAAAATTAAGTAAGTGTGACTTTTGGCTGAAGCAAGTGACCTTTTTGGGCCATATTATCTCAGGACAAGGGTTATCTGCGGACCCGGCAAAGATCGAAGCTATTACAAGTTGGAAGAGACCTACATTTGCTTCTGAAGTACGGAGCTTCCTGGGCTTAGCAGGATATTATAGGAGATTTGTGAAAGATTTTTCCTCAATTGCTGGGCCACTAACTAGACTTACAAGAAAAGACGTTCCTTTTTCATGGGACGTTAGATGCGAGGATAGCTTCCGCATATTAAGGGAGAGATTGACCACCGCGCCGATACTTGCTCTTCCTTCTGGAAATGGGGGATTTGTGGTATACTGTGATGCTTCTTTGCATGGTTTGGGTTGCGTTCTTATGCAACATGGAAAGGTGATAGCATATGCCTCTAGACAACTGAAATCCCATGAACAAAATTATGCTACGCATGATCTTGAATTAGCAGCTATAGTTTTCGCGTTAAAAATCTGGAGACATTATCTATATGGAGAAGAGTTTGAAGTATATACTGACCATAAAAGTCTCAAATACATTTCTCACAGGCTGACTTGAATTTGCGACAGCGAAGATGGTTAGAATTTTTGAAGGATTATGACTTCACAATTTTCTATCACCCGGGAAAGGCCAATGTCGTTGCTGATGCGTTAAGTCGCAAATTGGCTCAAATGGCCTGTTTGACTGCCGAATGGAGACTACTTGAAGAAATCAAAGATCTAGATGTGGAGTTACGGCCTATAGGTGATAAGGTGCTGTTGGGAAATTTTAAAGTTCAACCAGAACTAATTCAGAAAATAAAGGACCACCAGCGAGATGATGGGGCACTGTTGGATATAATGCACAGAATGGACAATAAACCAGATTTCTCTATTGATAATGGCACATTGTATTTCAGAAGTCGGTTATGTGTTCCAAATAACCGCAACATCAAAGATGAGATATTAACGGAAGCACATCATACGCGGTATACCATTCATCCCGGGAGCACAAAGATGTATCAGAATTTGAAACGGAGGTTTTGGTGGATCGGAATGAAAAATGATGTGGCAGAGTTTGTAGGACGATGTTTTACCTGTCAGCAGGTGAAGGCCGATCATAGGAAAGCAGGTGGATTATTACAACCCTTGCCTGTGCCGGAATGAAAGTGGGAACACATTACTATGGATTTCATCTCAGGATTTCCTAAAAATCTAGGCACAATGAGGTGATTTGGGTCATTGTAGATCGTTTGACAAAGTCTGCACACTTTATACCATTAAAGGGTAAGACTACGATGGAACAATTAGTGCGAAAATATGTTCATGAGATCGTGCGGTTACATGGAGTTCTTGTATCTATAGTCTCTGATCGAGATAGTAGATTTATCTCACAGTTTTGGAAAGGTTTGCAAAAGGCTATGGGGACCAAGTTAAGCTTTAGTACAACTTATCATCCCCAAACAGATGGGCAGACTGAAAGAACCAACCAAACATTGGAGGATATGCTTCGGGCTTGTGCTTTGGATTTTAGAGATGGATGGGATGAACAGTTGCCGCTGGTAGAATTTGCTTATAATAGCAGTTATCATTCCAGCATCCAAATGGCTCCGTTTGAAGCTCTGTATGGTAGGAACTGTCGTTCTTTGATCTGCTGGGAAGAAGTAGGAGAAGGACGGCTTCTAGGCCCTGAATGGGTAAAAACCTCCACGGAGAATATACAGAAAATTCGAAATCGACTTAAAACTGCTCAAAGTCGTTAGAAAAGCTATGCAGATAAACGGAGAAGAGAACTGGAGTTTGAAGTCGGTAATTCGGTTTTTCTCAAAGTGTCCCCGACCAAAGGAGTTATGCGATTTGGGAAGAAAGGAAAGCTGAGTCCGAGATACATTGGACCCTTTCCAATCATAGGACGTGTAAGCGATGACAATGCTTATGAGTTGGCCCTTCCACCACAACTCGCCGGAGTTCATAATGTGTTTCATGTGTCTATGCTACGAAAGTATGAACCAGACCCCTCACATATGATTCGTTACGAGCCAATGGATATTCAATCAGATTTGTCGTACGAGGAAAAACCGGTGGCGATTTTAGACACTCAAGAGCGGTTACTCAGGAATCGCAGCATCCGACTAGTCAAAGTACAGTGGCAGCATCATAATCCATTGGAAGCTACATGGGAGATTGAAGAGGATGTACGGAAGAACTAACCACAACTTTTTGCCTCGGGTATGTCTTAAATTTGGAGGACCAAATTTCCCAAGGGGGGAAGTATGTAATATCTAAGGTGGGAATGCCAGGCTCTATTATATATATATATATAATGGGACCCATTCTATTTCTAAGATCTCACGACATCTTCACTTTTAAGGAAACAAATTGTAGATAGGAAACAAATCTTTGATTTAGATAAGGAATTCTGTACACAGTCCCCATTAGGAAAGCAAAGATTGGATAGACTCCTAGGAAGAAAGGGGATCGGAGGTGTACATATCTATATATATATATACTCTTGTAGCCTCTAAATTGCTTCACGTTACCTCTTTCTAAACACTAGGAGAGGAGCACAAAGAAAGAGAGAGAGAGACTGAAAAGAGAGACCAAGAGGAAGAAGAAAGGAGGCAAACACCCAGGCAGTTGATGTCCCACGCTCGGCCAAATACTATTAGAGTCTACAAAAGGTGAGTGATCTCTCCCATGTCTATTCTTGAGAATTGGGGTGTGATTTGCATATGATTTAGAAAGCTTGATGCCAAGAATGAACTCAGAACTATGTCGTTTTTGTGAAACGTATATAATTAGACTGTGGGCCCCACATAGATCATGTGGTAGTCCATCAGATCCGATGATCTGAAACAACACCCTGGGTCGACCTCAGTAGAACAGTCCGGTGGTGGGGAACAAAGAAATTGAGTCATCAGATTTGAGGATTTCAGGAAGCCAGACACGAGGGGTTGTGTCTGACGACCACTGTTTGAGCAAAATAATGACTGAACAAATGATATGTCGATCTGAAACAGGAAGAGGGTGATTTTCTTGTGATTGTACACCCTTGAGACTTGATTTATGAAGTAAAGAAGGATGATAGTGAGGAGATTCAAATAGGAAAAAGGGACTCACCTGTTTCGGTCGACGACTACCCTCCTCTGTCGACATGGGTTGTGGGTCCACACGAACCATCAGATGCTAGATCAGATCCACAGATCTGGTAGAGGACCCTCGTGCGACCCTGGGAGTTGTGATCTCAATGGATTTGAACCATTGGACTCCAACAGCTGATGGTCTAAAAAAGAGCAGAGCGAGAGGGAGGTCTTCACCGAACTGAGTCTGGAGCCTTCTGATGAAGTCGACTGTGATGGCTTCCATCGATATTATTATATACTTGATTTAAAGATATTTCATCGAAACTTATAAAAAGAGCCATAATGTTAATACAAATTGCATAGAAGTCCTCCTGTATTCTATAATCTGAACGATTAAATTGGAATAATGCCTATTATCAAAGATGTTTACTTATAAATTGATGGTGTGATAAAAGGGACTGGGCATGTATTAAATAATAAATAAGATGGTATTCCGATCCATAAGTCCTGCTATGTATGATTTGATTTGGACCACTAGCACAGAATTGTTTATTATGATTGTCTAGTCTTGGAATCATTGGATTCGATTGATAGATTGTTTATGCTGTTTGTGGATGTGGAGATTAGGACAATGAGGTCCCGAAGCGAAGGGTCCTAAGGGCCGTAAAATGTGAGATGCAGGAAAGGCATCTTGATGAATTTTAGTATAATGAAATGTTATGTGGATGTGGACTTGATGCAAGGATGTGGTTCAGAAATGTATCATAAAATGAATATTATTCTTTGAATTATTTGATTGATTTAAATTATTCATTGCTTATATTTATTTGTGCTGATGAAGTCACTATGTTAATTGCAAATGTAAGATAGAGTAGGAGGATCATTCACCAGTTTATACTGATGTTGTTTACCCCCTTCAGGTAATCGGGTTGCGGTTGGATCAGAAAATGGCGAAGATCAGCCCGTAGTGTTTGGCATGCGTGGCTGAGGAGAGCGATACCTTCATACTCAGTAGTTTAGGAAATTTTAGTTTTGGCATTTAATTAGTATTTGATTGATTTACTTTGAAATCTTAGGCATTGAAAACCTTATTGGTAAAATATTATATGGAGGGATTTATTTTAATAAATGATGCTTTGACCTTATGAAATTATTTGATTTATATGTATGAATGGTATGCCATCGGGTCATAACTCAGATTCCGTCAGGGCCCCGGAATTTGGGTCGTGACAGTCTTCCAAAAGAAACTCATGAACTTTGTGTCTCTATCAGATACTATTGCCTAGGGAAGGCCATGCAGACGAACAACTTCTTTAAAGAAAAGAATTGCAATCTTCTTGGCATCTACTGTGTGAGAACAAGGAATAAAATGTGCCATTTTTGAGAAACGAACAACAACAACAAAGACAGAATCTACCTTTCTCGCTGTTTTTGGTAAGCCCAAGACAAAGTCCATGCTCAGAACTCGCCAAGGTGCACTTGGAATAGGAAGAGGCTGATACAAACCTACATTCTTCTTTTGACCTTTTGCAAGTTGGCATACTATACATAACTCACAAATTCGGGCAACATCTGTTTTTAAGCGTGGCCAAAAGAAACGATCTTCCACAAGAGCCAATGTTTTATCATGCCCAAAATGTCCACTGCATCGGCCACCATGTAACTCATGTTTCATAAATTCACGGATAGATGTAGCAGGCAGACATAACTGATTTCCACAAAAGAGATATCCATCATGAAGAGAAAACTTTAGAAGAGATGGTATGGGGTTCCGGCGAGTGAGATGGGTCGAGGAAGGGTCCACTGACAAGGGGGGTTAGGTTGCGGTGAGAGATGGAGAGGTATGGGGTTTCGAGAAAGTGGTCGGCGGTGATGGGGAGAGAGCTAGGGTTTTCGGTATTGCTGTGGTGGGTGGAAAGAAGTGGGGATTTCTGGATGAGGGGATTTGGGTTACTGGTTAAGGGATTTGGCGTTAGCTTTGGGGATCTGGGTTCGGATAGGTTGTCGTGGGATGGGGAAGATGAGGATGAGGGAGAGAATGGAAGGGGGGTTCGGATGTCGGGGTTAGCAGAGGGGAAAAGGGTATCGACAGAAGATGATGATGGTTGGTACCTCAGATTGGTGATCGAAACAGCGAGCTGAGAATGGATCTTTGCTCTGATACCAATTGAAGCAGCGCAGGAGAAGAAGATTAGCCAACAGGCTAATCTCCAAGCCAAAGGCTTAGGGATAGAATGTCTAGGTGCCTCACCAAAGACAAACAAACTCTCTCAACTGAGAATCAACCAACTCAAAATCTTCATTCAATATTAAAGTCTGATCCCATGAAGAGATTACATCTGTATTTATAACCAAGATATTATCTAATAAAGGAAAAAATTATTTCTAATCAAATAAGAAGTCCTAAATCAAACATGTCTGGACCTATTAATAATATAATCTACTCTGATCTACTAGGCTTTGGGCCTGCAAGTATAGACTTTCAAACGGGGCCCATTAGTATGGCCTGCATCAGTGGGGTACCGACACACCTCTTGGACGACTCAGAATTTTAGGGGTTTCAAAATATAGGCCTGAGCTCAATCCCAACCTAAGCAAGCCCAACTTGCTTGAGCAGTGAGTCAGAGATAACTCTCATGTCAGGTCTTAAATAATTTTTTTTCCTAAAGCCCAGCTAAGGGTGCCACCCATAGATTATCCACACATGTGGGAAGAGACTCTCACATTTGTAATAAGAGAGAACTCACACATGTGGAGAGTGAGGGTTAAACTAAAGACGTGTTCATTTGGGCGAGAGGCTGGGTTGCCAAATGCCAACCAAGTGTGAAACCCCCTTTCCCAAGTCATGAATGATTGGCACTTTGTAAGTTGTAAAATGTCTCTCTTTTTTAATTATCTCGCTCTTTTGCATGCTGTTAGTGTAGAATTTTGAAGTACATTTGCATAAAATAATTTTTTTTTTAAAAGACTCAATATAATACAAGGGAAGAGAATAACAAAAAGAATTCATAAAATTCAAATTAATCCTATTTAAGACAATTCAAACTTGTTTCTAATGTCTCTTGCTTATTTGTAACATTTCTAATAAGTAGAATGGATAGGGTGCTAGTTTTTAATAAAAGCCTAATGGCTTCCTTGGATATCTATATATTCTTGTTTGTTGATTTCATTTCCACACGGATGAAGGGGTTAGGGACGTGTGATTGGGGCCAAACTTGATATGTAGGGTGGTCCTACATAGATCTTTCCATTCCTCCTAGTCCCATCCCCAAATGGGACCCACAAGTGGGCTCCATAAAAAGCTCTCACGGTAGGTGTGTGAGAACGGTTCTCACAGGATCAAAGCCCTATATATATATACGTATATATATATTCTAAAATAGTTATCTAAAATTTGAAATTCTCATTTGTGAAAGGATGTCTGTGAACTGTTGGTTTGATTGAAATATATAGGAATTCATACCCAAAGTGGCTAAAAACAAAGATCAAATGCGTATATCAAAAAATGACCATCCAATAACCTCCCTCTAATAGAAATTGAAAGAGGGAAAATGAGAAATGAAAATCCACTATCACCCTTGTAATTCAAATTTTGGAAAAAGCAAATGTCTTATCAACATTGCTTCCTTACATATATCCATCACCCCTCCTCATCTCCTTATTCTTTAATAATCCTTCATTGGAGCTAATAATATGAATTCCTGTGAGTTTAATTTCATCGAAAATTTGAAGGGTGTGGAAATATGAATTCCTGTGAGTTTAATCTCATAGAAAATTTGAATGGTGTGGGGAGAGAGAGAGAGAGAGAGGATAATGTTTATTTTCCTGCTAAATTCATCATAAATTTTAGCACAAAACATGGCAGAAGCAAGAACTCAAACATGACATTAGCTTTTGAAGGAGCACCTATAAAACTAAATTACACATGAAGGAGCAGTTGTGAGTTTTTCCATAACACTTTCATTCCGTGTAGCCGTTAACATTCCTGAATCCCAGGGCAAGTTCCTTGACCGTTGTGAGGCATTGTTAACGGTGGATACTATCAAATCCTTTCACCTGATGACATTTCTTTGAAGGAGAGAATAAAACAACTATAGACCTTCAAAAGCTTAAAAATTTATGGTCACTTTCATTAACCATCAGCAACACTTCAATATAATACTTAAATATCAACGTCATTTTCCAGACAAAACTGGAAAATAAAAATAATATATGACAAATGCACCTACATGTTCAAACGAAATATAAAATAGATATAAGTTGAAAGTGAAATTTTCAATTCCTGCACCCACAAAAGTGGGACCACTTTGTTAAACGCTCAAATAAAATTCCCATACAAGAAAATTTTCCCCAAATGTTTCCATCATTGTGGTCATTGGAGGTCCTATGAGAACAACTTCATCAAACATTACTAGCCACCTGATTAAAGAAAATAAAAAATGACTAATAAATATATAATGAATGGATTGAATGGCAAAAAACATTCAATGATGCCGATCATTTACAGATAATTAATCCACGGAACTCAATTTCATATGTTGGAATCATTGAACTTAGTAGCATATTATGCTTTATGTATCCAACTAACATAAAGGCAACAATGAAAAGCATCCTTGATATGGTCTATTTTCCGTAGGAGTTTGGATCCTTTGTGGCTTTGACTTACATAGATTTTGATTCGAAGAAGTGGAAATCCATAATGGGCCTACCTATTGAAACTCCTAAATAATTAAAATGAATATCTACAAATTTTACACTAATAAGTATTGGACCCACTAAAGGATTGATGGAGGGGGGTGTTAATGAATGATGCATATTATTTTATGGTCATTTTTTAAAATTTATTATACAGTAAATTATATGGTGGGACCAATAACAATGAGAAATAACCTGTAGACAGGAAGTACATTCATTTTAAACTCCCGGTGGGGTAAAAATTAGAGATAACCCCATGGCCAGTTCACGGGAAGGAGATTCATTTTAAGCACCCATGGTTTTCAATACTCAACAGGAACCCCCTCTGTGGCGTCCAATTCCTTCCACGAAGTCAGCCCCATGAGATCCTTCCAGACTCTTTGGACAGAGGAAGAGTGATTTTATTAATGTAGCTGGTCAATGGCCAAATAAACTGGTCAACTGTCAAAACCGTTGGCACAAGTGCAGTTGCTAAAACCATGGGCATGGTTTTTTAAACGTGCCCACGTGCCCATGGTTTTTTAAAATGTGCCCATGTGTACGATGAAATAGACCATCTACAATGGAAATGAAGACCAAAGGGCATGGTGAAGAAACCCTTTTTTAAAGAGAGCTTCCATTTTGTACACCAGGGACTATTTTACACACTCCATTTTTAAAATAAAGAATAAAATTATCTAAATGCCTCCTCGCTCCCACTTATTCCTCTCCATCCTCCCCCCCCCCGCCCGAAACAAAGTCAACTGTTCTCCTCCCCTCCTCTAGGTCCCACAACATTACTCTTTTATTCAGCTAGCCTTAGGTGAAAAGTAGTGTTTTTATTCAGCCCTGCGAGGCTGAAGGCGGAAATTTAGAAGAGGTTGAGAAGCCATGAGGAAGAGGGGAAGGAGAGGAGAGGGAGAGGGAGATCGAGAGCCACCAATCGTTGCCGAGAAAGGGAAGGTGGGGAAGAGGAGAGAGGAGGGGGAGGTGTGTGGGAAGAAAAGGGGGTAAGGATAGTTTGAAAAGGTTTAATATCTTTTTTTTAAATAACTATGTAAGTTGAGAAGAATCTGGTGTTAAAATAGAAGCTCTCCTTTTTAAAAGAGTAGTCTTCTATGGAAGGTAGGCTGATTAAAATATGAGATCATTCATCAAACATAATGAGTTATTTCTACCAAAAAAAACATAATGAGCTCAATAAAAAATCATGAAACAAAGATAACTTTTCTTTTAAGAGCTAGCTTAGGGGATTGGACCCTAGCCCTCTGGCAAAAGAAGAACTTTATGTGAAGTAAAAGAATCTTTTTGTAAGAGAAGAAAAAGCAAAAAGAGATAGAACAGCCCTTCGATGATGAAAAGTGAAATTGACACCTCTTAACACTGCAGTAAAAGGCTGTTGTTAAGATACTCATTTTCTATTCGTACAAATGAAAGGTCTACTATTCAATTACGGTAAGGAAATGGTCCATACTTAAATTAGAGTAATTGACAACACTCGATTTCTATTCGTACAAATGAAAGGTCTACTATTCAATTACAGTAAGGAAATGGCCCGTACTTAAATTAGAGTAATTTACAACACTCGACTTGCCCTGCTCACGAGAAGGACGTCCCACTGATTTGAATAACTATAGTGAGCCTAAACTCAGTAGACACAGTCAGACTTATTTGACTAGTGGACTCATTTGAGTTGACTCGTGTGAGTGAGGGCAAGTCCAGTGGAGCTTTTTTTTTTTTTCCTAATAGTGGCCCCAGTGAGTTTAGTGTTATAAATTAATATACTACTCAGTGGGAGCCTTTTAGGGGTCCTCTGTGTGGACAATTTGGATGGATCATAAGCTAAGCCCCACTATGTTGCCTTTATCATAATATAGTGGGAGGTTATAGTACTTATACATATGAAAATTTTCTCATTGAAAAACAAATAAATATAAAATAAATGTCAAAAATAATTTCCACGACTTCCTTAATCTTCCCTTTGCTATTCTGATATTACTATGCCTTTTTCATGATATATTCAATTTTGCGGGTTTTTTAAAATATCGATTATTGAAAAATGTCATTTCAGATAAATATTAAAATACTACCATAATATTTCAAAAATATCGCCCATATTTTTTTTTTATGTTGATAGATGAAAAGTTACACAACTCTTAAACGGGGACCTGATTCCTCCAAAGTTCTAAACACAGGGAGGAGGATTCCGTGAAATTAACTTTAGAATGATTCCATGAGACAACCAAACGTACAGGCATTCAAAGGAGGCCTCATGAGCATAGTCATCAGAATCCTACGATTTGTATGCCGAACTTTAGGGAAAACGATTCATATCTTTCAATGAATTCCATTTTAACGTAAATCTTAGGATTTAAGTGTAAATCTTATGATTCGATACTCATTTCATTGAATCTTACGATTCAAGTAATTCAGCTGACTGAGAATAGATATAACTAATAAGTTAATACTAACAATCTTTTACTTTTTTTCGTTCTTTATTCTTTTTTTTTTAGCATTTATACTTTTAAAAGTTTATTTAGTTGTTAACTAATCCTCTTAAAAATTTCCGCTTCTTAGTGGTGGTTTTGAGACATAAAAAAAGAATATGGATTTAATTAAAGCATTAGACTATACGTTTGTTGCTTGTCTATATCTTTCTTGTAAACCTTTTTTGGTTTTTTTTTCTTCATGAACACTTTCTCAACTTCAAAAGATATCTTATTATATATGATTCATGGTTTGAATTTTATTTTTTCTTTTATATTTTGATTTAACAACAACAATATATCTATATATAAATACATGAAACTTATTTAACAATTTAGACATACAGTTATTATTTATTAATATATGTCATGATGTTATTAATACGATTGTATGATAGACTTATTCAATTAGTTTTCATTCTATTTTTACTGCTATAAATGGGAAAATGGATGGGTATTCATATGAATTCATGCTTTTTTATTTTTAATTATTGTTCATTTTATTAGAAAAATAAAAAAATCCTACGATTCACTTTAATTAGAAAAAGAAAAAAATTCTACGATTCACAATACGTTTCAGGATTCAATTTGATTCATGAGCATGAACAATTTGCAATATGATTCCAATTGTCAAAACTATGAAAAAGCTAATATTTGCCGTGCATTGATGTTGGTATGGGTGAAAAATAAATAAATTATCAACTTCTATAATCTTTCCTATCTTTACATTATTTTTTTAGATTTTTTTTTATCTATACTAAGAAAAGTAGAAAATGTCCTATAATTTACAATTCAATTCAACCACTTGAACGATTCGCGATTTGACAACTATGCTCAGGAGCAAAGCTATGTGTTAGCAATCATCATCATCATCGTAATCATTACCTAAGCCTCACTCAATCAATAGGGTTAGGTTTATACGTTGGGAATTGCCTTCAAATACTGATCCTATCTGCTAAGTGTCATAGTATGATACCTTTGAGCAAAGTTTGCTTTCAATACATAGAATAGCAAAGAAATTCCTATTCTTCTTCAGGTTGGAAACTCAGAAAAAAAGCTGAAAAACAATAAGAGGACCAAAAGTGTTCTCAAGCCAAGAGTTAAATCTTGCCAGCATCAACCACCCAGTTTTAAATCTTGGCTGCATCAACCACCTAGTTCATTGTAATTTGGATTCTTATGGGGTTCAACATTTCTAGAAACAATCTCCAAAGCTTAGTTTGGAAGGATTTTCACTAGATGGGACCAGTAAGCATTTGTCCCATTTAACCTGAGTGAAGTTTGGACCTCATGGTTCCAAGGGTATGCAGAAATCCAGACAGAAAAACAATTATTAGGCTTCCCAAGCAAAAGATGCGTAGCTTGAAAACAGTTGCAAGAAGCAAAGACTAATGAACTTAATAATGGCTTTCATCAATCAAAGAGAAGCACTCATAGGAGACCAACTATGCAGAGTTTCAAGGTTTGAAACTAAAAGCCTACTAAATCACCTCCTGCATACAATGGTCAAGGCAAGAACACCGTAGGATTCCAACCAAACAGTAGAACCAGCAATGGGCTAAAATTTGAGTGCAGCAGGAGAATTCCAAAAAAAAAAAAAAAAAGAGTTAGTACATAATCACCAAAAAAACTTCTTTTATGAGATCCATCTGATGATCAACACAGCTGGAAAAGTTGTGGCCCTGTGGCCCTCACCTGTGTTGTACAATTTAGAATCTGATAAGAAGTAGTTGGTTCCTTAGAAAACCAATTCCTACCATTACTAAATCAGTCCTTCAAGAACAAAGGTTGCCTACTTCATAGAATAATCAAGTTGCTCGTATGACATTCGTCATCCAACATAGCAAGCTGCATGATATTGAACTGTGACAAAGATTCAATCTTTTTGCAAGGGAAACTATAGATGTTGGCAAATATATTAAACAATTCAAGCATCTCTGTAATGAACTGGAAGCAATCCAAAAGCCTTCACTAGATGAAGACAAGGTTTCATGGATCTTGAAGGGCCTAGACAGCTACTACAATGTCGACATTTAACCGACATTCAAAGTAGTGTTGCCGATGTAGAGACATATGATGACTTTATTAAGCTCAAGCAACCATCTGCCATGGTTGCCCAATATGAAGACAACCTCAAGGTTGTGTTTGGGGCTGTCATCAACACAGTAACAATCATTGAGGACACTCCCAAGGCCATAAGAGATAGTTCATTCATCCATGCTGATCAATCCAAAGAGACCTTTACTTCAAGCCACAACTGTCAAGTTTACAATATACAATGCCGTACAAACAATGCCATGACTTTTACTTCAAACCTCACCTGTCAAGTTTACAACATACAGTGCCATACATACAATGCCTTGACCTTTACTTCAAAGCTCACCTGCCAAGTTTGCAACATAATACATACAATGCCATACTGCCTTCAATGTTGGCCTCCATTCAATGAATTCTATCAAGCAGCTAAACAATAATTGATCCTCCTCCTCAAGCCTTAGTAGTTCTTTCTCTTCAAGATGCAATTGATGAGTCATGGTATCATGATAGAGGTGCTTCTACACATACTGCAAATAATCTAAGAACCCTCTCTAGCCTACATCCTTACCATGGAAATGAGAGATTATATATTGGTGATGATCAGCCTTAACCATGAAATACAAACTCCATCTAGAAATCTAAATCTCAAGAATGTTCTTCTTCATTCACTTGAGAGAAATCTCATTGCAATTAGTCAATTTACCAAAGATGATAATTGTTCCATCAAATTTTATGTGATGAAGGACTAGGTATCCCAGACAACCCTGACCAACGGGACTCATAAAGGTGGACTCCATTCTCTTGATTAAAAAAACATTGTTTTCATCTCTACTCAAGGCGCAACTACTACCTCATGGCACCAACGGCTTGAACAAGCATTACCTTCATTTAGCGTCAATCATCAAATGCAGTTGTTCATTTTACTTTTCCACAACTTTATCATCTTTGTGAAAGTTGTGCAATTGGAAAGAGCACTAGAATTCCTTCTCATATTTTGAGTAAAAGAGCTCCATTTCGATTGCACTATTCAATTCAATGTTTGGGGCCAGACTCAAACACTATTGTCTAGTTATGGATTTTATGTGTTTTTCATCATTTCCTCTAGTCATTATACTCGGTTTTATCCTTTACCAAGTGCATCGACTTCAATATAATGTTGAAAAATTATTTTGAACAAAAAATAAATTTTTTTTTTTGCAAATGTGGTGGGGAATTCACATTAAATGAATTTCTATTGCATTTGTCAAAATGTAGAATATTCAGAAAATTTCTTCCCTACATACTTTCTAGAAGTAAAAATCACCAATATTTGCCATAACACAACTAAGGGTTGCACTCCCTTGATCAATAGCCTCTCCATATTCTTTGTGGGTTGAAGCATTGCTTACAAGTGCCCATATCATTAACTGCCTACCAACACCCTTTCCCAAAAATGATTGTCCCTTCAAAATTCTTTATGGCATCAAACAAACCTATAGTCATCTTAAGGTGTTTGGATGCACTCTGTGTTTTCTCATGTTATAGCCCCATTCATAAGGGTTACAGCAAAAAATCTCTGACAGACGTATCTATCTCTCGACAAGTTAAATTTGACGAGACTAATTTTCCATGGTCCCAGTCATCCACAACTTTAACTAATCCATCACCCCACACCAATCAACAGTTTCTCATTCAAATTCCGTCACTCGTATAACGATCAACACCTACATTTTCCTTCCCACCAGCCATACAACCATCAAGGACAACGCCCCATTGTGGGCAATGCTTGTTGTGGACACTCCAAATTAGGGTACATTTGATTGGACAATTGAGGCATCACATGATTACAAGGTTTAGGGATGAGACCTGTAAACTGCAATTGGAGGCTAGCAATGAATGATGAGGTCAATTCAAGCTTAAAACGAGGCACATGGACTCCTGTTCTGCCTCTACCTAATAGTAGATGGTAATACTGTTGAATGTAAGTGGGTATATAAAAAAATCAAGTAGAAGTCAGATGGCTCACCTGAGAGAGACAAAGCCCGCCTATGCCTAGTTGCCAAGGGCTACCATGAAGACCATGGGATTAATTTTGATGATGCGTTTTGTCCAGTAGTGAAGCCCCAACTGGTCAAGATTGTTCTTTCTGAGGCTCCATCTCATTAATGGCCCTTCCAACTAGATGTGAAAAATTCTTTCTTGCACGGTAGATTACCTAACGAGGTATATATGGCATAGCCCCCAGGATTTGTCGATCCACTAAATTCTTCTTACATTTGAAAGCTTCACAAATGCATCTATGGACTCAAACAATCCCCAAGAGTTTGGTTTCAAAGCCTCAGTTCTTATCTAATCCATTTGGGGTTTTGCCTTTGTCGTATTCATCATCCCACATTCATAAAACACCATGGTGCATCCACTATTATTTAACTACGTTATGTGGACAATCTTATTATCACAAAAAGTAATTCCAAAGGTACTAATTCCATGATCGATGGACACCTTGCCCATCTCAGTTTGACACAAGGAATTTGAGGGACCAAAACTTTTTCTTAGGTATGCAAGCCCACAAATTAGATAAGGGATTCTTTGTAAGTCTAATCAAGTATCCTATGGACATTTTATCTTGTTTCAACATGGATGGTTGCACGCTGATTTCCACTCCATTTGCAAGCTATTATCCCAATAAGATGGTGAACTTCTATGTGATGGCACTAAATACAGAAGAATAGTAGGCTCCTTACAGTATTGGACTATGACAAGACCTGATCTTGCCTATGCCCTAAACAAGATATGTTGGTTTATACATGCTCCATGCACAACATGTTTAGATGCTGCCAAAGGCATCCTTTGATATCTCGGAGGGACAATCCGTTATGGTCTTTGGATTGGCTCCTCCAAGTGCCCTTAATATACATGCATTTTGTGATGATGATTGGGGCGGTTACATTGATGACCAAGATTCCATTTCAGGCTCAACCATCTTCCCTAGTCCAAATAAGTAGTAATTTACATCTAGGCAATCTACAATATCAAAATCAAGCTTTGAAGCTGATTATTGTTCTCTCTTATCCGCTCCATCCAAAATACAATAGCTATCGTTATCTATGATGCCTAGATACCTCATTTGACCTGAGGTATCCGTACCGATATGGATACGGGTACGGGATATCGCAAGATACGGTTAGAATACTGCTCATTATTTTAGGATACGGCTGTCTTAGCTTTTACGAAAAGAAAAAAGCAAAATTGGATGAATTTATCCAAAATTGAGCTAGACAACGAATCTTATCTAAAATCTTTGATTATAATTTCAAAAAAGTACTTTTATTTTTACATGCAGCCCCCTTTGTTTTATTTTAATACTACAAAACTCAAAACCCACTGTATATTTAATGGTTGTTTTTTCCTTTTTACTCTCATATTTAAAGTTCTGCCATTTTATTTATATTTTTTTATTGGATGGGGAAGTGGCCTTTCTTGTCATGTCATTCAATGTCCTTATTTTCTCAATTTAAATTATATTTTCCACTCTTTGAAAAGTTAAAACTTCTCTCCCTCCCTTCATTTTAATTTTGATAGCCGTAATTTTTTAAGATTATAAGTTTGACTATATCACCCCACTTTAGACTAAGATTTTTAGAGACCCACTTCTAGTAGTTGTCACGTATGATGTATCATATACTACTAATATGTGATATTCGTACTAGTATCCATCTCTTATCCCGTGTCCGTATCGTATTTTAAGTGATACCGTACCTGTATCCGTGTCCTAAATTTCTGAAATTGTCGTGTCAAATCCTTATTCCCTGTACCAGTATATGTATCCATGTCCGTATCTAGGCATCATAGATTGTTATCCTAAAAGATAGGGGAGTCAAACCTAAATCATGTCCAATTTTACATTTTGACAATATTGGTGCCACCCATCTCAAGGCCAATCCAGTTTCCATGTGTGAACAAATAATGTTGAAATTGATGCACCTTTTTTTTTATATAGGAGGAAGTGTTACTAGTGGCCATTTACAAATTTTCTACATCTCTAGTGATGACCAATTAGCAAATATAACAAGCAAAGGACTCAATTCAGCTTCCTAAGCTTTGCAGATCTATAGACCGATGTGACTATCCAGACATGGCCGTCCACTTCGAGTGGGGTTGATAAGATCACACTTAAAATCCATTTATCCATTTGTTGCAATCTTTTAGCAACCATATGTGTAACAATCCTACATATGTATTTCTTTCAAAAGTTAAATGAGGTGTGAAAATCAATGAGAATTATTTGCTTGTACAATTAGAAATAACATCAATAGCATAGGTTCATAACAGGGGGAAAGCATTAAAAAAAATGCCATTGACTAATTTGGTAAATACCATTATTATTGTCTTGTCAACAATATACAACTACAAGGCTATTATTATTGTCTTGTCAGCAAGATATAACTACAAGTCTATGCATTGCAATTATTATACATACACACATGTATTATAATATTATTTTGTCACTTAAATATATTCTAGGTATAACTAAATACATCGGTAATGTGTTGCCCTTACGCATGATGATTACTGCGCATTTAGGGAACAAAAATATGCACCAATACATCACATTGTAGAGGACATTAGCATTGTCTTGTCAGCAAGATAAAACTACAAGTGTACGCACAGTTGTTGTTATATAAATATATATATTTCTGGTCACTAAAATTTACACATGGGTATGACTAAATACTTTTGTCAATGTGTTGCCCTAATGCATGTTTATTGTGCCTAGTGAACAAAAATATGCAATAATACAACACATTGCAATACGTACATCATACTTGTGGGGGACATAAGATACCAAAAATAAACACAGGGCACAATATATCATCTTTCCATTTGACTTAATTCTTTCTCCCATTTAAGTCCGAACATCTGCCGCCCAAATGGTACAATGAGATTATAATGAAGAACCTGCAAATGTTTAATTTGAAACTTAGTTTGCATTTTGCATTTGCACTCATCATTTTCTATAGAAGTTCTATTGGGTGCTTCAAACATTTTTGTTCTCATATAAATAATATTAGAGGGAATGCCAAAATGGTTACCTTGTCATTGATTGCACGCAGCTGTGCCTTGAGAGCCTCTGATTCTTTAACCCATTTGGCATCATGTCCATCCAGTCTTTTAGCCCATGCTTTTTTCAGGGACAATCGCCATTCATTGATTTTGCAACGTATTTCCTTGTTGAGTTCAACCCACTCAGGTGCACATCCATTTCTCATGAGAATCCTATACAAGGTGTCTTCTGCAGGATCAGCATGTGGATTAGTCTTCAACTCCAGGGGCTTACCTTTCCCTGGTAAGTTCTCAAACTGGCCTTCTTCCATGGAATGCCATATTCTTTGCTCTACTACATTCATAATATCAATTTCTGACCTGTTCAATGAAAATTTATCAAGATTCAAACTTATTCTTGAGGTGACACATGGTTGAACAAAATATGAAATATGAAAGAAAGCCCAAGTCCTCTTCAGAATACCATCAGTAGAAGAGGAAAGCAGAATAAACTCGTTTTTAAAAAACTAACTAGACATCCCAAACCATATCTCCATTTGAAGTCCCCAGATATAATGTGTGCATGTAATTATACAGTTTGAAAAGAGAGAGACTGGAGAGAGAAGCTTTGCGGTTCTTTAGTTCCCATAGTGGTCTATTTATATTCATTTTTTATACCAAGAGGATAAGTTAAAATTTTAACTGCATATATCCTAACCTTATTGTTCTAAAAACTTACCAATTAGTTTACAGCATGATTATGGGTCATTTTCCAATGGGCATCTATGCTGCTGGCTGTACATTAGACAGCCTTCTTTAAATAATGCTTGGGAATCAACCTTGAACAATTTGCATTTGAAGAATTGATGCTAGTCACAGACTCACATGGTAAGGCCTTCGTGAAATACGAGCAATTTGGCGATTTGATGGCATATGGGCAAGGGTGATGACTTTGACACCATAGGCTTCTCATATAGAATAACAATCCACTTCAATATGTTTGATGAGCTCATGAAATACTGGATTGGTTTTGATGTCAATAGCACTCATATTATCCACATTAAGTGGTATGGGACAATTATGAGGAAAACAAAGATTGGAAAGCAAACCATGGAGAAGATGATTTTGGAGCAAACGGATGACATAGCTCAATATTCAGCCCCTGTTGAGGACTTTGAAACACAATTCTGTTTCTTACATTTCCATAAAATCAATGGATTGGCAAGGTGCATACACCAACTATTGTTGGTTGTCAAGAATTGGGACATCCAGATTCCATCCCAGAAGCAGGGACATTACGAGCTGCAGCTAGATGGGATGTCGTAGATTTTTCATGAATCAACAAAGGATATTAACAGCATGGGCAATCTCAGGTCCGGTGAAGGTTGAATGAACTAAACTCCCAACAAGCTTCTAGTACAAAGTTGGCATACAGAATATTATCATCTTCCTTGTTGTATTTGACATTGTCTTCTAGTGGAATTCCAACGAGACATGAATGTTGTAGTGAGGCCATAGTGATGAGATCAGTACCACACTTGGGTAAAAACCATGGAGTTTTTTACACAAAACTCTATTTTTACCAATAAACAAACAGACATGACCATTTTCAGAACAGAGAATTTGTTAATTTCTTGAATTCTAATATTACACACACTAGGCCCACAATAAGTGGAAAAGGAATATGATTGAGGGAGGGGGTTATTTAAAACACACTTTTAAATAGAATTGAGGGGAAAAATTAGAACTCCTAGAGGACGCGGTTGATAACAGAAGGATCCTGTATTTTCCACACGGAAAAAGCACACGTTTTTTAAATTATGTTTCAGTGATGGAGAGGGTTTAGCAAGTCCAATAGGGAGGGTGGAAGTAGGATTCTACGCATTCACATTGCACAGAGATGCCCACAGCCAACCCCAGATTTCACTACTTTGAATACATCCCGAAATGGATTTCTTGAATTTGATAAGAAAGACCACATCTTTTGTGAATTAATTAGAAACCCAACTGAAAAAATCTCACAAAGGATCGAAAGCAGCCAATCAATCAATCAAAAGAAACTAAAAAAAAAAAAAAAAACCCAACAACACCTCATAGGCAATTCCACAAACATTCACTGGGCAATCAAATTTCCCTTCTTTTTATCTGAATTGATTCGTGTACGAGGTGGGGGTATATAAATTGAATTGAGGAATAGATATGTTATACCTGATAGCGTTGGATCGGCCACGGAGCTCGGGAGGAAGCTTGCGATCGTTAACGGCGTCGATAACGGCGGATAGACGGTCAGAGATCTTCTTCTCGGGTTTGGGTGCTTCAGGAGGAGGAGAAGGATTGGATGAAGCCCATCTTGGCCTGGGCCTGGTCCTTGATTCGACGACGAGAAGCTGGAGATGGAGACGTGGGTTTCTCGTCATCATCCTAGCCATGGGCGGAGCGGAGCACCACCTCTCCTTCCTCTGTTTTTCTCGGTGCCTCTCAATTTCGGCAACTTCCACTTTAAAGGAGAAGTCCGAGCATTCCTCTGTTTTATTCTGTGCCTCTCAATAACTTAACTCTCTCCAGGGCCGAGCATATAAGTTTTACTCTGATCAAAATAATCTTACAAATTATGTCACTCCAATTGGAGTTAAATCTATCTATAATATCGATCATGATTAAAATGTTTGATCAAAATTAAAAGAAAAACCAGAATATTTTATATCCCAATGAATAATTCCCAATGTCACAAAAAATTTGTATTAATTTCTTACTTCTCATAAAGCTTTATAATTTTTCAAGAATTTTTATTTCCTAATCTTTGAACATTGTCATTGACAAAACATTCATTACGATCAGTTTATAAAATTAGTTTTGTTTTTAAATCTTAACCCCTAATGATACTATAATGATGAAAAATGATTCCATTTATACATAGGGATTTATTGTAAGAAACTTATATGTTTTGAATTTTAATAATAGTATGGTTGAATTCTCCGAATCTTCTATTGTGCATGGCATGAGTTTTGAATCAATTAAGTGGCATTCTTGTTTGGGCTATATAGGAAAAGAAAGAATGATTCGGTTGCCTAAGGAGGAATGCTTGGATCTCTCACACATGTACAGTGGGAAAAGCAACTAGAAAACCATTTCTTCAGGCTGAAAGATCCAAAGCCACCCTTGAAATTATCAACTCTGACATTTGTGGACCAATAAATGTCGCTAATAGACAAGGAACTGGATATTTTACTACTTTCATTAATGACTTTTCTCATTATAGTCGTGTGTTTTTTATTTCCCACAAATATGAGGCAATTGATTATTTCAAAATTTTTGCAGAAGAAGTTCAAAATAAGTTTGATAAAGACATCAAGACCTTAAGAACCGATCAAGGTGGAAAATGCACTTTGGAGATTTTTAAAAGTTTTTGCATGGAAAATGGTATTTTTGGACAGTTAACTATTATACTCTATAACAAAATGGAGTTGCGGAAAGATGGAATATGACTCTTTTAGACATGGTAAGATCTATGATGGCTCATGCCAATTTACCAGTTACCTTCTGGGGTGATGCACTGCTAACTGCAGTATATATTTTAAACATATTCCCTTCTAAATCTGTTCCAAAACTCCATATGAGTTGTGGACCGGTAGGAAACCTTCTTTAGGAGATCTATGCCTTTGGGGTTTTTTAGGATATGTACTGCTCCCTCATTCAAACAAGTTAGAACGTAAAACAATTTCATGTATCTTTTTTAGATATTCTGAGTTGTCAACGGGATATATTTTAGTTCATGAGGATGTTAATGGCAGATTGATTGAAATGGAATCTCGTGATGTAGATTTCTTCAAGTTTCAATACCCTGAAAAGAAGAAGACAAGGGTATCCATCGAACTTTTTGAAACAGATGAATCCGCCTTTCAGAGGAACCAACACCACCTGCTGGACTTAGTGGGAGAAATCCTACGAACTCAGAGGCAAGTGGGAGTGATCAAAATGCCCTTCATCGTTCTTCTCGTGGGTTAATTCCCAAGAAATTTTCTGACATTGAGGGAACTTCTTATGCTTACATTGCAATTGATGAAAATGAATCATGTGCTTATCAAGAAGCAATGGAATCAATAGATTCGAAGGAATGGATGTTCGCAATGAATGATGAGATCAATTCTATGCATAAAAATCATGTGTGGGATCTAGTAGACCTTCCCAAATATATGAAAGCCATTACAAATAAATGGGTTTTAAAAATTAAGCAAAAAGTTGATGGTTCCATTAACAAATTTAAGGCTAAGCTTGCCGCTAAGGGGTTCACACAGAAAGATGGTATGGATTACGAGGAAACTTTCTCCCTTGTGATGAGATTTTCTTCTATCCGCATAATTTTATCTATTGTGGCTCACATGGATTTAGAATTACATCAAATGGATGTTAAGACCGCCTTTTAAAATGGTGATCTTAAGGAGGAGATATATTTGAAACAACCAGTAGGATATGTGGAAAAGGGCCATAAAGATAAAGTCTGTAAACTCAATAAATCAATCTATGGCCTTAAATAATCCTCACGATAATGGTATAAAAAGTTTCATAATGCATTCATGTTGAATGGTTTCTCCATGTGTTACCAATCCTTACCAAAGGAAGAAATGGAATCGAATAATCTACCATATTCCCTTCCCATTCATTCCCCCAGCTAATCAAGTTGCACTTCTTTTTAACAAGTGGCTGAAAGTAAGCAAGCTACCTTGGCCTCTTGGTAGGTGGTTCACTGTCCCCCTCCTTTTCGGTTTGATGGCGGTATGGTACTTGGACCTGAAGCTTCCCCAAATTCAAACGATTCAGGAGATAGTTTAGTTGCTCACCAGTCGCGGTACGGCACTTGAACTTGAAGCTACGATCAAATCTAATCGAATTTGATCCGTTCAGATTCCACAAATCCAGCCAATTTGGTCTGGTCCTATCTGACCCAACCCTGGAACTTAAAACGATTGGCCTGTTTTCGGTGGTGGAATAGGGAGAAAGGAGGTCGTGCCCATTCTCTCTCTGGGCACAAGCAGGAACATCAAAATCTCAAACCGGATACATGTACATGACGGAACAACGTATCATAGAATACGTGATCTGATTTGATAGGTTGCCTGTAGAAATAGTTGATCGACCACATAACAATTCTTTTTTGTGTGTAGTGCAGGCTCCAAAGTGTGCTCTCGAATGATCATAGTACGGTTGCTCATCAAATATCAAATTAATCAGTAGATCTCACTTCCCATAGCCGGAAGGGATAGCGTATTTACAAAAGAGAGAGTGCACTTAAGCTGTCATGTGTCATTCTCCTTCTTGGATGGCTATGAATGGCGAGGATCTATTATTAATCAAGTGTTAACATAGACCACTAGCCATTTTTGGCCTTGGGCAAATGATGGATGGCTTGATTTTCATTGAAGGTCCCACAAAAATTTTAAAATAATTTTTTATGATGTAATTTTTTTAAAAAAATTTCTCAAATATATGAGGAACCAACAATTGAAAATTGACCTAGGAGTTGTTTAAAGCGTTCTAAATAATATGGACCATTTGGATCGTAATTGTGGACCCATAAGGGAGGGCTCCAAAGAAAAATGGATACAAAAAAAATCACATGTAATTCTTATTATCCATGATGAATCAAGATGCCAAACTTGACCGTATAGTCATTTTAGGCTTTATGAAGAAACTATAAAGTTCGAATTTTGCAAAAGGGGAATAAAAGAATGAATTGTATAGACTCCTTTTTTCTCTTTCTTGAAGACATCTCAAAATTAATAAGGAATCAACGTCTGGATTTTGACCACATGGCCTCTTTGGACATTCTTAACATGATTAAGTATCCGGATTGTCGTTGTTGGACCTGTAAGGTAGGTTTTTAAAGAAAACCTTATTATCTCTAAGTTACCACCCATTCACTATTCATCCCCCTTTTTCTTAAGCTCGCATTTCCGGTATTAAAGTTGGGGGAAGAGGTGAAAGGTCTGACAGGGCTTCTTGGTGATTGTGAGGACCCTTCAAGCATTTTGAAGAATCAACTTTATAATGAGAATAATTACCAAATCTAGACTTTCCATGAATCTGGAGAAAACTAACACGGAATCTCTCCAATGACCGTTTCCAAACGTGCATTTAGAGACATTCGGAGTTAAAGGTATGGACTATGGAAGTCTACAGTGGAACCATTTATTGAAAATTCAAGCTAGTCAAAGTGACCTCTTTTCTCATGTACCAGATACATCCTTAGTTTTTATAATAGCTGTAGTTAGTCACATTATAAGATTAAGAATAGGATAAAGAAGATATTGAGCATAGTCATGCATTAATCATATTGTTAATTATCTAATCAATCCTACAATAAGAATAATTTTTATTGAAGTAAAATTTAAGAATATATTTTACAGTATCGCTAATCATTTTATTTGAATTATTTGGATTTTTCACTCAAAGGAAATATGAGGGTGATGCTCAAGGATTAGAGCCAGATAACAATTTACTTTCCATAATCACCAATACTAATAATCCCATATTCTCAATAATTGCTTATGCGTCACACTCACAGTACAACAAGACCCACATCACCACATAGGCTAAGTCATCGACTGCACTAATATAAGCTATCTCATGTCATTTTCTTTCGTCAATGGATATGGATAGAGTAGTGGAAGTCCACAATAGTCACTAGTCAGTAGGCCTGCTTTTTAAAAATCCCAATGACTAAAATTGAAAGCCTTACCATATAGGATTTCAAGGTGAGATTAGTTAAGCTTATAATTTTTCGTTTTGGGGTTTTTTTTCCCCTGCTAAGGGGCCAGTTGTAAGATGTTTTCACATCTAAGAAATAAAAATTTGCACATGTAAGCGACAGATAGATTGCGCAAGTGAGGTATAGTAACTTACACTTGTAAGGGAGGTTGTTGTGTCTTACCAGTAAATTAAGATGTCAATTTCAAAATTAAGCTTATAATTTTTTGATAATAAATTAAGTTTAGAGTGAAAATTGTGTCTAGTACATAATATGCTAAAATCTTATAGTGAGATCAACTTACATTGAATAAGAATATGAAAATATCCTAAAAATAAAAAGATAATTGTTTGAAGTGGTTTAAAATTTTAATATATGGGCCTCAATTTGAAATTCTGCTTCCCTCATAAAAGGGGACCGTGTGTGAGAGGATTGGAACTCGAGGACTTTAGGTATGAAAGAAATGTATTAAGGAGATAGGCAATTTTCTCTGTAAGACAATTTCTGCTATTTTTTCACTGTGGAATTTTCAATGTAATGAATGGAAAAAGAAAGTCCAAGTGGCCGAATTTTCTATGCTTGAGTCAAAAGTCAAAGTCTTTCAACCGTACGGTGCATGTCAGGTTAACATTACAGACTTGATTGGTCCTGGCACGGCTCCCATGAGATTTTTCGTCACTGGATGTCAATTCGAAAAATAAAGGCCAAGTGGCCTAATTGTCCATGCTTGAGTCAAAAAGCAAGTCAAAGTCTTCCATTTACAGCTAGTCAACGAAAGCTAGTCATGGAAATGACTTTGAAGTTTCCACAAACAATGACTCTCTTTTCAATCTTTGTGAAGAGAATCTAGCATGAACAAATACAAATATTCATGATTGCAAAATCATGAACACTAGTGTAGACATTAAATTTTAGCAAATATAATTTACCCACCAGAGTATAAGAACAATCTAATGCAAGTGAGGGCATGTAGCAAAAATGCCATAGGACAGCTTACTTAGAATAGCAATCAATGCTCAAATAAAAAATGAAACTGAAATCCATAGTCATCAAAAGCTAAAGAAGTTGCAGAGATTAGTCAATTACTAAAAATGTAACCACAACCAATAAATAACTTTCATTTGAAGATTAGATATGACCTTTGCAAAAAGCAACTTAATAGTAAATGTCCAAGTGTAATAATTTAGAGAAGTTAAAAAGATCTAGTGTATAAACTAGATCTAGTGTACAACAGGTCCCCACATCATCATCACCTAATTGCAGCCACGCATAAGTCATCTTCCAACTCTATGACCAGGTTCGCAAGCAGCTATGGCCAGATTCCCTTCCCCAATCACCATCTTCATTGCAAAGTAGGTTATGTCAGCCATAATCTTTTGCCCTTGGCCACCAGTGAATGCTTGCGGACGATTGGCAAAGGCAAGGAGGATGAGGACGGTGACCCACGTGATGTAATATGAAAGTCAAGTCTGATTTTGGAGGTTAAGGGGTCGTTTGTTTTTTGCCATTTACATATGTAACCATTACTCATGTGAAATGGTTTCACACATTTACGTTTGTTTTTACATTTTACACATGTAGTGTGTAAATCCCATATGATTTTGGTGTGTAAATCATATGCAAAATGAGTTGCAACTTTTCCCACCTCAACAGGTGTGAAAAGGATTCACATCCCCACCCCCATGAGGCGCTGGTACAGGGCGTGAACAGTGTTTCACGCCCTGCACGTTTTTTATTTTTTTTATTTTTAATTTTCTAGCCACCGAAATCATGATCCAAGCCGTCCAAGTTATTTAGAATGATAAAAACGGCTATGGTGCAAAAAATCAGCCGTTGGATCATCTTACATTATGAGATCTTGGTGACACAAATCAGGCCGTTGATCTTAAATTCTGGGATTTTGTGGGCCCTATTATCACAATTCGAACCGTTCATCTCATTCAGAATGCCATTTTCAGCCAAGAAATCAAATTTCAGATCTTGATTCATCATAGATCTTGAGATATCTTAAAAAGAACGTTTCAGCCACTAAATGATCCTACCAGTCCGGTTTTTCTTTATTTTTGCATCTTGTATGCTTTAAATGCAAGATCTGAACCGTCCAAAATGTTTGAAATGATTATAACAGCCATGGTCCCAAATTCCAACCGTTGGATCATCTTATCTTATGAGATATTTATGAAACAGTGCAAGCCGTTGACCTTAATTTCTGGGATTTTGTGGGCCCCATTTTCATGATCTGAACCGTTAATCTTGTTCAAAAAGTCATTTTCAGTTAGAAGGTCAAATTTCAAGTGTTGATTCAATATGGATCTTGAGATATTTTTAAAATACATATTAACCATTGGTGTAATTAAGATTCACATTTGAAAGAGTGTGAAAATAACAAACAAAAAATATATTTCACATGTAAGTCATTTACATATGTAAATGACTCACATGTGAGTCATTTACATATGTAAATCATTTTCACATCACATATGAAAAAAACAAACGACCCCTAAGTGAATAGCATGCTAAAATGCCATTCCAATTTCAACTTCAAGAAATCTCAAAATGGAGAGTCATGAAAGTCAAGTCTTGTGACAGAGATGGGTGCAAGAAGACAGAGGTAGTCATCATGACTGTGCATATTCCACAAAATAGAGTGAGTTTTGCTGCTCAAAGACTTTGTGACTTATGTGTTAGTGCTATGACTAACACCATCTCAAAATTTCTTAATTGGAGATTGAGGCTGAAAGACTTTAAACCTTGACACAGGTTAAGGTCCCAATGTAGAGTATGCTATGTAGATTCAACCAACAATTACTTAAAACACTCCAATCAATCACACAAAAGATGGACACAGGATTTTTTACGTGAAAAACCCAAACGGAAAAAAACCACGAGACCTAACACCGGTCCATCAAGAACAATCACTATGAATGAAAAGTTATAAGACTACTTACTACCCTTTTACACTAGTTGGACACAACCTAAGAGACTGAAGCCTCTTCTTGCCGACGCACACGTCCTGCACTCTCTTCGGGATTGCTTTTCACGCCTTGAAGCCACTCAAGACGAACACGCACAGCGGAGAAGACGGATGGAACTCAGAAGTTGAAGTTGCATCGCATAAAACCAGCAAAAGAACTTCTAAAAAGATGGATCTCTCAATAGATATTAGGGTTTTGATGTTGAGAGAGGTCTTTTACTTCGTGGGAGAAAAGTTCTTTAAATAGGGAAGAACCCTAGAGTCCTTACCGCCTCTAAATCTCGCCGGATAAGGATAGACAGCTAGCAACTCCGAAGCTTTCGCAGATTCTGAATCGCGTCTGCCGACCCAGCAAACCAATCGGTTAACCTAGCCGACCAGTCGGGTATGTCGTCCGACCGATCGGGCATACAACCGACCGGTCGATCTTCAGTTCTGTCTGCAGGCTTTTTGTCTACGCGAAATCCGACCGATCTGACCCTTTATCCAACCGGTCTGTCAGTAGACCACCTGCATTGCACATTCTACGCAGAAGACTGACACGTGTTCCTTCCATAGACACTTCAGTCCATCTAAAAATATAAAATTACAACTCAAGAATCCAAATTTTGTCCATCCCATGAACTTGCCAATATTACATGTCTTTTAGAGGCCAACAAATAAAAAAAAAAAAAAGGAAGAAGGAAGAACAGTTGAGGTCTAGCTTGGCCCTGACCGAAGGACATGTCCGGACAGTGCTCTGGCATGATGAAAATCCATGAACTCGTGGTGATGTCCAAAACGCAATTTCGCATTAAGGTTGTTGATTGAATCAAGCACCCAAAATGGCACGCACACACACACAAACAAATAAAAAAAAAAAGGAGGAGAACAGACAGTAAACAAAACAGGCCGTGACCTAGGGATGTGCCCGAATTGGGTTCTAACAGTATCCACTAGTTGAGGATGAATCAATATGAATAGAAACCCAAAACAAGGAATCCAAACCGTAGCTTCAATTGAAAAAAGAGGTGTGAAGAGAAAACCAAGAACCGTAAGCAGTCCTTGAAATTTTGGGGATGGGTTTTGGTGCAACCTCTTGGAGGAGATGAAGTGTAGCATGTGAGACATGTGTGCATTGAACAGTATATGAAGAATCCACTAGCAATCAAAAGAAAAGTCAATGCTAAGCTGAAACCATACATTCGGCCATTACAAAGAATAGAAGAAGAGAGAAAAGCAACTCACCTGTCATTGATGAAACTTGGAAGAAGAGGAAGCTCAATTCCTGCTTATGGAATGAAGAAGAAAATGCCCAAAACTCCCCAGCTCAGCGGTCCAACCCGGGGGAGTTTGCCAAACCAAGTTTCGACTGGTGTAAAGTCATGAATCCTCACTTTGAGTTGCGATGAAACCTTAAATGATTTTTTTTTTCCATTTCTTTCTCTTTTTTCTTTCCTTTCAAAATCCCAAGTTCACCTTAAGCCAAAGTTATTCAAAGTTGATGGATCAAAAAACTCAACATAACTAATTTTCCTCAAATTTCATATCATTCCACCCATGTCAAATCAAATTCAAACCCAAACTATTGATTTTTGAAATTAAACCCAAAACAATAAATGAAAATAGTATCTTTGCCCAAAATCTTTCTTGACTCACTCGACTTTGGTGCATTTGGTGTGAGAATATAAAAATTAAAATAAAATAGTAGTATTTTAATTGACTAACTGCTTGACTCAGGTGATTGAGGCAGAGACTAATTGACTCGAGCACTATTTACACCATGAGCTAATTCCAAAACCAGTTCAATGCGCCCTTTTTCAAGCACACGTATCATCTCTCTCAATTGGGAACGGCAAAGCAAAATACGAAACAGCTCCCTCTTTGCAAAAATGATGACAAATACACTATCCCGTTTTGTTTTTCCCGTTATGCTGCTGATCCTGTTTCTCCACTCCCTTCCCTTGCAGTCAAATCCCCAACCACAAAACTCACAACAGCGAAAGCAGCAGCAGCAGCAGGAGCAGGGAATTCTTCTAAATCTGAACAGAGAATGGGGAAACCCACCTTCCCTCTCCAATTGGACCGACGATTCGAATGGAGACCACTGCTCCTGGCCTGAGATCACATGCAACCCCACCGATGGCACCGTCACCGAAATCCATCTCGAATTCATGAACCTCTTCTCCCCAATCCCCTCCTCCATCTGCCAACTCACCAATCTCACCAAAATCGACGTCTCCTGGAACAACATCCCCGGCCCCTTCCCCATCTACCTCTCCAACTGCTCCAATCTCCACGACCTCGACATCTCATTCAATCACTTCGTCGGTCGCCTGCCTCCCGACATCGACCGCCTCTTCTCCTCCCTCCGCTACTTCTCCCTCTACGGCAACAACTTCACCGGCGACATCCCTCCGGTTATCGGTCGTATGTCGAATCTCAGCGAGCTCTACCTCGGTCGTAACCTCTTCAACGGATCTGTCCCTCTGGAGATGGCGGATCTGGAAAATCTCGAAACCTTGTATCTCGGTGGCCTTTCGATCATGCCACAGTGGAGAATCCCGCCTGAGTTCGGCCGGTTGAAGAACCTCAATAACCTCTGGATTAGGAACTCGAATCTGGTCGGTGAGATTCCTGCATCTCTCACGAATCTGACCTATCTCGAGTACCTCGCCCTTTCAGACAATAAATTGAGCGGCGACATTCCGAGTGATATGTTCAGATTGAAGAATTTGTTCGCAGTTGTTCTCGCCAACAACAGCTTGTCTGGTGAGATTCCTGCATCTCTCACGAATCTGACCCATCTCGAGCTGCTCGACCTTTCAGACAATAAATTGAGCGGCGACATTCCGAAAGATATGTTCAGATTGAAGAATTTGTTCCGAGTTGTTCTCTCCAACAACAGCTTGTCTGGTGATATTCCGAGAACGGTTGATTCTCTCGGCCTGATATACTTAGATCTCTCTAGAAATCAGCTCACCGGCAGAATTCCTCCAGCGATCGGGTTTATTTACACGCTCAACTCTCTTGACCTATCAGGGAACCAACTCTCTGGTGAGATCCCGCCGGAACTCAGATACCTTCACCTCGTCAAACTCGATCTGTCCTCTAACAAACTCAGTGGAAAGATCCCGGCCGGGTTTGAGAGTCTTGAGTTCAACATCAGCTTCCTCAACAACTCCGGACTATGCGCATCCAACCCCAACCACTTCATTAACATCCGCTCCTGCCATTCCTCCTCCAAAATATCGGTCCGACTTCTGCTCTCCATCTTGTCCATCTCGGGCCTCATTATTCTTGCTTTCCTCACGTGGTGCGTTACACAACATTGCAGCAGCAACAGGAACAACAGGCAAGAGCAGAGACATGAGGAGAAGGATCTTGACACGTGGAAGTTTATCTCGTTCCAACTGCTGGATTTCACGGAGGACAACATCTTAAACGGGCTGGTGCAAAGCAACCTTATTGGCTGCGGAGGATCTGGGAAGGTGTATCGGATCTCCGTGGAGAACCCAACGGGTGATAATCACATGGTGGTGGCCGTGAAGAAAATCTCAAACAGCAACAAGTCAAATGCAAATCTGGACAAAGAATTCCAAGCGGAGATTGAGATACTAGGTCGGATCCGACACTCTAATATCGTCAAACTATTATGTTGCTTCTCCGGTGAGGATTCGAAGCTTCTCGTGTATGAGTACATGGAGAACGGGAGCTTGGACTGCTGGCTGTTTAAGAAGAGAAATGGTGCAGCGACAATGGAATCAAGATTGCTGGATTGGCCGAGCCGATTCCGAATCGCAGTGGATGCGGCCAAGGGGCTCTGCTACATGCACCACTCCTGCTCACCTCCCATCATCCACCGAGACGTCAAGTCCAGCAACATCCTTCTTGACTCTGAATTCAAGGCCCGGATTGCAGATTTCGGGCTCGCTCGGATGCGGGTCAAGAAGGGAGAGCCTGAGACCTTGTCCACCATAGCTGGCACTTTTGGGTACATTGCTCCAGAGTACGCAGTCTGGGCTCGAGCCAATGAGAAATGCGATGTGTATAGCTTTGGGGTCGTGCTGCTCGAGCTGACGACAGGAAAGAAACCATGCTGCACGTGCGATGGGTGCAATGGTCTTGTGGAATGGGCGTGGCATCATTTGCAGGAGGGGAAGGACTTGGTGGACGCACTTGATGAGGGGCTTAAACAAGAACCTATCTACTTGAATCAGATGATTTTGGTGTTCAACCTGGGGCTCAACTGCACAGTGACAGAGCCTTCGCATAGGCCTTCCATGAAACATGTCGTGGATATCTTGCAGCGGTGTGATACACCTTGATTAGAAATATACTAGCTAGTCCCTCTTTGGTCATGTAGAGAGTATGAAGTGGCTCCCACTTCTCCACGCTTTTAGGCTCTAGTCCCTCTTTGGCAACGTAATTAGGATGTTGTAATTAGATATCCTTCCTGTAAGACCAAGCTCAAGCTTAATGCTCAAATTAAATATATACGAAAAAACAACTGCTAGTCAAGGCATGCAACAAAAATTCCATGCCATGTTAAAATAGCTTCATAGAACTCATACATACTCATGTTGGTCACATGAGCTCACAAGCATTGGGAAAAACCTTGCATTTCCCAATGCATGTGAGTTTTCATCGGCAAAAGATTAACGTTTCTCAACGCATGTGAGTTTGCGTCAACAAGAGGCCCACTTTTCCTGACGCAAGCTTACATGCGTCGGTAAAACCCCAACTTTTGTCGACAATAATTTTTGCATGAGGAAGTATCTTGTACGTTGGGAGAAGGTATAATACTCCTGACACACAAAACCATTCGTCGGGGGAAGAATATATTCTCTCGACAAAAAAAGCCTTGCGTTGGAGAAGCATACCTTTTGCTAATGTATGACTCTCTGTTTCGTTACCTAGCATCCCCGATGCGGAGTTTTTGTCGAGAAAAATAAATTTCTAAACTGAAAATTGCTTGACCCTTCCGGACGCGTCATGGTTTTGGGTCGGATTGGGCCTGGGTTGTGGCCGACCCGCTTGACCCATTTACACAAATGAATATGGTTTTGGGCCCAAATGATGTCCAAACCTCATGAAATTTGGAGGGATGAACTATGACATCATTTCAGTCTTAGAATAAAATTTTCATCAAGTTTTGACTTCAAAAAGTGGGTCACACCATCTGTTGACTTTTAGTCAAAGTGGGCCCATGCTTTGATTGTTTGGGGCCTAAATGATTTCAGATGACCACGAAATTTTAACAGTTTGATGAGGTACCCATTTTGAGGTTTCCAGCTAATTTTCAATTGATTTGGCCCTAGAGAGGTCAGACTTTAATTCAGTGCCCCTATGGCCCAGTGGGCATGTTGACTTTGGGTCAACAATGTCCAACCGACCCAAAATTTTGCAAAACTACTCCAGAGCATGACTGAGGCCTTCCATTGAAATTTCAGCCAATTTAGTCTTTGAGAGGTGGAGTTTCACATAGTGTCTCCGAAATTCTAAAATGGAGCTCCTTGAATTTGAACTTGCTTGCATCCAGTGGTATCTAAAAATTCCAAAATTATGAGGGAATGACCTAGAACATATTTTAAGCTTTCCTTATAAATTTTAGCTACTTTCACCATCGAGAAATATGAGTTGCCTAAGCTGAGGTTAGACTTTGATTTAGTGCTCCCATGGCCCTGTGGGTATGTTGATTTTAGGTCAACAACATCCAACTGACCCGAAGTTTTGCAGAACTGCTCTAGAGCATGATTGAGGCCTTCCATAGAAATTTCAGCCAAATTGGTTTTTAGGAGGTGGAGTTTCACACAGTGTTCCCAAAACTCTAGAATTGAGCTCCTTGAATTTGAACTTACATCCAAAAGTATTTGAAACTTCCAAAATTTCGAGGGAATGATCGAGAACATATTTTAAGCCTCCCTTGCAAATTTTAGTTGATTGCACCATCAGGAAGTATGAGTTACCCGAGCCTGGGGTGCCCTCCATAATTCTAAGGCTTATTTGCCCCTTTACTTTAGACCGAGCTTGGAATGTTTTACTATAAACACTTGTGACATTTGTGATTTTTTTTATTTTTTATAAGTCAACAAGGATCAATTGGAAGATTGATCCGGTGTAAATCATGTGTTGTTTACTCATAATTTCCCTTTTTTTTAAAAAGGTCTTTAAACAAATAAACTTTAAATAGCTTATGCCCCTATTGATTGATCTAGTAGCAAAATTAAATAAATTCCATATAATCTTAATAAGGAAGTAGATCAATCAAATTGGTGGAATTCTCCACCCCTAATATATATCTAGGTTTATAATCCTTCCACACTGCACATGATATATATAGCCCTTCACAGCATCTTCACCCATAGAAATTTTTGATCGACAGCATCTTCTCCTAAACTCTTCCGCCCCATCGTCCTAAGTCTCTCTGATATCAAGTTCCAGTATGTGCCCCCTATGTTTCTCTTCTTTTCTCTCTTATTTATATCAATTTATATTCATGATGATAATGCTGTATTGTGATCTGCTCTTCCCGGCCTTGTCATTGTTTTTTTGTTTTATTGTTACGTATAAATCATTGGATGATTGAGACTTTGGAGACTGATGCAAAACAAGAGATAAAAAGTGGATGCACTTCATTTTTATTAGTTTTGTTTATAGAAGGAGAAGAAAAAAAAATCGTCTGGGTTCTTAAACGACTTCTGTTTATAGAAGGAACGCCGAGAATAATTTATGTGTCTAGGTCGATCAGCGGTTCGGCTTGCTTCTCCCCCACCTTTTTTGCCTTTTGGGGCCCGTAATAGTTTGAGTACCCTTTCTTCCACCTCCAAAGGATGGAGGGGGTATACAGTGAAAGAAGAGTCAAAGGGCGGTCCTCCTTATCTTATCCAGCAAAACACATCCATAGAAAATAAAATAAGGCTCGGCAAAGATGACAGAAACTAGGGATAGTTTCTTTTCATCCATGTCTGAAGCATGCTTTTATAGTACGTGCTTCCCTCTCTCTTACTATAGAGCTGCTTTAGGATATGGCAGAGAGTTGGCTACCGTCCATTGTCAATGGAGTAGCCGCAAAGGATGCTAGAAGAGTGACATCACTGTTGCACAATCTCCGGCCACCCCTCCATTGCTGCATATCACCACAAAGAAACCTGGCCTGCAGCAGGGTTTTTTTGCAAAGCCAGGCCAGACGTTGGGAAGAAGATGACCCACTATTGGGTCGATTCCAATTCGATTTCAGGTTAGGCCCACATGACCCATTTTATAGAGAAGCCCAGTCCACACCATCACTAGTAATCTCCAAGTGAATCAATGGTTGAAATTTTTAATAATAGATGTTTAGGACTTATAATTATGATTAATGGTCCACAAATCAATGATAAAACATCAAAAAATATCATCAAGGTCATTTGACTTTACGCTTTTTTTTTTATAGTCTTGCTATAAACCCATGATGTCGTGGGTTTTACTTCAAAACAATGAGAAAAATATTCTTTTATTCTTTTTCTATAGCACGATTAGATTTTGGAAAACAAATTTTACTATTAATGACTGCTCATTGAGATCTAAAAACCCATTTTTTTCATAATTTGAGTAGAACGTACACTTATGATATTATGGGTTTTTTAAGTAACATAGAAATAAAGTCACAGTGAAAAAAAAATATTTTTACTCTTGAAAACTTTTTACTTTTGTAAGACTTTTTAAAACTTCCAGTCCATTGACTTCTTTAAATGGGCCATCACATTCTAATGCACGTATCAAGGTTTATTCCATGCTTTCTTGATCTAGGCAAATCAATTTACTAAAGTGGAGATTATGGCTCTATGATCATTTAGCTATGGTGAGGGCCACAATATATAGGAAACCGAAGAGGTGTTACACATAAAGAAAGTAACGAATAGCATTTGATTAAAAAAAAGAGAGAGAGAAAGAGAGAGAGAGAAACACAAACAATGTTGCCAAATATTCACCTAATACCCCATTTTGGGCCCACTTGGTAGACAACTAAGGCTACTAAATTAAGGTTGAGATATAAGTTTTTTGAGTGGGCGCATGCTCATAAAAGCAATTTGGACATAGCCTTGTGGGCCATTTGCACCCATATCAATTTATGGAAATGTAGAGAAAAAAAGATCTAGATGCAACCAAAATGTTAATATTGGTTTTTCTTTTGGTTGTATTATTGAGGCTATATTTTTTGCCTTACTTCTTCTTTTTCTTCTTCCCCTTTAATGTAATTGGAAATATACCTTACGTTATTGAGGTGTATTAGCACGACCGAGGCCTTCTTCTTATGTGCACCACCCAGATGCCTTGCAAGTCCCACAAGCCATTTACTTGCTTTTAAAAATATGGCTTTAGTTTATAATTCCTAAATGTGGCAACAAGTAGTGCACTATCATTAAGGTTCTAAATATTTTTCAAATATTTCCCCTAAAACCGCTTTTAGTCAATTTTCAACTTTACTTTAACCAATCAATCTTTTATCATTTGTCCCTAAAATCTTTCAAGTTTATAATATTTTTTATTTTATAATTTCTATAATGGTAATATTCATTTATATTTTATTAAAAGATTTATTAATTTTAAAAAAATTGTGTTTTTTAATAAAAAAATTTCCATGGCTTGCGTTGGGCATGGGCCCGACAGCACTAGTAGCAAAATTAAATGAATCCCATCTAGTCTTAATAAGAAAGTATATCAAATCAATGGCATTCTCCACCCCTAAATCTAGTTTTATAATCCACGCCTCTCATGGCATCTTCACCCACACAACCTTTTTGATCATGACTGCATCTCCTCAACTCTAATGCCCCTTCGTCTAACACGTCTCTAAAATCAAGTTCTGGTATGTGCCCTCTTCTATGTTCTCTTATTTATATTCATGATGATAAAGTTTTATTGTGTTCTATTCTTCCCATACTTGTCCTTGTTGTTTTGTTTTTTTATGTATAAATCATTGGATGATTGACACTTTGGAGAGTGATGCAAAACAAAACAAGTTGCCAGTTGTGCTTTTTTGGGTGCTGGCCTCTGCCGCTTAGTTCTGTATATCTTTTGTTTTTGCTTATTACTACTCAATTGAAGCAAGAAAAAAAAAATAATGTTCTAGTAATTAAGATTTCTTAAGGCGTTTTCTCTATTCCAACCATAAGCAGTATATTGTTTCTGGATTACCAATATGCCTTCAGCGTGCATTATATGAGTTTGGAAATTCCCCAATAAATGCCTCTGTGAATAACATATCCTTTTGTAGTACTCCACTCTCCATTTTTATTTTTTTCATATGTTTTATTCAATTTGAATTGCCGCTATGAATAATGCATCCTAATGAGATACTACATGAATTCTACAATGAGTATTTGCTATGGATATTTTATGAATTTCTACTATGAACAATGCATGATTTTTTTTTAATGAAAGATGTCCTAATGTGAACACTATGTGAATTTCTGGTGTGAATACTATGAGTTGTGCTTGAGTTCTGGTGTGAATACAATATTTGGGTTCTGCCTCTTCATTCTTGAAGGCCTCATGGTTTGGGCAAAATCAAGTTGTTGGACAAATGTTCCAATGTTACCAACTAAACTTACAGTATATATTACAATTAAGTTGAGCTATTGTTAATATGGAAAAAAAAAACTAGCAAGTCTAGCAAAAGTTTAGCCCCACCCAAATTAAAATCCTAAGTCCGCCACTGTCAGGTATATAGAGCCCCCCTGATCAAACCTACATGGCCAACCCACTAGCATATCAACTTGAGTACTCAAGCCAGATAAATCCATTCTGAGGCAACCAGAGCACACTTGATCATATATATTCCATTCTATTGACTTCTTTTAATGAGCCATCACATGCTAATACAAGTACCAAGGTTTATTCCATTCTTTCTTTATCTAGGCAAATTAATTTACTAAAGTGGAGATTTATGGCTATATGATCTTGTAGTTATAGAGAGGCCCACCAAAGTTTTAGAACTCGAAGAGGTGTTGTACATTAAGAAAGTAATGAATAGCATTAGGTTAGAGAGAGAGAGAGAGAGAGAGAGAGAGAGAGAGAGACAAACAATGTTGCCAAATATTCACCTAATACCCCATGTTGGGCCCACTTGGTAGACAGCTAAGGCTACTAAATTAAGGTTAAGATATAAGTTTTTTTGAGTGGGCGCATGCTCATGAAAGCAATTTGGACATAGCCTTGTGGGCCATTTGCACCCATATTAATTTATGGAAATGTAAAGAAAAAAGATCTAGATACAACCAAAATGTTAATATTGGTTCTTCTTTTAATTGTGTTATTGAGGCTATATTTTTTGGCCTTACTTCTTCTTTTTCTTGTTCTTCTTCTTCTTCCCCGTTGATGTAATTGGAAATATACATTACGCTATTGAGGTCTATTAGCAATACCTTCAATTTGCGTTCTTTAACTACTTGATTATATAGTCTTCCATGTGATTAGATATGGACAAGTGATGGACGTCGTTGGTTAATTAGAGATTAGATCAACAATATCGAGACGAGGTGGACTCATTTATTGAATTTGCGAGGGAAAATACAGATGGGGGTACTATAACTCGGTGTCTGTGTAATAGATGCTTAAACATTGATTGGCATGAATTTGAATATGTGACAGTTCACTTGGTCCAATGGGGGATTATGTTAGCCTACACGACATGGCTACACCATGGAGAAAATGCAGTGAACTTACTTGATGAATCAGATGTGAATGATGATGAGAGCGAAGATCTCGTGCAATGGGCATGGCATAATGCTCAAATTAAATATTCACAAAAAAACAACTGCTAGTCAAGGCATGCAACAAAAATTCCATGTTAAAACAGCTTCATAGAACTCATACATACTCATGTTGGTCACATGATCCATATAATGGTCAATTGCAAGACATATAACGAAATAAAAAATGTTATGTCATAATAACCAATGCTCCAATAATAATCATAAGCTAGAGGAGTTACAGAGACTAGCCACTTACTTGAACTGTAAACCCAACCAAATAACCAATGGCTAATATATATGCATTTGGGGATAAGATTTGAACTTTCCAAACAACATTACTTATGGATACCAAAGTCACAGTTGAATATTTGATAAGTTTTTTCCAGGCGAACTTTAGAACATGTTTAACAAAAGGGTAGAGCAAAGTAGAGTAAAGTTAAATTTTAAAAATTGAAATTTCCCCTCCTCTTTTTATAAAAAATTCAAATTTTCCTAATCTTTTTTTTCAAAAAAAGTCAAAAAGTCATCTCTAAACTACAAAAAAAATCTTTACTTTTTATACAAAAAGTTAAAAAAATTCCATATCAAATAACTAAAAATAAAAATTCATCAAAATCAAATCATATATAATTATTTCTTGATTTTGAATTTACTCCACCTTACTTTATCTTACCACTCTCCCAAACATACAGCTTTTGCTGAGTAATAGCTCTTCATTATTGCAAGCATCTTAAAGTCTGCCATTTTTTTAGAATACATACTCTCTTGCTCGTCTCTCGAGCCTATGCTATTTAGTAATGTACACACTTCTTTGCCTGCTCATAAACTCTGCTTTAGATTAGATATTTTGTGGTTTTTTTTCCTTTACCATATTTTAGCTGCTAGTTCGCCCTCATTTAAAAAAAAACCCAAAAAATTTCCATCCAGGGCAAAGCCCATATGGGCAGTACTGATTGGCATTTACATACAACTAAGAATAAAGAATTTTTATCGCCAAATTCCTTGTAGCTTCACCGTAACTGTGGTGAAAAATGCAAAAATACAGGCCCTATTTTCTGATTCGGGTACCAGGGATGTCCCTTAAACCCATCTTGTTTACTGTCTTCCTAAACAGAGCAGGAGGCTTCTGCAAGCCAATTGAATCACAAAATTGCTTTGCCAGTTCAACAAGCGTTGTTTTCTCTCTTCCAATTTCTCTGATTGAGTTATAATAGCCTAGCCAAGCATGATATGCTGCTTCCTTGTGACTCGCATCAATCCGGGCCATGCAATCTTCCACCTGCAAGTGGAGAGAAGTTTCTGAGAATTATACATATAATACCTGTCTCTATACCTATACCCCATTTAACCATAAAAGACAACCATTCAGATTTTTACTTAGATTCAAATTATTTAAACTATTATGTGCTTATGAACTTCAAAATCTATGAAATGAGAAATTCCAAAGAGGACGCAGCAAAAACCTAAGATAAACACTTAGGCCAATTACAAGGAAAAAAAGAGGCAAAACTGACCTTGCACTTTACACCCGTTAATTTATCAAGAGACATGCTACTGATCAAAGAAAAGAAATATATATTAAGAGACATGCTAGGCAGAAGACACAATTTCATCGGGCAGACGAATGGGCAGCTGAGTCATGTGGCATTATGGTGGGTTCTGGGGTTCACTAGTCCTACCAGAAACAAAGATGGCATGAGGTAGGGGTCTACTAAAAATCAGCCTCGTCGCACATTTGCAGGCCATTTGATCTAAGACAATCAAATGAACAATCAATACATTTCAATTTATTCAACTTAATCGTCAATTTCATCATCTTGATTGGAGGGCTATCAATTGTCCACTATTGAAAATTGCTGGGGCAACCCTAATCCATAACCACTTAAAAGTCTGTGATGTTGGCAGCAATGTATCAAGGCCCAAGCTAGGACTTTCATGGAAGACTATGATCATGGGCAAGGGACCTGGGTCCACGTTTTAGTCCAGACTTATCAGACTTTAATTATTTACTATACTTGTTAGATTCAATTATGTCTGTATTGGGTTCAGCAATTCGTCAGATTCAGTTAAATGACAATTACGTCTATATTAGGTATAAGATTCCCTAGGCACTTGAAAAGGAGAACAGTTTTTTTTACGAAGAAACAGTTTTTTTTTCCTTGCAATGGGAAGAATCTGACAGTCGTGAAATCTGAGAATTCTGTGTCAACATAATTCTGAAACTGCAAGCCACACTCTTCCATATGGGATCGCCATCCATTGTCATTGCCTTCTGACAAGATCCTCACCCTATGTTTAGCGGACTTGCATGGCCGAACAGTATTCCTTATGAAACATAATCCTAGTTTCTAAGTATTGTTTGACTGAAAATAGTGTTTGCCAAATCACCTTATCAACATGGAGTAGTATCAGACCCTGCATTTCCAGCATTTGCTGGACTCCTGTTCTCTCCTAAAGCGATGAATCACAGAGGAACAGGAAGGAGGCTACACCACAGCCGGAAGAGTTCAACTTGGAACATCTGCAAGGGCACTTGGATACCATAGATGGAAAATTAGAGTGTCGGATATAGTTGTCAAATTTGATTGGTTTCAGCCAAATTCACCAAACAATTTTGACTCAGCCAGCGAACCAAACTGAACTGCCCCACAAAAAGAATTCAGTCCTAATTCAGACCTTTTCAGCCAAAATCCAGAATTTTGGTGCTGTTGGGGTTGTCCGTGGCAGCAGAGCCGCTGTAGCCTTCCTTCTCCTCTCCTCCTCGTATCTTTTTGTTAGCCCTAGACCACTTTGCTCTTTTATATATAAAGTATGTTACTACAGTGCAGCCTGCCTCTTTTACCCTTTTTTTCCCTTTTTTTCATTTTTTTCCCCTATCTTGGTCTAATGACCTGTGCAGCCCACCTCATTGAAAATCTAAGCCACTCATATTGAAATAAAATAAACGGGCTTACCATCTTTGAGCCATAAATTGAAATAAATAAATGTTTCACCTATATATGGGTCCAAGTTATATTTCACTCTAATAGAAAATGGATACTCTAATAGAAAATGGATTGGCCAAATTTCACTTCGGAAATAGGGCCCTAGAAAAATTTCATCATAGCAGTAAATAGGATCCACTCCAGATAATATATACTCCCAAACGTTTTGCCGAAATTTCTAATTGGCTAAAATATTTCAGTTTGGTAAGCCTAATAGAAACAAGGTCTAAAACGAAATTGACAACTATGTCATTAGAAAAGCAGTTGCAAGCAATAATGCAGCACAACTCACTCATCAAGAAGTGAGGCAATCACCTTTGATTCCTAGTAAAGAAAAGGAATCAAATGATAGAGAGGTGAAACCCTTCATTGACAAGCTCACCATGGTGATAGGCAATGCCAACGACAACCGAGAGATTGCAGAGATGGTAAAAGAGATTTGAACATTAAAATTGAGATTCTAGTGTACTGTGACAATCTTCCTGGAGATGATTTTATGGATTGATCGGAATCCATAAAACAGATCTTTACATGTAATGAGATCCTGAAGGATGCAAACTCAAATTAGCAGCCATGCAATTGGCGGGTTGAACTTCTACTTCATGAGCTCAAACCAAAGCCTAGAAAGAACCACAAGGCGAGGAGAAGGTGAAAACTTGTGAGCAGATGAAGTCCTTAATGAGAGAGGCTTTCCAACCATTGAACTATGCACAATCACTATTCCATCAGCTTCAACATGTGTAACAAGGAGAATGTTCGGTCGCAGAATACAAGGAGAGGTTTCATCACCTCGCGGAGTAAAACAACTTGAAAGAAACTGTTAAAAAAAGTTGGTTACACATTTCTTAAGTGGGCTTAGAAAGCTATTCCCAACCACAGGGGCCTAAGTCTGATCTTCAATGGCAACAAGGCTTGTAGGCAAGCAACCTTAGTTGAGAAGTGCCACAAGAGGCAGCCAACACACCTTGATTTCTCACCGGACGAGAACTGGAGGTCAAGTCCCTCAAGCCAGGGAGGAAGATGTGGATGGTAAGAATGGTAAAGGGGATCACAACATCACCAAGGCATGATTCCCATGGAAAGATTATGATCATGGACAAGGGACCTGAACCCATGTTTAGGTCCAGACCAGCAGATAAAAGGGGCTCCAGTAGTTTACAAGATTATTTATTTATTTATTTTACTGGTGAGATTTGGTTATGTGCCAATTACGGATATATTTGGTATGAAATTTTCTGGGCAGTTGATAAAAGGAGACTGGCTTTTCCTAAAAGAGGTTTTTTCAAAAATGGCGCAGAATCCAACATTAGTGAAATTAGAGAACGCTGCAATTGCAGAATTTTGAAATTGCAGGCAAAACTCTTCCATATGGGTTTCCATCCATCTTCATGGACTTTTGACAAGATTTCTTAACATATGTTTAGAAAGGTTTCCAAATCACTTTGTCTGCATCAATCTGAAAAGGGTAATAGACCCCACAAAGAAGCCACATGTATTATTTAACTATTAGTCAGCCTGATCAAAAAAACAGCCTCCATTGATTTTGTATTTCAGATACAATACCATAACCTTAATTGAAAAGGACTTGGATCCTGCCATGGGTATAAATTCTACAAGTATAAAATAAGATAGACAATAATTCAAAAAAAAAAGAATAATAATAATAATAATAAGATAGAAAAACCTTCACTTTTATATCTGGATCTAATCTTAGAAATAAAGACTTCTCAATAGGCAGATCTTTAATCTCATCCAAGAAATATTCCTCCCACGGTGCAAGCACAAGCATGCATTCACCGTCTTTACCTTCCCGCCCAGTTCTTCCAAGCCGATGTATGTATTGCTCCCGATCAGAAGGAACACCCACCTAGAGAAATAAATTCTCCACATTACCATACATGCACGTGTAATTTTGCACTCATTTTATCCACATACAAAATGCAAATACTGTAATGCAATTTGTAAATTTGCTAATTGGTCGATAACATTATCCAATTCATTTAGTGTAAATTTTCTGGGTTCAGCTTGAAGGAAAACAAAACAAAACAAAAGTGGAAATGTGGAGTAAGGAGTTAGGAGTAGGACCAATTCCACAATCCTCAACCTCAAACCAAGGAGCAGCAAATATCTTTGGTTTTGAGTTCATATACATGAGGCCCATTGTTTGATCAATTATACCATTGATAAAAATGAGTGCAACAAGGATAGACCCTGCATCAGGGACAGCTCTAATTTGGGGCAAGGAGGGGCAATTGGACCTCCTCAACTTTTTGAATCTCCCACATGAGATGTGGTCATTTAAATTTTTTTCATGGGTTGTTTTGTCTTTTTCTACTTTTGCCCCCCATTTTTTGCTATTGCCAACTAATAAACTTACAAGAGGACCAGGGGCGAAACTATCTTTTTATTTCTTCCAAAGCAAGGCATCTTTAGACAAAATTTGACTCTCAATGCCTGCGACTTTATCTCCTCTTTCTTCCCCTCTTTGAACTCATTCGTACTGGTTCTCAAATACAACATAATTCTTCAACCCATTTGCTTTTTGTTTTTTTTTTTAATTTTTTGCCTGAGTTCAATGGATGCCTCTTTGATGAGTATATTTAGATGCATGCATTAATTTTTTCTTCATGTCTTGTGTATTTCCATCAAATATAATTACTTCTTGATGTTATTCATTATTTTATTTTATTTTCTAAGATTTTTTGATGCGATGTTGTCTAAATATACCAAGGTTATTGATTTGGATTTAATTGGATTGAAAATCTAGGACTACATAATTGAATATTAGATTCGACTACAATGGCAAGAATGATGACTATGATTCATTACTTACCACTCATGGCCTGCCGTCTTATTATAATTTAGAATTGCTTACAGAAGAGTGGAGTAAACGAGTTAAAGAATACTATTGCATATCTAAAAATACTATATATTTAACTAATAGGTCTCTGAAAATCTATTACAGGGTGTGCATAATTATAATCCTATTCATTCAAAATGAATAGCATCCCCTCTAATGATATTTCTTGAAATATTCACATCAATAGTAGTGGAGCCCACTGTCTAATTGAGGATGTGATTGATTGTGTTTGTATAATAGCGAACAAAATACTGCAGTTTAAAAAAAATTAAAAATAAAAAGCAAAAATAGTCAAAAATTTTTTTAAAAAAAGCCAATAATTCTTATTTCTAATTGACAAAAGTTGATGTAATCAAATGGCTAATTGATGTATAAGTGCTTATATTAATACACTTTGTGACTATTTATACATCTTTTGTCTATTAAAAGTTTTAATTCTTTGCCCCCTCTGGGAGAAATTCTAGGTTCCGTCACTGCCCCACATAATTTAGAAATAATTGCAACATCTCTATTGACTGGATGAAATTAACTGTCTAGAAAGAATACAGTAACACCACATGTTCAATGTTTGCAAAGAATTAGCAGGTAACTGTTCTCTATTGTGGGACAATCTTGTTCTTCTTAATTCTTCTTTTCTTTTCAAAAGTAGGAAGGAAACAATATTCCTTGTGGGCGATATGATCAATCCCCCAGGGGAATACAAAAAATGCGAAACCCATCTGGTTGAAAGAACGCAGAAAGGAGGGAAGAATACAGCAAATAGTTTTTCTACAAGCAAAAAAGAATAAGAACAATCACATTCAACGTTTCACACCAATGACTTCAATCAACACCAAGGAAACATATTGTAGTCTTGTTAAGTGCCAACAAAGACGAATTGAGTTGCACGCATAGATCAGATGGATTTCCCCAGGTGCTTAGCTTCCACTCTAAGCCTTAAAATGACGAGATATGATTGAATTTTATTTCTGATTTGATGCAGCAAGGGTAGGGGAAGAGTGGACAGAAGACACTCTCGAAGCCAAAGCTTAGGGGTCACACACCCAAACCATCTTGGTCTCGCACTGAAGACACATAACCACGTAACCAAGAGAAAACTCAACGGCAGAAAATTGTATTTATTAATCAACTGATCCCTAATGAGGGATTACAATCTTTGTATAGACTCCATACCCTAATTCTAAATTGGAAACAATTCTAATTACAATAAAACTCAAAAACAATTAAAACTTTAAAGAGAGTAAAAGTCTAACAATAAAAGAAAGCCTGCTAAATATTTGGGTCTATTTAATCACATAGTTGCCAATGGTGATGACTCCAAAGGCCAGGCATCCATGGAGAATGCACGAAGATTCCATCCATCACTGGGTCCCATCAGTCAGATAGTCATGAGTGTTCAAAGAGTTTTTGCTTCTTTTCCCCACCAATGGTGGATTCATCCATATGAATGATCCGGGATCGGATCACTGACAAGGACCACATTGTACAAAATGCTCAGCACAAATTGGAAAAGCTTGTGATTTGGGCAAAGCAGTTAAGAAAGCCCCCCTAAGCATAATCACATTTTCAGTTGCCAATATCCGGTGCAGTTGAAATGAAAACATAGAACAGGCAATAAAATGGTTACCTGGATCACAGGAGTAACATCAGGATAATCCATCCCACGAGCCGAAACATCTGATGTAATAAGAGTCAATCGTTTGGATTCACGGAACTTGTCAGAGACTCGATTCCGATAAATTTGAGGTTTCCTAGAATGTATTTCCCTAACATTCATCTTCAGCTCCCGAAGAAGTAGGAACATAAGAGATGTCACCATTGCAGTTGTACAGAAAACAATTACCTGTTTGTGGGTAAAGTAGAAGAAAAATAACTTAAGCAGTTAATATACAAAACAAAAGCCAACTGAAAGTAAAAGGCATACCTTGTAATCAAGCACTCGCGCCATATGCTCCTTCAAAAGTTGATAAACAAGTTGAAAATGTTGAACATGTGGTGCAATAAAATATGACTGAAGGACCTGAAGTTAGCAAGCCAAAAGGTCTGAATGAGGTTGCTTCTCCATATATAGTAGCATGTGATGCAATCATTTTTTATTGTTCCAATGCTGCGTGAAATTAAGTGCTTCAGGTCGATAGGTAGTTGTAGCAACTAGCAACCCATGAAAATAACAAATCAACACAAACCAAGGTCAATGACAAGTATAAAACACAGTCCAATAATGCATCAACTTCAAAATCTTCATGATCCAGCCAATATGTTTAAAAAGGAGAAATCTTTAGGTGTTTGACAATTAATTTTTTACTTTGCTTGGCAACTAAATTTATTAATGGATGCTAGAATAGTACAAGAGAGCTATACTGAATAGCTACCACGGCACACCTAAAAACTGTTAGGTTTATGTCTTGTATTCCGGTTTAGCCGGATGAGTCCACTGGGTTAGCCAGGGACTGGTTTAAGGTCAAGGGTATTTTGGTAATTGTACCGGGGCTTTCTTGGTGGCCAAGAAAGCGGAGATTATATATTGTATAGTCTGTAACCCTAGACCTTGCGGCGGCGGCATCAGTTGCCCGTGGTGCTCCCACACCACGTAGGAGAGATGAGGTGAGAGTGTGGGAATCTCTTGTATGGTTTACTTGTCATAGTGAAGATGTTCGTCCTCCTGTGCCCGTGGATGTAGCCCGGTTTGGGTGAACCACGTAAATCTCGGTGTCTCTTCTTGTGTGGCTTGTTCATGTTTGATCTTGTGATTCCGTGGATGCGCACAACGGTGAATGTCATATTCACAACAATTGGTATCAGAGCCACAACAATTGGTATCAGAGCCACAACAATTGGTATCAAAGCTGAGGTTGGTGTTCCTCGGATTTCTAAGCGAGGTGGAGATCGCTCAGTGGCTTGGAGGTTGTGCGCATGAAGATTAACTGAGATCAAGTTCGTGCTCTTTGGTTTGGCCACCATCGGAGAAGAAGAAGACGAGATTGGGTTCTCCGGTCTCGTTGGGATCGGAGGAAAAAGGATTCACATGTTTCGTTTCAGATCTCTCGGAGTAATTGCTGCGATTGTGATCTATCTGCTGGGACCGTGAAGAGCGAAAATCTGCGGGGACACACACGATAGGAGAAGAGGGAAAAAATCAGATCTATGATCGTGTTGGTGGAAGAAGAAAACAGAAAGCAGAGAATCCGGAAGCAGAGAGAGAAATTGCAGAGAAATTTCTCGGTCTGATGCTGCGAAGAAGAGAAAAACCGAAAAAAAAAAAAAATTTACCGGAACGTTCGCCGGGAATCTCGCCCTCTTCGTCGCCATCGCCGGAGTCGTCGCTGCCACTCGCTGCAGGCTCCCCTCGCTCCCCTCGCCGGACTGCTGCCTGTCGCCATCGTCGCTGAGCCACATCTGTCGCCGTCACCTCCATCGTTGCCGGCCGTTCTCTGACACCGCCGTTTGTCGCCAGCCGCCACAGCCGCCAGTCGCCGATCGGGGGTCGTCGCCGCTGCTGTACACCGCCGCCCGTCCCACCCCGTTGGTCGCCGGCGCCGCAGAAGACCTCGGAGTGAGGCCGCTGCAAACCGGGTTGCAGTCCTCTGTTGCAGACAGCCGAAACAGAGGAGAAAGGAAGAAGGAGAAGAAGGTTCGGGCCCAGGTCGGGTCATATCGGGTCAGGTTCGACCCGACCCGGTTGCAGCGCAAGCCCATTGGCAGAAACGGGCTCCAGGTCAGGTCAGGTCAGGTTAGACCCGACCCGATCGCACAGAAGCCCAGCAGTTCAGAAGCAGGTTTGGTTCCGGGTCAGGTCAGGTCCGACCCGACCCGTTAGCAGGCGGTCTAGCCCACCCAGCAGGTTCAGGCCGGGTCAGGTCAGGTTCGACCCGACCTGTCAACCGGCGGTCCAGCCCAGCGCAAAAAGGCAGTTCAGTTCCGGGTCAGGTGAACCCGACCCGGGTCCGCTCCAGAAGCCCAGCAGACAGTGCAGTGACGTCAGCAGTGACGTTAGCAACGGTCAACAGGCAGGTTTGACCAGATTAACAGCTGAAATTGTTTCTGCGATATCTTGATCGTCCGATGTCCGATCGGAGATCCGTTTGCGCCTACGGACTCGTTTTGAGCAGATCTACGCAGTGGAAGAGGTTGATTAGCTGTTTGACAGTCAAGGAGGAGGTTTGACCGATTGGAGCGTAGAAACTTGTTTCTACGATATCGAAGCCATCCTGAGTCGGATTTCAGATCCGTTTCTTCCAGCGTGCTCGTGGTGACGAGATCTATGGTTTGATGCAGAAATTGGGAGAAGATCTGAACAGATGTGAATTCAGGCTAGAATCGGGTCTATTGACCTGGTTGTTATTGCAAACCCAATAATAGGAGTCGCCGGCCTAGTTGCAAAGGGTTTGCTGATTCAAACGAAGTTGTTCGTTTGGGGTTCACATGATCGCATGTGATGATATTCATCTTGCCAGAGCCAAGCCGGAAAAGCAGCAAGGAGGAGCTGATGTATCAGCAGTTGATAGGAGGCCCAGTCAAATGGAGTTTTTGACCGCTCGGAGGCAGAGGTTGTTCTGCAATGGAGTCATCTGGACTTGTATTCCCGATCTGTTTGCTTGCATGCTTGTGGTGATTGGATCTTCACAGTGATGTTGAAGATGGGGCAAGATGGTGAGTGATTCAGAGATCACTCAGATTCGTCAATGGTTTCGAGCTTTTAGTTCTAGGTGGAGTTTGACGAGATGAACTTTGCTCAAAGTTCATGTGCTGGTTCAACATGTCAAAGTGTTGAAGAAGACTGCATCCCTGGTGCAGTGACGTGCCATTCAGCAAGGTACGTGAAGACATTGCCGGTTTTATCTCCTAGTAGCTCGAGTTGTACGGAGTTGTACGGAATTCAAGCCAAGGTGGAGATTGTTAGGTTTATGTCTTGTATTCCGGTTTAGCCGGATGAGTCCACTGGGTTAGCCAGGGACTGGTTTAAGGTCAAGGGTATTTTGGTAATTGTACCGGGGCTTTCTTGGTGGCCAAGAAAGCGGAGATTATATATTGTATAGTCTGTAACCCTAGACCTTGCGGCGGCGGCATCAGTTGCCCGTGGTGCTCCCACACCACGTAGGAGAGATGAGGTGAGAGTGTGGGAATCTCTTGTATGGTTTACTTGTCATAGTGAAGATGTTCGTCCTCCTGTGCCCGTGGATGTAGCCCGGTTTGGGTGAACCACGTAAATCTCGGTGTCTCTTCTTGTGTGGCTTGTTCATGTTTGATCTTGTGATTCCGTGGATGCGCACAACGGTGAATGTCATATTCACAACAATTGGTATCAGAGCCACAACAATTGGTATCAGAGCCACAACAAAAACAAAGCAAAGCCTATACAAGTGAAAGATAAGATTTATTGTCATTATCATTATCGTCGTCGTCGTCATCATCATCATTATTATTAAAACCACACAAAGCTATAAAACAAACCCATAAAGAAAACACAAAAACAAACGAGGGCATAATCCAGTGAAAGAGAAAGATAAGATTCATCCGGGTGGAACATCAACGTGTTTGATACTTAATTTTTCCTCTAATTTTTCCCTTTTCTAGTGAGCAGTGAAAATTTTTATTAAAAACAGAAGTTTTCAAGAAAACATAAACTACATTATTACAGAAACACCCAACACCTGATTTTAATTTGGCACTTATGGTCCTGTAAAATACTCACTCTCTAGTCTCTACCCATGTTTAGCAATATTATCCTCTTTCCCATTAGCTTCCCTCGATAGTAGTTGTAGTTTTGTCTCTGTTAGATAGTGTTCAGGGAAGAGGTTTGTAGAAACAGAAAGAAGAGAGGGAAAGGAACGTCTCATAGTAATCTTATCTTACTCACTAAAAACGACTTAAATTTTAATGATATAATTTGTTAATGGTGTTTATTGATATATAATTATAAACCTATAGAACAACAATACCTTTTAATGGGATTAGAAAATACTAGCATATCATTTGGCATTCAGCTCTCTCCCTCCCTCCGCTTTCATTGTTCTTCTCTTTCTTTTATGAATACCATTACGTTACTGTTAAAAAACCAATAAAAAATAATAACCAGTAGGAAAAATAAGAAGCACAATCAGCACAATTATTAAGGAGTCCACTCTTAAGCAAGTAGGTTGCTGCTCCTACCAGCTTCCTAAAAACTCTTACCTCTTACCTATAGATGCACCCTCCAAATGAATGAAGAAGCATTTGAGAGAAAGAGAGAGAGAGGGAGAGAGAAAGAGAGGCAAAATAAAGTAAGAAAGTAAACACTAGCCACCACTTTTTTTTACCACACGTCTTGTGGTAAAGTAAACCTGAGGCAAAAGGCAACTACTTTACCACTCTCTCTCTCTCTCTCTCCAACTTTATCAAACAAAACAAACACAAACATTACTTCACGACATAATTCATCTCACCTATACCATTAATGTGACATTTACTTCACCTTTACTTTACCACGCATGCAAACAAACATGCCCTAATGTCAAACAAGAGGAAGCATCTCCACGCACACTCTAAATGGATTCACTAAATGCCATTCAGAAATGGCTAAGGAACTCTATTCATACCTTGGCAGGAGTTTCAAGCCCACCCAAACCCACTATATCAATGTAAACATGATCCCTTTTCAAAACAAGTTGTGAAACACGGCGAACCTGCAAAAGTTGGAATTTGACTTTCCTCTCAGCACAAGCACTAAGCATCTGTAGTTTTAAATAAACAAAGGATGAACGAACAAAACATCACATAAAGATAAAAATAACCTCTTTAGGGATAGTGGCAGAAAACAGCAATGACTGCCTTTGCCGTGGCACACAATCAACAATTTTCTCAATGTCCTTCCTGAATCCCAAGTCTAATAAAATGGTCCGCTTCATCGAGAATAAGGACTTTCAGACCCATTAATCGCATGGAGAAGCCAGATCTATTTTCGATGTGATCCAATAATCTACCAGGGGTTGCCACTATAATCTGCAGAGGTTCATAACAAGATAGTCTGTCAGTGCCCCCAATGCATAATATAAGAAAGAGAGGAATACTTATCATACAGTATGTTAGTGCCTCCAATGCAAAATATAAGCAAGAGTGGAATACTAATCAAATGATCCTGCCCTTATTAATAAATCACTAAAAATTGAATATAACAATAAGTGCAATAAGGAGTAGAAATGTGACCAGATATTCATCTATTCACTTCTTTCACAAATAACAACATATTTAGTTAGAAAAGCCTCTGGTGGAGATGCCACACCACACAGCAAAATCCACTGGATGCATGGTGCAGTGAAGTGTGGTGAGGTGAAACCTCAAATCAACAGAAAATAAAATATAATGGGGTCAAATCATAATATGATGAGCTTTTGTTTTTAGTGGCTCGAGAAGGAATCCTTGACTTTTTGTGCTAAAAGTAGATAGTTTTGATCAGTTAGTGGGACGAAAAAATAGCTTTTTGACTTTTTATTGTAAAAAGGAAGACAAAGTTTTTGAAATGTGACCTTTTGATTTGACTCCTTTTAGTTTATTGTGTCTTAAAATGACACCTCACTTCAACTTTATAATGAAGTGAATTTACCGCACACAACGTAAGGATTAAAAGTTGGGAATCAAAAGTCACCATCAGCTGGGCACTCAAAAATCATCAGCATGTTTCCAATGATTTCTGCATGTCACAGTCTTAAATGCTTGTTTGTATGTCCCCTACTGCAGCGTTTAGGATCTTCACAAGGCCAGGATTTTCAAGATACCATTAAATGTAAAAACAACATATTGATAGTAGTCAAAATTACAAAGCCATGAGTCCATCAAGCACCAAATAAAGGTGCATAGTGAATGGCAAAAATTTGTCATCGGACCAAGGATATAAATATCGGCCGATACGAAGCGGCCGATAAATCAGGCGTAGCACCAATGGGCGCTACGCTATTTGAAAAATATCGCCGCTCACAAATGTATCGGCCCGTATCGGCCGATACGCAAATGTATTGGCCTGTATCAGCTGTGGGGGTTAAAACCCTCCAGCCGATTTTTTGACCCATTTTTTCTCTTTTAACTTTTATCCTTTCCCCTCTTCACTGCTCCAAGCCCCTTTCCTTGCCTCCATTTTTCAAATCCTCTTAAAAAAACAGTAAAATCATCAACAAAAACATCTAAAGCAATGTGATTCCTGGAAGACATTCCCTTTGGTAATAGATTAGAGCTAATCAGCAAGGTATTCCTCCATTACAAAGTCTTTTTAAGTAGATTAGTATATTGTTTTTCTATAAAGTTTGAACGTAGTTTATCTTTCATTCTTGAATGAATCTTGATGAAATTTGTTTATAACATTTTTTTTATAAGCCTTCAGTTACTATTTAAGTTGACATAACTAAACAACATAAATCCATTTGAAAAACATTGATTATTCATATTCTTTTCTATTGATACAGCGATACAGGATCTCATGCAATGAGAGGACCGCTACATACTCATATACTAGTTGCTTTTGCAAAACAAACACATATTCCATCATTTTCTAATATTCTGGATTTTCTGAAATTTTTTCTGATATTTTTGAAGACTTTTTTAAATCACACTACTACGCCGCTACGTATCGCCCGCTACATATCGTTTTGGCGATGGGCCACTACGCCCGCCGCAACCGCTATTTTCATCCTTTTCGGACAAGAGCCATTAATTTCTTCTATAGCAATTAAGATGATATTTATATTTCCACTTTTCGAGGAATATGAACACTTCAGTACTGTTAGCATTCCACAGGAAATAATATCAAGGCAAATACACAATCATTATGACTTCTTAGACAAACCTGTCAAGGATCAGATGCTAGGCGTTTCTGATCAACCTTAAACCTTGTACCTCCAATTAGCGTTTGAACACCAATGCCAATATGGTACTTCAACAAAACATTTGCCTCTGCAGCAATCTGACTGGCAAGTTCCCTTGTAGGGGAAAGAACAAGAACAAGTACTGGTGCGACCCGTTGATTTATACCGCTTCCTGTAGCCTGGAGAACTGATTCAATAGCAGGAAGCTGTTTTCTTTCAACAATGCAATCAAAGGAAACAAGACAATGTACTAACAACAATATCAAAGATAATAGAAGAGATAAGTGATGTACCAAAAATGCTACACTCTTGCCAGTGCCTGTTTTGGACTTCACTAGGACATCCTTTCCTGCATCAAGATTCCACAAAGAACCACCATTATAAAAGTCAAAGGACTATTTTTGAGAAGAGCCTCACCTAGAAGCTAAAGACATATATCTTTTGGATAAAAATATATATATTGCAACAGTAACTTTGCAGCATTGTAGCATCAATAAATAAAATACAGAAATTGGTAAATTGCATGCCAGCAGTAGGATAGTACACATGCAAATGAGTGAAGGGCTTGGTTGAGATAACCAAAAACTAGGCCTTTCCCAAATCCAAACGTTGATCCGAAGCTAAATCCATGAGAGCAAGACAAGCATGTGCAAGCATGCTCTGTGAAAAAACAAAAGAGATTTGAAACATTGGGCTGACCTTTTAATTCCAGCAACTCTAAAAGCAAGTCAGACCCAAACTGGGCGGACTAAAAGCTAGTCACAGAAGCCAAGAGGTGAACCTGGCTCATTTTCAGCCCTTCAGTGCAGGCAATGCCGGCATACAGGAGATTTTTTGCTTCAGAAGTCTTAATTCTGGCAACTCTAAAAGCCAGTCAAGTCAGGACCAAACTGGGCAGACAAAAGGCTAGTCACAGAGACCATAATGACTACCTGGTTCATTTCCAGCCCCTTGAGTGCAGGCAATGCTGGCATGCAGTAGATTTTATACTTCAGAAGTCAGCATGCTTTTCTTACTGATAACAAAAAAAAATACTTCTATTGATAAGGGCGAGGGAACAGAAACCAGGATACAATGCAGGATCCATTCTCAGTGAACTACACTCACAGTCGTAATGTTTCATATATTAACAAGGGTACAAGATCCACCTTTAAATGTGAACGAATTTGAAATTTGATCTACACTTTTCATAACAGACCCTTTCTATCATGTTAACAAATTTTACCCCATAAAATGTGTTGTGATTTTCTGACAATCACCCGTTGTGCGCATCCAGGGAATCACAAGATCAACAATCGACCAACCACACAATAGAAGAGACATGGAGATTTACGTGGTTCACCCAAATAGGGCTACATCCACGGGCACAGGAGGACGAACATCTTCACTATAACAAGTAAAGCATACAAAAGATTCTCACACTCTCACCTCATCTCTCCTACGTGGTGTGGGAATAACACGGGCAACTGCCGCCGCAAGGTCTAGGGTTACAGATTATACAATATATAATCTCCGCTTTCTTGGCCACCAAGAAAGCTCCGGTACAAGTACCAAAATACCCTTGACCTTAAACCAGTCCCTGGCTAACCCAGTGACTCATCCGGCTAAACCGGAATACAAGACATAAACCCAACAATCTCCACCTTGGTTTGAATTCCGTACAACTCCGTACAACTCGAGCTACTAGGAGATAAAACCGGTAATGTCTTCACGTACCCTGCTGAATGGCACGTCGCTGCACCAGGGATGCAGTCTTCTTCAACACTTTGACATGTTGAACCAGCACATGAACTTTGAGCAAAGTTCATCTCGTCAAACTCCACCTCGAACTAAAAGCTCGAAACCATTGACGAATCTGAGTGATATCTGAATCACTCACCATCCTGCCCCATCTTCAACATCACTGTGAAGATCCAATCACCACAAGCATGCAAGCAAAACAGATCGGGAATACAAGTCCAGATGACTTCACAAGTGCAGAAAACCTCTGCCTCCGAACGGTCAAAAAACACCATTTGACTGGGCCTCCGATCAATCAATCAAACAAATGTTTGACAACTGCTGACGCATCAGCTCCTCCTTGGTGCTTTTCCGGCTTGGCTCTGGCAAGATGAATAACATCACATGCGATCATGTGAACCCCAAACGAACAACTTCGTTTGAATTAGCAAACCCTTTGCAACTAGGCCGGTGACTCCTATTATTGGGTTTGCAACAACCAGGTCGAGTAGACCCGATTCAAGCCTCAATCCACATCTGTTTAGATCTTCTCCAAATTTCTGCATCAAATTATAGATCTCGTCACCACGAGCACGCTGGAAGAAACGGATCTGAAATCCAACTTAGGATGGCTCCGATATCGCAAAAACAAGTTTCTACGCTCCAACCGGTCAAACCTCCTCCTTGACTGTCAAACAACCAATCAACCTCTTCCACTGCGTAGATCTGCTCGAAATGAGTCCGTAGGCTGAAATGGATCTCCGATCGGACATCGGATGATCAAGATATTGCAGAAACAATTTCAACCGCAAATCTTGTCAAATCTGCCTGTTGACTGATGCTGACGTCACTGCTGACGTCACTGTCTGTTCTGCTGGGCTTCTGAAGCAAACCCGGGTCGGGTTCCCCTGACCCGGAACTGAACTGCAATATACACTGGGCTGGACCGTCTGATAATAGGTCGGGTCGAACCTGACCTGACCTAAACCGAACCCGCTGTTGATCTTTGGACTGGACCGTGCAAACACGGGTCAGAACCGACCCGACACGACCCCAACTGGCCCGGCACTGCTGCCACTGGGGTTGCACAATGGGTTGGGTCTGACCCAACCCGAAACCCGGAACCCGAACCGTAACCTGTTCTTCTGGGCTGATATCCACAGTGGATCAGGTCAAACCGACCCGACCCATACCCTGACCCGCCTGGGTCGTCTTCATCTTCTTCCCTGTTTTCTGTTTGCGCGTTCCTCTGGTTCGCAACAGGGGAACCTTCTGGTCTCCTCGTCCTCGGCAACTGCGGTGATGGTTGGCAGCGGCGGTCGGCTGCGACGGCAACGAAACGACGATCCCGGCGACGGCAACGGAACGACGATCCCGGCAACTGGAGACGGCGGCGGCAACGGCGATTGGGGGCTGGCAGTGGTGATGCAGCGGCAGCAACTGCAAGCGGTCGTCTTCTCCGGCAGCGTCAAGAGCAGCAGCGACCTCTGCTCTTCCTCTTCTTCATCGAGAATTCCGGCGAAGGCGACGGAGACGCCGAGAATCCCGGCGAAAATCCCGGTGAGTTCGAACAGCAGTTTTTTTTTTCCTTTTTTTTTTTCGTTTTTTCTCTGGACCGAGAAATTCTCTGCGGTTTCTCTTTGTTTCCGGATTCGGCAGCTACTTTTTTTTTTTCTCAAATCTGGTCCTCCTCATCCACAGCCTCCTTCCACAGCGTGACGCTGTTGTTTCCGTCGGCCACTGCCAAGCGATGGCGGGCTTCATCTCCATCAGCCGCCCAATGTAGATCCACGGAAGATCCTGCAACAGCCGCGTGTACTGCGCCGTCGGCCGTGCCACCTCGAACTCCACCGCGAAATTCAAGGTGATCATGTCCTCTGCAAACTTCGGTGGACAAAACCGAGAGATCTCTCAGTTTCGTCTTCTTCCAGTGGCACAATCAGAAATCCGGTCTTCTCCTATTTGATCTGTGATCAGACAACAACCGCAGCAATTTAACTCCAGATCTAAACAACCTATGAATCCTTTTTCCTCCGATCCAAGCGAGACCGGAGAACCCAATCTCGTCTTCTTCATCTCCGATGGTGGCCCAACCAGAAATCACGAACCTGATCTCAGTTAATCTTCATGCGCACAACTTCCAAACCACTGAGCGATCTCCACCTCGCTCAGAAACCCGAGGAACACCAACCTCGGCTCTGATACCGATTGTTATGATTTTCTGACAATCACCCGTTGTGCGCATCCACGGAATCACAAAATCAACAATCAACCAACCACACAATAGAAGAGACACGGAGATTTACGTGGTTCACCCAAATAGGGCTACATCCACGGGCACAGGAGGACGAACATCTTCACTATAACAAGTAAAGCATACAAGAGATTCTCACACTCTCACCTCATCTCTCCTACGTGGTGTGGGAACACCACGGGCAACTGCCGCCGCAAGGTCTAGGGTTACAGACTATACAATATATAATCTCCGCTTTCTTGGCCACCAAGAAAGCCCCGGTACAAGTACCAAAATACCCTTAACCTTAAACCAGTCCCTGGCTAACCCAGTGACTCATCCGGCTAAACCGGAATACAAAACATAAACCCAACAAAATGAGGGGAAGTTACAGGAAAAGAAAAAGAAAAAAACCACGTAAATTCAGCTTAGAAGATAGAATATCCATGAGGGTTAACCAAATCAAACAGCCACTACATGCGACATCCTTATCTTACCCTCACTGATGCAAGAGCATCCGAGCATTCTACACATCCCGACCTCGCAATTATCACTCCTATAATCTTTTCTATTAATCCAACAATTGGATGGCCTCACTCCACCGGGATCACCAATGGATCTCCACCTATAGGGGACCAACATGACCCCTATCTAGGCATGTCCCAGCTGAAGGAGACTATGACGATGATGATGTGCTCAGCCAATTGAAGGAGATCATGTTACGTCCTCTCGGTGCAATCATTTTAGTGTACATGCACTCTTCACATAGACAGTAGTAGTACCATGCACATGCATGCAAAGTGGGTTGTGAATAGAAGAGAATATGAAAAAACTCTTTTTTTTTTTTTTTTTGGTGTATTGGCCGAGGAAACTACAGCCATAGTTATACTTGCATGTATTATGTTGGAACTGTGCAAGAGGTACGTACAGTCAATAAAAGCTATATCCCTTGCTCTGGTTTGGGTGTATGTTTTGTGTCATGTAATCCATGTAATATCTACATGTTTACAGTAGAACAAATCTATACATACATAAAGAAACTGCAAACAATTTGTTTCAGAAAAAATTATTCTAACTGCAGCTTGCTGCTTCGACCTTTTATCATGAAACTAATGTTTGATTGGCCAAATATAACTAATTGAATGTTAAAAATGGAAATAATGATTTCAATAATTAGAGTAAAAAACATAGCTACAACGCCTACAAGTACAAACAAGCATTCATCAGAATTAAATAATCTAAACAAAACTATCTGAAGTACATAATAAACACACCCTCAAGGCAAACAGGGAGAGTGGCCTCTTGCACTGCAGTCATCTGCAAATAGCCAGCTGAAGAAAGTGCTTTAATTGTCAAGGGAGATATATTGCACCCATCAAACCTGGAAAGAAAAAAAAATGAATTAAATGATTTACTCCTTAGTCCCAAAAAGAAAGAAATAGAGATTTTATTTGCACACTTGAAACCATTTTCATAACCACATCAGCATTCTTTATCCTCAATTTATTATTCAAGATTTTTCCAGATCTATATTTATGCAATTATATAACTCTTCATCAAATCCATATTAAATAAAGTACCTCACATTTAGATAGATGGATAGATCGATTGATAGAAATAGATAGACGGATGAAAAACACTAAAGGTGAAAATGAGTAAACCCATACAGGGAGGCTCCTCTTTGCTTGATCCAACACATTCATTTCACAAGTTCTTCCTAAGTAAGATAGCCCAAGAAAATTCCCCCAAAATGACTAATATAAGCACACATCAACCAATAATGATTTTGGAACTACATCATCATCATAACCTATATTGGAGTCAGCTACATGAATTTTGTTTCTCCATCCTTATCTATCGTAAGCCAAATCCTTAGATGAATTGGAAGCCTTCATATCTATTTTTGCTACCTTCATCCACGTCCTCTTTGGGCTATCCCTACCCTTTAGTGAGACATTTGCATTATTCTCCAAACACAGAAAAAAAAAGGAAAGGGTTGGTGGGCACGGCGGGGTGGGTGGTGGTGGTGTTGGTGGGTGGGTGGTGGTGGTGTTGGTTGAGAAACTCTATTACTGTGTCTAATCGCACCCAACATTCTCCTTACACAGAGCTATGAGTTCATTAACTTATAGATAATTAGATCAAGAAGCTAGGCAACGTTAAAGAAAATGGCAAACAAAGTGGCAACTCTGCCAAGTCCGAGTTTTAGGGAGGTATTATACTATGGGAAAAAAGATTTTGAATAGTTACTATGGGAAAATATTACCATCATAAACTTAACAGTGCTTCCTGGGGTTTGATTTTTTTGAACGCAAAATCTGAACTCATATAAACTTTTAAAAATATTGATGTTTAACTGAAATTTTGTTCCCAATAAAAAATATACCATTCTCAGAACATGTTAAACATATGGGTAGATTATTTCAAACATAGATACACCCAAATGAGTTCTCTACGCTCGAAATAAGTTCACTCTGAGAATAGTTCTTTCTTTCTCAAGGAAAACCCGCACCTAAGAGAAGTTTTTAACAACTTGAATGAACGAGAACCTTTTTATAACCCTGTGGGACCCTTCATGATCAATCCAACTCCCTCACACTCACCAACCCCCATATGAATTATCACTTACCGTAATATAACACTCATTCTACTCAGCATTGAATAGAATTTTATTAAAAGTGCAACTTTAGAATCCATTGAACTTTATGCCTCCTAAATCAACCATTAAGATAATATGACGAAGACGACTTCTGGCCAAAACTGTGGCCTTTTTCCTTTTTTCCCCTGTTGATTTAGCCGAGTGGATGGAAGTGGAAAAGGATAGGGTGCCCACCAAGGACCCTGTCCCACCAAGGATCGATCTCCGCTGGGCACTATGGGAGTGTGTGTCCTATTCACCAGAAGAACCCTCTAGCCCCAAAAACCGTGGCCTTTATTATATAGGTAGCATGACTAAAACCCATGACCTCATGGTTGATCTAGTGAGAACCCTCCTCCAACTGCAAGGTCGCCATATTATAATCTTAGCCTTATCCATCATTTTAAAGTGAATCAAAGCAACTTCATCATAAAGAAAGCATCCACTACTCTTGGAACAAAAAAGGCATACATACACTGCATTCACATCAATTGTATTATCCAAGACGCATAATTTCTTCATCCATGTACCTCTTCTGACTCAAGTGTGATTCCTTCTGCTCCTCCTCCCCACACTATCTCTCCGCATTCCCATCTAAAACCGTCCTCTTCAACTCATCACGAATAGCATGAATTTCCTCAGAAGATCCATTGTCTTCTTCTACAATCTTCGGCAGCCGTCTTCTCGTCATCTTCACATCGTAATTTCTCAATGCAGCACTGCTCATCATATTCTTCCAAAACACTTTTCCTTCCACGTCCGAATCGCAATCTTCCTCCGAATCTCCATAACTAAACCTCCTTCGCCTCGAATTCCCTCCTCCTTTTGAACCAAGCTCTCCGCCATCACCCGATAAGCAGTGTTTTACCCTAGATTCGAATCGAAACGCCAGCCTCCTAGCTTCCATTGAGTAATTCCTCCGAGCTAGTGAACTAAAACTCCAATAGCCTGATCCAGTCATAGCCGAATGCAGCCGCGGTCCCGCGGCGTGATCATATTTAACAATGCGGCCTTCTGAGCCAAAATTAGATTCATCAGATCCATCAGACACGGCCTTTCTGGAAATCAACGGCGGATGCTCGATGAGATGTGTAGATGTGGCCAATTCAAGATCGGACTCTTCAGATCCATCGGATGGATGATGTATGACACAGGTGAATAACTTGGGCGAGCGCGGGCATATTTCTTTTCTAGAATTTTAAGAATTCATATTTGGAGTAATTTCAAATTCTTTAAAAGATGTCTCCTTAGGTGAAATTCTAAATCCCTTTATCTTAGTGGAGCATTTAAAATTCCAGCAAAATATATAGAGAATAGAATTCTAGGAATTCCAAAAGGTAACTTGAGACCTTTTAGGTGGCTGAAATTTGAAATTCTAAAAAAGATGTCACATTATGTCTAAAAAACCCTAACATACTAAATTCCTCTCCAAAATTCTAGTAACGAAAGACTTTGAATTTCTAGCAAATGCCGCCAACCATATTTGGTTGAGTCCCATTTGACTCATGTGAGTGAAGGCAGGTTGTATTGATGTTTTTTTATTCATTATCATTATCATCATCATCAAAGCTTTATCTCAACTATGTTAGGGTTGGCTACATGAATTCTGTTTCTCCATTCCGTTTTATTTTGAGCTTAATCTTTAGATAAGTTAAACTTCTTTAAATCTGATTTAATAACCCCTATCAATGTTTTCTTTAGCTTACCCCTACCTTTTGATGGGGCATCTACCTGGATTGATGTTTTTTTATTATTTGTTTTAAATCTTCAACTTATAGCTTATTTTGACTGTAATGGTGCAACTTGGGTGTGTGGGTGAAGCAACGCAGGGGAAAAAAATTAGCCAACAGGCTAATCTCCAAGCCAAAGGCTTAGGGATAGAATGTCTAGGTGTCTCACCAAAGACAAACAAACTCTCTCAATTGAGAACCAACCAACTCAAAATCTTTATTCAATTTTAAAGTCTTTTCCCATGAAGAGATTATATCTATATTTATAACCAAAATATTACCTAATAAAGGAAACAACTATTTCTAATCAAAGAAAAAGTCCTAAATCAAACATGTCTGGACCTATTAATAATATAATCTACTCTAATCTACTGGGCTTTGGGCCTGCAGGTATAGACTTTCAAATGCTGCCCATTAGTATGGCCTGTATCAGCTCTCCCCGGCTTGGAAAAACTCGACTCCAGCGAGTTGCTAGCTTGGTACTACTCATATAAATCTAGATTGATCCTTTGAAAATATGTAGCCGTAATTCAGGTAGCTTCAGAAAACGGTTTGTCTTTCCACTTGACAAGAAACTTATGAAATCCTCCATTCTTGGTTAAAATAATTTGATCATTAAAAACAAAAACATCTTCAATTTCGTCTGGAGGAAATTGATGGAGAGGGATACGAAGAACTTGTTCCTCAAAGGATTCGTCATTGTAATGCCTGTGATAAAATATCAAATCTTCAACATTAAAGGTGGAGCTAATATTCATGTCCGAAAGAAGGTCAATAACATATGCATTGGAACTGATTTTCTTTAGAATCTTGAAAGGACCTGCACTTCGTGGATTTAGCTTCTTGTATTTACCTGCAGGAAATCGTTCGGACTTCAAACAAACCATTACCATATCACCTTCGGAAAACTCAACATGGCATTTGCGAGAATCCGTGTGTCTGTTATATGCTTCATTACTTGTAGCGATTTGCTGGCAAACTTCATCATGAACATCTTTCATATGTTGTGCAAACTGTTCAGCATTCGGACTTGATCTAGAGTCAACTGGTAACGGACTTAAATCAATAGGAAGATGTGGCTTGACACCAGTGAAAGCTTCAAATGGTGATCTCCCTATTGTTCTGTTGACAGAATTATTATAAGCAAACTCCGCCATAGGTAAAATAAGATCCCATGAAGCAACATGTTCTCTAATAAGACATCGAAGAAGATTTCCCAAACTGCGATTGACAACCTCTATTTAGCCATTAGTTTGTGGATGATAGGCACCTGAGTATTAGAGCTTTGTGCGCATCATGTGCCATAAAGTCTTCCAAAAGAAATTCATGAACTTTGTGTCTCTGTCAAATACTATTATCTGGGAAAGGCCATGCAGACGAACAACTTCTTTAAAGAAAAGAATTGCAATCTTCTTGGCATCTGCTGTATGAGAACAAGGAATAAAATGTACCATTCTTGAGAAACGATCAACAACAACAAAGACAAAATCTACCTTTCTCGCTGTTTTTGATAAGCCCAAGAAAAAGTCCATACTCAGATCTTGCCAAGGTGCACGTGGAATAGGAAGGGGCTGATACAAACCTGCATTCTTCTTTTGACCTTTTGCAAGTTGGCATACTCTGCATAATTCACAAATTCGGGCAACATCTGTTTTTAAGTGTGGCCAAAAGAAACGATCTTCCACAAGAGCCAATGATTTATCACGTCCAAAATGTCCACTGCATCGGCCACCATGTAACACATGTATCATAAATTCACGGATAGATGTAGCAAGCAGATATAACTGATTTCCACAAAAGAGATATCCATCATGAAAAGAAAACTTTGGAAGAGATGGAATTGGGTGCCGACGAGTGAGATGGGTCGAGAAAGGGTCCACCAACAAGGGGGGTTGGGTTGCGGTGAGAGATGGAGAGGTATGGGTTTTCGGGAAAGTGGTCGGCAGTGATGGGGAGAGAGCTAGGGTTTTCGGTATTGCTGTGGTGGGTGGAAAGAAGTGGGGATTTCTGGATGAGGGGATTTGGGTTACTGGTTAAGGGATTTGGCGTTAGCTTTGGGGATTTGGGTTTGGATAGGTTGTCGTGGGATGGGGAAGATGAGATGAGGGAGAGAATGAAAGGGGGGTTCGGATGTTGGGGTTGGCAGAGGGGAAAAGGGTGTTAACAGAAGATGATGATGGATGGTACCTCGGATCGGCGATCGAAACAGCGAGCTGAGAATGGATCTTTGCTCTGATAACAATTGAAGCAGCGCAGGGGAAGAAGATTAGCCAACGGGCCAATCTCCAAACCAAAGGCTTAGGGCTAGAATGTCTAGGTGCCTCACCAAAGACAAAAAAACTTTCTCTACTGAGAATCAACCAACTTAAAATCTTCATTCAATATTAAAATCTTATCCCATGAAGAGATTACATCTATATTTATAACCAAGATATTACCAAATAAAGGAAACAACTATTTCTAATCAAATAAGAAGTCATAAATCAAACATGTCTAGACCTACTAATAATATAATCTACTCTAATCTACTGGGCTTTGGGCCTGCGAGTATAGACTTTCAAATGGGGCCCATTAGTATGGCCTGCATCAGTAGGGTACCGGACACACCTCTTGGACAACTCAGAATTTTGGGAGTTTCAAAATATAGGCCTGAGCTCAATCCCAACCTAAGCAAGCCCAACTTGCTTGAGCAGTGAGTCAGAGATGACTCTCATGTCAGGTCTTAAATAATTTTTTCTCCTAAAGCCTAGCTAAGGGTGCCACCCATAGATTATCCACACATGTGGGAAGAGACTCTAACATTTGTAATAAGAGAGAACTCACACGTGGGGAGTCAGGGTTAAACTAAATACATGTTCATTTGGGCGAGAGGCTGGGTTGCCAAATGCCAACCAAGTGTGAAACCCCCTTTCCCAAGTCATGAATGATTGGCACTTTGTAAGTTGTAAAATGTCTCTCTTTTTTAATTAGCTCTCTCTTTTGCATGCTGTTAGTGTAGAATTTTGAAGTACATTTGCATAAAATAAAATTTATTTTTTAATAAAAAGACTCAAAATAATACAAGGGAAGAGAATAACAAAAAGAATTCATAAAATTCAAATTAATCCTATTTAAAACAATTCAAACTTGTTTCTAATGTCTCTTGCTTATTTGTAACATTTCTAATAAGTAGAATGGATAGGGTGCTAGTTTTTAATAAAAGCCTAATGGCTTCCTTGGATATCTATCTATTCTTGTTTGTTGAGTTCATTTCCACACGCATGAGGGGGTTAGGGACATGTGATTGGGGCCAAACTTGACATTTGGGGTGGTTCCACATAAATCTTTCCATTCCTCCTAGTTCCATCCCCAAATGGGATCCACAAATGGGCTCCATAAAAAGCTCTTACGGTAGGTGTGTGAAAACAGTTCTCATAGAATCAAAGCCATATATATACATACATATATATTCTGAAATAATTATCTAAAATTTGAAATTCTCATTTGTGAAAGGATGTCTGTGAACTGTTGGTTTGATTGAAATATATAGGAATTCATACCCGAAGTGGCTAAAAACAAAGATCAAATGCGTATATCAAAAAATGACCATCCAATAACCTCCCTCTAATAGAAATTGAAAGAGGGAAAAATGAGAAATCAAAATCCACTATCACCTTTGTAATTCAAATTTTAGTAAAAGCAAATATCTTATCAACATTGCTTCCTTACATATATCCATCACCCCTCCTCATCTCCTTATTCTTTAATAATCCTTCATTGGAGCTAATAATATGAATTCCTGTGAGTTTAATTTCATAGAAAATTTGAAGGGTGTGGAAATATGAATTCCTGTGAGTTTAATCTCATAGAAAATTTGAATGGCTGTGGGGAGACAAAGAGAGAGAGAGAGAGAGAGAGAGAGAGAGAGAGAGGATAATGTTTATTTTCCTGCTAAATTCATCATAAATTTTAGCACAAAACATGGCAGAAGCAAGAACTCAAACATGACATTAGCTTTTGAAGGAGCACCTATAAAACTAAATTACACATGAAGGAGCTGTTGTGAGTATTTCCATAACACTTTCATTCCGTGTAGCCGTTAACATTCCTGAATCCCAGGGCAAGTTCCTTGACCGTTGTGAGGCATTGTTAACGGTGGATACTATCAAATCCTTTCACCTGATGACATTTCTTTGAAGGAGAGAATAAAACAACTATAGACCTTCAAAAGCTTAAGAATTTATGGTCACTTTCATTAACCATCAGCAACACTTCAATATAATACTTAAATATCAATGTCATTTTCCAGACAAAACTAGAAAATAAAAATAATATATGACAAATGCACCTACATGTTCAAACGAAATATAAAATAGATATAAGTTGAAAGTGAAAATTTCAATTCCTGCACCCACAAAAGTGGGACCACTTTGTTAAACGCTCAAATAAAATTCCCATACAAGAAAATTTTCCCCAAATGTTTCCATCATTGTGGTCATTGGAGGTCCTATGAGAACAACTTCATCAAACATTACTAGCCACCTGATTAAAGAAAATAAAAAATGAATAATAAATATATAATGAATGGATTGAATGGCAAAAAACATTCAATGATGCCGATCATTTACAGATAATTAATCCACAGAACTCAATTTCATATGTTGGAATCATTGAACTTAGTAGCATATCATGCTTTATGTATCCAACTAACATAAAGGCAACGATGAAAAGCATCCTTGATATGATCTATTTTCCGTAGGCGTTTGGATCCTTTGTGGCTTTGACTTACATAGATTTTGATTCGAAGAAGTGGAAATTCATAATGGGCCTACCTATTGAAACTCCTAAATAATTAAAATGAATATCTACAAATTTTACACTAACAAGTATTGGACCCACTAAAGGATTGACGGAGGGGGGTGTTAATGAATGATGCATATTATTGTATGGTCATTTTTTAAAATTTATTAGACAGTAAATTATCTGGTGGGCCCAAAAACAATGAGAAATAACCTGTAGACGAGAAGTACATTCATTTTAAACTTCCGGTGGGGTAAAAATTAGAGATAACCCCATGGCCAATTCACGGGAAGGAGATTCATTTTAAGCACCCATGGTTTTCAATACTCAATATGAACCCCCTCTGTGGCGTCCAATTCCTTCCACAAAGTCAGCCCCATGAGATCCTTTCAGACTCTTTGGACAGAGGAAGAGTGATTTTATCAATGCAGCTGGTCAATGGCCAAATAAACTGGTCAACTGTCAAAACCGTTGGCACAAGTGCAGTTTCTAAAGCCATGGGCATGGTTTTTTAAATGTGCCCACGTGCCCATGGTTTTTTAAAATGTGCCCACGTGTACGATGAAATAGACCATCTACAATGGAAATGAAGACCAGAGGCTATGGTGAAGAAACCCTCTTTTAAAGAGAGCTTCCATTTTGTACACCAGGGACTATTTTACACACTCCATTTTTAGAATAAAGAATAAAATTATCTAAATGCCTCCTCGCTTGTAACGACCCAAGAATCTGGAGCTCTTCAAATTCTTAAGTTGTTAGCATGATTATAATACAATAACATTCTTAAAGTAATGCCAAGAGCATTGGTTCAAGCATAAGATGAATATTTAAATCTCAATATCAAAGTCAATATAAATCTTTAGGGATAAACTAGAACAGACAATCTTTTAAGTTAATTACAAGGGAATGTTCCACAATAAGGGCTGGTCCCTCCTAAAGTCTAGGATGCTTTTCGAACTCTTAATCAGCGATGCATGCCAAAGTCTATGGGCCGATCACTGTCGTTTCCCTGCCCTGCTACGAATGCATTACCTGTAGTGGAGCAAACCACTAGTCAGTATTATTAGTGAGTAAAAATTTCAGTTCAAAGAAATCATCCCGTAATACAAATATTTATAGGCTTCCTTATAAAGAAAGGTTCATAGGCTTCCCTCATAAGGGAGTTCACATTCTTGTTGTGTAATTTATTTAAGAAGGATTCATGTCGTGACAAGACTGTCACCCATTTGATTCATAAAAGGGATTTGTATTCATGTCGTGACAAGACTGTCACCCATTTGATTCATAAAAGGGATTTGTATTCATGTCGTGACAAGACTGTCACCCATTTGATTCATAAAAGGGATTTGTATTCATGTCGTGACAAAACCGTCACCTTTTATCAAGGGGATTCATATTCTTGACGTGACATAACTGTTACCATTCATCAAGGGGGTTCATATTCTTGTCGTATCAAAATTATCACCAATCATGAAGAGGGATTCATATTCTTGACGTGATAAGATTGTCACCATTCATCAGGGGATTCATATTCTTGTCGTGACAAAACTGTCACCATTCATTAAGGGGTTCATATTCTTGTCGTGACAAAACTGTCACCATTCGTTTTTCAGGTCATACCCAACATCGGCGGATGACAAACACTTTTAAACAATTCGTAATACAAATTCTGTACTTATCTTATAAACTTCATATTAAGCATCATCACACTATTTTGGTTAGTCAGTCCCACAAATATTGGGTTGGAATCTTGCCCCGCTCATATTCATAATTGGTATCCCATATATGTGGCATTGACTATATCTTTGGTGTACTTTTAAGTCATAATGTGGATATCATGCTCATAAAACTTGATTTAGTCACTAGGATTAAGTATTACAAGTGCCATGTTAATTATTAACTACAAAGGGAAATATAAATTCTGGATTAGAAGGACGGAATTGAGAGTCTCATCATTTGGGCAGTAAGATGTGAAGCCATAGCATTAAGAGTACCTGCTGGTTGTTTTGAACTAACCTGATTGCTCTTCTTATTCACAAATCTTAATAATTATAAAAGAAAGAGGTTTCCTAGATATCACTTAACAACAGAGTTATAATTTTTTTAACATATTAACAGCTAGTTATCATGGGAGAAGAAGAACAGTCACTGACTTTTCTATAGATTTATGTAATAGTGCCTGTTATCACCCTTTATTTAGATTGTAAATAAAGCTTAGGGATTAGTATATCTTTAAGTCTCAGAATCTGTTATATAAGTTCTGTATTTCTTTTTGTGCAACTGTAACATGGTGCAAATTAACACAGTTGTGACATAAAGGCTCACAGCAAGTTCTGTGTCTTTTTATGTGAATTGTGCAACTGTAACATGGTGCAAAATTAACACAGTTGTAACATAAAGGCTCACAGCAATTTCTATATTTGGATCCCTTGGATGAAAAGGTCCCAATGGTCCAAACATCAAAAGTCCATCATCATTATGATCGACCTCCAACCCTTTTTCAGATGTAGACAGAGCTTAAATCTTGGTTTCCCTTTTTCAGATCTGTTGTCATTCTTATATTATTCTTAATACAGATCTGGTTAATAGGACCGTGGCCTATTATTAATCCAAATCAAAGGAGAAAATACATTACAAAGGTCGAAATGAATTTACAGCATTATTCTTACGATACTAATATATGTACAGAAAACTTTTAAATTGGTTTCATTTGATAGAATATCATATGAAGGTCTGTTCAAATATATTTGTCACAACCCGAGCCCAGGGACCGGGGGTCAGAGAAGGCCTAACCAGTGACACACGTACTCCCGTGCATGCACACCTGGACCCCGTCCAAGCATACACACACAAGGGATCATTCACACATACAAATCACTGTACGCGGAAGCTGTACGTATCAAGGCATATAACCACATACCAATAGATACAAAAGATCATGAACTGATAACAAGAACAAATTACAAGAACGTATGGCAATATAGTGGGCTTACAACAATCAAAAATCAAAATACAGATATCACTCAAAGCCCATATTACAAGTACAGAAAAATCCCCTCAATGGAATCGGACTCAAATGAATGGGGAGAACAAAATGATGCAACCCGTACTCTGGAGGATGGATCAAGTCCACTCCTCTAGGCCGGAGGGGGCCTCGCGAGCCTCTCCTGCAGTCGGGTCGACCGACGCAGGATCGGGAGAGGGATCTGAGCCTGCAACACACAAAGACAACTAATAAGTACAACGACTTAGCAAAGTATAAGCGACAAGAAGATAACACGAATTGTGTCTAATAATGAGTAATAGTCACAGTGCAAGATCCATAGAAATCATGTTCGTATACTAAGCAAATATGCAACAAATAAGCATGCTATAAGAATCATAAACAGATAACAGTCAAAGTGGCTACTACATTGGCCATTTTCTCCCTTACGAGAGCGGACGGAATGAGAACACCAGCGACCGGGCCAGGGTACGCATGGGTCTCTAGTTCCCGGGGTCCGGAGTCCCAGGACAGAACACTCTGCAGAGGCAAACACATAAACTAAACCAAAGTTAACCCCGTCGGGTATCCTAAGGCTGAGGCTCAGTAGTGCCAACACCAATCGCAATCAAATCGGATGATGCACCTCAATCAATCAATCATATCATATCACATACCACATACAGATCTCACATATCACGCTGAACAAACAATAAGAAGTGCATCACACATACTGATACTGCATACTGAATGCAATAAGCTGATACTGATACTGACGGTACTGAATGCAAATAACAATACTAAATGCGGATAAGCGGTTACCAAGAACAATCTCAAGTACTAGTAACAATTAAGCACTGATGCAAGTAGTACTCCAGTGGAGCAACGGGAAAACACAATACACAACAATAGAATGGTCCCGCCCGGGCTTCGCTCTGGGGTTGCTGCAATTCCCGCAGAATCGAGAGGTCCAGCGCAGAACACATAAGAGGGCATAACCGTAATCAATATGCTGTACAAATCAAACAAATCAAGTACTTATACGAATCAAGGATCAATTACAAGCCAATCCTATACTAATTATCCAGTGTTTCTAACCGTGCATGTTGATGTAGTTTTAAGTTATCCGATGCACCATTGTCTAGTGTTGCAGTGTCAAGAGTGTGCACCGAAGTCCCTTAAACCAACACCCATGGGGAGGTGCTAAATAACTGGATAACAAGCATGAATGATTCACAGCCCTTGAGATCATTCATGTCATTCAGACATTTCATTGGGCATATTCAGGTTCGCTACATTCTAACATGAAAGTCATATACGGTCTTTTGCTTATACCTAGTCCTTTTCATTCCATTCTCGGGGTCTCACGGTGTAGCCGTAGGTAACCTTACGGCTTAGCCGTGGCATCTTACGGCTTAGCCGTACTATGCACTGCGGCTGAGCCGAGGCTCCCCAAAAGTCCATCCGGATTTACGGCTCAACCGTATTTTACTCTACGGCTCAGCCGTATCCTGGTCCACGGCTTAGCCGTAAGACAATGTACGGCGTAGATCAGGCTGGGCCGTAGAAGAATGGCAATTTGCCAACTCTCAGTTATTTTCAGATAACAGTCTGTACTGTTCTACGGTTAGGGTTACGGCTGGGTCTCGGCTTAGCCGTAAGCCATTTTACGGCTTAGCCGTAGCACATTTCACGGCGTAGCCGTGAGTGCACGGACTCAGTTTTCTGGAATCACTACAGACATACAGAAACTGAACAAAACAACCGAAAACAGCAAAATAACAGCAGAACTGACTGAAAGGGGCTGTTCAACACTGAGAAACACAATGAAGAATCAAAACACAACAATCAAATCCATATCAATCGGTGTTCATACAACTTGAGCTTATACTTGCCTCACAGACGAAAATCCACACGTTGCTTGGCTCAGTCCACCGGGAAAGACACACAAACGAGCTCTTTCTTCCTCCCTCAAGCAATCGAAACAGAGAAGGAGAAGGAAAGAAAGAGAGCTGTCGAGAGAGAGACGAGCTGAGAGCGAGAGAGACGATCGAGAGAAAGAAATGGAGTTGGTGAGATATTTATAACTTAATTTGAGTCCAAATTGCACTTAAGTCCAAACAGTTTACACAAATATCAGTTTGAGTCAAATGACGGTCCAACGAGAGCAAACGAAATCATTCGGATCCACGACAGTTACGAAAAACGACGAGCTCAACGAAATACACGCGCTGACGTTAGAATGACGCAAAACTGACAAGGTCAATCAAAAGCCAAAATTACGAAAAAGGGCTCGAACTACCTAGACCAAGTCAAACTCAACCCAAACAATCTCTCTAAGACTCAAAACCAAATAAAACAAAATCAAAACACACTTAACGCTCAAATCACATGCAATTACTCGCTAATCCGGATCAACTCGGGTCGGAGTGTTACAATATTCTAATGAGTATTTCAGAAACTCTACTCACCTGGTATAAGTAACGATCGACCTTAAATCTGTCATGCACTAAGCTGGAGGCTCCTTCCAGAAATTTCTTGCTTCTAATTCAAATTTCCAGCATTAGATTTCTGCTTTTCATCTATGGGAAGTAACTAAAGAAGAGAGGGATCCTTATATAAAGTGGTGGACGACCAGGGGAGAAGTTCTACTTGAATTTCTCTTCTTTGAAGAGTCATTTGGGGAATATTAAAGGTCACAACTGTTGGTTAGTGTCTTTTCTTTTAAGAGCCACAACCATTGGTGAATGCCTTTTTTTTTTTTTTTTGAAAAGTCACGTATATTAGGGGAAAACGAAGAGTTTCCCTTGGAAACTAAACGGTCACTATAAGTGGATCTTGGGTCAAGTTTAAGAGCTGAAAGTTTAGACCCATCAGCCCAGTCCAAACATGAATTGGGCTAGTCGAAACTGGACCCCTTTTCTAAGCCCAATTGCCCCTGCAAAAATTAATAATAATAATAATAATTCCGGGTTATTACATCGCTCCCACTTATTCCTCTCCATCCTCCCTCTTTCCCCAATCTCCCTCCCTTCCCTCTTCCCCTCACTCTCCTCCCCACCCATCCACACACACCCCCCCTCCCCCTGAAACAAAGTCCACTGTTCTCCTCCCCTCCTCCCCTCCTCTGGGTCCCACAACATTACTCTTTTATTAGGCTAGCCTTGGGTGAAAAGTAGTGTTTTTATTCAGCCCTGCGAGGCTGAAGGCGGAAATTTAGAAGAGGTTGAGAAGCCGTGAGGAAGAGGGGAAGGAGAGGAGAGGGAGAGGGAGAGGGAGATCGGGAGCCACCAATCGTTGTCGAGAAAGGGAAGGTGGGGAAGAGGAGAGAGGAGGGGGAGGTGTGTGGGAAGAAAGGGGGTAAGGATAGTTTGAAAAGGTTTAATATCTTTTTTTTTTAAATAACTATGTAAGTTGAGAAGAATCTGGCATTAAAATAGAAGCTCTCCTTTTTAAAAGAGTAGTCTTTTATGGCAGGTAGGCTGATTAAAATATGAGATCATCCAAATCATTCATCAAACATAATGAGTTATTTCTACCAAAAAATAAATAAAAAAAAACATAATGAGCTCAATAAAAAATCATGAAACAAAGATAACTTTTTTTTAAGAGCTAGCTTAGGGGATTGGACCCTAGCCGTCTAGCAAAAGAAGAACTTTAAGCGAAGTAAAAGAATCTTTTTGTAAGAGAAGAAAAAGCAAAAAGAGATAGAACAGCCCTTCGATGATGAAAAGTGAAATTGACACCTCTTAACACTGCAGTAAAAGGCTGTTGTTAAGATACTCATTTTCTATTCATACAAATGAAAGGTCTACTATTCAATTACGGTAAGGAAATGGCCCGTACTTAAATTAGAGTAATTTACAACACTCGATTTTTATTCGTACAAATGAAAGGTCTACTATTCAATTACAGTAAGGAAATGGCCCGTACTTAAATTTTACAACACTCAACTTGACTGCTCACGAGAAGGACGTCCCACTGATTTGAATAACTATAGTGAGCCTAAACTTAGTAGACACAATCAGACTTATTTGACTAGTGGACTCATTTGAGTTGACTTGTGTGAGTGAGGGCAAGTCCAGTGGAGCTTTTTTTTTTCTAATAGTGGCCCCAGTGAGTTTAGTGTTATAAATTAATATACTACTCAGTGGGATCCTTTTAGGGGTCCTCTGTGTGGACAATTTGGATGGATCATAAACTAAGCCCCACTATGTTGCCTTTACCATAATATAGTGGGAGGTTATAGTACTTATACATATGAAAATTTTCTCATTGAAAAACAAATAAATCTAAAATAAATGTAAAAAATAATTTCCACAACTTCCTTAATCTTCCCTTTGCTATTCTGATATTACTATGCCTTTTTCATTATATATTCAATTTTGCGGGTTTTTTAAAAATATCAATTATTGAAAAATGTCATTTCAGATAAATATTAAAATACTACCATAATATTTCAAAAATATTGCCCATATTTTTTTTTATGTTGATAGATGAAAAGTTACGCAACTCTTAAATGGGGACCTGATTCCTCCAAAGTTCTAAACACAGGGAGGAGGATTCCGTGAAATTAACTTTAGAATGATTCCATGAGACAACCAAACGTACAGGCATTCAAAGGAGGCCTCATGAGCATAGTTATCAAAATCCTACGATTTGTATGCCGAATTTTAATGAAAACGATTCATATCTTTCAATGAATCCCATTTTAACATAAATCTTAGGATTTAAGTCTAAATCTTATGATTCGATAGTCATTTCATCGAATCTTACGATTCAAGTAATTCAGCTGACTGAGAATAGATATAACTAATGAGTTAATACTAACAATCTTTTACTTTTTTTTGTTCTTTATTCTTTTTTTTTTAGCATTTATACTTTTAAAAGTTTATTTAGTTGTTAACTAATCCTCTTAAAAATTTCTGCTTCTTAGTGGTGGTTTTGAGACATAAATAAAGAATATGGATTTAATTAAAGCATTAGACTATACGTTTGTTGCTTGTCTATATCTTTCTTGTAAACGTTTTTTGGTTTTTTTTTCTTCATGAGCACTTTCTTAACTTCAAAAGATATCTTATTATATATGATTCATGGTTTGAATTTTATTTTTACTTTTATATTTTGATTTAACAACAACAATATATCTATTTATAAATACCTGAAACTTATTTAACAATTTAAACATACATTTATTATTTATTAATATATGTCATGATGTTCTTAATACGATTGTATGATAGACTTATGCAATTAGTTTTAATTATATTTTTACTACTATAAATTGGAAAATGGATGGGTATTCATATGAATTCATGCTTTTTTTTATTTTTAATTATTGTTCATTTTATTAGAAAAATAGAAAAATCCTACGATTCACTTTAATTAGAAAAATAAAAAAATTCTACGATTCAGAATACGTTTTAGGATTCAATTTGATTCATGAGCATGAACAATTTGCGATATGATTCCAATTGTCAAAACTATGAAAAAGCTAATATTTGTCATGCATTGATGTTGGTATGGGTGAAAATAAATAGATTGTCAACTTCTATAATCTTTCCTATCTATACATTATTTTTTTAGATTTTTTTATCTATACTAAGAAAAGTAGAAAATGTCCTACAATTTACAATTCAATTCAAACACTTGAACAATTCGCGATTTGACAACTATGCTTAGGAGCAAAGCTATGTGTTAGCAATCATCATCATCATCATAATCATTACCTAAGCCTCACTCAATCGATAGGGTTAGGTTTATACGTTGGGAATTGCCTTCAAATACTGATCATATCTGCTAAGTGTCATAGTATGATACCTTTGAGCAAAGTTTGTTTTCAATACATAGAATGGCAAAGAAATTCCTATTCTTCTTCAGGTTGGAAACTCAGAAAAAAAGCTGAATAGCAATAAGAGGACCAAAAGTGTTCTCAAGCCAAGAGTTAAATCTTGCTAGCATCAACCACCCAATTTTAAATCTTGCCTGCATGGGGTTCAACATTTCTAGAAACAATCTCCAAAGCTTAGTTTGGAAGGATTTTCACTAGATGGGACCAATAAGCATTTGTCCCATTTAACCTGAGTGAAGTTTGGACCTCATGGTTCCAAGGGTATGCAGAAATCCTGACAGAAAAACAATTATTAGGCTTCCCAAGTAAAAGATGCATAGCTTGAAAACAGTTGCAGGAAGCAAAGACTAATGAACTTAATAATGGCTTTCATCAATCAGAGAGAAGTACTCATAGGAGACCAACTATGCAGAGTTTCAAGGTTTGAAACTAAAAGCCTACTAAATCACCTACTGCATACAACGGTCAAGACAAGAACACCGTAGGATTCCAACCAAACAGTAGAACCAGCAACGGGCTAAAATTCGAGTGCAGCAGGAGAATTCCAAAAAAAAAAAAAAAGAGTTAGTACATAATCACCAAAAAAACTTCTTTTATGAGATCCATCTGATGATCAAAACAGCTGGAAGAGTTGTGGCCCTATGGCCCTCACCTGTGTTGTACAATTTAGAATCTTATAAGAAGTAGTTGGTTCCTTAGAAAACCAATTCCTACCATTACTAAATCAGTCCTTCAAGAAGAAAGGTTGCCTACTTCATAGAATAATCAAGTTGCTCATATGACATTCGTCATCCAACATAGCAAGCTGCATGATATTGAATTGTGACAAAGATTCAATCTTTCTGCAAGGGAAACTATAGATGTTGGCAGATAAATTAAACAATTCAAGCATCTCTATAATGAACTGGAAGCAATCCAAAAGCTTTCACTAGATGAATATAAGGTTTCGTGGATCATGAAGGGCCTAGACAGCTACTACAATGTCGACATTTAACCGACATTCAAAGTAGTCTTGCCGATGTAGAGTCATATGATGACTTTATTAAGCTCAAGCAACCATCTGCCATGGTTGCCCAATATGAAGACCACCTCAAGGTTGTGTTTGGGGCTGTCATCAACACAGTAACAATCATTGAGGACACTCCCAAGGCCATAAGAGATAGTTCATTCATCCATGCTGATCAATCCAAAGAGACCTTCACTTCAAGCCACAACTGTCAAGTTTAAAATATACAATGTCGTTCATACAATGCCATGACTTTTACTTCAAACCTCACCTGTCAAGTTTACAACATAGAGGGCCATACATACAATGCCTTGACCTTTACTTCAAAGCTCACTTGCCAAGTTTGCAACATAATACATACAATGCCATACTGCCTTCAATGTTGGCATCCATTCAATGAATTCTATCAAGCAGCTAAACAATAATTGATCCTCCTCCTCAAGCCTTAGTAGTTCTTTCTCTTCAAGATGCAACTGATGAGTCATGGTATCATGATAGGGGTGCCTCTGCACATACTGCAAATAATCTAAGAACCCTCTATAGCCTACATCCTTACTATGGAAATGAGAGATTATATATTGGTGATGATCAGCCTTAACCATGAAATACAAACTCCATCTAGAAATCTAAGTCTCAAGAATGTTCTTCTTCATTCACTTGAGAGAAATCTCATTGCAATTAGTCAATTTACCAAAGATGATAATTGTTCCATCAAATTTTATGTGATGAAGGACTAGGTATCCCAGACAACCCTAGCCAACGCAACTCATAAAGGTGGACTCCATTCTCTTGATTAAAAAAACATTGTTTTCATCTCTACTCAAGGCGCAACTACTACCTCATGGCACCAACGGCTTGAACAGGCATTACCTTCAAATAGCATCAATTATCAAATGTAGTTGTTCATTTTACTTTTCCACAACTTTATCATCTTTGTGAAAGTTGTGCAATCGGAAAGAGCACTAGAATTCCTTCTCATATTTTGAGTAAAAGAGCTCCATTTCCATTGCACTATTTACTTTGATGTTTGGGGCCAGACTCAAATACTATTGTCTAGTTATGGATTTTATGAGTTTTTCATCATTTCCTCTAGTCATTATACTCGGTTATCCTTTGCCAAGTGCATCGACTTCAACATAATGTTGAAAAATTATTTTGAACAAAAAATGAAAATTTTTTTTTTGCAAATGTGGTGGGGAATTCACATTAAATGAATTTATATTGCATTTGTCAAAATGTAGAATATTCAAAAAATTTCTTCCCTACATACTTTCTAGAAGGAAAAATCACCAATATTTGCCATAACACAACTAAGGGTTGCACTCCCTTGATCAATAGCCTCTCCATATTCTTTGTGGGTTGAAGCATTTCTTACAAGTGCCCATATCATTAACTGCCTACCAACACCCTTTCCCAAAAATGATTGTCCCTTCAAAATTCTTTATAGCATCAAACAAACCTATGGTCATCTTAAGGTGTTTGGATGTACTCTGTGTTTTCTCATGTTATAGCCCCATTCATAAGGGTTACAATGAAAAATCTCTGACAAACGTGTCTATCTCTCGCCAAGTTAAATTTGACGAGACTAATTTTCCATGGTCCTAGTCATCCACAACTTTAACTAATCCATCACCTCACACCAATCAACAGTTTCTCATTCAAATTCCGTCACCCGTATAACCATCAACACCTACATTTTCCTTCCCACCAGCCATACAACCATCAAGGACAAACGCCCCATTGTGGGCAATGCTTTTTGGGACTCTCCAAATTAGGGTACATTTGATTGGACAATTGAGGCATCACATGATTACAAGGTTTAGGGATGAGACCTGTAAACTACAATTGGAGGCTAGCAATGAATGATGAGGTCAATTCAAGCTTAAAACAAGGCACATGGACTCCTGTTCTGCCTCTACTTGATAGTAGATGGTAATACTGTTGGATGTAAGTGGGTATATAAAAAAATCAAGTAGAAGTCAGATGGCTCACCTGAGAGAGACAAAGCCCGCCTATGCCTAGTTGCCAAGGGCTACCATGAAGACCAGGGGATTAATTTTGATGATGCATTTTGTCTAGTAGTGAAGCCCCAACTGGTCAAGATTGTTCTTTTTGAGGCTCTATCTCATTAATGGCCCTTCCAACTAGATGTGAAAAATTCTTTCTTGCACGGTAGATTACCTGATGACGTATATATGGCATAGCCCCAAGGATTTGTCGATCCACTAAATTCTTCTTACATTTGAAAGCTTCACGAATGCATCTATGGACTCAAACAATCCCCAAGAGTTTGGTTTCAAAGCTTCAGTTCTTATCTAATCCATTTGGGGTTTTACCTTTGTCGTATTCATCATCCCATGTTCATAAAACGCCATGGTGCATCCACTATTATTTAACTGCATTATGTGGACAATCTTCTTATCACAAAAAGTAATTCCAAAGGTACTAATTCCATGATTGATGGACACCTTGCCCATCTCAGTTTGACATAAGGAATTTGAGGGACCAAAACTTTTTCTTAGGTATGCAAGCCAACAAAGCAGAGAAGGGATTCTTTGTAAGTATAATCAAGTATCCTACGGACATTTTATCTTGTTTCAACATGGATGGTTGCACGCTGATTTCCACTCCATTTGCAAGCTATTATCTCAATATGATGGTGAACTTCTATGTGATGGCACTGAATACAGAAGAATAGTAGGCTCCTTACAGTATTGGACTATGACAAGACCTGATCTTGCCTATGCCCTAAACAAGATATGTTGGTTTATACATGCTCCATGCACAACATGTTTAGATACTGCCAAAGGCATCCTTCGATATCTTAGAAGGACATTCGGTTATGGTCTTTGGATTGGCTCCTCCTAGAGCCCTTAATATACATGCATTTTGTGATGATGATTGGCGCGGTTGCATTGATGACCAAGATTCCATATCAGGCTCAACCATCTCCCCTAGTCCAAATAAGTAGTAATCTACATCTAGGCAATCTACATTATCAAAATCAAGCTTTGAAGCTGATTATTGTTCTCTCTTATCCGCTCCATCCAAAATACAATAGCTATCGTTATCTATGATGCCTGGATACCTCATTCGACCTGAGCTATCCGTATCGATATGGATACAGGTACGGGATATCGCAAGATACCGCTAGAATACTGCTCATTATTTTAGGATACGGCTGTCTTATCTTTTATGAAAAGAAAAAGGCAAAATTGGATGAATTTATCCAAAATTGAGCTAGACAACGAATCTTATCTAAAATCTTTGGTTATAATTTCAAAAAAGTAATTTTATTTTTACATGCAGCCCCCTTTGTTTTATTTTAATACTACAAAACTCAAAACTCACCGTATATTTGATAGTTGTTTTTCCCTTTTCACTCTCATATTTAAAGTTCTGCCATTTTATTTATATTTTTTTATTGGATGGGGAAGTGGCCTTTCTTGTCATGTCATTCAATGTCCTTATTTTCTCAATTTAAATTATATTTTCCTCTCTTTGAAAAGTTGAAACTTCTCTCTCTCCCTTCATTCTAATTTTGATAGCCGTAATTTTTTAAGATTATAAGTTTGACTATATCACCCCACTTTTATACTGAGATTTTTAGAGAACCACTTCTAGTAATTAGTCACGTATGATGTATCATATAATACTAATATGTGATATTCGTACTAGTATCCATCTCTTATCCCGTGTTCGTATCATATTTTAAGTGATACCATACCTGTATCCGTGTCCTAAATTTCTGAAGTTGTCGTTTCAAATCCTCGTTCCCCGTACCAGTATCTGTATCCGTGTCCATATCTAGGCATCATAGATTGTTATCCTAAAAGATAAGGGAGTCAAACCTAAATCATGTCCAATTTTACATTTTGACAATATTGGCGCCACCCATCTCAAGGCCAATCCAGTTTCCATGTGTGAACAAATAATGTTGAAATTGATGCACCTTTTTTTTTAATCGGAGGAAGTGTTACTAGTGGCCATTTACAAATTTTCCACGTCTCTAGTGATGACCAATTAGCAAATATAACAAGCAAAGGACTCAATTCAACTTCCGAAGCTTTGCAGATCTATAGACCGAAGTGACTGTCCAGACATGGCCGTCCACTTCGAGTGGGGTTGATAAGATCACACTTAAAATCCATTTATCCATTTGTTGCAATCTTTTAGCAACCATATGTGTAACAATCCTACATATGTATTTCTTTCAAAAGTTAAATGAGGTGTGAAAATCAATGAGAATTATTTGCTCGTACAATTAGAAATAACATCAATAGCATAGGTTCATAACAAGGGGAAAACATAAAAAAAATGCCATTGACTGATTTGGTAAATGCCATTATTATTGTCCTGTCGGCTCAAAATAGAACAGAATGGAGAAACAGAATTCATGTAGTCGATCCCAATTTGGTTGAGATAAAGCTTTGATGACGATGATGATGATGATGATTGTCTTGTTAGCAATATACAACTACAAGGCTATTATTATTGTCTTGTCAGCAAGATATAACTCCAAGTCTATGCATTGCAATTATTATACATACACATGTATTATAATATTATTTTGTCACTTAAATCTATTCTAGCTAAAACTAAATACATCGGTAATGTGTTGCCCTTACGCATGATGATTATTGTGCATTTAGGGAACAATAATATGCACCAATACATCACATAGTAGAGGACATTAGCATTGTCTTGTCACCAAGACAAAACTACAAGTGTACGCACAGTTGTTGTTATATAAATATATATATATATATTTCTGGTCACTAAAATTTACACATGGGTATGAGTAAATACTTCTGCCAATGTGTTGCCCTAATGCATGTTTATTGTGCCTAGTGAACAAAAATATGCAATAATACAACACATTGCAATACGTACATCATACTTGTGGGGGACATAAGATACCAAAAATAAACACAGTGCACAATATATCATCTTTCCATTTGACTTAATTCTTTCTCCCATTTAAGTCCAAACATCTGCCGTCCAAATGGTACAATGAGATTATAATGAAGAACCTGCAAATGTTTAATTTGAAACTTAGTTTGCATTTTGTATTTGCACTCATCATTTTCTATAGAAGTTCTATTGGGTGCTTCAAACATTTTTGTTTTCATATAAATAATATTAGAGGGAATGCTAAAATGGTTACCTTGTCATTGATTACACGCAGCTGTGCCTTGAGAGCCTCTGATTCTTTAACCCATTTGGCATCATGTTCATCCAGTCTTTTAGCCCATGCTTTTTTCAGGGACAATCGCCATTCATTGATTTTGCAACAAATTTCCTTGTTGAGTTCGACCCACTCAGGTGCACATCCATTTTTCATGAGAATCCTATACAAGGTGTCTTCTGCAGGATCAGCATGTGGATTAGTCTTCAACTCCAGGGGCTTACCTTTCCCTGGTAAGTTCTCAAACTGGCCTTCTTCCATGGAATGCCATATTCTTTGCTCTACTACATTCATAATATCAATTTCTGACCTGTTCAATGAAAATTTATCAAGATTCAAACTTATTCTTGAGGTGACACATGGTTGAACAAAATATGAAATATGAAAGAAAGCCCAAGTCCTCTTCAAAATACCATCAGTAGAAGAGGAAAGCAGAATAAACTCGGTTTTGTAAAACTGACTAGACATCCCAAACCACAACTCCATTTGAAGTCCCCACATATAATGTGTGCATGTAATTATACAGTTTGAAAAGAGAGAGACTGGAAAGAGAAGTTCTGCGGTTCTTTAGTTCCCATAGTGGTCTATTTATATTCGTTTTTTTATACCAAGAGGATAAGTTAAAATTTTAACTGTAGATACCCAAACCTTATTGTTCTAACAACTTACCAATTAGTTTACAGCATGATTATGGGTCATTTACCAATGGGCATCTATGCTGCTGGCTGTACATTAGACAGCCTTCTCAAAATGATGCTTGGGAATCAACCTTGAACAATTTGCATTTGAAGAAATGATGCTAGTCACAGACTCACATGGTAAGGCCTTTGTGAAATATCGGCAATTTGGAGATTTGATGGCATATGGGCAAGGGTGATGACTTTGAGATCATAGGCTTCTCATATAGAATAACAATCCACTTCAATATGTTTGGTGAGCTCATGAAATACTGGATTGATTGTGATGTCAATAGCACTTATATTATCCATTTATCCACATTTAAGTGGTCTAGGACAATTATGAGGAAAGCAAAGCTTGAAAAGTAAACCATGGAGAAGATGATTTTGGATCAAACAGATGACATAGCTTGATATTCAGCCCCTGTTTCGGACTTTGAAACACAATCCTGTTTCTTACATTTCAATGACATCAATGAATTAGCAAAGTACATACATTGACTTGATGTTGGTTGTCAAGAATTGGGACATCCAGCCCATATGAAAAACATAAGACAGTAAGTCAGTAACCGTGAGTTCCCCTGACGTAATGAAAAATGCGGTGAACTGCTGCTGGATGGAATGTTGTAGATTTGTCATGAATTAACAAAAAATGTTAACAGTGTGGGCAATATGAGGTTTGGTGACGGTTAAATAAACTAAACTCCCAGCAAGCCTCTACTACAAAGTCGGCTGAGAACTTAACTGTCTTCCTTGTTATATTTGTCATTGACTTCTAATGGAGTTTCAACCAGACTTTGAATCTTACAGTCGAGCCATCGTGATGATATCAATTCCATACTTGAGTAAAACCCTCGGAGCTTTTCCATGTAACTTTGTTTTTACCAATAACGAAACAGACGTGACCATTTTCAGAACAGAAAATTTGTTAATTTCTAGAATTCTAATATTACACACACTAGCCCCATAATAAGTGGAAAAGAAATATGATTGAGGGAGGGGGTTATTTAAAACACACTTGTAAATAGAATTGAGGGGAAAATTAGAACTCCCAGAGGACGCGGTTGATAACAGAAGGATCCTGTATTTTCCACAAGGAAAAAGCACACATTTTTTAAATTATTTTTCGGTGATGGAGAGGGTTTAGCAAGTCCAATAGGAAGGGTGGAAGTAGGATTCTGCGCTTTCGCATTGCACAGAGATGCCCACAGCCAACCCCATATTTCACTACTTTGAATACATCCTGAAATGGATTTCTTGAATTTGATAAGAAAGGCCACATCTTTTGTGAATTAATTAGAAACCCAATTGAAAAAAATCTCACAAAGGATCGAAAGCAGCCAATCAATCAATCAAAAGAAGCTAAAAAAAAAACCCAACAACACCTCATGGGTAATTCCACAAACATACACTGGGCAATCAAACTTCCCTTCTTTTTATCTGAATTGATTCGTGTACAAGGGGGGTGTATATAAATTGAATTAAGGAATAGATATGTTATACCTAATAGCGTTGGATCGGCCACGGAGCTCGGGAGGTAGCTTGCGATCGTTAACGGCGTTGATAACGGCGGATAGACGGTCAAAAATCTTCTTCCCGGGTTTGGGCGCTTCAGGAGGAGGAGAACGATTGGATGAAGCCCATCTTGGCCTGGGCCTGGTCCTTGATTCGACGACGAGAAGCTGCAGATGGAGACGTGGGTTTCTCGTCATCATCCAAGCCATGGGCGGAGTGGAGCACCACCTCTCCTTCCTCTGTTTTTCTCGGTACCTCTCAATTTTAACAACTTCCACTTTAAAAGAAAGGGCCTTGCTAAACATACACTGAATTTATCTCTTCTTACACCACTTCTCTTTATACACAATGAAGTAAGTGAGGGGGTTTAGTTTTCTTCTCTTTATACACACTAAATTTCCATATTATACCCCCACCCAACTAAATTCCTCTTTCTCTACACCAAAAATCCCTCTTTTCCTTCCCCTTTCTTCCCCAAGGGTTCCTCTCTATTCTTCCTCCATTCCCTTTTTTCCCCAAGGGTTCCTCTCCAATCTTGAAGGTAAGCTTTCATCTCTTCTCTACCATTGCCACAGTTGTTCCACATTCTATTCTCCACCATTCTCAAAGGAATTATCTTCTTTAAGGTATTCTCTTCTCTTCTCCACATATTATTCATTACAATGGGTTCTTGCATGTTTAGATTGTGATAGTAGAATACATTTTTCGCTACATTCCGCTGTGTGCTCATGCATCCCGTCGCCATCCTGTCGCCATGTTCGGCCCTGCGTGGCCGAACACAGTGATATTGGTCTGCCATACAGGGCCGACCATATGAAAGATGTTCGGCCTCTGTTGGCCGAACATGACTAGGTTATTCGGCCACTCAGGGTCGAACCATAGTAAACAGGTTCGGTCCTCTATGGCCGAACACATTCAGTGTGTTCGGTCATACAGGGCCGAACACAATGAGGACACTGTACCCCCACTGAACTAACAACTGATTGAATTACTTACAGATATGGCTAGTAGTTCTAGAGCTCGTCCAACAGCTTCTGAAAGAAGGCGTTGTCAACGCGTTGAAGAGCCAATTATTAAAGAGCCAGAACAACCGGAAGTCCCGGAGAATGAAGATGACAAGGTGGAAGAGGATGAAGAAGATAATGGAGAAGAAATGGTTGGGCCGACTGACCCTTCGATCTTGAAGAGTTTTCAAACACATGTTGCAAAATTTATTTGGAATGGAGAGGTATGTTTTATATATTTTCCATATAAATGTGATCTCTTCTTTCATCTTTAATGTATATGCATATTTTCAGGACCGTCTTCCGCTCAAGTATTTGAGTCATGGGCAAAAAGTAAGGATGTGGTATCTGAACGAGTCTGATTTATTTAGATAGAAGATTGATAGATCTGGTGTAGCACCGTTGATCAGGACTTCTTACAAATCTTTTGATAAGAGCCTTGTGTCAGCGTTTGTAGAAAGGTGGCATCCAGAGACAAATACGTTCCACATGCCTTTTAGAGAGATGACCATCACGTTAGATGATGTTGCCACCATTCTAGGGATCCCAGTGACGGGGATAACTATTTCGTATAATGATTATTTTGGATTTTCTGGAGCTAAAGAGCTATTACACCGAGCATTAGGAGTTCGACGCTCGGAGGCTCATGATGAGCTTGCACAGGTGCGGGGTCATTCAGTAAGGTTAGAGTGGCTAAAGAATAAGTTTGATGCAGTGACAGATTCTGATGGAGAAGTAGCCATTGACCGGGCAGTGAGAGCTTATTTGCTATATATATTTGGGTGTACACTGTTTAGTGACAAAAGTGGCACACGCGTTTCGGTCATTTATCTTCACTTCCTCATGGATGTTGATGCTATGGCTTCATATGCATGGGGTGCTGCTACTTTGGCCTATCTTTATCGGCATTTGGGGTTAGCTACTCGGTATGAAGTGAAACAAATAGCCGGGTATCTATCACTCCTGGAAGCATGGATATATGAGCATTTTCTATGTTTTGCTCCTAACCCAAATCTCATGTACATTCAACATGACTCTAGAGCATTATTGTGACAACCGAGCAGAGAGTCAAATAAAGATGGTCGCCTTCAGTCATTACGAGAAATTTTTGACGAAATGGGCAATGATAAGGTATTGCGTTTCTCACTAGTAGTAATTTCAAATTAATCTGCATTCTTGTATTTATGTGCTACTAAAGATCTATGTAAATTGACGCAGGTTACTTGGGATCCATATCGTAATTCAAGGCAACAACATCCATTATATGATTTTGCATTCTACTCTGGATGTATTAGGTGTTTGGAGGATGTGGAACCGTACCACCCAGAGAGAGTGTTGAGGCAATTTGGAAGACTATAATCGGTTCCTCTAGCACCATTGACTCCAGACCGGGCACATCGAGGTCCTAGTGCTCAGCAATATCAAATTGCACATCAATGGGTCGATCAGCAATGGCAAAGATGGGAGAACCATGTATTGTCACCCGCAAACCGGAGTCGGCCTGTCAGATTTCCATCTAATTGTGTTCCCGATTATATGAGCTGGTACACACAGATATCATGGAGGACAGTACAAAACCCAAGGTATCGATCCAGGTGGGGGCAAAGAAATGAGGTAAGTGGGGCGAGCACATCTGCAAGTTACGAACAACGTTGTCGAGAAACACTAAGTATCGCTGAGCCACTGACAGAAGCTGACTTCTATCGTGACCCGCAGGGGATGTACGCTAATGTTGATCGCATGCGCCATGTCTTAAGGGGACTTTCACTTCCAGAGGCGCAACGAATTGTGAGGGATCCCAATATGACTTCCAGTACTTACACACGCCGGAGTAGGAGTGACAGAGGTTGATGTGTCCATGCTGTTGTTTTTTGTTTAAGACGGGGTCCTTTATTTTTTGTACATGGAAGCAAGTCTGTAAGCAGTTCACAAATTTCATATATGAAATTAACAACTGTACTGCTACTAATCAAAGTTGCATGTTATCTTCTAAATGAGTACATTAAGTTACATTCAATATTGATTACATCCCAAATGTGTTACGTGCTACAATAAGTTCACCCAATCTCTATCGTTGCACTTGCTGCTATATTTGAACCGACAAGCTCTTTGAAATGCTCAATGCAACCAGTGTATGCAGTTGCCCATTCACTTACACATGGAAGATGAAATTCACGCCACTTGTTTGCAATCGGTGGAATTAGATGGCCTGGTTCCAAGAACAGCTGCAACATAACAGAAGTTAGAAGATTCATATGGAAATAATAAAATGTTTTTTAAAAAAAATTGATTGTGGAATAATAACCTGAACAAAGTGATTGTTGTTTACAAAACCAATCGTTATCTCCTTGTGAGATACTCTTGACGGTGGCACAGACCAAAGAGGCAGAAAGGTAAGACATTGTTACATGCTAAAGTGGAATAATACCACATTATAATGAGAAGCGATAATATGCCCCATGTCTGGCATAGTCATCCAATGGGAATAACTGGGATAATTATCATAATATGCAATGCCTCAATCAATTCCTGAACTCCGTTTTCAATCCCATAAAGTTGTTGATACTCGTTTGAATGGGCAAGTAATTCATTTACTAAATCTCTCCTAACCCGTGACCAATCATCTTCGGTTAGCCTAAGTAGCCCTGCAATGGCTCTGAAGCCACAGTTGCCATCAGCTGCAACGTCTTTTATGATGCGTATGTAGTGTTTTATCCCATCTGGAAATTGCTCACGGTAAGAAATAGTAGGCTGTGATCTTGTGTGATGCACCTTCGCCTTTCTTTTCTTTTTAACTATACCATGTACAGTTGCCTTACTGTGAACAGCCTTCGCTTCGTTAAATACAGGAGAGTAACTATCATGTGCAGATTGCATTATCTCAAAGGCACTTGGATCACGCCGGGTCAATGTATTAGCCTTAACAGATGGGCGACCTCGAGCTTTTAATTTCACTTCTGGTTCTATTAAGAAAGTACTATCCGGTTCATATAACTCTCTCAACTTCCTTAACATTTGCAATTGCCTTGTATGATCACCCTCACTAAAAGCCTTTTCAACTAACACCAACTCCGCTTTAACATCCAAAGTAGGCCTCTTCAGTGCACTGTTAGGCAACATATCAAGCTTACACCAGTGAAGATGTACGCAACTGAGAGGAATTGGGCGTTGTTGATAAACATATTCTCCAATCTCATGGGCACAAGGTAAACCATGTGTACGACGAAGGATGCACATGCATGAGACCGGATCAGTTCCAACTTGTTCGGCTTTTTTTCTTTCTGACAAAATTTTATCCAATGCATTTTTTGAGATGTTGCCGCGAAGGTCATTGAAATCAGAAAGCTTGAAATTGTGTTGCACAACTGTTTTACTTTTTTCACATGATGCTTTTATACTAGTATGTTGTAGTTGGAGCAGATTATGGATTTTTGTCCAGTTTGATTCAAGATCTCCTTGACATGATCCAAGTTGTCTTTTTAATTGTGCATGTGAACTCTCGGCCCTATAAGAAAAATAAATGTTATTAATTCATATGGATATATTACATAATAAATGTAACTCAATCAATAACAAACATTCACATTACCTATTCGATGTAGTATTCCCCAAATGTAAACAATTATTTGCCCATGCAGACACAAATTTTTCCTTGTATGGATCTAACCATGTGCTCTTCACATACTGCAGTGCTTCGGGATAAGTATAAAAATCCTTACGTAGCCTACCAAAAAGTTCATTATACTCTTCTTCTGTGGAAGCAGACATCACCATATTCCAACTCATATAAAACTTGTCCCATATTTTCTTGGTTTCAAACAACTTTTTACATTTACTTAAGACATTCTTATTAATGTGCCAAGTACATAATAAATGAGTACTCTCCGGAAATACACTGTCGATGGCCTTCACAAGCCCCAACTCTCTGTCGGTGACAATTGTTAGATTTTGTGGACTCAATCCATCAGTTGATGTAATAAATTGATTAATTTCTTTATTTATCAATAAAATCATGCTTTGCTTTCATGAGATGAGTGTTATTTTACTAATTCATGCACATGACCACTACATATGACATAATGGTTCATGAGTTGAACCGGGTCTCATTAGTATATTAGATGTGATATATGTGCATGGATGAGATCCACACGCGGGAGATATATGTCACAAATCTTATACTTAAATAGCTTCACAACCAGTAATGAGACTGGGCATCTCATTTGATAAGGTTGCAGCACTTTGATCACTATGAAATAGTGTGATTTGTCTCGATCATCAGAATGTAAGATTCTGGATCACGGTGCTGGTACATTAGATGTATTGAAGGACCATGAGATGCACCTTACGGAATTCCGTCTCAAAATAAGGTATGCTCTCATAATTCCCTTGCAATAGGCTCTCAATCCTGAGACATTGACGAACTCAAGTTTCTATCTATTCATTTGCTTTGAGTCACCAATGAGTGAGGCCGACCATAGGTTAACACCTCGGTGTCTTGGGTATGTGGTAGTAGAACTGTGGGAACGTTGAATGATCAAGATGGAATCTATCTCTATTATCCCCTTATGCCAATTAATGGATTTGTCATTAGTAAGTGCGCACCCATCTCAATTAAGAGTTAATTGGATGGTACTGATGATTACTGTGATCAGTTGGGGCTCAAGGATAATAAGATGTGGAACTTAGATTGGAATAGACGGATTTATTCCAATTGATCCACGGATATTGATAGAGGGGCCTACTTGTGGTAATTGGGAAGTTTAGGGTCTTCATTGTAATTTATTCCTAAGACTGGAGTGCAATTGCATTTATATAGTGGTGTTATTTGCAATTAACTGTGGGCCCGGATTGCACATGAGATGTGGGGTCGCGGTGTTCCAGTTGGAGCCAGCTTTCTAAGGAATCCCTAGTGGTCCCCACGCTAGCCCAAGATATTGGAAAACACTAATCCGACTTGGACTCTAGAAATAAGAGTTTGGAAAGGAGAAAGCCACTAATTGCTTTGGAAGTAAGACTTCTATTTCAATTAGACAAGGGAGAGATTTGGAAGTCTATAAAATCTCTTGGACGTCCAATAAGACTCTCCCTCACGCCCAAAACCTTTTCGTGCAAGAGTTGCACGAGTTTCTCTCCTTCTCTCCTCTAGTTCTTTGGAGTTTCGAGTTGGGATTTTCTCCTGAAGATTCCACCATTCTTCTTGAGAAAAGAAATCCAATTCGGGGGTCATAGTGTGGAAGGCTAAGAGGTGTTGAAGAAATCCATTAGAGCACTGCGGATCTCCAAAGGTATGATCTACTTCTTGCATGTCGTAGGTTATTTTGGATGCTTGGTGCTGGTAGAATTTTTACTGTACATGGTCACGAGATTGAGGGTAACGCATCCTGGATTGGGTTTTGGTCTTATGGATAGTTGATCCCTGTATCAAGTGGATCAAAAGTTTTGAAAATCTATCCACGAGACCCACCTACTTCCAACAACAATGACTCCAGGAAGAACACAATTAGCGTCAACAATGATAGAACGCAAGACTCTCAACACCCATGCATAATTATCTTCACATTCAGCTTAGAGATAAGCAAAGCATACGGAAAATGTCATTTCTGTGGACGTAACTCCAACAATCTCCAAGAGAGGAAGCCGATACCGATTCGTCTTGTACGTGCAATCCATTATCAAGACATGTGGAAATGCACGCAACAATTCTAAGCTGGTTGGGTGTGTCCAACAAATGTCCCTAAGGGTGTCAGTATTATCACAGTTCCTATGCCATTCAATGTACTTATGCTCTGCCAATTTACATAGGAGTTGTTGCATTTGACTTCTCCTACCCTGTTCAGTGATTTTCTGCCTATAGCGTGCATTGTAGATAGTCTCCATTGTTGTTACATTTAGTTCACTTCTTTGTTTTAATGTAACCAAAATAACTTTTGGCCTAACCATACTCTTTGACAAATCAATTAACAACTCCGTCTCTTCCTTTGATAGTCTCCCTGCAAATGAGTGCCCTTCTAGATACTCGACAGCCGAGTGATTATGAACACCACACACAACTTCCAACATCCAATCATCACCTGTAGCCAACTTTTTGCCCTTTAATGTGAACGGGCATCCACATTTCTTTGATCCTGTTTGCTTGATCTTCTTTTTAGGAGTCCCTTTGTTATTAGACTCGCATGCATTATAATATCAAAATCTCTCACATGCAAAGGTAATTCTTGGTTTTACACCAACCCCACCTGCATTTGAGGCCCTAATCACAACAACAATACCATTTCTCTTGCCAACATCACGAGCCCACTTGATTAAAGCATCCCGGCTCTTGAATATCTACACAAAAAAACATTTATTTTTATATATTAACGGATGCAATTAAATTACAAAATTATTCAACTATGCGCCTTACCTCATGAGTAGTAAATTCACTCGTATAATCCATAACACATTCATCAGTCACTCGGCTGCACTGTGTAGACGGACCATCCTACAGATGAAAATAAAATGGAATGTTAACACATATACTATGTTCAGCCCTGAATGGCCGAACAAACAGGTATTGTTCGGCCACATTTGGCCGAACATAATAGATACGTTCGGTCATTAATGGCCGAACACATTTGATGTGTTCGGCCAATAATGGCCGAACACACCTAATATGTTTGGCCATTTTGGGCCGAACATGTTTAGTATGTTCGGTCATTGCAAACCGAACATATGAAACGTGTTCGGATTTCCGGGACCGAACAGAGCACGAACATGCAGAGAATTTAAAAAAAAGAAACAGAAAAGGAATGTATAAATTTCAAACAAACTCACCTTGTCACTGCCATTCTCATTGAAAACAACTATTTGAGTGTTAATCTCCTCCTCCATTACACTTATTAAGTGTTGATTGATGTTTGCTAGGACAGAGAGTAATGAGAAAGGAAGATAATGCCAACTTGTACTCTTAGATAATGATGTTCTATTTGAAGGAAGGTGGAAGAGGGAAGGAGAGGGTCTTAGGGATGGTCTCTTGCATGGAAGAGGTAAGAGGGAAGAGGGAAGAAAGAAGAGGAAAGATACTCTTGGAGGAAAAAAGGGAAGAAGGATGGAAGGGAAGATGATGGAAGAGTGTGTATGAAAAGAAATAATGGGCTAATGTTGCAAGAGACAAGGGCATTTTAGTCCTTTCATGCATGGACAAAACTGTAAAAAAAAAAAACAAAATTCTGGTGTAAGAAGAGAGAAAAACTGTTTATATTTAGAAGCTCCCTAAAGGAAAAGTCCGAGCATGTTAAGTTTTACTCTCCTTCCTCTGTTTTATTCGGTGCCTCTCAATAACTTAACTCTCTCCAGGGCCGAGCATGTAAGTTTTACTCTGATCAAAATAATCTTACAAATTATGTCACTCCAATTGGAGTTAAATCTATCTATAATATCGATCATGATTAAAATGTTTGATCAAAATTAAAAGAAAAACCAGAATATTTTATATCCCAATGAATAATTCCCAATGTCACAAAAAATTTGTATTAATTTCTTACTTCTCATAAAGATTTATAATTTTTCAAGAATTTTTATTTCCTAATCTTTGAACATTGTCATTGACAAAACTTTCATTACGATCAGTTTATAAAATTAGTTTTGTTTTTAAATCTTAACCCCTAATGATACTATAATGACGAAAAATGATTCCATTTATACATAGGGATTTATTGTAAGAAACTTATATGTTTTGGATTTTAATAATAGTATGGTTGAATTCTCCGAATCTTTTATTGTGCATGGCATGAGTTTTGAATCAATTAAGTGGCATTCTTGTTTGGGCTATATAGGAAAAGAAAGAATGATTCGGTTGGCTAAGGAGGAATGCTTGGATCTCTCACACAAGTACAGTGGGAAAAGCAACTAGAAAACCATTTCTTTAGGCTGAAAGATCCAAAGCCACCCTTGAAATTATCAACTCTGACATTTGTGGACCAATAAATGTCGCTAATAGACAAGGAACTAGATATTTTATTACTTTCATTAATGACTTTTCTCATTATAGTTGTGTGTTTTTTATTTCCCACAAATATGAGGCAATTGATTATTTCAAAATTTATGCAAAAGAAGTTCAAAATAAGTTTGATAAAAACATCAAGACCTTAAGAACCGATCAAGGTGGAAAATGCACTTTGGAGATTTTTAAAAGTTTTTGCATGGAAAATGGTATTTCTCGACAGTTAACTATTATACTCTATAACAAAATGGAGTTGCGGAAAGATGGAATATGACTTTTTTAGACATGGTAAGATCTATGATGGCTCATGCCAATTTACCAGTTACCTTCTGGGGTGATGCACTGCTAACTGCAGCATATATTTTAAACATATTCCCTTCCAAATCTGTTCCAAAACTCCATATGAGTTGTGGACCGGTAGGAAACCTTCTTTAGGAGATCTATGCCTTTGGGGTTTTTTAGGATATGTACTGCTCCCTCATTCAAACAAATTAGAACGTAAAACAATTCCATGTATCTTTGTGAGATATTCTGAGTTGTCAAAAGGACATATTTTAGTTCATGAGGATGTTAATGGCAGATTGATTGAAATGGAATCTCGTGACGTAGGTTTCTTCAAGTTTCAATACCCTAAAAAGAAGAAGACAAGGGTATCCATCGAACTTTTTGAAACAGATGATTCTGCCTTTCAGGGGAACCAACACCACCTGCTGGACTTAGTGGGAGAAATCCTACGAACTCAGAGGCAAGTGGAAGTGATCAAAATGCCCTTCATCATTCTTCTCATGGGTTAATTCCCAAGAAATTTTTTGACATTGAGGGAACTTCTTATGCATACATTGCAATTGATGAGGATGAATCATGTTCTTATCAAGAAGCAATGGAATCAATAAACTTGAAGGAATGGATGCTCACAATGAATGATGAGATCAATTCTGTGCGTAAAAATTATGTGTGGGATCTAATAGACCTTCCCAAAGATATGAAAGCCATTATAAATAAATGGGTTTTAAAAATTAAGCAAAAGGTTGATGGTTCCATTGACAAATTTAAGGCTAAGCTTGCCGTTAAGGGGTTCACACAGAAAGATGGTGTGGATTACGAGGAAACTTTCTCCCTTGTGATGAGATTTTCTTCTGTTTGTATGATTTTATCTATTGTGGCTCACATGGATTTAGGATTACATCAAATGGATATTAAGACCGCCTTTTAAAACGGTGATCTTCAGGAGGAGATATATTTGAAACAACCAGTAGAATATGTGGAAAAGGGCCATAAAGATAAAGTCTGTAAACTCAATAAATCAGTCTATGGGCTTAAATAATCCTCACGATAATGGTATAAAAAGTTTCATAATGCATTCATGTTGAATGGTTTCTCCATGTGTTACCAATCCTTACCAAAGGAAGAAATGGAATCGAATAATCTACCATATTCCCTTCCCATTCATTCCCCCAGCTAATCAAGTTGCACTTCTTTTTAACAAGTGGCTGAAAGTAAGCAAGCTACCTTGGCCTCTTGGTGGGTGGTTCACTGTCCCCCTCCTTTTTAGTTTGATGGCAGTATGGTACTTGGACCTGAAGCTTCCCCGAATTCAAATGATTCAGGAGATAGTTTAGTTGCTCACCAGTCGCGGTACGGCACTTGAACTTGAAGCTACAATCAAATCTAATCGAATTTGATCCGTTCAGATTCCACAAATCCAGCCAATTTGGTCTGGTCCTATCTAACCCAACCCTGGAACTTAAAACGATTCGCCTGTTTTCGGTGGTGGAATAGGGAGAAAGGAGGTCGTGCCCATTCTCTCTCTGGGCACAAGCAGGAACATCAAAATCTCAAACCGGATACATGTACATGACGGAACAACATATCATAGAATACGTGATCTGATTTGATAGATTGCCTATAGAAATAGTTGACCGACCGCATAACAATTCTTTCTTATGTGTAGTGCAGGCTCCAAAGTGTGCTCTCGAACGATCATAGTACGGCTGCTCATCAAATATCAAATTAATCGGTAGATCTCACTTCCCATAGCCGGAAGGGATAGCGTATTTACAAAAGAGAGAGTGCACTTAAGCTGTCATGTGTCATTCTCCTTCTTGAATGGCTATGGATGGCGAGGATCTATTATTAATCAAGTGTTAACATAGACCACTAGCCATTTTTGGCCTTGGGCAAATGATGGATGGCTTGATTTTCATTGAAGGTCCCACAAAAATTTTAAAATAATTTTTTATGATGTAATTTTTTTAAAAAAATTTCTCAAATATATGAGGAACCAACAATTGAAAATTGACCTAGGAGCTGTTTAAAGCGTTCTAAATAATATGGACCATTTGGATCGTAATTGTGGACCCATAAGGGAGGGCTCCAAAGAAAAATGGATACAAAAAAATCACACGTAATTCTTATTATCCATGATGAATCAAGATGCCAAACTTGACCGTCTAATCATTTTAGGCTTTATGAAGAGACTATAAAGTTTGAATTTTGCAAAAGGGGAATAAAAGTATGAATTGTATAGACTCCTTTTTTTTCTTTCTTGAAGACATCTCAAAATTAATAAGGCCTCAACGTCTGGATTTTGACCACATGGCCTCTTTGGACATTCTTAACATGATTAAGTATCCGGATTGTCGTTGTTGGACCTGTAAGGTAGGTTTTTAAAGAAAACCCTATTATCTCTAAGTTACCACCCATTCACTATTCATCCCCCTTTTGCTTAAGCTCGCATTTCCGGTATTAAAGTTGGGGGAAGAGGGGAAAGGTCTGACAGGGCTTCTTGGTGATTGTGAGGACCCTTCAAGCATTTTGAAGAATCAACTTTATAATGAGAATAATTACCAAATCTAGACTTTCCATGAATCTGAAGAAAACTAACACGGAATCTCTCCAATGACCGTTTCCAAACGTGCACTTAGAGACATTTGGAGTTAAACGTATGGACTATGGAAGTCTACAGTGGAACCATTTATTGAAAATTCAAACTAGTCAAAATGACCTCTTTTCTCATGTACCAGATACATCCTTAGTTTTTATAATAGCTGTAGTTAGTCACATTATAAGATTAAGAATAGGATAAAGAAGATATTGAGCATAGTCATGCATTAATCATATTGTTAATTATCTAATCAATCCTACAATAAGAATAATTTTTATTGAAGTAAAATTTAAGAATATATTTTACAATATCGCTAATCATTTTATTTGAATGATTTGGATTTTTCACTCAAAGGAAATATGAGGGTGATGCTCAAGGATTTGAGCCAAATAACAATTTACTTTTCATAATCACCAATACTAATAATCCCATCTTCTCAATAATTGCTTATGCGTCACACTCACAGTACAACAAGACCCACATCACCACATAGGCTAAGTCATCGACTGCACTTATATAAGCTATCTCATGTCATTTTCTTTCGTCAATGGATATGGATAGGGTAGTGGAAGTCCACAGTAGTCACTAGTCAGTAGGCCTGCTTTTTAAAAATCCCAACGACTAAAATTGAAAGCCTTACCATATAGGATTTCAAGGTGAGATTAGTTAAGCTTATAATTTTTCGTTTTGGGGTTTTTTTTCCTTGTTAAGGGGCCAGTTGCAAGATGTTTTCACATCTAAGAAAATAAAAATTTGCACATGTAAGCGATAGATAGATTGCGCAAGTGAGGTATAGTAACTTACACTTGTAAGGGAGGTTATTGCGTCTTACCAGTAAATTAAGATGTCAATTTCAAAATTAAGCTTATAAGTTTTTGATAATAAATTAAGGTTAGAGTGAATATTTTGTCTAGTACATAATATGTTAAAATCTTCTAGTGGGATCAACTTACATCGAATAAGAATATGAAAATATCCTAAAAGTAAAAGGATACTTATTTGAAGTGGTTTAAATTTTCAATATATGGGCCTCAATATGAAATTCTACTTCCCTCACAAAAGGGGAGCGTGAGTGAGAGGATTGGAACTCGAGGACTTTAGGTATGAAAGAAATGTATTCAGCAGATAGGAAATTTTCTCTTTAGGACAATTTCTGCTTTTGGTCACTATGGAATTTTCAATGTAATGAATGGAAAAAGAAAGTCCAAGTGGCTGAATTTTCTATGTTGAGTCAAAAGTCAAAGTCTTTCAACCGTACGGTGCATGTCAGGTTAACATTACAGACTTGATTGGTCCTGGCACGGCTCCCATGAGATTTTTCGTCACTGGATGTCAATTCGAAAAATAAAGGCCAAGTGGCCTAATCTTCCATGCTTGAGTCAAAAAGCAAGTCAATGTCTTCCATTTACAGCTAGTCAACAAAAGCCAGTTCATGGAAATGACTATGAAGTTTCCACAAACAATGACTCTCTTTTCAATCTTTGTGAAGAGAATCTAGCCTGAACAAATACAAATATTCATGATTGCAAAATCATGAACAGTAGTGTAGACATTAAATTTTAGCAAATATAATTTACCCGCCAAAGTATAAGAACAATCTAATGCAAGTGAGGGCATGCAGCAAAAATGCCATAGGACAGCTTACTTAGAATAGCAATCAATGCTCAAATAAAAAATAAAACTGAAATCCATAGTCATCAAAAGCTAAAGAAGTTGCAGAGATTAGTCAATTACTAAAATTGTAACCACAACCAATAAATAACTTTCATTTGAAGATTAGATATGACCTTTGCAAAAAGCAACTTAATAGTAAATGTCAAAGTGTAATAATTTAGAGAAGTTAAAAAGATCCAGTGTATGAACTACAGTAACCCACCAATGTTTTAAGTGGTTTTCAAAGCGGTGGAGACATATGTGAGCTTTTCAAGTAGACTTGACAGAACTATGTGTGCTCTCCAACTTAATTATATATGAATACCAAAGCAAGAGTTAAATATTTGTGATTAAAAATACTCAGGCGAGTTTTCACCAGGCCTGGACTTCAGTTTTTGCTTGTGATGAAATTGATAGTCTTTCCATAATTTAATTGCCGAATGGATAGAAATAGAGAGCTGGTCTTGTGGAGGAGGCACCAGTTCCCATAGCTCCCACCAGATTTTAAATCTTTGTGAGAGCCCATTAATTCCTATGTCCTAGCCATTTGGCCAACCAAAAAAAATTTTTTTTTTGCTAAATGGATAGGGGTGGACCCACGTTTTTATGGACGTGGGCAGAATGCCCCACTTAGATGTGAAAGAAGGTAGTCTAGACTAGCTTAGCTTGTCTAGCCTAGCTATGAACTTCGGGGGACCTTGCCAACCCAATGTTTTAATTCTCCATGCACGAATAATGGCATATCAAAAGGCCCTCAGCCAATGATAATGTGGTGTACTTAGTAAAAAATTTTCTCGAGGTCATGGATGTTAAAACTTGCACACTCCCTCAGTTGATGAAATTAATGTGAGCGCAAATTCCAATTATCAATTGTGTGTGAAGCACATTCTTGTCATTTTCGCCCTCAATTGATGAAATTAATGTAAGCCCATATGCCAATTATCATGTGTGTGTGAAGCACATTCTTTTGATTTTCGATCTCATAAAAGTCCAAAAGTCACATAAAAATCTTGGGCCCACCTCTAAAATTAACATGAAGTTCTAGATTCATCTAAAAAACCAACATGAAAATCCTTAGTTTGCCCACAAAATTCAACTGTCTATTTGGGCCCGCCGGCTTAAAAAACAATCCAGAGAGTTTGGATCCTGTGATGCTGCAATGATACGCTGAGTGTGAGTGGGCAAATTGTGGTGCACCCCATGTTTAACTTATCCACGTCAGTGCCTAGTCACCAGCAACCTTGTACTCAAAGTTTTAAGAATTTAAGAGGAGGTTCTTTTTTTGTAAAAAAGTAAAAAGAAATCCCTAGCAGTAGCCCAACTCTTCGTTTTCCTTTTTCTGCAAAAAGGACTTGGGTGATCATGGGAGAACTAGTGCCTTTGCAGCAGCTAAACCCTTAGTTCCAGCTAAGAAAATATGCATGACCACAGCCCCTTTCTTCTTCTGCACCTTCCCATGACCTTTCATTTCTTCTCTCTTCCAACCCGTTCTTACATTAATTAGTCAAATAAAAACTTTACAAATATAATAGACCCTTAAACAAACCAAAAAAATTCACACTTTGTTGAACCGTTCATGGTTCACACGGCAAATTTGTACTTGATGTAACACTCCGACCCATCTTGACCTCGTTTAGTGGCTAGTTAATTTTGTTTTCGTTGCTAATCGTGTTTTGTTTGTGTTTTATTCTCGTTATGGGTCATGGATAGGTAGTTGGGTTGAGTTTGACCTGGATTAAGTAGACCAAGCCCTTTTTCGTAATTTTAGCTTTTCTTAGACATGGTCATTTTTGCATCATCTTGATGTCAACACGTGTCTTTCGTTGAGCTCGTTAACTTTCATAACTACGTCATTTGCAACCGAGGTCGTGTGACTCATTTGGACCCAGCTTTGACTCAAACTGAAATTTCACTTCTAACTTGGCCTTTCTTGCAATTTGGACAACCCATTAACTTATAAATACTTCATCCATCGATCAACCCACGTTCTCTCTCTCTGTTTCTTTGCAACTGCACGTGGAGCTCTCTCTTCTCTCTTTTCTCCATCGATCAAGTTCAAGTGAGGAGTTGAGGAACGTGTGGTTCTTGCATGTACGGTGAGTGGGAAACCCTTCCATTCTCTCATCTCTTTTCCCTCTTTCTTCTCCTTCTTAGTCTTATTGGTGGGTATGTGTTGTGAATTTCTCTCCATCCCTCATGCATGCATGTGGTTTGATTTGGTTTAGGTTGTGTTTGGGCTTGAGGGCAACGAATTGTGCAATTGATTTCCAAATTGAGGCAAGTATAACCATATCTTTGAGAACCCATGTTGGTATGCTTTTGATTTGGTTGGTTTTATATGAATTAATGTGGAAATATGTGTTTACAGCCCATTTGATACTCATTGATTCAGTACTTGTGTATTCCCATTGGAGAATTGAATTTCTGATGCTTCCCAGACATTCTGTATGTGTTTCAGGAAATTTGAATTCGTGCAGGTACGGCTAAGCCGTATAGCACCTACGGCTCACAATCCAGAGAGGAGAAAAACCCAGTTTTCCTCTACGGCTAGGGCACGGCTAAGCCGTGGATTGCCCTACGGCTAAGCCGAAGCTCAGCCGTGGCCCAGCCGTAGAACAATACAGGGTGCATTTTCTGGAATAACTGAGAGTCAGCAACTGACAGACCTTCTACGGCCCAGCCACGGCTAAGCCGTAGAATACACACGGCTAAGCCATAGCACACACACGGCTGAGCCGTAGCACACTAGACTAATGAAAGAAAACAAGGATAGGTGTAATGGAAAGACCGATATGGCCTTCATGGTAGAATGTAGAGCACCTAAACTTGCCCAACGGAATATGATACCACGCGTGAATGATCTCGAAGGCTGCGAATCATTCATGTTCATTATCCGGATGTTAAGCACCTCCCCATGGATGTTGGTTTAAGGGACTTCGTGCACCGCCCGATTCAAGGCAACACTAGACAACGGTGCATCGAATAACTTAAAACTACATCATCATGCACGGTTAGAGACACCGGATAACTAGATTAGAATTGGTTTGTAAATCAAGATGATTCGATTCCACATAAATTGTTGCATAACATATTGCATTCGATCATTGATCTCAACGCTCTACATGATTACGTATGTTTCGTTACTTTCACATTGTGGTTTATTTACCCTGAGTATGCATGTATGATATGTTCACTCACAGATCTGCACGTATGATATATTGTCACGATCTACTCAGGATTTCCATGATTGACTCTGTATGGTCAGGTTCTACTTAGCCTCAGCCTTAGGATCCCGACGGGGTGAATTTGGTATAGTTTATATGGCCTGCTGCAGTATGGATATGTCTTGGGGAACCGGACCCCAGGAAACCGAGACCCATTGTACCTTGGCCCGGACAATGGTGTTCTTTGCATGTTATAAGATCCCTCTTTTGGGAGCATATGGTAATGTAGTAGCCACTAGTATGTACACAGCATGTCTTCATTGATTCACACAGCATATTTCTTTCTTGCATGACAGCCTAGTATACGAAAATGACTTCTTTAATCACATGATGTTCTTTATTCTATTTGACACAGCGTGTGTTAACTTGCTATGGTTTATACTTTGCTGAATCTTCGTATTCACAGTTGTTTTTGGTGTTGCAGGCCCAGATACCCCTGCCGAACCCCCGCAGGTCGGTCAGGCTCCAGATGAGACCCCCGGGGCCCCATCAGGCCTAGAGGAGTGGATGTGATCACTCCACGGGAGAGCGTTCATGGCATGCATATCATTGGAGTCATGTTTTGTGGATTTTCAGACTTGTATTGGGCATGACATGTCATTATTGTATATATTCTTTTGTTCTTTTGTAAAACTTTCATATGTTCATATGTAATTATGTCAGTTCGTCCTTTGTATTCTCTTCTTGCACTGTTAGTTTATGTTTCTGATATTTACAGCTTCCGCGTACTTGCTTGGCACGTGTGAGTGTTCCCTTGTGCGTGTGCATTTAGACTCGGTCTACGTGTGCATGCACGGGAGTACGTGTGTCATTAGGTTTGGCTTTTGCTAACCCCCGAACCCTGGGCTCGGGTTGTGACACTTGAGATTGATGATTTCAGGGACAACTATTTATAGATGCTACGAAAATCATTCAAACTAATTTAAATTCCCCAAACCCTAATTCACGAAAATTACAACGGGTCCCCACATCGTCATCACCTAATTGCAGCCAGTGTAAGTCATCTTCCAACTCCAGTTGAGCACGAAAAAGTTGAGAATAGCACAGGCAGCTATGACCAGGTTCACAGGCAGCTATGGCCAGATTTCCCTTCCCCAATCACCATCTTCATTGCAAAGTAGGTTATGTCGGCCGTAATCTTTTGCCCTTGACCACCATTGAACGCAGCGGACGACTAGCAAAGGCGAGGAGGATGAGGTTCACATGAATTATCCGAATCCTTTATTGTGCATGACATGAGCTCCGAATCTATTAAGTGGCATTCTCGTTTTGGCCACATAGGAAAGGAAAGAATGATTCAGTTGGCTAGGGAGGACTGCTTGGATCACTCACACAAGTACAACTGCCTCCATATGATTCATGTGTGACTAGAGAAGCAACTTGAAAACCATTTTCTAAGGCTGAAAGACCTAAATCCACCCTAGAAATCATCCACTCTAACATTTGTGGACCAATGAATATGGCTAATAGACAGGGAACTCGATATTTCATTACTTTCATTGATAACTTTTCTCATTATAGTCATGTGTTTTTTATTTCCCACAAATATGAGGTAATTGATTATTTCAAAATTTTTGTAATAGAAGTTCAAAATAAGTTTGATAAAAACATCAAGACCTTAAGAACCGATCGAGGTGGAGAATATACTTCGGAGATTTTTAAAAATTTTTGCATGGAAAATGGTATTTCTCGACAGTTAACTATGGCATACATTTCACAACAAAATGGAGTTGTGGAAAGACGGAATATGACTCTTTTAGACATGGTAAGATCTATGATGGCTCATGCCAATTTACCAGTTACCTTCTGGGGTGATGCACTGCTAACAGCAGTATATATTTTAAACATAGTCCCTTCCAAATCTGTTCCAAAACTCCATATGAGTTGTGGACCGGTAGGAAACCTTCTTTAGGAGATATATGCCTTTGGGGTTTTTTAGGATATGTACTGCTCCCTCATTCAAACAAATTAGAACGTAAAACAATTCCATGTATCTTTGTGAGATATTCTGAGTTGTCAAAAGGATATATTTTAGTTCATGAGGATGTTAATGGCAGATTGATTGAAATGGAATCTCGTGACGTAGGTTTCTTCAAGTTTCAATACCCTGAAAAGAAGAAGACAAGGGTATCCATCTAACTTTTTGAAACAGATGATTCTGCCTTTCAGGGGAACCAACACCACCTACTGGACTTAGTGGGAGAAATCCTACGAACTCAGAGGCAAGTGGAAGTGATCAAAATGCCCTTCATCATTCTTCTCATGGGTTAATTCCCAAGAAATTTTTTGATATTGAGGGAACTTCTTATGCATACATTGCAATTGATGAGGATGAATCATGTTCTTATCAAGAAGCAATGGAATCAATAAACTTGAAGGAATGGATGCTCACAATGAATGATGAGATCAATTCTGTGCGTAAAAATTATGTGTGGGATCTAGTGGACCTTCCCAAAGATATGAAAGCCATTATAAATAAATGGGTTTTAAAAATTAAGCAAAAGGTTGATGGTTCCATTGACAAATTTAAGGCTAGGCATGTGGCTAAGGGGTTCATGCAAAAAGAAGGTGTGGATTACAAGGAAACTTTCACCCCTGTGATAAGATTTTATTCTATCCGCATTGTTTTATCTATTGTGCCTCACATGGATTTAGAATTACATCAAATGAATGTTAAGACTGCTTTTTTAAATGTGATCTTGAGGAGGAGATATATATGAAACAACCAATAGGATATGTGGAAAAGGGCCATGAAGATAAAATCTGTAAGCTCAATAAATCAATCTATGGCCATAAACAATCCTCACAACAATGGTATAAAAAGTTTCATAATGCAATCATGTCGAATGATTTCTCCATGTGTTACCAATCCTTAACCAAAGGAATAAATGGAATCAAATAATATACCATATTTCCATCCCGTTGATTTCCCCGGCCAATCAAGCTGCACTTCTTTTTAACAAGTGGCTAAGAGTAAGCAAGCTACCTTGGCCTCCTGGCAGGTGATTCACTGTCCCCCTACTTTTCAGTTTCACAGTGGTATGGTACCTGGACCAGAAGCTTCCCCAAATTCAAACGATTCAGGAGATAGTTTGGTTGCTCATCAATCGCAGTACGGCACCTGAACCTGAAGCTACGTTCAGATCTAATCAAATCTAATCCGTTCAGATTCCACAGATCTAGCCGATTTGGTCTGGTCATATCCGACCCAACCCCAGAACTTAGAATGGCGGGCCTGTTTTGGGCGATGGAACGGGGAGAAGGGAGGTCGTGCCCATTCTTTCTCCAAGCACGAGCATGAACATCAAAATCTCAGAATGGATACATGTACATGATGGAACAACATATCATAGAATACATGATCTGATTTGATAGGCTGCCTGCAGAAATAGTTGACCGACTGCATAACAATTCTTTCTTGTGTGTAGTGCAGGCTCCAAAGTGTGCTCTCGAACGATCATAGTACGGCTGCTTATCAAATATCAAATTAATCGGTAGATCTCACTTCCCATAGCTGGAAGGGATAGCGTATCTACAGAAGAGAGAGTGCATTTAAGCTCTCATGTGTCATTTTCCTTCTTGGATGGCTATGGATGGCGAGGATCTATGATTAATCAAGTCTTAAAATCGACCACTAGCCATTTTTGGCCTTGGGCAAATGATGGATGGCTTGATTTTCATTGAAGGTCCCACAAAAATTTTAAAATAATTTTTTATGATGTAATTTTTAAAAAAAATTTCTCAAATATATGAGGAACCAACAGCTGAAAATTGACATAGGAGCTGTTTAACACGTTCTAAACATTATGGACCATTTGGATTGTAATCATGGGACCCATGAGGGCTCCAAAGAAAAATGGATACAAAAAAATCACATGCAATTCTTACTATCCACGAGGAATCAAGATGCCAAACTTGACCGTATAATCATTTTAGGCTTTATGAAGAGACTATATGGTTCAAATTTTGCAAAAAGGGAATAAAAGTATGAATTGTCTAAACTCTTTTTTTTTCTCTCTTGCAGATATCTCAAAATCAATAAGGAATCAACGTCTGGATTTTGACCACATGGCCTCTTTGGACATTCTTAACATGATTAAGTATCCGGATTGTCGTTGTTGGACCTATAAGGTAGGTTTTTAAAGAAAACCCTATTATCTCTAAGTTACCGCCCATTCACTATTCATCCCCCTTTTGCTTAAGCTTGCATTTCCGGTATTAAAAGTTAGGGAAAGAGGGGAAAGGTCTGACAGGGCTTCTTTGTGATTTTGAGGACCCTTCAAGCATTTTGAAGAATCAACTTTATAATGAGAATAATTACCAAATCTGGACTTTCCACGAATCTGAAGAAAACTAGCACGGAATCTCTCCAATGACCGTTTCCAAATGTGCACTTAGAGACATTCAGAGTTGAAGGTATGGAAGTCTACAGCGGAACCATTTATTGAAAATTCAAGCTAGTCAAAATGACCTCTCTTCTCATGTATCAGATGCATCCTTAATTTTTATAACAGCGGTAGTTAGTCACATTATAAGATTAAGAATAGGAAAAAGAAGATATTTAGCATAGTCATGCATTAATCATATTGTTAATTATCTAATCAATCCTACAATAAGAATAATTTTTATTGAAGTAAAACTTTAATAATATATTTTACAATATGGCTAATCATTTTATTTGAATGATTTGGATTTTTCACTCAAAGGAAATATGAGGGTGATGCTCGAGGATCCGAGCTAGATAACAATTTACTTTTCATAATCACCAATACTAATAATGCCATCTTCTCAATAATTGCTTATGTGTCACACTCACGGTACAACAAGACCCACATCACCACATAGGCTAAGTCATCGACTGCACTTATATAAGTTGTCTCGTGTCATTTTCTTTCGTCAATGGATATGGATAGGGTAGTGGAAGTCCACAATAGTCACTAGTCAGTAGGCCAGCGTTTTAAAAATCCCAAGACTAAAATTGAAAGCCTTACCATATAGGATTTCAAGGTGAGATTAATTAAGCATATAATTTTTCATTTTGGGGTTTTTTTCCCCCTACTAGGGGGCCAGTTGTAAGACATTTTTCACATCTAAGAAATTAAAAATTCGCACGTGTAAGCGACAAATAGATTGTGCAAGTGAGGTATAGTAACTTATACTTGTAAGGGAGGTTGTTGTGTCTTACCAGTAAATTAAGATGTCAATTTCAAAATTACGCTTATAATTTTTTGATAATAAATTAAGTTTAGAGTGAATATTGTGTCTAGTACATAATATGTTAAAATCTTATGGTGCGATCAACTTACATTGAATAAGAATATGAAAATATCCTAAAAGTAAAACGATACTTGTTTGAAGTGGTTTAAAATTTTAATATATGGGCCTCAATATGAAATTCTGCTTCCCTCACAAAAGGGGAGCGTGAGTGAGAGGATTGGAACTCGAGGACTTCAGTATGAAAGAAATGTATTAAGGAGATAGGCAATTTTCTCTGTAAGACAATTTCTGCTATTTTTTCACTGTGGAATTTTCAATGTAATGAATGGAAAAAGAAAGTTCAAGTGGCTGAATTTTCTATGCTTGAGTCAAAAGTCAAAGTCTTTCAACCGTACGGTGCATGTCAGGTTAACATTACAGACTTGATTGGTCCTAGCATGGCTACCATAATATTTTTTGTCACTGGATGTCAATTAGAAAAATAAAGGCCAAGTGTCCCAATTTTCTATTCTTGAGTCAAAAAACAAGTCAGAGTCTTCCATTTACAGCTAGTCAACGAAAGCTAGTTCATGGAAATGACTTTGAAGTTTCCACAAACAATGACTCTCTTTTCAATCTTTGTGAAGAGAATCTAGCATAAACAAACACAAATATTCATGATTACAGAATCATGAACACTAGTTTAGACATTAAATTTTAGAAAATATAATTTACCCACCAGACTATAGGAACAATCTTATGCAAGTGAGGGCATGCAGCAAAAATGCCATAGGACAGCGTCCTTAGAATTGGTATCTAGTCATGTTGGCCACAGGTTCCATAAAATAGTAAGCTATGAGACTAATAGAATCCAAAATGTCATATAATAGCAGTCAATGCTCAAATAAGAAATGAAGCTGAAATCCATAGTGATCAAAAGCTAAAGAGCTAAAGAAGTTGAAGCTATTAGTCAATTACTAAAAATGTAAACACAACCAATAAATAGCTTGCATTTGAAGATTAGATATGACCTTTGCAAAAAGCAACTTAATAGTAAATGTCAAAGCGTCATAATTTAGAGAAGTTAAAATAAACTACACTAACCCACCAATGTTTTAGTTGGTTTTCAAAGCGGTGGAGACATATGTGAGCTTTTCAAGTAGACTAGATAGAACTGTGTGTGCTCTCCAACTTAATTACATAGGAATACCAAAACAAGAGTTAAATATTTGTGATTAAAGATACTCAGGTGAGTTTTCACCAAGCCTGGACTTCAGTTTTTGCTAATGATGAAATTGATAGTCTTTCCATAATTTAATTGCCAAATGGATGGAAATAGAGGGCTGGTCTTGTGGAGAAGGCACAAGTTCCTAGAGCTCCCACCAGATTTTGAATCTTTGTAGGAGCCATTTAATTTCTATGTCCTAGCCATTTGGCCAACCAAAAAAAATTTATTTTTTGCTAAATGGATAGGGGTGGACCCACATTTTTATGGATGTGGGCTTGATGCCCCACCTAGATATGAAAGACGGTAGTCCACACTAGCTTAGCTTGTCTAGCCTAGCTATGAACTTAGGAGGACCTCGCCAACCCAATGTTTTAATTCCAAAGATCTTTCTGGACTCACTCGACTTTGGTGCATTTGGTGTGAGAATATAAAAATTAAAATAAAATAATAGTGTTCCATACTTTTCCCTTTTGACTAACTGATTGACTCGAGTGATTGTGGCAGAGACTAATAGACTCGAGCACTATTTACATCATGAGCTAATTAAAAAAAATTAGTTCAATGCGCCCGTCTCGAGCACACGTATCATCTCTCTCAACTGGGAGCGGAAAAGCAAAACACAAAACAGCTCCCTCCTTGCAAAAATGATGACAATTATACTATCCCGTTTTGTTTCTCCCATTATGCTGCTGATCCTGTTTCTCCACTCCCTTCCCTTGCAGTCAAATCCCCAACCACAAAACTCACAACAACAGCGAAAGCAGCAGCAGGAGCAGGGAATTCTTCTAAATCTGAAGAGAGAATGGGGAAACCCACCTTCCCTCTCCAATTGGACCGACGACTCGAATGGAGACCACTGCTCCTGGCCTGAGATCACATGCACAACCGATGGCACCATCACCGAAATCAATCTCTATGAAAAGAACCTCTCCTTCCCAATCCCCCCCTCCATCTGCCAACTCACCAATCTCACCAAAATCGACGTCTACCATAACAACATCCCCGGCCCCTTCCCCATCTACCTCTCCAACTGCTCCAATCTCCAATACCTCGACATGGGGGAGAATCAATTCGTCGGTCGCCTGCCTCCCGACATCGACCGCCTCTCCTCCCTCCGCTACTTCTACCTCGACGGCAACAACTTCACCGGCGACATCCCGCCGGTTATCGGTCGTATGTCGAATCTCAGCGTTCTCTGCCTCGGTCCTAACCTCTTCAACGGATCTGTCCCTTTGGAGATTGCGGATCTGGAAAATCTCGAAAGGTTGTATCTCGGTGACCTTTCGATCATGCCACAGTGGAGAATCCCGCCTGAGTTCGGCAGGTTGAAGAAGCTCAAGAGTCTCTTCATTTGGGCCTCGAATCTGGTCGGTGAGATTCCTGCATCTCTCACGAATCTGACCCATCTCGAGTTGCTCTACCTTACAGACAATAAATTGAGCGGCGACATTCCGAAAGATATGTTCAGATTGAAGAATTTGTTCCGAGTTCTTCTCTCCAACAACAGCTTGTCTGGTGATATTCCGAGAACGGTTGATTCTCTCGGCCTGAAATACTTTGATCTCTCTAGAAACCAGCTCACTGGAACAATTCCAGAAGATTTTGGAAAACTTGTGAATTTGACGTATTTTATTCTTTCCCAAAACCAACTTTCCGGTGAGATCCCGGCGGGTATTGGCCGGCTACTTTCTCTGGAGGAAATCGATCTCTCCAACAACGGCTTCACTGGGGCTCTGCCTCCAGAATTAGGACTTTATTCCAATCTTGCGAATCTTAATGTCTCCATCAACAGACTATCGGGCAAGCTGCCGGAGAGCCTGTGCCACAGCAGCAAACTCCGTCTGCTTGATGTTTCCTGTAACAATCTCAGCGGAATCCTGCCGGAGTCCCTCGGCAAATGCTCCAACTTGAACACCACACGACTGAATCGCAACAGGTTTATTGGAAAAGTTCCGACAACGCTGACTGCACTCTTTTGTCTGCAGACGCTTGAATTACAAGAAAATAGAATCTCCGGAGAGATACCCTCTAATTTCGCACAGTGGTTATCTCTTAACACCCTCAATCTCAGCAAAAATCAGCTCACTGGCAGAATTCCTCCAGCGATCGGGTTTATTTACATGCTCAACTCTCTTGACCTATCAGGGAACCAACTCTCTGGTGAGATCCCGCCGGAACTCAGATACCTTCACCTCGTCAAACTCGATCTATCCTCTAACAAACTCAGTGGAAAGATCCCGGCCGGGTTTGAGAGTCTTGAGTTCAACATCAGCTTCCTCAACAACTCCGGACTATGCGCATCCAACCCCAACCACTTCATTAACATCCGCTCCTGCCATTCCCCCTCCAAAATATCGGCCCGACTTCTGCTCCCCATCTTGTCCATCTCGGGCTTCATCATTCTCGCTTTCCTCACGTGGTGCGCTACACAACATCGCAGCAGCAACAAGAACAACAGGCAAGAGCAGAGGCATGAGGAGAAGGATCATGACATGTGGAAGTTTACCTCCTTCCAACTGCTAGATTTCACGGAGGACAACATCTTAAACGGGATGGTCCAAAGCAACCTTATCGGGTGCGGAGGATCCGGGAAGGTGTATCGGATCTCCCTAGAGAATCCGACGGGTGATAATCACATGGTGGTGGCCGTGAAGAAAATCTCAAACAACAATAAGTCAGATGCAAATCTGGACAAAGAATTCCAAGCGGAGATTGAGATACTAGGTCGGATCCGACACTCTAATATCGTCAAACTATTATGTTGCTTCTCCGGTGAGGATTCGAAGCTTCTCGTGTATGAGTACATGGAGAACGGGAGCTTGGACTGCTGGCTGTTTAAGAAGAGAAATGGTGCAGCAACAATGGAATCAAGATTGCTGGATTGGCCGAGCCGATTCCGAATCGCAGTGGATGCGGCCAAGGGGCTCTGCTACATGCACCACTCCTGCTCACCTCCCATCATCCACCGAGACGTCAAGTCCAGCAATATCCTTCTTGACTCTGAATTCAAGGCCCGGATTGCAGATTTCGGGCTCGCTCGGATGCGGGTCAAGAAGGGAGAGCCTGAGACCTTGTCCACCATAGCTGGCACTTTTGGGTACATTGCTCCAGAGTACGCAGTCTGGGCTCGAGCCAATGAGAAATGCGATGTGTATAGCTTTGGGGTCGTGCTGCTCGAGCTGACGACAGGAAAGAAACCATGCTGCACGTGCGATGGGTGCAATGGTCTTGTGGAATGGGCGTGGCATCATTTGCAGGAGGGGAAGGACTTGGTGGACGCACTTGATGAGGGGCTTAAACAAGAACCTATCTACTTGAATCAGATGATTTTGGTGTTCAACCTGGGGCTCAACTGCACAGTGACAGAGCCTTCGCATAGGCCTTCCATGAAACATGTCGTGGATATCTTGCAGCGGTGTGATACACCTTGATTAGAAATATACTAGCTAGTCCCTCTTTGGTCATGTAGAGAGTATGAAGTGGCTCCCACTTCTCCACGCTTTTAGGCTCTAGTCCCTCTTTGGCAACGTAATTAGGATGTTGTAATTAGATATCCTTCCTGTAAGACCAAGCTCAAGCTTAATGCTCGAATTAAATATATACGAAAAAACAACTGCTAGTCAAGGCATGCAACAAAAATTCCATGCCATGTTAAAATAGCTTCATAGAACTCATACATACTCATGTTGGTCACATGAGCTCACAAGCATTGGGAAAAACCTTGCATTTCCCAATGCATGTGAGTTTTCATCGGCAAAAGATTAACGTTTCTCAACGCATGTGAGTTTGCGTCAACAAGAGGCCCACTTTTCCCGACGGAAGCTTACATGCGTCGGTAAAACCCCAACTTTTGTCGACAATAATTTTTGCATGAGGAAGTATCTTGTACGTTGGGAGAAGGTATAATACTCCTGACACACAAAACCATTCGTCGGGGGAAGAATATATTCTCTCGACAAAAAAAAGCCTTGCGTTGGAGAAGCATACCTTTTGCTAATGTATGACTCTCTGTTTCGTTACCTAGTATCCCCGATGCGGAGTTTTTGTCGAGAAAAATAAATTTCTAAACTGAAAATTGCTTGACCCTTCCGGACGCGTCATGGTTTTGGGTCGGATTGGGTCTAGGTTGTGGCCGACCCGCTTGACCCATTTACACAAATGAATATGGTTTTGGGCCCAAATGATGTCCAAACCTCATGAAATTTGGAGGGATGAACTATGACATCATTTTAGTCTTAAAATAAAATTTTCATCAAGTTTTGACTTCAAAAAGTGGGTCACACCATCTGTTGACTTTTAGTCAAAGTGGGCCCATGATTTGATTGTTTGGGGCCTAAATGATTTCAGATGACCACGAAATTTTAACAGTTTGATGAGGTACCCATTTTGAGGTTTCCATCTAATTTTCAATTGATTTGGCCCTAGAGAGGTCAGACTTTAATTCAGTGCCCCTATGGCCCAGTGGGCATGTTGACTTTGGGTCAACAATGTCCAACCGACCCAAAATTTTGCAAAACTACTCCAGAGCATGACTAGGCCTTCCATTAAAATTTCAGCCAATTTAGTCTTTGAGAGGTGGAGTTTCACATAGTGTCTCCGAAATTCTAAAATGGAGCTCCTTGAATTTGAACTTGCTTGCATCCAATGGCATCTAAAAATTCCAAAATTCTGAAGGGATGACCTAGAACATATTTTAAGCTTTCCTTATAAATTTTAGCTAATTTCACCATCGGGAAATATGAGTTGCCTAAGCTGAGGTTAGACTTTGATTTAGTGCTCCCATGGCCCTGTGGGTATGTTGATTTTAGGTCAACAACATCCAACTGACCCGAAGTTTTGCAGAACTACTCTAGAGCATGATTGAGGCCTTCCATAGAAATTTCAGCCAAATTGGTTTTTAGGAGGTGGAGTTTCACACAGTGTTCCAGAAACTCTAGAATTGAGCTCCTTGAATTTGAACTTACATCCAAAAGTGTTTGAAACTTCCAAAATTTCGAGGGAATGATCGAGAACATATTTTAAGCCTCCCTTGCAAATTTTAGTTGATTGCACCATCAGGAAGTATGAGTTACCCGAGCCTAGGGTGCCCTCCATAATTCTAAGGCTTATTTGCTCCTTTACTTTAGACCGAGCTTGGAATGTTTTACTGTAAACACTTGTGACATTTGTGATTTTTTTTATTTTTTATAAGTCAACAAGGATCAGTTGGAAGATTGATCCGGTGTAAATCATGTGTTGTTTACTCATAATTTCCCTTTTTTTTTAAAAAGGTCTTTAAACAAATAAACTTTAAATAGCTTATGCCCCTATTGATTGATCTAGTAGCAAAATTAAATAAATCCCATATAATCTTAATAAGGAAGTAGATCAATCAAATTGGTGGAATTCTCCACCCCTAATATATATCTAGGTTTATAATCCTTCCACACTGCACATGATATATATAGCCCTTCACAGCATCTTCACCCATAGAAATTTTTGATCGACAGCATCTTCTCCTAAACTCTTCCGCCCCATCGTCCCAAGTCTCTCTGATATCAAGTTCCAGTATGTGCCCCCTATGTTTCTCTTCTTTTCTCTCTTATTTATATCAATTTATATTCATGATGATAATGCTGTATTGTGATCTGCTCTTCCCGGCCTTGTCATTGTTTTTTTGTTTTATTGTTACGTATAAATCATTGGATGATTGAGACTTTGGAGACTGAAGCAAAACAAGAGAAAAAAAGTGGATGCACTTCATTTTTGTTAGTTTTGTTTATAGAAGGAGAAGAAAAAAAAATCGTCTGGGTTCTTAAACGACTTCTGTTTATAGAAGGAACGCCGAGAATAATTTATGTGTCTAGGTTGATCAGCGGTTCGGCTTGCTTCTCCCCCACCTTTTTTGCCTTTTGGGGCGCGTAATAGTTTGAGTACCCTTTCTTCCACCTCCAAAGGATGGATGGGGTATACAGTGAAAGAAGAGTCAAAGGGCGGTCCTCCTTATCTTATCCAGCAAAACACATCCATAGAAAATAAAATAAGGCTCGGCAAAGATGACAGAAACTAGGGATAGTTTCTTTTCATCCATGTCTGAAGCATGCTTTTATAGTACGTGCTTCCCTCTCTCTTACTATAGAGCTGCTTTAGGATATGGCAGAGAGTTGGCTACCGTCCATTGTCAATGGAGTAGCCGCAAAGGATGCTAGAAGACTGACATCACTGTTGCACAATCTCTGGCCACCCCTCCATTGCTGCATATCACCACAGAGAAACCTGGCCTGCAGCAGGGTTTTTTTGCAAAGCCAGGCCAGACGTTGGGAAGAAGATGACCCATTATTGGGTCGATTCCAATTCGATTTCAGGTTAGGCCCACTTGACCCATTTTATAGAGAAGCCCAGTCCACACCATCACTAGTAATCTCCAAGTGAATCAATGGTTGAAATTTTTAATAATAGATGTTTAGGACTTATAATTATGATTAATGGTCCACAAATCAATGATAAAACATCAAAAAATATCATCAAGGTCATTTGACTTTGCGCTTTTTTTTTATGGTCTTGCTATAAACCCATGATGTCGTAGGTTTTACTTCAAAACAATGAGAAAAATATTCTTTTATTCTTTTTCTATAGCACGATTAGATTTTGGAAAACAAATTTTACTATTAATGACTGCTCATTGAGATCTAAAAACCCATTTTTTTCATAATTTTAGTAGAACATACACTTATGATATTATGGGTTTTTTAAGTAACATAGAAATAAAGTCACAGTGAAAAAAAATTATTTTTACTCTTGAAAACTTTTTACTTTTGTAAGACTTTTTAAAACTTATAGTCCATTGACTTCTTTAAATGGGCCATCACATTCTAATGCACGTATCAGGGTTTATTCCATGCTTTCTTGATCTAGGCAAATCAATTTACTAAAGTGGAGATTATGGCTCTATGATCATTTAGCTATGGTGAGGGCCACAATATATACGAAACCGAAGAGGTGTTACACATAAAGAACGTAACGAATAGCATTTGATTAAAAAAAAGAGAGAGAAAGAGAGAGAGAGAAACACAAACCATGTTGCCAAATATTCACCTAATACCCCATTTTGGGCCCACTTGGTAGACAACTAAGGCTACTAAATTAAGGTTGAGATATAAGTTTTTTGAGTGGGCGCATGCTCATAAAAGCAATTTGGACATAGCCTTGTGGGCCATTTGCACCCATATCAATTTATGGAAATGTAGAGAAAAAAAGATCTAGATGCAACCAAAATGTTAATATTGGTTTTTCTTTTGGTTGTATTATTGAGGCTATATTTTTTGCCTTACTTCTTTTTCTTCTTCTCCTTTAATGTAATTGGAAATATACCTTACGTTATTGAGGTGTATTAGCACGACCGAGGCCTTCTTCTTATGTGCACCACCCAGATGCCTTGCAAGTCCCACAAGCCATTTACTTGCTTTTAAAAATATGGCTTTAGTTTATAATTCCTAAATGTGGCAACAAGTAGTGCACTATCATTAAGGTTCTAAATATTTTTCAAATATTTCCCCTAAAACCGCTTTTAGTCAATTTTCAACTTTACTTTAACCAATCAATCTTTTATCATTTATCCCTAAAATCTTTCAATTTTATAATATTTTTTATTTTATAATTTCTATAATGGTAATATTCATTTATATTTTATTAAAAGATTTATTAATTTTAAAAAAATTGTGTTTTTTAATAAAAAAAATTTCCATGGCTTGCGTTGGGCATGGGCCCGACAGCACTAGTAGCAAAATTAAATGAATCCCATCTAATCTTAATAAGAAAGTATATCAAATCAGTGGCATTCTCCACCCCTAAATCTAGTTTTATAATCCACGCCTCTCATGGCATCTTCACCCACAACCTTTTTGATCATGACCGCATCTCCTCAACTCTAATGCCCCTTCGTCTAACACGTCTCTAAAATCAAGTTCTGGTATGTGCCCTCTTCTATGTTCTCTTATTTATATTCATGATGATAAAGTTTTATTGTGTTCTATTCTTCCCATACTTGTCCTTGTTGTTTTGTTTTTTTATGTATAAATCATTGGATGATTGGCACTTTGGAGAGTGATGCAAAACAAAACAAGTTGCCAGTTGTGTTTTTTTGGGTGCTGGCCTCTGCCGCTTAGTTCTGTATATCTTTTTTTTTTTGCTTATTACTACTCAATTGAAGCAAGAAAAAAAAAATAATGTTCTAGTAATTAAGATTTCTTAAGGCGTTTTCTCTATTCCAACCATAAGCAGTATATTGTTTCTAGATTACCAATATGCCTTCAGCGTGCATTATATGAGTTTGGAAATTCCCCAATAAATGCCTCTGTGAATAACATATCCTTTTGTAATACTCCACTCTCCATTTTTATTTTTTTCATATGTTTTATTCAATTTGAATTGCCCCTATGAATAATGCATCCTAATGAGATACTACATGAATTCTACAATGAGTATTTGCTATGGATATTTTATGAATTTCTACTATGAACAATGCATGATTTTTTTTTTAATGAAAGATGTCCTAATGTGAACACTATGTGAATTTCTGGTGTGAATACTATGAGTTGTGCTTGAGTTCTGGTGTGAATACAATATTTGGGTTCTGCCTCTTCATTCTTGAAGGCCTCATGGTTTGGGCAAAATCAAGTTGTTGGACAAATGTTCCAATGTTACCAACTAAACTTACAGTATATATTAAAATTAAGTTGAGCTATTGTTAATATGGAAAAAAAAAAAACTAGCAAGTCTAGCAAAAGTTTAGCCCCACCCAAATTAAAATCCTAAGTCCGCCACTGTCAGGTATAGAGAGCCCCCCTGATCAAACCTACAAGGCCAACCCACTAGCATATCAACTTCAGTACTCAAGCCATATAAATCCATTCTGAGGCAACCAGAGCACACTTGATCATATATATTCCATTCTATTGACTTCTTTTAATGAGCCATCACATGCTAATACAAGTACCAAGGTTTATTCCATTCTTTCTTTATCTAGGCAAATTAATTTACTAAAGTGGAGATTTATGGCTATATGATCTTTTAGTTATAGAGAGGCCCACCAAAGTTATAGAACTCGAAGAGGTGTTGTACATTAAGAAAGTAATGAATAGCATTAGGTTAGAGAGAGAGAGAGAGAGAGAGAGAGAGAGAGAAACACAAACAATGTTGCCAAATATTCACCTAATACCCCATGTTGGGCCCACTTGGTAGACAGCTAAGGCTACTAAATTAAGGTTAAGATATAAGTTTTTTTGAGTGGGCGCATGCTCATGAAAGCAATTTGGACATAGCCTTGTGGGCCATTTGCACCCATATTAATTTATGGAAATGTAAAGAAAAAAGATCTAGATACAACCAAAATGTTAATATTGGTTCTTCTTTTAATTGTGTTATTGAGGCTATATTTTTTGGCCTTACTTCTTCTTTTTCTTGTTCTTCTTCTTCTTCCCCGTTGATGTAATTGGAAATATACATTACGCTATTGAGGTCTATTAGCAATACCTTCAATTTGTGTTCTTTAACTACTTGATTATATAGTCTTCCATGTGATTAGATATGGACAAGTGATGGACGTCGTTGGTTAATTAGAGATTAGGTCAACGATATCGAGACGAGGTGGACGCATTTATTGAATTTGCGAGGGCAAATACAGATGGGGGTACTATAACTCGGTGTCTGTGTAATAGATGCTTAAACATTGATTGGCATGAATTTGAATATGTGACAGTTCACTTGGTCCAATGGGTGATTATGTTAGCCTACACGACATGGCTAACCCATGGAGAAAATGCAGAAAATGCAGTGAACCTACTTGATGAATCAGATGTGAATGATGATGAGAGCGAAGATCTCGTGCAATGGGCATGGCATAATGCTCAAATTAAATATTCACAAAAAAACAACTGCTAGTCAAGGCATGCAACAAAAATTCCATGTTAAAACAACTTCATAGAACTCATACATACTCATGTTGGTCACATGATCCATATAATGGTCAATTGCAAGACATATAACGAAATAAAAAATGTTATGTCATAATAACCAATGCTCCAATAATAATCATAAGCTAGAGGAGTTACAGAGACTAGCCACTTACTTGAAATGTAAACCCAACCAAATAACCAATGGCTAATATATATGCATTTGGGGATAAGATTTGAGCTTTCCAAACAACATTACTTATGGATACCAAAGTCACAGTTGAATATTTGATAAGTTTTTTCCAGGCCTGAACTTTAGAACATGTTTAACAAAAGGGTAAGGCAAAGTAGAGTAAAGTTAAATTTTAAAAATTGAAATTTCCCCTCATATTTTTATAAAAAATTCAAATTTTCCTAATCTTTTTTTTCAAAAAAAGTCAAAAAGTCATCTCTAAACTACAAAAAAAATCTTTACTTTTTATACAAAAAGTAAAAAAAATTCCATATCAAATAACTAAAAATAAAAATTCATCAAAATCAAATCATATATAATTATTTCTTGATTTTGAATTTACTCTACCTTACTTTATCTTACCGCTCTCCCAAACATGCAGCTTTTGCTGAGTAATAGCTCTTCATTATTGCAAGCATCTTAAAGTCTGCCATTTTTTTTAGAATACATACTCTCTTGCTCGTCTCTCGAGCCTATGCTATTTAGTAATGTACACACTTCTTTGCCTGCTCATAAACTCTGCTTTAGATTAGATATTTTGTGGTTTTTTTTCCTTTACCATATGTTAGCTGCTAGTTCGCCCTCATTTAAAAAAAAACCCAAAAAATTTCCATCCAGGGCAAAGCCCATATGGGCAGTACTGATCGGCATTTACATACAACTAGGAATAAAGAATTTTTATCGCCAAATTCCTTGTAGCTTCACCGTAACTGTGGTGAAAAATGCAAAAATACAGGCCCTATTTTCTGATTCGGATGCCAGGGATGTCCCTTAAACCCATCTTGTTTACTGTCTTCCTAAACAGAGCAGGAGGCTTCTGCAAGCCAATTGAATCACAAAATTGCTTTGCCAGTTCAACAAGCGTTGTTTTCTCTCTTCCAATTTCTCTGATTGAGTTATAATAGCCTAGCCAAGCATGATATGCTGCTTCCTTGTGACTCGCATCAATCCGGGCCATGCAATCTTCCACCTGCAAGTGGAGAGAAGTTTCTGAGAATTATACATATAATACCTGACTCTATACCTATACCCCATTTAACCATAAAAGACAACCATTCAGATTTTTACTTAGATTCAAATTATTTAAACTATTATGTGCTTATGAACTTCAAAATCTATGAAATGAGAAATTCCAAAGAGGACGCAGCAAAAACCTAAGATAAACACTTGGGCCAATTACAAGGAAAAAAAGAGGCAAAACTGACCATGAACTTTACACCCGTTAATTTATCAAGAGACATGCTACTGATCAAAGAAAAGAAATATATATTAAGAGACATGCTAGGCAGAAGACACAATTTCATCGGGCAGACGAATGGGCAGCTGAGTCATGTGGCATTATGGTGGGTTCTGGGGTTCACTAGTCCTACCAGAAACAAAGGTGGCATGAGGTAGGGGTCTACTAAAAATCAGCCTCGTCGCACATTTGCAGGCCATTTGATCTAAGACAATCAAATGAACAATCAATACATTTCAATTTATTCAACTTAATCGTCAATTTCATCATCTTGATTGGAGGGCTATCAATTGTCCACTATTGAAAATTGCCGGGGCAACCCTAATCCATAACCCACTTAAAAGTCTGTGATGTTGGCAGCAATGTATCAAGGCCCAAGCTAGGATTTTCATGGAAGACTATGATCATAGGCAAGGGACCTGGGCCCACGTTTTAGTCCAGACTTATCAGACTTTAATTATTTACTATAATTGTTAGATTCAATTATGTCCGTATTGGGTTCAGCAATTCGTCAGATTCAGTTAAATGACAATTACGTCTATATTTGGTATAAGATTCCCTAGGCACTTGAAAAGGAGAACGGTTTTTTATGAAAAAACAATTTTTTTTCCTAGCAATGGGAAGAATCTGACTGTCGTGAAATCTGAGAATTCTGTGTCAACATAATTCTGAAACTGAAAGCAACACTCTTCCATATGGGATTGCCATCCATTTTCATTGCCTTCTAACAAGATTCTCACCCTATGTTTAGGGGACTTGCATGGCTGAACAGTATTCCTTATGAAACATAATCCTAGTTTCTAAGTATTGTTTGACTGAAAATAGTGTTTGCCAAATCACCTTGTCAACATGGAGTAGTATCAGACCCTGCATTTCCAGCATTTGCTGGACTCTTGTTCTCTCCTAAAGCGATGAATCACAGAGGAACAGGAAGAGGCTACACCACAGCTGGAAGAGTTCAACTTGGAACATCTGCAAGGGCACTTGGATACCATAGATGGAAAATTAGAGTGTCAGATATAGTTGTCAAATTTGATTGGTTTCAGCCAAATTCACCAAACAATTTTGACTCAGCCAGCGAACCAGACTGACCTGCCCCACAAAAAGAATTCAGTCCTAATTCAGACCTTTTCAGCCAAAATCCAGAATTTTGGTGCTGTTGGGGCTGTCTGTCGCGGCAGAGCCGCTGTAGCCTTCCTTCTCCTCTCCTCCTCGTATCTTTTTGTTAGCCCTAGACCACTTTGCTCTTTTATATATATAAAGTATGTTACTACAGTGCAGCCTGCCTCTTTTACCCTTTTTTTCCCTTTTTTCGTTTTTTCCCCTATCTTGGTCAAATGACCTGTGCAGCCCACCTCATTGAAAATCTAAGCCACTCATATTGAAACAAGATAAATGGGCTTACCATCTTTGAGCCATAAATTGAAATAAATAAATGTTTCACTTATATATGGGTCCAAAAGTTATATTTCACTCTAATAGAAAATGGATACTCTAATAGAAAATGGATTGGCCAAATTTCACTTCGGAAATAGGGCCCTAGAAAAATTTCATCCCAGCAGTAAATAGGATCCACTCAAGATACTATATACTCCAAACGTTTTGCCGAAATTTCTAATAGGCAAAAATATTTCGGTTTGGTAGCCTAACAGAAACAAGGTCTAAAACGAAATTGACAACTATGTCATTAGAAAAGCAGTTGCAAGCAATAATGCAGCACAACTCACTCATCGAGAAGTGAAGCAATCACCTTTGATTCCTAGTAAAGAAGAGGAATCAAACGATAGCAAGGTGAAACCCTTCATTGACAAGCTCACCATGGTGATAGGCAATGCCAACGACAACCGAGAGGTTGCAGAGACGGTAAAAGAGATTTGAACATTAAAATTGAGATTCTAGTGTATTGTGACAATCTTCATGGAGATGATTTTATGGATTGATCGGAGTCCATAAAACAGATCTTTACATGTAATGAGATCCTGAATGAGGCAAACTCAAATTAGCAGCCATGCAATTGGTGGGTTGAACTTCTGCTTCATAAGCTCAAACCAAAGCCTAGAAAGAACGACAGGGCGAGGAGAAGGTGAAAACTTGTGAGCTGATGAAGTCCCTAATGAGAGAGACCTTCCAACCATTGAACTAAGCACAATCACTATTCCATCAGCTTCAACATGTGTAACAAGGAGAATGTTTGGTCGAAGAATACAAGGAGAGGTTTCATCACCTCGTGGAGCAAAACAACTTGAAAGAAACTGTAAAAAAAAGTTGGTTGCACATTTCTTAAGTGGGCTTAGAAAGCTATTCCCAACCACAAGGGCCTAAGTCTGATCTTCAATGGCAACAAGGCTTGTAGGCAAGCAACCTTAGTTGAGAAGTGCCACAAGAGGCAGCCAACGCACCTTGATTTCTCACCGGACGAGAACCGGAGGTTGAGTCCCTCAAGCCAGGGAGGAAGAGTGGATGGTAAGAATGGTAAAGGGGATCACAACATCGCCAAGGCATGATTCTCATGGAAAGATTATGATCATGGACAAGGGACCTGAACCCACGTTAAGATCCAGACCAGTGGATAAAAGGGGCTCCAGTAGTTTATAAGATTATTTATTTATTTATTTTACTGGTTAGATTCAGTTATGTGCCAATTATGGATATATTTGGTATGGCAGTTGATAAAAGGAGACTGGCTTTTCCTAAAAGAGGTTTTTTCCAAAATAGCACAGAATCCAACATTAGTGAAATTAGAGAACGCTGCAATTGCAGAATTTTGAAATTGCAGGCAAAACTCTTCCATATGGGTTTCCATCCATCTTCAGGGACTTTTGACAAGATTTCTTAACAATTGTTTGGAAAGGTTTCCAAATCACTTCGTCTGCGTCAATCTGAAAAGGGTAACAGACCCCACAAAAAAGCCACATGTAATATTTAACTATTAGTCAGCCTGATAAAAAAAAACAGCTTCCATTGATTTTGTATTTCGGATACAATACCATAACGTTAATTGAAAAGGACTTGGATACTGCCATGGGTATAAATTCTACAAGTATAACATAAGATAGACAATAATTCAAAAAAATAAGAATAATAATAATAATAAGATAGACAAACCTTCACTTTTATATCTGGATCTAATCTTAGAAATGAAGACTTCTCAATAGGCAGATCTTTAATCTCATCCAAGAAATATTCCTCCCACGGTGCAAGCACAAGCATGCATTCACCGTCTTTACCTTCCCTCCCAGTTCTTCCAAGCCGATGTATGTATTGCTCCCGATCAGAAGGAACACCTACCTAGAGAAATAAATTCTCCACATTACCATACATGCACGTGTAGTTTTGCACTCATTTTATCCACATACAAAATGCAAATACTGTAATGCAATTTGTAAATTAGCTAATTGGTCAATAACATTATCCAATTCATTTAGTGTAAATTTTCTGGGTTCAGCATGAAGGAAAACAAAACAAACAAAACTGGAAATGTGGAGTAAGGAGTCAGGAGTAGGACCAATTCCACAATCCTCAACCTCAAACCAAGGACCAGCAAATATCTTTGGTTTTGAGTTCATATACATGAGGCCCGTTGTTTGATCAATTATACCATTGATAAAATGAGTGCAACAAGGATAGACCCTGCATCAGGGACGGCTCTAAGATGGGCCAAGGAGGGGCAATTGCTCCTCCTCAACTTTTCGAATCTCTCATATGAAATGTGGTCATTCAAATTTTTTTCATGGGTAGTTTTGTCTTTTTCTACTTTTGCCCCTCATTTTTTGCTATAGCCAACTAATAATCTTACAAGAGGACCTGGGGCGAAACTGTCTTTTTATTTCTTCAAAAGCAAGGCATCTTTAGACAAAATTTGACTCTCAATGCCTGCAACTTTGTCTCCTCTTTCTTCCCCTCTTTGAACTCATTTGTATTGGCTCTCAAATACAACATAATTCTTCAACCCATTTGTTTTTTGTTTTTCTTTTTTTATTTTTTGCTTGAGTTCAATGGATGCCTCTTTGATGAGTATATTTAGATGCATGCATTAATTTTTTTTTCTTCATGTCTTGTGTATTTCCATCATATATAATTACTTCTTGATGTTATTCATTATTTTATGTTATTTTCTAAGATTTTTTGATGCGATGTCGTTTAAATATACCAACATTATTGATTTGGATTTAATTGGATTGAAAATCTAGGACTACATAAATGAATGTTAGATTCAACTACATTGGCAAGAATGATGACTATGATTCATTACTTACCACTTATGGCCTGCTGCCTTATTATAACTTAGAATTGCTGACAGAAGAGTGGAGTAAACGAGTTAAAAAATACGATTGCATATCTAAAAATACTATATATTAACTAATAGGTCTCTGAAAATCCATTACAAGCTGTGCATAATTATAATCCTCTTCATTCAAAATAAATAGCATCCCCTCTAATGATATATCTTAAAATATTCACATCAATAGTAGTGGAGCCCACCGTCTAATTGAGGATGTGATTGATTGTGGTCGTATAATATCAAACAAAATACTGCCTTTTTAAAAAAATTAAAAATAAAAAGCAAAAATAGTCAAAAAAAAAATTTTAATGTCACTAATTCTCATTTCTAATTGACAAAAGTTGATGCAATCAAATGGCTAATTGATGTATAAGTGTTTATATTAATACACCTTGTGACTATTTATACATCTTTTGTCTATTAAAAGTTTTAATTCTTTTTTGCCCCCTCTGGGAGAAATTCTTAGCTCCATCACTGCCCTACATGATTTAGAAATAATTGCAACATCTCTTGACTGGATGAAATTAACTGTCTAGAAAGAAAACAGTAACACCACATGTTCAATGTTTGCAAAGAATAAGCAGGTAACAGTTCTCTATTGTGGGACAATCTTGTTCTTCTTAATTCTTCTTTTCTTTTCTAAAGTAGGAATGAAACAATATTCCTAGCGGGGGTGATATGATCAATCCCCCAGGGGAACAAAAAATGCAAAAACCATCTGGTTGAAAGAATGCAGAAAGGAGGGAAGAATACAGCAAATAGTTTTTTACAAGCAAAAAAGAATAAGAACAATCACATTCAAGGCTTCACACCAATGACTTCAATCAACACCAAGGAAAAATATTGTAGTCTTGTCAAGTGCTAACAAAGACGAATTAAATTGCACACATAGATCAGATGGATGTCCCCAGGTGCTTAGCTTTCACTCTAAGCCTTAAAATGACGAGATATGGTTAAATTTTATTTCTGATTTGACGCAGCAAGGGTTGGGGCAGAGTGGACAGAAGATACACATTATCAAGGCTTAGAGGTCACACAGCTTAGAGGTCAAAGCTTAGAGGTCACACACCCAAACCATCTTGGCCTCACACTGAAGACACATAACCACATAACCAAGAGAAAACTCACCGGAAGAAAATTTTTATTTATTAATCAACTGATCCCTAATGAGGGATTACAACCTTTATATAGACTCCATACCCTAATTCTAAATTGGAACAATTCTAATTACAATAAAACTCTAAAACAATTAATACTTTAAAGAGAGTAAAAGTCTAAAAATAAAAGAAAGCCTGCTAAATATTTGGGTCTATTTAATCACATAGTTGCCAATGGTGATGACTCCAAAGGCCAAGCATTCATGGGGAATGCATGAAGATTCCATCCATCATTGGGTCCCATCAGTCAAATAGTCATAAGTGTTCAAAGAGTTTTTTCTTCTTTTCCCCATCAATGGTGGATTCATCCATATGAATGATCCGGGATTGGATCACTGACAAGGACGTCAATGTACAAAATGCTCAGCACAAATTGGAAAAGCTTGTGATTTGGGCAAAGCAGTTAAGAAAATCCCCTTAAGCATAATCACATTTTCAGTTGCCAATATCCAGTGTGGTTGAAATGAAAACATAGAACAGGCAATAAAATGGTTACCTGGATCACAAGAGTAACATCAGGATAATCCATCCCACGAGCTGAAACATCTGATGTAATAAGAGTCAAACGTTTGGATTCACGGAACTCGTCAGAGACTCGATTCCGATAAATTTGAGGTTTCCTAGAATGTATTTCCCTAACATTCATCTTCAGCTCCCGAAGAAGTAGGAACATAAGAGATGTCACCATTGCAGTTGTACAGAAAACAATTACCTGTTTATGGGTAAAGTAGAAGTAAAAGAACTTAAGCAGGTAATATACAAAACAGAAGCCAACTGAAAGTAAAAGGCACACCTTGTAATCAAGCACTCGCGCCATATGCTCCTTCAAAAGTTGATAAACAAGTTGAAAATGTTGAACATGTGGTGCAATAAAATATGACTGAAGGACCTGAAGTTTGAAAGCCAAAAGGTCTGAATGAGGTTGCTTCTCCATATATAGTAGCATGTAATGCAATCATTTTTTATTGTTCCAATGCTGCGTGAAATAAGTGCTTCAAGTCGATAGGTAGTTGTAGCAACTAGCAACCCATGAATATAACAAATCAACACAAACCAAGGTCAATGACAAGTATAAAACACAGTCCAATAATGCATCAACTTCAAATTCTTCATGATCCAGCCAATATGTTTAAAAAGGAGAAATTTTTAGGTGTTTGACAATTAATTTTTTACTTTGCTTGGTAACTAAATTTATTAGTGGATGCTAGAATAGTACAAGAGAGCTATACTGAATAGCTGCCACGGCACACCTAAAAACAAAGCAAAGCCTATACAAGTGAAAGATAAGATCTATTATCATTATCATTATCGCCGCCGTCGTCATCATCATCATTATTATTAAAACCACACAAAGCTATAAAACAAACCCATAAAGAAAACACAAAAACAAACAAGGGCATAATCCAGTGAAAGAGAAAGATAAGATTCATCCGGGTCGAACATCAACATGTTTGATACTTCATTTTTCCTCTAATTTTTCCCTTGTCTAGTGAGCAGTGAAAATTTTTATTAAAAACAGAAGTTTTCAAGAAAACATAAACTACATTATTACAGAAATACCCAACACCTGATTTTAATTTGGCACTTAAGGTCCGGTAAAATACTCACTCTCTAGTCTCTGCCCTGTTTAGCAATATTATCCTCTTTCCCATTAGCTTCTCTAGATATTAGTTGTAGTTTTGTCTCTGTTAGATGGTGTTCAGTGAAGAGGTTTGTAGAAACAGAAAGAAGAGAGGGAAAGGAACGTCTCATAGGAATCTTATCTTACTCACTAAAAATTACTTAAATTTTATTGATATAATTTGTTAATGGTGTTTATTGATATATAATTATAAACCTATAGAACAACAATACCTTTTAATGGGATTAGAAAATACTAGCATATCATTTGGCATTCAGCTCACTCCCTCCCTCTGCTTTCATTGTTCTTCTCTTTCTTTTATGAATACCATTACGTTACTGTTAAAAAACCAATAAAAAATAATAACCATTAAGAACAACAAGAAGCACAATCAGCACAATTATTAAGGAGTCCACTCTTAAGCAAGAAGGTTGCTGCTCCTACCAGCTTCCTAAAAACTCTTACCTCTTACCTATAGATGCACCCTCCAAATGAATGAAGAAGCATTTGAGAGAGAGAGAGAGAGGGAGAGAGAGAGAGAGAGAGAGGCAAAATAAAGTCAGAAAGTAGACACTAGCCACCACTTTTTTTACCACACATCTAGTAGTAAAGTAAACCTAAAGCAAAAGGCAACTACTTTACCACTCTCTCTCTCTCTCTCTCTCTCTCTCTCTCTCTCTCTCTCTCTCTCTCTCTCCAACTTTACCCCACAAAACAAACACAAACATTACTTCACAACATACTTTATCTCACTTGTACCATTAATGTGACATTTACTTCACCTTTACTTTACCACGCATGTAAACAAACATGCCCTAATGTCAAACAAGAGGGAGCATCTCCATGCAGATTCAAAATGGATTCACTAAATGCCATTCAGAAATGGCTAAGGAACTCTATTCATACCTTGGCCGGAGTTTCAAGCCCACCCAAACCCACTGTATCAATGTAAACATGATCCCTTTTCAAAACAAGCTGTGAAACACGGCGAACCTGCAAAAGTTGGAATTTGACTTTCCTCTCAGCACAAGCACTAAGCATCTGTAGTTTTACATAAACAAAGGATGAACGAACAAAACATCACATAAAGATAAAATAACCTCTTTAGGGATAGTGGCAGAAAACAGCAATGACTGCCTTTGCCGTGGCACACAATCAACAATTTTCTCAATGTCCTTCCTGAATCCCAAGTCTAATAAATGGTCCGCTTCATCGAGAATAAGGACTTTCAGACCCATTAATCGAATGGAGAAGCCAGATCTATTTTCGATGTGATCCAATAATCTACCAGGGGTTGCCACTATAATCTGCAGAGGTTCATAACAAGATAGGCTGTCAGTGCCCCCAATGCATAATATAAGAAAGAGAGGAATACTTATCAAACAGTATGTTAGTGCCTCCAATGCATAAAATAAGCAACAATGGAATACTAATCAAATGATTCTGCCCTTATTAATAAATCACTAAAAATTGAATATAAGAATGAGTGCAATAAGGAGCAGAAATGTGAACAGATATTCATCTATTCACTGCTTTCACAAATAACATATTTTTAGTTAGAAAAACCCCTGTGGCGCAGCCCTGGATCTTGGATCGATTGTAGAACAATCTCCCAAAGAATTGTTCGAATCCAAAGTAGGATTCAAGCCTTAGGCACAATATAACTCACGATGAACACTATCAAGAGAGAAAAATCTCAATGTAAACTGAATTTAATTGATAAAAGCATGTCTATTACAATGAAGAACTCCTCCTTATATAGGAGTAATTGTTTCTAAAATATAAGGACTAATTCTAAGCAAACATAACCTACTAAAAATAAAATAGGAAGCAAATAATTAAGGATAGGGACCCTTGATGATGTCAAGGATCAATTGGATGGCCTGCGGGCCTGTGATCTGGGCTGGACTTGGGATCGGCCTGCATCACCCTGGTGGAGATGCCACACCACACAGCAAAATCCATTGGATATATGGTGTAGGAAAGTGTGGTGAGGTGAAGCCTCAAATCAAGAGAAAATAAAATATAATGGGGTCAAATCATAATATGATGAGCTTTTGTTTTTAGTGGCTTGAGAAGGAATCTTTGACTTTTTGTGTTAAAAGTATATATTTTTTATCAGTTAGTGGGATAAAAAATTAGCTATTTGACTTTTTTATTGTAAAAAGGAAGACAAATTTTTTGAAATGTGGCCTTTTGATTTGACTTCTTTTAGTTTATTGTGTCTTAAAATGACGCCTCACTTCAACTTTATAATGAAGTGAATTTACCATACACAATGTAAGGATTAAAGGTTGGGATTTGGGAATCAAAAGTCACCACCAGCTGGGCACTCAAAAATTATCAGCATGTTTCCAATGATTTCGGCATGTCACGTTCTTAAATGCCTATTTGTATGTCCCTACTGGAGCACTTAGGATCTTCACAAAGCTGGGATTTGCGGGATACCATTAAAAGCAAAAACAACATTGATAATAGTCGAAATTACAAAGCCATGAGTCCATCATGCAACAAATAAAGGTCAATAGTGAATGGCAAAAATTTGTCATCGGACAAGAGCCATTAATTTCTTCTATAGCAATTAAGATGATATTTATGTTTCCACTTTTCCAGGAATATGAACACTTCAGTACTGTTAGCATTCCACAGGAAATAATATCAAGGCAAATACGCAATCATTATGACTTCTTAGACAAACCTGGCAAGGATCAGATTCTAGGCGTTTCTGATCAACCTTAAACCTCGTACCTCCAATTAGCGTTTGAACACCAATGCCAATGTGGTACTTCAACAAAACATTTGCCTCTGCAGCAATCTGACTGGCAAGTTCCCTTGTAGGGGAAAGAACAAGAACAAGTATTGGTGGGACCCATTGATTTATACCACTTCTTGTAGCCTGGAGAACTGATTCAATAGCAGGAAGCTGTTTTTGTTCAACAATGCAATCAAAGGAAACAAGACAATGTACTAACAACAATATAAATGATAATAGAAGAGATAAGTGATGTACCAAAAATGCTACACTTTTGCCGGTGCCTGTCTTGGACTTCACTAGGACATCCTTTCCTGCATCAAGATTCCACAAAGAACCACCATTATAAAAATCAAAGGACTATTTTTGAGAAGAGTCTCACCAAGAAGCTAAAGACATATCTTTTACATAACATACATGTATATATATATTGCAACAGTTGCCTCGTAGCATTGTAGCATCAATAAATAAAATACAGAAAGTGCTAAATTGCATGCCAGTAGTAGGATAGTACACATGCAAAGAAGTGAAGGGCTTGGTTGAGATAACCAAAAACTAGACCTTTCCCAAATCCAAATGTTGATCCGAAGCTAAGTCCATCAGAGCAAGATAAGCATGTGCAAGCATGCTCCGTGAAAAAACAAAAAAGATTTGAAACATTGGGCTGACCTTTTAATTCCGGCAACTCTAAAAGCAAGTCAAACCCAAACTGGGCGGACTAAAAGCTAGTCACAGAAGCCAAGAGGCGAACCTGGCTCATTTTCAGCCCTTCAGTGGACGCAATGCCGGCATACAGCAGATTTTTTGCTTCAGAAGTCTAAATTCTGGCAACTCTAAAAGCAAGTCAAGTCAGGCCCAAACTGGGCAGACTAAAGGCTAGTCACAGAGACCATAATGACTACCTGGTTCATTTCCAGCCCTTGAGTGCAGGCAATGCTCATCTTGCTGATAACAAAAGAAAATACTTTTATTGATAAAGGGCCAGGGAACAGGAACCAGGAGACAATGCAGGATCCATTCTCAATGAACTACACTCACCGTCGTAATGCTTCATATATTAACAAGGGTACAAGATCCACCTTTAAACGTGAAAGAATTTGAAATTTGATCTACACTTTTCATGACAGACCCTTTATATCATGGTAACAAATTTTACCACATAAAATGAGGGTAAGTTACAGGGAAAAAAAAAAAGAAAAAAACAATGTAAATTCAGCTTAGAAGTTAGAATATCCATGAGGGTTAACCAAATCAAACAGCCACTACATGCAACATCCTTATCTTTCCCTCACTGATGCAAGAGCATCCAAGCATTCTACACATCCTAACCTCCCAATTATCGCTCCTGTAATCTTTTCTATTAATCCAACAATTGGATGGCCTCACTCCACCAGATCACCACTGGATCTCCACCTATAGGGGACCACCATGACCCCTATCTAGGCATGTCCCAGCTGGAGACTATGCCGATGATGATGTGCTCAGCCAATTGAAGGAGATCATGTTATGTCCTATCGATGCAATCATTTTAGTGTACATGCACTCTTCACATAGACAGTACCATGCACATGCATGCAAAGCGGGATGTGAAAAGAAGAGAATATGAAAACACTTTTTTTTTTGGTGTATTGGCCGAGGAAACTACAGCCATAGTTATACTTGAATGTATTATGTTGGTACAGTGCAAGAGGTATGTACAGTCAATAAAAGCTATATCCCTTGCTCTGGTTTGGGTGTATGCTTTGTGTCATGTAATCTGTGTAATATCTACATGTTTACAGTTTAAGAAAAAATCTATACATACATAAAGAAACTGAAAACAATTTGTTTCAGAAAAAATTATTCTAATTGCAGCTTGCTGCTTTGACCTAATGACCTTTTATCATGAAACTAATGTTTGATTGGCCACATATACCTAATTGAATGTTAAAAATGGAAATGATGATTTCAATAATTAGATTAAAAAACATAGCTACAAGTACAAACAAGCATTAATCAGAATTGAATAATCTAAACAAAACTATCTGAAGTACATAGTAAACACACCCTCAAGGCAAACAGGGAGAGTGGCCTCTTGCACTGCAGTCATCTGCAAATAGCCAGCTGAAGAAAGTGCTTTAATTGTCAAGGGAGATATATGGCACTCATCAAACCTGGAAAGAAAAAAAAATGAATTAAATGATTTACTCCGTAGTCCCAAAAAGAAAAAAATAGAGATCTTCTTATTTGCACACTTGAAACCATTTTCATAACCACATCAGCATTCTTTATACTCAATTTATTATACAAGATTCGTCCAGATCAATATTTATGCAATTATATAACTTGTCATCAAATCTATATTAAATAAAGTACCTCACATTCAGATAGATGAATAGATTGATTGATAGAAATAGATAGACAAATGAATAACACAAAAGGTAAAAATGAGTAAACAGGGAGGCTCCTCTTTGCTCGATTCAACACATTCATTTCACAAGTTCTTCCTAAGTAAGATGACCGAAGAAAGTTCCCCCAAAATGATGAATATAAGCACACATCAACCAATAATGATTATGGAATTGCATCCATCATCATAGCCTTGACTCAACTATATTGGGGTCAGCTATATAAATTTTGTTTCTCCATTCTTATATATCCTAAGCCAAATCCTCAGATAAATTGGATGCCTTCATATCTATTTTTGATACCTCCATCCACATCCTCTTTGGCCTATCCCTTCCCTTTAGTGAGACATTTGCATTATGCTCCAAACACAAAAAAAAGGGGGAAGGGTTGGTGTTTTGGTGAGGGGGGGGGGGGGGGGGGGGGGGGGGGTGGGAGAGAAACTCTGTTACTGTGTCTAATTGCACCCAACATTCTCCTAACACAGAGCTATGAGTTCATTAACTTATAGATAATTAGATCAAGAAGCTAGGCAACGTTAAAGAAAACAGCAAAGTGGCAACTCTGCCAAGTCTGAGTTTTTAGATAGGTATTATACTATGGGAAAAAAGATTTTGAATAGTTACTATGGGAAAATATTACCATCATAAAACTTAACAGTCTTCCTGGGGTTTGATTTTTTGAACACAAAAATCTGAACTCATATAGACTTTTAAAAATATTGATCTTTAACTAAAATTTTGTTCCCAATAAAAAATATACCATTCTCATAACATGTTAAACATATGGGTAAATTATTTCAAACGTAATACACCCAAATAAGTTCACTATGCTCGAAATAAGTTCACTCTGAGAATAGTTCTTTTTTTATAAAGGAAAACCTGCACCTAAGAGAAGTTTTTAACAACTTGAATGAACGAGAACCTTTTTATAACCCTGTGGGACCCTTCATGATCAATCCAACTCCCTCACACTCACCAACCCCCATATGAATTATCACTTACCGTAATATAACACTCATTCTACTCAACATTGAATTGAATTTTATTAAAAGTGCAACTTTAGAATCCATTGAACTTTATGCCCCCTAAATCAACCATTAAGATAATATGACGAAGATGACTTTTGGCCAAAACTGTAGGCCTTTTTTTTTTTTTTTTGCTGATTTAGCCGAGTCGCAGGGAGTGGAAAAAGACTGTGTGCCCACCAAGGACCCTGTCCCATAGGATCAATCCCCGGTGGGCGCTATGGGAGTGTGTGTCCTATCCACCAGAACAACCCTCTAGTCCCAAAAACTGTGGCCTTTATTATATAGGTAGCATGACTAGAACCCATGCCTCATGGTTGATCTCGTGAGAACCCTCCTCCAACTGCAAGGTCGCCACATCATCATCCTAGCCTTATCCATCATTCTAAAGTGAATCAAAGCAATATCATCATAAAGAAAGAATCCACTACTCTTGGAACACAAAAGGCATACATACACTGCATTACATCAATTGTATTATCCAAGATGCATAATTTCTTCATCCATGTACCTCTTCTGACTCAAGTGTGATTCCTTCTGCTCCTCCTCCCCACACTGTCTCTCCGCATTCCCAACTAAAACCCTCCTCTTCAACTCATCGCGAATAGCCTGAATTTCCTCAGAAGATCCATCCTCTTCTTCTACAATCTTCAGCGGCTGTCTTCTCGTCATCTTCACATCGTAATTTCTCAATGCAGCACTGCTCATCATATTCTTCCTGAACACTCTTCCTTCCACGTCCGAATCGGAATCTTCCTCCGAATCTCGGTAACTAAACCTCCTTCGCCTCGAATTCCCTCCTCCTTTCGAACCAAGCTCACCGTCATCACCCGATAAGCAATGTTTTACCCTAGATTCGAATTGAGCCGCCGGCCTCCTAGCTTCCATTGAGTAATTCCTCCGTGCTAGTGAACTAAAACTCCGATAGCCTGATCCAGGCATTGCCGAATGCAGCCGCGGTCCCGCGGCACGATCTAATTTAACAATGCGGCCTTCTGAGCCAGAATTAGATTCATCAGATCCATCAGACATGGCCTTTCTGGAAATCGATGGCGGATGCTCGACGAGATGTGCAGATGTGGCCGATTCAAAATCGGACTCTTCAGATCCACTGGATGGATGATGTCTCGGGAGCTTTCGACCATCGGTGACAATCTTTCTCAGATCCAACGGTGGATCTTGGCCGGGGGGTTTCCGAGGGCGCGCCGGCGGGGATTTCAGGGGGCCGTCGTCTTCGTTCCAGAGATCTTCGGCCCCTTCCTTCATGAAGCGATCGGCGAGGACTTTGACGTGGTCCTTGGCGGTCATGGGAGCGTGGGTGGAGGATTGTGGAGCGTTGGATGGAAATGGACGGCCGGATGAGCCCGAGAGCTTGGCTCGGATCTCGGATCGGATCCGGGCCTCGTAGAGCTGCTTCTCGTGGATGAGGAGCTTCTTCTCCTTCTCTCGCGCCTTCTTCTCGTGGAGGCGCTTCCACTGCCACTTGTTCAGGCCGCCGGGGAAGGTGCGGGGGCCGCCGCCCATGTGGCGGAGGAAGGAGAGGTTGCAGAGGAGCTTCGAGAAGGTTCTGGAACGGTCTCGAAGGAAGAGACAAGAAGAAGACATGAGAAGGGTTTTAGGGTTTTGCCCAAATGGAGAAAAGAACAGGGATTTTCGGAGAAAGACGCAGAGGAGGGTTTTGGACCTTGGAGAGATTTTGGGAAGAGTAGGGTTTTATGGCATGATCCTGTCCATCCTTTATGAGCATTAAGATCAGCGGTTCATTTTCAGTTTGGATGCGCGGCACATTTCATTTGATCAATAGATACAACCTAAACAAAAAAGAGAGCTTCTAAACATACTATTTTGACTCTTCTTTGTACTTTTTTTTTTTAATATAGAATGAGTAAGTAAGTGAGTTTGGTTTTTCTTTCTTTACATACACTACATTTAGAGGTTATACCCCCATCCTCTAAACACCAAAAAATTTTTTGCTTTCTCCGCACATTCTTCTCATCAGTTGTTCTTCCTCCAACCGGCTTTCCTTCTCACATCCTCCTCCATTTCTCTCCAATCTTGAAAGTAACTTCTCTTCTCTTCTCCACCATTGCTAAAGGTGCTCTCCCTTCTCGTCTCTACCATTCTCAAAGGTATTATCTCTTCTATTCTCCATCATTTTATTCATTAAAATGGGGTCTTGCATATTTAGATTGTTATAGAAAAATGTATTTTTATGCCATTTTCATTCTGTGATTATTATGCCTAAACAGTTTGATTTTGGCTTAGATTTACTGCCACTATGTTTGGCCCTGTGAGGTCGAACAGGATTCACACTATTCGGCAACAAAGGGCCAAACATATTCATTGTGTTTGGTTTGCACTGGCCGAACACAACAAACATGTTCGGCCTGTTATGGATGAACATGGTGAAAAATGTTCAACCAGACTGGCATGAACATGAGTGTGCACACAAAAGCCTAACTCAATTAACTGGTGATTGAATTACTTACAAATATGACTAATAGTTCTACAGCTCATCCAAAGGCTTCTGAAAGAAAGCATCATCAACGTGTTGAATAAGCAATTATTGAAGAGCCAGAACAACCGGAAGTCTAGGACTTGGAAGAAAATGAAAATGAAGAGGATAATGGAGAAAAACTGGTTAAGCTGAATGACCTTCGGTATTGAAGAGTTTTCAAATACACATCACAAAATTTATTTGGAAAAGAGATGTATGTTTTTATATATTTGCCAAATAAATGTTATATTTTATTTCTTATTTAATGTATATGCATTTTTTCAGGACTATCTCCCGCTCCAGTGCGTGGGTCATGGCAAAAAATAAGAATGCAGCAACTGAATGAGTGAAATTTATTTAGGCAGAAGATTGATAGATTTGGATTAGCGCCATTGATTAAGACTTCTTACAAATATGTTGATAAGAGCCTTTGTGTCAGCTTTTGTAGAAAGGGGGCATCCAAAGACTAATATGTTCTTTATGCCTTTTGGGGAGATAACCATCACTCTATATGATATTGCCACCATTCTTAGGATCCCAATGACGAGAATAGCTGTTTCATAAAATAATGATATTTTATTTTTTGAAGCTAAAGAGCTACTACATCGAGCATTAGGAGTTCGACGCTCAAAGGCACAGGATGAGCTTGCACAGGTTCGGGGTCAACCAATAAGGTTGGAGTGGTTAAAACATAAGTTTGATGCTGTGGCAAATGCTGATGGAGAAGCAACTATTGACCGGGCAATGAGAGCCCATTTACTATATATACTTGTTTGTATCCTGTTTAGTGATAAAAGTGGCATACGCGTTTCAGTCATTTATCTTCAATTCCTGATAAATGTTGATAGTGTGGCTTCATGCATGGAGTGCTACTACTTTGACCTATCTTTATCAACATTTGGGATTAGCTATTCGATATGAAATGAAACAAATAGCCGGGTATTTGTCACTCCTAGAAGCATGGATATATGAGCATTTTCTATGTTTTGCTCCAATCCAAATCTTATGTACCTTCAATACTACCCCGAGCATTACTGTGGAGTCCGAGCAGGGAGTCAAATAAACATGGTCATCTTCAATCATTACGAGAAATGATTGATGAAATAGGTAATGATAAGGTATTGAATATCTCACCAGTAATCATTTCAAATTAATTTGCGTTCTTATATTAATGTGCTACTAAATATCTATGTTAATTTATGCAAGTAAATTGCGATCCGTATCGCAATTCAAGGCAGCAATATCCATTATATGAGTTTGTATTTTACTCTGGATGCATTAGGTGTTTGGAGGTTGTGGAGCCGTATCACCCAAAGAAAGTCTTACAGCAATTTGGAAGACTGCAAATTATTCCTCCACTACCATGGACTTTGGATCGGGCTCATCGAGGCCTAAGTGTTTAGTAGTTTCAAATTGCATATCAATGGTCTAATCAGCAGTGGCAGAGGTAAGAGAATCATGTATTATCGCCTGCAAACCGGAGTTAGGCTGTGAGATTTCCATTCGATTATGTACCCAATTATATGAATTGGTACACATAGATATCATTGAGGATAATACAAAACCAAAGTATCGATCCACATGGGGGTAAAGGAATGAGGCAAGTCGAGCTTGCTCATCTACAAATTTCGAGCAGCAGTATCAAAATGCGTTAAGTATCACTGAGCCACCAATAGAGAATAACTTTTATCGTGACCCATAGGGGATGTACGCTAATGTTGATTGGATGCGCCTTGTGTTATAGGGACTTTCACTTAAAGATGTGGAATGAATTGTCAGAGATCCCAGTATGACATCCACTATTTACACACACCGAAATAGGAATGACAGAAGTTAATGTATCCATGATGACATTGTTTTTTGTTTAGGGTGGGGTTTTTTTTTTTTTTTTGGTTAAATATGTAAGCAGTTCACAAATATTATATATGAAATTCACAAATATTATATATGAAATTCACAAACGTACTGCTACTAATCAAAGTTTCGTGTTATCTTCCAAAATAAGTACTATGAGTTACATCCCAAATGAGTTACATTCCAAATGAGTTACACGCCAAATGAGTTACATTCCAAATAAGTTACATTGAGATACATTCCAAATGAATTATAATGAGTTCATCCAATCTTTATCGTTTCACTTATTGCTACATTTGAGCTGACAAGCTCTTTGAAACTCTCAATGTGACTAGTATATGCAATTGCCCAGTTATTTGCACATGAGAGATGAAAGTCATGCCACTTGTTCGCAATCGGTGGAATTGGATGACCTGGGTCCAAGAAGAGCTAAAACATAACAAAAGTTAGAAAATTAATGAGATACTTTTAAAATAATATAATCAATCGAAAAAAGAGGGATTATAACCTGAATGAAGTAACTGCCGTTTACAAAACTAATCACTATCTCCTTGCAAGAAACTATTGACAGTGGCATTGACCAAAGAGTTAGAAAGGTAAGACATTATTATATGTAGAGTGAAATAATACCAAATTATAATAAGATACGATAATATGCCCCATGTCTAGTATAATCATCCAATGGGAATAACTGGGGCAATTATCATAATATGATAAGGCCTCAATCAATTCCTAAATTGTGTTTTCAATCCCATATAATTGTTGATACTCCATTGAGTGGACAAATAGTTCATTTACTAAATCTCTCCTAACTCGTAGTCAATCATCTTCATTCAGCCCAAGCAACCCTGCAATGGCCCTAAAGTCACAATTACCATCAACTGCAACGTATTTTATGATGCGTATGTAGTATCTAATTCCATCTGGAAATTGCTCACAGTAAGAAACAGTAGGCTGTGATCCTGTGTGATGCACCTTCATCTTTCCTTTCTTCTTAACTCTTCCATGTACACTTGCCTTGCTATCAACAACCCTCACTTCTTATAATATAGAAGAGTAACTATCATATGCCGATTGCATTATCTCAAAGGCACTTGAATCACATCGAGTCGATGTATCAACCTTTAAAGATGGGCGACCTCGAGTTTTTAATTTCACTTCCGGTTGCATTAAAAACATACTATCTGGTTCGTATAGCTATATCAACTTTCTCAACATTTATAATTGCTTTATATGATCACTTTCATTAAAAGCCTTTTCAACTAATACCAACTTCGCTTTAACATCAAAAGTAAACCTCTTCACTACACTGTTAGGCAACATACCAAGCTTACACCAATGTGGATGTACGCAACTGAAGGGAATTAGGCTTTGTTGAGAAACTTATTTTCCAATATCTTGTGCACAAGGTAAACCATGTGTATGACGAATGATACACATATATGAGACTAGATCAAATCCAACTTGATCGGCTTTTTTTCATTTTGATAAAATTTTATCCAACGTATTTTTTGAGATGTTGCTACAAAACTCCTTAAAATTAAAAGGCTTAAAATTGTATTGTACACCTATTTTGCTTTTTTCAAATAATGCTTTAACACTAGCATGTTGTTTTTGGAGCAGATTATGGATCTTTGTCCAATTCGATTCAATATTTCTTTGACTTGATTCAAGTTGTCTCTTATACTGTACATGTGAACTCTCAGCTTTGTAAGAAAAAAAAAGGGTATTAGTTAGTATGGACATATTACATAAGAAATGTAACTTACTTAAGAGCAAACATTTATATTACCTATTCGATATAGTAGTCCGAAAATATAAACAATTATTTGCCCATGCAAACACAAAATTTTCTTTGTATACATCTAACCACGGACTTTCACATACTGGCTTTGGGAAAAGTACAAAAATCCTTAATTAGCCTAGCCAACAGTTCATTATACTCTTCTTCTGTGAAAAAAGACATCACCATATTCTAACTTATACTGAACTTATCCCATATTTTATTGGTTTCAAATAACTTTTTACATTTCTCAAGACATTCTTATTAATGTGCCACGTACGCAGTAAATAAATGCTCTCAGAGAATACACTGTCGATGGCCTTCATGAGCCTTAACTCTCTGTCTCTGACAATGACTCTAGGAAGAACACAATTAGCTTCAACAATAATAGAATGTATTACACCCAACACCCATGCATAATTATCTTCACATTCAGCTTTGAGGTAAGTAAAGCATACGGAAAATATCATTTCTGTGGACGTAACTCTAACAATCTCTAAAAAAGGCAGTTGATACCAGTTCGTCTTATAAGTGCAGTTCATTATTAAGAAATGTGGAAATGCATGCAACAATTCTAAGCTGATTGGGTGTGTCCAACAAATGTCATTGAGGGTGTCAGTATTATCACAGTTTCTATGCCATTCAATGTAATTATGCTTTGCTAATGTGGATAAGAGTTATTGCATTTGACTTCTCCCACCTTGTTCAAAAAATTTTTGCCTAAAACGTGTATTATAAATAGTCTTCATTACTATTACATTTACTTCACTTATTTGTTTTGATGTAATCAAAATCTCTTTCGGTTTAACCATACTCTTTGACAGATCAACTAACAACTCCGTCGCTTCCTTTGATAATCTCCCTGCAAATGAGTATCCTTCTAGATACTCCGTAGCCGAATGATAATACACATCACATACAACTTCCAGCATCTAATCATCGTCTGTAGCCAACTTCTTACCCTTAAATGTAAAAGGGCATCCACATTTCTTCGTGCCGGTTTATTTGATCTTCTTTTTAGGGGTCCCTTCATTATTGGTCTTGCACGCATTATAATGTCTAAATCTTTCACATGCAAGGATAATTCTCGGTTTTACACTAACCCCACTTGCATTTGAGGCTCTAATGACAATGACAATATCGTTTTTCTTGCCAACACCACAAGACCACTTGATTAAAGCATACTGGTTCTTGAATATCTACACATATCACCATTTATTTTTATATATTAACTCATGCAAATAATTTACAAAATTATGAAACTTTACATCTTACCTCATGAGTAGTAAATTCACTCGTATAATTTATTACACATTCGGAATTCACTCGGCTACATTGTGTAGACGGACCATCATACATATGGAAAATCAATGAAATGTTGGCTCATATATGTATGTTCGGCCTTGAATAGCAGAACATGTGTACATTTGTTCGGCCTCAGATGGCCAAACATATGTCAACTATTTGGCCCCTATGATCCAAACATATATATATGTTCGGACATGACTGGCCGAACATTTCATGCATGTTCAGCCTTATATGTCCGAACATATATAGTATGTTCGACTTGGTATGGCCGAACATATAGGTAAATGTTCGGCTTTACAAGGGCGAACAAAACACTGGATAAAAAAATGAAAACATATAAAACTTCAAACACACTGATCTTGTCACTGTCATTCTCATTGAAAACAACTATTTCAGTGTTAATCTCCTCCTCCATTACACTATTTGAGTGTTGAATAGTATTTAAAGGGACAAAGAACAATGAGAAGGGAAGAGAATGGTCACTTGTACTCCTAGATAATGATGCTTTTATTAGAGAGAAGATGGAAGAGGGAAGGAGAAGGTATTGAGTAATGCTCTCTTACATGGAAGAAGGAAAAGGAAAGATTGTCATGGAGGGAAAAAAGGAAAAAGGAAGAAGGAAAGAAAAGAGTGTGTATGAAAAAAAAGTAATGAGCTAATGTTGCAACAAACAAAAGGATTTCAGTCCTTTCATGCAGGGGCAAAAATGTAATAAGTAATAAAAAAATTTTAATTCCTGGTGTAAAAAAGTCAAAAGCAGTGTATGCCTAGAAGCTCCAAAAAAAAAAAAAAAAGAGGGCCTTTTTTGTTGCAAGCATTCTTAAGATTTCTTTTTTTAGAGCATTTGGATTCAAATATTGGGCCCCCGTTACACCCACACAAACAACAAATATTATTTTAAAAATTAAAAATTAAAAATTATACAAATTAGAATTGTCAATTAAAATTCTAATTTGCATAATTCTCTTCAATCAAACAGGACATCTAAATTTTCAAGCAGAAAATAACCATAACATTGCCATAAACTCTAGACCCAAAAAGTATTATTAGAGATGCTTGTAGCCTCTAGGATTTTATATCATACCCCACTTTGCAACTAGAGTGAAATAGTTATATATGAAGATAACTGATTTTTCAATTTAGAAACTAGCAGAATAACATGTGCTAAGCACAGTCATGACCCAAGTGGCTAGGGTCTACTCTCCATAGAATTAGTTTTGATATCTTTTGCTAAATAAATGTGCATATATATATATATGAGTACCATATTGGTTGAGTTATTTATTTTAAAGAATAAGAGGTCATGAGTTTAAATCCCTTGACCTTATATCATACTTAGACAACTAGCACAATAACTCATGATGCTAGGGTTCACGATTTATATAATTAGTTTTAAAATCTTTTAGTAAATAAATGCACATATATTTGAGTGCTATAGTGGTTGGCTTGGCTATTTGACTAAACCCCAAAAGGGGTTTACGGTCAAGAGTTCAAATCCCTTCACTCATATGATTTTTTGCATTTTTACACAAAAAAAGAGTCAAAATTAAAAGAAATTTAGTCAATATTATATTGTATTAAAGGCAATTGATTTTGACTATCAGAATCTAGTTTAATCACAAGGCACATCAACTTTCTCATGCCATATCAACTTATTTAATATCTTTTTTAATTCTCATAATCTTTTGTTAATCTTCATTAATAAATATATGCATTAAATAAGATTTATTGACTCAATGACTGTCCCCAACATAAAAACCATTTCACAAATTAATTTCTCACATTCTTAATTAACTCATTATAATTGTTAAAGCAATAATGCCTAAAAGATATGGGGGTGCTCCCAGGTATGCAATTTTCTAGATTGCCAAACAAACACATAATATGTAATGGAAATAAAATAAAGCAAATAATCAACTATCATAAGAAGACATGATTTTTACGTGAAAACCTAACCTAGGGAAAAACCACCAATCTTGATTGAACCAATAATCAAGCATTATGAATCCCGCGGTATAAAAACATATATTAACAACTTCATTCGGTTATCGTGCAATCTAAAATTATGATTCTTCTTGCACAAATACATGCTGTTATGGCCGCCTACCACTTTCTACAATAGATATTAACTAGACGCCTTCTGGTTGTTATACTTGACTCTTTAGATGATCTTTCATAAAGAGGTGTAAAATACTAGAATCTCTATAACAAAACTACAGCACTTTTCTCTCCAATGTATACTCGATATAAGAAGGGTGATGTCAAATATATAATGTCTACTCAGAATAATAAGATATGTATTTTAGGATTGAAAAAGAACCCCTTTAAATAGCTCCAAATTTGTGTCTCAAAATAATATTCTTTGTAAAATTCAATTTACTAATTCTGGCACAAAAACGAAAGGTTTTTTTGCAATGGCAGTTTCATAATTTTCATGCAATGGTAATTTCATAATTACGAATAATACAATTTTTGTAAACTTCCCGAAACCATAACTTTATCATTTTAGTTATGATTAACGCAACCTTAAAACTTATGGATATCTACTCGAAATGAGCCTTCCAATAACGGGTAGGTTGCACATATCCGATGCTCGGTTTTTGAAATATAACATTTTTTATTCAAATACATTCATTCAACTCTTCCGGCAACTCATGTAGTAGTCCATTTTATAACAAATATAAAATACAATTTAATTGACCTAAAGTTTTGTCCAACTCATGAATTAGCCAACATGCAAAAATATTTTCAATTTTCTCCTTTTGCAGTTCATGGACAAAACTCTCTATACATTTAACTACTCAAAAAATAAAATCAAAATTACATTGAGTACATTGAATTCCAAAAAAATCTGTACCATTAGCATTGTTCAAATTACTACTTGAATACTATGTATCTTCAGTAACTGAATCTTCAAATCTCAACACTGTACCAATTACCAATTGAATACCATGTATCTTCAGTAGACTGGATATTCAAATCTTCATATCTCTCCCTTTTTGTTCATAATTGATAAAGATAATGATGTTAACATATAGCATATTTGTCAATCAGGATCCAATAGTAGCTCCCCCTTAATTGCAACTCCGCCTTAAATGTATCTTCGTTGCAACACCGGGGGTGGGAGCTTGATCTTCTCAATCAAGGTTTTTTGTGTGTATCCATTTACACTTGTGTAGTTTGAGTTTTCAACATAGTGTGAGCAACTTCCGTAGGCAAAGCAGACCTTCTAACTCAGATTATTGTAACTTTGGGTGAAGAAAAATTCTTCCGCCATCGCATAGTGTTTGGTAGACTTCTTAACTTATTGCAATGAAGACAAATATATCATTTAATTATACAATAGTGACAAGTGGATGTGCATGCAGTATGTGACACATTCTATTTATTTGAACTACTTCTAACATTATTTGTGCATGCTATCTGTGAAGTAGTTGGTGTCAATGAATTTGAAGCAAAACTTTTAACAAAAAAACTTTTACCTTTCGTCTTCAAAGTAGATGCACAATGATTATAATTAAGACCACATGTGTCATTTGGCCTTTCATTATTACACCAGATATCTTTAAGAATTTTTGTACTAGTGTTTATCTCATTCAGAAAATCCTTTATGGAATCCAACTCAGACAACACAATCTTCAATTTGCCATTCAAGTCATCTTTTTCAGCTTGGCAGAACTATTGTCAAATGTGCCATGAGAAGACCTCACCAATAACAGACCTCTATAATCAAGAATCGAATACCAATCATGTGTGTAGTCTAAATAGGAGGAGGAACATAGAAAATAATAAGAAAGAAGAACAAGGACATGTGAATGATGGAATGGAGAAAACTAAGATTATAATATAGATTTTAGAGGAGAGAAAATCTAAAAAATCTTAATGTAATTGAGATTAGGTGAGGGGTCATGCTGGTTGTTTTACTATTTTAGAAGGGAGAGAGGGAGAGTTTAAAGTGGAGGATTATTCTTTATATCTGCAAGGGAGAGAATAGCATATGAAAAAGAGATGGGGAGCAAGCGAGAGAGAAGAGGAAGAGGTAAGGTGCAGTTTTTCAATTTTCAGATATTAAAGAGGAGAGGAGTTACGGTGGTTTGTTTACAAAGATAGTTGAGAAACGATAAGCAAGTATGTTAGAAGGAATGATCAGTTTTAAGGATTATTCAATGATTCTTTAATGAGAAAACGTTTTGGATGATTTAACCAAGGGTCAAAGAGGATCAACAATCAAAATCAAGTAGCTAATTTCTTAATTAAATCTCAATTGAAAACAATCCCTTTCATATATTATTATAACTAGCAAAAGGTACCCACGCATAGCACGGGAAGCAACAAATTGACATTTGCAATACAAAATTAATTATAGAGAAAGATTCATACGTTTTAATGCATATATACTACACTAATATAGAGAAAAGTAAAAAAAATGTAATACGAATTACAAAAATAGGTAAAATTTTCAATTTTGTTAAAGAGTCATAATGGATTAGATTCATCTGGGTAGAGATTTGCTTTGGAGGAAATTTATTAATATATAAAATCATATAATATCACATTTCATAAAAAGCAAAAAAGAAAAATCATAATGAAGTTGGTTTAAAAATAAGGAACTCAACAAAACTAATAAAAGTGACATCATGGTCTTCTAGAAAGAAAAATCATAAAATAAAAAAAATAAATCAACAAAATCCACATAGACATTACTCTCCTAGGAAAAACACTAAAGAATCAAAAGAAAAAAAAACAAAAACAGATCTCTATGTCTTAATTAAAAAAAAAACGAAAACCCATGAAAAGAAAAGAAAAAAAATACTCTAATGGATTTAGAAAACCAAAAACTAAAGCATAAAAGAATTAGTCGCCTAATTGGTTAATTTAAAAATCAGAAAAAGACTCGTAGAAACCAACTAAAAAATAAGGAATAAATAAAAGGAAATAAATTCCGGTAGAGCAAAAAATATATATATATATCAGAAAACTTGGATATGAGAATGTACATTTATCAATAGTTCATCAAAACTCATTTCATTTTGCCACCAAACAACTTAATGGAACGAATAATTTTTGTTTCAATTCCATCATGTAGTAATTTGACTTTTAAATGTATTTAACATATAGGAATCAGTCCAGCCAAAATAATTTCTACCTCGTCTCATTTGATGAATGCCAACATGCCTATTTCATTTGGCATCTAAATTGAATTTCAAACATTCGGTAGAAGAACAATAATAGTTCATAGTTACTTCTAAAATACACACACACACACACTTGAGTGGAAAGCCATTAGATTAATTAAGGTCCAAAGCTAGTTCTCTCTAAGAAAAGGCTCAAACTCAACTAATTGATCGCGCTCAAAATGTGATGTGAAATGCAATGGATTGGAGTCTAACATTCACATACTTCAAGCATTAAGAAGAATATGAAATAACTACAGTTCATTGTTATTTTTCCTTTGTTTATATAGGTTTAACTGCTCTGACCGAGATGCAGGTTGTTTACAAGTTTTGAAAATTTACAACCCCTCCATCCAGTCTTAGATGTGATCCAAACTTGGAAATTATGAGAAAATACATGAAAAATGACAAAAAACTACAATAGAGAGAAAAAAGTCAAGTAGTGACCATGACCCATGGTCACTGGCAAGGCCACGGCCATTGACAGATAGTGGTTGAAAAGGCCACTGTTTACTTTTTTCTTCTTTGTTTTGTTTATGTTTCACTTTTAGAGTGCTGGACCTTGTTTCCTTCAACTTTTGGAGCATTGAATGACCATCAAGAGTGTTTGATTTGGCCATGGAATCGGCTTAAACCTTTGATAATCATCACCTTTTGGTTATGGAATGTTTTTACACAAATATGAAAAGAGTGCTTAAATGCAAAAATGGAATTAAAGTTGTGTTATTCTGAACCTATAATTTTCAAAGAATAGAATGAGGCCTAAAAAGGCTTGCTCACAACTTCTAGGATGGCCCAAAACCCTTCCTAAGTGAGAAAATCAGAGGAAGAATATTTCATCTAAGTGGCCCTTGCATTTGTCTTCTTTAAGTGAAATGCATGCTTCTTCTCTTTCTCTAGACTATTTCTAACCTTAAATTAGTGAGAATGAGAAGAAAAAGTAAGCTTGAAGTGCCTAAAGTGCCTTGGAAGCCTTGTAGATGCTTATAACTAGGCCTTTTAATGCTTGTAAGTAATGAAGTGGAGAAAATGGCTGAAAACTGTCGGGAACAACTTCACAAGTGTCAATGATTGTTGCCATGGCCACCGACATGCCCAAATTTGAATTTTTTGCATATGTGACCCGTTTTTGCCTGTTTGGGGTCCGAAAGATGTCCGATCTTTACAAAACTTGGTGGGATGATTCTTTATACTATTATGAGTGTGTCATAGAAATCTCAGTCCATTTTAATGATCTAAAATTGGTTAACCCCACCCCCCGGTTGACTTTTCATAAAATGAGCCCTTATTTCAGCTATTTGATGCTCAAATGACCTTGTTTGATTTAAAGCTTGGAGGGACTGATATCAGGGGCATCTTAAACTGTCCATCCAAATTTCATGCAATTTGGATTTGTGGAAGGAAGATTTCGAATAGCGACCTACCTGTTGCATATACTAAGTTAATATTCACATTACACTGTAGGCAGTTAACTTGTTTTCTATCCAAATGATGTTCAATTGACTTGAAACTTTGAAAAATTGACTTTGAATATATTTTGAGTCTCTGACCCTAATTTCATCAGTTTTGGGCTTCTAAAAGTAGGACTCTGGTCAATGACCCTCATGACACGAAAGTCATGGACTCCTAGCTGACATGTCATTGAAGTAGACTCAAATAAAGTCCTTTTAACTTGAAAATTTACAGAATATTTTTTAGCATGACTAAAACTTGGTGTCCAAATTTCATTAATTTTATCATCTAAAAATTTGGATGATATATTTATTAATGACCCAAAATTGATGTATTTATTAACTTTGGGTCAAATAATGTCCGTTTGACCTAAAACATTGCCGAGCCTCTTGAGCATATCTCGAGCTTCTTTAAGGAGTTTCAACTGATTTGATCTTTATGAGGTGTCACTTTACACATGCATTGAAGCTTAGTTTGAGCTAAGGTGAAGTCCAAATGCTTTGAAGCTTAGTTTAAGCTAAGGTGAAGTCCAAATGCTTTCATCAAGTCATCCATCATTCCCACGGATTGGCTATTTCGAGGCACAATGATTATTACACTATAATCATTGTACCTCAAGGGGGCACTTGTTGACCCATAAAATTTTGCAAATAATGCAGCGAAGGCATTACAAGCTTTGAATTATAAAGTTCCAAACTTTTCAAAGCACTTGGACCTCATCTCAGCTCAAATCAGTTTCAGAAACTTTTTGCCAGCTCCTTAGGAATCATTGCGGGACCTAGCACTTCCACATGTTGAAGCAAGCTTCTATTCAACAAAATACTTTCAAGTACATTTAAATACTACTCCTCAAGGATTCAGAGCAGTTGGACATCATTTGGATCCAAACTTGGTCCAGATGATCATATACTATGCTCTGTGGGTCCCTGTGCAGAGTGACATCCCATGAAGATCAAATTAGCTGAAACTCTCAGAGGAAGCTCAAATGATGCCCAAGACAGGCCCTACAAAATTTCGGGTTGAACAGACATCATCGAACCCAAAAGCCACAAGCATGTCAACTTGGGGTTAGTCCCCCCCAAGCCACGGGGTCACTGACCAAAGTCCTGCTTCCTGATATCCAAAATTGATGAAATTTGGCCAAATGCTCCAAGATATCCCTCCTGTCAGTTCCTCCAAGTTTCGAACCAAACCGAAGTCATTTCGGCCTTAAACAGCTGAGACAAGGGCCCACTTTCATAAAAAGTCAACTGGAGAGTTGACCAACTTTTAAAAGTTAAAATAGGTTGAAACTTCTATGACATGCTCAAAATAGTGTCAAGAAGCAACCATCCAAGTTTCGTGGCAATCAGACATCGTTCGGGCCCTAAACTGGCAAAAACGGGTCACATATACAAAAGTCCGAAAACGGGCCTTGTCAGTGACTGCGGCCCAATCATCAAGGGATTTGACCAACTTCAGGTGGTCAAAACTAGTTGAAACTTCTATGACACACTCAAAATAGTGTCAAAAAGCATCCTTCCAAGTCTCGTCAAGATTGGACTTCGTTCGGACCCCAAACAGGTGAAAATGGATCACAAATGCAAAAGTCCAAAAATGGCCTTGTCCTTGACTATGGCCTGTTCATCAAGGGAGTTGACCAACTTGAGATGGTCAAAATGAGCTGAACTTCTATGACACACTTAAAATAGTGTCAAGAGGCATCCCTTGAAGTTTCGTGAGGAATAGACTTCGTTCGAACCCCAAACAGCTGAGAACGGATCACAAGTGCAAAAATCTAAACATGCCTTGGTAGTGACCGCGGCCTGTTCATCAACGGAGTTGACCAACTTCCGATGGTCAAAACGAGCTGAAACTTTTATGACATAGTCAAAATAGTGTTAATTGGACTTCGTTTGAACCCCAAACAGGTGAAAATGGGTCGCAAATGCAAAAGCCCAAAATTGGGCCTTGTCTGTGACCATGGCTGCGGTCACGGACCCCCAAAGGGCACTTCTTGCGGTTTTGGACGGTTCTTCTCCACTTCCTTTCGAAGTGTAACCTCCCACAACCTCCCTTAACTCCTTGGAACTCCCAAAAACTGCTGGGGAGTCTATAAAAGGCTAAGATTTGAAAAGAAAAGGAGGATGAGACACAAAAGAACACACACAGGAGAGAAAAAGAGAGAATCGAACGAACACAAGAACATTCAAGCAAGAAAAGCAGCATCCCACGACCATTCCCTTCCTTCTTTAGTCACCAAGGTGAGCAAAAAGATTCAGAGGAAGAGGAGAAGGGTGGGGTAATTACAAAACGCACTATGTACGTGCGGTAACAGCTATTCGAAGGATGACATTGTCATATTTGTTTTTTTCATTCGGGGGGATTTCTTGGCCATTACAGAGGCTGTGAACGAGCCCCTTTGGGCCTCATTTTGTTTCTTGAAAATTATAGGTTCAAAATGACACAACTTTGGCTTCCTGCAATGCCTTCTTCGGACTTGAACAAAAGACAGTCCGTAAACAAGAATGATGAATTACAAAGTTTTCAATCGATTCCATAGTCGAATTCGATCTTCTCAATGGTCATCCAACACCCCAAGATGTCATGAAAGGGAGTTTCAATACTTGAAAAAGTTTGAAAGAACAACCAGCACGAATAGCACGAAAAATGGATGCGAACAGTGGCTTCACGGTCACTGTCTGCCAGTGACCGTGACCCACGGTCACTGGCCTAGGGCAGTGACCGCGGGTCACGGTCACCCCCCTTTTCTCCTTCTTTTTTTCGCATTTTCATATTCTGTGTACATTTTCTTGTAATTTCCAAATTGCGATCACATCTAAGACTTGAGGGAGGGGTTGTAAACTTTGTAAACTTGTCTAAACAACCTGCATCTCCGCGGTCAGGGCATTAAAACCCATGTAAACAAAAGAAAACTCAATGATGAACTGTAATTGATTCCCATTCTTCTTAACGCTTGAAGTGTGTGAATGTTAGACATTGAATCCATTTTACATTTCCACGCCATTTTTAAGCGCGATCAACCCTTGGGTTTCGAGTTAATGAACTTCAAATTTGAAGTTTGGTGAGTCAAGTAACTAAATGAGGTTTATTAACTCTGAAATTTGTACTGCTGCACTCTGAGCTCATTTAAAATCTTCTGAGTGGATTGCTTTTACCTCTAAACATCTGGATGTAGTACTTAACTTGTCATTCCACAATCCTAGAATTTATATACCATTGGTTTAGAATTTGCTTGCGATGTCTTCACTGCAGTATTTATAATTTTTTATAAGTCAACACCAACTAATAACTTTTCTCATCCATCTTACAAAAATATATAAAAATCAATACTACTAGAATAATTTGTTCCTCATATCAATCAGTAGATGCCTATAGGCCTTTTTTTTTTTTGCTTAAAATGCCCACAGGCTTATTGCTTTCATAACTTTGATTACTATTTTTCTCTTTTTTCTTTCTTTTCTTTTTAGGCCAACACTTCCATGTAAGATAATGATGCTCATACTCTGCATCTATGTTTGTGAACAAATGATGTTTCCCTATGCCACTGTGCTATAAAAGAGAATATTAAAGGTAAGTATCTTAATATCTAGTTTTCCAGATAGCATTGATAGAGGAGCAAAACACTATAACCATACCATGTTTTGCCATAATTTATAGGAGACTTACTTTCAAACAACTCCCAAAAGCCCAACTAAATTTATTTATCAAAATTTTATAAAAATGACACTCTCACTATAGTTCAATAACTTTTCATTTGAGGATCTCTTCAAAGGTTTTATACACTTGAGATGTTATTCTATTGTGGATCTACACTTTCCAATGTTTGATGATTCATATATCTCTTTTGGAGTTCCAACCACAACAAATTTAACATAAAAAATAAAACCCAAATAAAAATACAAAGTTAATTTGTAAGTCTTCTTTTGGAATATGAAAAAACTCCGCAAACTTAGCATATCCTCCTCTTGTCCCGTGTTGCTGCAAAACCAAAGGCCAACTTGTAACAATCCTTGTAAAACCACCAATAACTCCAAACATAGCATCAAAATTTAGGAAAAAAATAGAGGCCTCTATGCTTAACAACCATACTGTCCGAAAACTGTAAAAAGGGTGAAGTTGGTGAAAGAGGATTGACATGAGGGTTTCTTATTTTTTTGTCAATCACGATTCAACTTTCAATTGTAAAAATATAATAGTGTTGGAAGGCAACAACCACGATCCTTAAATATTATATACAGATTACTGTGGAAATAATTTTAAATGATGATGATTCAAGAACCATACCTTCAAGATCTCTTTGATTTGATCTCGGTCTTACAGTAACCCGAAGAATTCAAGATCTTCTACTATTGTATTCCTCTATGCTTAAACTTATACTGGGATATGGGCCTCTTCTGCGAATTCTCTTTATTCTAAAAAACGAGATTTCCTTTTTCACGTTTTTCTTAAAAAGCAATAATGCACATTTATGGGATACAATAGGGACCTTAAGAATGAAACAAGGAATAAGCTTTTTATGGAAATAGAAAATCCAAATTCAACCCAAATTAAAATCCTAGTTCTATAAATTATAATTCAATCTACTAGATAATTATAATTGCACTCATGTCCTTATTCTTAAAATTATATTTCGAACTTTATGTTATTAAATGCGTATTAATCTCCCAATGTTAAGATTTTAGATATCCCTCAATTAAATAATTACTGACATTTATATTTAATCAATTTCTTTATAATTTCTTGAGACCTTACACTTAACTTATTTGATATGTCGGATACAAAGTCCACCACAGGGTTTTTTATAATCAAAACCTATAAGTTCCATCAAGGGGATATCATCAATCCTTATTATGGGACGTGGATTCCATCAATAAACTAATTTCCAACATACATGTAGTGTAGTCATCCAATGTACTGAGATTATTAGCCCACAAAAGGTCTTACTCCTTTGTAAATTAAAATGACAAATACTAAATGTATGTGTCTATTATTTATATTAAGATTAAAAAAGTACAAGTACTCATAATAACCATTTGGATGTTAATAATATTATATAGTTAGTATAAAGGCAATAAACCTAAAAACGGTCATATTTAGTACACACAACGTGTACTAGCATCATGAGTCGAAACTATACCATTTCTCACAGCCAAGGCAAGCCTGCTAAACACATTATACTACAATTGTACCGATGGTGTGTCTAACTCCATCTATATTGTGAATAATAATAACTTATATTCTATATAAATCGACAAACAAGTCTTCTGTGTGTAAGCTGAACTCTATATATCAACTTGTCTACTTTATAGAATAAAAAACACACACATATATAGTAAAAAATAGTACAACCATTTGTCCATACAAATTCTCATTAAGATAAAAAGGCAAACTTTACTAACAACTAAGATCGTGTTTGGTTGGGCTCCTTTTAAGGGCTTATTGGGCTTTTACTTATGAAAAAGCCCATAAGCCCATAAAAGTGTGTTTGGTTATTATAATTTTAAATGGGCTTTGTTATTGTAAAAGTCAAAATGTGGCTTTGCCATGAAGCAGGGGAGGGAGAACTTCACGTTGGAAGAGTGGCTTATTTGATTTTGCGGAAAGCATTGGAGGATTGTGACGGAGCCATGGCGGAAACCGGATGATCTTTCCCTCATTTTTTCCCCTTATTTCTCTCCATTTTTTCTTATTTCCCTCCTTTATTTCCTCCCTCCCGCCAATTCTCTGCATCCCTTCTTCTTTATTAATCCGGCTAATACACAATCTTTGTTTCTCTTCATTCATGAATTATCCAAAAGTCATTGCAAGTTCTGCTGAAGATATATTTGTCACCTAGGTTTGAAGGTGTGTTCTCTTGGCCTTTCTCCATCTTTTCTCTCGTTTGTTATTTGCTGGGGTAAATGTTGGAGACAATATTGTGAAACTATTAATTTTATTTTCTTGATTGTACGAAATTGTTTGTATTATCAAACATTTTCAATTGCCTTTTAACTATATTCAATTTTCCATCTTGTGGGTGGCTTCAAACTAATAATCATTTTTCTATAGGTTGGTTTGGATTTGAAGACAAGGAGTTTGAACAAATGCCTGAATGAAAACATCATCTTGTGAATTTTGGAATTAAACTATTTATTGATAGCCATTGTTAGTATGAACTTCTACCTTCTGAATGATAGCATGATGGTTTGCTTTCTTGATTAGGTCTAGACACAACATCTATCCAACAACAAATGTAGCAAGTAGTTTCTACCTCAATCCAGTGATGCCTTTGTTTAGCGGTTAATGTATTTTAGCAAGTAGTTTTTTCCTCAACTAAATCAAGGTTTTGTCTAGTAGGCAATTCCTGTATTGTAGTAGTCAGCAACCACTCTATTGAATCTTGAATTCATAATGAGAATATATCTCAAACCTTTTAATGAATAGATTCCTCCATAAATAATATACAGATACTACAACTCTGGGTTGAACATTCTTCTTTATTGAAAGTTGTAAATTGTAAGTATGGGGAAGAATTGAAAATAAAAAGTGAAAGGCAAACTATCTAAAGATTAGTTTAGCAGTTGAGTGGTGGAGACCATAGAGCATTGTATTTTTCTAGTCAAATTACATTTCCATTATCCAACAAACCACTGAATAATCCAACCTAGTATCATGTGAACACATGTAATCTAGTACAACTTATTTATGATTCAACACTAGTTCTAACGAATTTAAATGTTAGTTGTCTTGTGTAAGACATCTACCAAATATTTTCTATGTTAATACTTCTATTCATGACAGAGATATGAGGTTTACATTGAGTTTAAGAAGATACAAGATCAAGATGGGAAAGGATGTCAAAGTGGAGGTTGAAATATTTTTTTACATTGCTGTGCATGTATAATCCCTTACAAGGTAGATAAGAAATATTAGGATTGTTTGCAGTAGTGTACGTTTTTGTTTCAAATCTCCTTGAAATGTATGTACCACATCTCATGAAGCTACCAGGAGCATATTAACTGGTTGGTGGGATGTGCAGTAATCTTTTGAACAGGGGTGTGTATAGATTTTATGTCCATTCTACTTATACTTCACTATTAAGACTTTTATAAAGAAAATATAACAAAGAATATTGAGAAGATTGGAACTGATTAAAAAAACCTTAATAAACACAAACTATCCTCATCACAAGATATCCATTCTAGGGTGAAGTTTCATACACACGTTTTGACCAATATCAACCCTTCTATTTTTGTGACACTATCAAAACTCTGCAAGCTCTTAAAAGGTTTTTCCAAATTTGAACTTGGGATATTATTTGGATGGGGGTGAGACTTCGCACACCCTGAATCCAACTCATCCAACTCATTGTTCTTGACCTCACTATTACATGGATTAATTGAAAAATGAATACATGTGTCCTAAATGAATATACCCTGATAATCATCTCTAAAAGAATACATGTGTCCTAAATGAATGCATAACTTATCAAATCTCTACTATATTGAAAAATGCTCATTGGCATAGTCAGTTCAGCATGACACACACCAACAAGGCCCTAGATGAAGTTGTCTAGGCCCATCCCATTTAGTATCAGGAATAATATTCAGATCTGGATCCTAACTGTAAGCCTGAAAGGTAGGCTCGGTCCAAGCCTGCCTGAATAATATAATGTCACTGCAAAGTCTTGAGTGATTTTGATATTATTAAAAATTAGTTCATTCCTTGTCTTCCTAATAAGATTAAGGTGGAGCTAAAGTAGACTACTGCCACTATTTTATTTGCTTTACCATCACAGTTATAGGATAACATGCTAAATGAGAGAGTAAACTTTAGGTCATAAATATTTTCTTAAAATAAATTCCATATGTTTAAATTAAAAGAATATATTTCTTATGAGTGCAATATACATTTTAAATAGTAATGGAATATTGACTACATGTATGGCTAATGTTATAGGTTACAATGTTGGTTCCCAATCATATTAATCAAAGGCCAAAGGCCTATTGGAGTCCACAACACCACCATTTGTTTATAGATTTATGTGTACAGCAAGTGCAAAAAGGGAATCGACCTACACATTGTTTTAATCGTGCGGGGTGGGATGCAATAATAAAAGAGTTCTATCAAAAAACTGGATTGCATTATGACAAGAAGCAAATGAAGAATCATTACGATGCCACTAAAGAGCTATGGAAGGCATGGAAATCTCTCATAGGAAAGAGTGGAATGGGGTATGATCCTATTCATCGTACAAGTATTGCTTCAAATGACGCTTGGGCTTCATATATCCAGGTAAATTGATATTTTTATATACTTAATAAATGATAATATATTCTTATTATAACTGTAACATTACAAATAAATAACGAGTTTTAGTTGTATACAGGCAAATCCTAAAGCTTCATAATTTCGTACTCGGCCGTTAGAGTTCGAAGATGAATTAGATATTATTTTTGGAGGTACCACAGCAACTGGGGATAACGCATGGGCACCATCAGCTGGTGTCCTTCATAATGATATTATCGACAATAGTAACATCTCTCAAGATTCTCAAGATCCATTTTCTACACAAATAGGGACCACAAACTCATACTCTCAAAGCCCTGACGAAGTATTAGCATCTCCTACAAACGCCAACCTTGAAATGGAAGTGGGTGATGATGATCATAAAAGATTAAATGAAAACAAGAAGCGGTCAACGGATCCCACACCTCATCCTCCCGTAAGAGTAAGAAGGATGCTAAAGGAGCTGGTGCAAAAATGGTAAGCCAACTTGATAAGTTGATTGAGGTGGTTGCTACGAGGCAATTAGTTGCTCAAGAGGGTGCTATCCCCATTCCTACTTGCACCATCATGGAATGCATCCATCTTATTGATGATATGGATCAGTTGGAGGTTGGAAGTGACTTATACTTTTATGCGGCTGATCTATTTCAAAAGGAGAACAATAGGGTGACGTTCATGGCTTTCAAAAGATCTGATGTCCGCTTGAAATGGTTGCAACGAATGTACGCAAGGGAGCATCCAGCAGAGTGATAGTTAGTGCGAGAGTCTTCTATGTTTTTATCTCCTCTACGATTTTAATTTAGAGCTAGACTGTGAAGCCCATGAAATTTTGGCCTACATATTTAATAAGGTGCTAGTGAATTTTATTAGTTTGGAATAAGGAGTTCTACTCTTTTTTTATTGATTTATTTTTTGCACATGATAGATGTTGATATTGATTAGCAATATGTTGGACTTTTATTTAATTTTATATGACATGGTATTTGATAGGTTAAATAGTTGAAAAGTTTAGTTTTTGTTTATTGTGTGTGGCTATTGTATGATTTTCTAAAATGAGGTGTTGAGTGTTAATGGTTATAATATGCAATGATGTTGTTTGTTTATATATGTCACTGATATATTTGTCAAATGTGTTGTTATTATATTGACAGAACAGATGGATCCAGATACTTTAGATATCATTATTATTATCATAGCACATATGGTTATTCAATATAGAAGTTTGTATCTAGTTAAAGAACCATGCAGGGACTCATGGTACACAGGACAATCTTTTGTCACGGATATTCTTACTGGAAATCCCACTCGATGTTATGAATTATTTCGCATGGAGAAATATGTGTTCTTTAGGTTATGTGCTGCTATTAGAGAGAGAAGTTTATTGAAGGATACACGTAATATGAGTGTAGAAGAACAAATTGCCATATTTCTTACGACAATTGGTCATAATGAAAGGAATCGAATGGTGCAAGAGCGATTTCAACACTCAGGAGAAACAATAAGTCGACAGTTCAATAATGTGTTAATGGCAATCGCTAAATTCTCAATGGAATTGATAAAGCCACCTTCATTCAATGAGACACCTAATTATATTCGCAAAAACCATAAATATTGGCCATGGTTCAAGGTACCGAACAACTTATATTTTTTTTAGTTTACTTTAAACTCAATTCTTAATAAAGCATGAATTTGTCTCAATTTATGCTTTTTTTTATAGGATTGTGTTGGTGCAATTGATGGCACACATGTTAGTGCTGTAATTCCTCAAAATAAGCAACTTCCATATCGATCAGGAAAGAAGGGAGAATGTACTCAAAATGTTATGGCTGCATGTGATTTTAACATGCGGTTTACATTTGTTTATGCTGGTTGGGAAGGTACGGCCAATGATTCACGTATTATGGCAGATGCTGTATATAATCCAAAATGGAATTTTCCTCATGCTCTTCCAGGTAGATTTTGTATTGAGAATAGTTCTTATTTTCATTTGCTTTTACTCTTCATTTTATTGTTTAACATTTCATAAAAATTTTCTTCTAGGTAAATATTATGTAGTTGATGCTGGATATCCTAATACACGGGGTTTTCTTCGACCTTATAACAATCGTCGTTATCATATATAGGACTTCCGCCGTAGTACTGGACCTAGAGATAAAGAAGAACTCTTTAATTTCCATCATTCTTCACTCAGGAATGTGATAGAACGTTGCTTTGGAGTGTTGAAGGCATGCTTCCCAATATTGAAGGAAATGGCTCCTTACCCATTTTCTACTCAAATGTATATAGTTGTTACTGCGATGGCAATGCATAACTTTATCCGTCAGGAAGCAATAATTGATACCTTGTTTGATCAATATGATAATGAGGGATTAACTGTTGATGATGTGAATGATTATGATGAAAATGAAGTCAATGAGGACCTAATGCATAGTGAACAAGGAGAGAACTTATCACACGATGATCAAGGACAACAGATGTGGGCAATAAGAGATGCTATTGCTGATGCGATATTTGCTCCATATACTTAGGGTGATGGAGTATATTTTATTATATTTGAAGACAATAATAATTTGATTTATTTGTTTAAGAAATTATATTTGTAAGGACTATGAATCATGTAGTTTGTTTTAAGTCCCACATGCATTGGCACATTTATGATTTTTTTAATATAAGTGATTCTATTCACATACAATATTTCTTTTTATTGTGTAACTTAACTTTTATGCAGTTTAATATAAATTACTTTTTATGATGTTTAAAATTAATTGTCTAATTTTTATATGCTAAAGCTGCTTTTTATATATCTAACCAAACAAGTTTTAGTGCTTTTTCTTTTAAAAAGTAAGTGTAAAAGTTAGGCTAACCAAGCAACTATTTTTTTAAAAAAGCTACTTTGAATTAGTTGCTTTTTTTTTAAAATTACTTATATAAAAGCACTATTGGCTTAAATAAGTTTAACCAAACAAGGCCTAAATCAGTCAAAGCCAAATACATAAAAGTATGCTTTTAGTATAAATTTTCAACAAATAGAACATAATTTATAATAACAGTTGCATCAATTGCCAAAATACTTATGTGCTTTACTTTCCTTTGTTACAATTGCAAGTGGAGGAGGAGAACAAGAAGATGACGACGACAATGACTTAGTGATAAAATGTAAAGAAGAAGGCAACTTAACATGGGCCATCCAACTTTTCTATATTTTGTAGTTTTTCTTTATTGATTTAGTTTTGTGGATTCTATATTTGCGAATTGAAATTCCTCTCAAAATTTTTTTTCTTGTGTAATGAGCTAGTGTCTGCCTTGATTAAAATCTAAAAAAATATCCAAATAATCAATTCCCACATGATATTTATTAATAGGTTGATGTGTGATTCGGTGAAAATCAAAATTTAATGGTAGCATTCAAAATTGAATTGAATTTTTTTATCTCTAACAATAAGATGATGTAGATTCCGTGAAAGTCAAAATAGAGAGATAACAATCAAAATTAGATTAAATATATATAATAATTATTTGATATTATTATCCAGTTCAAAATAGGTCTCGTAGTGTATCACCTTTTTAAACTTGACTATAATATTTTCTTATGCGTAAAGGGTTTGGCTAAACTTTATTTCGAGGGAGAGAAATATCATAAAACCCTACTTTCTCCAACTTAATTTCATTTTTACTTTTTTAGAGCTTTAAACACACAATGGCATGTCAGTGAGCTACCATATCCATCAACAGGTAAAGGTCATCATGGCTTCAAAACTTGTATCGTATAAGAAAGAACTCACACAATGTGCACGTTTGCACGTTACTAAGGTGAAGAGGAGAAGAGTTAAGGCCTGTTTTAGTAACAGTTCGGGAGAAATTAAGGGGCTGGGATGGAAAGGCTTAGAGATGGTTTAAACAACTTATTAAGTGAAAAGAGAATGGAAGGGGTGTAAAGGTATTGAGGAGAGGAATGGGGAGAGCAGTTTTTTTTTTTTTAAATTAGCGGAGAGCACTTACAAGCCTACACATAATGCATATTGAAGGAGTTAATTAAGCACAGTCAATGGAATCTCAAGATAGTCAAAATCAATTAGATATAATTTCTGAATTGAGCAATTGAACTCAACCAGGTTGAACATAGGCCTGAATTGACATAAGAAATGATAGGCTCTTAGTCTTTAACCCAGAATAAGTAAGTAATTTTTCTTTCTCCTTACTATAATATTTATGAGTAGCTTAAAAGAAATTTCTTTCTTGATTTTCAAATATATTTCCACTAGTATATAAACTTTTTAGGTAATGTTTTGAAGGAGCTTTTTTCTTTTTATAGAAGGATTTTTTTTTGCAATGCAATTTCTTTAGGTAGCTTGATAATTAACAAATGTATAAAAAAGGAAGGATTTTGTGAAATATTTTTATTTTATTTATTGAAAATTTCATTCATCATTATTGCCATTTTTTTAAAATTCTCTTTTATCATATTCAAAACCAAATAACTTTAGTGTTCAAATGTTAGTCTTTAGATTTCTTTTCATTTTTCTTTTTCTCTTTTTAGCATTCCATTTACATCATTTATTTTCCATGTATTATTTATTTTTCTATTACTTCTAAAATATTTTTCAATCATTATAGCTTTACTTTTGGATTTAAGATATTTCTATTATTCATATATTGTTTAGTGTTTTACTATTGATTTCGGACACTTTGATTTTTTTTCTCTTAATTTTTAACTTTCTATTCTCCAAGTCTCTTTTTAGTTAGGGCTTAGACTGATTTCAATTTGAAATCCACTCTAACTGATTTTGACTATCCTACATAATTTTGACCAAAGGGCCTCCAACACATAATTCTCCTTTAATCTTATTTAATCTAATTCAATTGAATAGTAATGTCATTTATTGAATGACATTTATTACTGCAATGCAATATTGGATTTATAATGCTCAAGGTAGACACAAGTATTGTGCTGAAAAAATCCTAAATTTGAACCTATTTATAATATTTGACAACTTAAATAAGTTTAATAGTATCTTGGAATAGTATCATGAGATAGTTCAACACCCAACTCAACTAATTATATTATTTCATAATGATTTATTTTTATTATAAAATTTTAGCATACATATGTCGTGAAGAAAGATAAATGGTGAAGATTTTAAAAATTTTATTAATAGGAAGGTGAGTCAAGCAAAGCAAAACCTGACCCACTACTAACTAACTTGAAACCAACTTGAGTCAATTTTCAGAAACCAATATTTATCCTAAAACTAACTAACTCACTACTAAACCCATTTCTAATTGAAAAATATTTTGTATTTTAATATTTTATGGATCTTTTCCATCTCAATATAATTTATACAAAAAACATCATTTTTAAAGTTTCTACTAAAATTTAAAAAATTTTTTTAATTACTTATTTAAAATTTCAATTGTGTGGTTTCTAAGAAAGCCTATTATTTTGTGTTTCATAATTAGGATACATGACATAGCAACCTTTTTATCTGTGATTATAATTTTAAGTGTATAAATTTTTTTAATTTTTTAGAAAAAATCATTTTCTCATTTATATTATTAAATTAAATGATATTTCTTTGTATGACTACAATTCCCTGTGCTAAGCACGGGGACATTTTGCTACTTGATAAATGAGTCCGGTTCTTGATCGATAAAAATTTTAATCCACAGGTGTAACATGTGAGTATTGTCACAATTGTAGCTTAAAATTAACTTCAATTTGTTATTTTTATATGTAATTTTAGAGGTAGTATATTTGAAGTATTGTTATAAATTCATGATATCTTTATTTTTCTATTTTACATGTATTCTTTGGTATGGAGTCTATAACTGGTTGCATGTGATTGGTTATCTATATATTTATTTTGATTTGTGTCTCAGTGGGATGGGAGTTTTTGGTTTTGGTTTGTTTTATTTCACCTTTTCTTTTCAAGGGTTTACCTGAAAAGTGAGATGGTTGCATGCGCTGATGAATATGCTGGTTTCCTTGTTTTAGTTAGCCATTTTAATATATATATCTATACAAATATATATTGTCATTTGAAGTAGGATAAATTGTTGGATGTATGACATTTTAGCATCATTTCATGTATGTTCCAACTGTCCTTTCTTTTGCGATTTAAGTATTCTGCTTAGCAAGTTGCTATTCATTTTCTTGTTATCATGTTGTATGATCTTAATTTCTAAACTTGTTTTGTTTATACTTTGTACCCCTAAATTGCCCGTGCTTAGCATGGGGTGTCTTGTTAGTTTAAGGTGATAGCTACACATGAAAATAGGGGTGACTAGCCTAATTTAGATCAGACGTCAGTGGGCTCTACAAGGGCTGAAACAATTTTTAACTGTGGCCATGGTACCGACACATGATACCGAGCCGAGGAGGCATTTGGAGTCCCCTCGTGGGTCCCTGTTGCCATATAGATATGTAGACAGGTGTAAAGTGAAGCCAAAATAATGGCAAGATATAGTGGCTGTGGCAGTCGTGCTTGTTGTATGGTGTTTGAATCATGTATATGGATCAGGTTGATGTGGCTCCAAGCTGGCTTTGTTCTTGACACTCCTTTATAAGTAAAATTCATAAATGTATTCGATCCAGTAAACAACCAGCTGTCCAGTATAAATGATGGAACCGGTGAACTGACTAGTTACATTCCCATTGATAAATGGGTCCGGTTCTTGATCGATAAAAATTTTAATTCATAGACCTAACATGTGAGTATTATCATAATTATAGGTCAATATCAACTTCAATTAATTATTTTTATATGTAATTTTAGAGATAGTATATTTAAAGTATTGTTATAAATTAATGATATTTTTATTTTAAACAAAAAATGAAAAAGAAGTTGGACCAATTTTGCAACCGGATTCTAATTTTCTACTCAAAATCCAATCCGAGTCCTCTTATCTTAACCGGGTATAAATAAAAAAAAAAGTTTCAAATCTCCAAAATTAACCCGTTTACATCCCTAATTAAAAGTGTCATTTTTATGAAAAGGGTGTATTCGTTACCGATACAAAATACAACATACAATACATTAGAAATACACCCAACCGATTGGCCGCCACGTATAACGACCAACGGGCAAGGAGGAGACCCGAATCAGTAAAATGACCATTTTAACCCTAATAAAATCTCCACTTACTGTCTCTATCTCGATCACACCCCGTAAATATATGGAACAGCAAGGGTAAAGTCCGGGTATTCGAAACCCCACAAAAACCCTTTATACTTCTTCCCTTCTCTCTTTTGTTCCAGACAAACTTCTTTCGCTTTCTCAACAATGGCTGCCGCTGCTGCTGCAGTTCCGCCTCTTTCTCCTCCCAGCAAAGCCAAGAGATACACTTCCCAGGCCTCTCGCAAAATGGGTTTTCGTAAAATGGAATCTTCGATCGCCCCAGATCGATCGAGGCCCAAATCCAAGGTTTTGGAGCCGAAGAGAATGGTGGTTTCTGCGAGCAGTTTGGAGGATCAGAGCAGAGGAAATACGGTGCCCGTGAGCAAGACCATAGGTTCGGGATCTCCGGACAGGTGAGATTTCTACTGGGTCTTTGTATTTCATTCCTTTCTCTCACCAGGAAGTTAAAAGATTGCAGCTTTATGGGTGAGCGAGGATATAAATGTGTAATTGACTTGTTGTTTTTAGTAGCTCTCTCTGTTTGAATCTTTTCTAATTGGATGCATGGAGGGGACTCACTCTGATTGGGAAATTAGCAGTATTGTGGTTTTGGTCGAGACCCAAGAGATCGCATGGCATTAGAATATTAGGCTAGGATGCTAAAGGTGGGATCTTTCGATGTTTGGCCTTTTGTTGATCATTGGGCTTTTTTTATTTTGCTGGTTTTCTTTGGTTTGGAGTCTGTAAATGGTTGCATGTAATTGGTTATCTGTATATTTATTTTGATTTGGGTCCAAGTGGGATGGGAGCTTTTGGTTTTGTTCTATTTCACCTTTTCTTTTCAAGGGCTTACCTGATAAGTGAGATGGTTGCATGCGCTGATGAATATTTCGGTTTCCTTGTTTTAGTTAGCCATTTTAATAACTTTTTTTTTTTGGTCATTTGAAGTAGGATAAATTGTTGGATGTATGGTATGTTATCATCATTTCATGTATGTTCCAACCATCCTTTTCTTTTGCAGTTTAAGTATTCTGTTTAGCAAGTTGCTATCTATTTTCTAGTTATCATGTTGTATGATCTTAATTTCTATACTTGTTTTGTTTGTACTTTATACCTTTAAGGACTCCAATAGATTGGTGGGATGTTATATCATTTCTATGGTGCTCTGCTGGGGTACGGAGAAAAATCTTCCCCCTTTTACACGGGAAACCGATTGCCATCATGATCTGTTTCTCCTTTTGATGCATGTTTTGAATATGTGTCTTAGTTATCGCATCGAGCCTATTATAGAAATCATTTTCCATTTTCACTTTTTCAACACAGGGTGAGACGCCATACAATATCAGTATTTGTTGGGGATGAAAGTGGCATGATAAATCGGATTGCAGGTGTCTTTGCTAGAAGGGGATATAACATTGAGTCTCTTGCTGTTGGCTTGAACAAGGACAAGGCTCTGTTTACTATAGTTGTCTCCGGGACTGAAAAGGTGTTGCGGCAAGTTGTTTCGCAGTTGCTTAAGCTTGTGAATGTCTGGAAGGTATTATCTTCATCTTGAATTTCCATTTTGAATCTCGGTAAATCTTCCTCTTCGTTGGGTAAAGTTCATTTTATCTATGGCCATCTTTGTTACTGCAATCTGAGCAATTTTGCTCATTTAGTTTAGTTCAGATTGGCACAACTGGCCCTATGCTCATCACTAAATTCGATGTTCTAGTTGATGTGGAAAATAATGATTTTTTTAAAAAATATCTTAGGTGCCATTTGCAGTGGAAGGATAATATGGCAATGTTTCTTCTTTCTACCTCTTGTTGCTATTAGATTCATTTCCTAGCTGAATGTTCTAATGTTTCATTTTTTTAATTAGCCAGAATGTCGGAATATTTTTATATGAAAATTTAAATTACTATTATATTTGTTGTCATGAAATACTTCAGTGTTAAGCCTGTCCATGTGCAATTGCAATTTTCTGGAAGGCTGGATATCGCATGGTTTCCACCTTCTGAGAGGTATTGTAAAAATGTCTAGTCTTCCTATTTTGTCCTTTGCAATTCAAATTGAATGGAAATATCATTAACGTATGCTATTTTTTCTTGGAAGGTAATATTGTTTGCTAATATGCTCAGCAAATGCACTTAAATATCAACAAATTGATATTAGTTGGATAGGCACTTACCAACATAACCAGAATTACAACGATAATTTGCATTCCAACTACCCTGTGGGAAAACTGTGTTTTTCAAGTTCATTTTACTTTTGCCTTATACACCATACAACACTTGTATGCTAGGTTGAAGATCTCTCAATGGAGCCTCAGGTAGAACGTGAACTGGTGCTTATAAAACTTAATGTGGACCCAAGCAAACGTGCAGAGGTAATTTATTTAATGTCCAGTTTTACATGCTTTCAAAAGAACCTGAATTTTCTTCTTCTAATAGCAGATGGCTGCACACAAAGCAACAAATGCAAACTTTAGAGCATTTTTATGTTAAGGGGTGTTGATGCAGTACGGACTAGGCCCAAGAAGGCAGTTGGGCCTAAACATTGACCCATGGATCAACCGGGTCCGTTGGGTTCGGCCATAAGCCCAATTGCCTGAGAGCGCTTCTATGGCACCTTTTATAATTATCCTATTGCTATTATCTCTTGTTTAATAGGATAAGGAAGTACTTGTTTTATTTAGTAAGTCTTGTTTATCAAGAATTAGGTTTATTATTCTATAAATAAGAGAGATCTCATTGTAGTTGTTTATGCTTTGATCTCAATATGCTTAGTCCTTTTTTGAAAGACGGTATTCTTGGCAATGCGAATGGTGCTACTATTGTCCGCATAAAGCAGAGTTTGATTGAGAGGAAATGCACCAAATTTCCGAAGTAATTGACGAAGCCATACATTTTCACTGCTTACGGAAGACATAGATTGATACTCAGCCTCATCGGATTATTTGGAAGGAGTAGGTTGTTTCTTGCATTTCTATGATATAATAGAGTTTCCAAGAAACATGCACCAGCTTGTAGTGGAACGGCGGATATTTGAACAACCAGCCTAGTCAGCATCAGCGTAGGCTTGTAACTATAATGAATTGGTGGCAGAGTAGAATATACCACGATTGAGAGTGCCTTTTATATACCGTAGAATGCAATATACTACATGTAGATGTGGCTTATGATTACTGTTGAATTGACTGACGGTGTGTACAGCGTGAGATATATCCGGCCAAGTCATTGTAAGGTAAAGTAGGCTGCCCACGAGATGACGAAAATGTGTTAGATCCTCAAGGGGCTCTCCGTCATCTTTCCCAATTTTAACATTGAGCTCTAAAGGTGTATCAAATGGCTTTATATTTTCAAGACGAGCTAATTTAACTAAATCCGTAGCATATTTTGATTGGCACACATGAATGCCTTTCTTCGTTCTGGATATTTCCAAGCCAAGGAAGTAAGTTAGGCATCCAAGATCTTTTATTTTAAAGGATCGCATAAGAGAAGTCTTGAGTTCAGATATTCCAATCACATCATTTCCACTTATAATCATGTCATCCACATATATCAGTAGAATGATATAGCCACGAGAGGTACGTCTGAAGAATAAAGAGCTATTATTTGGACTTTAGTAAAATTTTGCTTGAAGCATGGCTGATCGGAATTTCTCGAACCAAGCACAAGGGGCCTATTTGAGACCATATAGTGATTTCTTCAATTTACAGACATGCTTCGGAGGACAGGCATAAACCGTTGGTGGTCGCATATATACTGTTTCTTAAAGGTCCTCATGTAAGAAGGCATTCTTTACATCCATTTGCTGAGTGGCCAATTCCGGACAACAGCAATACTGAGCAAACAATGTACAGTTGTCATTTTTGCAACCAATGCAAAGGTTTCCTCATAGTCAATTCCATATTCTTGCATATATCCTTGTGCAACAAGGCATGCTTTATACTTATCCTGGCTCTTGTCAGAATGAACCTTGAGAGTAGAGACCCATTTATTGCCAATAATGGAAGCATCTGGTGGAGTGGGGACAAGATCCCTTGTAGAATTAGATTCAAGAGCTAATAGTTCTTCATTCATTGCATCGCACCAGCAGAGTATTTTTGAGGCCTTTGGATAGGAAGTGGGAACTAGAATAGGATCGAGGATGTGAGAAGGGCAGGAAGACCATATTTGTCACAGGGCACATAAATACAACTAGAGCGTCGTAATGTTGGAGGACAGGAAAAAAGTTATACTTGAAGAAGCAGAGGCTGGCAATATGGGTAGATTAGGTGGAGTAGCAGCTGGTGGTGTGAGTTTTGGATGCCGTGCATGGACTTGTGGAATGGGTGGTGGTAGAGGCATGGAGTCTAGGAAGTTTGGAAGGCATGAGACCTGCATAGGATGATTTTTTGAGCGAAGAGAGTAGAAGGGGATGTATTCTATGAACACAACATTGCGTCATATGCGAAGTCTCCTTTTTTGTAGATCATAGCATAGGAATCCTTTATGGCCATCATTATATCCCAAAAACATGCATTTTGCAGCCTGAGGAGAAAGTTTGTTTCTTTCAATGGACGGAAGATGAACAAAGCAAAGGCAATAAAATATCCTTAAGTGATCATGAGAAGGTGGTTTACCAAAGAGATATAAGGAGAGGTTTTGTGAAGGATGGAGGGAGGAATCCGATTGATTATGTGTACCGCTTGTGGGCTGCTTCACACCAATACTATGGAGGCACAAGTGCCTCTACGAGTAAAGTATGAACAGTCTCAAGGATATGCTTATTTTTCCGTTCAATGATCCCATTTGGTTGTAGTGTGTGTGAATAAGATTTTTGATGAATGATACCTTTTTTTAGATAAAAGTGATGAGAACGCTGAAGAGGTGTATTCACCACCAGAGTTAGAGTGAATTATCTTGATTTGAGTTAGGAATTGTGTATTAACCATGTGATAAAACTTTGTAAAGGTGGAAAACACATCGGCTTTAGATTTTAAAAAATAAATCCATGTATATTTGCAATGATCATCTATAACATAATATTTATAACCATTCCGACTCAAGTGAGGAGCAATTCCCAGACATCTGTATGAATCAAATCAAAGGGCTTAGTAGCATGAGAGTAATGAAGTGGAAAAGCAGCGCATAACTTTTACTCAAGTAACATTATTCACATTTAGAATTTGCAAAGGTAGAATGTGGTGCGATTGAAATCCAGAGATGGGGCCCACTAATGATTAGGTTGACAAAGGAGGTATGTGCATGTGTAGTGATGATGATTTGTTGCAGACCCTTCAAAAAATGCTTTCTAGATTCTAGATTGCAGTATTTGATGGCGAGTATACTGCGAGTAATCTTTTTTTTAATGGACGATCACACTGGGACACAGCAGCGAGAGATCACGATGGTATTTTGGGAGCAACAAGATGACGAAGGAGCGAAAACCCACAAAGCTTTGGAATATGGTTTTAATCAAACCAAAGAGGGGATTCTTCACAAGGAACCGTATCTTTGATACCATGTAAACCTATTTCAAATAGGTAGAAAATATAATACAAGGAAGAAGAGAAATTTAATCTCCCATGAGGGGATCGACGGCATTTTTTAGGATATAAATGGCCCAATCTGGGGCTGAGGTTACAATCAACCACAATCTAATAGCGCCTAAGAATAAAGAATAAAAGATCTAATGGCTACATAATTGGTATGTACATAGTCATTCCATATACACTGTGTTTGACTAGTATCTTTACAAGATCCAACGTTATTGGCATATTTTAGGCCCTTTTTATGTTTTAGGCTTGATGGGGGCCTTCTCTTGATAGGCCTGGTTTCTACAAAGGCAACTCCTCAAGCAAAGCCCCACATCCTGACAATGCACAAATTTGAAGTTGAAAGGAAAGAACAAGGTGTGACGTATGCTTTGGTGGCTAAATAAGTGCCAGATTCCAATGAAGATTGAAGCCATCTATTCCCCATGAGGTAACTCCATTACTTCATGATTTTTTTGATTTAATTCCTAGCAAGCTTCCACAGGAATTGCCGCCTATGCACGATATTCAAAATGCCATTGACTTGCTTCCTAGAGCATCTTTTCCTAATTTGCGTGCTTATCAGATGAGCCTGTCTGAACATGCTGAACTCAAAGGCAAGTGGATGATTTGTTACAATGGGGATATATTCAGGAAAGCTTAAGTCCATGTGCATGTACCTGCTCTCCTTGCCCCGAAGAAAGATGGAAGCTGGCGTACGTGCGTGGATAGTAGTACCATCAACAAAATCACTATAAAGTATCGCTTCCCTATCCCTAAGCTTGATGATATGCTTGATCTTATGCCTAGTGCTTCTATCTTTTCAAAGATATATCTTCGTAGCGTCTACCATCAAATCAGGATTAAGCTAGGTGATGAGTGGAAAACAGCTGTCAAAACTACAGATGGCCTTTATGAATGGTTGGTTATGCCTTTTGGATTGTCTAATGCTCATAGTACTTCCATGCGTGTGATGAATCAATTGTTGAAACCTTTCATTGGAAAGTTCGTGGTTGTTTACTTTGACGATAACTTGATTTATAGGAAATCGCGAGAGGAGCATCTTGATCATTTATGGATTATATTTCAACTTCTTCGCAAAGAGTGGTTTTATATCAATTTGAAGAAGTGCACTTTCATGAGTAACTCTGTGATTTTTCTGGGCTTCGTTATTTCTTCAAAGGGCATCGTGATGGATCCTTTTTAAGTGCATGCTATTCTTGATTGGCCTCCTCCGACTACTCTGACTGAAGTTTGTAGTTTTCATGGACTTGTTACTTTTCATAAACAATTCATTTGTGACTTTAGCAGCATCATGGCCCCACTCACTGACTGTATGAAAAAGGGCAACTTTAAATGAACATCTGCAGCTACAAAAGCATTTGAGAACATTAAGCAAAAGATCATGGAAGCATCCGTTTTACACCTTCCAGATTTTGACAAAGCTTTTGAAGTTGCTTGTGATGCTTCCAATGTTGGCATTAGCGGAGTTCTTAGTCAAGAAGGTCATCCAGTGGCATTTTTTCATGAAAAGCTAACCAATGCCAAACGCAAATATTCTATGTATGAGTTGGAATTTTATGCAGTAGTGTAAGCTTTACGACATTGGCAATCTTAGTGGGAAACGATTTTGTCCTTTATTTGAATCATGAAGTCTTAAAACATCTTAATTCCTAGCAACATATGATGGATTGTTGTGTTAAGTGGAATGCTTTTTTTTCAGTAGGTTACCTTTAGCCTCCGACAGAAAGCAGGCAAAGAAAATCTCGTGGCTGATGCATTAAGTCGTCAAAACACCTTCTCACTACTATGGCAGTTATAGTTCTAGGACTTGAGTAAGTGAAATAAGAGTATGCTACAGACAAAGATTTTAGTGTTTTTTATTCAGATCTTCTCAATGGCATCCTGGATAAAATCCACATTACAGCGTACATGATAGTTTCTTATTTAGGGGTACAAAACTTTGCCTTCATGTTACATCCATTAGAAAACATGTTCGTCAGTTGTATTCAGGAGGTTGTAGTGGTCACTTGGGACGTGATAAGACACTTGCTCTTGTGGATGATCGTTATTATTGGCCGCGCATGAAACTCAATGTGATCAGTATCTGTGAACAGGGGCGGAGGGAGGGGGGTTAAGTGGAAGCAACTGCCCCCACTCAACTTTGGATGATCATGTGAAGTATGGGAGTAGTTTATAGTCCCTTATAATTTTGCCCCCACTCATCTATTTTCTCTTCTACTTTTATTTACAATTTTATGAGAGAATTTAAAAAGGCCTTTGCAACTTACAATCTTTTCCTCCCTCTTTCTCTCTCAACATTTTTCCTTCACATCAATTTTGAAAAAGCCTATCATTGCAAATAGATTTGGCTATCTTGACTTTTCTTTAGATTGAATTTCAAATCCTTATCCATGATTGAGTCACAAAAAAAAAAAAAAGCCACTATAGTTAAAGGACCACTAAATTATATGGCTATTAAATCAAGTGCTAGTGAGATAATTTCATTTGGAATTCAAGTCGTTAAAAATTCAATCGCTCTTCTTAGTTTGCTCATCCCCAAATACTACTCAAATAGGAGTTAGTTCAACCTTATTGAGCATACGATTAAAAATATTATGTGCTCATTCTTATGGTGGGGCTAACTCTTATAGGAGGAAAATTTGAGCAAACAACTTAAAGGGATGGTGTTTATTCTGAGTAGCATGGATATTACACCTTCATTATTCATATTTTTGCAAGATTAGTAAATGACTATCAATGGTATGCTTTCAATCATTTATACTATTGCAAGCATTGTGGCCTATCATCAGTTGATTCCAAGTAATCAATGAATGGATTTTCAATCATTTACATTTATAACAGGCATTGTGGCTCATTAAGCCATCATAACTAGCCAATTTATTTATTTATCAATTATGGATGGATTTATTTTACACTTGACTAATCTGGCATGGGTCCTACTTTACTTTGAGTGAGATACAATTTTTAGTCTTAAATCAGTAAATGATTATTTTTAGCAGTTTGGATTCATTATGGTGAGCCATATTACTTTTGTAATTTAATTATCTTTAAAATTTTTGAGAAATTATAAGTTTGAAAGTGTTAGGTATTTTTAAATAGGATTTTATTTCTTTGGGTATTATTAAAAAAACTATGAAAAATAAATAAATATATTTTAAAATAATAAGCAAAAAAATTATAAAATTGATCCCCTCTAAAAAAAAATGGTTCCAAGCCTTTAGTCAACTATTGCTTGCACCCACTAAAAGAAAATACTGGCTCCGCCGCCGTCTATGAAAGATGTCGCACTTGTCGGTTGTCCAAGGATAACGAAAAGAATACAGGGTTATATCAGCCATTGTCAATTCCAAATGTTCCCTAGGAATATATAAGTATGGATTTTGTTTTAGGCTTGCCCAAGACTACCTGCAAGGTAGATTCAATCTTTGCTATTGTGGATCGCTCCTAAAAAATAGCTCATTTTATCCCTTGCAACACAACAGCAAATGCGTACAAAATAGCTCAGTTGTTTTTTAAGAAAATTGTTCGTCTTCATGGACTTATGAAGACAATCGTTTTAGATCATGACACCAAATTCATGAGTTACTTTTGGAAGACTTTGTGGGTGACAGTGATGACAAAACTCAATTTTTCTACTGCTTATCATCCTCAGACTAATGGACAGACCGAAGTTGTTAATCGGAGTCTTGGTTAGTTATTATGGTGCCTTGTTCGTGACAATACTTTTACTTGGGGTTAGTTCTACCCGTGGCTGAGTTTGCTTACAGTAATTCAGTCAACCGTTCCACAGGCATTTCTCCATTTGAAGTAGTTGCAGGTGTTCGTCCGCGTTTACCTATTGTTCTTGTTCCCTTACCTCTTGAAGTGTGCCTTAGTGCTGAAGTAGATAATTTCATCAAACACATGCAACAATGACATGATAACGTTTGACATCATATCGCTATTAGCAATGAAAGTAACAGAGTTAATGCAAACAAGCACCGTTGTTTCCTCGAGTTTTCTAAAAGTGATGGTAATGGTTCGTATCCATCTAGCAAGGTTACTACTTGGCGCAAGTAAAAAACCGCATCCTTGGAATGCTGGCCCATTCAAAGTTTTAAAGAAGCTCAGTTCTTATGTTTACATGTTGGTAATACACGTTGGAATTACCACCAAATCTTGGTATCAGTCCAACATTCAATGTTGTAGACCTTACACTCTACCATGGCCATGACAATTATGAAGATTCTCAAGAACATGCAATTGTTTTGCCAGCTCCTCCTCTAACTGAAGATAAAATTGTTGATGTTCTTGATGATCAGCTTGTTTCTACATGTCAAGGAGGATATCAAAAATTTCTTGTCTGGTGGCAAAATCACCCCATCTCTGATGCTACTTGGATTACTGCATCTGACTTCCAGCGCTTGAATCAAGATCTTTGAATCTAGATCTTTATAAACATTATTAAGCTATTAACTCGTCGGAGTCGAATTTTTTCAAGACAGAGAGAGTTGATGCCGTACGGACTCGGCCCAAGAAGGCAGCTGGGCATAAACATTGACCCACGGACCCACGGGTCAACTTGGTCCATTGGGTTCAGCCATAGGCTCAGTTGGTTGAGAGAGCTACTATCGCACGTTTTATAATTATCTTATTACTATTATCTCTTGCTTAATAGGATTGGGAAGTGCTTGTTTAATAGGATTAGGAAGTACTTGTTTTATTTAGTAAGTCTTGTTTATCAAGAATTAGGTTTATTATTCCATAAATAAGAGAGATCTCATTGTAGTTGTTTATGCTTTGATAATTAATAATATTCAGATTGGGTTTTCCGTTTAGTTATGGTGTGTTTCTTGGTTATGTTTGTGCCTTAGGCAGGAATCTATCGTAGATTTGATTAATCCTTCAGCAGAGTGGTATATTTTATCGATCGTGGATCATAGCTGCTCCAGGTGTGATAATTGTTGGTTGAATCTGCTACTTAGGCTTCTGCCATCAATTGCTACGGTTCTCCTAATTACCAATTTGCTGCTATTAATTCAATTTTTTTTATAAGTAGTTTCAAATTATTTCCATTTTTTTGAAAAAAAAAATCATTTCCATGTATTGGAATATGTTAATTCATAAACTAAGCAAAATTTAATCTACAAACTATGAGTATTCTTGGGGTGTTGTTGCTCTGCATATTTAAGGTATATTGAGACATATTTCCATTCATGTGGGGTTGATTGCCAGTGCTCCAAATCAGAGAACTCTAGGTGCCACTATGGTGGTGGATGCTTCAAAAATTCTATAGACCATGTCTTTCAAAATGAGAAATCAGCAATTATCAATATAATGGTGATGGTCTTCCTATTCTAGACATCTTTTGGTGTCTTTATCATCATGTGGCCAGGAGATTAGTGAGAGAGAGAGAGAGAGAGAGAGAGAGAGAGAGAGAGAGAGAGAGAGAGAGAGAGAGAGAGAGATTGCTAGTAAGAAAAGAATGTTGCACCTTTGACATGTGGAAGAGATATGGCACCTGACAAGAGATGGTGGTGAATGAAGTGACAATCAATCTCATTGTGTTTTGTGTGTTCATGAAAGGCAATATTGGAGGCAATCTAAATAGCATATGTTTTGTTTGAATAAAGAGGAGTAGCCTTCTTAATAACCACGTCTAATTTGGAGAGAAGTAACCTTAATCAAATGAGTTCACTAGTCACTAAGGGCAAATTGATATTCACCTTCAACAGATGAGTTGGATACATTTGCTTCTTATGTTCCCATGTGATCAAAGATGTGCTAAGTGACATTTAACACAGACGATAGTTGAATGGAATTGGATGTCCCCAAAAAGGTCGATCATCCTCTCTTAATAAGAGTGAGTTGCCTTCGATAAGCACAATTACATACAAATAGAATAATCTATACAAGGAAATAAAGGTATCCTAGTTGACCAGATCTTATTACACATAAGTATGGGCCTTTGGGCATATGATACATTGGGCCTTAGGGGTATGGTACAGTGATCTGCTAACATCGCCCCTCAAATTGATGTTAGTGAATCAATAAGCATTAATTTGGCAGATAAGAACTGATGTCGTGGGCGAGGAAAACCTTTGTTGAAGATATCAGTAATCTATAGCGCGGAAGAGATGCGTGGAAGTGAAATCACGTCACACAGATATTCATCGCGAATGAAATGGCAGTCAACTTCATTATGCTTCGTATGTTCATGAAAAACCGGATTTTCTGTTATCCGAATAGCACTTGTGTTGTCAGCGTGTAGAGTGGTAGGTATGGTTTGAGCAAAACCGAGATCAGGAATTAGTTCATGAAGCCATAGTATTTCAGAGTAAGCAGCAGACTAGCACGATATTCGAACTCGGTTAAGGATTTTGAGATTTTGTCCTGTTTCTTAGACTTCTAGGAAGTCGAGGCATTTCCAAGGTACATACACCAGCTTGTTGTGGAATGGAGGGTGTCAAGACACCCAGCCCAATCAGCATCTGAGTAAGCAATTAGGTTAAGTGGATTGTTGGCAAGAAAAAATAGGCCTCGAGTAGTCGTATCAAGTAGGTAATGAATAATGCGGCGGACACCTACCAAGTGAAGATGACGCGGCTCGGTCATAAACTAGCTGACAAGATTTACAGCATAAGAGATATCTGGTTGAATATTGGTTAAATAAATTAGATTGCCAACTAACTGTCAATATAACGAGGGATCAGGAAGAAAATCTCCACTATCCTTTGTAAGTTTCAAATTTACTTAGAGAGGAGTATTGACAGGGGTTTGATTGTTGAAGTCCAGCCAATTCAATTAGATCAAGCGTATACTTGTGCTGGTCCAAAATGATGCCTTTCTTAGATTGATGAACTTCGAGGTCTAAGAAGTATGTCAAAGGGCCCAAATCCTTCATATGAAATTTTGATGCAATGACTTTTGAAGTTTTGAAATCATTTCATTGTCGGTTCATGTGATAATGATATCATCCACTTAAAGAAGCAAGACAGTAATGCCACTTGTGGTATTATGAAGATGCCGCGAAGGATCATAAGGACTTTGCATAAATGCTAAGGATACAGTGCTTCACGAAATTTCTCAAACTAGGCTCAAGGAGCTTGTTTAAGATCATAGAGAGAGTGGTTGAGTTTTAGCAGTGGTTGATGAAACTGAAGTTGGGTATCCTTTTGGAAGGTGCATGTATACTTCTTCTTTAAGATCAGCATGAAGGAATGCATCTTTACATCTAATTGAAAAAGAGGCCAAGCCTGAGAGGCTTCAACTGCAATAATCATTCGAACAGTGGTGATCTTAGCTACCAGGGCAAACGTCTCATCAGTCAATATCATAGTCCCGTCGATTGCTGAGGGCAACCAAGCGTGTCTTGTATCGGTTTAAAGTACCATCGGACTTTAATTTGACAAAAAATACCCATTTACAACGAATTGGACGTACAGTAAGCAGACAACTGACAACATCCCATTTATTATTAGCTTTAAGAGTATCTAATTCTTCTAACATCGCTTATTGCCGATATGCATGTTTCACAGCCTAAGAATAGGTGATAAGAATAGTAACAAAAGCTAAGGTGGAAAGTAAAGATGTGTGAGAAAACCTATATCCATCAGGAGGTCGAGAAATGCGAGTAAAGCGGCGAAGAGCTGGTGGTGGATCAGGTGTTGGATCAAGTATATTGGAATCATTGGAGGTTTGATCAGGTGGATCTTGAATGGGCTGTATCATGGCCCTTGTTGTCCTTTGTTGGCGGTACACATGCGCAAGATTAAATCGTTTGGAAGAAGATAAGGTTGTATCTGTTTTAAAATCGGGTAAGGAAGCCATAGGAAAATTGATTGAAGAATCCATATGATGAGGAAAGAAAATTTTGTTTCAAAAAAATACAACATTTCGAGAAATCCAAATCCTTTTTACCAATGGATCATGCAAAGAAACCCTTTTTGGTGGGAAACATAGCCAAGAAAGGCTGATCGGACAGATTGAGTAGACAGATTTGTACATTCTATCTGCGGAAGATGAACAAAACACACACATCCAAATGTTGAAGATGTGTATATATAGGTTGAGAATCAAACTGACGAAAATATGGAGATTGGTTATTCAATTTATAAGAATGAAGTCTATTATAAGATGAACAACAATTGTTAATGCTTCACACCAAAAAAAGGGTGGAACGGATGATTCAATTTAGAGACAATGAACCACATCTAGAAGATGATGATTTTTCGGTTTAGCAATCCCATTTTGTCGAGGAGTATATGGATGTGTTCATTGGGAGATAATTCCCTTGTTTTGAAGAAACTCTTGAAATTTGTGGGACACATATTCTCCCCCAGAGTCTATCTAAATCATTTTTACGCAAATCGAAAGTTGGGTTTCAACTTAAGATAGAAAATTTTAAAACGCATCAAACACTTAGGATTTAGCCTGTAAAAAATATACCCATGTAAAACGAATATGATCTTCAATGAACGTTATGACGTATTGGTTTTGTGAATGAGAAATCACTAGTGTAATTCCCCATACATCACTATGGACTAAATCGAAGTAGTGTCCGGCTATAGAGTGATTGTTAGAAAAAGGTAAGGTTTTACTTTTTCCCAATTTACAAATAGAGCAATCTAGATTAACATCAGAATTAGAAAACTGCATTTTATTAATCAGACCAGAATTCTTTAAGGATAAAAAAAAATATTTGAATGAGGATGTCCTAATCTCTTGCGTCACAAATGCACATTATTTTGAAACAAACAGGAAAAAACATAGATTTATCCAATTGCTGTGTAGGCAAACAACGTGGAAACAAATGCCCGCTTTTATTCCCCTTTGCAATCACCGTCCGCATCCTCTGATCCTGCACAACACAACTAGAAAAAAAAAGGAGACATTACAATGGTTATCTATCAGCTGATCAACAAACAATAAATTTGTAGAGAGGCCAAGAGAGAAGAAAACATTGGTTAAGGTAGTGAGTGTGGAATATCTCCGATGGCTGAGTTAGATAAATGCCTACCATTAAGTAGGAGCGGCTGCCAAAAACCATTCCACACCAAAGGGGTATAAATGGCCAAGATTGAGGAAAAGCATGCACCGTGCACACTTGTGTCGCCTCATGCACGGCAACGTGCCCGACGGCTTCATGGCGACGTGCCTAGGTCTGAACGCACTGCATAGGGTAGGAGGGGCTGCCAAAAACAATCCCCCACCAACGGGTAGCCTGTACTTGTAACTTTCCATTATATGGTTTAACATTAGAAAGGAAACGAGATGAAGAAGTCATATGATTTGATGCACCAGAATCGAAGTACCACATGGAAGAGAATGATGAAGATTTACCTGAGATTCCAAGGATGGAAAAGGCTTAAAGGATCATTTGCTATATCATTTCAAAAGTGATGGAGTTACTGGACATGGTAGGCTGCGAAGACACAGATGAGGGTGGAGCAGATGCCGTACTTTGAGAATCAAATGAGGAAGTTATGGCAGTGTATGTACGGCAGGTGTGGTTCTGTGGCCGTTTCATGCATTTAGTTTTTATATGCCCTGCTTCCTTGCAGTAGTTTACACCGAGAGGAGTAATAACCGAATTTCTTACAACTGTAGCACTGAATTTTGCTAAAATCACAAGATGCAGGTTCATGACCTGAGGGCTTCCCTTTTGCTGCATATGCAACATTAATTGTGCCGCTCGAAGACTAATGAGAAAGTTGTTGTTGAGTGAATATGCGTTGTTCCTCGCGAAGAACTTTGTTAAGACATGTCTCCAAGGAGGGAGATGGATGATGGCTCATTAGATTAGAGTGGACATTCTCAAATTCAAGTCTAAGTTTCATTAAGAATTGATCCTGTTGACTAGTCTTATGAACTTCCTGAATACCAAATAAAGTGGCTCCCATGATGTTGGCATATGCAATATTGGCAAACTTAGTCCAAAAAGTCAGGAAGCCAGAGTAGTAATCTTGGACAAGAAGACTTCCTTGAGAATACTGAGCAATTTCATGTTCTAATTGAAACCAGTAAGTTGAATTCTCTTGGTGATAAATACGTTTTAGGTATGCCCACCCGCATTTCTTCAGCAATTTTGTAGGGCTTTAGATGAATTAAAAATTGGGGGTCCATTGACCCTAAAAGTCAACTCATAATCTGTGCTTCCTTGGTTTCTCAGTCTTTAAGTTTTTCATTTTCTGTTGGTTTTTTCACAGAACTAGAAATGTGACCCCACAATTTTTTACCTTTGAGATACAGTTCAAAGTGGTATGGCCATGAAGCACAATTTTTTTCATTAAATTTGATCAATTGTAACTCAGATTTTTCCATCGTAGAAAAATATGTCAGAAGTCAATAAGTGATCAAGACACTGAGTGATGAAGGCAGTAAGGCAGAACAATCACTTGGTTCAATTCAGATTGAATTGATATGACCAGAATTTCAAAAAGACAGCAGCAGTTACTTAAAGCAATGCAGCCAAAATTGACATGAACCTAATTTAGATTCTTTTGAGCAGAATAGATCTGTAAAAAAATAGCAAAACAAGCCTGACAACCCAAGGTTTTGCACAAACAGGTCCTGACGAACCAAAAATTGCACTCAGAAATGCAATGGGGCCCACAGTTGATTCAATCTTCCTGAGCCAGGGTCAAAGGTGGATGCTAGGCCAAATCTCTTAACAAATAGTCCAAAAAAATAGCAATGGATAGCAAAATCAACAGCCCAGTACTCAAAACAGTGTGCAGATCTGAAATCTACAATGAAAACTTTAATAAAAAAATCTAGGCAACCCAAATTTTGTGTACAGGCAAGACAGTGGGGCCTATTGATGATCCAATCTACCAGATCAGGGAGCAAAGGTAGATTCTTGACAAAATTATCTAACTAACAGTTCAAATTTTGTAGCAATCGGAAACTTGTCCAAGAAGATTAATGGCTGTGATGAAAAGAAACTGCAGAAATTAAGAAACCCAAGCTGTGATCAAAAGTCCTACCTTTGATCTTCAAAAAATTTTGAAAAAAAAAAAAATCCAAAACCTGAGGAAATCCAAACGACCAGATCTTGGTTGCTTTCTGATGATGCGATGATGATCCTATGTGAGCCACTGTTGATCATAGTAGCCTTCCTTCACGAGATGCCTTCACAGAGAGATCTTCAACTAAGGAGATGAAGATCAATGAAGAAGAGGGTCTCTAATACGATGACATTTAACACAAACAATAGTTTAATGGAATTAGATGTCCCCAAAAGGTCGATCATCCTCTCTTTAGAAGAGTGAGTTGCCTTAGATAAGGCACAATTTCAATCAATTACATACAATTAGAATAATCTATACAAGGAAATAAAGCTATCCTAGTTGACCAGATCTAATTACATATAATTATGGGCCTTTGGGCCTATGATGCATTCGGCCTTGGGTATGATACAGTGATTTGCTAACACTGGGCAGTGGGGACATGCACCAACCAATTGTAGAATGTTTGCAATCAGCACAACCTACTCAATTTGCAATTGCATAACCACGAATGTGTACAGGAGATGATGAAGGATAAATCAATCTAGTATTAATAGTGAAAGTGCAGGTAGTAGATCTCACCAAGTCCTTTGAAGGGGGGGGGGGGGGGGGGGGGGGGCGGGTGGTGGAGATAGGACTATTCGAAATTCTTCCCCAATTATGAGATTAAATTCATATACAGGTGTCAATTTGAAGCAATACTAGATTGAAAATAGAGTTTAACGTGGAAGCACAAATTAATCAAGTGAAATGCTCAAGTTTGTGGTTTGTGTGTGCTAGTAATATCAAGATATTCTAATTGAATTGAATCAAGTTGATTTAGCACAAACACATAGGAGTATGATTATCAGTCAGTAAAGCATCCACCACAAAATGAAATAGTTCACAAGACAGAGGATTTATAATGGTTCAGTCTCAGACCTACATCCACTTTCAAGAGCAAGCACTCTTGGTTCCACTAATGATGGGATAACTACACAAATACACCTCTTGCAATAGTTTTTGATACGGTGGTTTGTCTTCCTCCAACAGGATTTTTGATGTGGTGGTTCATCTTCATCTAGATACAACAGATAAATGAATATGAAGGGAGCACCCAAACATAAAACTAGTTACCATAGCCTTGGTTGATACTCTTGAAGCTTGAATGAAGATCTCCAAGCTTTAACCTCTTGTAATTTCTCCTTGGTGATGTTGATCTTCCAATGAGTGCACAGCCAAGGGAAGAGGTTTTAGGATCTAAGAAAGTTAGGTTTGTTCTAAATTGAGGTTAGGGCTTTCCTAGATGGGTATCTGCTCTATTCTCAAGAATAAAACATTTGAATGATCTTAGATTGAAGAGGAGATGGTGGTTGGAGTTTCGTACAGTTGCTCTAAAGATATTCCAGAGAGTGCCATTTTATGTGGTGAAGAAAAGTGCTTCTCTTAAATAGACATATGCTCCAACGGATGGATCTACGGCTAGGCTAAAGTTTGACCAGGATCCGAATTTTATCCATATGTCATAGAATAAAAGCTGGATGGCTAAAGTGGAAACTAGCTTCTAGAGTGTTTTGTGACAGACGAATGCTAACGAAATTGAAGGACAAATTTTATAGGACAGTGGTTAGACTAGCTATTACCTATGGAGCAGAATGTTGGCCAATTAAGAAGACACATATTCATAAGATGGATGTAGTGGAAATGAGAATGCTTAGGTGGATGTGTGGTAAAACTAGGAAAGATAAAATTAGAAATGAGTGCTTTCGAGAGCATTTAAGGGTAGCACTAATAGGAGATAAGATTAGAGAAACCCATTTAACATGGTTTGGGCATGTTGAGCATAGGCCGGTAATGGCACCGATGAGAAAAAGTTTGGCTATACACGTGGATGGCCCATCAAGAGGTAGGGGTAGGCCGAAGAAAATATTGATTGAGGTCATTTATTCAGATTTGAAGAAGTTTAACTTATCGAAGGATTGGCTCAAAATAGAATGAAATAGAGAAATATAACTCATGTAACCGACCCCAATATGGTTGGGATAAGGCTTTGATGATGATGATGATGATGATGATGATGATGATGATGATAACAGCCAGTCCTACGGCTTCGCCATAATTCCTTCTACAGCTTAACTGTACAGAGCTTACGGCTTAACCGTAAGGTTAGTTGTAAGACAAAAAGCCCAATAATCATTTTCTGGATTGTGAGCCATCGGTTCTTCAGCTTAGCCGTAAATCTTTCTACGGCTTAGCCGTAAGGTTAGCCGTAAGCCAAAAAATCCCAAAAATCATTCTCTAGATTGTGAGCCATGGGTTTTTCGGCTTAGCCGTGATCTAAGCCGTAGATATCAAAAAAATAGATTTTTAGGAAGAGTATTTTCCAAGACAAACGAAAATTTTCTAGGGTTTTTCTAATTAAGTATGAGGGGTCAAAATTACCTTGGCACTCATGAAAATCTTCCAATTAATGGACTTGATCTTCCCTGATCTTCCTTGATCGAACTTGATGACCGGTCTTGATTCATATTTGACTTGGACTATGACTTTGGACACAAAATTGACAACAGAGATCAGTGTTAATCTTACTAGTTGCATAGATATCATAAACAATGCTATGGACACCGCTGTAACATAATCATACTTAACAGATAGATCACATTTACAACATATAATCAAATATTACAACAAGCAGTGTGGACCTTGGGGCTTGGGCTGTGGGCCTTCTATGCATAGTTTAGAATAGCGGGTGATATGGTTTGTATCAGACAATAGGTATTGGTATTGTATTTGGCTGAATGGATGAGTGTATATTTATTGGTTTTGGTTTTGGTACCCTAAAATATATATTTTTATCAGCAATCGAGGAATTTTGTTGAAGAAGGAGACAATTACAACTTAGCTAAAACAACCACGAGAACAACTTTCAAATTGTTACTGGTAGAGGAGAAATGTATCAGCCACAAACAACAAAATAGAAGCACTCAAATTACATGATCTATGCTCAGCTGAACATTCTACCATCCCATTTCTAGATCTATTAGTATGTTGAGATGAGACATGCATTTCAGAAATAAGATAACGAATTTTGTCGAAAAGGAATCTTATTTTCCATGGCCCCCTTTATGATTTCACTCAAGATAAAGAATTACCTAAGTCACTCTCCACACTAAGATAATGATGAAATGAGGAATGATAAATGCGAAGAGCTCTAGAAAATTGCCATAACTCTTACTTCATTTGAGTCTTGGATCCCTACGTGTTTAGAGAACATATATAAACTTCCCGCTTATGATTTCTTAGAATGCCTCCAATGCCGGCCAACCCGCTTTGCCTTTTGTTGCTCTATCCACGACGTTGAATTTAGAACTCTATACAATGGAGAACACCAAGATAGAACCTTTTTTCTTCTTCAAGGCACCCGTCTTCATACAAGCTCCCCAATTTTTTTATAATGTAATTTATCTTGACTTTTTGGGAAGGGGCCATGCCCTTCTTAATTTTTCCCTTTTTTCCAGTGAGGTGTTTGTGCCTTCTTGAGGTGTTGTCCTCCCATCTTTTTCCCTTTTTGTATATACGAGTTATGATTAAAAAAAAAATCTTAAGATTTGAAAATTCTTTTCTAGCACAAGCCAAAAGTATTGGTGCTATCATCTCGTCATTTGAAACATCGGCCAAATATCAGTATTGACAGATATTTTCCCCAAATCCTGGCATTCCCTTAGGTGATACAGATTGAAAAAAAAAAAAAAAGGGAAAAAAAGCAGCATTTGTATTGCATGGATGTTGTACATGGGGTAAAAAAAGAAAAGAAGAATCTAAAGAGGGAGATTTAGATAGAGGGAGGAGGGGGAGAGGAGTGGAAAAGGAAGGCGTACCTGGATAAAGTAGTCGTTGCAGTCCCACCTCTGGTTGAAGCAGTCTTGCCTCCCGCTGCCGCTACCAGGTCTTCCCCCCCACCCCACAAAAAAAGAAAAAAAAAAAAAACCCAACTCCTCTTCTCCTTCCCCTTCCCCTTTCCATTTTATTCTTCTTTTTCCCCTTGCCCTCATTCCCTCCCCTTTTCTGTTTTGAGCAAATGCCCCTTTGGTTTTAAGGTTTCTATTACATTTTTTTTCTTTATACTCAACAAACTGGTATGATGTGTTACACTCACTCATGTAACTTTCCAAGTATTACTCGTTGAGTGCTTGAGTTGCATACATGTATGTAACTTAAAACTTGCCACTTTGTGAGCCCCGCAATGGAGCCACATGCATAAAATCTAAATTGCTCAAAATAATTCCCTCTATCATATGAGGCCTGAGAAAGTTTCACTCTAATTGAAGATTGGCCTACCGTCAGATTAATCAGTTGATCAAATGAAAATAAAATTAATCAATCTATGAGCAATACGAAGGGGCAAAATTTCACAAAAATCTGATATTGGGCCATCCCTATTTGAGTGAAATTTGGCCATACCCCATGCATAAAGGGGAAATTAATTTTAAGTTTTATATGTTGGCCATTTTGGGGCCCACAAGATTTTGAAATTCATACTTAGAATTTTTTAATTTTTTTAAAAAAACTTTTGTTCTTTAATAAGGCCCATTCATCACTGATGAAAAATCTAACCAATCACAATAAATGTCTCCCTTTTGAATCAACCCTACAAATTTTACTCCATTAGAAGTTGTCCAACTTCATATTGATCACTACCTTCAAAAACTAGAAATGCTAACAAAAAAATGAAAGTAAAAAAATAAATAAATAAAATACTAAGATTAACTTATCAGCTGTGGTTATTCTCACTTGATGAATTGTTTAAATTGTAAGATTTGATTAAACAAATTTCAAATCTTAAGAATAACAGGTGAATACAAAGATTCAACTATAAATTGTATTCATCACATAGATACAAATCTTTTCTGTAGGATTCGATACAAATGGTGAGATTTGGGATATGAATCATATGATTCTGACAACAATGGTCTAGATTATTGGACAATGGGTTCCTTATGTATGGAATTTCACATAGAGGCAAACAACAGTTTAAAAACTGAGAAACTTGACTTGGAAGATCATTGAGACTAGAACTCCCATGAGCCTGGACCAGTACTTGGATCAAATTCTTGCTCACCTGACAAGGTGACTTACCAAGTGCAGTCGAGTTGACTAAGCCAAGGCAAGCTAAAGCAAGTTTTTGAAAAATTAGGGCGAATGATAGCTAGAATAAGATTCAGTTCCTAAGATAATAATTATGTATCTATCTTTAATAGATTATTACCTCTTTCCAGTCTGTTTTTCTCGAATGTTTATTCTAAAGAAATTTTCTCATCATCACTGATAAGAAAAACCTATGTAGAATAGACTGTATAATCTGAATCTGGAAGTAGAAATCCCCAGTTGGCAATTAGTTGATTGAACCTGCTGTGGGCTTGATTCAGTTTAGCCCTAGAACAAATTCATCTGAATTGTCCATGAATCAATTTCCATTAGAATTGTTCATTTACAATCCTTTCCAGCAGTCAGCAGAACCAAGAAAACCAGGAAATTAGAGCTTCTTCAGCAACATTTAATGACTAATAAATCCTAACACTCCTAGTTTCAATTCTGCCACTCATAAATGTGTACAACTTAAAGCTCTTTTGATCTAAATGCCCTTTTTCTTCTCCCAATATCATTAGGACAGTATGACTCCAATAACTGATGAGTGATAGCTCTTATTGATCCAGCCTGTAAGTGGGTTATATGTTCTCAACTTGGGCTCAGGTAGGTAATAACTCTTAAAGCACACCCAATTCAGGTCATTTAAGCATTGTTTCACACATCAAACATGGTCTTCTCTAAAGAAATGAGGAAAAAAAAAAAAAAAACTTCTAAAGGTGCCGGTCTGCACAATACATGCAGACCATTTGTTCTTGGTAGCTCCATGCTTGTCATTAATCAAGTCGAGTCAACCCAGCAAGTATCCGTTGATGAAGCTCTTAGTTATTTTTGCATCTATTGTTGTCTTTTTTGAAATATCCAAAATACTTATTTCAGAAAAGATGTTCCATGTTCGTCAACCTTGAAACTTTTCTGTCATTGCTTTTTTATTTTCTAATTTCTCCTCCCAAGTTTATGGCACTCACTGCATCTTGCTTAGTTTTGATCTACAGGTGATGGAGCTGGTGGATATTTTCAGAGCTACAATTATTGATATTTCAGAGCATTCACTAACTATTGAGGTGAACCTTCTTGAGTTTTGCTCTCCTGTTAAATTCACCCTCTGTCCTCCTAGTCTTTTCTCTGTAGATCCCCTGACAACCTAAAGCATTTGGTTTGTTGTAATATGGACATCTCAGGTGACTGGTGATCCTGGAAAGATTGTTGCTGTTCAGAGAAATCTTCGCAAGTTTGGAATTAAAGAAATAGCAAGAGCTGGAAAGGTCATTTGCCTGCATACCTGTTTGAATGCTTTTCTTCATACCTGAGCACTGATAGTTTTGGGTCTTACAGATTGCCTTGAGACGTGAAAAGATGGGTGCAACAGCTCCTTTTTGGAGGTTTTCCGCAGCATCTTATCCAGATCTTGAAGGCATAATGCCTGTACAACCCATTCCTGGGTCACCTGGCAGTACATTTAGTAGCAATTCAGATATGCAGTCAGGGGTAAGCATTGCTTCACACCATCATCAGAGAAGCTTTCTTTTTTACCCAAAAGTGGCTCTGAATTTTTTTTCCTCTTTTTGTCTAGATTGGGTGAGTGGTAGTACATGTGCGAACCTGCCCCGCCCAGGGATTGACCCCTGGGTGGCTGTGTGATAGGAGACACACCTTTCCACTGGGATGTCTTCTGTGTCTCGGCTTGGAACTTATTCCATTTATGCTGCTTAGGTTCATAATTTTTCTTCCAGTTTAAAAGACGTTGCCCATTGTAAATTTGTAGGGCACATGTCTCTGTAGTCATTCAAAAGGCCCTTAATATATCACTTACGTTTTTTCATGTTTAATTTACGAAGTTCTAATGTTTTTAACATCGTCAATCATATGCATATGCATATTTAAATCATCTTATACATGTTGGAGTTTTGGAATTGCTGGGGGTGCTCCTTAGCTCATCTCTTGCCTGTGTTGTTCTTTGATATGCACATTTCTGGATTACAGATAAAAAAATTGGATCTGAATATCCATCTTGTTTTTCATATGAAGGCTTTCCCATGCCTATCATCAAAAAACTTTTGCATCCATGTGTTGTGACGGTGCCTGTAGTAGTGTAGTACAGCCAGCTGAGTCCCTCTTGTTTTTTGTGTGTTTTCATTCTGTGTAATTTTTCTTCCTCTAGTGAAAGTTTATGTTACCAATCTCCTCCCTGCAACCCCAAAACAACCAAAAAAAAAAAAAAAAAAGAAAAAAAACAGTTGGCTGAGTCCCTGCGGACTCAGATTCGGTCTGCACCAAGCACACTTTTCATTAGAGTTGACTCTTGAGTAGTGACTAGTGACTATGTCTGTCATGGATACCAAGTTCTAAAACTATGGTTGACTGACAGTATATCTGAGTTCTGTTTCTTTATTGGCTTACAGAAAAAATGCTGCCTGTTTCTTGATATTTGTTCCTACAATAGTTTAGTTTCTGTATCGAATTCTATTATAAGTTGAAGTTTTCATGAAGGGAGGTGATGTTTATCCTGTGGAGACTAATGGTAATGGGAGTTTCTGGGCAAATCAAGTGCTTGATGCTCACTGGGGTGTGCTTGATGATGATGTAAGTATATATTCCTTTCTGCTCAATGGTAGTCTTGTGAAATATTCTTTTCATTTATGTATTTATACTATTGTGCTAAGGAATTCAGTGCTTTGAATCCAAGATTAATGACAACTAGATCAATGTTATTTCCTCAAAATGTGGCTATTGATGATTAAAAACTTGAATCATGCTCCATGATTGTCTGAACAAATGTGTTGGACTGAATAGTAAATCTCTGAAGTTCTCAGATTCACATATTAGGAGTTTGTTTGGATCCATGAAGATTAACACACCCACCTGCGCGTACACAAAGTTTTACTACTGTCAGATTTCTAAGCTTTCTCTGTTGGCGAGGCAGCCTGCCTTTTAGGGGCTGCTGTTGCTTTTTTCCTTTCTTTCCTCTGCTCTACCCCTTCTTTTTGAGGGGCTTTTTGTTTCAGTATATTTTTTGTATACTGTGAAGTCCTTTGAGAATCTAATTCAATCACTGTTTAAAAAAAAAAAAAAAAGAAAAGAAAAGAAAAGAAAAGAAAAGGAGTGTAAAATTATAAATATTGTAATTTATTATTTATTTATTTATTTTATAGCAAGATTGTAGTATTCTTATTGTTTAACAAATTCTAAAGAATACATGAAATTCTGAGTTGAACGTTTTGGCAAGATTCAAACAAATGCGGACACCAAAGTTTGACTATCACCAAAGAAAGGAGGGAGTTCACTACCTTTCTTTTTCTTTTGTTGATTAGCTTCTTGTGTTGTATGCTGTTTCCTGCTTTTTCTTTTTTTCTCTTTTATTTTTGTTTTGAAATAAAATTTACCTTTATAAAAAAAAAAGTTTGACTATCATCATCATCAAAGGCTTGTCCCCAACTATGTTGGGGGTCAACTACATGCATTTCTATTTTGCATTCCAGTCTATATTGGACCAAATCCTCAAGTAGATTGCACTTCTTTGGATCTTTAACTCTACTCCTTCCATTCATGTACTCAGCCTACCCGTTTTCCTTGAGGAGCCATCAATTTCCATGGATAAATGTTTCCTCACTGGCGCTGTTGTTGGCCTATGTTGGTACTATCCTAACCATGCCATACAAGTCTCTCTTCATTTACACCTGTTGAAGCTACCCCTACATGCTCATAAGCATACTCATTTCTGGCTTATCTTTCCTAGTTTACTTTTACCACACATCCATCTCAATGTTCACGTATTCACATGTTTGCTACAAATTTCGCATGTGTTGGTTTTTGATCGGCCAACATTCTACTCCATAGGAACTAAAGTTTGAACTTATTTTCAAAATCAATAAAATAACAATATCATCATCAAAATTCTAACTCCCCAAATAGATTGCACTTCTTCAGATCTATAACTACTACTTCCATTCATGTCCTTGGCCTAACCGTTTTCCTTGAGGAGCCATCAATTTTCATGGATAAACTTTTCCTCACCAGCACTGTTGTTGGCCTATGTTGGTACTGTCCTAACCATATCAAACATATCTCTCGTAATTTACACCTATTGATGCTACCCCTACATGCTCATAAACACACTCATTTCTGATTTATCTTTCCTAGTTTTACTTTTACCATGCATCCATCTCAATGTTCACATAATCACATGTTTGCTACACATTTTACGCATGTGTTGGTTTTTGATTGGGCAACATTTTGCTCCATAGGATCTAAGGTTTGACCATATTTTCAAAATCAATTAAATAATACTATCATCATTAAAATTCTAACATGGTTAAGCTTTTTTTGTCTAGATCAATATAGATGGATCTAATTCCTTGCATGCTTTGTTCTGTACCCCAAACACGTAGATAGTATAGGTGCTTCATTCCTAGCTTCTAACACCTGCATTGTAAGGCCCACCTGGATGCCAAAAAAAAAAAAGCATTCAAAATGGAGAGAGACTGCTAATTGAACAAAAAACATTTACAATGAGAGATTTTGGATCACAAGCCTGCCTGGATGAAACAAAAAGCATCCAAGGCAAAGAGAGGGACCTAATTGGATGCAACAAAAGGCATCCAAAATTGATTGACTGCAGATTGAAAGGCCCACCTGGATACCTAAAAGAAGAAGAAGAAAAAAAAAACCTTGGATGCACCAATAAGCATCCAAACTAGGGAGAGACTACAGATTGCGAGGCCCACCTCAATTAAAAAAAAAAAGCATTCAAAATGGATGGAGCCCTACTTGTAGTTGAGGAGAATACCCTGGATATTGGGATATTATGAAGCACGAGAGGAGAAAGTCTTTAAGTGTAGGGCTGTATCTTTTTCGTGAAGAGGAAAATTTCTCATACCTAAGTTTGCCATCCCAAACATGCGAAAACTGGTGGAATTAATATAAAATATTTCTAAAATATGTTATTTTTCTAAGTATTGTCTACTTTCTTGTGTTTCCAAACAGCCCCTAAAGCTTATTGTTTGCAGTTATTATATGAAATTAGTTGGAAACTTAGGTTTTCTTAGATCTAGGGTTTTATTTAAGAAGGTCTGAAAATGTCTAGAAGAGAAGAAGAGAGAAAACAGAGAGAAATTGGAGGGAAGAGGAGATTGGTTGTATACCCTAGAATGGGGCAACCATCTCTATTTATTAAGATCTGAGTTTTGACAAAGTAAGATTAAAAAATAATAATAATAATAAAACCTATGTTTCATATTAATTACACAAGGACCCTGACAATGATTTAATTACAAATTAGTATTTTTTCTGACTCTTAACACAAGTCTAGTGTTTAGTCTAGTTTTTAAATATTGGGACTGCTAAAATAATCAAGCATTAAATTACTTGTAGCATTTTGACCCAACCGAGTTGTCTAAATGCACCTTTTTTTCAATGAAAAAAAATGAAATCTGATTCTCAATCTCGTTTTGCAGTTTTTTTTTAATGGTAACAATTTTATTAATAGAAATTAATCGGTACAAGAGCAAGTTGATGGACCACCAAGGGAAAGGGGTAGGCCGAAGAGGAGTTGAATCTTAAGAAGTGTAACATATTTGAGGATTTGGCTTAGGAAATTGGATAGATCATAATGGAGAAACAAAATTTATGTAGCCGACCCCAACATAGTTGAGACAAGGCTTTGATGATGATGGTGAAGCTAATCAGTGCAAGAGAGGTGTGCTTTGAAGTGTTCAAAATTGCAGTGTGGAGGAATCAGATTTCTTTTTATTAAAATTAAATTTACATTCTCAGGTAATTTGATACTTGATATTTAATAGTTACTTGACTGCGCTTTGTCTATAGTTACTCCTTTTTTACCCCTTTATATTGGCCAAAGCCTGGATTAAATTAAGCTGGGACAGAGAGCTGTTTTGAGTACTTGCTTGATATTTGAAGAGCTGATTTTCATTTCTTTTGAGTTGTTTTCAATGCTGATTTCTGTGGTTGATAGGTGATGTTACTGTTCTGGCTTGTACTCTTCTCATATGCAGAATCATGGGTTTTAACTTCACTTGTTTTGTCGTACAAAAAAAAAAAAAAAACCCTTCTTTACACTTGTTTCGTATATTAAATGCACTCTAATTTTCTAATGTCTGGTTGTTACTTCAGTCCAGTGGATTACAATCGCACACGTTATCAATGCTTGTAAATGACTCTCCAGGAGTTCTCAACATTGTTACTGGTGTTTTCTCTCGTAGAGGCTATAACATACAGGTGTGATTTTCTCTAGGTCTGTGTGCCAGTTCCTTTTGTGCTAACTTCCTAGGTTTTCTCATATTTTATCTCATTTTTTTTCCCATTTTACACTTAGAGTCTAGCTGTGGGTCCAGCAGAAAAAGAAGGCGTATCTCGGATTACAACAGTTGTTCCAGGGACTGATGAATCCATCAGCAAGTTGGTTCAACAGCTTTATAAACTCGTTGATGTTCATGAGGTGAATGATGCCCTGTTTAAGTGATTGTGGGTTAGTACTTCTCAAATAGTTTCTTAAATAGGGCAGTGACCTTTTCAGGTTCAAGATCTAACCCATTTACCATTTGCGGAGCGTGAATTGATGCTGATAAAGATTGCTGCAAATACTACTGCTCGTAGGGATGTGCTTGACATTGCCAGCATTTTCCGAGCCAAAGCTGTTGATGTGTCTGATCATACAATCACACTACAGGTTAATTCTCTAGCCGATTTTCACACTGAGCACTCAAGGGATGCCGCTACCTATACTCATATTGCAGTGACCTTTACAAAACGTGGCATTGCCTTGTAACATTTTGTGGGCAATGAGGAATGTGTTTGTTAAATTGAATACCCTTCTCAATTTGGATATTTGGGCTAGGACCGTTCATTCGATTCACACTCTAAAAGATGTGAAAAAGATTCATTAAGGTGTTGGATGTTGCCCATAATAGAAAGTAAATAATCCCATTTTCTTATTTTAGAAGTCGTTGCATTTGGATTATTTAGTTTAAAGTGGAATTATGATAAAAGCCTTTTGTGGTAATTTAATAATGGAAGCCTAGAGTTGCAAACTACTCAAATGGGTTCCTGTTCTTTAAAATGTTCCTCATTCCTAACATTTGAAACCTAAAGTTAAACACAAACTGTTGGCGTTTGATGGTTTTAGATATGTATAAAATGCATGGGGTCATCACAGGACTATAGATTTTCATTTACAGAACTTCAGGTGTTTATTGTAATTTTTGAAGGCAGCATAATGCATGAGGCTTCCGCATAGCGGGGTTTAGGGAGGGCAAGATGTACGCAGCCTTACCTTCATTTTGAAGAGGCTGTTTCCGTGACTTGAACCGCATCCTCTAGGACGTTACTGGTAAGCTTTTACCGTTGGGCCAAGCAGATACAGCGGGGGATTTTCAAAATTTTCAAATTAGGATATAAATATTTAAAGCTGGTCATGCAACTCTAATGAGTGCGGAGCCCTAATGTTTACTTCCAAATATTCTCTCATTATCTTTTCTCCTTTTTCTCTTTTTCCCATTCTCATATTTAAAAAAAAAAAGACCTTGAAATTCTCAACTAAAAACAGTATGTTGTATCTTGTCATGGTCTTTCTTATTCATTGTTATACCAACATTGTGAACCTTTCTGTCCTCTGAATGCATGCCCCATCTATGGGAGCAGAATCACTTTGGTGTTTATGTGGACTACTGAACTGGACCTCAGGTATGTTAGCCTTCTGTATGGGAAGAGTATTTTACAAATTTGTTCGCCCATAGCTTGTTAAACAGGTCATGGCCCAAGGCCCATGATCACAAATTATGTCTCACGTGCATGAATATTGGTCATATTGTAACAGCTGTACAGTTTCTCTTAATTAGATTTCCCATTGTAAATTAGTTAGCTTACTTTCTAAAGTTAGAATAGCAATTGATGTAAATTAGCTAGTTTCCTAACTTAGAAGCCTTGATTTAGGCATGTAATACTCTATATATTGGGATTTCATTCTCCAAAGTTGACACACAGAAATATATACATTCAAAGACTTTTGTCTTCGTGAGTCTGTCTTGGTCTGAGATTGTCATGGTATCAGAGCAGGATTCTAATCCTCAATATTAGAATTCATTCAAGGAATCAAATCAGAGAGAAATCCTTCTTTTTGAAGGAATAAACAGATAGAGCATCTGTTTCAAGGGATCGACATCATCTGATTGGATCAGATCAACAGTGGCCCACCTGCGATCGTCTCAGTATCATCAAGAATTCTTCCAGCCAGGATCGCCCGAGTCTCCTCAGTATTTTGGTGATTTTCTCAGATTTTTTCTGACAGTGTAAGGTGCGTTTCTGATCATTCTCGTGTTTTCTCAAAATCCTGCACAAGTTTTGATCAAGACCATCCAGATTCTTGGATCTTCAGCAGATTGTTTTCAAACCACTTCCAGTCTGAGCGAAAACTGTGTGGCTTCATAGATCAGGATCCTGATCAGAGACCAGGATCACCAGTGGGGCCCACGACAAGGTTTTCTAGCCCAAATCAAGGACGTCTGGGGTGTTTTTTTTCAATTTTTTTTCCTCTGATTGACCTGATTGGTCTGATTTTGGGTTTGGATCGTCTCAAACATCTTCTCCAGCACTCCAGCATTTTTTTACTACATTACTGCTGCGCTTATCACTTGTTCTGTTTCACAATATAGTTGCTATGGACAAATCTGAGATCACTTTGGTCAAATTTAATGGAAAGAACTACCCTGCATGGTCTTTCCAATTTCAAACCTATCTTGAAGCAAAGGAATTATGGGGATTTATTTCTGGCACAGACCCTAAACCCACTGAGGATGAGAAGAAGATCTCCTCTTGGCATACTAAAGATGCCAAAATTAAATCCTGGATTTTGGGCTCTGTTGAGCCTCATCTGATCATGAATCTCAAACCTTACCCCACTTCCAAGGGTATGTGGGAGTATCTGAAGAAAGTATACCATCAAGATAATTCAGCACGACAATTTCATCTTGAATGTGCGATTGCTGAATATACCCAGGGAACCTTGTCCATACAAGATTATTATTCAGGTTTTCATACACTGTGGTCGGAATATGATGGCATAAAATATGCTGATGTGGCTCCGGATGTTTTGCTTGTTATTCAAGAACTTCAGGCCTCTAGTCACAGGGATCAGTTTTTGATGAAACTTCGTAGTGACTATGACAGTGTCCGCTCTGCCTTGATGAATCGGATGCCCTTACCATCCTTGGATGTTTGCTTAAATGAACTCCTACGTGAAGAACAGCGCATTGCGACCTCCGCTCATCTCACACATCAAACGACTGAGACTTATTCCGTTGCCTTATCTGCCAGTAGAACTTCTCAGCCTCAGCCACGCGACTTGAGCAAAACACAATGTTACAGTTGTCAACGGTTTGGTCACATTGCCACTCAATGTAAACAGAAGTTCTGCAATTACTGTAAAAAGTCGGGCCATATCATCTCTGAGTGTCGCCGTCGCCCACAGCGTCCATCATCTCAGCCTCAGACTTCCCCATCTCAGCCACCGCATGCGTATGTTGCGTCGTCGGTTATGCCTGCTCCCACATCTGCACCCTCACAGTCTGACCCCTCATCCTCTCTCACTCCTGAATTGGTTCAACAGATGATCGTCACTGCCCTTTCTGCTTTTGGTCTCTCAGGTACCTCCTCTCCATCTTCTCCTTGGTTCCTTGATTCAGGGGCATCTAATCATATGACCGCTTCCTGTGCCCCACTCTCCAATGTGCAAAGATACACCGGCCCTCTTCAAATACAAACTGCTAACGGGGGCAATGTTCCCATTACTGCTGTCGGTGACATCTCTGGTCCCATTCCATTGAAAAATATTTATTTGTGTCCATCATTAACTTCAAACCTCTTGTCAGTTGGGCAGCTTGTTGAAAATGATTGTAACATCTCTTTTTCTTCTTCTGGTTGTGTTGTGCAGGACCAGATGACCGGGAGGGAGATCGCGAGGGGGCCTAAGTGTGGACGCTTGTTTCCACTGGATCTGTCTCAACTTTCTAGGAATAAAATTGGCACTAATGAGTTTTGTTTTTCTATTAGTGATACCAGCCAATTGTGGCATAAAAGACTTGGACACCCGAATTCAAGAACTTTGTCCCTTTTGTTCAATTCTGGATTATTAAATAAAATTACTGGTTTATCATCTTCTTCTGTGTCTTTTGATTGTGCTACTTGCAAAATAGGAAAGAGCAAATCTCTTCCTTTTCCTATTTCTACTTCCCACAGCACTCAGTGTTTTGCGTTGGTTCATAGCGATGTCTGGGGCATTGCTCCAACTCTTTCTCATGCTCACTATAAATATTTTGTGACCTTTATTGATGATTACAGTCGGTTTACATGGGTCTACTTTCTGCATTCTAAATCTGATGTTTTTCATGTTTTTAAAATTTTTTTGGCTTATGTCGAAAATCAATTCTCCACCTGCATTAAAATTTTGAGATCTGATTCTGGTGGGGAATACATGTCATCTGATTTTCAGCAATTTTTGCAAAACAAAGGCATTATTTCTCAACGTTCTTGTCCTTATACTCCACAACAGAATGGAGTTGCTGAAAGGAAAAATCGCCATCTGCTTGATGTCACTCGTTCTCTTCTTTTGGAATCTTCGGTTCCTGCTCGTTTTTGGGTTGAGGCTCTGGCTACAGCAGCTCATCTTATCAATCGTATGCCATCCCCCTCCCTTGAGAATCAAAGTCCATATTACCGTTTGTTCAAGACCGCTCCCTCATATGATGATCTTCATGTTTTTGGCTCCACTTGTTTTGTGCATTTGCCACCATCTGAGAGGACCAAACTCACAGCTCAATCAGCTCAGTGTGTGTTTTTAGGTTATGCACCTTTCCAGAAAGGATTCCTCTGCTATGATCCTCACATTCGTCGTTTTCGTACATCTCGGAATGTTGTTTTCTTTGAACATCAGTATTTCTTTCAAAAACACATTGATCCGCCTGACCCCACTTTTGTGTCCTTACCGGGTTTTTCTGACGACTCTTCTGTTGTTCGTTTTAATCCCAACTTTGTGTATCACAGACGGAATACCATAGCGCCTACTACTGCTCTTCCTCCTGATCCTCCTCCAGCATCTGGCTCCGGACATACTTCACTGCGTCGATCCACTCGGATTTCGGTACCACCAGACCGTTATGGGTTCTCCCATACTTCTTTAATGGCCACTTTGTCTTCTTCTTCCATTCCACAATCCTATACTCAGGCTGTGCAGGATCCGTGTTGGAGCAAGGCTATGCAAGAGGAATTGGATGCGTTAGCACAAACTCATACGTGGGATATTGTACCGTCTCCTGTGGGTGTCAAACCCATTGGCTGTAAGTGGGTTTTTTCTCTCAAATTAAAATCTGATGGCTCCTTAGATCGCTATAAGGCGCGTCTTGTTGCTCTTGGTAATCGACAGGAATATGGCATTGACTATGATGCGACCTTTGCTCCGGTTGCCAAGATGACCACTGTCCGCACTATTCTTGCTGTTGCTGCCTCTCAATCTTGGCCTCTCTATCAAATGGATGTCAAAAATGCGTTTCTCCATGGTGATCTCCAAGAAGATGTTTATATGCGCTTACCTCAGGGATGCTCCTCTGCCCCCGGTATGGTTGCTAAACTTCGTCGCTCTCTCTATGGTCTGAAACAAGCTCCTCGCGCCTGGTTCGAGAAATTTCAAGCTGCTCTTCTCCGCTTGGATTTTTGTCCAAGTCTGTATGATCCTTCTATGTTTTTACATCATGCTCCATCTGGGATCACTATTCTTCTTGTCTATGTTGATGATATCGTCATTACCGGTCCTAATGCCGGAATGATTCAGCAGCTCCAAGCGTCTCTTCGTGAGTCATTTCAAATGAAGGATCTTGGCCCTCTCCACTATTTCCTCGGTCTTGAAGTTCATCAATCCCCTAAAGGTATTGTTGTCAATCAGCACAAATACACTGTTGATCTCATTGCCTTAGCTGGTATGACTGCTTCTGCTCCTGTTGATACGCCAGTAGAGCTGAATGTCAAACTCAGTCGCGACGAAGGTGATCTTCTTTCTGATCCCACCACCTATCGGCAGTTGGTTGGCAGCTTGATCTACCTCACGATCACTCGGCCTGATATCTCTTATGCGGTCAACTTGATGAGTCAGTTCATGACAGCTCCTCGTCACCTTCATTTGGCTGCTGTTCGCCGCATCATTCGGTATCTTATTCGCACATCATCTCGAGGGTTGTTTTTTCCATCCAACAATCCTCTGACTCTCACAGCTTATTCAGATGCTGATTGGGCTGGTTGCCCGGATACTCGCAGATCAACGACTGGATGGTGCATGTTTTTGGGTAATAGTCTCATCTCTTGGAAATGCAAGAAACATGACAAGGTTTCGAAATCTTCTACCGAGGCAGAGTATCGAGCCATGTCTGCTGCATGCTCAGAAATTCTTTGGCTACGGGGATTGCTTTCTGACATTGGTTTTCCAGCATCAGGCGCTACACCTCTCTATGCTGATAATACTAGTGCTATTCGGATTACTGAAAATCCGATTTTTCATGAACGTACTAAACACATAGAGGTTGATTGTCACTTTATTCGTGATGAGCTTAAACGTGATGTCATCAGCCTGCCCCATGTCTCCACTGAACTTCAACTTGCTGATATTCTCACCAAAGGTCTTCCCCGCCCACGTCATCAGTTCTTGGTTGACAAATTGATGCTCGTTGATTCTCCCGCATCAATTTGAGGGGGGGTGTTAAACAGGTCATGGCCCAAGGCCCATGATCACAAATTATGTCTCACGTGCATGAATATTGGTCATATTGTAACAGCTGTACAGTTTCTCTTAATTAGATTTCCCATTGTAAATTAGTTAGCTTACTTTCTAAAGTTAGAATAGCAATTGATGTAAATTAGCTAGTTTCCTAACTTAGAAGCCTTGATTTAGGCATGTAATACTCTATATATTGGGATTTCATTCTCCAAAGTTGACACACAGAAATATATACATTCAAAGACTTTTGTCTTCGTGAGTCTGTCTTGGTCTGAGATTGTCATAGCTTATATTTTTGTTGTTTCCCTGATTGTCATCTTTTAATTGTTCTTATGTTGCATAAATCTTAATTTTGGAACCTGATAATGGTTTTGCTTCTCAGAATTAATAGACCCTTAGATGGCTTATTTTCTACTTTTTGTTGCGGCTTTTGCTCCAGCAACTGCTTTCATAATTGCAGTGTTTGGTATTTCTCTCTGAAGTCTGAAGTTTTAGTTCTCTTCTCTGTATCTCTGACTACTGTGATTTGAACCATTTCAGCTTACAGGAGATTTGGACAAGATGGTTGCACTGCAGAGGCTGTTGGAACCTTACGGAATCTGTGAGGTTTGTCTTGAAACTTCATCCCACATATATTGTATGATACCGAGATTTTTAATGTTCCATCTGCCATGAGTTGTGTTGGGATTTGACTCTTAAAATAGGTCTTTCCGGTAAATTGCTTGGAAATTTGAAAAAAATTATATATTGTGGAAAGCATTTGTGTTCATAATAGGTTCTGGGCATCTGATCTACATGGGATATCTTGATGAGTTCTTGAACTCTTTCATGATATGATCCAACTCAAAAATTCTATGATGTTTTAGAAAGGGTATTGTTCCATTATTCTTTTAGTAAAGCTTACTTTATTTGTATCTTCTACAGTTCTTGAAGCTGTGCTTTAGGATAGATGATAGCTCTGATCTTTAGGTATTGAAGCTTTCGTAATCAGGTGCCTGGGTCAGTTTCCGTTTGAACTGATTTGTGGGGGATTTTCATATGCCTCCCAGCATCAATTGTAATAGCTGGACTATATGGGCTCACAAAAAGTTATCTAGCTGCATCCAGCCACAGTTGCCGTTTTTCAAATTGTATGAACCACAACTACCAAGATTGTGACAATTGCCTTGATCAATCTGGATCCGGAGTCTGGATAGAGCAACAACGTATAGGCCAACCTCATGGTAGACCATTTGTATGTAGTTGGGAATATGGTTTCTGATCACATATGATCTATAGAGCATTTTGTGAACTGCTGATCTGAACTTGTCCTGGAATGAATTGTTACATCACTCAATAGCTTTTATCAATGTAAAGCCACTTTAAATCTCATTTATGGAACTGTTTTTCTTCACCGACAAAATACAATCTTTTTTAGTCTGACATTGTGCTTGCACTTCTCTTGATTGTCCCCCCTCTCCTCTGTAGGTGGCACGAACTGGACGGGTGGCACTCGTGCGTGAGTCTGGAGTGGATTCTAAATACCTTCGCGGGTACTCTCTTCCATTAGATTCATAGAGACCATTCCTCTCATATGATCTGGCTGACTTGAGTTGAGCATGGCATTCTGCTGCTTGATGGGCAACTGGCTCTTTATTCAGATATAGTTGGGGAGTGTCTTTGCTATGGATTAGTATTACAGTAGAGATTCTTGTATCTATCTGTCGTGAATTTTGCCTGTTGATTATTTTGATTCTAGCATGTGGGAGTGGAGAATATAATTTTAAATGAAGGGTTAGGTTTATTTTTGGTGATATTCACCATCTTATTTTGGTCTGGAAATTTTAACATGTCCAGGTCTTTTGTACTCGACCCATGTTGGATTTGGTTTGCGTTGATGTCCTCCAAAGTTTTGTGTAAAGTAGTTAGTTTGCCACATATTTAATGTCTAAGCATTTTGGGTATATTGGTTAGCAACTTAAGAGGGTACTACAACCAACATGTCCCTGGCTTTGAATCTACCCAGCGCAGAAAAAAAGGCCATTCCTGTGTTTTGTGTGCGGCTGCGTGTGCACAGCACAAAAAGATCTTATGCCTCATCTTGGGCAGGTGTTTGATTCGAGTCCAGGTAGGCTTAGGTATTTTAGGTGTATTGGTTAGCAACTTAAAATATGATATGAATCTACTTAAACCATGGGCTTGATCCAAACCAAACCTTTGACATCTATATCCACGTTTCACCAGGATTTAATATTTTAATCAAACAAAACAATCGGATTGGACAAGTCCAATTGAAATAAGACCATCATATACCATTAAAAAAGAAAGAAAAATAAGAAAAGTAACTTATTCTTGTCATGTTGTGGCCTGGCTTCAAACCTGTGACCCTGTCCAGGCAGGGGCGGAACTAGTGGGGATGGGGTGGCCATGGCACCCCCTGAAATTTCAAAAACCCCTTTATGTTAATAGAAATTCTATCAAATTTTGCATATGCCCTGAAATTTAATTTTTTCAAAGTAGGCCCCCATGGCACATTTTCTGGTTCCACCCCTATCCAGGTAAGAGTACTTCCTTCTAATTCTTTTTCTTTTTAGCCAGCTTGGCCTGCTGGCCAGTAATGAAAAGGCAATGCATAAATTACAAAATTTAGGTGGAACGGGCCAAACACACCCAAAACATTGAATTTTCCAGCCCACCCCTAATCGGAGTGGGCGTCCAGAAAAAACACAAGGAGTGTGTGTTGGTGGGTTACCTGTTTTAGCTGACTCATTGCAATCTCTAGATGCGGATACAGTGGCAAGGGGACCCAAAGGACATCACTTGTTGCTCCTGAATAAAAGGTCAAGGATTTCAAATTTTGTGAGCACCGTGGTTTAAGACAGTGGAAATGAATTCATTTTTTAAATAGTTTTTATTTTCTTTTTCTTTTTTTTCCCCCCGTTGGTTGGAAATGGAGTTTTATTTCTATATGTGAATATTTCAGCCATAACTCGAAACGATTTTTCATGTGCTGAATCAGACATATCAGTAGCTAAGTAAATGTTTAATGTGTGGGCTTGGCTGGCATAATCATGTTTTAAAATCACCGAGCACCAATTTTTTGTCATTTAATGGGGGGTGTGGCCCTGTGGGTGGTTGATCGTCTTAATCAAAGCCCTCGTCTCAGTTATATTGGAATTAGCTACATAAATTTTGTTTCGCCATATTATTTTCATGTTAGGGCTGGCTTGGACTATTACTCCAAACTAGAACTGAAGCAGAATTTTAAATAGTGATTAAAATAGAACCTGCATTAAAAATGCACCAAACTAGCAAGTTGAAATGTTGATTTCTGATTTGGACCTACCAACTTGAAATGTAGACAGCTGAACTTACCTTTCCTCTTTAATTTCCCTACCCTGTTTCTGATGTTATAGATTCCCAAGCAGTTCAAGACAAGATACATCGAGAAACATTCAGTGGGAGGGAGATTGGAAGTAATTTGTTGAATAGACATTTGCGAAAAATAAAGTTCTCAATTGCTCTGTACCCACAGCAAACCTTAACAAATATCTCACATGCGAGCCGAGGCCTCAAATATTCTCAACTTCTAAAACTGTCTATTATTCCTATTTATCAAATATTTTTAAATTTTACTAAAATAAGAGTTGATTCCACCATAAGATCGAGCATACAACGAAGAATGCTAGTAACAAAGTCTTATACACAATAATTAAGCATATGCATAAATCATAATTTTAATAATTTTATGTATTATTTATCATATGATTAGGACCGACTCCGATTAGATTAAAACTCATGGACATTTTGTACAAGGGAAGTGTGTTCATTTTAAAGAAGCATTTGTGCATAGGCGCAGAGGAGTTGCGGAACTCACAGTCCTACTATCTAGGCGGGAACTCCATTTCAACACAAGCGCAGAACAACTGTATTAAAATATAATTTCCTTCTGCAAATTCCCACTGCGACAAACATCTGTGACAGAGGTTCCGGAAATTTCGGCACGTTGTCGCCCTTTGATTTGGTCCACCGAGGGCTTACACAATCATGCCTTAAGTAATTTGGATTTTCAATAGGTGACCTACATTATGGGCTCCTACATGGGCAGAAATGAGGCGAACTTATTTGGTGGGCCTTATGTTTGACACACATGAGGAGTGATCGAGAAATTTTCAGGTCTTTTATATTGGTATCAGGTTTCCCATGAGTAAGGATCATCTTTGAGTGTTCCACTCATGTTTTTCCTCTGTGGAAGGAGTAAAACTTCACCGTGGAACCCACATATTAAAAACCCAAGTCATTAAAATGAAAGCCCTCCTCTTTCATAGGATGTCTCCAAGTTCTGCTCCCAAAACAGTTGCTTTCACCCAATTTAGAAACATCCACATGGGGGGAAGCTATACATTCTGAGTTTCAATAGGTGGGCCCGTATCGTATGAACTTTCACTTGCTTGACTAATTTGGATTCAACTAGTTTTTGAAGCAAGAAGCAGTAATAATAAGGAAAGAAAAGTGATTTACTTGCTTCTTATTGAGTTCTCCCCACACAGGTGAATGGTGACAAATGGTTTACTAGCTCATTTTTTTGCAGGATCCTTCTTCTTCCTAGCATTTCTCTATAGTAAAGTGAATGGTTTTTACGAAAATTAAAGAAAGTGAAAGGTGGTTGAAGGGTGGTTGAAATTAGATATGAACCAGCGTTAGTACACCGAGGTCTAATTAGTTGCGGGCCCAAAAGTTTTTTTTGATGGGTGTAAATTCTAATAGATAGTTTAGCATTTAATGCAAAGTAGATATTTTTACGCGGATTTGAGAATGGACTACCAAATTTTATTGAATTTTTAAAAGCACACCATGGGTTGAGGGTTACTTTTGGAGGACGAAGAAAAAGAAAATCTATTTAAAATACATTCTAAAAGTTTAATATGTGTTATAGACAAAGAAGATCTATTTAAAAGCCTCAGATCTGGTAATTATTAGTGTATGGTCCAAACAAAGCCCTTAATCAGAGAGAGGGTAAGTGGACATGGCAAGGACGAAAGTACTGGTGGTGGGTGGAAGCGGTTACCTCGGCCAGCATCTCCTGCAAGGATTTGCCGGGAAACCGTATGATCTGGCGTTCACCCACCATTCAAATCCTCCTCAACGCCTCCTGGATGCTATCTCTCCTCCCCCATTCGTTTTCTATGTCGATCTCCAGACCGGGCAGGGATTCGACGCCATTACCAATGCTTTTGGTCAGGTCAGAAAAAACAAAACATCGTTACAAGTAGATATTCTGATCTCTTTCTTTACTATTAAGCATTTTCTTTCTGTTTTGATTAATGGGGTACTCCCCTTTTTGTGAGATCCCATCACCTGCAATAGGGAATTGGAGATGCTAATGGGGGCTAGTACACTAGTTTGGTGGATCTAGTTTGACCATGAATGCCTATGTTTTCAATTCCTATGTATTCTAGGCTCTGTTGGTTTCATGTAATTGAAGTCCTAGGAATTCTATGACTTGCATTCTTCAAAAGCAGTTAAGGTTGAAGAATCAAAGGTGGTTATCCAAGAATGACCATCAAATATCTCCTCCTTAATGAAAAATGAATAAGGGGAGATGAGAAATGAATACCAAGCAATTTCTAATTCAAATCCTAGGAAAGTCAGGGCCCCATCTAGATATTCACCTTATATCCATCTTCCTCACCTCTTTAATAATCCTTTTTTGAGCCCCCGTGACCATGAATTCCAAAATTTTCAATGTATTTTTGAGCCCCCTTGACCATGAATTCCTAAATTTTCAATGTACATTATTCCTGCCAATCCACTGGTAGCTAGCGGTGAGGCACTTCCCTTCTACAGAATCAGCCGGGGATCAGTCTCTAGTTCTGGCATTGATGGTAAGGGACTTTAGAGTGTGCTTGCGGGTGTGTGAGCATTTACCAGTGGGGAAAAAAAACCATGAAAACAAATGGGCCATTAGCATTTTCTTATGAATTTGATGGTTCGATGTTAATAGTTTTGGTAGAAATAGAATGGGAGTGAGTATTTCAAATTTTATTTTCTTTTTCTTGTAGTTTGAATGTATCTTATGAGTACTATGTATTTTGAAAAAAAAATTGATGTTCTTACATTTCCAAGGCAATTTTGACTGACAGATTTGTTTGGAGTGTCACTGTTTCATTTTCAGGTATCCCAGGACTGTAAATGGGGTGCAACTTGGGGCTAGGTAAAGCCCATGCCTGCATGTCCTAGCCCCTTGAAAATCCAACTGGGATTGGCTCTCAGCTACCCTAGTTGAGCCAGGGTACCAGAAGTGTGTGTATGCAAAATGCTGAAAAACAAATATATATCATAAATATGATTCATTTTCAGGAACAGTTAGGTGTACCTGTGCATGGAATGGCCTGACCTGTGGGGCCAATTTAAAAGGATGGCAAAGCAGGGCAGAGGTTGGAATGATCTCAACACGACCCATCTCTATGCAAGAAAATGGTAACCTTCTGGTCATGAGACATGCACTTTTAAGAGCCTCGAAGTGGTCCAATTCCTGGTACTTAAAGTCATCCGCTTTTTAAATTTGCATGATCAATCTAAGGCTTTACAAAATTCAAATGAGTGAAAAATCTGAGTGAGTACTACGAATGTAAGAGGTTTACTGATCATAGGGTGGGCGAGGTGTGGCCATACATGTCGGATTGTTCCATGCTTGGTGACTGTCTGGCCATCCCTGAAAATTCATTTGTAAATTAGGGCTCAGATTTTGGAATTTGAAGTCCAATTCAGGCTTGAAGTTGGAGTTTCACCAAGGGCCAGGCTTTTGTGCATGCAATTCGGACTGAGCTTGGGCCAAGTTGATGCCAGTTGCCTACCTGAGTTGCACAATGTCCACAGGCCAGGCTTTGCCTGTCCAAGTCCAACATGACTAATTACACCTTGGCTAAACTGCATACTAATACTGACATGTGGCAAACCTTACTGGTCTGAATCCATCCCTAATTTCATCTTAGTGCCTGGGCCTTGCCCTTGGCCCAGCTGCTTGAAAATCGATCAGGACTCAATGTCCTTGTAGATAGCACCTTGCAGACGTTCTTGAGGGGTCCCTGCCTGGGGCTATGTCGGGGCCTGCCTGGGGCTATGATAAAGCACTGTGCGGGCTTGATGATGCTTAAGTTTAATGATTGGGCTTTGTTTCACAAAATGATCTGGTCTGTTCATTTTAACAGGCACTATTTGGTTGGATAGTAGCATCTGATATGTGTGGTTATGCATGGTTGACTCAATGATAAGAGGGCAGATTTAATGGGCTATTTGACTCAAGGATAAGAGGGCAGATTTAATGGACTATCTGGATCAACTTGTTGACTGCTGTCTTGAAGAATCTAAGAGCAATGGCTCCCATGGCCAAATCTGACTGGATTACTAACTACTCTCTCTCTCTCTCTCTCTCTCTCTCTCTCTCTCTCTCTCTCTCTCCAGATAGTTATCTATCTCTCCCTGACAATATTTTATCTAAATCTGATAAGTTTTTTTTTTTTTCAATTGTTAGCCTCACGTGGTTGTTAATTGCGCTGCACTCTCTGTTCCTCGTGCTTGTGAAACGGACCCAACAGCTGCAATGGCTATTAACGTCCCATCTTCTCTTGTAAAATGGCTATCAAGCTTCGGGGATAGTACCACTCTTCTTATTCATTTATCAACTGATCAAGGTGAATCACCCATGAGCTGCTCCTTCTTGACTTGTTTTTAATCGAACATAGAGAGATGCTTAGATTTTACCTCCCAGTCCTACTTCCTAGCTCATTGTAGTACTTATTCAATTTTAATGCAAAACCAATCTTTTGAAAACACAAACAAAACCAAGAATAATTCGCCATAAATCAAGATATCATTAGATTTTAGTTTTTTCTTAACCTAAAAGAGTAGAAAAATATGCAAACAAATCTGTAAGTTATAATTTGATCAAATCTTCATTCTTTTGTATGCTAATGGATTCTTCCGTCAAGGAACATTGCCTCTTTTTGTTTGGTTGTGTAAGTAATGCTGAGGATTCAATTGCGATGCAAATAACATAGTCCTTCTCACATTCAACATCATCATTGTTTGAGCCTTGTCCCTCCAATCTAGGTCGAGTAAACAAGTTCTATAATTAAACTCGAACAAGCTATAAACCTAACCTTTATTTATGGAAGATGAGAGAAATGCTCTTTCTCTCTCTCTCTCTCTCTCTCTCTCTCTGCGCGCACGCGCGTGTGCATGTGTTAAGGAACACTCATAAGGCTTGATGGTGACTATTGACTGAAATTTAACATGATTTTATAGAACATTTCATAGAAATGATAAATATAGGCAACCATTTACAGTGCAGTGTTGACGCAATCTTAGGATAGGTTTTGCAATCAAAGTGAGTGCCTTGGCACAATGGGGGTTGTCACAGAAACAATCATATAAAGAAGACAAAGCCTCCAACAATAAAATACCACAAAAAAATATTATTAACTCAAAACTCTACCTAATTGTTCCCTACAATGTCATATAAATAGAAAATATAATCTAGTGCCTAAGTAACCTTAATCTAACAATGGAAACTCCCTAATAACAATGAAATTAGAAATCTACTAATAATAAAAATAATATAATCCTAACCTACTTGAAAGAGAACCACTTAAGAGCCTTTGCTGCATCATGCTCCCCATGTTGGAAAAGAGTTCGACCACGGACTCAATGTGGCTTGGTATTGCATTGGTAGATATTGTGTACGTGAATCGCATCCTTAGTAATGCGGTCTTGTGATTCTTGTTTGGGCGGTGCAGGCTTCATAGGATGGAGCATGACATGCTTTCCATTGTAAGCAAAAGTATGTGTTATTGTGCATGCCATGAGTTCTGTTCTTGTCATTCATTCATGGACGTCCCAACAAGATATTACCACTGTTCATTGGTAGCACATCAAATCAAACCATATCTTTGTAATCTTCACTAATAGCAAAAGTAACTGGACATTCATACCATACTTGCACTTCATCATCTTTCATTAGCCACTTAGCAAAATAAGGACAATAATACTTTCAAACCTTCAGTTTCAAACAATCTGCTAAGACTTTGAGAGATGATATTTTCATAACTACCTCCATCAATCACAACTGTACATGCTTCTTCATTGATTGTACCTTGTGAGCGAAAAATATTATTGCGCAATTATTTCTTTTCTTCGGTCTGCTGAGTCTCTTTGATGACCATGAGCATGTCAATTTCCTCTTTGGGATCCACTATTTCAATCTTCTCACTTTCATTCCCTTTCGAATCATCTAGAGTATCTAGCACATCACTTTTAGGGATATTTTTGTCATCACTGCCAGTCTCAATGAGATGAATGTGTTTTGGACATTTTGCCGCGCGATGCCCAGGTTGTTGATAATGAAAATAAATCATTCTATTTTGACCTTCAATCCTTGCAAAAATTTGTCCTGACGAACCATTGGGTTTGCCATCTTACAGAGATGAATTCTTTGGCGGAATCCATTTGGATTTTTGTGCTTGATGTTTTACAATTCTCTCAAAATTTAACAGCATGTTGGATGAATTTATTGACATTATCAAAATGTTGGAAGGCAAGGATATGCTAAATGTCTATTCTCAATCCATTAAAAAATATATCAACAACCACATCTTCGTCTTCATTCAAGTCACAACAAGCTTGTAGAGTCAGGAATTCTTCAGGGTATTTAACAATTGACTTAGATTGTTGTTTTAAGTTTTGAAAGCTTGAACGCGAGTTTTTGACATAATTGACGGGGAAGAATTTTTGTTTCAAAGTATTCTTCGTCTCGTTCGATGTTTCAATGGGGTCTATATTCTGATTCCTCATTTTTCTTTGTAATTCAACTCACCATGTTGCAGCATAATTACGAAATTGAGTGGCAATCGGTGTAACTTTGTGGCGCTCATTCATTGGAATGTCTACAAAAATATTCTCCACACACACTAACCAATCCACAAATTCAGTGAGTTGCAATTTTTCATCATATTCGGGAATTACGAGTTTAATCCCTAAATCTCGATCAGGATTATTGACTGGTGGATCTCGTTGATTCCAAATATTTTCATCGTCATCACAATTGTGATCCCCACAATGAGCATTTTTCAAATTTGTCACTCTAGTTTCCAGTCGTTGCAAGGTGGTTTACATGTTGTTAACTGTGATAGCTAAATCTCTAATGGCACCAAGCAAATATTCAATCGAAGAAGATGAAGATTCTACCTCAACTTGCTTTTTAAAAGATATATATATATATTCTTTTGATGAGAAATTACAATCCAATTGACCTGGTATGTCGATATAATATCCAGAAAAACGATGGTGAATACGGATTTAAAATCATGTTTATGAAATCGAAAAAAAATTTTCTGGCCTTTGATTTGGTCAAATCCGAACTGCTTTGGCCCAGTAGCTAACGGACAGCACACCTGTTGGCATGTGTGATACCTCTCCTCCTGCATACTTCCAATCCAACGCCAGAAACAAAAAAAGGGGTGGAGAGCAACTATCAGCTAGCAGTGACGGTGACGGTGACGGTTGGTTCGCGCAGGATTGGCTGGGCTGGAGCTCGACGGATGCTGGTGGATGAAGCGACGATGCGTAGCTATCGGCTAGCAACGACGGAAACAGTTGGTGGAAGCGGCAGCTAGCGTGCGGCAAGTGGACGGCGACTCGGTACACTCTCTCTCTCTCTCTCTCTCTCTCTCTCTTCTTCGATTTCTCTGCTGCTGGGTTTGGGGCAGTTGGTTTGTCAGGGAGGGGTGTTGGGGTATCGGGATGATGGGGTGGCGTCGAGAGGGGTAGATGGTGGTGGGGTTTTGAAGGTTTTTCAGGAGAGGGATGTGGTTGGGAACGGTTTCGAGACAGAGGATTGGGGTCTGTGGGGAATTACGGTTTGGACATGTGAGTTGCAGGGAGCGACGGGAAGATTGAGTCGAATTTGTAGATGTGATCTGATGGTGGGATGGGGTTCGATTGGGGTCTTAGATGAAGTGGGAAGGGTTCGGCTGAGGGTGTTTTGGTGGTGGGTTGGGGTTTCTATTCGACTGATGGGGTGGGCTTCTAGGTGTTTCGGTGATGTTGGGATTGGCCCAAGGTAGGGATAGGGGTAATCACGCCGACGATTAGTGATCATTCGGCTCTGATACCAAAGTGAGTGCCTTGGCAAATCACATGAAGAAGACAAAGCCTCCAACGATAAAAAAAAATATATTATTAACTCATGACTCTGCCTAATTGTTCCTTATAATGTCATATAAATGGGAAATATAACCTAGTGCCTAAGCAACTGTAATCTAATAATGGAAACTCTCTAATAACAATGAAATTAGAAATCTACTAATAATAAAAATAATATAATCCGAATCTACTTGAAAGGGGACTACTTGTGAGCTCTTGCTGCATTAATTGTGAATTCTAAATTGTGAGCTATGAGTTCAACCATGCTCACAAACGAGTTCTAGTTACACTTTACAATTTTTCCTTCATATTCCCATTCACTAATGGTTTGGATGTACATCTTATTGCAATTGGCTTGAATGTTTTGGCTGATGGATATTATATATTCCACCGAGCATTTGGGCTAGTATGGAAAAGAATAGAATCACCATGTCACCATAAATTAGTACCATTCTCCTAAAATATAACCTGTTTGATTTGAGGGTACATCTAAATGCACCGTAAACTCATGAATTGTACTTGGTTTCTATTTTATATATTTAAAGCGAAGATCTTGCCTTTTCATTCCCTTTCTGATGTTATCTCCTTTCTATGTTCACATGCTAAATAAATGCTGATGTTACTTCAGTATACTGTCAGTTTATGAAGGGGTGAAATCCTTCTACAAAGAAGAGGATGAAGCAGTTCCAGTGAATATGTATGGGAAGTCTAAAGTAGCAGCAGAACAGTTCATTTCAGCTAATTGGCCAATCTTTGTGATTTTAAGAAGTAGTATCATCTATGGACCACAGACTGTTTCACCTGTTACAAAATCCCTTCCAATTCAGGTGCAAATGATAGTTCGTTTCTTCTTCTTCGTAAACTATATTATGCGGGACATCTTCCAAGCCCCAGTGCAAGTACTTAGGTGGCTTCAAATGTATATGTTGGATACATGGTCCATATCAAACATTGGGTGCTGCAGATGACTCCGGTGTGCATATAGTTTGGTCTTAACACTAGGCAAGTCTCATAATCAGATGGGCTGTGGTGCACATCTATGTTGATTGTAGACTACTTGGAAACTGTTCTAAAAATCTGTTTCTTTCCTGCACATATGGGTTGCTCCTTATTGACTGTTGACTTCTTAGATCTTATACAGCAGCATGCTGATACATATTTGGTCATGCATGGATAGATGGATTTTTAAACACATGTGGACTTTGCAGACCTCCAAGTTGTATAAGTCTCAAGGAACATTTAAAGTCCCAAATGGGAATGTAAATGACATTAGGGATTAAACCATATAGAATCTCAAATGTCAAATCAAATCATAAGTTGAGATATATATATAAATAGTTTCCATATTGTTGTACAGAATCATCATCACCATCAAAGCCTTGTCTCAACTATATTGGGGTCAACTACATGAATTCTTTTTTACCATTCCAGTCTATCTTGGGCCAAATCCTTGGATAGGTTGCACTTCTTCAGATCTATCCTTGCTGCTTCCCATCCATATCTGTTACGCTAATTACAAACTATTGGTTTGTATCATGCAACAATTGAGATAAATGAGTGATAAAAACCATGATATGCAGGTGTGGAGTATCATAAAAATTGACAGTGTGACCTATAGTATCATCATTGTTAAAGATACATTGACATGATTCTGCATTGTTGAAATGTAAGAAGTTGACATGTTTGAGAACAGTACTATGAAAGAGATATTTAAAACTCTACACAGGTGTAAGGTTTTAAGAAAACCAAAACTCAACATTAGCTCCTTAAATGCTTATCCTTGAGGTTGACTTAGAAAGTTTAATACAGGTGAGAGAGTTGTTAATAGTGGCTTAAAATGTCCCAGTAGAATTTTTAATGCGGGTGAGAGGTTGGCTTAGTGTTTGTTTCCATATGGTTATGATGAGCTGATGAGTGGTCAGGCACTCTCTGAATAATTTGAACTCGGATTCTTTTTTTGTTGGTATCTGTTATGCTCTATTCTAAATGTTAGTTACTCCTTTACAGTCAGTAATAAAGAGTCAAATAATGACTGCAATCCCGTCTTCAGTTGGAAAAGTTCATGTGTGTGCTTCATCAATGCCATGCCTTCTCCCTCTAAACTACTGACATCTGTATCTGAGACGGCAAATCACTCATTCACCTTGTCAAACTGCTACAAATACACTTCCTCTCCCAGCTAGCCTTGCTTTCTGGGAGCATCGACTTGGCATCTTCTAAATTGATATACTCCGAGTTCCTCTACCTGAGTCCAATGGGGAAAATGTTAAAGTGGTTCTTTTTTTTCCCCCCAAATTCGTTTGTTATGAGAAGATGTTGTAAGCATTTGGAGTTCATTCGCACTCATCTTAGAAGATCAAAAGCACAATTTGTAGAGGATCAAAGCATTCAAAGACCAAAAGTGTGAGGCCCCGGACCAAAAGCCATCCCACATGACCTCGGTCTCAAGGGGGCGTAGCATGTCAACCACGGGGTCCACCTGGCGGACTATGGTCTCAAGATCCCACATCGGCAAAGGAGCATATGGATCTCTGGGCTTGTAAGTCAAATCCCATGTTAACTCAACATGACACATTTTAAAGCCCTAAGGCCCTGGATCCTATAAGAACTCCAACATTAAGTGTGCCTACGCAAGAGCAATACCCGGATGGGTGACCACTTGGGAAGTCCTCGCATGCACACGTGGGCCAAAGCGGAGAATACTATGCTGAGTTAGGTGGGGCTGTGACATGTGGTATCAGAGCGAGGATGACTCTGTCTCCTGGTGGGCGATGATGTGAGGCCCTAGACCAAAAGTCACCCCACAAGACTTTGGTCTCAAGGAGGCATAGTGTGTCAGCCACAGGGTCCACCTAGCGAACTATGATCTCAAAGTCCCACATCGGTAAAGGAGCGTTTGGATCTTTGAACTTATAAGTCAAATCTCATGTTAACTCAACGTGACGTGTTTTAAAGCCGTGCAGTCCCAGATCTCGTAAGAACCCCCGAGTTAAGCATGCTCGAGCGGGAGCGATACTAGGATGGGGGACTTCCTGGGGAGTCCTTGTGCGTGCATGTGGACTAAAGCGAACAATATCATGCTGAGTTGGATGGGGCTGTGACAAAAAGTAACGTTCTTCCAAATTCAACTGAATAAAACTAAGACATGAGCATCTATTATCACTTAATCTAAATAAGTAAATCAAGTGGCTTTACTCTATAGGATATCATTCTCAATTTCCGAGAGTTTTTTTTTTCATAATTCCTTTAGGTTTTTTTAAAGCTCTGGGGCCAAATCATTGCAGCTTGGCTGACAAAGCTTGAATCAGAGGGGGTCCTGTCGCTGTCCAATTCCAAGTTTTAAAACCTTGTTGGTTAGATCATTCCACTATTTCATTTAACTTGTCTACTGATTCCTTTTATTGTGGCCATCTGTTTTGTGCACCTAGATCTTCTCAACTTGGTGTTCGAACTGTGTCCAGAACACCAAATTGTTGGTGGTGCTTTCCCTGACACATGCACAGTCATGCGCTGTCACTTGCATTTTCATGGTAAGGTTTAAGAAAGCTAACATGAAAGACTAGACGAACCTGAGCTTGCTTAGGTAAATCCAACTGATATGCTAGCTTGCCAATGTTGACTTTCATTTGACCATTACGCTGACTTGTAAGGCCTTTGCAAGCACATGACTTTCCTGTAAAGTTTGAAGGAAAGATGTCTAAACCTACCTTCTGAAGGAAAATATTAAACCTGGCTTGAGATGGGGAACAAAATCCATTTCATGAAGCTATGAATACAAAAGGATTAGAATCTTCATCAAAATCCAAGATATGGACTCTTCATCCCATCATTTGGGGCTATGATCACCCATAAGTTGGAAATACTATCAATTGGTTTTAATGATATCATGCTAATTTCTATCAATTGGGCTTTGGCACTTTCAAACCCAAAAATTTTGAATTCAATATTTACTTTCTTATGGCTTTAAAGGGAAGCACCTTGTCTTGCATGTGTCTGAGTTGGTTTTGGATACTCTTTTATAGAAATCTATTCCAAATCTTTTATAAATTATATAAAGAAGGGAAAAAGTAAATGAAATTTCTGTCTGTTAGCATTGTTGCCTGTCTAGCATGGCAGTTTTGTAAAAGAAACTGCAGTGCCTTTGATTCCTTTTGCCTTTTTGCTACAGTGGATTGATGGTGTCCTTTCTCGAGGTGAAGAAACTGCATTCTTTTATGATGAATTTCGCTGCCCAGTTTATGTCAAAGATTTGGTGAATATAATATTAGCATTGACTGAAATTTGGATCTCAGGTATGTATTTTTGGAATATTATAGAATAATATGGTATAGGTGTTAGTTGTTGTAAAAAGCATACATGTGTTTCTGTAACTTAATTGCGTTAACAAATATTAGATGAGTGAGTTTCATTAATTTACTCACACAATTGAAGGAAAAACCCCTATCTTCCTTTTTCTTCTTTTTCTCTCTTCGTGTTAAGCCCCAAGTAATGTCTTGATCATCACAATCTGGGGTATTGCAGCAGGATTAGGACTGAAGTCAACAACTGTATAACTAATGTCAGCCATTATACAACCAGGACTAGGAGTACTATACAACTGAAAGAATAGATGATTTGAAATGTTGCAATTGCAGACAATCTCAATCTTTCCGAGGATTTTTGTAGCTGTCTGATCAGAGTTTGGTCTATTCTAAAGAGAAGCAAAAAAACAAAAGTAGTCTTCTGTTTCTTCTATTTTAGGTGGTTGGTGATACCTAGAGATGAAAACGTATTGGGTTTGGGTTGAGTCCATACTATACCTGACCTTATGTACTAAGGATCTGTACCCAAACAGTAGCCGGCCTAGGTTTCAAGACTTGTGTCCATGGTCACACTTAAAATGAAGGCCTGATCCAAACTGAATAAAGGGCCTGGACCCAGACCCGAGTGTAGGGCTAAATACATTTATTCTTCATTAATTTATTTGTATACAAATTTAATAGACTTAATAATCACATATGATATAATGATATATGGTCATGCCATTAGGAATTTGGTGATCAAGTGTATAATATACTTTTGCAATCCTGTTCTTTGGACAACCTCTGATTCCCAGTCTTGGCATTGGAAGTAGATTGACGAGATTAGGAGTTTCTTGCTTCTATTTGTTTTCCTGGTCCCTACAGAAACAGTTTTGGGGCTAGCACTTTTGAGGGAAGGCATTGGTTTATTGGATTCTTCAGTGGACCCTCATTCCCTTTGTCGTAAATCTTAATTATTCTTCCTTATGCTTGTGCTGTCAAGCCTGACTAAATTTCAATATTTTATGTTAAAGAAAGCTGATTATATGTTGGAACTAACTTTTCTCCATTCATTGTGCTTTCCTTAGATAACAAGCAAATGCAGTTGGTTTTAAACATTGGCGGGCCAGACAGGGTGTCGCGAGTGCAAATGGCTGAGGCTGTGGCTGCTTGCAGAGGATACAACACATCGCTCATCAAACCCGTTTCTGCATCATCAGTATGTTGAATTTAACGTAATATCTTGGTATTTTTTTCTAGTCATTGACATTAGTGATTACTTTTCTCCACCAATTAGGGTATATTGCATTTCAGACTAAATTCCATCTTGGAAATGTACTGGTTTGGGCTAGACTTGTGCATCTTCTGCCATGGAAAACTTTGTCCTAATTCATAAACCTTTCATGTGGCATATATGCATACCAATTCAGGCCATCCAAATTATGTTCCCCATTATCAATGGGGTATATTCCCAACCATGATGGTTAGATGGTTGTAAGTTCTAATTTTGCCTATTGAAATTGCAGCACTGTCTGTTTATTTTACCACTTCATAGCTATTAGTTACGAGGTTGGAATCATTCAGCCAGATCAGTTATCGGGCTATTCTCCATCCAATGTGGCGGCCATTGTTGGTTTGGATTGGCATACATATTTTCCATGTAGAGGCTTACATGAGTCCATATCTTCCAGTCTTATGTTAAAATTAGTACTCGGGATATCGGAGAATTTCCAAGAAAGTTTTTGTTTCAACTGTATTTTTCAGAATGCTAGATAGGAAACTATCAACTGCACACCCACTGGGAGAAAAAGAAGCTTACACAGACTAAGCTTGGGTGTACCATATGTGTGGATTCCCATTTATCTTTTTAGTTTTGATTGTCCGGTATGTTTATGCCTTAGCTTGCATGGCCAGGTAAATCGTGGTGTCAGCTCCCCAGCTGACATTTCCATGGATATCAGCAAATTGGTTCGACTACTCGATATAACTCCCATTTCATTCAAAGAAGGTGTGAAGTTGACCCTTGAAAATGATGCTACTTCTTGACAGAAGGAAAGCTTGCATGTAAGGTGGTTACAATTTTCTTTTGTAAAGGTTAAAGAAATTCATGTTTATAAATGAAGTCATGAGTTTCTCCTCCAAGGGCCTATCTGGATTCATGGAATTGTGGATTGGCAAATGAGAGTTCACTGGAGCTCTTTATATCCATGGAATGATCCAAAATCTATTAATTTGAATAATTCTACCTTTTGATAGGAATTATAATGTGCCCCAAAAGAGGAGATCTCTTTTTTAATCTAATATTTATATCTTTGAGTTTTATTCCTTACCCAACAAAATTTATACCCTGGAGCTCCTTTGTTCTGAATCCACCTTGATAGATACTGTTCATAAAGAAATTGAAAATTTTTAATTTTTTTATTTATACAAAGTGACACATCATCATCTAATAATACAAAATGAAGGGCTTACCTTGAACAATTTTTTTTAATGTAAAATGCCTATTCCTAGTAAGGGCTTGTTTGTTTGCATGGAGTTTGACACATAGAAATTCATGGTAAAATGGTTTTAATGAAGGAGTATTAAGGAGGTGATGGTTGAAGGATATAAGGTGGAGATGTAGATGGGACCTTGACAATATTTAATTTACTGGGTTAAGACTAGTTATTCATTTTCCATGGGAGATTATATATAGACATTTATGGATCTTCACCTTTATTTTTTCAATTTTAGCCGCTTTTAGAAATGCATTTCTTAGAATTCCTAGGAATCCAATTCCATCCATACAAATGGCTTAGTGACTAAAATTGAAGAAACAAAGGTGAATTTCCAAAAATGACCATCATTTTATCTCCCCTATAGTGGAAAGTGAGTCAAGAGGAGGTGGAAAATAAAATACTCATCCACTAACCTAGTCATTCAAATTCTAGAAAAGTTAAGGTCCCAGCTACATTGCTACCTTATGCCTTTCACCCCTTACCTCTTTAATAATCCTTGTGTGGAGCTTATTTAACCATGAATTTCTATGTATTCTATGCAAACAAACTGACCCTAAGGGCCTCATTGTCGTGTAAATAAATTCTTAGGAAGTTGAAGACTTTTTAATAGTGGTTTAAAATGAAGAATAAACAGTGTATATCTGAAAAAGACCATCAAATAACCTTCCCTTATATTGACTCAAGGGAAGATGGGAATGAATATCCAGTCATCACCATAGTAATTTAAATCCTAGGAAAGTCAAGGTCTCATCTATATCACTATCTTATATTTATATCTTCCAGCCGTCACCTCTTTCATAATCCTTTGGTGGAGCTCTTGTCATCGTGAATTCCTATGTATACAAAGAAATAGGCCCAAAGTCTTTTATTGGTCGATAATACTTGTATTGACCATTAACTTCCTTAAGAGATCCTATGACATGAGACTCTCAGGGCTTGTTTGTTTGCATAAGAATACATAGGAATTAGTAGTCAAATGTTCTCAAATAAAGAATTATTAAAAAGGTGAAGGGTGAAGGATATTTGGTAGAGATTGGTAGAGATATAGATGGGAGCTTGACTTTTCTTGGATTTGAATTACTAGGGTGTTAGATGGGTATCATTTCCCATCTTTCCCCAATTCATCTTTCTATTAAAAGGGTGATAATTTGATAGTCATTTTTGGATATTCACCTTCTTTCTTACATTTTTAGCCACTACTATAAATGTCTTAGAACACCTAGGAAACCAATTGCATGAAACTAAAAGGCCCTTGATATTTTTTAACACACTGCCAACTAGGACTCTCTTCTAGTAATGAAGGCTCTTAAGTCTTAACAAACTTTAGCTCTTTAAAAACATTGCTCCTAACTAATGTGAAAAATGAGTGTGTATGCATATGGCATGCATGATAAATATTATACATATTTATCTTGTGTTCGGGTGGGTTACCCCTACAGCCCTACTTATCGGTGTTTCTGCTACATTTTGTTTGGGGCTTGTTTGTCTGCATAGAAATTTATGGGAATTGAATTCCTAAGGTTTCTAAGTATTGCCATATTGGCCAGTGCAACACCGTACTGGTAGATGGCTAATCTGCTGTTTTAGGCATTATATAAAATTATCAAAAATTCAACTCAACAAGTTCATTGGCTAGAGTGACTCCAGCGAGTCTGAGTGTCTGACTGAAAGTGCCCAGTTGGACCAATGTAGACTCAATTTGAGTTGCCTGACCTATTGACCTATTGAGCTGGTGCAACTCACCCAAACTTGGGCGAGCTTTAAAACTATGCTTTCAGATGTGCATTGTAATTTGTATGCAAGTAGAGGAGCTCTGAATTGTCTTAGCCCCAGCCCAACCCAAATTGCACTTGGTTAAGTCCAACCCTGAACTTGAACTCAAATGAAATCCAAATTTCCAGGTCTGGGCTTCAACCAAAATTCAAAATTTTGATACCAAGTACAGGTCCAAGCCTAGCTGAAACCCAACTGGAAATCAGAATATTTGTACCTAGAACTAAGACGACTCAATTAACTTGGTGACTATTTGTATTGCATATGCTTTGTATTTATGTTAATACATCCTATATTCAAACGGCCATTTTAATTTGACCCTTTGATCCAAGGTTCCAAATGATTGGTGGTGTCATGCGACCTCACACAGATTCCCTGCACAAGGTGAATGTACTGGAATATTGGCCATATACACACGTGTTGGTGTTCCAGTGTGCAGGGGCATATTGTTCGCATCACTAATCCGAATGGACCACACACATACTAAATAATAGTTGTAAGAGAATTGTTATCTGATCAGTGTTGACTAAATGATGGTCTGAATTAATTACATTAACGTGGTTCCCATCACCAAGTCATACATAATTTATGCACGCTACAAAGTGGATTACCTTTTTGGCTCAAGTATTGATTTAATCTAATGATTCCAACCATCCAACCATATGAAATGGACATTCCAGATCGATGACAATAGAAAGGTCCCTTTATTAATTTTGATCATCAATCATGTCGGCACCAATTAGATTGTTTTTGCTTTTCAAGAAAAAACTTTCATGAGATGACCTTATACATTGGTATATTTCTAAGAAAGATCCCCATGAGCTCTGGATCTACTACAGCAGTGAAGCTATACGATATCATTGGTTCAGACCAACAATCATGCAGATCCCACCTAGAATTCAAGTTTTTGTTTTTCTCTTTGGTGTTCTTAGTGGTTATAAACATGAAGCAAAATCATTCTCAACATCTTTTCTTTAATGTTTGCAGCGCAGCAGTCGGTGAATTAAAAACCCTATGGGCTGTGGCCCACAATCATGTGATGCAGCTAATGAAAATTGGTTTTATAATTTCAACTTTTGATTCCTATTCTGCCGTGCTGTAGTATGGTGATCATACAGATGATTATATTATTATTTTATTTGAGATTTTGGCATTGTCCATTGTTAAGTTTGTAACCGAGAATCCATGCCAAATTACTGAAGAACTGTGCATGCATCTACTTACCGAAGTGGAACACTGTTGTTGATGGGAGAATAGTTTAGTGGTGGAAGTTGCAATGAATTCTCCAACTAGTCCTTTGAAAGGAGAAGTATTAGCAACATTCAAAGAAATGTCACTGGACAGTGCTACCGAAGTTTACAAATGATGGACTTAAGAGGAGTCTAAAGAGAAGATGAGAATTAATCAAGTGATTCTGATGCCGGAGTTTAGGTGTTTAAAAGGTTATTTTAAAAGAGGGGAGCTATGGAATAATGTTGATCACATGGTGTGATCAAGTAAAGTCAAATTAAACTTGTGCATGTGTTGTTAGATTCAAACTATTCACGTTATGGCTTCACCTTGAATATTTGTAAAATAAAAGTAAAATAAAATTGGAGCTCTTCTCCTATATCAATTGTGGGAATGAAAATTAAGATTAAAATTGTAATTAAAAATTATTTATGCACAATTGTGCCCATCTTTGCTCATCCAAACTCTTCATTAGATAATTTCTCCTCTCCGTGACAATTCAATCCAATTGGAGCTATTTACCATTTAGAGAGGGCAGCCGGCAGACCCTGTTTTACCATGTATTAATCACGCAGAACGGAAATTTGGTTTGTGCACTAGAGTGTTGGATCCATGTTAGGTGAGTTCCATCTTATGACAATTCTGATTTTACTATGAAAATGAGATTTGATTCTTTTTATAAACCTGATGATGGTTTTGCAATGAATTAGGGCCAGTTATAGGTAAATATCTTTATCATCATGATCACCTTCAAAAATCTTATCTCAGTTATGTTGGAGTTGGCCAAAAGAATCATCGATCAGTATCCATTTTGAGTCAAATCCTTGGATGGATTGTGCTTCTTAAGATCTAAATATGGGAGGGTATAGATGTGGAAAATTTGCACACACATTTGTTGGATGTAGGGAGCAGGAGAACAACTTCTGAAGTATAAATTTTTACAAGTATTTTTTTTATTGAGATAAACAACAAAGAAACAACATGAGTATAAAAGACTTATACCTAAAGAAAAAATTACACAAGAATAACCTCCCAAGGAGAATATCTAATGACCCCTTATTTGGCAGAGGAATCCGTCTATACATTAGCTGATCTAATGACACGAGGGAAAGCTACAGAAACAGTAGAAGCCAGATCCTTGATCTTATTGAGACAAACTGAATTTTCTAATGCTTAATCATTGTCCCTGTAACCCAAGAGAAACCATTAGAAGAGTCACTATTTAGTACCAGAGGACCTTGAAAAGAACAAGAGAAGATCCTTAGGTAGTGTTTGGTTCGCTGGAATAAAGGTCGGAATGGAATGGTCATTCCATTGGAGTGACCATTCCCACATTTGGTTTGTAAAAAAGTGGTGAAATGACCATTACTTCAAGAATCACCATTCCTTTATACAGGGGAATCACCATTCCTTGGGGGGGGGGGGGGTGTAGAGGAATGGCCATTCCATTCCTTTGTAATTTTCCCTTGAGTCCAAAAAGCTCATTTCATCAAACAAAACTTGAGATGCCCGATCATAAGACCTAGCCTCCTTCTTCTTTGTCTTTGACCTCTCTCTCCTTCTGTGATTCGTCGCCAACCCTTTTCCGTCGACCATAAGGCATGTTCTGTGACACCCCCTTCTCGCCGTTGGTTGATTGGAACCCGCCACAGAGGGAGATGGTTGGGACAGAGAGAATGAAAGGGGTTGGGTGAGAAAGGGAGAGAGGGCTATGATAGAGAGAAGGAGAGGGGGTTGGGCGACAGAGGGAGAGGGTTGGAAAAAAGAGAGAGGGAGAGAGGGCTGGGAAGTGAGAGATAAGGAGAGGGGGCTGGGTGAGAGAGGGAAAGAGTTGGGACAGAGAGAGAGAGAGGGAGACGAGGCTGGGAAGTGAGAGATAGGGAGAGGGGGGCTAGGCGAGAGAGGAAGAGGGTTAGGACAGAGAGAGATGGAGAGAGGGCTGGGAAGCGAGAGATAAGGAGAGGGAGTTGGGTGAGAGGGGGAGAGACTGCTGGGAGCAGAAAGAGAGGGAGAGGGGCTAGGAATAGAGGAGAGGGAGAGGGGCTGGGCTGGGCAAGAAGGGAGAGAGGGCTGGGAATAAAAAGAGGGCTTGGAGAGAGTGAAATTTTGGCAAAAAAAATTCACAGGGATATTTTGGTCAGTTTTATGTAATTTTTATTCCATTCCCGGCATCGTTCAAGCATGCCAAACATAGGAACTGGAATGAGAATCCTATTACTGGATTGATTCCTCTGTCTAACCAAACATTGGAATGGGAATTACTATTCCTGCCTCATTCCATTCCAGACTCATTTCAGTCTCCATTCCATTCCTGCCAAAAATCATTCCAGCGAATCAAACTCTACCTTAGAGCCTCCAAAATAATCAATACTTTGCTTCATTGGAATCCCTCACTCCAATACTTTTTTGTAAGCATACACAAGATCACCCCTTTCATTGCTACGCAATGCTCATCCCGTACTTGTTGGCCCCGACTTTCCTCTAGGTGACCCAACAACATTAAACTTCAAAAAACCCTTCGATCATGTGAATTTGATTAAACCTACATGAGCATGTGATTTGTTCAATCTTATGATGGAAAGCTTGTGCACCAAAAAAATAAAAATGAAAATTTCATATGAAACTTTTTAAAGTTATTATAAGTTCGCGCAAGAAATGGCAAAAAATTTTGTAAGCATTTGAATTATATCATTAAAATTAATTATCTTTGTATTGCAAAGTGATGCAGATGGATCTGAAGATCAAGTTATTCAACAAGCGTTGGCATTCATGAAAACATTTGAGCGAACATATGAGGTTTGAGTCCATGTGTAAATATTCCACCAGAAATATGGAGCCCCAATAGTCCAAACTTTTGCATTAAATTAAAATGAGTGTCAGGGACTGTTTTAAAGAGCAGCCAGAGTAGCAGGGGGAACATTTGCAAAGATAAAAAACAATCATAACAATGAGAAGTCTGAAATATGCAAAACAGGTTCTTTTTTTAGGGCCAATCTTGTGGACCAATATTGGCCCAAATCCATTAGAGATTCACTCCAATATGTTCGACTAAAGGTATATGTAAGTATTTTTGCGTTGGCAAATTCATGAGTTGAACAAAACTTGAGTTTATTAGTGTTGTATTTTATATATCTTTGAGTATGGACAATGGTTTGAGTCACTGGATGCACTGAAGTGAAGAAATAGAAGAAAAAGCAACAAATTGAAGTGGTTTTCTACAAACAACATAAATTAAAAAGGTCATATCTCACAAACCGAGCGTTGGATATAGGCATGCAACCTACCATTGGAAAGCTCGTTTTGAAAGGATTCCATGGAACCCAAGATCGTCTCAATCAGAGTTAAAACGAGAAAGTTATGGCCTCTGGAAGTTTACAGAAAAGTGCTGAAATTTCACCACATGTAGAACCCTAATCAACCGATCGAGCCATTCATCCGACCGACTGAACAGGTACAAAAAATTCGCCAACTTGTGATTTTTCAGTCCGATTAAAGGGGAACTTGCTTGTTTCATGCCAAATCCTTTCCTAATCAAAATAAACTTATGAAGCACGTATTAGGGCTATAAAAGAAGGTTCTGTTTCAACCCTAAGACAGAGATCTCATTGTTCTAAGTAGGGAATATATCTTGGAAATCTTCTCCTCTAGAGTTTTTTTGAGAGTTAAAGGGCTGAAGTTCTACTCTAGAGATTCTTTTCTTCTACTTCTTTGAGTGTAGAAGATTGCTTTGAGGAGTCAAGTGCTACATTTAGAAGGCGTCTAGGTGCGCGGATCTGTTACAGAGAACGGCAGGGGGTTGTTGCACTAGGGAGCTATATAAGGGAATTACAAAGTCCTTAGGTTGAGGAATAACTGGATAAAGGTTGTGAGTATTCTCTTGTAACTGTAGTAAAATTCATAATGCTTGATTCTTGGCTGTGGTTTTTTCCCAGGTTGGGTTTCCACGTTAAAATATTGTGTCTTCTTGTGGTGTGTGCTTGTGATTTGATTTATTTCCACTGCATGGTTAATTGTTTGCACATATAATATTGAGATTGATTACATTAATCCATTCTAAAGGCTTTTCCCTAAAAACCTTCAAGTGGTATCAGAGCAAGTTACACTAATTTGCTATGTTTGATCCTAAAAGATATCTAGAGTGGTGTTCAATCAAAGAGACACATATATGATAAAGCCATCTATGTTAAAGGATACGAAATTTGGTAAGAAGATGTTCAAATCTGAATCTGATCTATCCAAAAAAGTTGCTCACACTGTGTTGCTCAATCAAAATATACAAGTGTGGGTGATTACTTCACAAACCCCTGATCAAGAAGATTAAACTCCCACCCCTAATGCTGCTACGAAGATACAATTAAGGGGGAACTGTAATTGAGGGGGAGTTAATATTGGATCCAAGTTGACATCTTTGCAACATGATGATTATTAACTTTGTCAATTATGGAAAAAAAATGGGGAGATATTGCATTCAGGGGGAGAATAAAGAATTTTTGTGCAGTCTGAAGATAGTTGAAGCTGAAGATGATTTTTTTTTTTACCTAATGAAGAACTAATGGTAAAATTTTCTTTTTTATTTCAGTTTACTCAATGTTCAATGTATTTTTTTGTTTTATTTTTGGATAGATTGAATATATAGGAAGTTTTGTCCATGAATTGCCAAAGGAGGAGATTGTAAGTATTTTTTGTGTTGCCAAATACATGAGTTGGACAAAACTTGAGTCCATTAGTGTTGTATTTTACATATATTTAAGTATAGACAATAGTTTGAGTCGTCGGATGCACTGAAGTGAAGAAATAGAAGAAAAAGCGACAAATTGGAGTGGTTTTCTACGGACAACATGGATTAAAAAGGTCATATCTCACAAACCAAGCGTTGGATATGGGCATGCGACCTACCGTTGGAAAGCTCGTTTTGAGAGGATTCCATAAAGTCCAAGATCGCCTCAATCGAAGCTGAAACGAGAAAGTCATTGTAACACTCCGACCCAAGCTAAACTTGATTAGTGAGTAATTAATGATGATTACAAACTAATTAATGCGATTTTTGTGTATTGGTCCTAGTGGATCAAGCTCGGGCCTTGGATAGATAGTTGGTTTGGGTTTACCCTTACTTAAGTAGATTAAAGCCCTTTTTCGTAATTTTTGCATACTTGTGTTCACCGCATTCATGCATCATATTGACATCAACACGTGTGTCTTGTTGAGCTCATTAAGTTTCGTAACTGACTCGAACGCATTAGACGTCAATTGCTCCAGTTGGACCTTTATTTGACTTGTATTGAAAATCCAATAAAACAAGGACTTTCTTAAAAAATGCTGAAAATTTGTCTTATAAAAGAAGACATCCATCGACATCTTCACCGACCTCCTTCCTCTTTCTTTCTTCATCGTCTTCTTCTTCCTTCTTCTTCAGTTCTTGTTCTTGCACATGGAGAGAGAGGGAGCTTCGTGTGTGCCTCACCGTCTTCTCTTCTCTTCTTCTCTTCTTCCTTGTTGGCGTTGAAGTTGTGGGTTCTTCATCCTCAATTTCTCGTTAATCACCGATAAGGTAATCTCATTTCTTGTTCATTGATTTCTTGGGTTAGTGGAGTCAAAAAGACTCTCAATTCACATAAGCGTTCATCTATTTCATCATTTTGGCATGCATGGCATGTAGGTTCAAAGGACCTAACTAAGCCAAAGAAAGGACTATGCTTGAAATGTTGAATTGAAAGCAAGTATAAGAAAGTTTTGGTTTAACGCATGTTGGTATTATGTGATTTAGCTGAGTTTATCAATTGCATGTGTCTGATTACAACTCATTTTGCTTGTTGTCTTCGTGACGTTCATAACTCGGTTTAGTCGTTCTGTAATAGAGTCGGTTACCCGACCGATTGGGCATGAGGTCCGACTGATCGGACCCCTTCTAGAACTGAAATCTGACCGATCGGGCTTCAGGACTGACCAGTCAGTCCTGAAGCATTCTGCCCTTGGGAGATTCAGTTGCAACTGAACCTTCTTCTTGCTTATTCTTATTCGCCTACATTTGAACACTAAAAGGACCCCGTGTATGCTACATTCTCGGGTCCCTCCGCTTGTTAAAGCCTTCTCCAGTCCGGCCACGGTGGCTGAGCCGTAGAACAAGCATGGCTAAGCCGTAAAAGGAAATAATTCGGGGAAACCACGGTTGAGCCATAGTGCATAATACGGTTAAACCGTAAGATGTCTACGGTTAAGCCGTAAGTCACCCACGACTAAGCCGTGAGACCACTGAAACTGAGGATTGATAGGTATGGATGTAAGACTTTGTAGGGCCTTAGTTTTAGATCCTTGTAGACCATTAACCAGCCCAAAGGAATAATTAAAAGATCATGATAAGTCTTGAGGGCTGAGACTTATTTATGTGATGTTATCCATCTGTTAAGCGCATCCCCATGGGTGTTGGTTTAAGGGACTTCAATACACCTTACCGACTCAATGTAACATCAAAGAAAAACAACTATGTATCGAATAACTTAAAACTACATCATCATGCACGGTTAGAAACAATGGAGAACTAGAGTAGGTTTGGCTAGTAAAGCCGCCTTGATCCTATGAAATTAAATTGCATGGTATATTGCATGACGCTTATTGCCTTGCATGCTCTTATTCTTGTTTTGACTTGTAAGTGTTCGCTTGAAATGTTATTGCAAAACTTGAGTTTAGTAATTGATTGTCGTGTGATGCACGCACTGTTTTACTTGCTTGTGATATAACATGGTATTGTATTGCACTGCCTGACCGAGACCGACTGACATTGATTTACGTGCATCATATGACATGACTGATCTTGTTTGTCTGGCTCTACTCAGCCTTAGCCTCACGATACCCGATGGGGTTGACTTTGGCTTAGCCTGTTATCACGCTCCGATCCCGGAAATTTAGAGATTTGAGTGGGCCCCTAGGGCGTGGATACATAATCCCGTAGAAATCCGTGCCCTGGAGAATTATGCACGAATTCCTACAAGAGAGATTCCACTGGAACGTGTGAGGTATGCCAACACATGTACGAATATAACTCATCATAATCAAAATCCTGCGAAATACTCAGTAATGACCAAAAGCAATTAAAGAATATGTCCTTTCTTATACATAGGTAGGTATATACATGTACATATGTGCTGGAGTCTTTTAAGTTACAATCCATATAATCTCACTGCTATTTATAGGTTAAGGACTAAAGGTCCAATGGACACTTTCCCAAAAGGAAGACCAAAAAGGGTGGTCATAACAGCTCCAACATTGATGCACTCCGTGGGATGACTAATAAAAGACATCATCATCCCTCCAATCGTCTACACCCCGAGGTACCATTGGGGCACTCTCCTGGGGCGCGTCAACACTCGAGTTGGTACCGAGTTCTGCACCTGCAATACCAAGGGTAACACTGTTAACGCAACGGTTAAGCAAGTACTGAGGTATATGAAGCAAGTACACATAATATATCAAATGAACTTAACAATATACATTCATTAAAGAAAGTGCTGCTGGTTTACTAGACATGTGGTGCATGAGTGGCAGCAGATAAGAAAGTACAATTCAAATGTCTTACATACTAATTAGCAACCACGATGCTCTATTCTCCCAAAAAGGAAGCATACATATGGGCCGCTAGGGGATCAAGCTAGCTTCCCGAGGAGTGCCGATATCTCCTCCGTAAACTACTGCAGTAGTGACATACATATACCCAAAGGGCACAAACTAAGTGGTGCCGACTCGAAAACAATCATACTAGTCATGACATACATAAGGAATAGTCAATCATGGAGACAGACCAACAATTAAACAAAGCACATGCATATGGGCTACAAAGGCCCGAACCTCGACTATAACCTTGGCTAGCAAGCACACACTCAGTACAAACTCTAGCTTGTCAGACACGCACTCATTAAAAGCTCAGGTCTGAATTTCCTCGGGGTTTGCTAGAAGAAGTGAAACCGATACAATTCATGTTGAAGGTAACGTATTTTAGCAAGATGCATGCATTCGGATTGAGAAAGTACCCAAGAAATCATTACTCACCCTATATTAAGTAACCCATGATCTCCAAGGACATTCAACACGATGTACTCATAAGACGTCCGGTGTTGTTGTGTTACCGCGTCTTGGTATCACCTTATATGCCTACGGGACATCCCTTCTTATGCCAACATCCATGACTTGCCATTGGGAGATCATTCAGAAATCATTCATTCTTTCCAACATGTGATTACGAGTGGGCACATGCGGAGGTGTGGAAGGTGCCAATTCTAAGGCCCTACAAATTTATTGAATGTTCCTCACATCCTACATTCACTGGGTTCTTACGGCTCAGCCGTATATAAGGCTACGGCTTAGCCGAGTTGTTCCTGCTCCTTTTTAAATTTCAGGCGCATTTACGGCTTAATTGTATGTTGGCCTACGGCTTAGCCGTGCTAAGCCTACGGCTAGGTTACGGTGAGTTTACGGCTTAGCCGTAAAGCATTTCACTGTGCAGCCGTATGCAAGTCGTAGAAGAGAATGGGTTTCTGGAGCTCTCTGGAAAGCTCACCGTAGGAAGACCTACGACTTGGGTACGTGCTGGCCATGGCTTAGCCGTAGTGAAATTTACGGTGTGGCCGTGGGTAAGCCGCAGTACAAAACCGGGTTTTGTTGCTGTCTGGATTTTGAGCCATAAATACTCACGGCTTAGCCGTAGCTTCGCCGTAAGCTTCAGAAAATCTGAAGTCAGTTCTGTAGTTCATTTTCAATACGGGATCAATATAGAACCTCATTGTGGGAGTTTCTATGACTTGATTATAAGGTACCTGATGGAGTTAAATACCCACACACCCTCCTATTACATGTTTACATTCTAACTCACTCCATACCACATTTGTATCAATTAAAACAATGTAAATGGCTGAAATTGGAAAATGCAAGGAGCTAACTCAATAGTCAATAACTTAATCATGCATGCAATCCAAATGACTCAATTACTTGCCTCTTGACAGTGTTTGCCTTCTCTAACTCTTTCTTGTTATGTGGCTAAGGGAAACCTCCAAACTGAAAATGGGTCCTCTACAAGTAGAACATGCAATGAAGAGTGTGATTTAGATTTGCATGCATGTCATGAAATGGAATCCTTGTGACTCTAATAAACCCAAAATGAATGACAAGGAGGTAAGTCTTCACCTTATGAAGCTAATAGCTTAGAGAAGAGAATACCCCAAGGAGAGAAAAGTACAGGGAAGGAGAAGATGAAGAAGAAGAAAAGTCCCCACCACTACATGCAAGGCTTCTCAAGTCTTGTAGCTCTCCAAATCATGAAGTGAAGATGAAGATTGAAGAGGAAAGAACAACCCCAGTAGCCAACATAAGGAGGAAAGGAGAGAAAGAGAAAGGGACATGGAGTTCATTGTTTTAAACATAACTTTTCTCCAAGTTACATGCAAGTCCAAGCTTTTCATAAAATTACAGTTTAGGCCACATGGACCTCAATTAGCTCAAGACGAGTTCGGATTAACGCAAGCCCAACACGAAAGATGATCTATACAAAAAATCACACAAGGAGTGATTGATGAGGTGCCCATAAGATGCAAGATCAATTTATAAGAAGGCCCTCAATTACTGAAGTAAGGTTCAAACTCCTCTCAACTACCCGTCCAAGGCCCAAATCCAATAGTTTCACGTTAAACTAACCTCAAAAAGGCTTAATTAATATAAAATAAGATTAATTAACGTAACTAAGATTAGTGGAATTCGGGACCTTACACCTGTTATTGCCTCTGTAGAGTGCTCCTGTTTTGGGATTCCAGACCCCGAGAACCAGAGACCCATTCGTATCTTGGCCCGGTCGATGGTGTTCTCGTCCTAATTGCTCTTGATAGGGAGAATATGGCAAATGTAGTAGCCACCTAACTAGTATATCTGTTTTATGATCCTTATAGCATGCTTATTCAAATGCACGATGTGCCTAAATATGAACTTGAAACTCTATTAACCATCTGTCTTGTATTTCTTTATCTTTCTTTTGAGGCAACGCATTTGGACAAGATCATGTCATAACCACCTATGAGTCCAGAGGCCAAGCCTATCAGTAATTTGATATGTTGTGTATACCATCATGACTTTTGGCAGTTCATGTTCATGTCATTAATTCTTTTAGATACAACACGTGTTACCTTACTGTTGCTTATCCTCTGCTGAATCGTCATATTCACAGGTTGTTTAATGGTGTTACAGGTTCAGATTCCAGTCTCGGTTTGGCGCAGACCCGCGTATCGTTGAAGGAGACTGTAAAGGTTCCTTCAGATTGTTTTAGCAGGTAACAGGGTGTACTGACTGTCTTATTCGGCGAGAGCAGTTCACTTTTAACTATGGATTGTATATACTGGGATTTTTGGTCTTTTAGCATTTGCATGATGCATCCATGTAGACTGCATGGTAACACTTGACCTCGTTATGTTGTAATCTCCTGTAGTCTCTCCTTAGTATGTTACACTTGATCTCCTTGCATGCATGAGCACGTCATCTTGGGTTATGCGGCCAATGTGTATAATTAAGCTACTAATCTTATTCCTGAATATGATTAATGTTTAGACTGCTCATGGTTGTATTGGGCTGGCTGAACTGTTCAACGATAAAGGAAAGAATTTAAGTGATATTGACAAGCTTCCGCGTATTGAATTTTCGAACAGGTGATCTGTTCAATACTTCACATGTGTAAGCATGTGAATATCCCTTGTGTAATTCTATTCAGATTCCGGTCCGGGTATGAATTGCATGGGAGTACGTTTGTCACCGGTTAAGTTTTAACTAACCCCCGATTTCTGAGCTCGGGTTGTGACAGTTATAGCCTCTGAAAGCTTATAGAAAAGTGCTGAAATTTCACCCCGGGCAGAACCTTAATCCAGCTGATCAGGTTATTTATTTGACCGATCGAACAAGTACAGAAAGTTCCCCGACTTGCGATTTTTCAGTCCAATTAAAGGAGAACTTGCCTGTTTCATGCTAGATCCTTTCCTAATCAAAATAAACTTATGAAGCACGTATTAGGAGCTATAAAAAAGGGTTCTCTCTCAACCCTAAGACAGAGATCTTATTGTTCTGAGTGGGAAATATATCTTGAAGATCTTCTCCTTTAGAGTTTTTTTTAGAGTTAAAGGGCTGAAGTTCCACTCTAGAGATTCTTGTCTTCTACTTCTCTGAGTGTAGAAGATTGCTTTGGAGAGTTAAGTGCTACATCTAGAAGGCGTTTATGTGCGTGGATCTGTCACAGAGAATGACAAGGGGTCGTTGCAACAGAGAGCTATACAAGGGAATCATAAAGTTTTTAGGTTGAGGGGCAACTCGATAAGGGTTGTGAGTATTCTCTTGTAATTGTAGCATAATTCATAGTGCTTAATTCTTTGCTATGGTTTTTTCCTAGGTTGGGTTTCCACGTTAAAATATTATGTCTTTTTCTGGTGTGTGCTTGTGATTTAATTTATTTTCACTGCGTGGTTTAATTGTTTGCACACATAATATTGAGAGTAATTATATTAATCCATTCTAGAGGCTCTCCCCCAAAAACCTTCAGTATACTTCAAATTGGTGAGGTCCATCTCTTCAAATCATTGGCTCATTTGGGCCACATAAGTAATCTGCTTCAAAGGTTCTAGAACGAAATATTAAAAGGAAATCTCTTAAATGAATTAATTTTTTTTCCGATTATGTGTTTTTTCCTTCCATTATAGTATTATGAGTTGTCTAGTATTGATATTAGGCAAGGATTAGGGATTTGGATGTTGCTGTGTTCGACTGGTGTAGGGGGCACAGTCGACTTTTATTTACTGGAAAAATATTATAGTTGTTTTCTGGTTACAACTCTGTGGTAACTTTTAGGGTTGCAAACAGGTACTCAATTATCTAAAGGTTTTGACCCATGGAAAATCAATTTTGGAACCTATTTAGGTTTCGATTCATAAATGGGTCCTATCTAAAACCCAGTTTGGGTCCCAATTAGTAAACGGGTCTAGTTTTGGGTCCATATAGTTCCAACCTGTGGACACGGGACCTGATACAAAAAACTTTAATATTGCAAATTGTAGCTCAAAATCAATTTTGCTTTGAAATTTTTATATTTGATTTTAGAGATAGTAGATTTGATATATTGTTATAAGTTGAACAATCTTTATTTTTAAGAAAAAATAAAAATGTTAAAAGAGGTCAGAACCACATTTGGAACGAGATTCCATTTCTCTAGTCAAACTCGATTCCAAAACCGAATTTGGGTCCTTATATTGGAGCCATGTCTAGAACCAATGAAACAAGTTTCGAGTCAAAACCGGTTTCGTGTCTGAAACCATCATTTAGAAAATAGGTCTAGGTCCGGTGTGACTCTAGTCTAGAACTGACCCATTTACAACCCTAGTGACTTTCAATACATCTTCTCTCTTTTTGTTTGATGTTATTTTGTGTTTCTGCTTCAACAAGGGCAAAATTGGCTTTTGTTAATCTTGGTAGGGAGCTGCAATTTGGATACAAAAAATATCTCCTTAGCATAATATTTTAATGAAATTTCTAAATCCAATATTATGCTTGTATCTAATGACCAAAATGCCCTTTTTCCTCCAAAATGCAATGATTTCTTCTTTTTTTTTCTTTTTACAAACAACTCAATCTCATCCCTTTCTTACTTTTTTACTCAACTCTTCTTCCTCCATCACTCACCCATTTTCTTCATTTTTTTCACTCAACTTAGTTGTCTTTTCTTCCAAATATTTCTTCACTCATCTCTTCTTCTTTTCTTCCTTCGCATTGTGCAACTAATCTCCTTCCTTACACTCGTCTTCTTCTTTTCCTCCTTGGCATCCTCTCTTCTCTATTCTCTTTCTCCTTTCATTTTCAAACATATTATTTTCTAGTGCTCTCTAATTAAAAAGTGCAATGGAGAAGGAGATGAACACTCATTCTCCATTTCTATTTTTATTTTTAGATACATAGTGTTCAACCTCCCATGGCTGAACACCATGTATAGTGTTCAGCCATTCAAGGTCGAACACTGCATGATTCTAAAAAAAAAAGGTTGAAAAAAAAAAATAGAAATGACAAAAAAACCAGAAAAAAACAATATAAACAGCATGAAATCACTATAAACAACATAAATCCTTTTGACAATGTTTGATGCAAATCCATGGGTGTAGGGAGGAAGAGAGAGTTGAGTGTACGGAGAAAGGAGAGAATGAGTTGTTTAGGGATATTGGTGTGTTAAGCAAGAAAACATTTTAAATTTTAAATTTTAACTTGTGTGTAGAGAGAATCTGTGTGGCGAGAGATCAATTTATTGTTTATCTAGCATTTCTCATCTCAGTAAGATCCTTTTAAAACATAATAGTCCATGCTATACCATACTCCAATAGTCTTTTTCAACAGTTGTATACGATTATGAGATTCGGTGTGAATCCATGACTGCATCACGAAGGTGCAAATCACTTTTGCTCTAGGCTTGTTTGTATGCATCATATTACGAAGGATTTAATAAGTAGGATTCAATGGTAAAATGAGCTCCTTCTAACTGTTAGTAAAGTAGGATCCATGACTCACTCTTCCTCTTAGAGTGCTCTATTTTTGGTAAGTCTTTACTTTTCTTTATCTCTCTTTTCATATTACTATTGTTGCAATCTTCATGTCACTTTGCACATGATAGCATGGCTCTTCATTGGGCTTAGAATTCATTATCTTCATCTACCATCATCATCATCATGGACCTGTGCATCATGTTGTTTTTCATCATCCTGTACCGTGCCACATGTTATCACATCAAGCCAACCCATTAGCCCTCTGCCCACCTGACCCAAACCCATTAATTCATGTGGATTGGACTATCTGTTCTCAAGTCAGGTCGAATCGACCTGAACAATGCCTGACCCGGACTGCTTTCATCTTCCTTCTTTCTCACCCTTCCTCTGCCACCAAACCCAGCCACCCTTTTTCATCCTTATGTCCAAGGCAGACACCAACAACATTGCATCATCAGGCCCCAACCCGATTTCCATCGTCACCAGTCTCGATTGATCGTGCTGTCTGCGTTTTTTCCCTCTATGATTGATCCAGACCTAGATCACTGTCACCTGAACCCATCTATGATTGACCCAGACCCAGATCTTCGCCATCTTCTTCTTTTTTTTCTGTATTATGAGATTCTTCCACTGCTGACTTCTTTCTTCATTTTTCTTCTTCTCATCTCCCTCCTCTGCTAACCTTTCTTGCTCCATCTCCTCGATCTTGTCCCTTTTGACAGTCTCAAGCATTCCTTCTGGCACCCACACACCCACCTTCATCTTCTTCCTTCTTTTCTGTCACAACAAATTGAGTCCAACCAACCACTGCAACCCACCCACCATCTGCTCTCTCTCTCTGTTTAACTAGCGATCATTTCCACTCCACTACACAAGCTAGTTTTCACCCAGAATCCAAACAGAGGAGACCCATTTCTGAAAACAACTTCCTTTCTTTCTATCTCCTCTCTTTTCACTTCTTCGTGCCCATCTCTGTTTTCTTCTTTTTCTCCACCTTCTTCTTCTGCTCTCCCTCATCTATCGTAGCCAAACCTATCCACTGCACGTCCTCCACTGTCACCACCGGCACTAACATCACGTTCACCAATCGCAGAATCCATCTGCTACTTCAGTGTCCATTTCTCCCTGCTTTTCTTCTTCTTTTCGTCTTGTTCTGATCTATCTATTCCCATCTCCTTTCGGTTCCCTCTCCTTCTCCTTCTTCCTCTGTGCATGGCCAGTTGGCCTTTAGCCTCCTGTAACTCCCAGACAACCCCACCTTCCTCTTAAACCAGAAGGCAAAAGCCACTTATCCTGCGTCCAAACCACTCATGCCAGTGGATCAAATCTATACCATTTATCATTGCTGGCCACCTACGTCTTCTTCCACTTGTCTGCTCAAGATCGTAAAACCCAGCATCACCTCCACTGTTTCCCTTCTCCCTCTCACTGTTCACTACCGAACCGGGCAGTGTAACCCACCTGGCGAGTTTCTTCTTCTCCCCTCTGTTTCTGATTTTCTCCTTTTCTTTTACTTTCTTCTTCCTCCTGCAGACTGAGCAGACAAACCCCATGTATCTTTTTCATCTTTTCCGCTTCCCTCTGCATGTGCAAGAACCATGCTCATGTTTCCCTCTGCATGTGCAAGAACCAGGCTCATGTTTCCCTCGTCCCCTTTATTATGCTCACAGTCGAGTTGAACCCAAACCAGTCGACCTTTCCTTCACTCTAACCGAACCTGCATGCAAACTGGGCACTTAAGTGTTTCATCTTCATTACAGTAGGCATCTTCTTCTTCACCCTCCAACTTTGTCTTGTTCTCTCCACTCCTTGTTATTATCAGTATACTGAGAAACCAAGACTCAATCCACTTTTCTTTGAAACCTAAAGAGACGGGGCCCTATAAGCTCTGCATTATCTCCTTCCTTTGCTTAATATTTTAATATTATTATTCTGCTTAGTTTTCCTTTCTATTAATTGAACCCAGTTGACTAGCGGTACTAAATTACCCAAGCCACTTGCCGGACTAAATATATTGGGCCCAACCATGGATGTGGTTGCCCATTACTTTGTGACCATACCTTAACCCAAATTCATCTCGTGTGATTGTAACCCAAATCAATAGCCCATGATTGAGCTCATCCCCTGGACTCACTTGCTAATCCGTTTGCAAACCACCATTAACAGGGACCCATATCGATTCTTCTAGATATTTAGATCGGAGTAGGTCAAGTTCATCATTCACCATCGAAAGAGGCAAGAAGTCTGACCATAGTTCCTTAGTACTAGAGTTTTCTGATCCTTGCCTCAATTTGATTTAAAATATGAAATTTTGGAAACTATTGAAAAAATCTTAGATTATTAGGATATTTTGTTGCCTTTGACATGCTTATATATGATGGCTACATCAGACCCGATCTTGTTTCATCGCTTCCATCATGCTACAATTGATAAGATTAATTACCATTGCATTTACAATGCTGAAAAATGGGAAAAATCTTAATAGCATGTGATCAATTTGTGATCTCAACACTTGGCCATCTCTATGATTAAAACGACTTTGAATTCTTGGATTTACGATTTTTACCTTCAAGGCATTCTCTAAAGTATGGGCAACGCATCGTGGGGATGCTCACACGTGGATTTTAACCATTTTGGGTATGACATTGGGATTGGGATCCCTTTGTGTGATATTCTTAATCTGCAGCTAGACCCACTTTGTTTTTTAGAGATTACCAGTATTTCAGGCATCGTGCCAACTTTAGATATGAAAATGGTTTGTACCTAGCGGGTACTTTGTGCTTAGCGCATGCTTAATTTTGGCAAGCATACTTTGTTATTTGGTTTATTGCGGAGATGCCTAATCTTTAGGTTAGTTTTAAGATGTTTATCCTAAATTGTGATGTATTGATTAACCCTCTTTGTTACTTTGGAGATTGTACATTTTCATTCTTGTTAAATTTGTATTTAATTACGCTAAAGACGTGACTTTCTTAAGTTAGTGACTTTGACTCATGATTTATTTCACATTTGTATTGATTACCACTCTCGCTATTGATAATTTGATTAGAATTGTTTTTCTTGTTACCATGGTTTAAGCAATTTTGAAATTACATTTGAAATGTCTGAATTCATACTCCGTGACCCAATTTATAATAATTTTGATTTATTGTTAGATTATCTTGCTTATTTTCTCCGTCTTGTGTAAACTTTGTTGAAATCCAATTTTACCAATTTGTATTTGATCTAAACTTATTATTCGACTTTATCACCTTCGAGATTGCTAGATTCCGCTCATTATTGATTTGTTCGAAACTGTAGTTTCTAAATTTGATACATTGATTGTTACCCCTTTGCTACTGTTTCATAGTGGGTCTACTTGTAGAGTTATACTCACCAAATTTGTTTTTCCCCAGATTTCGTAGTTGAGTCCAACATGGAGGATACCTAACTTTCATGTAGGATCGGGATTGAATAATGAGTTGCTAGAATTTCGCATTAAACATTGTAACATGTGTAGGAGTTTATTTGTTCATATAATTATTATCCAATGAGATTTATTAATTAAAATTTCTTTTACTTTAGTTATTGTAGACCCGCGTGCCTTGTGATTTGAGGGTCCAAAGCATCTCAGATTTCGAGGCGTGATACCCTTATTGATATCAGATTTGAGCTATTTCTTCTATTTATGATAAAAATACAACATGTTAATGGTTTGGATTAAGGCACAAGTAGAGCTGGCAAAATCTAACCCGACCCGCCAACTTGGCCTGACCTGACCCGTTTCTGACTAGCTTAACCCGACTCGTTTAAAATATGGGTCGGGTTAGAATTATGGTTTACTAACCCGTGTAAAAATGGATCGAATTAGGGTTGACCCGCCTAACCCGCCTGACCCATTTATATTTTACTAAATTATTATGACTTTTCAATTTTCATGTAACTTTTTTTATTCATATGGGTCATAAACTATGTATTCTTAATCTTTTGTGGAGGAGTTATGTAAAATTTTAATACTTAGAATATAAAATTTATTTTTTTATTTGAGAATATGATATTTTTATAGTTGAAATATTGATATATGCTTTTTATTTTTATGTTGGCATATAAATTTATCTCTAAAATATGAATATAAATAAAATACAATATCGTTGATGAGTCTTATACTTATATTCAAATAAGAAATTACAAAATTAAATAAAAATTGAAAATGGATTATCTCAAATTCCCAATAAATGGGTTAGAAAACATATATAAATTTCCTATGTATTATATCTTGAAAATTGAAAAATTATAAATTCATGCTTAATGCAACAGTTTAAATGAATCTAGATATAAAGAGAGCTTTACAAATGAAATTGGCTACATAAAATGAATTAAATTATACACAAAATAGGAATTAAAAATGTTAGGTCGGGCCAACTTGATTCAACTCGTATCAAATTCGGGTTAGGCGGCTCGGATCGGGTTGATCGGCCATGCGTTTGGGTTGAAGGTTTCTAATCTGTTTTAAAAACTGATTAAATTAAAGTTAGAGTCAACAAATTTGAATTTGAATTGCCCCGACCTAAATTTTGTTAACCTGATCCATCTGCCCGGCGCAGGCACAGGTCTTGCCCCCCAGGATCAACATGATGTACGAAGGGGACTGCATAAGTTTTCTTATAAAAATGTCCAACAATTCAAAGAAGGGGCGTTGTGGACAATTGGCCATGCGTAACACGTGCTACCTTTCCTTCCTCGATGACATGTTGGTCCGTTTTATGTGTACGGAAATCCAATCACCAGAGGCTGCTGAGTGCTGACATAGAATAATTAAAGAGTGGTCCGCAGTACCCTCTCAAAGCATATTCCTCGCAATCTCCACCGCATATTTCTTATTCTCTCGCATTACGTAGGCCATTTCCCATGCCACAATTTTCAAACAGGTAACCCTCTGATTTATGGTATTGATAGTACAATTATGGCAATAAACAACATTAATGTCCATAACTCATTTAGTGGGGCCCACCAGTTTACCTGATTAAAAATCAACTTCAGCCGGCCGTCTCTTTTTTTCCTATCAGTTGGAAACATGGTAATGTCATTTGAGTCATGGCCACCATCCAATTCATGGCATCCAAACATGCGATTTCATAATAGAAAGGATAATAATTGTGTTTTACTTATTTCATTTCACGTTTCGGATGTGATGGCAAAGATTAAAGTGAAACTAACCTTTGCTCAGGAACAAAAATGTTCCCCACCTAGCAGGTTGCTCTTTCACTTTTAAATTGAGATTGTATGAGAAAAAATTTGATCAGGTATTGCACATCATCAGTGGGCAATGGTGAAACCAATCGGGTCTTGTCATGTCACCAGTTGGTAACCTGATTTGGCGAGATCTTATTGGGCCTGCCATGATCTTTGTGAAATTTTTAATCAAAGGATCGAGGCTATGTCCTTTTATATGCAGTGTTGTGGGGTCCATTTAGATGTGTTTGCATCAATTGTAGGGCAAACGATGGTGGTCAGCTAAAAGAAAGTTGTACCAAAAGAGCTTAGTCCTTAACTTGACAACCTTAAAGTTTAAGAACAACCTTCTATACTAGAGGTAAGGGGTGTTGATTTTTATTGGCATAATTAGAGTTCAAACCTTAAAGTTTAAGAACAACCTTCTATACTAGAGGCAAGAGGTGTTGATTTCTATCGACATAAGTAGAGTTCAAATTTGTTAGGTACATTTTCTTTTCTGAAGATTTGTTTTCTGGATAGAGGTCTTCTTCCCTCACTAGAGTGTTCACCAACCTCACCCGAAGTATCTCGTCTCACCGGAGGATTAGGGGTCCCGGCCCCTTTAGACTAGCATATGAGAAAAAGCAACCTTAAAATTTAACATCCTTATAGGTTTTTTTGAGTTTTAATTCAATGGTGGGTGATGTTTGAATTATTGTAAAAGTGGGATTCGTGCCAAATAACAGGATTAAAACTGTGTGTAGGGCTCTCATAAAAGTTGGCACAAGTTGGACCCACAGAACCGTAATATATATGGACTTTGCCCCTAGGAAAACATGCTTGGGTTCTGATATGAAAAGTTAATGAATTAAGGTCCTCCCTCACCTAAGCATTATTTTTTGTGGGCCTCCAGTTGTTTCTGCTTCCAGAGGCTCGGATCAATCAGACGACTTTTCACGATTAAAAACAAGAGCCCATTCCATTTGGATGGGTGTGAAATCATCCCAACCACTTATGGCCTGCGGACGAGTTTTCACCATTAAAAACAAGGGCACATTCCATTTGGATGGTGTGAAACATGATTGCCGAAAGTAAAATTACAACTCGTGGAGCCCACTACATATCAATCTCCCATGGATTAAATGTGATGAGCCTATAGCCTACTCATGTAAGAAATAAATAAACTAGTGTGCATGCATGCGTGACACCATATTCTTTCCCCGCATAATCAGAAATTCCATTGAACGGGCGTATCAGGTCAAAAGCTTAGTGGCCGAATAGTGACGTACACAGCTTGTGTCTATATTTTCTGTGGCGGGAATCGGACGATTCTCTGCGTCCATTGCTATTTATCCATCATTATATCCCATCCTTCAAATCCAAGCCATGTCACATTCATTTGCATCATCACTTTCAAATTTTGGGATAAGATATTTACACTTAAATACATAAAGGTTAAATATTTCCTATAAAAACTATAAAATTATCCTTATTGATATGTTATTCATCATTGAATAATCAAAATTTAAATATTTTCTACAAAAACTTATTTTTGCGATACCATAGCCTTAGGGCTTTGTGATATCCAACGTGCTATATCTTAGGGCATGTTTGTTTGTGAGGTAAAGTAGAGTAAATTTTAAATTAAGAGAAAATAATACATGACAAAATTATGATATTTTTTGTTTTACTTTCTTGATAATAATTTTTTTTTACTTTTTATATAGAAAAGTAGATAATTTTTTGTTGATTTTTTGACTCTTTTTGAGAAAGAAGGGGAAAATTTGATTTTTGTTTTCAAAAGATAGGGAGAAATTTAAATTTCAAATATCTCACATTACTTTACTCCACAACCTCACTTACAAGGAAATATTTTAAATCTCACTAAATTTTTACTTCCATAAATACTCCTACATTAATCATGCTAGGAACGCGCAACATAAAAGACCCTATATCGTGGAAGGGTCAACAGTCAACTCTGATAATTTTGTCTATATATTGAGTGGTTCAGATTAAAAACAGTCTCCGTCAATGGATTCACAGCAATCGCCACAGAGAACTCTGGTGGTCCCGCCCCCAGAGAATCCACGCAGCACAGATGCCACAGTCGCTGCCCGTTCTTTTCACGGGCACCACCTTCTTCACTCCTTGAGGCATTCCCATCCCCGCGTTTTCCATATACGCCCGGGCAGATCTATCCGTGCCCGAAAAATCTCTCCTTTCTCTTTCCTGCCTTTACTGTTTCAAACACTGCCTGCTAGAAAGTCTCCTATAAATTCTAGTGTAACAGGACGAAGAGAGAGGGAGAGAGAGATGAGCTTCAGTTCCTGTGTTTGGTTGGGTGGATTTTAGGGCAAATGAGTTGCAGAAAGTGGAGATAGGTAGATTGTAGAGAGAGAGAGAGAGAGTGGAGAGAAGCTTTGATCTGCTCCGGTGACGAGCTTGGAACGGTTTGGATCTTTGATCTGATCGATTTTCAGGGAGAAATGGGGAGAATGTGGAGTCTCGCGCGATCCGCAGTGGCGAATCTTCGCCAGACGCGGCGTTTCTCAGCTGCAATTCCCGGCCCTTACATCGTCCACAAGCGCGGGACGGATATCCTACACGATCCATGGTTTAACAAGGTCGGATCTCCTCCTTCCCTTTCATTTCTATTCCTCGCATGCATTGTGGAAAAAAAATTAGCTCTAGTCAACACGAGCCAAAGATTTTGATCGGTTGGAGTAAGATTTGAAAGTCCCAAGATTAAATTTAGGCTAATTGGGGGTTAATCTCCACACGCCAGTTGGATCTGGTGGAGCCAACATGGTGGGGCCCTGCAGCTTCCTTGCCATGTTTTGTGTGGTGGGCCACATTGTTATGGATGTTAAGTTGTGGTTTTGTACTCATGTTAATGCCTATTACCTGGTTCTTTGGATGTTGGATAATGTATCCTGCAATTGCAGTTGTTGGGTTGATTGTAGAATTCTGTTCTTCAATTATTTTTGAAGCTTTCTTGTGTGAAAATGTATATATATTTTTTGGAGTAGGACACTGGTTTCCCCTTGACGGAGAGAGATCGGCTTGGGCTTCGCGGTCTCCTTCCACCTCGTGTTATATCATTTGAACAGCAATATGATCGTTTTAGTGAGTTCAAGTGACCCGGCTATATTCATATTTGTGATTGAGATGATGTTGTTCTTCTTGTTCATGCAATGCTTCTTGTACAATTTGGACTATGGTGACCCAATTTTTGGTTTTATGTGATTTGAAACTTTGATTGAATGGACTAAGCTTATTATAGTATGACTCTTCATGTATTATTTGTAATGACGGCAACTTTTGAAGTAGCTGATATGGACATCAAAGTTGTTGAAGAAAGAAGCAATTTTCAAGGGGTGGATGCATTGAAGTTTGCCTCACTGAGAGTGTAAATTTAATGGTTTTACAGGAATCCTACTCTTAGTTGCTCAAAAAAAAAAAAAAAAAAAAAAAAACCCTGCTCTTAACCTAATGATACTATATGGTGAATGCCCTTGTGCAATGTAAAAAAATAACCTCATAAATGGTTACAAAATAATTAACTATCGTGACTTACTAAAACTTTGATAATTGTTTTTTTTTTTTTTGAATAACCCCACCTTTCTTTCTCTTTCCAATAACAATAATTTCAATGAAATTGAAATAATACACAGAAATAGCAATTTACGGGCACCAAAAGGAAACAAATTGGGAGTCCAAAGTAGAAATTGGATATCATAATTGTATTGACTGCCATCATCTGATAAAGAGATTGCATGATGTTGCCTATAAGCACCAAGTCTGTATCAATGTCCTGATTTTTCAACAAATCTGCTATCTCATTGGCTTTCCTTGTACATGATGAGACCACACCTCCATATCTCAGTAGAACAATTTAATCTCATTCAAAGTTAAGTATTACTTCTCGTTCAAAAGTTTAATCCCACGATAGTTGCTGCAACTTTGTATATCTCTCTTTTTTTTTCCTTCTTGCACATAGGTACTGCAACTCTTCTTCTCTATTCATTTTGCACATTATTTATTCTTAATATCTTATTAAAGAGCCTACTTAATTGAATCTCTGAATTCTCCTAAGCATTTCCAAGCCTGTACCTCAATGCCATCTAGCCCTAGAGCCTTTCCTGTCTTCATTCTTATTAATGTCTTTTCACTTCTATTACTCTAATTCTACGGTAAAAGGTATGTCTTGCTAATGAAGTGTCCTATTCCGATCCTTAGCTCTATAGAATCTTTATTTAAAAGTTGTTAAAATATTCTTTCCGCTTTTCTTTAATATCATTATACTTAACTTCACTAAAAACCTTTTGGGCATTGCTTTTTATATGTCTGACGTGATCTAATACCTATGATATTAGGGTACTTGTACAAGCCCAACATATCCGTATTGGATTGATATGGCAATTGTATTTGTACCTGATACTACATTGATACTTCCAAGGTATAAGTTTAGCATATCCTACTTAGTAAGTCCATTATTTCATTTAATTCTTTAAATCCCTTACTTCTCAACATAGAAAATGTTAGAAAAGAACATGATAATTTTATTAATTCTAATGTGATTTAAAGGAGGACACCTATATTCGTATCCGTGTCTTACATTTCCAGAAGTGCAGAGTCATATCCAAGATCCCCGTATCCGTGTCCGTACCTATATTCGTGTCTGGGCATCATAGTCTAATTCCTTAACTTTTCATTTCCCTCATTTTTATAAGTTCTAAAATGTCTCACTCCTTTTCTTTTTGACTCATGATATGGGTCATTATATAATTACACTTTGTGTCGCTTACTATTTTCTTTACTTCTTTTTTTTTTTTGCCCTCTTGTAAATTTCATAATTTTCTGTATTCCTAGTACCTTTTCAGACTTTGTAGTAATGTCTTTTCTCTCACACTTCTTCCTAAACCTTTACTCTCCACTAGTGGGTTTCTTTATTAGAGAGTATTTTCCTTTTCGACTCTCCAAACACCTTCTTGACAGTCCTTATACAATTAGCCATTGGTTTCTACATCATCATAGCTTTTCCCTTTAAAAATTTTCTTCCTCCCTCAAGCACTTTAGGCTTAAACATTATTGCCTTTTCCCCTTTCAAACCCTCCAACTTTTTTTAGGGCACCTTTTATTTACTAGCCCTTACTTTCAAGTACTGATGCAAACATCTAAAACTAACATCTTATGCTGTGTGGTCAAACTCTCTCTTGGAATAACCTTGTAGCCTTTACAAGCTAGTCAGTCATGTTTTGAAAGTAGTAAAAAGTCTACTTGGCTTCTATTAGTTCCACTCTTATAGGTAATTAAATGTGCATCTCTCCTCTTAAAGTAGGTGTTTGCTATTATAAGGTCAAATGCTAATGAAAATTCCATTATAGTGTCCCATAACTCATTCATTTTTCCAAATTCTTGTCCTCCATGCACTCTCTCAAATCCTTACTAAACATTTAAGTCCGTTAGGCAAATCTTCCTACTAGTTGGAATTTCTTATACTAACCTCTCCATTTCCTCTCAAAATGTCTCCTAACATTTTCATCTGATCTTGCTTAGGGTGTATAGACACTAATGGTATGTATGATATCTTCCTCTAATACTATTTAAATTGCTATAAGTCTATTGATTAATCCTTTTACCCCCACAATCTTTTCTTTCAAATCAATATCTACTACTATACCTACTCTATTTTTGGCTTTTCTTTCCTGTGAGTAGTAGAGTTTGTAGCCATTATTGAGCTCATTTGCTTTATCCCCTTTCCATTTTGTTTCCTCCAAATTGGCTACATTAACTCTCCTTCTTTTCATTGTATCAACCAATTCCATGCCCTTGCCTGTCAAAGCTCCTATTTTCCAATTAGAATGTTGAAACCTCCTCTTTTTCTAGACTGACTCATTTATTCACACTTTAGCATGGTCATGAAATTTTGTTTTCTTAGAATTTATGTTTGAGTTGTGACAAAAGTTTTACGCCAGCTGTTACTTATCTAAAGCAACCCTCCTCTTTTACCTGGGCTTGGGACCATTAGTAAAAATTTGTAGACTTTATTTAGTTTTCATCTACACTTTTTTAATTGTTATTACCTCTTTCCTCTCACTCCTGGTGCAACTTTTGTTTGGCTGCCTCCTATAACGACAGAGATTCCATCAATGAATCCCTCTTTTAATGTTGAAAGCTACCACACCATGTGACATGATTGGTGATAGTGTCTCTTTCTTCATCCTCCATTTGGTCTTTTGTTTATTCCTTTCAGGTTTTAGATTAGACACATTTTTTATGACATGTGGTTTTTCCTGTTATGTAATTTTTGCAACGAGGAGAAATGTTTCTTTTGGATTTTGAGGTTTTGTTTTTGATTGTAGAATATTGAAATTTATGGAATTTACTTTTGTTCACTGATAAACATAAATTTATTTTTCTGACTTCTTTTAGTCAGGAGGCGGCCTCTGAGTGACTTGTTCGTCTTCTTTTGTGTGATTTGTCATGAAATCACTCAAAAAAAGCGGCCATGGTGTCACAGCCATACCAAAGAGAAGAGGGAAGACCCAAGTTCTGAGAGACGAGCTGAACATATCTTATTTCTTGTCTTCTGTCAAATGGACATCCTTTATGTTGTCACAGAAAACAAGGATTAGGGATTCTTTTATATTGCTAGTTGACCACCATTCTATGTCAAGACTCCAGAGTCTGCTAACATTGGATTCTTTAGTTATTGAGAGTTGAAACTCTTGAAGCACTACAGCTTGAACACTTGTCTTAGTGTTCCGACAAGGTCCTAGCTGATGGGAAATAACCTAAGTAATTACAAAATAGATGCTAAAGGAATTTTTTGCAAGGAAAAGACACAAAATCATGTTTCACTATGAGTATGTGCCCAATTAGATCAGATCATGGCCCCCTATAAACTCTTCCAAAGTATGCGAACGCCTTATTTTTTCTGATTAGAAAGAAAAACAAATTCCTATCTTTTGATTAACACATTATTTTAGGATTCACCTAATTCCAGATTTCTGGCCCGGGTCAAAGTTCTTTTCTAGTTTGAACTTGGGTCATGTTATCAGGCTTTTAACTTAGTTGGGTTTGGATCCAACACCTAGGACCTTGCTCCAGTCAGGGTCTGGATTTGGGTCTTGGCCTACGACCCAGACACTTCTAAATGAATATGATGTTCATTCCTTATTGTATCCGATACTTCTTTCTTAGGTGTAAAATCCATGCCAATTCGCAGATGGTTTAGTGGTCAGGTATGCCTCATTCATGGGCATGGCCAATGATTGATCTCAGTATTATGTAATGCATCATTAAGGATGATGATTTTGGAGTTTTTATGAAATTTATTATTGTTCTTGATATGTAACATGATCTTATATATTTATTTATTTTTACTTCACTTAAATAATGGCGAATTCGATACCCTTATTGCTTTGTCATGATGCTGGTGTAATGCCTTGTTAATGATGATGATTTTGGATTTCTTTATGGGATTCATTCTTGTTCTTGATATTAACATGATCTTATTTATTATTTATTACTCGAATAATGGTTAATTGAACACCCTTTTTGTTTGTTTAATATGTTAGTGGAATCATATCGGTCTCTGGTGCATAATACCCGAGGTGAACCTGATAATATTGTATCCTTAGCAAAATGGAGAATACTGAACAGACTGCATGACAGGAATGAGACATTGTACTACAGGGTAAGACTAGACAGCAATGCACTTGGTGGCACAGGTGGCCAAGTAAACTTGTACTCATTTCCTGATGTGTAGGGATTCTGAATCTTTGAATTAATATTTCAGCTATTTTCTTCAGGTCCTTATTGATAATGTCAAAGACTTTGCTCCTATAATATACACTCCAACTGTTGGGTTGGTATGCCAAAACTATGGAGGCTTGTTTAGACGTCCACGCGGCATGTATTTTAGTGCAAAGGATAAAGGAGAGATGATGTCCATGATCTATAATTGGCCATCCGAAAAGGTGTTCTGTGGTTTTTAGTTTCTCAAAAGTTTGCTTACAATGCTTGTTTGTCCTTCTTTTATTGTTTTAGTTAAATTAGGATCGTGCTTTAAGGATGCATTCATACTTACAATCCTGTTCAGCCACCACATGGTTCACTTATTATTACAAATGTGTAGACTTAAGTCTCTTCAGCATTGGATCAGAAGTGAAAATTTCAGTGTGTTTTTGTTATGTTTACCTCTATGCCAAGTTATTGTTGGTTACAACCTCATAACCATAGGGCACTTGAATCTGCTAAGGCAAGTCGTGTTAAGTTTACTTTCATTAGAAAAAAAATTTCTTGTGAAAGCATTTTTCATGTATGGACCATCTGAGTGAGCAAAATGGTCCAATACCATATATATATATATATTCAGATTTCATCTCTTTGAATGCTTTTCAGATTGTGAGAAAGGATTATTCATGGAGATATACTCTCTTTTGTTTCAGGAAAAAAAAAGAAAAAAAAACAGAAAAAGATAAAGTTGCACCCGATAAACCCGTCAGTGAGGCATGGGGGCAAAACGTCAGATGCAATTTGTCAGATAATTGGCTGGGCCGGCACATTTCACTTGTGGTCCAATTGTTAGTCAGTCGCTGAAACGTGCTGACTAATTCATGATAACCAGTTTTTACAACTGGCTGATTTTTCTCGTGAACATGATCCTTTAAACATGTAATATCATTTAAGGTTGTGTTGGGGCTTTTTTTGTATGCATTTCCTTCTACAAATGTTCCCTGAAAATTTTGCTCTTTCATTTGGTGAGTCTGATCGACATACTTGGCCCACACAACAAAACTTGGATGCAACATTGAGGTTGTGTTGGGACCATGATGTTCGATGAGATGCTCAAATATGATTGATTCCTCAATATGTTTAACCGATATACTGGACCTAGCTTCTATGTGTTGGGTCAGTAAGGTAGAAAGGGTTGACTTACATTGGATGCAGGATTTCCCAGTTGGTGCAGGTTGACCTTCTCGGGTGTGGGTTTAGGTTGCCTGGCTAGTTTTAGAAATGGGTTGGATGAGGGGTGGGGGGTGTCAAAACTTGTAGACACCCATGGTTAACTTGACTAGTTTTTATCCTGCTTGACGCGTTTGCTAGGCACACTAGAGAAAGCTAAGTTGCTCAAAAACACTTTGCCCCTATGTTTTAACTATTAACAAGTTTGTATCTAACTCTAACCTGAGTTGGCCCCACCTTAATTGTTCACCTGCAAACATGAATTTCTACTATGGTTCTTATTAAATTACATGTTTTAAATGCAAGCAATCTGATTGTGGGCCCAACTTTGATTGAAGTGATTTTTTTTTGAACTGATAACTTTGATTAAAGGAGAAGGCTATACAGTATAAAAAAGTTATATTCAGAAGTAGCTGAAGGGAAACCCTACAAAAAACAACAACCACTCAAAGCCACAAAAAGAAGAGAGCAGGTGACATGAGCCCTAAACCAAAAGGAAAGGGAGAGAGTCCTTATCTGGGATCGACGGCCTCCCTCCAATTGAACATCATGCAATCTAAAGAGAAGCCCCAAAAGTCCGGGAGAACAGAGGCCCACGAAGCGACACACAGTCTCAAATTATGGAATTAGTCTTCTAGGGGAGAAACTTTTCCTTGAAAGCAACAACGATTTCTCTCTTTCTAGATGGACCAATAGGACGCAGGGAAGGCTAAATGCCACAAAAGTTTCCCTTTGGGGGTGCCAAAGGGGCATAACCGGGCATCGTATCGGTCAGCGAAGGAGCTTGGAAGAACCCGACACAGCCAAATTCTCTAAGGGTTGTAGCGAAATTTCACTTCAAAAGTTAGTATTAGGAAGGACAATTATTTCACCAGTTTTGATATCAGATGTGGGCGCCCATGATGGATTTATAGTGGACTGAGGTGAATTAGTTCAACAAACTGGTTGAGCTCGAACACCGAATTTGATGAATAAAGAAGAAAATCAAATGAACCCATTCCGCCGAATTTCCTGATCAAGATAAGTCTCAAAGTATGACTTGTGACTTGAATGTGAAATGCAAATTTGTTGGAACTGCAAACTTGGTAAGAACGAACCAGATGTACTTTGAACATGCTTCTATGACCGCCAAATTGTTGCTGTAATGTCCTTTGATTTACTTTTGGGTTTGGTTAGGCTGTTTTTGGCTTAGCCTTCCTATGACATGTTTCTTTGGAGTAATAAATTTAACCTATCAAAAAAAAAAAAAAGAAAAAGAAATCCCTTGCACAATCTCAGTCATCAATTGTTGTGCCTGTAGATGTAGGGTTAGCTAGGATCTGAGAAGGTAGAATCGTTTACATGTTAATTCAGCCTAGGTGGGGCCTGTACTTCATCATCATCATCAATGCCTTATCTCATCTGTTTAGGGTCAGCAGGTGGGTCCTCTGCATTATTTATTGAGAGCAAGCATAAAAATAGCGGTTGCAGAGGGTGTAGCAGCTGTTGGCCAAAATGCTATGTAGCGGGTGATATGTAGTAGTTGCGGCGATATGGTTTGAATTTTTTAAGTGCTAAAAAAATTCAAATCTTGTGTAGTAGCTAATCTTATGTGTGTGTGTGTGTGTGTGTTTTTTTTTTTTTTTTTTGGAACATGTAAGGGTAGAGACAACTATAAAAAAGGTTATTGAGGAGAAGAAATAGGAAAAAGAGTGTTATAAATTAAAATTTCTTGACTTTACTTGGTCTTAGACCCTAGCACCACTATTTTCAAGATAGCACAGTGGCCTCAACCGCTACGGTTGATAATGCGCGTAGCAGCTGCTATTTTGAGCCATGATTGAGAGAGTGTAGAGAACAAATGGTGTATTTTCGTCCATATGCCCGAGGAGCCCAGTACCGTTCTATCTTATATATGTTTGATTGGGGTGACTGGGGACTTGATTTTATCTCTAATTCTTATTATAATTCATATAAAAAAATGCTTATTATAATCTTCTCTGAATATAGAAGAGTCAGCAATAGATAGATGGTTTGCAGCGATGGGCCTCCTCTGAAATTTCTCGAACACGTTGTCTCTTCTCCTTTCTCTTCTCCCTTCTTTTCAGGAATGTCTACAATATGGGTCAATGGTTTCACCATAAATGGATCGTTAGTCTTGATTGTAAGTGCTGAAAGTGATTGTCTTAGAATTTGGCTAAATTCTTGTCACACATAGGTGATGCATTTAATTCTATTGATTTCTAATACAATGTTATGATGAATCACAGTGTTTGCACCTTGGAGATATTTTCCATGCTACCTTTATTTCTGAAATTTTAAGAGGTTACCATTGTACTTGTAGTTCCAGGCTGCTACATATCTACTTGTTATATCATGGGCTGTTCTTTTCTATTTTCGTCAGGTGGACATGATAGTGATAACAGATGGGAGCCGTATTCTTGGCCTTGGTGACCTTGGAGTTCAGGGAATTGGAATACCCATTGGAAAGCTTGACATGTATGTTGCTGCTGCCGGTATCAATCCACAGAGGGTATTTATTGTCCAATTTCTTACTTATATCTATTGTGTTTTTTACACATTGTATTGTTCAACACTTTTTTACTATGTTTGATACTATTCTTAATACAGATTTGTTTATTTTTATTTAAAAAAAGATAAAAAATCGAGAAGCCCCTATAAAAAAAATCAAAACAACTAATTCTTCCTTTATATGTATCAGTGTGGTAGAATTACTTCCATCAATATAACATATGATGAAATGTACAAGATTATTTAAAATAGAAGAAGCAGGAGACAGTTTTTAGGATGAATAACTCTTGTTGCGGCGTTAGCCTTTCTTTTGGAAGTCACATAATGACTCAACCATGAGGTTATGGGTTTTGGTTCTTAACATGTTAAGAAAAGTAGATTGAATAGTGAGAAAAGAATATCCTGATGCATTTTGATAAATATGATGTATTGCATAGTGGTAGAAGCTGGTATATAGATGTTATTTTTAGTTTTATTCTTTATTCTTGTTTTGATCCTTTCCTCCATTTTGTATGTGAGAGGAAGTATTGGGCATTTGGGCCTATTGCCATATGCTCTGTTGTGCGAAGGGAATGACTATGTGCAAGGAGTATTTCACACGTTCCCCATTCAAGTATGTGCTAAAAAAACCTTATAGTTAACCTGGTATCGGAGCTATCTTCATCTGTTTTTTATTATCTTCTCTCCTCTTGATCTACCTTTTTCCACCTTGTATTTTCACTTTCTTCTTCCCTTCCTCCTTTTTTCCTTCATCCCTGGTTTCTCTTCCACCTCTCCCTTTTTTCTTCCTCTTCTTCCTCCTCTCTATTTTATCTTTATTCTTTTTCCACGGACTTCAACATAAGTCACCTGCATGCCCATGCCCTAGGGCAGACATCACCATTGGGTACCGCTAATGTCAGGTGCCAGCCATGAGCAAGCAGTTTTTGGCTTGCAGTTGTACTTTCTTGTTAATCATGTTCATTGCAGTTGTAGGATTGATCTTTTTTTGTTTGGTCATTCAAAACTTATCTGGGAAGCTTTAGATCTTTTAAATTTATCAGATTCTCAGTTGGAATCTGTAAGGGCTGAATATGTTGTTTATTTTTATTTTTTGTTAAGTTTTCTTTTATACATATATTAGAATGAAAACTTTAGGTGTTGATTGAAATTTGTGATATTTGTTTAAGGGTCCCTTAATTTTTGGTCTTCTTCTTGTGTGAAAAGAGTACGGTATTGCCCCTTAGTCCCATTTGTTTGCATGGAATTGAATACATAAGAATTCGTGGTCAAATGGGTTCTAACAAATGATTATTAATGAGGTGAGGAATGAAGGATATAAGGTGGAGATGTTGATTGGACCTTGGCTTTCATAGGATCTGAATTAGTAGGATGATGACTGGGTATTTATTTCCCATCTTTCCTTGATTCATTCTTTATTAAAGGGGAGATTACTCAATTGTCATTTTTGTAATTCACCTTTGTTTCTTTGTTTTTAACCATTTTTAGAAATACAAGTCCTCGAATTCTTAGGAATTCAATTGCATGAAACAAATGGTTCCATAGAGCATGTTTGTGTAGCAGCCGCGGACTTTCCCCTTTTTGTGAGAAAATTTGCCTTTACGTTCTTCCCTAGCGTCAGAAACACTTCTCTGAGAATTTGTGGAAAATTGCATTTTTTTTGATGTTTTTCTTCACGGAAGAACATTTGCGCAAAACGATGGAAATAGTTTTCCAAGGAAAACCATATTGCTTTTCCTTTTCCTTTCTGCGGAAAAGAGGTTCCACAAATGTGCCCTTACTATTTCAAATGGCCGCGTCCTCTTCTGAAGTTTTGGAAAATCAAATGGATAAGGTTGGGACTAGTCCAAGTGCGGATAATGTAACATCCAGATTACCTTTTATAGTTTATTGGGGAAAATTATCTACATTGGTCCAAGTCCGCAGAGATATTACGGAGAAAGGCAAGGACTTAGGTATATTAATGGAACAGTGGAGAGCCAGATATTGATGATCCTAGACGTGTTGGGAATTAAACGAACCAGTGTTGTCTTAGACTCCTGAACTCAATGGAACTAAAGATCAGCTTTGGTATCTAACTTTGGTCTCTATTTTTATCTTGTGCTAAAGACATTTTGGATATGTTTTGAGAACTACACTAAGACCAAACCAATATTGTGGACATAGTTGTAGCAAGAAACTGTGAATTTGAGGGGAGAATGGTCTGTATTTAAATACTACATAAAGTTTCATTGGTTGTGGAAAGAGCTGACATTTTTAGGTAAGGCGACATTTCATTGTCCCAAGGAACAAAAGAGCGAAGCAGCAGTTGGTAAAAAAAATGATGTGAATAACTGGCTGACTTGAACCTAGCTGTTGTGTCTATCTGAGCCCAGATTCTTGGGAACTTTACCATATCTTAGCAGTACATAGATATAATCAGAAACAGGACACAGATGGTTACCTGTTGCGTAGGGATTTGACCGGTCTAGCCATTAGCACACACATGAAGGAAATGACTCATGCCACTATTGTGATACTTTTCACTGAGGAAAAATGGTGTGTTAATGCTTGTGGCTCATCAATCCAGTTCCTGACATTTTTTTTTCTTGGGAGGACTTGCACTAACTCATTCTTGGTTTATAAGGAGAGGGTTTGTGTAACGACCTGAAATTTTGATTTCCAAAGAAGTCTGCAATTTGAGCCGCTATTATTCTTTTTCTGCGCATTTGTGAGATTAGGTCACATAGACTTGTGGCGGAGTTCTTTATCAATCATCAAATAATGGAGATTTATAACAGAGCACAAGTTTCATCATCATCATCATCATCATCATCAAAGCCTTATCCCAACCATGTTGGGGTCGGCTATATGAATTCTGTTCCTTCATTCTGTTTTATTTTGTGCCAAATCCTTCTTTAAGTTAAACTTCTTCAAATATAAATTAATAACTTCCATCAATGTTTTCTTCGGCCTACCCCTACCTCTTAATGGGCTATCCACTTGTATAGCCGAATTTTTTCTCACCGGTGTCATTACTGGTCTACGCTTAACATGCCCAAACCATCTTAAATGGGTTTTTCTAATCTTATCCGCTATTGGTGCTACCCCTAAATGCTCTCGAAAGCGCTCATGTTTAATTTTATCTTTCCTAGTTTTACTACATATCCACCTAAGCATTCTCATTTTCGCTACATCCATCTTATGAATATGCGTCTGTTTAATTGGCTAACATTCTGCTCCATATGTCATAGCTGGTCTAACCACTGTCCTGTAAAATTTGCTCTTCAATTTTGTTGGCATTTGTCTGTCACAAAGCACTCCAGAAGCTAGTCTCCACTTCAGCCATCCTGCTTTTATCCTATGCTTTATATCTTCGTCAATCTCCCTATCCTTACTAATCATCGAGCTTAGGTACCGAAAAGAATCTCTATGTGGTATCTCATGGGTTTCAATTTTGATAGTGGTTTTAACACTTTGTATATGTCCACTGAAGTTGCAATCCATATATTTTGTCTTTGTACGACTTATGTTAAAGCCTCTAGATTCTAATGCCCCCCGCCATCTCTCAAGTTTTGCATTTACACCATTTCTTGATTCATCTACCAATACTATATTATCTGCAAACAATATATACCATGGTGCTTCTTCTTGAATATGCATAGTTAATTCATCCATAATTAATGCAAAGAGATAAGGGCTTAAGGTTGATCTCTGATGTAAACCTATAGTCACGGAGAATTCACCTGTTTCTCTATATGTGGTTCTCATATTTGTTATTGCTCTTTCATACACATTCTTAAAAATTTCAATGTAACTTCTGGGGACATTCCTTTTCTTTAAAATCCACCAAATTAAATTCCTCGGTACCCTATCATTGGCTTTTTCCAAATCGATAAAAACCATATGTAGATTTTTCCTCTTTGCTCGATATTTTTCCATTAATTGCCTAAGTGAAAAGATAGCTTCCATAGTTGATCTCCCTGGCATAAAACCAAATTGATTTTCAAAGATCTTGGTTTTTTTCTCAGTCTTTTCTCCATTATTCTCTCCTATAACTTCATAGTATGACTCATAAGTTTAATCCCTCAATAGTTGGTACAATTTTGTATATCTCCTTTATTCTTATATATAGGTACTATAATGCTTCTTCTCCATTCATCCGGCATTTTCTTTGTCACAAGTATCTTAAACAGAGCACAAGTTTAATAATTCTAATTCATTAATATAGTCTGCCCAACAATCTTGAACTAAATTGAAGTGAATGATCCTTATAATGCGTTCTTGCATGTCTCTATACTACGTTGTCTGCGCTCTTTCTTTTATACTCCTATAGTACAAAATAACCATAACCATGTCTTGAGTTTTGGTAACTATTTCTTCACCTACAAGCACCAATCATAGGGAGTCAGGTAATGAAATAACCTCTGCAAGTATACCTACCCAACTTTCATATTCCATACCATATTTGGATAAAATCATATCAGATAAAATAATAGAATATTTTTAAAATAGATTGACAAGATAAAATAATGCAAGATATAGGTTCATGCATAAAATCAAGTGAAGATTTTGCAAATACCATAACATGTTTAAAATAAATTGGCGTCTCACATTGGCTAGGTTGTCACAGGTTTTATAGCGGTCCCCATTTAATGTGACGGGAACAAAAAACAGAATTTGGTACTCAGAGAATCAGAATTATGGCAATTGGCTTTCAGAGTAGAGCAATAGAGTTTGATGCCGAAGTGACTGATTGTCACTGACAGAGAGTTAACTAATCGGTAGATAGTTTCAGAAGTATAACCCCTATATAGTAGTGCCCCTCTATGTTAGACTTAAACAGCCTAGTGGTGTTCCCTTAATTCAAAATGCATATATATATATATATATATAGAGACAAATAATCATACAATAGAACTGGTTTCATACATGACAAATTTAAAAGTTGACAAATGCGATGTCAAAATGCCATAAATCATATAATTGAGAGAATATGTTTTTTCATGCTAGGATACATACTAAGTATGACTGAAAACATAAAACCAACTAATCAAACTTCATTATACAAAATCCAGATTTTACAGGTCATACTGAGTGTAGGGTCACTTTCTGTACGCTGGATCTAGGCCAACTTAATTCTATGATATCATGGGATCCCAAACACAGTATATTTGCCTTAAACCTAATTTGGATGACCTCGAGGACCTCCTCCTTGGACTTGGGTTAATTATTAATTGGCGCTTCAGAAGGTAGTTGGTATCCGGAGAGCCCATGATGTCATACCCTTAGGTTTCCTTAACCCTCGTTATGCTTCAAGATAATTTGAAGATCGATGTCAGGCAATGAAGACATGTCTTATTATTGGTTCTGATTTAGTTTGGGTATAGAATACATATTTTTTAATTTAAACCAAATCCCTAATCCCTTAAAGTCCTCATCTTAATTATGGGTAAGATAAATGGGTCTTAGGTCTAATTTTGCGAGTCCACTCATAAAAGGGGGTCTAAATTTATTGTCATATATCATGGTTCCATGTCAGACATTAGTGGGGAATTTTACCCAATAGTAGGTGGGTGTATTTGTAATTTTCCAAAAACATTGTAAGCTTTCAACAGAGAACAACACAGTGTTCAGTCTTCACCCACGATGCCATTAGTCTCAGGAAGGGGTCTGGTTATTGTATCACTTGGATGGTGGGTCCTAGTGGGCCCAATCCTCAAGGGGCTGGATCTGTAAGGTCTCCCAGTTATGATCCAGCAGATGATTGGATCAGATCTTCCATCAAGTGGGACATGTGGGCCCCACAAGCAGTCACAAGAACTTCACATGGATGGCCTGGGTCCTGTAATTTCTGATTTCAGAAGGGTCTCCTCATTGGCTTATGGCAGATTTGAATAGCATTCACATCCTAGCAGTATGACTAATAAGGTGGCATGCATTGGTTTATATTTCTAGGCTAGAGATATGGATCCCAAAATTTCAAGCACAAAGGCAGATCCACGGTGATCAACTATGACAGCGACTTTACTGTTATTAACATAAATTCAATTCCAGACACCAAATCAGATTTATAAACAAGCACACACCGGTAGTTTTGAAATGTAGGATTTTACTAGCTCAAGAAAACCTTAACGGAGATGATACATGAGTTTTCAAAGATTAATATTAGTTAGGAAATATAAAACTGGGTTTGTGTACTTGCCTTATTCGCCGGATTTTTCGAAATCCCCAAATCTTAGAGAGCTCTAAGTCGATCCCACGTATCCTAGCCTTTCCCCAAATTCCTAACCTTAATTAGGGTTGCAAATCTCCCACTTTGAGAGAGAACTAGAAAAGATCTAGAGAGAGAGACTAGGGAGAGAAAGAACAACTAGAGAGAGGGAGAGAGATTGGTTTGCACGTGAGTGTGAGGCCATGGATTGTATGCATATATATAGGATTTATATATTACACTTCTAGTCTAAAAGGGAGTTCAAGGTCTAATACAATTCTGCCCCTTTTTAAGGATTCTCATATAGCCTTTAGCCTTATTGTATTAGAATTTCACCCATGCATGTTGACAGCTCCAACTCATCGCCTCTATTCCTATTTCACAAGCATCTAGACCACATAGGATCATATAGGATCATATACTGTCTAAATGTTAGTTTGGTGAGGAGTCCTCTTTACAGCTCAAAATTACCATAAGAATTTTAATACAACTATGGATCCCCATTATAAAAGGTCTCTTATCTTATATAAACTAGACTATTAATTCTTAGTCTAATAGAACTCTATTGCACTTAGCAACATACAGTCCGCTATGCAACCCCACGTATATTCATACACATATATTATTACATATATAATGGGTCCGACATCATTAAAGTCTTGCTATTACCATAATTCTCTTTTATTTGTTTCTATTTGATACGAATAGGCCACACATGCTTTACTAAAGATTTATAATTAATTATTTCTCATCAATTGAGACCAATATTGGCTATGTTTTGAAATTACGAGAAAACCCTTCATATTTCCTAAAAATAATAATAGATCATATGATTCCCAAATCAAGCCCTAATCAAGTTTATGCCCTAATTCTGCCCTAATTGTTCAGTATGAGTTGATTTCTCCTAATTCAACCTTGATCGTTCCCTTATTCAAAATAGTATATTTTACTAATTCAATGTTTAATTTTCAAAACTAATTAAAATTATTTAAAATTAATATCTAGGGATGGGTCCTTACAGTTTGTCATTTGTGTCTGATGACTAGCTGAGTACAGCTCAGTTACTAACATTGACATGTATATGAGATCTGACTGTTTAACTCCCTCCAGCCATGATTATATTTGCTTGACTCTTTATTATGTGCCCTAACATACCATTAATCCTCTTAGAAGATGTAAGACATTGGACCAAATGTTTTTTTTTATCATCCACCGTCCATGTTTCCATGAATTTAATTGAATAACAGAGTGCATTTTAATTTATATTTGAATCACTAAAAAATTATTTGCTTTTCAGGGTACAAACTCTGTAAGACGCTTGGAGAATTACAATATGCAGAATACTCTTTCTTTTTTGGCATTAGAAACACAAATACATAAATACGTAGTTACATAGAGGGCTTTTTAGTGTGCACATGCTCATCTAAGCAATTTGCGCTCAGCCTTTTGGGTATGGGAAGGTAGGATCAAAAGATGTGAATGTATGCACCTGTGTGCTAAATTTCAAGTCCATCATATCATCCTAACCCTAAGAAGAACAGACACGCGACACAGATACGACATGACATGGACACGTCGACACCACATTTCTGAAAAAAGTAGGACACGGACACGTTGGGGACACGTTAATAATATATATATATAATCATATACTAAAAAAGAATCATTAAGGGGAAAAACGATAAAAGACTTGGTTCATGATTCTTACATTGAAGTAAAGTCAAAGCAGAAAAGAGAAAAAGGGAAGGGCTGTTTTTGTAATTTGTAAAAGTATTTTATAAAGAGGGGGAGAGAGAGAGCTTATGAAAGGGGGTAAGGGTTTTGCTTTGCTGTGAGGGAAAAACCGCAATGAGAACGGGACACGACCTGCTGGAGAGAGAGAGAGAGAGAGAGAGAGAGAGAGAGATTCTTACCTGCAAGTCTTGGCTACCCTAGGATCTGTGTCACACCCAGCTTTGTAGAAAGTGATTTGGCCATTGTTGTGTTGCTACTTTAACACTCTGCTGCTGGCTGCTTGCTGTGCTCCTGGCTGTTGTTGGCTACTGCTCTACCATCTATCGTTGCTCTCCTGGTTGCTGTTCAGGTTTTCAGGTATGCCTCTTCTTCTTCCCTTTTTTTTTTCTTTTTCGCTTCAGGCATCTTCTTTTTCTTCTTCTTCTTCTTCTTCTTCTTGTTTTTTTTTTTTTTAAACTTTTTCTGCTTCAGGCTTCTTCTTCTTCTATTTTTTCTTTATTTTTCTCAAGTTTTTGGGCAGTGCTGTGTCCCCGACGTGTCCCTGCTGTGTCAGAAATTAAAAAATAAAAAAAAGACACTTTTTTTGGCATATCTGACATATAGACGGCGACCTTATTGGCGTGTCTGTGCTTCTTAGTCCTAACCCCCTGATCTGTGGCCCTCAAATTCAGCGGGTAAATTACATTATTTATTTATTGATTTATTATTATTTTTTGTATTTAACTCCTATGGTCAGTTTCATTTGGATCAGTGTGAAAAACATGGGACCTATGACACTTAGAGGGGCGGTTGTGTGTGGCCTATTCAGATTGATCATAGAAGAATTTTTAGGTGGGCTGTGCACATATTATATTTCTTATATGCAAATAGAAGATGCAAGTGCATTACATAAGCTTATTTGAGTGTTCTTTTTTTTTTTTTTGACACAGTTATCCTCCTGTTTCTTGGAAGTCAGTAGTAATGATCAACATCTTCTTTGATTTGGCAGATACTGCCAGTTATGCTTGATGTTGGTACCAACAATGAGAAGCTTCTTGAAGATCATCTTTGTGAGTAGGATGCAACCTTGATTTAATTGTCTATGCTTGAGATTTTGTTGTGTTTGGACCTACGCTTGAATGGGCTGAAATTGGCATCCTGTATGGATTATGATAGTATTGTTTCCTGTTATTTAAAAGTCCAGCTCTTTGTGTTTCTTCTTGCATCGTGAATTTGGAATCTCTGTTCTCTCTCTCACTACACTCAACAGAAGAGGTTTGAAATTGGAATGTTCCTTTCTATTCTTTGACATTGAAAGTGGAAATTTTTTTCTCTTTTGTTAAAACTGACGCACTTTCTCTTTCCATCACATACTTCAACCTATTGTCTCCCTTGCCCAATGGAGAAATACATTTCATTTTCATTCTCCTTCTATAGAAAAACTTTTGTAGCTTCATCATTTTAGGACGTAAACCCATGGTCACCATAGAATGGTCTGTTGCTGTAACACAACTGTGGGCTGAAATAGAACTGGTGGCGATTTCAGAGGAAGTGGTCCATCCATTTTAATGTAATTATGTTTATTGTAGTGACAAATTAAAAAATGGAAGTAAAAGATTTTCTAGTTACTGATTTTAAAATATGATATACTAAGATGTAGCTCCGTTGCATCGATGCAATGAGTGTTGGTTCTGCTTCTGCGGTTAAAACTATAGTACCAAAATACAATATGCATGCATAACCTACCACAGGTGACATGTTTTTGCTAATTAGATATAGCAATGGCCCGGTCTCTCTCCCTCATCTTCTTATGTGATGGTATACTAAGATGCACCTCTGTTACATGGATATAGTTATGCTGGCTCTACAGTTAAAACTGAACTGCCAAACTACAATATTAATTTTATTATATAAAAAGGAATATAAGCATATAACACAGCACATAAATGCCTGCAACAGAACAGAAGGGATAGGTATAAGAGCATTATACCATACTCAAACAAAAAACTACCACCCAAGGACATCACTTTAGTTGTAACCCTCTTCACCTCTTGCTTGGCCAAAGTATCCTCCTTCCCATTGGCTAACCTTCCCACATGCTAAAAACTCACTTGGAGAGATAACGATAACAATTTATTCTCGTGACAGTAATAACAGGATTTCCAGGGGAGGCTCTTTGTGTACTTCATCCTAGAAAATAGCATGGGATAAATTACTCGCAAGTCTCAATGATTAAACTATCAAGAAAGCAAGGATAAAAACAAAAAAAAAAAGAAAAAGAAAAAAAAAGAAAGCTAGAATAAAAAATGTGAGCAGCTTTCAAAATTGCTAGCACCTTTGTGATGCAGTACGGACCGAGCCCAAGAAGGCAATTGGGCCCAAACATTGACCCATGGGTCAACAAGGTCCATTGGGTTCAACCATAGGTTCAATTGGCTAAGTGCTATTGGGGCATCTTCTATATTTATCATACTTCTAATGTTATTTATTGCTTAATTAGGATTAGGAAGTTTCTAGATTTTCTAGTTGCTTAAGTCTTGCTTGCCATGAACTATAGGTTTGTTACCCTATAAATAAGAGAGACCTCATTGTAGTTGCTTCTGCTTTGATAATTAATAATATTCAGGTTGGGTTTTTCCTTCAGTTATGGTGTGTTTCTTGGTTATGTTTGTGCCTTAGCGCAGGAATCCATTGTGGATTCGATCAATCTTTCGGGAGATTGATCTATTTTTTTCGATCGTGGATGGTGGCCGCGCCACTTTGCCTCATTACTGTCTTTAACACCTATGTGCCTGGAAAGCATAAATAACCCCTCTTTCTCGTTATGTAGTACACCTCTAATTCCGGCCGTCCTTGTCTTCCCTTTAGTTGCTGCTCCATGGTGGTTTTTGAGAACCCAAATGGAAGAGACAACTAAGAATCTGATTTCTTTTCCATAGACAGCCCTAACTTTATGCACACATCCTGGTTAAACAAAAGATTGGCTGACTTAAGGTCCTTAAAATCCTTGCTGTATACAACCCACCTGGCTAACCTCAAGGGCACCATAGAAATCACCTGTTCCATAGACAACATTTCATTTCTAAAGACCCTGTCATTTCTCTCTTTCTATATGGACCAAAGAATGACTAGCAAGTAGCAACGCACCTTTTCATGTTAATAAGCCAAGACCCTGAAAAGGAGCCAATCTCCAGGCCTCGACTAACTCTCCTAAGTGAAGTTGGAAACTGCAACTGTTGAAAACATGAGCCCATAAGCAAGAGGTATAGTCACAATAAAGAAATAAGTGAATAACCATCTTCTTTGTTTTCCCTCTCAAGCAAGAGATATCGGGCCTGCTATTGTCACTAACACACCATACTTGTCTTCCCATATTTAAAAGTAATAGTTCTCCTCCACAATGAATCCTTTTCTTCCTCAATACTCCACCATTCAACAGGAATGCGAAATTTTTAATGCTCAGGTCACAGGGCTAAAGCTAGTTAATTTAGTTTTTTCTATGGTATCCTTAAAGGCCAAAAAAAAAAAAAAATCCCTAGAATTATAAAGGAGAAGAAACAAAAGAAAAGGGGCTGAGTCACTTCAAACTAATAATGCAGAGTTGCCTAGAGCTGGGTGACACCTCCAATATATAGTTTGTATGTTTTGAGTATTTACAGAAAAAACCCATGTTTTGAAAATTTACACAATAGCTCACCATATCTCAATAATTACAAGAACTTCTCACTGTAATTCTTAATACTCCCCCTCAAGCTAGTCATAAAATATCTACTAAGCTTAGACAACACCATATTATAACTTCTCTTGAAATGGCCTTTCTAAGGAGATCCACCAATTGTTCGTCTATGTGGACATACTTCGGTTTGATATTCTGTTTTCATTATTTTCTCTACCGAAATCGGCGTCAACTAGAAAATTTTGTGTCAATGGCAGACTGGATTTGTTGCAATATGCTGTGTATTCCAATCCATACGGTTTTATGCTTTTTCTTGCTCTGTGTAAATTTTAATGATGCCACCATTCTTGTACAGGGTTTCCTAGAATCAATCAACTCATTTACTATTAAAAGCCTGTCCTGAATCTTTCTGTTGTGGATGATTTTACTTTGTTATGTCACTTCTATGGAATGGTATTACTGAACAGTTTTTGTTCAAACATGTGCTTTATGCTTGGGATATAATTTTTTGTTTCCAACTCTTTTTCTGGAAGCAAAATCTTAATGCTGTACATTTTCTTTTTTTTCTATCTTCTTCTCAGATTTAGGATTACGACAGCCTAGATTGGAGGGAGATGAGTACTTATCCATTGTCGATGAATTCATGGAAGCTGTGTTTACGCGGTGGCCAAAGGCTGTTGTACAAGTTGTATTCTGTCAAATTATGATTCATAATTTGTTTTATGATAATTTAGATCCTGATTACCAGTAAGAAATTGATAATTTACATCCTGATTGATATGATGATTTTACATCTAGACAGTTTGAAGATTTCCAAATGAAATGGGCATTTGAAACTCTACAACGATATCGAAAAAGATTTTGCATGTTCAATGATGACATACAGGTTGAATCTTCATGATCTCATCTGGTCTTTAGCCTGTCTACTGCTTAAATAACAGCGTGGAGTGTACAATAGATATTTTCATGTGCTTATTCTTCTTCCATGTGTAATTGATTTGCATTAGGGAACTGCTGGAGTTGCACTAGCTGGATTACTGGGAGCTGTAAGAGCACAGGACCGACCATTGACTGACTTTGTGAAACAAAAGATTGTTGTAGTCGGGGCTGGAAGGTATATGTTTTTAGAAACAACAGGTGTGATGCAAATGAATCTGGTTGTATCCAGTCCATGTTGGACCTGGACCTGACTCCAATAGACCCTGCAAGACCCATACTCGACTTTGCAGTGTACAAAGGTTGAGAGATACGTACAGAAGTCAAAACTCATGGCCTGATGTTTGCCCTATCTCAGCCTTTGAAGACATTGGAAAGGGATTTTTATGTGGTATAAAAAATCCTTTTTTGTTTTTATCACAGGATGGGAAAAAATCTACAAGCTCGGGTTTCAATAAAAATGATTTTTTCACAGTAAGTGAGGATTTTGAAGCAGGGATAAGAAGCAGGATTTTGTGTGATATCCTACAAGAGGAGGGTATTGCAAAGTATAATGGAAAAATTGTCATTTTTTTTGCTGTCCTTTGTCGTTTGAACTGTTCTACAGGGGCTTTTGAAATGTCAACATTTGTGAGGGGAAACTCAAGTTGGGGCACACTTTGTGTCCTGTTCATGAAGGGTAGTAGACCTCTTTTGAGATTGTGTACAGCCTCTTGGGTGTCCACCTAAATTAACTGAGATCTGGGGTGAACTTGGGTTGGACTTCGGACCATTGGTTTTAGGGCTAATGCAATAAAACTGCAATGCTGCCTACATATATTCATGGTGAAAATAATTCTCTTATTTCACACGTACTCCTAACAATAATAATAGCTATTGCCATCATCCTTGTAACTATCATCATTGTTGAACCCTCATCCATCTATCTGGAGCATTGAAATGACAATGATGATGATGATTAATGGACCTGGCTTATGCCATACCTCCTTCATAACCCTTGATCATGTTCTTTATAGTTTAATGTTTATATTTAATGTTCAGTGCAGGGATAGGTGTACTTAACATGGCGAAACAAACTGCTTTAAAAATCTTGGGAAACAATGAAAATATGGGAGCTGATAACCAGTTCTGGCTACTTGATAAATCGGTGCGGTTCTATTCTTACAAAATATATTTTGGGATCACTTATAAATTCATTTTTTTTCAATGCCAATCATGCTACTTGCTTCATTGGAAAGCTTTTTTCACTTTTTAACAATAAACACTAGAACCCCGATCTTCCCATGGTGGGGGGCAATGCCTACCACTGCTCCAACAGTGTGTTGAAAAACCCTTTTTTTTTTTTTTGAAGCTAATAGCACTATTTTTTATTAAATTTATTGTTATTTAAAGATGAGAAGTTTCGTCAAAAATGTAATTTAGATATTTTTACAATATGGAATGTCTACGAAGAACCTCACTCATGAAACATCATGGGTGTAGGAAGTGGCAATCTCATTTATGCAATCTAGTAACTTTAACAAACTCAATTAGCATTTAGCAGTATACCATTGTCCATATCTATTAGGTTTTCGTTTACATTCATTTTATATGTTTAATGGAGTAAGTCTCAACATAAATCTAATCAGAATTCTTTTTGATTGCTGCTGCTGTTTTCTTTAGTCTTTAGGGCTTTTGGTCTTGAAAAGTTCTGTCAACACTGTTTGAAGATACAAATCCATAAACTATCATTTGGTGGCAGTATCAACTGCTTCTTGCTGGGCTTGCAATCCAAAATGTAACTACTCTGGCCCCCACTACCTCTATGATATTGTCCACTTTGGCTCATAGGATTTTAATCCAATCTTTCCTTACGGTTTTAAATGGCCTCATGTGGGGTTAAGGCCAAAGCCATACTTATATTCCTAGGATCAGGGCTTGAATATTTTTGATGTGGGACTTGAACAAAGTCTCACGGTGCTAATCGAAGCAGTCCACCTTAAACCCTCGGATTCCCTTATCTTAGCTCATAGGAGCACTTGACCTTATCTTGCATAAAGGGATTGCCTAGTTGGATTGGGGTCTCACACTCTCTCCGACCGAAAATAGAGCTATTCTCAACTTTGATACCATTTGTAACGACCCTAGCCCACTACCAATATGATATTGTCCGCTTTGGCTCATGGAATTTCAACCATATCTTGCTGCATGGTTTAGAAGGCTTTGTGTGGGGTTAAGGCCAACGCCGCACTACATACCTAAGGTCAGGACTTGAATATTTCTAATGTGAGACTTGAACAAAGTGTCATGGTGCTAACCGAAGCACTGCACCCTTACCTTTGCGGATTCTCGTAACTTGGCTCATAGGTTTACTTGACTTGGTCTTACTTCAAGGGATTACCTAGGTGGATTGCACTTTTAAAACTGTGAGGCAAGAAAGGGTTAAAACCCCATGAGCCAAAGTGGACAATATTATGTGGGCAATGGGCTAGATCGTTACAAATGGTATCAGAGCCAAGGACAGCGTCTTTGGTCCTGTTTGGCATTGTTCCCGTGTTGTTTCAATTTTGTTTTGTGTTCAGATCTGGTTGTGCTGAGACCGAGTTGTTTCGGGACTAAACTCTACTGAACTTGTTTGGCAATCTTATATTAAAGTACTCGGCTAAGAGTATCCCATACGAAATTTGTTTGGTCATGGTGTAAAAATTTGCTCCAATGAACGGAAGCTAGATAATCATAGAATTTAAAATGTGGGACTCACCTTTTAATTTTTACGGCACTTTATTATTGGTGTGCGGGGCTCATATTCATAGGACAACATAGTATACACCTTTCAAAATTAGACATGGGCTCATATTCATAGGACTTTTGGCCCATATTCGTAGTATACACGTGGACATATTTTTTTGAAAGATTAAATATTTTTTTGAAAGATTAATTTTATTTAAAGAGTTGATATTTTTTTGAAAGATGAAATATTTTTGTGAAAGATTAAATATTATTTTTGAAAGATTAAATAATTTTTTGAAATATTAGAGATCTTTTTTGAAAGATTAAAAAATTTTTTTTGAAAGATTAAATATTTTTTTGAAATATTAGATATCTTTTTTGAAAGATTAAATATTTTTTTGGCAGGTTGAATATATTTTTTTGAAAGAATAATTTTTTTGAAAGATTAAATATATTTTTTTGAAATATTAAATTTATATTATTTGAAAGATTACACTTTTTTGACTATATAACCCACATTTAGAAATTAGAACATAGGGCCCACACTCAAAGGATTTATAATGTGTTCCCACCATTATAAGTAATTAGGAATTATAATATGGGCTTACCTTTTGTGATTATTATCATGTGACTCACTTTAGAAATTAGATAGTGGAGTTAAGACCTTGAGATAAGCAGGAAATAACTGTGCTAGCAAGTTGTTTTTTAAACAAAAAAAAAAAAAGTGTTTTTGTTTTGAGTTTCTTAAGCTAGCGGGTTGAGATTCCTTCCTGCGAGATCAAAACTTGAAACATTGATTTACACATACCAAACATGTTTTCTGTAGGTTTATCTTGTAGGAACATGGAAACATTCGAATGGTATGATGTCAAACACACCTCTATTTTCGGTTTGGGAGAGTGTGAGATCCACCTGCCTAGGCTTGCTCATCTTGCTTATTAGATTGCTTGTTTCCCAGGGGACTTGGACTACACTAAGTCCCACATCACAAATATCCAAATCCTAACTACGGACTTATAAGTCAAACCCTATGTTAAGTCAACATGACTTGGTTTTAAAGTTATACGACCCTAGATCTTATAAGAACTCTGGAGTTAAGTGTGCTCGGGCGGGAGCAGAGCTGAGATGGCATCATAGATGGGGACGGCTTTGTTTTTAAGTGGGGAAGTACATTGGAAGCATGTAAATCTAGATCATGGATATATAAGTGAAACCTTGGCCTTAACCCCACATGTGGCCTTTTAAAACTGTAAAGCAATATTGGGTTGAAATTTTACGAACCAAAGTAGACAATATCATGTGCGTAGTGGGCCTCGGTCAATACACAAAATGCATTGCGACTATTGTTGGGCAAGCCAAAGTTGATACAATATTTAGATTGTATCAATGCTTTCACTAGTATTGGCCTATAATTTGGTATATTAGCCAATATGGGTAGATATAGGATCGGCTTATGAAATTCTTTTCATTAAATTGAGAAAAATTATTTAATTTGGTTTAAAAATTAATTACCTTTGCTAATTCTCTTATACCTTTAGTTAAGCATGTTGCATAAAAAATCATTTATTCATACCAAGGATGCAAATAGCGGTTGCGGCGGGCGTAGCGGCCCGTCGCCAAAACGATACGTAGCGGGCGATACGTAGCGGTATCGGCGATACGTAGCGGCGTAGCGGTGTGAATTAAAAAAGTCTTCAAAAAAATCCGAAAAAATTCCAGAAAATCCAGAATATTGGAAAATGATGGAATATGTGTTTGTTTTGCAAAAGCAACTAGTATATGAGTATGTAGTAGTCCCCTCATTGCATTAGATCCTGTATCACTGTATCAATAGAAAAGAATATGAATAATCAATGTTTTTCATATGGAGTCATGTTGTTTAGTTATGTCAACTTAAACAGTAACTTAAGGCTTAAATAAAAAATGTTATAAACAAATTTCATCAAGATTCATTCAAGAATGAAAGATAAACTACGTTCAAACTTTATAAAAAAACAATATATTAATCTACTTAAAGAGCAAAGACTTTGTAATGGAGGAATACCTTGCTGATTAGCTCTAATCTAATACCAAAGGGAATGTCTTCCAGGAATCACATTGCTATCAGTGTCATCATCTTCATCATCATTTGTTGTGTTTGTGCCCCTATTATATTGCACATTCTCCCCAAATTGAATTTGATATTGGTGAGCATTGGGATCTTGCATTGCAAAGAAGAAATCAAAGGAGCTTGGAGGAGGTGGATATCTATATTGAGGTTGACTATCATCATAGTCACTATATGAGTAAGACCCTGAAGCCGAAGATTATTCTTCTTCTTGTTGCACATGACCATACTGATAATATTGTGATGGTTCATGAGGATACGGCCTATAGTCTGAATGTGGAAGTGGAACATTATAAATAGGGTTCGAAGATGCTGTTTGTTCTCCTCCTACATTTCCACTTCCACCCACATTCCCTTGCTCATCTATGATGATGACATAATATCTTCAGATGATGACATAATATGATCTGGTTCCTTCCCTCTAGATGCACTTGCACTTCCACTACTTCTTTCTCCCTGAGGTGGCTGTCCCCCTGACATTTGTACATCTTCAGCAATTAAAAGTTGTACTTCTTGCTGAAAGCCCGGATCTGAATCTAACAATGGATCTTCAGTCTCGGCTATCCATGGAAGTAAGGGATCATCGTCTCTGAATATGTGATCCAAATTAATTGGACAATAAGTAGGATCATCCCTTGCCTTTCTCTCTCTATTTCTGTTCCTCAACTTGAGATTGTAATGGCAGTATACCAATTTGTTGAGTTTTCTCATGGTTATCCGATTCCTGGGCTTCGTATGGATCATGGAGAAAGTGCTCCAATTCCTTTCACAATTTGATGATGTTGTTGTTTGACTAAGGATGCGAATGGCTGCTCTCCTTAGATGTGGAGTACTCTCTCCAAAACTCTCCCACCAATCAGCTGGAATACAAAAAAAAGAAAAAATATTAGACATCTTTAAATCGTAGAAAGTTCCTTTTCTATGTATTGTCAGTTGTGTATAAGTATAACTACCAGGTGAACATTTTCCAATCGCTCGCTGTACAAAAGGGTCAGCGAAAGTTTCTCTTTTATATGTATAAGTGGAAATCTGAAATGCAAAAAATTAGAAATAAATAAGTACACCATATCAATACAATTATCTAAAATATATTTAAAAGATTAAATAAATTTCTTAATTAGCTTACCTCTTGTATAGCTTTGATATGATCATCTTCACTTAAAATTCTTTTCAACACTGTCCTTAATCCTACTCGCAATTCTGTATCTATTGCTTTAGTGTGGTGTGAGGCATTGCGATAGTAGAATTCAGGATTTAAAAAATAACCTGCAGCATGCAATGGATGGTGCAGCTGATCGTTCCACCGGGCATCAATAATTTTTATATAATCATCATGATATCGGCAATTTTCTATAATGGCTTGCTTTGCCCGATCAATTGCTTCATAAATGTACCCCATTGTTGGCTTTTCATCAGCATCTACAAGTCGCAACACTTTCACTAAAGGTTCATATGCCTTTAATATGTTCTCTACTTTGGCTCAAAATTTATTATCCCTCATTAGAATTGGGATGTCAAACTCCGGACCACGTGTTGCTTTGCCCCATTTCGAACGAAGCCATTCTTCTGATGAAAACATCTGAATTAGTTCTAATGAAAACATCTGAATTAGCTCCGCTCTCCAACGTACTAGGCTTTCCATAGCAATAAAATGGGTAGCAAATCTAGTGGATGCCGGACGTACTAAGGCATGATTGTTTGTGAATCTCTTCATCAAGCTTAAGAGCCATGAATGGTCGTATATGAACCTTGTAATGCCTCTGCATGCCTTGATTGCAGCGGCCACATTCTTCTTCTTTCCAATATCCTCCATTATAAGGTCAATGCAGTGTGCTGCACATGGGGTCCAAAATAAATGTGTCCTCTTTTCCATTAAAAGAAAACCAGCCTTCTTAAAATTAGCTCCATTGTCTGTCACAATTTGGATAATGTTCTCCTCTCCAACACTTTCTACAACTTTATCCATAAGCCTATAAATATAATCTGCTGTCCGTTTCTCTTCAGATGCATCAACGGACTTCACAAAGACGGTCCCAGTGACATTATACACCAAAAAGTTAATTAATTGTGTTTGGGTGCCACTTGTCCACCCGTTACACATAATAGTGACTCCATTTTGCCCCCACATGGGCCTAAACGTCTCTACCCAAGCCTTTATTTCTTTATACTCTTTTTCAAGGTACTTGGTGCCCACATCATACAGGGATGGCGACGTAATACCCCGCCCAGCTTGAGCCGCAACATCAAGAACTGTTTGAAAATAAGGAGAATCAATTACGGTAGGGGGTATATTCTTATGAATTAGCCATTTTGCTGTAGCTTTGGCTAATCTATCTCTTGCAGCCTTCATGACACCCTTGACAACATTAGAGATTTTTGGTTGCTTAGCTGCCTCCGATCTATGTGCGAAAGGATCAACAAAACTAACCCCTCTTCTAGTTTGTGTAGGTGTAGGTGTAGCCATCCGAGTAGAAATAATCTCTATATCATTATCCCGTTGTCGGGTGCTAAATGCTCTACGCATTTTACCCGCAATGCCTTTGCCCTTGCTTGTTGCACCAGATGAGCCACCTTCATCATAGTTTCTACGCTGGCTATAGGCTCGACGCTCTGTTTCTTCTTGGCACGACATAAGGGACTCTCGGCGTGCAGCCATCATTTCTGGGTCATCAAACTCATCATCAGAAGCAGTACCAAGACCTTCATCTCCAAATACATCATGGCTGCTGCATCAACACCCTGCTGCTTCTTCTTTTTAATTTGTACTTTTCTCTGTTTTATTTGATTCAATAAATTTTTCATTTGCTCCCTAACTTCTTTCGACACTTCAGGACACCCTGCAACATTGCCTTGCACATGGGCCAAATGTTGTTTAAATCTTGTAATGCCCCCATGGGTCACTTTGTGACAAAACTTGCACTTAATCTTCAACCGATTGTTTTCAATTGCTTCACCATAGCTCCATGCAAGATCTATATCACGTTGCATTTTTTCACGTCACAATACCTAAACAAGATTTAAAAGTAATAGGTTAAAATTTAAATAAATTTCAAAAACATGAAAAAATTAGAATAACACGCATCTACGTGGGTGGGAATTGAGATTGATATATGGGAAACATAGATATAACATTTGGGGACTATTTTCAACCCATTTGATTCAGTTTACTTTTATACAAAAATATTTTTTTAAAAAAAAATACAAAAATCCGAAAATAAAAAATATGAAAAAAATTAAAAGAACACAAAAATATGTAGGATTGATCTATGGGAAATATAGATCTAATATTTAGTGACCATTTTCGACTCATTTGATTCAATTTACTTTTATAAATAAATATTTTTTTTAAAAAATACAAAAATCCGAAAATAAAAAATATGAAAAAATTAGAGGGACACAAAAATATATGGGATTGATCTATGGGAAGCATAGATCTAACATTTAGGGACCACTTTCAACCCATTTGATTGAGTTTGCTTCTATAAAAAAAAATATTTTTTTAAATACAAAAATCCGAAAATAAAAAATATGAAAAAATTAGAAGAAAACAAAAATATGTGGGATTGATCTATGGGAAGCATAGATCTAACATTTAGGGACCACTTTCAACCCATTTGATAGAGTTTGCTTCTATAAAAATTTTTTTTTTTAAAAAAATACAAAAATCCGAAAATAAAAAATATGAAAAAATTAGAAGAACACAAAAATATGTGGGATTGATCTATGGGAAGCATAGATCTAACATTTAGGGAACACTTTCAACCCATTTGATTGGTTTTCCATTAAAAAAATAGATTTTTTTTTTCAAATAATAAAATAATCCGAAAATAAAATTCAAAAAAAAAAAAATAAGAAAGTGATAAAAAAGAGGGGCTTGATCAAAGAGGAACATGGATCTAACAACAACAACTCATTTTCAAGTGATTCATAGAAGAAAAGAGAGAAATAAGCACAAAGTAGAAAAAAAAGGCTTCAAAACTCACCTTTTTTGAACTTGATGCTTGAATCTTAAATGCCACCTTAATCTTTGGATGTTTTTGATGTTTTTGTTGATGATTTTGATGTTTTTTTCAGATGATTTGAAAAATGGAGGCAAGGAAAGGGGCTTGGAGGAGTTGGAGCTGTGAAGAGGGGAGAAAAGAGGGGAGTTTAAAGGGAAAGTGGGTTAAAAAATCGGCTGGGGGGTTTAAAACCCCCCAGCCGATACGTAGCGGCCGATACACATGTGAGCGGCGCTTTTTTGTAAAAAGCGTAGCGCCTATGGGCGCTACGCCCGATTTATCGGCCGATACGATATTTGTATCCTTGATTCATACTACAATTACCACTGTGTGTTATGTTTATTTTTCAGCCCAAGAAATTCTCTTAGAGCCTATTTTTTAACAAATGAATTGATTAAGTATATATCATGTAAATAAATTTCATTTTTAACATAGTATACCGATATACTGATTAGTTCAGGTTTTTATGTCCAAAGTTTACTGATAAAATTATATATATATATTAGAATGTATCGTAATCCATTTCTCTTGATCACAATGGATTCATATGGATCAAACAAATATAAAATATAATCAATACAAATAGAGGCAAATATTGTCCAATTAAATAGATGTTATTCTATTTATCTTCAAATCTTGAGATCTAAGTCTCTTACAATGCATATAAGTAGGAAAAGAAATCTTGATGGCCAAGAATCCCAAACAACCTAGGAAACTAAACAATATTGGAAACTATCCTAATTATTGCAACTTATTATTTAAACTAGAAACAAATGACGTTTAAAAAAATTAGAAATATCTAGACATTCTTGTGTCCTACGTGTGGACCACAATTCTCCTGCCAACGATATATTGGTGTTGCTGCGTCATTAAGTGTTTTTTTATTCTTAAAATAAATCCTGAATGATTGTATCATTAGGGGGGGAGGGTTTAGCAGGTGGTTGGGTCGAATTATCCTTAGGTGGGCTCTAATATCTATGACTAAAGCATTCTATTAGGTTTTGTTAAAACTTAATAGGTGTCTAAAATGAATCAATGCAGTTAATTTATAATCATGCAGTGATATAGGACATTCAATTCTGGAAATTTTCAATATTCTTTTTTTTTTCTTTTTGAAATTTATTTACTCGATTGTCCATTTTTTATTCACGCTGATAACTGCTATGTATCACTGCAACTGATTCATGTGCCTGATATGTCCCATTTTAGCCGTTGGCTGAGCCTGGTACACCCACTGCAACCGATTATTTGATCCTTGAAGCATTCAAGATGGTCTTCTCCAGCTCAATGATGGACTGCCTCTCATAAAATAGAAGAATTGTATCTTCCTTTGTTCTCTTGACACTCTGGTGTCACTTCTTTTGAATTTTATTCCTGTAAGGCTTTTGCTGAATTTGTCAAAACATGTGCCCCTCCTAACTAGTCAGTCCTTCAATGGGACTGCTTGTGCCTAAGAATTGACTTCTTCAAGTGGCAAACTTGGTTCTCCTACTGTGAGCTAGAAAACTGGGAGGTGCTGTCATAGGCACTTCTTTTGAGAGCTTCAATGGAGAAAGGATTTTACATTTTGGAAAGAGTTGATTTTGTTACCACTCTAATGTAGACTAAACTCGAATAAAATGCAACTACACTACTATATTGAAAAATAGGACTAAATCTTACCCCAACCTTAATCAGATTGATCAAGCAACTACCACAACATCCAGCTTAGATGAAGGTGAAACATGCTAGATCCAATGTGATACTTTAAAATATCTTGGCAGAAACCCAAGCAAAAGCTTATGAAATATGGGAACAGACTTGCATGTAGGCTTGCGCGAGGTATATTTTAAAACCCCTATTTACATATACAAAGTCTATAGTTTTCATTTTAGAACCATAGGGCTGGACCCATTTAATGTACAGTTTGAGATCATTTGAAGTTTATGGAAAGGTGTGAAGAGATAGTGGGTAACATAATTACACAGTTTGACCTCCAGGATGGGTGGGCTGGCCCCCTTTATTATGTAACTTGTAGTCTATCAAGTTGGGTTTTGATGAAACATTGTAATCATTTTCTCGCCCTTGTAGTGCATAGACTATATTTTTTGTTTTTGTTTTTTTTTTCCTTTCTGAATGAATGCAATCATTGTTACTGTAGATTCATCCTGTATGACCATGTATAGTGACTGAAATTTGCTCACCACTGTTACTGAATGTGCTATTCTTAAATAATTCAATACATTTTGACATTAGAGCGCATATAGCAACTTGTCAACAAGCCCTGAGTGGGCTTAGTTATGTGTGTTTTGGGTTAGCTGTAGAAGCTTAGTTTGCTTTGGCTGAGTTTGTCCAGGAAGAATAATTTTTTTCTACTCCTTGTTGGGTACAGGGTCTTATCACTAAAGCTCGAAAAGATCTTGATCCAGCTGCTGCTTCTTTTGCGAGAGGCTTTGGTCCTGGAGAGATTGAGGGACTTGGGGAGGGGGCTAGTCTCCTTGAAGTGGTAAGTCTCTACAGTGGATGTTGCATGCGGCCTTATTTGGGATTTACGGTACATAAATAGAACATGCCGTATGACATGTTGAACTTTTTCCTTTTATTTGAATAGATAACTCTCATTTCTGTTGAAGCGTTAATTTTGTTAAAGTAGGGTAGTGGCATATGCTGTTTTGAACGAATTGAAACCTAACAGTTACACATCAATATTTCAGGTAAAAAGAGTGAAGCCCCATGTACTGTTGGGTTTATCTGGCGTTGGGGGTATATTTGATGAACAGGTGAATATAACCACGTCTTCTTCGCCAGCATCTTCTTATTTTTAGTTAAATTAAATCCAGCGAATGTGATTGCATTGTATTTGTTGCTTGTCAGAAGAAACTGAATAATATCTGTTTTAATTAATGATACATGATAGTTTGACTAGATTTAAGCCATAGTTTTGCAACCCAGTGGGCCAATCAAACTCGTAGCTTAGTAAGCCCAATATATGTAACCATATTCATGCAACATAGTTCAGCTCTTGCTCATATGACTCATACATGGTCCTAAATGACTCCTAAATATTAGGAAGAAATTGTGCAAGCTTCATCTAGGCGTAATGCATTATTGACTGAAAGCCTTAACTGCCAAAAGTCAACAGTTATGCTTATGTTTTGTGGCTGGATAGATGATGAGCCCCCTCTCGATGCATTATGTGGGTGTGATTGTCCCTAGTGTCCGTAAGGCATTGAGAATCATCTTAAACAGGTTAAAGCAGAAAAGAGGCGGAAAAAAAAAAAAAAGAAGCATTCTGTATGAAATGGACTGAAACAAGCTTTCTTTTTCTAGATAAAAGGCTAAAGTTTTTGGCTTCTAGTTTAGGCACCTAGGTGTTACTTTTTCTTCTTTACTATTGTCACTGAAATGGAATATTTGGGTCAAAGAAAATGAAATTGTTTCCATGATTTTATTGTTCTATGTAAGTTCTATAAAACAAAGTTTTCTGGCAGGTGCTTAAAGCCATGCAAGAGTCCGACTCCCCGCGACCTGCAATATTTGCAATGTCAAATCCTACAATGAATGGTAGCTTTTCTTTTTATTATTGACTCTAGATGCAATATAATCTGTCTTGGAGGATAGATTCATGCGACGAATTCATTGTCACTATCAGTATTGTCATTGTCGCCATTATTACTTGTCTTAATCTTTCTTTTGTTTTGCATTTTTGTATGGTGGAACAGCTGAATGCACAGCTGCTGATGCTTTCAAATATGCGGGCCCGAACATAGTTTTTGCGAGTGGGAGCCCATTTGAGAATGTTGATCTTGGTTGGTGTTGTTACTCAACTAGACAAAATTCATATTTGGTTGAAATATTCCCTCTTTTTTAAACATTAAAGTTGTCGGCATGCAGGGAATGGAAAAACAGGCCATGTAAATCAGGCAAATAACATGTACCTGTTTCCAGGGTATATATGGAGTCCTCATTCACCTTACCTCTCGCAAAATTAAATGACATTGTCTAATGGAATGTTACTTTTTGATTCAGGATTGGTTTAGGAGCCCTTCTCTCAGGTGCTCATTTTATTACAGATGGAATGCTGCAAGCTGCTGCTAAATGGTAAGAACTTAGTTGATTACTTGATTTTCATATCAGTTCCCATGCTAACTGAATGCATATATAAGATAATCTTCAGGGGGAGCTGGTTCCTTATTTCATTTAGAAGGGACATTCAATGAGGACCATCTATGATGAATCCAAACCTTCACAAACACATGCCCTCCATGTATTGGTAATAGTGCCTACCCTAAATCAAGGGTTGAAAATTAAGGTCCATAAATCAAGTGCTGGGGTGATTTGATTGAGACTAATTTGATCAATTCAAAACCTGCATGTAGTCTTGCCCATGGTTTTAAATTCCAGTGCCGATCTTTGTGCTGGTTTGGACCAGGATGAGTCTGTGCCAACTATGCTAGTCCACGCTGCTCATACTGGACCGGTACGGATGTGCGGATCCTAAAAATTATCAAAAAAATATTTAAACATTTAAAAAATAAAAAAAAATCTAAAACTTGTATAAGCATGAAAATTGACCTATTTAACACGTGTCTAATCTAAATATAGTGATATCGAGTGTGGTTCAGCACTGAGTTACTGATGATATAACATATAAGTATATCACTATTCATCTCTCAAGAGTATAAGTATATAACTCTCAAGAGACAAAATTATCTTTTATCTTTTGGTTCAAAGTAGAAGTGTCTTTTTTTAGAGGTAAATTGGTAGAAACAAAAGTAAAAAAGGGATCTAGTTAACTTCCATCCCCTTTCACTCTTTGTTAAGGGAGATTTTAGCAAATATACAAAATCGAAGAGCTATTTTAAAGTTATCCCAAAATATATATAATTATTTATAAAAGAAAAAGTAAAAAAAGAATATATGTTTTTTCACTTATAGGGTTCTTTTTAAGATTTTTCATTTTTTAGTTATTACATGCAACATGGGGGATAAGATTAGTATTAAAACCACTGTCAAAATTGAAATCCATGAGATACCACGTGGAGATTCTTTTCGGTATCTAGGTTCGATGATTAGTAAGGATGGAGAGATTAACAAAGATGTGGGGCATAGGATAAAAGCTGGATGATTGAAGTAGAGACTAGTTTCTGGAGTACTTTGTGACAGATGAATGCTAATGAAATTGAAGGGTAAATTTTATAGGACAATGATTAGACTAGTTATGACATATGGAGTAGAATATTGGCTAATTAAGAAAATGCATATACATAAGATGGATATGGCGGAGATGAGAATGCTTTGGTGGATGTGTGGTAAAACTAGGAAAGATAAAATTAGAAATGAGCGTTTTCAAGAGTATTTAAGAGTAGCACTAATAGGGGATAAGATTAGAGAAACCTATTTAAGATGGTTAGGCATGTTGAGCGTAGGTCGATAATGGCACCGGTGAGAAAAAATTTGGCTGTACAGGTGGATGGCCCATCAAGAGGTAGGGGTAGGCCGAAGAAAACATTGATGAAGATCATTGAATCAAATTTGAAGAAATTTAACTTATCTAAGGATTTGGCCCAAAATAGAATGGAATGGAGAAACAGAACTCATGTAGCCGACCCTAACATAGTTGGGATAAAGCTTTGATGATGATGATGACGATGACGATGACATGCAACATGGGGGATCTTTAAGGTTAAATAAAAATATACACGCCATTTTATAGTTATACCAAAATATATATGCCAATTTGTAAAATAAAAATAGTAAAAAGAGAGGATATGCCTTTTCACTTGTAGGGCTCGTTTGAGATTTTTCATTAGTTAATACATTAATAAAAATGTAAGGACTTAGCTGTAGACAACTAAGACATATATTAAAAAATATAAATTCATTGGAAGAGGGACTCGAACTCGTGACTCTATGACTATAAAATGACCATGGCGTCCAAAACCAATTGAGCTACTGACAAATACATAATTATCGTTACGAAATTTAATATATGAATTGTATCAACTTCATAAATATATAAAATGAAATTCCGGTGCTAATTTCGTCTTGGTCGGTGGCGGCACCAAGTCGACTCACGCTCTTCCGAAATTTAAAACCACTGTGCTACCCCTCTAGCCATTCTCCTATATTGGCATGCATATATGTTGGGCCATAAGAGTCCATTTTTTATAAAAAGGAAGAAGAAAAATGGGAACTGTTTCTTACAGAATGTATAGTTGAAAGTATCTACTCTAGACAAGTTAGCAAAAGCATCTCCATGCCCATGTTTAGCAGCACTATTTTTTGCCTCTATTTGTCTATATGTCTAAAATATTTAGGGTTTAGGAAAATAAGAGCGTTTGGCATGTGATTTTAGCCTTTACTTTTTTTAGACATATAGAGGTAAAACCTCTTAAAACCACATGTTCCAAAACTCAACTCCTTAAAATAAAAAGGGAAAAAAAATAAGAGGTGCTACTATAGTAAAATACGGTCATCACGCCCAGTACTTTTTTTTAATTTTTCTTCAGATCTGTGATGATAAATGAAGATCCAAACCGTTGGAACTATGCACAATATCAAACATGGCCATGCATCCAAATTTCAGCTGTTGAATCATCATCAATCTCGAGATATGTGCCAAAAAGCGTTAGCCATGGGATATTTTTTTTAAAAATTATGTGGGCCTCAAACACAAGATCCAAACTGTTGGTAACGTTTAGAGGGCTTAACACGGCTATGAGGTCAATTTTTAAGGCTTGATTCCATATGGATTTCGAGAAATTTGTAAAAAACTTTCAGCCATTGATGTAACATGCTCAATTTTGAATTATTCCATAGATAGTCCCTTTTTTTCTTTTTTATTATTATGTCTGAGGCAATAAATCATGATCCAAACCGTTAAAAATGTATATAAGGTCATGATCATTAGGTGACCAACTTATAGCAGTTGGATCATCGCCAATATTGAGATATTTGCTAAAAGACGTGAATTATTGGAAGGATATTTGCTAAAAATTTGTGGGCCTCAAACACAAAATCCAAACTGTTAGATCTCATTGGAACAATGAACAGGGCTATGGAGTCGAATATCAAAGCTTGATACTTTGTAGATCTTGAGAAATTTGTGAAAAAGGGTTCAACCATTGATTTAAAAAAGTTTATTTAAAATAGATCCTCATATTACCAAACACACATTTTGATTCTAGCCTCTTTTTTTTACGGCTCTTTGTTAATGCCTCTATTTTGGATGGGTCTATAATAATAATAAGACTAGAGATGTCAAACAAGTCCTATATGTCATAGTTGTACCACGGTGGAAAAAAAAGGGGTAGAATGCCCACAAGCTTGAGAATGTCGCTTGTGAGTTTTGCTTTGCCACCCAACTTATTTAGGGTTATTGTAGTAACATAGTTTTTACACATTTTTTTTTAAATAACCAGTCTTAACGCATCTTTCCTCACTGCTTTTCCACTCAACCCTATTCATGACCCCTTTCTTTAGTTTTTAGAACTATTAATCCTTTGACAAGTTGTACGAGGGCTGCTTCAAGCCTTCAATGGATGTGCCCAAGCTATCTTAAATAGTGGTCCTTGATTTTGTTTTTGTTTTTCTTTTTTCTAATTATTTAATTTTCCTATAGGTCTCCCATGGTTCAAAATCGCTGTATTGGCTGGCCCCAAAAACTGATATGATATTGGTATTGGTCGCGGTTCGTGGTCCGTCGCGGCATGAATTTTTCTCTAGTCTAAAAAAACTTGAAAAAAATATCCAGAAATTTTAGAATATTAGAAAGTGCTTGAAAATAATCTTCTTTCCATTAGAGACAACTATATCTCAAATTATCGGCCCTCCTAAGTTATGATCATGTATCACTATCTAATCTAAAGCTGTATAAATTTTTTTTACAATTAAAATAATTTAGATGCATATACCAAACTGGTTAGAATATCATAAATTTTATAAAATGCAACCATAATTATGACTTATGAACTATCTATTAGTATGAAATTTAAGAAGTTAAAGCGCGTACTCATCCCACAATCATTATGCAAGTTGCGACTTGTGATTTCAAGACTATCAAGACAACATATTTTATTATGATATATTGGTAAAACTCAAAGCAATTGGACATTTATGATTTACTTAAAATGATGACAAATTTGAGTAACTATTTTACAAAGATCAACAAGATTTTAATTTTCAAAATCTCAACTAATTGATCTAGCCTCAAAATGTGTAGATTTAAGATACCGAAAGGTACTTTCAATAAAAAGAGCATGTAATCATCATTTCTAAGCTATATCTAAATAATTTTTTTAAAAGAGTTGTAACAAAAATATAAAATGCTACCCTCAGTAGAGTTGTATATGATTTTCAGGACTCTAATGGTAAAAAGAACACAAGTATTTTTGATGGCTTGGAAGTGAAATAGATGTTGAGGAAGAAAAAAAAAAGGCAGCATTTGATATATTTGGAAGGAGGAAGAAAGAAGGAAAATAGGAGAAAAGAGAAAAAAAAAAAACTTTAAATATAGTGGGTTGATATTTTAACCGATATTTACAAAATATCGACCGATATATTGGTTAGGACCGATAAATTAAGATGTTGGCTGATAATAACTGATATTTTGAGGATTTTTTGAAAGGGCAATACTGAAACCGTTACGCATCAAATTATCATACTGGTATGGGCCGATATCGGGAACATTATCGTACTAGTATGGGCCGATACTGGGAAGAATTTAAACCATGAGGTCTCCCATGTCTTTGTTCCTGGTTCTTCATTCTATTTTTAACTGTAACTCGCACATCTATCTTCACATTCATTGCTTCTACTTGAGCTTTTTCCTCCTTTCTTTATTGCCTTACATTCAACTCCATTTAGAGAGTAGGCAACCGTCATTTTATAAAAGTGGCTCATCACTTGAGGTGGCTCTTTACAATCATATAGCATTCAACTTTCTCTACTTTTTTTCCCCAACCAGTTAGTTTCTCTCCACGTTTCCATCCTGCACTAATTCTTTCCACTATACCCTACCCAAACCCATTCTGTTTATGATTGACCTTTGGTGCTGAATTCTTACTCTCGATTAAAATGTTTTCTTTAATTTTGACCAACTCTTCTTCTCTGCTATCAGATCTGCTAATCTTGCACTATTTTAATTATGGTCTGATACCTCAATGCATTTGATTCAAGCACCTTTCTCTGAAGTACTAGTTTCTCATTTACTTGGCTTCGTATTTGGCTCATGATTGCTGTGTCATCTGCCAACAACATGCACATGGAAGATACATATAAACCATATGACTCTGGGTAGTCCCCAAGTGGGCCACCCACGTGTGAAAGCAAATTAACACTCAGGTCCTATTTGATTTGCATTGGAATTGAATACATATGAATTCATGATAAAATAAGCGCCAACCATAATTATTAAAGAAGTGAGAGGTTAAGGATATAATTATTAAGCTCCTACACTCAGTCCTTTGGTTTTGTGTCCTGTTATGGTGTTCCTTCTTGGCTATAAGCTTGCCAGTATAGTCCTCTTGTACTGCCTTCTTTTTTCTTCTAATATTAGTTACCATTCAAAAAAAAAAAGGGATATAAGGTGAAGATGTAGATGCAAAACTCATTTTCTTGGGATTTGAATTACTAGGATGTTGATTGGGTATTTATTTCCATCTCCCCTTCATGGTAAAATGAACTCTAACAAGAACTATTGGAGAAGTGAGCGGTTAAGGATATAAGGTGAAGATATAGATGCAACACTCTCTTTCCTAGGATTTGGATTGCTAGGATGCTGGCTGGGTATACATTCCCATCTCCCCCAAGTCCAATTTCTATTGTAGGGATGTATTTTATGTTCTTTTTTTTTATAGAATATTTTATAGTCATTTTTGGAAATTCACTTTTGTTTCTGCAATTTTAACCTCTTTTAGAACATATTTCTTACAATTTATATGTATTCAAATACATGATACAAACAGACTCTTGGTGTTATTCTTCAAACAGTCTCTAAATGTACACTACATCCTGTGGTACTGTTCAATAACCCCAAGTGCAAGGTTGTGATGTTGTTTGACCCGGTGAGTTCAGGGTCGAATCCACAGGGAGCAAATCATGATGGATTTCTTGTGCCTATCCTAAAGAGAATCTAATGCTAGCCTATTAAAATCTATACAAACCTTTGAATCCTTCTTTGCTGAAAATTAAAATTAATTACAAGAATTATAACTATTAAAATTATCCTAATCTAAAATCCCTATTCTAAAAATCGAAACTAAAATACTGCAACCGAAAAACAAAGATTAAATGACCAATTGAAGGTAATAAAAAAATAAAATTCGGAACTAAAAAATTGTAGAAATTTAAAGGTTGGTATGTTTTCTAGGAATCCGATCCATTTTTGAATTTGAACATTGGAGGTATGGGTAGTGTTGGACCTCCTTCTCAAATTGAGTTGTAAATTCAATTCAAGATAGGAACAAAATGATCAAAAAGATCTATTAATTTCAGAATTATTTTCATACTCATTCCAAGTCCCATAAAGTTGTTTGCCTTCAAGCATGCAATGTATCCGAAGAAAACAAAGCATCAAGTAAGGTTACTAAGTGTGTGTGAATTAACATTGAAAATTACCCTCTTCATTAAAATAAAATTCCATTATTAGTCTATAACTACACACAAAACCAATTAAAAATTGCAAGAATTTCAACCCTTCATCCTAGAAGAAAGAAAACTTGCCTACCAAAGATGTCTTCTTCAAGTCGCTTGAAAAATTCTGCAACACCTTCCTTTGCAAGACTTGAAAGAGAGCCTAGGAGGGATTAGAAGGTGGTAGAATGGTGGACTCATGAGGAGGGTCCCCTTGTGTGTACAACATGGCTGTCTCGCCTAGAAATGGAGTAGTCAACTTCTGGAGGCCGCATCTCCCTTAGTATAGCTCTGATTTAGGCAATCTTGGGCTCTATAGATATTTACTCGAAAATAGCTTTCCAATGATATATAGAACGCCCCTATCCAGTGGTCAGATTGAAATTTATGTCCATTTAAAGGTTAGATGTAGTGAGAAAACTGGGAGAAAAGCTAAGTCTTCTGTCTTCTTGTGTATGGAGTTTCTCTCCCTCCTTCCTTGCTTGCATGTTTTACTTGATCACCAAACCTTCCTTTCTTGTTCCTTCTTTGTTGTTGAATATGAATCAGAACCTCAAAGGATAGTGCAGAATTTTTCTTCACTTTGCAACAAATAAAAGTGGAGCCACATGGGATGTCCAACATGGGGATTCACGTCCCCCCATGTGTGGGTTCCATGGTGGGTCTTCTCTTCTCTTGAATTTCCCATCAATTTTTTGTTCTTTTCTTTTCCAATTTCTTTCTCAATTTATCTTTTCAAATTCTCCTCAAAGTGGGTCTCGAAAATCTGAATTTCCTACACAAAAACAAACTAAAATTTAGGAATTATCATTTTATGTACAAAAAAATAATGCTATGCATGAGACCCAATTCACATCGTATGAATGCATATGACTATACCATGTTCATTGAATTTTCATGCTCTACACCATGGTGCAAAGCAAAACACATCATTTCATGTGTGAATTTTTAGATATGATTGAGGATTAGTATGATAAATGCATATGAATAATTTCATGGAAATATGCATATTTCTAAATTTGCAAATGACTTAAATTCAAATTTAAATGCTCAAATGTATGAAAAATAAAATTCAATGAAATTGATGCAATTAGTCCTAAACAAGTCCATAATTTTAGATGAAATAATGATGAAAATATACAATTTTATGGACTTACCAGGTACCCAATGGGGCTGGCAATGGGGTTTAAATGGGGAACTGCCTTGCCTCCCTCCTATTAGGGGCGATTTTTGTATGGGTTTTCTTGCTATACCCACCGTGCCCCATATATATCATATAAATTTATTTCTTATTGAAGTTAATACCCACCCTGCCTCATATTATATATATTCATATAATGCCCAACACCACTGGAGTGGCTCAAGCGGTGTTGGGCATTAACTTAATGCATGTAGGAATAAAATGTGTTGCGTTCGATCTCTACCACTTTCATTCCCACGCATTTCTATATTTAAAAATATTAACCTTTAAATTTGACCTCACTCCAACCCAAATGGGCGGGTCGAGTTTGGATGAGATAAACTTAAGAAGGGATGGGTTTGGGTTTAACCCAACTTGTACCAAACCTGCCCATTGCCATCTCTAGTACCCAAATACTTCATAATAGGCAACATATCCATATCATATTGTTATACATGTAAAATTTGTTATGTTGGCCGTATCAGTGTCATGTCCTTTCTATATCCATGCCATATCTTGGCACCATGATACATCTGCATTAAAACTCATGAGTTGTTAAAAGTGATTTGTGGGCTAGACCATTGGACCACGATGTGCGTTTGTTCAAAATATCATTTTGAATATGGAGTATGTACTGTACACTACCTGGCACAGTGGAAGTCCATGCAAGTTGGCATTAGGAGCCATATTAGGGCATTCTTATATATGAATGTTCTGTTTAAATGGAGCTTAGCTGTTTGGGGCCTCAATGTATAAAAGAATTTGTTGCAGTATGTCATGACAGTATTTAAATTTGAATGTGTTGGATGAAAGAGTGAGATTTAGAAAAAAGTGTGGAATTTTGTGGAGGTACCAAATATGAATATTGGATAATAATAGGTGGAAAAATGAAGCTTCCCTTTACTAAAACATGCAAGTATGTTAAAAGGAATATTTTATGGATGTGCTTTGGACTGATGCTGCTGTTCTAACATTGTTTGTTTGTTTCTGTATAGCCTTGCTTCCTATATGACTGATGAAGAAATCCAGAAAGGCATCCTCTATCCTTCTATCTCGAGGTAATATTTTATTTTGTACAGTGTATTTCTTTATGTCAAGCTAATTCTTCTTCTATACATCGTCCCTCGGTGCATGTCCAATCCCAAGCTTGAATACAGAAGACATTGGTGTCAGATGGGTAGTCAGCCATAAAAACTCACCAAACCAGAGTGTGCTTCTGCACTAACGTAGCACTTGACCCACTTTGCATTAGTAGGAAAATTGTTGCAGCTGATGTGATATACTTGATAAAGGTTATATTTCTAGTTCATTGTCATGAAAATATTTTATTTCATCTCTGTGCCAAATACTTGCCTTCGTTTGACAAATGTTTGCACTTGTTAAGAAGGTATAGTTTTCAGCCAGAAAATAAATTATACATGGCATTTGTATATACGTAATGAGAGCTGTTAGGCAGAAGGGCAGTTGTACATGACAGTCAGATGACCATTCAATAAATGGGATATGCGGCATGTTGGTGGGTTCACCTTATCAGGAGCACTGGATACAGGAGGGTGGGATTTAGTGATTAGGGAGGTGTCTGTCAGAAACTGACCCGTTTGGTCATTGCAAGTCATGCAATCTAATAAGATGACGTGGATAGACAAAATAGAAACTAGTGACTGGCTTTTGATTGGATGGATAGCAACATCCAATGAAACTGGTTCTCAGCTGATGCATAATGCTCCTTCTTACCCGTTGGGGGTCAGATAGTCCTATTGATTGTTACTTTTTTGGGTATCTCTCTTTTTCTTCTTCTCATTAGAAAAAAAAAGAAACTGGTTAGTTTTTCCTTACTATCGTAACACACATTGCGTGATTGGTGTAACTTGTACTGATATGCTAAGAAAACATGATGCAGCATTCGTCACATCACAACAGAGGTTGGAGCTGCTGTTGTGCAGGCGGCTGTTGCTGAAGAACTTGCCGAGGGACATGGTGATGTTGGGGCCAAGGAGCTCATGCACATGTCAAAGGTATGAACACATCATTACTATCCTTCTTGTTGTTATCTCACTTGTAGAGGATAAGCTCTCAGTTTTCTCTTAAGGGAAACTACAGTTTCCATTCATGCCCCATGGGGGTCCATTATGAGGTGATCAGTGGTCCAACTATGTATGCATGATCTTCTAAAAGTCTTGTATAGTTGGCAGAGCTTACATTGTAATCTTTCGCCTTAATATAGTCACAGGAAAGGAAGAAAACAATGCTTCAGAAAGAAAATGTAACATAGGAGACTAGGATCTCTAGTCTGGCATTTGTCTTTGAGCATCCCCATCTGCATCCACCTCTGGTTGAAATGCAAGTGGAGATCACCTCAGGCGAAAGGGTGGTCCAGTTGAAATAAAAGAATGTCCTAAGGAATAAAGATTATCAAAGATGAGGATTTTCCAAGGATGGTGCACACCTGACCCACCCAATGGTCAATCTGCTTAACCCTACCCCTGCCCACCCCACACCTCCTTGGTGACCAATCAACCTTGATAAAATAGCTAGGAGTTGGATGACCTTAAGGCCCTCAAAACAGTACCTCCTGTGATTTTGTGGTTACATCCCCCCTACCTCCATGATTGTCTTGCTTTTAGGTGAGCCTATGAGCCAGCCATTCTTCCTTAGGGGATGGATTCATTATCCTTACTATATCTTAGATTGTCTTTCCATCTAAATGTGAGCCCCCCACACCCCATAGTTGTTATGCTTCTAGGTGAGCACATCCCATGAGCCTGGCCGTTCTTCCTTGGGGGATGGACTAATTATCCTTTCTATATCTTAGGTCGTTTTTCCATATGCCCTGATCTACATACAGCATCCGACTTCTCTTGCCTTGAAGACTCGTGATGGAAGAAGATAAAACCCTGAAGAATGTGGGTCCTGACTTCCATGCCGCCCAAAATTCAGTCTTTCTGCTAACTGAGAATCTTCTATTCTGCTGAAAATATTCATGTCACTTTCAGTTTTAGTACACACATAATATCCTTCATTTTAGGTTTTGGACAAGGGATTTTCTTCAATGTTAGTGCATTATGAGTTGGGACACTTTGTAATTTTATCTGTTTCTTCGGACACAGGAGGAGACAAAGGAGTATGTAGCTCGCAATATGTGGTATCCTGTATACAGCCCTCTTGTTCATGAGAAATGAGTCATTTTTTCAGGTATATGACTTTTTTGAGAGTTCATTTTGTGGAAGTTAGCTTATTTATAATTATGCAGAAAGTCATTCAACAAAGATAACTAATTTTTTTTTTCTACAGATATTCAGGAGGCTGCCCGTAAAAGTAAATACTTTTACAAATAAGTCATCTATTATTTGATAACCGTAAATCTGCACGCCTGTTGGGAAACAAACATCTGTGCAAGTCTAGTGCATTGCATGTATCATTGATTATGGTTTAAAAGCCTAATTTGCCTAATTTGCTAGTCCACGATCTTGACATTCTACTCCTATGGTTGTGATGTATTTATGGTGATTTTGAGTTGGGTGACATGAAGCCAATGTGTTTACTCCTACACTCTCTGTCTCTCTCTCTCTCAACCCTGCTCTAAAATTTAGTCATAAAGAGGTAATGCATCCTTTTGGAATAGACACAATTGTTGCCAGAATTGAAGTAGACTTGACCGTATCAAGCGGACAGACCTCCTTTACAGTAGAAAAGGCATTCTTAATTGGTTTACCGACTACTGTATTTTTTTGTTTTTTTTTAATTTTGGACCTGAGTGATAATCTGAACCGTTGAATCAATTCATAATACCAAAAACAGCTACAAGGCCAAATTTTGAACTGTTGATTGCCCAATCTAGAGATATTTGCATGAAACTATAAAACTATATATGGACAGTTCTGGGCGACTGTGGGCCCCATAACGTGATCAGAAGCATTGATCCTTATTAGAATACTGAAAACGGCTATGAGACCAAATCTCAACTACTGATTTAATATAGATCTCAAGAAAATGATCCGAAATGAAAACTGTTGGATATGGCTCATGTAAAGCAACTTCCATGTTCATATAACTCGTCTGGTTTTTTTCTTTTTTTTTCTCCAACTTGAGCCCATTAAATTATGATCCAAACCATTGAAAATATTTTTAATCTAAAACATGGCCTATGGTCCCAAATTTGAACCGTTGATCATTCTCCAATTAAAAAATGCAGTACATAGATGTATATTTTAGGAAGTCTTTGGGCCACCAGATCACAATCTGAACCATTGATCCTCTTTAAAATGATGAAAGAGACATTGGGTCCAAATTTCAACTACTGACTGAACACAGATCTCGGGAAAATGTTGAAAAATGACAGCAGTCTGAAATTTCTTAGGTCCAAAGCAACTTATATGTGAATAACCTGTCTGTTTTTTCCCTTCTTTACACAAACTACGGGCCACTAAATTATGATTCAAACCATTGGAATGATTTGTAAGCCTATTAGATGTACGGCCAAATTTGAACCTCTGATCTATCTCCAATCTTGAGTTTTTTTCGAAAAAGTATAGAACGATAGATGTCCAGTATTTCTACCAATTGTTTTTTAGTCTTATCAAACAGTCTATTTTAAAAATATTTATTTCAAACCACTCTTTCTACAGATAAAATTTGCCGGGGGCCTAGCTTTAAAAAAGAAAAAAGAAAAAAGAAGATATATATATATATATATAGGGCTTTTCCCACAAGCTCAAGTTTGGGATAAGGCCTGTCAACTCAAGCTTATGAGCCCACATGGGGGAGGGGCTCCAAAAGTTTAATGGTTAATAGTTCATTCGAATGGATGTTAATCAATCCAACAGTCAAATCACATCGGATAGGGCCCAAATTTGGTGGATATGTGCAATTTGGGGGGCCTATGTGTGTGGTCCATCTTGATGGACCAATGGTGGGCCCCACACATGTGGGTGGATGGAAAAACCTCCATCCTCTTGAGCTTGTGAGAGCAATCCTAATATATATATATATATATATCTCTCTCTCTCTCTCTCTCAAAAGCAGGCCTAAATTAGGGCCCTAAGGCCCCTTTGGCCCACAGCCCACCCCCATTTTCAATTTGACTGAGCACAACCTCCATCTCATTTGCTTTCTTTTTTTTCATTCCTTTCCTCATTACCTTTTCTCCTTTCTCCTTCCACCTCACTGCCAGCCACCTCCTAAGTCACCAACTACCGGTCTTCCTTCAGTTTCTTCTTCCTCGCATCTGCTTTATCCCGTGGATACCATTTTTCAAACTTCTCTCATTTCCTTGAGCTCTAGGTAAGCTCCTAACCTCTTCATAGTTAAGTCTTTTAGGTTTTTAAATTCATAATGGTTTAGAGGTGTTTCTTAGAGTCTTCTCTCTTATTCTATAGGTGGGTTTGTCTCAGCTTTGGGTTTTCGCTCCATTTGAATACTTTGGGTTTGGTCTTGAGTTAGGGCTTCTCCACGTTTTTATTTTCTCTCATCATATGGTAAGTGGATAGTATTTTCATTGTTAATATGTTGATTTAATCTTGATTTTAACATTTTAATATACTTAACATGTGTTGCCCATTTTAATGAAAATGCATTAGTAAGACCATGCCATTGGGAATGAGTATGTGATTGTGAAGAGCAAACAATTTTTTTTCCCAAATCATGTGTTTTGATTTTAAAATATTTTTAATATTTGTGTGATGACTGAATTAGATAGTAAGAAAAAAAAACTGGTTAATTGTGATTTGTGAATCAATTATTTTATCATAGCTGTTAAAATGTGCTTGTTATGATTTCAATTTAATTTTTAGATGGGAAAGACAATTTCAATTTATGTATATTTCAAGAGAAAAAATGATAATTTTTAGATGGAAAAGACAATTCCAATTTATGCATATTTCAAGAGAAAAAATGATAATTTTTAGATGGAAAAGATAATTCCAACTTATGCATATTGAATCCTAGTTCCGCCCCCGCTCCTATATATTTTGACAACTACATGCATTTGTTTAGAAGTGGCCCTTCCGACAATTTTCTATTCTACATAGTGGCCCCTTAAGGAACAGTTACTGGGGTCCACGCCTGTTCTCTCTCTCTCTCTCTCTCTCTCTCTCTCTCTCTACACGTCGAGCTTCAGGCGAGCTCATATATGGGCCCATTTAGAATATGAGCTAAGATTGAGTGCGGTTCAGCTCAGCTTAGCTGGGTTAGGTCATTTTATGAAGTAGTTCAACGTGGCTTGTCACTTGGAGGAAGCAGCAAAATATCCCACAAGGTGAAGACATCTCGGTTCTATATTATTATAATTGTTATTATGTTTGATGACGTGGGTATCGCTAAGAAATGCATCACCTCATCTTTGGTTACTAAGTTCGTATAAAGGCTGGGCTAAGACCTGGCTAGCAGTGTGACATTGTTAACTAGTAGGTTTGTACATTGGCTGAGCTAAGAGCAGGCCCAAGCCCATCATTATAGTCAGAAAGTGATTGGTTAACCTCATCTAATCCTTGGGCTTGACAGCTAAATGGTTGTGTGAAGATCGAAGACCTGAATAGATGGCCCCACCCAACCTGAAAAGTTGTATATCACAAAGCTCTATCTAATTCTCAATGGATTGAACTTGAGACTCTCGCACCCAGTAAGGAGGTGATGAGGGGTCACACTAAACTCCCTACGACACACACGTATTGGTGGTAAATTATCAAAGAATTTGGCCAAAATATATGTATATTGTTGAGGGAGCTCAAAATTACTCTCCAAGAAACCCTTTTTTTTTTCTTTTTTTAAGTCTCTGAGAAGATGTTAAGACTCAGGCGCCGAATCAGGACATAAACCTTGGAGGGGCCACAGTGATAAAGAAAAATTCCAGGAGGGCCAAAATGAAAAATAGTGGAAATTTTCACTAAAAATGGTTTTTTTTATACTGAAATTTTAGCCCCTTGCGCTTTTTTCATCTTCTTTTGTAAACAGTGTGAATTCAGTTGGGTGTGGTCTGGGTCGGGTCTAGAATCCTTGGGTTGGGTCCTTACACCGAGGTTGAATCCGGGTCAAGTATTGGATCTTGAGCTAATATTTGATTGCTTTGACCGGCTTTCCATAAGGTCATCTCACTACAGGGGATGTGATTCCTTTATTATGTCGGGATGGCCCCAGTTTGCTTCTTTCACGCTGGGACAATCAGAATGACAAAAATCTATAACCTGACGAAGAGTAGTTTTTTGTTAATCTAATACATTTACTTCTGACTCCCTCTTCTTTAGAAGGGAGCGCATGCAGAAAAGGCAGCTTACCCAGTGATTTATCCCCGCTATGCTCTTTATCACAATGGGTAAGACTTCTCTTGCCTTAAATACTTGTGATGGCACTAGACAAAACCTTAAAGAATCTGGTTCCTGACTTTCATGCTGCCCAAAAAACTCAGTCGATCTGCTAACCAAGAATCATCCATTCTGTTGAATATATTCATGCCACTTTGTATTTTAGTAAATTTATAAAATTCTTCATTTTAGGTTATGAAGAAGGAATTTGCTTCAAAGTTAGTGCATTAGGAGCCGGGACACTAGTAATAGTATTTTTATCTTTTTCTTCGCATGCAAGGAGGAGATAGTAGAGTATGTAGCTCACAATAATGAGGTTTCCTGCTTACACCCCCTTGTTCGGGAGAAATGAGTCACTTTTTGGGAGTTCATTTTTTCGAAACTAATATATAATTAACAAGAAGTCATTTGACAAAGATAACTAGTTCCATTTTTCTACAGATATTTAGGAGGCTTACCGCAAAATGAAAATACTGTTACAAATAAGGCCTCTAATATTTTATGGTTCAAAAGCCCAATTGAAAAAAGTTTGTTATCTGGTGTGCATTAAATGTGACAATGATTTAAAGCCCAATTTGCTAGTTCATTCGATCTTGAGGTTCTACTCCTATAGTTCTCTTGCATTTATGGTGATTTTGAGTAAAGAAGCAAGAAGCCAAGGTTGAGATAATTTTACTTGATTTCTCCCGAACTCTCTCTTTATCTCCATCCATTTATCTATCTCAACCTTGTTGTAAAATGTAGTCAAGAAAACTGATTCAACATTGCTATTTAGGCAATTCTTGAGATAATTTTACTTGATTGAGTTTGGCATGTTCCCAAATTAATTGTTGAATTGATGACTACCTACCAGATAATTAGGGTCATATGATCAGTTTGAGTTTTGTGTTATAATCGTACAAAGTAAGGATGGCAATGGGTCTTGTATAAATGGGACCCGCCTCGACCCGCTCTTGTTTGGAGGTTAGATTGGGTTTTGTTGTCCAAACCCACATTGCCTTGAATATGTAATATTTATATACTTGTTACTAGCATTATAGATAAAACTCGTGGGGTACATGATTTTAGGCCTTAATATAAGGTATATGGGAAGAGAATGTGGTGTGTTCAATCTCTGCTACGCTACACAGATTCTCATGCATTTTTATATGTTTTAAAAGTTTTAGGCTTTAAACTTGTCAGGCTCCAGAATTTTAATTTTGGGGTCGAATCGGTTTGTTGGATTTGAGTCGGATTGAGAGAGGTTAGATGAGTAATTAATAGGCTATTTTAGAGATTTGGATCCTTGCATGCATCGTAGTTTTGTTAATGGTCCATTGGAGATGGGCTGATTAAATATTATTGGGCCTTGGGTTTGAGTTATTTGACCCTTTTTAAGCCAAAAGCCTTTTTCTGAAATTTTATAAAACTCACTAAAAAGCAAGGAGCATTTCCTTGTAATTTAGAAAAACCTTTATATAATATAACCCTAAAGATTTTTCCAATTTTTCTGTCTTCTTCCTTTTTTCTGCAACCAAGCTCTAGTAGTTTTCCAAGGGAACCAAGAATTTGATTTGTAGTTCAGTTTAGGAAGTAAGGTTTGCATACGGTTTGATCTTTATATTTACTTTTGGCAGCGAAATTCAGGCAAGTGAATAACTGTAAACAATGTCTTTTGGTTGTTTTTTTTAATAACATGTTTTATATATGATTTATTTGGTTTGGTTTAATGTCTAAAATATGGATTAAGAATGAAGATTTGATTTTAATTTCTTAATTGAAATAAAGAATCTAAATTAAAAAAAACTTAAAAAAAGGAAGCAGCGGCTGCCTAGCCAGCCGGGCTGCTGTTGGGCCCAGCCGCAGCTGGCAAGCCTGGGCTACTTTCTGATGGGCCTATTTTGATTAAAACATTAATTAGGATTTAGTATATTACTTATACATGGTTAAGAATATTGTTTAAGGATTAATGGTGACTTGATTTTATTAATTAATTCTTAAATTAGGTGTGATTAGAATTTTAGTTAGGATTTTTTTATAAATTTAATTGGGGTTTTATTTACTTGTGATTAATATTTTATTAAGGTTAATTAGAATTTAATTAAGATATAACTGGGGGTAATTGAATCTTAATTAGAATATAATTGGAATTCAAATTTGGATTTTAATTTGAGTTTAGATTTCGAATCTAAATCCGGGTTTTGGATCTTATGTTTTATATAAAATAATTATGTGTTTTGATATTCAACAATGAAGATTAAGAATCTAATTGTTCCCTCTCCCTTTAATCATAATTTAGTTTAGTTTGGATTAGAAATTTGGATACTTTTATACAATTTGTAAAATACTTTAACTTTACATAATTAGATTAGATAGGTTTTGTTTTGAGAAAAGCTGGTTAAATGTCACACAATGGTTAGACTTGGTTCAAAATGGGAATATGAGATCCGGGATGCACCACATGATAAACACAAAAAATAGGATATTGGCATCGTGGACTCTCATTGCTATTTTGAAGGAAGGTTGGTTTTCATGTGCATATTTAACTAACTATGACCATAGGTGGATTAGTGCTTACCCTCAGAGAACTTGAAATAACATACGATCATAATACACTTTTAAATTAAGTAATCTAAGTACTTAAATTGACATTGGGTTAGATATTATGAATTAAGAGTTTCATAGCATAGTTCATTGTGCATCAGTAGATGTATGTATTTGTATATGCATATATTTATATATATTTGATCGACTGTAGTTCGGAGGTGGACGTACGCCATTGGGTTAGCGTGTACTGTGGAATATAGTACATAGCTTTGCTATTTGTTATATCTGGGAGAATACCTGTTTTTGTATATCTATCTATGGGATTACCCGATTTTGTATATTTATTTGCAGGAATACCCGTTTTTGTATATTTATCTGCGGAAATACCTATTTTTGGTATATTGTATCTGCAGGAATACCTGTTTTTGTGCATTCATGCAATTGGATTTGCATTTAGTGTGTTTTGGGGTAGAATGTAAAAAAAGTTTTAATTCAATTGATTAACATCTTTGCTTGTAGTTTACCCACTTGCCAGATTACGTCAATCTGACTCCTTACTTTTGGTGTCTAGGTTTTGTTACTGGTGCCAAACCAAAGGGTCAGACGACTCAGGAGATTCCACTAGATGGCGGAATTATTGAGTGGAGCACCGATGACATCGTCTGAGGTATCCTAGTGTGGTGCTGAGATTGAAACATTAGATTATGTAACAAAGTCATGTTTTGAGCCATTAGTTTATTTATTAAATTTATTTGTCTTGGAATTACAACTTTAATTATTATGCTTCAAAGCACTTGACCTTGACTTTATTGTTATTGAGATTTGTTTTATGGTTGGTGTATGATACTTATCTGTACAAATTATGGATTTTAGTTTCGTGTGCGATTATGGTTGCTTGATTGCCAAGCATAGCTTCACGAAGGACTTCGATTCACCCAAAATTAGGGCCCATAATGTTTATGTAAGAAAAATTTTAATTGGCCCAAATTCTCACACCTCTAGAACTGGATTTGGATCCGGCCCACTTTTGGGGGTGTGACAACAAGCTCCCCAACTTTTATAAAATTTACTAATTATAAGCCTTATGTTACACCCAAACTTGGCCAATCCGTGACCAACCCTCTAAAAATACCACTAAAATGTCTATGTCTACCAAACTAGCAACTAAACACACCTAATTAGCAAATACAAAACGTCAATAATAAATAATCGTAGATAATTAACCACTGGACATATAAAATTATGCAGGGGCTGGGATCTTACGGTTTTCATGAAAAGAGTATTATGGCAAAGTCTAGCCGCACTTATTGTACCACTTTACTAGAGGCTACTTTTTTTTTTTTCACGTACGGTAAAGTTAATGAGTCACTTATTGGCCTACTTGAGCTTTAATTAATTAACTCAAATAACTGAGTTGCAAGTTTCACCTGTAGTTCTTACCTTACGGACACGTTTGAATATCCATGCCCTCAAAGCGTTGGTGAAAATGGCACACTTTGGTGAGGGCGTCCCAGAGGAGGCTGGCTAGACTCCTGGCATAGCATGAATATCGTTCTTTCTACAAGTATATCACAAAACTCAAAATGATCGGATGACCTTAATTTTCTGATAGGCAGTCATCAATTCAACAATTAAGATGGGAATATGCCAAACTCAATTAGGTAAAATTATTTCGAGGATTACCTATGTAGCGGTCTTAAGATGGGAAGATCCTTCGATTGGTTGGGCATTATCTACTAGGGTTGAGGCATTTTGTTAGTTAGCTGCAATATGAAAGATTTCTATGGTGGATAACTTGAGAAGAAGAGGTTTGACAGCGGAAAACTTCTCAAATATTTATGTGATGTGTAGGAAGAAGGAAGAGACAGTCAACCACCCTCTTCATTGTAAAGTTGTGACCAACATTTAGAGTCATTTCATTACTAGGTGTGGTAAAGCTTGGTGTTGCCCGAATTCTATTGTAGCAGCTCAATCTTGGTCGGGAGATTACTTTTGTGCTTGTGGGTGCACTTTCTCACGAATAATTTTATTTGCTATGTTGTGGACTATTCGGAGAGTAGGGAATGATAGAATTTCAGAGGTACCTCTTCTACTCTAGTTTTGTGATAATTGAGAGTGTCATCCTCAAAATTGTGAAATGGGTTAGAAAAGAGTTTTCATTTCCTCTCGTAATGATATCATTGCAAGTTGAGAAACTTGTATGGTGTGTGGCCCAACTAAGATTAAAAGATCTGTCAATTGGTCTCCTCCTTCTCTCTGTGTGCTCAAATTCAACGTTGATAGAGCTTCAAGGGGTAAGCTTGGGCCTGTCGGAGGAGTACCTTGCAACAATGAAGGGGAGGTCTTATTTATGTATTCTTAAATATGTAGATATTTATGATTCTAATGAAGCAGAGGTACTTGCTATCTCAAAATCTCTTCTATGTTTCCCAAGATTTTTTTATTGAAGCCTAACTGTAGAGAGTGACTCTTCCCACCATTCTTGCCAAATAGAAGGTTGACTAGACTACCTCATCGGAGGGGATTGTTATGTAATTATGGTTTAAGTAGAAGTAGAGTACATTACTATTGTGCCTTTTGATTCTTATTTTTTTTCTCTAGTTGTATCCTCATTCTCACGTAATAATAAGTTTACATTGTTACGAACTCAAAAAAAAAAAAAAAAAAAAAAAAAAAAGAAAGAGGGAATCTTGCAAAATGAGAAAAAACAAATTAAAAACCAACAAATGCCACAAGAATAGCACAAAAAGAAAAAAATTGCAGATTCAGCCAAGCAAAGAGAGGACTGGCGACAACATAAACCATCTCATTTGATTGTATCAAGTGCAGCCCAATATGAATAGTCTAAAAGTTTAATTTAAATTAATGATCTTAGAAAATTAAGCAAACTTGATGTTAAAATAATTAAAAATGCGACACACTTGGTCTTTAATGAGCAGTTGCTATTTTATTATTTTTATCATTTTCAGGGTAACCTACATTTTATGCCTGATTCTAGGCTGATATATATTTCTCCATTAGAAATTTTTTTATTTAAATATTATTATTTTTACTAAAAGAAATTCATAAAAAAATTAGAAGATATATTTTTGTATATTGAAAAATTGATTGTAGAAAACTAATATGCAAAACCACTTTTCATTTTTACTAGCTTTCATAGTCAGATGCAGTGTTAGATCGACAATTCAAAATAAGAAATATGTACATAAATTTCATGGGGCCAAGTCCAAATGAAATAATATTTGACAAAGGCGATTTTGAGTGGTTTAAATGAGTGGCTTAGATCTCCATTTGAGTATGGGATAACTCAATAGGATTGAAGAATATGTGAATGATTCTTTTGGAAATATTTTGTTAAAGAATTGTGAATCGTAGTTTAGAAAAAAGATTGTAAAGGGGCATTTAAAGAGGTTAAATGAAATGTTAAAACAAGGGATAGAGAAAGTCTGGTCTCAATTTTCATATTAAGTGATGTAGCGATTTACTACTCGTGGTCGGAGGTTGCTATGGCAGCAACGCAACATCGAAGGTCTACCCCTATAATAGTCCCTTTGCATCATATAAATATATAAATATATATATATAAATATATAATAGTCTCTTCGAATTCTCTCTTCTGTACTTTCCATTCACTTGTCCCATAGATGCTACAATAAAAAATGTCGCCTTGACCCAAAGACAAGGCCCAAATCCAATGGTCCAAGTCCATTGGTCCTTCCTCTAGAATCTTCTTTAATTCTCTACAACTTAGGAATAGTGTAGAAGCCTTCGTAGATATTTATAGAGAGTTGTCTAGAATATTATAGAGAGAAATCTAGAAGAGTTTAAATCGTTGGATAGATGCCACATAACATAATCTTACCTATTCATCTAAAGGCCAAAATGTATATAAAAGGGTGACTTCCCTCATTTCTACTAATCAAGAGAGTAGCAAGAAGCTCTCAAATGTAATAGAAGCTCTCTTGTTCTTTAGCATTGTCCAAGTGTTCTTTGAGTGTACATTAGCCTTAGAATTCAGTGTGAAGTTTGAGTAGCTTGGTGATTAACTCACTAAGTGCATGGGGCATTAGTCAAGTGCCGCACGGGCTAGAAATCATAAGGAAATCCCATTTCATTACCACCCGAAATTCAACAAAATCCAAAGAGGACTTTGCTAGGATGAACCAATCTTTTGTCATAATAGATGGTAGGCATTACAAGTGTTGGTTGGGCTTCTAATTGGCGGTGTATTGTTGTGGGGATCAACAATTCTACTGTTGAGCTTTGGGATGCTAATTCTAGTCAAAAGGTGCATGCTCTGATTTTTTCTGCTTGCATGAGTTTAATTCTTAGATTATCATTTTACTTCATATATATATATATAGTGATTTGTCTTGATCAATGAGTGGTAAAAAGACAACTTCATTCAATTTAAATGAGTTATATGGTGTGCGTGGTCAATCATGGAAACAATAAGAAATGACTAGATCATGGGTTTTAAAGGGGGTTGTTGTAGTCTTAGATAAGGATTTATGAAATGTTTTGTGTTGACAGAATGATCTAATTAGTATTATCATTGAATTTTAGGGATGATTTTAGAAATACATTCCCTATTGGGAGCTTTTCCAAAATTAAAAGATAAGAAGATGAAAGATTGTCCTGAATATGGATTTCTAAATTCTAGTTCAATTTATAACAGTTGAAGAACAAAAGAACTATAAATAAATCAATCACATATTACAAGAAGAAGGCACATAGATTTTTTACGTAGAATCGCGAAACGAACAATCTTCTATAAATGTAGACAGGTATTTCCAATCGGTATTCTTAACTTAGAATATAAAGCTTTTTTGCCCTTGAGTTGAAAGAGGACCCCTTTTTATAACCTTCAATTTGTGCCCTATTGGTAAGTTTCATGTAAAATAGAAATAGATAGTTCTAGTACAAAAAGGAAAGTGAATTGCGCAAGTCTATATCAAGAAACTACGCCTCTCGTTCAAACATACCCATCTTTGTTTGAAAGAACCACATCTAGTGTTCTTTGGCTTGCGCAGGTGGGGTACCATCGTTTGAACGGGCATTCGTTCGTTCGAACAAACCTTGGTTCCGTCTTGGGTTAATTTTCTTCTTCTTAATTTCTGCACTTTCTTCACTTCAAATCTTTTGAAAATTCAAACCATTATCCACGCCAAAAAAAAAAAAAAGAAAAAAGAAAATTACAACCCAATGGACCCAGGGCTTTATCCAACCCATGAATTTGCTAGCACTCATTATTCTAATAGAAGATTACAAAAAAAAATGCCCTAAATATATGGAAAGCTCCAAAAGAGTCCTACAAAAATAGAAATCTCCTATGTGGTCCTTGTACAACTTTTCATACTATCTTCTCTTGAGTACTCATGCACGTGTGATCACTTGTCGAACTGTATTGTGATCATGGTACATGCGGGCACACAAATTGTAGACTTGAACATGCATGTGCATGAGCACAAAAGAAAAAGTTGTATGAAGAATTTTTGGAGCTTTCTAGATTTGTAGGGCCCTTTTGGATCTTTCTTGATATTTGAGGCCTCTTTTTGGTACTTGTCCATCAAAAGAAAAACATATGGATTTTTCTTTAAAAAATTTGAAAAATATAACAGGATATATTTTCTCTCAAATGATTTTGTGCAATGCTTATTTTCTCTCAAATGATTTTGTGCAATGCTCGTTTTTATATGTTGTATATGTGAAATTATTTGATTTCACCTCTCTAATACTGTAATCATGCTCCTGCAGTTGAGAACTCTATAAGGCGGGCATCAAGCTCGAGCCGGCTCCCTATATTGGAATGATCACATTGTAACAATAAAAGGAAGAGACTTGATGATAATTGACAACAATGTTAGAATAAGGACTCAACGGTCAAAGCAATTGAATTGTGTCCAATCTAGAGCAATCTACTTGCTTCTAATGGTGTTGCTGGAGATTAGAGCATCAAATTCCGGAATACTCAAATAAGTGTTTGTTTGGATTCTTATTACATGAGATCACCTAGATGGTATAGATAAGCCAATAGAAAGTAATGCTCTCACCATAAATGCCAATGTTTACATGTAATTGCCAGGGCCAAATTTTAGTTCATATTTGGATAGGCTGTGTCAGCCAAATCTTGAAAAGCGATGCCCCAGATGAGTTCAGTTAACTTACTTCAAATCTCTCATTAAATCTATAACAGCACTGTTATGAATACATTTGATTTTTTTTGAAAGAGTGAAATCCATCATGACAAATCCACATGAACTACTATCCAACCATCCAAGAAAAAAAAGATAAACTATCATTAAAAATAAAAAAGGATTATCCTATTTCATCACGCGTTGACATATCATTAATTGTATTTCCAAGCTTCAAATCTGCCACAACGCCTTGACAATGAGCAAGCATAAAAATGCGCAGACCCTCATTTCTCATTGATGATAAATGAGTCATTTTTTGCAGGTATATTACTTTTTTGAGTTTTCATTTTGTGGAAGACAATTTATAAATATAGGGGAAGTCATTCGACAATGATAACTAGTTTCATTTTTCTACAGATATTTAGGAGGCTGACTGTAAATGAACATGCTATGACAAATAGGGGTTTTTTTCATATAGAGCATAAGGGGATTTGCCCAAGCCCTAATCAAAGACCAGCTATTTACCCACATGTTTTCCCACAACTTCCATACTGGGTGTATCTAGGTGGTCATAGATTTTGCGAAAGGCTACTTTATGCGAAATCACAAAAACTTATGATTTCGCATGTTAGTTTTTTTACTTTAACATTGTTTGGCCCCATTTTCTCTCATTTTCCTCTGCTTTTCATCTGTAAGTCTTCTTCTTCCTGTTATTTTCCCTCCTTTCCTCGCTTGGCAACTTGTTTGCTAATACGCAACATTGATTGCCTTGGTGGAGCTTCGATTGGGGTTTTTGGATCTTATTTCCATTGGATATTGTGATTTTGCAGAACCCAAAATCGTGAAAGCCGTAATTTCTGTCTTCCTCTCCATCGTCTTTGTCAAAGGTAACCACCAAACTGACCATTTTTTTTTTCTAAAATGGAAGTTCTTTAAACTATTCCTACATTGCATCTATGCAAGGGCGGACCTACATGTAGTAAGTTGGGGGCTAAAGCCCCCTAAAAAATTTAAAAAAGTCCATTGGGGCCTAAGGAAGGTCTTGCCCAACCTCCACTTAATATCACCCTAAGCCCACGCCTCCCCCTCTCGACCTCTCTTCCCCTCTCTCAAGTCTAAAAAAAAAGTGACAATATAGGGGTTGCTCAGTTGCTTTATAATCCAACATATCCGGTCTCCTCTTCCCACACATGTGGGTTACCTTTTGTACCAGCCAATTTGGTTAATGCTTAAGGAAAAAAAAATGGAGTAGTAAGAGAAGCATACCTTAGTAGAGGGAGGAACAGGACAATGAAAAACCCAGAAACTAAGTTGGAAACAGAATGAAAATATAAGCAGGAAGGCCCTCATTGAATTTTTAGGAAATCATTTTGCGATATCACATAAAGTTATTTTGTGATGTCGCAAGAAGTTAACATCTTTTACTAACCAACGGTACCACGAAAAATGTTGGAGAACGTATAGTTACATAACGCAACTTAAACTAATATGCAAAATCGCAAGTTCGTGTGATTCCGCATAAAGAAAACTTGTGATTTTACATAAAGTAGCCTTGTGATTTCACAAAATTTATGACCACCTGGGTACACCCAGTACGGAAGTTGTGGGTATATAGCTGGTCTTTAGTTAGGGCTTGGAAAATCCTCCCCTAATGTTTTCCCTAAGGAAAATACCCCTCTCAAATAATGCCTCTAATATTTTATGGTTTAAAAGCCCAATGGAAAAAAAATTTTGTGCAAGTCTAGTGCATTAAATGTAACACTAATTATTGTTTAAAAGCCCAATTTGCTAGTCCATTTCATCTTGATTTTTGATCTTGATTTTGTACTCCTATGGTTATGATGCATTTATGATGACTTTGAGTAAAGTGGCATGAAGCCAATGTATTTTATCTAAAATTCTCCCTGTATATCTATCTATCTCAACCTGTTGTAAAATAAAGTCAAGCAAGCTAATTCAACACCTAAAAAAAGGCGGAATAAATTAGCTAAACATCCCTATCAGAATAGTTCTACGAGGTCCAATCCACGCTTAGACTTATTTCAGGTGGAGGTCCCTAATTAGCCGGCTCATCGTTTTTCATGACTGATTTGCCTTTCAACAATTATTTTTGTATTTTGAATTTCAAAACTTTGAAATTCCATAATTTTTGTTCACGATATCAGTTTTTTCAAAATATGTTATATTTGGAATTTACTAATCGAGATCTTTCAAACAACACCCATGTTGCATATGAAATTCTAAAAAACAATCGTCAAATTTAATCTAAATTTCACCTCAAAGCAAAACTCATATAAATTTCTTCAAAACTCATAACTTTCTGCAAAACTTATATAAAAAACTAAACATTTTTTGGCAAAAAGTTTGAAATGGGTACTCCAATCTAATCATCTTGTTTTCTAGTGAAAATATGAGGAATTCAAAATTTAGCATGTGGTTTTTTACATCCTAGAATTTCAGGTCGAAACAATTTCAGAAAGTTGGTGAACCAGAGGCTTAAAAATGCTGAATTTTACCTTAAAGAAAAACTAAACAGTTTTTAGTAAAAAGTTTGAAATGGGTAGGCCAGTATAATCATATTATTTTTTAGTAAAATTTGGAGAATTTGAAGTTTAACATGTAGTCTTTTATATTTTAGAATTTTAGGCCAAAATAATTTTGGAAAATGGGTGAACCAGAGGCTTAAATAGGGGCCATTAGTCAAATTGTGCGTAAAATTACACAGAAAACTTATATAAATTTATGCAAAACTCAGATAAAAAACTAAACAATTTTTGGCAAAAAGTTTGAAATGGGTAGACCAATCTAATTATCTTATTTTCAGTTAAATTTTAAGAATTTAAAGTTTAGCACATGGTCTTTCACATCCTAGAATTTTAGGTCAAAACAATTTTGGGAAGTGGGTGAATCAAAGACTTAAATATGCTGAATTTTACCTCAAAACAAAACTAAACAGTTTTTGAAAAAAAGTTTGAGATAGGTAAACCAGTATAATCAACTTATTTTTAAGTAAAATTTGGAGAATTTAAAGTAGTCTTTCATATCCCAGAATTGTATATTAAAACAATTTTGGGAAGTCGGTGAATTAGAGGCTTAATCATGAGCTGTCAGTCAAACTATATGTAGAAATCCTGCACAAAAAGTTCATATAAATTTCTGTTAAACTCATAAGTTTCTTCAAAACTGATATAACTTTTTGTAAAACTCAAATAAAAAACTAAACAGTTTTCGACAAAAAGTTTGAAATGGGTTGACCATTCTAATCATCTTTTTTTTTTCCAGTAAAATTTGGGGAATTTAAATTTTAGCATGTAATCTTTCTATCCTGGAATTTCAAGCTAAAACAATTTTGGAAAGTTGGTGAACGAGAGACTTAAATATACTGATTTTTAGCTCAAAGCAAAACTAAACAGTTTTTAGAAAAAAAGTTTAAAATGGGTAAACCAGTCTAAACATCTTATTTTTTTAGTAGAATTTGAAAATTTTAAAGTCTAGCATGTAATCTTTCATATCCCAGAATTTCAGTCAAAATAATTTCGAAAAGTGGGTGAACTAGGGGTTTAAACGTGCTAGTTTTTACTTCAAAGCAAAGCAAATAATTTTTGGTAAAAAGTTTGAAATGGGCAGATCAGTCTAATTATCTTATTTTTCAGTAAAATTTGCAGAATTTAAAGTTGAGAATATACTCTTTCATATTCTAGAATTTTATGTCAAAACAATTTTGGAAAGTGGGTGAACCAAAGGCTTAAATATGGGCTGTCAATCAAACTGTGTGCAGAAATTCTATATAGAAACTCATATAAATTCTGTTCAAACTCATATAAATTCTATTTAAATTCATATAAATTCGGATCAAACTCATATAAATTCAGTTCAAACTCAAGTAAATTCTGATCAAACTCAAGAGACAACATTTATATTCATACTTTTATCAAACACATCGCGGGCAACATCCCCTTCATGCTTTTTACACTTCTTCATCAAAGAACTGACATCAAGATCAAAGCCAAATTTACAACCTGCCCATGAATTTGATGACTCAATTGATTTTATTTATTTATATTATCAACACACCAAATTTCTATTGTATGACTCGACCAGTATTTGGTAACTGTTGGGTATATGTCTTGTATTCCGGTTTAGCCGGATGAGTCCACTGGGTTAGCCAGGGACTGATTTAAGGTCAAGGGTGTTTTGGTAATTGTGCCGGGGCTTTCTTGGTGGCAAAAAAAGCGAAGACTATATATGTGTGTAGTCTGTAACCCTAGATTTTGCGTTGAAGAGAGGTGACAGCTCTCTTGCCCGTGGTGTTCCCACACCATGTAGGTGAGATGATGTGAGAGAACAATAGTCTCTGTGTACTTTACTTGTGATAGTGAAGATGATCGTCTTTGTGCCCGTGGATGTAGTCCTGTTTGGGTGAACCACGTAAATCTCGTGTCTCTTCTTGTCTGTGCTTGGTTGATTGTTGGTCTTGTGATTGATGGATGTACACAATGGGTGATGTCAAAATCACAACAAGTGGTATTAGAGCCGAGGTGGTGTTCTTCGGGTTTCTAAGCGAGGTGGAGATCGCTCGGTGGCTTGGAGGTTGTGCGCATGAATATCGACTGATTGAATCCTTGTCAAAGGGTTCGGATGTCTGTTTTTGAAACAAAGGAAAGAGAGATCAGTTTCGTGATCTCTGGTTGGGCCACCATCAAAGAAGAAGACGAGATTGGGTTTTTCGGTCTCGCTGGGATCAGAGGAAAAAGGATTCACATGTTTTCAGATCTCCCGGAGTGAATTGTTGCGGTTGTGATCTGATCAAAGGGCTACACAGATCGGATAGGAGAAGACCAAAAAAAAAATCAGATTTCTGTAACAGAGAAATCAGAACTGGAAGAAGATAGAGATGAGGGTTCTCTTTTTTGGTTGGGTTTTGGCTACAGATCGTCGACGGAGAAGAGAATAGGTTGCCGGATTTTCTGGAAGAAGAATGCTTGCCGGAATTCTCGAGGAGAGGAAGACAGAAAAAAAAAAGACCTGCACTTACAGGTCATCGGTCGCCGCTGCCAGCCCCTGATCACTGACGCCATCACTGTCGCCTTCCCCGTCGCAGGACCAGCCATTTCTCGCCGCCGTTGATCGCCGGACCGTAGCCGAGGACGAAATGCAGGCGTCCATTTTCTCTATTACAGAACACAGTTGTAGAGACGCCTGTTGAAGACGACCCACGTTTTTGGGTTTTTGGGTTCAGGTCGGGTCAGCTTGACTTGACCCGCAGTGGAGAAAGCCGAGGCAGCGATCCTAGGTCAGTTCGAGTTCTGGTTTCGGGTCGGGTCGTTTCGACCCAACCCGCGGTGACAACCCAGTCAAGCAGCGATTGCAAGTCGGGTCGGGTCTGGTTGACCCGGTCCGTATACAAAAAGCCCAACCAAACAGTTCAATCCAGTAGTTCCAAGTCGGTTCCGGGTTGGGTAGGACCTGACCCATGTTCGCAGAGTCCAGCCCAGTGCACTGAAGCAGGTTCAGTGCGTGTTCCAGTTGGGTGGACCTGGACCAGTTACAGAAGCCCAGTCAGTGTCAGTATTGCAGTCTGACGTCAGCCGACGTCAGCGAAGGTATGGTCAAAGGTAAGGTTTGACCAGTTTCAACAGCTGAAATTGTTTCTGTGATATCTTGATTGTCCGATGTCCGATCGGAGATCCGTTTGCGCCTACGGACTCGTTTCGAGCAGATTTATGTGATTGTGGAAGAAGATTGGTTGTTTCATGGTCAATGAGGAGGTTTGACCAATTAAGAGCGTAAAAACTTGTTTCTGCGATATCGGAGCCATTCGGACTCGGATTTCAGATCCGTTGCTTCCAGCGTGCTCGTGTTGACGAAATCTACAACTTGATGCAGAAATCTAGAGGAGATCTAAACAAATATGGATTCAGCCTAGAATCGGTTCTACTCGACCTAGTTGTTGTTGCAAACCCAATAGTAGGAGTCGCTGGCTTAGTTGCAAAGGGTTTGCTGATTCAAACGAAATTGTTCGTTTGGGGTTCACTGACATGCTTTCCGGATCGCATGTGATTTTATTCATCTTGCCAGAGCAAAGCCAATGAAGAAGCAGAAGGAGGAGCTGATGCGTCAGCAGATGTCAAACATGTGTTTGACTGATCGGAGGCCCGATCAAATGGAGTTTTTTTACCACTCGAAGGCAGAGATTTCTGTAATTGTGAAGTCATCTGAACTTGTATTCCCAATCTGTTTTTGCTTGCATGCTTGTGGTGGCTTGATCTTCATAATGATGTTGAAGATGGGGCAGGATGGTGAGTGATTCAGATAGATATCACTCAGATTCGTCAATGGTTTCGAACTTTAAGTTCGAGGTGGAGTTTGACGAGATAAACTTTGCTCAAAGTTCATGTGCTGGTTCAACAAATCAAAATGTTGAAGAAGACTGCATCGTTGGTGCAGTGACGTACCATTCAGTAAGGTACGTGAAGACATTGCCGGTTTTATTTCCTAGTGGTTCGAGTTGTGCGGAATTTAAGCCAAGGTGGAGATTGTTGGGTATATGTCTTATATTCCGGTTTAGCCGGATGAGTCCACTGGGTTAGCTAGGGACTGATTTAAGGTCAAGGGTGTTTTGGTAATTGTGCCGGGGCATTCTTGGTGGCAAAAAAAGCGAAGACTATATATGTGTGTAGTCTGTAACTCTAGATTTTGCGTTGAAGAGAGGTGACAGCTCTCTTGCCCGTGGTGTTCCCACACCATGTAGGTGAGATGATGTGAGAGAACAATAGTCTCTGTGTACTTTACTTGTGATAGTGAAGATGATCGTCTTTGTGCCCGTGGATGTAGTCCTGTTTGGGTGAACCACGTAAATCTCGTGTCTCTTCTTGTCTGTGCTTGGTTGATTGTTGGTCTTGTGATTGATCGATGTGCGCAACGGGTGATGTCAAAATCATAACAGTAACTAGCAGGTGGTAAACAATTGTAATAATATCTCATACGTTTTCATTTTTACTGATTGGTTTCCTAGGTTTATGGTGGTTGAATGATCATTTGTGCTTGCTTTCATATTTCTCACTGATCCATTCTTATTTATGCATAATGCATGTCTGTTTTCGTTTTACCTTTTGTTCACTTTGTTTCTGCTAACAGGTTGCTGGGCATTTCACATATGGAGTCACAACACACTCGGCTGCAACTTTTTTTGTTTTGGAATGCATTTGGTTAAAAAATTTTACTCTTGCTTTTATTAAGGGAAAAAAGAGAAAAGGAGAGAAAGAAAATGAGGGAATAAGGAAAGGAGGAGATGAAAAGGGAACATAGGTAGTTGTTTGGAGAGTCCGGATCTGCTTGGGCGTTGATGGAAGGTGGGGGTAGTGAGGGGAAACTAAGAGACAGAGACGAAGATGAGCCAAAATGAAGAAAACAGGAATTTGAACAATTTTTGTTACAGCGGATGAGCTGAGAGAGAGAAAAGGAAAGGTTACAGGAAGGCTATTTTGGACTTTCTAAGTGCTTAAATTTGAAAAAAGGACTTATGCCTCTACAACAAAAGATCATGGACTTCTAACCATAATATGAAATGTTGAACGGCCTATCGCGGAATGCCCCCCCAAAAAAAATACCCTGATTCAACACTACTATTTAGGCAATTGTTGAGATAGGTTTGCTTGATGAGTTTAGCATGTTCCCATATTAATTTTTGAACTGATGACTACCACTAAATAATTAGGTTCATATGATCAGTTTGAGTTTTGTGATATACTCGTACAAAGAGCATTATCCAAGCTTTGTCAGGTGTCTAGCCAGCCTCCTCTAGGATGCCATTGCCAAAACGTGCCATTTACACCTACTCTTTGAGGGCATGGATATTCAAATGTTTTCATAGGAACCACACGTGAAACTTGGATCTCAGTTAGTTGAGTTGATGACTTAAAGCTCAAATGTTAGTATGAGTTACTCATTGACTTTCCATACTACTATGCTGCAAAGAATAAGTTGCTTGTAGTAAAGTAGCAAAATAAGTGGAGCTAGACTTTAGTAATTAACTATGATTATTGGTGATTGCGGTTTTAAGATCTTACTTACATCTTTCATTTTTCTTTCTTTTAACCTTTATTTACATTGAAGCCCTTCAATACAAAGCAATGAAACTGGCCCAAGTACAGCATCCTAAAAGCACACTGCATTTCACACTTACATGTGTGATGCTGGCCCAACTCCTACACATGTGAAATCATCATGGATACACAATCAGTTTTTTCAATAAACAAGAAATATATTTCTTTTAGTTTTTTATGAGTTTTTTTAAGTAGACATAATAATAATTAGATAACAAATATTTTTAATGGAGAAGTGTTGGTCAGCTAAGAATTAGACATAAAATATAAGTTATCCGGAAAGTGATAAAAATAATAAAAAATAAAATACCAATTGCGCCTTTAAGACCAAGAGAATCACATTTTTACTTATTAGAATGTTAGAGTTTGCTTAATTTTCTAAGATCTCTAATTTAAACTGATCTTATTAGAATGTGGATACTCCCCGCCCCAGAAGTTTGGTGATTGGAGCCCACCGGCAGAGGACACCCTTCCTATGTTCTCCGGTCATCTTCTTCCAAAAGAAAGCTGCCACCGGCAGAGGACACCCTTCCTATGTCCTGCCCACCCAACCCAAATATGCTCCACTAGAAATCCGGCAATTGGAGCCCACAAGCAGAGAAACTATTCTAGCCATCTTCCCCATCTTCTTCCCTCTCCACCCCAAATCTGCTCTTCTAGAAATCCGGCGATGGAGCCCACAGGCACAAGTCTGGATGGTCAATTAGAATTTTGAAATTCTAATTTCTGAATTACAATGATATTATTGTCTGTTCAAATTACAATGATACCAAGGCTCTTTTCAACTTAGCGCTGCAAATGGGTGAAACATTTTTTTTTTTAATAATTCTTTTCTACTGAACTGAACCCAATTTTGCCTAAGTGGTTGTTCAAAGTCCAAGCTCACTATTTTTTTTTAAATCCAAAGTAATAGTAGCTATTTAACTTCACAAAATCCTCATGGCATTTTGAATCATAGCTTGGGTTTTCATATCAAGACCAAATGGACCTCCTTTTGTCAAATCAATCCTTAAGTGGATGATTCTTACTTTTGATTTAGATTTGTTCAGATGAGATCAATATTCCAGTTATGATGATTTGATTGTTCTTTGTTATGAGTTTTATTTATTGATTTAGGTTTCAGCTTATTTGGATCATTAGGTTCTTTTAGTTGGATTAGGTTCACATGAGATCAATAATTTTTAGTTATGCAAGCTCTTTTCTTTGTTAGTTCGCAAGTTATCTTAATTCTATTACTCTTGGTACTTTATTCATGCACGCATTGGATGCTGCACTTTCAAAACAAGAACAACTCATTGCTTACATTGATAAGTAAAAGAAGAAGAGGATGGTATGTATCTGGCCGCCTTCTAATTAAGATCTTTTTTTTTTTTATAATGGAGCTGTAATTGTAAGGTTCTCCAACTAGCATCAACTTTTCTAGACAGTAAAACTCTACTTAGATGCAATGTGGCCTGAATTTTACTCAAATTAATTGGATTATTTCAATATCTAATTAGCATTGATAATGAAGGTTTGAACTAATTTACCTTTCTTGACTCACTGGAAATGTTGTTTAATTTGTTTATAGGGAGAAAGACGTTGCAATCTATTCATTTGGATGGATGAAGTTGCTTCGGGCAATATATGCAACCCAAATTCACAATGAGGACAAAATGAACGCAGATGTATGGAAGAAATAAAAGCATTGCTTGATCATATGAGACAGGAAGTTTGACTACTAAGACAAAGTATTGAAACTCAGAATATTAGCCTTGGACTTGATTCTTCTAAGGTGAGGCAGAAGTCATGACTGCTTGTGATTCTGTTCGTTGTTGCATACTACATCTGATGGAGGATTTAGAGATTGTGAATTATGAACTAAATTTTATTTTTGATTTACCTCAGGAGAGCCTATTGTATAATGACTTAGCCTTTTTACTTGTGATTTCTCTTCATGTGCTGAAAATACACATTTTAACTTGTGTTAGTCCTCTTTATCTGCTGACTATGAAAAGTGAATCGGGTTTCTTCAAGTTTGGGCTTCTATATGCTTGCAATTAGGTTTTTTCAATTTTGATATTGATGGCTTTCAATCAGGCTCTTTAAATTTTGCTTCTCTTGGGCTGCCCACTGTATGCACTTTGGAGCCATTAACATGAAAAGTATTGTGGAGCTGATTTGGTTCAACTGGATAAAACTAAATGTTCTGGCCACTAAACGCTAATCTTTTGTCCATGTGTTCAGGCCTCTAATTCCGTATGTAAATGAGTGCAAATATTAATAATGTTATGTAAACTTCTATACAAATGAGTCACTTAGACATTTACACATGTAAAAGTGCAAACAACCAACCCCATTAGAGATTGCTAAAGTGGTATGGCTAGTTTGTTTGCACTTTTACATGTGTAAATGTTTAGCTTAAACAGACAACTCTGAATATTTAGGTTCATGCTTACATTGTGGATTCAGCTCAAAGAGCCACTCATGGTATTCAAAATCTGGGAGTTCACTATCTGCAGCAGATGGATGCTGCGCGCTCCATCTCTGTTTAAAACTTGGTACTGAACTTTCATGTTCATTGTACCATTATCATAGTGGCCATATTTGCACTTCTTCAGGGGTCTGGGTTCCGCAGCCAGAACAGAGTGGTACTGAACCATTGTGCTTGAATAATTGCACAAGAAATGCAGTTCACATAGCAGTTCAAACTAGCATAGATGAGGTGAAATACGTTCATTCTAGTTCTCCGGTTCAATTTATTCTGGACTGAATGCTCAGGTTGGGTAAAGCTTCTGCGATTAAAGCTTCTGTAATGACAAGTCTTTGGGCTCTGCGGTTTGGAATGAGACAGGCAATTCACACCGTGACTGGTTTCAACTTGACCACAAGGAATCTATGCCATACATAAAAAGTGTAATAGGCAATTCACATCTTAATAGTTTCAACTTGACGACAAGTAATTTATGCCATACATTAAACATGTTCTAATAAGTGCTCACAAGAAGCTCCATTTGGTCTTCCAGAAAAAAAAAAAAAAAAAGGAGCAAATTTGTACATCTTTTTCACCTACAAAATCTATTGAGTTCTGTGCTCAAATCTGACAAAACAAAATCTAATGATTTCTCTGAACAAATTGATGTAAAATTCTGTTGTGGTCTCCGCATCGTGATTTGTAATAGCTCAAACATCAATTTTTAAAATGATGTAGTGCCTGGAGCATTTGACCCAAAATATATTAAAATGATTCAATTACCCAATGCGGGTCCTGTCGAAGCAGAATTCTGGGAGTGTCTAGACCAGAGATAGACATAAAACGATTCAATGGTTTAGAAAAATAGACCAATACTTAAATGAACTCGAGTAGAACTAGGTTTACATATCTACATATCTAAACTCATTTAAATGATTTAGTAATTATTTTGTATAAAATAAGTTCGATCTTTTGTTTAGCAAATGAAGAGCAATTAAATAGACGGCATAGTCGGTTGAAGCCATTTATTATTGATCAGAAGTGATGGTCCACTATATGACCCAAAGTCGGTCCCTCGGCATCTGAGTGATGTTAAGACGCCTAACACCACTTGACCATGTCCACCGTATGTACAACTACTGCTATTTATTGAAAAATCTACTGAGTAATATATAAGTTAAAGGGAAATAGCATGGGTTATGTCAACTTGCCCCAGTTGAAAAATATCATATTTTAAATTTCTTATAATTTTTTTCCTTCTCATATTAATTTATACAGAAACTATTCTTTTTATATTTCGAAACAATTTTAATAAACTATTTATTTTATATTTCCAAACAATTTTTAATTTTTTTGTACATTTTTATTGTATGAATTTTATATGATAGCTACACTAAATGGGGGATGTGAAAAAAAAAATAACCTCTTATATTGTAAAATTCATTAAATGCATCCCTCTCTTAGGGCATCCCCCATCCACAATGAGAACATCATGATATCTACGACCTAGATGAAATATTAGAAAGATGTGACAACTGTACTCAGGGTGCCATTAGAAAAATATTTGAATCAGTGAAGTCGAGTGCAATTTGAATTAGTGAACTTTGAGTACTTACTTTTTCACTCAAATCATGAGGATAATTCCTTTCCTCGAACATATGCATAACTACAAATCTGGGCATTTCATATTTAAAGAGTCGCTAGCAAGAATATCAGAAAATAGAACCTATAGGTAGGATCTAGCTTAAGGAAACCATGGATTTATCTTCAAACTTTTGTCATCTGTTTTTTCTATTTTTTTTATTTTTTTATTTTTATATTTTGGTTCCTTATAAAACTAATCTAAATCTAGTATGAATCTCTTTTCTTGCTATTAGTATTATGAGTGTGCCCCATAAAAGCACAAAATAAACTGATCTTGGGGCCCACACAAAGATACATCAATTGTAATTCAATTGAATAAAATATCATACAAAAATATTTAAACTATGAACCACACATGAAAAAAAAAGCCTCCATCTTAGATGGGATTTGATAAAATCTCAATTCATATGTTTTTTTTTTACTGCTACAAGATATATCAGAAGAATAGACTTGAATAAAGTATTAAGAAAACATTTCCTTTATACATGATCGATCACATATTCAACATAATAGAAAAAAAATGATTGGAAAATGGAACTTCTTTAAAATAATGGAAAAAAAATGAAGTTTATAATACAGTGTGATGTACACTATCAATATTAAGTTTATGTGGCAGTTTGATGCTTAAGTTGTTGCTGACTTCATTAGCATCTTCTAGACTATTAGCTCCCTTCTTGCATTGCTTGTAAATAATAGCCCCTTAGGACTGGTCTGAATCATTTGTACATCCTCCTTATAGAAAATTCTTCCCCTTTCTTCAAATCTTTTACAAAGGAAAGATCATAAATTATGTAGATGGAAGAAGAAACCTTTTTTTTAATGACCTTAGGTATCCCTAATCAGCCCAGCCTTTAGATCTTTGGCCTCCAGCCTGTGGGTTATCCGATTTTAACAAGCAATATTCCTTTGGAAGTACATATATGGAGGAAGAAACTCACAATGGGAGGTCATAAAGGTGGACAATGGAGTCATTGCACACGCATACAATGGAGTTATCCTCTATGGCACATAGGAAATGCACTTTCTGTATACATATACACACATTACCATTAATGGACAAGCATAAAATTGGTTAGCATTTCCTTTCACTACTATATATATATATATATATATATATATACTGTAAGGGATTTAGAGTCTTATTGTGATTACATCAACTATTTAAAAATGCAAAAAAAAAAAAAAACCATAGTAGTATAAAAAGGAATTTATAAATTTGAACTTATAGAAAGTGAAGTCAAAATATAATATTTTCTCGATCAAGGCTAGTGTTTAACACTATGTCCTTAAGACAAAATTAATCCCCGCTGCGGTGCTTACGGTGTATAGACGTAGTGCGGTGACTGTTTTGAATAGTCCACAATCACCAAGAACAAGAACAGACACAGCAATTCATCGGAATAAAATATGGGTGCCCCTTGGGGCCCAAACTATATTTCCACTCTTAATGTATATAAACACACACACATTTTAGTTCACAAGCAATGTAGGATTCCCTTCTTCCCTTCTTTGTTACCATATACAAGAAACTTTAAGTGGTCACTTTGGAAATCAAATTTTCATTCACATCTTAATGGTTCTCAATGAACAAGGGTTCAGGTTTAATCTCCTCTTGGAAGAGAACACATTAGCACCTGGACCGGCTTCAAAAGATGTGTGGGACCCACACTTATTATAGTCCAAAATTGCTTAAAAACCAAAGTTAAAACCCATTTTTCCAACATATACATCCCATTCTACCTTGACAAACATTGGATTCAATAAGAATTAATATGGGAGTCCAGCCTAACCCACAACTTATGCCATCACCAATCCACTACTAGCTAAGTGGAGAGGCATCTTCCACTCCATCCCTAATCGGTTGTTGTTTTAAGCAAGGACATGCATGGCATGTGAGAAAAAAACTGATTTCACCGAAAATTGTAAAATAAAAAAATTGGACTTTAGTTGAGATCAAGAATTTTACACCCTATTGTTGTTTCCACTTTACAGTAAGCAAAACTATAACATTAGTATTTTCTAGGAAATTTTACATACAAAAGACCAGCCACTAGGCCTAAGTTTTGACAATGGAGCTTGTTTCCATCCATGAAGCTTGTGTGTTTTTGAAGCATTAAATGTATAACAAAATGCATAGAAATTAAAAAGAAAAACATACAGGTTCCAAATGGTGTGTATGACGAACTTCTAAGTTGCTTGCCACTATTGACACCCATACCTAATGAGCAATAAGAAATTAAATGAAAATAAAAATCAATTGTTTAGGGCATGCAAAACTCTAGTAGGTACAAAAAGAAAATTTGTCTTTGTTGTTTGATCTAGAGAACATGATAATAAAAACTGGTTCGAGTAGTGAATAGACATAACAGCTGAACTATGGTCTGTTAGGGCTTGCAAGCACTTTGAAGTTCTAATGTCCCATAACTGAATGAAAATCAATGTGTTTTAAAAATAAAGATAAGCAGACATGTGAATTCAGATAAATAATACAAGCATTTATAGTGGGATAAAAGACTAAAGAGGGACAAACAAATCATGAGAATCACCAAATAAGATGAGCAATTCTAAGAACTTCTATGTCAAGTATATACAAGTATCTAACATAATGTATATCTACACTTTCATTTTTGAAAGAAATTGTAGCCATTCATAATAAAGGACCAGAAAAATCCAAGACAAGGACCATGTAGATAGGTACAATAATTCTTATTTTTTATCATATCAAAATGTAATCAATAGCAACATCCACTAAGAGAACCTAGTACAAGGATTTAAATTCCGGTGCAGTAGGGAAGAGCGAATAAATGCTAGTCCATGCTTGTCCATTCATTTGTCAAATCATTAAAAATTCAAAAAATAAAAAATAAGATATCTGAAAAATAAGCCAAAGATATTTCGGTTTGTATCTTATGTAAAAAATATGGATGTTTAGGCTTTTTACATGCTGATATTATATACTCATAGGTTCTTAAGTATATTGAAATTAAACTGGTGTTAAATGTTCATTTATGATTTTGACCTCCATTAACCTAAAAACCAACAAACCGTTTTTAGATCAAGAGCATATTATTTTGCATTTAGGATTGGCTTTTTGCACTTAGAAATCATGTTTTTGGGTGAAATCTAAAATCCTTGTGGTTGTCTTGACTCTTGAGAACCTAATTTTGAAGCAAACAATTTGGAATGGCTCCTTATATGTATCGCGTATTTTACGCAAAGTCAACTTGTTGACATATATGCCTTCTTATAGATTATTTGAGTCCTAAACTCTAATTGATAATCATTAATGATCTCTTTTGGTTTCAAATTATTGTTCAATTGTACTCTCTCTTCAAAAACCTCTACAATCAACTTTACCAACACTTGCTAATGAGATATCCCCGTCATTGACTTGGTGCAGAGATATATTGGATTATAAGTTCAAACTTTAAATGAAGGTCCCAAATCTATAATAGAGGCATGCATCCGCTATGGACAATTCTCATCTTTGCAGCATGCCTAACTTTTGTCACGTTTGTCCTTAAGTTCCTCAATGTGAAATTTTGCAAGAGTTATTCTAAATGTTTTTCGATCCGAGAAGACACTGCCTAAACACATCTGTTTCGATGAATTACTTCTAATTTCACACTCTACTTCATTGGGAACCATACCATCCTTATAGCAAGTTCATTCTACTTTTGGACAATACCTCTTAAATTATCAAAAACTTCTCCACAAGCAAGTCCGCCTCCTTCATCTCCATCCCTTGTGAAATTCTCTAACTCCATCTTCGACTCATTTGCCATTCTACTTGGTTCACTTGGGAAGCGCACATCATAATTTTGAATCAAATTCATCATGGAAAATTCCTTCAATGGTGGAGTATGTGAGCACGCTTTACCTTTCACATTATAATCTTTCTTCAAGTTGCTTACATTCTCTGACTCATGATGATGCATAGGCGTATTTTCAATTGTAAGTTAATTATAAATAATAACAAATGTGAGAAACTCAAATAAAATATCAATATTAAAAACGAACTGTGTATGATTGTAACAAACCTAGTTTATAGTTTATAGTGTACATTAGCCTCATACGCACTTCTTGTTATAAATAAACATATCCCATTTGTTTTATTCCGTGATGCTTTAAACATTGAATTGATGTCATCATTGTCATCAATGTTTATCAATGAAACAAATTTGCTAGTGTGATGATGGTCCTATATAGTTACGTCATCCACTACGATGCCTCATTTTGATACTTCAAAGTGCAATCTTCAACTTAAACTCATACTTTACGCTGGTTAATAAGTGCTTACTCTTTTGCTTTCCATCCATGTGTTGAGGACATAACATGTTTAATTCAAGCTCACCATCACAGTAGAAGATGGTTAAGACCTTTGTGATAGAATGTGCACTACATATACGAAGTCATCAATGGTGTATTAGAAAAGGAGTAAAACGCTTCCATGACACTTTAAACATTGAATTGATGTCATCATAGTCATCAATGTTTATCAATGAAACAAATTTACGCATGTGATGATGGTCCTTTATAGTTACGTCATCCACTACTATGCCTCATTTTGATGCTTCAAGTGTAGTCTTCAACAACAACTCATACTTTACGTCGGTTGACAAGTACCTACTCTTTTGCTTTCCATCTTTGTATTGAGGACATAACATGTTTAATTCAAGCTCACCATCATAGTGAAAGATGGTTAAGACCTCTGTAGTAGAATGTCCAATTTTGATAATCATATCATATTAGCAAAGGTAAAAATGTTCTACACATTGAATATAAACACAACAAACCTACTAGCTAATGGCGGTCACAAGTTTTATGGTCTAGGTTTACGATCGACTTAATGATTGCACCAAGGAGACAGAACAAAAAAACCTATATAGTCATTACAATTTCATTTCTATTCCTTTCTTTTGAGTTTATACGCAATGGTTGGTCATAAAACATTAAATTTATACAGAAAAACCTACTAGTGCTTTAAGGCCCACATTGAGTAAAAGAATAAATTTTATTTTAAAGAATCAAGTTTGTAAATTTTTTAAGTATTTTAATAAAATATAAATGAATATTATTATATAAATATAAAATAACACAAACATAGTTAACATTAAATTTAAAATATCAAATATTCTAAGTAAAAAATTTATACATAATGTTTGGTCACATGCTCAATATAAATTATCACGTGTAGGTGTAACATGGGGGTGGCTAAACCGCACATAATACATATGTTTGCACAAGTCAGAATCCAAAAATCTCTATTCAACCATCATTTGAAGCCAAAATGGGATTAAGTTGTAACTACTTGGCTTCAGCAAAAGGGTTGAAAAATCTATCCCATTTGATATATAAAATTATATTCACAAAGGGGGCATGATTGAAAAGTTTTGATTCGGATTATAGGTGGGTCAATTATTAATTTGATCTGATATCTATCATCATTAAATATTGAGATTCTAAAAGATGGTGAGGATTAAAAAACTCTAATTTACATCAAGAAATCTCAATTCTACCCTACCTTTGTAATTGGCCTGCAATGAGGCGTGCCCCACATTAAATTTTGAAAATCTAATTGAGGTTGGTTCTCAGCATATTCAAAATAAATCACCTTGGGAAAGAACATGGATTATGGGCCGACTCAGGAAATAATGTAGTTAAAAGACATGCTCCTGTTATGGATGCGGTTCCTAGTTTAGGAATGGCCCACCATGTGAGCCCACCTAGTACCATAACAATTAAGAGTTCTGTTTGGTGTTTGTAACGGCCACATTTCATCTACAAAAAATTAATATAAAAATCACATAAGAACCTCGTATTGTAAGAACCCCACATTATTTTAGATGTTAGGGATGCCACATGTCGCACTCTTACTCTCTCTAGCAAAGGGGGCAATTCTTTTTATATATATAATAATTTGCTTAAAATGGGCCTGAGTGAGCCGTACCCATCAACAAGGGCTAAGCCACCCGTAATAAAAAAAGAACAAAAAAAAAAAAACCACTGTCAATGGGTAAAGATGGGCTGAGGTGATTATGGGCCACCCATAATGAACAGTGCCCGAGTCACTTAATTATTGATACTTATCACAAAGATAAATTAAGCAAAGATTATGGCCCACCAATAATTATTTCCATATAAGAATAAGTTATAAGAATTAAGCTTAAATAAGTTATATATTCTTATATTTATTAAGTGCACCAAAATGTTCTGCTAAATTATTTAATTATTATGCGCCATATAAGCTTATCAATTTGTTCTTATAAGCAACAGATGGCCCACTTCATCATAAAAGAAGATCGTGTGTAATTTACACATATATAATATTTCTTCTGGTGAACATAAGCATGTGTTTTATAATTTATTCTTTAGAAATGATAATATGTTTTGGCATTTTTTAATTTGTCTATGTTCTTGGTTTCCATCTTTCTTAAGTCCCATGTACTTATATATACGCATCTAGTGGTCCCACAAAGATTGGTGTATACTTATATAATTCTAATATTCGGTGGAGTTAAATTATATCGGAAAGACTATAGGAATTGAGTGGAAGAGATATATATTGAGAGAAAATAGGAGATGGGAGATTTTAGGTGTTTTAGAGATAGATATTAGGACCCTTTTGAACTTAAATTGAAAAGACGGTAGATAAAAAATAGGAGAGTGCATGCACATGTTGCACTCCTTCACTCTTGAGGGGGGGAGGGGTGTGGAATTCTCTTTATATATAGTAGCATTGTAGGGCCCGCGTCCTTGTTTAATAATATATTATCATAAATAAAAATATTTATAAATATCTAATTACATTGTAATAAATATTAACATAAAATTCATTACACAATCATAACTTTAAACATTTTACTGCACTCCTAAAAAACTAAAAATCATATTAATAAAACTAAATAACAACAAAAGATATCAAATTAGAGAGAAGAAATTATTAAAAGGATGTAAAAGTTCTAAAGAACGCATAAATTAAGTAAAAAACTGTAAATAAAATTTTTATTATCGAAAGAAATTAAAATAGTTAAATCTCTTTTTTCATTGTTTTCTTTTTTCCAACAACACAGTATAAAGTTCTCTACTTTGGTTATTACTACCATAGGTTATAATCGAAAATCTTTTAACTTAATCAGCTCTAGTTTATTTATATAGTTTATTGCATACAAAATATTTTTTGAAACCAAGTACGTCCTTGTTAACATGAAATATTGCTCTTTAAATAATCAAACAACAATGAGAGAGATAATAGTAGATCCATGTGAGAGGTTGACTATTGACTGGTCCTAAGTCCTAACTTCTAATTCAAATCGAGGTAGATGGTGTGGCTCAAATGACTGATCAAACACCAATGATTAGTTATAAAAATTGGATTCATCAGGTTAATAGCCCAAAAAACCAACCAAAAAAAAAAAGTGTATCTGATCACCAAACAAAGCAAAGGACCCACTTCCTAATGTAAAGCTATGAAGCGTCATTCAATCTATGTTTTTGACTCTGTTTTTTCAATATCATATAAATGACAGTAATGGATATAGCATATACAAATGACTTGGGAAAAAACAAAGATTGGTATAAAAATAAATGTAAAATATTCTGAAGAGAATCGACTAGCAATTCCATATCAGATATCTACAGTGTAGTATACAAACTTAAGGCCAAAAGGATCAAAATCAATGCATTAATATATTTAATCTATATACACTCTGGCATAATTAATAACATAAAGAAAGCTTAACCCATGTGCTAATTTGTCATGGGGGTGAAAGGTTGCACAGACTCAGGCCACTTGGCATCTTACATGACAGGCATGCTTCTTACGAACATGTGCATGTCCCTTCCGATTACGTCCCACTTTTACTCTATAATAATAATTTAAGTTTTTTAACAATTTATAATTTTTAAAAGAGACTTCGATTAAGTGGGCTACAATGTTGGGTCCACTCGCTTTGATCATTCACTCACTTGAGCACATGTGAGTTGTAAGTAACCCACTGAAAAAGTTGTGAAGAGAACCGAAACCTTAACACCTAAAATGAAATCAGCTTTCTCTGTAACCCACCCTAGTCCCTAATGCCGAACTAGTTAATAAAATTAACAACCGCTAATCATCAATCCATATTCCATAAATCCTAGACATAAACTCCAATATATAAATATTGAACACTAAGAAAAATAATTAAATTGCCCTATCTTCCTTATCACTAATCTCTAATCAAGATTATGTAACAAATATATCAATCTGGTTTTTTTAAAAAAGGGTTTAATGGGTCTAGCTTGGCCCATTCCCTACTCCTAATAACATATAATTTATATGTAACAATCCAAGCAAGACTATCAAAAAGCACCAATCTGAATTAAAAATAATACTAATAGGTGAGCATCATCGAATCCGACTTGACAATGTAATTTGAAATGGGAGATAGTTTGAGATTTTTCAAAAACCTCATGGGAACGGAATTGGTAGAGATATGAATGGTAGATATTTTATGTAGAAAAAAAATTTTAGATTTTAAGGAGAAGATTTCTATAATATTTAAGACTTTTTTTTAGAGATAATGAAAGTTTAAAAATTTAAAGACAGTTATTTTAGGGGGAAGATTTTTATCTATACTATTTTGGACTTTATTGATAGTACGCCATGTGTCGCCCTCTCACGAAGTGGGCTATGCCACGTGTCGTTCTCCCACAAAATGAGGTATTATTATAATAAACATAATAATAACTAGCGTTGCAAGGCTCGCACGTAAAAAATTAATTTATTTGCAAATAGAATGATATTTAAGTATTTAAATGAATTTTAAATTACTGTTAATATAAAAATCATTATTTAATAGAATACTTAAATATAACCTATAAAGATAAATAAATAAAATGGGGCAATCGAATTATGTAGCGTGACGAATTGTATTAATGGAAAATGTAAAGATTAAATATGAATAAAAATTAGGTCTTCAAACTTAATTGTTGGACTTGGACAATCTTTGGTTTAGACCAGTTTGTGACTATAGAGACTAGCACAAGTTCTTCAGTCCTAAAGAGCCTGAGCGAATCCCCATAATAGATTAGATAAAAGAATGACCTCAACAGATGCAAGATTAGAAAACTTATTTATCCTTACAGTTGCTAGCATGAACCTCTAAATGATAGAGGCATTTTCCACCTTCATGGAGGATATATATAAAAATAGGGGTTTGCCATTTGAAATAAAAAAGGGACACAGTACAATCACAAAAAAATAAAAAATAAAAAATAAAAAATGCCAATACTACCCCCCACCCTCTTCTCTCTCCACTCATGTTCCCAGCCTCTCCCTCTTCCTCCCTTCCCTCTCCCTCTTTTTTTCTCTCCCTCTCCCTCCCCTCCTCTTCTCTCCTCCCCCTATTCTATTTTCAATCTGTTCAGCCCTGCAAGGTCAAACATTACACTTTTGTTCGGCCTTGCAGAGCCAAACAAAAAGAGAATGTTCAACCAAGACTGGCAGATCAAGAGGGCGGGAGAGCCTAGATCCCCTTGGAAGGATGATTGAACAGAGGCGGAAAAGGGGGCAGAGGGAGAGAAAGCGGAAGGGAGAGCAAGAGGGAGAGAAAGGAAGAGGAAGAGGAAAAGGGAGGAAGGGGAAGGGGTAGAGGGAGGAGGGAGGAGACCTTGATCTCCTTGTTGCAGGGAGACCTTGATCTTCCCGCGGCAAGGAAATCGAGCAGAGAGGGAAAAGGTGGGAGAGGGAGAGAAAGGGGAAGGGAAAGGAAGAGGAAGAAGAAGAGGGAAGGAGAGGGAGGAAGAGGAAGAGGGGGGAGGGAGGGAGATCTAGCGGCCACTGTAGCCACCGATCATGGCAAGAGGAGGAGGTGGGGAAGGGAAAGAGAGATGAGGGTGACGTGAGTGGGGCGAGAAAAGGGAGATGATAGTTTAGGCATTTTATTATTATTATTATTTATTATTATTTTTGGGTGATTGTACTGAGTCCATTTTAACTTTCATATAGCAAATTCTTAAAAATAATGGAACTATATAATGGGTATTGATGGGCTGGTGTCCCGATGATGAATGGGAGTCTAAGACTTTGAATTAATATGGTTCACTGTTGATTGCAATGCCTAATGTGATTTGATTCCTGTTTTTTAAAGAGTATTTCTTATTACAAATTAATTACTATTCCTTATCATAAACGAATATATAATATCTCTCTTTTTTTTTTAAAGAGTTTTCCTTATCACAAATTAATTACTATACCTTATCACAAACGAATATATAATATATTTTGGGTTTCTTTTTTTAAAGAGTTTTATATAAGGGAAATAATCCTATGAGAACTAGTTCTCACCATTTTTTTTGTGAAAACTCTAAGCAGAGCCTATTTATAACCTAATCCAAACCTTACAATACATAGACACTCTCCTTGATAGTAGTATGCCCCAAGTTTCAGTCAGATCTGAGTTTATTGGACCGCTCGATCAACTGTGCATTAATCCAAGTAGATTGGATTTTGTGGGCCACGGATAAAGGGGTTAAGGATATGTGCTTGGGGCTAAACTCCATATTTGAGGTAATCCACGTAGATTTTTTTTATCCTTTTATGATTTGTTTGGTAGGTCTAATCTTATTTTTATAGACCATCCAAAATAGACCCATTAAAAAAATAGCTATAAAAAAAAGAGGCTAGAATTAAAATATGTATTTGGCAATGAAAGCATCTATTTTAAATAGACCATTTTAAATCAATAGTTGAAAGTTTTTCACAAATATATTGAGATCTACTAGGTATCAAACCTTGAAATTTTACTCCATAACTATGTTTGGCCTCCCAAAGATATTTAACGGTTTGGATCTTGTGTTTGAGGTCGCTAACTTTTTTAAAAAATATTTAATAATTCACGTTTTTACAAAAATATCTCAAGTTTGGTGATGATCTAACGGTTGAAATTTGGTCTCACAATGGTCATTGACCTTCGACACATTTTCAATGGTTTGGATTGTTATTTATTGTCCCAGAAATAATAATAAAAAATAAAAAAAGGGACTGCCTATGGACTAGTTTAAAATTGAGCATATTAAGTCAATGGTTGAAAGTTTTTCACAAATTTCTCGAGATCCACAAGGAATCAATCTTTGAAAATTGACCCCATAGCCGTTTTTAGTCTTCCCAACATTTCCAATGGTTTGGATCTTGTGTTTGGGCCCCATAGAATTCAAAAACTAATATCCAATGGCTCACGCTTTCTTGCACATATCTCAACATTCATGATGATCCAATGGCTGAAATTTGCAGGCATGGCCATGTTTGATCATTTGAATATTTTCAACGGTTTGGATCTAGATTTATCTTCTTGGATTTCGAGAAAAATTGAAAAAACGAACTGGGCGTGATCTTCCTAAAATACTGTAGGAGCGCCTCTTATTTTCTTCTTCTAATATGGAAATGCATCATGAGGAGGGCTGTGGGAAATAGAGATAAAGCCTCTGTATATCTAAATTGGATGGAGCACAAACGCATATGCCAAACGCTCTTATTTTTACAAACTCTATTAAATTTAGACATTTAGACAAATAGGGCCTAAAATTAATGATGCCAAACATGCACTTAGTCTCATCTCTAAATAGGATTCACAAGTGGATTCCAAAAAAAATTATCAAGGTAAGTGCATAGAAACCGTTATCAGGAGATCAAAGCCCTTTATATAATAATGAGTTTGAAATTGAAAGCCGTTGGTATCGGGTGGGCCACCACGTAATGGCGGGTCCTCTTCGCCGCGTTAAAGCCGCGTGGCCATTGGAAAAGAAACCTATAAAAGTATCACACCACCCGACTTTTTATTTCATTCTCTCTCTCGCTGGCTCTCTCTCTCGCTCTCTCCCGCTCTCGTTTCTCTCTTGCTCCTGCGCGCTTTTGGCTCTCGGTCTAGCGTTCCAAGTGTCTGTCTGTTGATTCTAGGGTTCTTTTTTTCTCTTCATTCGCAATTTACACACACCCCTCTTGATTCTAGGGTTTCACACACACACACCCCTGTAGATTCTAGGGTTTTTTTTCCCCTTTTTGCTCTCTTCTCCAGGGCAGCTTCAGTTGGTACGAAACCCTAGCTCTCTACAGCTGTTATCTTCTTGTGCAACATCTTTTGCTTGGTATTGAGCTGGGATTGTTAAAAATGAGGAAAGGTAGCATGTACTACGGGGATCGGTTCATCCCAGCAAGGTCGTCGATAGATTTTGATCTGGCTCTTTATCATTTAGTGTGCATGGGTTCCCAAACAAGAAAAGACAAAGAGGAAAACCAAACCCAGCAGCCGTTATCTCTATACGGGCAGAGGCTCTCCAACACTCTGAATATGAATAGAAGCAGAAGAATTCTGTCCTTTTGGACCAACCCCAACTCCATTTCTATATCTGGAGATTTTGGAAGTGACGTCTCTGTTCAAGAAAACCCACCCAGTAAAAGAAGACACATTCGCAAGGTAATGAAAGCTTCTTCTTTGTTTCTCTTTCTCTATCTTATCCCTTTCGCTTTTCGCATTTGTTTGTGTATTTGTACTTTGTTGGCGAATATAATTGACGATGCATGCTTGTGCTTGTGCTTATGATTATAAACAATTCTTAAAGCCCTAGAAAAATAATCATTCATATTTTGGTCAATTCGATTCGATTCCGTGGATTATGATTATGGGTGGGTGGCCTTGACTCTTGATCCATTTGGTTAAGGGCTGGACCGGACCAGTTCGATGGCTAGGTCAAGATGGACTCAAAATATATAAATTCAAAGATTATTGGAAATTAATGGGGATTCCAATCAAATTACTTACTGATTTGATGGTACATACGGAAACAAACATTAGTTTTAATTAACTTTTAGGGACTGGTCTGGCAAAACTGCAAATGAATGCCAATCAGTGGCAAGGGGTTTTGGGTTTTTCTACTATTAGGGCAAGGTACAGGTCTCGACCCGACAAACGTCAATCTGATTTGACCTTGCCCAGAATCTCTTTCAGCTTCCTGCCTTCTTCACGTGCACGTGCATGTAACTAGACTTGTTTATGTTAAATGGTGCCTTGTTAGGGTTTTTAAGCTAAATTCTTAGGGTTTTAAGTTTTGTTTATGATTATTGTATAAGACAGCGTTTAGCATTTTTTTAGTCTTGGTTATTATTTTCTCATGATATTGAAAATAAGTTGCATTGCAGGGTTTGCATTCTCCATCTCTTCTTTGATAGTGGATCTCAAGACTAAGAGAAGCTATCGTTGTTGTTTCCTCCTTATTGTGAAGTTGTTGATTTAAGCTTTTTGGTTTTTGGGGTCTACAACTATTCAGGAATGTTCTATTGGCTGTGTCAGGTGATAGCTACCTAGTGAGATAAACAACGTGGTTTCTTCCAAATTAAACTTGGACCAATGGGGTAGGGGAGGCATCAATTAATTCTTGATTGCCTTGACCAAAGAAGTGCCCTGTTGAATTTTAACAAGGACTATCTGATCCTCCCAGGGGGAGGGGGTGCAGCTAAGATAGATTGGACAATGTCCCTAGCCTGTATGTGACGAATTTTTTTTTTCTGTAACCTATTCTAGCTGATTGGGAGATGGATACATTTTTGACCAGATCCTTTACCATAGTAGGTAACTTTGCACCATAGTAGGTAAGTTTGCCTGCTGTGTTCCAGGTCTCATAGTCATAGGATTGTCTCTTAAATAAGGCGATCCTGGAATCCATTTATCGTGTAAAGTACTTATATTTGATCCATCACCTATCACCCATGTAGTACTGTCCAACATAGACGTTTTATTAGAAAATAAATTTCTCTATAAAAGTGAGTCCTTATTCATACTAGGGCATGATGAGAAAGAGTTTTTCTTGAGATATTTCTTAATAAGAATTCTAGACCATTGGGCATTTTCTGTTAAGAATTTTCTGTATAAGATCGCCATTAAATGCTTTCTCTAAAAAGGAGGGAAAAAGATAGGTATATCTAAATCCTTCACTCATCCATTGTTTTGATGGAACCAACAATTTCTTTACACCATTCTGCCCCTTATTTCTACTTTTAGACGGAGAAGACTACGTGTAACACCAAAATGCCAGCAAAAGATAACTAATCGAAAGCTGATAGAGTTGATCGTAGATCCTAGAGAACTGCGTAACTCATTGGAGTAAAGTCCTCTTATGTTGAGGGGACTAATTCAACCATAGTGCATCATGGACTTCAAAATCTGTTTAAAAAAAAAAAAAGCCTAGAATAGGCCCATAGTTAGCCAGCCTACCATAGTGGGGTGAGCTCATTTAGCCAAGCCCTTAGTCAGTTGGCCCATGGGACCTAGCTATGGTTGGCAAACCCATTCACTCAACCGACCGTAACCACTGTAGTTTGTCAAATTCCAAAGAAAATTTCCAAGATATGCGTTTTTAGTTTAGAAAATCCTAAATTATTTTCTATAACTTAAAAGAGTTCGTGTATAATCAAATACGAGAATGGTAAGAAAATTCCATTTTGTAAGAACAGATTGGCTTGTAATCATATTAGAGAAAACAAGAAAACCCTTTTCTTCTGGAATGAATAGTTGGCAACTATAAATCTACTTGTAGTTTATCTTCTATGCATTTAATGAAGAATTACTATTATCTTCTATGCATTTAATGAAAAAAAATACTATCCCCCTCTAATTCATGTTTTGAATTGAGCAAGGGAGTTTCACGTCCTATGAAGACTCCTTCATTCCATTTGGTTGTGACTCCAAAGGCTGTACATCCATGATGAATGAATGTTAAATTCAATCATAGTTGGGTTCCATTAAGTAGCGTTGCCACAACCCAGTCGAAATATCATCCATCTCAAATGACTAATGCTCCACAATCCCCTGTATTCCTTGAAAAGCTGATGGGTTAGGAGATGTACTTGCTAAAGTAGGAGCTAACAATACGATTATTGTTTATTTGACACATTGTAATTTTGTGCACATTGCATTCTGGCTTTCTATATGCTAGATGAAACCTCTATTTTTACACAAGAGTTTTGCATTCTTAATATTTATCCTAGTGTGTTATTTTTCTTAAATTGTTTCTCAGGCTTCTTGTGTATTTGATGAATCTTTTTTTTTTTACTTTAGTTTTTATTCTTAATAATTTTTTTCCATGAGAAAGTTCTTGACTTGACTTCTCTTTTTGCTTGATTACAGTCTCCAGAGAGGATACTATTTGCTCCTGAGATTTTGGATGATTACAATCTAAACCTAATTGACTGGAGTAGTAGCAATTACTTGGCAATTGCTCTAAATAACAGGGTAATGCTATGGGATGCTACAAATAGTGTTGGTTTCGAGTTTATGAGAATTGATGGAGACATTGGCCAGATTACCAGTGTCAGTTGGGCTCCCGACGGGCAATGTGTTGCTGTGGGGATTAGCAATTGTACCGTCGAGTATTGGGACGTGAATGCTAATCAAAAGGTGCATGCTCTAACTTTTTCTCTACTTGCATGACTTTAATTTTTATATTATCATTTTACATCATGAATATATTTATACATATATTGATCTTTCTTGTTCAGTGAGTGGGAAAAAAGACAACTTCATTCAATGGAGATGATTAACATGGTGTGTTGTGGTCAAAACATGGAAAGAATGAGAAATGACAAGATGATGGGTTTTAAAGAGGGTTGTTGTAGACTGTAGTCATTAGATAAGGATTTATGCAATGTTCTGAGTTGACAAGAAGGATCTAATTAGTATTCTCTTAGAAATTTAGGGATGATTTTAGAATTACATTTTTTTTATCAGGAGCTTTTCCAAAATTAAAAGATGGAAAGATCACCAAAAAAGGCCTCAAATATACAGAAAGCTCCAAAAGAGTCCTACAAACCTGGAAACCTCCTAAGTCATCCATGTACAACTTTCCGTCGTACCTTCTCTTGCGTACTCACGCACGCGCAACTTGTGAAATGTATTGTAATCATGGTATATGAGTGTGCACAACTTGTAGACTTAGTCTTGAACATGCACGTGCATGAGTACGAAAGAAAAAGTTGTATGAGGGTTCTTTTGGAGCTTTCCAAGTTTGTAGAACTCTTTTGGCTCTTTCCTGTCATTTGAGGCTTTCTTTTGGTAGTTGTCCATCAAAAGAAAAACATACTTTTTTTTCTTTAAAAATTTGAAAAATGTAATGGGATCTTTTTTTCTTAAATGAAGTTTTGCTATATATGCTTTTTATATATTGTATATGTGAACTTATTTGATTTCACCTCTCTAATATTGTAACCATTCGATTTATTTTACTCTTGCAGTTGAGAACTTTACGTGGTGGCCATCAAGCTCGAGTTGGCTCTTTATGCTGGAATGATTACATTTTAACAACAGGAGGAAAGGATTCAATGATCATTGACAACGATGTGAGAATAAGGTCTCAGAATGTTCGAACATACGTAGGACACAAAGAAGAAGTTTGTCAGCTTAAATGGTCCGACTCTGGCAAGCAATTGGCAAGTGGGGGAAGCGATGGTCTCCTCTATATATGGGACCGGTCAATGGCCTCCTTGAGTTCTCCAGCTAGGTGGCTTCATAAATTTGAAGATCATATGTCAACAGTGAAAGCAATTGCATGGTGTCCACTCCAGAGCAGTCTACTTGCTTCTTGTGGCGGTGCTGGAGGTCAAAGCATCAAGTTTCGGAATGCTCAGACAGGTGCTTGTTTGGATTCTTATGATACAAGATCACAAGTCTGCTCATTATTGTGGAGCAGGAGCGATAAAGAACTGTTAAGCTCTCATGGTTCTCCGGAAAATCAACTCACATTATGGAAATACCCGTCAATGATTAAGATTGCAGAGCTTACTGGGCATACTTCTAGAGTGCTATTCACGACAAAGGTATTAAATCAAGCCCTCTTACTGCTAAATCTAAAAAAACATGAGATGGCTCTGTTTCATTTTTTTATTGATTCTAAGTGCTTTTTTACTTTTACTGATCTTTTCAGAGTCCAGACAATGGCATGGTAGCATCTGCAGCAGGCGATGAAACACTACGGATTTGGAATATCTTCGAGACTCTTGAGGTTGCTAAGCTCACAACAGAAACAACAAATGCAGAGCCATTTAGAAATTTGAACTATATCAGGTGAAGAGCTTGAGAAAATAGAACTTTGGGGTTTCCATGAAAGGGTATCTATTAGCATTAGTCACCTTTTGGTTTCTGCATGTTGAATGGAACTTTTCATTGTGCTTATTTAATATCTGTGTTCATTGCAGATAAAAATGCTCTTATGGTCGTCTGTGGCTACCCTCTCAGATGAGTAAATGTGACTTTATTTTTTTATTCTTAAAATAGTTTTTTAGAACCATTTTTCTTCATCTTTCTTTCTTTTCTTTTCTTTTTTTTTTTTTTTTGGTTTTTGTGCACATTTTTTGTGTTCACATTTTCTTTCCATAAATTGTTGGTACACTACAATTCATTCTAAAATTCTCAACTCTTTTTTATATACATTTATCTTGCAATTTTCATTTCATTTCAACGAGATAACACAATAGTTACATATATATTACTAATCTTTATAATATTGAATTATCATGCATCTTCATGATTTAGTATTTGCAAAATCATTTGCTTATAAACAAAATCTTTTTTTTTTTGGGGGGGTTAACTAGTAATTACTATATTAGTTGACTCATGTAGCAAGTACTTCTTTTTCCAAATGAAACTAACTCCTCTTTGATCACTAGTACATGGATTTTAATCTTCCTCCATTGAAGCTTTAGATGTTGACAGAGTTGCTTGTGTCCTTTCAACAATATTCTTTTGGATCTTGCCACGGAATATGGATTGTCTACTATGTTGAACCTAAGGGTGTTGATTAGTAGCCACTAGTCATCCTGTCGTTTGGTGAAATGGACCTTGGAGAAGCAAAGACGATTCAGAAGATGAACAACCAACAGAATTTTTGGCAAGAAGCCAACGTAGTTCAGAAAAACAACAACCAACTAAAAGTTTCTAAATCTCTCAATGGCTAAGGGAATGTTTGCAGTTTTGAAAAGGATTACTAAATTTCTTGCCCCCAAAGTATAAAGGGGGTGATGAAAGTGGGTTTGCCTTTGTAAGATTTTGGGAACAGAGGAAGCAATGAAGCGCATGTACGTTTTAAATGGACATTTGGTTCAAGGCAAGAAATTGGAGATTAATCGGTTAAATCCGGCCATATGGATAAGATACTCACAAAAGACATTCACTGAAAGACAAAAGATTGCAAGCAGTAACGAGGAACGTCCACCATAAGCAAGTTGTGCTGTGAGTTTTTGCCAACAGAAATAGGAAGTATATGCAAATTGTTTGAGGGAAACTGTTCTAGGTTCAAAGGGCCAAGGTAATGTCGTACATTCATAATGCTTGATAGTAAAGTTTTTAAACAAAAAGGGAGTTGGCTGAAGAGATGGTTGTCAAAGAAGTGCAAGAACTGGGGAAGTTTGTAGTATTCAGCTATAGGCACAAGTGAGTTTGGAAGTCTGTGGTCATCTTAGAAGGTTGTTAAACTGAAGTGAAAGACTAAGAGTCATCAATGATTAGTGGTGTTAGTTGTAGGGATTAGGGAACTAGGAATATGCAGAAGGCTTTAAGGTGTAATGGAAAGGCTAAGAACAGAGCCAGCAACAGTTAATGTTGTCAGTTATAGGGTTCTAAGGATATGCATTATTCTAATCCAGATTCTATCATGGAATTGGGTGAAAGAGGGAGAAGAAGCTACGTTTGAAAGGAATGGTTATAAAGTACAGACATAAAATATGTTATTGGACATGTAGAATCTCCTTATGAAGGTTGTTCCGCACATGGAATACAAATTTTAGATAGAATTTTGTGAGTAATGAATGTAGCAACTTTTTTTTACATTTTGATATAATTTGGTGACATTAATTTAAACACGGCAACCACTTATTTCTTCCACCTAATTGTTCCAAGCTAATGAATACTTTGACTGTTTTAGGAACTAGTTCAGTGGGTTTGCTTGTGCAACCAAGTAGGTGAGGACGACTGCTTTTAGTAATCAGTATTCAGTAGCAAGAACGAACCTAAGGCCTGTGCTATACTGCAAATAGCCAAGTTCAATGCTGTTTAATCTCTTATTGTGGTCCCAATTGACAGTCATTGTAGATTAATCAGTGTAGATTTTTTGATTCACTTCAGAATTTTTCAAGTGCTGGAGAAATTCAACCTTGAAGCAATTTAAAACTATTCCAGGACTTTTGGGTCTCTAAGCCTTAGGGTCCCAGATTCATGAACTAGATAAACAGCTTCATGTATCTCAATTAGAACATCAAATCATGCAGGATTTTGAGCTTGAAGTGGGTTACTTATCTGTAATATTGATGTACACATCTAGTGCTAGAAGTGTGAAGATTCTTCTTCAACTTCAATGCCGTTCTTCCTTCTGTTTCAGTTGTAAAACCCAAATGAAATCCAGATGTATTATTGATTTACACGTCTAGTTGGAATGGGAGGGGAGATGAAGGTAAGTAAGAGTTCATTTCTGTAGTGAGTGAAAGAAAAGAGTTAAATGATAATTATTTTTGGGCATTGAAAGGCAAATGGACATCATGCTTAAAAGCCCTATATTAAGTTTGGATAAAAATGTGACATGTTTTACTGAATCCCAGTTAGTATGGGTTTAATTGAAATGGAGTTGCTCTTTGTAAGCCCGGACCATCTAGAATAGGGTGACTGATAAGAATGCTAAAAGATAACTTGCTCTTGCCTTTCTTGGGACCTAGTGGTTTTGGCAATTCAAATGGGCCAAGTTCATAAGTATAAAGGAAGGGCTGGTGCTAATTTTAAAATGCTTATTTTGCGACCGCTTTAAGCTTCGAAGTGTATTCATTTTATGCTGTCCTCGGGCACATGGAGATTTGAAACAGTTGTGGTGACAGACAATTATCTTTTCAAAGACTACTTTTTTGCATGTTCCTAGATAGCAGAGTGAAAAAAGTGGATTCCTTGGCTGAAGCTTGGTTCTACGAATTGGCGTTTAGTGGTTGGAACTAGGAAATCCCATATCTTTGTATCTAGTTTTCTTCTACTTTTCCATCTAGTGGTTGTCTAATTACCTTGGTAACCTTCTTGTTGCTTTACAATTCTTCTTCTTAATAATATTACTTGGGCATTACTTCTGAAAAAGAAGAAGGGAAAGGCGACAACGTGAGTGGTAGGTTGACAAGGAACTCAACTCCATCATGGGGTCTCACTGCTGAAGTGGCGAGCTTGGTGATTTACTGTGAACTCTAGAAACCTGATCCAGATTCAAGGCCATGTTTTGCAGAAGCAGCTCAAGATAACTCGCAAAGACACCTGAGGTCTCAAACCCTAAAGTTCATGCAACAAGCAGTGTGGCGAGCTTGGTGATTTACTGTGAACTCTAGAAACCTGATCCAGATTCAAGGCCAGGTTTTGCGGAAGCAGCTCAAGAAAACTTGCAAAGACGCATGAGGTCCCAAGCCCTAAAGTTCATGCAACAAGCAGTGTGAAGAGTTTGTTTTGTTTTGTTTTTTTTTTTTTTTCCTTTGGTGACATGTAACCTTTTTTTTATACTTAATAAAAGATATTTTTAATTATATTTATATGGAAATCCATCGTCTTGTGTTTCATCTGCCCCTTCCCTTATTCAAACAAGGTCAAGGGTTTATGATGCTTTTGCATTGTGCAAGGATATGAACTTGCAGTCCCCTCATGTGTTGTCTTAATCAACCACTTTGAAGTATCTTCAGTAAGAGGAAAATGTATTTCAGGCGTTATAGGGGCGGAATGTTAATATAATAGGCCTCTTTGTTGATTGCTATTTGTTCCTGAAAATACATTAATAATCACAGGGCTGTTTGAGATATCATGTGTGAAACTTTTGGGGGTTGGTGGGACAATCTTTGGGAGCAGTAATCGTCAGGAAATCGTAGGACAGCATATGAACAGTAATTGCATTGCTGCGACCAAACTGTTTATTTCATGTCATTTCTTCTACTTAAAGTTTATTTTGAGCGGCTGGAATTTGCATATGTTGGTAAAATATTAGCTTTGGGGATTCAATCATATTGTGCGCAAAGCCAATCCCGTTTTAATCAAATTTAGACCTGGATCAACCCAACTAATACCAATTTTGGTCTAACCGATTTTTTTAATTGCATCATAATGTTTTGTCACTGGGATTTTTAACATATTGCCCATCTCAATCATTAATCTCCATCTAAATCAAGATAAATCGGTGAATGCACGCAGAATACTCTAGGCTCAAAATTGGTGTGGGGATTTTTTTTTTTTTGGTTCGCTCATTTTAGCAACCATTAGGATGGTTAATAAGCTGTATTAATTCAGTGGTATCAGTTGGTGATAGGTGATAGGTGCTTTTGTTACGTAATCATTAGCTTCACCGTCAAAAAAAGAAAATTTGATTAAGACAGAAATGGCTGACAAACAAAAACATGAACCGCAATTAGAACTAAATGGGTGGCAAAGACAAATAAAGTTTGATCAGTGGCGTGGTTCCTAGTGGGTGATGAATCAGGGAAAGGGATCTCTCTCTGAGTTCGGATCCTCTCATATTTCACCCCATGGTGACCGTGGTGGACCCTATCGGTTTGCCACATCACCAACGGATAGCCTGCTATGCACGCAGATCATGATTGGTTCACTCATAATCACTATAGGGCAAACCCTCATAGTATCTCAAATCTGTCTATATCGGCAGTTTCACCACCTGGTGTCCACATCAGTTGTACTTTGGTTTTTTCTTCTTTTTTTTTTCTTTTTTACTTAGCCAAGGGGCCTACACACCCCGAAGACAGCCTACAAAATTAAAAAGAGAACCCACACATGGAGAAACAAAAGTGACATAACCAAAGCTCAAACCCAAAATAATCTCTCTATTAGCTGTTTCATCGTCATAACAATGCAGCAGTTGGGTTTGTTCTGAATTATAGCAACACATATACGTGGTTTGGATCTATGGGCCTTGAAAATGTGCAAAACACAATTAAGTCATCAATCTGGCTAGAGCTTGATACAAAATTAAAAGTGTTTTGGATGAAAATTTCCTCAAATTTTTAGAACGAAAATGACCTAAAACATTTTCTCGAAGGTAAGCTTTCTCCCCACAGTCACAAAAGATAGAGGTGGGCCCACTTGTAATTCATAAAATGGCGGCCCTTATGTTTTAATTAATAAATATGGGCCCACATTGTTGTTCCAAAAGGTTGGTCCAATGATCACAACCACAAAAGGGATCCAATTTTTATAAGGTGGGCACTATGTTCTAATTCTTAAAGGGGGGCCCAATTTTGTTATCTGTAAAGGCAGTCCAATGTAAGAGAATTCCTAAAGGCCGGACCATTTTCAGTTTCCTAAAAGTGGGTTCTATGTTACATCCATTAAAGGCTGGTTATTAAAAGGAATGAAAAAGAGTATTCTTTTTCAAAGTTTTAACCAATCGGACCCACAGAAGCAATGAACAACATTAATGTCGGTTTTTTGGTGCTGTTAGAACTAAAAAGTCTTTTTTGGTGTTGGGTTTTTTCAGGTTAAATCCCCTCTCTTTTTCTTCCCTCTCTTTTTCTCCCAGACTCAAGGATTTTTCTTTGACACTCAAGGAAATAAAAGAGAGATTGATTGCCCTCGCCGGCCGTTACTATTTTACAACAGACTCTGCATCCTCACTGGCCCGGGCTCTTATGTGGGCTCCCATGGCTATGGCCATAAACTAAAAATAATAATAATACTAATCTCTCTTTGAAGCTAGCCCTTAAATCATAAAGTTAAGATAGAGAAAATTTGATTAACTATTCTGATGCTTCATGAAACATTTACATCCCTACAGCCTTCTCAAATTTGGCGTGCATGCATCATCTGTTGCAGTGGCAGATCCAAGATTTTTGTTTGACCAGTATGGACCATAATAGGTACTTTGGTTTCAGGGTCAAACGAAGGATTTTCATGTGGGTTTTGAGGTTGGACTCACAATTTTTATTGAATTTTTGGAAGTGGATTCAATATTTTCATATAGGTTTTGAAAGTGCACCGTAGTTTAATGAGTACAACTACATCCACTGCGTATACTTGGGTCCGCCCCTTGATGGGCCGAAGACAGACGGAATACAAATTATCAACCTAAGTTGATATTGTGGTCTCTATCAAAACAAAAAAAAGTTGACGTCCTGAATTATTACAATTAGGGGTGTTCATGGGCTAGGCCAGTCCAAGCCCAATCTAGGCCCAGTCTTCTTTGGGCCAAGCTTGGATATCTAGTTATAGCTGCTTTAATAATTGGGCCAGGCTTGGATTAAGTAGTTGCCCAAATTTTGGCCCAGTCCGTGAAGTAGATGCATGTAATTTAATTCAATTAGTCTAAAAAATTACTCAAATGCCCACAAAATTGATTAAAAGCCTTGTTTGACACAACCCAGTTGATTAAATGGACAGGCATGACGGGCTCAAGATTGATTTTCTTGGCCAGTGTCGGGCTTGGGCTAGGCCTAGGCCAAGTTTCTAAAGTCTGGCTGGGCCTAAACATGCTTTAGCTCAGCCTGGCCTATGAACACTTGTAAGTGAGATTGTATATGAAGTTCCAACGGACTAGTGACTCAAAATGTTAAAACAATGGGCTTCACTGCAATAATGAAAATGCTAAGATTTGCCTACACACGCATGAATGGCTGGTATTGTATCACACACATGCCTAGGGAATTATCTGTGGCTACTCAAGTTAAAATATCATTCTGGACCGGTAGTCCAACGAAAATACTAAGTTGTCATCTGGTTGGACTTACTAATGGCCTTTTGGGCTCGTCGATTTGAAAAGGCCCCAAGGCCCAACAAAAGTCAGTTCAGCTTTTATTTTTAATCTGGCTATTAAGAAAATTAAAAGTGAAAGTTCATTTTGCCAATAAGAAACAAGGAGCCCACTTCACGTTAGAGATGAAATTAAAAAAATAATAAAGCATATTAATAATTTGGGGGAGCCAATATTACATTTTTTTTTGGGTGTCATTTAATCAAAATGTTCTATTCTAGCATTTTTCCATAGTATTAATTTTTAAAATTCATTTTAATTTTTTTTTCATGGAGAAATTTTAGACATGAGAAGTTGTTATGGTTGCAAACTACAACATACAATTTTCAAGGTCAGTGGTGACGCCCACTGTGACCACAATTTTGAAGGATTGAAGTTTGCTAGAGAGAGAGAGAGAGAGAGAGAGAGAGAGAGAGAGAGAGAGAGAGAGAGAGACCCCCTTTAATATCCTAGTAGAAGTGTAGTAGAAGTGATTATCTTTTCATTAAAAACTCATGCTTAACTATTTATAATTAGGTTTTTGGAAAACATAAATACTTTCTCTACATAGTTTTCTCCAATCAAATCCAGACACCAAAATAATCATAACTAGATAGATATTTCCCACAGAGAGATTCTCCACCTTTGAGACTACTACTCTGCTCTTCACCTTGTGTGAATCCCTTAACTATCATTTTCCCCATTTCCATATGACTCTAGTGTTATGGTTTAGGTTTTAAGATCATGAGAATTGTGTCGTCTATACAAGGTTCATGACTTCTTTGAGAGTTCATGTTTAGAAAGATAATACGTGTAAATAAGCAGGAGCTATTCAACAAAAATAACGCTTTTCATGCTTATTGTTCAAGAAGCTGATGGTAAGAGAAATTGCTGTAATGACAAGGCCTTCAGCATTTTATACCACCAACAAGCCGTGTTTGTTGAATGTAGCAAGGGGCTTGTTTGTGACATCAATCATAGCTTTCCCGCCCAATTTAGTTGCGGTTGTGTAGTAATTATTGACGTTCTACTCTCTAGGCTCTTACATGTGCAGTGGTTTTGAGTTTGATGGCTTGAAGCCGAAACTCATGGCACTTTCTTTTTTAACAGAAAGTACTCACCCAAGCCGCAGACACTAACCAAGTCTCTTACCATCAAAGCAAGAGTCCAGATTGATCCCTGATTGTTTCAATAAAACAGGTGTCTCATCAACTCAACTACTAATAAATTCCTTTCTTTGAAGTGAGGATCCAAAACTCATGAGAGTCCGTACTATTGTTTGGACCACGTTATTGAAATAATTTACTTGTCGAATTAGTGTGCTAGCCTTCTTTCTTCTTATTTGATGACTATCAACCGGATAATTAGTCCCCTTTCATTCATGTAATTGACTTCCTAACTTTGAAGACTTATAATTTTAAAAGTGATAAAAATTGAGTCCAAAAAGTGTAATGTCCAAAATTAGCCACCAAAAAATCTCTCCTCTCAAAGAAAATGATTTAAGAGTGAATAAGAAAACGGAATCAGCATAAAAAAGTCTATGCATCTACACTTTACATCTTTCTCTATTCAACTCTTCAATAACATGTTGCTGGAGCTCATTGGCTTCACGTACTCAGTTTCATGCAAACAAACACGCCCTGAATTATCTAATGAGTTTGAGCTTTCTGATACACTCATTAACAACAAATCCATGATTTGCCTAGCCAGGCCTTAGAATGCAATGATCTCACCAAAATTAGCCAATTTACGCGCAGACTGAAGGGTGCAGGTATTCAAATGTACATGATAACAAAAGTTGATTATTTGATTGTTCATTAATTAGTGTATGCAACCATTTAAAAAGAAAGGAAGACCAAGAAGAAGATGACTGATATATGATATCCCTGCGCATGCTCACTGCCGTAAACACCGGAACATGAGCAGGATAGCCTCTATACAATAGGGATCTTGGAACACAAGTTAATTCCAACACGTGGATGATTTTTATTTCAAGAAACTTATAGAAAAAATCATCTTAGATGTCCGGTGCACAAAAAGGCCCTCATAGTTTCCCTGTGATAGAAAATGCCCTTCAGCTATTTTTCACTTTTGCTCGAATGACAATATCATTGCTTGTTTCATTTGAGAAAGAAGAAACCAACAACAATATCTCCACTCAAACAAAAATGAGACCTGCTGAAATGGCATTTACTACAACAGAAGAACTATGAAGGCCTTTTTTATATGTCCGAACTCAAGTTAATACAAATGAGTAGATGATTTAAATGCGACTCGGCCTGTGTTTGTAAATTATGAAGAGCGTACGTTACTTCCAAAAAAGTGATACAAAAAGGTGCTTCCAAATCCGATGAGATATAAAAGAAATGAGAAAGGCAAACTGATAATAGCACATAGTTTGTATGAGGGGTGAGGCATAGTAATTAAAAGCGCGGTTTAAAATCTTCTGACCTTCAATTTTAAAAAATAAAAAGATTACTTATTCAAAAGTAGTAATTTAGATTATGATATTTTTATAACTACAGAGAAAAATAGGCAATTCCTCATGCATATTCGAGGCCCAAGCACACCTTTACATTAACGTGTAATGAATTAGACACACAATGAACCCAACAGTACATAACTCCGCGATAGAAGTGATTATTTTGATTTAAGGCATGAAACTCAACATTTTAGCATTTAAGGGGTCAAGAAAACTCGAACAATTTAAATGAAAATTTTGGGGCCCACAAGTGTCGCAAAAAACAAAAGGCAGTATGTGATTTGATATCATGACCTCTCCTCCAGGGCAGACACTGCGCCCCATACAGGAGGGCATTATCTAGTGTGTAATGCTTTCACACCTCAATCAGTGTTGAAGATTTTGATGTACAAATGAAACGGCCTCATTTACACATGGTTTTCACAACAAAACTTATACATTTTTCGTGTATCTATGTAACTTTATCCATCAATAATGTTTACATGTGCCCATGATTACAAACAAATGACCCCCAAAAGAAATGATAAAATGTGGTTGTAACTGGTGAAGTAGAGGTTGCTGCGCAACTCAGGGGAAGTCAAGAAACTCTCAAAAGGAGAGGGGTGTCTCATCATTTGGAGTCTCATTCTAGTATATAGACTTTACATACTGGAGGTTACGCTTATTAGAAAGAGTGACCACCTGAGTAGTGCTAGGTCGCAGGTTCTGTTAAAGAAATGTCGTGAAGTAGAATGTTTGGATTACCACAACCATCATAATTCTTTTACAACTGCAACAATTCACAAAAATCACTAGATAAATTGAATTTATAGAGTTCTTAGCATCTCAATTTATTTGTTAACCTTGTATGAAAAGAAATCCCCAAATAAATGATTAGGATTTTCTAATTGTTGTTGCTTTCAGGTTCTAATAGCACATGAATGGCCTTAGCCAACTGGATAACACACTGGGATCTTGTACCTGCTTGCCATGTGTAGAAACTAGAAAATGAAAACCAAGCAGTTGAAATAAAAATAAAATACTTACTTGCAATGAATGTTGTAGTCTTCTCATTTCAAACAAAAATTGAGAAAAAACGAGATATCGTTACAGCTCCATCTCCATCGTCAGTGGAAAGAATCAAGCTGCAATGTGGTTGTCCCACCACAGGCCATCAGATGATCTTATCATTTCATTTAATACCTGCAACGTGAGCCACATCACAAATATGCCACATTTAAAGTCTCCTCATATCATGTTACATTGTTGCTCTGCAGCACCCTTGGCCGATTGTTTGCTTTATCTGTTTGTATCTTAAAAAGTGCAACAGCGGTGAAGACTTTGCAGAACAGAGCCTCTGTGATAATGCTGCTGGCAATGCCAATAGGATGCAGTATTTTTTGGATAATTGGTTATATCAAAAAACCTCCACAGGCGCCTGATACCATATTATATGAGATTAACTCATCATTTCATCAGATCCCAGAACACAAAGCCATTCCAAAGGCTATGCAAAAGCATTGATGCCAACAGATTCTTTGAGCGTGCAAAAACAGTGCCCATCACCACCCCAAGGAACACCAGAGGCAGCAGCCTCTGGGCATTGAAATGTGCAAATGCAAAAGCCACAGCACTCACCAAGATAGAGCACCACAAGGGCATGTATCTGGTCAATGAAGGCAAGAGAAATCCCCTAAATATAATCTCCTCCCACACAGGAGCGCACACAGACACCACCACTGCATAAAGTGCCATTGCCACTGGGTCACGTGCCATGATCGACTGCTCAACGCTTGATGCACCGACAGAAGATGGGGTCACTAGTGGCAGCAGATCGATGTTAACCTGAGATAGCTTATTGACCAAAGGGAACATGAGGCAGCCCAATCCTACGTCAAATTGCCAATTACCTCTCAGGCTGAAACGGAACCAATGAGCAGGAAGAGGTCGGAATCTGGCAAGGCAACGGTGGAGGATTGCAATTCCAGCAAGACCTTCTGCCAGGTCTGTCAATAGGCTGTATAAAGCTTGGCCTCTGTATGTCAGAGATTCTTTCCCAAAGCCTGTAGCATGGGCTAAAAAGGGAATTATCCAAGATCCGACGAACCAGAAGGAAGCAATCCAGAGGAGCATTACCTGCAATACCAGAAAGTGCTTTATTTTGTCTTTCCTTTTATCAACAGCACCTGTTTTTTTTCTTTTAACCACAAGGCAGAGCAGTCACCTCATACTTCAATGCACACTTGACCTAATAACTTAGTATGTATGCAAAATCAGATGTCTATACAAGCAATGATCTATATAATCCCTTCCCAGAAAAACCATTTCATCGCTTAGCGCAGTGACAAGGCAGAAAATTTTCCACTGTTTGGTGTGACTGCTTTTCTACAAGGAAAACCGCAAAAATAAGCTCAATTTTCTGCAATTCTGAAGAAATGTGTTTCCTTTTTTCCCCTTTTATTTTGGGGTTGGGTGGCGCGTCAAAAATTTTCTCCCGCAGAAAATGGAAGCCCATGGGACCGGTTTTCCATTGATGCTACACAAACATGCCCTTAGGTAAATGGTCCCAAGCTCCCAGCTGCCAGTACTAGTAGGGCATCACACAAGAAGAAAACAGATTCAGAATATCATACGGACAAAAAGCTACCACATATGCAACCATGGAGTAGAGCTTCCATCCTAATACTATCAAGACCAACCATCCTACCACTATCGCTCAATGAAATAATATCTCACATATATTGTATTAGACATGCCAAGTTGCAGACCTGTGTAGATCCTGTTATCTCATAATAGACAAAATTTGTATAGGAAGAAGAATTTTATGATTGATTGAAGAACATTGGGAGAATTTGCAAACAATATTTGTAGATGATCACTTTGAAATGATTTATCTATTTATTTTAATAGGAGTCTAATATTTTGCTTTAGTCAAATATGGCATGATATGAGAAGGTTTAGCATGTAATGTTAATTTAATGGTAGGGAACAAATGGTAACAAAAGCTGCATAATAAGGCCAAGAAGGAAAAGAAGGGAAAAGGGTGATCAACTAGGTACAAAAAAAAACAAACAGGAGAAACAGGGAAAAGAAAAAGACACAAGAATCCTGTACAAGATATATATATATATATATATTATATCTATGTGTGTAATGAACTAAGGATCCTGTACAAGATACCCTCATGGTCTTATGGTACAAGCTATCACGTAGGGCCACCTACTAGTCCATCCGAGCGGACCATCTAAACCCACCCCCACTATATGGAATAGGGAGAATATAATAAAGGAGAGAACCGTCAACCCACATTTGGGCCCAACCCACCTATCTTAATTTATTTAAGATTTTTATTATGTTTTTATGTTATTTTAGTTGGTTGTTTTAATCCTGACCATTAGTGTGTTTCAATGGTCCAAATTAGTTTTAAGTTTTTATTTTCCTATATAATGATGTAATGCCTCATGGCAAAGAGTCAGTTATTGAATAATGAAAAAAAGAAAATTCTTGGAAGTACTTTTAGGTTTCCAAGAGTTGTCTTCGTCCTCGCCCGCATTGGAGAGTTTGGCGTGAGGCCAAGATCTTCAGGATTTTACTAACCTACCCCGCCACCTTCCATCTTTGATCTCTCCATCTCAGCCCGCCCCGTGTCTAGCACCCTGCTCCGCATAATTTGGTATTAGAGACAAAGATCGATCTATCCCAAATTCGAGATTCGGCATTCCATTACCCTTGCCGTACCATCACTATCACTACACCCAACATCACATTTAAGAGCTCCATCAGAATCAAAACCCATCCAACAACTAGAGCTCAGCTGGTTCTCCCATGGCCTTCACCCAGTTGGCCGATCCTTCTCCCTAAATTAAATCCATGGCCGAACAGCATCAGGAACCCTGATCCCCAACCCTAATCAATCTCATCACTCAATGACCTCCCCGTAGCCCAATCACCATCACCATATTCGGCAGTTGTAGAAACTCCAATCAATCAGCTTGATTAAAACCCCAAAATTCCGGAAGCCCTAAAATCCCAAAAATCCATTGAACCACATCTCAACCCCAACATCCCGGCACGGAACTCAAATCCCAAGACTTATTCGAGCCCTCAGCCCCATTCAAACCCACTTTCAACTACATTCCCAACCCCCACCAACTATGGCTGATTGGCACCAGTACCATTAAACAATCCACAAAACCCAAATCCTTGCCAATCCACATCCTACCACCCAAGGCCATTCCACATTAACCCAGCCACGCCCAAAACCCAAATCACCTAAAACCCTCCCAAATCCCTAAATCCCAGAGGTCCTGAGATCCTCATTGACCACCATTGTCCCCTCCAATACCCAACCTTGAAACCACCAAACCACCAGGAAAAAAAAAAAAACCCACTACATACCTGCACCGGAGACGACACAGTCGAGCAACACCACCAGCAGCCACCATCATCTTCATTGCAGAAACACGAACACCACATAGGCCATTGCCCATGGTCAGGCACCTCACTCATCTCTCTCTCGTCAAAAGGCACCACCACCTTTGGCCCTTACCAATGACAACCGCCTGCCTCCATAGTCATTGCAATCATTGTCATCAAGCTTCCCATCGCCTCTTCCATTCTCATCGAGATGCAGCAGCAGTAGTGAGAACTGAAATAGCTCATGCTCTTTTTCCAACTTCTAGACCCAAGCCCCAAGTAAAAAAATCAAATAAACTTAAGCTCAATCCTGCCCAGGTCAAGATTAGCAGTGGGTTTAATACAGGTCAAGTGGACCTAATCCGAATTGGGCATCTTAAATCCAACCCACTCTCTAACCTCTTGAGTCTAGATTCGGCCCAAGTTCAGTTAGGCTCAAATTCATCTCAGTTGTGGAAAAAAAAATCAGATCGCAAAGAGAGCAAGTGGGCCTAGATTCCATCAAAATTTTGGCTGTCCAACTTCAAATAGTAAGATCTTCACCGTTAGGACTCCGATCGACGATCCGTCTTCATCTACATGCTACAGACATTTAGATCTGCACATCAAGTCTGGATGATTTAATCTAAAGGGCATTACATTTTCAGTCCTCCTCTAGCTCAATATGGAATTGCAATTTTTTGAAGTCAACAAAAGGCATCAAAGCATAACATATGCATTCAAATACGGGCAATGGTATTATGAAAATAAAGCCTACTTTGAACAATTCGTCAATTTGAGGCAAGGAAATTTGACAGTTGATGAATAAGGTGATGGATTTTGAAGGCTGCAAGTACAATGTACATTAGAAGAGGATGATGAACATTATGTCACTATCTTTACCAAAGGTTTGAAACCAAGTATGTGTAATAATATGTAAAAGAATGCAATTATCTGTATGATGCATTTTGGGAAGCGATATTTGTTAAGCATTTGATACAACGCTATCGACTTCGAAAAGCAAAGTTGCAAGAACAAAAGTCCTCACAAACAACAGAAGCCCATTTTGTGGAATCAAGTGTGGAAAATGTCAAGGCTGCTATTGAGGAACAAAAGCGGGAAAGTAATGATTCCACGATCAATTTAGATTAAGTGACAGACAACACTCCTTCAAATCATTGTACTTCATATGAATTGAAAGAAAATAAACCTGAACCTCATCCTTTTGCTAGTGTTGAACAAGAGAAATAAACAGTGAAGAAAATAGCAAGGAATCTAGTCATCTGGTGGATCTCATTATAAGTCCACTTCTTGAAGAGCAAAATAAATCATCAGAAGAACAGGTTGTTGTTTCGAAGGTTGAAAATGATGATCAAATCATTAAGGCTCCACATATCGATTTCATCTCGAGTGATCACTTATTCATAGTTGAATATCATGTGCAGCCCATTGAAATTCAAAGTTGGATGCATCTCATGGTTAGATTGCACATCCAAGTCGAATTCAAAAAACAGAAGAAGCAATGCCCCCGATCTACTTTGAGTTGGAAGAACAGAGAACGTGAAGCCTCCACACTATACCCACTAAGTAGCAGTCAGGCGGCACATCAAAAATTTGTGCAATTGATATTTGATCCTAGAGGACTTCCGCAGAACTCGAGGTCCAGTTCTCTCCAACGAGAGGAGAGTTGATGCAGGATAGACCTGTCGACCTGCCTTTGGGCCCAGCTGACCTATCTTATTTTATTTAGGATTTTTATTATGTTTTTTAGTTATTTCAGTTGGTTTTTTAATCCTGTCCATCAGTGTATTTCAATAGTCCAGATTAGTTTAGGAGGTTTTTATTTTCCTATATACTGATGTAATGCCTCCTGGCAAAGAGTTAGTTATTGAACAATGAAAAAACAAAAATTTCGGAAGTTCTTTTGGGTTTTCCAAAGTAGTCTTCTTCCTTGCCCGCAATGGATAGTTTGGCATTTGGCCAAGATCTTCAAGATTTTCCTGACCTACCCCTCCGCCTTCCAACTCCGGTCTCTCCATCTCTACCTGCTTTGCGTTTGGTACCCCACTTTGCATCAAAATATAGTTATGCTAAGATAATAGGGTTAATCTGGATAGAGAATGGAAACGAAGGAAATAGAACGACAATAATGGAGGAAACAGTCAAAGAAAAATTGGCATTAAGATGGTTCGTCATGCTCCTATGAAGGGGATCTAGGACATGGAACAAGACCCAGGGAGACAAGCATGATGGAAGTTTGTTTGAATAAGAGATTTGGAGAAAACTCATAGAAGTCAATTTCAATTTGATTCATCAATTCAATTGTAATCTGCAAGTGATGATGCAGGATCATTCATACAATGGAACAACATCGCTAAGAGGTTTAAAGTTCCAATGGAGATTGGTGTCTTTTGCAAAAGAGATGGAAGATTGAAGTAGGATATGGGCCAAAATTGACCTATCAAAGAAGGCCCAAGAAAGACCAGCACATGCCCAATTGAGTAGAAGTGAAGTATTGAATTAGCCACATGCTGAATAAGAGTATGATAGCCATGTTACACCCCAATAAATTGAAATTCCTTATTTGAGAGAGTTTTATCCTACTAGAATCTATTTGAATGTAATATATTTAAGTTTAGTAAAGTATGTGAGTCAATAACTTCAGGAGTCATAGTTAGAAGATTAGTTAGAAGATGCAAACTCCAACTAGGAGTCAAGATTATTCATCATTATCATATCAAAGCCCTGTCCCAACTATGTTGGGGTCAGTTACATGAATTATGTTTTTCCATTCCGATCAATCTTGAATCAAATCCTTGGATAGGTTTCACTTCTTAACTAACGAGCACTACTAATGGGCGTACCTAATGAGCATCCCTAACAACTAGCACAATCAATTTGCTATTCAGCACTTGAACTAGGCTTGAAAAAAAGGTTTTTTCTACAAGCCTCCCTTTAGAGCTAACCTTAGTGTGCTAGAGAGACTCACTCTACTAACGGGATTCATTGACGAGCTTTTTGATGAAGGAACTTCTTCCTGTATTCTTGGCTTCCCTAAGCTTCTAGTTTAGTTTTGCTGATCAGCCTAACTATCAGCACAAAAGTACCATCCCCAGGAAAGTAGGCTTCTTCTAAACTGCTCACACCAAAAACTAGAACAAAAAGAGACAGAGGCGCTCACTTGAAAGAACGGTATGAGAAAGATTGCTATCCCCTTCCCTAGAAAGCAAGATTGATTTGATTCATGATCAGCTTGACTTGCTTGATTGGGCGCTAAAGCTCCCTTTTACCGGTATCCAAAACAAGATTCTTTTCTCGTATGCCGGCTAAGCAAGTGCCTTCTCTTCTAATTGAAGGCTGAAAGTGAGTGTCATGATATTTCCTATCCTAAGCTTGAGCACATCGCTTTCCAATTGTGCCTACTTATTGCTTGAAAGTCACACTCGACTTCCAGCTGTCATGCTAACCGAAACTGACTTTAAGCGCTATCTAACCTTACTAATTCCATCCATTTGGCCTACCCCTTCCCCTTGGTGGGCCATCAATCTACATAGATTTCTTCACTGGCACCATTGCTGGATAGCGTTCGACATGTCTAAAGCGGAGTTACTTGATTCACTCACCTATCCTTCGAATCCCAAACTGTTCGAATTGAATAATTCAGGATTCAATTCGGTAGATTCAGAGGTTTGGAATGTTGCAATTTGGCGGGGTTCGGTACTTCCTTGTTGATGTTTTTAGCATTGCAGAGAAAAGAGGGAGAGAGATGAAGATGATGATGTTAGTAAAAAGTAGGGATAAGGAGATGGAAAGTTGAAAAAGAAACGTCCCATCGTCCCAGCCCCATTCCACCAATAGAGAAAAAAATCAATATTTTAAATACTTGCCTACGCATCTGTACTTTCTGCCCAACACAAAAAGTAATTGTTTAATAGTTGTCTTTCTACTTGTTTAATAACAAGAGAAAAAGTAGAATTGAAATTAGAATTTGTCCAATCTACCCAATATGAAAAAACAATTGTTTAATAGCCGTCTTACACTTATTTAATAGAAAGAGAAAAAGTAGCATTGAAATTTGCATTTCTCCCTCCCCTTCTCTTTCCGACGACCTTAGATTCCCAGCTTTAATTAACCTGTTGAAATCTTGAGTTCAAAAAAAAAAGAAGGTAAACCCACCATGGGGCCTATATTACAATCTGAACCATTTAAGACAATCTCCCTCAAAAGTATAAGGGATATCCTTAAGATATTCTTAATGAACTTAATGAAATATAATTATTTATATAAAGCATCTAAAGCCCTAAGATATGTATATATGTATGTATTGAATTGGGCCTTCGAGTTAGTACACTGAACTCATTGAACTCTCATATTGCATATCTAGTGAATCTAAAAATGAATTAAGTAACCTACCCCATCAAATTTTCGAATTTAGGTAAATGTCGAACTGTAAATCACGAACTCGAATTTGAATAAACCGAATTGCAAATTGTGTAACTATGGTCCAAACCATCTCAAATGCTTTCTCTTATTTTAACATCTATTGATACCACATGAAAATGCTCCCAAAAGCATTCATTTCTGATTTTATCCTTCCTATTTTACCATACAATCATTTCAACAATCTCATATCTGCTACATTCATCATTGTCCACTCAAATTAGTAAGTGTAATCTCTAATTGGGAACAAGGTCGTTGGCTTCTACTCTTTGTAAAGCTTGTAAACTCCTCAAAGACTACAATGAATATCGCTCTCTCTTCCTATCCTGAGTTAGTGAAATAAACACTCTTAACCTTGATTGAAGATTCCTTGGCATCTCCAATGCATGAAGACTCCATTGGCATGCTTTCAAGATGTGTGAAGACTAAAAATACTTATGTCTATTCTATCAATGCCTATATCACAAACCATAAAAAGACTTCCCTGACAAAATCTTACCTGAAGTACAGTTTCCGCTGTCCATGGTACGACCCAGGGTTCGCCTTGTATTTTAGATACTCCATCTACTGCCTGAAACAAATTAAGCACGTTACCCTATGGCTGAGATTCCAAACAAAGTGTCAGACACAAGAGTCAAATGTAGCAATAATATACTATTAAATATTCGGCAGATCCAACAGATATGCTTTTTTTTATAACAGGTTCAACAGAAATGCTAGAGAACATAAAACTCTTGTCCATATGGTGTATAGACAGCTAGTATACTATTAGGCCTCATTTACAATACCATTTTTACACCTCATTACGCATGTGATGCATATATGGGAATGAACAAACGTGAATACATATAATCTAATGGTTACATAAGTAAATGGGTGCAAACAAACAATGCTTTAAGTAAACACATTAAAATAGAGATAGCATACCTTTCCAGGGTTCAGAATTTGATGGCTGTTTTCTACCTTGGAACAAGACAAATCTGACCCAGGTTCACTTAATTTCTCGGTTTGCTTAGCTTTCACAACCCCTGTATTGCCAATGCCAGATGAAAATGAAGACTCCCCATGTCCAAAGCAAAAGATTCTCCATTTCTAGGAGAACAAGAAAAGCAAAATGAAATAAATAAAAGCATGAGAGAGAGAGAGAGAGAGAGACTACAATGCTAAATCAAAGAGCTTAGAAGTTATCATACTTCAAAAACTGCATTACACAGGTGGAAGAATGAAGCCCTCATCTTCTTCGGTGGTGCACCTACTTCAATCATGAAAGGTAGAAGAGCAAGGCCCCCATGTTCAGTTTGGGAGTATCCATTGTCACTGGAACAGGAAGCAACTTCACAAACAGCAGTTTCCTGTGGTCGTTTAGCTATTCTAGTTCCTTCGCATTTACAAGCACTCAAATGAGACTTCAAAACGTTTTCTTTTATTATCAAACCATGGCCTTTGTTAGCAGCCTCAAAATTATGTTTTCTTTCCTCCATGTTGGTCTCCTCAAAAAGATTCCCATGATCTTCTATTTGATTGTCAATGTGCATCTGCTTTGTAATGTCACCTTCTCCAGAGAATGCAAGACCTTCCACGATATCAATGTCATCTGAACTGGAAAGCTACAGCACAATGAATTAATTAGAAGCCTGGCCCTAGCATGGGTGTCAAACAAAGACAACCTAAAGATATAGTCAACCAATCATTAAAACTCATCCAAAATATTATATTTATATATATGGCCTTGTACCGGTATCATATACCTTGCACGAAGGTATAGATAGGGCCCCACCAGTATTGCGAAATTCAGTTTGTTTCGGCCAATTCGTCCAATTATTCGTCCTTGCATTTAGGTTGCCTTTAAAATAGAAAAAATGAAAACTGAGGGGGCTAAATTTATTTTCTTAAAATTAGAAGTAAAAGAAAAAGTACTTTTTTTGCTTTTGGCTTAAAGAAATAGTGGGCTCCACTGTGGAGCTGCCCATCTACTAAAAATCTAAATAACTATATGGGCCCGAATCACAGTGTATTCCAATAATAAAATATTTTAATATGAATAAGCTAGCAAAGTTTCACTCTACTATTAAATAGCCCACCTAATACAAATTGACATATTATATTGATTTAGTAGAATAAATTAAATGCACCATATATTATTTTGAGAAATTTGGTTCATTTCACCGAAATTTTGGAATCGGCCAAAACATTTCATTTGGAGGCCAAACAGAAATGGCTTCCAAACCGAATTTTATAATACTGGGCCCCACTGATGACGGAAACAGGGGTGATGAAAAGATCCATTCGTGATGGGCCCAGATATCAAATTTGGGGTCAATCCCATGCCTCTACCACCTTTCATCTGTGGCCCACAAGTATAACAGCTTTATATCATTCTAAAAAATTGATCATCAATCCAACGTTCGAGTCCATTCAATTTGGTGTAAACCCTACAGATCCGGTGCAAATAGGAAGGGTTTGATGGTCCATTCAGATCAATGCCCTGATGGGCCCCACGTGCTATCTTGCACAGATTCCTGCGTGCAAGGTATGTACCTGAATATTGGCATTTATACAAACTAGAGACACATTTAGGTAGTAATGAAAATGTTCATGCTGCCTGACAGGTTTGTTACATTACCTTGACAGTTCAAAATAATGAACGTACCATATCCCATTGAATCCAACACTTCATTTTTTTGTGAAATTTGCCCCTTGCAATGTTCATGGTATGCCCTTGCCATATATGGCACCATCGTAGTTATGTAGTCAAAGCAGTGGCAATTTATTCACACTAACAAGAGCTCATAGCACTCTTCTAAGGTTCATTGTCACAACCTCACAAGCTTGTGAGGTTCTAATTATGCTACTTATATCATCATCAACATCATCATTAAAGTCTTATCCCAACCATATTGGGGTTGGCTACATGAATTCTATTTCTTCATTCCGTTCTATTCTGAGCCAAATCCTTAGATAAGTTAAAATTCTTCAAATCTGATTCAATGACCTCCATCAATATTTTCTTCGACCTACCCATACCTCTTAATAGGCCATCCACCTGTATAGCCAAACATTTTCTCATCGGTGCCATTATCGGCCTACACTCAACATACCCAAACCATTTTAAATGGGTTTTTCTAATCTTATCCCCTATTGATGCTACCTTAAATGCTCTCGAAAGCGCTCATTTCTAATTTTACGTTTTCTAGTTTTACTATACATCCACCTAAGCATTCTCATCTCTGCTACATCCATCTTATGTATATGTGTCTTCTTAATTGGCCAACATTCTGCTCCATATGTCATAGCTGGTCTAACCATTGTCCTGTAAAATATGCCCTTCAATTTCGTTGGCATTTATTTGTCACAAAGTACTCCAAAAGCTAATCTCCACTTCAACCATCCAGCTTTTATCCTATGCTCCACATTCAGTTTTTAACTCCGCTAGTTTTTGCTACCAGTCCCAAGCCCAAGTAAAGGAGGAGGGTTGCGTTAGGTAGGTCGACAGCCAGCGTAAAACTTTGTCACAACCCAAACAATTATATTACTTATAAATTAAAAATAATAATAAAAGGAAAAAATATTCTCATGATAGATTGGAATGGAAAAACAAAACTCATGTAGCCCACCAGAGGTTAGGGGCAAACATAAGTGTGGCTTCAGACCCCACAAACTTTAGAAAAAAGCTCATTGGAACCTCTCTCTCTCTCTCTCTCTCTCTCTCTCTCTCTCTCTGAGTATAGATTCTAAACAAATTTTAGATTTTGCAAGGCTGTTTGGTTAGGTGCTTGGTCTCAAAAATAATTTCTCAAAAAAATTAGAAATGGGAGAATTTCTAAAGATCCTCCATCGCATAAAAATCCCTATTTTTTAAATACGTCCTCTTGATTCATGAAAGATTTTTAAGAATGGGGGTTTTCCTAAAAATCCAACATTCCTAAAAATCTTCATTATTGAAATAAGTTCACTTGATGGAATTGAATTTTATTTCAACAAAAATTAAGCAAATATTAAATGAGGAGGAGAGATGCATCTACTCTGTCATTATTAATTTTTATATATTGATGCATGTTATTGATTATTAGCTAATTTTATTTAATTTTAATGCAATATTTGGTTGTCTATGGTTGTAATTTGTGTTAGGTTTTAAGGAAGACTTTTAGATTAGATTTTCATAAGTAGTTTTGGTTTTTATTTAAACAAACAAATGAATGAAGATTAAAGTATGTCTTGGTTCAAATATTGTTTCCAATCAAAGTGTCTAGACAACAATGGGTCAAATCCATGAAACCCTTGTTAGTTATTATTTTCAACAGATTGCATGGATTTATTTTAATAGACTTTTCAAAGTTCAAAAACAAAAACAAACTTTTCAAAGTGCCCAATCTCCAATTTTTCTACATGACAAATTAAAGACTTTATTTTTTTTTAAATGAAGAGAAGAAATGTATATTGTACTTTGGCACCTCTTGCAATGTAATTGTTACACATAAAATTTAACTCAGAAAATAAAAACTATTGGATATCTTTTTATTCTGGGGTAGATGCTAAATAGGACGCAATTATTAAATGGGGTTTCATCATTTAGGAAATTTTGGACCTCCAAGTTCGCCTTAGATTTAATTAAAAGGAAATTTCCACTTCTCACTTTTTCCTGCTACTAAATGAACCTATATTCCTTCATGATAACTCTCATATTCACAGAAATGATTATAAATACACAATTGACTTGTTTACACATTGCTTTGTCTAAGGTATTGATTGATTATGCTTTTCCAGAGATATACAAATATATCATTGACTTGTTTTCTCTTTCGCTATTAGTAATGTGTAGAAAGTACAATATAATAATGATTGACTTTTATAGTTACCATCATTGGTCCCCCTCAAATGAAAATCTTAGGTCCGCCGCTGCCGGAGGTCATAGTTGGGACAAGGCTTTGATGATGATGATTATTATTATTCGCACTAGTATTATAAACCAAGCCTGAATTTAAAGCATGAGATGAATCATAACTGTAGGTTGAATGCCTGTTCTCAGTAATTAGATAATTCAAACTAACTAAAGCAGCATTGACAACCAACCTGATGAGTTATCAACAATTCAATCTAACACAGCAGGATACTGCGTTCAATAGATTTGCTACTGTCAACATGTCCCCTTCAAGATGTAAATGGTGAAGTATAGTGACAACTCCCCATGGTTCAAAATAGTGTTATCATAGGGCATATCAGCCAGCTCAAAAAGTGATAGACATTGAAAATAAATAGCAGTTACTGGCTCTAGCAGTCGTTAGCAATGTGATTCTTTTAATTTTATCCAAGAATTCCAGACAAATGCTATCTTTTAAATTTTTTTTCATGCATCTAGTATATTGGATATGTATCTGACATTCTGACCCCCAAATGAAAGTCCTACATCACTGCTTGATCCTAAACCATAGAATATGTTAGGATTTAGTGCTTCTATCCACTCTTTTGGGTCCGACCCAAGTTATGTCTTTATATCTGTTAATAAAAGGAGATGCCCTACTGTGAAGAAGCAGCAATTACCTACACAAGTGATCATTGGACCCAGATCCTTTATATCAAACTCTAAGAAAGACTGATTCCTCATCATCCCCAAAAGGACAGTATTGTTCACATCGACAAAAGAAATGAAATCAAGCCCTTTTGTCTCAATTCTATAAGCATCATGTCTTTGAATTCAGCTTTATCTACTTCTTTGTTGAACTTTTCACATCATGGTTGCTTTGAGTTTCTTAGGTTTGCAGACTTCTCTTCCTTTTGTTTACAAATAAACCAGTAGTAGACATGCAAATCACCATTTACGAAGGCATTTTTAAAAATGCATTAACAAGGTTTTTTGTGTTTTTCCTTTACAAGGGAACTCGCGCTCACCCACAACACACTACACAAATCCTAATTACCCACACAACACTTGTTTGCGACAATTACAAGAAGCACCATTACAGAGTGCGCCGTGGGCACAGGCACAAACGTCTCCATGTGGTATGTCTAGGTCTAGCCCAATATGTTCAGTGGGCACACTAGATCTGCATCCTACAGTAACTTCCACAAGATAAAGCAAAACATCAAATGGTATGCAGCTGATTAACTATCAGTCAACAATAGATAACACCCAGAAATTTTTTTTTTTTTTTTGAACAGTATCTTTCACTCATGTAATATTAATCAGCACAAGAGATATATACCAACCAACTTTCAAAGAAACAACACCCAGAAATTACTCAATTCCAAATTCATTATTTCACAGACCATAGTCATTACATCATATAAGAATATACAATCCTAACCACTGAAATCTTCAAATTCCAACCACTCTAAACACTGGAACAAAGAACCAAAAGAAGAAAGGTCAATTTAGGAAGAACCCAAGAAATCTGAAGAGAAACACACCTTGGGTGCATCTTTGTTTGAGCTGGGAAGGAGGAATCTTCTGCGTGTAGAAGCTGGGATGAGGAAAGGTGAGGAGTGGAGCTGCAGCCCTAGTTTGCATTTGCGGTGGGTCCTAGGAAAAGAGATGCCGCAGCTGAGAAATTGTCTCCCTCTCCTGGGAGATGGTGGAAGATGGTAATGAAAGGAGGCGGCCGGAGAAGAGAGAAGGCTTGGGGTTGAGGAGGAAAACACAGCTTGGGGCTTTGGGAAAAGCCTCACATCCATGGAATGGAACAACACAAGTACTAAAAGGAAGGGAAAGGGGTCTCCTTTTCCTTGTTTTATTATTCCCCACTGCTTCCAGGTACAGGAGAGACAAGACTGAATTGAGAGTCATATATATACATAGAGGGGAGAATTTCAGGAAGGCCACAAAACTTTGGCTTGGTTTTGAAAAAGTACATGAATATTTGAAAGTTTTCGACTTTTATTTCTTCTAATCAACTTCTCTCTGTAAAGATTTTTTTTTATAGAAATGACAAATATATGCTTCCATCAATTTTTTGAAAATTTTGTTTAAAAAATCGAGTAAGAGAAATGACCGAGCCCACCTCAAATGACCTAACAAGGGATTCAACATGACTAAAAAAATAGTTTTAATAAATGATTATGACCATCAAAATCCAAATGGCCAGTTTGGGAGGAAAGAGGTTAAGACAAAGAAAAAAGGATTTCTAAAAAGTTTTTTATGGAGAGGACGAAATTGAAAAAATTGGGGAAAAAATAATGCTTCTTTGAAGTATGCAAACATTCATGTATTTTTTTGAAAATGAGCCATAAATTTTATACTTTTTTAAAAATTTTGCTATATACACTTTGTATCCAAACTAATACAACTAACAAAAAAAAAAAAAAAAAAAATCCAGTGCACAGCAAGTGCATGCTTAGTTGTAGGGGCAAAATCTATCTAAAGTCTCTATGTTTTGCTTCCACTTCCAATTTGTTCTGCTTAGTTGTAGGGGTTGAGATTGGGCATGTTTTTTTGGAGAGTATGAGGAGCTTGGAGGAAAGAATATAGGCATGGAACTTGTTATTTTCATTTTTATTAGTTGCGACAGAGCGTTTCAAATTCTTGTTACAATGTGGATAAAGTGTTTGACAATATGCCCACATTAGAGTTGAATTTCAAATATGGGGTGTTACAAAACTCACCTATTAAATTAATTGAAACCAACAAATCCATAAGAACAAAAAAAGAAAAAAAAAAGGATTCGGATCTTTATATTTTTTTCCCAACTAATTTTTTGTTGTATCTTCTTTTTTTTTTAATCTGACTTTATGGATCTAACGGAACCCAATTTGGGTTTGGTGGTAAGAGCCTGATGGCAATGGCTTATTTTTCTAGTGTTTCTCTTACATTTAGCAGTTACATTCTATCATGGCATTTTTATTACTTTCTTGGTTATGATAGATCTTGGGCAGTTTGTTGAGGAATTTATAGGGTTTTGGATGAGATGAAGTGATTTTTTTTATTGTAGAAATGTGGTTGGTAGAATTATCATTCTGGCGACTTGTCATCATTTTCATATTTCGATCTTTCATTTTCTTTTCTAATGGTTATAGTGTGGCTTTGAGATGAATCAAATTCGAACGTTGAATTGTATTTTGGCTTTGGGTATGTTGTTAATTTTGGACCCTTGAATTGTCCTTGTAACTCAGGCACTTGGAGTACCTACAAATTTGAAACCTCATGATATTTCTTATATTCTTCTGAGTTTTGATTGGCAGAAAAATGTAGTTGCAGAAGATGATCACACACAAAACATGCGTATATTTAAGTGGACATTTGCAGAAGATGATCACACACTAAACATGCGTATATTTAAGTGGACATCTATCATTTATCCAACTCTATTCCATTTAAGCAAGGAGAAAGTAGAAAGTAGATGTGGTTTACTCTCCAACCTCTTCAACCAATTCAAAATATCTGACAATGTGGCAGAGAAAGTAGTGTTCTGCTATAATATATGGCACCATCTCTTCCGAGTATATGGATGAATTGGGTCAAATTGCCCATCTCTGTCTGTCCAATATGTTTATTTAATTTCAATCTGACCATTACAATTAAGCCATCACTATTCTTATTGTCCATAATCAATTGTATGACTTTGAATCTTTAAATGGTTGCACCTTGCTATGTTTTGTAGATAGCTTGTGGATATAGAAGATGATAATCCCAGTCCCATTGATCCATCGTTACTAAATGAGCAACAATGCCACATTTCAGAAGCTATATGAAATGGACAGATATGATATATATCACACACACAATGTCGTGAAAAATTATTTCCTTCTTTGTAAAACTAATCATGTTTATGTAATTAGGTACCCTATGTTCAGCAATTATTTCACTGGTGGGCTGTGTTTGACTTAATTTTTGCAGAATCCTAGGCCAGTTAAACTCATACCATACAGGTTAAAAAATCACTAGTGGGAACTCACCGAATGACAATAGGGATACATAGAAATGACCGGTCTACACCACTTTGGAGAGATGGGTCTCATCCGAATAGATTGATGCCTAATTGCAGCCCTGATTGAGCGTGGGAGGCTTGAGACCAACACGTTTCACTTCCCTCCTGGTGAAGCAACAGTGACATTGCAAGATGTTCTTTTCATATATGGGCTCCCCATTGAAGGAAAACCCGTCACAGGGCGAACCTTCTCCAGCACAAAGACCATGAGAAGTGTTTGTAAAAAACTTCTTGGGAGGAAACCAGACGTTAGGAGACATTGTGATGGTCAATCCATCAAGTTCAGTTGGTTTATGGATAAATTCAGTAAATCCCAGTCGACATCTAAGAAAGATAGTGTATTGAATGACAAGAGGGTGGCTAGGGCCTACTTATTCTGCCTTGTGGCTAGTCAATTGTTTTCTAACTCCTCTGGTACCCGTGGAAATGCTTATCTTTTGACACTTTTTTAAAGAATTTGAGAGATTAGCATGGGGGCCAGCACGTCTTGCAAATTTGTACAGAGCATTGACAAAGGCCACCCTTGATCGAAAACGCCTTACTGGTGAGAAGAAAACTAAACATAGAAAGCAGCTGAAATTTGACAACGCGAAAACATTGATAGGCCCATTTTTCTTCTGCAGGTGAACATTCATGAAAATTATATTGATATGGTTATATAAAAGTATGCTATAAAAAATTTTTTGTATGCTAGTGATTAATCTTCCTTGTTGCAGCTTTGGGCTTATTTTAGGATGACCATTGGTTGACCAATCTGATATTTACATAAATGGATTGAAGAAGAAATTGAGCTCTCTGTATTCAAGTCATGGGTGCATAGGCTAAAAGACCACCACAAGTTATGTACCACCGAGGGTGTTCGTGATCAAATAAATCATTGAATCCAAACGGTGAAGATGCATCTTCAAGCGGAGTTGCTATGTTTTCAAGCGCATTTATCATGATATGAACAGAGGGATTAATTGGAACTGCTGCAGAGGGTCCTGAGGCATAGAATGGAGCCGCTGTACATGATTTGTGGCATGAATAGGAGCTGGTATAGCAAGTTGTGGGCCATCAGCTGGAGACTGTGTTGTAGGTTCTAGGGAGTAAATGAGAAATACCGATTTGCGTCTATACCCAAGTCTACGGTTGGATATGCATTTCTTTCTGAACATTCATGATGCGGTAATTCAGGTTCATGTTCATCTTGAACAACGTGGTTGTTGCATGGCGGTTGAGCATAGAACAGAAAGTTTCTTTGTAGAAGAGATGAGTTAAATGATAAGATTATACACTTTGCATAGTGTGAAATAAAAATGCTAAAATAGATGCACACTATAAAAAAATTTATCACCTTCTAGTTGAAGGTTGCACACTGTTCAACCCAATAGTGATGTCATAGTGATTTTGAATGGTACACCTCTAGAGATGATTGAGGTCATTAGCTGGTGCTTTATCAATATACAAATCAATTGCATTTACATCTTGATCAAATGCTTCCAGTATCATGTCCATGTCATCCTCATCTCTAATGGTAACTAATGTATAAGCCTTGCCGTTGTGACAGAGGTATCTAATAGTAATGGTTGATCCTTGCAAGACTCATTGTGTTACATTTGACACCTTCTGTAGCAGGGCATTATAGGGAACTCTACCCCTTAGGCAATCCATTTTTCTTTCCCCACCATTATATATAGGGTCGACAGTGTTCCACACAATGTGTCCATTATAGTGGAAAACAATAAATTTTTTATTGTGGGACATCCTGTGAAAAGAATAAAAGAAAGATTGGTATCAAGTTCGCATAATAGGAAAAATGATGCCAAACAGATTAACTACGAGTATCAGAATCCTACTATTCAATAAAATTTCTATGAAATTTGTTTATGAAAGTTCGTCTAGCAAGAGAAGTGATTTGTCTCACATATATGATATGTGCACATGTATGTTATAGTGCAAGTGTTTTAAAAAAGCACAGTATGGACTTGAATTGCCCTTTAAAAAATTTCTTTGTTAACTCAACATCGCCTATTTTTTTTTTATTTTATTGTTCAGCCAAACATTCATATTGCAGAAGAGCAATCATAATTATATGCAGTGCATATAGCTATCAAAATAAGCCATAAAATGCATTAGAGATCACTCACCTTGGTAGAGACTCAATTTGGTAGGTAGTGTTTGCACATTATTTGTCAATGGAGACCTCTAATTCTTAAAAATAAACTTTCTAATTTATAATTTCATATATGCATGCACCAATGTTAGACTGTTCAAGAATTAAGATGCTTGCATACAGTAAAGGTTCTTTTGGTATTGTATTGTGGTTATATCAATTTGCTTCCATCTTGAAGATTGGTAACAATTGAACCGTCTATTATTAGGTACACATACTAGGGAGGGAAGGAATCTTTAACAAGAAAAACTATGTTGTTAAAATAAACGAACCTAATCTCCAATGAGCATTAGTGGATTATTAATGAAAAGGACAAATAATTTTTATGTTGTAAATTGGGTTTAACTAAATGTGACAGAAAAGATTAGTAATTGAAATTTGAAGGTCGTAGTCATGGATGCAACCAAATACGTCATTAAGAAGAGAATTGTTGGGAAACTGCATTATTATTCACATTAAGAAATACTTTCGTGTAGATAATTATGATGTATCTATGTTATAAAGGATTATTAAATGTTGCCATACCTACAAATGTACATTACTTTGTTCACATTCAATGGATATTTGTAATTCCTAAAGAAAACATAAGTTATTTAATGCACGATTATAATTTCATCATTTCTTTGCACATAACTATAGGTATATGATGGATGATAAGTATAATCGGTAATAAATATCATCTAGGCAAAATTTATAAAACCCTAGTCAACCAGAATATGGCACGGTGCATTTATGAGACTTTAGTAGAGATAGTATACATGCATGGAAATATGCATGGGTCAGATGATTGAACTGTTGGAATTTGTGTTTGTGTGGAGAACTGTGGGAAAATAAAGAGTTAGCAGAATCAGAGCAAGAAATGGGTTATAAATGGGAGGTCTCGAGGCTTTAAAAAGTGATTTGTCAAATAAGACTCACGAAATCGCAAAAATGAATGTCTCGATTTTGTTTTTTATTGACACACAATTGCAAAGTCGTAACCATTTTCATATTTAAGTCAAATACAGGTCAGTCGTGATATCAAAAAATACTCAATATATGAATGTTTTTAATTCTCATTGTCGCAAGAAAGAAAGGAAATTTTGTGAAAAGCAAAATGAAAGGGCAATTTGGTCTGAAAATCTTCAAATTTACTGTATAGGATGCTTTTGGGTATTAGATGTATTGAAGGATACTTTTGGATGTATTGAAATATTTGAGGCATTTTTCATAAAAATCCTTCTAATTATTTAGTTCATTAGCAATATCCGCAATTTATTTCCATCAGAAAATGGTGGCTTCTTTTGCATCATTCTATGTCATGCTTAACTAGTGTTTTACAGAGTCACTTTATGAAGATATAGATTTATCTAAGAATGACATGACATCACACCTTTTTAGCTTTACGCATGGGGTTAATTTAAAAAAGAAAAGTCAGATAGGGAGATTAGATCATTTATCTCCGAATGTTTTGTTAAAGATATTATTATTTTGCAAAGAAGTTCTTGGGTGAAGGGCTAAGGCTGTTTCTTTGGTAGAATTCAAAAAATACATGTTTGGGAATTAAATTTTTGAGACAATGTAATTCTTGGATACTCTACTTGACTATTCAGGAATTCCACCAAAAGCAAACGTTGAAATTCTGAAATTCCTAAGATCATTGGAGTATTTTAGCTCGATGGAAAAGAAACATGAAATTTGGAAATATCAAACCATCACATCATGTCCCACAACCCCCCCAACATACAAAAAATTCATCAGAAATTCTCAAAAAAAAAAAAAACAAAAAAATCCAAATAGGGCCTAAGCTTGCGATCGGAAACTTGCAAGTTTGGTTTGCTCAAAACAAGATGTCCATTGTCGTAATGCAATGACAATTATTCGGTACACCCAGAGTACCACGTCACCAAACTGATTTGGTTTTTCAACCCAATAAAAATGCGATAGCTCATCTTTTTATGCTGATGTAAGCCCACATGCCAACTCATCTCAAGTTGGCATATCCAAAAATGGGCAAGCTTTTGAAACCAAAAATCCCATTCCATGTTTTTAAACAATCTCCAAAACACGGAGACCCAAAAACCCTAGTCGGTTCATCTTCCACCTCCCCCTCCCTCTCGCTATTGCTCATCTTCTCCTTTCAAACATCTTCCATCATTGATCCTCACAACCATCTCATCAAACTCCCACAATTCTCCATCAACCTACAATCTCCACGGCTCACCCACCAATCTAATGCTCGAATCCTCTCTCTCCTATTTCCAATCTTAATGCTACACAGAGGAAGAAGACTTGCAATTGTGAACGCATCAGTTTTCACTCCATCATTCCTTTTTCTAGATATTTTATTTTTATTTTTTGCAATTTTTGTCTTTTCCTTTTTTGTGGACTAGTGGTGTTCAAAATTGAGAAACTTTTAGCTTAGTTCCTGAGATGACTACAAGTTATATCTATAATTTAAGTTATGTTTCAAATGAAAAAAAGAACTACTTCACATATACTGCCATGAATAGCTCACTTGTGTCAAGAGTTGTGATGGTTGTTTCGCGTCAAATTTAGCAATTGACATGGTTGGATTAACCAGTATGAGACTTATTCGCTATGCAGGGCATTCAGTTTTTGCAGCCAGACAACATAGGTGTCACTTGTTTTGGCATTAGAACGATGCATAGGTCAAAATGATACATCTTTGGTGCTGCTCTCTCCACCATACTTGGGTTGAGATTTTTCACACTACCTTATACAATGTTCTATCAAACTTTTTTAGTAATCTTTTTTGATGTATGATGATATTGATTTTAATTTTAAATTAAGAAACGGACAAATCACTCATGGCAACACAATCATCCACAAACAAGTGCCCCAAAGTGAAAACCTCCCTTCTTTTATATCCATTGAGTTGCATTATGTTGATGAGATTGTCATGCAAGTTTTTAGATAGACAAAATTCATCTTGCTTGCGGAAATTGGAATGGGATCCAAAATGCCCGTGCGGATATGGTTATATGATTTTAAAAACTTCTCATACCCCGAAAAACCCCGGTAGAAAGTTTTGAAAATGTCCAAACTCGAATGCAAGTTTGTTATTTCTTATTCTTTGATTTATTTAAATAAAATACAATCGAAGTAATTAATTAGTTTAAATATATTTGTAAGGGAAATAGTTGTGATGTGCTTATTTGGAAAGATGAAACGTTGGTGGACGAAATAGAGGATACAAATTCCATTGTAAATAGATCATGCATTTTTTTCAAAGAAATTTATAATTTATCAACAAAATTGGAGCGAGTGGAAGCAAGTTTGCAAGTTTTTCATGCGAAGTTAAAGCGCCAATAAAAAAAATGTTGAATTCTATTGTTACAAAATTGAAGGCAGATGCGGAGTTCCCAAATAAACTTTTATCTCTGTTTCTTATTTTTTATTGCATGATATTTGTAGCCTACATGACAAATCTAAAATAATTGCATGTATTGTTGAATGTTGTAGATGGTCACTGTTAGATATTTTGTTTTGAAATTGAGTTGTTTTTCTTTTCAATTGAAATTGTTGAGGGATGAACATTGCAATCAAATAAAATATGGAATGAAGCCTTATGTAGGTTGAATATTTGAAATGTAGAATGAATGTAAACTTATTACTAATTGAAATGGGAAATGAATGTCTATGTGGTTTTAATTGATTGATTTCAAATTGTATGCAGATTTCAACATATTGGATGAGAAATTTCAAAAAAAAAAAAAAAAGGAGCTCAACTTCATGGTGTCCAACTAAAATTTCTACTAAAACTACCTTCATGTGATTTTAGTGCTACAAAGGTTTAGAGTTGGATTTTTCTGAGAGCTAAGAGCTTGTACTTCAAGGAGAGGAAGCTGTTAATCAATAGTCTAGGCAAACATAGCTCAAAGATTCAGATGGTTCATGTTTTTTAAATCTTTTTGATGCTTATGTCTACAATTGGATTCTGTCATGCCATCACTCATTGCATGTTTGGCCAAAATCATAGGATCCCACAAATGCGACTAGGATTGGCACATTTCTTAACTTCCAAAACTCTACATTACAATTTTGCAGTTTTATTCTATACTAAAAAAACAACAGCTCAAATAGTGAAAACAGTAAATAGTATATCTGGTTGTACCTACAAAGCATATAAGTCATATCTTAACTAAAAACTCCCATACAAAGCATGTAGATAACAAAATGGATGTGTCAAGTCAAATACATCTCAATGTCAGCAGATAACAACAATTACAAATTCCAAAACCATAACCAAAATTACAAAGCTGATGCTCTCCAAAGCTCAAGCAGTGCATCTCTAAGGCTCTCAATCTCCCTTACTGATTTTCCTGGAAAAGGATACATCATTAAAAGTTTCAATAGTGGAAGCAACAACCATATAATAAATTCACGAGACACAATCATTTTCAAATTTACCTCTTGGCTATATATGAAATTTGATTGATTTGAATCATAAGCCGATGAGCTGTATTGTAAAGGAATTGTAGTAAGCTAATTTTAAAAATACTAAAAATTATTTAACCAGTGATATAAATGGCAACTCATTCTTTGAATAAATATATGAATCATGTCAATTTACTTGACTAAGTTTGTTTACGACATCGGTACCTTACAACATAGTTGTAAACGTGATGTTTGCATAGCACATACCATAAGCATAGGAAGAGGAATATTAAATATCAATTGGATGTTAATGTAATTTTGAATTGTCTATGTAAGTCAGTATATGGTTAGTACTTGAGGGTACATTGTCCATGGCGACAATGTTGTGTCATGCCACCATCCCTGTTCAGACATCTAAACGTCTTTGCGACACTTTTTTTTTTAATTTTTGAAAAGTTGTACATATAAGAACAAATAAGATACGACATAGGAACTTTATACAAAGATATACTTAATAACAAAAAATATAGTTTCTATTTAATAACTAATAAGTTTTTTATTAGATGATGTTGCATCATTCGGTGGTTTGCCTTGCGCTTCTCAAAATGCCTTTTAACTCATGTGTTTTGGACACCTTTTGATCTCACACATGTTGGATCCGACACGAGTATGTCATTAGCAGTATTACACTGTCCATATTCATCTTCCTCCACATTTCCATCTGTACCTAACTTTAACATTGCTATTTCTTTTTCAATTTTCTCATCAAGTTCCAGTAGCATCTTTTGGCAAGTGTGCTTAAGGCTATCCTCGCCTTAACTCTTATATATAGTTGTAGTAGCTAGACTTATCATACTATTATCTCATACTGACGTTGTCTCTTTCACATTCACAAAGGAATGACTACCTTCTTCATAAGCCATCATTCCTTTCTTTGTCACTATTGTCCAACGCTTCAAAATACTTTGACTTGGAATTTTAGTCAAAATTTTTAAACTAAAAACCCAAAATGCATGACAACAAAAAATCCCCAATTACTCAAACTTTTTACAAGAACAATAAATGTTGTGATTGAGATTATTAAAATGGATAGTGCGTACTCTTTCACTACTTTCTTCTTGCACCTCGAAAACATCAATTGTATCTTGAAAATCAACTTTCTTCCACACTATTGCAAGACTATTAAGGAACTCATTCTCAAAAAGTTTGAATAGCTTGCAAGTGTAAACATGAGCTGCATAACCCAAAATGCCATTGCTATTTGTAGGGCACCCTACTTGCATTGAAAATCTTGATCCAACTCTGAGGAGCACATGCCTGGCACTAATTTGTCATACACAATTACAAAGCTAGTGAGGCTAATTGTTTTTTCTACTATCCCATTAACATGTGGTTTGTGCTTTCACTCCTTGAGGAAGATCTAAGTTTAGCAGTGAAACTATCCTTAGTGAATGTAGTGCTCCACTTATGTCGAATCTTGTACATCATGTTAAGCCACCAATAAGTCCCAAGATTAAGCTATTACACCATTTTTTGCCATGTCTCTTCAAACTCTTATTTTAAATGACAAAATTTCTGGCACTTGTTAGACAAGTTCTTGAATTCAGAATTAGTATTCAACTCCCCCAAATGGGAAGGATCATTTTTTGAAATATGCCACAAACATAGCCGATGATGTATATCTAAAAACACTTGCTCAATAACATTAGTCATGGCTTGATCTTGATCGGTAAAAATTGCAACCGGCGACCGATTTCCCATTGATTCTAAGAATGACTTAAACAATTATATAAATGAATCAGTTGTCTCTTCCAAAAAGGACAACACAGCCAAGCATCATATTCTGCCAATGATGGTTAACACCAACAAATGGAGCACAAATCAAATTATATCTATTGGTGTGGTATGTAGTGTCGAATATCATAACATTTCCAAAGCAATCATAGTCAAACCTTGTCAAGCCCCAAAATTTTAATTTGGGTCGAATCGGTTTGTTAGATTTGAGTCGGATTGAGAGGAGTTAGATGGGTAATTAATAGGCCATTTTAAAGATTTTGATCCTTGCATGCATGGTAGTTTTGTATAGGGCCCAATAGAGATGGGCTGATTAAACATTCTTGGGCCTTGGGCCCAAGGCTTGAGTTATTTGGCCCTTTTAACTCAAAAGCCATTTTCTAAAATTTTGTAAAACTCACTAAAAAAGTAAAGAGCCCTTTTTGTAATTTAGAAAAATCTTTACATAATATAACCCTAAAAGTTTTCAATTGTCTTTTCTTTATACGCCCAATTCTTCCGTCTTCTTCCTTTTCTCTGCAACCAAGCCCTATCAGTTCTCAAAGGGAACCAAGATTTGATCTTCAGATCTGCTTTTGGCATCAAAATCTAGGCAAGTAGATAATTGTAAACAATGTCTTTTTTGTTATTTTGTTGAATGATATGCTTTACGTATGATTTATTCGATTGGGTTTAATATCTTGATTAGGGTTAATAACAAAGGTTTGAGTTTAATTGAAATACAGAATCTACATGTAATATAAATTTAAAATAAGAAAGAAGACAGCCGCTGCCTGGCCAGCTAGGCCGGGCCTGGCAGCGCCCAAGCCAGGCTGCTGCTGGGTCCAGCTACGGTTGGGCTGGGCTAGGCCTGGGCGGTTAGCTGGGTTAAGTTCTGATGAGGTCCAATTTGAGTAGAATTTTTATTAGGTTTGTTAATAATTTTAATTGGGGTTTAATTACTTGTAATTAAAACATTAAATTACAATGGTTTAAGATAATGACTTGGGTTAATTATGACTTGATTAGAATATTAATTAATATTTAATTAGATATGATTAGTATTTTGATTAGTTCAATTGGAATTTAATTAAGATGTAATTAGGAATAATTAGAATCTTAATTAGACTGTATTTGGGATTTTAATTTGGGTTTTAATTTGACTTTAAATTTGAATCTAGGATTTGGATCTTTTGCTTTATATAAAATAATTAGGTGTTTTTATACACAAAAATGATAATTAAGAACTTAATTGTTCCCTCCCCTTTTTTATCATAATTCGATTAAGTTTGGATTTGGAATTTGAATATCTTTTTACCCAATTTGTAAAACACACTACTTTACATAATTGGACTAGATGGATTCCGTTTTTTTATTTTTTATTTTTAGAAAAGCTGATTGAATGTTCACATGAGAATGAGATTGAAGTCAGAATAGGAATGCGAGATTTAGGATGCACCACATGATAGACACTGAAAGTAGGATATTAGCATCATAGATTCTCATTACCATTGCAAAATAAGGTTGGTTCTCATGCAGACATTTGACTAACTATGACCGTTCGGTGGATAGTGCTTATCCTCAGAAACCTTGAAATGACACACAATCATGATACGCTTTTAAATTAAATAATCTAAGCACTTAAATTGATAATGGGTTGGCATTATGAATTAAGGGTTTCACGGCATGACTCATTATGCATTCGTATTTAGTATGTACTTATAAACACATATTTGATTGACTGCAGTTGAAGGTGATCGTACGCCATCGGGACAGCGTATACTATGACATATAGTACACAGCAGTGCCATTTGTTATGTCAAGTGGGAATACCCATTTTTTGTATATTGTAGTTGCGGGAATACCCTTTTTTTTATATTTTATCTGTGGGAATACTCATTTTTGATATATTGTATCTGCGGGAATACTTGTTTTTATGCATTCATGCCATTAGGTTGCATTTGGTGCGTTTTGGGGCAGAATATAAAATATGTTTTAATTCAATTGATTAACATCCTCTCTTGCAGTTTACTCTCTTATAAGATTACGTTAATCTGACCCACTGTTTTTGGTATTTAGGTTCCGTTACTGGTGCCGACCGGAGGGTTAGGCAACGCAGAAGATTCCCCCAGATGACGGAGTTGTTGAGTCGAGAATCGATGACATCGTTTGAGGTGTCCTAGTGTTAATACTGAAATTGAAAACATCAGATTATATAATAAAGCCATGTTTCGGTCATTAGTTTTTTCATTTAATTTATGTGTCTTGAAATTACAACTTTAAGTGTTATGTTTCAAAGCACTTGACTTTGATTTTATTATTATTAAGATTTATTATATAGTTGGTATCTGATACTCAGCTATGCAGATTATGAATTTTAGTTCCTCATGTGATTATGGTTACTTGATTACCAAGCATAGCCTCACGAAGGACTTCGATCTACCCGGAATTGGGGCATGTATTATTTATGTAAGAAAAATTTTAATTGACCCCAATTCTCACAACCTTAAAACTGGGTTTAGATTCGGCTCAATTTTGGGGGCATGACAGATCTCCCATCTCTCCAAAAAAATTAGTCATGCAAATTTCTTGATCTGCTTGAATTGCATGAAAGAACATAGGATCTTCTATACTCCTATGCTTGAAGTGATTCAAAAGGCTTTGAGTATCTCCAGCACTAATCATGATTATTTTATGCTTGTTCACATAAGTATAGCAATCTCTTTTTTGTAAAGCCTACATTCTCACTGCCTTAAACTTCTTCGCTTAGATATGAATAAGCATTTTTCATGCTTACACCCGCATTCACCATAGAATCGATTGCACCGGCCATGGGTTTTGAAATACAATGACCAAATTTCAAGAAATATCTCTTTGATGGTAATGCAAATGCATGATTTTGATTTGGATTAAAGGTTGTGACCTTCCAAATACCATCTTCAACCGTGAAACGAACGAATGCTTTGCAACCAGTTATGGTTTCTTGCCTGTGACCTTCCAAATACCATCTTCAACCGTGAAACGAACAAATGCTTTGCAACCAGTTATAGTTTCTTGCCTATTCACTTTTTTCTCTTCAAAAGGATCTCCATCTATTTTAAAACCCTCCTTATTGGAAGTAAATCCCTGTTGTCTTATGGCCTTCGACCCACTACAATATCTAGTCTTTCCTACATGAACACTAAAATCCATTCATAATGCATAATTCTTGTATAAAGCCAATGCTTCATTTCCACTATATACCACCTTATTCAATAGATTTTCATCACATTTTTCTTACCGTGCGACAAACATTCAATCTCCTTCACTATTTTTAGCATCACTTATGGAAGGTTTATAATTGCATTCATGATAATTAAAAAAATGGTAAACAAATATGGTCATAAAGAAAATAAACTCAGTTATACCTTTGGTTCCAAAATATCCTTCTTCCATGCCTCCCTTTTTTGGTGATTGTTATTGTGGGTGAAATGGGAAGGGGATTTTAGGGAAGAAGGGTTAGTGCCGTGAAATATTCTGGGGCTTTTAGTGTTCTTGCAATGGAGCCTGGGAGGCTAAGGAATCACGACATTAGTCTGGCAACGGAGCCTTAGGGTCGAGAGGAGAAGAGAGCAGCCTGCGATAGAAAGGAAAGGAGCGAGCGGGAGGATATTTGCAATGGTGAAGCCATTGCACAAGGAGAAAGCACAGCATACGGTGTCGATGGTGCAGAGGAGAACACCGAGCAGCGGGAGGGTGTCGATGGCACAATTGTGCATTTGGGTTTCTACGAATGTGATTGAAGAGGCTCTCTGCATCGATGGTTTAGAGCAGAGGGAGGCTTTCTGCATCTGCGTTTTGTTTGGACAGTGCCACTTCCTATGAAAGAGACGAGGGGTTGGTGTGGGGGGGGGGGGGGGGGGGGGGGGGGTGTTGTGTTTGTTTGTCTCTCTGTTTTGATTATTGTTGGTCATGCCTCGCCTTTGATTTACTATTTATGAAGTGACGTTGCATTCAACACTGATCCATGATTGGACACGACTTGTTTCTTTTTGTCTCCCTTCTTTTCTTTTTTTTTTTTTCTTTTTTTTTTTTTAACCTCAATCAAGATTCAAGAGGCTTGGACCTAGGAGAGCCCACGTGCTTGGGAAGAGAAGTCCACACAAATGAGAGCAAGATTACACATACTTTGGGCGCATTTGTGTAACCGCATTTCCTCTTCTGTAGCTCGACACAAACAAACCCTTAGGAAGAGTAGCATACTTAGTGATCAATTCTTAAGCAGCTACGTGTGTAGCAATTGGGCAACCCCTGGTTTAAAAAACACAAAACTTAGTGGCAACCCTTGGTTTAAAAAATACAAAACTTACTTCTTAGAGATACAATCACTAATAAGAAGAAACAATTGATCTTTCATCTAAATAGAAGAGATACAAGGCTTGGCGTAGTTAAAAGGATAAAAATAGGTTGCAACAAAGCAACCTATAGGTAGTTTGTAAAAAATTCGACTTTTACCAATTATCCCTCTTTGGCAAAAATTTAAATCCTTATCATTAACTGCTAGTTAGTAGACTCCTTTACACTTTGTAGCAAAACTCCCAACTTTTAATTCCATTTGAAATAAAAATATTGGAAAATAATCCCATGAAAATTAGTTGTCACTACTTTTTTGTGAAATGTCTACATTAGGCCCATTTATCACCCAATCCAAATATTGCAATACACAGGGACCCCCCTTGACAGTTACACACTCCAAGTTTCGGTCAAATTTGAATTTACTAAATCGTTGGATCAATTGTGTATCAATTCGATTTGACTAGATTTGTAGGCCACACATGAAGGGATTAGAGACACCGAACATGTGATTGGTGCAAAACTTAATATTTGGAGTGGTCTCACATAGATCTTTCTATCTCCCTAATCCGATCCCCAAATGGGACTCACAAGTGGGCCCCATAAAAAGTTCCTATGGTAGTTGTGAGAGAACACTTCTTAAAGGATTAAAATTTAGGAACTGGGATTAAAACAAGCTTTATATTGTCCTTAAAAGACATCGGAGGGTGCGGACAATCTTCTTGGTAAGATGTGTTACTCTTATTGTGATGCAATTCCATACCACCAATGGGTCTTTATCTGCTTTAAAAAAATTGTAATATTTTCTGTCCCCTCATAAAACGAAACCAGATTTTTTGCGACACATTATTTCCCAAGATGATTGCACTTTCTATTATATGTGGAAACCAAAGGCTTTGAATGTCATCTGGTGTGAAACAATTTTCTTGGTGCAATATGTTTTCCCCTGTGCAGTTAGGAGTGTAAAAAATTGGTTCTCCACCTCTCAGGAGTCTGTATCTAAATATGGAGAAAATTCTTTCCCCTCAAAAATTAAAATGGTGTCTATAAGAGAATATCTTTTTGCTACTTTTTCTGACATTTTTGCAGTAATCATTTTTGAGAAAGTACTTTCTGCAGTTTTTACACCGTCTTAGAAAAGAGGTTGAAAAGTATCTTACCATGGAAAATATTTTTTCCACACCAAACAATAGACTATTTAGAACGAAAAATAGAAAAAAATAGTCATCAGTTTTTATCATTTCACAGAAAATATAGAGTCTGAATAAAATGTCGTCAAAAACTTGGAGCAGAAACATGCCGCAAGGGTATCAGGGTCTGCTTAGGGAACCTGATTTTTCCATTGTTATGACTCATTTTTTTATTCATTCCCTAGTCTGTTTGGATAAGTTAAAAATAAAGTGGAGTGAAGTTAAATGAGCTATAACAGCTTAAAATTTCAACTCTATCATGTTTAGATGAGTCTTACCTAAAGATAAAGTATTGTTGTCAACATATGTATACTTTATTTCACTATAACCTTAAATATTTCAATTTCCTTAATTAACAGTCAATTCTATTTTAACATATTTTTAGATTTCATTTCACATCAGGCATTCAAACAAACAAAGTGAAGTGAAGTAATCTACTTTAATTTCAACCTACTTCCCCTCCACTTTATTCGTCATACAAAATCTATTTCATTTTATTCTACCCCTCATTTTAAAGTATCTTTCAAAATATTTGTAAAAACCAAATTCCGGCCTTAAAAAGAGATAGACAAATCTCATCACCAAAAAAGAAAAAAAAATAGTTTTTTGGCAACAGCAAGTGAAACTTTAAACTTTAAAATCTTCTTTGAACAAGAAAATAACAAAATAAATAAATAAAATCAAATCTTCTATTTTCATTTTCTTCAAAAAATAAATAATTATAAAAATAAAATATAGTGGAAACCAGCAGCACACAATCATGATCTAATTGCACATTTTCTAAAATAGATGATTAAATTTAGAGGATTTTACTGATCAGAACTGTTTAGGTCACCCTTAAACCCGAAAAAGCCCTTTAGCAAAGTGGTAGGGTTTTTTTTTTTTTTTTTTTTCATTTTATGCTTTTAAAAAGCAGTGTTGAATTTGACATTGGTTTTTTATTCCAGTGTCAAATTCGATACAGCTCTGTTTCTCTTTAATGCAGATGAAACTCTTTAGGTTTTTATGTTTTCAATTGAGGACTTCTTAATGAGGTTGAGATCCAACTGTCTGATTTTTAATGGAACCCACTCATAGGGTAGCCCACTAGTGCCCTACATGATTTGAGAATTTGATCTTTGATCAGGTGGGCCACATAAACCCATCACTAATTTGAAAAAAACCCAATTTTTTTCCTCCGTGTATCGAATTCAACATAGGCCACTCTTATTCTTCCTCCTCATTTAAGGGAAATCAATTGGCCTGTGAGCCCATTACCCGGTTCAAGCCCACCCGGCTCAATGGGTTTTAGCTGGTCCCAAGCTTGGTCGCCGGGCCGGCTAGCCCAGCCCGAATACTGTTTGGGCTGTGCATGGGCTTAGGGTTTAAAGCCCGGCCTGGCCCAATAGCCCAGCGCACCAGCTCACCCAAAACTCGCTGGCTATTCATGTACAGAACTAGCAATGAGTAATTGTTTATACTTTGTACTCCTGCATTCATGTAGGTTTCCAATTATTTATATTTCTGTCCATCAGTCCATTTAGCAAACTAGCAATAGCCAATTGGTAGTAGTTTATACTTTGTACTCATGCATAATGTATTTATTTTAAATAACGTTATTAAAGGATTTAAAAAATTAACAAATTAAAAAAAAGCCTGGCCGGCCCGATCAGTCAAAAAATATGCACACTGGGCGTGCTTGGACTTGGGCTTAGACTTTTCAAACAAAACCAGCCCGCTCGGCCTGCCAAAACAGGCCAAAAAAAAAAAAAAATGCCCGCTGGCTAAAGCCCGTGAGCGGCCTTGGATGTCACTTTCAGAGCGACCCTTGTCCTCGTTTCATGTTTCCTCTGCAATGGGGACGATGAAGCTTCATACTGCCTACTGCCTCTTGTCTTCTGCTGAGACTCTGTCTCTCTCTCGATCTCGAAATGGAGAAAGAGTACTTTTGATGCTTCACTTAAAAAAAAGCTCATTTACGGTTCTCTGTTACCAGAACTTCAGTGGCAACATCTCGAGTCGAGGCCCACCACACCTGAGAGAAGTCTTCAGCTATCTCTCTCCTTTCCACTGCCGCATCTCCCTTCCCTCAAGTCTCAAATTAGGTAATAGCAGCAAAGCGCGGGCCCACTTGAGATCGAGATCTGTATGTACCCCACAACAAATCCCGACCGGATTCTCATCTCAGTTCTAAGATTTGAGTCGAACCAGAGCCCCGATCCTCTGTATCATCCTCTTCTCAAAAAAACTCCGAGCACAATGACGGCCCACTTCAGATCAACATGATCGTTTTCCGCCGAGTTCTTTTGTGATCAGGCACGAATCTAACTACACAAACAAACAAGGAGCACAACACGCGAGCATATCACACAGAAATTTAGGTGGTTGACATTTTCAACAAAGTCAACAAAGATAATTAAATTAAATTAAATGGCTAAAGCCAATAGTAGTGGAGCAAACACGGTCACACTAGATGGCAGGCAGCAGGGAGCTTCATCGTCCCCGTTGCAAAGAAACAGGAAACGAGGAGTAAAAAGAAGAGAGGGCTGTCTCCAGGGCCGGCCCCAGACAATGCGGGGCGTAAAGTGACAATATTAAATGAGGTCTTTTTTATTTTTAAACAATTATTATGAATATTTTATTTAAAATTTATTATTCTCGCTTTTTGTGACGTAAAATTACTAATTAAATTTTTATATTTAAGTTTTACTAATATATCCTTTTCAATTGATAGTATAGCTAATCCAATTAATCTTTTTTGTGGCATTATTGATTTTAAGATTGATCCAAAAATTAGAAAAAGAAATGGTCCCTTATTCTTTACAGATGAATTCAAATTCTATTTCTACATTATCTTGATATGAAGAATTGAATTTGGTATGCCAACGGCCAACCTTCTCCTGCAGGAGATCCAATATTTACATATTATGGTTGCTCATGGGTTTTCTTTCAGATCTATGGGGCTAATCACTCATCTAGTGGTCTACCTGGGCTAGAGGCCCACAACCTTTCTTATGAAAATACATCCCACTCAAACATAAAATCCTACTAAAATCAAATAAAATCCTACCAAAATCAAATAAACTTAATTAACAAAATTTAATTATATAGTTACATCAAAAGACAATGTTCTTTCCTTCTCTTCTTGTTCTTCTTCTTAGTTATTGCTGGAATTTTTTTGGGAGGTAGAAAACACAATAGAAAGAAAGAGAAAAAAGAGAAGAGAGAGAGAGAAAGAGAAAAGGTGAAATGGAGAAAATGACGTTTTGATTTTAATGGCCTTAGTATTAACGGTGGAATGGATGTTTCATTCGTTTCTTTAATTAAAGATTATGAGGCCTTTTTTTAAGGGATTTTTTTGGAGGCCTAAAGCAAGAGCTTTCCTTGCTTCATGAAAGAGCTGGCCCTTGGCTATGTCTACTTCAACACACATAGGACAAATTTTGGATTTTTTCCAAATTAGTGATGGGTCTATGTGGCCCACTCAATCAAAGATTAGGTCCCTGCATCATGTAGGGCATTGATGCGGCCTTATGAGTAGATCCTCTTAAAGATTATACCATTGGATCTCAACCACACTAAAAAAAAATCCCCAATTGAAAATATGGATACCAAAGAGTTTCATCCGTGTTAAAGAGGAACAAAGCTATATCGACTTCGACTCTGCTTTTTAGACGCATAAAAAACACTAAAGTGGTCCCGTGAGATCACCTTGGAAGCTAAAATGCTAGGGGGCTTTTTCGAGGCAAGGGCTACCTAAGGGATTTTTATCGGTAAAATCCTTTTAAATTTATACTATTAAGGCTAGGCTTTCAGGGTTTGACAAACCTAGGTGAAGCGATATATACTCCATAACTCAAGATTTTCTATTGAACACATAAGTGAATTTAGCAGTTGGCCCTTGGTACTATGTACAAGAATCTGAGCCACTAATCAAACCTGAAGTTCTATAATTAATCACACATGTATTAAAATTAATTCAGGCCATCATTATATGCCACAATAGGTTAGGAATGGGTGGATTTGAGAAAGGAAACTGACAGTGAAAGCTGTTCTACGGATTCATGCTGAAATCCAGCAATCTAAAAATTCCTCTTAAGCAGCTGGAAGGCATTAATCCAAAGGTTATGGTATCAATTTCCCTTTTGGCACATTTAAAAACATAAGTAGATTTTTGGGTTTCCCCCTTAACACATAAATCAACAAGTCCAACCCATCTCCTCGAATCTCAAAATTGAAGATTTATATGAAACTCGCGAAAGCCACAAAAGTCCAACCGCTATCCTGGTACATCAAAATCCTCAAGAGTGAAGATTTGTGCTAAAACCTGACCACAATAAAATTTCAATGATAAAGATCACATATTCATTAAATTTTCTCACAGAGGAATTTTAAAGCCAAATATAGTAGTCAACTGAAACTAACTAATAAACTTAAGCCCCTAACACTGCAATGAGCATTTGTTCTAGCGGTCTGATCATTGAGATGCAAGAGATTGGTCGAGCTTCCAAACCAAAAATAGGAAGCCAAATGAAAACTAGAGATTTAACCTGTGTGGGGCCCATCTATGATGAAACTCGCTAAAATTATACAAACACCTCCATACCAGACCAATCCAATCAACTCTAACAATGAGAGAGAGAGAGAGAGAGAGAGAGAGGATGAAGAAGAGCATGCCAAGCCATGGAATATACTATATTTACACCTGTCACAACTGTCTGCATTTTTTTTTAAAATCTGAATTGAATGCATAGTTCTTGGTCCCTAAACATTCAAGCAACAAACATGATTGAAATGATGAAGTCCAATCAGTTGGAAAATATCAGCTCAACCCACCATGCTGAGCCTACTGAATTGTTCTAGCAATTTATCTTGGAGAACCCTGCTGCATGGTTTGATTATTAAATGAAGGTGAAATCTGTTTGACACTCTATACAAACAATTATAGTCCTATGGTTGGCCTTGATTTGACTTGATTGTTTCTCAACGAAGCTCCAAACAACACAAATGTGATAAGAGGATAACAATGAAAAGGAAAAACGCAAGGACATTTCACACATTGCTAGGATTGCTCTTCGTCGTCTTCAATCTTTGGAGCCAAGTAAAACCTGAGATAACCCATTTCAGCAATTTTGTACTCTACAACCACAGGAAGATCAGAGGACATGCTAATAGTCACAGAGCTTGAAAGAGGTGTGGCCTTCGTAAACGAATTCAAGTACCGAAGCGCAAATGTCAGAGAGACAGGTTCATTCATTTCGATGACAGTAGCATCCTTAGGCTGTTAAAAGAGAAGAAAAAAAAATCAAGTTCATAGGGCATTTTGTTAGTAAAATGGCAAGCTTTGCATTTTACTAAAAGTGTTCTACACAACTTGGGCATAATGGTGGTAAAGGTATACTCTCCCAAGAGGGAAGTTGGGGTTTTGAGCAATCCTCAACAAGTGACATTCACCTAACTACTCTGCTAGTCAGAACAGCAGCTCTAGAAGATGTGGCATCTGAACAGCAATCACTTGCCAGAAGTCACTGATATCAAATTTAGTATCCTTGGAGCAGATGAGAATGATAATAAAATCATCCACAGCTACATAGGACTGAAGAATGCAAGTAAACACTCACAGGTTGGGGTTTAAGCTTAACACCAGTACAGATGGGATGGATCTGATTTGACTCTGTAGGATTTAATGGATGGTCCAAATATAAACAAATGAGGTTTGGGTTGGCATTGGTTTGTCAGATCCAGCAGGGTTAGCAAAGGTCCAAGCCACTGTACAAGTGGTATTGTTAAGTTCATGATTTATATCATTTATGAAAAAAATAAGATAAATGTTTAAAATGAGCCTAGCTTCCTGATAAATTCTTGCTTGGTTTGATACAGGCTTCAAACACTTGGCCCATTTTGCACCTAGATCAGGACCAGGCTAGCCTGACTATGCCTGTCAACATCATCTAAAAGAATGTAGTTTGTAATTTTTTTTTCTTCAGTAACAAGTGATTTACCCATGAATACAGTAATGACACTTTTATATGTACCCCAAATTGAAGGTTGTCTGAATATTTTGCAGAAAGATGGTTCTCCATTCTGCAAAGCTTTTGGGCTGGTGCTGAAATCATAAACCTCTCCGGTAGGGTTCCTTTGTTTTTTCCACCTGCTCAGAGTTATTAACAGAGCCATATTGCCGGTATTGATTTGGAAAACAGAAAATTGGAATTAGTTTTCAGCTCTTGATAGAGTGTTCAACTTTCAGCGCTGACACAAAAGCATGCAGGAAAGATAGGCCATTCTTCTGCAAGTATATTCATACTTATTTGCAGCGAATCCAAAGGCAGTGAAACATTCTCAGAATAGGAGTAATAGCTTTTGGATTCACAGCTCACTATGTGCCAAAGACCACTTGCCAACCACCGAGAATTAGGGTCAGAACTATGGAGCCAGAACAGCCAGACAGAATTGAAAACCATAGGAATTTTTGCAAGTTGACTAATATGCAACACAGCACAATTGGAAATAAGAAGAAAACCAATAGGAACGCAGACCCCATAGCATATGGTATTAATTACCTTGTCTACAGTGCTGTTCTGCCTGCATACAATATTTGCACTGCCAATATCACCTCGGGTAGAAAACTTCACCCCTTCCTTTGCCACAGATATGACAACTGAAAATGCAATGAACCCATTAGTAAATGCACAAAACAAGAACAGAAATACGAATCTGATCAAATAAGAGTTCAAAGAAAAGGAGTAGAAAGCTAGAATGTTCCATGGAATGAAATAGAGTTCAAATTGCTTCCTTCATGCACAAGGAGGTTAGGATAGGTAATTAAACTGCCTTCGCAAAGATGTCTTACCCAAAGTACACAACGGGCAGCCACCTAAAGGGGCATTTTGAGAGAAATCTTACCAAACTCTACCTCTGCTCACATTGTGACTATAAAAATCTGTCACATCTGCTTTGTAACTTCTTCCATGACCCTCCTTGCTTCATCTTCTCCTATAGGCTCCCTAGCCCCCGCACCCCTTTCACCTTCAAGCATCCTCAACTATAACCTAAATACGCGAGAGACACTACCCCAGCTATCAAATTTGGTTCATTTTAAACTGACAAAGAAAAACACCCCTCTCAAAAGATTTTGGTTGGGACTTCGGCTGATCGAAAATGACACATCACGGGAAAGAAGAATAGCAAACGGACTATTATTTAAGCCAAAGGCTTAAAATAAACTGTCTATAGGCCTCACACCAAAGATAGGAATTCAACCTACGGGGGAGACGAAAATTGAAATCTTATTCAAAATAATGTAGTCTATCCCATGAGAAGGGATTACATCTATTTATAATTAAATTACTATCTAAATAAGAAAATAATCTAGTTCAATTCAAATAAAAAACCCTAATTCATATATAAATCTAATTTCTCAAACTTAAGAAAGCAACTATTAATAATAAATTAATCTTTATTGCTGGGCTTTGGATTTGGGCCCAATAGGCTGGCCAATCATGGATCTGCCTACATCAATTCCCCTCTCTTGGGGAAGAACTCATCTGAGAGTTTGTAAATGTCCACCTGGATTGAAAATTAGTCAAACAAATTTCCAAGTCGCTTGTTGAGCTTCATTTAGGGGACATAACTTGAAAGCGTGATTTGATCTTTTCTCCCAAGTAGAAGTAGGTTGGAGGTGTTGCTTTTTCTAAGGATTGCATGTATCTTGAATTTGTGATCGTACCAATAGATGTTTCAATTGTAGACTTTGTACCAATAGATCATACTCTTTTATTAGCATGAGTTGATCTCCGAAGATGAAATTAATATGGGAAACTTCAACATTGAGATCTGGTTTTTCCTCTTGATTCTATAGATCAACATTTTTTTTTTTTTAACTTTCAACTAAATGGGTTGAACCTTACCCAAAATAAGGCCCAGAGGGCTGGAGCTTATGTTAAATTGGGTCGTGGGCTGAGATGGACCCGAGAGCAAGAGAAAGAAAGAAAAGGGTCAAAACCCTTTTCAACTCTGCTGGCTTCTTCAGGAAAAAGGAGGGAAGGGTGGAGCAGCGGAAGGTGAAGGGGTGACGGCAACCACAGGGCAACTGCGATGCTTGACGAGAATGCTGTCGATCGTCGGTGCATGGTACGGGCCTCCTTTCTCTCTTCATCGCTTCTCTCTCTTTTCTGTTTCTTCTTTTTCTTTTTTCTTCTTCTTTATCTTCTTTTTCTTCTTCCTTTTTTTTTTTTTTTTGTCTAGGTTGGGAAACGGAAGGCAGAAGGAGGGAGTTGGAACAATTCGACTCGTGCGTGGAGTGCGGGGATGAAGCAGAGTTTGTGTGGATACGGCTGGGAGTAGGGTTCGAAGATCTGGGTTTGGGTTCGGTTGGGGGGGGGGGGGGGGGTTGGGATGGTTGGGGTTGGATTTGGGCAGGGGTTCGGTCCGGGCTTGGTGTTTGGTTGGGGTTTGAGATGGCCATGGGAGATGCAGTTGGGGAACTATAGGGGTTAAGGTTAGGGATAGGAGGTGTCGGGTGAGGGTTCTGTGGGGGTTAGGGTTTTCGTGGTGATGGGAGAAGGGCTCGGGATTGGTTGGTGAAGGGAGGGGAATGATTTTACTGGTCTGGGTTGGGGTTGCCATTGGATTGTGTGGTCACTGCTTGTCGAAGGGGTTTGGATGAAGGAGATGGGATTGCGTTTGACGAAAGGGTTGGCAGTGAGTAGGGGATGATGGGGTGTGATTAGTGTTTGATGGTTTTAGGTGAGGGGTTATGGGATCTCGGGATTTTGGAGAAGAAGGATTCGGTGGGGTGGGGTGTTATTAGGGTTTGGGGATGAAGGTCGATGGGTTTAGTGGGCAAGGGGTTTGGTTTATTGGGTGGTTGAGATAGGGAGGGGTTTTGGTGGTGTAAGGATGGTTCAGCAGAGGGGGTCGAGAGAGGGGGTGGAGGATAAGGATGACGATGATGAATGATGATGGATGGATGACAGTAATGAAAAGAAGGAGATGGGGATATCGGGTTACCTCTTGATTGCGATCGGAGTTGCAACCGGAGAACCGATCTCTGCTTTGATACCAATTGACACAGCATAGGGAAGAAAAATAGCCAACGGGCTATTTTCCAAGCCAAAGGCTTAGGATAAACAATCTAGGCCTCACACCAAAGATAGGAATTCAACCCACGGGGGAGAAGAAAATTGAAATCTTATTCAAAATAATGTAGTCTATCCCATGAGAAGGGATTACATCTGTTTATAGATAAACTACTCCCTAAATAAGGAAATAATCTAGCTCAATTCAAATAAAAAGTCCTAATTCAAATATAAATCTAATTTCTCAAACTTCATAAAGCAACTATTAATAATAATTTAATCTTCATTGTTGGGCTTTGGATTTGGGCCCAATGAGCTCGCCAATCATGGATTTGGCCTACATAAAAAAACCTTGATTGAATTATGAATTCAAAGATTTCGTCCGAATAGGATGAAATTTGACAAAGGCGAAGATTTTTCTCTTTTTTCATTTTTCTTTCCAGTTAGCTTTTTACCAATATGCCACCATTAAAGTTGAGTATGAATGAATTTTTTTTTTTCCATTTAGAAGTAAGGGCTTTTATTTTTAGCTCTTTGGGCCTTGAGAAGCTGAAAGTGATTCACTTCGTTAGGCCACTTCTCTGTTCTAATTCTACTTCATTTTGATATTCACTTATTTGGAATGTACATATAGCATATTACATTTTTGATTTAGAAGAGTAAATTAAATATATATGGTTCATATAATATTTTTGCTTGTTCTTTTTCAAATTTTATTATACAAAATGAATATTTTTTTTCTTGGATTTTGTGAAACATAATTTTCAAAATGAGATACCAAAACACAAAAATGTTTTGGTTTGGAGTCAAACTGAGTCCAAAATGAAATTAATAGGCATGGAAATTGCTTTCCTCATTGTCAAAGAGACAACATTTAGTGCTGACAAATTGGCAAATCAATCCATTGCCTTTGTAACACAGTTATAGAGGGAAATTCACAGCCATCAGGTAGATAAGGGTCTAGGCCCTCGTACCCACAAAAACCTAATGGAAACAAGAGCCCTTCTCCACCTATTTTATTCTCCTATTTGCTTGTCTAGTTTGATTTGTCCCTGTCCCCTTCTTTTACTAGTGTGGGTTGCTGGGATCTCTCTATCTGGTATTGGTCTTGATTGATTTAACATTTTCCAAAAGTGCTAGGGTTAAAAATAACTAAAAAAAAACCATTCTAAACATTTCTTATTAATTTCATTTTAGGTTTAGGATTTTGGTGATACTCTGATTCAAATATATATATATATATATATATATTTCCTAGAACGGCGGTGTTACAATAGCTCCACTTGCAACTGCCCATCCATGATTAAACAAATTTATGCTTCAAGGAGGGTAGGTCATTTACAATTTATATTTATATTTCTTTGTCTTTCCCCTTGCCATTTTGAACAGGGTTTTGTTCCCTTGTTTTTTCTGTCATATCCACACAATTAGGCATGCGAGTAACTTGAATGGGTACATGAACATGCCTTGCTTAATCATTATGGCTACAAATACTTTTGAGACTACACTGACAATTCAAGAACAAACTTTGGCACAATAAAAACGGTAGAAACTTTGGCACAATAAAAACAGTAGTCAGTCAACAGTGTGAACATCCCAACAGCAAGAGATAAAGAAAATCTCACAGAATGGCACAATCCAACAATATATATATATATATATATATATCAGCATAAATTCTTACTTAAGCAAATCAGTGTCAAGCCTGCAATGAATGTCAAGAGATTTAGACAAACATTCCAAACAGATCGCAATATGAACTTGATCTGCTAGGTTCTTTACTCAAAAATACAACAGAAAATAGGAAGAGCACATCTAATGGATTCAAATGTTAGGGATTTTAGTCTGTATAATTCATAAGCATATAACTCCTAGTAATATATTAGCCTCGAAAACAGGAAAAAATATATTGAAACTTCCTTGCCCCATTGCTAATTTATAAGATTATCTTCAAACCTGTACAAAATCAAAACAGAATTCTTTCAAATAGGCTGGATGCTGGTGCCCACATGTGTGGAATCACAGAATGGCCCAAGCACAGAGTAAGGCCCATGCCAAAACTGCATGGACTATATGGGGTCCAATCATAGTTCTTGACCGAGCCATGTCCATCATGAGTATCGGGCTTTGGTTGTAGGATGGTGGCTGCATCATTTGATGGATAAAAATGCATTTCTCAGACCACTAACGCATGATTGCTAATATGAACTAGCAGAACAGAATAATTATAAAAAAAGAACAATATGAGTAACATGTCACAGATGCAAAAGTGAATTTAACCTGCAATTAGATCAACAGTCACAAATTTGCAACGTTGTAACTTATAAAAACTGTGACAATGGAACAAGTCTCACCATCACCATTATACAAAAACTTGGTGAACGTGTGCATATTCTCCACTCCAACAAGGGATGAAGTAGATACAGCTAAGCTTTTCTTGAAGAAATACCAACAAATGATAAAAGTGGAAAAAGCACTACTCGAATATTAAAAGAAAGTTCAAGTACTTCCAAATCTACATGACATGTATCAAATAGCCATAATGTCAAAGTTTCCAGTAATTCAAGATGCTTATTGAAGTAAAAGAAAATCAGCACAAAGAATCTTCTATTGCAAAACAAGGTACCTGTGTCACCAATAGAGCTTAGGTCCTTGCAAATGCGTGCAAACTCTTGTGAAGGCATCTTAACAATTGACTGATACTCTGCTTCAGGAATACCCAAATGTTCACTCTTGATATCCATCAATTTCATTTCAAAGTCTGCAATCTTATCTTGACCTGAAAATTTTGAAATCAAGGAAGGGGATGAGGGTTTTTTTTTTTTTTTTTGGATTTTCTTCATATTCTTATGAAGATAATACCATAGCATGACAAAAGAAAAGAAGACCTTCTAAAGGACTTTCAATGGACTCCCAATTACCCGACCACTAGAGAATCTGAGTAGAAAATGGGGTACGGATGTTCTCATTGTCGCAAAATTGAGGTTGCAGGATCAAGTCACATAACCAATAAAAAGGGTGGTGGGGGCATGGGCCAAATTATGGACTCATTTGATAATTGGATAAAAAATCTCCAAATTTGTCCACATGGCTTCCCGAATCTCTGGTCTCTACGCTCCACCACTAGGTTTCTTTATGAGTAAATATTTCTTTTGTCTCTCCAAGCACCTTTTTCACAACCCTTCTAATACAATCAACCATTTGGTTCCACATCATTATAGTTTCTTCCTCCAAATTCCATTCTTCCCAATATCACCTTGTGCTTAAATGTTGTTGTCTTTTCTCATTTCAAATTCTCCCAACTTGTTTTAGGGTCTTCAAAGGACAGAGTACCAGGGGTAGGTATGTATAGCATGAACTCAATTTATAATAATTCCTAAGAAAACACACCAAAAGATTCAAATGCAACTACAATGGCAATGAGTCCTCAATTAGCAATGATTAAATTAGTTTTTCAAGAAAACAGGGCATTTACATCATACCATAGTGAATAGTCCACGCTAAAATTTTTACTTTTCCACATGTCAAGCTGCCAAATTCCATGTCCAAAAGCCAAATCAAATTTCCACTTTCTTTCCCAACATAATGAAAAATGGTAAAGAAATTCAATCAGAATGACTTGTATTTCTTGCCCTTCTTCCAATGAACAGGACTAGTTGATCTTTTGCCTTATGGAATGTTAGACTTAGAGGTTACCCAGAAGAATTTGTTAAAAATAAGGTTTTCCACGCTAGAGTAAGGTAATATGATTGAGGGAGGAAGCAATATTGTAATTTCTACATGTTTAGAGCCCTCGCCATTAGATTTACTCAGTGAATGAACAGGTAAGAAGACCTCATTACCCATTTACCAGAATTGACTCATCGGTAAGATGTGGAAAGGAAGTTATACTATTATAATATGCATAAATGAACAACAAGAACATGTTTTATTTGGTTGTTTTGTTCCACTAAGAGATATCCCTCACAGACTGCTGTGTGAGAGGTAAAACTCCAAGTCCCTTGTGGATAGTGTAATGGAAAGCTCAATTGTGGATATGAGTTTGAGGGAAAAATCATTTCAATCAGATCATCACAACCATTGATTTAGGACCTCAAGCTCAAGGGCTTCTTAGTTAGAACTTTTATGAAATTTAATCCAATGTGCAGTATAATCCAATGGTGTCAAAATTGGGTGAGTGTTAGGGGTGTTGAATTTAATCCAATGGAAGAGGTTAATGAATGTGAGTGAGTTAAATATGTGGTGGTTGAAAAGGTACCTCTCACACAAATCATGGGAGTAAATTATGTATAGATGAACAACTAGAACATGTTTTATCCGTCTGTTTCAATTAAAACATGCTTAAACTCTGAACAATAACAGGATACTACTATTCATTCCATAATCTTGATCCCATCTGAAACAGAATGTTAAAAATCTTTCCAAATGGGTCATTAACCAAATTACGCGCTACCGATCTTCACCTCCGCGCATTTCATGCATCATCATTTCCAATTAAAAGAGAGATTAAACAACTGCCCCCACACAGATCTTCACTTCAAATCCACTGAAAAAACAAATGCAATGCTTAAAAACCCTAGCAATTCAACACCGAAAACACGAACGAGCCCTAATCCTTCAGCCAATTCACAAAACCCCTAGATGGGGGGGGCAGTACAACTCCATCGATTTCACGGATTTTCACAAGTTTCAACCTAAATTTCAAGAAAGCTCAGATGATTCAAGCAATCAAACATAAAAGAGAGAAACAAAACGCACAAAGCAATACAAGAAGATGGAGGAGATGGAGAGAGAGAGAGAGAGAGAGAGAGAGAGGTGATACGGACGGGGGCTTTCGAACATGAAGGTGACGGTGTCGGCGCCGTCGTCGGCTTTGATGGTGATGATGTCGTCGTTGCCGGCGCATTTGAGGAGCTTGGAGACGTGGTTGAGGTTCATGCCCATGGAGAGGGCGCGATCGCAGCGGAAGTGCTCGAAGCCGTCGGATCGGAGGAGGAGGGCGACGAGGGCGACGTGGCTGGAATCCATGGCCTGGAGGGAGAAGCCGGAGGTGGAGCAGTCGAAGTTGGCGTCCGTCACCAGATCCTTGATCGCTTCCAGAACCTTCTTCAGCAGGCTCCCCTGCACCAATCTCAGCTCCAGCATCTTCTTCTTCTTCTTCTTCTTCTGCTCTTCTTCTCACAGACGAAAAGGAACAACAACAACAACAACAATAACAAGACGTTTTAGAGTGGCGGGAAAAGCAGATGAGGTGAGAATTGCGAGGGAAGGAACAACGATTACGGGTTTTGATTCAGTTATAGGGTTTTTCTTCATGGAGCAGTAGGGCCCACAATGTGTCATTTTTAGGGTTTTTATATGGGTAGGGCCCAACATAGTCTGAATAAGCGCCTTTTTTTTTTATGAGAATTCCTACAAGGAATTTGGGTAGTTGAAGTTTTGAAGACAAGATGTTATATTTTGCCTTGTGATATTTTTAAATTTTTTGTTTCTTTACAAGCATTTTTAAATTTCATTTACTTAAAAGGTCTTAAACAGCTTTGAGAATTTTAAATTTTCATTTGCTTTATTTCTTGTTGAAATTCTTAAATGCTTAAGTACAAAAGAACATACGAGAATTTCACTATATTTGAAGATTTTAAAATTCTTTAAATACAAATTTTTTAAATTCTAGCAAACGAACAGGCCCTAAAAAATTTGACCTTTAATTTATGGTCACTAAACAATCATCATGGGTGTTGTCGAGGGGAAATGAAAATTTTGGGTTTGAACATTCAGGCCAGACCCTGAGTCTCCAAAAAGCTAGTGGTATTCAAACATGTTTTATCTCAGTTGTAAGGTCTTGCTTTTCAGAGCTTTTCCTTTTGATGTACATACTGGGAGGACCATTTGCTTGATTTCATTAATCTAATCAAGCAATGAACTCCAATTAAATGAAATTTGTTATAGCATTAATATAATTATATTTCATGATTTTGAGTGGTTTAAATCGGTAAGGTGGATCCCACTTATTGCTTTTTCAGTGTATATTGTTGTGATCTGGCTGCTTCTCAGCTGAGTAGGGATATGTGCTTGTGAGGCACCTCATGTGTAGCAAAATTAATATTAGCCTGGGAGTACTTTTGCATAGTTTCTATTCATCAGTCCTCTCTTTCTCACATACGTTCAACATGGGCTGTGGTGAACATGTTCTATTAGGGGAATTAATTTTGACGAACTTGTTTGGTAGTTTTCTATTTTTTTTCTTGTTCTTTTTCTTTTCTTTTTTAAATGAGCATATATTCATTAAAGAGAGAGGAGAAAACAACTAAAAATAGATGACAAAACCCAGACAAAAATGGTGTCTTAGCCCGTGGTAAGACATGTGGGTTCTCACTTGTTGCTGATCAACTTTGGACATGCCACCTTCTCTCGATGTATTACCACTAGAATTCTAAAGCCAAATATTGTAGTCAACTGAAATTAAATAAATAACCTAAAGCCCCAAGCACTAAAATGAGCATTTGTGATCCTTAAATGCAAGAGATTGGTCGAGCTTGCTTATTTACGCTCCTAGATCTTATAGACCAACAAGGTGTTTCCAAAGTTTCAAATAGGAAGCCAAATGAAAACTAGAAATCGAACTTGTGTGGGCCCAATCTATGATGAAAACCCGCCAAAATAAAACAAACCCATCCATACCGGACCAGTCCAATCAACTCTAACCATATTGCTAAAGACCACATTGTTAGAACCTGTGCAGTGGATCGCGGTGGGCCAGAATTAATTTGGATTCATTGCACAATTCGAAAATAATCACAAGAGATAGGTAGGCCACTCATCATCGCAATGGATCATTAAAGAACTAAAACAAATAATCCTCGCGATCCAGCAATACAATCACAAAATTGGACAGATCGCACGAATTCACTCCTCACGATCTAGCGCTTTAGATGATCACCACGACAACTACGATTAATCAAATAGGCCATGATCATTCCCTTCATAAATATGGCAAACCCGAAAATGGTACTATGGTAATTGATTAAGTGTGATGTGGACTGGTTGTGATTTTCTACTTGGAATCAAGAGCAGTAACCACATATTTATAAAGGATAAGCCTTAGGGGCCAATAAAGATCCTTGCTTGTGGGTAAAGCAAACTAGTTTCCTAGGTCAAGTAACCCTTCTTTGGAATTAAGTAATTTCACATATGGGTCGGATTTAGGCCAACATGGCCCAAGTTCAAAACATATAATCGATCATAGATAGAAAACCATATGAAAAAAAAACGTCACTTGTGTCGTAATGAACTTTTGGACAAGTGCATATACACGCACATGATGTTTTTGCGAGACAGAATGAAAAAGAAAAAACAAAATGATTGAGGGAGGTCTAGATATGATGGAGAAGAGGGTGCCAACCCACAGAATATGTAATTTTTACAGAATACACACACCTCTCACAATTGTTTGCATTTTTTTTTTAATCCGAATTGAATGCATAGTTCTTAATCCCTAAACATTCAAGCAACAAACATGATCGAAATGATGAAGCCCAATCAATTAGAAAATATATCAGCTCAACCCAACTGCCGAGCCAACTGACTTGTTCTAGCAATTTATCTTGGAGAACCCTACTGCATGGTTTGGTTATTTGATAAAGGTGAAATCTTTTGACAATCTAAACAAGCCCTCATATCCTATCATGGCTATGAATATAGGTTGAGGAGGTGGGCCTCACAAGATGAGCTGGGCAACAATTATAGTCCTATCATGGCCAGCCCTAAAATTTTTGGGGCCTAAAGCAAAATTCAACGATGGGCCCCTATATATATTCATATAAAATTATAGGTGTAATAATAAGTAGTCAAAATATTACATCATTTGCTAGTATCGACACAAAATCTAAACACGCACTCTGAATTGGAGTGCATCACCCATCACGGCGTTGATGGCTCTTATAATCTCATTACTTCTTTTTTTTATTTTTCTATTTTCTAAAATCTCTCTTACTTCTAGACTTGACCTTCCTTAATTCCCATGATACACAATCAAATCGATCAATCAAATCTCTTTTTTTTTTGTGTAATTTTGGACTAATTTGCTATCTCCATTTAGATTTAGGATCAACCCATTTTACTTTTTGACTTTTGAACCTACACTATAAGGCCTCTTGTTTAGAATCGGGCTTTTTATTCTTGAACCTAGTATAAAAAGTTAGCTAAATATGGAGCACATATTATTTTTTATTAAATTAGGGCACCCAAATGTCACTTTGCTGCACTTTGCTCAAGGCTGGCCCTTTTTCATTCCACTCGATTGTTTCTCAACAAAGATGCTAACAGCACAAATGCGATAGAATAAGATGGACCACACATTTAGTTATTATCATGCATCATCTCCTCGTTATCCTGTCATTACATCAATCTATATGAGGACCTTACTAAGCCTAAGTTATTTATTCTGAAGAAAACCCTTGTAACCCCTTTAGTAATATTCTTAAGAGAGTGGATTTATTTGCAAAAGCTGAGTAAAAACCCTAAGTATATTAGCATGTCTAAAAAACGAGACCTCTCTTACCCATTATGCAAAAACCCTAGCCCCACCTCTTGCGTTCATCTCCCACCTTCTTGCTTTCCTCTTCTACCGTTAGAAAGGGAGAGAGCTTGCCTTCCACCATTGGAGAGGAATAAGCACCCCCATCTCCTCCTCTATCATCCATCTCACCATTTTCAAGCTTTGTTGTTTAGAAAGTCTTATTTCTCATCTATATAACTTATTAAGGTAAAAACCATTTCCCCCTCTTCTATTTCAAGTTTATTTAAATAAAAGGAAGGCAAATCCATGATAGGTATTAGGATTTTTTGTAATTGGCTAATTCATACAATGGATAAAACTTGAGTTCAGAATTCTGTATTTTATATTGTTTAAGTATGGACAGTTGATCACACCGCAAAAAGTGTTAAAATTGAAGAAAATCAGAAAACAAGGCACATATTAGAGCGGACATGCTTATGCGCTCAAGCAGGCCTAAACAGAAGCAACCACGCTAAAGCCCATGAAGATAGTGCTTAAACTTGATAGATGGATCACAAATAACTGAATGCGCAAAGCACGCATTCGAGTGGGCGCTCACCTATACTCAAGCTTACATGCGGCAGAAGCCTACTAACCTACATGGATTTGTTTCCTATTTGTACCAAACTTACCTTTTTTAGTTATATTTGTTTTATAACCCTAAGGCACAAATTATGGGCTATAAAAATAGGGTTTCTTTCAAACGTAAGGGACACAACACATCTTTTCCATAATTTGAGTAGAAAATTCATTGGAAATTTCTTCTAGCGCTTTAATAAGAGATTGAGTTAAAGGCATCAAGTTTTAGAGTTGATGCTTCTATTTCTTTATAAGATATTTATGGCTTCTACATTTATGGAAAAGACTGTTCTCTCACTCTGGAGATTTATTCGTAATGGAGATCAAAGCGCTAATAGTAGGGCACTAAGAAATTGCGCTTCGAGGATTCTAGCAAAAGCATAGTAAATGCATCTATTACACAACATGCTGTATAAAAGAATCATATTAATTATGCATCAAAGAGTGAGTCTAGTCCTAAATATGCACAAGCACCCACATGTCATCACAGTAGAATAAAAGAATACGTCCATCTCTATTGCAATAGGCTGAAAGCTATGTGAAAATATAATCAATTGAAAACTCAATTGTCCGCACCCACATCAAGTGCAATCTGGGTTAAGAAGGAAGACTTCCTATCTATTTTGATTCATATTAGACTAAAATTCTTTTATTCACCAGTGTATGTACCAAAATTCATTGGCCTTTGATCAAGAAGAATCAAGCTCCCAACCCTAGTGCTGATATGAGAATATCATTAAGGGAGAGTAACTATTGAGGGAGAGCTACTGTTGGATTCTGATTAACAAACATTTTGCATGTTAACAACATAAATTTATCAATTATGGACAAAAAGGGAGAGAACGAGCTATTAAAGGGGAGTATTGAAGATAGGCAGAGTTGAAGATGGTATTTCAAATGATACATATTTAGTTATTCAATTTGTTGCAAAACTGATAGTACAATAATTGTTGCAAATTTCAACTTACTCAATGTATTTTTGGATTTATTTTTAGGTAGAGTGAATGTGTAGGAAGTTTTATATATGAATTATTAAAGGGGGAAATTGTTAGGATTTTCTGTAATTGGCTACTTTGTATCGTGGACAAAACTTGAGTATAGAAATCTGTATTTTATATTCTTTAAGTATGGACTATTGATCGTGTTGCAAAAAGTACTGAAATTGAATAAAATTAAAAAACAATGCACACATTTGAACAGACATGCTCATGCGCTCGAGCGGGCCTAGACAACGGCGACTGTGCTCAAGCCTATGAAGACCATGCTTAAGCCTGACAAACGGATAGCAAATAATTAGATATACAAAGCACGCGTTCATTCAAGTGGACACTAACCTGCGCTCGAACGAGCATGCTGCAAAAGCCTATCACCCTATATGGATTTATTTTCTACTTTTGCTAGACTTACCTATTTTGGTTAGATTTGCTTTCTAACCCTAAAGAGCAAATTATGAGCTACAAAAAAAGGGTTTTTCTCAAACCTAAGGGACACAACACATGCTTCTTCATAATCTGAGTAGTGAATTCATTGAAGATTTCATTTAGAGCTTATATGAGAAATTAGGCTGAAGGATTTATATTTTAAAGTGGGTGCTTCTACTTCTTTGTAGGAGATTTGTGGCTTTCATATCTACGTAAAAAATTTTTTTATCGAAGTAGAGGTTGGTTCGTGGTGGAGATCAAAGCACTAAGCACTAATGGTAGGGCACCGAGGGACTTCGTGTCAAGGATTCTAGTAAAAACCATTACAACACCTCCTGTTGAGGGATTGATTATAGAGTTGTGAGTATATCACATACTAAGGAAGTTAATGATTGATTTTATCCACTTTAGACTCATGGTTTTTTTCCAGTTAGGCTTTTACGTTAAATTGTATGTTGTTTTCTTCATGTGGTTGATTACTTTTATTTTTCCGCTGTATGAAAGTAGTAATCGAACTGCAATCCAGATGAAATCCTAGGCGTTAACATCTTTAAATAGTTATGCATCTCATCATCCTCATATTTTTCTTATTTCATTTGCATGGTTAGGGTTTGCTTTGGCTTAGAAATTTGGGGGTTTTGCTTCTTAAAGCTTGAATTAAGGAAAAGCATTAATCAAGGCAATTATAAGTGAGGGTTAGTGGTGTGAATATTCTAAATCTCAATCTCCTAAGTAAAATGTATGCTTAATGTTGATTATTATCTTATTTATGATCTTAAGAAATGAAAATGGTGGTGATAAATATACTAATATTGGAATGAGAAATAACAGTTTTCATGTAAGTAAAGATTGGAATGATTATGAGGAGTCTGGGCCTCATAAGCGATCTTCAAATAAACCCAGTGGGATGTTGAACTTACAATTACATGTCTTATAGTTGCAACTGTGAGAATTTCACTTACAATTGACAACTGTAAGAATTTCACTTATAATTGACAACTGTAAGAATTTATCTTACAGTTGCCCATTTGTGTCCCAGGCAGGGCATTCTTTTGGTGACTTATGAGTGGATGAAAAACAATGATGGGTGGCAAAAGAATGTCATGCCTCATGAACCCACTAGCTTATGAGTGGATGAAAAACAATGATCAATAGGCTATAGTAAGAGAACACCTCATAAATCCCTACGACCATGTAGGGCCTTCACCTATGAAACCCTATATCTAATTATCACGTGACTAATGAAAAATAGATTAATTTAGATGATTCGCTTAGTTTTGATGCCATGCCTTTGTGCATGGGTACAAGGAGACGCGGTGTTTGTCCTTAAACACAATACAATGTCAATGACAGTAGCGCATGACAATGGGACCCTTGTAGTGACACCAAATTGAGAGGCTAGGGAGACGGGCATCATAGTGTATGATTAGCTAATAACTATCCTTGGACTAAAACATTTTAAAAACCATGCATATTGTCATAATTCCTTCATGATCTTCTCATTTTCTCACTTGCGATATTACCTTATGTTTCCTACAAAACTATTGTCGCTATTATCTATCTTGTTACATCAATTTGCTGCTAAGTACAATGTTATCCTATGAATGCAAGTACATTACGCAAGTAAGCACGCAGATAATGACTTATGATTGGTTATCCTTAAATTCTTAAGTTTAGCACCACTAAGCTCAACTCTTATGAGGTTTTCGAGCCAAGTATGAGTTCAAATTTATATAATATATGATTTTTGCCTCTATTGTAATAGTGTATATATTAGGAGTGAGTCAATGCACTCTGCAGGAGTTCAAGATCGTTGCTTGATTCCTAGTATGTTTGCTAATGTTAAATGCTCTCTGCAGAGCGAATATAGTAATGTGGATTGCCAATTAGACAATATTTCATTTATTTATGATTCCTCTTAATTCATGTTTTTCTTACAAAACATGCATAAATTAAGATAATTGCCCTATTTATTAGCATGCCTCTAATTTTAATGATAATAGTACACTATACATTAACGTTCATTATAATTACTAAACATGGTGCTTAAGGTATTACAGGACCCGGCAAGCATACTTCCTTGAGTTGTCGCAGGAGGATGCCACACCAGTACCTCCAGTAGAGGATGCTTTAGATTCGGAGGAGGTTTTCAGATAGCAACTTATGAGAGCGTTACAATGATCTTTGGCTAGGCTTTGGACTGAGTAGTCCTTTTTTGCATCTCATTGCATTATGCCCTTACACTCATTATAATTGTATGACATGTATTTCGATCTTAAAACCAATGATTTTATACACTTACTACTCATGCCTTCATCACTTGCACTTCAGCCCTGTTGGCCATTTATCTTTAGTATGCTTACCTTGGAACTTTAGTATGCATGGATTTTAAAAAAGCTTTAGTTAATTAGATTTCTATATGAACTACTAAATAGGTGATTATTGATGCTCCCTCTTTAGTATACAGAGTTATATAAGTGTACGATAGTGCACTTGCCTCCGCAACTTTATTGACATATAATGCGTGCTTAATAATCTTCCGTGCACATGAAGTTTATGTTTTCTTCCCTTCAAGTAATTCAATGCACTATGGCTTAGTGTGGATTGTCATGGGATACGGATGCCACGTCACAAGTCTAGCATTTTTACCCTAATCATGGGCCTGAGGTGTGACACTTCTTGATAAATTCTTACTTGGATTTATACAGGCTTTAAACACTTGGGCTCATTTTTCACCTAGATCAAGATCAGGGTAGCTTGACTACGCTGTCAACATCCCCTAAAACAATGTAGTTTGTAATATTTTTTCAGTGACAATTGATTTACCCATGAATACAGTAATGACACTTTTACATGTACCCTAAATCGAAGGTTGTTTGAACATTTTATAGAAAGATGGTTATCCATTTGACAACCTCTATAACATTTCAATTTTCTAGTGTAATTTGGGAGCCTTCTTCTTTTGTTGTTATTATTCTTTATTTTTTTATTTTCCTTTTAATTTTTTCTTCCTTGTTTATTACTCTAGAGGTTTGTATTTTATCTCCTAAAAAAAATGGAATGAAGGTGGTGGCTCAGTTAGTTTGAGACTTGGATTTGCTCCCCAAGATCTCAAGTTCATCCCTCTCCCCTTGCGTTATTTGGTATTATGTGTGCGGCCATATATGTGCCCCCTTGAAAATAGTCCTTGCTCTCTCCCGGGTAGGAGGCCAAAGGTAATAGAATAGTTTAGATTGAATTAGGATAAATATTTTAAGCACTAAAACTTATGACATACCTTTTCCCTATGCCACTCATTTCCAATAAAGATATTTTGATTGCAATTTAAATATATAAATTAATAAATTATTTAAAAATTAAACTCATCATAGTTATCACAAACGTAAAATTAAAAATAAAGATAAACATATTCCATCAATGAGCCAAATTTTAGTTTACTTATTTTGAGAATGAAAAGACATAAGTCCCTCTTGTTTACAAAATTAATACCGTCTAACTTAAATCTAAATTATGTAGCTACCTAAATTGATTAAAAAGTTTAAGAAACATATAAAAAATATCTTTTATATTATATATGTATTAAGCAATATGCTATTTTTTTTATATGTACATAATTTAAAACATATATAAAAACAAGAAGTAAAAGAAAAACATTTGAAATGAAAATTTTCGTAATATATATATGTTTCGACATGGACTTACGCACCACTAGCATCAATAAGCTCAATTTTCTGCAACAATACAACAATAAAAGCTTTCTAAGAAAATGAAATAAAATGTAGGTGAGGGTGGGAGACCAATACTGGAAAATAAATGATAGTTATGAATTGAAATGAAAGAACATTTTTATTTATACTAGCGCTAGAGGCCCATGCCCAACATGGGCCAGAAAAGAATATATATATATATATATATTCTAATAGAAAAGCAAATATATATATATGTGCATATCAAAGAAAATATAAACAAAAATCTTAAACTATTAACAAAAACACTTTATAGAAGAAGTAGAATGAGGGGAGGAGTAAGGGAAAGATAAACAGTTGGATTGAATAGGTGGGCCCACAAGAATTAACTCCACATGTACTAAGATGGACCGTCACATCTAAGTCTTAAATGGTTCAGATCATTTCTCCAGCATGGGGAGTATATGCCAACTATGTGAGCAAAATTTGCAAGACCAAAACCCTAAGGTGGGGAGGATGTAAGAATCCCATCTCTAAATTTTGGCAAATTCTAATCTTAATCATGGTTTTGAACTTTTATGGGCTCCATTCATTTCTTATTTTTCAGTCATGATATTACTGCTTTTATTTAATTAGTTATATATTTATTCATGAATTAACACATGTGATCCCCATCACACACTAAAATTTGAGGGTCCCAAGGGCCTTAGATCTCAGGGCATGACAGATCCTATGAAAAATATGATTGGAACCATGAAATCTAAATATTGGCCTCATAGAATGATAGAGCCTTTAGTCTCCCTTCCTTTTGAGTTGTTTCTATTGGTAATTTTTAAGTCATTTCAAGCAACGGGGTTTTTTTTTTATCCAAGCAAATCTCATCTTCATAATATAATCAAGGTCATTCCATCATAATATGGCATGGCATAGATATCTATGAAAAAAAGAAAAAGAAGAGAAACTCTTATAATAGAAAGGTGTAGAAGAAGGATTATAATGAGAGAAAGACATTAGAGATGGATTAGATAAAAAAGGGATTTGCAAGAAGAGATTTTAAGAAAGTTTAAAATTAAGAGAGGATAAAGGTAGAAGACTTCTTTAAATATGAATATGCCACTTGTCGCTCTCTCATAGAGCCACTTGTCGCTCTCCTGCAAGGGGCTATTGTTATTATATATATCACTAGCGCTTTAAGGCCCGTGCCCAACGCGAGCCATGAAAAAATAATAATTAAGTCTTATTAAAAATTATTATGAATTTAAATAAAATATTAATGAACATTATGATAATTATTTTTGAATAGAGATGATGGAGGCTGTCCTCTCGAAGTCTACATATTTTTTAGAGAAAGAAAATGACTAAACTCGTTATGTCTTAGCATGCTCTGCTTGATAATTATATTTACAACATACACCACTGGAACAGTCTTCTTCTCATTCTTCTTCTTCTTTTATACCATCTATACTATTGCTAGCCATGCAAGAACTTTTCTTCTTCTTCTTCTTCTTCTTTTTGTTCTTCTTCTTTGATACTACTTCTATACTACCACTAATGCCATGTAAGAACTCATTACTTGAACCGGCCATGGTTCACAGTACACCCATTTTGAACCAGTGGTTGTAAAATTTTATTTTGGTTTGAATTTGATGGTTTCATCGTCTAGCACTTTTGTATTTCTTAGAAACCTACTCCAGAGAAAATTGCTAGACAAAAGTTCAGACTATTGGTATTCAAATCTATATGTTTGCCATTCAGTCTAGAGCTAAACCCATTCAAACGGGCCTATTTTGCAAAGTGCCAGACAAAGTTCAAAGACTACTACAGCATATAGCCAATTGAGAAGAAAGCCATCATTACAAAAACTTTATGCAAATTTCAAATATTCCTAGAACAATAAAAAAAGGAAAGCCATTATTATGAAAACTTCATTCAAATTTCAAGATAGACATAAAAATATACTACAATTGGTGAACAAAACAATAAAAAAAGAAAGTCGTCATTACAAAAAAACTGCATGGAAATTTCAAACAATCCCATACAAAAAACATATAATAAGATTGCAGATTTAGGCCTTCCATACAAAAACGAACAGAGAGATGTAGAGTAGATGCAGTTAGAATAAGTTTTGCAATAGAGAGAGGAATCGCTAGGGAAGGAAATAAATACGAAAGTTGTAGGTTATGCTTGCACATTGCAATAGAGAGAGGAATCATAGGCAGTGCTTACACTTTGCAATGGATAGAAGAATGGCAGGCATTGCAATAGATAGAGGAATTGCATGCAGTGTTTAAATCAACTGAGCCACTGCCTTAACGATATGCTAATGAAAATGTAGACATGTATTCTATATAGGATATGATGTTGATTACACATGGATTCGGCGTATGGATGCTACAATAACCAAACTTAGCCAGACGGCTTTAATAAAATGGACTGTGAAATTTTTCAAAATTGCTATGGCCAGATCAACATGTCGAATGGACAGGCCAGCCAAAGCCTGGGTGATGGGCTAGGCCTAAGTAATGGCTTGGTTATCCAATCTTGACTTGCATTAAATTGATCATGCATTGCCAGTGGCTAGGACATGTTGGGCCCTGCTAAGTTCAACAAAGTCAAGGTCAATACCTATTAAAAAATAATTATATTTTAAAATAAAACCATTAAATCAATTGTAAAAATATTATGTGGTAAAAATATTATATCCCTAGAGTCTCATTAGAATATTAATAAAAAAAAGTTAGATCATTTTTCCTTTAATCCAGAAGCTCAACTTAAGAGGAAAAGAAATATTATATGGTAAAAAAAATAGATAAAATAGTTCAATGTACAAGAATCATTTTGTTAACCAACCCTCTCACTATAAAAAAAAATTGATCAGTTGGAATTGAATAGAAAAGAAAATAGACCAATGTCCAATGTTGTCTATTTGATAAATATATGTAGGTGGGCACCTTGCCTTCCCACTCGTATCTACTGGGCCAACTTTAGGGGAAAAAAACTAAATCATAAAGAGTGTTAAGTTGTGTAGAAAATTTTTAGTATGAGTTTGCATGAGCCAAGCTAGGCCGGGCCAATTAAGGCATATTCAAGCCTGACTCAACTTTAGAAGCATTGGCCTAGGTTTGGCTGAAGCCTGACACAACCTGTAAAATTCAGGCCTGAATAGGTGTAGTCAGATGTCATCTATAGAGAAAAATAAAGTCGTTTGGACCAAGTGAATTTTATTAAGATTTTAGGCACAGAAAACCATGTATTAGGAAAGAATTTAGGAAGTATTAAGAAATCAAAATTAGCAAGTAGTCCTTTAAGGAATGAATAGTCTTAAATAAATTTAAATTTCAAAAATATAAAGGTGATTACTCATGGGAAAAAAAGAAAAAAAAAAGATATAAAAAACTTGGAGATATGAATGAATAGAAGAAAGAAGAAAGAACTTTAAGAAACTTGTGGCCCAATGGAAGATAAAATAGGCAGATGAATATAAAAACATCTCAAGGCCAATACATGGACCCATGCATTAAGAAATTTAATGCATGTGAGGCTTATAATTTATGAATCTCACCGCTTATTTTACTTTTTTTTTATAATAAGTATGGGTCCATCCTATCAGGCCAACCTACTACAACTCAAATCCACTAATACTGGGTTAGACATGGGTTCTATATGCATGGCTTTTTTTCCACTTTCTTTTAGTCATATTAAAAAAAAATTTTATAAATTTGAGTTTCATGAAAGGGCCTCATTGAGGAGCATAGTGAATTCCACACCACTATGAAATTATAAATGTAATTATTTTTGGTGATCAATTATAGTGGGCCCAACTCATCAAGATTTGTTGAGTGCCATAAGAGAGGATTTTTTTATTTTTATAAGTGGGACCATTAATGAGTATACCAAAATAATTTTTACATGTCAAAAAGATGAACCGATTTTGTATCCCCTAAATTAGGGAATGAATTTCAACTTGAGTATATCTAAAAGTCATAGAAACAGGTGAGATGTTATCTTTAAATTAAAAAAGCCAACTGGGCATATTAATTGGATGAGAGAAAGGGACGTTGAGAAGAAAAAAACTCCTAAAGAGTTTACCACAATTTCAAAGCTCTTGGGGACAAACCACTTGGTCAGAGTAGGGTTGTAGGATTCTATTTTTAATGTATTTGCTAATCATGCAAATTGGAAAGTATTAATTTATAATGAAGTAGAAAACCTATTTTTGAGGAAACTGTATTTTAGGCTTAAATTTTAGGGGAGGAGAGTTGATTTGTAATGAGAGATTTTAGAGGAAGATTAGATTTTAGGAGATTAGAGAGAGGAGTTCGCCACTTATCCCCCTTTCATGAAAAGGCTGTGCCACATGTCGCCCTTCTGCGAAAAGGGTATTGTTATAATATATATAATGCTTAAAAAGTAATAGATAATTGACAAATTTCGCTCATCTAATCACACAAAAAAGAGACTTCTTCAAAAGATTTTTAATTTTTTATTTATAAAGGAGGGTTTCCCAACCATGGATAAAAATATCGGCTAATAACAAACCGATATTTGGCTGGGAATTAGTATAGGTACCGCCCAGTCAAATTATTGCCATAATCTCATGATATATCAGTAAATATTTAAAATATCAGCCGAATCTATATATCAGCCGCTATTTTGAAAATATCGGCCATATATCTTTTAAAATGTTTATCTATTTTCGGATTTTTTAATAATTTAATATTAAAATATGATATTTTGAGGATTTCACCACAAATTTGTTTTTAAAGTAAGCATGATTATTGTCTACTTCATGTATAATTACTTCTCATTATTTTTCATGCAATTAGTTTTACATTCTCAAAAATTTTTTTGAATTTTTTAATAATTTAATATTAAACTAAGATATTTTGAGGATTTCATCACTAATCTGTTTTTTTAAGTAAGCATAATCATAGTGTGCTTCATGTATGATAATTTTTTCATTGTTCTTTTATGAAATTAGTTTTCTATTTTAAATTTATTTTTGGATTTTTAATAATTTAATATTAAACTATTATATATTTAGGTTTTCACTATAAATGTGGTTTCTTAATTTTATATAATTGTTGTATAGTTCATATGTGCTAATTTTTTATGGTTCTTTTATTATTTATGTGATCATGTCAATATTTTTTGTATTTGTAAATTTATTTTTGGATTGTTCAAACATTGCATTAGGAAAAAAAATGATGTATCATTTTATGTGTTCTTTTGAGATTCCAGATGCTAAAATGATTTTTCTTAGCTTCTATTATTTTTTGGAGCTTGGCTCATAGGTAAGGCCAAGTGGCAAAATGTCCTAAAGATAATTCAGAGTCATAATTATGGTTTTTAATAAAAAAAAAATCACAACTTCAAACAAGACAGCGACACTAGAAGTCATAATAAAGAGGGACCTATAATTTGATTTATATTTGTTGTTAATGAAAAAAAACATTGTTTTCCAGCCTTTTTATATATTTTGGCTTTTGGGATATTTTTAAAATTTTTTTAATTAAAAAAATTCACACTGCAACCAAAGAGATAGACAAGGAACTGTAACTGATACTACTGCTGTATCGATTTTTGGGACAGACCGATACTACGACAATACCCCTATTTTCATCCATGTTCCCAACCCTTTGGGCCAGACTAATTTCTTCAGAACCAGGGAGAGCCGAGGAAAATTTATTATGACCCTAATGTGGTAGCACAACTCAAACCCGCAACCTTCAAAAGCAAGCTATAGTCCTACACTAGTTGAGCTACCCCTCAGGGTTAATGAAAAAAATAAAATGATAGTAAATGCTACTGTATAAACTTCTTATTTTCTGTTTACCAAACAAGATTTTCCAACTAGATCTAATCGAATAAGATATGGAGTCTTACCAGACTATCTATTTCTAAAAATATTTGTTTCGATCAACTTCATTTGAAATAGATCTATTTTAGACCAATCTATTTCAAAGAAATCAGATTCGCCAAATAAGTCCGAAGACCAACAACAACAACAAGAGAAGAAGGAGACCTTAGAGTGGAGGGAAAAGAGGATGAGGTGAGAATTGAGAGGGAAGGAACAGGGATCAGGGTTTTTGATTGTTTTATAGGGTTTTTCCTCTTGGGGCAGTAGGGCCCACAATGCGTCATTGGGGGTATTGATACCTTTTCCGTTTTACTTTGGAGGGTTTTTTTTATGTGTAAGGCCCACAATATGTTAGGTTGGGCCCTTACATAATCGGACTAAAGAATTGGCCCCTTTGGGTCAATTGAATGGGCCAGGCACGTCAAGGATGGGTAGTTCGATGCCCAGCCCATTAAGACGGGCATATTTATTTACAAATTACATGTGTGCCAAAGTAAAGCAAAGCAAAGTGGATGTTATATATGACACCAAGGCCCTGTTTGGTTCGACTTATCAAAATGTACAAATGCTTTTACGAAATTACTATTAGAAAGTTACTTCTTAATAGCAACTTCTACACTTACCTTTTAACATCATAGTGTTTGGTTAGCTTAACTTCTACGCTTGCTTTTTAACATCACAAGCATGTAGATTTATTTGGTTAGACATATAAAAACCAACTTCAGCATATAATGACTAACAAAAATTATACACATTTTTATAAAATAATTACTCAATATGCAAAAACAATATATGTAAATAAAACGGTCCCACACATAACTATAACTACCTATTGCTTTGAATTTATTGAAGAAAAATATCTACATATTTTCCAAAAAAACTATAACTATGAATGCTAGAAAAGAGAAATTGAATACATATGGTGGTTAAAGGCAACAAACTCTAACAAACAAATATATTTATTCAACTGTAAATAGTTAACTCTATTATCTTAAGAATGTGCAATAAATATCGCATCAGCAATGGCATCCCTCACTTCCCACATATGTTGGCTTTGATCACTATGCAGCATGTCCTCGTCATGGGCCCCATCATTAAATGGCATAGAATGAGGCTCTTCATAATCATTCTCATCATCTCCGGTTGCACTCTCATTATTATATTGATTAAATAATGTGTCCATTATAGCTTTTTGACGAATGAAGTTGTGTACTGCCATTGCTGTGACAACTATATACATCTGCGTTGAAAATGGGTAGGGAGCCATTTCCTTCAAGATTGGGAATCGTGCCTTCAACAATCCGAAGCAACGCTCTATTACATTCCTAAGCGAAGAATGATAAAAGTTAAACAACTCCTCTTTATCTTCGGGTCTAGTACCTCGACGGAAGTCTTGAAGATGATAACGCCGATTAATGTAAGGCCTAAGGAAGCCCCAAGCATTAGGGTATCCCACGTCAACTACGTAGTATTTACCTGTTATATAAAAAAGAACATTTAAATGTTTAAAAAATTAAAAAAAATCATCCGTGTCTTGAAAGCAGAAAATGAATGAGTTTCAATATGACATTCACCTAATGGAGCATGAGGAAAGTTCCACTTTGCATTATACACAGCATCTGCCATAATCCGTGAGTCATTAGCCGTGCCTTTCCAACCAGCACATACAAATGTAAATCGCATGTCAAAGTCACATGCAGCCATAACATTTTGAGTGCATTCTCCCTTTTTACCAGATCGATATGGAATTTGTTTATCTTGAGGAGTTACAGCACTAATATGTGATGGGGGCATCAAATCAAGACGTAAAGCGCGTAACTTGGCCCCAATTTGGATGGATTATCCTTTTCTAAGGTTAATTCATCTTGGATTACAAGATCCACCGTTGGATCATAGCATCGATGAAGATCCATCGTTGGAGGGTTCCCAAGGCATGCAAGTAGAAGGCCCCATCTTGGGATGTGCCAAGGGAGAAGAATTATTGCTGTTTTAATGATGTTTTAATTTTAATAAGGGTCCCAAGTTGTTTGGTTAAGTTATCTAATAAAAGGAGGGTCCCAATATATGTAGTTTTATTTCAATACATTGAGAGGAGGGCCCACAACTTAAATTCCATCATTGGAATGCGTGCAAGGGGGAGTTCTTCTCCCATTCGGCTAGCCCTCTTTTATGTTTCTTTTTATTTCTTTTGTTTTGTTGTCTTAAGTGAGATCTTTACATCTCAGCCGTTGATTAATTAGGGCTGAGTTTTCTTTTCTTTTAATATGTAACTCCATCTTGGAGAAGCCATTATTGATGAATGAAAGAACTCTTCTCTTGCTGAAAGCTTCTCAAGTCTTCTTAAGAGATTTTGGATCTTCCTCGCCCTAGTTGGGAAGTTTGGCGTGAGGCCAAGTAAATCATCTTCTCTAAGGTATTCTTCCTCCTTCTTTTCTTTTGGTAAAGAACATCCAGCCTTTCAGTCCAAAAAACCCTTCTTCTCTTCTTCTAAAACCGGCCTGAACTTGGGTTAAGAAGAGAAGTCATCCTAACAGTCCCAGATCTAAATTTTAGACATCATAAGCCTTATAACCAGATCTGAAACCTCAAGAAATACAGTCCAAATAGCCTGTAGATCTGAACCTAAACCTAGTTTGGACAGATCCGAATATTAATGTGAATCCTAGATCAGTATTGTTAGTAACCAACTGCTAAAATTAATCTAGAACCTCAAGATTACTGCTGCATATCCACATTCAGATCTGAATTGAACCTCAAGATTACTGCTGCATCTCCACATTCAGATCTGAATTTACAACTATCAGATCTGAAATTTGGCTGATTTAAAAATCCTTAGAATGGGCGGTAGTTCTTCTTCCGCAAGATCCATCTCCTGATCTGGGGAACATATTCGCGGGACCGATTTGTATGACGAATCAAACTAAAATACCTATTGCTGAAATTAATATTGCTTTGTGCTGGTGCCAATCTATCGATTTAGTGTGCATATTATTTTGATTTGATCTCTCTCTTTGCATATCATTCATTAATTGTTTAGGGTCCTGCATCAATATGTGTGCCATCAATTGCACCCACACAATCCTTCAGATATTAAAATATAGAAAATCAATAGAGATCAATAAAAGAAATTTTTATAGCAACTTAATTACAACAAAGAAAATTTGCTCATTACCTTAAACCATGGCTAATATTTACAATTTTTGCTAATAAAATTAGGTATTTCATCAAGTGGCGGCGGCTTTATTAGCTCCATAGATAATGTAGCTATTGCTTTCAACACCTTATTGAAATGTCGACTTATCGTCTCCCCTGAGTGTTGAAACCGCTCTTGAACCATTCTATTTCTTTCATTGTGACCAATGGTCATCAAGAATATGGCAAATTGCTCTTCAACACTTATATTGCGTGTGTCTTTCAATAAATTTTTCTCCTTAATAGCTGCACATAACCTAATGAAAACGTATTTTTCCATACGAAATAATTCATAGCATCGAGTAGGATTCCCACTAAGAATTTCCAAGACAAAAGATTGTCCTGTATACCATGAATTCCTACATGGTTCTTTGACTAGATATAAATTTCGATATTCATCTAAAATCTTTGCTATTATAAGGATGATAATGTCTAAATTGTCTGGGTCCATTTGTTCTGTAAAAAAAAAAAAAAAAAAAAAAGACATCAGACAATGCTCTGTTACATAACTATATCTATATATGTGTGTGTGTGTGTGTGTGTGTGTGTGTGTGTGTGTGTAAATATATATAAATAAATACACAATATCACAACATTGTAACCATCAAATGTGAGCTTTAAAGAAACACTTATATTATAATGATGAAAAATAATCAAATAGGGAAAATTCTCAACCATATGACCCATCAAGTATAAACTCATGGAAAAATAAATAAATGTCTAACACACATATATATAGTCATAATCAATGTATATATCATGCAATATAATAAAAAAAAAAATAAAATCTCAATAGTCATTTCCTAACATCAACCATATTAATAAAGATCTCAATAGCCATTTCCTAACATCAATCATACTAGCTTATTAAATATGCACATAAGAGCATCAATTCAACATGCGTAGAAAGCTCCACTAGCTATCATCACTCTGAAGAATCTTCCTTTGCGTACATCCGCTGTAACCACTTAAGGCAGATATCGGGTTTTTCAAATCCCATGAATGTCATCCTATAATTCCTCTTGTAAAATAGATTGACTGTATAAAAATATAGCTCGCTTCCAGAATCCACTTGATCCATAGCATCTAGACGTTGTATGCAATCCATGATGGTTGGGGTTTTTCTTGTACCCTCTTCATCACGTAATTGTCTAGTGGCAACAACTTTAATCAATCGATCAACTTGGTTAGCCATCTTCGCTCCAACTCCTTTAGCTTCCCTTTTACTCTTACGAGAGGATGATGGTGTAGGATCTATTGACCGCTTTTTGTTGAGCCTTGATCTTCCATCATCATCATCACCCTCACCAACTTCATGGTTGACCATATTTGGAGTTAGTAATATTTCTTTAGGGCTATGGGGACATAAGTCTAAAGTTCGTACTTGAGTGAAATTTGGGTCCTGAGAATCCTGAGTAATGTCCACAACATTATTATAAAGGACACCAGATGATGGTACCCATGCATAGTCTCCAGTTGTAGTAGTCCCACCAAATATGATATATAGTTCTTCCTCAAATTCTAGAGGACGAGTGCGGAATTGTGCAGCTTTAGGATTTGCCTATGTTTAAGAAGAATCTACTGTTTATTAGAGAAGTTGCATTCATTAAAAAAATAAAAAAACTAATCATTTACAAATATAATAGAATAAATGAACCTGAATATATGATGTCCAAGCTTCATCTGGTACACTGATTGTACGAAGAATAGGATCAAATCCCATTCCGCTTTTCCCTATAAGGGTTTTTCACGCCTTCCATGACTCTTTAGTAGAATCATAATGATTCTTCATCTGTTTCTTATCATAATGCAATATAGTTTTTTCTGTGAATCCCTTAATTATTGCATCCCACCCAGCTCGATTAAAGCAATGAGTGGGCCGATTTTCCTTCTTGACTTGCTCCACACATAATTCCACAAATAGTTGATGATGCTGTGAACTCCAATAGGCCTTTGGCCTTTGACTAATATAGTTAGGTGCCGACATCAAAACCTAAGATAACAATGATGCATATCGATCAAACTTAAAAAAGCATTAAATATCTAGATATTAAGAATATCATTTGATTATTACATATATAATTATACACAATTATGCTCGTTGCCATATGCCTAGATGTAATTATAAATGAAGGAATATGAAGCTAAAAAATTTTATTTCATTATTTTAATATAAGCATTTATTTTCTATGCTAGACCTAAGTTTTAAATAGGGGTATCAATTTCATGCGGGTTAAGTTTGGCTCATGTCGGGTTAGGTTGCTTTTAATCATACCTTAAAACAACCACAATTTCATGTGGTTTTCATAATTCAGGCTAAGCCCTCCTTGAGGAAGAATAAAGAAAATCCCTTAAACACAAGAATCTAGTTAGTGGTTTCCCATGCACTGCAAATTCTACTTGTTAGCAAAGTGTAAAACAGGCAAGGCCATACATTCAACAGTATACAATAGCACACTTAACAAGATCATCAAAACCTTAATCGCAGTAATTACTTATTCCATGACAGCTAGAATCATGACAACTAGAACCATTGAAGGTAAAATAGCAAATCGTAGTATTTTTTTTCTATTAAAAATTTATGGGCAACTAGTCAAAGCCCTCTATAGTAGAGCTAAACTGTGTCTGATCAATAAATGTATACTATATGTTCAATAGCCTTATGTGCCATTGGTGGCTCATATCCAAATATCCTGAATGTGGTGGCGATTCCAAAAAGAGTTTCAATGTACTGGGCACTTGGCTGGACTTTGCATCAAAGGTGGAATTTTCTTCTTCCATCTTTAACAGGTCTCCTACGCTACTATGCGCTTAGTATCATGTATGTGAATACAGATTTACTATCATGTATCAATAAAACACCATTAATAGAAAACAACAGAGTAAAGAGTCTCCCTGTATGAAAAGACATGAGCACCCAACAAATAGAGAAACAATATATGAAGTTCAAAAAAAAATATATTCTCTCAGTTCTTTCTTCGAACACGTACTGTGCAACTCCAAACTAATATGTGGAAAATGTGTCTATGCTTTATAACGATACAGAATATTAAAATTGAATATTGAGAAAAGTAAGCTAAATATACAACGAAGTAAAGTGGGAGAGCGGTTAAAAAACTGCCTCTTGTATTGGGTTTTACCAAGCTTTTATGTGGTAAATAAACATAGCTTATGGTAACATATGTGACATTTAGACATTATTTTACTTTTAACTATGGTGGCTAAACAATTATCATGGGTATTGTTGAGGGGAAATGGCAATTTTAGGTTGGATCGTTCAAGCCGAGGCCCTGAATCTCAAAAGAGCAAGTTGTATTCAAATATGTTTTATCTCATGTTGTAAGATCCCGCCTTCTCAAGCTTTTCCTCTTTAATGTATACTGGGAGGATGATTTGCTTAATTTCATTAATCTAATCAAGCAATGTACTCCAGTTAAATGAAATTTGTTATACCATTAATACAATTATATTTTATGATTTTGAGTGGTTTAGATCAGTAAGGTGGATCCCACTTATTAACTTTTCAGTACATTCTTGTGATTTAGTAGTAAAATGAAAGGCAGTGGATTAAAAAAGAAGGTAACTTGTCTTGAGCTTCTCCTCAGCTGGGTAGGAATATGTGCATGTAAGAAGCCACATGTAGCAAAATTAAAAACTAGCCTGAGTGTACTTTTGCATAGTTTCCATTCATCAGTGCTCTCTCATCACATCCACGTTCAACATGGGTTGTGGTGAATATGTTCTATTATGGGAATTAGTCTAGACGAACTTGTTTGCTAACTTTCTATTTTTTTCTAATTTTTTTTCTTTTCTTTCTTTTGTTAACGAGCAAATTAATTCATTAAATAGAGAGGATAAAATAACTACAGATGACAAAACACAAAGATCATGTCCAGATTAGCCCCAGACAAAAATGTTGTCATATATCCATTGTAAGACATGTGGGTTCTCAGTTGTTGCCAACCAACTCCAGGCATGCCACCTTTTCTCAAGTTATCCTATCTCACCTTAGGTCTCTTTTCCACATTTGAGGGCTTTTTTACCTCACCTAAGGCTTGCTTTCATCACTCGAGGACTACTCCCACAAGCATAGGTTCAATGGAGTCTGAAGCCCCTATAACAGAAAAAATAAAAAATTACAATTGTTCTTAATTGATAGAATTGGAATAATGGTATCTGAGAATTAGAATCATTTCTTGAAATATTCATGTGTCCATGTCATTCATTAAAAATAAAAAAAATTTTATTAAAGATTTTTATACATCCTTGCTAAAAGTAAAATTTAAAAGTAATCAGTGTTCATTAAATTAAATATAAATTACTCTCCCGTTTCACAATGTTGTACAAAGAGTGTACATGCAATCCCCTTTTTTGTTCATATATGGGCTGTTCCAATCTTTGTGCGCACTGACGGAGCCACATTCGTCGTAGATTTACCTTTATTATCATCATCAATGTGAGTTTTCAACTCGTATTTTTTTTATTATTTTTTGGGACTTACGGTAATTTTCGCCAATTCAACCTTCGGACTTTTGGTTTCTAGCTTAGGAGTTATCTGATTCTGATGAACAAGGACAATATCTTAAGGAGTACATACATGGTTGTGATACATAATACCCGGATAACACAAATAGCGAGAGTCGAGCAAGCCCAAGACTAAAACCAATGCAACCGCCTTAACAACTCCATCTCAAAATTGTGTAAGATCTCTTCTTCTATCTTTATCTTTATAAGATTGTGGAATTTGTATATACCATTTTCATGCTTAAGAATGATGCACTTATTCAGTCAAAATATTCTCGAACAGCTAGACTAGGCATTTTCAGGTCCCACACTCTTGACCAAGCATTTCCATATGCGTACGAAGATGAAGGCGGCGAATTAATGATTCAACGCCATTTTCCTTGCTTAGAGGGAGCATCCCATCTTACTTGTTTCCATGGAATTAAAAGTAGTAGAAATTCGAAGAAATGCATTCCTGCCGTAGTCATCAACTTGAATTAAAAAACAGAAAGTTAAGATATAAAAATAATATATAATTAGCAATCAAATATTCTCGCCTCAAACACAACGCAAAAAAAAAAATCAATATCGCTGATAGCTTAAACTTTAGTCTACAGAAAATCAAATTAAGGCCAATTGCAATAATACTTCACTCTGTGTTCCAAGTGCACAAAAGAAATGTGAAAGGCATGTAATATTGGCAATGTCATGGGATGGTCAAAACTTGGGTTTCTAGCATTGTAATTTTATGTTTTAGATGGATTGAACACTTTATTGTAGCCACAGATGATGATCTTCTACACGGACATGAGCATCCAAGTGTTTTATCTTCGGACCGGTCAGCTAGATCATTAGACCGGTCGAATTTCTTGCATAATGACATCGTGAAGACAGAACTGAAGACCGACCGATCGGATTGGTACCCGACCGGTCAGAACACATACCCAACCGGTCGGATGGGGTAACCGATCGGTCGGCTGGGTCGGCAATTGCGCGATTCAGAAGATCTATTTTTTCGGGACTGCCTTGTGTGCTTCCTTATCCTTCGCGAATCATTGACGGAAAGGACTTTAGGGTTCCTCCTTATATAAGAAACACCTCTCCATGAAGTTCAAGAGCTCTCGAGATCAAAACCCTAATATACTTAGAGAGAATTCATCTTCCCAGAAGGTATTCTGCTCTTGCAAGTTTTGTAACGTCTCCTTCTGAGTTCCAGTTTGCTTCTCCGCTGTGTGTATTCGCCTTGAAGTGGCTTCAAGGCGTGGAGATCAATCTAGAAGAGAGTGAACGATGTGTGCGTCGACAAGAAGAGCTTCAGTCCCTTAGGTTGTATTCAACTGGGTTAAAGGGTAGTAAGTAGTCTTGTAACTTCTTCTTCATAGTGATTGTTCTTGATGGACCGGTGGTAGGTCCCGTGGTTTTTTTCCGGTTGAGTTTTCCACGTAAAAATCCTGTGTCCATCTATCTTGATGATTGTTTGATTGTTTGTGATTTCTCATCGCTTATATTTGCATAGCATACATCAACTGGGACCTCAACCTGTGTCAAGGTTTTGAGTTCTTCAAAATGGTCAAAAGGTTAATTTCAAGCTTCTTCTATGCCGCCTTTTTAAAAACAAAATATTATTTTATCTCAAATTTGTTTCTTTTAGTGTGTGCCTTATGGGGTCAACTTTTTCTTCATCATTATCATCATCAAAGTTTGTCCTTACTATGTTAAGATCAGCAACATGAATTTTGTTCCTCTATTCTCATTTATCATGAAACCATAAGATAAGATTTTTCTTGAATCCAAGTAATTTGCCTAATTAGCAAACTTGCCAATTAGCATTTTCCTTTTGGGAATACAATCCATAACACTTATCTCAGATGGTTGATTAGTGACCTCCTAATAGCGAATTGGAATTCTCTGAGGGTTTTGACCCATGGTGATCATAAGTTGTGGTGGTCATAAGTTAACCAATCACAATCCACCACATTACCTTGGAAAACGCTATCCTTTAATGGGACACCACTGCTCACATGAATGATACAGATTTCCTCTATAACTTGGTGGACTATAATTGGTCTACTCAAAATCACTGCGAAAAAGCCTCAGATGATCCAAACTCACTAACGACTAAGCTCATTCTCAACGGATTGAGGGATTGAGAACTTTTGTCCCAGCAGCCATATATACACCATTCAATTAACTGAATAGAAATAAGTAAAAATAGAAAAAATTTATTAGAAGCAAACTTTTATACACCAAAAAGAAAGAAAGAAAAAGGAATGCCATTGACAAACATATGGGTTTAAAAATAAACACAAATCCATGTAAGCGAAAGGGAATGTGGATCAGATCTGACCACACATATTGTGGCCCCAACAATAAATATGCCAGTCAAAGAATCTGTACTTAATCCAAATAGTTTTATGAAGTACGACTTCACAAAACCATATGATATCTGTGTCTGGACCATTCATTCATGTGGTCAAACCATAATAGGCCATAGAAGCTTAACCCAAAGGATCAGACAATCCTAACCATTATTAATTAGCGGTCACAATGACACTCATAGACTGGGATTGGATGAATCAACTGTAATGATGCTCACACCAAGAGAATATTCTTCTAGAGAACAATCAAAGGCACAGGATAAGTGGTTCACACAATCATACACGTTTATACATTGGTGGATGGTGGAGGCCCCAGAATTCCATGGTCCCGACATTGATGGTTCTCATCCCAAGATCATTTGTTGTAGGAGTTCATATATTCAGGATTCACTGGCTGGCGCAGAAACACATCATTAGCAATAATGAGAGTATCACACCATGAGTCCATGATCACCATGTTTAAGTTGCAAAATCCATATGATTATCATAAACTTACATTACTAAGTGCGTTAATATTAGGTAAGAATGCATGCATATGATAAAGAAGTCTGATTCATTGTCTTTCTCGAATAAGAAAACATAATATTCATTAGTTACCAATCCATGCAAAGAGAGGATAGGGTGATGGATACTGCAAAAAAATGCAATGACTATTTATTCTGATGCAGATTAGGCTGGATTGGTTGCACGCGGAATGCAAAAGGCATCTGGGCAGGATAGTCTCTTTCTTTCTGATGATATCCGTGATCCACTTCTCTTACATTTCCACCCATTTCTATTTGCTGTTGATGCTGTTGAAAACAAGGACAAGGGGAAAAATAGTGAGAAAAACTACTATCAGAAATAAAAGAGTAAGTTTGCTTGAGCATTTTTAAAAAAGAATAGGAAAAAAAAAAAAAAAAAGAAATTGGTTCCCATGGCTGAATGACTTTCTGTAGGTTTTTTCTATAAGTAATTTCTTATGAAAGTAAATTTGCACCCAAGAAGTAAAGAATCATTTTCTGCATCATACATGAGGTAGAAACACATTTCACCATGAAAGTGTTATTTCGCACAGAACAGTAGAATCTGAAGCTAGAAGTTGAATATGTGAATTTACGGTGTCGGAAGCTGCCAAGTGTTAGAACATTTATGGCCCACTTAATGAACAGTTTTGGCTAATTAATGGAATTGATAAATTCCAAGGTGGGCCTCACATTGAGGACGGTACTGATCCTCTTTCACTTTGATGCCATTTATTCAACCAACTCAAGAGTAAAAGGACATACCAAGATATAACTCAGGCGCTTATTTTCTTCCTCCAGGCTTCTTTCCTGTGCAATGTTTAAACAAAATAACGTGCTAAATGTTCATCTCATTGAATTATCAGTGGGACCCAATAATTGACTGTTTTAATCGTTGGAAATAAATGCTTGTCACTTATATAGCCCTGACGAAAAATTACTTCAACTGGAGTGAAGTCTACTGTAAGATTGATCATGTATATTTTTAATTTAACCATCTGCGCCCATCTCCAATGATCCAATCGGAGCAAATTCATCAAGAGCCCCATAGAGGGATGATAGAATTTTCTTCTATCAGTCTAGATTTTTAACCAGTGAAGGGCATTTACACCTTTTTTCTTCTAAAAGATTGAGTTATGAGAACATCTATACTTACATTCTTCTTAAGTGACCTTAAGAACTCCATCTGTTAAACACAAAACGCAGAGAATTAAACCTTTTATGAATAAATGATCTAGCATGAAGAAGAAAAAATGAGGTGACAAAGATATGAAGGTGAAATCGATAGAAACTTAAGACTGACCTGCCTCGCGCGAACGTTGGTTAGACCATTCTCAAGGGCTTCCTCGATTGGGATGAGTTCCTTGGGGTGTAAGGATGTCAGATCTTGACCCTTCAAGTGCCTAATCATTTGTAGAATGTGTTAATCCATGTTTTATGAAGTATTTTAAGCTACTCAAGCTACTCAATCACATGTATATATATATAATGGCACAATAATGTTATGATATATAGTAAAGGAAAGAAGGGAATCAATTCATTAATTCATTTATTTTTTTAAAAAAAAATATTTTTTACCCAGCCAACTGCGGCTGGATTGCTTAGGGACCAACCAACTATAGTAGTGGACCCCAACACACAGATTGGGGAGGGAACATTTGCACGTGCAGGGGCAATTGGGTGAGAAGTGGGGGCAATTGGGTGAGAAGTGGGAATCCCAACCCAACTACACAAAATCCTTAATTTATGTAGAAGTTGCAGTTATTGACTTTGTAGTACATCTTTTGTCTAATATAAGGCCCTATTTCTTAAGGAGAATTTCTAATATGAACTTGGGATGATGGGGATCTCTAAATATGATGTGATGGTTGTCCCTTGGCAGTTTCAAAATTGCATGTTTATTTGCTAGAATTTCAAATTTTAGCTGTAAAGGTCACTTTTAACCTTTTGTATTCTCAAATTTCACCCTACAAAGCACTTTTCATGCTCTCTTCAAGGGGAGGATTTGCAAAATTCCATATAGGGAGACCCTATCTGGAGAATTTCAAATTCCCCAAACATGAATTCATAGAATTCTACTAAATAAATAGGCCTTGGGTGTTTAGATGGTTAGAGGGTTGATTGATTAGAAATTTGTGTGGCCTATGGGGGAGCCCACTTATTAAAAATAAAAACTATTACCCCGCTCTTTTATAGGCTGTTGGCAAAGCTCACTCCAATAGAAGGTGATCCACTAGATTGATCACTAAAATACATGCACGCGTTTTTTATATAGTTGTTTCTTTAAATATTTTGTGAGCAGTTGATATGGGAGATATAAAGGAAATTTTTCATTATTTTTGTACTTTATCACAGGTCTTAAATTTTTATTGTCTTCTTACAAGTAATCTTGACTTGTCATGAAAGATTGTTGTATCAAATTGACTATTATATTAATAAATTTCTAGGAATTCTTGTATATATGTTTTATATTATGAATTATATTTTTATATGCTTTGCTATGTTTGAATGAAATTTGGCCAAGCCTATAAAAAAGGAAAATTTTCTCAAATGATTTATATTATTGATAAATGGGCTCCATTGATAACCTTAAAAATTTCTTGTGAGTAACTTATAAGGATTCATCCTCCTCCCTCCCTCTAATGAGGGAAGGTGGCTGCCCAAGTTCGAACCCTGGGCAAACCAGGTAAGAACTAATGCTTCTTACCACTAAAGAAGAGGTTGTTCTTTGATCCAAATCCTCCTAATCCTTAAATGCACTTTTCAAGGGAAAAAGAACTTGAAAGAACTCTTTTTTCATCCTTTGTCTTCTCTTGCATGACAACATGGCAAGAGGAATTTTGTCATAAAGCTACTCCAACAGCAAATTCGCCCAACAACCTTGCTCTCCACCATTTTCAACATCATGGAATCTATCCGAATTAAAATAAAAATAAAAGTAAATGTTTGAACTCAGTCCATCTCTTTTAAAAAATGATCTTAGTTTGGAAAGTCTTAAGATCCTTGTCTCATTCATGTTTAAGCCTCTCTAGATGCATGACAACTATAGAGGAAGGCGATAGAGGGTGGAAACTGTCAATAGAGGCCCAATAAATCCGAGTCCAAGCCCAACCTGTGAATAACACTCACATAAGACTGGGTCAAACACCAGCTGTACATTACCATAACTTGAGATTTACTGTATATTTGAATTGGCTAGGATTGTGGATCCAAATCCATTAGATTAATTGTCCTGCCTGATTAAAGGCTGATTGTATTTACTAATTGACTGGATTGTATCCTGTAAGTGGGCTCACATCCCGTATATAATAGAGCAGTCGATCCCTATTGGGAATGGAACATTTCACCCAACAGCTCTTTTCAATCTCAGCATCTTTATGAGATGACATGTCATTCAAACTTCTCTGAGCAGCTCCTTTCATATGAAGGACTGGGTCCACTACATTATTTCTTGGGCTTGGAAATTGAGCAAACTACCAGTGGTTTATTTCTCAATCAATATAAATATACCTTGGACCTTTTAGCTCTGGCTGATCTTCAAAACTCCACTCATGTTGACACATCATTGGAAATTAATTTAAAATTATGAAAGGACGATGGATCCTTACTTCCTGGCCCACCAATGTATCGGTGATTAGTGAGAAGTTTTGTTTATCTCACTATTACCAAACCTGACACTTCCGTCTAACTACTGTGAAACGGATTATCCACTGCTTGTTAGGAACTTCTGCTTGTGGAATGTTTTTCACTCAAGGAAATCCTCTCTTTTTAATAGCCTATGCTGATGCTAATTGGGCGAGCTATCTTGATACCCATTAGCCTATGACTGGGTGGTGCATGTATCTTGGCAAATCCCTAATATCATTTAAGTGTAAGAATGTGTATGGAAGTCTTCATCAGGAACTGAATATCATGCAATGTCTTCCGCATGCTCAGAAATCATGTGGCTACGAGGACTTCTTTCAGATTTGGGCTTTACACAAGCTACGCCAACTCCTTTGCATGCATGTAATACTGGTGACATCAGAATCACAAAAAACCTACTTCTTCGTGAACGTACCAAATATAAAGAAGTTAATTGTCACTTGATTCGTGAGGATTATAAGCATGATGTGATTAGTCTTCCACATGTCTCTATGGAGCTTAAGCTTGCATATATCTTCACTAAGGGACTATCTCAGCCTCATCATCAGTTTTTTTGTTTCCAAATTGATGATATGTGATTCTATGGCATCAATTTGAGAGGGGGTGGTGGTGGTGTCCGTAGAGGCCCAATAAATCCGAGCCCAGGCCCAACTTGTGAATAACACTCATGTGGGACTGGGTCAAACAAACAGCCGTACATTATCATAACTTGAGATTTACTGTATATTTGACTTAGCTAGTATTATAGATCTAGATCCATTAGATTAATTTTCTTACCTGATTAAAGGTTGACTGTATTGACTAATTGACGGGATTATATACTGTAATTGGGCGCATAACCCTTATATCATAGAGTAGGCGATCCCTATTCGGGATAGAACATTTCACCCAACATCTCTCTCCATTCTCAACATCTTGAGGTCGGGAATATGCTTGTCCGTCTGTAGCTAGAGAGAGGGGAGGGGTATTTCTTTGGACTTGTGATGGGGCAATTGAGACTTGTTAGAGAGATCTGGTGGCAATAGAAGTGGAGACGAGAGTGGTGTACGTTAAAGGCAGGGATAAAGGGTCGACCAACATTTCTGGAAGGTGATCATTAGTTGGATTGGGTTATGGAAGTTAATAGATATGTAGTGGTCTGAAAGAAGGCTTGACGATAGAGATGGAGTAGAGAGGGAGGAAGGATTGCTCTGATGCCATAATCAAATTTTGATACTAAATATTGATTTTGCTAGAGATATGTAATCAGTTTATTCTAAATACCTATTGCTATTTATAGGAACACAATCAAAGTTTATGTTTCTTAAATTAAGAATTCTAATCATATCCTGACTCAAAACTAGAAAACCTAATCAAAAGAGAATAATTCAGATTTTAAACTAATAATTTAAGATTCAAAATTATCCTAATATCTCTAATTAACTCCGGATCCAATATAATCTAATCTCATCCTTTCCAAATCCAACTTTCTCTAAAAGAATTTTCAAATAGGTCAAATAGGTCTTTTAAGATCACGTATCCTAATATAGGGTTTAATGTTAGTTAATTGCATATTAGTCAATTAAACTCATTTAAAGTTTAAGCAAGTCCGAATTATTGCTAGGATCGTGTATGCGAAGTTTTGTCGAGTCTCGAGCTCGTTTAAGTGGAGTATGAGATAGTTTACAATTTTGAGAGTTTTGGAGGGTTTTTTGTAATTTTTGATTTGTGAGATTTTGGGTTCATCGGATAGATAACCTAATTCCACTAACTTTATTCTTCAACCTCCATTCAAACTGAACCCTCATAGGCCTCTAGAAATCCTATCTAGTTGAACATAAAACTAAACTGTAATTCTCCTAAACCCGTTTTCCCTTTAAACAACACCCCCCCCCCCCCCCCAACACACCCGAGAATGACCCTTTCCTCACCTCTATTTTCCTTTTTTCCTTCACTCCTTTCTCTCTTTATCTTTTCTCTTCCATTTCCCTTTCTTCCTCCTCACTCCACTATCAGTGAGAGAGACCAAGCATACCATCCACCATCAACAACCACCTTATTCCTTTTCTCATAATATCCATTCTAACACATGATTCTGGCATGGATTCCATCTCTTGTAGCCTCTCTGCTCATTTTTGTTTAAATTGGATTTATATGCTAGAATAGGGATTGAATTTGAAATGGATGATTGGGTGGAATTTGGAAGTGTTTGTGGACGAATTGGAGAGGGTTATGCCCTATGTGATTGTTTTAATAGGCGGAAGGGAATAGAGAAGTGAATTACCTCTTTCACTTAGAAACAAGGATTCCATTCCTTTTTTCTCTGGCGAACCAATTTAATTGTTTCCATTTTTGGAGCCCAATTGATATCTCGGTCAATCCTCGATTGACCGTGGATGAAGGGGATTTTAAGCCTTATTTCTATCAAGGAAGAGGCCTGGGCTTTCCCATTTTCTATATTTTCAAGTGTGATACTTTGGTCAACAAAACAGTCTACTGCGATCACTCGCAGTTGCCCACGGTCAAGGACATGGTCATTCAGAGACACTAAATTTGTTATAGAGAGACCCTACTTTCTTAGGATTTTTGGCTTAGTTTGGACCCACTAGCTAACCTTTGGACTGAGAAAGGGGTGTTGTGATCTGACATCCCCTTATGGATTATTCTATTAACGTTCATTGTACAGTTTGCTTAAAAATTAGATAATGTGAGGTATGGAGTCACTCGATAATTGACTATGCACCAATGGATAGAGGGAGTATCTTGACGTTACCTCACCCGTGGTTTGAATAGAGATTTCAGATGTGGGAAAGACAATTATTAACTTAGGAGTTGGTTTGTAACTATACATTGACTATCAATCATATTGCTTTGTATCGTGTTGTTATTGATATCTACATGTCTCGAACATGTTCTATAGCTTTGATTATTGTTTTGTATTGGGGAGATCACATTGAGAACTTAGAATAACTGTACTTAGAATCCCCTTTGACATTGATTAAAGTGCTGTGGCTTGGTAACTTCGGTAAATGATTTGAGGAGGACTACTTGTTTTGGATTCGGAATGTGAATATGAATGTGTATTGAACTATTGAAAGAAAAACATGTTCTTATGGGAAAGCGAGCACATCTATGATTTGGACTTAGAATTCTTTAAGTCAGGCGCCACTTAGTTGTTTAAGTCTAAAATGATAGGGGCACCTTTGTATAAATGCTGTTGATATGAATTAAGGTCTTTTAGATGATTGTGCAGATCGGTATTAGAGAATGTACACCATATTTTGGATAGAGTTGTTTGTCACCCATCGCCTAGTTATCCCAATGATATGACCAAATTGACCATTCATTACTTTGGACAAGACCGTGTGCCTGATAACTTTGGACAGGATGTTACACACCCGATGCCGGTTTGATCCACCAATGACTTTGGACCGGGTTGTTCCCCAATGAATTAACAAATGTGGAATGCTCGTATTGATAAGAGTGTTGTGATAGAATATCATACCTTGATTCTTTGTTTGTTATCTATCATTGTGATCAACATGATCACATTATCTTCATTCACTTTGATATTGTATATTTATTATGATTTATGTATATCTACTTGTCGGCTACTTGTAGTCTGATGATACTACACTCGGTGCATAGGTACCAAGCCTACCTATCTCAAGGAGGAGGTGCCAGATACATTTTTAAGTGCTTGAGTCAAATGATGAGTATGAGTGGTATGTCGACGACATCATCTAAGTCATCTAGGCCAGCACAGATGTGACTCACATATACTTTTGGATAGCTTCTTTATTTTGTGGCTCGGTTTTCATGGGGCTTTGTAATTAAAACACTTTATTTTAGTTAAACTTTAATGATATATCTTTGACTTGTGTACTATGAAATGTTTATTATACCATATGTTATTTAATGTTTCCTCTATTACTTTGGTAGTTATCAAATATTCAATCTTGATTGCGGCCTACGATCCTCTATGAAACTGTAATTGGAGGCTACATGTATGTTTACTCATGAGAATTTTAAACTGGCCTTTAATTTCACTCATAATCCCCGGTTCTTGAATTGGAGGCGTGATAAGATCCAACTATTGTGACCACTAATTACGTTGTAGACCCTCATACATAGCCCACAATGGATACACAAATATGATCAAAGAGTTAGCTAACATGAGATCTAAGCATTATGTTTTCAAGAGTTCAATTTTTAGGTCTCCTCCGTTGCCCATTTGCATTAATTTAATGTGGATGAGGCTACTCTAGGAAAGCTAAGATTCAATAGGTAATGATAGTGTCCTTAGTAATAAGAAATTTGAGATTTTTATTTGATGTTTTATAATCATATGGGGATTATTCGAATGAGATAGAGGTGCTTGTTATCTTAGAAGCTATTCGTATTTATTCTCCTGATTTTTTAATAACCTAATTGCTTATCGTATTTATCCAACACCATATTTCAGGATGAAATCTAACATAGATGCTCATGGAAATTTTTAAATGCCCTCTTCATGTTTCCATATGTGCTCAGCATAGAGGAAGTATTGCATATTGAATGGCATATGTTTATTCCAAGCAAGGTGCAAGGGTTATTCCTTTAGAATTAAAGTTGATAACAATTTTGTTTTAAGAAAATTATAATTATTTTATGTAAACTATGCTTTTCATGTAATCATATTGTACTTTTTCTATGTCTCTAATAAAATCTATTTTGTTGCTAATAAAAAAATTATCAGCATCTTAGTCATAGTTATCAGAATCCTACGATTCGTATCCTAAATTTTAAGAAAAATGATTCGTATCTTTTAACGAATCTCATTTTAAGGTTAATCTTAAAATTCAAGCGTAAATCTTACCATTCGATACTAATTTCATCAACTTTTACAATTTAAGCGATTCAGCTAACTAAAAATAGTTCCAACTAATAAATTAATATTATCAATCTTTTACCTTTTTCCTTCTTTATTCTTTCAATCTTTTAGCATTTTTACTTTTAAAAGTTAATTCAATTGTTAACTAAACCTCTTAAGAATTTTCGCCTCTTTGGAAAGGTTTTAGACATGAATAAAGAACATGGATTTAATTAAAGCGTTAAATTATACATTTGGTGCTTGTCTATATCTTTATTTTAAACATTTTTTTAGCTCTTTTTTCATGAACACTTTCTTAACTTAAGATATTTTATTGTATAGTATTCATGGTTTGAGTTTTATTTTTACTTTTATATTTTGATTTAATAACAGTATATGTACCTGAAATTTATTTAACTATTTAGACATACATTTATTATTTATTAATATATGTCATGATGTTCTTAATAAGATTATATGATAGATTTATTCAGTTATTTTTCATTGTATTTTCACTGCTATAAATGGGAAAATGGATGCGTATTCATATCAATGAATGCTTTTCTTTCTTTCTTTTAAATTTTACCTATTGATCATTTTTATTAGAAAAATAAAAAAATCCTACTATTCACAATACGTTTCAGGATTCAATTCAATTCATGGGCATGAACAATTAGCAATATAATTTCAATTTTCAAAACTATGAACAAGCTAATATTTATCATGTAATGATCCTGATACGGATGAAAAATAGATAGATTGTGGACTCCTATAATCTTTCTTATTTTTTCAATATTTTTAAGATTTTTCTTATTTATATTAAGAAAAGTAGAAAATATCCTACAATTCACAATTCGATTAGATTCAACCTCTTGAACGACTCGCAATATGATTCGAGATTTAACCACTATGATCTTAGTATTATCTCATAGAGAAATTAAAACTGATCATGAGTATGATCTTTCACTGACAGTTTCTCCTCCTCTCTATTCTTATTAGTTATACCTTTGCTTCATTGAAATGTTGTTTTATGCCGTAAACCATAAGCATTGAGGTTTAAACCTTGGTTTTCCCATTAGGGGTTGGTTGAGAGATTTTTTAAGCTTACGAAGTGTCATTTCCATTGACTGGATCTATCACAGATCCATATGTATGGTGCACATGACGCCACATGCAAACATCAATTCAAATGACTGGATCAAGTATCATAAACATGTAGACGGAGTAACTGCCCAAATATTGTATTTTTTATTTCCTTTTTTCCCTTTAGAAAGACATTTCTCCTATATTGTCAGTTCTACATGAGCACGTTTCTAGTTATAACATATCTAAATTAATACCACTGATATTTTGAGTGTCATACTAATTGAACAGGATCAATTTATGTGGTTCTACCATGTGGCTAGAAAATTAGTCAGACCCAAAAGTAGAACAAATATTCTTGTAAAATATTGAAACCCAAATTGACGATGAAAGGATTATAATAATGTTCTCTAGTATTCAGTCAACTAGATATGACACTTTCAAAATGAAAATGAGTCTAAATGTCGGTATAGTTTACACCACACACATCTGTAGCTTTAGTACATGACAGTGTTACTACGACATGGTTTGAAACTTAGATTCCATTTCCATTTACTACGCCGTCCTTTCCACTGTCATGTAAACTTTAACCTTACCTGTATGTAATAAAAAAGCCATTAAGAAAGAATGATTCCTTTTCCTTTTTCTTTTGAATTTTCTCCCCTAGCAGTTGATCACAGATCACAAATTATAACCTATTAATATTATCTTGTAGACACTCTCCACTCTTATCATGACATTGCCTGACAGGAACCCTATTGATGCAGTCAACTCAAAACCTTACAATTCTAGCAACAAATAAAGCATAAAAAAACTATTAGAAGCTTACAAGCTTCTCATGATCTTATTTCAAAGTGGCAATTCTATTTTTCCAATTTATTTCAAGATAACCCTCCTAATATATTGCAAAACTGTAGCTCCACTTGAGACTAATTTTCTAGCTTATGATGGTTAATCTACGCACCAAACACAAGCCATATATAGAAACATCAAATGAAATAGAGGTCAGTAAAAAAACTCTTACCTAAGCTTGATCTGCATGCTGTCATTTTCCTTCTTGATTCTTTCAACTTCATTGCTGAGGAACTGTAATTAGAACTCCAATTTCAGTCGTATGAACATGAGTAATTAAGTAGGAGGATTAAAAACTCATGGTGAGAAGCATGGAATGAAGTGATAAATGATGAGTGCTTGAATAAATACAGCTTTTGTTGGTTTTAGTGCGAGACCCTAACTCTATTAGAGCTCTCTTATGTCCATCATTGTATTGTAGTCAAGGCTTTATTTAAATTTATGACACCCTAAACTTCGTCAAGCATAAGGGCTTTAAAAAATCTTAACTTAATTAAGGCTACAAAAAGGAAATAATATTTTGATTTGACAGCATTTTTATTTTAACTCCCTCTTTATTAGTTAACAAAACTTGATTGATATGGATCCATAGTAAGACATTAAACATTTCTATGTCATATACATAAGAAAAAAAGGGGGGACAGATTTACACTCACGAAGTGAAGGGATGAGAAATTAGTTAGCATCAAAGGTGGGAAAATTTGTTGGTCACTTTCTTATACCTATGGCTGACTTTTCACTCTTCACCCTATTGATCAAAGCTACTAACTTTCAATGAAAATCATAGAAAAAATTAACAAATCCTCCACTAGAAATATGGTAAAGTGTGAGATGAACATCTCCCCAGGATCACCCAGATCCCGTCATTGGTCTCACTCCAATCATAGCAATATTTGAGCCCCTCTTGGTCACAAGGATCCATCACTAAAAGGCCTATATCACAAGGCTATCATGCACTAAAGACAAAGAGTTAAGTGTAAAAAAAAAAACCCGTTTTCACATGGAAGTGAAAAAAAATGACAAATCTTTCAGATCAGATGACCATATTTTCTATATCATTTTCATTTCTAGCAGTTAAAAAGATGCCGTTATGATGGCCCCTGGATCCGTTATCTCCTCTACACGTACCTCATGCTTAGGATCCCAGAGCTTCTTCCCAGATGCCTTCTGGTAGCGATCCAAGATCTTCACCAGCCTTTTATCAATGACCCACAAAAGGCATATGAGTGCAAAGCCAATACCACAAACAAGGTGAGCAAAAATGGGAAAAGTAAAAAGAAACAGTAGCACACTAACAATGAGAGAGAGAGAGAGAGAGAGAGAGAGAGAGAGAGAGAGAGAGAGAGAGAGAGAAGACGTACGTGGTTGGGGGACTACAGTACTCAGACATCTTGCCTGTGCTGGAGAAGATAACAAGGGAGACCTGCGCGTCACACAAAACCGTGATCTCCTTGGCCTTCTTCAGTATCCCTCCTCTCCTCTTGGAGTAGGTCACCTGCCTATTTGTCGAGTTCTCGATCCTCTTGATCTCGATCTTCCCTCTACCCATCTGGGTTCTTCAACTTTTGATGATCTCTTTCTAGCTTTTAGAGAGAGAGAGAGAGAGAGAGAGAGAGAGAGAGAGAGAGAAGGAGAGATGGAAAGAAGAAGGAGAAGATGATTAAAGGAAGAGAAGGTGAAGAAAAAGGAAGAGTATGAAGGGGAATTTTCCATTGATGGCACGTGAGGAGTAAGCTTTTGAGTGAGATAAGAGGGGATGACTGGAATTGGGTGGTTGACTATGACAAGCCATCAGAAACCATGTTTGTGTGTAATTGACCAATGTGGGTGCAAGTGACCGATGTGCATATGCATGATTGTGGTTGGAGGGGTTGAGTGCTTTGATTTGGTTAAGGAGACAGGTGATTTGATTTGATTATTGACGTGCATGCATTTCAATGTGTCTCACGCTCACGACCATTGTACGTCGCAGAGGATGTGTCGATGAACTGGATTGGATGGTGTTTGGAGATGTCATATGGATCCGGTCCCCCAAAAAAAAAATGCTTGTTTTAGGTCCATTCTTAATTGGGTTAGGGCCAGCAGATCTATGACTGAACAGTCATGACCCATGTGATGAGGGATATATATTAAAATAATATAATATTACATATAATGTATTTTAATATAATCAAAATTATTGCATAGGGACTGTCCCGCCTCTAGCGGTCACCTATAAAGTTTAAACTCATAATCTACTATGTACACTCCTTACTACTAAGATAATTCTTACTATCATAATAGAATGGACAAGTTTTAAAGTTGGCATGATCTAAAGTCAAAATATTATTTATATGACTCGAACCTATCTATTGTAGGGCTCATCTCAATGTATGGCAATCAAAACGGTAATAAAAGATATAGATTAGGGATTTCCTCAATTTTAATCTCTCCAAATGACATATATAACTTAATATAAAAGAGTCAAAATTAATCGGCTATGTATCATGCAATTTATTGAGCTAGAATATCAATAATTCTCTTATGCCTTGATATATGTCAACAAGGGACCAATGACAAGTCAACGAGTGAAGGGACTTAAATTGATCATATGTAGGGCCAATATGTTATAAAAACAACAGGGGGGGGGGGGGGGGGGGGGGGGTGGTTTGTGACATAAAGAAAGTGGTGATTCTGGAGAATTTGCCACCTGTGTATTTTACTTAAGGGATGACCTCTCTATTTTATAATTTTCATTTATGGTTTTTATATTTTCAGGAGTACCATGTGATCATGCAAGGAGTATAGATAAACAATATCTAGTTCTTCAACTAATTTACAATATGGTCACTGAATTGCATGGAGAAAGAGGACATGCTGCCAAGTTGGCATGTCCCTAGTTGGCTTGTTACACACAAAAGGGTTTGAAAGGCTAACCACTTAGAAAAATTAAGTCCATTAGACATGTTTAGTTGTTTGAACGAAGAAACGAAATGAATGGTTAGTTAATGAAATGAAATGGCAAATGTAAAATAAAAGGCTGAGTTCATGTTCTCTTTACTGTCAGTGTTTATGCAGGAGTTTGTTCTTGTTGGGACTAAAGGTCGCCATTGGGAAGGGCTAGCCGTGAAAGTAATACCCAAGCTCACCCGCTGGCTTTACCTAGCAAGCTTTTTTTGAGCGGGCCGGGCAGGCTAGGCTTCTTTTTTTTTTTCATTTCATTTCTGCCAAGCTTCTTTTTATTTTATTTTATTTATCATTTAATAAAATCATTTTAAAATGAATGCATTATGCATGAGTACAAAGTACAAACAACTACCCATTGGCCATTACAAGTTTACTACATGGACTAATGGACATGAGTACAAATAGCTGGAAACCTATATGAATGCATACGTATAAAGTACAAATAACTATCCATTGCTAGTTTGCAGGCCAAGTGGAGAGCAGGCTGTCGGGCGGGGCCAGGCTTTAAACCCTAAGCACAAGCCCATCTCAAACATTATTCGAGCTGGGCCAGCCTACCTGAGATCGAGCTTGGGCCATGCTAAAACCCGTCAGGCTGGGTGGGCTTGAATAGGACAACAAGCCCACGGGCCAATTGATGACCTTTAGCTGGGACATACACATGCCAGTGACCACCTCTGGCACCTTGTGACGCACTTCGCCTGTATTGCTTGTGTATCCATCCCACATGATACACGCACAACGTAATTCCTCTATTATTAGTTCTAATAATAATAATCGTTTTGAGTTTTGACCAAGTCAAAGAGAAATCAACTAAATCTTTAACAAATGAGTTTTAACCAAATTAATCTAAATCTACCCAAAACTCAGAAAGGACCAAAATCTTTCAATAGTCATCAGTTTATTATTTTGAGATCTAGTCAAAACTCATCTAGTAATGGGCTAAGCTTGTATTTTTGACCTTTCTATCTCATGCAAAATGCACTGTACCAAACTGCAGAGAAAATCGGATGCGTTCAGCCTTTTCGCATATTATTAGACAAACATATCTTGAAAAATTAATTCGCGAAAAAGTGGAATGGACGTTTGAGTTCAAGCATCACGATTGGACCTGTGGATCAACCACGTATGTGCTTTCGAATTTTGAGGGCAAGATGGATGGAAAGGTCATTTACCAAGCAAATTCTCAGCGCAGTCTGTGTGAGAAAATATTTGATGAGCATAAAGTTGGGGTGGTTCCCGTGCAAGGAGGGTTGAGAGGGTGGAAAAAGCTGCACCGATCAATGGTAGCCCGGTAAAAGAGTTGGACGAAAGGGGCTTGTAGGAGAAAATTTTCCTCAATTTGTATACAAAGTAAATTTATGACGCACATAGGGAATCATAGTATCAAGCCCCAAATCTTTTAATTTTGAGTAGAATCGGTTTGTCTGATTTAAGTTGGGTTGAGGGTTAAATAAATATTTGATAAGCCATTTTAGATGGTTGGGTCATTGCATTTAGGGCATTAGTTGTAGGTCCCATTGGGGATGGATTGGATAGATCTTCTTGGCCTTAGGCCAAAGTTATTTGACCTTTGAGCCAAAAGCCATTTTTTGGAATTTTGTAAAACTTACTAAAGAGCAGAGAGTCTTTCCTTTTAATTTAAAAAAACCTTTACATAAGCTAATCCTAAAAGCTTTCACTTGTCATTTCTTCGTATACACAGTTTTTCCGTTCTTCTTCCTTTCCTCTACAACGAAGCTCTAGTAGCTCTCCAAGGAAACCAAGGCTTGATCTCAGAGCTTAGATAAGACAATCACCTTCATCTTCCTTCTCCAACCCACCATTAGATTCCATTCAGTTTATTACGGTATGTTCAATAACTTAAAAGAGATAGTGTTTTTCTTGGATCTGTAGGAATTTTTATCAAGGAATCGAATCCAAATAGGGGTTTATGTTTAATTCGGTCTAGCCATAACAAATCTGAGTTTGGTATAAGATTCGAGGCAAGCGGATAATTGTAAATAATGTCAATTCATTTAGTTATTAAATGATGTAGGTAAGATTTAGTTCAGATAATTGTATTTGATATTTCATTTGAAAATCTGAAGTTTCGATTGTTCGCACCTATGGCTAGGCTACTGCTCACTTTCCAGTGATCCATTTTGGAGGAGAATGTATCACGGCGGGCCTTTTGGCTAAGCTGTAAGACCTACTAGCTTAGTTGTAGGATGGTCACAGCTAAGCCATGAGAGCTAGAGACTTTAATTAAAATTGGTAGTGGAATAGGTAAGATTTGTTGACCACAATTGAGGAATCCAACCTCGTGGATTGTACTACAAGTCAGTGACCCCAGGTAAGTAACTTTTAGGGTGTGGGATCACTTAACTCGATATCATGCCCAACGGATATTCAATAAATAAATCAGAATGTGACTTGGGTCTGAACGTATGATGAGTTCCATTCTTAAGGGAGAGTTAGTTAAATGTACACTTAGAATTGGATTGGACTTGGGATAGAAATGTGAGTACGGGATGGATCACATGATAGACAACGGAAGTGGATCGTCAGCATCGTGGGCTCACATTGTCATTTTAAAGAAAGGTTTTATTCAGTGTGTACTCTGAACCAACTATGATTAATAGGTGATATAGAGCTTACCCTCAGAATAATTGAAAACAACACATGAATATAATATACATTTAATCTATTCAACTCTATCACTAAAATTGATAATGGTTTGGATATTGTGAGTTAAGGGTTTCATAGCATAATTGATTACGCATTCGTATATAGTACGTATTTGTATATTTATTTGACCGACTGCAGTTTAGAGATGGACTACGCCATGGGGTCAATGTGTACTGTAAGACATAGTACACAGTTGTGCCATTTGTTATATCTGGCGGAAATACCCATTTTTGTATATTACATCTACGAGAATACCCGTTTTTGTGCATTGATAACATTGGGTCTGCATTTGGTATATTTTGGGTAGGATGTAAAATATGATTTAATTTAATCGCTTAATATCATTACTTGCAATTTACCTCTTACCAGATTACGTTAATCTAGCCCACTACTTTTGGTGTCTAGTTCCCATCACCAGTGCCGAACCAGAAGGTCAAGAGACGCAGAAGATTCCGCCAAATGGCGGTGTGACATCCTAAAGTCCCACATCCACTATAAAGAGGAAAGTCAATGAGTTTATATATAGAGCTTGCATCCTCACTTTGCATGAGGCCTTTTGGTGGGTTGAGGCTCACCAAAAACAAAACCATGAAACTCATGGGCCAAAGCGAACAATATCATGCATGTGTGAATAGTAGGGCGTTGCAAATGGTATCAGAGCTGACTCTCAACTAGTTTGAGTGTGGGCCCCTGCCGTGGTCTGGTGCAAGTGGGCGGGTTTCCATGTGAGCGGGCTAAGAGGGCTGTCAGGCTACTGCACAAGGATGTGCAGCCCTAAGGGGAGTAGATTGTGACATCCTGAAATCGTACATCTACTATAGAGAGAAAAGTGAATGTGTTTATATATAGAACTTGCACATTTACCTTACATGAGGCCTTTTGGTGGGTTGAGGCCCATCAGAAATAAAACCGTGAAGCCCATGGGCCAAAGCGGACAATATCATGCATGTGTGAAGGGTGGGGCGTTACAGGCACAGTTAGAGTTGTTGAGTAGAGACCTAGTATCGTCTAAGATATCCTAGAGTTGGTGTTAAGATCGTATCACTAGATTTTGTAATAAGGCCATGTTTGTTGCCATTCGTTAGACATTAAAACCATTTGTTTTGGAATTATAATTCTTAAATGTTATTCTTGGAAATTTTTGACCACTTATTAATTATTATTGAGATTGGTTTATATGATTTGTATATGATGCTCAGCTGCGCAGATTATGAATTTTAGTTTTACGTGTGATTATGGTTGCTTGATCAATAAGCATAACCTCACGAAGGAATTCGATCCACCCGAAATTGGGGCTTGTATTGTTATTCAAGAAAATTTTAAATTGACCCTAATCCTCACACCCCTAGGATTGGGTTTGAATCTAGCCCAATTTTAGGGGATTGACACATTGGATGGATGCTATGGATAGCACACTTGCTTCCCAACAGTCCGCATCTAAGGATCAATCGTAGATGGCTAGGTTTCATTACCGGTTACTGTCACTTGGCTTAGCAAGTAACCAAGTGAACCAACTAGTACCGTCTGAGTCTTGAAAAAAAAAAAAACAAAAACATGAATGGGGTACCCTGTACTGAAGCTGAACATGAACCCTTTTACAGACCTAGATAAGATACATGTGCATCCTAAGATGCCGGTGCAGTCATGTGGTCCAACAATGAATGGTCCCTTCAACAGAAATCAAGATGATTTGAACAATTCCAAACATCCATTTGCAGACAAGTGCTAACCACTGTTTTCTTTTGCAGCATGGAAGACCTAGTGTTTGGGTTTTTAAGATCGTCGTACTGAGTTAGGTTTAGATGAATGGAAAACCACATGTAGGGAGGCAATTCCCGACCCACCAACTCAACATGAACCTGATCCGGCTTCATTGCTGATATTTCGGGGATGGTTAATACATGAAGAGTCCAGATCCTCTATCGCCTTTGTTGGACGGTGACCACGAGTGGACTAATCATTATCTTCCATGCCAACCTCCACATTAGCATAACTCACATGGACATATTCTCCATTGAATTCAAAATTTAAAATTTAGTGTTTGTGGATGATGTGGCGGATAATGATTGGCCCACTCACGATCACCATACAACAAAGGCCATAGAGGATTCGGACTCATAAATAAATGAGTTATGACTTATGAGTAATGACCCACCAACTAGATGCAAACAAGCCAGCCTGCTAATCAACAGTCTGGGTTGAGTTTTTCAACCCACTCTGAGCTTGTAACGCTCAAAACAAACAAAAAGAGAATGAAACCCATGTGCTCAGTCAAGAAAATGAAGTAGTGAAGATTTTCACCAGCTGCCTTCAGATCGAACCCTGGGTAGGCCCCCTCACCCGATGGCTCATTCAGTCATTCAAAGGCCCCTTATAAGGTGTTTTTCCTTCACCTGATGGCTTTCTCACTAGCATGAGTTCGATGGGTCCTTAGCCACTTAGCTAGGCCGAAAAAAAAAAAAAAAAGAAAACGAGCAAAACAGTACAATGAAGAAGCTCAATTTCTACCCAAGATCGAAGTTTCTATGTATGACTTTCAATGGAACTTCCACTAAAATCTAAATCCACGCCATACATGGCACCAACTTTGACAGCTACATGGCATGCACATGATACAGTAGATGATATGGAAATAAAGGCCTTTTAAATGTATGGGTTGCTTATATTCATGATTGGGTGGTGTTGACACCTGAATACGATACACGTCCAAAGATCAATACCGCTTGACCAAGCGATTGTTGCTCAACTTGACCCGTGCCTTAACCACTGCTAGAACGCTTGAAATAGACTATTTTCGATGTCTATTATCTCTTTGGACACAACCAATAAAATTAGAGAAGAGATTAGCATGGCCCTGCAGAAGGATGACATGCGGTAATTCCTAGCTTGGCCCAACAACCTAAACCCGACCGTGCAATATAGGGTTCAAATTCAACCATTTTCATTTGGAAAATTTTCAAATAAGGCCTTAAATTTTTGCCTTATTTTAAAAAGCTAAACAAGTTTTAAAATTTCAAATTAGTCCCTAGGTTTTTCAAGAAGTTTTCAATTAAGAACATCTCTCCATTTAAAGCTATTTTCAACAAATTTTCCTTCAACTTTTTAAAATACCCAGATTATCATTTATTGAAATAAAACTCTTATTCAGTTCCTCCGTATTCTTCTCATGTCCTTCTTCGGCATCATGATGATGATAAAGAACAATTAGCATCCCTACAGAAATCGGCTGCATATAGTGGTTGCCAAAAAAACGTCATGGCTTTAAATGAAGGTTAATTTTGGTGATTGAAGAAAGTTGACAAAAAAGGTCACCAGAAAGTACTTTTAAATTGTCGAATGTCCTTAATTAAAAATTTACTGGAAAAATAAGGATTAATTTGAAAATTTTTGAAACTTGTGTCCTTTTTTGAAATAAGGATAAAACTTAAGGCCTTATTTGAAAATTTTTCTTTTCATTTTTGGGTTTTTGACATTTCTGACATTACTAAATGGGTTGACTTGAGTCCTTTCTTCCCTTTTGGCACATCAACTAGATCCACACCCGATGCTCTATAGCCCGAATCGATTTCAGATTTTGTGCTGATTTTTACAGATTCAGTCGCGCTTCCAAGCCTCTAACGGAAGCTCAAGGTTTGAAATTGTGGTGTGGTTCAATGGCTCTTCCTTATGTGCAGGGGCAGCTTGTGGGCCACAACTCGCTTTCGCCCAAAAAGGTCAAGAACAATCCATACTTTATGTGCTAGAAGTGGTTCATTGTCTGGGCTTCTCTAATATCGAAATCTCTCATGACTAATCGAGGTGATGGAAGGCATTAATGGTAGAAGGGATTTGCCGATCAAGAGCGTCATTTTTTATATTCAGGCTGCTTCAAGCTCCTTACATTCTATTAAGTTTTCTTTCTTGTCAGTTCATCTCATTTTCTGGTTAATTAAGTCATGTTTTACCTGTAAATATGATTTCTTTTTGGAGGGTGACTTTGTAAGATGGGCCCATGTGATGTTCTTAGTAGGGCTGTGGTGTGCCTCCTTTTGCTGCTTTGGTGTACTGTTGCTTTGTGTTTCTTAATGAAGTTCTCTTTCTTACATTAAAAAAAACCCAACCATACTTCTGCTAGACTGGTTTAATTGAGTTTGACAGTTTCAAAGTGATCAATAGGTAGTACAGATTTCGGTTGAGCTTTTTCAATCCAAAGCGATGTACCAGATCTGAAACCCCAGCCAATTCATTATAACCCTACTCTTTTCAATCTACATGTCATACCTTAGCGATTGGCCGGCCCCAAAGCTTAAGAAAAAGAATGATGGAGTCAGATATGCAAAACCAAACTTTAAGTTGAATACCACATGTTATGTACCACCCACCCATCTAGCCAATAATAATAATAATAACAACAACAACAAGTGTATTCAAAATGAAACACTCAATGATGAATCCATATATTTTACCAAAAAAAAAAAAAGATCAACCCATATTGTTTCTTTTTTTTTTTAATAAAGGTTATCCACCAACCAATAATACTATGAGCTCATAAGCAGCCCAGCTTGTAGGGCTCCCTTAGATTGCAAGTCTACTAATAGAGGGCAATAGAGCCTGTTTTGGCATTTTTTTCATTTGCTTATTCCCCCATCCAGGAAAATGTTTCATAGAGTATTTTTTAAGCATTTCAAAATAAACTAATAACAAAGGCCTAGGATTAGTATAAACTAGTAACAAAGGCCCAAGATTATTGTAAACTAACAACAAAGGCCTATGCTAAGTGTGGACCAAAAAAATTAAAAATAAAGTATTTTATATATATCTCCCTAAGGTTTTTCGGATTTGTAAATAGGCCCATAAAGTTTTAATATTTGCATATAGCTCCCTTCAGTTTCATTTTAATACCTTCAATGTTTCAAAATCAATAGCTTCACAACTACCATAAACTTCTTTGAGTAAAATTATACTTTTGCCCATCTCTTTATCTCTCTCCATCATCATCATCATCATCATCATCATCATCAACCATATTGGGGTCGGCTATATGAATTCTGTTTCTCCATTCTGTTTTATTTTGACCTAAATCTTTCGATAAGTGAAACTTCTTCAAATTTGAATTAATGACTTCTATCCATGTTTTTCTTGGCCTGCCCCTACCTCGTGATGGGCCTTCCACCTGTACAGCCAAACTTTTTATCACCGGTGCCATTACTGGCCCACGCTCAACATGCCCAAACCATTTTAAACGGATTTCTCTAATCTTATCCCCTATTGGTGCTACCCCTAAATGTTTTCAAAAGTGCTCATTTCTAATTTTATCTTTTCTAATTTTATCACACATCCGCCTAAACATTCTCATTTTCGCTACATCCATCTTATGAATATGCATCTTCTTAATTGGCCAACATTCTGCTCCATATGTCATAGCTGGTCTAACTACTATCTTGTAAAATTTGCTCTTCAAATTCATTGGCATTCGTTGTCACAAAGCACTCCCAAAGCTAGTCTTCACTTCAGCCATCCGGCTTTTATCCTATACTCCACATCTTCATCAACCTCCCCATCCTTACTAATTATCAAGCGTATGTACCGAAAAGAATCTCTATGTGGTATCTCATTGTTTCAATTTTGACGGTAGTTTCAACACTTTGTATATGTCCACTGAAGTTACAATCCATATATTCTGTCTTTGTACGACTTTTTTTAAAACCTTTAGATTCTAATGCCCTCCGCCATCTCTCAAGTTTTACATTTACACCCTCTCTTGATTTATCCACCAATACTATATCATCTGCAAACAACATACACCATGATACTTCTTCTTGAATATGCACAGTTAACTCATCCATAATTAATGTAAAGAGATAAGGGCTTAAGGTTTATCCCTGATGTAAACCTATAGTCACTGGGAATCCACCTGTTTCTCCACATGTGGTTTTCACATTGGTTATTGCTCCTTCGTACATATCCTTAAAATTTTCAATGTAACCTCTGGGGACATTTCTTTTTTTTAAAACCCACCAAATTAAATTCCTCGGTATCCTATCATAGGCTTTTTCCAAATCGATAAAAACCATATGTAGATTTTTCCTCTTTGCTCGATATTTTTACATTAATTGCCTAAGTGAAAAGATAACTTCCATAGTTAATTTCCCTGGCATAAAACCAAATTGATTTTCAGAAATCTTGATCTTCTTTCTCAGTCTTTGCTCTATTATTCTCTCCCATAACTTCATAGTATGACTCATAAGTTTAATCCATCAATAGTTGCTACAATTTTGTATATCTCTTTTATTCTTATATATAGGTACTACAATGCTTTTTCTCCATTCATCCGACATTTTCTTTGTTATAAGTATCTTATTAAATAGTTTACATAACCAACTTACCCCAACCTTTCCTAAGCAGTTCCATACCTCTATCGGAATACCATCTGGGCTTGTTACCTTTCCTGTTTTCATTCGCTTCAATGCTTTCTTCACTTCCACCCCTCTAATTCTATGGAGAAAAGTATGCTCTTGTGATGAAGTATTCTCTTTAGCTATTGTATCGCCCAAATGTTCTTCATTTAAAAGTTTGCTAAAATATTCCTTCGACCTTTCTTTAATATCGTTGTCCTTAACCAAAAAATTTTCCACATTGTCCTTACATTTGACATGATCTAAGGCCCTACTTTTCTTTTCTCTTATTTTTACGAGCTTAAAAATATTGTTTTCTCCTTCTCTTGTTCTCAACCTATTATAGAGGTCATCGTATGCTTTGAACTTTGCATTACTTACTACTTTCTTATCTTCTTTCTTTGCCTTCTTATACAGCTCAAAATTTTCCATACTCTTAGTCCCCTGCCAAACTTTGTAGCAATGTTTTTTCTATCGAATAACTTCCTGAACCTCCATACTCCACCACCATGTTTCTTTATTAATATGTCACTTCCATTTTGATTCTCCAAGTACCTCCTTTACAATATTCCTAATGCAATTAGCCATTTGATTCCACATTACTGTAGTTTCTCTTTTAAGATTTCATTCTCCTTTCTCAATCATTTTGTCCTTAAATATATTTGCTCTTTCTCCCTTTAAATCTCTCCACCTTGTTTTAGGGTCCATTTTGTTTACTACCGCTCTTTTTCTACTTCTAATGCAAATATCTAAAACTTCGAGCCTATGTTGCGTAATTAAACTCTCTCTTGGGATAACCTTGCAATCTTTACAAGCCAATTGCTCATGTTTCCTAACTAGAAAAAAGTCTATCTGACTCCTATTATTCTCACTTTTATATGTAATTAAATGCTCATCTCTCTTTTTAAAGTAAGTATTTACTACTACAAGATTAAATGACACTGCAAAGTCTAATATAGTGTTTCCGAATTCATTCTTTTCTCCAAATCCATACCCTCCATGCACTCTCTCATATCCTCTATTATCTCTTCCTATATGCCAATTTAAATCTCCTCCAAGGAAAATCTTATCACTATTTGAGATTTCTTGCATTAAATCATCCATCTCCTCTCAAAATTGTCTTTTCACACTTTCCTCTAGTCCTACTTGGGGAGCATATGCATTGATGATATGAATTATATCTTCCTTTAGCACTAGTTTAATTGCTATAATTCTATCACCAAATCTCTTTACCTCCACAATTTTCTCTTTCAAATCCTTATCTACAACTATACTCACTCCATTTCATGTATTACTCTTTCCTGCATAGAAAAACTTAGCCATCCGTGAGCTCCTTAGTTTTATTCCATTTCCACCTTGTCTCTTGTATACAAGCCATACTAATTTCCTTCTTTTCATTACCTCAACCAACTCCATGCTCTTACCTGTCAAGGTTCCTATATTCCAAGTAGCAAGTCTAATTTTCCTATTCCTCCACTTCTTCTCATGGACTAACTTCTTTAACCGGACTAGCCCAAAGTCATGCGGTAACCCTTGCACACTTTTCACTGCAGCCGGGGGTGACGCTGCAATGCGTCGCTTAAAGCGGGGAACGCCCTAGCCTTATCGTGAAATATTATGTTATCAGAATTCATGTTTGGGTTGTGACAAAGTTTTACGCTGGCTGTCACCTACCTAACGCAACCCTCCTCTTTTACCCGGGCTTGGGACGTGCAGCAAAAATTGGCGGTGTTATCTCTTTATCTCTCTCTATATATTTTTTTTTCAAAAGCTTAAATTAATTTTTCTCTCAAGCTTATAACATTGACCATTAGTGTAGCACGTTTAGCAAGAGAGAGTAAGCCTACATAAATCTATTTTTATCAATATAGGACTGATCTTATTAAATTCAAATCAATCATAACGTATACTTAAAATTGACCCAGTCCATGGATAACCCAATTGATGTATGTTTTAAAATACATAATCAAGCTTCATGTGCATTGGAGAATTATTAAGAGAGAAATTAATGGGTCTTGAGATAAAATAATAATATTTTTTGTAAATTATTAAGGAGCTTATGATGGTTTCCTTGGCATTTTTGTTTTGACACTGATAGTGTCCATGAGGACTTACATGTTTGGTATTCCTCTAGTTCAAAATCTTTAAAAAAAATTCACCTTCTTTTTAATAAAAAGAGACTCTCATATGATGTAGTTGTCCAATGGACCCCACATAGTCACGAGTTTAATCCTAACTCATTAGTACAGTGAGAATGCCCCACTGTCTTCTTGTTTTTTCTTTTTTTTTTAAGCGTCGATAGATGGCATGTTTCATATTTTATAACCCATTGACCCAATCCTTGTAAAAGAGGCTATGTGGGGTTACCTGTGCACTAATAATCAAATCAAATGAATGGTGATACAAATCCCATGTAATATCATCAAATAGGTAGTTGTAGTCAAAATATCAACTCATCCCATAATCTATAAACTATTATATGCTTAAGATAAAATAACAATCTCTTATGTAAATAATGATATACTCATGTTTTAATGAATGTAAGAGTAAAGTAGTCATTTTTATAAAATTTCAATACAAATTTTTTGGTGGTTGCTCATTTTCATCAAGACTACTGAATTTTGAGACATGGAAGGAATTGAAATGAAAAGACAGGGAGGTTATATACAAATACTGAAACTACAGGGGTTTATTTATAAATTTTATAAACCTTAGGGGGGCATATGCAAAAAACTCTTAAATATGTTAGAATGTTTACCAAAAAAAGTTATGAAGAACTTTACTAATTAGCAATTAATGATAAGAACTTGAGTTTCTGCCAAAAAAGGATGACAGGATGTGTGATTAATTTTTTTGACGAAACTATCCATAGGGTTTTCTTTGTTTACACTTGTTTCTATAAAATTGGTGTATTACTCCGACCCGAACTAAGCTTGATTAGTAAGTAATTAATTATAATTACTAGCTAATTAATTTGATTTTTATTTTAAATAATTTTTTAGTATCTAATTATATTAAAATAAGTCTATTTAGTCTTTTTTTAGTCTAGTGGTCAAGTTTGGATCATAGATAAGTAGTTTAGGCCATGTTTGACCAAACCTAAGCAAGATTTATGGCCGTTTTGGTGGTTTTTATGTCATGAATTATGTATTCATTGGGCATATCATGCATAATCTTGAGCCACTAAATAAAGAAAATCATTCTGTACCACTTTCGTAGTCACCTCATAGCCACTCGATGCCTTGAAATACACATTTCATAATTTTCGCACTAGTGTGGGGTAAAACAGTCTTTTTACTTAAATCCAAACCAAATCACCAAAGTTTCCATAATAATATCAATATTATACTCATTAGAAATTATATTTAATTTTATGAATATTTGTCTCTTGCACTGTCCATCAGTGTCCAAAAAGTTTAGTTTTAAAAACTCAAAGGTGGGCCCCACTTCCACTTATCTTTATAAACTAAGAACCCACTTGTACTCTCCTTCTTCATCCTCGTTTTGTTTTTGCAACCAAAGACCGGCTGACATTTTGGCTTTCCATTTCTATTCTTTCTCTCAGAAACATATATTTTGGAAGCCCATTCGGTCTTCACCATCACAGTCTATGCGTCAAGGGCTTCCACTAGGCATAGTTTTTATTCAATTTACAGCTGGCAGCCCTTCCTCTGAATAAAATCTTATTGATCAGTTACCCTACTATTAATCCCTTATCTTTCTTTTGTTACACATTGAATCTACAGCCTATGAAGAGCTAAAACCCCAACATGCATGACCTCTTTCTATGTCTTTTTTCTTTTCCAATTTTGGGCAGATTTATTATGGAAATTGTCACCATTTTCTGTTAGGAGCTTAGCATCTGATCAGAGTGTTTGGGAAGTGATTTGGAAACACATGTAAGCCAGGCAAGTGAGTAATATGTGTGAAAATGCATGCATGTCTGCTTCCTTTGTTTTTAACATTTTATTCATATGTTGCAGTGTGGAGATCATTGCCTTTTATCCTCTTATCTCTATAGATTTCTAAGGATATCTGTTCCTCTCAACTTCAGTTCTTTACCCCTTTGCGCCCCCCCCCCCCCCCCCCCCCCCGGCAAAAAACCCAAATGGGCCAAGGAGACCATCTACATAGCATGCATCCTCATCTAATCCATTTCTCTAATTTTCATCATGTAGGATTTTGCATATATTAGATTTTCTTTACTATTGAGCTAAGGACGAGCTAAACAAGAGTAAAGCACTAATAAGGCAAGTATAAGCATGGTTCTATTTAATGCATGTTGGTATTCTTTTGATTCCATTATTGCTTATATGTTAATTTGATTTTCAACCATCTAGTTGATTTATAAATGGAAGTAGGATAATAGTTGAGAATTGAATGAAGGTGAAGATTGTGATATTAATGATTTGAAAAGGAATTAAATGCTTTAATGATGAAGATTGATGACGAGAAAGGGAGGTTCCATTGTAGGTACAAAAGAAGAAGAGGAGAGAGTGTGCTACAAAACTCTAAGTTAGAATTCTAAAGCACGTGCTCAAGCACGTGTGAGCACGCGCACAAGCACGTGTACTGTTTTGTCTAACCAAATTATTCAATCATAATTTGTGGAAACAGCAGCAAGGGCACTCGAAAACCCTTAAAACCACACTTGAGTGGATCCTGTTAACTTTGAAGAATCTAATCTAGACCACTTCTAAATTAACTTAAGGGTTTTATTATTACCGCCAACTGATCTCAAAACACTTCACAAATAACCCTGAGGTTAAATTATGATATGAAAACGGAACTTAGAACTTTAGAACTCTAAAAGACTTATTAGGTCCTTAGTTTTGAGAACCCTCAACTTAGTTTTGGAAACCCTCAATCCGATAGTGTGTCCAATGGTAAATAAATATGCATGAATAACCTTGACTAGAATTATTTATGTATTATCATTCGTATGTCGAGCACTTAACCATGAGTATGGATTTAGGGGACTTTGATACACATTTATATACATAATGTAACATTAAGCAAAGATAGTAGTGTAATAAATAACCTAAAACTACATCAGAATGAATAATTAAAGGCTACAGGTGATTAGAATAGGATTAGCTAGTAAATTCATTGACTCCATAAATTGAATTGCATTGCATATTATTTTACTCAATTCTTAATTTGCTACTGAATCATTATTTACAATGATGTTACATTGACTAATTAATTCACTTGCTATTGAATCATTATTTACAGTAACATATATTGATTGATAATCCTATCGTTTAATTGATATTGATCTGAAATGAATTGAGTAAAAACAATTGAAATTGAAATTGATTAATAAAGACTAAAATCTTACTCAATTTAATGATTGATTCAAATTAATCAGGTTCTACTTAGCTTCACTCCTATAAGACTTTACAGGGTAGAATTTGGGTAATATGATGTGTAACCACTACAATTGGTGTTTAGATTTCCAGACTCTAGAAACTACAGGTCCCATATGTAACCAGGCACTGGGTACCATGATTAAGGATCCCTGCCAAGAGGATATAGCTATATGTAATAACCAAATTGAATATGTTTTCATTATTGATTCGTAAAACATGTTTATTCAATGCTCAATCTGCCTAGTAGACTTAAGTTAATCTCTTATAATAATCATTTGTCAATTAATTTTGCTAGACACAGCTTGCATTACTTTAATCATACATATACTTTGCTGAATAGTCTTCTTCACAACTATCTCATTGGAGTTACAGGCTCAAATCCTTATATTGGTCTTATTGAAACCGATGAGTTAAAGGAGAAGACCTTAGTGGTTCCTTCAGGCTGTGACGAATGGACAACAAAGGCTTACTGACTGATCCATTTGCCCAAAAGCAACATACAATTATCTTAAGGATGTGTATTTTGGGTTTTGGGGACTTTTATCATATATAGTTGCATCCATATAGACTGTTATTTGTATATAGCTTAATCTAGATACGTATGTCTTTTGGTTCTTTGTGCAAAGTATTTATATCTTCTTTACATAGACCTGTATAGATGTTCATCCTTAGCATAGATGCATATATGTTCATATCAGGATTGGATTCTATAGGTTATAAATAGAATTAATATAAATATCTTTTGTCCATTTTAATGTTAGGATTAGACTATTTCATGTGTGGAATGATACTATTGAAATGTTTAATGAAAAGTAAAAAATTATAAGTGAAATTGACAAGCTTCCGCTTGTTGTATACTTGGACAGAAGTCCATTTAAAGTACCTTATACATGATTGAATGTGAATATCCCTTGTGAAATTCCTTCTGTACTTAGGTACATGTGGGGATTTCATAGGAGTACGTGTGTCATGCTTTGGGGGTTATATTAATCTACGGATTCTAGGGCCTGGGTCGTGACAATTGGATTCTGATTGCCTATTAGAATTTCATTATCGTGTAACTGTTATTAACTCCACAGTCAATGCTCACCCATGTTGAGGTGTCTGGATCAAGAGACGGAAGATTAGAAACATAAATGAGCCATATCTTAAACGTGGTCCATGCAACTTGTATACACTTAAATGCCGGTACCACCTGAGTTAACTATAACAAAGTAGAAGTAATCTGAGTTTCAGGACACTGTGTACAAGGCAACCAAATTTTAAGAATCCAAACAAAACCAGAAGGAGCCAAATCTGCAAACCGTGTTGTGCTATGAGGAGAAAGAAGCTTAACAAAGAAATCCAATCAGAATGATGATTCCAAATTTCCAATCAACCAAGCAATATATGATTTACACCTGGATCAGATTGTGAAGCAATCAACTAAATCACCCATCAGCTGCCAACACAGGACATAGGACACGGATAGAGTATACTGCAGTAAAAAGTGCTAGTTTCAAATGACGGCCATAGTCTACAAACCATTTGCAGCTGGGGTGTATCGGTTTAAATTCAAGGAAGTGATCTAATTAATCTGAGACTGAAGTTGATGCACAGGGGGAAAATCGCTCGGGTTAAAAAGTAACAAATGTCGCCATATCACAACTCACGGATAGTTTAGTAAACCAAAAAAAACAAAAAAAAATCCCGAACATCCTGTTATCCTTACTTGGTAAAAATTCAAATTATTGTCATTAATAGCTAATTTGTGGAGTTCTTTATAACTTTTTTGGTAAAAGTCCCAAAAATATTTGAATTTAGTATTTTCTTTATAATATTATTGATAAAAATAAATTATTTAAATAATAATAAATAATTGCTACTAGAAAAATAAGTGGCAAACAACATTCACGTGCTAATTAAGCCTTCATGCCATCAAAAACATATAAGCACTAATAAAAAGTATAAATGCCTAATATCAAAATGAGACCTCCTTTAATTGACTCTGAAAAATTAATAAAAATTATTTCAAATATGTAAATTTCATGTTTAAGGGGACCACTAAACAAAAAAAAAAACTTACCTTAGCTATGGGTGCACCGAAGTGATCACGTATGACTACTTCAATACCTTTATTATTATTATTATTATTATTATTATTATTATTATTTTGTTTGCATCCAAGGAAGGAGCGTCGAATTTGATACTAATTTCTTAAACCAGCGTCGAATTGGACACTTCCTATATCCTTAAACCATCTTGAGACCGATATTCATATAATCTGAGTGAAGATAAGGTTGGCCTCAACTTCTTACGCTAAGTCATGGATCAACTTGCAAACTTAGGAATTCGACACATCAGAATTGCAATTTGCACCACAGCCAGAGTTGCAGTTTGCAAAGCAGATCAAGAATCGAAAGAAAGAGACTCCCAATTCACATCATGAGATCAGATCATGACGCAGCCCTTTCCATCCGCCGCTGGAGCGCGGGAGGAAAGAAGAAGAGATTGAGAGCATGGCAGTGATTGGTGTGGTGAAGATGACGAGACTGAGGGGCAGAGGCGGCAGCGGCATGCGTATGACACATGCATTGCCACCCCACCATCATCTTTTTCCTTTTCTCTGCATGTGGTACCTGATGTAATTGGCCATTGCACACGTGCAAAAGCAGATATATGCGATGAATGATCAAGCTACACACAAAAAAATACATATAAAATCACCCAAATAGGGCTATGTCAACCAACAGAGAAAATATCATATTCACTATAACAAACAAAGGCATACCCTCTTTCTGTTTTTCTCATCATCTCTCTTACGTTGGTGTGAGAACACCACAGGCAAGAGATTAAACTCTCTTCTGCAAGATTTAAGATTATACATTATAAAATGTAAATAGCCCTATTTTCCTATCACCCAAGAATGCTCAGTATAATTATCAAAATACCATGCTCTTAATCCAGTCATTGACTAACTCAATGGACCCATCCGGTTAACCAGAAATAGAAGACACAAACTTAACACTAACGAGATGGATACGTAAGTATTATTGAAATAGATGCATTTAGAGAGAGAGAAAGAAAGAGGAAGTGGATAATGGAAGAAGACAAAGGCCTCGTCTTCATTAAAAAAAAAAAAACAAAGCAAAAGCAGTAAAACCTAAACTTACTATTGACTCTCTGTTATTCCTAGCGTGGAATTCGACACTCACCTTTAGATGTTAAAAAAACACACCCTTAATTTGGTCTCTAGTGGGGCCAGCATGACTATCATGTACTAATTTCGATTTATACACACACTCATTTATACACACACTTACGTCCAAATGAATCCATTTAAAATTGAAAAAATATCTTATTAAAAGTGACTGTAATTTTCATATAAAGCTATCTGTTTTCCTCTTTGAGTTGATGTTACCTCTTTTTTTTTTAATAAAATTATATGACTCATTAAGAAAAAAAGAACTGCGTTGATGCAACAAAAAAATTTTTCTAATACAAACCAATTAGAATGAACATTGTCTGCCCTCTTAATAGTGTTCTTCGACAAATAACTTTTAAAATTTATACCATAGAAGATTTACATGCAATATAAAAAACGTAAGAAGGGGAGGTTGCAACTTATTCAACTTATTTGGGCTGAGCTGGGTTGAGCTTTGGGCTTACTACCGCTCAACCCAAGCTCAGCCCAACATACCCAAATTTTTAACCCAAGCCCAGCCCAATGACTTATACCTGAGGCCCAAGCTCATTTTAATTAAAAAAAAAATTCAGTATAAATGAGAGCTCCTTTTAAGTAACTACAATCTTTTCATTGCATTAAACTATGATTTTCATTGCATAAAGCTATGTATCCCAGTCATTCCTCCTAAATAATATGGATTTGAGTTGTTGGTTTATCCCTGATTTCCTTCAGGTTGCTTTAAGATTCCATAAAGAGTCTTCATTAAGATTTAAATGCTCCCTTTAGTGATCATAAGAGTCTTTATAAAGATTTAAATGTCCTGTGCTCATTTAAGAGTCCAGCTCATACAAAAACACCATACGGAAATCGTACTAAGTTTCTCTCATTTAAAACCTATATAGAAAAGTATGATGCCATTAAAGAGGGCCACCGAGTGAGGGGAAGGCCATCGTACGTTCTCATTTAAACATACCACTGAGATCTCATTTTAAAACCTATGAAATTGTGTAATTCAAAGGCCATGCGATTAGAGAGGGCCCACAAAGTGAGAGATAAATTAAGAGTCGATGAAACCTCCCAAACAAATCGGCTGGCATAACGAGGAATAAATGACTCATTTTACTGAAGGAAAATAATTCTATGAGAACTAATTCTCACGATTTTTTTGTGAGAACACTAAGTAGGGCTCATCTATCATCTAATTCAAACCTTTAAACATTTAGGGACTACCCCTACCCCCGATAGTCACTCACCCGAAGTTTTTGTCAGATTCAAATTTACTGGACCGTTATATCAATTGTGCACCAACTTAAATGAACTAAATTTGCAGGTCATGAATGAAGGGGTTAGGGGCATGTGATTAGGGCCAAACTTAATATATGGAGTGATCCTGCGTGGATCTTTTCATCCCCTAATCCCATCCTCAAATGAGACCTACAAGTAGACCCTATAAAAAGTTTTCATGGTAGGACGTGAGAATAGTTCTCATAGGATTAAGGCCCTTTATTGAATTAAATTAAATAAAACAAGATTAAAGGAGAATTGGGCATTGGAGTCGATGATAGTCATTGCGTCAAAATTGTGGAGAATGGACAAAATCAGTTGGAGTTGATGTCAATTTGAAATAAGAGAGCTTAATATATTACATTATTATTAAATTTTCTCGTAAACAATTCCTCCTACTGGTACTTTTTCATTGTCAATGGAACCTTTTTTTTTTATCCGATCTATGATTTCAACCAAAGCATTATCTTGAGTTTTTCCATCTTATCAGTTTTATTAATGGCTGCCTTAATACTTCATGTAGGCAACTACAGGCTGGGTGGTCCTGTCAATACAGTGAATTCCAATGCATGATTTACCCAAGTGAGTTTGTTTTTTTTTTTTTTAATTTAAGGAAATATGGAAGTTTGTGGCTTTATTTGCATATATGTTAAAAAAAATTAGTCGATCAAAACTAACTTATTATTTAGTAGATAAACAAAATAATAATGTACACATGTGGATAGATAGTTTAGTCTATTTAAAAAGAGAGAGGAGTAGAGGTAAAAAGAAAGAGATCTTCTCATTAGAATGAGAAGTGTACATCATAAGGGGGGAGAAGAAGATTTTATTTATAGAATAAGATTGCTTCCTCCCCAAACAACTTAATATGGAAGGACTCTAACCCTAAATGTTTTCCTTATCTAATGTAGGCCCTAATGTGGGCATCCACCTATAATAATGCCTCTTATAACACTCCCCCTTGGATGACCATCATTTAATAACGGTTGCCTCATTAAAACCTTGCAAAGGAAAAACTCAGTGAGATAAAAACCAGAGCGAAGGAAAAAAGAGTATTTTTTAATCTGTTGAATACATGCCTCATTATCTTTGTAGAAAACGCTCAAGGTACCTATATTAAGAGGCAATGGACAAGAAATACAAATATGCTAAATCAAATATTTTAACCACATACATTCCCTACTAGCTTTATAGAGGGTTAAAATTTCAATATGATTAGAAGAAATAGCTACTAAAGTCTATTTGGTTAAGTGCCAAAAAATAGCAACATTTCCTCTAGAAAATATATAACTTGTCTGTGATTGACTCTTATGAGGAGCAGGGAAATATTCTAAATCTGCATAACCTACAAACTTCGAATTTTTCCAATAAAAGGGTCCAAAATCAATTGTACCTCGTAAATAGCGTAAAATATGCTTAATACCAATCCAGTGCTTTTGCCTTGGCACAAAACTATATCTGGCAAGTAGATTCACTGAGAATGAAATGTCAAGTCTGGTGCATTGTGCTAAATACCTTAAAACACAAATAGCATTCAGGTATGGTACTTCATGATCCAATGCCTTTTTATTTTCCTTAATTGGATAATATGGATCTTTGTTTAAATCTAAAAATCGAACAACCAAGGGTGTACTTGGTGGATGTGCTTTGTCCATAGCAAAGCGTTTCAAAATATTCTTGGTATAATTAAACTGATGGACTAATATTCCACTAAGACTTCTCTCGATCTGTAGGCCAAGACAAAATTTTGTTTTCCCAAGATCTTTCATTTCAAACTCTCTTTTCAAATAATCAGCAGTTATTTAGAGCTCGTCTCGAATCCCAATCAAATTTATGCCAGTGACATAAACTGCAACTATTGGAAATCCTTTTAAGAATTTATTTATGAAAATACATGGGCAAATGAGATTGTTCTTATATCCTTCCTTAAAAAAATAGTTACAGAAACTATTGTACCACATTCTTTCGGGTTACTTCAGGCCATACAATAATCGTCTCAGTTGTATTGAGTATTTACTCTTGGGCTTTGCATTAAGCAAAGTAAATCCTTTTGGGATTTTCATATGAATTTCTGTGTCTAAGTCCCCATATAAGTAAGCGGTTACAACATCCATGAATCTCATGTTTAAATTTTTAGAAACTGCTAAACTTATCAGATATCTGAATGTTGGTATGTTCATAACAGGAGAATATGTTTCCTCATAATTAATCCCAACTTTCATCAAGAAACGTTATGCCACAAGTCTTGCCTCGTATCTAGTAATTCCATTTATTTTGTTCCTTTTCCTTACAAATACTCACTTGTAACCTACAGGTTAACACTTTTTGGGATTTGTATTATAGGTCTAAATATACCATGTCTATTGAGAGACTCTAACTCTGCTGTAATGCTACTTTCCCATTTTGACCAATCTTTTCTTTGTCAACATTCATGTATAGTACGTGGTTTTGTATTCAAATCATCATTCTCATGTTCTCTTAACATTCATTTATAGTACGTGGTTCCTATGGATGATTCACCCGAGTGTGTTTTTTTTTTTAAGGAAATATGGAAGTTTGAGGCTTTATTTGCATATTTATTTTAAAAAATTAGTTGATCAAAACTAACTCATTATTTAGTAGATAAACAAAATAATAATGTACACTGGTGGATAGATAGTTTAGTCCTTTATTTGGAGCTACATATGAAGACTAACTAATAAATAAGGATGAGTTTTGTATTTCAAAGACTCCCATCCTGAACCCACTAACCCCCTTCATCAACATGACAATTTTTTTATCTAGATAATTAACTATTATATTTATATTATATGGATGTCTAAATGTTCTTAACAATTTATATGACATATTTTTGTGGGGCTTTTTGTTTCAGTATAGCTCTTGTATAGTGTAAAGTTCTTTGATCATTCAATACATTCACTCAAAAAAGAAATAAATTTATAGGCCCCCTTCTAGTGAGAGCACCGCCCACCAAAAGTTATTAAAAAAAAAAAAAACCCTGTCCAATAACTGACCCAAAAGTTTTCACCGGTTTCATGGATGATAAGGCTGGCCCACTTGGTGCAGTGGTGCCCACAATAACTTGAGCATCAAGGAGTTTTCCTTTTTTTAACAGGTCTAGTGGATTTATGAATATTTATTTGGGACTTAAATGCAATAACTTTTCCATTTTTGGATTTTGTTACTTATGAAAATACTGATAAAAATGTTACCAAACAAGCTCTTGACAGCATATTCTCGGCACAATGATCTGATATCTTAAAACAAGTTCTACACAGCACAGCTTCAAACAACTCAATCTCAGTGCAACTTGACAGCACAAAATCAAATACATCACAGGAACAATGCCAGACCGGCCCAGGGCTCCTCTTGTACAAGAGGATACTCAACAAATCATTCCCACCAGTTTATCCTAACCCTTAATTTAATAGCCTGTGTAACGGCATCTTAACCGTAGATTTTCTTAAGATTGAATCTAACAGTGACTGTATAATTAGGGCCGATGCTCACAGCATGGAAAGACTATTAAAAGAGCTGCACTGATACAAGGTGGACCCACAGTACAGCACTGCCCTTGCAGCTGCTCATAGAACATTTCCCATTATTAGTGCGCTTGTCATTTTCCTCAATTGCCACATGTTATTCCCAACAGCCGTCGCATTACTCTCTCAACAGACCTAGCCATGAAACCATGAAAGTCTTGTTTGTCTCACCACCTTTCCACAGATCAGGGGTTACACTTTGGCTTGTCTCTATCGCGATCAGGAATGATCGAAGAAACAGAGCACGAATCATTTCAGCCCGGTCACAATAAGTGAAATGTTGGGCCGCATATGGGTTGGGCAAATTGAAGAACAGAATTCTGCCTTCTGTGGCGATTTAATCAAGACCCATATATATACATATCACTATAAAGTCTCAAGCCCAAAATACATGTGGGTCTATGATCCATCAACCCAAAATGGTGCACTGGCGGGGGCCTTGGAGAGTCCACCAGATACAGACGTTTGGTGCCTTCATTCTGGACAGTTGTTCCATGTTCAACCACATAGTAATGGGTCACTAACAACAAATTAAGGTCTTACAATCAGATACATTTATGAGGTGTTTGGGTTCGTCAAAATCAGCTACGTATGAGGAAGAACAAATAAGACAGGATGAACTGCATAAACATTGAGAAGTTTTTCTCTCAAAACTATTGATTGCATATCACCAAGGACACATTTTTGTTAATATGTAACATAACCAAACCATGATCGTGTACAAGATCCACCGCACAGACAGCTTTTGCTGTGGCATAAACCTATAACTCCTCTCTGGTTAAATCTGAAATGAAGAAACTGCAAAATTGTGCAAACAATTTTTCCTTGTAATTTTCAAGGACAAGCGCATACATAAATAATAGAAAGGAGATACAAAAAGAGGGATTTGATCACCCATTACATATTGTGGATAGATTCTTGTGTTCCACTATAACTGTACAAAACAAGAGCACAGTTTTAGAGATTCTCTCAGCCAGCACGATTGAACCCTCAGCCATCCTTAGTATCCCAACACAGCATCAAGCTTCAATAGGTTTTACAAAACATCATATTTACTTATGGCTGCATCAGCTTCTCAGCAACTATTACCCTCCACTGAGAAGAAGAAGAGATCTTTAAGAACTTAATAATGTCAAGAGAAGACAAGCACAAGCAGACTCAAATAAATAAAAAAAATAAAAAAATAAAAAGAACAAGAGAAAAAACTTGGAAGGAAAAAGTTTAGAAGCCAATTGCCAATGTTCCACCAGCAATATACTGCCCAATTACAGATTCTGAACAGGCCCTAAGACTCAAAGCAAAATATTACAACATTTACCCAAAAAACGTAAACCAGACATTTGAGTGGCAATTGAACTGTGTCAGAAAAACCAAAAAATATACATATATACTGTACAACAAAAAAGAAATCATATGCAATTTTTATAATTCTCAAAGAAGTTACTCACATATAGCATGAATGAAATTAGACTAGAAATAAAAAAATCAAGCAGAAGCATTGCTTGACTGAACAAAAAATTATGGTACCACCCCTTGCTGCATCAGATCCAGACCTCAACTTGTGCACCTTATTGATGGAGTATATCCGAAAAAATAAAAATTAATGCCAATCCATCCATTTGGTGCCCTCTCATTGACAATCAAGAATAAATGACCAGTGATCCATATTAGTCGGAAAATGATGGGTTGGATCACCTAAGCATCACAATAAGATTTATGCAACCATATAGGGCCCACAATGTGGGCAGTAAGATTGCCAGTAAATGTTGCCTAAATCTTGTGGGTAGTTTTCCAGACTAAGATGGGATACGCTAGATGTGCAGACATTGCCCTTATTAACTCATGGTACTTCGGATATCAAAGTACCACATAATCGGCTGCCTATATGCACCATATAAGAATATCAAAAAACAGAGCAGAATTCAGAAACCAAAATGAAAATAATTTTGAATCAAAACCATTAGTGAAAGATAAACAATCACAACAATAGACAATGAGATCTTCGATTGCAGCAAGAAAGATGGATTGTTGAGAATTTCAAGAAACAATCAGTAACAATGATGAGATTGTTACCTACTTAACATCTTCATTGCAAGCCTTTTGGCATCCTTCAAAGACTGTTGGCTTTTTGTAGGGTCAGCGACACCAAAAGCAGATTGCAAGAGAGAAAACAGTTCATGATATGCACTTGCTAAGTCATCGAAGTGTCCTTGATTAACTGATAAAGCAACCAATTCTATTCCAGGAGAGAGTTCTGATGGGTCCAAATGCTTCTCCAATGATATATTTGCTTCAAACAAGGCTGTTTTTCCCCATAGCCTCTGGCCTAATTGGTTTCCTCCCCTAGCACTTACCTCAGCTTCCAGCTTCGCAGCCATGACAGCAGCTCGGGCTATACAAGCAGGAGGCAGCTACAAGAAGACAACAGATCATTATATAGAAATTACTAAAATAAGACATAGTAAAAATAAAGAAACCATAGAAGATAGTAATTTATAGATGCATGAGCTGACCTGTGCAAGGCGGGCGACGTTAAGACCAAAGCTCTTGTCTGACATACCAGGAACAACCTTATAAAGAAAGGTAACATCCCCATGATCCAGATTTTCATCACTACCTTCCAATCTAGAATCCATTATTTCCAAAATCTTCGTTGAAGTCAGATATGATACATGGTAGGCTTGTACTGAGCCTGGAAATTCTTCCTTGATATCTATGATTTTAGGGTAATGGGTAACAAAAAGGACCATGCATTTCTTCTGTCCAACAAGGTGATGCAATGTAGCATAAGCAATTGCAACACCATCGTGTGTGCTTGTACCACGCCCAAGCTCATCGATGATAACAAGCGAGTGCGATGTGCAATTGTGGAGTACATTGGAAGCCTCATTCAGTTCCTCAAAGAAGGTGCTTGTTCCCTGCTGGATACTATCAGATGCTCCCATACGGGTGTAAATCCCATCCAAAACATGCAACTTTGCTGATGATGCAGGTACAAAGGAACCAACCTAGAGGGACCAGAGGGTACATTTCATGAAATCAGCCAATATAATCACATTATGAAGAAAAGAAATGATAAAACTTGTCAGAATTCCAATAACAGGTAGCAATCAAGAATAACTACTACATGACAATATCCATTTAAGAATTTGCTATGAACAACAGAGCCTCATATGGAAAATCCAATACAAAAAATCATGTGCCATATTCTGCTCCAAACAGTCGTCATTTTCTTGCAGAAGATGAAACTTGATTATGACGAATGAAGGATAGAATTAGGTCAAATAAGCCACTGAGGGAGAAAGGGGTGGAGAAAATATTATGTGCAGATGGCCTTTCAGTCCACGCAAAAAGAAGAAGAAGAGAGAAGAATCATTGAGCATTTGAGCCAAATAGGGGTATCCTATCCACATTGATTCCAAACATACCAATGATTCCTTGATACTGGCCTTTCAGTCCACACTAAAAAAAAAAGCAGTAAAATAACTCAAAGATACAGACAAGCACGTGCACCCACAGAAAGACACTCACAAATATACCAATGATTCCTTGATACTGGCGCAGAGATGGATATGGATGCAGGATATGGAATATTATTCCTTTTCCGAAATTAAAAAAACAGATACATGTATGGATATGGGTATCCTATCCACATTGAGCTATTATTTTTTAGTTGTGTTATAAAAAGTTCACACCATGCAAGTAAATTAGTATCTTTGCAAATCACCATCCTCATCATGAAAGACTTGTCCCAACTATGTTGAGGTCAGCTAGATAAATTCTTTCTCCATTCCAATCCCTCCTAAGCCAAATCCTCATATAGGTTGCACTTCTTTAGGTTGTGTTTTGAAACTTGTTAAGGATTTCAAACCTGCAGGTGTGTGGATATCAGGTTGTGTTTTCATTACCAAAGTCAAGTCAATTAAGTCAAAAGTTTGGGTGGTTATTCAAGATAAGTGAAGAGAATCCAATGAAGATTCCCCAGCTACTTAGTAGTCTGAATCCAAGTAACTAGTGAATTATGGCAAGTGTTCATCCATTGTTATAGTGACTAAGCTAAGGATGGGTAGTTCATCCATCGAAGCATTGTGTAAAACCTACCCAAACCACTAATAGAGATTGTGTAATGTTGTGTAGCATTATAACTTATTTAGTTAAGCACTGCAGCATCTCAAGTTGCTAACCAATACGCCCAAAATGCCTAGGCGTTAAAGGTACGGCAAACTAACTACTTAAAACCCCCCTAGGCGAGACACTTCCCGGACTCGAATCACATGCCTGCCCAAGACATAGCATGGGGCTCCTTTGCCCTGCACACATGTGCCCTCACACAAAACGTGGTATGGGGACTTTTTTGCCTTGCGTGGATTCGAACCCAGGATGTGTTGGCTCCGATACCATCTCAAGTTGCTAACCACCCAAAATGCCTAAGCGTTAAAGATGCGGCAAACTAACTACTTAACCTAGCATAGCAGGCTGCAGCTTAAATCAGCAGCGTTACTGACTGCATAGTTTATAATGTGGAGCATATGAAGTTTTCATCTCCTTCATCAGTCAAGTTGATGTTCCGACGAAGATCCTTATCAAAGCCGTCAAACAAGAAGAACTAAAAGAAAGATTTAGCCTCAAAGTAAGAAGGAATACAAATGGAAGACAGAAACATCTCTGTCAGGGCACCAGTCCAAGGTGCAATGATCAATGCCCCTGTGGGGACCATTTGATGTCCCCAGTTTCATCGGGTCCAGAGGAACACGTGTGCAGGTGCGCAGATACAGTAACCACAGCTATTCACTTGTTTCGATGAATTTCTGGTTAAGCTGCATGTGACTTGGCTATCACTGCATCAAAAGGGAGAGCGATCTCTACAGCAGACTGCCTAGTGCAAATTAGGTAAGCGGGTCAATCTCTTCCTACTATCATGCATGAAGGGAATCAGAAAGAAGCAAGCTCAGCCCTGAATTTAAGGGGCAGTGTCTCACACAAACAAATAAACACCAAGCTATAAGACCAGAGCCATGATAGCGTTGACGAGGAATGTCAAATGAACCTCCAAATTCCAATTACAAGGTTAACCAAAGTCTCCAACCCAAAAAGTCTAAGTATGGCCCTCTTTAGATCTGACTAAATCAGATGCAGGTCCAGGTCCACAAGGGTTCACACAATGGTTGAAAATTGTGATTGTGGTGGCATCAAGGTCAGGCCTAAGAACCAGTAAGTTGCATCAATATGTTGCAGTTCACAGCTGGCAGGGTTTGTCATGGCAAGAATTCCCTGCCTCAATTTTATATTTACATATATATATATATATGGAAAATAATGCAATGAGAACTGGTTCTCACCACAGTTTTGTGTGAAGTCTAACTGGGGCCATCTAACACAAAATCCAAATCATATCACCCAATCCAAATCTTGCAATACACAGGGATCCACCGGGTAGTCACACACCCTAGTTTCGATCAAATCCGAATTTATTGGACCGTCGGATAGACTATGCCCCAATCCGAATGGCCTGAAATTGTGAGCATGGATGCGGGGTTAGGGACATGTGCTTGGGGCCAAACTTGATATGTAGGGTGGTCCCACATAGATCTTTTCATCCCCCTTAGTCCCATTCCTTATAAAAATTTCTCACAGTAGGGGTGTGAGCACACTTCTCTTAAGGTTAAAGCCCTATAAGGGCAATAATCCTATGAGAACTAGTTCTCATCACTGTTTTGTGAGAAGGCTAGGTGGGGCCCATCTACCACCCAATCCAAATCTTGCAATACACAAGGACCCCCCTGATAGTCACGTGCCCCAAGTTACGGTCAAATCCGATTTCATTGGACCATCAGATCAGCTGTGCACCAATCCGAATTGACTGGATTTATGAGCCACGGATGAAGGGATTAGGGACATGTGATTGGGGCCAAACTTGAAATTTATGATGGTCCCATATAGATCTTTCCATCCCTCCAGATCCCATCCCCAAATGGGACCCACAAGTGGGCCCCATAAAAAGTTCTCACGGCAGGTGCATAAGAACACTTCTCATAGAATTAAAGCCCTATATGGGAAATAATCTTATGAGAACTAGTTCTCACCACTGTTTTGTGAAAAGTCTAGGTGGGGTCCATCTACCACCCAATCCAAATCTTGTAATACACAGGGACCCCTTCTGATAATCATGTACCCCAAGTTTCGATCAAATCCAAATCTACTGGACCATTGGATTGTCTTAGCACAAATCCGAATGGACTGGATTTGTAGGCCATGGATGAAGAGGTTAGAAACATATGATTGGGACCACACTTGATATTTAGCGTGGTCCCACATAGATCTTTTCATCTCCCCCCCTTGGTCCTATCCCTAAATGTGACCCACATAAAAAGTTCTCACGGTAGGTATGTGAGAACACTTCTCATATGATTAAAGCCCTATTTTTTATATATAAATATATATACACACAAACAGCCGCACACTCGCGCACAGAGTGGTTATCAGGTGCTCACCGTGTGCAAGGTGCGCATCTAGGGTGGGGCCCACTAGATGGTCAATCCAAATTGACCACACACAGAGGCCCCCTAAATTGCACATGTCCACTAATTTTTGGCCTAATCCAAATGGACTGGACCATTGAATCGACTACACACCAATCCGAATGGGCTGTGCACCATTAAAATTATGTGGTCCAGATGGAGATGAAGCAGAGGGAGGATGGGGCTCATTTTTTTTACAGATAGGAAGGGTCGCGCACTGGATGACTACTCTCTCTCTCTCTCTCTCTCTCTCTCTATATTTCTATATATATATGTGGGATATTCATGGCATCCACCCCTCACTATATGGGAAGAGACAAACTTGATAGGGCCCACCTAGAGCCCCTATGATTATAGCGCTTAGGGGGTATGGAAAGAGTCACCTTAGATAGGCCCATAAATCAAGTTTGGGGTCAATCCTAAGCTTTTAACCCCTTCATCAGTAGCCCACCAATTTAATGACTTTATGTTATAGAAAAATTTTGAGCCTTAATCCAACGGTCCAATCCATTCGGATTAGTGAAAACTCAACTGATTCATTCTAATGTAGGGGCTCCCATACGTGTGGATCGTTTGGATGGTTCATAAAGTCGGCCTTACCAGGCTTTTGGAAAGCACATGCCAGGCATAGCTACTGCGCCTTACCCCATGTGAGGCGAGGCTTAAGCGCACGAGGCAGTCGCTTGAGGGCCAGGCGAGAGGCGCAGCAGGCGTGTGCTTGTTTCATTTTGCCATAAGTGTTCAAATTAGAATTAAAAAAAAAAAAGAAGAAAGGGTCAAAATGTAAAATATGTAACTTATACTTAAAAGAGAGATGCGCTAATCTCTTGAGAAAAAAATGAACAGGGATCAAAGAGCATTGTAGCCGGCGAAGGCGGACAAAAAAAAATTTTAGGAAGAAGATCACGTCCGGCGAAGGAAGAAAAAAAAAACCAAGAAAAGGAGGAAAAGAGCTCACGTCTGGCGAAGGAGGAAAAAAAAAACAAAAATAGTAGGAAGAAAAAGCTCTACAACCCACATCCGGCAAACCCAACCAGCCTGCTGTTCACGTCCGGTGAAGTATATTTGTTTTTCTGTTTCATTTTTCTTTTCTTTTCTTTTCTGCTGCTGCTGCCTATATATATTTTTTCTATCTACATTTTTTTTCCTGTTTCTGCTCACGTTTTTTATCTGCCGCTTTTTTTTTTTTGCTGCTGTTGGATTTTTTTTTTTTGTTATTTTTTTTTCTCATCTCCAGCTGCTACTGTTTTTGGCTGCCTTTTTTTTTCCTTTTTTGATACAGCATTTTTTTTTCTGTTTCACTGTTGCTCACTTTTTTTTCATGCCGTTTCTGCTTTGTGTTTGCTGCTGCATTTTTTTTCCTATTTTGCTCACTTCTTTTTTCATACCATTTCTGTTTCTACCATTTTTTTTACCACCTATTGCCGCTTTTGTTTCTGCCCTTTTTTTTTTGGCTGCTATTTGTTTCCTTTTTCCTTTTTTTTCTCATCCCCAGCTATTGTTGCATTTTGTTATGTTTTTTCCTCATATGGTGTTGATAATGCATTCTTTGTTCTTCTTACTTTGTCTGTGCATACTAACTACCATGTTGACTATTGCCTTTTTGGTATCAAAATAAGTCTGCTGGGCTAGATTAATTGTTTATCCCTTTTGTAATTTGCATGCTTGCTGTTTTAATTTTTCTTTTTATTTTATTCAATTGTATATAGACGTCGACTGAAGGTAGTAGTAAAAAGGACCCAACATGGCAATATGCACACTTGGAAAATCCACAAAATAATAATAGGTTCAAGTGCAATTTTTGTGGCAAAATATTTATTGTTTTATCTATATTGTGCACCTCACTTCAATAAAGCCCGCGCCTCACCTTGCGCCATACGCTTAGACCTCGGGATACCCTTCGCGCCTCGCCCCTTCAAAAACACTAGGCCCTACTATGATGCCCTTCAACATGTTATGGTGAGGGATGGATGCGCAAGAATATTTTTCATATATAAATATATATATATATATGGAAATAATCTTGTAAGAACTCTCAGTGGTGCTCATCTATCATCCAAACCAAACCTTGCAATATATAGGACCCTCTAATAGTCACACGTCCCAAGTTTCGATCAAATTCGAATTTACTGAACTGTTGGATCACCTATGCACCAATCCGAATAGATTAGATTTGTAGGTCACAGATGAAGAGGCTAGGGACATGTGATTGGAGCCAAACTTAATATTTTGGGTGGTCCAACATAGGCCTTTTCATCCCCGCTGGTCCCATTCCCAAATGTGACCCATATAAAATGTTCTCAGAGTAGGTGCATGAGATCAATTCTCACAAGATCAGGCCCCATATATATATATATATATATAATCAAGAATAATGCAAACTGCTAGAGCTTAAGGTTTTATAATTTTTTTTCCTTCTTTCCTCATTAAGGGACATTACAAAGGTATGTATCGGTCCTCCAAAGTCATATAGGTCCTGTATGCCTAAGTCACTGTTATATCTGAAACAGTTGAATCTGCAAACATTTTCTGACTCCATCACATATATAGGCGACTGTCTTAGTGAAACAAATAATAACAATCTGAATCATTGTGTCAGAGGCCCCACAAATGCACAACTTGATGACACAGAATATATTATCAAAAAGTATAATACTGATAATAGTTGATATAACAATAGACTAATGAAAAACAAAGTGATGGTACTGGTAATAATAGCCCCGCGTTTTCAACTACACAGCCATGGGTTCAAAACTCAGTGCATAAATATAATATAGCTTAATACACATTGATATTTTAGGTGGGTCAGGAGTCAGGTATCAGTCCACTCAGATCCCTCTGAGTAAGGCACCCAGGTATATACACTTAATTCGGCCCAAATCCAACCCTCTTACGAGCAATGACAAACACTGAGCGATAATGGCCAAAACACCCAAAAAACTATTAAAAAAAAAAAAATACCTGAGCCATGATGGCAATGAGAGCAACCTGACGAATGTAGCAACTCTTTCCTCCCATATTTGGGCCCGTAATAATCTGACAGTATTCTCCATCCGCATGCAAGTTAGTATCGTTGGGGACAAAATTGTTTTGTAAAATGAAATCCAAGACCTGCACAAGATAACAATGTGCTGAAAAGAGAAGTTGTGAAACATACAGCTAGAATGAAACAAACCATAATCAGACAGTACATTGTAACTTTCCCATGAATATATACACAAAACCTAGAGTGACATGAAATCCATGTGGGCCCACTTTAATGCATGCGAAACATGGGAGTATGCATATGTATATGATATGATGCAGATTAGAATGGACCAAAACAGAAAAACTGAGCATGATGACTGTTTGTTGGAGGTTCAAAAAATGGATCAAATAGAAGATGGGATGAAGTTTGACCCACCGGACCAGATAAGTGTGCTTTTGGAGGTTACTAGTTGTCCGATCTAAGGCGACAATTGGAGTACACAATTGATAATTATAACCATCATTCTTCTCATTTGATGGCTGAGACCAAGGAAGCTGATTTTGTGGATGGTCAATGCTTGATAGATACCATAGTGTCAATCAGCACATGACAAAGATAAAAGGGGCTACAATCAAGAGCAATTCAGAGTACGGAGTAAAAAACACGAGTAAAAATTCGTCCATAAAAAGGGAAACATCAAATTCAGATTGGAACACATTTAGGTAAGGTACGGCTTTTTAAAGGTCAGGACCAAAATTTTGGCATATATGCAGGTGTTTTTTTTTTTTTTTTGGGGTAAAATAGTAAGTTTCTAATAAAATTTTATATGTGAGGAATAAGTATATACTTGATTTGCTGAACCAGAAAACTAGGTGTGAAGCCTCCTGAAACACCTTAGAACACAACCTGGACTTGAGCCCGAAATCTAACCAACCATCAGGCACCAAATATCTCAATGCAGTAGGTGTGGTTATCCAGTTTATGCATACTCCTAGAACCAGAAGCCTGAATGCTTTTCATTATTTTTTTGAGATATATAAAGGGGTGGTCTCCAGGGCAAGGAATAATACTACATATGTGTCACAGTCACTTGAATATAGAAGCATTTACTGCTGCATGCAAGACAGAATCAAAGATTAACAGGAAATATATTATCTACTACACGGTACTCTATGTTGGTGGATGTAATATGGTATCTTGGAAACGAAGAAACAGCTAGTTGTTGCATGTCAAGGTCCAGAGCAAATTATCCCACAATAGCTCACGGAACATATGAACTATTCTACTAAAAACCTATACTGAAGAGAGTTGGGATTCACCGTAAATAGCCACATGATTCTTCATTGTGATATTACTACTTTTATTCATATTGAGTATTCTATGAGCAGACTAAACACATCTAGATCGATTGACATTTTATATTTTTAAGAGAAGTGGTATGCACAGAAATACAGCTGAAGAATGCATAAGTTCAAGACCAAGCATGTTCTCTCCAAAGTTAACAATTCTAAAAAACAAAAGAGAGTTCTCTCCAAGCTGGGAATATTGTGGATACAAGCATAGTTGTCAAATCGAGAATCGTACTGTGAATCGTTAAAGACATTGAATCAAATCGAATCATGAATCGCAAGATATTTACTACTTTTCTTAATATAGATAGGAAAAATCTAAAAAAATTATTGAAAAAATAGAAAAGATTATAGAAATCCACAATCTATCTATTTTTCATCCATATCAACATCAATACATGACAAATATTAGCTTCTTCATAGTTTTGAAAATCGGGATCGTATCGCAAATTGTTCATGCCCATGAATCAAATTGAATCCTAAAACATATTGTGAATCATAGGATTTTTTTCAATTTTCTAATAAAAATGAACAATAGTTAAAAATTAAAAGAAAAAAAAAAGAACAAAAATTCATTCATATGAATACCCATCCATTTTCTCATTTAAAACAGTAAAAATGCAATGATAGCTAATAAGTCTATCAAACAATCATATCATGAAATTCATGACATATATTAATAAATAATAGATGTATGTGTAAATAGTTAAATAAATTTCAGGTATGTATATAAATATTGTTGTCGTTAAATCAAAATATAAAAGTAAAAATAAAATTCAAACCATGAATCATGTACAATAAGATATCTTTTGAAGTTAAAAAAGTGTTCATGAAGGAAAAAAAAAAATCCAAAAAAAGTTTACAAGAAAGATATAGACAAGCACCAAACGTATAGTCTAACACTTTAATTAAATCTATATTCTTTATTCATGTCTAAAATCTCCCCAAAGAGGCAAAAATTCTTCAGAGGTTAGTAACAACTAAATAAACTTTTAAAAGTAAAAATGCTAAAAGAAAGAAAGAACAAAGGAAAAAGGTAAGAGACTGTTAGTATTAACTTATTAGTTTTATCTATTCTCAGTCAGCTGAATCGCTTGAATTGTAAGATTCGATGAAATGAGTATCGAATCATAAGATTCACACTAGAATTCTAAGATTTACCTTAAAATGGGCTTCATTGAAAAATACGAATCGGTTTCCTTAAGATTCGAGATACTAATTATAAGATTCTGATAATATACAAGTATTAATCTGTGATTTATATTTTTCCAGCACAAAGACTGTTTTGTATTACAGTCCAACGCAGTCTAGTAACGGCCCCGGTAAGGAAAAGTTTTTCTATATGGGTAGATGACCCACCAAGGGGAAGGGGCAAGCCGAAGAAGCCGTAGATGGAAGTGGTAACAATAAATCTGAAGAAATACAACCTATCTGAGGACTTAGCTCCAAATAGATCGGACTTGAGAATTAGAATTCATGTGGCAAACCCCAACATAGTTGGGACAAGGCATTGAAGATGATGTTGATGGACTATATTGTATTTTGACAAACTACAGGAGCAGTTTGGTAATTAAAAAGCCTCACCTAAAGGACTGGTTGTCAAACCCCACTATGGATGCCAAACCCTAATTTAAGCCAAAATCTCTTTTCCTTCTCTCTCCTTACTCTCTTGTACTTCCTTTTCTCTCTTCTTTTTTGTTCATTTTCAATTTTTTTCTAAATCTCTTAATTAAGACTTTCAACTGTTGTCACTAAACCAGGTGGGTTGACCAAGATTTGTCCAAACAGATGTTAATCAAACCCAGCAACCAGTATGTTACTGGGTTGGGTTAACTAGGTTGGGTTCTTAGTTGACCCTCCAGTCTAAAAACTATGATTTGAACCAATGTTAATTCATAAGGGGGGTCACAATTTTTCAAGTGGGAAATTTAAAAAAAAAAAAATGCTATTCAGGCACACCGGCACAAAAGAGATGTCCAACTCGGTAATATATATTTTGCAGTTTGAAATTAAAGAAGTTGAACAGATAATGTCTTTCAGTGGCGTCCACTGACATTAAGAATAAAATCCCAGAGACCTCCATAAATTCTAGCTAGATCCAAATGTTATCTGCTAATTCAGTTACATACCGGATGACGCCCAGAACAAATATGTATTTGAGCAGGTTCAACATCATCTACAAAAACTGGTCGCACATAATTCTGCAATACGCTTATAAAGATTAAGTGACAATGTATGAAAAAGCAATTCATTGACTAATGAAGGAAATATCAAAATCTCATGGAATGTAAGCTGCACTTATTATATACCTCACTTCTTGAAAGGATGGCAAGTGAATGGAGACAATCCAAAGCAGCTAGAGCCTGCACAGCAGCTTGAAATTCTGCATAGTACTTGCCAAACCCCATCAAAAAAGTATCCCAAGTAGATCGGCAGGCAACAGTAAGTTCTTCCATGGAAAGTGACAGTTCCTCTAAAGCTGTCAGAACTTCTGGGGGATGATAGCGAACAGTCTTCTTTGTACTGTTGACCTTGACCCAACTTGAAGGTACCTTAACGTCAGAAGACAGCTGCAATTACAAGAAAAACCGAGTCAGCATGCCATGAACAAAATGTCAAAATCTTGATATGCACACAAAAAATAAGGAAAGAAACATATAGGCATTGGAACATAGGGCATGACAATCATATGAACCTTGTAGCCAAAGATTATTGTTTATTTTTTATTTTTTGACAAACTAACAGCATGAATTTTCAGGAAACTATGCACCAGTGGTGAGCTAAATGTTACGAGAACACTCCTTTCTCTAATAGTTAACAAGTGTTGGCCTTTACACTAGTCAAACATAAAGAAAACCTTTTTGCATGGAGATCTTCAGGAGGAGGTTTAAACCTCACCAGCAAATGGCTTTACATTTCGTATATGCAAAGGTTTAGGCTCAAGAGAGTCTCATCAGGGGCGGAACCACATATGAGAGTTTGGGGCTTCAGCCTTCAGCACCCACCAACCTGAAAAAAGGCCCATAAGTGCTGTAATGCCCCTTTGGTCCAACCCCCACTTAAAAAAGCCCATAGCCCCCAAGAACCTGTCTCAATCTCTCTCCCTATCTCAAAAAGTCCCCCTTTCTCAAACCCCCTCTCTCCCGCTCTCTTTTGGCGAATGAACAAATTAAGGTCTCTTTATTTTGTTTCAGTGTGTGAACAAATTAGGGCCTCTCTCTCTCTCTCTCTCTCTCTCTCTCTCTCTCTCTCTCTCTCCAAAGACGTGGGGTTTGGCAATTGAATGATGGTTGCTCTCTTCTGACGTGGGGTTTGCCAATTGAATGATGGTTGCCCTCTTGTTATTCATTTGTAGTTAATGCAATTTAGTGAAAATTTCACAAATCCCAAACACTAATCCAACTTAAATTTGGGAATGATCTAGTAGCCAAATACGAAGACAAGGACTAAGCTTTAGGAATAAGAAGCTGGGAGTAGGGATTGATTGATGGTTTTGTGGGGCAACAAGTTGTCTCCAACTCGATTTTGCTTCCCAATATCTAGCCCCAGATCGATAAAAGCAGAATATCTTTTTGATTGAATGACATTTTGAAGCTCTAAATTATTTAGGTTCTACAATCCGACACCTTAGGAGATCTCTTCGTCAAATGGAGGAGGTCCACTATGGTGAATTGTTGAGTTTGCTTTCTAACATCTTTATTTGCAGGGAAGGCAAGGATAGACAGATTTGGAAACCATCCACTTCGAGGGCCTTTTCGACTAAGGCTTTTTACATGGCGCTTACAGAGATGGTACTTCCAAGAGCTTCATGTGCTTTGGTTTGGTAGGGTTTGATGCCTCCTTGTGTTGAGGCTTTTTGATGGCTAGCAATGGCGGGGAAGATCTCGACGGTTGATAACCTAAGGATAAGAGGATTACTGTCTTACTCTATTTCAGATACTTGTTTTCTATGCAAAAAAGAAAACAAATCTTTAAACCACCTTCTTCATTGCGAGGTAACCTCCTATATTTGGTCCTATTTCATCAACTTGTGCGAGCTTTCATGGTGTGCTCCAAGGACCTTGTCAAGCTTGGTGGAGGCATGGGTTTGGGGGCTTTTCGAGGATGTGGGTTGTTGCTATGGCGGTTCATTCCATTCGCCATCCTTTGAATAGTTTGGAAGGAAAGAAATGAGAGGATTTCCAGAAATTCTGCAAATTCGTTGGAGGATTTGATTTCCAAGGTTAAGTTTTTTCTTACCAAGCGGGCTTTGGTAAGAGAGGATTTTTACAATCTCAATGTGTTGGATTTGTTTCATAATTGGGAAGCTTGCATGGATTGTGGAGCTCCTATAGTGAAGCAGACCATTACACCATGTTAATGGTGGAGAGTGATTCTACTAACGCGGTGGGGTAGCTTTTAAAGCGTGATTCTAGTCCTTGGAAGTTCCAATTTCACATCAATGAAATGAAGAAGCTTTCCTCGTCTTTGGTTGTTTCATGTTTCATTTTTGCATATTTTGAGGTGTGCCAATTGTATAGCTGATGTATTGGCTAAACAAGGGGTAGATAGATCTTCTCCGTGGGTGGGTTCATCTATGTAATTTACGCTTTCTTTGGATATTTAGGTGTGGCATTTCTCTTCATTTCGGTTTATGGGGTATATTGCTCTTATACCCTCGTACTTTTGTTTTGTCTAATTAATAAAGTTTTCGTTGCCAGTCGAAAAAAAAAAAAAACCAAAACAAAACAAAAAACTATTTATCATGTTCTTCTTACACCATCACACATCCACCAGAGTGATGATACTGGGTTTTGGTCTAAGCACCAATACACTATGGAATGTGGACCTATAATCTTAACCCAATTGTAATTAAATTCAGAAAACGTGTTTTCAATGAATATTTTTTACCGAAGGTACCTCAGATTTTTATTGATGTGTATATTTTTGAGGTCATTGAATCCGATTTAAAGAAGTTTAACTTTTCTAAAGGTTTAGCTCAAAATAGAACGGAATGAAGAAATAGAATTCATGTAGCCGACCCCAATATGGTTGGGATAAGGCTTTAATGACGATGATGATGATGATATTTTTGTGGCTTTGATCATATGTATGATGATTCAAGTGGAGTGGTCTTTTGTTTATTTTCTTTGTTCTTCTTGAAATTTTATTTAATCGAGTGGAATCTGATTATTTGCAATTTCAGATAATTAAATGATTTCGACAGGTTTTTGAGTAAATGATTAGTGACACTTTTCAATCAACCATCATCAACCCCCAATAAAAAAAAATCCTGCGCCCGCCACTGAGTCTAATAATGCCAAGTTGTAATTATGATTAATTATTCTTTTAATAGTCTGGTCATGCCATAGATTAAAAGCACGGCAGATACCGGTACGTATCAGCCGGTATCAATACGATAAATCGTTGTGGAATGGTATCGGTATCGGGACGCCAAAATATTGCCTAAATATCGCGATATATCGGTTGTTTTTTCAAAATATCGGCAGAAACGATATATAGGCGGATATTTTGAAATATCAGCCAATATATTATAAAAGCCTCCAAAACCCTAATTTTTCCCCCCTTGCACCCTCTTTACTCATCTTCCCCTTTCCAAAGACGCGCTAGCTGTTGCTCCTCCTCCATTAGCTTCCAAACACATCACAAAATCCATTATTTTGGTAGATTTCGTTTAAGAAAATCAACAAAACAACCTTCCAAAGGTAAGTAAATTATATTTCTTGTATATTTTTAAATATTTGTTTAGTAAGTAATCCATGATGATGATTCCACTTATTTTTTTATTATGGATTTATACATTGTGATTTGTGAGTGTGGACCTATTATTTGGTGTTTCAAAAATTTAGGCTTTTAACTTTTGTTGAGATTTTTTTTAATGTGAAAGACTAGTAAGTGTTATTTTTAATTTTATTAGCATGCAAATACATAATTTTTTGAAACAAGTTTCATAAATTTAGTAGTAGAATACATAAATCTAGAAGATGTGGACTTTTTATGTTTATTTATTTTCGGATTTTCGAATACTTTAATATTAAAATAAATTTTTTGAGGATTTAACCACAATTTTGTTTTTTTTTATTGTATACTTCATGTATGATATGAATATGATAAGTTTTCATTTTTTTTCAAAATATTATATAAATAGATTTATATTTTCAAAATTTATTTTCGTGTATGAAGTAATAATTTAATATTTAAAAAGAGTATTTTGAGAATTTCACTACAATTTTTTTTAAGTAAGCATAATCTTTGTACACTTTATGTAAGATTACTTTTTTATTGTTCTTTTATGCAATTAGTTTTATATTTTTAAATTTATTTTCGGATTTTCTAATAATTTAATATTAAACTATTATATATTTAGATTTTCACTATAAATGTGGTTTCCTAATTTTATATAATCATTGCATACTTCGCATATGCTAATATTTTCACGGTTGTCTTATCATTTATGTGATTATGTGGCATGTCAATCTTTTTAATATTTCTAAATTTATTTTTGAATTGTTAAAACATGGAATTAGGAAAATTAAATAATTAATATATCATTTAAAATGTGCCCATTTGAGATTCCAAATGCTTTATATAAATGTATTAATTTCCTTGTTTCTATTATATTTTGGATCTTAGTTCAAATGTTATAAATTGTGCCATGTGTTCTTTTGTTTTGAAGAAAATAGATTAAAATGGTGCGTAACATTGATCCGGCATAGCAAGGATATAAATATCGTATCGGCCGATAAATCGGGCGTAGCGCCAATATCGCCGCTCACAAATGTACCAGCCTGTATCGGCTGGGGGGGTTAAAACCCCCCAGCCGATTTTTTGACCCACTTTTTCCCTTTTAACTTTTATCCTCTCCCCTCTTCACTGCTCCAAGCCCCTTTCCTTCCCTCCATTTTTCAAATCCTCTCAAAAAAACAGTAAAATCATCAACAAAAACATCCAAAGCAATGTGATTCCTGGAAGACATTCTCTTTGGTATTAGATTAGAGCTAATCAGCAAGGTATTCCTCCATTACAAAGTCTTTGCTATTTAAGTAGATTAGTATACTGTTTTTCTATAAAGTTTGAACATAGTTTATCTTTCATTCTTGAATGAATCTTGATGAAATTTGTTTATAAAATTTTTTTTATAAGCCTTAAGTTACTATTTAAGTTGACATAACTAAACAACATGAATCCATATGAAAAACATTGATTATTCATATTCTTTTCTATTGATACAGCGATACAGGATCTCATGCAATGAGGGGACCGCTACATACTCATATACTAGTTGCTTTTGCAAAACAAACACATATTCCATCATTTTCCAATATTCTGGATTTTCTGGAAATTTTTCAGATTTTTTTGAAGACTTTTTTAAATCACACCGCTACGCTGCTACGTATCGCCGCTACCGCTACGTATCGCCCGCTACGTATCGTTTTGGCGACGGGCCGCTACCCCCGCCGCAACCGCTATTTTCATCCTTGCGGCATAGAACCATTGTGAAGAAGCTGGAAATAAACATAAGATTAAATGTAATTATTGCCAAAAATATCATAAATAGAGGGATAACTAGATTAAAGCAACACTTGGCTCATAGGCAAGGCCAAGTGGCAAAGTGTCATCAAGTGCCACCTAATGTGAAAAAAGAAATACAAGAGTTGTTGGATGCAGAAAAACAGAAAAAGGTTATCCGAGAGAAAAGAAGAGAGGAGGAATTTGAAGCATGTAGGAAAGAAGTTTTTGGATCTAGAGAGAGATTATTTCCTCTAACGATGATGAGGATCCAAATTTAAGGAGGGTTAGAAAAGAAAGTTTGAGGTCACTTCAAAGGAGAAGAGAAGAAGGATGCAATATGAGGCAGCCATGAGAGGTGGCCAATATGATGAGGGTGGCTCATCTGGATCCAGGGGAGGGGGTTCGCGTTAAGCAATTAGTCAAAGACAACCCCGCCTAGTAGATATTGAAGACAATGATGAACCTCCTACACAGGCACCTATTTGCATATAGAAAACCAACAGCCAAGTGTGGTGGGTCCAATGGACCCATTTGCATATAGAAAACCAACAGCCAAGCAACTCAACATTGTAAAAGCATTGAACGAGAAATTTAATAAAGCAAGAGAAAATATAGTAAGAGCTACTGGAAAATTCTTTTTAGATGCGGTCATTCCACCACATAACACAAACTCTCCTTATTTTACCACTATGTTAAATGTAGCAACGGAACATGATCTCAGTATAAAGGCACCCATCCCATATGAGATTGGTCATCTCTGTGTTAGAAAAGAATATGAGGATTTACAACTTTGGGTGGAGACTTTTAGGAGGATTTAAAGAGAAAGGGAGCACACTAATGTGTGATGGGTGGGCAACCCTCACAAAACGTCATCTCTTAAATTTTCTAATTTATTGCCCTTTGGGGACAGTTTTTATCAAATCAGTTGATGCAACTGATTATGTTCAAGATGCTACATACATCAATAAGTTGTTTAATGAATTGATTGATGATATTAGGGCAAATTGTGTAGTTCAAGTTGTCACAGATAATGATGCAAACATGAAAAAAGCAGGAATGATGCTTGCGCAACAAAGGGCAAATATTTTTTTGTCACCATGTGCAGCACATTGCATAAACTTGATGCTTGAAGAAATTGCCAAAGAAAAAGTTACAAAACAAGTGATTGAAAAGATGAAGAAAATCACTAATTTCTTCTACCAGTCTTATAGACTTGTTTCAATGATGAAGATGATTACAAACAATCATGAACTACTACGGTCTGACAATACTCGATTTGCTACTCACTTTATAGTCATCGAGAGCATTTACAAGTATAGAGGAGGGCTTCTCCAACTCATCAAATCAAATGAATGGATGAATTCTAAGTAGGGAAAGCAGCCGACTCCCCTAGCAGAAGAAGAATGCAAGACCATTGAGTCTAATAAGATTTGGCCTCATGTTAAAAATTGCTTAAATATTCTTGAACTTCTAATAAAAGTTCTTCGATTGGTTGATGGTGATAATAAGCCAACTATAGGCTTCTTACATGAGGCCATGGAAAGAGCAAAGATGGCTATTCATGCAAATTATAAATATTATACCAAACATTGAAAGAGCATCGACGGTCGTTGGGAGCGTCAATTGTATCATGACTTACACACTGCTGGTAAGTGGAGAATAATTTTTTGTTGACTTTCATTGTTATATTAAATTCTTTTTAACACATTATTCACTTAAATTTTTGCATTTAATAAGTTACTTTCTCAATCCACAATTTCGATATAAATATTTGAATCAAAATATAGCTAATGAAATTTGAGTGGGGATGAAAAATGTTATTAAAAGACTAGCAAATGACGCTAATGAGGCTATTAAGGCAAAAAACCAAGTAAATTAAAAAATAGAGATCTTATATGGTGTCTTTCGTCTTCTTCCATTTAATATATATCATTATTCATTCATAACAGTTGATAATTCTCTTTCTTCTTTAATGTCATTAGATTGATGTATATAATGAAGGTATGGGAAGTTTTAGCACCATTATTGTTCAAAGAGCTGTCACGCAGACATATCCTGGTAAGGATTGTAAAATATAAATAGTAAATTATATTTTTATTGTTCAAAAATTCAAAAATTGAATGTTTAATCTTATTTTCTTTTATTTTCAGCTGAATGGTAGTTGAATTTTAAAGAGAGTGCTCCAGCATTAAGGATGATTGCAATTAAATTTCTCAGTCAAACTATATCATCGTTAAACTGCGAAAGAAATTGGAGCACCTTTGCTTTTATCTATACAAAAGAAAAAAATAAAATCACGATAGATAATTTGAACAAATTGGTCTACATCCACTATAACCTCAAGCTTCGCAGTCGAAATCGAAGAATAGGAGCATTCGAAGATCAACAAGATTACTTCTGCCCAATTAATTTACACTATATTTTTTCGGCAAAAGATGATTTATTAGGTAAGTGATTAGAGGAGGTAGAAGAGCCATTATTAGATAAAAATTCAGAACTAGCAAAAGTGGTTGAGGAATTGACTGGAAAGAGGTTTGAGCCAATGAAAGCCTCTAAAAGATTATAAAAGATTAATTTGACACAGCAACAGAGGGGTACTATGGTTGATCCTACAGAAACAAGAGAAAAGGAGGTGGGTGAGGAGAGTGAGTCAAGTATCTCTACATCTTCCTCATTAGCAAGAATTTCTCCTGATTCTCCTAGGATTGGTGGTTACTATGAAGATAATGAGCCACAAATATATGAGACAGTTGAGCATTTTCCTAGTGCTACAGACTTAGATCCCCATTGTGGTTATGTAAGATATGTCTCACAAATTAAGACAGAGATTGCTAGTAGCATCAATCAAGGAGGGGGGAAAGGTACTTCTGCGGGCAATGTTGGACAACAGCAGGCTATGTATGGATACAACCCTCATTGGCCAACTTAGCTGCCTCTAGTTCCACCGTCACAACTGACAAACTCACGATCATAGAGAAGAGATTTTGAATTCTCTTGAGAATGTATTAATTTGTGTGTCCTTCTATTGAGATTATACATCAATATAAATATCTTTACATGCCTTTAATCTAGGCTATAAGAAAGGAAAACTCACTAATTTACATCAATTAGGATTCTAAGTTAAGAAGGAAGACTAATTACAGCTAATTACCTTTAATCTAGGCTCTAAGAAAGGAAAACTTACTAATTTACATCAATTAGGATTCTAAGTTAAGAAGGAAGACTAATTACAGCTAATTACCTTTAATCTAGGTTCTAAGAAAGGAAAACTCACTAATTTATATCAATTAGGATTCTAAGTTAAGAAGGAAGACTAATTACAGCTAATTACAGCAATAGTATTCCAAGTAAAGAAGGCTCCTCTTTTCAGATGGGCTCTTTTCAGATGAGCTTTCAGATGGGCTCTTTTCAGATGGGCTTTGGGCCTATGTAACACCCCCCCTCAAATTGATGCGGGAGAATCGACAAGCATCAATTTGGAAACCAAGAACTGATGGCGCGGTCGTGGAAGGCCTTTGGTGAGAATATCAGCAAGTTGAAGTTCAGTGGAGACATGTGGCAGGCTGATGACATCACGTTTAAGCTCATCACGGATGAAGTGACAATCAACCTCGATGTGTTTAGTACGTTCATGAAAAACCGGATTTTCAGTAATCCGAATAGCACTGGTATTATTCGCATAGAGGGGGGTAGCTCCTGCTACTGGAAAACCAATGTCAGAAAGCAAACCACGGAGCCAAAGAATTTCGGAGCATGCAGCAGACATGGCGCGATACTCTGCCTCAGTAGAGGATTTGGAAACTTTGTCATGTTTCTTGCATTTCCAAGAAATGAGACTATTGCCTAAAAACATGCACCATCCAGTTGTCGATCTGCGAGTATCCGGACAACCAGCCCAATCAGCATCTGAATAAGCTTTGAGAGTCAAAGGATTGTTGGATGGAAAAAACAACCCACGAGTCGGTGTGCGAATAAGGTACCGAATGATGCGACGAACAGCAGCCAGATGAAGGTGACGAAGAGCAGTCATGAACTGACTCATCAGGTTGACCGCATAAGAGATATCAGGTCGAGTGATCGTGAGGTAGATCAAGCTCCCAACCAACTGGCGATAGGCAGTAGGATCGGAAAGAAGATCACCTTCGTCGCGACTGAGTTTGACATTCAGTTCTACTGGCGTATCAACAGGAGCAGAAGCAGTAAGACCAGCCAAGGCGATGAGATCAATAGTGTATTTGTGCTGATGGAGAACGATACCTTTAGGCGATTGATGAACTTCAAGACCGAGGAAATAGTGGAGACGCTGGGAGCTTCTGAATCATTCCGGCATTAGGATCGGTAATGACGATGTAATCAACATAGACAAAGAGTATTGTGATCCCGGATGGAGCATGATGTAAAAACATAGAAGGATCATACGGGCTTGGATGAAAATCCAAGCGGAGAAGAACAGCTTGAAATTTCTCAAACCATGCGCGAGGAGCTTGTTTCAGACCATAGAGGGAGCGACGAAGTTTAGCAACCATACCGAGGCCGGAGGAGCATCCCTGAGGCAATCGCATATAAACATCTTCTTTGAGATCACCATGGAGAAACGCATTTTTGACATCCATTTGATAGAGAGGCCAAGATTGAGATGCAGCAACAGCAAGAATAGTGCGGACGGTGGTCATCTTGGCAATCGGAGCAAAGGTCTCATCATAATCAATGCCATATTCCTGCCGATTACCAAGAGCAACAAGACGCACCTTGTAGCGATCTAAAGATCCATCAGATTATAATTTGAGAGAAAAAACCCACTTACAGCCAATAGGTTTGACACCCACAGGAGATGGTACAATATCCCACGTATGATTTTGTGCTAACGCATCCAATTCATCTTGCATAGCCTTTTTTCCAACACGGAACCTGCACAGCCTAAGAATATGATTGTGGAATGGAAGAAGAAGACAAAGTGGCCATTAAGGAAGTATGGGAGAAGCCATAACGGTCTGGCGGGACCGAAATCCGAGTGGAGCGACGCAGTGAAGTATGGCCGGAACCGGATGCCGGAGGAAGATCAGGAGGGGGATTACTAGTATGCGCTGTGCTGTTCAGTCTGTGATACGCAAAATTAGGATTAAAACGAACAACTGAAGAGTCTTCAGAAAAACCAGGTAATGACACAAAAGAGGAGTCAGGAGGATCAATGTGTTTTTGAAAAAAATACTGATGTTCAAAGAAGACGACATTCCTAGAGATACGGAACCGACGAATGTGAGGATCATAGCAAAGGAACCCTTTCTGGAAGGGTGCATAACCTAAAAACACGCACTGAGCTGATTGTGCCGTGAGTTTTGTCCTTTCAGAAGGAGGCAAGTGCACAAAACAAATAGAGCCAAAAACATGAAGATCATCATAGGATGGAGCAGTCTTGTACAAACGGTAATATGGGCTTTGATTCACAATGGAGGTTGATGGCATACGATTGATAAGATGATCTGCTGTAGCCAGTGCCTCAACCCAAAAACGAGTAGGAACCGAGGATTCCAGAAGAAGGGAACGAGTGACATCAAGAAGATGTCTATTTTTCCGTTCAGCGACTCCATTCTGCTGGGGAGTATAAGAACAAGATCTTTGAGAAATAATGCCTTTGGTTTGCAAAAACTGTTGAAAATCAGAGAACATATATTCCCCGCCAGAATCAGTTCGCAAGATTTTAATGCAGGTGGAAAATTGATTTTCAACATAAGCCAAAAAAATTTGAAAAACATGAAAAACATCAGATTTGGAATGCAGAAAATAGACACATGTGAACCGATTGAAATCATCAATAAAGGTCACAAAATATTTATAGTGAGCGTGGGAAAGAGCGGGAGCAATTCCCCATACATCACTATGAACTAAATCAAAACACTGAGAAGTGTGAGAAGTGGATTGAGGAAACGGAAGTGTTTTGCTCTTTCCCATTTTACAAGTAGCACAATCAAAAGGCACACAAGAAGATAAACGAAGAGATTTATTTAATAAACCAGAATTGAACATAAGGGACAAAGCCTTGGAATTAGGATGTCCGAGTCTATTATGCCACAACCGGCAATTATCTCTAAGAGAAAAACAAAACACATTATTGGCAAATTGATTCCTAGAAATTTGAGAAAGATCCAGCGGAAACAAGCGTCCACACTTAGGCCCCCTCGCGATCTCCTTCCCGAACATCTGGTCCTGGACAACACAACCAGAAGAAGAAAAAGAGATGTTACAATTATTTTCAACAAGTTGTCCGACTGACAATAGGTTGGAAGTTAAATTAGGACAAAGATAAACATTTCTCAATGGGATGGAACCAGGGATATCACCAATGGCAGTAATGGGAACATGTCCTCCATCAACAGTTTGTATTTGAAGAGGGCCAGTGTAACTTGTCATATAGGAGAGAAGAGTGTGGGAATACGTCATATGATTAGACGCTCCGGAATCAAGAAACCAAGTGGAAGATAAAGGAGACTTTCCTGATAGACCAAAAGCAGAGAGGGCATTGATAATCATTTGTTGAACCAATTCAGGAGTGAGAGAGGAGGACCCAGGCTGTAGGGTTGCAGATGTAGGAACAGGTATAACCGAGGAAGCCACATAAGCATGCGGAGTCTGAGACGGTGGAGTAGGATACTGCGATGCTGGAGACTGTAGAGTCTGATATTGTGTCGACTGACGTGGAGGACGGCGACGGCATTCAGAGATGATATGTCCCGACTTTTTACAGTAACTGCAGACTTTTTGTTTGCATTGAGAGGCAACGTGCCCAAATTTCTGACAACTGTAGCATTGGGTTTTGCTCAAGTCTCGAGGCTGAGAAGTTTTATGTGCCGAAAATGCGACTGAATAGGTTTCAGTCTTTTGTTGAGCAATATGAGCTGAGGTCGTAAGGCGCTGTTCTTCGCGTAAGAGCTCATTCAAGCATACATCTAAGGAAGGTAGGGGCAACCGATTCATCAGAGCAGATCGAACACTTTCAAATTCATGCCGCAGTTTTATCAAAAATTGATCTCGCTGACTAGATGCCTGAAGGTTTTGAATTACCGCCAACACATTGTCAGCCACATCCGCATATTTAATATTGTCATATTCCGACCACAGTGTACGGAAACCTGAATAGTAATCTTGTACTGACAAAGTCCCTTGGGTATATTCAGCAATAGCACATTCAAGATGGAACTGTCGCGCAGAGTTATCTTGATGGTATACTTTCTTCAAATACCCCCACATGGCTTTAGAAGTGGGGTAGGGCTTGAGATTCATTATCAGATGAGGCTCAACCGATCCCAGAATCCAGGATTTGATTTTGGCATCTTTTGCCTGCCAAGAGGAGATCTTTTTTTAATCCTCAGTGGATTTAGGGTCAGCACCAGAAATAAAACCCCACAATTCCTTAGCTTCGAGGTAGGTTTGGAATTGAAAAGACCATGCAGAGTAATTTTGTCCAGTGAATTTGATCAAAGTAACCTCAGATTTGTCCATCTCAATGTTAGATTAAAATTGATTTTGGCCAAAAGAGAACAACAGGAAAGTAGTACGTCCTTGATTTCAGGGGAAAAGATAGCACGCGGACCCCACCAAGTGATCTCGAGATAGATCAAAGACAGGGGATGGAAGGGTAGTCAAATTTCGCTACTACTGGAAGAGGTCTCACTCAAAACGGATCAAAATCCACAATTTTGAACGACTAAGATGAAATCTATTGGACAAAACTGAAATACTAAAAAAGATGAGATGGCCTACCTCTGATGATCGAAAAAATCTGAAAAAATATCCAAGAATTCCAGGATGAGTGGTCGACCAGGATGGGAGGGTCTGCTGATACCGCAGTGTTGATTAGAGGTGGGCCCCTGATGACTTGCTCCAAGTTGCTGACTTGAATGGTTCCCAAAACCTAAATCTGTCTTCTGATTTCTCTGCTGAGTTAAACAAACGTCCACAAGGCTCTGAATCAACTGTCGATCAAGATAAAATGATGTCTGTGATGAACTTGGGCTGATCTGTGGTGGGCCACAGTGATCAGATTTCAAGATGTAGATGAAAAACTATGTAACATGCACGAACAATCAACGACAGGATGCCAATGACTGTTATCACCAAGATTCTACAAGCCTGTTGAAGAAAAAGATTAGAAGAGAAGAGGACTGTAGATCAGGGCTCTAATACCATGACAAACTCACGGTCATAGAGGAGATTTTGAATTCTCTTGAGAATGTATTAATTTGTATGTCCTTCTATTGAGATTATACATTAATATAAATATCTTTACATGCCTTTAATCTAGGCTATAAGAAAGGAAAACTCACTAATTTACATCAATTAGGATTCTAAGTTAAGAAGGAAGACTAATTACAGCTAATTACCTTTAATCTAGGCTCTAAGAAAGGAAAACTCACTAATTTATATCAATTAGGATTCTAAGTTAAGAAGGAAGACTAATTACAGCTAATTACCTTTAATCTAGGCTCTAAGAAAGGAAAACTCACTAATTTATATCAATTAGGATTCTAAGTTAAGAAGGAAGACTAATTACAGCTAATTACAGCAATAGTATTCCAAGTAAAGAAGGCTCCTCTTTTCAGATGGACTCTTTTCAGATGGGCTCTTTTCAGATGGGCTTTGGGCTTATGTAACAACAACTGTGGTATGAGTAAGAAATGATCCAACGTGAGCCCCAACAATCCATTTTTGTTCCTCATGAATTTTTTAATTTAAATTTAGGCCCCCCATTATCTCAATTTATTAAGGATAGCTCATCCTACTATGAAGGGATCTTCGCTCCCCAGCAACAATATTAATATGGCCAAGGGTATAGGAGTATAATAGAAGACTTTGGATCATATTATTATAACCTATGCCAAAGAAAAAAAAATGATGATGATGATGATATCGAGCCTGGGCGACACTCCACTTGGAATTAGGGTGTGCATTCATTCTCTCCAATTGCTTTATGATTTATTTTATTGTCATTATGTCATATGCTACGTTAATGTCCATGTTCTTGAATTTCACAACTTGCTTGATAATTGAGTGATGAATTGATGATTGATGAATGATAACTGATAAATCATGATAGGAGTATATAGTTATATACTATACAAGATACAAGTACAATACAACCACTATATATAAATTATAAATAAATTGTATTCTCTAAAATTTCATACTAACAGATAGTTCATATTTCATAAGTCATAATTATGGTTCTTACAAAAAAAAAATTACAATTTCAAACAAGACAGCAATACAGAATATCATTAACTTAAGGGGACCGATATTTTAATTTATACTTGTTACTAATGGAAAAAAAACAATGTTTTCCAGCCGTTTCTAATATTTTGGATTTTTTGGATTTTTTTTTTTGGTTAAAAAAAATTCACACCGTGACGACTGCAATGGACCACGAACCATGACTGATACCGTATCGGTTTTTTGGACCAACCGGTACTGCAATCGATACCATGATTTTCATCCATACGTCATGCCATGTCATTAAAACAAGCAAAAGGCATTATTGTTCTATTTAACTATATTGATACCATTGTAAGGATTGTCCTAATGAGACTGCAAAGCTAAAAAATAGCATTGGTAAAGTCTAATATTAAAGATTGGGTCCACTGAAGTACCTTTTTGGGGAGGTCCACTGAAGTACCTTTTTGGGGATTGAGAGAGCCAGATTTAAGGACACACTACTCGTTCGCACAAGAATTAAAACTAGATTTATTGAAGGAAACCAGGCTAGAGCTAAGATAGCAGATACGTCTATGAGTTTCAACCATCGCCTACATGTGATAGGTGGTGATGAAGCCACTGGATCCGTAATCAATGAATGGATCAATCTCCTTAAGGATTGATTGAATCCAACGATGAATTCAACCACTAGGACACCCTCATTATGAGGAAAATGGCCATAACAGAGAAAAATCTCAAAACTGAAATATTATTGATAATAAGCAATATATGTCATTACAATGAAGCCTAATCAATAATCATCCTCACATATAAGAGTTGGCTGGATCCCTAAAAAAAAAAACCTTTCTAATATTTGAAAAAGCTAAATAGAATAGGAAACTCACCAGTATGAATCCTGATCAAATCAAAATACTGATCATATTCCTAGATAATTGAATGTCCAGTTGAGCCTATCAACTAAGCCCAACGGGTTAGCTGACCACTAGTCTGACCTACATCAATTCTCCACCGCTTGAAAAAGAAACTTGACTCCGGTGAGTTGCTAGCATGATAAATGTTGGAGAGTATTCGACTGCAAGTTTGAGAAATGTCCTTCTAAGTCGAAATCAATCGCACAAACTTCTATCTTTTCTTTTGATTTGCATTCGCAAGACATAACTTGGAAGCTTGATGTGGTCTTCTTCTCCATGTAAAACTATGTTGTATCCCTTCTTCTTATGTATGAATTTAGCTCGGATCTATAATCTGACTTGTAGATGCTTCAATTGTTGGCTTTCGAATATCCATATTTGATCCTCGAAGATGAAGTCAATGTGGAGGCCTTCAACAACTTGATCTTCTTGCAAAACTACTGGAACAATTGATTTGACTTATGATAACACAATTGGATTTTATGAAAGCGACATTACAATCAGATCTCCCAGATGTTCAATATTCCTGCTAACCCGATCAAAGTCTTCAATGTCTGCTTGCAATTGTTCTTCCTCAACCCTTTGCAGCTCTTCATTGACATTGCCTTGATCAATATTGTTTGCACCCATGAAATCAATGTTACCATGAACTTGCTCTTCGATGTTATCCTTGATGTCTTCTCTCTGCGCTTTTGGTCCAATCATGTCTTTTATTTCTTTTTTTTGCTCTTTCTGTTCTTCTTCAGTTGAAGGTGATGATGTAAATGAAGACATGGTTGTTGATGGCAATAGAATGAGCCTAATCCATTTTCCTTCCCACACAAAGGCATATGTGTTCATCTCTTTATCATTGTGCACTTTCTGATCAAAAAGTTATAGTAGTCCAAAAGAATGAGCAATATTCATATGAATCACATCACACCAAATTTTGTCTTCATAACGGCCAATCTTGAAAGATACCAAACATCTATACATCACAGGGATGACATAATCAATGGACCATGTGGCTTGGTAGGGCTTAGGTAGCTTCTCAGTTGGTAAATGAAGCTTGTTTATAACCTCTTGTATGACAATTTATTGCACTACCATTATCAATAATCAAATTAATGGACATGTCTTTGACTCTTACCCATGTGTAGAATGTCTTAGTCTGTCTCCATTCTTTTTCTTCCTTCTCATTTGTATTAAGGAGTTGGCGAACAATAATCGTGGGATTATCTTCACCAGCAAAAAGTTTCTCCACAACATGGCCCATTGGTCTTTGTTGAGACACACAATGTCGAAGGCTAAACCGTCTATGCATACGCTCAACATGAAAAGCTTCTAAATATGCCTCTTGACTCATTTTGCAAACATTCATATTCTCCAAGATGTGTGGCCTCAAGCCTCTGATATAACAAACCAAATCACGGATTTCATCCTCCTTTAATTCACACAGATCTTGCAAAACTCGAAATTGACGGGTATATTCACGAATGATTAATTCTTCTTGCTTCAAATTAAGAAATTGCTCAAAGTAGAATTCATTCTCAAAATACCAATCTCCATATTTGTATTGATACAAAATTCTTTGAATTTCAAATGAGTGTCCACATGATGACTTGGATGCAAGGGTAACAAAATTTTACTCCTTTGAGTATTTATTGACCTACTCTGGGGACCTTGATGAGTGGAATATGTTGGCAAAGATGAAATGTCAATCGGAGTTTCGACACTATCACCAAAATTAAATCTAGTTGTCCACTTGGTCAAACTACTTTGACCATACCTATGGACTGGCCTCCACTTTGGGTTGGATTGGATCAGAGCTAACCCAACTTTTCAATATGGGCTCTTATCTTTTCAACTGGATCAAGTCAAACCCATGATGGACCAAGATCTAAATTGGTTTAGGTTTCTAACCCTAAACTTAAGAAAGTGCACGTGAGGAGATTGTTCGACTCTTTGTACTACTTTGGTGCTTGTGTAAGAAGAAATAAAAAGGACGGGGCTTCCTGCTTCTATAGCAACGATGAGGACGGGCCGATGGAGATTCCTGGTGTGATGAACAGGCAAAGGCAACGAGCAAGAGGTGGTGGAGGGGAGGTGGTGGTCAGGCAATCATCGGTGATAGATGCAACGATGACAGCAAGAGATGTTAGTGTATGGTACTCCTGAATCAAATCTCCTCTCCTTCTGCTCTTCTGTGTTTTTTTTCTCGGAACCGGTGTATAACGCTTAGAAGGCGAGGGGGATAGAGGGTTTGGATGTTGAAATGGTTTGGGCTGAGTTCGGTTGGAGGTTGGATATGGCTGGGCCAGTTTAGGACTCAATTTCATCTTGGAATGAAGAATGGACTCACCTGATATGTGCAGATCTCTTTACCACAAGCAAATGGAGGCAAGTAGAGTTGAAATCCTACTCTGGATAAGCCCAATATCAAAGAAATAAATTTGAACTGTTGATTTCAATCAAATCTGCCCCTTTCAAGGATGAGAATGTAGACATGATGTCAGCCTAGCAAGCTACTGGAAATAATGGACTTGTTGCACTCGGGTTGGATGTGACCTGGTCCAAAACGTTGACTTGACTCGAGTATGAAAAAAATCAAGCCTAACTTAGGCACGTGTCACAAGTGGCACATGTGACTTTTTTTTTTCCCCGTGTCAAAGGAGGAGAAAACCGCAAGGGCGGAAGAACCCCTTTAGGTTTTTTTTCTGTGCTTTTGAAATAGGGAGAGGAGTCTCTCCCTTCTCCTTGCTGCTTCATGAAAGAAGGGAAAAGGGTGATGGTGGAACAATGGCTGTCTCAAGGAGAGCAGATGGGGTTGTGGAGCTCGAAGGTGAGGTAGCAGTGCGTTGGCAACCATATTGTCTTCGGTTGACGAATGTCGAAGCATCAGCAGAGGACAAGGACGATGGGGCGCCAAGGATCCAATGCCAAGTATGTCTACTTCTCAATCCCCTCCTCTTGCTTCCTTCCCTTCTTTTGTGTGTGTGTGGGTGTGGGGGGGGGGGGGGGGGGGGGGTGGGGTGTCGAATCAGGTGGATAGGGGCCTTGGCAATCAATGGAATGAATGGGACAAGGGCAAATTCCGATAGAGGGAGGGGGTTGGTTTGGGTCTTTGTTGAGTTGGAGCAATGGCTTGGGGTCGATGATGTTCAGCTTTGGCGAACGCCGAACGGTGTGGGGAGGGGTCGGCTAAGTAATGTGATGGCCTTCGGAGAGGGTTGTGGGGTTGGTTTCTTTTTTCTTTTTTTTTTTTTTTTTCTTTTGGTGGTTTTGGTTGTGTTGTGGGGGGGGTTCTAAGGAGGGCTAGGATGATCAAGAAGGGGATTGGATTCCAATTTAGGGTTCTAGGTCTCGGGATGGGGGGGGTCTGGGAGTCGATGGGTCTAGGGATGGTCGGCTAGATTCCTAAAACTAAGGAAGTGGGGTTGCAGGTTTTTTTATTATTATTATTATTATTATGGTTCTCGTATGGGATTTGGAGTTGCGGAGGCTAGGAGGAGTTAGGTTTCAAAGGATGGAGGGGGCTGGCTTTTCGGCAGAGAGGGGGAAATGGATTTTTTGGCAGTCCGGGGTGGTGGGATTTGGCAACCATTGGGACCAAGGAGGGAGTAACAGTGGAAAGGGACGGGGATGTCTAAGGAATATGGGCTTTGGTTGGCTGGGAATGGGGTTTCAATTGTTTTAGTGTTACAGGATCGAAAGGGACTCTAAGGCTGCGTGGAGCAGTGGCAATAAATGGGGTTTGAGGGATTTTTGAATGAAGATGGGTTCTGGACGGTGCAGAGGATGGAGCTGGGTGTCGGGATTGTTGGAAGTAGGTGGGTCTCGTGGATAGATTTTCAAAACTTTTGACCCACTTGACACAGGGATCAACTATCCATAAGACCAAAACCCAATCCAGGATGCGTTACCCTCAATCTCGTGACCATGTACAGTAAAAATTCTACCAGCACTAAACATCCAAAATAACCTACGACATGTAAGAAGTAGATCATACCTTTGGAGATCCGCAGTGCTCTAATAGATTTCTTCAACACCTATTAGCCTTCCACGCTATGACCCGAATTGGATTTCTTCTCTCAAGAAGAATGGTGGAATCTTCTTGAGAAATCCCAACTCGAAACTCCAAGGAACTAGAAGAGAGGAGAGGAGAGTAACATGCACAACTCTTGCACGAAAGGGTTTTGGGCGTGAGAGAGACTCTTTTGGACGTCCAAGGAGATTATATAGACTTTCAAATCTCTCCCTTTTCTAATTGAAATAGAAGTCTTACTTCCAAAGCAATTAGCAGCTTTCTCCTTTCCAAACTCTTATTTCTAGAGTTCAAGTCGGATTAGTGTTTTCCAATATCTTGGGCTAGCGTGGGGACCACTAGGGATTCCTTAGAAAGCTGGCTCCAACTGGAACACCGCGACCCCACATCTCATGTGCAATCCGGGCCCACAGTTAATTGCAAATAACACAACTATATAAATGCAATTGCACTCCAGTCTTAGGAATAAATTACAATGAAAACCCTAAACTTCCCAATTACCACAAGTAGGCCCCTCTATCAATATCCGTGGATTAATTGGAATAAATCCGTCTCTTCCAATCTAAGTTCCACATCTTATTATCCTTGAGCCCCAATTAATCACAGTAGTCATCAGTACCATCCAATTAACTCTTAATTAAGATGGGTGCGCACTTATTAATAACAAATCCATTAATTGGCACAAGGGGATAATAGAGATAGATTCCATCTTGATCATTTAACGTTCCCACAGTTCTACTACCACATACCCAAGACACCGAGGTGTTAACCTACAGTCGGCCTCATTCATTGGTGACTCAAAGCAAATGAATAGATAGAAACTTAAGTTCGTCAATGTCTCAGGATTGAGAGCCTATTGCTAGGGAATTATGAGAGCATACCTTATTATTGAGATGGAATTCCATAAGGTGCATCTCATGGTCCTTCAATACATCTAATGTACCAGCACCGTAATCCAGAATCTTACATTCTGATGATCGAGACAAATCACACTATCTCATAGTGATCAAAGTGCTGCAACCTTATCAAATGAGATGCCCAATCTCATTACTGGTTGTGAAGCTATTTTAAGTATAAGATTTGTGACATATATCTCCCGCGCGTGGATCTCATCCATGCACATATATCACATCTAATATACTAATGGGATCCAGTTCAACTCATGAACCATTATGTCATACGTATTGGTCATGTGCATGAAGTAGTAAAATAACATTCATCTCATGAAAGCAAAGCATGATTTTATTGATAAATAAAGAAATTAATCAATTTATTACATCAACTGATGGATTGAGTCCACAAAAACTAACAGGGATAAGTTGGAGGAGATGAACAAAGATAGGAGGGATAGTGATGGTAATCATGCTGATCTATTGAAGGATCGGCTCTGATACCAACTGTTGTAGGCCCTAGAATTAGGACTTGAGTGAAGTACCGAAGCAAGTGTCCAAGGGCACTTCAAATCGTCTTCAAGAAAAGTTAAAGATACGACGACACCTCTCCAAGATAAACCACAATTCTATTCAATTATCAAGTCTAAATAATTCCATGTTTATAATGCCATATTAATAGTAAAGATAACTTAGGGCCTAACAAACCTAATTAAAGTAGGAAAGTAAAAATATTGGAAACCTATTCCTAATTATAATAATTAAATGACATAAAATTAAATTCCAAAATCTCATGAGCCCTACAAGTGGCCATAAGGCTATCTTGCATCACTTCTTTATCATATAATCGTGTTTATGTACTTTCCCTTTCCTAAAGATACAGTTTCCCTATTACTACTTGTAAATCACTTACATAAGGGGTGGTTTGTCAATTACTCAATTTCACGTGTGATATGAAAATGGTCCACGTGTAAATGATTCACATGAGTCACTTTCATATGCAAATGAGTCACATGTGAAATACAATCCTTTGTTTGTCATTCTCACCTCTTCTAATGTGAATCTCACTATGATACCCGAATACCTGTACAAGCCCAACATATCCGTATCAGACTGATATGATACTTGTACTAGTACCTAATACTGCACCGATACTTCCAAGGTATAAGTTTAGTATATCCTACTTAGCAAGTCCATTATTTCATTTATTTCTTTAAGTTTTCTTACTTTTCAACATAGAAAATGCTAGAATTGAACATAAACAATAATAATTTCATAAATTGTAATTTAAAAAAAGTTTGAGGACACCCATATCCACATTCGTGTCTTAAAATTTTAAAAGTGCAGAGTCGTATCCCCGATCCCCATATTGGTGTCCGTACCCATATTTATATCTGGGCATCATAGGAATCTCAATGCATCCAGTGGTTCACGTCTTTCATTGTTTTTCACCACTTTTAAAATATACATGATGTATCAAATGATAAAATTCGAACCCCTAGCCATTGTTGGCCTTATGAAGAGGATCGATGGGTTGGATCAGGAACAAAAGGCCGATGGTCTCAACTTTTTCGAAAATATCTCACAATCCATGAAAAAGATCAATGGATAAAATTTGAGCCACTAACCCTTTCTGGCCTTATAAAGAGGGTGCACAGTTTGAATCTTACATTAGAGGCCTAGATGAATCAAAATTTGAAAAGAAAAAACAGGGACTGCTTTTTGAACTCACGGACACACTGTAGAAACAATGCACGTATCCAACAGTTCATACGTTTTTCAAAGATTTTTCAAGATCCATGATGATCAAAATCTAAAATTTGACCTCATCGCTATACTTGGCTTTTTGAAGAGGATTAATGGCTCGGATAATGAAAATAGGGCCTCCAAATGTCCAGAAATGCATATCCAATAATATTCACTTTTCATAAATTCATCACAATCTATGATGATCCAATAGCTGAAACTTAACACTATAGCCATTTTTGGCCTTCCTAACATGATTAACAGTTTGGATCCTAACATAGGGGTTCATTTTAATCAAAAAAGAAAGAAAATTGAAAAAGGCGTGATAGGCGTTGGGTTAGTGGAGCAGCGCAAAACCAAGCACAGTGTAATTCTATTTTACACCTCTAGAGATGCTAATAGTTGCAAGCAATTTTTCACACAAAAATCACACCATTTACACACCACATGTAGATCTTGCAAACACGCATAAAATGCATGTAATGGTCGTACATGAGGATCAAACATATGTAAATGCAATGAAACAAATGACCCTAAGGAATGGACATGTGACTCAATATGCACACAAATCAACAAATCTGTCGTCTCTTCCTCTTAGTATGCAAAAGTTAGGGGTTGTTTGCTTTAGTGCATTTACCTATGTAAATGAACCTCATATGCAATCATTACACACCTTAACGTTTGTTTGGAACATTAACACATGTGGTGTGTAAATATAATGTGCATATAATGTGATTTTGATACGAAAATTGTAGCTAGATTTTTACCATCTCCACATGCATGAAACGGACTCACATTAGGCTTGGTTCTACGGTGCTATGGTGCACAAATGTCAAGGACGCTTTTTTTGATCTTTTGATTAAACTAAGCTCCTAAATCATGATCTAAACTGCTAATCATGTTCAGAAGGCTAAAAAAAGGCTATATAACCAAATTTCAACTGTTGAATTATCATAAATTATAAGATATTTATGAAAATGTCCAGACCGTTAACGGTCTTCATTTCTAGACTTTTGTGGACCCATTTCCATGATCCAAACCATTAATCATCTTGAAAAGGCCAGTTTTATATAGGGGGTCAATTTTCAGGTGTTGATTCAACATGTGTCTTGAGATATCTTCAAAAATGTGTCAACCATTGAATTAATGCACTGTTATGTTAATATAGTGCATCCAACCACTTGAAAAGGCAGTCCAATTTTTCCAAAATTTTGACTCATCTTGGCCTCCAACGCAAGATCCAAACATAAACCCTCTTAGTGATGCAAAAAATGCCCACAAGCACAAATTTCAACAATTGATCCTTCATGGATTGGGAGATATTTGTAAAAAAGATCAGACCATTTGATCCTCGATTCTGATTTCTGTGGCCTTCTTTTTCCTGATCTGAACTGTTTGTTTTCTTCAAAGGGTCAATAATGCTTACTAGGCAAAATCTCATCACTTGATTCATAATAGATTTTTCAAAATCCATGAAAAACTGTTGAAGACATATGAACCTTAAGATGCAATTAGATTCATATATGAAGAGATGTGAAAATGACAAACAATGGATTGTGTTTCACATATTGCTCATTTACATATGAAAATGACTCATGTGAATCGTTTACATATGTAAACCATTTTCACCTCACATGTGAAATAGAAAAACGACCCCTTAGCCTAATATGGACCAACACAGTTCAGTTCAGATGAATCTCATCCATGTAGGCCAAGTCGTGCACTGCAACTCATTCCAACAGAAAAAATAACAGACAGCTTACAATAGTGAAAGCCCACTCCTATCAAAATTTTCTGTCTTTATAGAGTAAGTTTCAACTAGTCAGCCACCATTGCCAATACCTATAAAAAAATGACTGTTGCCAATTGCCAGGAGATAATGTATGTTTCACAAGTGTTTTTTTATTTTTTTTATTTTTTATTTTTTTATTTTGGGATAATGCAGGGTGTCCCAACCCTTCGAGCCAAAATAATTCCTACAGGCCCACGGAGAGCCGGGAAAAATTCCATGTGGCCCCAATGTGGTAGCGCAACCTGCAACCCCCAGGTTGTAGTAGTTTCTTAATTATTAAAAATCAAAAATCAATAAAATATCTCCCTTTGGGTCAGAGACTTCCAAGTATGAAAATTCCTAAATCTTCGTAAATCGAGTATGAATATGCAGTAATCTTCAAAGTTCCATTTAATGAAATGATTTATCATTTTAGTAATAAGCTTTTCCTTTATTTTTCCTATGGTTCTTTTTATATTTTTAGAACTTTATTACAAGAAACTGCAGGAATTGGCCCAACTCAACTAAGACATCTCAGCTTCCATGACTTGACTCAGCTTCAATCAAGACGGAATCCCCAACCCGCAAAAGAACTTTTTTTTTAAACCAAACAGATTAATTTTTATTTCAATGCCTATGACCTTATGCAAACAAAACAGCCACAGCCAATTGAAATGATGGATTACCTCTATCAAGTGTGTAGAACCAGAGACACTCATGAATTCCAAATTACGCATCCCAAGCTGTTTCCGGTATTTACCAATCAATAAATCCAACTTCTCCTTAGCTATCTGAACAGCTGTACTGCCTCTTGCAACCTGTAAAAAGTGAGAGGAGTGAAGATGGAAAAAGGAAATAAAATTTTATGTGAAATATCAAAAAATAATAAATAAACTCAGAAGACAACAAATTTTACATACTTCAGGGAACTGGCCATTTGAAACAATGAATAAATTCTGCAAATCTCCCTGAGCAGCAGCATCCTTGTCCAAAGCAGATAGAAGCTTCGAGGCATGGCCAATTACTGTGGACGATGAAGCTGTCAATATCAACCTTCTCAATAATGGAGACTGCACAGTTTTCTCCTGCTTCCCACTACTGTCATTTTCAAGGTTGAGTTGCTGAAGTTGCTTTCCAGCGACTAAAATAGCATGAATGACTGCAATGAACTGTAATGTTCAGTCATAAAAAACAATCAGGACACTTACAATAGTGAATCGATATATGTAATGCTGTCAATGGGCCTGAATCAGCCCATACTCATTTAGGCAGCAAGCCTGAACAAGAATCTATGATGCAGGCCCTAGGGTTAGGGCTTACGTGGAGTGCCTAAGCATGTGTCTGAGGACACTTTGAATCTTCATCAACAAGACTTCCAGATACGAGGACGCACCTCCAGGGATGAAACCCACAATAAATTCAATTAATCAAGTCTAAATAAGTGTTCTCTATAATGCCATATAAACAAGAAAAATAGCATAGAGCCTACGAAATCTAATCAACCTAGGAAACTAAATAATATAGGAAGCTAAATCCTAATTACAACCCATAAAATAAAATAAAATCTAATGACATATAATTACTAAATAAAAGCCTAAATCTATTTGGGCCCTACAAATGTGGCCATTGAAGTCTAATCTTGCATCATTCTCCCCGGCTCGGAAAGAACTCAACATCAAGTTCGGTAACTATCCGCCTGGATCAAATACCAATCGGACAAACTTTCGATCTGTTGATTGAGCTGGAGATTGTGAACACATTTGGAAAACTCTGAGTATGATGCATCCTTTGATTTGACAAAATATATATATATTTGTGGATGTGTGGTCGAACCATTGGATACATCACATGTGAAAGTTGCACCATCAAATCACAATCTTTGACTAGTCGTTCTTCATCTCCCAATTTCCATTGTTGATTCTTGAAGACAAAATCAGTGTGAGAATTTATGTGGGGAGTGCAACAGCTTGGTCTTCTTACCGCAGTGTTTGCACTTCTTGATCATTATTACTCATAAGATAAATTTCAAGGCCAAGTGTAGATGTTAAATCTTTTGTGTTCTGCTCTAGATTCTTGGATTGCATATGCCCTATCACCGGTTTCTCAACATGGTCTGCCATTATTTGTAGCGACTTTTCTTCTAAAGGAAACGTTTTAAGCATCCACTCCACACAAATTGCTTCCCAATATGCCTCATAAACGGTCTTGTAGTCATTCATTCCCTCTATTATTTTTGGTCTCAAGCCTCTCAGGAAACTAATCAAATCATGTTCCTCATCATCTTCGAATCCACATTTGCCTTTGGAGCCATGAAAACGTATTACCGCAGTCAAGAACATACATTTCTCCTTGTTTCAAATCAAGAAATGACCAAAAATAAACTTCATTTTCAACATACCATGAGCCATATTTATCTACATATTTGTATCTTTGAAGTATGTTGAAGATTGTAGTATCACCAAGTTTCATCGTAAATTAAAGAATGGATGAACCTAATGTGTAGATATGTACTCCACAAACATGGTAGTGAAGATGGATCTAAAATCTGATATCAAATGGGCTCATGGTCAGAAAATAAAAAAAAAAAAAATCATCCCTTGATTTGGTCAAATCTACTATTTGACTGTGATTTGATGATGCATTGATGAGGTCAGCAATGACGTCAGTTGTTAATGTAAGGCAAACTTGCTGCTGTGGGATTTTTTGTGTCTATGTGGGCTTTGGATAATAGTTGGTTTAACCAAATTTGGGCCGAACTGAAATGAAACTCAAGCAGTCAAGCCCATTCAATAGCTTAATATGTATGAACTGAGAACACATGGGAAGAGGGTTCCTCCTCTTTCTAGAGTCTATCTTGGAGTTCAAGTGGCAAGAGAAGAAAACTGACCGTGCTTGCTGTGATTGAGGGCTAGTAAAGGAGAAGGCGATGGTGGCGCAACTTCCAAGCGCGATGATGCAGGCGTACGGCAACTATACTATGACTTGGGCACGCAGTGGCCAGCTGCGTGGCGTGCGGCTGACAATAGATGGGGCTCAGCGGATGCTGATGATGGTTGTGCTAGTGGTGCCTTGAGACTTGCTTGCTAGAGACAAAGCAAGGTGCTAGGTATGCCTATTGAACATAGATTCTCCTTTCTTTACTTCTTTCTTTTTTCCTTTTTTTTTCTTTTGTTGTCTGGTGGCAAAAAAAAAAAAAAAAAGGGCTAAGAGAGGAGGGATGGGTTTTGACTGGGAGAGAGGGTTGGGCCGGTGTTGGAAGACGAGAACGAAAGAGGAGGGTGGGAAGGTTCTTGATTTTTTTTTTTTTCCAATTGGACTAAGTTTTGGTCGGAATGGGATGGAACGTCGATAGTTTGAAAGGGATGGGGTTTTTGAAGGATCCAGGGCAAGGCTGTGGTTTGGTTGCGATGGAGATGACAAAGAGGTTTGGAGACGGATTTCGGTATGGAAGTGGGACGAAAAGGGTAGTAGGGTCTGGGGATTCGGTTATGGCAGAAGAGTTGCAGTGGAAGGTTTCTAGGTTTCGACGATTGGAGGTTCTGAGAGGGTCTTGGCAGTAGGGGATGATTTTTTTTTTTTTTGTAGTTGTTTTTTTTTTTAAGGTGAAGGCGATTTTGAGGGGTGGGGTTGGCACAAAGATGCTCAAATGGTGTCACTACGCCAATGGTGACATCTGGGCAAGTTGGGGTTTTGCCCAAAAGCATTGGGGACTACTATGATGGGGCTAGATGGTGTTTTAGGAAAGGCTGCAAAGAGGGTAGTGGTCATCAAGTACCAAATCAATGATTGTGGGGGTTACAGTAGAGGATTGATAACGATGGTGATTTTGGGGTTTGGGTTTTTTGGAGATGGGATAGATAGGGGTAATCATGCCAATCTATCAGAGGATCGGCTCTAATTCCAATTGATGTAGGCCCTAGGATTAGGGTCTTGCGTAGAGTACCGAAGCATGTGTCAAAGGACACTACGAATTGTCTTCAACAAGACTTCGAGAAATGAGGACGTACCTCTAGGGATAAAACCCACAATCTATTCAATTAATCTATAGAGACATGACTAGGTAGGCCCAGACAAACATGGCCCAACCTGCACCAAGCCCATCTACATGAATGTCACATATGCTAAATATGGATGGGTATTAATGTGAGATCTGATCAACACTTATACAATCAACTTTCCTTGTATATTAAATTACACACTTATGATTATTTCCTTCATTGCTCTCCCTTATTGTACTAGACTGTAATTTAGGCCACTAATTGGGGCCTATATGGGACGACCAATTTCTCCAACATCTTCTTATCTTCTAGCTTTGTCTCAAAGGATCTTAGGATCTTCACATGGTATCAGAGACACTACCGAAGTGGAGGAGAATTCTTGAAGCTACAGATTCTCTTCTTGATCAGAAGAAGTCCTCCATCTATCACAGATGACAGAGTCTTTCCCCTCTGATTGGTCACTACAGTCATCGTATCTTCACTGATTGATTATTGCCATCGGTGATTTGTGCCTGATCAAAAGTGGCCCACCTCTGATCACTCTTATTCTAGCATCGCTCTCTACCATCTTGATCAACAGGATTTCTAGTACATATAGAAGATTTTTCTGGAATTTTTCATCTAGATCTGAGCTATCTTTTGTCATCTTCTGTACCTGTCAAATGTGCTCATTTTTTTTTTAAATAGTTGTGATCACAACCGTCTAGATTTGTGGATCTGTATCCAATATAGATCAAATTTGGACCACTGGTAGTAGTCTTGAATCTTCTCAAGATTTTGGGATCTGATCTGTGATTGGATTATTTTGTGGAAACCATATACTAAATCTGCCACAAAAATAAGGGTCACCTCACTATTTATTTTCTCCTATTGGGTGCATTTCGATTACCTGATGCTAGTATTTTGCTACTGGGATTTTCCAACAATACGGATTGCTGTTACATCTTGTTCTCCTCAGATTTAGAGGGCTTAAATCTCTACTCATTACTCCAGTTTCAGTATTTTTCTTTTTCCTGCATGTTTATCTAATTTTATGGTGAATACTGTTCATCTGTAAATCACTTCTTATTGCATTTTGGACTGAAGTTGGAGTCTTCAGTATCGTTCTCTTGTTGTTACTAGACCACAGGAAAACAGTCAATCTGATTTATCATGGAAAAGGGAGACATCATTCCCATTAACTTGAATGGTAAAAATTACATGAGTTGGTCCTTCCACCTCAAAAATTTTGTGGAAGGAAAAGAACTGATTGGATACCTAAATGGGACAATTCCCTAACCTGTAGTATCCACAATTGCAGAGGGGAGTAGCATTATTACCCCTAAACCTGTTGATGGAAACGCAATGCTTCTTGGAACCAGAACAATGCCAAGGTGGTTACTTGGATTATAAACTCAGAGGACCTGTCCGTTTCCCTATCACTCCAGGCCTTTACAAAGGCCTCAGATATGCGGGATCACTTTAAGAAACTGTATCACCAGACTAATAAAGCAAGAAAATGCCATCTTGACACTGAACTAGCCAAGTATTGTCAAGGTGATAAATCAGTTCAAGAATACTAGTGAATTTTTGGCAATATGGACAGAGAGGAACCAAATGCTCCTACATTTTGTCTCCCCAATATTTCTTCCACAAGCTCTTGAGCTTCAAGAAGTATTGCACATCAGTCAGTTTCTCATGAATCTATGCCCTGAGTATGAACCAATGTGTACTGCACTTATGAATCAGAAGAACCCTTCAAACTTGGACACGTGTGTCCTAGAGGTTCTTCGTGAAGAGATCCGACTTGGGTCACAACAGTCTCTCTTAGAAGAACCCAATGTGTTTCTCACCACTCATGCCCTAGTCACTAATTCAGTTGAAGAAACAGCCCTGCTCATGACTCATAGTTAAAGAGTCTAGTGTTTCGAATGCAAGACCTATGGGCATGTAGCACGCAACTGTCGAAAGAAATTATTTTGCAACTACTACAAAAGAACTGGCCATGTCATTTCTGAATGCAAGATTCGTCTTGCCAAGAAAAAAGACAATTTGCATATGCAAAATCAGACTACATTTCAAGCTCAGGCTCCAGTAGCTGCCAATGACCCTATCTCCATGACCCCAGCTCAAATTCGGGAAATAATTAATGCTTCTGTCACTTCTGCATATATCTCCATGGGTATTAATGGTCTGCCTATTTCCTCTAAATCATTTCCGACTTTTCATTCTTCCACAGCCCTATCCACATCTATTACACCATCTACATAGTTTTTAGACTCGGAACCCTCAAACCATATGACTTTTGTTGCACAACATCTAAATGGCCATCACACTTACGTTAGACAAGAAAAGATAACCACTGCAAATGGTCATCACCTTCCTATTTCTGTAATAGGTTCCTTAGAGCTTGTTACACATCAAAACTCACTTCATCTATCTAATATTTATTCTGCTCCAAACTTATCTGCAAATCTAGTTTCTGTGGGGCAATTGATTGCTAATGGTTGCTCAGTTAAATTTTGTTCTTCTGGTTGTGTTATACAGGAACAGTAAACTAGGAAAGTGATCGGTACAGGGAGTAAACATGACAGGCTGTTTCTTCTGGACATAGAATCCAATTCTACGAACTCTAGTTCTTTCTCTGCTTCTTCTTTGAGTGCTTCGAATAATTTATGGACAACCCGGCATCATCACCTGGGTCATTTGAACAATTCCAATATGTTGTCTTTATTTCAAAATGGTTGTTTAGAATCATCTTTCAATAATACGAATAGTTCTCCTATTGTTAAATCTAAATGTGAAACTTGTTAATTAAGCAAAAGCACGGTGCTGCCCTTTCCAATTCACTATTCACGTACAACAGTACCATTTGATGTCATACACACTGATGTCTAGGGGATTTCTCCACATCCAAGTGTACTAGGATATAAATACTATGTTACATTTATTGATGATCATTGTCACTACACTTGGATATACTTCTTGAGATTCAAATCTTAAGTTATTTCTACCTTTCAAAAATTTTCTAATATGGCTCACACTCAATTCCCAAAAATCAATAAAAATTGTGTTCCGACTTGAGGGGGAGGACACAACATCTGCATTTTTTACATTTTTTATCTGACAATGGAATCATATACCAAAAATCTTGTCTTCACACACCAAACAAAATGGGGTTTCTGAAAGAAAGAATCGACATATCCTTGAGATAGTCAAAACCCTACTTACTGAATCATTGGTGTCTCCTAAATTTTGGTGTGAAGATACACATACTGCAATCCACATCATTAATAGGATTCATAGCTCTGTTCTTGGAAAAGTCTCTCCAAATGAATGTTTGTTTGGTCATCTGCCTACATACTCACATTTACAATTATTTGGTTGTTCATGTTTTGTTCATCTCCCATCACTAGAGCGTAACAAATTATCCCCTCAAGTTGCATATTGTATGTTTGTAGGATATAGTGATGAATACAAAGGATTTCTTTGTTATAATCCAAATGAAAGCCACCTCCAAATCTCATAAAATGTTCTCTTTTTGGAACATATTCCCTTTAATTCTCCATGTCCTACTCACAATAATATTCAAGTCTCTTTTCTTCCTAGCTTTGCAACACCAAGCTTCACTCCTCAGAAAACACAAGTTTATGCCCATCATCCAAAGCCAACGCTTCCTAGTCCTCCTACTCCCCATCAACCGACCTCACTGCTTCCTACTATTGAAGGTAATGATTCTCCTGACCCACCTCCCTTGTGACAATCTAGTCGTATTTCAGTACCACCAGATAGGTTTCATTTTCCTACCTTGTTTGCCAGTTCAGATTCTATTTCTATCCCAACCTCTTATGCACAAGCTGCTAATATTTCTTGTTGGCAAGATGCAATGACAGAGGAATTAATCGCTCTTAAAGCAAATCAAACTTGGGATCTAGTGCCTCTTCCACCAAATGTGTCTCTTATTAGGAGCAAATAGGTCTATTCCAACAAGTTTAGATCTGACGACACTCTTGATTGCTATAAAGCTAGACTCGTTGCACAAGGCTTCAAACAAGAATATAGCATTGACTATAAAGAAACTTTTGCACCTATCGCTAAAATGACTACTGTTTGGTGTCTACTCGGTGTTACAGCCGTGTGACAATGGCCCTTTTGGCAAATGAATGTAAAGAAGGCCTTTTTACATGGTCATCTTAATGAGACTATCTACATAAGACCCCCACCAGGCTTTGCATGTCTCCCTAAGCACGTTTGCAAGGTAAAGAAATCTTTATATGGCCTAAAGCAAGCTTCCCATACATGGTTTAAAAATTTTCAATCAGCCATCCTTCTAGTTGGTCTCTTGCAAAGTGTCAATGACAGCTCTCTCTTTATTCAACGCACATCACAAGGCTACACAATCTTGTTGATCTATGTTGATGATATAATCTTAAGTGGCAATGACTGCAGGCATCTCTAATCTCAAAACTCATCTGATGTGTACTTTTCACATGAAGGATCTTGGCTAGCTCACATACTTTCTTGGTGTAGAGGTTTCCAAAAACGCCAAAGGCATACAAGTTCATCAAACCAAATATGCTAACGATTTAATTAAATCTGCCAAACTCAACGAAGCCAAATCATTTGACACTCCTCTTAAGCTCAATGTTAAACTTAGCAAAGATAATAGGAGCCTGCTCAATGATCCTACTCTTTTTAGACGCTTGGTGGGTAACCTACTTTATGTAACAATGACTAGGCCTAACATCTCTCATGCGGTCCATACTGTGAGCCAGTTTGTTAGTAATCCGCAAAAACTCCATCTTCATGCACTATATTGCATCCTCGGGTACATCAAAGGAAGTAGAAATCATGGCCTCTTCTATCCTTCGATGTCCTCCTTACAACTACAAAGCTATGTTGATGCTTATTGGGCAGGCTGCCCAGATACCTATCACTCCATTACGGGGTGTTGTATACTTCTTCGCGTCTCACCCATCTCATGGAATTGTAAGAAACATACTACAATGTCTAAATCCTCGGCCGAAGCAAAATATTGATCAATGTCCTCTACCAGTGGCGAAATTGTCTAGCTTCAACAACTATTGAGATAGTTTGGTGTCTTCCTCACTAGTCAAACCCCTCTTTACACTAACAACACATGTGCCATTCGAATTGCAGAGAATACTATCTTTCATGAGCTTACTAAGCATATTGAGATCGATTGCCATTTCATTCACCAAAAAGTCATCTCTAACATTCTCTCACTTCCTTATGTTTGTTCACACGACCAATTGGCAGATATTTTTACCAAAGCAATGACCAAGGAACGTCATGACTTTCTATTTTCCAAATTGCTGCATTGCTCCTCCCCGCAACAATTTGAGGGGGAGTGTAGAGACATGACCAAGCAAGCCCAGCAAGCCCATCTAGATGTGGCCCAACCTGCACCAAGCCCATCCACATAAATATCTCATATGCTAAATATGGATGGATATTATGTGGGATCTGGTCAACATTTGTACAATCAACTTTCCTTGTATATTAGATTACACACTTATGATTATTTCCTCTATTGCTCTCCCTTATTGCAATGGACTGAAATTTAGGCCCCTTATTGGGGATTTACACATTATATAATGTCACAATCAATCCTCCTATATGGGATGACCAATTTCTCCAACATCTTATCTTCTAGCTTTGTCTCAAAGGATTTTAGGATCGTCACATAATCAAGTCTGAATAATTATTCTCTACAATGCCAAATAAATGAGAAAAATAACTTAAAACCTTAGAAATCTAATCAACCTAGGAAACTAAATCCTAATTACAACCCATAAAATAAAATAAAATCTAATGACATATAATTACTAAATAAAAGCCTAAATCTATTTGGGCCCTACACATATGGCCGTTGAGGTCCAATCTTGCATCAATCTGGGTCTGCTAAGTTCGACAAAGATCCATGTCGAGTTCAAAACTCTTAACACACCAGATCTAGGTAGAGTAACTCTCTCTCTCTCTCTCTCTCTCTCTCTCTCTCTCTCTCTCTCTCTCTCTGGGTCTCGACTGGCATGGAGCCCAAAAACCTTTGGAAAAGGAGAATCGCTGAAACTTTGAAATTTTTTGCCTTTTCTCCTCATTCCCTTCATTGCTATCACCCTGAAACCCTGACCAAAACAGTCGGCAAAATCCACACATATATGACATTTGTGCTTTTAAACTCACAACTCATTTATGGCCCACCAGAGTTTGAGTAAAACTCCTTTTTGGGAGACAGCATGCACTAATGGTATTGGTAGGCCTACTTTAATAAAGGTCAGACCCCACAATGTCCCCATCCATTCTGATGCTCATTTTTTCCCCTTCCAGTAAGAACCAAACCCCAAATCTGCATTAGTATTTGCACTATGGCTTTAAATGCGTGGAGCCAGCATGTAGATTTCTGATCGAGTGGCCTCAAATCTAGGTCTAGAGTCCATATTGGACATAGTTTCTGCAAGCATAGACAAAGGAGGGTCTAGCGCACATCTAGCCCCTTGATAGCCCCAACCTGCAGTGTGTCAAAGAGAAACACTAAATTTTACAGACCTTCAAAAACTGTCGAAGTAAAATAGTATCAATTGACCAAAAAACCCATTTAATTGTTCCTCTTAAGTTAAATCTAAAAGGGAATAACTCCCTGCCTAATTCTCTAGCAAGATGTCGAAGGAGACTCTTTGCATGTTGCTGTTTGTAAAATTCTCTGAGGAGAATAGTGGAAGGGAACCATCTTATTTCTTCTCCCTCCTCTCATTTCATAAGACATTCTCCTTTCTTTGGAATGTATCTCAAATGCTAGACATACAGATGAATGTCATTGTGACACTAGCCAAAATTTCCACAGGAAAACTGACATCATCATCATCATCATCATCATCATCATCATCAAAGCCTTATCCCAACCATGTTGGGGTTGGCTACATGAATTCTATTTCTCCGTTCCGTTCTATTTTGAGCCAAATCCATAGATAAGTCAAACTTCTTCAAATCTGATTTAATAACCTCCATCGATGTTTTATTCGGCCTACCCCTACCTCTTGATGGGCCCTTCACCTGAATAGTCAAACTTTTTCTCACCAGTGCATTACCGGCCTACACTCAACATACCCAAACCATCTTAAACGGGTTTCTCTAATGTTATCCCCTATTGGTGCTCTCCTAAAAGCTCTCGAACGCGCTAATTTCCAATTTTATCTTTTCTAATTTTACCACGCATCCGCCTAAGCATTCTCATCTCCACCACATCCATCTTATGTATATGCGTCTTTTTAATTGGCCAACATTCTACTCCATATGTCATACCCAGTCTAACCACTATCCTGTAAAATTTGCCCTTCAATTTCGTTGGCATTCATCTGTCACAAAGCATTCCAAAAGCTAATCTCCACTTCAGCCATCAAAGTAGCAAATAACAACTCATTCCTGGTAGCCTTAATAACATGGAAAAGATAAGGGCATGCTAAATATCTTGAAGGTAAACTACCCCAAAATGCCCGCATTAATCCATGCAATAACTTTAACTCCTAAGCATGCAAGAGATTATACAAATTGCTCATGAACACAATTTACCCGTAACTCATTCAACTTCAGTCTAGGCCAACTTTGTTCCAACTTGTTCATGTTTTGATGCAGGCCCTAGGTTAGGGCTTGCTTGAAGTGCCAAAGCACGTATTCGAGGACACTTCGAATCATCAAGAAGACTTTAATACACAAGGACGCACCTCCAAAGATAAAACACACAGATCTATTCAATAATCAAAGTTTGAGAATTTCTTCTCTACAATACCATATATATAATAAAAGCAAACTTAATACCTAAGCAAATCCTAATCTATTAATAGAAACTTCCCTAATAATGCAATTAGAAAGCTACTAATAAAATAACATGGTCCTAATCTGATTAGATTTGAATGGGACCACTCGCAAGGCCCAGACTGCATCATCCTCCCCATGTTAAAAGAAGAGTTTATTCTTGAACTCGAGTCTTGTTCAGATTGCCTCTGTAAATGTGGTGACCATGAAGGACTTCCTTTGTTGCAACTGCCCAAAAACTCTTCGGCAGCGGCTTCAACTTTTCAAGATGAAGTATAACTTGCTTTCCACCAAGCAAAAATGGGTGTTATCACGCATGCTATGAGTCCCATTTTTGTCATGCATCCATGGGCAATCCAATAAGATATCACCACTATCCATAGGTAGCGCATCACACTAAATTGCATCTTTGTAATCGTCACCAATAGCAAAAACGTAACCTTGCATGTGTGACGTACGTGCACTTGATCACCTATCATCAGCCACTTGACAAAATAAGCCCGATCGTGCTTGTATAACTTTAACTTAAGGCAATCAACAAGAGATTGAGAGATAATGTTTTTTTCGCTTGCCATCCACTACAACTGTGCAATTTGTAACGGTACCCGTAGAACGGAAAATATTTTTCCGCAATCATTTCTTTTCAACAATGGATTGGTTCAGCTCTTTAATGACCATGAGAGTTTCACCATCTTTGTCTACTTCATATTCTATTGTTTCCTCTATTTTTTCTTTGTCCGGAGGATCATCCTATGCGATTGGTTCATCATATACGCCTTCCATTAGGTTCACTCGTTTGGCACATTCAAAGGAGTAATGTCCTTTTATTTGCAATGAAAACATGTGACCTTGTTATGATCTTCAAGCTTGGAGACAATTTTTCCCAGTGAACCACTGGATTTAGCATCTTAGAAAGATGAATTCTTTTGCGGAGTCCATTTCAAAGCATTAAATTTTGTGCTTGATAATTGGCAATACCCTCGGCTTTGATAGCATGTTAGCTGAGCTCATCGACATTGTCAAAATATTGAAATGCTAGGATGTGCTGAATCTCTAATCTCAATCCATTGAAAAATCTATCAACCAACACATCATCTACATTCAACCCACAACGAGCTTGCAAATTCATAAATTCTTCAGAGTATTCAACAACCGTCTTAGATCTTCATTTTAAGTTCAGAAAACTTGCACGCAGATTTCGTGAATCATTAACGAGGAGGAATTCTTGCTTCAAAATATTTTTCATTTCAATCCAAGTTTTAACAAGATCCATATTCTGATTCCTCCTTCTTTGCAATTTTGCCCACCAAGTTACAATATAATTACGAAAGCGAGTAGCAACCAAGTAACATTGTGGTGCTCATTCATTGGTTCGTATACAAAAATATTCTCCACACACACAACCAATCCATAAATTCATCAGGTTGCAACTTTCCATCAAATTCGAGAAGAATCACACATTCAAACCCTAAATCTTGATCAAGATTATTGACTGGTGGATCTCATTGATTCCAAATATTTTCTCCATCATTTCGATTATAATTCATACGCTAATTATTTTCCAAAGTTGTCACCCTAGTTTCCAATTGTTGCAGGGTGGTTTGCATGGTGGCAACTGTTGCGGTTGAATCTCTAATAGCACCAGTCAAATCTTCTATTGAAAAAGATGAAGATTCGACCCCCACTTGCTTCTTAGCAGGCATTTTTTTTAATGAATAAGCCTGAACTTAAAAGGGTTTGGGATTTCAAGCAACTGGGCTTATGACTTGGAGGTCACGCTTGCAGCCCACAAATCAAGCCTTGACCTAAACTAAAGCAAACTGAAACCACCCCCCCCCCCCCCCCCTTCTTTTTTTTGAAAGCCATTTCTCTATTGTTGACTGAGAACTTCAAGACCAAAGTTGCTAGATCTAGCTTGGCCAACGATGAATGTGGTACCGAGGAGGCAACAAGTGGCGAACAGTGATGGCAATGACGCAGGCATGCGATGGCTAGCAGCTTGGCGCTTTGTTGATGGCGATAATGATACCGAGGAGGCGGCGAACGGTGATGGCAGTGCCGTGGCTTCTAGTCGTGTGGCTGGGGATCAACGGTGAGCAGCACTGTCGTCCGACAGGAGACAAACGGTGGTAGGGCGATCTAACGACTGCAATGGATTCCAGGTACGCCTTCTGACACCTCTGTTCTGATCTATTCTTTTTTTTTTTCATTCAGGGGGGGGGGGGTGAACATGGGGTTGGATGGAGATTTGGGAGAAGGTGGGTATTGTAGACGTGGTTGAGGAGTGGGAATTACTAGATGAGGTTGTGTGGATATCGGAGTGAAGGGTTGGCTGGGTTTGGTAAAAAAGGATGCTGGTTTGGGTTTGGGGTTGAGATATCGATGGCCTTTGCCTGATGGGGATTTTTTTTTAGATGAGTTTAGGACAGAAGTATTTGGGTTTCTGGACAAAAGGGGGGTCCCGGCCTTGCTGTAAAGGGGTGTTAGGGTTGTGGAGTGCAGGTGGGATGCAGTTCTGGGGTTTAGATGAGGTGACTGGGCATCTGAGTGGGTTGAAGAATGGGTTTAAAGGTTTATTGGGGATCGTGGTACCTCTTTGATACGAAACTGATGCAGGCTCTAGGGTTAGGGCTTGCTTGAAAGGCCGAAACACGTGTCTAAAGACACTTCGAATCGTCGAGAAGACTTCAACACACAAGAATGCACCACCAGGGATAAAACCCACAAATATATTCAATAATCAAAGTCTAAGAATTTCTTCTCTACAATACCATATATATAACAAAAGCAAACTTTATGCCTAAACCAATCTATTAATAGAAACTTCCCTAATAATGCAATTAGAAGGTTACTAATAAAATAATATAGTCCTAATCTAATTAGATTTGAATGGGACCGCTTGTAGGGCCAAGATTGCATCATGTTTACTATACCAGCCACATTTACATGTTTGAGAAAAATTCATACATGTTTGCTTCAACATTACCAACTAGGAAGATTAGCAAGCATGTAGTGGAAAGGCAATTCATACCTCAGCTGCAGTAGCTGTGCGATGGAAAATTCTCGTTATCCCACGCTGAACATCAGGTGACCTTCCTAAAGTAGTCAAAGTTGAAGAAAGCAAATAATCAATTTTATGTTGCACAACTGGACTACAGGAAGCTTCTTCCTCAACCTCAACAACATGATGCGCAATTCTACTTGGCCCCATTGAATCTGCAATCTCAGAAACTGCATCAAGACGAGCAGATATCAAGTTCCTATCACGTAAAGGATGACTGACCTGCATGCAGCCAATCTCACAAATGAACTGAGACACATGCATAAAAAGCACATGCACATCAAAACATAAAAGATTTGCATATAATCTGTATGAACGTCAGGATGCAGAAGGCCGTATCTTACCCAGTGTCTAAGAAGTCTTGAGCCGAATGCAGTATGGGTATGGTTCATTGACTGCAGTAAGGATCCATTCTCAGAACCATCAAAGTTGTTCTTCAAAATCTGAAAGTTGTACAAAATATACCAGATTACTTTTTCTTATCAGTATGCTTTCATTTTAACTCATTGATGTGAGGTCCTGACCCCGAAAATGCAATTTATCACATAAAATGCACTGTAATTGCCTGAGTTTTCGATAATGAAGGCGAAACCAACATAGTATTTATATGATGTATACTATTCCTGCAAGTGTATTAAACTTTTGTAATGAATTTAATTAATAAAGAAAATAAATTTAAAAATAAGAAGCAGCAATGGTATTTTAGAAAATAAAGATATAAAAAACTTCATAAAAATTAAGGTAACAATGAGTGGCCCCACATGGGGGTGTGAGTTAGCATGACCACATGCCACGTAAGTGGAACAAAATAAGCTCACTCAAGATCAATTGGAGAAGGCTTGATGACGATAGTGATGATGCTTACATTTTACCATAGGCATTATTAGAAGATCATTAGAGAAATTCCAGGAACTGTTGATACCACCAGAGAAGGTAGTTTGTAGAATATTTTAGCAAAATCTTTACAAATAAGATGTTTCCAAATACCTTATAAGTCCTTGGAAAATATTTTAGGGTTTACAACCTTATTATGTGAGATGCAAGTCAGATGAAAGTATGAAGTCCATTTGGATTATTAGAATGTGAAGTGGACCTTGTTATTGGTGTCTCAAGTTTCATCCAGACACAAGACCTTCAGTTTTGTGATATAGGCCAACTCATATTAATTGTTGTAGTATTTGTGGTTGGCTGACAATCTTAGGGTGATTGGAATAAGATAAAACTTTGTGCATCCTGTATGGTTATAATTTCCTTCTCATCCCATCCACCTTCAATGTCCTATACTAGCCGTCTCCTGTAACATTATGCCAAAAAACTATTTAGAGTTTTACCAAAGTCATCTTCCTCATAGGAGGAATGGCATGCAAAATAAAGACTTCATGGGAAGGGGAGATGGAGAAATGAAAGTCACAAATAAGGTTCTCACTGACTGAAATTTTACCTTGCAAAATAGAAAATTTTGAATCCATCAAAAGCTGCTATCTTCCAGATCTAGTACAACTAAACATAAGAGCGATGCTAAGTTCACAATGGCAAAGCAGCCCACTCAATAAATTTTTCTTCAATCTTTTATCACATTGCCCTGGACATGATGCCACCAATCTCCCGTCTGGCGAGTGATGACCAATGTGTCACACCAAAATGCCATGTCCTCATTTTTGGCAAGGTATAACATCATGCATGCAGATATGACAATATAACATCTGTTATCGTGTAATAGAATTTCTATATATCAAAATATATTTGTATACACTATATATAGAGAGTTATGTTCTACTAAGAGGTACCTGACATGGATTTGCCCGAGAGGCAACCTTTTCACCACTGCATGGGACACCCCATGCCAAGCCCAACCCACTCACAGTCTCACAGTGACTAACCCCCCCATAAATTAGCACTCACCTTAATATGGGATCAATCTGAATAATAATCACCGTCAGTTTAAATTCCAACATTTTCTTAGTTACATTTTTCATGAAATTAATCTGTGATCAATCTGAATAATAATCACCGTCAGTTTAAATTCCAACATTTTCTTAGTTACATTTTTCATGAAATTAATCTGCCGGTGATTACTATTTAGACTAGTACCAAAACTAGGGTGAGTGCTAATTTATAGGGGCTCAGTGAGAGTGAGAGGGGTGGATTTGTCATGAGGTGTTCCACGCGGTGGTAAAAAGGTTACCTCTCAAACAAATCCATGAGAGTTCCAAGCTGAGGTAGTTCATACAACTATTTTAGGGCGCAGAGTCTCTTCATCAACTGTTTTAGTATTTAGTTTTGCTAGAAATTTCCAAATGGTTGCTTGTGTGATTAAATACATAACATGTCACAATAAATGCTTTTTATGATAAACCACAAAATTCATTTGTAGCAGTTTGCCTTTTACACATGGCAAACGAAAATAGAATTTACATATGTAAAGGGTTCAAATGTAACTTTTCATATGCAAATGTCAGAAATGTGAGACCTCTTACCATGCTTGTTTGGAAGCACCATTTTCACATCAGTAAATGAGTACTTCCAATGTTTTTGGAAATTTTGGACGTGTTTCATAAATTTCTCAAAATCTATTAAGATTTAAGATATAAAACCAATGTCTCGATGCTTATAATTAACATGAGAATATTGAATGGCTTGGATCATGAGTTGGAGGCCCAAAAAAGTGCAGAAAATCAGTTCCATAAGTTTTTCTTTTCCTTTTTTCTTTTTTTTTTCTTTTTTTCTCTCTCTCACTCTTTTTTTTTTTTTTTGAAGAAATCAAATCCCAAGGTTGGGAGCTTTGGGGCTTTTTCACAAACTTTCTCAAAATCTATAAAGATTTAAGATATGAAACTAAACATTTGAGAGTCTAGTAGACCAATAAAGAGATGAGTAGATCAGATAACCAAATCAGGGCCTGCAAAAGTGCAAAAGGAAAATGTGGTTGAAACCTGAAGGGATTCATTCCCACAACCTGTACTGGGCAGAGGCCATCTTGCATCCATACTAGCACCTTTTCCTCATTTACATATTTATCAATCATGTACCATCCACAGGTATAAAAATGATTCACTAAAAAGGGTCTCATTTACACAGTATTTGCTCACATCATTTATGCATGTGATGCATAACAAACGTGGTCATGTGTAATTATTACGCACGTGCATCATTTACATATGTAGATGAGTGCAAACAAACAACTCTATAGGAATAAAGCACCCACGTGAATGAACCAAAGAAGACCCAAAAGCTTCTTACCAGTTGACGCAAGATAGACCTCATGGCCACATGGATAGGACCCATGTAGATTTAAGGATTTAATCTTATGTCCTTAGTTTCTTTTTTTATATTGTAATTAGGATTAGGCTTCCTATATTATTTAGTTTCCTAGTATAATCAGGTTTCTTAGGCCCTAAATTTGCTTTCTTATTTATATGGCATCATAGTAGATTATTTTTCAGATTTGATTATTGAATAGAACTGTGTTTATCCCTGATAGGTGCATCCTCGTGTGTGAAGTCTTCTTGAAGACAATTTGCAGTGTCTTTGGACACGTGCTGCTGCACCCTACGCTAGCCCTAACCCTAGGGCCTGCATCACAAGTCAGAATAAAATAATAATAATAATAATAATAGGAAGAAGAAGAAGTCATCTTCAAGCTTCCTCAGTGCACTAAATTCTTACAAGACAATAACTATGGCAATGATAATCACCTCTAGCTGCTGAAGGGTATTTGCTGAAAGCATCATTTCATTGTTGCTAGAGAAGGGCCGAAATGAAGCACCCAAGCACAATATCCTTTCAAAACCAAACTGCTTAAGATAACGAATGGTTAAGGCCAACGCTTGGACAGCCAATTCAGGCAGGGCCATAATTCCCTAAAAAACAAAAATCAAGGTCAAATATCATGCCAAAAATGGTCATAAGACATATCAGACCGCCCTAAAATTATTTCGATTTAACTTAGCAGCCAAAATCATATAGCAGACAATACAGTTGGTCCCTCACTTGTGCACCACAAGTGATACCTCACTGGCATGCTGATCTAATTACACTTATCCAGTAGTCATATTAGCCCCATTTTATTGTCGCAAAGTCAGATCCAGATCTCCAGTTTTTAAAATATGTTGGATACAGATAAAACACATTAGATACTTCTTGGACACAGATCCGAAACCGAATCAAACAGCCAAAAACAATTTGGATTTAGATTAACAACTCCCCTGGCACCTACTGACAACCATGAGACTTGTTGCTGCCGAGATCATGGTCAGCACAATCTGTTGCAGTAGCCTTTGAAATAGCTTGTTATTTGGGGTATTCATGGTGTTGTTAGTAGCATTTAAAATATTTTATTGCGGTAATATTTGGAGTATTTATGGTGGGTGGGTGCACGCGCACATACATGTGTATGCAGTTTGGAAGTATTGGGAGCAACTGTAGCTTTCAAACAGTGATGTTTGATGTCTAGTCGGGGAGACATTAAGCAATTATTTTACACTTAGAAGACAAGTTTATTAAAATTGAAAACTTTGTCAAACAATCCCTGTAACGTTTCTCTTTGATCAAAATTGCAACCTATGTTGAACAACTCCTGGAACAATTCTCTTTCACATACAGTAGTTTGGTTAGACTAAATTTAAAAAGGAGGTCAGTTCCTTCACCTTTTTTTCCTTTGATCATGTACCTGGGAGCACCTGAAAGTATTAATGGTAAGTCACCTATTTTTTCTTGACTCTAGAAGTAAGTCATTTGGGACAAATTCTTATTACAAAGATTTACTTACCCCAGTCGTCTGGGACAATTTCACCCAATTCCACATTGTCAATAGATTCTGTGGTATATATTCAAAGATTTACGACTAATCTTCTTTAGTGCTGTGCCACTCAGTTTTGGAACTTGGAAGATCTAAAAGTGGGGGAACAACCAATCAACAAGGGCCCCTACATGTGAAGAAATAGATTTCATGTGGCCAACCCCAACATAGTTGGGACAAGGATATGATGATGACAAATTATACTTCGTGTTATTAGAGATAGGCATGTCTCATTGGCACAAAATTTGGTGCATCTGATCGGTTATTCAATAACTATTCAAAGAGTCTAAGACTGGACAACTCGGACAAATATTTAAGAACTAAAAAGTTGTGGCTAATTTAGTGATGAGGCGCTTAAGTTAATAATTTGAGTTTAGTTGCTCTTGACGTCAAGAGTCCATCTGTTAAGTTTTTATTTGTTTTAGAGTCCCAAGTGTCCGTGTAAACAAAATTCGAACAAAGGAGATATTTAAAACTGTACCAACTATCTTCGGATTAAACTTATGAGCCATACTATGAAGCTATGGGAGAGTAATGAAATAAAAACGTAGACAGAAGACCAAGTATCGGAAATTCAATTTGGTATTATGTCTGGAATGTCAACTGTGGGAGCTATTTTCACATAGGGACTGTATGGATAAATGAGGAGTAGAATAACATGAAAATAGATTTTGTATGAGGAGTAAAGTGGAAGAAAAGTGGGTTGAAGTTAAGGTAGATTACTTCACTTTACTTTGTTTGGATGCTTGATGTGAAATGAAATTTAAAAATATTTTGGAGTAGAATTGACTTTTACTCAAGGAAATTTAAGTATTTAGGGTTGAAGTAAAATGAAGTATACATAGGCTGACAACAATACTTCATTTTTGAGCAAAACTCATCCAAATAGGGTAAAGTTGAAATTTCAAGCTATTAGGGCCCATTTAACTTCACTTCACTCTATTTTTTACTTATCCAAATAAGCCCTTAGGCAATTAATGAAAAAATATCAACCAAAGAGAAAATTTTTGAATATGGTATTTATCGATTTAGAAAAAGCTTACAACATGGTAACGAGAGATTTAATTTGGTGGGTTTGAAAAAAGGGAATGCTCCAAGAGATTATATTGAAATTATTAAAGACATGTACGAAGGAGTAGTAACGAGTATGAGAACTACCTGTGGAGAGATAGGTGAGTTCCCAATGACCATACGTTTGCATTAGAGGTCAGCCTTAAGCCCTTATCTTTCTGCACTGATTATAGATGAATTAACTGCTCATATCCAGGAGGAGGTACCTTAGTGTATCTTATTTGCAGATTATATAATTTGGTAAATGAATCAAAAAATGGTGTGAATGTAAAACTCACGAAATGACGGGAGGCTTTAAAATCCAAAGGCTTTAAAAATAAGTCATACGAAGACAAAATATATGGATTACAATTTCAATAGGCATACACAAAGAGCTGAAACTGCTGTGAGAATCAAAGCCCACAAGATACCACAAAGAGCTTGGCCCAATAATTAGTAAGGATGAGGAGCAGATTGATGACGATGTTGAATATAGGATAAAAGTGGATGATTGAAGTGGAGACCTACTTTTGGAGTGCTTTGTAACCGATGAATCTTAACAAGATTGAAGGACAAATTTTATAGGACAATTATTCAACCCCCTATGACCTATGGGGTAGAATATTGACAAATCAAGAAGCAGCAAATGCATAAAATAAATGTAGAAGAGATGAGAATGTTAAAGTGAATGTGCGCTGAAACTAGGAAAGATAAAGAAATGAACACTTTTGAGAGCATTTAAAGGTAGCACCAATAAAGGATAAGATTAGAGAAACTCATTTGAGATGATTTGGGCATGTCGAACAAATGCCGACAACGGCACCAGTAAAGAAAAGTTTGGCTATGTAGATTGATGGCCTGCAAATAAGGCCGAAAAAGATATGGGTGGAGGTAGTAAAATTAGATTTGAGGACGTTTAACTTCTCAAAGAATTTGGCCGAAGATAGATTGGAATGGAGAAACAGAATTTATATAGCAGACCCTAATATAGCTAGGATAAGACTTTAATGCTGATGAAGATAATTCCATTCCTAAAGGAAATCAGCAAATCAAGCTCTAATTATATGTAACTCACGATCAACCTTAACAAAACAATGGATTTCGTTTGGGGTGGTTGGGTTAGGTTGGGTTGTTTTTGGGGACGCAGAAGACATATGAGTCTAATGCCTCCTTTCTACATTAAATCATCGCATATATTTACAAAGATATGGTAATGGAGAAGGTTTGATGATTCTAACTTGTATCTCCTAAATCCATCTCCAATGCCTTGTGCTACAAATCAGTCAGCATCAGGCATGAGATGTGAAATTGTGGCATGACATGGACATGTGCCCATATCTGTCCTTCATTTTATATCCTAGTCAAGTATAATGACAGTCTCTATCTTCAATTGTGAGACATATTGACTATCAAAACATAGAAGAGATTCATTCCTACCTAGAACAATTAAGAAGAGGTTTATACCCTTTGATATAGTGTAATCTCATACACACTAAGATAACCCATAAATACCAATTTGACAGAACCTCTTGCCCCTAAGGACATGAGCAATGCTAAGAACTCCTTGCTAGCGTGGAAAAGCCTCTGATTGTCGATGCTTGCCACATTTCATTGTCGGGTGCAATGCTTTACATGCAAAAAGAGGAAATTTTGAATTAATTCCCATGTTAAAAACCATTTCCTATGGGGGTGGGTTGAAATCACCTTTATGCAGCATGTGAATAAAGAAACTATCATGCCACAGAATTCCAGCATTTATGCCCTTGGTAAGGGAATTTTCAGATGACAGATAAACAGGGCAAAATACAATCCTAATCAGATAGAGTCACATAATTGTCCCTTAATTACAGGGGCTAACATCCTACACAAATTACAATATATTCATACAAAGAGCAATCTACATTTGCAGCTTATTCCTTTGATCTCCTCTTATTATGGTGATCCACAGGATTTTGTTTCTCAATGTTGACATCCATATGAAAATAAAAGCATATAAAACATCATGAGACATCATCCACCTAACAGAGTATCAGAGTGGAGGTTTTTGTTGTGATGCATGCAAGTGCCAAGTCAAATACTTGAACAAAACTAGTTTGGCAATTAATATTAAAAAGACAATAGAAGAGAATTGATGTCAGTGTGAGCAGTGTCTAAAACAAGCATACCTCAATTCCATGAAGATGATCGCCCACTTTCATAACTTCTGTTGTTAGCACATTATGCTTCAAGTTAGAAGAATCTTCACCAATGTCCTCGTACAAAGACATCACATCAGCTAGCACACCTCCATCCTTAAAGCAATCACGTGATGTGCGCTCAACTCGAACATTGGATGAAGGTCCAGCATAGGCCAGTAGCAACTAGAAGTTAAGCATGCATGCAAAAATCAGCTAACAGAATGTGTGTGCCAATCAAAAACCACCAACAGCAAAAGAGAATGCACTCAAGGTAAAATAGAACTGCTTCCAAGATTGAGCTTATCCATTCAACAGAAAAAACAGAGCGCTCCCGGCATTAGGTTTATATTCAACAGAAAGAAAATCCACTACTTAATATGCAAAATGGTTCTCAGCATTCCCATCTAACAGACTGGCCTGATTGTAAAACACATTAGCATCAAACACTACAAAGCATACAAAGCATCGCCCACCATTCACATAACAGCAACTACTCGTACATTACAACTGAAAATATGGGCCTTTTAAAACATGAAATGAATACATAGGAATTCATAGTCAAATGGGCTCCAACAAAGCATTATTAAAGACGTTAGGGGTGGAGGGGTCGAGGATATACTTATATAAGTTGGAGATGTAGATGGGACCTTGAGTTTCCTGGGATTTAAACTACTAAGCTGATGGCTGGGAATTCATTTCCGCTCTCCCCTTGATTATTTCCCATAAATGAGTGTCATTTGATTGGCAATTTTGGATATTCAGCTGTAATTTACCAATTTTAACCACTTGGAAGAAATACAAGCCCCAAATTTCATAGGAATTCAAATGCATGAAACAAATGGGCCCAAAGGACATAAAATGGTAAAGGTTGATACAAAGAAGCTCAAATAATAAATAGTAATATTATTTTAGTAGCAAGGTATTATTACTATTGCCATCAAGGATTCCAAAATCCAAACAATGCTTAAATAAATGAACTACACTCTTGTAGGATGTCATTTCTATAAGCTAAATGAGCTAAAATTGTAGGGCTCACAAGGTCCACTACAAGCAAACATATAAATTGTGAATGCACCACAGCTCAGGTTTTTTCCTTTAAAAAACGCCTACCGACTGCAAGGCCCACCTAAATGCATGAAAACCAAGAGAGGGGAGGAAATTGAAATTTTTTTATGTGGATTAAAGTGGATTAAAGGAATGTGAAATACCTAGCTAATCAAATTATCCTAGCTATTGGTTTTAGTTCCTTAATGTTTAATGGCCATACATTATGCAAACTTAGTATAATAAAATTCAGCACTGAGTAATCTCAGGAACAATGTGAAACCAGGATCAATTCCAATTCACAGAAGATTAGTCTTTGTCATGGAATTCAAATGATCAAAGGTGGGGCCCTATATGAAAACTCAACAGGCACAAGAAAGATACTCACAGGGAAAATATGCCTTATATCATGTCATATTATCTTACCTTATATACTCTCACAAGGCCCACTATATCAATTTCAAATATATATATAGGGGTTCTGAAAAAAGGCCACACTTTAAAAACGCCTCTTTTCAGCCTTTTTTTTTCTATTTATTAGGGCCACCTTGAGTCAATCTAGTTCAAACCAAACCCCCTCCCCCCTCCACAAATGAATAGTCACTAGTCCAAATTTGACACTCGTCCAACTTTTCCTCGCCATTGGATTGAAATCATAATAAATTGATGCCTCTAAACCATTAAATTTTAAGGCCATTGATCAAAGGGTTAGGATGACTTTATGGAGTCAAGATTTTGCAAATAGGTTGGTCTCATATGGATCTTTCCATCCAATGGACTTTCATAATCATCATGCATTCCAATAGGCCCAACTAATGATGCAAGCCGCAGATCCGGCCCACATCACAGGCCCGCAGACAGTGATGGGCCCCACTTGATCCTTGACCTCCTCAAAGATCCCTATCCTTAGTTAGATAATAATTAATTAGTTATTTCCTATTTTATGTTGGTTGAGATTAGGACTTAATTTAATTTAGTAAACCATGATTGTTTAGGATTATTCTTTCCTAGTTTAACAATAGCCCTTCCTATAGAAGAAGGAGCCATTCATTGTAAAAGACATGCTTATTCAATTATAATTTCAAAGATTTCTCTCATTATGGTTCTTATTGTGAGTAATGTTGTGCCCTAAAGGCTGGAATCCATCTTTGGATTCGAACAATCCTTCCGGAGATTGTTCTGCATTCGATTAAATATCCAGAGCTGTGCCAAATTGGTATCATAGCCTAGATCCGGTCGCCAAGGAAACAGTGTCTTTCCCGGACTTCATCGTTCCATCCATTGTTCACCATCCATCTACTCCACCATCACCCAAGACCCTAGCAACCCCAAACCCACCGAATAGACCCCTAAACCCATCGAACATCCCTAACTCCTCCCAAACACCCAGCCGACCCCTATTACCACGTCCCTACATTTTGCCAAGGCCATCCCACCAACAAACCCCTTCGGTCGTGGTCATAGAGTCCCAACCCCAACATAAAAAAAAAAAAAAACCGCACATCTTCCACCATCCCTCATCACCTCTAACCCTCGCAACCAAAACCCAAAAAACCCAAGTCCCGTCCACAAAACCCCAGACAAACCCACAGATCCTCAAAAATTGAAACCCTACTCCCCTTCTCGTCATAATTCCAAGACCAAAACCACTCCCAAACCCCTTCCTATCTCCAACCCACCGATAAGAACCTTAAATCAACCCAACACCACCTTCCATCCCTAACCATCTTGATCCCACTTCAGGCCACAGCCACTCCCAAACACTGCCTACCCCTTCGACTTCTGTCGCCAGAGCCCCAAACCCAAAGATCAAATATATAGATATATATATATACACATATATGAAAGAAAAAGTCAAAAAAGAAGGAGATCAGCATCAAAAGCCGTACCGTGCACCAACGCCGCCTAGCCCTCCTCATCGCAGAGCAGGAGCAATGCTAATCGTGCTTCAATCACTGCTGGATCACTCACATCACATCCACTATGATTACTTCCTACACCAAGCCTCCTTGAGAATCAAGAATCCATTCGTGATTTTATGTAGCGCCTTCTAGCTAAACAAGACTCCTAAGGTCCCCCTATTGCACCCCTACTTAATGACATCACAAGGAAAGTCAAAATTGATATTGTTGACTTTAGTAGTAATGCCGGCTTGAAAATTTTTGTTGATTGGCTTAATTCTCTGGAAGATTATTTTGCTTGGTATGGTATGAATGATGAACAACAAATAACCTTTACCAAAGTTAAACTCAAAGGTCCTGCTCGAATTTGGTGGTATGGCGTTGAAAATAGTGAACTTGCAGTGGGTCAGCCTATTATTCGATGGAATAATATGAAAGATATGCTCAAAAGCAATTTTTTGGCTCCTAATTATATGGATACGCTCCACCAAGAGTATCTACGTCTCCGGCATAGTTCTTTAACAGTGAAAGAATACACAAATAAGTTTTGCGAATACATTGTTCACTGTAATTTAAAGACAGATGACCGTATCACTATCACCAAATACAAAGATAACCTACGTGCCGATATCAAACAAGAGATAGCGATGTTTGACTATACCACAGTTGATGAAATCTTCAATAAAGCCCGAAAAGCACAACATGAAATTCAGTTGCGAAAACGCAATGCCTTTCAAGCCGGGGAGTCTTCCACAAGAAGAGGCCCTGACCTTAACTATAATCGCAATCAAGCACAAGTTTATAGGCCTCCACCTCAGCAAGCACCTCAAAATCCTCAGCCACGCATTCAACAAAGACACGTTGTCCCACAACAATATCAGCAGTTTTCACAGAATCAAAATGATAATCTTGCTCATGGAAGAATAAATAGAAGAGATATTGTTTGTCATGCCTGCAAGCAACAGGGACATTATGCAATTGAGTGCCCGCATAGGAATTTATACACTTCCAATGAGCTTGATAATGATGTCCAGCATGATAAGTATGTAGAAACGGAGCAAGTTGACACAGATCCTCCTTATAAAAATCTAGCAAATCAATTACATTATGCAGACGCTGAGGATGGCATTCTACTACTTTTTATGGATTGTCGCCTACTAGTCACAAATGCAAAGGAGGAAAAAGAAGACTGGAAGCATGCTTCTATTTTTTGGTCCCGAGTCAATTGCATGGGCAAGTCATGCAATATGATTATTAATGGTAGTAGTTCAATAAATGTCATTTCTCAAAAAGCGGTAGAAAAGCTTAAACTACCCACAGTAAAGCATCCACGATCTTATAAAGTTGCATGGGTTAATAATTACTCCATTCCTATTCATCAGCAATGCTTCGTTCCTTTTAAGATTGGCAAATACGAGGATACTATCCGATGTGACATAATCCTAATGAATGTTACGCATATCCTTTTTGGATGACCATGGCTACAAAAAGTTAAAGTCATCACAAATCATGAACACAACACCTACACTTTCAAATGGAAAGGTGGAAGAATCATGTTGCGTCTTTTATAAACTCCACCGTCATCACCTACCTCTTCTCCTGCAACCTCTTCTCCTACATCTCATATTTTCACTATGTGAAGATTTGAAGATGAAAGCAAAGAGCAAAGTTTCATGTATACCTTAGTTACCAAGCAAGTTGCAACTCCTGCCACATCCATTTCACAGGACATGAAGCCACTAATGCAAAAGTTTGCTAATTTAGTTCCTAATAAATTGCCAAAGGAACTACCCCCATTAAGAGACGTTCAACATGCCATTGATCTTGTTCTAGGAGCGGCATTACCAAACTTAACTAAATATCAAATGAATCCAGCGAAACATGCTAAGTTAAGGGCAACTTGATGATCTACTTATGAAAGGTTATATTCGGAAAAGTCTTAATCCCTGTGGCGTTCCAGCACTTCTCAATCCAAAGAAAGATGAAAGCCGACAAATGTGTGTAAACAGTTGTGCAATGAACAAAATCACGATAAAATATCATTTCTCGATCCGTCGGTTGGATGATATGCTAGATATGATGACTGGTGCATGCATTTTTTTCAAAAATTAATATGCGGAGTGGTTATCATCAAATCCGCATGAGACTAGGTGATGAATGGAAAATTGCCTTTAAAATCAAGGATGGTCTTTATAAATGAATGGTTATACCATTCGGCTTAACCAATGCTCCTAGTACTTTTATGCTTGTTATGATGCAATTGTTGCAGCCTTATATTGAGAAATTCGTCGTCATTTACTTCGATGATATCCTAATTTACGGTAAAACAAAAGGACACCTTCAGCACTTGGATAATGTCTCTCAACTTCTTTGCCCGGAGCGTTTCTACATTAATCTCAAGAAATGTATCTTCATAAGTGATTATGTTGTTTTCTTGGGGTTATGTTGTGTCCGCACAAGGTATTAAAATAGATTCTGAAAAGGTGAAAGCAATTCTCGATTGGCCTATTCCTACTACCCTTACTGAAGTTCGCAATTTTCATTGTCTTGCCAATTTATACAAAAGGTTTATTAGAAACTTCAGTACTATTATGACTCATGTTATTGACTGTATGAGGAAAAGTAAATTCAAATGGACCAGCGCAACCCTCAGGGCTTTCGAAAAGATCGAGCAAAAGATTACTGAAGATCAATCCTACAGGTTCCTAATTTTAACAAGCTCTTTGAAATTGCTTGTGATATCTCAAATGTAGGCATTAGCAGTGTTCTTAACCAGGAAGGACGTCCAGTTGCATTCTTCAGTGAGAAACTTTCTGATGCGAAGCGAAAGTATTCTATGTACGATTTGAAATTCTATGCTCTTGTCCAAACACTTCGTCATTGGAGGCATTATTTGATTGCTGATGTATTTATGCTCCATTCTGACAACGATACTTTGCAACATCTACACTCCCCAGAAAATCAATGCTAACTGCACCAAGTGGAGTGCATATATATAGGAGTTCAAATTCAACATGCAATATAAAGTAGGAAAGGATAACATGATTGTGGATGCATTAAACCGTAGGAAGCATCTTTTGTCTGCCATATCTATTAATGTGCCAGGTTTTGAGCACATTAAACAAAACTATGCCACTAACAAAGACTTTGTCTCTATTTATGCTGATCTCATCCATGGCGATCATATCCAACATCCTCATTATAGTCTTCATGATAGTTTCTTATTCAAAGGTATGCAACTCTATCCTTCAACTACTTCTATTCATAACTATGTTATGCAAGAGTTGCATGCAGGAGGATATAGCAGACATTTGGGCCGCAACAAAACGCTTGCTCTTGTCACCGACAGATATTATTGGCCTCGCATGAAGACCAATGTGATTTATATTTGCAAAAAATGTAAAAAAATGTCAGCTTGCTAAAAGAAATAAAAACATTGGATTATATAAGCCTTTGCCTGTTCCCCACACTCCTTGGGAAGATATTAGCATGGACTTTGTGCTCAGTTTATCCACGACTGCCATAAAGGTTGATTCTATCTTCATCGTTATTGACCGTTTTTCAAAAATTGCACACTTTATACCTTCTACTTTCACTGTTGATGCTTACAAGGTGGCCAAATTATTCTTCAAAGAAATTGTTCAGCTACATGGTCTTCCAAAGACTATTGTTTCTAATCGGAACACAAAGTTTATGAGCTATTTCTGGAAGACATTGTGGATGTTGTCCAATACCCAGCTTAACTTTTTCACTGCTTATCATCCTCAATCTGATAAACAAACAAAAGTGGTAAACAGAATTCTTGAACAGTTGTTATGTTGTCTTGTGCGTAACCATATTACAAACAGGAATCAAGTGCCACCTATGGCAGAATTTGCAGATAATAACTCAGTCAATCAGTCAACTGGCACTTCACCATTTGAAGCTATTATAGGAGTTCGTCCACTACTCCTTGTTGATCTCATGCCTTTGCCAGTCAATGCAAGAGTCAGTGCAGATGCTAAACATTTCTTCTAACACATGCAACAAGTGCATAATAAAGTAAGCCGCCATATATCTGCCAACTCCAATGTTTACAAAAAGCAAACTGATAGACATCGTCAATTTGTTGAGTATAATGAAGGAAATAAGGTTATTGTGTGCATTCGACCAAAAAGGTTGCCTCTTTGAGCTAATAAGAAGTTACACCCTCGTACCTATAATCCATTCAAAATTCTGCAAAAGATTAACCCCAACGCCAATGTTCTTGACATTCCTCCTAATTTAGGCATCAGCTCTTCATTCAATATAAAGGATCTTACTCTCTACCGCGGTCATGATAATGAGGGAAATCACAAAGAGCAGCTTATTTCACTATCAGATAATTTCCCCATCTACTGATGAGATTGTTGATGTCCTTGATGATCAAATTGTCTCTACACGCCATGGAAGTTACCAGAAGTTTTATATTCGCTAGCGGAATCATCCTCTCTCCGACGCTATGTGGATCACAACTACAAACCTCCAACACATCAATTCTAATATTTATAAAAGATATCAAGTGCTCAACTCACTGAAGTTGAACTTTTCCAAGCTGGGGAGAGCTAATGCAAGCCAATTCCAGATTCGGCCGAGATCACAGGGCCGCAAATAGTGATGGGCCCCACTTGATCCTTGACCTCCTCAAGGATCCCTATCCTTAGTTAGATAGTAATTAATTAGTTATTTCATATTTTATATTAGTTGATGTTAGGACTTAATTTAATTTAGTAAGCCATGATTCTTTAGGAATACTCTTTCCTAGTTTAGCAATAGCCCTTCCTATATAAGAAGGAGCCATTCATTGTAATAGACATGCTTATTCAGTTATAATTTCAGAGATTTCTCTCATTATGGTTCTTATTGTGAGTAAGGTTGTGCCATAAAAGCTGGAATTCATCTTTGGATTTGAACAATCCTTTGAAAGATTGTTCTACATTCGATTAGAGATCCAAGGCTCTGCCAACTAAAAGGGACATTTTCTCCTTAAAAACACCCAAGCGCTGCCTAGCACTCCCCATATATATAAATATATATATATATACACATATGTATATATACATACATATATACAGGGGATTCCTCCCACAAGCTTAAGCAAACGGAGGTTTTTCCATCCTCCAAATGTGTAGGGCCCACCATTGGTTCATCGAGATGGACTACACACAGGGCCCCCCAAATTGCATATGTCCACCAAATTTGAGCTCCATCAGATGTGACTTGACCGTTGTATTGACTGATACCCATCCAAATGGACTACTAACCATTAAACTTTTGGGGCCTAGATGGAAATGATAGAGATAAAGGATGATGCTATTTTTTGCAAAGAGAAGGACCAAGGAGTACTTTAAATCCCCCCCATCCCCATGTGGGTCCCCAAGTGGGCCCATAGACTTGAGCTGATGGGCCTTATACCAAGCTCGAGCATGTGGGTGTATATACATATATGTATATATATGTATACAATAACAATCCTGGACAAGCTTCCCTTACGGTCTTAAGGTACAAGCTACCACGTGAGGCCACCTATTAATCCACCCGAGCAGACCATTCAAAACCCCCCTCCCCTATTTACACAGTCCCCAATGGGTTTTGATAAATCCGAATGGAATGGACCGTTGGATCAAGGGTCAATTTTTTTTATTTTATATAAAAGGGCTAAACTTGTGGACCTTGGATGAATAGATTAAAGGTATTGGACTTATTTCAAATTTGATATCTAAGTTGGCCCCACTTGGATCTTTCAATCCCCCCGCTATTCTATGATATATGGGGTCCCAAGTGGGCCCCACGTGCTAGCTTGTACAAGATCATTACTCATATATATACATATATATAGAAGGAGAGAAAGAACTCCGCCAGTTTTTGTTGCGGGTCCCAAGCCCGGATAAAGGAGGAGGGTTGCGTTAGGTAGGTTGACAGCCAACGTAAAACTTTGTCACAACCCAAACATAAATTCTAAGATTACAATATTTCGCGATAAGACTACGGCGTTTCCCGCTTTAAGCGATGCATTACAGCGTCGCCCGGCTGCAGTGAAAAGTGTGCAAGTGCTACGGCATGACTATGGGCTAGTACAATTAAAAAAGTTAGTCCAATAGCAAAAGAAGAGCAATAGGAAAATTAGACTTGCTACTTGGAATACAGGAACCTTGACAGGCAAGAGCATAGAATTGGTTAAGGTAATGAAAAGAAAAAGAATTAGTGTGGCTTGTATACAGGAGATAAAGTAGAAAGGAAATAAAGCTAAAAAGCTCACGGATGGGTATAAGCTTTCTATGCAGAAAAGAATAATACATGAAATGAAATGGGTATAATTGTAAATAAAGATTTGAAAGAGAAAATTGTACGGGTAAAGAGGTTTGGTGATAGAATTATAGCAATTATATTAGTGCTAGAGGAAGATATAATCCATATCATAAGTGCATATGCTCCCCAAGTTGGACTAGAGGAAAATGTGAAAAGACAATTTTTGGAGGAGATGGATGATTTAATTCAAGAAATCCCAAATGGGCATATAGGGGGAGATAATAGAGGATATGAGATAGTGCATAGAGGGCAAGGATTTGGAGAAAAGAATGAATTCGAAAACACTATATTGGACTTTACAGTGGCAATTGATCTTGTAGTGGCAAATACTTACTTTAAAAAAAGAGATGAGCATTTAATTACCTATAAAAGTGGGAGTAATAAGAGTCAGATAGACTTTTTTCTAATTAGAAAACAGGACTGATTGACTTATAAATATTGCAAGGTTATCCCAAGAGAGAATTTGACCACGCAACATAGGCTCAAAGTTCTAGATATTTGTATTAGAAGTAGAAAAAGAGCGGTAGTAAACAAAATAGACCCTAAAACAAGATGGAGAGATTTGAAGGGGGAAAAAGTAAATATATTTAAGAACAAAATGATTAAGAAGGGAAAATGGAATCTTGAAAGAAAAACTACAGTAATGGAATCAAATAGCTAATTGCATTAGAAAGGTTACAAAGGAGGTACTTAGAGAATCAAAAGGAATGAAACATATTAATAAAGAAATATTATGGTAGAGTATGGAGGTTCAAAAAGTTATTCGAGAGAAAAGACATTGCTACAAAGTTTGGCAAGGGACTAAGAATATGGAAAATGTTGAAGCTCGCAAAAATAAAAGAAAAGAAAAGTAGAACTTAGATCATGTCAAATGTATCAAGGACAATGAGGAAAATGTTCTGGTAAAGGACAACGATATTAAAGAAAGGTGGAAGAAATATTTTAGTAAACTTTTAAATGAAAAACATATAGGGGATACAAGAGCTAAGGAGGATACTACATTACCAGAGCATACTTTTCTCTGTAGAATTAGAGGGGTGGAAGTAAAGGATACATTGAAGCGAATGAAGACAGGAAAGACTACAGGCCCAGATGATATTCCAATAAAGGTATGAAAATGCTTTGGAGAGGTGGGAGTGAGTTGGTTATGTAAACTATTCAATAAGATACTTGTGACAAAGAAAATGCCGGATGAATGAAGAAGAAGCATTGTAGTACCTATATATAAGAATAAGGAAGATATACAAAATTGTACCCAGTATCGAGGGATTAAACTTATAAGTCACACTATGAAGTTATAGGAGAGAATAATGGAGCAAAGACTGAGACGGAAGACCAAGATCGTTGAAAATTAATTTAGTTTTATGCTAAAGAAGTCAACTATAAAAGCTATCTTTTCACTTAGACAATTAATGGAAAATATCGAGCAAAAAGGAAAAATCTACACATGATCTTTATCGATTTAGAAACAGCCTATAATAGGGTACCGAGGGATTTAATTTGATAGGTTTTGGAGAAAAGGAATGTCCCTAACAATTACATTGAAATTTTTAAGGATGTGTATAAAAAAGCAATAACAAATGTAAGAACCACATGTGGAGAAACAGATGAATTCCCCATGAATATAGGTTTGCATCAGGGATCAGCCTTAAGCTCTTACCTCTTTGCATTAATTATGGATAAGTTTATTGTGCATATTTAAGAAGAAGTACCATAATGTATGTTGTTTGCAGATGATATAGTATTGGTCGATGAATCAAGAGATGGTGTAAATACAAAAGTCAAGAGATGGCGGGGGACATTAGAATCTAAAGGCTTTAAAATAAGTCGTACAAAGACAGAATATATGGAGTGCAACTTCAGTAAACATATACAAAGTGTTGAAACCACTGTCAAAATTGAAACCCATGAGATACCACGTAGAGATTCTTTTTGGTACCTAGGCTCGATGATTAGTAACGATGGGGAGATTAACGAAAATGTAGAGCATAGGATAAAAACTGGATGCTGAAGTGAAGACTAACTTCTGCAATGCTTTGTAACAGACGAATACCAACGAAATTGAAAGGCAAATTTTACAAGACAGTTGTTAGACCAACTATGACATAAGGAGCAAAATGTTGGCCAATTAAGAAGATGCATATACATAAGATGGATGTAGCAGAGATGAAAATGCTTAGGTGGATGTGTGGTAAAACTAGGAAAGATAAAATTAGAAATGAGCACTTTCGAGAACATTTAGGAGTAGCACCAATAGGGGATAACATTAGAGAAATCCGTTCAAGCTAGTTTGGGCATGTTGAGCGTAGGCCAGTAATGACACCGGTGAGAAAAAAATTTGGATATACAGGTGGATGCCCCATCAAGAGGTAGGAGTAGGCCGAAGAAAACATTGATGGAGATCATTGAATCTGATTTGAAGAAGTTTAACTTATTTAAAGATTTGACTCAAAATAAAACGGATTGGAAAAACAGAATTCATGTAGCCGACCCCAACATAGTTGGGATAAGGCTTTGATGATGATGATGATATATAAAGAGAGAGAAAGAGAGAGTACGGCTCCCTTAAGATCACGCTTAGGGTAAGTTAAGCTCAACCGTGCGGAACGCACATGTGACATTTAAAAGAAATGGTTTTGGAGCCCGCTCTCGTTTTTTCACTTTCCCTCTTTTTCTAACCTAAATGAAATGAAAAGGAAAAAACACACTCCCTCTGTCTCGTCTACTCTTCCCTTTATGCCTACCCCATCTCTCCCTCCCTCCTTCCTTCATCTCTCCCTCTCTCACAAGCATTCTCCATCTGCACCACCCCCTCATCTTCCCCGCAAACCCAAACGGAAAATCACACCGCGCGGAGAATAGGAGAGAATCTACCACGCTTTCTAAGCGTTTTCAATGTTCCGTTGTTGCTCATCTTATTTTGATGTTCAAGCACCCATTTGAAAATCAAAAGCCTGTTTGAAAGAAAAAAAATCCCAAACAAGAGCAAGGTCGTGCTGTTGGTTTGCATGTCTCGAGTTTCATATCGTAGTCGGGGAAGAGCAACCGCCGATCGTCATTGCTGGAGTTTCCAAAGAGCACCGATGCTAGGGCAAAGCCATCGTTGGAGATGAAGAAAAAATAAAGCACCCAAGCTCTAGCTGTCATTTCCAGTTACAAAGCCGATCAGATCAAAGAAGAAGAAGGCTGTATTCCTGACCTAGGCAAGGGCAAGTCGGGCTAATTTTCATGTTAGGTTCGACTTGGTCCACAATTAAAGCCCAACCCTTGGCTCTGCTATCCCCATTGATAGGTTTTGGCGCTCGAATTGCTTCTATTCTACTCTGTCTTTTTTTTTTTTTCTTTTCCACGCGTGATGGGTTCTAGCATAGGAATACACCCATTTAACCATTCTATATTATCAGATTTCTTCATTAATAATATATTGTGAATTGCTGGGCATTAGATGATTAGTTTGTAAGAAGCTTTAGGAAACTATCCGCCATATATTTTTGTGTGATTTCCATAACTTGAGAATGATATCTCTGCAATTTTAAGTTCAAAGTTCACCCATGAATATCATCATGCATGGCAGATTTTTTAGGTATTAAGGAAGATTCAGCTATAATAAGTTGGTTGGTAAGGTATTGTTATTTAATCCTTTTATGTGTTTCAAAACTAATATATGTTCAGATTAAAAAAGTAGAATTAGAGAATAAATATTGGTTATCAGTAATGCTTGTCAATTTTAAATAATATTTGATCTGAAAACCATCGGTAATTTAAGGCATGTTTGTGTACAAACCATTTCTATGGAAAGAGGAAATCACCACATCAATAATTTCCATGGTATATGAATACCTCAGAAAAGGAATTCTGAGGAAGTGCAAAATTCGTGTTTGGTGGGGATTGTTTTTCCTTGATGAAATTGTGCAAATATTGTTTGGTGTAGATGTGGATGCCTTATTGAAAACTAGGGTTGTGCTTTACAGATGGGGAAATAAAATAAGAAATGAGGTTATAAAGGAGGCAAGTTTTCTGCAGAAATGGAATTCCGATGGCCCCCCATAGGAACTCCATTTCCAACTTTACCAAGGAAAATGCTGACATGGCAAAAAAGTAGTTTCATAAAAATGTGCCGCACCAAACACATGAAAAATGGGTTTTCTGTAGAAAACCATCAACTTTTCCATGGAAAAGTGTTACAGAAACATGCCCTTAGAGATTGACTAGTGAAGTAGAAAATTTATCTGAATTTTACAAAAATTTATTTGAGTTTTGCAAAAATTTATCTGAAGCTTGCTACAATTTATATGTATTTTGCAACAATTGATTTTAGTTTTGTAACAATTTATCTATATTTTGCAACAATTTATCTGACTTTTGTAACAATTTATCTAAACTTTGCAAAATTTATTTGAGTTTTGTTTGAGATAAATTTAACTGAGCTTTGCTTTGAGGTAAATTTAATTGAGTTTTGTTTCAAATAAATTTATCGGAGTTTTGCTCTATTGTAAACTTATCTGAGTTTTGTTTTGGATAAATTTATCTGAGTTTTGACAATTTTTTTTTATGGAATTTCATATGCAACATTGATCTTGTTTGAAAGGTTTCGATGAGTAGGTTCCAAATATACCATTTTTTTCGAAAATAGATATTGTGAACAAAAGTTATCGAATTTCAAAGTTTTGGAACACAAAAGATAAAAGTTGCACATTTCACACGAGAATGTCGCACGCTTGAGCTTATTTTCCCCTAAGTGTGAGCTTAGGGCAGCCGGCCCTATATATATATGTATATATATAAATATATATATGGAGAATCTTCATACACATCCGTCCCTCACCAATTTTTTTTGTGAGAACTCTAGGTGGGGCCCATCTATCACTCAATCCAAACCTTGCAACACATATGGGACCCCATGATAGCAACTCGCCCCAACTTTCAGTTGGATCTGAATTTATTGGACCGTTAGATTGACTATACACCAATCTGAACGGAATAAATTTGTAAGTCATGGATGAAGGGATTAGGGATATGTGATTGGGACGAAATTTGATATGTATGGTGCTTTTACATAGATCTTTCCAACCACCCCAGTCTCATCCCTAGGTGGGGTCTACAGTGGGCTCTACCAAATAGTGTGCACGAAAAGTCCATGAGGGACGTATGCACAGGAAAAGGCCCCTATATATATATTATAGTATATGTGTGGATGGGTAGGTGGGGCAATGAATAGGTATGAATTGCTTTCCAACGAATAGGTCTGTGGAACTTTTTTTTATTCAAAAGATGAGGATTACTACACTTAGATTAGTTATTTGCAGATCCCTTGGGCCAACATGGGTGCTTGGGAGAATGAACATACCTATGATGATGCGACAAATGGAAAGCAGAGAAGAATGATCTTAGTTTTGATGGATCCTATAATCGGTGAGAAGAGACTGAGGATATCAGATTATATGATAAACATAAGAAACTATCCACACTCCTTGACAAGTCAATTCACTCAAATTTGCCACTTGAAATGTGATGAATTTTGTACACGCAAAAGGGCAAACAAAGAACTCTGTCTCATTTACTATGAGGTAGATTTCAACTGCCTTTTAGCCTTTCCTTCTGCCCAAGCCAAGGCACATTTTTAGTCCCATCCAACAATTACAGAGCTGGATAGTCTCCTCAACGAGCAAATCTTTCCTTGATAAACCCAACAAGACTGAGAAAGCTGAAACTACTTGCCCTTATAATCTTTGACAGTTCCCCAGTGTTGGATGGAGCCAGATTTTCTAGGGAGATTCTACTAGCTATCCATCAAGCAACAATATGCCTCTGCCATTTGAGCAGAATATCTAAAGACAAAAATCAACCCACTTCATTCCTCATTAGGTCATAATGGACCATGGAGTTCCTTACTGAAAATATCTAGATTAAATGTTTGATCTAACAAATGAAAATAAAAGAGAAGAGTAGACGTGGAAAGATAAAAGGAGATTTTGCACAGTAGGTGTGCAGAAACATAGGGTACACTGCACAATCAAATTCTTTGAATAGTTTAATTTAAGTAGTATATCTAATGACAAAAATTACCCCTACTAAAGTAACTAATTAAAATTATGCTATGAAAAATGAAAGAAAAAAAATAGCAGTACATACTCATGGGATGATAATTTAATTACCCCCAACCAAACATGCGCGTGAGCACATTTTGGATCAGAGACGTTAATCAAGCACAAATTGCTCATAAGAGTATGACACATGTTTAGTCAATAACCCTTGGATCAAATCTGCCAAAGCTCCGATTTCATATGCTCAGTGCTAATGCAGTTGGATGCCACCTTGCCTCTGTGGCACTCTTCTAGCACCCAATGGCGATCTAGCCCTTTCCTATAAACTAAGAACTCAAACCCCAAGGCACACACTCACAGACCAAGCAAGCAGGGAAGAAATCATACGAAGTTTCCTCACTGGTTTGTAACTCTTGACTCTTGATGATTACAAATTGAAAAGGGACTCCCCCATTTATAGACCTATCATGTAGAATCAATGGCAAAGATGGATCAATTTATCATTTATCCAACATATGAGAAAATTCTATTAATGAAGAAGGTCTGATATATGATACTCTATTGATGAGGCATTGATGCAAGATAGAGTGCGGGCACACGCATGTGGCCCCAGACAGTATAACACAACTTCTAATTATTTCCGTAATTATTTTTCATTAGATTTTTTATTTTGTTTAATGGGTTATAATTAGGAGAGTTTCCAATTTATTTACTTTCATAGGCAACTTAGCCACTAAATTTTAGTTTCCATTTATATGGCATTGTACAGTGATTAATAGAATTGGGTTTATCACCTTTTTGTGTGCGCGCTCGTTGATAGTGTCCAGCAAGACATTGTTCATAGTGTCTGCGTGCGAACACTTTTATAGTGCACGCAAGCTCTAACCCAAAGGCGTGCTGTATCAATCACTATGTAATTTGAAAAAAAAAAAAAAAAAGAAGAAGAAGAAAGAAGAATACAACAATATCAGAAGAGGAAAGAAGTTACCTTCTCAGTCTGCCCAGAAAGGGGCTCACCCATCAAAATTTCCACGGGCGCCAAGCTCAAAACAACGGCTTCCAAACCCGACCGCATCACCCCGTCATCAAACTCCCCATACATAACATCCCCAGTTGAAATCTCCACCCCAACCATCCCAACCTTTACATCAAAACTACACTCCACCCCACATTCCCTCCCACCAACCAAAACCTTCTTCTCCACAACACAAAGCAGATAATTCCCCCTCAAGTCCCCATCCCCTCCTCCCATCTCCTCCGCCGCCTCCACCGTCGCCTTAGTATACAGCGCCGAAAGCCCCCTCGCAAACGGCCCCAACCTATTCGACCCGTGCGCCTTGATCGCAGCCGTCTCGGTCTGCCTCACAACCCCAACCTTGAACCCAGCGCCAACGAGCCGCCGAACGTGGAAATGGAGGCGGAAGCTGGGGACGCTGGCAGTGAGGAAGTTGTGGTCGACATGGGCGACAATGCCGAGGACCCGGGCAGCCGTCTCGGCGTCGGGGCCGAAGAAGCGGTACCTGTAGCCGACCTCGATCATGAGGAGGACGTCGGGGTGCTTGGATTTGAGATCCACGATCTGCTGCTCGAGGGGCGTGTATTTGGGGTTAGAGCTAGGGTTAGGGTTAGGGTTTGGGGGAGGGGGGTCGAGAAGCTTCTGGAGGAACTTCTGGTGGAGGGATTTGGAGGGAGGGTTAGGGCTTGGGGTTAGGGTTTTGGGGTGTTTGTTGGGGGGTGACGAGGCAAGGGCTAGGGCTAGGGCTTGTTTGCGTTTGGAAGGGGTGAAGGAGACGGTTGCGGAGATTTTGGGAGGGGGAGAGGGTTTAGGAGGGGGTGAAGAAGGAGGGTTTTGTTTGGGGGCAAAGAAGCGGGAAATGACCTGCTGCTTCTGCTTTCCCATCCTGCTCTTTCACAGTCCAGGGTAGCACTGAGAGACTGAGGGTTTGGTATTTATAGACGTATGATTTGGCGCTTGTTTTGAGTTGGCGAGTGGTAATGGGTTGGGATGCCGTCGGGGTCCCGACACAGTGTGGACTTAACAGTTAAAGGCAACAGGGCCATGGACTCAATTAAGTATATTTACATTACATTTCATTTGTATATATAAGATGTAGCGGCCAATGATCTGGTATAATAGGCCATGAAGGTTTGCTAGGAACAAGAAACCTCTTCGCTAGCTCTCCCAACCCCCTCCCTTGCTTTCCCTCGCAGGCTACGGCCAGTCTAGATTTGACACTTCCCCCCCCCCCCCCCCCCCCCCCCCGGGCTCAAAGGAAGACGGGCAAATTCCCTGTGGCTCCAGTGTGATAGCACAGTCCAAACCTATAACTTTCGAGAATAAATCTTAATGCAAGGCCAACTTAACTACCCTTTGGGGTTTAAATTTAACGCTCGTTCAATTGTGGCTTGCCATTAGATTGAAATCTTAAAAATGATGCCTTCAAAACTTCTTGGGCTTAAGGGTTATGGATGAATGGGTAAAGATCATCCAAAGAGTTTAATATTCTGAATTTTGATTGGTCGTAATGAGGTTTTTTTTTTTCCCTACACCGTAATTAAAATGGCATAAGCCCCATATAATGTGTGTGTATATGGGATACTACTATGCATCATTCCCTCAACAAATGCATATTTGGAAAGATTTATACACAAAAAAGGAAAAATCATCTACGATATTATAAAAAATAAGAATATTCATATATAAAAATGGAAAGCCACATCATTGTCTCTCACCACGTAATAAGGAAATGATCATAGTAATATATAGGATCACGCTACAAAACTCCCAGGGTGTTTTTCACTAAAAAATGCCCATTTTTTTAACCTATAAGATTTTAACAAGTGTCATAAATATTTCCTTAAAATTAGCTATCCCACGGGGGCATAACATGTCATGGGGAGTGGTGTTGTAATTCTAACCTTGAAACTACAGTTAAGCTAGCTAAATTCAGCACGTTGAAGCTTCTCAAAATCTGAACTGTTTAAAATATGTACATGTCTTAAAAACAAGTTATTCACGGGTCAGAGTTTCCTTGGCATAAGAAGGGGGTTAGATCAGCATCATTGGGTTTTAAATTTTAAAGCCTTTTTCATTTTCTTTTTTCTTGATTAGAGAGAAAGAAAGGGAGGGAGGGCCTAAAAGAGGCAGAGAAATGGAAGAAGAGAAAGAAAAGGAAATGGACAAATAAGAAGAAAGAGGAGGGAGGAGGGAGAAGAAAGAAGAAGAAAATCCCAAGCCTTTGTGCCATATCTTAGCTACACTTATCTTTGAGACTCAGGTCAACGTACGCCAAATCAATGAGATATAGCCTTCGACCTTGTAATGGTTGATAATTTATTTTTTTTTATAAAAGCTTATTTTAGGGCATGTTTGTATAACCATTTTCCGCAAAAAAAAAAAGCAGCGAAAAAGTTACTTTTTTATGTTTGTTGCATAAATTTTTTGTGGAGAATACATTATGTGGAGCCCATTTTTTCCTCAAAAGTATGGATTTTAACTTCCCATGGGGAGGGTTGGATTTTCAGTTTCAATTCCTCATAAAATCAAACCCACATATATATATCATTCATTTCCATGCCTCTTCATCACTATTTATCGAAATACCTAGAGAGCAAGCTCGATCTAGTGAAAAAAAAAAAAAAGCAACTCCTTCTTCTTCCATCACCCAAAGAGGCCTCCTTCTTCTCCAACATCGAAGCCATGAATCCAGTCGGACCGTCTCCTTCTCCTTCTCCCTCCTTTTTCTCCAACATTCTAAACCCTTAAAGGATGATTTAGATTAGGGTTTTTCTTTCATCTCCATCTCTCTCTGCATCATGAAATCAACCTCCATCTCTCTCTTTCTCTATCTTAGAAAATCCAATCTCATTCTCCATTTTTAAACCTAATATGACCCTAAAATTCTCAAAATCCTAACCTAACCCTAATCTCCATTTCTTGGTGGCTACTGGAAAGCATGCACAGGACAACGGTGGTATGCTTGGTGATGGGCGGTGCATGGATCTCTACAACAAGAATGGTCATGCAAGAATGAAGAAGAGGACAATGTAGTCCTTAACTCTAAACCAAATTCAGTTGATTTATCCTATCTAAAAGGGTTTGATAAGATAGCTAGATGTATGTTAAATTTCATTTTGATTGATTATATTGTTGAATTGTTTGATTTGTGTTCTAATAATTGGATAGTATAGGTAAGAAATCCAGTGGTTCACGAAACACGAAAAGCACCATTTCATTGCAAAAAATATTTATGCACCAAACATGTATAGTCAACTCCATTAGAAATTCTTTTCTTATGAATCTAATTACCATGAATTTTCCTAATGTGATAATTTTCACTTTCCACGGAAATTACGTGTACACAAATGTGCCCTTAATGTTTAAGGTAGCAATGCCAATCGCCCCAGAGAAATGTAAGTTTAGCCCTTTGATAGCACCAGTAAATACTATATATTATGATCAAGTTCTATTTCGTAATATTTTAGAATTCTCATCGAGATTCTGAATTATCCAATTGCTTTCACAAGATTCACAAATGCTAACTCTATAGCACTCTGGAAGGTGGGTATTTGTAAATTTTATGAGCCAAAAAGTGGAAATCCACAGGCTAGATGTTTGGAATCTCAGTAATTAAATAAGTATTTCAAATGCCTGAGAGGCAGTAACTAACATTATCATAAGAAACTATCAATGCCTGGAATACCCATAAAACTTTAAATAGAGGCTATTACCAGTTGGGAAGAGAAGGAGGTCCTTTGGTGGAGGATAATTATTTCCAAATATGATGAGGACAAGTCAGGGTGGTGGCCTAATCCTGGTTACCATGAATCGATCCTAAGGGGCGTGTGCAAGGGGGGTGGGGATTGTAACAGTTCAAGATGAGCCTCCTGAAAAGGGAAAAATTTTGTACAAAGGGATCAGCTTTGTGGTGGTGGATAGGAGGGATGTTAGGTTTCGGGTGGATGATTGATTGGGTAATTGGTTGGGAGTAGGGTGTTCATGTGAGATCTTTACAAGATCTTTTAGGGTTGCGGTTAACAAGGGCTTCTGTAAGCGATTGTTTTTTATTTTTTCATCGATAATAGAGAACTATATTGAAAAGACAAGGGTACAACCAACCTTAGACCACAAAAAAAAAAAGAACAAAATACAACTCAAACTGAAGAATTGGTATAAGATAAGTATACCAAATACCAAAATTGATTACATGACATTAGCACTTAAATTACACACATGATCAACCCCTTGTTTTGCAAGATAATCTGCCATTCCATTTTTCAATCTACTGATATGATGAAATGTAACTTGGGAAAGAGATGCTAAATGACGAATTTCATTGAATGGGAAATGCATCTTCTAAGGGCCAATCAAAGAATTCACTCAAAATATGGCGTTTGCAGAATCACTCTCTACTATGAGTTTATTTTGAAATGCATAACTATAAACCCAAAGAGCTTCCAATATGGCCAAGGCCTCAGCCTCATTAGTCTTTGATCCCAACGTGTTTTGAAAACATGTATAACAATTCTCCATTATGATTACTTAATGCACCTCGAATACCTGCCAACCATGGTTTACCACGTGCCACTCCAACCACATTGAACTTCAGGACTCCTATTAGTGGAGCGCACCAAGATACTTTCCTTTTCTTCTTAGAGACTCCATCTCCAAACAAGCTTCCCAATTGTACAAAGTGTTCTCAATCTTTAGATCTAAACATTCTTTGTTGACACTTACCCATTTAGCAACCCTCGATGACACTATTGATATGAGACTTTCCAAAGACAATCCTAATCTACTAAAAATTTTGTTGGTCCTCTCCTTCCAAATAGTCTATAAAATTGAAAAAGGGATGATTTTCCACATTATCAAACCACACCCTACCAAAGGAGTCCCCTTCCACACTATAAATAAACCAACCAACAACCTTAAGACACATCGATCTCTTCCACATTTATTAAGGAAGTGCACCCAATAAAAGAAATAGTTTCATAATGAACAAAAAAATGATTTATCAACTCTCTCTCTCTCTTGCAAAGATAACATACTTCTGAGATAAAATCCATCACAACTCCCATCCTCAGTAGCATATTTGCCATCAAGATTTTACTTGCCGTTACCAACGGACAAGATGCTTGCACACTGGATAGGGCAAGACGCGTCCAAATTGAGGCACAAGGAGACCACATTTCCTAAGCTGGATCCAATTTCCTATAAAAGGAACTTGAGGAAAAAGATCCCACAGAATCAAGCTTCCAAATGCGAGAATTTGTTGAGCTCCTACATAAGAAAACATTAACCAAAATAATCAACAATGACTCAAACTCACCTGACTCTGATTGACGAAGAACCCTACTTCTAGACACTTCCTAAGACACCATATCCCAACCCACACTAAATAATCTTTCACAGAGGACTCTTTGTTAGAAACTAACCTAAACAATTTTGGAAACCTCAAATGTAAAGGACCTACACCTACCCAATCATCATACCAAAAACTCACACAACCCCCCTTCCCCCACATGGAACCCTAAACACTTTTCAAAGACCGACTCTTTATTCTTTGAGACATCCACAAAACTTGGAATAATAGCCCACAACCCATACAACCTATACCTAGTGACAATTTTGGGAACCCACCTTCATTTATCCTCCCTATACTTGGACACTATTATCCTTCTCTACAAAGCTTCCTTCTCTTCCCCATACCTCCACCACCATTTAACTAATAATGCCCCATTTTTTAATTGTAAATTCCCCACCCCTAAGCCTGATGCAGTCTAGAATATAGGTCAGCCAACCTGTTGGGCCTAGTCCATAAGCCCAAGAGGACATCCAATTATTTAAAAATATTATTAAGTAGTTTTCTTTTTTATTAGAAGTAATGTTATTGAGTTTGTGACTTCTTGAAGTCCCACATCAACTATAAAGAGGAAAGTGACTGGGCTTATATGTAGAGCTTGCACCATTATCTTGCATGAGGCCTTGTGCATGGGGATTTTTCTTATTAGTGTATTTGCTTACTTACACTGTGACAAACAAAACTTCCGTTGTGCACTCTGATGACAATTGGATAGGACAATATCATACTTGGGGACCTTCTAAGATGACGCTTTTTGGTGAGTTGAGGCTCACTAGAAGCAAAACTGTGAGGTCAATGGGTCAAGGCAAATAATATCATGCATGCGTGTGAAGGTGAGGTGTTACAAATGGTATCAAAGTCGACTCTCGACTAGTTCAAGTGTGGGTCCCTGTCATGGTCTGATGCAAGTAGGCAAGTTTCTATAGAGGCAGGCCAAAAAGGCTGGCAGGCTCTACACAGGGACGTGCAGCCCTAAGGGGGTGGATTGTGATGTCTTGGAGTCCCACATTGACTATAGAGAGGAAAGTAATTGGGCTTATATGTAGATATTGCACCTTTCCCTTGCATGAGGCCTTGTGCCTAGGGACATGTCTTGCAAGTGTATTTGCTTGCTTGCCCAATGACAAATAAAACCTTCGCTGTGCACTTTAATGATAATTTGGTAGAACAATACCATGCTTGGAGACCTCCCAATATAAGGCCTTTTGGTGGGTTTAGGCCCACCAGAAGCAAAACCGCGAGGCCAATGAGTCAAAGTAGACAATATCTTGCATGCATGTGAGGGTAGAGCATAACAGAGTTTCCTTTTATATTTAGCATTATTCTAATATTAGGAGTTTACTTAATTTGGATTGTTTAGTGATTTAGTTTCTTTTATTGTTTAGGAGAGTCTTAATGTCTAAGTGATCTTATCTTATATAAGGATGATTATGCTTCATTGTAAAGACAGACATTGATTTTCAATAATAGTTGAATTATGGAAGTTTTCTCTTAGCTATGGTGTTCTTTCCTCTTGCGAGGGTGCCCTAGGGGCTGAATCCATCTTAGATTCAATCAATCATTCAGGAGATTGGTCTATTTATCAATTGTCGATTCGTAGTGTCACAACCCGAGCCCAGGGAACGGGGGTCAGAGGAACTCTAACCAATGACACACGTACTCCCGTGCATGCACACCTAGACCCCATCCAGGAATACACACACAAGGGATCAATCACACGTGCAAACCACTGTACGCGGAAGCTGTACGTATCAAGGCATAGGAGATTACAAACTATCATGAACTGATAACAATAACAAATACAGGAACGTATGTTATGGAAGAGGGCTCCCAAAAACAATCAAAATACAATATACAGGTATCACTCGAAGCCCAAGTGCCTTACAGAAAAATCCCCTCAATAGAAATCGGACTCAATGACTGGGGAGAACCAAAATGATGCAAACCGTACTCTGGAGGATGGATCAAGTCCACTCCTCTAGGCCGGAGGGGGCCTCGCGAGCCTCTCCTGCAGTCGGGTTGACCGACGCAGGATCGGAAGAGGGATCTGAGCCTGCAACACACAAAGACAACGAATAAGTACAACGACTTAGCAAAGTATAAGCCAACAAGAAGATAACATGAATCGTGTCTAATACTGAATAATACTGAACAATAATCATAATGCAATATCCATAGAAAGCATGTTCGTATACTAAACAATTTATGCAATGAATAAGCATGCTATCGGAATCACGACAGATAACGGTCAAAGTGGCTACTACATTGGCCATTTTCTCCCTTACGAGAGTGGACGGAATGAGAACACCAGCGACCGGGCCAGGGTACGCATGGGTCTCTAGTTCCCGGGGTCCGGAGTCCCAGGACGGAAACACTCTGCAGAGGCAAACACATAACTAAACCAAAGTTAACCCCGTCGGGTATCCTAAGGCTGAGGCTCAGTAGTGCCAATACCAATCACAATCAAGCGGATGATGCACCTCGATCACTTATCACTTATCACTTATCATGTCACTTATCATACTGAACGAACAATAGGAAGTGCATCACATAAACTGATACTGAATGCAAATACTGAATGCATAATACGGATACTGATACGGATACGAAATACAATACAGATACTGAATGTACATAAACTGGTACTGATACTCCAGTGGAGCAACGGTAAACACAATACACAATAATAGAATGGTTCCGCCCGGGCTTCGCTCTGGGGTTGCTGCATTTCCCACAGAATCGAGAGGTCCAGCGCAGAACACATAAGAGGGCATAACCGAAATCAATATGCTGTACAAATCAGAATGCTTATACGAATCAAGGTCAATTACAAGCCAATCCTACACTAATTATCCAGTGCCTCTAACCGTGCATGTTGATGTAGTTTTAAGTTGTCCGATGCACCATTGTCTAGTGTTGCAGTGTCTGGAGTGTGCACCGAAGTCCCTTAAACCAACACCCATGGGGAGGTGCTAAACAACTGGATAACAAGCATGAATGATTCACAGCCCATGAGATCATTCATGTCACTCAACATTCCATTGGGCATGTCCAGGTTAACTACATTCTAACATGAAAGTCATATGCGGTCTTTTACTTAATCCTAGTCCCTTTTCATTCAATTCTCAGGGTCTCACGGTGCAGCCGTAGGTAACCTTACGGCTTAGCCGTGGCATCTTACGGCTTAGCCGTACTATGCACTGCGGCTGAGCTGAGGTTCCCCAAATATCCCTTCGGATTTACGGCTTAACCGTATTTTGCTCTACGGCTCAGCCGTATCCTGGTCCACGGCTTAGCCGTAAGACAATGTACGGCTTAGATCAGGCTGGGCCGTAGAAGAATGTCAAATTGCCAACATCCAGTTATTTTCAGCTAACAGGCTGTACTGTTCTACGGTTTGGGTTACGGTTGGGTCTCGGCTTAGCCGTAAGCCATTTTACGGCTTACCCGTAGCACATCTCACGGCTTAGCCGTGAGTGCACGAGCTCATTTTCCTGAAATCATCACAGACATACAGAAAGTATGCGAAATGGCTGGAAACCGAAACATAACAGTGAAATGAACTGAATGGGGCTGTCTAATACTGAGAAACACAATGAAGCATCAAAACACAACAATCAAACCACTATCAATCGGTGTTCACACATCTTGGGCTTATACTTGCCTCACGGACGAACTCCACACGCTGATTGGCTCAGTCCACCGGAATCACACACTAACGAGCTCCTTTCTTCCTCCCTCAAGCAGAGAAACAGAAATGGAGAAGGAGAGAAAGAGAGCTGGCAAGAGAGAGACGAACTGGAGAGTGAGAGAGAACGATCGAAAGAAAGAGAAGGGAGTGGTTGGGATCTTTATAACTTAATTTGAGCCAAATTTGCAAACAAGTCCAATTAGCTTATCCAAATATCAGTTTGAGTCAAATGACGGTCCAACGAGAGCAAACGAACTCATTCGAATCCAAGACAGTTACGAACATTGACAAGCTCAACGAAATACACGCGCTGACGTCAAAATGACGCGAAACTGACAAGGTCAATCAAAAGCCAAAATTACGAAAAAGGGCTCAAACTAACTAGACCAAGTCAAACTCAACCCAAGCGATCTCTCTACTAATCAAGACCAAAGGAAAACAAAATCTAAACACTCGTAGCGATAAAAACACACGCAATTACCCACTAATCCGGGTCAACTCGGGTCGGAGTGTTACATCCTCCCCCACTAGGACATCATTCCGTCCTCGGAATGAAAGCGTACCTGAGCAAACAGATAAGGATACTGACGCGCCATCTGATCTTCTAATTCCCACGTGGCTTCATCAGGTCCATGATGTTCCCAAAGTACCTTGACCCATCGAATAGTCCTCGTACGCAAGAGCTGTTCTCTAGTCCCAACAATACGAAGCGGACGCTCAACATATGACGCGTTAGGTTGCATCTGAATATCATCGTAACGAATCACGTGCGTCGGGTCTCGAACATACTTGCGAAGCATTGACACATGAAAAACGTCATGTACTCCAGAAAACTCCACGGGTAGAATCAATCTATATGCTAGATCACCAATCCGGCTCTTGATCTCAAATGGACCCACATACCTTGGCGCTAACTTGCCTTTTTGACCGAATCGTACCGTACCCTTCATCGGTGAGACCTTCAAGAATACCCAATCTCCAACTTGAAATGTCAAGGTTCTTCTTCTCGAATCTGCATAGCTCTTCTGTCTCGATCGGGCAATCTTCAAATTGGCAATAACTTTCTGAACTTTCTCTGTAGTCTCAGCAATGATCGTCGGTCCGTGGAAACTCCTTGTTCCAACTTCTTCCCAGCAAACAGGACTCCTACATTTCCGCCCATACAAAGCTTCATAGGGTGCCATTCCAATACTCTCGTGGAAGCTATTGTTATACGCAAACTCGCACAACAAGAGATGCAGATCCCATTCTTTCTCGAAACTCAGCACACTGGCCCGTAACATGTCCTCGAGCGTCTGAATAGTTCGTTCCGACTGTCCATCAGTCTGCGGGTGATACGCCGTACTAAAGCTCAGCTTCGTTCCCATGGCTTCCTGAAATGCTCTCCAAAATGAAGAAACAAAGCGGCTATCTCGATCTGACACAATCGACACGGGCGTACCATGTAGTCTCACGATCTCATCAACGAACTTCTTCGCCATCTCGGAAAATGTCATGCCTTTCTTGAATGGTAGAAAATGGGCTGTCTTCGTCAATCTGTCCACGATCACCCAAATGGCACTGTTCTTCTTGCTCGTCAGAGGTAAACCCGAAACAAAGTCCATCGAAATGTGCTCCCATTTCCACTGTGGAATGTGCAAAGGATGTAAGGAACCTGGAGGTCTCTGATGGTCAGCTTTCACCTTTTGGCAAGTCAAACATCTGGCAACAAACCCAGCAATTTCTCTCTTCATGTTGTTCCACCAGAATCTGTCCTTGAGAGCTCGGTACATCTTCGTACTTCCAGGGTGCATAGAATAACGTGCATGGTGTGCTTCGGTCATCAAACTCTCCTTCAAAGCATTTACTGCTGGCACACATAATCTGCTTCTGAAATACAAAACATCACTCTCCAAGCGGAAGTCTGGTCGATCTGCAATGCTATCCCGAATGCGCTTCAACATCGCATCTTCGAGCTGCTGGTCCTTAATACGCTGAATGATGTCAAGCTGAAAGCTCACTGTACTGGCAAGTGTCAAACTGTTCTCCACCGCTTGCAGTTCCACTGGCTGTGCATACCTCACAAAATAAAGGCTGTCCAAAGCCTGAAGAATCTCCGACTTCCTACTCAAGGCATCTGCAACAACATTGCCTTTCCCTGGATGATACTTGATGGGGAAATCAAAATCCTTGATCAACTCAAGCCACCTTCGCTGTCTCATATTCAACTCGGACTGCGTGAAGAGATACTGTAGACTATGGTGATCTGAATGCACTTCAAATGTCACGCCATACAGATAGTGTCTCCACATCTTCAACGCAAAAACGATGGCTGCCAATTCTAAATCGTGCGTAGCATAGTTCTTCTCGTGCTCCCGAAGTTGCCTCGAGCCATAGGCAATCACTTTGCCATGTTGCATCAAAACACATCCCAAACCAACTCGAGAAGCATCAGAGTAGATCATAAATCCTTCATGCCCATCTGGTAACGTCAAGACTGGAGCCGAAGTCAGCTTCTCCTTCAACATCTGGAAATGGCGTTCACAGTCGTCAGTCCAAAGAAAAGGAACATTCTTCCTGGTCAATCGAGTCAACGGGGCTGAAATCTTGGCGAAATCTTGAATAAAGCGACGATAATATCCAGCTAATCCAAGAAAACTCCGTATCTCCGTCACAGTCTTTGGGCTGGGCCAATTCATCACTGCTTCAACTTTCATCTGATCCACTGCCAACCCATCTCGTGAAATGGTATGACCAAGAAAAGCTACCTGCTCGAGCCAAAAATCACACTTCTACAACTTGGCATATAAGCGATGCTCTTTCAACAACTGTAGGGCTCGACGTAGATGTTCCTCATGCTCCTCTGGGGTCTTCGAATACACCAAAATGTCATCAATAAAGACCACCACAAAACGATCCAGAAAAGGAGCGAAGATCCTGTTCATCAAAGCCATAAAGGCAGCAGGTGCATTGGTTAATCCAAATGGCATCACGAGAAACTCAAAATGTCCGTACCGTGTCCTGAAAGCAGTCTTCGCAACATCTTCTTCCTTCACCCGAAGTTGATGATACCCCGATCTCAAATCAACCTTGGAAAAGTACGCGGCACCTTGAAGTTGGTCAAATAACTCGTCAATACGCGGCAATGGGTATTTGTTCTTGATCGTGACTTTGTTCAATCGCCGGTAATCTATACACATCCGTAAGGTACCGTCCTTCTTCTTCACAAACAGCACTGGGGCTCCCCACGGTGACACACTCGGCCGTATGAAACCCTTCTCCAGAAGATCTTGCAATTGCGTCCTCAATTCGAGTAACTCAGCAGGGGCCATACGATAAGGAGCTAAACTAATGGGTGCTGTACCGGGCACTAGATCGATCGCAAACTCTACATCTCGGACAGGGGGTAACTCGGGTACTTCCTCCGGAAATACATCCGGGAACTCACGTACTACCGGAATATTGCACAACTGCTTCACCTCCTTCTTCTCCGAGACAAAAGCAAGAAATCCTGCACAACCTCTGCGTATCAAACGATCCGCCTTGCATGCGGAGATGACACGCCTCGGGCATCTCTCCTGATTGCCCTCGAAACGAAACCCCTTCTCAAAATCGAAGTAAATCGTCCTGTTGTAACAGTTAACACAGGCACGATACCGCGCTAGCCAGTCCATTCCAAGGATCACATCGAAATCCAACATGGACAACAAAATCAAATCAACTGGCAGCTGGCGACCTTCAATCACCACGTCGCACTGAGGGTAGTATACACTACACTCCACTCTCTTGCCCACCGGGGTGGACACCACCAGCACATAGGGTAGCGGTCGAGGGGGTTGCGGTAACTGTTCCGCAAAACGGGGGGCAACATACGAACGCGTAGATCCCGAATCAAATAGGGTATGTGCTTCAGCTCGGGCAATGAGAACTTTACCTTCCACCACTTTCGCATCTTCTGCATGATCATGAGAGGCTGCGTACACACGAGCAGTCTGACGCTGAGGCTTCTGGCTCTGGCGAGACGGATGGGGGCTGTTCGAAGCTGCTGAACTGAGAGACTTGGATGACCCCATAGATCTAGATGACTGAAGAGGCCTAGCTGTCGGGCACTGAGCTATCTTATGCTCCCTCGATCCACAACTCAAACAAGCTCCGGACTTCTTCCAACACCTCTCTGTCGGATGTCCCAAGCCACAAAACTCGCATCTGCTCCCAGAGAAACTCGAAGTTCCTTGCTTCCCTTTCCATTTCTTCTGAATCTGTCCCCTGGAACTCACTGGTGCACTTCTCTTGAAGTCCATAGCTCTCTCTGCTAGGTGGTTGGCTTCCGCAGCGTGTGCTCTGTCGACCGCATCATCGAAGGTAGCTGGTCTCTGAAAAGCAGTCACAAAATTCGCGTATCTCGGATGCAGACCAGAAATAAAACGATTCACCTTCTTCTCCTCGGTATTGATCATGTCCTCAGCAAAATGGGACAGCTGGGTAAAGCGGTGAATGTACTCTGAGACGGTCAGCTGCTGCTGCTGTAAGGCCAGAAACTCAACCTCCTTCACACGCCGGACATGAGCAGGAATGAACTTCCTTCTGAACTGCTTCTGGAACGTCTCCCACACTGTTTCACTTGGCATGGTCAGATAGGCTGCACTGACACTCTTCCACCACGTCTTTGCTACCTCTCGAAGCATCGAGGCCGTAAGCAGAACCTTCTGCCGGTCATCACAAACAATGGTAGAAAAAAGATCTCCGGTATGCTCTAGCCACTGATCAGCCTTCAATGCATCTTCATTTCCATAGAATTCTGTGGCTCCACGTTTTCTGAATTTGTCGTACAATGCATTCGGATCGCTCTCCTTAGGCGGAAAGACCACTGGCTGCTCTGCAGGCCGAACTGGCGTTTGACTCTGTCGGTCTACTAACGAAACGACCTGCGCTTGCAAAGAATGAATCGCCTGTAGCATAGTCAAAAAGCGCTCGTCGAAATTCACGAGTGGCTGTGGAGCGGCTGACCCACTCTCGTTATCTCCCTGATCATTGTTGTTGTGTGTTCCAGATCCCGATGCCATAGCCTGCAAAACACAAAAGTCAATCTGCTATCACACTCGGTAACTCACACAGACTCACAAGACAAGGAGACCACACACAACAGTCCAAACTGGACTACGAAATCTCACCATGTCCTATATGCCTACATGCTTACACACTAAGATAGAGACAATGCTCATAGAGACAAAGCTCTAAGAGACAATGCTCTGATACCATACAATACGTATGTCACAACCCGAGCCCAGGGAACGGGGGTCAGAGGAACTCTAACCAATGACACACGTACTCCCGTGCATGCACACCTAGACCCCATCCAGTAATACACACACAAGGGATCAATCACACGTGCAAACCACTGTACGCGGAAGCTGTACGTATCAAGGCATAGGAGATTACAAACTATCATGAACTGATAACAATAACAAATACAGGAACGTATGTTATGGAAGAGGGCTCCCAAAAACAATCAAAATACAATATACAGGTATCACTCGAAGCCCAAGTGCCTTACAGAAAAATCCCCTCAATAGAAATCGGACTCAATGACTGGGGAGAACCAAAATGATGCAAACCGTACTCTGGAGGATGGATCAAGTCCACTCCTCTAGGCCGGAGGGGGCCTCGCGAGCCTCTCCTGCAGTCGGGTTGACCGACGCAGGATCGGAAGAGGGATCTGAGCCTGCAACACACAAAGACAACGAATAAGTACAACGACTTAGCAAAGTATAAGCCAACAAGAAGATAACACGAATCGTGTCTAATACTGAATAATACTGAACAATAATCATAATGCAATATCCATAGAAAGCATGTTCGTATACTAAACAATTTATGCAATGAATAAGCATGCTATCGGAATCACGACAGATAACGGTCAAAGTGGCTACTACATTGGCCATTTTCTCCCTTACGAGAGTGGACGGAATGAGAACACCAGCGACCGGGCCAGGGTACGCATGGGTCTCTAGTTCCCGGGGTCCGGAGTCCCAGGACGGAAACACTCTGCAGAGGCAAACACATAACTAAACCAAAGTTAACCCCGTCGGGTATCCTAAGGCTGAGGCTCAGTAGTGCCAATACCAATCACAATCAAGCGGATGATGCACCTCGATCACTTATCACTTATCACTTATCATGTCACTTATCATACTGAACGAACAATAGGAAGTGCATCACATAAACTGATACTGAATGCAAATACTGAATGCATAATACGGATACTGATACGGATACGAAATACAATACAGATACTGAATGTACATAAACTGGTACTGATACTCCAGTGGAGCAACGGTAAACACAATACACAATAATAGAATGGTTCCGCCCGGGCTTCGCTCTGGGGTTGCTGCATTTCCCACAGAATCGAGAGGTCCAGCGCAGAACACATAAGAGGGCATAACCGAAATCAATATGCTGTACAAATCAGAATGCTTATACGAATCAAGGTCAATTACAAGCCAATCCTACACTAATTATCCAGTGCCTCTAACCGTGCATGTTGATGTAGTTTTAAGTTGTCCGATGCACCATTGTCTAGTGTTGCAGTGTCTGGAGTGTGCACCGAAGTCCCTTAAACCAACACCCATGGGGAGGTGCTAAACAACTGGATAACAAGCATGAATGATTCACAGCCCATGAGATCATTCATGTCACTCAACATTCCATTGGGCATGTCCAGGTTAACTACATTCTAACATGAAAGTCATATGCGGTCTTTTACTTAATCCTAGTCCCTTTTCATTCAATTCTCAGGGTCTCACGGTGCAGCCGTAGGTAACCTTACGGCTTAGCCGTGGCATCTTACAGCTTAGCCGTACTATGCACTGCGGCTGAGCTGAGGTTCCCCAAATATCCCTTCGGATTTACGGCTTAACCGTATTTTGCTCTACGGCTCAGCCGTATCCTGGTCCACGGCTTAGCCGTAAGACAATGTACGGCTTAGATCAGGCTGGGCCGTAGAAGAATGTCAAATTGCCAACATCCAGTTATTTTCAGCTAACAGGCTGTACTGTTCTACGGTTTGGGTTACGGTTGGGTCTCGGCTTAGCCGTAAGCCATTTTACGGCTTACCCGTAGCACATCTCACGGCTTAGCCGTGAGTGCACGAGCTCATTTTCCTGAAATCATCACAGACATACAGAAAGTATGCGAAATGGCTGGAAACCGAAACATAACAGTGAAATGAACTGAATGGGGCTGTCTAATACTGAGAAACACAATGAAGCATCAAAACACAACAATCAAACCACTATCAATCGGTGTTCACACATCTTGGGCTTATACTTGCCTCACGGACGAACTCCACACGCTGATTGGCTCAGTCCACCGGAATCACACACTAACGAGCTCCTTTCTTCCTCCCTCAAGCAGAGAAACAGAAATGGAGAAGGAGAGAAAGAGAGCTGGCAAGAGAGAGACGAACTGGAGAGTGAGAGAGAACGATCGAAAGAAAGAGAAGGGAGTGGTTGGGATCTTTATAACTTAATTTGAGCCAAATTTGCAAACAAGTCCAATTAGCTTATCCAAATATCAGTTTGAGTCAAATGACGGTCCAACGAGAGCAAACGAACTCATTCGAATCCAAGACAGTTACGAACATTGACAAGCTCAACGAAATACACGCGCTGACGTCAAAATGACGCGAAACTGACAAGGTCAATCAAAAGCCAAAATTACGAAAAAGGGCTCAAACTAACTAGACCAAGTCAAACTCAACCCAAACGATCTCTCTACTAGTCAAGACCAAAGGAAAACAAAATCTAAACACTCTTAGCGATAAAAACACACGCAATTACCCACTAATCCGGGTCAACTCGGGTCGGAGTGTTACACGTAGCTACGCCAATTGGTATTAAAGACAGAGCGATTGCCAAAGAGATGTCTGTACATTCCGGATTTTCTCCGTCCATATCAATTCATCTTCACCCATCACTACAGACACCCACCATCTCCTCCCTCTACAAATCCCAACCCATATCTTGGAACCCCACCTCAACCACGAAAACTTCATCCTTGACAAAAACTATGCCATTCCGCTTAACCAGAACTAGCCCACATCTAACACTCTGGACAGCACCACCATCATCCCGAGACCCCAAAACCCATTTCCACCACATCCCTCCACTCAATCAAAGCCCATAAAACCATAAACCCAAAACCCAAAACCCAATCTCTTTCTCGAGACCCTCGCCAATCCATAAACCCAACTGACAAACTCCTCCCTCTTCTAAACCCACGAACTAGGCCAACCGAGACCATCCAACACCCTTCAACCCTCTCAACCTTTATCGATGGCCCCAAACCCATTCCCGAAAACCCCCTGCAAACCTTAGAGCCAAAATTCAAACCCCTAAAGTCAAACCTTCCATGGTCCTCAAACCCTCGCCAAAACCCCAAACCCTCTTTTTGGTCTTTGTCAACATCCATAAACCCAAGAAAGTAAAAAAAAAAAAAAAAACCAGAAAGAGATAGAAGAAGAGAACAAGGGTTGAACGGCGTACCTGGGTCGCAGACAAACAACACCATGTGCCGATTGTCCTTGCATCACCATCAGGCTCCATCATTGCACCGTAGTAGTGTCGCATCAACATCATCGAAGCCACCTGGATCCAACATCATGCTTCCTATGCTATCATTGGAGATCACCATCGCCAATATCCCTCCTCTCTATTTTCATTTTTGTTGCAAAACAAGGCCTCCTCTTTACTTTTTCTTGCACACAACCTAAGGCAAAATAAAGGAAGTGTGGCCCATCTTCATGCGTGGCTGATTTTAGGATTTAACTAAGCCAAGTTGCCTTTTGGGCTGAAGTTGGGTTCAATCCTGCCCAACATCCTATCTCATCAGCATTATAAAAAAAATAAAAAAGCACCTTGTTTAAAGGCCCATTGGTCACAATCAGATCCTTTAAAAGACTAGTTAAATTTTGTTATCCTTGCAATCAAGTCACCGTGAAAATTTTTGAAAACTCAAATGGAATTCAAGCAATTTTATGTCAATACACATATGGAGCTTGGTATTTTGAGAATAAGTTCTATTTGGCACAATTTCTTAATTTGAAGCAAGAGAACTCATCAGTTGATGAAGATATGATATATGATTTGGTTCATTATATTAGAGGCTTGAGGACAGATATATTGGAGAATATGAATTATTGTAAAACCAGTTATGATGCATACTTAGAAGCCCTTCGTATTGAGCATATGCTTAAACAGTCTCGCATGCAATCTGAGTCTAAAACACGTTTTCAAGTTTCAAACCCTGATGATCAAAGTCTTTTGATTTTCCTTTATCAGCATCTTTTAGTTGCATAAAATATTGACAATGATGCTAATGAGAATTTACGTCCTATCTTTCGGACACAAGTTAATTACAAAGGTAGACATATAATGTCATTATTGATGGCAGTAGTGTTACGAATGTTATATTAAAGAAGTTGTTGATAAGTTGGAATTGCAGACTATACAAAGCACCCAGAGCCTTATTGTATTACATGGGTAGATGATTATGTTATTCCTGTCAGGCATCAATATATTATTCCAATCAAGCTTGGTTTTTATGAAGACAATGTCAAATGTGATGCTATCCTGATGAATGTTACCCACATCTTACTTGTTCACCCATAGCTCCGTCGTCTTAAGGTCATTGCGAACCATGCGGATAATATTTACACTTTTATATGGAATGAAAGACGAATTCTATGGTGGCCTTTAGAAAGTTCATTCTCATCACCACAAGCTACTCATCCTACATCATCACCTTCCACCAAAGAATCAAATGAAGAGCCAAAAGAAGAATTGACACCATGATTACACCAAAGGAGATGCCAACCATGACAATTGACATTTACAATGCAACAACTGCACGAGGTCAAGGCAATGCTGATTCATGGAAACTTTTGAACATGATAATAATAATCAAGAGCCACAAAGAGTTGAGGAAGAACAAGAACAAGCAACCATTAAATAATTTGATCAGGTTAGCAAGGATATTGAACATCCGGGAGATTTAATTGTAAATCCACTTCCAGTAACTTACATTGGGTCACTAGAAATCAAATCAATTTGCTCCAACGGCTTCACAAGAAGAGCAAGTTGTTGACGTCCCCCACATTGACTTCATCTTCAGGGGTTAAATATGGATATTTGAAAGTCAACTATTGAAGCATCTACTGTTCCAATTACACATCTGAGCTACATTCATACATCCGAAGATGAAACATTTCCGGCATATATTTATGTGGAGAAAAAGGCCATGTCAAGCTTTCAAGACATGTCATGCAAAAGTGGGTCAAACAAAAAGACAGAAATTTGTGCGCTTGCGCTTGATTTTTGACCTAAGTGAAAGTTTACCTCACATTGCAGTTGAACTCCTCCGGCATTTCTCAAATTGGGAAACTCGCCGGAGTCGAATTTTTCCAACCGAGGTAAATTGATGTAGGCCAGACTATAGGTTGGCCAACCCGTTGGGCCTAGTCCATAAGTCAAATAGGACATCCGATTATTTAGGAATATTATTAAGCAGTTTTTTTTATTAGAATTAATATTATTGAGTTTCCTTTTTTTATTTAGGATTATTTTAATATTAGGAGTTTACTTAATTTGAATCGTTTAGTGATTTAGTTTCCTTTATTGTTTAGTAGAGTTTTGGTGTCTAAGTAATCTTCTCATATACAAGGATGATTATGTTTCATTGTAAAAACAAATATTGATTATCGATAATATTTGAGTTATAAGAGTTTTCTCTTGGTTATGGTTTTTTCTCCTCTTATTAGGGTGCCCTGGAGCTGAATCTATCTTGGATTCAATCAATCATTCGAAGATTGGTCTATTTATCAATCATGGATTCGTAGTTGCGCCAAAGCCCCTTCTTGTTTAGACTTTATCAAATTATCCCACTTCATCAAATGCAACTTCTTCCTTTTGCAATTACCTTCCCATAAAAAATTTCTCCGAATACGATCTAACTTCTTAATGACTACCTCTAGCATCTTGTACAAAGACATGTAATAAACTGGTAGGTTTCAAAGGGATGATTTAATAAAAGTGACTCTGCCCTCTAGAGAAAGGTATTGCCTCTTCTAAGTGGATAATCTCTTCTCAAACTTCTCAACTACTAGATCCCACATAGATACTGATATGGAATTAATCCCAATGGGTATCTCCAAATATAGAAAGAGAAGACTACCCCTTTTGCAATGAAGTCTATCCGCTAATACCTGAACTATCTCTTCCGAACACTCCACCCCCACTAAGGAACTTTTGGATAGATTGATCTTCGAACCTAACACCATTTGGAAGCATCTTAAAATTCTCTTCACATTTGCAATTTCTTCCCACCTTGTCGAAGTAGATATATTTGTATCGTCTACAAATTGAAGATGTGTGACCACCTCTCCTCCCCCACCAGCTTCAAAACCACTGATCGGCCCAATATCCTTTGACTTAGTGACAAGAGCTCGCAAAACTTCTACTACAATTGTAAAAAGGAGAGGAGCCAATGGGTCCCCTTGTCTTAATCCTCTTGATTGTCACAATCTGAACCCAGAAATTGGGGATTAGTGTAAACCTAATTAGTGACACACGTACTTCCATGCATACACACTTAAACCATGTCTAAATACACACGCATAAGGGAATTTCACACGTGCCAATACCATGTATGCAAAAGCTGTAAATATCATCGCATGCAAAAAAGGAGATATGCTAAAACAAAACAATATCGACAAAAGATAACATGAATTACAAAATGTATAAGAGTCAGACAAAATGTAGAGAGACCAACTAACTCCATGATACAAAACCAACTATATCCCACACACTAAAGAAGACTTAGATGCATGTCATGTCTCTTTCCAGCGGAGTGATCACATCCACCCCTCTAGCCTGACGAGGCATCTACTGTCTCCTCTGGAGTCTTGCTGACCAGCGAGCGGTCAACAAGGGAATCTGAGCCTGCAACATCAATGACAACTAATGAATACAACGATTCAGCAAAGCACAAGCAACACTGAGGTAACACGTGTTGTATATAGAAGAATCATTAATAGCTAATTGCATAGAGATCAATTTAGTGTATTAGGCGAATTATGAATCCAAATAAAACATGCTATAAGAATCAATGTATATATATTATGTACGTTACTCTATGGCTACTACATTTGTCATATCCTCCTTTTAGGCATTTATATATGAGAACACCATCGGCCAGGCTAAGGTACGAATGAATCTCGGGTTCCTCGGGTTCGAAAGCTCCAAGACATAAACACACTGCACCGGCAATATACATACTACGCCAAAGTTAACCCCGCCAGGTATCATAAGGCCGAGGCTGAGTAGTGCCTGACCATGTCGAATCAATAATATACTTGGACTTGAGGAATTATGTTCGATGCATTCATGATAATCATTCATGTTCGATTCATATCAATAACCAATGTACATGTATTGCAAATCACCTGTCAAGGACACGTCAAGAAAATGTGATACAATATCGAAATCGACAAGACATATGTTGAATATTCAAGTCATACATAAGAGTCGAAGACGATAATCGTCATCCAATATGCCATGCAATTCAATTTGATAAAATCAAGACAGTTTACTAGCCAACCCTAATCTAATTATCCAGCATTTCTAACCATGCATGATGATGTAGTTTTAAGTTAGCCGATACACAGTTGTCTTTCTCTTTGTGTTGCATTATATAGGGATGGTGTATCGGAGCCCCTTAAACCAACACTCATGGAGAAGTGCTTAACGGCTAGACAACATACATGAATGAGTCACAGCCCATAAGACTACTCATGCGATTCTCATATTCAATTGGGCAAGTTAAGGGTTACCTACATTCCAATTTGAAGGCCCTATAAAGTCTCTTCAATACCTACCTTTTATTGATGTTTACTGATTTCACGGCTTGGCCGTGGTGACCTACAGCTTAGCCATAGACATATTACAGCTTAGTCATGGCTGGTCCGTAGAAAGCTTTCTCGAAGAGACCTAATAATATAGCATCAAGAATGAGAATGAGCAAGAAGAGAAATCAATCTGAAACTGAAACTCCCGGAACAAAGTGCTTCAGGGCCGACTGGTAGGTCCTGAAGCTCGATCGGTCGGATTTCAGTTCTAGAAGGTGTCCGATCGGTCAGACCCCATGCTCGATTGGTTGGGTAATAGAACTCTATTACAAAACGACTGAATTGAATCATTTGCACCACAAGGACAACAAGTATCAAGATAATACAAATACAAAAGGGCTGTAAGTCACAACACACTTGTGAGATTAAAGGAGACTAATCACAATCACAGTGTTCTAACATGTATTCATCCATAATGTGCTTATACTTGCCTCAAACGAGCTTTTTCTGTGAACTAGTTGTCCTTTGGCTCAAATTGACCGATAAACGTAGCTTTAATAGCCGTGCATGCAAGAAGAAAGAGGAGTTAAGTACATGTAGAGCATAAAAAGGATGAGAATAAATGAAAACTCATAAAGATGAGCAAGAACCCGACTCTTACCTTAGAGTCCACAAAGGATGGATTGATGGAATGGTTGCATAAGGATTTTCCCTTTCTTGAGAAAAAGCAAGAAGAAGAAATGAAGGAAGAAGAGAAGACGTTGAGTGTGAGAAAAGGTCAGTGCATGCATCTCATTTATAAGATAGGGATGAGTGAAATTATATAAAAGTTCAAGGGTTGATGAGAATTACAGTTCCAATGGAAGCAAACGACATTGTTTGCATGCGTGTCAATTACGGAAGTCAACAAGCTTGTTGAGATACATGTGTTGACACCAAGATTATGCATGAAAGACGAGATCACACAAACTTTAAAATTACAAAAAAGGGCTCATGTCTACATAAACTAGGTTAAACTCAACCCCACTAACTAGCCATGACCCAAAACGAAACGCAAGAAGACCAAACAACAAACATAAAACTAATTCGCTTGAAAATTACCTGAAAACATATTAAGTATGTGCTAAACCAGATTAAGTTGGATCGAAGTGTTACATTGATGTCACAAATAGCCTTGAAAGAAAGCTATTATCTAGATCAAAACTTCCACTGCAATTGTAAAAAGGAGAACAGACAATGGGTACATTCCAACATGGCTAACCGTGCCACCATTGATCGGAGCACCAAGCTTGGTGATCGATGTTCTTCACAAAAACCAGCAGTTGAGGTATGATTGCAACTTCTTAATTTTTCATTCTCTATTGTATTTCTTCTTTATCTTTAAAATGCTTCAAGATTATATTTATTGGTAGGCTTATTGTTGGCTAGTAGTGGTGGCAAAAGTTTCTACAACTTATAATTTTGAGGAGAGGTAGGTTAACTTTTAACAACATCTTAGACATTTGTAATGTGTGGCATGGAGGAGGAGACGATAAATCACCTATTCTTTCATTGTGACATAGCGTTTAGGGTTTGGAGTAACATTAATGGGAGGTGTGGTCTTGCTTGGTGCTGCTGAAAGATATTGCGGATGTAGCAGAGTCTTGGATAAGTGGCCACTTTGTAGGGTGTAGCTACATTTTATGGAGGGTGACTTCATTTCTCATCTTGTGGTCTATATGGAAAGAAAAGAATGATTTGATTTTCAGGGGATCTTTTATGTACTCAATTGATTTGGCATTAAGAATCGATTTGAGGGTTTTTAAATGGGTTCTGGTGAGAAAGGAGTTTTCCAATTTCAATTTGAATGATATTTTATTTAATTGGAAAGTTTATATGGGCTATGGTCCTTCTAAGGTGATAAGATTTGTTACATGGTCTCCACCCCCTGCAGGGGTTCTGAAATTCAATGTGGATGAAAAGCAATTCTTCCAAAGCCATATCTTGGGTGTCCAAGCAAAGGTTTCCCTTAAAAATTCAATTTCTTTTTAATGAAATCAGGGAATTATCTTTTTCTATCAATTTTGTTTTCCGTCATGAGGTTAGATCTAGTATCTCTATGGTAGATAGTCTAGCTAAGCAGGGGGTTAAAAGGTTGTCTCCTTCGGTGGGTTTTGTCATGTAGTTCCTATTGGGGGTGGAGGTTAACACTCTTGAACTCTCTTGTGTTTTCTTTCCCCACTTATTTTCATTGTATTCCTATTTCTTGTAATTTATGATACCGTTACCGTTCAAATAAAAAACAAAGACCTCCTTAAGACAATATCACCCTAAGCTAACTAAAATTAAGGACCAAAACAAGTTGTTTTGGGTTTACATGTTGTTGGTCTTGCTTACCATGTGGTTATGACTGAAATTTTGACACTTCCGATAAAGAGGGGCCCTGTTTCGCGTGAGCCCAACATGCTTGATTATGAATAGGCAGGGTTGAGAAACAAATTAAGGTTAAGGTTCATGGTCACTTCCAATGAGGAGAAAATTACGGTTAAAAGAATGGAGGTATTCTACTCAAATTTTTTTCTCCATATTCAAACAACCTTTTGTATGACATGGGTTTAACTAAAATGATCCAATAAGTGTAGTATGTGTAGTATGTGAATTTGTGTTATCACTGTGTGTATCTAAGATAGCACTTCTAATCAATTGTAGAAACAAATATGTGAATCATTAAAAAAAAAAAGAACTTGAACAAATGACTGACTCATAGATCAAGGCTAGTGTATCACACTAAATTCTTAAGACAAAATTCGTCCATCGCAGTGGTGCTAACAGGTTCGGACAATTGTCTCTCAGGATACAATGATCTTTCAATGAGCAGTAGCAACATTTCTTTGTACGTTTCGCCGAACCAAACTCTGGCATTGTTACTCTCAGAATGCTAAAGAATTGATTCAAAATTCAATGCCCAAATGTAGAATTGAGATGGCTTAAATAGATGAATTGGTGACTGTTTGGAACAGGCATGTGACTGTTTAAACCAACTAGTGACAGTTCAGTCGAACAATGCAACTTCTAGATTGAGTTGTGATTTTTTGAAAAAAAAAACATGATTTTTCAATGAAAAAACATGACTGTAAATGGCTTTGTAACTTTTAGCAAAATTTTATCCAAAAAGTATATATGGGCTTTCGCTTACCTGAGCGCTGACGCGACCTGACCCACCCTACCCACTGGCTAATCGATCGGACGGACGACGGAAGTGGCGCGCTCACGTGTTGGTTATGGTGTGATGTAAGTCCTCCATTCAGAATAAAATATGAGTGTCCTTTGGGGCCTAACCTTACAAGCACACATAGGTGCATATAAACCCACCATGGGTTTTACTTTCTAAGTAATGTAGGATTCTAGTTCCACAAGTCAAGCCTCTTGCCATTTTCTACCAAGTTCAAGGGGGTAATTTTGAAATCAATTTCTCATTTACTCCTTAATGGTTTTTATCAAGTAATTGGTCATTGTTATTCTACTCTTAAAGGAGAACACATTATAACCCATACCTGCCACAAAGGACGAGTGGGTCTTACATTTATTGTGGTCTAAGATTGACCCAATGACCATTGTGAAACCCATTTTTCTAATAATCTCCCACATGAGTGGAAATTGGCCGGATATTTTATACAAAAGATAATGTAGGCATAGAAGAGAGTAATATACTTAAAAGTTATTACACAGATGAGGTAGCTTTTGGCTTTGAACCTTTCATCATCATCATCATCGTTATCATCAAAGCCTTATCCCAACCCTCTTTCTTTATTCTGTTATATTTTGAGCAAAGTCCTTAGATAAGTTAAACTTCTTCAAATCTAATTTAATGATCTCTATCAATATTTTCTTCGGCCTATCTTTATCTCTTGATGGGCCATTTATCTGGATAGCTAACTTTTCCTTACCAATGTTATAACCGGCTTATGTTCAACATGCCAAATCCATCTTAAACAGGCTTCTCTAATCTTATCCCTTATTGGTGCTACCCCTAAATGCACTTAAAAGCGCTCATTTTTAATTTTATCTTTTCTATTTTTACTATACATATACTTAAGCATTCTTATCTCCACCACATCCATCTTATGTACATGACTCTTTTTTATTGGCCAACATTTTGCTCCATATGTCATAGCTGGTCTAACCACTTTCTTGCAAATTTTGCCCTTCAATTTCGTTGGCATTCGTCTGTCACAAATCACTCTAGAAGATAGTCTCCGCTTCGGTTATCTAGTTTTTATCATATGCTTAACATCTTCGTCAATTTCTCCATCCTTACTAATCATTGAACCTAAATACCGAAAAGAATCTCTACGTGGTATTTCATGGGTTTCAATTTTGATAGTGGTTTCAACACTTTATATATGTCTATTAAAGTTGCAATCATATATTCTTTGCAGTCATATATTCTATCATTGTACTACTTATTTTAAAGCCTCTAAATTTTAATGCCCCCCACCATCTCTCGAGTTTTGCATTTATACAATCTCTTGATTCATCCACTAATACTATATCATCTGCAAATAATATATACCATGATACTTCTTCTTGAATATGAGCAGTTAACTCATCTGTAATCAATGCAAAAAGTTAAGAGCTTAGAGCTGATTCTTTATGCAGACATATAATCATGGGGAATCCACTTGTTTCTCCACTTATGGTTCTCACATTTATTACTGCTCCTTCATACATATTCTTAGAATTTTCAATGTAACCGCTATGAGCATTTCTGTTCTTCAAAATCCACCAAATTAAATTTATCGGTACCTTATCATAGACTTTTGCTAAATCGATAAAAACTATGTATAGATTTTTCCTCTTTACTCTATATTTTTTTATTAATTGCCTAAATTAAAAGATAGCTTTTATAGTTGACATCTCTGGCATAAAACCATATTAATTTTCAACAATCTTGGTATTCTGTCTAAGTCTTTACTCCATTATTCTCTCCTATAACTTCATAGTATGACTTATAAGTTCAATCCCTTGATAGTTTGTACAATTTTGTATATCTCCCTTATTCTTATATATAGGTACTGCAATAGTTCTTCTCTATTCATGCGGCATTTTCTTTGTCACAAGTATCTTATTGAGGAGTCTACATAACCAACTCACTCCAACCTATCTTAAGCATTTCCATATCTCTATCGGAATATCATCTGGGCTTGTTGCTTTTCATATCTTCATTCTCTTTAATACTTCTTTCATTTTCATCCCTCTAACTCTATGCAGAGAGGTATACTCTGCTAATGAAGTATCCTCGTTAGTTCTTGTATCCCCTATATATTATTCATTTAAAAGTTTGCTAAGCTTTGAACCTTTCCTTGTGACTAATATCGAATTTACTGGCTAATCGGTGAACATGATGTGTTGAACCGTTCAGTCGTTTATGTAAATCAAGACAATATAATACACACAATTCATTTCCTAACAAAGTGTAGTTCTCATGATTGTATTCATTTTGGCCCTAAATAACTCATAGTATTCATGAGTGCCTTAGAGAATTCAGCCTTAAAATTCTCATAAAAGCGGCTCTTTCACACTCATATAGGTGATTCTCATTAAGAGTATCATGCTCTACTCTACTTGGATTTCCAAGATATAAGAATCATTAAAAGCTTAGCTTATCTTAAACAACACTGCAGGCATTACTATGTCATCATAGGAGTGGGATGAGAGATTATCTCCATAGAGATTCCACTAAGTCAAATATAATTTAGTTGTCCCATTGAACCTAGATTTTAGGATCTCCAGTCAGCTAAGTTGAGTTGCCATTATGATAACTTTTAAGTATAGGCTTTAACCCCATTACCTTTGATGATTAGTCTACTTGCTTTCTATTCAACCCTTTGGGTAATGGATCCATTAAATTCTCTTTTGACTTTACATTGTCAATGGAGATTATTCCATTCGAGAGTTGCCTTATAGTATAGTGTTTACGACGAATATGTCTAGACTTACCATTATAGATGGTATTTTTTGCCCTAGCAATCGCTGATTGACTATCACAACACATACAGATTGTAGGCATAGGTTTGGGCCACATTAGAATATCTTCCAATAAGTGACAAAGCCACTCTGCTTCTTCACCTATTTTATCTAAAGCAATGAATTTAGACTCCATTGTGGACCGAGCTGTAACACTCCGATCCCCTTTGAGCCGGATTAGTGGCTCATTAGTGTGCTTTTCTGTTGTTTAATTCTCTTGGATTTGGTTTCGGGTCTTGGATAGGCAGTTGAGTAACCTTTGACCTGCGATAAATAGTTCTAAGCCCTTTTTCGTAATTTTGCTTTTACTTTGAGTGCATCATATTTGCATCATCTTGGTGTCAGCACGTGTATTTTGTTGAGCTCGTCGTTTTTAGTAACTGCCTCAGACCGATTCGGAGTCAATTGGAGAAATTGGACCCTCGTGTGACTTAATTTGTAAATAACCAAAATTCACTGGACTTTGACTTAAACTTCAGAAATTATATAAGAGTCATGAGCCCAGGTGTCTCTACTTTGCTCATTTTCATTCGATGACTGCATGCAATAGCTCCACGTCCCTTCTTCTCTTCTCTTCTCTTCATTCTCTTTTTCAATCTTGTGGTGTTGGGAGCTTGCATTTTTGTCGATTGGGTTTTTACTCTCAGCTGGTTGGGTTCTTTCTCTCTCATCTTTGTCTGTGGTTTGAGGTAAGTGGGTTCTTCATTCTGTTTCTCCAATTGGATCTCTCATCTCTCTCTTTGCATGCTCATGGATTGTATTTTGCTTTGCTTTGCTTGGGTTTAGTTGATTGGAGCTTGATCCCAGTGGTTTTGGCAGAGCTTTGAGGCAAGTATAAGTACAGGTTGTATAACACATATGGGTATTCTGTTTGATTGCTTTAATTTCATCTTCTTTTATGTATAGGATGTTTTACAGCCACATTCTGTGATGTTGGAACCTTTGGAGTTTGTTTTGCTCAGTTTCTGTACCCAATTTCAGTTTCTGTACTCACTTCAGTTTCGTGTGCTGTATTGTACGGCTAAGCCGTAACTTTATACGACTCAAATTCCAGAGACTTGAAATTTTGAATTTTGTTCTACGGCTAGGCTACGGCTGAACCGGAAATTGTTCTACGGCTGAGCCGTAAGCTATCCGTGACCCAGCCGTGAATTATCCCCCTGATCAATCAAAACTTTCTGATTTCAGTATTCTTGCGGTGAAGCTACGGCTAAGCTGTGGACGCCACCGTAGCTCAGCCGTGAAATGTATCAGATCAGAGGTGGAAGATGACAGGCTTAGCAGTGTTCTGAAGGAAACCACGGCTAAGCCATAGTGCATGTTACGGCTAGGCCGTAAGATGTATACGGCTAAGCCGCAGGTCACCCATGGCTAAACCGTAAGACCTGGAAAATCTGAAATACAACTTAGGATAATGGTGTGACCTTGTAGGGCTAACATACAGGTTAATCGCTTATGTAAACCAGCCCAATGGATTCTTTGGATCGCATGAATAGTTTATTAGGTTGTGATTTATTCATGTGAGCATTGATTTACTGTTAAGCACCTCCCCATGGGTGTTGGTTTAAGGGATTTTGGTGCACGTGAGGATTACATTGCAACACTTGGATGACAACGGTGCATCGAATAACTTAAAACTACATCATCATGCACAGTTAGTGATAGTGGACAACTAGATTAGTGTTGGCTTGTAATTAACCTTGATTCCGTATTAATCTGAGATGCATTGCATATTGCTTACCGTTTTGCCCTCTGTTCTGCTAATCTATGTTTATGCATTACGAGGTCATTTTGCTTTCGTCCTATATATCTGTTTTCTTCTTCGATTTGCACTATACTTTGATCTATGCTGTGCTTTGACTTAATCTATACTATGCTCTGTATTTCTGCTATGCTCTGTATATCTCTGGCTTTGTATATCTCTGATTCACTGGGTATTTCCTGGTGGCTCTGCCCAGAGATTAATACGTGAGGATAAGAGCCGGTCCTTGTCATCGGTGAGTCCAAAGCGGATAATCTCCCTTCTTTTGGATTTGATTTGATTGGTATTAGTCTGGCTCTACTCAGCCTCAGCCCTAGGATGCCCGATGGGGTTACCTCTGGCTTAGATCTCTGTATCTCTGTATCATTACAGTGTCGCTTTGTCTTGGGACCCCGGAACCCAGGAAACCAAGACCCACTTGTACCTTGGCCCGGTCAGTGGTGTTCTTATCTGCTCTGCTCTGCTCTCTATTGGAGAGAATATGGTTAATGTAGTAGCCACCTAGTTTAGTAATTCTATGCTTTGATTCACTATCATGCTTTACTTCTATGCACGATTTGCTTAGCCTACTACGATGAAACTCTGTAATTAATATTCTGTCATTATTTAATTGATACGATGAGTGTTTCGTCCCTGATACTTATATTTGCTGGATCGTTGTATTCATTGGTGTTGTCTGTGGTGTTGCAGGCACAGATCCCTTGCCCAGCTCCCCGGCGGTCGAGGAGGCTGCAGGGCAGAGCCTAGAGGCACCCTCCGGGTTGGCAGAGTGGGCCTGATCACCTCTGCTGAGTGCGTGCATGCATATTATCAGTGGCCTAGTTGTTTTGGTTTTTGGAGATTATGTATTTTGTACTTCGGACTTCGTTACTCTGTATCTTTGTACATTTTGATTTTGTGGCGTACTCATATTTGTATCTGAGTTCATAGTTTTGTATCTATCTTTGTCTTTTCCGTTCCGTATTTTGTCGGCTTCCACTATTTCTTTGTTGCTTGCTATGATATCTACAGCTTCCGCGTTCGTTTGTTTCGCACGTGTTAGATCCCTTGTGTGTGTACATCTGGACTGGGTTTGGATGCACGTGCATAGGAGTACGTGTGTCACAGGTTTGGCTTTTCGCTAACCCTCGATCTCTGGGCTCGGGTTGTGACACGAGCAATGCATGTTTGTTTTGACGACTTTGATAATATAGTAGCTCCACAGATTATAACGATATATCCACTTGTGGATTTGATATCTTTTGTATCGGATATCCAATTTGCATCACTGTAACTTCTAGCACTGCTAGATACCTAGTATAGTGCAACCCATAGTTTAGGGTGTATCTTAAGTATCTGAGGACCCTAACTAATGCCCTCTAATGATTTGTGCTAGGATTACTCATTAATCTACTCAACTTACTGATTGAATATGCTATGTCAGGTCTAGTAAAATTCATTATGTACACCAAACTTCTGATTATTTTGGAGTATTGTAATTGAGATATGCCTTCATTAGTGTTTCGTGTGAAATGAGGATTTAAGTATACAGGTGTTTTTGCTGGATTGCTATTATATTGGTTAAAATTTTCAACTACCTGTTTAATATAATGTAATTGTGGTAGCATATATCCCTCAGATGTTCTAGATATTTTCATTCCTAATATGATATATGCAACACCTAAAATTTTTATGTCATACCAACCGTTCAACATTTTCTTACTAGATTTAATAATTTCCATATTACTGTTAAGAATAAGCAAATTATCTACATACAGACAAATAATGACATAGCCATGTGTAGTATTTTTTAAATATACACATTTTTTACACTCATTAATTTTGAATCTATTGGATACCATGACAATGTCAAACTTTTCGTGCCATTGCTTTGGGGTTTGTTTTAACCTATAAAGAGATTTAACAAGTAGATATACTTTCTTTTCTTGCCCACAGAATAATAAACCCTTGTGGTTGTTGCATATAGATTTCTTTATTCAATTCACCATTAAAGAATACTGTTTTAACATTGATTTGATATATTTTAAGATTATACAACACTGTAATAGCTATTAACATTCGAATGGATGTTATTCTTGTAATAGGTGAATATGAGTCAAAGTAATCACACCTTCTGTTTGCTTGTAGCCTTTGACTAAAAGTCTAGCCTTATATTTATCTTTTGATTCATTGACTTTCATCTTCCTCTTAAATATCCATTTATGTTCAAGAGGTTTACTCCTAGGTGAAAATTCCACTAGTTCCCATGTATAGTTTTGCATGATGGAATCAATTTCATTATTCACAGCCTCTTTAAAAAAAGGTGCTTCAGTTGAAGACATAACTTATTTAAAGCTTTGGGGCTCATTTTCTAACAACTATGCTAGAAAATCATGACCAAAAGATTTTGACATCTTTGTCATTATACTGCATCTAGGTTCCTCCTTTTTAGAATGATCATCTGTTTCATACCTAATTGTAATATCATAAGTTTTTTCGTTATAACTTCTCTCTTGCATGGTTTTGCATGGAAATATATTTTCAAAGAAATATGCATTTCTTGATTCGATGATAGTATCTATATGGATATCATTAATCTCAGATTTATGAACAAGAAAGTGATAAGCACTACTATTATTAGCATATCCAATGAAAATACAGTCAACAATTTTAGGTCTTATCTTCACCCTTTTAAAAATAGGAGCCGCCATTTTAGCTAGACGCCTGCACATTTTCAAGAATTTATAAGAAGGAACCCGTCCTTTCCATAGTTCATAGGGTAACTTCCCCTTTTTTTGTGGGTTATCTTGATGAGAATGTAATTTGCAGAAAACAATGCTTCCCCCCATAAGTTCTGTGGTAACCCAGAGCTTAGCAATATAGCGTTTAACATTTTATTTAAAGTTCTATTTTTTCTTTTAGCAATAACATTTTGCTAAGGTAAATAAGGTGCCATAGTTTGGTGTATTATACCATATTGTGAATATAATTCACCAAAAGGTAATTCATCTTCTCCACCTCAATCACTCCTTTCGAGCCTTAATTTTCCCGCTAAGTTGATTCTCAACTTCATTCTTACACCGCATAGACATCTCTAATGTTTCATCCTTACTTCTTAACAAGTATATGTAGTAATATCGTGTGTAGTTGTCATGAAACTAATGAAGTATTTTTTTGCCTCTTCTAGTTTGAACAAATTTTAAGTCACATATGTCACCATAAATCAATTCTAGAGGTTCTGTACTTCTTTCAATGGTTTTAAAAGGTGCCCTAGATCATTACGGTTTTAGACAAATTTAACATTTATAACTAGAATCAATTTGAAATTTGGGCAAACATTCCTTGCTAACTAGTCTATGTAAAGTACTGTAATTGACATGTCCTAGTCCATCATGCCGAGTATTAGAGGACTCAACCATATAAGCAGAAGATGGATTCTTATTAATATAAGATTTTGGTACAATTGTCATTACATTCATCTTAAATAATCCATCACTCTAATAGCCTTTCCCCATATACATCCCACTCCTTGTAAGTTGAAATTTATCAAATTCAAAAACCAGTTTGAAACCCTTCTTGCTTAATAGTGAACCTAATACTAGATTCTTGCAAATGTCAGGTACATGTAGTACATTAATGAGAGTGAATTCCTTCCCTAATGTCATCTTTAGAACAATATTGCCTTTTCTTTCAACTTTTGCAGCTGCATATTTCCCATGTAAAGTTGTTCACCATGACGCACTGTTTCATAAAAAAAGAACATGCTCTTGTCTAAGCAAATGTAGCGGGTTGCTCATGTATCTACCCACCATTCCCTAGTATTGCCTACCAAATCACTTCAGACGCCACAGCCAACAGGTTCATATAAGAAACATCTACAGCAAGATGTTCAACTTCTTTTATGTTAGCTTGAGCGGGTTTTTTTGCATTGCCCTGTTCCTTGCTATGTTCATTTCTCTTGCAACAATCATTTGCCTGATGCACTTGTTTGTCACAGACGTAACATTTGCCTTGGAACTTTTTTGTTGTCATGGCCTTTAGCACTCTTGTTATCATTGCCCTTAGAACCCTGATTCGATCCTTGGTCGGAATGTTTCTTCTTTTTGTTGTGACTGAGCTCTCAACTTCTTTTCAGCAAGTTTATTATCTTCTTTAGCTCTCAATCGCACAATAAGATCTTCTAGATTCATTTCGTTGCATTTTATGTTTCAAATAACTTTTGAAATCCTTCCAAGTGGGTGGTAATTTTTCAATAATTGCAGCCACTTGGAACGATTCACTTAGTTCCATTTCATCATGTATTGCATAATGTATTACTTGAAGATCTTGAACTTGATTGATTATAGTCTAGGCATTGACCATTTTGTAATCAAGAAATTTGCTCACAACAAACTTTTTCATTCCAACATCTTCAGTTTTGTAGTTTTTTGTCCAAAGATATCCAAAGTGCTTTAGCAGTCTTGATTGAACTATACACATTATATAATGGGTTATCCAACCCATTTAGAATGTAATTTTTGCATAAGGAGTCTGAGTGCTTCCATGCTTCTACAGCCGCTACAACATGCCTATCTATCTCATTCTCTTTGAGAACGAGTGGCTCTTCATAAAGAAGTTTGGCTAGATTTAACATAGTAAGATAAAACATCATCTTCTACTGCCACAATTTAAATTAAGCTCTATTGAACTTTTCTGATTTCTCTATATGATTAAATGGAACTATAGTAGTATTAGGAGATGCCATTCCTGATTGATAGAAGATATAAAATTAGATTAAATAGTAAACTAGACCAGCTGGTTTAAAAGAAAATGTTTTAAGAAACTGTTTAAAGTAACACCGTCTTTTAAGAAACTAGTTTTAAGTAACAGTATTTTTAAGAAACTAGTTTTAAGTAACACTATCTTTAAGAAACCAGTTTACTAATTAGAAATGAGAAACAGAAATAGTTTTTAAAAGTTGAAAGGAAATTTTTGTCTTAAGATTATTATTATTGTGTGTATATAAGATAGCACTTCTAATTAATTGTAGTAACAAATATGTGAATGAAAAAAAAAAAAACAAAATTGAACAAATGACTGACTCACAGATCAAGACTAGTGTATTATACTATGTTTTTAAGATAAAATTCGTCTATCGCAGTGGTGCTAACGGGTTCAGACGTTTTCTATTAGGATATAATGATATTTCAACGAGCTAGAGCAACACATCTCTGCATGTTCTGGCAAACCAAATTCTGGCGTTGTTACTCTCAGAATGCTGAAGAATTAATTCAAAACTCAATGCCTAGATACAGAAACAAGATGGCTTTAAATAGATGAACTGATGATTGTTTAGAGCAATCATGTGACTATTCAAACCAACCAGTACTGTTCAGTCAAATAATGCAACTTCTATATTGAGTTGTGATTTTTTGAAAAAACACATAATTGTAAAAGGCTTTGTAACTTTTGGCAAAATTTTGTCCAAAAAGTATATATGGGCTTGGGCCTATGTACCCGCACATCAGCTGGTCGCACTAATGGCGGCAGCGTGCTCGTGTTAGTTGTGGTGTAGTGTGGTGTAGGTCTTCCCTCTGGGATAAAATATAGGTGCCCCTTGGGGCCTAACCTTACAAGCATACATAGGTATATATAAACCCACCATGCGTTTTACTTTCTAAACAATATGGGATTTTAGTTTTCTCACAAGCTAAGCTTCTTTCCATCTTTAACCAAGTTCAAGGGGGTAATTTTGGAGTCAATTTCTCATTCACTCCTTAATAGTTTTCATCAAGTAATTGGTCATTGTTGTTCTACTCTTGAAGGAAAACACATTCCAACCCGAACCCGCCACAAAGGAAAAGTGGGTCTTATATTTATTGTGGTCCAAAGTTGACCAATGACCATTGTGAAACCCATTTTTCCAACTATTCGAACCCCTTGTAGAACAGGATAAAGAGAGAGAGAGAGAGAGAGAGAGAGAGAGAGAGAGAGAGATTCCCATACAATGATGAAAATACCCCACTTTTTCTTTTCTAGGAAGGGAAATTTGAAAGGAAACCAAACAACCACAAATATAACACATAGCCTCCAAGGTTTTTGAGCTTTCTATTTTAAGAAAATTATTTCAAGTCTAGTCCATGGTCAACTTAAAACAAGTTTTTCCTTTATAGGGCTTTTGTACCTTTTCCTTTTTGTTTTCCCCGCTTTCTCATGTACTGCTCTTTTGCTTGTTTAATATGAGTTCTGTTACCGATGAAAAAGTTTAAAACTTTAGTTTTCTAATAAGACTAAAACGCTGTGGATAAGGAATCCTCCATAAATTTGATAATCTTCTTGAATTAAAGAACCCTTTTTTTATGCTTGATTCTTATTGAATCGATCCCTTTTAGACTAACAAACCAAGCAAATAGAAAACCATTATTTTTAACATAAGGAGCTGGAGGTAAGAAAACTAGGGCATCATCTTAAAGATCAAATTCGCTCAAGTCCGTGTATGGAGTTGTTATGCCTAAACCCTCCTATAGTTTGTCTTCCGGTGATAATTCTAAGTTCCAATCACAATAACTATAAAATTAAGATCACAAGGAAGCTAATCATACTCTTTGGTGACTTTACCTTGTAACGTAAATTGGGGGGAAGGCTCAAATTGAGAAAGAATAAAATATAATGAAGTTTAATCATAATGTAATAATTTCTTGGCCTTTAATGACTTGATAAGGATTTTTTTAATACTTTTTGTGTGAAATGTAAATGATGTTTTGTCATTTAGTAGCTTTAGAGAATTTTGAATTTTTATATTATTAATATGGACTATCTGAACTCCAAAATGGTCTCAGTACAGTCACCCTTAGAAAAAAGAAAGAGTAAAATGACCCAAATGCCCCCTTTTATCCCCCACTCACCTTCTCCTTCTCTCTTCTCCCATTCCCCACCTCCCTTTCCTGGCGACGATTTGCGGCTGTTGCCAGAGTCACCAGATCTCCCTCCCTCCCTCTCTCTTCCTTTCTCTCCTTCTCCCCATGCCCCCTGTAAGAAGATCTAAGATCTCCCTACTGCCAAGAGATCAATAGGGAGATGTCTCCTTGCAGGAGGGGAGCTTTCCCCTTCCCTTTCCCCACTTTCACTTCTCCCCCAAGTGTTCGGCCAATATTAGCCGAACAGTTTTATTTTGTTCAGCCAATCTAGGCTGAACATTTTGGTTTTTGTTTGGCCTTGCAAGGTTAAACAATAGTGTAATGTTCGACCTCGCAGGGTCGAACGAGGCAGAAATTTGAAAAACAAAGAGGAGAGGAGAGGGGCGAGGGAGGGTGAAGGAGGAAGAGGGAGAGGGAGAGAAAGAAAAGGGAGAGCATGAGGGAAAGGGAGAGAAAGGAAGAGGGATAGGGAGGGGAGAGAGATCCGGTGGCTCACTCTACGGAGTTGCCGACCGTTACTTGGGCGAGGTGACATGGAGAGAAAAGGGAGATGTGGGGAAGGTGAGGGGGAGGTGGGGGCAGTGAATGGGGAGAAAAGAGGATGGGAGTAGTTTAGGTATTTTTGAAAATTTTTTAAAAAGTTAAGTATACTAAGACCCTTTTCGCTTTAATATAATAAATTCCTTTTAATATAACTTGCATCTTATTATATCTCTTAAATGGATGCTCTACTTTACTCTACTATAGTAAATATCGAAACACTCGGTTTCAATAACCACAAATATTTGTTATTATCATTCGTTTCCTCAATATTTTAGAACTCCAAAATATTTCTCAAACTCTTAAAACAAACTTTGCCCAAGGCTGCATGCATCAGGGCATTTGAAGCAAATTGAATAGTGAGAGTGACACGTTAAGATGAGGCCTATCAAAGCCATGATCCATGGTGACAAAGTTACATGGCCAATGGCGAAGTTAAAGGGCGAGGCTCTTGCCCCATTAAAGAGGCGTACGTCCAAAGCCCACCAAGTAATGCTGGTGGAGCATTGAAGGCAACGAGATTTTGCAATTGCAACGAACGAGTCCACATGACTCACGTGTCGAAAGGCCATGACTTATCAAAGAATATAGACCCAAACAACTGAAGACGATCAATGTAGGTTTCAAAATTCACACCCAAGCCCAGCCCGAACCTGAAGCTAGTGCAATCCCAAATTTCATCATTTGTTGGGTTGGGCCACATTGGTTTAGATTGGCCCAACCCAAATTTCACCCCAAGTTGAGTCCAATTCTAACCCAAATTGGACATCTCACCAAATCCACTTTTGGGAGTTGACCAAACTTGAATTGAACATAAAAAATGTGCCCAACTCAAAAAGATTTGTGCATACAACTCAAATTGTAAATTCCTACTCGGATGCAGTTTGGCTTGAGTTATGTTGACTCGTACCCCAAATTTCAGGGCATGAACTCAATCCCTAATTTCCGTTGGCATCTCAATTGGTGAGGTGCATCTCTTTCACACAGACAAATTAGATCAACCATTGGCTGTAGTGCTGTTGGTGAGGGATTTGAATGAGTATGTACAATAAAATATATAAGTACTAACCTTCCAGAAAAAAAAAAAAGAAGCAGAAAGTTAATTTATTATTTATATAATATGAAGCAATACGCTATTCAGATGAACAAAATAATAATAATAATAATAATAATAATAGTAATAATATGATTATAAACAAGTTGGATAATTAGATCTAAATTAGATACTCAAACCCAAATCCAAACCAACCCAAATTCCAGACAGATTTCAAAAATTCAGTTCGGTTTCTCAACCCGAATTAAGTTCTATTTTGGCCCGAGCCAAGTCGGACAACCAACTTGCCCACGCTAAAATCTCGGGCCGCGTGGGTGGTACGGTACGATATTTTTCTATAAAAAGAATTAGGTTTGTTAGCAAAAGAAAGAGGCCTGGCTTAGACCACGTAACTCTAGAGAGAGCACCACAAACAGTGCCTGCACTTGAAAGTAAGGCAGAGAAGCCACCACCATTTCTTTCTTCCTCATCCACTTAAATCTTCTAATTTATTGTACTCACACATGACATGCAGAAAAAAGATAATATTGTGCAGACCCAGATGTCACTGTCAATGGTCAGATCTGACATGATATGCCCAAAGTGCCCATTGCAAGTTGGTGATGATTTTTAGTGAAAAAAATCTAAAATACATTTCAACCATAGTTTTTTTGTCTTTTCTTTCTTTTTTCCTCTTTTTTTTATTTTTTTTCCTTTATTAGGCCCTTATATTAGTTGGAACTTGGCAGTGAGCAAGAACATGATGAATTTCCCCCCAAAGAAATCCATGCACAAAAACAATATGATCGGAGATAGCAAGGACCAAAGATGAAAAATTATGCTTCAATATCAGGTTTATATCAAAATGAGTGTTAAATTGGGTTCTAGTGCCAACAAATCTGTAGAGGGGTTAGTAGTTGTTAGGGGTTGTGTAAATCACACGGTCACACATGCCCTTGTTTGTACCTATTCACATAGGCATTGTCAAATATTTTAGTTTACAACATTTCATCATTTCACTCAGATGGAACAAGGGATTTTGGAGGATTTTGGATTGGTTAGAGAGATTTTGAAAGGAAAAAAAATTAAGTAAGGTAAACGAGTCACGTGAGTGGACCTATCACAATCTACCATGATACTGGGAAAAGCTTGTCAATCATGTAAGTAAGTGGCTACCCACCCCTAGTGACATGGTGAATCAGAATTAGTCAACTCACATTCAAAGTGGGACAAAAGCCTTATAAGATCCGGATTGCCTGGAAATGGTCACCTTTGGAAAAAAAAAATATTACAATTCTGAATTTTTAGATGCTACTATGAGGATTAACAAATGACTTTGAGAGACCCAAAAAAAAAAAAAAAAAACATTCTGGAATGCTTGTGACCAAAGGACCTTTTAATATAAGTAAATGATAACAGCGTACCTAAACATGGGCAACATGAGTATCAAGCTACCTCTCCAAACAAGGGTGGGAGGGACATGTTGAACAACCCGTATCAATTACCGCAGAGGACAGGAGTGGCATTAATTCGACAACTCTCAACAACCGGGGTCACTTCCACTGCAACAGTACAACCACAAGCTAAAAACTAAAAAGGAAACACGAGGAAAAGTCCAAAGAACGAAATTCTCCCCCTATCCTTTTATCTACATCACCACCTTCTCTATCCATCATCCCTCTCATTGGTCCAAACCTCCCAACGGCACCAGACTCTAACCATCTCCCTATGAATGGGAAATGATCCGTCCAACCCAAGGAAAAGACGAACAAGGTGAAGAGGAGGAAGAAAAACAAGAAGAAAAGGCACGTTGTGAGTGGGATTTCCATCTCTCCACTGTCATCTCTTCTTCTAGTGTTGGAGGGGCCATATCCGACACAATCGGTGTAACTGAATTCGACCCTTCCGACCAGCTCTTGGCCACGGGTGGAATAGCTAGGAAGATAAGGATCTATAACACAAGGTCCTTACTGCCGCATGAAAGTGCCTCTGGGGCTCACACCACCACCCCTTTAGACCACAAGGATGCATGTGACTACTACATATGCACCCCGGCCAAGCTTAGCAGCCTCCGGTGGCGGCCGGACTCCGGCAGCCGGGTGGTCGGGTCCGGCGACTACGATGGGGTCGTAACGGAGTACGACCTTGAGCGGCGTGTGGCCGTGTTCGAGCGTGACGAGCACGGCGGCCGCCGGGTGTGGAGCATGGACTACTCCCACCACTCGGCGCCCCTCGGCGCATCAGGGTCCGATGACGGGACGGCGCACCTGTGGGACAAACGGTGTGGCGGAGGCGGAGGCGGCGGCGGCGGCGGCACCAGTGTGGCCATTGTGTGCCCCGGCACTGTGCGGAACCCTGTGTGCTGCGTCGAGTTCGACCCATTCGGTGGGGCCTTCGTTGCTGTGGGGTCCGCTGACAGGCGAGCCTACATTTACGACGTTCGGAATATGTTGGCTCCGGTGTACACATATTGCGGCCATCAAAAGACTCTGACTTATGTGAGATTTGTGAGGGAGAATTGCTTGGTGTCTGCAGCCATTGATGGGTGCATGAAACTTTGGGGCATTGGGGACACTGGGACCATTCGCACATATAAGGGGCACGTAAATAATAGGAGGTTTGTGGGGCTGTCCGTGTGGCGCAATGGTGGACTATTCGGATGTGGATCCGAAAACAATGAGGTTTTTGTGTATGACAAACGATGGGGTGAGCCCATATGGGTTCGAGGGTTTGATTCTGTGACTCGAGCCGATTGTGACCAGAAGTTCGTGAGCAGCGTGTGTTGGAGGCAGGCAGGAGATGATGAATGCACGCTCGTGGCAGGGGGATCTGATGGAGTCTTGCAGGTTTTCTCGGGTACAAGAAAATTGTCTCCTTCGGATTGATTTTTCTCAAATTACATACAGATTTATGTGATCCTTCTCATTCGATTTATAATGAATAATGAAAACAAGGAGTATATAGCTTTGACTTGCATTGAGTCCTCTAATTTCTTTGCAATAACAAATTAACAATGTTCTTATTGTAGCTCAGTCAGTTAAACAGAAATGAATCACTAGCAAGAGAGGAAAAAAGAAAAATCACTAGCAAGAGAGAAAGGAGCATACTCAACTGCTCATCTCAAGGTACAATCATGAGCACTCAAAATGCAGCAAACTTAGAATTTTTAGAACTCCATAAGGAATTTTAATAAGTGAGATAAGCTGCTAAGACTTTGATGATGATGCTAACAATGGCGGAACTTTAGACAGTGAATTAAAAATATAGAACTGAGATTCTGCAATATAAGTAAGAATTTGTAAAGGGGATTTGAAAAAAAAAAGGGAGCACTATACATAACCCCCTGGGTATTTTTTTTCTAAGAAAACACCCTTTTTAGTTGGGCATATTGAGCTACATGATAATCATGAAAGTTTATTGGATAAAAAGATTCATATAAGACCTATCTATATATAAAATCTTGACTCCATAATATTATTATAATAGTTTGATTCATAGCCCTAAATTTCAATGATTTAAAGGTATGATTTTATTATGATTTCAATTCAATAGTGAGAAAAACGTGGAGGAGTGTCAAATTTAGACTTGCAACTATTTATGAGGGGATAGGGTGTGTACAAAGACTAAGGTGGTATTTGGCATCTCTTATTTTTCCCTCTTATTGTCTTAAATATGTTTGAAACAGATTTTAGTTTGTTTGGTAACTCATTTTGTAATTCTATTTAGATTGTCATTTAAGACATTTTAGACATTTTATGTCTTTTTGGGAAAGGCAGAATAAGGCACCTTTTTGTAACAGACAAAATGGTTTGAAGCGGACAGACCATTTTGCGACAGTGTAAAAAATGCCTCAACATAATTTTTTATTTTTTTTAAAATCTGGAGCACAAAATGAAAATCTGAACCGTTGGTTTCTTTAAAAGACTGAGAATAGCTATGGAACCAAATTTGAGCCATTGGTCATTCACCAATCTGGAGCTATTAGTTAAAAAATGTGAGCCCTTAGATTCATGTTTTTGCAATTTGTGGGCCCCATGATAAGAATTCTGAACCGTTGATCCTCTTCCTAGGCTCAATAACGGTTAGTATATTAAATTTCAGTCCCTAATTCATTTTGGATCTCAAAAAATCTAAAAAAACCTCTATATCATCCATTCATTTATGTATAAACAAATTGGGTTCTCACCATAGGATTTTAAAATGTCTATTTCAAAATGTGACTTGGTTTTACCAAATGGACTAAAAGTAAAATGTCTATTATACACAGATCTATTACATACCGATCTACTATCCACAGATCTATTTCATGTAAATAAGATTTGCCAAATGAGGACTAAATTGACTGAAAGTGGTCCCCATGACAAAAAAAAAGAAGGGCAAAAAATAAAGCATTTTTAAAATGGGCTGTTTTGGAGAATTTCCCTTAAAAAAAGACCCTTATTATTATTATTATTATTATTATTTTGGCCTTTCTCAAAGAGGAGTACCTTGATGATTTCTTAAAAAGTTGTAGTTTTCTTAATTCATTCCAATTGGGTCTCCACTCTCAAATTAGAGGAAGTTCTCAAAATAACTAAAGAATCCTTTCATTTCAATTGCATGAAACTGTCATTTTTGTTGGGGTGGGGGGGTGTTGTTTTTCTTTTGAATTTATCATCTGGCCCCTCCTTTTAGTGCAAATTTTTATATGTTGGCCCCTCTTTTTAATGAAATTTTTTATATGCTGGCCCCTCCAACATTATTAAATTAAAATATTAGGAATAGAATCTGGATTAAAAAAAACTAAACAATAAAATCTATTATGTGGGTTCCCACTTTACTTGGAATGATGAAATTCAATGTCAATGGCACTATGCGAGGTAAGCTAGGGCTAATGGGTATTGGAGGTGTGCTTCATAATAGCAAGGGTGAGATCTTATTTATTTTCTCCATACTTTGGTGGTGTTTGTGATTCTAACGAAGTGGAGGTTCTAGCAATTTTGGAAGCTCTTTGTTGCTTTTCAAGGTTTTTCCATGGTATGCTTGTTGTGGAAAGTGATTCTTCTAATGTTGTTGCATGGGTCTTTAATCGATAGGCCAATCCTTGAACGTTTCAATCGTACCTTGATAGTTTGATTGGAGAGAGGTAAAAAGCTGCGATTGTTGGGGCTTGGGGGCTATGAATTTGGAGTTTTTCTTAATTCATCACAAGTATGGAGAAGAAGGGTTGAAGAAAACAAGCTTACAATTATAAATGGACTAATTCTCTATATATGAATATTTTTCTTCTTTTTAGTCTTGACGCTCATACTTGAAATATAGCCTATTTAAAATCATTTCCTATTTATATTCTACTAGCAATTAAAAAAATTTAAACTGATTAGAAATACATCCACCATAGATATTTTGAATTTTTTTTTACTTTTCCGAGTTTGATTTTGATTATGAATATTAGATTATAGAAAATTATTTTTAGGAGAGAAAAGGCCAAGGAAGTGTATTTCAACTTAGTGAAAGAACACATAGCACAACTTTAATAATTTTTATTGTGTATCCTATTATAAAGTTTTGTGATTTTTAAAAAACTTATTTTTACTTTAGCCTCTCAATAAAAAATTTCTGATTCTACCCCCATCAAGCCTTATTATTTGACCCACCAGCTCAACTTGAATGTGACCTGTTAAATGTTTATGCCGGTCTAAAGTGAAAAACTAATTGGATTAGGTCGGTCGGAAAAAGTTGCGACAACAAGTGATGAGGTCCGTAATTTGGCCCTTTCTAAAAGAGGAGTACCATGGTGATTTCTTAGAAAGTTGTAGTTATCTGAATTCATTCCGATTAGGTCTCCACTCTCAAATTGGAGGAAGTTCTCAAAATGACTAAAGAATCCTTTCATTTCAATTGCATGAAACTTTCAATTTCCTTTCACTTATCTCAATGCACCTTATTATTTGACCGACCAGCTCAACTTGAATGTGACCTGTTAAATGTTTATGCCCGTCTAAAGTGAAAAACTATTTGGATTTAGTCAGAACAAGTCGAGAAAGTTGATGACGTTCGTAATTTGGAGCACAACCCATATCCGACCCATATTTAAAATGGGTCAAATATATTCCAAATCCGCACATAGTGTGGGTCAACTCCACTTGACACACATTTGCCCTACTAATCATGCCGGTCAAACTGTAATGACTGCATTGACCCTCAAATTTTGTTGGCTAAGCGAACTTGGCTTACCATTACCAAGTTTTCCTTCTGTCAAAAGTTTGGGACAAAGCCATTAATATTTTTCTAGCCCATGCATTGAACAACTAGCTAAATTAATCTCTCTATTTATAGGTCAAATATGTAGGTTAGCCCTAACCTGACTTGTATTTATGCAAGGAAGGAAACCATATAGTTGTTGTTTGTGTGTGTGGGGGGGGGGGGGGGGGGGGGGGGGGGGGGTGGTGTGTGTAAAAATATTTGGGGGAAGGGGCAAATCATAAAACGTGCATATTAATTTTCAAAATTTGTAGGGGGATTTTTAAGATTGAACTTTGGGTGAGGGCTTCAACCCCAAACCCTGTACTTGGGTCCTCTCCTGTGAACCATCCCTATGTGTCAAGTTGAGTCATGCCCGACACCCCAAACCCCAAAAAGGCCAGGGTATGCATTGTCCTTTTTAACTCGTCAATAAATGATAACATTCACGTTGATCACATACTTACTACCTACATTGTTCAACCGATTCAAGTTCAATCTCCTTAACTTCAAACTATTTTTTTTCTTTCTTCTTCTTCTTTTACACTAATTCTTTTTTTTTTTAATGTGTGCCAGTTTAGATGAGTGACATTTGGTAGTATAACCTTTTCTTACTAGTTATATAGCTATAATTGCCAAACATCTTTGACTGCCTTGGCTTATAAGTAGGGCATCCTTTCCCTTTCAATCAAAACACTTTCGGGGCACATTTGTGCAAGCACCACAAAAAACGAGTTTCAAAAAGAATTTTCTCTTCCTAAGAATTTTTTTTTTTCACCAAGCCCGTTGATTTTTTTTTTTCACCAAGCCCATTGGAATTTTTTTTTCAAAGATTCATAGAAAACTTACGCAATTATATGGTAGCATTTAATTTAATATCTACAATTCACACTATTGTCCAGGAAAAACCTACTGCACAAATAGAGGCGGAACTAAATTGGGGGTGAAAAGGGCCATGGCCCCCTAGAAAATTTTTTTTTAAAAAGGCCCACTATTATATAAAATCTTGATCCTTTAATATTGGTCTCCCAAAATTTTGGAAAACACCCTAATATTATAGTTATTTTTAATTTTTTTCCTATATTGGCCTCCACACCACCCAACCCATTAATATTTATTTCTATAGCGGCCCCACTAAGGCGATATTTTTGGTTCCACCCTTTTCCACAAATGTCTACTTAAGCATTGGTCCCCATCCTCAAGGCAATATTTTTGGTTCCACCTTTTCAACAAATGTCTACTTAAGCATTAGTGCCATCCTCACCTGGAGACTATGATGATTATGTGGCATTAAATCTATAAAGCTTTATTTATTAGATGAGAGGGGATGAGGTCGCGTCGGGGGGGGGGGGGGGGGGGGGGGGGGGGGGGGGGGGGGGGGGGCGCGTGGGGATGGTGTTTGAATATTTTCTTCAAAACTAATTAGAAAGCTTGTATGATGTGTGACTCATCTAAGATGAGAAGATCTATTCTCTAATCTCCCCTTTCTTTAGGTGTGCTCAAATTCAATGTCGTTAGATCTACATGGAGTAAGGTGGAACCAACAGGTATTAGAGGGATGCTTCACAACAACAAATGTAACGTCTTATTCGTGATCTCTAAGTACATGGTTGTTTGTGATTCTAATAAAGTGGGGGTGCTAGTTATCCTTAAAGGCATTCAATATTTCTTTAAATCTTTCCATGGCAGACTTTTTACAGAAAGTGACTCTTTTAACGCGATTCCTTGGGTAAGGTGGCAAAGATAAGGGGGTCGAGGAGGGGCAATTTGCACCCCCCCCCCCCCCCCTCTCAAAAAAAAAACGCAACATACAAGAGGATAAAACTTGGTGTCTCCTCGTATTTTATTTTTATTCATAAGAGAGGGAAAGTTTCTCAAAGATTAGGGTGTTTTCATCATTTTCTTCTCTCCAAAAGCAATGACAACTCACCAGATCTATCCCTTATTTCTCTCTCAAAATCTTCTAGATCTGTCCCTCATCAAACATGAATCAAGAGCAATGAATTTCACCATGGAGCCCCTCCTAATGAAAACTTTGTTGAGAATTTGAATTGTTTTAGATTAACATCCTCTAGTGAGCCTTTTCAAGTTTTTAGGAGCAGTAGTCCCACCTAAAGAATGAACTTCACCATTGAGCCCCTCCTAATGAAAACTTTGTTGAGAATTTGAATTGTTTTAGATCAACATCCTCTAGTGGCGCTTTCCAAGTTTTTAGGAGCAGTAGTCCCACCTTAAGAATGAACTTCACCATGGAGCCCCTCCTAATGAAAACTTTGTTGAGAATTTGAATGTTTTAGATCAACATCCTCTAGTAGGGCTTTCCAAGTTTTTAGGAGCACTAGTCCCACCTTAAGATATTAACATGATTAATGCGGCTCAAGTTTATGATAGGAACAACTTTAGGGGAGTAAATTTTAGGGATATCCTATAGTGGGATTCTCTTGGGCTCCAAACTAAATTTGGTGTTGCTCTTGAGTGGGGCCCAGTTATGAGAATTTCCTAATACTCTTGAGTGGGGCCATTAAGAGAAATGAAAAAAGGGCCACACTCAAGAAAAATCAAAATGCCATAAACATAGCCCATTTTTATGAAAGTGTTAACTTTAAAATGGCTTAGGCCCAACACCTACATACAAAATATTACCTTTTTACAATATTTTATTTATAATATTTTATTTAAATATTTTAAAAGTTATCACACGCCTTGTGTTATTTGAGTCAAATTTGATGAAGAATATATATTACAGAATGAGGCTATTTTCTTATTAATTTAGACTTTTCATAAATAGGCCCACTAAGTGGTCTCCTTAAATCCTGGTTGTGCTTTTATGTACTTTTGCATTTTCTCTTTGTCTTTCCTTGTTGCTATGGTATAAATGACCTTGAAATCATTAGTGGGCCGTGAAAGAAATGCTCACTTTGGGGAATTTCACTCCAATATAATTCACGGTCACTATCAAACTTTCTTTTATTTTCCATAATTGGCCATGATTTGTCCCTTTGAAAGAAAGTCCTAACTCTATCATTGCTTAGGTGTTTAATAGGATGGTAAATTCTTGGAAATTCTGATATCTCTCTACAAGAAAAATAACAATTAGCGGCACTTTTATAGCGGCAATTTTTAGATTCCGCCGCTAAATGTCTTTATTAGCAGCACATTCTGCTATTTGCCACTGTAACTTAAAAATATACATCTCTTCAGCAACATAAAATAATGTTTGCCACTAACGTTTGGTTTTACTATCACAAGTCATTGTTTGGTACATCTCTACGGCAGCATAAAATCATGCTTGCCGCTAAAGTTTGGTTTTACTATTGTTTGGTTCTAATATTAGTGTATAGCAGCAGACAGTATTATATGATGCTATAGTAGTGGAAAAATAATTTATACAACCGCAAGCAATATTGTTTGCTTCTATAAATGTTTATAATAGGTAAGTAGGTTTTATATAAGTAATTGAAAAAGCTTATATATAACAACATAATATATTATATGCTGCTCAAGAGAGGTTTAGAGAATTATATATAAAGGCAAAAATTATATGGTTTGAATTTTAATTAGTGGATGCCTATTGAATAGTGCACTATTGAATTATTTTTTCTGCACTAGGAGGTATTTGAAATTTGTATCATTTTAGGCTGAAAATGGTCATTTGAAAAAATAAAAAAGCAAAGGCTCGTGTACAAGAGTTTCCAATAGAGTCCAGATTGGTTTGGATCTCATGTTTTAGTTTGGATCGCCAGTCAGGTTACTCACACAAATGTGCATCGTCAGATCAACGGCTCAAATTTCTTTAAACTATTAAACAATGACCCACATTAACAAACGTCGAAGCTCAAAACCCTCACTTAAACTCTCACTTCCTAAATCTTGCTTCCTAAAACCCCAGCCTGCTCTCTACGATGGTCACAAAACTCACGAAGCTCAAAGCTCTGCGAGACCCTAACCTCTGTGAAACCCTAGCCCTCTGCAAATCCCACTGAATTTCTTCCCAAAACACTAATCCTTTGCGAAATTTCCCACTAAATCTCTTGCCGAAACCCTAATCTGCTCAACCTATTCCCCAAAACCCTAATCCTTTGTATTGCAAAAGAGCTTTTGAGGTGAGAAAAGGGAATCTGCCTTCTCCATTGGTAAGAATCTGAGATCCATTGAAGGATCTCGTGATCACTTGCGTTCTGATTTTGGATCTCGTGATCTTGATTGATTTAAGGTATGCATCTTAGCTCTTGATTATTTACTGTTTCGCAGCGGTTCCACTTCAAAATTCCCTTGTGTTTGGTTGCCGGTAGCCAAAAGAAGTGGTTTTGTTGAACTCTGTTTCGAAAGATTGCTTTGTTTTCTCAACTGGATTTGGTAAACCCTAGCTTCGTTTTATTGAATTGGGGATTTCCAATTTTTTGAGGTGGTTCGAGATAATTTGAGATTATTTTAAGGTGATTCTTTGTGAAGATCTGTCCATACCAATTCATTCTGAATTGATTTAAGAAACTGATCTAGCAAATTTCTGGTGATCTACTCATATCAATTCATTAGGAATTGGTTCAACCATAGGACCTTTGATAACAGTGAAATTGATCACCATTTCTGAAATTAGACAGCAATTTTGCTTTACATCACAGTATTTTCTCTATAGGTTTTGTTCACTAATCTGAAACCACTGTTCAGTCCATGTGATGATCCTAGCTTGTCTATTTAATCTTGGCAATTCTCAATCTATGTTAATCTTTTTCTGTTTCTTTCTTTTTATGAATCCCTGCTTGATCCTAAAGCCCTTTGCTAAATGTTGGTAACCATTTTGAATCTTTGATGTTTCTTTTCTATATTTTGGATCAGGTTACAATTGACAAATAACAGTTTTGAATACTTGGAGGCTTCTGCATTGCGGCTAAGACAAGGGCACAGTCAAGATCTTAAAAGGTACTCTTTTTTTGAATGGTATCTTACAAGGTACTCGTTCCCATCTTTGGCATCCAATGAACTGCTTAGCATTCTGTTTCTTTAAAGGGAAACTGAGCTACTGAAAGAAAACTCATTACGCAGTTTTCCTCTAAATAATCTTCCACGATGATATAATCTGTATGGTTTATGTCTTACTTGATTGAGATTTTCTCTGAAAGCTTGTTTGATGGGGTTGATGTATTAATTTGTGTTGTATGCAATGTTGAACTGTTTTTCCTCTTTTTCCATGGCTTAAATTAGGAATTTATTGATTGCTCTTGTTTGAGGAGCATCACCGTTTAGTCATATTTAGTTAATATATAATCACTAATGGATTGATCTTTAATATATAATTCTCATACACATATTGTCTCTTTTAATCTATACATCATAAGTATATCTCTATCTCAATGTCTCTAATATTTCCTTTCTCAATCTGTGTATTTATTGGTTGGAGCCAAAATGCTCATGATGCTAGTTCACTACTTTCTTTCTATTGATTTTACCTTATAAGTTCTTGAGAAAGATGCGTTTATATTATGTAAAGGTTTGATTTTTCTTCCCAAATTATCAAATGGTGGTAGGGGATGTTTAATGGGTTACACTAGTGCACAATTTGTCTTTGTCAAAGGGTTCATGCTCTGTTGTCAATGAACAGCAAAATCTATGGAACAAAGCAAATTGGGTAATTGGATGAAGTACGCAAAATCATTGATTTTTGTAGTATCAATCACACAAGCTTTGACATCATCTGGTTCCTCCTATTGAACCAGATGATGTCACAAATATATAAATTTATAAAGTAAAACTCATACTTTTGTTTTCCCAATTCATAGCCTTTTATTTTATTTCCCTGACATCTTTGAAACTACCACAATGAATGCAAATGTATGGTCCCTAATTTTACAATTGTATCTTGCTAGATTTAAACTTGACTGTTAAGATTTAAGTAACATTTAGTTCTGGAATGTAAGATTATCACCAATTGACAACTCTAAAAGAACAAGTAACTTGCCTTTGTCCATTCTAGACATTATTATGCCTTTCAATGTGTAAGTAGTTGGCAATGAAATCACACAAGTTGCTCTGTTTATGGAGTACACACTAATGTGAATGTGCATAATACTAATTTATTAGAACTTGTACTAAGCTTCCATTATTCAAAATTATATTGGTCATTTTCAGAATGCTAGGTTTTTTTAGTAAAATGAGTGTTGGCTTGAAAATGTGAAAATTTATCTTCTTTTCATACTCTTTTTCTGCTCACATGCTTTAGACTTGAATTTCAACTTTGTCAATATTACGAATCATCTTCTCACATGGGATTTGAACTTTCATATCCGAACATGTCACTTTATATAAATTCAAGAAGCTCATCTGTTGTTGGTTGCCAAAGTTTCTAGCTTGCATCCATCCTCAAGTTCTATGCCATCTAATAGTGAAATATAGATGATAGTAATTTTTCTGATTGTTTATGTCACTAGGTATGGAAATCAGATGAATTGGAAAGTGAATCAAATTAACCTACCCAATTATGTTAAAGTCTCCAATAAGATTACTCTGTTTTGACGGTTCATTTGTTCAGAAAAGCCATTATGGACAAGAGTTGAACTCTTGAGTCGAGAGTGAGCGCTGCATATAAAAAAGGGGTTGAACGTTTCCTTAACTTTGCATTTGCTAATGCAATATCAAGGAATATGATCAAATATCCATATAAGAATTGCAGTAATGTATACTATAGATCTCGGGATGAAGTACATGAACATCTAATATGTGATGGATTTGAACAGAGTTACCCTTGTGGTGCTTGGGTTTTTCCAATGGGAAACATGTTCACCACCACATCAAATGTCTTGTAATGTGACCTTAGATGAAGATGTATCGGATGAAGTTGATGATATGCATGGAATGTTGCGGTTGGCATTTGAAATTCAAGATCCCGAATCTAGTTCACAAGGACTTGAAGAGGGACCTAATGCAGAAGCAGAGAAATTTTACAAATCGGTAGAAGATGCCAAGTAAGAGTTGTATCCGGGATGCAAGAATTTCACCAAGCTTGTTTTTGTTGTGCGATTATACCACATAAAGTGTTTGAGCGGATGGAACGACAAGTCTTTTACTATGTTACTTGAATTATTGAAAGAAGCATTTCTCAAAGGGGAAATTTTACCGAAGTCCTTCTATCAAGCCAAAAAGATCATTAGAGATTTGGGCCTTTGTTACAATAAAATTGATGCATGCCCTAATGATTGTATGTTGTACTGGAAACAAATTGCTAAGGAATCTGCTTGTTCCGTATGTAGCACTTCAAGGTAGAAACCCAATGATGACGGTGCATCACCTTCTTGTTCCAATGAATGGAGAATTCTTGTGAAGATAGTGCGTCACTTTCCTTTGAAGCCAAGGCTTTAGAGGCTTTTCATGTCAAATAAAATAGCTTCATGAGATGGCATGCAGAGGGTCACACCAATGACGGGGTCCTGAGGCATCCTGTAACAATCCGCTCCGCACCATCGAGGTATTGTCCGCTTTGGACTTCCCAGGAGGTCACCCATCCTTTAATTGCTCTGACTCGAGCACGCTTAATTTTACAGTTTTTATGGAAGTCCTCATGGTTTTGTCCCCAAAAGGTGCCTCACCATGTGAGGTATTGTTCCACCTAACCGGACCATTGGACGCACCCGAGGCACAGCCGGGATCTTGCCCTCAGAGTACACAACGGGGATTTTGTCCTTGGACAGACTCGAACCCTGGTCTCACAGGTGGCAACGACCTGATCTTAACCACTTGAGCTACCAAGGCGCCTCGATAGTTTAGAACAGATTATTACTTATATTCTTTCATTCAAATGTACTTTGGGACTGGGTCGTTACAGGCTGGGAAGTCCAAAGCAGTTTTGTCCCCAAAAGGCGCCTCACCATGTGAGGTTTTGGTCCACCTAACCGGACCATTGGACTCACCCAAGGCACAGCCGGGATCTTGCCCTTAGAGTACGCAGCGGGGATTTTGTCCTTGGACAGACTCGAACCCTGGTCTCACAGGTGGTAACGACCTGATCTTAACCAGTTAAGCTACCAAGGTGCCTCGATAGTTTAGAACAGATTATTACTTATATTCTTTCATTCAAATGTACTTTGGGACTGGGTCGTTACACATCCTACTGAATTTCTAGCATAGCGAAGTCTTGATGATCGATACCTAAATTTCGCAACAGAGCCTCGTAATGTTAGACTTGGGTTAGCAAGTGATGGCTTCAACCCGTTTGATACAATGAGCATTGCCCACAGCATATGGCCTATTATTTTATTGCCATACAACTTGCCATAATGGATGTGTATGAAGCAACTTTTTTTCATGATGTAATTGCTTATTCCTGGTCCACAGGGACCTGGGAATGACATTGATGTATATTTGCAACCGTTGGTAGATGAGTTAAGGGACCTGGGAACGACATTGATGTATATTTGCAACCAGTGGTAGATGAGTTAAAAGAGTTATGGGAGGATGGATTACACACTTGGGATTCATCAACCAATCAAAGTTTTCTGATGCGTACAGTATTGTTGTGGACGATTAATGACTATCATGCATATGCAAACCTCTCAGAATGGAGCACTAAAGGTCGCTTTGCTTGTCCTCGTTGCAACGAGGACACTTGTCATTGCTTCTTGTTTAATGGGCAAAAGTTATGTAATATGGGCTGTCGCCATTTTTTGGATGTCGATCACAGGTTCTATCGTGATAAATCAAAATTTGATGGAAAGATGGAATTCAGATATGTTCCTTTGTCAAGAACTAGGACGGGATTGTTGCAACAATGTCGTTACATCAACATCACGTTCAGGAAGAGTAAGAAGAGAAAACGAAATGATAACACAAGTGGATGGAAAAAAAAGAGTATATTCTTCACATTACCATACTAGGAGCATCTTTTAATACGCCACAACTTGAATGTCATGTATATTGAAAAGAATATATCTGCTAGTCTAGTTGGGACATTGTTGAATATTAAAAGAAAAACAAAAGACAACGTAAAGGCACGTCGAGACCCAAAGCATAAGGGCATTAGGCCTATGCTTCATCCATATGAGGAAGGAAACAAAACACATTTGCCTCCCGCATGTTTCTCAATGTCTCAGAGAGGGAAAGATATTTTCTACAAGGTATTATCTCGGGTGAAGGTTCTAGATGGTTATGCAGCTAGTATATCACGTTGTGTGCACTTGAAAGAGTGTAGATTATCTGGATTGAAGAGTCATGACTACCATATTTTATTGCAGCAATTACTTTCATTAGCAGTGCAAATGGCCTTGCCAAAGAATATTAGTGCAATATTAATTGAGTTAAGCAATTTCTTTAGCGAAAACTAGTAAAGTCGAAGTTCTTGATGGACTAAAGTCTCGAATTGCAACAACATTGTGCCATCTTGAAATAATTTTTCCACCAGTCTTCTTCGATATCATGGTTCATTTGCCTATTCACTTGGTAGGAGAGGTCAAGATTGTTGGACCCGTACAATACTGATGGATGTATCCAATTGAGAGATGTGTTTAACTTCATTGCATTTTTTTCAACATATCAATGTAGGAATGGTATTGTTTTTGTAAAAGCTATTCTTATACTTTCTTATTTCTAATTATTCATAGGTACTTGTTTACTTTCAAGTCGTATGTGCGCAATAAAAGTCGACCCGAGGGTTCAATAGCAAGGAAAATACTCAGAGAAATCTAAGTCCAAGAAGTGTGAGTTTATATTCCCCATAAATGTCAAGTTTGGAATTTGTGACTCGGGCTCAAGTTATCCAATTATATTATATTAAAGAAAAGGGTTTTGGAATCAATTTTGACCAACTTGATTTTAATTTTGACTTTTTTATCTAGCCTTTGTAAAAAAAAAGGGTAAAAAATAACAATTCGTGGTTTTTTACCCAATTGGGGTTTTCCACATTAAAATCGTGCCGTCTTGTAGTGTGTGCTTTTGTTAATTGATTTTATTTCAATTGTGTTTACATATTATTTGATTGTTTAGCATTTTAGAGCTAAAACCTTTAGTTTTCTCTTTTTTAATTATCTCTTTATAGTTCAACAAGCAACCTGTAACTCTTCTTCTCCTCTTTGGCCGCTCCTTTACTACCTATTCTCTTACATTAAACTGCTCCTATATAGTCTTCCTCTCAAATTTCTCAGAGAGGAAACTGAAAGAAGTGGATCAGAACAAGCAAATCGTCTTTATAATCTTCATTATCAAGCCACCTAGGATTCAAGGTATGAAACGTTAGGATGAAGGTTACAGAAAGTTTTGGAGATGTTCTCATGAAGAATTTATACTTCTCCTATGATATAAATGTTTTGGATAGGGTTATGTTCTATTTGCATTTGAGGAGACAACCAAATGTCAAGCAATTTTTATGTTTCTCTAATTTTTTTTTCTTGAGATTTTTTGCTTTTTAAAAGTACTGATGTAAAAACATTATACCGAATGCTACAAGAAAATACAAAATAGGAGCAAACAATGAAACAATGGTGACTAACCCACATTTTTAAACTTAGTCTCAATCCATTAAGACACATTTAGACCATTCAAATGAGAAAGACATTTGTAGTCTCACCAAACTGCACAGATAAAAATCTTAATATCAAAGTCACTACAGTTGGGACTTTGGAATATAGAATACAAAATGTCTTATCATAGAAGATTTTTAGAATAGTATAATAAGATGTGATACATTTCATTAAAGTGACTTATATCTAGGGCATGCATAAACTGGCATACTACATTGATAATATATGATATATACAAAATGCATTATAATTAAATTAATAAATGTACTAGCTAACTGTTGATACAAATATGAGTCAACTACCAGTTCTTCACTACTTATCTCAAGTCAATGATTTTGTTCAATCAGGGTGTCAAGTAGCTATGCCTCTAATTTCTTGTATCATTGATTAAATCAGGAACATCTAGTAGCAAATTAAAACTCCTTTATGAGATCTAACCACTTCAAGGAGGTAAGGTCTATGATGTCAAATTCTTTACTCAGAAGCTTCCTAAATTTTAAACTTCATGAGAATCACAAATTGACATGTCATCTAAGCTAAGCACCACATAAATACAATCATTTGGCCTGTATCTAGGTAAAGGATAGGATGCGCAGTCATGCATATTGTTAGCTTATATACCTTTCTCAATGAAAGATAAAAAATCATCATCGCTTTTACTTATTAATTGTATCATACTAGAACTGTGCACTAAAAAAGTTTATGCATTTCAATTTTTACTATCATATTGCAACTATAGTTGATTTTTTTCTTGTGCTCAACATGAGTTTTTCTCACTAGTTACATATATATAATGAAGCCAATTGATTCTAATTGGCAATGTCAAATTGGTTTTGACTGTGAAATTTATTTTGACTCTCCCAGCTTCCCACGCTGTTCCTATAACCTTTATTTCTGTTTATAACTATTCATCTTCTCTTCTATATTTTGTTGGCTTTCAGTTATCGAAAATGTTTCATATGTAATCGTCTCTGATATGGCTCTCCCTTTCCTCATTCCTCTGTAGGTGACCTGCGATGCCTATCTTAATCTTCCAAATGGGCAACCGACACAAATGATGGAGACAATGATCAATAAGATGGAGTGCCTAGGCTTACTACTGCTCTCCCTCAGCCACTCTCACATATTTCCTCTCTCTTTTTGCAAATGAAGGCAGAACGTCAAGGCTCTGTATACCTCTCTAATATGCATCCAACCTTTATCATTGCCAATTTTATAGACGATTGTTTCGTTGCCACTGTGCCCTCCATTTTCATTGGTCTCATTCATAATCGTTCAATGCATCTGCACTTTCTCGCTCCTCTTCCCTTGCACTCCGTTGCCTTCATTGTCGCGTTGCCCAAATGGTGGGCACCTCCCATGCATCCACTACATCTGCCCACTCTTAAGCCAAAGGTACTACATCTTCTCAATGTTTCACGCATTTCATTTCAATTTTCCTTTAGATTATTTTTTTGGTTGTATATACTTTGATTTGGATATGCGAACAATGTTTGAGAAATGCTGCAAGGAGTTGTGATGCCTCACCTTTTCAGGACAATGGGTTCTTTATAGGATGGAAGTGTTAATCATTTCCCTCAAAATAAATTCATTCTCTTATCAATTGAAAAGTATAAATTTTTTTAATATGCACTTGCAAACTATATCATCATCATTATAATTATCATCAAAGTCTTATTCCAACCATGTTGGGATTAGGTACTTGCAAACTATATATAAAATAGATTTTTTTTTCAAAGAAATATCAGTTGATATAAATTCTCTTTTTCACCCCATGGGTTCAACTAGTAAGTCACATATGATTCTATGCTCACTGTCATATTAGGACTTGAATATATTGTCAACAATTAATGGTTGAGCTCCCCTGCAAGACATTGTGTCAATATACCATGTTTTTTGACTTCTTCACTACAAAGCTATTTTCATAGATAAAGCTTTTGTTATTTTATATAAAACCAATTATTAGAGCAAAAGTCATTCTTGAAAAATCATCTTTGAATCCAAAATAATTTTTCAAGAACTTATTTCCTATCTCAGCTGTGTTACATTTTTTACACCTCCAAATTGGAAGGCAAGCTTTGCGGCATGCCCAATAATACCTTCTCCACCATACTAGAATGCTTTATAATAATACAAATAATAATAATAATAATAATAATAAGGATGTATTGATGAATTGGATGTTGATTTATGTTGAATAGTAATTAAAATATCATAATATGTGGAAGGCCGACAAGGATGAGATGGATTCCAGTGTGTATTTAGTTATTATATTGAATCTGATGTTTATTGCTTATTTTTCAAAAATATAACTGGCAGTCCCTTCATTATAGATTATCAAATTCTACCCTTGTATATATTTGAAAAAGTATGTTCCATTTCTCTGTCATATTGCATTAAGGTTTGCAGCTAAGTGGTGCAGTGCATATTATTCTACTTCTACTTGTAATGAAAAATATTTAAATTATTCAATTAAAAAAATTGTACCAAATTTAATTTCGTACATTGTTATTTTGGTTGTACCATTCATAGGCATGGCCCATTATTTTTATAAAAAAAATCCATATCTGTCATTCCTAAAGCTTGAGTAATTTTCCAACATTTTGTTTATTAGTGAACTCCAAACAATTTTCTCATACTGAAACTACATTGAATTGTTGTTAATGATTTTCTTATAATTGTTCTTAATGACTTAGAGACAGTTGTGTTGGGAAAATTACCTTCTGCTGCCTTGCAAAAACTGTTTGCCACTGCCTCACAATCCCTATCAGTGGTGTGGATTCTGGTAACTGTATCACGAACACTATCTACAAATGTCATGTTTGGCTACTCTGAATGAGTTAAGATGAACATTTATTTTTAGGGTAATTAATTGAACAAATTTTTTTTTTTACTAAACTCGGCCCATTTCATACCAAATTCCTTTTACCAGATGTTCAGTGAAATGCAACTTTAACATGAAACATCTGGTGAAAAAACCCAACCAAGTATTGGTTTTCTCAATTGATTTATATTTCCTTGTACTTGCCTCTTGTACAAAAATATGAACCAGCTGAAACTAAAATTGTTAATTCTTCTGTTAAAATCTCCTTGAGTGTTGTAAAACCGTGGATTCCCAAATATACGAGGGCAGATAGTTTGCTCCAGGTAACAGAAAGATTTGGCGACTTAGAATGTGGATATTATGTTACTGTCGATGTTTTTTTTCTAATGCGACAAGTTTTCCCATTTTCCCATCTATGATATATTTTAAACATTGTAATTTGTATCTTTGATTAATAGGGTGCTTCTGGTCTCATGCTTGATTGTCAAATATATATTAACTATGAAATTAGTATTGTATTTCTGCTTCATGTATAATATTGTTGTTGCTAAGGCTTAGTTGATGTTCGTAGGGATAACCTCCTTGAATGACAAACATTGTTGTCAGATGATGTATATATTTGGACTTTCTGTTAATTGTAGAGGAATCAGCTTATGACCATGTCAGCATTAGTTCTATCTTATTATTTTTGGTGACTCAATTGGAGCTACCTTTGCTTGATTAAAGCCATTTACATTAACGATCCCTTCTATTCAAGGTACTCACCCATTTTTATTGTAGTTGGAGTGATGCAATATATGAAGGAGATTGATCAATTATTAGTCATTCTTTAAAAGGAATCTAAACTTAAATCATCGTCTGTTAAAAGGTAATATCAATTGATAGTTCATTTTTGATAGAAGGAAAATATTTGTTGTTTTGAGATTTCCAGTGTCACTTGAACAAACTTTATTTGACTTTTGGATTTAGTTTTGTAGACTTTATCCCTTCCGTAGAAAAATCCTTTGTTAAGCTTGGAGCTGCTTCTATTTTTTTTAAAAATCATTTAACATTACAATGTTTTTCTTCTAATGGTCTTTGGAGATGATTGATGTAAATATAGACAAATAGAGGAGGTCTTTGGAGATGATTGATGTAAATATAGACAAATAGAGGAGGTGCCATCTACTTGTAGGAATTCCCAGAAAAGTTCTATGTGAATGGAAGTAAGTGCAGAGAATTAGGGGTGAGCAATATTTTTATTTAGTAGTTGGACAACACTACATGTATTAGGATGAAAAAAAAAAACAAAGGAAAAAACAAATTTGAGTTTAGCGTTTTGATAGTAAGTCAGTTCAATAGAAGTGAATTGATTCAAATCTTGCACTTAATAAAAAAGGGCAGCCCGCGTCCTTCAGGACACTACCAATAAGCCTTTATCGTTGGGCCAAGTCGCCCTTCTGAATCTTGCACTTAATGATTATTTAAATCATCCTCTAAGCTTATTGTTAATTCTATACTCTTGGTCTGTTTTTCTCTTCCTATTTTAGTTATGGAATTGATCTTCTGTTGGATATTATTTTTTGTTTCAAAGGATATGATAATATGTTTTCAGGAAAGCATGGAATAACTGTTGTATAATTTGGTGCCACTATGTTTCCTTGCAAGGTGACAAAACTCTAGTTTTAATGGTCATTGCTATAAGTAATACACCAAGATATTTACTATAAATATGTGACCCATAAACTGTAACCATCGGCCTCAATATTCTTTGAAATGCTCTTATGTAGGGACCGAAATCATCAACCCCCGCCCCCCCCCCCCCCCCCCCCCCTCTAAAACAAAAAAAAAGTCTAAATCAGTCATCAGATGTGCTGACAATGTTTGTCACTGTGCCTGAGTTAGTCCTTTTCAACTCAATGCAATACAGAGGCATTGTTTGGAACGACTCCTCATACGAAGCGCATACTTTATGCAAAGCTAACTCGTTCGCCATATGTGCCTTCCTAGAGGTTATATGAGTCTTAAATTCCAGTTGATAATCATTAATGATCTATTGTAGTTTTAAATTATTGTTCAATTGTATTCTTTCTTCAATTACCTCTTCAATCAACTTTACCAAGGCTTGTAGCCATCTCCTGTTGGGAGGCAACTGCCATGATCCCTAAATATTGCGTACAGATTACTGCGGAAATATCTTTAGATGATGATGATTTAATAACTATACCTGCAAGATCTCTCTGATTTGATCTCAGTCTTACAGCAATTTGAAAATCTTAAGACCTTTTATTATATTCCTCTATGCTCGAACTCACACCAGAGTGTGGGCCTCTTCTGCGAACTCTCTTGCTTTCAAAAGTAAGAGTTCTCTTGTTATGTTTCCTAGAGAGTAATAGCTCATATTTATAGGCTATAATAGGGTTCTTAAGAAGGAAATAAGGATTAAGTTTTTCATGAAAATAGAAAACCCTAATTCGACCCAAATTAGAATTCTATTTTTATAAATTATAATTTAGTCAACTAAAGAATTATAATTGCACTCATGTCCTTTCTCTTAAATTAATATTTCGAGCTTTTTGTTATTAAATGCTTATTAATCTCCCTATATTAAGATTTCAAATATCAATCATTAAATAATTATTGACATCTATATTTAATCGATATCTTTATAATTCTTTGAGACTTTACACTTAACCTATTTGATTTATGAGACACAAAGTTCACCTGCAGGATTTAACATAATCGAAACTTATAAGCTTCATCGAGGGGATATCATCAATCCCTATTATGGGATGTAAAATTTGTCAATAAACTAATATCTACCATACACATTGTGTAGTCATCTAATTTACTTATGTTATTGACCTATAAAATGTTTCACTCCTTTATAAATCAAAATGCCAAACACTAAATATATGTGTTCATTATTTATATCAGAATTAAGAGTATAAACACTCATAATAACCATTTGGATGTTAATTATCTTATATAGTCAGTATAAAGACAATAAACCCAAAAGCGGTCATGTTCAATACACACAAAGCGTACTTGCATAACAAGTTGAAACTATATCATTTTTTGCAGCCAAGATAAGCCTGCTAAAACATCATGCTACTATCGTATTGATAGTATGTTCAACTCCATATAAATTGTGAACAATAGCTTATATTCTATAAGAATTGATAAACAAGTATTCCGTGTGTAAGCTGAACTCTACACACCAACTAGTTAACTTTATAAAATAAAAGACACGCACATGCATAATAAATAACAATACAACCATTTGCCCATATAAATTATTATTAAGATGAAAAGATAAATTATACTAATAAATAAATCAGTCAAATCAAATACATAAAACATATGCCTATAGTATAAATTTCCAACATCCCCGTCATTAGCTGGAGCAACGATGTGTCCCTATTTGAGATCAATTTTGACCTAATAATTGCACCAAGGAGACAAAGAACAGAAAATACTATATCGTCATTCCAATTTCATTTCTCTTCTTATTGTAACAGGGGCACTTGTTGTGATTACCGAAAGTAAAAGTTTTTTAAATTAAAATCCGTTGGTGTCAGGTGGGCCACCACATAATGGCGTGCACCTTTTTATTCTTACCGCGTAAAGCCGCGTGGCCGTTGGCTAAGAAGCCTATAAAAGTTACCATCACATCGACATCCGACTTCCTATTTCATTAGCTCTCACTCACTCTCGTTTCTTTTGTTCTCGCGCGCTTTTGGCTCCCGCTCTCGCCTTCGAAGTGGCTGTTGGTTGATTCTAGGGTTTTTTTTCCCTTCATTTCTCTCTCCTCCTTTCACAATTCTAGGGTTTTACACACACCCCTGTTGATTTTAGGGTTTCACACACACCCTGTTGATTCTTGGTTTTTTTTTTTTTTTACATCTTTCCTCTCTCCTCCACGGAAATTGAAGTGGGATTGTTAAGAATGAGGAAAGGTAGCATGTACTACGGGGATCGGTTCATCCCAGCAAGGTCGTCGATAGATTTTGATCTGGCTCTTTATCATTTAGTGTGCATGGGTTCCCAAACAAGAAAAGAGAAAGAGAAAAACCAAACCCAGCAGCCGTTATCTCTATACGGGCAGAGGCTCTCCAACACTCTGAATATGAATAGAAGCAGAAGAATTCTGTCCTTTTGGACCAACCCCAACTCCATTTCTATATCTGGAGATTTTGGAAGTGACGTCTCTGTTCAAGAAAACCCACCCAATAAAAGAAGACACATTCGCAAGGTAAAGAAAGCTTCTACTTTTCGCATTTGTTTGTGTGTTTCTACTTTGTTGGAGAATATAATTGACAATGCATGCTTGTGCTTGTGCTTGTGCTTATAAACAAAAAAAACTTACTAAAAAAATAATCATTCATATTTTGGTCAATTCGATTCGATTCTATCGATTATGATTATGGGTGGGTGGTTTTGACTCTTGATGATCCGTATATATTAAGGGCCAGGCCGGAACAATTGGATGGATAGGTCGAGATGGACTCAAAATAAATAAATTCAAAGATTTTTGGGAATTAATGCCCAGTTGAATTTTAACAAGGACTATCTGATCCTCCCAGGGGTAGGGGTATAGCTAAGATAGATTGCACAATGTCCCTAGCCTGTATGTGACGATTCTTTATTTATTATTTTTTTTCTTTTTTTTGTATCCTATTCTAGCTGATTGGGGAGATGGATACATTTTGACCAGATCCTTTACCATAGTAGGTAAGTTTGCACCATAGTAGGTAAGTTTGCCTGCTGTGTTCCAGGTCTCATAGTCATAGGATTGTCTCTTAAATAAGGCGATCCTGGAATCCATTTATCGTGCAAAGTACTTATATTTGATCCATCACCTATCACCCATGTAGTACTGTCCAACATAGACGTTTTATTAGAAAATAAATTTCTCTATAAAAGTGAGTCCTTATTCATACTAGGGCATGACGAGAAAGAGTTTTCTTGAGATATTTTTTAATAAGAATTCTAGACCATTGGGCATTTTCTGTTAAGAATTTTCCGTATAAGATCGCCATTAAATGCTTTCTCTAAAAAGGGGGGAAAAAAGATAGGTAGATCTAAATCCTTCACTCATCCATTGTTTTGATGGAACCAACAATTTCTTTACACCATTCTGCCCCTTATTTCTACTTTTAGACGGAGAAGACTACGTGTAACACCAAAATGCCAGCAAAAGATAACTAATCTGTTGGGTTATGTCTTGTATTCCGGTTTAGCCGGATCGGTCGTCTGGTTTAGCCAGAACCGAGGCTCAGGGTTAGGGGTATTTTAGTCATTGTGTATGGGTTTTCTTGGTGGCCAAGAAAGCGAGAACTATATATATTGATGTATTGTAACCCTAGATCCTGAGGGGATTGAGATGGGATCATAGTAGATGAGTTCTCTCCTCCCGTGGACGTAGGCATGGTTGCCGAACCACGTAAAACTGCTGTGTCATATGTGTGATTGCTTGATGGTGTGATTGCTTGCGTAGATCGTGGTAGATCTGTTGATCGCGGGTTGTTTCCGTTGCGCCACTTTTCCCAACAAGTGGTATCAGAGCAAGGTTGAGATCGCTCGGATTTTTTGCGATTGACGGATCGGACGAAGGAGATGTGGACGCCAAGGCCGCAGTGCTTGCTGGAGCACTCCAGGCACATGAAGACGCCGTAGGAGACCGACGCCCACTGCGGATTCTTCTGCGAGCAGTCCACGCAGACCTTGTTCCCGGGCTGCGATTGCAGATCTCGGAGGAGTCGGGAGGCCGCCATCGACGGATCTCGATCGGCAGCTGGTGGATCGGCCGGAATTGAACCGATCTGGGTCGGCTGGAAGCGGTGCCGACCGAGATCGAATGGATCTGGATCGGCAGGCCAAGAATCGGACGGATCTGGATCGTCCGGAGGTGTTTCGGACTGAGATCGGGCGGATCTGGATCGGCGAAGATATCGGAGAGAATCCCGCTGTAGTCGCCCGACGCTGCGTCGCCACCAAAGAAGCCCGCCCGTCTGCTACCGGACCGGAAGAAAAAAAAAAAAAGAACTCCAACTCACCTGTGTCGCTGCCAAGGATCGCCGGCCGCACGTCGCCTGCGTCGTCGCCGTTGCAGTCGCCGTGCCGTCGCCCGCCTCGCCGGACCAGCCACTGCGCCGGAGCCGCAGCTGCCGGCCGCTGCAGCGCAGCGTCTGCAACTGGGTTGCAGACGCAGCGCCCGCCTGGGTCGTTGAAGACGACCCAGTTTACTGGGTCGATGGGTCTGGTCGGGTCAGTTTGCCTGACCCGCGGAGAAGTGCAGCCCAGGCAGCGTCAAGGAAGGTTCCGGGTTCGGGTTTGGGTTGGGCCAGATCCAACCCGTACAGGTAGCCCAGTAGAACAGACAGGTTATCAGTTCAGGTCGGGTTGACCTAAACCAGTCCGTCAGCAGCCGGTCCAGCCCAGCGCAACAGAGAAGTTTTGGTTCCCGGTCAGGTCGGACCCGGACCCGGTTCTGCAGAAAGCCCAACCAATCAGAGTCCAGCAGTAGGTTCAGGCCAGGTCGGGTCGGGTCGACCTGGTCCGTGTACTAGAAGCCCAGCAGTTCAGAGCCGGTTCAGTTCCGGGTCAGGTCAGGTCGGACCCGAACCCGATACGGCAGAGAAGCCCAGCAGAGCAAGCAGTTCAGTTCCGTCCGGGTCAGGTGAACCCGACCCGGGTCCGTTTCAGAAGCCCAGTTTGCTAGCAAGCCGTGACGTCAGCAGTGACGTCAGCACGGTCAACAGGCAGGTTTGACCAAATTCAACGGCTGAAATTGTTTCTGCGATATCTTGATCGTCCGATGTCCGATTGGAGATCCGTTTGCGCCTACGGACTCGTTGTGAGGAGATCTACGCGTATATGGAAGAAGATGGGCTGGTCAACGGTCAACATGGATGTTTGACTAATTGGAGTGTAGAGAATGAATTCTACGATATCGAAGCCATCCGGAGTCGGATTTCAGATCCGTTTCTTCCAGCGTGCTCACGGTGACGAGATCTATGAGGTTGATAAAAGATATTGGCAGTTTGATGGGCAGAAAATTCGGGACTGAAGAAACTGACAGATTCACGATGATAGCAATGGATTCAAGCATCACGGGCCAGATCGAAGTGTTTGATGGAGAAATGACTTCAGAGATTGGCAGGATAGAGTGTTAGACTCCGTGATACAGCAATGATTGAAAAGTGTTACTTGATATCGTAAATGGTAAATTGCTCCAGAACTTTGATGGAAAGCTTAGATCCGCGTCGAAGGGATCAGGAAGGAGCGACATGCCAAATGGAAGAAAAAGCAAGAGGAATCAGAATCAGAAGGAGGTAGTGTGCAAGAAAGCTCGGATTCGGTTGACAAGGAATCAGTTTTGGTCGCTACAGGTATGGATCCGGTTGTTGATTCATGGTATTGCGATTCTGATTCTTCCTATCATGTGCTTAAGTAGAGATTGGTTTGATGCAAATAACTATCATGGTTGATGGATTTGTTCTTATGGGGGAGAATGCAACTGATGAGCATTTGAGATAAGAACGGTAGAAATCTAGATGTATAATGATGTTATTCAAACCCTAACGGTTGTGATATATGTTCCAGGATTACGAAGAATTGGATTTCTTTGTGTGCCTTATACTTCAAAGGCTGCAAGTGCACTGTAGCGGGTGGAGTTACGAAGGTGGAAAAGGGAACATTGGTCATCATGGAGGGTGAGATGGTCAGAAATCTCTACAGGTTAATAGTGTATGCTTTTTCAGGTGGAGCAGTGAAGGAGACATCCAATAATAGGGGAGGAAATCTGTGGTTCAGGTGGAGTTAGATGCGACGGATCATTGGAAGATGGATTGATGGATCTTCAATGATATCATCTAGTGGAAATCCAGGAAGCCCTAAACGGAGATGATTTTCTCGTGAAAAGGTAGTTTTGTTCAGGTCGGAGTAAGCCGGTTTAAGCATCGGGTCATTCTTAACCCGCATGTACTGTGCCCAACCCACCAGAACAAGCTAGAACAGGACAGTTGCAGATTTGACGGAAAGAACACTGGGATGGAGACAGAAGGAAGGATTCACAAGGCACCAGTGAGATCCGGATTCAGGGAGGTCTTCAGTTTTGTCTTGACGGATGGAAGTTAGGTTCATTGTGTTGAAAGGATGCATGCATGTGGCAACAAATGGAGAGCACTTCGGAGGTTCAAGACGGTGGTGTTGAGGTCAAAGGAGGCAACTGTGGCCACGCTAGGTTGTAGCGTGTGCGGAGGCGTTCCTTTCAGCGAGGTATGTGAAGTGCTGGTTCAACATGTTAGAGTGTTGAAAAGAGAAGACTGCGCCATCGGTGTAGTGACGTACCCTTCAGCAAGGTGCGTGAAAGACATTACCGGGTATCTCAAGGTGGCTCTGAGGATTTGCGGAATCCAAGCCAAGGTGGAGATTGTTGGGTTATGTCTTGTATTCCGGTTTAGCCGGATCGGTCGTCTGGTTTAGCCAGAACCGAGGCTCAGGGTTAGGGGTATTTTAGTCATTGTGTATGGGTTTTCTTGGTGGCCAAGAAAGCGAGAACTATATATATTGATGTATTGTAACCCTAGATCCTGAGGGGATTGAGATGGGATCATAGTAGATGAGTTCTCTCCTCCCGTGGACGTAGGCATGGTTGCCGAACCACGTAAAACTGCTGTGTCATATGTGTGATTGCTTGATGGTGTGATTGCTTGCGTAGATCGTGGTAAATCCGTTGATCGCGGGTTGTTTCCGTTGCGCCGCTTTTCCCAACATAATCGAAAGCTGATAGAGTTGATCGTAGATCCTAGAGAACTGCGTAACTCATTGGAGTAAAGTCCTCTTATGTTGAGGGGACTAATTCAACCAAAGTGCATCATGGACTTCAAAATCTGTTTTAAAAAAAAATGCCTAGAATAGGCCCTTAGTTAGCCAGCCTACCATAGTGGGGTGAGCTCATTTAACCAAGCCCTTAGTCAGTTGGCCCGTGGGACCTAGCTATGGTTGGCAAACCCATTCACTCAACCGACCGTAACCACTGTAGTTTGTCAAATTCCAAAGAAAATTTCCAAGATATGCGTTTTTAGTTTAGAAAATCCTAAATTATTTTCTATAACTTAAAAGAGTTCGTGTATAATCAAATACGAGAATGGTAAGAAAATTCCATTTTGTAAGAACAGATTGGCTTGTAATCATATTAGAGAAAACAAGAAAACCCTTTTCTTCTGGAATGAATAGTTGGCAACTATAAATCTACTTGTAGTTTATCTTCTATGCATTTAATGAAGAATTACTATTATCTTCTATGCATTTAATGAAAAAAAATAATATCCCCCTCTAATTCATGTTTTGAATTGAGCAAGGGAGTTTCACGTCCTATGAAGACTCCTTCATTCCATTTGGTTGTGACTCCAAAGGCTGTACATCCATGATGAATGAATGTTAAATTCAATCATAGTTGGGATCCATTATGCGGCGTTGCCACAACCCAGTCGCCCTTTTTCCCTATGCTGAGTTTGAAATATCATCCATCTCAAATGACCAATGCTCCACAATCCCCCGTATTCCTTGAAAAACTGATGGGTTAGGAGATGTACTTGCTAAAGTAGGAGCTAACAATACGATTATTTTTTATTTGACACATTGTAATTTTGTGTACATTGCATTCTGGCTTTCTATATGCTAGATGAAACCTCTATTTTTACACAAGAGTTTTGCATTCTTAATATTTATCCTAGTGTGTTATTTTTCTTAAATTGTTTCTCAGGCTTCTCGTGTATTTGATGAATCTTTTTTTTTTAACTTTAGTTTTTATTCTTAATAATTTTTTTTTCATAAGAAAGTTCTTCACTTGACTTCTCTTTTTGCTTGATTCCAGATTCCAGCGAGGATACTATTTGCTCCTGAGATTTTGGATGATTACAATCTAAACCTAATTGACTGGAGTAGTAGCAATTACTTGGCAATTGCTCTAAATAACAGGGTAATGCTATGGGATGCTACAAATAGTGTTGGTTTCGAGTTTATGAGAATTGATGGAGACATTGGCCCGGTTACCAGCGTCAGTTGGGCTCCCGACGGGCAATGTGTTGCTGTGGGGATTAGCAATTGTACCGTCGAGTATTGGGACGTGAATACTAATCAAAAGGTGCATGCTCTAACTTTTTCTCTACTTGCGTGAGTTTAATTCTTATATTATCATTTTACATCATAAATATATTTATACCTATATTGATCTTTCTTGTTCAGTGAGTGGGAAAAAAGACAACTTCATTCAATGGTGATGATTTACATGGTGTGTTGTGGTCAAAACATGGAAAGAATGAGAAATGACAAGATGATGGGTTTTAAAGAGGGTTGTTGTAGACTGTAGTCATTAGATAAGGATTTATGCCATGTTTTGAGTTGACAAGAAGGATCTAATTAGTATTCTCTTTGAAATTTAGGGATGATTTTAGAATTACATTTTTTTTATCAGGAGCTTTTCCAAAATTAAAAGATGGATAGATCACCAAAAAAGGCCTCAAATATACGAGAAGCTCCAAAAGAGTCCTACAAACCTGGAAACCTCCTAAGTCATCCATTTACAACTTTCCGTAGTACCTTCTCTTGCGTACTCACGCATGCGCAACTTGTGAAATGTATTGTAATCATGGTACACGAGTGTGCACAACTTGTAGACTTAGTCTTGAACATGCACGTGCATGAGTACGAAAGAAAAAAGTTGTATGAGGGTTCTTTTGGAGCTTTCCAAGTTTGTAGAACTCTTTTGGCTCTTTCCTGTCATTTGAGGCTTTCTTTTGGTAGTTGTCCATCAAAAGAAAAACATACGGTTTTTTTCTTTAAAAATCTGAAAAATGTAATAGGGTCTTTTTTTCTTAAATGAAGTTTTGCTATATATGCTTTTTATATATTTTATATGTGAACTTATTTGATTTCACCTCTCTAATATTGTAACCATTCGATTTATTTTACTCTTGCAGTTGAGAACTTTACGTGGTGGCCATCAAGCTCGAGTTGGCTCTTTATGCTGGAATGATTACATTTTAACAACAGGAGGAAAGGATTCATTGATAACTGACAATGATGTGAGAATAAGGTCCCACAATGTTCGAACATACGTAGGACACAAAGAAGAAGTTTGTCAACTTAAATGGTCCGACTCTGGCAAGCAATTGGCAAGTGGTGGAAGCGATGGTCTCCTCTATATATGGGACCGGTCAATGGCCTCCTTGAGTTCTCCAGCTAGGTGGCTTCATAAATTTGAAGATCATATGTCAACAGTGAAAGCAATTGCATGGTGTCCACTCCAGAGCAGTCTACTTGCTTCTTGTGGCGGTGCTGGAGATCAAAGCATCAAGTTTCGGAATGCTCAGACAGGTGCTTGTTTGGATTCTTATGATACAAGATCACAAGTCTGCTCATTATTGTGGAGCAAGAGCGATAAAGAACTGTTAAGCTCTCATGGTTCTCCAGAAAATCAACTCACATTATGGAAATACCCGTCAATGATTAAGATTGCAGAGCTTACTGGGCATACTTCTAGAGTGCTATTCACGACAAAGGTATCAAATCAAGCCCTCTTACTGCTAAATCTAAAAAAAACATGAGATGGCTTTCATTTTATTGATTCTAAGTGCTTTTTTACTTTTACTGATCTTTTCAGAGTCCAGACAATGGCATGGTAGCATCTGCAGCAGGCGATGAAACACTACGGATTTGGAATATCTTCGAGACTCTTGAGGTTGCTAAGCTCACAACAGAAACAACAATTGCAGAGCCATTTAGAAATTTGAACTACATCAGGTGAAGAGCTTGAGAAAATAGAACTTTTGGGTTTCCATGAAGGGGTATCTATTAGCATTAGTCACCCTTTGGTTTCCGCAAGTTGAATGGAGCTTTTAATTGTGCTTGGTTAATATCTTTGTTCATTGCAGATAAAATGCTCTTCTGGTCATTTGAGCCAACCCTCTCAGATGAGTAAATATGACTTTATATTTTTTTATTCTTAAAATACATTCTTAGAACCATTTTTCTTTGTCTCTATTCTTTTCATTTTTTTTTGTACACGTTTTTTTTGTGTTCACATTCTCTTGCCATAGATGGTAGCTACACGTGTCAACCACATTTTGGAACCTTTTTTTTTTTTTAGCTTTTTACATTCTTTTTGGGTTTTTTTTTTCACAGTTTCTTGCCTTAAATTGTTGGTACACTACATTTCATTCTAAAATTCTCAACTCTTTTTTATATATGTTTGTCTTGTAGTTTTCATTTTGTTTTAACGAGAAAACATCAATAGTTACATATATATTACTGATCTTTATAATGTTGAATTATCATGCATCTTCGTGATTTAGTATTTGCAAAATTATTTGCTTATAAACAAAATCTTTTTTTTAGTTGACTAGTAATTACTATATTAGTTGAGTCGATTCCTCATCAATTTCAACACTAAAAATATTTCTTTTTTAGAAACACATATAGCAAGTACTTCTTTTTCCAAGGGAAACTAACTCCTCTTTGATCACTACTGCATGGATTTTACTCTTCCTTCGTTGAAGCGTTAGATGTTGACAGAGTTGCTTATGTCTTTTCAACAATATTCTTTTGGATCTTGCCATGGAATATGGATTGCCTACTATGTTGAACCTAAGGATGTTGATTAGTAGTCATCCTGTTGTTTGGTGGAATGGAGCCTCGGAGAAGTGAAGACAATTAAGAAGTTGAACAACCGACAGAATTTTTGGGAAGAAGCCAAGGTAGTTCAGAAAAATAACAACCAACTAAAAGTTTCAAAATCTCTCAATTGGTAAGGAACGTTTGCAGTTTTGAAAGGAATACTAAATTTCTCGCCCCCAAAGTAAAAAGCAAGTGATGAAAGTGGGTTTGCCTTCGTAAGATTTTGGATACAGAGGAAGCAATGGAGGGCATGAACATTTTAAATGGACATTTGGTTCAAGCCAAGAAATTGGAGATTAATCAGTTAAATCCGGCCATATGGATAAGATACTCACAAAAGACAATTCACTGAAAAACAAAGGATTGCAAGCAATAATGAGGAACGTCCACCATAAGCAAGTCATGCTATGAGTTTTTGCCAACAGAAATAGGAAGAAATGCAAATTGTTTGAGGGAAACTGTTCTAGGTTCAAAGGGCCAAGGTAATGTCATACATTCATAGTACTTGATAGTAAGTTTTGAAACAAAAAAGGGAGTTGGCTGAAGAGATGGTTATCAAAGAAGTGCAAGAACTGGGGATATTTCAAGTATTTAGCCATATAGGTACAAGTGTGTTAAAAGTCTGTGGTCATCTTAGAAGGCTGTTAAACTTAAGTGAAAGGCTAAGAGTCATCAATGATTAATGGTGTTAGTTGTAGGGATTTGGGAACAAGAAATATGCAGAAGGCTTAAAGGTGTAATGGAAAGGCCAAGAGTCGAGCCATCAACAATTTATGTTGTTTGTTGTAGGGTTCTAGGGATATGCATTATTCTAATACAGAATCTATCATGGAATTGTGTGGAAAGAGGGAGAAGAAGCTATGTTTGAAAGAAATGGTTGGAAAGTACAGGGATAAAGTATGTTATTGGACATGTAGAATCTTCTTATGAGGGTCCTTCCAGATATGGAATACAAATTTTAGATACAATTTTATGGCTAATAAATGTAGCAACTTTTCTTTACATTTTATTATAATTTGGTGACATTATAATTTAAAGATGGCAACCACTTATGTCTTCTACGTAATTGTTACAAGCTAACGGATACTTTTGACAGTTTAGGAACTAGTTCAATGGGTATGCTCGTGCAACCAAGTAGTTGAGGATGACTGCTTTTACTAATTAGTATTCAGTAGCAAGAACGAACCTAAGGCCTATGCTATACTACAAATAGCAGAGTTCAATGCTGTTTAATCTCTTATGTGGTCCCAATTTGACAGTCATTGTAGATTAACTAGTATAGATTTTTTGATTCACTTCAGAATTTATCGAGTGCTGGACAAATTCAAACTTGCAGCAATTTATATTGATTCCAGAACTTTTAGGTCTCTAAGCCCTGGGGTTCCTGGGGTTCCCCTATTCATGAACTAGATAAACAGCTTCATGTATCTCAATTAGAACATCAAATCATGCAGGATTTTGAGCATTAAGTGGGTTGCTTATCTGTAATATTGATGTACACATCTAAGTGTGAAGATTCTTCCTTGACTGAAATGCAGATGTATTATTGATGTACAAGTCTAGTTCGAATGAGTGGGGAGATGAAGGTGAGTAAGAGTTAGTGAGTTAAAGAAAAGAGTTAAATGATAATTATTTTTGGGCATTGAAAGGCAAATGGATGTCATGCTTAAAAGCCCTATATTAAGTTTGGATAAAAATATGTGACATGTTTCCCTGAATCCCAGTTGGTACTGGTTTAATTGAAATGGAGTTGCTCTTTGTAAGCCTGGACCATCTAGAATAGAGTGAATGATTAAGAATGATAAAAGATACTTGCTCTTGCCTTTCTTGGGACCTAGTGGTTTAGGCAATTCAAATGGGCTAAGTTCATGGCTATAAAGGAAGGGCTGGTGCTGATTTTAAAATGCTTATTTTGGGACCGCTTTTGGCTCTGAAGTGTATTATTCATTTTATGCTTTCATCGGGCACATGGAGATTTGAAACAGTTGTGGTGACAGGCAATTTTCTTTTCATAGACTATTTTTGTGCATGTTCCTAGATAGCAGAATGAAAAAAGTGGATTCCTTGGCTAAAGCAGGGTTCTCAAAAATGAAGTTTAGTGGTTGGAACTAGGAAATCCCGTATCTTTGTAACTAGTTTTGTTCTGCTTTTCCATCTAGTGGTTGTCTATTGCTTTGGTAACCTTTTCTTTGCTTTACAATTCTTCTTCTTAATAATATTACATGGCATTACTTATGAAAAAAGAAAAAGGAAAAGGAGACAGCGTGAGTGGTAGATCGACAAGCAACTCAAGACCATCATGGAGTTTCACTGCTGCAGTGGCCAGTTTGCTGATATACTGAAAACTCCAGAAACCTGATCTGCATTAAAGTCCAGGTTTTGCAGCAGCAGCTCAAGAAAACTCGTAAAGACACGTAGCTGAAAAGGAGACAGCGTGAGTGGTAGATCGACAAGCAACTCAAGACCATCATGGAGTCTCACTGCTGCAGTGGCCAGTTTGCTGATATACTGAAAACTCCAGAAACCTAATCCGGATTCAAGTCCAGGTTTTGCAGCAGCAGCTCAAGAAAACTTGTAGAGACACATGGCTCAGCATCCACATGGGCCCCCTAATCCTAAAGTGTGCATGCAACAACCAGTGTGAAGATTTGATTTTGTTTTGTTTTGTTTTGTTTTTTTCTTTTTTCTTCATTGACATGTAACTTTTTTTGAATTAATAGAAGATATTTTTAATCATGTTTTATGCGGAAATCTGTGTGTCTTGTATTTCATCTGCTCCTTCCCCTATACAAACACGGTCAAGGGTTTATGATGCTTTTGCATTGTTCTAGAAATGAACTTGCAATCAGTTTCCATCCACCCCATAAGTTGTCTTAATCAACCACTTTTGATTTATCTTCAGTAGGAGGCAATGTTCTTAATATCATATGCTGAAATATATTTCGCGCATCATAGGGGCGGAATGTTAATATAATAGGCCTCTTTGTTGATTGCTATTTGTACCCGAAAATACATTAATAATCAAAAGGCTGTTTGAGAGATCATGTGTGAAACTTTTGAGGTGGTTGGTGGGCTGCAACCAAACTGTTTATGTTACATCATTTCTCCTACTTGGAAATAGTTTTGAGCTGCTGGTCTATATTTTGAGAGGCTGTCTTCGCCAAAACTACTGCTTCCCTGAGTCTCCAAACGCAGGAAAGGACAGAACTGAAATGATGGAGTACGGGTCTAAAAAGTGAGCCCCATTTTGAGTTGTAAGGGGAGAGCATGCAATTGTAAGAGTCCGGATGATCCCCTGTCCTGTATATTACACACTTCCGTGTAATGGATGTCCAAAGCTAGACCGTGCAGTCCATATAGTGGTGATCCGGTAATTGAAGATGACTGTCCAATTTCTTCACCTCCATATTCTCAAATTTTACTTCAATAAGAGCATGTGCTACCTCTAGATTAAACACATGACCGATAATAATATTAAAATTAAAAACTATGATTAGAAATACATAAATCATGCTAATCACTTATATTTTTTAATGACCTAAGGTATTTATTTTCAGTCCAGCCTTCGGACCTTTGGCGTCCGACCCAAGAGTTATTTGATTTTAACGAGTAAGGACGAATTATTTGATTTTGACGAGTAAGAACTAGTCCTTAAAATTTATAGACCTGCCAAGCATCAAATTTATTTTAAAGGTTCACACAAATCTAGACTCAAATCTCGGCAAGGAATGTTCCTTCAAATTTATGGACCCGCCAAGCATCAAATTTATTTTAAAGGTTCACTCAAATCCAGACTCAAATCTCGGAATGTATGTAAAATTGGGCTTTTTTCAGTAATTTTACTGTATCTTCTTAAGATCAAAGAAACCCAAACCTATTTTTTAATCACCCAAAAGCTTAGGTGACCCGAGAGTACGCACTGGAGCCGAATAAACCCAGCACACACCCTTCCCAACCGATGTGGGACTTCTTGATTTTTGCTGAACTTAGGAGACTGAACCTAACCTGGACCTATTTGGTTAGTAGCATTGTAAAGGCAAGTGAGCTTGATAATGAATCTTTTTTACTTTTTTTGTAAAAAAATAAATATATTTTTTGTCATTTATTGGGTGAGAATGTTGCTTTTTTTTTATTTTTTAAGAAAAGGAAGAAGTTTTGAAATTTTGTACTTTTGATATAACCCCTCATATTTTCATTTCTCTTAATGTATCTTCACTTTACTCTACTCTACTAGTTAAATGCCCAAAATAGGCTATGCTTGGTTAAATGTTTTATAAAGTGAGGTGAAGTAAAGCCTCAAATAAAAAGAGAATAAAATACAAGAGAGTCTAATCATAATGTAATTGCTTTTTGTCTTCAATGACTTGATAAATTTTTTTTCCTTTTACTTCTTTTGTTAAAAGTAGAATTTTTTTTTATTTAGTGGGTTGAGAATGTTGAATTTTTAATTTTTTAAAAAAATAATAGGGAAATTTTAAATTTTTGTGCTTTTGATATGACCCCCTCATATTTTCATGTCTATTAAATGGAGGCTTCATGGGCCTGATTGGTTTGGGCCATGGATTTTCAGTTTAGTAACCATGCTTAGTCTCGAGACTTAAATCCGGCCCACAGCCCTTCAAGTAATCACCATCCGAATTTCAAAATATTTACTCCTTTGTGCTAAATACTTTTGGCCTTTGACGGACTTTTAAGCACAATTCAATAGGCACATGCCTGGCTTCTTTTACTCTTGCACAAGAAAACAAGGTCCCAGTCCAGATCATTACTAAATGCATGGCCCAAATCCAACCCACTTAGGCTGGCCAACCCCATGGACCCCATTCAAGTAATAACATCAACAATGATTCTCCCCATGTGATTGAATATATCACTACTCATCAATTAAAACAGGAAAAGATCCTTATTGTGTCTATTACATTGCTTTATATTTAGGACAACAGAAATAAAGTTGCATCTTCTTCCCCCTAGGCAAAATAGCATAAACATTGTCATACAGTCATCTCTTCTACATAGATATAAATAAACGGTGAGAAGAGAAGGAACGAATAGAAAAGGAGAAAAAAAATTGTAAAAATTGTCAAGATCATATAAGACAGCACAATTGCCTTCCAAAAGGCTGAAAATTCCAAAGATCCCAGGGAAAACAAATGAAAGGACCAGATTTTATGATGGTGGTGATGATGGTTGGTCCTGATTCTCCTCTGGGGTGGCCTCCTCACTGTTTGACTCTTCAGTGCCAGCTTTCTTCATGTTCGCATGTTGGATGAGATGATTGTAGCTGCCCTTCTCCTTGAATAGCTGAGCAAAATGGTGCTTGCAGTAGAGGATGCCATTGAGGGCAGCATAGGAAGATGGAGTGAGGGCACAACCCCCATGAGAGCACCTGAAGCAGGTTTTATGATAGGATTCTCCTTCCACAGTCACCTGTCACAAGATTAAATTGTTACTCCTGGTTAGTAAGCTTCATGATTTTAACAAGGTTGGTACCTTCTTCTTCTTCTTCTTATTATTATTTTTTGGGCTATTCTAACAAAGGTCAGACACTATTTTCAACCAACACATTTTTATCCTCACCAAAATGGTGGGAAAATAGGTTTAAAAAGTGGTTGACCCGTTTTGAAATATTTTCATTCATTGGTCATAATTTCTTCTAATTTTTCATGGGAAAAACAGGACCTTCTCAAGATCTGAAGGAGAGGAAGAAGCAGAAGACACAGAAAAAATGAATTGTATAACAAACCTTCTCAAGTGGATAGGCTGTCTTTTGGCAAGTGGCACATTTGTCTTGGGTCCCAGAAAACATGGAAGAAACTTTGCTAGGGGTCCTAGTCTGTTAGGTGCAATATCAAAATCATATGTCAGCAATAAAGACATTGAATATGTTAAGAGGCAATTAGTCCTTCCAGATAACCACCTCTGACTTAAATAAGCTAAATCTAAAACCAAATGAGAATCCAGGTACATAGGCCTACCAGTTCATTCGCCCTTTCACCCGACTTTCCAGCTGACCTCCATATAACAACGTTAGCCACAACGAAAGGGAAAAAATTCAGAGAAAACACTAAGTCAAAAAGAAAAACAATAGATGGATGAAGATACAAAGTGAAGAGAGATCCATTATTAAGGGTGTAGAGTAACGGGCCGTTTCTTAATTGGGTTTGATTTTAGCAAAACTTAGGCCCACCCACTTAATGTCTTGATTACTACAGACTACAGACACACAAATAGTTGACTTGATTCAACCTTGGGATCAGACATCTAGTTGAAATTAGGCCTGATCCCAACTATTAGCCAGGGCCTGGTGTTGGGCCCTAAAGGATTAGAGACACATTATCCTGGGCTATTTCCAAGGAACATGAAGGTAGGGGTGACAAAATCTGACCCAATCCGCTGATTTGACTTGTTTCTGGCCTTCATAACCCAATCTGTTATGATTACAGGTCGGTCATGAGCCAGGAAAACATGATGTACATTTAAACTGGTTGCAATAGGGTTGACCCGTATAACCCACATAACCCTGATAACCCAATTAAACAGATTGGGTTAGGATCAACCTGTATTCATAAACCCATTTAAACTGTTTAGTGGCTTAATATTTTGATGCTCAGAATAACTTATTTTATATGGAATAAGATGAGCCTCTTTTGGCCTGCAACTGTTGTTTGAAATCGATTGATCTTGGTCCAAGCTTAGCTTATACAGGTTGAATTAGATGTAGGTGATGTAGGTGGGGTTGGGCTAACACACATTAGGTGCAGTTTGGGGATGTTGTGACCTGTTTTAAAAGCAAGTGGGATACGAGTTTATGTTGAACCCATAGAAACCCCTCATCAACCCGACCCAAACTGTTTGTGCCACCTACATGAAGGTCCAAAGCAGGACTCACATGTTTGGAAATTCTTTGTGAAGTTGCCTGTCTCCTTGAAGAGTTGTTCAAAGTGAGGCTTGCAGTATAAAACACCATCCATCGAGCAGTAGTTGCTCATCTGAGAATAAATAATACCATCTTGCAGATTAGGTCAGTCCAAGGCAACAAAGACCATGCCTAACAAACTTAAATCATCAAGAAGAAGAAATTTCCATAATTTGAAAAAGGCACAACTCGTTTCTATCTCATTCAAAATAATAGATATTGCCTTATATATATAGTTCTACATATTAGTACATCACAATCTGTTATACCAGAGGCACATCTGGATAATTGCAGTATTACATATTTTTAGATTTTGATATCATCAGATTTTGTTAGTATATGACATAAAATTGAGTACTAATTGCAACGTCTATGTAGTACATTAGATTCTTCTACTTGACCCTTTCTATTTTGGGTTGGGGTTGGTCCGCATTCCTGATCCAACCAATAATTGGGCCACATTCTAGTTGAATTGAGTCCATTCTAGCTATTCAACCTTACAAACTGACCCAGCCTTATTAAGGAAATTATGCCACCAAACCCATCCCAAGCAAACCTGTCAAATACGGGCTTTCCAAGTTAACACCTTCAATCAGATTAATCGACATGCAGGTTTGGATGGAGCCTATACTTGCTATCAACAATGCCCAACCTATCTAGAAGCTAGGGATGACAAAGGGTCTAGTTAACCGGGTGACCTGCCTTGATCTGCTCCTATCAAGAGCTACTTGGCAGTGGATTTGTGGGTTCAGCTTATGGTAACCTCACCACTCCCACTATGGTCATGACCAATTTACATATTTGTCCATAAAATTTTGCATACAAGGATCATCAAATTGTAGGCACAATCCCTCCTCAACGCAAGAGGCATGTTGCAGGGCAAGTTTAGTATCACATATCAGTTTTTATTGGGCAAAAACCATGTTCATGTACGTCTCACATACCACAAGAGTTCCTTTGCAATGGCTGCACTTGAAGCAGGACTTGTGATAGGAGACTCCATCTGCAGACAACAAATCGACGACGTAAACCGTTTTGTCGCAGGCCTTGCACTTGTCCAAGGTCCCAGTGAAAGACATGGTATGATAATGATCTGAAGACACCTCCCTCTACCAGAGAGCCAACTCTTTGATAAACAGACACCTGACGGTTTATAAATCAAAAGGAATACAAGCCTAGTCGTAGGACCAAAAGATGGAGACGAATGCTCCAGACCATGAGATTTTACTACTAACAATGGAGAAGTACGAGGAGGGTGGGAGAGAGAGAGAGATGATAGGCCATTGAAGTTCCTAGCTGACAGGGTCCAAGGGAGGAATGTAACTAATTCTCTGGCTATTTTAGGGAAGATTTGAAGGTCGGGTTTGGGTCGGGTCCATGGTGATTTGAAGCCGGACCTGATTAAGTTTTGGGAGTGGTAAAACAAATGATGATTAGATGATGGATACATCTTTGGATCAGAAATCTGAATGCTGATATGATTGTCCAAGGGGTCCAAATAGATTCTGTACATGGACTTTAGAGTGGTACTAATGGGCCAGGCAAGCCTGTTCCTAGTAGGCCCAGGCACCCAGCCGGTTTTCACCTTAGGTTGTAAAATTTGGGCCCGCTCTAGTTTTGGGTGAGGGCTTGAAATAAGTGATTTATTACTTGAAGCCTGACTCAGCCATGCCAAACAAGTATTGTTTGTGGTCAGCAAGTTATAGAAAACTCAGCCTGATTGACAAAGTGGTGAGCTCAGGCCCGATATTTTTAAGGTGGGATGGCTCAATGCAGGCACTGAAGCCTTTGTTGGGCTAGGCCTGGCTGTGGATTTATATTGCTAAAGTCTTCACTTTACCCATGACCACTCCTTGGGGCGGCTCCAAAATGAAATGTTGCGGACGATTTTACATTTGAAATTTCTGTGAAATGTTTGAAAGAAATAAACAAGATCAAAATATGCATATATGCTATAAACATAAAATAATAACAAAATAAAACATAATTTATTCATTTAATTTGTTGTAATAAAATCATATTATAAGATATCGATATAAAGTTTAAGCACATTCTTTACTACAATAAAGTTTAAGCTCAACTTCTATAACAATATAAGGAAGTCTAGACACATTCTCCACAATATTTTGATAATTTTGGAAATTTCAGTCAATTTCGGCTGAAATTTATATTCGGCTGAAATCAACCAAAAGTCAAACAAAAAAATTACGGCATGCATTTCATTTTCGATATCAAGGCCGAAACGGAATGAAATTAATGACTATGCCACTGAGGCTTTGAGAAATTCTTAGTTGAATGAGCAAAACTTTATAGTGAGGCTCAACTATTAAAACTTTGAGCAGCGCAAAATGATCTCAAAATCCTCTAGTCATTCAAAGTTTGATGAGTGCAAAATTAATATGACCATCAACTGGGCAAGTTGTTAACCAAGTTCATGGCGTCAAAAGGTTTGCTAGGTGATCCCAAAAATCGTGGTATTCAATTTTTTTTCTTTTGTGGTCCCTAAATATTCCTAATTATCATCATACCAAACCCAGTGTCTTGCATTAGATGGCCCTCACAACTCTAAATTACTAAATGGGAACCAACTTTAAATTATGACCTCGATCATTTGGTGGTTGATCCATTAAGAAAAAATCTCAAGTCAAATGTAAGTCACGCAAACAAAATTCTACTCTTAAGTTTTTTTTTTTTTTTTCAAAATTTTACCCCAACGGTGGGGCATGTGACCCAAGTAAAGTGGGAAGTGAAAGCCTACTATCTATTGCACTTGGTGGAGAGAGGTTAAAAACAAGTAGAAAAAAGTAAAAGGCAAACTTCCTTTTCCATCTAAATATCAATAGAGTAAAAGCTTATTTGGCATCCCTAATCTTATTTTGATGAGTCGTAAAAATAAGAGGTCCAAAGTTGAGAGAAGTTCATTCTAAGAGGGTTTACCTCAACTATTCTAAATGAGTAATCATATATTAAAAATTGTTAGAATAGGGAGGGAGAGAGAGAGCTCTTATTCATTAGATCTGTGTGTACATAATGGGGGGAGGAGGATCTTATTTATAGAATAAGATTGCTTCCTCCTCAAGCAACCCAATAGGGAAAAACCCTAACCCTTGTAATCTCTTTATCTCATGTGGGTCCCAATGTGGGCATCCACCTATGATAATATATCTTATAACACTCCCCCTTGGATGACCACCATTCAATGACAGTTGCCTCATTAAAACCTTGCAAAGGAAAAACCCAATAGGATAAAAACCAAAGCGAAGGAAAAAGAGTACAACGATCTACAGGATCATTGAATTGGTGTTGGACGTGCATAATGCTGCCTCGTTAAAACCTTAACTAGGAAAACCCAGTGGGACAAAACCTAGAGAAGGAAAAAGAGTACAGCGCACATATGTCCTGGGTATCATACTTCAGGATGCCTCCCCTTGATTGACTACTCCCCCTGATGATAACATCTTTGTACATAATTCAGCATGTCAATCTCGTATACAATTTCTAAAATACTGAGTTTTGGCAAAACTTCGTAAACTGATCAGTCAGGTTGTTGCTTGAACGAACTTGCTTGACTTCAATCTTGTTATTTTTCTGAAGCTCATAAGTGAAGAAGAACTTTGGTGTAATGTGTTTCGTCTTGTCATCTTTAATGTATCATTCTTGAATCTGTTGAATACATGTCCCATTGTCTTTGCAAATAATGCTCGGAGTACCTGTACTAAGAGGTAATTGACAAGAACTACATATATGCTGAGTTAAAGATTTTTGCCATACACATTCCCCACTGGCTTAAAAATCTCAGCATGGTTAGAATAAGTAGCTATCAATAGTCAATTTAGTAGAATATCAAAAACAATGATGGCAACCATTAAGAAACATACAACATGTCATAACATTTGTATAATACCAATCCAAAGCTTTGGTGCAAAACTATATATGGGAAGCATATTTATAAAGAGTGAAAATCTCATTAGAACTTCTCTCGATCTGCGGGTCGAGATAAAATAGTCAATAGTTTTCTCGAGCTCTTCTGGAGTCTCGATTAGATTTATAAACTTCTACTATTATAAATCCATTTAAGGATTGTATAAACAGGAACAGGCAAATGGGATTGTTTTCATACTCTTCCTTAGATAAATATCCACTAAGACGATTGTACCATATTCTTCTGGAATGCTTCAGGCTGTACAATGAACGTCTTACTTATATTGAGTACGTACTCTCTGACTTTGCTTCAGGCAAAGCAAATCCTTCTGGGATTTTCATATATATAACTGTGTATGTTTTCAATCCCAAGTTTCTACAGGAAACCTTATATCACAAGTTTGCCTTTCGTTCATTTTCCTTACAAACACCCATTTGTAACCTACAGGGTTAACACCGTTTGGGGTTTGTACTATAGGTTCATATATACCACGTCTATTTAGAGACTGCAATTCCTCAATGACATCTCTCTATTTTGGCCAATATATTCTTTGTCGACATTCATTTATAGAACGTGGTTTTATATCCCAAACAACATTCTCAATTAGTTGTGTAGCTACCGCATATACAAATGCGTCATCGATGATAATTTCATTTCTATCCCATCTCTCTCTTGAATAATTATAAAGTATAGAGATCTCTTTATTTATTGGGTACCCATTGCCTCTTCAGGGGCTTCCAGAGTCTCTTCTGGGACTCATGTCTCTTCCGGGACATTAATTTCTTCAGGAAATTTGGAGAGAGTGGATTTTATCATAAACTCTTCGGGAGTATACCTCTTCTGGAGTATGATTGGGATATGATTGCTCATTTTTCCTCTTCTGGGGAGCTGAGTCCTTGAAACCTATAAGTCTACCATGCTTCTGGCATGTGTAGATTCATTTGCTGCCATATTTGGACTTTGTTCTTCAGGAACATTAATTCGTACTTGTCCTACAGGGACATTAATTCGTGCTTGTGTGTTCATAGCCGATACATGTGACCTAGTCACTTTTGCTGCATCATTAAAAGCATCAAGGAATTCGTTTGTAATTAAGTGCACAATTCTCCGTACTTCATTCTCACATTGTGAAGTACATAAATCTAGATGAGATTGAGTGGAAGTATTCCACATTAATTCTCGCCGTTCTTCAGGAACGGATTGTTCTTCAGGAACAAAGTGTTCTTCAGGAACTCTCTTATCTCCTCCTAACGGCGAGAAGACTATCTCATCAAGATGACAATCAGCAAAAACGAACAATGAATATATCTCCTGTCATTGGGTCTAGATATCCATTAATTAGGGTGAAGTATAACCAACATAAGTCTACGTTCTGAGTTCATGCAGGTCATAAACCTACGCTATCAAGTCTTATAAATTTAATAACATGATTAAGGATGTGTAGCCTAGGTTTAATAATATGTGCTAATGGGCGGGATTAGATAGGTTCACAAATGTCACACAATATCCTTTGCGAAAAGGATGGTCAATAGATGGTACTCTAAGGAGTACGTAACAGAAGTATCAATAATTTACCAGAGCATAAGACCCCTAGGATAACAAGCTTCTGGCTTAACTTTGTCGTTTTGCTCATAATCGAATATGATTCGATTTTAGAGATTGTCTTGTAATATAACTCAGAGATTGAAGGAGAATGCACTTAGCTTTTCTAGTATTAGCTTCTGGCTGTCAATACTAGTAATGATGTACAAATATTATTAGGTAGACTCTTCAGGAGCATTTAAATATTTGTATGGATACAGCTATGATCGATGCCGTGCACGAATGAAACACTAACTCAGAGAAAACTTCTGGTTTTTTCAATGTAGTGTGTTTTGTTGCACTGTCTACTGGACAGATATTATCCTCAGCTTCATGCATTCCATGAGCCATAGAGCAAGTAATAAATTCACATAACTAGGTAATCGCATTGCAAAAATAAAAGTAAGAACAACTAAACAATTCAGCATTCAAAGCAAATATAACATAATATACGGGGGATTAAAAATAAGTCCTAGCATTCAACAAAATATCTAAGAACTGAACTCAATGTTCAAACTCATAAAAATAGTTGTAGGTCTTCCAGACCATGCTTGGTGGTTCGCCCAATTTCCAAACAAAATGCCTTCTCAATCACCTCTCCTGGGGTGGTTTATTTCATCTCTACGGGAGAACATATCAGATCGTGCTGATAACGTGTTAGAATAGGGAGGGAGAGAGAGAGCTCTTATTCATTAGATCTGTGTGTACATAATGGGGGGAGGAGGATCTTATTTATAGAATAAGATTGCTTCCTCCTCAAGCAACCCAATAGGGAAAAACCCTAACCCTTGTAATCTCTTTATCTCATGTGGGTTCCAATGTGGGCATCCACCTATGATAATATATCTTATAACAAAAATGCATTTATTTTTCAAACCTCTCTATTTACTTTAACTTCTGGACAAGCAAAGATTGAAAATAGAGATGCGAAACATGAGCTAAAATAGGGATCATCTTTTAACCATCTTTTCACTTATTGTATATCAATAAAGTATAATATAATTTTATATCACATCAAATAAATTTTTTATATTTTTATTAAACAAATCAAAACAAAGGCTATTAAGGCTGGTTATTGAAAATCCTAATCATTGGATGTAAATGGGCATCACGATATTCATTGTTAATTTCAATTCTATCATGACTTGGGTCAAGCCTCTAAAATGCATTGTTTTGTCCGATTCGGAATTTAGGCGAAATGTTTAAAAGAAATAAATAAAAATCAAAATCTGGAAAAAAAATAAAAAATAAAAAATAAAAAATAAAAAATAAAAAATAAAAAAATAAAATATAATTTGTACATTTAATCCCTTTTGTAAACCCTAAACCAGATGCCACTTCCATTTGTAGGCGTCCGATCTGATCCAGACCTCTCTTCTATTCCTCCTTTCCTTCGGTTTCTCCCATCTTCTCGTGGAGGATCGAGGTGTTTTTCTCTGATCCGACTTCCATTTCATCCGATCAGCGGTTTCTTCTTCTCGATCGAACCACATGGACGAAGAATCACAGCTCGATTGCGAAGCAGTTATCCCAGGTTTGCTGTCTCATTCAATTTGCTATTGACTGAATGATTTTGCCTCAAATTTGCTCTTGATTTCATGTTTGTGCAACTTTGTACGTTTTAGACGCATTGGATGATGGTGATTGGTGTCTAAATCAACAAAGATGCTTGTGATGGACATGGTGGAATGAATGCATGATGATTCACTAATTTCTCCTTATGCTTGTTGCCACTACACTAATCAAATGTCATTATCTCCTTCAGTAACAGGAGGATCTAACAGGCAAAGAAAGAGACTTAGGACAGTCATGAGTATAAGAATCTCTGCCAGATTCTAGTCCTTTGGATCACACATGCATGAAAAAAGCATAAGCATACCTCACCTAGATAACTGGGGGAAATAATACCAGCTCCCACCAATTTTAGAGACCCAATTCGCTGGGGGCTGTGTTTCTACTACCTATCATACGTGGGCTCCCCTAAAACTATGACGCACTCGCACCCGTACCCAACACATGCGCACCCGTATCCGATACTTGTGCCGATACTTCATTTCTAATGTGTTTGACTTACTTTCTCGAGAGGCGCACCCGCACCTGATATGCACCCGTATTCGATATTAATGTTGAGTCCTAAAACATAGTCTACTATGTCCACTTGCCTTTTCAACTGTGTTAGAACTATAAATATGTAAGTATTCGGTTTGTAATCATTTATGCTTTTAAGGACCACAGTTGGGACTTGGGATGATTGTGATAAACATAGATGGGGAGAGCATCCTTTTAGCTACATGTAGAATTTGTTAGAATTATATTGTTTACGTAGGATGTAAGGGAGAAGCCATCTTCTATTCACCTTTGATTATGAGAAATGGTGTAATATTTGACAAAAACGAAAAAGATGTATTAGATTTGAAAAGATGTTATAGTGACCTGTTTCCCAATTTCCTGATCATCTTGATCTCTCTGTCTTGCCCTCACTTGATGAAAGATCTATGCAAATCCTCACTTTTCTACTCGGATCAGAACCTCTGTTATGCTGAAATCCTTCCACCAACTGAGGTATTAGTCTCATTCTCCTCATTTTCTTTTATTTTTAATGCTTTTACGTCTTTTTTAATATTGCATTAAAACATTTGTTTTCTTATAAAATTTGCTCATTTCAGGTCAGAGCAAGAATTGAAGTGGCAGTCCTGAAATTTCTCAAGACCTTGAATTCTCCATCTCCAGCCATAAGCAATCTCTCTCTTGTTAGTACGCCGCACCCACCCACACACACAAAAATAAATAAATAAATCAATAAAATAAAATAAAAGAATAATAATAAGGGTCAAGTAATCAGGATAGTCTCATTGCTGCTAAACAGTTTGTGGACCCCACACAGTTGGCCCTCCAAGGTCTATACACACTGAACAGTTTCTGTACACAAAATCATTTCTTTTATTGCAAGGTAATGTCATGCATGCTGAAGGAAGACTGTTAAGTGTTTGCTGTGGTGTCTTAGCATGAGTACATCAATATCAATCTTCCGAACTGTAGTCCCCGCTGTGGTTGAAGTGCAACCTGAAATAAACGCTCAGAACATCACAACAGATGATTTCTTTCATTGAACTCAAACTTCCTGCTGTTCAATAGCCATTGTTTAGCTGATCATGATTCATTGATCAGCTTGTTATTGGGGTTAGCCATCCTCCATTTGGAATGGGGCCTGTTGTTTGGATGGTCTGGTGTGATGCATCCTGCCAAAGGTGGAAAACACAATAAGAATGCATTCAAATGATAGCTTGGGCCATACAAAGCATCACTGGGTGGTCTTTTTCTTTTTTCTTTTTGAGAGGTGCATCGTGCGTGTGATCTTACTCTTCCTTTACTAGAACAGGTAAGTCGGAGATCTAATAACAGCCGATTCCGATGTGGGCTGTTGGGGGATGTTTCTTCAGTCTTCCTCTCGTATGCCTTCTGCACAAGGTCTTTCATGAGGGCCAATGTTGCCAAGGCCTTTATTAGAGGTAACAGAACCTCATCCTTTTCTTCTTCTCTTTTCGACATTCATTGATTCATTTTTCCTTGTGGCTGCTTTTGTTAAATGCATTTTCATTTGTTTCTTATAAAAATTCATTCATAGTCTTTGTTTAGTCTGAACTGGATGATTAGCTTGACGGGTTTTACCCCTACAGTTTGGAAAGTCATGGAACTATGCTACCAGATCCTGATTCAAGAAAAACAGGTCACCCAAAGGGAACTCTTCTATAAACTAATTTCTGACTCGCCAGATTATTTCACCTCTCAGGACCAGGTTAACAGAACTGTGCAAGGTTATTGCCCCTGCATTTTCTTTTTGTACATTTCTTACCTGCAATTTATTATCTGTTTTATCGTCCGAGCTAATTTCTGGGAGAAGTGTTATTTATGTCTTGGATTTATACTGCAGATGTCATTGCCTTGGTCCGGTGCAGTCGCCAGAGTCTTGGAATTATGGCGTCTACCAGAGGTGCCGTTGTTGGGCGCTTGTTGTTGCGGGTATTTTTTTGTTCTGTCTTTTTTTTTTTTTTTTGCAAAGGTTTTTTTGTTTATATATTTTAAAATTTTTACCATCCCTCCCCACCACCCCCCCAACCCCCCGGCTCGCTTTCTTTTCACCAGCATGCATCCTTGTATCTTTTTTCACTCAAGAAGTCTGGTTTTGCTCATCATTCATTCTTTTATTATTATTATTTTTTATGTAGCCCGGCTTTGTGTTTTTTGGTTAGTGTGGCCCAGGTGCTTTCTTTTGGGCAGCCCATTCTATGGGTGGCTTTGGGTTAGCTCTCTCTTGGTTGCATCTCTGGTTGGGATTGCAAGTGACTGAGAAGTCTGCCCAATTCTTTTGTACATTGTGTATCTTTTCAGAAAAAAAAAAACAAAAAAAGGAGTCTGGTTTGCATTTGGACAATTATGTTTCTGTGAAATGCAAAAGTAGCATAAGCTACTTCCTAAAATTTCGAATTTTCAATATTTATTTCATGTATAAACTTTGGTAAATTTGAAAATGTATAAAAAAATACAACTGCTCCAAATCCATATTTAAAATAGCATCCATCAAGAAACACACATGCTACATTTACTAGGCTGGTCTGAACTTGACTTACAAGAGGGGAGAGAGTATAGGACAATCCCTTGATGGTTTTTCATGTAAATATGCTTATTGCGGTTTAATATCTGCCTGATTTGGTTGGACAATCACTTGATGGTTTTTCATGTAAATATGCTTATTGCGGTTTAATATCTGCCTGATTTGGTTTGAAACATTAAATAAGGAACCGAACCAGGAAGTAGTGGACTGTTCTGTCCTTGGATCTTCTGGATATGCTGTTACAGGAGACTCGAGTTTGCTGCAGAAATTGGATTTACATTCAGATGCTCGCTACATTATTGTGGTGGAAAAGGTTTTTGGCTAATTTTATTTTTGAATCATGAATGACACCGATTTTTCCGTTAAGATGCTGAGAGATGTTAATGGCTTTTTAAACATTTTTGGCTTTTGTTATTGCTCAGGATGCCATTTTCCAGAGACTGGCTGAAGATCGCTTGTTTGATCAAATCCCTTGCATCCTGATAACTGCAAAAGGATATCCAGACATGGCTACCAGGTAATAGTAATCTGTAAAAGGACTTAACTGCATTTCTTTATTTGAGTAAGATGATCTATAACTTCAAATGTTCCACTGTTTTCAAAGGGACAGCATTTACCGAGTATGTTTAAGGTTGCCTGTGGTGGTCAAACAAGATTTTCACACGTGATATATGCAGTATATGTTTATATTGATTGTAATCACAATGGTGAGAACTTAAAATACACTGCTCGGATCTGTCAATGTGAAATTCATATCAGTCAATACAAATTTTATGGATTTAGAAATCATTTTTAATATGATGGACAATGCCAAGTCATTGTCATAGAAAGAAAATTGAAGCAGCATAGACTTACAACCTATATAACACTGACATGAGGTGTCCAACATAGCAACTGCAAAGAAGCTCTTTTGCTAGCACATCCATAGGTTATGGCAATCCATATGTTTATAGTACATATCAATTATTTCTTTGGAAATGCATCTAATAGGTTATGGCTATGCGGGTCTTGTGGGAAGAAAGGATTCCAATGAAGCTGTGATCTTGGCTATGTATGAGATTTTGTGGATTTTCAATGCTGGTTTTCAGGCCAGTTATTAGTTGCTGCTGATTTTGAGAGGGTAATTGCTTTGTTAAGGAGAGCGGCTGTTAGGTTTTTGTAATTGGCTAATTCATGGGTTGAACAAAACTTTGGGCCCATTGAGTTATATTTTTTATTTCTTATAGAATGGACTGAAGTTTGCATCGCCAGAAGAGCTGAAGTGAAGAAATAAGAAAAACAGGGTGTACCCGATCGATTGGACCTGAGGCTGGGGCGATACCCGATAAATCGGACAGTTACTCGATCGATCGGATGATGACCTACTTGTTTTGGAATTCTTTTTTGTTTGTGTCAGAATTAGTAGTTCTTATTCTACAAAGAGTATTCTTATGAGGCACAAATTTGGAGTTATAAAAAGGGATTCTCTCTCAACCCTAGGGCATCCATCTCCATAATCTAAATTGAGATTTCATATTGGAGATTCCTTTTCTCTAGAGCTTTCATTGAAAGATTGTGCTAAAGCTTTGGACTAGAGAATATTACTAATTGCTTTTATAACTCTTGTAGAAGATTGAGAGCGTTTTGTACATTCAAGTTGTGGTTTGATCAAATAGAGAACAGTGCATGCAAAGGAGTGCCGTGACAGAAGGAGTTGAGTAAGAAGAACTCGGTTCTTAGGTCGAAAGAGTTACTTGATAAGGGTTGTGATTATATCTTGTAACTATTTGCATTTGCTTGATAGGTGATCCTTATTGGATTTGTGGTTTTTTACCCGATTGGTGTTTTCCACGTTAAAAATCTGTGTGCCTTCTTATGGTGGTTGATTGGTTGATTTACTTTTATTATTCCACTGTATATTGTCTGTTAATAATTAATTGATTGCAATATAGAAATCACATACTTGGGAGCACCTTCAAAACTTTCAACTGCAAACCATGGGCATTATCTTTCATTGTGAGAGGGATTTGAGAGCTGACTCATGAACCCATTTCCTTTTTGTAATGTATTTCTACTTTGTCTCTCTAAGCAAAAGGTTTTGGCTTTAGCCAATACAGTGTCCGCAGATGTATTTTAAAACCACGATGTAAACATAACCTAGAAGAGTGGAGCTTGATGCATCTTAGAACCATTTAGTTCTCCTAGCGCTGTTTAACCTATGAAGGCTGAAGGCGCTGAACAACTTGATTTTGGTGGCAGGGGATAATATACTTGCGGCAGGGGATAATATACTTGTGGCATATATTTTTTAGCTCAATCAACATACCAAGATTCATTTGACAAGTGATCTGAGAGAGTTCTTACATTAATGGTATTTCTAAGACTAACTGAAGATGGGAGCCTATAGAAATTCTTTAATGGTGTTAATGAAGTTTCCCTTCGGACAAGTGCGCCCATGCACACTATGAATGGGAGTGTCTTGTACCACAAAAAATTTATCTGCATTTCTTCATGTGCAACTGTGTGATGTTCTTTTTATGTACATAGGAACTCTGATGCCTAGATGCACATACATGGATACAGGAGTGGAGATGCAATTCTGCACTTTGGAAATTCTGCACTGATACAGCTAGCCTATCCATAACCTGAGATTTCATAGTTTATATTCAAATTTATATGAGGCAATGCTTTTCATCCTCAGAACATTTCTCAATTAATGAAACTATCATTGTTTTCTTTTCTCTCAACAACTTCCTTGTTGAAAAGTAGAAAACCAATAGAAGCATATGAAATGGCAGATTTAGTACAGCGGGATATAGTAAAATTGTGCTTAGAAGCACCAGTGCGGTATCATGTATCAGTACGAGTGTTGTATAGCTTGACATGGGTATGCAAGTCGTATACAAGTGTCCACGTATCAGAGCACAGGAACACATCCCAAGTTCCTCTCCAGGTTTCGTGTATTGAATTTATTCACATGGCAGGGCATGAGGGCTTGCATTTCTTTGCATATTTTATTTGTCTTCCATCATTATAACTTCTCTGAAAATCATTTGTTCTTTGGCTTGTAAGTGATACTTGTTCTTCCACGGCATGGCCGCTGATCTTGATTCTGTTCCTCTTGAATTACCTGAAATAGGTTTCTTCTACATCGACTGAGCAAGAGTTTTCCAGACCTTCCAATCTTGGCATTGGTTGACTGGTGAAATCCAATGGACCCCTGGGTGATTTCTTTCCTTCTGGTTTTTGTTAAGCCTCCTTCCATATTTTGAAAATTTTTAAGGAATCCGGCAGGACTGGCCATATTATGCACCTACAAATTTGGCAGCATTGGAATGGGTTTGGAGGCGTACAGATATGGTACCTGCTACCATTGTCATTCTTGAAATCATCCTTTCCTCAAATGTTACCTCATTAGCATTCGTGTCATATCAGCTTGCAATGTTAAGTGGCTTGGATTGCGTGGGGATGACCTACAACTTATACATGAACATGCATTGATTCCAATGAAGCCACGCGACTTTCAAATAGCTCAGAGTTTGATGTCTTCCAATATGTTACAGGTATGTTAGTATCAAACATGTCAATCCAGAGGCCTGATTCATATGATTCTGCTATCAGTTTACACTTAACTGATGAGCAGACAAACACAAGCACCATCCTGCTCAAGTAGGAGATCTTTAGTTGATAAAAGGGGCCTTTGATATCAGTTTGAGGTTGGGCAAGTAGGTGTAGTCATTAGCTTTCTGTCCGGTAAATTTCCAAAGGCTTGTCATGCAAGAAGCATCTCCACTGTTATTTGTACCTCTTTATCATACACTTTTCCATTCTGTCCAACATCTTGATCCCTGATGGTTTAGTACTATTTCTAATTTTTCTTCTTTGATTTGAAGGACAAATACCAAGAAGAGTTGACATTGATGGTTGAACGCGGCCAGAGGGTAGAAATTGAAGCTCTCTATGTCCATGGATATGATTTCTTATGGAAGTACATCGTTAGAAAGATTGTACAAACCGATTACATCTGAGGGTAACTCACACTAGCACTTGTCCTTTGCAGCAAAACTAGTTCATTACCTATTTTAATTTTCTCAAGTTTTTACATATACATTTCGGTTATGCAGTTCAAATTCGAACTCATGATCCGGAGCATTGCAAAGGAAAATGAAACTTGATGAAAGAAAACAATGCAGGAAAGAAGAAGTTCAACTGCTTGAAACTCGATGAAGATGACTGTATGTTGAATGAATGAAATGAGATTGAGATCTGTTTTACATGTGGTCTCAATTGCCGGTTTGAGAAACGGATGCAAGAATTACCACTTTTGCCAGAGTTTGATGATTGACAATCAATGCATTGAACAATTTTTCAGATTTTCTTAATCTTTTTTTTTTTTTACCTAATCATTAGGGTTCCCATTGACTGATTTTTTGGTGGATGGAAGTTAGAATGTAAATGAATGGAACTTTGCAGTAGAACTTTCTTGGGATGTCAATGGATACCAGTTGCTCACTTACCCATAGGTTCCATAGGTTCCAACGTGAAAAATCAAGGTGTGAACCCTCTTTTAGGATCGGTTCCTGGTCCAAGCTTGTCCATTACCTTGATTAAGGTCATGGGTTCAGGTCTTTGGTTCTATGTTAATGAAAGGGTCCATTTGGCAGCAAGTATTACAAGCTTTGGTAAGCTTTGATAACACTTTCCTATTTGAATTAAATTAGTATTTTTTTTTTGTTGCTTTTGTTCTCGTTGGTTTAGTATAATTAGAACTCCTTTCCTGTTATGTTTCTATCAAAAATCATTTCCTTACCCTTTTTTTTTATTGGTAACAAAACTTGTATTAAATAAAGGGATAATACATAAGGAGAGCACCACAAAAAGGTACAAGAGACTTATACCCAAACCCTCATCACAATTACATGACAAAACTCTCCCAAGTAAAAGGCCTCTCAAACCCCTGTCTAGCTAAAGCATTAGCCATAGAGCTAGCAGACGAACCTAATCTCATGATAAAAGACAACATTAATAAAAGAGAAAAGAAATCAAATTTCATTAAAAAGAAATTAAAATTTCCATGGAATTGCCTTCCGCTTAGAAACTCAAGCAATAGCATTAGAAAAATTACTTTTAACAATAAGGTCACCATCATAATTACTATTACGAAAAATACCTCCAATGCCCGCAGGACCTGGCTTACCCCTCACCGCACCATCAACATTGAATTTAACAACTCCAAATGGAGGAGAAGACCAAGGCATGGACTTCTTCACCTTAGAAGGATCACACCCGATGCAAGCTTCCCAATAAACAATAATATCATGAAGGCTAAAATTAGAAAAATTTTTCCTAATCAAGGCCCACTTTGCTATCCTTAAGGTGATTGTTTCAATCAAATTCTAAGATGATGAGAAAACACCTTTGAATACTCTTTAATTTCTTATCATCCAAATGGACCACAAAATAGCTAAAGGAGAGATTCTCCAAAGAAAATAATTGCACTTGCCAAAATTAACTTCTAACTAAGCTTCTGCCATCCCCTCAATTTTCTCGAGACAACATCAAAGGACACCACATCTTCTACTGAAGTAGGCCCAAATGCTGGAAGCAAACTCATATGTACGTTTATCCGAGCATGATTTTTATGTGAGTTATTATTAGATGGGATGACTTTTCATTGGTTAATATGTCCATGTTTGGCCTGAGATACAATCCCAATGGCCACCTCTTAGATGGGACACAACCTGGAAAATAATGTGCTACAAAATCACAATTGGGGTTATTCACTTTTCATCTGCAGCTTAATAATATAGGAAAGTTTTTAAATAAGTCCTCAAGTGTTTAATTTTTCTTTTTCAAATAAAGTTCAAGTTTTCCATCAAACTTTCAATTAAAATTATGAATAGAATAGTCTTTGCTCATTAGAATTAAATGACCTCCGAGATCGAGGCCAAGGTCTCAAGGTTGGGTTGGCCAGGATATCTTCAATATAAAATAAAATAAAATACTAATAATATGGTTTAATCACATAATTAACCAAACAATTAATCTTACGCTTACAATGGGATCAACTCCTATTTGTATAAAATTTAGAAATATTAAAAAAAACAAAGAGAGCAACCACTTTGGGCGGTTTGGATTCACCGTGACTTCCGCTCCCCTCAGTCCCCTGACTCTTTGGAAGCATGAGTTAGCTACAGAGGATCCAAACTAGGAAACATGTCACTGTTCACTCAACTGCCATCCATACCATTCCAGGTCCAACTTTTGAAATGGGTCCACCGATGAATGTAGATACTGGATTACACTTGCGGCTATTATAATATGATTGCTTTCCTACTTCTATGTCGTTTCCTAATTGAAACTAACATTCTATTTTCTAACAACGGTCAAATAGTCTACTGCAATAAGTAGTTTAAATTTCAACTCCATAGATAGGCTACAATATACTTTCTATTCTTCCTCTTGCAATCTATAAATTACTTTCTATTCTTCCTCTTGCAATCCATTCATCCACTCTCTCTCTCTCTCTCTCTCTCTCTCTCTCTCTCTCTCTCTCTGCTTTTACATTTCTTGGGTTTTGTTTTCTCTCGTTCTTCTACTCTCTTACTAAACCGGAACCCTCTTCACAATTCACATTGCAAGAATCCTGCATCTTCTTCTCCAATGACTTTCTATGATTCAACCCCAAAGATGAGCCCCTCAAAGGTCGCGCTTCAGGAGCTTCTTCATCAGCGGCGGTGTCCTCCTCAAATTCCATACGTCATTCTTGAAGATGGGGATTATCACCTTCTTTCCTGTTCGTTTGAGAAGCCTTGTTTCTTCTGTGACGATAAGTATTCCACTCCTGATCCTGTTTACTGTTATGGAGTTTTGATGGGTGGAATTCGCCAAGGCAAGCCTGGAACTGTAATGCCAAATTACAAGGTTTCTTGCGCACAAGACCATCACAACAAGAACAGCAACAACAACAAGAAGATGTAATTGTCTCCGGAATTCTCTCGTATACAAGAGGATGATGCCAATCATGACCACCAAGATCTTCCTTCTTGTTCCCACGATAACCCATCTTTGGTAGGCGACCACAAGGGTTCTTCTTTTCATCAACCAATGGATTCTTGGGAAAGCTCAAGTGCCAGTTGCTGATCGTTTAGGGCCACATCCAAGATTCCAAGATTACTAATCGATGATGATAACATCCCTTTTGGGTGGTACAGTACTGATGTCTTTTTTTATTTGATGTTGTTACATTACATAAAAATTTTTTTTTTTTTATGTTGTATTCAAGATTCCAAGAGTTCTTTCTCTTCTTTTTGTGAGGCATGAGAGGATGTCTTTTGGTTACAGTTGAATGTGTTCTGAATCTGGATATTATCAAGACGATAATCGATGTCTTTGTGATTAATCTTGTTTCAATTACATGAAAATTATAGAGTTTATATTGATTATATCTTGTTCTTTAAATTAATCTTGGACATCTAGCCATTGGTTTCTTCTCTTGTTGAATGAGTATGATCATGAGCCTAGGCTGGGGTAGGTTGCAGGGCAGGGAAATGTGGAGATGGCCGTGGGATTACATGGATGATGGGAAAAGGTGGGTCTGCAGGTACAAGTAGAGCTTCTAAAATCTGCCCCACTCAGACATGGATATAGCCCCTGAAAATGTCCATGTGGGTTGGGCCTGAACCTAACCAGGTGACAGTTCTAAGCTTCGCCACTCTTGGTCACAATGTTGGACCATTGCGTTTGTCAAAGCCCGGCTTTGGGCACTATTTCTAGAGTGAAAATAAAGGTGAAGCTTAAATGTGGTTGAAAATTTAATAGAAGTTTATAGAAGCCAAGCATTACAAAAGATGAATACAGTGGGAGGAGATGGGTAGACGTGGATGCTGTTTGGATGTTTAGAAAAGGAACACTATAAAAGTCATCATAAAAACTCGGTGGCCATTTTTTCATTTATGAATTCATAGAACCCATTTTTAATATTAGTCTTGAACTTGATGGTTACTTTCGAATTTTTTTCCCCAAAGTTTGTCAAGACCTTTATCTAAAAAATCTCAAAATTTAAAAAAAAACTATCCTAATCCGCATGCACTTTGGACATTAATCATTTTTGGATTTTATCACTAAAGTTAAAACAATGTATTGATTTGCTTGATTACATATTTTTTTAACCCACATCCAAAGCCTTTTCATCACCATGACTCTTTTGATCATAATGCAATTAGGTGGGCTGATATACTTGAGTTGATTTATGATATACAAAGGGTATTTCTATCGTTTTTAAATAAAAATTTATAATTGTTTCACTATTTGACTAGGGTGGTTTATTCAAAATACTGGGCCATTTTGAAGTCATTTGAAAATACAGAGGTCTTTTGTTGTAAAAATCTCAATTACCTAAACAAATGAGAAGAGGGGCCTGCAACCAAACTGGATCATGCCTGGTCATTACTACTTGACCGCAGCTACGGATCCGAACGGGTCTAATCCGAGGTGGAGTCATAGAAAATGGAATCCGGTTTCAGATCCAAGTTTAAAATATGATGTGAAGTGTAATAGTATAATTAAATAAACCAGCTTTAAACAGTAAATAATTAAAGCTAAGTAGGCTTTGAAATAAATATTGAAAAGCTCATAACGTGGACTCAACTCGCCTTGCTCTAAAATATTGACTCGGAGATAGTCAACTCAGCGACTAAATCACCAACTTGAAACTTGAAGTATTAATTACTTTAGCTCCAAAAATGTATTAATTAATTACATTTGACTCAACTGAGTTTACCCTATATTTGGTTTGATCTTTTATTAAAACCAAGTGGCTCAATGGAGTCAAAAGTCCAATCACCATGTTTTCCAACCTTGTCTCAAATATGAAAGCAACGCAAGCCATATATCTTTACATACTTTTAATATGTGAATTTAATCGTTTATTTTTTACCACAGTAAATACCCTTTACATACTTTCTTCTTGATCTGGTTATTTTCATTTCATTTTATCAAAATGCCAGTTTGGATGAGTCTTTCGTTCATGTAAAATGAACAATAAATTCAATACAACACCGTTTTTACTCTTTTTTTTTTTTCATGATTTGTTTGTGTTGATTGGATTAGACCCTGACGGAAACTGCAGGGTCCATCTTTTATGGGCTGATGGTGTTGCATCTCATTATCGGAACCTACATTATTTCTTGATGTCATGTGGATCCATGTTTTCGAGGGCATGATAAACCCATATTTACGTAATGCTAGAATAAATATGGTATGGCAATTCCGATCATGAATTTAGATATCAGCCGAAAATCTTCTCTCTATTCCCTAATTAGCTCTGGATATATCGAATGAATTTATAGAGACTGGATGTAACTCCCAGTCAAAATCAAACGTTACTGGTCAAAATTAACTTCAAAACCCATGACTTTAGTTAGTATAATTGAACGACCCTGTGCGCCCACATGATTTTTATGTGAGCTATTATTTAGATGGGATGACTTTTTGTTGTTATTATGTCCATGTTTAACTTGAGATACAACTCCACTGGCCCACCTCTTAGATAGCCACAACCTGGAAAATAAAGTCTTACAAAATCACAATTGGGGTTATTTACTTTTCATCGGTTGCTTAATAATGCTGGAAAGTTTTTAAATGAGACCTCAAGTATTTTTCTTTTTTCAAATAAAGTTCAAGTTTTCCATCACACTTTTAATTAAAATCACGAAGAATAGACTTTGCTTGTCAAAATCAAATAACCCCCGGACTGAAGGTTAAAGGTTTTAAGGTTGGATACGCAAGGAATACCCTAAGTCATAAAATAATAATAATAATAATATGGTTTAATCACATACATTAACCAAATGATTAATCTTACACTGACAACGGAAGCAACTTGTATTTGCATAAAATTGGAAAATATTAAAAAAAAAAAAAACAACCACTTTGGAAAGTTTGGATTTTGAAAAGGTGGGAACCACCGTGAGTTCCACTCCCGTAGTCCCCTGGCTCTTTGGAAGCATGAGTTAGCTACAGAGGATCCAAACTAGGACACATATCACTGTTCAATCAACTGCCATCCATACCATTACAGGTCCAATTTCTGAAGTGGGGCCACCGATGAATGTAGACACCGGGTTTCACTTGCGGCTATTATAATATGATTGCTTTCCTACTTCTATGTTGTTTCCGAATTGAAACTACCATTCCATTTTCTAACAACGGTCAAATAGTCTACTGCAATAAGAAGTAGTATAAATTTCAACTCTATAGGGAGTCTACAATATACTTTCTATTCTTCCTCTTGCAATCTATAAATTACTTTCTATTCTTCCTCTTGCAATCCATTCATCCTCTCTCTCTCTCTCTCTCTCTGCTTTTACATTTCTTGGGTTTTGTTTTCTCTCGTTCTTCTACTCTCTTACTAAACCGGAACCCTCTTCACAATTCACATTGCAAGAATCCTGCATCTTCTTCTCCAATGACTTTCTATGATTCAACCCTAAAGATGAGCCCCTCAAAGGTCACGCTTCAGGAGCTTCTTCATCAGCGGCGGTGTCCTCCTCAAATTCCATACGTCATTCTTGAAGATGGGGATTATCACCTTCTTTCCTGTTCGTTTGAGAAGCCTTGTTTCTTCTGTGACGATAAGTATTCCACTCCTGATCCTGTTTACTGTTATGGAGTTTTGATGGGTGGAATTCGCCAAGGCAAGCCTGGAACTGTAATGCCAAATTACAAGGTTTCTTGCGCACAAGACCATCACAACAAGAACAGCAACAACAACAACAAGAAGAAGTAATTGTCTCCAGAATTCTCTCGTATACAAGAGGATGATGCCAATCATGACCACCAAGATCTTCTTTCTTGTTCCCACGATAACCCATCTTTGGTATGCGACCACGGGGGTTCTTCTTGTCATCAACCAATGGATTTGTGGGAAAGCTCAAGTGCCAGTTGATGATCGTTTACGGCCACATCCAAGATTCCAAGATTCCAAGATTACTAATCGATGGTGATTACATCCCTTTTGGGTGGTACAGTACTGATGTCTCCTTTTATTTGATGTTGTTACATTAGATAAATTTTTTTTTATGTTGTATTCAAGATTCCAAGAGTTCTTTCTCTTCTTTTTGTGAGGCATGAGAGGATGTCTTTTGGTTACAGTTGAATGTGTTCTGAATCTGGATATTATCAAGACGATAATCGATGTCTTTGTGATTAATCTTGTTTCAATTACATGAAAATTATAGAGTTTATATTGATTATATCTTGTTCTTTAAATTAATCTTGAACATCTAGCCATTGGTTTCTTCTCTTGTTGAATGAGTATGATCATGATCCTAGGCTGGGGTAGGTTGCAGGGCAGGGAAATGTGGAGATGGCCGTGGGATTACATGGATGATGGGAAAAGGTGGGTCTGCAGGTACAAGTAGAGCTTCTAAAATCTGCCCCACTCAGACATGGATTCAGCCCCTGAAAATGTCCATGTGGGTTGGGCCTGAATCTAACCAGGTGACAGTTCTAAGCTTGGCCACTCTTGGTCACAATGTTGGACCATTGCGTTTGTCAAAGCCCATCTTTGGGCACTATTTCTACAGTGAAAATAAAGGTGGAGCTTAAATGTGGTTGAAAATTTAATAGAAGTTGATAGAAGCCAAGCACTACAAAAGATGAATACAGTGGGAGGAGATGGGTAGATGTGGATGCTGTTTGGATGTTTAGAAAAGGAACACTATAAAAGTCATCATAAAAGCTCGGTGGCCATTTTTTCATTTATGAATTCATAGAACCATTCTTAATATTACTCTTGAACTTGATGGTTACTTTTGAATTTTTTTCCCCAAAGGTTTTCAAGGCCTTTATCTAAAAATTTTCAAAATATAAAAAAAACTATCCTAATCCGCGTGCACTTTGGACATTAATCATTTTTGGATTTTATCGTTAAAGTTGAACAATGTATTTGATTTGCTTGATTACATATTTTTTTAACCCACATCCAAAGCCTTTTCATCACCGTGACCCTTTTGATCATAATGCAATTAGGTGGGCTGATATACTTGAGTTGATTTATGAGATTCGTAAACTTAGACAAAGGGTATTTCTATCGTTTTTAAATAAAAATTTATAATTTGTTTCACTATTTGACTAAGGTGGTTTATGCAAAATACTGGGGCATTTTTGAAGTCATATGAAAATACAGAGGTCTTTTGTTGTAAAAATCTCAATTACTTAAACAAGTGACAAGAGGGGCCTGCAACCAAACTGGATCATGCCTGGTCAATACTACCTGACCGCAGCTAGGGATCCCAACGGGTCTAACCCGAGGTGGAATCATAGAAAATGGAATCCGGTCTCCGATCCAAGTTTAAAATATGATGTGAAGTGTAATAGTATAATCAAATAAACGAGCTTTAAACATTAAATAATTAAAGCTAAGTAGGCTTTGAAATAAACATTGGAAAACTCAAAATTCGGACTCAACTGGCCTAGCTCTAAAATATTGACTCGGAGAAAGTCAACTTCCAAATCACCAACTTGAAACTTGAAGAATTAATTACTTTTGCTCCAAAATGTATTAATTAATTACATTTGACTCAACTGAGTTTACCCCATATTTGATTCGGTCTTTTATCAAAACAAAGCGGCTCAATTGAGTCAAAAGTCCAGTCACCATGTTTTCCAACCTTGTCTCAAATATGAAAGTAACCCAAGCCATATCTTTACATACTTTTAATATGTGAATTTAATCGTTTATTTTTTACTACAATAAATACCTTTACATACTTTCTTCTTAATCTGGTTATTTTCATTTCATTTTATCAAAATGCCAGTTTGGATGAGTCCTTCGTTCATGTAAAATGAACAATAAATTCAATACAACACCGTTTTTACTCCTTTTTTTTTTCATGATTTGTTTGTGTTGATTGGATTAGACCCTGACGGAAACTGTAGGGTCCATCTTTTATGGGCTGATGGTGTTGCATCTTATTATCGGAACCTACATTATTTCTTGATATCATGTGGATCCATGTTTTCGAGGGCATGATAAACCCATATTTACGTAATGCTAGAATAAATATGGTATGGCAATTCCGATCATGAATTTAGATATCAGCCGAAAATCTTCTCTCTATTCCCTAATTAGCTCTGGATATATCGAATGAATTTATAGAGACTGGATGTAACTCCCAGTCAAAATCAAACGTTACTGGTCAAAATTAACTTCAAAACCCATGACTTTAGTTAGTATAATTGAACGACCCTGTGCGCCCACATGATTTTTATGTGAGCTATTATTTAGATGGGATGACTTTTTGTTGTTATTATGTCCATGTTTAACTTGAGATGCAACTCCACTGGCCCACCTCTTAGATAGCCACAACCTGGAAAATAAAGTCTTACAAAATCACAATTGGGGTTATTTACTTTTCATCGGTAGCTTAATAATGCTGGAAAGTTTTTAAATGAGACCTCAAGTATTTTTCTTTTTTCAAATAAAGTTCAAGTTTTCCATTAAACTTTTAATTAAAATCACGAAGAATAAACCTTGCTTGTCAAAATCAGATAACCCCCGAACCGGAGGTTAAAGGTCTTAATAATAATAATATGGTTTAATCACATACATTAACCAAATGATTAATCTTACACTGACAACGGAAGCAACTTGTATTTGCATAAAATTGGAAAATATTAAAAAAAAAAAAACAACCACTTTGGACTGTTTGGATTTTGAAAAGGTGAGACCCACCGTGAGTTCCACTCCCGTAGTCCCCTGGCTCTTTGGAAGCATGAGTTAGCTACAGAGGATCCAAACTAGGACACATATCACTGTTCAATTAACTGCCATCCATACCATTACAGGTCCAATTTCTGAAGTGGGGCCACTGATGAATGTAGACAGGGTTTCACTTGCGGCTATTATAATATGATTGCTTTCCTACTTCTACGTTGTTTCCGAATTGAAACTAACATTCCATTTTCTAACAACGGTCAAATAGTCTACTGAAATAAGAAGTAGTATAAATTTCAACTCCACAGAGAGTCTACAATATACTTTCTATTCTTCCTCTTGCAATCTATAAATTACTTTCTATTCTTCCTCTTGCTATCCATTCATCCACTCTCTCTCTCTCTCTCTCTCTCTCTCTCTCTCTCTCTCTGCTTTTACATTTCTTGGGTTTTGTTTTCTCTCGTTCTTCTACTCTCTTACTAAACCGGAACCCTCTTCACAATTCACATTGCAAGAATCCTGCATCTTCTTCTCCAATGACTTTCTATGATTCAACCCTAAAGATGAGCCCCTCAAAGGTCGCGCTTCAGGAGCTTCTTCATCAGCGGCGGTGTCCTCCTCAAATTCCATACGTCATTCTTGAAGATGGGGATTATCACCTTCTTTCCTGTTCGTTTGAGAAGCCTTGTTTCTTCTGTGACGATAAGTATTCCACTCCTGATCCTGTTTACTGTTATGGAGTTTTGATGGGTGGAATTCGCCAAGGCAAGCCTGGAACTGTAATGCCAAATTACAAGGTTTCTTGCGCACAAGACCATCACAACAAGAACAGCAACAAGAAGAAGAAGTAATTGTCTCCGGAATTCTCTCGTATACAAGAGGATGATGCCAATCATGACCACGAAGATCTTCCTTCTTGTTCCCACGATAACCCATCTTTGGTAGGCGACCACAAGGGTTCTTCTTGTCATCAACCAATGGATTCTTGGGGAAGCTCAAGTGCCAGTTGATGATCGTTTACGGCCACATCCAAGATTCCAAGATTCCAAGATTACTAATCGATGATGATAAAATCCCTTTTGGGTGGTACAGTACTGATGTCTTCTTTTATTTGATGTTGTTACATTACATAAAATTTTTTTTTATGTTGTATTCAAGATTCCAAGAGTTCTTTCTCTTCTTTTTGTGAGGCATGAAAGGATGTCTTTTGGTTACAGTTGAATGTGTTCTGAATCTGGATATTATCAAGACGATAATCGATGTCTTTGTGATTAATCTTGTTTCAATTACTTGAAAATTATAGAGTTTATATTGATTATATCTTGTTCTTTAAATTAATCTTGGACATCTAGCCATTGGTTAATTTCTTTTCTTGTTGAATGAGTATGATGATGATTTTGTTTCGAAAACATGGAAATGTGGAGATGGCCGTGGGTTTACATGGATGATGGAAAAAATGTGGGTCTGCAGGATGAAAAATGGTTATTCACTGGGTACAAGCAGAGCCTCTAAAATCTGCCCCACTCAGTCATGGATTCAGGCCCTGAATGCCCATGTGGTTTGGGCCTTAATCTAACCAGGTGACAGTTCTAAGCTTGGCTACTATTGGTCACAATGTTGGGTCATTGTGTTTGTCAAAGCCCTTCTTTGGGCACTATTTCTACGGTGAAGATAATGGCAGAGCTTAAATGTTGTTGGAAATTTGATAGGTGTCTTCTGTTTTTTTTGGTGAGGAATTTGATAGAAGCTGATAGAAGCCAAGCACTACAAAAGATGAATACAGTGGGAGGAGATGGGTAGATGTGGGTGCTAGCTGTTTGGATGTTTAGAAAAGGAATTGTCTAAAAGTGGCCATATTTTCAGTTATGAATTCATAGAACCCATTTTTAATATTAGGGAACTTGATGTTTACTTTTGATTTCTTTTTCCCCCAAAAATTTTCAAGACCTATATCTAAGAAATTTCAAAATAAAATTACATATCTTAATCCGCATCCATTTTGGACATTATACATTTTCACTAATGTTAAAACAATGTATAGATATTAGGATTTGAGGGCCAAAGAACAAGGGCTAGGATTATTTGATTTGCTTGATATTACAAAATTTTCTAACGCACATCCAAAGCCTTTCCACCACCATGACTCTATTGGGCATAATGCATTTAGGTGGGCTGGATGTACTTGAGTTGATTTATGAGATTCACTGACTTAGATAAAGGGTATTTCTGTCATTTTCAAATAAAAATTTATAATTTATTTCACTATCTGATCCAGACCGCAGCTGGGGACCCAAACGCGTCTAATCCGAGGTGGAATCATGGAAGAAGGGACCTATTTCAGATCCAAATTTAAAATATGATGGGGAGTGTAATAGTATAATCAAATAAACGAGCTTCAAAATAAATTTTTAAATAAACAAGTATCTTATTAAATAGTAAATTATTAAACCTATGTCGGCTCTGAAATAAATGTTGGAAAACTCATAACTCGAACTCAACTAACATAGCTCTGAAAAAATGACTCGGAGAAAGTCAACTTGACCACTAAATTACTAACTTGAAACTTCGAGTATTAATTACTTTTCCTCCAAAAAAGTAGTAATTACTTATATTTGACTCAACTGAGTTTGCCCTATATTTGACTTTGTTATCAAAATGAAGCGACTTAGAGTCAAGAGTCGACTCATTGAGTTTTCCAACCTTTCTCAAATATGAAAATAATCCAAGCCATATCTTTACAAACTTTTAATATGTGAGTTTTAATCATTCTTTCAGTACTACAATCAAAACCTTTACATGCTTTCTTCTCAATCTTGGTAGTCTCATTTCATTTTATTAAAATGCAGTCTGGATGATTTCTTCATTCATGTAAAATGGACAATAAATTCAATACAACACCCTTTTTACTTTTTTTTTTCATGATTTGTTTGTATTTAATTGGATTAGACCCTGATGGAAACTGTAGTGTCCATCTATTATGGGCTGATGGTGGTGCATCTCATTATCGGAAGCTACGTTATTTCATGGTATCATGTGGATCCAAGTTTTCAAGGCCATGACAAACCCATATTTAGGTAATACTAGAATATGGTATGGCAATTCCTATCATGAATTTAGATATCAGCCGAAAACCTACTTCTATTCTCTTACTAGCTCCGGAAATAACTTATTTAGTTATAGAGAATGGATGTAACTCCCAGTCAAAATCAAACGTTGTGGTCAAAATTAGCTTCAAAACCCACCGCTTTAATATAGTATATAATTGAACGACCCTGTGCATCACTAAGACCTGATTCCATTGTTTGGGTGTGAGAGAGATGAATTCCCTCTCGGAAACCAACCATCAAAATTGTATCAAAGCATATCTAAATCGCCCATTGTCTCACTCCACAAGCAAAGTGTGAATAAAATGCTTACAGTTAGATTCTAAAATAGAATTAGATAGAGAAACAGAAAGTATAAGAAGAAAACAGAAAGTATATGTGGGCCCAAGTGGGTTTCTATATACAAACCCAAACACCATCAATGTCCTCTTCACCATATTGGAAGTTTCCACCATAATTTCTACTGCTGGTTTATAATTTCTCTCCACTTGATCTCTCTATCCATTCCTTTTGGAGGTGAGGTCCTGGGCTATGGGACAGAGTTGAAAATGTCAACCTGAAACTTCAGTACCAATTCAGTTTCCAAGTCAGGTTGTTGGGTGGGAGTACAATGAGTTGAGTTGGAGTACAATGACCCGAAACCATCACATTTAAATTGCCAACCCTAGATTCAATCAAATGAGTCTACGAAGGCATTACCAACAGAGCCGAATACAATATAGCAGGTTGAGTTATTAGACACCTTCAAAGACTTCTTGTGACTCACCTCAGTAGGTCATTAAGTTGGGTGAATCCATGTGAGTTTAATCGAAAGAAAAAAAAAATTCTGCGAAGGCATTATCAACAAGTGACCTTTGATAAGCATAGACAAACAACAGGTATGATTTACCTGAACACTCGTATATAAGAGATACAGTGTCTTTCAGTAGTTAATCCAGTATCTCACAAAAAACTCCTAGCCTTCCTCCTTGCTATGTAAGTGTTGAAAAATACAGTAAGCAATGACAATTTCATTAACATAGAGATGCACTATGCCTGAAAAAAATAAATTGATAGAATAACCCGTATTTCTGTTGTGAATACCAGCTAGAGTTGTATCCTCATTTCCCGTATGAATGTCATCTCCATATCCGTATCTGGCAATCATAAGCTCTCATACTTGTCTTTCTTTTCCCCCGAGAATCCTGTAGACAATGGGGCCGGGTGCATTCAAGTTATCAGATCAATGAGAAACAAGGGGAGATAATGTATTAATTGGTTTGAAAATAACAAGCAAACCAAAACCACTTTGGTTTATAAATAACAGCGAAATAGAAAAAAGGAGAAACGATCTTATGCCATGTGGGCCAACCTTTCCTTGATCAGAGCTGCTCCCATTGCCCACCATTCTTAGCAAAGGAATTGGATAAAATTCAGCTCCAACCAGAGCACTATCCACTGCAGACTTGTGATATGCACACAATATATAACTACATCACACGTGGTCATTCCTACAGTGCATGCCAATCTAACTGAAGTGAAATTTCGGCAGTGGCCTGAATGTAGGAAGGCATATATGAATATATGATATTAGATGAGTTGGATCAAACAAAGGTTGACCCCACATTGGTTAGATCTGGTGTAAGCTAACATCAACACCATATTGACAGCTGATTCTTCTCAAAAATTATATGGCTTGAAAGTGTCCCTAATAGTCAAGTTCATTGAACATTAAGGGTTTTGACAAGTACAGAATAGAACAAGTTGCAAGATCTAACAACAATGCTCCAATGCCGATTTGGTTGATAGAAACGGAAGAAGAGAAGAAGTTAGGTTAATTAATTGCTTCAGTGACTAATATTTGTATGTGGGCAAGTTGCAACAATGCATACAGTACTGCTAAACATGGGCTCAAATAATTCCTCCTTATCTTCATGGACCATTGCTATTTTAAGGCCATTCTAGGAATGCTAGTGTGGGAATATGGCCTGAACATGTCAGGGCCATGAAAGCATTCTCTAAGGGATTTAATGGATTTAGGATGCTGAAAAATAGTGTAATTCAAACTTCCTACATGCAAGAAAAGGGTTTTAACTTTTTTCCCTTTTCTGGGGTATTGAAAGAGGATAGTGAAGAAGCATACATAGCTTGGAGAAAACGGAAGTTGACCAGGATAACAACATAACTGCAAATGGCCTAGTTGTTTATAACTTTTTTTACAATTTATTTATTTCTAGCAGTTTTTTTTATTTCTATGAACCACACACTTCAAAGGACAGTTTTTAACCCTCAAAAAATTCTTCTCTACTTTATAAATGAGTCAGCTAATTCTCCGAAAATAAAAAAATGCATTATATTTGAAGTTACACCCATATAATAGAAGTGTGGTCTAATTATACCTTAGTCAATTATGGAGGCAACATAACTTCCTGACACAAGATGAGATCTGATACACACTTCCCATGCCTGTCAATCCGACGAGAACAGTTGACACCTCCATCAAGAATATTACGAACAACAACATTCAAAGAGTGGATTCCCTTTGCTTCATAAATCTCCACCTTTACATGTTCATCAATCCAAGCATTTCTCTTATTAATGGCATCCGAGTCGGGGAAAGAAGATTCATCTAATAGAGCCGAAACCACTGCCATCACCCATGTGGGTGTTATGATCACTTTCAATCTCTCAAAATCTGGAGAGAAGTAAGGGATGATAGAGAAATTCAAGTCATTTCCTTTATCTCCAGCCCTGCTATGAGCTACTTGATAGAGAGGGATCTTCTGGCCAGATGGTGCTGGCTGTGGGAGCAAATTAAAGTTGCTTTCAGCATGCCCACTCTTCAATGTAGTTGAAGACACAAGCAATGTATGAACCTTCTGGGGCTTCTTTTTGTCTAAGTAAATTGCCTCTGGGCTGCTTGACTTTGTGGTTCCAGTCCATTTAACCTCCGTTCTCCAGAAGACAAATTCACAACCAATCTGAATAGCCAAAAAACCTTCCATTAGTTATTCTTTCCAGTTGTTCCAAATTCAGGGTTCTGTTTGGCGTACTGAAGAAAGAGTCAAGTGCTAGGTGTTTCTGGGCCATGCAAAACAGGCTTCAGTCACATATTTAAGTACCAGTCAATTCAAATATGGATCCAAGTCATCCAACCATGGTAGAGAACCCAACCAAGAACATCATTGTTGAACTACCACAAGGTTCACTGGGTTATGTTCCATTCTGATTGGTTTTCTCCATGGACAGCCCAAGGCCATGGTATGCTAAGAAGTACTTCCCATGGATTTGCATGAGAAGTGACAATTTTTACCTCCGTGTAGGACACCCTTAACTTCCTCGCACTCACTAGGACCCTATGAATTAGCACTCACCTTAATCTGACACTAATATAAATAATAATCACCATTGGATTAAATTCTAATGATTTCTTAAGTTACATTTTTCATGAAATTTAATGCGATGGTGATTATTATTCAGATAAGGGTCAACTGGGGTGAGTTTCTAATTCATTGGGGGTTAGTGAATGTGATGGGGCTGAGATTAAGAGTCATTTGTTTCACTCCATTTACATATGAAAACATCCCACATGTGTAATGGTTCCACACCATTTATGTTTGTTTGCAACATGTGTGTAAATTAGATGTGATTTTGGTGTGTAAATTATGTGCAAAAAGGCCTTTTCATTTTCACACCTCAATGTTTCAAGCGCCTTTGCTTTTGTGGTGCCATAGTACCATCAAGCCCATCATGCCATTTTCAATTTTTTGAATTTGTAGGTCCCTAAATCATGATCCAAACTGTTAAACATGCTAGGCAGGCCAAAAACGGCTATGATACCAAATTTCAGCCATTGGATCATCACAAATTGTGAGATATTTATGAAAAATTCCATACCATTAATCTTCATTGTCGGACTTTTGTAGGCTACATTTTCATAATCCGAAATGTTAAGCCTCTTTAAAAGATCATTTTCAACTAGGAAGTCAAATTTTAAGTGTTGATTCAACATGGATCTTGAAATATCTTTGAAAAACATATCACTAGTTGGATACATGCACTATTGCTACAGTGCATTCAACGAGTTGAAATGGCAGTGTGTTTTATTTCAATTTTTTAGATCATCTGAACCTCTAATGCAAGATGGGAACTGTACACACTCTTCACAAGGCAACAAATGGCTAGTGGCTCAAATTTCAACCGTTGATCTTTCATGGATTGTGAGATATTTGCCAAATATTCCAGACCATATGATCTTCATTTCTGATTTCTGTGGGCCTCTTTTACCCGATCCCAACTGTTAATTCTCTTTAGAAAGCCAACAATGCTTGTTGGGTCGAATTTCATCACTTGATTCATCATGGATTTTTCAGATTTATGAAAAATTGTGAAAGGCATGTGACCCATTAGTGGCAATTAGATTCACATTTGCAGAGGTGTGAAAATGATGAACAATCATGGATTTTTTTTATTTTGTTTAGTCTTCAAAAAAAAAAAAAGAAAAAAAAAAAGAAAAGAAAAAGACAAACAATGGATTATGTTTCACATGTGACTCATTTGCACATATAAATGACTCACATGCATATGCAAAACATTTTCACATCACAAGTGACATTAACAAACGAACCCTTAAAGGTATAAACAGAAATGAAGTTGTCATGGACATAAGACCAGCCAAAGGTACTAGAATTGGATGTGTATAGATGACTGACTTTAGGCTTTCAAATCTCTCGACATATGGACATTGAGTAATCAGTAGGCAGCGGGGGATGGGATAGGATTGTGCACCTTGAAGCACATGCACAACAATTATGGGGAGTTCAGTGGTTGGAAAGTTCTTTCCATGACCTACCCGGTGTGAAAGAATTGGGAAGTATTAGATCAAGGGGGTACTGTTTTGATAGCTTCAATGTCTGGATTGTTCCTAAAATAGGAACAGCCCAGCTGTTCTTGAAAATATGAATAGAACTTGCAGTAGTTTCAGGGAATGGAAAAACCTTACCAGTTCCTTCTGAAGAATTATCTCTTTCTTGTGACCAGTGCTGCATTTCAGAATTCAAGAAAGGGTCAGTGTCTAGCGAGCATGAGACAGGTGAACACTACCAGAACAAGAGACTGAGTTTACACATAGTCAAGAGTCTCATGGCTAATATATTGTATGGCCTTCAGTTTAAGATATGCATATTAACCTCAGACCCTGACTGCATATAAATGGTAATCATGGTTTTCTGAATCAGACCAATCTAAAGGACCCTGAGAGATAAGATAATGTCCAAAACAATGTTTCAGCAATATTTGTACCCTTCAAAAGAAAGCCTGCATATAAAGATTAGCAGCTGCTGCTGCTTCTTTTTCTTCGCACTACAGTTTAGAAAATCATTCCTACGCCTTCATCAAGTGTTACTATCCAGTTAACTGTAGCACTAAAAATCCCATTGACTGTTACAACAGCATATGATTTTTTTTTCTTTTGGGCCTTATTCATCTTTATTTTTTTCAACCGACTCTTTTTAGAATTTTGAATATTGTTGTATGATTTTTCTAAAATCTAAAATATATTTTGCTTCTCTTAGGCACCCACTCAACCTTTTCTCAAAACTCTCTGCATTTTACTTCTGTCAGTTTAGAGGTTGGAATCTTTATTGATTAGTAGAACTCTTTAAGTTTTACTTTGTTTTGTTTCTCTAATATATTGCTTAGATTTATGAATTATCAACAGAGCATTTTCCCCTTCTCATTTTGTAACTTTTGTCTGAATAGTATTGTACTCAGTTGATTTAGAATACATAATCAGCCAAATGGATTTTATTTAAATAAAAATGGTGTGGCATAATGATTGATGGTAAATAAAAAAGAGCACAAATATATAGGTTTATTCCTTGTTTTACATTGGAAGTGTGCCTGGAATACTGTAGGTTGGTGCCTTATGTGCACTTTGTGCCTCATGCCCCAGGAGGGCTTGGAGCCTTGGCTGCACCTTGACACATTTTCTATTAGTTACAAGTCCTAGAATTACCTTATTTTTATTTAGGAAGTCTTTAAGAACCCTTATTTTATTTTATTTTTTCCTTTTTGTTTTTGTTTTTTGAGAAGAGTCTTTAAGAGTCCATGTTTGTAAGGAATCTCTTGCAAGCGAGTTTTTAGTCATTTTTAAGAAATACCTAAAAGAGTGAGTGGCCAAGAATTGAATATAATTGGCTTCTAAATGAAAATGGGTAGGCTGAAGTGGACATGAATGTAAGTAGTAAGGAAAGATCTGAAGAAGAACAACATATCCAAGGATTTAGCCCAATATCCTATTTGTCAATTTTGTTCTAGTCCCCATTCCAATTTGGCCTTATAATAGTGGAACATTCCATGATGCCTAGATAGGAATACAAGTACCGCTCTTCATTACTAAGAATCTAGGACATGGATATGGATACAGGCGCCCTAATTTTTTCTTCAAATAACTTTCGAATTAATGAAATTAACACTGTTTACGGTCCTTTCTACCATTTTTTTTATGTTGAGAAGTAAGAAAATTAAAATAACTATATGAAATAATGGACTTGGTAAGTATGATATGCTAAATCTGTACCATAGAAGTATCGGTGTAGTATCGGTATTGATACGAGTATCATATTGGTCCAACACATATACGTTGGGTACGTACAAGTATCCGGATATCATAGGTTCCAACGTTCCTGTCAATTCCTTTTCTCAATTCCAAAATGACGTGATTGGAAATTGGAAAAAAAACCTAAGATTGAAAAAAAAAAAAAAAAAAGAAGAAAAGTAGAAATTTGGCTAAAATTGAAAAAAAAAATAGAAATTTGGCTAGGGCCCATATATGAGCAACAAGATTTACATTTTTAATAGATGAGCCCTACTATGGAGCCCACGAATCTTCAATTGAGCCCAAGCATCATAGAGGAGCTTATCTATAAATATATATGTAATACTTCTTATGGGACACATTACATGATATTGAATAAGAATTTCAGTTTTCTTTTCCATTGTGAGTTGAGTTTTTTTCCTTTTTCTTTCTTTTTTTTCTTTTGGTGTGAGATCAAGACGTTTTTTTATCCTATGGATCCCTATCCTTCAGCCTTTTGCTTGAAGAGCAGTCCGTCAATTATTATTCCCCGCACTGCGTCACTTATGTGAGGGAAAAACTTTAAAAGTGCAAATGCCATTTTCATTCATGTGGATAAAAAAAAAAAAAAGAAGACACTGAGAACAGAAAGAGAGAAGGGAAGAGGAAAGGAAAAGGAAATGAGAAGAAAGGTAACAGAAAGAAGAAGAAGAAGAGGGAAGATGATGAGAGGGAGAGAGAGAGAGAGAGGACGAAGAAGAAGGAGCTCCTTCTGCCTGTCCCCTCATGCTGGTCCCTCCACACTCCAGAATCTTCTGCTCTTCTTCTTCTTCTTCCTCTACCCCCTTTTTGAGGGGGTGAGCAACATTGGCTAATTTCTGTTGATTCTAACAATTAACTGAAACTGACTTTGGGGGAGTTTCCATTCCTCTTCAGCCCTTTCGGAACGTTCTAACCTGAATTGACTGAAACAAAATGGAATTGACAACTTTACCCAAGATGGACTGGAATGGAAAAAAATAATTCATGTAGCTGAACCCCAATACAGTTGGGACAATGTTGAGACGATGATGATGATGAATTAGCTTCTAAATCCCAAAGCTTTCGATAAAGGGAAAAGGGTCTTTAAACATGTTATTTCAATACATTCAATACTTATTCAGATTTTGCATTTCTTAAATGGGCTGTCTCCCCACTACAAGTGTTGTGTGGTTCTGTTGGTGGCTCCCTTTGAGACTGGGGGATCTACAACAAGTGTGAATCCAAGTCCCACATCCTGCATCAAATGGACTTCACAGACTTGACATAATTTGGAAAGTACCCTAACTCCTAACATAACTATGACACGACACCTAAAGAGAATTCTTAATTAAACTAAGACAATATGTAGGACTATTCACTAATCAAAGCAGCTTTCTAACAAAGGTGGACCCTTAAACCAAAAGAATACAAATATAATATATCAGTCGAAGGTTTTTGAATAAAAGCCTTTCTACTTAGTTTGGCCAACTTGTGGGACCCTGTGGCCTGGCTTGGCCCACTTAATTCTCTCGAGCCACTCGGATCTACATTAGAGAGCATGCCATTTCACATGAGTACACATTAGTTCAGGCACGCCTTCAACAGTGTGGTATATGTTTCATACTTTGCACCAAGGACAGCATTTTTAGGTGTTTTCCAACTTTGACACATCTACAAGATTCTTCAGACATATAATACTCAGTTCTATGTTAATAAATCTTTATCATTTACGTGATCCTTTTTGCACCTAAATATGTGTGTGTTTGTACACAAATATGTTAAGTATATTGTTTGTCGCAACTCTAATGCCTAGGCATTTTAGTTGCAATGGTTAGCAACTCTTAACAAGATACACTTGCCCATCTCTAGTCACTAGTGAGCGAAAAGGAGGAAATAATCACATACTGAATTCTTTTAACCTGATTCCACCCCCACCAGCTGGTCCATTTGTGTAGAGAGCTGTAAACTCATTAACAAAGTGAAGTGCCTGCTCTTTAAGCTCAAACAGACCATCCATGCGCAGCCTTATATCGTTGCTGTCTCTCATGTGTGATGTGCTAGAACATAGGTTGGTAGCTTTCAGGCTATCAAGTCCAATCATATAAGAAATGATGTGATCATTCAATCCCGTGAGAACTTCTTCCAACCACGACTTTACCTAAAAACGTATACAAAAAAATGTTAGCCACAGATATCTGCATGGTACAGTTTAAGAAAGACAAATTGTTGTCTTCTTAACTTGGGAGTATTTTAGTGTGAGTTGGAGTTAACTATTTTAGCCGACCCAAGATTGATAAGATATTAGATAAGGCTAACCTATCGGAAATGGGACTACTTACAAAAGTAAAAGCATGAACAATTACAGATTCTAGCCTATATACTCACCCTCTACAAGAGAGGGAATGTCTTAACACTGCATGAATGCCTTGAGACTTTTGTAGGTTACTACTTGTTATACACAAGTCTATAAAATATGTAGGTAGCATGCCACGTGGATGGTAGTTCGGTTAATTGTTAGGCAAAGGTTTAAGGGTTGTTGTGCAAGCTGTCAATGAGCTCAGTCAGCTCAGCTCAGCTGGACTGGGCTCAGCTCCAGCTCAACTTGTACACTAAGGAAGCCAAGTTTGAGCTAAAGCCTGTTCAGATTGAACCGGCTCAAGCTCAACTTGATTCAGGGCTTCGTTTGAGCTGAAGTTCGAGATTAGGTCAATGAAGTCAACATTTAATAAAAGCCTAAGTCTGAAGTCAATCCCAAACCCAGCTTGTAATGTACATAAATGCATGACTTGGACAAGCTGATCTGAAGCCAAGCTCAAGATGAAACCCAACTCGACCATGAGCCGAGCTTGAGCTTACGTTAGGCAATTGGGCTGAGATTGAAGCTTGAGCCAAGCTCAAGTAATGTATTAGGCAATTGAGCTCGAGCTTGGTCAAGCTTTAGTTCAACTCATTTCCTTTGCGCCCCTAGATTTTGCACATATTTCTGTGCAACATATTAATAGGTAGTACGTGGAACTTCAAAAGTCATTTAGATCATGCATCACCATGTGAGCCTAAACTGCTGACTTTGGTGAATGGTATCACCATCCACTCTATTGGGTGAACTTATGTAAACAGAAGTTGCATTAGAATTTATTACTGGTGGTGCTGTTTCATTTTATTCATTAACATAAATAGAAACAAACAACTGATGAAGACTGTTAAGTACAAAATTATTTCAAGTATAAATTACAAAAACTGGAGCAAATGAAGAAGATAAATAATATATATAAATGTAGGACAAAACTACTATGCATCTATCCCTCACCTTGTGGTGAGGAACGCTTTTATATATGGAAAGTATTGATGTGCAAGAAGACATAACCATCATCCTCATGACACCTTTTTGACCCTGTTAAGTCTAAAAAGGGAATTGTCTCTCACCACAAGGTGAGGGATGGATGCATAATAGTCTTTCCCATGTATGTATGTATGTATGTATATATATATTGAGAAGAAGCAGGCCAGCCCTGAGATTTTCGGGGACCCCAAGCGAACTCCCAAAATGCGGCCCTCCAAACATTAGAGTAAAAAAATAGTAAAAATTTTCTGTTAAAGCAAACCTCATACAATTTTCACTATTTTATTCTGATCTTATTGCGATCTTATTACATTTTTCACAACTCTGTTCATTCTTATATGATCGTGAATCAATGTTTGTGATAATATAATCATTACATGATGTTTCTCATCAAACCATCCATCATGCATTGTGCGCATAGGTAGTAGCCCAAGTGGGGCCCCACAAGGTGCGGTCTAGACAGCCATTGTAGCCCTCCCTATTCAAGAACTTGACCAAACCTCGAGAAAAAAAAAAAGACAGAAGTTTCACAAATCTGCGGCATCAGGGGCATATCAGAAACCCCAGCCTACAAATCAAACACTTTCAACAATTCCCCACATCTCTATGCATTTGGGATTTCGACATCATGGATTTTGCAGGTAAGAATGCGTCAATGAGCATCATGTGACAGAGAGAAAGAACAAACAAAAGAAGATCAAGATAAGGATCTAACAAGAATACAAGGAATAGAAACGGATAAATTGGTAGAAAAGAGAGAGATGAGAGAGAAAGACATAGAGAGAAATGAAAATTGGAGAGATGATTAGAACTGGCCTTGGTTTGAAATGCCAGTCTTCTTTCCGGGTTTTGTGAGAACATCTAAGAGCTCTTCTTCTTGTTGTTGTTGCTTGAAACTGTTGGAAGATGGTTCTAGTACCCAATTAGTTAAAACTACTAATTCTACAAATACAAATTACACGGAGAACAAGAACCCATTTTATAAATTTTACACAATTACAGTATTACAATGTTTACAAGCTGCACCCACAAATACACCACTACAAGGCTTACTAGCCACAAACACAAGTTACATAATAACACCCTAACTCTCTTCAAACCTACACATTACTTACAAGAGGAAGATACTCACTACACTTCACTTCACTCTCCAGACTTCACTTCACTCATCACTTGATTCACACTTCTCACCTCACTTGTACACAAATGACCCAAGGCTCCACTATTTATAGCCATGTATGGTCAATGGATGGCTTTTCATGTGGTTGGACATGGGCCACATTTCCCAAAGCATTACCACTCTTTGAATCGGGTTCTACGCACATCCATTTGAGGCTGTGATGTGGAGTATACTAGAAAATGCTAGAGAGTCTTGAGTTGGGTTTTTTCTAGAGACTTGGGGACAAAAGGTCATATAAAGTCAGTTGTTTGACTGACAGAAACTAGGGCCCCAAGCCACCGCTTGGGCTGTGTCCCCCCAAGGGCGGGCCTGAGAAGTAGGCAACTAGAGTTACTATTGATTTATGGATTCAAAACAGAAAGTTGGTGACTTGGAACATCAGACATAATTGAATGAAGTCCAAAAATAACATGTTAGCTCCAAGCATGAGATTTGAGTTTTTAACATATTAGACCATAATCAAATTAGGGAGGTCCAATAGTTGAAGCGTGCAATAGTGGCACAGTTGGAAGGTGCTCAGTGTTTCAACTACAAGGTTATAGGCTCAAGTCATGTTACCATTAAATAAAAAAAAGTGTTTCGATGATCAAATTTTACCTTAACCATCCCTAAGCATTCCAGCTACTTCTCAGAAAAAATACAAAAAAGGATGAAAACTTTTCCATAAAATCAATCAAATGAGATATTGGACCACGTTGACTGACACCTAAAAAAAATACAACTGATAATATTTTAAGTAGCATTTTAGCTCCATGAAGAATATGAAACACAACAAATGAAATGAAACTAAGGTGATTGGGGTTGTTCTTTTAAATGTGTCATGCAGCCCAGGATCCAAAATCAAATGGACCAAATCTGCAGAAGGGATTTGGCCAAATCCAAAAGGATTCGAAGCACTCAAGAACACATGGCTAGAAAAATCAAACACAAATCGAAGCCAAAAGTGAAATCGTCTGTTCAATAATCAAGGGTATCTGTCCCAAAATGAGATTTACATATTTATAGAAAAGAGGGAATGTCTTTCCTCCTCAATGGGATGGTACTTGTTGAGAACAAAACTTCAAATCAACGAGGAAACTTCCTCATCAAAATACTAAATCAAATAGGAAACTAGAATCCTAAACAATATCAACTTCCCACAATAAAATAACCAGTTGATCCCACTGGGCAAGTTAGGTTGACCCAATATGATGCAATTCTAGGGTTAGAATTTGCAATATTAAGTGACTTTGCACAATGAGTGCTTTCCATAGAAACAATCACACAAAGAAGAAGAAAATTCTTCAACAATAAAACCCACAGAAAATTATATTAACTCAAAAACTCTGAATAATAACCTACTACAATGCCTATAAATAACAAAAGAAACATAGTGCCTAAGAAAACCCCAATCTAATAATGGAAATTTCCCTAATAACAATTTAATTAGAAATCTACTGAATAAAAATAATATAAACCTAATCTACTTGAAGGGGGACCTCTTGCGGGCTCATACTACATCATTCCCCCCAGGTTGGAAAAGAGTTCGACCACGAACTCAGTAGGGTTTGATATTGCTTCTGTAGACATTGTGTACGTGAAGCACGTCCTTAGTAATGCGGCCTTGTGATCCTTGTTTGGGTGGTTTGAGCTTCATACGATGGAGCGCGACATGCTTGCCATTGTGAGTAAAAGCATATGTATTATTGCACATGCCGTGAGCTCCATTCTTGTCATACATCCACAGAGGTCCCAATAAGATATCACCGCTGTCTATTGGTAGCACATCACACCAAACTATATCCATGTAGTCTTCACCAATGGCAAAAGTAACTGTACACGCATATCGAACTTGTACTTCATCATCTGGCATTAGCCATTTAGCAACATAAGGATGATAATGCCTTCCAACCTTCAGCTTTAAATGGTCCACTAAGGCTTGAGAGATAATATTTTCAGAACTACCTCTATCAATCACAATAGTGTAGACTTCTCCATTGACTGTACCCTTTGAGCAAAAATTATTATTTCACAACCATTTCTTTCCTTCAATCTGCCGAGTCTCTTTGATGACCATAAGCCTGTCAATTTCTTCTATGAGATATTGTACCTCCAATTTCTCACTTTCATTACCCTTAGGGTCATCTGTAGTATTTTGCACATCATTTTTTAGGGTAGTTTCCTCAACACTTTCATTCTCAATGAAGCGTACGCGCTTTGGACATTCCTCTGCGCGATGCCCCGGTTTAAGATCTTTCCTGAAGAACCACTTGGTTTAGGATCTTGTACTGATGAGTTCTTCTGTAGGGCCCATTTAGATGCACTAAATTTTTGTGACTAATGATTTGCAATATCCTCGGCTTTGATGGCATGTTGGATGATTTCATCTACATTTTCAAAATTTTGGAATCTAAGGATATGCTGAATATCTATTCTCAACCCATTGAAAAAACTATCAACCAACACATTATCATCTTCATTCAGACCACAACAAGCTTGCAGTCATAAACTCCTCAGAATACTCAACAACTACCTTAGATCTTTGTTTCAAGCCCTAAAAACTTGAATGCAGATCTCTTGAATAGTTGACGGGGAGGAATTTTTGCTTCAAAATATTTTTCATCTCATTCCATATTTCACCAATGTCCATGTTCTGATTCCTTTGTTTTCTTTACAATTCAGCCCACCAAGTTGAAGCATAATTGTGAAATCGAGTGGCAATCAGTGTGACTTTATAATGCTTCGTCATTGGCTTGTGTGTACAAATATTATCCACACACATTAATCAATCCATAAATTCAGCAGGTTACAATTTTCCATCATATTTGGAAATCACAAGTACGGATACGAGACACAAATACGACACGATACAGACATGACGATATGGCAAATCCTAAAAAAGTAGGATACGGACACGGACACGAACACGGCAAATAATAAATATATATTTTATAGATATAATCATAAGATTAAAGAATACTTGTACTTTTAGCCAAATTATGAAGCATAATGTCACAATTATTAGAAAAAAAACATAACTATACTGGAAAAGTCAAAAAAGATAACTAGTAAAAAAGAAAAAAAAAAGAGTTAGAACAAAGAGATTGTTTGGGAAATTTTATATTTGGTCTGAAATTGTTTCTGAATTATTTATAAACTTTTGAAACTTCATTTAACACTCTTTTTTTTTTTTTGACAACAGGCTATAGTTACACTCAACAATTAAAAAGAAAAAAAGAAAAAAAGAGGGATTTAAAAATTTAAAAACCCGTCGTGTTCTATTGTGTCCATGCCTGTGTCCAAATTTATAAAAAAACTAATAATAACAGACACGTTTCGTGGCGTGTCGGACACATGTCTGAGCTGTGTTCTTGTCTGACACAGATACGGGGACCCTAGATACATGTTCGTGCTTCGTAGGCGATAGTAGATGGCAACGGTGGTGCCGGCAATGCAGGTATGTAACTTGTCATCCTTGTCACCTATGTTACATGGACTCAGATAAGAGTATCAGGTGCGAGAGCATATGTAAGAGTCAGATGCATTAAACCTAAAAATGAAGGATGCACGAACACGGCACAAAAGCATCCAAAATTAGATACAGATATGGGGATACAGCAAAATTTACAAAAAAATTTTATCCTTCAGAACTTGAATATGTGTTTTTTCCTTCTTCCTTTTTACAAATTCAGCCAAAAAAAAAAAATGAATGACTGCCGAATCCTTTTTTTTTTTTTTGGCAGCATCGGATATGTATGCCACACTCGCAAAATATGTCCCCATTTTTGCCGCATCCGTGTATCACAACCTGTCGCTCTCCTCTTTCTCCTACTACTACTTCTTTCTCTGCTGTTGTCTTCTTTTTTTTTCGATTGAGAAGGATATGAGAAATTTTTTTTATGGGAATGGTGCTGATGAAGGGGGTGATGACGATGGGGAGGGTTTTGGCTGGTTGGATTGGTGTGGGTAAGATGGTGTGCGCAAAACTGCGCAAGTTGGTGTGCGCAGCAGGGGGTGTTGGGTTTTGGGAATGATGATGCAAGGGATGGGGCTTGGTGGGTTCTGTGATGGAAGAATGATTTTTTTTTTTTTTTTGTTGGAGGGGGGTGTGGATCTGGGGTCTGAGAAGAGATGAGAGAGGGACTTCTAATGGGTAAAGGTTTCAATGAGTTGTGGCAAGTGGGTTAGTTACGGCAGTGGAAGGGCGGTTGGGTTTACTGAGTTCGAAATTGGGGCTTTCGGGAATGTCGGTCGGGGTGACGACTTGATGCTTTGGGTTAGCTGGCAATGACAATGGATGGATAGGGGAATCACGCCGATGATCAAGGGATTGTTTCGCTTTGATACCAACTGATGCAGTTCTAGGGCTAGAATTTGCAATCTTGAGTGCCTTGGCACAATGAGGGGTTTCTACAGAAACAATCACACGAAGAAGAAGAGAATTCTCCAACAACAAAGCCCATAGAAGATTATATTAACTCAAAAATCTAAATAAAAACCTACTACAATGCCATATAAATAAGAAAAGAAACTTAGTGCCTAAAAAAACCCTAAATCTAATAATGGAAACTTCCCCAATAACAAAAACCTACTATTAATTAAAAATAATATAATCTTAATCTACTTAAAAGGGGACCACTTGCGGGCCCATACTGCATCATAATAGCTAATGGGTCTCGCCCAATGGACTTGGGCCTAGCTCGTCCCACAACAGTGTGCCTCTGCGAAAGGAGCATTGCCTGGAAAATGTTGTGGTTAAGAGTAATTGCTAGCTTTCCCCGTTGAAAATGGCCAATTACCATTTTACTAGCTCAAGTTTGCCTCAACTTTCCGTTTGCAAATCACCGATGAGATCATTCATTAAGTGAGCTCCATCCTGCATGGAGTACAGTGGAAAGTCATTCTGATCGGATAATCCAAACCACCAATTTCACTCACTGTTGGTGGCCACTAATTGGATGGTGCGAATAGTGACCCCCATATTTGCGGGCTATGCTTGAGCCACAATAGACCCACTTAGTGTGCGTGTGTCCAAAAGTATTAGGATAAGTTTCACTAAGATTGTGAGCTGCAAAATATTTACAGTTTCACCCATTCCATGATACAGACAGAAGGAAGATTCCCATACCAGAAGTTCAGCAACTTTGGCACGCGTCATACATCCATAACCTCCATAAGATATCTCTCCCCAGCCTTTCCATCCACAGTCCTAAAAACAAAATAATTCACATGTTAGCAAAATCGCAATATAAGTCACCATCACAAACATACATATGCACGCGTGCACACCAGGTGAGGTCAATAATCGAGTAACAAAAGTAACACTTGTAACCAGCCAAATGAGGTCAACTTGAAGACTTGATTACACATTATATAATATTGATATAATACATGTACAGTTGAATATAACAAATTTGAAGAAGGGTGTGCTGTTAAATACTGCTTAAACAGCTACTTGCCTTCCAGTTGGTCAGGCCTATGTCAAAGTTGACTCAAAAGATTACCAGAAGTAATTCAACTAAAAATTCAGTTGAGACAAGTCAACTTGCTCACTTTGCTGGTTGACCTATGCATTAGAAAATATGGTCCTCTCAGAATACAAAAGAACAACAAAAGAAAACAAGATGTTACCTTTGGAACTAACTGCAAAAGTTTATCAGGAAAGCAATGAGCAGAAGGTTTTGCCCCCACGCAGAGAACTCTGTCGTTAGATATTGGATGGAAGGAAACATCTCTGAAATCTATTATCTGATTTGAGGAAAATAAAGACAAAAATTTAGTGTGAAAGACTTTGGTATTGTTCACTTTTCTTCTGAGGAATCTTCCGAGGAATCATCGGTACATGTAAATAACTCAAAGCTTATCATTCAACAGACCCTACCATGAATATGCCATAGCCTAAAATCATCAGAATAAGAAAATTTCTACCCATTGAATTGGAGGGAAAATTGATGGTTGAGGCAAAAAGTACCAACCACCAAAGTTCTTTCTGTTGGCATTTTTCAACCTGAAACACTACTGGGCCAATATTTTATTTATCCATGTGATTGCTTGGCTATGACCCATCCATGATGGAATCAACCAGATGAACAATTCAGAACTAATATTTGTACACCACAGTAATAAGAATTGTGTCACTGATAACTCAAGGGAAAAAAGTGATGACCATAAAATGTTTTCCCTACTTAATTTTCATGTTGTAAATAGTACAGAAGCAATCAATATTTTGTTGCCATTTACCACGTCAGGAGTAATGTAAGCACTGGGATCTCCAACCTCATAAAGAAGCTGTTCAGCACATGTATTAAAATTTAAAACACCTCCGCTGCCATCTGCCTTTGCTACATATACCTCTCCATGGAACCCAACTTCAGCATACGGAAGTGACAAATCTAATAGCTGCTGGAAAGGTAAGTCTCTGAAACAATCTCCTGCAAAAGGACAAACATGATAATACTGTTATCAGAGTATGCCAAGATGGCAACTGCAAACTAAACAGACTTTGAAGTAGTCAATGGAACTAATTCTGTGAGAGGCATATGATTTTGTAAAGCTCGCCCAGAATGGGAGACGCTAACCAATCAACCAGTTGCCTAAGATTATAGTTAACAATGAAACAAGGGGGCACTTAATAAATAGTAGGGCAAAATATCAAACAGTTAGGATCTTGCATTCTGCAAGATTTTTTGGGCAACTTGTCCTGTCCTTGGTAAAGTGCATCAGATCAGCAATCTAAATCTCTAAGTATGGCTTCCACATGTACTAATTAGCAACTATATGCTTCCTATTCATGGATTAACTAAGCTGTACTACACGGATTTGCATAAATGATTGGTTGAAATGAGTACTTTACCTGGATGCATGAAGTACCCTCCTGTGAGTTGACAACCACATTCTAGAAGGTGACCAGCCAGAGATCCTTGCGCTAATTTTTCAAAGTCATTCCAATTCCATCCAAGTTCATAAACCTAATAATGCATCTCTTAAATGTTTATATCATTTATGAAAAAGAAACTTGTCAAACTGCAGAATACTAGAAAACATGGAGGGGAGAAAACATATGCAAATGCCATGTGGATATTAATTTAAAGAGGAATTTGGGGTCTGAGTCACACATATATTTGTACCTGTTTCCGTCTGATGAACAAGGAAGGTGTTAGGTTCTTTTTTCTTCTAATTAGAAACATGATATCTACCTTTAGGCGAAATTTTTGTGACTTTATTATAACCAACAAAAGGAACAAAGAAAGATATAACAGAAAAAAAAAAAAAAAAAACAAAGAGGAAGATATGTGACAATGAAGAGCCTGTACTTGGGACATGAAGTTCTTAAGCAGGTAAGAGCTCTAATACCATGTCTAATCCTGACTAAGCTGATCCTACATGAACCTGATTATAATCATGTTGGGGCCAGGATCTAAGTAATACAACACAATTATTCAATGCTTTTTTTTTAATGGTAAAGTGACTTTAACCCATAACCTCATGGTTGCAATAATGACAAGTATCAGTGCTTTTGTATGGCTGAGACTACCAGATCACATACTCAGATCCACAATAATCTAAACAAAATCAAATAAATTGAAACCTAAGCGCCCATATTTGAATTCAAGCATGTGCATTTTCCATGAATTGAATTGGACCCTCTTAACTGACTTTAGATCTCGGAACAACCAAGCCCATGATTGATGCACGCCAGATCGACGATTGGCCAACTCATTTGGCCCAAGCCCATAAAGAGAAGATCTTCAAAACCAACAGTAGTTTATATTTTCATAGTATCTTAATTTTAGGATAAGTTTGAGAATAATTAGAAAGTTAATCTTATTTGATTTAGACTTCTATTTTAATTAGAATTGTTTCCAAGAATAGCTTAAGGTATGGATATATATATAAAGGATTGTAATCCCTTCTTCTGAAACACATTATATTACATTGATATTGAATAAGATTTCAGTTTTTTTCTCCAGAGTAAGTTGATTTTGTCTTTTGGTGTGAAACCCGGACAACCTATCCTTAAGCCTTTTGACTTGGAGAGTAATCCGTTGGCTATTCTTCTTTCCTGTGCTGCATCAATTGATATCAGATTGAAGATCTGTTCTCATATCGCCATTTTGATCGCTGATCCGACGTAACTCGAGTATCCATCTCCTTATTTTCGTTTCTGCCATCCATCCAATGTCATCACCATCACATCCTTGTCATTGTCACTCATCATCCTCATCCACATTACCCCTCTGCATAACTGCCAAACCCCAACTCATCATCCCTCATCACCCCCGACCCACTAGCACCACAACAGCCATCTAAAACCCTAATCCCTTCCATTAGCCAATTCCTTTCACAAAAACCCATCAAAGCCCTCGTAGAACCCCTCCCCCTTCAATTCCACCCAATCCTTACACCTTCCGTCAGGCGGTCCACCACATGAACAACCCCAAAACCAAAGCCCTAAACCTAACAAACCTTCCCCACCCTAGCCACGCACCACCGCTCCCTACCCATACTGTCCCAATTCCTATACCCCAATGAACCCCAAAACCTCCACCATAACCCAAATCTCAAGTCCCGAACCATTGCAACCCCATCCCCACCCATCGACCACACCGTCCACGCCCTTACCCACCAAAACCACCCATCCATCACTATCGAACACCCACCCATTGGCATCTACCACTCAGACCAACCCAGACCACCCAACACTCCTGCTTATACCGCTATCACAAAAACCCTAACTACCAAACTAATCTCCCTAACCCTAAAGCCATCATCCTAGAAAACCTAACCGAACTCAACCGCAACCCTAAAACCCTTCTAGAAACCCATCCCCAAACCAGCAACCCCTAACTCACGCTAGCACCTCCACGTAAACACGTCCACACCCAATTAGCCCATCACAATCCAACTTCACTCTTTCGCAGCCCCAAATCCCTCCGCCCTTCTCCATGAAAACACACAACCCAGAGAAAAAAATAAAAAAAAAGGGAGAATAGAGAAGAGAAACTGAGGAAAGAGTATACCGTGCATGGACAATCACCGCTGGACTCATCGCTGCACATTGCATGATGCAGGCTAGATCGATGATTGGCCAACTCATTGGGCCAAAGCCCATAAAGAGAAGATCTCCAAATCCAGTAGTAGTTTATATTTGAATAGTATCTTAATTTTAGTATAAGTTTGAGAACAATTAGAAAGTTAATCTGATTTGATTTAGACTTTTATTTTAGTTAGAATTGTTTCCAAGAATAGCTTAAGGTATGGATCTATATAAAGGATTGTAATCCCTTCTTATGGGACACATTACATTTTATTGATATTGAATAAGATTTCAGGTTTCTTTTTTAGAGTGAGTTGATTTTGTCTTTGGTGTGAGACCTAGACAATTTATCCATAAGCTAAGAAGCACGGACACTTCTAAGAAAGTGACGTGTCCGTGTCGGACACGTGTCGGACACCGACACTCCTCGGACACTCTCGGACACGTGTCCGATACTATTTAGCCGTGTCCATAATTAAGAATTAAAAATCTTAATTTCGGACACTTGTTTGACACTCTTTTTGCAACGTGTCCCACAATTCCTAGCCCGTGTCTATGACTAAAAAATAAAAATGTGGCTCATATCTCTTGGACATTTTGTTAACATGTGGTTATTAAAACTTATAAACTTAATATATAACAATTTTATATCATGGAAAAATATATGATTGTAAATATCAATCATATCACAAGCAAAAGATAAATAAATATTTCACTAAAGAATAGGCCTCAAGATTAGCTTTTTTTTTGCTTTTTGTATGTTTTTTTTAGGGAGGGGAAAGAGATGATCCACACTTTTCTTTATATGGATTTTATGGAACTATGGATATTTCATATTTAATGATTATGAATTATGTTTTAGTGTTATATTGATATTTGATAATTTAATATGTTCGTTAGTTGGTACTTGAATTTTTATTTTTTGATTGCTAAATTGATTAAAAAAGTTAAAATGATATTATTTTTTTAGTAGATGATTATATATATATATAAATTAATATATATTATTAACGTGTCCCCGACGTGTCCGTGTCCTACTTTTTTGAGAAATGCCGTGTCGGGGTGTCCGTGTCGTGTCGTATCCGTGTCCTGTGTCCGTGTCCATGCTTCTTAGTCCATAAGCCTTTTGGCTTGGAGAATAGCACATTGACTACTCTTTTTCCTTGCACCGCATCGATGATTCATTAGCTTCTGCTAGCAACTATGAAATCACACCAAATACAGTGAACTTCCAAAGCAAACCTTGTGATTAGAATATTAATAGCAAGCCATTCATCAAGCCAGGACATGATTGCAGAAAAGATGAAAATAAAAATGCCCAGGCTACAACAATCCTATGAACGATTCAAAGTTCCAACAAAACCTCCAAGAGGGCCTCCTCACAAGAATCCTATAAAAGGAATTTTACTCTCCAGTAACAAAAATTGTGGTCTCTAACCCATCACACTGTATTTAGTGTTACATAAGAGAGAAAGCACTTAAACAAACCTAGTCCACTAATATAATTATAACCTAAAAACAGTCATCAAATATAACCAACAGAAAACTCACTGAGGGCCTGTTTGTTTCATGTTTTTAATAAATAGGAATTACAAGACATCTATTTCCAAAAATCGTTAAAATTGAAGAAATGATAACAATTTTCAAATCAAGCCACCACCCTAGTAATTCAAATCCCAAAAAAGTGAGGGCAGCATTTACATTTTACCCCTCACCTCTCTAATAATTCTCCGGTGGAGCCCATTTGACCATGAATTGCTATATATTCTATGCTAAAAAAGAAAAGGCCCTCCGAGTCTTAATGTTCCTTAGTAGGGGAATGAAGAATGATTTAATGGAAACAGGAAACTACCCCTTGCGTGAGGACATGTAGAATGAAATGGTCAAGCATGTGTAGAGTGAGATCTCAAGCATTGTATCTTAAACAATTACACAAAGAAACATATTTAACTGCAACTGCCTATCATCTTCACATATTTTGCTGAAAAGGTAAAATTCCAAAACACTAAAACAAGTAGGCAATGTCAAAAAGGAATCAAAGAAAACCTTTTAAGAGTATTAAGTGCTCGACATTAAGAAAAGCCTGTTGGCATATTTTGCCAACACTGAGAAACTCTGGATTTTGAAATCAAAATTAGCGACTTGATCATAAAGTGAATGATTGCCGTACCATTGGACCTAGAAATAAGGCAGCATCAGCTACCCGTGAGGTAATTATAACATGTGGCTTGTGCTTCTCCAAACAATGAACAATGGGAGCCGCCCCCATGTATGTGCTGACACCCTTCATGAATTAAAACAAAAGGATCAGGACAAAGCTAATACAAATGAAAATCCATTGCAGTTGATCAAATGCATTAATCACAAATACTTGTGGCATAGGATAGATATCATTTCAAAGCATATGATTAGGGGGAAGTATAACACTCATCCTATGGATTGAGATTGTTCAATCAAGAAGAATCCTTATGCACTGCCAACAATGGATCCACCAGATGAATATCTGGATGAACTATGGGCCCAGCAGTGCAGAATGCTCAAGATGAAACTGTGGAATTTCTCAAACTGTGCAGGATAATGCCTCATATCATTGTCTTATTCAATTGGGATGCAAAAAAGAAGTGTGAAACAAAAATAATGAGTAACAAATCCTTACACCTTCCATTGTATTTGATCTCTCAATAGAAGACAACAACCCTGAAATATATAAACCAATTGAAATTACTATAAAAAAAACAATAGGGACTGGTTTAGTGTGGACAAAAGATGTCAAAATAATGATATGAATCTTGCACGGCACAATTCAGATTTGAAGAAGTTGCACTTATCGAAAGATTTAGCTCAAAATAGAACGGAATGGAGAAATAGAATTCATGTAGCCGACCCCAACATGGTTGGGATAAGGCTTTGATGATGATGATGATGATGAATCTTGCATGGCACAATGTCAACTTTTGATGCATTGGATGATAAGTATCTAAGAACTGACATTAAGCCTTCAAAATTTGAAGTGCTCAGAGAACATAAAGGAACTGTTAGGCCACAAGTCTCAGCAAAATGAACAGTGTTGATACGTGCATGGTCATCATAAAGTGATCCGTGCCATTTCCCAATATAATGAAATGTCATCATTAAGTGATCCGTACCAATATAATGAAATTAACTAACAAAGATGAGGGTTTTCTAAACCCCAGAAGATAAGATTTGAACCCTGTGATAGTTTGATTGCTAGCGAACAAGTAGAAGATCAGGTGCAAAAGACAACAAGTCAAGGGGATAAAGAACAATCATATGGCTACGATCTTCCACTCTGGGAATATAATTTTATATTCCTTATGTTTTGAAAAAAATGATCATTAGAATAGCATGATCACTTTCACTCGAAACTTTCACATCTCAGATTCAATGAACTAGAGTTTTTACAATTTTTACCCACCTGATTCTCTTGGAGAAATCTCATAAGCCACGGAAACAGTAATGTGAATCCCCAGACTGCTTGCTACATCAAGGACTTTCTTCTGTGCACCAAGTGGATCCACTTCCAAGTTCCAACAAAGGTCCCAAAATATGTCAATAATATAAGGGACAAAGTGAGCTATAGATCAGGAAACAGAGATTCGCAGGTGATGAATGATCAACATCTTACCAGCACCCATATTGGTGATTATACAAACTCCTCTTTCCACAGCTAAAGGCAAGAGCAAAGACATCCAGTCCACAACTGGACAATCATCAAAAGCAGGAAAGTATAACTTAGTTTACTATCATATTGAAGATCACCAAGTAGACTAGAAGTTTGGTATTGATAATTAAAAGTTAAACTTCTTCAAATCTGATTCAATGAACTCCATCAATTTTTCCTCAAAGCCACACCATCTAAACAAACCCAGGAAAATAGAAATTGAAATGCAGTGTCATGGAGAATTCAATTCTCAAATGAACTTTCCAGGGATCCAAACATCAAAATCAACAACACCCACTTCTCCATTTAAGAAACGAAGAAAGAAATCAACATACTTTTAGGGTCAAATCCATCCCCTCCGGACAACATGGCCTGGTAACGATCAGCAAGAGTCCTCTCCGCCAAGCATTCAAGTACAAGATAGTCTAGATCTTTGACCCTCTCCAACAATTTGAGAGCAGCTTGTGGCCTGTCCCCTCCAAACCCAGCTCCACAACCAATAAAAACCTTGTCTTTTCGCATCTGAGGACTCTCTCTCTGCAGATTATCATCATCAACAGCAGCACAAGAAGGAAAAGAAGAATCCCTTTCAAGAAGAAGTTAAGAAAACTGACCAGCTTCATCTTGCAACTGTATACTTCATCTTCTTCCCGGTTTTCCATTTTTCTTTGATCTCTCCTATGTTGTACAACCAATGACTATATTTTGCAGGATGGCAGCAGGTCCATCTAAACGGGAAACCACTGACCTGCCACTACCAGGTCGGCTTTTCAAAGAATTACGGTAGGAGGAATTTAGAGAGGGAGGTGCTATGTGAGCTCAAGAAGGGTATCATTAGATTCACCTTATTTCTATACTCATCTTATTAAATTTGAAAAATATTTTTATCCAAAAATTAAGCATAAACCTGAATTAACCGAATTGATTAAGGAATATATAAAAATATCGGATTAGGGTGTTGTACCCATGCAAAAAGATAATTTTGCCCCTTAATCATATCGTTAGACGTCATTTGCTATTCTCACATACCATCTTTGGATGACATCATTAGGTCGTGGGTTTTTTTTTTTCATCTTTCCATCTTGTTCCTTCATTTTTCCATCTTTTTCCTCTATGGCTTGAGTGCTCTTATTTTCCATTTTTAATATCTTGTTCTATGCATTGTAAGGATATCATTTTTCAATCGCTGTGAGATTCTTATCTCTATTGTTTTCTCCTCCTCTATCACTTCTTCAGTCACTCATTTCTTCAACTTTCAAACCCAAATGCCTGGGAGCACTTTCCAGTCACCCATTTCTTCAACTTTCAAACCCAAATGCCTGGGAGCACTTTCCAGCTTTAGAATCTATTGCAGTAACAATTAAGGGTTTGATTCAGGTACCCCATATTTTCAATCCCTTTTTTTTCATTTCATCTTGATAGATTTTTTGGTCTAAATTTTATCTTCATGCTTCTAAGATGGTTTTTTTTTTCTTCGTTTTTTTTCGTGGGTGTTTTGTTTTTTGTTATATCTTTTTGGTTTTTGAAGTGTACATTGTACTATTTCTTGAAACTTGGATCTCTTGGTTTTGAGAATTGAAGGAAAGAATAGTACTTTCAGGAATTCTTATATATGTTACTGATTTTTTGTCTTTTGAATTGTTTGAATTCATCTATTGGGTGATGGGTATATGAAAAATTTGGTTCAAACATCTCAAATAGAACCATTCCCTGGTACTTTTTTAAAACAAAATTTTTCCTTTTCTCATTTTTTCAATTGTCTGGTTGTTGGGTGAATCTTTCATTTAGGGGGTTGGTTGTGTTCAAAGGAGCTAAATTTAATCACCATCTTTAGTAGACAACAATTACGTTGGTTGTTTGTATAGAGATGGATGTTCGGTGAAAAAAAAAACAAGAGGACCATCCAACTGAGATGCGCATTTTAAGATGGATAGCAAAAGTTATTGAAAATAAAAACAAATTTATGTAAATCTTAAATTATAAATGAAGCACATTTGATACCACTAAGTGAATACATTTTGTTCCAAATGTTATTGGAAATAAAAATGAACTACGTGAATCTCAAATTGGCAATGAAGCACATTTGATACCACTAAAGGAACCTCCTACAGCTAGTAGCACTTGGAAAAAATGTAAGTATAATCAAAGGCACTCCATAGAAGCCTTAACTTCTACTTACGTATACAATTCCTCTTCACCAACAGTAACTAATTAGTTGAACTTCACCAAGCAATCAACTTACCAAGAAAATGACATCTGTGATGTGATAAAGGAACTAATAGTAGGTGAATCTAAAAACTTCACACAGCATATCAGAAAAATATGCATAAATTCAAGTTAAAAAAGTAAAACAACAACAATTAAGCTGACACTGGTCAAGCAAAAATATATGATATAGTTGTTGTTTTCCTACAAAGAAGAGAGAGAGATGTGTCCATGAGATTTCATTTCTTTCACCACGTCATTTATAACTTAACTCCTTATATTTTCATTCCTATTTTACAACATTGTCAACAAGATCCTCACAAACAAGTCCTTGAATTTTATAGCTCTATAAAGAACTTTTTTATGACAAGAAAATTGAGAAAAATTGCATGACAAGGAAATGAAACTCTACATAAAAGCCTTCGCACATTCGAACAATTAAAAAAAAACTTGAAAAATAACTAGATCTCTCACTAGATCATCCACTACATGCAAGAGGGCATAATCATTTGCAATGTCAAGGTTCAAAACAACTTACCAGAGGCTCTCTTCCTCTCCGTGCGCTAGATCCAAACACCTTCTTCCTGAAAAGTAGAGTCTTTATCCATTTCTTTGGAGACTTTCCCATTATAGTATCCAAATCCCACACCCAAATTTAAGCTCCACATAAGCCCAAATTAGTAAATCTCAAAGCTACTCACACACATTGCACAACTCCGCTACTAATCTAGCAATTTAATGTCATCTACCAAGTTACATCCATGAAAACACAGTCCAATGAAAACATGATTGACCCAGAAAGCCTAACCATAATCCCAATCTAAGATTTAGCTCAGTACACACCCAAACGGCAACCAAATCTAACAAAAGTAGCATAAAAAAGAAAACCAAATATAGCTTAGCACACACCCAAAAGGAAAGAATCTCATAAAAAAATTACAAAGGCAAGCATAGAATTGACCTTCTTGCTGTTTGTCTGATTAAAAACCATTATTTTAGTGCTAATCTCCTCCTCCATTGCACTATTTTGTTGGAGAGCGTTACCAATCTTAATGGGACATAGACAAAGGTAGGAAAAAGGATGAATGACAAAGGAAGAATATGAATGACAAGAGAAGAAGATGAGTTGTACAAGAAAGAAGATGAGTAGCACAATGTAGAAAGAGAAGAAGGGAATGAGAAGAAAGGAAAAGGGAATGAGGGATAGGGAAGAAGGAAGATGGTGCCTGTGTGTGAAAAGAAATCTGGGTTATGTTTTGGTAGGAAAATGGGCTTTTTGGTCATTTCATGAATGGATAAGATTGTAAATAAAAAAAATATATCCATGAGTGCACTGAGTCCCTTTTTGTTTTTAAAGAGCAGGCCGCTTTAGAAATTCTCCGGACATAGTGGAATCTCCCTTGTACATCAATATCCAAGAAGTGATATTTTGAAATTTTCAAGGTCATTTGAGTACTTTTAGCAAAAATTCAACAATTCTTGAAAAGAAAACATGAAATTTCATGCAGACAAGCTATCACATCAAGTCTCACAAACCCTAGTGTCAACCCATCAGAAATTCTCCAAAAGAAACACAATCGTGATCGCGTGAGTGTATGGATTTGGATCAAGTAGGAAGTAGGGCCTGAACTTACTCCTCTTTTTCTTGAGAATTTTATAGGAAAAAATTCATTCGATGTCGGTTGTAAGCTTTTCTATTTGTATTTGAGCATTTTCCTTTTTCATATATCTTTTTGTCTACATTAGGACTTCCGAATATGGAAGTGTCCCTCACCCTATGGTGAGGAAAGGATGCATATTAATATTCCTCATATAGGGAAATAATCATATAAGAACTAGTTCTCACAATTTTTTGTGAAAACTCTTGGTGGAGCCCATCTATCACCAAATCCAAACCTTGCAATACACATAGCCTCCCTTTATAATCACACGCACCAAGTTTTGTTTGAGTTTGAATTTATTAGATCATTGGATCGATTATGTACCAATTCAAATACGCTGAATTTATGGGCCACTGATAAAGGTGTTAGAGGCATGTGATTAGGGTCGGACTTAATGTTTGGGGTGGTCTCACATAGATCTTTTCATCCCCTCTAGTCCCATCTCTAAATGAGATCCACAAGTGGGCCCCATAAAAAGTTTTTATGGTAAGTTCGTAAGAACAATTCTTATAGCATCAAAGCCCCTATATATATGGAGAATATTAGTATGCATCCATTTCCACCATAAGGTGAAGGACACTTCCATATTTAAATATATTAATGTGTAAAAGACAAAAGCATACGAAAAGGAGGAATACTCAAACACAAATACGAAAAGCCATGTAAGCATCGCTCACCCTATAGTGGGAGAAGAATGCATACTAACATTTCTCATACATATATATATGAAGGAATTTTAACGAATGCCCTTTTCAAATAGGGTGACGATGTTTTCTCCCTTCCATAATTATTATGTCAATCTATTAAATATAATTATAACTCTGAATTAAAAGTTGCTAAACATGTAATAGGATTACTTAAAGCCACCAGGATGTCATGTAACCCATTAATTAAATATTTAATGGGTCTTGGCTCCCAATTCAAGGGGTTACTCCATTTGAATGAATGCAAAAGCCATGTAATGTTACCTGGTAGTGAGTGGGCGTTTAGGTGACAACATTAGGGTGTGGGTGGGCCCCATAGATGTCTCTAAATCTATGAAACTTTGGCACCTAAACATTTGCTAATAAACAAATAAATAAATGATGGGTGCAATTTACTCAGTGCATCTTCCATCTGGTGCATGGCTCCTATCTCCATGCATTATATGCCATCATTTATTTGGTTACCGATACCTATTAAGAAGGAGAAAATTAAGGAAGTATTAAATATTGATCTTAGTGCTTTATAAAGAAAGAGAAAAAATACTTTGACTTTTGCTCCTTAAAATAAGGAATGTATCAATGAATCCTTAAATGCAAAGGGGAATTTTTTGCTTTTGCAAAACGCCCAGGCATCATACAGAGTCCCCCATATATGGGGCTCCTCACCTGCACTCAACTTTAGATAAAGGGCATCCGCTCAAGGGTGTGGGGCCGACCTGGGGACCCACATAGGGATGGTGATTGATGAATTTGAAAGACACATGGAGGCCCTCCCCTCTAAAAATACCACCATTATTGATGTCTATCATCTTCATCTGGGCCCCATAATTTTAATAGTGTACAGTCCATCTGGGTTTATGTGCAATAGAGCTGAAGGTCTAATCCATTCTAATCGAGCCAACAATTAGTAGACTAGTGGAATTCAGGGGGGCCCTGTGTGTGGTCCATTTAGATGGACAATGGGTGGGCCCCACATGCTCGGGTGACCGAATTTCTCCCATCTACGTGAGCTAAGGTGAGGCTCTCCCTACACGCATGTGTGTGTGCATATGGGATTTTTACGAAAAAAATTTCTCAAATATCCCAATACTTCCAAAAGCATCTTCAAATACATATAATGTCCTTCCATTTATGTTCTCAAATTTGTTAAGTTTGAGGGTTTTACATGTATTAAAATTTGCAGAGAACTACTTGGTCTACTTTGTATTGCTTCTGGTGAATCAAAGAGAATTGTACAATAGTCGTCAGAATCCTTATTTCCAACTGTTGCTCACATGTATTCATTTATGTTCTTCTTCCCTTATATTCTACATTTTGCTCTGCTTGGATACAATGCATGCATGTCATCGAATTCATCTTGCTGCATGTGAAGCATTCAAACGAATAGCCACGCCATGGATCTTCCATAGAGTATCCTCTTTTTTTTTTTTTTTTTCTCTCTTTTGATGTTGATAAAAGAGGCTTAAAGAATAAAAGTGTGTATGACACTAAACTTTTCACTCCAATTTCGAGTATCATATAGAATGATGATCCTTTTTTTCCATTAAAATAAACTTGTAACATTGTAGAGGTAGGTTATCAATAATAGAATAATTATCTTTTCTTATTATTAAAAGCTTAGGACATCTTAGAGGTATTTTGGAAATGACAAAGCAAAACTTTTTTTGTGTATTTGGTCTCTCACTTTTTGTTAGAAGGTGAGCTGCCAAAGCCATCCATCCACTAGTTGTCTCTCTTTTGACTCACGTGCAGTCACACGCCTAGAGTGAACAAAGATGTGGCTCTTTCTATAGTAAGTGCCTGTTGGCACGTCTAATTCCAACCCCTTATTGTCTTAAAACGGATTCAAACCACATTTAGAGTGTTCGGTAACCACATTGTCCACCTCCCTTTCAAACCTAATAAAGAGATTAAAGCTCTACTTCGGACACCGATTAGAAGCACCATAATTGAAATAGAGGACATGGTCTGTGTGTGGTATAGTACACGGTCTTTTTTTTTAAATGTTTAAAATTTGGAGCCCACAATGATGATCCAAACCATTGAAACTCTTTGTCATCTTTACAACAACCAATGACCCAAATTTCAACCATTGATCTGTCATGAGTCTCCAGATAAATGTCAAAAACTCAGAACCATAGATTTTATTTTCTGGATGCATGTGGGTCCTATAATCACAATTTAAACTGTTGATCCTCTTAAGAAGGCTGAAAATGGCTACCATGCAAAAATTCAGCCCAGGCTTCATTGTTCAACTTGAGATATATATGAAAACTTGTGAGCCATTGGATATAGATTGGCCAAATGCATCCACTTTCACTTCAATCCGTTTTTTATATATTTTTTTTCCTTCACTTGTAGGCCAGTGAAGAATGATCAAAGCCTTTGGAAGTCTTTATAATTTACAAAGCTATCAGCAGTTCAAATCTAAGCTGTTGATATCTATAAGACTTCGAGATAATAATGAAAAAAGGCAAAACCATTGACCTTCATTTTGGATATCTATGGGCCCCAAAATCATGATCCAAACCATTGAACCTCTTTTTAACGGTGACAAAAACTATGGGATTAAAAACTAGACCCTGTTTCATTGAAAATTGCAAAAAAAAAAATTAATGAAAATTGTGAGCCATTGGTTTTTTAATATTTATTTTAAACAATTTTGTTGCCTTACCAAATGGTCTATATATAAAATATCTATTTCAAATCGCTCCTTTTGAAATAGATCTATATCATACATATCTATTTGATATAAATAAGATTTGCCAAACAGGGCCTAAGTGTAAGTTCCTGGGGCAGGCACTTTATAGTGATATTATTGTGCTAATCTTTTTATCATGGTTGATAATGAGCCTTCAAACATATGCAGGAATGATAATGGGGCAGGTTTGGTATGGGTTGGGGTAAATCCAAATCCGACCTGTCTCAAATATATCTCATCCAAAACCGACCTGGCTGTGATAGGTCATTGATGTGAAATACCAAACCACCCTCATTTAAGTGGGTCGAGTTGAATTTAAAGCTTATAACTTTCCAAAATATGTAAAAATTAAAGTTGTCAATTCCATTCCGTTTTATTCGAAATTGGCTGGAACATTTCGGAATTGGCCTTGGGGGGAATGGAATGCCACCCTAAAAGTTTTCGGTCTCAATTCCATCTCGTTTCGATCATTCTTGTCCATTCTAGTTGTTTCGGTCCTAATTTTGATTCCAATTCTGGACCAATTATGCTCCATTCCGGTCAATGTTTCACACTTCCATTTATGTATGGTAAAAACTAGAAAATGGTCAATTGTAGAGTGTAATTTAATTTAAGTGATATAAGTATGCATTTTTAGTATTATTTAAGCATTCTACTATTTGTTCAAACTTACGTATTCTTATATATATATATATATTTCATTTTTCAAATGTGTTTTTTATGGAATGGAGTAATGGAATGCCGAAACATTCCACTACAAGGTCAAACTGGAACAGTGACCTAAACAAGAATCGGAACAAAATTGACAACTATGGTAAAAATGGATGAAAATGTGTGTAGTTGAGATTAAGCATGCCACCTTTTCTTCCCATATGCCTCATGTTAAGGTCCAAAAGTACTTACACCACATGATTTTTGTCTATTACTTTAATAACAAGTATATAAATATTATATATTCGGGGTAGGGCTGCTTCAAGAAAACCACCACGAAACCAGCCCTCAATAGGAGTGGTCGGGGTGGGTCCCTGTTTATACCCAATCCATTGCCATCCCTAAACATATGGGACTGCACAAACATGATTAGAGGTATTTCCTTACAGGTAAGAGAGAAACATGATTAGTTTCCTCATGTAAGAGATAAACATGATTAGTTTCCTCTATGATTGTTGAGTTTTCACACATCAACCTAATGGCAAATACCCACATTTAAATTGTTTGAGTGGTTCGGAAGTCTAGCACTAAATTGGGGGTCCTTGCTTTGAACCATTTGGGGCGTTATCCAATACACAATGCTAGTGGAATGCTAAAACATTCCACTACGGGGTTAACCAAAAACAGAATTGACAACTATAGTGAAAATGGATGAAAATGTGTGTAGTGCAGATTGAGCATGCCACCTTCTCTTCCTATATGCCTTATGTCAAGGTCCAAGAATGGGTGTTGGGGGAGGGTTTGTAGAATATTAGCAGTTTGGGTTTTTAGAATGGTAAATAATGCAACTAGTAGTTAAATGATAATTATTGGACATAGGTTGAACCACCTAACCAATTTAATCCACATAACCAAAATATGAATGGGTAGGTATTATTTTTTAACATGCCCTCTACTTTGTAGGGTTGTCAATCAGACCCTCCAAGAGTACCTAACTTGGGCAGGCCGTCAATCAAAATAAATAAATAAATAAGAAAAAACCACAATGAAATGTGGGCTTTTACTTTTTTAAAAAGGTTTGATAGCTATTCTTAGACAAAATTTTTGCAAGCACATTAATTTGAAGGCTGAGCTTGGACGGTACTAGACCCTAGTTTATATGCATGTGGATTTATTTGAGCATGATTCTTATGTGGGTTTTTACTTATGTTTATTTGATGTTTATGTATTTTTTATTTATTTCTTATGGAAATACGTCTTCACATGGCCTACCTATTAGATTGTCTACGAGCTAAATAACATTGTGCTATAAATTCCAATGGCACGTTGCTAAGTGGATTACAAGACAATTTTTTTTTCCTACCCGGATCCGTTCAGTTTTTGCTTTTGTTTTGTTTTTCCCCGCTCTCTTTTAGGGAGACTTGAACTTACGTACACAAGTATAGCTGTACTAATGGCACTATAGTGCAAAATTATGGTCATGAGCCTAAATCCTCTTTTTAAAAACCCTAAGGTGATCCTGCATGCATGGCAAGATGATAAATATATAGGCCACACCACGATCACCGTGGGGCTTTTAAACAAAGGACCTCAATTCAGGGTTCATTTATTTATTCAGACTTTTGTCAAATGAGAATCAATGCAATGCATCACATTAATGGCATAAAAACTAATGAGTTAAAAAACAAGATTTTCAAAAATGGACTCTGGACCGAAATTGGAATCATGCATGAGGTGGGTTTGGGTTCGGGTTCGAGTCTTTGTAGAGAATGTTTTGGGAAAAAACTAACTTTTAGAAGGAAAAAAAAAAACTCTTGAAAAATGAGATAATATGTTGGGTTTCGAGTCCATGAGCTAGAACTAAGGTTGAGTCAAACCAAAAACCATTTAGGCCATGTGTTGAAATATAGGATCCATTTTTACTTATCGAGATCTAAATAAGAACTCAAACATGATTATTAAATGCTCAGAACCTCCAGATAATCATAGAATCAAGGACCCGTTTATAACCTCGGCCATATTGCTTGTTCCATTGCATCAACAGTCTCGAGCTTTAAGAGAGGAAGGTGACTTTCTAAAAAAATACTGAGGAGAGTGAATATCAAATTCACATTCCATGCCTAGAGGCAACTCAGCCCACGAGGGTTGGGCAAGAGATTTAGTATAGACCCTTAGTACAGACCCTCGAAGGTTGACATGCCCTTATCCGGCCAGGATTTGTCCAAGCCATGGTAAAGCCAACAGTCTCCAGGACACTTGCTTGTTAGCTTGGCCTATTGGCAGCAGTGGAGATCATGAATTGAGCCATCCAAACCTCGTCTAAGGCTGACCCATTTAGTCAATGGGCCAAATATTCAAGCCAAGATATAGCCCATTCGCCTAAACTCACAATGCTCATTACTGGACTCCAACAATCGGCCAATTTACAGCCACTGGGTCTAAAACTTGGAGCCCAAATTTGGGCCTGGTCCATCAGTAGTCCTAGTTGGCAGCCCTAATTCCTTGGACCCTCTTTTCGCGGAAGGGCAAGCCCTCCTACCAAAGCAAAAAACCCGTCTCCTTCGATCTCCACTTGCTTGCACACGGAAAGCTCTCCCGTCTCTCCCTCTCATACACAGGGGGCCTCAGGTATCTCTAGCTCTTTCTCTCCTAACATAATGAGGTTTGATAGATATTTTGGGGTTTGGGTGTTTTAGGATTCTACCTTTGGGGTTTTGGGGTTGCACGGTTTTGATTTTTTTTTTTTTTTGTTGAGTTTTTGTTCTTGTTCTTGTTTTTCGTTTTTGGGGTTTGGGTGTTTTAGGATTTTACCTTTGGGGTTTTGGGGTTGCAGGGTTTTGATTTTTTTAGTGGTGTTCTTGTGCTTGTTCTTGTTTTTTGTTTGTGGGTTTTGGGGTTGCTGGGTTTTGATTTTTTTTGGTGGGGTTCTTGTTCTTGTTTTTTGTTTCTGGGTTTTGGGGTTGCAGGGTTTGGGTTTTTGTTTCTGGGTTTTGGGTTTTTGGGCTTATAGCCGCCCTGTAAGTCCTGCATGTATTACTGAGTTGATTTTGTGCAATAGGTTAGATCTTGTGCGTGCACATGCTTAAGAGAGTTTGAACATTACTGGCTCCTAGCTATTACCATAGACACTTCCAAATGCCTGCTGGGTTTGGCTTGCCTCTAGTTATTTTATTCAATTTACTGCTGGTCGTTGAACACTGGTAGTTGATTTGCCTTGGTTCAACAGGCTGAAAGGCGAGCAAGATGCTTACTTTTTTGTTGATTATGAAAAGAGGGGATTTTATTTTGAAATGTTATTGTAATCAAATGCGTGAGGTTATCAGGCTTTTGTATATATTGCTGGAACTATAATATGGGGCTTTTGTATTTTCGCCTGAAAGGAGAGTGAAATATATTAATTAAGGATAAGAGAATGACGAGTGGTAATGAGAGTTTATGGTCTCTCGACGTTGATTTTCACCTGACGAGAAAGGCCTAGAGAAAAAACTGATCTAAAATGAAAAAACTAGAAAACCAAAGGTCCAAAATCAAAACCGCAGCAAAAGGTGACACCAGACAAGCCACAGCCTTTGGCTCTGTTATGCAATAATGTTCTATGCTTACTTTTCCCCTTATGCATATATTGTAACATCATGTAAATGACGTTTCTTACTTATCATTTAATAACTGGGATACAACAATAGGCCAATTTACAGCTTTAAAACATGAGGCCCAAATCCAGCTCACGGCCAGGTTTGGGCTCTGGTCCATCAGCAAACCTAATTCCTTGGCCCCAAGCATTGCCTTCTTACCCTAGTGGTAAGAGGTGTGTGTTCTTACCTAGCTGCCCAGGGTTAGAATCCTAGGTATGTCATCTCTTCTCGCGTGTGTGGGTTTTCTTCCCATTTTTATGGGCTTTCTTCTCACGTGTGCATGGTTTTTTTTTCCACTTGAGTGGGCTTTCTTCTCGTGTGTATGGGCTCTCCGATTGGATCCTAGTCCGCTTGGCTATGTTTTATATATATATATATATATATCCTAGGAACCTCTTTTGACAGAAGGGAAAGCCGTAGGGTCTAGGATAAAAATTTTGCTCGAACCAACTGTCTGAACCCTACCAACGCATATAACACGTTTCATACTCTCCTTCCTTCTCTTGCTTGCTTATGGAATTCTCTCGGCTCTTCCTCTCATTCTTATACACAGGGGGCCTCTGGTATCTCGCTCTTTCTCTCCTAACATGATGAAGTTTGATGGATTTTTTGGGGTTTGGGTGTTTTAGGGTTGCAGGGTTTTGATTTTTTTTTTGTGGGGTTTTTGTTCTTGCCCTTGTTTTTTTTTTGTTTGTTTGTTATGTTTTTGGGTGCTTTTTGGGGTCTGACTTTTCCTTAAAATTTTCTCTGTGATGCTGATCTTTTGTGTTTTTGGGTATGAAAATGATTTTAAAGGCTATGAAAATCTTTTTTTTTTTTTATGAATTTTCTTTGAGCTTTGCAATCTTTACAAGTTGATATGCGATTTGTGAATGTGTGGAGTACGTGTGTTAAGTGAGGGATCTTTTCCTGGAGCATACTCTCTCCTATTCTAATAAAGACGATTTTTTTCAATAAATGGATTGAGCACTGAGGGATACTGAGGCTTTGATGATGATTAGATCTTTATTTTTATTCCAATATGCACTTCTATGTTGATAATAAATGGTGGAGTTTTTATGCCATAGGGGTAATATTTATGCAATCTGTTTTGTTTGTGTCATGCCCCTTTCTGTCTCTCTCTATACATATGAGGATGTTTAGGAAGGGCTAGGAATGGGAACCATTGTTGGATTGATCATATCTATATGCATAAATAACTCCAATAGGCGAAATCATATTTATACATGTGATAATCCCAACGGCGGGGTGAACTTTGACTGTAGTGAATTTTGGATGATTAACAATTCATTTGGTGGTGGTGGGGTGGTGAGGGTTTCAAACGTGGTATGACTTATGAGTGGGTTAAATTTATCAAAGGGGAGACTACCTATGAAGCACGGAGACGGACACGGGACACGGATACGATACGACACGGACACGGCGATACGGCAAATCCTAAAAAAATAGGATACGGATACGGCTAGGACACGGCAAATAATAAATATATATTTTTTTATATATAATCATAAAATTAAAGAATAGTTATATTTTTAGCCAAATTAAAATGCATAATGTCACAATTAATAAGGAAACAACATAACTAACACTAGAAAAATCAAAAATAAAATCCATAATGCATAATATAATGTAATAGTAGGCCATAGGCCCTTAGTACATCAATCATCACCAACATTACATGTCACAATCACATCATAATCAAAATAACAAAAAAACGTCCCTCCACCCACTCCATAAAAGAAAAAAACAATAATAATCCTCGCTTCATTCATGATTCATCATTGGAGACATCTTCAATGGCATCATCATCCCCACCAACACTCCCATCATCAGTAAATAGCACAGCCTCTAATTCCGGCTCATCAAGTGAGAGATTTGCAACCTCAAGTACTCCAACGTCCTCTAGGGATTCAAATGCATCTCCTGCAATATCCCACATCTTAGTTTGTCCTTGTATGTACTGTGGGGTTCTCCTTGATAGAAGACGAAGATTACTATGAATGAATACCAAATCTTCAGCACGGTTTGGTAATATTTTGTTCCTTTTCAGCGAGTGAATAAAGGAGTAAGTACTCCAATTCCTCTCAGAACAAGATGAGGAAGAAGGTTGCACAAGCAGCTTCAAAGCTAAGGTCTGAAGCGAGGGAGAAAATGCACCATAAATAACCCACCAACTTTTTGGATCCATGGTTGATCTATCATGAATAGAGTCAACCTCTGAAAATCCTCCGGAATTAGTTGAGAAAGCTGCATACTCCAATTGAACTTTTTGTCTCTCTTCTGGATCAACATAATATCTTTTCAAGCACTTTGTTCTTTCTCTTGAAACCTCCAAATCTTTATGTGGAGGAACTCGATTTGGATCCTCATGAAGCCATGCATCGCTATAGTACCTTAAATACAAGAATGAAAATTATATGATTAGTTTATATTTTTTTAATTAATAGTTTTTCTAAAAAAAACTATGCTAAAGCTTAGAGGTCACCTTGGGTTTAATGAATGTGCTAAGCAATGAAGCGGAGTGTTGTTCTTATTCCAACGGTCAACTAGAATCTGATGCACCACATCATAGAAGGTTGATGTCTCATCTTGCCGCTTCCCTTCATGCCTATATATTGCCAACTTCACTTTCTCTATCATTGTATCCCACATATCATAAACTAAGTGAAGACAAGGCTTATCTGTATCACAAGCACGAAGCATGTCATAAATAGGCAAGGTAAAAGCAAGAATGTAATCAATCTTATCCCACCAAATGTCATCTAACACATTTTCCTTCACAAACTTGGCTTTTTCAACGTCATCATCCCTATAAGTAGACCAGTTGTTACAAATTACCATAGCTTGAAGACCACCCTTTATCAATTTGAATCTTTTAAGCATCACAATCATCGAAGCAAAGCGTGTCTCCGCAACTGAAAGCAATTTCAAACTAACAAAGTCATTGAACATAGACAATCTCATTGAATGATTCATGATAAAATGCTTTATCACCATGACGTCCCCAACAACATCGGTAATCCAACTGCACTCTGCATAAGTTATTTCATTTGCTTCCACATTTTTTGCTGCACAAATGTTTTTTAGGGCAAGATTCAATGTGTGTACTACACATGGTGTCCAAAAAATATGAGAAAATATCCCTTCAATAAGTTGCCCCGCTCCTTGGCAGTTTTTGGCATTATCCGTAATCACTTGAACAACATTTTGGGGCCCAACTTGAAAGATGACTTCCTTCATCAAGTTAGCAATGAAAAATTTATCCTTGACTTCACCTGAACAATCAACTGCTTTTAAAAACATAGGCCCCCCTTCTGTCACTGCCATAAAATTAATTAATGGCCTTCTTTGTGAATCACTCCAACCATCACTAACAATGCTAACCCCCTTTTCCTTCCATGTGCCTCTAATTGGTTGCAATAATCTGTCAATGTTTGCTCTTTCTCTTTTAAGCAAAGTGGTTCTCAACAAATTATAACCAGGAGGCAAATAACCCGAAATCTGATTATTGGCAGCAAAGTTATAGGAACTAACATAATAAGGGTTCCTAGCCAAGTGAAAGGGCAAGCCCGCAGAATAAAACATCCTAGCTATTTCAGAATGCAATTGGTCCCGTGCCCCAATGTTAAATGCCTTCTCAATGGCACTTCCACTTCCACTTCCACTTCCACTTCCACTACCACTCCTCAACCGCTTGTTTGATTCAAAGAGGGTCAGCCCTTGACTAGCAATCATGCCACCCAAAGATGCTCTAGGAGGGGGCAAAGGAACTTTTTTTGGTTTAAGGCTTTGCAATCTAGCTTCAGCTTCCTCGACAGCTTTTTGCATTTCAGCCATATCTTTAGGAGTGACTTTAGAACATATTTGAATCCCTTGACCACTACTTTTTAGCAAATGTGCCTTTACCCTAGTATATGAGCCCTTAAAAGCTTTGTGGCAAAATTTACATTGGAAATGAAAATTCCCTCCTCCCCCTCCAATTTTCTCCAACTTCGTTACATAGTTCCAGAGGGGCTTATTTTCATCTTGTTCTGAGCCCTCCGCCGGTACAGGGCTGCTAGCTCCCGTAGAAGAGAATGACATATTCTCAAATCAATTTCCTATCACATTGAAAAATAAACTATCACATTGAAAAATAAACTAGGAAAAAAACGCAGCACAGCAGTCTCATTTAAAAAAAAACAACAGCGGCACAACAGTCCCATTTAAAAAAAACAACAACAGCACAGCAGTCCCATAACAGCAGCAACACAGCAGTCCAATTTAAAAAATAAACAGCAACGGAACATCAGTCCCATGACAGCAGCAGCAATTAAAAAAAAAGAAAGAAAGAAAACAGCAACAGTAGCAGCATAACAGCAGCAGCAAAGTCCCGTGGGAAAAATAGCACAGCAGTCCCATTAAAAAGAAAAAAAAAGAAAAACAGCAACAGCACAGCAGTCGCATTACAGCAGCAGCAATTCGAAAAAAAAAAAAAGAAAGAAAACAGCAACAGTAACAGCATAACAGCAGCAGCAATTCGGAAAAAAAAAAAAAAGAGAAAGAAAACGGCACCGGTAGCAGCACAAGAGCAGCAGCAAATCTGTCGCATGGGAAAAAAAAATAGCAGCAAATCTGTACCATGGGAAAAAAAATAGCAGCACTGAAAGAAAAAAAATAAAGAAAGAAAACAGCAACAGCACAGGCATCCCATGGAAAAACAAAAAAAAAAAAAAAAGAAACAGCAGTATATAAAAAAAAAACAGCAGAGCAGTACTTAAAAAAAAAATTAGATCAGAAAATAGCAGTTCGAAAAAAAAATAATAGATCAGAAAATAGCAGTACCTCAAGCAGTTTGAAAACAGTAAAAAACAAAACAGATGGAAGAAAACAGTAAAAAAGAAAATAGCAGTTCGACAAAAAAAAAAAAAGAAGAAAGCAGCAGCAGCACAGCAGTTCTTCTGAAAAGAAAAAAAGAAAGAAGAAAGCAGCACAGCAGTTTCTGAAAACACCTTCTTTCTGAAAACACCTTCTTTCTGAAAACAAAAAAAAAAAAAAAAATTGCAGCACAGCAGCACAACACCTTCTTTCTGAAAACAAAAAAAAAAAAAAAAAAGAAGAAAGAAAGCAGCACAGCAGCAGCAGCACAGCACAGCAGCAGCAGCATAACAGTGGAGGAAAAAAAAAAAAAGACAGCAGCAACCGGAAAAAAAAAAAAAAAACAGTACCTGTTCTTTCTCCTCCTCCTTCTTGTTCTTCTTCCACGCGCAGACACCGATCCTCCTCACGCTTCTTCCACGCTCAGATCTTCATCAAGCTTCGATCTTCCATGCGTCTTCCTCAACGAACAAGCGGTCTTTGGTGGAAGACGGTCTTTCACGCGCAGGCGTCCGCACGCGGCAGGCGACTTCTTCTTCTTCTTCTTCTTTGTTTCACTGTCGGCAGCGAATCCACGCGCAGCGGCGCAGGCGTCTTCTCCTCTCGCTCCGTCTCCAGCGATTTCCCCTTCGTTTCCCCTTTTTCTTTTCCCTCTTCTTTTCCCTCTTCGTTTCGATTCCAGAAGTGAAGACTGAAGAGAATGAGCGATTAGGGTTATAAGTTATCGCAAATTGCATTTACCCCCTTCAACGTTTTTTCTTTTCTAATTTTAACCCAACTTAAGCATATTTTAATTACATTTTAGGCCCGCAGTGTCCATGCCGTGTCCATGCCGTGTCCATTCCGTGTCCCTCCCGTGTCCCATCCGTGTCCGCAATTTAAAAAATTAAAAAAAAAACCAGGACACGTTTTGGGCGTGTCGGACACGTGTCCCGGCGTGTCCGAGCCGTGTCCGTGTCCGACACGTGTCCGACACTGATACGGGGGCCATTTTGGAGTGTCCGTGCTTCATAGGAGACTACTGCTGGATTTTAGATAGTGCGAAGTAGAAATTACTTCTCATATGTATCACAATGCTCTCTTCATGTGGGGCCTCATAGAAGATAAATTCGGGGGGGGGGGGGGGGGTGGGTGGGGAGTAAATTTTTTTTGCTGGAGGCGGGGTTTGGTTTGTGGGTGAGTGGGGGCTGGAAATTGATGCAGGATAGACCCCTGGTACATCATGGGTCAACCTGCCTTTGGGTCAGCCCACTTATCTTAGACCCGCTTTTGGATCAGCCCACCTATCTTAGTCTCTTTAGGATTTTATTTGCTTATATATTTGTTAAGTTGTGTTGAAGAGGATGTTTTAATCTTGGCCTTTGATGTGTTTGGATGGTCCAGATTAGTCTTATGTTTATTTCTTTTCCTATATAATGATGTAATGCCTCTTTTGCTCGGGGCAAGATTTATTGATGATTAATGAAAGTTTTGGAATCTTCCCCAAGTCTTCTTAGAGTTTTCCTCCAATTCTCTAATGCCTCCTAATTGGAGTTTGGCGAGAGCCCAATTTTTTTAACGCCTCCGGACAGGAGTTTGGTGAGAGCCAAAATTTTCCCTCTATGTCCATCATCTACCTTGCCCATCCTGCTTGTCCCCTCTTATTCGCATAGGAAATCCAACAGTGGATACTGTCCGGATGAGTGTCAACTTGGGTTTTGCAGATGGGACTGTGAGGGGGTGAAGGTGGTGGATTGGGTTCACCTACGGGTGAAGGTGGTGGTTTTTGGAATGATCAAGTGGTTTTTGGAATGTAGCCGCTAGTGTCTCACGAGCAATATTTTATGGGTTCAAACTCATATATCTCTTCTACACACTATTGGGTTTTTCTCCTTTTTAGGAAAATGTAACAGTTGAAGATCACTTTTAGATGAGTAGATTTTCATTTATGAACAATGAGGATGTTTACTTTTGTTTTTTTCTTTCCTCATTCATGGACTTTAGTGTTGGATGACATCTGACAATTTTTATACATAATGGTTAGGTTCCTGTCAGTGTCGTCAATCATTCTCACTTTCGCTCACCCTCATCATACTTCTATCAATGGCATCTCAGAGCAGAAGGCCGCCACTATCTCTGCCTGGCAGCAGTGGCAGTGGCAATGAAGGGATTCTGGCAAGGGTCTCAAACTCAATATCACAGTCTTCAATCGTGCATCGAGGGATTAATGTCGCTGCAGACACGGCCTTTGTGGCGAAGAAGCTCCTGAGAAGCACTGGAAAAGCTGCTTGGATTGTGGGGACCACCTTTCTTGTTCTTGTTGTCCCTCTCATCATTGAGATGGATCGCGAGCAGCAAATGAATGAACTTGAGATGCAGCAGGCTAGCTTGCTTGGCACACCAACCATCTCTCCCCCCAAGTGATCATCATTGCCACCAGGTACCATCTGGTTTTTTGTCGGGATTGGTTCAATTAAGGCCTTTTTCTCTTTATGTTTGAAAGGTGCTGAATGTCTAGCGTTTTAGGCATTTTTACATCAGTTGTCTATTGTTGGTTTAGTTCAATGACTTATCGTGAATTTAATTAATGTTTACACAGAGCCCATAGCACATTCCAAAGGTGCTCATTGTCACTTGTTAGAACCACAAGGTTGCTGGTTCTTATCGTTTTACACAATCAATTGACACAGAAAGGTAGCATCATTTTATTGAAACGGTTGAAGTTGATTATAGAATTTCTAGGTTTTGTGATGGAAAAATAGGAGTTTTTCCAGATGGATTTGGTTTGTTCACTTGAGGGCTTTTTCTTGTGAAGAAGTGGATTCAGATGTTTCTTGTAATCTGATGCTACTTACTTTGCTTGAATACTTCAATTTGGAGACAAATGAATCAATAAACAATGGTTTGGTTGCTGACACCTTTATAGAAAATTGAATGGCTGCCAAGGTTTTGGCTGAATTTCAGGGTCCTGTCTTGATTATTTTTTGAAATGGATTGTCTTGATTATTATGGACCTCTTTTTTATTTTTTATTTTTCCAAAAAATGCAGTTCCCAACTCCATTTGCAAACCAACAGCTCCCAAATGTGTGCCTTTTCTTGTTGTTCCTGGATTCTTAGTGGTTCGATTGGAATGATAGCTGGTATTGCGGTTTTCTACGTTTGGTATGTTGCAGACGATGTAAGTCATGAGGTGCCATGGTTTGTTTTTTGGGATTTGATTTTAAGGTGTCGTATTTTGATAGTTGTAGATTTATAAAGTGTTCGAAGACACTGCATTCCAGATCTCTAAGAGTCCCCTATGGCTCTTTCCCTGGATTATAATAAAATTTGAGGTTGATGGAATTTTCCTTAGTTTCCTGATTGTGGCATCAACCACCTCTGATCTAGTTTCCTGCAGGTCTGCCTTTAAAGTTTTATCTTCTACTCAGCTTCCTAACAACAATCTGCTTTTCTGCATCCTAATTCCCTCATGTTCCTGATTAAAGTTTTTTCATAATAATTAAAAAAAAAAGAGAAGTGACTCCACTGACATCTGCACTCTAACCTCCCCCTAGTTTGGCAGGAAACCCTCTTTACTCTCTCATCTTCTTTTTCTATGTCCATGGCAAGAGCTAATAAGGCTGTGCCCCTATCTCTGTAAGGCACCCGCAAAACCTTACTGAATTCCACCTTTTTTTTAAAGCTTTATTCTCTCAACAGGCCACGGTGGTTTATACTCTTGTCATTTACCCACCTGTAGTAAGTCAACTTGAACCTGTCACCCTATTTCAAATGGAATGTTAGGGATCCAGGTGACAATCCCTCGGCATGCGAGTTATACCATGGTGCCACCAACACTGAACCATGTGCGCTGGTGTTACTATTGGATTTATGTTTCCATGATTCATGGTATTTGGTAATTGGTAAATGATTATTCAATTATTGATAATAAGTGTTGAAAAACATATTAGTGTTAAAAACAACTGAACTGATTTGTAAATAATTTTAAACATAGGATAATTACAATTATACATCAATGGGTTTTTTTTAACATTATTATTGTTCTTTTGAGCTTTTTTGTCGATTTTAAGATTGGTACTAACTCATCGGGTCCACACAAGAATGAGAAATAGTAATGGAGTTCTTTCTTTTTCTTTGATCCTAAGAACTTTGGTTTGATCCATATGCAGATGAGTTAACTCTCTTGTTTGTTTGTTTGTTTTTTTTCTTTTTTTTCTTCTGGGAAAAGGTTTGTGTCTGTGTGAGAGTGTTTGTTTTTTTTTTCCCTTTTCCTTTTTTTATTGGGGTGAGGGGTTTGATTTTGATTTTATTGTTTTTAGTGTTAATTAGATTTTTTTGTGGGAGAACATTAGATTTTTTTAGTTGGAATCATAAATTTAGGATTTACTAGGGGTTCTGGATTTTGTTTTAGTGACCTAGTTTGAAGTAGACATTCATGTACGTGGGGTTTTGTTTTTGGTGGGGGTGGGGATTGTCCCACTACTCCCACCTATCATTTGGTTAAAGTTTCTTCTATATGATGTCTAATGATGTTTTGGCCTTTTGGGTTTTGTTATTTGCAGGTTTCATTGATTTTGTGGGGTTTTCTGCATGCAAATGATCAGGTTAGGGTTTTCTAAGGTGTCGAACTTGATCTATATCCTATATAAGCGGAGGAATGCTATAATGACAGCTGATCTTTGTTTTTCAATATACTGTTATTCTTGAATTAGTTAAGTGCATATTTGAAGGTAGTTTTTGGAAATGCTGGTTTTTGTGTAAGAGTTAGTGCCTTGCAATTCAAAATGTGCAAGCCTGGAGGTATCTGGTTAAAATAATTAGACCTCATTTATATCTTTCTCAGCTAAATGCCACCACCGAAAGGGAAGACTTCATATATATGCTTAGATCAATGTCATTTTTGTTTGTTCCCATAAAAGCTTCATTGTTCATTTGGCCCTCCGTCGCTTAACTGAGCTGATCTTTCGGTGCAAGCCCTACATATAATGTAAACCTCCACAAGGTATCTCCAAAGTATCTCCTTTATTGATAATTTGATCTTCTGACGCATGATACATCTACACAGCTTAGCGAAGAATGTGGTAATAGAATTAAATCTGTCTTCATAAAACGGTTGATTTCCTTTTGAGTTAATACATAGAAATCATGGTTAAAAAAGTCTTCCCTTTATGTTGTTCCAGATTCAATCCAATTTCAGTCCCGTGGATTTCCTGGAGCTACCCGACTACAGTGGAACTTCATTTTGTTGCATGCTTTGACACTGTCATCTCACTTAAACCGCAGACAATGCTATTGTCTGTGGTCAGTGGTAGCAGAACTCAGTTTCAGCTTCATAACAACAATTACCTTGCTGTAAATTGTTATGTCAGTAGATTGTTTGGCAGGCATGATTTAATTGAAAAAATAAACTCTTCGTAATATTAAAATCAAATGAGCAAAGTTATCATATAGGTTTCTTCTTCTTCTTCTTCTTTTTTTTTTCTTTTGTAATTAATGACCTAGGGTATTCTTTGCCAGCCCAGCCGCAGGCCCGGGGTTTATTTGATTCTGATGAGCATGGACTAAAAGTAGAACATGTCTATTTGTTGATAGAGTAAGATTAGTACATATGAATTTGCCATATTATAAAAGCTAAATTGGCAAAGTTAACAAAAGAGAAGGCGGGAAGCATGATTCCTTTTGGCAATTGTCTCTATTCGAGAAAGTTGCTTTTTAATTACCACTACTAAAAGAGAGACTGTCTCACAGCTGAGGGAATCAGATGCTTGCAAAATACCGTGTAAAGTACTTACACATCGTTTAAATATGTCAACTAGGCCCGTTGGAGTTGCGAAGCAAACACCGAAGTCTGAACTCAGCCCATGAACAGTTCTAACCATATCAGAGAAATGATGACTTCTGGTATATAAACATAAAACTGATCAGCCCACTGTTTTGTTAGAACCCTCTCCCCCTCTTTTCCTTTCTAAAAGTGGCAAAGCCCCATTTAATAATTGCATTAGATTAAATAATCTACATACAAAGTGAATAAGAGATGATCTTCAACCATGATGTGCTCCATCCAGAGTGAATTTTCTGGCCATACAAAATGTGTTGTACCAAATGACAAGAGGGTGCACTATGTGAAGAGGTTTGAACAATTTTCCTCCCATTCATAGAATCCTTACATTGCACCCAGCCTAGGTAAATAAGATATCAATACTATCTGATGATGGTAACAATCTAAGGGCCACAGTTTTTGTAGTTTTTTGAGTGCCTAAATAACTATTGACATTTTGGGCTTAATCTGCATAGCTTTCAATCCGGTGCTAAAACCATGATTAACATGTGTTAAGGAGGGTCCCATGGAAGTGTTCACAGTCAATCGATTTTCCTTTTCTTTTCTTTTAACATCTAAAAAAGAAAGCTTTCTTATATTGAAAACTAGGATCCATTTATTTAAATCCAAAAAGAAGGCTTTCATGTGTTGGAATTGGGATCCATTTATTTCAGTACCATCTGATATGTAATTCCTTTACTCTTTCAGCTGAAGGCAACTGCTGTTCTCCCATTTAGGACCCATATGTGTCATCCAAATCCAATTGGGTCATCCATTCACCCATACTACTATTTTCTTTTGGTGTACCCAAGAGAGATTAAGCTTGCAAACATGTAAAGGTAGTCTGCTGGCAGAAGAAGAGAGAGCACAGATGTTCAAACACCAGAACCATGTGCTTGTGTGCACCTGTGCTCTCTATCTCCGGTCAACAAGACCTATGGCCTTCTATTAGCTCATGTCCACTCTCCGACACAATGGTGCAGAACAAGAAAAGGGAAAAAAATGCACTTTAATCAACGACATAGAAACAAGAACTCCAACAAAGGTTTTGATATGAGAAAAATGACAAGGGAGAGGAAGCTACCTTTGAATTTCTCCATCATCTTCAGCACTATCAGACAAACTAGATTGATAGAGAGAGAGATAATTTCCCCATCATCTTCAATACTACTACCAGATAAACTAGTGAGAGAGGAGCTTCACTAGGGTGCTGGCCTTTTTATAATGTTGGATTTGATGGATTGGGATCCTCTACTACTATTTAGAACAGGGCATGGGAAGAGTTGTTGGCGCCGCTGGATTTACCAGATTCAAGAGATTACTGTACCATTTATGAATAGAAAAAACTGTTTTTTTGTGTACGTTATTAGTTGTTTGATCCAAGGCTAAAAAATGTACGATTAAAAATTAAAAGGTTTGTTTTTTATTTGAATTTCTTATTAAAATAGATACAGCACCAAGCATCAAGTCCTCTTGTATCTCATAGGTCTGACAAACTCTCCTACAAGCTTTATTAATTTACAAACCAATAGAGAGTGTTGTCTTAAAGCAGTAAAGGATCAATGAGGGTATTTGTAAGGACAGTTGAGTGTTGGCAAATTCATTAGAAAATGGACAAAACTGGACTTCATAGATGAACTGAGCGGTTTGTTCTATATTGAAAATTTAAAATTTTTTAGACTGCGTTCGTTCGCCAAAACCTGAGGCGAATGTATAAATATTTTTAGACAGCGCTCATGCGTCAAAACCTGAGACGAGTGAGCAGGAGCCCCATAGTCTCGCGCTTGTGCGCCGTTTCCCGAGGGACAAGTTTATACAAGCGCGCTCATGTGTGGTTGAGAGCGTGCTTGAGCGCGTAGCGGCAAATATGTTTCCAGTTTTTCAAACCTTCCTTTTTCTCTTCCTACTTCTTAGGAAAGATGATGGCTACACAAAGGAGACCTAACCTACGTCTCTAAGCCTGTATGTTGGAGTGTTCTCTTCCTCTTGAGATCATCCATCTTCCTAAAGAACAACCCGATTCCTAACATAAAACTTTCTAAGAATTCTCATGCTATCCCCAAATTTAGCTACTACTAACATATGATGCATGATCTGAAAATCTTCTTTTATGGGCTTTAATGGGCTTAGGCCCATTGCTGAAACTTTTGGGCTTGTGGCTGAGCCCAATGGGCTTGCAGACTTTGGGTCTAGCCTGCATCACCAACACTGTGATAGTTTGATAGCTAGCAAACAAGTAGAAGATCAGGTGCAAAAGACAAGAAGTCATAGGGATAAAGGAGAAGCATATGGTCAGTAGCTACAATCTTCCACTCTGGGATACTCTTGAAGTATCATCTCAACCAAAGTCGGCATGATACCAACCCATTGGGTCAATGAAACATGAACCCCACATGCAAAGAATCTAAGGAATCAAATCATTGTATATTCCTTACGTTTAAAAACTTGATCATTATAAAAATGTGATCCCTTTCACTCGACACTTAACATCTCAGATTCGATGAACTAGAATTTAACAATTTTTATCAACCTGACTCTGTTGGAGAAACCTCATAAGCCACAAAACCAGTAATGTGAATCCCAGGACTGGTTGCTACATTGAGCACTTTCTTCTGTGCACCAAGTGATCCACTTCTAAGTTCCAACAAGGATACCACACACGTCAATAATATCAGGGACAAAGAGAGTTATAGATCAGGAAATGGATATTTGCTGGAGATGAATGAGGAACATCTTACCAGCACCCACATTGGTGATTATACAAATTCTTCTTTCCACACCACAGCTAAAGGCAAGAGCAAAGACATCGAATCCACAACTGAACAATCATAGAAAGCAGGAAAGTATTGAAGATCACCAAGTAGACTAGAATTTTGGGATTGTTAATACACAGAAGAAATTAGTAATAAATAAATAAATAAATAAGCCAAACAATTACTGCTGCTAACATATCGGCAATCAGGACAAAATTTTCTCATCTTAATTACTGTCCATTGTGCCAAAAGTTACCAACATTTTTCTCTTTCAGGTACGCCCCCAACTGCCCCCAACATTTTTCTCTTTAATCATCAGATCATTGTTAACACCAAAAACAGAACAACGAATGCAGTTTCAAGGAAATATCACTTTCCATTGAGCTGTCCAAACAAGCATTACAAACGAAGAATGAGAGCAAGCTTGTCCCTACTTGCAACCTACAAAGATGCAACTGAGAAAGAGCTAACCAGAATCAGCCCACAAGTTGGGCCAGCCAAAAAATAAGCCCACAAGCCAGGCAGCCCAAAGAAAAGAAAAGAGGGCACCCACAAGCTGGGCACTAACCAAGAAACCCGGGCTAGGCAAGCCACCCACAATTGGCAATAGTCAAAGGCAAAACACAACAAACTCCTGAACTGCAAAGGCTGAAACAAAGCTTCAAGGACTAGGAGAACTGTTCAGCTGCCCAGCACTACATGATTGCATTTGGGCCACCTTCCTCGCAGCCTTGGACCAAGAGCTCAGCACTGTGTAATGGCAGCTGACGGAAGTGCAGCTGTGCAACAGCACTGTGAAGCTTCTTAGCTTGAAACCTTATCCTCCATGGAGATTGGTTTGGACTGGTCAATGGTCATGGCACATTTCAAGTGAGAGTTATCTGTATCATCAGAGATGTCTATATTAATGTAGATGGCCCTCAATCTTATCTGATTTATAATGACCTTCAGAACAATTACCATGGTCTTTTCTTGTTATAGAAAATTTGCTGGTTTCTCACCTTAGAAGTTCCAGGCAAAGGCTGGGAAACACAGTTTTGCCAGAGTAGAGTTGTCCTCCTTGCTTTTATTGCAGCTTGAAAGAAATGAAGTGATCTCTTCTTCAATTGTGTTGCCACTGTGACTGCTGCAATGGAATTTGGAGGTAATTGATTTCCAGATGAGTTGCCCATAGTTGCATTGAAGGTAAGTGATTTGTACATTCTAAGCCATGATTGCAAAATACATGGTACATATTTGGATCTGCCTAGAGGACAGAAGAGCCTTAGTTTTCAGACCTTACAACAGGACCACCCACGGGCAGCAGGAAAGCTTATCAATTCTACCTCGGAAACAAATAAGTTTGGTCCAAGTCACTGCGATTCCATTAGGCTCAAAACTCTCAATAGCAGATTTCAAGCTGAAGTTGCCTGTCTCAGTCGCATCCCATATCAACTCATCTTGGAATTCAACAGAAGATTGGAGGAGGATACCAGATTAAATAGTCCATGAGTTGAGCAGATGTGGCAGGAAGAAGAGACCATTCACCTCCACAAATGAAATGACCAACAGTGAGGTTGCATCCCATGCCTAAATTACAAATTGATCTGCGGCCAAACCTGTCAATTGGTCTACCACAGCGGCCAGTGATCAAGCCAGTTGTGCCCAAACAGTTGCCAATGATGAGTTGAATCTTCTTTAATAGATTGGCTTCTCATTTCCAGATCCCAAGCCATCCCCATAAGAATTAGCAGTAACTTTGAGGTCCCAAAATGATTTTTGTCTAACATGCTTATTCTGAACCCAATGAGTCCGAATGGATTTTCTGTAAATAGCAAACCCCCACACTCGTCTCTTAATGGCTGCTGAAGCAATGCTTTCAATGGATCTGATCCCAATTCCACCTTGATCGATGGGCTTGCAAATAGCTTTCCAAGAAATTGGCCAAAGATAGTCCTGGAATTTTCTCCAAAAGAAGTTTCTAACATGCATGTCAAGAAGATGAATGACAGCTTTGAGAAGCAGAAAACTAGAAGACCAGAAAGTAACAAAAAGAAATTCATTAAATAGAGAGGATCATAAAAATTACTGAATTTTGATTGCATTTTTACAATACAGTAAAAAAACCAAATTAGATAGATCTCATCATCAAACAATACAACGGACATGATCACTCATGTAAAGAGGACAGAATTACTGAAATGAAACCATAAGCATCTCAAAATCATAAAATGAACCAGAAAAATCATAGAAATTTATCATAATAACCTCAAATCTGAAGATCACTATCATCAAACAATCTGAAAAGGCCCTAACCTGATCGTATGGATCACTGAGACAACTATCCACACCCTCTTCCCCTTAACTCCTATTTCCTTAGAAAACCCCAAATCAGAGTAAAGTTGCTGTCGATGTTGTCAAAAAGTCCACCATCAGCTTAAAATCAATGATCTCCCAAGTCCCAACTCCCACGAAAAGGCCATTGGATATCTAAATGTCACTCCATCTTTTCCTCTTTTGCAATTTGGAAGAATAACATCCATAGAAGAATGTCAAAAAACAAAATCCTTTTCTGAATTCCTCTTCCCAGCTCAATCTTTCCTCTTAGTCTTTAACTCCTTGTGCTAATTTCATCTTCATTGAGCACCCGAAGGATCCACTCTGCCCAATTACCCAAAGGATCTGAGCAAAGTGGGGGGTGGGGGGAGAGGGACACTGGATCCAACCAACCCCTTTACAAGAAGAACTAAGTCTTCATCTTCCCTTTCATTGCCCTCCTTTTCCCAATGAAAATCTCATATCAGCAAAGAAAATGTTGCATAAACCATATAAAGAATTGAAACCAGTGTGCGCTTTGAAAAACACCTCTCTTTTCCATCAGCATTAATGGTTCTTTCCTGCTTCTTTGCATCCGCCATTGGATAATTCAAAGCTGCATTCCTCGTAGGAACTTCACCCCTCTTTCCCATAAATCGCCATCAATGGCTGTTTACTGCTTCTCTGGATCTCTAATAGCAAAAGAGGTGCAAAACCATCCTTTTCTCCAACTTGAATTTTTCTCTCATTAATAATTATCAAAAAGAAGTAATTCAAATACAACAAATCATGCTTTTCCAAGAAACGGCAGAAGCAGAATGCAAATCATAAAGATTTCATAATTCAAAAAGGTTCTAAGGAAAATCGTCTTTTTTCAACTTAATTGATGCCTTTTGGTATCTCAGTTTCTCAATCTCTTTCTCTAAGAAATCCAAAGTTGTGTCAGTGACATGGTTTGGAGAGCAACCTGCATCCAGCATCATTTTCAGAAATTTGTATGCTTCTTTCACTCTGCCTGCTTTGGTATGCACTTCGATGAGTGTATTAAAGGTGACAACATCAGGATTGATGCCACTTGCAGTCATCTGCTTGAATAGCTTGGTAGCTTCATCTATTTGGCCGGCCTTCCCAAGTGCATGGATCAACGTGTTGTACATCACAATATCTAGATAGCCACCCTTCTTCAACAGCTGATCAAGAACTGAAGAGGCAAGATCTGCTTTCCCCATTTTTCCCAGTCCTTGTAGTATAATATTGTAAGTAGCAATATCAGCCGGACAAAGCTTCTCTTTCATCTCACTTAGAACACCCCACACTTCCTTGAAGTAGCCTTTCTTGATGAATGAACTCATCAGTGTGTTGTAAGTATAAATTACAGGGTCATGGCCCATTTCAGTGAATATCTCAAACAATTTGCAAGCTACACTTAACTTCCCTTCAGCAACAAAAACTGACATGTACGTGTTGATCATATCAATATCAAAAGATTCGGCACCTATTCCCAGCACTCTTTGCCCTCTAGAAATTGAAAACAAGCTAGAACTAAAAGGCTCAGAGCCATCCGCCATTCGATCCATGTGTGGAGATGATGACCACCCAGAAAATGAATTAACTTTATATTGCAACTCACTCTGTGAATTGAGTTTCGCATCTGCGTCCAAATCAGATGTCAAATCTGGGAAACTCATGATCTCACTGAGGTCACCATCAGAAGGGAACAATGAGGTAAAATCCTTACGCCTATTTTGAAGAGTTTTCATTGAAGCCTCCATATTTGTTTTCCACCTTAGAATATTTGGAACCAGACTACTGTCTCTAGCATGTTTCATAAGCCGTTCCGCCCAATCCCACCTACTGTGCTTATGTAGCATGATCAAAAGTGATGATATCGTGACCAGGTCGACAACAAATCCCCTAGCTTCCATTTCTTCAACTAACTCCAGTGCTCCCTCCAGCTGGCCCTCCCTACAAAGATGCAAGACTACAATGCTATAAGTGATGGCATCTACAAACTGTCCCTTCTTCTTCAAATCACAGAACAGCGTGTAACCAGCAACAGCCCTACCATTTCTAAACAACCCATCAATTAGAATATTGTAAGAGCAGCTCGAGGCCCTCACACCATCGTTGACCATTTTTTCAAACATCTGACAGGCATCCGCCACCTTCCTAGCCTTGAGCAGCCCATCCATGAGAGAATTATAAACAACGGTGTCAGGACGGAAGCCATTCAACTCCATCTCCCCGAAAATCCTCAACGCATCTTTGATTCTATATGTTTTGCAGCATCCTTGGACGACGGTCCGATACGTGAACTCATCGGGCTCATGACCTGAACTCTTCAGCTCCTCCCAAACAACCAGAGCATCATTCACCTTCCCCACCGAGAAAAGCACACGAATCAGAGAGTTATACGTGCACAAATCCGGGTTTGCGAAAGAACCCTCATCCTTCATCTCCTCAAAGAGTTTCAGAGCAAGAACCAGATCACCCCAACATCCAAACGCATGAATACAAATGTTATAACTCCAAGTGTCAAACTGAAACCCCTTCTCGCGCAATTTCTCAAACGCCCTTTTGAATTCTTCCCTCATATCCGCCTTCCTCAACGCAACCAGCAGCTCATTGCAAGAAACAACATCAGGAACAACAAAACCATCCCCATTCGAACCACCCACAAGCTTATAAAACATCGAGAGAGCAAGACCCACCTCGCTTTTCTTGACCAACGCGGCAAGGACCGAGTTATACATATCTGGGTCCAACCGAACCCCGAGTTCTTCCATGTAATCGAGCAATTCGAGTGCGAAATCGAACTTACCCGATCGGATGAAGGCGTCGAGGAGGAGCTTGAAGGTGGGGGAGTCGACGACGACGACGTCCTGCTTCATGAGGCGGAGGATAGGGGGGATGTCGGAGATGCGGCCGGCGCGGGAGAGCGCCTGGAAGAGCTGCGAATAAGTGCCCGCCGAGTGTTTGTAGTTGGGTCTGAGAGAGGCCCAGTGGAAAAACTCGATCTTCGTCGATGGGGCGAGGGAGTTTTTGCGGAGGATTTGGAGGACGAGGGATTGGGAGATGGGGATTGGGAAGGAGCCGAGGAATCTGGTGCTTGAAGATGCGAGGGTTTTGGAGAGGGAGGCGACGAGGAGGAGGTTTGGGAGGTCGGAAGGAGGAGGAGAAGGAGGAGATGGGGAAGGTTTGGAGAGGGACGAGAGGAGAGGATTTGGTCTTCTTCTTCCATAACGCATACAAACCGAGAGTTTCGATAGCTACACGAGAGAGAGAGAGAGAGAGAGAGAGAGAGAGCGAGACTGCATACAAACAAACGGCTATTTTGAAGTTTGAAGAGTTCGGAGTTGAAGACCATTGTATAATGAGTCGGGCGGGAATAGGGATCCACTGCAGCTATTAGTACAGGGCTCTCAGAGGGGCCAAAGCCCACCCTTACCCTTTACCATTGTGGGGCACAGGCATATGTTAGGGCCTCAAAACAAGAAAACCATTTTTTTTATTTTTACATTATTTTTAATAGTTCAGGGAAAATCGAGTGCTATATTATCGAATATCAATTGCGGAAGAAGAATTAAAAAAAAACATTTGAAGAATATAAATTGTCTGTAAAAACTATATTTTATTGGACAAAGTCTTACGTAGGTTGGTGACCTTGATTTTTAGACATATGGTTTTATTTGTTTCATCAAGTAAGCAATGGTTAAAGAGTTTGATCTATTTCACACATTTAATGGGAATTTCTATTTATGAAATCATTTGAATGTCCTATCTTTGAAAATTTTGAACTTTTTCATTCAGATGCCTTTTTTCGATTGGCATTATTTTCAATTAAATATTGATTTGTATTTTAAATGTTGTTGGATTTTAGTAACAAAAATAAATGTAATTAAAAATATTATTACTTTAGACTTTTAAATAAGGGAAATTATAAAAAACACCCCACTTTAAAAATTCCTCTTTTTCCGCCCGTCTTTTTTTATTATGGTGCCCATGTTGAGTCAATTAAATCTTGTTACACACACTAACCCCACCATGAATTGTCACAAGTCCAAATTTAACCTCTTCAAACTTTTCCTCGCCATTGAATTGAAATCATAGTAAAATTATGTATCTAAACTATTAGATTTTACGGCCGTGGATGAAAGGTTAGAATGATCTTATGGACTCAAGATTTTGCATTTATGTATGCCTCATATGAATCTTTCCATCCAATAGACTTTCATGATCATGATGCATCATAGTAGGCCTAATTAGGACATGCGTTTTCTCCTAAAAAAACGTCTAGGCGTTGTGCGGCGCTCCCCTTTAAAAATTGAGAGTTATGATTATTTAGCTGAAAGGATATATAGAACGGCCCATATCATTAAAGTTCCATGCATGTACAAATTACCTTTATGAATTTATTGGCATCCTAAGTAACTTTATTGAGGAAAGATTGTATCCCTATTAGTAGAAAGTAGTGCATCGCCTTTGCACTTACAATAATATCATCATCATCATCAAAGCCTTATCCCAATCATGTTGGAGTCGGCTACATAAATTCTATTTCTCCATTCCGTTTTATTTTGAGCTAAATCTTTCGATAAGTGCAACTTCTTCAAATCTGAATTAATGATTTCCATCCATGTTTTCTTCGGCCTACCCCTACCTCTTGATGGACCCTCCACCTGTATATCCAAACTTTTTCTCACCGGTGCCATTACTGGCCTACGCTCAACATGCCCAAACTATCTTAAACGAGTTTCTCTAATTTTATCTCCTATTAGTACTATCCCTAAATGTTCTCGAAAGCGCTCATTTTTAATTTTATTTTTCCTAGTTTTACCACACATCCACCTAAGCATTCTCATTTCCGCTACATCCATCTTATGAATATGTGTCTTCTTAATTGGCTAACATTCTGCTCCATATGTCATAGCTGCTCTAACCACTGTCCTGTAAAATTTTTCCTTCAATTTTGTTGGCATTTGTCTATTACAAAGTACTCCCAAAGCTAGTCTCCACTTCAGCCATCCAGCTCTTATCCTATGCTCCACATCTTCGTCAATCTCCCCATCCTTACTAATCATCGAGCATAGGTACCGAAAAGAATCTTTACATGGTATCTCATGGGTTTCAATTTTGACAGTGGTTTCAATACTTTGTATATGTCCACTGAAATTGCAATCAATATATTCTATCTTTGTACGACTTATTTTAAAGCCTCTAGATTCTAATGTCCTCCGCCATCTCTCAAGCTTTACATTTACACCCTCTCTTGATTCATCCACCAATACTATATCATCTGCGAACAACATACACCATGGTACTTCTTTTTGAATATGCACAGTTAACTCATCAATAATTAATGCAAAGAGATAAGGGCTTAAGGATGATCCCTGATGTAAGCCTATAGTCACGGGAAATCTGCCCGTTTCTCCACATGTGGTTTTCACATTTGTTATTGCACATTCGTACATATCCTTTAAAATTTCAATGTAACCTCTTGGGACATTCCTTTTCTTTAAGACCCACCAAATTAAATTCCTCGGTACCCTATTGTAGGCTTTTTCTAAATCGATAAAGACCATATGTAGATTTTTCCTCTTTGCTCGGTATTTTTCCATTAATTGCCTAAGTGAAAAGATAGCTTCCATAGTTGATCTCCCTGGCATAAAACCAAATTGATTTTCCGAAATCTTAGTCTTTTTTCTCAGTCTTTGCTCTATGATTCTCTCCTATAACTTCATAGTGTGACTCATAAGTTTAATCCCTCGATAGTTGGTACAATTTTGCATATCTCCTTTATTCTTATATATAGGTACTACAATGCTTCTTCTCCATTCAACCGGCATTTTCTTTGTCACATGTATTTTATTGAATAGTCTATATAACCAACTTACTCCAACCTCTCCTAAACATTTCCATACCTCTATCGGAATACCATCTGGGCCTGTTGCCTTTCCTGTCTTCATTCGCTTCAATGCTTCCTTCACTTCCACCCCTCTAATTCTACGGAGAAAAGTATACTCTTGTAATGAAGTATCCTCCTCCACTCTTATATCACCCAAATATTTTTCATTTAAAAGTTTACTAAAATATTCTTTCCACCTTTCTATAATATCGTTGTCCTTCACCAAAATATTTTCCTCATTGTCCTTGATACATTTGACATGATCTAAGTCCTTACTTTTCTTTTCTCTTATTTTTGCAAGCTTAAAAATATCCTTTTCTCCTTCACTTGTTCCCAACCTATTATAGAGGTCATCGTATGCTTTGAACTTTGCACTACTTACTACTTTCTTAACTTCTTTCTTTGCCTTTTTATACAACTCAAAATTTTCTATACTCTTAGTCCCCTGCCAAACTTTGTAGCAATGTTTTTTTTGTCGAATAACTTCCTGAACCTCCATACTCTACCACCATGTTTCTTTATTAATATGTCTCTTCCCTTTTGATTCTCCAAGTACCTCATTTGCAACATTCCTAATGCAATTAGCCATTTGATTCCACATTATTGTAGTTTCTCCTTTAATATTCCATTCTCCTTTCTCAATCATTTTATCCTTAAATATATTTGCTCTTTCCCCCTTCAAATCTCCCCACCTTGTTTTAGGGTCCATTTTGTTTACTACTACTTTCTTTTTACTTTGAATGCAAATATCTAAAACTCCAAGCCTATGTTGCGTAGTCAAACTCTCTCTTGGGATAATCTTACAATCTTTACAAGCCAATCGGTCCTGTTTTCTAACTAGAAAAAATTCTATCTGACTCCTATTACTCCCACTTTTATATGTAATTAAATGCTCATCTTTCTTTTTAAAGTAAGTATTTGCTACTATAAGATCAAATGCCATTGCAAAGTCCAATATAGTGTTTTCGAATTCATTCTTTGCACTTACAATAATATATAAAAATAATATAAAATGCCTAAATAAAAAGCAATAAAACTAAAAAAAGGGATTAGAAACAACCGTGCAACACTTATTGCTTATGTATTAAGTACACTGCATAACTTGAATAATTAAATATAGATGAAATGAATCAAATATGTGTGTATAGATTTTTAAGAAAGTTTGTAACGGATAGGTGGGTGTGAAATTGCCTTCATATCCTCCTTTCATTATACTAAGTGATTGTTATAAGGGCATTAGCATAAATTTATATATATATATGTTATATAAAATAAATAAAAGTAGAAGGGCCAGAGTCAGGGCCAAAGTTAGGGCTAGGCCAGACCAGTATGCTCCCAGCTCGACCCTCAAATTTTGAGGCATGAAAAAATTGTACAAGCAAGGCCCTAGGGCTTTGCCTTAGAAATAAAAGAATAAAAGCCCTCATTTTAAGGGCTTTTTAAGGGTGGGGTCAGACCCTTTTTTCTCAAGGCCAAATTGACAAGCATATATTAGAGGGTAACACATAACATTTTTTTTTTTTTTGAACTCCATGGTGAGGCCACATGTAGATTATCCAGACCATAAAATGAATCTCATCCTCTCAAATTGTGTATCCAGGACTTTCAGCTTAAAATGAGTTTGTCCCACCATCCAGTTGAACATCATGATGAGTGACTAGGCACTAACGTAGCAAGACTTCTAACATGGTGTTTAATTTGCATCTCTGTTTCCAACCTCTACTCCTCAAATACGGGCAGGGGTTTGGAAAATAAGTGCATTTGGCATCCATTTCTAACATCTTCTCACTTTAAAGGAGTAGAGGCAATGCATCTTAAACCACATCCTCCCTCCTCATGGCAGTTGAGTAAAAAAAAGGTGGATGATCAGTGTATGCTTCCATGGGAAATGTTCACATGATAAAAAATGACTATAAGACCAAATTTTAGCCATTAGATCATCATCAATCCCAAGATAGTTGCCAAAAAAAAAAAATACTTGAGCCATTTATATTATTTTTTGGATTTTATGGGCCCCAAACACAAGATTCAAAACCATTGAATATAGTTGGAAAGCTAAACACAGCTATGACGTCAAATTTTGAAGCTTGTTACCTCATGGATCTCAAGAAATTTGTAAACAAATATCAACCATTGATATATCATGCTTGGTTCTAGATTGGTGCATAGGCAATGCGATCTCTCTCTCTCTGTTTTTGGGACAGTAAATTACAATCCAAACTATTGAAACTGTTCATAAGGTTAAACTTTACTATGGATCCAAATTGCGGCTGTTCGATCATCACCAAACTCAAAATATTTTCAAAATAAATGGGCCATTTTATATTATTTTTTTGGATTAATTCTATGGGGTCCAAACACAAGATCCAAACTATTATTATTATTATTATTATTATTATTATTATTTGTTTTTTCTTTTTTTTTTTTGAAAGACTAAACATAGCTATGGAGTCAATTTTCAAAGATTGATACCTTGAGAATCTAGAGATATTTGTGACCATTGACTTAAAAAACTCTATTTAAAACATATCATTACATTACTAAACACTTTTTCTTATTCTAGCTTTTTTTTATTGCTCTTTTTTTAATGGCTCTTTTTTTGTGGGTCTATATAAAAAAAAAAGAAGTAAAGGTACCAGGCAAGACCTAAGAAGTAGAGTCTTTTATATATATGAAAAGATTTTTAGAATTTTTAAATAGGCCCTTGTGATTTTAGTATTTATGTATAGGTCAATGATTTTTTATTTTAATAACTATCATGTCCCCAAAACCAGCTTTCGTAACGAGAAAGGACAACCACCGTGGGATTTTTGTTGAGTTTTATAAAAATGATAGCTTTTCCCTACATCCATTAAATAACAATAAGTATATTATTATTTACAACAATACCATTAGTTTCGAAGTCTCAAATGCCTCTCTCTCAATAACCCTTTCATGCATATGAAGCCTAGTCTTTTTTTTGAAACCTTCATTAATCTGACAATAGATCATACATGGATTAGTTGGTTATATAATCAATTATAAGTATAAGTGTTTGATTGTCACCATGATCGATTTGGATTTTTAATAAAGCAGATCATGCATTAAGAAAAATAGATTTATATAGGGTTATTCTATCCCACTAAAATTAACGGTTAATAACAAGAGAGAAGTAAGTCCAAACTTTTGAAATTATGTACGTATGGATGAATAAAATAGAGAGCTATTATATGTACACAGCCTTCAACTCTTCTTACACAGGTCAAAAAAAAAATCCAAAACTTTTCAAAATGCCCCCACCACTTCTCTCCCTACACACCTTCTCCTCTCTCCTCCGGATGGCGACAAGCTCCAGCCAGCGGAGGGGCTCTCCCCTCTCTCTCCCTCCCTCCCTCTCTTTCTCTCCTCTTCCTCTTCCTCTCCCTCCCTCTATTCTCTCTCTTTCTTTTCCTCTCCCTCCCTCTTTATTCCCTTCCCGCTTTCTCCCCCTCCCTACAGCAGGAAGACTAGGATCTCCCTGCTACGGGGAGACGCCGAGAGAGAGAGGGAGGGGAGGAAGTGGGAGAACTCCTACGCCGGCCAGAGCTTGTCACCAGCTAGAGGAGAGAGGAGATGTCTAGAGAAAGAAGGGGTGGGGGCATTTTAGAAAGTTTTGAGTTTTGTTTTTTTTTTTTTTTGGCCTATGTAAGAAGAGTTGAAAGCTATTTACATACAGTAGATCTCATCAAATATCCAAGCTGCACTGGAATTGAGTTAGTTTGACCCACGTCAGGTGCAGGTTAGAATTCACTCCATACATTTTAAAAATAGGTTGATGGCGTTGGCGTTCACCTAATCGGCACCCCAACGATCCAACTTGTAGCTTTATACCTGATCCGTTTGCCACTTATAAAAATAAGGGCTTCAATGCGCCTGCAGCAAGCCAGATATAGCGTAAATCCAGATATTTAGATCGGCCTTTAGATGTATGTTGGTGGGATACGCCAAACCTGGGTTTATTTCAGTACTGTTAGTGTAAGATCTTAAATCCTAGTATATTTCTTAATATAAAAGGCAAAATTCCATTGTTGTTTCTTATATTTATAAACATTGTCACCTCTTCCTGATTTTATTATGTGGATTGATGGATAGATTGACCATTAATAACCCGCGTTTCTATCATCTTTGTACACTTTACCCATATTGTGTGTAACTGACTGAATAAAGTACAGAAGGTAAGCTTTGCACTAGAAGTACATAACACACCATACTCAAACTTGCATGTATAAAAGAATTACAAAAATTAAATTATGAGAAAAATTATCTGGTTCACTAAATAAAAAAGCCCTCATTAGGTTTTATAATACAGAAGTGGTCCCTAGGGACCTTTTTGGTTTTTTTGGAGTGACAACGCCGTTATTCTACTCTACCGCACATTACAAAGCCTCTGAAACCGTTATTTTTTCTCATTTTCTTCTCTCGTTCAACGAAGTTCTGTCGATTTCGTTGGTCACCCCTTTTGCCTCGTAGCCCACTTGAGTTAATGTGAGTTTTTGGTATAAAAAAAAAAACTTCGGGTATTGTCAGATTGGCTTGGTTTAGTAAATGAGTCCCTGGTTAGACTGATTAATTGATTGGGTTGGTAGAGATGAAGTCGGTCAGATGATGGAAAAGTAGAACTCAGGCATGTGCTTTGGTCTGTGAGGATGATGTAAGCAGTTGGATCTAATGATGATGAAGGTTCTGTTAGGTGGAATGGGTTCTAGCTCAGGTTGCACAATGATGCGTATGATAGCTTGAGATTAATCTGGGAGGAGGAAAGTGGTTTCTGTTTCAATGAAGTTGATTGTAATTGGGGAATGGTGTTTGGTTAGGAGAATGGAGATTAAGTTAGGCTCAAAATGAGTTTGACATGGTGGGTTCAAGCTCGGGGTGAATGAGTTGGTGAAGTGGGTTAATAAGTAGGTTGGTTAGGTTTGTGAGTTGGGTTTCGATAGGTAAGTGGGCTAGTTTGAGGTTGTTGGTTGTCGACATCGATGATGAGATGGTGGGGAAGGTCGAGTGAGTGAAGGGTTGGTTCGGCAGCGGCTGAGAGTCGTGATGTAGGTGCTCTTCTGTGGTTTGTGATAGATACTCTACCTGGCCCATTCATCTTAGGCCCATGTACTGTAATAGTCGAGTCCTCAGTCTATAACGAACTCTACTTAATTCAGATATTGTTTCAATTATCATGTATTGTGTTCTAACTGAATGTAACATAAATACAGTCAATACAATTATCCAAGCCATCAAAGAGATTAGATTGAATATCATCAAACTCTTCCTAATTTCATGATATTAGAGAGGGACCGATCTTGCAGATTCCTGTTTCATCCTCGCAACCCTATCTATTTAATACCGTAGCGGAGAATAAATACTATACCTGGCTCATTCATCTTAGCCCCATGTATTGTAACAACCAATATTCAGTCCATAACAAACTCTACCTAATTCAAATATTGTTTCCATTATCATCTCTTCAGTTGTAACTGAATATGACATAAATGCAATCAATATAATTATCCAAACTGTCAAAGAGATTGGATTGGATTTCATCTAACTCTTCCTAATTTCAGTGTGAAGGTGAAGTGTGAAATGATGGTGATGTAGTTGGTGAAGGATGAGGAGGAACGTAGGGAGGTTAGGTTCTGCAATGGGGCAGATTGGTTCTATGTTGGATGGAACTTAATCAAAGAGAGACGATGGACTGAGGGGAGAAGAGCTAATGCTTGTTGGCAGAAACAAAAGAGGAGATGAAGAAAATGAAGAAGAGAGGTGAGGGGTAATAGAAATGAAAACAAATTAAGAAGAGAAGACAATGGAGAGGGAAAGGTGCAGAGAAGAGGAATGGGAAAGAAGAGAAGGAAAAATGAGGGATTTGAATGCTTAAATAGTACACTTGCCTTTGGCACCCTAACTGTATATATTAACGGCATGTTTGGATAACATCCTAAAAAAGGAATATTCTCTCATTTTCTCAATTACAAAGAAAACCTACATTTGGATGAAAGAGTAAAAGTACAAGATAATTATATAAATCCTCACAAGCCACCAAAAATCCTCTATTCCACTGATTTCTCAATCTCCACCTCCCACTATTGAATTTTGCAAATCCACATAGACCAAAATGCACATGAGAGTGAATCCTAGGCATTTTTCAAACCTATGAAATAACTTCTCCCATAAAATATTCTCGGGGACGATAGCATAATTCTGAAGAAATGAAGAGAATTCCTCTCAATTTAACAAATGTGCCCTACAAGTAGAACCTAAGGCCCGTCCAATCGGGTTCCATAACAGCCCTCCGACTTAGGTCTCTGACTAAGGCTCTGTTTGGATGTTGACATAAAGTGGAGTAAAGTGAGGTTCATGTCAAATCAGAGAAAATATTTAATAGTCCAAAGTGGGTTTGACTACTTCACCAGTCTTCTACCTTGTTTGGATAGGAGGAGTTTGCAGTTTGGGTAGGTTAGGACGTTATCATCAAACTGCAAACAATAGTGTAATAATACCTTTTATTAAGAAGTAATGTGTCATCAAAGATTAAAACAACATAACCTACCCTGCCTAAACAAGAGAAGTGGTCATTACCATTTTCCCTTCCATTATGTTGATGTCAACATAAAACCCTAGTGTACCAAAGTAACAATTGTGCATCTAAGAAAAGAGGCGATCAATTGGCAGAAACAGATTAATCTCTCACAGGCCTTACAATTAAAGCAACTTGCTTCCCCGGCAATAGCAGCATGCAACACCGAATCGTGGGTCCTTGTGGGTAACGAAAGCATTGTCCTCTAAATCTTCATCGCATGTCCTACATGGTATGCTTTCTCCACTCCTTTAGCAAAGTTCAGATCAAGATTTTGATCTAGTCAATAGCCATACACAGTTGTGAAGGGTTAAGGAGGGCTTATCCTTTTGGTCCTTAATAGCTACAACAATTTCGCAATTTAGCCACCTCGAATCTCATTCATACCCATAAACATCATCAATATAGGTAATTTGGGTTGTCTATTACACTCATTTAAAACTTCTATTAAGAAATCATCGGTGAAACTCTATTTTGATGTCTTCCATTTTAAGAACCATCTGCGTAGTGATCTAATTCTGCTCCTAAGATAATTATTTTGAAAATGCTCTACCAATTACTCTATCCACTGAAAACCACTTGCTTGTGGATCAAGAGTTTATGTGGGGCACATATTCGATAGATGAGCTCAGATGTGGCTGTCAAAAGAAAGAACCTGCAATATAAAATCGCTAGCAATACATTTTCAGCCAACTAGTATTGCTATTGAAATGTTCAATATGCTTTTCAAAACAAGTTCTTCACATTGTCATGTGCTGACCAGGGGGCCTATTGCACATTCATGCCTGTTCTACCCAAAGACATTTGCCTTTATGACCAAATTTATATTGAGCCAATGTATACTTGAGGCCAACTGTTTTGCATACTACATTTACTCTGTATAACTGACGTTCTGTTTTGAGCTATACAGTTATTTATTGTTATGTATCAATGCCTACTCAAGAAGAGATTGCATGACTACTTTGTAGGAACAATAGATGTTTTTATGTTTTGGGTTTTTTTCCTAATAATTGATCGTTGTATTACCTTATTATTGTCTTGATGTAACTACTTTGTGGCTAGGTCATGACATGTAATTGAATGATGTCACTTCATGGAATCTGATGGAAACTGATTTTGGTTAGTTTGAGAATATATATATATATTTGGAGTTCCTTCTTAACTGTCATGCAATTTATGTCACCATTCTACCCTTTCATGTCGCATTATATTTGTTAGAAAACAATATATTATAAAGACAAGATCAACAATTACACACTTAACTTCTGCTCAAAAAGGAAAATTGAGGTCAATGAGGTTGACTAATACATCGATAACTAAAGAGAGAGAGAGTGCGCAAACGAGAAAGCGAGAGACTGCATACAAACAAATGGTTATTTTGAACTTTGAAGAGTTCGGAGTTGCAGAGCATTGTATAATGAGTCGGGGATCGGGATCCCCCTGCAGCTATTAGAATAGGGCTCTCAGAGGGCCGGGCCGGACCAAAGCCCACCCTTACCCTTACCATCGTGGGGCACAGGCATACATCAGGGCCTCAAAACAAGAAAACGATTTTTTTTTTTGTTTTTACATCATTTTTAATGGTCAAGGGAAAATCGAGTGCTATATTATCTAATCTCAATTGCGAAAGAATAATTAAAAAAACATTTGAAGAATATAAATTTTCTCTAAAAACTTTATTCTATCAGACAAAGTCATACGTAGTTTTATTTATTTTGTCAAGTAAGTAATGGTTAAAGAGTTTGATCTATTTCACACATTTAATGGGAATTTCTATTTATGAAATCATTTCAATGTCCTATCTTTGAAAATTTTGAACTTTTACGTTAAGATGCCTTTTTTCGATTAGCATTATTTTCAATTTAACATTGATTTGTATATTAAGTGTTGTTGGATTTTAGTAACAAAAATAAATGTAATTAAAAATATTATTACTTTAGACTTTTAAATATGGGAAATTATAAAAAAACACCCCACTTTAAAAATTCCTCTTTTTCCACCCGTCTTTTTTTTTTTTTTTTGTAATGGAGCTCATGTTGAGTCAATTAAGTTTTGTTCCACACACTACCCCCATCATGTATGGTCACAAGTCCAAATTTGACCTTCTCAAACTTTTCCTTACCATTGAATTGAAATCATAATAAAATGATGCATCTAAACTATAAGATTTTACAGCCGTGGATGAAAAAGTTAGAATAATCTTATGGACTCAAAATTTTGCATATATGTAGGCCTCATATGGATCTTTACATCCAATGGACTTCCATGATCATGATGCATCATAGTGGGACCAATTAGGAGGAGCATTTTCTTCTAAAAAATGTCTAGGCATTGGGCAGCGCTCCCCTTTAAAAACTGAGAGTTATAATTATTTAATGGATATATGGATCACCCCATATCATCAAAGTTCCATGCACGTACAAATTACCTTTATAAATCTATTGGCCTCCCAAGTAACTTTATTGAGGAAAGATTGTATCCCTATTAGTAGAAAGTAGTGCACCACCTTTGCACTTACAATAATATATAAAAATAATATAAAAAGCCTAAATAAAAAGCAATAAAACAAAAAAAAGGGATTAGAAACAACCGTGCAACACTTATTCCTTATATATTAAGTACATACATAACTTGACTAATTAAATATAGATGAAATGAATCAAATATGTGTGTATAGATTTTTAAGATAGTTTGTAATGGGTAGGTGGGTATGAAATTGCCTTCATATCCTCCTTTCATTATACTAAGTGATTGTTATAAGGGCATTAGTATATATATATTATTTAAAATAAATAAAAGTAGGAGGGCCAGAGTCAAGGCCGAGCCAGACCGATATGGTCCAAGCTCGGCCCTCAAATTTCAAGGCATGAAAAAAATGTACAAGCAATGCCCTAGGGCTTTGCCTTAGAAATAAAAGCCCTCATTTTAAGGGCATTTTGAGGGCAGGGTCACACCCTCTTATCTTAGGGCCAAATTAACAAGCCTATATAAGAGGGTACCACAAAACATTTTTTTTTAGAACTCTATGGTGAGGCCACATGTAGATTATCTGAACCATAAAATGAATCTCATCCTCTCAAATTGTGTATCCACAACTTTCAACGTAAAATGAGTTTGTCCCACCATCCAGTTGAACATCATGATATGTGACTAGCTACTAATGTAGCAAGACTTCTAACATGGTGTTTTATTTGCATCTCTATTTCCAACCTCTACTCCTCAAATACAAGCAGAAGTTTGGAAAATAAGTGCTTTTGGCATCTATTTCTAGCATCTGCTCACTTTAAAGAAGTAGCGGCAATACATCTTAAACCACATCCTCCCTTCTCATGGCAGTTGAGTAAAAAAAAGGTGGATGATTAGTGTATGCATCCATGGAAAATGTTCACATGATAAAAAATGACTATAAGATCAAATTTTAGCCGTTAGATCATCATCAATTTCAAGATAGTTGCCACAAAAAAACACTTGAGCCATTTATACTATTTTTTGGATTTTATGGGCCCCAAACACAAGATTCAAAACCATTAAATATAGTTGGAAAGCTAAACACAACTATGACGTCAAAATTTGAAGCTTGTTACCTCATGAATCTCAAGAAATTTGTAAACAAATATCAACCATTGATATATCATGCTTGGTTCTAGATTGGTCCATAAGCAATGAGGTCTCTCTCTCTCTCTGTTTTTGGGACAGTAAATTACAATCCAAACTGTTGGAACTATTTATAAGGTTAAATATCTCTATGGATCCAAATTGCGGCCATTGGATCATCACCAATCTCAAAATATTTTCAAAATAAGTAGGCCATTGTATATTATTTTTTTTCATTCTATGGGGTCCAAACACAAGATCCAAACTATTATTATGATTATTATTATTTTGTTCTTTTTTTTAAAGACTAAACATAGCTTTGGGGTCAATTTTCAAAAATTGATACCCTGAGAATCTAGAGATATTTGTGACCATTGACTTAATAAACTCTATTTAAAATATATCATTACATTACTAAACACTTTTTCTTATTCTAGCATTTTCTTATTGCTCTTTTTTTATGGGTCTTTATATACATATATATATATATCTATAAAAGAAGTAAAGATACCAGACAAGGCCTAAGAAGTAGAGTCTTTTTTATATTTCATAAGATTTTTAGGATTTGTAAATAGGCCCTTATGATTTTAGTATTTATCTATAAGTCAGTGATTTTTTATTTTAACAACTATCATGTCCCCAAAATCAGTATTCCTAACGAGAAAGGAGAACCACCATAAAGATTTTTGTTGAATTTTATAAAAATGATAGCTTTTCCCTACATCCATTAAATGCCATTATTATTATTCAGAACAATACCATTATTTCCGAAGTTTCAAATGCCTCTCTTAATAACTCTCTCGTACATATGAAACCTAATCTTTTATTTGATACCTTCATCAATATGACAATAGATCATACATGGATTAGATCTGTCATATAATCAATTATAAGTGTTAGATTGTCACCATGATCGATTTGGATTTTTAATAAAGCGGATCATGTATTGAGAAAAGTAGGTTTATGTAGGGTTATTCTATCCCACTAAATTTAACGGTTAATAACAAGAGAGAAGTAAGTCCAAACTTTTGAAATCATGTATGTATATATGAATAAGATAGGGAGCTGTTATATGTACACAGGTTTCAACTCCTCCTACACAGGCCAAATGAAAAAAAAACCCAAAACTTTCCAAAATGCCCCCACCCCTTCTATCCCTACACACCTTCTCCTCTCTCCTCTGGCCAGCGACAAGCTCCGGCTAGCAAGGGGTTCTCCCTCCCTCTCTCTCTCTCTCTCCTCTTCTTCTCTCTATTCTCTCTCTCTTTCCCTCTCCCTCCCTTTTTCCTCCCTTCCCCCTCTCTCCCCCTCCCCACATCAAGGAGACTGGGATCTCCGTGCTACGGGGAGACACCGATAGAGGGAGGGAGGGGAGGGAGAGGGAGAACCCCTATGCCGGTTGGAACTTATCGTCGGCCAGAGGAGAGAATAGAAGGTGTGCAAGGAGAAAAGGGGTAGAGGCATTTTGGAAAGTTTTGAAAAAAAAATTTTTTTTTTGACCTATGTAAGAATAGGTGAAAGCTGTGTATATATAGTAGCTCTCATCAAATATCCAACCTCCTCAGGAAATGTGAGTTTTTGGTATAAAAAAAACTTCGGGTATGATCAGATTGGCTTGATTTAGTAAATGAGTCCCAGATTAGACTGATTAATTGGTTGGCTTGATAGAGATGAAGTCGGTCAGATGATGGAAAAGTGGAACTTAGGCATGTGCTTTAGTTGGTGAGGATGATGTAAACAGTTGGATCTAATGATGATGAAGGTTATGTTAGGTGGAATAGGTTATAGTTCAGGCTGCACAATGATGCGTATGATAGTTTGAGATTAATCTGGGAGGAGGAAAGTGGTTTCTGTTTCAATGAAGTTGATTGTAATTGGGGAATGGTGTTTGGATAGGAGAATGGAAATTAAGTTAGGCCCAAAAAAATGAGTTTGACATGGTGGGTTGAAGCTCGGGGTGAATGAGTTAGTGAAGTGGGTTAATAAGTTGGTTGGTTAGGTTTGTGAGTTGGGTTTCGATAGGCAAGTGGGCTAGTTTGAGATTGCTGGTTGTCGACATTGATGATGAGATGGTGGGGAAGGTCAAGTGAGAGGAGGGTTGGTTCGGCAGCGGGAGAGAGTCGCGGTGTAGGTGCTCTTCTATGGTGTGTGATACTATACCTGGCCTATTCATCTTAGGCCCATGTACTGTAATAACCAAGTACTCAGTCCATGATAAACTCCACCTAATTCAGATATTGTTTCAATTATCATCTCTTGTGTTCTAACTGAATGTAACATAAATACAGTAAATACAATTATCTAAACCATCAAAGAGATTGGATTGAATTTCATCAAACTCTTCCTAATTTCATGGTATCTGAGAGGGACCAATCTTGTAGATTCCTGTTTCATCCTTGGCACCCCTATCTATCCAATACCATAGAGAAGAATAGATACTATACCTGGCTCATTCATCTTGGGCCCATGTATTATAACAACCGAATATTCAGTCCATAACAAACTCTACGTAATTCAAATATTGTTTCCATTATCATCTCCTCAGTTGTAATTGAATATAACATAAATATAATCAATATAATTATCCAAACCATCAAAGAGATTGGATTGGATTTCATCAAAATCTTCCTAATTTCAGTATGAGGGAGAAGTGTTAAATAATGGTGATGTAGGTGGTGAAGGATGAGGAGGAACGTAGGGAGGTTGGGTTATGCAATGAGGCAAATTGGTTCTATGTTGGATGGAGCTTAAGCAAAGAGAGACGATGGATTGAGGGGGAGAAGAACTGATGCTTGTTGGCATAAATAAAAGAAGAGATGAAGAATATGAAGAAGAGAGGTGAGGGGCAATAGAAATGAAAACAAATTAAGAAGAGAAGACAATGGACAAGAAAAGGTGCAGAGAAAAGGAATGGAAAAGAAGAGAAGGAAAAATGAGGGATTCAAAAGCTTAAATAGTACACCTGCCTTTGATTCCCTAACTGTATATATCAACAACATGTTTGGATAATATCCTCAAAAAGAAATCTTTTCTCATTTTCCCCAATTGCAAAGAAAACTCACATGTAAATGAAATGAGTAAAAGTGAAATATAATTGTCTAAATCCTTTTTATGACACCAAAAATCCTCTATTCCACGTCCTACTATTAAATTTTGCAAATCCACTTAGACTAAAATACACTTGAGAGTGAATTCTAGGCCTTCTTCAAACCTATGCAATAATTTCTCTCATAAAATATTCTCTAGGACCATAGTATAATTCCAAAGAAATAAAGAGAATTCCTTCAAATTTAACAAACGCACCCTACAGATAGAACCTAAGGCCGGTCCAATCGGGTTCCAGAACAGCCCTCCAACTTAGTTCTCTGACTTAGGTCTTAGAGCAGATTTTCAACGGTTCCAAGTATCTCCGGCGTCAATCATGTTTGAAAATCTGGTTTACACGCCTAATGGCTGTTCTTGGCGCTAATGCCTTGAGCCTTACTACACCTACTCGTGAACCCACAACACGCCACGTGGACTTTCCCAAACAAGGTTCCCAGCCGACAACTCCTGACACGGACGGTGTTGATGGAATGATATGTGTCCTGCTAAATGGAAACAGTACATGTTAGAAACCATCAAAGTGCCCTTAAAACCTACGTGAATTACAAATGTCAACATTGACCAGATGCAACATCTTTAACCCTAGTTGAATCTGAATGCTGGTATCTGGCTTGCAGGGCCCCACCCCACCAAATGCCCCATATATCTGCCTTTGACCTGTCGTTGGTTCGCCAAGCAGATGCCGATTTCAAGTCTGCACGACACTTCCATCACTTAAAAATAGCAAATTTTATCCAAAACGACCTTATTTAGTCACTCCCTACTGTTGGGCTTATTTTGGTCCATCCATTAAATTCGCTCACCTACTGACCTATACCAGTCTTATTCGATCTAAATCGACCCTGATCCAAATATTATGCACATGTGAATTTTGCTTCCAATTAATTTTAGGATAAGCGATTATGCACATTGCAGGATTCAAAAATAAGAGCTATGCTCATTTCATTCCACAGTTGTTACCCTTAATTAAATCTACAAACTATGATACAAGGACATTTCAATATGGGCAAGGCGTTCCTTGTATGCCCAGCCATAGCATATCCTTTTTTATCTCTATCGCATCTCAGCATCATAGTCTACAAATCTATCAATCACCATTCTAACTCACTTGATCTTCATGCATTCAAGTGGGCTTAGATGTCAGCCTTGTATATCGATACTTTTGGTTGATAAATAGCGTTTATGGAATGAGTGACGTAGAACATTTCATGTGAGCTTCATCAAAAATACCCTCAAGTTACCAGGAAAATTACAAGTTTATGCCCATGAAAGCACGAACTGTGAACGTGAAAAAAATACAGACTCTTTCTTTCTACATTACAGACCTGAACACAAGCACCACCACTCCACATGTATGTGACTCAAAAGACTTGATGCTTTACTCGTACACTCATGTCCTAATCAGCTGATCTATATGTTAAAGATAAACAATATTGCTTTGGAGTTAAATGTTTCTCTATGCAGACAAGTAGCTAAAAAAATTATCCTCGCTAAAATCTCCGGCGAAGAGTACCCCCTTCTTCTGAACTTGGAAGGGTGATGAAGGCCGGAGCTCCGGCGTCTCTTTCTCTTTTCCGCCGGAATCCGACACTCTTTCCGTCTTTCTCCTCCGGGCTGCCTCTTTCTCTCTCCGGCGCATTGTTACGTACTCCTCGGAAATGTAGACGTCCATCTTCTTTTTTGACGAAAAAGCCACTGTAGAATGATTATATTTTCATCTGGGGGCTTTTGAGTATGCCACAGCGCGAGCGGGGCTTGTAGGTGTGGACTATTTATAGGGTGGGTAAAAAGCCGGGGAACGAGATATTCTGTGTGCGTGGATCCATGTTTTCTCAGAATCCGGGTTCTCCGAGCGCTGGACTCAGAGATTCTATGTGTCAAATGCTAAAAATTCTTCAACAGGGCCCACTTTTGTAATCACAAGTCACAACACCTTAAAATCCTTTTTCCCCTAATTTGTTCTATAACCCTTCTTATGATTGGTGGCTTTAGGAATGTGATTTAACTGATTTATGTCATGTTTTGTGTAAGTTGTAACTCTACTTGAGGTGGAGTTTCTATCCTTATTCTTATAAAAAAAGGTGGGGCCTTAATGTGATCAATGTCCCCAAAGGTGGGCCTCGCTGATTGATTTTATAGCCTCTCTTGCCCTTTCTACGAAGAGTCTAACCAGAGGAATAATTATAAGAAGAAGAAGAAGAAGAAGAAGAAGATGGCACCTAGTTATACTACGTAGCTTTTGCCGGATTATGAACCCATGGTTTTCTAACACGGTTTCTGTGGCCGATATATCGGCCAAAATAATTACAACCATCTGTTTCTTAGTTTTTGTTTTTTTTTTTCTTAAGTAGAAATTGAAGTCTTTATAACATAAATAAAATGTTTGAAGGGAAATCTATATGGAGCTCCACAGATCATGCAATCTGGGCGAAATGGAAAGAACTACTCATGATGGATCAGATAGAAAAAAATGGGTCATACTGATGCATCTAACACGTAATTTATATCCCACAAGTTTAAAAGGCTTCCTATTTTTGAAAATATCACTCTCAATCCAATAGTGGGAAGTTAGGTTCCGTCGCAGATCAATGAATCCGGTGGCAAACAAGGTGGGGCCAGAATTTTCTTTTGGACTGGCAAGTAACGAATATCAATGACTTATAAAAAAAGACAATGGCCGCAAATCATGTTGGAGTAAAATCTCTTAAAGCAGTCATTTCTTTTGTAGCCCACAATTGATTTCAAAACCCTCAATGCCATAGATATGAAAAGAGGGAAGTCAAAGAACCACTTAAAAAGTCTAACGACAGGTTCAAGATCGAGTAGCTGCCACATATAGGATGCGTTTGGTTTCACTGGACATTAATAAAAAAAAATATTTCTTATATGAGATTTAGATTTTTTTTAGGCCCCACTGTGAAACTAGAAGTACAGTTGCTAGTTGCTGATATGATTAATGCAATAATCATATTATTAATTATATGCTTAATCTTAGGGCAGCAGCAGATTCTATTCGAATAAATTTTGAAAAAGTACCACTAAAGAGATGGCATTGCATTTCTATATCTTTGAATTTCATAAGTGGGCTCTATTATGAAAATCGACTCATTTTGCTCATATTCTCACTGGAGAATAAGCTCACTAGAGAATAAGGACTAAGAAAGAGGGGATGGAGTCGTAAGTTGATTTTCCATCCTAAACAAATATGCTGTTGGCCTGCATTAATTACACTATTTAATGACCTTGCTCGAAAACATATCATAGCCCAAGGTGCCCATATATCTATTATGACGGTACACGGCCAAAGGCCCATTTGGTGGGTCATTTTCCACAACATTTTGCGAACTATTGTGATCACTGCTTGGATTTAGGGCTGATAAATTAAGTTCAAAATTTTCAAAGGTGGTTCCAACCCATGCTGTAATAAGGGCTCTTTTTTGCCCTTTTAAACATGTTTATAAACATTGGCCAAAAGATAGTTTAGAACATTGAAAGAGAATTTGATTAGTGATACTAGAAGTTGAAACATTTCATTAAAAATTGGCCTACTCACAAATGAGTGGCCGAATGATGGTTATTGCTACCAGTGCAGTCTTAAAACTTGAGTCACCATGTCAATCTCATTGTACTATTGAATGTGCTAATTATATCTTATTAGTTTCGCTTATTTTGTTGGTGGTTAGCACTCAGTGGAGATACTTCTTAACAATCAATTGTTAGGCAGATCATCAAACTCAAGGGAAAATTCGTCGACTTCGAGCAATCGTTTTTTTTTTTTTTAATCAAGAGTAATGCATTGGAGAGTAGAATGATAATAACATTTTTCCATTTTTCAACCCACTCAAACAAAAATTTTAGGCCAGCCTCTGTTTATCACAATATCCACCAAGCATGTCTTTCTCCTCCCTCATTAGTGAGACGTACACGAAATATTTGGAGATGTCGACCCCATTCAGACATATGCAATGGAATTTTGAGAATCAAAAGAAATCTGCATCATCTCATCATCAGATAATGGTCGTCTTACCAATCTTCATCATCAGATAATGGTTGTCTTACCAATCCTTAAGCATTAAGTCTCTCTGACGATCAAGGAGTACGTCGTGGCCCAGTCATAAGGGAATCGCATTTCATTCGAAGGGAGGCCCTTTATTATAGTGGTTGTTTCTGTTATTGTCTTGTGGGTGTGGGTTTCTATTTGGTGGGTCTTTGTTTTGGGTGGCTCGTTTCTGTTTGCTGTTATTCTATGCTCTTCTCAGGGAAAAAAAAATACAGAGGAATATCAAAAGATTCCTATTAGCACCCGACACTAGAGTAGAAGCACATTACTTTGACTATTACATTACTTTGACTATTTTATCCTGCTTTACTTTCCTCTGGTGAGAAGCTAAACAGAGGGAAATTGATTGGTGGGGTTTCCCAATCTCCTAATTTTACCTTAATATGACCCCACTGTCATGGGTGCTTTTTTCAGGGTTACATGATATTCTGAAATAATGATAAGCACATGTTTAAGAATTTCAAGTGAAACCAGCAGATGTAAAAGCGAAATTGCATATGAAAAAATGCCCTGTTAACTCAGCCATTAGGACACTCACCACCATCTAATAAATAGTGTTGCTTGTTGAATGTGAACTATGGAAAATATTCACCTACATTTTGACTGCATATTTTGTTTTGCGGTCCAACTCATTGAGCCCACTTAGTTTATTTCAATGAAAGGTTTGGGAGAAGGTAATACAAAACATCAAATTATCCTAGCCCACAGCCATAGAGTTGAATTGTCAGTCCAATGTTTGGTAAGGATTTGATGAATATAAAATTAGACATGATAAGAGTGTAAAAGTAGCTGCAATTATCAAAGGTGGCCCAGGTGCCCCTATAGGGCTGGCCTATATATGTCTGTACTATTAGATGAAAAATTATCTGGTAGGTGAACATTTACTCTTTTTTACTCTTATAATGATCATCTGTAATAAATGGTGACTCCAACCATATAACTACTCAACCAGGGACGGATCTACTTAATTAGGGGCGCGGAGGGGCAACTGTTTGAAAATTTCATATTGAATGGGGTCTTTTAAATCTTTTAAATGGGCAGTTTTATCTTTTTCCTACTTTTGCCCTTTTCATTTTTTTGGTACAACCAAGTAATAAAATTACTAGTGAAACTTGGGGCAAAACTATCTTTTTATTTCTTCAAAAACAATGCATCTTTAGACAAGAGGTTGAAGCTCGCTGCATGGAAACTTCATCTCCTCTTTGAACTTATTTGCATTTGTTTTTAAATGCAACTTTCTTCAACCCATTTGTCTTTTTTTTTTTTTTTTGGCTTGAGTTCAATGGATACCTCTTTCATGAGTATATTTAGGTGCATTTAGATGCATGCTTTAATTTTTTTTTTCTTCATGTCTTGTGTATTTTTGTCAAATATAATTACTTTTTTATGTTATTCATTGTTTTGTTTTATTTTTGAGATTTTTTCGATGCCACGTTGTTTAAATCTACCAAGATTATTGATTTGAATTTGATTCAATTGAAAATCTAGGACTACGTAAATGAATATATTAGACTATAATGGCAAGAACGATGGCCTGCTGGATCCAACGGGGTAATCTTTATGATACCCCTAATATTTTTATTACTACTTATTAGTTTAATTACTTACCACCAATGGCCAGTTGTTATATATAGGTTAGAATTGTTGACAAAAGAGTGCAATGAATGGGTTGAAAAAAAATATTGCATATTCAAAAATCACCATAATATGTTAACTTGTAGGTCTTAGAAAACCCATTACAGGGCCCGCATAATTATAATTGGATCCGTTCAAAATGAATAACATCCCCTCTATGATATATTCTAAAATTTCACATCAATAGGAGTGGGGCCCACTGTATGATGACCACATCATTGATTATGTCTGTACAATATCGTACAAATATTGCATTTTGCAAAAAAACAAAAAACAAAAATATTAGAAAGAATTAAAAAATGTCACTAGTTAATTGACAAACGTTGACATAATCAAATGGCTAATTGATGTATATGTTTTATATTATACACCTCATAACTTTTATACATCTTTTGTCTATTGGTAGTTTTAATTCTTTTTTACCCCTTCTGGCAGAAATTTCCAGCTCCCTCACTATACTCAACCAACATGATATTTGCACTTTATAAAAAGGAAAAATTCAAAAAATGTATAAAAATCTTAGCTTATTTAAAAAAAAAAACCTGAAGATTTGAATATTAAAAAAATATAAAATTCTTCACAATTATTTCAATCAAGTCCTCTCCATGGGTAATTTTTAGAAATGACAAAAATATCCTTCCCTTATTAAGGTTCTTGTCTTTTCTTAAGCTATTTCCTTCCTAAAACTGGTCCTTTCGATTTTGATGATTATAACCATTTAATGAATCTAGTATTTTTTTAGTCATTTGAAATCCCCTATCTTTAGCCATCCATGTATAAAGGTGGTCAAAGTGGGCCCACTAGGTCATTTGGGTTGGACTTGATCATTTATCTTAAAGGATTTATTAAAATTAAAAAATGATGGAGGTGTTTGTCAGTTTTCAAAAATTCTTATTGAGAAGACTTGATTGAAAGAATTGTAAAAAACTTTTGTATTTTTTTAATATTTATTTCTTCATGTGCTTTTTTTAATATGAGACAAAACTTTTGTAGCTTTTTTTTGAGGATTTTATGAGAAAAAACCTCATATATATTCATTATATATAATTATACTTTTATTGAGTATGTGCACTAATCGGGTTCCTAGGGCCTAATTTTGTGCATATCTTTTTATGTTGGGATGAGTAACGCATATTAAAAAAATAAAAAAAAAACTGAGTTTCTACATAGGAGAAAGGAAGAAGAAGAGAGAGAGGAAGAAAGGAAGAAATAAAGGACGAAGAAAAAAGGAGAAAGGTAGAATAAGAGAGAGAGGAATAAGAAGAGACGAGAAAGGAGAAAGAAGAAGAGAGGAGAAAGAAAGAAGAATAGAGAGAGGAAGAAGAAGAGAGGGAGAAAGGAAGAATAAGAGGTGGGAAATGAAGAAGAAGAGAAAGGTAGAAGAAGAGACGAGAGAGGAACAAGAACTCAAAAAAAAAAAAAAATTGTATGTCACACATACAATTTCTTTTAAGTACTTCTTGTCTTCTTTCTCCCCTCTCCTTCTTCTTCTTTTCTCCTCTCTTCTTCTTCCTTTATTCCTCCCTTTCTTCATATCTCTCTTCTTCTTCCTTGCTCCTCTTCTTCTTCCCCTCTTTCTCTCCTCTTCTTCTTCCCCTCTCTCTTCTTCTTCCTTTCTCCTTTCTTCTTCTTCCTTTTTTGTTTGTAGAAATTAGGTTTTTTTTTTTTTGGTATGTGAGGCTGAGAGACAAAAAAAAAAAAAAAAGAAAATTTCCACAAAATTAGGCCTAAGGGACCCAATTAGTGCACGTACTCAATAAAGGTCTAATCGTGTGTAATGAACATATATGAAGTTCTTCCCGGAAAATCCTCTTTTTAAAATTAAAAAAAAACTCCTTATAAAAATTGCAAAGGTTCTTACTAATTGAATGACTTTGCCGCCATGATAAGTTAATCTTACGAAAAAGAGCCTATATAGACATTTAATTAAAGGGAAATAATCTTATGAAAAATAGGTCTCACCATTTTTTTGTTTGTGAGAACTCTAGGTGGGGGTATCCATCACCCAATCCAAATCTTAGAATACACAGGGACTCCCCTGATAGTCATATGCACCAAATTTTGGTCATATTCGAATTTACTGAACCGTTAAATCGATTGTCTATCAATCCGAATAAACTGAATTTGTAGGCCACAAATGAAGATGTTAGAGACGTGTGATTGGGGCCAAACTTAATGTTTAGAATGATCTCACATAGATTTTTCCATGCTTTTTAGTCCTATCTCCAAATGGGATCTACAAGTGGGTCCATAAACAGTTCTCACAATCACGGTAGATTTGTGAGAACAGTTCTCATAGAATTAAAATCCTTAATTTAAAAAAATTACCTCCCTCTAAATTGTATATTCTCCGCCTGTCAGAGAACATGAGTTGGATTTATCATATTAGATCACTGGACGAGAATGACACTTCTAATGTGAGGACCAAGGATCAATCTTTGACCAATAGTGGGAGAGACTGAGTTGCCTTGCGACTTCGTTATTTTTGTTTGACATCCAGGCACGTCATTTGATGAAAGAAACAAACCTAAGTGAGAACTCTAAGCTCACAAGCATGCATGTGGGCGCCCTTGGTTAGGGTAAAACAAGGGGTCTTGCTCCATGTGATCAAAGCCTAGAACACTTCACCATATCTTTATTCTAATCCAAAAACAAGGGCTGATCTCCATTAAACAAACGGTGGGCTGGTCATTGAGTGTGCAATCCATGGAACCAGCGGTCTGTACGTACATGACTTTGTTTCAAAAGTGATCAGGTCGGTTGGACCTTTGCAGTTTGCAGCCTGCGAATTTACCGAGCTATGTGAAAGTACTCGTAATTTTCATTGTCGCTGAGGTACCGAAAAAGTTCCCTAAGTTCTTAAAAAATGTTGTCATCACTGTGGGCTTGTTTGGTACCTCTCTCTCTCTTCCTTATAGACCATCCAAAATAGGTTCATTAAAAAAAACAGCCATGAAAATAAAGCTAAAATCAAAATAGGCGTTTGCAAAATAGGTGTTTAGGAAACACCTATTTTTAGATCTAAAATCAAATGATTAAGTTTTCACAAATTTCTCTAGATCTACAAGGTATTAAGCCTTGAAAATTAATGACCCCAGCCATTTCATCATTCTAAAGAGATCTAATACTTTGAATCTTATGTTTGGAGCCCATAAATTTTAAAAAATAATATTAAATAATTCACTTTTTTAACAAATACCTCAAAATTAGTGTCACGCCCTGATCCCGGGAATTTGGGGATTTGAGTGGGCCCCCAAGGCGAGACTAAGTAATCCCGTAGAAATCCGTACCCTGAAGAATTGTGCATGAATTCCTACAATGGAGATTTCACAGGAACGTGTGAAGTATGCCAACACACGTAGGAATATAACTTATCATAAGCGAATTTCCTACGAAATTCTCAGTAATAATCAAAAGCATGTTAAAAGAACATATCCGTTAGCATTCATAGATAAACATATAGATATATATATATAGCAGTACTTAAGTTCCAATTACACTTCTTACAATTCAACGTCTACTTAAAGGAGTTAAGTACATAAAGGCCAATTTGCTTTCTATCAAGAACAGACAAAAAGTGACCGTAACATTTCAAAACTGATGCACTTCGTAGGATGACTAATAAAAGACATCGTCATCCTTCCAATCATCTACACCTCGAGGTACCGTTGGGGTACTCTCCAGGGGCGTGTCAACACCCGAGTTGGGACGGAGTTCTGTGCCTGCAATACTAAGGGTAGTACTGTTAACACGACGGTTAAGCAGTACTGAGACATATGAAACAAGTATAACATAATACATCAATTGAACTTAACAATATATCATGATTAAAGAGAGTAATAAAAGTCTACTAGACATGTAGTGCATGAATGACAACGGATGAGGAATTATAATTAAAAATCATACATACTGAATGGCAACCACGATGCTCTATTCTCCCGAAAGGGAGCATACATATGGGTCGCTAGGGGATCAAGCTAGCTTCCCGAGGAGTACCGACACCTCCTCCGTAAACTACTGCAGTAAGAACATACATATACCCATAGGACACAAGCTAAGTGGTGCCGACTCGGATTCAATCATACTGGTCCTAACAGACATAAGGAATAGTTAATCATGATGCAGACGAATAATTAAGCAAGCAGATACACATGGGCTATAAGGCCCGAACCTCGGCTATATCCTTGGCGAGCAAGCACACATTCGGTAGAAGCTCTGGCTTATCAGACATGCACTCATTAAAAGCTCAGGTCTGAAGTCCCTCGGGGTTTGCTAGAGGAAGTGAATCCAATAACAATCATATTGAAGGTAACGTATTTTAGCAAGATGAATGCATTCGGATTGAAAAAGTACCCAGGAAATCACTATTCACCCTGTATTAAGTAACCCATGATCCCCAAGGACATTCAACACGATGTACTCATAAAATGTCCGGTGTTGTTGTGTTACCACATCTTGGTATTGCCTTGTGTGCATAAAGAACACCCTCTTCTTATGCCAACATCCATGACTTGACTTTGGGGAATCATCCAAAATTCATTTATCCTTTTCATGTATCCTTACAATTGGGCCCGTGTAGGGGTAAGAAGGTGCCAATACTAAAGCCCTATAAGATCAATGAAGAATTCCTAACATCATAAATTTACTGGGTTCATACGGCTTAGCCGTATACAATGCTACGGCTTAGCCGAGTAATTCAGGTTTCCTCCAACAGTACAGATGCATTTACGGCTCAGCCGCATATTAGCCTACAGCTTAGCCGTGCTAAGCCTACGGCTGGGTTATTGTCGAGTTACGGCTTAGCCGTAAAGCATTTCACGATGTAGCCGTCTGAAAGCCATAGAAGAAGATGGATTTCTAGAGCTCTCTGGAAAGCTTGCCGTAGGAAGGCTTACGACTTAGGTACGGGCTGGTCACGGCTTAGCCGTAGCTTATTTTACAGTGCAGCCATGAATGAGCCGCAGTACAAAAACCCAATTTGTTGCTCTCGGGACTTTGAGCCGTAAATACTCACGGCTTAGCTGTAGCTTCGCCGTAAGCTTCAGAAAACCTGAAGTCAATTATGTAGCTCATTTTCAGTACCGGATCAATACAGAACCTCATTGTGGGGAGTTTCTGTGACTTGATTATAATGTACTTGATGGAGTTCAACACCCACACACCCTCCTATTACATGTTTACATCCTAACTCACTCCATACCACATTTGGATCAATTAACACAATGAAAATGGCTGAAATTGAAAAATGCGAGCTAACTCAATAGTCAATAACTTAATCATGCATGCAATCCAAATGACTCAATTACTTGCCTCTTAACAGTGTTAACCCTCTCAAACACTTTCTAACTGCGTGCTTGGGGAAGATTTCCGATTGGAAAGTGGGCTCTCTTTAAAGGAGATGGAGAATGGGTGGGTTCCGGTGGAGCCTAATCCTCATTCATGCAAGGCTTCAAGAGTTGAGATGGAGAGAAGGAGGAGCAGAGATGAGTGACTTCCAACGTCCCAGAGTGAGAAGTGAGGAGGAACGATGGTTTCTTTCTTTTTAATCAAGTCTTTTCTATAGTGTTGCATGCAAGCCCAATAATTTCTCGGAAATTTCAATTTAAGTCAAATGGGCCTCTCTTGAGCTAGGATGAGTCGGATCAAGTCAAGCCCAACATATAAGATGATCTACACGAAAAATTACACGAAAGGCAATGGACGAGGTGTTCATAAGAGATAAAAGCAATTTACAAAAAGGCCCTTAACTATTTAAGTATGGTCCGAACTCTGCTCAACTACTTGACCAAGGTCCAAACCCAATAGTTTCACGTTAAACTAACCTCAACAAGGCTTAATTAATATAAAACAAGATTAATTAACGTAACTAAAATTAGTGGGATTCGGGACCTTACAATTAGTAATGATCCAATAGCTGAAATATAGTCCTATAGTAATAATTGACCTTATAAACATTATCAGCTGTTTGGATCATGATTTATTTTTCTAAAAATGAGAAAAAAGGACTGCCCATGAACTAATGTAACATTGAGCATGTTACATCAATGGTTGATATTTATTCTCAAATTTCTAGAGATCCACAATATAACATCCCTTAAAAATTAACCTCATAGCTGTGTTTAGTAGCCTTCTAAAGAGATTTAATGGTTTAAATCTTGTGTTTGGGCAGCATAGAATTTAAAAAATAAAATCCAATGGCTCACCTTTTTGCACATATCTCAAGATTGGTGATGATACAACTGCTGAAATTTTGTGGCATGGCCATGTTTAATCTTGTGAACATTTCTAATGGTTTGGATCTTCACTTACCCTCTCAAATATTTTATAAAAAAAATGGATCGGGCATTTACAAATGTTCCACAGCCTCTATTTTTTTTCCTTTATTTTCAAATTGCATTCATAAAGGGGCTCTAGAAACAGAGGCATTGCCTCTATTTTTTTAAACTAGGCAGAGGCTGGAAAAAGGTGTCAAATGCTCTATTTTTCCAAACCTCTACCCTTTTTAGAGAAATCGAGGAGTATAGGCGAAAAATAGACCTGCCAAACATGGGCTTGGTGATCCTTAGAAATGAATTAGAAGGGCATTGTCGATTGTCCCAAATATCTGTCACAACCCGAGCCCAGGGACCGGGGGTCAGGGAAAGTCTAACCAATGACACACGTACTCCCGTGCATGCACACCTAGACCCCGTCCAGGCATACACACACAAGGGATCATTCACACGTGCAAACAACTGTACGCGGAAGCTGTACGTATCAAGGCAATAACATCATACCCACAATGTACCAACGCGACATAGGGGATTACAAAAGATTATGAACTAATAACAAGAACAAGTTACAAGAACGTATGATAATATAGCGGGCTTATAACAATCCAAAAATCGAAATACAAATATCACTCAAAGCCCACTTTACAAGTACAGAAAAATCCCCTCAAACTCGGACTCAAATAATGGGGAGAACAAAATGATGCAAACCGTACTCTGGAGGATGGATCAAGTCCACTCCTCTAGGCCGGAGGGGGCCTCACGAGCCTCTCCTGAAGTCGGGTCGACCGACGCAGGATCGGGAGAGGGATCTGAGCCTGCAACACACAAGGACAACGAATAAGTACAACGACTTAGCAAAATATAAGCAACAAGACGATAACACGAATTGCATCTAAAGTGAGCAATAGTCATGATGCAGGATCTACAGAAATCATGTTCGTATACGAAGCAAATATGCAAATGAATAAGCATGCTGTAAGAATCATAAACAGATAACATTCAAAGTGGCTACTACATTGGCCATTTTCTCCCTTACGAGAGCAGTCAGAATGAGAACACCAGCGACCGGGCCAGGGTGCGCATGGGTCTCTAGTTCCCGGGGTCCGGAGTCCCAGGACAGAACACTCTGCAGAGGCAAACACATAAACTAAACCAAAGTTAACCCCGTCGGGTATCCTAAGGCCGAGGCTCAGTAGTGCCAATGCCAATCACAATCAAATCGGATGATGCACCTCAATCAATCAATCATGTCATATCACATACCACATACAGATCTCACATATCATGCTGGACAAACAATAGGAAGTGCATCACACATACTGATACCGAATGTACATAAACATCAACTGATACTGATGCTGAATACACATAAATTGATACTGACAATGAATATCAATCACAATCACTGACTCATAACTGATGCAAGTACTCCAGTGGAGCAACGGTAAACACAAGACACAATAACAGAATGGTTCCACCCGGGCTTCGCTCTGGGGTTGCTGCATTTCCCACAGAATCGAGAGGTCCAGCGCAGAACACATAAGAGGGCATAAACCGTAATCAATATGCTGTACAAATCAAACAAATCAAGTACTTATACGAATCAAGGATCAATTACAAGCCAATCCTATACTAATTATCCAGTGCTTCTAACCGTGCATGTTGATGTAGTTTTAAGTTGTCCGATGCACCATTGTCTAGTGTTGCAGTGTCTGGAGTGTGCACCGAAGTCCCTTAAACCAACACCCATGGGGAGGTGCTAAACAACTGGATAACCGCATGAATGATTCACAGCCCTTGAGATCATTCATGTCATTCGGACATTCCATTGGGCATATTCAGGTTCGTTACATTCTACTGTGAAAGTCATATACGGTCTTTTGCTTAAACCTAATCCTTTTCATTCAAATCTCAGGGTTCACGTTGTAGCCGTAGGTGACCTTACGGCTTAGCCGTGGCATCTTACGGCTTAGCCGTAATATACACTGCGGCTGAGCTGAGGTTCCCCAAATATCCACCCAGATTTACGGCTCAACCGAATTTTTCCTCTACGGCTCAGCCGTATCCTGGTCCACGGCTTAGCCGTAAGCCAATGTACGGCTTAGATCAGGCTGGGCCGTAGAAGGATGGCAATTTGCCAACTCTCAGTTATTTTCAGATAACAGTCTGTACTGTTCTACGGTTAGGGTTACGGTTGGGTCTCGGCTTAGCCGTAAGCCATTTTACGGCTTAGCCGTAGCACATTTCACGGCTTAGCCGTGAGTGCACGGAGTCATTTTCCTGAAATCGTTACAGTCATACAGAAAGTGTGCAAAACGGCTGGAAACAGCAAGATAACAGTGAAATGAGTTCAATAGGGCTGTCTAACACTGAGAAACACAATGAAGAATCAAAACACAACAATCAAATCCATATCAATTGGTGTTTATACAACTTGAGCTTATACTTGCCTCACGGACGAAAATCACACGTTGCTTGGCTCAGTCCACCGGGAAAACACACACAACTTGCTCTTTTCTTCCTCCCACAAGCAATCGAACAGAGAAGGAGAAGGAGAGAAAGAGAGCTGACGAGAGAGAGACGAGACAGAGAGTGAGCTGAGAGACGATCGAGAGAAATGGGAGAGTTGGTGGGATATTTAAAGGAAAAAGAGGCCAAAATTACATATAAGTCCAAGTCACTTACACAAATGTCAGTTTGAGTCAAATGACGGTCCAACAAGAGCAAACGAAATCGGTCGGGTCCAAGACAGTTACGGAAAACGACAAGCTCGACGAACTACACGCGCTGACGTCAGAATGACGCAAAACTGACAAGGTCAATCAAAAGTCAAAATTACGAAAAAGGGCTCGAACTACCTAGGCCAAGTCAACTCAACCCAAACAATCTCTCTAAAACTCAAAACTAAATAAAACAAAAGCCAAAACACTCTTAACGGTAAAAACACACGTAATGACCCACTAATCCGGATCAACTCGGGTCGGAGTGTTACATCCTCCCCCACTTAGACATCATTCCGTCCTCGGAATGAACGCGTACCTGAGCAAAAAGGTAAGGATACTGACGTGCCATCTGATCTTCTAATTCCCACGTGGCTTCATCAGGTCCATGATGTTCCCAGAGTACCTTGACCCATCGAATGGTTCTCGTACGCAAGAGCTGTTCTCTAGTCCCAACAATACGAAGCGGACGCTCAACGTATGACGCATTCGGTTGCATCTGAATATCATCGTATCGAATCACGTGCGTCGGGTCTCGAACATACTTGCGAAGCATTGACACATGAAAGACGTCATGTACTCCAGAAAACTCCACGGGTAGAATCAACCTGTACGCTAGATCGCCAATCCGGCTCTTGATCTCAAATGGACCCACATATCTTGGCGCTAACTTGCCTTTCTGACCGAACCGTACCGTACCTTTCATCGGTGAGACCTTCAAAAATACCCAATCTCCAACCTGAAATGCTAAAGTTCTTCTTCGCGTATCTGCATAGCTCTTCTGTCTCGATCGGGCAATCTTCAAATTGTCAATGACCTTCTGAACTTTCTCTGTAGTCTCAGCAATGATCGTCGGTCCGTGGAAACTCCTTGTTCCAACTTCTTCCCAGCAAACAGGACTTCTACATTTCCGTCCATACAGAGCTTCATAGGGTGCCATTCCAATACTCTCGTGGAAACTGTTGTTATACGCGAACTCGCACAACGAGAGATGCAGATCCCATTCTTTCTCAAAAGTCAGTACACTGGCCCGTAACATGTCCTCGAGCGTCTGAATAGTTCGTTCTGACTGTCCATCAGTCTGCGGGTGATACGCCGTACTGAAGCTCAACTTCGTTCCCATGGCTTCCTGAAATGCTCTCCAAAACGAAGAAACAAAGCGGCTATCTCGATCCGACACAATCGATACAGGCGTACCATGTAGTCTAACGATCTCATCAACGAACTTCTTCGCCATCTCAGAAACTGTCATGCCTTTCTTGAATGGAAGAAAATGGGCTGTCTTCGTCAATCTGTCCACGATCACCCAAATGGCACTGTTCTTCTTGCTCGTCAGGGGTAGACCTGAAACAAAGTCCATCGTAATGTGCTCCCATTTCCACTGGGGAATGTGTAATGGATGTAAGGAACCTGGCGGTCTCTGATGGTCAGCTTTCACCTTTTGGCATGTCAAACATCTGGCAACAAACCCAGCGATTTCTCTCTTCATATTATTCCACCAGAATCTGTCCTTGAGAGCTCGGTACATCTTCGTACTTCCAGGATGCATAGAATAACGAGCATGGTGTGCTTCGGTCATCAAACTCTCCTTCAAAGCATCTACTGCTGGCACACATAGCCTGCTCCTGAAATACAAAACATCACCCTCCAAGCGGAAGTCTGGTCGATCTACAATGCTATCCCGAATTCGCTTCAACATCGCATCTTCAAACTGCTGGTCTTTAATACGCTGAATGATGTCAGGCTGAAAGCTCACTGTGCTGGCAAGTGTCAAACAATTCTCCACCGATCGCAACTCCACTGGCTGGGCATGCCTCACGAAATAAAGGCTATCTAAGGCCTGAAGAATCTCCGACTTCCTACTCAAGGCATCTGCAACAACATTGCCTTTCCCTGGATGATACTTAATGGGGAAGTCAAAATCCTTGATCAACTCAAGCCACCTTCGTTGCCTCATATTCAACTCAGACTGCGTGAAGAGATACTGTAGACTCTGATGATCTGAATGCACTTCAAAAGTCACGCCATACAAATAATGTCTCCACATCTTCAACGCAAAAACGATGGCTGCCAACTCTAAATCATGCGTAGCATAGTTCTTCTCGTGCTCCCGAAGTTGTCTCGAGCCATAGGCAATCACTTTGCCATGTTGCATCAAAACACATCCCAAACCGACTCGAGAAGCATCAGAGTAAATCATGAATCCTTCATGCCCATCTGGTAACGTCAAAACTGGAGCCGAAGTAAGCTTCTCCTTCAACATCCGGAAATGGCGCTCACAGTCGTCCGTCCAAAGAAAAGGAACATTCTTCCTGGTCAAGCGAGTCAACGGGGCAGAAATCTTGGCAAAATCTTGAATAAATCGACGATAATAACCAGCCAATCCAAGAAAACTCCGTATCTCGGTCACAGTCTTTGGGCTGGGCCAATTCATCACTGCCTCAACTTTCATCTGATCCACTGCCAACCCATCTCGTGAAATGGTATGACCAAGAAAAGCTACCTGCTCGAGCCAAAAATCACACTTCGACAATTTAGCATATAAGCGATGCTCTTTCAACAACTGTAAGGCTCGACGTAGATGTTCCTCATGCTCCTCTGGGGTCTTCGAATATACCAGAATATCATCAATAAAGACCACCACAAATCGATCCAAGAAAGGAGCAAAGATCCTGTTCATCAAGGCCATGAAGGCAGCAGGTGCATTGGTTAATCCAAATGGCATCACGAGGAACTCAAAGTGTCCATACCGTGTCCTGAAAGCAGTCTTCGCGATATCTTCTTCCTTCACCCGGAGTTGATGATACCCCGATCTCAAATCAATCTTGGAAAAATAGGCAGCACCTTGGAGTTGGTCAAACAACTCATCAATACGCGGCAATGGGTATTTGTTCTTGATCGTCACTTTGTTCAATCGCCGGTAATCGATACACATCCGCAAGGTACCGTCCTTCTTCTTCACAAACAGCACTGGCGCTCCCCACGGTGACACACTCGGCCGTACGAAACCCTTCTCCAAAAGATCTTGCAATTGCGTCTTCAATTCGAGCAACTCAGCAGGGGCCATACGATAAGGAGCTAAACTAATGGGTGCTGTACCAGGCACTAGATCAATCGCAAACTCTACATCTCGGACAGGGGGTAACTCGGGTACTTCCTCCGGAAATACATCCGGGAACTCACGTACGACAGGAATCTCACTCAACTGCTTCACCTCCTTCTTCTCCGAGACGAAGGCAAGAAAACCTGCACAACCTCGGCGTATCAAACGATCCGCCTTGCATGCGGAGATGACACGCCTCGGGCATCTCTCCTGATTGCCCTCGAAACGAAACCCCTTCGCAAAATCGAAGTAAATCGTCCTATTGTAACAGTTAACACAGGCACGATACCGCGCTAGCCAGTCCATTCCAAGGATCACATCGAAATCCAACATGGACAACAAGATCAAGTCAACTGGTAGCTGGCGACCTTCAATCACCACGTCGCACCGAGGGTAGTATACACTACACTCCACTCTCTTGCCCACCGGAGTGGACACCACCAACACATAGGGTAGCTATCGAGGGGGCTGCGGTAACTGTTCCGCAAAACGAGGGGCAACATACGAACGCGTAGATCCCGAATCAAATAGTGTATGTGCTTCAGCTCGGGCAATGAGAACTTTACCTTCCACCACTTTCGCATCTTCTGCGTGATCATGGGAAGCTGCATACACGCGAGCAGTCTGACGTTGTGGCTTCTGGTTCTGGCGAGACGGCTGGGGGCTATTCGAAGCTGCAGAACTCAGAGACTTGGATGACCCCATAGATCTAGAAGACTGGAAAGTCCTGGCTTTCGGGCACTGAGCTATCTTGTGCTCCATCGATCCGCAACTCAAACAAGCTCCGGACTTCTTCCAACACCTCTCCATTGGATGTCCAAATCCACAAAACTCGCATCTGCTCCCCGAAAAACTCGAAGTTCCTTGCTTCCCTTTCCATTTCTTCTGAATTTGTCCCTTGGAACCCACTGGTGCGCTCCTCTTGAAGTCCATAGCTCTCTCTGCTAGGTGGTTGGCTTCCGCAGTGTGTGCCCTGTCGACCGCATCATCAAAAGTAGCTGGTCTCTGAAAGGCAGTCACAAAATTCGCGTATCTTGGATGCAGACCAGAAATGAAACGATTCACCTTCTTCTCCTCAGTATTGATCATATCCTCAGCAAAATGGGACAACTGGATAAATCGGTGAATGTACTCTGAGACGGTCAGCTGCTGCTGCTGTAAGGCCAGAAACTCAACCTCCTTCACACGCCGGACATGAGCAGGAATGAACTTCCTTCTAAACTGTTTCTGGAACGTCTCCCACACTGTTTCACTGGGCATAGTCAGATAAGCTGCACTGACACTCTTCCACCACGTCTTTGCCACCTCTCGGAACATCGATGCCGTAAGCATGACCTTCTGCCGGTCATCACAGACGATAGTCGAGAAGAGATCTCCAGTATGCTCTAGCCACTGATCAGCCTTCAATGCATCTTCATTTCCATAGAATTCTGTGGCTCCACGTTTCCTGAATTTATCGTACAACGCATTCGGATCGCTCTCTTTAGGCTGAATAACCACTTGCTGCTCTACAGGCCGCTGAACTGGCACTTGGCTCTGCCGGTCTACTAACGAAACGACCTGTGCCTGCAAAGAATGGATCGCCTGCAGCATGGTCAAGAAACGCTCGTCAAAATTCACAAGTGGCTGTGGAGCGGCTGACCCACTCTCATTATCTCCCTGATTGTTGTTGTCGTGTGTTCCCGATCCCGATGCCATAGCCTGCAAAACACAAAAGTCAATCTGCTATCACACTAGATACTCACACAGACTCACAAGACAAGGGGACCACACACAACAGTCCAAGACTGGACTACGGAATCTCACCACGTCCTATATGCCTACATGCTTACACACTAAGATAGAGACAATGTCCTGAGAGACAACGCTCTGATACCATACAATACGTATGTCACAACCCGAGCCCAGGGACCGGGGGTCAGGGAAAGTCTAACCAATGACACACGTACTCCCGTGCATGCACACCTAGACCCCGTCCAGGCATACACACATGGGATCATTCACACGTGCAAACAACTGTACGTGGAAGCTGTACGTATCAAGGCAATAACATCATACCCACAATGTACCAACGCGACATAGGGGATTACAAAAGATTATGAACTAATAACAAGAACAAGTTACCAGAACGTATGATAATATAGCGGGCTTACAACAATCCAAAAATCGAAATACAAATATCACTCAAAGCCCACTTTACAAGTACAGAAAAATCCCCTCAAACTCGGACTCAAATAATGGGGAGAACAAAATGATGCAAACCGTACTCTGGAGGATGGATCAAGTCCACTCCTCTAGGCCGGAGGGGGCCTCACGAGCCTCTCCTGAAGTCGGGTCGACCGACGCAGGATCGGGAGAGGGATCTGAGCCTGCAACACACAAGGACAACGAATAAGTACAACGACTTAGCAAAATATAAGCAACAAGACGATAACACGAATTGCATCTAAAGTGAGCAATAGTCATGATGCAGGATCTACAGAAATCATGTTCGTATACGAAGCAAATATGCAAATGAATAAGCATGCTGTAAGAATCATAAACAGATAACATTCAAAGTGGCTACTACATTGGCCATTTTCTCCCTTACGAGAGCAGTCAGAATGAGAACACCAGCGACCGGGCCAGGGTGCGCATGGGTCTCTAGTTCCCGGGGTCCGGAGTCCCAGGACAGAACACTCTGCAGAGGCAAACACATAAACTAAACCAAAGTTAACCCCGTCGGGTATCCTAAGGCCGAGGCTCAGTAGTGCCAATGCCAATCACAATCAAATCGGATGATGCACCTCAATCAATCAATCATGTCATATCACATACCACATACAGATCTCACATATCATGCTGGACAAACAATAGGAAGTGCATCACACATACTGATACCGAATGTACATAAACATCAACTGATACTGATGCTGAATACACATAAATTGATACTGACAATGAATATCAATCACAATCACTGACTCATAACTGATGCAAGTACTCCAGTGGAGCAACGGTAAACACAAGACACAATAACAGAATGGTTCCACCCGGGCTTCGCTCTGGGGTTGCTGCATTTCCCACAGAATCGAGAGGTCCAGCGCAGAACACATAAGAGGGCATAAACCGTAATCAATATGCTGTACAAATCAAACAAATCAAGTACTTATACGAATCAAGGATCAATTACAAGCCAATCCTATACTAATTATCCAGTGCTTCTAACCGTGCATGTTGATGTAGTTTTAAGTTGTCCGATGCACCATTGTCTAGTGTTGCAGTGTCTGGAGTGTGCACCGAAGTCCCTTAAACCAACACCCATGGGGAGGTGCTAAACAACTGGATAACCGCATGAATGATTCACAGCCCTTGAGATCATTCATGTCATTCGGACATTCCATTGGGCATATTCAGGTTCGTTACATTCTACTGTGAAAGTCATATACGGTCTTTTGCTTAAACCTAATCCTTTTCATTCAAATCTCAGGGTTCACGTTGTAGCCGTAGGTGACCTTACGGCTTAGCCGTGGCATCTTACGGCTTAGCCGTAATATACACTGCGGCTGAGCTGAGGTTCCCCAAATATCCACCCAGATTTACGGCTCAACCGAATTTTTCCTCTACGGCTCAGCCGTATCCTGGTCCACGGCTTAGCCGTAAGCCAATGTACGGCTTAGATCAGGCTGGGCCGTAGAAGGATGGCAATTTGCCAACTCTCAGTTATTTTCAGATAACAGTCTGTACTGTTCTACGGTTAGGGTTACGGTTGGGTCTCGGCTTAGCCGTAAGCCATTTTACGGCTTAGCCGTAGCACATTTCACGGCTTAGCCGTGAGTGCACGGAGTCATTTTCCTGAAATCGTTACAGTCATACAGAAAGTGTGCAAAACGGCTGGAAACAGCAAGATAACAGTGAAATGAGTTCAATAGGGCTGTCTAACACTGAGAAACACAATGAAGAATCAAAACACAACAATCAAATCCATATCAATTGGTGTTTATACAACTTGAGCTTATACTTGCCTCACGGACGAAAATCACACATTGCGTGGCTCAGTCCACCGGGAAAACACACACAACTTGCTCTTTTCTTCCTCCCACAAGCAATCGAACAGAGAAGGAGAAGGAGAGAAAGAGAGCTGACGAGAGAGAGACGAGACAGAGAGTGAGCTGAGAGACGATCGAGAGAAATGGGAGAGTTGGTGGGATATTTAAAGGAAAAAGAGGCCAAAATTACATATAAGTCCAAGTCACTTACACAAATGTCAGTTTGAGTCAAATGACGGTCCAACAAGAGCAAACGAAATCGGTCGGGTCCAAGACAGTTACGGAAAACGACAAGCTCGACGAACTACACGCGCTGACGTCAGAATGACGCAAAACTGACAAGGTCAATCAAAAGTCAAAATTACGAAAAAGGGCTCGAACTACCTAGGCCAAGTCAACTCAACCCAAACAATCTCTCTAAAACTCAAAACTAAATAAAACAAAAGCCAAAACACTCTTAACGGTAAAAACACACGTAATGACCCACTAATCCGGATCAACTCGGGTCGGAGTGTTACAATATCCGTCACAAAAAGGCATGGATTTGCTATGTAAGTTTTGTGTTCGAATTGCTTCATATTGAGTCTGGACACTTTCTCTCCTTTGTTGCACAGTGGCCTTGAGTAAACCAATCTCAGTCCATCATGTCCACTTTCACACTGGCACAACTTACGTGCTTATGTTTTACATCCAATTCAAAATTCAAACTCTAGTGTTTGTGGCTGACGTGGTAGGTAGTGAGTGTTGACTCATAATCACCATGCAACAAAGGCAATAGAGGATCTGTACTCCTCCATATTTGCTCATTGTATGCTTTTGTGGGTTTTGCAGGTGCTACCCTAGAGAATAGTCCCGTTGGGCTTGGAGATTCCCACATTATAAATAATAATATGATTTTATTTAAAAAAAACTTAGATTTGGTGATAACAAAAACACACATTCAAAATTCAATATCAACTTAAAACACCATCAAATTTCAATATATTAACAAAAATAGCCCTAAACGGAATATCCTTGCTCCTTTTTTTAATGTTTTGTTGAGCCAAGATATTATTTTTTAGCAAAATAGGAGAGGGGCAATATTGACACTCAGTGAAATAACAAAAGAAAAAAAAAAGGAAAAAAAAGTAGGGGTACTCCCATTCTTAGCTTTTTTGGTCAATACTAAAGTTTAAAGGCCTTTTTTTTTCTTCACCATGGCAAAATTCTCTAATAATAATAATAATAATAATAATAGTAGTAGTAGTAGTAGTAGTAATAAATGTGAAATTTGAAAATTATCATAATAATAGCAGGGTATAAAATATATATTGTTAATGGATAGATACTAAAAATCTTTAAAGGAATAAATGAAATTAGAAAATTGAGGATTTTACTCGAAAAAACAATATAGATGGGTTTTAAACAAAAAAAGACTCTATAGTTATGACAGCACCAAATTGATCCTCAGGGTTCAATCCAATGACAAAATTTAAAAAAATAAGAACAGCGTTAACGTCCCTTACATTAATGTCATCCCTTTTCTATGTAACTTTTAAGCAACATTAATGTCACTCATTCACCCTTTTTTTATTTTTAAACATTTCAAGTTCCTCAATAGTCAAGACTGCAGCAACCAAAGTTTGAGGTTCTTCAGTTCTTGTCTTCCAAGCTACTTCCTATATTTTATTCTTTTTTTTTTTCACAATACCACCTCCACACCCGTTGTAACTAATCCATCTCCAGATGTTGTTCATTTAATGGCCTTTACTGTAGATGATTGAACAAGTCCAACAATCTACCTCCAAAAGAAAGAACCTTAAAATGTGAGAGATCAAATAAAAAAGAACCGAAGAACCATCATTATGAAAATCTCCAAAAGAAGGAACTATAAGTGCTGGATTTTGCTCAAAATCTACACACTCGCAAGGAAAGGATGTTGCACATGAAATGATGATGAATGCAAATGATTCAAGTCCACATTCACACATTAAAACACACAAAAAAATGGGAATAAAACTACAGATTATCATCAGATTCCCTTTGTTTACATGGGTTCAATGCTCTGACCTCGTGGATGTTGATTGTTTACAAGTTATAGAAAATCACAGTCTCTCCCTCTAGTCTCAGATGTAATCCAAACTAAGTAAAATTTTAAAATGTATATGAAATTTGAGGAAAAATGCAAAAGTAGGAAAATGGAGAGCAATGACCGGCCATACCTGGCCATTGACCCCCTATCAGTGACCGTGAGGCCCAATTACTAATAGATAGTGGCCGAATTGCCTCCTTATTCTCCCTATTTGCTTCTAGAACCCTTCAAAGTACTATAGACTATGTTTTCCCAACTTCGAGCATGTAAACAACAACATGGAAAGCTGAATTCAATGTCAGAATCACCCACGATCTTTGATAATCTCTACTTCAATTATGGACTACTTTTGTGCAAATCCGAAGGGGTTGCAAAGGATGGCTAAAGTTATGTCATTCTCGTCCTTTGAATTTCAAAGACCAGAATGATGTCTAAGAAGGTGTAAACACAATTTGTGAGGGACCCAGTATCCCTTAAGTGGGAAAAGCAAATAAGATGTTCATCCTTTTTGGTTTGCCATAGCGAAGAAAGAGTCTCCATGTGATTTCCAAGACTTAGCAAAGACTCTTTTACTTGTAGCCATAGCCTCACCTTGAGATGGTGAGAGATGGAAGAGGACTTGAGTTGCAGAAGATGCTCTTGGTGAAGAACCCTTTTGAACCCTTGCCAAGGTGCTGTAAATACTTCTGTATGGGGTGCTTTGGGAGTGTAGAGTGCTTGGACTTTGCGAAACTTATAGAATCCCTTTGGAACCCCTTCTCAAAGATCCAAGTGTCCTTTTTATACCTTAAGAGGAAGTTGAGGGGGAGTTATGATTCGAAATAAGCAGAAAAGTTGCTTGTAATAGGAGGAAACCGCCCACAGGTGTTAATGACTGTGGCTTGGTCACGGTCATGCCCATTTATGGGTCTTTTGCATATATGACCCGTTTCTATCAATTTAAGGCCCAAATGATATCCAAACTTTACAGAACTTAGAGGGATGTCTTACAACATTATTTTTAGCATGCCATAGAAATTTCATTATGGTATAACCTCTGCAAGTTGGTCAAATCCCAATTTGACTTTTCATGAAAGTGGGCCATCACTTCATTTGTTTGGGGCCCATATGACCTCTTATGGTATTGAAACTTGGAGAAGCTGGCGTAAGGCATATTTTGAAGGCTTCATCCAAATTTTATGTAATTTGACCTTGTAGAAGTAGGACTTTGATCAATAACCCCAAAACAAGATGTTCTTGGTCATTGTCCCCTTATATTGCCGGTAGTCAGTTGGTTTTCCACCAAAATGATATATAACTACTTTGAAACTTTAGGGAGTTAATCCTAAACACATTTTGGATCTCTCATCTACATTTCATCAACCTTGGCCTCCTGGAAGCAGGACTTTGGTCGGTGACCCCAAAGTGGAGGGTCATTGACCTAAGCTGACATATATATAGCTAAATTAGTGTCAAATGAAGTCGCCTTGACTTAAAACTTTGAAGAGTGATTTCTGAACATGACTTAAGTATTCCATCTGAATTTCATCAACTTTTGCCACCTAAAAGCAGGACTTTGGAGGTTACTTCCACAAAGTTGACATGGTTGTTGAGTTTGGGTCAAATGGCGTCTAATTGACTTGAAATTTTGCAAAGCCGAGCCAATTCTGAATATGATTTGAACTTTCTCCAAGAGTTTTAGCTGATTTAGGCTTCATGAGGTGCCACTTTGTACAATGACCTCAAATAGCTTGAAAGACAGCCATCTAAACTTGGGTTGGGTCCAAATGATATCCAAATATTCTAAAACTTTGAAGGATTATCCTTGATTGTATTTGAAGACATCCTTCTGGGTTTCAGCTGGTTTTGCCATGTAAAAGTGTCAATTGCCACAGTGACCTCAAGAAAGCAGGGAGACAATCATTAAAGCTAGAATTTGAATTGAAATGAAGTTGCCTTGAAACTTTGAAGCATCATTTTTTAGAATATTTTGGAGTTGTTATGTGATTTTCAGCCACTTCTATAATTCAAAGGCTTGAATGTGCTTAATGACCATCAGGTTTTGAGTCAATAAACCTTGAATTTGGTGGTTGTTGAGTTGAGTAATCAAATAAAGTCTAATAGCTTTGAAATTTGAACCGATGCACTCTGAGCTCATCTGAAGTCTTCTAAATGAGTCTCACCAACTTTAAACATTTGGAAGTAGTACTTGACTTGGTATTCCATGACTCTAGGATTTATGTGTCCTTGAGCTTAGAATTTACTTGTGATATCTTCACTACAACACGTGTAATGTTTTTCATTTTTTATCAGTCAACAAAGGAGAAAGAGGATGAAGAAAAAGATGGAATTGATTTTTGGGTGTATTTCAATAGATTGGGTTTTTGATGAAGAAGGAGTTATTGGGTGCTTTTTGAATATTTTCTAATTTGTTTTCGAAAGATTAGAGGAAGAAAAAGAAGATCGAAGGTTGGAAACTCATATAAGGAAAGGCTCCCATGTTCTTTCTATTTATTATTATTATTATTATTATTATTATTATTATGTTTTTACAAGCGACGTTAACATTTCTAAGCAAAGGTACCATCGTTGAACTACTCTGGTGTTCCTGGTACTTTTACCGCAGAAAAACATCTTTAGCAATGGTTTTTTATTTTTGTCGTTAAAAGTCTGAAAAGCAAAAACTTGATTTTTAAAGATAGAAAAAACACCTTTAGTGGAGGCTTTTTTCTTCCACCGCTAAAAGTCTAAGCAACATTAAAGTTCCTCATACTTTTTAGCTGTGGTTTTCTATTTCCGCCGCCAAAAATCAATTCTTTGCTTTTTGGCCTTTTAGCGGCAAAAATTAAAAAGAAAACCCATTACTAAAGGTGTTTTTCTACCACTAAAAGTACGAGCAACGTTGGCGTTGCTCATAAAAACAAAAAAAAGGAAAGAACATGGGAGTCGTTTCTTGTGTAAGTTTTTAATCTTGGATATTCTTCTTCTTCCTCTAATCTTACGAAAATACATTGAAAATTATCCAAAAAGTACCCAATAACTCCTTTTTCAGCAAAACTCCAATCTCTTGAAATACCCCAAAAAACCCTTTCTTCATTTTCGTTCCTCCTCTTTCTCTTTTGATTGCCAGTGTGTAGATTTTGAGCAAAATCTAGCACTTCTAGTTCTTTCTTTTGTAGATTTTCATAATGATAGTTCTTTAGTTCTTTCTGATTTGATTTCTCACATTTTTTAGGTTCTTTCTTGCAACTTGGACTATTAAGGGACCGGAAATGCAAAAAAAAAAAAAAAAAAGGGTGAATGAGGGACATGACATTAACATCACTTAAAAGTTAAATAGAAAAGGGATGACATTAAGATCTTTAAGGGACGATAACGTCGCTCCTCGTTTTTTTTTCAATTTTTTTACTAGATTGAACCCTAAGGATCAATTTGGTGCTATCAAAACTATAAAGTCTTTTTCGGTACAGAACCCGTCTAATAGATTTTTTCGGGCAAAATCCCCTAAAAATAATCTATAAGATATTTTTAATAATATTTTACATTAGTTTAATATTCAATTATTATTTTAATTATATGAGGAATTTATTTTTTGTAAAATAGTTTCTTAATAATATTTTGATAAAAACCTAAATTTGGAAATTGTAGACATTTTTTCAAGAAGGTTGTTTTCCCAGGACAAGGTTGGTTATGTATACCAATTTGGCAAACCAAACCTAATCTAACGTGTAAATATAGGGTATGTATACTTACTTTAACCCATTTAATTTTAGAGTTTGAGTTTGGGCCTACTATGTTTAAATTACAACATTTTTGGGCTATATCCTTTGTCCAGGTATTGTTGAAACAAATCCAAATCCAAAATAGACTTGTGCTCAAACACAATATAAACACACATACCCACATGCACACTCGCATATACCAAAAGCTATATATGATGGTGGAAGGCCTTTAATTCCTTTTTTACTACTAAACCATTCCAATTTTAATTCTTACTCCACATATCATTATACAGTATAGTGGAGCCAAAAGCTTTCAATTCAATTTTGGTAGTTGCCTTCTATTTTGGCAAATATGAAATCCACTAAACTATGCCAAGAAAAAGAGAAGCCATTTTTTCTAGAGGAACATATGTTTAGCAAGAGATCTATTAAGGGATAGCTTGATTTGGAGATTCGGAAATGGGACTACAACTAAAATATGGAAAGAACAAATAATTGCCGAGGGCATCTACCTATATGGTGCAATCTCCTCCACATATTTTACTGAAGGATGCAATAATATCAGAGCTAGTTGACCCTCAAACCAGTTGGTGAAATACAAGCTTTCTCAAAGAGCTTTTCTATAAGGAGGAAGTTAAGGTGATTTCTCAAATCCCAGTATGCAGTTATAAGATTCAAAATGTACTTGTTTGGAGAGGTACAGTGAACGGAGATTTTTCTGTTCAAAGTGCCTATTACATGGAGATGGAAAAACTACAGCTTACTAATGGAAAATGCTCTAATAGAGGGGATAAAGATAAGATGTGAGAGTTTATTTGGAAACTCCAAGTGCCAAATGCCGTAAAAATGTTTTTGTGGAAAACATGTAACAACGTGCTTCCCACTATAGCAAACTTGACAAAGAGGCAAGTTGTGGATGATAGCAATGTCCCATGTGCAACTTAATCAATAAGAATGTCTCTCATGCTCTATGGGAATGTCCTACTACATCTTACCTTTAAATGGAAGCTTGTAGGGAGATACAAAAATGTTCCTTCTCAAATCTGGATTTTAGGGAGATATTAACCCACTTGATGACATTATTGAGCAAAGAGGAAATAAAAGAATCAGTTATGTTAACAAGGGACGCATGGTTTCAAAAGAATCATCGGGTGCATCACGGGGAAATGCAAGATCCAAAGGAGAGGGCTAAGGCTTTTAAGTCTCAACTTCGACATTTACAATTGTTACAAATGAAAGGCAACAATCAGGCCCATAGATGCAACTACCACTGTCTAAGGGATAAGCCTATTTCAACTACCTATAAAACAAACTGAGATGGGGCTCTTGCAAAGTATCAAAACAGACTTGGAATAGGTGTAGTAGTCCGAAACTCATTAGGTCTTGTCTTTGCTGCAAGTCACTCAGACAAAGTTTGTATACTTACTAATTCTACAGTAGTTAAAGCAATTGCTCTTATAGAGGCCATCAAAATTTTTACTGATTTGGGCATTTTGGGATGTCATGTTGGGGAGAGATGCCTTAGTTATAGTAAACGCCATGGAATCAAATGAGATGGTAAGGGCAAAGTATAGTTAGCTTATTCAGGGGGCGAAAAAAAGGTTCAAGACCTTTAGACTTGGAGTGTTAAATATGTGAAGAGTGAAGCTAACATGGTAATCCATATTTTAGCTAGAAAGGGTGCGTTGCATGGGGTGGATAAGTTTTGGTTTGAGAAAATGCCTTCTTGTATTGAAGGAGTTGTAAGTGTTGAACAAGATACTATTTCCTGAAATATATTGGTTTTTTTATTAGAATGATAACTTTCAATTGAGACTTTCACTAAGGTGTTGTTTGGCGTCTCCATTTCCCATGTCTATTTGTCTGAAAGCGGATTTGAATAGACTTTTTTTTTTTTTAATAGAGTGTTTGGTAACTGCCCTCTAAATGTCTATATGAATCAGTGTAATAAACATTGATGTCTGTGGCACAATTGAGGAAGTTTGAAACAGACACATAGGTCTCAAGCGGAAAAAGGTACTTTGCTACAGTGGATTTGACAAACTCACACCTCTATCCATTTTTTTTCCTATTTTTTTAGTTACCTCCTTTAACTTTAAATTTTAACCGTTAGATCTATTCAAAAGCTCAAACATAGCTACCATGCAGAATTTCTGCCGTTGATTCGTTATTGATCTTGAGATATTTATGAGAAACCATAGACATCTAAATATGCATTTATGGACTTCTGGGGTCTGCAAATCAAGATCCGAACCGCTATTCCTTTCTTATAGTGTGCTAAAGACGACTATACAATAAAACCTTGACATTTGTTACTTGTGGATCATTGGAAAATCCTTGTAATACTGTGAGCCGCTTATATATTTATGGTGTATTTGTGGCTGGGTTATGACATGATTGAGTTTCAGCCCTTTTCTTTTTCTATTTAAATATGGCCACATAATCAAGATCTAAACCATTGGGTGCCTTTAGAACCGATCTAAAGATATTTAAGAAAAAACCAAAATTATATATATGCAGTGTTAGATTTTTGTTGGTTGTATATTTTTATATGTTTTGTTAATGAGTTGGGCAAGGCTCATTTTTAGGCCAATTTAAATGGCAGTTTCTCTGCCCTAGAGCCGTCCCCACCCATGATTGTACCAATCAGGTTTGTTGTCCTAATCGGTAATTTTTTATTAATTTAAAATAAAAAAACTCATGGTGGATAGTAATTGGACCCATTAAGGAATAGTATGTGTTGCCTATTACGAATTATGCAACTACAACTTTACATTGAAAATCTTACTAGGTAATATATAAGTTAAAAGGAAAACAGGGTTAGGACAAACCCAAAGTTTATCCTACCCCAAGCCCAACTCGATCAAAGGCTAGGATCTCATATAGCAGCCCTGAATCATGAAATCAGTTCTTTTCCATATTATTTATTTTGATTGTAATTTTTTTATATTTCAATACAAATTCATATGTGCACCCATGCTTATCTTTCACTTGGCCAACTCACTATAAACCCTATTAAAAAATGTCACATTTTAAACTTCTTATTTATTCTTTCCATCTCAATATAACTTATATAAAAATATTCCTATTTTACATTTTCTAATAAATTCTTATTTTTTATATAATTTAATATTGAGGGTTATATTGCCCGTCTCAGCACGGGTATGACTGGCTAGTTATATATTATAGCGGAAGCTTTCCAATTTAGTTTTTACATTTTTCGGACCTTACATCACCGTATAATTGAAGGCAAATTCAGTTGTGGCCTCCACTTTTAAATTCTTTTAATATTATATGACTCCACATCAATCTATTGTTATATATTCCCATATGCACACAAAGAGAAAAGGACTGGGAGGAGGCTTTCTACTCTCCTGACCTAGCCCTCAAACTGGAGGGCTTGCAAAATAATAAGCCATGCCCTATATCTTCAGGCTTTTCACCTCATTTTGTAGGCTTTTTTAGGGTTAGGCCAAGCCGAATGCCGTCATAGGAGGGCCTTATTGACAATGCTAGGTGTGAATTTTTATCTCTGTTTCTTTATTTTAACTACATTAGAAACACAGCTTTTAGAATTTCTATAAATTCAGCGTATAAACAAACAAATGCCATCTAAACTTTAAAAAATTGAATTTATCATAATAAAATTTTTCTTAAAAATGAAAAAAATTTGAATGTTGTAAATAAGATTTGAATGCTGCAGGTTTATAGTAAAATAAAGTTTTGAAAAATCGATTGATGCAGATATATGCTCTCAAAAAAAAAAAAAAAAAAACAGTTCATTGCAGTGCATTAAAAAATGATTTTCATAAGGCTGAAATAAATAGAAAAAAAAATGACAGCTGTGGGATTTGAACCCACGCCCTTTCGGACCAGAGCCTAAATCTGGCGCCTTAGACCACTCGGCCAAACTGTCTACGTTGCATACTGAGGGAATACCAATAGTAAATCATTATCAAACTGATCGGATCCACTCTCTCCTCTGGGCCAACCTATGATGCACTAGATTATGCCCAAGTCGTTTGAAAGCAGTCCCAATTTCTAGCCCGATGAAGGACTGACCCTCGGCCATCATCTGCCTAAAAGCATAACCATTTTTTTTTTGTCTTTTTTCCTTTTTTCCAAGTTAGTCCAATGGCCATGACTAAGAATAGCAGAACACCCACTAAGGATTGATTCCTAGTAGGTGTTATGGGAAAGAGTGGCCTATCCACTCGGCTAACCCTCTAGTCCCTAAAAAAAAGAGCATAATCACTTGGCATTACCCAAATTGGCCTCAAATACTGATACAAGTGACCCCATAACTCATGCACTGGGTCCAAGCCCAAAAGGCCTGGATGTGGGCAAGCCTCATTCTGGCGCAACGTAGCCCATTTGCAACTATAATCAATAATCACGTTCTTCAGATTAAAGGGCATATTTACTCTTTGACTGTACAACAGTGGTATGATTATAAGGTGGTAGCCAGATCAATATCACCTTTGGGCTCTAGCGTTTCTGACCAATTAATTATTATGTATGTGGAAGTATAGCAATATTAAGTCAGGAGTCCTAGGAATTTCTGAGAGTGCAACTCAGATGGCCAACCTAAGCTGGGTATTGTCACTGCCCAAGCCCACCCCACCCTGGCTTCAGGGATTTCAATAGGTAAGGTTGTGCCACTGACCCACCCCAACCGGTGGACCCTATTAGAGGCGGGTTTGGAATAGTATTTGTCAATTTAAGGTGGGTTGGTTTTTGGCTGCCCCTAGCGCCCCTCCATGGCTATTTTGCTCATTTCTTCTAGTAAGTTAAGATGCAAAATCTATATGAGCACTCGTAAAAATAGTGAAAGTAGCCGATTAAAGGTGTGAGGCTTTCTTTGTCAAGAAATGTAAATGGATTTATCTTTTATTTAAAAAAAATAAAATATTAAATCTCAGCCAAATTCTCTCCCCCTAAAATGCTTGTATTATTTCTCTAAATTCACATATTGCTTGTCTATATTTTTAAAACACATTGATTTTCATTCAAGTATGGAACATTAGAATTTGACAGTGGTTGCAAACCCTAACAAACCACATTCAGTTGTTATGTCTATTCACTACTCGGACCAGTTTTTATTATCATGTTCTCTGGATAAAACAATAAAGGTAAATTTTCTTTTTGTACCTACCAGAGTTTTGCATGCGCTAAATAATTGATGTTTATTTTCATTTAATTTCTTATTGCTCATGTAGGTGTACACACCATTTGGAACATGTATGTTTTTCTTTTTCTTTTTTAAATTTCTACACATTTTGTTCTACATCTAATGCTTCAAAAACACACAAGCTTCATTGATGAAAACAAGCTCCATTTATTTTTTTCTTTTTTTGAAGCGGTAACAATTTATTAAGAAAAAAACAAATTACAACAAACAAAAATGAGGAAGAAAAAAGGGGAAGGTACAAGAGCATTGTACTGCACTCAACTCCAGTAATATTGCATTAACCATCTAAGGAGACAACCTCATTACCCCTTGCTTAGCTAAAGCATCCACTATAAAGTTAGCGGATCTAACCTTATGTCGAAAGGGAACATCGATGGTGACCGATTACTCTCTGATTTCATTAAAATGGAATTGAAATTTCTGTCTCACCTTCCGATTTAATACAAGCTCCATTGGCAAAACTTAAACCCAGTTGTTGGTCTTTTATATGTAAATTTCTAGAAAATACTAATGTTACAGTTCTGTTTACTTTAAAGTGGAAACAACAATAGGGTGCAAATTTCTTGGCCTTAATTGAAGTCCAATTATTTTTACAATTTTCTTTGAAATCAACTTTTTTCTCTCATAAAACTCTCAAATGTCATTCCTTGGTAAAAAAACAACCCATTGATGATAGAGAGGGAGATGCCTCTCCACTTAGCTAGCAGCGGATTGGTGATGGCATCAAGTTGTGGGCTAGGCTGGAATCTACCAGATTAATTCCTATTGAATCCAATGTTTGTCAAGTCAAAATGGGATATATATTTATTTATTTATTTATTTGTTTATATTTATACATTTATATACTGGTTTTATTTGTGTCTATTAACGGCAATGTGTATATATGTATGTAGGAAATGCATTTACCATGTACCATGGAGGATGACTCAATTGTATACACGTGCAATGACTCCATTGTCTGCCTTTAGGACCTCTCATTGTGAGTTTCTTCTTCCATGCATGTACCCCTATGGGAATTTTGCTCCTCAGAATTGGGTAATCCCCTAACCGAAGGCCAAAGGTCTAAAGGTTGGGCTAGAAAGGGATACTCCGGGTCATCAAAAAAAAAAAAAAATCTTCTTCTATCTAGATGATCTTTCCATGTGAATTTTAAAAAAAAATTGACTTGTGTTTGTTTTTCCTTTGTAAAAGATTTGAAGAAAGGGGAAGGATTTTCTGTAAAAAAGATGTACGAATGATTCAAACCAGTCCTGAGGAGCTATTATTCACAAACGATGCAAGAGGAGAAATAAAAGTCTAGAAGATCCTAACGAAGCTAGCAACAGCTTAAACATCCAACTGTCACATAAACTTAATATTGATAGTGTACATCACACTGTATTATGAACTTCATTTTTTTTTTCCATTATTTTAAAGAATTTTTTTCCCTTTTTCCCATCATTTTTTTTTCTATTATGTTGATTATGAGACCGATCATATATAAAGCAAATGTTTTTTTAATACTTTATTCAAGTCTATCCTTCTGATATATCTTGCAGCGGTCAAAAGAAACATATGAATTGAGATTTTATCAAATCTCATCTAAAATGGAGGCTTTTTTTTTCATGTGTGGTTCAGAGTTTAAATATTTTTGTATGATATTTTATTCAAGTGAACTGCAATTGATGTATCTTGGTGTGGGCCCCAAGATCATATCCAAAGTTTATTTTGTGCTTTTATGGGGCACACTCTCATAACACTGATTGCAAGAGAAGACATTCATACTGGATTTAGATTATTTTTATATGGAAGCTTAAAAGGAACAAAAAGAAGAACAGAAGGCAAAAGTCTGAAGCTAAATCCAGAGTTTCCTTAAGCTATATCCCACCTATAGGTTCAGTTTTCCGATCTTCTTGCAAGCGTCTCTTCAAATATGAAATGCCCATGTTATACTATATTAAGCTGAAGAGTTTTTATTTTAATTTTGACTGTTAGTAATAATTTTGATTGTCGGTTATCTTCTTTTGCCTTTCAAAAGTTCCACTCTCTCCCCCACTACTCATCTCAAGCAACTGCTTTCTTTTCCCTTTTATCTCATTAAACTATTCTAACTCCACCCTCCATTTTGCAGAAACATTCTCTCTACCTCACCTCTTCTAATCTCCTTCTACCTAGATTTTTCTATTTTCATTCTAAGCTATTTGTTGTCGGATCAAAAAATTGGTACTCTTGTAACCTTTTAGATATATAAATTTTATATTTGCAATGTATGAAAACACATGTGCTAAGCACAGGTGATTGTGCTGGTATGTAATTATGCATATGTTCAAGCAATGGAATTATCCTCACGATTTGAGTCCAAACGTGAGTACTCAAAGTTCACTAATTCAAATTGCACTCAACTTCACTGATTCAAATTGTTTATCTGATGGCACCCCAAGTGCAGTTGTCACATCTTTCTAATATTTCATCCAAATCGTAGATGTCAAGATGTTCTCATTGTGGATGGTGGATGCCCCAAGTGGGGATGAATTTAATGAATTTTACAATATAGGAGTTTTTTTTTGTTAACATCCCCCACTTAACGTGGCTATCATATAAATTCAAAATATAAAAATGTACAAAAAATTTAAAAATTGTTTGGAAATATAAAATAAATAGCTTCTATATAAATTAATATGAGAAGGAAAAAAATTATAAGAAATTTAAAATATGATATTTTTCAAATGGGGCAAGTTCAATATTGAGTTGCTGGGGTTCACGGTGACCATGAGTTTCTAGAGATTTATCCAAGTTGGTTCAACCCATGCTATTTGCCTTTAACTTATATATTACTTAGTAATCTTTCAATAAAAAGCAACAGTTGCACATAAAGTGGAAATGGTTGAGTGGGAAGATGGGACTGCCTTTAGAGAAAACAAAATTGGGCCTACCTTTAAGAATTAGAACAGAGGTAAAAATTGGATCCTTTTGTGGTTGTGATTATTGAACCAACCTTTTGGAACAACAATGTGGGCCCATATTTACTAATTAAAACATACGGCCCGCCATTATATGAATTACAGGTGGGCCCACCTCTATCTTTTGTGACTGTGGGGCGAAAACTTCCCTTGGAGAAGAGAAAATGTTTTAGGTCATTTTCGTTCTTCTAAAAATTTGAGGACATTTTCATTCAAAACGCTTTTAATTTTGTATCAAGCACTAGCCAAATTGATAACTTAGTTGTGTTTTGCACATTTTCAAGGCCCATGGATCCAAACCACGTATATGCGTTGGTTCAGAACAAACCCTACTGCTGCATTGTTTTGACGATGAAACAGCCACTGGAGAGATCAGTTTGAGTTTGAACTTTGGTTATGTCACTTTTGTTGTTGCTTGTGTGGGGTCTCTTTCCAATTTTATAGGCCTTCTATCTGCATGTACGGGCCCCTTGGCTAGGTTAAAAAAAAAACAAAAACAAAGTACAACTGATGTGTACGCCAAGTGTGAGACCACCACCTGCCAAAACAAAGAGAATTGAGATTCTACGAGGGTTTGCTCCATGGTGATTGGGAGTAAACCAATCACAGTCCGCATGCATGGCAAGCTGCCTATTGGTGACTTGGTGACGTAGTGGACTGATAGGGTCTGCCGTGGTCACCGTGGGGTGAAATATCAGGATCCAGACTCAGGGACATATCCCTTTCCCGGATTCATCACCAGGAACCACGCCACTGATCAAACTATATTTGTCTTTGCCACCCATTTAGTTCTAATTGGGGTTCATGTTTTTGGTTGTCAGCTTTGTCTTATCAAATATTCTGTTTTTTAAGGGTGAAGCTAATGAGTACGTAACAAAAACATCTATCACCAACTGATACCACTGAATTAATACAACTTATTAACCTTCCTAATGGTTGCTACTATGAGCGAACCAAAAAGAAAAAAAACAAAAACAAAAATCCCCCAACATCCATACTGTTTAATATCACCATTTTTCAGCCTAAAGTATTCTGCGTGCATTCACCTATTGATCTTGATTTAGATGGAGATTAACGATTGAGATGGGCCATATGTTAAAAATCCCAGTGCCAAGACATTATGATGTAATTAAAAAAATCGGTTAGATCAAAATGGGGTTTAGTTGGGTTGGTCCAAGTCTAACTTTTGATTAAAACGGGATTGCTTCTGGGCATGCAAATTCCAGCAACTCAAAACAAATTCTAAATAGAAGAAATGATATAAAATAAATAGTTATTTCCATGGCAACTTTATTGTGGAAAGCGAATATTCTAACGCAATGGCTTGGATGTCTAATAGAAATGTTAACTCTTGGAAGTTCCAATTCCATTTTAATGGAATTCACATGTTATCTACAAACTTAGATGTTGTCTTCCATCATATGTTTAGGTCGGCCAACTCTATGGCTAATGCTTTAACAAGGTTGAAGGTTGAGAGAAGTGTTCCTTGGGCCGATGCTATTTAATTAGTCTCTTGTAAGTGGGTACATTGCTCTTATACTCTTTCTCTTTAGAGTTTTTATTTTCTTTTTTGCTTTCTTCCCATTTGTACTCTCCCCATCTTTTAATAAAAGTTTCTGTTACCGATAAAAACAAATATAAAATAAACAGTTTGGTCGCAGCAATGCAATTACTGTTCATATGCTGTCCTAACTCCTAAGATTTCCTGACGATTATTGCTCCAAAAGATTGTCCCACCAACCCCCAAAAGTTTCACACATGATATCTCGAACAGCACTTTGATTATTAATATATTTTCAGGTACAAATAGCAATCAACAAAGAGGCCTATTATATTAACATTCCGCCCCTGTAATGCCTGAAATACATTTTCCTCCTACTGAAGATAATTCCAAGTGATTGATTAAGACAGTACATGCAGGGGATAGAATAAGGGATATTGACATTACTGATTGCAAGTTCATTTCCTAGCACAAAGCAAAAGCATCATAAACCCTTGACCTAGTTTGAAAAAGGGAAGGAAGGGGCAGATGAAACACAAGACGATGGATTTCCATATAGACAATAATTAAAAATATCTTTTATTAAGTAAAAAGAAAGTTACATGTCACCAAAGAAAGAAACAACAAAACAAAAACAAAACAAAATCTTCACACTGCTTGTTGCATGAACTTTAGGGTTTGGGACCTCATGTGTCTTTGCAAGTTTTCTTGAGCTGCTTCTGCAAAACCTGGCCTTGAATCTGGATCAGGTTTCTAGAGTTCACAGTAAATCACCAAGCTCGCCACTTCAGCAGTGAGACCCCATGATGATGCTGAGTTCCTTGTCGACCTACCACTCACGTTGTCGCCTCTCTCTTTTTCTTTTTCAGAAGTAATGCCCAAGTAATATTATTAAGAAGAAGAATTGTAAAGCAACAAGAAGGTTACCAAGGTAATTAGACAACCACTAGATGGAAAAGCAGAAGAAAACTAGATACAAAGATATGGGATTTCCTAGTTCCAACCACTAAACACCAATTTGTAGAACCATGCCACAGCCAAGGAATCCACTTTTTCACTCTGCTATCTAGGAACATGCACAAAAATAGTCTTTGAAAAGATAATTGTCTGTCACCACAACTGTTCCAAATCTCCATGTGCCCAATGACAGCATAAAATGAATACACTTCAAAGCTTAAAGCAGTCGCAAAATAGGCATTTTAAAATCAGCACCAGCCCTTCCTTTATACTTATGAACTTGGCCCATTTGAATTGCTAAAACCACTAGGTCCCAAGAAAGGCAAGAGCAAGTATCTTTTAGCATTCTTATCAGTCAACCTATTCTAGCTGGTCTGGGCTTACAAAGAGCAACTCCATTTCAATTAAACCCGTACTAACTGGGACTCAGTAAAACATGTCACATTTTTATCCAAACTTAATATAGGGCTTTTAAGCATGATGTCCATTTGCCTTTCAATGCCCAAAAATAATTGTCGTTTAACTCTTTTCTTTTACTCACTACAGAGAAATGAACTCTTACTTACCTTCATCTCCCCTCCCATTCCAGCTAGACGTGTAAATCAATAATACATCAGAATTTCAGTTGGGTTTTACAACTGAAACAGAAGGAAGAATGGCATTGGAGTTGAAGAAGATCTTCACACTTCTAGCACTAGATGTGTACATCAATATTACAGATAAGTAACCCACTTCAAGCTCAAAATCCAGCATGATTTGATGTTCTAATTGAGATACATGAAGCTGTTTATCTAGTTCATGAATCTGGGAACCCTAAGGCTTAGAGACCTAAAAGTTCTGGAATCGTTTTAAATTGCTTCAAGGTTGAATTTCTCCAGCACTTGATAAATTCTTAATTGAATCAAAAAATCTATACTGGTTAATCTATAATGACTGTCAATTGGGACCACAAGAAGAGATTAGGCAGCATTGAATTGGCTATTTGCAGTAGAGCACAGGCCTTGGGTTCATTCTTGCCACTGAATACTGATTACTAAAAGTAGTTGTCCTCGCCTACTTGGTTGCACAAGCAAACCCACTGAACTAGTTCCCAAAACAGTCAAAGTATTCATTAACTTGGAACAATTAGTAGAAGAAATAAGTGGTTGCCGTGTTAAATTAGTGTCACCAAATTATATTAAAATGTAAAAGAAAGTTGCTAAATTCATTACTCAGAAAATTCTATTACTCAGAAAATTCTATCTAAAATTTGTATTCCATGTACGGAACAAACTTCATAAAGAGATTCTACATGTCCAATAACATACTTTATGTCTGTACTTTCTAACCATTTCTATCAAACGTAGCTCCTTCTCCCTCTTTCCACCCAATTCCATGATAGAATCAAGATTAAAATAATGCATATCCTTAGAACCCTCTAACTAACAACATTAACTGTTGATGGCTCGGCTCTTAGCCTTTCCATTACACCTTAAAGCCTTCCGCATATACCTAGTTCCCTAATCCCTACAGCTAACACCATTAATCATTGATGGCTCTCAGCCTTTCACTTAAGTTTAACTGCCTTCTAAGATGACCACAGACTTCCTAACTCACTTGTGCCTATAGCTGAATACTACAAACTTCCCCAGTTCTTGCACTTCTTTGACAGCCATCTCTTCAGCCAACTCCTTTTTTGTTTCAACACTTTACTATCAAGCATTATGAATGTACGACATTACCTTGGCCCTTTGAACCTAGAACAGTTTCCCTTAAACAATTTGTATATTCTTCCTATTTATGTTGGCAAAAACTCTCAGCTTGACTTGCTTATGGTGGATTCCTTATTACTGCTTGCAATCTTTTGTTTTTCGGTGAATATCTTTCATGAGTATCTTATCCATCCATATGGCCGGATTTAACCATTTAATCTCCAATTTCTTGCCTTCCACCAAACGTCCATTTAAAATGTACATGCGCTTCATTGCTTCCTCTGTATCTAAAAATTGTACAAAGGCAAACCCACTTTCATCAGGGCGAGAAATTTATTAATCCTTTCAAAACTGCAAACATTCCCTTATCCATTGAGAGATTTTGAAACTTTTAGTTGGTTGTTATTTTTCTGAACTACCTCGGCTTCTTGCCAAAAATTCTGTTGGTTGTTCATCTTCCGAATCGGCTTTGCTTCTCCAAGGATCCATTTCACCAGACAACAGGATGAATGGGGACTACTAATCAACATCCGTAGGTTCAACATAGTAGACAATCCATATTCCATGGCAAGATCCAAAAGAATATTGTTGAAAGGACACAAGCAACTCTGTCAACATCTAAAGCTTCAACGGAGGAAGATTAAAATCCATGTACTAGCGATCAAAGAGGAGTTAGTTTCATTTGGAAAAAGAAGTACTAGCGACATGAGTCAACTAATATAGTAATTACTAGTTAACCAAAAAAAAAAAAAGATTTTGTTTATAAGCAAATAATTTTGCAAATACTAAATCAGGAAGATGCATGATAATTCAATATTATAAAGATTAGTAATAGATATGTAACTATTGTGTTTTCTCAGTGAAACAAAATGAAAATTGCAAGATAAATGTATATAAAAAAGAGTTGAGAATTTTAGAATGAATTGTAGTGTACCAACAATTTATGGCAAGAAACTGTGAACACAAAAAATGTGCACAAAAAAAAAAAAGAAAAGAAAAGAAAAGAAAAGAAAGAAAGACGAAGAAAAATGGTTCTAAACAAATATTTTAAGAATAAAAAAAATGAAGTCATATTTACTCATCTGAGAGGGTTGCCACAAACGACCATAAGAGCATTTTTATCTGCAAAGAACACAGATATCAAATAAGCACAATTAAAAGTTCCATTCAACATGCAGAAACCAAAAGGTGACTAATGCAAATAGATACCCCTTCATAGAAACCCCAATGTTCTATTTTCTCAAGCTCTGCACCTGATGTAGTTCAAATTTCTAAATGGCTCTGCATTTGTTGTTTCTGTTGTGAGCTTAGCAACCTCAAGAGTCTCGAAGATATTCCAAATCCGTAGTGTTTTATCACCTGCTGCAGATGCTACCATGCCATTGTCTGGGCTCTGAAAAGATTAGTAAAAATAAAAAAGCACTTAGAATCAATAAAAAAATGAATGAAAGCCATCTCATATTTTTTTAGATTTAGCACTAAGAGGGCTTGATTTAATACCTTTGTCGTGAATAGCACTCTAGAAGTATGCCCAGTAAGCTCTGCAATCCTAATCATTGACGGGTATTTCCATAATGTGAGTTGATTTTCCGGAGAACCATGAGAGCTCAACAGTTCTTTATCGCTCTTGCTCCACAATAACGAGCTGACTTGTGATCTTGTATCATAAGAATCCAAACAAGGACCTGTCTGAGCATTCCGAAACTTGATACTTTGATCTCCAGCACTGCCACTAGAAGCAAGTAGATTGCTCTGAAGTGGACACCATGCAATTGCTTTCACTGTTGACATATGATCTTCAAATTTATGAAGCCACCTAGCTGGAGAACTCAAGGAGGCCATTGACCGGTCCCATATAAAGAGGAGACCATCGCTTCCCCCACTTGCCAATTGCTTGCCAGAGTCGGACCATTTAAGCTGACAAACTTCTTCTTTGTGCCCTACGTATGTTCGAACAATGTGGGACCTTATTCTCACATCATTGTCAGTTATCATTGAATCCTTTCCTCCTGTTGTTAGAATGTAATCATTCCAGCATAAAGAGCCAACTCGACCTCAATGCCCACCTCGAAAAGTTCTCAACTGCAAGAGTAAAATAAATCGAATTGTTACAATATTAGAGAGGTGAAATCAAATAAGTTCACACAAACAATATATAAAAAGCATATATGGCAAAACTTCATTTAAGGAAAAAAGATCCTATTACATTTTTCAGATTTTTAAAGAAAAAAACCGTATGCTTTTCTTTTGATGGACAACCACCAAAAAAAAGCCTCAAATGACAGCAAAGAGCCAAAAGAGTTCTACAAACCTGGAAAGCTCCAAAAGAATCCTCATACAACTGTTCTTTCGTACTCACGCACGTGCATGTTCAAGACTAAGTCTACAAGTTGTGCACACTCATGTACCATGATTACAATACATTTCACAAGTTGCGCGTGCATGAGTACGCAAGAGAAGGTACTACAGAAAGTTGTACATGGACGACTTAGGAGGTTTCCAGGTTTGTAGGACTCTTTTGGAGCTTTCTGTATATTTGAGGCCTTTTTTGGTGATCTTTCCATCTTTTAATTTTGGAAAAGCTCCTAATAAAAAAATGTAATTCTAAAATCATCCCTAAATTTCAAAGAGAATACTAATTAGATTGATGCAATCTAGGCCCCAGCAGCCCCTCTTCAACTTAGATTAAGATTATTATTAGTAGAGTTTTAATTAAATTGTTATTAGGAAAGTTTCCATTTTTAGCGTAGGGTTTTCTTATACATTAAGTTTGCTTTTACTATATATATGGCATTGTAGAGAAGAAATTCTCAGATTTGGTTGATTAATAGAATTGGGTTTTCCCCAGAGAGGTGTGTCCTCGTGTGTGTTGAAGTCTTTGTGACGGTTCGAAGTGTCCTTGGACATGTGCTTAGGCACCTCCACGCAGTCCTAACCCTAGGGCTACATCAGATTGGTATCAAAGCCGAAGGATCTGCACGATCTTCCGGCGTGATTACCCCTATCCACTCTTCACCAAACCCCAACCATCCTCGTCACCGAAAACCCCATCCACTACCCCCCATCCGTTAACCCTCATCCTGAACCGACACCCTCTGCCTACGCAGATCCACCACCGAATACCCCGATCCTACACAATCCAGAGTCCCCAAAACCCTGTCCCGAAACCCTTTCCTATACATAACAGTCGACCCCTTATCAGAAACCTTCCCTGCCTGCATCGCACAACCCAACTTTCCTAAAATAGGCCCTGACCAGTCCAAACCCTAACCCTAATCTCCCTGTTCGTCGCTGTTGCCATCCACTGTTCGTCCCATCCTCTCCGCTGCTATCCCAGACGACCCAATATCCCTGCCGTGACTCATAACACTGAAATCCCACCACAGTCCCCACCCCAGATCTACACCTCACCCCATCATCCTGCACGATCCCTTCCCTGCAAACACCACCAGAACAACCCATTCGCCGAAACCCTAATCAACCCTTCGGTCCCTCCCAAGCCTCGACAGCAACGCGACACCTTCAATCCCCCCTGGAGTGAAAAAAAAAAAAAAAAAAGAGGGAAGAAGCAGCAGAGAGAGGATCCGCAGTCGAGAGCGAGAAGGAAACATACCTGGCATCATCGCAACACCATCGCCACCGCCTTCGCAGCACCATCATCCTCATCGTCCGTCGTCGCCGCAGGGGTCTGCTGTCGCCAGCCACCGCCGTACGCTGCCATCGCCGCTATCTGCTATCGCTGATCGTAGCTCGCCGCCGCCTACCCCGAGATTCCATCCCCTTGCTGCTACCGTTGGAGTCGTCACAAGCCGGGACGCAGCCCTTCCCCATCGCCATCTTTTTGCAAACCTCGCCCTCTCTTTGCAGCCAAGAAACAGAAAGCGTTGGGCTGTAACCTTTTGATCTTTCTCTGGCACATATTTCGAGCTTGGGTAGAGTCCAGTTCAGTCCAACTCATTCCCAAGGCCCAAGTTAACTACAATACAGCCATCTGTTACTGTATTTGACGTCCAAGTTTTGAAGCAACCAGCTGACACTATCATTACATCACCAACATTCAATTAACGGTCCGAATTTCTTTAAGCAAGATCAACATCAACTGTGCTCCGATTTCTGATCTGTCTTTACCAGCGTACTCCTGAAGCGTAGATTTACACATCAGGTCAGTCAAATTTCAATTTTGCATTAAAAAAAATGCCTCCAAAGAAGCAAATGGATGCTAAATCTTCATCTTCTCTTGAAGATTTGGCCAGTGCCATTAGGGAATTATCTGCCAAGGTTGACGGCATGCACATTACCCTGCAACAATTGGACATTAGAGTAACAAATTTGGAAAATCATCAGCGTGTGCATCACCACCGTGATGACGGTGCAAATATTCGGAATCACCGGGATCCACTTGTCAATAATCCTAATCGTGACTTAGAGATTAAAATTGTGATTCCTGAATATGATGGAAAATTGCAACCTGCGGAATTTATGGATTGGTTAGTGTGCGTGGAGAATATTTTCGCACATAAGCCAATGGCTGAGCATCATAAAGTCACACTAATTGCAACCAGATTCCGAAATTATGCTGCAACTTGGTGGGCTGAATTGCAAAGAAAACGGAGGAATCAAAATATGGACCCAGTTGATACATGGACTGAGATGAAAAATATTTTGAAGCAAAAATTCCTCCCTGTCAACTATGCAAGAGATCTCCGTTCCAGTTTTCAAAACTTGAAACAACGATCCAAGACAGTTGTTGAATATACTGAGGAATTTTTGACTCTGCAAGCTCGTTGTGGCTTGAATGAAGATGATGATGTGGTAGTTGATAGATTTTTCAATGGATTGAGACTAGACATTCAGCATATCCTTGCTTTCCAACATTTTGATACCGTCGATGAACTCATCCAACATGCTATCAAGGCGGAGGGAATTGCAAATCATCAAGTACAAAAATCCAAATGGGTTTCTCCGAAGAATTCATCTATACAAGAAGCTAAATCCAATGGACAGATTTTTGCTAGGACTGAAGGTCAAAATAAGATGGTTTGTTTTCATTGTCATCAGCACGGACATCGAGCAGCAGAATGTCCAAAGCAAATACATTTGATTGAGATTGAAGGTGCTGATAACAATATCCGAGATGATATTAAGGGTACTGACCCTGATCCTAAGGATATTGACAATTTCAAGGATATTGACACTGCGGAAATTGAATTCACCGATGCAGAGCCCCCAGATGAAGCTCTTATTGTCCTCAAGGACGCTTCACCAACTGTTGAGCATAAGTGGTTGCGCAAAAATATTTTTTGTTCCGCAGGAATGATTCAGGGACAAAATTGCACAGTTGTTATTGACAGTGAAAGTTGTGAAAATCTCATCTCCCAAGCTCTTATTGATCGCCTCCAATTAAAAGTCTATAAGCATAACCGTCCTTATTTTGTCAAATGGCTAATGAATGGTGATCAAGTGCATGTTCGACATACTTGCAAAGTTACTTTTGCCATTGGTGAGACTTACAAGGATACAATCTAGTGTGATGTGCTACTTGTGGATAGTGGTGATATCTTATTGGGCCGTCCATGGATGTATGACAAGAATGGAACTTATGGTATGCGCGACAACACCTATACATTCATGCATGGTGGACAGCAAGTTACTCTTTATCCTGAGAAACCACAACCGCCAAAGAAGAATTCCTGGAAAGCTGCCACAAAGGAAGTCCTTCCGAACCAGAATCGAGTTCGAGGACGAACTCTTCTTTCAACCCGGGGAGGATGATGCAGTCTAGGCCCCAGCAGCCCCTCTTCAACCTAGATTAGGATTATTATTAGTAGAGTTTTAATTAAATTGTTATTAGGAAAGTTTCCATTTTTAGCCTAGGGTTTTTTTACACATTAAGTTTGCTTTTACTATATATATGGCATTGTAGAGAAGAAATTCTCAGATTTGGTTGATTAATAGAATTGGGTTTTCCCCAGAGAGGCGCGTCCTCGTGTGTGTTGAAGTCTTTGTAACGGTTCAAAGTGTCCTTGGACACGTGCTTAGGCACCTCCACGCAGTCCTAACCCTAGGGCTGCATCATAGATCCTTCCTGTCAACTCAAAACATTGCATAAATCCTTATCTAATGACTACAATCTACAACAGCCCCCTTTAAAACCCATCATCTAGTCATTTCTCATTCTTTCCATGTTTTGACCACAACACACCATGTAAAGCATCTCCATTGAATGAAGTTGTCTTTTTTCCTACTCACTGATCAAGAAAGATCAATATATGTATAAATATATTTATGATATAAAATGATAATATAAGAATTAAACTCGTGGAAGTAGAGAAAAAGTTAGAGCATGCACCTTTTGATTAGTATTCACGTCCCAATACTCAACAGCAGAATTGTTGAACCCCACAGCAACACATTGCCTGTCGGGAGCCCAACTGACACTGGTAACTGGGCCAATGTCTCCATCAATGCTCATAAACTCGAAACCAACACTATTTGTAGCATCCCATACCATTACCCTGTTATTTAGAGCAATTGCCAAGTAATTGCTACTACTCCAGTCAATTAGGTTTAGATTATAATCATCCAAAATCTCAGGAGCAAATAGTATCCTCTCTGGAGACTGTAATCAAGCAAAAAGAGAAGTCAAGCCAAGAACTATCTTATGGAAAAAAAATTATTAAGAATAAAAACTAAAGTTTTAAAAGACAAAAGATTCATCAAATACATGAGAAGCCTGAGAAACAATTTAAGAAAAATAAAACACTAGGATAAATATTAAGAATGCAAAACTCTTGTGTAAAAATAGAGGTTTCATCTAGCATATAGAAAGCCAGAATGCAATGTACACAAAATAACAATATGTCTAATAAAAAATAATCGTATTGTTAGCTCCTACTTTAGCCAGTGCATCTCGTAACCCATCAGCTTTTCAAGTAATATGGGGGATTGTGGAGCTTTAGTCATTTGAGATGGATGATATTTCAAACTCAAGCATAGGGAAGAAGGGCGACTGGGTTGTGACAGCACTACTTAATGGATCCAAACTATTGTACAACCTATGGAGTCACAACCAAATGGAATGAAGGAGTCTTCATAGGAAGTGAAACTGGGAACCCTTGCCTAATTCAAAACATGAATTAGAGGGGGATAGTATTTTTTCTTTTTCATTAAATGCATAGAAGATAATAGTAATTCTTCATTAAATGCATAGAAGACAAACTACAAGTAGATTTATAGTTGCCAACTATTCATTCTAGAAGAAAAGGGTTTTCTTGTTTTCTCTAATATGATTACAAGCCAATCTGTTCTTACAAAATAGAATTTTCTTACCATTCTCTTATTTGATTATACACAAACTCTTTTAAGTTATAGAAAATAATTTAGGATTTTCTAAACTAAAAACGCATAGCTTGGAAATTTTCTTTGGAATTTGACAAACTACAGTGGCTACGGTTGAGTGAATGGGTTTGCCAACCATAGCTAGGTCCAACAGGCCAACTGACTAAGGGCTTGGCTAAATGAGCTCACCCCACTATGGTAGGCTGGCTAACTATGGGCCTATTCTAGGCTTTTTTTTTTTTAAACAGATTTTGAAGTCCATGATGCACTATGGTTGAATTAGTCCCCTCAACATAAGAGGACTTTACTCCAATGAGTTACGCAGTTCTCTAGGATCTACGATCAACTCTATCAGCTTTCGATTAGTTATCTTTTGCTGGCATTTTGGTGTTACACGTAGTCTTCTCCGTTTAAAAGTAGAAATAAGGGGCAGAATGGTGTAAAGAAATTGTTGGTTCCATCAAAACAACGGATGAGTGAAGGATTTAGATATACCTATCTTTTTCCCTCCTTTTTAGAGAAAGCATTTAATGGTGATCTTATATGGAAAATTCTTAACAGAAAATGCCCAGTGGTCTAGAATTCTTATTAAAAAATATCTCAAGAAAAACTTTTTCTCATCATGCCCTAGTATGAATAAGGACTCACTTTTATAGAGAAATTTATTTTATAATAAAACATCTATGTTGGACAGTACTACATGGATGATAGGTGATGGATCAAATGTAAGTACTTTACACGATAAATGGATTCCAGGATCGCCTTATTTAAGAGACAATCCTATGACTATGAGACCTGGAACACAGCAGGCAAACTTACCTACTATGGTGCAAAGTTACCTACTATGGTAAAGGATCTGGTCAAAAATGTATCCATCTCCCAATCAGCTAGAATAGGTTACAGAAAAAAAAAATTCGTCACATACAGGCTAGGGACATTGTCCAATCTATCTTAGCTGCGCCCCCTCCCCCTGGGAGGATCAGATAGTCCTTGTTAAAATTCAACAGGGCACTTCTTTGGTCAAGGCAATCAAGAATTAATTGATGCCTCCCCTCCCCCATTGGTCCAAGTTTAATTTGGAAGAAACCACGTTGTTTATCTCGCTAGGTAGCTATCACCTGACACAGCCAACAGAACATTCCTGAATAGTTGTAGACCCCATAAACCAAAAAGCTCAAATCAACAACTTCACAATAAGGAGGAAACAACAACGATAGCTTCTCTTAGTCTTGAGATCCACTATCAAAGAAGAGATGGAGAATGCAAACCCTGCAATGCAACTTATTTTCAATATCATGAGAAAATAATAACCAAGACTAAAAAGATGCTAAACGCTGTCTTATACAATAATCATAAACAAAACTTAAAACCCTAAGAATTTAGCTTAAAAACCCTAACAAGGCACCATTTAACATAAACAAGTCTAGTTACATGCACATGCACATGAAGAAGGCAGGAAGCTGAAAGAGATTCTGGGCAAGGTCAAATCAGATTGACGTTTGTCGGGTCAAGACCTGTACCTTGCCCTAATAGTAGAAAAACCCAAAACCCCTTGCCGTTGGCATTCATTTGCAGTTTTGCCAGACCAGTCCCTAAAAGTTAATTAAAACTAATGTTTGTTTCCCTATGTACCATCAAATCAGTAAGTAATTTGATTGGAATCCCCATTAATTTCCAATAATCTTTGAATTTATATATTTTGAGTCCATCTTGACCTAGCCATCGAACTGGTCCGGTCCAGCCCTTAACCAAATGGATCAAGAGTCAAGACCACCGACCCATAATCATAATCCACGGAATCGAATCGAATTGACCAAAATATGAATAATTATTTTTTTAGGGCTTTAAGAATTGTTTATAATCATAAGCACAAGCACAAGCACAAGCATGCATTGTCAATTATATTCACCAACAAAGTACAAATACACAAACAAATGCGGAAAGCGAAAGGGATAAGATAGAGAAAGAGAAACGAAGAAGAAGCTCTCATTACCTTGCGAATGTGCCTTCTTTTACTGGGTGGGTTTTCTTGAACAGAGACGTCACTTCCAAAATCTCCAGATGTAGAAATGGCGTTGGGGTTGGGGTTGGTCCAAAAGGACAGAATTCTTCTGCTTCTATTCATATTCAGAGTGTTGGAAAGCCTCTGCCCGTATAGAGAAAACGGCTGCTGGGTTTGGTTTTTCTCTTTCTCTTTTCTTGTTTGGGAGCCCATGCACACTAATTGATAAAGAGCCAGATCAAAATCTATCGATGACCTTGCTGGGATGAACCGATCCCCGTAGTACACGCTACCTTTCCTCATTTTTAACAATCCCAGCTCAATTCCAAGCAAAAGATGTTGCAGAAAAATCGAACAGCTGTAGAGAGAGCTAGGGTTTCGAACCAACGGAAGAGAGGAAAGAGGGAAAACAAAAAAATCCTAGAATCTACAGGGGTGTGTGTGTGAAATCCTAGAATCTACAGGGATGTGTGTGTGAAATCCTAGAATCAAGAGGGGTGTGTGTAAATTGCGAATGAAGAGAAAAAGAACCCTAGAATCAACAGAGAGAGACGCGGAACGCGAGAACGAGAGCAAAAAGCGCGCAAGAGCAAGAGAAACGAAAGCGAGAGAGAGAGAGAGAGAGAGAGCAAATGAAATAAAAAGTCCGGTGGTGTGGCTTTAACGCGGCGAGGAGGAACCGCCATTTAGTGGTGGCCCACCTGACACCACCGGCTTTCAATTTCACAACTGAACCCATTATATAATACTCTTTTAAAAAAAACCCAAGATATATTATATATTCGTTTGCGATAATGTACAGTAATTAATTTGTGGTAAGGAAAACCCTTTATGAAAAAAACAAAGATCTTATATGCTAGTTTATGGTAAGGAATACTAATTAATTTGTGATAAGTATAATTCTTAAAAAAAAAGAATCAAATCACTTGGGTCATTGCAGTCAATAGTGGACCACATTAATTCAATGTTTTAGACTAATTTTAGCCGTTCATCAGCGAGACACTAGCGTAAAACTAATTCATACGTCTTGCAATGGCCATCATTATACTCCATAGTAATTTATAGAATGCGTGAATGGGCCCATGATTCAAATAAATCACATAGAAGGCCATTAGCCATGCCTAGCCCCTTTTTAACTGGACTCTTGGTTTATATGATATTCTTTAATCGGACTCTTAATTCTTATGAGACTTCATTTACATGAGACTTTGTAATAGAAAAGAGTTCCAGTGAATCTCATTTTCCTTTTTCTTATGCAACTCTACATACATCCTGCCCTTATACACTCACAAGCACATATGAACTAATGATATCTGTTTTCTATTCTCCTATGCTTTAGAAGGATGATAGAGAGAGGAGCTTAGAACACAAGTATGTACATATTACGTATTTGCTCTCCTGGTTTTTTTTTTTTATTCATGTTGATTAGATTTGCTAGCTCTAGCCCTACATTCTATGCTATATATATTGAGATGTTTTTCTTTCAACCTTTTCTAAAGCGCCATATCACCCTTTTAATCTTTTTTAAGAAAAGCATCTATTTAGATTGGCTTCTTTTTCATGATTTTGGTTCTCGATATTCCATGGACCCAAATCAAAACTAGAAGCATCGCATATGATTAAAGTTTCCTTAGTTTCTTATTAACCTTATTTTAAAAAAATTCTTTTTTTCTTCACTTGATTAAGCAAAATGTGTTGTTATCGATGTTATGACAGAGCCATTACCCTGTGGCCTATCAACACAAGATTGAGTTTTTTAAATGTGTACGGGGTTCATATACAAATACATGATGTGAGTAAGTTAAAATTTTGAGTTTTGAATAAGATATGAGTTGGTGAAAGAAAAAGTAGATTTTAAGCCTATGGTCTAGACCCTGCGTAATTTAGCACAAAGATATATAACTATTGCAAACGGATTGGACATGCACTTGACGCTAATGTGAACAGTAAAATAGATAGGCAAGGCTTGGACTTCATTTGGGCCTAACCTAGCCTATCAATACACATTTTATAGTTCTATTTTTTTTAGGGATTTGCTATATGAAAGCTAAAAGGGACTTCGTACACTCACCCAATAATAATAATAATAATAATAATAATACTAATAATAATAATAATGCTTAAGTTATTCCCACCCTCTTCTCCCCCCACTTACCTTCCCTCCTCTCCTCCCCCTCCCCACCTCCCCCTCCGAACCATGATCGGCGGCTTCAGTGGCCACTGGATCTCCCTCTCTCCCCCTCTTCCTCTTCCTTTCTCTCCCCCTCCTTTCCTCTTCCTCTTCCTCTCCGTTCCCCTCTCTCCCTCTCCCCACTTTTCCCTCTTTGCTCAATCTCCTTACCATAGGAAGATAAAGGTCTCCCTACAATAGGGAGATCCAAGCTCTCTCCCTCCCCCTTTTCCCCCTTTCTCCACCTTTAATCAAATAGTTCGGTTCCTAGTCCAAAGATTTCGACCCTCAAAGTCTCAGTCCATAATTCATTGTGTGTTTTGCTTACCTCACAGGCTATGAGGAATCCTCATAAATTAAGTTATATGGAAAACATTTAGGGCCTATTTATTTGCATTAGAATGCATAGGGTGGTCAAAGAATGAAAATTAAACGTGATTTTTCAAAATAAAAAAATGTTATTTGATGTTCATTTTTAGCAATTGGCCTTTTGGTCTTCAATTTTAACAACCCTACATATTCAATCCCTATGTATTTTCAGTAGAGACAACATTGTGGTCTCGCCAATCTTCTTAAGTTTGAAATATCATATCCAAATTCAAAACTATGCACCTTACCTCTTCAAAAAGAAAAAAAAGCCCATCAAGAAAAAACATTAATCTACTTCATACCTATGATGCCCACATACAACATGGATACGGCAAGGATACGCCACAAGCACAACAAGGACAATGATGTTACATAAAAAGTGAAGTATTAGATATAATACGACACAACACATTACCCATTTTGAAGTATTGTGCATCATAGCTTCATACAAGATGTAACATAAGGCGTGAAACAAACCAAAGTGCCACTAATGATTGCTCGGTTAACAAAAATATTAACTGCATCATAAAAGGATCTATTTCTTAACTGGCATATAATCATGTTAGAAGCACCAATCATGCTAATACAAAACCAATTTTCAATTAGCACCCATGTAAGCAGCCATCCAATGATATAAACGAGGCACAAGCCCATCCATGGAAACCGACCATTTTTGTTTTATAAAGAAATAACCCAAGATTCATCATGGAAGAGATACATAAAGAAAGCACTAAGTTGAAGAGTAAGAAGAGGAGAGCTTAGTTTTAGCATCTATGGAGGCAAATGTCATTCCAATTAGGAACTTGGTGTTAATTAACACAAACGGTGCGGGTGTAGACATCTGCACAGGCATCAAGCTCATAAACAACACAAACAATGACACAAGTATCAGGAGTTGGGTCTTTGAGAATGCACCAACCTTCTACGGCATCCTCGTAGACGTGTAGACTCTCTCACAAATAAAGATATCATTCATCGCTACTCTTCTCCCTCCCACGAGCACTCTTTAGCCTTTGTTCTTCAGAGTACTGCATCCTCACTCTAAGTGCTTGCCCAGCAAGGGTAGTTGGAATTACAGCCCCCAATAGAGACCACAATATATCCACCATCTCTTTTCCCTTGTATCTCCAACACTTTGCCGGCAACACCCGACCACGTATTGCCCTATCTTTAAAAAGAAATAGGCTAGAGCCTTAGAAATTAACATGAGACAGAGCGTAGGGGATTTGGACTTGTCATGTCCCCCAAAACAAAATTAGTGTTAACGTGAGATTAGGTTTATACATAGAGCTTGCACCATTACCTTGCATGAGGCCATTTGGTGGGTTGAATACTACCAGAAGCAATACCGTGAGGCCCATAAGCCAAAATGAATACTATCATGCATGCATGTAGGGTGGGGCATTACAAATGGTATCAAAGTAGACTCTCGACTAGTTTGAGTGTAGGTCCTGGTTGTGGTCTAGTGTAAGTGAGCGGGCCAAAAGGGCTAGCAAGCTATTGCACAGGGACGTGCAGCCTTAAGGGGGGTGGATTGTGACATCCTTGAGTCCCACATTAACTATAAAGAGGAAAGTAATTGGGCTTATATATAGAGCTTGCACCCTTACCTTGCATGAAGCCTTTTAATGAGTTGAGTACCACTAGAAGTAAAACCATGAGGCCCATGAGTCAAAGCGGATAATATCATGCAAGCGTGTAAGGTGGGGCATTACAGGACTCCTTATATAAAACAAGGAGCCATTTACCAAATAAAAAAAAACTAAACAAATCTAAATGTAAATAAGGAGCCATCTAATTGAAAACTTTTAGATGGCAAACATTTCTTCGGATCCTATCCCACACCAAACGTCAATGCCATGATTGTAAGACTACACCAGACCACCACCTGTTTGGGCTAGGTGAGCCTCAATTTGGGCCTTTTTTCAATGTTGAGAACCCAAGTAAGAAAAAAGGCAGTTTCTATCGGATTTCTCACAACACTTCTCATTGTTGAAGGTAGCCATTGCGTTTGTCACTGGTCTCCATCACATCTACTGCCTCACCATTTGTCACAACCCGAGCCCAGGAGATCGGGGGTTAGTTAGGACCTAACCAAGAACATACGTACTCTCGTGCCTATGCACTTAGACTCGGTCCAGGTACACACGCACAAGGGAATTTCACACGTGTAAACACATGTATGCGAAAGATGTAGGTATCAAACTGACAAGGAACTACATACGAACAAAATAATTGATATACAAAAGATTACAGAAAGTCAGAGATATACAAAATAAATCAAAATACAAATAGACTCAAAATATAAATAGACTGATCATGCCTACTCCCAAAAATCCCAAAATCCAAAGAGATCCCAAAGCAAGGAAGACTTATGCATGTATGACATGGTCGCGCTATGTGGGAGGAGTCAGATCCACTCTTCTAACCCTGATGGGGCGTATAGGGTTTTCCCTGGAGTCTGATTGATTGACGAGGGGTCGGTCAAGGGATCTGAGCCTGCAACACTAAGGACAACTCATGAATACAACGATTCAGCAAAGTATAAGCAAAAACAAGTTAACACATTGTCACAACCCGAGCCCAGAAATCGAGGGTTAGTAAAAACCTAACATGTGACACATGTGTTCCCGTGCATATATACCTAGACCTGGTCGAAGTACACGCATTCAAGGGATGTTCACACGTGCAAGCCAAGTGTACGCGGAAGCTGTACGTATCATAGCAAGCAAGGAAAATGAACAAAATACTTAACAAGATAAATTCAACAAAATGAGCTTAATTACAAAATGTACAATACAAAATGATAGTTCCTTAGGGACCAATACAAGAAAAATGTACAAGAAACAAACAAAACAAAACAAAACGAAGGGCAATAGATGGATGCAATGTCAAGCCGCTTTCTGTGGGAGTGATCAAGACCACTCCTCTAGCCCTGACTAGTTCTCCTGGAGTTCTCCCGGAGTATGGCCGACCCACGAGGGGTCGGTAGAGTAACATGGGCTTGCAACACCAAGAACAACCAACGAGTACAACGACTCATCAAAGCATAAGCTCCAATAAGTTAACACGCGTTGTATTTAGCAAAATAAGTTACAGTTAACAAGTAACAAATGCATTAAGATCACGTTTGTATATTAGGCATATCGTGCACATCGATAAGTATGCTGTAAGAATCATAAAACAAATAAACTGGCTAGGTGGCTACTACATTTGCCATATTCTCCCAATCGAAAACAATCTGTACGAGAACACCATCGACCAGGCCAGGGTATGAATGGGTCTCTAGTTCCCAGGGTATGAAATCCTAGGACAGTAACACTTTGTAGAGGCAATAACAGTCTACGCCAAAGTCAACCTCGTCGGGTATCCTGAGGCCGAGGATGAGTAAAGCCATACTAATAAAATCAGTCATGTAGTACAATGCACGTCAAACATTGTCAATCAATCGGTCAATCAAGGTCAGTCAGTACAATTCAGTACAGTACAGGTCAAGTCACAAGCGGGCAATACAGTATGTGCATCACTTTGGATTAATACCGTTACAAGTCAGAATGAAACCATTATATAAGTCGAACAAGGAACAAGACAAAAATCATGAAAGACAGCTGTTTCCACCCGGGATGTACTATGAACAAAGCCCTCCGGGATTATCCAATTGTTGTCCCAGCGCAGAACACATACCATATGAATAAGAGGACAAGACTGAAGTCAATATGCAATGCAATTCGGATTATTGCAGGAATCACAATCTTTTACTAGTCATATCTTAGTTGTCCATTGTTACTAACCTTGCATGATGATGTAGTTTTAAGTTATTCGGTACACAGTTATTCATTTGGGAGTGTTGCACTGTATCCATCAACGTGTATCGAAGTCCCTTAAACCAACACTCATGGGGAGGTGCTTAACAATTGGACAACACACATGAATGCGTCACAGCCCACAAGACCATTCATGCGCTCAAGGTAATCCGTTGGGCAAAACGTATAGTTGAGCAGTCCATGGGGAAGGTCTTATATGGTCTATCATGAACCTAGAGGGGGCATAAAAGGTCCTATGGGGTTACAAGAACAAGGGAAGGAAAATGGGTAAACATAGGGTTCAGTTGAACCCTAATTTTCTCAGAGCAAAAATGCATCAGAGTCTACCGGTTGGCTCTAAAGCCCGATCGGTCAAATTCCAATTCTGAGAGTGTCCGATCGGTCGGACCCCAGTCCCGATCGGTCGGACTATAAAATTCTATACAAAACAGGGTCACTGTATTACATGGTTTCCATTTACAAAAACGACGTGTAACAAGGCCATACAAGACAAAAGGGCTGTCAAACACCACACACCCACGAGAAAGAATAGCAGAACATAACAATCAACATGTATTAACATGTGTTCATCCATACTGTGCTTATACTTGCCTTAGACTCACTCTTTCCTTAATTTAGCTGTTCTCAGGCCCAACGATCTTGAAGAAGCAATTCCTAACACCATGCATGCCAGGGGTAAGCAAAAGAAAATGGGTGCATGCAGTGCAGGCATACCTAAAACTCATGCAGAGACCATGACGCAATTACTCACCGGAGATGAACCGGAAGAAGGGTGAAAGAGTCTTGTCCACGACAAGGAGATAAGAAAGAAGAAAGTGTCACAACCCGAGCCCAGGGTTCGGGGGTTAGCAAAAGCCAAACCTAATGACACACGTACTCTCGTGCATGCACACGTAGACCGAGTCTAAATGCACACGCACAAGGGAACATTCACACGTGCCAAGCAAGTACGCGGAAGCTATAAATATCAGAAACATAAACTAACAGTGCAGGAAGATGATACAAAGGACAAACGGACATAATTACATATGAAAGTTTTTACAAAAAGAACAAAATACATACAGTAATGACATGTCATGCCAAATACAAGTCTGAAAATCCACAAAACTAGACTCCAATGATGCATGCCAAGAACGCTCTCCCGTGGAGTGATCACATCCACTCCTCTAGGCCTGATGGGGCCCCGGGGGTCTCATCTGGAGTCTGGCCGACCGGCGAGGGTTCGGCAGGGGTATCTGGGCTTGCAACACCAAAAACAACTGTGAATACGAAGATTCAGCAAAGTATAAACCATAGCAAGTTAACACATGCTGTGTCTAACAGAATAAGAACATCAGGTGATTAAAGAAGACATTTTCGTATACTAGGCTGTCATGCAAGAAAGAAATATGCGAAGTGAATCAATGAATACATGCTGTGTACATAACTAGTGGCTACTACATTACCATATGCTCCCAAAAGAGGGATCTTATAACATGCAAAGAACACCATTGTCCGGGCCAGGGTACAATGGGTCTCGGTTTCCTGGGGTCCGGTTCCCCAAGACATATCCATACTGCAGCAGGCCATATAAACTATACCAAATTCACCCCGTCGGGATCCTAAGGCTGAGGCTAAGTAGTGCCTGACCATACAGAGTCAATCATGGAAACCCTGAGTAGATCGTGACAACATATCGTACGTGCATATCTGAGAGTGAACACATCATACATGCATACTCAAGGTAAGGAACCACAATGTGAATATAACTGAACACAGTAAACATGTTAGAGAGTTGAGATCACTGATCGAATGCAATATGTTGTGCAACAAATCATGCGAAATCAAATTATCTGTATTTACAAGCCAATTCTAATCTAATTACCCGGTGTTTCTAACCGTGCATGATGATGTAGTTTTAAGTTATTCGATGCACCGTTGTCTAGTGTTGCATTGAATCGGGCGGTGTACGAAGTCCCTTAAACCAACACCCATGGGGAGGTGCTTAACATTCGGATAACGAACATGAATGATTCGCAGCCCTCGAGATCATTCACGCGTTGTATCACATTCCGTTGGGCAAGTCTAGGTGCTCTACATTCTATCATGAAGGCCATATCGGTCTTTTCTTTACACCTATCCTTGTTTTTCTTTCCTTAGTCTAGGGTGGATACGGCTTAGCCGCGTGTGTGCTACGGCTTAGCCGTATGTGGTCTACGGCTTAGCCGTGGCTGGGCCGTAGAAGATCGGTCAGTTGCTGACTCTCAGTTATTCCAGAAAATGCACCCTGTATTGATCTACGGCTAGGCCACGGCTGAGCTTCGGCTTAGCCGTAGGGCAATCCACGGCTTAGCCGTGCCCTAGTCGTAGAGGAAAACTGGGTTTTTCCCCTCTCTAGACTCTGAGCCGTAAGAGGCATACGGCTTAGCCGTACCTGCCCGAAATCAATAATCTGAAACATGTACAGAATGTCTGGGAAAGCATCAGAATTTCAATTCTCCAATGGAGATAGACAAGGTAGTAAGCAAATGGGCTGTAAACACATTTTTCCATACACCTTAATGTGAGCTAACCAAGATCAAAATCATACCAACATGGGTTCTCACAAGATATGGTTATACTTGCCTCAATTTGGAAATCAATTGCACAATTCGTTGTCCTCAAGCCCAAACACAACCTAACACAATCAAAACCACATGCATGCATGAGGAGTGGAATCACAGACACACCAAGCAACAATGGGAACAAGAGGGAGAAGAAATAGAGAAAGGAGATGTGAGGGATGAATGGATTTCCAACTCACCTCACATGCAAAGGAACCAACCTCCTCTCTTGATCGATGGAGGAGAGAATTCAAGTGAAGGAGAGACTCCACGTACACAGTTGAGGAAGAAAATGAGAGAAAACAAGAGAGAAAGAGCCAACTTGTTGATGGATATAAGTTATATAAGCAATGGGTTGTTCAAATTACAATGAAGGCCAAGTTAGAAGTGAAATTTCAGTTTGAGTCAAATCCAGGTCCAATCGAATCACACGACCTCGGTTGCAAATGACGTAGTTACGAAATGAGCTCAACGAAAGACACATGTTGACATCAAGATGATGCAAAAATGATCATGTCGTAGAAAAGCTAAAATTACGAAAAAGGGCTTGGTCTACTTAATCCAGGTCAAACTCAACCCAACTATCTATCCATGACCCGTAACGAAAATCAAAACACAAACAAAACACGATTAGCAATGAAAACAAGATTAACTAGCCGCTAAACGAGGTCAAGCTGGGTCGGAGTGTTACAGAAAGCAAGGACGAGAGAGACGTGTCGGATAAAGAGGAGGCAGGCGAACCCGAAGAGAAGACGAGCAACCGGTGCACAAGAATTCTCCCCTTTCTCTACGTTGACTATAAGGAAGAAGAAGAAGAGAAGAAAAGAGAGAGTATGAAGAAGAAGAGAAAATGAGAAAGAAAGAGAGAGGAAGCTGGCGTGCAGAAGAAGGAGATGAGGGAGAGAGAGAGGCGGTGGTTTTGTTTATATATAAGATAAGAATTGCCAATTTGCATGGAAGTCCAACTGTTCGGAAGAATTATAGTTTGAGTTAATTGACGGTCTAACGGAAACAAACGACCTCGTTAGCTCTCGAGCTAGTTGCGGGAGTTAACGAGCTCGACAAAATACACGTGTTTACGCCGAGATAATGTAGGAATGATAAACTCATACAAAATCAAAAATAACGAAAAAGGGCTCGAGACGACTCAACCGAGTTGAACTCAACTCAATTCCTTCTCCATGACCCAAAATGAATCTCAAAAGAATAGAACCACAAGCTTAATGTAAAATTGCTAAAAATAGTACCAAAACCTCATTAATTAATCGTTAAACCGAATTAAGCTGGGCTGGAGGGTTACACACATGTTGTATCTAATAGAATAAATGACAATTGATAAATTATAGCATTTCAATTTCGTATACTAATCAGATGTGCATTCAAATAACGCATGTATTTAGAATTAATGCTTACATGAAATATACACACACTAGGTGGCTACTACATTTGCCCTATCCTCCCTTGTTAGGGACACATATATTGAGAACATCATCGACCGGGCCAGGATACGAATGGGTCTCGGGTTCCTGGGGTCCGAAAGCTCCAAGACAACTCACTGCAGCGAGGCCGTATAAACTACACAAAATTCAACCCCGTTCGGTATCCTAAGGCTGAGGCTGAGTAGTGCTTGACCATATGGAATCAAACATGTAATAGACTTTGAGTAGATCATGCATATCATATCAACATATCATATCAAACATATATCATACGTATTTACGGTCAATTCATACATACATGTGTACAATACTCAAAGTGCTGGAAACGCATCAGACAATTCGAACTTACAAATGGGCATAACAAGAACTAACAAACCCATACTGAATAGTGGAGGTCAGTGATCATCATACAAGATGCCATGTAATACAATATTCAATCGAATCAAGATCCTTTACTAGCCAACCCTAATTTAGTTATCCAGTGTTTTTAACCGTGTATGATGATGTAGTTTTAAGTTATCCGATGCACTGTTGTCTAATGTTGTATTGTATCATAAATGTGTATCGAAGTCCCTTAAACCAATACCCATGGGGAGGTGCTTAAGAACTTGACAACGTACATGAATGAGTCGCAGCCCTCAAGATCATTCATGCAATTTTTATCATCATCCACCGAGTAAGTCAGGGTTGCCTACATTCTAATTCAAAGGCCCTATAAGGTCTCTTCAATACCTATTTATTTATTTATTTATTTTTCAAAGGTTTTACGGCTCAGCCTTGGGTAGCCTTACGGCTTAGCCGTAGGCATCTTACGGCTTAGCCATAACATACACAGCGGCTCAGTTGTGGCTCCCCTTACTGTTCATCTGCATTTTCAGCTTAACCCTAGTTTTGTTCTACGGCTCAGCCAAGGTGAGGGTATGGCTTAGCCGTGAACACCTCACGGCTTAGTCGTGACTGGACCGTGGAAGGTCTGAAAAATGTTAATTCTCAATTATTCCAAATACTACACCCTATATTGATCTATGGCTGGGTCATGGCTGAGCTATGGCTTAGCTGTAGTGCATTATACAGCTTAGCCGTAACCTGACTGTAGAAAAAATCTGGGTTTACAGCTTTCTGGACTCTGAACCGTAGGCAGTTTACCGCTTAGGCGTGACTGCGCAGAGTCGTTTCCCTGAACCTATTATAGAAGCAACTAAACACATACAAAAATAGCAAATCCACATCAAATAGAAAGAAACTAATACAAATTGGGCTTTAAACACACTCCACATGCAAGATTACAAAATTATTCAAAATTGAACATATACCAACATGGGTTTCTACAAATCATGCTTATACTTACCTCAATAATCTTTAATATGAGAATTGTTGTCCTTAGGCTAAAATTCACCATCTAAACACAGTTCTAATCCCCCCATGCATGCAGAAATAAAAAGAAAGAAGAAGACGTGAGTGCAAGTCCAACTGACGTAATGATAATAGAGAAGAAGAAGCTGAAGAAGATGTCAAAACACACCTTAAACTCACAACAAGAGATGAACCGGGAGGGGAGTGCATAATTCCTCTTCCTTGGCTTGAGCAGGAAGAAAGAAAGAAGAAGAAACAGAAGGGAAGGAACGAAGAAGGAGGGAGATGAGCGTTAAATGGAGCAAAAGGTCGGTGCATGCACTCTTATATAAGATGAGGATAAGAAAAATTACAAGAAAGTCCAAGCATTAATACTAATTGTAGTTCAAGTCAAATAAAGGTCCAACGGAAACAAACGACATCCTTTGCGAATGGGGCAGTTACGGACATTAACGAGCTCAACAAAAGACATGTGTTAACGCCAAAATGATGCATGAAAAACAACATCTTACAAAATCAAAAATTACAAAAAAGGGCTTATGTTTACCTAAACCAGACAAACTTAACCTAACTACATATCCATAGCCCGGAACAAAACAAAAACAAAGGCAAAACAAACTTAACAACTAAGTCGTCATTAATTAGTCACTAAATGGGGTTAAGTTGGGTCGAAGTGTTACATCATTGTAGAGGAAGAAGACTAGACAAGAAAAGGCATGGTTCGTTCTTAGTTTGAAACAAGAAGAAGGTCCAGAGTTGTAAAAAAGGTTGCATGACTTCTACACGAAAATGAAGCGTCGCTTCTCCCCACCTTACAAAAAAGAAAGAATTTTGTACAAAATCAGCCCCATGGGATCAATTTCATATACTAAATTTATTTGGGATCAATTTCTTGCATTATTCATCTAGGAGGTTTTTTCCCTTAAAATCCTCTTTTTTTAAAAAAGACAAGAGGTTATTTTCTCAAAAATTGACCCTTTGCTTCACTTTACTAAGTAAATTACTCAAACACATGGTAATAGATTTTAAATAAAAAAAATCTCTTTGTCCTGATCAATTTTAAAAAGGATGTGGAGTTTAGATAGCCCATGGTGTCAGGTGGGATTCCTACCACATTCTTATGGTGAAAAGCTGCATGGACATTAGGTAACAAGCCTATAAATTCAACCACTTATCACACCAGCCCCCCTTTTATTTCATTCTCTCTCTCACTTTGACTCTCGTTTCTTCTCATCTCTTGCTCTCTCTCTCTCTCTCTCGGTTTGTTGGTGTCAGTATTGATTTTCTTTTCTATTTGGCCAAAAAAAAAGATAGGTATGATGAGCTGATTCTAGGGTTTTTCAATGCAACTTTGTGTTGTTTATTTACTTTTGTTTTCTTGGGTTTATTGATGGATGATTTCTTGATATGATTAGTGTTCTTGATTTATTGATTGATTGAGTTTTCTCAGGAATCGTGTTATTTTAAGAGATATGGTTGGCATTATAGTATAAAGGCAACAAGGATACAAGAGAATCCATAGTCATTTTGGTCCATCTAAATCTTTACATAACAACAAGATCTGCTTTTATTGGTAATCATCAGGACATTGCAATTGCATCACTGCCCCTTTCTTCATCCCTAATTGCCCCACCACGACACCACTTGTCAATTTCATCCTCCCAGTGCCAAGAGGCAACACAATGACCACTTACCAATTGTTAGCAACATCAGCACCAACGATCCTAGGAGACCAACTCCTTGAGCTTTCGTTTGGAAAAATCCTAACTATAACCATCATAACCAAACACACCCCTCCCTTTTATTTATTCCAAACCCAAAGCAAGAAACCCCAACTATGATCCACCTAGGCTCATTCCTAAATCCAAGCCTAACCCAAAACCTACCACTAGCTCTCTTAAACCTATTAATAATGATCACCATGATCAAACTCTATGTAACAAGGCTGAGCCAAAGCCACCTGATCCTAGCCCAGCGCCAGACAATGAAGACACTTGTTCAACGCATCCTTGCTATAATGAGACTCAGGACAAGAAGGTCGCGCCAATTGGCTCATGGGCAAATGCAACTAGGGTGACTGTTGCAAGTTTCTGCATTCTTGGTTTGTTGGCTAGCCCTTTGCATGCTTAACTACATTGAAAGGGCATGAAAAGGTGCGTGTCATATCCTTTTTTTTTTTTGTAATTTAGGTGGAAGTCTAATTCTTCAAATTTAATTAGGTATAAATCCACCTTTCAATTCTTAGTTGCAAGAGTCTAGTAGTGTTATAAGATTTCATGCTTTAAGTCCATTCTATTTTACATATTTTGTGATAATGTCAATTCTACCCCTAGGAGTCTCTTATTTCTTTTTCTCCTCTATTTATTCAAAAAGGCAGAAGAAGAAGAGAAGGACCCATTTCGGCCACAAGTACCAAATGTTTGCATGGTGAGCAATTTCCGGGTTCATATGATTTTGGGTTCTAACAAATGGATTTTGATTTGAGGTAGTATTGGATTCAAAGTTCCAACTTAATTACTTGATTTGTTGTTGTGTTTGAATGTCATTTTGGGTTTTTTGTGATTTGGTTATGTTTGCACATCAACTATTTGATGAAATTTGAAGTTCGAGCTTAATTGCTTTATTTGTTGTTGTGTTTGGATGCAAATTTGGGTTTTTGGTGAATTGCTTATGTTTGCACATCAGCTATTTGATGAAATTGCTTACTGAACTATTTACTTGAAAAGGCATTCGTTGGCATTTATATATGTTCATCGATTCATGTTGGTTAAGATCAAAGTCACTACTTCATGTGATTGCTCCTTTCTTTTAATGATTTGAATAAATTTATACATATTCATTAATTCCTTACTTAATTAGTGTGAGCAACAATTTTGTATGATAAAAGGCTTATCTAATTCTTTCTTGCTTGTGAATTCCTTACTTATTAATTAGTGTGAGCACCAATTGTTTGACAAAATACTTAAGTAATTCCTTCTCCTCATAAAAACTAGACCTTTCAACCACTACCAAATATTTAAGGGTTGGTAAATATTTAAAGATGGGGCGTATAAAATGTTTGAATATTATGGCTTTCATGTAAAAAACGCATTATAAAAAATGTGTCTTTATTGAATCAAATATACTATTAATAGTATTTTTGCAAATATTTATAGGAAAGCCTAGAACTAATATCGGTGTGTTGAGTGATATATAAGGGCTATAAAATGTTTGAATAGAGAACATCAATAAAAAACATGAAGCATATATACAGGGACATTTTAAAATAAGAATGAAATTGTGTGAATGTGAAACAGCAACATGGAGAACATCAAACAAAAAAGTAAAAACAAGAACATGGAGAACATCAAATAGGAACGTGGAGCATATATATAGGGACATTTCAAATTGAGGGTGAAATTGTGTGAATGTAAAACAGGAATATGGAGAACATCAAATAAGAACATGCAACAAAAACATGAAGAACATCAAACAGGACCATAGAGTACATATACAAGGACATTTTAAAATAAGAAAAAAATTGTGCGAATGTGAAATAGAAATGTGGAGAACATCAAACAGGAATATGAAAATAGAAACATGAAGAACATTAAATAGGAACATGGAGCCTATATACAAGGATACTTTAAAATGAGAATGAAATTGTATGAATATGAAACAAGAATATAAAGAACATCAAACAAGAACATGGAGCATATATACAATGACACTTTAAAATGAAAATGAAATTGTATGAATATGAAACAGGAACACGGAAAACATCAAACAGAAATTAGAGCACATATACAGTGACACTTTAAAATTTAAAATGAAATTATGTGAATATGAAATAGGAACATAGAGAACATCAAACAGGAACATGGAGCATATACACAGGGACACTTTAAAATGAGAATGAAATTGTATGAAAGTGAAACAGGATTATGGAGAACATCAAGCAGAAACATGGAGAACATCAAATAGGAGTATGCAAACATGAACAAAGAGAACCTCAAACAGAAACATGGAGCAAATTTATAACGATACCTTAAAATGAAAATAGAATTGTGTAAATGTGAAACAGAAATATGTAGAACATCAAACAGGAACATGGAGTATATATGCAGGGACACTTTAAAATAAAAATGAGCTTATGTGAATTTGAAATAGAAACATGGAGTACATCAAAGATGAACATGCAAACATGAACACATTAAGCTGGAACATGCATTCAAGAACATACAAATTATAGTAGTTTTATTATTTTAGAAAGTTAGATCCAAATGCAAGGTTCAACATTTACTCAAATCCTATACTGTAATTACTCCAATGCTAGTTTCTAACATTTACTGGATGCTGCTTTCCTCAGATTTATTCTTAAAACCCTAGTTTCTTTATTCGCAAAAAGAATAGATGGAAGAGAATTCTCTTCAAAATTAGAAGATATGTAATTGAAACTATTTTGTTCCTAGTGTTTTACTTTGCAAGAAGAAGAAATGGAAGAGAAATTGCTTAGTGCTTAGTTTCTTACTTTGGAAGAATATGAGATCGAAGAGAACTTGCTTTGAATATCGCTTTTTTCATAAGAAACACAGTGGAAGTGAGTCGAAAGAATTCGTGTGCTTTTTATTCATATGAAGGGCATAATTATCTTTTTATGTCGAACTGAACTAGAATAATTCAAATGTTGGCACCTAGACTTACATTGATAAAAACTTTAAAAATTAATATTCTACATAAAGGCCCCCCCTTTTTTTTTGTTTGGTAAAAGTCTTATCTCTGTTTACGGATGGCAATGGATTGAGTTTAAATTGGACCCGATCTGACTCCCTCCAACTAGAGCTAGCTTTGGTAGTAGGTTACTTGGGTTTGGATGGGTATGGTTTCCACATCTTGACCCGAGTCGGATATAATCTTCTTTACTTTGATTTATATGTTAGTAAATTTTATATATTTCATGGGTATTGAGACGTTCTTTTGGAGGGAGGTCATAAGTTCAAATGTTATATGGGTTTTAAAGTTTTTTTTTCATTGAACATTTTTAATATAAAATATTCTAGTCAGTACTTATCCTCACTTGACCTATGCTAGTCACAAGGGCAACTTTGATATCAAATACTAAACTTGTGATAGGTTGGGTCTGAAATGGGGCATATCATTATCAGACCCGAAGACAGGCCCGATCCTTTGCCATCCCTATCATTTTTATTACATGGTGTATCTTTTAATATTGGGTTATTGGATTGACTGTGCCCCATTGAAAATTGACTATTGTTAGTAGGCAGTTAGTTGGAATGACTTTTTCACTGGGGTCTCAAAAGTTGTTTTGAGCAATCAAAGATGGAGTAGTGTGTACTTGGGACGATGATACTAGAAAGGTATCCATATGATTACTCTTTGAACTCTTCTTTTTTCTATTTTTATTTTTATCAAGTTTTATTTTTATCAATGAATTTAACAATGGTACTGCCAAAAGAATCCTTGTGATTTGTGGGTTGAGATAGCAATATAAACAATACACAAAAATAGTGTTATCAATAATTTAAAAGGAAAGGAGAACTTAGAAATGAAAATTATGTAGAGATGTTTCTAAGACATATGTAGAACTTAAAAGGAATAAAATTAGTTAAATTTCTAAGAAATTATGAGGATAAAGAGGACGTAGACGAATTCTGTTGGTAGATACAAGATAGGAAAAACTCCATCTAAGAAGTTTCAATGAAGATAAAAAGAAGATAATAAAAAACTGTGCTATCAGTAATCTTAGAGGAACAAAATTTAGAAATAGAAAATATGTTTGCTAGAATTTTTTCTTTAGAGATGTTTTTGCCACTTGCTTGAGGAGATATATATTTTAATGTAAAGGAGCATCTGTCATAATCTAGATTACTTAACAAAAGGGGACATAGATCATCCTTTTAAGCCTCTCACAATAATGCACAACCCTTTAATAGAAGAAGAAAGTATAGATATCACTTAAAGAGATTTAAGAATCATAAAAAATGTAAATATTATTCAAATGAGGATGAAGTGAAAGGATTTGCCAAGTTATTGCTTTAGTTTTCTTTCTTATAAAGGAAAAAAATCTTAAATGAGTGCATAGTGACAAAGAAATAAAGTAAAATTTTATATTATTGTAGAAAAACTTACAAAAACTTATATCTCCACCAAAGAAGCAAAGATTCAACAACTTATAAAATTACTAGTACTTCCAATTTTGCATTTGTAATAAGAGATTATTTACCTTTATTTAAATGGAAATATGTCTAGCGTAAGATGATGAGTCATGCTTCAAGGTATCTGAGAGTGTCTATTTCATCAACCATTTTACATATATAATAAATAGATTAGAATTCCTAGTTTTTGCCTTTTGTAAGATCCTGTTTTCTAAATTAGGGTCTATTTGTTAATTAATTAATTTTTTATTAATTAATAGTGTTTTAGCCTAAATTGATGATTTTATGTTAATTGAGTTGGTTAGATAGATAGGTTGGACCCTAACCGCGATTAAATAGTTTAGATGGACATTGTATTAGTGCATAATTTGTGTATTATTTTATCATTTTCTCATTTATTATAAACATTCCATTTCATTTGTAACATAATTTAAGTTATGACATCTCAAGAAAGCCCTTTAAACCCATTTTATGATATGTTCAAAGAGATAGACTTGCTTGTAATTTTATAGGGATCCCTTGAGCCAAAGCTGTAGCCTCCATATCTTTGCCTCCATCTCCTGCCTCCACCTCCCTTGCCTCTTTTCCGCCATTGGAGAGAAAGAGTTTTGCTCTGCTACTCCTTCTCCACTAATATCTTCTTCTTCTCCATCACTCATTTCAACATTTGCAAGCTAATTTGTTTGGGAAGCTTTGTTCTCTATTCTACAATTTGTGAGTTAGAAACCATCTTTTCTCCTCTTTTAAACCTAGAAATAGCTTTACCACCATTAAAGAGAGCTTTGCCCCCATTATCTTCTTTGTATTATTTTCAAACTTAGAACTATTGGCACCTCGCATGCTATTCTCTAGAACTTCTTAAGATAAAAGTACCATACTTTTTCTTAGATTCCAAGTTTATTTAAATAAGAGAACCCAAATCCATGATATGTCATACATCTCATTATCCTTGTTTTTGTTTATTCCATTTTTATGAATAGGGCATTTGCTTGAGGTTAAGAAATTGGGGATTTCATCTCATTTAGCTTGGATTAAATACAAGGCACCGGTTAAGGCAAGTTTAAGTAAGTAGATAATGACATGATGAGTTCTGTTATTGATTCTTTGGTTTTTCTCTATTCTAATGCATGATTATAGCGCATCTTCTCTATATTTCTTTAATCGAAGATGTCTTTTAGTTTGAAAATGAATGCTTATATTTTAAAAATGGGTTTGAATGAATGTGAAAAATGGAAGTGGAAATGACCCTAAAATGGTTGCATTTAGTATAATGTATGATTGGTTTGCCAGATCGATCGGATAGACCTTGTTTTTCAGAAAATGATTATTTATTTAATTATTTTATTTTACATGAAAACCCATTTTTTTAAAACTTCTTTTTAAGACTAATATAACTTGACCTGATGATACCAAGTATACTTAGGGAACCTTAAACTTGATTATGGGGTCAAATATTACATTAGAATGCTAGGTAGACCTTATGATTGTATAGGACTTAACTTTAGAAACACATACGTAACCAATGAAATCAGAGAAAGTAAATAAAAAACATGTTAGCTGTCATGGAATCTTTGTAAGATGTTCCAGTTGATTCTAATGTCATATTCTCAAGTGGGGATATAAGGGTCCAATGTTTATTTTCATATACAATGCGACGCCAAGTACTGCGGTATTGCTGACATTGGGCGGCTTATGGTCACACCGAAAGGGGAGGCTAATGATACGGGCATCTTAGAATAGTTTGGCTTATAAGCATCCTTGTCTTTTAATTACATTGGAAACTTATACATATTATTATACATTGCTTTTGCTTATCTTAACTATTCATTTATATTCAGTTATATTCATTATGTCCATTATGTTTAGTTATATTAAATTATGTTTATTATGTTCAATTATATTCAGTCATGTTCATTTGTGTTTAGTTTAGTTATGTTCAGCATATCCTTTACCTTTATTACGTTGATCTCATTTATTATCATCCGAACTTGATAACAACATGTTTAATTACCTTCATATGATATGCAAGTAAGTTATGAGAAGTAAATATGATATGCACAATTGTATGGTATATTTAATCATGTTATTGATTCATAGAGTTGGCACCACTGAGCTTGACTCTATAAGGCCCAGCAGAGCGTAGTATAAATTTGAGATTATAAACCACGACAATTGGTTCATGATAGAAGTATGTTGACGCTCCTTTAGGTAGTCAGGATCACTACCTGATTCTCATTCCATATGTTTCCCGCTCCCACATATAAGAAGGATACTAGTGACGTGGATAGCCAAATTTGTAAGTACTTTTTCTATTATATATGATTCTCATACACATGCTTCATTACATGCTAACATACCTAGATATACTTTTTGACCTCTATTTAAATTATCATGTCCTAACTCTATTTGGTACACTGTGTGATTTACTACTTGTTTAGTTCTTGTTGAGTTGTCGTACTCAGTGTGCTACCCTTGGCGTTGTAGGACTAATGACGACCCGATCCTTGAAGCGCTCGAGGAAGGTACCATGTAGGTACCCTCGGGAATAAACGAGTAGACTTTCAATGGCTTATTTTATCAATCATCTTCATTAATGGGTCATGGGTCACTTGGGCTTGTAGGACTTGGGCCTTGGGGTGGTCCCTTTATTTCATCATGTCATGTGGTTTAAACTTATGATATTATATGTTGCTATCATGTTTATTCGGTTTTTAGACCGTTTGGTTATGTTTATGTACTTATGCATCTTATGCCGTATGTTGGGCATACTTTTTATTAGATTATACTTTGGATATGTAGACATTCATAGGATTTATGTTCATTTTGATAATTAATTAAGCAGCTTTATTATGAAATGTTTAAATAGATATTTGTTTAGGCTCTTTTACTATCACAGGGTATTCAATGGGTATACTATGCACTAAGTCTGTAGTTAGATTTGAATATGCATGTGAATACGGATCTTCCGCACATATGAGATATGTGAAAAATTCCCTTATAGTAGTTCATGTTTGCCTTAATGCGATGTGAATTACTACGAGATTACGCGTGCTACATTCAGGCTTAGCCGTATTAACCTAATTTCAGGTTGGGCAATGACATTTATTCATTGTGGAAGAGCCTTTCTTTGTAGTGTGATGATAGTCTTAATCTTGGAGGCAAAATCGGGTGCATTCTAAGTGTAGCCCCTTGAGTTTTTATTGGAGGACCTAATACTATCAAGGTAAATAAGAGTTTGATTAATAAATTAACCAGAAAGAAATAGTTTAGTATAACTTATTTCTTATATACTCATTTGCGTGATTCTAAACTTGATTCTTTAGTGGAATCATGGGTGTCTTCTCGACACATCTATTTATAGTGATTTTGAGTTCCGTCCATTTTGAGTGAAGCCCAATTTGTTGGGTTAGTGGCAAATATTTTGTTTTGCTTAGTTTGGCTAATAATTGTGCTCATAGGTTATTAGCTGCAAGCCCTCATATGATGCTGATTTGAACCTCTCTAGTTCTGTTGGATAAGTTTATGCACTTGATTTAGTTGACGGAATGCTTTTGCCGGAATAGAAGTTTTCTCTTGACTTTATCCATAATTTATGTTTATTTGACCTACAATTGAAGTTTTAATTTGTTGTTGTCCAATAGTAGATGCTTGAACTCTTAATTTTGTATAAAAACCTTTTGCTTTTATTGTATTGCTCTAAGTCTGTTGTTTCTCAGTTTCAACTTTTAGATTTGGGTTGAGCACAATTTCATATATATTTGGTTCTTCGTTTTCTTGCAGGATAGAAACCATATTGTCTTGGAAATTTAATACTGGAAACCTCTTTCACCACAATGTTTCATTTAATGGGCACAATCTTTTAGTTGTGACATTGGTTGTTAGATCATACAGCAAGTTTTATTCTGGTTCCATGGCTCATACAATAAAAGTAAATTGTTTTCGTTTTCTTACTACAGCTTTACTATTGGAAGCTGCGATTTGGAGTAGTTTGTGATGTTAAGCAGTTTGCTTTTTCTTTTTTTCTCTTATTCTTTTTTATTGTTAATTTTTGTAAATGAGAGTTTTTATGATACATAGGGAGTCATATTTAGGATTCTTTTAAAGTTTTTAAAATTCATTTATAAAAATAATTTCCTTTTAACAGTTAAATATGAATGCTTTTGACCTTTTTGAATAAAATGCTAATTTACATTTTGTTCTTGGCTTGGATGGTGTTTGTCACAACCCGAGCCCAGGGACCGGGGGTCAGAGAAGGTCTAACCAATGACACACGTACTCCCGTGCGTGCACACCTGGACCCCGTCCGAGTATACACACACAAGGGATCAATCACACATGCAAAAGACTGAACGCGGAAGCTGTACGTATCAAGGCATACCACAAATATACCAAAAGACATAGGAGATTACAAAACAATATACACTGATGCTAAGACCAAATACATGAACGTATGACAATAGAGCGGGCTTACAACAATCCCAAAATCAAAATACAGGTATCACTCAATGCCCACTTTACAATTACCGAAAAATCCCCTCAATAGACTCCAACACAAGGAATGGGGAAAACCAAAATGATGCAAAACGTACTCTGGAGGATGGATCAAGTCCACTCCTCTAGGCCGGAGGGGGCCTCGCGAGCCTCTCCTGCAGTCGGGTCGACCGACGCAGGATCGGAAGAGGGATCTGAGCCTGCAACACACAAGACAAACGTATAAGTACAACGACTCAGCAAAGTATAAGCCAACAAGAAGATAACACGAATTGTGTCTAAAACTGAAGAATACCGAACAATAGTCATAATGCAATATCCATAGAAATTTTGTCTGTATACTAAACAATTATGCAAATGAATAAGCATGCTATCAGAATCATAAACAGGTAACAATCAAGTGGCTACTACATTGGCCATTTTCTCCCTTACGAGAGCAATCAGGATGAGAACACCAGCGACCGGGCCAGGGTACGCATGGGTCTCTAGTTCCCGGGGTCCGGAGTCCCAGGACAATCACACTCTGCAGAGGCAAACACTTAAACTAAACCAAAGTTAACCCCGTCGGGTATCCTAAGGCTGAGGCTCAGTAGTGCCAAGACCAATCACAATCAATCGGATGATGCACCTCAATCAATCGATCAATCATGTCATATCACTTATCACTTACAGATCTCACATATCATGCTGAACAAACAATAGAAAGTGCATCGCATATACTGATACTGAATGTACATAAGCAATTACAGGAAGTGCTGACAATGAGTATCAATCACAAGCACTGACTCATAACTGATGCAAGTTCTCCAATGGAGCAACGGTATAACACAATACACAATAATAGAATGGTTCCACCCGGGCTTCGCTCTGGGGTTGCTGCATTTCCCACAGAATCGAGAGGTCCAGCGTAGAACACATAAGAGGGCATAAACCGTAATCAATATGCTGTACAACTCAAACCAATCCAGTACTTATACGAATCAAGGATCCATTACAAGCCAATCCTACACTAATTATCCAGCGTCTCTAACCGTGCATGTTGATGTAGTTTTAAGTTATCCGATGCACCATTGTCTAGTGTTGCAGTGTCTCGAGTGTGCATCGAAGTCCCTTAAACCAACACCCATGGGGAGGTGCTAAACAGCTGGATACAAGCATGAATGATTCACAGCCCTTGAGATCATTCATGTCATTCAAACATTCCATTGGGCATGTCCAGGTTAGCTACATTCTAACATGAAAGTCATATACGGTCTTTTGCTTAAACCTAATCCTTTTCATTCAATTCTCAGGGTCTCACGGTGCAGCCGTAGGTAACCTTACGGCTTAGCCGTGGCATCTTACGGCTTAGCCGTACTATGCACTGCGGCTGAGCTGAGGTTCCCCAAATATCCCTTCGGATTTACGGCTTAACCGTATTTTGCTCTACGGCTCAGCCGTATCTTGGTCCACGGCTTAGCCGTAAGACAATGTACGGCTTAGATCAGGCTGGGCCGTAGAAGAATGTCAAATTGCCAACATCCAGTTATTTTCAGATAACAGTCTGTACTGTTCTACGGTTTGGTTTACGGTTGGGTCTCGGCTTAGCCGTAAGCCATTTTACGGCTTAGCCGTAGCACATTTCACGGCTTAGCCGTGAGTGCACGGACTCATTTTTCTGAACTTGTTACAGTCATACAGAAAATGAGGGAAACGACTGAAAACAGCAATATAACAGCAAAACACACTCAATGGGGCTGTCTAACACTGAGAAACACAATGAAGCATAATAACACAACAATCAAAGCACTATCAATCGGTGTTCACACATCTTGGGCTTATACTTGCCTCACAAATGGAATCACTCGTTGCTTGGCTCAGTCCGCTGGAATCACACACGCGAATGGCTCCTTTCTTCCTCCCTCAAGCAGCGAGCAACAGAGAAGGAGAAGGAGAGAAAGAGAGCTGTCGAGAGAGAGAGACAAACAGAGAGCGAGAGAGACGATCGGGAGAGAGACAGGGAGTAGGTGGGATTTTATAACTTAATTTGAGTCGAAATTGCACTTAGGTCCAAGCAGCTTATGCAAATATCAGTTTGAGTCAAATGACAGTCCAACGAAAGCAAACGAACTCATTCGGATCCAAGACAGTTACGACAATCGACAAGCTCGACGAAATACACGCGCTGACGTCAAAATGACGCAAAACTGACAAGGTCAATCAAAAGCCAAAATTACGAAAAAGGGCTCGATCTACTTAGACCAAGTCAAACTCAACCCAAACGATCTCTCTACGAGGCAAAACCAAAACAAACAAAATCAAAACACACTTAGCGATAAAAACACACACAAGTACCCACTAATCCGGGTCAACTCGGGTCGGAGTGTTACATCCTCCCCCACTTGGACATCATTCCGTCCTCGGAATGAAAGCGTACCTGAGCAAACAGATAAGGATACTGACGCGCCATCTGATCTTCTAGTTCCCACGTGGCTTCATCAGGTCCATGATGTTCCCAAAGTACCTTAACCCATCGAATAGTCCTCGTACGCAAGAGCTGTTCTCTAGTTCCAACAATACGGAGCGGACGCTCAACGTATGACGCATTAGGTTGCATCTGAATGTCATCGTATCGAATCACGTGCGTCGGGTCTCGAACATACTTGCGAAGCATAGACACATGAAAAACATCGTGTACTCCAGAAAACTCCACGGGTAGAATCAATCTGTACGCTAGATCACCAATCCGGCTCTTGATCTCAAATGGACCCACATACCTCGGCGCTAACTTGCCTTTTTGACCGAATCGTACTGTACCTTTCATCGGTGAGACCTTCAAGAATACCCAATCTCCAACCTGAAATGTCAAGGTTCTTCTACGCGTATCTGCATAGCTCTTCTGTCTCGATCGGGCAACCTTCAAATTGTCAATCACTTTCTGAACTTTCTCTGTAGTCTCAGCAATGATCGTCGGTCCGTGGAAACTTCTTGTTCCAACTTCTTCCCAGCAAACAGGACTTCTACATTTCCGTCCATACAGAGCTTCATAGGGTGCCATTCCAATACTCTCGTGGAAACTATTGTTATACGCAAACTCGCACAACGAGAGATGCAAATCCCATTCTTTCTCGAAATTCAGCACACTGGCCCGTAACATGTCCTCGAGCGTCTGAATAGTTCGTTCTGACTGTCCATCAGTCTGCGGGTGATACGCCGTACTGAAGCTCAACTTCGTTCCCATGGCTTCCTGAAATGCTCTCCAAAAGGAAGAAACAAAGCGGCTATCTCGATCTGACACAATCGACACGGGCGTACCATGTAGTCTCACGATCTCATCAACAAACTTCTCCGCCATCTCGGAAAATGTCATGCCTTTCTTGAATGGAAGAAAATGGGCTGTCTTCGTCAGTCTGTCCACGATCACCCAAATGGCACTGTTCTTCTTGCTCGTCAGGGGTAAACCCGAAACAAAGTCCATCGAAATGTGCTCCCATTTCCACTGGGGAATATGCAATGGATGTAAGGAACCTGGAGGTCTCTGATGGTCAGCTTTCACCTTTTGGCATGTCAAACATCTGGCAACAAACCCAGCAATTTCCCTCTTCATGTTATTCCACCAGAATCTGTCCTTGAGAGCTCGGTACATCTTCGTACTTCCAGGATGCATAGAGTAACGTGCATGGTGTGCTTCGGTCATCAAACTCTCTTTTAAAGCATCTACTGCTGGCACACATAATCTGCTCCTGAAATACAAAACATCACCTTCCAAACGAAAGTCTGGTCGATCTGCAATGCTATCTCGGATTCGCCTCAACATCGCATCTTCAAACTGCTGGTCTTTAATCCGCTGAATAATATCAGGCTGAAAGCTCACTGTACTGGCAAGTGTCAAACGGTTCTCCACCGATTGCAGTTCCACTGGCTGTGCGTGCCTCACAAAATAAAGGCTGTCCAAAGCCTGAAGAATCTCCGACTTCCTACTCAAGGCATCTGCAACAACATTGCCTTTCCCTGGATGGTACTTGATGGGGAAATCAAAATCCTTCATGTCCATCTGGTAACGTCAAAACTGGAGCCGAAGTAAGCTTCTCCTTCAACATCCGGAAATGGCACTCGCATTCGTCCGTCCACAGAAATGGGACACTCTTCCTGGTCAATCGAGTCAATGGTGCAGAAATCTTGGCAAAATCTTGAATAAAGCGACGATAATATCCGGCTAATCCAAGAAAACTCCGTATCTCCGTCACAGTCTTTGGGCTGGGCCAATTCATCACTGCTTCAACTTTCATCTGATCCACTGCCAACCCATCTCGTGAAATGGTATGACCAAGAAAAGCTACCTGCTCGAGCCAAAATTCACACTTCGACAGCTTGGCATATAAACGATGCTCTTTCAACAACTGCAAGGCTCGACGTAGATGTTCCTCATGCTCCTCTGGGGTCTTCGAATACACCAAAATGTCATCAATAAAGACCACTACAAAACGATCCAGAAAAGGAGCGAAGATCCTGTTCATCAAAGCCATAAAGGCAGCAGGTGCATTGGTTAATCCAAATGGCATCACGAGAAACTCAAAATGTCCGTACCGTGTCCTGAAAGCAGTCTTCGCAATATCGTCTTCCTTCACCCGGAGTTGATGATACCCCGATCTCAGATCAATCTTGGAAAAATAGGCAGCACCTTGAAGTTGATCAAACAACTCATCAATACGCGGCAATGGATATTTGTTCTTGATCGTGACTTTGTTCAACCGCCGGTAATCTATACACATCCGTAAGGTACCGTCCTTCTTCTTCACAAACAGCACTGGAGCTCCCCACGGTGACACACTCGGCCGTACGAAACCCTTCTCCAAAAGATCTTGCAATTGCGTCTTCAATTCGAGTAACTCAGCAGGGGCCATACGATAAGGAGCTAAACTAATGGGTGCTGTACCGGGCACTAGGTCGATCGCAAACTCTACATCTCGGACAGGGGGTAACTCGGGTACTTCCTCCGGAAATACATCCGGGAACTCACGTACTACCGGAATCTCACCCAACTGCTTCACCTCCTTCTTCTCCGAGACAAAAGCAAGAAAACCTGCACAACCTCTTCGTATCAAACGATCCGCCTTGCATGCGGAGATGACACGCCTCGGGCATCTCTCCTGATTGCCCTCGAAACGAAACCCCTTCGCAAAATCGAAGTAAATCGACCTGTTGTAACAGTTAACACAGGCACGATACCGCGCTAGCCAGTCCATTCCAAGGATCACATCGAAATCCAACATGGACAACAAAATCAAATCAACTGGCAGCTGGCGACCTGCAATCACCACGTCGCACTGAGGGTAGTATACACTACACTCCACTCGCTTGCCCACAGGAGTGGACACCACTAGCAAATAGGGTAGCGGCTGAGGGGGTTGCGGTAACTGTTCCGCAAAACGAGGGGCAACATACGAACGCGTAGATCCCGAATCAAAAAGTGTATGTGCTTCAGCTCGGGCAATGAGAACTTTACCTTCTACCACTTTCGCATCTTCTGCATGATCATGAGAGGCTGCATACACACGAGCAGTCTGACGCTGGGGCTTCTGGCTTTGGCGAGACGGATGGGGGCTGTTCGAAGCTGCTGAACTGAGAGACTTGGATGACCCCATAGATCTGGACGACTGGAAAGTCCTGGTCTTCGGGCACTGAGCTATCTTATGCTCCATCGATCCGCAACTCAAACAAGCTCCGGACTTCTTCCAACACTTCTCCGTCGGATGTCCAAATCCACAAAACTCGCATCTGCTTCCGGAGAAACTCGAAGTGCCTTGCTTCCCTTTCCATTTCTTCTGACTCTGTCCCCTGGAACTCACAGGTGCACTCCTCTTAAAATCCATGGCTCTCTCTGCTAGGTGGTTGGCTTCCGCAGCGTGTGCTCTGTCGACCGCATCATCGAAAGTAGCTGGTCTCTGAAAAGCAGTCACAAAATTCGCGTATCTGGGATGCAGACCAGAAATAAAACGATTCACCTTCTTCTCCTCGGTATTGATCATGTCCTCAGCAAAGTGGGACAACTGGGTAAAGCGGTGAATGTACTCTGCAACGGTCAGCTGCTGCTGCTGTAAGGCCAGAAACTCAACCTCCTTCACACGTCGAACATGAGCAGGGATGAACTTCCTTCTGAACTGTTTCTGGAACGTCTCCCACACTGTTTCACTGGGCAAGGTCAGATAGGCTGCACTAACACTCTTCCACCAGGTCTTAGCCATCTCTCGAAACATCGAGGCCGTAAGCATGACCTTCTGCCGGTCGTCACAGACAATGGTCGAGAAGAGATCTCCTGTATGCTCTAGCCACTGATCAGCCTTCAATGCATCTTCATTTCCATAGAACTCTGTGGCTCCACGTTTCCTGAATTTGTCGTATAACGCATTTGGATCGCTCTCTCTAGGCTGGAAAACCACTGGCTGCTCTGCAGGCCGAACTGGCGTTTGGCTCTGTCGGTCTACGATCGAAACAACCTGCGCTTGCAAGGAATGGATAGCCTGTAGCATAGTCAAGAAGCGCTCGTCGAAATTCACGAGGGGCTGTGGAGCGGCTGACCCACTCTCGTTATCTCCCTGATCATTGTTGTTGTGTGTTCCGGATCCCGATGCCATAGCCTGCAAAACACAAAAGTCAATCTGCTAACACACTAGGGAACGCACACAGACTCACAAGACAAGGGGACCAAACACAACAGTCCAAAACTGGACTACGAAATCTCACCACGTCCTATATGCCTACATGCTTACACACTAAGATAGAGACAATGCCCTGAGAGACAAAGCTCTGAGAGACAATGCTCTGATACCATACAATACGTATGTCACAACCCGAGCCCAGGGACCGGGGGTCAGAGAAGGTCTAACCAATGACACACGTACTCCCGTGCGTGCACACCTGGACCCCGTCCGAGTATACACACACAAGGGATCAATCACACATGCAAAAGACTGAACGCGGAAGCTGTACGTATCAAGGCATACCACAAATATACCAAAAGACATAGGAGATTACAAAACAATATACACTGATGCTAAGACCAAATACATGAACGTATGACAATAGAGCGGGCTTACAACAATCCCAAAATCAAAATACAGGTATCACTCAATGCCCACTTTACAATTACCGAAAAATCCCCTCAATAGACTCCAACACAAGGAATGGGGAAAACCAAAATGATGCAAAACGTACTCTGGAGGATGGATCAAGTCCACTCCTCTAGGCCGGAGGGGGCCTCGCGAGCCTCTCCTGCAGTCGGGTCGACCGACGCAGGATCGGAAGAGGGATCTGAGCCTGCAACACACAAGACAAACGTATAAGTACAACGACTCAGCAAAGTATAAGCCAACAAGAAGATAACACGAATTGTGTCTAAAACTGAAGAATACCGAACAATAGTCATAATGCAATATCCATAGAAATTTTGTCTGTATACTAAACAATTATGCAAATGAATAAGCATGCTATCAGAATCATAAACAGGTAACAATCAAGTGGCTACTACATTGGCCATTTTCTCCCTTACGAGAGCAATCAGGATGAGAACACCAGCGACCGGGCCAGGGTACGCATGGGTCTCTAGTTCCCGGGGTCCGGAGTCCCAGGACAATCACACTCTGCAGAGGCAAACACTTAAACTAAACCAAAGTTAACCCCGTCGGGTATCCTAAGGCTGAGGCTCAGTAGTGCCAAGACCAATCACAATCAATCGGATGATGCACCTCAATCAATCGATCAATCATGTCATATCACTTATCACTTACAGATCTCACATATCATGCTGAACAAACAATAGAAAGTGCATCGCATATACTGATACTGAATGTACATAAGCAATTACAGGAAGTGCTGACAATGAGTATCAATCACAAGCACTGACTCATAACTGATGCAAGTTCTCCAATGGAGCAACGGTATAACACAATACACAATAATAGAATGGTTCCACCCGGGCTTCGCTCTGGGGTTGCTGCATTTCCCACAGAATCGAGAGGTCCAGCGTAGAACACATAAGAGGGCATAAACCGTAATCAATATGCTGTACAACTCAAACCAATCCAGTACTTATACGAATCAAGGATCCATTACAAGCCAATCCTACACTAATTATCCAGCGTCTCTAACCGTGCATGTTGATGTAGTTTTAAGTTATCCGATGCACCATTGTCTAGTGTTGCAGTGTCTCGAGTGTGCATCGAAGTCCCTTAAACCAACACCCATGGGGAGGTGCTAAACAGCTGGATACAAGCATGAATGATTCACAGCCCTTGAGATCATTCATGTCATTCAAACATTCCATTGGGCATGTCCAGGTTAGCTACATTCTAACATGAAAGTCATATACGGTCTTTTGCTTAAACCTAATCCTTTTCATTCAATTCTCAGGGTCTCACGGTGCAGCCGTAGGTAACCTTACGGCTTAGCCGTGGCATCTTACGGCTTAGCCGTACTATGCACTGCGGCTGAGCTGAGGTTCCCCAAATATCCCTTCGGATTTACGGCTTAACCGTATTTTGCTCTACGGCTCAGCCGTATCTTGGTCCACGGCTTAGCCGTAAGACAATGTACGGCTTAGATCAGGCTGGGCCGTAGAAGAATGTCAAATTGCCAACATCCAGTTATTTTCAGATAACAGTCTGTACTGTTCTACGGTTTGGTTTACGGTTGGGTCTCGGCTTAGCCGTAAGCCATTTTACGGCTTAGCCGTAGCACATTTCACGGCTTAGCCGTGAGTGCACGGACTCATTTTTCTGAACTTGTTACAGTCATACAGAAAATGAGGGAAACGACTGAAAACAGCAATATAACAGCAAAACACACTCAATGGGGCTGTCTAACACTGAGAAACACAATGAAGCATAATAACACAACAATCAAAGCACTATCAATCGGTGTTCACACATCTTGGGCTTATACTTGCCTCACAAATGGAATCACTCGTTGCTTGGCTCAGTCCGCTGGAATCACACACGCGAATGGCTCCTTTCTTCCTCCCTCAAGCAGCGAGCAACAGAGAAGGAGAAGGAGAGAAAGAGAGCTGTCGAGAGAGAGAGACAAACAGAGAGCGAGAGAGACGATCGGGAGAGAGACAGGGAGTAGGTGGGATTTTATAACTTAATTTGAGTCGAAATTGCACTTAGGTCCAAGCAGCTTATGCAAATATCAGTTTGAGTCAAATGACAGTCCAACGAAAGCAAACGAACTCATTCGGATCCAAGACAGTTACGACAATCGACAAGCTCGACGAAATACACGCGCTGACGTCAAAATGACGCAAAACTGACAAGGTCAATCAAAAGCCAAAATTACGAAAAAGGGCTCGATCTACTTAGACCAAGTCAAACTCAACCCAAACGATCTCTCTACGAGGCAAAACCAAAACAAACAAAATCAAAACACACTTAGCGATAAAAACACACACAAGTACCCACTAATCCGGGTCAACTCGGGTCGGAGTGTTACAGTGTTTCCAAAAAAAAAGGGCAAACCCTTAAGAGCCCATTCCACTTGGAATTGAACTGACAAAGAGGAAGCTATTAAAATATTGGCCCTATCATCTCCACTTTTCATTAAACCGTCTGCTTCAAAATTGGGTTGTCAAGAGTCGAGACACCACATCCAAAATAGCCACACAAGGATTTTAGACTTTACCTAGAAATGTGGTTTCTTTGTGCAAAAAACCAATCCTAAATGCAAAAATAAGATGCTCTTGATCTGCAGAAAGTTTGTTGGTTTTGGGGTTAATGGAGGTCAAAATCATAAATGAACATTTAACACCGGTTTAATTTCAATATACCTAAGCATGTAATGTCAGCATGTAAAAAGCCTAAACATCCTTATTTTTGGATAAGGTACAAACCAAAACATCTTTTGCTTATTTTCAGATTTCTTATTTTTTATTTTTTGAAATTTTTTAGTGATTTGAGACTGGCATGAATGAATAGACAGGCACGGACTAACATTTATTGTCTCTTTCCTATCGCACCAGAATTTAAATCCTTGTACTAGATCCTCTTGGTGAAACTTGCCATTGATTACATTTTGATATGATCAAAAGAAAGAATTATTGTACCTATCTACATGGTCCTTCTCTTGGATTTTGTGGGTCCTTTATTATGAATGGCTACAGTTTCTTTCAAAGATAAAAGCATAGATATACATTATGTTAGATACATGGAAGTTCTTAAAATTGCTTATCTTCAATATCATAGTCTTCATGGGCAATATCAAAGCTTTGACATCATATTTCCATTGAATAGGTTGAATGCTCTTGGGCAATAGTCTACAATAATTAGTAGCAACTTAGATCAAGCTTGAAGGAATTAAATTGATCTAGAATAATTAAGCAAAAAACCTTTCACTATTCATGCAATAACATGTCCAAAATGCCCAAATCTAATCATATTTTTAAAAGAAATTAAGGATCAAATTCCTTTATCTTTTTAACACAACACAGAGCATTATTCTATTTTTTTTTTTTATCAATTTACACTCGCTAATTTCCCTTTTGTTGTGTTATTTTTCTTTCGCACTAACAAAGTTGGTCCGTTTTTATACTCAATACATTTTTTTAATCCATTTCTCTAATTCAATTTATAGAAATATGTATTACTTTTACTAATAAACTTTTTTATTTCTTATAATTTGAGAGTGCAATGAGGTATGGATTATGAATGGTTTCATACTCTCTCTCTCTCTCTCTCTCTCAGGCACTTCCACATTCTTCTTGCTACATTTAAATTGCTTATGGTCAGGTAGGAGCATAAGAAATGAAGTTATGAACAACTTCAAGCCTTGGAAGTTTATCATGGAATAGTTGTTCTTGACTTGGCTCTCCTACCAACGTAATTGTTTTTATTATCTTCTATTTCTGGATTCTCAAATTTCATATGGTCATGAATTGTCAATCATTTGTAATCTACTTTCGCCTCAGTGTTGTGATAAATATCTTGTATTTTGTCGCCTGTGGCTGCTAGCTCAGCTGGTTAGAGACAATGTTGTATTAGTATGTGTGTGAAATTGTGAGCTTGAGTCTTCAATGTAGCAAAAGAAAACATCTCCTATGCTGTGTGATAATTGATTTGCTATATGGTTTTTAGGATTATGTTGGCAATTTCTACCAAATATAAGAATTCCTAGTTGAGGATAGTGACACTTGAATAAATTTGTCTCTTAATTTCTAGCTCTTATCATCACATGGACTTAGCATACTGTTGAACCACGTACTTTTGTTGTTGTGCTATATTCACAACATTTTTTCACAGACAAACTCCAGGTTTGAGAATATCCTAATATTTTTGTGTGATTTGATTTTCTAAAAATGATATTTGTGACAATGATCTAAACCCTAGTATTCACTGTTTGGCCTGTGTTTGCAATTGGTCTAACAATCAGAAACATAAATAAGACATTTACTCTCGTTGAAGTTTATACATAACCCCTTATCTTAGCCTGTTTATTAAGGAGTTTGGATTGTTTGTTTAGATCATTATAGCAAGTTAAGATGTAATAGTTGTTATTGAGTGAGATTGTCCTTTCCTTGACATTGAGTAATGGGTTTAGCATCACAGATCATAAATTTGTCATAAGTTTGAGTTTGGCATGGTGCCAAGTAGGTGTGAGTTGGGAGGATTTAGATTAAACTCTTAGCACGCCTGTCCTTTAGAAGCGTCTGAATTGTCAAATACAGGTTCCCATGAATTGTCAAATATAAGTTTACAAATTGCCAATCCACTGGTAGCCCAGTGAAAGGTATCTTCTATCCATAGATAGGGATGGATCCATGGGTCATGATAGGGGGGTTTGGTTTCATATGATTCGCTTTCAACTCGTATTAAAAAATTGAAGTACCTGCAATATGCTGCATCATCCCTCTGGTCCAGGATTAACAGGAGAAATAGTTGAGAGTGCATGAGGATTGTCGGTGATTCAAGGAGCAGTGAGGTTTGTAATGGAAGAACATTTTTCAAAAAAAGCTATGGAAAGGGAAGAAGAGAAAGGAGATGAGAAACACAAGGGCCGGCAAAACAAAATTTAATAACTTTCAAAAATTTTTTTAAACCTTTCCAAAAAAAAAAAAAAAAAAAAGAAGAAAGGGTTGCACACGGCCTGACAGTACCTTGCCTGACCCAAGTCCAGCCCTCATTGGAATGGATTTGGGCTACAAGTTAAGCCCATGGGCTGTGCTTGGTCTAGTTTTCTGACCTGATTGTTAAATGGTGTTGGGCTGGTCCAATATGTTTTTAAGAGACCGGTCCAATTCTCACATATTAATGCAAAGGGTTAAAAAGTTTGTAAAACAGGCTAGACCCAGGCGCAATTTCAGACTGGTTCTTGAATGAATACATGCTACCGTTAGTCTCGATAACTAAATGGGACATGTTTGGAAGAAGCTCAGCTTGACCCGACTCATGGACACCACTACATGTACTCTGTAAAGAATATATGACAAATATTTCGGGCCTAAAATGCACTTGGTTAACCTGGCATTCCCGAGTTTTACTCCAATTTCATTTGGGCTTAAAATAGACCTCAGCCCACATTTGTTGGGCCCGATTTGGGTTTTGATGCAAGTCAACTGTCAATGTATGGCTTGTGTAAGTTGCATGCGTAGGAATTACATCAAGTAGGGGCAGGCCCAAGTGTAATTACAAGGGTGCAGTTGCATTGTGAGATTCAAGAAATCCCCTTGGATAAGACTTTAAAAGTATCCGATCTCATTATTTCCCTTATTCACTTGACCATTATTCGCACTATCCAAATGAAAATTCTGATTTGCCATTGACATCAAGAAGGCTTTGTTGGGCTTTCTTATAGCCTCATAGGCCTGTCAACTGCCCCCAAAATATTGGTATTAAAATGACAACTTTTATCCTCCTAAAAATTTGGTCAAAGCCCATCATAGGGCTTTAAAAAAGTAAAAAAACAATAAAAGCACTTATATTAGTGGCCTTTTGAGGGCCAGTGTTAGTGGTGCTCATGGGCCTCACCTGGATTGAAATCCTTAAGCCTCGGCTTGACCCAAGTATAACTTGGGCCATAAGTCACTGGTAGTGCCTGGCCTAGGCCCAGCCCATAAAAAATCTATTGAGTCCAAGCCCAACCCATATATTATGGGCCTAGCCTTATTGGGCCTAATCATTAAGCACCCATAAGTTGGTCTCTGGTGAGGGTTAATACGTCTATTATACACCAATTCTTATTTATACATATAGTCACATACAAATGAATCCATCCAAAATGAAAAAACTTTTTACTAAAAGTAATTACATTTTTTATATAAAGCTATCTTTTTTTACTTTTGAAGTTGATATTATCTCTTCTTTAATAATAACATATGTCCATTGACAAAATCTAACTACGTTGGTGTAACCAATAGATTTTTATCTGCACAAATCAATTAAAATAAATATTGATTGCATTTTGAATAGTATTTTTTGATAAATAATTTTTAAAATTTCTACTATAAAGATTTACATATAACATAATAAGTGTAAGAAGGGGAAGTTATAACTTAATTCACTTATTCGAGCTAGGCAGTGCTTAGCTTCGGGCTTCCTATCACTTAACTCAAGCCTAGTCCAATGACTTATACCTAAGTCTGAAGACCAGGCAAAAGCGAGCCGGGGTGAGCCTCAAAACGTCCGATTAAGAGGCCCAGAGCCTACCCAATTCCAATTTCGATCTAGTCGATTAAAGTACTAGAACCCTCTCTGACGTGCGCGTTGCACGTGCCCCCTTCCTACTTCTATATCTCTGCCGAAAGCAACCAGGGTTTCCGCTGTCCTCTGTAAATCTGCCGCCTTCTCTCTTTCTTCCTATCGCGCGCGCGCTCGCTCTCGCTCTCGCTCTCTCGCTCTCATTCAAACTACAGCCGAAAGAAATCCAGGCATTTGCAGAGATGCATGCTCCAGTGCTAGTTCTAAGTAAGTTTCTTCGCCATTCGCTCATCCGAGCCCATTTCTTTCCGTCACTGCTAGGGTTTAGGGTTTAGATCGCGCTGGAGTTCTCGATCTGCTCCGTACATGGATTGCTTTCAAATCTCCATTACTTGGAGGAGACGACTAGTTTTAGGGCACTGAGCGGCAAAAATGGAAGCTTTCTTCATTTTTGTGCAAGGCCATGTTCTTTCATCTGATCAAATTGGAGAACCATGAGGCGCCGATTTGATCTAGTACTTGCTTGCCTGTATCAAACGGATTTGTGTAGCCACTCTCTGTTCTTTTATTTCTCTAACTGTTCATTCGCATTGGATTGTGCAGAAGATTCTTTGACTCGTGAGTCTGGGAGTAAGGTGCATCATGCTAACATCCAAGCATCAAAGGTGAGCTTTGATTCTCTATAGATTTGCTGGGGCTGTTGTTTTTCGGTTCTAAGTTGCGTCTTCATAGATGCCGCATTTCGCAATTCAATCTGTAGATGAAGCAATTCTTTTGTGCCTTGTTAAGCATATCAATGCCTTCGTGGAACAATTTATTTGGCCCATTGAATTTTTTTTTTATCGTTCTTGTAGGCTGTGGCTGATATTATACGTACCACTTTGGGTCCTCGGTCCATGTTGAAGATGCTGCTGGATGCCAGTGGAGGTGCTCGTCCTATCTTGTTAGATTTTCGATCGAAAACAAATCTCGATGCTTTACTTTCATGTATATGTGAATAATTAATGTAGCTCTTCCTTGTTAAATTTTTTTTTATCACAAACAAACCTCGCCACATTGCTTTCGCGTATATTTTAATGGGTATAATTAATGTGTTATTTTAATTTCAATGAAACATGTGAAACCTCTCCCTCCCTCCCTCTCTCTCTCTCTCTCTCTCACTATTATATGTCCGGGGCGTGTGTGTGCATGTGCTTGTGTGACGGGACCCAATGGTGGATGGGAGTTTGCGCACATTCATCTTGGGTTGATGCAGTCTAGGCCCCAGCAGCTCCTCTTCAACTTAGATTAGGATTATTATTAGTAGAGTTCTAATTAAATTGTTATTAGGAAAGTTTCCATTTTTAGCCTAGGGTTTTCTTGCTCATTTAGTTTGCTTTAACTATATATATGGCTTTGTAGAGAAGAAATTCTCAGATTTGGTTGATTAATAGAATTGGGTTTTCCCAGAGAGGTGCGTCCTCGTGTGTGTTTGAAGTCATCTTGACGGTTTGAAGTGTCCATGGACACGTGCTTAGGCATTCCACGCAAGCCCTAACCCTAGGGTTGCATCATGGGTGCCCAGCCTTTGGAGTCACCACAATTCGCAATGTAAGGAGTCATCACCATTGGCACTAGAGGAAACCATTTCTCATTGCAACCACAATAGTGAGAGGGAAAGAGGAAAGAGATAATTTCATTGAATTCACAAATGAGTGATTATCTATAAAGTGTGGGATGACATTGATAATCTAACCTATTAGGGATTAAAAAAATGTCATCACCAAGTGCATGTCCCAATGAAGCAGGATCCTAAGAGGGTGCAGACTGGAGACAGACTGGATGACGATCTCACCTATTAGGGATATATATAGAATTTCCTCTCTCTTACACAACTATCTCTTTTTGCCTAAAATGCTTTTTCGTCTTCTATTTTCATTGATTGTATGTCAATCAAATTATCTTTTATTGGTTGCATGCCTATCAGTTATCCTGCTAGATTCTAGGTCTTTAATTAGGACTTTCTAGAGTAAGAATCTAGATCTTAGAAACTTTATTTGAAATTTATACATTAGAAGATAGGCATGGTTGGGCCAATGCGTGGCTGACCATGTGTTAGATCTAGTGGATCTGGGTTTGGCTCCTTGAGCTGGCCCACTGTGGTTAGGCCCAGTGTGCTGTCCAACTGTGGTCCTGTTCTTGGGGTTACTTTTGGCATATAAAAATGCTTCATTTTTCTTTTATGTTCAATTATTTCAGGTCCATGATATATAGTTTTTGCAGAATTGTTCAGGTGCAAGTGCCAATGGAAATGTAGAACGTTCTGCTCTCATTCTCTTCTAAATTATAATTTTTGTACACATTGTTTACTAAATTTGGAGATATCACGAGTCTTAACTTCGATGTATTTTTGTTCCATTCTTCTTTTAAGTTTTGATGTCCAGATTGTCTCCTGTACTTGCTGCCACTTTCTACTTCCATGTCATTTTCTGATCTATGCCCTCTTCATTACAGGTATTGTGGTCACTAATGATGGAAATGCTATACTGCGTGAGTTGGATCTTGCCCACCCTGCTGCTAAGGTATGATCTGGTTTGTGACTCTGTCAGTTCTTCAAATGTAGGCAACAGTTTGCTCCTATGTTTCGCAAGTCCACTGTCCACCTTATGATGTCTTAGGATTTGAAACCTTAATTTTGATGGGAGCTCTGTTAGGAATGTGGTGCTATTGGGAGTTGGTGACTCTGCTAGGATCCAATAATGAATGCTAAATACTTATGCTTCTCAGTTCTCTTGGATGTATTGTCCAAACATGGCTGAGATCCTAGTGTTGCAGGAAAAAGGCCTCTACTTCACACTTATGCCGTTTTATGAGATAATTTCTAAATTTCTAGTCTTCACACTCAACGCAATCCAAGATAAAGATAGAGCGACTCCACTATTCCCACAGAAGAAACCCACCATCCTTTAGTAATGGCAGATGGCTATATATAAGTTGTTGTTAGAATTGATTCGTATTGAATATTAAGGAAACGGATTTGTATCTAGACAATGAATCCCATTTCAAAGTTAATCTCATGATTCGATATTTGTTTTATTGAATCTTATGATTTAAGCTATTTGCCCGAGCAAGAGTAGCCATAGCTAAGAGGTTAGTATTAGTGTTTTTTTTTTCCTTTCTTTTTTGTTAGCATTTATATTTTCAAAAAGTTATGTAATAATCAACAAAACCTCCTAAGAACTTTTGCAGTTTTGTGGAGGTTCTAGAGAACTAGAGATTAATAAGGAATGGGATTGTGACTACAAGTCTTCAACGTTCAATTGAATGTATTGCATTGTGTCTTGCATCTATTTTTTATTTTTTGGTTTTTATTCCTTCACAAACACTTTTAACTGAATGAGACATTCCAATCATGTAAGGTGGATTGCTTGGATTTTATTTTTATTCTACCGTCTTGCATATATTATCATCAATCATGACCTTTTTTTATGGGCATATCAAGCTACCTGATCGGAAGTGTCTGCCTATATTGTTGCTCAAGTCGTTTGTATGATCGATGGTGAAGCTGTAATGCATTCATTTCTCAGCTAAGCATACTCTTTTCAAGGGTTCAAATTGTTATAATTGTAGATTTGGGGTTGTGTTTCTGAATCAAACCGAAGAATAGGAGTAAGAAGAAAACCTACCTTAGAAGTAAGTTTTTGTGCTCGATTGTTGAACTAAGATACTATTAAAAAAATTATTGAACTAATCTCTTTACCTCAAAGACTAATTCCTTTTATTGTATTTGAAGACCAAAGTATACGGGCATCCCATCACATGCTTGCAGTACTCTGGAGACACAAGATATATATATTTTTAAATGGAGTAGCCATAAGAAACTTAGAATGGATTAGGGCCACAATACCCTTTATGTTTGTGAGGCCGCAATGATTGGTATTTATTGCATTAGCCAAGAAAAATTATTGCATCGATTAATATTTTAAAAAAATATTACATTGATCGTAGTTATGCATTGTTCTTATGAGTCTGATGGATCCATTACCTTGGGAAACATATTGGCTTTGGGGGCTGGGCAAGGGGATACTTTTCCTGAACCACTGTTGTCTTGTTGGATTACTACTCAAGATGCTTCTTTGCAACAGTGGATTGATTTGTGTAGGCTGGTGGGACAGACTAGGAAGGGCTCCCTGGGGGCCTTTCCTGGGCTCTATAGAGTGGTCATTACTGTGTAGGTTGTATGAAGGATTTTTATTGGTTTTGGTTTCAATTTTACACCATTACTTTGCAGTGTTCTCTAATAAAAAAAATTGCATCTTTTTTTTCACTATGATTTCTCTCCTTTAACACTCAGTCTTTTTTGAGAGATGACAGTCAATGATTGAACTAAGCCGAACACAAGATGAAGAAGTAGGAGATGGAACAACATCAGTCATTGTTCTTGGTATGTTCTTGCACTTTTACTTCTAAACCTCGCAATTGTTATTTATGAAAGAGTTGCCAGTTTTAAATCCAAGGAATATCACTGCCACATAGCTATTAAGTACTGGCAAAATGATAAAGAAGATTACGGTTTTTATGTATTTAAAATAAATGAGCAAAATGCACATACCTTTAAATGCAATTACAGGTTGTTGACTTGTGTTTATTATTGATAGTAATTAATCATCTAAAAGATCATGTTTTTTCTTTGAAGCTGGTGAGATGCTCCATGTTGCTGAAGCATTCATTAACAAGAGCTACCATCCCACAGTCATCTGCCGAGGTAATATCTAATGCACTAAGGTTAAACTGTCATGGCAGGGCGTTTTTTTTTTCCCAAAGTTTCTTACTCTTTGGTGATTTCAAATTTAATTTGCTTTGCAGCCTACAATAAAGCACTTGAGGATGCTCTTGCTGTTCTTGACAAGATTGCTGTGGACATTGATGTGAACAATCGTAAGCATTTGCATCTTTTAGGTTTTTTTGTGTTATTTCTGCAACTGGTGCCCAGATCTCCCTTTTGCTATTATTGCCAGATATATGTGCATTTGTTTAGAATGATTAGCGTTCATGGGGATCTCAAAATATATTTTTATGGTCGTGGTGTTCCACTATGATCAACTTATTGTTTTGAGATGATGCAATTGAACAGTACCACCGTGCAGATACAGCCAACTGAATCCTGTGCACTGATACCAAATAATCAGATGATTGCTGTAGATATGCCTTTCATGAACTCTTTTCTAGTATGCATGTCATAGCTTATTTATAATAAAAAAGTTCCTTTTCCTTTATTTTATTTTATTTTATTTTTATGTTTTGATCTAAATGGTAGTATGATTTACTGTTAGAAAAATATATGCAGGGACTTAGAAACTTTGATAAACTAGCGACTGATGGAATGGGCTAAGTGGTTCAAGTAAAACTATAGTAGTTAGAAAGGCTAGTGTGTGAGGCTACTCAAAAAATGCTTCTTGCTTGGGCAGAAGTTGAGGAGGCCTTGGAGGTTTCAATCTAGAGTTAACAAAATTAAGCCAATAGTAATTAGGAATGTCTCATTCCGTCACATTCCAAGGTCGTCTAAGGAAATGAGGTTGATGTTAATTTTGCTAGAGGCTGTAGACAGGTAGAACATTATATGTTGCTTTAGGTGAGACTATGCCAATATTCCTGTCCATCTGGTGTGCACGGTGTTACACACACTGGCTGCTGCTACCCACGTGGGGCCCCACAGATCATGGGGGATGGGGGGATGGAAAAATCCACACATGATGGACCGAAATATCAAAAATGGGGTAAACTCATACCTCTAACCCCTTGATCCATGGGCCACAAGTTTAGCGGCTTTATATTGAGATAAAAATTGACCTTCGATCTAACGGTCTAGTCCATTTGGTGAGTGCAAACCAAGGAGTTTGGTGACTATCATGTAAATAGTTCAGATGGATCATAAGGTGGGCCAGTGGGAAGTTCTTAACGTAATACGGTGAGAAGTGGATGCACAGGAAGATTTTCGTTATTGATGTGTCGTGTGTGTGTGTGTGTGTGTGTGTGTGTGTGTGTGTGTGTGTGTGTGTGTGTGTGTGTGTGTGTGTGTGTCATTGGAGGTTTAGGTATTTGAAAGGTCGCCTCATGACACTGGAGTTTTTTAAGACAATGCGTTAAAAAACTTGGCTTTAATCAAGCTGTTGTCATGAATCATGTTATGTGTTGCCTTCGTAACTTGTTGTATTTCCATAAATGGATCTTTAACTGAAGAATTTAGTCCACTACAGGGTCTCAGGTCCACCTTCTCTTTATTTATATATTTTAGCAAGGGAAGCCCTAGGAGTTCACAGAATACCTACTTCACAAGGGCAGTTTCTCCTTGTTTATATATTTTAGCAGGGATAGCTCATTGAAGTTCACTTGTTCAGTTTGCATATGATCTTCTGTTCCTCATCAAAAGAGAGAGGAAACCACCCTCTTTCTTCCTCGATTAATTGTTTATCAGTTCCAAAGAGAAGCAGGACAGAAGAATTGACTTTCAGAAATGCCTAATAGTGGTCTCTGAAGCACCAACACTAACCAGTTTATGAAATTAAATCAAGAATTCGGATTTGAAGATCTGTTAATTCCTTTATATGCTTAGGAATGACACTGACTGTAGGAAGAATAACCAGGAGAGTCTGGAATAATATCCAACTTGAGTTAGAATCACAAATGACAAATTGGAGTGGAACTACATTATCACTTGTGAAAAGCAAGGTTTTGGTCCAGTCAGCATGTACTCTGCAAATTAGTTGTTGCTTCATCAGAATTTAACCTGTATCAGAATTTAACCTGTAAAATACATTATAAAAAACCTGTAAAGTAAGGTTAGCTTATCAATCTAGGACTCCTTCATTATTGTGGAAATGAAACAAGTTGAATACTCATCTTTTAACAATGGTTGTGAAATTTGGTTTGGTTCTGCTGAACTGGCTGAACAGGCTTTGTGTGTGTTCTGAACCGAAACACCTATTGGAAGAATTTGTCAAGATTTCAGACCATTGCGACTGAAATCCAGAATCAGTTGGGTTTGACTTAACTGGTTGAACAATTTTGGTTCTACAAACGATTCAAACCGAACCACCTGTTGGAAAATTTTTGGTCCAGATTTTGTAAAATTTCAGCTGAAATCCAGAATCTTAGCCCAAGATTTCAGACTTGGGCCGAAATGGCTAAAATCTTGGATTTCTGTCCCTTTTTCTTTCCCTTAAAAAGGAAAAAAAATAATATAATAGGAGAGGACAGAGGGAGGCATACCCAGTAGCCTCGTCTTTTGGTCATGTTGTAGCTTCTTCTCATCCTTACCTCTCCGATTTTCTTTCCATCTTCTTTTAGTTTGAAAAGAAAGGGACAAATGCCCATTTAAGGGCTCTCCACCCCCCCCCCCCCCCCCCCCCCCCCCCCCCCCCCCCCCAAAATATAATGTAATATCAGGGGTTGAGTGGCAATTCATTCGCTCCAAAGTGTGCCCACCCACATGATTGAAACCTAAACTGTTCAAAATAAATGCCCCTTATTGTAGGGGCCCGGACCAAATCTCAGGAATAAACAGATTATCCTGGTTGACCTCTCACGGATTTCTGGAATAAACAGATTGTCCTGGATTACCTCTCTTTGGGAGTGGTGGATGGATCAATGTTCATGCTCCAAAGGTAGATGGCTTCTTAAGTTGACTAAGTTCATGGTATTTTCAAACCTATCAGATTTTCTTCATTCAGATATAACAGCTGATTATGCTCCGCAATAATCGTTCAGGTAAAAACAAGATGATCTGCAGTATGTTCCTGAACTTATAATATGCACATTCAAGGACTTCAATGGGATTATCCTAAACCTAGATCTTTATATATCCTAATGCATCAACTAGATAGTTTGCATGGCATACCATTCATTTAAAAAAAAAACAGAAGAAAGAAGATAGTTTGCGTGGTATTATGATGAAGGGATATCCCCTGTTGTGGCTGGTACCTGTTCAGTAAGGGCCATTTTCGAATCCATAGATAACTCCCCTTTTGAACCTCATTTCTCTTGGAGAAAACTTTGGTCTGTTCCCATCCCTCAAAAGTTTTTCGCATGGAGAGCTTTGCGAAGTCACCTTAATATGAGAGATTTCTGGCACGGTTCATGTCATGCCCCAAGCCTAAGAACACCTTAATATGAGAGACTTCTAGCACGGTTCATGTCATGTCACACTCCTGTGGTAATTCGTGTGACGCCACAGGCATGTATGAACCCCCACAAGGGAATTACCACAAGATTCATGTGTGAGGATTTCACATAAATATGCGTATATGTTTAAAATAATTGCGAAAGCCTGTGTAACTCGTTTAATCATATTTAAACATTTCATAAATTAGGGATACGGAGCAAGCATAAACAAGTCTAAAGAATTAAGGTTAAAGTGAACAAGACCTGCAACTTATAGATATATTTTCAGACAACCCTCATAACTCCCATGCATCTATGATGTCCAAAAATAAAAAATGGGCTAAATGCATAAGATCCAGCATACACGAGTCCATAATCCAAGCACATATACATATGACATAACAAGTAACATAAGAACAGGTCTGGTAATGATAACATGATGCATGACATGGCCAATCCAGATGGCAACCCTAAACAGAGACCCAGAATATCCCATGACATCACCCCGCAGCATGGATGACTAGTAGATGTCGTTAGCGGTCCACTCCACTAAGGCCCAAGGAGTCTCTAGAATCTCCTCATGGGCTGCATCAATGGGTGCAGTGTTGGTACTTGTAACACCAAGAGTAGCACTGTGAATACGACGATCCAGCTAGAATAAACAAATACAAACATAGCATGCTATATCAACTGAATAAGTGAACATAAAGATCATAAGAGGCAAGGTTTAAAAAATCAGACTCGGGAACTCGGACTCGGCTAATTTTTTAAACCATGATAAGAGGCCAATGTGTGTGAAACTAAGCATAATCATATGCATGAGTAAGCATGTGAATAAGAATCATAAGTAACGTAAGCATATCATACAAGTTGGCAAACCACATTTGCTATCTTCTTCTTACCATTGGTTGCAACGGCGTGACCTAAAGGAAGAAAGCGTACTTATGTAGAACTACAAGTTGGCTTGGCCAAATGCACACCAAGTAGACCTTGGAGAACCCCATCAACTCTGAATACTAAACTGCAGTTAGTCGATAACCTATACCCATACTCATCCTCATCAGACCTCATAGGGCTGAAGCTGAGTGGTGCTGCTGACCATATGAATCAAGGGAATAAGAATCATACTTGATCTTACTTATCGTACATGGATCATACGTGCTTATGTTTTTCAGAGATTGTATCAGAGATTCATTGAGTCGTAATCCGTATCAAATGATCATATTTGCTGAAGACATATTAAAGCAAGGACTGTGCGTAGGCCAATGCGCGACTTATGAAAAATATGAACATATCATGTTGAGATCATGGCATATACCTAGACAATATAAATGCAAGGAGATGATATGAGAATCGAAGAGATTTACTAGCCAACCCTAAGCCTAAGATGACCCATTGTCATTGCTATCCAACACGATGTAATCTTAAGGTATTCAACGTCTGTGTGCTACCATAGCCTTGATATTACTTGTGTATGAAATGGACACTGAACACCCTAGGCCAACACCCATGGTTTCGCTTGAAGAATAATCTGGGTAATCTACATCAGTGAGTGTCAGCTCCACACTTCCCACGTTGGTTCGAGATACCATTGGACCATGTTAAGGGGTGAGGGTTCACACTACTAAGGTCCCTAACTAGGTACAATAAACTATCTAAGGAAAAGAAAAGCCCGAGGTTACAGGGCTTCCTTGGCTAGCTGAAGTGCATTTGGTTCCATAATTGATCCGCATCCTCGGCAAGCTTGTCGGGGACCTTTGGTGAGGTGCTCAACTAGCTCAAGAAGTCTTCTCGGCTAGCCAAGAAGCTCACCAATGAACACACTGAAAATGGCACCCTTCTGGCTTTTGTCACTTCCTTAGCTAGCAGAAGTGGTGTCTTCGGCTCACTGAGGAGCTCACCGATGCACAGCCCAGAAATGTCTTGCTTCTGGCTTTGTTGCTGCAGGTCACCGAGGTTAAACGTTAAACCTCTCGGCTCGCTAAGAGCCCAAAAGTTTTGGGGTTCGAATGGGTTCAGAGGCATGCTCTTCCCCTGCATATATTAGTCCATGCATGCTTGTGATCAAGCACCCATTGAGCTCCAGATTTTTTTACATTACACACCAATCATCACTTCAATTCAACCACTTCTCTGCAATAACCCATTTCAAGAAGAGGTAACAAACAAAACTTTAAATGGGAAAATTTGAGCTGAATTTGATTCCTACACATACATTACTTGAATCAACAGAAAATCACACACGTTCAAGCTTATAATTTTTTTTAATAACACCACATCCAAGTCTATAATTGCTCAATACTTGCCTTAAAACAGTGCTTGGGCTTGTGATTACCCTTCCTCAGCTAGAAAAGAGCCAAACCCCAACTGGAGTAATCGTAAACAAACCCTACCAGTGAGCAATGCATGAATTAGGATGAGGATGGGTGCATGCGTCGCTTTAGAGTTTTCTTATTTCAGTTAGCAACAAAGAGCGGGAAGGAGATGGGAGATCTTACCAAACTCAGAGATGGGAACGAGGAGAAGATGGGTTCCATAAATTTAAGGCCAAAGGAGGACGAAGATGAAGATGGAGAAGAAGATGGTGCCCCTCAATTACATGTGCAGGACTCCCAGCTATGCTTTCAGCAAGAGAGAAAGTATAAGGGGTAGGAGAAGCTGGTCTCAGCTCGTGGAGAGGGAAAAATGTCGATTGAGATGGGGTTTTGGGCTGTTTTAGTTGAAAGTTTCTGGATTTTGCTTTTACGTCCAGTTTCTCAAGAACATTTACCGGTTGGGTCTTTTGGGCCATGAGTGAGTCCAATTGGGCTCAAAGGATGTTGGTCTAAATATGAAAGTTGATGGTCATGACATGACGAATAAGATGCAACCAAATTACATAAAGATGATGTGTTTAATGATGGAAGTCCCCTAAACTGAAATTATGAAGAAGCCCTTAACACTGCCTAGTCGAGGTCAAACCCACCCAAATCTATCTATCCATTAAATAAAACAACTAGCAAGATAATTATCAATTAAAAATGGAGTTAATTAAGACTAAACAAGATTGATTTGGGTCGGGACCTTATAGTTCATACCTAATGTGGACAACTTATATGTATGCTGTAGATAGAGCATCGAAACAAGTGATCATTGTCTTACTATTTGCCCTTTCATATAACTATATGGAGAATTTTCTCTTGGTCCCAACTTGATCAAACTACAGCAGCTAACTGCCTTTTATTCCTTGGTTCTGGTCTCCTCCAGTTCAAGGCAGAATATGTGGAATGTTCCTTTCCTGGTAGTTGTAGAAACCTAGAATTGCACTATCCCAAGCCACCCCCTTGGATTGTTATCGAACTCTTATCTTGTTATTCCTGCTTTCTACATGACCCATCAATGAATAGTGGCCACTGGCCACTAAGATCACTGTGAATCCTCAAACATTAGGCCTTCCTAAAGTAAGATGTAGTCCACCACCTTCAGGCTGGCATAAATTGAACTTCAACAGATCCTTTAACCATAATGGCAGGAATGGAGGATTAGGGGGAAATCACTTGAGACTAGAGATTATGAAGGGAATTTAATTGTTGCATTTTAATCTCAAGATTGCTTATCTTTACCTTTAGAATCAGAGTTAAAAGCTCTTGCTTTGGGACTCACCATGTCATGAGTTACATTTAAGAAGACTAATCTTGGGAGGAGATTCTCTGATCATTAGGAACTACAACAGGAGCTGACTCATGGCTTCTAGTGGATATGTGAGAAAATTCTTTCACAGCTAAATCAGTAAATAGCTAGGAAGCTCAATCCTAGAGAAGAGTCGGATGAATTAGCTGATTCTTTGAAGAAGTTATGGCCTCCTAACTTAATAAAGTTCATGACTAATCTCCCCTCTCGCATGCAGCATATTTATCTGAAGCAACTCCAGGAAAGCCAGAAATCATATATTCCAGTGAGCAGTAGAAACTAGAAACTCATCTGCAGCCCTCCATACAGGGGAGGAGCCAAGAGGAGTTAATTTCGAAGAGAACATGCACATGCTCATCTTTTGATTTTTGGCTGTCTTTTGTCCCTGGGTGTGTTAGTAATCTGTAGTCTTCGGTGAGTTTTGGGTATGGTTTTAAATACCGGTGCCAGTCTTTGCGCTGGTTGGGACTAGGATGAGTCCGTGCTGCCCATGCTGGTTTGTCCCGTCTGTGCCGGACTGGTATAGCCCTGCCGGTACTAAAAAGTGACAAAAAATCTTTAAAAATTCAGAAAATAGAAAATAATAGAAAACAAATAAAAAAAATTTGAAAGTTAAGCTACTTAAGTAGTATTTTATGTCACATTTAGTGACTTTTAATTTTGTTAAGTGCTGAGTCGCTGATGGTGTGTAACATATGACTTCTAGTTTTTATGGGTAAATGATAAAATACCAATTATTAAAGCTTAGCTACCAATACCTTTTATCTAAGGTTAGTAATTTTCACTAACTTGAGTTGTAAAGCGGTTGGACTTCAGCCCTCATATGATATTAAGTGCTTCAAATAGTCCTAGCCTTTAGTTTTTTGGTCTTGAAGTTTAAGGGGCAAAATTACCTTTTTTTTCCCTTTTAACTCAGTGGATAAGTAAATTGAATTTCTTCTTATGAGTTTGTTGGTCCAAAAAAAAAAAAGAGGGTTTGGTTACCTTTCATCCGATTGAAATGATAGTACAGTTGGTTTTTAAGGGACAAAATTACATTTTTATCTTTTAACTCAGGGGATAAGTAAATTGAGGTTTTCTTAAGAGTCAGTTCAGAAAAAAAAGGGGTTTAGTTACCTTTTGTCTGGTTTAAATCCCAGCCAAAGTTGATTTGGTGAAGGAAAAAATAAAATAACAGGCCTTTCTAAGGCTGTGTCAAAATATAGGGGCTTATTTATAAGAAACTTTGAATAAAAAAGGACATTTTATTGTGGAAGGTGAAGATTCGAACTCCTGTGCTAAGGATCAGGCACACACATGACTACCACCTGAGCTATTGTGCTTGTATAGTAATAACTTCTGAAATGGAAAATATCCTTTCCTGTGCCAGGCCTAGGCCCGACTTGGACCTGGACAAGTTGACCTGGTTCCGGCCGTGGTTTAAAACCATGGTTGTGGGCCTATGTTGTTTATGCTGTTAGCTGTACTGTTTGTTGTGGTATTTGTTGTTGCTGTTACTAGTGTTGGTTGTATGGATGCTTTATGTTGAACTCTGCTTTTTTAAATATAATCATTCTTCCTAGTGGGAAAACAAGGTATCCTTACAGTTTGTGTGTTAAAAATGGTACCTAATCTGATCAAAAGAGGTACTGTTCTGAGGTTTTTAAAGTTGTTCAAGTTCTATATGTTAAGTGGGTGGGTACCAAAATTTACATGATCAATTGGAGAGCCTACTCAAGTTGGATGAGTGTCAAATTTTGGTTGGTGTAATTAATGGGAGGTAGATGAGTGTTAAGGGCTGCAATTGATCACAGGATGGTGTGTCTCTTAGTCTGGACCATTATTTAGCCATGAATGATCTGGTTGTTCCTGGAAGTTTGACTATCTCTATGTACATCCTTGTATAGCTTTCATTTATTTATTTATTCATTTTATTATTAAGTAAGTAAATTTCTTTGTCATTGCTTTAACTCAAATGTAGAGTTGTTTTCCTGGATTCATGTATTTTCTTTGTATTCTTTGCTCATTTTTTTCTGCAATTTTGTACTTACAAAGCTTGCCCGTTTAGCTTAGCCTTTCCATATTGCTGCAACTCCTATTGATTTCTGCTCTTAGAATTGTGATGCTTGTTGCGTTTTTTGAAGTGAAATGATAACGAATATATTTGGCAGGTGCTACGATGCTGAGTCTGGTTAAAAGTTCAATTGGTACCAAGTTTACAAGTCAATTTGGAAACCTAATTGCTGTGAGTATTCTTACCCATATCTGATCTCATATTTGATAGTGGATAGGGACAATCTGATATTGTGTTTTGAACTGAAAAATGATTTTCTAAGTTTTACTATTCTAGTCAACGACTATCATCATTATAAATATTATTAATATGTTTGCAAGACAAATTATGTGATCCTGACTTGAAGAAATGTATGGTGGGCGTCCCATCGTCAGCTTGGTGATCTACAAGAATGAGCCTAGCCTTCAATTGATGATTTGCGAAAGGGCGATTTAGATAAAATTTTTTCAGGGAAAAATGATTAAGAATGATATAGAGCAACCTCTCAAAAGGAAAAAGAAAAAAAAGAAAGAAAAAAGGAAAAAAAAAAAGAAGAGCGGAATGAAGCACTGCTGCCATCGAAAGGAAATCGACAATTCTGTATGAGTAGATTGTCCAAATCATGATTGTTTTTAGTGAATTCTCTCAAACAGTGGGTTCCATCAGGTCAATTGTACCACTGAAACATCAGTGAAAAATGTATTAATTTCTGGCTGGAGGATGTTGTGCATATCTCTGCGTCAACAGTCATACAATATATTTGCTTGCAATGGCCTTTCTGTACTCTTTCCTATTGGTTCACTCTTTCATCAGATAATTCTAATACTGAAGTGGCATGTTTTAGGATATGGCACTTGAGGCTACAACTACAGTTAGTGTGGACCTTGGTCAAGGGTTGCGCGAAGTGGACATTAAGAAGTACATAAAAGTCGAGAAGGTTCCCGGTGGTCAGTTGGAAGATTCTAAGGTTCTAAAAGGAGTTATGTTTAACAAGGATGTTGTTGCCCCTGGAAAAATGAGAAGGAAGATTGTAAACCCGCGCATTATTCTTCTTGATTGCCCTCTTGAATATAAGAAAGGAGAAAATCAGACGAATGCAGAGTTGGTTAAAGAAGAGGATTGGTATGAACTTTCCTGTTACCCAACAATGTTATTTATTTATTTTTAGCATGTTGTTTACTATGGAAACTATTTGTGCATCCTTCGTCTGGGGAAACTATTTGTGCATATGCCTTGTTTACCTTTGGGATTTCTTAGGTTGGAGTCTATATGCATTGACATTTTTAATGAATGGTATTAGCCGTTTCACTTGGGAGATTAGTGATTATGGTTATCAGTCGAGGCCAACCTACACCTTCCTCATGGATGGTTTGGTTATTAAAAAGTTGTTGTTATTGGCTATTCGAAATTTGATGTTTAGTAATGGTTTGACTATGAAAAAGTTGCTGTTATTGGCTGTTTTCAAATTTGATGTATTTATTATTATGGACTATTGCTATTGGATTATGGGTCAGATATTAGTTCGTCTCGGCATAGTTTTTTTGTCATGGCTAACCCGTGAGGGTAATGTACTAATTGGAGTCTTTGGATCCGTGACCAAATGGCCTAATCATGGGGTTTTCAGGGTTGATATTTAATACGTGGAATTGAGCTCACACTGGATCCAAAGTCTACTCTTCCTTTCATTAGATGATAATGAAAATTGTATTCATTATCATACCTCTCATAATGTGGCTAATGGGGACCCCCAAAAAAATTTCCACCAGTTTTTGGTATTGGGGGTGTGGTACTGCATAGAAGAAAAAATATTTGAGGGAGTTGTCTGTAAAAAGGCAGTAGGAAATTAAAAAAAAAAAAATCATTGAAGCATCTTTCTAGCGGACTACATGTAACAAACAATTGGCATGACTGCTTAATGGTTTTAGCTCCTGTGTAAGGTGTCAAAGGAAGGATCAATGCTGACTCTTTTATATAGTTAATAGGAATTATCCCTTGTCTCATAATAGTTGTCTTAATTTCTCACTTCCCTTGACATCATATGCATCTCTGTTAGACTACTGTAATTGTTGCATAATAAAAATTTCACACATCCCCTAACTGAAGACCATAATCAGTTTGCTTATTCTGAATCACCAGGAGTTAGTATTTTTGCGAACAGGGCTTTAGCTGCTTTGTTGTGCATTTGGGATGGAGCAAAAGTTGGAAATCAAATTAGCTGGTAGTTCTGCTAGTGATCAAATATCAACTCTGGACAACTTTACTGGCTTGGGGATGAAAAATATTCCACCTGATTGCATGATCATCTGAGCCTTATTCCCTCAGTGGGATCAACTTTATGAGTTCCACGGAGGATATGTGAAACATATTCCAGCTAATTTAGTTTCCAATTTTCATAATGCCTTAAACGCATGATGGCATGGACAGTCATCATTTCTGCATGAATATTGGGACATCATAATTTGGCATACATCTAGGTTCCTTACTGAGTTTAACCATAGGTCTTGCATCTGCTCATTAACTGCTAAGCCATTTACAGGGGAGTCTTGCTGAAGATGGAGGAAGAATACATTGAAAACCTCTGTACGCAGATTATAAAGTTCAAACCTGACTTGGTAATCACTGAAAAGGGACTTAGTGATTTGGCGTGCCATTATTTGAGTAAGGCTGGGATCAGTGCCATCAGGAGATTGAGGAAGACTGATAACAACAGGATTGCAAAGGCCTGTGGAGCTGTCATCGTCAATAGACCAGAGGAACTTCAAGAATCTGATGTTGGAACAGGGGCAGGGCTTTTTGAGGTTAAGAAGATCGGTGATGAATTCTTTTCATTTATTGTTGACTGCAAAGACCCAAAGGCATGCACTGTTCTTTTGAGAGGTGCCAGTAAGGATCTTTTAAATGAAGTGGAGAGGAACTTGCAGGTAGGTTGTTATTCAGTATGAAGGTTAATGATCCTTTGGCTAAAGATAAAAAATTTCTTTGTATAAAAGGTCCTTATATTGGAGTTTTATGTTCTACATGTTTTGACCAGGATGCCATGTCCGTAGCACGAAACATCATAAAAAATCCGAAACTTGTGCCTGGTGGTGGTGCTTCAGAATTAACTGTGTCTGCAACACTGAAGCAGAAGAGTTCCTCCATTGAAGGCATCGAAAAGGTAAAATAACTTCTCGCATCTTTCATGTGCTTCAGTTAATGAAACAGAGAGTTTGTTTGGATGCACTCCAGATTACGTTCAATTTGATTGGTTTGTCAGAATTGATAATTGCCTGATCCATTTGCTCTTTGGGAGACTTGTTGCCTCAAAGTCCACGTCAGATGGTAGTTCTCTGGAATGATGATTATTTGGGGTGCCTATTAAGATAAGGCTGAATATCTGCATCTATTGTTTCTGATTGGTGCTTCATGTCCAACACACACCACATAAGCTCTCCCATAATGTCAATTTGCTTGTTCTGTGGTACAACCAAATGATGCACCTTTATCCTGTGAAATACTGATAACATAGAACCATTTTTGCACTGTAAGATTGTAATTTTTCTTTTTTTTGTTTCTTCACCTTTTTTATTTATTTTATTTTATTTTATAGTGGCCATATGAAGCTGCAGCTGTGGCTTTTGAGGCTATCCCACGAACCTTGGCACAGAACTGTGGGGTTAATGTAATTCGGACAATGACTGCATTGCAAGGAAAGGTAATAAAGCTTAACTGAATCTTAGTCGTTCATATTTTACATATTTTTCATGTCCGTGTTGGAAGCGACTCTTACCACTCGGTGTTGTGATATTCAGGAAAGTTTGTTGAATTACTTCTCTTTATCTAACATTAGTTCTTTTCTACAGCATGCAAATGGAGAAAATGCATGGGTTGGCATTGATGGGAACACTGGTGAAATCACAGATATGAAAGAGCGGAAGGTGTGATTACATTTCCTTGTTTTAACACAACCTCCCTTTAGTTGGCGTAGAAGTTTTGAGCATTTGATTTTGTCATCTTATCAGCCTGACAGATTGGGATGGCAATGGGTCAGGTTAAATGGGCGACCCAAATCCTTGGATGGGTGTGGGTTTACAGATTTTGGCCCGAGCTGGGTGCTGGCTGGGTTTGGGTTTTGGCTCTCTTGACCTTCCCATTATATTACTAATTTATATTATTTTTATATAGTATGATATGAAAATTTTATGTAGCGGAGTTTGTATTGGACATCTGAAACAGTGGGTGTGGTCAGGTTGCAAGTTTCATGGACCCCATTAGTGGAGGAAATATATATATACATATTCATTTATTTTTTATATAAAAAATAACTAAAAGACAACCATATTGAACTGAACCTGTCCCACATCTATCACAGGTCAGATTTCACATCATATCATGAACCTGTTAATGGTACAGGACAGGACTGGTATGAGTTGAGGCAGGTTTGAGTTACCTCAACCCATAATGAAATCTGAACAGTTGCCATACCTCTTACAAATGTATGAGGCTCTACTTTTTGGTGATCCATAAAGTGCTGTGGTGGACGGCTCTTCATGGACTTGAGATGGTTTGTGTTCACTTCTGTTGGCATGATTTCTTACTATCGAATTTTGCCTCACAAGATGTGGACTTTTGTCTGTAATTGCCCTTTGGTGAGCCACCATTTGAGCAACTACCATCTGAATGAGCAGAGGGTATGCCAATTACATGATTGGATCCCTTTGTATGCTCTCCTTACTGCTGTCATAGATTTTCTCTGCATTTTATGTCTACAAGGGACTGTTCCAAAATTTCAAATGCCTTTATGTGCGGGCCTGATCTATTCATTCTTTCTTTGCTAATAATTATTGTTTAAAAAAAAACCAAATGATGGGATGCATAAATATACAGTTCCCAATTCTTACGTGTTGGGTCTCTCCTGTGTGTGCGCACACTATGGTGGAAACTCAACTCATGTACTCTTTAACTCACACGCTGACATTCCGAACTCCTGTACTCTTTAACTTACACTCACGTTCCCTTCCAGCTAAACAGACTGTTTCTCTTGGTCTAGCATCCAAGCTGCTTGTATTGTTTGGCAGTGATATGCTTAGGATGTTTTCTCGAGTACTTGAGATTCATTTTTTATGTTTTTCCCCTTTCAGATATGGGATGCTCACAATGTGAAGGCTCAGACCTTCAAGACGGCTATTGAAGCTGCTTCCATGCTGTTGAGGATTGATGATATAGTGAGTGGGATCAAGAAGAAGCAGGCTCCTGGATCAACCCAAGCTCCAACAAAGCCTCAAGTTGAGGAGGAAGGAGATGCAGATAATGAACAAATGATTCCAGAGTAAGGACGTGAGAATTATTCCACAACAGTTCTTTGCTTTGCATTGTAGGAGTCTGCAGTGTTGTGGTTAGCTTCCATGAAGCATGGGTTTTATCAAGCGACGGTGTCTGGTGTGCTCAACAAATTTTGGTTCCTGGGCAGAGTTTGTTGCTTTTTTGGGTTTACTTTTCATGAACTGTAGTAGATCACTTGTAAACAATTCTTCCTTGAGTTGCTATAGTATAGAACCATGTGTTAAGGTTTAACCATCTTAATGGGTTAATTGCATTTCTTGAGACACAAATGTCAATTTTAAGTTCCGATGGAAGGAATTTGGCAGGGGAATATGAACTTTCATATGGGAACTTGTAACTTTAAGCAGAAGTGAATGATTAATGCTTGGGAAATCTAACAAATATAAATATTCATGTTGTATTTGGCATATTCTTTTCAGCATGTTTGGGTCTTTAACAAGGGTCAGTCAGCACATCTGGTATTACGAAGAAGTTGATTACATGTAGCAACAATGCCAACTAGCTGGACTGCCACCGGCATGCACTTTTCACTTGGCTTACCCTGGTTACTCTTCAGTAGTGGTGATACATGATGATTAATGGTTCCACAAAATTGCAGGTTTCCGTCTTTAAGATGAAAGTTGAGACAAACTCGGCAAGAGAAAAAAAAATCAAAAGAAGGAAGAAGGTTTTTCTTTTCCTATTCTTCTTGAGTTACTGACTTATGAGATGCCTGAATTTTCCTGTTCGAGCTGTTGGTAGGCATTGTGTCAACACTATTGCAGGAACAAGTTCCTCAGATTGCAAGGCTGCTTTTCGGCACTAGGAGAGAATTCTGTGATAGAAAATTTGTTCTAATGTTTGTGCAGCCCATTGTTCTGCTTCTGAAGAATTTGATAGCGGATTTCAATTTCTTATGGGAGCAGCAGGAATCAACATTAATCTTTGAGCACAAAATCCATGCCTTGAACAAATGAGTTAGGAATATATCTGTAGTCATTCAAAACTTGAATGTCCTAACAGAAAATTGTTTTTGAATGTAATGTTCACGTGCACTCGATTGAAGTAGTCTCGAGGAATTGAAGGAATTTGAGATCATCTGCAAAAGGATTTCTAAGTTTTTGGCTATCAAACGAAATCTTAATGGTTTTTCATTTTTCTTTTCTTTTTTGGTCCGGGTGGCATTGAATTTTAGGAATTATAGGAAAATATCTGTTTGCACCAGGGTGGTTATAATTGAAGAAATGAAGGTGAAGATTTACAAATCACCATCAACTTCCCTTGGTGGGAAATGATTTCTGGACATGACTTTCGTAAACCAAAATCTAGTAATGTCTAACTTGCGTGGCTACATTTATGCCCTATCTTCGGTATTCAAAACCATCAAAGAACGAGTCAAGCCTTAAGCTAGTTTTGTTAGCAGGTGGGGTTTCTCAAATTTGGTGTCATGCATTGTTTCTGTTTTCAAAAAACAGTATAATCCAAGAATGTTTTCCTTGTGTTCTGGGATATACTTTTGTAAAAGCAAATTCGTTTTATTTCCAAGAAATGTGACCATTCTTTTTCTTTTGGGGCATGTTTGGTAACAACATCATCAAGGAAAGAAAACATAATTTCGAAGATATCTATTTTTTCTATGACTTAGGATATTTCTCTATGACTTAGGATATCTCTCGTTAGCTCAACCTTTGGCCTTCAGCTTGGGGTTTACCCGATTTTGACGAGCAAGAGCTATTCCCTTTGGGGTACATGCATGGCTTCTTCCAGGGTATCTATCAATATTCATGTTTGGTGCCAGCAAATCTTCGATAATTCCCCACTTCTTATGATTCTCATATTCTACAATCCCCCATTGGATTTTTGAATCATCTCATCCGAAAGAAGGGATATAAGAGGATAAATCCTCACCCGAAAGATAGGGGTGCTTATGGGCTTGGGCGTTGGGCCAAACCTGCTTGGATTAGGCTTTTAGGGCATATTTAATAATTGGGCTGAGCTTAAATTAAGTGATAGAAGGCCCCAAGCGCAATCCGATATGTTTAAGGAATGCATGTAATTTAATTTAATTAGTATAAATAATTGCTAACATGTGCAAAATTGATAAAAAGCCGGATTCATCCGGCCTAACTAGTTAATGGGTTGTGGCTCGGGCTTGACTTTTATGGCCTGTGTCCAGTTTGGGTTGTGTTATGCTAGTGTTTCTAAAGTAGTAGGGTCGGTCTTGGATATACCTTAGCTTGGCCTGGTCCATGAACACCTCCACAAAAAGAGTGCACACAACTTGTGAAAATTCTAAGTCATTTCATAGTTCTAACTAAACATAGAATAAGAGAAATCATCAGCTATAAAATTCTTTATGAAGGTTTTTCATTTTCTAGGGGTAGTGGAAAATTGTGAAACTGTAAATTCCTCACCTCTTACCAAATATGCCCTTAGGTATTTGACATGAAAAAAATCCCTTAGATGGGTCCTATACTAAAAAAGATTATGTAATTTTGATGGCTCCATATTATTTCTCAGGGTCTAACGTTAATGTCGCTTATTGTTCCTAAGGGTTCAATTGGTAAAAATTTGAAAAAGGTAGAAATTTGGAGAAAGAGGACAAAGAAGAAAAAGGAAGAAAAATAGCAAAGGAAGGAGGATTAAAGGATGCCCCAAAAAATGAAATCTCTAAATTGTCTGCCTCGCAGTCTCTTTCTCTACTGAGCAAGGGCCCAAGCACAAGCGGATTACAAAAGAGCAGCAGTCAGCGATGTTAAAGTGGCTGAAATGTGACTACTAAAAGCCAACATGACTTTTCAAATGATGTCTCTACCACAGCTTTCTTTGAAGCATTACTCCTATCTCCTTGACATATCATCAAGTGTGCGCACGTGGAAAGCACTTCTACAGTTGCACTGCCATTGGTGGAGTCACTCTTACCAGTTTGCGGTTGCAGTATATATTATGATGAACAACTTACGAGAAGGGGCAATGTATGCATTCATTCTTTGTCCTTTATGCAACGAATGCAATCAGTGCAAAAGGGGGCTCTCTGTTCATTGCCCTTAGCTTCGTTGAACTTGGCTCTTCTTTTGTCCCTTAACTGGTTATGCATAGTTCTGTGCAGAAAATTACACAAAATAGGGACCCAGAATTGGAATAGACCCACTACTGAGTGGAGTCATTTCAGCAACGTCAACGTCCCTGACTGCTGCTCATTTGTAGTTTGCCTGTGCTGGCCTCCACCTCTTATTACGTGGAGACCGCAAAACAGAAAACTCAGGTCTTCAATTTTTTAGGATCTTGGAAGGTCAATATGTCCCACGCTCAAACTTAAATCTGGAGGACATATTTGTGCAATGCTAAAATTCTCTAGCATTGGGAATTTCTGTTTGGTTGAGTTTTTTACTCTCCGCACAAGAAGTTAAGAGCAACCTGAGATATCTTATAACAAAAAAGATAAATTTAAAAATTATTGATTTTGTGCAGCTTTTTATACCTCAAACACTGCACCAAAAAAAAAAAAAGTGGCTAGCTCAAAAAGTGCAAATGTGAAAAGAGAATTCCACAATATAGAAGAAAATTATATATATATATTTACTCTAGATCCTTCTCTATCTCCTCAATTGTTTGCAATGTCAGAAGAAAAACTCTTGACACAGACTCAACTTGCCCAATACAAGGTTATCTAACTCAAATCAATCCAACGTGGTGCTCATCTTTCAAATCAAATCAAATCAACATAGCGCTCATGTTTCGAAAGGTTAATTATAAGAAGAAAATATTCATGTGCATATGTCTCTCACCATTTTTTTTCATGAGAACTATAAGTGGGACTTACTGTATGTTTCATCTAAATAGACCACACACACAACCCCTTTGAATTGAACCTGTTTGCCAATTTTTGGTCATATTCAAATTTATTGGACCGTTAGATCAACTATGCACCTATTCGAATGGAATAAATTTGTCAGTCATGGATGAAGGGGTTAGTGATATGTGATTGGGGTCAAACTTGGTATCTAGTGGTCCCGCATGGATCTTTCTATTCCCTCCTATCTCATCTCTCTGTGGGGTTCACTATAGGGCCCACAGAGAAGTATGCACGGTCCCTTGGTGAGGGACATATGCACATGAATATCTCCCATTATAAAATATATAAACATAGATTTAAAAATATAAATTTATACTTTTTTACATGATAATAATATCGAATGTAAAAAAAATTAAAAATAATTTCAAATTAAACTTCAATTCTCATTTTGATTTATTGACTCCAAACCTCAAGCATAATTTCTTAAAACAAAAAGAAAAGAAAAAAATAAGCACCATAGTTTAAAATCCAAATTTTCCCATCGAATGAATTAGAATGCAAAACTTTATCACAATTAGGTGACTCGGGGAGAGTCAAAACAGTCCACATGCAGCATTTGCTCTCTGCCGTGTCAAGCGTGGATTCCACGCTTGAGACAAACAACAACTTGTGTGAAAACCCGGCTGCCATTGTCCACCGCACGCCTGTCGCCACTCGAAACCTCCTCCTCCTTTTCACACACACAGCAGCCCCTCCACCGCTCCCTTTCAAATCCTCTCTTCTTCTTCTTCTTCTTCTTCTTCTTCTTCTTCTTCTTATCTTTCTCTATGGATTTCAATCCTTGATCGAAGAACTCCAAGCTGCCATCGAATGATCCGCTCAGAGATGGGAGCTTTCGGCGGAAACCCTCCAATCGAATCTGCCTTCGAGCGAGATCGCAGAGCCCCGTGGAGCCCAAATAACGCTAGGATCAACGGCGGATCCGACAATCTCGCCGATCGATTCTCCTTGCTCGGCATCCGCGGCGAGCCGCCCAAGGATAATCTGCATCAGGTGATGGACGCCGTCCTAGCCGCTGAGACCACCATCAGGACCCAGGTTAGGGTTTCTTGGTTCTAGTCGTCTTCTGATGGTTGAGGTTTTTGACTCTGTTATGATGATTTCGGGGATTAGAGTGTGGTCACTGAGCTTAGATTTGATTAACTGACATCTCGATTCTGTCAATTCATGGGCCATCTTCCATCACTGCATGTGTATGTATAATCATTGTAATCTTTGTATTAGGGTGGGTGGATTAGGTTAATTCCTGAGTTCAAGGGATTTTACAATTGTAAACAGTCCAGAATGAAAAGTATGACGGCTAAATCTTCAATTCAAGTGAGATTTTCATGCTGTTTGGTATTGAGATGCCTCATTGTGATGCAGTGTTGTAGTCGTTTTTAGCAAAACCTGTTACCATTCCGAATGAAGAAGTATTTGTTGGTTGATCAGTTAAACGTTCCACATATGGATGCCGGTTCCGTCGGGCGTAGTTTCCGCCTCAGTACTTGTTGATTTAGCATTTACATATGTTACTTGATATCCTTTCACTGCTCTTCAAGGATTTCTTATTATTTCATTTCCATTGTTGCTCATTTTCAGGAGGAAGAGAACGATCGCTTGAGGACAGAGCTTACAAGGACGACTCAAGAACTGAAAAAATATGTATGCTCTGTTGTGCAGTAGAATCTCACTTGTTTTTTTTTTTTTTCATTTGGCTACATTGGACTGGTGGTAGAGTATTGTGCATCTAACTAGGATTCCTGGGTTTGACCCCATATTGTCCGGGGAAAATGAGATGCCTTGGCCACAAAGCTATCAGTGGTTTGGCAGTAGAATCTAATTTAACATTGTTCTTTGATAGACTGCTGTGGTTGGTATGATATTTCCTTAGCTGCAGTTCTTTAAAGCTGACAACCCATGGTTGGATCTGTAGTAGGGCACACTTCCTTTCATTGGGAAGACCAGGGTTCGAACTCTGGTGCTTATGTTGAATAATTGAGCGGAATTTTTTGGAAAGTGTTTTACCATTATTTATGAGGAACCCTGCTGTTTGTTTTTCGGCAGAAATTAGATGATTCAGGTGCTCAAGAGGCATCTGCAGATGGTTCATTTGATGAGCATATCCAAGGACCTTATAAAGTAAATTTCCCTGTTTCACCTGCGAGGAACGAAGAAGGTAGTTCCGCGCTGCATCCTCGAGGTACTGTACTTATTCATCAAAATCCATTTCCTAAAAATGAAGATCTTGTGTTACCGACTAGTGTGGAAATCCAGCACTATTCTGAGAGTAGCAAAGTAATTGGAACAATGAAGGTAACTCCTGGTGGGCTAGCAGGTGTTGATTACGGTGGCTTTTCTCAAATCTCTCCATCTTCAAGACCCTTTTCTCCAAGCAGGTGCTTTATGTTCAGAATCTGGAGTTGAAATCTGTTAAGTTGCAGATTTGATATTCTGTATCTCTACCAAATAAGAAATGCATTGGCATCTGTCGTTTTTATACAGATACCAGAGGGAAGAAGCATATGACCCTAAGGTTGATTTATCTGGTCAGGGGCTCATGCAGATATCTGGAACGAATAATCCAACCAGTTTTTGGAAGCAGGTACGATTTCTTATTGCATTCAACTATATCCTGTTATACTCCTCCTAACCTGTAAACCTGGTGGTGTATCAAATGTTTTCTTGCAGGATCTTGTTCTTAAGGTGAGAGAACATGAAGAGGAGATTCTGCAGCTAAGGACGCATCTTGCTGATTACAAAATAAAGGCATGGAATGCCTATCTGATCTTGTTTTCTACTTAGCTTGATATATATCAAAATTTTTTCACTCCTATAAAATTTTATTTTGACCATGAACAAATGTTAATGTCTTAATTATTGATAGGAAATACAAATACACAATGAGAAGTGTCTTCTTGAAAAGCGCATTGCAAATATGCGCATGGTCAGTAGAACCTGCTGTACTGTGTTTTTTTTTTCCTTATTGACTTGTACTTGAGATTTTCATTATTTTGATTTGGTTTTACAAGCAGGCATTTGACCAGCAGCAGCAAGACCTGGTGGAGGCTGCATCAAAATCCATCTCCTACAGACAAGATATTGTTGAGGAAAACATGCGTCTTACGTATGCATTGCAAGTACTATTCTTTCTAATTGTTGTGCTGGACTAATATGCCTTGTCTGTGAAATGAAAGGCCTTTCTCCATTCTCAGAATCCATCTACCTGAATTGTTTGTTTGGCACTATATTTAAATTCTAAAACTTAGAGGAAACTATCTCCAATCTGCTATTTTCATGACTATCAGAGTATCAGTTCTTTGAAATGAAAAAAGCAAATCATGTTTGAGATTTCTGCCGGTCAAGGGAGAGAAAGAGTGGCCAATGTTACTCTTTAAGCTGAGGCTTAAATGAATAAGCCCATTCACATGTGTAGCTATGATGCCCAGATACGAACATGGATACGGACACGGATACGAGGATCGGGGATACGACTCTGCACTTTGCAAAATTTAGGACACGGATACGGATACGGGTGTCCTAAATTCTCCTTTAAATTACATTTTAATTAATGAAATTGTCATTGTTTATGTTCAATTCTAACATTTTCCATCTTGAAAAGCAAGAAAATTTAATGAAATAAATGAAATAATGGACTTGCCAAGTAGGATATATTAAACTTATACCCCGGAAGTATTGGTGCAGTATCAGGTACCAGTACAAGTATTGTATCGGTCCGATACGGATACGTTGGGCTTATACAAGTATCTGGGTATCATAGTGTGTAGGTCTCATACCAACGGACGTTTGACACCAAAATAGGAAGAGAACAATTGTATTTTATTGAATGACTTGTAAAGAAGAGAGTGCTTCCGTTTATAATGACTGCCTAGATGAATTGAGCAAGTCCTTCACGTGATTGGTTTGATCTTTTTTCCAAATTTAAGTTACAGGGGGTTGAGCAAGTCTCCTTGATTTGTCCCTCTCTAAATAATGATAATATTGGACTCTTTTAACAACTAGTTATGATATGATTCTAAGGAAGGATTTTCACCTCTGCAACTGCGCCCTACACTCCTGCAGATTTGTGCCAGTTGTCACATGCAGCATGTGAAATTCAGAGGTGGCCCCACCTTTGGAGATGGCCCAGATGTGTGCTCCCATTGAGCACATGGTGCAGGAGGAAAATTTCCAGATTCTTAGATAGAAGTAACTTTCAGAAAACTAACTATATACTGATTTACCGAGATAAACTCAGAAAATCTTTACTGATTTATCCTCTCAAAAGACTGGGCACAATGGGCCTCCTTTGGTGTAGTATTGGGTCAGATGAGCCTTGAGCTGGCCCCTAAGTTTTTGCCCAATGAATATAGACAAGGTCTGGCCCGTGATCCAAAAATCCATTTTGGGCCAAGTCCTCTTTGGCTGCATTGTTTTGGTACTGCTTCTGCCACTACTTTTGCTAACCCATTAATCATGTTGGAGATTTTTGCCAGTTTGTTACTTCTATTACCTCCAATAATGCTTGTCACTGACTTGATTTATGGTGCCACAATTGAATTTTTACCAAATATTTCAGTAAATTACTTTTGTGAATAAAAATTGGAGATGGACTTTTAAGTTCTCACTTGTTTTTTCAGGCTGCACAACAAGAAAGATCCACATTTTTGTTATCCTTGCTTCCTCTTCTGCAGGAGTATAGTCTGCAGCCAGCTGTGCATGATGCTCAATCCATTGTTGGTAATCTCAAGGTTTGTTTGGCGGCCCATTTTCCTATGTGCAGGGTTTTAAAATGGGATGTGGGGGGCCTATTCCCCCCCAATCAAGTTAGTTGACTCGATGGGCTTCCTTTGGTCATTTGTGGCAGTGAGGAAGAACGAAGAGAAGAAGTAGGTGCAACAGCAGTAGCTACTGAGTGGGCCTAATGTGATTCGTTTGGAGGAAATCTGATATAGTGTAGGGGTGAGGAAGAGCAGCCAACAGGCTACTGTCGAAGCCAAATGCTTTGGATAGATATGCACCAGTTTTGGTCTCACACCAATGACAGAAGAACATCTTATAATAAACTCAATTGATTTCCAACTTCAATACCCAATTGAAGAAGATTACATCTCCTTATATAGACTAGTCAACCGCTATTCTAGCCTGATAACACATCCTTGGCATTGAGGAAAATCTAAGGAAAACACTTCATGTATCATAGGACTCTGCAAATTTTCTTCCTCTAAATGCCTGCAAATTTTGAAAGGAAAGCTGGAAATGTAGACTTTCCTCTTTGATGGATCTTGTTGGGCTTGGACATTCGGGTTTAATACTTAAGTTGGGGCCCATCAGTAAGGTCTGCATCAAAATCATAGGCATTTTTGATAGAGTTTGGGGCACAACCCTGTCGGGCTTTGGTTGTTGACTTGAGAGAGAGGAGTGAAAGGGGCTTGCAACAGATGGGCTTTCGATGGAGGAGAGCTGTTTGAAAGAACGCCTGACAGATGAAGAAACCCAGATCCTCATGAATTTCATACTCTGATCCTCCTGAATACAAATGGGAAAATTGTGAAATGCAGATACTTAAAGATACTTTCTTGAAGATTTGCCCATTTGAATTTCATACGCACCCTCTTTGTATTCTTCGAGAGGGGTTTAATTGAGCATCTGGGTTTTGAAGAGGATTTTATGGGGCTTGATTTCTTCAAGAAAATAAACGAGGGCTTTGATGGAGGAGAGCTGCTTGTGGAGCGGTGAGATTTGGATCTAAGCTATGCTCTCTCTCTCTCTATGTTTATATATATCTTTGAAGAAATGGGTGGCAAGAGAAAGGGAAAGGAGGAGAGCATCACTTTTTTGAATAGGAGTTTCTGACCCAACCTAACTCGATAGTGATCGAGCCTGAAGTCGATTTGGATGAATTTTTGTTAAGTAGTTAGTTTGCTGCACCTTTTGACGCCTAGGCATTTTGGGTGTATTGGTTAACAACTTGAGATAGTATCAGAGCTAACACATATCGGGTCCGAATCCGCATTTTGTGTGCAGGCGCATGTGTGCAGGGCAAAGCAGCCCCATGCTGCGTCTTGGACAAGCGTGTGATTTGAGCCCGGGTGGTGTCCGCTCGGAGAGGGAGAGGGTAATGCCTAAGCATTTGAGTGTTTTGGTTAGCAACTTGAGATTTTTAAACACTGCTTACTTTTCACATAAATGAAATTGAGAATAGGACAGATGCACTTGATGCTCAGTCCAGCGTTGGTAATTACAGTTTTGTGTTACAGTAGGCCTTTCAGGCCTTTCTACTTGTATAAATGACAAAAGGGATGCGTCAAGAACTGTTTCTTTAATTACTGTTTTTTTTCTCCTAATTTTTGCTGGTTAATTGTTTTTCTCTTTGCAGTTGTTATTTAAACATCTCCAGGAAAATCTGAGTGTTGTTGAGGTAAGATGTGTAGCAGTCTATTAATTATTTTAAAAGTTTGGCAAATTGTTTATTTTTTTATCTGATAGGAGAGTTGTGGGGCTGACCCCAACATAGTTGATGATGATGATGATATAAGAGTTGCAAGAGTCATTTGGTTTTCAAAATTGTCTGTGTAGCAACATTTTCATCCTCACATACACTTTGACAGTGTAGTTTATATTCAAAATTTACAGGCTAGGTTAACTGATTCTCAGTATCAATTAGCCCCATGGAGTTCAGAAGCATTGAACAGCACTGGTGTAGCTCCACAATCTCCATCACATTCCTTTGGTGCAGCACTGACTAAAGTATGATCAAAGCCTTTCGTATCTTTCTCTCTCTGTGACAAAATAGTTTCTGGAGTTAAGTATTTCTTTACGTGAGAATAACAACATTCTCGATTGTCTCATCTGGTATATTCTCATGCTCAGATGGCTGTTTCTTCTCATTCTGATCTTCGGACAGTAGGAGCTGATTGGGAGGCACTGGGACACCGTAGCCCTCAGAATATTTCAGTTGGAGTTGCTACAAAAAGTTTGGATCATGATAACTTAGGAAGGTCATCTTCTGAAGGAAGGTGAGCTCCAAAAGGAACTGTCCCTTATCAGAACTGTTTGGATTAATTTTATAGAGCTGTGGGCCCAAAATACAGTCCATGAGCTGGGCCAAACTTACCAAAAACCTGTCCCATGTCCTAAAGGATTGACAGCATCTCAATAACCCATGTTCTAACCTTGCCCAACAGCCCACTCTAGCTGCCAACCTGCGCATATTGTATGCAATGCCACAAGTCTCTGCCAGTTTCTTCTTTTCTTTTTATTTATCTCATATTTTTTTTAATATTAGGACTCTTTATTTAATTAGGATTACAAGTGGTAAAGGGCATTAAACGTCTAGAATCGTTAGATTAGGCCTTTTTTCTCCTCAATTTATATATGCATGTTGGGGCTGCTCCCCACCTTAGTTATCAGTCGCCTTCTATGATGGCATTTTCATTTGAGAATCTATCCTTTATGATTCTAAGTGCTTGACAAATTGCATAACCTTTCCCAAAGATATTGGTGGAACAGCGATTTGCTAGTGTGATTTTCTCTCAGAGAATGGTCTTACATAAGTTTATTGTTGTGTTTTACCTGTCATGTGGTGAGTAGCCCCCTAATCAAGTATCCAAAAGTTGTATGATATGCTGGCTAGTATAACTTTCTCACATAGAATGGTCTTAAATAGTTAGAATAGTTGTGTCTTACCTGTCATGTGGCAAGCAGCGTCCTGATAAAGTATCTAAAAGTTGTATGATATGCTGAGCTCGCAATACCTTCATTTTCTGGACCATGTGAAGTGGAGGTGCTGAGATGTTACTTTCTAGGCAACCATATAATGAAAACAATTCTTGGGAGTCGACTCTGCACTATTCTGATGGATTCAGAAACAGTAGTTGTTGGTTCTCCTATATTGGAGATAGCAACTTTAGTCTCAACTTGATGACTGATGAGGGCTTCTTTTTTATCAAAATTCCTGACAGTTCAACTTGTTATGATCTATGTTACATGGACTTGGATGCGAGTATCGGGTGTGGGTGCGTACATAAGAGTCGGATGCACGAAACCTTAAAATGAAGGATACGTGGACACGGCATGGAAGTCTCCAAAAATTGGCTACGGATACGGGGATACGAATACAAAAGTTTGGGTGTTTGACAAAAAATTACAAAATTTTATCCTTCAAAACATGAATGTGTTTTTTTTTTTTTGCTACAAATTCAGCCAAAAAAAAAAAAAAAAGGAATGACTGCTGAATCCATTTTTTTTTTTTTTTTGCCATTTCGGATATGTATGCTGCACCTACACCCAAGATACGTCCCCATTTTTGCCGCATTTGTGTATCACAGGTTATGATTCAATCTGCCACTGTGCATGTATATTACCATGATCTTGCTCCTGTCCACAACCCTGGTCATATTGTTGATTTTTGTATCATTCTTGACTGCCTTGTGACTTCTGCTGGTAAGGTGGATTTATCAACCTTACTTTGTTGTGCATAATCACATGCATGGTTTAAACCATCATCTGATATGCTATGCATTGGCTGCGACAAGCCATGTAGTGGTGCAACTAATGCACTATTTTGATTATAACTCTTCATCAGTTCATGTCCCTAATTTTGGCCATGGTGGCTGCTGACTATTTTGATCAGAACTCTGCATCAGTTCATGTCCCTAATGTTGGCCATACTGGCTTCTGCAATCAATATTATTGACTGTTACAGTTGCAATATATATTTTTTAAGTAAGCTTCCGTTTTATTTTATAGGTTTGAATTTTTAGGATCTCTAACAATGGCCTTGAAGGGGCTAAAAGTTGGACTAAAGCTGAAGATCAACATGGGGCCATTTCCTACTTGGTATAAATTGATTATCTAATCATCATTCATCACTTTAGTAAATTAAATCCCTGAGAAGTGATCGCATCTAGACTGTCCACTCTTCTTCACCTCTCCTCATTATATGAAATCCCCTTTAGTATGCATTCCTTCTTATTTAATAGCAGTTAGGCTAACTTGCTCCTAATGTAATTTAGTACCAAGTATATCTGAGTACTCTATAGAGTTTATTTGGTGGGGCCTGATAGAGACTATCACCAATATAGTACAGTGAGGAATGGAAAGGATTCATCATGGGCAAAATGAAGAAGACAAAGAGACAACATATCAAAGATCAAAAGAACTACCTCTAAAGCTCATGTGTATATTCTATCATTTCAGATAAAAGGAGACAAGCTTAGACTGACACTAAATTCTTTGGAAAACATTTTACTAGATCATTAAACTATAAAAAAAAAAAAAAGGGCGGGCCAGTGCACGAGGCTCCCGTATAGCGGGGCTTCCGTATAGCGGGGTCTGGGGAGGGCAAGATGTACGTAGCCTTACCTTTGTTTTGAAGAGGCTGTTTCCGTGACTTGAACCCGCGTCCTCCAGGACGCTACCGGTAAGCCTTTACCGTTGGGCCAAGCAGCCCTTCTATCATTAAACTACAACAGATTAAAAAATTATAGGTAAAATACTGGTATAGGACCTATAAGACATTAGGCTCCGCTACATAGCTTTATACTGTCCCCTTGTTGGAAAGAAAAAAATAAAATAAATTCTAACATTTATATATATAAAAATCTTTTTTGGGGTTAAATTAGAATTGATGCTGCAGCGGACTGAGATTCTACTTATTTCCACAATGTATTTTCTTTTCGGGATGATTGTGATTCTGATGTAGGACAATATGAGATCTAACCTAACATGAAGAGATCATATCTAAATGAACAATTAAACTTCAGTTATATCAACCCAAATAAATTAAAATAATGGATTTCAAGTAAATAATAGATCCACGGACCAAGATGATCTCATAGATCCTGCAGTAAGCCCTTTCTTGGTATATAAAATAGTAGGATCTTAATGGAAGATAGAACTTCCAGATTGCTTAGGGCCAGTAATACACATCCAATGCTTTGGCAATGGTCTGAAGGGAAGATCTATGATGGTAAAACTCAGATCTAGTATTTTCAGATCTAAAAGAGATCCAGATCTAACAAAAGTTCAGATCTGAAATAAGTTTCAGATCTAGGATGGTTTATGGTTTAGATCTGAAGTTTGGTAACCAGGGGATTCTAGATCTGCAGGGTTCAGATCTGGGTAGTTTAGATCTGATAACAATACCGGGTTGGCTCTAGATCTAAATGGGAATAACCAAAAATGCTCTTGGAAAGAAGAAAAGTGGAAGAGCTATTGATACCTTTATTGGGTTCTCACCAAACTCTGAGCCGGAGGCGTTAGAAGAAATCTCAAGAGAAATGTGGGCTCAAGAGACTCAAGGAAGAAGAAGAAAAACTTCTCTTTTCATTCAATGTTTTCTCATCACATAACATAAGCATAAGAGTACAAGAAAGGTCTTAATATAGCCCTAATGATGACATCATCACAACTAAGACAATAAAATAAAATAAAAACAATTTGAGCCAAGCCTTGGGAGTCGTGTGCATGGGATGTGTGCACGAATCCCAAGGTGAAAGCCTTTTTTTTTTTTTAAAAGTTGTGGACCCCTTTTTTATTACTTGTGTCTTTAATAAAACAAAAACATGGGTCCCCTTCTCTTCTACTAAAGCTCTTTTATGTGCTTGGGCCCCTCTAAACAAAACAAATGAACTCTTTTATTCCTCACATGTGGGTTTCTCAATGTGGGGCCTTCAAGACAATTCACATGGGGCCTTCCTCAAAATCTAGCTGTCGAATGTCCTCGCAATGACGGATCAATGGTGGATTTGTAATTTCTTGGCGATCAAAACCTGGATATTGTTCATCCTTCCAAATTAAGGTATGGTCTGGTGTCCGGCACCCTCTTCTTTGATACACTTTGTAAGAACGAGAGGGATCAAACCTGATGTCCCCATCAGATTCCCTCACAACTGTGATTTCAAACCTTGATCAGTCAGCCTCCCTTCTTGTCTTTGTAGGAATTAATACACCATCCCAAGTGATGAAAGTTTCTCATGCTCTAGAATTTGAATCCTAAATAGTTGGTAGCATCAATTTAATTTAGCAAGAAACTTGAACACCCTTTTACCAAAAAGAAACTCGAACACCCTCTTGCTTTCTTGCCTGCATCACACAGTTCACTACCATCCTTGGTACAATGAGTTATAATGGGTTCACAACAATCCAACTCTTCCCACAAGGCTAGAAGAGTTGAATAATAGGCAATATTGGTCCTTTCTCCTGCACTGTGCAAGCAATTTCTTGATGCAGTTGACCTGTCTGGGCAATATTATTCTTTTGGGATTGTGTTGATTGTCATGTTTCAAACTTCCCTGGCAGAGTTCTTATGCCATATCCCATTACTAAAATAATTCTTATACCATAACCCACTGTTAAACCTTCCTCATAATTTAGGTTCCTGGACTCGTATAAAAAATTATTAGCCTCGTTACTGGGGTATTTGGTATCAGTGGACACAGGTTTAACCATTGGTCCATTCATATAATCTCATTTTCCTTTTATCCCAGCGAAATTTTCCCTAGATACAGGCATGGTAGAGTATTGATCTCCTTCAATTTAATATTTGCAATCTGAAGGATCAAATTTCTAACGTCCAAGACTCTGTAGCTGTTCCTCACAAGGTCCACTACTTACTGTGGACATGAAGAGGATTCAAATGTTCCTCACAAGTTCCACTATTTACTGTGGACATGAAGAGGATTCAAATGTTCTATGATACGTATTCCCTAACTGTTACATGCAGTTCTTTAAGGAACAGATGTTTTGACTGTAGATTGATTGTAAGGAAAGGTCTCACTGTCGATCCTCTTACTATAATGCAGTCATTCGAATTTAATTAAGTAATAAAAAAAACCCTTTAAATATTCCATTCAACAATCAAGAAATAGAAATCAGATTTGAACTAGAGTCCCTAGGAATGAAACATCGCCTTTGTGTCTATCCTATGTAGCATTTATTCTTGATTTTTGTTGATTCTTGTTTTGGGGTGTCATAAGTCATAACATACAATTGACTATGGATTTCCTCATGCAGATTCTAGAAAACTGTTTTTTCTTTTTTTTTTTTTTTGGAATTTTTGTGTAGCATCCATGGAAAATCAGTGCTGTAGACTTTTGCTTTTCCACACGAAAAATCGAACCTCTTGTTTTTCCAGCCACACCAAACAATGGAAAATCTTCTTTGTTCCCCAGTTTTTCTGGGGAAATGTGGCTGCACAAACAGGAATAATTTATGGAAAAGGCCTCGAGTTACCAATGAAATAAAGGAGCAAAATCCAACTACCACAAAGAATTTATGTTTTTTCAGAAAGAAGAAAGATAACCTCGAATGATTCTTGAACAAGATTTTCAGCCTGCAATTTACTTGTTTCCATGAGAAAGGAAAGGGGAAAATTCTCAATAATTTTTTATTTATAGGATTTCTAAATGGGATGTGGAAATCAAGAAAACCAGATGACTGGACCTTTTATAGAAAATGCGTACTATGTCGTAGTTTAATAGAAGACAAACTTCCCCTCCACATTACTAAAGTATGTCAACTAAAACTTCTGATAACTTTCTCTTTTAATCTTCTAATTATGGTAGGATTTCTCTTCAATCCTACCATAATTATGGTAGGATTGACGAGAAATTAAAACAGCTAAGCTTCTGTCCTATACTGAAACCACAGTCGGATTGTAGGACCTACCAGGTGGGCCTGTTGGTTCTTGCTGCATTTGTCTTGTGATTCAGGCCAGACCATAGATCGGCCAACCTGTTGGGTACAATCCATAAGCCTACCATTTAGGAATAATATTAAGTAGTTCAATCCTACCATAATTATTGTGATTACTATTAGTGAGTTCTTATTTTGTTTAGGCTTATTCTAATATTATGAAGTTTTGTTTCTTAGGGTCTAAGCCAACTCCTCTATATAAGGATGATTAGGCATCTTTGTAAAGACAAACATTGCTTATTATCAATAATGTTTGAGTTATGGGAGTTTTCTCATTGGTTCTGGTTTTCTACTCATTGTGAGTATGCCTTAGTGGTTGAATCCTTCTTTGGACTCTATCAATCCTTCGGGAGATTGGTCTATTTTCCGATTGTGGATCTAGGGCTGCATCATCTTGGCTTGGGCAAGGCCTTCTGGGATTTCAGATGGACCAGACTTGGACTTGACAAGATCTAGTTGGTCTGGACCCTGCTTAGCAGGCTTGGGTCTTGAAATTATCAAATTCTCTGTACCTATTATATGAAAAACGCTTTAAGATATCTCAATCTCATATTTTGTGATGATTTGTATCATACTTTGAGGTGATCACAAACCTAAGTTGATTATGTGAGATCTCTCAAGATGATGCCGATGGAGAGTGTGATGGTCCTTCTCAAGTAAATGGTAATCTGTAGTCTCTACTCTAAACAGCTGCAGTATTTCATGTGTGGTCTTGACACATCCAAGCGTCTTCAGTGGTTTGAAGTTCTTTTAGTGTTGAAAGCTGCTCCAGCCTCTGTGAATAATTTCTCATACATGTGTCTTCTGATTGGACAAGGCTTTCATGACAACAGTAACAATGCTGATATAAATTGCGGTGTAACATTAGATTTTATTATTTCCATGTGTTTTTGTCTTAGTCTTTTTTTCATGAAATTATACTTCATTCTTCAAATCACTTTCTTTTATTTATTTTGGTTTGCTTGGTCGGGAGCTGAGCATTTGAAAAGAAAGTGGGTGACACTTTTATTCTGTCATCAAATGTGTAGAATTGTTCAGAGGTTCATATGCTGGTTGTTTGTAGCTAGTTTGCTATAAACATTTTAATGGCTATAAGCATATTTGTATTATTCAATTGATGACATCGAATGTGGTGCTCATGTCAATATTTCTGTCTTAACTCCAGAAATTCTGTACGACAGCCTACGGTCACACAGGGTAATTTGCAAGCTTTCCATTTTGGTGAAGAGAATTCTAGACATTCGGCTTTCAGTGACCTTGTTAGTGGCAATGAAATAGATGATCCTGAAGCAGTTGGATTCCGGAATGTGAGAGAACCCTCAGTTCATTGGGGTTCTGGAAGTCCTTATATGACACCTGCACTTGATGATCTCAACTCCTCTCTTTCTCCTTATTTGCCACCAGTACTTGAAGAACCTAGTTCCTCTTTTTCTGAAGGTAAAAAGCTAACTGAAGCCTTTAGCTATTAGTTATTTGCTCTCTGTTTCTCAATGAGGATGCAATGGACAGCGGCAGAAGACGATCCTTTACCAGCCATCAAAGATCTTCAGATAACAGGTGAAGCTTTTCCAGGAAGAGAAATCCTAGCATGTGGATATTCTATTAATGGAACAACAAGTTGCAACTTTGAGGTATGTTATTGCGGATTCTGGTTGTAGAGGTACTTGAATATATGTTCACATGCCTGATGTGAGAGAGTACTTCCATTGGTTTTCCATTGAATATTATTCACAGTTGTGGCTTCTTTTTGCACTACCAGTGGGTACGCCATTGGGAAGATGGGTCTGTGAATTACATAGCTGGTAATCATCTTGTATATATTGTTTTTCTTTGACTTTTGAGTGTTGCTCTTACCTTGACATCTGGCCTCTAAAAGTTACCGTGAAAACAGGAGCAAAGCAACCTGCATATTTGGTTACTGCTGATGACGTTGATTCAAGTCTTGCAATTGAAGTCCAACCCCTGGATGACAGAAAGAGGAAGGTATTTCAGTTGCTTAAGTCTATTGAATATGACGTTCCTGTGTAAAGATCTATTTTCTTTCCATTTCTTTATATTTAACCATATTGTCTGTTTTGAACATGTCACGTGTGCTGATGAAATTAGAAGCAACCATTAAAACTAGAACTAAAAATAATGATTTACCGTAGAATAAGAATGCATGGTTATCAAGTATGATGTTTGATTGTAATGATGTCAATGGTGTATAACATATTCATCAATGATACGTCTATATGAGATATTACTGATGGAACCTTTGATCAAAAGAAGCACCATCTTTAGATTTGTGTGTGTGTGGCTAAGTTGGACTACTGGTTGGGGTGATGCTTTAAACTTGAGACCCAGTGATTGCTTGACCCCTGGGTATTTGTGTGATACTAACGTACCAACACCACTAAACCATGAGTGTGTTGGCATCTTTAGATGACTTTGTTGATGGAGTACTAGTTGCAACCTACAACAAGAAAGTGGAGACTGGATGTATTATTTTAAGGCGATTTCCCAAGTATAATGTTTTAGAGGAAAGTTTGGCTGTGAATGGTTCTCAAGCTTCTAACTTGTGGACTCTTCACTTGGAAGTTGGACCCACGTTGATGTATGACGATTGTGGAGTTAGGGTGGAATTGGTAGCTATTGATAGGATTAGGGGCATATAGAATATTGGCATAATCTTGTTTCTTGAGGATTGCAACCATCTAAGTTCAGCAGTTATTTTGGCACTCATAAACTATTTTACTTTAAGTCCTTTGATGATTATGAACTTACAATAATCTGATAATACAATCAAAATAATGTGGCCGACCTTTGATCCATAGAAAAAGCTCCCAATCAGACCTTAACCTGGTGATTGTCATGCATCAAGGTGGGTCTTGTGGAATGGTGTGCGAGTATGAAACTTGCAAACCATTTCGAGCCACTCATAGAAGCTCCACACATTGTTGTCAATTTTGAGTCTTCTATGTTGACTTATGAAATGGTTTTTATGTTTTAACTTTCATTCTACATACTGCTCAGAAAGTGAGAAAAAAAATTGTATATTTAATTTATGGAATTTAATTTAGGTTGGGTTTCTCCAACATGACTCATGGTAAAATAGTTTCACTTGATAGATTTTCTTTAAATTTTTCATGGATATATGGGTGCCTGTTTGGATTTTCTTCTAATCCTCTTATAAAATTACAGGGTGAACTTGTTAAAGTCTTTGCCAATGAACATAGGAAGATAACATGTGGTAAGCTGCCCCACTTTTTTTATTTGAAAATTGTTGAATGAGAATGCGGTGTTCTTGTTCTGTGTGTGTGAGGTTTTTTTTTTCTTTTTTGGTGTTTGAATAACTTTCAGTCCTTATGCGTAAGTGAACTAGTGCAGGGAAGAATAATAGCCAACGTGCTAATCTCCAAGCCAAAAAGCTTAAGGATAGGATGTCTAGGTGCCTTACCGAAGACAATAAATCGACTCTCAACTGAGAAAGATCTCAAATTCTTTTTCAATATCAATGTTCCGTATCCCATGAGGAGGGATTACATATTTATTTATAACTAAGATACTTTCTAACTAAGGAAATAATCCAATTCAAATCAAATAAGGAACCCTAAACCAAACATAATATGAACTTCTAAAAATAAAAGAATCCTAATAAACTTAAAATCCTAGAGAACAAAAAATCCTATAATAATTGTAGTTGGAAATTCTTCATTGGGCTTGGATCCAATGGGCTGGCCAATCATGGATCTAGCCTGCATCAATTCTCCCTCTCTTGGAGGAGAACTCGTCCTTGAGTTTTATAAATGTCCACTTGGGTCGAAAATCATTCGAACAAACTTCCATGTCGCTGGTTGAGCATCATGTTGAAGATATGCTTTGAAAGCAGGATCGGATCTTCTATTCTACTCAGAAGTAGGTTAGAGGCGTTGCGTCTTCTGATGGCTGCGTGTATCTTGACTATGTGATTTGACTATTATATGCTTTAATTGTAGACTTTGTAACAGGATAGCATAATTGTTGATTGGCATTAGTTGATCTTTGAAGATGAAATCAATGTGGTGCACTTTGATCAATGTGGACACTTCTTGCGAACCTATTGGAGCAATTGATTTGCCTTTCGATGATTCGATTGGCTATGTTGAAATTGGTGATTCAATGATATCCATTGGAGTATCAGCATTGGGCACAAAAAGAATTGTGGGTTCCTTGTCTTCTATATTTGTCGAAGTATCATCCATTTGAGGAATGCTACATGATGTTTCATCTGATTTTATCACGGTGTCTTCCATTCTTTGATGTGTTTCTTCTTGTTGCTCTTCCTTTGGCTCTTTAGTTGAAGGTGATAGTGTAGATGGGGATGTTGCCGATCACAATGGAACGAGGGAAACACACCATGAACATTGGTGTAGGTGGGATCGTCGAAATATGTGTTCAATACGAATAGCTTCCTTACATGCTTCATGAACATTGTGGCAGGGTTTCATCTTCTAAAGGATGGTTGGCTTCAGTCCCTTGATAAAGCAAGTCAAATCATGCAGCTTATTCTGTTCCAAGTTACAAACTTGGTAGAGTCTTGAAAATTGAGTCAAATATTCATAAACTGTTAAATCTGCCTATCTGAGATTGAGAAATTGTTCAAAGTAGATCTTATTTGCATAAAACCAATCTCCATATTGATACTCATACACCATTTTTTGAAAGTCATCAGATGGTCCAAAGATTTGTATTTTGACTTTACTGTAAGAAATTCAAAATCTTCTTAATTCTCAAATTTGACTGACCTAATGGCTTGATCTTGTTGACAGAAATAAACACTTCAAGATGGATCGTGAATTGGAGTTTTAATGGCCAAGATATCACTCCTTTTGAGAATCAACTGATGAGATTGAGCACTGAGAAAATTTGTGATTTGGATGGGCCCACTTGTAGGTCTTTTTTTTTTTTTTTGGGTTGCTGCATCGATTGAGAAAGGGAAAAGGGGTTTTGGCCCCTTTTCGATTGCAGCTTGGACTCAAAGGATGGGGAGGAAAGAGGAGGGCGAGGGGCATTGCTACTGGGTGGACGACGACGACGACGACGGTTGACGATGAAGCTAATGATGATGGAGAAGGCGCTCGGCGACCGGTACAGGTATGTATTTTCTTTGTCTATTGTTGGTTCTCTCTCTCTCTCTCTCAACAGTAAAGGGATGGTGGTTTAGGGGTTTTGGAGGTCCGAGAGGGAGAGGAGGCTCGGGGATGGTTTCTGTGAGGGGAGATGGTTTCAGAAAGGGCTTTAGGGTTCTGGGAAGGGGCGAGTGTTTTGCGAAGGGACGGGACTGGTTGGGTGTGGAGGGGGGGGGGGGGGGGGTTAAGAGTTATAGAATAGTTGGATGGTTGGGCGAGGTTCTGGGATGAATTCGGAATTTAGATGGGTTTGTTCATAGGATTCCGAGGTTTTGTGGTGTTTAGCAGTGAGGGTTTGGAGATGGGCGAGGGTCGACTAGGGTGGGTGGATTCGTGAGGAAGATGGAGGGATGGGTTTGGTGTAATGGCAGTGATGAGGATGAGTGATTGTGATGGTAATGTTGGGATGGGGATGATGAGCGACAGATGGATAGACAAATAGATGGATGGTAAAACATACTACGGAGATGAAATTCCTGGGTTACCTTGGATCGATGATCGGAATGGCGATCTGAGAACGGATATTCGCTTTGATACCAATTGAAGCAGCGCAAAGAAGAAGAATAGCCAACGGGCTAATCTCCAAGCAAAAAAGCTTAAGGATTGGATGTCTACGTGCCTCACCAAAGATAATAAATGAACTCTCAACTGAGAAAGAACTCAAATTCTTATTCAATATCAATGTTTAGGATCCCATGAAGAGGAATTGCATCTTTATTTATAACTAAGATACTTTCTAGGGATTATATCTTTATTTATAACTAAGATACTTTCTAACTAAGGAAATAATCCAATTCAAATCAAATAAAGAATGCTAAACCAAACATAATATGAACTTCTAAAAATAAAAGAATCCTAATAAACTTAAAATCCTAGAGAACAAAAAATCCTATAATAATTGTAGTTGAAAATTCTTCATTGGGTTTGGACCCAATGGGCTGGCCAATCATGGATCTAGCCTGCATCAATAAGGATGTTTATGCATTCAGTTTTTTAAACATGGGGCTTAGGTTTTGATGATGTAGTATATTGAAACCAATTGGTCATAAATAATGGACATCCGAATCTGATCTTTAATGCCAAGGTATGGCATGGATATGGCAGTCACATACCATGGATGTGCTAGGGGCAAGGCTTTTACATATAAAATTTCATTGCCGGATATGATTTGATAATCATATGAATATGTATCCCTAGTTGAAGTACGAGGGTATGATAGCATCAAGTATTGAAACCCTTTCTTTAGAGTAGTGTTTTTTTTTTCTTACCCATCTATTTCTTAACGATCAAGGATTAGTATCTCCTAATGTGGAATATCCCTGCAACATCAATTCGACTATGGTTGGGCCCATCAAATTGATAACTGCTCCATTGGTAGATGCAAGTGCTTCAGAATACTACAAATGTCTTTTTTGATCATCATAAAAATATTCCATTTTGTTATATACTTTGCATCTGTGGATATCTCATCACTTTCATATAGGAAAGTTTGAGCCCGAGAGAGAGGGAGGACGGGCTACTTTTGCAACCTCGAGTTTGTGGGCTATAATGCCTAGATAACTTCAAAATGGACACTGTGTCATATCCAACATGTAAACTATTTGTATGTAGAATCCTTATCCATGCCATATCCCGTATCTGGGCATCATCAGTTGTGGTTCAAGTCATGTTACCAGTCAAAATATATGGATGCCACTCCTACTGAGAGTTAGAATATGGATGCCTGCCGTTTCACTGAAATGTTTTCACTGAAATGTTCAATATAAGGTAGTGCACATGTCTGTTTGTCTATGGATGCCATACTGATATACCGACCGAGTTGGGTCGCATGGACTCGGACCCTAATCATGGGACTCAGACGAGTGGGACTCGGCCATGACCGAGTCAGGTCTTGAATATGATTTTTTAAACCTTGACCCACATAGAGTGAGAAAATGATGCCTGCCATTTTACTATAATGTTGGATATGGTGTAGTACACAAAAACTCATTTTTTTTTATACTAAAGCATTTGTGGATGCTTGGGCATATAAAGTATAGATGATTCACCTCTCATGATCTCTTTAGTCGACCCTTCCCATATCCATTTTATTTGATGTAGGCGACGCACAAATGAGAATCCAGACCATCTATCTAGTGGTTTCGTCTTATACCTGGCTACTGCTGAAAAAGAATTATTCTTAGCCAAAAGGCTAAGAAAGGTATTAAAAGAAAAAAAGAAGAAGAAATGTTCTTACTTGCCACTTTTTAAGTAGGATTTTTTTGGTAACTATAAAAGTGTGCTAAGGTTTGATGACCTAATCATCTAACATGTAGATTTTTGCTCATTGTGCACAGACCATCTATATTTTTGTTTCTCAGTGCCCATTTGTTATCCACCATTTCGAAATAAAGAATTGGCAATCATGTTTCTTTTTATGGCTTATTCATTGGGTCTAGGAAGCACGGACATGTGCCTAGGATCCCCGTGTCCGTGTTGGACATGGACACTGCCAAACACGTGTTGGACACGCCACGAAATGTATCTGCTATTTTTTTTTTAATTTTTTAAATTTGGACACGGCAGGACACGCCGGGGAAATGGATGGACACGGTGGGGTTATTTTAAAATTTTATATCTCTCTTTTTGCCTTTTTTTTTATTTTTTTATCATTGAGTGTGACCAAAGCCTATTATAAAAAACAAAAAATAAAAAGAAGTAACAAAAAGAGAGTGTTAAATGAAGTTTCAAAAGTTCATAAATAGCTCACGAACAATTTCAGACCAAATATGAAATTTCCCAAACAATCTCTATGTTTTTTTTTTTTTTTTGGCTACCCTCTGTTCTTTTTTTTTTTTTTTTACTAGTCTCTTCTTTTTTGACTTTTCCAATATTAGTTATCTTTTTCTTTTCTATTAATTGTGATATTATGCATCTTAATTTGGCTAAAAATATAACTATTCTTTAATTTTATTATTATATATAAAAATATATATTTCTTATTTGCCGTGTCCGTATCCTACTTTTTTAACATTTGTCGTATCGCCGTTTTTGTGTCGTGTCGTATTCGTGTCCCATGTCCGTATTTGTGTTTCTTAGCATTGGGTAGCTTGATTGATCCCCTTGCTGCCCCTTTTCGCTTTCGGATTTTGACATTGGAAACCAAGTTCATGGATTTCTTCCCCAAAGACAGTGGATTCATTCTGTTTATGATCCATTTCATCCAAGGCATGAAAAATCTTTGCTACTAGTTTCTTTACCATGCATCTTACACTTAAGTGAGGATCCACGCTCTCTCATGGGGCCAACCCTTGATTCCAATCATCAAATTCTGATGATCCTATTTATTCAATCATCACCTTGAACAGGTTAATTAAAAAATGTGAACAATTGCTTCTTTTTTTTATTTTGCTTTTACTGCCCATTTTCACACAACCAATTCGCAGAAAATTAGATCTTTATGAATTTTTCTTAGCCCATTCAAGGTGAGATGTAAGGGTTGCACAATTTGAATCTTGTTTACTATTGTGATATGTATAGATTTTTTTTTTCATTTTTCTGATGTTTTTTTTTCTTGCCCCTTGAAGTAGTATCAGTAAGTTCCTATATATATTTCCATTATAATCACAGATACATCATAGTCTTGTAATAAGCAACCTCAGCTTCCTCATATGCAATTTTTTCTCTGTCATCTTGTTTTAAGTCAGATCACATATTGATTTTAATTTATTTTTGCTGATTTCAGATTCTGAAATGCAAGAGCAGATTGAGGAAACCCTTTCTGATGGACATAAATCATTTGATGTTTTATTGTTGGTATGACTACCAGTTAGTTGGATTGTAGTTGGAATGTAACTTTCCTTTGGATATCACAATCAACCTTGTTAATTTTTATTCTATTTTACAGGCTGGACAACTAGATAACTGGGAACCTGCTATTTTGGCCATTAAGAGGGAAGGGTACAGCATCAAGTGCACTGGACCACGTGGAGTTGTTGTGACAGAAAAGTTCTCACAGAGCACATATGTATGGTTTCTATTCCATTTTAGGTGATCAAAAATTGCATTTTTCAGAGAAATTTTAAGTAGGCTGCATCAATTCTTACTAGAGATGATATTTTCAAAACCCCCAAATTGTTAAAGAAAATCAAAATTTCTGTGTCAGTGGTTGAATTAGGGAAAATCTTGTGATTGGTTTAAAATATCACACTGGCAGATGTATCAAATAACAGTTGCATCATACATATTGGAGATGATTTTTTTCAAGACCCTAAAAGAAAGTAAGAAATAAATCAAGACACATGATTTAAGGGGACAGCATTCTACAATGAGCAGACTGCGTACTGCTAACATGCAGTCTAGCTCATGGGGACCACTTAGATACATGTTTGTCAAAGAAAAATCAGCCCCTCCAAAATATCCTAGTCCTTGATTTAACAAACTTAAAGTTCAATGGTGTCTTAACCGGAGATTTTATTCAGATTCAATCCAACAGCAGTGAAGGTTCAATGAATGTAAAATTGGTCCTGTGCCAGATCATGGGATGATGAGAGCATCAAAGCGGCTGCACTGATCGAAGGTGGGCCTAGTGGGCCCCCTTGAGCTGGACTGCACATGCACTCTGCTTGTAGGAGAACATTCTCTTGATATAGGGAGGTGGTAGATTATTTGTTTCTTTCCTTTTCTTTAGGCATTCTCATAGTGTTTCAACTTGTGTTGAAACACTGAATGCCATGTACCTCACGGATCACTATTTGATCTTAAGCTGTTAAATTCATTGAGGTAAATTCATCATTTGCACTCTAGAGTCCGGACAGACATGACTTAATTACTTCACATGTATTTAATATATTATTGCATTTTGGTAACAAGTCAAGTGAAAAGCTTGTGCATGTTGGCTGAAGTAGAAAACCATTCCAGTTATGAAAAAAATATATTTTAGCATTTCATAATACAACTATTCTCTCATTTAATGAAATTGAAGAGGGGTGTGTTTGGTTTTGTTGGAACTCAGCTAATTGATACTGTTTATTTTTATCATTATTATCATTGGAGCCTTGTCTCATCTGGGTTTCAAATAGTTAATAATATTTATTTCATCAGACATAAATAGTGTGATCATTGATGTAATTTAGCTGGACTTTTGGGTGCAGGATTAAGAATTTGAAAGGGGGAAAAACTGGAGGGGAATAAGTAGTAGATGCTAATATTGAAGTTTTAACACAAGTTAGAATAGGTAATGGGACTAATGTAAAAGAGGCTGCAAATAATTATATGGTGTGTCAATATCAAAAGAACTCAAACCATTAGGCCTCGCATGCATCCTAACTTCTGATACCCATATCTTTCAATTTGAGTGTCAGATTTTCAACTATTGTATATTGAACGAAAGCTCTTGACGAGTATATCTTTTTGGCAAACTGTTAAGCCAGTTGGAGACTTGGAGGTCATTTTCAAGGCGGAATTCCATAATTTGGTGCTCATATGTCAATTTTGCTCGAACTAATTATTTTATAGTAGGTTCAAGATTTTCAGGGTTTTTTTTTAGTCCAATGAGAGAATATATATTACTTGAGCCATTTTAGAACTTATTTTTGTGTTTTATTGTAGTTTGTAGGATATTCATTTTAACTATTTATAGTAAATCAACCAAGCTGGGTCTTGAGATTATATATATAGGGAAATATTAATATATATATAGAGAGAGAGAGTTCTGATCAGGTGCATGCTGGGCACACGTGGCTGTGGGGCCCAACTAAGTTGGGACCGAGGGTTTTTGAAGACCTAGGTGGGGCCCTCCTCTCTTCAAAAAAAAAAAAAAAAGAGCAATGCTACACTTACACCCCCATTTACTTCTCCAATTACTTCTTAGTGCTTTTTGTGGTTCACATATGTCTTGGATGTGTGGCCCACATCACATCTTGGATAGATGTCAACCACAAAAAGTATTAAGGAGTAACTGGGGGTGTAAGTTTAATATTTCTCAAAAAAAAAAAAAAAAACCCTATCCAATCATCTGAAACCTATCATTTGGAGCCTACAAGTTTAGTTCATTTGGATGGGTGTATAGTCTATCCATCCAACGTTCTAGTCCATTTGAACTATGAAGCACGGATATAGACACGAGACACGGATAAGACATGACACGGATACGGCAATACAACAAATCCTAAAAAAAATAGGATACGAATACAGCTAGGATGCGACAAATAATAAATATATATATATTACATAAAATACAAAAATGAAAGAGTAATCATATTTTTATCCAAATTAAGAAGCATAATGTCACAATTAATAGAAAAGAAAAACATAACTAGTATTGGAAAAGTCAAAAAAGATGAGACTAGCAAAAAAGACTGAAATTGTTCCTGATTTATTTATGAACTTTTAAAACTTCATTTAATACTTTTTTTTTGGATAATAGGCTTTGGCCACACTCAATGATTAAAAAAAGAAGAAGAAGAATAAAAAGGGAATTAAAATTTTAAAATAACCCCGCCATGTCCTGTCGTATCACAACCGTGTTCAAATTTAAAAAATTAAAAAAATATATAATAGACATGTTTTGTGGTGTATCAGACATGTGTCCAGCCATGTCCGTGTCCGACACGGACACGGAGACCTTAGGCACATGTCCATGCTTCCTAGCATTTGAATGGATGCAAACCTAGGGGATGAGTAATGTTCAAAGAGAGGGGGTGTGGAGGGCGAGAGTTTTGTGTGTGTGGTCTAGTCGTGTGTGAGGTGTGCATTATATAGGTCTCCTATCCTCAACTCGAGCTGATGAGGAACTTTTCTGCTCATGCCCGTGGGCCCACTTGGGGATAGGGCTGGAGGGGATTTGAAGTGTTGCCTGGGTTCATTTTACATTCAAAAAATTAGCACCATCTGATAATCTTATCTTCTTCATCCAGGCTGACAAGTTTGATGGTGTATAGTTCATTCGAATAATTATGCAGTCGATCCAATTGTGCACAGTCCATTTGGATGGGTCAAAGTTGGTGGGACCCTTGAAAATTAGATAAGGTTTAAAAAATCAGACTTAGTAACTGACTTGGTCATGATTGGGTCTGAGTCGACTTGGCCGAATTGCATTAGGACTTGATCGAGTCTCATGGCAACTCGGCCGAATCCCATGATTTGAGTCCGAGTCCATGTGACATGACTTGGTATGGGCCGAGTCCGAGTTGGACTTAGTTGATTTTTTAAACCATAACAATACGGGGTGGAGGTTTTGGTCAACTCAAATGGACTGAAGGCGGGTCCCGCACTGCAAGTGGATAGATCCTCTCCAGTCAACTGGAGCTAAGGAGAGGATTCTTTTATATATATATATATATATATATATGCCTTACCTAGTGTGTAACTCGTGCACTGTGTGAAACTGCGCACCACTAGGTCTGGGGCCTAGGGTGATCTGAATATATCTCTAGCCTTTCTAGAAAAAATAGTCCCAATTATCATCCTTGTCCAAGCCCCACAAGTTTAGTGGTTTACTGGTTTACAATCCATTCATATCGGTGTCTAGTCGTTCCAACGGTGTATAGTCCATTTGGATGGGTGCAAACTCAGAGGAACCCATGTAAATACGTGTGCTTGGGGGTGAGGGTGGGTTCCAACCCACGTGGGCGCACTTCATAACTATTGTGTGTGTGTGTGTGTGTGTGTGTGTGTGTGTGTGTGTGTGTGTGTTCTGAGTACAAAAAAACTCAGTATTGTTACCAGTTTTTCTTTTCAAATTTGTAAGATTTGCTTTACTGGTCACAGTGTCCTCTGTGATCTTAATTTTCAACCATGATTCCATCTCACTCTATATTGGGCCCATTGAACCAGTAGATCTTCTTAGGCTGCGCTAGTAGGTGGGCTACATGTATAAAGCTATGGTAAAGGAAACTGGATATGTTTATTCACATTCAACACTGTTGTGGCTTATCTCATGAGTGGCCTGGCTTGCTTTATTTATTTATGGTAGGTAACATGACTTGAACCCACAACCTCAAGGGTGCAACAGTAAGCACCCTTCCCCGTGCCACGGGATCTTGTCATTATTACTTGCTTTATCTTTCAAGGAATCCATGTTGTGGCCCTGGTGACAATCATGTTATATTTCATTCTCATCAATACTAGAAAAAATTAGGGAATGTTGTTTCGAGGTGGTTTGGGTATATACATAGTAAGATGGAAATAGCCTCCATATTTAGAAGTATTCAACTGTTACAAGTTCATGGATCTTGGAAAAAGACATGTTAGGTTGTGTAGTTTGAGAGGTAATGACTACATGTTAGGCTGTGTAGTTTTGAGAGCTAATGACTTTTAAAAGGGCCATGTAAAGTTGTAACTCACAAAATTGGCCTAGGTTGCTGGGATACAGCTTTGATGATAATGATGATACATACAATAGAATGATTATCTGTCTTTTTTTTTTTAGCATCATGAGTTTCCATGTCTTCTGCTTTTCATTTTATTTGTGTGGGAACTTTGTCTTGACACTAATTCTGTAGAATTATTCAGATTTTTCAAAATGAGTTGTAGTTTTTCTGTAGATTATATGTGCTTGTTAGAGACAGCTGGCACACTGTTTGATATATAATTTTTGCAGGTTGAGATTCCCTTTGGATTCCCTACTGAATTTATAATACATGGTTCTAGCGGCGTTGGACATCGTTTACAGGATGCCAATAATGGCTTGTAAGTGATAATTTTTATTATGCCTTGCATTTGTGTGTTACTATTGCCATGTATTCTGATTTTAGTAGTACTTAATCTTTTGATGCAAGTATAGCTAAATTTAGTAAAAGGCATTCGGAAAAAGACAAGAAGAAAAAAAGGAGAGAGAAAAGTACAAGCAATATTATATAGTTGTTGACATGCGGTTTTTCATCACTCCACCTAGCAGAAGCCTTTTAATATAATATGGCAAAAATTCTACATAGTATTTCCATGGGACTTAAAAGGTAGAATTATCCATTGCATGTGCAAAGTCCTATCATTTCATTTTCCAAACACTTTAGGGGGGGTATGTTAGTCAGTATTTGACTGTTGAAGGTCATTAACCAAATTGTTCCACAAAATCTCTAGTACAAGTAAAATGCCCAATGAATTGGGGAAGGGCAATGTGGCCCTGTTTTACAAGAATATAGGGGATATTCAGAATTATGCAAAACACCACACTATCAAACTTGTGAGCCATTCAGTGGAACTTCATTAGAGTAATGAACAATGGCTATGGCAATAATCTAATGTTTCGTAGAGCCAATATGGTTATACCCGTAGTTCTATTACATAAGCCAATTTTCATATCAACACAAACCATGAAAAGTTAAAAGAGGAAGAGAAATTGACATATATATTGGTTTGTAAAGGGCCTACAATAGGATACCGAGATAGATAATTTGGAATATATTAATGGAAAAGCACATCTCTAATACTGACATAGAAATTGTGCAAGACATGCTTCATGGGGTAGTAACGAGGGCAAGAACAAAAAAAAGGGAGATGTTTGCGTTTCCAATTGGAATTGGATTAAACCAAGGGTATGATTTGTCCCCTATTTATTTGCCTTGGTTGTGAACATCACTAGATATACAAGATGTAGTTCCTTGATGCATCTTGTTTAGCGATGACTTAGTACTCACTTGTGATACAAGAAAGCTAACAAATCATAAGCTAGAACTTCAGAGAATGAGTTGAAAATTAGTAGGTCTGAGCCAAAATATATGGATGATGTGTTTAATGGATTTGAGAGTGAGGAAGATGATTTGCTATAAACTGAAAATTTAGTTCCATAAAGTGATGGATTTAGTTACATGGGAGCAAATATTGAGAAAAATGAAGTTTTGATTTGGATATAACAATTACGATCAACACTGGGAATGTGAAGAAGCGACAAGGGAGAAAATTGCTATGTGACTGTTGGGATGGGTCAGGATTGACCTGTAAAACAATGTAACATTTGTATTGTGTTGTGGACTGTTTTATCTAGCTAATTTTTGTAGTCTTGGGTAAGCAAGGAACTACCTGTTGTAATCTAGGATATGTTAGGATTGATTTACTTGCTATTTTGATATATAAAATAAACGCTGTGGATAGTGATTGCGTGATCACAATTGAGACAACTTTTTTCTTTATTTTTATTATTTTTATTTAAATTGTTTGATCTTGATAAATTTTCTCTGCTTTAGACCTCTAGGTCCAAGTCTTGAGTTTGATTTAACGTCTCTAGATATAAACTTTCCTTGCACCTGATCAGCCATGGATCAACAACCACATGGCTTTTGCAAATCTTCTACATTCAGAATCGATATTTTTTTCCATAGATACAATTGTTTGTGTTTAGCTTAGATTTCCGAATCCAATCATCTGTTTAGTGGATCTGATCATGTCGATTTTACACTGCATATGGATTGAATTTCTGAATCATCTGGTTTTGGATCACATCTTTGAATGAGGTCATCTGCTTGGAGCCTAGTTGCTTTGTTTGCACTCCGTTGGATCTACCCTAGATTTTCATTTTGGTGGTTATTTTTGAATTTTTTTTGTCTCGTCTACTCCAACAAGTGAACATTGGAACCGCTCCTTTAGCACCCTTGATCTTCAACACCATGAGCACCACCAATCGACATCATCTAGATCACCAGGATCTGTCCTCTTTATCATGCAATGCTGATTTGTATTAGCAACCAGTTGCATCTGCATTGTGCAAACTGAACATTTGGATTTCTTCTTCATTTACATTCATTGTGTCCTATATAAGCTAGCATTTCTTAGAACAAATTACAATGAATTTTATGTTAATCTATTCTTATTTTCTGACAAGGGCTGAAATTCACAAGCATAAAATGGCAGAAAGCACGTCAGCAATGACAAAGCTATAGAACTGACAAAGGGACCTTTACAATTAAAAATAAAAGAGATGAAAAGGAACTATTGTTGGGCTAGCTGGGGTTTTTTTTTTTTTTTGGTTTTGGTGGGGGGGTGGGGTGTTGAGGTTTCATATTTTTTTATATAAATATATATATTTTATATTACTTTTAGTAGATGTATTCACGTCATTATACATAGTATTAGTTTATAATGCCTAGACGTATTCGCGTTATTTTGTATTGGCTAGGATAAAAACATATATTGATGTGCCTGATGAACAAACTGTGTTTTAGGCATCTAAATGTTAAATGTTATGAACACTGTATTCTATATATGAGCTGACAAATCTAGGGTTCAACATGAAGACCTTGATGTGGATTAACTTTGGGCATGGAAATCAACACTTGATGTGGATTAACTTTGGGCATGTAAATCAACACTTGATGTGAATTAACTTTGGGCATGTAAATCAACACTAACTTTCTATTTTCCTGTAAGTTTGCTTGATTTTTCTTCACTAGACTCTTGACTTCTGGTGTTCATTATGGACAAATCTAGTCGATTTTCTTCATTTGGATGATGCTAGTTGGTACCCAAGCCACTGTCTGATGCACTTGTTGAAGATTCAAGAGTTGTTCCTCATAATGAAATATGTATCCCCATTTTCAAAATAAAAAAAATAAAGAAAAGAAAAGAAATATTTATCCCTGAATGGACTCTATCTTTATTCTCATCTGATTAATCATTTCTTCAAAAGATCTATCTGGGAGTGAATGATTTGATCAGTGTGTACATATAAAGGATAGGGCCATCCTTTCTGAAATCTCGATAGGAGGATTCCCATACAATGTTAATCAATTCCGTTTGTAGAACAACTTTGAGTCTCTGCACCTATCCCTTTTATGGTTCATGCTTTTGAAACCTTGTTTTCTGAAAACAATATTTGGCTCAGGAATGCCCATTCATAATCCAGGGTTTCTCTGAATTTGGAAATCACTTAGTGGTTGTCAAATACAGGTCGGCCAAGCCCAAAGCCCACTTGTAGAATTAACTCAACAGTTGGGCCCAATACTGAACTCAATCTGTAGATATGATTTAGATGGTATCTTTAGCACAGGGACAAATGCAGCTATGGTCTAGCAACTTAAAGCTTCTCTTCAGGCTTCTTTTCACATGAAAGATCTTGGTCTTTTGACATATTTTGTGGGTCTTGAAGTTCATTACCCTGCTATGGGCATAGTCCTCAATCAAAATAAATGTGCTCTTGACCTCATTGACATGGCTGGTCTTCAAAACTCTACTTCCATTGACACACCAGTAGAGGTGAATGTCAAATCATACGAGGATGCCGGTGATCGTCTTCATGACCCTACTCTATATCGTCATTTGGTTGGCACTTTGATTTACTTGATGATCATTCGTCTTGAAATCTCCTATGCAGTCAACTTAGTTAGCTAGTACATTACCGATCCTTGACGTCTTCATTTGGCGGCTGTCCAATGTACAATTTGATATCTTCTTCATACATCGTCTCGGGCATTATTCTTTCCAACCAACAACCCACCTGCTCTTACCGCATATGCAGATGCCGATTGGGCCGGTTGTTTGGATATCTGGTGCTCCACCACCGGGTGGTGTATGTATCTTGGTGACAGCTTGATCTCTTGGAAATGTAAAAAGCAGGATAAGGTTTCAAAATCATCTACCGAAGTTGAGTATTGTGCGATGTCTACTGCTTGTTCTGAAATATTTTGGCTTTGCGGTTTACTTTCAGACATTGGATTTCCTTTACACCCCTACATGTGGATAATACAAGTGCCATTCTCATTACTGCCAATCTCGTTTTCCATGACCGTATTAAGCACATCGAGGTTGATTGTCGTTTTATCCGTGATGAATATAAGCATGATGTTATCAGCCTTCCTCATATTTCTACTAATCTTCAAATTGCTGATATTCTCACCAAAGGACTTCCACGAGCTCGTCGTCAGTTCTTGGTTAGCAAATTGATGCTCATTGACTCACCAGTATCAATTTGAAGACCCGGGGGGGGGTGGGGGGGGGGGTGGGGGGTGGGGGTCCAAATACAAGTTGGCCAAGCGCCAAAGCCCAGTTGTGGAATTAACTCAGAGCTGGGCCCAATACTGAACTCAATCTGTAGATATGATTTAGTCAACATACATGTATATAGTTTCTTAGTATAAAGATATTCTTTGGCTATATTTAGATAGTAAATAATTGTAAATGGAGAGAGATTCTGATATGTAGCCTTGATTAAGGCCTTTTGATCTTATTTAATGGAAGGTCGATCCCTAGAGGAGACACACGAATTTACACAGAAATTCAGATCTTGTTTTGATTGATAGTAATTTCCATACCAAGGGTCAATCCAATCAAGTCCGTAGTGTCTACTATTTCACTAACAGTTAGTGCCGATGGTTAAGATCAAGTTCTAAACTCAAAATATCAGTAGATTTGGGATTGAGAATGCAGGTTAAGTATCTTATTGAATACCAGAAAAGGCTAGAACCTCAAATTCGTGATGAAGATAGTGGTAAACTTGAACTAGGGTCATCTTTTTTTTCCTTTCTTTTTTTCCCTCGCGACATAGAGTTAGGTCATCTTAGAAAAGTTTTTTTTTTTTCTGAAACAGAACCGGTCATCTTAAAAGGAACCCTTAAGGAAGAGTTTGTTAATAATTTTAACATTCTTTGCAATGTGGATTAATTACCAAACATGCAATATTATATAGAGGTTGAGAATTGGATGTGAAGTTAGAACTCTTAAATATAATGGAAGCATAACTGGAGAGGAGTTCTTCGATTGCCAATAATTGGATCATGTTTTTATAATAAAGAGCTAACCGACTTCAAGAAAGTGAAGCGTGTCCCTGTTAAACTTGAGGGACATGCATCAGCATTGTGGGAGCGATTGCATTTAATGAGACAACAAATAAGAAAAGATCAGATGAATTATATTTTCATGTACCCAATGATGTGGAACAACTCTTTCAACAACTGAAATCTCTACAGCAGTGGATAGAAGTATAGATCATTATATGGAGTTCCATTGTTTGATTGCACACAAGGATGCAAAAGTGCAGGGTCCACAATGGACCATGATCCATACCTGAGTTTGATTAAATGAATGTAGCCGAACCCAAGCCTAGCTAAAAATCACACAATATTAAGTTGGGGCTGCCAGTTGAACCCGTAACCACAAGGTTGCATTCCCAAGGTTCTACCATTAGCGCCATTCTCTATTAGTTGTCCATGATGAAACAAATATTATTAGTAGAATATTTGTAATATATATTTTACATAATATATAACATTTTCTACATATCACAAAAAATTGAGTGGCCATCAAAAGAGAGAGGTGGGTGGGGGCAAGGTGATGAGGTGTGCACTTTATATATATATATATATGGGAATTATCGAAAACATCACACTTTAAAAATGCCCCCTTTTCTTTTTGGACACGGGGCCCACCTTGAGCCAGTCTAGTCTTTTCACACACTACCCCCATGAATGGTCCACAAGTCCAAATTTGATACTAATCCAACATTTCCACACCGTTGGATTGAAATTGTAATAAAATGATGGTTCTAAAATAGTAAAACCATTAAATTTTAGGGCCAAGAGTCAGGATTAGGATGATCTTATGGAGTTTAAATTTTGCACATAGGTAGGTCTTATATAGATCTTTTCATCCAATAGACTTCCATGATCATCATGTATCCCAATAGGTTCTACTAAGAGGGGGTATTTTTTGTAAGAACAATTCAAGATAACATCAAGAGTAGAAATTTTCATATTATTGATCAAACCAGATTTAAATAAGATAACAATGCTTTTAGAGTTCAGATGGCCTAATCTATTGTGCCACAGTTGCACATTATTTGAATGTAAACAAGAGAAAGCAAACACAGATTTATTCCTATGTTGGGTAGATAAGTCAAGAGGAAATAGCTGTCCGCACTTAAGTCCCTTTGGGATCACCTTCCTCGACTCTTGATCCTATACTACACAACCAGAAGAAGAAAAGGAGACATCATAATTATTGTCAAGAAGTTGACCAATAGAAAACAAATTTGTGGATAAACCAGGGGAAAGGAAAATATGTTGTAAAGGTAAAGGATGAGGTACATCACTGATGGCAATGATAGGAAGTTTCTACCATCAGCGATGTGAACTTTAAGGTTACCATCATAAGCATGTACATTCAAAAGATGAGAAGGAGAAAAAGTCATATGGTTAAAAGCTCCAGAATCAAAATACCATATAGAAGATGAGGATTTATGTTTATCGGAAATCCCCAAAGTGGAGAAGGCATGAAGGTTTATTTGTTGAATCATTTCTAGGGTCACAGGAGGAACACTAGTAGAAGATGGCGGTGTAGGCATGAAGGAAGACTGGGCTAGGGCAATTGATGTTGTATCTGATGATGATGGTGTAACATGGTAAGCACGAGGATTGTTGTTGTTTTACCTTTTTCTACACTCGGAGATGACGTGACCTGAAGCCTTGCAGTAATTGCAAAATTTCTTTTTACAGTGGGAAGCATAGTGACCATACTCGTTATAGCGATAACATTGTATTTTACTGATATATCTAGTCATTGCTTAAGATATGGGCCTGCATAAGCGACTAGTTGGCTGATATGGAGGTTGATGTTCATCTTGCAGAGTCAGTGCTGGAAGTTTCCCTTTGATTGCATATGCTATTTCAAGTGCACCGTTAGTAGACTGCTCGGTGAGGTGAGTTTGGGTCAATTGTCATTCTTTTTTCCTAAGAATCTCATTGAGACAAGTCTCCAAGAAAGGAGATGGTTTTCTTCTAGCATAGCCACGATCAACGATCGAAAAGAATAGATTAATCTCCCGAAAGATTGATCGAATGCATAACAGATTCTTGCCCTAAAGCACAAGCATAATCAAGAGATAACCCATATTTGGAGGAAAACCAACTAGGAATTTTATTAATCAAATAAGCATATCAACTACATTGAGGTCTCTCTTATTTATAAGATAATAAACCTAATTTTTGACAAATAAGACTTACTAATTAAAACAAAGTACTTTCTAATTATATTAGGCAAAAAATAATCATAGTAATAGGATAATTATAAAATATGCCGTAGTAGCTCTCATTGGGCCTATGGTTGAACCCAATTTACTGGATTTTGACCCGTGGGTCAATATGTGCGCCTAACTGCCTTCTTGGGCCCCGTCCGCATTGCATCAACTTATCCCGTCTTGAAAAAATTCGACTCCGACGAGTTAATAGCTTGATAATGTTCATAAAGATCTAGATTCAGACGCTGAAAGTCGAATGCAGTAAGCTAAGTAGCATCGGAGATGGGGCGGTTTTGGCATCGGATAAGAAATTTTTGATATCCTCTTTGATGTATGAAAACAAGCTAATCATCAAGAACATCAGTAATTTTATCTTCAGGTGGAAAATGAGCTGCTAAAAGAATTGCATGTTCTTCGGTCATCATTGTCATGGCCATGGTAAAGTGTGAGATTTGCAACGATGAACGTTGGATTAATGCCAAGATTTGATGGTAATTCCAACGTATAAGCTTTAGAACTGAGCTTCTTCAAAACTTTGAGCCAACCAGTATTCCGGGGATGCAGTTTCTTGTTTGCTCCAAGTGGTAACCTTTCTAAATGGATACAAATAATAACCATGTCACCTTTAGAAAACTCGAGGAAACGATAACGCTTGTTTGCACGAGCTTTGTAACTTTCATTGCTAGCAGCGATATGGCGTCAAACGTCATCATGTACTTGCTGCATGTGTGTGATAAAGTTATCTGCTTTAGCATTGAGCACGCTTCAAGAGGTAATGGAACAAGATCAATAAGTAAGCATGTACGAACACCTATGACTGCTTCAAATGGAGAGATGCCTGTGGAACGGTTGACTGAATTATTGTAAGCAAATCCAGCTATGGGTAGAACTTGATCCCAAGTAGAAGTATTGTCACGAACAAGGCACCTTAATAACTGACCAAGACTCCGATTGACGACTTCGGTCTGGCCATCAATATGAGGGTGATAAGTAGTAGAAAAATGAAGTTCTATCTTCATTGTCATCCACAAAGTTTCCAAAACTAACTCATGAATTTGGTGTCACGATCTAAAACGATTCTCTTCAGAAGCCCATGAAGATGAACAATTTCTTTGAAGAACAATTGAGCTACTTTGTAAGCTTCGGCTGTTGTGTTGCAAGGGATAAAATGAACCATCTGGGAGAAACAATCTACAACAACAAAGATTGAATCCACTTTGCAGGCAGTCTTGGGCAAGCCTAAAACAAAATCGATACTGATATCTTCCCAGGAACTTTAGGAATTGGCAATGGTTGATGTAACCCTGTATTCTTTTTGTTACCCTTGGACAATTGACAGGTGCGACATCTTTCACAGATACTGATAACATTGAGCTTCATATACAACCAATAATAACAATCATCCACAAGAGTAAGTGTCTTGTCACATCCTAAGTGACCACTACAACCTCCTGAATGCAGTTGACAAATAACATGTTCTCTAATAGATGTAGCAGGAAGGCAAAGTTTTATACCTTGGAACAAGAAATCATCATGTATGCTGTAATGTGGATGCTTGTCCAGTTCTCCATTGAGAAGATCTGAATAATTAACTCCAAAATCTTTGTCTAAAGCATACTGTTGTGTCATTTGCTCAAAACCAGGAACTGTGACTGTTATTGTAGTAGGAAGGTGTTCCTGATGACTTAATGCATCAGCCACAAGATTCTCTTTACCTGCTTTATGTTGGAGGCTAAAGGTAAACTGCTGAAGAAAAGTACTCCACTTGACACGACGATCAGTCATATGTTGCTGGGAATTAAGATGTTTTAAGGCTTCATGATCCGAATAAAAGACAAAATCATTTCCCACTAAGTGAGGTCACCGATGTCACAATGCTTGCACTACTGCGTAAAATTTCAGGTCATACGTAAAATATTTGCGTTTGGCATCGAGAAGCTTTTCGTTGAAAAATGCCACGGGATGACCTTCTTAGCTAAGAACTCTGCCAATGCCAACAGTGAAAGCATTACAAGCAACTTCAAAAATTTGGAAGGCGCAAAACTGGTGCTTCCATGAGTTTTTGCTTAATGTTCTCAAATGCCTTTGTAGTTGCAAATGTCCATTTAAAATCACCATTTTTCATATAGTCGGTGAGTGGGGCCATAATGCTGCTAAAGTCACGAATGAATCTCCTATAGAAAGTAGCAAGTCTATGAAAACTGCAAACTTTAATCGAAGTAGTTGGAAGAGGCCAATCAAGAGTAGCTTGCACTTTAGAAGGATCCATCGCAGTGCCCTTTGAAGAAATAACGAAGACCAGAAAATTCACAGAGTTGCTCATGAAAGTACACTTTTCAAATTGATAGAGAACCGTTTTTTGTGAAGAAGTTGAAATATACTCCGTAGATGATCAAGATGCTCCTCACATGATTTGCTATAAATCAAGACATCATCAAAGTAGACAGCCATGAAGTTTCCAATAAAATGTTTCAACCATTAGTTCATCACACACATGAAAGTACTAGGAGCATTAGATAATCTAAAAGGCATTACTAACCATTCATAAAGGCCATTGGTAGTCTTGAAAACTTTTTTCCACTCATCACCTGGCCTAATTCTAATTTGATGGTAGCCACTGCGAAGATTAATCTTTGAAAAGATAAAAGCACTCGGCATATGATCAAGCATATCATCAAGCCTAGGGATAGGGAAGCATACTCTATAGTGATTTTGTTGATGGCATGACTATCCACACACAAATACCAGCTTCCATTCTTCTTTGGGGTAAGGAAAGCGGGTATTGCACATGGGCTCAAGCTTTCCCAAATATATCTCCATTGCAACAATTCATCCACTTGCTTTTTGAGTTCAGTCTGTGCAGATGGGCTCATCCACGGGCTCATCCGATAAGCACGCAAATTAGGAAGAGATGCTCTAGGAGGCAAATCAACGGCATGTTGAATATTGCGCAGTAGTGGCAATTCTTGTGGAAGCTCATTAGGAATCAAATCAGAAAAATCATGAAGTAATGGAGTTTCCTCTTGGGGAGTAGATGGCTTTGAATCTTCATTGGAATCTGGCACTTGTTTAGCCACCAAAGCATATATCACACCTTTCTCTTTACTCTTAGCTTCAAATTTGTGGATTGTAAGGATGTGGGCCGATGCTTGAGGAGTTGCCTTCGGTGATGAAAATGGGATTATGAGAGGCCACCATTGCATATGTATGCCGTTCCAGTTAAAAGGATAACTATTATTTTCATGATCGGCGATGACTTTAAGATGACGGAGCTAAGGACGGCTAAGCAAGATGTGGGCAACATTCATGGGCATAACATCACACTTGATATTGTTTTCAAAAGAACCAAGGTTGATTGGAACAATGCACTGGTGTTGGACTGGAAGAGCATGATCATCAACCCATGCAACTCTATAAGGCTTCGGATGCTTTGTAGTTGGCAAGTGCAACTCATCAACTGCTTTTTTGGATGTAACATTCATAGCACTACCACTGTCAATAATGATGTTACATCGTTACCTTTGCAAATAAATTGAGTTCGAAAGATGGGAGCTAGATTCTCATCACCATCATCCTCTGCATTATTTGTAGCTAACATTCATCGATGAAGGAAAAGCAAGGGACCATGGTCAGCATGGTCTGAAACTTCAACTGGCTGTTTAGACTCAGGCGATTCCATCTCAAGCACCATCATCATCTATACCACCTTCACAATGTAAATTTCTGTGAGGACATTCCTTAGCATAATGACTGCGTTGCTTGCAAGTATTACAGATAATATCCCGTTTTTCTGTTCGAGCTGGTGTTCAAAGATTATTTTGATTTGGTTATCACTTTTGAATTTGTTGAGTAGTTACATGTCCCGGGGGTGCTTATGGCTATTTTTGAGGCTGATTTTGTAGTTGACCAAGGTAGGTTGGAACCCTGGTTGTATGGTCCAATTGAAATTTGGATCAGGACCAAGGTAGGTTGGAACCCCGGCTTGATTTCCAAAGCGTCGTTGACGCAACTCTCGTTAAACTCTCCGGGCTTTGTGAGAGATATTATCAAAATTGGTGAAATCAAATCAAAGATTGCTACTGCACATTTTATGTCTGGGCGCGGTCTCTCGATAACGGGTGACCATCATTCTATTTGTTTCACTTGTTCTGCAATGGATGCGAAGCTCATGAAATTTATAAGTATATTCATCAGTGGTCATGGGGCCTTGTTGAAGATGGATGAGCTATCATTGGAAGGTATTAATATAATCAGATGGCAAAATTTGTCTTCCAACTTTGCTTTCATAATTTCCCATCGGCTTTTTTTTTGGGGGGGGGGGGGGGGGGGGGGGGGCGCGGTGTGTCTCATTTGTTCATTATGATCATCAATATTTTTTCACCCTATTCTAGCAAGACCTTTGAGCTTTTTCTTAATGAAAGTAACTCGTTGAGGATCGTTGATATAATACTAAATGAGATAATCCTCGATCAAAGAAGCCTTGAGCATGAGATTGCCCGAAAAAATCAGGAACTTCCAATTTTACCCTTCGTGAGAGGTCATCTTGCCATGGAGCTTCATTATTGTCTTTTTCATCCTAGAGATGTTGAAGAGACTCCTGGATTGATTCGCAGGGACCAACCTCTAATTGAAGTCTTTGAGGTTGTGGGTTAGTGGAGCTGGAAGATTCACCATTAGTGTTGCTGGAAGTCTTTGTGAGTTCCTTAACTGTGTTTTCTAAGACATCCACCTGCGCATATAAATCTTTTATGCAATTGTTGCACTGATTATTGGTGAATTTTCCGAGAAAAATTTGATTGGTGCGGGTAGCTATGTGAAAAAAAAAGGATTTTTTTTTTTGGAGTCTGGATGTGGGTCAGGTGAGACCCAAACTGTAGGTCCAACTGGATTGGGCTCAAACCAGATTCGGGTTAGGTGGAACCTAACTTGTGGTCCAATTAAACTTAATTTAGAACTTGAGCCCCAATGAAACTAATAGACTCTGGCTTGAGACAAGGACTAGGCACGTGTGGCCTGTTCTTCTTTCTTCAACTATAGAAAACGAAAAAAACAAGAGAGGGGGCTCTTATCTGGGTTCGTCAAGTGCAACAAGAGAAGTCACATATTAAGCAAGAAATAATAATAGCAATAGGATAACTATAAAAGGTGCCATAGTAGCTCTCAAGCAATTGGGCCTGTGGCTGAACCCAATGGATTGGGTTTTGACCTGTGGGTCAATGTGTGGGCCCAGCTGCCTTCTTGGGCCGGGTCCGTACTGCATCATCTACTTTTTCAAATTTGACCGAACTTTTTCAAATTTCGGGCGGAAATTGATCTCTTTGATTGATCTTATGAAAATCCTAAAGTCCAAATAAAGTGTCTCCTATTACATCAGCAAATGCAATATCTACGAATTCTGTCCATAGGCACGAAAACTGGAGTAAAAATCTAACAGGTCGATCCCCTGGGTAGTATTGTGCAATCTCATGTTCTAATTGGAACTGTCGCGCTGGATTTTCTTGATGATAGATTCTGTTAAGGTGATCCCACATTTCTTTTGCTATTTTGTAGGGTTTGAGATACATAAAGAATTGGGGATCTATCGATGCCAGGATCTAGCTCCTTGTTTGAGCCTTTGTCGGTTTCCCATTGTTCGATCTTTTCCTCATCTGTGTGTTTGATCTTGGACCCAGTGATATGACCCACAGTTTCTTACCTTTAAGTATAATTCCAACTGGAAGGCCCAAGAGTTATAATTTTTACCAGTGAATGGAATGATATTCATATTAGATTTCCCCATTGCTTTAGTAAATGGTAGGGAAAAAAAAACAGAATTGCAGCTGAAACTTTCCCTTGGGAAGTAAGAAAAAACAATAATGCACTAGTATGATGTAATTGCACAATAACCTTTCAAGCCAAAGGAAGCCTTAAATCCATCAATCAGTGTGCAAAACTGAAGAACAGCATGAATAGAATAGGTAAAAAACACAAATCGGAACGCATGTAATGATCAGCTCTGAAAACAAGCACAAAACAGTGCCAGGCGACCCACTTTTTGGCATTGGAGGAGGTACTTGGGGGCCCACAGATGGATCAAATTTTTGATCAGGACACAGGAATCTGTCAACAATAATTTTTGTGAACTTCTAGTTCAAGTTTTACGTTAATTAGAGGAGAATCCAAAAAATTGTATGGATATGATGAAAACAGTATGAAGAAACTAACGAACTGCATGGGAGCCTAGAAGGCCTACCTTCAATCAACAGAAAATTCTAAAAAAATTACCAGAGACCCAGATAAATCCAGGCAAACCACTGCTGTGTAATCTACTGGGGTTGTCGTGATGGTTGATGATGGCCCATTGTAGATCAGCTTGATGTGCACTCAGTATACTAATGTTTGCAGTGTTATCTCCAACTGAGAATTAAAAAGGTAGAATCCCTTTGTCTAATGAGAATAATAAACCCTGAAACAAAATTTTGGTTTCTCTGATACCATTCAAGTGATATTCCTATGATAACAAAAGAACCCACACAATGATTTGGAATAATTTTTTATTATCTCAATGAGAGATTTCATCTTCTTGTATAGAGTAGCCTATCTCCAAATACAAAAACTTTGACAATTACAATCCCTTTGATAGGGTAATTACTATTAATGACTGAATAATTAAATCTCCTAATGAGGAATTTATAAAACTGTACATGATTGCATGTTTTGACCACATGTGATAATGAGACTTAGCAAGTGCGTCTGGGTTTATGTGATTTACCCATGTAGGTCTAGATGGATCTACGTTAACATTTTTCTCTTAAAAAAAGTATACATATGGGAATGATCCCATGTGCGCCGTGCGTGTGGAGCTCTCCATGCGCACCTCTCTATAGGGTTCACGTGATGGTCCACATGGTTTTTTTTTCCCGGGCCAAGGGGGGGGAAATTGGAAGCTCTAATTGTGGCCTATGCAGAAAAAAATAAAACCCCACCCGATGATCCTAACCCTTGATTAATGGTCAACAAACTTTGTTAGTAAAAACGGGTGTACAGTTGATCCAATTGTCTATTCCATTCAGATTTCAAACCTAGGGGTCCAGTGTCTATGAAGGGAGTTTGTGTGTGTTTGGTCCATTTGGATGAACCATCAGGTGGGCCCCGTTATGAGGTGTGCATGGGTTATGTATTTGAGGAATGTTCATGTGCATCCATTGCTCACTATAAGGTAAGGGACACTTACATTATTGGAATTAGTAATGTGTAAAAGATGAAAATCCATGCATGTTCATATGCAAAACAAGAATGTTCATGTGCAACCTTCTTTCCACATGAACATTCCTCTCTCTCTCTCTCTCTCTCTCTCTCTCTCGATATATAAAACTAACGTCGTGATACAAGGAACTGAGGAAGCTGCCATGGCCCCAGATATCGAGGAGACTCAGTCTTCATTCAATTTCTACAAAATTATATTATGTAAATCTTTTGGGCACAGGATATTCTATTGGTTTTTGTCATTATTTGGAAAATGAACATCAGTTTGAAGTTTTTAAGAGGATATGTTTCTAGTGTGTACTACCTACTTCTGTTTGATCAGAATCATTAAATTTAATAATAAGATAATGAATCTAATGTTTTCTGTTGCTGAATTTACAGGTTAAGAGATACCATTGTGCTAACCATGAGGTTGTTTATTATGAGGGTATGCTGCTTTTACAAGTAGAATCTTCCTTAGACTTTGAACCATTAACTTTTACAGTTGAAGTTTGAGGGTATGCTGCTTTTACAAGTAGAATCTTCCTTAGACTTTGAACCATTAACTTTTACAGTTGAAGTTTGAACACCTAAGTTTGAATTGATTTATTGCGACTGTGATCCTTCAAGTCTTAACCTGCAGGCTCTATACAATTAGAAGATTCCATAAAAATTAACTTTGTTGAACCATTTTTAATCCTTGCCCTAGTTCCCTTCAAAATGTGGACTGTTTTTGTATGCTTTGTTCACACCATATATATAACGTAATAGGGAGATTCCTTGATCTGAATATCTGTCTCAATCCCCAAGCCATGGTCCCACATGTATGGAATTCAGTGCTTCATCAAACTTTGCGTTTACCTGTGGATTTACCAATGGTTAAATTTCCTGCAGGCCCCCTTGAATCAATTAATCCACATCTGCACATTATTTTGATTTTTGTGAATCAACTTACTATTTCATGTTTTCTGGGTATCTGCATTATTTGTTTCTCAATCCTGATACAGTGGCTTTATTTTTCTTCACTTTTGAGCATCCTAGGAACAATCATGTAACAAAGCCTGGTACAGTTGATCTACTAACTCAATTCTTGCTTTTGTCACTTAAAGAAAACTCCAACTTTTCCAGTTTAGCATTTCCATGTTCCAGCTGATTTATGCAATTATATTGCATTGATGTAGTCCTATATGCCACTAATAGTAAGCCGTGTACCATACATGCAAATGTAAGGAGAAAATGCTTAATAATCTAGGGTTACTTGCATATCCATACAACTATGAATATAGGAGAAAGATTTAAGGAATAAAATAAAGAAAGCCTTCAGTTGACAACTTTACATATAGTATCCAATTTATGAGATAGCATATTAATATCTGTTTTCTATGCATTCAAGTTAATTTATGGGGTGGAGATTCTTACATGTGTCCTGATGTATGATTCTCCCAAAAAATAGTAGTTTCACTAGCATAATGCTGTCTTACGTTTCCTCTTCTAGAGTTATACTTCTGAAACCAGAGGCATTTGAGGTTTAATCATTGTTCTTGACAATGAACATGAGGAAAACCTGAGGCTTGCATGGAAATCCTGATGGCAACAGGTTCACTGGATTGGAGATTTTACTCCGACTTCACATGTTGGAACCAAATTGTAAAAACCAAAAGAATCCATTTATCCAACCAACCTTCTAAAAATTGTTGTGAAAGCCAAATTCCAGGCATGTTCTTCTTGTGACATTGGAACTTGCCTGGAAACATCTCAATTTTGAGGTCTGTCAAGCAACAACAGCCATTGAATGGTTTACCGTTGCCACCCTAAAATTTTTTTAAAATACAATTCCCTGCAAATTATAATATATTATAGAGAAGGGTTTTGGTTTCAATTTTGACCAAATTCTTTTCAATTTTTACTTTTTTATTGAGCATTTGTAAAATGCAAAAAAAAAAAAAAAATGTATTAGTGGGGGATTTGAGTTCGTGACATCTTATTTTTTAGATAATTAACCTAACCATTACGACACTCAAATATGTTTGCATAGTGATTTACCAAAAAATGTTCGAACTAATTATCTTGAGCGTGGACCCTAACCATGTGGGTCATATCTGTGCTTTGCACGGGTTTTTGTGCTAGTTCATTCATAATGCTTCTCTAATGAATTTGAGAATGCAGTTGGATCTTACATAACTTGCAATAGGTTTGAACATTGTTGTAGGATAGGGTATTGTCAGATCGTAAATCTCACCGTAGGTGAAAGTGGTATACCAGTTATTAAAGCTGAAACAGGTGGGAAAAGTAGACGATAGGTGTCACATATAATGTTGTTCACTTGTTCAATATACCCACTCCAAACCAAGTATTCAGATCATTATCTTTTCTGTAAAATTATTAAAACCACTTGCAATTTGGGAATAAAAGTCAAATTCACCTGAAATTGTGTGCTTGAATCTTAACCTATCTACAGGATGGTTTCTTACGTTTAAAATTTCCGTTCATACCTTTTCAGAAGTTCCATTCATATCTTTTCTTGTATTTAATATATGCTGCAGGCTCTTGAGAAAAGGAAAGGGAAGAAGCGGGGTTTTTTCTTCAAGTAGAGCACACCTTTCTTTTCACTTTGACATTTACTGTAAAGTGTAAATTATTGTTACCCAAATCATATTCTACAGGTATATGGCTACTATGAATTGTTCTTTAGTTTGGAATGTGTAATTACATTTGTTTGTACTACATTGCAAGTATTGCAGCCAAAATTTTCATTGCATAGCCTTCTTATTTTTCCCTACTATGATTGTGAATTTGCAATCGTTGTAATGCAATTGTAAGAACTGCAGCCAAAGTTACAATGAAAGAGTGGATTGGTTATATTCATGACCCTCATGTGTTGCGCAGGTACTGTGTTTCAGTTCTTTTTGAGGAAAACTTGATAGCCATTAGTCCTTCAATAATTTGAATGAAAAATTGCAGCAACTGCACTATAATTATGACAATGAGGAAAGATAGGCTAACAACCAGATGACAAAAAGAACTGAGTCTGGATCCTCTCATATTTCACCCCACGGTGACCATCATGGAACCTATCATAGTCCGCCACGTCACCAAGGGGCAGCCTGCCGTGGTGCAAACCCTCATATAATCCCAATTCAAAAAGAATAATGTGAACTCTTGATGTGGATCACCTGGATGCATGAGAGGTCGGTCGAATGTCTCTGTAATAACCGTTAATGTAAAGGTCTCAAATTTTTACGGTCATGCATGTACTTAGAGAATAGCTAAAATTTGGATCCTAAATCATGAGTCATAGTGATATTTGGTAAAGAGAAAATCCGATTAGAATTGGCGAAAGAGGTATCTATAAATGTGGAGGGTATATAGCACTCAATGATGCTTGCAACTTGCACGTGCAACTTCGAAGCTGTGTGAAATGTATAGTTTTGTGGCCATCAATTGCATGCATGCTGGCCTATTTGGATTAATGCTTTTGTCATTCAGAGATATGAAATAATGGCCCTACAGTACATGTGGAACACCCAAACAAATTAGTATGTTCGCTGGTTTTACATTTCTTTAAAAAAGAAAAAAAGCCCATTGATTTCAGCTTTGATCGAAGTCATGACACTTGTTTTGTCAAGGGATTGCAAGGTTTTATTAATTCAAACTCAAGCCGTGAATTGTATGTAAAATTCGCCAAGACAGTTTGTAAGCTTCTTGGAGAAACGGATTCAATCGTGAGATTTAAATAACATTCAATGACATTCGATTCAGATACACAGGCAGAAGTTTGGCGACAATTAACTAACCCTTTAATATGTTACTTAGATTTCAAAATAAGGTATATTTATCAGACAGAGCACCACAACGGGCACAGCATCATCAATTCATTTCATGAGCATCCGCCTTTCCAAATAAAGTTGGAATTGATTGAATTTAGTGTTTGCAGCAGAAGTGTTTGGCTGAGTCATTCAAAACTTTCCAGCCGGCAGGAGATAAAGTAGACCCCTCACCGAAGACCAGTTGGGATTTGTCAGGATTAACCACTCGGCCATATTCATGAGCCTAGTGGGCCTAAACAGTAGCAGTCTTCTTGGCATTGATCCTCTTAGCTTGGAAGAAGATGAGTAAGTAAATGTTCTGCAAATTGCAGTAGGCTAAACAATCTCCAAAAGGGGCTAGAGACGAGAAAATACTGCGACGTCGCTGTTGAAGATGATGAACAGAGGCTTTAGCCAGGACTTCTCCACAGATTAAGAAAATGTAGTAAGTGGAGTAAAATCCCCCTGACAAGGCCGCTAGTAATCACTGTAGGGTGACATAAGGAATTACGATGTAGCTCCACCTTTTTTTATTTTTTTTAAATTAAATATATATTTTTTGAAACATTAATATATTTTTTCAAGATAGGATATTTTTTTGAAAGATTAAAATTTTTTTAAATATTTGAGTTGTTTTTTTAAATATTAATATTTTTTTGAAAGGTTTGATTTTTTTTTGAAGGATGAAATATTTTTTTGTAAGATAAAATAAAATATTATTTTTAAAATATAATTATTTTTTACCATATAACTCACATTTAGAAATTAGAATATAGGGCATGCACTCTGAGGATTCATAATATAGTCTCTCCATTAAAAGAAATTAGAAATTATAATATGGGCCTACCTTTTGTGATTGTCATTATGTGACTTTCTTTAGAAATTAGATAATAAAATCACCTTGAGATAAGTAGAAAATGTGCCAGCAAGTTTTTTTTTTTTATGGCAGCGGGTTAAGATTTTGGAATTCCTTCCCGCAATACCAAAACTCAAAACAGTTATTTGCACATATCAAATATATTTTCTGCAGGCTTATCTCGTAGAAATATGATAATATCCAAATGACACAATACCATATGCACCTAAGATACCCATTGATGCAAAATACCATCTATAGATTAGTGTATTTTGTGACACAATGTGTAAGGCAATATCAAAGAACCCAGTTGGTTTGGTAGAGGAACCGGTCTAACAAATCAGTGGGCAGTGGGGTTGGCCCCAGCTATTATACACGAATCGAACCATTTAATAGATGCAGGATCATCTTTACGAAGCCCATATAAAGATAATTCCGGGCCGTAAGTGTTATATGCTCAAATTGTAGTTCAATTATATATGGGATCTCGCGATACACACATCACTGCCCTGTCTAATGTGATTAATCTTATGGTGGAGCTTATTGATATTAATGCACTGCTTGCTTGCATTAAAATACATATAAATTGAATCTACATGGTGGTTAAAAATGAAGCTCAAAGGTGACTTTAAAAAAAAAAAAAATGAAAGAACACCTTTGAAGAGCAAAATATACTATAATTTATTGTTCATTTTTGAAAAATTCACTTTCAGTCATCATTTTTTACCATCTTATCTATTCCATTCTAAATGCAGCCAAACAACAGGCCCCACGATGGTAATGTGATGGATCACAAACTTGGATGTGTTGTTGAAGTGAAAGCTACAAAATGCTGTTAAAATACAAATAACTGAAACAGTAGTACTGAACTATCTGCAGTGCTGTAGAAGATTTGCGAAATTATGAACAACAGTTGTTGGCCAAGGCTTCTTTAGGACGAGTTCCGCCCCTCGGGATAAACCCAGGTGTGCAATGAGGTTCTCAGCAGAAATCGCCCCAGGATACAACATCCTCCACACTACGATCTCCCTGGTCGCAAACCAAGCTGACGTTTGAGGCAATTAAAAAAAATGTTTAAAAGTGTGCCATTTCTATATCACAACATGGGTCCCCCAAGATTTGCACCTGGTTAAACGATTTATGGATTGAGATCCTAGGGCCAAGCCCGGCTTATGAGCGCGCATAGGGCTTGTAGCAAAAGAGCCTAAAATAACTTAAAGTGTAAAGGAGAAGGAATGCATATATAGTGCTTCAAAGAGTTAATACTTTTCCAATGTGGGACTTTTGAAAACCACAAACCTCTCATGTATAAAACTTAATTTTGAAACCTCATAAAACCCAACAGGATGGTTATCAATGCATTGGACAGGAGATCTAGAAGGAAAAAAAATTGATATTGATAGAAAAACCCCAACTGATAACTGATAGGATCCCCAGCAGTTGCTACGAGCGTTGTTGTCGTTTGCAGCAGCAAAGAGTTAGACAAGATGGCTCGCAGCCTAACAAACTCGAAGAAGCTCAAGCGCTAGAACAAGGTCTAAAATCTTATCTATTTAATCTAGAAATAATGTAAGTAGTTTAAGGAATTCCTTTTGATATTTTCCTTTTTAATCTTAGATCTTTATTTTTAACCACCTTGTGTATTCAATTCATATGTATTTTAATGCAAACAAACACAACCTTAAAAAAGCCTGTTTCTTACTTCATATTGAAGTCTATGAGGAATTACTTGTAATGGTGGTTCTATCAAAGGAGTACCAAGGAGGGGAGAGGTGGACTGTCTAAAGTGGAGGTATAGATGGGAGCCTTACTTTCATCAGACTTGATTTACAAGGGCAATGGGTGGTTAATTGTTTCCGATCAAAGAGGAGATTATTTGATGCCCTTTGTGGGTTTTCACCTATAGCCCATTTTCTTGGAAGGCATTGTTCAGTAATTCAATGCCCAATTGAACAAACAGGCCTTGATTATTGTTAGTGGCAACTGTTCTTAAGTGTTATTTTGAGCATGTTTTGCTCACATGGACATGAAACCTTGCGGTGGAAGCTTGTAACTTCTTTGGATAATTGGGTTATGCTGCTATTTCTCTTGGTATTGTAGGCAGAGAAAGCTTCATGGAACTCTATCGTGATTTTTAAGCTATCCAGAATCTCAGGGAAAAGGCGTAACTTACTGCCCACTCCATCTGCTGTTGATTCTGATGCTGAAAGCGAAAGTAGCAGTGATGAAGAGGATGAGATGGGAGCATTCCCAACCCGCCAGTTTTGCAGGAAGGATTATGATTTTTTTTCAGTCATTATCTATGACACTTTTGTGTTTGAATGTACAGTTTGAGTTCTCTTTTTTTTTTTTTTCTTTGATGAAAGTTACAGTGATATATATTAAAATGAAGAGCTGGTAAAAACAAGGCACCAAAAACAAGAAACAATCAATGCTGGTATACGAGATATGTACTAGGCACCACCCTTGACGTCTATCTAATGACAGCACTTAAATTACATCCATAATCTATTCTTTGCTTAACTGAAGTGTCTGTCATCCGATTCGCAAACCTACTAATATGCCGAAACAAAGCACAAGACTCCAATGATAAATGTTTAATTTCATTAAAATAGAACTGCATCTTCCAAGGGCCCCTTGAAAGCCTTTGCTCAAGATATTGTATTGAAAAAATCACTTTCTAAAATAAGGCTAGACTGAAAGGATTGATAGTAGATGTGAAGAGCTTTCAAAATTGCCAAAACTTCTGCTTTGTTAAATCTTTAACTCTTACATTTTTTGAAAATATGTACAACACCTCTCCCTTATAAGTTCTAAGAACACCACCAATACCAGCCATGAGCAACTCAATCTACATTAAACTTTAGATACGAGGACAGCAGAGCATTCCAAGTCACTTTCTTCCTCTTTTTGGCCACTTTCATCAACAAACAAGTGTTTCAATTATACAAGATACTATCTGTGTTAACAGGAGAAAATTCTCTTCTAGCATGGGCCCAACAAACAATTCTCATTGACACTTTAGATAGAATATCTTCCCAAGACAATTCTTTCATACTAAAAATTCTCTCATTCCTTTCCTTCCAAATGTACCACACCTGACCATAAGAGATCCCCTCTGGGCCTCCACAAAATTCTCTCGTTCCTTTCCTTTCAAAAATTCTCTCATTCCTGTATTGTTGCTATCTCTTTTCCTTGAACTATGTGAATCACCAAGAACTCACAATTCCTGTCTAAAATATCGTGTAACAGCTACGGAAGGTGGCACATGATGGACGTGTAAATCGAATACGCTCAATGAACCACCAACCCCATATATGGAACGTGGGCTGATACTGGTCATGTTCAGGTTGGCCACAGCTCGGTTCTATGAATGTTATTGTATTTTGTGTTTCTTAGAGCTTAGCTTCATGCATCGTGAAATATGTGACACCTTTTCTTCTTTGACCTATTTTGACTCGGTTTTTTCTTGTGTTCCTGTGATCAATCAGTTGAATGCAAATTCCAAATCGTACTTGGAATGTCTGGACTATTTTGTTTTCAAGATACAACAATAAGATTTTATTATTATAAAGTAAAGAGACTTAAAACTTAAGATATGAGTAGGGATTTTCTTACATGGATTGGGCAGTAAGTCACTTTTTCCATTAGATAGACTTACATGTATGTATATTTAGGATATCTAATGGAAGGCATATCCTTTTCTTACGAAAACGACATATCTGGGGTTTTCCCCCTGACAGTAGTCCTTGCAATTAAAGCAATCACGATAGTCATAATATGAGCTCAGTTCTTTCAAATTCTGATGCTCAAATTTTGGTTTTCCACCCATCTGGTGTGGATATTATTATCGTGGAAAACAGTCGTGCACCATGAACACATCCTTGGTGACATACTCTGCACTTTCCATTAGGATTTACTCTGCCTCCTTTCTATGCAGGTTTGGGACTCGACCTCTCACCTTTATATTTTAGCAGAATCAGAAGAAGTTAGCAAAGGACCTCCCTCCATCTTTAACCAAGCTCCCTTAGTTAAATTTAGCGGGCACAAAGATGAAGGGTATGTTATAGACTGGAGTCCTGTTGTTCCTGGAAGGCTCGTATCTGGTACAGTTTGTTATATGTGTTGTGTCGGATTTCCTCTTTCTAGATACTAAAATTATTGGGACTATATTTTTGTGTTTTTATGTTCAAAGGTGATTGCAAGAACTGCACCCACCTATGGGAGCCTCCATCTGGTGGAACATGGAATGTGGATATGGATCCATTTGTTGGGCATACTGCAAGTGTCGAAGATTTACAACTACGCAACTTACCTTAAGTGGAGACACATGATCTTGGGTCTAAGCATATGCATTCTATCCTTAAACCTTTCTTTTCTTTTTTTTTTTTTTTTTTTGGTAAAAGGTTTCACCAAACGTATGAATTTTTATATGAAGATACCATGGACATTCGATTCAGTCTCTCGATCTAACAGCCCTACTTTGATACACCATTCCCCAAACACAGCCCAATTTGGAAATTTGCTACCATATAATGTTTCTATCATAGTGCTTTGTGTCATGAGCCAAGAAAATGCTTGGTATCCTCAAATTTTTTTTAATTTTTATTTGTTTTGAAAAAGAGTATCCTCAAACTTTTGAGTTTTTGTATGAGGACATCATGGCCATTTGATTTAGTTTTTTTTATTATAATGACCCCGGTTTGGGAGATCATTTCCCAAACATGACCCCATTTTAAAATTTGCAGCCATATAGTGTTTAATACTGCATTTTTTTAATTTAATTTGAACCTATAAATTCAACGTTGCAATAGTGAGCAATGATCAATATAGCAGTTGTGTTCAGCATAGCGGCTAGTAGCTAAAATGTTACATAGTAGACGATCCATAATGGCGTAACAATGTGAATATTTTAAAGTGGTTAAAAGCATGGATCAAAATAGTGGCTGCTACGCTAAATTGAATTTAGAGCTGCTATCTTCCATAGTGAGCACTACAATCCGCTGCAGGACTACTACGGTAGCTACAGAGTTTGATTGACAGCTCTTTTTAAAAAATTTTGAAATATATAATAAAGCTTATTTCTTACTTTTTCTCTCCAAACAACATTTAATTTTTGCAATTCTTTTACCTCTCTATGTTTGAAAGAACACCGAAACACATAGGATCTTACTAAATTGAAGCCGACGTAGAGAGCTTCTCTTGAGGGATCTTCCCTAGGTAGTGTTCTGATAAACAACCCAAAAGAGAGCCTCTATTAGGGTCCTACTCATAGGCTGACCATGGTCAAACTTATAGATATCCACCTCCTCCAAGTTTGTATGATGCCTTCTTTGCATTTTAGGATCCCTATGCCCACTAATATTAAATTCAATGTGATATGCATATGCAATATTATAGTGGCACTACAAGTGATAACAAAGATGCGGATGAGGACAATGACGTCGTATGCACTAGTCGATTCTCTTTGGTATTAGAGCCAACCGAGGTCCTTCACCAACTCTATACTCTATAAGTGAATTGTTTTTTTTTTTTTTTTTTGAATGAAGCTATTAATTAGTCATTCCACATTGTTGTATTGATTGTTAACTGTTGATTATTGAGTGTTGGCTATTCACTATTTAGTGGTTACTATTGCACTCTTAAGTGATGAGTCTTGATTCTAAGTTCAATACATTGCTAATTATTTTGATGATATTCTTCATCACAGAGATTCTTTTTTTTTATTTAATCCTTTCATTAGTTTCTAGCATAACTATGCAACATAAATACATGTGAAAAAAATGATCATTACTATTATTTTCTATTAATACAGCAATATAGGACTTCATTTGATGAAAGGACCGCTATGCCACCTCTATGCCTCCTTATCTTAGTTACTTTTGCAAAAAAAAAAAAAACATATTCTATCATTTTTCAATATTCTAGATTTTTTGAAAAAATTTTAGATATATTTTATGATTTTTTCAAATCACACCACTATACTGCTATATAGTGTTTTGGCAGCAGGCCGCTATGCCCACCACTACCTCTATCTTCATCCTTGGTCAAAAGAATTCAAATCTTGTTAATAGCCAATCTTATGTTTTTTTTATTATTATTTACTAGTGATTTGGAACTATATAATGATAGAGAGCACTTTAGAAGAGGCTATTGAGGAGAAAACATAGAAAAAAAAATAATATTTTAAATTAAACTTGCTTGGCTCTACTAAATTTTAGATCATAATACTGCTATTTTCAAAATAGCACAACAGCCATAACCTCTTGGCCTAGGTGTAGAGGCCACTATTTTGATCCATGATAGTGAGCATCGTCCACTATGTACATGGGATGCTGATTTTCCCCATTTTGAACACATCTTAATCATGAATTATCTAGGGTGGGGCCTGCCAGTAAAACTGTCTCCACCGTGAACACCTTTTAAACGGTCAAGTCCTAAGGACAATGTGGTGTGCATGTCCTTGGAGTCATTGTGACAACATCTATACATTCATCAAATTTATAAATATATTTATGTATATCTAATATTTTTTCTGTTTTGACTTTCCTTCTCTCTTTTAGTGGAGTGCTACAGAAGCCGATGTCTTTGCTTATGTTCTGTGGATGGAACAATTGCTATCTGGGGTACCCGTATTGGAAAATCGCCAGCAATTTCTATCTAGGCACACAATGCAGATGTTAATGTTATCTCATGGAACCGGTAATATAGACGATCATTATATGTAATATTTATATTGCTTCTGCTATCTAATATGGCATTTCTTCTAATACTCTCATTTTTGTTGTGACAATTGTTAATAGGCTGGCCAGTATGATAGCTTATGGAAGTGATGATGGAACTTTCTCTATTCATGATCTTAGGTTAATTACAGTATGGTTGTGATTTTCACCCTCACTTGCATAGTGGTTGTCAGCCCCATATCATTTAATTTTAGGTCGAATCTTTTTTTTGGGTCGAGTCGATTTGAGAGGGTTAGATGAATACTTGATAGGCCATTTTAGAGATTTTGGATCTTTGCATGCATAGTAGTTTTGTATAAGGCCCTTTGGAGATGGGCTGGTTAAACATTTTTGAGCCTTGGGCCCGATTTATTTGACCTTTTAAGCCAAAAGCCCTTTTCTAGAATTTTGTAAAACTTACTAAAAAGCAGAGAGCCATTCTGTCTAATTTAGTTAACCTTTACATAAGCTAAACCTAAATGCTTTTTATCGTCTTTTCTTCGTACGCACAATTCTTTCATTTTTCTTCCTCTCCTCTGCAATCAAGCCTTAGCAGCTCTCCAAAAGAACCAAGGCTTGATCTAAGAACTTAGATAACACCATCACCTTCAACTCCTTCATCTCTTTTTGTCTATTCTTATAGTGTCTGTAACCCGGTAAGTATCTATCTTCAAACCACCATTAGATTATTTTTAGTTTATTATGGTATGTTCAATAGCTTTAAAAACCTTGTCTTTTTCTTGGATCTATAATATTTTTTATCAGGGAGTCAAATTTGGATAGGGATTTGTGTTTAATTGGATCTACCCATAATAGATTTGAGTTTGGAACAAGATTTGAGGCAAGTGGATAATTGTGAATAATGTGATTTTAGTTGTTTTGATTGACATAATTAAAAATCTGATTTATTGGATTGGGTTTTATGTTTTATTGTGGGATAAAAATAGGGGTTGATTTTTAATTAAACAAAAAATAAATTTGCAGCACAGGCATGTGTTACCTACGCAAGCCAGGCAACGCTACTACCTAGGCCATTGGCTGGGCAGTTGGCCTAACCTGTTGCTGGGCTGGACTGGGCTGGCTGCCTGGTGGGCCAGGGCCACTAGCTGGGCTAGGTTAATATCTTTATGGGCCGGGCAGTAGAGCCAAGTAAGCCCAAGAGGTCTGAATTTTTGAATTTGGTTTTGGTTTTTTATTTTTGTTTCTATTTTGGATTTTTTTTATTTTGGGGTTTCCATGGTAGATTTGGATTTGATTAGAACATTAAATTACAATTTGACAAGAGTATTGATTTAGGTTTAATCGAGACTTGATTAGAATCTTAATTAATATTTAATTAGGTATGATAAGAATTGTAATTAGTTTGATTATAATTTTAATTGGGATTTAGTTACGTATGATTAGTATTTTAAATTAGTTCAATTAGAATTTAATTAAGATGTAATCAAGGATGATTAGAATCTTAATTAGACTATATTTGGGATCCTAGTTTGGATTTTTAATTTGATTTTAAATTTCGAGTCTAAACCTAGGTTTTGGTTCTTTTTTTTTTACATAAAATAATTAGGTGTTCTAACACATATCAATGCTGATTAAGAACCTAATTGTTTCCTCTTTTTTTATCATAATTTGATTTAGTTCGGACTTGGGGTTTGAGTACTTTCTACCTAACTTGTAAAACACATTAACTTTACATAATTGGCTTAAATGGATCCCGTGTTTTAGAAAGTTAATTGAATATTTACTTTAGGATTGGACTAGATTTAGACTGGGAATGTGATTTCCGGAATACACTATATGAAAGACACCAAAAGTAGGTTATTAGCATCATGGAATCTTATTACCAGTTTGAAAGAAGGTTGGTTCCCATGTGCATACTTAACTATGACTGTGAGGTGGATTAGTACTTACCTTCAGAGGAATTGAAACAACACACAATCATAATATACTTATAAAATTAAGTAATCTAAGCACTTAAATTGATAATAGTTTGGATATGGTGAGTTAAGGGTTTCACAGTATGATTCATTACGCATTTATATACAGTATGTAGTTGTATGCATATATCTGACTAATTGCAGTTGGAGGTGATCGTATGCCATCGGGACAACTTGTATTGTGGGATGTAGTACACAGTTGTGCCATTTGTTATATCTGACTAGAATACCTATTTTTGAATATTATATCTGCTGGAATACCCATTTTTGTGCATTCATGCTATTAGAATTGCATTTAGTATAATTTGGGTAGGATATAAAATATATTTTTGTTTAATTGATTAACATTATTACTTGCAGTTTACCTCTTGTCATATTACGTCAATCTGACCTACTACTTTTGGTGTTTAGGTCATATTGCCGATGCCAAACCAGAGGATCAGAAAATACAGGAGATTCCGCCAGATGGCGGAGTTGTTGAGTGAAACGCCGATGATATCATCTAAGGTGTCTTAGTGATGGTGCTTAGATTTGAAACAGTAGACTCTTGTAATAATGCCATGTTTTGAGCCATTAGTGTAGTCGTTTAATTTATTTTTCTTCAAGTTACTACTTTAATTGTTATACTTCGAAGCTCTTGACCATTTATTAATTGAAATTAAGCTTGGTTTATATAAATTGTATATGATACTCAGTTGCGCATATTATAGATTTTTGTTCCACGTGTAATTATAGTTACTTGATCGACAAATATAACCTTACGGGAGACTTCGATCCACTCGGAATTGAGGCTCATATTGTTATTCAAGAAAAATTTAAATTGAACTTAATTCTCACACCCTTAAGACCGAATTTGGATCCGGCTCAGTTTTAAGGGCATAACAATGGTTGCATTTAGGAAACTTATTTTTATTATATAAAAAAATTGAGCTCTTTATTCTGAGTTAACATGATTAGTTACATACATTGTTATGGCCAACCTATTATCTCATATTGGTGTTGTTTCTTACGCATAGCTTGTACAACTTACTGAACTATCCTAAAACACCTCAGCACTTGAACGGTTTGTTTTCCTATCCATCTCAAAATCCCACATGTATAAACCCTCACTTAGTTATTTTCCTAATGTTTGTAGTAATTTTTTTTAAACCCTAACTTAGTTAGTTATTTTCCTAATGTCTGTAATTTTTTTTGAAATCATCTAACAGAGAAGGTGTAAGCTTAAGTGATAACTGGAATGCCTTACACTTCTGTGCACAATGGGTGCTTCAATTCTAAATACATAATTCATTCAGGAATCAAGAAAAGGAATCAAATTAAGAATGTATTCTAATTCTCTCATTCTTGCATAATTCTAGGTTGGCTTTGATGGAAGGGGACACTTAATCATATTTTATTTTATGTTTCCAAATTAATCCATTGAGCGTCGTTTTTATTTACTTGACTTATTTATTTATTGAAGTCGGCAGGGTGACTCTCTTGTGGCTCATTTTGAGTTGTCAAACCCCACCATTCACACATGTATGATATGGTCCGCGTCGTGCATGCATGATATTGTCCGCTTTGGCCCATGGGCCTCACGGTTTTGTTTGTAGTGGACTTCAACCCACCAAAAGGCCTCATGTATAGTAAGGGTGCAAGCTCTATATAAACTCATTCACTTTTCCTCTCTATAATCGATGTGGGACTCCAGGATATCACATAAGTACCATAAACACCCTGTCACTTCCATTGAATGGAGTCCACATGAACCTTCAACTCTAGCTGTTTCATCGGCTGGCAATCAATTGACGCAAGGCAGAAGACTTAAATGAATTCAGTATAGCTTGCTGTTCTTTTATGTTTTCTAAGTGTTCTTTTTTGTGTGGTTTGCTTTGCCAGGATTTGGGATATCTCATTAGAAAGTGATGGAGAAGAAGAGGCCGAGTTCAAAGCCAAAATGAAAGAGCAAGTCAATGCCCCTATTGACTTGCCGCCACAGCTTCTCTTTGTTCATCAGGTTCTTTTTATTCTGCTTGCTAGGACATCATGTATAGAGTTTTCAATTTAAAACAACTGTGATAGAGTTCTCCTCTTTTAGTTTCCCCTCAAGGGTATGAAGCAGTTTTATAAATATTGTTAGTAGGATTGTATTTGATGTAGATAATGTCAGGGAATTTTGAAATTTGTGCTGTCATTAGTGTAGTATTGAGAAGTTATGGTAAGAGCCTGTAGGGCAATCGGAAAGTGGTCATTGACACAATATGAGGTTGTGGGTTTGAATCACATAAGTCACATTTACCTATTAATAATACATTGAACATAATTCATAGAAGGTAATAATATAAAATTGTAGAAAATAAATAAAATCATCATAGCAATTATTATTATTGTTATTATTGGTAGCGAGATTTTATTAAAGCTCGGTAGCATAAGGGACATATACTGAAAAGAAAAAGGCAAAACCCATTCAAAAAAAAAAAAAAAAGAGAGAAAAAAACCACCAGCACAAATAAGCTAGAAATCTTCGGAATACAAAATCTGGATGACCAAATTACCGATCTTCCAACCCCCTTTTTAGCTAAAGCATCAGCAACCTCATTAGCCAACCTCTTGATATGCATGAAGGACAAATTGAGCTTCAGCCTCTTCCACAACATTTGCAAAGGGGGCCTAGAGTAGACTACAGCCCAAGCAATAACACAAAAAGACCTTTACTCAGCTATCTAGGACTAATGAGACTTGGGAGGTTCTCTGCTTGGGGGAAGACCAAGATTGAATTCAATGGGTTCTCAAATTCAAGATCTACCCAACAAACTTGCTCCTTACCTTTCCCCTTCACTCTCTCCAGAGCCATCTCTATAGGGATTGCAATTGGCAATGGGGAGGGTTTAAATGGGGAACCACCCCGACCTAGTCCTATTAGGGGTGGGATTGGTAGTGTGTGAGTAGGATTCAGGCTGGGTATGATTTTCCATACATTAACTTGAATCGGGTTTGCGGTAGGTTTGGGTTCCTAGGTGCATTAACCTGACCACCTACCCTATATATCTCTACTTTATAAATTACTAGGTGCACTTCTTCTCGTGTAAGGCATCAGTGCAAGTAGCGATGAGGATTGATATTTTTTTTAAAGGTCATGGTTGCAAATCTCATGTATTTTTTCATACTTTTCAAAAAAATCAAATAAACCACTAACAAACCCGACGCGACCCATGGCTGTCAGGGGTTGGGTTTGGTACTACCAACAACTATCAAACCCACAGGTTGGGGTAGGTATGGTACATTACAAACACAAATCACGGGGCAGGTTCAAAGCTACCTAAACCCGAACCCTAGCCCATCCCACCCCATTGTCATCATTACATCTCTATGGTAGCATTTATTAAAATGGAGAAAAATTATTGAAAGGAAAGAAAAAAAGTGAAATACTAAGTTAGAATATGTTCGTTGAAGCTGTTATGGTCGCATGTGTTATGAGGACCAAAAACCATATCATTCTCTCTACACCCCCTCCTCATTTTTCCTAGGTGTTCATTTGAAAGAATCCTGGCTGAAGTATTGTGATTTATGTCACACCCCCAAAACTGGGCCGGATCCTACCCAGTTCCAGGGGTGTGAGAATTGGGGCCAATTTAAAATTTTTCTAGATATAAACAGCACGGGCCCCAATTCTGAGTGGATCAAAGTCCTTCGTGAGACTATGCTTGGTGATCAAGCAACCATAATCACACGCGGAACTAAAATCCATACTCAACGCAGACGGATATTACATCACAATAAGATAATCAATCTCATTAATAATAAAACCAGAGTCAAGTGCTTCGAAGCATCACAATTAGAGTTAACATTTCAAAACAACCAAACTTAAATTAATAACTAATGGCCCAAACATGGCCTCATTACATAATCCTAAGTTCTCGAACTCAGTACCGCACTAGGACACCTCATATGATGTCATCGGTGCTCCACTCAACAACTCCGCCATTTGGCGGAATTTCCTGCGTCGCCTGACCCTCCGGTTTGGCACCGGCAACGGAACCTAGACACCCAAAAGTAGTGGGTCAGATTGACATAATCTGGCAAGCGGGTAAACTACAAGCAATGGATTAATCAACTAAATTAAATCATATATTCGTTACGAATCAAAAATAAATCAGAAGCAAACCCCCAATGGCATGAATGCACAGAAATGGGTATTCCCGCGGATAAATATACAGAAGCGGGTAATCCCATATACAAATAACAGAAACGGGTAGCCCCGTGAATAATAACAGAATCGGGTAGTCCCGCAGATAATAACAGAAGGCACAGCTGCATACTATAATCCATAGTACACGCTGACCCGATGGCGTACGTCCACCTTTGAACTGCAGTCGGTCAAATATATATGTATATAAATGTGCATATTTACAAATACATATGTATACAGATGCAGAATGAATCATGATATAACACCTTTAATCCCAATAATCGAACCGCTAACAATTTGAGTACTTAGACTATTATAATTGAAAATGTATTATGAATAAGTGTTAATTCAAGTTTTCTGAGGGTAAACACTAACCACCTAACGGTCATAACTGGTTAAATATATACATGAGAACCAACTCTCCATCACGAGGGAATATAAGTCCACGATGCCGTTATACTACTTTTGGTGCCTATCATGTAGTGCATCCCGAACCTCACATTCCCATTCTACACTTAATCCAATTTTCACGTGAGCATCGAGCTAAGTTTTCTAAAAAGGACATGATTTATCTCATCCAATTATGTATGTTTAGTATGTTTTACTAATTGGGTAAAAGATGTTTAAATTACAAATCCAAATTTAAATCAAGTTATGATCAAAGGGGGAAAAGGGAATAATTAATTCCTTAATTATCATTGTTGTGTATAAATACACTCTATTAATTTATACAAAACTAAAGGTACAATTCTCGGGCCCCAGTTTGAAATCAAACTCAAATTAAAAATCCAAATTAGAAGCATAAATACAATCTACATAAGATTTTATTCATCCCTAATTGCATCTTAGTTAATTTCTAACCAAACTAAATAAGGTATTAATCACAATTACATAATTTCTAATTAAATTTATAACCAATCCTAACTAAATTTCTGATAATATCGAATTAAAATTAATTTAATTTGATCTAATCTCCACTAGTATACTAAACCATTAATCAAAATATATTAATTTAAACTCTTCATAAATAATATCATAACCCGATTATTTATTTAATATTATATATATATTTTTTAATGTTAAACCAGCCCATCAAATTGGTCCAGCCCAACTGGGCCCACCCACGGCCCGCCAGCAGACCCGGCCCAGCCAGCAGGCCGGGTCCACCAGCAGGCCACACGGCCTGCCTGCACAGCAGCAGGCGCTACAGCAGCGCTGCGCTGTGGCACTGCTGCTGCATTTATTTATTTATTTATTTATTTTATATATTTCTGGTTGCCGACAAATCCAAATATAAAACAAATTATATTGTTGTTACAAACCTATATCATTAATCCCTAATCAAAAAGCTAAACCAAATCGAAGAAAATATATCTAACACATGTTATGCAACAAATAACCAAAAGACATTGCTAGTAACCAAAAGGCATTGTTTACGGTTATCCACTTGCCTGGATCTTGAAGCCAAAACAGATTTGAAGATCAAAGCTTGGAAGATCCCACTATGGTTTTCCCCTCTAGAGAGCTTCTAGGGTTTTGGTTGAAGAAGAAAGGAAGATGGCTTGAGAATGGGCAAAAACCCTAAGAGTAGAGTTTATATAAAGAGAGGGTTTTTCTAAATTACAAGGAAGGGCCTTCTGCTTCCTAGTAAGTTTTTCGAAATTTCAAAAAGAGTCATCTGGCCTAAAGGGTCCATTAACCTAATTGTGTTAAATCAATCTATCTGACCCTCTTAACCCAACTCAAACCCGACAAATGGTGTGACCCAATATAAAAAAAAAATTCGGGACATGACAATTTACTTGGCATTACATAATGGCGACACAGCTGGGGATATATCACCGAAATTTATTTCCTCTTTTTTCAATAAACAATATTTTCGTCATACATCTCATCAGATTAAGCAGCAAGAGATAGCCCGGTTCGAAGATGCTCTAAGTCTCATCCACGAGGGCCCAAGCTCATGTCATGTTATTAATATAAATATTTATAATATAGAAAGTAAATAAAAAAAAAAGACATATTTCAAATTAACCACTTTTCAGATTTGAGATAATTAGGTTTTGGCCAAGTTTTAAAACTAATTTCTAGTTGCACACCTTTTTTTTAATGGTCATGTTAAGTCGTTACATCTTTTGTGATTTTTTCGGGTTTCTCACCTTTGATGGCTGGATATATTTCAGCTACCATGATACATGTAGTTTCAGGGATAAAGTGAATTTATGGTTTTGCAATAAGATATTTCAAGGAATTAAAGTTGAATGACCTGTGACAATGGTACCAAATATACCCTAAGTCGATAGCTGTTTCAATATTCTGGTGTAATGGAAGGTTGTCGATTCTGTTGTTCACTTGGACAGCGAGGAAATTCTAGTCGCCAATATGTGAGATGCTTCTATTCTGCCCCTTTCCCTCCACAAACCACAGTGTGAACTAGTCAGCACATAATGATGCATGGGGAGAGTTGTAAAAATAGAATCTGCCGAGCTTGATTATGATTTTGCATTGACCTTTTGCTTGACTGAATGCAGAATGCTAGTTCCACAAAAGTCACATGTGCAACACCAGCTGATGGCTTGATTAGATACTTGGATTTGTTGACAGGGTCAGAAAGACTGGAAGGAATTGCACTGGCATGTTCAGATCCATGGAATGTTCATATCAACTGCGGCAGATGGGTTCAATGTTCTCATGCCTTCAAATATCGAAACCACTCTAGTGCCTGTATCAGTTGGTACCGCAAACCTTTAATTTATTGATGGGAAAAAATAATGTGAGAACTAGTTCTCACCCCTTTTTTGTGAGAAGTGTTGGTGTGGCCTATGTATCATCCAATCCTAATCTTACAATGCACAAGAGCCCCCTGATAGTCACATGCTCCAAGTTTCGGTCATATCCAAAATTACCAAATTATTGAATTAACTATGCACCAATCCTAATGGACTAGATTTGTGAGCTACAAATAAAAGGGTTAGAGACATGTAATTGGGGTTAAGCTCGATATTTGGAGTCCCAATTGAACTTTTCACCCCCTAGTCCTATCTCCAAATGAGACCAACCAGTGGACCCCATAAAAATTCTCAAGAGTAGGTGTGTGAGAACACTTCTTAGAAGATTAAAGCCCTTTATTGATATAGATTGTGATAAAAATGAAGATATGGTCTTCTAGCAAAATAATAATAATAATAATAATAATAATAATAACAACAATAATAAAGAGATGGTCACCGTAGATTAAATCACCCATGCATCACATACTTTGATTTTGTTTGTAGCTGGCAGGTGGAACCAGTTAACAGCCAATATTTATTTGGGTTGACCTTTCTAATTCCATGCGACTCTCTTTTTGGCAAATAACAGCCATTGTAGCAGGTAGCTAGAGTTATCAAATAGCATGAACCCTCGTTTATTGTGATCTGACTGAATTATCTGCACTTTGATTTTGAAGATCCTAACCACCCTGTAGTTTATAAAGATCCAAACCACCTTGAATGCCTGAATCCATGGTTAGTACCGTGGGACCGATCTTTAAATGCCAGACTTGTGCCACAGTCTGATGTGGCTGTGGTATGGGTCAGGTTTCGATCAGGTTGAGCATTGTGAGCAGCTTGAATCTTACCATTTATTAGTGGGGTTGAAAATGTCAACTGGACCCTGCGCATTAAGTTAAGAGTTTCAACTTTAACCCTTCATTAACAAGCCATTTCTGTAGTTGGATTGCTTGGTCAATAATGTAATTAGCAGGAAATAACTCGATACAGTTGTGACCCATTTAGTGATCGGGTCTGAAAAGTCAGCCTACTGACACGAAATATTAAAGAAAGGTTAAACCTGTTGGGTTTTCCACCCATAAATCATACATGTGATACATCGTCACTTAAAGCTTAATGAGAATTGATGGCGGTTGAGGCCGGTTCCGAGAAAGAAATGGCCAGAAGGGTGCATTTTTGAACAAAAAAAAAAAAAAATTTGTAGTGTGCATTGGACTCTTGGACGATCATTCAGGTTCCCAACAGTTGGTTTATCCAACAATGTTTCAGGCTCACCAACCAATTGCTGGTTTTGGGCCATGGTCAAACAATCAATCATAATTTTGAGCTGGGAAGGAAATGTGTCCTCTTGGTACATATCCTAAATTATAAAAACCTGCTAGAGTTGGAAACAGAATCAGGCTGGACTCCAGTGTAGCAGCTCTCTCAATGTAGGGTAATGTTATAGAAAAGTCACAAGTTCTGCTCTGCCTTAATGCCTTTACTGCTGGTGTTGCATTTCTTTGCGCTGCTGGTCTACTGCAATGTAGTTGCTGTTTTAACCCTGGATTGTGGGCATCATTTTGTTCGGGTCAGTTAGGGCCTTGTTTGTGTTCTTGGTTTCAGCAGGCTCGGTTGTGGCTCATGGTTATTGGCTTTGTTGCCTCTGCAGGTTGGCGGTTTCTTGTCTGTGCTCTCTTCGGGAGAGTGCAAGTCAGATGGGGCTGCCTCTCATTTCTTTTGCACTTTCTACATCTCCTTTTGGAATTTATCCACTTATCTCTCACAAATAGAAAGGGAGGGAAAGGGAATCCGGCTGGACTCCGTTGCAGCAGCTCTCCCTATAGAATTCACATGGATTCCCAGAAAAGAGATTTGAAGAGTTGTCTTCTCAAAGCACAACAAATCATATGTGTATCTTTATAAATTCTATAATGAGGATTTTATAGAAAAAAATCCCCCTAAATGACGCCTGCACAAAAAATGACCCCAAAAATCAACAAGCGACGATGACGCTATCCTTGGATGAGCAGCACTATCATCGCTTGTTCCCTATATATACCCTCACGAAATTTCTCTGTCTTATACCTTTTTCATCATCGTCTTCGTTTTTTTTTGACTTTTTGCCCTGGAGCTCCATCTGCTAGCTTTATTATCCTTTCTCTTGCATACTTTAAGTCCATTGTAGAGAGGTTGTTGGGCTGCATTAATCAGGTTGGTGCAACTTTTAAGTTCATAAAATGTAAGTTTTCAATGAGTTAGATTTACAAAGAAATATTCTATTGTTTACTTTTAATGACTGTTAGGCAGAAGTGTATTACAATACCGCTTCCTATGATCGCTCTAAAAACAGGCATGTGGATGTGATGTCAAATACTTTAAAATATTAAGTTGTGCTTCTACCATCACCAATTAGTTTTGATAGAAATGGTAACTCAATGAGTGCATAAGATCTTTCAAATGGTATCAGAGTTCTAAGTCAAATCGCAGGAGCGCCATTATGAGGGGGGATTGTTAGGTAGAGATGTATACTTCTTACAAAATGTCATCCTATTATGATTTAGAATGTTGTATACTAATATGCTTTATATATAAATAGGATGTTAGGTGGTGAGTTAATATTCATATTCCATTATAATGGGAAGTTTGAGTGTGATATTATTCATCTTGTATATAAAGGTGGCAAAATAAAAATAAGGTTTGTCTAAATATATATAACATTCAGCTCATTGGTTAAAATTGCTCTTGAAGGCATTAATTATCTGCATAGCAATGACCATGTGTTTTCATTGATAAGATTGATGATGATAATGATATCAAGTGCATGTTAACATTATTAGGTACGGAGGCAAACTAGGGCGAGAAGGGCAATTGCCCTTATTCACTTTTTTGCCCTTACTCACTTTTTTGAAACTCTCATATGGGATAAGATCTTTTAGATTCTTTTTATGTACAATTACTACTTTTGCCTCTCCTCACTTTTTGCTACAATTAAGTAATTGGGGACAAGATTATCTTTTTCATTTCTTCAAAAGCAACCCATGATTTGACATTCCTCTTTTTTTTTCTTGCCTTATTTCCTCTTGGCTTTCATATATCTTTTCTTTTTACACGTCCATTATTGATTACTATGTTTTTCTTCATTTTTCAACACTTAACTCATTTCCATTCTCAAATACAAGTATACGGGTAATTCAAAAAAACCTATATGCCTTTTGTTTCTTTTATTTGTTTTCCTTTTTTGTTTGAGTTCAATGGATGCCTCTTTAATTAGTATATCCAAATGAATATATTAATCTTTTTCATCTCATTTGTTGTTTTTTCAAATACAATTACTTCCGTTGTTATTTATTTTTTAAATCTAAAAAAAGGGGTGCAACAGGAGGTCACCCATCCTAGTACTACTCTCGCTCAAGCACGCTTGACTGCGGAGTTCTAATGTGGGTTCTGATGCTTTAGCGCTGGTATGATCGCACTCATGTTATTTACAAATCTCTCAAGAAGATTGATTTTGATTAGATAGAATTGGCGAGTGCTATGTAAATGGATGCATTAACTTAGCAAGAGTGATGGCCCATTAGATTATTTTATGGCATGCTGTTTTTTTATATGTTAGTTTATGTTAACTTCCGTAGATCTATTGTTGGCCGGCGTATTTATTATCCGAAATGCTTGAAATGAATACCATCTTCTCTAATGATATAGCCTAGAATTTCATATCAATAGGAGTGGGGCCCACCATTGAATGATTATTTTGTCACATATATTGAAACAGACATTTTGATACCATCGATAATGAAGAAATTATGCAGGCTTCCAAAATATGAAAACATGTCGAGGACAATTGTAAAAAAGATCTTTTTTTATGTAATCGAGTAGGTAATTGATATACAGGTGTTTATGTTAATATAATTTAATTACTTTATTATACATCTTTATTTATTGAAGGTTTTAGTCTATTTTTGCACCCTCGTATGTGCCATCTATTGATAGTCATCAATTCCCATTCGTACCATCTATTGATATGTTCAACAGATGATACCAATGGGATCTATTTATCCATTAGTAGAGGAGATTTCAATATTGCTGAAGATAATATTAGAAAACAATCAAGGTAAAAATAACTTTATCTTTTTTAATACCTTACATATTCATATGTGGTTCACTACAAATATAGTTCATTCTTTGTTCATTATTTGAAGGGCACAAATGAAGGTTTTGCGTCTCCCATCTAATGAGAAATAGTCTCTAGCAAGTATTGATGGTTACAAACATCAAGTAAATGTAAATGTCCAAACTATATCTGGCGCAAAGGATTGAAATCATACTATTAATCTCGGTGAAAAGAGTGAAATGAATGTTTCATCAAAAACAAATATTGATTGCGCTAAAAGCAACATTGAATTGAATAATTTGAGTGGCGATGTTGGATGTGACGTGAAGAGTGATGATGACATGTATGTTGCGGGAGACAGAGAGAGTGATGATGGCATTTTTACTTGTAACCCAGCAATCAGAAATATGAAAAGAGGCATAGTGCGTAGATCATGCATTAGAAGGGAAGAGCTTGCTCGCGTAAATGTTGTTAATCCATCACTTGATAAGTCAGGCAGTAGTTTTGAAGAAAACATGAATCCAGAGGAGTTTGTTACAAATGTTGGTCACAATGATAAGTCCGAAGGTAGTTTTGAAGAATTCATGATTCCAGCGGAGTTTGTTATAGATAATGGCCACAATTCTGCTCCATAGATGTGAATAAGTCCTGAGTTGTCTCTCTTCTCGGAATCTGTACAAACCCTGTGCATCAGGAAGTAAAAAAATTCTCCCTTGAAACGGAGGCTGTAGGAGAGCTGTCAAAAGGCTGGGCTTCGGATTGTCTTTATCTTACCCTCAATATATATATATATATATATATGTGTATGCATATTCGAGCTCAAGCTTGCCAAAGCCTTCGTAGGGCATACACTACCTAGGCCTGCTTGTCTGCTGTGTGTAGGAATGGCAACCATCGGGTTAGATTCGGGTTTAGCCAAGTCCAAATCTGATCTGACTGGCATAAACCCTGCCCCGAACTTGACCCATTGGCTAGGCTAACAGTTGCACAAAAACATTATATAGAAATTATACAAAATAATATAGTAGGTAAATGACCGAAATGGGGCAGAAGCACATCAAAAACCTGAACCCTCCCTGAACAGATTCGGATCAAAATCTGGAATTTATATCCTTCCCAAACAGACCCCATCAAATTCGGAAAATTCATACTCACCCCAAACCAACTCAAATTAACGTCTGGAAATTCACACCTGCCTCAAACCTGATAGAGATACTATTGAACCTTCCCTTATCAGAAGCCGATGGGGGAGGGTCACTGTTTCAACCCAACTCATTTCCATCCCTAGTCATGAGCATTGAGAATGAAAAGCCGGACCACAAAATGGTATCTCTCATGTGAAACCATTTCACACCATATTGATAGATATCAGGCCATTTTATGGGGCCCACTTGAGCCTACCTTTAATCAGGATACCTTTCAAAGTTTCCTCCCACCATTACCGTTGGATTAAACATAAAAGACCCGGCCCATACCGGATGGACCCCGGGCTGAATCCTGACTCGCTTAGTTTGGGGAGGGGCTCTCATGGTCCCAATCTGCCCAATCCGCTTAGCAGGGTGAAGAGCATACATCATGCATGATTCTTGTGAGCCTCACAAGTTGGACCGCGTGAAAAATTATTCGTCATTTAGAATTAGACCCATCAATGTGAGGTGGAATCGAGACTAAGTAAACCCTTAAAGGTCCCACTCTTATATCATAATGTGCCCCTTTCAACTATATAAAGCACCTTTGTCAATTGTCATCATCAACGTCCATTTCTCTACTGTGACATCATTTGATTCTTGACAACATAGCTAATTTTTATGTGAGAAAACAAGAAAATTGTACTAGCTTTTCTATGGCAGCCAATATTTTGGATCTATTTTCATATAATCCCATTTCCCATGATGTGATTGCAGTAACATGTCTGTGCATTTCTCAACTACCGTAGAACCATATTCTACACTGCGGATGCCTTATATCAACCACACTAGATGAAAGACAAACTGTAGGCTGCACACAGGGCTTTTAAAAAAATCTATGTATTAGCACCCTTTTCTTGGAGAAATTATTCGCAATTTATACTCCTCTTTTCCAACAACAATCTATACTCCTCTCTATCAATATTATTGGCCATATATAATATTGAACCTTTTTTAAAGAAAATTATTAATTTTTAAGTAATTGAAAATAAAAATATAAATTAATGTAAATAAAATCATAATCATTAAGAAATTTTAAATATCAAATCCTTTTGGAATTTCAAATATCATTTTTTTAATTAGTATGTAGATTCTAAATGCTTTAGATTTTATTAGTGGTCACATTCATCTATTTATGATATAGAAATAAGAGGTGAGGTAGTGATTTTGAATGCTTTATTTTCTAAAAATGCCTACTAATGAGTTCATAAAATGATAATATTGGGTAATTTGGAGTTTGGACCTTAGAAAGTCCAAAAATGAGTATTTTATAACCAAGTCATATAATTATAAATTTGCTATGGTTAGATATACATGATGGCAATCATAAATTTATTGTGCTTAGGCAAAATCACATTTATGCATGATTTATGAATGATGGCAAAACACTATATAAAAACATCTTTTGTTCTATCTTATATTCATAAATGCATGTTCAAAGATTTTTGAAGTGGTTAGATAAAAATTAAATTTAGATAGTTATTAAGATATTGGAAGAAAACCAAAAGAAATAAGGTAATTTTTCTTTTTTCAAATATCAATACAATTGTCTTCCCATTTGAAATGATAACTTTTATTTAATTTAAATTAACTAAGGATATTAATATGACTTGTTGTAATATAATTTCATGGCAAAAATCTGTAAAGGTTAATCAAAAGCACTATAATATTTCTCTAACTCAGTTTCCATAATATTATTTAATTTTCCCACAAGTTTAGAGATTTTTTAGAACTTTAGTCAAAAAGATCATTAAATCTTGTTCTAATCATGAGGTTCTATTAATTAAAAAAAAAAAGCTAAACACTTGTCATATTTAAAATCATGCTTTTTGCTTTGATAGGTTGACTTATTCATTTAGGTTTAGCACTTTATTTATTTTACTTAGTAAAAAAGTTTGAAACACTAAATAAGATATAAACTAAGATGAAATTTTGAAAAATGTAGATTTACTATTTATCAATTTTTTTATAAGTAGTGAATAAAAAAATGAAAGTAGATGAATGAATATTGAATGAGTGTGTAAAAGAAATTAAAAAATATTAATAAAATAAAAAAATATATAATAAATGTTTATTTTCAAAATGAGTATCAAAATGGTTTATACTATATAATTATTCTATAACAAGTAGATGCCGGACTTTTAATGATTTTAACTGCTTTCATACTATGAAAATACAAAACAATTTCATTAGATAATCTTATTTATCTAATTTTTTTACTAAGCAATCATTACATTGTAATCATCATGTAAGGCTTGATTTAAGAGTAATGCCCTGTTTGGCAAATCTTACTTATATGAAACAGATCTGCATGAAACATAACCGTTTCAAATGGTCCTGATCGAAATTGATGCTATTGAATTAGTCCTTTTAGTAACATAGAAAACCTGATTGAAAGACCTTTTTTAATCAATGATTAATATTTTTTGGCAAATATCTTGAAACCCACATGGAATCAAGGGCTGAAATTCAACTCCATAGTCATGTTTAGCCTTTCAAAGAGGACTAACGGTTCAAATCTTAATATAAGGGCCCACAAATTTTAAAAATTAATATAAAATAGTTCACTTTTACAAATATATAGAGATTCGTGAAGGATCAACAGTTGAGTTTTATATGGTAACCGTTCTTAGTCTTCTTAAGAGTTTCCATGGTTCAAATTATATTTTAGGGCCCCACAATTGAAGAAAAATGAAGAGGATTAACTGTTCAAATGTTGAGTTTGGGGCCCACAAAAGTCAAAAACCGCCTAAATTGGCGGGTCAACCCTTACCCGACCCATTTTTATATAGATTGGTAAAACCTAATCTGTGACTAACCTGTATTTTAAATGGGTTGATTACCGGCTAGGACTAACTACTTTGGGTTTGGGTTAATCCGACCCAAATTTACTCAACCAACCCATTTACCAAGCCTACGTACCTCCAACCTTTGCCCCTAATTCCCACCACACAACAAAGCAAAGACTAGCCTCACGTTATAAAAAACCAAATCATGGTTTCAAAGTCTTAATAGTGCCCACTAAGTATTGAAAGAGAAATGTAGAATATGGATAATTTAATTTTAATCACAAAAACTATTATTATTATTTTGTTAGAAAGAAACTGTTATTGTTAACCACTATAATTGTTTATCTATCACCAACAACTCTATTTTAAATGAGCTTTTTAGAATTTTGAACCCCAAAGGGTAGCTCAATGGGCCTCAAGCCACAGTTTACTTCCAAAGGTTACGGGTTCAAATTGTGCTACTACACTGGGGCCACAGGGGATTTACCCGGCTCCCCCAAGCCAGAAGGGATTAATCCGCCTCAAAGGGTCGGGACATCCTCTGTTAGCAAAATAAAAAAAAAACCCATAGAATTTTGCAGTAAATGGGGGTATTCCTATTCTATTGTGCCAGTAGTTACTTTACTATTAAACGGGTCGTAATATAAATTTAAATTTTTATGAATTTATTACCTAATGAAGCCTTTATTAAATATGGTCTGGTAAAATGCTATAATATAGACTTCCAATTACTATCAAAATGGCGTGGCATACAGGCTAGAGCTGATGGCAATATAGAAGTAAATGATGAAAATGATAGATATTAAATTTTGAAGGGAACGTAGTTAAACCCAAAAGGTTACTTAGTAGGCCTATGACCACATTTGCTGAAGAAGTTGCAGTTTTGAATTTCGCTACCACATTGGAGCCACTGAAGATTTTCCTTCGTAAGCCCGAAGGATTATTCTGGCTGAAAGAACTGGGATATCCTCCATTAACAAAAATAAATAAATAAATAAAATAAAATAAAACAGAGATCACATGACAGCTTGCTTTCGAATTTGGCGTTTGCACTGACCTTTTATATAGAATGTGGGTCGTGTAAGAATCGGGCAGAGTCCTGATTTGCCCATAGAATCTGTTTTTTTTAATGTATCACATGAAATCTGTTTTTTTTAATGTATAGCAATGAACGTTTACTTATGGTTTTGATTTGGTTTTGATTTTATTTATGACAGAAGTTTCATCTATTTAAGTGGGCCCTATTAGGTAATTTGGTGAAAATTCTCTTTCAGTTGCAAATCCTATCTCTTTCTTTGGTGAGATAGGCCATTTTTGAATTTACCAGTTTTTCAATCTTTCAACCTAATCAGCACTTCTTTCTCCTTCTTCTGCTGAAATATACTTCCTCTCTTCTGTTGAATCTTTATGTATTTTCCTGCATCCGGTTATCTTCTCTACCTTTGAAAATGAGGGGAAAATCCATGGGAAAAGAAGAAGCTAAGAAGAAGAAAGTTTCGGAATCTCCATCTCCTTCTGTGGTGGAGGAAACCAATGATTACAAAGCCCTTGCTATTGCTGAGGGTGAGTTTTTTTTTTTTTTAATGTTAAACAGAGAGTGAGTTCTTTTATTTCTCTTTTTATTATTCAAGCGGTTTATCTACTGAGTTTTTCTTAGTGTTTGTGACGGATTATTTTAATTTTCTGGGTTTTTCACGATTTTTTCTTTTTGGGTTTTAGATTTGGCTCATGATTTTATAATTTTGGCAGTTTTAGATTCTTTGCAAATGAGGAGGGCCGTAGGCTGTTTGTTGGGGAGATCGTTTTTTGGAATTTTCTTTTGCTTCTTCTCATTTGTTTTTCAGGGATACGTGTCTTTAGGTGCGGGTTAATGCCTATAGAGTTCAGATTCCGTGGGTTGATCATGGCAATGCATAGAGTTCAGATTCCGTGGGTTGACCATGACCATCCTGCCATATTTGTCTCTTTATTGTTTATGACAGGTTGGAGTAGTTACTTACAACCCCTTGTTTGGTCTCAAATAAAGACCCTTAAAATCATTGATGTGGAAGATTTAGATGAAAAAAATGAGCTGATCTTAGTTGTTCCAGAAATGTAACTGACATGAGCATTAGAAATGCTAAATCTACCATAGGTGGGGAAACAAAGAGAAATACAAAGGTTAAGAATTCCTGGAGACTCTCTTGTTAGTAAAAAAAGAAAATTGGTAACAATAGATGAGTGGTTGTGGGTCTTCTACTTTTAAACTACTTTTTTTAAGTAATTTGATTAGTATAAGCCATGTAGTAAAATTAATACTATCTTGAAACCTTTCTTTAATGAAAGAAAAAAAAATTTCGATTCACTTTTGCTTTTTGTAGAATGCAGTTAATTAAAGGGCTCTATAATGTAGTTAAGGCCTTCTCAAAAGAAAAGAGGATTAAATTTATAAGAAAAAAATGTGGATCATTTGCACTGGTAAAAATAAAGACTGCTTCCTTTGGTGGTAATTCTCCTGCTTTTATGAAATAGTTAGAATGAGTATTATTTTTTCTGTTTTAGAACATTTGAATGGGAAAATTAGAGTTTTTTTTTTAATTTTCCTCTCCACTTAACCTCATCCAAATCGACTTTAGAGTTTAATCTCAGTAGACGTTTGAGGAGGTCAATACTTTTTATTTTGTTGTCTGTTATAAGATGCCAACACTACTAAACCGTGAGTGTCAATTCAACTCTATTATGTTTTACTCTTCTCATTTTTCTTGTACTTTATGGCCCTCTAACAGCTTTAACGATCATTGTGATGCTCCCCTGTGAAACAAAAGTCTTTTTACCTTTGGATTGAGTAGCAATTGGTTCCCATTCAAGAAGTTTGTGTTTTCCTGTAGTTTCAATTCCCATGATTCACTGATCATTCTTTTAGTTGGATGATGGAACTTTGTTTTCTTCTTTTCTGAATATTGTTGCTGACAAGGACCTGGGGCACTGCTGTTGCAACGTTTAGGTTGTGGACTCAAGTAGTAGTTGTAGTTGTTGTGGATCAAGTAGTAGTAGCAGCAGCAGCAGCAGCAGCTCTTCTTGGTGATTTTGATATAATCTTTTATGCTTTCTCAAAAAATTTTTCCAAAAAAATCAGAATATTTGTCATTGATTGATCCTCATTTTGATACAATCAGAATAGTAGTAGTAGCTCTTATTAGTGATTTTGATACCATTCACTAAAAAAAATTCAAAAAAAGCATAATATTTTATTGTTGATTGATCCTAGACTATTAAATTTGTTGGTTTACAGATACACTCTATTGTCTACAATTTATACAAATAGAAATTATATTAAATTTATCATATGAAAGTGATTTCAAATATAAATTGTAAGTTAAGCAAACTAAGAAAGAATATTGATTAGTTATGAATCTAAAAGTAAGGCAATTAGTGCTATCATTGCTAATGAATATGGAAAGTTGGAGACTTGTATTGGACAAAATACCTTACTAGAGTAGAAAATACTTGAAAAAATAACCTCGAATAAAAGTATTTAGCTAAGTTAATCAAAGGACATATTAGAATATAATAACTAAGATGCAGAGGTTTTAGAATTGAAACTTGTAATTGTGTTTTCTATGCTCAAAGTCACCTTAACATCCTCAGAATCATCTCACCAACTATTGTTTCTTAGAAGAAAAAAAATGTGGAAATCAAGTTAAAAGGAAAAGGAAAAATAATCTTAGGTACCTTTATTGGTTCATCAGCTGTTGAGTATCTAACTGCTATTATAAACCATACTCTAAACACAAGAATCAGTAGCAGTGGTTTAAAAACCATCTTTGTGCTTCTTTTTACCTCTCTGTGGGGATATTGTAGTCACTAATTCTCCAATGACCCAAAATTTCAAACAGTTAAACCTTTTCATTTCTCAAATTCTGCTTATGCTTACTTCCTCCGTAATAAGGTGAACAGAGTAGAGTTGTTTTACTATGACTTTGGATTGAAACATTTTGGGTAGTATGCTATGATGCCTAGATACGAACATAAGTACGGACACGGATATGGGATCGGGGATACGACTCTGAACTTTGAAAAATTTAGGACACGGATTTAGATACAGATACAGGTGTCCTAAATTTTCCTTTAAATTATATTTTAATTAATGAAATTATCATTGTTTATATTTAATTCGAACATTTTCTATGTTGAAAAGTAAGAAAACTTAAAGAAATAAATGAAATAGTAGACTTGCTAAGTAGGATATACTAAACTTATATCCCGGAAGTATCGATGCAGTATCAGGTATTAATACAAGTATCGTATCGATCCGATACGGATATGTTGGGCTTGTACAAATATCCGCGTATCATAGGTAGTATGGCATTTTGGTGTCTTACTTTGGAAATCCATTTTGGAAGTCTATAGATAATTTAAAATATATATAAGATTGACTATAAACTGTTTACTATGATCCAAAATTGGCTATTAAATGTGGCCCACTCGATGTTTGACTACATAAAAAGATGATTCCAATCCCTGTCAACTCACTACTAATCTCATGCAGCATTACCTCTTTTATCCCAGTTCTTCCACTTGGTCACCAGCTAAAAAGCTTTCCTTACTCTGTCCTATGATCCATCGCCAACCTATTGGGGCAGTGACCATTTCGGTTCCTAACCATCTGGTTTTGGCACAGAACTAGTTCATCCTTGTACAACCTACTCTTCACACACTCAATGGTTTAGTGGTGCTCGCACGTTATGCTTGATCTTTGGGTTTACAAGTTAAAATATCACTTCTGACTAGTAGTCCAACTTAGTAATAAAAAAAAATTTACTCATGTCCTCCCACTAATCTGTGATTCTTTTGTCTCCTTAGATCATAGCCATTTACCATGGCAGAAAATGTTGTAGACAAGTCCAACAAGCTTTCCTATGCCACTGACCAAAGGACACGGAAAGCCTTCTCTCGGAATTCCTAAATTTACTGCTGCTTATTTCCTTTTATTTTACATTTTTCTTTTCATACTCTTAATATGATGATTGTGATGATGAGTTTCAAATTAGAACCAGGATTTTCCTTTGTGAGGTACTTTAGTTGAGGGGTTGACACATTAAATTTTTTTTATTATTCATAAGTAAAAAGGACGTTGACTCCTCCTAATAATAAACCATTTCCTATGCGTTAAGGGTGTGAATGCTTAAATACATAATGCATCATTGAATACTATTGATTCCCAAAGTATGTCGCATAAGTGTGTTTATGGAGCTTTAAACATTACTATTCTACACATTTATTTATTTTTATTAATATTATGAATATTTATATTTTGTTGGTACATTTGTGTTTTATTGTGCAGTGAAAACATCACCAGATGCAATGTCAGAGAAAGGTAAATATTTAATTAATGCTACAAAATCTAGAGATTGCTTCGTTTCCCAGTTTGAATAATTTTCTTTTTTTTTACAACAAAAGGATTATTAATTAAATTTTCTTATTCTTTTCAATATTTGCTATTAGATGCAATTCTTTCAAGGCTTGAAACTGAGAAGAGACTGGCTCTAATTAATGCATGGGAAGAAGCTGAAAAGACTAAAGCTGACAATAAGTAAGTTCATAGAAATTTTCCATATTTTATTTACTAGAAATAGGATATTGAGAAATTGGATATTTAGCTCTCAAGATTTTTTAATGAGCATGAGTGTGGGAGATGAGAATGATAAAGATTTATTTTCTGCTTTTTTTGTGCCTTAATGGTTTTAATGTAACAGTTTGAATGAGATTCTTCTACTTCATTGTAAACTTTTGAGCTAAAATTTCAATATCGACAGAGTCTGAGCCTTTTCTTTCTGACAGAACCCCATTTATATTTTATATTTTTCATATTGTAAAAATTTTATGTAATATTTCTTCATCTTGACAACTACTCACATTAGAAATCTTCTGTCACTATTCTTAATTTTCTGTCATCTTCATAGCTATTCACTTTAGAAATCATAAATTTATTCTTTTCTTTGTTTTTAAAACAAACAAATAGGGCTTATAGGAAGAAGTTAGTGATAGAATCATGGGAGAACTCGAAGAAGGCATCTGTGGAAGCTCGACTTAAGAAGATCGAGGTACACATACATCTATCTGTTTTTGTTTATTATTATTATTATTATTATTATTATTATTATTATTATTATGTATTTTCCTGTTTAGTTTTGTTATGTATATTTTTCTTTAAGCCTTTGTGATCACCTATGTCCCTCTTGATAAAAGGTACCGTGAGCCCCTTCAAACCTATATAATTTGTATCATTACTATTACATTAACAGGAAAATTTTGAAAAGAAGAAGGCTGACTATGGAGAGCAAATGAAAAATAAGATAGCTATGATCCATAAGGAAGCAGAAGAAAAGAGGGCAGTAATTGATCTTCAGCGTGCCGAAAATTTATTGAGGACGGAAGAGATTGCCTCAAAGTATCGCGCAATTGGGTTTGTGCCGAAAAGAATATTAGGATGCTTTGGAGTTTTTCAAAATGATCAAATTCGGAGAATGACGAGAAACTAAGAATGTACATTCAGATCCTGGTTGGTGTTAGTTTGATTTTTTACATAGGTTCCTTAATTTTATGTTTATATAGCGTGTGAAAGAATCAAAAGTTTGGCAATTTGTGGCAATTTGTAGGACAAATAAATTAATGGATTTGGATTTGTTATATGACTCTAAAAAAAATAGATCATGTATCTGTTTTTTTATAGATTATAGTATTCACTATCAAAAATAGTTCTTTTAATTTTAATATATCTTATGATAAAACAAACAACAATTGGGAGGATAAGAAAGAAGTACCTACTAAACTATCTGGAGAAGGAAAGGTAGTGTTTTATTTGGAATAACAGGCATTAATATCAAAGTCTAAATATTTGTTTTGGGGTTTAATGGGTCACACAGGGGTTGCCGAACACCGTTAATCTGCTCATGAAGCCAATATCTTAAGACCCACATAGTACGTTCACCTAAAGCCCACTTTAATTTCATTAGGGAAAGAAATACTGGTTTTCCTTAAATATTACATGGTCAGCACCACAGTTGAGCTCCTGGATACTTTAGAAAGATGAACATTGTGGCCATTTCCAGCGCATTTAGGGACCAATCTTTCATGAGCTTTTGGGCCCACCAATACCTTTTCATGAGCGCAATATAGTTTATATTGTGGTTCAATTGGATGTGGATTTATTATAGGCTCCAAGCCCACCTTTAAGTAGTGCATCCAAACAGGCCTTGAGGTTCAAGTCCACATAGGCTTTGATACATTATATATTAAAAATATTCTGGACTTGAGTTATATTAGGCCCAAAAAATTTAATTGCTCCCTGGGGCCCTCCCTATGAGAATAGTTGAATGGAGCCAATTAATATAATAATTGTACGGTAACATTGTAATTGTAATGTAACATGTAGATTCCCTTATATCTACCAGAGTTGATCACGTGAGTTTGGTCCCATTAGAACAATCATATCATAATGATAAGAAAATTCCCTATGCTCATGAATGGACCAACCAGTTTAGGTTCATGAGAAGTGGACCAGAGCCAAAAAGGCAAATCCATTGCAGTTCCTGTAATGGATCACATACGGCTTAGGTCCATAAATATATGAGAACGAATCTTCACAGGTTACTTTTAGAGGAACGTGAATGTCGTAATGAGTTTCTAGGCCCGTATATGAGAGCTAGGTTTGTCGTGGATATGGAAGTATTGATGTGTTCCTTGTGCAAATTTAAAATTTGCGACCTGGACGATGGGCCACACCCCTCCCCCTAAAAGGAAGGCCAGGATGAAATCCCTCTTCACGTCCTCCTTCACCTAAGACACACTTTTACCCAAGGAAAGCCCCATGTAAGTGAAAAATATAACAAAGTCCAAGGGCCCAAAAATAAGCGCATCATTGGCCACTTTGGCATCGACAAACCGTAGTGATCTGGGCTGTTGAAGACGGTGTCTTACAAAACGATCCAACCCGTCGTACAGATAAGACGTCGATTCAAACACTGGATCTCCCGTTATCTTAACCTTCTTTTTGTTTTTCTAGAGGTTGAAATAGATGAAAGAAGAAAGAAGAATATAGAACTTTTAGGTTTTTTAGAGAAGGTGGCATCCAACTTGACACTAGTATACACAAACTTGCATCGATTTCAATTCTCTTTAATTAGATTATAAAAAAAAAACAGCAGAGCCAGTGCATCCACACCTAAGGTGCATTTTTTTGTTTGATGGTCCCGTTAGATGATATTTTTGATAAAATCCTCAAAAAAGTAATGTGATTATTTTATTTCATTATTATTTGAATAAAAAAAAGAGAGAATAAATTTTGATGTGACATAAAATTTGTTGTTTACCAAACTTTTATTCACGTGCTTTACTCTACATAAAGGACAGTAAGTTAAAGAGAAGAAGACAAGCCAGTTTGGATATATAGTGCAGCAAAGTACAATGAGAGGAAATTTCAAATCAAGAGAGACTAAAATATAATAGGTCAAATCACAATGTAATAAGTTTTGTTTTTAGTAACTTGAGAATGAGTTTTTTTATTTTTTATGTTAAAAGTATATATTTTTTGCCGGTGGATAAAAAAAGAAGCTTTTTTACTTTTTCGTATAAAAAAGATAGAAGAATTTTTTTAAATGTGGTCTTTTAATTTGTCTCCTTTTGGCTTATTATGTCTTAAAATGACACCTCCCTTCAACTTTATAGTGAAATGAAAAACAGCATTTTACCCTAATGATAAGAGGTGTTAGTTCTTACCGACTTGACCTGAGTTTAAACTCGACCAAAAACCTTTCCTCACTTGAGGTCTTCTTCCCTCATCAGAGGGCTTCCCAACCTCACCCAAGGGCTCCTTCGTCAAAGGGCTAAAGGTCTCAGTCCCCCCTTAAGGCTGGGATGCTAGAAAAAATAATAATAATAACTTCATAGTGAAATAAATTTACCAACTATATGGTAGAAAACCACATTTGTCACCTGCCATGTAGGGATCAATTCTTGTGTCTCACCCTTCTCATTTTGGTGGGCCCACCAGCGTAGGCTCTATTGGGTCTGGCCCCAGCTGGAATTAAAATACAAATCTTACTTTTAACCTCGTCCTGGTTTTTCCTTTATCCATAATTTGACCATGACTTTCCTCTTGCTGTTTTTGGAAAACCGGAGGATCGGACTAGGCCTTTTCCAGACGGATGAGAGATGTCATCGGTGGGCCCATACCATTTGAAATTGCAAAGCAGAGAAACATGAATTGATGGACCTCACTTGTATTTGCCCCACGCTGACCGGTTAGACCACTTACAATCCCACACGTCATAGAGGACCGTAAGTTTCCACTTGCGATCAATTACCGTGAGGCAAACATGGCGTGGTACCGCACTTGACCAGTTGGAAACTTTACACTTTTGAATTTGATGCAGCAGACAGTCAACGCCCATTTAATGCAACCATGTGACTCTCATTAACCCAACATCAATGCTTCTGGCCCTCTAGCCAGATTGACGTACACGGACTGCCGAAACCACTAGTGTCCAAACAAACCATTCTCGTCTCCACTCTACTGCCTTTCGGTTAACAGAGTGTCGGCCACTTGGGCCACCAAAAAATACCAAGTCTTCTGCACACCGTAGTTAGACTCATTTGGCACCAGTACCCGAATTCGAGCATCGTCGAAGTCTACAAGCATTGATTTTCACAAATTATTGTTATAAAATGAAATGAGGCTTTTCATTTAATGAAAAGAAAAATACTTCTCCTACACTAAAGCGAGTAGAAAATAGAAATTAGTAATATGCAAAATGCTCTTATTTTCCACATCTCTACCCACTTTAAACATTATAATAGTTGATAGCATATAGCTTTGATATGAAGGACCAGATGTAAGAAAAAAAAAAAGCACCCCCTTTTATATCGATATCCTAAATGGGTATTAGAAATCCAAAGGCCAAAGAGGCCTATATTTTTAAGGGATAATGTTTTTCAACTCATTGAGCTTACTTAGATGATTTTTTTATTAGTATTTGTGGGGGTACGGGAAAGGAAATGTCCCCTTAAGTGTTCATGAAGTAACTGGAAAATCAGCCCCATCAAATCCTCCACACCCTTGACTTCATAGCCTTAATATTTATTTCTTTGATATTTGTTTGGTTTTATGTCTTGTATTATAGGTGAACCATTGGATTAGCCAAGGATAGTGTTAAGGTTATGGGTATTTTGGTCCTTATACAGAGACTTTTTTGGAGGCCAAAAAAACGTAGACTATAAATATTAGATAACCTGTAGCCTTGGAACTTGTGGAAGAGAGTGTCCTCTCTTGCCCGTGCTGTTCTCACACAATGTAGATTGATGATAAGAACGTCAGACTTTATATACCTTTACTTGTTATAGTGAAGATGATATTGTCTTTATTCATAAAGATAGCCTTGTTTAGGTAAACCACAGAAATCCTTGTCTTTTTTTATTAGGATATTTGTGTATTGGCTAATCCATGAGTTAGACAAAACTCTTAGTTCATTGAATTGTAATTTTACATTTCTTTTAAAATGGATTGTGGTATGAGTCGCCGAATGCACTAAAGTGAAGTAATCAACAAACGAATGCAAATTAAAGTGTTTTGAAGTAATTTTCTAAGAATAATATAGATTACAAATATCATATCTCACAAACTAAAGTCGAATTAGGGCAAACTATGTACTGTTGGAAAGCTCTTTTTGAGTAGAAACCCGTAAATACCAAAATTACGTCAATCGAAGTTAAAACGACAAAGTTATCGCCTTAAAAAATTTGCAGAAAAGTGCAAAAGTTACATTTGAGCTTAAGCGCACTGATGGAAAAAAATCACTTTTTTATATGGAATTATTTCCTGTTTGTACCAGAATTGCTCGTTCTTTTTATAAAAAGACTTTAACCATATAGCATAAACTATAAGTTTTTTAAAGAGTGTTTCTCTCAATCCAAAAGCATCCATCTCTCCATTATAAGTTGAGAATACCCTTCTTCTCTAAAACAGGCATTGGAAAGATTGTATTGAAACTTTGAGTTCCAAAAATTTACGGTTCTACTTTCTTATGGAAGATTAGCTTTTCTTGTAGAAGGGTCGGTCACCTTGAGGATTCAAGGTAATTGTTTCAAGCGCTATAAACGATGAACGGCAAGAAGCCAGTAAAAAAAAACTACAAGCCTTAGGTTGAGTTGCAACTAAGGAAAGGTTTGTGAATATATCTTGCTACCTTCAATTATATAGTACTTAGTTGTCTTTGGTCTAGACAATATGACCCGTGGTTTTCTGAGTAGGTTTTTCCACATAAAAAATCTATGTGCTTTTTTCTTGTGATATGTGATTGATTTATTTGCTAGTTTTTTCATTCTTCCGCTGCAAATACTTTGAATTGCAATGTAGAAATTCGGATTTGAGACAATCTTTCACTTCTTTATGTAGCTTGATTGTCGATTGCAGGTTTCGCGCTTCTATATATGCACAACAACATTCAATCCAATAGTGCATGATAGGGAAATTGGGACTAGTGCCAGATCATAGGGCCTACATGTCTACATTGATCAAACGGTGGGGCCCACTAGTTGGATTGCATATGTTGTAGTTCTTAGGAAAACATTTCTCTAACTTATTAAACCATTAAACTTGTAGCCGTTCGCAGGGCCCTTCTCAAATTAACTTATATGATCTGATGGATTAAAGAAAACTGGGCAAAATAATCTCCCAATAAGTGATACATTAACATTTTTTTCCCTTTAGAATCATACTAATTACATCGGGCAACAAGGAATATTTACGTTATAGCTGCACAGATTTTTTGTAACACCACATCCCATATCGCTTATGAATGAAATATGAATCGATATATAATAAATCATATATATTACTAATAGTAACTTGAGCTTAAGCATTTTGGGCCACGTGAAAGGCTCACCAAGTTACTGGGCCAGTAAACTATTCTGGTCGTACTAAATGATATCAAAGCCTACCACCAGCCGGAAATGTGGGACCCCCAATCCCGCTGGAAAAACCCTTGCTACAAGATCAGAACAAAGCCAATGTGCACGAGCCTGCGAGTCACGATAGGAGAATTCGCAGGGAACACGGGTGTAAATGCTTCGGTCTCACATCGCCTGGTGAAGTTAGATGAATTCATACAGAGATGTGTGGCCTTAGGGGGAGTAGATTGTAATACCCCATCACAGATTGCTTATGAATGAAATATAAATCGATGTATAATGAACCATATATATTACTAATAGTAATTTGGGCTTAAGCATTTTGGACCACGAGAAACTGGGCCAGTGAGCTACTTGAGTCATGACATTTTATATATATATATATAGTTGTAATGCATTCTCAGTTTAACTAAGACTTTTAACTATTAGATTGAATAAACAGTCTACTGCGTACCAAAAATCAGATATTGTTATGAATATAGGATTAATACCAGCTTTAACCAGTAGTTTTGGAAAAAAAATTTTGAAATAAAGACATGTTTATTAAAAGCATAACTACTGCATTGAATCGACCAGCTTCATGGAGTTATATCGGTAAATTAAACTCAGTTGGGTACTTCTTTTAAACAAGTTGAGTCCTGGTGTCCTACACATAAAAGAATTTAATTCAACCTTGCTTATATGAGATTACACTTACTAACCCCATTAAAATAGGCATTGAATAGGTTAGGGGTGAAGAATATAAAGGGCGGAGATCTAAATAAGCACTTCACTTTCCAATACATCGAATTATTAGGAGGATGGGAGAGTATTTCTTTATCATCTTTCCCAATTCTATTTCATGAAAAAAAAAAGTGGGGGTGTTATAATTTAATGCTTATGTCTGAAAATTCACCTTCGATATCATTTTTAGCCTCTGAGATTTATGTATCCAAAATAAACAAGCCCTAAAAGGATACATGTAGATAATTATATGAATAATGATTTAATGACAACGTAAAAGAGCGGTCAGTACGACCATGATCAAAGAAACCAACACAAAACATGAAAGGAGAGTCAAACGACTGCATATAGGATTGAATATCATCACAAAACTAGAGATATATATATATATATTCAACAAAGTATACATGACGATCACAGATCAGACAGCCTTTGTCATAGATCTGAGTAACAAAAAAAGAACCATCCATTTGAGGGTCCCAAAATCAAGACGGTAGAAATACATAATGCAATAGATCCCAAAAACAGCTGTGAGCCAAAGGGTACCCAACAAGAACTAGAATACACATTGTAGCCCAAGCGTCATGAGGTACTTCAAACTCATCAGAACTGCCCAAGAGGTAAGCCACACATCAGACGGTTACCTACAGATAAGAGCAAGTCATTAGATAAAAAAATTAACTGCAATGCAGAAATAGGACAAGACAATAACCACGGCCCACATTTACATTTAACTCTTTAAACTTAACTAAAATATGGCCATATCAAGGTGGATGATAATGATAATAAGGCCACATCCCATGTCACTATAAACCATTGGAAGCAAATAAATGATCAGAACAAATGATCTCCAGAAACTTGGGACCTAATAATCATTGAAAGCAACTCTCAAACAATAAAATATCACTAGTTTAATTGTATAGTTTTAACTTTGACAATTATATTAATTACTTTCATCCGCCCTACAAAGAGTCTTTAGTTTGCAATTTAACAACAAAACAGGGGTGACAGCATAAAAGGATATAAATTATATTGGTCTCCATGTGCCATGTTTCCCAACACCATTGTATTCTAAATGTTTCATTTAGCTCATTTATGAATTCTTCAATAAAGATAATGTTGAAGAGTGGGCTCCACCCGATGAAAATATTAAATAATATTTTTGTTACTAATAACACGTTAAAAATAAGATTTTAGTACGAATGATTAGCAAAGAAAATTTAATATCATATAAGAGACAAATGAAGAGCATTGAGGAGTGAGCTCCACTCATCGGATAAAAGTCATACTAGGCTACATTTTATTGAATATAAATCATGTTAGCCTTACATTTCGTACCATCAGATGGGACAGCTGTGAGAAAATTTAATATCGGTATTAGAGACCAACGAAGAGTATAGAGAAGTGGACTCCACCGTATTAAATATGAGTCATGCCAGCCATACTCCCCGTACCCTAGGATGGGCCGGTTGTGAGATGGAGGGTCTCATGATTGGTGCAAGGGATATAGTAAAAGAGTGGAGGAAGTAAAGTTACCAATCTGCCCCTGGAAGAAGCCCATCTCGTCACTGGGTGGGAAGTCGAGCAGCAGACTCAGCGACGTCTCGTGCGACTCGTCGTCCTCCAACTCGTTCGAGCTCGACGAGTCGTCCGAGGACTTCACCACCACCTCGTTCTGCTCGCTCGTGATCGTCGACGCCGTAGCAGTCGCAGCCGCCATCATGGTCGAGGACGACGCGGGGGAGGTTGAGATCTCCGACGGGCGACACGTGGCCTCATCTCCTCCGCTCGATCGCCCGAACCTCCGGAAGGACTCCCCGACGTCCGAGTTCCAGATGCGGAGGAAGTAGTCGGCGTCGGATCCGCCGCCCGCGGCGGCGGGGGCGGAAGCGGAGTCGGGCTGGGAGGAGAAGAAGAGGAGGGACTCTTTGGAGAGGCGGGCCTCCGCCTCCAGCCTGGCGCTCTCCCATTGGGCCATGTGGCGGGTCGAGGGTGATGACGTGGCAGTGGGCCCACCAGACGAGGCATTGGACGTGGTGGGGCCCCGGCCCATGCGCTCGAGCCGCTTCTTCAGATGCGTGTTCCAAAAGTTCTTGATCTCGTTGTCCGTCCTGCCCGGCAGCTGTGCTGCAATCGTTGACCACCTTCAAAGTTTATTAAAAAATAAAAAAAGAGCACATTTAGATGAAGGAGTAGAAAAAATATATATATATATAAATGATCATGATGTAGGCCCCACTTTTCCTCTCCTATGTGCTGGCTGAAGAAGAGCCATACCCAAAAGTTGAAATTGTCAAATGAGTGTGACATCAAAAAAAATTTTGACCAATGACTTGGCTAAAGGACCACTTGGGACAAACCAAGTAGCAAAAATTTACATGCACTCTCAACACATTAGATCATTTATTTCTTCATTTAGAAAACCTGAAGTCCATATCGTACAAAAAACAGATGGGGAGAATACCCCTGAAGAATTGTAAACCATGTCAGTCGAATTTATGACAGTGGACAAATGCGAGTCATAAATGTGAAAGAAAAAAATTTTGACGTAGGTAGCGCAGGCCTGGCCTTGTCCGGACTCAGTAAAAGAACCATCTTTGAAAGAGCGTGTGTTGGACCGTGGGTTATGAATATGGTCCTACTGAATTCAACAGCAGCAGACGACACACCAAAATTGAATGACCTGGCGGGAAACTACGGCCATCTAGCACAGGCTCGTGCCTTGCGGGCAAGGGTAGGGGAAGAACGAGGTCTAGGGGCCCGTGTGGGCCACTTGAATGACGTGGGCGATAAATCATGCTGACCAAATGATAAGACTTCAAAGAAAAGAAAACCGAAAAAAAAAAAAAAAAGCCCAATGTTTATATACGAATCTATAAGCCTCAAGATGTCCCATCAAAAGATTTTAACTCGTAATTTATGAAACTCCAAAGGTTTAAGATGCAATTAGATGGAGAGTACTTTTGAGTCGATCAAAACCATAGATTGTTGATGGATCATTGTAACAGGAAGATAAAATCACTATAAGTGCCAAATGGGAGGATTAACAACATCTGATCTATAGTAACAAGTGCCCAAACGCACAAGACTAAGCTCGTATGATCTCTGTAATAAGAGGAAAACAAAATCTTTATCGACTGTCAAATCGGGCTTACACCGATTTCTGTCTGATTGCGTATATAGGTCACAAAATGACCATTTGACATGAAAAGGAGTCACAATTCCATGAAGAGACACAGTGAAGATCGTCACAATCAACCAAACCATGTCGAATTGAGACTCGCTAGATGCTTTTGGTCTAAACAGTGGTATCAATATGCCACGTTTTGTTACCAAATAGCCTATGCATTTTCTTCCTTTACAGCTGTAAACAGGTTTACTCTAATGACAATGATTTTAATTGCTGTAAGCAGGTTTACTCTAATCACAAGGATTTTAAGTCATGTTAGGGACACTCTATTCGCCAAAGCAGAAATCATAGCCATTTTTTCTTATATATTGGTTTGATTTGGCTTCTCATTTACATAAAAAATTAACTTTATAAAGATAGAAACAAAATCTTTTGAGAAATTAATTGCTAGTAGAGTATTTTAGATGAATACAAAATAATATGAAAAGCATAAAGTAATTTTTAATGAGATTCAAATTTTTTTAATTAAAAATGACTCCAACTCAGTCCCAAACATGAGAGATAAAAACCATTTTTTTCCTAAAGATTCAAATATTAAGTAGGCCGGTTTTTATGTGTTGAATTTTGTTTCATATTCTGGTTTAGCTGGATCGGTCATCTGCTTTAACCAGAAATGAGATTCAGGATTAGGAGTATTTTCGTCATTATATATGAATTTTCTTGTTGGTCAAAAAAGCAAAAACTATATACATTTATATACCGTAACCATATATTCTAAGGAGATTGAGATAAGATTATAATAGATGAGTTCTCTTCTCCGTAAACGTAAGCAAGATTGCCAAATCACATAAAATTGCTTTGTTCATGTGTAATTATATATGTTCATCATGATTGATCCGTTAATCGTGAGTATTTTTGTTGCGCTGCTTTTTCCAACACTATAGATATGACAAATACCTTTAATAATATTCATTTGATATATTATTTATTTATTAAATATGTGGTTTTTTTTATTAAAATGAGTGCATTCACATTGTCAATATGATACTGAAAAAAAAGTAAATAACGCTCTCCACTCAAAAGAAGCACCAGATGATGCTTAATAATTAGACAAATGTAGGTCTTGGCGGGCCCAACCCTCACTGGCCCAGTATCCAACTGTTTGCGCTCGTCATTTAAATGCAATCTAATCACAGAATCAGACCACCTGGATCCTCTTCTTATGTCATAGACTTCGCTCATCTATATGCATCGGGCCTTTAAAACCTTCGATGTAGTGGCTCCGTACAGCCTTTTATGAACACACCCATCAGATACATACGAGAGATTTTACATTATAGCCTAGGAGGAATGAGCTGTATTGGGTGGTGTTAGCCATCCTATTCTATATAGGAAGCTAAAAGGAACTGTTACAACTGAAAAAACATTGCAGGCTTACATAATACTGTCCACCAATTCTAATTTTCAAAAAGTCTCCCCTTTTTGCCTTTAACATAGTTTAGTTTGTTTTTGAAATAGATTAGAGTGGAGTAAATTCAAAATCAAAAAAGAAAAATATACGATAAGATTGTAATAAATTTTTATTTTTAATTACTTGATATCGAATTTTTTATTTTTTATAAAAAAGTAAAAAAATAATAATTTAGTGATAACTTTTTAACTTTTATTAAAAAAATTTTTAATTTTAAATATTTTATTTTATTCCTGTCTAGTCTACCGCATAAAATAATCACTGCTGTACTTTTACAAACAAACAGGCATCGTGTTGGGTAAGTCTTCGATACAACCACGCCACGTATGTACTATTTTTTAGGAAGAGAGAGAACTCAACAGAGAAAGCAGTAGCCAAACAGAACTATAAATGAAGGCAGTAAGACGTTGCAGTGCCGTGCATAAGAGCAATAAATAAAACCGAGAAGGCAAGGTCAAATGGCCCTGGGGTCGCTTCCAAAGGACGCAAAACTCCAAATTCTAAGTTTACTCATGTGCAAGGCAACGAGACTGAACGAGGAAAAAGAAATCATACAAGAGATACTGAAGAGAGAGAGAGAGAGAGAGAGAGAGAGAGAGCAATAAACCTGTTACCGACAATTGCATGCAGCTGAATGATGGCCTTTTCTTCTTCCAGATTGAAAGGGCCACGTTTTATGTCCGGCCTAAGATAGTTCGTCCACCTCAGTCTACAGCTTTTTCCGCACCGGCTTAGACCTGCGAGCATGTAAAAATTTGAAATGTAATCTGATGCATCATCCATAGCTACAAGTTCCATGGTCATTAATTTTAAGGTACCATCCACTTGGGCTTCTTGAAATAACGAACATGGCCGGTTTCCTAAACCGTCCATTTCTGGGACTCCTCTTTTGATATGTAATCATCTTGGTAGAAAGTTAGGCTCATAGACATAGTTATGTAATGGTGAAACTCTTTTACCTTGTTCCAAGAATATGTTGGAAAAGATCTTAACAAAATCACATTTCTTAGAAGGTTTTGTAGTAGTTAATATCTAAAGATTAACCTTTATAAAGAACACACAACACAGATCGTAATAATGGTTCATGTGAGAGTTTCGATCTACTCATTGACAGATAACAACATGCTTCTGATATTTAATTAACGAAGGACTCCGTTTTACAATAGCTTTTTGTTCTTCAAAGGCGGGAGTGTAACTTCAATTTGGTTGATTAGAACTTGGAAGACTCTCATAAATCTCTTTAATGATTCCAAAATCAATTGTGATATATGCTAAAAATGCACATGTGCATTACCACACAATAACAACATTTATATTGTACTTTTAGTCCCCCCCGCGGTGATAAATACACTGTACACCACATCATGGAAGAAAAAAAAAAAACACTGCGCATTTTGTGTCTCCAAAAAGGCTTTATCCCTACCATCACACTCTTCGCTCTCACAACTACCAATATTGTGAAAATATAATATATTTTAATTTAAAATCACTGTAAAAAATAAAAAAAGGAAAAAACTAAATTCATTTAAGGCATTTTTTTAGTAAAAAAATATTAAAAAATCATTAAAATCATGGTTCTTAATTAAAAAGAACTCAAAATGGTTGTGATTGTAGTGAAATTTGGGTTTATGAGATACAACCTTTTTTTTTTTTACCTCAAATGCTGGATGTTTACCATAGTCCTAATATCTTTACTTGGGTTCCACTTTACTAAGAAAGGATACCAAGTACTGACCTTTCCACTTGGATGCATTTACTCTATAAGAACCGAAAAAAAAAAAAAGAGCATTTACTCTAACAGTCTAACTTGCCACTAATAAAAAAAAGTGTGTATACTGCCATGATGTAAACCGTTCATCAGGTAGCCACTTTTTTGGACCGTCCAAGCACGTACGCACGAAACTTTTGATTGAGGGCAATAACTAAAGTCAAAATCAATGATTTTTACCACAAACAAAAATACAAGTGAACTTAAAATCTACGATCTACTGTTACTTGATAAATGAGATTCATGAACGCCAACTTGAACGGACGGCAATCTAAATCATCATCCGGGCCCACATGAAATCCATCACAAGATTTCATTCCAAAGACTCAAAAGACCTTGGACAGTATTTTACCAATCATCGACTTGACCATGCCCATCACCGTCAATCCAATCTGCGGCCTCTCTATCAAAAGAGGGCGGTCATATTTGGCAGTTGGCATTTCAAATATGGGCCCCACTCATGGAATTAAAAGAGCTCATCAGCCTAGTAGAAATGAACTCACAAGTGAGGCAGTAATTAGTAACACAGCTAAGGGCATTTATGTCATTTAACAACTCTTCCCGGCATTCGCTGAGGACGAAAACGAAACGCCAGAGAAGAAGAGAACGACAGCGAACGGACTCAGTACTCAGTTCAACTCGAACGAGTCACAACAGCGGGACGGGCAGTTTCGTTGGCACGTCCGAGTCAACCCAAACGATTCATAAACCACGAACTGAGTCACCGGTTTCCAACAGCCCTACCACACTCAGTACAGTAAGAGAAAGACAAGAAGAAGAAGAAGAAGAAGAAGAGGAGGAAGAAGAAGAGAAGGAAGAACCTGCTTGCTTGGGGAGAGATCTCCAGCTGCCATGGCCGTTCTTCTTGATGTAATCGATGAGGATCTCGTCCTCTTCAGGCGTCCAAGGCCCTTTCTTCAGCCCTTGTTTCTCGCAGCAAGGCGCTCTTCCCATTCTCTCCCTCTCTCACACACCCACACCAAAATCTCTCAAATCAGAAGCACTAACCAGGCCATGACAGAAGCCTTAAATGAAGGACCGACGAACCCACCTGCGAAAATCGAAGCAAACGATAAACAAGAAACAGAGATGATAGGATAGTATAATAAATGCGCTCGTTGCTGCTGCTCTCCTCTATATCGCTCTTCTTTGGAGGTCTTTGAGAATCGCAGGAAAACGAAGGAGAGGAGTAAATGCGATCCTTACATGCACGTCAGAACAAGGAGAGATTATTAAAGAGAGGGAAGTAAATGTCGCTGACAGAATCACAGATCTTGCAGCTGACGCAGGATTTCGCTCTGCTTCAAGTACAGATCGATTCGAATCAGGGAAATGGTAAAGTTTCTCTTCTTCTCCTCTTCTTGTTCTTCGAGGAAGTTGAAGACGAGGAAGAAGGAGAAAGAGAAAGGCTTAGGGTTTTGAGCTGATAAAGGCTTAGGGTTTTGAGCTCAAATGGCTTGGGGGATTGAGATTTATGGGATGGAGTAGTACTTTAAAAAGGTAGGGAGGGTTAGGATTTTTTTAAGAGGAAAGTGACACTAGTACGGGAATTTGGGGATTTGAAGCACGTGTTGGAGCAATGGAAGGGATTGGGAGAGAGGGAGATGTGTTGGTTTGACACTGGTCGGCAGCGATGGCCCAGGTGGTGTTGAATTTCAGGTCAGATTTGAATGTGAGTCAAACATGGTTGTGGTAAATGTCTTGGTCTCGGTTAGATTTAGTGGAGACTAAATGGGTTCGGCTCCGCTACAAATTACATGGTGTGGCAGTTCTCATTGTCTTGGTTCTGGTATTAAAAAAAAAAAAAAAGTTATCGGGTTTGATCTGGCCTTCTACCTCTTTACATATGTTAGTTTTTTCTTATGTCAACTGTAATGAGTTATGTCTCCTTGCTTTGTCTTTCTCGCATATGTGACTTTTCAGTAACTTATTACCTTATGTATGAGTGATGTTTTTGTCTCTCTCCTCATATTTTCAAATCATGCTTTTGTCGCTTCTCTCTGCTTTTCCGTGCACGACTTTCATTATCTCACATGCATAAATTTTATTCGTACATCTTGGCATGCACAGTTAAAGATTAAAACATCATATTAGTATCGGCTAATCCATATCGGCTTTGATCAAATCAATAAGTATGTACTTATCGTTATTGATACCAGCACTCCTAAATATCACCAATAATATCAGTGGTATCAGACAATATTTCAATATATCGATCAAATATCGGTATCGGCTGATATTTTTCCGATCCAACTCATTTGGTTTGGGTGATGAACAAAAAAAGTAAAGAAAAGTAAAAAAAAAATCCAAAAAGCAGAAAGAGAAGGAAAAAAGAGACAAAGAAGAGCATACCAGATTCCGTCTCACCTCACCGCCGAAGCAATCTTGCCTCACCATTTCCGGCCGTGCCTCTGCCGCTGGCCAGCTGCCGTTGCCGCCTTAGTTGCTTTGCCACTGCAACATCCACTATTCCCCTTCTTCTCCTTCTCTCCTTTCCTTTTATTTCTCTCTTCTTCTTCTCCTCTTCTCCTCCTCTTCCTCCATCTTTTCCACTCCGTTTTTCACTTTTTTCGCCCTCCTTCCATTCCATTTTCCCCCCATTTTTTTCCACCCTGTTAACTATGACTTCTGCCCATGTAAAATGAATAGCTTGCCCATGTGAAATGGACAGTGTCGAAACCTCTGTAAGGGCCAAAATCAAGGTACTTTCTCTTTGCTCTTTTCTTTTTCTTTTTTTAAATTTTGTATGTATTATATTCATGGTGTAAAATGTGGGGCCTATAGTAAGTCACTCAGAAAACCACTAGTATTTCTTGTTAGTCTGAGATAAATTTCATTTTAATTGGGAGCGGCCTACTTTTTTTATTAACCCGATTCTTTTTTATTTCAATTAAATTTAATTGATCAAATGATTGTTTAATTTTCAATTAAAATGACATGAGGTTGAGACCCGGAAAAGACTAACTAGTTTGAGGGGATTGGGTTTTTCATTTGCTTTCCTCATCTTTTGGACTTTTTTATTTTTCTTATTTTCTTTTTAATTGTAACCACCTAGTGCATTTTACCTACAAAAGCTAGTGGCCCTATAAAACTAGCAAAAAAGTAGACACTATTAAAATTTGCACATTTAAAAGTAAAACATTAAATAGCGATATAGGATATTTTGACTTAGGGGAACCGATATTTTGTTTTATAGTTGTTACTAATGAAAAGAAATAGTGTTTTTTAGCATTTTATAATATTTTAAAATTTTTTGATATTTTTCTAAATTTTTTTGAGGTAAAAAAAAATTACACTGCGATGACCGCGAGGGACCGTGAACCGTGACCGATACCAATATCATATCGGTTTTTTGGGTTGGCTGATATTGCGACCGATACCGCAATTTTGATCCATGTGCACAATCTCATCATCTTTGTGAAAATTTTATTTGAGAATCTTGACATGCATCATCATCCACTCATGGACGTGATGCATAAAATGAGTGTGAAAATTTCCTTCCCATGTCCCCCACTAAGAACAAGGCATCTCATCCTTACCATAGTAGCGGCTTGTGGATTAATCTCTAGCTAGGCACTTCCTGTGTTAGTCTTATTACCAATAGTCTAGAGTAGCAAATTAACTGAAAAAACCAAACAATCAAACAGAGGTGCCCCTATATGCATCACATGGTGAACGAATTCAGTTATGCAAATTGGTCAAGAGTTCGGGTCTCATCAACATTTTTTTTCTCATTCCTATGTGCTTCATATTTATTATTCAAACCATTCAGTTTGTTTACTAATCTTAAAATCCACCTATAATTTTCTTACATTTACACAAATTTTGAGTATTATGTGAAAAAAAATTCAAAAAACTCAACCTATAAATCTAATTTTCTTTATTTTTGTGGGCCAACAATTTATGATCCAAAATCATTCGGCATTCTCTTAATACATCTAAACATTAGTTTAATATCTTAAATCTTTATGGATGTTGAGAAATTTGTGATAAGCATTTAAGACACCAAAAAAAATGTCTAAAATTGCTGGATATACACATTTGATCATTCAAAAATGATAATTTTGATAAATATGTTAATATTTTTTTATATGTATAACATTTTCATATGTAAATCCATTTCCTTTTCTCATGCATAAAAGGCAAATGACCCGCATAGAAATCTTTCAAGCTACAATATTACTCAAGCGATGTATACAAGAAAACATTTGTTTTATAATATTCATTGATATATGGCTTTATGTTAGAAATGCTTAAGAGAGTTTGAGGTGATTTGGTTGACCAATCGCTTCAATAAGCTATTAATGACAAAGAAAATGTGGGATAAGTGGAGAATAAATATTGTAGTACCTATTTATAAGAATAAGGAAAATATATAAAATTATACTAACTATCGGAGGATTAAACTTATGAGTCATACTATGAAGGTATAGGAGAGAGTAATGGAGCAAATACTTAAACAGAAGACTAAAATTTCAGAAAATCAATTTGGATTTATGCCGAGAAGGTCATTTATCACTTAGGCACTTAATGAAAAATTACCGAGCAAAGAGGAAAAATCTGCATATAGTCTTCGTCAATCTAGAAAATGCCTATGACAATTACTAAAAGATTTAATTTGGTGGGTGATGAAAAGAAAAAAATGTTCCAACAAGTTATATTGAAGATTATAAAGACATGTATAAAAGAATAGAAATGTGTGTAAAAAATACTTGTAGAGAGACAGATGTATTCCCGATGACTATAGATTTGCATCAAATGTCAACTTTAAGCCCACATCTTTTTACACTGATTATAGATGATTTAACTTCTCATATTCAAGAGGAAGCACCTCTGTGCATATTGTTTACAGATGATATAGTATTAATGAATGAATTAAGAGATTGTGTAAATGCAAAACTAAAGATATGGTGGGAGGTTTTAGAATTTAAAGGCTTTAAAATAAGTTGTGCAAAGATACAATATATAGATTATAACTTTTGTTAACATATAAAAAGTGTTGAAACTATTGTGAGAATTGAAGCCCAAGAGATACCATTCAGAGATTCTTTCCAGTACCTTGGCTTAATAATTAGTAATTAAAGATGGAGAAATTGATAAAGATGTTGAAAATAGGATAAAAGTGGAATGATTGATGTAGACTTGCTTATGAAGTACTTTGTAATAGATGAAAACCAACAAAATTGAAGGGACAATTCTATAGGATAGTGATTAGACCATAAATAATCTATGGGGCAAATTGTTGGCCAATTAAGAACCATTGTATGCATAAAATTAATGTAGCAGAGATAAGAATGTTGAGGTAAATATGTGGTACAATTAGGAAAGATAAAATTAGAAATGAGTATTGTTGAGAGCATTTAACAGTAGCATTAATAGGGGATAAGTTTAGAGAAATTCATTTGAAATAGTTTGAGAATGTTGAACATAGGCCGATAATAGTGCTGATGGAAAAAAGTTTAGCTATACAAATGGATGGCCCATCAAAGGAAGTGGGTAAGCCGAAGAAGACATAGATAGGGGTAATAAAATAGGATCCTAAAAAGTTTAGCTTATCTGAGGACTTGGCTCATAATAGGTCAGAATGAAGGAACATAATTCATATACTCAATCCCAACAAACTTGGGACAATTCTTTGATGATGATGATGATATGGTCTTGTGTTTCTAAAGCAAGAACAAAGCATATATAAATCCTTTATTGTCTAGATTAGATTCTCCTCAATCCAAGAGTTATCCTATATATGTTTGATTCTTTTAGAATTAGAGACAAGGATACTCGCATAATCGAATATCAAACAACTCTAGTCTAAATGAATTAGGTCTGCATGATCCAATGTTACTTTAGTCTTATTTGGACCCAGTGGGTTTAGTTTAGACTTAAATGGTAGAAGACACACCTAAACTCCAGCCATTTGTAACTGATTAAGTCTGTTTTAACTGGAGGTAAAGTTAGGCTGATTGAGTTGGGTTTTGCCATGGTCATGGATAAGGCTAACAATTTATTAATAGTGTAGTACTGGTTAGAAAATTAGATTTTTGTTTTTCTTGCATTATTAAATCATAATAACAAAAGATAGTAATAATTATTTTAAAGGGCCAGTCCGATTGGACTATAAAACACCCCTCCTAAGTCTTAGGCATATATGATAATTTTACCTCAAAGTTAAATTAGAGTCATCTTTTATTTTAAAACACAACAAACTAAAAGAGTCAAATCAAAACACCATATTTCAAAAAAATTATTCTACCTTTTTGCACCAAAAGTCAAGAAGCTACTTTCTCATCCCACTAACTAATAAAAAATATCTACTTTTAATACAAAAAGTCAAAAAAAAATATTATTTCTTCACTAAAAGACAAATGTCATCATTGGATTGATTTAACCCCTCTCATCTTTTTTTTATTTTTTAAAATGGCCATTCACTTTACTTTACTCACCCAGATAACTTAACAAACAACTCCTAACGGAATCAAAAGGTGTGAATATGATGAAAGGATCAAGAGATATTAGAGAGATTAGTGATTGCAACCCATAATTTTAAGTCCTTTTAACTTCGGAGAGTACTTTTGTGATAACTGAAATTATCAATATTTATTGTAACAATGCAAAACTTGTTCTTGTACTGATTCCTGAGGGGTAATTGTGGGGTTGGGGGTTTGAAGGAATTGGATCAATCGAAACTGGTCATAATACCAGAAATAAAATTTGAAAAAAAGTGTTTTATAAGGCTTTTTTGTATAATTTGCAATATTTATAATGATAAAAAAAATATAAATTTGTAAATAATGTGACTTTTAGGAGATGCGTATATATTAGTGTTATTCTCTCTTTATTATTTTCAATCTCAGTCAACATTAAACGGTGAGTGTCATTTCTAGAATAAATGAATAATATGTTAACCAGGGTTCCTTAAAAAATTCAGGGAGGTCCGATCTTTTGACCGGACTTGTGGATCTACACCTTAAGGACTGTATGCGGACGCTTTCTTGTTGGTGTTTTTCACATTGGCAGGATGCGGACAAGATTGCATGAAACTTATACCCAGCATGTGGTCATCAGTTAGAAGTCTCCCATGCTTGGACGGATGTTTTCCGAGATTAACAGATGACCAGCCTTAATCGTGATCCTCGTTTTTTTGGCCTAATGAAGTTCTTTTCTTGCTTACTTATCAATGACGATAATGATGATGATGATTGGTCCAACCTCAATTCTTAAAACCAAATCAAATGACAACCGTCCCATCCAACATGAAGAGAGCCGACATGATGCATACTTCCCTAATACCTGTATTTGAGTGGAGGCCGATTTGTCGCTATGTATTTTATAGCCGTGTTAAATTTAGCCCGGAGGACCAATTAAACTGGCCATATATATATTTTTTAATATAACCCGGGTATCCCTTGCAAGCTCAGCCTGCAAATCTTTGGCCTCCGGCACGACGATTATTTAAGTCTAACGAGCAAGACTATCCTAGATGATACATATATGGCCGCCAGTCCAGAGGTTAAACCAGCCATTTTCACCAGTTTAATAGGAAGAAAAGAAATCAGGGCGTCGACAGAAAATGGTTAAAAGTGAGCAATTGAATTAGTCAGATCCATTATCAATTATTGAAATGTTTTTGAAATTTTTATGGCCTTTATCCTACAATTATAGATCCCCTGTCATGTTTATTACATTTTTTTCTATAACACATAATCTCCACTTCAAGCAAGAAAAAAATAAAAAAATATATGACAGATGTCAAAGATGAATGTAATCCTCTCTAATATGATATTCTTAAATTTCACTTCAATAAGAATGGATCCTACTTTTAAATTTTACATTATACAATCATGTTATCGGAACAAACTTCAACTTTAAAAGTCAAGGGTAACTCAACTGGCATAACACCACAGTTTGCATAAAGAGGCTGCGGTTTCAAGCTAGCCCAGTGGGGGTATTAAAAATGTTATCCTCTTGGGCATTAATTAGCCGGCCGAGCTCGAAAGATACTTCTGTCAATTCACTGTCACAAAATATTGGCAATGATACACCTCCATTCATCTCGAACCAGAACCATATTTTTTCAGCATTGCAAGAAAATAATCATAATTCCATATCAAAATTTGAGAATTTTATCAATTATATTTACAATAGTTTCTTAATCAAAATTACTGCCATTTATTATTTTCATTATCCAAAATAAATTTATTTAAAAACATTTTATCAATAATGTCCTCACCAAAATACTAAATTCAAATATATCTCAATATCTTCTTTTTTTAGAATAGTATCTTACTTTTATTTTTCTTTTTTTTTTTTGAGATTAGTCAAATCTGTGACTTGTCTGCCTCTACGTGTATTGTGCTCTTCCTCATGTTACTACTCAGACTTGAATATCTATATCTATATCTATTGCTCTGTATGTGCATGTTCCTTCTGCATCTCTTTTTCTAAGACATTAATGAAGACATTGAAGAAGAAAGCGAAGGAGAGGGAAGATTTATCCATTCCTCTCCAGCAAGGTGAGGAGGACAGACAGGAAACACTGTGATGCCAAGAGCATTAAATACAAGGTGGCGATTTATATGTATCTACACTTGGATTTCTCCTGCTCTTCCTCCTTTTTTGGTTTGCCAATTATGCACTCAACTTTCTCTTATATTTTTAGAGCATCCACAATAAATTAGCTAAAAATTTTCATTAACTAAAACGATTAGCTTAAAACAAAAAAAATGACTCCAACAGACCAATTGTCACACGAGTTATCTTACATTACACTATTTTGGCTAGTTAAATTTAGCTAGTCACTGTACATTGGCTAAATATTAAAAAAGATTTATTAAATTAACTTTGTCATATAGTATGCATATTAAAATATAATGATTGAAGTATATGTTTAAAAATAAATAAAAAATTAATATTTAAATGAGATAGAAAAATAATAGATAGCATTGTTGGAGTATGTAGTTGAGAAGGTGGCTAGTTAAAAAAAAAATTATGGCTTTTTAGTTAAAATTTAGCTAGAGAATACATAATCTTGTTATGGATGCTCTTACTACTGTATTTGGAGAGCTACTAGATGGGTCTTAAATGGCACTGCTTTTGTTATTATTGGTGTTTACAACTCTATCATTATTTTATCAAGGATATTAACAAACAGTTCTTTTTAAATAACATTATAATATATTTACATTATTGTTGATTTAAATTCTTGGAATATTGCATGTCATGAACAAACCCAAGAAGAAGTTTGAAGACGAAAAGGGTTTTCAGTTGTGATGGTCCACAGATTTTATTTCTAATTCTTATTCTATGAACTAAATATAAATATATTGCAAAAAGTTTTTATATATATTATCCTCATCCAAATTTCCAAAACCCATGTTTAATATTGTCCAGATATGATCTCCTGTTCATATTATTCTGATTCGAAATTTTGTGATGTGGGCATCTGTGACTTAAAATACTTGGCGTTGGTATGGAACTCAAAATCTGTCGGATTGTGTTGTCTTGGAGCTAAATATTAAATTGTTCTTTTTCTTCACATTGTCTGACTTGTAGAGTTCACATACAGTCATGAACCTGTGCAGAACACAGAATCATTCAATGTAGAGGAGGTACTGAATATATTTTTGGTATCTCAGCCAAGAGTGCTGGCTCAATAGGCTCTTGACACATGCCAAGACAGCTCCACTGGTACGGAAAAGAAGTCGGCACCAATAGATTAAAGGCCTATACTTGTGGAAAAAAAGTTAACACACACAAGAAAGGCAAATCCCGAGTGCAAATCCTTGGCAGCCAAGAAGTATGGTTCAAAGACTTTAAAATTATTCAAATTTGTAAAATGGTACACTCCTAGCTTGACACGGCCTAATTGTTCCTGAAGATTTGTGAAATACTATAATAACGTCAGTTTACTTTATATGTATGCATATATTTAGAGCATAACAATGTTAACATCAATTAGGGCTTTCTCGGCTTCCTTTCATGGTGGCAAACTGCACAAATATGAACATTTCCTTGACTAACAATTAATCCGAAAGTATATTGTTTAAAAGTAATGTTCACGTCAAATTGCGTCATGGGAATAGACGCGATTACGTGTTAAAAGACACCAAAATTAAATGAACTTATCTAATAGTATGACACCATTATAAGGGCATAGTTAACTACATTATATCTCTTAAGTCAAATAGTGAACCGAGAATAAGTACTCGCCCATTTGTTGGGTACTCCGGTTATCAACAAGCTTGATGCTTTGATCCTCTTTCTATGAGAGCTGCCTTTCTCCACGAGGTCGAGGTCTCATGGTCCCAATCCTCTTGGATGGGTAAAAAAAAATGTAAAATGGTGAGACTGGCACATTGAAAGATGTACACAAAAAAAAAAAATTGTATCCAAGGAAAATAGTTGGAAAAAAACGCATCCAAGGAACTCCTTTTGGCTGGTTTATTTAATGGAATTCATGGAACTCCTACCTTGAGAATTCTCTAACAATGAATAATTCTTGGATGCTCCATTGTACGTGTATGTCCAGACCATTCACAAAAATTTAAGGGGATGAAATTCAGAATTTTCAAAATTCATTTGCGACCTTTCGAATGGCTAGAGTTTTGGAGTTTTTTTAGTGAAACATGACATTTGCAAATGCTAAAGGTCAAAATAATACAATATATCCAAAAAACCCCAACATGATAGATTTTCTTCAAAATTTCTAGAAAAGAAACAACCCCCTGAATTCATTCCATGGATCAAAAGAAACAGCCCCTCGGATTTGTTGAATGACTCAAACAAGCCTTTAAGAAATTTAGAAATCCTCCTATATCGAGACGATAAATAGGATAAGTTGAGTAGGAAAATGAGCCGATTCTTCAACAAGTCCAAAGGTCAAAAGTCAATTTAAATATACAAAAAAATTTTAGTTTTTCTTCAGTTTAACAAAATACTGTTTTACTCTTTCAAGTCTAAACTAAAGTCTATCATTGATTATTGATCAGCTTGTTAGGGTCCTCAAATTTCTACATGGAGGGTGGAGATTTCGACGGAGAACACCCATTGAAGCAGCCCACATATAAAATTCAAGCTGTTAAAAACAACTGCTAAGATCTGAAGTGGTCATGACTGGTGAGAGAGATTTCATTCAAATACAAGTTACACCAATAGTAGAATTGATCATACCTTAGAGTAGTGATAGTAATTCGTAAAGCTCTTCATTTTATGTATTTTGCAGTTTGCATGATTTACCTGTGATCATGCGTACACGTTATTGTTTAGAATACAAATCAATCCGTTTATACTTTAACTTAGAGAAATTCCAAGTTAATGGAATGCCAAAACTCCACAATATAGCCAACCTATTGTAAACCAAACTATTCAAAATAAACACCCCTCTCCAATCATAAGGGGTACATTTAAATTTTACCTCAATATAAGTTTTCTCCTCCTCTGTGTTGATAGTTTGATGAAAATTGTGATTAGCACAATCTATTGCACATTCATTAATACGTTTTCAATCTTTTCTTTTCTTTTCGTTTTTCTTTTTTTTCCTTTTTTTTTTTGAAAGAGTGAGTCAGTTCTTCATTTCCCCAAAAAGATTAAAATATAGAAAAAGAAGGCTTTTCACAAAAATGTAGAAAGAGCTTCAATGAAGCATACCTATTCGTCTACAAAGAAAAGCATACTAAACAAAGAAAAAAACACCCACACCCTGGATAATAAGCTACCATAAGCTCACTTAAGAAAAGCGATATAGTAATTCCATTTAACGATGACCAATGCGAGCGAGAGCGACCCTGTTTCTGCAACTCTTTTTGCTGAATCGAGTTGTTCTAGGATGTAAACCTGACAAATGAACTTGCTTTAATTCTTAAATTACACCTTTCTATCTTCTGACTTTAAATCTTTCTTTCCAAGGGGACATTTGCAGTTGGCTAAATAACTAAGAGAAAGGTCTGTCTCAATAGAGATGATAGTCACTTGATCTGGAATGAGACTCAGCAGCTGAAAGATTCCTGAATAATAGTTTAGGGAAGATTCAACTTCCCAAACTCTTGACTGATTAACATCAGCCCATAGAATTCCAACTAGCGTCTGTCTAAAAGTACAAATAGAGAGACACAGTCGCAATGGGATAGTAGAGACTACAAGTTTTCTCACTATTAAAAATTTGAGGCATATCCCAATGGCACGAAATATCTTCTGGTGAAGATATTCCCAAATATAGGATTATGCTTTGAATTAGTTGCATAATGTCCTTGGCTGGAGTTTCTACTGGGTTTTTATTATTTCTGAAAATAGGCTTCTTCCTCTCCTACCAGATATGCCAAATAAAAGCACAACATTTAAGCATCCCCAAAGTTCGATCACTTTTATTATGCTGATCAAGTTTAAAGAATAACTGATTCAACCATAGCTTGAGGAGAGTTACAATCAATGGAAATCAAATTCATCTTATTGTCAATTCAATGGCTGAGAGAACTCTGGGTGAGGAAAATTTGAAAATACCCTATATAACTAGAGGGTATTTATTTTTTAGAATATGGAGCCTCGCCGTGGAGTTTCATGCCTTTAAATCATTTTAACTGAGGATTTCTCTAGGTTGAAGCCTAGTGGAATATGGATTTGTTTGTGTTTCACATTGCAAATAAATGGGTAGGACCTCTTATGAATTTGAAGGCCTTTTCTTTTTGGTATCCCTGCTTAGGGGACTGGGACCCCACACTTTTGAGTCAATTGTACAAGTTTCATCTTTGGCTTTTTGTAAATATCATCAAGATATTGTAATACAAACACCACATTTTTTTTCTTTTCTAAAATGGATGCTTCATTAAAACTTATATATATATATATATATATATACAATGATATTCAGGTGAGAATTGTTCTCACCAACCTACCATGAGAACTTTTTATGGGACCCACTTGTGGGTCCCATTTGGGGATGGGACAAGGGAGATAGAAAGATTTATCTGGGACCACCCCAGATATGAAGTTTGGCCCTATTCACATGTATTTAACCCCTTCATCCGTGGCCTATAAATCTAGTCCATTCAGATTGGTGCACAGTCGATCCAACAGTTCAGTAAATTTAGATATGACCGAAATTTGAGGCGTATAACCATTAGGGGGTCCGTGTATTTTTCAAGGTTTGGATTGGCTGATAAATAGGCCCCACTTAAAGTTCTCACGAAAAAAAACGGTGAGAACTGTTCTCACTTGAATATTTCTGATATACATATTTATATATGAAAAACAGTCATATAAGGAATATCCTTATCATCATCTTTATAGACCTATCAAGACCATTGGATTCTAACCCACATCCAACGCTCCTCAATCGTCATGCCAGCTATATAATTAAAAGAGGGAAACCAAATGTAAACTAAAAAAAAAGGCGCTTGCTTTTCATAGTCCTGTTGTGCGCGTGTGTGCAAACGCAACCAAGATCACCAATCACCACACAAGAAGACAAGAAGATTTACGTGGTTCGGCAAAGATGCTTACGTCCACGGGAAACCAATTTCCACTAGGTTCTCCTCCAATCTGTGAAACTACAGCCTTGGAATCTTAGCCACTCTTAGCCTCTCTGACTGACTCTCTAGAGTTACAGATTACATCATATATATAACCATTACATCATTATCCCACAAGAACTCTATCTCAAGAAAAAGGAAAGTCCTAACATATTAGAAAACTACTATTTGACAAAACAGGAAATTCCTAATATCATTAAGGAAACCACCCCAGATATAGAACCCAATCATGGTCTGGACCCACATGGCCAATAATCTAACCCTCCAGACCATAGGGAAGATGCCTTGAACCCCTTAATGGGAGTTCAGTCAGGCCAACTCTAAACACAGCTCCAACTTTCTCTTAGACACAACCTTGATCATCATGTCCGAGGGATTATTGTCCGAATGAATCTTTTCCAGCTTCATGAAGTTCTTCCCGATCACCTCATGAATCCAATGGTACTTGATGTCAACGTGCTTCATGCGACCATGATATGTAGCATTCTCACTGAAATCCATAGCACTTTGACTATCACAGCAAACTACATATTCTTCTTGCTTCAAACCTAGTTCTTGAAGGAATCTTTTCAACCAAAGCATCTCTTTCCCTGCTTCATTAGCAGCTATGTATTCCGCTTCAGTTGTAGACTGTGCTGTACACTTCTATAACTTTGATTGCCAGGAAATAGCTCCCCTTACGAAAGTAAACAAATAACCAGAAGTCGACAACCGACGATCAAGATCGCCTGCAAAATCAGCATCAGTATAACCTTCCATGACTGGTTTTGAGCCTCCGAAACATAAGCACACCTTGGAAGTACCTCTCAAATACCTAAAGATCCACTTCACTGCTTCCCAATGCTCTTTTCCAGGGTTTGCGAGAAATCTACTCACTAAACTCACAGCATGAGCAATGTCTGGCCGTGTACAAACCATGGCATACATGAGACTCCCCACAGCAGAGGAGTAAGGAACACATGCCATCCGTTCCTTTTCATCATCTGTAGTAGGACACAAGCGCTTGCTTAGTTTGAAGTGACTGGTTAGAGGTATGCTAACTGGCTTAGCATTCTTCATGTTGAATCGCTCGAGAACTCGTTCAACATATTTCTCCTGTGACAACCACAGTTGCTTGGAACTCCTATCACGACGTATTTTGCATGCCCAATATCGTTCGTGCGGGACCCAAGTCTTTCATGTCAAATGACTTTGACATCTCTTCTTTCAACTTGCCAATCAACTTGCTATCATGTCCAACTATCAGCATATCATCTACATATAAAAGAAGGATGATGAACCTACCATCGATAAATCGACGAACATAGACACAATAATCTGCAGCTGTCCTCCGGTACCCATGACTCAACATGAATGAATCAAATTTCTTGTACCACTATCTCGGTGCTTGCTTCAGCTCGTAGAGACTCTTCTTTAACTTGCAAACCATCTGTTCTTTTCCTTCTACGTCAAACCCCTCTGGCTGAGTCATGTAGATCTCTTCTTTCAAGTCACTGTGAAGAAACGCGGTCTTCACGTCCATCTGTTCAAGCTCAAAGTCCATGTTGGCGGCTAGACCCAAAACGACTCTGATAGAAGTCATTTTCACAACAGGAGAGAAAACATCACTGAAGTAGATATCCTTCGTCTGTGCGAAGTCTTTTACCACTAACCGTGCTTTGTGCTTCACCAGTTTTCCGTTCTCATCCTTTTTCAGCTTGAACACCCATTTGTTTTTCAGAACATTCCTATCTTTAGGAAGTTGCACCAGCTCATATGTCTTGTTCTTCTTCAAAGAACTCATCTCATCCTGCATAGCCTTTATCCACTCATCTTTATCAGCATGAGTCATTGCTTCTCGAAAGCTCTCTGGCTCTCCCTCATCAGTAAGCAAAACATATTCGGATGCAGGATACCTAGTTGATGGTTGATGCTCCCGTGTAGACCTCATAACTTGAGGTTCCGTGGTTTCAGTTCGAGGAGACTGCTCCCCCTGCTCAACAACCTCATCTTCTGGCAACCCCTGTGCCTCATCACGATCCGGATCATTTTGTCCACCTTCTCCACCTGTAGTCTGCACCGGAGAAGGAGTCGGTGTGAGATCAACCACTCCATCAACTATCTCAGAAGACTTATCAATCTTCTCAACATCTCCAAAGAACTGGTCTTCATGGAAAACCACATCCCTACTTCTGATAAGTTTCCTCTTCTATGGATCCCATAATCTGTAGCCAAACTCATCTCCACCATAGCCAAGAAAGATGCAACTCACTGCCTTATTGTCCAACTTGGAACGCTGCTCCTTTGGTACATGCACAAATGCTTTACACCCAAACACCTTCAAATGTGAATAAGAAACATTTTTACCTGTCCATCTTCTCTCTGGAAGATCATAATTCAAAGGAACTGAGAAAGATCTATTAATCAGATAAACGGCAGTCAGAACGGCTTCACCCCAGAATGACTTAGGCAATCGTGCTAATCTTATCATGCATCTCATCTTCTCAAGAATGGTGCGGTTCATTCTCTCTGCCACACCATTGTGCTGTGGAGTACCAGGAACTGTCTTTTCATGTCGAATGCCATGCTTCACGCAATAGCTTTTGAACTGGTTAGATATGTACTCTCTTCCATTATCTGAACGGAGACACTTTAAGAGTTTACCTGTTTCTCTTTCAACCTTAACATGAAACTGTTGAAACATCCGGAATACTTGATTCTTTGATTTCAACGGATAAACCCAGACTTTCTTAGATGCATCATCGATGAACGTGACAAAGAACTTGTTGCCACCCAATGATTCTACCTCTATGGGACCACAAACATCAGAATATACCAAATCCAACACATTTGATTTTAATTTTGATGTCGAAGAGAAAGCAACCCTATACTGTTTACCATATAAACAATAATCACAAGGGTCAAGGGACATACCTTTGGAGTAAGGAATTAAATCCTTCTTTGCCAACATCTGCAAGCCTTTCTCACTCATATGACCAAGCCTCTTACGCCACAGATTCAGAGAGGAATTGTCTTGAACTGCATTCAATGCATCTTTGCACAACTTTACTTGTGTTTTATAAAGAGTATTACCTGCTGTTCCTCTCGCAATAATAAGAGACCCTTTAGTGAGCTTCCATCTGCCATTTCCGAAGTAATTCTCATAACCTGCACGGTCCAATGCAATCCCGGAAATCAGATTCAACCGCAGATCAGGAACATGTCGCACATCTTTCAGCGTCATTGTGCAACCAATATCGGTTTTAATGTAGACATCACCGATACCAATAATCTCTGAATGACTCGTGTTGCCCATCTTCAGAGTACCAAAGTCACCTGCTTTGTATGTCGTGAACATATCCCTGCAGGGAGTAGCATGGTAGGATGCCGCTGTATCAACAACCCACTCAACCTGACCATCTGCATCACTCAAACACTTATCATCATCGCCGGCGAGCACCACTACTTCCTGTTCCAAAGTAGCTGTAGTGTTATCATTGTCATTCTTCTTCTCATTATTGGATCCTTTCTGTTCCTTCATGGCAAAATAATTTTTCCTGATGTGGCCCATCTTGCCACGGAAAAAGCATTTTACAGACTTTTTCTTGCTCTGTGATTCACTACTAGACTTAGACTGTGATTCACCTCTAGATTTGCCACGACCCCCCTTTGGACCTCTACTCTTACTCCTCCCCCTGTTCTCAGTAACAAAAGCCTGTGCATTATCTGTCCCTACAGATTTCCATTTAGTTTCTTCATTCTGTAGACTACTGGTAACCTGACTCATGGATAACACACCATCTGAAGTAGAGTTGCTCACGGAAACAACTAATGTCTCCCATGTATCTGGCAAAGAACTCAGAAGCAATAAAGCTTGCATCTCATCATCAAGGATCATCTTCATAGTGGCTAACTGATTTACCACACTTTGGAACTCATTGATGTGAACTTCGATCTGACCACCATCCTTGAATTTCATGTTCATAAGCTTTCTGATCAAGAAGGTTTTGTACACTGTGGTCTTTTTATCATACATTGCTTCTAGCTTTTTTCAAAGGGTATTCGCATTGGTTTCATTAGACACATGGTGAAATATATTATTATCAACCCACTGTCTAATGTAACCAATCGTTTTTCTATGCAATTTGTTCCATTTAGCATCTTACATATCTTTCGGTCGGGCACTATCCCCCTCAACGGGATCATGGAGGTCTTTACAATAGAGAATATCCTCCATCTTCGGTTTCCAGATCAACCAATTGGAATGGTTGAGCTTAACCATGGTAGTGTTGATAGTATTGTTCTCCATCTTAATCAAATTAAGTAATAGGAAAAATAAATAATTAACATTGACCTCAACTCCTGTACCAAGCTGTAAATCTCGTCAACACGAGCACGCTGGAAGAAACGGATCTGAAATTCGACTCCGGATGGCTCCGATATCGCAAAAACAGTTTTCTGCGCTCCCGATTTGGTCAAACTCCTTGTTGACCATCACACAGCCAATCTTCTTCCACTAACACGTAGATCTGCTCAAAACGAGTCCGTAGGCACAAACGGATCTCCGATCGGACTTCGGATGATCAAGATATCGCAGAAATAAATTTCTGTCGTCGATCTGGTCAACTCTGGCCGTTGACCGTCTGTCCGATGACGTGGGCTGACGTCAGCCTGATGACGTCATGCTGCTGACGTCTGCACGGCGGCTGACGGGCTGGACCGATTGCGTGCGGGTTCAGGTCAACCCGACCCAAACTACAACCGCCTGTGCTGTTGGGCTACCCTGGGCTTGCACCACGGGTTGGGTCTGACCCAATCCGAAACCCAAACCGACCCGGGATGTCGCTGGGCTTTCTTGTCTACCGGTTAGGCAAACTGACCCGACCTGAACCTAAGACCCAGTACCCTGGGTCTTCTCCTTCCTTCTCTGCGCCTGGGTCTGCAACCCAGTTGCAATCGGCGCAGAGATGCAGCGACCGGGCCGCTGCGGCTCCGGCTTCCTGGTCCGACGACGGCGGCGCCGGACCGGCTGCTGACGGCGACAGCGGTGGTGGCAGTGACGTCCGGCGGCTGGCAACCGGTGAGTGATATTTTTTTTTTCTTTTTCTTCTGGTCTTCCTCTGATCTTCGTCTCAGAAACCCGGCAACCCTCCTTCTTCTATGACGAAGATCCCACCCAGCACACCGAGAACCCACTGCCTCTGTCTTCTTCTTCTTCACTGATTGTGCAAGAGAAAAGACGATTTCTCTGTTTCAAGAAACAGAGACAATCGCAGTGTGTGGCCCGGCAGAGATCAACGTTGATCTCTCCTTCCGATGATCTTCCACGCACAATCAATCACTCTAATACCACTTGTTGTGCGCGTGTGTGCAAACGCAACCAAGATCACCAATCACCACACAAGAAGACAAGAAGATTTACGTGGTTCGGCAACGATGCCTACGTCCACGGGAAACCAATTTCCACTAGGTTCTCCTCCAATCTGTGAAACCACAGCCTTGGAATCTCAGCCACTCTCAGCCTCTCTGACTGACTCTCTAGGATTACAGATTACATCATATATATAACCATTACATCCTTATCCCCCAAGAACTCTATCTCAAGAAAAAGGAAAGTCCTAACATATTAGAAAACTACTATTTGACAAAACAGGAAATTCCTAATATCATTAAGGAAACCACCCCAGATATAGAACCCAATCATGGTCTGGACCCACATGGCCAACAAGTCCCTCTCACCCAAACGCTTGTTTGTCACTGTCTTTCTCACCCAAATCAAAAGAGGAAACATCTCTCTATCGTCCAAATCGAAAGACCCTACAGCGAAGAGCGTCTCTGCCTCACCTAAATAGGAAGACAACCCTCTTTCAATTTGTGCGAGAGAGACCGAGACGGAGAGGCATGATACCAAGACAATGTCGAGGCTCCTCATTGTAGGGTCTTCCGATTTTGGAGAGAGACGTTTCCTTTTTCGATTTGGGCGAGAGACATTGACAAACGAGTGCTTTCTTTTTTCTTTTTTTTTAATTTTGGGATTATTAGAGGGACACTACATAGCGCCTAGGCATTCTTAAAGAAAAACACCTCATGCTTTGACCAATGAGATAAGAATGACATTGCTTGTATTGATTGTAGTTTGATTGAAGTTGGCATAAAAAGAGGAGATAAGATAAGAAACATCTAATTTTACGGAACAAAGTTTAATGGTACAAACTTATGCCTCGTTTTTCTCCCTAGTTATCTTTTGTGTGTGTCTGTGTGTTAAACATCATATAGGGCAAGATGCCAATTCAAACCACCGTTAGATTAAACACTGTGAGAAAGTATGATTTTCATAATTCAACGGTGGGATCAACTCCTATTTAAGTGAAATTTTGCGAGATCCATAAAAGATATGGATAATCATTTTGATCACTTTGGATCTTCCATAGGTGGGCCTCATGGAACCTCACTTCGTGAGGAATTCTCCAAAATAAATTGCATAGGGATATATTGGACGTTTTGAAAGAAAGTAAAAACAACTAAATACCACTCTTGGTTACAAAATCCTACGGGCTACGAAAAAGGCTGTATTGATATTGGGTTTTAATGGAATTTAATGTTTCTTTTATAGTGAGTTCTAACGTGGCTAACATTCTTTGGATATGATGAGGAGGGCAGAAATGCCCCTATTTAAATCAGGGATTTCAGAGAATTTTTCATATTATACTTATGAGAAGTGTTCTCACACACCTATAGTGAAAATTTTTTATGGAGTCCACTGCCAGTCCCATTTGGGGATGGGATCAGAGGATGAAAAGATCTATGTGGGATCACCCCAAATATCATGTTTGGGCCCCATCATATGTTTCTAACACCTTCATCCGTGGCCCACAAATTCAGTCCATTCGAATTGGTACACAATCAATCCAACGGTCCAGTAAATTTAGATTTATCTTAAATTTAGGGCATGTGACTATCAAGGGGATCTCTGTATATTGCAAGATTTAAATTGGGTGATAGATGGGTTGCACTTAGACCTCTCACAAAACAGTTGTGAGAACTAGTTCTCATGAGATTATTCTCTCTCTCTCTCTCTCTCTCTCTCTCAATATATATATAGGGGAGCGCTACACAGTGCTCAAGGTTTTTTTTAAGAAAAATGCCCCTCTTGGTTGGGGCCCACTAAGATGCATGATGATCATGAAAATTCATTTGATGTGAAGGCCCATATGAGGCTTACCTATTTGAAAAATCTTGAGTTCATATGATCATCCTAACCTTTTAATCCATGGCTCTAAAATTTAATTGTTTAGAAACATCATTTTATTATGATTTTTATCTAATGGTAAAATAAAATTGGATGAGTATTAAATTTAAACATATGACCATGCATAAGAGAGTAGTATGTATGAAAAGACTATATTGACTCAACAAATAGAGGGTCTGGAAAATAGGCATTTTTAAAGTGGGGCATTTTTTAAATTTTATCATATATTTATAAATATAATGTGAGTATTCTTGAGTAAGGTTGGTGCCCCAAGTGGCACTCGCTAAACTCACACACACATACACCATGCAAATTTGGAGTGGGTTTCGAACACATGACATGGGAAAGGATACAATGACTTACTATCTATTTGTTAACAAAAAGATTGAATTTTATAGACAAATGAGCTCTAAATAAGAATTATTAAACAAATGCAGTGAATTAATTTATAACATAGAGATATAGATGGGACATTGGCCTTCTGGATTTTATACTTCTAGATGAGTATTTATTTATCATATCCGTTCAATTTCTATTAAAGGAAAGATTATTTGTTCCGTTCAATTTCTATTAAAAGAAAGATTATTTGTTGATCATCATTAAATTCAACTTTGATTCTTCATATTAATTACCTGCAATAATAAATTTTTTAGGATGCCTCCAAATTTAATAACATAAAAAAGCATGCAAAAATATTACTGTATCTATAAAATATTACCAAAAAAATAAAAAATAAAGAGGAAAAAAATTGTAAAAACACTTTTTTACAGTGTTTCCTTTGTATATTACTTCAGTTATTTAAAAAATAATTTATTTTCCAGCATTTTTATGACTTGTACCGAGAAAGTCGCAAACAAAGCGAAAGGGCCACTGAGTCGGGAATGAATGACCCTCATCCGCACAAGCGCCAAAAGGAGGCCTACGCCACGTGTCCTTATTCAAATGTGGGGCCTACCCCCTCGTGACACACGCACGGACGGTGGCGGTCTGTCGCGAGTCGCCAGACGTAACTCTGCGAAAGTTTAAAGCATTGCAACTCCGCGCGAGCACTCCAAAATATACTCTCCACAAATGCCCAACTTGCACACCGCGAGACCCAAACCTATTGTGATTTGTGATGGCTGAATTAATTTTTCGAGAAAATTTTCGAGACTTTTCGAGAAAATTTTTTTAATTGGATAATTCACTTGTGACGTAAATTCAATTTAAGGATCACTTTCAGCAACTAGAAAATGAGGGAATCATATATATATATATGTATACATTTTGTCATTTGTAGAATGAGAAAGAACTTTTAGTGCCTTATTGGATTAAAAAAAAGAGATTTTTTTGTCTTTTAGTAGAATGAAAAAATAACTTTTTAACTTGTTTTAGAAAGAAAATAGGAGATTTTAAATTTATTTTTATATGATCCCTCTCCTTGTTTTGAATTTTAAAACGATCATTTACTTCACGAGTAAATTGCCCAAACAACCTACTCTTCAATAAAAAAGGGCTAGTCCAACGAAAGTTTTCTCTAGCAGGCTTTCCCACACATGGATGCGTAATGTAATCTCAGTGGATACTATAAAATTTAATGGTTCCCTACTTTGCTGCCCTGCATCTTTCACGTCCCAATTAGGACGTTTGCGCGGAGATAATTTTGCCATAGAACAATATTGAGTTCGGATGCTCTAAGGCTTTTCCCCACAAAACTTGAGTAGACCTATTATAGTGTGTCATTCACTCTAGTAGTGCCTCCCCATCCAAGGCAAACGTCTCATGGTGATATAGAAGATTATGATTGGTTTACTCACAATTATCATAAATAAAGAAGATTTTGATTCACCAATAGGCGGGTGCATATGAATCTGAATCCTCTTGAGAAATTCACGAGTCTCTTTATTGTGCTATGGTTGCAAAAATCACACCAACCCTACTTACAGCCTACTCCTCAAGGAGTAACTCAACGGATTTAGGACCATGGTTTGCTCACAAAGGTTGCACAAGCCAATATAAAATATTTAAAAAGAAAAACAATACAAACAAAATTACTTAAAACCTGATCGGTATCCTACTGATATTTCGTCAAACAAACAAACAAAACTACTTAAAACCTGATCGGTATCCTACTGATATCTTGTCAATTGTAACGGTAATATCTTTAATTAGCGAAGACGACAGAAAAGTGCGGTTCCTGTGTGAACTTAACACCTATTTCCTGAAAATAAGATTCATTCACATGGAAATCACGTAGCTGAAAACTCCTTTTTTCCATGTACAGATGCAGTTTTTTCTTCATAAATTCTACCAAGTGATCATTTCCAGTGGATCAGGATCCTCACAGGGCAACCCTGAAATAATTTTAGGTAAACCAATAAGTGTTCACCGTGGGACCCAAATTAAGTAAAAATTGCCGAAGATAATATCTTGACCAAATTTCACGTTTTACGAGTAAGGGATTTTCTACAGATTGATCATTTATTGGTCAAATGTTGAACACGTGATTCGAATGTGATTTTTGCGTTTGATGTTTTTTACTTTTCTGAGAACTCTTCTGATTGCAGTCGTGTTATAAATCAATGCCACTACCTTCCGATTGAGCTCAGGTTTGACATTTCTACGCCAATTAATAAAATGAGCAGTCAAGTTAGGACCGACGCCCCACGTGTCACCTTTTGTGCCAACATAGGAGCCCACAATCCGGTTCGTACACCACGAGAAATGATTAAAACGATTTCGAACCTGGTCCCACACAACCCACAAGACCAACTTACAAGGACGTAAACTTCGCCCGGGTCTCCAGGTCTTCTTATCAAACTTGGTGGGAAGTCAAGGAAGAAAATCAAGAGGAAAGTAGAAGATTAAAAAAAAAGATCGAATTATCAACATTTTTTATTAGAGTTTATATATATAACCCCTAAGATTTTTAATATATACAAATAGGCCCATGTGGTTTCAACACTTGCAAATAAACTCCTAATTTGGTATTTTTATACCTTTCATATCCCCAGTTAAATAAATTTAATAATAAAGATAAGAGTTAATTAGTGTTTTTTATTGATGTTAATAGTTTTGCCTATATCTTTATTTATTAATAGGAAAACCCTTTTTCAACTAAGCCCATAAGATTCTTCATGGTAGGCAGCCATCAACATCCTTTATTTTAACATAGAGTTAAAAGTTTTTTTATTTTTTTTCTTTGTTCACATTATTAGTTTTTCTAAAATCTTAAGGTGTGATAATTTTGTCGTCTTGCACATTAATACTTTCTAAAAAATAAAATAACCCTCACCCTATGGTGAGGGATAAATAAATAGTAATATTTTCCTATAGATATATATATATGAATTCTTAAAAAATCTCCGTATAAAAACTAAGAGTTTATAACCCTTTTAACATGTCCAATAAAAATCTGTAATTTTACAAGTACAAATACAAAAGTTAAAAATACAAGAAAGCTAATTTTAAGGAGATGTTGACACGTATTAAAATTTCCTAAGCTAAAAAAAAAGGACTTTTTTTTGTGAAAAACGCCTAGGGAGTTTTCTAATGTGACCCATATATATAGGTAATATTCATATGCATATATCCCTTACCATTTTTTTCATGAGAACTCTAGGTGGGACCCACTGTATGATCTATCCAAATGGACAACACACACGAACCCCTTGAATTGAACTCGTTTACCAATTTTTTATCAAATTCAAATTAATTGGACCATTGGATCGACTATGCACCCATTTGAATAGAATGAATTTATGGATCATGGATGAACGGGTTAGAGACATATAACTAGGGCCAAATTTGATATCTAGGGTGTCCCACATAGATCTTTCCATCCCCCCCCCCCCCGGTCTCATCCCTTTGTGAGGTCCACCATGGGCCCCACAAAGGAGTATACACGATCCCTTGGTGAGGGACATATGCACATGAATATTTCCCTAAATATATATATATATATAGGAACAGTTCTCGTGAGAAGAAAGGCTAGAAATAAATTTGAATGTTACTCTCGCAGGGCCTCTCTCTCTCTCCCCGCATAATTGTTCTTGTAAATTCACGTCTTCATAATCTATTCTTATATCCGTTATCTTCAATTTCAAACATTACAAAAAGAGTTTTAAATAACTTTTCTTTTTTCTAAAAAGAAGAACTATATTAATAAGAAAGGTAATTATTTGAAAAAAAAATTTTTTTAAAGGGCTATACTCTTGATCCACCCAATTAGATGAATATATAAATTTTTAGTGAACATATTAGATTAAATAAACCTTACTTAATCACTTGCTCTACTAAAACAATCCTAAATATAATTAATTTAAAACATAGTTTGCACTCGTTTTTATAGGAAATAGATTAAAAACATTTATCAAAATAGAGAAATACAAGAAAGCAATAGGTGAAACATTTATAACATTAAGGTAATTTAACAGATTTACCATTCAACCTACATTAGGGGCCTATTAATAAATATTAGAATCCTTAGAAGGGGTCTATACAAAAATAGTTATAAGGGCAAAAACATCATTTTAATAAAAATGAGCAAAATTCACACATGTTGCTCATTCCTGGGGATGTAAAAAAATCGAAAAACTGTCTAATCGACCAAACCGAACCGACAATGAATAATCGTATTTCATACTTCAGTTACAATTACAAATATTAAAATCTAAAAGCCGTATTTCACAATTTAATTTTGATTTTTCAGCCTCAACTCACATTTATTAACTAAACCAAACCGAAACATAACATACAGTATTATTAACTGAATTGTTATACTCCAACTTATAATTTTACATCAATTTTAACTATTAATCCCTTATCACAGAACCTCCACGGCCGTCCAATATTCATACGCTTTCTTAGTACTATTAATCATAATTAAACTATCTAAAATAGTAAACTACGTTTCGGTTTTTTAACGATTTTTTAGGATACGATTATAGTTACAGTTTTTAAAAATTGAAAATCATATAATACATATCAATTGAGAATTTTTCCACTACTCAGGGTTAACCGAACCATCACAACCCTACTACTCATTAACATCAAATCAACATATTTTGGGATATAAGAGGTATTAAAAAGCCAAAGCTAGAGCTCACTTATAAATACTGAAACTAAAGGCACCTATTTACAAATATTAAAAACTAAAAACCCTTTATTATTATGTTCATAAGAGGCTCGGGACTCGCAACCATAAACATCACACCTTGTCCCTACCCAGCTTGAGTGATTTAAATAATCATTTGAAGTACATCATCCACAGCCAGTGGTGATTTAGAGACTCGAACGCTGGATGATCATGCAAGAACGCTCGTGTTTGGGCTTCCTTATCTAGTAGAAGCCCAAGATATGAATGGACAACAGATCAAAGTCCACCACGCCAACCGTACAAGAGATGATTCTAGGCTGACGACAAATGACTACCGAGAGGCAAATCAGGGGCCCCACTTTCGATTCAACCAAGTGGAAGGAGTTAAAACGACAAGCGATTGATGGGAAAATCATTTTCCTACATTTAATCTACTAGGGTGGTGGTAAGGTAAAAATTTCCTATCAAAAGGAAACGTTTACATTGGTGAAAAAAGAGAGAATTTTGCGGACCCTTGCCTGGTACCCAATACATTACCGTTAACCCCATTCAATGGCAAGGCGTTTCAGAGATCCTAGGAATTCAAAAACTGATTACGGTCCTGCTCAGTAAATGAGTGCTATTTTCAGAAAGGTTACAGGCAAAGATTTAAAATCCACCATCAGTCCCCACTCACACGAGAAACGATTGCTTCGAATTCAACATTGAAAATCGTCCCGCAACATTTTTAACACCAACCCTTCCATAGCAGCTCCTTTATTATGAATCACTAGGAAATCATACACAATCAGACCTTATCTGTGCCATAAGCAACCAGATCCGATCTGGCCCCAATTGATGATTGGACTACTTTGACTCCACTGTCGACAATCCAACATTCAAGTGAATATCATCTAAAAGAGGTCTGGCCCACCAAAATGATCGCCAATCTAATCTGCCACAGATGAAAATTGTCGCTGGCAGCATAAAAAAGAATTCATTATTCAAAATTATGTAATCTGCACATAAGATGGCTATCGGAATCCACGTGTCCCAGAGCCAATTAGCCGATGTGACAGGCTTTTAGGTGATAACAAAAGAGAAGAGTAACTAAAAGACCTCTCAAGATTGTAACTAAATAGATCCATTGAACAAAAGTCTCTACTTACGAGCACACAAAACCACAACTACGTCAAAAGTAATGATGAAACCAATAGAAAGCAGAACATGGCCAAACTAATGGCATACCTAACCAAATTATAAGGCTCTTTGTAGTGAACCTATAAGCTATAGCATAACAAAATATAGAAAGGACTAAAAAGTTAAAAAGTGACATTTAGAATGTCCTGCTGTGAGGAACCAGCGTTTAATATCCAAGTGTGGCATTGCCATACCTCAGTTTGCTAATGTCCCGACAGACAAAGTCAGATACTTACTTCGAAAAGAAGGGTCGTCCACACCAACCCTGAAATAGCCCTGAAAAAGGAATAGAACATGTTAAAAATGGTGAAGAGAGAGAACAGAAGTAAGGCCTAAAAACAATAGTGAAGGCAAAAACAAGAATTAAGAACAGGCAATGAGTAATTGGATCCATTGCTGTGGCAGAAGAAACTTGATGAGGATGGAATGTAAGATGATAATGATTGTACAATGGAATAGACAGGACAACGAGTAAATTATAAAACTACTTACAAAATGGAGGGTCGATTCCTACTCATTCATATAAGGCCTAATGTCACATTTCTAAAGGGGAAAAAGGACCCAAGATTAGTCACTTTTGCAACCACATCAGTTGTTATAGGTTGGATACAATCAGTTGGGGATGATGCTGACAAATCGTAAGCACGAGTGACAAATCAGCTTTTTGACTGTTCAGTTACTGCCATCATTCATTAGAATTTCAGAATTACTCAACTGTTTTCTTTATATTAGTGTACAAACTTTAAATTCAGTTATTGTAGGCCAATTATCATCTGTTGCACGCAACTGGGAATGGGTGGAGTGGACGTTCTGCATCTACAATCACCCAACACTTACCCATTGTGCATTTGTGCAGGGTTTAGCAGGTGCCATCTAGTGGATTAGTCATGCTGGTCAAACACCTCAAGGATACCTCACACACTAACCCTATTAGTACCAACCCCACAAATTTGACCTGCTGGACTCAAATGACAATAACGGTTCAGTTTATAAATATGGTCAAAAAAATCTAACCTGCATTTTAATGGTTGTGGTTATGGTCATAACCTGCCTGACATACTAAACCATATTGTGAGTCAATTTCTTTCCAGCCAATAACGTGAGGTTTTCGTAAGCATAGGAGTTTCATATTATACAAGCAGAATCAGTTTCAAGTGGTACATACAGGATTGGTCGCATGCTATCTGAGTAGTAGTAGTAAAAAGGAGTTCAAACCTTTTTTTTTAATCAGTAAAAATAAGTTATATTATAAGAAAAAAGCCAAATACAAGAAGCCCATCAAAAAACCAAAAAGGGCTTAATGGTATATAAGAGTTATTCCACTAAAAAAGAACATCACACAGTGAAAGCTACCAAGTTTTTGGTAGAAAGTAAAAGCTATCGGGTTAGAAGACCTATTCACCCCTAGCTTAGCTAATAAATCTGCAAAACCATTTGCACACTTCCCAACATGTTGAAATTTTTACTTCAATCGGAGACAATAGAGTTCTAATTTCATTGAAATCTCCAAGGAATGCCAGCCGAAGAAGACACCCACGAAACAGAATTGAGAGAATCACTTTCCACCTCTAACCTTGAATGGAGGAAGAGGCAAAAATTCGAACAGCTTCAAGGATAGCGAACAACTCCACCTCATTAGACTCTATAGTCCCAACATTCTTGGAAAACACGGCCAACACAAAACCTCAACTATCGCGAAGCACCCCACCAATATCCACTGGCTTTGGCTCCCTTTCACTAGATATGTAAAATAATTAAAACTACACAATACGAAACAGGAGTGGCCTAGGCTCTCTTTACTTAAGGTCGATCCTTTTTTTTTATTATAGTTTTAAAAGGAAGATTACATTTCCTTGATGCGTTTTATGATTTTTATGACTTTTAAGGACATGCTTTTTTTTATTTGTTCTTTGAGTCTCATTGCAGAGGCAGGTTTAGGTTAAATAAAGACACTGGTGCATTGCGACGTTCTCAACTCCTAATCTAGAAGTCCCAAATACAATGTTACTGCATGATTTTCATATCGACAATGGTTGTATGCACAAATTAGTCTAAGACATTGCCAAATTGATCTTCTATTATAAGGAGAAATGTTATCCCACGAGCAGTAGTGTATGCAGTCCAGCTTCATGGGGCCCACTTGGGTCAACCTCTAATCAGTGCACGCCCTTTCACATTCATCTCCACATGATTTGGCACCAAGCCCAATTACTCTCATCATCAAATTTTTATCCACCATTGGATTGAATCTCAGAGATCTATGGTTAAAATGCCATTAAGCTTTACGGCTATTAAATCAAAGGTGAGGATGATTTGACAGGTTATTAGTGTTTTTTTAACCCTCATCCATAAGGAGACTTTTCCATGTACACCAGCCCCACAAATAAGCAGGCATCTAAAAGTGAGCCCCACGAGCTGGACTGCATATGAGAAGTATGCAGTCTGCTCATATAACACTCCCCCTATTAAAAGTCTGTTTCAAGGGACCTTTGTAGGTGAAAAGCACATTCTTGATGGGGTCTTGATTGCAAATGAGTTGATTGATTCTTGGAAGAAAGCTTGCAAAGAGAGAGTTAGTTATATACAAAGTAGATATGGAAAGGACATGATCATATAGAATGGGGGTTAGCGGACTATAGGCAAGGATTTGGAGAGAAATGGAGAGGGTGGATGAATATATATTATCTACTGCTTCCTTTTTAAATTTTGGTAAACGTTTCTCCACCTTGGCTCTTTAAAGCTTCTAGAGGTCCAAGCCAAGGAGATCCCCATTCCTGCTCACTCTTGTAGCAGAAGCCACTGGGAGCTTTGTTGGTAAAGGTCAAGCGAAACTGGTTGAAAGGTGCTAATCTTCAATTTACAGACAATACTATCTCGTTCAGATCAGTGAAGAGAAAGGGGCATACTGCACTAAAGCGGACAGACCGTGAAATATTTCCCAGTGCATGTTTGAAAATTAGCATGTCCAAAATCACAGAGTAAGTGTCAGATGCTTGGAGAAAGCAATACAGTCTCTAGCTAATAGCATCAATTGTGCGGTGGGAAAGCTCCTTATTTTGTATCAGGGTCTGCCGAAATGCCGATTGGAGGCAAGCCAAGACCAAAGATGACGCACCACGAGAAAGAAGAATAGCCAACGGGCTATTCTCCATGCCAAAGGCTTAGGGATAACTGTCTAGGTCTCACACCAAAGACAAGAATTCAACCCACAAAGAGAAGAAAACTGAAATCTCATTAAAAAATACTGTAGTCTATCACATGAGAAGGGATACATCTATTTATTATAACTAAACTACTCTCCAAATAAAAAAAAAAAACAAACTAGTTCAATCCAAATAAGAAGTTCTAATTTAAATATAAATTCAATTTCTAAAGAAAGCAACTACTATTATAAAGCAACTATTATAAATAAAATTAATCTTCACTGCTAGGCTTTGGACTTGGGCCTACGGGTATAGACTTTCAAGCGGGGCCCATCTAGCCTGCATCAAAAGACTTCAACAGATCTTATGATAGAAAATATTTGAATAGAAATTGTCCATCTGGAGAAGGCAATATATTTGGAGAAGGCAATAGGTCTTTGGGAGGGATACTTGATTAAGGCCACCAAGTCCACTTGGCCAGTGTCTTATATCTAAAGAAACATGGACACGGACACGGGATAAAAATACGACACAACACGGACACGCCGACGCGGCATTTCTCAAAAAAGTAAAACACGGACACGCTGGGGGATACGTTAATAATATATATTTATTTATATATAATCATACACTAAAAAAATAATATCATTTTAACTTTCTAATCAATTTAGCAATCAAAAAATAAAAATTCAAGTACCAACTAACTAACATATCAAATTATTAAATACCAATACAACACTAAAACTTAATTCATAATTATTAAACATGAAATATCCATATTTTTATAAAATCCATACAAAGAAAAGGGAGGATCATCTCTTTCCCCTCTCAAAAAAAAAAAGCAAAAAAGAATCCAACCCGAGGCCTATTCTTTAGTGAAAGATTTATTTGTCTTTTGCTTATGATATGATTAATATTAACAATCATACATTTTTCTATGGTATAAAATTATCATATATCAAGTTTATAAGTTTTAGTAACCACATGTTAACGAGTGTCCAAGAAATATCAGTTACATGTTTATTTTTTTAATCATAAGCATGGGCTAGGAATTGTGGGACACATCACAAAAAGAGTATTGGACAAGTATCCGAAATTAAGATTTTTATTTTTTAATTATGGACACAGCTAAAATAGTATCAGACACGTGTCCAAGAGTGTCCGAGGAGTGTTGGTGTCCAACATAAATACATCACTTTCGTAGAAGTGTCCGTGCTTCTTAGCTTATATCTCTCTCTTTAAAATGCCAAGGCAGTTGCTGATGGATTGGTTTGTATGAGGAGGAATTTCTTATGGGAAATCAAGAGCACTAAGTAGAAGAAGCACCTAATGGGATGGAGTGAAGTGCTGAAAGCCAAAAGGGGAAGCAAATTAGGTATTGGTAACCTTGACATAAAGAATTGGGCACTGCTTGCAAAGTGGTAGGGCAGATTGGGGGAAAGAGAAAGAGGCTTTGCAGAGGATCATAATTTCTAAGTATGGTGGGGATGAGTGGGACTAAGTGACTGGCTAGATGACTGGACTGGTTTATAGATATATGCTGCTCAGTGCATGGGTGTTATTGCAAATGTAGAGGATGAGTTTAAAGTGAGAGAAGACATTCTCAAGGGGGCAAGTTTTTTAATTAGGAATGGTCGGTATCTTTTTGTGTTCAATGACTGGGTGGGGTTGGGTTTATTCTCTAATATGTTCTCATGATTGTTTAGGGTCGTGTCGAATAAAAAGTCATAGACAAGGAACTATTATGTTGAGGGTTTTTTTTTTGGGGGGGGGGGGGGGGGGGTAAGAAACTATTATGTTGTGTTGTGTGTAGGGGTGTCAGTCGTGGTAAGTGTCATTCAAAAGAGTCCACCGGTCCAAGGACATTCAATATGGGTTGTTGCTATCTCTAGCATCTACCCTTCTATTTATTTATTCTTTTAAAAGAGATACTATCTACCACTTCGATTTGCATGAATGAAAAGCTAAAAAGCACGGACACTTCTAAGAAAGCAACGTGTCCGTGTCGAACACGTGTCGGACACCGACACTCCTCGGACACTCTCGGACACGTGTCCGATACTATTTAGCCGTGTCCATAATTAAGAATTAAAAATCTTAATTTCGGACACTTGTTTGACGCTCTTTTTGCAACATGTCCTACAATTCCTAGCCCGTATCTATGACTAAAAAATAAACATGTGGCTCATATCTCTTGGACATTTTGTTAACATATGGTTATTAAAACTTATAAACTTAATATATAACAATTTTATACCATGGAAAAGCATATGATTGTAAATATCAATTATATCACAAGCAAAAGACAAATAAATATTTCACTAAAGAATAGGCCTCAAGATTAGCTTCTTTTTTGCTTTTTGTATTTTTTTTTAGGGAGGGGAAAGAGATGATCCACCCTTTTCTTTATATGGATTTTATGGAACTTTGGATATTTCATGTTTAATAATTATGAATTATGTTTTAGTGTTATATTGATATTTGATAATTTGATATGTTTGTTAGTTGGTACTTGAATTTTTATTTTTTGATTGCTAAATTGATTAAAAAAGTTAAAATGATATTATTTTTTTAGTAGATGATTATATATATAAATTAATATATATTATTAACATGCCCCCGACGTGTCCGTGCCCTACTTTTTTGAAAAATGCCATGTCGACGTGTCCGTATCGTGTCGTATCCATGTCCCGTGTCCGTGTCCATGCTTCTTAAATGAAAAAGATATTTGTACTCAGAAGCTTTCTCCCTTCATGTCGGGTACAACCAGCTCCCCAAGTAGAGGCATCTCGTTGGCTACCGGTGGCTAGCAGAGTATCCATTGCAAACAAATTAGAGAAAGAGTGTGATAGCGAATGACATCTAAGATAAAATCTAGCCATTTAGGAAAGAGTGTGAATTGATTAGTTTTCTTTACTTACATTGTGATGTTGCTCCTTTTATGTGGAGCAACTTTCTGTTTAGGTGTGGGTTGGCATGGTGCATCTCAGGAGTTTATTTAGGATTTTAATTATGTTTTCAATAAATTTAGTAGGATCTTTTAATTTTGGCCATCAATGTAATTGAATGGTCCAAATTAGTTTTAGGTTTTATTATTTGGCTATAGAAGTGATGTAAAGCCTTTTGGCTCTACAGCTATTGATTAATGACAAAAAGAAAATTCTCAAAAGTGCTTTTGGGTTTCTTGCAATCTTCTTCTTCCTCACCCATGAAGGGGAGTTTGGCGTGAGGACAAGGTCTTCAAGGATTTCCCTGATCTATCCCGTCCACCTTCCATCTCTCGTCACTACATCTCTACCCACCCGCATCTTGTATCTTGCTCTGCATCATTTGGTATCAGAGCCAAAGATCAATCCAACCCCAGATTTGATTTTCGGCATTCTACATTGCCGATTCATCCACCATCACCATCATGCAATCCTATACCCATCCCTCTGCCAAGTGCAATCTCGATCCTACACCCACACCAACACAAACCCACCAAAACCCTCCATCGTTGCCCGTATCCTCCCAAAACCCTAAACACAAACCCAAATCCCCCAACCCTAACCTCTTCAAAACAGCCAACCAAGCCCTGTCCTCCACCATCCGCCACTGCTCCACCTAGTCCCACCATCCCTTCCCATCTCTTAAAAAATAAACGCAAGCCAAACCCTTCCCACTTCATTGAAACCCCAATCGAATCCCAGCTCACCATTAAATCCCATCTACAAATTCGACTCAATCATCCTATCAATTCCTACAACCACAAATCCAAATCGAAGCCCCCAACCAATCATCCCCTCCCTATTCCCAAGCCAGAAACCCATCCACGATCTCAAAACCCTGAACTCCATCTCCTTCCACACAATACCCTTTCCAAACCGCAAGAAATAAAAAATAAAAAATAAAGGACAAAGGAGAAAGGAAGAAGACTAGAGAGGGCCTATTTGTAGAACGAACCAGTTGCCTCCCTCCACTCATCTCTTCTCTTCGAATAAACAATGCAAAGAAGGAAGAGCAATCCTTGCTTTTCTTTTGTGCATCAATTGAGAAGACCATCACACGTGCCTGATCTACTCCAGGTGGGCCAACCTCATGGACTTAAGCTCGGGTTAAGTTCATGCTCTACCAGCATGTCCGCTCGGTTTTGAACAATTTGTAATTTGAGGCCCGGGCCCATTTGTAATTTGAAGCCCAACAAAAACCTAGCATGTCCCAACATCATTACTGCCGTCATCAAAAGAGGTTAATTAACAGGTTCCTCCGATCACAGGCAAAAACATCTTCTGTAGACTTTGGGGCCATCTGAAGTAAGATTTCAAATCCGTCTTCGCCAACGTGTTTGTAAAGAGATTTTCACATCAGGTCAATCAGTTTTTTTAAAAAATAAATAAATTTATTTTAGAAGTCTTCAATATGGCATCGGACGACGAACTGCTATGGAAAATTTGCAATGATCTACTCATAATAACATATTCAACTAAGTATGGACAATGGGATGTTGATAATAAAGCCTACTTTGATCAATTTCTGAATTTTAGCCAAGGCAATTTATCAATTGATGAACATGGTGATGAATTTTCAAGGCTACAAGAACTCTGTGGATTAGATAAAAGTTATGAACAATGTGTCATAATCTTTACGGGAGGTTTGAGACCAAGTCTTAAGGAATAATATGAAAAGGGAATGTCAAGATGTGAATGATACATTTTGGGAAGCGATCTGTGTTGAGCACTTGATAAAACGTTATCGCTTCAGAAGAGCTAAGATGCAAAAGAGGAATTTTTGCAAACCCCAAAAGCCCAGGTTGTGGAATAAATTGTGGAAAATAGCAGTGCTAACCTAGAGGAACAAAAGCAAGGAACAGTTGAGTCCACATTAAATTCAGATGAAGTGGTAAACAAGGAATCTGAGTATCTTTCTGACAGCGTTGATCAGATAGTGCAGGTAGAACAAAAAGAAACAAACAATGAAGAAAACAACAAGGAGTCTATTCATCTGGTGGATCTCATCATAAATCCACTTCCACAAGAGCATAATAAATCATCCTCAGAACATGTTGTTGTTTTGAAGGTTAACAATGATGGTCAAGTCATTGAGATTTCCATATTGATTTCATCTGCAAGGATAAATTATTGATGTTCGAAGACTGTGACCCAGTAATATATCGTCAACAAATGATGAATCTAACTGTCAGATCACGAGCCCATGCTAGCCTCGATCATCAGAAGTCATGCCAACATTCTACTTCTACATGAATGAAGAGATTGAATCAAACCCCTAAATCATGCAAAGAAAAAGAAGATCAAGCAGAAAATCAAAAGTTCATGAGTTGGATTTTCGATCCAAGAGGTATCTACAGAACTCGAGGTCAAGTTCTCTCCAACAAAGGGAGAGTTGATGCACGACAAACCTGCGGTCCCCCATGAGTCGACTCGCCAATAGGCCCAACCCACCCATAATAGTTTATTTAGGATTTTAATTATGTTTTCAATAAATTTAGTTGGATGTTTTAATCCTACCCATCAGTATGATTGAATGGTCCAGATTAGTTTTACGTTTTATTATTTGTCTAAATAAGTGATGTAAAGCCTTTTGGCTCCACAGCTATTGATTAATGACAGAAAGAAATCTCTCAGAAGTGCTTTTGGGTTTCCCAAAGTTTGACATAAGGACAGGATCTTCAGGAATTTCCCTGATCTATCTCGTTCACCTTCCATCTCTTGTCATTGCATCCCAGCCCACCCGCATCTGGTACCCTGCATAGCTAGGAAGGAGTTCCATATTGTTAAGCTCAATGATAATCTGCATAGTCAAGAAGCCTGTATGAAATGTAGGTTGTCTAAGGTGAGGAAAGTAATTTCTTGGTCCTTTACATCCCCCAGTGTGTTAATGTTTAAAATGAATGGAGTAGCTAGAGGAAACTTCATAAGAGTAGAAGGGAAATTCTGCTTTTGATTGTTGAACTAGGTGATGATTTGAGATTTTAATGCATCGGAGATTGTGGTTGTTTTGAAAGCTCTTTGATTAGATTCATGGGCATTTCAAGACGGTCCCACTGTGGAGAGAAATTTGGCTATGTGGTTTCATGATTTACCCACACAAAGTCTTGGCCTTGAAGGATGCAGTTTGACCTCAGAGATATCAAAGGCCTGCCCTCATTTATCTAAGTGGATTTTTGTTGAACTTCATGTATCCAAGTGGATTATCATCATCTAGGATGGTCAGCCAATGCCATGTGGATTCATTTGCTACAATGTCTCCCTTGGTAGCACCTATTATGTAGTTGTATTCTGGTTTGCGTGTAATGCTCTCCTTACTTTTAATGAAGTTTTACCCATTAAGATCATAAAAATTTGTAGAGTTCAGTCTTTTAACACACTTGTTCCGTGCACGGAATTTCACCTACAGAAGCCCTGCACAAGTGACTCCACCATGCACAAAGCAAGACCCCCTGAATTAAAGATGGGAAGCGAAAATCCTGCATTCGATGGGAGACCGAAACCTGGTTCCATGGAGCATATATGATAAATTTTTTGACACATGCTCCTTTTTTCTAGCAAATATTGGATTAAAGGAAGATTCAGCAATGCAATAGCAACGACCTCTCAATTGCACTCTCTTTATATCTGTATATCACATTTAGAGCTACGAGGCCATTTAAAATATGCAGAACATTTATATTGAACAGAACCCAGTTTCCACAACTCCGCATACCTGAAGGGGCACTTGTCTACAAGCTGGTATGTACATGTAGCCGGATCTTCCCACTTATTCACCGTAATTGAACATGTAGAAGTTGAAATTACAGATCACCTGCAATAGATGGCTTGGTCTATTTGTGGAGGAATTTGCTTAATTTCAGTCCCAAGCTCTTGTTCGATCCGATACCTATCATTAAGCAAAAACTGATGGATTAGCAGCACAAAGAAAACAAGGACTGCCGGCATAAGATTCTGTATGGAGGAGAAAAAATCACATACAAGTTGAAACGGTCCTCATATGTGATCAAATTCACTGCTAAGCCAAGGTGGCCAAACCTTCCAGAACGCCCCACCTGAAATGTACACAATCAGTATAACATTTAACCAAGCATAGGATACAATTCACATCCATGTAAATACAGCAACTTATCATACCCGGTGAAGATATGTTTCTGAATTCTTGGGGAAATCAAAGTTGATAACTACATTGACTGCTTGAATATCAATTCCCCGCGTAAAAAGGTCTGCCAAAAAAATTGATTGATTAAATAAAGAAGACCTACAACCTTTCTTTATTGGCACCAGGAAATTTATAAGTAAAGTCTATAATCTGCCAATATAATATTGGATTCAAGATTCTTCTCAGATATCCAAATGTAGGCTTGAAAAGATTTTTTATTATCACAAGTTAATTCAATTTATATTCCTCATCTTAATGTGCCTTGAAGAGATTCTATAAAAGCAAAGAAGAGGAAAATTTTACATGTGGTTTTATGCCAAGAACATCTGCTATAAGAGTCATTTTCTTATTAAGACAAAACAAGGTATAGTTTAGCCCCCATCTGAGCATCAGCTGGTTAGGGACATATAGGTGTGGTGGGGTGTGAGTTGAATCTCATGTGAAGCAAAAAAGAAAGAGTTTAGCAGAAGAGGGAAAGCTTACATGTGGTTTTAGTGATTCAAAGAAGGCTTATGACAGGGTGTCAGCGCAATTAGCTTGGTAGACATTGAAGAACAAACGAATTCATAACAGGTAATATCAATATTATCCAAGACATGTATGAAAGGACTGTAATGAGTGAAAGAATTGAGTGCGGACACAGAGTGACAAATGAGTTTCTCGTTATAGTTGGATCGCACCCCAATGGTCAGCATTGAAGCCCTAAATACAATGTAGTCACCTCAATTCTGGAAATTTTAACAGCAAATATCCACGATGAAATCCTCTGGCATATGCTATTCACAGATGATGCAATACTTGTAGCTGTTCTAGACCTAAGACAGCCAGCCCAAACAGTACTTAATAATAAATAAATAACAGTAAAAAAAAAAAAGGAAATAAAACAACACATCCCCCGCAACATTATGCCTTCATTACAGCTACTTCCCCCTACAGTAAGAGACCTCCCCTTTCCCACAAACAGCCCCATACAACTTTACTGTTATCATCGTAAGTACCTCGGCATGTCTACTTAAAGTAATAGAACGGATATCAAAGACAAATGTCGGATCAACAGCAACAAAATCTCCTCGTCTGATGGAAGAGCAAATAAAGATTGATTAACCACTTGCTCATGCATGTATGAGGCAATGCCAGTGAGAATCTGACATTGGAGATGTTCTCATAGCAAAGATAATGGAGAGAATGACCTGAATAGTAAAGATAACCGATGGCATGTTTGTTTTGGTCCAGTGCGATAACAAATGGCTTGTTTGTTTTGGTCCAGCGCTTCAGTTCATTTGGATGCATGCCAAACTCGGAATCGGACTACCAAGAGAGGTCAGAGGTCCATGTTTTATGGTCCAATCAAATGGATCAAAAGCTGGCCCCACTAGGTGTTTTGGCATACGGTACACACCTTATTGTGAGCACTGGTTCTCTCCAAAGGAGTCAAGATAATATAATATGATCATTGAAGAATACATGGAATAACTTAAGAACTTGCCAGTGCAGTGTCGCATTGTTGAAGAAGATCGTCAAGTTCATTGTTGTCAAAATCTTAGGATCCATATTCCAAATCCTATGACACATATTGAATCCCAAGGAAAAATATTCAAATCTATGCAAAAAATCCCATTTACTGGTGAATCTTAAGATATATGTGTAAATCTTGCTTATGATACTTGTCTTATTGAATCTTACAACTCAGGCGATGCCTCTAAGAATAAATAGACATAGCCAAACAGATAATAATAGTAATTTTTTTACTTTCCTTTTTATTAGTGTTTGTATTGCTCAAAAGGTTATCTAAAGATTTACAAAAATACTAAGAATTTGTGCAGTATGGAGAGGCGTTACAGATAAATTACAATTGCAACCTATCGAAGGATTTGGCCCATGATAGAACAAAATGGAGAAACATAATTCACATAGACGACCCCAACATAGTTGGGACTTTCATGATGATGATGATCTAGAGATAAATGAGAAACAGGCATGTGGCTGTGTTTGACTGTACGAACAATATGGATTTTCTTGCTTTTCTCTTCTTTTCTTTTTTTGATTGAACACTTTTTTAACATTGTGAGACACCCTATCTGTGGATGGTTGATGATTTGGATTTTATTTTTATTAACAAAAATACCACTGCAACTTGTTCAATTTTTCCAAGTAGCACTGATAATTTTAACATGTTTAACTATTCACGCGCATCATTTATGATTTTACTATATAGTATATACAACAATAGTGTTATTCATATTATTGGATGATGTAGGCTAGACCATAGGCCCCATGGGATATCCTTTTAATTAAGAATCATATTTAGAATTATTTAAAGTTCGGAGTTTTATTTAATTTGGATTGTTGAGAAAGTTCAATGAGTTAGTTTCCTCTTAACTGTTTAGGAAAGTCTTGATGCATAAGGGTACAGAGACGACTGACCCTACTCTATATATGGGTGGGCATCCTCATTGTAATTCATGCTTATTATCAATTAATCAAAGAATTCTGAGTTTCACTTCAATTAAAGTGTTTTCCACTGTCTTGACTTGTGCGCCCTACTGGCTGAATCCATCCTTAGTTTTGATCAATCCCATTGGAGATTGGTATTTTTTCAACGTGAATCCGGGGCTGCATCATTGGACCATAGTGTCATTTGTCAATGAACTGATGCTACTACAGATAGAAAATGGATGGACTGCTAATATAACTACAATTTTCTTTATTGAATTTTTTTAATTTTTATCATTTTTACCAAAAAAAATCCATGATTCGATTTATCCCTTTGAGCGATTGGTGACTTGATATCAGTTTCCTGTAAGCAAAGATATGATTTCAATTTTCAGAACAATAGCCAAGTCCTCTCCGAATTCAAGACATTTATACAACAACGGGTTCAAAGAGAGATTGTGACCTAGCAACTTTCTAGGTTTTTGGTCCTCTTTCTAGTTTTTTGCAAGAAATGGTATCAGTTGGATTCAGTTCCTTTTCCCAAATCGGCAACCCCATCTACTTGGGCATGTTTGAAAGTGGCAACAATTAAACACATCAAATTTTGAAGTGTAAGAGCAAAAGACACATCCAGCAAAGAACATGTGGACATGGAAAATGTGAGAGCTGCTTGACATGCTTTGAGTAGAGGAGCTTGAGGTAAGATAGGAGTGGGACAGGTAAGAAACTGTAATTGGGCAACTGTAAGGGGCACGACAGGTGGCCAATTGGGTGGTGAGATGGTGCCACCTATGCAAGGTTCCTGAAGGTTCAATCATGGGGGTGGGGGATGGAAATATGTGGCCAGGTGTGCACTTCCATGTGTATCATCATCATTTTATTTTTATTTTGAAAGCACGTGTATCATCATCATTACCATCATCATCATCGTCAACATCACTACCTCCCTGTGCACCTCCATGTGTATGCATGTCAAAAGCTATTGCTTGGTAACAACCTAGACGTACACAGAACACTTTCAGATTTACCCAAACGGTTGACAACTTTTAACATTTCCTTACCAGTAATAAGTAAAACATATATATATATAGGGCAACGCTTCAAAACTCCCCGGGCATTTTTTTACCAAAAAAAGGCCCCTTTTTTAGCCTATAAGATTTTGACACGTCATTAGTCTCCATAAAATTAGCTTATACCCTGTTCTTTTGCTTTACACTTGTAAGGTGGCCGATTTTCAGTGGACATGTCAAAGGGGGCCAAAACTCCTCTTTTTAAATGGAGAGTTTTTGAAAATTCCTCATATATATATATATTTCATTAGATGCCCTTTCACTTACAAGAGTGCTCAATTTATAGAGCCAAACAATTATTGTTACACCTGTTCATCTACAGAGCTAAACAATTATTGTTACAACTGTTCATGTACAAAGGAGGCTGTATGCGCGAGAAAAGCTAGGTCGCATCAGGTCTATCAGTGGTCATCAATTAGAATATGAACAGTGTCTAGATATGTTGTCTCGTGATAAGTGCAAAGCCCATTTTATCTTTTTTGTACAGTATCGACAAGCACGTGCTTCATGGAGAAAAGCTTCGATTTTATCTAAGCATGTGGGCTGCTTGCTCATTGTGACATCAATTGGTGTTTCATCTTGAAAATACTGCAACTGAAGTGGGTCTGTAAAATTGATTCTTTGGAGTTTTCGATGTAGTACAGGTTCCCAAATATTTGATCCGAGTAGTTCCTCAAAGAATTTCTTTGGTACTTGATTTGGATAGAGCTGGCGTTGGATGAGCACTATATCATCGAGAATTCACTTAGAGATCAGCCAGTTTACTATTTTTACTTCTAAATCAGACCATTTAAGGTTATTCACAGTAATGCTGATCCGTCCTGCTAATGTATATATAAAATCTATAACAGGGCATTCACCCTTAAGAGCGCTTGCATGTTCTAGGTAAACATGGCGGATTCTGTTTCATCCATGGATCTGAATTGCTGTGGAACATCTTCATTTCTGTGGTAAATGCATCAGGGAGAGAATAATGTCTTCCGGGAACAACTTCAATGGAAAACTTGTATTGAGACAGGCAATATTGCCACCAAGCATTTCTTTGCCATTTAGGAGAAGCGAACAATTTTCTTTTCATGAATGTCCCTAGTGTAGTGGAGTCTCTGCAAAGAATAAATTCTTCTACGATTAAATAAGAATAGAATTTTTCAGCTCCATATACTGCAGCTAGAATTTCCTTTTCAGCAGGCCAATAATTTAATTCATTCTTCTTGAATTTGCCACTGGTATAGTGGCAAAGTTTTTCTTCTCCAGACTCCCTTTTTTAAAAGAACTGCTGCCCAAGTATCTGCACAGGCATCTGCGGAAAGCACAAAGGGGCCTGAAAAGATTGGTGCCGAGGCAAATTTTGGGCCTCTTGTTTGAGGTGCGATAGTAGCAAGGGGTTCAATCTCTTGCTCTAAAGGGTGAATACCCTGTTATAGACTGTATCTATACATCAGCCGGACAGATCAGCATTACTGTGAATAACCTTAAATGGTCTGATTTAGAAGTTAAAATAGTAAACTGGTCCTGCTCATCTGACGCCAGCTCTATCCGAATCAAGGATCAAAGAAATTCATTGATGAACTACTCAGATCAAATATGTGGGAACCTGCACTACATCAAAAACTCCAAAGAATCAATTTTACAGACCCACTTCAGCTGCAGTATATTCAATATGAAATACCAATCAACGTCACAATGAGCTTTTCTCCATGAAGCACGCGCTTGTCGATATTGCACAAAAAAGATAAAATGGGCTTTGCACTTATCACGAGACAACATATCTAGACACTGTTCATATTCTAATTGATGACCACTGATAGACCTGATGCGACCTAGCTTTTCTCGCGCATACAGCCTCCTTTGTACATGAACAGTTGTAACAATAATTGTTTAGCTCTGTAGATGAACAGGTGTAACAATAATTGTTTGGCTCTATAAATTGAGCACTCTTGTAAGTGAAAAGGCATCAAATGAAATATATCTTTCTTGTGTGCTTGCAATTTGCAGTGCAACCCCTCTTCTCTCATTTGGAATCAGAGCCTTAGGTTGTCCCTAACCTCTCCTCCTGAGTGTTGTGAAGGACCAACTAGAGTGATTGGCTTAATTGCCTCAACTCTATCTCAAAGCTATTCCAACGGTCTTTAGTGATAACCGGAGTAGATTATCATCAGCTTCCCTTCTTTAATCCAAAACTATGGCTCCCATTCCTCCACGTCCCTACCCTCCTATGAACGGTTATATCATTCCATAGATTTTCCTTGCCAAGTCCCTGCCTACAACTTTGTTGATCCACAATTAAAACAAGGTTATATTCTTGATGATGAGTTTGTCTGCTTACAAGTCCATTATCCAACAAGTCTGCCTTGCATCACTCTTGCATACTATTACACCGATCATCTGTCTAAGACAATCTGCTTATATCGCAAGCAAGATACCAATACTCTCGATCTTCCTTACAAGTCTTATGACTATGATTATGTTGTTCCAACCTATACTCCCATGTTGCCTACTTTTCAGCCTGGTGTTCACTATGAGGAATCGATGGCTGACCCATTTCCCATTGAAGAAATCTGCAAATAGGGTAGTTTTGTCTCTACTGTTGAAGAACCAGATGAAGAAACCATTTTGATCAACCATACTCTTCATACTGATGCTCTCTCGCATATTGTCCCTCTCCCCAACAGCAAAAATCATTTTGTTGCTGTGTTTGAAAAGATTTCTCAACCCATCCCTGCAAGACAAAAGACTCATATCCAAGCCAAGCAGCAAGAGATTGAACCCCTTACCATATAGATATATAGAGCCCCTTTGCTAAGCACCACTTTCTTGTGGACGGCCCACTTGGTCATGAGACAAAAGGGGATTGAAAGATCCCCCCCCCCCCTCCTTCCTCTGGAGTGGGCCCCACTTGGTTATAGGACCAGAGGGGATTGAAAGATTCCCACCCCCTCCCCACCCAAAAAAAAAAAAAAAAAAAAAAACCAACCCTTCTATGGCGGTGGAGCCTCAAATCATCGTCTTAAGCACTTGATCAATGGCCGACAAGTCCTTCACCGTCTAAAATGAGTGCAAGCCGATCCAACAGTCCAATCGATATAGATGGGTGCCAAACTTGGTTTCGGTGACTATCACAGGGGGTACATGTTTTATGGGGTCTGCATGGCTGTGGGACCCACTGGGGATGGAGCTAGAGGGCTCTCTTCATCTAGTTAAGGCCTACTAGTGTACAAAATATGGTCTTATCTCATCATCCTTACCCCTTCATCAATGGCCAACAAGTTTCAGCCGTTTAAAAAATGACTCGTAAATCCAACGCTGCAACCCATTCAGATGTGTTTTGATATATAAATATATATATAGGGAAACAATCCTGTAAGGACCATATGGACGGGGACCCAAAATTGGAGGACGTGTGCAATTTAGGGGAGTCGTGTGTGATCCATCTGGATGGCTCGCAACGTGAGCTGCACTATCCAAAACGGTGAGAAATGGTCTGTAAGGACAGTACGGGCAGTCCTTTACAAGACCATTTCCCTATATATATGCATGTATATATAAGGCTTTAATCCTATAAGAAGTGTTATCACACACCTATCTTAAAAACTTTTTATGGGACTCACTTGTGGGTCCCATTTGAGGATGAAAAGATCTATGCAGGACCACCCTAAATATCAAATTTGGCCCCAATCACATATCTCTAACCCCTTCATTTGTAGCCCACAAATTCAGTTCATTCGGATGGGTACACAGTCAATCCAACTGTCCAGTAAATTCGGATTTGACCGAAACTTAGAGCGTGTGACAATCGGGAGTCCCTGTGAATTGCAAGATTCGGATTGGGTGATAGATAGGCCCCACCTAATCGTGCAACCACAATTCATGATCAAGAAGAATAAATTAATCTCTCAAAGGATTGATCGAATCCAAAAGGATTCCTGCCTTAAGACACAAACATAACCATGAAACTCACCATAACTAGAGGAAAAACTCAATCTGAATATTATTAATTATCAAAAGCATAATCAACTACAGTAAGGTCTCTCTTATTTATAAGAACAATAAACCTACTTTTTGGCAATCAAGACTTACTAATTAAAGCAAAGTACTTCCTAATCCTTTTAAACAAGAACTTCCTAATCCTATTAAGCAAAATAATAGTAATAGGATAATTATAAAATGTGCAACAATAGCTCTAGCCATTGGGCCTATGGCCGAATCCTATGGACCGGGTGTGACCCGTGGGTTAATGTTTAAGCCCAGCTACCTTCTAGAGCCGGGTCCTTACTGCATCAACTCTCCTCGTCTTGAAAAAACTCGAATCTGACGAGTTAAATGCTTAATAATGCTTATAACAATCTAGATTCAAAGGCTGGAAACCGGATGCAGTAATCCAAGTAGCATCAGAGATGGGGCGGTTTTGCCATCGGACAAGAAATTTCTGATATCTTCATTGACATGTGGAAACAAGCTGATCATCAAGAACATCAACAATTTTATCTTCAAGTGGAGGAATAGGCAAAACAATTACATGTTCATCAGAATCTTCATCATTGTCATGGCTACGGTAAAGCGTGAGGTCTGCAACATTGAACATTGGACTGATGCCAAGGTCTGGTGGTAATTCCAACGTGTAGGCATTAGAACCATGGATGTAAATATCGGCCGCTACGCGATATATTGGCTGTAGTGCCGAATGGTGCTACGCTTTTTGAGAAATAGCGGCGCTCACAAGCGTAGGGGCCCATAGCGGCCGATACATTCCCGTAGCGGCCGCTACGACTGCTATATTTGCTTAGCGGCAACTATGAATGGGCCTGGTTAAATCAGGCTCCTCCTCCCGTAGAATAACAAAAAAAAAAAGTAGAAAGAGAGGAAGAAAGGGAAAAAGAAAAAAAAAGAGAGAGAAAGAGAGAGTGGGACGAGTTGCAGACGACATACCTGATACCGCGGCGGCAGCAACAGCATCACAGTGACAGCAGCAGCAGCAGCAACAGCAACATCAGGCAGCAGCGAACAGCAGCAGGCAGAAGCGATTAGCAGCAGCATGCAACAACGATCAGCAGCAGCAGCAGCAGCAGCAAGAGGCGAAGCAGCAGAACCCAGCAGCTCCTCCTCCTCCTCTTCTTCTTCTTCTTCTTCTTCTTCTTCTTCTCCTCCTTTCCCTCTTTCCCAAAATCCCATCGTCTATTTTGGGTAATAGTTAGGGCAAGTGAGCAACATATACCGTTCGTCTGTATTGTTTTTGGTTAACAGGTTGGTCATGGCCCACGATGGCCCATTTGATGAAAGGTAGAGATAAAAATTAAATGGGTCACTCAAAAATATTAAAAACCATTAAAAAAATTTTTTAATTAAGTGGGCCCATCCAAAACAATAAATCCTAAAGAACCTGTTGTAACCATTGGTGGGCTCCACAATGAGGCAACAACGTTAAAATAAAAAAAGCCACATAGGAGCCCAGTATTACTAAATTGAAATTGGCACCTTCCTCAAATTTCACTCAAATTGGAAATAGGGTCATAGCCAACTTCCACACCTATTTTTTTTACAGTTATCTATAAAAAAAATTCCACACCTACTGAAAATAAAGCACATCCAAATTTCACACCAATTGAACATAGATTATTTAATAGGACACAGACCCAACCAAAGTTCACTCTAGTTAATAGGAAATAGGGCCCTAACCAAATAACACTCCAATAAAAAATGGACCTTTTTCAATTTTCAATTTAATAAAAAATTCCCCTCCACATATATATAAATATATATATTTGAAAATATAACTATGAAATAACCATTAAAAAAACTAATCCAAACAATTTTACTCTAATAAAAAATAGGGCTTTAATCAAATTTCACTTTAATAGAAAAACTTTCTCCATATATATATGTGTATTTCAAGATAAAACTATCAAATGTTATATTCTAAGCATGACTAAACAACATTAATCCATATAAAAAAAATTTATCATTCCTATTTTTTTCTATTCATTGAGCGATACAGGATCTCATGCAATGAGGCAACCGCTACATACCCTTATACTAGTTACTTTTGCAAAACAAGCATATATTCCGTCATTTTCCAATATTCTGGATTTCTTGGAATTTTTTCAGATTTTTTTGAAGATATTTTCCAATCGCGCCGCTACGAATCGCCCGCTGCGTAGCGTTTTGGCGGCAGGCCGCTACGCCCGCCACAACCGCTATTTTCATCCTTGATTAAAACTGAGCTTCTTCAAAACTTTGAATGATCCAGCATTTCGGAGATAGAAGTTCCAATTCACTCTAGGCGATAACCGCTCTGGATGGATTCGAACCATAACCACGTCGCCTTTAGAAAACTCGAGGAAACGGCAACACTTGTCTGCATGAGCTTTGTAACTGTCATTGCTAGTAGCAATATAACATCGAACTTCATCATGTAGTTGCTGCATGTGTTTGATGAAGTTATCTACTTCAGCACTTGGACACGCTTTAAGAGATAATAGAACAAGATCAATAGGCAAACACAGACGAACACCTGTAACTACTTCAAATGGAGAAATGCCTATGGAGTGGTTAACTAAATTGTTGTAAGCAAACTCGGCCATAGGTAGAACTTATTCCCAAGTTGAAGTATTGTCGCGAACAAGGCACCTTAATAACTAACCAAAACTCCGATTGACGACTTCGGTCTATCTATCAGTCTGAGGATGATAAGAGGTAGAAAAATGGAGTTGTCTTTGCTGTCATCCACAAAGTCTTCCAAAAGTAACTCATAAATTTGGTATCACGATCTGAAACGAGTCATCAAAAGGCCATAAAGATGAATAACTTCCTTGAAGAACAATTAAGCTACTTTATAAGCATCGGCTGTTGTATTGCAAGGGATAAAATGAGCCATTTTTTAGAAGTGGTCCACAACAACGAAGATTGAATCCACTTCATGAGCAATCTTGGGCAAGCCTAAAACAAAATCCATGCTAATATCTTCCCAAAGAACATTAGGAACAGGCACTGGCTAATATAATCTTGTATTCTTTTTGTTTCCTTTAGACAACTGAGAGGTGTGACATCTTTCATAGATACTGATCACATTGAGTTTCATGAGCAACTAATAATAACAATCATCCACAAGAGCAAGTGTTTTGTCACATCCCATATGACCACTACAACCCCCTAAATGCAATTCACGAATAACATGTTCTCTAATGGATGTAGCAGGAAAGCAAAGTTTTGTACCTCTGAATAAGAAACCATCATGTATGATGTAATACAGATGTTTGTCCAGTTTGCCATTGAGAAGTTCTGAATAAACTACACCAAAATCTTTGTCTGCAACATACTCTTGTTTCAATTGCTCAAATCCACAAACTGTGACTGTCATAGTAGTATGAAGGTGTTTTCGACGACTTAATGCATCAGCCAAGAGATTCCCTTTGCCTGTTTTGTGTTGGAGGCCAAACGTAAACTGCTGAAGAAAAGCACTCCACTTAATACGACGATCAGTCATATGTTACTGGGAATTAAGCTATTTTAAAGCTTCATGATCCGAATAAAGGACAAAATCGTTTCCTACTAAATAAGGTCGCCAATGTCACAATGCTTGTACTATTATGTAAAATTTCAAATCATACATAGAGTATTTGCCCCTGGAATCGGGAAGCTTTTCACTGAAAAGTGCCACGGGATAGCCTTCTTGGCTAAGAACTACGCCAATGCCAACATTGGAAGCATCACAAGCAACTTCAAAAACGTTGTCCAAATCTAAAAGGCGCAAAACAGGTGCTACCATGATCTTTTGCTTAATGTTCTCTAATGCTCGTGTAGCTGCAAATGTCCATTTTGCATTTAAAGTCACCCTTTTTCATACAGTCGGTGAGGGGGCCCATAATGCTAGTGAAGTCATGAATGACATATAGAAAATAATAAGTCCATGAAAACTGCGGACTTCAAAGTAGTTGGAAGAGGCCAATCAAGAATAGCTTGTACCTTAGAAGGGTCCATTGCGATGCCTTTTGAAGAAATAACGAAGCCCAAAAAAATCATAGAGTTGCTCATGAAAGTGCACTTCTTCAAATTGATATCGAACCGTTCTTTGCGAAGAAGTTGATATATACTCCGTAAATGACCAAGATGCTCCTCTCGTGATTTGCTATAAATCAAGATATCGTCAAAGTAGACAACCACAAACTTTCTAATGAAAAGTTTCAACAATTGGTTCATCACACGCATGAAAGTGCTAGGAGCATTAGACAATCCAAAAGGCATAACCAACCATTCATAAAGGCCATCTGTGGTCTTGAAAGTTGTTTTCCATTCATCACCTGGCCTAATTCTGATTTGATGGTAGCCATTGCGAAGATCAATCTTTGAAAAGATAGAAGCATTAGGCATAAGATCAAGCATATCATCAAGCCTAAGGATAGGGCAACAATATTTTATAGTGATTTTGTTGATGGCACGACTATCTATGCACACACGCCAACTTCCATCCTTCTTTAGGGTAAGGAGGGAGGGTACTGCGCATGGACTTAGGCTTTTCCGAGTATATCCCCATTGTAACAGATCATCCACCTGCTTCTTGAGTTCAGTATATTCAGATGGGCTCATCCGATAAGCATGCAAATTAGGAAGAGATGCTCTAGGAAGCAAATCAATAGCACATTGAATATCACGCATGGGCTGTAATTCCTGTGGAAGCTTATTAGGAATTAAATAAAAAAATCATGAAGTAATGGGGTTACCTCTTGGGGAATTGATGGCTTTGAATCTTCATTGAAATTTAGGACTTGTTTAGCCACCAAAGCATACCATCATACCTTGTTTTTTACTTTTAACTTCAAATTTGTGCACGGTAAGGAGGTGGGGAGATGCTTGAGGAGTTGCGGTTGGTGATGAAAATGGAATAGTTAGGGATCGCCATTGCATGCGTTTGCCATTCCATGTAAAAGAGTAAATATTAGTCTCATGATCAATGATGACTTTGAGGCGTCGAAGCGAAGGGTGACCAAGATAGATATGGGCAACATTCATATGGATAACATCACACTTGATATTGTCTTCATAAGAACCAAGTTTGATTGGAACAATGCACGGTTGCCGGACTAGAAGGGCATAATCATTAACCCATGCAACTCTGTAAGGCTTCGGATGCATTGTAGTTGTCAAGTGCAACTTATCAACTGCTTCTTTGGAGTGCCATTCATAGCACTACCCCTGTAAATGATGACGTTACATCGGTTATTTTTGCAAATCACTCAAGTTCGAAAGATAGGAGTTAGATTCTCATCATCATCTTCCTCTACATTATATGCAACTAAAGGCGGCGATGGAGGAAAAGCAAAGGACCATAGTCAGCAAGGTCTGAAACTTCAACTTGTTGTTCAAACTCAGGTTTTAGAACCCAATCAGGCGATTCCATCTCAATGTGTTCATCATATTGCTCATCATCATCTGTACCACCTTCACAATGCAAATTCCTGTGAGGACATTCCTTACAATAATGCCCGCGTTGCTTGCAAGAATGACATAATATCTCTCTTATCTGTTTGTGCTAGCACTTGAAGATTATTCTAATTTGGTTGCCACTTTTGAATTTGTTGAGTAGTGACCTGTCCCGAGGGAGCTTGTGGCTGTTTTTTATGCTGATTCTGTGGTTGACCGGGAGAAGTCAAAACCGTGGTTGTGTAGTCCGATTGAAATTTGGATCAGGACCCCTTTTATAAGTGGACTCCCCGGCTTCATTTCCAAAGCATCGTTGACGCAACTCTTGTTCAACTCTCCGGGCTTTGCGAAAGATACCGTCAATGCTGGTGAAATCAAATATTGGTATTGCACTTTTTATGTCTGGGCGCAATCTCTCTAGATAACAGGTAACTATCATGCTATCTGTTTTACTTGCTCTGCAACGAATGCAAAACTCATGAAATTTATGAGTATATTTATCAATAGTCATAGAGCCTTGTTGAAGATGGATGAGCTCTTGTTCAAAGAGATTAATATAATCAGATGGCAAAAATTTGTCTTCCAACCTTGCTTTCATAATTTCCCATCGAGTGATAGGAGAGCATCCCATCTGCTCATTATGATCATCAATATTTTTCCACCAGATTCTAGCTGGACCCTTGAGCTTCATCTTGACAAAAGTAACTCATTTAGGATCTTCAATAAGATACCAAGTAAAACAATCCTCGATCAAAGTCAACCAATCAAGGAAGCCGCGAGCATCAGATTGACCGGAAAAATAAAGAAGCTCCAATTTGAAACTTCTGGAAAGGTCATCTTGCCATCGAGCTTCATTATTGTCGTTTTCATCAAAAAGACATTGAAGAAACTCTCGAATTGATTTGCGGGGACCAGCCTCTAAATGAAGCATTTGTGGTTGTGGATTAGTAGTGCTAGAAGACTCACCATTAGTGTCTGTGAAAGCCCTTGTGAGTTCTTTTACTGTATTTTCTAAAGCATCCACTCGCGCATATAAATCTTTGATACAATTATCACGCTGATTATCGGTGAATTTACTACGAAAACTTGACCAGTGCAGATAGCCATATTGATTTTTTGTCTTTTTTTTTTATTTTGCTATGGGTCCGAACTAGGGTCAGGTCAAACCAAACTTTCTGTCCACCTAAACTTGGCTCAACCCAAAATCGGGTTGGGTCAGGTCTAAACTTGGGTCGGCAATTGTGGCCTTTTCCCCCTTGTTCGACTAAAGTGCAAATAAAGTGAGAGGAGATGAGATGGAAGGCTTATCTATTTTGAAACCTGACTATGACAAGAGATGGGATGGGAGATGGAGCTATGGATGGGAAGGAGCCAAAGCTGCTACTAGCGATGCTGGCCGAAATGAGATGGAGACGGAGGAGGGTTCCCGCGGGTTCCGGGTACGCCTCTTTGTCGCTGTCTCCTTCCTTTTTCTTCTACTTTCTCGGCAAGGGTATCAGTGAAGTGGGTTTGGGGATTTGGACTTAGGGTTATTGGGGGTAGGGTTTCTGTGGGCAGGAAGGGAATCGGGAAGGGTTTCGTTGGGACAAGGGCTCTAGCGAGAGGGTTGAGGGTCAGTGGAGGGTTCCGATGGATGGGGTTAGGAATTAAGGGGGTTGGGGTTATGGGTTAGGGTTCTGGGATAGGACCTATCGAGGATGTGTGCTTCGGCTGAGTGTGGTAGTGGCTAGATGAGGGATCGGTGGAGATAGAGGGATGACTCATCATCATCATCATCAACGTCATCAAAGCCTAATTCCAACCATGATGGGGTCAACTACATAAATTCTGTTTCTCTATTTTATTCTATTTTGAACAAATTAAACTTCTTCAAATATGATTTAATGACCTCCATCAATATTTTCTTCAGCCTGCCCCTACTTCTTGATTGGGCAGCCACCTGGATAGCTAAACTTTTTCTCATCGGTGTCATTACTAGCCTACGCTCAACATCCCCAAACTAACTTAAACGGGTTTCTCTAATCTTATCCCCTTATTGGTGCTCTCCTAAATGCTCTCGAAAGCATTATTTCTAATTTTACCTTTCCTAATTTTACCACACATTCACCTAAACATTCTCATCTCCGCCACATCCATCTTATGTATATGCGTCTTTTTAATTTGCCAACATTCTGCTCCATATGTAATAGCTAGTCTAACCACTATCCTGTAAAATTTACTCTTCAATTTCGTTGGCATTCTTCTGTCACAAAGCACTCCAAAAGCTAGTCTCCACTTCAGCCATCCAAAACCTATGCTCAACATCTTCGTCAATCTTCCCATCTTTCCTAATCATCGAGCCCAGATACCTAAAAAAATCCATATATGGTATCTCATGAGTTTCAATTTTAACAGTGGTTTCAACATTTTGTATATGTCCACTGAAGTTGCAATCCATATATTCTATCTTTGTACGACTTATTTTAAAGCCTCTAGATTCTAATGCCCCCACCATCTCTTGAGTTTTGCATTTACACCATCTCTTTATTTATCCACAATACTATATCACTTGCAAACAGCATACACCATGGTATACTTCTTTTTTAATATGCACAGTAAACTCATCCATAATTGATGCAAAAAGATAAGGGCATAAGGCTGATCCCTGATGCAAACTTATAGTTACGGGGAATCCACCTATTTCTCCACTTGTTTCTCCACATATGATTCTCACATTTGTTACTGCTCCTTCATACATATCCTTAAAATTTTCAATGTAACCTCTGTGAACATTTCTTTTCTTCAAAACCCACCAAATTAAATCCCTCAGTACCCTATTATAGGCTTTTTCTAAATCGATAAAGACCATGTGTAGATCTTTCCTCTTTGCTCGATATTTTTCTATTTATTGCCTAAGTGAAAAGATAGTTTCCATAGTTAACCTCCCTGACAAAAAACCATATTGATTTTCAGCAATCTTGGTCCTCCATCTAAGTCTTTACTCCATTATTCTCTCCCATAACTTCATAGCATGACTCATAAGTTCAATCCCTTGATAGTTGGTGTAATGTTATATCTCCCTTATTCTTACATATAGGTAGTACTACAATGCTTCTTCTCTATTCATCCGGCATTTTCTATCACAAGTATCTTATTGAAAAGTCTACATAACCAACTCACCCCAACCTCTCCTAAGCATTTACATACCCCTACTAGAATATCATCTAGGCTTGTAGCCTTTCCTATCTTCATTCACTTCAATGCTTCATTTACTTCCACCCCTCTAATTCTACGAAGAAAAATATGCTCTGGTAATGAAGTATCCTCCCTAGTTCTTGTATCCCCCATATGTTCTTCATTTAAAACTGTACTAAAATATTCCTTCCACCTTTTTTTAATATCATTGTCCTTCACCAGAACATTTTCCTCATTGTCCTCGATACATTTGACATGATCTAAGCCCCTACTTTTCTTTTCTCTTACTTTTGCAAGCTTAAAAATATCCTTCTCTTATTTCCAACCTATTATAGAGGTCATCGTATGCTTTGAACTTTGCATTACTTACTACTTTCTTAGTTTCTTTCTTTGCCTTCATATACAGCTCAAAATTTTTCAAACTCTTACTCCCCTGCCAAACTTTGTAATAATGTCTTTTCTCTTGAATTACTTCCTAAACCTCCACCATTCACCGCCATGTTTCTTTATTAACATGTCTCTTTCTTTTTTATTCTCCAAGTACCTCCAACTTTCTTACTTTTGCAAGCTTAAAAATATCCTTCTCCTATTTCCAACATATTATAGAGGTCATCGTATGCTTTGAACTTTGCATTACTTACTACTTTCTTAGTTTCTTTCTTTGCCTTCATATACAGCTCAAAATTTTTCAAACTCTTAGTCCCCTACCAAACTTTGTAATAATGTCTTTTCTCTCGAATAACTTCCTAAACCTCCACCATTCACCGCCATGTTTCTTTATTAACATGTCTCTTTCTTTTTTATTCTCCAAGTACCTCCTTTGCAACCTTCCTAATGCAATTAGCCATTTGATTCCACATTACTGTAGTTTTTCCTTCAAGATTTCATTCTCCCTTCTCAATCATTTTGTCCTTAAATATATTTGCTCTTTCCCCTTTCAAATCTATCCACCTTATTTTAGGACTCATTTTGTTTACTACTGCTCTCTTTCTACTTCTAATACAAATATCTAAAACTACGAGCCCATGTTGCATGGTCAAACTCTCCAGGGATAACCTTACAATCTTTACAAGCCAATCGATCCTGTTTTCTAACTAGAAAAAAGTCTATCTGACTCTTATTACTCCCACTTTTATAGGTAATTAAATACTCTTCTCTCTTTTTAAAATAAGTATTTGTTACTACAAGATCAAATGTCACTACAAAATCCAATATAGTGTTTCCAAATTCATTCTTTTCTATAAATCCTTGCCCTCCATGCACCATCTCATATCCTGTATTATCTCTTACTATATGCTCGTTTAAATCCTCTCCAAGGAAAATCTTATCACTATTTGGGATTTCTCGCATTAAATCATCCATCTCCTCCCAAAATTGTCTTTTCACACTTTCCTTTAGTCCTACTTGGGGAGCATATGCACTGATGATATGGATTATGTCTTCCTCTAACAACAGTTTAATTACTATAACTCTATCACCAAACCTCTTCACTCCAAAATTTTCTTTCAAATCCTTATCTACAACTATACCCACTCCATTTCTTGTATTAGTCTTTCCTAATAACAAAAGCTTATACCCATCCGTGAGCTCCTCAACTTTATTCCCTTTCCACCTTGTCTCCTGTATACAAGCCACACTTATTCTTCTTTTCATTACCTCGACCAACTCCATGCTCTTGCCTATTAAGACTCCTTTATTCCAGGTAGTAAGTCTAATTTTCCTATTCCTCATTTTATTCTCATGGACTAACTTCTTTAACCGCACTAGCCTAGAGTCATGCAATAGCCTTTGCACACTTTTCACTGCAGCGGGGCGATGCTACAATGCGTCACTTAAAGCGAGGAATGCCCTAGCCTTATTGCGAAATATTGTTATCGAGATAGAGGAATGACTAACGAGGGAAAACAAATTTCTGGGGAGGACGCGCATCTCACCGGCGATCGCTCTTCGGCTTTGATACCAATTGGCGCAGCCACGATCCACAATTGAGAAGAATAGATCAATCTCCCAAAGGAATGATCAAATCCAAAAGGATTCCTGCCCTAAGGCACAAACATAACCATGAAACACCCCATAACCGAAGGGAAAACCCAATTTGAATATTATTAATTATCAAAAGCATAATCAACTACATTGAGGTTTCTCTTATTTATAGGACAATAAACCGACTTCTTGTGAAACAAGACATTCTAATTAAAGCATAGTACTTCCTAATCCTTTTAAACAAGAACTTCCTAATCCTATTAAGCAAAATAATAATAGGATAATTATAAAAATTGCCACAATAACTCTCAGCTAATTGGGCCTATGGCTAAACCCAATGGACCGAGTGTGACCCGTGGGTCAATGTTTGGGCCCAACTGCCTTCTTGGGCCTGTTTTGTACTGCATCACCTAAACTTCTCACAAAACAGTGATGACAACTAGTTCTCATAAGATTATTTCCTATATATAGATTATAGGGGAATCTTCATACACATCTGTCCCTCACCATTTTTTTTTGTGAGACTTCTATATAGAAAGAGAGGTGTAATTCAACAGGGTCCGGCATGTGTGGTCCATTCAAATGGATAATTAGGTAGGCCCACTATGAGGTGGGCATTGTGTGCCAAAAAATAATAACAATGTGTGCACGTGCGTGCAATCATTTATGAACACAACAAGATATCTGAAGCTTCACTGTGTTGAGGCAAATAAAAAGCTCCATAAGAAAATTTTAACACCCCCCACGCCAAAAAAAAAAAACAAAAAAAGGAAAAAGAAAAGAAAAAACACCCACAAAAGAAAACAAAAAACAATATAGCAATAATTGATTATACAAAATCACATCCACAGCAAAAAGGAGACTGCCAACCTGCATTAGAGTTGGAAGAAATGAACTCCTATAATGATTCAAAAAACAAAAAAAAAGAACTCCTACAATAGTTTACAGTGATTGTTCTCACAGTATTTGTAAGGACTATGGCCAATACTTATAGGATGTAAATCAGATAACAAATCCCTCAATACATGACAAATTTGGAAGGCATCACAAGCATACCTGTACAAACAAGATTTCTACAAGCACCATTACGGAAGTCATGGAATACTCGATTACGATGATCCTGCAGCATCTTGGCATGAATGTAGAAACATGAATAGCCAAGCTCTGTAATTTTCTTTGCCAACAGTTCAACACGATTCACTGAGTTGCAAAATATGATTGACTGATTGATTTGAAGCTGAAACCAAACCGACAAACACAGACTGTAGTCACAAATAATGATCAAGAAGCTAACACTGAAAAAAAATAACAAGAGCTAACGCATATTCGTAAGTCAAGGTCAAACCTTCGAAAAAAGAGTGTTCAGGCAGTGGACCTTTTGTCTTTCTTCTACAAATGCATAATATTGGGTTATACCCTTAAGAGTGAGCTCATCCATGAGATTGATGATGTAAGGCTTATTTAAATATCTATCTTTGAAGTCCTTAACAGTTACAGGAAAAGTTGCTGAAAACAACAAAATCTGCCTATTAGCAGGAAGAAAACGAATCAGCTGCTCAACTGACGGCTGGAACTCAGGAGATAAAAGCTTGTCAGCCTGCAGGAAAAGAATACATTATTGAACTATCGATCTATTAAGCATAAAATTGGAAAGGGCATGCTCAGACTGTTGTAATTAGAATTAACTTAATTCAAACCTACTTAACTCATTAAAAGCATTTTAAAAAAAGTCAAACTACTATTTTTCCATTTCCATTAATACTTTTAATGACATTATTTCTTTATTAAAAGGTGTGCGAGTGAGGCGTACAACTCCATGCTTCTGAGCAATTGGAATGCCCCACCTCATGCATGTTTTAAGCCATTGATAAAAACATATGCATTTTGTTCAAGAAACAATTTCTCACGCAACTTTTGCTGCTGACCCAAGGGGTTTGTTTGTCTGCACACATGGGGGTTCATGCTGCATGCATAGCCATTACTCATCTCGTGTTTGTGTGCACCATTTACACAATGTACATGAGTCATGATTTTGAAAATGGTTGGACTTTGAATCCGTGTCCCAGACCCCTACTAAACTGTCGCATCTCACTGTTCACAGGTGCATGTTACAATGAAATAGACATGATTTGGGGCTGTCAGGTTTTTACAAAAATTTTCAATCCTATGGGCCTCTAAATCAAGATCTGAACCATTCATCCTCTCTAGAAGGCAAAAAGGGATAGAGGGTCAAATTCCTACCATTGATTCCTCATGGATTTTGAGAAATTTGTGAATAACTTTAGGCCGTTAGATCTACTTTTCTGCACCTTTATGGGCCCCAAATTCATGATCTGAAGCATTGATCTTCTTTGGAAGGCAAAAACAAAAAAGAAAAAAAGAGGACGAGAGGGTTGTCAAATTTCACATCTTGATTCATCATTGATCTTGAGAAATGTTTGAAAAAGGTGAAACCTGGGATGTACTACAGTCAAACTGGCGATATTAAAATGCCTTTTGGGCCCAACAACTGTTTTTTATTCCTGTGGGACCCTAAATCACAATCCGAACCATTCATTTTTATAGAAAGGCCAAAAAATGGCTCAGGGGTCAAATTTCAGGTGCTTAAGCATCATAGCTTTCAAGAAATTTGCCAAAAAAACGGCCCTTAGATCTGCTTATCTGGACTTCTGTGGTCTAGGATTTATGATCTAATCTGTTCATCTTCTTTCGAAGGCTAAAAATGGCTATAGGGTCTAGTTTCAGGTCTTCATACATCATGAATATTGAGAAATTTGTGAAAGACAGTGAACTGCTGGATGTATTCAGATTGAAGTTAAGAGATGCAAAAATGACAGACAATGGAATGTGTTTCACATGTGACTCACTTGCATATGTGAATGCATGTGAACCATTTTCTTATCACATATGAAAGTGAGAGACAACCCTTCAATAACCCTAAATCCAAAACAGCCTGGGCTTCTACTATTTGTTGCATTACTTAATTACAAAGATAAAAAACACAAAAATACAACACTCAAAAAATCCCTAACACTAACATTTAAACTACAACAATGGAGTCATTTAAAGGTTTGAAGTGCCCAAAGAGACGAGAGTCACCAGGCACATGTTGTTGAAGTGTGCATGACCAGCCTCAGCATTGGATAAGTTTCATCCAGCAGTTCTCCATCTACAGTTGTACTTTTTTTTTCTCTCACTACAGATCTTGCAGAATTTCTAAATTCAGATATAAGCTTGGGAGCACATAGCATTATTTAAATCATACCTCATCCATAATAAGCATTGAGCAATCTTTTAGAATGCAAACACCTTTCTTTGCAAGATCAAGAATTCTACCAGGTGTTCCAACAAGTAAATGAACAGGCTGATATAAACGCATGATATCATCTTTTAAGCTGGTTCCTCCAGTAGTGACCATGACCTGAATATTTAAATGCTTCCCAAGTTCCTTGCAGACCTGTGATGTTTGAAGAGCCAACTCCCGAGTGGGAACAAGTATCACAACTGCATATACGAAAGGCAAACAAAGATAAGCTCAAACATAAAATACATATAATATACACACAAATCACTTGTTTTTAATAAACAGAATGATCATATCAGCTATGCAAATAATTAAATGGTTGATTCACAGGAAGCCTTCATCATATTAAAATTTAAAAAAGGATGATAGATTTAACAAGGTTCGGTATTTGCTTCAGAAAATAATATAACCTGTATAATGTTTGGAACCATTACTACACATCTGGACATTTTCATCATCTTTTATAGAAAGTAGATAAATAAATCTCAAATAAAGCAAAATGTAAGACGGTAACCTTGAATGACGTTGTTATCCTGATCAATCTTTTCTAGTGCAGGAATGCAAAATGCGGCAGTCTTGCCAGTTCCATTTTTAGCTCTAGCGAGAATGTCGCTGCCAGTTAAAGCAATTGGGATACTTTCTTCCTGAATTGGAGAAGGTCTTTCAAATCCTTTCTCGTATATCCCCATAAGTAGCTCTCGCTTCAGAAAATAGTCTTCGAATTCATTTCCTTTAGTGGCAGTTACATCCTGCAGAGAAGAATAAATGGAATAACTAAAGGACAGGTAAACAGCAAATAATAATAACAATAATAATAATTAAATGAGACAATCTAGTGTTAAGTTACAAATATGATATCATATAGAACAACAATTGAAGAATACCATTCAATAAGGAGAAAGAAAAAGAAATAAACATTGATTAATCACAGATTAATACCATTTTTTATACATGACCCCAGCTCTAACTGTATAGCAATTACCAAGTGCCACGACAATGGGAACCCTGTTGTGAAGCAACTTCAAATTAAGAAGTGTGAGCGACATGGATAGATCACTCCAGGAAAGGCTAACATTATCAGGGCCCACTTCTTAATATTACTTTTTATAAAATTTAATAAAAGGATTTGTCAGTCATAACAAAATACAACCACCCCCCCCCCCCAACAACAACAAAAAAAAAAAAGAGAAAAAAAAACCTAGTGATGATGACGATAATAATAATAATAATAATAATAATAATAATAATAATAATAATAAAAGGCCATCTTCAGTCAAATCAAAGCTGGCCCACCATCAAACTTATTATCTTACGGGAATCAATATCTAATTAGTGATCAATCTATGGCAGGCCCAACACCAACAAAAAGTAAAATTGGCCCAACAACAATACAAAAAGGGAATATGATTTTAAACAGTTTTTAGGTAAAAATTAGGTCCCACAAATGGATCTATAAATGTGACCTCAAAACATTGGATTCAACATACTTGTTGGAAGGAAGATTTGTTGAAATATGGGTAAAGGGAAAGTTTTCAAACAAAAAAAGGAGGGCACAGTAAATGATTTGAAAAAAATACCTGTTATAGTCATAGTAAATATTAGAAAATGACCATTGGACTATACATACACAAAAGCCAAGAGTGTTATACCATCAACTCTTGGATACAAGAGCCAGTCATAGCATTGACTTTTTAAGTAGGGAAGATCACTCCTTCCTTTATAAGGCCAAGAGAGAAAATGAGAGGAAGTAGACTGAAGGCTGGAAGCCATGTTTAATAAAGATCTAAAAAATGGTCCATATTCTTTTCAAGAATTGCTGATTCGCAGAACTCTCCTAGAAGCTCTCAACTCTGATTTTTGGGAATTTTAGAGGTTTCAAAAGCATAAAAAGGTACACTCAAATCTCTTTTCCTAATCTCATGCTAATTTCCTTCTTCCACACAAATCTTTCTGAAAGCTCCCCTTTTAAAAAAAAAACTCCTTCTCTATCAATATTTGAGATATAATAGGTATTTTTAAATGAAAATATAATAGGTAACTCTCTTATGCTGCTTAGCTTTGATAAAATTCATTACTACTCAAAATATATATACATATATAGGTATTTTTAAATGAAGATAAACAACATCCACCATAGTATGAACTGCACCGAAATATTTTTCGGTGCAGAATTCATATGTAAGGAATGAAAGAATTGCTCGATTCGAGGTATTTGCAGTACAAAACACAAAATCAGTAACTACGCTTGAAAATACCCCCATAATTAAGAAAAAGAAAAGTAAAAGAGATAAAATTATAAAGCCAATCACAACCCTAGAGCAAAATAGAAATGCCCCCTTCCCCTTTTCACTGCTGTTGATAGTCAATATATTTACATTAATTACATAGAACCATCAAAGATAATAATGCAATCCATTAAATTGGGGTGATTAAACATATGCGGAACACAATATTAACATATTTCAATATTGTCAGATTTCATCAAAATAGAACATGATATTGTCATACTATAATATTTAAGTGCTTGGCAACTTATAAGAATTTCGCTAAATATTATGAAAAAAAAAAAGATCCATTGAACTTCTACTCAGTAATCACAGAGGAGTCTAATAGTGGTAAATAAAATCAGCATTTTTTTTTTGGGCTTTCGATTAAAATCAGAATTATCTAGTCCAAAAATTAATAGAACCCATCTTTTATGGTAATTTTGATGGGAGTGGGCCCATTGTTGGTAATCATAGCAAGGCTTATCTAATGTTATAATTATTACATTACATTTAATATTGGAAATAACAATGGCCACATAAAATGGTTCTTATCACAATGGAATCCACCTAACATTTGTGATAATGATAGGATCCATCTAGTATGATCCATCTGGTGTAGGTAATCATGATGGGACCTATCTAATTTTAGAAAATCAGTGGACCAAATAAAATCATGAGATCTGTTTAATGTTGTTTAAATCACATTGGGGCCCACCAAATGTTAGAAACCACTGTGTTACACATCTAATAGTGATTATCATAATCATCACTATCTAATGTTAGAAATCTAATGTTGGAAATTGGTGAGGGATCTATCTAATGTTAAAATCATGTGGGACACATTTGACATCAGTAACATAATAAGTTAATAACCAATGTAATTATTAAGAGATTCATCTTTGGTACATGGTACAACACATCCAATGTTGATCATTATAGTGGGACTCATTCAATGATGGTAAACCAGTAATTATTCTCACACAATTTAATGTTATGGAACACCTAATGTTGGTAGCCATGACGGAGAACATCTAATGAGATAATTACAGGACCTAACTAGTAATCAGTAAGGGGCCAGCCTAGTGTTGGTAATTATGATGGGGCTTACCAAATATTGGCAATCATGGTAGTCACAGTGGACCAAACTAATGTTCAGAGACATACTGGGAATCATTTGCATGTAATCAACGTTAAAATTCATGGTAGGGCCACTATGACAAATGGTCTTATGAAATTCCTATATGTAGAAATTGTGCTGGAACTTCTCACCATGTTTCTATAGATTTATATATCAAAGATCGTTTTTACACAGTTCTTAACTATGAAGCCTTTTAATAGAAAATGGAATATCGTACAGCACATCCCAAGTTAGCCAACCACCTATTCTTAAAGGGTAGAATGTATTCTAACAAACTAGATATATATATATTAAAACCTTTACATATATATTGGTTGTTCTCTACACATATACTGCTTCCAGACATCCCCTTAAACTGAAAATACAATGACAAACAGTAAACGACTTCTCATTTAGAACAGAAAGGCTTCTGTATAAACAAAAAGGTTTTAGAACTGAAACAATGTCAGAATTCTTAAATTCAGTAAGCATGTCTCACGCTTGTATAAATATCAGTAATTGCAATAAGCATGCGTACCTCTGTCTTGTAACGTGTATCTCGGGGTGGTATCTTTAGCTGTGCCTTCCAATCTTGAGAACTAAATGCATTAAAAAAAGAGAGAGAGAAGGGAGAAAAGGAATTCAATTTGAAAGTCATATAAAATACATGTAAACAGTTTTTTTTTAACTGGTAAATTGTATTGAACAAAAGCTTTACTGTATACCAGAATTATACTGAGAGGCAGCAAAGGGAAACACCACCCCCCCCCCCCCCCCCCCAAAAACAAAAAAAAGACCCACACCCAAAAAAATAAAAATACAGCCACCACTGACAGGGTAGATACAATACACGTAAGCATTCAGCTGTATTTGAAAGGTTGATAAAGATTGACTAGGGAATTAACCCATCCAAAACAAAAGGATTGGCTAGAGATTTGTTTTTTAAAGAAATGCTCTGCTGGAACTTATAAATTTATCAGTTCCATATTCTTCCTTCTTCACTCTATTTTCAATCTCACTTTGAGGCAGGAGCAGATCACTGGGATTTAGTGGATTGTGTGGCAAATCAAGCCCTAAAATTATTTAGATCAAGTTTATAGATCAAATGGCGTCGCAATCCACCATTTTGAAGGATCAATCAAAAGGAATGGTTCAAACTGTACATTGGACAGTCCTTATGTGTACAAATCTATAAAGAAGATGCTAACATTAAAAACGGATTTAAATCAGACTTTACATTGAAATTGATGGGCCTGGAAAAACCAAATCCAGATGAGAAGTTACAAAAGCATTTAAGAGATTTAAATTCAAGGACCTCATATGGGCCATACAGTTTCCAAGAGGTTTCATGTACAAGTCTCTTCCAAGAAGACAGAACAGGAGACTTTATTTATTCTAATCTTTTGGGTTGATTTCATTCCATGTTCATTGATTTCATTAACTGCCACATGGGACTCATGGGAAAAAAGTCACCAAACCAGTAGAATTATTATTTCCTTGTCTTTCATTAGTTGTAATTTTTTTTTCCATATTTTGATTGTATTAGGAATCTTTTTAGCAGTAAGGTTCTCATATGCTTTTAGTAATTTGATGGATGCCCAAGATTAAGTCCCATAATTAGGGTTAATAGTCCAATAACAATATATAAAACATGTAAAGGATGATCAAGGTAAGGGGGTGTTTGGGTACAAATAGAATAAAATATGTATAGATTTAAATATTGATAGCTTTTATTTTTCATATATAACAATATTGATATATTATAATATTTCGTTATTTTTTATGTTTGGCAGCTTTTGCAGATTTTAACAGATTAATACTTTTACTGTTTGGAAAGCTAAAATCTTCCTTCTCGTGTTTTGAGATATTATATTATGTTAGAATCGACAATATTCACCCATCCCTAAAGAAAGCAATATCCACAATTTTTAAAGAGAACCTCACATATTGTAACTTATAATCTACACTTTCCAAACTGTGCAAAATAAAACTGAAATATTTTTATCTACTATATCAAAAATATCTTTTAATCTTGAACAATCTTTGGTTTTCAAACAACCCCTAAGCTTGGATATATTTTATGAAATTTGAATAAAGTTGCATTGTTGCACTTTTATTTCTTCTCCTCTTGGTTGAGCAGCTCCCATTGGATTGAAGATCTCGATGGTGGATTTTGTTATCAACAGTGAGTGAGTCTCTGCTCTCTCCTTGTTTGAGTGAATTTTCTATTTGATCAACGATTAGGGTTTATAGGGCCCATAATCAATCGGATCTGTCATCCTTTAACTGTGTCGCACTTTTTTTGGTTTCTATGTCTGCACCATGCAGCCAGCCACACCTAATACTGTCGCACATGTCCCAGCAATAAAATGTGTACAATTACAAAGGACCCGCTGTGCAAGAGATCACGTTGAGCAAAAATAAGGCCCATCCTCAATCACATGGGACCAAATGTTCAACGTGTACCACTGCCGATCAAGTTTCAACAACTGACTGCTTCTTTAAATACACGAGCACATCTAATATGGCTATTTCTGATCTAAATAAATGCAATGCCCTCATCTTAAACATGGCTTATCGATATCAGATGAAATTTTCAAAAGACGATAAATTTCATTTATGATTGACATACCAACCAATATATTAATTACTAGATGATATTCCATATATGTCAGTCTTCTAAAAAAAATGATTGATTCATGTTATGACGCCCGACCAACATGCGCATATACACCCATGCCCAAACCTTGGTTTTATGACCCCAAAATGTGATCAATGATGCTTTATGATGGGTCTGACAGTTGGCTGAATCTGGCCTAAGGCAAGATATCCCTTTGTTAGCATTTGCCTTCAAACCAACTGCTGCACTTGTACCATAATAGTTTGTACCATAACAGTTTGCCCCAGATGATATAAATCCATTTGGAGTTTTATAACAAAAATGAACAACAGGTACGTGACAGCATGATTTAAAATCTCAACCAACCCAAACTTGGTTAGAACTGAGTAAACTATAATCCTTGTTGAATGGTATGCAATGGTATGAGTAAACTACAATCGTCCATCAGGTGATCCCAAACAACTCATAATGTAGTATGTATTGAAGTGGGTTTCAACTGATATACCTGTAATGAACAAATCAGTTCTCTTTTTACCTGGAATCGACGGCTTCGGACAGCACGACCGCCTTCTCCACTTCACCTGCCCCAGGCTCCGCACCAATCGGATTCCTTCTCAGCCACTGCTGCTGCTGCTGCTGCTGCTGCTGAAAGTGATGGTGATGATTCTGCATGGGATTCCTCTGCACGTACTGCTGGTGAGGGTTTCTTCCCTGAAAATTAGGGTTTGGGTTCGGATTTCCGCCGCGGCCGTTGCCGATGCCGGGCGGATAACGGCCTCTCGGATTCATAACAGAAAATCAACAAATGACAACCTTTCGCTCCAAAGCTCGAGAGATCAACGATAACGAGCGAGCTTGCAGAGGATTCTAGGATTATAGGGCAAAATCAACGAGATTTCTCACCGGAAAAACGCCGCTGGGGAGATCTTTCAAGTCGGGATCGAGTTGTGGCATCGCAAGAACGAGATCATGACGAAAAGGGCGTGATCGAAGGCGATTTAGGGTTTCGATTGGTCAGAGGCGGGAGTTCCTTCGTCGCTTGCCCTGGTTTCAGCGAGAGAGAGAGAGAGAGGTAAGGGCAAAAAGGGCGTTTTAGGGCATCACGAGGAATGGGGAGTGATGAAGTTACAGAAATGCCCCCAGATTTTGTCCGAATTGACTGCATGATGGACGGCCTGATGGGACTTTTTTATGCTTGGCGTTTAAGTTTCGGAATCGTGGGCTTTGGGTTGAGATAAGAGTATAACCGTTGGGCCAAGCTAGAGCAAAAGAGCCAATGGAGCCATTTGGGTGGCCTACAAAATATAAAGAATCGGCTCTTTTGGATGTTGCTGGTTTACTTCTGTATTCACCTTTTTCCCTTGGGCCTATTTATCATGGAGGACTGTTTGCCTGCATAAGGTTTGGATGCCCCCATGAGTTTGATGATAGTCATTGTGTCTCTCACATCACCATTTCAGCAGGCGAGATTTTTTTCTCCATTTCCAATAACCAAATTGCATGTTATGGCAGATTTAATTTTTTTTCTTCAGGTTTAGGTCTAGTATGTACAGTTTCCATTCGGGTCTAATACGATTTGGGTAGAGTTCACTCGCATATAATTTAAGTGAAACTTGCTAGGATCATAAGGTTGCTAATTCAAATTATACTATCATAGTGGGGCCATAGCCGGCTTCCTTTGAGCCCAAAAGGGGTTTGTTCGGCTACCTTCCATTAGCTAAAAAGTGGGACTTGAGTTTAGCCAACCCATAGCCAGTCTCATCTTATAAGCACCCAGGATAAACCTAGCTTGAAAGTCCAACTCAAATAGTGAAAAGTCTAGTGCAAGCTCAGCCCATCTACAATCCTTCAGTCTAGCTGGGTCTTTCATTTTGTATGAGCGGGATCCATTCTTCAATAAATTCAAATCAAACTAAATTTTACTTAACCCATTAGATGGGTCAAGCGTCAAGGTCAACTAGAAAAGTTGAAGTACAAAACAATACAATAATTCTACACATCAATCACAGAGGGCTAAAATGGAAGTCTTGGGTCTTGCAAGTCCAGAAACATCCTGCACAAAGATCATTCACAGTATGGCCATCACATCATCGACTCATCCCACCTTCACGAACTAACGGTCCAGCAATGACTTATACGATAGAGACAGAACGAGTGATTTATAGGTGGGCCCCAGAAGATGGGGGGCATCTTACAAATAATGCTCCGTCATCCACTTGCCGTACAATCGAATGGGCCGGGAATCACGTGGCTGTCCACGGCCGACGGAGCTCATTTCTTTAGCAGGGGGAAATTCCTCTGGCCCGATTTGATTTTGGTCGAGCCCATGGTCCACCACCATGACTCCTGTCCTATATTTGGTGGCTTGCTCCACCAACACACAGTAGCCATGTAGGGTTTGTTTGTGTAGCCACTACACAATAGCCATGTAGTGTATGTGTAGCCACTACACAATAGCCATGTAGTGTATGTTTGGATAGAGGCACGCCTTTTTCACGGAATTGGCCTTCCTACCACACAAATAAGAACTTTGAATCAATGCTTTACGTAGAAAATTAGCAGCAATAGGCAGAATTCGTCTTCTTGTCCCCACTACACTAAACCCTTGCAAGAAGGCGCCCCTATTCACAGTGCCTTGTCTCTCCCAGTTTTCGCAGAAAATCCCATTACACAAACAAACCTGTTGAGTCCAGATCCTCCATGAGAAATCAAGAGTTAAAACAGTAAAAAAGTGGACTTTAAGGGGGAATTTGAAAAACAAGACTTTCCAAGACATTGTGTTATATTATCTACTAATTATTATATATATTAAAGCAAACCGAGAAAGGGCAATAGAGGATGCCACATCGGCACTCATAACTTCTCCTCTCAAATAAATGCTTAAACAATCGTTCGGAGTTTTGCCTTTTATGTGGGCCATAGATCCAATCTTCTTCATTTACTAATCAATAACAATTATCTTTTGTTTACTAATAAAAAATGAGTAGCACTAGAAGCTCTCCCTAAAATTCTCTCTCTATCCTTAATTATCAAGCATTGCTTTCCTTAAAATTTTTCTCTCTCCCCACTCCTAAAATCTCCCCATCTCCTAACCAATTTTGCATCATCCTCTATAATCACTTCCCAACTAAAATCTCTTTCCTCACGCATGATCAATAACCTCATCTCTTCAAGCTCGTACGATGACAAGTGATTCACATCTTTATCTTTACTAGGTGGTCATCTCACAATTAATTTCCTAACTAGTCGTCTCACAATTAATTTTACAAATGTGTTACGACCTATCTATTTTTATACAATTTTTGTTTTCTATTTAATCCAATTAATTAGGGATTTGAAAACTGCTCATTTGCTATCTTCATGAATGCCTTGATGCCATGTACATGATTTTCATTCCACAAACTTATGATGAATTGTTTGCCTTTAAATCTAGGCCAAAACAATGCACGATCTAGATCCTTCAAAAGCATGTATCCATTTATTGTATTTTTGGAATACATTTATTATTTACCCAAAATACTCTCCATCTACTTTTAAAAATTTTCTTTAAGGAGCTAATATCTAGCCATCATTGTAAAATCTCTCATTTACACTTGAACGACAAGCAAAGCAACTTAGAGTATCTCGGTCCTTATTAACTTCTCACTATTACATTTACCACTTGAAATATAGTTGATATCGGTCTTTATGCTTCTCTTTTCTTCCACTGACGCTACACTAGCTTTTATTTGTTTCATTATCGTATTTTTTTTTGAATTTGTTACAATTATATATTTGAGGATCAAGCTTTTGGGTCATTTTAATTGCTTAGTTTTTATTAGTAGATTTATTATTTGTTTTGGAGTGGAGTTTTGCAAGAGTCTATAAGTTTACCTGAGGGTGCCATGTCAGCCATGGAGAGTTCTCCTTTCAGGAAAATACACACACACAAAAAAAAAACAAAAAACAAAAAACAAAGGCTGATCCCCTTACTTCCTATACCTAGCCGGTCCTATCTCTCAAATTTAATTCTATAAAATCTCTCATCCTTCAAATCAAATTACTTCACTAAAATCTCTCTCAATAAATTTCATCTCATCCCATACATCCTTCCATATTTAATATGATTTTGAAGTGAGCCCACATGCAAACTACTAAATTGGAAAGTAATCAATTTGATAAATTTAACTCCCTAAATGATCTCTTTGAATTCAAAATTTGATTCTTAAAATATCTCTTTTGATAATTTATGGGAATGATTAGGACAAACTTCCTAAGTTATCTTTTTAAATTCAATTAATTGGATCACTTCTACCAGAGGAGTCAACGTCCACAATTTATTCTACTGTATATCTACGACACAGAGCATGAGATAGAAAATATACTTGCAACTCTAAATTCTAAAAATATCGATATAGGTATTGATGAATTATTATTAAAAAAATTACAAGCAATTCTTGGTCAGTTCAATCCGTATGCAATAATTTTTTGTATGGTAAGAGATACATATGGGCCAACTCCTCCAACAAATTTAACTATGAGAACACTAGATACGAGAGTATCGGGTGGAAGGTAATATAATCACCCCATAGCAAGTGAAGTTATAGTTTTGTTGGTTGGCAGATTACAATATCAAGGAACTCATCGTAACATAGTTTTATGTACATTTGGAGGACAGTTGCATAGAATCAGTGAAACCCACCCAAGCTTTACAGCACTTCAATATCCATTGCCTTGCTTTATAGAGAAGATGGTTGGAGATTAAATATTCCGCACAATATTGAATAAACTACTTTCTATAAGAGACAAGGGTGTGCGTCAATTAAAGAGTATTATTGCTATAAACTACATGCGGTATATTAAGAGTCCAAAATAATTTTGTTTGGAGGCCATCTACTTCATCAGTTCATTGTTTATACTTATGCATGCATTGAATATAATCGGCTTGGTTAGTTGCAACTTAACTAAAAGAAACTTTGCTCTTATCTCTACCATAGTTTATAATATGCCATTTCTAAAGGGAATTGTGATGCTACATTGGTTGGTCGCTGATTCATATTGCCTTTCGTTTTTTACTGGAGGGCCCCACTATATAGTTCAATAATATTAAGATGCAATGGCAATATTTATATGGGCAGGACCTCTAGACTTATTTATTACAATTACTTGTAATCCTAATTGGAATGAAGTAAAGTATAAGGTTGAGAAAACCCCTAGGTAAATAGCTAATGATGGACCAAATATTATAGCTAGGGTTTTTAGGTTGAATTTGATGGAGCTAATTGATGATCTCAAAAAGGGGATGGTATATAGGCACCTCATAGATTATTTTATCGATTTGATCATATTCCTTAATATAAAAAATGTTATTGACTTTCTAGAATATCAATAATGATAATTCTTTTTGATTTGTTGCATATATATGTATGTATGTGTATATATTATATATATAACCTCTTTTTTGGAAAGATACAGTTGGGTTCTAAAAAAGAGGTTAACCTCATGCACACATTTCTGTAACGTTGGCTGCTGACAATAAACTAGTGACACCATATGACATAGACAATATTATATGTGCTGAAATACCTAGTCCAAATACTGAAGCAGAAGCGCATGACATGATTATAAGATGCATGGTCCTTGTAGATGTTTGAGTCCTAAATGTGTATGGATGATAACTAGAAAGTGTTCCAAGAACTATTGAACAAGAACTATCCAAAAGCTTTTACTCGTGACACATTTATCAATACAAATGGCTATCCTACTTATAGAAGACGAAATGATGGAAGAACTGTTAAGATTGGAAATGTCATTCTTGATAATCGTTGGGTCATACTATACAATCTTGCCGTACTAAGAAAGTTTAATGCACACATAAATATATAAATATATAACCATATCAGAGTTGTTAAGCATTTATATAAATATATATACAAAAGAGGATCGAGCAACAGTGGTCATTGAAATAAAAATACAAAGACAAACTGAACAAGTTCAAGAGAAAAAACATTGTTGTAGATAAAATCAAATAATATTTGGATTGTTGGTATATATCTGCCCCCAAGTAATCGTGGAGAATATTTGATTTCAAAATACTAGATCGGCATCCATCTGTTGAAAAAATGCAATTTCACTTAAATGACCAACAAGTTGTTGTCTTTAGGGATGACAACAACTTACATAAAATTGTTAACAATCCTAAAAATAGAATGGCATTGTTTACAGAATGGTTTGAGACTAATAAAATTTATGTAAATGTTAGAAACTCACATATGTAAAATTCCCAACAAATGGATATGGGATGAACGTAAGAAATTGTGGAAAGTAAGAAAAAAGTGGAAAGACTCCAGGAAGACTTTATTATACACATCCAGTATTAGGTGAAAGTTACTATCTACATATGCTTTTACATATAATGTGTGGTCTCACATGTTATGAACATTTGAAAATAGCAAGGGTGTCCCATGTGATAGCTACAAAGATGCTTATGTTGCATTGGGCTCATTAGATGATGACAGTGAATAGAATAAAACTTTGTCAAAAGCTTCATCTTGCGCAACAGGAGATCGATTACAATACTTGTTATATTAATGTTTTGTGATGTTAGAGACCCTAATGAGTTATGGAAGAAGCATTAGTTTTTTCTTTCAGATGACTTAGAGGCAAGAACTAGAAGAATTGTCTAAGATGATCAAATAAAACTAATAGATAGTGAGTTGCAGAGTATAGCACTTATTAAAATGGAATCAATACTGACAAATAATTGTTGGTCTTTAGCAGAATTCCCTATAATTCCTGTCAACAATGAAAATTATTTAGTCTTACTAAAGATAGATTATTGAGAGAAGAATTATCATATGATGTTGATGTATTAAGAGTTAAATTTGAAACATTATATCCTTCTCTAAATGACAAATAGAGATTGATATTTGAAAGATATTGATCCATCGTAGAACAGAACAGGAGGACTCTTTTTTGTGAATGAAAGTGGTGGTATAGGAAAGATATTTTTATGGAGGACCATAATCTATAAACTTCGAAGTGAAAAGAAATTTTGCTTAGCCGTGGCATCCTTTGAAATAGCACTACTTTTATTACCTAGTGGAAAAACTGCATACTCTAAATTCAAGCTACCATTATAGTATCATGAGCACTCTTGTTGTTTGATAAACAAACATTTACCCTTGGCAAAGCTACCGGAGAATACCAACTTTATAATTTGGGATGAGGTACCAATGACACATAAACATACTTATGATGAACTAGATAGAACACGTAGAGATATAATGTTTACTATTGACCTTTATGCAAAGTATAAAGTTTTTTGTGGCCTCACTTTTGCTTTTGAAGGAAACTTTAGGCAAATTTTACCAGTGGTATATAAGGAAAGAAGAGAACATATAGTAAACGCATCACTAATACACGCAGGAGTACGGAAACATTGTTAACTTTTTAACTTAACTATTAATAGGCGTTTACAAATATTAGTAAATCATGAAAACTCATATGATGATTCAAGAGATTTTGTCAAATGAATTTTAGATATTGGCAATGGGATTGTTGAATTAACTTCTGTTAAAAATGACGAAGAAAGCAGTAGGATGAAATTTCTAGATAATGTACAATTGGCAAAGACGGCCACTAAAAGTGAAGATATAAAGTGGTCATGTAACCCATGTTTAGGAATTATAAAGTCGAGCCACATTTTTTTATATTGTACACAAGAAACACATTTAGAAATGACAATGTTGGTCTTCATTTAGAAACTATAATAGATTATAATGTGTGGCTAGCTTGTTTGTTGATTATGAACCTGGGCCCCACTTTGAAAATCATGTAATACCCACATTTAGAAATTAGAACATGGAACCATATTCATATGATTCACAATGTGGGACCACATTCGTAGGAATAACAATATGGCTCCACATTTTGTAGTTGTGACCATATAACTCACCTTTAAGACTTATAAAGCGGGGCCACATTTTGTGATTGTGAACATATAACTCACCTTTAGAAATTAAAACATGAAGCCCCCATTCATATGATTTATAATGTGCTCCCACCATTATAAAAATTTATGAATTATTGAAATTCATTCAAGCAATATCAAGAATTGTGATTTGCATGTACTAAACGTGTTTTCTGCAACCTTATCTCATGAAACCATCCCAATCTCATGATGGCAAATGCTCCATGAGGGCATTTTTGGATAACATCTATTGAGAGGAATCATTTTTGGTTTTTCTTGATTTTAAAGAAAATCCATGTGCAGGCAAAACAAAAAAAATTAGTGAGAGAAGATGTCACAACCCGAGCCCAGGGTTCGGGGGTTAGCAAAAGCCAAACCTAATGACACACGTACTCCCGTGCATGCACACGTAGACCGAGTCTAAATGCACACGCACAAGGGAACATTCACACGTGCCAAGCAAGTACGCGGAAGCTGTAAATATCAGAAACATTGAACTAACAGTGCAAGAAAAGGATACCAAGAACAAACTGACATAATTACATATGAAAGTCTTACAAAAAGAACAAAATAATATCTACACTAATGACATGTCATGCCAAATACAAGTATGAAAATCCACAAAACGAGACTCCAATGATGCATGCCAAGAACGCTCTCCCGTGGAGTGATCACATCCACTCCTCTAGGCCTGATGGGGCCCCGGGGGTCTCATCTGGAGTTTGGCCGACCTGCGGGGGTTCGGCAGGGGTATCTGGGCCTGCAACACCAAAAACAACCGTGAATATGAAGATTCAGCAAAGTATAAACCATAGCAAGTTAACACACGCTGTGTCTAATAGAATAAAGAACATCATGTGATTAAAGAAGGCATTTTCGTATACTAGGCTGTCATGCAAGAAAGAAATATGCTGAGTGGATCAATGAATACATGCTGTGTACATACTAGTGGCGACTACATTACCATATGCTCCCAAAAGAGGGATCTTATAACGTGCAAAGAACACCATTGTCCGGGCCAGGGTACAATGGGTCTCGGTTTCCTGGGGTCCGGTTCCCCAAGACATATCCATACTGCAGCAGGCCATATAAACTATACCAAATTCACCCCGTCGGGATCCTAAGGCTGAGGCTAAGTAGTGCCTGACTATACGGAGTCAATCATGAAAACCCTGAGGAGATCGTGACAACATATCATACGTGCGTATCTGTGAACATATTATACATGCATACTCAAGGTAAAGAACCACAATGTGAATATAACTGAACACAAGTAAACATGTTAGAGAGTTGAGATCACTAATCGAATGCAATATGTTGTGCAACAAATCATGCGAAATCGAATCATCTGTAATGACAAACCAATTCTAATCTAATTATCCGGTGTTTCCAACCGTGCATGATGATGTAGTTTTAAGTTATTCGATGCACCGTTGTCTAGTGTTGCATGGAATCGGGCGGTGCATGAAGTCCCTTAAACCAACACCCATGGGGAGGTGCTTAACATCCGGATAATGAACATGAATGATTCGCAGCCCTCGAGATCATTCACGCGTAGTATCACATTCCGTTAGGCAGGTCTAGGTGCTCTACATTCCATCATGAAGGCCATATCGGTCCTTTCCATTACACCTATCCTTGTTTTCTTTCATTAATCTAATGTGGATACGGCTTAGCCGTGTGTGTGCTACGGCTTAGCCGTGTGTGGTCTACGGCTTAGCCGTGGCTGGGCCGTAGAAAGTATGTCAATTGCTGACTCTCAGTTATTCCAGAAATTGCACCCTGTATTGATCTACGGCTGGGCCACGGCTGAGCTTCGGCTTAGCCGTAGGGCAATCCACGGCTTAGCCGTGCCCTAGCCGTAGAGGAAAACTGGGTTTTTCTCTTCTCTGGACTTTGAGCCGTAGGTGCTATACGGCTTAGCCGTACCTGCACGAAGTTAAATTCCTGAAACACATACAGAATGTCTGAAAACTCATCCAATTTGCAATTCTCAAATGGAGATAGACAAGTACTGAATCAATGAGTATCAAATGGGCTGTAAACACATGTTCCCATATCAATTCATGTAAAACCAACCAAATCAAATGCATACCAACATGGGTTCTCAAAGTTATGGTTATACTTGCCTTAAATTGGAATTCAATTGCCCAACTGAAGTTCTTGGATCCAAACACAACCTAACACACATCAAACCACATGCATGCATGAGGATTGGAATGAAATCCACAACACAGACACAACATGCAAATGAGAACCAAGAAGGAGAAGAACTAGAGGGAAGAGATGAGAGAAAGATGGAAGAATGTCCACTCACCTCACATGCAAGGAACCAACCTTCCTCTTGATTGATCGATGGAGGAGAGAATTCAAGTGAAGGTCAAGCGAAGGAGGGAGAACTCCACGTGCAGTTGAGGAAGAAATGGGAGGAGGAACGTGAGTTGGTCGATGAGATGGGTTTATATAAGCAATGGGTTGTTCAATTTACAATAAGGGCCAAGTTAAAATTCTATTTCCAGTTTGAGTCAAATCCGAGTCCAATCGAAGCACACGACCTCGGTTGCAATTGACGTAGTTACGAAAGTTAACGAGCTCAACGAAAGACACGTGTTGACATCAAGATGATGCAAAAATGACCATGTCTTAGAAAAGCTAAAATTACGAAAAAGGGCTTGGTCTACTTAGTCCTGGTCAAACTCAACCCAACTACCTATCCATGACCCGTAACGAAAATAAAACACGAACAAAACACGATTAGCAACGAAAACAAGATTAACTAGCCGATAAACGAGGTCAAGCTGGGTCGGAGTGTTACATCCTCCCCTACTTGAGAATCATTCCGTCCTCGGAATGCACGGTAACTCACTCATACCTGGGAAAACAAATCGGGGTACTGTCGTGCCATCTGCTCTTCTAACTCCCAAGTAGCCTCATCGGGACTGTGATGCTCCCAAAGCACTTTGACCCATCGAATTGTCCTGGTGCGGAGTATCTGCTCTCGGATTCCCACGATACGGAGCGGTCGCTCAACGTATGCAGCACTCGGCTGGATCTGAACCTCGTCGTAACGAATGACATGGGAGGGATCATGGACATATTTCCGAAGCATCGAAACATGAAAAATGTTGTGCACTCCTGAAAACATCTCGGGAAGCTCTAATCGATAGGCCAAATCGCCAATCCGACTCTTGATCTCGAACAGTCTGACATAGCGTGGAGCTAACTTGCCTTTCTGACCGAAACGGATTGTACCCTTCATCGGCGAGACCTTCAGAAAAACCCACTCGCCAACCTGAAACTCTAAGGGTCGTCTGCGGGTGTCTGCATAACTCTTCTGTCTCGACCGAGCAACTTTCAAGTTCTCAATGGCTTTCTGTACCTTCTCCGTAGTCTCGGCAATGATCGTCGGTCCGTGAAAACTGCGAGTTCCAACTTCTTCCCAACAAACCGGACTCCTACACTTCTTCCCGTACAATGCTTCGTATGGTGCCATCCCAATGCTCTCATGGAAGCTGTTGTTGTAGGCAAACTCGCACAACGATAAGTGAAGATCCCATTCTTTCTCGTAGCTCAACACGCTGACTCGCAACATATCCTCTAAAGTCTGGATAGTCCGCTCTGATTGCCCATCCGTCTGTGGGTGGTATGCTGTGCTGAAGCTCAACTTCGTACCCAAAGCCTCTTGGAAAGCTCTCCAGAAAGATGAAACAAAACGGCTGTCACGATCGGATACAATCGACACGGGGGTACCATGGAGCCTGACGATCTCATCCACGAACTTCCTAGCCATCTCTGAAAACGTCATACCCTTCCGGAAAGGAATGAAATGGGCTGACTTCGTCAATCGATCTACAATCACCCAAATGGCGTTGTTCTTCCTGCTCGTCGGCGGTAATCCGGAAATGAAGTCCATGGTGATGTGTTCCCACTTCCACTGCGGTATATGCAAAGGATGCAACGAGCCTGGCGGTCTCTGATGATCTGCCTTCACCTTCTGACATGTCAAACAGCGAGCAACAAAGCCTGCTACTTCTCTCTTCATGTTGTTCCACCAGAAGCGATCTTTGAGATTCCGAAACATCTTCGTGCTGCCTGGGTGCATCGCGTATCGGGCGTAATGCGCTTCGTTCATCAGTTTCTCCTTGAAATCATCAACTGCTGGCACGCACAACCTACTCCGAAAATAGAGTACACCATCCTCGAGTCTGAAATCGGGTCTGTCTCCAATGTGATCTCGAATGCGCTTCAAGGTTAGATCTTCAAATTGCCTGTCTTTAATCTGCTGAATCATCTCAGGCTGAAACACTGGCGTACTAGCCAAAGTCACGCACTCAGCCACTAGTTTTACTTCAACACGGAGACCATGGAACTCTAAGAGGAAACTGCTCAATAGCTGCACTGACTCTGCTTTCCGACTGAGCGCATCTGCCACCACATTCCCCTTGCCTGGCTGATATTTGATCGAGAAATCATAATCCTTAATAAGCTCAAGCCATCTCCGCTGTCTCATGTTCAGCTCCTGCTGTGTGAATAAGTACTGCAAACTGTGGTGATCAGAACGAACCTCAAACTGCACACCATACAAATAATGTCTCCACAGCTTCAACGCAAACACGATGGCTGCCAATTCCAAATCATGGGTGGCGTAATTCTTCTCATGTTCTCGCAACTGTCTCGATCCATAAGCAATAACCTTCCCGTGCTGCATCAACACACAACCTAGACCAACTCGAGAAGCGTCTGAATAAACCACGAATCCTTCACTACCATCTGGCAAGGCTAACACTGGGACCGTAGTCAATTCTCTTTCAAAGTCCGGAAACGGGCTTCACACTCCTCAGTCCAATCAAATGGTATATTCTTCCTGGTCAACTTCGTCAAAGGAGAAGAGATCTTAGCAAAGTCCTGGACAAATCGACGATAGTAACCTGCTAGACCAAGGAAACTGCGAACCTCTGTCACTGTCTTGGGGCTAGGCCAATTCACTACTGCCTCCACTTTAGATGGATCAACTGCCAATCCCTCTCGTGAAATGATATGACCTAAAAATGCCACCTGCTCAAGCCAAAAATCACACTTCGACAACTTAGCAAACAATCGATGTTCTCTCAACAACGACAAGGCTTTTCTCAAGTGCTCCCTATGCTCCTCTGCTGACTTAGAGTATATCAGGATATCATCAATAAACACAACTACGAACTGGTCCAAGAAAGGGGTAAAGATCTGATTCATCAAGGCCATGAACGCTGCAGGTGCATTGGTTAGTCCAAAAGGCATCACGAGGAATTCATAATGTCCATAACGAGTCCTGAAGGCAGTCTTAGGAATGTCGTCTTCTTTGACTCTCAACTGGTGATATCCAGACCTCAAATCAATCTTCGAGAAATATGCTGCACCCTGAAGTTGGTCAAACAATTCATCGATCCTGGGTAGGGGGTACTTGTTCTTGATAGTCACTTTGTTCAGCTGTCGGTAGTCTATGCACATCCGAAAAGTACCATCCTTCTTTTTGACAAACAAGACTGGTGCTCCCCAAGGTGAAACGCTCGGGCGAATGAAACCCTTATCCAAAAGCTCCTGCAATTGCTTCTTCAACTCTGCCAATTCTGCTGGTGCCATGCGATACGGAGCCTTGCTGATCGGTGCCGTGCCGGGAACAAGCTCAATGGCGAACTCCACATCTCGAACCGGGGGCAAGTCTGGCACATCGTCTGGAAAGACATCGGGAAAGTCACAGACCACCTGGATCTCACCTAGCTGCTTCATCTCCTTCTTCGCTGAGATAAAGGCAATGAAGCCTTCACACCCTCGGCGGATCAAGCGATCTGCCTTACACGCCGAGATCACACGTCTGGGGCATCTCTGCTGACTGCCCTCGAAACGGAAGCCTTTGCCTAAATCGAAGAAGATCGTCCTGTTGTAACAGTTAACACAGGCACGATATCGAGCGAGCCAATCCATACCAAGGATCACGTCGAAGTCCAGCATCGACAACAGGATCAAATCAACAGGTAACTGATGACCTGCAATCTGCACGTCGCAATGGGGGTAGTACATACTACACTCCACTCGCTTGTCAACTGGGGTGGATACAACCAGCACATATGGCAACGGCTTAGACGGCTGATGCAACCGCTCGGCGAAACGAGGTGCTACATAAGACCGTGTAGACCCCGAATCGAACAATGCTAATGCCTCGACGCGTGAAATCAAAACAGTACCTTCAACCACCTGTGGATCCTCGGCACTCTCATGGGTAGCAGCATACGCACGGGCTGTCTGGCGAGGCTGTCTCGAGCCTGAACGAGCTGACTGTGACTTGCTCGGAGCTGTAGGTGCACTGGGTCTGCTAGGAACTGCACCGGAAGTAGGACCAGATGGAGCTGCATCGGAGGCTCTATATCGAGGACAATTGGCGATCATATGCTCCCTCGAACCACAGATAAAACAAGCACCTGCCTTCCGCCAACACGCATCAGTCGCGTGGTTCTTGCCACAATGCCCACAAGTCACTCCAGTAGAACTAGAAGTACTCTGCTGGCCTTTGGTCTTCTTCTGTACTTGCCCTCGTGCACTGAAAGGCGGCTGTCGCTTGGGCTCAACGGCTCTCGCAGCTTGGTGGATGGCCTCGGCAGAATAGGCCCTATCCACTCCATCGTCAAACGTAGCCGGACGCTGAAACGCTGTCACGTGATGCATGTACCGGGGGTGCAAACCTTCGACAAACCTGTTCACCTTCCTCTCTTCAGTGCTGATCATGTCCGGAGCAAAATGCGACAACTGCATAAACTTGTTCACGTATTCTGTTACTGTCATCTGCTGCTGACGGAGAGCTAGGAACTCAACCTCCTTGGCTCGAAATACATGAGCCGGGATGAACTTCCTCCTGAACTGTTGCTTGAACATCTCCCACACCGTAGCACTAGGAATATCTCTGTAGGAGTCCTTCACGCTTTTCCACCAAGTCTTTGCGACGTCTCTCAACATAGAAGTTGCTAGCCCGACCTTCTGCCGGTTCGTGCACACGACGGTCTCAAAAGCATCCTCTGTTTGCTCCAACCACTGTTCTGCCTTCAATGGCTCTTCTGTCCCGAAAAACTCAATTACTCCTCGCTTGCGAAACTTGCCGTAGAGGGCATTCGGGTCACTCTCTCGAGGCTGCAAGATCACCTGCTGGTCTACATGTGACTGAACTGGGGCTTGACTTTGTCGGTCTAACATAGTGGTAACTTGTGCTTGCAAGTTCTGCATTGATTGCGATTGTGCTTGTAGAGACTGAAATAGCATAAGGATGCGTTCATCTGTGTTCTGTGTCTGTGGTGACGGTGCGGATCCGCTTTCATTATTTCCGGCGTTCTGCTGAGAACCGGAACCTGATGCCATCCTGAAAAAGGGAAAAGTCAGACACAAATACAAAACAAGTGCGCCCAACAAGCCCCAAAATCTAGAAAGATCACAAAGAGATAATCGTATCCTCACCACGAGCCTACATGCCTACATGCTTATCATCTAGAACAAGGAATGAGCAAGGAATGCTCTGATACCATACAATACGTATGTCACAACCCGAGCCCAGGGTTCGGGGGTTAGCAAAAGCCAAACCTAATGACACACGTACTCCCGTGCATGCACACGTAGACCGAGTCTAAATGCACACGCACAAGGGAACATTCACACGTGCCAAGCAAGTACGCGGAAGCTGTAAATATCAGAAACATTAAACTAACAGTGCAAGAAAAGGATACCAAGAACAAACTGACATAATTACATATGAAAGTCTTACAAAAAGAACAAAATAATATCTACACTAATGACATGTCATGCCAAATACAAGTATGAAAATCCACAAAACGAGACTCCAATGATGCATGCCAAGAACGCTCTCCCGTGGAGTGATCACATCCACTCCTCTAGGCCTGATGGGGCCCCGGGGGTCTCATCTGGAGTCTGGCCGACCTGCGGGGGTTCGGCAGGGGTATCTGGGCCTGCAACACCAAAAACAACCGTGAATATGAAGATTCAGCAAAGTATAAACCATAGCAAGTTAACACACGCTGTGTCTAATAGAATAAAGAACATCATGTGATTAAAGAAGGCATTTTCGTATACTAGGCTGTCATGCAAGAAAGAAATATGCTGAGTGAATCAATGAATACATGCTGTGTACATACTAGTGGCGACTACATTACCATATGCTCCCAAAAGAGGGATCTTATAACGTGCAAAGAACACCATTGTCCGGGCCAGGGTACAATGGGTCTCGGTTTCCTGGGGTTCGGTTCCCCAAGACATATCCATACTGCAGCAGGCCATATAAACTATACCAAATTCACCCCGTCGGGATCCTAAGGCTGAGGCTAAGTAGTGCCTGACTATACGGAGTCAATCATGAAAACCCTGAGGAGATCGTGACAACATATCATACGTGCGTATCTGTGAACATATTATACATGCATACTCAAGGTAAAGAACCACAATGTGAATATAACTGAACACAAGTAAACATGTTAGAGAGTTGAGATCACTAATCGAATGCAATATGTTGTGCAACAAATCATGCGAAATCGAATCATCTGTAATGACAAACCAATTCTAATCTAATTATCCGGTGTTTCTAACCGTGCATGATGATGTAGTTTTAAGTTATTCGATGCACCGTTGTCTAGTGTTGCATGGAATCGGGCGGTGCATGAAGTCCCTTAAACCAACACCCATGGGGAGGTGCTTAACATCCGGATAATGAACATGAATGATTCGCAGCCCTCGAGATCATTCACGCGTTGTATCACATTCCGTTAGGCAGGTCTAGGTGCTCTACATTCCATCATGAAGGCCATATCGGTCCTTTCCATTACACCTATCCTTGTTTTCTTTCATTAATCTAATGTGGATACGGCTTAGCCGTGTGTGTGCTACGGCTTAGCCGTGTGTGGTCTACGGCTTAGCCGTGGCTGGGCCGTAGAAAGTATGTCAATTGCTGACTCTCAGTTATTCCAGAAATTGCACCCTGTATTGATCTACGGCTGGGCCACGGCTGAGCTTCGGCTTAGCCGTAGGGCAATCCACGGCTTAGCCGTGCCCTAGCCGTAGAGGAAAACTGGGTTTTTCTCTTCTCTGGACTTTGAGCCGTAGGTGCTATACGGCTTAGCCGTACCTGCACGAAGTTAAATTCCTGAAACACATACAGAATGTCTGAAAACTCATCCAATTTGCAATTCTCAAATGGAGATAGACAAGTACTGAATCAATGAGTATCAAATGGGCTGTAAACACATGTTCCCATATCAATTCATGTAAAACCAACCAAATCAAATGCATACCAACATGGGTTCTCAAAGTTATGGTTATACTTGCCTTAAATTGGAATTCAATTGCCCAACTGAAGTTCTTGGATCCAAACACAACCTAACACACATCAAACCACATGCATGCATGAGGATTGGAATGAAATCCACAACACAGACACAACATGCAAATGAGAACCAAGAAGGAGAAGAACTAGAGGGAAGAGATGAGAGAAAGATGGAAGAATGTCCACTCACCTCACATGCAAGGAACCAACCTTCCTCTTGATTGATCGATGGAGGAGAGAATTCAAGTGAAGGTCAAGCGAAGGAGGGAGAACTCCACGTGCAGTTGAGGAAGAAATGGGAGGAGGAACGTGAGTTGGTCGATGAGATGGGTTTATATAAGCAATGGGTTGTTCAATTTACAATAAGGGCCAAGTTAAAATTCTATTTGCAGTTTGAGTCAAATCCGAGTCCAATCGAAGCACACGACCTCGGTTGCAATTGACGTAGTTACGAAAGTTAACGAGCTCAACGAAAGACACGTGTTGACATCAAGATGATGCAAAAATGACCATGTCTTAGAAAAGCTAAAATTACGAAAAAGGGCTTGGTCTACTTAGTCCTGGTCAAACTCAACCCAACTACCTATCCATGACCCGTAACGAAAATAAAACACGAACAAAACACGATTAGCAACGAAAACAAGATTAACTAGCCGATAAACGAGGTCAAGCTGGGTCGGAGTGTTACATCCTCCCCTACTTGAGAATCATTCCGTCCTCGGAATGCACGGTAACTCACTCATACCTGGGAAAACAAATCGGGGTACTGTCGTGCCATCTGCTCTTCTAACTCCCAAGTAGCCTCATCGGGACTGTGATGCTCCCAAAGCACTTTGACCCATCGAATTGTCCTGGTGCGGAGTATCTGCTCTCGGATTCCCACGATACGGAGCGGTCGCTCAACGTATGCAGCACTCGGCTGGATCTGAACCTCGTCGTAACGAATGACATGGGAGGGATCATGGACATATTTCCGAAGCATCGAAACATGAAAAATGTTGTGCACTCCTGAAAACATCTCGGGAAGCTCTAATCGATAGGCCAAATCGCCAATCCGACTCTTGATCTCGAACAGTCTGACATAGCGTGGAGCTAACTTGCCTTTCTGACCGAAACGGATTGTACCCTTCATCGGCGAGACCTTCAGAAAAACCCACTCGCCAACCTGAAACTCTAAGGGTCGTCTGCGGGTGTCTGCATAACTCTTCTGTCTCGACCGAGCAACTTTCAAGTTCTCAATGGCTTTCTGTACCTTCTCCGTAGTCTCGGCAATGATCGTCGGTCCGTGAAAACTGCGAGTTCCAACTTCTTCCCAACAAACCGGACTCCTACACTTCTTCCCGTACAATGCTTCGTATGGTGCCATCCCAATGCTCTCATGGAAGCTGTTGTTGTAGGCAAACTCGCACAACGATAAGTGAAGATCCCATTCTTTCTCGTAGCTCAACACGCTGACTCGCAACATATCCTCTAAAGTCTGGATAGTCCGCTCTGATTGCCCATCCGTCTGTGGGTGGTATGCTGTGCTGAAGCTCAACTTCGTACCCAAAGCCTCTTGGAAAGCTCTCCAGAAAGATGAAACAAAACGGCTGTCACGATCGGATACAATCGACACGGGGGTACCATGGAGCCTGACGATCTCATCCACGAACTTCCTAGCCATCTCTGAAAACGTCATACCCTTCCGGAAAGGAATGAAATGGGCTGACTTCGTCAATCGATCTACAATCACCCAAATGGCGTTGTTCTTCCTGCTCGTCGGCGGTAATCCGGAAACGAAGTCCATGGTGATGTGTTCCCACTTCCACTGCGGTATATGCAAAGGATGCAACAAGCCTGGCGGTCTCTGATGATCTGCCTTCACCTTCTGACATGTCAAACAGCGAGCAACAAAGCCTGCTACTTCTCTCTTCATGTTGTTCCACCAGAAGCGATCTTTGAGATTCCGAAACATCTTCGTGCTGCCTGGGTGCATCGCGTATCGGGCGTAATGCGCTTCGTTCATCAGTTTCTCCTTGAAATCATCAACTGCTGGCACGCACAACCTACTCCAAAAATAGAGTACACCATCCTCGAGTCTGAAATCGGGTCTGTCTCCAATGTGATCTCGAATGCGCTTCAAGGTTAGATCTTCAAATTGCCTGTCTTTAATCTGCTGAATCATCTCAGGCTGAAACACTGGCGTACTAGCCAAAGTCACGCACTCAGCCACTAGTTTTACTTCAACAGGGAGACCATGGAACTCTAAGAGGAAACTGCTCAATAGCTGCACTGACTCTGCTTTCCGACTGAGCGCATCTGCCACCACATTCCCCTTGCCTGGCTGATATTTGATCGGGAAATCATAATCCTTAATAAGCTCAAGCCATCTCCGCTGTCTCATGTTCAGCTCCTGCTGTGTGAATAAGTACTGCAAACTGTGGTGATCAGAACGAACCTCAAACTACACACCATACAAATAATGTCTCCACAGCTTCAACGCAAACACGATGGCTGCCAATTCCAAATCATGGGTGGCGTAATTCTTCTCATGTTCTCGCAACTGTCTCGATCCATAAGCAATAACCTTCCCGTGCTGCATCAACACACAACCTAGACCAACTCGAGAAGCGTCTGAATAAACCACGAATCCTTCACTACCATCTGGCAAGGCTAACACTGGGACCGTAGTCAACTTCTCTTTCAAAGTCCGGAAACGGGCTTCACACTCCTCAGTCCAATCAAATGGTATATTCTTCCTGGTCAACTTCGTCAAAGGAGAAGAGATCTTAGCAAAGTCCTGGACAAATCGACGTTAGTAACCTGCTAGACCAAGGAAACTGCGAACCTCTGTCACTGTCTTGGGGCTAGGCCAATTCACTACTGCCTCCACTTTAGATGGATCAACTGCCAATCCCTCTCGTGAAATGATATGACCTAAAAATGCCACCTGCTCAAGCCAAAAATCACACTTCGACAACTTAGCAAACAATCGATGTTCTCTCAACAACGACAAGGCTTTTCTCAAGTGCTCCCTATGCTCCTCTGCTGACTTAGAGTATATCAGGATATCATCAATAAACACAACTACGAACTGGTCCAAGAAAGGGGTAAAGATCTGATTCATCAAGGCCATGAACGCTGCAGGTGCATTGGTTAGTCCAAAAGGCATCACGAGGAATTCATAATGTCCATAACGAGTCCTGAAGGCAGTCTTAGGAATGTCGTCTTCTTTGACTCTCAACTGGTGATATCCAGACCTCAAATCAATCTTCGAGAAATATGCTGCACCCTGAAGTTGGTCAAACAATTCATCGATCCTGGGTAGGGGGTACTTGTTCTTGATAGTCACTTTGTTCAGCTGTCGGTAGTCTATGCACATCCGAAAAGTACCATCCTTCTTCTTGACAAACAAGACTGGTGCTCCCCAAGGTGAAACGCTCGGGCGAATGAAACCCTTATCCAAAAGCTCCTGCAATTGCTTCTTCAACTCTGCCAATTCTGCTGGTGCCATGCGATACGGAGCCTTGCTGATCGGTGCCGTGCCGGGAACAAGCTCAATGGCGAACTCCACATCTCGAACCGGGGGCAAGTCTGGCACATCGTCTGGAAAGACATCGGGAAAGTCACAGACCACCTGGATCTCACCTAGCTGCTTCATCTCCTTCTTCGCTGAGATAAAGGCAATGAAGCCTTCACACCCTCGGCGGATCAAGCGATCTGCCTTACACGCCGAGATCACACGTCTGGGGCATCTCTGCTGACTGCCCTCGAAACGGAAGCCTTTGCCTAAATCGAAGAAGATCGTCCTGTTGTAACAGTTAACACAGGCACGATATCGAGCGAGCCAATCCATACCAAGGATCACGTCGAAGTCCAGCATCGACAACAGGATCAAATCAACAGGTAACTGATGACCTGCAATCTGCACGTCGCAATGGGGGTAGTACATACTACACTCCACTCGCTTGTCAACTGGGGTGGATACAACCAGCACATATGGCAACGGCTTAGACGGCTGATGCAACCGCTCGGCGAAACGAGGTGCTACATAAGACCGTGTAGACCCCGAATCGAACAATGCTAATGCCTCGACGCGTGAAATCAAAACAGTACCTTCAACCACCTGTGGATCCTCGGCACTCTCATGGGTAGCAGCATACGCACGGGCTGTCTGGCGAGGCTGTCTCGAGCCTGAACGAGCTGACTGTGACTTGCTCGGAGCTGTAGGTGCACTGGGTCTGCTAGGAACTGCACCGGAAGTAGGACCAGATGGAGCTGCATCGGAGGCTCTATATCGAGGACAATTGGCGATCATATGCTCCCTCGAACCACAGATAAAACAAGCACCTGCCTTCCGCCAACACGCATCAGTCGCGTGGTTCTTGCCACAATGCCCACAAGTCACTCCAGTAGAACTAGAAGTACTCTGCTGGCCTTTGGTCTTCTTCTGTACTTGCCCTCGTGCACTGAAAGGCGGCTGTCGCTTGGGCTCAACGGCTCTCGCAGCTTGGTGGATGGCCTCGGCAGAATAGGCCCTATCCACTCCATCGTCAAACGTAGCCGGACGCTGAAACGCTGTCACGTGATGCATGTACCGGGGGTGCAAACCTTCGACAAACCTGTTCACCTTCCTCTCTTCAGTGCTGATCATGTCCGGAGCAAAATGCGACAACTGCATAAACTTGTTCACGTATTCTGTTACTGTCATCTGCTGCTGACGGAGAGCTAGGAACTCAACCTCCTTGGCTCGAAATACATGAGCCGGGATGAACTTCCTCCTGAACTGTTGCTTGAACATCTCCCACACCGTAGCACTAGGAATATCTCTGTAGGAGTCCTTCACGCTTTTCCACCAAGTCTTTGCGACGTCTCTCAACATAGAAGTTGCTAGCCCGACCTTCTGCCGGTTCGTGCACACGACGGTCTCAAAAGCATCCTCTGTTTGCTCCAACCACTGTTCTGCCTTCAATGGCTCTTCTGTCCCGAAAAACTCAATTACTCCTCGCTTGCGAAACTTGCCGTAGAGGGCATTCGGGTCACTCTCTCGAGGCTGCAAGATCACCTGCTGGTCTACATGTGACTGAACTGGGGCTTGACTTTGTCGGTCTAACATAGTGGTAACTTGTGCTTGCAAGTTCTGCATTGATTGCGATTGTGCTTGTAGAGACTGAAATAGCATAAGGATGCGTTCATCTGTGTTCTGTGTCTGTGGTGACGGTGCGGATCCGCTTTCATTATTTCCGGCGTTCTGCTGAGAACCGGAACCTGATGCCATCCTGAAAAAGGGAAAAGTCAGACACAAATACAAAACAAGTGCGCCCAACAAGCCCCAAAATCTAGAAAGATCACAAAGAGATAATCGTATCCTCACCACGAGCCTACATGCCTACATGCTTATCATCTAGAACAAGGAATGAGCAAGGAATGCTCTGATACCATACAATACGTATGTCACAACCCGAGCCCAGGGTTCGGGGGTTAGCAAAAGCCAAACCTAATGACACACGTACTCCCGTGCATGCACACGTAGACCGAGTCTAAATGCACACGCACAAGGGAACATTCACACGTGCCAAGCAAGTACGCGGAAGCTGTAAATATCAGAAACATTAAACTAACAGTGCAAGAAAAGGATACCAAGAACAAACTGACATAATTACATATGAAAGTCTTACAAAAAGAACAAAATAATATCTACACTAATGACATGTCATGCCAAATACAAGTATGAAAATCCACAAAACGAGACTCCAATGATGCATGCCAAGAACGCTCTCCCGTGGAGTGATCACATCCACTCCTCTAGGCCTGATGGGGCCCCGGGGGTCTCATCTGGAGTCTGGCCGACCTGCGGGGGTTCGGCAGGGGTATCTGGGCCTGCAACACCAAAAACAACCGTGAATATGAAGATTCAGCAAAGTATAAACCATAGCAAGTTAACACACGCTGTGTCTAATAGAATAAAGAACATCATGTGATTAAAGAAGGCATTTTCGTATACTAGGCTGTCATGCAAGAAAGAAATATGCTGAGTGAATCAATGAATACATGCTGTGTACATACTAGTGGCGACTACATTACCATATGCTCCCAAAAGAGGGATCTTATAACGTGCAAAGAACACCATTGTCCGGGCCAGGGTACAATGGGTCTCGGTTTCCTGGGGTTCGGTTCCCCAAGACATATCCATACTGCAGCAGGCCATATAAACTATACCAAATTCACCCCGTCGGGATCCTAAGGCTGAGGCTAAGTAGTGCCTGACTATACGGAGTCAATCATGAAAACCCTGAGGAGATCGTGACAACATATCATACGTGCGTATCTGTGAACATATTATACATGCATACTCAAGGTAAAGAACCACAATGTGAATATAACTGAACACAAGTAAACATGTTAGAGAGTTGAGATCACTAATCGAATGCAATATGTTGTGCAACAAATCATGCGAAATCGAATCATCTGTAATGACAAACCAATTCTAATCTAATTATCCGGTGTTTCTAACCGTGCATGATGATGTAGTTTTAAGTTATTCGATGCACCGTTGTCTAGTGTTGCATGGAATCGGGCGGTGCATGAAGTCCCTTAAACCAACACCCATGGGGAGGTGCTTAACATCCGGATAATGAACATGAATGATTCGCAGCCCTCGAGATCATTCACGCGTTGTATCACATTCCGTTAGGCAGGTCTAGGTGCTCTACATTCCATCATGAAGGCCATATCGGTCCTTTCCATTACACCTATCCTTGTTTTCTTTCATTAATCTAATGTGGATACGGCTTAGCCGTGTGTGTGCTACGGCTTAGCCGTGTGTGGTCTACGGCTTAGCCGTGGCTGGGCCGTAGAAAGTATGTCAATTGCTGACTCTCAGTTATTCCAGAAATTGCACCCTGTATTGATCTACGGCTGGGCCACGGCTGAGCTTCGGCTTAGCCGTAGGGCAATCCACGGCTTAGCCGTGCCCTAGCCGTAGAGGAAAACTGGGTTTTTCTCTTCTCTGGACTTTGAGCCGTAGGTGCTATACGGCTTAGCCGTACCTGCACGAAGTTAAATTCCTGAAACACATACAGAATGTCTGAAAACTCATCCAATTTGCAATTCTCAAATGGAGATAGACAAGTACTGAATCAATGAGTATCAAATGGGCTGTAAACACATGTTCCCATATCAATTCATGTAAAACCAACCAAATCAAATGCATACCAACATGGGTTCTCAAAGTTATGGTTATACTTGCCTTAAATTGGAATTCAATTGCCCAACTGAAGTTCTTGGATCCAAACACAACCTAACACACATCAAACCACATGCATGCATGAGGATTGGAATGAAATCCACAACACAGACACAACATGCAAATGAGAACCAAGAAGGAGAAGAACTAGAGGGAAGAGATGAGAGAAAGATGGAAGAATGTCCACTCACCTCACATGCAAGGAACCAACCTTCCTCTTGATTGATCGATGGAGGAGAGAATTCAAGTGAAGGTCAAGCGAAGGAGGGAGAACTCCACGTGCAGTTGAGGAAGAAATGGGAGGAGGAACGTGAGTTGGTCGATGAGATGGGTTTATATAAGCAATGGGTTGTTCAATTTACAATAAGGGCCAAGTTAAAATTCTATTTGCAGTTTGAGTCAAATCCGAGTCCAATCGAAGCACACGACCTCGGTTGCAATTGACGTAGTTACGAAAGTTAACGAGCTCAACGAAAGACACGTGTTGACATCAAGATGATGCAAAAATGACCATGTCTTAGAAAAGCTAAAATTACGAAAAAGGGCTTGGTCTACTTAGTCCTGGTCAAACTCAACCCAACTACCTATCCATGACCCGTAACGAAAATAAAACACGAACAAAACACGATTAGCAACGAAAACAAGATTAATTAGCCGATAAACGAGGTCAAGCTGGGTCGGAGTGTTACATCCTCCCCTACTTGAGAATCATTCCGTCCTCGGAATGCACGGTAACTCACTCATACCTGGGAAAACAAATCGGGGTACTGTCGTGCCATCTGCTCTTCTAACTCCCAAGTAGCCTCATCGGGACTGTGATGCTCCCAAAGCACTTTGACCCATCGAATTGTCCTGGTGCGGAGTATCTGCTCTCGGATTCCCACGATACGGAGCGGTCGCTCAACGTATGCAGCACTCGGCTGGATCTGAACCTCGTCGTAACGAATGACATGGGAGGGATCATGGACATATTTCCGAAGCATCGAAACATGAAAAACGTTGTGCACTCCTGAAAACATCTCGGGAAGCTCTAATCGATAGGCCAAATCGCCAATCCGACTCTTGATCTCGAACAGTCTGACATAGCGTGGAGCTAACTTGCCTTTCTGACCGAAACGGATTGTACCCTTCATCGGCGAGACCTTCAGAAAAACCCACTCGCCAACCTGAAACTCTAAGGGTCGTCTGCGGGTGTCTGCATAACTCTTCTGTCTCGACCGAGCAACTTTCAAGTTCTCAATGGCTTTCTGTACCTTCTCCGTAGTCTCGGCAATGATCGTCGGTCCGTGAAAACTGCGAGTTCCAACTTCTTCCCAACAAACCGGACTCCTACACTTCTTCCCGTACAATGCTTCGTATGGTGCCATCCCAATGCTCTCATGGAAGCTGTTGTTGTAGGCAAACTCGCACAACGATAAGTGAAGATCCCATTCTTTCTCGTAGCTCAACACGCTGACTCGCAACATATCCTCTAAAGTCTGGATAGTCCGCTCTGATTGCCCATCCGTCTGTGGGTGGTATGCTGTGCTGAAGCTCAACTTCGTACCCAAAGCCTCTTGGAAAGCTCTCCAGAAAGATGAAACAAAACGGCTGTCACGATCGGATACAATCGACACGGGGGTACCATGGAGCCTGACGATCTCATCCACGAACTTCCTAGCCATCTCTGAAAACGTCATACCCTTCCGGAAAGGAATGAAATGGGCTGACTTCGTCAATCGATCTACAATCACCCAAATGGCGTTGTTCTTCCTGCTCGTCGGCGGTAATCCGGAAACGAAGTCCATGGTGATGTGTTCCCACTTCCACTGCGGTATATGCAAAGGATGCAACGAGCCTGGCGGTCTCTGATGATCTGCCTTCACCTTCTGACATGTCAAACAGCGAGCAACAAAGCCTGCTACTTCTCTCTTCATGTTGTTCCACCAGAAGCGATCTTTGAGATTCCGAAACATCTTCGTGCTGCCTGGGTGCATCGCGTATCGGGCGTAATGCGCTTCGTTCATCAGTTTCTCCTTGAAATCATCAACTGCTGGCACGCACAACCTACTCCAAAAATAGAGTACACCATCCTCGAGTCTGAAATCGGGTCTGTCTCCAATGTGATCTCGAATGCGCTTCAAGGTTAGATCTTCAAATTGCCTGTCTTTAATCTGCTGAATCATCTCAGGCTGAAACACTGGCGTACTAGCCAAAGTCACGCACTCAGCCACTAGTTTTACTTCAACAGGGAGACCATGGAACTCTAAGAGGAAACTGCTCAATAGCTGCACTGACTCTGCTTTCCGACTGAGCGCATCTGCCACCACATTCCCCTTGCCTGGCTGATATTTGATCGGGAAATCATAATCCTTAATAAGCTCAAGCCATCTCCGCTGTCTCATGTTCAGCTCCTGCTGTGTGAATAAGTACTGCAAACTGTGGTGATCAGAACGAACCTCAAACTACACACCATACAAATAATGTCTCCACAGCTTCAACGCAAACACGATGGCTGCCAATTCCAAATCATGGGTGGCGTAATTCTTCTCATGTTCTCGCAACTGTCTCGATCCATAAGCAATAACCTTCCCGTGCTGCATCAACACACAACCTAGACCAACTCGAGAAGCGTCTGAATAAACCACGAATCCTTCACTACCATCTGGCAAGGCTAACACTGGGACCGTAGTCAACTTCTCTTTCAAAGTCCGGAAACGGGCTTCACACTCCTCAGTCCAATCAAATGGTATATTCTTCCTGGTCAACTTCGTCAAAGGAGAAGAGATCTTAGCAAAGTCCTGGACAAATCGACGTTAGTAACCTGCTAGACCAAGGAAACTGCGAACCTCTGTCACTGTCTTGGGGCTAGGCCAATTCACTACTGCCTCCACTTTAGATGGATCAACTGCCAATCCCTCTCGTGAAATGATATGACCTAAAAATGCCACCTGCTCAAGCCAAAAATCACACTTCGACAACTTAGCAAACAATCGATGTTCTCTCAACAACGACAAGGCTTTTCTCAAGTGCTCCCTATGCTCCTCTGCTGACTTAGAGTATATCAGGATATCATCAATAAACACAACTACGAACTGGTCCAAGAAAGGGGTAAAGATCTGATTCATCAAGGCCATGAACGCTGCAGGTGCATTGGTTAGTCCAAAAGGCATCACGAGGAATTCATAATGTCCATAACGAGTCCTGAAGGCAGTCTTAGGAATGTCGTCTTCTTTGACTCTCAACTGGTGATATCCAGACCTCAAATCAATCTTCGAGAAATATGCTGCACCCTGAAGTTGGTCAAACAATTCATCGATCCTGGGTAGGGGGTACTTGTTCTTGATAGTCACTTTGTTCAGCTGTCGGTAGTCTATGCACATCCGAAAAGTACCATCCTTCTTCTTGACAAACAAGACTGGTGCTCCCCAAGGTGAAATGCTCGGGCGAATGAAACCCTTATCCAAAAGCTCCTGCAATTGCTTCTTCAACTCTGCCAATTCTGCTGGTGCCATGCGATACGGAGCCTTGCTGATCGGTGCCGTGCCGGGAACAAGCTCAATGGCGAACTCCACATCTCGAACCGGGGGCAAGTCTGGCACATCGTCTGGAAAGACATCGGGAAAGTCACAGACCACCTGGATCTCACCTAGCTGCTTCATCTCCTTCTTCGCTGAGATAAAGGCAATGAAGCCTTCACACCCTCGGCGGATCAAGCGATCTGCCTTATACGCCGAGATCACACGTCTGGGGCATCTCTGCTGACTGCCCTCGAAACGGAAGCCTTTGCCTAAATCGAAGAAGATCGTCCTGTTGTAACAGTTAACACAGGCACGATATCGAGCGAGCCAATCCATACCAAGGATCACGTCGAAGTCCAGCATCGACAACAGGATCAAATCAACAGGTAACTGATGACCTGCAATCTGCACGTCGCAATGGGGGTAGTACATACTACACTCCACTCGCTTGTCAACTGGGGTGGATACAACCAGCACATATGGCAACGGCTTAGACGGCTGATGCAACCGCTCGGCGAAACGAGGTGCTACATAAGACCGTGTAGACCCCGAATCGAACAATGCTAATGCCTCGACGCGTGAAATCAAAACAGTACCTTCAACCACCTGTGGATCCTCGGCACTCTCATGGGTAGCAGCATACGCACGGGCTGTCTGGCGAGGCTGTCTCGAGCCTGAACGAGCTGACTGTGACTTGCTCGGAGCTGTAGGTGCACTGGGTCTGCTAGGAACTGCACCGGAAGTAGGACCAGATGGAGCTGCATCGGAGGCTCTATATCGAGGACAATTGGCGATCATATGCTCCCTCGAACCACAGATAAAACAAGCACCTGCCTTCCGCCAACACGCATCAGTCGCGTGGTTCTTGCCACAATGCCCACAAGTCACTCCAGTAGAACTAGAAGTACTCTGCTGGCCTTTGGTCTTCTTCTGTACTTGCCCTCGTGCACTGAAAGGCGGCTGTCGCTTGGGCTCAACGGCTCTCGCAGCTTGGTGGATGGCCTCGGCAGAATAGGCCCTATCCACTCCATCGTCAAACGTAGCCGGACGCTGAAACGCTGTCACGTGATGCATGTATCGGGGGTGCAAACCTTCGACAAACCTGTTCACCTTCCTCTCTTCAGTGCTGATCATGTCCGGAGCAAAATGCGACAACTGCATAAACTTGTTCACGTATTCTGTTACTGTCATCTGCTGCTGACGGAGAGCTAGGAACTCAACCTCCTTGGCTCGAAATACATGAGCCGGGATGAACTTCCTCCTGAACTGTTGCTTGAACATCTCCCACACCGTAGCACTAGGAATATCTCTGTAGGAGTCCTTCACGCTTTTCCACCAAGTCTTTGCGACGTCTCTCAACATAGAAGTTGCTAGCCCGACCTTCTGCCGGTTCGTGCACACGACGGTCTCAAAAGCATCCTCTGTTTGCTCCAACCACTGTTCTGCCTTCAATGGCTCTTCTGTCCCGAAAAACTCAATTACTCCTCGCTTGCGAAACTTGCCGTAGAGGGCATTCGGGTCACTCTCTCGAGGCTGCAAGATCACCTGCTGGTCTACATGTGACTGAACTGGGGCTTGACTTTGTCGGTCTAACATAGTGGTAACTTGTGCTTGCAAGTTCTGCATTGATTGCGATTGTGCTTGTAGAGACTGAAATAGCATAAGGATGCGTTCATCTGTGTTCTGTGTCTGTGGTGACGGTGCGGATCCGCTTTCATTATTTCCGGCGTTCTGCTGAGAACCGGAACCTGATGCCATCCTGAAAAAGGGAAAAGTCAGACACAAATACAAAACAAGTGCGCCCAACAAGCCCCAAAATCTAGAAAGATCACAAAGAGATAATCGTATCCTCACCACGAGCCTACATGCCTACATGCTTATCATCTAGAACAAGGAATGAGCAAGGAATGCTCTGATACCATACAATACGTATGTCACAACCCGAGCCCAGGGTTCGGGGGTTAGCAAAAGCCAAACCTAATGACACACGTACTCCCGTGCATGCACACGTAGACCGAGTCTAAATGCACACGCACAAGGGAACATTCACACGTGCCAAGCAAGTACGCGGAAGCTGTAAATATCAGAAACATTAAACTAACAGTGCAAGAAAAGGATACCAAGAACAAACTGACATAATTACATATGAAAGTCTTACAAAAAGAACAAAATAATATCTACACTAATGACATGTCATGCCAAATACAAGTATGAAAATCCACAAAACGAGACTCCAATGATGCATGCCAAGAACGCTCTCCCGTGGAGTGATCACATCCACTCCTCTAGGCCTGATGGGGCCCCGGGGGTCTCATCTGGAGTCTGGCCGACCTGCGGGGGTTCGGCAGGGGTATCTGGGCCTGCAACACCAAAAACAACCGTGAATATGAAGATTCAGCAAAGTATAAACCATAGCAAGTTAACACACGCTGTGTCTAATAGAATAAAGAACATCATGTGATTAAAGAAGGCATTTTCGTATACTAGGCTGTCATGCAAGAAAGAAATATGCTGAGTGAATCAATGAATACATGCTGTGTACATACTAGTGGCGACTACATTACCATATGCTCCCAAAAGAGGGATCTTATAACGTGCAAAGAACACCATTGTCCGGGCCAGGGTACAATGGGTCTCGGTTTCCTGGGGTTCGGTTCCCCAAGACATATCCATACTGCAGCAGGCCATATAAACTATACCAAATTCACCCCGTCGGGATCCTAAGGCTGAGGCTAAGTAGTGCCTGACTATACGGAGTCAATCATGAAAACCCTGAGGAGATCGTGACAACATATCATACGTGCGTATCTGTGAACATATTATACATGCATACTCAAGGTAAAGAACCACAATGTGAATATAACTGAACACAAGTAAACATGTTAGAGAGTTGAGATCACTAATCGAATGCAATATGTTGTGCAACAAATCATGCGAAATCGAATCATCTGTAATGACAAACCAATTCTAATCTAATTATCCGGTGTTTCTAACCGTGCATGATGATGTAGTTTTAAGTTATTCGATGCACCGTTGTCTAGTGTTGCATGGAATCGGGCGGTGCATGAAGTCCCTTAAACCAACACCCATGGGGAGGTGCTTAACATCCGGATAATGAACATGAATGATTCGCAGCCCTCGAGATCATTCACGCGTTGTATCACATTCCGTTAGGCAGGTCTAGGTGCTCTACATTCCATCATGAAGGCCATATCGGTCCTTTCCATTACACCTATCCTTGTTTTCTTTCATTAATCTAATGTGGATACGGCTTAGCCGTGTGTGTGCTACGGCTTAGCCGTGTGTGGTCTACGGCTTAGCCGTGGCTGGGCCGTAGAAAGTATGTCAATTGCTGACTCTCAGTTATTCTAGAAATTGCACCCTGTATTGATCTACGGCTGGGCCACGGCTGAGCTTCGGCTTAGCCGTAGGGCAATCCACGGCTTAGCCGTGCCCTAGCCGTAGAGGAAAACTGGGTTTTTCTCTTCTCTGGACTTTGAGCCGTAGGTGCTATACGGCTTAGCCGTACCTGCACGAAGTTAAATTCCTGAAACACATACAGAATGTCTGAAAACTCATCCAATTTGCAATTCTCAAATGGAGATAGACAAGTACTGAATCAATGAGTATCAAATGGGCTGTAAACACATGTTCCCATATCAATTCATGTAAAACCAACCAAATCAAATGCATACCAACATGGGTTCTCAAAGTTATGGTTATACTTGCCTTAAATTGGAATTCAATTGCCCAACTGAAGTTCTTGGATCCAAACACAACCTAACACACATCAAACCACATGCATGCATGAGGATTGGAATGAAATCCACAACACAGACACAACATGCAAATGAGAACCAAGAAGGAGAAGAACTAGAGGGAAGAGATGAGAGAAAGATGGAAGAATGTCCACTCACCTCACATGCAAGGAACCAACCTTCCTCTTGATTGATCGATGGAGGAGAGAATTCAAGTGAAGGTCAAGCGAAGGAGGGAGAACTCCACGTGCAGTTGAGGAAGAAATGGGAGGAGGAACGTGAGTTGGTCGATGAGATGGGTTTATATAAGCAATGGGTTGTTCAATTTACAATAAGGGCCAAGTTAAAATTCTATTTGCAGTTTGAGTCAAATCCGAGTCCAATCGAAGCACACGACCTCGGTTGCAATTGACGTAGTTACGAAAGTTAACGAGCTCAACGAAAGACACGTGTTGACATCAAGATGATGCAAAAATGACCATGTCTTAGAAAAGCTAAAATTACGAAAAAGGGCTTGGTCTACTTAGTCCTGGTCAAACTCAACCCAACTACCTATCCATGACCCGTAACGAAAATAAAACACGAACAAAACACGATTAGCAACGAAAACAAGATTAACTAGCCGATAAACGAGGTCAAGCTGGGTCGGAGTGTTACATCCTCCCCTACTTGAGAATCATTCCGTCCTCGGAATGCACGGTAACTCACTCATACCTGGGAAAACAAATCGGGGTACTGTCGTGCCATCTGCTCTTCTAACTCCCAAGTAGCCTCATCGGGACTGTGATGCTCCCAAAGCACTTTGACCCATCGAATTGTCCTGGTGCGGAGTATCTGCTCTCGGATTCCCACGATACGGAGCGGTCGCTCAACGTATGCAGCACTCGGCTGGATCTGAACCTCGTCGTAACGAATGACATGGGAGGGATCATGGACATATTTCCGAAGCATCGAAACATGAAAAACGTTGTGCACTCCTGAAAACATCTCGGGAAGCTCTAATCGATAGGCCAAATCGCCAATCCGACTCTTGATCTCGAACAGTCTGACATAGCGTGGAGCTAACTTGCCTTTCTGACCGAAACGGATTGTACCCTTCATCGGCGAGACCTTCAGAAAAACCCACTCGCCAACCTGAAACTCTAAGGGTCGTCTGCGGGTGTCTGCATAACTCTTCTGTCTCGACCGAGCAACTTTCAAGTTCTCAATGGCTTTCTGTACCTTCTCCGTAGTCTCGGCAATGATCGTCGGTCCGTGAAAACTGCGAGTTCCAACTTCTTCCCAACAAACCGGACTCCTACACTTCTTCCCGTACAATGCTTCGTATGGTGCCATCCCAATGCTCTCATGGAAGCTGTTGTTGTAGGCAAACTCGCACAACGATAAGTGAAGATCCCATTCTTTCTCGTAGCTCAACACGCTGACTCGCAACATATCCTCTAAAGTCTGGATAGTCCGCTCTGATTGCCCATCCGTCTGTGGGTGGTATGCTGTGCTGAAGCTCAACTTCGTACCCAAAGCCTCTTGGAAAGCTCTCCAGAAAGATGAAACAAAACGGCTGTCACGATCGGATACAATCGACACGGGGGTACCATGGAGCCTGACGATCTCATCCACGAACTTCCTAGCCATCTCTGAAAACGTCATACCCTTCCGGAAAGGAATGAAATGGGCTGACTTCGTCAATCGATCTACAATCACCCAAATGGCGTTGTTCTTCCTGCTCGTCGGCGGTAATCCGGAAACGAAGTCCATGGTGATGTGTTCCCACTTCCACTGCGGTATATGCAAAGGATGCAACGAGCCTGGCGGTCTCTGATGATCTGCCTTCACCTTCTGACATGTCAAACAGCGAGCAACAAAGCCTGCTACTTCTCTCTTCATGTTGTTCCACCAGAAGCGATCTTTGAGATTCCGAAACATCTTCGTGCTGCCTGGGTGCATCGCGTATCGGGCGTAATGCGCTTCGTTCATCAGTTTCTCCTTGAAATCATCAACTGCTGGCACGCACAACCTACTCCAAAAATAGAGTACACCATCCTCGAGTCTGAAATCGGGTCTGTCTCCAATGTGATCTCGAATGCGCTTCAAGGTTAGATCTTCAAATTGCCTGTCTTTAATCTGCTGAATCATCTCAGGCTGAAACACTGGCGTACTAGCCAAAGTCACGCACTCAGCCACTAGTTTTACTTCAACAGGGAGACCATGGAACTCTAAGAGGAAACTGCTCAATAGCTGCACTGACTCTGCTTTCCGACTGAGCGCATCTGCCACCACATTCCCCTTGCCTGGCTGATATTTGATCGGGAAATCATAATCCTTAATAAGCTCAAGCCATCTCCGCTGTCTCATGTTCAGCTCCTGCTGTGTGAATAAGTACTGCAAACTGTGGTGATCAGAACGAACCTCAAACTACACACCATACAAATAATGTCTCCACAGCTTCAACGCAAACACGATGGCTGCCAATTCCAAATCATGGGTGGCGTAATTCTTCTCATGTTCTCGCAACTGTCTCGATCCATAAGCAATAACCTTCCCGTGCTGCATCAACACACAACCTAGACCAACTCGAGAAGCGTCTGAATAAACCACGAATCCTTCACTACCATCTGGCAAGGCTAACACTGGGACCGTAGTCAACTTCTCTTTCAAAGTCCGGAAACGGGCTTCACACTCCTCAGTCCAATCAAATGGTATATTCTTCCTGGTCAACTTCGTCAAAGGAGAAGAGATCTTAGCAAAGTCCTGGACAAATCGACGTTAGTAACCTGCTAGACCAAGGAAACTGCGAACCTCTGTCACTGTCTTGGGGCTAGGCCAATTCACTACTGCCTCCACTTTAGATGGATCAACTGCCAATCCCTCTCGTGAAATGATATGACCTAAAAATGCCACCTGCTCAAGCCAAAAATCACACTTCGACAACTTAGCAAACAATCGATGTTCTCTCAACAACGACAAGGCTTTTCTCAAGTGCTCCCTATGCTCCTCTGCTGACTTAGAGTATATCAGGATATCATCAATAAACACAACTACGAACTGGTCCAAGAAAGGGGTAAAGATCTGATTCATCAAGGCCATGAACGCTGCAGGTGCATTGGTTAGTCCAAAAGGCATCACGAGGAATTCATAATGTCCATAACGAGTCCTGAAGGCAGTCTTAGGAATGTCGTCTTCTTTGACTCTCAACTGGTGATATCCAGACCTCAAATCAATCTTCGAGAAATATGCTGCACCCTGAAGTTGGTCAAACAATTCATCGATCCTGGGTAGGGGGTACTTGTTCTTGATAGTCACTTTGTTCAGCTGTCGGTAGTCTATGCACATCCGAAAAGTACCATCCTTCTTCTTGACAAACAAGACTGGTGCTCCCCAAGGTGAAACGCTCGGGCGAATGAAACCCTTATCCAAAAGCTCCTGCAATTGCTTCTTCAACTCTGCCAATTCTGCTGGTGCCATGCGATACGGAGCCTTGCTGATCGGTGCCGTGCCGGGAACAAGCTCAATGGCGAACTCCACATCTCGAACCGGGGGCAAGTCTGGCACATCGTCTGGAAAGACATCGGGAAAGTCACAGACCACCTGGATCTCACCTAGCTGCTTCATCTCCTTCTTCGCTGAGATAAAGGCAATGAAGCCTTCACACCCTCGGCGGATCAAGCGATCTGCCTTATACGCCGAGATCACACGTCTGGGGCATCTCTGCTGACTGCCCTCGAAACGGAAGCCTTTGCCTAAATCGAAGAAGATCGTCCTGTTGTAACAGTTAACACAGGCACGATATCGAGCGAGCCAATCCATACCAAGGATCACGTCGAAGTCCAGCATCGACAACAGGATCAAATCAACAGGTAACTGATGACCTGCAATCTGCACGTCGCAATGGGGGTAGTACATACTACACTCCACTCGCTTGTCAACTGGGGTGGATACAACCAGCACATATGGCAACGGCTTAGACGGCTGATGCAACCGCTCGGCGAAACGAGGTGCTACATAAGACCGTGTAGACCCCGAATCGAACAATGCTAATGCCTCGACGCGTGAAATCAAAACAGTACCTTCAACCACCTGTGGATCCTCGGCACTCTCATGGGTAGCAGCATACGCACGGGCTGTCTGGCGAGGCTGTCTCGAGCCTGAACGAGCTGACTGTGACTTGCTCGGAGCTGTAGGTGCACTGGGTCTGCTAGGAACTGCACCGGAAGTAGGACCAGATGGAGCTGCATCGGAGGCTCTATATCGAGGACAATTGGCGATCATATGCTCCCTCGAACCACAGATAAAACAAGCACCTGCCTTCCGCCAACACGCATCAGTCGCGTGGTTCTTGTCACAATGCCCACAAGTCACTCCAGTAGAACTAGAAGTACTCTGCTGGCCTTTGGTCTTCTTCTGTACTTGCCCTCGTGCACTGAAAGGCGGCTGTCGCTTGGGCTCAACGGCTCTCGCAGCTTGGTGGATGGCCTCGGCAGAATAGGCCCTATCCACTCCATCGTCAAACGTAGCCGGACGCTGAAACGCTGTCACGTGATGCATGTACCGGGGGTGCAAACCTTCGACAAACCTGTTCACCTTCCTCTCTTCAGTGCTGATCATGTCCGGAGCAAAATGCGACAACTGCATAAACTTGTTCACGTATTCTGTTACTGTCATCTGCTGCTGACGGAGAGCTAGGAACTCAACCTCCTTGGCTCGAAATACATGAGCCGGGATGAACTTCCTCCTGAACTGTTGCTTGAACATCTCCCACACCGTAGCACTAGGAATATCTCTGTAGGAGTCCTTCACGCTTTTCCACCAAGTCTTTGCGACGTCTCTCAACATAGAAGTTGCTAGCCTGACCTTCTGCCGGTTCGTGCACACGACGGTCTCAAAAGCATCCTCTGTTTGCTCCAACCACTGTTCTGCCTTCAATGGCTCTTCTGTCCCGAAAAACTCAATTACTCCTCGCTTGCGAAACTTGCCGTAGAGGGCATTCGGGTCACTCTCTCGAGGCTGCAAGATCACCTGCTGGTCTACATGTGACTGAACTGGGGCTTGACTTTGTCGGTCTAACATAGTGGTAACTTGTGCTTGCAAGTTCTGCATTGATTGCGATTGTGCTTGTAGAGACTGAAATAGCATAAGGATGCGTTCATCTGTGTTCTGTGTCTGTGGTGACGGTGCGGATCCGCTTTCATTATTTCCGGCGTTCTGCTGAGAACCGGAACCTGATGCCATCCTGAAAAAGGGAAAAGTCAGACACAAATACAAAACAAGTGCGCCCAACAAGCCCCAAAATCTAGAAAGATCACAAAGAGATAATCGTATCCTCACCACGAGCCTACATGCCTACATGCTTATCATCTAGAACAAGGAATGAGCAAGGAATGCTCTGATACCATACAATACGTATGTCACAACCCGAGCCCAGGGTTCGGGGGTTAGCAAAAGCCAAACCTAATGACACACGTACTCCCGTGCATGCACACGTAGACCGAGTCTAAATGCACACGCACAAGGGAACATTCACACGTGCCAAGCAAGTACGCGGAAGCTGTAAATATCAGAAACATTAAACTAACAGTGCAAGAAAAGGATACCAAGAACAAACTGACATAATTACATATGAAAGTCTTACAAAAAGAACAAAATAATATCTACACTAATGACATGTCATGCCAAATACAAGTATGAAAATCCACAAAACGAGACTCCAATGATGCATGCCAAGAACGCTCTCCCGTGGAGTGATCACATCCACTCCTCTAGGCCTGATGGGGCCCCGGGGGTCTCATCTGGAGTCTGGTCGACCTGCGGGGGTTCGGCAGGGGTATCTGGGCCTGCAACACCAAAAACAACCGTGAATATGAAGATTCAGCAAAGTATAAACCATAGCAAGTTAACACACGCTGTGTCTAATAGAATAAAGAACATCATGTGATTAAAGAAGGCATTTTCGTATACTAGGCTGTCATGCAAGAAAGAAATATGCTGAGTGAATCAATGAATACATGCTGTGTACATACTAGTGGCGACTACATTACCATATGCTCCCAAAAGAGGGATCTTATAACGTGCAAAGAACACCATTGTCCGGGCCAGGGTACAATGGGTCTCGGTTTCCTGGGGTTCGGTTCCCCAAGACATATCCATACTGCAGCAGGCCATATAAACTATACCAAATTCACCCCGTCGGGATCCTAAGGCTGAGGCTAAGTAGTGCCTGACTATACGGAGTCAATCATGAAAACCCTGAGGAGATCGTGACAACATATCATACGTGCGTATCTGTGAACATATTATACATGCATACTCAAGGTAAAGAACCACAATGTGAATATAACTGAACACAAGTAAACATGTTAGAGAGTTGAGATCACTAATCGAATGCAATATGTTGTGCAACAAATCATGCGAAATCGAATCATCTGTAATGACAAACCAATTCTAATCTAATTATCCGGTGTTTCTAACCGTGCATGATGATGTAGTTTTAAGTTATTCGATGCACCGTTGTCTAGTGTTGCATGGAATCGGGCGGTGCATGAAGTCCCTTAAACCAACACCCATGGGGAGGTGCTTAACATCCGGATAATGAACATGAATGATTCGCAGCCCTCGAGATCATTCACGCGTTGTATCACATTCCGTTAGGCAGGTCTAGGTGCTCTACATTCCATCATGAAGGCCATATCGGTCCTTTCCATTACACCTATCCTTGTTTTCTTTCATTAATCTAATGTGGATACGGCTTAGCCGTGTGTGTGCTACGGCTTAGCCGTGTGTGGTCTACGGCTTAGCCGTGGCTGGGCCGTAGAAAGTATGTCAATTGCTGACTCTCAGTTATTCCAGAAATTGCACCCTGTATTGATCTACGGCTGGGCCACGGCTGAGCTTCGGCTTAGCCGTAGGGCAATCCACGGCTTAGCCGTGCCCTAGCCGTAGAGGAAAACTGGGTTTTTCTCTTCTCTGGACTTTGAGCCGTAGGTGCTATACGGCTTAGCCGTACCTGCACGAAGTTAAATTCCTGAAACACATACAGAATGTCTGAAAACTCATCCAATTTGCAATTCTCAAATGGAGATAGACAAGTACTGAATCAATGAGTATCAAATGGGCTGTAAACACATGTTCCCATATCAATTCATGTAAAACCAACCAAATCAAATGCATACCAACATGGGTTCTCAAAGTTATGGTTATACTTGCCTTAAATTGGAATTCAATTGCCCAACTGAAGTTCTTGGATCCAAACACAACCTAACACACATCAAACCACATGCATGCATGAGGATTGGAATGAAATCCACAACACAGACACAACATGCAAATGAGAACCAAGAAGGAGAAGAACTAGAGGGAAGAGATGAGAGAAAGATGGAAGAATGTCCACTCACCTCACATGCAAGGAACCAACCTTCCTCTTGATTGATCGATGGAGGAGAGAATTCAAGTGAAGGTCAAGCGAAGGAGGGAGAACTCCACGTGCAGTTGAGGAAGAAATGGGAGGAGGAACGTGAGTTGGTCGATGAGATGGGTTTATATAAGCAATGGGTTGTTCAATTTACAATAAGGGCCAAGTTAAAATTCTATTTGCAGTTTGAGTCAAATCCGAGTCCAATCGAAGCACACGACCTCGGTTGCAATTGACGTAGTTACGAAAGTTAACGAGCTCAACGAAAGACACGTGTTGACATCAAGATGATGCAAAAATGACCATGTCTTAGAAAAGCTAAAATTACGAAAAAGGGCTTGGTCTACTTAGTCCTGGTCAAACTCAACCCAACTACCTATCCATGACCCGTAACGAAAATAAAACACGAACAAAACACGATTAGCAACGAAAACAAGATTAACTAGCCGATAAACGAGGTCAAGCTGGGTCGGAGTGTTACATCCTCCCCTACTTGAGAATCATTCCGTCCTCGGAATGCACGGTAACTCACTCATACCTGGGAAAACAAATCGGGGTACTGTCGTGCCATCTGCTCTTCTAACTCCCAAGTAGCCTCATCGGGACTGTGATGCTCCCAAAGCACTTTGACCCATCGAATTGTCCTGGTGCGGAGTATCTGCTCTCGGATTCCCACGATACGGAGCGGTCGCTCAACGTATGCAGCACTCGGCTGGATCTGAACCTCGTCGTAACGAATGACATGGGAGGGATCATGGACATATTTCCGAAGCATCGAAACATGAAAAACGTTGTGCACTCCTGAAAACATCTCGGGAAGCTCTAATCGATAGGCCAAATCGCCAATCCGACTCTTGATCTCGAACAGTCTGACATAGTGTGGAGCTAACTTGCCTTTCTGACCGAAACGGATTGTACCCTTCATCGGCGAGACCTTCAGAAAAACCCACTCGCCAACCTGAAACTCTAAGGGTCGTCTGCGGGTGTCTGCATAACTCTTCTGTCTCGACCGAGCAACTTTCAAGTTCTCAATGGCTTTCTGTACCTTCTCCGTAGTCTCGGCAATGATCGTCGGTCCGTGAAAACTGCGAGTTCCAACTTCTTCCCAACAAACCGGACTCCTACACTTCTTCCCGTACAATGCTTCGTATGGTGCCATCCCAATGCTCTCATGGAAGCTGTTGTTGTAGGCAAACTCGCACAACGATAAGTGAAGATCCCATTCTTTCTCGTAGCTCAACACGCTGACTCGCAACATATCCTCTAAAGTCTGGATAGTCCGCTCTGATTGCCCATCCGTCTGTGGGTGGTATGCTGTGCTGAAGCTCAACTTCGTACCCAAAGCCTCTTGGAAAGCTCTCCAGAAAGATGAAACAAAACGGCTGTCACGATCGGATACAATCGACACGGGGGTACCATGGAGCCTGACGATCTCATCCACGAACTTCCTAGCCATCTCTGAAAACGTCATACCCTTCCGGAAAGGAATGAAATGGGCTGACTTCGTCAATCGATCTACAATCACCCAAATGGCGTTGTTCTTCCTGCTCGTCGGCGGTAATCCGGAAACGAAGTCCATGGTGATGTGTTCCCACTTCCACTGCGGTATATGCAAAGGATGCAACGAGCCTGGCGGTCTCTGATGATCTGCCTTCACCTTCTGACATGTCAAACAGCGAGCAACAAAGCCTGCTACTTCTCTCTTCATGTTGTTCCACCAGAAGCGATCTTTGAGATTCCGAAACATCTTCGTGCTGCCTGGGTGCATCGCGTATCGGGCGTAATGCGCTTCGTTCATCAGTTTCTCCTTGAAATCATCAACTGCTGGCACGCACAACCTACTCCGAAAATAGAGTACACCATCCTCGAGTCTGAAATCGGGTCTGTCTCCAATGTGATCTCGAATGCGCTTCAAGGTTAGATCTTCAAATTGCCTGTCTTTAATCTGCTGAATCATCTCAGGCTGAAACACTGGCGTACTAGCCAAAGTCACGCACTCAGCCACTAGTTTTACTTCAACACGGAGACCATGGAACTCTAAGAGGAAACTGCTCAATAGCTGCACTGACTCTGCTTTCCGACTGAGCGCATCTGCCACCACATTCCCCTTGCCTGGCTGATATTTGATCGGGAAATCATAATCCTTAATAAGCTCAAGCCATCTCCGCTGTCTCATGTTCAGCTCCTGCCGTGTGAATAAGTACTGCAAACTGTGGTGATCAGAACGAACCTCAAACTGCACACCATACAAATAATGTCTCCACAGCTTCAACGCAAACACGATGGCTGCCAATTCCAAATCATGGGTGGCGTAATTCTTCTCATGTTCTCGCAACTGTCTCGATCCATAAGCAATAACCTTCCCGTGCTGCATCAACACACAACCTAGACCAACTCGAGAAGCGTCTGAATAAACCACGAATCCTTCACTACCATCTGGCAAGGCTAACACTGGGACCGTAGTCAACTTCTCTTTCAAAGTCCGGAAACGGGCTTCACACTCTTCAGTCCAATCAAATGGTATATTCTTCCTGGTCAACTTCGTCAAAGGAAAAGAGATCTTAGCAAAGTCCTGGACAAATCGACGTTAGTAACCTGCTAGACCAAGGAAACTGCGAACCTCTGTCACTGTCTTGGGGCTAGGCCAATTCACTACTGCCTCCACTTTAGGTGGATCAACTGCCAATCCCTCTCGTGAAATGATATGACCTAAAAATGCCACCTGCTCAAGCCAAAAATCACACTTCGACAACTTAGCAAACAATCGATGTTCTCTCAACAACGACAAGGCTTTTCTCAAGTGCTCCCTATGCTCCTCTGTTGACTTAGAGTATATCAGGATATCATCAATAAACACAACTACGAACTGGTCCAAGAAAGGGGTAAAGATCTGATTCATCAAGGCCATGAACGCTGCAGGTGCATTGGTTAGTCCAAAAGGCATCACGAGGAATTCATAATGTCCATAACGAGTCCTGAAGGCAGTCTTAGGAATGTCGTCTTCTTTGACTCTCAACTGGTGATATCCAGACCTCAAATCAATCTTCGAGAAATATGCTGCACCCTGAAGTTGGTCAAACAATTCATCGATCCTGGGTAGGGGGTACTTGTTCTTGATAGTCACTTTGTTCAGCTGTCGGTAGTCTATGCACATCCGAAAAGTACCATCCTTCTTCTTGACAAACAAGACTGGTGCTCCCCAAGGTGAAACGCTCGGGCGAATGAAACCCTTATCCAAAAGCTCCTGCAATTGCTTCTTCAACTCTGCCAATTCTGCTGGTGCCATGCGATACGGAGCCTTGCTGATCGGTGCCGTGCCGGGAACAAGCTCAATGGCGAACTCCACATCTCGAACCGGGGGCAAGTCTGGCACATCGTCTGGAAAGACATCGGGAAAGTCACAGACCACCTGGATCTCACCTAGCTGCTTCATCTCCTTCTTCGCTGAGATAAAGGCAATGAAGCCTTCACACCCTCGGCGGATCAAGCGATCTGCCTTACACGCCGAGATCACACGTCTGGGGCATCTCTGCTGACTGCCCTCGAAACGGAAGCCTTTGCCTAAATCGAAGAAGATCGTCCTGTTGTAACAGTTAACACAGGCACGATATCGAGCGAGCCAATCCATACCAAGGATCACGTCGAAGTCCAGCATCGACAACAGGATCAAATCAACAGGTAACTGATGACCTGCAATCTGCACGTCGCAATGGGGGTAGTACATACTACACTCCACTCGCTTGTCAACTGGGGTGGATACAACCAGCACATATGGCAACGGCTTAGACGGCTGATGCAACCGCTTGGCGAAACGAGGTGCTACATAAGACCGTGTAGACCCCGAATCGAACAATGCTAATGCCTCGACGCGTGAAATCAAAACAGTACCTTCAACCACCTGTGGATCCTCGGCACTCTCATGGGTAGCAGCATACGCACGGGCTGTCTGGCGAGGCTGTCTCGAGCCTGAACGAGCTGACTGTGACTTGCTCGGAGCTGTAGGTGCACTGGGTCTGCTAGGAACTGCACCGGAAGTAGGACCAGATGGAGCTGCATCGGAGGCTCTATATCGAGGACAATTGGCGATCATATGCTCCCTCGAACCACAGATAAAACAAGCACCTGCCTTCCGCCAACACGCATCAGTCGCGTGGTTCTTGCCACAATGCCCACAAGTCACTCCAGTAGAACTAGAAGTACTCTGCTGGCCTTTGGTCTTCTTCTGTACTTGCCCTCGTGCACTGAAAGGCGGCTGTCGCTTGGGCTCAACGGCTCTCGCAGCTTGGTGGATGGCCTCGGCAGAATAGGCCCTATCCACTCCATCGTCAAATGTAGCCGGACGCTGAAACGCTGTCACGTGATGCATGTACCGGGGGTGCAAACCTTCGACAAACCTGTTCACCTTCCTCTCTTCAGTGCTGATCATGTCCGGAGCAAAATGCGACAACTGCATAAACTTGTTCACGTATTCTGTTACTGTCATCTGCTGCTGACGGAGAGCTAGGAACTCAACCTCCTTGGCTCGAAATACATGAGCCGGGATGAACTTCCTCCTGAACTGTTGCTTGAACATCTCCCACACCGTAGCACTAGGAATATCTCTGTAGGAGTCCTTCACGCTTTTCCACCAAGTCTTTGCGACGTCTCTCAACATAGAAGTTGCTAGCCCGACCTTCTGCCGGTTCGTGCACACGACGGTCTCAAAAGCATCCTCTGTTTGCTCCAACCACTGTTCTGCCTTCAATGGCTCTTCTGTCCCGAAAAACTCAATTACTCCTCGCTTGCGAAACTTGCCGTAGAGGGCATTCGGGTCACTCTCTCGAGGCTGCAAGATCACCTGCTGGTCTACATGTGACTGAACTGGGGCTTGACTTTGTCGGTCTAACATAGTGGTAACTTGTGCTTGCAAGTTCTGCATTGATTGCGATTGTGCTTGTAGAGACTGAAATAGCATAAGGATGCGTTCATCTGTGTTCTGTGTCTGTGGTGACGGTGCGGATCCGCTTTCATTATTTCCGGCGTTCTGCTGAGAACCGGAACCTGATGCCATCCTGAAAAAGGGAAAAGTCAGACACAAATACAAAACAAGTGCGCCCAACAAGCCCCAAAATCTAGAAAGATCACAAAGAGATAATCGTATCCTCACCACGAGCCTACATGCCTACATGCTTATCATCTAGAACAAGGAATGAGCAAGGAATGCTCTGATACCATACAATACGTATGTCACAACCCGAGCCCAGGGTTCGGGGGTTAGCAAAAGCCAAACCTAATGACACACGTACTCCCGTGCATGCACACGTAGACCGAGTCTAAATGCACACGCACAAGGGAACATTCACACGTGCCAAGCAAGTACGCGGAAGCTGTAAATATCAGAAACATTAAACTAACAGTGCAAGAAAAGGATACCAAGAACAAACTGACATAATTACATATGAAAGTCTTACAAAAAGAACAAAATAATATCTACACTAATGACATGTCATGCCAAATACAAGTATGAAAATCCACAAAACGAGACTCCAATGATGCATGCCAAGAACGCTCTCCCGTGGAGTGATCACATCCACTCCTCTAGGCCTGATGGGGCCCCGGGGGTCTCATCTGGAGTCTGGCCGACCTGCGGGGGTTCGGCAGGGGTATCTGGGCCTGCAACACCAAAAACAACCGTGAATATGAAGATTCAGCAAAGTATAAACCATAGCAAGTTAACACACGCTGTGTCTAATAGAATAAAGAACATCATGTGATTAAAGAAGGCATTTTCGTATACTAGGCTGTCATGCAAGAAAGAAATATGCTGAGTGAATCAATGAATACATGCTGTGTACATACTAGTGGCGACTACATTACCATATGCTCCCAAAAGAGGGATCTTATAACGTGCAAAGAACACCATTGTCCGGGCCAGGGTACAATGGGTCTCGGTTTCCTGGGGTTCGGTTCCCCAAGACATATCCATACTGCAGCAGGCCATATAAACTATACCAAATTCACCCCGTCGGGATCCTAAGGCTGAGGCTAAGTAGTGCCTGACTATACGGAGTCAATCATGAAAACCCTGAGGAGATCGTGACAACATATCATACGTGCGTATCTGTGAACATATTATACATGCATACTCAAGGTAAAGAACCACAATGTGAATATAACTGAACACAAGTAAACATGTTAGAGAGTTGAGATCACTAATCGAATGCAATATGTTGTGCAACAAATCATGCGAAATCGAATCATCTGTAATGACAAACCAATTCTAATCTAATTATCCGGTGTTTCTAACCGTGCATGATGATGTAGTTTTAAGTTATTCGATGCACCGTTGTCTAGTGTTGCATGGAATCGGGCGGTGCATGAAGTCCCTTAAACCAACACCCATGGGGAGGTGCTTAACATCCGGATAATGAACATGAATGATTCGCAGCCCTCGAGATCATTCACGCGTTGTATCACATTCCGTTAGGCAGGTCTAGGTGCTCTACATTCCATCATGAAGGCCATATCGGTCCTTTCCATTACACCTATCCTTGTTTTCTTTCATTAATCTAATGTGGATACGGCTTAGCCGTGTGTGTGCTACGGCTTAGCCGTGTGTGGTCTACGGCTTAGCCGTGGCTGGGCCGTAGAAAGTATGTCAATTGCTGACTCTCAGTTATTCCAGAAATTGCACCCTGTATTGATCTACGGCTGGGCCACGGCTGAGCTTCGGCTTAGCCGTAGGGCAATCCACGGCTTAGCCGTGCCCTAGCCGTAGAGGAAAACTGGGTTTTTCTCTTCTCTGGACTTTGAGCCGTAGGTGCTATACGGCTTAGCCGTACCTGCACGAAGTTAAATTCCTGAAACACATACAGAATGTCTGAAAACTCATCCAATTTGCAATTCTCAAATGGAGATAGACAAGTACTGAATCAATGAGTATCAAATGGGCTGTAAACACATGTTCCCATATCAATTCATGTAAAACCAACCAAATCAAATGCATACCAACATGGGTTCTCAAAGTTATGGTTATACTTGCCTTAAATTGGAATTCAATTGCCCAACTGAAGTTCTTGGATCCAAACACAACCTAACACACATCAAACCACATGCATGCATGAGGATTGGAATGAAATCCACAACACAGACACAACATGCAAATGAGAACCAAGAAGGAGAAGAACTAGAGGGAAGAGATGAGAGAAAGATGGAAGAATGTCCACTCACCTCACATGCAAGGAACCAACCTTCCTCTTGATTGATCGATGGAGGAGAGAATTCAAGTGAAGGTCAAGCGAAGGAGGGAGAACTCCACGTGCAGTTGAGGAAGAAATGGGAGGAGGAACGTGAGTTGGTCGATGAGATGGGTTTATATAAGCAATGGGTTGTTCAATTTACAATAAGGGCCAAGTTAAAATTCTATTTCCAGTTTGAGTCAAATCCGAGTCCAATCGAAGCACACGACCTCGGTTGCAATTGACGTAGTTACGAAAGTTAACGAGCTCAACGAAAGACACGTGTTGACATCAAGATGATGCAAAAATGACCATGTCTTAGAAAAGCTAAAATTACGAAAAAGGGCTTGGTCTACTTAGTCCTGGTCAAACTCAACCCAACTACCTATCCATGACCCGTAACGAAAATAAAACACGAACAAAACACGATTAGCAACGAAAACAAGATTAACTAGCCGATAAACGAGGTCAAGCTGGGTCGGAGTGTTACATCCTCCCCTACTTGAGAATCATTCCGTCCTCGGAATGCACGGTAACTCACTCATACCTGGGAAAACAAATCGGGGTACTGTCGTGCCATCTGCTCTTCTAACTCCCAAGTAGCCTCATCGGGACTGTGATGCTCCCAAAGCACTTTGACCCATCGAATTGTCCTGGTGCGGAGTATCTGCTCTCGGATTCCCACGATACGGAGTGGTCGCTCAACGTATGCAGCACTCGGCTGGATCTGAACCTCGTCGTAACGAATGACATGGGAGGGATCATGGACATATTTCCGAAGCATCGAAACATGAAAAACGTTGTGCACTCCTGAAAACATCTCGGGAAGCTCTAATCGATAGGCCAAATCGCCAATCCGACTCTTGATCTCGAACAGTCTGACATAGCGTGGAGCTAACTTGCCTTTCTGACCGAAACGGATTGTACCCTTCATCGGCGAGACCTTCAGAAAAACCCACTCGCCAACCTGAAACTCTAAGGGTCGTCTGCGGGTGTCTGCATAACTCTTCTGTCTCGACCGAGCAACTTTCAAGTTCTCAATGGCTTTCTGTACCTTCTCCGTAGTCTCGGCAATGATCGTCGGTCCGTGAAAACTGCGAGTTCCAACTTCTTCCCAACAAACCGGACTCCTACACTTCTTCCCGTACAATGCTTCGTATGGTGCCATCCCAATGCTCTCATGGAAGCTGTTGTTGTAGGCAAACTCGCACAACGATAAGTGAAGATCCCATTCTTTCTCGTAGCTCAACACGCTGACTCGCAACATATCCTCTAAAGTCTGGATAGTCCGCTCTGATTGCCCATCCGTCTGTGGGTGGTATGCTGTGCTGAAGCTCAACTTCGTACCCAAAGCCTCTTGGAAAGCTCTCCAGAAAGATGAAACAAAACGGCTGTCACGATCGGATACAATCGACACGGGGGTACCATGGAGCCTGACGATCTCATCCACGAACTTCCTAGCCATCTCTGAAAACGTCATACCCTTCCGGAAAGGAATGAAATGGGCTGACTTCGTCAATCGATCTACAATCACCCAAATGGCGTTGTTCTTCCTGCTCGTCGGCGGTAATCCGGAAACGAAGTCCATGGTGATGTGTTTCCACTTCCACTGCGGTATATGCAAAGGATGCAACGAGCCTGGCGGTCTCTGATGATCTGCCTTCACCTTCTGACATGTCAAACAGCGAGCAACAAAGCCTGCTACTTCTCTCTTCATGTTGTTCCACCAGAAGCGATCTTTGAGATTCCGAAACATCTTCGTGCTGCCTGGGTGCATCGCGTATCGGGCGTAATGCGCTTCGTTCATCAGTTTCTCCTTGAAATCATCAACTGCTGGCACGCACAACCTACTCCAAAAATAGAGTACACCATCCTCGAGTCTGAAATCGGGTCTGTCTCCAATGTGATCTCGAATGCGCTTCAAGGTTAGATCTTCAAATTGCCTGTCTTTAATCTGCTGAATCATCTCAGGCTGAAACACTGGCGTACTAGCCAAAGTCACGCACTCAGCCACTAGTTTTACTTCAACAGGGAGACCATGGAACTCTAAGAGGAAACTGCTCAATAGCTGCACTGACTCTGCTTTCCGACTGAGCGCATCTGCCACCACATTCCCCTTGCCTGGCTGATATTTGATCGGGAAATCATAATCCTTAATAAGCTCAAGCCATCTCCGCTGTCTCATGTTCAGCTCCTGCTGTGTGAATAAGTACTGCAAACTGTGGTGATCAGAACGAACCTCAAACTACACACCATACAAATAATGTCTCCACAGCTTCAACGCAAACACGATGGCTGCCAATTCCAAATCATGGGTGGCGTAATTCTTCTCATGTTCTCGCAACTGTCTCGATCCATAAGCAATAACCTTCCCGTGCTGCATCAACACACAACCTAGACCAACTCGAGAAGCGTCTGAATAAACCACGAATCCTTCACTACCATCTGGCAAGGCTAACACTGGGACCGTAGTCAACTTCTCTTTCAAAGTCCGGAAACGGGCTTCACACTCCTCAGTCCAATCAAATGGTATATTCTTCCTGGTCAACTTCGTCAAAGGAGAAGAGATCTTAGCAAAGTCCTGGACAAATCGACGTTAGTAACCTGCTAGACCAAGGAAACTGCGAACCTCTGTCACTGTCTTGGGGCTAGGCCAATTCACTACTGCCTCCACTTTAGATGGATCAACTGCCAATCCCTCTCGTGAAATGATATGACCTAAAAATGCCACCTGCTCAAGCCAAAAATCACACTTCGACAACTTAGCAAACAATCGATGTTCTCTCAACAACGACAAGGCTTTTCTCAAGTGCTCCCTATGCTCCTCTGCTGACTTAGAGTATATCAGGATATCATCAATAAACACAACTACGAACTGGTCCAAGAAAGGGGTAAAGATCTGATTCATCAAGGCCATGAACGCTGCAGGTGCATTGGTTAGTCCAAAAGGCATCACGAGGAATTCATAATGTCCATAACGAGTCCTGAAGGCAGTCTTAGGAATGTCGTCTTCTTTGACTCTCAACTGGTGATATCCAGACCTCAAATCAATCTTCGAGAAATATGCTGCACCCTGAAGTTGGTCAAACAATTCATCGATCCTGGGTAGGGGGTACTTGTTCTTGATAGTCACTTTGTTCAGCTGTCGGTAGTCTATGCACATCCGAAAAGTACCATCCTTCTTCTTGACAAACAAGACTGGTGCTCCCCAAGGTGAAACGCTCGGGCGAATGAAACCCTTATCCAAAAGCTCCTGCAATTGCTTCTTCAACTCTGCCAATTCTGCTGGTGCCATGCGATACGGAGCCTTGCTGATCGGTGCCGTGCCGGGAACAAGCTCAATGGCGAACTCCACATCTCGAACCGGGGGCAAGTCTGGCACATCGTCTGGAAAGACATCGGGAAAGTCACAGACCACCTGGATCTCACCTAGCTGCTTCATCTCCTTCTTCGCTGAGATAAAGGCAATGAAGCCTTCACACCCTCGGCGGATCAAGCGATCTGCCTTATACGCCGAGATCACACGTCTGGGGCATCTCTGCTGACTGCCCTCGAAACGGAAGCCTTTGCCTAAATCGAAGAAGATCGTCCTGTTGTAACAGTTAACACAGGCACGATATCGAGCGAGCCAATCCATACCAAGGATCACGTCGAAGTCCAGCATCGACAACAGGATCAAATCAACAGGTAACTGATGACCTGCAATCTGCACGTCGCAATGGGGGTAGTACATACTACACTCCACTCGCTTGTCAACTGGGGTGGATACAACCAGCACATATGGCAACGGCTTAGACGGCTGATGCAACCGCTCGGCGAAACGAGGTGCTACATAAGACCGTGTAGACCCCGAATCGAACAATGCTAATGCCTCGACGCGTGAAATCAAAACATTACCTTCAACCACCTGTGGATCCTCGGCACTCTCATGGGTAGCAGCATACGCACGGGCTGTCTGGCGAGGCTGTCTCGAGCCTGAACGAGCTGACTGTGACTTGCTCGGAGCTGTAGGTGCACTGGGTCTGCTAGGAACTGCACCGGAAGTAGGACCAGATGGAGCTGCATCGGAGGCTCTATATCGAGGACAATTGGCGATCATATGCTCCCTCGAACCACAGATAAAACAAGCACCTGCCTTCCGCCAACACGCATCAGTCGCGTGGTTCTTGCCACAATGCCCACAAGTCACTCCAGTAGAACTAGAAGTACTCTGCTGGCCTTTGGTCTTCTTCTGTACTTGCCCTCGTGCACTGAAAGGCGGCTGTCGCTTGGGCTCAACGGCTCTCGCAGCTTGGTGGATGGCCTCGGCAGAATAGGCCCTATCCACTCCATCGTCAAACGTAGCCGGACGCTGAAACGCTGTCACGTGATGCATGTACCGGGGGTGCAAACCTTCGACAAACCTGTTCACCTTCCTCTCTTCAGTGCTGATCATGTCCGGAGCAAAATGCGACAACTGCATAAACTTGTTCACGTATTCTGTTACTGTCATCTGCTGCTGACGGAGAGCTAGGAACTCAACCTCCTTGGCTCGAAATACATGAGCCGGGATGAACTTCCTCCTGAACTGTTGCTTGAACATCTCCCACACCGTAGCACTAGGAATATCTCTGTAGGAGTCCTTCACGCTTTTCCACCAAGTCTTTGCGACGTCTCTCAACATAGAAGTTGCTAGCCCGACCTTCTGCCGGTTCGTGCACACGACGGTCTCAAAAGCATCCTCTGTTTGCTCCAACCACTGTTCTGCCTTCAATGGCTCTTCTGTCCCGAAAAACTCAATTACTCCTCGCTTGCGAAACTTGCCGTAGAGGGCATTCGGGTCACTCTCTCGAGGCTGCAAGATCACCTGTTGGTCTACATGTGACTGAACTGGGGCTTGACTTTGTCGGTCTAACATAGTGGTAACTTGTGCTTGCAAGTTCTGCATTGATTGCGATTGTGCTTGTAGAGACTGAAATAGCATAAGGATGCGTTCATCTGTGTTCTGTGTCTGTGGTGACGGTGCGGATCCGCTTTCATTATTTCCGGCGTTCTGCTGAGAATCGGAACCTGATGCCATCCTGAAAAAGGGAAAAGTCAGACACAAATACAAAACAAGTGCGCCCAACAAGCCCCAAAATCTAGAAAGATCACAAAGAGATAATCGTATCCTCACCACGAGCCTACATGCCTACATGCTTATCATCTAGAACAAGGAATGAGCAAGGAATGCTCTGATACCATACAATACGTATGTCACAACCCGAGCCCAGGGTTCGGGGGTTAGCAAAAGCCAAACCTAATGACACACGTACTCCCGTGCATGCACACGTAGACCGAGTCTAAATGCACACGCACAAGGGAACATTCACACGTGCCAAGCAAGTACGCGGAAGCTGTAAATATCAGAAACATTAAACTAACAGTGCAAGAAAAGGATACCAAGAACAAACTGACATAATTACATATGAAAGTCTTACAAAAAGAACAAAATAATATCTACACTAATGACATGTCATGCCAAATATAAGTATGAAAATCCACAAAACGAGACTCCAATGATGCATGCCAAGAACGCTCTCCCGTGGAGTGATCACATCCACTCCTCTAGGCCTGATGGGGCCCCGGGGGTCTCATCTGGAGTCTGGCCGACCTGCGGGGGTTCGGCAGGGGTATCTGGGCCTGCAACACCAAAAACAACCGTGAATATGAAGATTCAGCAAAGTATAAACCATAGCAAGTTAACACACGCTGTGTCTAATAGAATAAAGAACATCATGTGATTAAAGAAGGCATTTTCGTATACTAGGCTGTCATGCAAGAAAGAAATATGCTGAGTGAATCAATGAATACATGCTGTGTACATACTAGTGGCGACTACATTACCATATGCTCCCAAAAGAGGGATCTTATAACGTGCAAAGAACACCATTGTCCGGGCCAGGGTACAATGGGTCTCGGTTTCCTGGGGTTCGGTTCCCCAAGACATATCCATACTGCAGCAGGCCATATAAACTATACCAAATTCACCCCGTCGGGATCCTAAGGCTGAGGCTAAGTAGTGCCTGACTATACGGAGTCAATCATGAAAACCCTGAGGAGATCGTGACAACATATCATACGTGCGTATCTGTGAACATATTATACATGCATACTCAAGGTAAAGAACCACAATGTGAATATAACTGAACACAAGTAAACATGTTAGAGAGTTGAGATCACTAATCGAATGCAATATGTTGTGCAACAAATCATGCGAAATCGAATCATCTGTAATGACAAACCAATTCTAATCTAATTATCCGGTGTTTCTAACCGTGCATGATGATGTAGTTTTAAGTTATTCGATGCACCGTTGTCTAGTGTTGCATGGAATCGGGCGGTGCATGAAGTCCCTTAAACCAACACCCATGGGGAGGTGCTTAACATCCGGATAATGAACATGAATGATTCGCAGCCCTCGAGATCATTCACGCGTTGTATCACATTCCGTTAGGCAGGTCTAGGTGCTCTACATTCCATCATGAAGGCCATATCGGTCCTTTCCATTACACCTATCCTTGTTTTCTTTCATTAATCTAATGTGGATACGGCTTAGCCGTGTGTGTGCTACGGCTTAGCCGTGTGTGGTCTACGGCTTAGCCGTGGCTGGGCCGTAGAAAGTATGTCAATTGCTGACTCTCAGTTATTCCAGAAATTGCACCCTGTATTGATCTACGGCTGGGCCACGGCTGAGCTTCGGCTTAGCCGTAGGGCAATCCACGGCTTAGCCGTGCCCTAGCCGTAGAGGAAAACTGGGTTTTTCTCTTCTCTGGACTTTGAGCCGTAGGTGCTATACGGCTTAGCCGTACCTGCACGAAGTTAAATTCCTGAAACACATACAGAATGTCTGAAAACTCATCCAATTTGCAATTCTCAAATGGAGATAGACAAGTACTGAATCAATGAGTATCAAATGGGCTGTAAACACATGTTCCCATATCAATTCATGTAAAACCAACCAAATCAAATGCATACCAACATGGGTTCTCAAAGTTATGGTTATACTTGCCTTAAATTGGAATTCAATTGCCCAACTGAAGTTCTTGGATCCAAACACAACCTAACACACATCAAACCACATGCATGCATGAGGATTGGAATGAAATCCACAACACAGACACAACATGCAAATGAGAACCAAGAAGGAGAAGAACTAGAGGGAAGAGATGAGAGAAAGATGGAAGAATGTCCACTCACCTCACATGCAAGGAACCAACCTTCCTCTTGATTGATCGATGGAGGAGAGAATTCAAGTGAAGGTCAAGCGAAGGAGGGAGAACTCCACGTGCAGTTGAGGAAGAAATGGGAGGAGGAACGTGAGTTGGTCGATGAGATGGGTTTATATAAGCAATGGGTTGTTCAATTTACAATAAGGGCCAAGTTAAAATTCTATTTGCAGTTTGAGTCAAATCCGAGTCCAATCGAAGCACACGACCTCGGTTGCAATTGACGTAGTTACGAAAGTTAACGAGCTCAACGAAAGACACGTGTTGACATCAAGATGATGCAAAAATGACCATGTCTTAGAAAAGCTAAAATTACGAAAAAGGGCTTGGTCTACTTAGTCCTGGTCAAACTCAACCCAACTACCTATCCATGACCCGTAACGAAAATAAAACACGAACAAAACACGATTAGCAACGAAAACAAGATTAATTAGCCGATAAACGAGGTCAAGCTGGGTCGGAGTGTTACATCCTCCCCTACTTGAGAATCATTCCGTCCTCGGAATGCACGGTAACTCACTCATACCTGGGAAAACAAATCGGGGTACTGTCGTGCCATCTGCTCTTCTAACTCCCAAGTAGCCTCATCGGGACTGTGATGCTCCCAAAGCACTTTGACCCATCGAATTGTCCTGGTGCGGAGTATCTGCTCTCGGATTCCCACGATACGGAGCGGTCGCTCAACGTATGCAGCACTCGGCTGGATCTGAACCTCGTCGTAACGAATGACATGGGAGGGATCATGGACATATTTCCGAAGCATCGAAACATGAAAAACGTTGTGCACTCCTGAAAACATCTCGGGAAGCTCTAATCGATAGGCCAAATCGCCAATCCGACTCTTGATCTCGAACAGTCTGACATAGCGTGGAGCTAACTTGCCTTTCTGACCGAAACGGATTGTACCCTTCATCGGCGAGACCTTCAGAAAAACCCACTCGCCAACCTGAAACTCTAAGGGTCGTCTGCGGGTGTCTGCATAACTCTTCTGTCTCGACCGAGCAACTTTCAAGTTCTCAATGGCTTTCTGTACCTTCTCCGTAGTCTCGGCAATGATCGTCGGTCCGTGAAAACTGCGAGTTCCAACTTCTTCCCAACAAACCGGACTCCTACACTTCTTCCCGTACAATGCTTCGTATGGTGCCATCCCAATGCTCTCATGGAAGCTGTTGTTGTAGGCAAACTCGCACAACGATAAGTGAAGATCCCATTCTTTCTCGTAGCTCAACACGCTGACTCGCAACATATCCTCTAAAGTCTGGATAGTCCGCTCTGATTGCCCATCCGTCTGTGGGTGGTATGCTGTGCTGAAGCTCAACTTCGTACCCAAAGCCTCTTGGAAAGCTCTCCAGAAAGATGAAACAAAACGGCTGTCACGATCGGATACAATCGACACGGGGGTACCATGGAGCCTGACGATCTCATCCACGAACTTCCTAGCCATCTCTGAAAACGTCATACCCTTCCGGAAAGGAATGAAATGGGCTGACTTCGTCAATCGATCTACAATCACCCAAATGGCGTTGTTCTTCCTGCTCGTCGGCGGTAATCCGGAAACGAAGTCCATGGTGATGTGTTCCCACTTCCACTGCGGTATATGCAAAGGATGCAACGAGCCTGGCGGTCTCTGATGATCTGCCTTCACCTTCTGACATGTCAAACAGCGAGCAACAAAGCCTGCTACTTCTCTCTTCATGTTGTTCCACCAGAAGCGATCTTTGAGATTCCGAAACATCTTCGTGCTGCCTGGGTGCATCGCGTATCGGGCGTAATGCGCTTCGTTCATCAGTTTCTCCTTGAAATCATCAACTGCTGGCACGCACAACCTACTCCGAAAATAGAGTACACCATCCTCGAGTCTGAAATCGGGTCTGTCTCCAATGTGATCTCGAATGCGCTTCAAGGTTAGATCTTCAAATTGCCTGTCTTTAATCTGCTGAATCATCTCAGGCTGAAACACTGGCGTACTAGCCAAAGTCACGCACTCAGCCACTAGTTTTACTTCAACAGGGAGACCATGGAACTCTAAGAGGAAACTGCTCAATAGCTGCACTGACTCTGCTTTCCGACTGAGCGCATCTGCCACCACATTCCCCTTGCCTGGCTGATATTTGATCGGGAAATCATAATCCTTAATAAGCTCAAGCCATCTCCGCTGTCTCATGTTCAGCTCCTGCCGTGTGAATAAGTACTGCAAACTGTGGTGATCAGAACGAACCTCAAACTGCACACCATACAAATAATGTCTCCACAGCTTCAACGCAAACACGATGGCTGCCAATTCCAAATCATGGGTGGCGTAATTCTTCTCATGTTCTCGCAACTGTCTCGATCCATAAGCAATAACCTTCCCGTGCTGCATCAACACACAACCTAGACCAACTCGAGAAGCGTCTGAATAAACCACGAATCCTTCACTACCATCTGGCAAGGCTAACACTGGGACCGTAGTCAACTTCTCTTTCAAAGTCCGGAAACGGGCTTCACACTCTTCAGTCCAATCAAATGGTATATTCTTCCTGGTCAACTTCGTCAAAGGAAAAGAGATCTTAGCAAAGTCCTGGACAAATCGACGTTAGTAACCTGCTAGACCAAGGAAACTGCGAACCTCTGTCACTGTCTTGGGGCTAGGCCAATTCACTACTGCCTCCACTTTAGGTGGATCAACTGCCAATCCCTCTCGTGAAATGATATGACCTAAAAATGCCACCTGCTCAAGCCAAAAATCACACTTCGACAACTTAGCAAACAATCGATGTTCTCTCAACAACGACAAGGCTTTTCTCAAGTGCTCCCTATGCTCCTCTGTTGACTTAGAGTATATCAGGATATCATCAATAAACACAACTACGAACTGGTCCAAGAAAGGGGTAAAGATCTGATTCATCAAGGCCATGAACGCTGCAGGTGCATTGGTTAGTCCAAAAGGCATCACGAGGAATTCATAATGTCCATAACGAGTCCTGAAGGCAGTCTTAGGAATGTCGTCTTCTTTGACTCTCAACTGGTGATATCCAGACCTCAAATCAATCTTCGAAAAATATGCTGCACCCTGAAGTTGGTCAAACAATTCATCGGTCCTGGGTAGGGGGTACTTGTTCTTGATAGTCACTTTGTTCAGCTGTCGGTAGTCTATGCACATCCGAAAAGTACCATCCTTCTTCTTGACAAACAAGACTGGTGCTCCCCAAGGTGAAACGCTCGGGCGAATGAAACCCTTATCCAAAAGCTCCTGCAATTGCTTCTTCAACTCTGCCAATTCTGCTGGTGCCATGCGATACGGAGCCTTGCTGATCGGTGCCGTGCCGGGAACAAGCTCAATGGCGAACTCCACATCTCGAACCGGGGGCAAGTCTGGCACATCGTCTGGAAAGACATCGGGAAAGTCACAGACCACCTGGATCTCACCTAGCTGCTTCATCTCCTTCTTCGCTGAGATAAAGGCAATGAAGCCTTCACACCCTCGGCGGATCAAGCGATCTGCCTTACACGCCGAGATCACACGTCTGGGGCATCTCTGCTGACTGCCCTCGAAACGGAAGCCTCTGCCTAAATCGAAGAAGATCGTCCTGTTGTAACAGTTAACACAGGCACGATATCGAGCGAGCCAATCCATACCAAGGATCACATCGAAGTCCAGCATCGACAACAGGATCAAATCAACAGGTAACTGATGACCTGCAATCTGCACGTCGCAATGGGGGTAGTACATACTACACTCCACTCGCTTGTCAACTGGGGTGGATACAACCAGCACATATGGCAACGGCTTAGACGGCTGATGCAACCGCTCGGCGAAACGAGGTGCTACATAAGACCGTGTAGACCCCGAATCGAACAATGCTAATGCCTCGACGCGTGAAATCAAAACAGTACCTTCAACCACCTATGGATCCTCGGCACTCTCATGGGTAGCAGCATACGCACGGGCTGTCTGGCGAGGCTGTCTCGAGCCTGAACGAGCTGACTGTGACTTGCTCGGAGCTGTAGGTGCACTGGGTCTGCTAGGAACTACACCGGAAGTAGGACCAGATGGAGCTGCATCGGAGGCTCTATATCGAGGACAATTGGCGATCATATGCTCCCTCGAACCACAGATAAAACAAGCACCTGCCTTCCGCCAACACGCATCGGTCGCGTGGTTCTTGCCACAATGCCCACAAGTCACTCCAGTAGAACTAGAAGTACTCTGCTGGCCTTTGGTCTTCTTCTGTACTTGCCCTCGTGCACTGAAAGGCGGCTGTTGCTTGGGCTCAACGGCTCTCGCAGCTTGGTGGATGGCCTCGGCAGAATAGGCCCTATCCACTGCATCGTCAAACGTAGCCAGACGCTGAAACGCTGTCACGTGATGCATGTACCGGGGGTGCAAACCTTCGACAAACCTGTTCACCTTCCTCTCTTCAGTGCTGATCATGTCCGGAGCAAAATGCGACAACTGCATAAACTTGTTCACGTATTCTGTTACTGTCATCTGCTGCTGACGGAGAGCTAGGAACTCAACCTCCTTGGCTCGAAACACATGAGCCGGGATGAACTTCCTCCTGAACTGTTGCTTGAACATCTCCCACACCGTAGCACTAGGAATATCTCTGTAGGAGTCCTTCACGTTTTTCCACCAAGTTTTTGCGACGTCTCTCAACATAGAAGTTGCTAGCCCGACCTTCTGCCGGTTCGTGCACACGATGGTCTCAAAAGCATCCTCTGTTTGCTCCAACCACTGTTCTGCCTTCAAGGGCTCTTCTGTCCCGAAAAACTCAATTACTCCTCGCTTGCGAAACTTGCCGTAGAGGGCATTCGGGTCACTCTCTCGAGGCTGCAGGATCACCTGTTGGTCTACATGTGACTGAACTGGGGCTTGACTTTGTCGGTCTAACATAGTGGTAACTTGTGCTTGCAAGTTCTGCATTGATTGCGATTGTGCTTGTAGAGACTGAAATAGCATAAGGATGCGTTCATCTGTGTTCTGTGTCTGTGGTGACGGTGCGGATCCGCTTTCATTATTTCCGGCGTTCTGCTGAGAACCGGAACCTGATGCCATCCTGAAAAAGGGAAAAGTCAGACACAAATACAAAACAAGTGCGCCCAACAAGCCCCAAAATCTAGAAAGATCACAAAGAGATAATCGTATCTTCACCACGAGCCTACATGCCTACATGCTTATCATCTAGAACAAGGAATGAGCAAGGAATGCTCTGATACCATACAATACGTATGTCACAACCCGAGCCCAGGGTTCGGGGGTTAGCAAAAGCCAAACCTAATGACACACGTACTCCCGTGCATGCACACGTAGACCGAGTCTAAATGCACACGCACAAGGGAACATTCACACGTGCCAAGCAAGTACGCGGAAGCTGTAAATATCAGAAACATTAAACTAACAGTGTAAGAAAAGGATACCAAGAACAAACTGACATAATTACATATGAAAGTCTTACAAAAAGAACAAAATAATATCTACACTAATGACATGTCATGCCAAATACAAGTCTGAAAATCCACAAAACGAGACTCCAATGATGCATGCCAAGAACGCTCTCCCGTGGAGTGATCACATCCACTCCTCTAGGCCTGATGGGGCCCCGGGGGTCTCATCTGGAGTCTGGCCGACCTGCGGGGGTTCGGCAGGGGTATCTGGGCCTGCAACACCAAAAACAACCGTGAATATGAAGATTCAGCAAAGTATAAACCATAGTAAGTTAACACACGCTGTGTCTAATAGAATAAAGAACATCATGTGATTAAAGAAGGCATTTTCGTATACTAGGCTGTCATGCAAGAAAGAAATATGCTGAGTGAATCAATGAATACATGCTGTGTACATACTAGTGGCGACTACATTACCATATGCTCCCAAAAGAGGGATCTTATAACGTGCAAAGAACACCATTGTCCGGGCCAGGGTACAATGGGTCTCGGTTTCCTGGGGTCCGGTTCCCCAAGACATATCCATACTGCAGCAGGCCATATAAACTATACCAAATTCACCCCGTCGGGATCCTAAGGCTGAGGCTAAGTAGTGCCTGACTATACGGAGTCAATCATGAAAACCCTGAGGAGATCGTGACAACATATCATACGTGCGTATCTGTGAACATATTATACATGCATACTCAAGGTAAAGAACCACAATGTGAATATAACTGAACACAAGTAAACATGTTAGAGAGTTGAGATCACTAATCGAATGCAATATGTTGTGCAACAAATCATGCGAAATCGAATCATCTGTAATGACAAACCAATTCTAATCTAATTATCCGGTGTTTCTAACCGTGCATGATGATGTAGTTTTAAGTTATTCGATGCACCGTTGTCTAGTGTTGCATGGAATCGGGCGGTGCATGAAGTCCCTTAAACCAACACCCATGGGGAGGTGCTTAACATCCGGATAATGAACATGAATGATTCGCAGCCCTCGAGATCATTCACGCGTTGTATCACATTCCGTTAGGCAGGTCTAGGTGCTCTACATTCCATCATGAAGGCCATATCGGTCCTTTCCATTACACCTATCCTTGTTTTCTTTCATTAATCTAATGTGGATACGGCTTAGCCGTGTGTGTGCTACGGCTTAGCCGTGTGTGGTCTACGGCTTAGCCGTGGCTGGGCCGTAGAAAGTACGTCAATTGCTGACTCTCAGTTATTCCAGAAATTGCACCCTGTATTGATCTACGGCTGGGCCACGGCTGAGCTTCGGCTTAGCCGTAGGGCAATCCACGGCTTAGCCGTGCCCTAGCCGTAGAGGAAAACTGGGTTTTTCTCTTCTCTGGACTTTGAGCCGTAGGTGCTATAAGGCTTAGCCGTACCTGCACGAAGTTAAATTCCTGAAACACATACAGAATGTCTGAAAACTCATCCAATTTGCAATTCTCAAATGGAGATAGACAAGTACTGAATCAATGAGTATCAAATGGGCTGTAAACACATGTTCCCATATCAATTCATGTAAAACCAACCAAATCAAATGCATACCAACATGGGTTCTCAAAGTTATGGTTATACTTGCCTTAAATTGGAATTCAATTGCCCAACTGAAGTTCTTGGATCCAAACACAACCTAACACACATCAAACCACATGCATGCATGAGGATTGGAATGAAATCCACAACACAGACACAACATGCAAATGAGAACCAAGAAGGAGAAGAACTAGAGGGAAGAGATGAGAGAAAGATGGAAGAATGTCCACTCACCTCACATGCAAGGAACCAACCTTCCTCTTGATTGATCGATGGAGGAGAGAATTCAAGTGAAGGTCAAGCGAAGGAGGGAGAACTCCACGTGCAGTTGAGGAAGAAATGGGAGGAGGAACGTGAGTTGGTCGATGAGATGGGTTTATATAAGCAATGGGTTGTTCAATTTACAATAAGGGCCAAGTTAAAATTCTATTTCCAGTTTGAGTCAAATCCGAGTCCAATCGAAGCACACGACCTCGGTTGCAATTGACGTAGTTACGAAAGTTAACGAGCTCAACGAAAGACACGTGTTGACATCAAGATGATGCAAAAATGACCATGTCTTAGAAAAGCTAAAATTACGAAAAAGGGCTTGGTCTACTTAGTCCTGGTCAAACTCAACCCAACTACCTATCCATGACCCGTAACGAAAATAAAACACGAACAAAACACGATTAGCAACGAAAACAAGATTAACTAGCCGATAAACGAGGTCAAGCTGGGTCGGAGTGTTACATCCTCCCCTACTTGAGAATCATTCCGTCCTCGGAATGCACGGTAACTCATTCGTACCTGGGAAAACAAATCGGGGTACTGTCGTGCCATCTGCTCTTCTAACTCCCAAGTAGCCTCATCGGGACTGTGATGCTCCCAAAGCACTTTGACCCATCGAATTGTCCTGGTGCGGAGTATCTGCTCTCGGATTCCCACGATACGGAGCGGTCGCTCAACGTATGCAGCACTCGGCTGGATCTGAACCTCGTCGTAACGAATGACATGGGAGGGATCATGGACATATTTCCGAAGCATCGAAACATGAAAAACGTTGTGCACTCCTGAAAACATCTCGGGAAGCTCTAATCGATAGGCGAAATCGCCAATCCGACTCTTGATCTCGAACAGTCTGACATAGCGTGGAGCTAACTTGCCTTTCTGACCGAAACGGATTGTACCCTTCATCGGCGAGACCTTCAGAAAAACCCACTCGCCAACCTGAAACTCTAAGGGTCGGCTGCGGGTGTCTGCATAACTCTTCTGTCTCGACCGAGCAACTTTCAAGTTCTCAATGGCTTTCTGTACCTTCTCCGTAGTCTCGGCAATGATCGTCGGTCCGTGAAAACTGCGAGTTCCAACTTCTTCCCAACAAACCGGACTCCTACACTTCTTCCCGTACAATGCTTCGTATGGTGCCATCCCAATGCTCTCATGGAAGCTGTTGTTGTAGGCAAACTCGCACAACGATAAGTGAAGATCCCATTCTTTCTCGTAGCTCAACACGCTGACTCGCAACACATCCTCTAAAGTCTGGATAGTCCGCTCTGATTGCCCATCCGTCTGTGGGTGGTATGCTGTGCTGAAGCTCAACTTCGTACCCAAAGCCTCTTGGAAAGCTCTCCAGAAAGATGAAACAAAACGGCTGTCACGATCGGATACAATCGACACGGGGGTACCATGGAGCCTGACGATCTCATCCACGAACTTCCTAGCCATCTCTGAAAACGTCATACCCTTCCGGAAAGGAATGAAATGGGCTGACTTCGTCAATCGATCTACAATCACCCAAATGGCGTTGTTCTTCCTGCTCGTCGGCGGTAATCCGGAAACGAAGTCCATGGTGATGTGTTCCCACTTCCACTGCGGTATATGCAAAGGATGCAACGAGCCTGGCGGTCTCTGATGATCTGCCTTCACCTTCTGACATGTCAAACAGCGAGCAACAAAGCCTGCTACTTCTCTCTTCATGTTGTTCCACCAGAAGCGATCTTTGAGATTCCGAAACATCTTCGTGCTGCCTGGGTGCATCGCGTATCGGGCGTAATGCGCTTCGTTCATCAGTTTCTCCTTGAAATCATCAACTGCTGGCACGCACAACCTACTCCGAAAATAGAGTACACCATCCTCGAGTCTGAAATCGGGTCTGTCTCCAATGTGATCTCGAATGCGCTTCAAGGTTAGATCTTCAAATTGCCTGTCTTTAATCTGCTGAATCATCTCAGGCTGAAACAATGGCGTACTAGCCAAAGTCACGCACTCAGCCACTAGTTTTACTTCAACAGGGAGACCATGGAACTCTAAGAGGAAACTGCTCAATAGCTGCACTGACTCTGCTTTCCGACTGAGCGCATCTGCCACCACATTCCCCTTGCCTGGCTGATATTTGATCGGGAAATCATAATCCTTAATAAGCTCAAGCCATCTCCGCTGTCTCATGTTCAGCTCCTGCTGTGTGAATAAGTACTGCAAACTGTGGTGATCAGAACGAACCTCAAACTGCACACCATACAAATAATGTCTCCACAGCTTCAACGCAAACACGATGGCTGCCAATTCCAAATCATGGGTGGCGTAATTCTTCTCATGTTCTCGCAACTGTCTCGATCCATAAGCAATAACCTTCCCGTGCTGCATCAACACACAACCTAGACCAACTCGAGAAGCGTCTGAATAAACCACGAATCCTTCACTACCATCTGGCAAGGCTAACACTGGGACCGTAGTCAATTCTCTTTCAAAGTCCGGAAACGGGCTTCACACTCCTCAGTCCAATCAAATGGTATATTCTTCCTGGTCAACTTCGTCAAAGGAGAAGAGATCTTAGCAAAGTCCTGGACAAATCGACGATAGTAACCTGCTAGACCAAGGAAACTGCGAACCTCTGTCACTGTCTTGGGGCTAGGCCAATTCACTACTGCCTCCACTTTAGATGGATCAACTGCCAATCCCTTTCGTGAAATGATATGACCTAAAAATGCCACCTGCTCAAGCCAGAAATCACACTTCGACAACTTAGCAAACAATCGATGTTCTCTCAACAACGACAAGGCTTTTCTCAAGTGCTCCCTATGCTCCTCTGCTGACTTAGAGTATATCAGGATATCATCAATAAACACAACTACGAACTGGTCCAAGAAAGGGGTAAAGATCTGATTCATCAAGGCCATGAACGCTGCAGGTGCATTGGTTAGTCCAAAAGGCATCACGAGGAATTCATAATGTCCATAACGAGTCCTGAAGGCAGTCTTAGGAATGTCGTCTTCTTTGACTCTCAACTGGTGATATCCAGACCTCAAATCAATCTTCGAGAAATATGCTGCACCCTGAAGTTGGTCAAACAATTCATCGATCCTGGGTAGGGGGTACTTGTTCTTGATAGTCACTTTGTTCAGCTGTCGGTAGTCTATGCACATCCGAAAAGTACCATCCTTCTTCTTGACAAACAAGACTGGTGCTCCCCAAGGTGAAACGCTCGGGCGAATGAAACCCTTATCCAAAAGCTCCTGCAATTGCTTCTTCAACTCTGCCAATTCTGCTGGTGCCATGCGATACGGAGCCTTGCTGATCGGTGCCGTGCCGGGAACAAGCTCAATGGCGAACTCCACATCTCGAACCGGGGGCAAGTCTGGCACATCGTCTGGAAAGACATCGGGAAAGTCACAGACCACCTGGATCTCACCTAGCTGCTTCATCTCCTTCTTCGCTGAGATAAAGGCAATGAAGCCTTCACACCCTCGGCGGATCAAGCGATCTGCCTTACACGCCGAGATCACACGTCTGGGGCATCTCTGCTGACTGCCCTCGAAACGGAAGCCTTTGCCTAAATCGAAGAAGATCGTCCTGTTGTAACAGTTAACACAGGCACGATATCGAGCGAGCCAATCCATACCAAGGATCACGTCGAAGTCCAGCATCGACAACAGGATCAAATCAACAGGTAACTGATGACCTGCAATCTGCACGTCGCAATGGGGGTAGTACATACTACACTCCACTCGCTTGTCAACTGGGGTGGATACAACCAGCACATATGGCAACGGCTTAGACGGCTGATGCAACCGCTCGGCGAAACGAGGTGCTACATAAGACCGTGTAGACCCCGAATCGAACAATGCTAATGCCTCGACGCGTGAAATCAAAACAGTACCTTCAACCACCTGTGGATCCTCGGCACTCTCATGGGTAGCAGCATACGCACGGGCTGTCTGGCGAGGCTGTCTCGAGCCTGAACGAGCTGACTGTGACTTGCTCGGAGCTGTAGGTGCACTGGGTCTGCTAGGAACTGCACCGGAAGTAGGACCAGATGGAGCTGCATCGGAGGCTCTATATCGAGGACAATTGGCGATCATATGCTCCCTCGAACCACAGATAAAACAAGCACCTGCCTTCCGCCAACACGCATCAGTCGCGTGGTTCTTGCCACAATGCCCACAAGTCACTCCAGTAGAACTAGAAGTACTCTGCTGGCCTTTGGTCTTCTTCTGTACTTGCCCTCGTGCACTGAAAGGCGGCTGTCGCTTGGGCTCAACGGCTCTCGCAGCTTGGTGGATGGCCTCGACAGAATAGGCCCTATCCACTGCATCGTCAAACGTAGCCGGACGCTGAAACGCTGTCACGTGATGCATGTACCGGGGGTGCAAACCTTCGACAAACCTGTTCACCTTCCTCTCTTCAGTGCTGATCATGTCCGGAGCAAAATGCGACAACTGCATAAACTTGTTCACGTATTCTGTTACTGTCATCTGCTGCTGACGGAGAGCTAGGAACTCAACCTCCTTGGCTCGAAACACATGAGCCGGGATGAACTTCCTCCTGAACTGTTGCTTGAACATCTCCCACACCGTAGCACTAGGAATATCTCTGTAGGAGTCCTTCACGCTTTTCCACCAAGTTTTTGCGACGTCTCTCAACATAGAAGTTGCTAGCCCGACCTTCTGCCGGTTCGTGCACACGACGGTCTCAAAAGCATCCTCTGTTTGCTCCAACCACTGTTCTGCCTTCAATGGCTCTTCTGTCCCGAAAAACTCAATTACTCCTCGCTTGCGAAACTTGCCGTAGAGGGCATTTGGGTCACTCTCTCGAGGCTTCACGATCACCTGTTGGTCTACATGTGACTGAACTGGGGCTTGACTTTGTCGGTCTAACATAGTGGTAACTTGTGCTTGCAAGTTCTGCATTGATTGCGATTGTGCTTGTAGAGACTGAAATAGCATAAGGATACGTTCATCTGTGTTCTGTGTCTGTGGTGACGGTGCGGATCCGCTTTCATTATTTCCGGCGTTCTGCTGAGAACCGGAACCTGATGCCATCCTGAAAAAGGGAAAAGTCAGACACAAATACAAAACAAGTGCGCCCAACAAGCCCCAAAATCTAGAAAGATCACAAAGAGATAATCGTATCCTCACCACGAGCCTACATGCCTACATGCTTATCATCTAGAACAAGGAATGAGCAAGGAATGCTCTGATACCATACAATACGTATGTCACAACCCGAGCCCAGGGTTCGGGGGTTAGCAAAAGCCAAACCTAATGACACACGTACTCCCGTGCATGCACACGTAGACCGAGTCTAAATGCACACGCACAAGGGAACATTCACAAGTGCCAAGCAAGTACGCGGAAGCTGTAAATATCAGAAACATTAAACTAACAGTGCAAGAAAAGGATACCAAGAACAAACTGACATAATTACATATGAAAGTCTTACAAAAAGAACAAAATAATATCTACACTAATGACATGTCATGCCAAATACAAGTCTGAAAATCCACAAAACGAGACTCCAATGATGCATGCCAAGAACGCTCTCCCGTGGAGTGATCACATCCACTCCTCTAGGCCTGATGGGGCCCCGGGGGTCTCATCTGGAGTCTGGCCGACCTGCGGGGGTTCGGCAGGGGTATCTGGGCCTGCAACACCAAAAACAACCGTGAATATGAAGATTCAGCAAAGTATAAACCATAGCAAGTTAACACACGCTGTGTCTAATAGAATAAAGAACATCATGTGATTAAAGAAGGCATTTTCGTATACTAGGCTGTCATGCAAGAAAGAAATATGCTGAGTGAATCAATGAATACATGCTGTGTACATACTAGTGGCGACTACACTACCATATGCTCCCAAAAGAGGGATCTTATAACGTGCAAAGAACACCATTGTCCGGGCCAGGGTACAATGGGTCTCGGTTTCCTGGGGTCCGGTTCCCCAAGACATATCCATACTGCAGCAGGCCATATAAACTATACCAAATTCACCCCGTCGGGATCCTAAGGCTGAGGCTAAGTAGTGCCTGACTATACGGAGTCAATCATGAAAACCCTGAGGAGATCGTGACAACATATCATACGTGCGTATCTGTGAACATATTATACATGCATACTCAAGGTAAAGAACCACAATGTGAATATAACTGAACACAAGTAAACATGTTAGAGAGTTGAGATCACTAATCGAATGCAATATGTTGTGCAACAAATCATACGAAATCGAATCATCTGTAATGACAAACCAATTCTAATCTAATTATCCGGTGTTTCTAACCGTGCATGATGATGTAGTTTTAAGTTATTCGATGCACCGTTGTCTAGTGTTGCATGGAATCGGGCGGTGCATGAAGTCCCTTAAACCAACACCCATGGGGAGGTGCTTAACATCCGGATAATGAACATGAATGATTCGCAGCCCTCGAGATCATTCACGCGTTGTATCACATTCCGTTAGGCAGGTCTAGGTGCTCTACATTCCATCATGAAGGCCATATCGGTCCTTTCCATTACACCTATCCTTGTTTTCTTTCATTAATCTAATGTGGATACGGCTTAGCCGTGTGTGTGCTACGGCTTAGCCGTGTGTGGTCTACGGCTTAGCCGTGGCTGGGCCGTAGAAAGTATGTCAATTGCTGACTCTCAGTTATTCCAGAAATTGCACCCTGTATTGATCTACGGCTGGGCCACGGCTGAGCTTCGGCTTAGCCGTAGGGCAATCCACGGCTTAGCCGTGCCCTAGCCGTAGAGGAAAACTGGGTTTTTCTCTTCTCTGGACTTTGAGCCGTAGGTGCTATACGGCTTAGCCGTACTTGCACGAAGTTAAATTCCTGAAACACATACAGAATGTCTGAAAACTCATCCAATTTGCAATTCTCAAATGGAGATAGACAAGTACTGAATCAATGAGTATCAAATGGGCTGTAAACACATGTTCCCATATCAATTCATGTAAAACCAACCAAATCAAATGCATACCAGCATGGGTTCTCAAAGTTATGGTTATACTTGCCTTAAATTGGAATTCAATTGCCCAACTGAAGTTCTTGGATCCAAACACAACCTAACACACATCAAACCACATGCATGCATGAGGATTGGAATGAAATCCACAACACAGACACAACATGCAAATGAGAACCAAGAAGGAGAAGAACTAGAGGGAAGAGATGAGAGAAAGATGGAAGAATGTCCACTCACCTCACATGCAAGGAACCAACCTTCCTCTTGCTTGATCGATGGAGGAGAGAATTCAAGTGAAGGTCAAGCGAAGGAGGGAGAACTCCACGTGCAGTTGAGGAAGAAATGGGAGGAGGAACGTGAGTTGGTCGATGAGATGGGTTTATATAAGCAATGGGTTGTTCAATTTACAATAAGGGCCAAGTTAAAATTCTATTTCCAGTTTGAGTCAAATCCGAGTCCAATCGAAGCACACGACCTCGGTTGCAATTGACGTAGTTACGAAAGTTAACGAGCTCAACGAAAGACACGTGTTGACATCAAGATGATGCAAAAATGACCATGTCTTAGAAAAGCTAAAATTACGAAAAAGGGCTTGGTCTACTTAGTCCTGGTCAAACTCAACCCAACTACCTATCCATGACCCGTAACGAAAATAAAACACGAACAAAACACGATTAGCAACGAAAACAAGGTTAACTAGCCGATGAACGAGGTCAAGCTGGGTCGGAGTGTTACATCCTCCCCTACTTGAGAATCATTCCGTCCTCGGAATGCACGGTAACTCACTCATACCTGGGAAAACAAATCGGGGTACTGTCGTGCCATCTGCTCTTCTAACTCCCAAGTAGCCTCATCGGGACTGTGATGCTCCCAAAGCACTTTGACCCATCGAATTGTCCTGGTGCGGAGTATCTGCTCTCGGATTCCCACGATACGGAGCGGTCGCTCAACGTATGCAGCACTCGGCTGGATCTGAACCTCGTCGTAACGAATGACATGGGAGGGATCATGGACATATTTCCGAAGCATCGAAACATGAAAAACGTTGTGCACTCCTGAAAACATCTCGGGAAGCTCTAATCGATAGGCCAAATCGCCAATCCGACTCTTGATCTCGAACAGTCTGACATAGCGTGGAGCTAACTTGCCTTTCTGACCGAAACGGATTGTACCCTTCATCGGCGAGACCTTCAGAAAAACCCACTCGCCAACCTGAAACTCTAAGGGTCGTCTGCGGGTGTCTGCATAACTCTTCTGTCTCGACCGAGCAACTTTCAAGTTCTCAATGGCTTTCTGTACCTTCTCCGTAGTCTCGGCAATGATCGTCGGTCCGTGAAAACTGCGAGTTCCAACTTCTTCCCAACAAACCGGACTCCTACACTTCTTCCCGTACAATGCTTCGTATGGTGCCATCCCAATGCTCTCATGGAAGCTGTTGTTGTAGGCAAACTCGCACAACGATAAGTGAAGATCCCATTCTTTCTCGTAGCTCAACACGCTGACTCGCAACATATCCTCTAAAGTCTGGATAGTCCGCTCTGATTGCCCATCCGTCTGTGGGTGGTATGCTGTGCTGAAGCTCAACTTCGTACCCAAAGCCTCTTGGAAAGCTCTCCAGAAAGATGAAACAAAACGGCTGTCACGATCGGATACAATCGACACGGGGGTACCATGGAGCCTGACGATCTCATCCACGAACTTCCTAGCCATCTCTGAAAACGTCATACCCTTCCGGAAAGGAATGAAATGGGCTGACTTCGTCAATCGATCTACAATCACCCAAATGGCGTTGTTCTTCCTGCTCGTCGGCGGTAATCCGGAAACGAAGTCCATGGTGATGTGTTCCCACTTCCACTGCGGTATATGCAAAGGATGCAACGAGCCTGGCGGTCTCTGATGATCTGCCTTCACCTTCTGACATGTCAAACAGCGAGCAACAAAGCCTGCTACTTCTCTCTTCATGTTGTTCCACCAGAAGCGATCTTTGAGATTCCGAAACATCTTCGTGCTGCCTGGGTGCATCGCGTATCGGGCGTAATGCGCTTCGTTCATCAGTTTCTCCTTGAAATCATCAACTGCTGGCACGCACAACCTACTCCGAAAATAGAGTACACCATCCTCGAGTCTGAAATCGGGTCTGTCTCCAATGTGATTTCGAATGCGCTTCAAGGTTAGATATTCAAATTGCCTGTCTTTAATCTGCTGAATCATCTCAGGCTGAAACACTGGCGTACTAGCCAAAGTCACGCACTCAGCCACTAGTTTTACTTCAACAGGGAGACCATGGAACTCTAAGAGGAAACTGCTCAATAGCTGCACTGACTCTGCTTTCCGACTGAGCGCATCTGCCACCACATTCCCCTTGCCTGGCTGATATTTGATTGGGAAATCATAATCCTTAATAAGCTCAAGCCATCTCCGCTGTCTCATGTTTAGCTCCTGCTGTGTGAATAAGTACAGCAAACTGTGGTGATCAGAACGAACCTCAAACTGCACACCATACAAATAATGTCTCCACAGCTTCAACGCAAACACGATGGCTGCCAATTCCAAATCATGGGTGGCGTAATTCTTCTCATGTTCTCGCAACTGTCTCGATCCATAAGCAATAACCTTCCCGTGCTGCATCAACACACAACCTAGACCAACTCGAGAAGCGTCTGAATAAACCACGAATCCTTCACTACCATCTGGCAAGGCTAACACTGGGACCGTAGTCAACTTCTCTTTCAAAGTCCGGAAACGGGCTTCACACTCCTCAGTCCAATCAAATGGTATATTCTTCCTGGTCAACTTCGTCAAAGGAGAAGAGATCTTAGCAAAGTCCTGGACAAATCGACGTTAGTAACCTGCTAGACCAAGGAAACTGCGAACCTCTGTCACTGTCTTGGGGCTAGGCCAATTCACTACTGCCTCCACTTTAGGTGGATCAACTGCCAATCCCTCTCGTGAAATGATATGACCTAAAAATGCCACCTGCTCAAGCCAAAAATCACACTTCGACAACTTAGCAAACAATCGATGTTCTCTCAACAACGACAAGGCTTTTCTCAAGTGCTCCCTATGCTCCTCTGCTGACTTAGAGTATATCAGGATATCATCAATAAACACAACTACGAACTGGTCCAAGAAAGGGGTAAAGATCTGATTCATCAAGGCCATGAACGCTGCAGGTGCATTGGTTAGTCCAAAAGGCATCACGAGGAATTCATAATGTCCATAACGAGTCCTGAAGGCAGTCTTAGGAATGTCGTCTTCTTTGACTCTCAACTGGTGATATCCAGACCTCAAATCAATCTTCGAGAAATATGCTGCACCCTGAAGTTGGTCAAACAATTCATCGATCCTGGGTAGGGGGTACTTGTTCTTGATAGTCACTTTGTTCAGCTGTCGGTAGTCTATGCACATCCGAAAAGTACCATCCTTCTTCTTGACAAACAAGACTGGTGCTCCCCAAGGTGAAACGCTCGGGCGAATGAAACCCTTATCCAAAAGCTCCTGCAATTGCTTCTTCAACTCTGCCAATTCTGCTGGTGCCATGCGATACGGAGCCTTGCTGATCGGTGCCGTGCCGGGAACAAGCTCAATGGCGAACTCCACATCTCGAACCGGGGGCAAGTCTGGCACATCGTCTGGAAAGACATCGGGAAAGTCACAGACCACCTGGATCTCACCTAGCTGCTTCATCTCCTTCTTCGCTGAGATAAAGGCAATGAAGCCTTCACACCCTCGGCGGATCAAGCGATCTGCCTTACACGCCGAGATCACACGTCTGGGGCATCTCTGCTGACTGCCCTCGAAACGGAAGCCTTTGCCTAAATCGAAGAAGATCGTCCTGTTGTAACAGTTAACACAGGCACGATATCGAGCGAGCCAATCCATACCAAGGATCACGTCGAAGTCCAGCATCGACAACAGGATCAAATCAACAGGTAACTGATGACCTGCAATCTGCACGTCGCAATGGGGGTAGTACATACTACACTCCACTCGCTTGTCAACTGGGGTGGATACAACCAGCACATATGGCAACGGCTTAGACGGCTGATGCAACCGCTCGGCGAAACGAGGTGCTACATAAGACCGTGTAGACCCCGAATCGAACAATGCTAATGCCTCGACGCGTGAAATCAAAACAGTACCTTCAACCACCTGTGGATCCTCGGCACTCTCATGGGTAGCAGCATACGCACGGGCTGTCTGGCGAGGCTGTCTCGAGCCTGAACGAGCTGACTGTGACTTGCTCGGAGCTGTAGGTGCACTGGGTCTGCTAGGAACTGCACCGGAAGTAGGACCAGATGGAGCTGCATCGGAGGCTCTATATCGAGGACAATTGGCGATCATATGCTCCCTCGAACCACAGATAAAACAAGCACCTGCCTTCCGCCAACACGCATCAGTCGCGTGGTTCTTGCCACAATGCCCACAAGTCACTCCAGTAGAACTAGAAGTACTCTGCTGGCCTTTGGTCTTCTTCTGTACTTGCCCTCGTGCACTGAAAGGCGGCTGTCGCTTGGGCTCAACGGCTCTCGCAGCTTGGTGGATGGCCTCGGCAGAATAGGCCCTATCCACTGCATCGTCAAACGTAGCCGGACGCTGAAACGCTGTCACGTGATGCATGTACCGGGGGTGCAAACCTTCGACAAACCTGTTCACCTTCCTCTCTTCAGTGCTGATCATGTCCGGAGCAAAATGCGACAACTGCATAAACTTGTTCACGTATTCTGTTACTGTCATCTGCTGCTGACGGAGAGCTAGGAACTCAACCTCCTTGGCTCGAAACACATGAGCCGGGATGAACTTCCTCCTGAACTGTTGCTTGAACATCTCCCACACCGTAGCACTAGGAATATCTCTGTAGGAGTCCTTCACGCTTTTCCACCAAGTTTTTGCGACGTCTCTCAACATAGAAGTTGCTAGCCCGACCTTCTGCCGGTTCGTGCACACGACGGTCTCAAAAGCATCCTCTGTTTGCTCCAACCACTGTTCTGCCTTCAATGGCTCTTCTGTCCCGAAAAACTCAATTACTCCTTGCTTGCGAAACTTGCCGAAGAGGGCATTCGGGTCACTCTCTCGAGGCTGCAAGATCACCTGTTGGTCTACATGTGACTGAACTGGGGCTTGACTTTGTCGGTCTAACATAGTGGTAACTTGTGCTTGCAAGTTCTGCATTGATTGCGATTGTGCTTGTAGAGACTGAAATAGCATAAGGATGCGTTCATCTGTGTTCTGTGTCTGTGGTGACGGTGCGGATCCGCTTTCATTATTTCCGGCGTTCTGCTGAGAACCGGAACCTGATGCCATCCTGAAAAAGGGAAAAGTCAGACACAAATACAAAACAAGTGCGCCCAACAAGCCCCAAAATCTAGAAAGATCACAAAGAGATAATCGTATCCTCACCACGAGCCTACATGCCTACATGCTTATCATCTAGAACAAGGAATGAGCAAGGAATGCTCTGATACCATACAATACGTATGTCACAACCCGAGCCCAGGGTTCGGGGGTTAGCAAAAGCCAAACCTAATGACACACGTACTCCCGTGCATGCACACGTAGACCGAATCTAAATGCACACGCACAAGGGAACATTCACACGTGCCAAGCAAGTACGCGGAAGCTGTAAATATCAGAAACATTAAACTAACAGTGCAAGAAAAGGATACCAAGAACAAACTGACATAATTACATATGAAAGTCTTACAAAAAGAACAAAATAATATCTACACTAATGACATGTCATGCCAAATACAAGTCTGAAAATCCACAAAACGAGACTCCAATGATGCATGCCAAGAACGCTCTCCCGTGGAGTGATCACATCCACTCCTCTAGGCCTGATGGGGCCCCGGGGGTCTCATCTGGAGTCTGGCCGACCTGCGGGGGTTCGGCAGGGGTATCTGGGCCTGCAACACCAAAAACAACCGTGAATATGAAGATTCAGCAAAGTATAAACCATAGCAAGTTAACACACGCTGTGTCTAATAGAATAAAGAACATCATGTGATTAAAGAAGGCATTTTCGTATACTAGGCTGTCATGCAAGAAAGAAATATGCTGAGTGAATCAATGAATACATGCTGTGTACATACTAGTGGCGACTACACTACCATATGCTCCCAAAAGAGGGATCTTATAACGTGCAAAGAACACCATTGTCCGGGCCAGGGTACAATGGGTCTCGGTTTCCTGGGGTCCGGTTCCCCAAGACATATCCATACTGCAGCAGGCCATATAAACTATACCAAATTCACCCCGTCGGGATCCTAAGGCTGAGGCTAAGTAGTGCCTGACTATACGGAGTCAATCATGAAAACCCTGAGGAGATCGTGACAACATATCATACGTGCGTATCTGTGAACATATTATACATGCATACTCAAGGTAAAGAACCACAATGTGAATATAACTGAACACAAGTAAACATGTTAGAGAGTTGAGATCACTAATCGAATGCAATATGTTGTGCAACAAATCATACGAAATCGAATCATCTGTAATGACAAACCAATTCTAATCTAATTATCCGGTGTTTCTAACCGTGCATGATGATGTAGTTTTAAGTTATTCGATGCACCGTTGTCTAGTGTTGCATGGAATCGGGCGGTGCATGAAGTCCCTTAAACCAACACCCATGGGGAGGTGCTTAACATCCGGATAATGAACATGAATGATTCGCAGCCCTCGAGATCATTCACGCGTTGTATCACATTCCGTTAGGCAGGTCTAGGTGCTCTACATTCCATCATGAAGGCCATATCGGTCCTTTCCATTACACCTATCCTTGTTTTCTTTCATTAATCTAATGTGGATACGGCTTAGCCGTGTGTGTGCTACGGCTTAGCCGTGTGTGGTCTACGGCTTAGCCGTGGCTGGGCCGTAGAAAGTATGTCAATTGCTGACTCTCAGTTATTCCAGAAATTGCACCCTGTATTGATCTACGGCTGGGCCACGGCTGAGCTTCGGCTTAGCCGTAGGGCAATCCACGGCTTAGCCGTGCCCTAGCCGTAGAGGAAAACTGGGTTTTTCTCTTCTCTGGACTTTGAGCCGTAGGTGCTATACGGCTTAGCCGTACTTGCACGAAGTTAAATTCCTGAAACACATACAGAATGTCTGAAAACTCATCCAATTTGCAATTCTCAAATGGAGATAGACAAGTACTGAATCAATGAGTATCAAATGGGCTGTAAACACATGTTCCCATATCAATTCATGTAAAACCAACCAAATCAAATGCATACCAGCATGGGTTCTCAAAGTTATGGTTATACTTGCCTTAAATTGGAATTCAATTGCCCAACTGAAGTTCTTGGATCCAAACACAACCTAACACACATCAAACCACATGCATGCATGAGGATTGGAATGAAATCCACAACACAGACACAACATGCAAATGAGAACCAAGAAGGAGAAGAACTAGAGGGAAGAGATGAGAGAAAGATGGAAGAATGTCCACTCACCTCACATGCAAGGAACCAACCTTCCTCTTGCTTGATCGATGGAGGAGAGAATTCAAGTGAAGGTCAAGCGAAGGAGGGAGAACTCCACGTGCAGTTGAGGAAGAAATGGGAGGAGGAACGTGAGTTGGTCGATGAGATGGGTTTATATAAGCAATGGGTTGTTCAATTTACAATAAGGGCCAAGTTAAAATTCTATTTCCAGTTTGAGTCAAATCCGAGTCCAATCGAAGCACACGACCTCGGTTGCAATTGACGTAGTTACGAAAGTTAACGAGCTCAACGAAAGACACGTGTTGACATCAAGATGATGCAAAAATGACCATGTCTTAGAAAAGCTAAAATTACGAAAAAGGGCTTGGTCTACTTAGTCCTGGTCAAACTCAACCCAACTACCTATCCATGACCCGTAACGAAAATAAAACACGAACAAAACACGATTAGCAACGAAAACAAGGTTAACTAGCCGATAAACGAGGTCAAGCTGGGTCGGAGTGTTACATCCTCCCCTACTTGAGAATCATTCCGTCCTCGGAATGCACGGTAACTCACTCATACCTGGGAAAACAAATCGGGGTACTGTCGTGCCATCTGCTCTTCTAACTCCCAAGTAGCCTCATCGGGACTGTGATGCTCCCAAAGCACTTTGACCCATCGAATTGTCCTGGTGCGGAGTATCTGCTCTCGGATTCCCACGATACGGAGCGGTCGCTCAACGTATGCAGCACTCGGCTGGATCTGAACCTCGTCGTAACGAATGACATGGGAGGGATCATGGACATATTTCCGAAGCATCGAAACATGAAAAACGTTGTGCACTCCTGAAAACATCTCGGGAAGCTCTAATCGATAGGCCAAATCGCCAATCCGACTCTTGATCTCGAACAGTCTGACATAGCGTGGAGCTAACTTGCCTTTCTGACCGAAACGGATTGTACCCTTCATCGGCGAGACCTTCAGAAAAACCCACTCGCCAACCTGAAACTCTAAGGGTCGTCTGCGGGTGTCTGCATAACTCTTCTGTCTCGACCGAGCAACTTTCAAGTTCTCAATGGCTTTCTGTACCTTCTCCGTAGTCTCGGCAATGATCGTCGGTCCGTGAAAACTGCGAGTTCCAACTTCTTCCCAACAAACCGGACTCCTACACTTCTTCCCGTACAATGCTTCGTATGGTGCCATCCCAATGCTCTCATGGAAGCTGTTGTTGTAGGCAAACTCGCACAACGATAAGTGAAGATCCCATTCTTTCTCGTAGCTCAACACGCTGACTCGCAACATATCCTCTAAAGTCTGGATAGTCCGCTCTGATTGCCCATCCGTCTGTGGGTGGTATGCTGTGCTGAAGCTCAACTTCGTACCCAAAGCCTCTTGGAAAGCTCTCCAGAAAGATGAAACAAAACGGCTGTCACGATCGGATACAATCGACACGGGGGTACCATGGAGCCTGACGATCTCATCCACGAACTTCCTAGCCATCTCTGAAAACGTCATACCCTTCCGGAAAGGAATGAAATGGGCTGACTTCGTCAATCGATCTACAATCACCCAAATGGCGTTGTTCTTCCTGCTCGTCGGCGGTAATCCGGAAACGAAGTCCATGGTGATGTGTTCCCACTTCCACTGCGGTATATGCAAAGGATGCAACGAGCCTGGCGGTCTCTGATGATCTGCCTTCACCTTCTGACATGTCAAACAGCGAGCAACAAAGCCTGCTACTTCTCTCTTCATGTTGTTCCACCAGAAGCGATCTTTGAGATTCCGAAACATCTTCGTGCTGCCTGGGTGCATCGCGTATCGGGCGTAATGCGCTTCGTTCATCAGTTTCTCCTTGAAATCATCAACTGCTGGCACGCACAACCTACTCCGAAAATAGAGTACACCATCCTCGAGTCTGAAATCGGGTCTGTCTCCAATGTGATTTCGAATGCGCTTCAAGGTTAGATATTCAAATTGCCTGTCTTTAATCTGCTGAATCATCTCAGGCTGAAACACTGGCGTACTAGCCAAAGTCACGCACTCAGCCACTAGTTTTACTTCAACAGGGAGACCATGGAACTCTAAGAGGAAACTGCTCAATAGCTGCACTGACTCTGCTTTCCGACTGAGCGCATCTGCCACCACATTCCCCTTGCCTGGCTGATATTTGATTGGGAAATCATAATCCTTAATAAGCTCAAGCCATCTCCGCTGTCTCATGTTTAGCTCCTGCTGTGTGAATAAGTACTGCAAACTGTGGTGATCAGAACGAACCTCAAACTGCACACCATACAAATAATGTCTCCACAGCTTCAACGCAAACACGATGGCTGCCAATTCCAAATCATGGGTGGCGTAATTCTTCTCATGTTCTCGCAACTGTCTCGATCCATAAGCAATAACCTTCCCGTGCTGCATCAACACACAACCTAGACCAACTCGAGAAGCGTCTGAATAAACCACGAATCCTTCACTACCATCTGGCAAGGCTAACACTGGGACCGTAGTCAACTTCTCTTTCAAAGTCCGGAAACGGGCTTCACACTCCTCAGTCCAATCAAATGGTATATTCTTCCTGGTCAACTTCGTCAAAGGAGAAGAGATCTTAGCAAAGTCCTGGACAAATCGACGTTAGTAACCTGCTAGACCAAGGAAACTGCGAACCTCTGTCACTGTCTTGGGGCTAGGCCAATTCACTACTGCCTCCACTTTAGGTGGATCAACTGCCAATCCCTCTCGTGAAATGATATGACCTAAAAATGCCACCTGCTCAAGCCAAAAATCACACTTCGACAACTTAGCAAACAATCGATGTTCTCTCAACAACGACAAGGCTTTTCTCAAGTGCTCCCTATGCTCCTCTGCTGACTTAGAGTATATCAGGATATCATCAATAAACACAACTACGAACTGGTCCAAGAAAGGGGTAAAGATCTGATTCATCAAGGCCATGAACGCTGCAGGTGCATTGGTTAGTCCAAAAGGCATCACGAGGAATTCATAATGTCCATAACGAGTCCTGAAGGCAGTCTTAGGAATGTCGTCTTCTTTGACTCTCAACTGGTGATATCCAGACCTCAAATCAATCTTCGAGAAATATGCTGCACCCTGAAGTTGGTCAAACAATTCATCGATCCTGGGTAGGGGGTACTTGTTCTTGATAGTCACTTTGTTCAGCTGTCGGTAGTCTATGCACATCCGAAAAGTACCATCCTTCTTCTTGACAAACAAGACTGGTGCTCCCCAAGGTGAAACGCTCGGGCGAATGAAACCCTTATCCAAAAGCTCCTGCAATTGCTTCTTCAACTCTGCCAATTCTGCTGGTGCCATGCGATACGGAGCCTTGCTGATCGGTGCCGTGCCGGGAACAAGCTCAATGGCGAACTCCACATCTCGAACCGGGGGCAAGTCTGGCACATCGTCTGGAAAGACATCGGGAAAGTCACAGACCACCTGGATCTCACCTAGCTGCTTCATCTCCTTCTTCGCTGAGATAAAGGCAATGAAGCCTTCACACCCTCGGCGGATCAAGCGATCTGCCTTACACGCCGAGATCACACGTCTGGGGCATCTCTGCTGACTGCCCTCGAAACGGAAGCCTTTGCCTAAATCGAAGAAGATCGTCCTGTTGTAACAGTTAACACAGGCACGATATCGAGCGAGCCAATCCATACCAAGGATCACGTCGAAGTCCAGCATCGACAACAGGATCAAATCAACAGGTAACTGATGACCTGCAATCTGCACGTCGCAATGGGGGTAGTACATACTACACTCCACTCGCTTGTCAACTGGGGTGGATACAACCAGCACATATGGCAACGGCTTAGACGGCTGATGCAACCGCTCGGCGAAACGAGGTGCTACATAAGACCGTGTAGACCCCGAATCGAACAATGCTAATGCCTCGACGCGTGAAATCAAAACAGTACCTTCAACCACCTGTGGATCCTCGGCACTCTCATGGGTAGCAGCATACGCACGGGCTGTCTGGCGAGGCTGTCTCGAGCCTGAACGAGCTGACTGTGACTTGCTCGGAGCTGTAGGTGCACTGGGTCTGCTAGGAACTGCACCGGAAGTAGGACCAGATGGAGCTGCATCGGAGGCTCTATATCGAGGACAATTGGCGATCATATGCTCCCTCGAACCACAGATAAAACAAGCACCTGCCTTCCGCCAACACGCATCAGTCGCGTGGTTCTTGCCACAATGCCCACAAGTCACTCCAGTAGAACTAGAAGTACTCTGCTGGCCTTTGGTCTTCTTCTGTACTTGCCCTCGTGCACTGAAAGGCGGCTGTCGCTTGGGCTCAACGGCTCTCGCAGCTTGGTGGATGGCCTCGGCAGAATAGGCCCTATCCACTGCATCGTCAAACGTAGCCGGACGCTGAAACGCTGTCACGTGATGCATGTACCGGGGGTGCAAACCTTCGACAAACCTGTTCACCTTCCTCTCTTCAGTGCTGATCATGTCCGGAGCAAAATGCGACAACTGCATAAACTTGTTCACGTATTCTGTTACTGTCATCTGCTGCTGACGGAGAGCTAGGAACTCAACCTCCTTGGCTCGAAACACATGAGCCGGGATGAACTTCCTCCTGAACTGTTGCTTGAACATCTCCCACACCGTAGCACTAGGAATATCTCTGTAGGAGTCCTTCACGCTTTTCCACCAAGTTTTTGCGACGTCTCTCAACATAGAAGTTGCTAGCCCGACCTTCTGCCGGTTCGTGCACACGACGGTCTCAAAAGCATCCTCTGTTTGCTCCAACCACTGTTCTGCCTTCAATGGCTCTTCTGTCCCGAAAAACTCAATTACTCCTCGCTTGCGAAACTTGCCGTAGAGGGCATTCGGGTCACTCTCTCGAGGCTGCAAGATCACCTGTTGGTCTACATGTGACTGAACTGGGGCTTGACTTTGTCGGTCTAACATAGTGGTAACTTGTGCTTGCAAGTTCTGCATTGATTGCGATTGTGCTTGTAGAGACTGAAATAGCATAAGGATGCGTTCATCTGTGTTCTGTGTCTGTGGTGACGGTGCGGATCCGCTTTCATTATTTCCGGCGTTCTGCTGAGAACCGGAACCTGATGCCATCCTGAAAAAGGGAAAAGTCAGACACAAATACAAAACAAGTGCGCCCAACAAGCCCCAAAATCTAGAAAGATCACAAAGAGATAATCGTATCCTCACCACGAGCCTACATGCCTACATGCTTATCATCTAGAACAAGGAATGAGCAAGGAATGCTCTGATACCATACAATACGTATGTCACAACCCGAGCCCAGGGTTCGGGGGTTAGCAAAAGCCAAACCTAATGACACACGTACTCCCGTGCATGCACACGTAGACCGAATCTAAATGCACACGCACAAGGGAACATTCACACGTGCCAAGCAAGTACGCGGAAGCTGTAAATATCAGAAACATTAAACTAACAGTGCAAGAAAAGGATACCAAGAACAAACTGACATAATTACATATGAAAGTCTTACAAAAAGAACAAAATAATATCTACACTAATGACATGTCATGCCAAATACAAGTCTGAAAATCCACAAAACGAGACTCCAATGATGCATGCCAAGAACGCTCTCCCGTGGAGTGATCACATCCACTCCTCTAGGCCTGATGGGGCCCCGGGGGTCTCATCTGGAGTCTGGCCGACCTGCGGGGGTTCGGCAGGGGTATCTGGGCCTGCAACACCAAAAACAACCGTGAATATGAAGATTCAGCAAAGTATAAACCATAGCAAGTTAACACACGCTGTGTCTAATAGAATAAAGAACATCATGTGATTAAAGAAGGCATTTTCGTATACTAGGCTGTCATGCAAGAAAGAAATATGCTGAGTGAATCAATGAATACATGCTGTGTACATACTAGTGGCGACTACACTACCATATGCTCCCAAAAGAGGGATCTTATAACGTGCAAAGAACACCATTGTCCGGGCCAGGGTACAATGGGTCTCGGTTTCCTGGGGTCCGGTTCCCCAAGACATATCCATACTGCAGCAGGCCATATAAACTATACCAAATTCACCCCGTCGGGATCCTAAGGCTGAGGCTAAGTAGTGCCTGACTATACGGAGTCAATCATGAAAACCCTGAGGAGATCGTGACAACATATCATACGTGCGTATCTGTGAACATATTATACATGCATACTCAAGGTAAAGAACCACAATGTGAATATAACTGAACACAAGTAAACATGTTAGAGAGTTGAGATCACTAATCGAATGCAATATGTTGTGCAACAAATCATACGAAATCGAATCATCTGTAATGACAAACCAATTCTAATCTAATTATCCGGTGTTTCTAACCGTGCATGATGATGTAGTTTTAAGTTATTCGATGCACCGTTGTCTAGTGTTGCATGGAATCGGGCGGTGCATGAAGTCCCTTAAACCAACACCCATGGGGAGGTGCTTAACATCCGGATAATGAACATGAATGATTCGCAGCCCTCGAGATCATTCACGCGTTGTATCACATTCCGTTAGGCAGGTCTAGGTGCTCTACATTCCATCATGAAGGCCATATCGGTCCTTTCCATTACACCTATCCTTGTTTTCTTTCATTAATCTAATGTGGATACGGCTTAGCCGTGTGTGTGCTACGGCTTAGCCGTGTGTGGTCTACGGCTTAGCCGTGGCTGGGCCGTAGAAAGTATGTCAATTGCTGACTCTCAGTTATTCCAGAAATTGCACCCTGTATTGATCTACGGCTGGGCCACGGCTGAGCTTCGGCTTAGCCGTAGGGCAATCCACGGCTTAGCCGTGCCCTAGCCGTAGAGGAAAACTGGGTTTTTCTCTTCTCTGGACTTTGAGCCGTAGGTGCTATACGGCTTAGCCGTACTTGCACGAAGTTAAATTCCTGAAACACATACAGAATGTCTGAAAACTCATCCAATTTGCAATTCTCAAATGGAGATAGACAAGTACTGAATCAATGAGTATCAAATGGGCTGTAAACACATGTTCCCATATCAATTCATGTAAAACCAACCAAATCAAATGCATACCAGCATGGGTTCTCAAAGTTATGGTTATACTTGCCTTAAATTGGAATTCAATTGCCCAACTGAAGTTCTTGGATCCAAACACAACCTAACACACATCAAACCACATGCATGCATGAGGATTGGAATGAAATCCACAACACAGACACAACATGCAAATGAGAACCAAGAAGGAGAAGAACTAGAGGGAAGAGATGAGAGAAAGATGGAAGAATGTCCACTCACCTCACATGCAAGGAACCAACCTTCCTCTTGCTTGATCGATGGAGGAGAGAATTCAAGTGAAGGTCAAGCGAAGGAGGGAGAACTCCACGTGCAGTTGAGGAAGAAATGGGAGGAGGAACGTGAGTTGGTCGATGAGATGGGTTTATATAAGCAATGGGTTGTTCAATTTACAATAAGGGCCAAGTTAAAATTCTATTTCCAGTTTGAGTCAAATCCGAGTCCAATCGAAGCACACGACCTCGGTTGCAATTGACGTAGTTACGAAAGTTAACGAGCTCAACGAAAGACACGTGTTGACATCAAGATGATGCAAAAATGACCATGTCTTAGAAAAGCTAAAATTACGAAAAAGGGCTTGGTCTACTTAGTCCTGGTCAAACTCAACCCAACTACCTATCCATGACCCGTAACGAAAATAAAACACGAACAAAACACGATTAGCAACGAAAACAAGGTTAACTAGCCGATAAACGAGGTCAAGCTGGGTCGGAGTGTTACATCCTCCCCTACTTGAGAATCATTCCGTCCTCGGAATGCACGGTAACTCACTCATACCTGGGAAAACAAATCGGGGTACTGTCGTGCCATCTGCTCTTCTAACTCCCAAGTAGCCTCATCGGGACTGTGATGCTCCCAAAGCACTTTGACCCATCGAATTGTCCTGGTGCGGAGTATCTGCTCTCGGATTCCCACGATACGGAGCGGTCGCTCAACGTATGCAGCACTCGGCTGGATCTGAACCTCGTCGTAACGAATGACATGGGAGGGATCATGGACATATTTCCGAAGCATCGAAACATGAAAAACGTTGTGCACTCCTGAAAACATCTCGGGAAGCTCTAATCGATAGGCGAAATCGCCAATCCGACTCTTGATCTCGAACAGTCTGACATAGCGTGGAGCTAACTTGCCTTTCTGACCGAAACGGATTGTACCCTTCATCGGCGAGACCTTCAGAAAAACCCACTCGCCAACCTGAAACTCTAAGGGTCGTCTGCGGGTGTCTGCATAACTCTTCTGTCTCGACCGAGCAACTTTCAAGTTCTCAATGGCTTTCTGTACCTTCTCCGTAGTCTCGGCAATGATCGTCGGTCCGTGAAAACTGCGAGTTCCAACTTCTTCCCAACAAACCGGACTCCTACACTTCTTCCCGTACAATGCTTCGTATGGTGCCATCCCAATGCTCTCATGGAAGCTGTTGTTGTAGGCAAACTCGCACAACGATAAGTGAAGATCCCATTCTTTCTCGTAGCTCAACACGCTGACTCGCAACATATCCTCTAAAGTCTGGATAGTCCGCTCTGATTGCCCATCCGTCTGTGGGTGGTATGCTGTGCTGAAGCTCAACTTCGTACCCAAAGCCTCTTGGAAAGCTCTCCAGAAAGATGAAACAAAACGGCTGTCACGATCGGATACAATCGACACGGGGGTACCATGGAGCCTGACGATCTCATCCACGAACTTCCTAGCCATCTCTGAAAACGTCATACCCTTCCGGAAAGGAATGAAATGGGCTGACTTCGTCAATCGATCTACAATCACCCAAATGGCGTTGTTCTTCCTGCTCGTCGGCGGTAATCCGGAAACGAAGTCCATGGTGATGTGTTCCCACTTCCACTGCGGTATATGCAAAGGATGCAACGAGCCTGGCGGTCTCTGATGATCTGCCTTCACCTTCTGACATGTCAAACAGCGAGCAACAAAGCCTGCTACTTCTCTCTTCATGTTGTTCCACCAGAAGCGATCTTTGAGATTCCGAAACATCTTCGTGCTGCCTGGGTGCATCGCGTATCGGGCGTAATGCGCTTCGTTCATCAGTTTCTCCTTGAAATCATCAACTGCTGGCACGCACAACCTACTCCGAAAATAGAGTACACCATCCTCGAGTCTGAAATCGGGTCTGTCTCCAATGTGATTTCGAATGCGCTTCAAGGTTAGATATTCAAATTGCCTGTCTTTAATCTGCTGAATCATCTCAGGCTGAAACACTGGCGTACTAGCCAAAGTCACGCACTCAGCCACTAGTTTTACTTCAACAGGGAGACCATGGAACTCTAAGAGGAAACTGCTCAATAGCTGCACTGACTCTGCTTTCCGACTGAGCGCATCTGCCACCACATTCCCCTTGCCTGGCTGATATTTGATCGGGAAATCATAATCCTTAATAAGCTCAAGCCATCTCCGCTGTCTCATGTTTAGCTCCTGCTGTGTGAATAAGTACTGCAAACTGTGGTGATCCGAACGAACCTCAAACTGCACACCATACAAATAATGTCTCCACAGCTTCAACGCAAACACGATGGCTGCCAATTCCAAATCATGGGTGGCGTAATTCTTCTCATGTTCTCGCAACTGTCTCGATCCATAAGCAATAACCTTCCCGTGCTGCATCAACACACAACCTAGACCAACTCGAGAAGCGTCTGAATAAACCACGAATCCTTCACTACCATCTGGCAAGGCTAACACTGGGACCGTAGTCAATTCTCTTTCAAAGTCCGGAAACGGGCTTCACACTCCTCAGTCCAATCAAATGGTATATTCTTCCTGGTCAACTTCGTCAAAGGAGAAGAGATCTTAGCAAAGTCCTGGACAAATCGACGATAGTAACCTGCTAGACCAAGGAAACTGCGAACCTCTGTCACTGTCTTGGGGCTAGGCCAATTCACTACTGCCTCCACTTTAGATGGATCAACTGCCAATCCCTCTCGTGAAATGATATGACCTAAAAATGCCACCTGCTCAAGCCAAAAATCACACTTCGACAACTTAGCAAACAATCGATGTTCTCTCAACAACGACAAGGCTTTTCTCAAGTGCTCCCTATGCTCCTCTGCTGACTTAGAGTATATCAGGATATCATCAATAAACATAACTACGAACTGGTCCAAGAAAGGGGTAAAGATCTGATTCATCAAGGCCATGAACGCTGCAGGTGCATTGGTTAGTCCAAAAGGCATCACGAGGAATTCATAATGTCCATAACGAGTCCTGAAGGCAGTCTTAGGAATGTCGTCTTCTTTGACTCTCAACTGGTGATATACAGACCTCAAATCAATCTTCGAGAAATATGCTGCACCCTGAAGTTGGTCAAACAATTCATCGATCCTGGGTAGGGGGTACTTGTTCTTGATAGTCACTTTGTTCAGCTGTCGGTAGTCTATGCACATCCGAAAAGTACCATCCTTCTTCTTGACAAACAAGACTGGTGCTCCCCAAGGTGAAACGCTCGGGCGAATGAAACCCTTATCCAAAAGCTCCTGCAATTGCTTCTTCAACTCTGCCAATTCTGCTGGTGCCATGCGATACGGAGCCTTGCTGATCGGTGCCGTGCCGGGAACAAGCTCAATGGCGAACTCCACATCTCGAACCGGGGGCAAGTCTGGCACATCGTCTGGAAAGACATCGGGAAAGTCACAGACCACCTGGATCTCACCTAGCTGCTTCATCTCCTTCTTCGCTGAGATAAAGGCAATAAAGCCTTCACACCCTCGGCGGATCAAGCGATCTGCCTTACACGCCGAGATCACACGTCTGGGGCATCTCTGCTGACTGCCCTCGAAACGGAAGCCTTTGCCTAAATCGAAGAAGATCGTCCTGTTGTAACAGTTAACACAGGCACGATATCGAGCGAGCCAATCCATACCAAGGATCACGTCGAAGTCCAGCATCGACAACAGGATCAAATCAACAGGTAACTGATGACCTGCAATCTGCACGTCGCAATGGGGGTAGTACATACTACACTCCACTCGCTTGTCAACTGGGGTGGATACAACCAGCACATATGGCAACGGCTTAGACGGCTGATGCAACCGCTCGGCGAAACGAGGTGCTACATAAGACCGTGTAGACCCCGAATCGAACAATGCTAATGCCTCGACGCGTGAAATCAAAACAGTACCTTCAACCACCTGTGGATCCTCGGCACTCTCATGGGTAGCAGCATACGCACGGGCTGTCTGGCGAGGCTGTCTCGAGCCTGAACGAGCTGACTGTGACTTGCTCGGAGCTGTAGGTGCACTGGGTCTGCTAGGAACTGCACCGGAAGTAGGACCAGATGGAGCTGCATCGGAGGCTCTATATCGAGGACAATTGGCGATCATATGCTCCCTCGAACCACAGATAAAACAAGCACCTGCCTTCCGCCAACACGCATCAGTCGCGTGGTTCTTGCCACAATGCCCACAAGTCACTCCAGTAGAACTAGAAGTACTCTGCTGGCCTTTGGTCTTCTTCTGTACTTGCCCTCGTGCACTGAAAGGCGGCTGTCGCTTGGGCTCAACGGCTCTCGCAGCTTGGTGGATGGCCTCGGCAGAATAGGCCCTATCCACTGCATCGTCAAACGTAGCCGGACGCTGAAACGTTGTCACGTGATGCATGTACCGGGGGTGCAAACCTTCGACAAACCTGTTCACCTTCCTCTCTTCAGTGCTGATCATGTCCGGAGCAAAATGCGACAACTGCATAAACTTGTTCACGTATTCTGTTACTGTCATCTGCTGCTGACGGAGAGCTAGGAACTCAACCTCCTTGGCTCGAAACACATGAGCCGGGATGAACTTCCTCCTGAACTGTTGCTTGAACATCTCCCACACCGTAGCACTAGGAATATCTCTGTAGGAGTCCTTCACGCTTTTCCACCAAGTTTTTGCGACGTCTCTCAACATAGAAGTTGCTAGCCCGACCTTCTGCCGGTTCGTGCACACGACGGTCTCAAAAGCATCCTCTGTTTGCTCCAACCACTGTTCTGCCTTCAATGGCTCTTCTGTCCCGAAAAACTCAATTACTCCTCGCTTGCGAAACTTGCCGTAGAGGGCATTCGGGTCACTCTCTCGAGGCTGCAAGATCACCTGTTGGTCTACATGTGACTGAACTGGGGCTTGACTTTGTCGGTCTAACATAGTGGTAACTTGTGCTTGCAAGTTCTGCATTGATTGCGATTGTGCTTGTAGAGACTGAAATAGCATAAGGATGCGTTCATCTGTGTTCTGTGTCTGTGGTGACGGTGCGGATCCGCTTTCATTATTTCCGGCGTTCTGCTGAGAACCGGAACCTGATGCCATCCTGAAAAAGGGAAAAGTCAGACACAAATACAAAACAAGTGCGCCCAACAAGCCCCAAAATCTAGAAAGATCACAAAGAGATAATCGTATCCTCACCACGAGCCTACATGCCTACATGCTTATCATCTAGAACAAGGAATGAGCAAGGAATGCTCTGATACCATACAATACGTATGTCACAACCCGAGCCCAGGGTTCGGGGGTTAGCAAAAGCCAAACCTAATGACACACGTACTCCCGTGCATGCACACGTAGACCGAATCTAAATGCACACGCACAAGGGAACATTCACACGTGCCAAGCAAGTACGCGGAAGCTGTAAATATCAGAAACATTAAACTAACAGTGCAAGAAAAGGATACCAAGAACAAACTGACATAATTACATATGAAAGTCTTACAAAAAGAACAAAATAATATCTACACTAATGACATGTCATGCCAAATACAAGTCTGAAAATCCACAAAACGAGACTCCAATGATGCATGCCAAGAACGCTCTCCCGTGGAGTGATCACATCCACTCCTCTAGGCCTGATGGGGCCCCGGGGGTCTCATCTGGAGTCTGGCCGACCTGCGGGGGTTCGGCAGGGGTATCTGGGCCTGCAACACCAAAAACAACCGTGAATATGAAGATTCAGCAAAGTATAAACCATAGCAAGTTAACACACGCTGTGTCTAATAGAATAAAGAACATCATGTGATTAAAGAAGGCATTTTCGTATACTAGGCTGTCATGCAAGAAAGAAATATGCTGAGTGAATCAATGAATACATGCTGTGTACATACTAGTGGCGACTACACTACCATATGCTCCCAAAAGAGGGATCTTATAACGTGCAAAGAACACCATTGTCCGGGCCAGGGTACAATGGGTCTCGGTTTCCTGGGGTCCGGTTCCCCAAGACATATCCATACTGCAGCAGGCCATATAAACTATACCAAATTCACCCCGTCGGGATCCTAAGGCTGAGGCTAAGTAGTGCCTGACTATACGGAGTCAATCATGAAAACCCTGAGGAGATCGTGACAACATATCATACGTGCGTATCTGTGAACATATTATACATGCATACTCAAGGTAAAGAACCACAATGTGAATATAACTGAACACAAGTAAACATGTTAGAGAGTTGAGATCACTAATCGAATGCAATATGTTGTGCAACAAATCATACGAAATCGAATCATCTGTAATGACAAACCAATTCTAATCTAATTATCCGGTGTTTCTAACCGTGCATGATGATGTAGTTTTAAGTTATTCGATGCACCGTTGTCTAGTGTTGAATGGAATCGGGCGGTGCATGAAGTCCCTTAAACCAACACCCATGGGGAGGTGCTTAACATCCGGATAATGAACATGAATGATTCGCAGCCCTCGAGATCATTCACGCGTTGTATCACATTCCGTTAGGCAGGTCTAGGTGCTCTACATTCCATCATGAAGGCCATATCGGTCCTTTCCATTACACCTATCCTTGTTTTCTTTCATTAATCTAATGTGGATACGGCTTAGCCGTGTGTGTGCTACGGCTTAGCCGTGTGTGGTCTACGGCTTAGCCGTGGCTGGGCCGTAGAAAGTATGTCAATTGCTGACTCTCAGTTATTCCAGAAATTGCACCCTGTATTGATCTACGGCTGGGCCACGGCTGAGCTTCGGCTTAGCCGTAGGGCAATCCACGGCTTAGCCGTGCCCTAGCCGTAGAGGAAAACTGGGTTTTTCTCTTCTCTGGACTTTGAGCCGTAGGTGCTATACGGCTTAGCCGTACTTGCACGAAGTTAAATTCCTGAAACACATACAGAATGTCTGAAAACTCATCCAATTTGTAATTCTCAAATGGAGATAGACAAGTACTGAATCAATGAGTATCAAATGGGCTGTAAACACATGTTCCCATATCAATTCATGTAAAACCAACCAAATCAAATGCATACCAGCATGGGTTCTCAAAGTTATGGTTATACTTGCCTTAAATTGGAATTCAATTGCCCAACTGAAGTTCTTGGATCCAAACACAACCTAACACACATCAAACCACATGCATGCATGAGGATTGGAATGAAATCCACAACACAGACACAACATGCAAATGAGAACCAAGAAGGAGAAGAACTAGAGGGAAGAGATGAGAGAAAGATGGAAGAATGTCCACTCACCTCACATGCAAGGAACCAACCTTCCTCTTGCTTGATCGATGGAGGAGAGAATTCAAGTGAAGGTCAAGCGAAGGAGGGAGAACTCCACGTGCAGTTGAGGAAGAAATGGGAGGAGGAACGTGAGTTGGTCGATGAGATGGGTTTATATAAGCAATGGTTTGTTCAATTTACAATAAGGGCCAAGTTAAAATTCTATTTCCAGTTTGAGTCAAATCCGAGTCCAATCGAAGCACACGACCTCGGTTGCAATTGACGTAGTTACGAAAGTTAACGAGCTCAACGAAAGACACGTGTTGACATCAAGATGATGCAAAAATGACCATGTCTTAGAAAAGCTAAAATTACGAAAAAGGGCTTGGTCTACTTAGTCCTGGTCAAACTCAACCCAACTATCTATCCATGACCCGTAACGAAAATAAAACACGAACAAAACACGATTAGCAACGAAAACAAGATTAACTAGCCGATAAACGAGGTCAAGCTGGGTCGGAGTGTTACATCCTCCCCTACTTGAGAATCATTCCGTCCTCGGAATGCACGGTAACTCACTCATACCTGGGAAAACAAATCGGGGTACTGTCGTGCCATCTGCTCTTCTAACTCCCAAGTAGCCTCATCGGGACTGTGATGCTCCCAAAGCACTTTGACCCATCGAATTGTCCTGGTGCGGAGTATCTGCTCTCGGATTCCCACGATACGGAGCGGTCGCTCAACGTATGCAGCACTCGGCTGGATCTGAACCTCGTCGTAACGAATGACATGGGAGGGATCATGGACATATTTCCGAAGCATCGAAACATGAAAAACGTTGTGCACTCCTGAAAACATCTCGGGAAGCTCTAATCGATAGGCGAAATCGCCAATCCGACTCTTGATCTCGAACAGTCTGACATAGCGTGGAGCTAACTTGCCTTTCTGACCGAAACGGATTGTACCCTTCATCGGCGAGACCTTCAGAAAAACCCACTCGCCAACCTGAAACTCTAAGGGTCGTCTGCGGGTGTCTGCATAACTCTTCTGTCTCGACCGAGCAACTTTCAAGTTCTCAATGGCTTTCTGTACCTTCTCCGTAGTCTCGGCAATGATCGTCGGTCCGTGAAAACTGCGAGTTCCAACTTCTTCCCAACAAACCGGACTCCTACACTTCTTCCCGTACAATGCTTCGTATGGTGCCATCCCAATGCTCTCATGGAAGCTGTTGTTGTAGGCAAACTCGCACAACGATAAGTGAAGATCCCATTCTTTCTCGTAGCTCAACACGCTGACTCGCAACATATCCTCTAAAGTCTGGATAGTCCGCTCTGATTGCCCATCCGTCTGTGGGTGGTATGCTGTGCTGAAGCTCAACTTCGTACCCAAAGCCTCTTGGAAAGCTCTCCAGAAAGATGAAACAAAACGGCTGTCACGATCGGATACAATCGACACGGGGGTACCATGGAGCCTGACGATCTCATCCACGAACTTCCTAGCCATCTCTGAAAACGTCATACCCTTCCGGAAAGGAATGAAATGGGCTGACTTCGTCAATCGATCTACAATCACCCAAATGGCGTTGTTCTTCCTGCTCGTCGGCGGTAATCCGGAAACGAAGTCCATGGTGATGTGTTCCCACTTCCACTGCGGTATATGCAAAGGATGCAACGAGCCTGGCGGTCTCTGATGATCTGCCTTCACCTTCTGACATGTCAAACAGCGAGCAACAAAGCCTGCTACTTCTCTCTTCATGTTGTTCCACCAGAAGCGATCTTTGAGATTCCGAAACATCTTCGTGCTGCCTGGGTGCATCGCGTATCGGGCGTAATGCGCTTCGTTCATCAGTTTCTCCTTGAAATCATCAACTGCTGGCACGCACAACCTACTCCGAAAATAGAGTACACCATCCTCGAGTCTGAAATCGGGTCTGTCTCCAATGTGATCTCGAATGCGCTTCAAGGTTAGATCTTCAAATTGCCTGTCTTTAATCTGCTGAATCATCTCAGGCTGAAACACTGGCGTACTAGCCAAAGTCACGCACTCAGCCACTAGTTTTACTTCAACAGGGAGACCATGGAACTCTAAGAGGAAACTGCTCAATAGCTGCACTGACTCTGCTTTCCGACTGAGCGCATCTGCCACCACATTCCCCTTGCCTGACTGATATTTGATCGGGAAATCATAATCCTTAATAAGCTCAAGCCATCTCCGCTGTCTCATGTTCAGCTCCTGCTGTGTGAATAAGTACTGCAAACTGTGGTGATCAGAACGAACCTCAAACTGCACACCATACAAATAATGTCTCCACAGCTTCAACGCAAACACGATGGCTGCCAATTCCAAATCATGGGTGGCGTAATTCTTCTCATGTTCTCGCAACTGTCTCGATCCATAAGCAATAACCTTCCCGTGCTGCATCAACACACAACCTAGACCAACTCGAGAAGCGTCTGAATAAACCACGAATCCTTCACTACCATCTGGCAAGGCTAACACTGGGACCGTAGTCAATTCTCTTTCAAAGTCCGGAAACGGGCTTCACACTCCTCAGTCCAATCAAATGGTATATTCTTCCTGGTCAACTTCGTCAAAGGAGAAGAGATCTTAGCAAAGTCCTGGACAAATCGACGATAGTAACCTGCTAGACCAAGGAAACTGCGAACCTCTGTCACTGTCTTGGGGCTAGGCCAATTCACTACTGCCTCCACTTTAGATGGATCAACTGCCAATCCCTCTCGTGAAATGATATGACCTAAAAATGCCACCTGCTCAAGCCAAAAATCACACTTCGACAACTTAGCAAACAATCGATGTTCTCTCAACAACGACAAGGCTTTTCTCAAGTGCTCCCTATGCTCCTCTGCTGACTTAGAGTATATCAGGATATCATCAATAAACACAACTACGAACTGGTCCAAGAAAGGGGTAAAGATCTGATTCATCAAGGCCATGAACGCTGCAGGTGCATTGGTTAGTCCAAAAGGCATCACGAGGAATTCATAATGTCCATAACGAGTCCTGAAGGCAGTCTTAGGAATGTCGTCTTCTTTGACTCTCAACTGGTGATATCCAGACCTCAAATCAATCTTCGAGAAATATGCTGCACCCTGAAGTTGGTCAAACAATTCATCGATCCTGGGTAGGGGGTACTTGTTCTTGATAGTCACTTTGTTCAGCTGTCGGTAGTCTATGCACATCCGAAAAGTACCATCCTTCTTCTTGACAAACAAGACTGGTGCTCCCCAAGGTGAAACGCTCGGGCGAATGAAACCCTTATCCAAAAGCTCCTGCAATTGCTTCTTCAACTCTGCCAATTCTGCTGGTGCCATGCGATACGGAGCCTTGCTGATCGGTGCCGTGCCGGGAACAAGCTCAATGGCGAACTCCACATCTCGAACCGGGGGCAAGTCTGGCACATCGTCTGGAAAGACATCGGGAAAGTCACAGACCACCTGGATCTCACCTAGCTGCTTCATCTCCTTCTTCGCTGAGATAAAGGCAATGAAGCCTTCACACCCTCGGCGGATCAAGCGATCTGCCTTACACGCCGAGATCACACGTCTGGGGCATCTCTGCTGACTGCCCTCGAAACGGAAGCCTTTGCCTAAATCGAAGAAGATCGTCCTGTTGTAACAGTTAACACAGGCACGATATCGAGCGAGCCAATCCATACCAAGGATCACGTCGAAGTCCAGCATCGACAACAGGATCAAATCAACAGGTAACTGATGACCTGCAATCTGCACGTCGCAATGGGGGTAGTACATACTACACTCCACTCGCTTGTCAACTGGGGTGGATACAACCAGCACATATGGCAACGGCTTAGACGGCTGATGCAACCGCTCGGCGAAACGAGGTGCTACATAAGACCGTGTAGACCCCGAATCGAACAATGCTAATGCCTCGACGCGTGAAATCAAAACAGTACCTTCAACCACCTGTGGATCCTCGGCACTCTCATGGGTAGCAGCATACGCACGGGCTGTCTGGCGAGGCTGTCTCGAGCCTGAACGAGCTGACTGTGACTTGCTCGGAGCTGTAGGTGCACTGGGTCTGCTAGGAACTGCACCGGAAGTAGGACCAGATGGAGCTGCATCGGAGGCTCTATATCGAGGACAATTGGCGATCATATGCTCCCTCGAACCACAGATAAAACAAGCACCTGCCTTCCGCCAACACGCATCAGTCGCGTGGTTCTTGCCACAATGCCCACAAGTCACTCCAGTAGAACTAGAAGTACTCTGCTGGCCTTTGGTCTTCTTCTGTACTTGCCCTCGTGCACTGAAAGGCGGCTGTCGCTTGGGCTCAACGGCTCTCGCAGCTTGGTGGATGGCCTCGGCAGAATAGGCCCTATCCACTGCATCGTCAAACGTAGCCGGACGCTGAAACGCTGTCACGTGATGCATGTACCGGGGGTGCAAACCTTCGACAAACCTGTTCACCTTCCTCTCTTCAGTGCTGATCATGTCCGGAGCAAAATGCGACAACTGCATAAACTTGTTCACGTATTCTGTTACTGTCATCTGCTGCTGACGGAGAGCTAGGAACTCAACCTCCTTGGCTCGAAACACATGAGCCGGGATGAACTTCCTCCTGAACTGTTGCTTGAACATCTCCCACACCGTAGCACTAGGAATATCTCTGTAGGAGTCCTTCACGCTTTTCCACCAAGTTTTTGCGACGTCTCTCAACATAGAAGTTGCTAGCCCGACCTTCTGCCGGTTCGTGCACACGACGGTCTCAAAAGCATCCTCTGTTTGCTCCAACCACTGTTCTGCCTTCAATGGCTCTTCTGTCCCGAAAAACTCAATTACTCCTCGCTTGCGAAACTTGCCGTAGAGGGCATTCGGGTCACTCTCTCGAGGCTGCAAGATCACCTGTTGGTCTACATGTGACTGAACTGGGGCTTGACTTTGTCGGTCTAACATAGTGGTAACTTGTGCTTGCAAGTTCTGCATTGATTGCGATTGTGCTTGTAGAGACTGAAATAGCATAAGGATGCGTTCATCTGTGTTCTGTGTCTGTGGTGACGGTGCGGATCCGCTTTCATTATTTCCGGCGTTCTGCTGAGAACCGGAACCTGATGCCATCCTGAAAAAGGGAAAAGTCAGACACAAATACAAAACAAGTGCGCCCAACAAGCCCCAAAATCTAGAAAGATCACAAAGAGATAATCGTATCCTCACCACGAGCCTACATGCCTACATGCTTATCATCTAGAACAAGGAATGAGCAAGGAATGCTCTGATACCATACAATACGTATGTCACAACCCGAGCCCAGGGTTCGGGGGTTAGCAAAAGCCAAACCTAATGACACACGTACTCCCGTGCATGCACACGTAGACCGAATCTAAATGCACACGCACAAGGGAACATTCACACGTGCCAAGCAAGTACGCGGAAGCTGTAAATATCAGAAACATTAAACTAACAGTGCAAGAAAAGGATACCAAGAACAAACTGACATAATTACATATGAAAGTCTTACAAAAAGAACAAAATAATATCTACACTAATGACATGTCATGCCAAATACAAGTCTGAAAATCCACAAAACGAGACTCCAATGATGCATGCCAAGAACGCTCTCCCGTGGAGTGATCACATCCACTCCTCTAGGCCTGATGGGGCCCCGGGGGTCTCATCTGGAGTCTGGCCGACCTGCGGGGGTTCGGCAGGGGTATCTGGGCCTGCAACACCAAAAACAACCGTGAATATGAAGATTCAGCAAAGTATAAACCATAGCAAGTTAACACACGCTGTGTCTAATAGAATAAAGAACATCATGTGATTAAAGAAGGCATTTTCGTATACTAGGCTGTCATGCAAGAAAGAAATATGCTGAGTGAATCAATGAATACATGCTGTGTACATACTAGTGGCGACTACACTACCATATGCTCCCAAAAGAGGGATCTTATAACGTGCAAAGAACACCATTGTCCGGGCCAGGGTACAATGGGTCTCGGTTTCCTGGGGTCCGGTTCCCCAAGACATATCCATACTGCAGCAGGCCATATAAACTATACCAAATTCACCCCGTCGGGATCCTAAGGCTGAGGCTAAGTAGTGCCTGACTATACGGAGTCAATCATGAAAACCCTGAGGAGATCGTGACAACATATCATACGTGCGTATCTGTGAACATATTATACATGCATACTCAAGGTAAAGAACCACAATGTGAATATAACTGAACACAAGTAAACATGTTAGAGAGTTGAGATCACTAATCGAATGCAATATGTTGTGCAACAAATCATGCGAAATCGAATCATCTGTAATGACAAACCAATTCTAATCTAATTATCCGGTGTTTCTAACCGTGCATGATGATGTAGTTTTAAGTTATTCGATGCACCGTTGTCTAGTGTTGCATGGAATCGGGCGGTGCATGAAGTCCCTTAAACCAACACCCATGGGGAGGTGCTTAACATCCGGATAATGAACATGAATGATTCGCAGCCCTCGAGATCATTCACGCGTTGTATTACATTCCGTTAGGCAGGTCTAGGTGCTCTACATTCCATCATGAAGGCCATATCGGTCCTTTCCATTACACCTATCCTTGTTTTCTTTCATTAATCTAATGTGGATACGGCTTAGCCGTGTGTGTGCTACGGCTTAGCCGTGTGTGGTCTACGGCTTAGCCGTGGCTGGGCCGTAGAAAGTATGTCAATTGCTGACTCTCAGTTATTCCAGAAATTGCACCCTGTATTGATCTACGGCTGGGCCACGGCTGAGCTTCGGCTTAGCCGTAGGGCAATCCACGGCTTAGCCGTGCCCTAGCCGTAGAGGAAAACTGGGTTTTTCTCTTCTCTGGACTTTGAGCCGTAGGTGCTATACGGCTTAGCCGTACCTGCACGAAGTTAAATTCCTGAAACACATACAGAATGTCTGAAAACTCATCCAATTTGCAATTCTCAAATGGAGATAGACAAGTACTGAATCAATGAGTATCAAATGGGCTGTAAACACATGTTCCCATATCAATTCATGTAAAACCAACCAAATCAAATGCATACCAGCATGGGTTCTCAAAGTTATGGTTATACTTGCCTTAAATTGGAATTCAATTGCCCAACTGAAGTTCTTGGATCCAAACACAACCTAACACACATCAAACCACATGCATGCATGAGGATTGGAATGAAATCCACAACACAGACACAACATGCAAATGAGAACCAAGAAGGAGAAGAACTAGAGGGAAGAGATGAGAGAAAGATGGAAGAATGTCCACTCACCTCACATGCAAGGAACCAACCTTCCTCTTGATTGATCGATGGAGGAGAGAATTCAAGTGAAGGTCAAGCGAAGGAGGGAGAACTCCACGTGCAGTTGAGGAAGAAATGGGAGGAGGAACGTGAGTTGGTCGATGAGATGGGTTTATATAAGCAATGGGTTGTTCAATTTACAATAAGGGCCAAGTTAAAATTCTATTTGCAGTTTGAGTCAAATCCGAGTCCAATCGAAGCACACGACCTCGGTTGCAATTGACGTAGTTACGAAAGTTAACGAGCTCAACGAAAGACACGTGTTGACATCAAGATGATGCAAAAATGACCATGTCTTAGAAAAGCTAAAATTACGAAAAAGGGCTTGGTCTACTTAGTCCTGGTCAAACTCAACCCAACTACCTATCCATGACCCGTAACGAAAATAAAACACGAACAAAACACGATTAGCAACGAAAACAAGATTAACTAGCCGATAAACGAGGTCAAGCTGGGTCGGAGTGTTACATCCTCCCCTACTTGAGAATCATTCCGTCCTCGGAATGCACGGTAACTCACTCATACCTGGGAAAACAAATCGGGGTACTGTCGTGCCATCTGCTCTTCTAACTCCCAAGTAGCCTCATCGGGACTGTGATGCTCCCAAAGCACTTTGACCCATCGAATTGTCCTGGTGCGGAGTATCTGCTCTCGGATTCCCACGATACGGAGCGGTCGCTCAACGTATGCAGCACTCGGCTGGATCTGAACCTCGTCGTAACGAATGACATGGGAGGGATCATGGACATATTTCCGAAGCATCGAAACATGAAAAACGTTGTGCACTCCTGAAAACATCTCGGGAAGCTCTAATCGATAGGCGAAATCGCCAATCCGACTCTTGATCTCGAACAGTCTGACATAGCGTGGAGCTAACTTGCCTTTCTGACTGAAACGGAATGTACCCTTCATCGGCGAGACCTTCAGAAAAACCCACTCGCCAACCTGAAACTCTAAGGGTCGTCTGCGGGTGTCTGCATAACTCTTCTGTCTCGACCGAGCAACTTTCAAGTTCTCAATGGCTTTCTGTACCTTCTCCGTAGTCTCGGCAATGATCGTCGGTCCGTGAAAACTGCGAGTTCCAACTTCTTCCCAACAAACCGGACTCCTACACTTCTTCCCGTACAATGCTTCGTATGGTGCCATCCCAATGCTCTCATGGAAGCTGTTGTTGTAGGCAAACTCGCACAACGATAAGTGAAGATCCCATTCTTTCTCGTAGCTCAACACGCTGACTCGCAACATATCCTCTAAAGTCTGGATAGTCCGCTCTGATTGCCCATCCGTCTGTGGGTGGTATGCTGTGCTGAAGCTCAACTTCGTACCCAAAGCCTCTTGGAAAGCTCTCCAGAAAGATGAAACAAAACGGCTGTCACGATCGGATACAATCGACACGGGGGTACCATGGAGCCTGACGATCTCATCCACGAACTTCCTAGCCATCTCTGAAAACGTCATACCCTTCCGGAAAGGAATGAAATGGGCTGACTTCGTCAATCGATCTACAATCACCCAAATGGCGTTGTTCTTCCTGCTCGTCGGCGGTAATCCGGAAACGAAGTCCATGGTGATGTGTTCCCACTTCCACTGCGGTATATGCAAAGGATGCAACGAGCCTGGCGGTCTCTGATGATCTGCCTTCACCTTCTGACATGTCAAACAGCGAGCAACAAAGCCTGCTACTTCTCTCTTCATGTTGTTCCACCAGAAGCGATCTTTGAGATTCCGAAACATCTTCGTGCTGCCTGGGTGCATCGCGTATCGGGCGTAATGCGCTTCGTTCATCAGTTTCTCCTTGAAATCATCAACTGCTGGCACGCACAACCTACTCCGAAAATAGAGTACACCATCCTCGAGTCTGAAATCGGGTCTGTCTCCAATGTGATCTCGAATGCGCTTCAAGGTTAGATCTTCAAATTGCCTGTCTTTAATCTGCTGAATCATCTCAGGCTGAAATACTGGCGTACTAGCCAAAGTCACGCACTCAGCCACTAGTTTTACTTCAACAGGGAGACCATGGAACTCTAAGAGGAAACTGCTCAATAGCTGCACTGACTCTGCTTTCCGACTGAGCGCATCTGCCACCACATTCCCCTTGCCTGGCTGATATTTGATCGGGAAATCATAATCCTTAATAAGCTCAAGCCATCTCCGCTGTCTCATGTTCAGCTCCTGCTGTGTGAATAAGTACTGCAAACTGTGGTGATCAGAACGAACCTCAAACTGCACACCATACAAATAATGTCTCCACAGCTTCAACGCAAACACGATGGCTGCCAATTCCAAATCATGGGTGGCGTAATTCTTCTCATGTTCTCGCAACTGTCTCGATCCATAAGCAATAACCTTCCCGTGCTGCATCAACACACAACCTAGACCAACTCGAGAAGCGTCTGAATAAACCACGAATCCTTCACTACCATCTGGCAAGGCTAACACTGGGACCGTAGTCAATTCTCTTTCAAAGTCCGGAAACGGGTTTCACACTCCTCAGTCCAATCAAATGGTATATTCTTCCTGGTCAACTTCGTCAAAGGAGAAGAGATCTTAGCAAAGTCCTGGACAAATCGACGATAGTAACCTGCTAGACCAAGGAAACTGCGAACCTCTGTCACTGTCTTGGGGCTAGGCCAATTCACTACTGCCTCCACTTTAGATGGATCAACTGCCAATCCCTCTCGTGAAATGATATGACCTAAAAATGCCACCTGCTCAAGCCAAAAATCACACTTCGACAACTTAGCAAACAATCGATGTTCTCTCAACAACGACAAGGCTTTTCTCAAGTGCTCCCTATGCTCCTCTGCTGACTTAGAGTATATCAGGATATCATCAATAAACACAACTACGAACTGGTCCAAGAAAGGGGTAAAGATCTGATTCATCAAGGCCATGAACGCTGCAGGTGCATTGGTTAGTCCAAAAGGCATCACGAGGAATTCATAATGTCCATAACGAGTCCTGAAGGCAGTCTTAGGAATGTCGTCTTCTTTGACTCTCAACTGGTGATATCCAGACCTCAAATCAATCTTCGAGAAATATGCTGCACCCTGAAGTTGGTCAAACAATTCATCGATCCTGGGTAGGGGGTACTTGTTCTTGATAGTCACTTTGTTCAGCTGTCGGTAGTCTATGCACATCCGAAAAGTACCATCCTTCTTCTTGACAAACAAGACTGGTGCTCCCCAAGGTGAAACGCTCGGGCGAATGAAACCCTTATCCAAAAGCTCCTGCAATTGCTTCTTCAACTCTGCCAATTCTGCTGGTGCCATGCGATACGGAGCCTTGCTGATCGGTGCCGTGCCGGGAACAAGCTCAATGGCGAACTCCACATCTCGAACCGGGGGCAAGTCTGGCACATCGTCTGGAAAGACATCGGGAAAGTCACAGACCACCTGGATCTCACCTAGCTGCTTCATCTCCTTCTTCGCTGAGATAAAGGCAATGAAGCCTTCACACCCTCGGCGGATCAAGCGATCTGCCTTACACGCCGAGATCACACGTCTGGGGCATCTCTGCTGACTGCCCTCGAAACGGAAGCCTTTGCCTAAATCGAAGAAGATCGTCCTGTTGTAACAGTTAACACAGGCACGATATCGAGCGAGCCAATCCATACCAAGGATCACGTCGAAGTCCAGCATCGACAACAGGATCAAATCAACAGGTAACTGATGACCTGCAATCTGCACGTCGCAATGGGGGTAGTACATACTACACTCCACTCGCTTGTCAACTGGGGTGGATACAACCAGCACATATGGCAACGGCTTAGACGGCTGATGCAACCGCTCGGCGAAACGAGGTGCTACATAAGACCGTGTAGACCCCGAATCGAACAATGCTAATGCCTCGACGCGTGAAATCAAAACAGTACCTTCAACCACCTGTGGGTCCTCGGCACTCTCATGGGTAGCAGCATACACACGGGCTGTCTGGCGAGGCTGTCTCGAGCCTGAACGAGCTGACTGTGACTTGCTCGGAGCTGTAGGTGCACTGGGTCTGCTAGGAACTGCACCGGAAGTAGGACCAGATGGAGCTGCATCGGAGGCTCTATATCGAGGACAATTGGCGATCATATGCTCCCTCGAACCACAGATAAAACAAGCACCTGCCTTCCGCCAACACGCATCAGTCGCGTGGTTCTTGCCACAATGCCCACAAGTCACTCCAGTAGAACTAGAAGTACTCTGCTGGCCTTTGGTCTTCTTCTGTACTTGCCCTCGTGCACTGAAAGGCGGCTGTCGCTTGGGCTCAACGGCTCTCGCAGCTTGGTGGATGGCCTCGGCAGAATAGGCCCTATCCACTGCATCGTCAAACGTAGCCGGACGCTGAAACGCTGTCACGTGATGCATGTACCGGGGGTGCAAACCTTCGACAAACCTGTTCACCTTCCTCTCTTCAGTGCTGATCATGTCCGGAGCAAAATGCGACAACTGCATAAACTTGTTCACGTATTCTGTTACTGTCATCTGCTGCTGACGGAGAGCTAGGAACTCAACCTCCTTGGCTCGAAACACATGAGCCGGGATGAACTTCCTCCTGAACTGTTGCTTGAACATCTCCCACACCGTAGCACTAGGAATATCTCTGTAGGAGTCCTTCACGCTTTTCCACCAAGTTTTTGCGACGTCTCTCAACATAGAAGTTGCTAGCCCGACCTTCTGCCGGTTCGTGCACACGACGGTCTCAAAAGCATCCTCTGTTTGCTCCAACCACTGTTCTGCCTTCAATGGCTCTTCTGTCCCGAAAAACTCAATTACTCCTCGCTTGCGAAACTTGCCGTAGAGGGCATTCGGGTCACTCTCTCGAGGCTGCAAGATCACCTGTTGGTCTACATGTGATTGAACTGGGGCTTGACTTTGTCGGTCTAACATAGTGGTAACTTGTGCTTGCAAGTTCTGCATTGATTGCGATTGTGCTTGTAGAGACTGAAATAGCATAAGGATGCGTTCATCTGTGTTCTGTGTCTGTGGTGACGGTGCGGATCCGCTTTCATTATTTCCGGCGTTCTGCTGAGAACCGGAACCTGATGCCATCCTGAAAAAGGGAAAACTCAGACACAAATACAAAACAAGTGCGCCCAACAAGCCCCAAAATCTAGAAAGATCACAAAGAGATAATCGTATCCTCACCACGAGCCTACATACCTACATGCTTATCATCTAGAACAAGGAATGAGCAAGGAATGCTCTGATACCATACAATACGTATGTCACAACCCGAGCCCAGGGTTCGGGGGTTAGCAAAAGCCAAACCTAATGACACACGTACTCCCGTGCATGCACACGTAGACTGAGTCTAAATGCACACGCACAAGGGAACATTCACACGTGCCAAGCAAGTACGCGGAAGCTGTAAATATCAGAAACATTAAACTAACAGTGCAAGAAAAGGATACCAAGAACAAACTGACATAATTACATATGAAAGTCTTACAAAAAGAACAAAATAATATCTACACTAATGACATGTCATGCCAAATACAAGTCTGAAAATCCACAAAACGAGACTACCATGATGCATGCCAAGAACGCTCTCCCGTGGAGTGATCACATCCACTCCTCTAGGCCTGATGGGGCCCCGGGGGTCTCATCTGGAGTCTGGCCGACCTGCGGGGGTTCGGCAGGGGTATCTGGGCCTGCAACACCAAAAACAACCGTGAATATGAAGATTCAGCAAAGTATAAACCATAGCAAGTTAACACACGCTGTGTCTAATAGAATAAAGAACATCATGTGATTAAAGAAGGCATTTTCGTATACTAGGCTATCATGCAAGAAAGAAATATGCTGAGTGAATCAATGAATACATGCTGTGTACATACTAGTGGCGACTACATTACCATATGCTCCCAAAAGAGGGATCTTATAACGTGCAAAGAACACCATTGTCCGAGCCAGGGTACAATGGGTCTCGGTTTCCTGGGGTCCGGTTCCCCAAGACATATCCATACTGCAGCAGGCCATATAAACTATACCAAATTCACCCCGTCGGGATCCTAAGGCTGAGGCTAAGTAGTGCCTGACTATACGGAGTCAATCATGAAAACCCTGAGGAGATCGTGACAACATATCATACGTGCGTATCTGTGAACATATTATACATGCATACTCAAGGTAAAGAACCACAATGTGAATATAACTGAACACAAGTAAACATGTTAGAGAGTTGAGATCACTAATCGAATGCAATATGTTGTGCAACAAATCATGCGAAATCGAATCATCTGTAATGACAAACCAATTCTAATCTAATTATCCGGTGTTTCTAACCGTGCATGATGATGTAGTTTTAAGTTATTCGATGCACCGTTGTCTAGTGTTGCATGGAATCGGGCGGTGCATGAAGTCCCTTAAACCAACACCCATGGGGAGGTGCTTAACATCCGGATAATGAACATGAATGATTCGCAGCCCTCGAGATCATTCACGCGTTGTATCACATTCCGTTAGGCAGGTCTAGGTGCTCTACATTCCATCATGAAGGCCATATCGGTCCTTTCCATTACACCTATCCTTGTTTTCTTTCATTAATCTAATGTGGATACGGCTTAGCCGTGTGTGTGCTACGGCTTAGCCGTGTGTGGTCTACGGCTTAGCCGTGGCTGGGCCGTAGAAAGTATGTCAATTGCTGACTCTCAGTTATTCCAGAAATTGCACCCTGTATTGATCTACGGCTGGGCCACGGCTGAGCTTCGGCTTAGCCGTAGGGCAATCCACGGCTTAGCCGTGCCCTAGCCGTAGAGGAAAACTGGGTTTTTCTCTTCTCTCGACTTTGAGCCGTAGGTGCTATACGGCTTAACCGTACCTGCACGAAGTTAAATTCCTGAAACACATACAGAATGTCTGAAAACTCATCCAAATTGCAATTCTCAAATGGAGATAGACAAGTACTGAATCAATGAGTATCAAATGGGCTGTAAACACATGTTCCCATATCAATTCATGTAAAACCAACCAAATCAAATGCATACCAGCATGGGTTCTCAAAGTTATGGTTATACTTGCCTTAAATTGGAATTCAATTGCCCAACTGAAGTTCTTGGATCCAAACACAACCTAACACACATCAAACCACATGCATGCATGAGGATTGGAATGAAATCCACAACACAGACACAACATGCAAATGAGAACCAAGAAGGAGAAGAACTAGAGGGAAGAGATGAGAGAAAGATGGAAGAATGTCCACTCACCTCACATGTACGGAACCAACCTTCCTCTTGATTGATCGATGGAGGAGAGAATTCAAGTGAAGGTCAAGCGAAGGAGGGAGAACTCCACGTGCAGTTGAGGAAGAAATGGGAGGAGGAACGTGAGTTGGTCGATGAGATGGGTTTATATAAGCAATGGGTTGTTCAATTTACAATAAGGGCCAAGTTAAAATTCTATTTGCAGTTTGAGTCAAATCCGAGTCCAATCGAAGCACACGACCTCGGTTGCAATTGACGTAGTTACGAAAGTTAACGAGCTCAACGAAAGACACGTGTTGACATCAAGATGATGCAAAAATGACCATGTCTTAGAAAAGCTAAAATTACGAAAAAGGGCTTGGTCTACTTAGTCCTGGTCAAACTCAACCCAACTACCTATCCATGACCCGTAACGAAAATAAAACACGAACAAAACACGATTAGCAACGAAAACAAGATTAACTAGCCGATAAATGAGGTCAAGCTGGGTCGGAGTGTTACATCCTCCCCTACTTGAGAATCATTCCGTCCTCGGAATGCACGGTAACTCACTCATACCTGGGAAAACAAATCGGGGTACTGTCGTGCCATCTGCTCTTCTAACTCCCGAGTAGCCTCATCGGGACTGTGATGCTCCCAAAGCACTTTGACCCATCGAATTGTCCTGGTGCGGAGTATCTGTTCTCGGATTCCCACGATACAGAGCGGTCGCTCAACGTATGCAGCACTCGGCTGGATCTGAACCTCGTCGTAACGAATGACATGGGAGGGATCATGGACATATTTCCGAAGCATCGAAACATGAAAAACGTTGTGCACTCCTGAAAACATCTCGGGAAGCTCTAATCGATAGGCGAAATCGCCAATCCGACTCTTGATCTCGAACAGTCTGACATAGCGTGGAGCTAACTTGCCTTTCTGACTGAAACGGATTGTACCCTTCATCGGCGAGACCTTCAGAAAAACCCACTCGCCAACCTGAAACTCTAAGGGTCGTCTGCGGGTGTCTGCATAACTCTTCTGTCTCGACCGAGCAACTTTCAAGTTCTCAATGGCTTTCTGTACCTTCTCCGTAGTCTCGGCAATGATCGTCGGTCCGTGAAAACTGTGAGTTCCAACTTCTTCCCAATAAACCGGACTCCTACACTTCTTCCCGTACAATGCTTCGTATGGTGCCATCCCAATGCTCTCATGGAAGCTGTTGTTGTAGGCAAACTCGCACAACGATAAGTGAAGATCCCATTCTTTCTCGTAGCTCAACACGCTGACTCGCAACATATCTTCTAAAGTCTGGATAGTCCGCTCTGATTGCCCATCCGTCTGTGGGTGGTATGCTGTGCTGAAGCTCAACTTCGTACCCAAAGCCTCTTGGAAAGCTCTCCAGAAAGATGAAACAAAACGGCTGTCACGATCGGATACAATCGACACGGGGGTACCATGGAGCCTGACGATCTCATCCACGAACTTCCTAGCCATCTCTGAAAACGTCATACCCTTCCGGAAAGGAATGAAATGGGCTGACTTCGTCAATCGATCTACAATCACCCAAATGGCGTTGTTTTTCCTGCTCGTCGGCTGTAATCCGGAAACGAAGTCCATGGTGATGTGTTCCCACTTCCACTACGGTATATGCAAAGGATGCAACGAGCCTGGTGGTCTCTGATGATCTGCCTTCACCTTCTGACATGTCAAACAGCGAGCAACAAAGCCTGCTACTTCTCTCTTCATGTTGTTCCACCAGAAGCGATCTTTGAGATTCCGAAACATCTTCGTGCTGCCTGGGTGCATCGCGTATCGGGCGTAATGCGCTTCGTTCATCAGTTTCTCCTTGAAATCATCAACTGCTGGCACGCACAACCTACTCCGAAAATAGAGTACACCATCCTCGAGTCTGAAATCGGGTCTGTCTCCAATGTGATCTCGAATGCGCTTCAAGGTTAGATCTTCAAATTGCCTGTCTTTAATCTGCTGAATCATCTCAGGCTGAAACACTGGCGTACTAGCCAAAGTCACGCACTCAGCCACTAGTTTTACTTCAACAGGGAGACCATGGAACTCTAAGAGGAAACTGCTCAATAGCTGCACTGACTCTGCTTTCCGACTGAGCGCATCTGCCACCACATTCCCCTTGCCTGGCTGATATTTGATCGGGAAATCATAATCCTTAATAAGCTCAAGCCATCTCCGCTGTCTCATGTTCAGCTCCTGCTGTGTGAATAAGTACTGCAAACTGTGGTGATCAGAACGAACCTCAAACTGCACACCATACAAATAATGTCTCCACAGCTTCAACGCAAACACGATGGCTGCCAATTCCAAATCATGGGTGGCGTAATTCTTCTCATGTTCTCGCAACTGTCTCGATCCATAAGCAATAACCTTCCCGTGCTGCATCAACACACAACCTAGACCAACTCGAGAAGCGTCTGAATAAACCACGAATCCTTCACTACCATCTGGCAAGGCTAACACTGGGACCGTAGTCAATTCTCTTTCAAAGTCCGGAAACGGGTTTCACACTCCTCAGTCCAATCAAATGGTATATTCTTCCTGGTCAACTTCGTCAAAGGAGAAGAGATCTTAGCAAAGTCCTGGACAAATCGACGATAGTAACCTGCTAGACCAAGGAAACTGCGAACCTCTGTCACTGTCTTGGGGCTAGGCCAATTCACTACTGCCTCCACTTTAGATGGATCAACTGCCAATCCCTCTCGTGAAATGATATGACCTAAAAATGCCACCTGCTCAAGCCAAAAATCACACTTCGACAACTTAGCAAACAATCGATGTTCTCTCAACAACGACAAGGCTTTTCTCAAGTGCTCCCTATGCTCCTCTGCTGACTTAGAGTATATCAGGATATCATCAATAAACACAACTACGAACTGGTCCAAGAAAGGGGTAAAGATCTGATTCATCAAGGCCATGAACGCTGCAGGTGCATTGGTTAGTCCAAAAGGCATCACGAGGAATTCATAATGTCCATAACGAGTCCTGAAGGCAGTCTTAGGAATGTCGTCTTCTTTGACTCTCAACTGGTGATATCCAGACCTCAAATCAATCTTCGAGAAATATGCTGCACCCTGAAGTTGGTCAAACAATTCATCGATCCTGGGTAGGGGGTACTTGTTCTTGATAGTCACTTTGTTCAGCTGTCGGTAGTCTATGCACATCCGAAAAGTACCATCCTTCTTCTTGACAAACAAGACTGGTGCTCCCCAAGGTGAAACGCTCGGGCGAATGAAACCCTTATCCAAAAGCTCCTGCAATTGCTTCTTCAACTCTGCCAATTCTGCTGGTGCCATGCGATACGGAGCCTTGCTGATCGGTGCCGTGCCGGGAACAAGCTCAATGGCGAACTCCACATCTCGAACCGGGGGCAAGTCTGGCACATCGTCTGGAAAGACATCGGGAAAGTCACAGACCACCTGGATCTCACCTAGCTGCTTCATCTCCTTCTTCGCTGAGATAAAGGCAATGAAGCCTTCACACCCTCGGCGGATCAAGCGATCTGCCTTACACGCCGAGATCACACGTCTGGGGCATCTCTGCTGACTGCCCTCGAAACGGAAGCCTTTGCCTAAATCGAAGAAGATCGTCCTGTTGTAACAGTTAACACAGGCACGATATCGAGCGAGCCAATCCATACCAAGGATCACGTCGAAGTCCAGCATCGACAACAGGATCAAATCAACAGGTAACTGATGACCTGCAATCTGCACGTCGCAATGGGGGTAGTACATACTACACTCCACTCGCTTGTCAACTGGGGTGGATACAACCAGCACATATGGCAACGGCTTAGACGGCTGATGCAACCGCTCGGCGAAACGAGGTGCTACATAAGACCGTGTAGACCCCGAATCGAACAATGCTAATGCCTCGACGCGTGAAATCAAAACAGTACCTTCAACCACCTGTGGGTCCTCGGCACTCTCATGGGTAGCAGCATACACACGGGCTGTCTGGCGAGGCTGTCTCGAGCCTGAACGAGCTGACTGTGACTTGCTCGGAGCTGTAGGTGCACTGGGTCTGCTAGGAACTGCACCGGAAGTAGGACCAGATGGAGCTGCATCGGAGGCTCTATATCGAGGACAATTGGCGATCATATGCTCCCTCGAACCACAGATAAAACAAGCACCTGCCTTCCGCCAACACGCATCAGTCGCGTGGTTCTTGCCACAATGCCCACAAGTCACTCCAGTAGAACTAGAAGTACTCTGCTGGCCTTTGGTCTTCTTCTGTACTTGCCCTCGTGCACTGAAAGGCGGCTGTCGCTTGGGCTCAACGGCTCTCGCAGCTTGGTGGATGGCCTCGGCAGAATAGGCCCTATCCACTGCATCGTCAAACGTAGCCGGACGCTGAAACGCTGTCACGTGATGCATGTACCGGGGGTGCAAACCTTCGACAAACCTGTTCACCTTCCTCTCTTCAGTGCTGATCATGTCCGGAGCAAAATGCGACAACTGCATAAACTTGTTCACGTATTCTGTTACTGTCATCTGCTGCTGACGGAGAGCTAGGAACTCAACCTCCTTGGCTCGAAACACATGAGCCGGGATGAACTTCCTCCTGAACTGTTGCTTGAACATCTCCCACACCGTAGCACTAGGAATATCTCTGTAGGAGTCCTTCACGCTTTTCCACCAAGTTTTTGCGACGTCTCTCAACATAGAAGTTGCTAGCCCGACCTTCTGCCGGTTCGTGCACACGACGGTCTCAAAAGCATCCTCTGTTTGCTCCAACCACTGTTCTGCCTTCAATGGCTCTTCTGTCCCGAAAAACTCAATTACTCCTCGCTTGCGAAACTTGCCGTAGAGGGCATTCGGGTCACTCTCTCGAGGCTGCAAGATCACCTGTTGGTCTACATGTGATTGAACTGGGGCTTGACTTTGTCGGTCTAACATAGTGGTAACTTGTGCTTGCAAGTTCTGCATTGATTGCGATTGTGCTTGTAGAGACTGAAATAGCATAAGGATGCGTTCATCTGTGTTCTGTGTCTGTGGTGACGGTGCGGATCCGCTTTCATTATTTCCGGCGTTCTGCTGAGAACCGGAACCTGATGCCATCCTGAAAAAGGGAAAAGTCAGACACAAATACAAAACAAGTGCGCCCAACAAGCCCCAAAATCTAGAAAGATCACAAAGAGATAATCGTATCCTCACCACGAGCCTACATGCCTACATGCTTATCATCTAGAACAAGGAATGAGCAAGGAATGCTCTGATACCATACAATACGTATGTCACAACCCGAGCCCAGGGTTCGGGGGTTAGCAAAAGCCAAACCTAATGACACACGTACTCCCGTGCATGCACACGTAGACTGAGTCTAAATGCACACGCACAAGGGAACATTCACACGTGCCAAGCAAGTACGCGGAAGCTGTAAATATCAGAAACATTAAACTAACAGTGCAAGAAAAGGATACCAAGAACAAACTGACATAATTACATATGAAAGTCTTACAAAAAGAACAAAATAATATCTACACTAATGACATGTCATGCCAAATACAAGTCTGAAAATCCACAAAACGAGACTACCATGATGCATGCCAAGAACGCTCTCCCGTGGAGTGATCACATCCACTCCTCTAGGCCTGATGGGGCCCCGGGGGTCTCATCTGGAGTCTGGCCGACCTGCGGGGGTTCGGCAGGGGTATCTGGGCCTGCAACACCAAAAACAACCGTGAATATGAAGATTCAGCAAAGTATAAACCATAGCAAGTTAACACACGCTGTGTCTAATAGAATAAAGAACATCATGTGATTAAAGAAGGCATTTTCGTATACTAGGCTATCATGCAAGAAAGAAATATGCTGAGTGAATCAATGAATACATGCTGTGTACATACTAGTGGCGACTACATTACCATATGCTCCCAAAAGAGGGATCTTATAACGTACAAAGAACACCATTGTCCGAGCCAGGGTACAATGGGTCTCGGTTTCCTGGGGTCCGGTTCCCCAAGACATATCCATACTGCAGCAGGCCATATAAACTATACCAAATTCACCCCGTCGGGATCCTAAGGCTGAGGCTAAGTAGTGCCTGACTATACGGAGTCAATCATGAAAACCCTGAGGAGATCGTGACAACATATCATACGTGCGTATCTGTGAACATATTATACATGCATACTCAAGGTAAAGAACCACAATGTGAATATAACTGAACACAAGTAAACATGTTAGAGAGTTGAGATCACTAATCGAATGCAATATGTTGTGCAACAAATCATGCGAAATCGAATCATCTGTAATGACAAACCAATTCTAATCTAATTATCCGGTGTTTCTAACCGTGCATGATGATGTAGTTTTAAGTTATTCGATGCACCGTTGTCTAGTGTTGCATGGAATCGGGCGGTGCATGAAGTCCCTTAAACCAACACCCATGGGGAGGTGCTTAACATCCGGATAATGAACATGAATGATTCGCAGCCCTCGAGATCATTCACGCGTTGTATCACATTCCGTTAGGCAGGTCTAGGTGCTCTACATTCCATCATGAAGGCCATATCGGTCCTTTCCATTACACCTATCCTTGTTTTCTTTCATTAATCTAATGTGGATACGGCTTAGCCGTGTGTGTGCTACGGCTTAGCCGTGTGTGGTCTACGGCTTAGCCGTGGCTGGGCCGTAGAAAGTATGTCAATTGCTGACTCTCAGTTATTCCAGAAATTGCACCCTGTATTGATCTACGGCTGGGCCACGGCTGAGCTTCGGCTTAGCCGTAGGGCAATCCACGGCTTAGCCGTGCCCTAGCCGTAGAGGAAAACTGGGTTTTTCTCTTCTCTCGACTTTGAGCCGTAGGTGCTATACGGCTTAACCGTACCTGCACGAAGTTAAATTCCTGAAACACATACAGAACGTCTGAAAACTCATCCAAATTGCAATTCTCAAATGGAGATAGACAAGTACTGAATCAATGAGTATCAAATGGGCTGTAAACACATGTTCCCATATCAATTCATGTAAAACCAACCAAATCAAATGCATACCAGCATGGGTTCTCAAAGTTATGGTTATACTTGCCTTAAATTGGAATTCAATTGCCCAACTGAAGTTCTTGGATCCAAACACAACCTAACACACATCAAACCACATGCATGCATGAGGATTGGAATGAAATCCACAACACAGACACAACATGCAAATGAGAACCAAGAAGGAGAAGAACTAGAGGGAAGAGATGAGAGAAAGATGGAAGAATGTCCACTCACCTCACATGTACGGAACCAACCTTCCTCTTGATTGATCGATGGAGGAGAGAATTCAAGTGAAGGTCAAGCGAAGGAGGGAGAACTCCACGTGCAGTTGAGGAAGAAATGGGAGGAGGAACGTGAGTTGGTCGATGAGATGGGTTTATATAAGCAATGGGTTGTTCAATTTACAATAAGGGCCAAGTTAAAATTCTATTTGCAGTTTGAGTCAAATCCGAGTCCAATCGAAGCACACGACCTCGGTTGCAATTGACGTAGTTACGAAAGTTAACGAGCTCAACGAAAGACACGTGTTGACATCAAGATGATGCAAAAATGACCATGTCTTAGAAAAGCTAAAATTACGAAAAAGGGCTTGGTCTACTTAGTCCTGGTCAAACTCAACCCAACTACCTATCCATGACCCGTAACGAAAATAAAACACGAACAAAACACGATTAGCAACGAAAACAAGATTAACTAGCCGATAAATGAGGTCAAGCTGGGTCGGAGTGTTACATCCTCCCCTACTTGAGAATCATTCCGTCCTCGGAATGCACGGTAACTCACTCATACCTGGGAAAACAAATCGGGGTACTGTCGTGCCATCTGCTCTTCTAACTCCCGAGTAGCCTCATCGGGACTGTGATGCTCCCAAAGCACTTTGACCCACCGAATTGTCCTGGTGCGGAGTATCTGTTCTCGGATTCCCACGATACGGAGCGGTCGCTCAACGTATGCAGCACTCGGCTGGATCTGAACCTCGTCGTAACGAATGACATGGGAGGGATCATGGACATATTTCCGAAGCATCGAAACATGAAAAACGTTGTGCACTCCTGAAAACATCTCGGGAAGCTCTAATCGATAGGCGAAATCGCCAATCCGACTCTTGATCTCGAACAGTCTGACATAGCGTGGAGCTAACTTGCCTTTCTGACTGAAACGGATTGTACCCTTCATCGGCGAGACCTTCAGAAAAACCCACTCGCCAACCTGAAACTCTAAGGGTCGTCTGCGGGTGTCTGCATAACTCTTCTGTCTCGACCGAGCAACTTTCAAGTTCTCAATGGCTTTCTGTACCTTCTCCGTAGTCTCGGCAATGATCGTCGGTCCGTGAAAACTGCGAGTTCCAACTTCTTCCCAACAAACCGGACTCCTACACTTCTTCCCGTACAATGCTTCGTATGGTGCCATCCCAATGCTCTCATGGAAGCTGTTGTTGTAGGCAAACTCGCACAACGATAAGTGAAGATCCCATTCTTTCTCGTAGCTCAACACGCTGACTCGCAACATATCTTCTAAAGTCTGGATAGTCCGCTCTGATTGCCCATCCGTCTGTGGGTGGTATGCTGTGCTGAAGCTCAACTTCGTACCCAAAGCCTCTTGGAAAGCTCTCCAGAAAGATGAAACAAAACGGCTGTCACGATCGGATACAATCGACACGGGGGTACCATGGAGCCTGACGATCTCATCCACGAACTTCCTAGCCATCTCTGAAAACGTCATACCCTTCCGGAAAGGAATGAAATGGGCTGACTTCGTCAATCGATCTACAATCACCCAAATGGCGTTGTTTTTCCTGCTCGTCGGCTGTAATCCGGAAACGAAGTCCATGGTGATGTGTTCCCACTTCCACTACGGTATATGCAAAGGATGCAACGAGCCTGGTGGTCTCTGATGATCTGCCTTCACCTTCTGACATGTCAAACAGCGAGCAACAAAGCCTGCTACTTCTCTCTTCATGTTGTTCCACCAGAAGCGATCTTTGAGATTCCGAAACATCTTCGTGCTGCCTGGGTGCATCGCGTATCGGGCGTAATGCGCTTCGTTCATCAGTTTCTCCTTGAAATCATCAACTGCTGGCACGCACAACCTACTCCGAAAATAGAGTACACCATCCTCGAGTCTGAAATCGGGTCTGTCTCCAATGTGATCTCGAATGCGCTTCAAGGTTAGATCTTCAAATTGCCTGTCTTTAATCTGCTGAATCATCTCAGGCTGAAACACTGGCGTACTAGCCAAAGTCACGCACTCAGCCACTAGTTTTACTTCAACAGGGAGACCATGGAACTCTAAGAGGAAACTGCTCAATAGCTGCACTGACTCTGCTTTCCGACTGAGCGCATCTGCCACCACATTCCCCTTGCCTGGCTGATATTTGATCGGGAAATCATAATCCTTAATAAGCTCAAGCCATCTCCGCTGTCTCATGTTCAGCTCCTGCTGTGTGAATAAGTACTGCAAACTGTGGTGATCAGAACGAACCTCAAACTGCACACCATACAAATAATGTCTCCACAGCTTCAACGCAAACACGATGGCTGCCAATTCCAAATCATGGGTGGCGTAATTCTTCTCATGTTCTCGCAACTGTCTCGATCCATAAGCAATAACCTTCCCGTGCTGCATCAACACACAACCTAGACCAACTCGAGAAGCGTCTGAATAAACCACGAATCCTTCACTACCATCTGGCAAGGCTAACACTGGGACCGTAGTCAACTTCTCTTTCAAAGTCCGGAAACGGGCTTCACACTCCTCAGTCCAATCAAATGGTATATTCTTCCTGGTCAACTTCGTCAAAGGAGAAGAGATCTTAGCAAAGTCCTGGACAAATCGACGTTAGTAACCTGCTAGACCAAGGAAACTGCGAACCTCTGTCACTGTCTTGGGGCTAGGCCAATTCACTACTGCCTCCACTTTAGGTGGATCAACTGCCAATCCCTCTCGTGAAATGATATGACCTAAAAATGCCACCTGCTCAAGCCAAAAATCACACTTCGACAACTTAGCAAACAATCGATGTTCTCTCAACAACGACAAGGCTTTTCTCAAGTGCTCCCTATGCTCCTCTGCTGACTTAGAGTATATCAGGATATCATCAATAAACACAACTACGAACTGGTCCAAGAAAGGGGTAAAGATCTGATTCATCAAGGCCATGAACGCTGCAGGTGCATTGGTTAGTCCAAAAGGCATCACGAGGAATTCATAATGTCCATAACGAGTCCTGAAGGCAGTCTTAGGAATGTCGTCTTCTTTGACTCTCAACTGGTGATATCCAGACCTCAAATCAATCTTCGAGAAATATGCTGCACCCTGAAGTTGGTCAAACAATTCATCGATCCTGGGTAGGGGGTACTTGTTCTTGATAGTCACTTTGTTCAGCTGTCGGTAGTCTATGCACATCCGAAAAGTACCATCCTTCTTCTTGACAAACAAGACTGGTGCTCCCCAAGGTGAAACGCTCGGGCGAATGAAACCCTTATCCAAAAGCTCCTGCAATTGCTTCTTCAACTCTGCCAATTCTGCTGGTGCCATGCGATACGGAGCCTTGCTGATCGGTGCCGTGCCGGGAACAAGCTCAATGGCGAACTCCACATCTCGAACCGGGGGCAAGTCTGGCACATCGTCTGGAAAGACATCGGGAAAGTCACAGACCACCTGGATCTCACCTAGCCGCTTCATCTCCTTCTTCGCTGAGATAAAGGCAATGAAGCCTTCACACCCTCGGCGGATCAAGCGATCTGCCTTACACGCCGAGATCACACGTCTGGGGCATCTCTGCTGACTGCCCTCGAAACGGAAGCCTTTGCCTAAATCGAAGAAGATCGTCCTGTTGTAACAGTTAACACAGGCACGATATCGAGCGAGCCAATCCATACCAAGGATCACGTCGAAGTCCAGCATCGACAACAGGATCAAATCAACAGGTAACTGATGACCTGCAATCTGCACGTCGCAATGGGGGTAGTACATACTACACTCCACTCGCTTGTCAACTGGGGTGGATACAACCAGCACATATGGCAACGGCTTAGACGGCTGATGCAACCGCTCGGCGAAACGAGGTGCTACATAAGACCGTGTAGACCCCGAATCGAACAATGCTAATGCCTCGACGCGTGAAATCAAAACAGTACCTTCAACCACCTGTGGATCCTCGGCACTCTCATGGGTAGCAGCATACGCACGGGCTGTCTGGCGAGGCTGTCTCGAGCCTGAACGAGCTGACTGTGACTTGCTCGGAGCTGTAGGTGCACTGGGTCTGCTAGGAACTGCACCGGAAGTAGGACCAGATGGAGCTGCATCGGAGGCTCTATATCGAGGACAATTGGCGATCATATGCTCCCTCGAACCACAGATAAAACAAGCACCTGCCTTCCGCCAACACGCATCAGTCGCGTGGTTCTTGCCACAATGCCCACAAGTCACTCCAGTAGAACTAGAAGTACTCTGCTGGCCTTTGGTCTTCTTCTGTACTTGCCCTCGTGCACTGAAAGGCGGCTGTCGCTTGGGCTCAACGGCTCTCGCAGCTTGGTGGATGGCCTCGGCAGAATAGGCCCTATCCACTGCATCGTCAAACGTAGCCGGACGCTGAAACGCTGTCACGTGATGCATGTACCGGGGGTGCAAACCTTCGACAAACCTGTTCACCTTCCTCTCTTCAGTGCTGATCATGTCCGGAGCAAAATGCGACAACTGCATAAACTTGTTCACGTATTCTGTTACTGTCATCTGCTGCTGACGGAGAGCTAGGAACTCAACCTCCTTGGCTCGAAACACATGAGCCGGGATGAACTTCCTCCTGAACTGTTGCTTGAACATCTCCCACACCGTAGCACTAGGAATATCTCTGTAGGAGTCCTTCACGCTTTTCCACCAAGTTTTTGCGACGTCTCTCAACATAGAAGTTGCTAGCCCGACCTTCTGCCGGTTCGTGCACACGACGGTCTCAAAAGCATCCTCTGTTTGCTCCAACCACTGTTCTGCCTTCAATGGCTCTTCTGTCCCGAAAAACTCAATTACTCCTCGCTTGCGAAACTTGCCGTAGAGGGCATTCGGGTCACTCTCTCGAGGCTGCAAGATCACCTGTTGGTCTACATGTGACTGAACTGGGGCTTGACTTTGTCGGTCTAACATAGTGGTAACTTGTGCTTGCAAGTTCTGCATTGATTGCGATTGTGCTTGTAGAGACTGAAATAGCATAAGGATGCGTTCATCTGTGTTCTGTGTCTGTGGTGACGGTGCGGATCCGCTTTCATTATTTCCGGCGTTCTGCTGAGAACCGGAACCTGATGCCATCCTGAAAAAGGGAAAAGTCAGACACAAATACAAAACAAGTGCGCCCAACAAGCCCCAAAATCTAGAAAGATCACAAAGAGATAATCGTATCCTCACCACGAGCCTACATGCCTACATGCTTATCATCTAGAACAAGGAATGAGCAAGGAATGCTCTGATACCATACAATACGTATGTCACAACCCGAGCCCAGGGTTCGGGGGTTAGCAAAAGCCAAACCTAATGACACACGTACTCCCGTGCATGCACACGTAGACTGAGTCTAAATGCACACGCACAAGGGAACATTCACACGTGCCAAGCAAGTACGCGGAAGCTGTAAATATCAGAAACATTAAACTAACAGTGCAAGAAAAGGATACCAAGAACAAACTGACATAATTACATATGAAAGTCTTACAAAAAGAACAAAATAATATCTACACTAATGACATGTCATGCCAAATACAAGTCTGAAAATCCACAAAACGAGACTACCATGATGCATGCCAAGAACGCTCTCCCGTGGAGTGATCACATCCACTCCTCTAGGCCTGATGGGGCCCCGGGGGTCTCATCTGGAGTCTGGCCGACCTGCGGGGGTTCGGCAGGGGTATCTGGGCCTGCAACACCAAAAACAACCGTGAATATGAAGATTCAGCAAAGTATAAACCATAGCAAGTTAACACACGCTGTGTCTAATAGAATAAAGAACATCATGTGATTAAAGAAGGCATTTTCGTATACTAGGCTATCATGCAAGAAAGAAATATGCTGAGTGAATCAATGAATACATGCTGTGTACATACTAGTGGCGACTACATTACCATATGCTCCCAAAAGAGGGATCTTATAACGTGCAAAGAACACCATTGTCCGAGCCAGGGTACAATGGGTCTCGGTTTCCTGGGGTCCGGTTCCCCAAGACATATCCATACTGCAGCAGGCCATATAAACTATACCAAATTCACCCCGTCGGGATCCTAAGGCTGAGGCTAAGTAGTGCCTGACTATACGGAGTCAATCATGAAAACCCTGAGGAGATCGTGACAACATATCATACGTGCGTATCTGTGAACATATTATACATGCATACTCAAGGTAAAGAACCACAATGTGAATATAACTGAACACAAGTAAACATGTTAGAGAGTTGAGATCACTAATCGAATGCAATATGTTGTGCAACAAATCATGCGAAATCGAATCATCTGTAATGACAAACCAATTCTAATCTAATTATCCGGTGTTTCTAACCGTGCATGATGATGTAGTTTTAAGTTATTCGATGCACCGTTGTCTAGTGTTGCATGGAATCGGGCGGTGCATGAAGTCCCTTAAACCAACACCCATGGGGAGGTGCTTAACATCCGGATAATGAACATGAATGATTCGCAGCCCTCGAGATCATTCACGCGTTGTATCACATTCCGTTAGGCAGGTCTAGGTGCTCTACATTCCATCATGAAGGCCATATCGGTCCTTTCCATTACACCTATCCTTGTTTTCTTTCATTAATCTAATGTGGATACGGCTTAGCCGTGTGTGTGCTACGGCTTAGCCGTGTGTGGTCTACGGCTTAGCCGTGGCTGGGCCGTAGAAAGTATGTCAATTGCTGACTCTCAGTTATTCCAGAAATTGCACCCTGTATTGATCTACGGCTGGGCCACGGCTGAGCTTCGGCTTAGCCGTAGGGCAATCCACGGCTTAGCCGTGCCCTAGCCGTAGAGGAAAACTGGGTTTTTCTCTTCTCTCGACTTTGAGCCGTAGGTGCTATACGGCTTAACCGTACCTGCACGAAGTTAAATTCCTGAAACACATACAGAACGTCTGAAAACTCATCCAAATTGCAATTCTCAAATGGAGATAGACAAGTACTGAATCAATGAGTATCAAATGGGCTGTAAACACATGTTCCCATATCAATTCATGTAAAACCAACCAAATCAAATGCATACCAGCATGGGTTCTCAAAGTTATGGTTATACTTGCCTTAAATTGGAATTCAATTGCCCAACTGAAGTTCTTGGATCCAAACACAACCTAACACACATCAAACCACATGCATGCATGAGGATTGGAATGAAATCCACAACACAGACACAACATGCAAATGAGAACCAAGAAGGAGAAGAACTAGAGGGAAGAGATGAGAGAAAGATGGAAGAATGTCCACTCACCTCACATGTACGGAACCAACCTTCCTCTTGATTGATCGATGGAGGAGAGAATTCAAGTGAAGGTCAAGCGAAGGAGGGAGAACTCCACGTGCAGTTGAGGAAGAAATGGGAGGAGGAACGTGAGTTGGTCGATGAGATGGGTTTATATAAGCAATGGGTTGTTCAATTTACAATAAGGGCCAAGTTAAAATTCTATTTGCAGTTTGAGTCAAATCCGAGTCCAATCGAAGCACACGACCTCGGTTGCAATTGACGTAGTTACGAAAGTTAACGAGCTCAACGAAAGACACGTGTTGACATCAAGATGATGCAAAAATGACCATGTCTTAGAAAAGCTAAAATTACGAAAAAGGGCTTGGTCTACTTAGTCCTGGTCAAACTCAACCCAACTACCTATCCATGACCCGTAACGAAAATAAAACACGAACAAAACACGATTAGCAACGAAAACAAGATTAACTAGCCGATAAATGAGGTCAAGCTGGGTCGGAGTGTTACATCCTCCCCTACTTGAGAATCATTCCGTCCTCGGAATGCACGGTAACTCACTCATACCTGGGAAAACAAATCGGGGTACTGTCGTGCCATCTGCTCTTCTAACTCCCGAGTAGCCTCATCGGGACTGTGATGCTCCCAAAGCACTTTGACCCATCGAATTGTCCTGGTGCGGAGTATCTGTTCTCGGATTCCCACGATACGGAGCGGTCGCTCAACGTATGCAGCACTCGGCTGGATCTGAACCTCGTCGTAACGAATGACATGGGAGGGATCATGGACATATTTCCGAAGCATCGAAACATGAAAAACGTTGTGCACTCCTGAAAACATCTCGGGAAGCTCTAATCGATAGGCGAAATCGCCAATCCGACTCTTGATCTCGAACAGTCTGACATAGCGTGGAGCTAACTTGCCTTTCTGACTGAAACGGATTGTACCCTTCATCGGCGAGACCTTCAGAAAAACCCACTCGCCAACCTGAAACTCTAAGGGTCGTCTGCGGGTGTCTGCATAACTCTTCTGTCTCGACCGAGCAACTTTCAAGTTCTCAATGGCTTTCTGTACCTTCTCCGTAGTCTCGGCAATGATCGTCGGTCCGTGAAAACTGCGAGTTCCAACTTCTTCCCAACAAACCGGACTCCTACACTTCTTCCCGTACAATGCTTCGTATGGTGCCATCCCAATGCTCTCATGGAAGCTGTTGTTGTAGGCAAACTCGCACAACGATAAGTGAAGATCCCATTCTTTCTCGTAGCTCAACACGCTGACTCGCAACATATCTTCTAAAGTCTGGATAGTCCGCTCTGATTGCCCATCCGTCTGTGGGTGGTATGCTGTGCTGAAGCTCAACTTCGTACCCAAAGCCTCTTGGAAAGCTCTCCAGAAAGATGAAACAAAACGGCTGTCACGATCGGATACAATCGACACGGGGGTACCATGGAGCCTGACGATCTCATCCACGAACTTCCTAGCCATCTCTGAAAACGTCATACCCTTCCGGAAAGGAATGAAATGGGCTGACTTCGTCAATCGATCTACAATCACCCAAATGGCGTTGTTTTTCCTGCTCGTCGGCTGTAATCCGGAAACGAAGTCCATGGTGATGTGTTCCCACTTCCACTACGGTATATGCAAAGGATGCAACGAGCCTGGTGGTCTCTGATGATCTGCCTTCACCTTCTGACATGTCAAACAGCGAGCAACAAAGCCTGCTACTTCTCTCTTCATGTTGTTCCACCAGAAGCGATCTTTGAGATTCCGAAACATCTTCGTGCTGCCTGGGTGCATCGCGTATCGGGCGTAATGCGCTTCGTTCATCAGTTTCTCCTTGAAATCATCAACTGCTGGCACGCACAACCTACTCCGAAAATAGAGTACACCATCCTCGAGTCTGAAATCGGGTCTGTCTCCAATGTGATCTCGAATGCGCTTCAAGGTTAGATCTTCAAATTGCCTGTCTTTAATCTGCTGAATCATCTCAGGCTGAAACACTGGCGTACTAGCCAAAGTCACGCACTCAGCCACTAGTTTTACTTCAACAGGGAGACCATGGAACTCTAAGAGGAAACTGCTCAATAGCTGCACTGACTCTGCTTTCCGACTGAGCGCATCTGCCACCACATTCCCCTTGCCTGGCTGATATTTGATCGGGAAATCATAATCCTTAATAAGCTCAAGCCATCTCCGCTGTCTCATGTTCAGCTCCTGCTGTGTGAATAAGTACTGCAAACTGTGGTGATCAGAACGAACCTCAAACTGCACACCATACAAATAATGTCTCCACAGCTTCAACGCAAACACGATGGCTGCCAATTCCAAATCATGGGTGGCGTAATTCTTCTCATGTTCTCGCAACTGTCTCGATCCATAAGCAATAACCTTCCCGTGCTGCATCAACACACAACCTAGACCAACTCGAGAAGCGTCTGAATAAACCACGAATCCTTCACTACCATCTGGCAAGGCTAACACTGGGACCGTAGTCAACTTCTCTTTCAAAGTCCGGAAACGGGCTTCACACTCCTCAGTCCAATCAAATGGTATATTCTTCCTGGTCAACTTCGTCAAAGGAGAAGAGATCTTAGCAAAGTCCTGGACAAATCGACGTTAGTAACCTGCTAGACCAAGGAAACTGCGAACCTCTGTCACTGTCTTGGGGCTAGGCCAATTCACTACTGCCTCCACTTTAGGTGGATCAACTGCCAATCCCTCTCGTGAAATGATATGACCTAAAAATGCCACCTGCTCAAGCCAAAAATCACACTTCGACAACTTAGCAAACAATCGATGTTCTCTCAACAACGACAAGGCTTTTCTCAAGTGCTCCCTATGCTCCTCTGCTGACTTAGAGTATATCAGGATATCATCAATAAACACAACTACGAACTGGTCCAAGAAAGGGGTAAAGATCTGATTCATCAAGGCCATGAACGCTGCAGGTGCATTGGTTAGTCCAAAAGGCATCACGAGGAATTCATAATGTCCATAACGAGTCCTGAAGGCAGTCTTAGGAATGTCGTCTTCTTTGACTCTCAACTGGTGATATCCAGACCTCAAATCAATCTTCGAGAAATATGCTGCACCCTGAAGTTGGTCAAACAATTCATCGATCCTGGGTAGGGGGTACTTGTTCTTGATAGTCACTTTGTTCAGCTGTCGGTAGTCTATGCACATCCGAAAAGTACCATCCTTCTTCTTGACAAACAAGACTGGTGCTCCCCAAGGTGAAACGCTCGGGCGAATGAAACCCTTATCCAAAAGCTCCTGCAATTGCTTCTTCAACTCTGCCAATTCTGCTGGTGCCATGCGATACGGAGCCTTGCTGATCGGTGCCGTGCCGGGAACAAGCTCAATGGCGAACTCCACATCTCGAACCGGGGGCAAGTCTGGCACATCGTCTGGAAAGACATCGGGAAAGTCACAGACCACCTGGATCTCACCTAGCCGCTTCATCTCCTTCTTCGCTGAGATAAAGGCAATGAAGCCTTCACACCCTCGGCGGATCAAGCGATCTGCCTTACACGCCGAGATCACACGTCTGGGGCATCTCTGCTGACTGCCCTCGAAACGGAAGCCTTTGCCTAAATCGAAGAAGATCGTCCTGTTGTAACAGTTAACACAGGCACGATATCGAGCGAGCCAATCCATACCAAGGATCACGTCGAAGTCCAGCATCGACAACAGGATCAAATCAACAGGTAACTGATGACCTGCAATCTGCACGTCGCAATGGGGGTAGTACATACTACACTCCACTCGCTTGTCAACTGGGGTGGATACAACCAGCACATATGGCAACGGCTTAGACGGCTGATGCAACCGCTCGGCGAAACGAGGTGCTACATAAGACCGTGTAGACCCCGAATCGAACAATGCTAATGCCTCGACGCGTGAAATCAAAACAGTACCTTCAACCACCTGTGGATCCTCGGCACTCTCATGGGTAGCAGCATACGCACGGGCTGTCTGGCGAGGCTGTCTCGAGCCTGAACGAGCTGACTGTGACTTGCTCGGAGCTGTAGGTGCACTGGGTCTGCTAGGAACTGCACCGGAAGTAGGACCAGATGGAGCTGCATCGGAGGCTCTATATCGAGGACAATTGGCGATCATATGCTCCCTCGAACCACAGATAAAACAAGCACCTGCCTTCCGCCAACACGCATCAGTCGCGTGGTTCTTGCCACAATGCCCACAAGTCACTCCAGTAGAACTAGAAGTACTCTGCTGGCCTTTGGTCTTCTTCTGTACTTACCCTCGTGCACTGAAAGGCGGCTGTCGCTTGGGCTCAACGGCTCTCGCAGCTTGGTGGATGGCCTCGGCAGAATAGGCCCTATCCACTGCATCGTCAAACGTAGCCGGACGCTGAAACGCTGTCACGTGATGCATGTACCGGGGGTGCAAACCTTCGACAAACCTGTTCACCTTCCTCTCTTCAGTGCTGATCATGTCCGGAGCAAAATGCGACAACTGCATAAACTTGTTCACGTATTCTGTTACTGTCATCTGCTGCTGACGGAGAGCTAGGAACTCAACCTCCTTGGCTCGAAACACATGAGCCGGGATGAACTTCCTCCTGAACTGTTGCTTGAACATCTCCCACACCGTAGCACTAGGAATATCTCTGTAGGAGTCCTTCACGCTTTTCCACCAAGTTTTTGCGACGTCTCTCAACATAGAAGTTGCTAGCCCGACCTTCTGCCGGTTCGTGCACACGACGGTCTCAAAAGCATCCTCTGTTTGCTCCAACCACTGTTCTGCCTTCAATGGCTCTTCTGTCCCGAAAAACTCAATTACTCCTCGCTTGCGAAACTTGCCGTAGAGGGCATTCGGGTCACTCTCTCGAGGCTGCAAGATCACCTGTTGGTCTACATGTGACTGAACTGGGGCTTGACTTTGTCGGTCTAACATAGTGGTAACTTGTGCTTGCAAGTTCTGCATTGATTGCGATTGTGCTTGTAGAGACTGAAATAGCATAAGGATGCGTTCATCTGTGTTCTGTGTCTGTGGTGACGGTGCGGATCCGCTTTCATTATTTCCGGCGTTCTGCTGAGAACCGGAACCTGATGCCATCCTGAAAAAGGGAAAAGTCAGACACAAATACAAAACAAGTGCGCCCAACAAGCCCCAAAATCTAGAAAGATCACAAAGAGATAATCGTATCCTCACCACGAGCCTACATGCCTACATGCTTATCATCTAGAACAAGGAATGAGCAAGGAATGCTCTGATACCATACAATACGTATGTCACAACCCGAGCCCAGGGTTCGGGGGTTAGCAAAAGCCAAACCTAATGACACACGTACTCCCGTGCATGCACACGTAGACTGAGTCTAAATGCACACGCACAAGGGAACATTCACACGTGCCAAGCAAGTACGCGGAAGCTGTAAATATCAGAAACATTAAACTAACAGTGCAAGAAAAGGATACCAAGAACAAACTGACATAATTACATATGAAAGTCTTACAAAAAGAACAAAATAATATCTACACTAATGACATGTCATGCCAAATACAAGTCTGAAAATCCACAAAACGAGACTACCATGATGCATGCCAAGAACGCTCTCCCGTGGAGTGATCACATCCACTCCTCTAGGCCTGATGGGGCCCCGGGGGTCTCATCTGGAGTCTGGCCGACCTGCGGGGGTTCGGCAGGGGTATCTGGGCCTGCAACACCAAAAACAACCGTGAATATGAAGATTCAGCAAAGTATAAACCATAGCAAGTTAACACACGCTGTGTCTAATAGAATAAAGAACATCATGTGATTAAAGAAGGCATTTTCGTATACTAGGCTATCATGCAAGAAAGAAATATGCTGAGTGAATCAATGAATACATGCTGTGTACATACTAGTGGCGACTACATTACCATATGCTCCCAAAAGAGGGATCTTATAACGTGCAAAGAACACCATTGTCCGAGCCAGGGTACAATGGGTCTCGGTTTCCTGGGGTCCGGTTCCCCAAGACATATCCATACTGCAGCAGGCCATATAAACTATACCAAATTCACCCCGTCGGGATCCTAAGGCTGAGGCTAAGTAGTGCCTGACTATACGGAGTCAATCATGAAAACCCTGAGGAGATCGTGACAACATATCATACGTGCGTATCTGTGAACATATTATACATGCATACTCAAGGTAAAGAACCACAATGTGAATATAACTGAACACAAGTAAACATGTTAGAGAGTTGAGATCACTAATCGAATGCAATATGTTGTGCAACAAATCATGCGAAATCGAATCATCTGTAATGACAAACCAATTCTAATCTAATTATCCGGTGTTTCTAACCGTGCATGATGATGTAGTTTTAAGTTATTCGATGCACCGTTGTCTAGTGTTGCATGGAATCGGGCGGTGCATGAAGTCCCTTAAACCAACACCCATGGGGAGGTGCTTAACATCCGGATAATGAACATGAATGATTCGCAGCCCTCGAGATCATTCACGCGTTGTATCACATTCCGTTAGGCAGGTCTAGGTGCTCTACATTCCATCATGAAGGCCATATCGGTCCTTTCCATTACACCTATCCTTGTTTTCTTTCATTAATCTAATGTGGATACGGCTTAGCCGTGTGTGTGCTACGGCTTAGCCGTGTGTGGTCTACGGCTTAGCCGTGGCTGGGCCGTAGAAAGTATGTCAATTGCTGACTCTCAGTTATTCCAGAAATTGCACCCTGTATTGATCTACGGCTGGGCCACGGCTGAGCTTCGGCTTAGCCGTAGGGCAATCCACGGCTTAGCCGTGCCCTAGCCGTAGAGGAAAACTGGGTTTTTCTCTTCTCTGGACTTTGAGCCGTAGGTGCTATACGGCTTAACCGTACCTGCACGAAGTTAAATTCCTGAAACACATACAGAATGTCTGAAAACTCATCCAAATTGCAATTCTCAAATGGAGATAGACAAGTACTGAATCAATGAGTATCAAATGGGCTGTAAACACATGTTCCCATATCAATTCATGTAAAACCAACCAAATCAAATGCATACCAGCATGGGTTCTCAAAGTTATGGTTATACTTGCCTTAAATTGGAATTCAATTGCCCAACTGAAGTTCTTGGATCCAAACACAACCTAACACACATCAAACCACATGCATGCATGAGGATTGGAATGAAATCCACAACACAGACACAACATGCAAATGAGAACCAAGAAGGAGAAGAACTAGAGGGAAGAGATGAGAGAAAGATGGAAGAATGTCCACTCACCTCACATGTACGGAACCAACCTTCCTCTTGATTGATCGATGGAGGAGAGAATTCAAGTGAAGGTCAAGCGAAGGAGGGAGAACTCCATGTGCAGTTGAGGAAGAAATGGGAGGAGGAACGTGAGTTGGTCGATGAGATGGGTTTATATAAGCAATGGGTTGTTCAATTTACAATAAGGGCCAAGTTAAAATTCTATTTGCAGTTTGAGTCAAATCCGAGTCCAATCGAAGCACACGACCTCGGTTGCAATTGACGTAGTTACGAAAGTTAACGAGCTCAACGAAAGACACGTGTTGACATCAAGATGATGCAAAAATGACCATGTCTTAGAAAAGCTAAAATTACGAAAAAGGGCTTGGTCTACTTAGTCCTGGTCAAACTCAACCCAACTACCTATCCATGACCCGTAACGAAAATAAAACACGAACAAAACACGATTAGCAACGAAAACAAGATTAACTAGCCGATAAATGAGGTCAAGCTGGGTCGGAGTGTTACATCCTCCCCTACTTGAGAATCATTCCGTCCTCGGAATGCACGGTAACTCACTCATACCTGGGAAAACAAATCGGGGTACTGTCGTGCCATCTGCTCTTCTAACTCCCGAGTAGCCTCATCGGGACTGTGATGCTCCCAAAGCACTTTGACCCACCGAATTGTCCTGGTGCGGAGTATCTGTTCTCGGATTCCCACGATACGGAGCGGTCGCTCAACGTATGCAGCACTCGGCTGGATCTGAACCTCGTCGTAACGAATGACATGGGAGGGATCATGGACATATTTCCGAAGCATCGAAACATGAAAAACGTTGTGCACTCCTGAAAACATCTCGGGAAGCTCTAATCGATAGGCGAAATCGCCAATCCGACTCTTGATCTCGAACAGTCTGACATAGCGTGGAGCTAACTTGCCTTTCTGACTGAAACGGATTGTACCCTTCATCGGCGAGACCTTCAGAAAAACCCACTCGCCAACCTGAAACTCTAAGGGTCGTCTGCGGGTGTCTGCATAACTCTTCTGTCTCGACCGAGCAACTTTCAAGTTCTCAATGGCTTTCTGTACCTTCTCCGTAGTCTCGGCAATGATCGTCGGTCCGTGAAAACTGCGAGTTCCAACTTCTTCCCAACAAACCGGACTCCTACACTTCTTCCCGTACAATGCTTCGTATGGTGCCATCCCAATGCTCTCATGGAAGCTGTTGTTGTAGGCAAACTCGCACAACGATAAGTGAAGATCCCATTCTTTCTCGTAGCTCAACACGCTGACTCGCAACATATCTTCTAAAGTCTGGATAGTCCGCTCTGATTGCCCATCCGTCTGTGGGTGGTATGCTGTGCTGAAGCTCAACTTCGTACCCAAAGCCTCTTGGAAAGCTCTCCAGAAAGATGAAACAAAACGGCTGTCACGATCGGATACAATCGACACGGGGGTACCATGGAGCCTGACGATCTCATCCACGAACTTCCTAGCCATCTCTGAAAACGTCATACCCTTCCGGAAAGGAATGAAATGGGCTGACTTCGTCAATCGATCTACAATCACCCAAATGGCGTTGTTTTTCCTGCTCGTCGGCTGTAATCCGGAAACGAAGTCCATGGTGATGTGTTCCCACTTCCACTACGGTATATGCAAAGGATGCAACGAGCCTGGTGGTCTCTGATGATCTGCCTTCACCTTCTGACATGTCAAACAGCGAGCAACAAAGCCTGCTACTTCTCTCTTCATGTTGTTCCACCAGAAGCGATCTTTGAGATTCCGAAACATCTTCGTGCTGCCTGGGTGCATCGCGTATCGGGCGTAATGCGCTTCGTTCATCAGTTTCTCCTTGAAATCATCAACTGCTGGCACGCACAACCTACTCCGAAAATAGAGTACACCATCCTCGAGTCTGAAATCGGGTCTGTCTCCAATGTGATCTCGAATGCGCTTCAAGGTTAGATCTTCAAATTGCCTGTCTTTAATCTGCTGAATCATCTCAGGCTGAAACACTGGCGTACTAGCCAAAGTCACGCACTCAGCCACTAGTTTTACTTCAACAGGGAGACCATGGAACTCTAAGAGGAAACTGCTCAATAGCTGCACTGACTCTGCTTTCCGACTGAGCGCATCTGCCACCACATTCCCCTTGCCTGGCTGATATTTGATCGGGAAATCATAATCCTTAATAAGCTCAAGCCATCTCCGCTGTCTCATGTTCAGCTCCTGCTGTGTGAATAAGTACTGCAAACTGTGGTGATCAGAACGAACCTCAAACTGCACACCATACAAATAATGTCTCCACAGCTTCAACGCAAACACGATGGCTGCCAATTCCAAATCATGGGTGGCGTAATTCTTCTCATGTTCTCGCAACTGTCTCGATCCATAAGCAATAACCTTCCCGTGCTGCATCAACACACAACCTAGACCAACTCGAGAAGCGTCTGAATAAACCACGAATCCTTCACTACCATCTGGCAAGGCTAACACTGGGACCGTAGTCAACTTCTCTTTCAAAGTCCGGAAACGGGCTTCACACTCCTCAGTCCAATCAAATGGTATATTCTTCCTGGTCAACTTCGTCAAAGGAGAAGAGATCTTAGCAAAGTCCTGGACAAATCGACGTTAGTAACCTGCTAGACCAAGGAAACTGCGAACCTCTGTCACTGTCTTGGGGCTAGGCCAATTCACTACTGCCTCCACTTTAGGTGGATCAACTGCCAATCCCTCTCGTGAAATGATATGACCTAAAAATGCCACCTGCTCAAGCCAAAAATCACACTTCGACAACTTAGCAAACAATCGATGTTCTCTCAACAACGACAAGGCTTTTCTCAAGTGCTCCCTATGCTCCTCTGCTGACTTAGAGTATATCAGGATATCATCAATAAACACAACTACGAACTGGTCCAAGAAAGGGGTAAAGATCTGATTCATCAAGGCCATGAACGCTGCAGGTGCATTGGTTAGTCCAAAAGGCATCACGAGGAATTCATAATGTCCATAACGAGTCCTGAAGGCAGTCTTAGGAATGTCGTCTTCTTTGACTCTCAACTGGTGATATCCAGACCTCAAATCAATCTTCGAGAAATATGCTGCACCCTGAAGTTGGTCAAACAATTCATCGATCCTGGGTAGGGGGTACTTGTTCTTGATAGTCACTTTGTTCAGCTGTCGGTAGTCTATGCACATCCGAAAAGTACCATCCTTCTTCTTGACAAACAAGACTGGTGCTCCCCAAGGTGAAACGCTCGGGCGAATGAAACCCTTATCCAAAAGCTCCTGCAATTGCTTCTTCAACTCTGCCAATTCTGCTGGTGCCATGCGATACGGAGCCTTGCTGATCGGTGCCGTGCCGGGAACAAGCTCAATGGCGAACTCCACATCTCGAACCGGGGGCAAGTCTGGCACATCGTCTGGAAAGACATCGGGAAAGTCACAGACCACCTGGATCTCACCTAGCTGCTTCATCTCCTTCTTCGCTGAGATAAAGGCAATGAAGCCTTCACACCCTCGGCGGATCAAGCGATCTGCCTTACACGCCGAGATCACACGTCTGGGGCATCTCTGCTGACTGCCCTCGAAACGGAAGCCTTTGCCTAAATCGAAGAAGATCGTCCTGTTGTAACAGTTAACACAGGCACGATATCGAGCGAGCCAATCCATACCAAGGATCACGTCGAAGTCCAGCATCGACAACAGGATCAAATCAACAGGTAACTGATGACCTGCAATCTGCACGTCGCAATGGGGGTAGTACATACTACACTCCACTCGCTTGTCAACTGGGGTGGATACAACCAGCACATATGGCAACGGCTTAGACGGCTGATGCAACCGCTCGGCGAAACGAGGTGCTACATAAGACCGTGTAGACCCCGAATCGAACAATGCTAATGCCTCGACGCGTGAAATCAAAACAGTACCTTCAACCACCTGTGGATCCTCGGCACTCTCATGGGTAGCAGCATACGCACGGGCTGTCTGGCGAGGCTGTCTCGAGCCTGAACGAGCTGACTGTGACTTGCTCGGAGCTGTAGGTGCACTGGGTCTGCTAGGAACTGCACCGGAAGTAGGACCAGATGGAGCTGCATCGGAGGCTCTATATCGAGGACAATTGGCGATCATATGCTCCCTCGAACCACAGATAAAACAAGCACCTGCCTTCCGCCAACACGCATCAGTCGCGTGGTTCTTGCCACAATGCCCACAAGTCACTCCAGTAGAACTAGAAGTACTCTGCTGGCCTTTGGTCTTCTTCTGTACTTACCCTCGTGCACTGAAAGGCGGCTGTCGCTTGGGCTCAACGGCTCTCGCAGCTTGGTGGATGGCCTCGGCAGAATAGGCCCTATCCACTGCATCGTCAAACGTAGCCGGACGCTGAAACGCTGTCACGTGATGCATGTACCGGGGGTGCAAACCTTCGACAAACCTGTTCACCTTCCTCTCTTCAGTGCTGATCATGTCCGGAGCAAAATGCGACAACTGCATAAACTTGTTCACGTATTCTGTTACTGTCATCTGCTGCTGACGGAGAGCTAGGAACTCAACCTCCTTGGCTCGAAACACATGAGCCGGGATGAACTTCCTCCTGAACTGTTGCTTGAACATCTCCCACACCGTAGCACTAGGAATATCTCTGTAGGAGTCCTTCACGCTTTTCCACCAAGTTTTTGCGACGTCTCTCAACATAGAAGTTGCTAGCCCGACCTTCTGCCGGTTCGTGCACACGACGGTCTCAAAAGCATCCTCTGTTTGCTCCAACCACTGTTCTGCCTTCAATGGCTCTTCTGTCCCGAAAAACTCAATTACTCCTCGCTTGCGAAACTTGCCGTAGAGGGCATTCGGGTCACTCTCTCGAGGCTGCAAGATCACCTGTTGGTCTACATGTGACTGAACTGGGGCTTGACTTTGTCGGTCTAACATAGTGGTAACTTGTGCTTGCAAGTTCTGCATTGATTGCGATTGTGCTTGTAGAGACTGAAATAGCATAAGGATGCGTTCATCTGTGTTCTGTGTCTGTGGTGACGGTGCGGATCCGCTTTCATTATTTCCGGCGTTCTGCTGAGAACCGGAACCTGATGCCATCCTGAAAAAGGGAAAAGTCAGACACAAATACAAAACAAGTGCGCCCAACAAGCCCCAAAATCTAGAAAGATCACAAAGAGATAATCGTATCCTCACCACGAGCCTACATGCCTACATGCTTATCATCTAGAACAAGGAATGAGCAAGGAATGCTCTGATACCATACAATACGTATGTCACAACCCGAGCCCAGGGTTCGGGGGTTAGCAAAAGCCAAACCTAATGACACACGTACTCCCGTGCATGCACACGTAGACTGAGTCTAAATGCACACGCACAAGGGAACATTCACACGTGCCAAGCAAGTACGCGGAAGCTGTAAATATCAGAAACATTAAACTAACAGCGCAAGAAAAGGATACCAAGAACAAACTGACATAATTACATATGAAAGTCTTACAAAAAGAACAAAATAATATCTACACTAATGACATGTCATGCCAAATACAAGTCTGAAAATCCACAAAACGAGACTCCAATGATGCCTGCCAAGAACGCTCTCCCGTGGAGTGATCACATCCACTCCTCTAGGCCTGATGGGGCCCCGGGGGTCTCATCTGGAGTCTGGCCGACCTGCGGGGGTTCGGCAGGGGTATCTGGGCCTGCAACACCAAAAACAACCGTGAATATGAAGATTCAGCAAAGTATAAACCATAGCAAGTTAACACACGCTGTGTCTAATAGAATAAAGAACATCATGTGATTAAAGAAGGCATTTTCGTATACTAGGCTATCATGCAAGAAAGAAATATGCTGAGTGAATCAATGAATACATGCTGTGTACATATTAGTGGCGACTACATTACCATATGCTCCTAAAAGAGGGATCTTATAACGTGCAAAGAACACCATTGTCCGGGCCAGGGTACAATGGGTCTCGGTTTCCTGGGGTCCGGTTCCCCAAGACATATCCATACTGCAGCAGGCCATATAAACTATACCAAATTCACCCCGTCGGGATCCTAAGGCTGAGGCTAAGTAGTGCCTGACTATACGGAGTCAATCATGAAAACCCTGAGGAGATCGTGACAACATATCATACGTGCGTATCTGTGAACATATTATACATGCATACTCAAGGTAAAGAACCACAATGTGAATATAACTGAACATAAGTAAACATGTTAGAGAGTTGAGATCACTAATCGAATGCAATATGTTGTGCAACAAATCATGCGAAATCGAATCATCTGTAATGACAAACCAATTCTAATCTAATTATCCGGTGTTTCTAACCGTGCATGATGATGTAGTTTTAAGTTATTCGATGCACCGTTGTCTAGTGTTGCATGGAATCGGGCGGTGCATGAAGTCCCTTAAACCAACACCCATGGGGAGGTGCTTAACATCCGGATAATGAACATGAATGATTCACAGCCCTCGAGATCATTCACGCGTTGTATCACATTCCGTTAGGCAGGTCTAGGTGCTCTACATTCCATCATGAAGGCCATATCGGTCCTTTCCATTACACCTATCCTTGTTTTCTTTCATTAATCTAATGTGGATACGGCTTAGCCGTGTGTGTGCTACGGCTTAGCCGTGTGTGGTCTACGGCTTAGCCGTGGCTGGGCCGTAGAAAGTATGTCAATTGCTGACTCTCAGTTATTCCAGAAATTGCACCCTGTATTGATCTACGGCTGGGCCACGGCTGAGCTTCGGCTTAGCCGTAGGGCAATCCACGGCTTAGCCGTGCCCTAGCCGTAGAGGAAAACTGGGTTTTTCTCTTCTCTGGACTTTGAGCCGTAGGTGCTATACGGCTTAGCCGTACCTGCACGAAGTTAAATTCCTGAAACACATACAGAATGTCTGAAAACTTATCCAATTTGCAATTCTCAAATGGAGATAGACAAGTACTGAATCAATGAGTATCAAATGGGCTGTAAACACATGTTCCCATATCAATTCATGTAAAACCAACTAAATCAAATGCATACCAGCATGGGTTCTCAAAGTTATGGTTATACTTGCCTTAAATTGGAATTCAATTGCCCAACTGAAGTTCTTGGATCCAAACACAACCTAACACACATCAAACCACATGCATGCATGAGGATTGGAATGAAATCCACAACACAGACACAACATGCAAATGAGAACCAAGAAGGAGAAGAACTAGAGGGAAGAGATGAGAGAAAGATGGAAGAATGTCCACTCACCTCACATGCAAGGAACCAACCTTCCTCTTGATTGATCGATGGAGGAGAGAATTCAAGTGAAGGTTAAGCGAAGGAGGGAGAACTCCACGTGCAGTTGAGGAAGAAATGGGAGGAGGAACGTGAGTTGGTCGATGAGATGGGTTTATATAAGCAATGGGTTGTTCAATTTACAATAAGGGCCAAGTTAAAATTCTATTTGCAGTTTGAGTCAAATCCGAGTCCAATCGAAGCACACGACCTCGGTTGCAATTGACGTAGTTACGAAAGTTAACGAGCTCAACGAAAGACACGTGTTGACATCAAGATGATGCAAAAATGACCATGTCTTAGAAAAGCTAAAATTACGAAAAAGGGCTTGGTCTACTTAGTCCTGGTCAAACTCAACCCAACTACCTATCCATGACCCGTAACGAAAATAAAACACGAACAAAACACGATTAGCAACGAAAACAAGATTAACTAGCCGATAAATGAGGTCAAGCTGGGTCGGAGTGTTACATCCTCCCCTACTTGAGAATCATTCCGTCCTCGGAATGCACGGTAACTCACTCATACCTGGGAAAACAAATCGGGGTACTGTCGTGCCATCTGCTCTTCTAACTCCCGAGTAGCCTCATCGGGACTGTGATGCTCCCAAAGCACTTTGACCCATCGAATTGTCCTGGTGCGGAGTATCTGTTCTCGGATTCCCACGATACGGAGCGGTCGCTCAACGTATGCAGCACTCGGCTGGATCTGAACCTCGTCGTAACGAATGACATGGGAGGGATCATGGACATATTTCCGAAGCATCGAAACATGAAAAACGTTGTGCACTCCTGAAAACATCTCGGGAAGCTCTAATCGATAGGCGAAATCGCCAATCCGACTCTTGATCTCGAACAGTCTGACATAGCGTGGAGCTAACTTGCCTTTCTGACTGAAACGGATTGTACCCTTCATCGGCGAGACCTTCAGAAAAACCCACTCGCCAACCTGAAACTCTAAGGGTCGTCTGCGGGTGTCTGCATAACTCTTCTGTCTCGACCGAGCAACTTTCAAGTTCTCAATGGCTTTCTGTACCTTCTCCGTAGTCTCGGCAATGATCGTCGGTCCGTGAAAACTGCGAGTTCCAACTTCTTCCCAACAAACCGGACTCCTACACTTCTTCCCGTACAATGCTTCGTATGGTGCCATCCCAATGCTCTCATGGAAGCTGTTGTTGTAGGCAAACTCGCACAACGATAAGTGAAGATCCCATTCTTTCTCGTAGCTCAACACGCTGACTCGCAACATATCTTCTAAAGTCTGGATAGTCCGCTCTGATTGCCCATCCGTCTGTGGGTGGTATGCTGTGCTGAAGCTCAACTTCGTACCCAAAGCCTCTTGGAAAGCTCTCCAGAAAGATGAAACAAAACGGCTGTCACGATCGGATACAATCGACACGGGGGTACCATGGAGCCTGACGATCTCATCCACGAACTTCCTAGCCATCTCTGAAAACGTCATACCCTTCCGGAAAGGAATGAAATGGGCTGACTTCGTCAATCGATCTACAATCACCCAAATGGCGTTGTTTTTCCTGCTCGTCGGCTGTAATCCGGAAACGAAGTCCATGGTGATGTGTTCCCACTTCCACTACGGTATATGCAAAGGATGCAACGAGCCTGGTGGTCTCTGATGATCTGCCTTCACCTTCTGACATGTCAAACAGCGAGCAACAAAGCCTGCTACTTCTCTCTTCATGTTGTTCCACCAGAAGCGATCTTTGAGATTCCGAAACATCTTCGTGCTGCCTGGGTGCATCGCGTATCGGGCGTAATGCGCTTCGTTCATCAGTTTCTCCTTGAAATCATCAACTGCTGGCACGCACAACCTACTCCGAAAATAGAGTACACCATCCTCGAGTCTGAAATCGGGTCTGTCTCCAATGTGATCTCGAATGCGCTTCAAGGTTAGATCTTCAAATTGCCTGTCTTTAATCTGCTGAATCATCTCAGGCTGAAACACTGGCGTACTAGCCAAAGTCACGCACTCAGCCACTAGTTTTACTTCAACAGGGAGACCATGGAACTCTAAGAGGAAACTGCTCAATAGCTGCACTGACTCTGCTTTCCGACTGAGCGCATCTGCCACCACATTCCCCTTGCCTGGCTGATATTTGATCGGGAAATCATAATCCTTAATAAGCTCAAGCCATCTCCGCTGTCTCATGTTCAGCTCCTGCTGTGTGAATAAGTACTGCAAACTGTGGTGATCAGAACGAACCTCAAACTGCACACCATACAAATAATGTCTCCACAGCTTCAACGCAAACACGATGGCTGCCAATTCCAAATCATGGGTGGCGTAATTCTTCTCATGTTCTCGCAACTGTCTCGATCCATAAGCAATAACCTTCCCGTGCTGCATCAACACACAACCTAGACCAACTCGAGAAGCGTCTGAATAAACCACGAATCCTTCACTACCATCTGGCAAGGCTAACACTGGGACCGTAGTCAACTTCTCTTTCAAAGTCCGGAAACGGGCTTCACACTCCTCAGTCCAATCAAATGGTATATTCTTCCTGGTCAACTTCGTCAAAGGAGAAGAGATCTTAGCAAAGTCCTGGACAAATCGACGATAGTAACCTGCTAGACCAAGGAAACTGCGAACCTCTGTCACTGTCTTGGGGCTAGGCCAATTCACTACTGCCTCCACTTTAGATGGATCAACTGCCAATCCCTCTCGTGAAATGATATGACCTAAAAATGCCACCTGCTCAAGCCAAAAATCACACTTCGACAACTTAGCAAACAATCGATGTTCTCTCAACAACAACAAGGCTTTTCTCAAGTGCTCCCTATGCTCCTCTGCTGACTTAGAGTATATCAGGATATCATCAATAAACACAACTACGAACTGGTCCAAGAAAGGGGTAAAGATCTGATTCATCAAGGCCATGAACGCTGCAGGTGCATTGGTTAGTCCAAAAGGCATCACGAGGAATTCATAATGTCCATAACGAGTCCTGAAGGCAGTCTTAGGAATGTCGTCTTCTTTGACTCTCAACTGGTGATATCCAGACCTCAAATCAATCTTCGAGAAATATGCTGCACCCTGAAGTTGGTCAAACAATTCATCGATCCTGGGTAGGGGGTACTTGTTCTTGATAGTCACTTTGTTCAGCTGTCGGTGGTCTATGCACATCCGAAAAGTACCATCCTTCTTCTTGACAAACAAGACTGGTGCTCCCCAAGGTGAAACGCTCGGGCGAATGAAACCCTTATCCAAAAGCTCCTGCAATTGCTTCTTCAACTCTGCCAATTCTGCTGGTGCCATGCGATACGGAGCCTTGCTGATCGGTGCCGTGCCGGGAACAAGCTCAATGGCGAACTCCACATCTCGAACCGGGGGCAAGTCTGGCACATCGTCTGGAAAGACATCGGGAAAGTCACAGACCACCTGGATCTCACCTAGCTGCTTCATCTCCTTCTTCGCTGAGATAAAGGCAATGAAGCCTTCACACCCTCGGCGGATCAAGCGATCTGCCTTACACGCCGAGATCACACGTCTGGGGCATCTCTGCTGACTGCCCTCGAAACGGAAGCCTTTGCCTAAATCGAAGAAGATCGTCCTGTTGTAACAGTTAACACAGGCACGATATCGAGCGAGCCAATCCATACCAAGGATCACGTCGAAGTCCAGCATCGACAACAGGATCAAATCAACAGGTAACTGATGACCTGCAATCTGCACGTCGCAATGGGGGTAGTACATACTACACTCCACTCGCTTGTCAACTGGGGTGGATACAACCAGCACATATGGCAACGGCTTAGACGGCTGATGCAACCGCTCGGCGAAACGAGGTGCTACATAAGACCGTGTAGACCCCGAATCGAACAATGCTAATGCCTCGACGCGTGAAATCAAAACAGTACCTTCAACCACCTGTGGATCCTCGGCACTCTCATGGGTAGCAGCATACGCACGGGCTGTCTGGCGAGGCTGTCTCGAGCCTGAACGAGCTGACTGTGACTTGCTCGGAGCTGTAGGTGCACTGGGTCTGCTAGGAACTGCACCGGAAGTAGGACCAGATGGAGCTGCATCGGAGGCTCTATATCGAGGACAATTGGCGATCATATGCTCCCTCGAACCACAGATAAAACAAGCACCTGCCTTCCGCCAACACGCATCAGTCGCGTGGTTCTTGCCACAATGCCCACAAGTCACTCCAGTAGAACTAGAAGTACTCTGCTGGCCTTTGGTCTTCTTCTGTACTTACCCTCGTGCACTGAAAGGCGGCTGTCGCTTGGGCTCAACGGCTCTCGCAGCTTGGTGGATGGCCTCGGCAGAATAGGCCCTATCCACTGCATCGTCAAACGTAGCCGGACGCTGAAACGCTGTCACGTGATGCATGTACCGGGGGTGCAAACCTTCGACAAACCTGTTCACCTTCCTCTCTTCAGTGCTGATCATGTCCGGAGCAAAATGCGACAACTGCATAAACTTGTTCACGTATTCTGTTACTGTCATCTGCTGCTGACGGAGAGCTAGGAACTCAACCTCCTTGGCTCGAAACACATGAGCCGGGATGAACTTCCTCCTGAACTGTTGCTTGAACATCTCCCACACCGTAGCACTAGGAATATCTCTGTAGGAGTCCTTCACGCTTTTCCACCAAGTTTTTGCGACGTCTCTCAACATAGAAGTTGCTAGCCCGACCTTCTGCCGGTTCGTGCACACGACGGTCTCAAAAGCATCCTCTGTTTGCTCCAACCACTGTTCTGCCTTCAATGGCTCTTCTGTCCCGAAAAACTCAATTACTCCTCGCTTGCGAAACTTGCCGTAGAGGGCATTCGGGTCACTCTCTCGAGGCTGCAAGATCACCTGTTGGTCTACATGTGACTGAACTGGGGCTTGACTTTGTCGGTCTAACATAGTGGTAACTTGTGCTTGCAAGTTCTGCATTGATTGCGATTGTGCTTGTAGAGACTGAAATAGCATAAGGATGCGTTCATCTGTGTTCTGTGTCTGTGGTGACGGTGCGGATCCGCTTTCATTATTTCCGGCGTTCTGCTGAGAACCGGAACCTGATGCCATCCTGAAAAAGGGAAAAGTCAGACACAAATACAAAACAAGTGCGCCCAACAAGCCCCAAAATCTAGAAAGATCACAAAGAGATAATCGTATCCTCACCACGAGCCTACATGCCTACATGCTTATCATCTAGAACAAGGAATGAGCAAGGAATGCTCTGATACCATACAATACGTATGTCACAACCCGAGCCCAGGGTTCGGGGGTTAGCAAAAGCCAAACCTAATGACACACGTACTCCCGTGCATGCACACGTAGACTGAGTCTAAATGCACACGCACAAGGGAACATTCACACGTGCCAAGCAAGTACGCGGAAGCTTTAAATATCAGAAACATTAAACTAACAGCGCAAGAAAAGGATACCAAGAACAAACTGACATAATTACATATGAAAGTCTTACAAAAAGAACAAAATAATATCTACACTAATGACATGTCATGCCAAATACAAGTCTGAAAATCCACAAAACAAGACTCCAATGATGCATGCCAAGAACGCTCTCCCGTGGAGTGATCACATCCACTCCTCTAGGCCTGATGGGGCTCCGGGGGTCTCATCTGGAGTCTGGCCGACCTGCGGGGGTTCGGCAGGGGTATCTGGGCCTGCAACACCAAAAACAACCGTGAATATGAAGATTCAGCAAAGTATAAACCATAGCAAGTTAACACACGCTGTGTCTAATAGAATAAAGAACATCATGTGATTAAAGAAGGCATTTTCGTATACTAGGCTGTCATGCAAGAAAGAAATATGCTGAGTGAATCAATGAATACATGCTGTGTACATACTAGTGGCGACTACATTACCATATGCTCCCAAAAGAGGGATCTTATAACGTGCAAAGAACACCATTGTCCGGGCCAGGGTACAATGGGTCTCGGTTTCCTGGGGTCCGGTTCCCCAAGACATATCCATACTGCAGCAGGCCATATAAACTATACCAAATTCACCCCGTCGGGATCCTAAGGCTGAGGCTAAGTAGTGCCTGACTATACGGAGTCAATCATGAAAACCCTGAGGAGATCGTGACAACATATCATACGTGCGTATCTGTGAACATATTATACATGCATACTCAAGGTAAAGAACCACAATGTGAATATAACTGAACACAAGTAAACATGTTAGAGAGTTGAGATCACTAATCGAATGCAATATGTTGTGCAACAAATCATGCGAAATCGAATCATCTGTAATGACAAACCAATTCTAATCTAATTATCCGGTGTTTCTAACCGTGCATGATGATGTAGTTTTAAGTTATTCGATGCACCGTTGTCTAGTGTTGCATGGAATCGGGCGGTGCATGAAGTCCCTTAAACCAACACCCATGGGGAGGTGCTTAACATCCGGATAATGAACATGAATGATTCGCAGCCCTCGAGATCATTCACGCGTTGTATCACATTCCGTTAGGCAGGTCTAGGTGCTCTACATTCCATCATGAAGGCCATATCGGTCCTTTCCATTACACCTATCCTTGTTTTCTTTCATTAATCTAATGTGGATACGGCTTAGCCGTGTGTGTGCTACGGCTTAGCCGTGTGTGGTCTACGGCTTAGCCGTGGCTGGGCCGTAGAAAGTATGTCAATTGCTGACTCTCAGTTATTCCAGAAATTGCACCCTGTATTGATCTACGGCTGGGCCACGGCTGAGCTTCGGCTTAGCCGTAGGGCAATCCACGGCTTAGCCGTGCCCTAGCCGTAGAGGAAAACTGGGTTTTTCTCTTCTCTGGACTTTGAGCCGTAGGTGCTATACGGCTTAGCCGTACCTGCACGAAGTTAAATTCCTGAAACACATACAGAATGTCTGAAAACTCATCCAATTTGCAATTCTCAAATGGAGATAGACAAGTACTGAATCAATGAGTATCAAATGGGCTGTAAACACATGTTCCCATATCAATTCATGTAAAACCAACCAAATCAAATGCATACCAGCATGGGTTCTCAAAGTTATGGTTATACTTGCCTTAAATTGGAATTCAATTGCCCAACTGAAGTTCTTGGATCCAAACACAACCTAACACACATCAAACCACATGCATGCATGAGGATTGGAATGAAATCCACAACACAGACACAACATGCAAATGAGAACCAAGAAGGAGAAGAACTAGAGGGAAGAGATGAGAGAAAGATGGAAGAATGTCCACTCACCTCACATGCAAGGAACCAACCTTCCTCTTGATTGATCGATGGAGGAGAGAATTCAAGTGAAGGTTAAGCGAAGGAGGGAGAACTCCACGTGCAGTTGAGGAAGAAATGGGAGGAGGAACGTGAGTTGGTCGATGAGATGGGTTTATATAAGCAATGGGTTGTTCAATTTACAATAAGGGCCAAGTTAAAATTCTATTTGCAGTTTGAGTCAAATCCGAGTCCAATCGAAGCACACGACCTCGGTTGCAATTGACGTAGTTACGAAAGTTAACGAGCTCAACGAAAGACACGTGTTGACATCAAGATGATGCAAAAATGACCATGTCTTAGAAAAGCTAAAATTACGAAAAAGGGCTTGGTCTACTTAGTCCTGGTCAAACTCAACCCAACTACCTATCCATGACCCGTAACGAAAATAAAACACGAACAAAACACGATTAGCAACGAAAACAAGATTAACTAGCCGATAAATGAGGTCAAGCTGGGTCGGAGTGTTACATCCTCCCCTACTTGAGAATCATTCCGTCCTCGGAATGCACGGTAACTCACTCATACCTGGGAAAACAAATCGGGGTACTGTCGTGCCATCTGCTCTTCTAACTCCCGAGTAGCCTCATCGGGACTGTGATGCTCCCAAAGCACTTTGACCCATCGAATTGTCCTGGTGCGGAGTATCTGTTCTCGGATTCCCACGATACGGAGCGGTCGCTCAACGTATGCAGCACTCGGCTGGATCTGAACCTCGTCGTAACGAATGACATGGGAGGGATCATGGACATATTTCCGAAGCATCGAAACATGAAAAACGTTGTGCACTCCTGAAAACATCTCGGGAAGCTCTAATCGATAGGCGAAATCGCCAATCCGACTCTTGATCTCGAACAGTCTGACATAGCGTGGAGCTAACTTGCCTTTCTGACTGAAACGGATTGTACCCTTCATCGGCGAGACCTTCAGAAAAACCCACTCGCCAACCTGAAACTCTAAGGGTCGTCTGCGGGTGTCTGCATAACTCTTCTGTCTCGACCGAGCAACTTTCAAGTTCTCAATGGCTTTCTGTACCTTCTCCGTAGTCTCGGCAATGATCGTCGGTCCGTGAAAACTGCGAGTTCCAACTTCTTCCCAACAAACCGGACTCCTACACTTCTTCCCGTACAATGCTTCGTATGGTGCCATCCCAATGCTCTCATGGAAGCTGTTGTTGTAGGCAAACTCGCACAACGATAAGTGAAGATCCCATTCTTTCTCGTAGCTCAACACGCTGACTCGCAACATATCTTCTAAAGTCTGGATAGTCCGCTCTGATTGCCCATCCGTCTGTGGGTGGTATGCTGTGCTGAAGCTCAACTTCGTACCCAAAGCCTCTTGGAAAGCTCTCCAGAAAGATGAAACAAAACGGCTGTCACGATCGGATACAATCGACACGGGGGTACCATGGAGCCTGGCGATCTCATCCACGAACTTCCTAGCCATCTCTGAAAACGTCATACCCTTCCGGAAAGGAATGAAATGGGCTGACTTCGTCAATCGATCTACAATCACCCAAATGGCGTTGTTCTTCCTGCTCGTCGGCTGTAATCCGGAAACGAAGTCCATGGTGATGTGTTCCCACTTCCACTACGGTATATGCAAAGGATGCAACGAGCCTGGTGGTCTCTGATGATCTGCCTTCACCTTCTGACATGTCAAACTGCGAGCAACAAAGCCTGCTACTTCTCTCTTCATGTTGTTCCACCAGAAGCGATCTTTGAGATTCCGAAACATCTTCGTGCTGCCTGGGTGCATCGCGTATCGGGCGTAATGCGCTTCGTTCATCAGTTTCTCCTTGAAATCATCAACTGCTGGCACGCACAACCTACTCCGAAAATAGAGTACACCATCCTCGAGTCTGAAATCGGGTCTGTCTCCAATGTGATTTCGAATGCGCTTCAAGGTTAGATCTTCAAATTGCCTGTCTTTAATCTGCTGAATCATCTCAGGCTGAAACACTGGCGTACTAGCCAACGTCACGCACTCAGCCACTAGTTTTACTTCAACAGGGAGACCATGGAACTCTAAGAGGAAACTGCTCAATAGCTGCACTGACTCTGCTTTCCGACTGAGCGCATCTGCCACCACATTCCCCTTGCCTGGCTGATATTTGATCGGGAAATCATAATCCTTAATAAGCTCAAGCCATCTCCGCTGTCTCATGTTCAGCTCCTGCTGTGTGAATAAGTACTGCAAACTGTGGTGATCAGAACGAACCTCAAACTGCACACCATACAAATAATGTCTCCACAGCTTCAACGCAAACACGATGGCTGCCAATTCCAAATCATGGGTGGCGTAATTCTTCTCATGTTCTCGCAACTGTCTCGATCCATAAGCAATAACCTTCCCGTGCTGCATCAACACACAACCTAGACCAACTCGAGAAGCGTCTGAATAAACCACGAATCCTTCACTACCATCTGGCAAGGCTAACACTGGGACCGTAGTCAACTTCTCTTTCAAAGTCCGGAAACGGGCTTCACACTCCTCAGTCCAATCAAATGGTATATTCTTCCTGGTCAACTTCGTCAAAGGAGAAGAGATCTTAGCAAAGTCCTGGACAAATCGACGATAGTAACCTGCTAGACCAAGGAAACTGCGAACCTCTGTCACTGTCTTGGGGCTAGGCCAATTCACTACTGCCTCCACTTTAGATGGATCAACTGCCAATCCCTCTCGTGAAATGATATGACCTAAAAATGCCACCTGCTCAAGCCAAAAATCACACTTCGACAACTTAGCAAACAATCGATGTTCTCTCAACAACGACAAGGCTTTTCTCAAGTGCTCCCTATGCTCCTCTGCTGACTTAGAGTATATCAGGATATCATCAATAAACACAACTACGAACTGGTCCAAGAAAGGGGTAAAGATCTGATTCATCAAGGCCATGAACGCTGCAGGTGCATTGGTTAGTCCAAAAGGCATCACGAGGAATTCATAATGTCCATAACGAGTCCTGAAGGCAGTCTTAGGAATGTCGTCTTCTTTGACTCTCAACTGGTGATATCCAGACCTCAAATCAATCTTCGAGAAATATGCTGCACCCTGAAGTTGGTCAAACAATTCATCGATCCTGGGTAGGGGGTACTTGTTCTTGATAGTCACTTTGTTCAGCTGTCGGTAGTCTATGCACATCCGAAAAGTACCATCCTTCTTCTTGACAAACAAGACTGGTGCTCCCCAAGGTGAAACGCTCGGGCGAATGAAACCCTTATCCAAAAGCTCCTGCAATTGCTTCTTCAACTCTGCCAATTCTGCTGGTGCCATGCGATACGGAGCCTTGCTGATCGGTGCCGTGCCGGGAACAAGCTCAATGGCGAACTCCACATCTCGAACCGGGGGCAAGTCTGGCACATCGTCTGGAAAGACATCGGGAAAGTCACAGACCACCTGGATCTCACCTAGCTGCTTCATCTCCTTCTTCGCTGAGATAAAGGCAATGAAGCCTTCACACCCTCGGCGGATCAAGCGATCTGCCTTACACGCCGAGATCACACGTCTGGGGCATCTCTGCTGACTGCCCTCGAAACGGAAGCCTTTGCCTAAATCGAAGAAGATCGTCCTGTTGTAACAGTTAACACAGGCACGATATCGAGCGAGCCAATCCATACCAAGGATCACGTCGAAGTCCAGCATCGACAACAGGATCAAATCAACAGGTAACTGATGACCTGCAATCTGCACGTCGCAATGGGGGTAGTACATACTGCACTCCACTCGCTTGTCAACTGGGGTGGATACAACCAGCACATATGGCAACGGCTTAGACGGCTGATGCAACCGCTCGGCGAAACGAGGTGCTACATAAGACCGTGTAGACCCCGAATCGAACAATGCTAATGCCTCGACGCGTGAAATCAAAACAGTACCTTCAACCACCTGTGGATCCTCGGCACTCTCATGGGTAGCAGCATACGCACGGGCTGTCTGGCGAGGCTGTCTCGAGCCTGAACGAGCTGACTGTGACTTGCTCGGAGCTGTAGGTGCACTGGGTCTGCTAGGAACTGCACCGGAAGTAGGACCAGATGGAGCTGCATCGGAGGCTCTATATCGAGGACAATTGGCGATCATATGCTCCCTCGAACCACAGATAAAACAAGCACCTGCCTTCCGCCAACACGCATCAGTCGCGTGGTTCTTGCCACAATGCCCACAAGTCACTCCAGTAGAACTAGAAGTACTCTGCTGGCCTTTGGTCTTCTTCTGTACTTACCCTCGTGCACTGAAAGGCGGCTGTCGCTTGGGCTCAACGGCTCTCGCAGCTTGGTGGATGGCCTCGGCAGAATAGGCCCTATCCACTGCATCGTCAAACATAGCCGGACGCTGAAACGCTGTCACGTGATGCATGTACCGGGGGTGCAAACCTTCGACAAACCTGTTCACCTTCCTCTCTTCAGTGCTGATCATGTCCGGAGCAAAATGCGACAACTGCATAAACTTGTTCACGTATTCTGTTACTGTCATCTGCTGCTGACGGAGAGCTAGGAACTCAACCTCCTTGGCTCGAAACACATGAGCCGGGATGAACTTCCTCCTGAACTGTTGCTTGAACATCTCCCACACCGTAGCACTAGGAATATCTCTGTAGGAGTCCTTCACGCTTTTCCACCAAGTTTTTGCGACGTCTCTCAACATAGAAGTTGCTAGCCCGACCTTCTGCCGGTTCGTGCACACGACGGTCTCAAAAGCATCCTCTGTTTGCTCCAACCACTGTTCTGCCTTCAATGGCTCTTCTGTCCCGAAAAACTCAATTACTCCTCGCTTGCGAAACTTGCCGTAGAGGGCATTCGGGTCACTCTCTCGAGGCTGCAAGATCACCTGTTGGTCTACATGTGACTGAACTGGGGCTTGACTTTGTCGGTCTAACATAGTGGTAACTTGTGCTTGCAAGTTCTGCATTGATTGCGATTGTGCTTGTAGAGACTGAAATAGCATAAGGATGCGTTCATCTGTGTTCTGTGTCTGTGGTGACGGTGCGGATCCGCTTTCATTATTTCCGGCGTTCTGCTGAGAACCGGAACCTGATGCCATCCTGAAAAAGGGAAAAGTCAGACACAAATACAAAACAAGTGCGCCCAACAAGCCCCAAAATCTAGAAAGATCACAAAGAGATAATCGTATCCTCACCACGAGCCTACATGCCTACATGCTTATCATCTAGAACAAGGAATGAGCAAGGAATGCTCTGATACCATACAATACGTATGTCACAACCCGAGCCCAGGGTTCGGGGGTTAGCAAAAGCCAAACCTAATGACACACGTACTCCCGTGCATGCACACGTAGACTGAGTCTAAATGCACACGCACAAGGGAACATTCACACGTGCCAAGCAAGTACGCGGAAGCTTTAAATATCAGAAACATTAAACTAACAGCGCAAGAAAAGGATACCAAGAACAAACTGACATAATTACATATGAAAGTCTTACAAAAAGAACAAAATAATATCTACACTAATGACATGTCATGCCAAATACAAGTCTGAAAATCCACAAAACAAGACTCCAATGATGCATGCCAAGAACGCTCTCCCGTGGAGTGATCACATCCACTCCTCTAGGCCTGATGGGGCCCCGGGGGTCTCATCTGGAGTCTGGCCGACCTGCGGGGGTTCGGCAGGGGTATCTGGGCCTGCAACACCAAAAACAACCGTGAATATGAAGATTCAGCAAAGTATAAACCATAGCAAGTTAACACACGCTGTGTCTAATAGAATAAAGAACATCATGTGATTAAAGAAGGCTTTTTCGTATACTAGGCTATCATGCAAGAAAGAAATATGCTGAGTGAATCAATGAATACATGCTGTGTACATACTAGTGGCGACTACATTACCATATGCTCCCAAAAGAGGGATCTTATAACGTGCAAAGAACACCATTGTCCGGGCCAGGGTACAATGGGTCTCGGTTTCCTGGGGTCCGGTTCCCCAAGACATATCCATACTGCAGCAGGCCATATAAACTATACCAAATTCACCCCGTCGGGATCCTAAGGCTGAGGCTAAGTAGTGCCTGACTATACGGAGTCAATCATGAAAACCCTGAGGAGATCGTGACAACATATCATACGTGCGTATCTGTGAACATATTATACATGCATACTCAAGGTAAAGAACCACAATGTGAATATAACTGAACACAAGTAAACATGTTAGAGAGTTGAGATCACTAATCGAATGCAATATGTTGTGCAACAAATTATGCGAAATCGAATCATCTGTAATGACAAACCAATTCTAATCTAATTATCCGGTGTTTCTAACCGTGCATGATGATGTAGTTTTAAGTTATTCGATGCACCGTTGTCTAGTGTTGCATGGAATCGGGCGGTGCATGAAGTCCCTTAAACCAACACCCATGGGGAGGTGCTTAACATCCGGATAATGAACATGAATGATTCGCAGCCGTCGAGATCATTCACGCGTTGTATCACATTCCGTTAGGCAGGTCTAGGTGCTCTACATTCCATCATGAAGGCCATATCGGTCCTTTCCATTACACCTATCCTTGTTTTCTTTCATTAATCTAATGTGGATACGGCTTAGCCGTGTGTGTGCTACGGCTTAGCCGTGTGTGGTCTACGGCTTAGCCGTGGCTGGGCCGTAGAAAGTATGTCAATTGCTGACTCTCAGTTATTCCAGAAATTGCACCCTGTATTCATCTACAGCTGGGCCACGGCTGAGCTTCGGCTTAGCCGTAGGGCAATCCACGGCTTAGCCGTGCCCTAGCCGTAGAGGAAAACTGGGTTTTTCTCTTCTCTGGACTTTGAGCCGTAGGTGCTATACGGGTTAGCCGTACCTGCACGAAGTTAAATTCCTGAAACACATACAGAATGTCTGAAAACTCATCCAATTTGCAATTCTCAAATGGAGATAGACAAGTACTGAATCAATGAGTATCAAATGGGCTGTAAACACATGTTCCCATATCAATTCATGTAAAACCAACCAAATCAAATGCATACCAACATGGGTTCTCAAAGTTATGGTTATACTTGCCTTAAATTGGAATTCAATTGCCCAACTGAAGTTCTTGGATCCAAACACAACCTAACACACATCAAACCACATGCATGCATGAGGATTGGAATGAAATCCACAACATAGACACAACATGCAAATGAGAACCAAGAAGGAGAAGAACTAGAGGGAAGAGATGAGAGAAAGATGGAAGAATGTCCACTCACCTCACATGCAAGGAACCAACCTTCCTCTTGATTGATCGATGGAGGAGAGAATTCAAGTGAAGGTCAAGCGAAGGAGGGAGAACTCCACGTGCAGTTGAGGAAGAAATGGGAGGAGGAACGTGAGTTGGTCGATGAGATGGGTTTATATAAGCAATGGGTTGTTCAATTTACAATAAGGGCCAAGTTAAAATTCTATTTGCAGTTTGAGTCAAATCCGAGTCCAATCGAAGCACACGACCTCGGTTGCAATTGACGTAGTTACGAAAGTTAACGAGCTCAACGAAAGACACGTGTTGACATCAAGATGATGCAAAAATGACCATGTCTTAGAAAAGCTAAAATTACGAAAAAGGGCTTGGTCTACTTAGTCCTGGTCAAACTCAACCCAACTACCTATCCATGACCCGTAACGAAAATAAAACACGAACAAAACACGATTAGCAACGAAAACAAGATTAACTAGCCGATAAACGAGGTCAAGCTGGGTCGGAGTGTTACATCCTCCCCTACTTGAGAATCATTCCGTCCTCGGAATGCACGGTAACTCACTCATACCTGGGAAAACAAATCGGGGTACTGTCGTGCCATCTGCTCTTCTAACTCCCAAGTAGCCTCATCGGGACTGTGATGCTCCCAAAGCACTTTGACCCATCGAATTGTCCTGGTGCGGAGTATCTGCTCTCGGATTCCCACGATACGGAGCGGTCGCTCAACGTATGCAGCACTCGGCTGGATCTGAACCTCGTCGTAACGAATGACATGGGAGGGATCATGGACATATTTCCGAAGCATCGAAACATGAAAAACGTTGTGCACTCCTGAAAACATCTCGGGAAGCTCTAATCGATAGGCCAAATCGCCAATCCGACTCTTGATCTCGAACAGTCTGACATAGCGTGGAGCTAACTTGCCTTTCTGACTGAAACGGATTGTACCCTTCATCGGCGAGACCTTCAGAAAAACCCACTCGCCAACCTGAAACTCTAAGGGTCGTCTGCGGGTGTCTGCATAACTCTTCTGTCTCGACCGAGCAACTTTCAAGTTCTCAATGGCTTTCTGTACCTTCTCCGTAGTCTCGGCAATGATCGTCGGTCCGTGAAAACTGCGAGTTCCAACTTCTTCCCAACAAACCGGACTCCTACACTTCTTCCCATACAATGCTTCGTATGGTGCCATCCCAATGCTCTCATGGAAGCTGTTGTTGTAGGCAAACTCGCACAACGATAAGTGAAGATCCCATTCTTTCTCGTAGCTCAACACGCTGACTCGCAACATATCTTCTAAAGTCTGGATAGTCCGCTCTGATTGCCCATCCGTCTGTGGGTGGTATGCTGTGCTGAAGCTCAACTTCGTACCCAAAGCCTCTTGGAAAGCTCTCCAGAAAGATGAAACAAAACGGCTGTCACGAGCGGATACAATCGACACGGGGGTACCATGGAGCCTGACGATCTCATCCACGAACTTCCTAGCCATCTCTGAAAACGTCATACCCTTCCGGAAAGGAATGAAATGGGCTGACTTCGTCAATCGATTTACAATCACCCAAATGGCGTTGTTCTTCCTGCTCGTCGGCTGTAATCCGGAAACGAAGTCCATGGTGATGTGTTCCCACTTCCACGACGGTATATGCAAAGGATGCAACGAGCCTGGTGGTCTCTGATGATCTGCCTTCACCTTCTGACATGTCAAACAGCGAGCAACAAAGCCTGCTACTTCTCTCTTCATGTTGTTCCACCAGAAGCGATCTTTGAGATTCCGAAACATCTTCGTGCTGCCTGGGTGCATCGCGTATCGGGCGTAATGCGCTTCGTTCATCAGTTTCTCCTTGAAATCATCAACTGCTGGCACGCACAACCTACTCCGAAAATAGAGTACACCATCCTCGAGTCTGAAATCGGGTCTGTCTCCAATGTGATCTCGAATGCGCTTCAAGGTTAGATTTTCAAATTGCCTGTCTTTAATCTGCTGAATCATCTCAGGCTGAAACACTGGCGTACTAGCCAAAGTCACGCAATCAGCCACTAGTTTTACTTCAACAGGGAGACCATGGAACTCTAAGAGGAAACTGCTCAATAGCTGCACTGACTCTGCTTTCCGACTGAGCGCATCTGCCACCACATTCCCCTTGCCTGGCTGATATTTGATCGGGAAATCATAATCCTTAATAAGCTCAAGCCATCTCCGCTGTCTCATGTTCAGCTCCTGCTGTGTGAATAAGTACTGCAAACTGTGGTGATCAGAACGAACCTCAAACTACACACCATACAAATAATGTCTCCACAGCTTCAACGCAAACACGATGGCTGCCAATTCCAAATCATGGGTGGCGTCATTCTTCTCATGTTCTCGCAACTGTCTCGATCCATAAGCAATGACCTTCCCGTGCTGCATCAACACACAACCTAGACCAACTCGAGAAGCGTCTGAATAAACCACGAATCCTTCACTACCATCTGGCAAGGCTAACACTGGGACCGTAGTCAACTTCTCTTTCAAAGTCCGGAAACGGGCTTCACACTCCTCAGTCCAATCAAATGGTATATTCTTCCTGGTCAACTTCGTCAAAGGAGAAGAGATCTTAGCAAAGTCCTGGACAAATCGACGATAGTAACCTGCTAGACCAAGGAAACTGCGAACCTCTGTCACTGTCTTGGGGCTAGGCCAATTCACTACTGCCTCCACTTTAGGTGGATCAACTGCCAATCCCTCTCGTGAAATGATATGACCTAAAAATGCCACCTCCTCAAGCCAAAAATCACACTTCGACAACTTAGCAAACAATCGATGTTCTCTCAACAACGACAAGGCTTTTCTCAAGTGCTCCCTATGCTCCTCTGCTGACTTAGAGTATATCAGGATATCATCAATAAACACAACTACGAACTGGTCCAAGAAAGGGGTAAAGATCTGATTCATCAAGGCCATGAACGCTGCAGGTGCATTGGTTAGTCCAAAAGGCATCACGAGGAATTCATAATGTCCATAACGAGTCCTGAAGGCAGTCTTAGGAATGTCGTCTTCTTTGACTCTCAACTGGTGATATCCAGACCTCAAATCAATCTTCGAGAAATATGCTGCACCCTGAAGTTGGTCAAACAATTCATCGATCCTGGGTAGGGGGTACTTGTTCTTGATAGTCACTTTGTTCAGCTGTCGGTAGTCTATGCACATCCGAAAAGTACCATCCTTCTTCTTGACAAACAAGACTGGTGCTCCCCAAGGTGAAACGCTCGGGCGAATGAAACCCTTATCCAAAAGCTCCTGCAATTGCTTCTTCAACTCTGCCAATTCTGCTGGTGCCATGCGATACGGAGCCTTGCTGATCGGTGCCGTGCCGGGAACAAGCTCAATGGCGAACTCCACATCTCGAACCGGGGGCAAGTCTGGCACATCGTCTGGAAAGACATCGGGAAAGTCACAGACCACCTGGATCTCACCTAGCTGCTTCATCTCCTTCTTCGCTGAGATAAAGGCAATGAAGCCTTCACACCCTCGGCGGATCAAGCGATCTGCCTTACACGCCGAGATCACACGTCTGGGGCATCTCTGCTGATTGCCCTCGAAACGGAAGCCTTTGCCTAAATCGAAGAAGATCGTCCTGTTGTAACAGTTAACACAGGCACGATATCGAGCGAGCCAATCCATACCAAGGATCACGTCGAAGTCCAGCATCGACAACAGGATCAAATCAACAGGTAACTGATGACCTGCAATCTGCACGTCGCAATGGGGGTAGTACATACTACACTCCACTCGCTTGTCAACTGGGGTGGATACAACCAGCACATATGGCAACGGCTTAGACGGCTGATGCAACCGCTCGGCGAAACGAGGTGCTACATAAGACCGTGTAGACCCCGAATCGAACAGTGCTAATGCCTCGACGCGTGAAATCAAAACAGTACCTTCAACCACCTGTGGATCCTCGGCACTCTCATGGGTAGCAGCATACGCACGGGCTGTCTGGCGAGGCTGTCTCGAGCCTGAACGAGCTGACTGTGACTTGCTCGGAGCTGTAGGTGCACTGGGTCTGCTAGGAACTGCACCGGAAGTAGGACCAGATGGAGCTGCATCGGAGGCTCTATATCGAGGACAATTGGCGATCATATGCTCCCTCAAACCACAGAAAAAACAAGCACCTGCCTTCCGCCAACATGCATCAGTCGCGTGGTTCTTGCCACAATGCCCACAAGTCACTCCAGTAGAACTAGAAGTACTCTGCTGGCCTTTGGTCTTCTTCTGTACTTACCCTCGTGCACTGAAAGGCGGCTGTCGCTTGGGCTCAACGGCTCTCGCAGCTTGGTGGATGGCCTCGGCAGAATAGGCCCTATCCACTGCATCGTCAAACGTAGCCGGACGCTGAAACGCTGTCACGTGATGCATGTACCGGGGGTGCAAACCTTCGACAAACCTGTTCACCTTCCTCTCTTCAGTGCTGATCATGTCCGGAGCAAAATGCGACAACTGCATAAACTTGTTCACGTATTCTGTTACTGTCATCTGCTGCTGACGGAGAGCTAGGAACTCAACCTCCTTGGCTCGAAACACATGAGCCGGGATGAACTTCCTCCTGAACTGTTGCTTGAACATCTCCCACACCGTAGCACTAGGAATATCTCTGTAGGAGTCCTTCACGCTTTTCCACCAAGTTTTTGCGACGTCTCTCAACATAGAAGTTGCTAGCCCGACCTTCTGCCGGTTCGTGCACACGACGGTCTCAAAAGCATCCTCTGTTTGCTCCAACCACTGTTCTGCCTTCAATGGCTCTTCTGTCCCGAAAAACTCAATTACTCCTCGCTTGCGAAACTTGCCGTAGAGGGCATTCGGGTCACTCTCTCGAGGCTGCAAGATCACCTGTTGGTCTACATGTGACTGAACTGGGGCTTGACTTTGTCGGTCTAACATAGTGGTAACTTGTGCTTGCAAGTTCTGCATTGATTGCGATTGTGCTTGTAGAGACTGAAATAGCATAAGGATGCGTTCATCTGTGTTCTGTGCCTGTGGTGACGGTGCGGATCCGCTTTCATTATTTCCGGCGTTCTACTGAGAACCGGAACCTGATGCCATCCTGAAAAAGGGAAAAGTCAGACACAAATACAAAACAAGTGCGCCCAACAAGCCCCAAAATCTAGAAAGATCACAAAGAGATAATCGTATCCTCACCACGAGCCTACATGCCTACATGCTTATCATCTAGAACAAGGAATGAGCAAGGAATGCTCTGATACCATACAATACGTATGTCACAACCCGAGCCCAGGGTTCGGGGGTTAGCAAAAGCCAAACCTAATGACACACGTACTCCCGTGCATGCACACGTAGACTGAGTCTAAATGCACACGCACAAGGGAACATTCACACGTGCCAAGCAAGTACGCGGAAGCTGTAAATATCAGAAACATTAAACTAACAGCGCAAGAAAAGGATACCAAGAACAAACTGACATAATTACATATGAAAGTCTTACAAAAAGAACAAAATAATATCTACACTAATGACATGTCATGCCAAATACAAGTCTGAAAATCCACAAAACGAGACTCCAATGATGCATGCCAAGAACGCTCTCCCGTGGAGTGATCACATCCACTCCTCTAGGCCTGATGGGGCCCCGGGGGTCTCATCTGGAGTCTGGCCGACCTGCGGGGGTTCGGCAGGGGTATCTGGGCCTGCAACACCAAAAACAACCGTGAATATGAAGATTCAGCAAAGTATAAACCATAGCAAGTTAACACACGCTGTGTCTAATAGAATAAAGAACATCATGTGATTAAAGAAGGCATTTTCGTATACTAGGCTGTCATGCAAGAAAGAAATATGCTGAGTGAATCAATGAATACATGTTGTGTACATACTAGTGGCGACTACATTACCATATGCTCCCAAAAGAGGGATCTTATAACGTGCAAAGAACACCATTGTCCGGGCCAGGGTACAATGGGTCTCGGTTTCCTGGGGTCCGGTTCCCCAAGACATATCCATACTGCAGCAGGCCATATAAACTATACCAAATTCACCCCGTCGGGATCCTAAGGCTGAGGCTAAGTAGTGCCTGACTATACGGAGTCAATCATGAAAACCCTGAGGAGATCGTGACAACATATCATACGTGCGTATCTGTGAACATATTATACATGCATACTCAAGGTAAAGAACCACAATGTGAATATAACTGAACACAAGTAAACATGTTAGAGAGTTGAGATCACTAATCGAATGCAATATGTTGTGCAACAAATTATGCGAAATCGAATCATCTGTAATGACAAACCAATTCTAATCTAATTATCCGGTGTTTCTAACCGTGCATGATGATGTAGTTTTAAGTTATTCGATGCACCGTTGTCTAGTGTTGCATGGAATCGGGCGGTGCATGAAGTCCCTTAAACCAACACCCATGGGGAGGTGCTTAACATCCGGATAATGAACATGAATGATTCGGAGCCGTCGAGATCATTCACGCGTTGTATCACATTCCGTTAGGCAGGTCTAGGTGCTCTACATTCCATCATGAAGGCCATATCGGTCCTTTCCATTACACCTATCCTGGTTTACTTTCATTAATCTAATGTGGATACGGCTTAGCCGTGTGTGTGCTACGGCTTAGCCGTGTGTGGTCTACGGCTTAGCCGTGGCTGGGCCGTAGAAAGTATGTCAATTGCTGACTCTCAGTTATTCCAGAAATTGCACCCTGTATTGATCTACGGTTGGGCCACGGCTGAGCTTCGGCTTAGCCGTAGGGCAATCCACGGCTTAACCGTGCCCTAGCCGTAGAGGAAAACTGGGTTTTTCTCTTCTCTGGACTTTGAGCCGTAGGTGCTATACGGCTTAGCCGTACCTGCACGAAGTTAAATTCCTGAAACACATACAGAATGTCTGAAAACTCATCCAATTTGCAATTCTCAAATGGAGATAGACAAGTACTGAATCAATGAGTATCAAATGGGCTGTAAACACATGTTCCCATATCAATTCATGTAAAACCAACCAAATCAAATGCATACCAACATGGGTTCTCAAAGTTATGGTTATACTTGCCTTAAATTGGAATTCAATTGCCCAACTGAAGTTCTTGGATCCAAACACAACCTAACACACATCAAACCACATGCATGCATGAGGATTGGAATGAAATCCACAACACAGACACAACATGCAAATGAGAACCAAGAAGGAGAAGAACTAGAGGGAAGAGATGAGAGAAAGATGGAAGAATGTCCACTCACCTCACATGCAAGGAACCAACCTTCCTCTTGATTGATCGATGGAGGAGAGAATTCAAGTGAAGGTCAAGCGAAGGAGGGAGAACTCCACGTGCAGTTGAGGAAGAAATGGGAGGAGGAACGTGAGTTGGTCGATGAGATGGGTTTATATAAGCAATGGGTTGTTCAATTTACAATAAGGGCCAAGTTAAAATTCTATTTCCAGTTTGAGTCAAATCCGAGTCCAATCGAAGCACACGACCTCGGTTGCAATTGACGTAGTTACGAAAGTTAACAAGCTCAACGAAAGACACGTGTTGACATCAAGATGATGCAAAAATGACCATGTCTTAGAAAAGCTAAAATTACGAAAAAGGGCTTGGTCTACTTAGTCCTGGTCAAACTCAACCCAACTACCTATCCATGACCCGTAACGAAAATAAAACACGAACAAAACACGATTAGCAACGAAAACAAGATTAACTAGCCGATAAACGAGGTCAAGCTGGGTCGGAGTGTTACATCCTCCCCTACTTGAGAATCATTCCGTCCTCGGAATGCACGGTAACTCACTCATACCTGGGAAAACAAATCGGGGTACTGTCGTGCCATCTGCTCTTCTAACTCCCAAGTAGCCTCATCGGGACTGTGATGCTCCCAAAGCACTTTGACCCATCGAATTGTCCTGGTGCGGAGTATCTGCTCTCGGATTCCCACGATACGGAGCGGTCGCTCAACGTATGCAGCACTCGGCTGGATCTGAACCTCGTCGTAACGAATGACATGGGAGGGATCATGGACATATTTCCGAAGCATCGAAACATGAAAAACGTTGTGCACTCCTGAAAACATCTCGGGAAGCTCTAATCGATAGGCCAAATCGCCAATCCGACTCTTGATCTCGAATAGTCTGACATAGCGTGGAGCTAACTTGCCTTTCTGACTGAAACGGATTGTACCCTTCATCGGCGAGACCTTCAGAAAAACCCACTCGCCAACCTGAAACTCTAAGGGTCGTCTGCGGGTGTCTGCATAACTCTTCTGTCTCGACCGAGCAACTTTCAAGTTCTCAATGGCTTTCTGTACCTTCTCCGTAGTCTCGGCAATGATCGTCGGTCCGTGAAAACTGCGAGTTCCAACTTCTTCCCAACAAACCGGACTCCTACACTTCTTCCCGTACAATGCTTCGTATGGTGCCATCCCAATGCTCTCATGGAAGCTGTTGTTGTAGGCAAACTCGCACAACGATAAGTGAAGATCCCATTCTTTCTCGTAGCTCAACACGCTGACTCGCAACATATCCTCTAAAGTCTGGATAGTCCGCTCTGATTGCCAATCCGTCTGTGGGTGGTATGCTGTGCTGAAGCTCAACTTCGTACCCAAAGCCTCTTGGAAAGCTCTCCAGAAAGATGAAACAAAACGGCTGTCACGATCGGATACAATCGACACGGGGGTACCATGGAGCCTGACGATCTCATCCACGAACTTCCTAGCCATCTCTGAAAACGTCATACCCTTCCGGAAAGGAATGAAATGGGCTGACTTCGTCAATCGATCTACAATCACCCAAATGGCGTTGTTCTTCCTGCTCGTCGGCGGTAATCCGGAAACGAAGTCCATGGTGATGTGTTCCCACTTCCACTGCGGTATATGCAAAGGATGCAACGAGCCTGGCGGTCTCTGATGATCTGCCTTCACCTTCTGACATGTCAAACAGCGAGCAACAAAGCCTGCTACTTCTCTCTTCATGTTGTTCCACCAGAAGCGATCTTTGAGATTCCGAAACATCTTCGTGCTGCCTGGGTGCATCGCGTATCGGGCGTAATGCGCTTCGTTCATCAGTTTCTCCTTGAAATCATCAACTGCTGGCACGCACAACCTACTCCAAAAATAGAGTACACCATCCTCGAGTCTGAAATCGGGTCTGTCTCCAATGTGATCTCGAATGCGCTTCAAGGTTAGATCTTCAAATTGCCTGTCTTTAATCTGCTGAATCATCTCAGGCTGAAACACTGGCGTACTAGCCAAAGTCATGCACTCAGCCACAAGTTTTACTTCAACAGGGAGACCATGGAACTCTAAGAGGAAACTGCTCAATAGCTGCACTGACTCTGCTTTCCGACTGAGCGCATCTGCCACCACATTTCCCTTGCCTGGCTGATATTTGATCGGGAAATCATAATCCTTAAAAAGCTCAAGCCATCTCCGCTGTCTCATGTTCAGCTCCTGCTGTGTGAATAAGTACTGCAAACTGTGGTGATCAGAACGAACCTCAAACTGCACCCCATACAAATAATGTCTCCACAGCTTCAACGCAAACACGATGGCTGCCAATTCCAAATCATGGGTGGCGTAATTCTTCTCATGTTCTCGCAACTGTCTCGATCCATAAGCAATAACATTCCTGTGCTGCATCAACACACAACCTAGACCAACTCGAGAAGCGTCTGAATAAACCACGAATCCTTCACTACCATCTGGCAAGGCTAACACTGGGACCGTAGTCAACTTCTCTTTCAAAGTCCGGAAACGGGCTTCACACTCCTCAGTCCAATCAAATGGTATATTCTTCCTGGTCAACTTCGTCAAAGGAGAAGAGATCTTAGCAAAGTCCTGGACAAATCGATGATAGTAACCTGCTAGACCAAGGAAACTGCGAACCTCTGTCACTGTCTTGGGGCTAGGCCAATTCACTACTGCCTCCACTTTAGATGGATCAACTGCCAATCCCTCTCGTGAAATGATATGACCTAAAAATGCCACCTGCTCAAGCCAAAAATCACACTTCGACAACTTAGCAAACAATCGATGTTCTCTCAACAACGACAAGGCTTTTCTCAAGTGCTCCCTATGCTCCTCTGCTGACTTAGAGTATATCAGGATATCATCAATAAACACAACTACGAACTGGTCCAAGAAAGGGGTAAAGATCTGATTCATCAAGGCCATGAACGCTGCAGGTGCATTGGTTAGTCCAAAAGGCATCACGAGGAATTCATAATGTCCATAACGAGTCCTGAAGGCAGTCTTAGGAATGTCGTCTTCTTTGACTCTCAACTGGTGATATCCAGACCTCAAATCAATCTTCGAGAAATATGCTGCACCCTGAAGTTGGTCAAACAATTCATCGATCCTGGGTAGGGGGTACTTGTTCTTGATAGTCACTTTGTTCAGCTGTCGGTAGTCTATGCACATCCGAAAAGTACCATCCTTCTTCTTGACAAACAAGACTGGTGCTCCCCAAGGTGAAACGCTCGAGCGAATGAAACCCTTATCCAAAAGCTCCTGCAATTGCTTCTTCAACTCTGCCAATTCTGCTGGTGCCATGCGATACGGAGCCTTGCTGATCGGTGCCGTGCCGGGAACAAGCTCAATGGCGAACTCCACATCTCGAACCGGGGGCAAGTCTGGCACATCGTCTGGAAAGACATCGGGAAAGTCACAGACCACCTGGATCTCACCTAGCTGCTTCATCTCCTTCTTCGCTGAGATAAAGGCAATGAAGCCTTCACACCCTCGGCGGATCAAGCGATCTGCCTTACATGCCGAGATCACACGTCTGGGGCATCTCTGCTGACTGCCCTCGAAACGGAAGCCTTTGCCTAAATCGAAGAAGATCGTCCTGTTGTAACAGTTAACACAGGCACGATATCGAGCGAGCCAATCCATACCAAGGATCACGTCGAAGTCCAGCATCGACAACAGGATCAAATCAACAGGTAACTGATGACCTGCAATCTGCACGTCGCAATGGGGGTAGTACATACTACACTCCACTCGCTTGTCAACTGGGGTGGATACAACCAGCACATATGGCAACGGCTTAGACGGCTGATGCAACCGCTCGGCGAAACGAGGTGCTACATAAGACCGTGTAGACCCCGAATCGAACAATGCTAATGCCTCGACGCGTGAAATCAAAACAGTACCTTCAACCACCTGTGGATCCTCGGCACTCTCATGGGTAGCAGCATACGCACGGGCTGTCTGGCGAGGCTGTCTCGAGCCTGAACGAGCTGACTGTGACTTGCTCGGAGCTGTAGGTGCACTGGGTCTGCTAGGAACTGCACCGGAAGTAGGACCAGATGGAGCTGCATCGGAGGCTCTATATCGAGGACAATTGGCGATCATATGCTCCCTCGAACCACAGATAAAACAAGCACCTGCCTTCCGCCAACACGCATCAGTCGCGTGGTTCTTGCCACAATGCCCACAAGTCACTCCAGTAGAACTAGAAGTACTCTGCTGGCCTTTGGTCTTCTTCTGTACTTGCCCTCATGCACTGAAAGGCGGCTGTCGCTTGGGCTCAACGGCTCTCGCAGCTTGGTGGATGGCCTCGGCAGAATAGGCCCTATCCACTGCATCGTCAAACGTAGCCGGACGCTGAAACGCTGTCACGTGATGCATGTACCGGGGGTGCAAACCTTCGACAAACCTGTTCACCTTCCTCTCTTCAGTGCTGATCATGTCCGGAGCAAAATGCGACAACTGCATAAACTTGTTCACGTATTCTGTTACTGTCATCTGCTGCTGACGGAGAGCTAGGAACTCAACCTCCTTGGCTCGAAACACATGAGCCGGGATGAACTTCCTCCTGAACTGTTGCTTGAACATCTCCCACACCGTAGCACTAGGAATATCTCTGTAGGAGTCCTTCACGCTTTTCCACCAAGTTTTTGCGACGTCTCTCAACATAGAAGTTGCTAGCCCGACCTTCTGCCGGTTCGTGCACACGACGGTCTCAAAAGCATCCTCTGTTTGCTCCAACCACTGTTCTGCCTTCAATGGCTCTTCTGTCCCGAAAAACTCAATTACTCCTCGCTTGCGAAACTTGCCGTAGAGGGCATTCGGGTCACTCTCTCGAGGCTGCAAGATCACCTGTTGGTCTACATGTGACTGAACTGGGGCTTGACTTTGTCGGTCTAACATAGTGGTAACTTGTGCTTGCAAGTTCTGCATTGATTGCGATTGTGCTTGTAGAGACTGAAATAGCATAAGGATGCGTTCATCTGTGTTCTGTGTCTGTGGTGACGGTGCGGATCCGCTTTCATTATTTCCGGCGTTCTGCTGAGAACCGGAACCTGATGCCATCCTGAAAAAGGGAAAAGTCAGACACAAATACAAAACAAGTGCGCCCAACAAGCCCCAAAATCTAGAAAGATCACAAAGAGATAATCGTATCCTCACCACGAGCCTACATGCCTACATGCTTATCATCTAGAACAAGGAATGAGCAAGGAATGCTCTGATACCATACAATACGTATGTCACAACCCGAGCCCAGGGTTCGGGGGTTAGCAAAAGCCAAACCTAATGACACACGTACTCCCGTGCATGCACACGTAGACCGAGTCTAAATGCACACGCACAAGGGAGCATTCACACGTGCCAAGCAAGTACGCGGAAGCTGTAAATATCAGAAACATTAAACTAACAGTGCAAGAAAAGGATACCAAGAACAAACTGACATAATTACATATGAAAGTCTTACAAAAAGAACAAAATAATATCTACACTAATGACATGTCATGCCAAATACAAGTCTGAAAATCCACAAAACGAGACTCCAATGATGCATGCCAAGAACGCTCTCCCGTGGAGTGATCACATCCACTCCTCTAGGCCTGATGGGGCCCCGGGGGTCTCATCTGGAGTCTGGCCGACCTGCGGGGGTTCGGCAGGGGTATCTGGGCCTGCAACACCAAAAACAACCGTGAATATGAAGATTCAGCAAAGTATAAACCATAGCAAGTTAACACACGCTGTGTCTAATAGAATAAAGAACATCATGTGATTAAAGAAGGCATTTTCGTATACTAGGCTGTCATGCAAGAAAGAAATATGCTGAGTGAATCAATGAATACATGCTGTGTACATACTAGTGGCGACTACATTACCATATGCTCCCAAAAGAGGGATCTTATAACGTGCAAAGAACACCATTGTCCGGGCCAGGGTACAATGGGTCTCGGTTTCCTGGGGTCCGGTTCCCCAAGACATATCCATACTGCAGCAGGCCATATAAACTATACCAAATTCACCCCGTCGGGATCCTAAGGCTGAGGCTAAGTAGTGCCTGACTATACGGAGTCAATCATGAAAACCCTGAGGAGATCGTGACAACATATCATACGTGCGTATCTGTGAACATATTATACATGCGTACTCAAGGTAAAGAACCACAATGTGAATATAACTGAACACAAGTAAACATGTTAGAGAGTTGAGATCACTAATCGAATGCAATATGTTGTGCAACAAATCATGCGAAATCGAATCATCTGTAATGACAAACCAATTCTAATCTAATTATCCGGTGTTTCTAACCGTGCATGATGATGTAGTTTTAAGTTATTCGATGCACCGTTGTCTAGTGTTGCATGGAATCGGGCGGTGCATGAAGTCCCTTAAACCAACACCCATGGGGAGGTGCTTAACATCCGGATAATGAACATGAATGATTCGCAGCCCTCGAGATCATTCACGCGTTGTATCACATTCCGTTAGGCAGGTCTAGGTGCTCTACATTCCATCATGAAGGCCATATCGGTCCTTTCCATTACACCTATCCTTGTTTTCTTTCATTAATCTAATGTGGATACGGCTTAGCCGTGTGTGTGCTACGGCTTAGCCGTGTGTGGTCTACGGCTTAGCCGTGGCTGGGCCGTAGAAAGTATGTCAATTGCTGACTCTCAGTTATTCCAGAAATTGCACCCTGTATTGATCTACGGCTGGGCCACGGCTGAGCTTCGGCTTAGCCGTAGGGCAATCCACGGCTTAGCCGTGCCCTAGCCGTAGAGGAAAACTGGGTTTTTCTCTTCTCTGGACTTTGAGCCGTAGGTGCTATACAGCTTAGCCGTACCTGCACGAAGTTAAATTCCTGAAACACATACAGAATGTCTGAAAACTCATCCAATTTGCAATTCTCAAATGGAGATAGACAAGTACTGAATCAATGAGTATCAAATGGGCTGTAAACACATGTTCCCATATCAATTCATGTAAAACCAACCAAATCAAATGCATACCAACATGGGTTCTCAAAGTTATGGTTATACTTGCCTTAAATTGGAATTCAATTGCCCAACTGAAGTTCTTGGATCCAAACACAACCTAACACACATCAAACCACATGCATGCATGAGGATTGGAATGAAATCCACAACACAGACACAACATGCAAATGAGAACCAAGAAGGAGAAGAACTAGAGGGAAGAGATGAGAGAAAGATGGAAGAATGTCCACTCACCTCACATGCAAGGAACCAACCTTCCTCTTGATTGATCGATGGAGGAGAGAATTCAAGTGAAGGTCAAGCGAAGGAGGGAGAACTCCACGTGCAGTTGAGGAAGAAATGGGAGGAGGAACGTGAGTTGGTCGATGAGATGGGTTTATATAAGCAATGGGTTGTTCAATTTACAATAAGGGCCAAGTTAAAATTCTATTTCCAGTTTGAGTCAAATCCGAGTCCAATCGAAGCACACGACCTCGGTTGCAATTGACGTAGTTACGAAAGTTAACAAGCTCAACGAAAGACACGTGTTGACATCAAGATGATGCAAAAATGACCATGTCTTAGAAAAGCTAAAATTACGAAAAAGGGCTTGGTCTACTTAGTCCTGGTCAAACTCAACCCAACTACCTATCCATGACCCGTAACGAAAATAAAACACGAACAAAACACGATTAGCAACGAAAACAAGATTAACTAGCCGATAAACGAGGTCAAGCTGGGTCGGAGTGTTACATCCTCCCCTACTTGAGAATCATTCCGTCCTCGGAATGCACGGTAACTCACTCATACCTGGGAAAACAAATCGGGGTACTGTCGTGCCATCTGCTCTTCTAACTCCCAAGTAGCCTCATCGGGACTGTGATGCTCCCAAAGCACTTTGACCCATCGAATTGTCCTGGTGCGGAGTATCTGCTCTCGGATTCCCACGATACGGAGCGGTCGCTCAACGTATGCAGCACTCGGCTGGATCTGAACCTCGTCGTAACGAATGACATGGGAGGGATCATGGACATATTTCCGAAGCATCGAAACATGAAAAACGTTGTGCACTCCTGAAAACATCTCGGGAAGCTCTAATCGATAGGCCAAATCGCCAATCCGACTCTTGATCTCGAACAGTCTGACATAGCGTGGAGCTAACTTGCCTTTCTGACCGAAACGGATTGTACCCTTCATCGGCGAGACCTTCAGAAAAACCCACTCGCCAACCTGAAACTCTAAGGGTCGTCTGCGGGTGTCTGCATAACTCTTCTGTCTCGACCGAGCAACTTTCAAGTTCTCAATGGCTTTCTGTACCTTCTCCGTAGTCTCGGCAATGATCGTCGGTCCGTGAAAACTGCGAGTTCCAACTTCTTCCCAACAAACCGGACTCCTACACTTCTTCCCATACAATGCTTCGTATGGTGCCATCCCAATGCTCTCATGGAAGCTGTTGTTGTAGGCAAACTCGCACAACGATAAGTGAAGATCCCATTCTTTCTCGTAGCTCAACACGCTGACTCGCAACATATCCTCTAAAGTCTGGATAGTCCGCTCTGATTGCCTATCCGTCTGTGGGTGGTATGCTGTGCTGAAGCTCAACTTCGTACCCAAAGCCTCTTGGAAAGCTCTCCAGAAAGATGAAACAAAACGGCTGTCACGATCGGATACAATCGACACGGGGGTACCATGGAGCCTGACAATCTCATCCATGAACTTCCTAGCCATCTCTGAAAACGTCATACCCTTCCGGAAAGGAATGAAATGGGCTGACTTCGTCAATCGATCTACAATCACCCAAATGGCGTTGTTCTTCCTGCTCGTCGGCGGTAATCCGGAAACGAAGTCCGTGGTGATGTGTTCCCACTTCCACTGCGGTATATGCAAAGGATGCAACGAGCCTGGCGGTCTCTGAAGATCTGCCTTCACCTTCTGACATGTCAAACAGCGAGCAACAAAGCCTGCTACTTCTCTCTTCATGTTGTTCCACCAGAAGCGATCTTTGAGATTCCGAAACATCTTCGTGCTGCCTGGGTGCATCGCGTATCGGGCGTAATGCGCTTCGTTCATCAGTTTCTCCTTGAAATCATCAACTGCTGGCACGCACAACCTACTCCAAAAATAGAGTACACCATCCTCGAGTCTGAAATCGGGTCTGTCTCCAATGTGATCTCGAATGCGCTTCAAGGTTAGATCTTCAAATTGCCTGTCTTTAATCTGCTGAATCATCTCAGGCTGAAACACTGGCGTACTAGCCAAAGTCATGCACTCAGCCACAAGTTTTACTTCAACAGGGAGACCATGGAACTCTAAGAGGAAACTGCTCAATAGCTGCACTGACTCTGCTTTCCGACTGAGCGCATCTGCCACCACATTCCCCTTGCCTGGCTGATATTTGATCGGGAAATCATAATCCTTAATAAGCTCAAGCCATCTCCGCTGTCTCATGTTCAGCTCCTGCTGTGTGAATAAGTACTGCAAACTGTGGTGATCAGAACGAACCTCAAACTGCACACCATACAAATAATGTCTCCACAGCTTCAACGCAAACACGATGGCTGCCAATTCCAAATCATGGGTGGCGTAATTCTTCTCATGTTCTCGCAACTGTCTCGATCCATAAGCAATAACCTTCCTGTGTTGCATCAACACACAACCTAGACCAACTCGAGAAGCGTCTGAATAAACCACGAATCCTTCACTACCATCTGGCAAGGCTAACACTGGGACCGTAGTCAACTTCTCTTTCAAAGTCCGGAAACGGGCTTCACACTCCTCAGTCCAATCAAATGGTATATTCTTCCTGGTCAACTTCGTCAAAGGAGAAGAGATCTTAGCAAAGTCCTGGACAAATCGACGATAGTAACCTGCTAGACCAAGGAAACTGCGAACCTCTGTCACTGTCTTGGGGCTAGGCCAATTCACTACTGCCTCCACTTTAGATGGATCAACTGCCAATCCCTCTCGTGAAATGATATGACCTAAAAATGCCACCTGCTCAAGCCAAAAATCACACTTCGACTGTTAGTTTTTGTGGACTCAATCCATCAGTTGATGTAATAAATTGATTAATTTCTTTATTTATCAATAATATCATGCTTTACTTTCATAAGATGAATGTTATTCTACTACTTCATGCACATGACCAATACGTATGACATAATGGTTCATGAGTTGAACCGGGACCCATTAGTATATTAGATGTGATATATGTGCATGGATGAGATCCACACGCGGGAGATATATGTCACAAATCTTATACTTAAAATAGCTTCACAACCAGTAATGAGATTGGGCATCTCATTTGATAAGGTTGCAGCACTTTGATCACTATGAGATAGTGTGATTTGTCTCAATCATCAGAATGTAAGATTCTGGATCAATGGTGCTGGTACATTGGATGTATTGAAGGACCATGAGATGCACCTTATGGTATTCCGTCTCAATAATAAGGTATGCTCTCATAATTCCCTTGCAATAGGCTCTCAATCCTGAGACATTGACGAACTCAAGTTTCTATCTATTCATTTGCTTTGAGTCACCAATGAGTGAGGCCGACTATAGGTTAACACCTCGGTGTCTTGGGTATGTGGTAGTAGAACTGTGGAAACGTTGAATGATCAAGATGGAATCTATCTCTATTATCCCCTTGTGCCAATTAATGGATTTGTCATTAATAAGTGCGCACCCATCTCAATTAAGAGTTAATTGGATGGTACTGATGACTACTGTGATTAATTGGGGCTCAAGGATAATAAGATGTGGAACTTAGATTGGAAGAGACGGATTTATTCCAATTGATCCACGGATATTGATAGAGGGGCCTACTTGTGGTAATTGGGAAGTTTAGGGTCTTCATTGTAATTTATTCCTAAGACTGGAGTGCAATTGCATTTATATAGTGATGTTATTTGCAATTAACTGTGGGCCCGGATTGCACATGAGATGTGGGGTCGCGGTGTTCCAGTTGGAGCCAGCTTTCTAAGGAATCCCTAGTGGTCCCCACGCTAGCCCAAGATATTGGAAAACACTAATCCGACTTGGACTCTAAGAATAAGAGTTTGGAAGGGAGAAAGTTGCTAATTGCTTTGGAAGTAAGACTTCTATTTCAATTAGACAAGGGAGAAATTTGGAAGTCTATATAATATCCTTGGACGTCCAAAAGAGTCTCCCTCACGCCAAAAACCCTTTCGTGCAAGAGTTGCGTGAGTTACTCTCCTCTCCTTTCTTCTAGTTCCTTGGAGTCTCGAGTGGAATTTCTCCTGAAGATTCCACCATTCTTCTTGAGAAAGGAAATCCAATTCGGGTCATAGCGTGGAAGGCTAAGAGGTGTTGAAGAAATCCATTAGAACACTGCGGATCTCCAAAGGTATGATCTACTTCTTGCATGTCGTAGGTTATTTTGGATGTTTAGTGCTGGTATAATTTTACTGTACATGGTCACGAGATTGAGGGTAACGCATCCTGGATTGGGTTTTGGTCTTATGGATAGTTGATCCCTGTGTCAAGTGGGTCAAAAGTTTTGAAAATCTATCCACGAGACCCACCTAGTTCCAACAATTGGTATCAGAGCCATACCTCATCTCTAATCATGTTAGATCAGTAATCTTGTTCTAATCTTCGCATGAGATGCAAGAGGATAGAGCAAGGGCTATGATAGGATCAGTGTTTATTGGGTTTGCTTGCTCTCGTAGTAGATACATGTTTGGAAAGTCACAAAAGGTTTTAATCATGATAGGAGGATGATAAGATGCCATTAAAACATACTGAGATCATTAGAGGTGATTGGGTACAGCAGGAGTCGAATCTGAAAAAGAACCCAAATTTCTGGGTTCATCAGGTCGGTTAGCCAAACGGACCACTATGGCTATAGAGGTCTGTTGGCTAACCGTAGGGACCAGATCGGCTAGCCGAACCTAGGCAGAATCATCTTGTTCTTGGTCTGAGCTGTTGTTGTTTTTTTTTTTTTTTTTTTCGGGGGCGCTGCCCCCGAGCCCCCGCCAGGGGCGCTGCCCCTTGGAACCCCGCGAGCTGACCAGGCAGCTCGACCTCGCCGGGGGCGCTGCCCCCGGACCCCCGTTGCGTAGGGGGTCTTGTATCGTGGTGGCAAAATATTTGGCATCTTGTTTTTCCTATTGTGGTTTGGCAACCTGGTTTTGTGAGATGCTTTGTTGTATGAGATACTAACTTGCAGGTGATAATGTCCTCTCCATATGGCCCACATGTTTTTCTTTCCTTTTAATTATTGGTTTATTTGTGGCTAAGTGTAAAGGGCATCATGGTCTCCTTGGTTTCCCGTGAAAGGGCAAGGCATGGTGAATTTCCCTATAGCCCTTTTATTTCCATGTTTAGACTACCATGTAAGTCTCATTATAGAGACATAGGAATTTATGTATTTTTTTAAAATTTGTAAATTCTGGAGATGTCCGAAACAAAGAAGGAAAGAGAAGCTGGACTCCTAATCAAAGAGTTTGAAGATTACCAAAAGGTGCTTTGGAGATGCCCAAAGAGTTTGAGGAATCCCAAAGTTTTGGAAAGTCTAGAAGTCCAAGAAGTCTTTTTCGCCTGGGCCATGTGGAGGAGAGGACTAGTCTTTTATTACAGCACTTTCTATTTATGGATGAATGCTTATTTTAGAGTATTTCCATATTTGTTCCAAACATAGCAAATTCCAAAATTGGTCAAATCAAATTAATTTTTGGAAAGAGTTCTAATTAGAGTTGGTAGGCCCATGAGATGGATCTATTGGTAACACTAATTTTAGAAACTGGGCTTTCCTTAAAATAACTTGACTTGGAACCAATCATTGGTCTTATCATGAGATGAATATATACCTATATTTGATGGACCCATATACCTATAAGGAAATCCTCAACTCTAAAATATTAAGTGGGAGCGGGGCATTTCTATATATATAAAAATCCCCATGGTTTTCCACCATAGGTCCATTGTAAGGAAAGTATTAGCCTTGCGCCATTTTGCGAATGGCCATTCCCCACGGCGGGCTTGTATTTATCTGGATACTGGATATGGATCTCCTATGGATAGTGTTGATGAGACGGGGTGGGAGCCCACTCCCCAAGGAGGAGCTACCCACAACGGTTGTCATGCAATGCTAGTTGGTGGGTCACACTTAACTAAAATAATGATGTAGTATCCCTAAGGATTTGCCTCATATATTTTAGAAACCGAAGCTAATCGGGAGTCATACATTATTTGGTATGAGATACCTAGATTGTAATGAATGAAAGGGATCATGGATAGTTAGTCTTAATCCAAATCTTGACCAACTTTGATCCGCACCAGTCTAGGAGGTATTTGCACTCCCCAAGGAGGCATACCCCGCAGGATTGGGATTCCGATGTATTCTGAATTTTGTGGTTATGAGGATTCCCACATAAATTTGGTAGAATACTAAACCCTAATGTCATTTAAATTCATTAATTGAATGTATGGTTATATGCTACAGTATTACAAGCATGAATTCGAATACTTTCAATCCACTTGCGACCATCCTCAACCAGAATAAGTTGGTGGGATCCAACTATGTAGACTGGAAACGGAATCTGGATATTGTCCTGACAGCTTCAGGATATAAATATGTCCTTACCAAAAACCCCCTTGAAGAGCCTGGCCCAGATGCATCAGAAGCAGAAAAGGACCTTTACACCAAATGGGCCAAAGACGATGAGATGGCCCGATGTTACATTCTGGCATCCATGTCTAGTGTGCTGCAACATCAACATCAATCTTATAAGACTGCATATGATATGATATCGAACTTAAAGGAGATGTTTGCAGAACAAGGCAGACCTGCTAGGCAGGCAGCCATGAGGGTGCTCATTAGCACCAAGATGGCTGAAGGTACATCAGTACAGGAACACATGTTGAAAATGATGGACTCATTAAATGAGTTAGATGTACTGGGAGCTGCGATTGATGCAGAATCGCAGATTGACATAATCCTTGAGTCACTACCAGAGTCATTCAACAATTTTAAGGTCAATTATAATATGAATAAAATGAATCTGACTCTGGCTGAGCTATCTAGTCAGCTGGTAGCAACTGAAGGGATTATGAAGAAGAAACCAACTGCCTTAATGACAGAAAAGTCAGATGCCAAGTCCAAGCCGAAAGGCAAAGGGCGGAAAGGCAAAAAGAAATCAATTCCAAAGGGTCCTAAGGTGGAGAATGGTCCAACTGGTGGCGTGGCTAAAGCTAAGGGTTCAGGGACAAAAGGAAAGTGTTTCCATTGTGGTAAGACAGGACATTGGAAGAGGAATTGTCCAGAATATCTGTCTAAGAAAAAGACCCCAGGTATGATTGAGTCACTTATATCTGAAGTTAGTTTTGCAACTGGTACTTCAGAATCCTGGTGTGTGGATTCCGGGGCAACTAATCACATATGTAATACGTTGCAGGGGTTCAGGGAAACCAGGAGGCTAAGTGATGGAGAAATCATTGTCAACCTAGGATCTGACGCTAAGGCAGAGGTTGTTTCAGTGGGAGTCATTACTTTATGTTTTTCAAATAATAAATTGGTTTTGTCAGAAACATTATATGTACCGTCTTTAAGGCGGAATTTAATTTCAGTTTCTAGTTTGGTGAATAAAGGTTATTCTATTACTTTTGGTACTGAAGTTGTCATAAAGAGGAATGGTACTTTCATATGTTCTGGCAAGGTAACCAATGGACTTTATTTGTTAACTCCCACGATGTATGAGATACATGATACTGAAACAATTAGTAGATCATCATTAAAGAGAAAGTCACCTTCATCTAATCCAACAAAACTTTGGCACCTGAGGCTAGGTCATATAAACCTTAACAGGATTGAGAGGCTAGTGAAAGATGGTATCTTACCTTCATTGGTGGTAGAACCAATGCCTATCTGTGAGTCCTGTTTGGAAGGTAAAATGACTAAAAGACCCTTTTCAGCTAAGGGTAATAGGGCCAAAGATTTATTGGAATTAGTGCATACTGATGTCTGCGGACCCATTAATGTCAGGGCCAGAGGAGGATATGAGTACTTCATCACTTTCACAGATGATTACTCAAGATATGGTTACATATACCTTATGCACCGCAAGTCCGAAGCTTTTGAAAAGTTCAAAGAATTTCGAGCGGAAGCGGAAAAGCAATTAGGTAAGAGTATCAAGACTCTTCGATCAGATCGAGGAGGGGAATATCTCTCTGCTGATTTTATGGGTTATTTATCAGAAAATGGGATTCTATCCCAATTGTCTGCTCCTGGTATGCCTCAACAGAATGGAGTAGCAGAAAGAAGGAACCGGACTCTTTTAGATATGATTAGGTCTATGCTGAGTTTCTCAAGATTACCTATATCCTTTTGGGGATATGCTTTGGATACTGTAATGTACATACTAAACCTCGTACCATCTAAGTCTATACCTAAGACTCCCCGGGAATTGTGGTCTGGGCGAAAGCCTAGTCTACAACATTTACACATTTGGGGTTGTCCAGCACACGTGCTCAAGGTTAAGACGGATAAGTTGGAAGCGAAGTCGGAAGTATGCACATTTGTAGGATATCCTAAAGGAACTAAAGGTTGGTTATTCTATAATCCCAGAGAGCAGAAAGTGCTGGTTAGCACCAATGCGGTTTTTCTGGAGGAAGATTATATGATGGACCGGAAATTTTTAGAAAAGGTGATCTTGGAAGAGATTCAGGAGCAATCAATTCCAAATCCAAGTATGACCGGACTTGAGGAAGAACCGCCCTTACCAGACCCAGTAATTACACCAGTACCTCGTCGTAGTGGGAGGATTGTCAGACCCCCTGACAGGTTCTCATTCTTGGGAGAGTCTTATGAAGCAATCCCAAAAGAGCCAGAACAAGATCCCTCTAACTATGATGAAGCAATAAATGACTTAGACTCGGGACGCTGGCAAGATGCTATGAAAGCTGAGATGGAGTCTATGTACTCAAATCAGGTCTGGACACTTGTGGACTTGCCTGCCAATATTAAACCTATTGGGTGCAAGTGGGTCTACAAGAGAAAAAGAGGACCAGATGGAAGAGTGGAGACCTATAAGGCTAGGCTTGTTGCGAAAGGATATACTCAGAAAGAGGGGATCGATTATGAGGAAACCTTCTCGCCAGTAGCCATGCTCAAATCCATTCGGATACTCTTATCCATTGCGGCTCATCTCGATTACGAGATTTGGCAAATGGATGTCAAGACGGCTTTTCTCAACGGCCATCTTGAGGAAGACATCTATATGGTGCAGCCAGACGGTTTTGTAGCTAAAAACCAGGAGCAAAAAGTTTGCAAACTGCAGAAGTCTATTTATGGACTAAAGCAGGCATCCCGAAGCTGGAATATCCGTTTTGACCAGGCAATCAAGTCATTTGGTTTTTGTCAAAATCCGGATGAGTCATGTGTGTACATGAAAAGTGAAGGTGACAGGGTAGTTTTTCTGGTTTTATATGTCGATGACATCCTTCTCCTCGGGAAAGACATAGGAATGTTGTCAACGGTAAAAGTTTGGTTAGCCAAGACTTTTGATATGAAGGACTTGGGAGAAGCTAGTTACATCCTAGGGATCAAACTCTATCGAGACCGGAAAAATAGGATGATTGGCTTATCCCAAGCTGCATACATAGATAAGGTGCTAGTACGATTTGCAATGCAAGACTCCAAGAAGGGTATCACACCTTTCAGGCATGGAGTGCACCTTTCCAAGGATCAGTGTCCTAAGACACCCGAGGAAAAGGAGCAAATGAGGTCGATACCATACGCTTCGGCTGTTGGTAGCCTCATGTATGCTATGTTATGTACTAGACCAGATATCTGTTATGTAATGGGCCTAGTCAGCAGATATCAATCTAATCCAGGACCTGAACATTGGACTGCTGTAAAATGTATTCTCAAATACTTGAGAAGGACTAGAGATTACATGTTGATTTATAGCAGTGATGAGTTGATTCCAGTCGGATACACAGATTCTGACTTTATGTCAGATAAGGATTCTAGGAAATCCACCTCTGGTTATGTATTTATGCTTGGAGGCGGAGCTATCAGCTGGAGGAGTATAAAACAAGAATGTACCGCTGATTCAACCTCGGAAGCTGAATATGTAGCAGCTTGTGAAGCAGCTAAGGAAGCAGTATGGCTTAAAAGATTCCTTTTGGAACTTGGGGTGGTACCTTTGGCACGACAGCCACTCACAGTTTACTGTGATAGCAGCGGGGCAGTCGCTCAGTCAAAGGAACCCAGAAGCCATAAAAGCCAAAAGCATGTACAGAGGAAGTATCATTTAGTCAGAGAGATTGTGCAGAGAGGTGATATTGCTATTACCAAGATAGCCTCTGCAGACAATTTGGCAGATCCCTTTACTAAGCCTTTGACTACCAAAGTCTTTGAGCAACACGTAGAAGGGATGGGCATGAGATGCAACCCTAACTGGCATTGAGCCCAAGTGGGAGATTGTTAGTTTTTGTGGACTCAATCCATCAGTTGATGTAATAAATTGATTAATTTCTTTATTTATCAATAATATCATGCTTTACTTTCATAAGATGAATGTTATTCTACTACTTCATGCACATGACCAATACGTATGACATAATGGTTCATGAGTTGAACCGGGTCCCATTAGTATATTAGATGTGATATATGTGCATGGATGAGATCCACACGCGGGAGATATATGTCACAAATCTTATACTTAAAATAGCTTCACAACCAGTAATGAGATTGGGCATCTCATTTGATAAGGTTGCAGCACTTTGATCACTATGAGATAGTGTGATTTGTCTCAATCATCAGAATGTAAGATTCTGGATCAATGGTGCTGGTACATTGGATGTATTGAAGGACCATGAGATGCACCTTATGGTATTCCGTCTCAATAATAAGGTATGCTCTCATAATTCCCTTGCAATAGGCTCTCAATCCTGAGACATTGACGAACTCAAGTTTCTATCTATTCATTTGCTTTGAGTCACCAATGAGTGAGGCCGACTATAGGTTAACACCTCGGTGTCTTTGGTATGTGGTAGTAGAACTGTGGAAACGTTGAATGATCAAGATGGAATCTATCTCTATTATCCCCTTGTGCCAATTAATGGATTTGTCATTAATAAGTGCGCACCCATCTCAATTAAGAGTTAATTGGATGGTACTGATGACTACTGTGATTAATTGGGGCTCAAGGATAATAAGATGTGGAACTTAGATTGGAAGAGACGGATTTATTCCAATTGATCCACGGATATTGATAGAGGGGCCTACTTGTGGTAATTGGGAAGTTTAGGGTCTTCATTGTAATTTATTCCTAAGACTGGAGTGCAATTGCATTTATATAGTGATGTTATTTGCAATTAACTGTGGGCCCGGATTGCACATGAGATGTGGGGTCGCGGTGTTCCAGTTAGAGCCAGCTTTCTAAGGAATCCCTAGTGGTCCCCACGCTAGCCCAAGATATTGGAAAACACTAATCCGACTTGGACTCTAAGAATAAGAGTTTGGAAGGGAGAAAGTTGCTAATTGCTTTGGAAGTAAGACTTCTATTTCAATTAGACAAGGGAGAAATTTGGAAGTCTATATAATATCCTTGGACGTCCAAAAGAGTCTCCCTCACGCCAAAAACCCTTTCGTGCAAGAGTTGCGTGAGTTACTCTCCTCTCCTTTCTTCTAGTTCCTTGGAGTCTCGAGTGGAATTTCTCCTGAAGATTCCACCATTCTTCTTGAGAAAGGAAATCCAATTCGGGTCATAGCGTGGAAGGCTAAGAGGTGTTGAAGAAATCCATTAGAACACTGCGGATCTCCAAAGGTATGATCTACTTCTTGCATGTCGTAGGTTATTTTGGATGTTTAGTGCTGGTATAATTTTACTGTACATGGTCACGAGATTGAGGGTAACGCATCCTGGATTGGGTTTTGGTCTTATGGATAGTTGATCCCTGTGTCAAGTGGGTCAAAAGTTTTGAAAATCTCTGATGATCTGCCTTCACCTTCTGACATGTCAAACAGCGAGCAACAAAGCCTGCTACTTCTCTCTTCATGTTGTTCCACCAGAAGCGATCTTTGAGATTCCGAAACATCTTCGTGCTGCCTGGGTGCATCGCGTATCGGGCGTAATGCGCTTCGTTCATCAGTTTCTCCTTGAAATCATCAACTGCTGGCACGCACAACCTACTCCAAAAATAGAGTACACCATCCTCGAGTCTGAAATCGGGTCTGTCTCCAATGTGATCTCGAATGCGCTTCAAGGTTAGATCTTCAAATTGCCTGTCTTTAATCTGCTGAATCATCTCAGGCTGAAACACTGGCGTACTAGCCAAAGTCATGCACTCAGCCACAAGTTTTACTTCAACAGGGAGACCATGGAACTCTAAGAGGAAACTGCTCAATAGCTGCACTGACTCTGCTTTCCGACTGAGCGCATCTGCCACCACATTCCCCTTGCCTGGCTGATATTTGATCGGGAAATCATAATCCTTAATAAGCTCAAGCCATCTCCGCTGTCTCATGTTCAGCTCCTGCTGTGTGAATAAGTACTGCAAACTGTGGTGATCAGAACGAACCTCAAACTGCACACCATACAAATAATGTCTCCACAGCTTCAACGCAAACACGATGGCTGCCAATTCCAAATCATGGGTGGCGTAATTCTTCTCATGTTCTCGCAACTGTCTCGATCCATAAGCAATAACCTTCCTGTGCTGCATCAACACACAACCTAGACCAACTCGAGAAGCGTCTGAATAAACCACGAATCCTTCACTACCATCTGGCAAGGCTAACACTGGGACCGTAGTCAACTTCTCTTTCAAAGTCCGGAAACGGGCTTCACACTCCTCAGTCCAATCAAATGGTATATTCTTCCTGGTCAACTAGGTCAAAGGAGAAGAGATCTTAGCAAAGTCCTGGACAAATCGACGATAGTAACCTGCTAGACCAAGGAAACTGCGAACCTCTGTCACTGTCTTGGGGCTAGGCCAATTCACTACTGCCTCCACTTTAGATGGATCAACTGCCAATCCCTCTCGTGAAATGATATGACCTAAAAATGCCACCTGCTCAAGCCAAAAATCACACTTCGACAACTTAGCAAACAATCGATGTTCTCTCAACAACGACAAGGCTTTTCTCAAGTGCTCCCTATGCTCCTCTGCTGACTTAGAGTATATCAGGATATCATCAATAAACACAACTACGAACTGGTCCAAGAAAGGGGTAAAGATCTGATTCATCAAGGCCATGAACGCTGCAGGTGCATTGGTTAGTCCAAAAGGCATCACGAGGAATTCATAATATCCATAACGAGTCCTGAAGGCAGTCTTAGGAATGTCGTCTTCTTTGACTCTCAACTGGTGATATCCAGACCTCAAATCAATCTTCGAGAAATATGCTGCACCCTGAAGTTGGTCAAACAATTCATCGATCCTGGGTAGGGGGTACTTGTTCTTGATAGTCACTTTGTTCAGCTGTCGGTAGTCTATGCACATCCGAAAAGTACCATCCTTCTTCTTGACAAACAAGACTGGTGCTCCCCAATGTGAAACGCTCGGGCGAATGAAACCCTTATCCAAAAGCTCCTGCAATTGCTTCTTCAACTCTGCCAATTCTGCTGGTGCCATGCGATACGGAGCCTTGCTGATCGGTGCCGTGCCGGGAACAAGCTCAATGGCGAACTCCACATCTCGAACTGGGGGCAAGTCTGGCACATCGTCTGGAAAGACATCGGGAAAGTCACAGACCACCTGGATCTCACCTAGCTGCTTCATCTCCTTCTTCGCTGAGATAAAGGCAATGAAGCCTTCACACCCTCGGCGGATCAAGCGATCTGCCTTACACGCCGAGATCACGATATCGAGCGAGCCAATCCATACCAAGGATCACGTCGAAGTCCAGCATCGACAACAGGATCAAATCAACAGGTAACTGATGACCTGCAATCTGCACGTCGCAATGGGGGTAGTACATACTACACTCCACTCGCTTGTCAACTGGGGTGGATACAACCAGCACATATGGCAACGGCTTAGACGGCTGATGCAACCGCTCGGCGAAACGAGGTGCTACATAAGACCGTGTAGACCCCGAATCGAACAATGCTAATGCCTCGACGCGTGAAATCAAAACAGTACCTTCAACCACCTGTGGATCCTCGGCACTCTCATGGGTAGCAGCATATGCACGGGCTGTCTGGCGAGGCTGTCTCGAGCCTGAACGAGCTGACTGTGACTTGCTCGGAGCTGTAGGTGCACTGGGTCTGCTAGGAACTGCACCGGAAGTAGGACCAGATGGAGCTGCATCGGAGGCTCTATATCGAGGATAATTGGCGATCATATGCTCCCTCGAACCACAGATAAAACAAGCACCTGCCTTCCGCCAACACGCATCAGTCGCGTGGTTCTTGCCACAGTGCCCACAAGTCACTCCAGTAGAACTAGAAGTACTCTGCTGGCCTTTGGTCTTCTTCTGTACTTGCCCTCGTGCACTGAAAGGCGGCTGTCGCTTGGGCTCAACGGCTCTCGCAGCTTGGTGGATGGCCTCGGCAGAATAGGCCCTATCCACTGCATCGTCAAACGTAGCCGGACGCTGAAACGCTGTCACGTGATGCATGTACCGGGGGTGCAAACCTTCGACAAACCTGTTCACCTTCCTCTCTTCAGTGCTGATCATGTCCGGAGCAAAATGCGACAACTGCATAAACTTGTTCACGTACTCTGTTACTGTCATCTGCTGCTGACGGAGAGCTAGGAACTCAACCTCCTTGGCTCGAAACACATGAGCCGGGATGAACTTCCTCCTGAACTGTTGCTTGAACATCTCCCACACCGTAGCACTAGGAATATCTCTGTAGGAGTCCTTCACGCTTTTCCACCAAGTTTTTGCGACGTCTCTCAACATAGAAGTTGCTAGCCCGACCTTCTGCCGGTTCGTGCACACGACGGTCTCAAAAACATCCTCTGTTTGCTCCAACTACTGTTCTGTCTTCAATGGCTCTTCTGTCCCGAAAAACTCAATTACTCCTCGCTTGCGAAACTTGCCGTAGAGGCCATTCGGGTCACTCTCTCGAGGCTGCAAGATCACCTGTTGGTCTACATGTGACTGAACTGGGGCTTGACTTTGTCGGTCTAACGTAGTGGTAACTTGTGCTTGCAAGTTCTGCATTGATTGCGATTGTGCTTGTAGAGACTGAAATAGCATAAGGATGCGTTCATCTGTGTTCTGTGTCTGTGGTGACGGTGCGGATCCGCTTTCATTATTTCCGGCGTTCTGCTGAGAACCGGAACCTGATGCCATCCTGAAAAAGGGAAAAGTCAGACACAAATACAAAACAAGTGCGCCCAACAAGCCCCAAAATCTAGAAAGATCACAAAGAGATAATCGTATCCTCACCACGAGCCTACATGCCTACATGCTTATCATCTAGAACAAGGAATGAGCAAGGAATGCTCTGATACCATACAATACGTATGTCACAACCCGAGCCCAGGGTTCGGGGGTTAGCAAAAGCCAAACCTAATGACACACGTACTCCCGTGCATGCACACGTAGACCGAGTCTAAATGCACACGCACAAGGGAACATTCACACGTGCCAAGCAAGTACGCGGAAGCTGTAAATATCAGAAACATTAAACTAACAGTGCAAGAAAAGGATACCAAGAACAAACTGACATAATTACATATGAAAGTCTTACAAAAAGAACAAAATAATATCTACACTAATGACATGTCATGCCAAATACAAGTCTGAAAATCCACAAAACGAGACTCCAATGATGCATGCCAAGAACGCTCTCCCGTGGAGTGATCACATCCACTCCTCTAGGCCTGATGGGGCCCCGGGGGTCTCATCTGGAGTCTGGCCGACCTGCGGGGGTTCGGCAGGGGTATCTGGGCCTGCAACACCAAAAACAACCGTGAATATGAAGATTCAGCAAAGTATAAACCATAGCAAGTTAACACACGCTGTGTCTAATAGAATAAAGAACATCATGTGATTAAAGAAGGCATTTTCGTATACTAGGCTGTCATGCAAGAAAGAAATATGCTGAGTGAATCAATGAATACATGCTGTGTACATACTAGTGGCGACTACATTACCATATGCTCCCAAAAGAGGGATCTTATAACGTGCAAAGAACACCATTGTCCGGGCCAGGGTACAATGGGTCTCGGTTTCCTGGGGTCCGGTTCCCCAAGACATATCCATACTGCAGCAGGCCATATAAACTATACCAAATTCACCCCGTCGGGATCCTAAGGCTGAGGCTAAGTAGTACCTGACTATACGGAGTCAATCATGAAAACCCTGAGGAGATCGTGACAACATATCATACGTGCGTATCTGTGAACATATTATACATGCGTACTCAAGGTAAAGAACCACAATGTGAATATAACTGAACACAAGTAAACATGTTAGAGAGTTGAGATCACTAATCGAATGCAATATGTTGTGCAACAAATCATGCGAAATCGAATCATCTGTAATGACAAACCAATTCTAATCTAATTATCCGGTGTTTCTAACCGTGCATGATGATGTAGTTTTAAGTTATTCGATGCACCGTTGTCTAGTGTTGCATGGAATCGGGCGGTGCATGAAGTCCCTTAAACCAACACCCATGGGGAGGTGCTTAACATCCGGATAATGAACATGAATGATTCGCAGCCCTCGAGATCATTCACGCGTTGTATCACATTCCGTTAGGCAGGTCTAGGTGCTCTACATTCCATCATGAAGGCCATATCGGTCCTTTCCATTACACCTATCCTTGTTTTCTTTCATTAATCTAATGTGGATACGGCTTAGCCGTGTGTGTGCTACGGCTTAGCCGTGTGTGGTCTACGGCTTAGCCGTGGCTGGGCCGTAGAAAGTATGTCAATTGCTGACTCTCAGTTATTCCAGAAATTGCACCCTGTATTGATCTACGGCTGGGCCACGGCTGAGCTTCGGCTTAGCCGTAGGGCAATCCACGGCTTAACCGTGCCCTAGCCGTAGAGGAAAACTGGGTTTTTCTCTTCTCTGGACTTTGAGCCGTAGGTGCTATACGGCTTAGCCGTACCTGCACGAAGTTAAATTCCTGAAACACATACAGAATGTCTGAAAACTCATCCAATTTGCAATTCTCAAATGGAGATAGACAAGTACTGAATCAATGAGTATCAAATGGGCTGTAAACACATGTTCCCATATCAATTCATGTAAAACCAACCAAATCAAATGCATACCAACATGGGTTCTCAAAGTTATGGTTATACTTGCCTTAAATTAGAATTCAATTGCCCAACTGAAGTTCTTGGATCCAAACACAACCTAACACACATCAAACCACATGCATGCATGAGGATTGGAATGAAATCCACAACACAGACACAACATGCAAATGAGAACCAAGAAGGAGAAGAACTAGAGGGAAGAGATGAGAGAAAGATGGAAGAATGTCCACTCACCTCACATGCAAGGAACCAACCTTCCTCTTGATTGATCGATGGAGGAGAGAATTCAAGTGAAGGTCAAGCGAAGGAGGGAGAACTCCACGTGCAGTTGAGGAAGAAATGGGAGGAGGAACGTGAGTTGGTCGATGAGATGGGTTTATATAAGCAATGGGTTGTTCAATTTACAATAAGGGCCAAGTTAAAATTCTATTTCCAGTTTGAGTCAAATCCGAGTCCAATCGAAGCACACGACCTCGGTTGCAATTGACGTAGTTACGAAAGTTAACGAGCTCAACGAAAGACACGTGTTGACATCAAGATGATGCAAAAATGACCATGTCTTAGAAAAGCTAAAATTACGAAAAAGGGCTTGGTCTACTTAGTCCTGGTCAAACTCAACCCAACTACCTATCCATGACCCGTAACGAAAATAAAACACGAACAAAACACGATTAGCAACGAAAACAAGATTAACTAGCCGATAAACGAGGTCAAGCTGGGTCGGAGTGTTACATCCTCCCCTACTTGAGAATCATTCCGTCCTCGGAATGCACGGTAACTCACTCATACCTGGGAAAACAAATCGGGGTACTGTCGTGCCATCTGCTCTTCTAACTCCCAAGTAGCCTCATCGGGACTGTGATGCTCCCAAAGCACTTTGACCCATCGAATTGTCCTGGTGCGGAGTATCTGCTCTCGGATTCCCACGATACGGAGCGGTCGCTCAACGTATGCAGCACTCGGCTGGATCTGAACCTCGTCGTAACGAATGACATGGGAGGGATCATGGACATATTTCCGAAGCATCGAAACATGAAAAACGTTGTGCACTCCTGAAAACATCTCGGGAAGCTCTAATCGATAGGCCAAATCGCCAATCCGACTCTTGATCTCGAACAGTTTGACATAGCGTGGAGCTAACTTGCCTTTCTGACCGAAACGGATTGTACCCTTCATCGGCGAGACCTTCAGAAAAGCCCACTCGCCAACCTGAAACTCTAAGGGTCGTCTGCGGGTGTCTGCATAACTCTTTTGTCTCGACCGAGCAACTTTCAAGTTCTCAATGGCTTTCTGTACCTTCTCCGTAGTCTCGGCAATGATCGTCGGTCCGTGAAAACTACGAGTTCCAACTTCTTCCCAACAAACCGGACTCCTACACTTCTTCCCGTACAATGCTTCGTATGGTGCCATCCCAATGCTCTCATGGAAGCTGTTGTTGTAGGCAAACTCGCACAACGATAAGTGAAGATCCCATTCTTTCTCGTAGCTCAACACGCTGACTCGCAACATATCCTCTAAAGTCTGGATAGTCCGCTCTGATTGCCCATCCGTCTGTGGGTGGTATGCTGTGCTGAAGCTCAACTTCGTACCCAAAGCCTCTTGGAAAGCTCTCCAGAAAGATGAAACAAAACGGCTGTCACGATCGGATACAATCGACACGGGGGTACCATGGAGCCTGACGATCTCATCCACGAACTTCCTAGCCATCTCTGAAAACGTCATACCCTTCCGGAAAGGAATGAAATGGGCTGACTTCGTCAATCGATCTACAATCACCCAAATGGCGTTGTTCTTCCTGCTCGTCGGCGGTAATCCGGAAACGAAGTCCATGGTGATGTGTTCCCACTTCCACTGCGGTATATGCAAAGGATGCAACGAGCCTGGCGGTCTCTGATGATCTGCCTTCACCTTCTGACATGTCAAACAGCGAGCAACAAAGCCTGCTACTTCTCTCTTCATGTTGTTCCACCAGAAGCGATCTTTGAGATTCCGAAACATCTTCGTGCTGCCTGGGTGCATCGCGTATCGGGCGTAATGCGCTTCGTTCATCAGTTTCTCCTTGAAATCATCAACTGCTGGCACACACAACCTACTCCGAAAATAGAGTACACCATCCTCGAGTCTGAAATCGGGTCTGCCTCCAATGTGATCTCGAATGCGCTTCAAGGTTAGATCTTCAAATTGCCTGTCTTTAATCTGCTGAATCATCTCAGGCTGAAACACTGGCGTACTAGCCAAAGTCACGCACTCAGCCACTAGTTTTACTTCAACAGGGAGACCATGGAACTCTAAGAGGAAACTGCTCAATAGCTGCACTGACTCTGCTTTCCGACTGAGCCATCTGCCACCACATTCCCCTTGCCTGGCTGATATTTGATCGGGAAATCATAATCCTTAATAAGCTCAAGCCATCTCCGCTGTCTCATGTTCAGCTCCTGCTGTGTGAATAAGTACTGCAAACTGTGGTGATCAGAACGAACCTCAAACTGCACACCATACAAATAATGTCTCCACAGCTTCAACGCAAACACGATGTCTGCCAATTCCAAATCATGGGTGGCGTAATTCTTCTCATGTTCTCGCAACTGTCTCGATCCATAAGCAATAACCTTCCCGTGCTGCATCAACACACAACCTAGACCAACTCGAGAAGCGTCTGAAAAAACCACGAATCCTTCACTACCATCTGGCAAGGCTAACACTGGGACCGTAGTCAACTTCTCTTTCAAAGTCCGGAAACGGGCTTCACACTCCTCAGTCCAATCAAATGGTATATTCTTCCTGGTCAACTTCGTCAAAGGAGAAGAGATCTTAGCAAAGTCCTGGACAAATCGACGATAGTAACCTGCTAGACCAAGGAAACTGCGAACCTCTGTCACTGTCTTGGGGCTAGGCCAATTCACTACTGCCTCCACTTTAGATGGATCAACTGCCAATCCCTCTCGTGAAATGATATGACCTAAAAATGCCACCTGCTCAAGCCAAAAATCACACTTCGATAACTTAGCAAACAATCGATGTTCTCTCAACAACGACAAGGCTTTTCTCAAGTGCTCCCTATGCTCCTCTGCTGACTTAGAGTATATCAGGATATCATCAATAAACACAACTACGAACTGGTCCAAGAAAGGGGTAAAGATCTGATTCATCAAGGCCATGAACGCTGCAGGTGCATTGGTTAGTCCAAAAGGCATCACGAGGAATTCATAATGTCCATAACGAGTCCTGAAGGCAGTCTTAGGAATGTCGTCTTCTTTGACTCTCAACTGGTGATATCCAAACCTCAAATCAATCTTCGAGAAATATGCTGCACCCTGAAGTTGGTCAAACAATTCATCGATCCTGGGTAGGGGGTACTTGTTCTTGATAGTCACTTTGTTCAGCTGTCGGTAGTCTATGCACATCCGAAAAGTACCATCCTTCTTCTTGACAAACAAGACTGGTGCTCCCCAAGGTGAAACGCTCAGGCGAATGAAACCCTTATGCAAAAGCTCCTGCAATTGCTTCTTCAACTCTGCCAATTCTGCTGGTGCCATGCGATACGGAGCCTTGCTGATCGGTGCCGTGCCGGGAACAAGCTCAATGGCGAACTCCACATCTCGAACCGGGGGCAAGTCTGGCACATCGTCTGGAAAGACATCGGGAAAGTCACAGACCACCTGGATCTCACCTAGCTGCTTCATCTCCTTCTTCGCTGAGATAAAGGCAATGAAGCCTTCACACCCTCGGCGGATCAAGCGATCTGCCTTACACGCCGAGATCACACGTCTGGGGCATCTCTGCTGACTGCCCTTGAAACGGAAGCCTTTGCCAAAATCGAAGAAGATCGTCCTGTTGTAACAGTTAACACAGGCACGATATCGAGCGAGCCAATCCATACCAAGGATCACGTCGAAGTCCAGCATCGACAACAGGATCAAATCAACAGGTAACTGATGACCTGCAATCTGCACGTCGCAATGGGGGTAGTACATACTACACTCCACTCGCTTGTCAACTGGGGTGGATACAACCAGCACATATGGCAACGGCTTAGACGGCTGATGCAACCACTCGGCGAAACGAGGTGCTACATAAGACCGTGTAGACCCCGAATCGAACAATGCTAATGCCTCGACGCGTGAAATCAAAACAGTACCTTCAACCACCTGTGGATCCTCGGCACTCTCATGGGTAGCAGCATATGCACGGGCTGTCTGGCGAGGCTGTCTCGAGCCTGAACGAGCTGACTGTGACTTGCTCGGAGCTGTAGGTGCACTGGGTCTGCTAGGAACTGCACCGGAAGTAGGACCAGATGGAGCTGCATCGGAGGCTCTATATCGAGGACAATTGGCGATCATATGCTCCCTCGAACCACAGATAAAACAAGCACCTGCCTTCCGCTAACACGCATCAGTCGCGTGGTTCTTGCCACAATGCCCACAAGTCACTCCAGTAGAACTAGAAGTACTCTGCTGGCCTTTGGTCTTCTTCTGTACTTGCCCTCGTGCACTGAAAGGCGGCTGTCGCTTGGGCTCAACGGCTCTCGCAGCTTGGTGGATGGCCTCGGCAGAATAGGCCCTATCCACTGCATCGTCAAACGTAGCCGGACGCTGAAACGCTGTCACGTGATGCATGTACCGGGGGGTGCAAACCTTCGACAAACCTGTTCACCTTCCTCTCTTCAGTGCTGATCATGTCCGGAGCAAAATGCGACAACTGCATAAACTTGTTCACGTATTCTGTTACTGTCATCTGCTGCTGACGGAGAGCTAGGAACTCAACCTCCTTGGCTCGAAACACATGAGCCGGGATGAACTTCCTCCTGAACTGTTGCTTGAACATCTCCCACACCGTAGCACTAGGAATATCTCTGTAGGAGTCCTTCACGCTTTTCCACCAAGTTTTTGCGACGTCTCTCAACATAGAAGTTGCTAGCCCGACCTTCTGCCGGTTCGTGCACACGACGGTCTCAAAAGCATCCTCTGTTTGCTCCAACCACTGTTCTGCCTTCAATGGCTCTTCTGTCCCGAAAAACTCAATTACTCCTCGCTTGCGAAACTTGCCGTAGAGGGCATTCGGGTCACTCTCTCGAGGCTGCAAGATCACCTGTTGGTCTACATGTGACTGAACTGGGGCTTGACTTTGTCGGTCTAACATAGTGGTAACTTGTGCTTGCAAGTTCTGCATTGATTGCGATTGTGCTTGTAGAGACTGAAATAGCATAAGGATGCGTTCATCTGTGTTCTGTGCCTGTGGTGACGGTGCGGATCCGCTTTCATTATTTCCGGCGTTCTGCTGAGAACCGGAACCTGATGCCATCCTGAAAAAGGGAAAAGTCAGACACAAATACAAAACAAGTGCGCCCAACAAGCCCCAAAATCTAGAAAGATCACAAAGAGATAATCGTATCCTCACCACGAGCCTACATGCCTACATGCTTATCATCTAGAACAAGGAATGAGCAAGGAATGCTCTGATACCATACAATACGTATGTCACAACCCGAGCCCAGGGTTCGGGGGTTAGCAAAAGCCAAACCTAATGACACACGTACTCCCGTGCATGCACACGTAGACCGAGTCTAAATGCACACGCACAAGGGAACATTCACACGTGCCAAGCAAGTACGCAGAAGCTGTAAATATCAGAAACATTAAACTAACAGTGCAAGAAAAGGATACCAAGAACAAACTGACATAATTACATATGAAAGTCTTACAAAAAGAACAAAATAATATCTACACTAATGACATGTCATGCCAAATACAAGTCTGAAAATCCACAAAACGAGACTCCAATGATGCATGCCAAGAACGCTCTCCCGTGGAGTGATCACATCCACTCCTCTAGGCCTGATGGGGCCCCGGGGGTCTCATCTGGAGTCTGGCCGACCTGCGGGGGTTCGGCAGGGGTATCTGGGCCTGCAACACCAAAAACAACCGCGAATATGAAGATTCAGCAAAGTATAAACCATAGCAAGTTAACACACGCTGTGTCTAATAGAATAAAGAACATCATGTGATTAAAGAAGGCATTTTCGTATACTAGGCTGTCATGCAAGAAAGAAATATGCTGAGTGAATCAATGAATACATGCTGTGTACATACTAGTGGCGACTACATTACCATATGCTCCCAAAAGAGGGATCTTATAACGTGCAAAGAACACCATTGTCCGGGCCAGGGTACAATGGGTCTCGGTTTCCTGGGGTCCGGTTCCCCAAGACATATCCATACTGCAGCAGGCCATATAAACTATACCAAATTCACCCCGTCGGGATCCTAAGGCTGAGGCTAAGTAGTGCTTGACTGTACGGAGTCAATCATGAAAACCCTGAGGAGATCGTGACAACATATCATACGTGCGTATCTGTGAACATATTATACATGCATACTCAAGGTAAAGAACCACAATGTGAATATAACTGAACACAAGTAAACATGTTAGAGAGTTGAGATCACTAACCGAATGCAATATGTTGTGCAACAAATCATGCGAAATCGAATCATCTGTAATGACAAACCAATTCTAATCTAATTATCCGGTGTTTCTAACCGTGTATGATGATGTAGTTTTAAGTTATTCGATGCACCGTTGTCTAGTGTTGCATGGAATCGGGCGGTGCATGAAGTCCCTTAAACCAACACCCATGGGGAGGTGCTTAACATCCGGATAATGAACATGAATGATTCGCCGCCCTCGAGATCATTCACGCGTTGTATCACATTCCGTTAGGCAGGTCTAGGTGCTCTACATTCCATCATGAAGGCCATATCGGTCCTTTCCATTACACCTATCCTTGTTTTCTTTCATTAATCTAATGTGGATACGGCTTAGCCGTGTGTGCGCTACGGCTTAGCCGTGTGTGGTCTACGGGTTAGCCGTGGTTGGGCCGTAGAAAGTATGTCAATTGCTGACTCTCAGTTATTCCAGAAATTGCACCCTGTATTGATCTACGGCTGGGCCACGGCTGAGCTTCGGCTTAGCCGTAGGGCAATCCACGGCTTAGCCGTGCCCTAGCCGTAGAGGAAAACTGGGTTTTTCTCTTCTCTGGACTTTGAGCCGTAGGTGCTATACGGCTTAGCCGTACCTGCACGAATTTAAATTCCTGAAACACATACAGAATGTCTGAAAACTCATCCAATTTGCAATTCTCAAATGGAGATAGACAAGTACTGAATCAATGAGTATCAAATGGGCTGTAAACACATGTTCCCATATCAATTCATGTAAAACCAACCAAATCAAATGCATACCAACATGGGTTCTCAAAGTTATGGTTATACTTGCCTTAAATTGGAATTCAATTGCCCAACTGAAGTTCTTGGATCCAAACACAACCTAACACACATCAAACCACATGCATGCATGAGGATTGGAATGAAATCCACAACACAGACACAACATGCAAATGAGAACCAAGAAGGAGAAGAACTAGAGGGAAGAGATGAGAGAAAGATGGAAGAATGTCCACTCACCTCACATGCAAGGAACCAACCTTCCTCTTGATTGATCGATGGAGGAGAGAATTCAAGTGAAGGTCAAGCGAAGGAGGGAGAACTCCACGTGCAGTTGAGGAAGAAATGGGAGGAGGAACGTGAGTTGGTCGATGAGATGGGTTTATATAAGCAATGGGTTGTTCAATTTACAATAAGGGCCAAGTTAAAATTCTATTTCCAGTTTGAGTCAAATCCGAGTCCAATCGAAGCACACGACCTCGGTTGCAATTGACGTAGTTACGAAAGTTAACGAGCTCAACGAAAGACACGTGTTGACATCAAGATGATGCAAAAATGACCATGTCTTAGAAAAGCTAAAATTACGAAAAAGGGCTTGGTCTACTTAGTCCTGGTCAAACTCAACCCAACTACCTATCATGACCCGTAACGAAAATAAAACACGAACAAAACACGATTAGCAACGAAAACAAGATTAACTAGCCGATAAACGAGGTCAAGCTGGGTCGGAGTGTTACATCCTCCCCTACTTGAGAATCATTCCGTCCTCGGAATGCACGGTAACTCACTCATACCTGGGAAAACAAATCGGGGTACTGTCGTGCCATCTGCTCTTCTAACTCCCAAGTAGCCTCATCGGGACTGTGATGCTCCCAAAGCACTTTGACCCATCGAATTGTCCTGGTGCGGAGTATCTGCTCTCGGATTCCCACGATACGGAGCGGTCGCTCAACGTATGCAGCACTCGGCTGGATCTGAACCTCGTCGTAACGAATGACATGGGAGGGATCATGGACATATTTCCGAAGCATCGAAACATGAAAAACGTTGTGCACTCCTGAAAACATCTCGGGAAGCTCTAATCGATAGGCCAAATCGCCAATCCGACTCTTGATCTCGAACAGTCTAACATAGCGTGGAGCTAACTTGCCTTTCTGACCGAAACGGATTGTACCCTTCATCGGCGAGACCTTCAGAAAAGCCCACTCGCCAACCTGAAACTCTAAGGGTCGTCTGCGGGTGTCTGCATAACTCTTCTGTCTCGACCGAGCAACTTTCAAGTTCTCAATGGCTTTCTGTACCTTCTCCGTAGTCTCGGCAATGATCGTCGGTCCGTGAAAACTGCGAGTTCCAACTTCTTCCCAACAAACCGGACTCCTACACTTCTTCCCGTACAATGCTTCGTATGGTGCCATCCCAATGCTCTCATGGAAGCTGTTGTTGTAGGCAAACTCGCACAACGATAAGTGAAGATCCCATTCTTTCTCGTAGCTCAACACGCTGACTCGCAACATATCCTCTAAAATCTGGATAGTCCGCTCTGATTGCCCATCCGTCTGTGGGTGGTATGCTGTGCTGAAGCTCAACTTCGTACCCAAAGCCTCTTGGAAAGCTCTCCAGAAAGATGAAACAAAACGGCTGTCACGATCGGATACAATCGACACGGGGGTACCATGGAGCCTGACGATCTCATCCACGAACTTCCTAGCCATCTCTGAAAACGTCATACCCTTCCGGAAAGGAATGAAATGGGCTGACTTCGTCAATCGATCTACAATCACCCAAATGGCGTTGTTCTTCCTGCTCGTCGGCGGTAATCCGGAAACGAAGTCCATGGTGATGTGTTCCCACTTCCACTGCGGTATATGCAAAGGATGCAACGAGCCTGGCGGTCTCTGATGATCTGCCTTCACCTTCTGACATGTCAAACAGCGAGCAACAAAGCCTGCTACTTCTCTCTTCATGTTGTTCCACCAGAAGCGATCTTTGAGATTCCGAAACATCTTCGTGCTGCCTGGGTGCATCGCGTATCGGGCGTAATGCGCTTCGTTCATCAGTTTCTCCTTGAAATCATCAACTGCTGGCACGCACAACCTACTCCGAAAATAGAGTACACCATCCTCGAGTCTGAAATCGGGTCTGTCTCCAATGTGATCTCGAATGCGCTTCAAGGTTAGATCTTCAAATTGCCTGTCTTTAATCTGCTGAATCATCTCAGGCTGAAACACTGGCGTACTAGCCAAAGTCACGCACTCAGCCACTAGTTTTACTTCAACAGGGAGACCATGGAACTCTAAGAGGAAACTGCTCAATAGCTGCACTGACTCTGCTTTCCGACTGAGCGCATCTGCCACCACATTCCCCTTGCCTGGCTGATATTTGATCGGGAAATCATAATCCTTAATAAGCTCAAGCCATCTCCGCTGTCTCATGTTCAGCTCCTGCTGTGTGAATAAGTACTGCAAACTGTGGTGATCAGAACGAACCTCAAACTGCACACCATACAAATAATGTCTCCACAGCTTCAACGCAAACACGATGGCTGCCAATTCCAAATCATGGGTGGCGTAATTCTTCTCATGTTCTCGCAACTGTCTCGATCCATAAGCAATAACCTTCCCGTGCTGCATCAACACACAACCTAGACCAACTCGAGAAGCGTCTGAATAAACCACGAATCCTTCACTACCATCTGGCAAGGCTAACACTGGGACCGTAGTCAACTTCTCTTTCAAAGTCCGGAAACGGGCTTCACACTCCTCAGTCCAATCAAATGGTATATTCTTCCTGGTCAACTTCGTCAAAGGAGAAGAGATCTTAGCAAAGTCCTGGACAAATCGAAGATAGTAACCTGCTAGACCAAGGAAACTGCGAACCTCTGTCACTGTCTTGGGGCTAGGCCAATTCACTACTGCCTCCACTTTAGATGGATCAGCTGCCAATCCCTCTCGTGAAATGATATGACCTAAAAATGCCACCTGCTCAAGCCAAAAATCACACTTCGACAACTTAGCAAACAATCGATGTTCTCTCAACAACGACAAGGCTTTTCTCAAGTGCTCCCTATGCTCCTCTGCTGACTTAGAGTATATCAGGATATCATCAATAAACACAACTACGAACTGGTCCAAGAAAGGGGTAAAGATCTGATTCATCAAGGCCATGAATGCTGCAGGTGCATTGGTTAGTCCAAAAGGCATCACGAGGAATTCATAATGTCCATAACGAGTCCTGAAGGCAGTCTTAGGAATGTCGTCTTCTTTGACTCTCAACTGGTGATATCCAGACCTCAAATCAATCTTCGAAAAATATGCTGCACCCTGAAGTTGGTCAAACAATTCATCGATCCTGGGTAGGGGGTACTTGTTCTTGATAGTCACTTTGTTCAGCTGTCGGTAGTCTATGCACATCCGAAAAGTACCATCCTTCTTCTTGACAAACAAGACTGGTGCTCCCCAAGGTGAAACGCTCGGGCGAATGAAACCCTTATCCAAAAGCTCCAGCAATTGCTTCTTCAACTCTGCCAATTCTGCTGGTGCCATGCGATACGGAGCCTTGCTGATCGGTGCCGTGCCGGGAACAAGCTCAATGGCGAACTCCACATCTCGAACCGGGGGCAAGTCTGGCACATCGTCTGGAAAGACATCGGGAAAGTCACAGACCACCTGGATCTCACCTAGCTGCTTCATCTCCTTCTTCGCTGAGATAAAGGCAATGAAGCCTTCACACCCTCGGCGGATCAAGCGATCTGCCTTACACGCCGAGATCACACGCCTGGGGCATCTCTGCTGACTGCCCTCGAAACGGAAGCCTTTGCCTAAATCGAAGAAGATCGTCCTGTTGTAACAGTTAACACAGGCACGATGTCGAGCGAGCCAATCCATAACAAGGATCACGTCGAAGTCCAGCATCGACAACAGGATCAAATCAACAGGTAACTGATGACCTGCAATCTGCACGTCGCAATGGGGGTAGTACATACTACACTCCACTCGCTTGTCAACTGGGGTGGATACAACCAGCACATATGGCAACGGCTTAGACGGCTGATGCAACCGCTCGGCGAAACGAGGTGCTACATAAGACCATGTAGACCCCGAATCGAACAATGCTAATGCCTCGACGCGTGAAATCAAAACAGTACCTTCAACCACCTGTGGATCCTCGGCACTCTCATGGGTAGCAGCATACGCACGGGCTGTCTGGCGAGGCTGTCTCGAGCCTGAACGAGCTGACTGTGACTTGCTCGGAGCTGTAGGTGCACTGGGTCTGCTAGGAACTGCACCGGAAGTAGGACCAGATGGAGCTGCATCGGAGGCTCTATATCGAGGACAATTGGCGATCATATGCTCCCACGAACCACAGATAAAACAAGCACCTGCCTTCCGCCAACACGCATCAGTCGCGTGGTTCTTGCCACAATGCCCACAAGTCACTCCAGTAGAACTAGAAGTACTCTGCTGGCCTTTGGTCTTCTTCTGTACTTGCCCTCGTGCACTGAAAGGCGGCTGTCGCTTGGGCTCAACGGCTCTCGCAGCTTGGTGGATGGCCTCGGCAGAATAGGCCCTATCCACTGCATCGTCAAACGTAGCCGGACGCTGAAACGCTGTCACGTGATGCATGTACCGGGGGTGCAAACCTTCGACAAACCTGTTCACCTTCCTCTCTTCAGTGCAGATCATGTCCGTAGCAAAATGCGACAACTGCATAAACTTGTTCACGTATTCTGTTACTGTCATCTGCTGCTGACGGAGAGCTAGGAACTCAACCTCCTTGGCTCGAAACACATGAGCCGGGATGAACTTCCTCCTGAACTGTTGCTTGAACATCTCCCACACCGTAGCACTAGGAATATCTCTGTAGGAGTCCTTCACGCTTTTCCACCAAGTTTTTGCGACGTCTCTCAACATAGAAGTTGCTAGCCCGACCTTCTGCCGGTTCGTGCACACGACGGTCTCAAAAGCATCCTCTGTTTGCTCCAACCACTGTTCTGCCTTCAATGGCTCTTCTGTCCCGAAAAACTCAATTACTCCTCGCTTGCGAAACTTGCCGTAGAGGGCATTCGGGTCACTCTCTCGAGGCTGCAAGATCACCTGTTGGTCTACATGTGACTGAACTGGGGCTTGACTTTGTCGGTCTAACATAGTGGTAACTTGTGCTTGCAAGTTCTGCATTGATTGCGATTGTGCTTGTAGAGACTGAAATAGCATAAGGATGCGTTCATCTGTGTTCTGTGCCTGTGGTGACGGTGCGGATCCGCTTTCATTATTTCCGGCGTTCTGCTGAGAACCGGAACCTGATGCCATCCTGAAAAAGGGAAAAGTCAGACACAAATACAAAACAAGTGCGCCCAACAAGCCCCAAAATCTAGAAAGATCACAAAGAGATAATCGTATCCTCACCACGAGCCTACATGCCTACATGCTTATCATCTAGAACAAGGAATGAGCAAGGAATGCTCTGATACCATACAATACGTATGTCACAACCCGAGCCCAGGGTTCGGGGGTTAGCAAAAGCCAAACCTAATGACACACGTACTCCCGTGCATGCACACGTAGACCGAGTCTAAATGCACACGCACAAGGGAACATTCACACGTGCCAAGCAAGTACGCGGAAGCTGTAAATATCAGAAACATTAAACTAACAGTGCAAGAAAAGGATACCAAGAACAAACTGACATAATTACATATGAAAGTCTTACAAAAAGAACAAAATAATATCTACACTAATGACATGTCATGCCAAATACAAGTCTGAAAATCCACAAAACGAGACTCCAATGATGCATGCCAAGAACGCTCTCCCGTGGAGTGATCACATCCACTCCTCTAGGCCTGATGGGGCCCCGGGGGTCTCATCTGGAGTCTGGCCGACCTGCGGGGGTTCGGCAGGGGTATCTGGGCCTGCAACACCAAAAACAACCGCGAATATGAAGATTCAGCAAAGTATAAACCATAGCAAGTTAACACACGCTGTGTCTAATAGAATAAAGAACATCATGTGATTAAAGAAGGCATTTTCGTATACTAGGCTGTCATGCAAGAAAGAAATATGCTGAGTGAATCAATGAATACATGCTGTGTACATACTAGTGGCGACTACATTACCATATGCTCCCAAAAGAGGGATCTTATAACGTGCAAAGAACACCATTGTCCGGGCCAGGGTACAATGGGTCTCGGTTTCCTGGGGTCCGGTTCCCCAAGACATATCCATACTGCAGCAGGCCATATAAACTATACCAAATTCACCCCGTCGGGATCCTAAGGCTGAGGCTAAGTAGTGCCTGACTATACGGAGTCAATCATGAAAACCCTGAGGAGATCGTGACAACATATCATACGTGCGTATCTGGGAACATATTATACATGCATACTCAAGGTAAAGAACCACAATGTGAATATAACTGAACACAAGTAAACATGTTAGAGAGTTGAGATCACTAACCGAATGCAATATGTTGTGCAACAAATCATGCGAAATAGAATCATCTGTAATGACAAACCAATTCTAATCTAATTATCCGGTGTTTCTAACCGTGCATGATGATGTAGTTTTAAGTTATTCGATGCACCGTTGTCTAGTGTTGCATGGAATCGGGCGGTGCATGAAGTCCCTTAAACCAACACCCATGGGGAGGTGCTTAACATCCGGATAATGAACATGAATGATTCGCAGCCCTCGAGATCATTCACGCGTTGTATCACATTCCGTTAGGCAGGTCTAGGTGCTCTACATTCCATCATGAAGGCCATATCGGTCCTTTCCATTACACCTATCCTTGTTTTCTTTCATTAATCTAATGTGGATACGGCTTAGCCGTGTGTGTGCTACGGCTTAGCCGTGTGTGGTCTACGGCTTAGCCGTGGCTGGGCCGTAGAAAGTATGTCAATTGCTGACTCTCAGTTATTCCAGAAATTGCACCCTGTATTGATCTACGGCTGGGCCACGGCTGAGCTTCGGCTTAGCCGTAGGGCAATCCACGGCTTAGCCGTGCCCTAGCCGTAGAGGAAAACTGGGTTTTTCTCTTCTCTGGACTTTGAGCCGTAGGTGCTATACGGCTTAGCCGTACCTGCACGAAGTTAAATTCCTGAAACACATACAGAATGTCTGAAAACTCATCCAATTTGCAATTCTCAAATGGAGATAGACAAGTACTGAATCAATGAGTATCAAATGGGCTGTAAACACATGTTCCCATATCAATTCATGTAAAACCAACCAAATCAAATGCATACCAACATGGGTTCTCAAAGTTATGGTTATACTTGCCTTAAATTGGAATTCAATTGCCCAACTGAAGTTCTTGGATCCAAACACAACCTAACACACATCAAACCACATGCATGCATGAGGATTGGAATGAAATCCACAACACAGACACAACATGCAAATGAGAACCAAGAAGGAGAAGAACTAGAGGGAAGAGATGAGAGAAAGATGGAAGAATGTCCACTCACCTCACATGCAAGGAACCAACCTTCCTCTTGATTGATCGATGGAGGAGAGAATTCAAGTGAAGGTCAAGCGAAGGAGGGAGAACTCCACGTGCAGTTGAGGAAGAAATGGGAGGAGGAACGTGAGTTGGTCGATGAGATGGGTTTATATAAGCAATGGGTTGTTCAATTTACAATAAGGGCCAAGTTAAAATTCTATTTCCAGTTTGAGTCAAATCCGAGTCCAATCGAAGCACACGACCTCGGTTGCAATTGACGTAGTTACGAAAGTTAACGAGCTCAACGAAAGACACGTGTTGACATCAAGATGATGCAAAAATGACCATGTCTTAGAAAAGCTAAAATTACGAAAAAGGGCTTGGTCTACTTAGTCCTGGTCAAACTCAACCCAACTACCTATCCATGACCCGTAACGAAAATAAAACACGAACAAAACACGATTAGCAACGAAAACAAGATTAACTAGCCGATAAACGAGGTCAAGCTGGGTCGGAGTGTTACATCCTCCCCTACTTGAGAATCATTCCGTCCTCGGAATGCACGGTAACTCACTCATACCTGGGAAAACAAATCGGGGTACTGTCGTGCCATCTGCTCTTCTAACTCCCAAGTAGCCTCATCGGGACTGTGATGCTCCCAAAGCACTTTGACCCATCGAATTGTCCTGGTGCGGAGTATCTGCTCTCGGATTCCCACGATACGGAGCGGTCGCTCAACGTATGCAGCACTCGGCTGGATATGAACCTCGTCGTAACGAATGACATGGGAGGGATCATGGACATATTTCCGAAGCATCGAAACATGAAAAACGTTGTGCACTCCTGAAAACATCTCGGGAAGCTCTAATCGATAGGCCAAATCGCCAATCCGACTCTTGATCTCGAACAGTCTGACATAGCGTGGAGCTAACTTGCCTTTCTGACCGAAACGGATTGTACCCTTCATCGGCGAGACCTTCAGAAAAGCCCACTCGCCAACCTGAAACTCTAAGGGTCGTCTGCGGGTGTCTGCATAACTCTTCTGTCTCGACCGAGCAACTTTCAAGTTCTCAATGGCTTTCTGTACCTTCTCCGTAGTCTCGGCAATGATCGTCGGTCCGTGAAAACTGCGAGTTCCAACTTCTTCCCAACAAACCGGACTCCTACACTTCTTCCCGTACAATGCTTCGTATGGTGCCATCCCAATGCTCTCATGGAAGCTGTTGTTGTAGGCAAACTCGCACAACGATAAGTGAAGATCCCATTCTTTCTCGTAGCTCAACACGCTGACTCGCAACATATCCTCTAAAATCTGGATAGTCCGCTCTGATTGCCCATCCGTCTGTGGGTGGTATGCTGTGCTGAAGCTCAACTTCGTACCCAAAGCCTCTTGGAAAGCTCTCCAGAAAGATGAAACAAAACGGCTGTCACGATCGGATACAATCGACACGGGGGTACCATGGAGCCTGACGATCTCATCCACGAACTTCCTAGCCATCTCTGAAAACGTCATACCCTTCCGGAAAGGAATGAAATGGGCTGACTTCGTCAATCGATTTACAATCACCCAAATGGCGTTGTTCTTCCTGCTCGTCGGCGGTAATCCGGAAACGAAGTCCATGGTGATGTGTTCCCACTTCCACTGCGGTATATGCAAAGGATGCAACGAGCCTGGCGGTCTCTGATGATCTGCCTTCACCTTCTGACATGTCAAACAGCGAGCAACAAAGCCTGCTACTTCTCTCTTCATGTTGTTCCACCAGAAGCGATCTTTGAGATTCCGAAACATCTTCGTGCTGCCTGGGTGCATCGCGTATCGGGCGTAATGCGCTTCGTTCATCAGTTTCTCCTTGAAATCATCAACTGCTGGCACGCACAACCTACTCCGAAAATAGAGTACACCATCCTCGAGTCTGAAATCGGGTCTGTCTCCAATGTGATCTCGAATGCGCTTCAAGGTTAGATCTTCAAATTGCCTGTCTTTAATCTGCTGAATCATCTCAGGCTGAAACACTGGCGTACTAGCCAAAGTCACGCACTCAGCCACTAGTTTTACTTCAACAGGGAGACCATGGAACTCTAAGAGGAAACTGCTCAATAGCTGCACTGACTCTGCTTTCCGACTGAGCGCATCTGCCACCACATTCCCCTTGCCTGGCTGATATTTGATCGGGAAATCATAATCCTTAATAAGCTCAAGCCATCTCCGCTGTCTCATGTTCAGCTCCTGCTGTGTGAATAAGTACTGCAAACTGTGGTGATCAGAACGAACCTCAAACTGCACACCATACAAATAATGTCTCCACAGCTTCAACGCAAACACGATGGCTGCCAATTCCAAATCATGGGTGGCGTAATTCTTCTCATGTTCTCGCAACTGTCTCGATCCATAAGCAATAACCTTCCCGTGCTGCATCAACACACAACCTAGACCAACTCGAGAAGCGTCTGAATAAACCACGAATCCTTCACTACCATCTGGCAAGGCTAACACTGGGACCGTAGTCAACTTCTCTTTCAAAGTCCGGAAACGGGCTTCACACTCCTCAGTCCAATCAAATGGTATATTCTTCCTGGTCAACTTCGTCAAAGGAGAAGAGATCTTAGCAAAGTCCTGGACAAATCGATGATAGTAACCTGCTAGACCAAGGAAACTGCGAACCTCTGTCACTGTCTTGGGGCTAGGCCAATTCACTACTGCCTCCACTTTAGATGGATCAACTGCCAATCCCTCTCGTGAAATGATATGACCTAAAAATGCCACCTGCTCAAGCCAAAAATCACACTTCGACAACTTAGCAAACAATCGATGTTCTCTCAACAACGACAAGGCTTTTCTCAAGTGCTCCCTATGCTCCTCTGCTGACTTAGAGTATATCAGGATATCATCAATAAACACAACTACGAACTGGTCCAAGAAAGGGGTAAAGATCTGATTCATCAAGGCCATGAACGCTGCAGGTGCATTGGTTAGTCCAAAAGGCATCACGAGGAATTCATAATGTCCATAACGAGTCCTGAAGGCAGTCTTAGGAATGTCGTCTTCTTTGACTCTCAACTGGTGATATCCAGACCTCAAATCAATCTTCGAAAAATATGCTGCACCCTGAAGTTGGTCAAACAATTCATCGATCCTGGGTAGGGGGTACTTGTTCTTGATAGTCACTTTGTTCAGGTGTCGGTAGTCTATGCACATCCGAAAAGTACCATCCTTCTTCTTGACAAACAAGACTGGTGCTCCCCAAGGTGAAACGCTCGGGCGAATGAAACCCTTATCCGAAAGCTCCTGCAATTGCTTCTTCAACTCTGCCAATTCTGCTGGTGCCATGCGATACGGAGCCTTGCTGATCGGTGCCGTGCCGGGAACAAGCTCAATGGCGAACTCCACATCTCGAACCGGGGGCAAGTCTGGCACATCGTCTGGAAAGACATCGGGAAAGTCACAGACCACCTGGATCTCACCTAGCTGCTTCATCTCCTTCTTCGCTGAGATAAAGGCAATGAAGCCTTCACACCCTCGGCGGATCAAGCGATCTGCCTTACACGCCGAGATCACACGTCTGGGGCATCTCTGCTGACTGCCCTCGAAACGGAAGCCTTTGCCAAAATCGAAGAAGATCGTCCTGTTGTAACAGTTAACACAGGCACGATATCGAGCGAGCCAATCCATACCAAGGATCACGTCGAAGTCCAGCATCGACAACAGGATCAAATCAACAGGTAACTGATGACCTGCAATCTGCACGTCGCAATGGGGGTAGTACATACTACACTCCACTCGCTTGTCAACTGGGGTGGATACAACCAGCACATATGGCAACGGCTTAGACGGCTGATGCAACCGCTCGGCGAAACGAGGTGCTACATAAGACCGTGTAGACCCCGAATCGAACAATGCTAATGCCTCGACGCGTGAAATCAAAACAGTACCTTCAACCACCTGTGGATCCTCGGCACTCTCATGGGTAGCAGCATACGCACGGGCTGTCTGGCGAGGCTGTCTCGAGCCTGAACGAGCTGACTGTGACTTGCTCGGAGCTGTAGGTGCACTGGGTCTGCTAGGAACTGCACCGGAAGTAGGACCAGATGGAGCTGCATCGGAGGCTCTATATCGAGGACAATTGGCGATCATATGCTCCCTCGAACCACAGATAAAACAAGCACCTGCCTTCCGCCAACACGCATCAGTCGCGTGGTTCTTGCCACAATGCCCACAAGTCACTCCAGTAGAACTAGAAGTACTCTGCTGGCCTTTGGTCTTCTTCTGTACTTGCCCTCGTGCACTGAAAGGCGGCTGTCACTTGGGCTCAACGGTTCTCGCAGCTTGGTGGATGGCCTCGGCAGAATAGGCCCTATCCACTGCATCGTCAAACGTAGCCGGACGCTGAAACGCTGTCACGTGATGCATGTACCGGGGGTGCAAACCTTCGACAAACCTGTTCACCTTCCTCTCTTCAGTGCTGATCATGTCCGGAGCAAAATGCGACAACTGCATAAACTTGTTCACATATTCTGTTACTGTCATCTGCTGCCGACGGAGAGCTACGAACTCAACCTCCTTGGCTCGAAACACATGAGCCGGGATGAACTTCCTCCTGAACTGTTGCTTGAACATCTCCCACACCGTAGCACTAGGAATATCTCTGTAGGAGTCCTTCACGCTTTTCCACCAAGTTTTTGCGACGTCTCTCAACATAGAAGTTGCTAGCCCGACCTTCTGCCGGTTCGTGCACACGACGGTCTCAAAAGCATCCTCTGTTTGCTCCAACCACTGTTCTGCCTTCAATGGCTCTTCTGTCCCGAAAAACTCAATTACTCCTCGCTTGCGAAACTTGCCGTAGAGGGCATTCGGGTCACTCTCTCGAGGCTGCAAGATCACCTGTTGGTCTACATGTGACTGAACTGGGGCTTGACTTTGTCGGTCTAACATAGTGGTAACTTGTGCTTGCAAGTTCTGCATTGATTGCGATTGTGCTTGTAGAGACTGAAATAGCATAAGGATGCGTTCATCTGTGTTCTGTGCCTGTGGTAACGGTGCGGATCCGCTTTCATTATTTCCGGCGTTCTGCTGAGAACCGGAACCTGATGCCATCCTGAAAAAGGGAAAAGTCAGACACAAATACAAAACAAGTGCGCCCAACAAGCCCCAAAATCTAGAAAGATCACAAAGAGATAATCGTATCCTCACCACGAGCCTACATGCCTACATGCTTATCATCTAGAACAAGGAATGAGCAAGGAATGCTCTGATACCATACAATACGTATGTCACAACCCGAGCCCAGGGTTCGGGGGTTAGCAAAAGCCAAACCTAATGACACACGTACTCCCGTGCATGCACACGTAGACCGAGTCTAAATGCACACGCACAAGGGAACATTCACACGTGCCAAGCAAGTACGCAGAAGCTGTAAATATCAGAAACATTAAACTAACAGTGCAAGAAAAGGATACCAAGAACAAACTGACATAATTACATATGAAAGTCTTACAAAAAGAACAAAATAATATCTACACTAATGACATGTCATGCCAAATACAAGTCTGAAAATCCACAAAACGAGACTCCAATGATGCATGCCAAGAACGCTCTCCCGTGGAGTGATCACATCCACTCCTCTAGGCCTGATGGGGCCCCGGGGGTCTCATCTGGAGTCTGGCCGACCTGCGGGGGTTCGGCAGGGGTATCTGGGCCTGCAACACCAAAAACAACCGCGAATATGAAGATTCAGCAAAGTATAAACCATAGCAAGTTAACACACGCTGTGTCTAATAGAATAAAGAACATCATGTGATTAAAGAAGGCATTTTCGTATACTAGGCTGTCATGCAAGAAAGAAATATGCTGAGTGAATCAATGAATACATGCTGTGTACATACTAGTGGCGACTACATTACCATATGCTCCCAAAAGAGGGATCTTATAACGTGCAAAGAACACCATTGTCCGGGCCAGGGTACAATGGGTCTCGGTTTCCTGGGGTCCGGTTCCCCAAGATATATCCATACTGCAGCAGGCCATATAAACTATACCAAATTCACCCCGTCGGGATCCTAAGGCTGAGGCTAAGTAGTGCTTGACTGTACGGAGTCAATCATGAAAACCCTGAGGAGATCGTGACAACATATCATACGTGCGTATCTGTGAACATATTATACATGCATACTCAAGGTAAAGAACCACAATGTGAATATAACTGAACACAAGTAAACATGTTAGAGAGTTGAGATCACTAACCGAATGCAATATGTTGTGCAACAAATCATGCGAAATCGAATCATCTGTAATGACAAACCAATTCTAATCTAATTATCCGGTGTTTCTAACCGTGTATGATGATGTAGTTTTAAGTTATTCGATGCACCGTTGTCTAGTGTTGCATGGAATCGGGCGGTGCATGAAGTCCCTTAAACCAACACCCATGGGGAGGTGCTTAACATCCGGATAATGAACATGAATGATTCGCCGCCCTCGAGATCATTCACGCGTTGTATCACATTCCGTTAGGCAGGTCTAGGTGCTCTACATTCCATCATGAAGGCCATATCGGTCCTTTCCATTACACCTATCCTTGTTTTCTTTCATTAATCTAATGTGGATACGGCTTAGCCGTGTGTGCGCTACGGCTTAGCCGTGTGTGGTCTACGGGTTAGCCGTGGTTGGGCCGTAGAAAGTATGTCAATTGCTGACTCTCAGTTATTCCAGAAATTGCACCCTGTATTGATCTACGGCTGGGCCACGGCTGAGCTTCGGCTTAGCCGTAGGGCAATCCACGGCTTAGCCGTGCCCTAGCCGTAGAGGAAAACTGGGTTTTTCTCTTCTCTGGACTTTGAGCCGTAGGTGCTATACGGCTTAGCCGTACCTGCACGAATTTAAATTCCTGAAACACATACAGAATGTCTGAAAACTCATCCAATTTGCAATTCTCAAATGGAGATAGACAAGTACTGAATCAATGAGTATCAAATGGGCTGTAAACACATGTTCCCATATCAATTCATGTAAAACCAACCAAATCAAATGCATACCAACATGGGTTCTCAAAGTTATGGTTATACTTGCCTTAAATTGGAATTCAATTGCCCAACTGAAGTTCTTGGATCCAAACACAACCTAACACACATCAAACCACATGCATGCATGAGGATTGGAATGAAATCCACAACACAGACACAACATGCAAATGAGAACCAAGAAGGAGAAGAACTAGAGGGAAGAGATGAGAGAAAGATGGAAGAATGTCCACTCACCTCACATGCAAGGAACCAACCTTCCTCTTGATTGATCGATGGAGGAGAGAATTCAAGTGAAGGTCAAGCGAAGGAGGGAGAACTCCACGTGCAGTTGAGGAAGAAATGGGAGGAGGAACGTGAGTTGGTCGATGAGATGGGTTTATATAAGCAATGGGTTGTTCAATTTACAATAAGGGCCAAGTTAAAATTCTATTTCCAGTTTGAGTCAAATCCGAGTCCAATCGAAGCACACGACCTCGGTTGCAATTGACGTAGTTACGAAAGTTAACGAGCTCAACGAAAGACACGTGTTGACATCAAGATGATGCAAAAATGACCATGTCTTAGAAAAGCTAAAATTACGAAAAAGGGCTTGGTCTACTTAGTCCTGGTCAAACTCAACCCAACTACCTATCATGACCCGTAACGAAAATAAAACACGAACAAAACACGATTAGCAACGAAAACAAGATTAACTAGCCGATAAACGAGGTCAAGCTGGGTCGGAGTGTTACATCCTCCCCTACTTGAGAATCATTCCGTCCTCGGAATGCACGGTAACTCACTCATACCTGGGAAAACAAATCGGGGTACTGTCGTGCCATCTGCTCTTCTAACTCCCAAGTAGCCTCATCGGGACTGTGATGCTCCCAAAGCACTTTGACCCATCGAATTGTCCTGGTGCGGAGTATCTGCTCTCGGATTCCCACGATACGGAGCGGTCGCTCAACGTATGCAGCACTCGGCTGGATCTGAACCTCGTCGTAACGAATGACATGGGAGGGATCATGGACATATTTCCGAAGCATCGAAACATGAAAAACGTTGTGCACTCCTGAAAACATCTCGGGAAGCTCTAATCGATAGGCCAAATCGCCAATCCGACTCTTGATCTCGAACAGTCTAACATAGCGTGGAGCTAACTTGCCTTTCTGACCGAAACGGATTGTACCCTTCATCGGCGAGACCTTCAGAAAAGCCCACTCGCCAACCTGAAACTCTAAGGGTCGTCTGCGGGTGTCTGCATAACTCTTCTGTCTCGACCGAGCAACTTTCAAGTTCTCAATGGCTTTCTGTACCTTCTCCGTAGTCTCGGCAATGATCGTCGGTCCGTGAAAACTGCGAGTTCCAACTTCTTCCCAACAAACCGGACTCCTACACTTCTTCCCGTACAATGCTTCGTATGGTGCCATCCCAATGCTCTCATGGAAGCTGTTGTTGTAGGCAAACTCGCACAACGATAAGTGAAGATCCCATTCTTTCTCGTAGCTCAACACGCTGACTCGCAACATATCCTCTAAAATCTGGATAGTCCGCTCTGATTGCCCATCCGTCTGTGGGTGGTATGCTGTGCTGAAGCTCAACTTCGTACCCAAAGCCTCTTGGAAAGCTCTCCAGAAAGATGAAACAAAACGGCTGTCACGATCGGATACAATCGACACGGGGGTACCATGGAGCCTGACGATCTCATCCACGAACTTCCTAGCCATCTCTGAAAACGTCATACCCTTCCGGAAAGGAATGAAATGGGCTGACTTCGTCAATCGATCTATAATCACCCAAATGGCGTTGTTCTTCCTGCTCGTCGGCGGTAATCCGGAAACGAAGTCCATGGTGATGTGTTCCCACTTCCACTGCGGTATATGCAAAGGATGCAACGAGCCTGGCGGTCTCTGATGATCTGCCTTCACCTTCTGACATGTCAAACAGCGAGCAACAAAGCCTGCTACTTCTCTCTTCATGTTGTTCCACCAGAAGCGATCTTTGAGATTCCGAAACATCTTCGTGCTGCCTGGGTGCATCGCGTATCGGGCGTAATGCGCTTCGTTCATCAGTTTCTCCTTGAAATCATCAACTGCTGGCACGCACAACCTACTCCGAAAATAGAGTACACCATCCTCGAGTCTGAAATCGGGTCTGTCTCCAATGTGATCTCGAATGCGCTTCAAGGTTAGATCTTCAAATTGCCTGTCTTTAATCTGCTGAATCATCTCAGGCTGAAACACTGGCGTACTAGCCAAAGTCACGCACTCAGCCACTAGTTTTACTTCAACAGGGAGACCATGGAACTCTAAGAGGAAACTGCTCAATAGCTGCACTGACTCTGCTTTCCGACTGAGCGCATCTGCCACCACATTCCCCTTGCCTGGCTGATATTTGATCGGGAAATCATAATCCTTAATAAGCTCAAGCCATCTCCGCTGTCTCATGTTCAGCTCCTGCTGTGTGAATAAGTACTGCAAACTGTGGTGATCAGAACGAACCTCAAACTGCACACCATACAAATAATGTCTCCACAGCTTCAACGCAAACACAATGGCTGCCAATTCCAAATCATGGGTGGCGTAATTCTTCTCATGTTCTCGCAACTGTCTCGATCCATAAGCAATAACCTTCCCGTGCTGCATCAACACACAACCTAGACCAACTCGAGAAGCGTCTGAAAAAATCACGAATCCTTCACTACCATCTGGCAAGGCTAACACTGGGACCGTAGTCAACTTCTCTTTCAAAGTCCAGAAACGGGCTTCACACTCCTCAGTCCAATCAAATGGTATATTCTTCCTGGTCAACTTCGTCAAAGGAGAAGAGATCTTAGCAAAGTCCTGGACAAATCGACGATAGTAACCTGCTAGACCAAGGAAACTGCGAACCTCTGTCACTGTCTTGGGGCTAGGCCAATTCACTACTGCCTCCACTTTAGATGGATCAACTGCCAATCCCTCTCGTGAAATGATATGACCTAAAAATGCCACCTGCTCAAGCCAAAAATCACACTTCGACAACTTAGCAAACAATCGATGTTCTCTCAACAACGACAAGGCTTTTCTCAAGTGCTCCCTATGCTCCTCTGCTGACTTAGAGTATATCAGGATATCATCAATAAACACAACTACGAACTGGTCCAAGAAAGGGGTAAAGATCTGATTCATCAAGGCCATGAACGCTGCAGGTGCATTGGTTAGTCCAAAAGGCATCACGAGGAATTCATAATGTCCATAACGAGTCCTGAAGGCAGTCTTAGGAATGTCGTCTTCTTTGACTCTCAACTGGTGATATCCAGACCTCAAATCAATCTTCGAAAAATATGCTGCACCCTGAAGTTGGTCAAACAATTCATCGATCCTGGGTAGGGGGTACTTGTTCTTGATAGTCACTTTGTTCAGGTGTCGGTAGTCTATGCACATCCGAAAAGTACCATCCTTCTTCTTGACAAACAAGACTGGTGCTCCCCAAGGTGAAACGCTCGGGCGAATGAAACCCTTATCCGAAAGCTCCTGCAATTGCTTCTTCAACTCTGCCAATTCTGCTGGTGCCATGCGATACGGAGCCTTGCTGATCGGTGCCGTGCCGGGAACAAGCTCAATGGCGAACTCCACATCTCGAACCGGGGGCAAGTCTGGCACATCGTCTGGAAAGACATCGGGAAAGTCACAGACCACCTGGATCTCACCTAGCTGCTTCATCTCCTTCTTCGCTGAGATAAAGGCAATGAAGCCTTCACACCCTCGGCGGATCAAGCGATCTGCCTTACACGCCGAGATCACACGTCTGGGGCATCTCTGCTGACTGCCCTCGAAACGGAAGCCTTTGCCAAAATCGAAGAAGATCGTCCTGTTGTAACAGTTAACACAGGCACGATATCGAGCGAGCCAATCCATACCAAGGATCACGTCGAAGTCCAGCATCGACAACAGGATCAAATCAACAGGTAACTGATGACCTGCAATCTGCACGTCGCAATGGGGGTAGTACATACTACACTCCACTCGCTTGTCAACTGGGGTGGATACAACCAGCACATATGGCAACGGCTTAGACGGCTGATGCAACCGCTCGGCGAAACGAGGTGCTACATAAGACCGTGTAGACCCCGAATCGAACAATGCTAATGCCTCGACGCGTGAAATCAAAACAGTACCTTCAACCACCTGTGGATCCTCGGCACTCTCATGGGTAGCAGCATACGCACGGGCTGTCTGGCGAGGCTGTCTCGAGCCTGAACGAGCTGACTGTGACTTGCTCGGAGCTGTAGGTGCACTGGGTCTGCTAGGAACTGCACCGGAAGTAGGACCAGATGGAGCTGCATCGGAGGCTCTATATCGAGGACAATTGGCGATCATATGCTCCCTCGAACCACAGATAAAACAAGCACCTGCCTTCCGCCAACACGCATCAGTCGCGTGGTTCTTGCCACAATGCCCACAAGTCACTCCAGTAGAACTAGAAGTACGCTGCTGGCCTTTGGTCTTCTTCTGTACTTGCCCTCGTGCACTGAAAGGCGGCTGTCGCTTAGGCTCAACGGCTCTCGCAGCTTGGTGGATGGCCTCGGCAGAATAGGCCCTATCCACTGCATCGACAAACGTAGCCGGACGCTGAAACGCTGTCACGTGATGCATGTACCGGGGGTGCAAACCTTCGACAAACCTGTTCACCTTCCTCTCTTCAGTGCAGATCATGTCCGGAGCAAAATGCGACAACTGCATAAACTTGTTCACGTATTCTGTTACTGTCATCTGCTGCTGACGGAGAGCTAGGAACTCAACCTCCTTGGCTCGAAACACATGAGCCGGGATGAACTTCCTCCTGAACTGTTGCTTGAACATCTCCCACACCGTAGCACTAGGAATATCTCTGTAGGAGTCCTTCACGCTTTTCCACCAAGTTTTTGCGACGTCTCTCAACATAGAAGTTGCTAGCCCGACCTTCTGCCGGTTCGTGCACACGACGGTCTCAAAAGCATCCTCTGTTTGCTCCAACCACTGTTCTGCCTTCAATGGCTCTTCTGTCCCGAAAAACTCAATTACTCCTCGCTTGCGAAACTTGCCGTAGAGGGCATTCGGGTCACTCTCTCGAGGCTGCAAGATCACCTGTTGGTCTACATGTGACTGAACTGGGGCTTGACTTTGTCGGTCTAACATAGTGGTAACTTGTGCTTGCAAGTTCTGCATTGATTGCGATTGTGCTTGTAGAGACTGAAATAGCATAAGGATGCGTTCATCTGTGTTCTGTGCCTGTGGTGACGGTGCGGATCCGCTTTCATTATTTCCGGCGTTCTGCTGAGAACCGGAACCTGATGCCATCCTGAAAAAGGGAAAAGTCAGACACAAATACAAAACAAGTGCGCCCAACAAGCCCCAAAATCTAGAAAGATCACAAAGAGATAATCGTATCCTCACCACGAGCCTACATGCCTACATGCTTATCATCTAGAACAAGGAATGAGCAAGGAATGCTCTGATACCATACAATACGTATGTCACAACCCGAGCCCAGGGTTCGGGGGTTAGCAAAAGCCAAACCTAATGACACACGTACTCCCGTGCATGCACACGTAGACCGAGTCTAAATGCACACGCACAAGGGAACATTCACACGTGCCAAGCAAGTACGCGGAAGCTGTAAATATCAGAAACATTAAACTAACAGTGCAAGAAAAGGATACCAAGAACAAACTGACATAATTACATATGAAAGTCTTACAAAAAGAACAAAATAATATCTACACTAATGACATGTCATGCCAAATACAAGTCTGAAAATCCACAAAACGAGACTCCAATGATGCATGCCAAGAACGCTCTCCCGTGGAGTGATCACATCCACTCCTCTAGGCCTGATGGGGCCCCGGGGGTCTCATCTGGAGTCTGGCCGACCTGCGGGGGTTCGGCAGGGGTATCTGGGCCTGCAACACCAAAAACAACAGTGAATATGAAGATTCAGCAAAGTATAAACCATAGCAAGTTAACACACGCTGTGTCTAATAGAATAAAGAACATCATGTGATTAAAGAAGGCATTTTCGTATACTAGGCTGTCATGCAAGAAAGAAATATGCTGAGTGAATCAATGAATACATGCTGTGTACATACTAGTGGCGACTACATTACCATATGCTCCCAAAAGAGGGATCTTATAACGTGCAAAGAACACCATTGTCCGGGCCAGGGTACAATGGGTCTCGGTTTCCTGGGGTCCGGTTCCCCAAGACATATCCATACTGCAGCAGGCCATATAAACTATACCAAATTCACCCCGTCGGGATCCTAAGGCTGAGGCTAAGTAGTGCCTGACTATACGGAGTCAATCATGAAAACCCTGAGGAGATCGTGACAACATATCATACGTGCGTATCTGTGAACATATTATACATGCATACTCAAGGTAAAGAACCACAATGTGAATATAACTGAACACAAGTAAACATGTTAGAGAGTTGAGATCACTAATCGAATGCAATATGTTGTGCAACAAATCATGCGAAATCGAATCATCTGTAATGACAAACCAATTCTAATCTAATTATCCGGTGTTTCTAACCGTGCATGATGATGTAGTTTTAAGTTATTCGATGCACCGTTGTCTAGTGTTGCATGGAATCGGGCGGTGCATGAAGTCCCTTAAACCAACACCCATGGGGAGGTGCTTAACATCCGGATAATGAACATGAATGATTCGCAGCCCTCGAGATCATTCACGCGTTGTATCACATTCCGTTAGGCAGGTCTAGGTGCTCTACATTCCATCATGAAGGCCATATCGGTCCTTTCCATTACACCTATCCTTGTTTTCTTTCATTAATCTAATGTGGATACGGCTTAGCCGTGTGTGTGCTACGGCTTAGCCGTGTGTGGTCTACGGCTTAGCCGTGGCTGGGCCGTAGAAAGTATGTCAATTGCTGACTGTCAGTTATTCCAAAAATTGCACCCTGTATTGATCTACGGCTGGGCCACGGCTGAGCTTCGGCTTAGCCGTATGGCAATCCACGGCTTAGCCGTGCCCTAGCCGTAGAGGAAAACTGGGTTTTTCTCTTCTCTGGACTTTGAGCCGTAGGTGCTATACGGCTTAGCCGTACCTGCACGAAGTTAAATTCCTGAAACACATACAGAATGGCTGAAAACTCATCCAATTTGCAATTCTCAAATGGAGATAGACAAGTACTGAATCAATGAGTATCAAATGGGCTGTAAACACATGTTCCCATATCAATTCATGTAAAACCAACCAAATCAAATGCATACCAACATGGGTTCTCAAAGTTATGGTTATACTTGCCTTAAATTGGAATTCAATTACCCAACTGAAGTTCTTGGATCCAAACACAACCTAACACACATCAAACCACATGCATGCATGAGGATTGGAATGAAATCCACAACACAGACACAACATGCAAATGAGAACCAAGAAGGAGAAGAACTAGAGGGAAGAGATGAGAGAAAGATGGAAGAATGTCCACTCACCTCACATGCAAGGAACCAACCTTCCTCTTGATTGATCGATGGAGGAGAGAATTCAAGTGAAGGTCAAGCGAAGGAGGGAGAACTCCACGTGCAGTTGAGGAAGAAATGGGAGGAGGAACGTGAGTTGGTCGATGAGATGGGTTTATATAAGCAATGGGTTGTTCAATTTACAATAAGGGCCAAGTTAAAATTCTATTTCCAGTTTGAGTCAAATCCGAGTCCAATCGAAGCACACGACCTCGGTTGCAATTGACGTAGTTACGAAAGTTAACAAGCTCAACGAAAGACACGTGTTGACATCAAGATGATGCAAAAATGACCATGTCTTAGAAAAGCTAAAATTACGAAAAAGGGCTTGGTCTACTTAGTCCAGGTCAAACTCAACCCAACTACCTATCCATGACCCGTAACGAAAATAAAACAAGAACAAAACACGATTAGCAACGAAAACAAGATTAACTAGCCGATAAACGAGGTCAAGCTGGGTCGGAGTGTTACATCCTCCCCTACTTGAGAATCATTCCGTCCTCGGAATGCACGGTAACTCACTCATACCTGGGAAAACAAATCGGGGTACTGTCGTGCCATCTGCTCTTCTAACTCCCAAGTAGCCTCATCGGGACTGTGATGCTCCCAAAGCACTTTGACCCATCGAATTGTCCTGGTGCGGAGTATCTGCTCTCGGATTCCCACGATACGGAGCGGTCGCTCAACGTATGCAGCACTCGGCTGGATCTGAACCTCGTCGTAACGAATGACATGGGAGGGATCATGGACATATTTCCGAAGCATCGAAACATGAAAAACGTTGTGCACTCCTGAAAACATCTCGGGAAGCTCTAATCGATAGGCCAAATCGCCAATCCGACTCTTGATCTCGAACAGTCTGACATAGCGTGGAGCTAACTTGCCTTTCTGACCGAAACGGATTGTACCCTTCATCGGCGAGACCTTCAGAAAAACCCACTCGCCAACCTGAAACTCTAAGGGTCGTCTGCGGGTGTCTGCATAACTCTTCTGTCTCGACCGAGCAACTTTCAAGTTCTCAATGGCTTTCTGTACCTTCTCCGTAGTCTCGGCAATGATCGTCGGTCCGTGAAAACTGCGAGTTCCAACTTCTTCCCAACAAACCGGACTCCTACACTTCTTCCCGTACAATGCTTCGTATGGTGCCATCCCAATGCTCTCATGGAAGCTGTTGTTGTAGGCAAACTCGCACAACGATAAGTGAAGATCCCATTCTTTCTCGTAGCTCAACACGCTGACTCGCAACATATCCTCTAAAGTCTGGATAGTCCGCTCTGATTGCCTATCCGTCTGTGGGTGGTATGCTGTGCTGAAGCTCAACTTCGTACCCAAAGCCTCTTGGAAAGCTCTCCAGAAAGATGAAACAAAACGGCTGTCACGATCGGATACAATCGACACGGGGGTACCATGGAGCCTGACGATCTCATCCACGAACTTCCTAGCCATCTCTGAAAACGTCATACCCTTCCGGAAAGGAATGAAATGGGCTGACTTCGTCAATCGATCTACAATCACCCAAATGGCGTTGTTCTTCCTGCTCGTCGGCGGTAATCCGGAAACGAAGTCCATGGTGATGTGTTCCCACTTCCACTGCGGTATATGCAAAGGATGCAACGAGCCTGGCGGTCTCTGATGATCTGCCTTCACCTTCTGACATGTCAAACAGTGAGCAACAAAGCCTGCTACTTCTCTCTTCATGTTGTTCCACCAGAAGCGATCTTTGAGATTCCGAAACATCTTCGTGCTGCCTGGGTGCATCGCGTATCGGGCGTAATGCGCTTCGTTCATCAGTTTCTCCTTGAAATCATCAACTGCTGGCACGCACAACCTACTCCGAAAATAGAGTACACCATCCTCGAGTCTGAAATCGGGTCTGTCTCCAATGTGATCTCGAATGCGCTTTAAGGTTAGATCTTCAAATTGCCTGTCTTTAATCTGCTGAATCATCTCAGGCTGAAACACTGGCGTACTAGCCAAAGTCACGCACTCAGCCACTAGTTTTACTTCAACAGGGAGACCATGGAACTCTAAGAGGAAACTGCTCAATAGCTGCACTGACTCTGCTTTCCGACTGAGCGCATCTGCCACCACATTCCCCTTGCCTGGCTGATATTTGATCGGGAAATCATAATCCTTAATAAGCTCAAGCCATCTCCGCTGTCTCATGTTCAGCTCCTGCTGTGTGAATAAGTACTGCAAACTGTGGTGATCAGAACGAACCTCAAACTGCACACCATACAAATAATGTCTCCACAGCTTCAACGCAAACACGATGGCTGCCAATTCCAAATCATGGGTGGCGTAATTCTTCTCATGTTCTCGCAACTGTCTCGATCCATAAGCAATAACCTTCCCGTGCTGCATCAACACACAACCTAGACCAACTCGAGAAGCGTCTGAATAAACCACGAATCCTTCACTACCATCTGGCAAGGCTAACACTGGGACCGTAGTCAACTTCTCTTTCAAAGTCCGGAAACGGGCTTCACACTCCTCAGTCCAATCAAATGGTATATTCTTCCTGGTCAACTTCGTCAAAGGAGAAGAGATCTTAGCAAAGTCCTGGACAAATCGATGATAGTAACCTGCTAGACCAAGGAAACTGCGAACCTCTGTCACTGTCTTGGGGCTAGGCCAATTCACTACTGCCTCCACTTTAGATGGATCAACTGCCAATCCCTCTCGTGAAATGATATGACCTAAAAATGCCACCTGCTCAAGCCAAAAATCACACTTCGACAACTTAGCAAACAATCGATGTTCTCTCAACAACGACAAGGCTTTTCTCAAGTGCTCCCTATGCTCCTCTGCTGACTTAGAGTATATCAGGATATCATCAATAAACACAACTACGAACTGGTCCAAGAAAGGGGTAAAGATCTGATTCATCAAGGCCATGAACGCTGCAGGTGCATTGGTTAGTCCAAAAGGCATCACGAGGAATTCATAATGTCCATAACGAGTCCTGAAGGCAGTCTTAGGAATGTCGTCTTCTTTGACTCTCAACTGGTGATATCCAGACCTCAAATCAATCTTCGAAAAATATGCTGCACCCTGAAGTTGGTCAAACAATTCATCGATCCTGGGTAGGGGGTACTTGTTCTTGATAGTCACTTTGTTCAGGTGTCGGTAGTCTATGCACATCCGAAAAGTACCATCCTTCTTCTTGACAAACAAGACTGGTGCTCCCCAAGGTGAAACGCTCGGGCGAATGAAACCCTTATCCGAAAGCTCCTGCAATTGCTTCTTCAACTCTGCCAATTCTGCTGGTGCCATGCGATACGGAGCCTTGCTGATCGGTGCCGTGCCGGGAACAAGCTCAATGGCGAACTCCACATCTCGAACCGGGGGCAAGTCTGGCACATCGTCTGGAAAGACATCGGGAAAGTCACAGACCACCTGGATCTCACCTAGCTGCTTCATCTCCTTCTTCGCTGAGATAAAGGCAATGAAGCCTTCACACCCTCGGCGGATTAAGCGATCTGCCTTACACGCCGAGATCACACGTCTGGGGCGTCTCTGCTGACTGCCCTCGAAACGGAAGCCTTTGCCTAAATCGAAGAAGATCGTCCTGTTGTAACAGTTAACACCGGCACGATATCGAGCGAGCCAATCCATACCAAGGATCACGTCGAAGTCCAGCATCGACAACAGGATCAAATCAACAGGTAACTGATGACCTGCAATCTGCACGTCGCAATGGGGGTAGTACATACTACACTCCACTCGCTTGTCAACTGGGGAGGATACAACCAGCACATATGGCAACGGCTTAGACGGCTGATGCAACCGCTCGGCGAAACGAGGTGCTACATAAGACCGTGTAGACCCCGAATCGAACAATGCTAATGCCTCGACGCGTGAAATCAAAACAGTACCTTCAACCACCTGTGGATCCTCGGCACTCTCATGGGTAGCAGCATACGCACGGGCTGTCTGGCGAGGCTGTCTCGAGCCTGAACGAGCTGACTGTGACTTGCTCGGAGCTGTAGGTGCACTGGGTCTGCTAGGAACTGCACCGGAAGTAGGACCAGATGGAGCTGCATCGGAGGCTCTATATCGAGGACAATTGGCGATCATATGCCCCCTCGAACCACAGATAAAACAAGCACCTGCCTTCCGCCAACACGCATCAGTCGCGTGGTTCTTGCCACAATGCCCACAAGTCACTCCAGTAGAACTAGAAGTACTCTGCTGGCCTTTGGTCTTCTTCTGTACTTGCCCTCGTGCACTGAAAGGCGGCTGTCGCTTGGGCTCAACGGCTCTCGCAGCTTGGTGGATGGCCTCGGCAGAATAGGCCCTATCCACTGCATCGTCAAACGCAGCCGGACGCTGAAACGCTGTCACGTGATGCATGTACCGGGGGTGCAAACCTTCGACAAACCTGTTCACCTTCCTCTCTTCAGTGCTGATCATGTCCGGAGCAAAATGCGACAACTGCATAAACTTGTTCACGTATTCTGTTACTGTCATCTGCTGCTGACGGAGAGCTAGGAACTCAACCTCCTTGGCTCGAAACACATGAGCCGGGATGAACTTCCTCCTGAACTGTTGCTTGAACATCTCCCACACCGTAGCACTAGGAATATCTCTGTAGGAGTCCTTCACGCTTTTCCACCAAGTTTTTGCGACGTCTCTCAACATAGAAGTTGCTAGCCCGACCTTCTGCCGGTTCGTGCACACGACGGTCTCAAAAGCATCCTCTGTTTGCTCCAACCACTGTTCTGCCTTCAATGGCTCTTCTGTCCCGAAAAACTCAATTACTCCTCGCTTGCGAAACTTGCCGTAGAGGGCATTCGGGTCACTCTCTCGAGGCTGCAAGATCACCTGTTGGTCTACATGTGACTGAACTGGGGCTTGACTTTGTCGGTCTAACATAGTGGTAACTTGTGCTTGCAAGTTCTGCATTGATTGCGATTGTGCTTGTAGAGACTGAAATAGCATAAGGATGCGTTCATCTGTGTTCTGTGCCTGTGGTGACGGTGCGGATCCGCTTTCATTATTTCCGGCGTTCTGCTGAGAACCGGAACCTGATGCCATCCTGAAAAAGGGAAAAGTCAGACACAAATACAAAACAAGTGCGCCCAACAAGCCCCAAAATCTAGAAAGATCACAAAGAGATAATCGTATCCTCACCACGAGCCTACATGCCTACATGCTTATCATCTAGAACAAGGAATGAGCAAGGAATGCTCTGATACCATACAATACGTATGTCACAACCAGAGCCCAGGGTTCGGGGGTTAGCAAAAGCCAAACCTAATGACACACGTACTCCCGTGCATGCACACGTAGACCGAGTCTAAATGCACACGCACAAGGGAACATTCACACGTGCCAAGCAAGTACGCGGAAGCTGTAAATATCAGAAACATTAAACTAACAGTGCAAGAAAAGGATACCAAGAACAAACTGACATAATTACATATGAAAGTCTTACAAAAAGAACAAAATAATATCTACACTAATGACATGTCATGCCAAATACAAGTCTGAAAATCCACAAAACGAGACTCCAATGATGCATGCCAAGAACGCTCTCCCGTGGAGTGATCACATCCACTCCTCTAGGCCTGATGGGGCCCCGGGGGTCTCATCTGGAGTCTGGCCGACCTGCGGGGGTTCGGCAGGGGTATCTGGGCCTGCAACACCAAAAACAACCGTGAATATGAAGATTCAGCAAAGTATAAACCATAGCAAGTTAACACACGCTGTGTCTAATAGAATAAAGAACATCATGTGATTAAAGAAGGCATTTTCGTATACTAGGCTGTCATGCAAGAAAGAAATATGCTGAGTGAATCAATGAATACATGCTGTGTACATACTAGTGGCGACTACATTACCATATGCTCCCAAAAGAGGGATCTTATAACGTGCAAAGAACACCATTGTCCGGGCCAGGGTACAATGGGTCTCGGTTTCCTGGGGTCCGGTTCCCCAAGACATATCCATACTGCAGCAGGCCATATAAACTATACCAAATTCACCCCGTCGGGATCCTAAGGCTGAGGCTAAGTAGTGCCTGACTATACGGAGTCAATCATGAAAACCCTGAGGAGATCGTGACAACATATCATACGTGCGTATCTGTGAACATATTATACATGCATACTCAAGGTAAAGAACCACAATGTGAATATAACTGAACACAAGTAAACATGTTAGAGAGTTGAGATCACTAATCGAATGCAATATGTTGTGCAACAAATCATGCGAAATCGAATAATCTGTAATGACAAACCAATTCTAATCTAATTATCCGGTGTTTCTAACCGTGCATGATGATGTAGTTTTAAGTTATTCGATGCACCGTTGTCTAGTGTTGCATGGAATCGGGCGGTGCATGAAGTCCCTTAAACCAACACCCATGGGGAGGTGCTTAACATCCGGATAATGAACATGAATGATTCGCAGCCCTCGAGATCATTCACGCGTTGTATCACATTCCGTTAGGCAGGTCTAGGTGCTCTACATTCCATCATGAAGGCCATATCGGTCCTTTCCATTACACCTATCCTTGTTTTCTTTCATTAATCTAATGTGGGTACGGCTTAGCCGTGTGTGTGCTACGGCTTAGCCGTGTGTGGTCTACGGCTTAGCCGTGGCTGGGCCGTAGAAAGTATGTCAATTGCTGACTCTCAGTTATTCCAGAAATTGCACCCTGTATTGATCTACGGCTGGGCCACGGCTGAGCTTCGGCTTAGCCGTAGGGCAATCCACGGCTTAGCCGTGCCCTAGCCGTAGAGGAAAACTGGGTTTTTCTCTTCTCTGGACTTTGAGCCGTAGGTGCTATACGGCTTAGCCGTACCTGCACGAAGTTAAATTCCTGAAACACATACAGAATGGCTGAAAACTCATCCAATTTGCAATTCTCAAATGGAGATAGACAAGTACTGAATCAATGAGTATCAAATGGGCTGTAAACACATGTTCCCATATCAATTCATGTAAAACCAACCAAATCAAATGCATACCAACATGGGTTCTCAAAGTTATGGTTATACTTGCCTTAAATTGGAATTCAATTGCCCAACTGAAGTTCTTGGATCCAAACACAACCTAACACACATCAAACCACATGCATGCATGAGGATTGGAATGAAATCCACAACACAGACACAACATGCAAATGAGAACCAAGAAGGAGAAGAACTAGAGGGAAGAGATGAGAGAAAGATGGAAGAATGTCCACTCACCTCACATGAAAGGAACCAACCTTCCTCTTGATTGATCGATGGAGGAGAGAATTCAAGTGAAGGTCAAGCGAAGGAGGGAGAACTCCACGTGCAGTTGAGGAAGAAATGGGAGGAGCAACGTGAGTTGGTCGATGAGATGGGTTTATATAAGCAATGGGTTGTTCAATTTACAATAAGGGCCAAGTTAAAATTCTATTTCCAGTTTGAGTCAAATCCGAGTCCAATCGAAGCACACGACCTCGGTTGCAATTGACGTAGTTACGAAAGTTAACGAGCTCAACGAAAGACACGTGTTGACATCAAGATGATGCAAAAATGACCATGTCTTAGAAAAGCTAAAATTACGAAAAAGGGCTTGGTCTACTTAGTCCAGGTCAAACTCAACCCAACTACCTATCCATGACCCGTAACGAAAATAAAACAAGAACAAAACACGATTAGCAACGAAAACAAGATTAACTAGTCGATAAACGAGGTCAAGCTGGGTCGGAGTGTTACATCCTCCCCTACTTGAGAATCATTCCGTCCTCGGAATGCACGGTAACTCACTCATACCTGGGAAAACAAATCGGGGTACTGTCGTGCCATCTGCTCTTCTAACTCCCAAGTAGCCTCATCGGGACTGTGATGCTCCCAAAGCACTTTGACCCATCGAATTGTCCTGGTGCGGAGTATCTGCTCTCGGATTCCCACGATACGGAGCGGTCGCTCAACGTATGCAGCACTCGGCTGGATCTGAACCTCGTCGTAACGAATGACATGGGAGGGATCATGGACATATTTCCGAAGCATCGAAACATGAAAAACGTTGTGCACTCCTGAAAACATCTCGGGAAGCTCTAATCGATAGGCCAAATCGCCAATCCGACTCTTGATCTCGAACAGTCTGACATAGCGTGGAGCTAACTTGCCTTTCTGACCGAAACGGATTGTACCCTTCATCGGCGAGACCTTCAGAAAAACCCACTCGCCAACCTGAAACTCTAAGGGTCGTCTGCGGGTGTCTACATAACTCTTCTGTCTCGACCGAGCAACTTTCAAGTTCTCAATGGCTTTCTGTACCTTCTCCGTAGTCTCGGCAATGATCGTCGGTCCGTGAAAACTGCGAGTTCCAACTTCTTCCCAACAAACCGGACTCCTACACTTCTTCCCGTACAATGCTTCGTATGGTGCCATCCCAATGCTCTCATGGAAGCTGTTGTTGTAGGCAAACTCGCACAACGATAAGTGAAGATCCCATTCTTTCTCGTAGCTCAACACGCTGACTCACAACATATCCTCTAAAGTCTGGATAGTCCGCTCTGATTGCCCATCCGTCTGTGGGTGGTATGCTGTGCTGAAGCTCAACTTCGTACCCAAAGCCTCTTGGAAAGCTCTCCAGAAAGATGAAACAAAACGGCTGTCACGATCGGATACAATCGACACGGGGGTACCATGGAGCCTGACGATCTCATCCACGAACTTCCTAGCCATCTCTGAAAACGTCATACCCTTCCGGAAAGGAATGAAATGGGCTGACTTCGTCAATCGATCTACAATCACCCAAATGGCGTTGTTCTTCCTGCTCGTCGGCGGTAATCCGGAAACGAAGTCCATGGTGATGTGTTCCCACTTCCACTGCGGTATATGCAAAGGATGCAACGAGCCTGGCGGTCTCTGATGATCTGCCTTCACCTTCTGACATGTCAAACAGTGAGCAACAAAGCCTGCTACTTCTCTCTTCATGTTGTTCCACCAAAAGCGATCTTTGAGATTCCGAAACATCTTCGTGCTGCCTGGGTGCATCGCGTATCGGGCGTAATGCGCTTCGTTCATCAGTTTCTCCTTGAAATCATCAACTGCTGGCACGCACAACCTACTCCGAAAATAGAGTACACCACCCTCGAGTCTGAAATCGGGTCTGTCTCCAATGTGATCTCGAATGCGCTTTAAGGTTAGATCTTCAAATTGCCTGTCTTTAATCTGCTGAATCATCTCAGGCTGAAACACTGGCGTACTAGCCAAAGTCACGCACTCAGCCACTAGTTTTACTTCAACAGGGAGACCATGGAACTCTAAGAGGAAACTGCTCAATAGCTGCACTGACTCTGCTTTCCGACTGAGCGCATCTGCCACCACATTCCCCTTGCCTGGCTGATATTTGATCGGGAAATCATAATCCTTAATAAGCTCAAGCCATCTCCGCTGTCTCATGTTCAGCTCCTGCTGTGTGAATAAGTACTGCAAACTGTGGTGATCAGAACGAACCTCAAACTGCACACCATACAAATAATGTCTCCACAGCTTCAACGCAAACACGATGGCTGCCAATTCCAAATCATGGGTGGCGTAATTCTTCTCATGTTCTCGCAACTGTCTCGATCCATAAGCAATAACCTTCCCGTGCTGCATCAACACACAACCTAGACCAACTCGAGAAGCATCTGAATAAACCACGAATCCTTCACTACCATCTGGCAAGGCTAACACTGGGACCGTAGTCAACTTCTCTTTCAAAGTCCGGAAACGGGCTTCACACTCCTCAGTCCAATCAAATGGTATATTCTTCCTGGTCAACTTCGTCAAAGGAGAAGAGATCTTAGCAAAGTCCTGGACAAATCGATGATAGTAACCTGCTAGACCAAGGAAACTGCGAACCTCTGTCACTGTCTTGGGGCTAGGCCAATTCACTACTGCCTCCACTTTAGATGGATCAACTGCCAATCCCTCTCGTGAAATGATATGACCTAAAAATGCCACCTGCTCAAGCCAAAAATCACACTTCGACAACTTAGCAAACAATCGATGTTCTCTCAACAACGACAAGGCTTTTCTCAAGTGCTCCCTATGCTCCTCTGCTGACTTAGAGTATATCAGGATATCATCAATAAACACAACTACGAACTGGTCCAAGAAAGGGGTAAAGATCTGATTCATCAAGGCCATGAACGCTGCAGGTGCATTGGTTAGTCCAAAAGGCATCACGAGGAATTCATAATGTCCATAACGAGTCCTGAAGGCAGTCTTAGGAATGTCGTCTTCTTTGACTCTCAACTGGTGATATCCAGACCTCAAATCAATCTTCGAAAAATATGCTGCACCCTGAAGTTGGTCAAACAATTCATCGATCCTGGGTAGGGGGTACTTGTTCTTGATAGTCACTTTGTTCAGCTGTCGGTAGTCTATGCACATCCGAAAAGTACCATCCTTCTTCTTAACAAACAAGACTGGTGCTCCCCAAGGTGAAACGCTCGGGCGAATAAAACCCTTATCCAAAAGCTCCTGCAATTGCTTCTTCAACTCTGCCAATTCTGCTGGTGCCATGCGATACGGAGCCTTGCTGATCGGTGCCGTGCCGGGAACAAGCTCAATGGCGAACTCCACATCTCGAACCGGGGGCAAGTCTGGCACATCGTCTGGAAAGACATCGGGAAAGTCACAGACCACCTGGATCTCACCTAGCTGCTTCATCTCCTTCTTCGCTGAGATAAAGGCAATGAAGCCTTCACACCCTCGGCGGATTAAGCGATCTGCCTTACACGCCGAGATCACACGTCTGGGGCGTCTCTGCTGACTGCCCTCGAAACGGAAGCCTTTGCCTAAATCGAAGAAGATCGTCCTGTTGTAACAGTTAACACAGGCACGATATCGAGCGAGCCAATCCATATCAAGGATCACGTCGAAGTCCAGCATCGACAACAAGATCAAATCAACAGGCAACTGATGACCTGCAATCTGCACGTCGCAATGGGGGTAGTACATACTACACTCCACTCGCTTGTCAACTGGGGAGGATACAACCAGCACATATGGCAACGGGTTAGACGGCTGATGCAACCGCTCGGCGAAACGAGGTGCTACATAAGACCGTGTAGACCCCGAATCGAACAATGCTAATGCCTCGACGCGTGAAATCAAAACAGTACCTTCAACCACCTGTGGATCCTCGGCACTCTCATGGGTAGCAGCATACGCACGGGCTGTCTGGCGAGGCTGTCTCGAGCCTGAACGAGCTGACTGTGACTTGCTCGGAGCTGTAGGTGCACTGGGTCTGCTAGGAACTGCACCGGAAGTAGGACCAGATGGAGCTGCATCGGAGGCTCTATATCGAGGACAATTGGCGATCATATGCTCCCTCGAACCACAGATAAAACAAGCACCTGCCTTCCGCCAACACGCATCAGTCGCGTGGTTCTTGCCACAATGCCCACAAGTCACTCCAGTAGAACTAGAAGTACTCTGCTGGCCTTTGGTCTTCTTCTGTACTTGCCCTCGTGCACTGAAAGGCGGCTGTCGCTTGGGCTCAACGGCTCTCGCAGCTTGGTGGATGGCCTCGGCAGAATAGGCCCTATCCACTGCATCGTCAAACGTAGCCGGACGCTGAAACGCTGTCACGTGATGCATGTACCGGGGGTGCAAACCTTCGACAAACCTGTTCACCTTCCTCTCTTCAGTGCTGATCATGTCCGGAGCAAAATGCGACAACTGCATAAACTTGTTCACGTATTCTGTTACTGTCATCTGCTGCTGACGGAGAGCTAGGAACTCAACCTCCTTGGCTCGAAACACATGAGCCGGGATGAACTTCCTCCTGAACTGTTGCTTGAACATCTCCCACACCGTAGCACTAGGAATATCTCTGTAGGAGTCCTTCACGCTTTTCCACCAAGTTTTTGCGACGTCTCTCAACATAGAAGTTGCTAGCCCGACCTTCTGCCAGTTCGTGCACACGACGGTCTCAAAAGCATCCTCTGTTTGCTCCAACCACTGTTCTGCCTTCAATGGCTCTTCTGTCCCGAAAAACTCAATTACTCCTCGCTTGCGAAACTTGCCGTAGAGGGCATTCGGGTCACTCTCTCGAGGCTGCAAGATCACCTGTTGGTCTACATGTGACTGAACTGGGGCTTGACTTTGTCGGTCTAACATAGTGGTAACTTGTGCTTGCAAGTTCTGCATTGATTGCGATTGTGCTTGTAGAGACTGAAATAGCATAAGGATGCGTTCATCTGTGTTCTGTGCCTGTGGTGACGGTGCGGATCCGCTTTCATTATTTCCGGCGTTCTGCTGAGAACCGGAACCTGATGCCATCCTGAAAAAGGGAAAAGTCAGACACAAATACAAAACAAGTGCGCCCAACAAGCCCCAAAATCTAGAAAGATCACAAAGAGATAATCGTATCCTCACCACGAGCCTACATGCCTACATGCTTATCATCTAGAACAAGGAATGAGCAAGGAATGCTCTGATACCATACAATACGTATGTCACAACCCGAGCCCAGGGTTCGGGGGTTAGCAGAAGCCAAACCTAATGACACACGTACTCCCGTGCATGCACACGTAGACCGAGTCTAAATGCACACGCACAAGGGAACATTCACACGTGCCAAGCAAGTACGCGGAAGCTGTAAATATCAGAAACATTAAACTAACAGTGCAAGAAAAGGATACCAAGAACAAACTGACATAATTACATATGAAAGTCTTACAAAAAGAACAAAATAATATCTACACTAATGACATGTCATGCCAAATACAAGTCTGAAAATCCACAAAACGAGACTCCAATGATGCATGCCAAGAACGCTCTCCCGTGGAGTGATCACATCCACTCCTCTAGGCCTGATGGGGCCCCGGGGGTCTCATCTGGAGTCTGGCCGACCTGCGGGGGTTCGGCAGGGGTATCTGGGCCTGCAACACCAAAAACAACCGTGAATATGAAGATTCAGCAAAGTATAAACCATAGCAAGTTAACACACGCTGTGTCTAATAGAATAAAGAACATCATGTGATTAAAGAAGGCATTTTCGTATACTAGGCTGTAATGCAAGAAAGAAATATGCTGAGTGAATCAATGAATACATGCTGTGTACATACTAGTGGCGACTACATTACCATATGCTCCCAAAAGAGGGATCTTATAACGTGCAAAGAACACCATTGTCCGGGCCAGGGTACAATGGGTCTCGGTTTCCTGGGGTCCGGTTCCCCAAGACATATCCATACTGCAGCAGGCCATATAAACTATACCAAATTCACCCCGTCGGGATCCTAAGGCTGAGGCTAAGTAGTGCCTGACTATACGGAGTCAATCATGAAAACCCTGAGGAGATCGTGACAACATATCATACGTGCGTATCTGTGAACATATTATACATGCATACTCAAGGTAAAGAACCACAATGTGAATATAACTGAACACAAGTAAACATGTTAGAGAGTTGAGATCACTAATCGAATGCAATATGTTGTGCAACAAATCATGCGAAATCGAATCATCTGTAATGACAAACCAATTCTAATCTAATTATCCGGTGTTTCTAACCGTGCATGATGATGTAGTTTTAAGTTATTCGATGCACCGTTGTCTAGCGTTGCATGGAATCGGGCGGTGCATGAAGTCCCTTAAACCAACACCCATGGGGAGGTGCTTAACATCCGGATAATGAACATGAATGATTCGCAGCCCTCGAGATCATTCACGCGTTGTATCACATTCCGTTAGGCAGGTCTAGGTGCTCTACATTCCATCATGAAGGCCATATCGGTCCTTTCCATTACACCCATCCTTGTTTTCTTTCATTAATCTAATGTGGATACGGCTTAGCCGTGTGTGTGCTACGGCTTAGCCGTGTGTGGTCTACGGCTTAGCCGTGGCTGGGCCGTAGAAAGTATGTCAATTGCTGACTCTCAGTTATTCCAGAAATTGCACCCTGTATTGATCTACGGCTGGGCCACGGCTGAGCTTCGGCTTAGCCGTAGGGCAATCCACGGCTTAGCCGTGCCCTAGCCGTAGAGGAAAACTGGGTTTTTCTCTTCTCTGGACTTTGAGCCGTAGGTGCTATACGGCTTAGCCGTACCTGCACGAAGTTAAATTCCTGAAACACATACAGAATGGCTGAAAACTCATCCAATTTGCAATTCTCAAATGGAGATAGACAAGTACTGAATCAATGAGTATCAAATGGGCTGTAAACACATGTTCCCATATCAATTCATGTAAAACCAACCAAATCAAATGCATACCAACATGGGTTCTCAAAGTTATGGTTATACTTGCCTTAAATTGGAATTCAATTGCCCAACTGAAGTTCTTGGATCCAAACACAACCTAACACACATCAAACCACATGCATGCATGAGGATTGGAATGAAATCCACAACACAGACACAACATGCAAATGAGAACCAAGAAGGAGAAGAACTAGAGGGAAGAGATGAGAGAAAGATGGAAGAATGTCCACTCACCTCACATGCAAGGAACCAACCTTCCTCTTGATTGATCGATGGAGGAGAGAATTCAAGTGAAGGTCAAGCGAAGGAGGGAGAACTCCACGTGCAGTTGAGGAAGAAATGGGAGGAGCAACGTGAGTTGGTCGATGAGATGGGTTTATATAAGCAATGGGTTGTTCAATTTACAATAAGGGCCAAGTTAAAATTCTATTTCCAGTTTGAGTCAAATCCGAGTCCAATCGAAGCACACGACCTCGGTTGCAATTGACGTAGTTACGAAAGTTAACGAGCTCAACGAAAGACACGTGTTGACATCAAGATGATGCAAAAATGACCATGTCTTAGAAAAGCTAAAATTACGAAAAAGGGCTTGGTCTACTTAGTCCAGGTCAAACTCAACCCAACTACCTATCCATGACCCGTAACGAAAATAAAACAAGAACAAAACACGATTAGCAACGAAAACAAGATTAACTAGTCGATAAACGAGGTCAAGCTGGGTCGGAGTGTTACATCCTCCCCTACTTGAGAATCATTCCGTCCTCGGAATGCACGGTAACTCACTCATACCTGGGAAAACAAATCGGGGTACTGTCGTGCCATCTGCTCTTCTAACTCCCAAGTAGCCTCATCGGGACTGTGATGCTCCCAAAGCACTTTGACCCATCGAATTGTCCTGGTGCGGAGTATCTGCACTCGGATTCCCACGATACGGAGCGGTCGCTCAACGTATGCAGCACTCGGCTGGATCTGAACCTCGTCGTAACGAATGACATGGGAGGGATCATGGACATATTTCCGAAGCATCGAAACATGAAAAACGTTGTGCACTCCTGAAAACATCTCGGGAAGTTCTAATCGATAGGCCAAATCGCCAATCCGACTCTTGATCTCGAACAGTCTGACATAGCGTGGAGCTAACTTGCCTTTCTGACCGAAACGGATTGTACCCTTCATCGGCGAGACCTTCAGAAAAACCCACTCGCCAACCTGAAACTCTAAGGGTCGTCTGCGGGTGTCTGCATAACTCTTCTGTCTCGACCGAGCAACTTTCAAGTTCTCAATGGCTTTCTGTACCTTCTTCGTAGTCTCGGCAATGATCGTCGGTCCGTGAAAACTGCGAGTTCCAACTTCTTCCCAACAAACCGGACTCCTACACTTCTTCCCGTACAATGCTTCGTATGGTGCCATCCCAATGCTCTCATGGAAGCTGTTGTTGTAGGCAAACTCGCACAACGATAAGTGAAGATCCCATTCTTTCTCGTAGCTCAACACGCTGACTCGCAACATATCCTCTAAAGTCTGGATAGTCCGCTCTGATTGCCCATCCGTCTGTGGGTGGTATGCTGTGCTGAAGCTCAACTTCGTACCCAAAGCCTCTTGGAAAGCTCTCCAGAAAGATGAAACAAAACGGCTGTCACGATCGGATACAATCGACACGGGGGTACCATGGAGCCTGACGATCTCATCCACGAACTTCCTAGCCATCTCTGAAAACGTCATACCCTTCCGGAAAGGAATGAAATGGGCTGACTTCGTCAATCGATCTACAATCACCCAAATGGCGTTGTTCTTCCTGCTCGTCGGCGGTAATCCGGAAACGAAGTCCATGGTGATGTGTTCCCACTTCCACTGCGGTATATGCAAAGGATGCAACGAGCCTGGCGGTCTCTGATGATCTGCCTTCACCTTCTGACATGTCAAACAGTGAGCAACAAAGCCTGCTACTTCTCTCTTCATGTTGTTCCACCAGAAGCGATCTTTGAGATTCCGAAACATCTTCGTGCTGCCTGGGTGCATCGCGTATCGGGCGTAATGCGCTTCGTTCATCAGTTTCTCCTTGAAATCATCAACTGCTGGCACGCACAACCTACTCCGAAAATAGAGTACACCATCCTCGAGTCTGAAATCGGGTCTGTCTCCAATGTGATCTCGAATGCGCTTTAAGGTTAGATCTTCAAATTGCCTGTCTTTAATCTGCTGAATCATCTCAGGCTGAAACACTGGCGTACTAGCCAAAGTCACGCACTCAGCCACTAGTTTTACTTCAACAGGGAGACCATGGAACTCTAAGAGGAAACTGCTCAATAGCTGCACTGACTCTGCTTTCCGACTGAGCGCATCTGCCACCACATTCCCCTTGCCTGGCTGATATTTGATCGGGAAATCATAATCCTTAATAAGCTCAAGCCATCTCCGCTGTCTCATGTTCAGCTCCTGCTGTGTGAATAAGTACTGCAAACTGTGGTGATCAGAACGAACCTCAAACTGCACACCATACAAATAATGTCTCCACAGCTTCAACGCAAACACGATGGCTGCCAATTCCAAATCATGGGTGGCGTAATTCTTCTCATGTTCTCGCAACTGTCTCGATCCATAAGCAATAACCTTCCCGTGCTGCATCAACACACAACCTAGACCAACTCGAGAAGCGTCTGAATAAACCACGAATCCTTCACTACCATCTGGCAAGGCTAACACTGGGACCGTAGTCAACTTCTCTTTCAAAGTTCGGAAACGGGCTTCACACTCCTCAGTCCAATCAAATGGTATATTCTTCCTGGTCAACTTCGTCAAAGGAGAAGAGATCTTAGCAAAGTCCTGGACAAATCGATGATAGTAACCTGCTAGACCAAGGAAACTGCGAACCTCTGTCACTGTCTTGGGGCTAGGCCAATTCACTACTGCCTCCACTTTAGATGGATCAACTGCCAATCCCTCCCGTGAAATGATATGACCTAAAAATGCCACCTGCTCAAGCCAAAAATCACACTTCGACAACTTAGCAAACAATCGATGTTCTCTCAACAACGACAAGGCTTTTCTCAAGTGCTCCCTATGCTCCTCTGCTGACTTAGAGTATATCAGGATATCATCAATAAACACAACTACGAACTGGTCCAAGAAAGGGGTAAAGATCTGATTCATCAAGGCCATGAACGCTGCAGGTGCATTGGTTAGTCCAAAAGGCATCACGAGGAATTCATAATGTCCATAACGAGTCCTGAAGGCAGTCTTAGGAATGTCGTCTTCTTTGACTCTCAACTGGTGATATCCAGACCTCAAATCAATCTTCGAAAAATATGCTGCACCCTGAAGTTGGTCAAACAATTCATCGATCCTGGGTAGGGGGTACTTGTTCTTGATAGTCACTTTGTTCAGCTGTCGGTAGTCTATGCACATCCGAAAAGTACCATCCTTCTTCTTAACAAACAAGACTGGTGCTCCCCAAGGTGAAACGCTCTGGCGAATGAAACCCTTATCCAAAAGCTCCTGCAATTGCTTCTTCAACTCTGCCAATTCTGCTGGTGCCATGCGATACGGAGCCTTGCTGATCGGTGCCGTGCCGGGAACAAGCTCAATGGCGAACTCCACATCTCGAACCGGGGGCAAGTTTGGCACATCGTCTGGAAAGACATCGGGAAAGTCACAGACCACCTGGATCTCACCTAGCTGCTTCATCTCCTTCTTCGCTGAGATAAAGGCAATGAAGCCTTCACACCCTCGGCGGATTAAGCGATCTGCCTTACACGCCGAGATCACACGTCTGGGGCGTCTCTGCTGACTGCCCTCGAAACGGAAGCCTTTGCCTAAATCGAAGAAGATCGTCCTGTTGTAACAGTTAAGACAGGCACGATATCGAGCGAGCCAATCCATACCAAGGATCACGTCGAAGTCCAGCATCGACAACAGGATCAAATCAACAGGTAACTGATGACCTGCAATCTGCACGTCGCAATGGGGGTAGTACATACTACACTCCACTCGCTTGTCAACTGGGGTGGATACAACCGGCACATATGGCAACGGCTTAGACGGCTGATGCAACCGCTCGGCGAAACGAGGTGCTACATAAGACCGTGTAGACCCCGAATCGAACAATGCTAATGCCTCTACGCGTGAAATCAAAACAGTACCTTCAACCACCTGTGGATCCTCGGCACTCTCATGGGTAGCAGCATACGCACGGGCTGTCTGGCGAGGCTGTCTCGAGCCTGAACGAGCTGATGTGACTTGCTCGGAGCTGTAGGTGCACTGGGTCTGCTAGGAACTGCACCGGAAGTAGGACCAGATGGAGCTGCATCGGAGGCTCTATATCGAGGACAATTGGCGATCATATGCTCCCTCGAACCACAGATAAAACAAGCACCTGCCTTCCGCCAACACGCATCAGTCGCGTGGTTCTTGCCACAATGCCCACAAGTCACTCCAGTAGAACTAGAAGTACTCTGCTGGCCTTTGGTCTTCTTCTGTACTTGCCCTCGTGCACTGAAAGGCGGCTGTCGCTTGGGCTCAACGGCTCTCGCAGCTTGGTGGATGGCCTCGGCAGAATAGGCCCTATCCACTGCATCGTCAAACGTAGCCGGACGCTGAAACGCTGTCACGTGATGCATGTACCGGGGGTGCAAACCTTCGACAAACCTGTTCACCTTCCTCTCTTCAGTGCTGATCATGTCCGGAGCAAAATGCGACAACTGCATAAACTTGTTCACGTATTCTGTTACTGTCATCTGCTGCTGACGGAGAGCTAGGAACTCAACCTCCTTGGCTCGAAACACATGAGCCGGGATGAACTTCCTCCTGAACTGTTGCTTGAACATCTCCCACACCGTAGCACTAGGAATATCTCTGTAGGAGTCCTTCACGCTTTTCCACCAAGTTTTTGCGACGTCTCTCAACATAGAAGTTGCTAGCCCGACCTTCTGCCGGTTCGTGCACACGACGGTCTCAGAAGCATCCTCTGTTTGCTCCAACCACTGTTCTGCCTTCAATGGCTCTTCTGTCCCGAAAAACTCAATTACTCCTCGCTTGCGAAACTTGCCGTAGAGGGCATTCGGGTCACTCTCTCGAGGCTGCAAGATCACCTGTTGGTCTACATGTGACTGAACTGGGGCTTGACTTTGTCGGTCTAACATAGTGGTAACTTGTGCTTGCAAGTTCTGCATTGATTGCGATTGTGCTTGTAGAGACTGAAATAGCATAAGGATGCGTTCATCTGTGTTCTGTGCCTGTGGTGACGGTGCGGATCCGCTTTCATTATTTCCGGCGTTCTGCTGAGAACCGGAACCTGGTGCCATCCTGAAAAAGGGAAAAGTCAGACACAAATACAAAACAAGTGCGCCCAACAAGCCCCAAAATCTAGAAAGATCACAAAGAGATAATCGTATCCTCACCACGAGCCTACATGCCTACATGCTTATCATCTAGAACAAGGAATGAGCAAGGAATGCTCTGATACCATACAATACGTATGTCACAACCCGAGCCCAGGGTTCGGGGGTTAGCAAAAGCCAAACCTAATGACACACGTACTCCCGTGCATGCACACGTAGACCGAGTCTAAATGCACACGCACAAGGGAACATTCACACGTGCCAAGCAAGTACGCGGAAGCTATAAATATCAGAAACATTAAACTAACAGTGCAAGAAAAGGATACCAAGAACAAACTGACATAATTACATATGAAAGCTTACAAAAAGAACAAAATAATATCTACACTAATGACATGTCATGCCAAATACAAGTCTGAAAATCCACAAAACGAGACTCCAATGATGCATGCCAAGAACGCTCTCCCGTGGAGTGATCACATCCACTCCTCTAGGCCTGATGGGGCCCCGGGGGTCTCATCTGGAGTTTGGCCGACCTGCGGGGGTTCGGCAGGGGTATCTGGGCCTGCAACACCAAAAACAACCGTGAATATGAAGATTCAGCAAAGTATAAACCATAGCAAGTTAACACACGCTGTGTCTAATAGAATAAAGAACATCATGTGATTAAAGAAGGCATTTTCGTATACTAGGCTGTCATGCAAGAAAGAAATATGCTGAGTGAATCAATGAATACATGCTGTGTACATACTAGTGGCGACTACATTACCATATGCTCCCAAAAGAGGGATCTTATAACGTGCAAAGAACACCATTGTCCGGGCCAGGGTACAATGGGTCTCGGTTTCCTGGGGTCCGGTTCCCCAAGACATATCCATACTGCAGCAGGCCATATAAACTATACCAAATTCACCCCGTCGGGATCCTAAGGCTGAGGCTAAGTAGTGCCTGACTATACGGAGTCAATCATGAAAACCCCGAGGAGATCGTGACAACATATCATACGTGCGTATCTGTGAACATATTATACATGCATACTCAAGGTAAAGAACCACAATGTGAATATAACTGAACACAAGTAAACATGTTAGAGAGTTGAGATCACTAATCGAATGCAATATGTTGTGCAACAAATCATGCGAAATCGAATCATCTGTAATGACAAACCAATTCTAATCTAATTATCCGGTGTTTCTAACCGTGCATGATGATGTAGTTTTAAGTTATTCGATGCACCGTTGTCTAGTGTTGCATGGAATCGGGCGGTGCATGAAGTCCCTTAAACCAACACCCATGGGGAGGTGCTTAACATCCGGATAATGAACATGAATGATTCGCAGCCCTCGAGATCATTCACGCGTTGTATCACATTCCGTTAGGCAGGTCTAGGTGCTCTACATTCCATCATGAAGGCCATATCGGTCCTTTCCATTACACCTATCCTTGTTTTCTTTCATTAATCTAATGTGGATACGGCTTAGCCGTGTGTGTGCTACGGCTTAGCCGTGTGTGGTCTACGGCTTAGCCGTGGCTGGGCCGTAGAAAGTATGTCAATTGCTGACTCTCAGTTATTCCAGAAATTGCACCCTGTATTGATCTACGGCTGGGCCACGGCTGAGCTTCGGCTTAGCCGTAGGGCAATCCACGGCTTAGCCGTGCCCTAGCCGTAGAGGAAAACTGGGTTTTTCTCTTCTCTGGACTTTGAGCCGTAGGTGCTATACGGCTTAGCCGTACCTGCACGAAGTTAAATTCCTGAAACACATACAGAATGTCTGAAAACTCATCCAATTTGCAATTCTCAAATGGAGATAGACAAGTACTGAATCAATGAGTATCAAATGGGCTGTAAACACATGTTCCCATATCAATTCATGTAAAACCAACCAAATCAAATGCATACCAACATGGGTTCTCAAAGTTATGGTTATACTTGCCTTAAATTGGAATTCAATTGCCCAACTGAAGTTCTTGGATCCAAACACAACCTAACACACATCAAACCACATGCATGCATGAGGATTGGAATGAAATCCACAACACAGACACAACATGCAAATGAGAACCAAGAAGGAGAAGAACTAGAGGGAAGAGATGAGAGAAAGATGGAAGAATGTCCACTCACCTCACATGCAAGGAACCAACCTTCCTCTTGATTGATCGATGGAGGAGAGAATTCAAGTGAAGGTCAAGCGAAGGAGGGAGAACTCCACGTGCAGTTGAGGAAGAAATGGGAGGAGGAACGTGAGTTGGTCGATGAGATGGGTTTATATAAGCAATGGGTTGTTCAATTTACAATAAGGGCCAAGTTAAAATTCTATTTCCAGTTTGAGTCAAATCCGAGTCCAATCGAAGCACACGACCTCGGTTGCAATTGACGTAGTTACGAAAGTTAACGAGCTCAACGAAAGACACGTGTTGACATCAAGATGATGCAAAAATGACCATGTCTTAGAAAAGCTAAAATTACGAAAAAGGGCTTGGTCTACTTAGTCCAGGTCAAACTCAACCCAACTACGTATCCATGACCCGTAACGAAAATAAAACAAGAACAAAACACGATTAGCAACGAAAACAAGATTAACTAGCCGATAAACGAGGTCAATCTGGGTCGGAGTGTTACATCCTCCCCTACTTGAGAATCATTCCGTCCTCGGAATGCACGGTAACTCACTCATACCTGGGAAAACAAATCGGGGTACTGTCGTGCCATCTGCTCTTCTAACTCCCAAGTAGCCTCATCGGGACTGTGATGCTCCCAAAGCACTTTGACCCATCGAATTGTCCTGGTGCGGAGTATCTGCTCTCGGATTCCCACGATACGGAGCGGTCGCTCAACGTATGCAGCACTCGGCTGGATCTGAACCTCGTCGTAACGAATGACATGGGAGGGATCATGGACATATTTCCGAAGCATCGAAACATGAAAAACGTTGTGCACTCCAGAAAACATCTCGGGAAGCTCTAATCGATAGGCCAAATCGCCAATCCGACTCTTGATCTCGAACAGTCTGACATAGCGTGGAGCTAACTTGCCTTTCTGACCGAAACGGATTGTACCCTTCATCGGCGAGACCTTCAGAAAAACCCACTCGCCAACCTGAAACTCTAAGGGTCGTCTGCGGGTGTCTGCATAACTCTTCTGTCTCGACCGAGCAACTTTCAAGTTCTCAATGGCTTTCTGTACCTTCTCCGTAGTCTCGGCAATGATCGTCGGTCCGTGAAAACTGCGAGTTCCAACTTCTTCCCAATAAACCGGACTCCTACACTTCTTCCCGTACAATGCTTCGTATGGTGCCATCCCAATGCTCTCATGGAAGCTGTTGTTGTAGGCAAACTCGCACAACGATAAGTGAAGATCCCATTATTTCTCGTAGCTCAACACGCTGACTCGCAACATATCCTCTAAAGTCTGGATAGTCCGCTCTGATTGCCCATCCGTCTGTGGGTGGTATGCTGTGCTGAAGCTCAACTTCGTACCCAAAGCCTCTTGGAAAGCTCTCCAGAAAGATGAAACAAAACGGCTGTCACGATCGGATACAATCGACACGGGGGTACCATGGAGCCTGACGATCTCATCCACGAACTTCCTAGCCATCTCTGAAAACGTCATACCCTTCCGGAAAGGAATGAAATGGGCTGACTTCGTCAATCGATCTACAATCACCCAAATGGCGTTGTTCTTCCTGCTCGTCGGCGGTAATCCGGAAACGAAGTCCATGGTGATGTGTTCCCACTTCCACTGCGGTATATGCAAAGGATGCAACGAGCCTGGCGGTCTCTGATGATCTGCCTTTACCTTCTGACATGTCAAACAGCGAGCAACAAAGCCTGCTACTTCTCTCTTCATGTTGTTCCACCAGAAGTGATCTTTGAGATTCCGAAACATCTTCGTGCTGCCTGGGTGCATCGCGTATCGGGCGTAATGCGCTTCGTTCATCAGTTTCTCCTTGAAATCATCAACTGCTGGCACGCACAACCTACTCCGAAAATAGAGTACACCATCCTCGAGTCTGAAATCGGGTCTGTCTCCAATGTGATCTCGAATGCGCTTCAAGGTTAGATCTTCAAATTGCCTGTCTTTAATCTGCTGAATCATCTCAGGCTGAAACACTGGCGTACTAGCCAAAGTCACGCACTCAGCCACTAGTTTTACTTCAACAGGGAGACCATGGAACTCTAAGAGGAAACTGCTCAATAGCTGCACTGACTCTGCTTTCCGACTGAGCGCATCTGCCACCACATTCCCCTTGCCTGGCTGATATTTGATTGGGAAATCATAATCCTTAATAAGCTCAAGCCATCTCCGCTGTCTCATGTTCAGCTCCTGCTGTGTGAATAAGTACTGCAAACTGTGGTGATCAGAACGAACCTCAAACTGCACACCATATAAATAATGTCTCCACAGCTTCAACGCAAACACGATGGCTGCCAATTCCAAATCATGGGTGGCGTAATTCTTCTCATGTTGTCGCAACTGTCTCGATCCATAAGCAATAACCTTCCCGTGCTGCATCAACACACAACCTAGACCAACTCGAGAAGCGTCTGAATAAACCACGAATCCTTCACTACCATCTGGCAAGGCTAACACTGGGACCGTAGTTAACTTCTCTTTCAAAGTCCGGAAACAGGCTTCACACTCCTCTGTCCAATCAAATGGTATATTCTTCCTGGTCAACTTCGTCAAAGGAGAAAAGATCTTAGCAAAGTCCTGGACAAATCGACGATAGTAACCTGCTAGACCAAGGAAACTGCGAACCTCTGTCACTGTCTTGGGGCTAGGCCAATTCACTACTGCCTCCACTTTAGATGGATCAGCTGCCAATCCCTCTCGTGAAATGATATGACCTAAAAATGCCACCTGCTCAAGCCAAAAATCACACTTCGACAACTTAGCAAACAATCGATGTTCTCTCAACAACGACAAGGCTTTTCTCAAGTGCTCCCTATGCTCCTCTACTGACTTAGAGTATATCAGGATATCATCAATAAACACAACTACGAACTGGTCCAAGAAAGGGGTAAAGATCTGATTCATCAAGGCCATGAACGCTGCAGGTGCATTGGTTAGTCCAAAAGGCATCACGAGGAATTCATAATGTCCATAACGAGTCCTGAAGGCAGTCTTAGGAATGTCGTCTTCTTTGACTCTCAACTGGTGATATCCAGACCTCAAATCAATCTTCGAAAAATATGCTGCACCCTGAAGTTGGTCAAACAATTCATCGATCCTGGGTAGGGGGTACTTGTTCTTGATAGTCACTTTGTTCAGCTGTCGGTAGTCTATGCACATCCGAAAAGTACCATCCTTCTTCTTGACAAACAAGACTGGTGCTCCCCAAGGTGAAACGCTCGGGCGAATGAAACCCTTATCCAAAAGCTCCTGCAATTGCTTCTTCAACTCTGCCAATTCTGCTGGTGCCATGCGATACGGAGCCTTGCTGATCGGTGCCGTGCCGGGAACAAGCTCAATGGCGAACTCCACATCTCGAACCGGGGGCAAGTCTGGCACATCGTCTGGAAAGACATCGGGAAAGTCACAGACCACCTGGATCTCACCTAGCTGCTTCATCTCCTTCTTCGCTGAGATAAAGGCAATGAAGCCTTCACACCCTCGGCGGATCAAGCGATCTGCCTTACACGCCGAGATCACACGTCTGGGGCATCTCTGCTGACTGCCCTCGAAACGGAAGCCTTTGCCTAAATCGAAGAAGATCGTCCTGTTGTAACAGTTAACACAGGCACGATATCGAGCGAGCCAATCCATACCAAGGATCACGTCGAAGTCCAGCATCGACAACAGGATCAAATCAACAGGTAACTGATGACCTGCAATCTGCACGTCGCAATGGGGGTAGTACATACTACACTCCACTCGCTTGTCAACTGGGGTGGATACAACCGGCACATATGGCAACGGCTTAGACGGCTGATGCAACCGCTCGGCGAAACGAGGTGCTACATAAGACCGTGTAGACCCCGAATCGAACAATGCTAATGCCTCGACGCGTGAAATCAAAACAGTACCTTCAACCACCTGTGGATCCTCGGCACTCTCATGGGTAGCAGCATACGCACGGGCTGTCTGGCGAGGCTGTCTCGAGCCTGAACGAGTTGACTGTGACTTCCTCGGAGCTGTAGGTGCACTGGGTCTGCTAGGAACTGCACCGGAGTAGGACCAGATGGAGCTGCATCGGAGGCTCTATATCGAGGACAATTGGCGATCATATGCTCCCTCGAACCACAGATAAAACAAGCACCTGCCTTCCGCCAACACGCATCAGTCGCGTGGTTCTTGCCACAATGCCCACAAGTCACTCCAGTAGAACTAGAAGTACTCTGCTGGCCTTTGGTCTTCTTCTGTACTTGCCCTCGTGCACTGAAAGGCGGCTGTCGCTTGGGCTCAACGGCTCTCGCAGCTTGGTGGATGGCCTCGGCAGAATAGGCCCTATCCACTGCATCGTCAAACGTAGCCGGACGCTGAAACGCTGTCACGTGATGCATGTACCGGGGGTGCAAACCTTCGACAAACCTGTTCACCTTCCTCTCTTCAGTGCTGATCATGTCCGGAGCAAAATGCGACAACTGCATAAACTTGTTCACGTATTCTGTTACTGTCATCTGCTGCTGACGGAGAGCTAGGAACTCAACCTCCTTGGCTCGAAACACATGAGCCGGGATGAACTTCCTCCTGAACTGTTGCTTGAACATCTCCCACACCGTAGCACTAGGAATATCTCTGTAGGAGTCCTTCACGCTTTTCCACCAAGTTTTTGCGACGTCTCTCAACATAGAAGTTGCTAGCCCGACCTTCTGCCGGTTCGTGCACACGACGGTCTCAAAAGCATCCTCTGTTTGCTCCAACCACTGTTCTGCCTTCAATGGCTCTTCTGTCCCGAAAAACTCAATTACTCCTCGCTTGCGAAACTTGCCGTAGAGGGCATTCGGGTCACTCTCTCGAGGCTGCAAGATCACCTGTTGGTCTACATGTGACTGAACTGGGGCTTGACTTTGTCGGTCTAACATAGTGGTAACTTGTGCTTGCAAGTTCTGCATTGATTGCGATTGTGCTTGTAGAGACTGAAATAGCATAAGGATGCGTTCATCTGTGTTCTGTGCCTGTGGTGACGGTGCGGATCCGCTTTCATTATTTCCGGCGTTCTGCTGAGAACCGGAACCTGGTGCCATCCTGAAAAAGGGAAAAGTCAGACACAAATACAAAACAAGTGCGCCCAACAAGCCCCAAAATCTAGAAAGATCACAAAGAGATAATCGTATCCTCACCACGAGCCTACATGCCTACATGCTTATCATCTAGAACAAGGAATGAGCAAGGAATGCTCTGATACCATACAATACGTATGTCACAACCCGAGCCCAGGGTTCGGGGGTTAGCAAAAGCCAAACCTAATGACACACGTACTCCCGTGCATGCACACGTAGACCGAGTCTAAATGCACACGCACAAGGGAACATTCACACGTGCCAAGCAAGTACGCGGAAGCTATAAATATCAGAAACATTAAACTAACAGTGCAAGAAAAGGATACCAAGAACAAACTGACATAATTACATATGAAAGCTTACAAAAAGAACAAAATAATATCTACACTAATGACATGTCATGCCAAATACAAGTCTGAAAATCCACAAAACGAGACTCCAATGATGCATGCCAAGAACGCTCTCCCGTGGAGTGATCACATCCACTCCTCTAGGCCTGATGGGGCCCCGGGGGTCTCATCTGGAGTCTGGCCGACCTGCGGGGGTTCGGCAGGGGTATCTGGGCCTGCAACACCAAAAACAACCGTGAATATGAAGATTCAGCAAAGTATAAACCATAGCAAGTTAACACACGCTGTGTCTAATAGAATAAAGAACATCATGTGATTAAAGAAGGCATTTTCGTATACTAGGCTGTCATGCAAGAAAGAAATATGCTGAGTGAATCAATGAATACATGCTGTGTACATACTAGTGGCGACTACATTACCATATGCTCCCAAAAGAGGGATCTTATAACGTGCAAAGAACACCATTGTCCGGGCCAGGGTACAATGGGTCTCGGTTTCCTGGGGTCCGGTTCCCCAAGACATATCCATACTGCAGCAGGCCATATAAACTATACCAAATTCACCCCGTCGGGATCCTAAGGCTGAGGCTAAGTAGTGCCTGACTATACGGAGTCAATCATGAAAACCCTGAGGAGATCGTGACAACATATCATACGTGCGTATCTGTGAACATATTATACATGCATACTCAAGGTAAAGAACCACAATGTGAATATAACTGAACACAAGTAAACATGTTAGAGAGTTGAGATCACAAATCGAATGCAATATGTTGTGCAACAAATCATGCGAAATCGAATCATCTGTAATGACAAACCAATTCTAATCTAATTATCCGGTGTTTCTAACCGTGCATGATGATGTAGTTTTAAGTTATTCGATGCACCGTTGTCTAGTGTTGCATGGAATCGGGCGGTGCATGAAGTCCCTTAAACCAACACCCATGGGGAGGTGCTTAACATCCGGATAATGAACATGAATGATTCGCAGCCCTCGAGATCATTCACGCGTTGTATCACATTCCGTTAGGCAGGTCTAGGTGCTCTACATTCCATCATGAAGGCCATATCGGTCCTTTCCATTACACCTATCCTTGTTTTCTTTCATTAATCTAATGTGGATACGGCTTAGCCGTGTGTGTGCTACGGCTTAGCCGTGTGTGGTCTACGGCTTAGCCGTGGCTGGGCCGTAGAAAGTATGTCAATTGCTGACTCTCAGTTATTCCAGAAATTGCACCCTGTATTGATCTACGGCTGGGCCACGGCTGAGCTTCGGCTTAGCCGTAGGGCAATCCACGGCTTAGCCGTGCCCTAGCCGTAGAGGAAAACTGGGTTTTTCTCTTCTCTGGACTTTGAGCCGTAGGTGCTATACGGCTTAGCCGTACCTGCACGAAGTTAAATTCCTAAAACACATACAGAATGTCTGAAAACTCATCCAATTTGCAATTCTCAAATGGAGATAGACAAGTACTGAATCAATGAGTATCAAATGGGCTGTAAACACATGTTCCCATATCAATTCATGTAAAACCAACCAAATCAAATGCATACCAACATGGGTTCTCAAAGTTATGGTTATACTTGCCTTAAATTGGAATTCAATTGCCCAACTGAAGTTCTTGGATCCAAACACAACCTAACACACATCAAACCACATGCATGCATGAGGATTGGAATGAAATCCACAACACAGACACAACATGCAAATGAGAACCAAGAAGGAGAAGAACTAGAGGGAAGAGATGAGAGAAAGATGGAAGAATGTCCACTCACCTCACATGCAAGGAACCAACCTTCCTCTTGATTGATCGATGGAGGAGAGAATTCAAGTGAAGGTCAAGCGAAGGAGGGAGAACTCCACGTGCAGTTGAGGAAGAAATGGGAGGAGGAACGTGAGTTGGTCGATGAGATGGGTTTATATAAGCAATGGGTTGTTCAATTTACAATAAGGGCCAAGTTAAAATTCTATTTCCAGTTTGAGTCAAATCCGAGTCCAATCGAAGCACACGACCTCGGTTGCAATTGACGTAGTTACGAAAGTTAACGAGCTCAACGAAAGACACGTGTTGACATCAAGATGATGCAAAAATGACCATGTCTTAGAAAAGCTAAAATTACGAAAAAGGGCTTGGTCTACTTAGTCCAGGTCAAACTCAACCCAACTACGTATCCATGACCCGTAACGAAAATAAAACAAGAACAAAACACGATTAGCAACGAAAACAAGATTAACTAGCCGATAAACGAGGTCAATCTGGGTCGGAGTGTTACATCCTCCCCTACTTGAGAATCATTCCGTCCTCGGAATGCACGGTAACTCACTCATACCTGGGAAAACAAATCGGGGTACTGTCGTGCCATCTGCTCTTCTAACTCCCAAGTAGCCTCATCGGGACTGTGATGCTCCCAAAGCACTTTGACCCATCGAATTGTCCTGGTGCGGAGTATCTGCTCTCGGATTCCCACGATACGGAGCGGTCGCTCAACGTATGCAGCACTCGGCTGGATCTGAACCTCGTCGTAACGAATGACATGGGAGGGATCATGGACATATTTCCGAAGCATCGAAACATGAAAAACGTTGTGCACTCCAGAAAACATCTCGGGAAGCTCTAATCGATAGGCCAAATCGCCAATCCGACTCTTGATCTCGAACAGTTTGACATAGCGTGGAGCTAACTTGCCTTTCTGACCGAAACGGATTGTACCCTTCATCGGCGAGACCTTCAGAAAAACCCACTCGCCAACCTGAAACTCTAAGGGTCGTCTGCGGGTGTCTGCATAACTCTTCTGTCTCGACCGAGCAACTTTCAAGTTCTCAATGGCTTTCTGTACCTTCTCCGTAGTCTCGGCAATGATCGTCGGTCCGTGAAAACTGCGAGTTCCAACTTCTTCCCAATAAACCGGACTCCTACACTTCTTCCCGTACAATGCTTCGTATGGTGCCATCCCAATGCTCTCATGGAAGCTGTTGTTGTAGGCAAACTCGCACAACGATAAGTGAAGATCCCATTATTTCTCGTAGCTCAACACGCTGACTCGCAACATATCCTCTAAAGTCTGGATAGTCCGCTCTGATTGCCCATCCGTCTGTGGGTGGTATGCTGTGCTGAAGCTCAACTTCGTACCCAAAGCCTCTTGGAAAGCTCTCCAGAAAGATGAAACAAAACGGCTGTCACGATCGGATACAATCGACACGGGGGTACCATGGAGCCTGACGATCTCATCCACGAACTTCCTAGCCATCTCTGAAAACGTCATACCCTTCCGGAAAGGAATGAAATGGGCTGACTTCGTCAATCGATCTACAATCACCCAAATGGCGTTGTTCTTCCTGCTCGTCGGCGGTAATCCGGAAACGAAGTCCATGGTGATGTGTTCCCACTTCCACTGCGGTATATGCAAAGGATGCAACGAGCCTGGCGGTCTCTGATGATCTGCCTTTACCTTCTGACATGTCAAACAGCGAGCAACAAAGCCTGCTACTTCTCTCTTCATGTTGTTCCACCAGAAGCGATCTTTGAGATTCCGAAACATCTTCGTGCTGCCTGGGTGCATCGCGTATCGGGCGTAATGCGCTTCGTTCATCAGTTTCTCCTTGAAATCATCAACTGCTGGCACGCACAACCTACTCCGAAAATAGAGTACACCATCCTCGAGTCTGAAATCGGGTCTGTCTCCAATGTGATCTCGAATGCGCTTCAAGGTTAGATCTTCAAATTGCCTGTCTTTAATCTGCTGAATCATCTCAGGCTGAAACACTGGCGTACTAGCCAAAGTCACGCACTCAGCCACTAGTTTTACTTCAACAGGGAGACCATGGAACTCTAAGAGGAAACTGCTCAATAGCTGCACTGACTCTGCTTTCCGACTGAGCGCATCTGCCACCACATTCCCCTTGCCTGGCTGATATTTGATTGGGAAATCATAATCCTTAATAAGCTCAAGCCATCTCCGCTGTCTCATGTTCAGCTCCTGCTGTGTGAATAAGTACTGCAAACTGTGGTGATCAGAACGAACCTCAAACTGCACACCATATAAATAATGTCTCCACAGCTTCAACGCAAACACGATGGCTGCCAATTCCAAATCATGGGTGGCGTAATTCTTCTCATGTTGTCGCAACTGTCTCGATCCATAAGCAATAACCTTCCCGTGCTGCATCAACACACAACCTAGACCAACTCGAGAAGCGTCTGAATAAACCACGAATCCTTCACTACCATCTGGCAAGGCTAACACTGGGACCGTAGTTAACTTCTCTTTCAAAGTCCGGAAACAGGCTTCACACTCCTCTGTCCAATCAAATGGTATATTCTTCCTGGTCAACTTCGTCAAAGGAGAAAAGATCTTAGCAAAGTCCTGGACAAATCGACGATAGTAACCTGCTAGACCAAGGAAACTGCGAACCTCTGTCACTGTCTTGGGGCTAGGCCAATTCACTACTGCCTCCACTTTAGATGGATCAGCTGCCAATCCCTCTCGTGAAATGATATGACCTAAAAATGCCACCTGCTCAAGCCAAAAATCACACTTCGACAACTTAGCAAACAATCGATGTTCTCTCAACAACGACAAGGCTTTTCTCAAGTGCTCCCTATGCTCCTCTGCTGACTTAGAGTATATCAGGATATCATCAATAAACACAACTACGAACTGGTCCAAGAAAGGGGTAAAGATCTGATTCATCAAGGCCATGAACGCTGCAGGTGCATTGGTTAGTCCAAAAGGCATCACGAGGAATTCATAATGTCCATAACGAGTCCTGAAGGCAGTCTTAGGAATGTCGTCTTCTTTGACTCTCAACTGGTGATATCCAGACCTCAAATCAATCTTCGAAAAATATGCTGCACCCTGAAGTTGGTCAAACAATTCATCGATCCTGGGTAGGGGGTACTTGTTCTTGATAGTCACTTTGTTCAGCTGTCGGTAGTCTATGCACATCCGAAAAGTACCATCCTTCTTCTTGACAAACAAGACTGGTGCTCCCCAAGGTGAAACGCTCGGGCGAATGAAACCCTTATCCAAAAGCTCTTGCAATTGCTTCTTCAACTCTGCCAATTCTGCTGGTGCCATGCGATACGGAGCCTTGCTGATCGGTGCCGTGCCGGGAACAAGCTCAATGGCGAACTCCACATCTCGAACCGGGGGCAAGTCTGGCACATCGTCTGGAAAGACATCGGGAAAGTCACAGACCACCTGGATCTCACCTAGCTGCTTCATCTCCTTCTTCGCTGAGATAAAGGCAATGAAGCCTTCACACCCTCGGCGGATCAAGCGATCTGCCTTACACGCCGAGATCACACGTCTGGGGCATCTCTGCTGACTGCCCTCGAAACGGAAGCCTTTGCCTAAATCGAAGAAGATCGTCCTGTTGTAACAGTTAACACAGGCACGATATCGAGCGAGCCAATCCATACCAAGGATCACGTCGAAGTCCAGCATCGACAACAGGATCAAATCAACAGGTAACTGATGACCTGCAATCTGCACGTCGCAATGGGGGTAGTACATACTACACTCCACTCGCTTGTCAACTGGGGTGGATACAACCAGCACATATGGCAACGGCTTAGACGGCTGATGCAACCGCTCGGCGAAACGAGGTGCTACATAAGACCGTGTAGACCCCGAATCGAACAATGCTAATGCCTCGACGCGTGAAATCAAAACAGTACCTTCAACCACCTGTGGATCCTCGGCACTCTCATGGGTAGCAGCATACGCACGGGCTGTCTGGCGAGGCTGTCTCGAGCCTGAACGAGTTGACTGTGACTTGCTCGGAGCTGTAGGTGCACTGGGTCTGCTAGGAACTGCACCGGAGTAGGACCAGATGGAGCTGCATCGGAGGCTCTATATCGAGGACAATTGGCGATCATATGCTCCCTCGAACCACAGATAAAACAAGCACCTGCCTTCCGCCAACACGCATCAGTCGCGTGGTTCTTGCCACAATGCCCACAAGTCACTCCAGTAGAACTAGAAGTACTCTGCTGGCCTTTGGTCTTCTTCTGTACTTGCCCTCGTGCACTGAAAGGCGGCTGTCGCTTGGGCTCAACGGCTCTCGCAGCTTGGTGGATGGCCTCGGCAGAATAGGCCCTATCCACTGCATCGTCAAACGCAGCCGGACGCTGAAACGCTGTCACGTGATGCATGTACCGGGGGTGCAAACCTTCGACAAACCTGTTCACCTTCCTCTCTTCAGTGCTGATCATGTCCGGAGCAAAATGCGACAACTGCATAAACTTGTTCACGTATTCTGTTACTGTCATCTGCTGCTGACGGAGAGCTAGGAACTCAACCTCCTTGGCTCGAAACACATGAGCCGGGATGAACTTCCTCCTGAACTGTTGCTTGAACATCTCCCACACCGTAGCACTAGGAATATCTCTGTAGGAGTCCTTCACGCTTTTCCACCAAGTTTTTGCGACGTCTCTCAACATAGAAGTTGCTAGCCCGACCTTCTGCCGGTTCGTGCACACGACGGTCTCAAAAGCATCCTCTGTTTGCTCCAACCACTGTTCTGCCTTCAATGGCTCTTCTGTCCCGAAAAACTCAATTACTCCTCGCTTGCGAAACTTGCCGTAGAGGGCATTCGGGTCACTCTCTCGAGGCTGCAAGATCACCTGTTGGTCTACATGTGACTGAACTGGGGCTTGACTTTGTCGGTCTAACATAGTGGTAACTTGTGCTTGCAAGTTCTGCATTGATTGCGATTGTGCTTGTAGAGACTGAAATAGCATAAGGATGCGTTCATCTGTGTTCTGTGCCTGTGGTGACGGTGCGGATCCGCTTTCATTATTTCCGGCGTTCTGCTGAGAACCGGAACCTGATGCCATCCTGAAAAAGGGAAAAGTCAGACACAAATACAAAACAAGTGCGCCCAACAAGCCCCAAAATCTAGAAAGATCACAAAGAGATAATCGTATCCTCACCACGAGCCTACATGCCTACATGCTTATCATCTAGAACAAGGAATGAGCAAGGAATGCTCTGATACCATACAATACGTATGTCACAACCAGAGCCCAGGGTTCGGGGGTTAGCAAAAGCCAAACCTAATGACACACGTACTCCCGTGCATGCACACGTAGACCGAGTCTAAATGCACACGCACAAGGGAACATTCACACGTGCCAAGCAAGTACGCGGAAGCTGTAAATATCAGAAACATTAAACTAACAGTGCAAGAAAAGGATACCAAGAACAAACTGACATAATTACATATGAAAGTCTTACAAAAAGAACAAAATAATATCTACACTAATGACATGTCATGCCAAATACAAGTCTGAAAATCCACAAAACGAGACTCCAATGATGCATGCCAAGAACGCTCTCCCGTGGAGTGATCACATCCACTCCTCTAGGCCTGATGGGGCCCCGGGGGTCTCATCTGGAGTCTGGCCGACCTGCGGGGGTTCGGCAGGGGTATCTGGGCCTGCAACACCAAAAACAACCGTGAATATGAAGATTCAGCAAAGTATAAACCATAGCAAGTTAACACACGCTGTGTCTAATAGAATAAAGAACATCATGTGATTAAAGAAGGCATTTTCGTATACTAGGCTGTCATGCAAGAAAGAAATATGCTGAGTGAATCAATGAATACATGCTGTGTACATACTAGTGGCGACTACATTACCATATGCTCCCAAAAGAGGGATCTTATAACGTGCAAAGAACACCATTGTCCGGGCCAGGGTACAATGGGTCTCGGTTTCCTGGGGTCCGGTTCCCCAAGACATATCCATACTGCAGCAGGCCATATAAACTATACCAAATTCACCCCGTCGGGATCCTAAGGCTGAGGCTAAGTAGTGCCTGACTATACGGAGTCAATCATGAAAACCCTGAGGAGATCGTGACAACATATCATACGTGCGTATCTGTGAACATATTATACATGCATACTCAAGGTAAAGAACCACAATGTGAATATAACTGAACACAAGTAAACATGTTAGAGAGTTGAGATCACTAATCGAATGCAATATGTTGTGCAACAAATCATGCGAAATCGAATAATCTGTAATGACAAACCAATTCTAATCTAATTATCCGGTGTTTCTAACCGTGCATGATGATGTAGTTTTAAGTTATTCGATGCACCGTTGTCTAGTGTTGCATGGAATCGGGCGGTGCATGAAGTCCCTTAAACCAACACCCATGGGGAGGTGCTTAACATCCGGATAATGAACATGAATGATTCGCAGCCCTCGAGATCATTCACGCGTTGTATCACATTCCGTTAGGCAGGTCTAGGTGCTCTACATTCCATCATGAAGGCCATATCGGTCCTTTCCATTACACCTATCCTTGTTTTCTTTCATTAATCTAATGTGGATACGGCTTAGCCGTGTGTGTGCTACGGCTTAGCCGTGTGTGGTCTACGGCTTAGCCGTGGCTGGGCCGTAGAAAGTATGTCAATTGCTGACTCTCAGTTATTCCAGAAATTGCACCCTGTATTGATCTACGGCTGGGCCACGGCTGAGCTTCGGCTTAGCCGTAGGGCAATCCACGGCTTAGCCGTGCCCTAGCCGTAGAGGAAAACTGGGTTTTTCTCTTCTCTGGACTTTGAGCCGTAGGTGCTATACGGCTTAGCCGTACCTGCACGAAGTTAAATTCCTAAAACACATACAGAATGTCTGAAAACTCATCCAATTTGCAATTCTCAAATGGAGATAGACAAGTACTGAATCAATGAGTATCAAATGGGCTGTAAACACATGTTCCCATATCAATTCATGTAAAACCAACCAAATCAAATGCATACCAACATGGGTTCTCAAAGTTATGGTTATACTTGCCTTAAATTGGAATTCAATTGCCCAACTGAAGTTCTTGGATCCAAACACAACCTAACACACATCAAACCACATGCATGCATGAGGATTGGAATGAAATCCACAACACAGACACAACATGCAAATGAGAACCAAGAAGGAGAAGAACTAGAGGGAAGAGATGAGAGAAAGATGGAAGAATGTCCACTCACCTCACATGCAAGGAACCAACCTTCCTCTTGATTGATCGATGGAGGAGAGAATTCAAGTGAAGGTCAAGCGAAGGAGGGAGAACTCCACGTGCAGTTGAGGAAGAAATGGGAGGAGGAACGTAAGTTGTTCGATGAGATGGGTTTATATAAGCAATGGGTTGTTCAATTTACAATAAGGGCCAAGTTAAAATTCTATTTCCAGTTTGAGTCAAATCCGAGTCCAATCGAAGCACACGACCTCGGTTGCAATTGACGTAGTTACGAAAGTTAACGAGCTCAACGAAAGACACGTGTTGACATCAAGATGATGCAAAAATGACCATGTCTTAGAAAAGCTAAAATTACGAAAAAGGGCTTGGTCTACTTAGTCCAGGTCAAACTCAACCCAACTACATATCCATGACCCGTAACGAAAATAAAACAAGAACAAAACACGATTAGCAACGAAAACAAGATTAACTAGCCGATAAACGAGGTCAAGCTGGGCCGGAGTGTTACATCCTCCCCTACTTGAGAATCATTCCGTCCTCGGAATGCACGGTAACTCACTCATACCTGGGAAAACAAATCGGGGTACTGTCGTGCCATCTGCTCTTCTAACTCCCAAGTAGCCTCATCGGGACTGTGATGCTCCCAAAGCACTTTGACCCATCGAATTGTCCTGGTGCGGAGTATCTGCTCTCGGATTCCCACGATACGGAGCGGTCGCTCAACGTATGCAGCACTCGGCTGGATCTGAACCTCGTCGTAACGAATGACATGGGAGGGATCATGGACATATTTCCGAAGCATCGAAACATGAAAAACGTTGTGCACTCCTGAAAACATCTCGGGAAGCTCTAATCGATAGGCCAAATCGCCAATCCGACTCTTGATCTCGAACAGTCTGACATAGCGTGGAGCTAACTTGCCTTTCTGACCGAAACGGATTGTACCCTTCATCGGCGAGACCTTCAGAAAAACCCACTCGCCAACCTGAAACGCTAAGGGTCGTCTGCGGGTGTCTGCATAACTCTTCTGTCTCGGCCGAGCAACTTTCAAGTTCTCAATGGCTTTCTGTACCTTCTCCGTAGTCTCGGCAATGATCGTCGGTCCGTGAAAACTGCGAGTTCCAACTTCTTCCCAACAAACCGGACTCCTACACTTCTTCCCGTACAATGCTTCGTATGGTGCCATCCCAATGCTCTCATGGAAGCTGTTGTTGCAGGCAAACTCGCACAACGATAAGTGAAGATCCCATTCTTTCTCGTAGCTCAACACGCTGACTCGCAACATATCCTCTAAAGTCTGGATAGTCCGCTCTGATTGCCCATCCGTCTGTGGGTGGTATGCTGTGCTGAAGCTCAACTTCGTACCCAAGGACTCTTGGAAAGCTCTCCAGAAAGATGAAACAAAATGGCTATCACGATCGGATACAATCGACACGGGGGTACCATGGAGCCTGACAATCTCATCCACGAACTTCCTAGCCATCTCTGAAAACGTCATACCCTTCCGGAAAGGAATGAAATGGGCTGACTTCGTCAATCGATCTACAATCACCCAAATGGCGTTGTTCTTCCTGCTCGTCGGCGGTAATCCGGAAACGAAGTCCATGGTGATGTGTTCCCACTTCCACTGCGGTATATGCAAAGGATGCAACGAGCCTGGCGGTCTCTGATGATCTGCCTTCACCTTCTGACATGTCAAACAGCGAGCAACAAAGCCTGCTACTTCTCTCTTCATGTTGTTCCACCAGAAGCGATCTTTGAGATTCCGAAACATCTTCGTGCTGCCTGGGTGCATCGCGTATCGGGCGTAATGCGCTTCGTTCATCAGTTTCTCCTTGAAATCATCAACTGCTGGCATGCACAACCTACTCCGAAAATAGAGTACACCATCCTCGAGTCTGAAATCGGGTCTGTCTCCAATGTGATCTCGAATGCGCTTCAAGGTTAGATCTTCAAATTGCCTGTCTTTAATCTGCTGAATAATCTCAGGCTGAAACACTGGCGTACTAGCCAAAGTCACGCACTCAGCCACTAGTTTTACTTCAACAGGGAGACCATGGAACTCTAAGAGGAAACTGCTCAATAGCTGCACTGACTCTGCTTTCCGACTGAGCGCATCTGCCACCACATTCCCCTTGCCTGGCTGATATTTGATCGGGAAATCATAATCCTTAATAAGCTCAAGCCATCTCCGCTGTCTCATGTTCAGCTCCTGCTGTGTGAATAAGTACTGCAAACTGTGGTGATCAGAACGAACCTCAAACTGCACACCATACAAATAATGTCTCCACAGCTTCAACGCAAACACGATGGCTGCCAATTCCAAATCATGGGTGGCGTAATTCTTCTCATGTTCTCGCAACTGTCTCGATCCATAAGCAATAACCTTCCCGTGCTGCATCAACACACAACCTAGACCAACTCGAGAAGCGTCTGAATAAACCACGAATTCTTCACTACCATCTGGCAAGGCTAACACTGGGACCGTAGTCAACTTCTCTTTCAAAGTCCGGAAACAGGCTTCACACTCCTCAGTCCAATCAAATGGTATATTCTTCCTGGTCAACTTCGTCAAAGGAGAAGAGATCTTAGCAAAGTCCTGGACAAATCGACGATAGTAACCTGCTAGACCAAGGAAACTGCGAACCTCTGTCACTGTCTTTGGGCTAGGCCAATTCACTACTGCCTCCACTTTAGATGGATGAACTGCCAATCCCTCTCGTGAAATGATATGACCTAAAAATGCCACCTGCTCAAGCCAAAAATCACACTTCGACAACTTAGCAAACAATCGATGTTCTCTCAACAACGACAAGGCTTTTCTCAAGTGCTCCCTATGCTCCTCTGCTGACTTAGAGTATATCAGGATATCATCAATAAACACAACTACGAACTGGTCCAAGAAAGGGGTAAAGATCTGATTCATCAAGGCCATGAACGCTGCAGGTGCATAGGTTAGTCCAAAAGGCATCACGAGGAATTCATAATGTCCATAACGAGTCTTGAAGGCAGTCTTAGGAATGTCGTCTTCTTTGACTCTCAACTGGTGATATCCAGACCTCAAATCAATCTTCGAAAAATATGCTGCACCCTGAAGTTGGTCAAACAATTCATCGATCCTGGGTAGGGGGTACTTGTTCTTGATAGTCACTTTGTTCAGCTGTCGGTAGTCTATGCACATCCGAAAAGTACCATCCTTCTTCTTGACAAACAAGACTGGTGCTCCCCAATGTGAAACGCTCGGGCGAATGAAACCCTTATCCAAAAGCTCCTGCAATTGCTTCTTCAACTCTGCCAATTCTGCTGGTGCCATGCGATACGGAGCCTTGCTGATCGGTGCCGTGCCGGGAACAAGCTCAATGGCGAACTCCACATCTCGAACCGGGGGCAAGTCTGGCACATCGTCTGGAAAGACATCGGGAAAGTCACAGACCACCTGGATCTCACCTAGCTGCTTCATCTCCTTCTTCGCTGAGATAAAGGCAATGAAGCCTTCACACCCTCGGCGGATCAAGCGATCTGCCTTACACGCCGAGATCACACGTTTGGGGCATCTCTGCTGACTGCCCTCGAAACGGAAGCCTTTGCCTAAATCGAAGAAGATCGTCCTGTTGTAACAGTTAACACAGGCACGATATCGAGCGAGCCAATCCATACCAAGGATCACGTCGAAGTCCAGCATCGACAACAGGATCAAATCAACAGGTAACTGATGACCTGCAATCTGCACGTCGCAATGGGGGTAGTACATACTACACTCCACTCGCTTGTCAACTGGGGTGGATACAACCAGCACATATGGCAACGGCTTAGACGGCTGATGCAACTGCTCGGCGAAACGAGGTGCTACATAAGACCGTGTAGACCCCGAATCGAACAATGCTAATGCCTCGACGCGTGAAATCAAAACAGTACCTTCAACCACCTGTGGATCCTCGGCACTCTCATGGGTAGCAGCATACGCACGGGCTGTCTGGCGAGGCTGTCTCGAGCCTGAACGAGCTGACTGTGACTTGCTCGGAGCTGTAGGTGCACTGGGTCTGCTAGGAACTACACCGGAAGTAGGACCAGATGGAGCTGCATCGGAGGCTCTATATCGAGGACAATTGGCAATCATATGCTCCCTCGAACCACAGATAAAACAAGCACCTGCCTTCCGCCAACACGCATCAGTCGCGTGGTTCTTGCCACAATGCCCACAAGTCACTCCAGTAGAACTAGAAGTACTCTGCTGGCCTTTGGTCTTCTTCTGTACTTGCCCTCGTGCACTGAAAGGCGGCTGTCGCTTGGGCTCAACGGCTCTCGCAGCTTGGTGGATGGCCTCGGCAGAATAGGCCCTATCCACTGCATCGTCAAACGTAGCCAGACGCTGAAACGCTGTCACGTGATGCATGTACCGGGGGTGCAAACCTTCGACAAACCTGTTCACCTTCCTCTCTTCAGTGCTGATCATGTCCGGAGCAAAATGCGACAACTGCATAAACTTGTTCACGTATTCTGTTACTGTCATCTGCTGCTGACGGAGAGCTAGGAACTCAACCTCCTTGGCTCGAAACACATGAGCCGGGATGAACTTCCTCCTGAACTGTTGCTTGAACATCTCCCACACCGTAGCACTAGGAATATCTCTGTAGGAGTCCTTCACGCTTTTCCACCAAGTTTTTGCGACGTCTCTCAACATAGAAGTTGCTAGCCCGACCTTCTGCCGGTTCGTGCACACGACGGTCTCAAAAGCATCCTCTGTTTGCTCCAACCACTGTTCTGCCTTCAATGGCTCTTCTGTCCTGAAAAACTCAATTACTCCTCGCTTGCGAAACTTGCCGTAGAGGGCATTCGGGTCACTCTCTCGAGGCTGCAAGATCACCTGTTGGTCTACATGTGACTGAACTGGGGCTTGACTTTGTCGGTCTAACATAGTGGTAACTTGTGCTTGCAAGTTCTGCATTGATTGCGATTGTGCTTGTAGAGACTGAAATAGCATAAGGATGCGTTCATCTGTGTTCTGTGCCTGTGGTGACGGTGCGGATCCGCTTTCATTATTTCCGGCGTTCTGCTGAGAACCGGAACCTGATGCCATCCTGAAAAAGGGAAAAGTCAGACACAAATACAAAACAAGTGCACCCAACAAGCCCCAAAATCTAGAAAGATCACAAAGAGATAATCGTATCCTCACCACGAGCCTACATGCCTACATGCTTATCATCTAGAACAAGGAATGAGCAAGGAATGCTCTGATACCATACAATACGTATGTCACAACCCGAGCCCAGGGTTCGGGGGTTAGCAAAAGCCAAACCTAATGACACACGTACTCCCGTGCATGCACACGTAGACCGAGTCTAAATGCACACGCACAAGGGAACATTCACACGTGCCAAGCAAGTACGCGGAAGCTGTAAATATCAGAAACATTAAACTAACAGTGCAAGAAAAGGATACCAAGAACAAACTGACATAATTACATATGAAAGTCTTACAAAAAGAACAAAATAATATCTACACTAATGACATGTCATGCCAAATACAAGTCTGAAAATCCACAAAACGAGACTCCAATGATGCATGCCAAGAACGCTCTCCCGTGGAGTGATCACATCCACTCCTCTAGGCCTGATGGGGCCCCGGGGGTCTCATCTGGAGTCTGGCCGACCTGCGGGGGTTCGGCAGGGGTATCTGGGCCTGCAACACCAAAAACAACCGTGAATATGAAGATTCAGCAAAGTATAAATCATAGCAAGTTAACACACGCTGTGTCTAATAGAATAAAGAACATCATGTGATTAAAGAAGGCATTTTCGTATACTAGGCTGTCATGCAAGAAAGAAATATGCTGAGTGAATCAATGAATACATGCTGTGTACATACTAGTGGCGACTACATTACCATATGCTCCCAAAAGAGGGATCTTATAACGTGCAAAGAACACCATTGTCCGGGCCAGGGTACAATGGGTCTCGGTTTCCTGGGGTCCGGTTCCCCAAGACATATCCATACTGCAGCAGGCCATATAAACTATACCAAATTCACCCCGTCGGGATCCTAAGGCTGAGGCTAAGTAGTGCCTGACTATACGGAGTCAATCATGAAAACCCTGAGGAGATCGTGACAACATATCATACGTGCGTATCTGTGAACATATTATACATGCAAACTCAAGGTAAAGAACCACAATGTGAATATAACTGAACACAAGTAAACATGTTAGAGAGTTGAGATCACTAATCGAATGCAATATGTTGTGCAACAAATCATGCGAAATCGAATCATCTGTAATGACAAACCAATTCTAATCTAATTATCCGGTGTTTCTAACCGTGCATGATGATGTAGTTTTAAGTTATTCGATGCACCGTTGTCTAGTGTTGCATGGAATCGGGCGGTGCATGAAGTCCCTTAAACCAACACCCATGGGGAGGTGCTTAACATCCGGATAATGAACATGAATGATTCGCAGCCCTCGAGATCATTCACGCGTTGTATCACATTCCGTTAGGCAGGTCTAGGTGCTCTACATTCCATCATGAAGGCCATATCGGTCCTTTCCATTACACCTATCCTTGTTTTCTTTCATTAATCTAATGTGGATACGGCTTAGCCGTGTGTGTGCTACGGCTTAGCCGTGTGTGGTCTACGGCTTAGCCGTGGCTGGGCCGTAGAAAGTATGTCAATTGCTGACTCTCAGTTATTCCAGAAATTGCACCCTGTATTGATCTACGGCTGGGCCACGGCTGAGCTTCGGCTTAGCCGTAGGGCAATCCACGGCTTAGCCGTGCCCTAGCCGTAGAGGAAAACTGGGTTTTTCTCTTCTCTGGACTTTGAGCCGTAGGTGCTATACGGCTTAGCCGTACCTGCACGAAGTTAAATTCCTAAAACACATACAGAATGTCTGAAAACTCATCCAATTTGCAATTCTCAAATGGAGATAGACAAGTACTGAATCAATGAGTATCAAATGGGCTGTAAACACATGTTCCCATATCAATTCATGTAAAACCAACCAAATCAAATGCATACCAACATGGGTTCTCAAAGTTATGGTTATACTTGCCTTAAATTGGAATTCAATTGCCCAACTGAAGTTCTTGGATCCAAACACAACCTAACACACATCAAACCACATGCATGCATGAGGATTGGAATGAAATCCACAACACAGACACAACATGCAAATGAGAACCAAGAAGGAGAAGAACTAGAGGGAAGAGATGAGAGAAAGATGGAAGAATGTCCACTCACCTCACATGCAAGGAACCAACCTTCCTCTTGATTGATCGATGGAGGAGAGAATTCAAGTGAAGGTCAAGCGAAGGAGGGAGAACTCCACGTGCAGTTGAGGAAGAAATGGGAGGAGGAACGTGAGTTGGTCGATGAGATGGGTTTATATAAGCAATGGGTTGTTCAATTTACAATAAGGGCCAAGTTAAAATTCTATTTCCAGTTTGAGTCAAATCCGAGTCCAATCGAAGCACACGACCTCGGTTGCAATTGACGTAGTTACGAAAGTTAACGAGCTCAACGAAAGACACGTGTTGACATCAAGATGATGCAAAAATGACCATGTCTTAGAAAAGCTAAAATTACGAAAAAGGGCTTGGTCTACTTAGTCCAGGTCAAACTCAACCCAACTACGTATCCATGACCCGTAACGAAAATAAAACAAGAACAAAACACGATTAGCAACGAAAACAAGATTAACTAGCCGATAAACGAGGTCAAGCTGGGCCGGAGTGTTACATCCTCCCCTACTTGAGAATCATTCCGTCCTCGGAATGCACGGTAACTCACTCATACCTGGGAAAACAAATCGGGGTACTGTCGTGCCATCTGCTCTTCTAACTCCCAAGTAGCCTCATCGGGACTGTGATGCTCCCAAAGCACTTTGACCCATCGAATTGTCCTGGTGCGGAGTATCTGCTCTCGGATTCCCACGATACGGAGCGGTCGCTCAACGTATGCAGCACTCGGCTGGATCTGAACCTCGTCGTAACGAATGACATGGGAGGGATCATGGACATATTTCCGAAGCATCGAAACATGAAAAACGTTGTGCACTCCTGAAAACATCTCGGGAAGCTCTAATCAATAGGCCAAATCGCCAATCCGACTCTTGATCTCGAACAGTCTAACATAGCGTGGAGCTAACTTGCCTTTCTGACCGAAACGGATTGTACCCTTCATCGGCGAGACCTTCAGAAAAACCCACTCGCCAACCTGAAACTCTAAGGGTCGTCTGCGGGTGTTTGCATAACTCTTCTGTCTCGACCGAGCAACTTTCAAGTTCTCAATGGCTTTCTGTACCTTCTCCGTAGTCTCGGCAATGATCGTCGGTCCGTGAAAACTGCGAGTTCCAACTTCTTCCCAACAAACCGGACTCCTACACTTCTTCCCGTACAATGCTTCGTATGGTGCCATCCCAATGCTCTCATGGAAGCTGTTGTTGTAGGCAAACTCGCACAACGATAAGTGAAGATCCCATTCTTTCTCGTAGCTCAACACGCTGACTCGCAACATATCCTCTAAAGTCTGGATAGTCCGCTCTGAATGCCCATCCGTCTGTGGGTGGTATGCTGTGCTGAAGCTCAACTTCGTACCCAAAGCCTCTTGGAAAGCTCTCCAGAAAGATGAAACAAAACGGCTGTCACAATCGGATACAATCGACACGGGGGTACCATGGGGCCTGACGATCTCATCCACGAACTTCCTAGCCATCTCTGAAAACGTCATACCCTTTTGGAAAGGAATGAAATGGGCTGACTTCGTCAATCGATCTACAATCACCCAAATGGCGTTGTTCTTCCTGCTCGTCGGCGGTAATCCGGAAACGAAGTCCATGGTGATGTGTTCCCACTTCCACTGCGGTATATGCAAAGGATGCAACGAGCCTGGCGGTCTCTGATGATCTGCCTTCACCTTCTGACATGTCAAACAGCGAGCAACAAAGCCTGCTACTTCTCTCTTCATGTTGTTCCACCAGAAGCGATCTTTGAGATTCCGAAACATCTTCGTGCTGCCTGGGTGCATCGCTTATCGGGCGTAATGCGCTTCGTTCATCAGTTTCTCCTTGAAATCATCAACTGCTGGCACGCACAACCTACTCCGAAAATAGAGTACACCATCCTCGAGTCTGAAATCGGGTCTGTCTCCAATGTGATCTCGAATGCGCTTCAAGGTTAGATCTTCAAATTGCCTGTCTTTAATCTGCTGAATCATCTCAGGCTGAAACACTGGCGTACTAGCCAAAGTCACGCACTCAGCCACTAGTTTTACTTCAACAGGGAGACCATGGAACTCTAAGAGGAAACTGCTCAATAGCTGCACTGACTCTGCTTTCCGACTGAGCGCATCTGCCACCACATTCCCCTTGCCTGGCTGATATTTGATCGGGAAATCATAATCCTTAATAAGCTCAAGCCATCTCCGCTGTCTCATGTTCAGCTCCTGCTGTGTGAATAAGTACTGCAAACTGTGGTGATCAGAACGAACCTCAAACTGCACACCATACAAATAATGTCTCCACAGCTTCAACGCAAACACGATGGCTGCCAATTCCAAATCATGGGTGGCGTAATTCTTCTCATGTTCTCGCAACTGTCTCGATCCATAAGCAATAACCTTCCCGTGCTGCATCAACACACAACCTAGACCAACTCGAGAAGCGTCTGAATAAACCACGAATCCTTCACTACCATCTGGCAAGGCTAACACTGGGACCGTAGTCAACTTCTCTTTCAAAGTCCGGAAACGGGCTTCACACTCCTCAGTCCAATCAAATGGTATATTCTTCCTGGTCAACTTCGTCAAAGGAAAAGAGATCTTAGCAAAGTCCTGGACAAATCGACGATAGTAACCTGCTAGACCAAGGAAACTGGGAACCTCTGTCACTGTCTTGGGGCTAGGCCAATTCACTACTGCCTCCACTTTAGATAGATGAACTGCCAATCCCTCTCGTGAAATGATATGACCTAAAAATGCCACCTGCTCAAGCCAAAAATCACACTTCGACAACTTAGCAAACAATCGATGTTCTCTCAACAACGACAAGGCTTTTCTCAAGTGCTCCCTATGCTCCTCTGCTGACTTAGAGTATATCAGGATATCATCAATAAACACAACTACGAACTGGTCCAAGAAAGGGGTAAAGATCTGATTCATCAAGGCCATGAACGCTGCAGGTGCATTGGTTAGTCCAAAAGGCATCACGAGGAATTCATAATGTCCATAACGAGTCCTGAAGGCAGTCTTAGGAATGTCGTCTTCTTTGACTCTCAACTGGTGATATCCAGACCTCAAATCAATCTTCGAAAAATATGCTGCACCCTGAAGTTGGTCAAACAATTCATCGATCCTGGGTAGGGGGTACTTGTTCTTGATAGTCACTTTGTTCAGCTGTCGGTAGTCTATGCACATCCGAAAAGTACCATCCTTCTTCTTGACAAACAAGACTGGTGCTCCCCAATGTGAAACGCTCGGGCGAATGAAACCCTTATCCAAAAGCTCCTGCAATTGCTTCTTCAACTCTGCCAATTCTGCTGGTGCCATGCGATACGGAGCCTTGCTGATCGGTGCCGTGCCGGGAACAAGCTCAATGGCGAACTCCACATCTCGAACCGGGGGCAAGTCTGGCACATCGTCTGGAAAGACATCGGGAAAGTCACAGACCACCTGGATCTCACCTAGCTGCTTCATCTCCTTCTTCGCTGAGATAAAGGCAATGAAGCCTTCACACCCTCGGCGGATCAAGCGATCTGCCTTACACGCCGAGATCACACGTCTGGGGCATCTCTGCTGACTGCCCTCGAAACGGAAGCCTTTGCCTAAATCGAAGAAGATCGTCCTGTTGTAACAGTTAACACAGGCACGATATCGAGCGAGCCAATCCATACCAAGGATCACGTCGAAGTCCAGCATCGACAACAGGATCAAATCAACAGTAACTGATGACCTGCAATCTGCACGTCGCAATGGGGGTAGTACATACTACACTCCACTCGCTTGTCAACTGGGGTGGATACAACCAGCACATATGGCAACGGCTTAGACGGCTGATGCAACTGCTCGGCGAAACGAGGTGCTACATAAGACCGTGTAGACCCCGAATCGAACAATGCTAATGCCTCGACGCGTGAAATCAAAACAGTACCTTCAACCACCTGTGGATCCTCGGCACTCTCATGGGTAGCAGCATACGCACGGGCTGTCTGGCGAGGCTGTCTCGAGCCTGAACGAGCTGACTGTGACTTGCTCGGAGCTGTAGGTGCACTGGGTCTGCTAGGAACTGCACCGGAAGTAGGACCAGATGGAGCTGCATCGGAGGCTCTATATCGAGGACAATTGGCGATCATATGCTCCCTCGAACCACAGATAAAACAAGCACCTGCCTTCCGCCAACACGCATCAGTCGCGTGGTTCTTGCCACAATGCCCACAAGTCACTCCAGTAGAACTAGAAGTACTCTACTAGCCTTTGGTCTTCTTCTGTACTTGCCCTCGTGCACTGAAAGGCGGCTGTCGCTTGGGCTCAACGGCTCTCGCAGCTTGGTGGATGGCCTCGGCAGAATAGGCCCTATCAACTGCATCGTCAAACGTAGCCGGACGCTGAAACGCTGTCACGTGATGCATGTACCGGGGGTGCAAACCTTCGACAAACCTGTTCACCTTCCTCTCTTCAGTGCTGATCATGTCCGGAGCAAAATGCGACAACTGCATAAACTTGTTCACGTATTCTGTTACTGTCATCTGCTGCTGACGGAGAGCTAGGAACTCAACCTCCTTGGCTCGAAACACATGAGCCGGGATGAACTTCCTCCTGAACTGTTGCTTGAACATCTCCCACACCGTAGCACTAGGAATATCTCTGTAGGAGTCCTTCACGCTTTTCCACCAAGTTTTTGCGACGTCTCTCAACATAGAAGTTGCTAGCCCGACCTTCTGCCGGTTCGTGCACACGATGGTCTCAAAAGCATCCTCTGTTTGCTCCAACCACTGTTCTGCCTTCAATGGCTCTTCTGTCCCGAAAAACTCAATTACTCCTCGCTTGCGAAACTTGCCGTAGAGGGCATTCGGGTCACTCTCTCGAGGCTGCAAGATCACCTGTTGGTCTACATGTGACTGAACTGGGGCTTGACTTTGTCGGTCTAACATAGTGGTAACTTGTGCTTGCAAGTTCTGCATTGATTGCGATTGTGCTTGTAGAGACTGAAATAGCATAAGGATGCGTTCATCTGTGTTCTGTGCCTGTGGTGACGGTGCGGATCCGCTTTCATTATTTCCGGCGTTCTGCTGAGAACCGGAACCTGATGCCATCCTGAAAAAGGGAAAAGTCAGACACAAATACAAAACAAGTGCGCCCAACAAGCCCCAAAATCTAGAAAGATCACAAAGAGATAATCGTATCCTCACCACGAGCCTACATGCCTACATGCTTATCATCTAGAACAAGGAATGAGCAAGGAATGCTCTGATACCATACAATACGTATGTCACAACCCGAGCCCAGGGTTCGGGGGTTAGCAAAAGCCAAACCTAATGACACACGTACTCCCGTGCATGCACACGTAGACCGAGTCTAAATGCACACGCACAAGGGAACATTCACACGTGCCAAGCAAGTACGCGGAAGCTGTAAATATCAGAAACATTAAACTAACAGTGCAAGAAAAGGATACCAAGAACAAACTGACATAATTACATATGAAAGTCTTACAAAAAGAACAAAATAATATCTACACTAATGACATGTCATGCCAAATACAAGTCTGAAAATCCACAAAACGAGACTCCAATGATGCATGCCAAGAACGCTCTCCCGTGGAGTGATCACATCCACTCCTCTAGGCCTGATGGGGCCCCGGGGGTCTCATCTGGAGTCTGGCCGACCTGCGGGGGTTCGGCAGGGGTATCTGGGCCTGCAACACCAAAAACAACCGTGAATATGAAGATTCAGCAAAGTATAAACCATAGCAAGTTAACACACGCTGTGTCTAATAGAATAAAGAACATCATGTGATTAAAGAAGGCATTTTCGTATACTAGGCTGTCATGCAAGAAAGAAATATGCTGAGTGAATCAATGAATACATGCTGTGTACATACTAGTGGCGACTACATTACCATATGCTCCCAAAAGAGGGATCTTATAACGTGCAAAGAACACCATTGTCCGGGCCAGGGTACAATGGGTCTCGGTTTCCTGGGGTCCGGTTCCCCAAGACATATCCATACTGCAGCAGGCCATATAAACTATACCAAATTCACCCCGTCGGGATCCTAAGGCTGAGGCTAAGTAGTGCCTGACTATACGGAGTCAATCATGAAAACCCTGAGGAGATCGTGACAACATATCATACGTGCGTATCTGTGAACATATTATACATGCATACTCAAGGTAAAGAACCACAATGTGAATATAACTGAACATAAGTAAACATGTTAGAGAGTTGAGATCACTAATCGAATGCAATATGTTGTGCAACAAATCATGCGAAATCGAATCATCTGTAATGACAAACCAATTCTAATCTAATTATCCGGTGTTTCTAACCGTGCATGATGATGTAGTTTTAAGTTATTCGATGCACCGTTGTCTAGTGTTGCATGGAATCGGGCGGTGCATGAAGTCCCTTAAACCAACACCCATGGGGAGGTGCTTAACATCCGGATAATGAACATGAATGATTCGCAGCCCTCGAGATCATTCACGCGTTGTATCACATTCCGTTAGGCAGGTCTAGGTGCTCTACATTCCATCATGAAGGCCATATCGGTCCTTTCCATTACACCTATCCTTGTTTTCTTTCATTAATCTAATGTGGATACGGCTTAGCCGTGTGTGTGCTACGGCTTAGCCGTGTGTGGTCTACGGCTTAGCCGTGGCTGGGCCGTAGAAAGTATGTCAATTGCTGACTCTCAGTTATTCCAGAAATTGCACCCTGTATTGATCTACGGCTGGGCCACGGCTGAGCTTCGGCTTAGCCGTAGGGCAATCCACGGCTTAGCCGTGCCCTAGCCGTAGAGGAAGACTGGGTTTTTCTCTTCTCTGGACTTTGAGCCGTAGGTGCTATACGGCTTAGCCGTACCTGCACGAAGTTAAATTCCTGAAACACATACAGAATGTCTGAAAACTCATCCAATTTGCAATTCTCAAATGGAGATAGACAAGTACTGAATCAATGAGTATCAAATGGGCTGTAAACACATGTTCCCATATCAATTCATGTAAAACCAACCAAATCAAATGCATACCAACATGGGTTCTCAAAGTTATGGTTATACTTGCCTTAAATTGGAATTCAATTGCCCAACTGAAGTTCTTGGATCCAAACACAACCTAACACACATCAAACCACATGCATGCATGAGGATTGGAATGAAATCCACAACACAGACACAACATGCAAATGAGAACCAAGAAGGAGAAGAACTAGAGGGAAGAGATGAGAGAAAGATGGAAGAATGTCCACTCACCTCACATGCAAGGAACCAACCTTCCTCTTGATTGATCGATGGAGGAGAGAATTCAAGTGAAGGTCAAGCGAAGGAGGGAGAACTCCACGTGCAGTTGAGGAAGAAATGGGAGGAGGAACGTGAGTTGGTCGATGAGATGGGTTTATATAAGCAATGGGTTGTTCAATTTACAATAAGGGCCAAGTTAAAATTCTATTTCCAGTTTGAGTCAAATCCGAGTCCAATCGAAGCACACGACCTCGGTTGCAATTGGCGTAGTTACGAAAGTTAACGAGCTCAACGAAAGACACGTGTTGACATCAAGATGATGCAAAAATGACCATGTCTTAGAAAAGCTAAAATTACGAAAAAGGGCTTGGTCTACTTAGTCCAGGTCAAACTCAACCTAACTACCTATCCATGACCCGTAACGAAAATAAAACACGAACAAAACACGATTAGCAACGAAAACGAGATTAACTAGCCGATAAACGAGGTTAAGCTGGGTCGGAGTGTTACATCCTCCCTTACTTGAGAATCATTCCGTCCTCGGAATGCACGGTAACTCACTCATACCTGGGAAAACAAATCGGGGTACTGTCGTGCCATCTGCTCTTCTAACTCCCAAGTAGCCTCATCGGGACTGTGATGCTCCCAAAGCACTTTGACCCATCGAATTGTCCTGGTGCGGAGTATCTGCTCTCGGATTCCCACGATACGGAGCGGTCGCTCAACGTATGCAGCACTCGGCTGGATCTGAACCTCGTCGTAACGAATGACATGGGAGGGATCATGGACATATTTCCGAAGCATCGAAACATGAAAAACGTTGTGCACTCCTGAAAACATCTCGGGAAGCTCTAATCGATAGGCCAAATCGCCAATCCGACTCTTGATCTCGAACAGTCTGACATAGCGTGGAGCTAACTTGCCTTTCTGACCGAAACGGATTGTACCCTTCATCGGCGAGACCTTCAGAAAAACCCACTCGCCAACCTGAAACTCTAAGGGTCGTCTGCGGGTGTCTGCATAACTCTTCTGTCTCGACCGAGCAACTTTCAAGTTCTCAATGGCTTTCTGTACCTTCTCCGTAGTCTCGGCAATGATCGTCGGTCCGTGAAAACTGCGAGTTCCAACTTCTTCCCAACAAACCGGACTCCTACACTTCTTCCCGTACAATGCTTCGTATGGTGCCATCCCAATGCTCTCATGGAAGCTGTTGTTGTAGGCAAACTCGCACAACGATAAGTGAAGATCCCATTCTTTCTCGTAGCTCAACACGCTGACTCGCAACATATCCTCTAAAGTCTGGATAGTCCGCTCTGATTGCCCATCCGTCTGTGGGTGGTATGCTGTGCTGAAGCTCAACTTCGTACCCAAAGCCTCTTGGAAAGCTCTCCAGAAAGATGAAACAAAACGGCTCTCACGATCGGATACAATCGACACGGGGGTACCATGGAGCCTGACGATCTCATCCACGAACTTCCTAGCCATCTCTGAAAACGTCATACCCTTCCGGAAAGGAATGAAATGGGCTGACTTCGTCAATCGATCTACAATCACCCAAATGGCGTTGTTCTTCCTGCTCGTCGGCGGTAATCCGGAAACGAACTCCATGGTGATGTGTTCCCACTTCCACTGCGGTATATACAAAGGATGCAACGAGCCTGGCGGTCTCTGATGATCTGCCTTCACCTTCTGACATGTCAAACAGCGAGCAACAAAGCCTGCTACTTCTCTCTTCATGTTGTTCCACCAGAAGCGATCTTTGAGATTCCGAAACATCTTCGTACTGCCTGGGTGCAACGCGTATCGGGCGTAATGCGCTTCGTTCATCAGTTTCTCCTTGAAATCATCAACTGCTGGCACGCACAACCTACTCCGAAAATAGAGTACACCATCCTCGAGTCTGAAATCGGGTCTGTCTCCAATGTGATCTCGAATGCGCTTCAAGGTTAGATCTTCAAATTGCCTGTCTTTAATCTGCTGAATCATCTCAGGCTGAAACACTGGCGTACTAGCCAAAGTCACGCACTCAGCCACTAGTTTTACTTCAACAGGGAGACCATGGAACTCTAAGAGGAAACTGCTCAATAGCTGCACTGACTCTGCTTTCCGACTGAGCGCATCTGCCACCACATTCCCCTTGCCTGGCTGATATTTGATCGGGAAATCATAATCCTTAATAAGCTCAAGCCATCTCCGCTGTCTCATGTTCAGCTCCTGCTGTGTGAATAAGTACTGCAAACTGTGGTGATCAGAACGAACCTCAAACTGCACACCATATAAATAATGTCTCCACAGCTTCAACGCAAACACGATAGCTGCCAATTCCAAATCATGGGTGGCGTAATTCTTCTCATGTTCTCGCAACTGTCTCGATCCATAAGCAATAACCTTCCCGTGCTGCATCAACACACAACCTAGACCAACTCGAGAAGCGTCTGAATAAACCACGAATCCTTCACTACCATCCGGCAAGGCTAACACTGGGACCGTAGTCAACTTCTCTTTCAAAGTCCGGAAACGGGCTTCACACTCCTCAGTCCAATCAAATGGTATATTCTTCCTGGTCAACTTCGTCAAAGGAGAAGAGATCTTAGCAAAGTCCTGGACAAATCGACGATAGTAACCTGCTAGACCAAGGAAACTGCGAACCTCTGTCACTGTCTTGGGGCTAGGCCAATTCACTACTGCCTCCACTTTAGATGGATCAGCTGCCAATCCCTCTCGTGAAATGATATGACCTAAAAATGCCACCTGCTCAAGCCAAAAATCACACTTCGACAACTTAGCAAACAATCGATGTTCTCTCAACAACGACAAGGCTTTTCTCAAGTGCTCCCTATGCTCCTCTGCTGACTTAGAGTATATCAGGATATCATCAATAAACACAACTACGAACTGGTCCAAGAAAGGGGTAAAGATCTGATTCATCAAGGCCATGAACGCTGCAGGTGCATTGGTTAGTCCAAAAGGCATCACGAGGAATTCATAATGTCCATAACGAGTCCTGAAGGCAGTCTTAGGAATGTCATCTTCTTTGACTCTCAACTGGTGATCTCCAGACCTCAAATCAATCTTCGAAAAATATGCTGCACCCTGAAGTTGGTCAAACAATTCATCGATCCTGGGTAGGGGGTACTTGTTCTTGATAGTCACTTTGTTCAGCTGTCGGTAGTCTATGCACATCCGAAAAGTACCATCCTTCTTCTTGACAAACAAGACTGGTGCTCCCCAAGGTGAAACGCTCGGGCGAATGAAACCCTTATCCAAAAGCTCCTGCAATTGCTTCTTCAACTCTGCCAATTCTGCTGGTGCCATGCGACACGGAGCCTTGCTGATCGGTGCCGTGCCGGGAACAAGCTCAATGGCGAACTCCACATCTCGAACCGGGGGCAAGTCTGGCACATCGTCTGGAAAGACATCGGGAAAGTCACAGACCACCTGGATCTCACCTAGCTGCTTCATCTCCTTCTTCGCTGAGATAAAGGCAATGAAGCCTTCACACCCTCGGCGGATCAAGCGATCTGCCTTACACGCCGAGATCACACGTCTGGGGCATCTCTGCTGACTGCCCTCGAAACGGAAGCCTTTGCCTAAATCGAAGAAGATCGTCCTGTTGTAACAGTTAACACAGGCACGATATCGAGCGAGCCAATCCATACCAAGGATCACGTCGAAGTCCAGCATCGACAACAGGATCAAATCAACAGGTAACTGATGACCTGCAATCTGCACGTCGCAATGGGGGTAGTACATACTACACTCCACTCGCTTGTCAACTGGGGTGGATACAACCAGCACATATGGCAACGGCTTAGACGGCTGATGCAACTGCTCGGCGAAACGAGGTGCTACATAAGACCGTGTAGACCCCGAATCGAACAATGCTAATGCCTCGACGCGTGAAATCAAAACAGTACCTTCAACCACCTGTGGATCCTCGGCACTCTCATGGGTAGCAGCATACGCACGGGCTATCTGGCGAGGCTGTCTCGAGCCTGAACGAGCTGACTGTGACTTGCTCGGAGCTGTAGGTGCACTGGGTCTGCTAGGAACTGCACCGGAAGTAGGACCAAACGGAGCTGCATCGGAGGCTCTATATCGAGGACAATTGGCGATCATATGCTCCCTCGAACCACAGATAAAACAAGCACCTGCCTTCCGCCAACACGCATCAGTCGCGTGGTTCTTGCCACAGTGCCCACATGTCACTCCAGTAGAACTAGAAGTACTCTGCTGGCCTTTGGTCTTCTTCTGTACTTGCCCTCGTGCACTGAAAGGTGGCTGTCGCTTGGGCTCAACGGCTCTCGCAGCTTGGTGGATGGCCTCGGCAGAATAGGCCCTATCCACTGCATCGTCAAACGTAGCCGGACGCTGAAACGCTGTCACGTGATGCATGTACCGGGGGTGCAAACCTTCGACAAACCTGTTCACCTTCCTCTCTTCAGTGCTGATCATGTCCGGAGCAAAATGCGACAACTGCATAAACTTGTTCACGTATTCTGTTACTGTCATCTGCTGCTGACGGAGAGCTAGGAACTCAACCTCCTTGGCTCGAAACACATGAGCCGGGATGAACTTCCTCCTGAACTGTTGCTTGAACATCTCCCACACCGTAGCACTAGGAATATCTCTGTAGGAGTCCTTCACGCTTTTCCACCAAGTTTTTGCGACGTCTCTCAACATAGAAGTTGCTAGCCCGACCTTCTGCCGGTTCGTGCACACGACGGTCTCAAAAGCATCCTCTGTTTGCTCCAACCACTGTTCTGCCTTCAATGGCTCTTCTGTCCCGAAAAACTCAATTACTCCTCGCTTGCGAAACTTGCCGTAGAGGGCATTCGGGTCACTCTCTCGAGGCTGCAAGATCACCTGTTGGTCTACATGTGACTGAACTGGGGCTTGACTTTGTCGGTCTAACATAGTGGTAACTTGTGCTTGCAAGTTCTGCATTGATTGCGATTGTGCTTGTAGAGACTGAAATAGCATAAGGATGCGTTCATCTGTGTTCTGTGCCTGTGGTGACGGTGCGGATCCGCTTTCATTATTTCCGGCGTTCTGCTGAGAACCGGAACCTGATGCCATCCTGAAAAAGGGAAAAGTCAGACACAAATACAAAACAAGTGCGCCCAACAAGCCCCAAAATCTAGAAAGATCACAAAGAGATAATCGTATCCTCACCACGAGCCTACATGCCTAAATGCTTATCATCTAGAACAAGGAATGAGCAAGGAATGCTCTGATACCATACAATACGTATGTCACAACCCGAGCCCAGGGTTCGGGGGTTAGCAAAAGCCAAACCTAATGACACACGTACTCCCGTGCATGCACACGTAGACCGAGTCTAAATGCACACGCACAAGGGAACATTCACACGTGCCAAGCAAGTACGCGGAAGCTGTAAATATCAGAAACATTAAACTAACAGTGCAAGAAAAGGATACCAAGAACAAACTGACATAATTACATATGAAAGTCTTACAAAAAGAACAAAATAATATCTACACTAATGACATGTCATGCCAAATACAAGTCTAAAAATCCACAAAACGAGACTCCAATGATGCATGCCAAGAACGCTCTCCCGTGGAGTGATCACATCCACTCCTCTAGGCCTGATGGGGCCCCGGGGGTCTCATCTGGAGTCTGGCCGACCTGCGGGGGTTCGGCAGGGGTATCTGGGCCTGCAACACCAAAAACAACCGTGAATATGAAGATTCAGCAAAGTATAAACCATAGCAAGTTAACACACGCTGTGTCTAATAGAATAAAGAACATCATGTGATTAAAGAAGGCATTTTCGTATACTAGGCTGTCATGCAAGAAAGAAATATGCTGAGTGAATCAATGAATACATGCTGTGTACATACTAGTGGCGACTACATTACCATATGCTCCCAAAAGAGGGATCTTATAACGTGCAAAGAACACCATTGTCCGGGCCAGGGTACAATGGGTCTCGGTTTCCTGGGGTCCGGTTCCCCAAGACATATCCATACTGCAGCAGGCCATATAAACTATACCAAATTCACCCCGTCGGGATCCTAAGGCTGAGGCTAAGTAGTGCCTGACTATACGGAGTCAATCATGAAAACCCTGACGAGATCGTGACAACATATCATACGTGCGTATCTGTGAACATATTATACATGCATACTCAAGGTAAAGAACCACAATGTGAATATAACTGAACACAAGTAAACATGTTAGAGAGTTGAGATCACTAATCGAATGCAATATGTTGTGCAACAAATCATGCGAAATCGAATCATCTGTAATGACAAACCAATTCTAATCTAATTATCCGGTGTTTCTAATCGTGCATGATGATGTAGTTTTAAGTTATTCGATGCACCGTTGTCTAGTGTTGCATGGAATCGGGCGGTGCATGACGTCCCTTAAACCAACACCCATGGGGAGGTGCTTAACATCCGGATAATGAACATGAATGATTCGCAGCCCTCGAGATCATTCACGCGTTGTATCACATTCCGTTAGGCAGGTCTAGGTGCTCTACATTCCATCATGAAGGCCATATCGGTCCTTTCCATTACACCTATCCTTGTTTTCTTTCATTAATCTAATGTGGATACGGCTTAGCCGTGTGTGTGCTACGGCTTAGCCGTGTGTGGTCTACGGCTTAGCCGTGGCTGGGCCGTAGAAAGTATGTCAATTGCTGACTCTCAGTTATTCCAGAAATTGCACCCTGTATTGATCTACGGCTGGGCCACGGCTGAGCTTCGGCTTAGCTGTAGGGCAATCCACGGCTTAGCCGTGCCCTAGCCGTAGAGGAAAACTGGGTTTTTCTCTTCTCTGGACTTTGAGCCGTAGGTGCTATACGGCTTAGCCGTACCTGCACGAAGTTAAATTCCTGAAACACATACAGAATGTCTGAAAACTCATCCAATTTGCAATTCTCAAATGGAGATAGACAAGTACTGAATCAATGAGTATCAAATGGGCTGTAAACACATGTTCCCATATCAATTCATGTAAAACCAACCAAATCAAATGCATACCAACATGGGTTCTCAAAGTTATGGTTATACTTGCCTTAAATTGGAATTCAATTGCCCAACTGAAGTTCTTGGATCCAAACACAACCTAACACACATCAAACCACATGCATGCATGAGGATTGGAATGAAATCCACAACACAGACACAACATGCAAATGAGAACCAAGAAGGAGAAGAACTAGAGGGAAGAGATGAGAGAAAGATGGAAGAATGTCCACTCACCTCACATGCAAGGAACCAACCTTCCTCTTGATTGATCGATGGAGGAGAGAATTCAAGTGAAGGTCAAGCGAAGGAGGGAGAACTCCACGTGCAGTTGAGGAAGAAATGGGAGGAGGAACGTGAGTTGGTCGATGAGATGGGTTTATATAAGCAATGGGTTGTTCAATTTACAATAAGGGCCAAGTTAAAATTCTATTTCCAGTTTGAGTCAAATCCGAGTCCAATCGAAGCACACGACCTCGGTTGCAATTGACGTAGTTACGAAAGTTAACGAGCTCAACGAAAGACACGTGTTGACATCAAGATGATGCAAAAATGACCATGTCTTAGAAAAGCTAAAATTACGAAAAAGGGCTTGGTCTACTTAGTCCAGGTCAAACTCAACCCAACTACCTATCCATGACCCGTAACGAAAATAAAACACGAACAAAACACGATTAGCAACGAAAACAAGATTAACTAGCCGATAAACGAGGTTAAGCTGGGTCGGAGTGTTACATCCTCCCCTACTTGAGAATCATTCCGTCCTCGGAATGCACGGTAACTCACTCATACCTGGGAAAACAAATCGGGGTACTGTCGTGCCATCTGCTCTTCTAACTCCCAAGTAGCCTCATCGGGACTGTGATGCTCCCAAAGCACTTTGACCCATCGAATTGTCCTGGTGCGGAGTATCTGCTCTCGGATTCCCACGATACGGAGCGGTCGCTCAACGTATGCAGCACTCGGCTGGATCTGAACCTCGTCGTAACGAATGACATGGGAGGGATCATGGACATATTTCCGAAGCATCGAAACATGAAAAACGTTGTGCACTCCTGAAAACATCTCGGGAAGCTCTAATCGATAGGCCAAATCGCCAATCCGACTCTTGATCTCGAACAGTCTGACATAGCGTGGAGCTAACTTGCCTTTCTGACCGAAACGGATTGTACCCTTCATCGGCGAGACCTTCAGAAAAACCCACTCGCCAACCTGAAACTCTAAGGGTCGTCTGCGGGTGTCTGCATAATTCTTCTGTCTCGACCGAGCAACTTTCAAGTTCTCAATGGCTTTCTGTACCTTCTCCGTAGTCTCGGCAATGATCGTCGGTCCGTGAAAACTGCGAGTTCCAACTTCTTCCCAACAAACCGGACTCCTACACTTCTTCCCGTACAATGCTTCGTATGGTGCCATCCCAATGCTCTCATGGAAGCTGTTGTTGTAGGCAAACTCGCACAACGATAAGTGAAGATCCCATTCTTTCTCGTAGCTCAACATGCTGACTCGCAACATATCCTCTAAAGTCTGGATAGTCCGCTCTGATTGCCCATCCGTTTGTGGGTGGTATGCTGTGCTGAAACTCAACTTCGTACCCAAAGCCTCTTGGAAAGCTCTCCAGAAAGATGAAACAAAACGGCTGTCACGATCGGATACAATCGACACGGGGGTACCATGGAGCCTGACGATCTCATCCACGAACTTCCTAGCCATCTCTGAAAACGTCATACCCTTCCGGAAAGGAATGAAATGGGCTGACTTCGTCAATCGATCTACAATCACCCAAATGGCGTTGTTCTTCCTGCTCGTCGGCGGTAATCCGGAAACGAAGTCCATGGTGATGTGTTCCCACTTCCACTGCGGTATATGCAAAGGATGCAACGAGCCGGGCGGTCTCTGATGATCTGCCTTCACCTTCTGACATGTCAAATAGCGAGCAACAAAGCCTGCTACTTCTCTCTTCATGTTGTTCCACCAGAAGCGATCTTTGAGATTCCGAAACATCTTCGTGCTGCCTGGGTGCATCGCGTATCGGGCGTAATGCGCTTCGTTCATCAGTTTCTCCTTGAAATCATCAACTGCTGGCACGCACAACCTACTCCGAAAATAGAGTACACCATCCTCGAGTCTGAAATCGGGTCTGTCTCCAATGTGATCTCGAATGCGCTTCAAGGTTAGATCTTCAAATTGCCTGTCTTTAATCTGCTGAATCATCTCAGGCTGAAACACTGGCGTACTAGCCAAAGTCACGCACTCAGCCACTAGTTTTACTTCAACAGGGAGACCATGGAACTCTAAGAGGAAACTGCTCAATAGCTGCACTGACTCTGCTTTCCGACTGAGCGCATCTGCCACCACATTCCCCTTGCCTGGCTGATATTTGATCGGGAAATCATAATCCTTAATAAGCTCAAGCCATCTCCGCTGTCTCATGTTCAGCTCCTGCTGTGTGAATAAGTACTGCAAACTGTGGTGATCAAAACGAACCTCAAACTGCACACCATATAAATAATGTCTCCACAGCTTCAACGCAAACACGATGGCTGCCAATTCCAAATCATGGGTGGCGTAATTCTTCTCATGTTCTCGCAACTGTCTCGATCCATAAGCAATAACCTTCCCGTGCTGCATCAACACACAACCTAGACCAACTCGAGAAGCGTCTGAATAAACCACGAATCCTTCACTACCATCTGGCAAGGCTAACACTGGGACCGTAGTCAACTTCTCTTTCAAAGTCCGGAAACGGGCTTCACACTCCTCAGTCCAATCAAATGGTATATTCTTCCTGGACAACTTCGTCAAAGGAGAAGAGATCTTAGCAAAGTCCTGGACAAATCGACGATAGTAACCTGCTAGACCAAGGAAACTGCGAACCTCTGTCACTGTCTTGGGGCTAGGCCAATTCACTACTGCCTCCACTTTAGATGGATCAGCTACCAATCCCTCTCGTGAAATGATATGACCTAAAAATGCCACCTGCTCAAGCCAAAAATCACACTTCGACAACTTAGCAAACAATCGATGTTCTCTCAACAACGACAAGGCTTTTCTCAAGTGCTCCCTATGCTCCTCTGCTGACTTAGAGTATATCAGGATATCATCAATAAACACAACTACGAATTGGTCCAAGAAAGGGGTAAAGATCTGATTCATCAAGGCCATGAACGCTGCAGGTGCATTGGTTAGTCCAAAAGGCATCACGAGGAATTCATAATGTCCATAACGAGCCCTGAAGGCAGTCTTAGGAATGTCGTCTTCTTTGACTCTCAACTGGTGATATCCAGACCTCAAATCAATCTTCGAAAAATATGCTGCACCCTGAAGTTGGTCAAACAATTCATCGATCCTGGGTAGGGGGTACTTGTTCTTGATAGTCACTTTGTTCAGCTGTCGGTAGTCTATGCACATCCGAAAAGTACCATCCTTCTTCTTGACAAACAAGACTGGTGCTCCCCAAGGTGAAACGCTCGGGCGAATGAAACCCTTATCCAAAAGCTCCTGCAATTGCTTCTTCAACTCTGCCAATTCTGCTGGTGCCATGCGATACGGAGCCTTGCTGATCGGTGCCGTGCCGGGAACAAGCTCAATGGCGAACTCCACATCTCGAACCGGGGGCAAGTCTGGCACATCGTCTGGAAAGACATCGGGAAAGTCACAGACCACCTGGATCTCACCTAGCTGCTTCATCTCCTTCTTCGCTGAGATAAAGGCAATGAAGCCTTCACACCCTCGGCGGATCAAGCGATCTGCCTTACACGCCGAGATCACACGTCTGGGGCATCTCTGCTGACTGCCCTCGAAACGGAAGCCTTTGCCTAAATCGAAGAAGATCGTCCTGTTGTAACAGTTAACACAGGCACGATATCGAGCGAGCCAATCCATACCAAGGATCACGTCGAAGTCCAGCATCGACAACAGGATCAAATCAACAGGTAACTGATGACCTGCAATCTGCACGTCGCAATGGGGGTAGTACATACTACACTCCACTCGCTTGTCAACTGGGGTGGATACAACCAGCACATATGGCAACGGCTTAGACGGCTGATGCAACTGCTCGGCGAAACGAGGTGCTACATAAGACCGTGTAGACCCCGAATCGAACAATGCTAATGCCTCGACGCGTGAAATCAAAACAGTACCTTCAACCACCTGTGGATCCTCGGCACTCTCATGGGTAGCAGCATACGCACGGGCTGTCTGGCGAGGCTGTCTCGAGCCTGAACGAGCTGACTGTGACTTGCTCGGAGCTGTAGGTGCACTGGGTCTGCTAGGAACTGCACTGGAAGTAGGACCAGATGGAGCTGCATCGGAGGCTCTATATCGAGGACAATTGGCGATCATATGCTCCCTCGAACCACAGATAAAACAAGCACCTGCCTTCCGCCAACACGCATCAGTCGCGTGGTTCTTGCCACCGTGCCCACATGTCACTCCAGTAGAACTAGAAGTACTCTGCTGGCCTTTGGTCTTCTTCTGTACTTGCCCTCGTGCACTGAAAGGCGGCTGTCGCTTGGGCTCAACGGCTCTCGCAGCTTGGTGGATGGCCTCGGCAGAATAGGCCCTATCCACTGCATCGTCAAACGTAGCCGGACGCTGAAACGCTGTCACGTGATGCATGTACCGGGGGTGCAAACCTTCGACAAACCTGTTCACCTTCCTCTCTTCAGTGCTGATCATGTCCGGAGCAAAATGCGACAACTGCATAAACTTGTTCACGTATTCTGTTACTGTCATCTGCTGCTGACGGAGAGCTAGGAACTCAACCTCCTTGGCTCGAAACACATGAGCCGGGATGAACTTCCTCCTGAACTGTTGCTTGAACATCTCCCACACCGTAGCACTAGGAATATCTCTGTAGGAGTCCTTCACGCTTTTCCACCAAGTTTTTGCGACGTCTCTCAACATAGAAGTTGCTAGCCCGACCTTCTGCCGGTTCGTGCACACGACGGTCTCAAAAGCATCCTCTGTTTGCTCCAACCACTGTTCTGCCTTCAATGGCTCTTCTGTCCCGAAAAACTCAATTACTCCTCGCTTGCGAAACTTGCCGTAGAGGGCATTCGGGTCACTCTCTCGAGGCTGCAAGATCACCTGTTGGTCTACATGTGACTGAACTGGGGCTTGACTTTGTCGGTCTAACATAGTGGTAACTTGTGCTTGCAAGTTCTGCATTGATTGCGATTGTGCTTGTAGAGACTGAAATAGCATAAGGATGCGTTCATCTGTGTTCTGTGCCTGTGGTGACGGTGCGGATCCGCTTTCATTATTTCCGGCGTTCTGCTGAGAACCGGAACCTGATGCCATCCTGAAAAAGGGAAAAGTCAGACACAAATACAAAACAAGTGCGCCCAACAAGCCCCAAAATCTAGAAAGATCACAAAGAGATAATCGTATCCTCACCACGAGCCTACATGCCTACATGCTTATCATCTAGAACAAGGAATGAGCAAGGAATGCTCTGATACCATACAATACGTATGTCACAACCCGAGCCCAGGGTTCGGGGGTTAGCAAAAGCCAAACCTAATGACACACGTACTCCCGTGCATGCACACGTAGACCGAGTCTAAATGCACACGCACAAGGAAACATTCACACGTGCCAAGCAAGTACGCGGAAGCTGTAAATATCAGAAACATTAAACTAACAGTGCAAGAAAAGGATACCAAGAACAAACTGACATAATTACATATGAAAGTCTTACAAAAAGAACAAAATAATATCTACACTAATGACATGTCATGCCAAATACAAGTCTGAAAATCCACAAAACGAGACTCCAATGATGCATGCCAAGAACGCTCTCCCGTAGAGTGATCACATCCACTCCTCTAGGCCTGATGGGGCCCCGGGGGTCTCATCTGGAGTCTGGCCGACCTGCGGGGGTTCGGCAGGGGTATCTGGGCCTGCAACACCAAAAACAACCGTGAATATGAAGATTCAGCAAAGTATAAACCATAGCAAGTTAACACACGCTGTGTCTAATAGAATAAAGAACATCATGTGATTAAAGAAGGCATTTTCGTATACTAGGCTGTCATGCAAGAAAGAAATATGCTGAGTGAATCAATGAATACATGCTGTGTACATACTAGTGGCGACTACATTACCATATGCTCCCAAAAGAGGGATCTTATAACGTGCAAAGAACACCATTGTCCGGGCCAGGGTACAATGGGTCTCGGTTTCCTGGGGTCCGGTTCCCCAAGACATATCCATACTGCAGCAGGCCATATAAACTATACCAAATTCACCCCGTCGGGATCCTAAGGCTGAGGCTAAGTAGTGCCTGACTATACGGAGTCAATCATGAAAACCCTGAGGAGATCGTGACAACATATCATACGTGCGTATCTGTGAACATATTATACATGCATACTCAAGGTAAAGAACCACAATGTGAATATAACTGAACACAAGTAAACATGTTAGAGAGTTGAGATCACTAATCGAATGCAATATGTTGTGCAACAAATCATGCGAAATCGAATCATCTGTAATGACAAACCAATTCTAATCTAATTATCCGGTGTTTCTAACCGTGCATGATGATGTAGTTTTAAGTTATTCGATGCACCGTTGTCTAGTGTTGCATGGAATCGGGCGGTGCATGAAGTCCCTTAAACCAACACCCATGGGGAGGTGCTTAACATCCGGATAATGAACATGAATGATTCGCAGCCCTCGAGATCATTCACGCGTTGTATCACATTCCGTTAGGCAGGTCTAGGTGCTCTACATTCCATCATGAAGGCCATATCGGTCCTTTCCATTACACCTATCCTTGTTTTCTTTCATTAATCTAATGTGGATACGGCTTAGCCGTGTGTGTGCTACGGCTTAGCCGTGTGTGGTCTACGGCTTAGCCGTGGCTGGGCCGTAGAAAGTATGTCAATTGCTGACTCTCAGTTATTCCAGAAATTGCACCCTGTATTGATCTACGGCTGGGCCACGGCTGAGCTTCGGCTTAGCCGTAGGGCAATCCACGGCTTAGCCGTGCCCTAGCCGTAGAGGAAAACTGGGTTTTTCTCTTCTCTCGACTTTGAGCCGTAGGTGCTATACGGCTTAGCCGTACCTGCACGAAGTTAAATTCCTGAAACACATACAGAATGTCTGAAAACTCATCCAATTTGCAATTCTCAAATGGAGATAGACAAGTACTGAATCAATGAGTATCAAATGGGCTGTAAACACATGTTCCCATATCAATTCATGTAAAACCAACCAAATCAAATGCATACCAACATGGGTTCTCAAAGTTATGGTTATACTTGCCTTAAATTGGAATTCAATTGCCCAACTGAAGTTCTTGGATCCAAACACAACCTAACACACATCAAACCACATGCATGCATGAGGATTGGAATGAAATCCACAACACAGACACAACATGCAAATGAGAACCAAGAAGGAGAAGAACTAGAGGGAAGAGATGAGAGAAAGATGGAAGAATGTCCACTCACCTCACATGCAAGGAACCAACCTTCCTCTCGATTGATCGATGGAGGAGAGATTCAAGTGAAGGTCAAGCGAAGGAGGGAGAACTCCACGTGCAGTTGAGGAAGAAATGGGAGGAGGAACGTGAGTTGGTCGATGAGATGGGTTTATATAAGCAATGGGTTGTTCAATTTACAATAAGGGCCAAGTTAAAATTCTATTTCCAGTTTGAGTCAAATCCGAGTCCAATCGAAGCACACGACCTCGGTTGCAATTGACGTAGTTACGAAAGTTAATGAGCTCAACGAAAGACACGTGTTGACATCAAGATGATGCAAAAATGACCATGTCTTAGAAAAGCTAAAATTACGAAAAAGGGCTTGGTCTACTTAGTCCAGGTCAAACTCAACCCAACTACCTATCCATGACCCGTAACGAAAATAAAACACGAACAAAACACGATTAGCAACGAAAACAAGATTAACTAGCCGATAAACGAGGTTAAGCTCGGTCGGAGTGTTACATCCTCCCCTACTTGAGAATCATTCCGTCCTCGGAATGCACGGTAACTCACTCATACCTGGGAAAACAAATCGGGGTACTGTCGTGCCATCTGCTCTTCTAACTCCCAAGTAGCCTCATCGGGACTGTGATGCTCCCAAAGCACTTTGACCCATCGAATTGTCCTGGTGCGGAGTATCTGCTCTCGGATTCCCACGATACGGAGCGGTCGCTCAACGTATGCAGCACTCGGCTAGATCTGAACCTCGTCGTAACGAATGACATGGGAGGGATCATGGACATATTTCCGAAGCATCGAAACATGAAAAACGTTGTGCACTCCTGAAAACATCTCGGGAAGCTCTAATCGATAGGCCAAATCGCCAATCCGACTCTTGATCTCGAACAGTCTGACATAGCGTGGAGCTAACTTGCCTTTCTGACCGAAACGGATTGTACCCTTCATCGGCGAGACCTTCAGAAAAACCCACTCGCCAACCTGAAACTCTAAGGGTCGTCTGCGGGTGTCTGCATAATTCTTCTGTCTCGACCGAGCAACTTTCAAGTTCTCAATGGCTTTCTGTACCTTCTCCGTAGTCTCGGCAATGATCGTCGGTCCGAGAAAACTGCGAGTTCCAACTTCTTCCAAACAAACCGGACTCCTACACTTCTTCCCGTACAATGCTTCGTATGGTGCCATCCCAATGCTCTCATGGAAGCTGTTGTTGTAGGCAAACTCGCACAACGATAAGTGAAGATCCCATTCTTTCTCGTAGCTCAACACGCTGACTCGCAACATATCCTCTAAAGTCTGGATAGTCCGCTCTGATTGCCCATCCGTCTGTGGGTGGTATGCTGTGCTGAAGCTCAACTTCGTACCCAAAGCCTCTTGGAAAGCTCTCCAGAAAGATGAAACAAAACGGCTGTCACGATCGGATACAATCGACACGGGGGTACCATGGAGCCTGACGATCTCATCCACGAACTTCCTAGCCATCTCTGAAAACGTCATACCCTTCCGGAAAGGAATGAAATGGGCTGACTTCGTCAATCGATCTACAATCACCCAAATGGCGTTGTTCTTCATGCTCGTCGGCTGTAATCCGGAAACGAAGTCCATGGTGATGTGTTCCCACTTCCACTGCGGTATATGCAAAGGATGCAACGAGCCTGGCGGTCTCTGATGATCTGCCTTCACCTTCTGACATGTCAAACAGCGAGCAACAAAGCCTGCTACTTCTCTCTTCATGTTGTTCCACCAGAAGCGATCTTTGAGATTCCGAAACATCTTCGTGCTGCCTGGGTGCATCGCGTATCGGGCGTAATGCGCTTCGTTCATCAGTTTCTCCTTGAAATCATCAACTGCTGGCACGCACAACCTACTCCGAAAATAGAGTACACCATCCTCGAGTCTGAAATCGGGTCTGTCTCCAATGTGATCTCGAATGCGCTTCAAGGTTAGATCTTCAAATTGCCTGTCTTTAATCTGCTGAATCATCTCAGGCTGAAACACTGGCGTACTAGCCAAAGTCACACACTCAGCCACTAGTTTTACTTCAACAGGGAGACCATGGAACTCTAAGAGGAAACTGCTCAATAGCTGCACTGACTCTGCTTTCCGACTGAGCGCATCTGCCACCACATTCCCCTTGCCTGGCTGATATTTGATCGGGAAATCATAATCCTTAATAAGCTCAAGCCATCTCCGCTGTCTCATGTTCAGCTCCTGCTGTGTGAATAAGTACTGCAAACTGTGGTGATCAGAACGAACCTCAAACTGCACACCATACAAATAATGTCTCCACAGCTTCAACGCAAACACGATGGCTGCCAATTCCAAATCATGGGTGGCGTAATTCTTCTCATGTTCTCGCAACTGTCTCGATCCATAAGCAATAACCTTCCCGTGCTGCATCAACACACAACCTAGACCAACTCGAGAAGCGTCTGAATAAACCACGAATCCTTCACTACCATCTGGCAAGGCTAACACTGGGACCGTAGTCAACTTCTCTTTCAAAGTCCGGAAACGGGCTTCACACTCCTCAGTCCAATCAAATGGTATATTCTTCCTGGTCAACTTCGTCAAAGGAGAAGAGATCTTAGCAAAGTCCTGGACAAATCGACGATAGTAACCTGCTAGACCGAGGAAACTGCGAACCTCTGTCACTGTCTTGGGGCTAGGCCAATTCACTACTGCCTCCACTTTAGATGGATCAACTGCCAATCCCTCTCGTGAAATGATATGACCTAAAAATGCCACCTGCTCAAGCCAAAAATCACACTTCGACAACTTAGCAAACAATCGATGTTCTCTCAACAACGACAAGGCTTTTCTCAAGTGCTCCCTATGCTCCTCTGCTGACTTAGAGTATATCAGGATATCATCAATAAACACAACTACGAACTGGTCCAAGAAAGGGGTAAAGATCTGATTCATCAAGGCCATGAACGCTGCAGGTGCATTGGTTAGTCCAAAAGGCATCACGAGGAATTCATAATGTCCATAACGAGCCCTGAAGGCAGTCTTAGGAATGTCGTCTTCTTTGACTCTCAACTGGTGATATCCAGACCTCAAATCAATCTTCGAAAAATATGCTGCACCCTGAAGTTGGTCAAACAATTCATCGATCCTGGGTAGGGGGTACTTGTTCTTGATAGTCACTTTGTTCAGCTGTCGGTAGTCTATGCACATCCGAAAAGTACCATCCTTCTTCTTGACAAACAAGACTGGTGCTCCCCAAGGTGAAACGCTCGGGCGAATGAAACCCTTATCCAAAAGCTCCTGCAATTGCTTCTTCAACTCTGCTAATTCTGCTGGTGCCATGCGATACGGAGCCTTGCTGATCGGTGCCGTGCCGGGAACAAGCTCAATGGCGAACTCCACATCTCGAACCGAGGGCAAGTCTGGCACATCGTCTGGAAAGACATCGGGAAAGTCACAGACCACCTGGATCTCACCTAACTGCTTCATCTCCTTCTTCGCTGAGATAAAGGCAATGAAGCCTTCACACCCTCGGCGGATCAAGCGATCTGCCTTACACGCCGAGATCACACGTCTGGGGCATCTCTGCTGACTGCCCTCGAAACGGAAGCCTTTGCCTAAATCGAAGAAGATCGTCCTGTTGTAACAGTTAACACAGGCACGATATCGAGCGAGCCAATCCATACCAAGGATCACGTCGAAGTCCAGCATCGACAACAGGATCAAATCAACAGGTAACTGATGACCTGCAATCTGCACGTCGCAATGGGGGTAGTACATACTACACTCCACTCGCTTGTCAACTGGGGTGGATACAACCAGCACATATGGCAACGGCTTAGACGGCTGATGCAACCGCTCGGCGAAACGAGGTGCTACATAAGACCGTGTAGACCCCGAATCGAACAATGCTAATGCCTCGACGCGTGAAATCAAAACAGTACCTTCAACCACCTGTGGATCCTCGGCACTCTCATGGGTAGCAGCATACGCACGGGCTGTCTGGCGAGGCTGTCTCGAGCCTGAACGAGCTGACTGTGACTTGCTCGGAGCTGTAGGTGCACTGGGTTTGCTAGGAACTGCACCGGAAGTAGGACCAGATGGAGCTGCATCGGCGGCTCTATATCGAGGACAATTGGCGATCATATGCTCCCTCGAACCACAGATAAAACAAGCACCTGCCTTCCGCCAACACGCATCAGTCGCGTGGTTCTTGCCACAATGCCCACAAGTCACTCCAGTAGAACTAGAAGTACTCTGCTGGCCTTTGGTCTTCTTCTGTACTTGCCCTCGTGCACTGAAAGGCGGCTGTCGCTTGGGCTCAACAGCTCTCGCAGCTTGGTGGATGGCCTCGGCAGAATAGGCCCTATCCACTGCATCGTCAAACTTAGCCGGACGCCGAAACGCTGTCACGTGATGCATGTACCGGGGGTGCAAACCTTCGACAAACCTGTTCACCTTCCTCTCTTCAGTGCTGATCATGTCCGGAGCAAAATGCGACAACTGCATAAACTTGTTCACGTATTCTGTTACTGTCATCTGCTGCTGACGGAGAGCTAGGAACTCAACCTCCTTGGCTCGAAACACATGAGCCGGGATGAACTTCCTCCTGAACTGTTGCTTGAACATCTCCCACACCGTAGCACTAGGAATATCTCTGTAGGAGTCCTTCACGCTTTTCCACCAAGTTTTTGCGACGTCTCTCAACATAGAAGTTGCTAGCCCGACCTTCTGCCGGTTCGTGCACACGACGGTCTCAAAAGCATCCTCTGTTTGCTCCAACCACTGTTCTGCCTTCAATGGCTCTTCTGTCCCGAAAAACTCAATTACTCCTCGCTTGCGAAACTTGCCGTAGAGGGCATTCGGGTCACTCTCTCGAGGCTGCAAGATCACCTGTTGGTCTACATGTGACTGAACTGGGGCTTGACTTTGTCGGTCTAACATAGTGGTAACTTGTGCTTGCAAGTTCTGCATTGATTGCGATTGTGCTTGTAGAGACTGAAATAGCATAAGGATGCGTTCATCTGTGTTCTGTGCCTGTGGTGACGGTGCGGATCCGCTTTCATTATTTCCGGCGTTCTGCTGAGAACCGGAACCTGATGCCATCCTGAAAAGGGGAAAAGTCAGACACAAATACAAAACAAGTGCGCCCAACAAGCCCCAAAATCTAGAAAGATCACAAAGAGATAATCGTATCCTCACCACGAGCCTACATGCCTAAATGCTTATCATCTAGAACAAGGAATGAGCAAGGAATGCTCTGATACCATACAATACGTATGTCACAACCCGAGCCCAGGGTTCGGGGGTTAGCAAAAGCCAAACCTAATGACACACGTACTCCCGTGCATGCACACGTAGACCGAGTCTAAATGCACACGCACAAGGAAACATTCACACGTGCCAAGCAAGTACGCGGAAGCTGTAAATATCAGAAACATTAAACTAACAGTGCAAGAAAAGGATACCAAGAACAAACTGACATAATTACATATGAAAGTCTTACAAAAAGAACAAAATAATATCTACACTAATGACATGTCATGCCAAATACAAGTCTAAAAATCCACAAAACGAGACTCCAATGATGCATGCCAAGAACGCTCTCCCGTGGAGTGATCACATCCACTCCTCTAGGCCTGATGGGGCCCCGGGGGTCTCATCTGGAGTCTGGCCGACCTGCGGGGGTTCGGCAGGGGTATCTGGGCCTGCAACACCAAAAACAACCGTGAATATGAAGATTCAGCAAAGTATAAACCATAGCAAGTTAACACACGCTGTGTCTAATAGAATAAAGAACATCATGTGATTAAAGAAGGCATTTTCGTATACTAGGCTGTCATGCAAGAAAGAAATATGCTGAGTGAATCAATGAATACATGCTGTGTACATACTAGTGGCGACTACATTACCATATGCTCCCAAAAGAGGGATCTTATAACGTGCAAAGAACACCATTGTCCGGGCCAGGGTACAATGGGTCTCGGTTTCCTGGGGTCCGGTTCCCCAAGACATATCCATACTGCAGCAGGCCATATAAACTATACCAAATTCACCCCGTCGGGATCCTAAGGCTGAGGCTAAGTAGTGCCTGACTATACGGAGTCAATCATGAAAACCCTGAGGAGATCGTGACAACATATCATACGTGCGTATCTGTGAACATATTATACATGCATACTCAAGGTAAAGAACCACAATGTGAATATAACTGAACACAAGTAAACATGTTAGAGAGTTGAGATCACTAATCGAATGCAATATGTTGTGCAACAAATCATGCGAAATCGAATCATCTGTAATGACAAACCAATTCTAATCTAATTATCCGGTGTTTCTAACCGTGCATGATGATGTAGTTTTAAGTTATTCGATGCACCGTTGTCTAGTGTTGCATGGAATCGGGCGGTGCATGAAGTCCCTTAAACCAACACCCATGGGGAGGTACTTAACATCCGGATAATGAACATGAATGATTCGCAGCCCTCGAGATCATTCACGCGTTGTATCACATTCCGTTAGGCAGGTCTAGGTGCTCTACATTCCATCATGAAGGCCATATCGGTCCTTTCCATTACACCTATCCTTGTTTTCTTTCATTAATCTAATGTGGATACGGCTTAGCCGTGTGTGTGCTACGGCTTAGCCGTGTGTGGTCTACGGCTTAGCCGTGGCTGGGCCGTAGAAAGTATGTCAATTGCTGACTCTCAGTTATTCCAAAAATTGCACCCTGTATTGATCTACGGCTGGGCCACGGCTGAGCTTCGGCTTAGCCGTAGGGCAATCCACGGCTTAGCCGTGCCCTAGCCGTAGAGGAAAACTGGGTTTTTCTCTTCTCTGGACTTTGAGCCGTAGGTGCTATACGGCTTAGCCGTACCTGCACGAAGTTAAATTCCTGAAACACATACAGAATGTCTGAAAACTCATCCAATTTGCAATTCTCAAATGGAGATAGACAAGTACTGAATCAATGAGTATCAAATGGGCTGTAAACACATGTTCCCATATCAATTCATGTAAAACCAACCAAATCAAATGCATACCAACATGGGTTCTCAAAGTTATGGTTATACTTGCCTTAAATTGGAATTCAATTGCCCAACTGAAGTTCTTGGATCCAAACACAACCTAACACACATCAAACCACATGCATGCATGAGGATTGGAATGAAATCCACAACACAGACACAACATGCAAATGAGAACCAAGAAGGAGAAGAACTAGAGGGAAGAGATGAGAGAAAGATGGAAGAATGTCCACTCACCTCACATGCAAGGAACCAACCTTCCTCTTGATTGATCGATGGAGGAGAGAATTCAAGTGAAGGTCAAGCGAAGGAGGGAGAACTCCACGTGCAGTTGAGGAAGAAATGGGAGGAGGAACGTGAGTTGGTCGATGAGATGGGTTTATATAAGCAATGGGTTGTTCAATTTACAATAAGGGCCAACTTAAAATTCTATTTCCAGTTTGAGTCAAATCCGAGTCCAATCGAAGCACACGACCTCGGTTGCAATTGACGTAGTTACGAAAGTTAACGAGCTCAACGAAAGACACGTGTTGACATCAAGATGATGCAAAAATGACCATGTCTTAGAAAAGCTAAAATTACGAAAAAGGGCTTGGTCTACTTAGTCCAGGTCAAACTCAACCCAACTACCTATCCATGACCCGTAACGAAAATAAAACACGAACAAAACACGATTAGCAACGAAAACAAGATTAACTAGCCGATAAACGAGGTTAAGCTGGGTCGGAGTGTTATATCCTCCCCTACTTGAGAATCATTCCGTCCTCGGAATGCACGGTAACTCACTCATACCTGGGAAAACAAATCGGGGTACTGTCGTGCCATCTGCTCTTCTAACTCCCAAGTAGCCTCATCGGGACTGTGATGCTCCCAAAGCACTTTGACCCATCGAATTGTCCTGGTGCGGAGTATCTGCTCTCGGATTCCCACGATACGGAGCGGTCGCTCAACGTATGCAGCACTCGGCTGGATCTGAACCTCGTCGTAACGAATGACATGGGAGGGATCATGGACATATTTCCGAAGCATCGAAACATGAAAAACGTTGTGCACTCCTGAAAACATCTCGGGAAGCTCTAATCGATAGGCCAAATCGCCAATCCGACTCTTGATCTCGAACAGTCTGACATAGCGTGGAGCTAACTTGCCTTTCTGACCGAAACGGATTGTACCCTTCATCGGCGAGACCTTCAGAAAAACCCACTCGCCAACCTGAAACTCTAAGGGTCGTCTGCGGGTGTCTGCATAACTCTTCTGTCTCGACCGAGCAACTTTCAAGTTCTCAATGGCTTTCTGTACCTTCTCCGTAGTCTCGGCAATGATCGTCGGTCCGTGAAAACTGCGAGTTCCAACTTCTTCCCAACAAACCGGACTCCTACACTTCTTCCCGTACAATGCTTCGTATGGTGCCATCCCAATGCTCTCATGGAAGCTGTTGTTGTAGGCAAACTCGCACAACGATAAGTGAAGATCCCATTCTTTCTCGTAGCTCAACACGCTGACTCGCAACATATCCTCTAAAGTCTGGATAGTCCGCTCTGATTGCCCATCCGTCTGTGGGTGGTATGCTGTGCTGAAGCTCAACTTCGTACCCAAAGCCTCTTGGAAAGCTCTCCAGAAAGATGAAACAAAACGGCTGTCACGATCGGATACAATCGACACGGGGGTACCATGGAGCCTGACGATCTCATCCACGAACTTCCTAGCCATCTCTGAAAACGTCATACCCTTCCGGAAAGGAATGAAATGGGCTGACTTCGTCAATCGATCTACAATCACCCAAATGGCGTTGTTCTTCATGCTCGTCGGCTGTAATCCGGAAACGAAGTCCATGGTGATGTGTTCCCACTTCCACTGCGGTATATGCAAAGGATGCAACGAGCCTGGCGGTCTCTGATGATCTGCCTTCACCTTCTGACATGTCAAACAGCGAGCAACAAAGCCTGCTACTTCTCTCTTCATGTTGTTCCACCAGAAGCGATCTTTGAGATTCCGAAACATCTTCGTGCTGCCTGGGTGCATCGCGTATCGGGCGTAATGCGCTTCGTTCATCAGTTTCTCCTTGAAATCATCAACTGCTGGCACGCACAACCTACTCCGAAAATAGAGTACACCATCCTCGAGTCTGAAATCGGGTCTGTCTCCAATGTGATCTCGAATGCGCTTCAAGGTTAGATCTTCAAATTGCCTGTCTTTAATCTGCTGAATCATCTCAGGCTGAAACACTGGCGTACTAGCCAAAGTCACACACTCAGCCACTAGTTTTACTTCAACAGGGAGACCATGGAACTCTAAGAGGAAACTGCTCAATAGCTGCACTGACTCTGCTTTCCGACTGAGCGCATCTCCCACCACATTCCCCTTGCCTGGCTGATATTTGATCGGGAAATCATAATCCTTAATAAGCTCAAGCCATCTCCGCTGTCTCATGTTCAGCTCCTGCTGTGTGAATAAGTACTGCAAACTGTGGTGATCAGAACGAACCTCAAACTGCACACCATACAAATAATGTCTCCACAGCTTCAACGCAAACACGATGGCTGCCAATTCCAAATCATGGGTGGCGTAATTCTTCTCATGTTCTCGCAACTGTCTCGATCCATAAGCAATAACCTTCCCGTGCTGCATCAACACACAACCTAGACCAACTCGAGAAGCGTCTGAATAAACCACGAATCCTTCACTACCATCTGGCAAGGCTAACACTGGGACCGTAGTCAACTTCTCTTTCAAAGTCCGGAAACGGGCTTCACACTCCTCAGTCCAATCAAATGGTATATTCTTCCTGGTCAACTTCGTCAAAGGAGAAGAGATCTTAGCAAAGTCCTGGACAAATCGACGATAGTAACCTGCTAGACCGAGGAAACTGCGAACCTCTGTCACTGTCTTGGGGCTAGGCCAATTCACTACTGCCTCCACTTTAGATGGATCAACTGCCAATCCCTCTCGTGAAATGATATGACCTAAAAATGCCACCTGCTCAAGCCAAAAATCACACTTCGACAACTTAGCAAACAATCGATGTTCTCTCAACAACGACAAGGCTTTTCTCAAGTGCTCCCTATGCTCCTCTGCTGACTTAGAGTATATCAGGATATCATCAATAAACACAACTACGAACTGGTCCAAGAAAGGGGTAAAGATCTGATTCATCAAGGCCATGAACGCTGCAGGTGCATTGGTTAGTCCAAAAGGCATCACGAGGAATTCATAATGTCCATAACGAGTCCTGAAGGCAGTCTTAGGAATGTCATCTTCTTTGACTCTCAACTGGTGATATCCAAACCTCAAATCAATCTTCGAAAAATATGCTGCACCCTGAAGTTGGTCAAACAATTCATCGATCCTGGGTAGGGGGTACTTGTTCTTGATAGTCACTTTGTTCAGCTGTCGGTAGTCTATGCACATCCGAAAAGTACCATCCTTCTTCTTGACAAACAAGACTGGTGCTCCCCAAGGTGAAACGCTCGGGCGAATGAAACCCTTATCCAAAAGCTCCTGCAATTGCTTCTTCAACTCTGCCAATTCTGCTGGTGCCATGCGATACGGAGCCTTGCTGATCGGTGCCGTGCCGGGAACAAGCTCAATGGCGAACTCCACATCTCGAACCGGGGGCAAGTCTGGCACATCGTCTGGAAAGACATCGGGAAAGTCACAGACCACCTGGATCTCACCTAGCTGCTTCATCTCCTTCTTCGCTGAGATAAAGGCAATGAAGCCTTCACACCCTCGGCGGATCAAGCGATCTGCCTTACACGCCGAGATCACACGTCTGGGGCATCTCTGCTGACTGCCCTCGAAACGGAAGCCTTTGCCTAAATCGAAGAAGATCGTCCTGTTGTAACAGTTAACACAGGCACGATATCGAGCGAGCCAATCCATACCAAGGATCACGTCGAAGTCCAGCATCGACAACAGGATCAAATCAACAGGTAACTGATGACCTGCAATCTGCACGTCGCAATGGGGTTAGTACATACTACACTCCACTCGCTTGTCAACTGGGGTGGATACAACCAGCACATATGGCAACGGCTTAGACGGCTGATGCAACCGCTCGGCGAAACGAGGTGCTACATAAGACCGTGTAGACCCCGAATCGAACAATGCTAATGCCTCGACGCGTGAAATCAAAACAGTACCTTCAACCACCTGTGGATCCTCGGCACTCTCATGGGTAGCAGCATACGCACGGGCTGTCTGGCGAGGCTGTCTCGAGCCTGAACGAGCTGACTGTGACTTGCTCGGAGCTGTAGGTGCACTGGGTCTGCTAGGAACTGCACCGGAAGTAGGACCAGATGGAGCTGCATCGGAGGCTCTATATCGAGGACAATTGGCGATCATATGCTCCCTCGAACCACAGATAAAACAAGCACCTGCCTTCCGCCAACACGCATCAGTCGCGTGGTTCTTGCCACAATGCCCACAAGTCACTCCAGTAGAACTAGAAGTACTCTGCTGGCCTTTGGTCTTCTTCTGTACTTGCCCTCGTGCACTGAAAGGCGGCTGTCGCTTGGGCTCAACGGCTCTCGCAGCTTGGTGGATGGCCTCGGCAGAATAGGCCCTATCCACTGCATCGTCAAACGTAGCCGGACGCTGAAACGCTGTCACGTGATGCATGTACCGGGGGTGCAAACCTTCGACAAACCTGTTCACCTTCCTCTCTTCAGTGCTGATCATGTCCGGAGCAAAATGCGACAACTGCATAAACTTGTTCACGTATTCTGTTACTGTCATCTGCTGCTGACGGAGAGCTAGGAACTCAACCTCCTTGGCTCGAAACACATGAGCCGGGATGAACTTCCTCCTGAACTGTTGCTTGAACATCTCCCACACCGTAGCACTAGGAATATCTCTGTAGGAGTCCTTCACGCTTTTCCACCAAGTTTTTGCGACGTCTCTCAACATAGAAGTTGCTAGCCCGACCTTCTGCCGGTTCGTGCACACGACGGTCTCAAAAGCATCCTCTGTTTGCTCCAACCACTGTTCTGCCTTCAATGGCTCTTCTGTCCCGAAAAACTCAATTACTCCTCGCTTGCGAAACTTGCCGTAGAGGGCATTCGGGTCACTCTCTCGAGGCTGCAAGATCACCTGTTGGTCTACATGTGACTGAACTGGGGCTTGACTTTGTCGGTCTAACATAGTGGTAACTTGTGCTTGCAAGTTCTGCATTGATTGCGATTGTGCTTGTAGAGACTGAAATAGCATAAGGATGCGTTCATCTGTGTTCTGTGCCTGTGGTGACGGTGCGGATCCGCTTTCATTATTTCCGGCGTTCTGCTGAGAACCGGAACCTGATGCCATCCTGAAAAAGGGAAAAGTCAGACACAAATACAAAACAAGTGCGCCCAACAAGCCCCAAAATCTAGAAAGATCACAAAGAGATAATCGTATCCTCACCACGAGCCTACATGCCTAAATGCTTATCATCTAGAACAAGGAATGAGCAAGGAATGCTCTGATACCATACAATACGTATGTCACAACCCGAGCCCAGGGTTCGGGGGTTAGCAAAAGCCAAACCTAATGACACACGTACTCCCGTGCATGCACACGTAGACCGAGTCTAAATGCACACGCACAAGGGAACATTCACACGTGCCAAGCAAGTACGCGGAAGCTGTAAATATCAGAAACATTAAACTAACAGTGCAAGAAAAGGATACCAAGAACAAACTGACATAATTACATATGAAAGTCTTACAAAAAGAACAAAATAATATCTACACTAATGACATGTCATGCCAAATACAAGTCTAAAAATCCACAAAACGAGACTCCAATGATGCATGCCAAGAACGCTCTCCCGTGGAGTGATCACATCCACTCCTCTAGGCCTGATGGGGCCCCGGGGGTCTCATCTGGAGTCTGGCCGACCTGCGGGGGTTCGGCAGGGGTATCTGGGCCTGCAACACCAAAAACAACCGTGAATATGAAGATTCAGCAAAGTATAAACCATAGCAAGTTAACACACGCTGTGTCTAATAGAATAAAGAACATCATGTGATTAAAGAAGGCATTTTCGTATACTAGGCTGTCATGCAAGAAAGAAATATGCTGAGTGAATCAATGAATACATGCTGTGTACATACTAGTGGCGACTACATTACCATATGCTCCCAAAAGAGGGATCTTATAACGTGCAAAGAACACCATTGTCCGGGCCAGGGTACAATGGGTCTCGGTTTCCTGGGGTCCGGTTCCCCAAGACATATCCATACTGCAGCAGGCCATATAAACTATACCAAATTCACCCCGTCGGGATCCTAAGGCTGAGGCTAAGTAGTGCCTGACTATACGGAGTCAATCATGAAAACCCTGAGGAGATCGTGACAACATATCATACGTGCGTATCTGTGAACATATTATACATGCATACTCAAGGTAAAGAACCACAATGTGAATATAACTGAACACAAGTAAACATGTTAGAGAGTTGAGATCACTAATCGAATGCAATATGTTGTGCAACAAATCATGCGAAATCGAATCATCTGTAATGACAAACCAATTCTAATCTAATTATCCGGTGTTTCTAACCGTGCATGATGATGTAGTTTTAAGTTATTCGATGCACCGTTGTCTAGTGTTGCATGGAATCGGGCGGTGCATGAAGTCCCTTAAACCAACACCCATGGGGAGGTACTTAACATCCGGATAATGAACATGAATGATTCGCAGCCCTCGAGATCATTCACGCGTTGTATCACATTCCGTTAGGCAGGTCTAGGTGCTCTACATTCCATCATGAAGGCCATATCGGTCCTTTCCATTACACCTATCCTTGTTTTCTTTCATTAATCTAATGTGGATACGGCTTAGCCGTGTGTGTGCTACGGCTTAGCCGTGTGTGGTCTACGGCTTAGCCGTGGCTGGGCCGTAGAAAGTATGTCAATTGCTGACTCTCAGTTATTCCAAAAATTGCACCCTGTATTGATCTACGGCTGGGCCACGGCTGAGCTTCGGCTTAGCCGTAGGGCAATCCACGGCTTAGCCGTGCCCTAGCCGTAGAGGAAAACTGGGTTTTTCTCTTCTCTGGACTTTGAGCCGTAGGTGCTATACGGCTTAGCCGTACCTGCACGAAGTTAAATTCCTGAAACACATACAGAATGTCTGAAAACTCATCCAATTTGCAATTCTCAAATGGAGATAGACAAGTACTGAATCAATGAGTATCAAATGGGCTGTAAACACATGTTCCCATATCAATTCATGTAAAACCAACCAAATCAAATGCATACCAACATGGGTTCTCAAAGTTATGGTTATACTTGCCTTAAATTGGAATTCAATTGCCCAACTGAAGTTCTTGGATCCAAACACAACCTAACACACATCAAACCACATGCATGCATGAGGATTGGAATGAAATCCACAACACAGACACAACATGCAAATGAGAACCAAGAAGGAGAAGAACTAGAGGGAAGAGATGAGAGAAAGATGGAAGAATGTCCACTCACCTCACATGCAAGGAACCAACCTTCCTCTTGATTGATCGATGGAGGAGAGAATTCAAGTGAAGGTCAAGCGAAGGAGGGAGAACTCCACGTGCAGTTGAGGAAGAAATGGGAGGAGGAACGTGAGTTGGTCGATGAGATGGGTTTATATAAGCAATGGGTTGTTCAATTTACAATAAGGGCCAACTTAAAATTCTATTTCCAGTTTGAGTCAAATCCGAGTCCAATCGAAGCACACGACCTCGGTTGCAATTGACGTAGTTACGAAAGTTAACGAGCTCAACGAAAGACACGTGTTGACATCAAGATGATGCAAAAATGACCATGTCTTAGAAAAGCTAAAATTACGAAAAAGGGCTTGGTCTACTTAGTCCAGGTCAAACTCAACCCAACTACCTATCCATGACCCGTAACGAAAATAAAACACGAACAAAACACGATTAGCAACGAAAACAAGATTAACTAGCCGATAAACGAGGTTAAGCTGGGTCGGAGTGTTATATCCTCCCCTACTTGAGAATCATTCCGTCCTCGGAATGCACGGTAACTCACTCATACCTGGGAAAACAAATCGGGGTACTGTCGTGCCATCTGCTCTTCTAACTCCCAAGTAGCCTCATCGGGACTGTGATGCTCCCAAAGCACTTTGACCCATCGAATTGTCCTGGTGCGGAGTATCTGCTCTCGGATTCCCACGATACGGAGCGGTCGCTCAACGTATGCAGCACTCGGCTGGATCTGAACCTCGTCGTAACGAATGACATGGGAGGGATCATGGACATATTTCCGAAGCATCGAAACATGAAAAACGTTGTGCACTCCTGAAAACATCTCGGGAAGCTCTAATCGATAGGCCAAATCGCCAATCCGACTCTTGATCTCGAACAGTCTGACATAGCGTGGAGCTAACTTGCCTTTCTGACCGAAACGGATTGTACCCTTCATCGGCGAGACCTTCAGAAAAACCCACTCGCCAACCTGAAACTCTAAGGGTCGTCTGCGGGTGTCTGCATAACTCTTCTGTCTCGACCGAGCAACTTTCAAGTTCTCAATGGCTTTCTGTACCTTCTCCGTAGTCTCGGCAATGATCGTCGGTCCGTGAAAACTGCGAGTTCCAACTTCTTCCCAACAAACCGGACTCCTACACTTCTTCCCGTACAATGCTTCGTATGGTGCCATCCCAATGCTCTCATGGAAGCTGTTGTTGTAGGCAAACTCGCACAACGATAAGTGAAGATCCCATTCTTTCTCGTAGCTCAACACGCTGACTCGCAACATATCCTCTAAAGTCTGGATAGTCCGCTCTGATTGCCCATCCGTCTGTGGGTGGTATGCTGTGCTGAAGCTCAACTTCGTACCCAAAGCCTCTTGGAAAGCTCTCCAGAAAGATGAAACAAAACGGCTGTCACGATCGGATACAATCGACACGGGGGTACCATGGAGCCTGACGATCTCATCCACGAACTTCCTAGCCATCTCTGAAAACGTCATACCCTTCCGGAAAGGAATGAAATGGGCTGACTTCGTCAATCGATCTACAATCACCCAAATGGCGTTGTTCTTCATGCTCGTCGGCTGTAATCCGGAAACGAAGTCCATGGTGATGTGTTCCCACTTCCACTGCGGTATATGCAAAGGATGCAACGAGCCTGGCGGTCTCTGATGATCTGCCTTCACCTTCTGACATGTCAAACAGCGAGCAACAAAGCCTGCTACTTCTCTCTTCATGTTGTTCCACCAGAAGCGATCTTTGAGATTCCGAAACATCTTCGTGCTGCCTGGGTGCATCGCGTATCGGGCGTAATGCGCTTCGTTCATCAGTTTCTCCTTGAAATCATCAACTGCTGGCACGCACAACCTACTCCGAAAATAGAGTACACCATCCTCGAGTCTGAAATCGGGTCTGTCTCCAATGTGATCTCGAATGCGCTTCAAGGTTAGATCTTCAAATTGCCTGTCTTTAATCTGCTGAATCATCTCAGGCTGAAACACTGGCGTACTAGCCAAAGTCACACACTCAGCCACTAGTTTTACTTCAACAGGGAGACCATGGAACTCTAAGAGGAAACTGCTCAATAGCTGCACTGACTCTGCTTTCCGACTGAGCGCATCTCCCACCACATTCCCCTTGCCTGGCTGATATTTGATCGGGAAATCATAATCCTTAATAAGCTCAAGCCATCTCCGCTGTCTCATGTTCAGCTCCTGCTGTGTGAATAAGTACTGCAAACTGTGGTGATCAGAACGAACCTCAAACTGCACACCATACAAATAATGTCTCCACAGCTTCAACGCAAACACGATGGCTGCCAATTCCAAATCATGGGTGGCGTAATTCTTCTCATGTTCTCGCAACTGTCTCGATCCATAAGCAATAACCTTCCCGTGCTGCATCAACACACAACCTAGACCAACTCGAGAAGCGTCTGAATAAACCACGAATCCTTCACTACCATCTGGCAAGGCTAACACTGGGACCGTAGTCAACTTCTCTTTCAAAGTCCGGAAACGGGCTTCACACTCCTCAGTCCAATCAAATGGTATATTCTTCCTGGTCAACTTCGTCAAAGGAGAAGAGATCTTAGCAAAGTCCTGGACAAATCGACGATAGTAACCTGCTAGACCGAGGAAACTGCGAACCTCTGTCACTGTCTTGGGGCTAGGCCAATTCACTACTGCCTCCACTTTAGATGGATCAACTGCCAATCCCTCTCGTGAAATGATATGACCTAAAAATGCCACCTGCTCAAGCCAAAAATCACACTTCGACAACTTAGCAAACAATCGATGTTCTCTCAACAACGACAAGGCTTTTCTCAAGTGCTCCCTATGCTCCTCTGCTGACTTAGAGTATATCAGGATATCATCAATAAACACAACTACGAACTGGTCCAAGAAAGGGGTAAAGATCTGATTCATCAAGGCCATGAACGCTGCAGGTGCATTGGTTAGTCCAAAAGGCATCACGAGGAATTCATAATGTCCATAACGAGTCCTGAAGGCAGTCTTAGGAATGTCATCTTCTTTGACTCTCAACTGGTGATATCCAGACCTCAAATCAATCTTCGAAAAATATGCTGCACCCTGAAGTTGGTCAAACAATTCATCGATCCTGGGTAGGGGGTACTTGTTCTTGATAGTCACTTTGTTCAGCTGTCGGTAGTCTATGCACATCCGAAAAGTACCATCCTTCTTCTTGACAAACAAGACTGGTGCTCCCCAAGGTGAAACGCTCGGGCGAATGAAACCCTTATCCAAAAGCTCCTGCAATTGCTTCTTCAACTCTGCCAATTCTGCTGGTGCCATGCGATACGGAGCCTTGCTGATCGGTGCCGTGCCGGGAACAAGCTCAATGGCGAACTCCACATCTCGAACCGGGGGCAAGTCTGGCACATCGTCTGGAAAGACATCGGGAAAGTCACAGACCACCTGGATCTCACCTAGCTGCTTCATCTCCTTCTTCGCTGAGATAAAGGCAATGAAGCCTTCACACCCTCGGCGGATCAAGCGATCTGCCTTACACGCCGAGATCACACGTCTGGGGCATCTCTGCTGACTGCCCTCGAAACGGAAGCCTTTGCCTAAATCGAAGAAGATCGTCCTGTTGTAACAGTTAACACAGGCACGATATCGAGCGAGCCAATCCATACCAAGGATCACGTCGAAGTCCAGCATCGACAACAGGATCAAATCAACAGGTAACTGATGACCTGCAATCTGCACGTCGCAATGGGGTTAGTACATACTACACTCCACTCGCTTGTCAACTGGGGTGGATACAACCAGCACATATGGCAACGGCTTAGACGGCTGATGCAACCGCTCGGCGAAACGAGGTGCTACATAAGACCGTGTAGACCCCGAATCGAACAATGCTAATGCCTCGACGCGTGAAATCAAAACAGTACCTTCAACCACCTGTGGATCCTCGGCACTCTCATGGGTAGCAGCATACGCACGGGCTGTCTGGCGAGGCTGTCTCGAGCCTGAACGAGCTGACTGTGACTTGCTCGGAGCTGTAGGTGCACTGGGTCTGCTAGGAACTGCACCGGAAGTAGGACCAGATGGAGCTGCATCGGAGGCTCTATATCGAGGACAATTGGCGATCATATGCTCCCTCGAACCACAGATAAAACAAGCACCTGCCTTCCGCCAACACGCATCAGTCGCGTGGTTCTTGCCACAATGCCCACAAGTCACTCCAGTAGAACTAGAAGTACTCTGCTGGCCTTTGGTCTTCTTCTGTACTTGCCCTCGTGCACTGAAAGGCGGCTATCGCTTGGGCTCAACGGCTCTCGCAGCTTGGTGGATGGCCTCGGCAGAATAGGCCCTATCCACTGCATCGTCAAACGTAGCCGGACGCTGAAACGCTGTCACGTGATGCATGTACCGGGGGTGCAAACCTTCGACAAACCTGTTCACCTTCCTCTCTTCAGTGCTGATCATGTCCGGAGCAAAATGCGACAACTGCATAAACTTGTTCACGTATTCTGTTACTGTCATCTGCTGCTGACGGAGAGCTAGGAACTCAACCTCCTTGGCTCGAAACACATGAGCCGGGATGAACTTCCTCCTGAACTGTTGCTTGAACATCTCCCACACCGTAGCACTAGGAATATCTCTGTAGGAGTCCTTCACGCTTTTCCACCAAGTTTTTGCGACGTCTCTCAACATAGAAGTTGCTAGCCCGACCTTCTGCCGGTTCGTGCACACGACGGTCTCAAAAGCATCCTCTGTTTGCTCCAACCACTGTTCTGCCTTCAATGGCTCTTCTGTCCCGAAAAACTCAATTACTCCTCGCTTGCGAAACTTGCCGTAGAGGGCATTCGGGTCACTCTCTCGAGGCTGCAAGATCACCTGTTGGTCTACATGTGACTGAACTGGGGCTTGACTTTGTCGGTCTAACATAGTGGTAACTTGTGCTTGCAAGTTCTGCATTGATTGCGATTGTGCTTGTAGAGACTGAAATAGCATAAGGATGCGTTCATCTGTGTTCTGTGCCTGTGGTGACGGTGCGGATCCGCTTTCATTATTTCCGGCGTTCTGCTGAGAACCGGAACCTGATGCCATCCTGAAAAAGGGAAAAGTCAGACACAAATACAAAACAAGTGCGCCCAACAAGCCCCAAAATCTAGAAAGATCACAAAGAGATAATCGTATCCTCACCACGAGCCTACATGCCTAAATGCTTATCATCTAGAACAAGGAATGAGCAAGGAATGCTCTGATACCATACAATACGTATGTCACAACCCGAGCCCAGGGTTCGGGGGTTAGCAAAAGCCAAACCTAATGACACACGTACTCCCGTGCATGCACACGTAGACCGAGTCTAAATGCACACGCACAAGGGAACATTCACACGTGCCAAGCAAGTACGCGGAAGCTGTAAATATCAGAAACATTAAACTAACAGTGCAAGAAAAGGATACCAAGAACAAACTGACATAATTACATATGAAAGTCTTATAAAAAGAACAAAATAATATCTACACTAATGACATGTCATGCCAAATACAAGTCTGAAAATCCACAAAACGAGACTCCAATGATGCATGCCAAGAACGCTCTCCCGTGGAGTGATCACATCCACTCCTCTAGGCCTGATGGGGCCCCGGGGGTCTCATCTGGAGTCTGGCCGACCTGCGGGGGTTCGGCAGGGGTGTCTGGGCCTGCAACACCAAAAACAACCGTGAATATGAAGATTCAGCAAAGTATAAACCATAGCAAGTTAACACACGCTGTGTCTAATAGAATAAAGAACATCATGTGATTAAAGAAGGCATTTTCGTATACTAGGCTGTCATGCAAGAAAGAAATATGCTGAGTGAATCAATGAATACATGCTGTGTACATACTAGTGGCGACTACATTACCATATGCTCCCAAAAGAGGGATCTTATAACGTGCAAAGAACACCATTGTCCGGGCCAGGGTACAATGGGTCTCGGTTTCCTGGGGTCCGGTTCCCCAAGACATATCCATACTGCAGCAGGCCATATAAACTATACCAAATTCACCCCGTCGGGATCCTAAGGCTGAGGCTAAGTAGTGCCTGACTATACGGAGTCAATCATGAAAACCCTGAGGAGATCGTGACAACATATCATACGTGCGTATCTGTGAACATATTATACATGCATACTCAAGGTAAAGAACCACAATGTGAATATAACTGAACACAAGTAAACATGTTAGAGAGTTGAGATCACTAATCGAATGCAATATGTTGTGCAACAAATCATGCGAAATCGAATCATCTGTAATGACAAACCAATTCTAATCTAATTATCCGGTGTTTCTAACCGTGCATGATGATGTAGTTTTAAGTTATTCGATGCACCGTTGTCTAGTGTTGCATGGAATCGGGCGGTGCATGAAGTCCCTTAAACCAACACCCATGGGGAGGTGCTTAACATCCGGATAATGAACATGAATGATTCGCAGCCCTCGAGATCATTCACGCGTTGTATCACATTCCGTTAGGCAGGTCTAGGTGCTCTACATTCCATCATGAAGGCCATATCGGTCCTTTCCATTACACCTATCCTTGTTTTCTTTCATTAATCTAATGTGGATACGGCTTAGCCGTGTGTGTGCTACGGCTTAGCCGTGTGTGGTCTACGGCTTAGCCGTGGCTGGGCCGTAGAAAGTATGTCAATTGCTGACTCTCAGTTATTCCAGAAATTGCACCCTGTATTGATCTACGGCTGGGCCACGGCTGAGCTTCGGCTTAGCCGTAGGGCAATCCACGGCTTAGCCGTGCCCTAGCCGTAGAGGAAAACTGGGTTTTTCTCTTCTCTGGACTTTGAGCCGCAGGTGCTATACGGCTTAGCCGTACCTGCACGAAGTTAAATTCCTGAAACACATACAGAATGTCTGAAAACTCATCCAATTTGCAATTCTCAAATGGAGATAGACAAGTACTAAATCAATGAGTATCAAATGGGCTGTAAACACATGTTCCCATATCAATTCATGTAAAACCAACCAAATCAAATGCATACCAACATGGGTTCTCAAAGTTATGGTTATACTTGTCTTAAATTGGAATTCAATTGCCCAACTGAAGTTCTTGGATCCAAACATAACCTAACACACATCAAACCACATGCATGCATGAGGATTGGAATGAAATCCACAACACAGACACAACATGCAAATGAGAACCAAGAAGGAGAAGAACTAGAGGGAAGAGATGAGAGAAAGATGGAAGAATGTCCACTCACCTCACATGCAAGGAACCAACCTTCCTCTTGATTGATCGATGGAGGAGAGAATTCAAGTGAAGGTCAAGCGAAGGAGGGAGAACTCCACGAGCAGTTGAGGAAGAAATGGGAGGAGGAACGTGAGTTGGTCGATGAGATGGGTTTATATAAGCAATGGGTTGTTCAATTTACAATAAGGGCCAAGTTAAAATTCTATTTCCAGTTTGAGTCAAATCCGAGTCCAATCGAAGCACACGACCTCGGTTGCAATTGACGTAGTTACGAAAGTTAACGAGCTCAACGAAAGACACGTGTTGACATCAAGATGATGCAAAAATGACCATGTCTTAGAAAAGCTAAAATTACGAAAAAGGGCTTGGTCTACTTAGTCCAGGTCAAACTCAACCCAACTACCTATCCATGACCCGTAACGAAAATAAAACACGAACAAAACACGATTAGCAACGAAAACAAGATTAACTAGCCGATAAACGAGGTCAAGCTGGGTCGGAGTGTTACATCCTCCCCTACTTGAGAATCATTCCGTCCTCAGAATGCACGGTAACTCACTCATACCTGGGAAAACAAATCGGGGTACTGTCGTGCCATCTGCTCTTCTAACTCCCAAGTAGCCTCATCGGGATTGTGATGCTCCCAAAGCACTTTGACCCATCGAATTGTCCTGGTGCGGAGTATCTGCTCTCGGATTCCCACGATACGGAGCGGTCGCTCAACGTATGCAGCACTCGGCTGGATCTGAACCTCGTCGTAACGAATGACATGGGAGGGATCATGGACATATTTCCGAAGCATCGAAACATGAAAAACGTTGTGCACTCCTGAAAACATCTCGGGAAGCTCTAATCGATAGGCCAAATCGCCAATCCGACTCTTGATCTCGAACAGTCTGACATAGCGTGGAGCTAACTTGCCTTTCTGACCGAAACGGATTGTACCCTTCATCGGCGAGACCTTCAGAAAAACCCACTCGCCAACCTGAAACTCTAAGGGTCGTCTGCGGGTGTCTGCATAACTCTTCTGTCTCGACCGAGCAACTTTCAAGTTCTCAATGGCTTTCTGTACCTTCTCCGTAGTCTCGGCAATGATCGTCGGTCCGTGAAAACTGCGAGTTCCAACTTCTTCCCAACAAACCGGACTCCTACACTTCTTCCCGTACAATGCTTCGTATGGTGCCATCCCAATGCTCTCATGGAAGCTGTTGTTGTAGGCAAACTCGCACAACGATAAGTGAAGATCCCATTATTTCTCGTAGCTCAACACGCTGACTCGCAACATATCCTCTAAAGTCTGGATAGTCCGCTCTGATTGCCCATCCGTCTGTGGGTGGTATGCTGTGCTGAAGCTCAACTTCGTACCCAAAGCCTCTTGGAAAGCTCTCTAGAAAGATGAAACAAAACGGCTGTCACGATCGGATACAATCGACACGGGGGTACCATGGAGCCTGACGATCTCATCCACGAACTTCCTAGCCATCTCTGAAAACGTCATACCCTTCCGGAAAGGAATGAAATGGGCTGACTTCGTCAATCGATCTACAGTCACCCAAATGGCGTTGTTCTTCCTGCTCGTCGGCGGTAATCCGGAAACGAAGTCCATGGTGATGTGTTCCCACTTCCACTGCGGTATATGCAAAGGATGCAACGAGCCCGGCGGTCTTTGATGATCTGCCTTCACCTTCTGACATGTCAAACAGCGAGCAACAAAGCCTGCTACTTCTCTCTTCATGTTGTTCCACCAGAAGCGATCTTTGAGATTCCGAAACATCTTCGTGCTGCCTGGGTGCATCGCGTATCGGGCGTAATGCGCTTCGTTCATCAGTTTCTCCTTGAAATCATCAACTGCTGGCACGCACAACCTACTCCGAAAATAGAGTACACCATCCTCGAGTCTGAAATCGGGTCTGTCTCCAATGTGATCTCGAATGCGCTTCAAGGTTAGATCTTCAAATTGCCTGTCTTTAATCTGCTGAATCATCTCAGGCAGAAACACTGGCGTACTAGCCAAAGTCACGCACTCAGCCACTAGTTTTACTTCAACAGGGAGACCATGGAACTCTAAGAGGAAACTGCTCAATAGCTGCACTGACTCTGCTTTCCGACTGAGCGCATCTGCCACCACATTCCCCTTGCCTGGCTGATATTTGATCGGGAAATCATAATCCTTAATAAGCTCAAGCCATCTCCGCTGTCTCATGTTCAGCTCCTACTGTGTGAATAAGTACTGCAAACTGTGGTGATCAGAACGAACCTCAAACTGCACACCATACAAATAATGTCTCCACAGCTTCAACGCAAACACGATGGCTGCCAATTCCAAATCATGGGTGGCGTAATTCTTCTCATGTTCTCGCAACTGTCTCGATCCATAAGCAATAACCTTCCCGTGCTGCATCAACACACAACCTAGACCAACTCGAGAAGCGTCTGAATAAACCACGAATCCTTCACTACCATCTGGCAAGGCTAACACTGGGACCGTAGTCAACTTCTCTTTCAAAGTCCGGAAACGGGCTTCACACTCCTCAGTCCAATCAAATGGTATATTCTTCCTGGTCAACTTCGTCAAAGGAGAAGAGATCTTAACAAAGTCCTGCACAAATCGACGATAGTAACCTGCTAGACCAAGGAAACTGCGAACCTCTGTCACTGTCTTGGGGCTAGGCCAATTCACTACTGCCTCCACTTTAGATGGATCAGCTGCCAATCCCTCTCGTGAAATGATATGACCTAAAAATGCCACCTGCTCAAGCCAAAAATCACACTTCGACAACTTAGCAAACAATCGATGTTCTCTCAACAACGACAAGGCTTTTCTCAAGTGCTCCCTATGCTCCTCTGCTGACTTAGAGTATATCAGGATATCATCAATAAACACAACTACGAACTGGTCCAAGAAAGGGGTAAAGATCTGATTCATCAAGGCCATGAACGCTGCAGGTGCATTGGTTAGTCCAAAAGGCATCACGAGGAATTCATAATGTCCATAACGAGTCCTGAAGGCAGTCTTAGGAATGTCGTCTTCTTTGACTCTCAACTGGTGATATCCAGACCTCAAATCAATCTTCGAAAAATATGCTGCACCCTGAAGTTGGTCAAACAATTCATCGATCCTGGGTAGGGGGTACTTGTTCTTGATAGTCACTTTGTTCAGCTGTCGGTAGTCTATGCACATCCGAAAAGTACCATCCTTCTTCTTGACAAACAAGACTGGTGCTCCCCAAGGTGAAACGCTCGGGCGAATGAAACCCTTATCCAAAAGCTCCTGCAATTGCTTCTTCAACTCTGCCAATTCTGCTGGTGCCATGCGATACGGAGCCTTGCTGATCGGTGCCGTGCCGGGAACAAGCTCAATGGCGAACTCCACATCTCGAACCGGGGGCAAGTCTGGCACATCGTCTGGAAAGACATCGGGAAAGTCACAGACCACCTGGATCTCACCTAGCTGCTTCATCTCCTTCTTCGCTGAGATAAAGGCAATGAAGCCTTCACACCCTCGACGGATCAAGCGATCTGCCTTACACGCCGAGATCACACGTCTGGGGCATCTCTGCTGACTGCCCTCGAAACGGAAGCCTTTGCCTAAATCGAAGAAGATCGTCCTGTTGTAACAGTTAACACAGGCACGATATCGAGCGAGCCAATCCATACCAAGGATCACGTCGAAGTCCAGCATCGACAACAGGATCAAATCAACAGGTAACTGATGACCTGCAATCTGCACGTCGCAATGGGGGTAGTACATACTACACTCCACTCGCTTGTCAACTGGGGTGGATACAACCAGCACATATGGCAACGGCTTAGACGGCTGATGCAACCGCTCGGCGAAACGAGGTGCTACATAAGACCGTGTAGACCCCGAATCGAACAATGCTAATGCCTCGACGCGTGAAATCAAAACAGTACCTTCAACCACCTGTGGATCCTCGGCACTCTCATGGGTAGCAGCATACGCACGGGCTGTCTGGCGAGGCTGTCTCGAGCCTGAACGAGCTGACTGTGACTTGCTCGGAGCTGTAGGTGCACTGGGTCTGCTAGGAACTGCAGCGGAAGTAGGACCAGATGGAGCTGCATCGGAGGCTCTATATCGAGGACAATTGGCGATCATATGCTCCCTCGAACCACAGATAAAACAAGCACCTGCCTTCCGCCAACACGCATCAGTCGCGTGGTTCTTGCCACAATGCCCACAAGTCACTCCAGTAGAACTAGAAGTACTCTGCTGGCCTTTGGTCTTCTTCTGTACTTGCCCTCGTGCACTGAAAGGCGGCTGTCGCTTGGGCTCAACGGCTCTCGCAGCTTGGTGGATGGCCTCGGCAGAATAGGCCCTATCCACTGCATCGTCAAACGTAGCCGGACGTTGAAACGCTGTCACGTGATGCATGTACCGGGGGTGCAAACCTTCGACAAACCTGTTCACCTTCCTCTCTTCAGTGCTGATCATGTCCGGAGCAAAATGCGACAACTGCATAAACTTGTTCACGTATTCTGTTACTGTCATCTGCTGCTGACGGAGAGCTAGGAACTCAACCTCCTTGGCTCGAAACACATGAGCCGGGATGAACTTCCTCCTGAACTGTTGCTTGAACATCTCCCACACCGTAGCACTAGGAATATCTCTGTAGGAGTCCTTCACGCTTTTCCACCAAGTTTTTGCGACGTCTCTCAACATAGAAGTTGCTAGCCCGACCTTCTGCCGGTTCGTGCACACGACGGTCTCAAAAGCATCCTCTGTTTGCTCCAACCACTGTTCTGCCTTCAATGGCTCTTCTGTCCCGAAAAACTCAATTACTCCTCGCTTGCGAAACTTGCCGTAGAGGGCATTCGGGTCACTCTCTCGAGGCTGCAAGATCACCTGTTGGTCTACATGTGACTGAACTGGGGCTTGACTTTGTCGGTCTAACATAGTGGTAACTTGTGCTTGCAAGTTCTGCATTGATTGCGATTGTGCTTGTAGAGACTGAAATAGCATAAGGATGCGTTCATCTGTGTTCTGTGCCTGTGGTGACGGTGCGGATCCGCTTTCATTATTTCCGGCGTTCTGCTGAGAACCGGAACCTGATGCCATCCTGAAAAAGGGAAAAGTCAGACACAAATACAAAACAAGTGCGCCCAACAAGCCCCAAAATCTAGAAAGATCACAAAGAGATAATCGTATCCTCACCACGAGCCTACATGCCTACATGCTTATCATCTAGAACAAGGAATGAGCAAGGAATGCTCTGATACCATACAATACGTATGTCACAACCCGAGCCCAGGGTTCGGGGGTTAGCAAAAGCCAAACCTAATGACACACGTACTCCCGTGCATGCACACGTAGACCGAGTCTAAATGCACACGCACAAGGGAACATTCACACGTGCCAAGCAAGTACGCGGAAGCTGTAAATATCAGAAACATTAAACTAACAGTGCAAGAAAAGGATACCAAGAACAAACTGACATAATTACATATGAAAGTCTTACAAAAAGAACAAAATAATATCTACACTAATGACATGTCATGCCAAATACAAGTCTGAAAATCCACAAAACGAGACTCCAATGATGCATACCAAGAACGCTCTCCCGTGGAGTGATCACATCCACTCCTCTAGGCCTGATGGGGCCCTGGGGGTCTCTTATGGAGTCTGGCCGACCTGCGGGGGTTCGGCAGGGGTGTCTGGGCCTGCAACACCAAAAACAACCGTGAATATGAAGATTCAGCAAAGTATAAACCATAGCAAGTTAACACACGCTGTGTCTAATAGAATAAAGAACATCATGTGATTAAAGAAGGCATTTTCGTATACTAGGCTGTCATGCAAGAAAGAAATATGCTGAGTGAATCAATGAATACATGCTGTGTACATACTAGTGGCGACTACATTACCATATGCTCCCAAAAGAGGGATCTTATAACGTGCAAAGAACACCATTGTCTGGGCCAGGGTACAATGGGTCTCGGTTTCCTGGGGTCCGGTTCCCCAAGACATATCCATACTGCAGCAGGCCATATAAACTATACCAAATTCACCCCGTCGGGATCCTAAGGCTGAGGCTAAGTAGTGCCTGACTATACGGAGTCAATCATGAAAACCCTGAGGAGATCGTGACAACATATCATACGTGCTTATCTGTGAACATATTATACATGCATACTCAAGGTAAAGAACCACAATGTGAATATAACTGAACACAAGTAAACATGTTAGAGAGTTGAGATCACTAATCGAATGCAATATGTTGTGCAACAAATCATGCGAAATCGAATCATCTGTAATGACAAACCAATTCTAATCTAATTATCCGGTGTTTCTAACCGTGCATGATGATGTAGTTTTAAGTTATTCGATGCACCGTTGTCTAGTGTTGCATGGAATCGGGCGGTGCATGAAGTCCCTTAAACCAACACCCATGGGGAGGTGCTTAACATCCGGATAATGAACATGAATGATTCGCAGCCCTCGAGATCATTCACGCGTTGTATCACATTCCGTTAGGCAGGTCTAGGTACTCTACATTCCATCATGAAGGCCATATCGGTCCTTTCCATTACACCTATCCTTGTTTTCTTTCATTAATCTAATGTGGATACGGCTTAGCCGTGTGTGTGCTACGGCTTAGCCGTGTGTGGTCTACGGCTTAGCCGTGGCTGGGCCGTAGAAAGTATGTCAATTGCTGACTCTCAGTTATTCCAGAAATTGCACCCTGTATTGATCTACGGCTGGGCCACGGCTGAGCTTCGGCTTAGCCGTAGGGCAATCCACGGCTTAGCCGTGCCCTAGCCGTAGAGGAAAACTGGGTTTTTCTCTTCTCTGGACTTTGAGCCGTAGGTGCTATACGGCTTAGCCGTACCTGCACGAAGTTAAATTCCTGAAACACATACAGAATGTCTGAAAACTCATCCAATTTGCAATTCTCAAATGGAGATAGACAAGTACTGAATCAATGAGTATCAAATGGGCTGTAAACACATGTTCCCATATCAATTCATGTAAAACCAACCAAATCAAATGCATACCAACATGGGTTCTCAAAGTTATGGTTATACTTGCCTTAAATTGGAATTCAATTGCCCAACTGAAGTTCTTGGATCCAAACACAACCTAACACACATCAAACCACATGCATGCATGAGGATTGGAATGAAATCCACAACACAGACACAACATGCAAATGAGAACCAAGAAGGAGAAGAACTAGAGGGAAGAGATGAGAGAAAGATGGAAGAATGTCCACTCACCTCACATGCAAGGAACCAACCTTCCTCTTGATTGATCGATGGAGGAGAGAATTCAAGTGAAGGTCAAGCGAAGGAGGGAGAACTCCACGAGCAGTTGAGGAAGAAATGGGAGGAGGAACGTGAGTTGGTCGATGAGATGGGTTTATATAAGCAATGGGTTGTTCAATTTACAATAAGGGCCAAGTTAAAATTCTATTTCCAGTTTGAGTCAAATCCGAGTCCAATCGAAGCACACGACCTCGGTTGCAATTGACGTAGTTACGAAAGTTAACGAGCTCAACGAAAGACACGTGTTGACATCAAGATGATGCAAAAATGACCATGTCTTAGAAAAGCTAAAATTACGAAAAAGGGCTTGGTCTACTTAGTCCAGGTCAAACTCAACCCAACTACCTATCCATGACCCGTAACGAAAATAAAACACGAACAAAACACGATTAGCAACGAAAACAAGATTAACTAGCCGATAAACGAGGTCAAGCTGGGTCGGAGTGTTACATCCTCCCCTACTTGAGAATCATTCCGTCCTCAGAATGCACGGTAACTCACTCATACCTGGGAAAACAAATCGGGGTACTGTCGTGCCATCTGTTCTTCTAACTCCCAAGTAGCCTCATCGGGACTGTGATGCTCCCAAAGCACTTTGACCCATCGAATTGTCCTGGTGCGGAGTATCTGCTCTCGGATTCCCACGAAACAGAGCGGTCGCTCAACGTATGCAGCACTCGGCTGGATCTGAACCTCGTCGTAACGAATGACATGGGAGGGATCATGGACATATTTCCGAAGCATCGAAACATGAAAAACGTTGTGCACTCCTGAAAACATCTCGGGAAGCTCTAATCGATAGGCCAAATCGCCAATCCGACTCTTGATCTCGAACAGTCTGACATAGCGTGGAGCTAACTTGCCTTTCTGACCGAAACGGATTGTACCCTTCATCGGCGAGACCTTCAGAAAAACCCACTCGCCAACCTGAAACTCTAAGGGTCGTCTGCGGGTGTCTGCATAACTCTTCTGTCTCGACCGAGCAACTTTCAAGTTCTCAATGGCTTTCTGTACCTTCTCCGTAGTCTCGGCAATGATCGTCGGTCCGTGAAAACTGCGAGTTCCAACTTCTTCCCAACAAACCTGACTCCTACACTTCTTCCCGTACAATGCTTCGTATGGTGCCATCCCAATGCTCTCATGGAAGCTGTTGTTGTAGGCAAACTCGCACAACGATAAGTGAAGATCCCATTATTTCTCGTAGCTCAACACGCTGACTCGCAACATATCCTCTAAAGTCTGGATAGTCCGCTCTGATTGCCCATCCGTCTGTGGGTGGTATGCTGTGCTGAAGCTCAACTTCGTACCCAAAGCCTCTTGGAAAGCTCTCTAGAAAGATGAAACAAAACGGCTGTCACGATCGGATACAATCGACACGGGGGTACCATGGAGCCTGACGATCTCATCCACGAACTTCCTAGCCATCTCTGAAAACGTCATACCCTTCCGGAAAGGAATGAAATGGGCTGACTTCGTCAATCGATCTACAATCACCCAAATGGCGTTGTTCTTCCTGCTCGTCGGCGGTAATCCGGAAACGAAGTCCATGGTGATGTGTTCCCACTTCCACTGCGGTATATGCAAAGGATGCAACGAGCCCGGCGGTCTTTGATGATCTGCCTTCACCTTCTGACATGTCAAACAGCGAGCAACAAAGCCTGCTACTTCTCTCTTCATGTTGTTCCACCAGAAGCGATCTTTGAGATTCCGAAACATCTTCGTGCTGCCTGGGTGCATCGCGTATCGGGCGTAATGCGCTTCGTTCATCAGTTTCTCCTTGAAATCATCAACTGCTGGCACGCACAACCTACTCCGAAAATAGAGTACACCATCCTCGAGTCTGAAATCGGGTCTGTCTCCAATGTGATCTCGAATGCGCTTCAAGGTTAGATCTTCAAATTGCCTGTCTTTAATCTGCTGAATCATCTCAGGCTGAAACACTGGCGTACTAGCCAAAGTCACGCACTCAGCCACTAGTTTTACTTCAACAGGGAGACCATGGAACTCTAAGAGGAAACTGCTCAATAGCTGCACTGACTCTGCTTTCCGACTGAGCGCATCTGCCACCACATTCCCCTTGCCTGGCTGATATTTGATCGGGAAATCATAATCCTTAATAAGCTCAAGCCATCTCCGCTGTCTCATGTTCAGCTCCTACTGTGTGAATAAGTACTGCAAACTGTGGTGATCAGAACGAACCTCAAACTGCACACCATACAAATAATGTCTCCACAGCTTCAACGCAAACACGATGGCTGCCAATTCCAAATCATGGGTGGCGTAATTCTTCTCATGTTCTCGCAACTGTCTCGATCCATAAGCAATAACCTTCCCGTGCTGCATCAACACACAACCTAGACCAACTCGAGAAGCGTCTGAATAAACCACGAATCCTTCACTACCATCTGGCAAGGCTAACACTGGGACCGTAGTCAACTTCTCTTTCAAAGTCCGGAAACGGGCTTCACACTCCTCAGTCCAATCAAATGGTATATTCTTCCTGGTCAACTTCGTCAAAGGAGAAGAGATCTTAACAAAGTCCTGCACAAATCGACGATAGTAACCTGCTAGACCAAGGAAACTGCGAACCTCTGTCACTGTCTTGGGGCTAGGCCAATTCACTACTGCCTCCACTTTAGATGGATCAGCTGCCAATCCCTCTCGTGAAATGATATGACCTAAAAATGCCACCTGCTCAAGCCAAAAATCACACTTCGACAACTTAGCAAACAATCGATGTTCTCTCAACAACGACAAGGCTTTTCTCAAGTGCTCCCTATGCTCCTCTGCTGACTTAGAGTATATCAGGATATCATCAATAAACACAACTACGAACTGGTCCAAGAAAGGGGTAAAGATCTGATTCATCAAGGCCATGAACGCTGCAGGTGCATTGGTTAGTCCAAAAGGCATCACGAGGAATTCATAATGTCCATAACGAGTCCTGAAGGCAGTCTTAGGAATGTCGTCTTCTTTGACTCTCAACTGGTGATATCCAGACCTCAAATCAATCTTCGAAAAATATGCTGCACCCTGAAGTTGGTCAAACAATTCATCGATCCTGGGTAGGGGGTACTTGTTCTTGATAGTCACTTTGTTCAGCTGTCGGTAGTCTATGCACATCCGAAAAGTACCATCCTTCTTCTTGACAAACAAGACTGGTGCTCCCCAAGGTGAAACGCTCGGGCGAATGAAACCCTTATCCAAAAGCTCCTGCAATTGCTTCTTCAACTCTGCCAATTCTGCTGGTGCCATGCGATACGGAGCCTTGCTGATCGGTGCCGTGCCGGGAACAAGCTCAATGGCGAACTCCACATCTCGAACCGGGGGCAAGTCTGGCACATCGTCTGGAAAGACATCGGGAAAGTCACAGACCACCTGGATCTCACCTAGCTGCTTCATCTCCTTCTTCGCTGAGATAAAGGCAATGAAGCCTTCACACCCTCGACGGATCAAGCGATCTGCCTTACACGCCGAGATCACACGTCTGGGGCATCTCTGCTGACTGCCCTCGAAACGGAAGCCTTTGCCTAAATCGAAGAAGATCGTCCTGTTGTAACAGTTAACACAGGCACGATATCGAGCGAGCCAATCCATACCAAGGATCACGTCGAAGTCCAGCATCGACAACAGGATCAAATCAACAGGTAACTGATGACCTGCAATCTGCACGTCGCAATGGGGGTAGTACATACTACACTCCACTCGCTTGTCAACTGGGGTGGATACAACCAGCACATATGGCAACGGCTTAGACGGCTGATGCAACCGCTCGGCGAAACGAGGTGCTACATAAGACCGTGTAGACCCCGAATCGAACAATGCTAATGCCTCGACGCGTGAAATCAAAACAGTACCTTCAACCACCTGTGGATCCTCGGCACTCTCATGGGTAGCAGCATACGCACGGGCTGTCTGGCGAGGCTGTCTCGAGCCTGAACGAGCTGACTGTGACTTGCTCGGAGCTGTAGGTGCACTGGGTCTGCTAGGAACTGCAGCGGAAGTAGGACCAGATGGAGCTGCATCGGAGGCTCTATATCGAGGACAATTGGCGATCATATGCTCCCTCGAACCACAGATAAAACAAGCACCTGCCTTCCGCCAACACGCATCAGTCGCGTGGTTCTTGCCACAATGCCCACAAGTCACTCCAGTAGAACTAGAAGTACTCTGCTGGCCTTTGGTCTTCTTCTGTACTTGCCCTCGTGCACTGAAAGGCGGCTGTCGCTTGGGCTCAACGGCTCTCGCAGCTTGGTGGATGGCCTCGGCAGAATAGGCCCTATCCACTGCATCGTCAAACGTAGCCGGACGCTGAAACGCTGTCACGTGATGCATGTACCGGGGGTGCAAACCTTCGACAAACCTGTTCACCTTCCTCTCTTCAGTGCTGATCATGTCCGGAGCAAAATGCGACAACTGCATAAACTTGTTCACGTATTCTGTTACTGTCATCTGCTGCTGACGGAGAGCTAGGAACTCAACCTCCTTGGCTCGAAACACATGAGCCGGGATGAACTTCCTCCTGAACTGTTGCTTGAACATCTCCCACACCGTAGCACTAGGAATATCTCTGTAGGAGTCCTTCACGCTTTTCCACCAAGTTTTTGCGACGTCTCTCAACATAGAAGTTGCTAGCCCGACCTTCTGCCGGTTCGTGCACACGACGGTCTCAAAAGCATCCTCTGTTTGCTCCAACCACTGTTCTGCCTTCAATGGCTCTTCTGTCCCGAAAAACTCAATTACTCCTCGCTTGCGAAACTTGCCGTAGAGGGCATTCGGGTCACTCTCTCGAGGCTGCAAGATCACCTGTTGGTCTACATGTGACTGAACTGGGGCTTGACTTTGTCGGTCTAACATAGTGGTAACTTGTGCTTGCAAGTTCTGCATTGATTGCGATTGTGCTTGTAGAGACTGAAATAGCATAAGGATGCGTTCATCTGTGTTCTGTGCCTGTGGTGACGGTGCGGATCCGCTTTCATTATTTCCGGCGTTCTGCTGAGAACCGGAACCTGATGCCATCCTGAAAAAGGGAAAAGTCAGACACAAATACAAAACAAGTGCGCCCAACAAGCCCCAAAATCTAGAAAGATCACAAAGAGATAATCGTATCCTCACCACGAGCCTACATGCCTACATGCTTATCATCTAGAACAAGGAATGAGCAAGGAATGCTCTGATACCATACAATACGTATGTCACAACCCGAGCCCAGGGTTCGGGGGTTAGCAAAAGCCAAACCTAATGACACACGTACTCCCGTGCATGCACACGTAGACCGAGTCTAAATGCACACGCACAAGGGAACATTCACACGTGCCAAGCAAGTACGCGGAAGCTGTAAATATCAGAAACATTAAACTAACAGTGCAAGAAAAGGATACCAAGAACAAACTGACATAATTACATATGAAAGTCTTACAAAAAGAACAAAATAATATCTACACTAATGACATGTCATGCCAAATACAAGTCTGAAAATCCACAAAACGAGACTCCAATGATGCATACCAAGAACGCTCTCCCGTGGAGTGATCACATCCACTCCTCTAGGCCTGATGGGGCCCTGGGGGTCTCTTATGGAGTCTGGCCGACCTGCGGGGGTTCGGCAGGGGTGTCTGGGCCTGCAACACCAAAAACAACCGTGAATATGAAGATTCAGCAAAGTATAAACCATAGCAAGTTAACACACGCTGTGTCTAATAGAATAAAGAACATCATGTGATTAAAGAAGGCATTTTCGTATACTAGGCTGTCATGCAAGAAAGAAATATGCTGAGTGAATCAATGAATACATGCTGTGTACATACTAGTGGCGACTACATTACCATATGCTCCCAAAAGAGGGATCTTATAACGTGCAAAGAACACCATTGTCCGGGCCAGGGTACAATGGGTCTCGGTTTCCTGGGGTCCGGTTCCCCAAGACATATCCATACTGCAGCAGGCCATATAAACTATACCAAATTCACCCCGTCGGGATCCTAAGGCTGAGGCTAAGTAGTGCCTGACTATACGGAGTCAATCATGAAAACCCTGAGGAGATCGTGACAACATATCATACGTGCTTATCTGTGAACATATTATACATGCATACTCAAGGTAAAGAACCACAATGTGAATATAACTGAACACAAGTAAACATGTTAGAGAGTTGAGATCACTAATCGAATGCAATATGTTGTGCAACAAATCATGCGAAATCGAATCATCTGTAATGACAAACCAATTCTAATCTAATTATCCGGTGTTTCTAACCGTGCATGATGATGTAGTTTTAAGTTATTCGATGCACCGTTGTCTAGTGTTGCATGGAATCGGGCGGTGCATGAAGTCCCTTAAACCAACACCCATGGGGAGGTGCTTAACATCCGGATAATGAACATGAATGATTCGCAGCCCTCGAGATCATTCACGCGTTGTATCACATTCCGTTAGGCAGGTCTAGGTGCTCTACATTCCATCATGAAGGCCATATCGGTCCTTTCCATTACACCTATCCTTGTTTTCTTTCATTAATCTAATGTGGATACGGCTTAGCCGTGTGTGTGCTACGGCTTAGCCGTGTGTGGTCTACGGCTTAGCCGTGGCTGGGCCGTAGAAAGTATGTCAATTGCTGACTCTCAGTTATTCCAGAAATTGCACCCTGTATTGATCTACGGCTGGGCCACGGCTGAGCTTCGGCTTAGCCGTAGGGCAATCCACGGCTTAGCCGTGCCCTAGCCGTAGAGGAAAACTGGGTTTTTCTCTTCTCTGGACTTTGAGCCGTAGGTGCTATACGGCTTAGCCGTACCTGCACGAAGTTAAATTCCTGAAACACATACAGAATGTCTGAAAACTCATCCAATTTGCAATTCTCAAATGGAGATAGACAAGTACTGAATCAATGAGTATCAAATGGGCTGTAAACACATGTTCCCATATCAATTCATGTAAAACCAACCAAATCAAATGCATACCAACATGGGTTCTCAAAGTTATGGTTATACTTGCCTTAAATTGGAATTCAATTGCCCAACTGAAGTTCTTGGATCCAAACACAACCTAACACACATCAAACCACATGCATGCATGAGGATTGGAATGAAATCCACAACACAGACACAACATGCAAATGAGAACCAAGAAGGAGAAGAACTAGAGGGAAGAGATGAGAGAAAGATGGAAGAATGTCCACTCACCTCACATGCAAGGAACCAACCTTCCTCTTGATTGATCGATGGAGGAGAGAATTCAAGTGAAGGTCAAGCGAAGGAGGGAGAACTCCACGAGCAGTTGAGGAAGAAATGGGAGGAGGAACGTGAGTTGGTCGATGAGATGGGTTTATATAAGCAATGGGTTGTTCAATTTACAATAAGGGCCAAGTTAAAATTCTATTTCCAGTTTGAGTCAAATCCGAGTCCAATCGAAGCACACGACCTCGGTTGCAATTGACGTAGTTACGAAAGTTAACGAGCTCAACGAAAGACACGTGTTGACATCAAGATGATGCAAAAATGACCATGTCTTAGAAAAGCTAAAATTACGAAAAAGGGCTTGGTCTACTTAGTCCAGGTCAAACTCAACCCAACTACCTATCCATGACCCGTAACGAAAATAAAACACGAACAAAACACGATTAGCAACGAAAACAAGATTAACTAGCCGATAAACGAGGTCAAGCTGGGTCGGAGTGTTACATCCTCCCCTACTTGAGAATCATTCCGTCCTCAGAATGCACGGTAACTCACTCATACCTGGGAAAACAAATCGGGGTACTGTCGTGCCATCTGTTCTTCTAACTCCCAAGTAGCCTCATCGGGACTGTGATGCTCCCAAAGCACTTTGACCCATCGAATTGTCCTGGTGCGGAGTATCTGCTCTCGGATTCCCACGAAACAGAGCGGTCGCTCAACGTATGCAGCACTCGGCTGGATCTGAACCTCGTCGTAACGAATGACATGGGAGGGATCATGGACATATTTCCGAAGCATCGAAACATGAAAAACGTTGTGCACTCCTGAAAACATCTCGGGAAGCTCTAATCGATAGGCCAAATCGCCAATCCGACTCTTGATCTCGAACAGTCTGACATAGCGTGGAGCTAACTTGCCTTTCTGACCGAAACGGATTGTACCCTTCATCGGCGAGACCTTCAGAAAAACCCACTCGCCAACCTGAAACTCTAAGGGTCGTCTGCGGGTGTCTGCATAACTCTTCTGTCTCGACCGAGCAACTTTCAAGTTCTCAATGGCTTTCTGTACCTTCTCCGTAGTCTCGGCAATGATCGTCGGTCCGTGAAAACTGCGAGTTCCAACTTCTTCCCAACAAACCTGACTCCTACACTTCTTCCCGTACAATGCTTCGTATGGTGCCATCCCAATGCTCTCATGGAAGCTGTTGTTGTAGGCAAACTCGCACAGCGATAAGTGAAGATCCCATTATTTCTCGTAGCTCAACACGCTGACTCGCAACATATCCTCTAAAGTCTGGATAGTCCGCTCTGATTGCCCATCCGTCTGTGGGTGGTATGCTGTGCTGAAGCTCAACTTCGTACCCAAAGCCTCTTGGAAAGCTCTCCAGAAAGATGAAACAAAACGGCTGTCACGATCGGATACAATCGACACGGGGGTACCATGGAGCCTGACGATCTCATCCACGAACTTCCTAGCCATCTCTGAAAACGTCATACCCTTCCGGAAAGGAATGAAATGGGCTGACTTCGTCAATCGATCTACAATCACCCAAATGGCGTTGTTCTTCCTGCTCGTCGGCGGTAATCCGGAAACGAAGTCCATGGTGATGTGTTCCCACTTCCACTGCGGTATATGCAAAGGATGCAACGAGCCTGGCGGTCTCTGATGATCTGCCTTCACCTTCTGACATGTCAAACAGCGAGCAACAAAGCCTGCTACTTCTCTCTTCATGTTGTTCCACCAGAAGCGATCCTTGAGATTCCGAAACATCTTCGTGCTGCCTGGGTGCATCGCGTATCGGTCGTAATGCGCTTCGTTCATCAGTTTCTCCTTGAAATCATCAACTGCTGGCACGCACAACCTACTCCGAAAATAGAGTACACCATCCTCGAGTCTGAAATCGGGTCTGTCTCCAATGTGATCTCGAATGCGCTTCAAGGTTAGATCTTCAAATTGCCTGTCTTTAATCTGCTGAATCATCTCAGGCTGAAACACTGGCGTACTAGCCAAAGCCACGCACTCAGCCACTAGTTTTACTTCAACAGGGAGACCATGGAACTCTAAGAGGAAACTGCTCAATAGCTGCACTGACTCTGCTTTCTGACTGAGCGCATCTGCCACCACATTCCCCTTGCCTGGCTGATATTTGATCGGGAAATCATAATCCTTAATAAGCTCAAGCCATCTCCGCTGTCTCATGTTCAGCTCCTGCTGTGTGAATAAGTACTGCAAACTGTGGTGATCAGAACGAACCTCAAACTGCACACCATACAAATAATGTCTCCACAGCTTCAACGCAAACACGATGGCTGCCAATTCCAAATCATGGGTGGCGTAATTCTTCTCATGTTCTCGCAACTGTCTCGATCCATAAGCAATAACCTTCCCGTGCTGCATCAACACACAACCTAGACCAACTCGAGAAGCGTCTGAATAAACCACGAATCCTTCACTACCATCTGGCAAGGCTAACACTGGGACCGTAGTCAACTTCTCTTTCAAAGTCCGGAAACGGGCTTCACACTCCTCAGTCCAATCAAATGGTATATTCTTCCTGGTCAACTTCGTCAAAGGAGAAGAGATCTTAGCAAAGTCCTGCACAAATCGACGATAGTAACCTGCTAGACCGAGGAAACTGCGAACCTCTGTCACTGTCTTGGGGCTAGGCCAATTCACTACTGCCTCCACTTTAGATGGATCAACTGCCAATCCCTCTCGTGAAATGATATGACCTAAAAATGCCACCTGCTCAAGCCAAAAATCACACTTCGACAACTTAGCAAACAATCGATGTTCTCTCAACAACGACAAGGCTTTTCTCAAGTGCTCCCTATGCTCCTCTGCTGACTTAGAGTATATCAGGATATCATCAATAAACACAACTACGAACTGGTCCAAGAAAGGGGTAAAGATCTGATTCATCAAGGCCATGAACGCTGCAGGTGCATTGGTTAGTCCAAAAGGCATCACGAGGAATTCATAATGTCCATAACGAGTCCTGAAGGCAGTCTTAGGAATGTCGTCTTCTTTGACTCTCAACTGGTGATATCCAGACCTCAAATCAATCTTCGAAAAATATGCTGCACCCTGAAGTTGGTCAAACAATTCATCGATCCTGGGTAGGGGGTACTTGTTCTTGATAGTCACTTTGTTCAGCTGTCGGTAGTCTATGCACATCCGAAAAGTACCATCCTTCTTCTTGACAAACAAGACTGGTGCTCCCCAAGGTGAAACGCTCGGGCGAATGAAACCCTTATCCAAAAGCTCCTGCAATTGCTTCTTCAACTCTGCCAATTCTGCTGGTGCCATGCGATACGGAGCCTTGCTGATCGGTGCCGTGCCGGGAACAAGCTCAATGGCGAACTCCACATCTCGAACCGGGGGCAAGTTTGGCACATCGTCTGGAAAGACATCGGGAAAGTCACAGACCACCTGGATCTCACCTAGCTGCTTCATCTCCTTCTTCGCTGAGATAAAGGCAATGAAGCCTTCACACCCTCGGCGGATCAAGCGATCTGCCTTACACGCCGAGATCACACGTCTGGGGCATCTCTGCTGACTGCCCTCGAAACGGAAGCCTTTGCCTAAATCGAAGAAGATCGTCCTGTTGTAACAGTTAACACAGGCACGATATCGAGCGAGCCAATCCATACCAAGGATCACGTCGAAGTCCAGCATCGACAACAGGATCAAATCAACAGGTAACTGATGACCTGCAATCTGCACGTCGCAATGGGGGTAGTACATACTACACTCCACTCGCTTGTCAACTGGGGTGGATACAACCAGCACATATGGCAACGGCTTAGACGGCTGATGCAACCGCTCGGCGAAACGAGGTGCTACATAAGACCGTGTAGACCCCAAATCGAACAATGCTAATGCCTCGACGCGTGAAATCAAAACAGTACCTTCAACCACCTGTGGATCCTCGGCACTCTCATGGGTAGCAGCATACGCACGGGCTGTCTGGCGAGGCTGTCTCGAGCCTGAACGAGCTGACTGTGACTTGCTCGGAGCTGTAGGTGCACTGGGTCTGCTAGGAACTGCAGCGGAAGTAGGACCAGATGGAGCTGCATCGGAGGCTCTATATCGAGGACAATTGGCGATCATATGCTCCCTCGAACCACAGATAAAACAAGCACCTGCCTTCCGCCAACACGCATCAGTCGCGTGGTTCTTGCCACAATGCCCACAAGTCACTCCAGTAGAACTAGAAGTACTCTGCTGGCCTTTGGTCTTCTTCTGTACTTGCCCTCGTGCACTGAAAGGCGGCTGTCGCTTGGGCTCAACGGCTCTCGCAGCTTGGTGGATGGCCTCGGCAGAATAGGCCCTATCCACTGCATCGTCAAACGTAGCCGGACGCTGAAACGCTATCACGTGATGCATGTACCGGGGGTGCAAACCTTCGACAAACCTGTTCACCTTCCTCTCTTCAGTGCTGATCATGTCCGGAGCAAAATACGACAACTGCATAAACTTGTTCACGTATTCTGTTACTGTCATCTGCTGCTGACGGAGAGCTAGGAACTCAACCTCCTTGGCTCGAAACACATGAGCCGGGATGAACTTCCTCCTGAACTGTTGCTTGAACATCTCCCACACCGTAGCACTAGGAATATCTCTGTAGGAGTCCTTCACGCTTTTCCACCAAGTTTTTGCGACGTCTCTCAACATAGAAGTTGCTAGCCCGACCTTCTGCCGGTTCGTGCACACGACGGTCTCAAAAGCATCCTCTGTTTGCTCCAACCACTGTTCTGCCTTCAATGGCTCTTCTGTCCCGAAAAACTCAATTACTCCTCGCTTGCGAAACTTGCCGTAGAGGGCATTCGGGTCACTCTCTCGAGGCTGCAAGATCACCTGTTGGTCTACATGTGACTGAACTGGGGCTTGACTTTGTCGGTCTAACATAGTGGTAACTTGTGCTTGCAAGTTCTGCATTGATTGCGATTGTGCTTGTAGAGACTGAAATAGCATAAGGATGCGTTCATCTGTGTTCTGTGCCTGTGGTGACGGTGCGGATCCGCTTTCATTATTTCCGGCGTTCTGCTGAGAACCGGAACCTGATGCCATCCTCAAAAAGGGAAAAGTCAGACACAAATACAAAACAAGTGCGCCCAACAAGCCCCAAAATCTAGAAAGATCACAAAGAGATAATCGTATCCTCACCACGAGCCTACATGCCTACATGCTTATCATCTAGAACAAGGAATGAGCAAGGAATGCTCTGATACCATACAATACGTATGTCACAACCCGAGCCCAGGGTTCGGGGGTTAGCAAAAGCCAAACCTAATGACACACGTACTCCCGTGCATGCACACGTAGACCGAGTCTAAATGCACACGCACAAGGGAACATTCACACGTGCCAAGCAAGTACGCGGAAGCTGTAAATATCAGAAACATTAAACTAACAGTGCAAGAAAAGGATACCAAGAACAAACTGACATAATTACATATGAAAGTCTTACAAAAAGAACAAAATAATATCTACACTAATGACATGTCATGCCAAATACAAGTCTGAAAATCCACAAAACGAGACTCCAATGATGCATGCCAAGAACGCTCTCCCGTGGAGTGATCACATCCACTCCTCTAGGCCTGATGGGGCCCCGGGGGTCTCATATGGAGTCTGGCCGACCTGCGGGGGTTCGGCAGGGGTGTCTGGGCCTGCAACACCAAAAACAACCGTGAATATGAAGATTCAGCAAAGTATAAACCATAGCAAGTTAACACACGCTGTGTCTAATAGAATAAAGAACATCATGTGATTAAAGAAGGCATTTTCGTATACTAGGCTGTCATGCAAGAAAGAAATATGCTGAGTGAATCAATGAATACATGCTGTGTACATACTAGTGGCGACTACATTACCATATGCTCCCAAAAGAGGGATCTTATAACGTGCAAAGAACACCATTGTCCGGGCCAGGGTACAATGGGTCTCGGTTTCCTGGGGTCCGGTTCCCCAAGACATATCCATACTGCAGCAGGCCATATAAACTATACCAAATTCACCCCGTCGGGATCCTAAGGCTGAGGCTAAGTAGTGCCTGACTATACGGAGTCAATCATGAAAACCCTGAGGAGATCGTGACAACATATCATACGTGCGTATCTGTGAACATATTATACATGCATACTCAAGGTAAAGAACCACAATGTGAATATAACTGAACACAAGTAAACATGTTAGAGAGTTGAGATCACTAATCGAATGCAATATGTTGTGCAACAAATCATGCGAAATCGAATCATCTGTAATGACAAACCAATTCTAATCTAATTATCCGGTGTTTCTAACCGTGCATGATGATGTAGTTTTAAGTTATTCGATGCACCGTTGTCTAGTGTTGCATGGAATCGGGCGGTGCATGAAGTCCCTTAAACCAACACCCATGGGGAGGTGCTTAACATCCGGATAATGAACATGAATGATTCGCAGCCCTCGAGATCATTCACGCGTTGTATCACATTCCGTTAGGCAGGTCTAGGTGCTCTACATTCCATCATGAAGGCCATATCGGTCCTTTCCATTACACCTATCCTTGTTTTCTTTCATTAATCTAATGTGGATACGGCTTAGCCGTGTGTGTGCTACGGCTTAGCCGTGTGTGGTCTACGGCTTAGCCGTGGCTGGGCCGTAGAAAGTATGTCAATTGCTGACTCTCAGTTATTCCAGAAATTGCACCCTGTATTGATCTACGGCTGGGCCACGGCTGAGCTTCGGCTTAGCCGTAGGGCAATCCACGGCTTAGCCGTGCCCTAGCCGTAGAGGAAAACTGGGTTTTTCTCTTCTCTGGACTTTGAGCCGTAGGTGCTATACGGCTTAGCCGTACCTGCACGAAGTTAAATTCCTGAAACACATACAGAATGTCTGAAAACTCATCCAATTTGCAATTCTCAAATGGAGATAGACAAGTACTGAATCAATGAGTATCAAATGGGCTGTAAACACATGTTCCCATATCAATTCATGTAAAACCAACCAAATCAAATGCATACCAACATGGGTTCTCAAAGTTATGGTTATACTTGCCTTAAATTGGAATTCAATTGCCCAACTGAAGTTCTTGGATCCAAACACAACCTAACACACATCAAACCACATGCATGCATGAGGATTGGAATGAAATCCACAACACAGACACAACATGCAAATGAGAACCAAGAAGGAGAAGAACTAGAGGGAAGAGATGAGAGAAAGATGGAAGAATGTCCACTCACCTCACATGCAAGGAACCAACCTTCCTCTTGATTGATCGATGGAGGAGAGAATTCAAGTGAAGGTCAAGCGAAGGAGGGAGAACTCCACGAGCAGTTGAGGAAGAAATGGGAGGAGGAACGTGAGTTGGTCGATGAGATGGGTTTATATAAGCAATGGGTTGTTCAATTTACAATAAGGGCCAAGTTAAAATTCTATTTCCAGTTTGAGTCAAATCCGAGTCCAATCGAAGCACACGACCTCGGTTGCAATTGACGTAGTTACGAAAGTTAACGAGCTCAACGAAAGACACGTGTTGACATCAAGATGATGCAAAAATGACCATGTCTTAGAAAAGCTAAAATTACGAAAAAGGGCTTGGTCTACTTAGTCCAGGTCAAACTCAACCCAACTACCTATCCATGACCCATAACGAAAATAAAACACGAACAAAACACGATTAGCAACGAAAACAAGATTAACTAGCCGATAAACGAGGTCAAGCTGGGTCGGAGTGTTACATCCTCCCCTACTTGAGAATCATTCCGTCCTCATAATGCACGGTAACTCACTCATACCTGGGAAAACAAATCGGGGTACTGTCGTGCCATCTGCTCTTCTAACTCCCAAGTAGCCTCATCGGGACTGTGATGCTCCCAAAGCACTTTGACCCATCGAATTGTCCTGGTGCGGAGTATCTGCTCTCGGATTCCCACGATACGGAGCGGTCGCTCAACGTATGCAGCACTCGGCTGGATCTGAACCTCGTCGTAACGAATGACATGGGAGGGATCATGGACATATTTCCGAAGCATCGAAACATGAAAAACGTTGTGCACTCCTGAAAACATCTCGGGAAGCTCTAATCGATAGGCCAAATCGCCAATCCGACTCTTGATCTCGAACAGTCTGACATAGCGTGGAGCTAACTTGCCTTTCTGACCGAAACGGATTGTACCCTTCATCGGCGAGACCTTCAGAAAAACCCACTCGCCAACCTGAAACTCTAAGGGTCGTCTGCGGGTGTCTGCATAACTCTTCTGTCTCGACCGAGCAACTTTCAAGTTCTCAATGGCTTTCTGTACCTTCTCCGTAGTCTCGGCAATGATCGTCGGTCCGTGAAAACTGCGAGTTCCAACTTCTTCCCAACAAACCTGACTCCTACACTTCTTCCCGTACAATGCTTCGTATGGTGCCATCCCAATGCTCTCATGGAAGCTGTTGTTGTAGGCAAACTCGCACAACGATAAGTGAAGATCCCATTATTTCTCGTAGCTCAACACGCTGACTCGCAACATATCCTCTAAAGTCTGGATAGTCCGCTCTGATTGCCCATCCGTCTGTGGGTGGTATGCTGTGCTGAAGCTCAACTTCGTACCCAAAGCCTCTTGGAAAGCTCTCCAGAAAGATGAAACAAAACGGCTGTCACGATCGGATACAATCGACACGGGGGTACCATGGAGCCTGACGATCTCATCCACGAACTTCCTAGCCATCTCTGAAAACGTCATACCCTTCCGGAAAGGAATGAAATGGGCTGACTTCGTCAATCGATCTACAATCACCCAAATGGCGTTGTTCTTCCTGCTCGTCGGCGGTAATCCGGAAACGAAGTCCATGGTGATGTGTTCCCACTTCCACTGCGGTATATGCAAAGGATGCAACGAGCCTGGCGGTCTCTGATGATCTGCCTTCACCTTCTGACATGTCAAACAGCGAGCAACAAAGCCTGCTACTTCTCTCTTCATGTTGTTCCACCAGAAGCGATCCTTGAGATTCCGAAACAGCTTCGTGCTGCCTGGGTGCATCGCGTATCGGGCGTAATGCGCTTCGTTCATCAGTTTCTCCTTGAAATCATCAACTGCTGGCACGCACAACCTACTCCGAAAATAGAGTACACCATCCTCGAGTCTAAAATCGGGTCTGTCTCCAATGTGATCTCGAATGCGCTTCAAGGTTAGATCTTCAAATTGCCTGTCTTTAATCTGCTGAATCATCTCAGGCTGAAACACTGGCGTACTAGCCAAAGCCATGCACTCAGCCACTAGTTTTACTTCAACAGGGAGACCATGGAACTCTAAGAGGAAACTGCTCAATAGCTGCACTGACTCTGCTTTCTGACTGAGCGCATCTGCCACCACATTCCCCTTGCCTGGCTGATATTTGATCGGGAAATCATAATCCTTAATAAGCTCAAGCCATCTCCGCTGTCTCATGTTCAGCTCCTGCTGTGTGAATAAGTACTGCAAACTGTGGTGATCAGAACGAACCTCAAACTGCACACCATACAAATAATGTCTCCACAGCTTCAACGCAAACACGATGGCTGCCAATTCCAAATCATGGGTGGCGTAATTCTTCTCATGTTCTCGCAACTGTCTCGATCCATAAGCAATAACCTTCCCGTGCTGCATCAACACACAACCTAGACCAACTCGAGAAGCGTCTGAATAAACCACGAATCCTTCACTACCATCTGGCAAGGCTAACACTGGGACCGTAGTCAACTTCTCTTTCAAAGTCCGGAAACGGGCTTCACACTCCTCAGTCCAATCAAATGGTATATTCTTCCTGGTCAACTTCGTCAAAGGAGAAGAGATCTTAGCAAAGTCCTGGACAAATCGACGATAGTAACCTGCTAGACCGAGGAAACTGCGAACCTCTGTCACTGTCTTGGGGCTAGGCCAATTCACTACTGCCTCCACTTTAGATGGATCAACTGCCAATCCCTCTCGTGAAATGATATGACCTAAAAATGCCACCTGCTCAAGCCAAAAATCACACTTCGACAACTTAGCAAACAATCGATGTTCTCTCAACAACGACAAGGCTTTTCTCAAGTGCTCCCTATGCTCCTCTGCTGACTTAGAGTATATCAGGATATCATCAATAAACACAACTACGAACTGGTCCAAGAAAGGGGTAAAGATCTGATTCATCAAGGCCATGAATGCTGCAGGTGCATTGGTTAGTCCAAAAGGCATCATGAGGAATTCATAATGTCCATAACGAGTCCTGAAGGCAGTCTTAGGAATGTCGTCTTCTTTGACTCTCAACTGGTGATATCCAGACCTCAAATCAATCTTCGAAAAATATGCTGCACCCTGAAGTTGGTCAAACAATTCATCGATCCTGGGTAGGGGGTACTTGTTCTTTATAGTCACTTTGTTTAGCTGTGGGTAGTCTATGCACATCCGAAAAGTACCATCCTTCTTCTTGACAAACAAGACTGGTGCTCCCCAAGGTGAAACGCTCGGGCGAATGAAACCCTTATCCAAAAGCTCCTGCAATTGCTTCTTCAACTCTGCCAATTTTGCTGGTGCCATGCGATACGGAGAGTTGCTGATCGGTGCCGTGCCGGGAACAAGCTCAATGGCGAACTCCACATCTCGAACCGGGGGCAAGTCTGGCACATCGTCTGGAAAGACATCGGGAAAGTCACAGACCACCTGGATCTCACCTAGCTGCTTCATCTCCTTCTTCGCTGAGATAAAGGCAATGAAGCCTTCACACCCTCGGCGGATCAAGCGATCTGCCTTACACGCCGAGATCACACGTCTGGGGCATCTCTGCTGACTGCCCTCGAAACGGAAGCCTTTGCCTAAATCGAAGAAGATCGTCCTGTTGTAACAGTTAACACAGGCACGATATCGAGCGAGCCAATCCATACCAAGGATCACGTCGAAGTCCAGCATCGACAACAGGATCAAATCAACAGGTAACTGATGACCTGCAATCCGCACGTCGCAATGGGGGTAGTACATACTACACTCCACTCGCTTGTCAACTGGGGTGGATACAACCAGCACATATGGCAACGGCTTAGACGGCTGATGCAACCGCTCGGCGAAACGAGGTGCTACATAAGACCGTGTAGACCCCGAATCGAACAATGCTAATGCCTCGACGCGTGAAATCAAAACAGTACCTTCAACCACCTGTGGATCCTCGGCACTCTCATGGGTAGCAGCATACGCACGGGCTGTCTGGCGAGGCTGTCTCGAGCCTGAACGAGCTGACTGTGACTTGCTCGGAGCTGTAGGTGCACTGGGTCTGCTAGGAACTGCACCGGAAGTAGGACCAGATGGAGCTGCATCGGAGGCTCTATATTGAGGACAATTGGCGATCATATGCTCCCTCGAACCACAGATAAAACAAGCACCTGCCTTCCGCCAACACGCATCAGTCGCGTGGTTCTTGCCATAATGCCCACAAGTCACTCCAGTAGAACTAGAAGTACTCTGCTGGCCTTTGGTCTTCTTCTGTACTTGCCCTCGTGCACTGAAAGGCGGCTATCGCTTGGGCACAACGGCTCTCGCAGCTTGGTGGATGGCCTCGGCAGAATAGGCCCTATCCACTGCATCGTCAAACGTAGCCGGACGCTGAAACGCTATCACGTGATGCATGTACCGGGGGTGCAAACCTTCGACAAACCTGTTCACCTTCCTCTCTTCAGTGCTGATCATGTCCGGAGCAAAATGCGACAACTGCATAAACTTGTTCACGTATTCTGTTACTGTCATCTGCTGCTGACGGAGAGCTAGGAACTCAACCTCCTTGGCTCGAAACACATGAGCCGGGATGAACTTCCTCCTGAACTGTTGCTTGAACATCTCCCACACCGTAGCACTAGGAATATCTCTGTATGAGTCCTTCACGCTTTTCCACCAAGTTTTTGCGACGTCTCTCAACATAGAAGTTGCTAGCCCGACCTTCTGCCGGTTCGTGCACACGACGGTCTCAAAAGCATCCTCTATTTGCTCCAACCACTGTTCTGCCTTCAATGGCTCTTCTGTCCCGAAAAACTCAATTACTCCTCTCTTGCGAAACTTGCCGTAGAGGGCATTCGGGTCACTCTCTCGAGGCTGCAAGATCACCTGTTGGTCTACATGTGACTGAACTGGGGCTTGACTTTGTCGGTCTAACATAGTGGTAACTTGTGCTTGCAAGTTCTGCATTGATTGCGATTGTGCTTGTAGAGACTGAAATAGCATAAGGATGCGTTCATCTGTGTTCTGTGCCTGTGGTGACGGTGCGGATCCGCTTTCATTATTTCCGGCGTTCTGCTGAGAACCGGAACCTGATGCCATCCTGAAAAAGGGAAAAGTCAGACACAAATACAAAACAAGTGCGCCCAACAAGCCCCAAAATCTAGAAAGATCACAAAGAGATAATCGTATCCTCACCACGAGCCTACATGCCTACATGCTTATCATCTAGAACAAGGAATGAGCAAGGAATGCTCTGATACCATACAATACGTATGTCACAACCCGAGCCCAGGGTTCGGGGGTTAGCAAAAGCCAAACCTAATGACACACGTACTCCCGTGCATGCACACGTAGACCGAGTCTAAATGCACACGCACAAGGGAACATTCACACGTGCCAAGCAAGTACGCGGAAGCTGTAAATATCAGAAACATTAAACTAACAGTGCAAGAAAAGGATACCAAGAACAAACTGACATAATTACATATGAAAGTCTTACAAAAAGAACAAAATAATATCTACACTAATGACATGTCATGCCAAATACAAGTCTGAAAATCCACAAAACGAGACTCCAATGATGCATGCCAAGAACGCTCTCCCGTGGAGTGATCACATCCACTCCTCTAGGCCTGATGGGGCCCCGGGGGTCTCATATGGAGTCTGGCCGACCTGCGGGGGTTCGGCAGGGGTGTCTGGGCCTGCAACACCAAAAACAACCGTGAATATGAAGATTCAGCAAAGTATAAACCATAGCAAGTTAACACACGCTGTGTCTAATAGAATAAAGAACATCATGTGATTAAAGAAGGCATTTTCGTATACTAGGCTGTCATGCAAGAAAGAAATATGCTGAGTGAATCAATGAATACATGCTGTGTACATACTAGTGGCGACTACATTACCATATGCTCCCAAAAGAGGGATCTTATAACGTGCAAAGAACACCATTGTCCGGGCCAGGGTACAATGGGTCTCGGTTTCCAGGGGTCCGGTTCCCCAAGACATATCCATACTGCAGCAGGCCATATAAACTATACCAAATTCACCCCGTCGGGATCCTAAGGCTAAGGCTAAGTAGTGCCTGACTATACGGAGTCAATCATGAAAACCCTGAGGAGATCGTGACAACATATCATACGTGCGTATCTGTGAACATATTATACATGCATACTCAAGGTAAAGAACCACAATGTGAATATAACTGAACACAAGTAAACATGTTAGAGAGTTGAGATCACTAATCGAATGCAATATGTTGTGCAACAAATCATGCGAAATCGAATCATCTGTAATGACAAACCAATTCTAATCTAATTATCCGGTGTTTCTAACCGTGCATGATGATGTAGTTTTAAGTTATTCGATGCACCGTTGTCTAGTGTTGCATGGAATCGGGCGGTGCATGAAGTCCCTTAAACCAACACCCATGGGGAGGTGCTTAACATCCGGATAATGAACATGAATGATTCGCAGCCCTCGAGATCATTCACGCGTTGTATCACATTCCGTTAGGCAGGTCTAGGTGCTCTACATTCCATCATGAAGGCCATATCGGTCCTTTCCATTACACCTATCCTTGTTTTCTTTCATTAATCTAATGTGGATACGGCTTAGCCGTGTGTGTGCTACGGCTTAGCCGTGTGTGGTCTACGGCTTAGCCGTGGCTGGGCCGTAGAAAGTATGTCAATTGCTGACTCTCAGTTATTCCAGAAATTGCACCCTGTATTGATCTACGGCTGGGCTACGGCTGAGCTTCGGCTTAGCCGTAGGGCAATCCACGGCTTAGCCGTGCCCTAGCCGTAGAGGAAAACTGGGTTTTTCTCTTCTCTGGACTTTGAGCCGTAGGTGCTATACGGCTTACCCGTACCTGCACGAAGTTAAATTCCTGAAACACATACAGAATGTCTGAAAACTCATCCAATTTGCAATTCTCAAATGGAGATAGACAGGTACTGAATCAATGAGTATCAAATGGGCTGTAAACACATGTTCCCATATCAATTCATGTAAAACCAACCAAATCAAATGCATACCAACATGGGTTCTCAAAGTTATGGTTATACTTGCCTTAAATTGGAATTCAATTGCCCAACTGAAGTTCTTGGATCCAAACACAACCTAACACACATCAAACCACATGCATGCATGAGGATTGGAATGAAATCCACAACACAGACACAACATGCAAATGAGAACCAAGAAGGAAAAGAACTAGAGGGAAGAGATGAGAGAAAGATGGAAGAATGTCCACTCACCTCACATGCAAGGAACCAACCTTCCTCTTGATTGATCGATGCAGGAGAGAATTCAAGTGAAGGTCAAGCGAAGGAGGGAGAACTCCACGTGCAGTTGAGGAAGAAATGGGAGGAGGAACGTGAGTTGGTCGATGAGATGGGTTTATATAAGCAATGGGTTGTTCAATTTACAATAAGGGCCAAGTTAAAATTCTATTTCCAGTTTGAGTCAAATCCGAGTCCAATCGAAGCACACGACCTCGGTTGCAATTGACGTAGTTACGAAAGTTAACGAGCTCAACGAAAGACACGTGTTGACATCAAGATGATGCAAAAATGACCATGTCTTAGAAAAGCTAAAATTACGAAAAAGGGCTTGGTCTACTTAGTCCAGGTCAAACTCAACCCAACTACCTATCCATGACCCGTAACGAAAATAAAACACGAACAAAACACGATTAGCAACGAAAACAAGATTAACTAGCCGATAAACGAGGTCAAGCTGGGTCGGAGTGTTACATCCTCCCCTACTTGAGAATCATTCCGTCCTCAGAATGCACGGTAACTCACTCATACCTGGGAAAACAAATCGGGGTACTGTCGTGCCATCTGCTCTTCTAACTCCCAAGTAGCCTCATCGGGACTGTGATGCTCCCAAAGCACTTTGACCCATCGAATTGTCCTGGTGCGGAGTATCTGCTCTCGGATTCCCACGATACGGAGCGGTCGCTCAACGTATGCAGCACTCGGCTGGATCTGAACCTCGTCGTAACGAATGACATGGGAGGGATCATGGACATATTTCCGAAGCATCGAAACATGAAAAACGTTGTGCACTCCTGAAAACATCTCGGGAAGCTCTAATCGATAGGCCAAATCGCCAATCCGACTCTTGATCTCGAACAGTCTGACATAGCGTGGAGCTAACTTGCCTTTCTGACCGAAACGGATTGTACCCTTCATCGGCGAGACCTTTAGAAAAACCCACTCGCCAACCTGAAACTCTAAGGGTCGTCTGCGGGTGTCTGCATAACTCTTCTGTCTCGACCGAGCAACTTTCAAGTTCTCAATGGCTTTCTGTACCTTCTCCGTAGTCTCGGCAATGATCGTCGGTCCGTGAAAACTGCGAGTTCCAACTTCTTCCCAAAAAACCGGACTCCTACACTTCTTCCCGTACAATGCTTCGTATGGTGCCATCCCAATGCTCTTATGGAAGCTGTTGTTGTAGGCAAACTCGCACAACGATAAGTGAAGATCCCATTATTTCTCGTAGCTCAACACGCTGACTCGCAACATATCCTCTAAAGTCTGGATAGTCCGCTCTGATTGCCCATCCGTCTGTGGGTGGTATGCTGTGCTGAAGCTCAACTTCGTACCCAAAGCCTCTTGGAAAGCTCTCCAGAAAGATGAAACAAAACGGCTGTCACGATCGGATACAATCGACACGGGGGTACCATGGAGCCTGACGATCTCATCCACGAACTTCCTAGCCATCTCTGAAAACGTCATACCCTTCCGGAAAGGAATGAAATGGGCTGACTTCGTCAATCGATCTACAATCACCCAAATGGCGTTGTTCTTCCTGCTCGTCGGCGGTAATCCGGAAACGAAGTCCGTGGTGATGTGTTCCCACTTCCACTGCGGTATATGCAAAGGATGCAACGAGCCTGGCGGTCTCTGATGATCTGCCTTCACCTTCTGACATGTCAAACAGCGAGCAACAAAGCCTGCTACTTCTCTCTTCATGTTGTTCCACCAGAAGCGATCTTTGAGATTCCGAAACATCTTCGTGCTGCCTGGGTGCATCGCGTATCGGGCGTAATGCGCTTCGTTCATCAGTTTCTCCTTGAAATCATCAACTGCTGGCACGCACAACCTACTCCGAAAATAGAGTACACCATCCTCGAGTCTGAAATCGGGTCTGTCTCCAATGTGATCTCGAATGCGCTTCAAGGTTAGATCTTCAAATTGCCTGTCTTTAATCTGCTGAATCATCTCAGGCTGAAACACTGGCGTACTAGCCAAAGTCACGCACTCAGCCACTAGTTTTACTTCAACAGGGAGACCATGGAACTCTAAGAGGAAACTGCTCAATAGCTGCACTGACTCTGCTTTCCGACTGAGCGCATCTGCCACCACATTCCCCTTGCCTGGCTGATATTTGATCGGGAAATCATAATCCTTAATAAGCTCAAGCCATCTCCGCTGTCTCATGTTCAGCTCCTGCTGTGTGAATAAGTACTGCAAACTGTGGTGATCAGAACGAACCTCAAACTGCACACCATACAAATAATGTCTCCACAGCTTCAACGCAAACACGATGGCTGCCAATTCCAAATCATGGGTGGCGTAATTCTTCTCATGTTCTCGCAACTGTCTCGATCCATAAGCAATAACCTTCCCGTGCTGCATCAACACACAACCTAGACCAACTCGAGAAGCGTCTGAATAAACCACGAATCCTTCACTACCATCTGGCAAGGCTAACACTGGGATCGTAGTCAACTTCTCTTTCAAAGTCCGGAAATGGGCTTCACACTCCTCAGTCCAATCAAATGGTATATTCTTCCTGGTCAACTTCGTCAAAGGAGAAGAGATCTTAGCAAAGTCCTGGACAAATCGACGATAGTAACCTGCTAGACCGAGGAAACTGCGAACCTCTGTCACTGTCTTGGGGCTAGGCCAATTCACTACTGCCTCCACTTTAGATGGATCAACTGCCAATCCCTCTCGTGAAATGATATGACCTAAAAATGCCACCTGCTCAAGCCAAAAATCACACTTCGACAACTTAGCAAACAATCGATGTTCTCTCAACAACGACAAGGCTTTTCTCAAGTGCTCCCTATGCTCCTCTGCTGACTTAGAGTATATCAGGATATCATCAATAAACACAACTACGAACTGGTCCAAGAAAGGGGTAAAGATCTGATTCATCAAGGCCATGAATGCTGTAGGTGCATTGGTTAGTCCAAAAGGCATCATGAGGAATTCATAATGTCCATAACGAGTCCTGAAGGCAGTCTTAGGAATGTCGTCTTCTTTGACTCTCAACTGGTGATATCCAGACCTCAAATCAATCTTCGAAAAATATGCTGCACCCTGAAGTTGGTCAAACAATTCATCAATCCTGGGTAGGGGGTACTTGTTCTTGATAGTCACTTTGTTCAGCTGTCGGTAGTCTATGCACATCCGAAAAGTACCATCCTTCTTCTTGACAAACAAGACTGGTGCTCCCCAAGGTGAAACGCTCAGGCGAATGAAACCCTTATCCAAAAGCTCCTGCAATTGCTTCTTCAACTCTGCCAATTCTGCTGGTGCCATGCGATACGGAGCCTTGCTGATCGGTGCCGTGCCGGGAACAAGCTCAATGGCGAACTCCACATCTCGAACCGGGGGCAAGTCTGGCACATCGTCTGGAAAGACATCGGGAAAGTCACAGACCACCTGGATCTCACCTAGCTGCTTCATCTCCTTCTTCGCTGAGATAAAGGCAATGAAGCCTTCACACCCTCGGCGGATCAAGCGATCTGCCTTACACGCCGAGATCACACGTCTGGGGCATCTCTGCTGACTGCCCTCGAAACGGAAGCCTTTGCCTAAATCGAAGAAGATCGTCCTGTTGTAACAGTTAACACAGGCACGATATCGAGCGAGCCAATCCATACCAAGGATCACGTCGAAGTCCAGCATCGACAACAGGATCAAATCAACAGGTAATTGATGACCTGCAATCTGCACGTCGCAATGGGGGTAGTACATACTACACTCCACTCGCTTGTCAACTGGGGTGGATACAACCAGCACATATGGCAACGGCTTAGACGGCTGATGCAACCGCTCGGCGAAACGAGGTGCTACATAAGACCGTGTAGACCCCGAATCGAACAATGCTAATGCCTCGACGCGTGAAATCAAAACAGTACCTTCAACCACCTGTGGATCCTCGGCACTCTCATGGGTAGCAGCATACGCACGGGCTGTCTGGCGAGGCTGTCTCGAGCCTGAACGAGCTGACTGTGACTTGCTCGGAGCTGTAGGTGCACTGGGTCTGCTAGGAACTGCACCGGAAGTAGGACCAGATGGAGCTGCATCGGAGGCTCTATATCGAGGACAATTGGCGATCATATGCTCCCTCGAACCACAGATAAAACAAGCACCTGCCTTCCGCCAACACGCATCAGTCGCGTGGTTCTTGCCACAATGCCCACAAGTCACTCCAGTAGAACTAGAAGTACGCTGCTGGCCTTTGGTCTTCTTCTGTACTTGCCCTCGTGCACTGAAAGGCGGCTGCCGCTTGGGCTCAACGGCTCTCGCAGCTTGGTGGATGGCCTCGGCAGAATAGGCCCTATCCACTGCATCGTCAAACGTAGCCGGACGCTGAAACGCTGTCACGTGATGCATGTACTAGGGGTGCAAACCTTCGACAAACCTGTTCACCTTCCTCTCTTCAGTGCTGATCATGTCCGGAGCAAAATGCGACAATTGCATAAACTTGTTCACGTATTCTGTTACTGTCATCTGCTGCTGACGGAGAGCTAGGAACTCAACCTCCTTGGCTCGAAACACATGAGCCGGGATGAACTTCCTCCTGAACTGTTGCTTGAACATCTCCCACACCGTAGCACTAGGAATATCTCTGTAGGAGTCCTTCACGCTTTTCCACCAAGTTTTTGCGACGTCTCTCAACATAGAAGTTGCTAGCCCGACCTTCTGCCGGTTCGTGCACACGACGGTCTCAAAAGCATCCTCTGTTTGCTCCAACCACTGTTCTGCCTTCAATGGCTCTTCTGTCCCGAAAAACTCAATTACTCCTCGCTTGCGAAACTTGCCGTAGAGGGCATTCGGGTCACTCTCTCGAGGCTGCAAGATCACCTGTTGGTCTACATGTGACTGAACTGGGGCTTGACTTTGTTGGTCTAACATAGTGGTAACTTGTGCTTGCAAGTTCTGCATTGATTGCGATTGTGCTTGTAGAGACTGAAATAGCATAAGGATGCGTTCATCTGTGTTCTGTGCCTGTGGTGACGGTGCGGATCCGCTTTCATTATTTCCGGCGTTCTGCTGAGAACCGGAACCTGATGCCATCCTGAAAAAGGGAAAAGTCAGACACAAATACAAAACAAGTGCGCCCAACAAGCCCCAAAATCTAGAAAGATCACAAAGAGATAATCGTATCCTCACCACGAGCCTACATGCCTACATGCTTATCATCTAGAACAAGGAATGAGCAAGGAATGCTCTGATACCATACAATACGTATGTCACAACCCGAGCCCAGGGTTCGGGGGTTAGCAAAAGCCAAACCTAATGACACACGTACTCCCGTGCATGCACACGTAGACCGAGTCTAAATGCACACGCACAAGGGAACATTCACACGTGCCAAGCAAGTACGCGGAAGCTGTAAATATCAGAAACATTAAACTAACAGTGCAAGAAAAGGATACCAAGAACAAACCGACATAATTACATATGAAAGTCTTACAAAAAGAACAAAATAATATCTACACTAATGACATGTCATGCCAAATACAAGTCTGAAAATCCACAAAACGAGACTCCAATGATGCATGCCAAGAACGCTCTCCCGTGGAGTGATCACATCCACTCCTCTAGGCCTGATGGGGCCCCGGGGGTCTCATCTGGAGTCTGGCCGACCTGCGGGGGTTCGGCAGGGGTATCTGGGCCTGCAACACCAAAAACAACCGTGAATATGAAGATTCAGCAAAGTATAAACCATAGCAAGTTAACACACGCTGTGTCTAATAGAATAAAGAACATCATGTGATTAAAGAAGGCATTTTCGTATACTAGGCTGTCATGCAAGAAAGAAATATGCTGAGTGAATCAATGAATACATGCTGTGTACATACTAGTGGCGACTACATTACCATATGCTCCCAAAAGAGGGATCTTATAACGTGCAAAGAACACCATTGTCCGGGCCAGGGTACAATGGGTCTCGGTTTCCTGGGGTCCGGTTCCCCAAGACATATCCATACTGCAGCAGGCCATATAAACTATACCAAATTCACCCCGTCGGGATCCTAAGGCTGAGGCTAAGTAGTGCCTGACTATACGGAGTCAATCATGAAAACCCTGAGGAGATCGTGACAACATATCATACGTGCGTATCTGTGAACATATTATACATGCATACTCAAGGTAAAGAACCACAATGTGAATATAACTGAACACAAGTAAACATGTTAGAGAGTTGAGATCACTAATCGAATGCAATATGTTGTGCAACAAATCATGCGAAATCGAATCATCTGTAATGACAAACCAATTCTAATCTAATTATCCGGTGTTTCTAACCGTGCATGATGATGTAGTTTTAAGTTATTCGATGCACCGTTGTCTAGTGTTGCATGGAATCGGGCGGTGCATGAAGTCCCTTAAACCAACACCCATGGGGAGGTGCTTAACATCCGGATAATGAACATGAATGATTCGCAGCCCTCGAGATCATTCACGCGTTGTATCACATTCCGTTAGGCAGGTCTAGGTGCTCTACATTCCATCATGAAGGCCATATCGGTCCTTTCCATTACACCTATCCTTGTTTTCTTTCATTAATCTAATGTGGATACGGCTTAGCCGTGTGTGTGCTACGGCTTAGCCGTGTGTGGTCTACGGCTTAGCCGTGGCTGGGCCGTAGAAAGTATGTCAATTGCTGACTCTCAGTTATTCCAGAAATTGCACCCTGTATTGATCTACGGCTGGGCCACGGCTGAGCTTCGGCTTAGCCGTAGGGCAATCCACGGCTTAGCCGTGCCCTAGCCGTAGAGGAAAACTGGGTTTTTCTCTTCTCTGGACTTTGAGCCGTAGGTGCTATACGGCTTAGCCGTACCTGCACGAAGTTAAATTCCTGAAACACATACAGAATGTCTGAAAACTCATCCAATTTGCAATTCTCAAATGGAGATAGACAAGTACTGAATCAATGAGTATCAAATGGGCTGTAAACACATGTTCCCATATCAATTCATGTAAAACCAACCAAATCAAATGCATACCAACATGGGTTCTCAAAGTTATGGTTATACTTGTCTTAAATTGGAATTCAATTGCCCAACTGAAGTTCTTGGATCCAAACACAACCTAACACACATCAAACCACATGCATGCATGAGGATTGGAATGAAATCCACAACACAGACACAACATGCAAATGAGAACCAAGAAGGAGAAGAACTAGAGGGAAGAGATGAGAGAAAGATGGAAGAATGTCCACTCACCTCACATGCAAGGAACCAACCTTCCTCTTGATTGATCGATGGAGGAGAGAATTCAAGTGAAGGTCAAGCGAAGGAGGGAGAACTCCACGTGCAGTTGAGGAAGAAATGGGAGGAGGAACGTGAGTTGGTCGATGAGATGGGTTTATATAAGCAATGGGTTGTTCAATTTACAATAAGGGCCAAGTTAAAATTCTATTTCCAGTTTGAGTCAAATCCGAGTCCAATCGAAGCACACGACCTCGGTTGTAATTGTCGTAGTTACGAAAGTTAACGAGCTCAACGAAAGACACGTGTTGACATCAAGATGATGCAAAAATGACCATGTCTTAGAAAAGCTAAAATTACGAAAAAGGGCTTGGTCTACTTAGTCCAGGTCAAACTCAACCCAACTACCTATCCATGACCCGTAACGAAAATAAAACACGAACAAAACACGATTAGCAACGAAAACAAGATTAACTAGCCGATAAACGAGGTCAAGCTGGGTCGGAGTGTTACATCCTCCCCTACTTGAGAATCATTCCGTCCTCGGAATGCACGGTAACTCACTCATACCTGGGAAAACAAATCGGGGTACTGTCGTGCCATCTGCTCTTCTAACTCCCAAGTAGCCTCATCGGGACTGTGATGCTCCCAAAGCACTTTGACCCATCGAATTGTCCTGGTGCGGAGTATCTGCTCTCGGATTCCCACGATACGGAGCGGTCGCTCAACGTATGCAGCACTCGGCTGGATCTGAACCTCGTCGTAACGAATGACATGGGAGGGATCATGGACATATTTCCGAAGCATCGAAACATGAAAAACGTTGTGCACTCCTGAAAACATCTCGGGAAGCTCTAATCGATAGGCCAAATCACCAATCCGACTCTTGATCTCGAACAGTTTGACATAGCGTGGAGCTAACTTGCCTTTCTGACCGAAACGGATTGTACCCTTCATCGGCGAGACCTTCAGAAAAACCCACTCGCCAACCTGAAACTCTAAGGGTCGTCTGCGGGTGTCTGCATAACTCTTCTGTCTCGACCGAGCAACTTTCAAGTTCTCAATGGCTTTCTGTACCTTCTCCGTAGTCTCGGCAATGATCGTCGGTCCGTGAAAACTGCGAGTTCCAACTTCTTCCCAACAAACCGGACTCCTACACTTCTTCCCGTACAATGCTTCGTATGGTGCCATCCCAATGCTCTCATGGAAGCTGTTGTTGTAGGCAAACTCGCACAACGATAAGTGAAGATCCCATTATTTCTCGTAGCTCAACACGCTGACTCGCAACATATCCTCTAAAGTCTGGATAGTCCGCTCTGATTGCCCATCCGTCTGTGGGTGGTATGCTGTGCTGAAGCTCAACTTCGTACCCAAAGCCTCTTGGAAAGCTCTCCAGAAAGATGAAACAAAACGGCTGTCACGATCGGATACAATCGACACGGGGGTACCATGGAGCCTGACGATCTCATCCACGAACTTCCTAGCCATCTCTGAAAACGTCATACCCTTCCGGAAAGGAATGAAATGGGCTGACTTCGTCAATCGATCTACAATCACCCAAATGGCGTTGTTCTTCCTGCTCGTCGGCGGTAATCCGGAAACGAAGTCCGTGGTGATGTGTTCCCACTTCCACTGCGGTATATGCAAAGGATGCAACGAGCCCGGCGGTCTTTGATGATCTGCCTTCACCTTCTGACATGTCAAACAGCGAGCAACAAAGCCTGCTACTTCTCTCTTCATGTTGTTCCACCAGAAGCGATCTTTGAGATTCTGAAACATCTTCGTGCTGCCTGGGTGCATCGCGTATCGGGCGTAATGCGCTTCGTTCATCAGTTTCTCCTTGAAATCATCAACTGCTGGCATGCACAACCTACTCCGAAAATAGAGTACACCATCCTCGAGTCTGAAATCGGGTCTGTCTCCAATGTGATCTCGAATGCGCTTCAAGGTTAGATCTTCAAATTGCCTGTCTTTAATCTGCTGAATCATCTCAGGCTGAAACACTGGCGTACTAGCCAAAGTCACGCACTCAGCCACTAGTTTTACTTCAACAGGGAGACCATGGAACTCTAAGAGGAAACTGCTCAATAGCTGCACTGACTCTGCTTTCCGACTGAGCGCATCTGCCACCACATTCCCCTTGCCTTGCTGATATTTGATCGGGAAATCATAATCCTTAATAAGCTCAAGCCATCTCCGCGGTCTCATGTTCAGCTCCTGCTGTGTGAATAAGTACTGCAAACTGTGGTGATCAGAACGAACCTCAAACTGCACACCATACAAATAATGTCTCCACAGCTTCAACACAAACACGATGGCTGCCAATTCCAAATCATGGGTGGCGTAATTCTTCTCATGTTCTCGCAACTGTCTCGATCCATAAGCAATAACCTTCCCGTGCTGCATCAACACACAACCTAGACCAACTCGAGAAGCGTCTGAATAAACCACGAATCCTTCACTACCATCTGGCAAGGCTAACACTGGGATCGTAGTCAACTTCTCTTTCAAAGTCCGGAAATGGGCTTCACACTCCTCAGTCCAATCAAATGGTATATTCTTCCTGGTCAACTTCGTCAAAGGAGAAGAGATCTTAGCAAAGTCCTGGACAAATCGACGATAGTAACCTGCTAGACCGAGGAAACTGCGAACCTCTGTCACTGTCTTGGGGCTAGGCCAATTCACTACTGCCTCCACTTTAGATGGATCAACTGCTAATCCCTCTCGTGAAATGATATGACCTAAAAATGCCACCTGCTCAAGCCAAAAATCACACTTCGACAACTTAGCAAACAATCGATGTTCTCTCAACAACGACAAGGCTTTTTTCAAGTGCTCCCTATGCTCCTCTGCTGACTTAGAGTATATCAGGATATCATCAATAAACACAACTACGAACTGGTCCAAGAAAGGGGTAAAGATCTGATTCATCAAGGCCATGAACGTTGCAGGTGCATTGGTTAGTCCAAAAGGCATCACGAGGAATTCATAATGTCCATAACGAGTCCTGAAGGCAGTCTTAGGAATGTCGTCTTCTTTGACTCTCAACTGGTGATATCCAGACCTCAAATCAATCTTCGAAAAATATGCTGCACCCTGAAGTTGGTCAAACAATTCATCGATCCTGGGTAGGGGGTACTTGTTCTTGATAGTCACTTTGTTCAGCTGTCGGTAGTCTATGCACATCCAAAAAGTACCATCCTTCTTCTTGACAAACAAGACTGGTGCTCCCCAAGGTGAAACGCTCGGGCGAATGAAACCCTTATCCAAAAGCTCCTGCAATTGCTTCTTCAACTCTGCCAATTCTGCTGGTGCCATGCGATACGGAGCCTTGCTGATCGGTGCCGTGCCGGGAACAAGCTCAATGGCGAACTCCACATCTCGAACCGGGGGCAAGTCTGGCACATCGTCTGGAAAGACATCGGGAAAGTCACAGACCACCTGGATCTCACCTAGCTGCTTCATCTCCTTCTTCGCTGAGATAAAGGCAATGAAGCCTTCACACCCTCGGCGGATCAAGCGATCTGCCTTACACGCCGAGATCACACGTCTGGGGCATCTCTGCTGACTGCCCTCGAAACGGAAGCCTTTGCCTAAATCGAAGAAGATCGTCCTGTTGTAACAGTTAACACAGGCACGATATCGAGCGAGCCAATCCATACCAAGGATCACGTCGAAGTCCAGCATCGACAACAGGATCAAATCAACAGGTAACTGATGACCTGCAATCTGCACGTCGCAATGGGGGTAGTACATACTACACTCCACTCGCTTGTCAACTGGGGTGGATACAACCAGCACATATGGCAACGGCTTAGACGGCTGATGCAACCGCTCGGCGAAACGAGGTGCTACATAAGACCGTGTAGACCCCGAATCGAACAATGCTAATGCCTCGACGCGTGAAATCAAAACAGTACCTTCAACCACCTGTGGATCCTCGGCACTCTCATGGGTAGCAGCATACGCACGGGCTGTCTGGCGAGGCTGTCTCGAGCCTGAACGAGCTGACTGTGACTTGCTCGGAGCTGTAGGTGCACTGGGTATGCTAGGAACTGCACCGGAAGTAGGACCAGATGGAGCTGCATCGGAGGCTCTATATCGAGGACAATTGGCGATCATATGCTCCCTCGAACCACAGATAAAACAAGCACCTGCCTTCCGCCAACACGCATCAGTCGCGTGGTTCTTGCCACAATGCCCACAAGTCACTCCAGTAGAACTAGAAGTACTCTGCTGGCCTTTGGTCTTCTTCTGTACTTGCCCTCGTGCACTGAAAGGCGGCTGTCGCTTGGGCTCAACGGCTCTCGCAGCTTGGTGGATGGCCTCGGCAGAATAGGCCCTATCCACTGCATCGTCAAACGTAGCCGGACGCTGAAACGCTGTCACGTGATGCATGTACTAGGGGTGCAAACCTTCGACAAACCTGTTCACCTTCCTCTCTTCAGTGCTGATCATGTCCGGAGCAAAATGCGACAACTGCATAAACTTGTTCACGTATTCTGTTACTGTCATCTGCTGCTGACGGAGAGCTAGGAACTCAACCTCCTTGGCTCGAAACACATGAGCCGGGATGAACTTCCTCCTGAACTGTTGCTTGAACATCTCCCACACCGTAGCACTAGGAATATCTCTGTAGGAGTCCTTCACGCTTTTCCACCAAGTTTTTGCGACGTCTCTCAACATAGAAGTTGCTAGCCCGACCTTCTGCCGGTTCGTGCACACGACGGTCTCAAAAGCATCCTCTGTTTGCTCCAACCACTGTTCTGCCTTCAATGGCTCTTCTGTCCCGAAAAACTCAATTACTCCTCGCTTGCGAAACTTGCCGTAGAGGGCATTCGGGTCACTCTCTCGAGGCTGCAAGATCACCTGTTGGTCTACATGTGACTGAACTGGGGCTTGACTTTGTTGGTCTAACATAGTGGTAACTTGTGCTTGCAAGTTCTGCATTGATTGCGATTGTGCTTGTAGAGACTGAAATAGCATAAGGATGCGTTCATCTGTGTTCTGTGCCTGTGGTGACGGTGCGGATCCGCTTTCATTATTTCCGGCGTTCTGCTGAGAACCGGAACCTGATGCCATCCTGAAAAAGGGAAAAGTCAGACACAAATACAAAACAAGTGCGCCCAACAAGCCCCAAAATCTAGAAAGATCACAAAGAGATAATCGTATCCTCACCACGAGCCTACATGCCTACATGCTTATCATCTAGAACAAGGAATGAGCAAGGAATGCTCTGATACCATACAATACGTATGTCACAACCCGAGCCCAGGGTTCGGGGGTTAGCAAAAGCCAAACCTAATGACACACGTACTCCCGTGCATGCACACGTAGACCGAGTCTAAATGCACACGCACAAGGGAACATTCACACGTGCCAAGCAAGTACGCGGAAGCTGTAAATATCAGAAACATTAAACTAACAGTGCAAGAAAAGGATACCAAGAACAAACTGACATAATTACATATGAAAGTCTTACAAAAAGAACAAAATAATATCTACACTAATGACATGTCATGCCAAATACAAGTCTGAAAATCCACAAAACGAGACTCCAATGATGCATGCCAAGAACGCTCTCCCGTGGAGTGATCACATCCACTCCTCTAGGCCTGATGGGGCCCCGGGGGTCTCATCTGGAGTCTGGCCGACCTGCGGGGGTTCGGCAGGGGTATCTGGGCCTGCAACACCAAAAACAACCGTGAATATGAAGATTCAGCAAAGTATAAACCATAGCAAGTTAACACACGCTGTGTCTAATAGAATAAAGAACATCATGTGATTAAAGAAGGCATTTTCGTATACTAGGCTGTCATGCAAGAAAGAAATATGCTGAGTGAATCAATGAATACATGCTGTGTACATACTAGTGGCGACTACATTACCATATGCTCCCAAAAGAGGGATCTTATAACGTGCAAAGAACACCATTGTCCGGGCCAGGGTACAATGGGTCTCGGTTTCCTGGGGTCCGGTTCCCCAAGACATATCCATACTGCAGCAGGCCATATAAACTATACCAAATTCACCCCGTCGGGATCCTAAGGCTGAGGCTAAGTAGTGCCTGACTATACGGAGTCAATCATGAAAACCCTGAGGAGATCGTGACAACATATCATACGTGCGTATCTGTGAACATATTATACATGCATACTCAAGGTAAAGAACCACAATGTGAATATAACTGAACACAAGTAAACATGTTAGAGAGTTGAGATCACTAATCGAATGCAATATGTTGTGCAACAAATCATGCGAAATCGAATCATCTGTAATGACAAACCAATTCTAATCTAATTATCCGGTGTTTCTAACCGTGCATGATGATGTAGTTTTAAGTTATTCGATGCACCGTTGTCTAGTGTTGCATGGAATCGGGCGGTGCATGAAGTCCCTTAAACCAACACCCATGGGGAGGTGCTTAACATCCGGATAATGAACATGAATGATTCGCAGCCCTCGAGATCATTCACGCGTTGTATCACATTCCGTTAGGCAGGTCTAGGTGCTCTACATTCCATCATGAAGGCCATATCGGTCCTTTCCATTACACCTATCCTTGTTTTCTTTCATTAATCTAATGTGGATACGGCTTAGCCGTGTGTGTGCTACGGCTTAGCCGTGTGTGGTCTACGGCTTAGCCGTGGCTGGGCCGTAGAAAGTATGTCAATTGCTGACTCTCAGTTATTCCAGAAATTGCACCCTGTATTGATCTACGGCTGGGCCACGGCTGAGCTTCGGCTTAGCCGTAGGGCAATCCACGGCTTAGCCGTGCCCTAGCCGTAGAGGAAAACTGGGTTTTTCTCTTCTCTGGACTTTGAGCCGTAGGTGCTATACGGCTTAGCCGTACCTGCACGAAGTTAAATTCCTGAAACACATACAGAATGTCTGAAAACTCATCCAATTTGCAATTCTCAAATGGAGATAGACAAGTACTGAATCAATGAGTATCAAATGGGCTGTAAACACATGTTCCCATATCAATTCATGTAAAACCAACCAAATCAAATGCATACCAACATGGGTTCTCAAAGTTATGGTTATACTTGTCTTAAATTGGAATTCAATTGCCCAACTGAAGTTCTTGGATCCAAACACAACCTAACACACATCAAACCACATGCATGCATGAGGATTGGAATGAAATCCACAACACAGACACAACATGCAAATGAGAACCAAGAAGGAGAAGAACTAGAGGGAAGAGATGAGAGAAAGATGGAAGAATGTCCACTCACCTCACATGCAAGGAACCAACCTTCCTCTTGATTGATCGATGGAGGAGAGAATTCAAGTGAAGGTCAAGCGAAGGAGGGAGAACTCCACGTGCAGTTGAGGAAGAAATGGGAGGAGGAACGTGAGTTGGTCGATGAGATGGGTTTATATAAGCAATGGGTTGTTCAATTTACAATAAGGGCCAAGTTAAAATTCTATTTCCAGTTTGAGTCAAATCCGAGTCCAATCGAAGCACACGACCTCGGTTGTAATTGTCGTAGTTACGAAAGTTAACGAGCTCAACGAAAGACACGTGTTGACATCAAGATGATGCAAAAATGACCATGTCTTAGAAAAGCTAAAATTACGAAAAAGGGCTTGGTCTACTTAGTCCAGGTCAAACTCAACCCAACTACCTATCCATGACCCGTAACGAAAATAAAACACGAACAAAACACGATTAGCAACGAAAACAAGATTAACTAGCCGATAAACGAGGTCAAGCTGGGTCGGAGTGTTACATCCTCCCCTACTTGAGAATCATTCCGTCCTCGGAATGCACGGTAACTCACTCATACCTGGGAAAACAAATCGGGGTACTGTCGTGCCATCTGCTCTTCTAACTCCCAAGTAGCCTCATCGGGACTGTGATGCTCCCAAAGCACTTTGACCCATCGAATTGTCCTGGTGCGGAGTATCTGCTCTCGGATTCCCACGATACGGAGCGGTCGCTCAACGTATGCAGCACTCGGCTGGATCTGAACCTCGTCGTAACGAATGACATGGGAGGGATCATGGACATATTTCCGAAGCATCGAAACATGAAAAACGTTGTGCACTCCTGAAAACATCTCGGGAAGCTCTAATCGATAGGCCAAATCACCAATCCGACTCTTGATCTCGAACAGTTTGACATAGCGTGGAGCTAACTTGCCTTTCTGACCGAAACGGATTGTACCCTTCATCGGCGAGACCTTCAGAAAAACCCACTCGCCAACCTGAAACTCTAAGGGTCGTCTGCGGGTGTCTGCATAACTCTTCTGTCTCGACCGAGCAACTTTCAAGTTCTCAATGGCTTTCTGTACCTTCTCCGTAGTCTCGGCAATGATCGTCGGTCCGTGAAAACTGCGAGTTCCAACTTCTTCCCAACAAACCGGACTCCTACACTTCTTCCCGTACAATGCTTCGTATGGTGCCATCCCAATGCTCTCATGGAAGCTGTTGTTGTAGGCAAACTCGCACAACGATAAGTGAAGATCCCATTATTTCTCGTAGCTCAACACGCTGACTCGCAACATATCCTCTAAAGTCTGGATAGTCCGCTCTGATTGCCCATCCGTCTGTGGGTGGTATGCTGTGCTGAAGCTCAACTTCGTACCCAAAGCCTCTTGGAAAGCTCTCCAGAAAGATGAAACAAAACGGCTGTCACGATCGGATACAATCGACACGGGGGTACCATGGAGCCTGACGATCTCATCCACGAACTTCCTAGCCATCTCTGAAAACGTCATACCCTTCCGGAAAGGAATGAAATGGGCTGACTTCGTCAATCGATCTACAATCACCCAAATGGCGTTGTTCTTCCTGCTCGTCGGCGGTAATCCGGAAACGAAGTCCGTGGTGATGTGTTCCCACTTCCACTGCGGTATATGCAAAGGATGCAACGAGCCCGGCGGTCTTTGATGATCTGCCTTCACCTTCTGACATGTCAAACAGCGAGCAACAAAGCCTGCTACTTCTCTCTTCATGTTGTTCCACCAGAAGCGATCTTTGAGATTCTGAAACATCTTCGTGCTGCCTGGGTGCATCGCGTATCGGGCGTAATGCGCTTCGTTCATCAGTTTCTCCTTGAAATCATCAACTGCTGGCATGCACAACCTACTCCGAAAATAGAGTACACCATCCTCGAGTCTGAAATCGGGTCTGTCTCCAATGTGATCTCGAATGCGCTTCAAGGTTAGATCTTCAAATTGCCTGTCTTTAATCTGCTGAATCATCTCAGGCTGAAACACTGGCGTACTAGCCAAAGTCACGCACTCAGCCACTAGTTTTACTTCAACAGGGAGACCATGGAACTCTAAGAGGAAACTGCTCAATAGCTGCACTGACTCTGCTTTCCGACTGAGCGCATCTGCCACCACATTCCCCTTGCCTTGCTGATATTTGATCGGGAAATCATAATCCTTAATAAGCTCAAGCCATCTCCGCGGTCTCATGTTCAGCTCCTGCTGTGTGAATAAGTACTGCAAACTGTGGTGATCAGAACGAACCTCAAACTGCACACCATACAAATAATGTCTCCACAGCTTCAACACAAACACGATGGCTGCCAATTCCAAATCATGGGTGGCGTAATTCTTCTCATGTTCTCGCAACTGTCTCGATCCATAAGCAATAACCTTCCCGTGCTGCATCAACACACAACCTAGACCAACTCGAGAAGCGTCTGAATAAACCACGAATCCTTCACTACCATCTGGCAAGGCTAACACTGGGATCGTAGTCAACTTCTCTTTCAAAGTCCGGAAATGGGCTTCACACTCCTCAGTCCAATCAAATGGTATATTCTTCCTGGTCAACTTCGTCAAAGGAGAAGAGATCTTAGCAAAGTCCTGGACAAATCGACGATAGTAACCTGCTAGACCGAGGAAACTGCGAACCTCTGTCACTGTCTTGGGGCTAGGCCAATTCACTACTGCCTCCACTTTAGATGGATCAACTGCTAATCCCTCTCGTGAAATGATATGACCTAAAAATGCCACCTGCTCAAGCCAAAAATCACACTTCGACAACTTAGCAAACAATCGATGTTCTCTCAACAACGACAAGGCTTTTTTCAAGTGCTCCCTATGCTCCTCTGCTGACTTAGAGTATATCAGGATATCATCAATAAACACAACTACGAACTGGTCCAAGAAAGGGGTAAAGATCTGATTCATCAAGGCCATGAACGTTGCAGGTGCATTGGTTAGTCCAAAAGGCATCACGAGGAATTCATAATGTCCATAACGAGTCCTGAAGGCAGTCTTAGGAATGTCGTCTTCTTTGACTCTCAACTGGTGATATCCAGACCTCAAATCAATCTTCGAAAAATATGCTGCACCCTGAAGTTGGTCAAACAATTCATCGATCCTGGGTAGGGGGTACTTGTTCTTGATAGTCACTTTGTTCAGCTGTCGGTAGTCTATGCACATCCAAAAAGTACCATCCTTCTTCTTGACAAACAAGACTGGTGCTCCCCAAGGTGAAACGCTCGGGCGAATGAAACCCTTATCCAAAAGCTCCTGCAATTGCTTCTTCAACTCTGCCAATTCTGCTGGTGCCATGCGATACGGAGCCTTGCTGATCGGTGCCGTGCCGGGAACAAGCTCAATGGCGAACTCCACATCTCGAACCGGGGGCAAGTCTGGCACATCGTCTGGAAAGACATCGGGAAAGTCACAGACCACCTGGATCTCACCTAGCTGCTTCATCTCCTTCTTCGCTGAGATAAAGGCAATGAAGCCTTCACACCCTCGGCGGATCAAGCGATCTGCCTTACACGCCGAGATCACACGTCTGGGGCATCTCTGCTGACTGCCCTCGAAACGGAAGCCTTTGCCTAAATCGAAGAAGATCGTCCTGTTGTAACAGTTAACACAGGCACGATATCGAGCGAGCCAATCCATACCAAGGATCACGTCGAAGTCCAGCATCGACAACAGGATCAAATCAACAGGTAACTGATGACCTGCAATCTGCACGTCGCAATGGGGGTAGTACATACTACACTCCACTCGCTTGTCAACTGGGGTGGATACAACCAGCACATATGGCAACGGCTTAGACGGCTGATGCAACCGCTCGGCGAAACGAGGTGCTACATAAGACCGTGTAGACCCCGAATCGAACAATGCTAATGCCTCGACGCGTGAAATCAAAACAGTACCTTCAACCACCTGTGGATCCTCGGCACTCTCATGGGTAGCAGCATACGCACGGGCTGTCTGGCGAGGCTGTCTCGAGCCTGAACGAGCTGACTGTGACTTGCTCGGAGCTGTAGGTGCACTGGGTATGCTAGGAACTGCACCGGAAGTAGGACCAGATGGAGCTGCATCGGAGGCTCTATATCGAGGACAATTGGCGATCATATGCTCCCTCGAACCACAGATAAAACAAGCACCTGCCTTCCGCCAACACGCATCAGTCGCGTGGTTCTTGCCACAATGCCCACAAGTCACTCCAGTAGAACTAGAAGTACTCTGCTGGCCTTTGGTCTTCTTCTGTACTTGCCCTCGTGCACTGAAAGGCGGCTGTCGCTTGGGCTCAACGGCTCTCGCAGCTTGGTGGATGGCCTCGGCAGAATAGGCCCTATCCACTGCATCGTCAAACGTAGCCGGACGCTGAAACGCTGTCACGTGATGCATGTACTAGGGGTGCAAACCTTCGACAAACCTGTTCACCTTCCTCTCTTCAGTGCTGATCATGTCCGGAGCAAAATGCGACAACTGCATAAACTTGTTCACGTATTCTGTTACTGTCATCTGCTGCTGACGGAGAGCTAGGAACTCAACCTCCTTGGCTCGAAACACATGAGCCGGGATGAACTTCCTCCTGAACTGTTGCTTGAACATCTCCCACACCGTAGCACTAGGAATATCTCTGTAGGAGTCCTTCACGCTTTTCCACCAAGTTTTTGCGACGTCTCTCAACATAGAAGTTGCTAGCCCGACCTTCTGCCGGTTCGTGCACACGACGGTCTCAAAAGCATCCTCTGTTTGCTCCAACCACTGTTCTGCCTTCAATGGCTCTTCTGTCCCGAAAAACTCAATTACTCCTCGCTTGCGAAACTTGCCGTAGAGGGCATTCGGGTCACTCTCTCGAGGCTGCAAGATCACCTGTTGGTCTACATGTGACTGAACTGGGGCTTGACTTTGTTGGTCTAACATAGTGGTAACTTGTGCTTGCAAGTTCTGCATTGATTGCGATTGTGCTTGTAGAGACTGAAATAGCATAAGGATGCGTTCATCTGTGTTCTGTGCCTGTGGTGACGGTGCGGATCCGCTTTCATTATTTCCGGCGTTCTGCTGAGAACCGGAACCTGATGCCATCCTGAAAAAGGGAAAAGTCAGACACAAATACAAAACAAGTGCGCCCAACAAGCCCCAAAATCTAGAAAGATCACAAAGAGATAATCGTATCCTCACCACGAGCCTACATGCCTACATGCTTATCATCTAGAACAAGGAATGAGCAAGGAATGCTCTGATACCATACAATACGTATGTCACAACCCGAGCCCAGGGTTCGGGGGTTAGCAAAAGCCAAACCTAATGACACACGTACTCCCGTGCATGCACACGTAGACCGAGTCTAAATGCACACGCACAAGGGAACATTCACACGTGCCAAGCAAGTACGCGGAAGCTGTAAATATCAGAAACATTAAACTAACAGTGCAAGAAAAGGATACCAAGAACAAACTGACATAATTACATATGAAAGTCTTACAAAAAGAACAAAATAATATCTACACTAATGACATGTCATGCCAAATACAAGTCTGAAAATCCACAAAACGAGACTCCAATGATGCATGCCAAGAACGCTCTCCCGTGGAGTGATCACATCCACTCCTCTAGGCCTGATGGGGCCCCGGGGGTCTCATCTGGAGTCTGGCCGACCTGCGGGGGTTCGGCAGGGGTATCTGGGCCTGCAACACCAAAAACAACCGTGAATATGAAGATTCAGCAAAGTATAAACCATAGCAAGTTAACACACGCTGTGTCTAATAGAATAAAGAACATCATGTGATTAAAGAAGGCATTTTCGTATACTAGGCTGTCATGCAAGAAAGAAATATGCTGAGTGAATCAATGAATACATGCTGTGTACATACTAGTGGCGACTACATTACCATATGCTCCCAAAAGAGGGATCTTATAACGTGCAAAGAACACCATTGTCCGGGCCAGGGTACAATGGGTCTCGGTTTCCTGGGGTCCGGTTCCCCAAGACATATCCATACTGCAGCAGGCCATATAAACTATACCAAATTCACCCCGTCGGGATCCTAAGGCTGAGGCTAAGTAGTGCCTGACTATACGGAGTCAATCATGAAAACCCTGAGGAGATCGTGACAACATATCATACGTGCGTATCTGTGAACATATTATACATGCATACTCAAGGTAAAGAACCACAATGTGAATATAACTGAACACAAGTAAACATGTTAGAGAGTTGAGATCACTAATCGAATGCAATATGTTGTGCAACAAATCATGCGAAATCGAATCATCTGTAATGACAAACCAATTCTAATCTAATTATCCGGTGTTTCTAACCGTGCATGATGATGTAGTTTTAAGTTATTCGATGCACCGTTGTCTAGTGTTGCATGGAATCGGGCGGTGCATGAAGTCCCTTAAACCAACACCCATGGGGAGGTGCTTAACATCCGGATAATGAACATGAATGATTCGCAGCCCTCGAGATCATTCACGCGTTGTATCACATTCCGTTAGGCAGGTCTAGGTGCTCTACATTCCATCATGAAGGCCATATCGGTCCTTTCCATTACACCTATCCTTGTTTTCTTTCATTAATCTAATGTGGATACGGCTTAGCCGTGTGTGTGCTACGGCTTAGCCGTGTGTGGTCTACGGCTTAGCCGTGGCTGGGCCGTAGAAAGTATGTCAATTGCTGACTCTCAGTTATTCCAGAAATTACACCCTGTATTGATCTACGGCTGGGCCACGGCTGAGCTTCGGCTTAGCCGTGCCCTAGCCGTAGAGGAAAACTGGGTTTTTCTCTTCTCTGGACTTTGAGCCGTAGGTGCTATACGGCTTAGCCGTACCTGCACGAAGTTAAATTCCTGAAACACATACAGAATGTCTGAAAACTCATCCAATTTGCAATTCTCAAATGGAGATAGACAAGTACTGAATCAATGAGTATCAAATGGGCTGTAAACACATGTTCCCATATCAATTCATGTAAAACCAACCAAATCAAATGCATACCAACATGGGTTCTCAAAGTTATGGTTATACTTGCCTTAAATTGGAATTCAATTGCCCAACTGAAGTTCTTGGATCCAAACACAACCTAACACACATCAAACCACATGCATGCATGAGGATTGGAATGAAATCCACAACACAGACACAACATGCAAATGAGAACCAAGAAGGAGAAGAACTAGAGGGAAGAGATGAGAGAAAGATGGAAGAATGTCCACTCACCTCACATGCAAGGAACCAACCTTCCTCTTGATTGATCGATGGAGGAGAGAATTCAAGTGAAGGTCAAGCGAAGGAGGGAGAACTCCACGTGCAGTTGAGGAAGAAATGGGAGGAGGAACGTGAGTTGGTCGATGAGATGGGTTTATATAAGCAATGGGTTGTTCAATTTACAATAAGGGCCAAGTTAAAATTCTATTTCCAGTTTGAGTCAAATCCGAGTCCAATCGAAGCACACGACCTCGGTTGCAATTGACGTAGTTACGAAAGTTAACGAGCTCAACGAAAGACACGTGTTGACATCAAGATGATGCAAAAATGACCATGTCTTAGAAAAGCTAAAATTACGAAAAAGGGCTTGGTCTACTTAGTCCAGGTCAAACTCAACCCAACTACCTATCCATGACCCGTAACGAAAATAAAACACGAACAAAACACGATTAGCAACGAAAACAAGATTAACTAGCCGATAAACGAGGTCAAGCTGGGTCGGAGTGTTACATCCTCCCCTACTTGAGAATCATTCCGTCCTCGGAATGCACGGTAACTCACTCATACCTGGGAAAACAAATCGGGGTACTATCGTGCCATCTGCTCTTCTAACTCCCAAGTAGCCTCATCGGGACTGTGATGCTCCCAAAGCACTTTGACCCATCGAATTGTCCTGGTGCGGAGTATCTGCTCTCGGATTCCCACGATACGGAGCGGTCGCTCAACGTATGCAGCACTCGGCTGGATCTGAACCTCGTCGTAACGAATGACATGGGAGGGATCATGGACATATTTCCGAAGCATCGAAACATGAAAAACGTTGTGCACTCCTGAAAACATCTCGGGAAGCTCTAATCGATAGGCCAAATCACCAATCCGACTCTTGATCTCGAACAGTCTGACATAGCGTGGAGCTAACTTGCCTTTCTGACCGAAACGGATTGTACCCTTCATCGGCGAGACCTTCAGAAAAACCCACTCGCCAACCTGAAACTCTAAGGGTCGTCTGCGGGTGTCTGCATAACTCTTCTGTCTCGACCGAGCAACTTTCAAGTTCTCAATGGCTTTCTGTACCTTCTCCGTAGTCTCGGCAATGATCGTCGGTCCGTGAAAACTGCGAGTTCCAACTTCTTCCCAACAAACCGGACTCCTACACTTCTTCCCGTACAATGCTTCGTATGGTGCCATCCCAATGCTCTCATGGAAGCTGTTGTTGTAGGCAAACTCGCACAACGATAAGTGAAGATCCCATTCTTTCTCGTAGCTCAACACGCTGACTCGCAACATATCCTCTAAAGTCTGGATAGTCCGCTCTGATTGCCCATCCGTCTGTGGGTGGTATGCTGTGCTGAAGCTCAACTTCGTACCCAAAGCCTCTCGGAAAGCTCTCCAGAAAGATGAAACAAAACGGCTGTCACGATAGGATACAATCGACACGGGGGTACCATGGAGCCTGACGATCTCATCCACGAACTTCCTAGCCATCTTTGAAAACGTCATACCCTTCCGGAAAGGAATGAAATGGGCTGACTTCGTCAATCGATCTACAATCACCCAAATGGCGTTGTTCTTCCTGCTCGTCGGCGGTAATCCGGAAACGAAGTCCGTGGTGATGTGTTCCCACTTCCACTGCGGTATATGCAAAGGATGCAACGAGCCTGGCGGTCTCTGATGATCTGCCTTCACCTTCTGACATGTCAAACAGCGAGCAACAAAGCCTGCTACTTCTCTCTTCATGTTGTTCCACCAGAAGCGATCTTTGAGATTCCGAAACATCTTCGTGCTGCCTGGGTGCATCGCGTATCGGGCGTAATGCGCTTCGTTCATCAGTTTCTCCTTGAAATCATCAACTGCTGGCACGCACAACCTACTCCGAAAATAGAGTACACCATCCTCGAGTCTGAAATCGGGTCTGTCTCCAATGTGATCTCGAATGCGCTTCAAGGTTAGATCTTCAAATTGCTTGTCTTTAATCTGCTGAATCATCTCAGGCTGAAACACTGGCGTACTAGCCAAAGTCACGCACTCAGCCACTAGTTTTACTTCAACAGGGAGACCATGGAACTCTAAGAGGAAACTGCTCAATAGCTGCACTGACTCTGCTTTCCGACTGAGCGCATCTGCCACCACATTCCCCTTGCCTGGCTGATATTTGATCGGGAAATCATAATCCTTAATAAGCTCAAGCCATCTCCGCTGTCTCATGTTCAGCTCCTGCTGTGTGAATAAGTACTGCAAACTGTGGTGATCAGAACGAACCTCAAACTGCACACCATACAAATAATGTCTCCACAGCTTCAACGCAAACACGATGGCTGCCAATTCCAAATCATGGGTGGCGTAATTCTTCTCATGTTCTCGCAACTGTCTCGATCCATAAGCAATAACCTTCCCATGCTGCATCAACACACAACCTAGACCAACTCGAGAAGCGTCTGAATAAACCACGAATCCTTCACTACCATCTGGCAAGGCTAACACTGGGACCGTAGTCAACTTCTCTTTCAAAGTCCGGAAACGGGCTTCACACTCCTCAGTCCAATCAAATGGTATATTCTTCCTGCTCAACTTCGTCAAAGGAGAAGAGATCTTAGCAAAGTCCTGGACAAATCGACGATAGTAACCTGCTAGACCAAGGAAACTGCGAACCTCTGTCACTGTCTTGGGGCTAGGCCGATTCACTACCGCCTCCACTTTAGATGGATCAACTGCCAATCCCTCTCGTGAAATGATATGACCTAAAAATGCCACCTGCTCAAGCCAAAAATCACACTTCGACAACTTAGCAAACAATCAATGTTCTCTCAACAACGACAAGGCTTTTCTCAAGTGCTCCCTATGCTCCTCTGCTGACTTAGAGTATATCAGGATATCATCAATAAACACAACTACGAACTGGTCCAAGAAAGGGGTAAAGATCTGATTCATCAAGGCCATGAACGCTGCAGGTGCATTGGTTAGTCCAAAAGGCATCACGAGGAATTCATAATGTCCATAACGAGTCCTGAAGGCAGTCTTAGGAATGTCGTCTTCTTTGACTCTCAACTGGTGATATCCAGACCTCAAATCAATCTTCGAAAAATATGCTGCACCCTGAAGTTGGTCAAACAATTCATCGATCCTGGGTAGGGGGTACTTGTTCTTGATAGTCACTTTGTTCAGCTGTCGGTAGTCTATGCACATCCGAAAAGTACCATCCTTCTTCTTGACAAACAAGACTGGTGCTCCCCAAGGTGAAACGCTCGGGCGAATGAAACCCTTATCCAAAAGCTCCTGCAATTGCTTCTTCAACTCTGCCAATTCTGCTGGTGCCATGCGATACGGAGCCTTGCTGATCGGTGCCGTGCCGGGAACAAGCTCAATGGCGAACTCCACATCCCAAACTGGGGGCAAGTCTGGCACATCGTCTGGAAAGACATCGGGAAAGTCACAGACCACCTGGATCTCACCTAGCTGCTTCATCTCCTTCTTCGCTGAGATAAAGGCAATGAAGCCTTCACACCCTCGGCGGATCAAGCGATCTGCCTTACACGCCGAGATCACACGTCTGGGGCATCTCTGCTGACTGCCCTCGAAACGGAAGCCTTTGCCTAAATCGAAGAAGATCGTCCTGTTGTAACAGTTAACACAGGCACGATATCGAGCGAGCCAATCCATACCAAGGATCACGTCGAAGTCCAGCATCGACAACAGGATCAAATCAACAGGTAACTGATGACCTGCAATCTGCACGTCGCAATGGGGGTAGTACATACTACACTCCACTCGCTTGTCAACTGGGGTGGATACAACCAGCACATATGGCAACGGCTTAGACGGCTGATGCAACCGCTCGGCGAAACGAGGTGCTACATAAGACCGTGTAGACCCCGAATCGAACAATGCTAATGCCTCGACGCGTGAAATCAAAACAGTACCTTCAACCACCTGTGGATCCTCGGCACTCTCATGGGTAGCAGCATACGCACGGGCTGTCTGGCGAGGCTGTCTCGAGCCTGAACGAGCTGACTGTGACTTGCTCGGAGCTGTAGGTGCACTGGGTATGCTAGGAACTGCACCGGAAGTAGGACCAGATGGAGCTGCATCGGAGGCTCTATATCGAGGACAATTGGCGATCATATGCTCCCTCGAACCACAGATAAAACAAGCACCTGCCTTCCGCCAACACGCATCAGTCGCGTGGTTCTTGCCACAATGCCCACAAGTCACTCCAGTAGAACTAGAAGTACTCTGCTGGCCTTTGGTCTTCTTCTGTACTTGCCCTCGTGCACTGAAAGGCGGCTGTCGCTTGGGCTCAACGGCTCTCGCAGCTTGGTGGATGGCCTCGGCAGAATAGGCCCTATCCACTGCATCGTCAAACGTAGTCGGACGCTGAAACGCTGTCACGTGATGCATGTACCGGGGGTGCAAACCTTCGACAAACCTGTTCACCTTCCTCTCTTCAGTGCTGATCATGTCCGGAGCAAAATGCGACAACTGCATAAACTTGTTCACGTATTCTGTTACTGTCATCTGCTGCTGACGGAGAGCTAGGAACTCAACCTCCTTGGCTCGAAACACATGAGCCGGGATGAACTTCCTCCTGAACTGTTGCTTGAACATCTCCCACACCGTAGCACTAGGAATATCTCTGTAGGAGTCCTTCACGCTTTTCCACCAAGTTTTTGCGACGTCTCTCAACATAGAAGTTGCTAGCCCGACCTTCTGCCGGTTCGTGCACACGACGGTCTCAAAAGCATCCTCTGTTTGCTCCAACCATTGTTCTGCCTTCAATGGCTCTTCTGTCCCGAAAAACTCAATTACTCCTCGCTTGCGAGACTTGCCGTAGAGGGCATTCGGGTCACTCTCTCGAGGCTGCAAGATCACCTGTTGGTCTACATGTGACTGAACTGGGGCTTGACTTTGTCGGTCTAACATAGCGGTAACTTGTGCTTGCAAGTCCTGCATTGATTGCGATTGTGCTTGTAGAGACTGAAATAGCATAAGGATGCGTTCATCTGTGTTCTGTGCCTGTGGTGACGGTGCGGATCCGCTTTCATTATTTCCGGCGTTCTGCTGAGAACCGGAACCTGATGCCATCCTGAAAAAGGGAAAAGTCAGACACAAATACAAAACAAGTGCGCCCAACAAGCCCCAAAATCTAGAAAGATCACAAAGAGATAATCGTATCCTCACCACGAGCCTACATGCCTACATGCTTATCATCTAGAACAAGGAATGAGCAAGGAATGCTCTGATACCATACAATACGTATGTCACAACCCGAGCCCAGGGTTCGGGGGTTAGCAAAAGCCAAACCTAATGACACACGTACTCCCGTGCATGCACACGTAGACCGAGTCTAAATGCACACGCACAAGGGAACATTCACACGTGCCAAGCAAGTACGCGGAAGCTGTAAATATCAGAAACATTAAACTAACAGTGCAAGAAAAGGATACCAAGAACAAACTGACATAATTACATATGAAAGTCTTACAAAAAGAACAAAATAATATCTACACTAATGACATGTCATGCCAAATACAAGTCTGAAAATCCACAAAACGAGACTCCAATGATGCATGCCAAGAACGCTCTCCCGTGGAGTGATCACATCCACTCCTCTAGGCCTGATGGGGCCCCGGGGGTCTCATCTGGAGTCTGGCCGACCTGCGGGGGTTCGGCAGGGGTATCTGGGCCTGCAACACCAAAAACAACCGTGAATATGAAGATTCAGCAAAGTATAAACCATAGCAAGTTAACACACGCTGTGTCTAATAGAATAAAGAACATCATGTGATTAAAGAAGGCATTTTCGTATACTAGGCTGTCATGCAAGAAAGAAATATGCTGAGTGAATCAATGAATACATGCTGTGTACATACTAGTGGCGACTACATTACCATATGCTCCCAAAAGAGGGATCTTATAACGTGCAAAGAACACCATTGTCCGGGCCAGGGTACAATGGGTCTCGGTTTCCTGGGGTCCGGTTCCCCAAGACATATCCATACTGCAGCAGGCCATATAAACTATACCAAATTCACCCCGTCGGGATCCTAAGGCTGAGGCTAAGTAGTGCCTGACTATACGGAGTCAATCATGAAAACCCTGAGGAGATCGTGACAACATATCATACGTGCGTATCTGTGAACATATTATACATGCATACTCAAGGTAAAGAACCACAATGTGAATATAACTGAACACAAGTAAACATGTTAGAGAGTTGAGATCACTAATCGAATGCAATATGTTGTGCAACAAATCATACGAAATCGAATCATCTGTACTGACAAACCAATTCTAATCTAATTATCTGGTGTTTCTAACCGTGCATGATGATGTAGTTTTAAGTTATTCGATGCACCGTTGTCTAGTGTTGCATGGAATCGGGCGGTGCATGAAGTCCCTTAAACCAACACCCATGGGGAGGTGCTTAACATCCGGATAATGAACATGAATGATTCGCAGCCCTCGAGATCATTCACGCGTTGTATCACATTCCGTTAGGCAGGTCTAGGTGCTCTACATTCCATCATGAAGGCCATATCGGTCCTTTCCATTACACCTATCCTTGTTTTCTTTCATTAATCTAATGAGGATACGGCTTAGCCGTGTGTGTGCTACGGCTTAGCCGTGTGTGGTCTACGGCTTAGCCGTGGCTGGGCCGTAGAAAGTATGTCAATTGCTAACTCTCAGTTATTCCAGAAATTACACCCTGTATTGATCTACGGCTGGGCCACGGCTGAGCTTCGGCTTAGCCGTAGGGCAATCCACGGCTTAGCCGTGCCCTAGCCGTAGAGGAAAACTGGGTTTTTCTCTTCTCTGGACTTTGAGCCGTAGGTGCTATACGGCTTAGCCGTACCTGCACGACGTTAAATTCCTGAAACACATACAGAATGTCTGAAAACTCATCCAATTTGCAATTCTCAAATGGAGATAGACAAGTACTGAATCAATGAGTATCAAATGGGCTGTAAACACATGTTCCCATATCAATTCATGTAAAACCAACCAAATCAAATGCATACCAACATGGGTTCTCAAAGTTATGGTTATACTTGCCTTAAATTGGAATTCAATTGCCCAACTGAAGTTCTTGGATCCAAACACAACCTAACACACATCAAACCACATGCATGCATGAGGATTGGAATGAAATCCACAACACAGACACAACATGCAAATGAGAACCAAGAAGGAGAAGAACTAGAGGGAAGAGATGAGAGAAAGATGGAAGAATGTCCACTCACCTCACATGCAAGGAACCAACCTTCCTCTTGATTGATCGATGGAGGAGAGAATTCAAGTGAAGGTCAAGCGAAGGAGGGAGAACTCCACGTGCAGTTGAGGAAGAAATGGGAGGAGGAACGTGAGTTGGTCGATGAGATGGGTTTATATAAGCAATGGGTTGTTCAATTTACAATAAGGGCCAAGTTAAAATTCTATTTCCAGTTTGAGTCAAATCCGAGTCCAATCGAAGCACACGACCTCGGTTGCAACTGACGTAGTTACGAAAGTTAACGAGCTCAACGAAAGACACGTGTTGACATCAAGATGATGCAAAAATGACCATGTCTTAGAAAAGCTAAAATTACGAAAAAGGGCTTGGTCTACTTAGTCCAGGTCAAACTCAACCCAACTACCTATCCATGACCCGTAACGAAAATAAAACACGAACAAAACACGATTAGCAACGAAAACAAGATTAACTAGCCGATAAACGAGGTCAAGCTGGGTCGGAGTGTTACATCCTCCCCTACTTGAGAATCATTCCGTCCTCGGAATGCACGGTAACTCACTCATACCTGGGAAAACAAATCGGGGTACTATCGTGCCATCTGCTCTTCTAACTCCCAAGTAGCCTCATCGGGACTGTGATGCTCCCAAAGCACTTTGACCCATCGAATTGTCCTGGTGCGGAGTATCTGCTCTCGGATTCCCACGATACGGAGCGGTCGCTCAACGTATGCAGCACTCGGCTGGATCTGAACCTCGTCGTAACGAATGACATGGGAGGGATCATGGACATATTTCCGAAGCATCGAAACATGAAAAACGTTGTGCACTCCTGAAAACATCTCGGGAAGCTCTAATCGATAGGCCAAATCACCAATCCGACTCTTGATCTCGAACAGTCTGACATAGCGTGGAGCTAACTTGCCTTTCTGACCGAAACGGATTGTACCCTTCATCGGCGAGACCTTCAGAAAAACCCACTCGCCAACCTGAAACTCTAAGGGTCGTCTGCGGGTGTCTGCATAACTCTTCTGTCTCGACCGAGCAACTTTCAAGTTCTCAATGGCTTTCTGTACCTTCTCCGTAGTCTCGGCAATGATCGTCGGTCCGTGAAAACTGCGAGTTCCAACTTCTTCCCAACAAACCAGACTCCTACACTTCTTCCCGTACAATGCTTCGTATGGTGCCATCCCAATGCTCTCATGGAAGCTGTTGTTGTAGGCAAACTCGCACAACGATAAGTGAAGATCCCATTCTTTCTCGTAGCTCAACACGCTGACTCGCAACATATCCTCTAAAGTCTGGATAGTCCGCTCTGATTGCCCATCCGTCTGTGGGTGGTATGCTGTGCTGAAGCTCAACTTCGTACCCAAAGCCTCTTGGAAAGCTCTCCAGAAAGATGAAACAAAACGGCTGTCACGATCGGATACAATCGACACGGGGGTACCATGGAGCCTGACGATCTCATCCACGAACTTCCTAGCCATCTTTGAAAACGTCATACCCTTCCAGAAAGGAATGAAATGGGCTGACTTCGTCAATCGATCTACAATCACCCAAATGGCGTTGTTCTTCCTGCTCGTCGGCGGTAATCCGGAAACGAAGTCCGTGGTGATGTGTTCCCACTTCCACTGCGGTATATGCAAAGGATGCAACGAGCCTGGCGGTCTCTGATGATCTGCCTTCACCTTCTGACATGTCAAACAGCGAGCAACAAAGCCTGCTACTTCTCTCTTCATGTTGTTCCACCAAAAGCGATCTTTGAGATTCCGAAACATCTTCGTGCTGCCTGGGTGCATCGCGTATCGGGCGTAATGCGCTTCGTTCATCAGTTTCTCCTTGAAATCATCAACTGCTGGCACGCACAACCTACTCCGAAAATAGAGTACACCATCCTCGAGTCTGAAATCGGGTCTGTCTCCAATGTGATCTCGAATGCGCTTCAAGGTTAGATCTTCAAATTGCTTGTCTTTAATCTGCTGAATCATCTCAGGCTGAAACACTGGCGTACTAGCCAAAGTCACGCACTCAGCCACTAGTTTTACTTCAACAGGGAGACCATGGAACTCTAAGAGGAAACTGCTCAATAGCTGCACTGACTCTGCTTTCCGACTGAGCGCATCTGCCACCACATTCCCCTTGCCTGGCTGATATTTGATCGGGAAATCATAATCCTTAATAAGCTCAAGCCATCTCCGCTGTCTCATGTTCAGCTCATGCTGTGTGAATAAGTACTGCAAACTGTGGTGATCAGAACGAACCTCAAACTGCACACCATACAAATAATGTCTCCACAGCTTCAACGCAAACACGATGGCTGCCAATTCCAAATCATGGGTGGCGTAATTCTTCTCATGTTCTCGCAACAGTCTCGATCCATAAGCAATAACCTTCCCGTGCTGCATCAACACACAACCTAGACCAACTCGAGAAGCGTCTGAATAAACCACGAATCCTTCACTACCATCTGGCAAGGCTAACACTGGGACCGTAGTCAACTTCTCTTTCAAAGTCCGGAAACGGGCTTCACACTCCTCAGTCCAATCAAATGGTATATTCTTCCTGCTCAACTTCGTCAAAGGAGAAGAGATCTTAGCAAAGTCCTGGACAAATCGACGATAGTAACCTGCTAGACCAAGGAAACTGCGAACCTCTGTCACTGTCTTGGGGCTAGGCCGATTCACTACTGCCTCCACTTTAGATGGATCAACTGCCAATCCCTCTCGTGAAATGATATGACCTAAAAATGCCACCTGCTCAAGCCAAAAATCACACTTCGACAACTTAGCAAACAATCAATGTTCTCTCAACAACGACAAGGCTTTTCTCAAGTGCTCCCTATGCTCCTCTGCTGACTTAGAGTATATCAGGATATCATCAATAAACACAACTACGAACTGGTCCAAGAAAGGGGTAAAGATCTGATTCATCAAGGCCATGAACGCTACAGGTGCATTGGTTAGTCCAAAAGGCATCACGAGGAATTCATAATGTCCATAACGAGTCCTGAAGGCAGTCTTAGGAATGTCGTCTTCTTTGACTCTCAACTGGTGATATCCAGACCTCAAATCAATCTTCGAAAAATATGCTGCACCCTGAAGTTGGTCAAACAATTCATCGATCCTGGGTAGGGGGTACTTGTTCTTGATAGTCACTTTGTTCAGCTGTCGGTAGTCTATGCACATCCGAAAAGTACCATCCTTCTTCTTGACAAACAAGACTGGTGCTCCCCAAGGTGAAACGCTCGGGCGAATGAAACCCTTATCCAAAAGCTCCTGCAATTGCTTCTTCAACTCTGCCAATTCTGCTGGTGCCATGCGATACGGAGCCTTGCTGATCGGTGCCGTGCCGGGAACAAGCTCAATGGCGAACTCCACATCCCAAACTGGGGGCAAGTCTGGCACATCGTCTGGAAAGACATCGGGAAAGTCACAGACCACCTGGATCTCACCTAGCTGCTTCATCTCCTTCTTCGCTGAGATAAAGGCAATGAAGCCTTCACACCCTCGGCGGATCAAGCGATCTGCCTTACACGCCGAGATCACACGTCTGGGGCATCTCTGCTGACTGCCCTCGAAACGGAAGCCTTTGCCTAAATCGAAGAAGATCGTCCTGTTGTAACAGTTAACACAGGCACGATATCGAGCGAGCCAATCCATACCAAGGATCACGTCGAAGTCCAGCATCGACAACAGGATCAAATCAACAGGTAACTGATGACCTGCAATCTGCACGTCGCAATGGGGGTAGTACATACTACACTCCACTCGCTTGTCAACTGGGGTGGATACAACCAGCACATATGGCAACGGCTTAGACGGCTGATGCAACCGCTCGGCGAAACGAGGTGCTACATAAGACCGTGTAGACCCCGAATCGAACAATGCTAATGCCTCGACGCGTGAAATCAAAACAGTACCTTCAACCACCTGTGGATCCTCGGCACTCTCATGGGTAGCAGCATACGCACGGGCTGTCTGGCGAGGCTGTCTCGAGCCTGAACGAGCTGACTGTGACTTGCTCGGAGCTGTAGGTGCACTGGGTATGCTAGGAACTGCACCGGAAGTAGGACCAGATGGAGCTGCATCGGAGGCTCTATATCGAGGACAATTGGCGATCATATGCTCCCTCGAACCACAGATAAAACAAGCACCTGCCTTCCGCCAACACGCATCAGTCGCGTGGTTCTTGCCACAATGCCCACAAGTCACTCCAGTAGAACTAGAAGTACTCTGCTGGCCTTTGGTCTTCTTCTGTACTTGCCCTCGTGCACTGAAAGGCGGCTGTCGCTTGGGCTCAACGGCTCTCGCAGCTTGGTGGATGGCCTCGGCAGAATAGGCCCTATCCACTGCATCGTCAAACGTAGCCGGACGCTGAAACGCTGTCACGTGATGCATGTACCGGGGGTGCAAACCTTCGACAAACCTGTTCACCTTCCTCTCTTCAGTGCTGATCATGTCCGGAGCAAAATGCGACAACTGCATAAACTTGTTCACGTATTCTGTTACTGTCATCTGCTGCTGACGGAGAGCTAGGAACTCAACCTCCTTGGCTCGAAACACATGAACCGGGATGAACTTCCTCCTGAACTGTTGCTTGAACATCTCCCACACCGTAGCACTAGGAATATCTCTGTAGGAGTCCTTCACGCTTTTCCACCAAGTTTTTGCGACGTCTCTCAACATAGAAGTTGCTAGCCCGACCTTCTGCCGGTTCGTGCACACGACGGTCTCAAAAGCATCCTCTGTTTGCTCCAACCACTGTTCTGCCTTCAATGGCTCTTCTGTCCCGAAAAACTCAATTACTCCTCGCTTGCGAAACTTGCCGTAGAGGGCATTCGGGTCACTCTCTCGAGGCTGCAAGATCACCTGTTGGTCTACATGTGACTGAACTGGGGCTTGACTTTGTCGGTCTAACATAGTGGTAACTTGTGCTTGCAAGTCCTGCATTGATTGCGATTGTGCTTGTAGAGACTGAAATAGCATAAGGATGCGTTCATCTGTGTTCTGTGCCTGTGTTGACGGTGCGGATCCGCTTTCATTATTTCCGGCGTTCTGCTGAGAACCGGAACCTGATGCCATCCTGAAAAAGGGAAAAGTCAGACACAAATACAAAACAAGTGCGCCCAACAAGCCCCAAAATCTAGAAAGATCACAAAGAGATAATCGTATCCTCACCACGAGCCTACATGCCTACATGCTTATCATCTAGAACAAGGAATGAGCAAGGAATGCTCTGATACCATACAATACGTATGTCACAACCCGAGCCCAGGGTTCGGGGGTTAGCAAAAGCCAAACCTAATGACACACGTACTCCCGTGCATGTACACGTAGACCGAGTCTAAATGCACACGCACAAGGGAACATTCACACGTGCCAAGCAAGTACGCGGAAGCTGTAAATATCAGAAACATTAAACTAACAGTGCAAGAAAAGGATACCAAGAACAAACTGACATAATTACATATGAAAGTCTTACAAAAAGAACAAAATAATATCTACACTAATGACATGTCATGCCAAATACAAGTCTGAAAATCCACAAAACGAGACTCCAATGATGCATGCCAAGAACGCTCTCCCGTGGAGTGATCACATCCACTCCTCTAGGCCTGATGGGGCCCCGGGGGTCTCATCTGGAGTCTGGCTGACCTGCGGGGGTTCGGCAGGGGTATCTGGGCCTGCAACACCAAAAACAACCGTGAATATGAAGATTCAGCAAAGTATAAACCATAGCAAGTTAACACACGCTGTGTCTAATAGAATAAAGAACATCATGTGATTAAAGAAGGCATTTTCGTATACTAGGCTGTCATGCAAGAAAGAAATATGCTGAGTGAATCAATGAATACATGCTGTGTACATACTAGTGGCGACTACATTACCATATGCTCCCAAAAGAGGGATCTTATAACGTGCAAAGAACACCATTGTCCGGGCCAGGGTACAATGGGTCTCGGTTTCCTGGGGTCCGGTTCCCCAAGACATATCCATACTGCAGCAGGCCATATAAACTATACCAAATTCACCCCGTCGGGATCCTAAGGCTGAGGCTAAGTAGTGTCTGACTATACGGAGTCAATCATGAAAACCCTGAGGAGATCGTGACAACATATCATACGTGCGTATCTGTGAACATATTATACATGCATACTCAAGGTAAAGAACCACAATGTGAATATAACTGAACACAAGTAAACATGTTAGAGAGTTGAGATCACTAATCGAATGCAATATGTTGTGCAACAAATCATGCGAAATCGAATCATCTGTACTGACAAACCAATTCTAATCTAATTATCCGGTGTTTCTAACCGTGCATGATGATGTAGTTTTAAGTTATTCGATGCACCGTTGTCTAGTGTTGCGTGGAATCGGGCGGTGCATGAAGTCCCTTAAACCAACACCCATGGGGAGGTGCTTAACATCCGGATAATGAACATGAATGATTCGCAGCCCTCGAGATCATTCACGCGTTGTATCACATTCCGTTAGGCAGGTCTAGGTGCTCTACATTCCATCATGAAGGCCATATCGGTCCTTTCCATTACACCTATCCTTGTTTTCTTTCATTAATCTAATGTGGATACGGCTTAGCCGTGTGTGTGCTACGGCTTAGCCGTGTGTGGTCTACGGCTTAGCCGTGGCTGGGCCGTAGAAAGTATGTCAATTGCTGACTCTCAGTTATTCCAGAAATTGCACCCTGTATTGATCTACGGCTGGGCCACGGCTGAGCTTCGGCTTAGCCGTAGGGCAATCCACGGCTTAGCCGTGCCCTAGCCGTAGAGGAAAACTGGGTTTTTCTCTTCTCTGGACTTTGAGCCGTAGGTGCTATACGGCTTAGCCGTACCTGCACGAAGTTAAATTCCTGAAACACATACAGAATGTCTGAAAACTCATCCAATTTGCAATTCTCAAATGGAGATAGACAAGTACTGAATCAATGAGTATCAAATGGGTTGTAAACACATGTTCCCATATCAATTCATGAAAAACCAACCAAATCAAATGCATACCAACATGGGTTCTCAAAGTTATGGTTATACTTGCCTTAAATTGGAATTCAATTGCCCAACTGAAGTTCTTGGATCCAAACACAACCTAACACACATCAAACCACATGCATGCATGAGGATTGGAATGAAATCCACAACACAGACACAACATGCAAATGAGAACCAAGAAGGAGAAGAACTAGAGGGAAGAGATGAGAGAAAGATGGAAGAATGTCCACTCACCTCACATGCAAGGAACCAACCTTCCTCTTGATTGATCGATGGAGGAGAGAATTCAAGTGAAGGTCAAGCGAAGGAGGGAGAACTCCACGTGCAATTGAGGAAGAAATGGGAGGAGGAACGTGAGTTGGTCGATGAGATGGGTTTATATAAGCAATGGGTTGTTCAATTTACAATAAGGGCCAAGTTAAAATTCTATTTCCAGTTTGAGTCAAATCCGAGTCCAATCGAAGCACACGACCTCGGTTGCAATTGACGTAGTTACGAAAGTTAACGAGCTCAACGAAAGACACGTGTTGACATCAAGATGATGCAAAAATGACCATGTCTTAGAAAAGCTAAAATTACGAAAAAGGGCTTGGTCTACTTAGTCCAGGTCAAACTCAACCCAACTACCTATCCATGACCCGTAACGAAAATAAAACACGAACAAAACACGATTAGCAACGAAAACAAGATTAACTAGCCGATAAACGAGGTCAAGCTGGGTCGGAGTGTTACATCCTCCCCTACTTGAGAATCATTCCGTCCTCGGAATGCACGGTAACTCACTCATACCTGGGAAAACAAATCGGGGTACTATCGTGCCATCTGCTCTTCTATCTCCCAAGTAGCCTCATCGGGACTGTGATGCTCCCAAAGCACTTTGACCCATCGAATTGTCCTGGTGCGGAGTATCTGCTCTCGGATTCCCACGATACGGAGCGGTCGCTCAACGTATGCAGCACTCGGCTGGATCTGAACCTCGTCGTAACGAATGACATGGGAGGGATCATGGACATATTTCCGAAGCATCGAAACATGAAAAACGTTGTGCACTCCTGAAAACATCTCGGGAAGCTCTAATCGATAGGCCAAATCACCAATCCGACTCTTGATCTCGAACAGTCTGACATAGCGTGGAGCTAACTTGCCTTTCTGACCGAAACGGATTGTACCCTTCATCGGCGAGACCTTCAGAAAAACCCACTCGCCAACCTGAAACTCTAAGGGTCGTCTGCGGGTGTCTGCATAACTCTTCTGTCTCGACCGAGCAACTTTCAAGTTCTCAATGGCGTTCTGTACCTTCTCCGTAGTCTCGGCAATGATCGTCGGTCCGTGAAAACTGCGAGTTCCAACTTCTTCCCAAAAAACCGGACTCCTACACTTCTTCCCGTACAATGCTTCGTATGGTGCCATCCCAATGCTCTCATGGAAGCTGTTGTTGTAGGCAAACTCGCACAACGATAAGTGAAGATCCCATTCTTTCTCGTAGCTCAACACGCTGACTCGCAACATATCCTCTAAAGTCTGGATAGTCCGCTCTGATTGCCCATCCGTCTGTGGGTGGTATGCTGTGCTGAAGCTCAACTTCGTACCCAAAGCCCCATGGAAAGCTCTCCAGAAAGATGAAACAAAACGGCTGTCACGATCGGATACAATCGACACGGGGGTACCATGGAGCCTGACGATCTCATCCACGAACTTCCTAGCCATCTTTGAAAACGTCATACCCTTCCGGAAAGGAATGAAATGGGCTGACTTCGTCAATCGATCTACAATCACCCAAATGGCGTTGTTCTTCCTGCTCGTCGGCGGTAATCCGGAAACGAAGTCCGTGGTGATGTGTTCCCACTTCCACTGCGGTATATGCAAAGGATGCAACGAGCCTGGCGGTCTCTGATGATCTGCCTTCACCTTCTGACATGTCAAACAGCGAGCAACAAAGCCTGCTACTTCTCTCTTCATGTTGTTCCACCAGAAGCGATCTTTGAGATTCCGAAACATCTTCGTGCTGCCTGGGTGCATCGCGTATCGGGCGTAATGCGCTTCGTTCATCAGTTTCTCCTTGAAATCATCAACTGCTGGCACGCACAACCTACTCCGAAAATAGAGTACACCATCCTCGAGTCTGAAATCGGGTCTGTCTCCAATGTGATCTCGAATGCGCTTCAAGGTTAGATCTTCAAATTGCCTGTCTTTAATCTGCTGAATCATCTCAGGCTGAAACACTGGCGTACTAGCCAAAGTCACGCACTCAGCCACTAGTTTTACTTCAACAGGGAGACCATGGAACTCTAAGAGGAAACTGCTCAATAGCTGCACTGACTCTGCTTTCCGACTGAGCTCATCTGCCACCACATTCCCCTTGCCTGGCTGATATTTGATCGGGAAATCATAATCCTTAATAAGCTCAAGCCATCTCCGCTGTCTCATGTTCAGCTCCTGCTGTGTGAATAAGTACTGCAAACTGTGGTGATCAGAACGAACCTCAAACTGCACACCATACAAATAATGTCTCCACAGCTTCAACGCAAACACGATGGCTGCCAATTCCAAATCATGGGTGGCGTAATTCTTCTCATGTTCTCGCAACTGTCTCGATCCATAAGCAATAACCTTCCCGTGCTGCATCAACACACAACCTAGACCAACTCGAGAAGCGTCTGAATAAACCACGAATCCTTCACTACCATCTGGCAAGGCTAACACTGGGACCATAGTCAACTTCTCTTTCAAAGTCCGGAAACGGGCTTCACACTCCTCAGTCCAATCAAATGGTATATTCTTCCTGCTCAACTTCGTCAAAGGAGAAGAGATCTTAGCAAAGTCCTGGACAAATCGACGATAGTAACCTGCTAGACCAAGGAAACTGCGAACCTCTGTCACTGTCTTGGGGCTAGGCCGATTCACTACTGCCTCCACTTTAGATGGATCAACTGCCAATCCCTCTCGTGAAATGATATGACCTAAAAATGCCACCTGCTCAAGCCAAAAATCACACTTCGACAACTTAGCAAACAATCGATGTTCTCTCAACAACGACAAGGCTTTTCTCAAGTGCTCCCTATGCTCCTCTGCTGACTTAGAGTATATCAGGATATCATCAATAAACACAACTACGAACTGGTCCAAGAAAGGGGTAAAGATCTGATTCATCAAGGCCATGAACGCTGCAGGTGCATTGGTTAGTCCAAAAGGCATCACGAGGAATTCATAATGTCCATAACGAGTCCTGAAGGCAGTCTTAGGAATGTCGTCTTCTTTGACTCTCAACTGGTGATATCCAGACCTCAAATCAATCTTCGAAAAATATGCTGCACCCTGAAGTTGGTCAAACAATTCATCGATCCTGGGTAGGGGGTACTTGTTCTTGATAGTCACTTTGTTCAGCTGTCGGTAGTCTATGCACATCCGAAAAGTACCATCCTTCTTCTTGACAAACAAGACTGGTGCTCCCCAAGGTGAAACGCTCGGGCGAATGAAACCCTTATCCAAAAGCTCCTGCAATTGCTTCTTCAACTCTGCCAATTCTGCTGGTGCCATGCGATACGGAGCCTTGCTGATCGGTGCCGTGCCCGGAACAAGCTCAATGGCGAACTCCACATCTCGAACCGGGGGCAAGTCTGGCACATCGTCTGGAAAGACATCGAGAAAGTCACAGACCACCTGGACCTCACCTAGCTGCTTCATCTCCTTCTTCGCTGAGATAAAGGCAATGAAGCCTTCACACCCTCGGCGGATCAAGCGATCTGCCTTACACGCCGAGATCACACGTCTGGGGCATCTCTGCTGACTGCCCTCGAAACGGAAGCCTTTGCCTAAATCGAAGAAGATCGTCCTGTTGTAACAGTTAACACAGGCACGATATCGAGCGAGCCAATCCATACCAAGGATCACGTCGAAGTCCAGCATCGACAACAGGATCAAATCAACAGGTAACTGATGACCTGCAATCTGCACGTCGCAATGGGGGTAGTACATACTACACTCCACTCGCTTGTCAACTGGGGTGGATACAACCAGCACATATGGCAACGGCTTAGACGGCTGATGCAACCGCTCGGCGAAACGAGGTGCTACATAAGACCGTGTAGACCCCGAATCGAACAATGCTAATGCCTCGACGCGTGAAATCAAAACAGTACCTTCAACCACCTGTGGATCCTCGGCACTCTCATGGGTAGCAGCATACGCACGGGCTGTCTGGCGAGGCTGTCTCGAGCCTGAACGAGCTGACTGTGACTTGCTCGGAGCTGTAGGTGCACTGGGTATGCTAGGAACTGCACCGGAAGTAGGACCAGATGGAGCTGCATCGGAGGCTCTATATCGAGGACAATTGGCGATCATATGCTCCCTCGAACCACAGATAAAACAAGCACCTGCCTTCCGCCAACACGCATCAGTCGCGTGGTTCTTGCCACAATGCCCACAAGTCACTCCAGTAGAACTAGAAGTACTCTGCTGGCCTTTGGTCTTCTTCTGTACTTGCCCTCGTGCACTGAAAGGCGGCTATCGCTTGGGCTCAACGGCTCTCGCAACTTGGTGGATGGCCTCGGCAGAATAGGCCCTATCCACTGCATCGTCAAACGTAGCCGGACGCTGAAACGCTGTCACGTGATGCATGTACCGGGGGTGCAAACCTTCGACAAACCTGTTCACCTTCCTCTCTTCAGTGCTGATCATGTCCGGAGCAAAATGCGACAACTGCATAAACTTGTTCACGTATTCTGTTACTGTCATCTGCTGCTGACGGAGAGCTAGGAACTCAACCTCCTTGGCTCGAAACACATGAGCCGGGATGAACTTCCTCCTGAACTGTTGCTTGAACATCTCCCACACCGTAGCACTAGGAATATCTCTGTAGGAGTCCTTCACGCTTTTCCACCAAGTTTTTGCGACGTCTCTCAACATAGAAGTTGCTAGCCCGACCTTCTGCCGGTTCGTGCACACGACGGTCTCAAAAGCATCCTCTATTTGCTCCAACCACTGTTCTGCCTTCAATGGCTCTTCTGTCCCGAAAAACTCAATTACTCCTCGCTTGCGAAACTTGCCGTAGAGGGCATTCGGGTCACTCTCTCGAGGCTGCAAGATCAACTGTTGGTCTACATGTGACTGAACTGGGGCTTGACTTTGTCGGTCTAACATAGTGGTAACTTGTGCTTGCAAGTTCTGCATTGATTGCGATTGTGCTTGTAGAGACTGAAATAGCATAAGGATGCGTTCATCTGTGTTCTGTGCCTGTGGTGACGGTGCGGATCCGCTTTCATTATTTCCGGCGTTCTGCTGAGAACCGGAACCTGATGCCATCCTGAAAAAGGGAAAAGTCAGACACAAATACAAAACAAGTGCGCCCAACAAGCCCCAAAATCTAGAAAGATCACAAAGAGATAATCGTATCCTCACCACGAGCCTACATGCCTACATGCTTATCATCTAGAACAAGGAATGAGCAAGGAATGCTCTGATACCATACAATACGTATGTCACAACTCGAGCCCAGGGTTCGGGGGTTAGCAAAAGCCAAACCTAATGACACACGTACTCCCGTGCATGCACACGTAGACCGAGTCTAAATGCACACGCATAAGGGAACATTCACACGTGCCAAGCAAGTACGCGGAAGCTGTAAATATCAGAAACATTAAACTAACAGTGTAAGAAAAGGATACCAAGAACAAACTGACATAATTACATATGAAAGTCTTACAAAAAGAACAAAATAATATCTACACTAATGACATGTCATGCCAAATACAAGTCTGAAAATCCACAAAACGAGACTCCAATGATGCATGCCAAGAACGCTCTCCCGTGGAGTGATCACATCCACTCCTCTAGGCCTGATGGGGCCCCGGGGGTCTCATCTGGAGTCTGGCCGACCTGCGGGGGTTCGGCAGGGGTATCTGGGCCTGCAACACCAAAAACAACCGTGAATATGAAGATTCAGCAAAGTATAAACCATAGCAAGTTAACACACGCTGTGTCTAATAGAATAAAGAACATCATGTGATTAAAGAAGGCATTTTCGTATACTAGGCTGTCATGCAAGAAAGAAATATGCTGAGTGAATCAATGAATACATGCTGTGTACATACTAGTGGCGACTACATTACCATATGCTCCCAAAAGAGGGATCTTATAACGTGCAAAGAACACCATTGTCCGGGCCAGGGTACAATGGGTCTCGGTTTCCTGGGGTCCGGTTCCCCAAGACATATCCATACTGCAGCAGGCCATATAAACTATACCAAATTCACCCCGTCGGGATCCTAAGGCTGAGGCTAAGTAGTGCCTGACTATACGGAGTCAATCATGAAAACCCTGAGGAGATCGTGACAACATATCATACGTGCGTATCTGTGAACATATTATACATGCATACTCAAGGTAAAGAACCACAATGTGAATATAACTGAACACAAGTAAACATGTTAGAGAGTTGAGATCACTAATCGAATGCAATATGTTGTGCAACAAATCATGCGAAATCGAATCATCTGTAATGACAAACCAATTCTAATCTAATTATCCGGTGTTTCTAACCGTGCATGATGATGTAGTTTTAAGTTATTCGATGCACCGTTGTCTAGTGTTGCATGGAATCGGGCGGTGCATGAAGTCCCTTAAACCAACACCCATGGGGAGGTGCTTAACATCCGGATAATGAACATGAATGATTCGCAGCCCTCGAGATCATTCACGCGTTGTATCACATTCCGTTAGGCAGGTCTAGGTGCTCTACATTCCATCATGAAGGCCATATCGGTCCTTTCCATTACACCTATCCTTGTTTTCTTTCATTAATCTAATGTGGATACGGCTTAGCCGTGTGTGTGCTACGGCTTAGCCGTGTGTGGTCTACGGCTTAGCCGTGGCTGGGCCGTAGAAAGTATGTCAATTGCTGACTCTCAGTTATTCCAGAAATTGCACCCTGTATTGATCTACGGCTGGGCCACGACTGAGCTTCGGCTTAGCCGTAGGGCAATCCACGGCTTAGCCGTGCCCTAGCCGTAGAGGAAAACTGGGTTTTTCTCTTCTCTGGACTTTGAGCCGTAGGTGCTATACGGCTTAGCCGTACCTGCATGAAGCTAAATTCCTGAAACACATACAGAATGTCTGAAAACTCATCCAATTTGCAATTCTCAAATGGAGATAGACAAGTACTGAATCAATGAGTATCAAATGGGCTGTAAACACATGTTCCCATATCAATTCATGTAAAACCAACCAAATCAAATGCATACCAACATGGGTTCTCAAAGTTATGGTTATACTTGCCTTAAATTGGAATTCAATTGCCCAACTGAAGTTCTTGGATCCAAACACAACCTAACACACATCAAACCACATGCATGCATGAAGATTGGAATGAAATCCACAACACAGACACAACATGCAAATGAGAACCAAGAAGGAGAAGAACTAGAGGGAAGAGATGAGAGAAAGATGGAAGAATGTCCACTCACCTCACATGCAAGGAACCAACCTTCCTCTTGATTGATCGATGGAGGAGAGAATTCAAGTGAAGGTCAAGCGAAGGAGGGAGAACTCCACGTGCAGTTGAGGAAGAAATGGGAGGAGGAATGTGAGTTGGTCGATGAGATGGGTTTATATAAGCAATGGGTTGTTCAATTTACAATAAGGGCCAAGTTAAAATTCTATTTCCAGTTTGAGTCAAATCCGAGTCCAATCGAAGCACACGACCTCGGTTGCAATTGACGTAGTTACGAAAGTTAACGAGCTCAACGAAAGACACGTGTTGACATCAAGATGATGCAAAAATGACCATGTCTTAGAAAAGCTAAAATTACGAAAAAGGGCTTGGTCTACTTAGTCCAGGTCAAACTCAACCCAACTACCTATCCATGACCCGTAACGAAAATAAAACACGAACAAAACACGATTAGCAACGAAAACAAGATTAACTAGCCGATAAACGAGGTTAAGCTGGGTCGGAGTGTTACATCCTCCCCTACTTGAGAATCATTCCGTCCTCGGAATGCACGGTAACTCACTCATACCTGGGAAAACAAATCGGGGTACTGTCGTGCCATCTGCTCTTCTAACTCCCAAGTAGCCTCATCGGGACTGTGATGCTCCCAAAGCACTTTGACCCATCGAATTGTCCTGGTGCGGAGTATCTGCTCTCGGATTCCCACGATACGGAGCGGTCGCTCAACGTATGCAGCACTCGGCTGGATCTGAACCTCGTCGTAACGAATGACATGGGAGGGATCATGGACATATTTCCGAAGCATCGAAACATGAAAAACGTTGTGCACTCCTGAAAACATCTCGGGAAGCTCTAATCGATAGGCCAAATCACCAATCCGACTCTTGATCTCGAACAGTCTGACATAGCGTGGAGCTAACTTGCCTTTCTGACCGAAACGGATTGTACCCTTCATCGGCGAGACCTTCAGAAAAACCCACTCGCCAACCTAAAACTCTAAGGGTCGTCTACGGGTGTCTGCATAACTCTTCTGTCTCGACCGAGCAACTTTCAAGTTCTCAATGGCTTTCTGTACCTTCTCCGTAGTCTCGGCAATGATCGTCGGTCCGTGAAAACTGCGAGTTCCAACTTCTTCCCAACAAACCGGACTCCTACACTTCTTCCCGTACAATGCTTCGTATGGTGCCATCCCAATGCTCTCATGGAAGCTGTTGTTGTAGGCAAACTCGCACAACGATAAGTGAAGATCCCATTCTTTCTCGTAGCTCAACACGCTGACTCGCAACATATCCTCTAAAGTCTGGATAGTCCGCTCTGATTGCCCATCCGTCTGTGGGTGGTATGCTGTGCTGAAGCTCAACTTCGTACCCAAAGCCTCTTGGAAAGCTCTCCAGAAAGATGAAACAAAACGGCTGTCACGATCGGATACAATCGACACGGGGGTACCATGGAGCCTGACGATCTCATCCACGAACTTCCTAGCCATCTCTGAAAACGTCATACCCTTCCGGAAAGGAATGAAATGGGCTAACTTCGTCAATCGATCTACAATCACCCAAATGGCGTTGTTCTTCCTGCTCGTCGGCGGTAATCCGGAAACGAAGTCCATGGTGATGTGTTCCCACTTCCACTGCGGTATATGCAAAGGATGCAACGAGCCTGGCGGTCTCTGATGATCTGCCTTCACCTTCTGACATGTCAAACAGCGAGCAACAAAGCCTGCTACTTCTCTCTTCATGTTGTTCCACCAGAAGCGATCTTTGAGATTCCGAAACATCTTCGTGCTGCCTGGGTGCATCGCGTATCGGGCGTAATGCGCTTCGTTCATCAGTTTCTCCTTGAAATCATCAACTGCTGGCACGCACAACCTACTCCGAAAATAGAGTACACCATCCTCGAGTCTGAAATCGGGTCTGTCTCCAATGTGATCTCGAATGCGCTTCAAGGTTAGATATTCAAATTGCCTGTCTTTAATCTGCTGAATCATCTCAGGCTGAAACACTGGCGTACTAGCCAAAGTCACGCACTCAGCCACTAGTTTTACTTCAACAGGGAGACCATGGAACTCTAAGAGGAAACTGCTCAATAGCTGCACTGACTCTGCTTTCCGACTGAGCGCATCTGCCACCACATTCCCCTTGCCTGGCTGATATTTGATCGGGAAATCATAATCCTTAATAAGCTCAAGCCATCTCCGCTGTCTCATGTTCAGCTCCTGCTGTGTGAATAAGTACTGCAAACTGTGGTGATCAGAACGAACCTCAAACTGCACACCATACAAATAATGTCTCCACAGCTTCAACGCAAACACGATGGCTGCCAATTCCAAATCATGGGTGGCGTAATTCTTCTCATGTTCTCGCAACTGTCTCGATCCATAAGCAATAACCTTCCCGTGCTGCATCAACACACAACCTAGACCAACTCGAGAAGCGTCTGAATAAACCACGAATCCTTCACTACCATCTGGCAAGGCTAACACTGGGACCATAGTCAACTTCTCTTTCAAAGTCCGGAAACGGGCTTCACACTCCTCAGTCCAATCAAATGGTATATTCTTCCTGCTCAACTTCGTCAAAGGAGAAGAGATCTTAGCAAAGTCCTGGACAAATCGACGATAGTAACCTGCTAGACCAAGGAAACTGCGAACCTCTGTCACTGTCTTGGGGCTAGGCCGATTCACTACTGCCTCCACTTTAGATGGATCAACTGCCAATCCCTCTCGTGAAATGATATGACCTAAAAATGCCACCTGCTCAAGCCAAAAATCACACTTCGACAACTTAGCAAACAATCGATGTTCTCTCAACAACGACAAGGCTTTTCTCAAGTGCTCCCTATGCTCCTCTGCTGACTTAGAGTATATCAGGATATCATCAATAAACACAACTACGAACTGGTCCAAGAAAGGGGTAAAGATCTGATTCATCAAGGCCATGAACGCTGCAGGTGCATTGGTTAGTCCAAAAGGCATCACGAGGAATTCATAATGTCCATAACGAGTCCTGAAGGCAGTCTTAGGAATGTCGTCTTCTTTGACTCTCAACTGGTGATATCCAGACCTCAAATCAATCTTCGAAAAATATGCTGCACCCTGAAGTTGGTCAAACAATTCATCGATCCTGGGTAGGGGGTACTTGTTCTTGATAGTCACTTTGTTCAGCTGTCGGTAGTCTATGCACATCCGAAAAGTACCATCCTTCTTCTTGACAAACAAGACTGGTGCTCCCCAAGGTGAAACGCTCGGGCGAATGAAACCCTTATCCAAAAGCTCCTGCAATTGCTTCTTCAACTCTGCCAATTCTGCTGGTGCCATGCGATACGGAGCCTTGCTGATCGGTGCCGTGCCGGGAACAAGCTCAATGGCGAACTCCACATCTCGAACCGGGGGCAAGTCTGGCACATCGTCTGGAAAGACATCGGGAAAGTCACAGACCACCTGGATCTCACCTAGCTGCTTCATCTCCTTCTTCGCTGAGATAAAGGCAATGAAGCCTTCACACCCTCGGCGGATCAAGCGATCTGCCTTACACGCCGAGATCACACGTCTGGGGCATCTCTGCTGACTGCCCTCGAAACGGAAGCCTTTGCCTAAATCGAAGAAGATCGTCCTGTTGTAACAGTTAACACAGGCACGATATCGAGCAAGCCAATCCATACCAAGGATCACGTCGAAGTCCAGCATCGACAACAGGATCAAATCAACAGGTAACTGATGACCTGCAATCTGCACGTCGCAATGGGGGTAGTACATACTACACTCCACTCGCTTGTCAACTGGGGTGGATACAACCAGCACATATGGCAACGGCTTAGACGGCTGATGCAACCGCTCGGCGAAACGAGGTGCTACATAAGACCGTGTAGACCCCGAATCGAACAATGCTAATGCCTCGACGCGTGAAATCAAAACAGTACCTTCAACCACCTGTGGATCCTCGGCACTCTCATGGGTAGCAGCATACGCACGGGCTGTCTGGCGAGGCTGTCTCGAGCCTGAACGAGCTGACTGTGACTTGCTCGGAGCTGTAGGTGCACTGGGTCTGCTAGGAACTGCACCGGAAGTAGGACCAGATGGAGCTGCATCGGAGGCTCTATATCGAGGACAATTGGCGATCATATGCTCCCTCGAACCACAGATAAAACAAGCACCTGCCTTCCGCCAACACGCATCAGTCGCGTGGTTCTTGCCACAATGCCCACAAGTCACTCCAGTAGAACTAGAAGTACTCTGCTGGCCTTTGGTCTTCTTCTGTACTTGCCCTCGTGCACTGAAAGGCGGCTGTCGCTTGGGCTCAACGGCTCTCGCAGCTTGGTGGATGGCCTCGGCAGAATAGGCCCTATCCACTGCATCGTCAAACGTAGCCGGACGCTGAAACGCTGTCACGTGATGCATGTACCGGGGGGTGCAAACCTTCGACAAACCTGTTCACCTTCCTCTCTTCAGTGCTGATCATGTCCGGAGCAAAATGCGACAACTGCATAAACTTGTTCACGTATTCTGTTACTGTCATCTGCTGCTGACGGAGAGCTAGGAACTCAACCTCCTTGGCTCGAAACACATGAGCCGGGATGAACTTCCTCCTTAACTGTTGCTTGAACATCTCCCACACCGTAGCACTAGGAATATCTCTGTAGGAGTCCTTCACGCTTTTCCACCAAGTTTTTGCGACGTCTCCCAACATAGAAGTTGCTAGCCCGACCTTCTGCCGGTTCGTGCACACGACGGTCTCAAAAGCATCCTCTGTTTGCTCCAACCACTGTTCTGCCTTCAATGGCTCTTTTGTCCCGAAAAACTCAATTACTCCTCGCTTGCGAAACTTGCCGTAGAGGGCATTCGGGTCACTCTCTCGAGGCTGCAAGATCACCTGTTGGTCTACATGTGACTGAACTGGGGCTTGACTTTGTCGGTCTAACATAGTGGTAACTTGTGCTTGCAAATTCTGCATTGATTGCGATTGTGCTTGTAGAGACTGAAATAGCATAAAGAATGCGTTCATCTGTGTTCTGTGCCTGTGGTGACAGTGCGGATCCGCTTTCATTATTTCCGGCGTTCTGCTGAGAACCGGAACCTGATGCCGTCCTGAAAAAGGGAAAAGTCAGACACAAATACAAAACAAGTGCGCCTAACAAGCCCCAAAATCTAGAAAGATCACAAAGAGATAATCGTATCCTCACCACGAGCCTACATGCCTACATGCTTATCATCTAGAACAAGGAATGAGCAAGGAATGCTCTGATACCATACAATACGTATGTCACAACCCGAGCCCAGGGTTCGGGGGTTAGCAAAAGCCAAACCTAATGACACACGTACGCCCGTGCATGCACACGTAGACCGAGTCTAAATACACACGCACAAGGGAACATTCACACGTGCCAAGCAAGTACGCGGAAGCTGTAAATATCAGAAACATTAAACTAACAGTGCAAGAAACGGATACCAAGAACAAACTGACATAATTACATATGAAAGTCTTACAAAAAGAACAAAATAATATCTACACTAATGACATGTCATGCCAAATACAAGTCTGAAAATCCACAAAACGAGACTCCAATGATGCATGCCAAGAACGCTCTCCCGTGGAGTGATCACATCCACTCCTCTAGGCCTGATGGGGCCTCGGGGGTCTCATCTGGAGTCTGGCCGACCTGCGGGGGTTCGGCAGGGGTATCTGGGCCTGCAACACCAAAAACAACCGTGAATATGAAGATTCAGCAAAGTATAAACCATAGCAAGTTAACACACGCTGTGTCTAATAGAATAAAGAACATCATGTGATTAAAGAAGGCATTTTCGTATACTAGGCTGTCATGCAAGAAAGAAATATGCTGAGTGAATCAATGAATACATGATGTGTACATACTAGTGGCGACTACATTACCATATGCTCCCAAAAGAGGGATCTTATAACGTGCAAAGAACACCATTGTCCGGGCCAGGGTACAATGGGTCTCGGTTTCCTGGGGTCCGGTTCCCCAAGACATATCCATACTGCAGCAGGCCATATAAACTATACCAAATTCACCCCGTCGGGATCCTAAGGCTGAGGCTAAGTAGTGCCTGACTATACGGAGTCAATCATGAAAACCCTGAGGAGATCGTGACAACATATCATACGTGCGTATCTGTGAACATATTATACATGCATACTCAAGGTAAAGAACCACAATGTGAATATAACTGAACACAAGTAAACATGTTAGAGAGTTGAGATCACTAATCGAATGCAATATGTTGTGCAACAAATCATGCGAAATCGAATCATCTGTAATGACAAACCAATTCTAATCTAATTATCCGGTGTTTCTAACCGTGCATGATGATGTAGTTTTAAGTTATTCAATGCACCGTTGTCTAGTGTTGCGTGGAATCGGGCGGTGCATGAAGTCCCTTAAACCAACACCCATGGGGAGGTGCTTAACATCCGGATAATGAACATGAATGATTCGCAGCCCTCGAGATCATTCACGCGTTGTATCACATTCCGTTAGGCAGGTCTAGGTGCTCTACATTCCATCATGAAGGCCATATCGGTCCTTTCCATTACACCTATCCTTGTTTTCTTTCATTAATCTAATGTGGATACGGCTTAGCCGTGTGTGTGCTACGGCTTAGCCGTGTGTGGTCTACGGCTTAGCCGTGGCTGGGCCGTAGAAAGTATGTCAATTGCTGACTCTCAGTTATTCCAGAAATTGCACCCTGTATTGATCTACGGCTGGGCCACGGCTGAGCTTTGGCTTAGCCGTAGGGCAATCCACGGCTTAGCCGTGCCCTAGCCGTAGAGGAAAACTGGGTTTTTCTCTTCTCTGGACTTTGTGCCGTAGGTGCTATACGGCTTAGCCGTACCTGCACGAAGTTAAATTCCTGAAACACATACAGAATGTCTGAAAACTCATCCAATTTGCAATTCTCAAATGGAGATAGACAAGTACTGAATCAATGAGTTTCAAATGGGCTGTAAACACATGTTCCCATATCAATTCATGTAAAACCAACCAAATCAAATGCATACCAACATGGGTTCTCAAAGTTATGGTTATACTTGCCTTAAATTGGAATTCAATTGCCCAACTGAAGTTCTTGGATCCAAACACAACCTAACACACATCAAACCACATGCATGCATGAGGATTGGAATGAAATCCACAACACAGACACAACATGCAAATGAGAACCAAGAAGGAGAAGAACTAGAGGGAAGAGATGAGAGAAAGATGGAAGAATGTCCACTCACCTCACATGCAAGGAACCAACCTTCCTCTTGATTGATCGATGGAGGAGAGAATTCAAGTGAAGGTCAAGCGAAGGAGGGAGAACTCCACGTGCAGTTGAGGAAGAAATGGGAGGAGGAACGTGAGTTGGTCGATGAGATGGGTTTATATAAGCAATGGGTTGTTCAATTTACAATAAGGGCCAAGTTAAAATTCTATTTCCAGTTTGAGTCAAATCCGAGTCCAATCGAAGCACACGACCTCGGTTGCAATTGACGTAGTTACGAAAGTTAACGAGCTCAACGAAAGACACGCGTTGACATCAAGATGATGCAAAAATGACCATGTCTTAGAAAAGCTAAAATTACGAAAAAGGGCTTGGTCTACTTAGTCCAGGTCAAACTCAACCCAACTACCTATCCATGACCCGTAACGAAAATAAAACACGAACAAAACACGATTAGCAACGAAAACAAGATTAACTAGCCGATAAACGAGGTCAAGCTGGGTCGGAGTGTTACATCCTCCCCTACTTGAGAATCATTCCGTCCTCGGAATGCACGGTAACTCACTCATACCTGGGAAAACAAATCGGGGTACTGTCGTGCCATTTGCTCTTCTAACTCCCAAGTAGCCTCATCGGGACTGTGATGCTCCCAAAGCACTTTGACCCATCGAATTGTCCTGGTGCGGAGTATCTGCTCTCGGATTCCCACGATACGGAGCGGTCGCTCAACGTATGCAGCACTCGGCTGGATCTGAACCTCGTCGTAACGAATGACATGGGAGGGATCATGGACATATTTCCGAAGCATCGAAACATGAAAAACGTTGTGCACTCCTGAAAACATCTCGGGAAGCTCTAATCGATAGGCCAAATCACCAATCCGACTCTTGATCTCGAACAGTCTGACATAGCGTGGAGCTAACTTGCCTTTCTGACCGAAACGGATTGTACCCTTCATCGGCGAGACCTTCAGAAAAACCCACTCGCCAACCTGAAACTCTAAGGGTCGTCTGCGGGTGTCTGCATAACTCTTCTGTCTCGACCGAGCAACTTTCAAGTTCTCAATGGCTTTCTGTACCTTCTCCGTAGTCTCGGCAATGATCGTCGGTCCGTGAAAACTGCGAGTTCCAACTTCTTCCCAACAAACCGGACTCCTACACTTCTTCCGGTACAATGCTTCGTATGGTGCCATCCCAATGCTCTCATGGAAGCTGTTGTTGTAGGCAAACTCGCACAACGATAAGTGAAGATCCCATTCTTTCTCGTAGCTCAACACGCTGACTCGCAACATATCCTCTAAAGTCTGGATAGTCCGCTCTGATTGCCCATCCGTCTGTGGGTGGTATGCTGTGCTGAAGCTCAACTTCGTACCCAAAGCCTCTTGGAAAGCTCTCCAGAAAGATGAAACAAAACGGCTGTCACGATCGGATACAATCGACACGGGGGTACCATGGAGCCTGACGATCTCATCCACGAACTTCCTAGCCATCTCTGAAAACGTCATACCCTTCCGGAAAGGAATGAAATGGGCTGACTTCGTCAATCGATCTACAATCACCCAAATGGCGTTGTTCTTCCTGCTCGTCGGCGGTAATCCGGAAACGAAGTCCATGGTGATGTGTTCCCACTTCCACTGTGGTATATGCAAAGGATGCAACGAGCCTGGCGGTCTCTGATGATCTGCCTTCACCTTCTGACATGTCAAACAGCGAGCAACAAAGCCTGCTACTTCTCTCTTCATGTTGTTCCACCAGAAGCGATCTTTGAGATTCCGAAACATCTTCGTGCTGCCTGGGTGCATCGCGTATCGGGCGTAATGCGCTTCGTTCATCAGTTTCTCCTTGAAATCATCAACTGCTGGCACGCACAACCTACTCCGAAAATAGAGTACACCATCCTCGAGTCTGAAATCGGGTCTGTCTCCAATGTGATCTCGAATGCGCTTCAAGGTTAGATATTCAAATTGCCTGTCTTTAATCTGCTGAATCATCTCAGGCTGAAACACTGGCGTACTAGCCAAAGTCACGCACTCAGCCACTAGTTTTACTTCAACAGGGAGACCATGGAACTCTAAGAGGAAACTGCTCAATAGCTGCACTGACTCTGCTTTCCGACTGAGCGCATCTGCCACCACATTCCCCTTGCCTGGCTGATATTTGATCGGGAAATCATAATCCTTAATAAACTCAAGCCATCTCCGCTGTCTCATGTTCAGCTCCTGCTGTGTGAATAAGTACTGCAAACTGTGGTGATCAGAACGAACCTCAAACTGCACACCATACAAATAATGTCTCCACAGCTTCAACGCAAACACGATGGCTGCCAATTCCAAATCATGGGTGGCGTAATTCTTCTCATGTTCTCGCAACTGTCTCGATCCATAAGCAATAACCTTCCCGTGCTGCATCAACACACAACCTAGACCAACTCGATAAGCGTCTGAATAAACCACGAATCCTTCACTACCATCTGGCAAGGCTAACACTGGGACCGTAGTCAACTTCTCTTTCAAAGTCCGGAAACGGGCTTCACACTCCTCAGTCCAATCAAATGGTATATTCTTCCTGGTCAACTTCGTCAAAGGAGAAGAGATCTTAGCAAAGTCCTGGACAAATCGACGATAGTAACCTGCTAGACCAAGGAAACTGCGAACCTCTGTCACTGTCTTGGGGCTAGGCCAATTCACTACTGCCTCCACTTTAGATGGATCAACTGCCAATCCCTCTCGTGAAATGATATGACCTAAAAATGCCACCTGCTCAAGCCAAAAATCACACTTCGACAACTTAGCAAACAATCGATGTTCTCTCAACAACGACAAGGCTTTTCTCAAGTGCTCCCTATGCTCCTCTGCTGACTTAGAGTATATCAGGATATCATCAATAAACACAACTACGAACTGGTCCAAGAAAGGGGTAAAGATCTGATTCATCAAGGCCATGAACGCTGCAGGTGCATTGGTTAGTCCAAAAGGCATCACGAGGAATTCATAATGCCCATAACGAGTCCTGAAGGCAGTCTTAGGAATGTCGTCTTCTTTGACTCTCAACTGGTGATATCCAGACCTCAAATCAATCTTCGAAAAATATGCTGCACCCTGAAGTTGGTCAAACAATTCATCGATCCTGGGTAGGGGGTACTTGTTCTTGATAGTCACTTTGTTCAGCTGTCGGTAGTCTATGCACATCCGAAAAGTACCATCCTTCTTCTTGACAAACAAGACTGGTGCTCCCCAAGGTGAAACGCTCGGGCGAATGAAACCCTTATCCAAAAGCTCCTGCAATTGCTTCTTCAACTCTGCCAATTCTGCTGGTGCCATGCGATACGGAGCCTTGCTGATCGGTGCCGTGCCGGGAACAAGCTCAATGGCGAACTCCACATCTCGAACCGGGGGCAAGTCTGGCACATCGTCTGGAAAGACATCGGGAAAGTCACAGACCACCTGGATCTCACCTAAATGCTTCATCTCCTTCTTCGCTGAGATAAAGGCAATGAAGCCTTCACACCCTCGGCGGATCAAGCGATCTGCCTTACACGCCGAGATCACACGTCTGGGGCATCTCTGCTGACTGCCCTCGAAACGGAAGCCTTTGCCTAAATCGAAGAAGATCGTCCTGTTGTAACAGTTAACACAGGCACGATATCGAGCGAGCCAATCCATACCAAGGATCACGTCGAAGTCCAGCATCGACAACAGGATCAAATCAACAGGTAACTGATGACCTGCAATCTGCACGTCGCAATGGGGGTAGTACATACTACACTCCACTCGCTTGTCAACTGGGGTGGATACAACCAGCACATATGGCAACGGCTTAGACGGCTGATGCAACCGCTCGGCGAAACGAGGTGCTACATAAGACCGTGTAGACCCCGAATCGAACAATGCTAATGCCTCGACGCGTGAAATCAAAACAGTACCTTCAACCACCTGTGGATCCTCGGCACTCTCATGGGTAGCAGCATACGCACGGGCTGTCTGGCGAGGCTGTCTCGAGCCTGAACGAGCTGATTGTGACTTGCTCGGAGCTGTAGGTGCACTGGGTCTGCTAGGAACTGCGCCGGAAGTAGGACCATATGGAGCTGCATCGGAGGCTCTATATCGAGGACAATTGGCGATCATATGCTCCCTCGAACCACAGATAAAACAAGCACCTGCCTTCCACCAACACGCATCAGTCGCGTGGTTCTTGCCACAATGCCCACAAGTCACTCCAGTAGAACTAGAAGTACTCTGCTGGCCTTTGGTCTTCTTCTGTACTTGCCCTCGTGCACTGAAAGGCGGCTGTCGCTTGGGCTCAACGGCTCTCGCAGCTTGGTGGATGGCCTCGGCAGAATAGGCCCTATCCACTGCATCGTCAAATGTAGCCGGACGCTGAAACGCTGTCACGTGATGCATGTACCGGGGGTGCAAACCTTCGACAAACCTGTTCACCTTCCTCTCTTCAGTGCTGATCATGTCCGGAGCAAAATGCGACAACTGCATAAACTTGTTCACGTATTCTGTTACTGTCATCTGCTGCTGACGGAGAGCTAGGAACTCAACCTCCTTGGCTCGAAACACATGAGCCGGGATGAACTTCCTCCTGAACTGTTGCTTGAACATCTCCCACACCGTAGCACTAGGAATATCTCTGTAGGAGTCCTTCACGCTTTTCCACCAAGTTTTTGCGACGTCTCTCAACATAGAAGTTGCTAGCCCGACCTTCTGCCGGTTCGTGCACACGACGGTCTCAAAAGCATCCTCTGTTTGCTCCAACCACTGTTCTGCCTTCAATGGCTCTTCTGTCCCGAAAAACTCAATTACTCCTCGCTTGCGAAACTTGCCGTAGAGGGCATTCGGGTCACTCTCTCGAGGCTGCAAGATCACCTGTTGGTCTACATGTGACTGAACTGGGGCTTGACTTTGTCGGTCTAACATAGTGGTAACTTGTGCTTGCAAGTTCTGCATTGATTGCGATTGTGCTTGTAGAGACTGAAATAGCATAAGGATGCGTTCATCTGTGTTCTGTGCCTGTGGTGACGGTGCGGATCCGCTTTCATTATTTCCGGCGTTCTGCTGAGAACCGGAACCTGATGCCATCCTGAAAAAGGGAAAAGTCAGACACAAATACAAAACAAGTGCGCCCAACAAGCCCCAAAATCTAGAAAGATCACAAAGAGATAATCGTATCCTCACCACGAGCCTACATGCCTACATGCTTATCATCTAGAACAAGGAATGAGCAAGGAATGCTCTGATACCATACAATACGTATGTCACAACCCGAGCCCAGGGTTCGGGGGTTAGCAAAAGCCAAACCTAATGACACACGTACTCCCGTGCATGCACACGTAGACCGAGTCTAAATGCACACGCACAAGGGAACATTCACACGTGCCAAGCAAGTACGCGGAAGCTGTAAATATCAGAAACATTAAACTAACAGTGCAAGAAAAGGATACCAAGAACAAACTGACATAATTACATATGAAAGTCTTACAAAAAGAACAAAATAATATCTACACTAATGACATGTCATGCCAAATACAAGTCTGAAAATCCACAAAACGAGACTCCAATGATGCATGCCAAGAACGCTCTCCCGTGGAGTGATCACATCCACTCCTCTAGGCCTGATGGGGCCCCGGGGGTCTCATCTGGAGTCTGGCCGACCTGCGGGGGTTCGGCAGGGGTATCTGGGCCTGCAACACCAAAAACAACCGTGAATATGAAGATTCAGCAAAGTATAAACCATAGCAAGTTAACACACGCTGTGTCTAATAGAATAAAGAACATCATGTGATTAAAGAAGGCATTTTCGTATAATAGGCTGTCATGCAAGAAAGAAATATGCTGAGTGAATCAATGAATACATGCTGTGTACATACTAGTGGCGACTACATTACCATATGCTCCCAAAAGAGGGATCTTATAACGTGCAAAGAACACCATTGTCCGGGCCAGGGTACAATGGGTCTCGGTTTCCTGGGGTCCGGTTCCCCAAGACATATCCATACTGCAGCAGGCCATATAAAATATACCAAATTCACCCCGTCGGGATCCTAAGGCTGAGGCTAAGTAGTGCCTGACTATACGGAGTCAATCATGAAAACCCTGAGGAGATCGTGACAACATATCATACGTGCGTATCTGTGAACATATTATACATCCATACTCAAGGTAAAGAACCACAATGTGAATATAACTGAACACAAGTAAACATGTTAGAGAGTTGAGATCACTAATCGAATGCAATATGTTGTGCAACAAATCATGCGAAATCGAATCATCTGTAATGACAAACCAATTCTAATCTAATTATCCGGTGTTTCTAACCGTGCATGATGATGTAGTTTTAAGTTATTCGATGCACCGTTGTCTAGTGTTGCGTGGAATCGGGCGGTGCATGAAGTCCCTTAAACCAACACCCATGGGGAGGTGCTTAACATCCGGATAATGAACATGAATGATTCGCAGCCCTCGAGATCATTCACGCGTTGTATCACATTCCGTTAGGCAGGTCTAGGTGCTCTACATTCCATCATGAAGGCCATATCGGTCCTTTCCATTACACCTATCCTTGTTTTCTTTCATTAATCTAATGTGGATACGGCTTAGCCGTGTGTGTGCTACGGCTTAGCCGTGTGTGGTCTACGGCTTAGCCGTGGCTGGGCCGTAAAAAGTATGTCAATTGCTGACTCTCAGTTATTCCAGAAATTGCACCCTGTATTGATCTACGGCTGGGCCACGGCTGAGCTTCGGCTTAGCCGTAGGGCAATCCACGGCTTAGCCGTGCCCTAGCCGTAGAGGAAAACTGGGTTTTTCTCTTCTCTGGACTTTGAGCCGTAGGTGCTATACGGCTTAGCCGTACCTGCACGAAGTTAAATTCCTGAAACACATACAGAATGTCTGAAAACTCATCCAATTTGCAATTCTCAAATGGAGATAGACAAGTACTGAATCAACGAGTATCAAATGGGCTGTAAACACATGTTCCCATATCAATTCATGTAAAACCAACCAAATCAAATGCATACCAACATGGGTTCTCAAAGTTATGGTTATACTTGCCTTAAATTGGAATTCAATTGCCCAACTGAAGTTCTTGGATCCAAACACAACCTAACACACATCAAACCACATGCATGCATGAGGATTGGAATGAAATCCACAACACAGACACAACATGCAAATGAGAACCAAGAAGGAGAAGAACTAGAGGGAAGAGATGAGAGAAAGATGGAAGAATGTCCACTCACCTCACATGCAAGGAACCAACCTTCCTCTTGATTGATCGATGGAGGAGAGAATTCAAGTGAAGGTCAAGCGAAGGAGGGAGAACTCCACGTGCAGTTGAGGAAGAAATGGGAGGAGGAACGTGAGTTGGTCGATGAGATGGGTTTATATAAGCAATGGGTTGTTCAATTTACAATAAGGGCCAAGTTAAAATTCTATTTCCAGTTTGAGTCAAATCCGAGTCCAATCGAAGCACACGACCTCGGTTGCAATTGACGTAGTTACGAAAGTTAACGAGCTCAACGAAAGACACGTGTTGACATCAAGATGATGCAAAAATGACCATGTCTTAGAAAAGCTAAAATTACGAAAAAGGGCTTGGTCTACTTAGTCCAGGTCAAACTCAACCCAACTACCTATCCATGACCCGTAACGAAAATAAAACACGAACAAAACACGATTAGCAACGAAAACAAGATTAACTAGCCGATAAATGAGGTCAAGCTGGGTCGGAGTGTTACATCCTCCCCTACTTGAGAATCATTCCGTCCTCGGAATGCACGGTAACTCACTCATACCTGGGAAAACAAATCGGGGTACTGTCGTGCCATCTGCTCTTCTAACTCCCAAGTAGCCTCATCGGGACTGTGATGCTCCCAAAGCACTTTGATCCATCGAATTGTCCTGGTGCGGAGTATCTGCTCTCGGATTCCCACGATACGGAACGGTCGCTCAACGTATGCAGCACTCGGCTGGATCTGAACCTCGTCGTAACGATTGACATGGGAGGGATCATGGACATATTTCCGAAGCATCGAAACATGAAAAACGTTGTGCACTCCTGAAAACATCTCGGGAAGCTCTAATCGATAGGCCAAATCGCCAATCCGACTATTGATCTCGAACAGTCTGACATAGCGTGGAGCTAACTTGCCTTTCTGACCGAAACGGATTGTACCCTTCATCGGCGAGACCTTCAGAAAAACCCACTCGCCAACCTGAAACTCTAAGGGTCGTCTGCGGGTGTCTGCATAACTCTTCTGTCTCGACCGAGCAACTTTCAAGTTCTCAATGGCTTTCTGTACCTTCTCCGTAGTCTCGGCAATGATCGTCGGTCCGTGAAAACTGCGAGTTCCAACTTCTTCCCAACAAACCGGACTCCTACACTTCTTCCGGTACAATGCTTCGTATGGTGCCATCCCAATGCTCTCATGGAAGCTGTTGTTGTAGGCAAACTCGCACAACGATAAGTGAAGATCCCATTCTTTCTCGTAGCTCAACACGCTGACTCGCAACATATCCTCTAAAGTCTGGATAGTCCGCTCTGATTGCCCATCCGTCTGTGGGTGGTATGCTGTGCTGAAGCTCAACTTCGTACCCAAAGCCTCTTGGAAAGCTCTCCAGAAAGATGAAACAAAACGGCTGTCACGATCGGATACAATCGACACGGGGGTACCATGGAGCCTGACGATCTCATCCACGAACTTCCTAGCCATCTCTGAAAACGTCATACCCTTCCGGAAAGGAATGAAATGGGCTGACTTCGTCAATCGATCTACAATCACCCAAATGGCGTTGTTCTTCCTGCTCATCGGCGGTAATCCGGAAACGAAGTCCATGGTGATGTGTTCCCACTTCCACTGCGGTATATGCAAAGGATGCAACGAGCCTGGCGGTCTCTGATGATCTGCCTTCACCTTCTGACATGTCAAACAGCGAGCAACAAAGCCTGCTACTTCTCTCTTCATGTTGTTCCACCAGAAGCGATCTTTGAGATTCCGAAACATCTTCGTGCTGCCTGGGTGCATCGCGTATCGGGCGTAATGCGCTTCGTTCATCAGTTTCTCCTTGAAATCATCAACTGCTGGCACGCACAACCTACTCCGAAAATAGAGTACACCATCCTCGAGTCTGAAATCGGGTCTGTCTCCAATGTGATCTCGAATGCGCTTCAAGGTTAGATATTCAAATTGCCTGTCTTTAATCTGCTGAATCATCTCAGGCTGAAACACTGGCGTACTAGCCAAAGTCACGCACTCAGCCACTAGTTTTACTTCAACAGGGAGACCATGGAACTCTAAGAGGAAACTGCTCAATAGCTGCACTGACTCTGCTTTCCGACTGAGCGCATCTGCCACCACATTCCCCTTGCCTGGCTGATATTTGATCGGGAAATCATAATCCTTAATAAGCTCAAGCCATCTCCGCTGTCTCATGTTCAGCTCCTGCTGTGTGAATAAGTACTGCAAACTGTGGTGATCAGAACGAACCTCAAATTGCACACCATACAAATAATGTCTCCACAGCTTCAACGCAAACACGATGGCTGCCAATTCCAAATCATGGGTGGCGTAATTCTTCTCATGTTCTCGCAACTGTCTCGATCCATAAGCAATAACCTTCCCGTGCTGCATCAACACACAACCTAGACCAACTCGATAAGCGTCTGAATAAACCACGAATCCTTCACTACCATCTGGCAAGGCTAACACTGGGACCGTAGTCAACTTCTCTTTCAAAGTCCGGAAACGGGCTTCACACTCCTCAGTCCAATCAAATGGTATATTCTTCCTGGTCAACTTCGTCAAAGGAGAAAAGATCTTAGCAAAGTCCTGGACAAATCGACGATAGTAACCTGCTAGACCAAGGAAACTGCAAACCTCTGTCACTGTCTTGGGGCTAGGCCAATTCACTACTGCCTCCACTTTAGATGGATCAACTGCCAATCCCTCTCGTGAAATGATATGACCTAAAAATGCCACCTGCTCAAGCCAAAAATCACACTTCGACAACTTAGCAAACAATCGATGTTCTCTCAACAACGACAAGGCTTTTCTCAAGTGCTCCCTATGCTCCTCTGCTGACTTAGAGTATATCAGGATATCATCAATAAACACAACTACGAACTGGTCCAACAAAGGGGTAAAGATCTGATTCATCAAGGCCATGAACGCTGCAGGTGCATTGGTTAGTCCAAAAGGCATCACGAGGAATTCATAATGTCCATAACGAGTCCTGAAGGCAGTCTTAGGAATGTCGTCTTCTTTGACTCTCAACTGGTGATATCCAGACCTCAAATCAATCTTCGAAAAATATGCTGCACCCTGAAGTTGGTCAAACAATTCATCGATCCTGGGTAGGGGGTACTTGTTCTTGATAGTCACTTTGTTCAGCTGTCGGTAGTCTATGCACATCCAAAAAGTACCATCCTTCTTCTTGACAAACAAGACTGGTGCTCCCCAAGGTGAAACGCTCGGGCGAATTGTAACACTCCGATCCCCTTTGAGCCGGATTAGTGGCTCATTAGTGTGTGTTTTGTTTTGTTTATTTCTTTTGGACTTGTTTTGAGTCATGGATAGGTAGTTGAGTGACCTTTGACCTGGAATAGGTAGTTCTAAGCCCTTTTTCGTAATTTTGCTTTTGCTTTGCTCATCTCATCTTTGCATCATCTTGGTGTCAGCACGCGTATTTCGTTGAGCTCGACAAATTCCGTAACTGTGTCAGAACCATTTGGAGTCAATTGGGGAAGATGGACCTTCGTGTGACTTGAACTGTAATTAGTCTTAACTCTCAGGACTTTGACTTAACTTTCAAAACCCATATATAAGTGAGTCATCTTACAGATGTCTCTCTCTTGCTCATTTCATTTGATCGACTGCATGCAAGGAGAATTCAGAAGCCACGTTGTCTCTCTCTCTCTCTCTCTTCTCTTTCCTTCTCTTACTCGAGTAGGATTTGGATTCCCTTGTTTGATTTGGGTTCTTCTCCATTCTCTCATCTCTGTCCTTGCCTTAGGTAAGTGGGTTCTTTCCCAACTCTTTGTATTTCCTCTCCAATTACATCTCCCATTCTCTGTTGCTATGTCTTCATCTCATGCATGTGTGATTGCTTTGATTTGTTTTGATTTTAGTTGCTTGGAGCTTGATTTCAGAGGATTTGTCAGATTTGAGGCAAGTATAAGTACAGGTTTTGATAACACATATGGGTGTTGTTTGATTGCTTGGATTCATTCTCATTCTCTGTATAGAAATGTGTTACAGCCATTTTCTAAGCTATGAGGATCAGTTGAGCTTGTTTTATTCAGTTTCTGTACAAAAATTTCGTTTCTGAAATCTTCCCGAATTCGCGTCTGTATTGTACGGCTAAGCCGTAACCCTGTACGGCTTAGATTCCAGAGAGTGACAAATTCGAGTTTGTTCTACGGCTAGGCTACGGCTAAGCCGCAATTTGTCCTACGGCTGAGCCGTAAGCTAGCCGTGAACCAAACCGTATCTAAGCCGTGGATTTAATCTCTGATCAGTCGAAACTTTTCTGATATCAGTGTTCTTACGGTGAGGCTACGGCTAAGCCGTGATGGTTTACGGCTAAGCCGTGGACTCCACCGTAGCTCAGCCGTGAGATGTATCAGATCAGAGGTGGAAAAGCTGACAGTTTAGCCGTGTTCTGAAGGGAACCACGGCTAAGCCGTAGTGCATATTGCGGCTACGCCGTAGGATGCCACGGCTAAGCCGTAGGTCACCCATGGCTAAACCGTAAGACCTGTTAAATATCAGTTAAACTTAGGCTAATGGTGTGACCTTGTAGGGCTCAAATACAGGTTAACCATACCCGTAAACCGGCCCAAATGGATTCTTTGGAGCGCATGAATAGTCTGTTAGGCTGTGACTTATTCATGTGAGTGTTGCTCATTGTTAAGCACCTCCCCATGGGTGTTGGATTAAGGGACTTCGATGCACATAAGGATTATATTGCAACACTAGGATGGCAACGGTGCATCGAATAACTTAAAACTACATCAACATGCACGGTTAGTGATAGTGGTGCAACTAGATTAGGCTTGGCTTGTAATTAACCTTGATTCCGTATTAATCTGAGATGCATTGCATATTGTTTATGGTTTTGCCCTCTGTTCTGTTAATCTATGTTATGCATTCCTCAGTCATTTTGCTTTCGTTCTGTATATCTGTATTATTCTTCGCTCTGTACTATGTTTTGATCTATGCTATGCTTTGTATATTCTCTGGCTTTGTATATCTCTGATTTTTGGGTATTCCCTGGTGGCTCTGCCCAGAGGTTAATACGTGAGGATAAGATCCGGTCCTTGTCATCGGTGAGTCCAAAGCGGATAATCTCCTTTCTTTAGCTTTGATTTGATTGGTATTAGTCTGGCTCTACTCAGCCTCAGCCCTAGGATACCCGACGGGGTTACCTCTGGCGTAGATCTCTGTATCTCTGTTTTAACTGCAGTGTTGCTTTGTCTTGGGACCCCGGAACCCAGGAAACCGAGACCCGTTGTACCTTTGGCCTGGACAGCGGTGTTCTCCTCTGCTCTGCTCTGCTCTGCTCTCTTTTGGAGAGAACATGGTTAACGTAGTAGCCAACTAGTTCAGTATTCTATGTTTTGATTCCATTATCATGTTTTACTCCTATGCACGATTTGCTTAGCATACTAAGATGGACTCTGTATTTAATCTTCTGTCCCTATTTCATTTCGCTTTGATACTATGCGTGTTTCTTTCCTGTTACTTATATTTGCTGGATCGTTGTATTCATTTGTGTTGTCTGTGGTGTTGCAGGCACAGATACCTTGCCCAGCTCCCCGGCGGTCGAGGAGGCTGCAGGGGCGAGTGTAGAGGCACCCTCCGGTCTGGCAGAGTGGGCCTGATCACTTCTGCCAAGTGCGTGCATGCATACCAGTGGCTTTTATTTTGCATTTTGGTTTTTGAGAGTTTGTATTTGGACTTTGGACTTTGGACTTGTATTCTGTATATTTTGTGTATATTGATTTTGGTGTGTATTCGGTTTTATCTCAGTGTATTTGTCTTTGTCTTTTCCGTTTCGTATTTGCTTTGGCTTCCGCTATTTTATTTTCCTTTGTTGCTTGCTATGATATGTACAGCTTCCGCGTACGCTTAGTTCGCACGTGTTAGATCCCTTGTGTGCGTGCATCTGGACTGGGTTTGGGTGCACGTGCACGGGAGTACGTGTGTCACCGGTTTAGCTTTTCGCTAACCCCCGAATTCTGGGCTCGGGTCGTGACATACGTATTGTATGGTATCAGAGCATGCTAGTTATAAGCATGTAGGCATCTAAGATCGTGGTGAGATAACGATATCAACTATTTGACTCGAGGTCTCATATGTTGATTTGGGGTTTGACTAACTCAGGGCCTTTTATATTGTGTGTTGTGTTTCTTTTCCTTTTTGCAGGATGGCATCAGGATCAGGATCTCGAGATGAGAATCAACAGGGCCATAACGGTGATAGTGGATCAGTACCCCCACACATCAGTAGTGAGGAGCGGATGATGATGATGATGCAGTCTATGCAATCATTACAGGCGCAGATGGCATCCATGGTAGATAGACAGAGTCAGGCTGCCGCAGTAGCATCACCTCGTATAGATCAGCAAGTGATTTTCCAGCCCAAGGAATCAGATCCTAATGCTCTTTTCGACAAGTTCCGTAAGCGAGGGGCGACCGAGTTTCATGGGATAGAAGATGCATTGCAGGCTGAGCAATGGTTGGAGCAGACTGAAGAGCTTTTTGATACGATCGTGTGCAGTAACAAGCAGAAGGTAGTTCTCACAGCCTCTATGCTTCGGAGTGTAGCCAAGACATGGTGGAGGAGTGTTAAGACCTCATTTCAGACTATGCCCAGTGCCACAGTTTGGGAGACCTTCAAGCAGCAATTCCGTCGTAAGTTCATGCCTCTCCATATTCAGCGAGCCAAGGAAGTGGAATTCTTCAACCTTCAGCAGAGACAGATGTCAGTTGCAGATTATGTACACAGGTTTACAGAGTTGTCTCATTTCGCAGAGGACATGGTGAACACAGAGCATAAGAAAGTGACTCGCTTCGTCAACGGCCTGAATCCGAGACATAAGCGCCACGTGGTTGCTTGTATGTGGCCGGCTACCTTGGATGACGCTATTGACAGGGCTTATGATGCAGAGGCCATCTTTGAGGAGGAGCGAACAGAGGCTAAGAGGGCAGCAGGTTTCAGTGGCAGAAGTCAGTTCCAGAAGAAGTTCAAGGGTAAACAGGGCAGTTCGAGCAGTTCTCAGATAGTTTGCGGTCACTGTGGGAAGGATCACCCCACAGACAGATGTTGGAGGAAGAGTGGGGCTTGTTTCGGGTGTGGCTCTACGGACCACAGGCGGGCCCAATGCCCGAAGTTTCAGTCCCCTCCACAGACGAGACAGACAGGACCTACCTCACAGGGCAGATCCCAGCCAGCTCGCCCAGGCCAGAAGCAGAACCGCCAGACAGCCCGAGCCTATGCTGCTACGCATGAGGGCGCGGAGGAGGCCACGGTAGTGGAAGGTAAAATTTTAATTTCCGATGCAGAAGCTTTAGCTTTATTTGACTCAGGGTCTACGCGTTCGTACGTAGCACCCCATTTTGCTGTGCAGCTTCGACAGCGACCTACACCACTTCCCTACTTGTTGTTAGTATCCACTCCGGTTGGTAAGCGGGTGGAGTGCAGTGTGTTTTACCCTCAGTGTGATGTGCGGATAGCTGGTCATCAGCTCCCAGTAGACCTCGTGTTGCTCACGACACTGGATTTTGATGTGATCCTTGGTATGGACTGGCTTGCGAGATATCATGCGTGTATCAATTGCTACAGCAAGGCTATCTACTTTGATTTGGGCAGCGGATTCCGATTTGAGGGCAGCCAGATGAAGTGCCCAAGACGTGTGATCTCTGCTTGTAAGGCAGACAGGATGCTTCGTAGGGGATGTGAGGGATTTCTTGCATTCATTTCAGAAAAGAAAGATCGGCGACAGCTCAGTGAGATTCCAGTAGTCAGCGAGTTTCCGGATGTCTTTCCGGAGGATGTGCCAGAGTTGCCACCAGTTCGGGAGGTAGAATTTGCTATTGACGTGGTACCAGGTACAGCACCTATCAGTAGAGCTCCATATCGTATAGCACCTGCAGAGTTGTTGGAATTGAAGAAACAGTTGCAGGATCTGTTGGATAAAGGGTTCATACGCCCCAGTGTTTCACCTTGGGGAGCACCTGTTTTGTTCGTCAAGAAGAAGGATGGCAGTTTCCGGATGTGCATTGATTATAGGCAGTTGAACAAAGTGACTATCAAGAACAAATATCCATTGCCTAGGATTGATGAGTTGTTCGATCAACTTCAGGGTGCAGCTTACTTCTCGAAGATTGACTTGAGGTCAGGATATCACCAGCTCAGGGTGAAGGATGAGGATGTTCCTAAGACAGCTTTCAGGACTCGGTATGGTCACTACGAGTTCCTTGTCATGCCATTTGGTTTGACAAACGCACCCGCAGCTTTCATGGCGTTGATGAATAGGGTGTTTACTTCCTTCTTGGACCAGTTTGTTGTAGTCTTCATAGATGACATATTGGTCTATTCGAAGACTGCTGAGGAACATGCAGACCATTTGAGGAAAGCATTGCAGCTGCTTAAGGATCACAAGTTGTATGCCAAGTTGTCCAAGTGTGATTTCTGGTTAGAGCAAGTTGCATTTCTGGGTCATAAGATTTCTAGAGATGGATTGATGGTGGATCCAGCTAAGATTGAGGCAGTAGTCCATTGGCCCCGTCCTAGATCAGTGACAGAGATTCGGAGTTTTCTGGGTTTGGCGGGATATTACCGCAGGTTTGTGCAGGATTTCTCGAAGATCTCAGCCCCGCTGACTCAGTTGACTCGGAAGAAGGTCCCGTATGAGTGGACAGAGAAGTGTGAGCGTAGTTTTCAGATGTTGAAAGAAAAGCTCACTACGGCGCCAGTGTTGACTCTCCCGGATGGTAGTGAGGGATTCGTGATTTATTCCGATGCCTCTAGAGTTGGACTAGGCTGTGTACTGATGCAGAATCAGAAGGTGGTTGCCTATGGATCCAGACAGTTGAAAGAACATGAGAAGAACTATGCCACACATGACTTGGAGTTAGCAGCCATTGTATTTGCATTGAAGTTGTGGCGACATTACCTGTACGGTGTGAAGTTTGAGGTCCATTCCGATCATCACAGTCTGCAGTACTTGTTTGATCAGCATGACTTGAATATGAGGCAGCGAAGATGGTTGGAGTTCATCAAAGACTACGACTTTCCGATCAAGTACCACCCAGGCAAGGGCAATGTAGTTGCAGATGCACTCAGCAGGAGGACAGACAGTCTTCAGGTGTTAGCAGGATTCTATATGCTTGTGCATGATCAGCCTGTAGAGGTTCAGATGGTAGGAGACTCGGTGACATTAGCTACTACCGTCGTGTTTCAGCCTGAGGTGATTCAGCAGATCAAGGATCGCCAGTTTGAGGACCCCCTCCTGGTGAAGTTCAGAGATCGGATTGCAGATCGACCGGATTTCAGCTTGGTGGATGGAGTTTTGTACTTCAGGAACAGATTGTGTGTTCCCGCTGTGGATGAGTTGAGAGAGAAATTGATGACAGATGCGCACGATGCCCGATATGCGATGCATCCCGGGAGTACGAAGATGTACCGGAACTTGAAGGATAGATTTTGGTGGAACAATATGAAGCGGGAGATCGCAGGGTTCGTAGCTCGATGTTTGACCTGTCAGAGGGTAAAAGCTGATCATCAGCGACCTCCAGGATCATTGCATCCATTGCACACTCCGCAGTGGAAGTGGGAGCACATTACTATGGATTTTGTTTCCGGTTTTCCGCCGACCAGTAGAAAGAATAATGCGATCTGGGTCATAGTGGACAGATTGACCAAGTCAGCACATTTCCTTCCGTTCAAGAAAGGGATGACATTCACGGAGATGGCCAGGAAGTTTGTTGACGAGATAGTCAGATTGCATGGTACCCCAGTATCGATTGTGTCAGATCGCGACAGTCGTTTTGTATCTTCATTCTGGAGAGCATTTCAGGAAGCTATGGGTACGAAGCTGAGTTTTAGTACGGCATACCACCCCCAGACTGATGGACAGTCGGAGCGTACCATTCAGACGTTGGAGGATATGCTCCGAGCTAGCGTGCTGAACTTTGAGAAGGAATGGGATACGCATCTAGCATTGTGTGAGTTTGCTTACAACAACAGCTTCCATGAGAGTATTGGTATGGCACCTTATGAGGCTCTATACGGACGCAAGTGCAGGACCCCAGTGTGCTGGGAAGAAGTTGGAACTAGAAGTTTCCATGGTCCGACCATCATTGCTGAGACGACAGAGAAGGTGCAGAAAGTGATAGAGAATCTGAAGATTGCTCGGTCCAGGCAGAAGAGCTATGCTGATACTCGGAGGAGACCTTTGGCATTCCAAGTCGGAGATTGGGTATTTCTTAAAGTTTCTCCGATGAAGGGCACAGTTCGATTTGGTCAGAAGGGCAAGTTAGCTCCGAGATATGTAGGACCGTTCGAAGTCAAGAGCCGAGTTGGAGATTTAGCCTATCGGTTGACACTTCCAGTTGAGTTCTCCGGTGTTCACGATGTGTTCCATGTGTCGATGCTCCGTAAGTATGTGCCAGATCCGAGCCATGTGATTCGCTACGATGACATTCAGATTCAGCCTAATGCGACTTACGTTGAGCGTCCGCTTCGCATCGTTGGGACACGAGAGCAGATTCTCCGTACCAGGACTATCAGATGGGTTAAAGTGTTGTGGGAGCATCACGGTCCGGATGAGGCTACTTGGGAGCTAGAGGAGCAGCTAGCGCGCCAGTACCCCCAGCTCTTTGCGCAGGTAGGTAGTCATTCCGAGGACGGAATGATTCCTAGTGGGGGAGGATGTAACACTCCGATCCCCTTTGAGCCGGATTAGTGGCTCATTAGTGTGTGTTTTGTTTTGTTTATTTCTTTTGGACTTGTTTTGAGTCATGGATAGGTAGTTGAGTGACCTTTGACCTGGAATAGGTAGTTCTAAGCCCTTTTTCGTAATTTTGCTTTTGCTTTGCTCATCTCATCTTTGCATCATCTTGGTGTCAGCACGCGTATTTCGTTGAGCTCGACAAATTCCGTAACTGTGTCAGAACCATTTGGAGTCAATTGGGGAAGATGGACCTTCGTGTGACTTGAACTGTAATTAGTCTTAACTCTCAGGACTTTGACTTAACTTTCAAAACCCATATATAAGTGAGTCATCTTACAGATGTCTCTCTCTTGCTCATTTCATTTGATCGACTGCATGCAAGGAGAATTCAGAAGCCACGTTGTCTCTCTCTCTCTCTCTCTTCTCTTTCCTTCTCTTACTCGAGTAGGATTTGGATTCCCTTGTTTGATTTGGGTTCTTCTCCATTCTCTCATCTCTGTCCTTGCCTTAGGTAAGTGGGTTCTTTCCCAACTCTTTGTATTTCCTCTCCAATTACATCTCCCATTCTCTGTTGCTATGTCTTCATCTCATGCATGTGTGATTGCTTTGATTTGTTTTGATTTTAGTTGCTTGGAGCTTGATTTCAGAGGATTTGTCAGATTTGAGGCAAGTATAAGTACAGGTTTTGATAACACATATGGGTGTTGTTTGATTGCTTGGATTCATTCTCATTCTCTGTATAGAAATGTGTTACAGCCATTTTCTAAGCTATGAGGATCAGTTGAGCTTGTTTTATTCAGTTTCTGTACAAAAATTTCGTTTCTGAAATCTTCCCGAATTCGCGTCTGTATTGTACGGCTAAGCCGTAACCCTGTACGGCTTAGATTCCAGAGAGTGACAAATTCGAGTTTGTTCTACGGCTAGGCTACGGCTAAGCCGCAATTTGTCCTACGGCTGAGCCGTAAGCTAGCCGTGAACCAAACCGTATCTAAGCCGTGGATTTAATCTCTGATCAGTCGAAACTTTTCTGATATCAGTGTTCTTACGGTGAGGCTACGGCTAAGCCGTGATGGTTTACGGCTAAGCCGTGGACTCCACCGTAGCTCAGCCGTGAGATGTATCAGATCAGAGGTGGAAAAGCTGACAGTTTAGCCGTGTTCTGAAGGGAACCACGGCTAAGCCGTAGTGCATATTGCGGCTACGCCGTAGGATGCCACGGCTAAGCCGTAGGTCACCCATGGCTAAACCGTAAGACCTGTTAAATATCAGTTAAACTTAGGCTAATGGTGTGACCTTGTAGGGCTCAAATACAGGTTAACCATACCCGTAAACCGGCCCAAATGGATTCTTTGGAGCGCATGAATAGTCTGTTAGGCTGTGACTTATTCATGTGAGTGTTGCTCATTGTTAAGCACCTCCCCATGGGTGTTGGATTAAGGGACTTCGATGCACATAAGGATTATATTGCAACACTAGGATGGCAACGGTGCATCGAATAACTTAAAACTACATCAACATGCACGGTTAGTGATAGTGGTGCAACTAGATTAGGCTTGGCTTGTAATTAACCTTGATTCCGTATTAATCTGAGATGCATTGCATATTGTTTATGGTTTTGCCCTCTGTTCTGTTAATCTATGTTATGCATTCCTCAGTCATTTTGCTTTCGTTCTGTATATCTGTATTATTCTTCGCTCTGTACTATGTTTTGATCTATGCTATGCTTTGTATATTCTCTGGCTTTGTATATCTCTGATTTTTGGGTATTCCCTGGTGGCTCTGCCCAGAGGTTAATACGTGAGGATAAGATCCGGTCCTTGTCATCGGTGAGTCCAAAGCGGATAATCTCCTTTCTTTAGCTTTGATTTGATTGGTATTAGTCTGGCTCTACTCAGCCTCAGCCCTAGGATACCCGACGGGGTTACCTCTGGCGTAGATCTCTGTATCTCTGTTTTAACTGCAGTGTTGCTTTGTCTTGGGACCCCGGAACCCAGGAAACCGAGACCCGTTGTACCTTTGGCCTGGACAGCGGTGTTCTCCTCTGCTCTGCTCTGCTCTGCTCTCTTTTGGAGAGAACATGGTTAACGTAGTAGCCAACTAGTTCAGTATTCTATGTTTTGATTCCATTATCATGTTTTACTCCTATGCACGATTTGCTTAGCATACTAAGATGGACTCTGTATTTAATCTTCTGTCCCTATTTCATTTCGCTTTGATACTATGCGTGTTTCTTTCCTGTTACTTATATTTGCTGGATCGTTGTATTCATTTGTGTTGTCTGTGGTGTTGCAGGCACAGATACCTTGCCCAGCTCCCCGGCGGTCGAGGAGGCTGCAGGGGCGAGTGTAGAGGCACCCTCCGGTCTGGCAGAGTGGGCCTGATCACTTCTGCCAAGTGCGTGCATGCATACCAGTGGCTTTTATTTTGCATTTTGGTTTTTGAGAGTTTGTATTTGGACTTTGGACTTTGGACTTGTATTCTGTATATTTTGTGTATATTGATTTTGGTGTGTATTCGGTTTTATCTCAGTGTATTTGTCTTTGTCTTTTCCGTTTCGTATTTGCTTTGGCTTCCGCTATTTTATTTTCCTTTGTTGCTTGCTATGATATGTACAGCTTCCGCGTACGCTTAGTTCGCACGTGTTAGATCCCTTGTGTGCGTGCATCTGGACTGGGTTTGGGTGCACGTGCACGGGAGTACGTGTGTCACCGGTTTAGCTTTTCGCTAATCCCCGAATTCTGGGCTCGGGTCGTGACACGAATGAAACCCTTATCCAAAAGCTCCTGCAATTGCTTCTTCAACTCTGCCAATTCTGCTGGTGCCATGCGATACGGAGCCTTGCTGATCGGTGCCGTGCCGGGAACAAGCTCAATGGCGAACTCCACATCTCGAACCGGGGGCAAGTCTGGCACATCGTCTGGAAAGACATCGGGAAAGTCACAGACCACCTGGATCTCACCTAGCTGCTTCATCTCCTTCTTCGCTGAGATAAAGGCAATGAAGCCTTCACACCCTCGGCGGATCAAGCGATCTGCCTTACACGCCGAGATCACACGTCTGGGGCATCTCTGCTGACTGCCCTCGAAACGGAAGCCTTTGCCTAAATCGAAGAAGATCGTCCTGTTGTAACAGTTAACACAAGCACGATATCGAGCGAGCCAATCCATACCAAGGATCACGTCGAAGTCCAGCATCGACAACAGGATCAAATCAACAGGTAACTAATGACCTGCAATCTGCACGTCGCAATGGGGGTAGTACATACTACACTCCACTCGCTTGTCAACTAGGGTGGATACAACCAGCACATATGGCAACGGCTTAGACGGCTGATGCAACCGCTCGGCGAAACGAGGTGCTACATAAGACCGTGTAGACCCCGAATCGAACAATGCTAATGCCTCGATGAGTGAAATCAAAACAGTACCTTCAACCACCTGTGGATCCTCGGCACTCTCATGGGTAGCAGCATACGCACGGGCTGTCTGGCGAGGCTGTCTCGAGCCTGAACGAGCTGACTGTGACTTGCTCGGAGCTGTAGGTGCACTGGGTCTGCTAGGAACTGCACCGGAAGTAGGACCAGATGGAGCTGCATCGGAGGCTCTATATCGAGGACAATTGGCGATCATATGCTCCCTCGAACCACAGATAAAACAAGCACCTGCCTTCCGCCAACACGCATCAGTCGCGTGGTTCTTGCCACAATGCCCACAAGTCACTCCAGTAGAACTAGAAGTATTCTGCTGGCCTTTGGTCTTCTTCTGTACTTGCCCTTGTTAGTTTTTTGTGGACTCAATCCATCAGTTGATGTAATAAATTGATTAATTTCTTTATTTATCAATAAAATCATGTTTTACTTTCATGAGATGAATGTTATTTTATTGCTTCATGCACATGACCAATACGTATGACATAATGGTTCATGAGTTGAACCGGGTCCAATTAGTATATTAGATGTGATATATGTGCATGGATGAGATCCACACGCGGGAGATATATGTCACAAATCTTATACTTAAATAGCTTCACAACCAGTAATGAGACTGGGCATCTCATTTGATAAGGTTGCAGCACTTTGATCACTATGAGATAGTGTGATTTGTCTCGATCATCAGAATGTAAGATTCTGGATCAATAGTGCTGGTACATTGGATGTATTGAAGGACCATGAGATGCACCTTATGGTATTCCGTCTCAATAATAAGGTATGCTCTCATAATTCCCTAGCAATAGGCTCTCAATCCTGAGACATTGACGAACTCAAGTTTCTATCTATTCATTTGCTTTGAGTCACCAATGAGTGAGGCCGACTATAGGTTAACACCTCGGTGTCTTGGGTATATGGTAGTAGAACTGTGGGAACGTTGAATGATCAAGATGGAATCTATCTCTATTATCCCCTTTTGCCAATTAATGGATTTGTCATTAGTAAGTGCGCACCCATCTCAATTAAGAGTTAATTGGATGGTACTGATGATTACTGTGATTAATTGGGGCTCAAGGATAATAAGATGTGAAACTTAGATTGGAAGAGACGGATTTATTCCAATTGATCCACGGATATTGATAGAGGGGCCTACTTGTGGTAATTGGGAAGTTTAGGGTCTTCATTGTAATTTATTCCTAAGACTGGAGTGCAATTGCATTTATATAGTGGTGTTATTTGCAATTAACTGTGGGCCCGGATTGCACATGAGATGTGGGGTCGCGGTGTTCCAGTTGGAGCCAGCTTTCTAAGGAATCCCTAGTGGTCCCCACGCTAGCCCAAGATATTGGAAAACACTAATTCGACTTGGACTCTAGAAATAAGAGTTTGGAAAGGAGACAGTTGCTAATTGCTTTGGAAGTAAGACTTCTATTTCAATTAGACAAGGGAGAGATTTGGAAGTCTATAAAATATCCTTGGACGTCCAAAAGAGTCCCCCTCACGTCCAAAACCCTTTCGTGCAAGAGTTGCGCGAGTTACTCTCCTCTCCTTTCTTCTAGTTCCTTGGAGTCTCGAGTTGGGATTTTCTCCTGAAGATTCCACCGTTCTTCTTGAGAAAAGAAATCCAATTCGGGGGTCATAGCGTGGAAGGCTAAGAGGTCTTGAAGAAGTCCATTAGAGCACTGCGGGTCTCCAAAGGTATGATCTACTTCTTGCATGTCGTAGGTTATTTTGGATGTTTAGTGCTGGTATAATTTTTACTGTACATGGTCACGAGATTGAGGGTAACGCATCCTGGATTGGGTTTTGGTCTTATGGATAGTTGATCCCTGTGTCAAGTGGGTCAAAAGTTTTGAAAATCTATCCACGAGACCCACCTACTTCCAACAGCCCTCGTGCACTGAAAGGCGGCTGTCGCTTGGGCTCAACGGCTCTCGCAGCTTGGTGGATGGCCTCGGCAGAATAGGCCCTATCCACTGCATCGTCAAACGTAGCCGGACGCTGAAACGCTGTCACGTGATGCATGTACCGGGGGTGCAAACCTTCGACAAACCTGTTCACCTTCCTCTCTTCAGTGCTGATCATGTCCGGAGCAAAATGCGACAACTGCATAAACTTGTTCACGCATTCTGTTACTGTCATCTGCTGCTGACGGAGAGCTAGGAACTCAACCTCCTTGGCTCGAAACACATGAGCCGGGATGAACTTCCTCCTGAACTGTTGCTTGAACATCTCCCACACCGTAGCACTAGGAATATCTCTGTAGGAGTCCTTCACGCTTTTCCACCAAGTTTTTGCGACGTCTCTCAACATAGAAGTTGCTAGCCCGACCTTCTGCCGGTTCGTGCACACGACGGTCTCAAAAGCATCCTCTGTTTGCTCCAACCACTGTTCTGCCTTCAATGGCTCTTCTGTCCCGAAAAACTCAATTACTCCTCGCTTGCGAAACTTGCCGTAGAGGGCATTCGGGTCACTCTCTCGAGGCTGCAAGATCACCTGTTGGTCTACATGTGACTGAACTGGGGCTTGACTTTGTCGGTCTAACATAGTGGTAACTTGTGCTTGCAAGTTCTGCATTGATTGCGATTGTGCTTGTAGAGACTGAAATAGCATAAGGATGCGTTCATCTGTGTTCTGTGCCTGTGGTGACGGTGCGGATCCGCTTTCATTATTTCCGGTGTTCTGCTGAGAACCGGAACCTGATGCCATCCTGAAAAAGGGAAAAGTCAGACACAAATACAAAACAAGTGCGCCCAACAAGCCCCAAAATCTAGAAAGATCACAAAGAGATAATCGTATCCTCACCACGAGCCTACATGCCTACATGCTTATCATCTAGAACAAGGAATGAGCAAGGAATGCTCTGATACCATACAATACGTATGTCACAACCCGAGCCCAGGGTTCGGGGGTTAGCAAAAGCCAAACCTAATGACACACGTACTCCCGTGCATGCACACGTAGACCGAGTCTAAATGCACACGCACAAGGGAACATTCACACGTGCCAAGCAAGTACGCGGAAGCTGTAAATATCAGAAACATTAAACTAACAGTGCAAGAAAAGGATACCAAGAACAAACTGACATAATTACATATGAAAGTCTTACAAAAAGAACAAAATAATATCTACACTAATGACATGTCATGCCAAATACAAGTCTGAAAATCCACAAAACGAGACTCCAATGATGCATGCCAAGAACGCTCTCCCGTGGAGTGATCACATCCACTCCTCTAGGCCTGATGGGGCCCCGGGGGTCTCATCTGGAGTCTGGCCGACCTGCGGGGGTTCGGCAGGGGTATCTGGGCCTGCAACACCAAAAACAACCGTGAATATGAAGATTCAGCAAAGTATAAACCATAGCAAGTTAACACACGCTGTGTCTAATAGAATAAAGAACATCATGTGATTAAAGAAGGCATTTTCGTATACTAGGCTGTCATGCAAGAAAGAAATATGCTGAGTGAATCAATGAATACATGCTGTGTACATACTAGTGGCGACTACATTACCATATGCTCCCAAAAGAGGGATCTTATAACGTGCAAATAACACCATTGTCCGGGCCAGGGTACAATGGGTCTCGGTTTCCTGGGGTCCGGTTCCCCAAGACATATCCATACTGCAGCAGGCCATATAAACTATACCAAATTCACCCCGTCGGGATCCTAAGGCTGAGGCTAAGTAGTGCCTGACTATACGGAGTCAATCATGAAAACCCTGAGGAGATCGTGACAACATATCATACGTGCGTATCTGTGAACATATTATACATGCATACTCAAGGTAAAGAACCACAATGTGAATATAACTGAACACAAGTAAACATGTTAGAGAGTTGAGATCACTAATCGAATGCAATATGTTGTGCAACAAATCATGCGAAATCGAATCATCTGTAATGACAAACCAATTCTAATCTAATTATCCGGTGTTTCTAACCGTGCATGATGATGTAGTTTTAAGTTATTCGATGCACCGTTGTCTAGTGTTGCGTGGAATCGGGCGGTGCATGAAGTCCTTTAAACCAACACCCATGGGGAGGTGCTTAACATTCGGATAATGAACATGAATGATTCGCAGCCCTCGAGATCATTCACGCGTTGTATCACATTCCGTTAGGCAGGTCTAGGTGCTCCACATTCCATCATGAAGGCCATATCGGTCCTTTCCATTACACCTATCCTTGTTTTCTTTCATTAATCTAATGTGGATACGGCTTAGCCGTGTGCGTGCTACGGCTTAGCCGTGTGTGGTCTACGGCTTAGCCGTGGCTGGGCCGTAGAAAGTATGTCAATTGCTGACTCTCAGTTATTCCAGAAATTGCACCCTGTAATGATCTACGGCTGGGCCACGGCTGAGCTTCGGCTTAGCCGTAGGGCAATCCACGGCTTAGCCGTGCCCTAGCCGTAGAGGAAAACTGGGTTTTTCTCTTCTCTGGACTTTGAGCCGTAGGTGCTATACGGCTTAGCCGTACCTGCACGAAGTTAAATTCCTGAAACACATACAGAATGTCTGAAAACTCATCCAATTTGCAATTCTCAAATGGAGATAGACAAGTACTGAATCAATGAGTATCAAATGGGCTGTAAACACATGTTCCCATATCAATTCATGTAAAACCAACCAAATCAAATGCATACCAACATGGGTTCTCAAAGTTATGGTTATACTTGCCTTAAATTGGAATTCAATTGCCCAACTGAACTTCTTGGATCCAAACACAACCTAACACACATCAAACCACATGCATGCATGAGGATTGGAATGAAATCCACAACACAGACACAACATGCAAATGAGAACCAAGAAGGAGAAGAACTAGAGGGAAGAGATGAGAGAAAGATGGAAGAATGTCCACTCACCTCACATGCAAGGAACCAACCTTCCTCTTGATTGATCGATGGAGGAGAGAATTCAAGTGAAGGACAAGCGAAGGAGGGAGAACTCCACGTGCAGTTGAGGAAGAAATGGGAGGAGGAACGTGAGTTGGTCGATGAGATGGGTTTATATAAGCAATGGGTTGTTCAATTTACAATAAGGGCCAACTTAAAATTCTATTTCCAGTTTGAGTCAAATCCGAGTCCAATCGAAGCACACGACCTCGGTTGCAATTGACGTAGTTACGAAAGTTAACGAGCTCAACGAAAGACACGTGTTGACATCAAGATGATGCAAAAATGACCATGTCTTAGAAAAGCTAAAATTACGAAAAAGGGCTTGGTCTACTTAGTCCAGGTCAAACTCAACCCAACTACCTATCCATGACCCATAACGAAAATAAAACACGAACAAAACACGATTAGCAACGAAAACAAGATTAACTAGCCGATAAACGAGGTCAAGCTGAGTCGGAGTGTTACATCCTCCCCTACTTGAGAATCATTCCGTCCTCGGAATGCCCGGTAACTCACTCATACCTGGGAAAACAAATCGGGGTACTGTCGTGCCATCTGCTCTTCTAACTCCCAAGTAGCCTCATCGGGACTGTGATGCTCCCAAAGCACTTTGACCCATCGAATTGTCCTGGTGCGGTGTATCTGCTCTCGGATTCCCACGATACGGAGCGGTCGCTCAACGTATGCAGCACTCGGCTGGATCTGAACCTCGTCGTAACGAATGACATGGGAGGGATCATGGACATATTTCCGAAGCATCGAAACATGAAAAACGTTGTGCACTCCTGAAAACATCTCGGGAAGCTCTAATCGATAGGCCAAATCGCCAATCCGACTCTTGATCTCGAACAGTCTGACATAGCGTGGAGCTAACTTGCCTTTCTGACCGAAACGGATTGTACCCTTCATCGGCGAGACCTTCAGAAAAACCCACTCGCCAACCTGAAACTCTAAGGGTCGTCTGCGGGTGTCTGCATAACTCTTCTGTCTCGACGGAGCAACTTTCAAGTTCTCAATGGCTTTCTGTACCTTCTCCGTAGTCTCGGCAATGATCTTCGGTCCGTGAAAACTGCGAGTTCCAACTTCTTCCCAACAAACCGGACTCCTACACTTCTTCCCGTACAATGCTTCGTATGGTGCCATCCCAATGCTCTCATGGAAGCTGTTGTTGTAGGCAAACTCGCACAACGATAAGTGAAGATCCCATTCTTTCTCGTAGCTCAACACGCTGACTCGCAACATATCCTCTAAAGTCTGGATAGTCCGCTCTGATTGCCCATCCGTCTGTGGGTGGTATGCTGTGCTGAAGCTCAACTTCGTACCCAAAGCCTCTTGGAAAGCTCTCCAGAAAGATGAAACAAAACGGCTGACACGATCGGATACAATCGACACGGGGGTACCGTGGAGCCTGACGATCTCATCCACGAACTTCCTAGCCATCTCTGAAAACGTCATACCCTTCCGGAAAGGAATGAAATGGGCTGACTTCGTCAATCGATCTACAATCACCCAAATGGCATTGTTCTTCCTGCTCGTCGGCGGTAATCCGGAAACGAAGTCCATGGTGATGTGTTCCCACTTCCACTGCGGTATATGCAAAGGATGCAACGAGCCTGGCGGTCTCTGATGATCTGCCTTCACCTTCTGACATGTCAAAAGCGAGCAACAAAGCCTGCTACTTCTCTCTTCATGTTGTTCCACCAGAAGCGATCTTTGAGATTCCGAAACATCTTCGTGCTGCCTGGGTGCATCGCGTATCGGGCGTAATGCGCTTCGTTCATCAGTTTCTCCTTGAAATCATCAACTGCTGGCACGCACAACCTACTCCGAAAATAGAGTACACCATCCTCGAGTCTGAAATCGGGTCTGTCTCCAATGTGATCTCGAATGCGCTTCAAGGTTAGATCTTCAAATTGCCTATCTTTAATCTGCTGAATCATCTCAGGCTGAAACACTGGCGTACTAGCCAAAGTCACGCACTCAGCCACTAGTTTTACTTCAACAGGGAGACCATGGAACTCTAAGAGGAAACTGCTCAATAGCTGCACTGACTCTGCTTTCCGACTGAGCGCATCTGCCACCACATTCCCCTTGCCTGGCTGATATTTGATCGGGAAATCATAATTCTTAATAAGCTCAAGCCATCTCCGCTGTCTCATGTTCAGCTCCTGCTGTGTGAATAAGTACTGCAAACTGTGGTGATCAGAACGAACCTCAAACTGCACACCATACAAATAATGTCTCCACAGCTTCAACGCAAACACGATGGCTGCCAATTCCAAATCATGGGTGGCGTAATTCTTCTCATGTTCTCGCAACTGTCTCGATCCATAAGCAATAACCTTCCCGTGCTGCATCAACACACAACCTAGACCAACTCGATAAGCGTCTGAATAAACCACGAATCCTTCACTACCATCTGGCAAGGCTAACACTGGGACCGTAGTCAACTTCTCTTTCAAAGTCCGGAAACGGGCTTCACACTCCTCAGTCCAATCAAATGGTATATTCTTCCTGGTCAACTTCGTCAAAGGAGAAGAGATCTTAGCAAAGTCCTGGACAAATCGACGATAGTAACCTGCTAGACCAAGGAAACTGCGAACCTCTGTCACTGTCTTGGGGCTAGGCCAATTCACTACTGCCTCCACTTTAGATGGATCAACTGCCAATCCCTCTCGTGAAATGATATGACCTAAAAATGCCACCTGCTCAAGCCAAAAATCACACTTCGACAACTTAGCAAACAATCGATGTTCTCTCAACAACGACAAGGCTTTTCTCAAGTGCTCCCTATGCTCCTCTGCTGACTTAGAGTATATCAGGATATCATCAATAAACACAACTACGAACTGGTCCAAGAAAGGGGTAAAGATCTCATTCATCAAGGCCATGAACGCTGCAGGTGCATTGGTTAGTCCAAAAGGCATCACGAGGAATTCATAATGTCCATAACGAGTCCTGAAGGCAGTCTTAGGAATGTCGTCTTCTTTGACTCTCAACTGGTGATATCCAGACCTCAAATCAATCTTCGAAAAATATGCTGCACCCTGAAGTTGGTCAAACAATTCATCGATCCTGGGTAGGGGGTACTTGTTCTTGATAGTCACTTTGTTCAGCTGTCGGTAGTCTATGCACATCCAAAAAGTACCATCCTTCTTCTTGACAAACAAGACTGGTGCTCCCCAAGGTGAAACGCTCGGGCGAATGAAACCCTTATCCAAAAGCTCCTGCAATTGCTTCTTCAACTCTGCCAATTCTGCTGGTGCCATGCGATACGGAGCCTTGCTGATCGGTGCCGTGCCGGGAACAAGCTCAATGGCGAACTCCACATCTCGAACCGGGGGCAAGTCTGGCACATCGTCTGGAAAGACATCGGGAAAGTCACAGACCACCTGGATCTCACCTAGCTGCTTCATCTCCTTCTTCGCTGAGATAAAGGCAATGAAGCCTTCACACCCTCGGCGGATCAAGCGATCTGCCTTACACGCCGAGATCACACGTCTGGGGCATCTCTGCTGACTGCCCTCGAAACGGAAGCCTTTGCCTAAATCGAAGAAGATCGTCCTGTTGTAACAGTTAACACAGGCACGATATCGAGCGAGCCAATCCATACCAAGGATCACGTCGAAGTCCAGCATCGACAACAGGATCAAATCAACAGGTAACTGATGACCTGCAATCTGCACGTCGCAATGGGGGTAGTACATACTACACTCCACTCGCTTGTCAACTGCGGTGGATACAACCAGCACATATGGCAACGGCTTAGACGGCTGATGCAACCGCTCGGCGAAACGAGGTGCTACATAAGACCGTGTAGACCCCGAATCGAACAATGCTAATGCCTCGACGCGTGAAATCAAAACAGTACCTTCAACCACCTGTGGATCCTCGGCACTCTCATGGGTAGCAGCATACGCACGGGCTGTCTGGCGAGGCTGTCTCGAGCCTGAACGAGCTGACTGTGACTTGCTCGGATCTGTAGGTGCACTGGGTCTGCTAGGAACTGCACCGGAAGTAGGACCAGATGGAGCTGCATCGGAGGCTCTATATCGAGGACAATTGGCGATCATATGCTCCCTCGAACCACAGATAAAACAAGCACCTGCCTTCCGCCAACACGCATCAGTCGCGTGGTTCTTGCCACAATGCCCACAAGTCACTCCAGTAGAACTAGAAGTACTCTGCTGGCCTTTGGTCTTCTTCTGTACTTGCCCTCGTGCACTGAAAGGCGGCTGTCGCTTGGGCTCAACGGCTCTCGCAGCTTGGTGGATGGCCTCGGCAGAATAGGCCCTATCCACTGCATCGTCAAACTTAGCCGGACGCTGAAACGCTGTCACGTGATGCATGTACCGGGGGTGCAAACCTTCGACGAACCTGTTCACCTTCCTCTCTTCAGTGCTGATCATGTCCGGAGCAAAATGCGACAACTGCATAAACTTGTTCACGTATTCTGTTACTGTCATCTGCTGCTGACGGAGAGCTAGGAACTCAACCTCCTTGGCTCGAAACACATGAGCCGGGATGAACTTCCTCCTGAACTGTTGCTTGAACATCTCCCACACCGTAGCACTAGGAATATCTCTGTAGGAGTCCTTCACGCTTTTCCACCAAGTTTTTGCGACGTCTCTCAACATAGAAGTTGCTAGCCCGACCTTCTGCCGGTTCGTGCACACGACGGTCTCAAAAGCATCCTCTGTTTGCTCCAACCACTGTTCTGCCTTCAATGGCTCTTCTGTCCCGAAAAACTCAATTACTCCTCGCTTGCGAAACTTGCCGTAGAGGGCATTCGGGTCACTCTCTCGAGGCTGCAAGATCACCTGTTGGTCTACATGTGACTGAACTGGGGCTTGACTTTGTCGGTCTAACATAGTGGTAACTTGTGCTTGCAAGTTCTGCATTGATTGCGATTGTGCTTGAAGAGACTGAAATAGCATAAGGATGCGTTCATCTGTGTTCTGTACCTGTGGTGACGGTGCGGATCCGCTTTCATTATTTCTGGCGTTCTGCTGAGAACCGGAACCTGATGCCATCCTGAAAAAGGGAAAAGTCAGACACAAATACAAAACAAGTGCGCCCAACAAGCCCCAAAATCTAGAAAGATCACAAAGAGATAATCGTATCCTCACCACGAGCCTACATGCCTACATGCTTATCATCTAGAACAAGGAATGAGCAAGGAATGCTCTGATACCATACAATACGTATGTCACAACCCGAGCCCAGGGTTCGGGGGTTAGCAAAAGCCAAACCTAATGACACACGTACTCCCGTGCATGCACACGTAGACCGAGTCTAAATGCACACGCACAAGGGAACATTCACACGTGCCAAGCAAGTACGCGGAAGCTGTAAATATCAGAAACATTAAACTAACAGTGCAAGAAAAGGATACCAAGAACAAACTGACATAATTACATATGAAAGTCTTACAAAAAGAACAAAATAATATCTACACTAATGACATGTCATGCCAAATACAAGTCTGAAAATCCACAAAACGAGACTCCAATGATGCATGCCAAGAACGCTCTCCCGTGGAGTGATCACATCCACTCCTCTAGGCCTGATGGGGCCCCGGGGGTCTCATATGGAGTCTGGCCGACCTGCGGGGGTTCGGCAGGGGTGTCTGGGCCTGCAACACCAAAAACAACCGTGAATATGAAGATTCAGCAAAGTATAAACCATAGCAAGTTAACACACGCTGTGTCTAATAGAATAAAGAACATCATGTGATTAAAGAAGGCATTTTCGTATACTAGGCTGTCATGCAAGAAAGAAATATGCTGAGTGAATCAATGAATACATGCTGTGTACATACTAGTGGCGACTACATTACCATATGCTCCCAAAAGAGGGATCTTATAACGTGCAAATAACACCATTGTCCGGGCCAGGGTACAATGGGTCTCGGTTTCCTGGGGTCCGGTTCCCCAAGACATATCCATACTGCAGCAGGCCATATAAACTATACCAAATTCACCCCGTCGGGATCCTAAGGCTGAGGCTAAGTAGTGCCTGACTATACGGAGTCAATCATGAAAACCCTGAGGAGATCGTGACAACATATCATACGTGCGTATCTGTGAACATATTATACATGCATACTCAAGGTAAAGAACCACAATGTGAATATAACTGAACACAAGTAAACATGTTAGAGAGTTGAGATCACTAATCGAATGCAATATGTTGTGCAACAAATCATGCGAAATCGAATCATCTGTAATGACAAACCAATTCTAATCTAATTATCCGGTGTTTCTAACCGTGCATGATGATGTAGTTTTAAGTTATTCGATGCACCGTTGTCTAGTGTTGCATGGAATCGGGGCGGCGCATGAAGTCCTTTAAACCAACACCCATGGGGAGGTGCTTAACATCCGGATAATGAACATGAATGATTCGCAGCCCTCGAGATCATTCACGCGTTGTATCACATTCCGTTAGGCTGGTCTAGGTGCTCCACATTCCATCATGAAGGCCATATCGGTCCTTTCCATTACACCTATCCTTGTTTTCTTTCATTAATCTAATGTGGATACGGCTTAGCCGTGTGCGTGCTACGGCTTAGCCGTGTGTGGTCTACGGCTTAGCCGTGGCTGGGCCGTAGAAAGTATGTCAATTGCTGACTCTCAGTTATTCCAGAAATTGCACCCTGTATTGATCTACGGCTGGGCCACGGCTGAGCTTCGGCTTAGCCGTAGGGCAATCCACGGCTTAGCCGTGCCCTAGCCGTAGAGGAAAACTGGGTTTTTCTCTTCTCTGGACTTTGAGCCGTAGGTGCTATACGGCTTAGCCGTACCTGCACGAAGTTAAATTCCTGAAACACATACAGAATGTCTGAAAACTCGATCCAATTTGCAATTCTCAAATGGAGATAGACAAGTACTGAATCAATGAGTATCAAATGGGCTGTAAACACATGTTCCCATATCAATTCATGTAAAACCAACCAAATCAAATGCATACCAACATGGGTTCTCAAAGTTATGGTTATACTTGCCTTAAATTGGAATTAAATTGCCCACTGAAGTTCTTGGATCCAAACACAACCTAACACACATCAAACCACATGCATGCATGAGGATTGGAATGAAATCCACAACACAGACACAACATGCAAATGAGAACCAAGAAGGAGAAGAACTAGAGGGAAGAGATGAGAGAAAGATGGAAGAATGTCCACTCACCTCACATGCAAGGAACCAACCTTCCTCTTGATTGATCGATGGAGGAGAGAATTCAAGTGAAGGTCAAGCGAAGGAGGGAGAACTCCACGTGCAGTTGAGGAAGAAATGGGAGGAGGAACGTGAGTTGGTCGATGAGATGGGTTTATATAAGCAATGGGTTGTTCAATTTACAATAAGGGCCAAGTTAAAATTCTATTTCCAGTTTGAGTCAAATCCGAGTCCAATCGAAGCACACGACCTCGGTTGCAATTGACGTAGTTACGAAAGTTAACGAGCTCAACGAAAGACACGTGTTGACATCAAGATGATGCAAAAATGACCATGTCTTAGAAAAGCTAAAATTACGAAAAAGGGCTTGGTCTACTTAGTCCAGGTCAAACTCAACCCAACTACCTATCCATGACCCGTAACGAAAATAAAACACGAACAAAACACGATTAGCAACGAAAACAAGATTAACTAGCCGATAAATGAGGTCAAGCTGGGTCGGAGTGTTACATCCTCCCCTACTTGAGAATCATTCCGTCCTCGGAATGCACGGTAACTCACTCATACCTGGGAAAACAAATCGGGGTACTGTCGTGCCATCTGCTCTTCTAACTCCCAAGTGGCCTCATCGGGACTGTGATGCTCCCAAAGCACTTTGACCCATCGAATTGTCCTGGTGCGGAGTATCTGCTCTCGGATTCCCACGATACGGAGCGGTCGCTCAACGTATGCAGCACTCGGCTGGATCTGAACCTCGTCGTAACGAATGACATGGGAGGGATCATGGACATATTTCCGAAGCATCGAAACATGAAAAACGTTGTGCACTCCTGAAAACATCTCGGGAAGCTCTAATCGATAGGCCAAATCGCCAATCCGACTCTTGATCTCGAACAGTCTGACATAGCGTGGAGCTAACTTGCCTTTCTGACCGAAACGGATTGTACCCTTCATCGGCGAGACCTTCAGAAAAACCCACTCGCCAACCTGAAACTCTAAGGGTCGTCTGCGGGTGTCTGCATAACTCTTCTGTCTCGACCGAGCAACTTTCAAGTTCTCAATGGCTTTCTGTACCTTCTCCGTAGTCTCGGCAATGATCGTCGGTCTGTGAAAACTGCGAGTTCCAACTTCTTCCCAACAAACCGGACTCCTACACTTCTTCCCGTACAATGCTTCGTATGGTGCCATCCCAATGCTCTCATGGAAGCTGTTGTTGTAGGCAAACTCGCACAACGATAAGTGAAGATCCCATTCTTTCTCGTAGCTCAACACGCTGACTCGCAACATATCCTCTAAAGTCTGGATAGTCCGCTCTGATTGCCCATCCGTCTGTGGGTGGTATGCTGTGCTGAAGCTCAACTTCGTACCCAAAGCCTCTTGGAAAGCTCTCCAGAAAGATGAAACAAAACGGCTGTCACGATCGGATACAATCGACACGGGGGTACCATGGAGCCTGACGATCTCATCCACGAACTTCCTAGCCATCTCTGAAAACGTCATACCCTTCCGGAAAGGAATGAAATGGGCTGACTTCGTCAATCGATCTGCAATCACCCAAATGGCGTTGTTCTTCCTGCTCGTCGGCGGTAATCCGGAAACGAAGTCCATGGTGATGTGTTCCCACTTCCACTGCGGTATATGCAAAGGATGCAACGAGCCTGGCGGTCTCTGATGATCTGCCTTCACCTTCTGACATGTCAAAAGCGAGCAACAAAGCCTGCTACTTCTCTCTTCATGTTGTTCCACCAGAAGCGATCTTTGAGATTCCGAAACATCTTCGTGCTGCCTGGGTGCATCGCGTATCGGGCGTAATGCGCTTCGTTCATCAGTTTCTCCTTGAAATCATCAACTGCTGGCACGCACAACCTACTCCGAAAATAGAGTACACCATCCTCGAGTCTGAAATTGGGTCTGTCTCCAATGTGATCTCGAATGCGCTTCAAGGTTAGATCTTCAAATTGCCTGTCTTTAATCTGCTGAATCATCTCAGGCTGAAACACTGGCGTACTAGCCAAAGTCACGCACTCAGCCACTAGTTTTACTTCAACAGGGAGACCATGGATTTCCGACTGAGCGCATCTGCCACCACATTCCCCTTGCCTGGCTGATATTTGATCGGGAAATCATAATCCTTAATAAGCTCAAGCCATCTCCGCTGTCTCATGTTCAGCTCCTGCTGTGTGAATAAGTACTGCAAACTGTGGTGATCAGAACGAACCTCAAACTGCACACCATACAAATAATGTCTCCACAGCTTCAACGCAAACACGATGGCTGCCAATTCCAAATCATGGGTGGCGTAATTCTTCTCATGCTCTCGCAACTGTCTCGATCCATAAGCAATAACCTTCCCGTGCTGCATCAACACACAACCTAGACCAACTCGAGAAGCGTCAGAATAAACCACGAATCCTTCACTACCATCTGGCAAGGCTAACACTGGGACCGTAGTCAACTTCTCTTTCAAAGTCCGGAAACGGGCTTCACACTCCTCAGTCCAATCAAATGGTATATTCTTCCTGGTCAACTTCGTCAAAGGAGAAGAGATCTTAGCAAAGTCCTGGACAAATCGACGATAGTAACCTGCTAGACCAAGGAAACTGCGAACCTTTGTCACTGTCTTGGGGCTAGGCCAATTCACTACTGCCTCCACTTTAGATGGATCAACTGCCAATCCCTCTCGTGAAATGATATGACCTAAAAATGCCACCTGCTCAAGCCAAAAATCACACTTCGACAACTTAGCAAACAATCGATGTTCTCTCAACAACGACAAGGCTTTTCTCAAGTGCTCCCTATGCTCCTCTGCTAACTTAGAGTATATCAGGATATCATCAATAAACACAACTACGAACTGGTCCAAGAAAGGGGTAAAGATCTGATTCATCAAGGCCATGAACGCTGCTGGTGCATTGGTTAGTCCAAAAGGCATCACGAGGAATTCATAATGTCCATAACGAGTCCTGAAGGCAGTCTTAGGAATGTCGTCTTCTTTGACTCTCAACTGGTGATATCCAGACCTCAAATCAATCTTCGAAAAATATGCTGCACCCTGAAGTTGGTCAAACAATTCATCGATCCTGGGTAGGGGGTACTTGTTCTTGATAGTCACTTTGTTCAGCTGTCGGTAGTCTATGCACATCCGAAAAGTACCATCCTTCTTCTTGACAAACAAGACTGGTGCTCCCCAAGGTGAAACGCTCGGGCGAATGAAACCCTTATCCAAAAGCTCCTGCAATTGCTTCTTCAACTCTGCCAATTCTGCTGGTGCCATGCGATACGGAGCCTTGCTGATCGGTGCCGTGCCGGGAACAAGCTCAATGGCGAACTCCACATCTCGAACCGGGGGCAAGTCTGGCACATCGTCTGGAAAGACATCGGGAAAGTCACAGACCACCTGGATCTCACCTAAATGCTTCATCTCCTTCTTCGCTGAGATAAAGGCAATGAAGCCTTCACACCCTCGGCGGATCAAGCGATCTGCCTTACACGCCGAGATCACACGTCTGGGGCATCTCTGCTGACTGCCCTCGAAACGGAAGCCTTTGCCTAAATCGAAGAAGATCGTCCTGTTGTAACAGTTAACACAGGCACGATATCGAGCGAGCCAATCCATACCAAGGATCACGTCGAAGTCCAGCATCGACAACAGGATCAAATCAACAGGTAACTGATGACCTGCAATCTGCACGTTGCAATGGGGGTAGTACATACTACACTCCACTCGCTTGTCAACTGGGGTGGATACAACCAGCACATATGGCAACGGCTTAGACGGCTGATGCAACCGCTCGGCGAAACGAGGTGCTACATAAGACCGTGTAGACCCCGAATCGAACAATGCTAATGCCTCGACGCGTGAAATCAAAATAGTACCTTCAACCACCTGTGGATCCTCGGCACTCTCATGGGTAGCAGCATACGCACGGGCTGTCTGGCGAGGCTGTCTCGAGCCTGAACGAGCTGACTGTGACTTGCTCGGAGCTGTAGGTCCACTGGGTCTGCTAGGAACTGCACCGGAAGTAGGACCAGATGGAGCTGCATCGGAGGCTCTATATCGAGGACAATTGGCGATCATATGCTCCCTCGAACCACAGATAAAACAAGCACCTGCCTTCCGCCAACACGCATCAGTCGCGTGGTTCTTGCCACAATGCCCACAAGTCACTCCAGTAGAACTAGAAGTACTCTGCTGGCCTTTGGTCTTCTTCTGTACTTGCCCTCGTGCACTGAAAGGCGGCTGTCGCTTGGGCTCAACGGCTCTCGCAGCTTGGTGGATGGCCTCGGCAGAATAGGCCCTATCCACTGCATCGTCAAACGTAGCCGGACGCTGAAACGCTGTCACGTGATTCATGTACCGGGGGTGCAAACCTTCGACAAACCTGTTCACCTTCCTCTCTTCAGTGCTGATCATGTCCGGAGCAAAATGCGACAACTGCATAAACTTGTTCACGTATTCTGTTACTGTCATCTGCTGCTGACGGAGAGCTCGGAACTCAACCTCCTTGGCTCGAAACACATGAGCCGGGATGAACTTCCTCCTGAACTGTTGCTTGAACATCTCCCACACCGTAGCATTAGGAATATCTCTGTAGGAGTCCTTCACGCTTTTCCACCAAGTTTTTTCGACGTCTCTCAACATAGAAGTTGCCAGCCCGACCTTCTGCCGGTTCGTCCACACGACGGTCTCAAAAGCATCCTCTGTTTGCTCCAACCACTGTTCTGCCTTCAATGGCTCTTCTGTCCCGAAAAACTCAATTACTCCTCGCTTGCGAAACTTGCCGTAGAGGGCATTCGGGTCACTCTCTCGAGGCTGCAAGATCACCTGTTGGTCTACATGTGACTGAACTGGGGCTTGACTTTGTCGGTCTAACATAGTGGTAACTTGTGCTTGCAAGTTCTGCATTGATTGCGATTGTGCTTGTAGAGACTGAAATAGCATAAGGATGCGTTCATCTGTGTTCTGTGCCTGTGGTGACGGTGCGGATCCGCTTTCATTATTTCCGGCGTTCTGCTGAGAACCGGAACCTGATGCCATCCTGAAAAAGGGAAAAGTCAGACACAAATACAAAACAAGTGCGCCCAACAAGCCCCAAAATCTGGAAAGATCACAAAGAGATAATCGTATCCTCACCACGAGCCTACATGCCTACATGCTTATCATCTAGAACAAGGAATGAGCAAGGAATGCTCTGATACCATACAATACGTATGTCACAACCCGAGCCCAGGGTTCGGGGGTTAGCAAAAGCCAAACCTAATGACACACGTACTCCCGTGCATGCACACGTAGACCGAGTCTAAATGCACACGCACAAGGGAACATTCACACGTGCCAAGCAAGTACGTGGAAGCTGTAAATATCAGAAACATTAAACTAACAGTGCAAGAAAAGGATACCAAGAACAAACTGACATAATTACATATGAAAGTCTTACAAAAAGAACAAAATAATATCTACACTAATGACATGTCATGCCAAATACAAGTCTGAAAATCCACAAAACGAGACTCCAATGATGCATGCCAAGAACGCTCTCCCATGGAGTGATCACATCCACTCCTCTAGGCCTGATGGGGCCCCGGGGGTCTCATCTGGAGTCTGGCCGACCTGCGGGGGTTCGGCAGGGGTATCTGGGCCTGCAACACCAAAAACAACCGTGAATATGAAGATTCAGCAAAGTATAAACCATAGCAAGTTAACACACGCTGTGTCTAATAGAATAAAGAACATCATGTGATTAAAGAAGGCATTTTCGTATACTAGGCTGTCATGCAAGAAAGAAATATGCTGAGTGAATCAATGAATACATGCTGTGTACATACTAGTGGCGACTACATTACCAAATGCTCCCAAAAGAGGGATCTTATAACGTGCAAATAACACCATTGTCCGGGCCAGGGTACAATGGGTCTCGGTTTCCTGGGGTCCGGTTCCCCAAGACATATCCATACTGCAGCAGGCCATATAAACTATACCAAATTCACCCCGTCGGGATCCTAAGGCTGAGGCTAAGTAGTGCCTGACTATACGGAGTCAATCATGAAAACCCTGAGGAGATCGTGACAACATATCATACATGCGTATATGTGAACATATTATACATGCATACTCAAGGTAAAGAACCACAATGTGAATATAACTGAACACAAGTAAACATGTTAGAGAGTTGAGATCACTAATCGAATGCAATATGTTGTGCAACAAATCATGTGAAATCGAATCATCTGTAATGACAAACCAATTCTAATCTAATTATCCGGTGTTTCTAACCGTGCATGATGATGTAGTTTTAAGTTATTCGATGCACCGTTGTCTAGTGTTGCATGGAATCGGGCGGTGCATGAAGTCCCTTAAACCAACACCCATGGGGAGGTGCTTAACATCCGGATAATGAACATGAATGATTCGCAGCCCTCGAGATCATTCACGCGTTGTATCACATTCCGTTAGGCAGGTCTAGGTGCTCTACATTCCATCATGAAGGCCATATCGGTCCTTTCCATTACACCTATCCTTGTTTTCTTTCATTAATCTAATGTGGATACGGCTTAGCCGTGTGCGTGCTACGGCTTAGCCGTGTGTGGTCTACGGCTTAGCCGTGGCTGGGCCGTAGAAAGTATGACAATTGCTGACTCTCAGTTATTCCAGAAATTGCACCCTGTATTGATCTACGGCTGGGCCACGGCTGAGCTTCGGCTTAGCCGTAAGGCAATCCACGGCTTAGCCGTGCCCTAGCCGTAGAGGAAAACTGGGTTTTTCTCTTCTCTGGACTTTGAGCCGTAGGTGCTATACGGCTTAGCCGTACCTGCACGAAGTTAAATTCCTGAAACACATACAGAATGTCTGAAAACTCATCCAATTTGCAATTCTCAAATGGAGATAGACAAGTACTGAATCAATGAGTATCAAATGGGCTGTAAACACATGTTCCCATATCAATTCATGTAAAACCAACCAAATCAAATGCATACCAACATGGGTTCTCAAAGTTATGGTTATACTTGCCTTAAATTGGAATTCAATTGCCCAACTGAAGTTCTTGGATCCAAACACAACCTAACACACATCAAACCACATGCATGCATGAGGATTGGAATGAAATCCACAACACAGACACAACATGCAAATGAGAACCAAGAAGGAGAAGAACTAGAGGGAAGAGATGAGAGAAAGATGGAAGAATGTCCACTCACCTCACATGCAAGGAACCAACCTTCCTCTTGATTGATCGATGGAGGAGAGAATTCAAGTGAAGGTCAAGCGAAGGAGGGAGAACTCCACGTGCAGTTGAGGAAGAAATGGGAGGAGGAACGTGAGTTGGTCGATGAGATGGGTTTATATAAGCAATGGGTTGTTCAATTTACAATAAGGGCCAAGTTAAAATTCTATTTCCAGTTTGAGTCAAATTCGAGTCCAATCGAAGCACACGACCTCGGTTGCAATTGACGTAGTTACGAAAGTTAACGAGCTCAACGAAAGACACGTGTTGACATCAAGATGATGCAAAAATGACCATGTCTTAGAAAAGCTAAAATTACGAAAAAGGGCTTGGTCTACTTAGTCCAGGTCAAACTCAACCCAACTACCTATCCATGACCCGTAACGAAAATAAAACACGAACAAAACACGATTAGCAACGAAAACAAGATTAACTAGCCGATAAACGAGGTCAAGCTGGGTCGGAGTGTTACATCCTCCCCTACTTGAGAATCATTCCGTCCTCGGAATGCACGGTAACTCACTCATACCTGGGAAAACAAATCGGGGTACTGTCGTGCCATCTGCTCTTCTAACTCCCAAGTAGCCTCATCGGGACTGTGATGCTCCCAAAGCACTTTGACCCATCGAATTGTCCTGGTGCGGAGTATCTGCTCTCGGATTCCCACGATACGGAGCGGTCGCTCAACGTATGCAGCACTCGGCTGGATCTGAACCTCGCCATAACGAATGACATAGGAGGGATCATGGACATATTTCCGAAGCATCGAAACATGAAAAACGTTGTGCACTCCTGAAAACATCTCGGGAAGCTCTAATCGATAGGCCAAATCGCCAATCCGACTCTTGATCTCGAACAGTCTGACATAGCGTGGAGCTAACTTGCCTTTCTGACCGAAACGGAATGTACCCTTCATCGGCGAGACCTTCAGAAAAACCCACTCGCCAACCTGAAACTCTAAGGGTCGTCTGCGGGTGTCTGCATAACTCTTCTGTCTCGACCGAGCAACTTTCAAGTTCTCAATGGCTTTCTGTACCTTCTCCGTAGTCTCGGCAATGATCGTCGGTCCATGAAAACTGCGAGTTCCAACTTCTTCCCAACAAACCGGACTCCTACACTTCTTCCCGTACAATGCTTCGTATGGTGCCATCCCAATGCTCTCATGGAAGCTGTTGTTGTAGGCAAACTCACACAACGATAAGTGAAGATCCCATTCTTTCTCGTAGCTCAACACGCTGACTCGTAACATATCCTCTAAAGTCTGGATAGTCCGCTCTGATTGCCCATCCGTCTGTGGGTGGTATGCTGTGCTGAAGCTCAACTTCGTACCCAAAGCCTCTTGGAAAGCTCTCCAGAAAGATGAAACAAAACGGCTGTCACGATCGGATACAATCGACACGGGGGTACCATGGAGCCTGACGATCTCATCCACGAACTTCCTAGCCATCTCTGAAAACGTCATACCCTTCCGGAAAGGAATGAAATGGGCTGACTTCGTCAATCGATCTGCAATCACCCAAATGGCGTTGTTCTTCCTGCTCGTCGGCGGTAATCCGGAAACGAAGTCCATGGTGATGTGTTCCCACTTCCACTGCGGTATATGCAAAGGATGCAACGAGCCTGGCGGTCTCTGATGATCTGCCTTCACCTTCTGACATGTCAAAAGCGAGCAACAAAGCCTGCTACTTCTCTCTTCATGTTGTTCCACCAGAAGCGATCTTTGAGATTCCGAAACATCTTCGTGCTGCCTGGGTGCATCGCGTATCGGGCGTAATGCGCTTCGTTCATCAGTTTCTCCTTGAAATCATCAACTGCTGGCACGCACAACCTACTCCGAAAATAGAGTACACCATCCTCGAGTCTGAAATCGGGTCTGTCTCCAATGTGATCTCGAATGCGCTTCAAGGTTAGATCTTCAAATTGCCTATCTTTAATCTGCTGAATCATCTCAGGCTGAAACACTGGCGTACTAGCCAAAGTCACGCACTCAGCCACTAGTTTTACTTCAACAGGGAGACCATGGAACTCTAAGAGGAAACTGCTCAATAGCTGCACTGACTCTGCTTTCCGACTGAGCGCATCTGCCACCACATTCCCCTTGCCTGGCTGATATTTGATCGGGAAATCATAATCCTTAATAAGCTCAAGCCATCTCCGCTGTCTCATGTTCAGCTCCTGCTGTGTGAATAAGTACTGCAAATTGTGGTGATCAGAACGAACCTCAAACTGCACACCATACAAATAATGTCTCCACAGCTTCAACGCAAACACGATGGCTGCCAATTCCAAATCATGGGTGGCGTAATTCTTCTCATGTTCTCGCAACTGTCTCGATCCATAAGCAATAACCTTCTCGTGCTGCATCAACACACAACCTAGACCAACTCGAGAAGCGTCTGAATAAACCACGAATCCTTCACTACCATCTGGCAAGGCTAACACTGGGACCGTAGTCAACTTCTCTTTCAAAGTCCGGAAACGGGCTTCACACTCCTCAGTCCAATCAAATGGTATATTCTTCCTGGTCAACTTCGTCAAAGGAGAAGAAATCTTAGCAAAGTCCTGGACAAATCGACGATAGTAACCTGCTAGACCAAGGAAACTGCGAACCTCTGTCACTGTCTTGGGGCTAGGCCAATTCACTACTGCCTCCACGTTAGATGGATCAACTGCCAATCCCTCTCGTGAAATGATATGACCTAAAAATGCCACCTGCTCAAGCCAAAAATCACACTTCGACAACTTAGCAAACAATCGATGTTCTCTCAACAACGACAAGGCTTTTCTCAAGTGCTCCCTATGCTCCTCTGCTAACTTAGAGTATATCAGGATATCATCAATAAACACAACTACGAACTGGTCCAACAAAGGGGTAAAGATCTGATTCATCAAGGCCATGAACGCTGCAGGTGCATTGGTTAGTCCAAAAGGCATCACGAGGAATTCATAATGTCCATAACGAGTCCTGAAGGCAGTCTTAGGAATGTCGTCTTCTTTGACTCTCAACTGGTGATATCCAGACCTCAAATCAATCTTCGAAAAATATGCTGCACCCTGAAGTTGGTCAAACAATTCATCGATCCTGGGTAGGGGGTACTTGTTCTTGATAGTCACTTTGTTCAGCTGTCGGTAGTCTATGCACATCCGAAAAGTACCATCCTTCTTCTTGACAAACAAGACTGGTGCTCCCCAAGGTGAAACGCTCGGGCGAATGAAACCCTTATCCAAAAGCTCCTGCAATTGCTTCTTCAACTCTGCCAATTCTGCTGGTGCCATGCGATACGGAGCCTTGCTGATCGGTGCCGTGCCGGGAACAAGCTCAATGGCGAACTCCACATCTCGAACCGGGGGCAAGTCTGGCACATCGTCTGGAAAGACATCGGGAAAGTCACAGACCACCTGGATCTCACCTAGCTGCTTCATCTCCTTCTTCGCTGAGATAAAGGCAATGAAGCCTTCACACCCTCGGCGGATCAAGCGATCTGCCTTACACGCCGAGATCACACGTCTGGGGCATCTCTGCTGACTGCCCTCGAAACGGAAGCCTTCGCCTAAATCGAAGAAGATCGTCCTGTTGTAACAGTTAACACAGGCACGATATCGAGCGAGCCAATCCATACCAAGGATCACGTCGAAGTCCAGCATCGACAACAGGATCAAATCAACAGGTAACTGATGACCTGCAATCTGCACGTCGCAATGGGGGTAGTACATACTACACTCCACTCGCTTGTCAACTGGGGTGGATACAACCAGCACATATGGCAACGGCTTAGACGGCTGATGCAACCGCTCGGCGAAACGAGGTGCTACATAAGACCGTGTAGACCCCGAATCGAACAATGCTAATGCCTCGACGCGTGAAATCAAAATAGTACCTTCAACCACCTGTGGATCCTCGGCACTCTCATGGGTAGCAGCATACGCACGGGCTGTCTGGCGAGGCTGTCTCGAGCCTGAACGAGCTGACTGCGACTTGCTCGGAGCTGTAGGTGCACTGGGTCTCCTAGGAACTGCACCGGAAGTAGGACCAGATGGAGCTGCATCGGAGGCTCTATATCGAGGACAATTGGCGATCATATGCTCCCTCGAACCACAGATAAAACAAGCACCTGCCTTCCGCCAGCACGCATCAGTCGCGTGGTTCTTGCCACAATGCCCACAAGTCACTCCAGTAGAACTAGAAGTACTCTGCTGGCCTTTGGTCTTCTTCTGTACTTGCCCTCGTGCACTGAAAGGCGGCTGTCGCTTGGGCTCAACGGCTCTCGCATCTTGGTGGATGGCCTCGGCAGAATAGGCCCTATCCACTGCATCGTCAAACGTAGCCGGACGCTGAAACGCTGTCACGTGATGCATGTACCGGGGGTGCAAACCTTCGACAAACCTGTTCACCTTCCTCTCTTCAGTGCTGATCATGTCCGGAGCAAAATGCGACAACTGCATAAACTTGTTCACGTATTCTGTTACTGTCATCTGCTGCTGACGGAGAGCTAGGAACTCAACCTCCTTGGCTCGAAACACATGAGCCGGGATGAACTTCCTCCTGAACTGTTGCTTGAACATCTCCCACACCGTAGCACTAGGAATATCTCTGTAGGAGTCCTTCACGCTTTTCCACCAAGTTTTTGCGACGTCTCTCAACATAGAAGTTGCTAGCCCGACCTTCTGCCGGTTCGTGCACACGACGGTCTCAAAAGCATCCTCTGTTTGCTCCAACCACTGTTCTGCCTTCAATGGCTCTTCTGTCCAGAAAAACTCAATTACTCCTCGCTTGCGAAACTTGCCGTAGAGGGCATTCGGGTCACTCTCTCGAGGCTGCAAGATCACCTGTTGGTCTACATGTGACTGAACTGGGCTTGACTTTGTCGGTCTAACATAGTGGTAACTTGTGCTTGCAAGTTCTGCATTGATTGCGATTGTGCTTGTAGAGACTGAAATAGCATAAGGATGCGTTCATCTGTGTTCTGTGCCTGTGGTGACGGTGCGGATCCGCTTTCATTATTTCCGGAGTTCTGCTGAGAACCGGAACCTGATGCCATCCTGAAGAAGGGAAAAGTCAGACACAAATACAAAACAAGTGCGCCCAACAAGCCCTAAAATCTAGAAAGATCACAAAGAGATAATCGTATCCTCACCACGAGCCTACATGCCTACATGCTTATCATCTAGAACAAGGAATGAGCAAGGAATGCTCTGATACCATACAATACGTATGTCACAACCCGAGCCCAGGGTTCGGGGGTTAGCAAAAGCCAAACCTAATGACACACGTACTCCCGTGCATGCACACGTAGACCGAGTCTAAATGCACACGCACAAGGGAACATTCACACGTGCCAAGCAAGTACGCGGAAGCTGTAAATATCAGAAACATTAAACTAACAGTGCAAGAAAAGGATACCAAGAACAAACTGACATAATTACATATGAAAGTCTTACAAAAAGAACAAAATAATATCTACACTAATGACATGTCATGCCAAATACAAGTCTGAAAATCCACAAAACGAGACTCCAATGATGCATGCCAAGAACGCTCTCCCGTGGAGTGATCACATCCACTCCTCTAGGCCTGATGGGGCCCCGGGGGTCTCATCTGGAGTCTGGCCGACCTGCGGGGGTTCGGCAGGGGTATCTGGGCCTGCAACACCAAAAACAACCGTGAATATGAAGATTCAGCAAAGTATAAACCATAGCAAGTTAACACACGCTGTGTCTAATAGAATAAAGAACATCATGTGATTAAAGAAGGCATTTTCGTATACTAGGCTGTCATGCAAGAAAGAAATATGCTGAGTGAATCAATGAATACATGCTGTGTACATACTAGTGGCGACTACATTACCATATGCTCCCAAAAGAGGGATCTTATAACGTGCAAAGAACACCATTGTCCGGGCCAGGGTACAATGGGTCTCGGTTTCCTGGGGTCCGGTTCCCCAAGACATATCCATACTGCAGCAGGCCATATAAACTATACCAAATTCACCCCGTCGGGATCCTAAGGCTGAGGCTAAGTAGTGCCTGACTATACGGAGTCAATCATGAAAACCCTGAGGAGATCGTGACAACATATCATACGTGCGTATCTGTGAACATATTATACATGCATACTCAAGGTAAAGAACCACAATGTGAATATAACTGAACACAAGTAAACATGTTAGAGAGTTGAGATCACTAATCGAATGCAATATGTTGTGCAACAAATCATGCGAAATCGAATCATCTGTAATGACAAACCAATTCTAATCTAATTATCCGGTGTTTCTAACCGTGCATGATGATGTAGTTTTAAGTTATTCGATGCACCGTTGTCTAGTGTTGCATGGAATCGGGCGGTGCATGAAGTCCCTTAAACCAACACCCATGGGGAGGTGCTTAACATCCGGATAATGAACATGAATGATTCGCAGCCCTCGAGATCATTCACGCGTTGTATCACATTCCGTTAGGCAGGTCTAGGTGCTCTACATTCCATCATGAAGGCCATATCGGTCCTTTCCATTACACCTATCCTTGTTTTCTTTCATTAATCTAATGTGGATACGGCTTAGCCGTGTGCGTGCTACGGCTTAGCCGTGTGTGGTCTACGGCTTAGCCGTGGCTGGGCCGTAGAAAGTATGTCAATTGCTGACTCTCAGTTATTCCAGAAATTGCACCCTGTATTGATCTACGGCTGGGCCACGGCTGAGCTTCGGCTTAGCCGTAGGGCAATCCAGGGCTTAGCCGTGCCCTAGCCGTAGAGGAAAATTGGGTTTTTCTCTTCTCTGGACTTTGAGCCGTAGGTGCTATACGGCTTAGCCGTACCTGCACGAAGTTAAATTCCTGAAACACATACAGAATGTCTGAAAACTCATCCAATTTGCAATTCTCAAATGGAGATAGACAAGTACTGAATCAATGAGTATCAAATGGGCTGTAAACACATGTTCCCATATCAATTCATGTAAAACCAACCAAATCAAATGCATACCAACATGGGTTCTCAAAGTTATGGTTATACTTGCCTTAAATTGGAATTCAATTGCCCAACTGAAGTTCTTGGATCCAAACACAACCTAACACACATCAAACCACATGCATGCATGAGGATTGGAATGAAATCCACAACACAGACACAACATGCAAATGAGAACCAAGAAGGAGAAGAACTAGAGGGAAGAGATGAGAGAAAGATGGAAGAATGTCCACTCACCTCACATGCAAGGAACCAACCTTCCTCTTGATTGATCGATGGAGGAGGGAATTCAAGTGAAGGTCAAGCGAAGGAGGGAGAACTCCACGTGCAGTTGAGGAAGAAATGGGAGGAGGAACGTGAGTTGGTCGATGAGATGGGTTTATATAAGCAATGGGTTGTTCAACTTACAATAAGGGCCAAGTTAAAATTCTATTTCCAGTTTGAGTCAAATCCGAGTCCAATCGAAGCACACGACCTCGGTTGCAATTGACGTAGTTACGAAAGTTAACGAGCTCAACGAAAGACACGTGTTGACATCAAGATGATGCAAAAATGACCATGTCTTAGAAAAGCTAAAATTACGAAAAAGGGCTTGGTCTACTTAGTCCAGGTCAAACTCAACCCAACTACCTATCCATGACCCGTAACGAAAATAAAACACGAACAAAACACGATTAGCAACGAAAACAAGATTAACTAGCCGATAAACGAGGTCAAGCTGGGTCGGAGTGTTACATCCTCCCCTACTTGAGAATCATTCCGTCCTCGGAATGCACGGTAACTCATTCATACCTGGGAAAATAAATCGGGGTACTGTCGTGCCATCTGCTCTTCTAACTCCCAAGTAGCCTCATCGGGACTGTGATGCTCCCAAAGCACTTTGACCCATCGAATTGTCCTGGTGCGGAGTATCTGCTCTCGGATTCCCACGATACGGAGCGGTCGCTCAACGTATGCAGCACTCGGCTGGATCTGAACCTCGTCGTAACGAATGACATGGGAGGGATCATGGACATATTTCCGAAGCATCGAAACATGAAAAACGTTGTGCACTCCTGAAAACATCTCGGGAAGCTCTAATCGATAGGCCAAATCGCCAATCCGACTCTTGATCTCGAACAGTCTGACATAGCGTGGAGCTAACTTGCCTTTCTGACCGAAACGGATTGTACCCTTCATCGGCGAGACCTTCAGAAAAACCCACTCGCCAACCTGAAACTCTAAGGGTCGTCTGCGGGTGTCTGCATAACTCTTCTATCTCGACCGAGCAACTTTCAAGTTCTCAATGGCTTTCTGTACCTTCTCCGTAGTCTCGGCAATGATCGTCGGTCCGTGAAAACTGCGAGTTCCAACTTCTTCCCAACAAACTGGACTCCTACACTTCTTCCCGTACAATGCTTCGTATGGTGCCATCCAAATGCTCTCATGGAAGCTGTTGTTGTAGGCAAACTCACACAACGATAAGTGAAGATCCCATTCTTTCTCGTAGCTCAACACGCTGACTCGCAACATATCCTCTAAAGTCTGGATAGTCCGCTCTGATTGCCCATCCGTCTGTGGGTGGTATGCTGTGCTGAAGCTCAACTTCGTACCCAAAGCCTCTTGGAAAGCTCTCCAGAAAGATGAAACAAAACGGCTGTCACGATCGGATATAATCGACACGGGGGTACCATGGAGCCTGACGATCTCATCCACGAACTTCCTAGCCATCTCTAAAAACGTCATACCCTTCCGGAAAGGAATGAAATGGGCTGACTTCGTCAATCGATCTACAATCACCCAAATGGCGTTGTTCTTCCTGCTCGTCGGCGGTAATCCGGAAACGAAGTCCATGGTGATGTGCTCCCACTTCCACTGCGGTATATGCAAAGGATGCAACGAGCCTGGCAGTCTCTGATGATCTGCCTTCACCTTCTGACATGTCAAACAGCGAGCAACAAAGCCTGCTACTTCTCTCTTCATGTTGTTCCACCATAAGCGATCTTTGAGATTCCGAAACATCTTCGTGCTGCCTGGGTGCATCGCGTATCGGGCGTAATGCGCTTCGTTCATCAGTTTCTCCTTGAAATCATCAACTGCTGGCACGCACAACCTACTCCGAAAATAGAGTACACCATCCTCGAGTCTGAAATCGGGTCTGTCTCCAATGTGATCTCGAATGCGCTTCAAGGTTAGATCTTCAAATTGCCTGTCTTTAATCTGCTGAATCATCTCAGGCTGAAACACTGGCGTACTAGCCAAAGTCACGCACTCAGCCACTAGTTTTACTTCAACAGGGAGACCATGGAACTCTAAGAGGAAATTGCTCAATAGCTGCACTGACTCTGCTTTCCGACTGAGCGCATCTGCCACCACATTCCCCTTGCCTGGCTGATATTTGATCGGGAAATCATAATCCTTAATAAGCTCAAGCCATCTCCGCTGTCTCATGTTCAGCTCCTGCTGTGTGAATAAGTACTGCAAACTGTGGTGATCAGAACGAACCTCAAACTGCACACCATACAAATAATGTCTCCACAGCTTCAACGCAAGCACGATGGCTGCCAATTCCAAATCATGGGTGGCGTAATTCTTCTCATGTTCTCGCAACTGTCTCGATCCATAAGCAATAACCTTCCCGTGCCGCATCAACACACAACCTAGACCAACTCGAGAAGCGTCTGAATAAACCACGAATCCTTCACTACCATCTGGCAAGGCTAACACTGGGACCGTAGTCAACTTCTCTTTCAAAGTCCGGAAACGGGCTTCACACTCCTCAGTCCAATCAAATGGTATATTCTTCCTTGTCAACTTCGTCAAAGGAGAAGAGATCATAGCAAAGTCCTGGACAAATCGACGATAGTAACCTGCTAGACCAAGGAAACTGCGAACCTCTGTCACTGTCTTGGGGCTAGGCCAATTCACTGCTGCCTCCACTTTAGATGGATCAACTGCCAATCCCTCTCGTGAAATGATATGACCTAAAAATGCCACCTGCTCAAGCCAAAAATCACACTTCGACAACTTAGCAAACAATCGATGTTCTCTCAACAACGACAAGGCTTTTCTCAAGTGCTCCCTATGCTCCTCTGCTGACTTAGAGTATATCAGGATATCATCAATAAACACAACTACGAACTGGTCCAAGAAAGGGGTAAAGATCTGATTCATCAAGGCCATGAACGCTGCAGGTGCATTGGTTAGTCCAAAAGGCGTCACGAGGAATTCATAATGTCCATAACGAGTCTTGAAGGCAGTCTTAGGAATGTCGTCTTCTTTGACTCTCAACTGGTGATATCCAGACCTCAAATCAATCTTCGAAAAATATGCTGCACCCTGAAGTTGGTCAAACAATTCATCGATCCTGGGTAGGGGGTACTTGTTCTTGATAGTCACTTTGTTCAGCTGTCGGTAGTCTATGCACATCCGAAAAGTACCATCCTTCTTCTTGACAAACAAGACTGGTGCTCCCCAAGGTGAAACGCTCGGGCGAATGAAACCCTTATCCAAAAGCTCTTGCAATTGCTTCTTCAACTCTGCCAATTCTGCTGGTGCCATGCGATACGGAGCCTTGCTGATCGGTGCCGTGCCGGGAACAAGCTCAATGGCGAACTCCACATCTCGAACCGGGGGCATGTCTGGCACATCGTCTGGAAAGACATCGGGAAAGTCACAGACCACCTGGATCTCACCTAGCTGCTTCATCTCCTTCTTCGCTGAGATAAAGGCAATGAAGCCTTCACACCCTCGGCGGATCAAGCGATCTGCCTTACACGCCGAGATCACACGTCTGGGGCATCTCTGCTGACTGCCCTCGAAACGGAAGCCTTTGCCTAAATCGAAGAAGATCGTCCTGTTGTAACAGTTAACACAGGCACGATATCGAGCGAGCCAATCCATACCAAGGATCACGTCGAAGTCCAGCATCGACAACAGGATCAAATCAACAGGTAACTGATGACCTGCAATCTGCACGTCGCAATGGGGGTAGTACATACTACACTCCACTCGCTTGTCAACTGGGGTGGATACAACCAGCACATATGGCAACGGCTTAGACGGCTGATGCAACCGCTCGGCGAAACGAGGTGCTACATAAGACCGTGTAGACCCCGAATCGAACAATGCTAATGCCTCGACGCGTGAAATCAAAACAGTTCTTTCAACCACCTGTGGATCCTCGGCACTCTCATGGGTAGCAGCATACGCACGGGCTGTCTGGCGAGGCTGTCTCGAGCCTGAACGAGCTGACTGTGACTTGCTCGGAGCTGTAGGTGCACTGGGTCTGCTAGGAACTGCACCGGAAGTAGGACCAGATGGAGCTGCATCGGAGGCTCTATATCGAGGACAATTGGCGATCATATGCTCCCTCGAACCACAGATAAAACAAGCACCTGCCTTCCGCCAACACGCATCAGTCGCGTGGTTCTTGCCACAATGCCCACAAGTCACTCCAGTAGAACTAGAAGTACTCTGCTGGCCTTTGGTCTTCTTCTGTACTTGCCCTCGTGCACTGAAAGGCGGCTGTCGCTTGGGCTCAACGGCTCTCGCAGCTTGGTGGATGGCCTCGGCAGAATAGGCCGTATCCACTGCATCGTCAAACTTAGCCGGACGCTGAAACGCTGTCACGTGATGCATGTACCGGGGGTGCAAACCTTCGACAAACCTGTTCACCTTCCTCTCTTCAGTGCTGATCATGTCCGGAGCAAAATGCGACAACTGCATAAACTTGTTCACGTATTCTGTTACTGTCATCTGCTGCTGACGGAGAGCTAGGAACTCAACCTCCTTGGCTCGAAACACATGAGCCGGGATGAACTTCCTCCTGAACTGTTGCTTGAACATCTCCCACACCGTAGCACTAGGAATATCTCTGTAGGAGTCCTTCACGCTTTTCCACCAAGTTTCTGCGACGTCTCTCAACATAGAAGTTGCTAGCCCGACCTTCTGCCGGTTCGTGCACACGACGGTCTCAAAAGCATCCTCTGTTTGCTCCAACCACTGTTCTGCCTTCAATGGCTCTTCTGTCCCGAAAAACTCAATTACTCCTCGCTTGCGAAACTTGCCGTAGAGGGCATTCGGGTCACTCTCTCGAGGCTGCAAGATCACCTGTTGGTCTACATGTGACTGAACTGGGGCTTGACTTTGTCGGTCTAACATAGTGGTAACTTGTGCTTGCAAGTTCTGCATTGATTGCGATTGTGCTTGTAGAGACTGAAATAGCATAAGGATGCGTTCATCTGTGTTCTGTGCCTGTGGTGACGGTGCGGATCCGCTTTCATTATTTCCGGCGTTCTGCTGAGAACCGGAACCTGATGCCATCCTGAAAAAGGGAAAAGTCAGACACAAATACAAAACAAGTGCGCCCAACAAGCCCCAAAATCTAGAAAGATCACAAAGAGATAATCGTATCCTCACCACGAGCCTACATGCCTACATGCTTATCATCTAGAACAAGGAATGAGCAAGGAATGCTCTGATACCATACAATACGTATGTCACAACCCGAGCCCAGGGTTCGGGGGTTAGCAAAAGCCAAACCTAATGACACACGTACTCCCGTGCATGCACACGTAGACCGAGTCTAAATGCACACGCACAAGGGAACATTCACACGTGCCAAGCAAGTACGCGGAAGCTGTAAATATCAGAAACATTAAACTAACAGTGCAAGAAAAGGATACCAAGAACAAACTGACATAATTACATATGAAAGTCTTACAAAAAGAACAAAATAATATCTACACTAATGACATGTCATGCCAAATACAAGTCTGAAAATCCACAAAACGAGACTCCAATGATGCATGCCAAGAACGCTCTCCCGTGGAGTGATCACATCCACTCCTCTAGGCCTGATGGGGCCCCGGGGGTCTCATCTGGAGTCTGGCCGACCTGCGGGGGTTCGGCAGGGGTATCTGGGCCTGCAACACCAAAAACAACCGTGAATATGAAGATTCAGCAAAGTATAAACCATAGCAAGTTAACACACGCTGTGTCTAATAGAATAAAGAACATCATGTGATTAAAGAAGGCATTTTCGTATACTAGGCTGTCATGCAAGAAAGAAATATGCTGAGTGAATCAATGAATACATGCTGTGTACATACTAGTGGCGACTACATTACCATATGCTCCCAAAAGAGGGATCTTATAACGTGCAAAGAACACCATTGTCCGGTGTAACACTCCGATCCCCTTTGAGCCGGATTAGTGGCTCATTAGTGTGTGTTTTGTTTTGTTTATTTCTTTTGGACTTGGTTTTGGGCCTTGGATAGGTAGTTGAGTGACCTCTGACCTGAGATAGTTAGTTCTAAGCCTTTTTTCGTAATTTTGCTTTTGTTTTGCTCATATCATCTTTGCATCATCTTGGTGTCGGCACGCGTATTTCGTTGAGCTCGACAATTTCCGTAACTGTGTCAGATCCGTTTGGAGTCAATTGGAGAAGATAGACCTTCGTGCGACTTAAACTGTAAATTGCTTAAACCTACCGGACCTTGTTTTAACTTCCCAAACTATATACATAAGTCAGCTTCCAGATGTCTTGCCCATTTGTCTTCATCGACTGCATGCAATCTCCAGAGAAGCCACGTTCTCTCTCCCTCTTCACTTCGGTTCTCTCTCTCTCTTTCTCTCTTCTTTTCGTTCTTGTTTGGTGTTGGGGAGCTTGCACCCATTTTGGATTGGGTTTCTTCTTCTCTCATCTCTGTGCTTAGTCTCTGTCTGTGGCTTTGGTGGTAAGTGGGTTCTCTCCCAACTCTCCCTTCTTCTTCTCCAATTGTAGCTCTTTTCCTTGTTGATGTGTCTTCATCTCATGCATGTGCTATTGCTTTGATTTGTTTTGATTTTTAGTGGATTGGAGCTTGATTTCAGAGGATTTGTCAGATTTGAGGCAAGTATAAGTACAGACCTTGATAACACACATGGGTGCTCTGTTTGAATGCTTTGATTTCTATCTTCTTTAGTGTATTTGATGTTTACAGCCAAGTTTTGTGAATTTGGAACCTCTGTAGCTTGTTTGGAGATGTTTCTGTGTCAAATTTCAGTTTCTGTACTCAGCCCGAATTCATCTCTGTATTGTACGGCTAAGCCGTGAACTTCTACGGCTTGATTTCCAGAGACTCGAAATTTGAGTTTTGTTCTACGGCTAGGCTACGGCTAAGCCGTAATTTGTCCTACGGCTGAGCCGTAAGCTAGCCGTGACCCAACCGTACCCCAGCCGTGAATTAAATCTCTGATCAGTCGAAACTTTTCTGATATCAGTACTCCTACGGTGAGGCTACGGCTAAGCCGTGGAATGCTACGGCTAAGCCGTGGATTGGTCTATGGCTAAGCCGTATACTGACTGTAGCTCAGCCGAAAGAGGCATCAGATCAGAGGTGAAAGATGACCAGTTTAGCTGTGTTTTTTTATGGAACCAAGGTGAAGCCGTAGTGCATATTACGACGAGCGTGTAAGATGTCTTCGGCTTAACCATAGGTCCCTCATGGCTAAACCGTTAGGCATGGCAATTCTGAAACATAACTTAGGTAATGGTGAGACTTGTAGGGCTCAAACACGGGTTGACCACTCATGTAAACCGGCCAATGGATCCTTGGAACGCATGAATAGTCTGTTAGGCTGTGACTTATTCATGTGAGTGTTGTTTTACTGTTAAGCACCTCCCCATGGGTGTTTGTTTAAGGGACGTCGGTGCACGCAAAGATTTCGCAACACTTTGATGGCAACGGTGCATTGACTAACTTAAAACTACATCAACATGCATGGTTAGTGACAGTGAACAACTAGCTTAGGACTGGCTTGTAATGAACCTTGACTCCATATGAATCTGAGATGCATTGCATATTGTTTATGGTTTTGCCCTCTGTTCTGTTAATCTATGTTATGCATTCCGTAGTCATTTTTGCTTTCGTCCTGTATGTCTGTTTATTCTTCGATCTACATTATGCTCTGATCTATGCTATGCTTTGACTTAATCTATGCTCTGTCTTTGGCTTTGTATATCTCTGTTCGGTTTGGGTATTCCCTGGTGGCTCTGCCCAGAGGTTAATACGTGAGGATAAGATCCGGTCTTTGTCATCGGTGAGTCCAAAGCGGATAATCTCCCTTTCTATGGATTTGATTTGATTGGTATTGGTCTGGCTCTACTCAGCCTCAGCCCTAGGATGCCCGACGGGGTTACCTCCGGCTTAGATCTCCGTATCTCTGTATAACTGCAGTGTTGCTTTGTCTTGGGACCCCGGAACCCAGGAACCGAGACCCGCTTGTACCTTTGGCCTGGACAGCGGTGTTCTCCTCTGCTCTGCTCTGCTCTGCTCTCTATTGGAGAGAACATGGTTAACGTAGTAGCCAACTAGTTCAGTATTCTATGTTTTGATTCACATATCATGTTTTACTTCTATGCACGATTTACTTAGTTTCCTAATATGGAACTCTGTATTTAATCTTCTGTCATTATTATATCCCCTTTGATACTATGCGTGTTTCACCCCTGTTACTTGTATTTGCTGGATCGTTGTATTCATTTGTGTTGTCTGTGGTGTTGCAGGCACAGATACCTTGCCCAGCTCCCCGGCGGTCGAGGAGGCTGCAGGGGCGAGTGTAGAGGCACCCTCAGGTCTGGCAGAGTGGGCCTGATCATCTCTGCCGAGTGCGTTCATGCATACTTCCAGTGGCTTTTGTTTTGGATTTTGAGTTTTGGTTTTTGGGGACTTTGTATTTTGGGACTCTTTGGACTTTGGACTTTGTCATCTGTATATTTGTACATCTTTATTTTGTCGTGTATTTAGACTCGTATTTGGTTTTCCAGTTGTGATTATCTTTGTCTTTTTGGTTCCGCATTTGGTTTAGCTTCCGCTATTTATTTTTCTTTGTTGCTTGCTATGATATGTACAGCTTCCGCGTACGCTTAGTTCGCACGTGTTAGATCCCTTGTGTGCGTCCATCTGGACTGGGTTTGGGTGCACGTGCACGGGAGTACGTGTGTCACAGGTTTAGCTTTTCGCTAACCCCCGATTTCTGGGCTCGGGTCGTGACATCCGGGCCAGGGTACAATGGGTCTCGGTTTCCTGGGGTCCGGTTCCCCAAGACATATCCATACTGCAGCAGGCCATATAAACTATACCAAATTCACCCCGTCGGGATCCTAAGGCTGAGGCTAAGTAGTGCCTGACTATACGGAGTCAATCATGAAAACCCTGAGGAGATCGTGACAACATATCATACGTGCGTATCTGTGAACATATTATACATGCATACTCAAGGTAAAGAACCACAATGTGAATATAACTGAACACAAGTAAACATGTTAGAGAGTTGAGATCACTAATCGAATGCAATATGTTGTGCAACAAATCATGCGAAATCGAATCATCTGTAATGACAAACCAATTCTAATCTAATTATCCGGTGTTTCTAACCGTGCATGATGATGTAGTTTTAAGTTATTCGATGCACCGTTGTCTAGTGTTGCATGGAATCGGGCGGTGCATGAAGTCCCTTAAACCAACACCCATGGGGAGGTGCTTAACATCCGGATAATGAACATGAATGATTCGCAGCCCTCGAGATCATTCACGCGTTGTATCACATTCCGTTAGGCAGGTCTAGGTGCTCTACATTCCATCATGAAGGCCATATCGGTCCTTTCCATTACACCTATCCTTGTTTTCTATCATTAATCTAATGTGGATACGGCTTAGCCGTGTGCGTGCTACGGCTTAGCCGTGTGTGGTCTACGGCTTAGCCGTGGCTGGGCCGTAGAAAGTATGTCAATTGCTGACTCTCAGTTATTCCAGAAATTGCACCCTGTATTGATCTACGGCTGGGCCACGGCTGAGCTTCGGCTTAGCCGTAGGGTAATCCAGGGCTTAGCCGTGCCCTAGCCGTAGAGGAAAACTGGGTTTTTCTCTTCTCTGGACTTTGAGCAGTAGGTGCTATACGGCTTAGCCGTACCTGCACGAAGTTAAATTCCTGAAACACATACAGAATGTCTGAAAACTCATCCAATTTGCAATTCTCAAATGGAGATAGACAAGTACTGAATCAATGAGTATCAAATGGGCTGTAAACACATGTTCCCATATCAATTCATGTAAAACCAACCAAATCAAATGCATACCAACATGGGTTCTCAAAGTTATGGTTATACTTGCCTTAAATTGGAATTCAATTGCCCAACTGAAGTTCTTGGATCCAAACACAACCTAACACACATCAAACCACATGCATGCATGAGGATTGGAATGAAATCCACAACACAGACACAACATGCAAATGAGAACCAAGAAGGAGAAGAACTAGAGGGAAGAGATGAGAGAAAGATGGAAGAATGTCCACTCACCTCACATGCAAGGAACCAACCTTCCTCTTGATTGATCGATGGAGGAGAGAATTCAAGTGAAGGTCAAGCGAAGGAGGGAGAACTCCACGTGCAGTTGAGGAAGAAATGGGAGGAGGAACGTGAGTTGGTCGATGAGATGGGTTTATATAAGCAATGGGTTGTTCAACTTACAATAAGGGCCAAGTTAAAATTCTATTTCCAGTTTGAGTCAAATCCGAGTCCAATCGAAGCACACGACCTCGGTTGCAATTGACGTAGTTACGAAAGTTAACGAGCTCAACGAAAGACACGTGTTGACATCAAGATGATGCAAAAATGACCATGTCTTAGAAAAGCTAAAATTACGAAAAAGGGCTTGGTCTACTTAGTCCAGGTCAAACTCAACCCAACTACCTATCCATGACCCGTAACGAAAATAAAACACGAACAAAACACGATTAGCAACGAAAACAAGATTAACTAGCCGATAAACGAGGTCAAGCTGGGTCGGAGTGTTACATCCTCCCCTACTTGAGAGTCATTCCGTCCTCGGAATGCACGGTAACTCACTCATACCTGGGAAAACAAATCGGGGTACTGTCGTGCCATCTGCTCTTCTAACTCCCAAGTAGCCTCATCGGGACTGTGATGCTCCCAAAGCACTTTGACCCATCGAATTGTCCTGGTGCGGAGTATCTGCTCTCGGATTCCCACGATACGGAGCGGTCGCTCAACGTATGCAGCACTCGGCTGGATCTGAACCTCGTCGTAACGAATGACATGGGAGGGATCATGGACATATTTCCGAAGCATCGAAACATGAAAAACGTTGTGCACTCCTGAAAACATCTCGGGAAGCTCTAATCGATAGGCCAAATCGCCAATCCGACTCTTGATCTCGAACAGTCTGACATAGCGTGGAGCTAACTTGCCTTTCTGACCGAAACGGATTGTACCCTTCATCGGCGAGACCTTCAGAAAAACCCACTCGCCAACCTGAAACTCTAAGGGTCGTCTGCGGGTGTCTGCATAACTCTTCTGTCTCGACCGAGCAACTTTCAAGTTCTCAATGGCTTTCTGTACCTTCTCCGTAGTCTCGGCAATGATCGTCGGTCCGTGAAAACTGCGAGTTCCAACTTCTTCCCAACAAACCGGACTCCTACACTTCTTCCCGTACAATGCTTCGTATGGTGCCATCCAAATGCTCTCATGGAAGCTGTTGTTGTAGGCAAACTCGCACAACGATAAGTGAAGATCCCATTCTTTCTCGTAGCTCAACACGCTGACTCGCAACATATCCTCTAAAGTCTGGATAGTCCGCTCTGATTGCCCATCCGTCTGTGGGTAGTATGCTGTGCTGAAGCTCAACTTCGTACCCAAAGCCTCTTGGAAAGCTCTCCAGAAAGATGAAACAAAACGGCTGTCACGATCGGATACAATCGACACGGGGGTACCATGGAGCCTGACGATCTCATCCACGAACTTCCTAGCCATCTCTAAAAACGTCATACCCTTCCGGAAAGGAATGAAATGGGCTGACTTCGTCAATCGATCTACAATCACCCAAATGGCGTTGTTCTTCCTGCTCGTCGGCGGTAATCCGGAAACGAAGTCCATGGTGATGTGTTCCCACTTCCACTGCGGTATATGCAAAGGATGCAACGAGCCTGGCGGTCTCTGATGATCTGCCTTCACCTTCTGACATGTCAAACAGCGAGCAACAAAGCCTGCTACTTCTCTCTTCATGTTGTTCCACCAGAAGCGATCTTTGAGATTCCGAAACATCTTCGTGCTGCCTGGGTGCATCGCGTATCGGGCGTAATGCGCTTCGTTCATCAGTTTCTCCTTGAAATCATCAACTGCTGGCACGCACAACCTACTCCGAAAATAGAGTACACCATCCTCGAGTCTGAAATCGGGTCTGTCTCCAATGTGATCTCGAATGCGCTTCAAGGTTAGATCTTCAAATTGCCTGTCTTTAATCTGCTGAATCATCTCAGGCTGAAACACTGGCGTACTAGCCAAAGTCACGCACTCAGCCACTAGTTTTACTTCAACAGGGAGACCATGGAACTCTAAGAGGAAACTGCTCAATAGCTGCACTGACTCTGCTTTCCGACTGAGCGCATCTGCCACCACATTCCCCTTGCCTGGCTGATATTTGATCGGGAAATCATAATCCTTAATAAGCTCAAGCCATCTCCGCTGTCTCATGTTCAGCTCCTGCTGTGTGAATAAGTACTGCAAACTGTGGTGATCAGAACGAACCTCAAACTGCACACCATACAAATAATGTCTCCACAGCTTCAACGCAAACACGATGGCTGCCAATTCCAAATCATGGGTGGCGTAATTCTTCTCATGTTCTCGCAACTGTCTCGATCCATAAGCAATAACCTTCCCGTGCCGCATCAACACACAACCTAGACCAACTCGAGAAGCGTCTGAATAAACCACGAATCCTTCACTCCCATCTGGCAAGGCTAACACTGGGACCGTAGTCAACTTCTCTTTCAAAGTCCGGAAACGGGCTTCACACTCCTCAGTCCAATCAAATGGTATATTCTTCCTGGTCAACTTCGTCAAAGGAGAAGAGATCATAGCAAAGTCCTGGACAAATCAACGATAGTAACCTGCTAGACCAAGGAAACTGCGAACCTCTGTCACTGTCTTGGGGCTAGGCCAATTCACTGCTGCCTCCACTTTAGATGGATCAACTGCCAATCCCTCTCGTGAAATGATATGACCTAAAAATGCCACCTGCTCAAGCCAAAAATCACACTTCGACAACTTAGCAAACAATCGATGTTCTCTCAACAACGACAAGGCTTTTCTCAAGTGCTCCCTATGCTCCTCTGCTGACTTAGAGTATATCAGGATATCATCAATAAACACAACTACGAACTGGTCCAAGAAAGGGGTAAAGATCTGATTCATCAAGGCCATGAACGCTGCAGGTGCATTGGTTAGTCCAAAAGGCATCACGAGGAATTCATAATGTCCATAACGAGTCCTGAAGGCAGTCTTAGGAATGTCGTCTTCTTTGACTCTCAACTGGTGATATCCAGACCTCAAATCAATCTTCGAAAAATATGCTGCACCCTGAAGTTGGTCAAACAATTCATCGATCCTGGGTAGGGGGTACTTGTTCTTGATAGTCACTTTGTTCAGCTGTCGGTAGTCTATGCACATCCGAAAAGTACCATCCTTCTTCTTGACAAACAAGACTGGTGCTCCCCAAGGTGAAACGCTCGGGCGAATGAAACCCTTATCCAAAAGCTCCTGCAATTGCTTCTTCAACTCTGCCAAGTCTGCTGGTGCCATGCGATACGGAGCCTTGCTGATCGGTGCCGTGCCGGGAACAAGCTCAATGGCGAACTCCACATCTCGAACCGGGGGCAAGTCTGGCACATCGTCTGGAAAGACATCGGGAAAGTCACAGACCACCTGGATCTCACCTAGCTGCTTCATCTCCTTCTTCGCTGAGATAAAGGCAATGAAGCCTTCACACCCTCGGCGGATCAAGCGATCTGCCTTACACGCCGAGATCACACGTCTGGGGCATCTCTGCTGACTGCCCTCGAAACGGAAGCCTTTGCCTAAATCGAAGAAGATCGTCCTGTTGTAACAGTTAACACAGGCACGATATCGAGCGAGCCAATCCATACCAAGGATCACGTCGAAGTCCAGCATCGACAACAGGATCAAATCAACAGGTAACTGATGACCTGCAATCTGCACGTCGCAATGGGGGTAGTACATACTACACTCCACTCGCTTGTCAACTGGGGTGGATACAACCAGCACATATGGCAACGGCTTAGACGGCTGATGCAACCGCTCGGCGAAACGAGGTGCTACATAAGACCGTGTAGACCCCGAATCGAACAATGCTAATGCCTCGACGCGTGAAATCAAAATAGTACCTTCAACCACCTGTGGATCCTCGGCACTCTCATGGGTAGCAGCATACGCACGGGCTGTCTGGCGAGGCTGTCTCGAGCCTGAACGAGCTGACTGTGACTTGCTCGGAGCTGTAGGTGCACTGGGTCTGCTAGGAACTGCACCGGAAGTAGGACCAGATGGAGCTGCATCGGAGGCTCTATATCGAGGACAATTGGCGATCATATGCTCCCTCGAACCACAGATAAAACAAGCACCTGCCTTCCGCCAACACGCATCAGTCGCATGGTTCTTGCCACAATGCCCACAAGTCACTCCAGTAGAACTAGAAGTACTCTGCTGGCCTTTGGTCTTCTTCTGTACTTGCCCTCGTGCACTGAAAGGCGGCTGTCGCTTGGGCTCAACGGCTCTCGCAGCTTGGTGGATGGCCTCGGCAGAATAGGCCCTATCCACTGCATCGTCAAACGTAGCCGGACGCTGAAACGCTGTCACGTGATGCATGTACCGGGGGTGCAAACCTTCGACAAACCTGTTCACCTTCCTCTCTTCAGTGCTGATCATGTCCGGAGCAAAATGCAACAACTGCATAAACTTGTTCACGTATTCTGTTACTGTCATCTGCTGCTGACGGAGAGCTAGGAACTCAACCTCCTTGGCTCGAAACACATGAGCCGGGATGAACTTCCTCCTGAACTGTTGCTTGAACATCTCCCACACCGTAGCACTAGGAATATCTCTGTAGGAGTCCTTCACGCTTTTCCACCAAGTTTTTGCGACGTCTCTCAACATAGAAGTTGCTAGCCCGACCTTCTGCCGGTTCGTGCACACGACGGTCTCAAAAGCATCCTCTGTTTGCTCCAACCACTGTTCTGCCTTCAATGGCTCTTCTGTCCCGAAAAACTCAATTACTCCTCGCTTGCGAAACTTGCCGTAGAGGGCATTCGGGTCACTCTCTCGAGGCTGCAAGATCACCTGTTGGTCTACATGTGACTGAACTGGGGCTTGACTTTGTCGGTCTAACATAGTGGTAACTTGTGCTTGCAAGTTCTGCATTGATTGCGATTGTGCTTGTAGAGACTGAAATAGCATAAGGATGCGTTCATCTGTGTTCTGTGCCTGTGGTGACGGTGCGGATCCGCTTTCATTATTTCCGGCGTTCTGCTGAGAACCGGAACCTGATGCCATCCTGAAAAAGGGAAAAGTCAGACACAAATACAAAACAAGTGCGCCCAACAAGCCCCAAAATCTAGAAAGATCACAAAGAGATAATCGTATCCTCACCACGAGCCTACATGCCTACATGCTTATCATCTAGAACAAGGAATGAGCAAGGAATGCTCTGATACCATACAATACGTATGTCACAACCCGAGCCCAGGGTTCGGGGGTTAGCAAAAGCCAAACCTAATGACACACGTACTCCTGTGCATGCACACGTAGACTGAGTCTAAATGCACACGCACAAGGGAACATTCACACGTGCCAAGCAAGTACGCGGAAGCTGTAAATATCAGAAACATTAAACTAACAGCGCAAGAAAAGGATACCAAGAACAAACTGACATAATTACATATGAAAGTCTTACAAAAAGAACAAAATAATATCTACACTAATGACATGTCATGCCAAATACAAGTCTGAAAATCCACAAAATGAGACTCCAATGATGCATGCCAAGAACGCTCTCCCGTGGAGTGATCACATCCACTCCTCTAGGCCTGATGGGGCCCCGGGGGTCTCATCTGGAGTCTGGCCGACCTGCGGGGGTTCGGCAGGGGTATCTGGGCCTGCAACACCAAAAACAATCGTGAATATGAAGATTCAGCAAAGTATAAACCATAGCAAGTTAACACACGCTGTGTCTAATAGAATAAAGAACATCATGTGATTAAAGAAGGCATTTTCGTATACTAGGCTGTCATGCAAGAAAGAAATATGCTGAGTGAATCAATGAATACATGCTGTGTACATACTAGTGGCGACTACATTACCATATGCTCCCAAAAGAGGGATCTTATAACGTGCAAAGAACACCATTGTCCGGGCCAGGGTACAATGGGTCTCGGTTTCCTGGGGTCCGGTTCCCCAAGACATATCCATACTGCAGCAGGCCATATAAACTATACCAAATTCACCCCGTCGGGATCCTAAGGCTGAGGCTAAGTAGTGCCTGACTATACGGAGTCAATCATGAAAACCCTGAGGAGATCGTGACAACATATCATACGTGCGTATCTGTGAACATATTATACATGCATACTCAAGGTAAAGAACCACAATGTGAATATAACTGAACACAAGTAAACATGTTAGAGAGTTGAGATCACTAATCGAATGCAATATGTTGTGCAACAAATCATGCGAAATCGAATCATCTGTAATGACAAACCAATTCTAATCTAATTATCCGGTATTTCTAACCGTGCATGATGATGTAGTTTTAAGTTATTCGATGCACCGTTGTCTAGTGTTGCATGGAATCGGGCGGTGCATGAAGTCCCTTAAACCAACACCCATGGGGAGGTGCTTAACATCCGGATAATGAACATGAATGATTCGCAGCCCTCGAGATCATTCACGCGTTGTATCACATTCCGTTAGGCAGGTCTAGGTGCTCTACATTCCATCATGAAGGCCATATCGGTCCTTTCCATTACACCTATCCTTGTTTTCTTTCATTAATCTAATGTGGATACGGCTTAGCCGTGTGCGTGCTACGGCTTAGCCGTGTGTGGTCTACGGCTTAGCCGTGGCTGGGCCGTAGAAAGTATGTCAATTGCTGACTCTCAGTTATTCCAGAAATTGCACCCTGTATTGATCTACGGCTGGGCCACGACTGAGCTTCGGCTTAGCCGTAGGGCAATCCACGGCTTAGCCGTGCCCTAGCCGTAGAGGAAAACTGGGTTTTTCTCTTCTCTGGACTTTGAGCCGTAGGTGCTATACGGCTTAGCCGTACCTGCACGAAGTTAAATTCCTGAAACACATACAGAATGTCTGAAAACTCATCCAATTTGCAATTCTCAAATGGAGATAGACAAGTACTGAATCAATGAGTATCAAATGGGCTGTAAACACATGTTCCCATATCAATTCATGTAAAACCAACCAAATCAAATGCATACCAACATGGGTTCTCAAAGTTATGGTTATACTTGCCTTAAATTGGAATTCAATTGCCCAACTGAAGTTCTTGGATCCAAACACAACCTAACACACATCAAACCACATGCATGCATGAGGATTGGAATGAAATCCACAACACAGACACAACATGCAAATGAGAACCAAGAAGGAGAAGAACTAGAGGGAAGAGATGAGAGAAAGATGGAAGAATGTCCACTCACCTCACATGCAAGGAACCAACCTTCCTCTTGATTGATCGATGGAGGAGAGAATTCAAGTGAAGGTCAAGCGAAGGAGGGAGAACTCCACGTGCAGTTGAGGAAGAAATGGGAGGAGGAACGTGAGTTGGTCGATGAGATGGGTTTATATAAGCAATGGGTTGTTCAATTTACAATAAGGGCCAAGTTAAAATTCTATTTCCAGTTTGAGTCAAATCCGAGTCCAATCGAAGCACACGACCTCGGTTGCAATTGACGTAGTTACGAAAGTTAACGAGCTCAACGAAAGACACGTGTTGACATCAAGATGATGCAAAAACTGACCATGTCTTAGAAAAGCTAAAATTACGAAAAAGGGCTTGCTCTACTTAGTCCAGGTCAAACTCAACCCAACTACCTATCCATGACCCGTAACGAAAATAAAACACGAACAAAACACGATTAGCAACGAAAACAAGATTAACTAGCCGATAAACGAGGTCAAGCTGGGTCGGAGTGTTACATCCTCCCCTACTTGAGAATCATTCCGTCCTCGGAATGCACGGTAACTCACTCATACCTGGGAAAACAAATCGGGGTACTGTCGTGCCATCTGCTCTTCTAACTCCCAAGTAGCCTCATCGGGACTGTGATGCTCCCAAAGCACTTTGACCCATCGAATTGTCCTGGTGCGGAGTATCTGCTCTCGGATTCCCACGATACGGAGCGGTCGCTCAACGTATGCAGCACTCGGCTGGATCTGAACCTCGTCGTAACGAATGACATGGGAGGGATCATGGACATATTTCCGAAGCATCGAAACATGAAAAACGTTGTGCACTCCTGAAAACATCTCGGGAAACTCTAATCGATAGGCCAAATCGCCAATCCGACTCTTGATCTCGAACAGTCTGACATAGCGTGGAGCTAACTTGCCTTTCTGACCGAAACGGATTGTACCCTTCATCGGCGAGACCTTCAGAAAAACTCACTCGCCAACCTGAAACTCTAAGGGTCGTCTGCGGGTGTCTGCATAACTCTTCTGTCTCGACCGAGCAACTTTCAAGTTCTCAATGGCTTTCTGTACCTTCTCCGTAGTCTCGGCAATGATCGTCGGTCCGTGAAAACTGCGAGTTCCAACTTCTTCCCAACAAACCGGACTCCTACACTTCTTCCCGTACAATGCTTCGTATGGTGCCATCCCAATGCTCTCATGGAAGCTGTTGTTGTAGGCAAACTCGCACAACGATAAGTGAAGATCCCATTCTTTCTCGTAGCTCAACACGCTGACTCGCAACATATCCTCTAAAGTCTGGATAGTCCGCTCTGATTGCCCATCCGTCTGTGGGTGGTATGCTGTGCTGAAGCTCAACTTCGTACCCAAAGCCTCTTGGAAAGCTCTCCAGAAAGATGAAACAAAATGGCTGTCACGATCGGATACAATCGACACGGGGGTACCATGGAGCCTGACGATCTCATCCACGAACTTCCTAGCCATCTCTGAAAACGTCATACCCTTCCGGAAAGGAATGAAATGGGCTGACTTCGTCAATCGATCTACAATCACCCAAATGGCGTTGTTCTTCCTGCTCGTCGGCGGTAATCCGGAAACGAAGTCCATGGTGATGTGTTCCCACTTCCACTGCGGTATATGCAAAGGATGCAACGAGCCTGGCAGTCTCTGATGATCTGCCTTCACCTTCTGACATGTCAAACAGCGAGCAACAAAGCCTGCTACTTCTCTCTTCATGTTGTTCCACCAGAAGCGATCTTTGAGATTCCGAAACATCTTCGTGCTGCCTGGGTGCATCGCGTATCGGGCGTAATGCGCTTCGTTCATCAGTTTCTCCTTGAAATCATCAACTGCTGGCACGCACAACCTACTCCGAAAATAGAGTACACCATCCTCGAGTCTGAAATCGGGTCTGTCTCCAATGTGATCTCGAATGCGCTTCAAGGTTAGATCTTCAAATTGCCTGTCTTTAATCTGCTGAATCATCTCAGGCTGAAACACTGGCGTACTAGCCAAAGTCACGCACTCAGCCACTAGTTTTACTTCAACAGGGAGACCATGGAACTCTAAGAGGAAACTGCTCAATAGTTGCACTGACTCTGCTTTCCGACTGAGCGCATCTGCCACCACATTCCCCTTGCCTGGCTGATATTTGATCGGGAAATCATAATCCTTAATAAGCTCAAGCCATCTCCGCTGTCTCATGTTCAGCTCTTGCTGTGTGAATAAGTACTGCAAACTGTGGTGATCAGAACGAACCTCAAACTGCACACCATACAAATAATGTCTCCACAGCTTCAACGCAAACACGATGGCTGCCAATTCCAAATCATGGGTGGCGTAATTCTTCTCATGTTCTCGCAACTGTCTCAATCCATAAGCAATAACCTTCCCGTGCCGCATCAACACACAACCTAGACCAACTCGAGAAGCGTCTGAATAAACCACAAATCCTTCACTACCATCTGGCAAGGCTAACACTGGGACCGTAGTCAACTTCTCTTTCAAAGTCCGGAAACGGGCTTCACACTCCTCAGTCCAATCAAATGGTATATTCTTCCTGGTCAACTTCGTCAAAGGAGAAGAGATCTTAGCAAAGTCCTGGACAAATCGACGATAGTAACCTGCTAGACCAAGGAAACTGCGAACCTCTGTCACTGTCTTGGGGCTAGGCCAATTCACTGCTGCCTCCACTTTAGATGGATCAACTGCCAATCCCTCTCGTGAAATGATATGACCTAAAAATGCCACCTGCTCAAGCCAAAAATCACACTTCGACAACTTAGCAAACAATCGATGTTCTCTCAACAACGACAAGGCTTTTCTCAAGTGCTCCCTATGCTCCTCTGCTGACTTAGAGTATATCAGGATATCATCAATAAACACAACTACGAACTGGTCCAAGAAAGGGGTAAAGATCTGATTCATCAAGGCCATGAACGCTGCAGGTGCATTGGTTAGTCCAAAAGGCGTCACGAGGAATTCATAATGTCCATAACGAGTCCTGAAGGCAGTCTTAGGAATGTCGTCTTCTTTGACTCTCAACTGGTGATATCCAGACCTCAAATCAATCTTCGAAAAATATGCTGCACCCTGAAGTTGGTCAAACAATTCATCGATCCTGGGTAGGGGGTACTTGTTCTTGATAGTCACTTTGTTCAGCTGTCGGTAGTCTATGCACATCCGAAAAGTACCATCCTTCTTCTTGACAAACAAGACTGGTGCTCCCCAAGGTGAAACGCTCGGGCGAATGAAACCCTTATCCAAAAGCTCCTGCAATTGCTTCTTCAACTCTGCCAAGTCTGCTGGTGCCATGCGATACGGAGCCTTGCTGATCGGTGCCGTGCCGGGAACAAGCTCAATGGCGAACTCCACATCTCGAACCGGGGGCATGTCTGGCACATCGTCTGGAAAGACATCGGGAAAGTCACAGACCACCTGGATCTCACCTAGCTGCTTCATCTCCTTCTTCGCTGAGATAAAGGCAATGAAGCCTTCACACCCTCGGCGGATCAAGCGATCTGCCTTACACGCCGAGATCACACGTCTGGGGCATCTCTGCTGACTGCCCTCGAAACGGAAGCCTTTGCCTAAATCGAAGAAGATCGTCCTGTTGTAACAGTTAACACAGGCACGATATCGAGCGAGCCAATCCATACCAAGGATCACGTCGAAGTCCAGCATCGACAACAGGATCAAATCAACAGGTAACTGATGACCTGCAATCTGCACGTCGCAATGGGGGTAGTACATACTACACTCCACTCGCTTGTCAACTGGGGTGGATACAACCAGCACATATGGCAACGGCTTAGACGGCTGATGCAACCGCTCGGCGAAACGAGGTGCTACATAAGACCGTGTAGACCCCGAATCGAACAATGCTAATGCCTCGACGCGTGAAATCAAAATAGTACCTTCAACCACCTGTGGATCCTCGGCACTCTCATGGGTAGCAGCATACGCACGGGCTGTCTGGCGAGGCTGTCTCGAGCCTGAACGAGCTGACTGTGACTTGCTCGGAGCTGTAGGTGCACTGGGTCTGCTAGGAACTGCACCGGAAGTAGGACCAGATGGAGCTGCATCGGAGGCTCTATATCGAGGACAATTGGCGATCATATGCTCCCTCGAACCACAGATAAAACAAGCACCTGCCTTCCGCCAACACGCATCAGTCGCATGGTTCTTGCCACAATGCCCACAAGTCACTCCAGTAGAACTAGAAGTACTCTGCTGGCCTTTGGTCTTCTTCTGTACTTGCCCTCGTGCACTGAAAGGCGGCTGTCGCTTGGGCTCAACGGCTCTCGCAGCTTGGTGGATGGCCTCGGCAGAATAGGCCCTATCCACTGCATCGTCAAACGTAGCCGGACGCTGAAACGCTGTCACGTGATGCATGTACCGGGGGTGCAAACCTTCGACAAACCTGTTCACCTTCCTCTCTTCAGTGCTGATCATGTCCGGAGCAAAATGCAACAACTGCATAAACTTGTTCACGTATTCTGTTACTGTCATCTGCTGCTGACGGAGAGCTAGGAACTCAACCTCCTTGGCTCGAAACACATGAGCCGGGATGAACTTCCTCCTGAACTGTTGCTTGAACATCTCCCACACCGTAGCACTAGGAATATCTCTGTAGGAGTCCTTCACGCTTTTCCACCAAGTTTTTGCGACGTCTCTCAACATAGAAGTTGCTAGCCCGACCTTCTGCCGGTTCGTGCACACGACGGTCTCAAAAGCATCCTCTGTTTGCTCCAACCACTGTTCTGCCTTCAATGGCTCTTCTGTCCCGAAAAACTCAATTACTCCTCGCTTGCGAAACTTGCCGTAGAGGGCATTCGGGTCACTCTCTCGAGGCTGCAAGATCACCTGTTGGTCTACATGTGACTGAACTGGGGCTTGACTTTGTCGGTCTAACATAGTGGTAACTTGTGCTTGCAAGTTCTGCATTGATTGCGATTGTGCTTGTAGAGACTGAAATAGCATAAGGATGCGTTCATCTGTGTTCTGTGCCTGTGGTGACGGTGCGGATCCGCTTTCATTATTTCCGGCGTTCTGCTGAGAACCGGAACCTGATGCCATCCTGAAAAAGGGAAAAGTCAGACACAAATACAAAACAAGTGCGCCCAACAAGCCCCAAAATCTAGAAAGATCACAAAGAGATAATCGTATCCTCACCACGAGCCTACATGCCTACATGCTTATCATCTAGAACAAGGAATGAGCAAGGAATGCTCTGATACCATACAATACGTATGTCACAACCCGAGCCCAGGGTTCGGGGGTTAGCAAAAGCCAAACCTAATGACACACGTACTCCTGTGCATGCACACGTAGACTGAGTCTAAATGCACACGCACAAGGGAACATTCACACGTGCCAAGCAAGTACGCGGAAGCTGTAAATATCAGAAACATTAAACTAACAGCGCAAGAAAAGGATACCAAGAACAAACTGACATAATTACATATGAAAGTCTTACAAAAAGAACAAAATAATATCTACACTAATGACATGTCATGCCAAATACAAGTCTGAAAATCCACAAAACGAGACTCCAATGATGCATGCCAAGAACGCTCTCCCGTGGAGTGATCACATCCACTCCTCTAGGCCTGATGGGCCCCCGGGGGTCTCATCTGGAGTCTGGCCGACCTGCGGGGGTTCGGCAGGGGTATCTGGGCCTGCAACACCAAAAACAACCGTGAATATGAAGATTCAGCAAAGTATAAACCATAGCAAGTTAACACACGCTGTGTCTAATAGAATAAAGAACATCATGTGATTAAAGAAGGCATTTTCGTATACTAGGCTGTCATGCAAGAAAGAAATATGCTGAGTGAATCAATGAATACATGCTGTGTACATACTAGTGGCGACTACATTACCATATGCTCCCAAAAGAGGGATCTTATAACGTGCAAAGAACACCATTGTCCGGGCCAGGGTACAATGGGTCTCGGTTTCCTGGGGTCCGGTTCCCCAAGACATATCCATACTGCAGCAGGCCATATAAACTATACCAAATTCACCCCGTCGGGATCCTAAGGCTGAGGCTAAGTAGTGCCTGACTATACGGAGTCAATCATGAAAACCCTGAGGAGATCGTGACAACATATCATACGTGCGTATCTGTGAACATATTATACATGCATACTCAAGGTAAAGAACCACAATGTGAATATAACTGAACACAAGTAAACATGTTAGAGAGTTGAGATCACTAATCGAATGCAATATGTTGTGCAACAAATCATGCGAAATCGAATCATCTGTAATGACAAACCAATTCTAATCTAATTATCCGGTGTTTCTAACCGTGCATGATGATGTAGTTTTAAGTTATTCGATGCACCGTTGTCTAGTGTTGCATGGAATCGGGCGGTGCATGAAGTCCCTTAAACCAACACCCATGGGGAGGTGCTTAACATCCGGATAATGAACATGAATGATTCGCAGCCCTCGAGATCATTCACGCATTGTATCACATTCCGTTAGGCAGGTCTAGGTGCTCTACATTCCATTATGAAGGCCATATCGGTCTTTTCCATTACACCTATCCTTGTTTTCTTTCATTAATCTAATGTGGATACGGCTTAGCCGTGTGCGTGCTACGGCTTAGCCGTGTGTGGTCTACGGCTTAGCCGTGGCTGGGCCGTAGAAAGTATGTCAATTGCTGACTCTCAGTTATTCCAGAAATTGCACCCTGTATTGATCTACGGCTGGGCCACGGCTGAGCTTCGGCTTAGCCGTAGGGCAATCCACGGCTTAGCCGTGCCCTAGCCGTAGAGGAAAACTGGGTTTTTCTCTTCTCTGGACTTTGAGCCGTAGGTGCTATACGGCTTAGCCGTACCTGCACGAAGTTAAATTCCTGAAACACATACAGAATGTCTGAAAACTCATCCAATTTGCAATTCTCAAATGGAGATAGACAAGTACTGAATCAATGAGTATCAAATGGGCTGTAAACACATGTTCCCATATCAATTCATGTAAAACCAACCAAATCAAATGCATACCAACATGGGTTCTCAAAGTTATGGTTATACTTGCCTTAAATTGGAATTCAATTGCCCAACTGAAGTTCTTGGATCCAAACACAACCTAACACACATCAAACCACATGCATGCATGAGGATTGGAATGAAATCCACAACACAAACACAACATGCAAATGAGAACCAAGAAGGAGAAGAACTAGAGGGAAGAGATGAGAGAAAGATGGAAGAATGTCCACTCACCTCACATGCAAGGAACCAACCTTCCTCTTGATTGATCGATGGAGGAGAGAATTCAAGTGAAGGTCAAGCGAAGGAGGGAGAACTCCACGTGCAGTTGAGGAAGAAATGGGAGGAGGAACGTGAGTTGGTCGATGAGATGGGTTTATATAAGCAATGGGTTGTTCAATTTACAATAAGGGCCAAGTTAAAATTCTATTTCCAGTTTGAGTCAAATCCGAGTCCAATCGAAGCACACGACCTCGGTTGCAATTGACGTAGTTACGAAAGTTAACGAGCTCAACGAAAGACACGTGTTGACATCAAGATGATGCAAAAATGACCATGTCTTAGAAAAGCTAAAATTACGAAAAAGGGCTTGGTCTACTTAGTCCAGGTCAAACTCAACCCAACTACCTATCCATGACCCGTAACGAAAATAAAACACGAACAAAACACGATTAGCAACGAAAACAAGATTAACTAGCCGCTAAACGAGGTCAAGCTGGGTCGGAGTGTTACAGAAGATTTTCAAAATTCTTCGAATCCGTACAATATCCTCTCTTCCATTGACTATTTGGTCTCCACCTCCCCCTATCGAATTTGACAAACCCACCAAGGCAGAGAAGCGCTTGGGTTAAAAGAAATGAGTCCCTACGAGTGTTTGCAAACTTGGAACGCAGTGACTTTGGCCCCTCAGAGCTTCTCAAGATGATATCATGGTTTAGGGAAATGAAAGACTATCCTTTTGTTAGAGGATTCCTCATTGTTTACCACATGTGCCCTTACCCATTGAAAACCAAAACGTTCAAAATAAACATCCTCTAGTTATACGAGCTTTCTTCAAAACTTACTTTGATCATGGTTTTTCCTTCCACTTTTGGTTGAGCACTTGATGAAATTAACATCGAATTGGTTATTAAAAAAAAAAACTCCAACATAATAGCTCGTGCTTAGCAAAGGTGTGACCAACATTGTATCTTAAATATTCATAACTTAAAATAGTATTTATAAATTTTAGAAATAAAGAAATAGAGAGAGAGAGAGAGAGAGAGAGAGAGAGAGAGAGAAGTTTAACCCGAATAGGTAGCTCAGCTGGTCTAGGACCACAATTTGCTTATGGAGGTTATGGGTTTAAATTGCGCTACCTCACAGGGCATTTACTAGGCTCCCCACCCTAAGCCCGAATGGATTAGTTTGAGCCAAAGGGCTAAGGTTATCTTTGGTTTGGCTTGGTTATAGGGCTTTTTGTTTTAAAAAAAGCCCAAAGGTTTTGTGAATATTGTTTGGTTATTACATTTTTAATGGGGCTTTTTTATAAGCAGCAATTAAAAGACGACGTTTTGAGTAAGCATCTTAGTACCCACTTCACAATAAAAAATTGCTTCTTAACACTCGTGGGCCGTGAAATGGAAATACTCAAGGGTGACAAAGGATTTATGGAACAATGAGTATTGCTCTCATTTTTCTTTTTCCCTCTCTTTTCCTATCCTCCTCTATTTCTGCCCTAGCAAGATTTGCAGCGCTACTTCATGCAGTAGATGAAAAAAGGCTCTTTCTCTCTCTCTCTCTTCTTGCTCTCTCTCTCTCTCTCTCCCCCATAAATCCTATCTAGGTTGAATTTGGATATTTGAAAAATAATGAGATTCCTACTTGAGATTAGATTCGTAATGGATTTGGATATGTAGGACGTTCTTTAAAAGAGTAGCTCTTGCATTTTGGATATAACTAGCTTCCAACCAATTTTGATAAGCCACCATTAGTTTCAATGCATTCTTGAATTATTTCATCCTCTTACCTTTCAAATGATATTCAAAGAAAGTTTTCATTCGATGGAGAAAGGTCATATTCTATAATGTATCCAATAACTTACTGGTTCTCAATTGCCAGTAAAAAATATTCCATGCAAAATGGTACTTGAAAGATTTTTTTTTTATATCTCCACATGCAAAAATCCTCTTAGAGTAATACCCTGTTTTCAATTAACTTAGGCCTTTTTTATATCCATTTTTTTCTGACAAGGAAATGCATAGAATCATTCTAGTTGGAGTAATTCTACTTACATAGAACTCAAGGGAAGGTTTTCTTCTTCTTCTTCTTCTTCTTCCTTATAGTTAGTTGACCAGTGGTTTTCTTTTTCTTTTCTTATTTTTTTAGAGTTTTGGTTTTGGGTTATTGTGTTTGGGTTTATTTATTTTTTTACCAAAAAAAATGCTTGGACCTAGTTTGTTTGTTTTATTTATATTTTTATTTTTGAGTTGCTTCTATTTTTTGGGTTTCTATTTTTTCCCTTTTTTATTTTTGAGATTTTTAAGTTGTAGATTTATGAATATTCTGATCATCATCTTCATCCAATGAAAGTACTTGTAAGCAGTAGATTTACAGATATAGTTGAATAAGAAAATGAAAAAACGAGACATTATATTTTGAAAGCTAGGTTTTAGCCACATGGAAGCAAATGATAGATATGTAAATAGTAGTTGTTATCGCTATGAATAGTAACAGTATCTAGGTACATGTTATGCAATAATTCTTTATTCGTCATTTATTTTAAAAAGCTACATACAAATAAACTTGCAAAAATTCATTTATTTAAATTTGAAATAATTGAGGCACTCAGTACATTTATTTCATGCTAAAAGCTATTCTCTACATATCTAACCAAACATTCATAGATACTTTATTGTTAAAAAAGTAGGTGTCCAAGTTGAGATAACCAAACAACACTTTTTATTGAAAAGTTGCTTTGAAGAAGCAAGCTTTTTAAAGTTACTTCCAAATAAGCATATTTGAAATTTAACAAGCCGAACCAAACACACTCTAAGACCCCCACAGTTGGAAAAAAGAACAAGGGATAATTGGAGTAAAAGTTCATTAGCAAAAAAAAAAAAAAAAAGAAAAAAAAAGAAAAAAAAAGAGGAGAATTGGAGTAAAAGTGAATGATAGAGATTGAATTTTTACAAGTCGAACCAAACACACTCCAAGACACCCACCGTTGGAAAAAAGAACAAGGGATAATTGGAGTAAAAGTCTCTTAGCAAAAAAATGAAAAAAAAAAAAGAGGAGAATTGGAGTAAAAGTGAATGATAGAGTTTGGGTAGAAATAGAGTTATTGAATAAAAGGAAAAAGTTGAACTTTGAATAGGATTGGAGGTAAGTGGTTTGGATAAAGAGATAAATAGATAGTTTGTATAAGAGAAGTGGGGAGATAACTGAAAAGATTTGAAAAAATTATAAATTGCTATCAAAACCAAAACTGAAAATTTGTAAAGTTCATTCTATTTCAAACTTTTAAAACCGAGTGGAGGTGAGTGGTTTGAATAATAAAGAGATAAAATGGGTCGTTAGCATGAAGATAAACGGGGAGATAACCGAAAAGATTTGAAAAAGCAATAAATTGCTACGAAATCCATAACCAACAATCAAATTTAAAGCAAAAAACCCTTGATTTTATTACATTATAATTACAATAGAAAGACATAAAATTTGTGTATCCAGACATACATGGAGGGCAATTATTTGGACCGATGTGGGTTTTAATAGGTGAGCTTCATAGGTTAAGAGTATTTAAACTCTGTGATATAAAAAAGGTTGAAGGTTAAGATGCTCCAGACTCCACATATTCACCAGGGCTGCCTTTGAAATCCAATCATTTAATTTAATCTCATGTGTTTAAGCATGTTCAATGAAGGGTGAGCCCACCTAAACAAAAATGAAACAGTGAACTCCAAATAGATTGGATGTTGAAAGTGGGTCCCCACACAAGGCCTGTCTCGCAGCATCCAGTTTTCAACATATTTTATTCGCAATGAATTGACATGTAGGGGAATAAGATCCCACTTTGGTGGGTCCATAAAAATCAATACTATCCACTCACGAGCGTTCTTCCTTCCTTGCATCAATCTCCACCCTTTTTTAACGACTAGAAGCTTCAACTGGGAACCAGAATTTCAATCTCACAAACCCTAATATTGAAATCTGGAGATTCATTCCCTTTCCAATCCGATGTTCGAGTAGGAAAAACAGGGAAAAAATCGCATTTCTGCAGGTAATCGAGACTCTGTTGGAACTCGATCGGATTTGATTTTAGGGCTTATGGACTTTGCTACTTTGCAGAGAATGCCTGTGTTAAGTTCATTCTATTCGAAATCTCGATTTCTTGATGCTTGGAAGTGATTTATGTTTTCTCTTATGGTGAATCGTAGCAGAAGTTCCAGTTTTTGATTTTGTTGATTGCTATTCCATTCAGTTAAAACAGTTTTTGATTTGTAATAGGCTTGATATGCCTAGTTGGATTTTGTGTCACCATATTTGTTTTACTTATTCAATTTATTGACATTTGGTTTAGTGATAGAGATACTTTAGTATGGGTTAATAAGTCTTAATCATATGAAACTTTTTTTTTAGTGTTTCTCAGTTTACATGTAATAATTTTGAAACTGTAATGTTGTTCCTTAGTTTCTGTCGTGTATGGAGAAATATAATTCATGTAGCTGATGCCAACATAGTTGGGATAAGGCTTGGATGATGATGATGATGATGATGATGATCTGCTAATTTCATGGCGGATGGGTTAGCTGTGCAAGGGGTGGATAGGTTGTTACCTTGGGTGGGTGTGTTTTGTAAGTGAGGTTAGGCTGGTTCATATCTCTTGCACCTTCTCTCTCCTTTGTTCCTTTGTTTTGTGGCCGGTTTTTTTTCTTCCTCTCTTTTAATGAATTCATGTTACCATTTAAAAAAAAAATGTTGTTGCTTATTTTCGTATTTTTGGACATTATGTTTCAAATACTATGCAGGTGGGTTCATTTTTTCGGTGATGAAGCAGTTTAATTTTTGTTGTTCACCGGCATAAATAAATTTCCAGTTCTGTGAGATGAGTTCTCCGTCCCTTTCGCTCAAAGCTAGTGTAGGAGAAGGTCAGGGTTTTGTGTTTGGAAGAAATATTTGCTTTAAGAAGGATTTCTTTGGCAATGGTTTGCTTGGGAGCTCATTGAAAGGGATTAATGGAGTTTGGTTGAGGCAAGTGAAACGAGCTGGGTCCAGGAGTGGGTGGAGAGTCCATGTTGTTCCAAGGATCAGGAGCGCAAAGAAGCATGACTATCCATGGCCAGAGGATATTGACCCAAATATCAAAAGTGGGCACTTGAGTTACCTTTCTTATTTCAAACCACTTTCGGAGAAGCCCAAGCCAGTGACACTTCCTTTTGAGAAGCCGCTAGTTGATTTGGAAAAGAAAATCATTGATGTGAGTTTGCTGTGACATTGGCTGTTTAAGTTGTAAATCTTGCAGGAACTCTGTATGAATTATCATGTTTTTTTGGAAAAGAAAATCATCGATGTGAGTTTGCTGTGACATTGGCTGTTTAAGTTATAAATCTTGCAGGAACTCTATATGAATTATCATCTATTTTCTGATTTACAGTTTTAGTGTTAACACAGGAACATATTAGTTTTGCACCTGATCTGCTATAATTTTTTTCTTGTAGGACCCACATAGCACACCCATGTCATATTTAACTTACTATTTGTATATTTTGTTATTAGTGTAATATGCTTCATACACAAATACAAAACATATGTTTGATCAAATTCTTTGTGAAATTGTGTCGAAAATCAGTAGATATAACCATTCATTCCAAGTTTTCATGTATCATGCTCGGATAACGGGAGAATGTGAAGGATCTATGAATCCTTAGGCAAGGGCATGTATGTGAAGCACATGTGAAATGTTTAGACAAGGGCCCCAGCACAATTGGAAGGTGCTCATTCTTGCAACCATGAGGTTGTATGTTTTGATTCAGCTTAACCCATTTTTATTTATTTATTAAAAAGAAACTTAGTAGAACCTTGTAGAAGGCGAGCTGCAACCTATGATGCCTATGAAGTGGCTACAGACACGGATACAGAGATTGGGTTACGATTGCACTTTTGGAAATTTAGGACATGGATATAGACATAAATGTCTTACTTTTTTCTATAGAGCACATATGAATTAATGAAATTATAATTGTTTACATTCCTTTCTAATAAATTTTACGTTGAAAAGTAAGAAAACTAAAAGAACTACATGAAAAGTGGACTTAGTAAGTGGGATTCTTTAAATAAGAACTTGAATGCTGGGAGCGTTGGTCTAGTATCAAGTACTGATTTGAATGTCGTATCAGTCTGACATGGAATGGGCATGTACAAATATCCAGGTATCGTAGGCTGTAACCACTTTTTTTTGAAGTCCTATTCATATTTTCATGAAAAGTCCATTTTTATTTAAGAAAAAGGAAATACTTTTAGGAAAATAATCTGCTCACTCATTTGCTTGTGACTTAAATGGCATATGTTGGTGTTGGAGATGAACACAGTTTTAGACATAGGAACCTTGGAAAAACCTCTGCAATATATGCTATCAATATTTGTTATCAATGTTTTAAATTGAATCACATCATAATATTGTTTGGGGGTCCTCATTATGAATCATAAGTTGTATGTTTTAAATTCTTAAGATTCATACTTTGTTTAAAAATAAAATTTTGTAAATATACAAAAAAAGAAAAAGAATGATAAATACAAATAAATCTATTACCGGTAGCGTCCTGGAGGACGCGGGTTTAAGTCACGGAAATAGTCTCTCCAGAAATGGGGGATAGACTGCGTACATCTTGCCCTCCTCAGACCCAGCTAGGCGGGAGCCTCGTGTACTGGGCTGCCCTTTTTTTTTAATCTAAAGAGAAATTCTAAATTTAAAAATACTTAAATATTTTTAATATACAATTTTCAAAACTTTAGAAATAGTTAATTAATGTACAAAAATAATAGGGTTCACTATAATTAATTCAAATAGCTCAAAATAATCATTTAATATAGCATTCTTATTTGCGCTACATCCATTTTATGTATATGCGTTTTCTTAATTGGCTAACATTCTACTCCATATGTTATAACTGGTCTAACTACTTTCCTATAAAATTTGCCCTTCAATTTCGTTGGCATTCGTCTGTCACAAAGTACTCCAGAAGCTATTCTCTACTTCAGCCATCCGGCTTTTATTCTATGCTCCACATCTTCGTCAATCTCTCCATCCTTATTAATCATCGAGCCTAAATACCAAAAAGAATCTTTATGTGGTATCTCATGGGTTTCAATTTTGACAGTGGTTTCAACACTTTGTATATGTCCATTGAAGTTACAATCCATATATTATGTCTTTATGTGACTTATTTTAAAGCCTCTAGGTTCTAATGCCCCCCGCAATCTCTTAAGTTTTGCATTTACACCATCTCTTGGTTCATCCACCAATACTATATCATCTACAAACAACATACACCATGGTACTTTTTCTTGAATATGCACAGTTAACTCATTCATAATTAATGCAAAGAGAGAAGGGCTTAAGGTTGATCCCTGATGTAAACCTATAGTCACGGGAAATCCACCTGTTTTTCCACATGCGGTTCTCACATTTGTTACTGTTCCTTCATACATATCCTTAAAAATTTTATTGTAACCTTTGTGGGCATTCATTTTCTTCAAAACCTATTAAATTAAATCCCTTGATACCCTATCATAGGCTTTTTCTAAATCGATAAAGATCATGTGTAGATTTTTCCTCTTTGCTCGATATTTTTCCATTAATTGCCTAAGTGGAAAGATAGTTTCTATAGTTGAGCCCTCTGGCATAAAACTAAATTGATTTTTAACGATCTTGGTCTTCTGTTACAGTCTTTGCTCCATTTTTCTCTCCTATAACTTCATAGTATGATTCATAAGTTTAATCCCTTGATAGTTGGTCCAATTTTGTATATCTCCCTTATTTTTATATATAGGTACTACAATGCTTCTTCTCCATTCATCCGGCATTTTCTTTGTCGCAAGTATCTTATTGAATAGTCTATATAACTAACTCACCCCCACCTCTCCGAAGCATTTTCACACCTTTATTGGAATATCATCTGGGCCTGTAGCATTTCCTGTTTTCATTCGCTTCAATGCTTCCTTCACTTCCACCCCTTTAATTTTACGGAGAAAAGTATGCTCTGGTAATGTGGTATCTTCTTTAGCTCTTGTATCCCCTATATGTTCTTCATTTTAAAGTTTGCTAAAATATTTCTTCCACCTTTCTTTAATATCGTTGTCTTTCACCAAAATATTTTCGTCATTGTCCTTGATAGTTTGACATGATCTAAGTCCCTATTTTTCTTTTCTCTTAGTTTTGCAAGCTTAAAAATATATTTCTCTCATTCTCTTGTTCCCAACCTATTATAGAGGTCATCATATAACTTTGCACTACTTATTACTTTTTTAGCTTCTTTCTTTGCCTTCTTATATAGCTCAACATTTTCCATACTCTTAGTCCCCTTTCAAACTTTGTAACAATATCTTTTCTCTCGAATTCTTTCTTGAACCTCCACACTCTACCACCATGTTTCTTTATTAATGTCTCTTTCCTTTTGATTTTTCAAGTATTTTTTTTGCAACATTCCTAATGCAATTAACCATTAGATTTGACATTATTGTAGCTTCTCCTTCAAGATTCCATTCTTTGTTTTCAATCATTTTGTCCTTAAATATATTTGCTTTTTCTCCTTTCAAATCTCTCCACGTTGTTTTAAGGTCTATTTTGTTTATTACCACTCTCTTTGTACTTCTAATGCAAATATCTAAAACTTTGAGCCTATGTTACGTGGTCAAACTCTCTCCTGGGATAACGTTGCAATCCTTATAAGCTAATCGGTCCTGTTTTCTAACTAGAAAAAGTTTATCTGACTCCTATTACTCCCACTTTTATAGGTAACTAAATTCTCATCTCTCTGTTTAAAGTAAGTATTTGCTCCTATAAGATTAAATGCCGTTGCAAAGTCTAATATAGTATTTTCAAATTCATTCTTTTCTCCAAATCCTTGCCCTCCATGCACTCTCTCAATATCCTCTATTATCTCTTCCTCTATGCCCGTTTAAATCCCCTCCAAGGAAAATCTTATTTCTATTTGGGATTTCTCGCATTAAATCATCAATCTCTTCCAAAAATTGTCTTTTTACACTTTCCTCTAGTCCTACTTGGGGAGCATATGCACTGATGATATGGATTATGTCTTTTTCTAGCACTAGTTTATGTATTATAATTCTATCACTAAATCTCTTTACCCCCACAATTTTCTTTTTCAAATCCTTATCTACAACTATACCCACTTTATTTCTTATATTACTCTTTCCTGTATAGAAAAGCTTGTACCAATCCGTGAGCTCCTTAGCTTTATTCCGTTTTCACATTATCTCTTGTATACAAACCACACTAATGATTCTTCTTTTCGTTACCTTAACCAATTCCATGCTCTTGCATGTCAAAGTTCCTATATTCTAAGTAACAAGTCTAATTTTCCTATTCCTCCTCTTCTTCTCATGGACTAACTTCTTTAACCGCACTAGCCCAAAGTCATGCGGTAGCCCTTGCACACTTTTTATTGCAGTCGGACGACGTTGTAATGCGTCGCTTAAAGTGGGGAACGCCTTAGCCTTATTACGAAATATAGTTATCTCAGAATTCATATTTGGGTTGTAAAAAAGTTTTACGTTAGCTATCATCCTACCTAATGCAACCCTCCTCCTTTACTCGGGCTTGGAATTGGCAGCAAAAATTGGAGGAGTTAAAGAAGATTAAAAAAAAAAAAACTGTTGAAATGTGTAAAATAGGGATTATTCAAAATAAAACTTGTAAAATTGGGGGGGACTTGACCATGGAAGTGGGTAATCACTATTTAACAAGATCGAAAACAAATCTAACAATATCAAACACAACACAAGTGCTGAAAATGTGTTGTAGAAATTTGAAACAATCCAATAAATGAAAGTTTCTATAACCTTTTTGCTTTTTTCTTCTACACGTGTTTTTGAATAGAAAACTGGAATAGACACAAAAAACTTTCTAATAAACTTACTCAAAATAGGTGAATGAATTCACAACAAAAATCATATTGGGAACTAAAAGTTTAAAAAATGAAAAAAGATTTTTAATTGATCCGCCTTTACTGGTTACACAACAATAGTTTTTTTTTTTTTTTCTAATCACAGCTGAAGTCCTCTTTGACACTAGATTGATGGGTTAAAGCCCTAATTATTAGGATGGTGATAATGATGATGGCAAGAGTCCATGGCTTAACGGAAGGTGCTCATCATTGAGGTTGTGGGTTCAAGTTATGCTACCAATTAGAAAAAAAAGAGAAAAATCTAGGAAGGGTTTAAAACTCCTTAAGACCTATTTAGTTTCTAATTGAGAAAACTAAAAACAAAGATAAAGTAATCTAGGAAACTGGTTTTTAATTGTAGTTATATTTGCATTTATTTTACCTTGATTATTGAATTGCACGATTTCACAACTCATAATATACGATTGATTGCTTAGGCAATGATTCAATGGTGAGTGATGCAGGGTTTACCAATTTCTTTGTCTGCAACTTCATCACCTTTGGAAGCCATCTCATCCAAATTGGACCAAGGCACATTGACACCAAACCAACCCCACCCACCCCCAACCTCCCCACACACAGACTCCATCACCACCACCCTACAACCCAAATAAACAAATAAAAATAAAAAATGTTAAATTAACTCATAACTCCTAAAAAAAAAAACTTTTGTGTAACCATACTCATGTTTCAATTGTTATTAATAACTTTTAAGTGGTTTTTGGTGTGGTGTCCTTGTTTGGGCTTTAGGTTCATTATTGAAGTTCAATTGAATTTAACTTTATCTTTGTATCATTGGAATTTGGATTAGTTTTGATTTTCAAAAAGCACCCCAAAATCTTCTTAGAGACCTTGCACACCATGTCCAAAGGAAAAAAAAGGTTGGGGGTTGGGGGGGGGGGGGGGGGGGGGACACCACATAGGACGTTGCCATACGTGTTAATTGTATGTCTGACCCTACTTGCTACTCATGAAGTCCAAATCGAATTGTCCTTGACTGATTTATAATACCACAGTTTTGACAACAATGGTCATCTGTATTAAGCTTGATCTCACCACAACCACCAACATCAATGACTTGCTCCAATTATGTTGGGATCAGCTACATGAATTTTGTTTTGCCATTCGAGTCTATTCTTGGCCAAATCCTCAAATAGGTTATACCTCTTCAAATCTATCCTTACTGCTTCCATTATCGTCCTCTTTGGTTACTCCTTTTCCTTGAGTGGCCATCAATCTGAATAAGGAAAACTTTTCCTCCTCGGCCCCCCTAGCCTACATTAGACATGTCCAAAGTCCCAACCATCTCAAACGAGTCCCTCTTAATTTATCACTTATTGATGCTAATCCTAATTTTTCTTAAATGTGGTCATTTTACTAAGCTTTATCCCATCATCATACTAAAAATATGTCGTATTCCATTAATGAAACCATAAATAGAAAGAAAACATACTTGCACAAATAACGTATGTTAATACCTAGTCCTCGAAAAAAATTCCAATACCTATCAATAGATTACAAAAACTTCCTGATGAAAAAATATTACATGATTGTATGAGAGTGTAACGGAGCTAAAGATTAAATTCGAATTTCTGCTTCGAGTAATGTTAATATGGATATGATGTTGTCCAATACAGAAATTTGTTGAAAAGCTGGGTGTGCTTGTTACACATTCCTTTTAGTTCGTGGTGAGTTATGTGGGTTTGCATTCGGAAATATTTCTATAGTAGGGAATCACATATGTTCCTTTCTCCAAATTTTTTTGGTTATATGTATCTAGATGGATAGCTCAAAATAGAATGGAATGGAGAAATAGAATTCATGTAGCCGACCCCAACATGGTTGGGATAAGGCTATGATGATGATAATGATGATGATTTATCTAGATGGATAGTGCTACCATATGAAATGAAAATTAGCTATGCTGATATAGTTGTATTTTTGGGGGGTGATATTACTAATACTTGTTTTGTTGCTGTATTTTGGCTTACAGGTACGCAAAATGGCTGATGAAACTGGCCTTGATTTCAGTGATCAAATTAGTTCTTTGGAGAGCAAATATCGACAAGTAAATTTTTAGTGGCTTCTTATTATGCTGCCATCCTCATCTTTGTGTTGTTTTATGTCATACATGAAAAGAGGTTTTGGGTTCATCTTAAAACCTAAGCTTTGATATGTTTTAGTCTTGTCCTTACTCACAACTATGTTGGGGTTGATTACATGAATTCTGTTTCTCCATTTTGATGTATTTTAAACCAAATCCTCGGATAGGTTGCTGTTGTTATCTAAGGATTCATATGTGGGTTGTGAGTTGCGACAAAATTTTACTATGGCTATCTTTGATACGTTTTGTTTATGTCATGAAACATGTAAAGAATAAACATTCTACAAAAAGTATATAATGAATCCTAGGGTTTGCAACAATTGACCCTGACATGAAAACTTCAATGATAGTTGTCAGCTAGTTGTCAGTTTATGTTGTTTGGAGGATGAGGTTCTTATATCCCATCATTGGGCTTGTTCTGTCTTTCTGTTGGCCAATATAAATCTCTTGTACTGGTTTTCAAAGAAAGTTACCATTAAAAAAAAAAAAATCACTGATAATTAATTAGTGTTTGCAAACATCAACTTCACTGTTTATTGTCAAAAAAGAATCACACTGTTTTTTTTTTTTTTTTTTTTTGACACTTCTCCTCAAGCTGAGATGATTAATTGGTCAATTTCTAGAGAAACTAATATCTTCCTCTTGACTAGTCATTAGTATCATAAACTTGTGAATTTCATCTTTTCAAAATATGAGTAACTTCTGTTTCAATTCATTGTCTTGGCTTTTCTTTTTTTTTTTTTTTTGAATTGTCATTGTCTTGGCTAATTGTTCGATACTTTTGATTTGCATTGATTTTGTGACTGGAGATAAGTATCCATGAAATCTTTCTGTGTTGGGATCGATGTGGTGATTGATTACATGACCTCGAGGCATGATTGGGGAAGTTATACAGCTGTTTTCATTGCTGCTGGAGTTTGCAGCTTCATAATGGAACTATATTGTATTAGACTCAATTTTTTGCCTTAAAATTATAAAAATAAGGACAAGGAGATGATTCCATCCGGATTTTCTGATGATCTGTACTGTCTTTTGCCCTTGTTCCATCTGTTGTTGGGCATTGCCAAGCTTTTCATCAATCTCTTGAGCCCAATCACATTTTTGTGTTTTCTTTGGTGATTTCTGTTGAATGATAATCAAAATTCAGGTCATTGTTTCAGTGATAGTACAAGCATTGTTTCAGTGATAGTCATAGTACACGCATTAATGCTTAAGGGCGTGTTTGATCATTCCACTTCAAAGTTAAGTTAAAGTCATCTTCATTTCAAATGACAACAAACTAAAGGAGTCAATTCAAAATGCCACATTTAAAAAACATTCTTCTACCTTTCTACACCAAAAAGTCAAAAAGCTACTTTTTCATCCCACTAACTGACAAAAATATCTATTTTTAACACAAAAAGTCAAAAAGTTATATTCTCTCTCCACTAAAAGACAAAATCTCATCGTTGGATCGATTTAACCAGTCCCATTTTTTTATCTTTTGAACCATTCACCTCATTTCACTCACCCAGTTAAATTAACAAATAGGCCCTAAGGCAACTGAAGTTATATAATTATATTCAATGAAATAAACAAAGGAAGAAAAGAAAGGAAAAGAAAAACTAACTGAAAATGTCATGTGGATGAGAAGTGGTTCTTAGAATTTGTGAATGATTCTTTAAGACAAGTTTATGTGCCAGTACGGATTTCTAGGTTATTTCACTCCAACTTTGTTGAAACTGTCCTCTCAGGCTTTGAAAGATCTATACACACATTTGACTCCAATTCAACGTGTGAGTATTGCTCGGCATCCTAACAGGCCAACATTTCTTGACCATGTATTGAACATTACAGACAAGGTGCATCTTGCCTTTACATTCTCTTGGTTGCAGTTTTGTTTTCTTTTACTTACCGACTAAAGGGGAAAAAATATCTTACTCCTTGTTCTGCTATCTTTTAAAGTGGGTGGAGCTTCATGGAGATCGTGCTGGTTTTGATGATCCAGCAACTGTGACTGGTATTGGAAGCATAGATGGTAAAAGCTATTTATTCATTGGCCACCAGAAAGGTAGGAACACAAATGAAAATATTAATCGCAACTTCGGCATGCCAACTCCACATGGGTATGTTTCTATGTCTTCCAAATATAACATTGCATATGTTGTTAATATTCTAGTGAAAACCAACTGTAAAATAAAGCTAAATGTTTGTGTATAATATTGTTGGCTCTATGTACTCCCTTTAGTTCTTACTGATATGGTGATACCACAAAAAGCTTCCTTGAATTCAACTGATATTTTGAAAATGCTACCAGTAGACAAACTGTTGCACCAGAATGCAACACAGTTTTGATTCTACGACTATAAGTTGTTGGGAGATTGATGAGGCCCATGCGTCTCTTAGGAGGAGATTTATTAATCTTCAGGAACCATTTCTTGTTTAGTTAAAAAATGGTCAGGTTATCTTCTTGCTTTTTATATGGCCCTTTTTCAGGACCTTATTTCCATTATCCAAATACTGATACAATGGGTCCCAAAACATTTGAAATGCTGCAAAGTAGTGATGCAGGCCAGATTCATGATTGCCAGCCCATTGGGCCCAAAACCAACGAGGCCCAGCAGTGAAGATTAGTTTTTATTATTAGAAGGAGTTTTATGTTTTTATAATAGGAGATGCTTTCTTAATTGTTTAGGACTTATTTATTTTTAGAAGTTTATCTTATATTTAGTTTATGATTCTTTGTTTGGATTGAATTAGGTTATTTACTTAATTAGAGAGTATCTTAGCTATAAATAAAGATGTAATCTCTCTTCATGGGACACACAGACATTGATATTGAATAAGAATTTGATTTCAGTTTTCAATTGAGAGAGTTGTTGTTTGTCTTTGGTGAGGCGCCTAGACATCCCATCCTTAAGCCTTTTGGCTTGGAGATTAGCTCGTGGGCTATTCTTCTTCCCTGCTTTGCTTCAATTGGGCCCAAGATATTTTACTTATACATGGATTTAGAAAGTTAGATCTCATTTGCGCCTAGACATCCTATCCTTAAGCCTTTTGGCTTGGAGATTAGCCGGTGGGCTATTCTTCTTTCCTGCTTTGCTTTAATTGGGCCCAAGATATTTTATTTATCAAGAGAGGGTGTAAATGCAAAGCTTGAGAGATGGCGGAGGGCATTAGAATCTAGAAGCTTCAAAATAAGTCGTACAAAGACAGAATATATGGATTGTAATTTCAGTGGACATATACATAGTGTTGAAATCACTGTCAAAATTGAAACCTATGAGATACCACGTAAAGATTCTTTTCGGTACCTAGGCTCGATGATTAGTAAGGATGGGGAGATTGACGAAGAAGTGGAGCATAGGATAAGAGCTGGATGGCTGAAGTGGAGACTAGCTTCGGGAGTACTTTGTGATAGACAAATGCCAACAAAATTGAAGGAAAAATTTTACAGGACAGTGGTTAGACCAGCTATGACATATGGAGCAGAATGTTGGCCAATTAAGAAGACACATATTCATAAGATGGATGTAGCGGAAATGAGAATGCTTAGGTGGATGTGTGGTAAAATTAGAAAAGATAAAATTAGAAATGAGCGCTTTCGAGAACATTTAGGGGTAACACCAATAAGAGATGAGATTAGAGAAACTCGTTTAAGATGGTTTGGGCATGTTGAGCGTAGGCCAGTAATGGCACCGGTGAGAAAAAGTTTGGATATACAGGTGGAGGGTCCATCAAGAGGTAGGGGTAGGCCGAAGAAAACATGGCTGGAAGTCATTAATTCAGATTTGAAGAAGTTGCACTTATCGAAAGATTTAGCTCAAAATAAAACGGAATGGAGAAATAGAATTCATGTAGCCGACCCCAACATAGTTGGGATAAAGCTTTGATGATGATGATGGATTTAGAAAGTTAGATCTCATTTGCTAGTAGGCTACTGGGAAGGGATGAATCATGGCCCTTCTTAGTTGTTTTTTTGTATTGGTGTTAGTATTAGAAGAGCCATAATGTATGTGATGGCAGTGGGATTTTCAAATACTGATATTGGTTGTTTTTTTTCATTGTTGTTAAGCTCCTACAACTCAGGATACAAATCCTATGGAAAAAGATTCACAGGTAGTCTAGCCATCCACTACTATACAATTCTGAACATCTTAACAAGAGGTTTTGCCGGTCGTACTTGGACGAACAAGAACAGCACTAAACAAAATCATTCATATGATTTGCACTCTTTCTGATTCAGAAATCTGAAGGGCAAAACACCTTAGCACATCATGAAGAGTCTAGGCTGTCCATTAGTGGGCCACATGATTGGTAATAGCCCAAAATGTACACATTCAAGTGGTTTTGACCATCTGATCATGTCTCACTGATGGCAGTGGAATATACAGTAGACTTGGGCAATGAGAACTAAAAAAGGGAGGGGACAGAGAAAGAAAGAAAAATCTTCTCATTTTAAGGGTAGAGTGTGATTTTTTAATACATGTAGCCTGTATGTTGGTAAATGCAATGACAACAAACTTCATGATCCTTGTAAAACATTTTTTGGGGAGAAGGGTTGCGTGGTGGTGGGGCCGGGGGGGGGGGGGGTGGTGGCGGGCATTGTTTCCTTGTAAACTTAACTTATAATTGGCCATATCGCCAAATCCTAGATTGTGGGACCTACTGGCCCTTAGTCAAAAGAAAGCTTTAGAATCTAGCAGTCTTAAAAAGACAAGTCCATTGGATTGTTGCTGGGTCAACTAAGGCGGTGATATGGTTGGTGAATAAATATTTTTTTCGGGCCATCCATAATGATCTTTGATTGGATAGTTCGCAAAATCCAATGGCTAAAGGTCTTTTCTATTTGGTGGAAAAGTGGGCCCCACAAACTTTGTGATGTGTTCAATTGGTAATTTCTTCTACGGGAAACCACTCTAATTTTCTTAGGTGGTCTTGTTTGGAAACCAGAGGAACTTTGGGAAGCTGCAAGCTGTCACAGTTGTTACTTGTTGTTGGACATTGGAAAGTAGAGAAATGTTGTGTATGTTGCAAGTTATATGAATTTAGAACGGAGAGATTTTGGGATGTTGCCAGTTGTCACTTGTAATAGGAATTTGTAAAGGAGAGAAAGTTTGGGAATGTTGTCAATTGTTCCTCATCATAGTAGCATGTTTTATCTCATCCAGGAGAGTGATGCCTTTATGCAGCCTTTGTGTGCGCTTGTGTTATATTTAAATATAGGGAAAATAGTAAGTTACCCTCTTGTACTTTAACCCGATTGCAAAGTGCCCCCATCAACTTTAAACTTATGCACGAAACCACCCTGGACTTAAAATTGAAGTGAAAAAGTGACGGAATCCATTTATTTTGACGGTAGCTTCGATTTAAATATTCACAATTTCTCAGTTTATACATCCATTAAAAAAAAATAAATAAAAACTTCCCCAAAATACCCCCACCCCCTTGTTTACACATTTTAATGGGGCCAATTATGCAAATCTTGCATAGGCCCCTCCATTAGTTATTAGGTCCGTTTTTCAAAAACATGGAAAACTTGAGTTACCGTGGAAGGTCACTAACCTTATTAAAGTTAGGCGACCCCGGCAGGGAACTCGAGGAAATTTGCAGTTTGTTTAGGACAAGCACGACATAAAACCGCCCACCATGGATAAATGATGCAGCATAGTGCAACTGTGAAAAGGAAATGAAAAATATTCAGGCCTGACGCATCAGGATATAGCACCGCCCTCTATGTTATAGACTGTCTGATGAAACAAAGATGAAAATTTAAGCAATGTTGAGATCCTTACCCTTTATTAAGGATCCAGAGACAGGAGGCTAGGATGAAACACATCAGCCGAAAAAAAAAGAGAGGCCTGAGATAGAGTGGCAATATTCTTTTAATCTGGAAGCTTTAGAGCATTTTTCATGCTCTCTATCGAGCAGATTAATGGTGTGGATCAATGAGAATGGTTTTGCTCTTTGCTCTATGTAATGAATGCTTGAGCATCTTAGTTTACCATACACATTAATGCATCATGGCTAAAATAATTCTTCAGGAAAATAATAGGACCAAAGATCTGTTTCTCTATTCAACTTGTGAGCATACCATCTTTATCCATGGAGGGTCCAACTTGAACAATCTGGGGATCATTCAAATATGGCATACTTGTATAATTGCTTACCCCAAACCAGCAGTAGATCTTCCACCCATAGATGAAAACTAACTGTCCAGAATCTAAATGGTACTGGTCAGCATAAACAGGATACAGATGTCACCATGGAATCTTACTGTTTTTTTGGAACTATTAGAGCTCCCATGGTCTTCAGTGGAGTCTACTAATTTATAAGAATCGAGTTCTTCAATTAATTCTGATTTGTCTATTAAAACTGAAGCTATAGACTAGATTGGCTTTTCGAATCTACTTACAGTACCTAGGCCAAGACACTCCATAGCAAGGATGAAAATAACAGTAGCGGCAGAAGTAGTAGTGCGCCGTCGAAATGTTACGTAGCAGCGGTGCAGCTGTGTGATTTGAAAAAATCATCAAAAAATTCTGAAAAATTTTCAGAAAATCTAGAATATTAGAAAATGACAGAATATATGATTTTCTTGCAAAAGTAATTAAGATAAAGGGGTGTAGTGGTCCCCTAATTTTATGAGGTCCTGTATTGCTGTATTAATAGAATATAATAGTAATGATCATTTTTTTCACATGTATTCATGTTGTTATGCTAACTTAGAAATTAATGAAAGGCTTATTAAAAACAATGTGATGAAGGAATATCAACAAAATAAACAATGTATTGAACTTGAAGTCCAAATTCAAGATTTAAAAGTTGGAACTTAGGAGTGCAATAGTAAACACTAAACAGTGAATAGTCAATACTCAGCAGTCAATAGTCAATATAACAAATGTGGAATGATATAATAATTAATAACTTTATAAAAACACTCTACTTGAGAGGAACTCTTTGCATCAACTTCAATTTAGCGAGATCCTACGTGCTTTGATGTTCTTTTAATGAAAGAAGGGAGATCCTATGTGTTTTGGTGTTTTTTTAAGTATGCAAGCGTAAAAGAGTTGAGTAAAAATGTTATTTGAAGAGAAAAAGTAAAAAAATAAGCTTTAATTTGTATTTCAAAAATTTTTGAAAAATAGCCATTAATCACACTACGTAGCAGTCGGCCGCTACGGAAGATAGCGGCGCTAATTTCAATTTAGCATAGCTGTCGCGGCCCCCACGCCCGATGTAGCGTGGTGGCCACTATTTTCATCCATGCTCCATAGTGTACCCCGAGCTCTTGAATCATCTGAAACAAAAGGAAGAATGTCAAGTAGTCCCTGTGAGAAAGGCAAATCTGGATAGACCAAAATGGTACTTGTTATTTCGAAACTAAATGCACAAAAAGAGAACTTTGCAGACTGAAAAGCTGTATAAATAAATACCTTGCAATGCGTCGGTCACAAAAGTAGGTTCATCGGTGTGTTGCCTCACCATTATAGAATCTACCTTGTCTCAAGACTTATATCACGACAAATGCAAGTGACATACTAATGATGCATACCTCCAATTTATCTGGAAGCTTGAACATAGAGCAGACTAGTCGAAAGTAGAAATTGATTCAATTATACAAAGAATCATTTCAAGGGCAGAGCACCTAAAATAGAATCAAGACAATAATTTAATTGCCTAGTTGCATATTATGTAAGCTCCACTATTTATGTTGTGAGCAGTACAGACTAAAGATACATTTGTGTACAAGAAACTTTACATAATTTTTTTAACGATATATTATCATGTTAAGTTTCGGGAAACGATATATTTGTCTAATGATATATTTGCATTAAGTAGTACACAAACTTCACAATTTAACAAGGAGGGGAGGGAGAGGGAGAGGGAGAGGGAGATCGGCTGTCGGCTCCCTTCACTGGAGCCGGCGATTGTTGCTGGGAGAAGGAGGTGGAGAAGGAGAGGAGAGAGGACGGAAGGTGAGTGGGGAGAGAAAAGAGGGGCATTTGGGTCTTTCACATTTTTTTCTTTTTTTGAAATGGGAGGTGAGTGTACTGAGAAATTGTGTGCGCTTAAATGGAAGTTCTCGTCAAAATAAACGGATTCCGTCACTTTTGCACTTCAGTTTTAAGTTTAGGGTGGTTTAGTGCAAAAGTTTAAAGTTGAAGGGGGAACTTTGCAATTGGGTCTAAGTACAGGGGGATAAATTGCTATTTTCCCTTAAATATACAATATATATATATATATTTGAAGAGTAAGTTAGGTCTTCAAATTGCTGAGAATATGGTACAAAAAAGGAACCTAATCCAGAAAGAGGATGGGAACTCCGGTGAGGCATACCCCATAAATGAATAGAAAAGCCCATAGACCGGGTATAAAAAAAACTCACAAGTAATCAAAGAAAAGCCCACAATCTGGGCATCAAGCATATAAAGAACGAAGTAAAAGCTCTAACTTCAGTGTATGTAAGTTGGCACTGTCATTCTTGGCTTGATTGATCTTTTGACTGAAATGGATAGCCCGTAGATGTAAGTTTGAATATTGAACTTGAGTGATACCTTGAAGTTTGGCTTTCAACTTTCTGATTTTGAATCTTTCCTTCCAAGGTGAGAGTTGTGGCTGCCACAAGATGTCTCAACTTCTATGGATATAGAAAGAATATGTTATGGGGTGAGACTCACCAAACAATGAATTCCTACATAATAGTGGACGCTAGGTACTATTGTTGCTTCCTTTGGCCAATCAATACTATCCCTTAAAATACCAACTAGAGATTGCTCAATAGTACAAATAGATAGTTGACTACCCTCTGGAATAGAATAGACAAAATGTTAGATGATTCCATAGTGAATCTAGAGGGAGATTCCAATGACTTGATAAATTTTTAGGTAGACTTCTGCCCAAGTAGAGAATTTTTACTTGGACGGTCTTCAAGGTTTCTTTGATTACAATTGAAATTGACTTCTACTAATTTCTGAAAATTCTTTTATTTTGCTTTTGCCATATATACCATATGAAAGCTAAAAATAGCAGTTTTCCCAAAGTTTGAGCTCCTTTATGATGCTGGTCAATTCTAAAAGTAATTGACTCTACCTTTGCTTGCGGGGGAGTCACAAGCCATGGGAGTCAAATCAAGCTTTGCCAATTGTTGAGTGTAGACCTCTTGAGAATATGCACATTGAAGCATCAAATGTGTAGCTGTCTCCCAAGTGCAGTCACAAAAGATACAGCGAGAATCACAATGGCCGTTCCTTTGGATAAGAACATAGAAGCACACATAGAGTGTCTCCTTAGACATCCCTTAAACCATAGTATAGATGGCCATTGCTCCTCTTGATTTTGTATCCCTCTCACCATGATATATGCTGATTTTAATGTGAATCGCCCACTCTCTTACAACGTTCACACTATTTCATCCTCAAAATCTGCATGAGGGTGGATTTCAATTGTAGTTTCATGAAAAATATGCATGAGAGCATTTGAGGTTGGATTTGGAAACTCCCATCCATAATTGTTAATAAACTGATTCACCATTATCTCCTTTCCCATTCCCTTGCCATAAATTGCCTTTCTCCAAAAGCATCTTTTAGTCATCCCCTATTTAGCCTTGGGTTTGTCCAGAACTTTGTCAAATTTCCATTCCCAATAAGGTGTTTGATATGTGGAAGAGCAATGGGCCAAAGATTCATAATTCCTCACCACCCTGAAGATCCCTTATTTGCGATATTGACTTCCCAAAAGGATTGGCCTTTCAAAATATCTCGAATTGACCCATATATTCTAGCATGTCCTTTTATTGTTTACCACATTCCATACCGTCTTAACAATGCAACCTTTGTAGTAGAAAATATAGATCTAATACCGAGACCATCACAAACAATAGTTTTTCATATCAAATCCCAAGCAACCGGGTGAATATAATTTGAAGACCAGCAATTCCAGAAAAAATCACACACCTGTCTATCCATAGCATGAAGAATGGTCTGAGGTAACATAAAGACTGTTGCCCATAAAGATGGAATGAAGACATAGTAGATTTAATCAGCTAAACTCTTCCTGTAGAAGGTAAGACCTTAGATTTCCAGCTAGTCAGCCTTTGTTGAATTTTTGGTAGCGGCGGTTGACAGTCATTGAAGTTTAACCGCTTAGATGATAATGGTACTCAAAGGTATTTCATGGGAAGAGTGGACTTTGCAATATTCAAGATTGATGAAATGACCATCTCATCCTCACTGTTGCAGTTAGAGAAGAAAAGAGCACTTTTTGCCCAAGCCAGAAAATATCTTGAAATGCTCCAGAAAATATCATAAATATATAGTATTTATGTAATTTGAAAGGGAACTCAATTTCACAGTTGATGTATTGTAAGCATGATGATCTAATGGGTTGAATGGGTCAGCCCGACAACTGACCAGATTATTAATGGGTCAAAATTTCCAGCCCATGACAGACTAATTTATTATTTGGGCTGGGTTTGGCAGGTTTGGTCCACATCGGGTTGGAGGATCGAGTCAAATATTGACACACACAGCCTGCTTGGAAGCAAAGACGTGGACTTGGTTATAGGACACCTAAATGCAAAGTGAACTACTAATTGAAACTCACTGCGTCTTTTGGTAGTGTACCACGTGTGATGTGGGGTCGTACGTGTGCCTGGGGGTTTAGGCTTGATGGGTCAAATACCACTGGGATACACTTGTCACTGCTTTTTTTTTTTTTAACGAAAATTATATGGTAGGTTGTGCTTTCTTAAATAGTATTTGAAATAGAAATACACTCTACTCAACAAAAGTGCACAAGTTTGCTGAAATAGTAAAATAGTAGATGCTATTTACTCTTTTTACTTTAAATGTATGAAACCTGGTAAATTCAATTTAGAATCCACTGCTTTGTTCCTGCCACCAGACCTTTTCTTTTAATGGTATTTTTCTTGTTATGACCATGATAAATTACGTACTGTTGCATATAAGAAGGAAATACATAAAAAGCTTCTTTCTTGGTATTACCTATGTTCAAATGGGCAACCAGGGTTCGAACTGATAGTATGCTCATGTTCTGTCTGATTATATTGGATGTAACTTGGACGATTATATTTTTCTTACTGAAAGTATTGGATGATGTTAGTTATCGGAAGGCTTTGCGGATGATGAAATATGCAGATCATCATAGGTTTCCCATCATCACATTCATTGACACACCAGGGGCATATGCTGATCTCAAATCTGAGGAGCTTGGTCAAGTATGTATTCAAATATTATTATTTAATGAAGTCAGAACATGTACAGTGTTTTGCTGCATCAATGCTGTACACGAGCCCATTGTTGGTTTCCAAAACATTGATATAATTTGGACGCATATTGGATGAGGAGTGTGACAACTTTCAGCTGGAAGGTTGTAGCCCCTTCGGTCTTTCGGCCTCATCCAGTAATGCTTGATATTCCTTAACCATTAAATTATAACATATGCCTCAAAGGATTAAAATCTTCCATTGGAGAATTTCAATACATCCTATGATTAGAATTGAACCATGGCTCTGACCTGATGCATCATAGCCCTGGTGTTCCACTTATAGTTGTGCATTTTGTTCATGCATGACACAGGGCCCTAGGGTTAGGGTTTTGCGTGAAGTTCCAAAGCACAACAATGATCTCTGTTGAGAATATATATGAGGAAACACCACAACAGAACCAAAATCCCATGAATATTATTCAAATCCTGAAGTTTGAGATCTAATCTCTACGATATGCATATAAATAAGAAAAAGAAACCATAGGGCTAAGATACCTACTCCAATTAGGAAACTAGAAAAGTTGGAAACTACTCTAATTACAAGTCATTATATAGAATCAAAAGCTAATAGCAATTAATTACAGAAGAAAAAAATAGGACAATCTTTGTAATTTCTCGGGTCTCTTATGTGGACCACGAGTCTCCTTCCAAAGGCTCAATTGCACTGCATCAATACATCCATATTACACGTACCTTTGTGATTCATCATTAAGAATTAATTAGGTAGATGTTTGATTGGTTCCAATATGATGCTTGCAGGGAGAAGCAATTGCCCAAAATCTGAGGACTATGTTTGGCTTGAAAGTTCCAATCATTTCTGTTGTAATTGGTGAAGGTGGTTCTGGTGGAGCTCTTGCTATTGGCTGTGCAAATAAATTGTTTATGTTGGAGAATTCTGTATTTTATGTTGCCAGGTGATTATGATTATTATTATTTTTTATCTTCAAGAATCTCTAACCAATAACTATGTTGACCATGTTGTCTTTATCTCATTGTCTAATTCATAGTTTTCTGGCCCATTTTGTTGACTAAGAACTCAGTTTTGTTTGCTTGATTAGGCCACAAATTGATTGGCTAGGTTAGGCCCAAGTCGGTTTGAATGAGTTCCATTGAAAAAAAAATCAACCCACCTGGTTGACTCATGACTTGGGTGAACTTGCCTTGGTGTGTCCAGGTCAACCAGATCAACTCAAGCATCGTCATCTTTACGTATAAAAGGTGACTGCACATGGGACTTATATTGATGGAGTGGTAGAACTTAAGATGCACACAAATGATTCCTGAAATTAGAACTTCAAGTCATATGAGATTTATGTAGATTTTCTAACGATTGAGAAATGTAAAGTGATATGGATATGTCCTCATTGTGCATTTAGACAATTTGCATTGTTTCTTTGTGGATTTCTATGTGAAGCTACTATGTCTCTGTCTCTAGGTGATTGCTTGTCATTTCATCAAACAGGAATTCCAATCGAATTTTTTTAGAATGATCATCTCTCTAGTATTATTCCAATTGTAATGGGTCGCAGGACAGATCACACTAAAAATCCCTAATGACACTAAAAAAGGGGAAACAGTTTACTGAATTTTTCTGCCCTAAATATGGAGTGATGACTGATGAGTGCCCAAAGCAATTAGCATCCCCAAATGCATTATTAGTAGATAATGCTTGCAGTGAGCAGAGATTAGCAATTCGAATCATAATCACTCATATCTCCCAAACCCTAAACTTCTTTTATTTTCTATATTCTGAATAATTTTTCTATGACTTTTAAAACTTCAAATCATTTAGAAAGTCATCAAACTAATCGGCCTAGAAGATTGAGGGAAATTGGTAAATGAATATAGAAACAATGCATATAGAAGAATGAGCGTGCTCAATCGGCAAGAACATAATGCACTTCATATCATCATTGAGGCTGGAATGGACGAGATTGCCACCAAGATGTTGGATGGGATGAAAGGTTAGAATCTAGAGCAGTTTTTGATGCAGCAAGATTGAACAGTGATGCTGTTCTATAGATTTCGGCCTTGAATGAAATTCTCTCTCTTCCAAAGTTGATCTTACAATTTCAGCACCCCAGATCAATGAGCTATGCAACCATAAGAGAGAAATTCCTCCCTTTTTGGCCGCCTACAATGGCCAAAATAAATAAATAAATAAATAAAATCACCTCCTTATTACTGAAGGAAAAAGCAACTACATAAATGTATATTGGTGTAGAAGTGATGGCAGCACAATTTTACATGTAGCCATATAAAGAGAACATTATGGTAAACTTTCAATTTATTCAATAATGATGAATTAATTTTTTTAAGCTTCAGAATAAATATCAAGTTGAAGATAATAAAACCTTTAGAATAAATATCAAGTTGAAGATAATAAAACCCCATTCACTTGTTAGTTGCACAGCCCATTGTTTTCAAGAGTAGTACGAAGCTTGGATGGATCAATGATTTAACTTATCAATGTAAGTTATAATGCTGCTAATCCTAGATTAAATCTTGCAGCTATTTTTTAATCGCCTCATTAGCTGACTATGACTAGAAAATAACAGCAAGATTGATCTAGTAGTAACAACACTATAACTTACATTGATACATTAAATGATACATCCAAGCTCCAGTTCCATATCACTCTTGAAAATAGTGAGCTGTGCAGCTAACAAGGAAAGGGGGTTTTATTATCTTCATCTCGCACAGTGAAGATTCATCGATTTTTATTTTGAAGTTAAAAAAAAAAATCATCATTATTGAATAAATTGGAAGTATACCGTAGTGTCCTCTTTGTATGGCCACGTATAAAATTGTGTTGGCTTTGCGTTTACGTGCAGAAATATATATGCAGCCGCTTTCTATTCCTTCAGTAATAGGGAGGTGAATATTGTTTTGCCATTGTAGGCCCCCTGAAAAGGGAAGTGTTTCCCGTTTTGGTTGCGCAACTAATTGATCTGAGGTGGTGATATTTCTAAGATCAACTTTGAAGGAGAAAGCATTTTATTCAAGGCCACAGTCTACAAAATGGTGTTGCCTCTTCGATCTTGCTGCATAAAAAACTGCTTTGGATTCCAACCTTTTATCCCCTCTAACATCTTGGTGGCAACCTCATCCATTCCAGCCTTGATGATGAAATGGAGTGCATTTTGCTTTTGTTGATTGAGCATGCGCTTTCTTTTTTGCGCATTGTTTCTATATTCATTTACAAATTTCCCCAACTTCTATGTCAATAAGTTTGATGATTTTTTGAATGATTTGAAGATATGAAAGTCATAGAAAAAATATTACAAATAAAGAAAATAAAAGAAGTGCGTGAAATTATGATACGAATTGTTAATTGCTAATCTCTCCCCATACTGCAAGCTTTATCTACTAGTCATAAATTTGGGGATACTAATTTTTTAGGCCACTCATCACTCCATTTTTAGCGCAGAAAAATCCAGCATGTGCATAGTGCCTGTGAGAAAAATCGTGTAAACTGTCCTCCCCCTCCCCTCCCCTCCCCTCTCCTATTTTAATTTCATTAGGGTTTTTAAGTGTAACTGTACTGATAGTGGGCTTTTGTTTTCTTCTACAGAACTTTGGATCAGGTCGAGTTAAGCTTGGGTCAGGTTAAAATCAGTTCCGACCCATTACATCAATACCAAAACTCATCAATAGAAGCAATCAACAACAAAATTAATTGAGATCAAAGGCTAGAAATTTTTTCTATGATATCAAACTCATTTGAATTTATAACTTGGATTTGTTTTCTCCATCGTGTTCATGGAGAGCAGATCTACTGATAAGGTCATTCCATTTTCCAATCCAAGATGAAATTCGATATCAGTAAATTCTACAATGCACCTCAAAGAGCCAAATATGCACTTAAATATGGAATTTGGTGTGCTGTGAATGAAGAGTATTTTCAGCAATTGCTTGATTTGAAACAAGAAGATTTGTCCATTTGTCCATTCTTGAATACTCTGACCAATTTTCAAGGCTCCGAGATGCATGTGGATTAGAGGATGATGAGGAACATGGTTGAATTAGTTTTCTAAGAGGCTTGAGACTGAATATAGTGGAGAGAATGAATGGCCGCAAGACCATTCATGAGGCATATTGGGAAGCTATTCGTGTGGAGGGCATGCTTAAAATGGTCTCATTTGGAAAAACCTCAAGAAGGTAAATCACCACATATTATAGGCTCTAATGTTGTGAAACTAGTGGTAGACGATATTAGAACCAAAATGCTATGTTAGAACCAAAGTATGAGCAAAAAAGATGAAAAGGAGCCTGAAATTCCTTCTATGAGCAATGCTAATCAAGGGGTGCAAACAAAAGGGAAAGATGAACAAGTTATTGAATTCCTCACATCAATTCTCACATTGATTTTGTCTAAGGGAATCAACAATAAAAACTTGGAGATGAACGGCGGATAGTTAGAGATTGCAATTTGATGATCCAATTCCACGCATGAAGTGGCCAAAGGGTTTGACATCTGGCCATCAAAAGAAGTTATACATGAAGATGTTCATGGAAGCTGCAGACTGACCAACAAAGTGAAAGTTTGTCCAATTGATATTCGATCTAGGTGGACATTTACTAAACTTGAGGTCGAGTTCTTTCCAAGCTGGGGAGAATGAGGCAGATAAACCTCATGCCACATGTGTAGTGCCAATGATAGTTTAGGATTTATTTCTCATTATATTATTATTGAGTTGTAATTAGAATTAGGTTTTCAAGTTCAATGAGGATTTTTATTTTATTTCATTTCCTAAGTTAGATTATTTGGTTTCTTACCCACTGAGTTTTTTCTTATTTATATCTTGTTGTAGAGAATCGAATTTCAGAGAGTTTGATTAATAGATATTGGGTTTTCCCATTGAGGGGCGTCCTTGTTGCAGTGCCTACGAATGCGTGCTTCGGCAACATGCAAGCTCTAACCCTAGGGAATGCATCACAATTCTTCCCTTACCATTAGGATTCTATTATACTAGAATTACAACCAGAAGTCTGAAACAGTTATTCCCATTCCCTTATTTTTAGATTCTACTGTCACTAGAATTACTGCGACTGGAAGACCCAAAACAGTCACAGAGAGAGAGAGACAGAGAGAGAGAGAGAGAGAGGGGGGGGGGGGTTTCCTTTTCTGCAGAAATCACTTGTTTCGGAGAAGGGAGAGAGGGAAAGTTTCTATTGAATTCAACTTTTAGACCAAGGGTATCATTTTGCAACTTTCTTGGTTTACACTGGGCAAAAATTCTGTTCCTAGACTATTAGGGTTTCCTTTCATGTAGAATTTAAGTGTTGTGCAGAGTTTTTGTTGAATTCATGCATGAGCACTTGCTCCATTTAGTTTGGGAAATAGGGATTACATATTTCCACTTTCCAGACAAGGGTATCAATTTTCAGCTTTCTTGGTTTAGAACGATAAAAAAATTGTGTTCCTTGACCATAACTGTTTCCTTTCTTGTAGAAATCACATGTTGCAATTTTACTGTCTCATGTTGTATTCTATCAATGTGTAAAAAATTGGACTTGGACCTGACTTGGCCATGTTGAATGGGGTTGAGGCCCATAGGACTCAGTTTCAAATCCGAGTCCCATAGGAGCCATCCGACTCGCCTGATTTTTTAAACCATGATATCTATGATGATTTCCTATTTATGTTTTGCGTTTGTGTAATCTCGTTCATCGTGAGCAGTCCAGAAGCATGTGCTGCAATCTTGTGGAAAAGTGCGCAAGCGGCTCCTAAGGTAGTTAATTAATGTGCTTGTTGAAGTTCCTTCAAATGTGTGCTGTCTTCATTCCTGAATTCTCTGAGATGTTGTTTAGGCTGCTGAGAAACTAAAGATTACAGCTATGGAACTGTGCAAGTATAAAATTGCAGATGGAATAATTCCGGTGAGCGTTTTGATCTTTTGCTTCATTTCTCTCAGCACATGTTCAACCTACGATATATCTTTTATTATTTGATCATAAGCACATCTTTCAATCCGTTGGACCTACTAATTCTTGTCAGGTCGTATTTAATCACTGTCTTAAGATTGATGGTAAGCTCAGATTTCATATTTTCTGTTGTGATCTTAAACTTCATTGCTTGCTAAACAGTCAAAGCACAATCTTGGTGGCCCTCTAGATACCTATCCATCATCAGTGCACTTATGTAACTTGGACCTGCTTTCATATCTAATGTTCTCGTTGTCCCTCAGTCTCAGATATAACAACATTAGGCTGAAACCATGATTGCTATCCCCCAGAGCTTTACTCCCTGGTATCATTGTTTTTCTTTGGAACTTGCAGAACAAGATAGCTAAATTATGATTTCTTCTGTTTTATTTCCTAACTTTTTCCCAAGGTTCTGCCCACATGTCCAATATTGTGTGCAACAGAAGCCTTGTAACAGCCTTCGTCGACTTTAACTTTGTATCAAAACCATTATCCATGTGTTCACCTGGTCTTTCCTTCTAGCCGTAGGACTCTATCAGACTCTCCAATCAGGTCCCACGAAGAGTTGCCCCATGATCTCATTGATGACTTTGACTAGAAGATTCTTCCATCTGTGCACTTTCCTTGTTTTATATTCAAATTGGAGTGGCTGAATCCTCATAGTGCATCCCAAATCAGTCAAGAGACATGATTCAAATATTGAGTATACAGCCAACATTTATAATTTTTAAAAAATAGATAGATGCAGAATTTGTAAATTATAGGAGAAAATGATAGAGAAAAATGGAGATGCTGCAGATGAAAAACAAAGTAATAGAGATAAGGAAGATTGGTGAATACATTGAGGTTGAAAGCGATAAAACAGGGTTAGAGGGAGAGAAGTCTTGATTGGTAGATAACTGGAACAAATTCTCTAATGTTTCAATACTTTAAGACGGGATTTACAAAGTATATAAAGTTGTTACATGAAATGAATATATTGCTATTCTAAAGCTAATGAAGTGCTATTTAATTCTAAGTTTCCTAAGCACAGATTGCTTTTACTTCTAAGTTCTAACCATTTATAAATGTATGAGAGGTGCTCTTGTGCTGATGTGTCACATGGGAGACCCTTTGAGACAACCTGTGGGGCCCCACCAATATTGCTTGAGGTGGGGAATTGAAAGATCCAATTGGGACCATCACATATGTGAAATATTTAGCCAATCCCATTAGACTTGTTCTGTGGCCCTCATGCTCAACGGTTTAGAATTAATCATTTTTTCCTTCAATCCAACACGAGTTCATTTGGATTGGTGTAAAACCTATGGGAACCATGACATGAAGAGGTGGGTTTCTTTTAGAGGGGATGTTGGTTGTTGCAGGGGCTGTGTTGGTGGATGGGGTTTGGTTTAGGGTTTTCAGATTAGATTGATCATGTCGCTCCCCAGGTGGGCCCCATGGGTTGTCTCGCACCATGCGACATCTGAACGGGAGCAGCACTATATGTATAGATATTTGAATGGTGAAAATTTTATAAATGCATAAAAAGTGTATACAAGGGAAAAGTGCAAAGAACCCAAAGAGCAAGAAACAGCCTAAAACAACTTAACATGGATCAGCGAACCACTAGGAACAACCAATACTAGGACCCCCTGTGAGAATACTAACATATCCACCCATGAAGGCCTTGAGCAACCCCTTTGCTAAAGCATATGCTTTCCCATTCATTCCTCTATTATGAAATGAGAGACTGATCACACCTTTAAGACCTTCAATCTCCTCTTACATCTGCCAATCTCCATATTTTTATTGTCGAGTTTGATGCTTTTAGGATCACAACCTTGGAATCTCTTTCAACCTGGAGATAGTTAATCTAAACCCAACGTCTTTGCCTTCTTCGTACTTAGTTGCATAGCTGTCATTTCTGCGTCATTAACTGTTCTTCCTATTGAGCTCCAGAAGGAACACAGAGTAGCTGATGAGGAAATTCTGAATGAAACCGCCTATGCCTGCATGCCTGGGATTTCCAATAACACTTATATCTAAACTGAGCTTTAACCTGCAGATCCTTTCCTTTTTCTATTCAAAGATCAGCCCTTTGTCACTGTGTTTTCACGCCGAGCTATTAATGGAATTCCTTGCCGGCTCTGTGAAATAGGTCATAAATAACCTTCAGCCAACACATGTTGATTGAGTCTGGTTGACCTTCATGAAAGCAAGGAAGTTCAACATTCACTGCTACTCTACATGCTGTGGAGCACAATGCCTCCTCTGATACTGCTTTACTATACGAACATCTAGTATTCTTCTCCTTCCATAAAAGCTACATGATGGCTACAAATGGTGCACCTATAAGGTGCTTCTATCTCTGATTTATCTAAATCCAGCACCATGCCCTGAGCAGATACTGAAGATAATTCAGCATTGCCACTCCTCTAAGCAGAAAAAGGTAGACCACAGAAATTTCTAATCTCGCCATCCTCTGTACCTTAATGGTATTTTGGTGAATAATTCCCCAATTCACATTGAAATCATGAAATCTTGGACCCATTGGATAAATAAGTTGAACCCTGGGAGATGACTTCTCTAGAAGGCAAGACAACCGCCTCAAGCAAGAGGGTTGTGGCTCCAAGGCACCTTCCAATTCTCTCTTTTAGCTGTAAAATTACGTCAGTTACCACACAATTCTCTGTTGCCATCAGATTCTTAATTCTTTTGCAATGCTTACATTTACGCTTCCACTTCCATTGATTAAATCTCTCTCTCTCTCTCTCTCTCTCTCTCTCTCTCAATACACTTGGAGGTTTCACAATTTTTTTACATGATTTAGTAAAAGCCTATATTTAACGTTTGCTGTTGCTCTTCCTGCTAGTTCCAGTAACTGGGTTTAACCAATTTGTTAGCCTCCTCATTTGTGTAAACCGAATATTCACAAGTGAACTATAGAGTTCATCTCAGTCAGCACTGTCGGGCATTGGCAATATTTTCTTTTTATAATGCATCCTGAAATGTGATTTCCTCATAGCTATTTTTTTGATCTTTTTTTTAAATCATTTTTGTATATATGCAACATTCTGATTTGACAAGTGTTTGTTGATTTTGGTCAGCAGAACCCTGTCCTTGTTACAGACCACAAAATTGCTATTGCAACACGCAAACCTTTCATGTCATATTGTTAGTGTTACCTTGCTTAAAAATCACACATTGATATTGCAACAAGGACCTTCTGGCTCATCCTGATGGTGGATTGATTTGATAATTTCCTACTGCTGGATTCTCCTGTGCCCATCATTCGCAACTAATCCTTATTATTTTAAGTAGCATTCGCAATTTCTTCATGCAAACCTCTAATCCAGTGGCCCCCACCATGGACAGGGATACTATTGATTCCCACAGATTGGCAGTCATCCAACCTTGGCCTCTTTTTTTTTTGGCATTGTTGCTTTATTTTTGGAACTGTTGATAGATTGGCATAAGACTGGATAATTAATGGGGTCTGTCAAACTGATGATGGTTGATAGATTGGCATAAGATTGGATAATTAATGGGGTCTGTCAAACTGATGGTCTAGTTGATCAGACCATGATCCCCACTCCAAATGGGCATATGCTCTTCACATGTTCTAAAGCATCTGGAGTATTATTTTTTCCATTTTGGTTCCTAAACTGGTTTTATTAGCAAGGAAATCTTTATGCGAATAATATCTGCTTTTGGCATCCTCTCAGGCTTGCTCTAGTATTTCCGATGTGCTATTACGGCCAGTTGTTTGGTCTTGCTCTGATTAAATTTTAAATCATTGTCATTAATTGCAGGAACCTCTTGGTGGTGCGCACACTGATCCATCTTGGACTTCCCAACAAATAAAGCTTATGCTACTAAAGGCCATGGATGTAATTATTAAACTTGAAAATTTTCCTTTCTTGTTCACAGATAATTCCTGCTTCTATTTTAATCTATCTAATATTATATACTCCGTTTATTTAAAACTTAATGGTATGAACATGATGTCTACTGTTGAAGGGGCATAACCTTTTCTTTTAAATCTGGCAGTTCAGTCACAAACTGAGAAAAGTTATGTAAATTTCTAGGGTTTGACTGAACAAGCTTGCCAAATTTGATCACAACCCTGCCACGTGAGGCACATTGGCCTAATGGGTATGACCATTTGAACATTATTGGGAGCCGATTCATTTGTCATTATTGTCACAATTATTATCTTCACTGAAAGGAATGTATATTTATAGAGATATGAATGAGTGTATATGCAGGAACGACATGCTTGGTTTTCTATTTTTATTTTTTTCCTGCTTTTCCACGTAATGTCCCCTCTAAGATTTTTCTTTTTTTTCCTTCTTTTTAATGCAGGTGTATGTATTTTTAGATGTGCAGTCCATGAGGTGTCCACGTTACGCACTTTCTGGTGGGGCCTACCTGATTACCAATCCAAGCCAACCACACACTTGGACCCCACTTCTTGAATTTAATTAGATTTCATCACTTGGAAAGACCCAAATAGAGTGAATCATAGGCTCAACTGTATATATATAGTCATTGATTTTTTGGGCCATGGATTAATAAGTTAGAATAATCTGAGAGCCCATTAAAACAAACCCCCAAAACCATCCCCAGGTGGGATATACAACGAGGTTTGTAGGGGATACATACCTTTATATATATATTGTAAGGATCTATAGATCTTTGTATTAAGAGGACGAAGAAGAATGAATGGAAGAGGAATTGGAGAATACTGTCGTGTCCCTTGTATGAGCATCGACCTTCTACTTATAATGTGTATTGCCTTAATTAAAGGCTGATTTACAATGACTGATATCTAATTATTATCAATTAAAGAAAGACTATGACTGATACAACTATACAAAATATTGAGTCATGCTAACTAGATCCCTCGCGTGGGATTATATTATGCATTTGGGCTTGATGGGCTTGATCTTACTATGCTTCTACACTCCCCCTCAAATTGATGTGGCTGTTGAAGAAGCATCATTTTGGAAAGAATGTAATCATGACGATCCCGGGGCAGCCCCTTGGTAAAGACGTCTACTAGTTGTTCAGAGGATGAGATATATGGTAGACAGATTTTTTTTGTGACAAAATGTTGATGGATAAAATGGCAGTCAATCTCAATATGCTTAATACGCTCATGGAAGATGGTATACTTGGCAATTTGGATGATATTAGTGTTATCTGCATTTAGAGGGGTAAGGCCATTGAGGAAGACTCCAAATTCACGAAGTAGATGTTGTGGCCATTTGACTTTGCTATTGGCGAAGAACATGGAACGATATTTTGACTTAGCATTTGATTAAGAAACTGTGGTTGTTTTCTTGCTTTTCCATGAAATGAGACGGCCCTGAGAACATAGACCATCCATCGTTGATCGACAAGTATCAGGACATCCTGTCCAATCCGCATCAACGTAGGCTTGCAATTGTAACGAGGATATTGAGGTGTAAAACAATCCACGATTACGAGTACCTTTGACATAAAGAAGAATCCGATAGAAAGCTTGAAGATGCGGTTATGATGATTTCCGATAAATTTGCTGACAGTTTGCATTGCATGGGATTTATTTGGCTGAGTCATGGTTAAATAGAGAAGGCTACCGATAAGACAACGAAGTTGGATTTGCCCATCTTCTTTGCTAGTTTTTATGTTGAGCTCTATTGAAGTAGCAAAGGTTTTGGCATCGCAGCGTATTTTGGTTGAGTGACTTGAATTTCGTCCTTATTCCGTGCAACTTCCAACCCCAGAAAGTAAGTTAAAGGACCAAGGTCCTTCATTTTAAAGGTATGCATAAGATGAGACTTGAGTTCAGAGATGCCAGCTTGATCATTCCCATTGAGGATCATACTATTAATATAGATCAAGAGAATTGTACAACCACGAGATGATCATTGGATGAAGAAAGAGCTGTATGAGAACTTTGCTAAAAGTTTGCTTGAAGGATGGCAGAGCGAAACTTTTCAAACTAGGTACGTGGAGCCAGTTTAAGTCTGTACGAGGATTTGGTCAACTTACAGACATGTTGTGCTGGACAAGCAGATCCCGGTGGAGGATGCATATAAACAATTTTCTTGAGATGCCCATGTATGAATGCATTTTTGACATCCATCTTCCAAAGGGGCTAGTGACAAGCTGTTGCAACAGCATGTAAACACTGAACTGTAGTCATTTTGGCGACTGGAGCAAAAGTTTTCTTATAATCAATGTCATACTCCTGTTTGTAACCTTGGGCTACCAATCGAGCCTTGTATCTATCAACATTGCCATCAGATTGCTATTTAATAGAGTAGACCCACTTGCTTCCAATGATGGATGTGTCTACAGGAAGAGGCACCAATTCCCTAGGTTTTGTTTGCTTCTAGGTCAAGGAGTTCATCTATCATTGCTTCTTACCAACATGGTATATTAACGGCTTAAGAGTAAGATGTTGGTATGGGAATTAGATCCAAATGAGTAAATAAAGCAGGGAATCCATATCTATCAGGCGGGGACTGAGAAAAAAGACTAGAGCGTCATAAGAGAGGTGGAGAGCAGTGCTTTTAGTGGAAGTGGCATTGCCCGGAGGAATTGGCGCGGGAGGTGGATTAGGAGATAGAGCAGTAGGAGGCAGTTGTCTCAGACAATGGGAATGAACCTGTGTGATAGCAGGAGACAGAGTAGGAAAGGAAGGTGGGAAGGTTGGAAGATAGGAGACTTGGATATTAGAGGGACTGGATGACTGAGAATAAAACGGGATGTGTTTGAAGAAAATAACATTCCAAGAGATTCGCAATCGTCGCTTTTTCGGATCTATGACACTGAAAACCTTTATGTTCGTCACTGTAGCCAAGAAACATGCAGCGAGCTGCTTGTGGTGACAGTTTGTTATGCTTCAGAGGAGGATGATGCACAAAAGAGAGGTATCCAAAAAACTGTAAATGTGAGTAGGAAGGAGGATTATCAAATAAACACTCAAAAGGAGAGGTTTTATCTAGTATAGAGCTAGGTAATCTGTTTATAATATGGACGGCTGTATGGGCTGCTTCACACCATAACTTAGGACAAACGAGTGATTCCACAAGGAGAGTTCGAACAGTTTATAAGAGATGGCGGTTTTTCTTTTCTGTAGCCTCATTCTGTTAAGGTGTGTGAGGGCATGATTTTTGATGAAGAATCCCTTTTTTTGCTAAAGGGTTATAAAATTTAGTGGATGTATACTCTCCCCTTGAGTCTGAACGGATGATTTTATGGGTTTATGGAATTGAGTGCTCACCATATTATAGAATTTTTGAAACATGGAAAAACTTCATATTTAGATTTTAAAAAATATATCCATGTGTATTGACATGATTATCTATAAAGGTGACATAATATTTATATCCAAGCTTACTCAAATGGGGCAATTCCCCATACATCTGTGTGAACTACATCAAAAGGAGCAACGCTACATGAGTAATGAATAGGAAAATGTAAGACATGACTTTTGCTTAGACAACTTGATTCACATTTAGATTTCACAAAATTAGAAGCCATGGAATTAGAAATAGATTTATCCAAACAAAGTTTAAATAAAGACAACAAATTTATATTATTTAAATGACTAAGGCATTTATGCCAAGTGGTCCACACATTATTTAAAGGACTCACAGAGTATGCAAATAACGTTGTTATTCAATTGCGAGAAGGAATAGCCTACTATGCTTACTCTTCATCCTGATCACCTTTCTAGTTTGCCGTTCAAAACACAATTAGATGTAGAAAAGTTAATCAAATAACCATTATCAATAAGTTGACCAATGAAAATGAGATTTGTAGCCAAATTTGGGACAAAATAAACATTGTGCAAGGTAAGAGTTCTAATTGATACAGTTCCAGTATCAGAAATAAGCAATTGTTGACCATTTGCGGTGGTGATGGAATCATAACCATTATAAGGTTATTGGTTGTGCAAATTGTGCCACAGAGTCATGTGATTTGAGGCCCTTGAGTCTATGGCGCAGCATGGGAAAGAAGAATAGTCTACGGGCTATTCTCCAAGCAAAAAACTTTAGAGAGAAATTGTCTAGGTTTCACGCCAAAGACAACCAACTCACTTTGGAGAAGAAAATTGAAATCTTATTCAATATTGTAGTCTATCCCCTGAAGGGATTACATCTATATTTATAACTAAACTACTATCTAAATAAGGAAACAATCTATTTCAATTCAAATAAGGAGTCCTAACTCAAATAAAAAATCAACTTCTAAAAATAAGAAATTTAAGAAAGCAACTATTAATAATAAATTAATCTTCACTGCTGGGCCTTATTGAATTTGGGCCCAATGGGCTGGCCAATTATGGATCTGGCCTACATCACATTTCCACTTGCACTAGAAGGGCCGAAAAGAAATCAACATAGACTGCGAAACATGGCCTCGGTGGCATTTGCATCTACCTCCATGCTTCGGAGTCTATGTTGATTTCTTTTCAGCCCTTCTTGTGTAAGTGAAAATGTGATGTAGGCTAGATCCATAATTGGCCAGCCCATTGGCCACAAATCCAATAAGGCCCAGCAGTGAAGATTAATTTATTATTAGTAGTTGCTTTTTTAAATTTCTTATTTTTAGAAGTTAATTTTATACTTGAGTTAGGACTCCTTATTTGAATTGAATTAGATTGTTTCCTTATTTAAATAGTAGTTTAGTTATAGATATAGATGTAATCTCTTCTCATGGGACAGACATTGATATTGATATTGAATTAGTTTTTAGTTTCTTCTCTATTGTGAGTTGAATTCTTGTCTTTGGTGTGAGGTTTAGATAGCTGATCTTAGGCCTTTTGGCTTAGAGAGTAGCTCGTTGGCTATTCTTCTTCCCCATGCTATGTTAATTGGTATCAAAGATAAGATCCGATCTCAGATCGCCACTTTGAGGTAAGCCTGGCACCTCATCTCTATATTTTCGTTCACTGCCATCCATTGTACATCATCTCTCATCATCCATTACGATCATCATCATCATCACCCCATTCATTAGACAAACCCTTCCCAAAACCCACTTCACGAACAACCGTAACTCCAAAATCCATCACCTACCAAAACTCATCAATTGTGCTTGTTGAATCCCTACCATCACACTCGCCCCTCTCACCACTATTGAAAACCACAAATCCAAAAAAAAAAAAAAAAAAATCCCTACGCCCAAACCCATCAATCCCAAAACCCTTTGTCGTCTAGAACCCCTTCACCCTCGAAGCCCTATTCCATTCCACCTAGGCCACCCACCTCAACCAAAGCCACTTAACCATCCCTACCCCTATTCACACACACGAGAAAAAGAAAAAAAAAAACCCCTCCTATTCCAAACTCCTCCCTGCTGAGAACCCCAACAGCTCATTCCGACCAAGCCAAAACCCCTTTTGCTACATCCACACCATCCCAGACCAACCGGACCACCCTTCCCTTTCCCTCTCGGATCTCCGATCCTCATTCTCCAAAAAAAAAAAAAAAAAACTCACTGAAACCAAACTGGACCCATTCCACTTGCCGTCCATTCCCTCCACCATCCCAACCTCTTAGAACTTCACCTAAGACAAACCCCCCTCCCTCTTGGCAAACCTGCCATCTTTCCCAACCCCATCGAGAAAAAAAAAGGAATAAAAGACTGAGAAAAAGAGGAAGAGAATTGAAAATTTATCGTGCACCACGAGCGCCTGTGTCATCATTGAGCACCACCGACCTCGACGATGGCCGCCTTCTCCTGCCGTCATCGTTGATAGCCAAGTAACATCTCCCGCCTCCCTTTCTCTTCCCTCCTCTTCGAAGGCCAGCAATGAAAAGGGTAACAAATCCCTTTTTCCTCCCGTTGCTGCACGTGTCCATTACATGTGATGCAAGGCGGGGCAAGGCAAGCCCACCTTTTGGGCGTCACTTCAGGTTCAACCGAACCCATTCCAAGCCTCTTTGTAGGCCAAATTTGATGAGAGTCCAAACCTGACCCATCAGCATTAAAAAAATGAAAAAAAAAATGCAGCAGCACTGAAAAAGAAAATACAAGTGGGCCCGGCCAAAACAATCCAGTCTTTTTGGATTGATTGATTTCAGCCATTGATTCTTTAAAGGATGATATTTTAGTTTGATTCATAGTCCGTCTTCACTTCCATACTTTTGTCATCAAGATCAAGCCATCAGGTTAGTTCATTTTTGAGAATATAGAAGATTTTGTTTTCTTGCATCAAAGCCAATATGCACATCTTTGGCTCCTTTGATGAAGTTCAAAGAATGTGGCATGAGCATACATATGGTGATTGGTATTTTGAGAATCAGCTTTTATTCGAACAATTTCTCAATTTGAAGCAAAATAAGTTGTCAGTTGATGAATATTTAGATCAGTTTTCAAGAGTGCATCAAATATGTGAATTGGAACAAAATGAATTACATGATTTGATTCGTTTTATTAGAGGATTGAGATCAAGCATTTTAGAGAAGATGAATCACTGCAACACCATTTACGAAGCATACAACGAAGCTATTCGATGGTCCTGTATAGTGCATGTGACAAGTTAAGTCTCAAGAAGAAAATTTTCGACAACAAAAGAGAGCTCATGTAGTGGAAATAGGAGCAAATAGTCCTACACTTGTCTTTTGTAAACTCCTCAAAAAAATTGAGAAGGAAAAAGACGAGTGTAAGCAGACTATGATATTCCGGACATGAGCGACGTGTAAAGATATGTTAGCTAATTTGGTTATTAATTGTGAAAGTAGTATTAATTTTGTGGCACAAAAGCTTATTGACAAACTCAATTGGCCTATAGACACTCCTGAAGTCCTACAAAGTCACATGGTCCAATGGTTCTATTATCTACGTGACTCACAGATGTTTGGTATCTTTCAAGATTGGTGGATATAAAGATAAAATTGGGTGTGATGTAATTCTTATGAACATAACTCATATTTTTTTGGGAAAACCATGGATTTCTGATCGAACTGTGCACAATGACTATGAGGAAAACACATACCTTTAGGTGGCAAGGACGATGGGTCACGCTTTTTCCATCTTTTTCTACATCACCGTCTTCAGTTGAAAAGCCAAGGGAAAAGCACAAAGTGGAAACAGATATCAAGGCTAAGATTATAGAGGAAGATCAAAGAATGGAAGACATCATGACAAAGTCTGATGAGACATCATCTAACACTCCTAGAATGGATGATACTTGGGAAGAATTAGAAGACAAGGAGTCCAAAATTCTTTCTGTGGATAGTGTTGATCAAAAGATGCTAGCAACAAAAGAAGTTGAAAGAAACATTGAAGACTTGGATATAGTTAGAAAGGAAAATGACAGTTTGATAGATCTGATCGTAGTACCCCCGTTAATAAAGCAAATTGAATCATTGAGAAAGAAATCACTTGCTTTAGTGGTTTCAGAAGAAAATTTATCTTTTGAAGCTCCTCACATTGATTTCATCTTCGGAGATCAACTATTGCCAATAAAAGAGTTTGATCTATTGGTAAAGCATTTACAATTGAAGCATCTAATGTTTAGATCATACATCCGAGCAAAGTGCAGTCATCCAAAGAAGTTTCACCTCAAACCTGCTTCTACTTGAAGAAAGATCAAATCAAAGTTTTAAGACATGTCATGAATATGAAGCTCAACAAGAGATTTAGAAGTTTGCTCGAATGATTTTCAATTCAGTTGGATATTTACTGAACATGAGGTCGAGTTCTCCTGGGGGGGGGGGGGGGGAACTGATGGAGGCTAGATCCATGATTGGTTGGCCCAATAAGGCCTAGAAGTGGAGATCATTTTATTATTAGTAGTCGCTTTCTTAAGTATCTTATTTTTAGAAGTTGATTTTATATTTGAGTTTGGACAATTTATTTGGATTGAATTAGAATTGTTTCCTTAATTAGATAATAGCGTAGTTATAAACATATATAATCCCTTCTCATGGGACACACATTGATATTGATGTTGAATGGGTTTTCACTTCTCCATTATGAGTTGAATTTTTGTCTTTGGTGTGAGGCCTTGATACCCGTGCTGCATCAAAATGATGTGGCCATTCATTTTGCAGCAGTTGCAAAACAATTCTCTCTTGCAATCTCGAGCCACATGCCCATACTCATTACATTCAAAGCATTATAGTTTCTGACCATAAGTAGTGAACATGGCCATCTCATCAGTTGATGATGAAGCTGTAGTTGTTAGAAGTGTTTTTGGTTCTGCATGAAAAGAATGGGTAGATGATAGGCGAGTTTCTTCTCGGAGAACCTATTGAACGCATGTGTCCAAATCAGGAAAGTTCTCTCTTCATAAGTGCAGCCCATACAAGTTCAAATTCAGATCGAAGGTTCATGAGAAACTGACTGACTTGTTGTTTCTCCTGTAATTTAATGGCTTGTGGAAGAAACTCAGCAGACACAGATTGAAGAAGTATTTGATCCCTCTCAGTCCACAGGGTTAGAAAGCCATTGTAATATTCTTGGACAGATTTGTCAGTCTGGCAATATTTGGATGACTCTGTATCCAGGTGAAATTGGCGGGCCTTGTTTTGTTGATGATTTACTTTCTTCATATGTACCTACATATCAAAAGCCTTAGTAAAGGCTTGACGTGCTATTGAAAAGTTGGGATCGACTGAATTTAGGATCCAAGTTATCACTTTTGCATTGTGTTAGTTCCAAGTAGCGAAGGCCTTGTCATTTAAAATTGGTGTGGTTAATGTGGCAGTGGATTTTGCAATTGGTTTAGAGGTTGTTCCATCTAAATACCCGATGATACCATGACCTTCAACAAAATTTTTGAAATGGAAGGACCAGGATAGGTAGTTTGTCCCATTAAATTTTATAGGGATGATGTCAATCTTGTCCATTGGAGGAGAGATTAATGTATCTAAAGAGTAGGTGTGTACACGGTTCGGATTGGATCGGATTGATCCTAATCCATCATCAATCTATTACCTGTGGATTGACAGTTTTGTAATCCGTAGCCAATCCGTTGCCCATTAAAAACTGAACCGAACTGAATTGTGGATCAATGTTTGGATCAGCTAAGACCGTTCAATCCGTTAACGGTAGTGCCAACTGTTTCTTCATTATTTTATATAGAGAGTGAATGGCCGAGATTGAAAGTTGGATGATTAATAGCTAAAATGTTGCCTTTTAATATTTTTTATATAAAAATAACTGTATATATATTTTATTTCAACGGTTCGGATCCGTTTAAATCTGCGGATTAATAATAAAATCCGTCACCAAACTGTTTCTAACGGATTAGGATTTTTTCAATGTCACCAAACCATTAACCATTGGATCGGTTAAAAAACCGTGGATTGGATCGGAACGGATTGGTTTTATGGATTGACGGATTTTTTGTGCACCCCTACCAAAGAGTGAGTATTTTTTACAAAGAAAAATCGGTTTTCGCACAGAAAACAGGAAAAAAAAGAAAAAAACAGATTGCTGGGCATCCCAAAAAATGCAGCAGAATTGGATTTTGCTAGCTGTTGTGATATGCATTCTCAGATCAGGTTGCCAGGTTAGATTGCTGGTGTAAGTTCGCTACTTCTAGAAGAAGAAATAGTGAAATCCAATGATTGGATCCGATACAGATTCTTCTGGACTGAAACTATTCTTGAAAATTGACAAACCAAATAAGTGAATAGAACACTAACCTTTGGGAGCAATAAAATGCCAGAAAAATGTGAAATATTCCCAGAAATATCGGTTGACCAGGGTGGTGTAGATTTCTTGAGATGCTGTGATCTGGAGGTGGGGCCCACTGCTTGATTAGTTGAATAGATGGTTGTCGACTGACTCAAAAAAGTTGCTAGAGTTTTCTCTTTGCAGAGAAAGTGGTTCTGAATGGCTAAGATGCCGTTTCTGTTTACCAGTAGCAATGTTAATCAAGTCTTCTTCCTTTCTTTTGATTCGGTGAATGAGGAGAACCAAAGAAAATATTCTCTGTTGAACATTGGGCGACAAAGAGGAGGCTTCAGAGTCTCCTTTGCCTGGTTTTGATACCGTTTAAGGATCTACAGATCCTTGTATTAAGAGGAAGAAGAAGAATGAATGGAAGAGGAATTGGAGAATACTGTCATGTCCCTTGAATGGGCATCGTCCTTCTACTTATAATGTGTATTGCCTTAATTAAAGGCTGATTTACAATGGCTGACATCTAATTAGAATCAATTAAAGAAAGACTATAAATGATACAGCTATACAATATTTACTTATGCTAATTAGATCCCTCACGTGGGATTATATTTTGCATTTGTGCCTAATGGGCTTGATCTTAATATGCTTATATATATATAAGGGGTTACATGAAATTCCCCAATACAAAACCCCACCCAACTGAGTTGTCTCCTCCTCTCTGCTTGTCTGTGCCTTGTGGGTTCATCGAGAGCCAAAGAATAAGACGACAGGAAGACAAGAGCTGTCTCTACCAAAAGCACATCACAAGCGATAGAAGTAGAATAAGAAGAAGGAGATGAAAGAAAAGTAAAAGCAGGGGAAGAAGCAGCTTCTGCAAATGGGAAATGCTGATTTTCTTCTTCTTCCTCCTTTCTGTCTGAGGAGAAAAGGGTCTGGTTAGAACCAGACGATGGGAGTAGTGACGTCTTCTGTGGCAGTAAAGTTCGTTTTCTTCCCGCCAAACCTATTTCCTACAAGCTCATAGCAGACGAATTGATGGGTCTTCTCACTTTGAGCTCCTTCCCTCACTGATAGAACGTAGAGATTTTGAACCTGCCTACACGCCGTGGCAATGAAATCGTCGCTATCTACGTCAGGAATCCAATGGCCAAATCCACCCTCCTCTACTCACATGGAAATGCAGCGGATCTGGGTTAGATGTCTGAGCTTTTTGTTGAGCTTCGCATCCACCTTCGGGTTTATCTCATGGGGTACTCTCTCTCTCTCTCTCTCTCCCCTCAGTCTCCCTGTAGCAGGGAGATCACCCCCACCGCCTCTCTCTCTCTCTCTCTCTCTCTCTCTCTCCAGTCTTTTACAAGTTCTGCACTTTAGTTGTGAGTTTAGGTAGGTTTAGTGCAATAGTTGTGAGTTTAGGTAGGTTTAGTGCAAAAGTTTAAACTATGAGGGGGAACTTTGGAATCGGGTCTAAGTACAAGGGGGTAAATTGCTATTTTCCCTAATTATAATGATGTTCTTGTCAGCGTGTGGCTATCCTTTTGTACATGTTCTGTTACTTAGGCTGTGGATTTGGGCTGTGAAAGTGGTACAGATTAATTTGCTTGGAGAACTAATTCATGCATTTAGACTATCTTTGAAATTGTGTTTGTTTTAACAAAAAAGTTGTAAATCTAATTAAAAAAGGTATAATATTGATTTTGCTTTACCTGAATATGAATCAGGTCTACTTCCAAATGGCTTCACCTTTTGAGTTGGATGAAGAAAACAATACAGTTTAAGATATAACTTTGATGCCCCTTTTTCCAATTTTGCGACATTGTCTTTTCTTCCTTCAATTAGAACAACTAGTACTTGGAAGAAAATATGACCTAAGATTCCAGAAAAAAAAAAAAAGGTTCACTTGAGCATTGCTTCCATAACTTTTTGGTTGATTTCAAATGAAAGGACCATTAAATGAGGAGTTTCATTCTGGAATCTGGATTGCTCTTGAGAACTTTCTGCCACTCATTCCCTAGTAAAACAATTGGACTCTTGATGAGTTCAATTGAAATTTAAAACCAATATTGTCATTTGATTAATATTGTCTAGCTTTCGGAACTCATTCCTTATGCTTTTCCAGTGGTAAATAATTCCTTTATCCAATTCAGGAGCTGTCAGAGATGGACACTGAACAGTTGCTCCATCACCGCAACCAAAAATTCCGGAATCTTGGTGGCTTTCAGGAAGGCATTGCAGCAGATCCTGAGAAGAAACGCAACATGAAGGCATCCGATGTCACTGATGATTCATCTGTATCAACTGCCATCATAGAAGCTGAGATTGAAAGGCTAGAAAAGAACATAAAAGAGGGCAATGGGCTGTCATCGGCTCCAATTTTCTCTGAGGCAGTTAAGAAACTGCGACAAGAAGTGGACAAGGGGATAACCAATGCTTTTATTTCTATGGGCTTGCAGGAGAAGGTGAAATCACTTCAAATAGAACTATCCAAATCACCTGATCAGCCCCTTAATCCTATATCAAAAGGAAAGTTTGATCGGCTCTTTGAGGAATTTAAGTTTGGTTTATCTCTATCTGGATCATTCCTGGAGTTAAAACAGAAGCTAGCAATGCTGGCCCGGGTTGAGTGGCAAGCGAAAAGGGAGCAATTAAAGAAAGATATAAACCAGAAGTTTGAACCAGAAACTAAGCTGAAGATGGAGATTTTGAAGAATGCACAGGAAAGGGTGGTAAGAGGAGAGTTATTAGATAAGGATCAGCTAGCAGAGGTCGACCAGGTCAAGGTGGAATTGAAGAGGATGTTGGAATCAGCTAATTTGGAGCTTGTGAGGCTGGGGAAGAAGGCGGTGTCTCTTCCAGAGTTGGCTGAGAAGGAAGGGAAGATCAACAAAGTGATATTGGAGGAGATAGAGAGAGCAGTAGAAGCAGCACAGTTGAGAGGTAAGATAGATGAGTGGAGGGGGAAGATTGAAAGTGGCTTGATTGAGGAGGCGAAGGAGTTGGAAGAGGAGATTATGAAGACGATAGTTGCACAGATAGATACATCCTCCCTAAAGGACAAGGTAGAGGAGATTTTAAATTCACAGGGTTCCAAATCACCTGAGACAGTTGATATAGAAGGGAGTTTAGGTGCTGATAATGGTAGGGGGTGAGGTTTTGTAGGCTATCTTGCATTTATTAAGTAGTTATTTTCATTTATTTATTTTTACAGAAATATTCTTTTTATATACATTGTAGTGAAGTGGACTTTAAGTCCAGGTTTGGAAAATGTTGTTGCCTTCCTATTAATGCAAAATTGAGACGGAAATCACAATTGCTATCTATGAAGAATAGTTTGAGTCAGAGAAAAGAGTGAGGGTGTGGGACTGTGGGTACCTTTTTCACCTTTTCCTCCTTCGCCTTCCTTCTCTTCTCTTTGACCATTGGTGTTCATCTGTGAACAAGTGTAGATTAATCAAATCCTTCCAAATCCTGAGTTTATTTTGGATGGAGCATAGCCCAGAAGCAGCTTTTGTTGGATGCTCTTAACCATCTAGTTTTCCCCCATCATCATTATGATTTTCTTAGCCTTGTTCCATCTTTTTGGTTAATAGTCTATATAAATATGGTGGAGCTACACCATGTTTTTGTTTTCCTGGTAATGATGGAATGATGATTCTTATGGCCACCAATCATGCTCATATTAGGGAGGGCTGTTTTTCTTCCATGATGTGGTTGATAAATTGATTCCCTTTATGATGGAGATCTGAAAGGGGCTAAAATGGAAATGTCAAATTAAAAGGTCAGGGATGGAGATCTAAAAGTTACCTTGAATTCCTGGGATTTAGTTTCATAGCTGATTGCTAAAGTTGGACAATCATTTCTAATCTAACATGGGTTATTTGGGTTGTACCTTGTAGATCTCTACCATTGACACTCCTCTTAGTCCCCATGATTGAAGCCCATTTGTAAGAAATTCTGTTAAAGTCAGAAGGAATCAGTATAATTTGGAGACAACCAGTCCAAGTTGGTGCTTTGTTTGACTGTATTTGGGATTGGCCAGAGGCCCGGAACCAAGTTACAGCCTATGAACAATCAACACCACAATATAATGTGGCCTACATAAAATTTAGCATTTTGCAGGTGAAATTTAACTGTTAATAGGATGATCGTCAATGTTTAGTTGTCTATTTAATGGATAAGAAGTCTTTGTATAGATGAGCATTTTGTAAGCGTTATACAGAACATGTTCTTATCCCTGGCCCTAATGAGACCGGGGAACTCTGCAATTTTATCATCTTCTAGTGTCTCTCCTATGTTGCTCCTTCCCTCGCTTGCAAATTTCAAATCCTTTTTATTTTCCTCTAATCTTTCCACCATTGCCTCTGTTTGAAAAATGACTGGAAGTCTACATTAGCCCCCTGTTGTTCCCAAATCACCAAGATGCTCTTATTTCATCTAGGGTTTTATGGAAGAAGGCTGTCATCTATACCAGTGCATAAACTAGCAGACACAAGCATCAATGAATTGAGATGAAGAAATGTTAAATGATCCTTCAGGCAATGGGATTGGACTCTATATCAAGTGTCCCGTTTGCGCGACAGGGGAATTCCACAATGGGAACGAAAATTGTTCTAATTTGTCATACAGTTCTTTCTTTGGAGTGACACATTGTATGCATAAAAATTTCCCCGCAAGGGGGGTTGGGGTTGTGGTGGGGGGGGGGGGGGGGGGGGGGGGGGGGGGGGTGGTGGTCTATAAAAATTTAAAGTTGGTACTGGTTTAACTGTTCTTCTTGTAGGCAAGTGATGAATGGTTAAGATCACAATCAGAGAGTCAGGTGGACCCTTTTGAAATCCCTTGTGGAATCCTTTTGTTTCTCAGTCCATGTGCAATGAAAGTGGTTCTAACCTACGCACTACAAAGAAATCAGCATAAAAATTTATTAAGAGAAAGACGTTATCAAACCACTCCTTCAAATCCAGTGATTCTGGTTTGAGCACGATTTTTCTCACCTCAAAGTAGTGAAATAGTTATGTCAATGATCTTGCTCTTAAATCTGTACTGATTGAATATTAAACCAAAAGTACACATTGGGGTAAAAATTTCAAACTGGTGGATACCACGAAATGGCACTCATTATTTTGAGAAACCAATGCTTGTCATTTCTCAGAAGACCACCCACTGGTTCCTCTTATATTGGTTCAATTTAGTACTTGGTCATTGCTGCATCCTGGAATGAGGACTTTAAAAGTCATGTGCCATAGACCATTGACAAAATTACACAAACAATTTGAACTTCTATAACAAAACTCAAAAATATCCTGGGCTTGCTTCAGAGGGAAACTGCCTATTTCTAATATGGAAAATGAGAGCCACCCCCGATCTATTTAAGTGCTCTCACACACACTTACCCCTGTGAATTGGCATGGAGTAAATCTGACACTAACCCAGCTATTATTTACAGTTGACTTGAATCTGTGATGAAGTGTACACGAAAAAAAAAAGACAATTAAACTGCCAACCCAGCGTTGAATCAATGGTAAGACATGCGCCTTTTCATGAGGACCCCACTAGCAAGAAGAGTAACTGTTAAACTTAGAGGCCCTAAAATAAAGAGTTAATGATTTGAGAAGTGTGATAGTTGGCATCCCCTAATCTGCTTCATTCCTTTCCATCTCTTTGTAGATCACCATGCATTAGTGGGCTCCACAAGAAATGGAAAGTGCTTTCTGAAAATTGGGCTGGGGAGTTTTTCTTTTTTTTTTTTTTTTATAAATTAGTCTTCCATTCCATCTATTCTAATGATTATACATTTCAATATATCTCTCTCTCGCGTATATGAGAGAGAGAGAGACTCTCTCTCTCTCTCTCTCTCTCTCTCTCACCGGGAGTGCAAATGACCAAAGATTCAAATCCTTGTATATAGTTGGTTTATAGTTTTGGTAGAGGAAGATGTTATAAGATTATATGTTTAAAATGCATTGGAAGACTCTATAACGGAAAATGGAAAATGAACTTGCGCACAAATGCTGTAATTTGTAAATTTCATTAACGAGTGGTTTGGCTGTTTTCGTTTCCATGGAAATGTACCTTACTTTCAACTTATACAGAAAGTAGTAGTGTTTGGTTTCACGTGGAATCATTTTCTCCCATTTCAGGCTTCTTTGTTCATTTTCAGAGTTAACATGCTTCAATGAATGAGAGAAATTAAGTGTGCCTTCCCAATCCCAACTATACTATAGTTGTCAGAACTGTAAAATTCTTGTTTGCAAGTAGAAACCCTATAACACTATCTAGGTAATGTTCCTGTATAGTGTTTCCAGAGACTGTTTTGCTGAATGCTTCACCTTTTATATACCTTTGTCGGAAAGGCTTTTTCCTGACTTTGGAAAAAAAATTAAGTTAAAAGAGTCGCTTTTCGTCGTAGAAAACTGTCTGCAACAAATGATGGAAAATGAAGTTCATGAAAGATGAGGGTACTTTTTTTTTTTTTTTAAATTGTTTTCGGAAGAAAATGCATTTTACTAACATACCCAGACCTTGGCAATCGTTTGGTAGAATCTATCCTCCCCTTATCACCAAACATCAGGAATTATCGAACAATCACTTATAAGGGGGAACAGCATGAAGGTGGGGTTCATTGGCTCCACCAGGTATAAGAGAGTAAAATGGACAATCAATGCAAATTCATTTTAATACCAAATATTATCCATCAGTTTGGTTATCCTAGATAAGATGGTTAGGATTAATACCCAAGATGACTGATTCCCACGAAGGCCTTAGCCATAACATTTGTGACGTATCAAAAGATGGCTAGAACCATGCCTTTCCCGAGTTTGATTTGATCAACAATGAAGAATGATCAAGGAAACATGGATGGCTTGGATCAATGATTGAACTGCCTCTGGACAAAAATTATATTCTTGAATTTTATGCATTGTAACTTAAAATGATATACCCAGCGGGCTAAACAATAATATTCACAAATTCTATGAATGGTAAGTTATAACGGTATTCACTGAATATTGCCACCCAGAGAGAGAGAGAGAGAGAGAGAGAGAGAGAGAGAGAGAGAGAGAGAGAGAGAGAGAGAGAGAGAGAGATTAGCAATTTAATGTGTTTGACGTTGCATCTTTTGCATCACAATGAATACCACGAGATTAGCAATTTAATGGCAATTTAATGTGCTTGACGTCGCATCTTTTGCATCACAAGGATTACCACGAGATTAGCAATTTAATGTGCTTGACATTGCATCTTTTGCATCACAATGATTACCACAAATAAACATTTTAGCTAGAGACTTAGCAGCTTGATTAAAATAGTTATAACTAATTTCCCAACAGAGCGATTTCTGTTTTTTTAATGAGTTCCAGCTTAGCTTATCAAGCAACTTATTTCATGAATAAATAAAATATTGAGGTAAAAGTCACCTAATTTTCAATTCTATCTTCACATATTGACCCAAGGATGTGCATTTTTTTCCTCTTTTCCTAGGTGGTAAGAGAATACTCTTAGTAGAAGATGACCATACAACCTCAGCAAGAGCCAATAACCAGTCAAGATGAAAACCCAAGAAGAATGGTTCTATTTATCCTTATTCTTTTATTCAATTTATCCTTTTGATGTTCAAATTCACACACAACACATACACTGAAGCTTTGACTATACATAAACGAGTGTGACAAAAACATATATTTCCATTTTTCAAGCCCACCCTGTCTCCAAAATCCTAATAATTTACCCTGTTTAATCAAAGAACTACATCATGGGTCATGGAGAAATTACTGTAGACCTCATCATTCGACAAAAGATCGAAAACCTCGCCTCCAAAAAATTGACTTTCAGGGTCAAATTGTGTAGCTAATGCCCCATATTCACCAAATTCTCCCGTTGATGATCCTTCCACATGTCCAAGTCCATGCCCAAAATAGGGTCCATCCACATTCGCAGTCTTTGAATTCGCCATGGAAGTCGCTAGATCAATGGTTAGATTGCCAGATTGTGCTGTGTTTCGGGCATCAAAGCAGTCTATCGAAAGCCATTCGGAGAATAGAAGCTTAGGGAGAGGGTTTTTGGTTGTGTCCTTGAGGGAGTGCCAGTCTGAAGCCTGTGGGACTGATTGATCAGTATCCATGGACCCTTCCAGCTGTTCAAGAGACTCCAAGTTTGAAAAATTGCTGTTGGGTTCTTTGATAAGTGGTGTGGTTTCTGGGGTAGAATTGAGCAATGGGTTGATGATTTTGTTGGATTCAGATTCCTCCATCTTTTTGACTTTCTTCTTGAGATACGAATTCCAATGGTTCTTGATCTCATTATCTGTTCTTCCTGGCAAATGCATTGCTATCTGGGACCACCTGCAAGATAAAAAACAGCTCATTAGCTTAATAGTTGGCATTACCTTTGCTCTCAATGATCAGCTAGTTGACAATACCTATTAAGTGGACTTTCATCATTGGGCCCCATTGGTATTATAATTTGGGAGGAGAGATCTGATGTGATAGAATTTAGAATTCATGTCTCCTTGATTCTGTGTTTTAGCAGTAAGAGTGATTTTTAAAATTTCATTCACACTTTTGAGAATTCTTCTTCTGTACTTTTTTTAGTGTATTTCTGTCCATTGCAGAATTTATCTGCTGCTGTGAATTCTTCTATACGGAAATTTTAAAAGCTCCACAACAGTTAGAGCATGTTTGTATCACTCTGAAATTCTGCTGTTGTCATGGAAAAGACCTTTTTATCTTTTCTCAGGGTTTAAAATTTTTTTGTGGTTTGATGCGGTCCTTTTTTGTGCAGAGGAGGAAATCTCCATTCCACGGAAAGTAATGTTCTATATGATGGTGCCATGAGTGTTTAGTCAAAAGCATGTTTGTTAATGCCGTAGAAATGTAAAAGCTAGATGCTTTTACGTAAGCTGTTTGAAGCAGTCCAAGAAATAAAAGAAGTAGAAGAATTTTAATGACATAACACTTTTAATGTTCTACACTCTAGTGGAATTGGAGAGTCCTTGAAACGAGACTTTTTGACATGACGCTATTAACGTTCTGCAATATAGTGGAATTGGAGAGTCCTTGAAACGAGAATTTCTACAGAAAAGATACATGGAATTATCAAAATTATCAAGTGTCCAAATGAATTATTAACATTCTTCTGTTCAACTGGCTCACATGGTGATGTAAAAACTAGGAGGGGGGTTTTCTATTATGGGAACAAAACATGTTTAAGTCTTTGGAAATTTTCAGTGAGTGTCTTTAATTTAAGAGGATCCTCTTCTTGAGTGGTCAAGATTGAAAATGCCCCGCAGCTTATGTAGAAAACATGGCCTGCTATAAGCCACTCAAAACCCATAGTTTGGACAAGGGCAGTTTAGCTGGTAAGATATTTTGACCAAATTACCGTCAGCACGTTGGATGGGATTCCTTACTTGTTGCCTAAGAGGGAATGCAGGCCCAAGATGGTTTCTTCCTCTTCAGGGGTAAAAACTCCACGCTTCAATCCTGGCCTCAGGTAGTTGATCCAGCGAAGCCTGCAGCTCTTCCCATTCCGTTGCAAACCTATGCACAAAAACAGGGACAGGAGTGATTCAGTCATTTCAACGACGTCAAGAGCAAGAAAATGGTAATTCTGTTTTCCTTCCTGTCGAGCCCACGTCAAGGGACCACACTGCCTTCTCTGTGGGACTCATCCACTTCCACCAGAGGAGCCTGGTTGGTTTCCCAGTGGACTGCCAAGCAATGTGATCCCCTAGTACTGTTCCCAGGAAAATTTGGAGACTTCCAAACGTCGTCCCTCACCAACATACAAAGCATTTCAAGATGCCAATGGGAAAAGAGAATTTTAAAATTTATAATTTAGAGAATTATTCTCGCTAAAAGTGACTTTTCAGTCGATCGGTTTAACGAATTCTAACCGCCTAAACCCAATCAAACAAGGACTTGGTGATTTTTGGGGGACAACTTCTATAATGAGAAATGCTCTCAACTTGGCTCTAATAAAGTAATATGCAACATGTGAACTAGTCACTAACTCAGCAATGCATTTTAGAGACAATCAAAGCTTCACCATATTGCAAACTCGATTACGGAAAAAATTTAAAAGCCTACGGCCGTTCAACTTCATATATCTATCACTACCAAATATGTCCCTAATAGGTAGAAAACTCTCCCACATCATGAGAAAGGAAGAGAGTAGTGATGAAGCTGCACTCACCGGCCTTGGTTGGTACGGTGCTCCAGCAGCCATGGCCATGCTTGAGCACATAGTTCCTCAGGCGCTGGTCTTCCTCCGGCGACCACAAGCCTTTCCTGTACTTTGGCTTCTGCGCGTCGCACTTCTTGCAACCCATCTCCTCGATCGGGTGTTCGAAATCTGAAGATTCCGATTGATGTGAACGGAAGAAAAGAGCCGTTGGAGCGTCCGAGGTTTGAAAAAAGAGGTTTCTTCTGGAGCGGAGTTTGGAATGGACAGCGTCGGCCTTTTAAAGGCCAATGGCCCAAGGGTCGTCGTCGTCGTCGTCGTCGTTTCTTTTAATGGAACTTACGAAACTGCCATGGAGTTTGAGAATAGCTGGAAAATGACGATTTTGTTCATAGGAGCTGAGCAAGTTGGCTCCTGGTGGCTTGGGAAAACACTCGGCTCCACCCCATTGTACGGACAAAGCTCATTGCTTGGCAAAAAAAAAAAAAAAAAAATCTTTAAAACTAGGCCTTTCTTTTCCAAGGAAAAGTTGATGCTATTTTTATTTACATTATATTATATTTATATTGGGATTTTCTCAGAAAAATCCCTCAGAGTCTTTGTAGAATAAAAAAGATCCCGAAGATTTTTATGACCCGTAGTAGTCTCCTAGGCCATTTTTTGTTATTTTTTTAAAATATTTCATTGGGGTTTTGTCTGGGTGAAGAGGAAAAAACCATGAAGAAGAAAAAGAGAAGAGAAAGAGAAAATTGAAAGAAAAGAAAAAGAGAGGACATGGAAGAGGAGGAAGAAAGAAGAAAAGAGAAGGAGAAGAACAAGGAAGAACGCTAGGAGGAGAAAGAGGATATGAGTGATTCAATGAAAGGTTGGAGGAAGAAAAGAAAATCAAGAAGAAAATTAAAACAGATGGGGAAATAGAAAACAAAGGGAACTAAAAGAAAGAACTGAAATAAGAAAAGAATGGAGAAGAAAAACTCATCTTTGCCTGCGGTAAGCATAGATATCGCTACTCATTAATAATGTCTAAGACAAATCATGATTCTACTTTGGGTATATTACTCTTGAGTATAAATTTACTTTGGATATATTACACTTGAGTCTAGATATTTATGCTCAAGTGTGATATACGCGAAAGTAAGCTTTTCTTCTCTATTTTCTTTTTGTTTCAATTTCTTTTTTCAGTCCCATTTATTTTATGTTTCTCAACGTTACAATATGTACACTCAAAATGCACATATAAAGTTACATAGTAGTAATAAAATGAGAAATATGAAAGAAATACCCTATACCCATTGCAAAATGCCCTCAAAACTCATACATACATGCACCTAGTTCATTTCATCTTTATTTAATTATTTGAGTGCACAAGAACTAAGTGTAATACATTTGCGTCCTCCCCTTTAGTTTCATTGCTTTTTATATTGTTTTTATGCATTCTATTAGTGAAAGAGGGGTGCAATGTAGTTCTCTCATTAATAATGATGCACTTTTTCCTCTATAAAATGACTTGAGATGCTAATTGCCTATTAGGCTAATTTGTATGTGAATGGAACTTCAAGGATATAATATGATCCAAATATCCTTTTAATTAGTTAAATATAACTATTAAATTTTAAAGTCTAAACTAATATTTATTTTTAAGTGCATTCATTTTAGTGACTGAAGTTCAATAATGCTTAATAGTCAGATTAGGGTTAAAATTAAAAATAATTTCAATTCATAAAAGATAGGTGAATGTAAATATTTTAAAACTTCTCAAAAAAAAAAAAAAAAGACTCCGCTGAAATAATTTAGTACGTAAAAATTATTGTAAAAAGTGTGCGATAGAATAAATTCTTTAATCATTTTTTTCTTGAATAAAATAAATAACATAATATATTTAGAACGCAAGTCATAAAATTACGTATAACTTTGTTTAACAAATAAAAAAACGAGAGTTTTTCCAGGCATATTTTATTCTCCAAATATTCTTTTAATATAGTCGCTTTACAATAAACACTTGGTCCACACTCGATATTTGATAACAAGTGAAAAAAATCAAATAATAAATTTTTTTTTTTTGTTTTAAGGCTATAAGACCCACCCGGCTCGGCAGCTAGGGTGATGGCTAAATAGTGCAGGCCCTCTTGTAGACTTTGGGTTATCTTGTCTGGCCACGCATGTAGTGAGGGTATGGTAAGGACAACCACGCCCCGGCCCTGGGCCACGTGTTGGACAGCAGCATGCACCTCGCGAGTCAAGTCAGGTCTGTCCGAATGCCGAGTAGCCTAGCGTGGCCAAACTGACTCGGTGTCTTGACGAGCGTGATTCGTGTGCGCGATGCCACTGACAACGCATGTGGACTCCTTGATTGCAGACCCGTGTCATTATATTAGGACATAGCTCGCTCCTCCTATGCATGCGGTATGATTTATGATTTAAACGTCTTCCATATGTGTTGTTCTTGATTGACCACTCAAACTTTTCAATCAACTAAACACCAAAGAAATTTGGCTGAAAGATGGCTTGGGCTATTTATTAATTTAGCTGGGTAGGTGAAGTGGGGTAAATGAACATTTCAAAAGATAAAAAAAAAATAAGAGAGGTTAAATCAATTTAATGATAAGATGTTATTTTTTTAGTGATAAGAGAATGTAATTTTTTAGCTTTTTATGTTAAAAATAGACATTTTTTTGTCAATTAGAAAAAAAAAGAAAGTAATTTTTTGACCTTTTAGTATAAAAAGGTAGAATAATTTTTTTTTAAAATGAAGGATTTTGATTTGACTTTTTTAATTTATTGGGTTTAAAAATAGAAGATGACTTTAACTTTACTTTGAGGTGAAATTACCAAACACGCAGTTAAGATCTAACATTTCTTTAATGGTTGTTGTTGTTAAAATTTAATAAATTTGTGAGGAGCTGGTCAAAATTCTAAATAATTTCTCAGTTAATAATTTAAATAGTTTAACGTTTGAAGTTGCAAAATGTGTATAAATGGGGAAAAGCTTAGAAGGTAGGACAATATTTGTCATGGTTTGTGATATGACAATGATTTGGATTTAATGACGTAGGATGAGTTAAGTCATTTTCTTTTTACTAGCTCGTTTAACTAAAAATTAAGTGTAGGTCAACAGATGTCGACTCACCATTTGTAGTGGTCATGGTTTGTAAGTTGTGATATGCTTATGTTTTGATTTAATGAGGAAGAATGAGATAATTCATTTTTTTAATGACTTGATTCTTTATGGAATATTATTGTTTAGCTACTGCAATTTTCTTAACTCAATGTGATCTCAGTTTTCGTGATTATAATGTTTCGGAAGGGGTTCATTTGATTTGGCAATGATCGAATTTTAACTTGTAGATAACTTAGTAACGTTTTAAGATCACAATGATTCTAATACATTGTGAAACTGAATATCAAATAGCAATCTTTTGGAATTGAATAATATGATATGGTATAAACGGTAAATAGAAAATGGTTTTACGAATTTAAGTAACTAAGAGTTTTTTATTTTAATTTTTATTTCTTTACGCCAAGGAATCCGCTGACCACCTTACGTCATGGTTTTAGCAAAAATAGTGTGTTTTTTTTATTACTCATGATAGCCTAAAATCCAAGCTCCGTTGAAAGTCTATTATCTTTCTTAATGTTCTGGATTAGTTTGTATCGTCACCCTATCCTTTTTTTTAAGAAGAATGTTTTGATAAAATGCCTATGAAACTTTGAAGAGAAATATCTTTATATATGTGGTTTTAAGGTGTTCTAACAACAAAATAAAACTTAAAAGATGATATAATGGTTGGATGGAATCTAGTTTTTCTAGCCGTTTTCACTAAATGTTAAACATTGGAATCAACGTGAAAGACAAGTAAGGGATTTATTTTTTACAAAAAAATAAATATAAATAAAACAACAATTTCAAGGCTTGGTAACATATTTTAATTACACAAATAGTTAAATGAGCAGAATAAAATGGTACTTTGATGTGTTATTTACAACTCCACACATGAGAAAATTGATTGGAGAATAGCTCTTCTACTTATGTTAATAACTTAATGACGGGCCTGTTTGGATGGATGAGGAGTACAATCATGTGAAGTAAATTTTACATGAATCGTGAAGTAGAGGAGAAGTAAGTTGAAGTTAAGGTAGATTACTTCATTTCATTTTGTTTGGATGCTTGATGTGAAGTGAAATCAAAAAATATTTTGGAGCATAATTGACTTCTACTTAAAGGAAATGAAGTATTTAGAGTTAAAGTTAAATGGAGTACACATGAGTTGATAATAATATTTTATCTGTTGGGGCAAACTCATCCAAACATGGTAGAGTTGAAATTTTAAGTTGTTAGAGCCTATTTGACTTCACTCTACTTTATTTTTCGCTTATCCAAACAGGTCTAAGAACTTAACAAGAAAGTAAGATAAACTATAATGGAGATTACATACTACATTTGAAAAATTAGTTTGGCAAAATATTTTTCTTCTTTAGGTACTTCCTCTTGAATTTTTTCTAAATTTTGTGATTTTTATTGGTTTTTCGTTCTGAAAAATTTGAATAACTGAGTTTATCTAACTCGTTTTTGTTAATTAGTAGCTAATCTAAATGACTTTAGTAGCTAATCTAAATGACTAACCTGGTATATGAATGAATCATTGAATTCTCATGCCCACGCAGAGGGGTACAACACTACAACTACTCGACATGTATGAACATTAAATAGCAATCCATGTGACTCGTCCAATCGATCAATCCCTTTGGACCTTTATCCATTCTTCAAGCTTCCACATCCTTCTTACCCAATTTAACAGGTGGAGGATAACCAGAGGTTTATGTGGGCGGCAGTACAATTTGGGTGAGTCAAACTTGGCTAGTAGGCCAATTCAGACTCAACCCACATTTTAAATGGCCACAAAAACTAGACATGATTAATTAAACCTGCTCCAAGTCTCATACCAACAGCACAAACCTCATTTAATCCATCGAGCCAAGAATGGCTCCTTACCCTATCGGTAAGGATTGGCAGATTTTATTGGACTATCTAGATTTTGAACGCTGCTTTTCTTCTCGCTTATAGCCTTTCTGCTCAATAGATTTTCTTTTCACATGTGTAGGCTTTCTTTTTCTTTTTACGTGTGAGGGCTCTCTATTGCGTCCTCGATCCCTTGGTCGGGTTACCCAAATAATACTAATTAGAAAAATGAAAAAACCATCAACCCAGATACTCAGTTATGATAACTTTAAGACAAGGCCCCCACCTAAAATTGCCTTTAACCAACTCGGGGATTTATGTAAGGATTTTTGAATATTGGCAAATTCACTGGGTTATGGACAAAATAGGGAATTAAGTGTCCTTATGTATTTTATAGAATGAACTACATGAAGTGAAGAAATTATCAAGAAAATCAATTTCTTGAAGTGCGCTCGAGTGCTGATTTCCATCCGCTCGTACGCGTGTGCAATCTAGTGATAGAACTACTCACATTCAAGATGATTTCTTATGCGCTTAAGCCTGATAGATGTGGGACAAAATAATAGTAAGTTATTTTTATCCGCTTGAGCGCGTGGTTAAGCCCGCTTGTGCCCGTGTCGCGTTTTCAGTTTCTAACTGTGAACGAGCTTCCTATTTTGTGTTCTATCCTTTTTATATTAAGAGAAGGTCTTAGCCCTAATATGGGATGCGAATTGGGGCCTTCAAAATCACATATTCTTTTCCTCTAAAGGCTATCTATCTCCTTTAAGAAAAATCACAAATCCATTGGAGATTGACCCTACATCTCTAGAGTAGCTTGTAGAGATTCTGAAGTGTTGAAGTTATTGCTCTAGAGCCTTACATCTACTTTCTCTTGAAGTAGATTCAACTTGAAGATCCTTTTAAGTTGGTTGTTTCAAGCACGGTGAAGGCGAAAGGTGAGGAGTCGGCAAAATCGTCGCAGTCCTTAGGTTGAGGTACAACTGGGGGGATCTATGAGTATCTTTTGTAATCTTCAATTGATATAGTGATTGTTACTCCTGGTTAAGGTGACCTGTAGTTTTTTCCAATTAGAGTTTTCCACGTAAAAAATCATGTTTCTTGCTTCCAGTGTGATTGTTTGATTAGTTAGTTCATTTAATCTGCTTTACTGAAATACATATTAGAATCTGAAATTGGACCTTAACACGAAACCAGGGTTTCGTAACTTTTAATTTCGCTTGAATTTAAGTTTTCGAACTCTATTTTTTTTTCTTTTGATTCAATAGGATAAGTATAGTTCAAGTTGGGATAAGCTGAAAATGAAACACGGCATCTTCAGTGGTAAAAGGTGTTAGTTCTTACTTAGCTACCTGAGATTTGAAGAATTCAATTAGTCACCTTTTTCACTGGAAGGCTGTTCTACCTCACGCGGGCTTTACTTCTCTCATTAGAGAGCTTCCTTACCTTAGGACTTGATGGTTTGGTGAAGTTTGATCTAAGCATATTATTTATTTACATCGGTAAATATGTAATTTGACGGTTTAATCTGGACCCTTTGTTATAAGGTTAGATTTGATGGTTGTGAATATCTAGGTGTTGTTAATTAGGACTTTTATATTTTTTCTAAGTGGTTAGTAAGAGAGTTGTGCTTTTGTGAGGAGAATTTCAGGAAGAGTCTGGTAATGTTGTAATCACAAGGAGATGATTGTTCTTTTTGTATGGTGATCTCTAAAATAGTGGAGAATATTGAATTTCTGTGAGCGTAGCCCACACCGGGTGAATCATGTAAATCTCTTGTGTTCTCGTGTGCTTTTTATTTATCTTATTTCTCAACGGGACTAAGTCCTAACCTCCAAAGATGACTTTTAAAAAAGGATAAACCAGAATGAACCCTAAAATGAAAAAAAGCAATCTCATCTAATCATTACATGAAAATGTGCATTGATGTGGACCATTCATCTAATGGTCCACATTCAACAGGGAAAATCTCGAACTCTCCGTCATCAAGTGGGTTTAGAGGTGTTTTCAATTTTGCCGAGTACCTACCAAATGAATGGTGAAGATCAACGACGAAAATGTTCGAGAGACCTTCTAAGAAGCTGAACTCTAGCCGAGCAGAGCCAAGCCTTGAAGCTCAGCTTTCCTCCCTTCCAACCGGACAGCATACCACCATCATTAATCAATCATTGTCAATAATCGTCTTATAATTTCCACGAAATCAATTTGTCCTCTTCCCAAGTTGGCTGTATAAGTATTGGTGTATTTTAAAAAAGGGAGGAACCAAAGAATAACAAGGCTTCTTGCAGTGTATCACGCGTGCATTGTTGGCTTTGAAATTTTAAGTAAGAGGCCTTGTCGGTCTGCCGAGATGTATTGGCGTTGGTCCATCATCGCTTCCATCTTAGGTCACCTTTGTGTATGTCGGTGAAAATTTGTAATGCATAAAGAGTTTTTTTTACATCCCCCATTAAAAAAGGTTTTTCTGTGGAATCACCGAAAACTTAGTTTAATTTTTCACTTTTGCTTGCAGAAAAATGATTCCACCAAGCATGACATGTATTGTGATGCAGAAGATACATGACATTTATTGTAATGCGGAAGATAATTTTTTCTTTCTGTGCTTTTTTCCTCAGCATTCACAAATTTGGTGAATGAATTTTGGCTCCTTGCGTCAAATAGCATTGGATTCACTCGCTCAAAAATTTTGTATGGGCACTTGATTAATATGAGGATAGTTCAACTCTGATAAAAATGAACATGTCCAAAGCCAATGATAGGATGATGATTTTGATTGTCAAGGATTTTAGGGCAAACTCTTTCGTTGGACGGCCATGACTTCTAATGCCTAGGCATGAGTAAGATCATTGTTATATAAAGTGGTTTGGATTACGAATATAGAGCTGGTAAAATTGAAACAAACAATCAAAGTGGTTGATGGAACTCAATCTTGAGTATGACCCATTGAATAACCAAATGCAATCACTCTGTGCAGTTGTACCTTTTTACAAGAGAAACCGTGAAAGAGTTTCACACCTATATTGGATGGATTCATAAAAAAAAGGTGCCAAAAGATTATAGGTGTGCAAATGCCCCATAGTTGAAAATTCCCTGCTCCATCAAATAGTTGGAGTGTAAGAGGGAGTCGCAATGCACTGAGGCTGATCAATTGTGATGAATGGGAAAGCCCCTCATATAAACAAATAGTAGGGAATATTAAAGTAGTTTTGGTATATCAATGCGATCTCCTATTTGCTAGTGTCGAATAATCATACTATGGGCCTGCTAACTAATCTCAATATTATTCTCACTTGATCCTTCCACATGCTTGAATTAGAGGAACAGTCAGTTTGTCAAAAGTCCCCACTTCTTGCTTAAAATTTCACACATACCATCACACATCTTTTTTAATAGACCAAGACATATTCAAGGTCTTAAAATCATATTGCCATTTAACAATGATTTTGTTTTAATTTTGACCGAGGTATTTTATGTTGGATCACTTTTCTTTACTAATTAAATCACTGTTTCACTCATAAATGAGCTAAACAGAGAGAGCACTTATATGATTATGATATTACTTTCAGATGGCAATGATGAGCGGCAGTTTTGTCATTCCATTGATGTATGCTGTCATTTATGTAGTCCATTGCCTGACACTGATTCCATGTGTCTCTGGTTTTTTAGCAAATCCTTCCTTTCTACCTAGTATTCTCAATTGTCTTACCTTTAGCTGAAAATTGCAATAGCGGCCTAATCATTGGGAAAATAACAAAGGACTTAGTTTATAAAACTAGGACAACAGTAAAGTTGATTGTCTTGTTCTATTTGACTTTCTGATCGATGCAAATTAATTAAGCAGTAAGATGATTTTAATACTAAAAGAACATCTCAACTTTTCAATGCTTTCGTCACAACCCATGGAATATGGATCCATTCTATGGATGGCAGAAAAGGGGTGACTCCTTCTATTAGGAGTGGGCTTGGTAATTATTTCAATATAGTTGTGGTGTGTATGTTCTAAGATCTTCCCAGAGTTTGGTTAGACTTTTGGCTTCTAAGACTAACATATTGATCAATAATATTATATATAAAAATGGGATCTCTTACTACTAAGAGGGATGTACCTCTCATGTATTGTGTGAAGAATAACTTGGGGAGGTTTTGACATATTAGTCTTCTTTAAATCTAGTTTTTCTAATTTTATGATCAAAATTCATATAGTGTTATTAGAGTCGCTTGATTCTGGTAAATATTTTTTAAAAACTTTTTTCCTCCATATCCCCTGGTATGAATAGTGTATGTCATAGAAACTAACAAGCCTCGAAACACTGTGGGATTGTCCGATGATGTTATGGATTTTATAAAAATAAAAACCAAATAATAAAACTAGAAAAATGGTGGTCAAATGTACACTGTTCACAAAATATCATATTTCAAGTTTGGTAAAAAATGAATTCTCTTGTTAGTTGCAAAAAGTGTATAATATAGAAAGTGATAAATACAATGATATCATGGCGCTATGCCATAAAAAAGTTTATATATATATATATATGTACACCTTGAGCTCAGGCATGGGGGATTACGACTGCGTTTTGTCCTTGTGAGTTGTGACTACCCAAATTGCATGTACATTATGCTCAAAATATTTGCTATAAACATAACGTACTTTTATAACATATAGTATAGTACATAAAATATCAATCGGGCTCAGTTTACCCAATGCCATTTTCTGCGCTTGAACTAGGTCATTTCTTGGCCAGTCCGAGAATCAAATCTGTCCATGTGGAAAGCATGGGTGGTAAGTTTTGTTGAATCGGTGGGTATAAATAATCTTCAAAATAGAAAGATCATAGCCATCTGATTATTGGCCATTTTTTTTGCATGCAGTAAATCTTGTTAAACCATACAGAGAAGACTCAATTTAAAATGATCAGGTCTTTTAGGTAGGCCTGAGATTCTCAGGACTTAAAGCAAAGTTTCACGATAGGGCCTCTATATATATTCATATAAAATTATAGGTGTAACAGTAAGTATTCTAAATATTATATCATTTGTTAGTATGGACACAAGATTTGAATACACGCATTTACATATGTAATTATTTGAATTGTGTATTAAAATTTGCTTAGATTGACTGAAGGGAAAACCATCATACATAATCCAAAGCTACAATGCAAAAAAAAATTGAACAAACTATAAAAAGCATTACTTAAATATTACCCTTCTTGCATTTATAGAAGCAAAATTACTAATTAAACTTGCATAATTAAGTTTCTTTACCAAATCCTTCTCAACAGATAGCATGGCTAATCCATTCAATCTTTCTTATGACATAGTCGACTGATGGTAAGATTTGAACAACTTTAACTTTGAAAAACTTTTTTCTTTAGAGGCAATTATAATTGGTATAGTCAACAATATTCTGGAAGCAATTCATGCATTCGGAAAACAATCATCCCTTGCTTTCAGATAATTTAACACTTCAACTGGCCTTTATTTTTTGCTAAAACTTCTTCTAAGATTTTCAATTCTGAAAATAAATTTCTCCCTTCTACATCTGAAAGTCGATCATGTTTTAGAGAATCTATAAAGTTGGCACAACAAGTCTTTAAATATTCATCATTTGCAGAATCAAACTTGTTAAAATTAAACAAAAATCCAAAAGTTTTTTCATAACTTTGAAATCGATCAAATCTACTCTTAAGTGAAGAAAGATCTTTATCACTATATACAAGAAGCAATTAAATTTAAATGATTCTTCAACTGATTGTGTTATCTCTCCACTAACACTTTCGTCAAATTGTTTCTTTCTGCGAATGATACATTTTTCACAAAATATAGGTTTGGTTTCCATTTCTGCTACAATTGTTTTTGCTTCAGTCATGGCCTTCTCAAATCTAGCTTCTCTATAATCTTCAAAAAGGGTCCCAAAACAAGAATAATTTGGCAACAAAAGCCCTAATAGAACTGAAATATTGAACTCACAACTCAATACTTACTCCTTATAAACAGATAAACAAGCTTTTTGAATTGGTAATTAACTGAAGAGAGAATCATTAACAACTGTAGTAGGCAGTAGCTACAGCTTTGGATTGGAGTGCATTATTCGTCATGGCGTTGAAGGCTCCTGTAGTCTCATTGATTCTTTTCTTTTTCTTTTAATTTTCTAAAATCTCTCTTATTTCCAGACTTGACCCCCCTTAGTTTCTACGATATACCATCAGGTCTATTAGTTTAACCTATTTTCTTTGTGTAATTTTGGGCCGATTTACTATCTTCATTTAGATTTAGGATTTGCCAATTTCTTATTTTTATTTATTTTTATTTTATTTTATTTTATTTTTACCCAGGCTATCAGGCCTCTTGTTTAGGATTGAGCCTTTTATCCTTTGACCTACTATAAAGAGTTAACTAAATATAGGGCCTACATTTTTTTGTCAAACTAGGAGGCCTAAAGCTATAGCTTTCCTACACTTTGCTTAGGGCTGGTCCTGAGGTTTTTCAACAAGGATGAGATATGGGGCATTCTTAAAAAATAATGAATACAAAGACCCAAATTTTCGCATGGTTAAATCAATGCCACATTGTCATTGTGGCTTGTATGCCCCATGTGTCCACATATTTGTAGAGATGGCAATGGGGTGGGTCGGGCTCATGTTTACGAGATCCGATCCTATTACTGATATACCATATACGTTGTGACTCATGTAGGGTTTAGTAGTTGTCATGCCAAACTCACCTCATGACAGTCATAGGTCGGGTTGGGTTTGTTAATAGTTTATTTAATATTTTAAATAAAATATAAAAAATGCATATCTTTAGAAAGAATTAAACCCATAGCCTCATGGAAAATGTCCATCCTCGTTACCTTACATTGTTGAGCACTCATAGAAAAGAACACACTAAGAATTATATGAAGTAAAGACATATGGGACGAGTCAAGTTGATGCATCTAAAATCTAAACCGGCCCACTTCGGTAATGGATGAAAAGCCATATCCGACTTAAACACTACCAACATGCTACAAATACACTTCTAATCGGAGCTGGTCGGGCACGTCCCGTTTAAATTCGATCCATTCCCATCCCTACATATCAAATTTAAATTTGACCCATTGCCATCCCTGCATATTTGGCCCTGTGGCTTAACACAGCTGATTTAATTTGTTGTGATATGTTGACGCTGTTTGCCCTAGTCGAGTAAATCCTTTTCCTTGTGAGGAGAAATCTTAATTTCCCTTTATTTTGAGAAAAGTGACTAGACCAAAGCAAGTTCTTGTTGGACTAGAAAGTTTCTAATTTGTTGTTCGCCAAAAAGGCTTGAGCTCATTGGTCACATAACCGTTAATTCTATGACGTTGCAGTGAATTGTCTAACTGAACGTAAATTTTTCTTAATTTTAGGCACTTACAGGTCTTGATTATCGGGAGCTAAATTTTCAGAAAATGTTCCAACGTGAGAAATCTCAAGTGATTTTCCATCATCAATAAGAAATTCATTACTACCGTTAACAAGGTTGATATGAAGAAAATATATCTGGGTTTATTTGTCATACGCTATATTGTGTTGGTATCCTGAATCCATTTTGGATATGATATAGACATTGTTGCCAACTGCAACCACTAAACCATGGGGCCTTCTAAAATGTCGGAATGTATCAAGTAACATATAAGGATCTATAATTCTCTATCTCTATCCACACCATTGATTTGTATCTGGACTTTTGAATTTTTTTTCCTTTTAAAATGATAAAAATTAAGCCGACTCCTTATTTTAAGTAGTTTGAAGTATAACTTCAGATATATTACATTCAATTCTTTGAATAGTGGCACTTGCATTCTAAATACATAGAAGCTTCTAATGTCAACGAAATCTGTTATACAACAAACTATAAAATAGCGCACCGGGCTCTGTTGTTTCTTTTTATTTTTTCTAGAAAGAGGTGTTTGGTTTCCTGGACTTCATTTAACTTACCTTGTTTATTGTAGGTATTGTCTCTCAAAGAGCCTTGTAATTTTCTAAAGCTTCCTTCGTGAATTAGAAGTGACTTCTTGAGCATGTTCCCATTGAGTTGGACGAAAGTTGAATTTAAGAAAAAAATAAAGATTTAGAGGAAGTCTTATATTATAATCTTTTTAATAAAAGTATATTAGCACAATAACCCATGCTTACCATAGGTGTTTTCATACATTGCAAATAAAAATTTCATATATTAAAAAGGTCATGAGAGTACTAAATCTTTTGATCCGACAACAAATGGTTTAGGATGAGAATAGGAAAATCTGGATAGAAGGAAATTAGAAGAGGTGAAGTAGAGAGAGGATTTTTGCAAGAAAAAAATAGCTTCTAAAACTGGAGGTGAAGGTAGAGTAGTTTGATGAGATAAAAGGTAAAAGAAAGTAATTCTATGAGACGAGTAGTGGGGGAGAAAGCGAAACTTATGAAAAATAAAAAGAAGATAATTGATAATCAACATTATAACAGACGGTCAAAAACAAAAACCTTTCACTAACGTAAGAACCACCTTAGTGAAACAAAAACAAAAACATTTCACCTTAATATAGTATAATATGACCTCCCAATAAGAACTACCACTCCTTAACAATAAGGTAAGGAGTTATTCTTAGCCAAACTCTATGTTTGTATAAAGATGAACCAAGTCATATACTCAGCTGCCTATACCCCAATGTGCATACGTCCTTAATATACTTACATGAGAAGAAACATGCTTGCAATTATTTATTGATTTATTTTTGTTGGTGGGTACCATATTTTATTGTAAACATGTATACTCATAGAGGTTTAGGATTTCATAGTTCAACAATCCTAGATGATTTCTCTCAGGCAAGTCTAAAGAAGTTTTAATTTTACTACTAGTATTAAATTGGAGTGAGTACCAAAGTTTGGGTTGTGGGTCGCCCACAGGTCTGGTAAATCACTGGAAGTGCCGCAACAATTGTTCTAAAATCATTGTCATGGGAGATTCTGGAAAATCTTAACATTTCTTTTTTGTCTTTGTCAACTTACTTATGGGAAAATGTCATGGAAAATAAACTCACTTAATTAATAAATGCAAGAAAACAAAAATTAAAAGAAATACCATTAAATATGAAATCTTACAAAACTTTTACTATTTTCTATCATTTTATTTTGCCATTAATGGAGTATTCTTAGGTTACTTTGAACTTTCCTTTATTTTAAATTTATCATGATATGATCAAGAAATTAACCTATAAGGATTTTGTGTGTTGGCTAATTCATGGGTTGTACAAAACTTTGAGTATATTGAGTTATATTTTATATTTATTTTAGATAGACTAAAGAACCCACTTTCCTATTTCGGGTTTGTACTGAAACTGGTAGTTCTTATTTTACAAGGAGTATTCTTTAATAGGCTGGTAGCTTTTATTCTACAAGGAATATTCTCTTAAGGAACGGTCAGTTATTGTTTTACAAGGAGTATTCTTTTAAGGCACAAATTGTGGTTTATAAAAATGATTCTCTCTTAACCCTAAATGTAGATCTCATTATTTGAAGCGGAGATTACACTTTGGAGATCATCATTCTTTCTAGTGTTTCCATTGGGGAGACTTTGCTCAAACTATGAGTTCTAGAGTTTACTACTTCTATTTCTTTGTAGAAGATTGCTTATCTTGTGAAATTAAGGTGATTGGATCAAACGCAAAGAGTAGAGCACGCAAGGCCAATTGTGTTATGGATTCTTATAAGAAAAACTACATCTTAGGTTGAGGGACTAAGTGAAAAGGGTTATGAGTATTTTTTATAACTATTTAAAATTAGTACTTAGTTTTGTTAGTATGGAAGGGCTTGTGGTTTTTTCCATTGGGGTTTTTCATGTTAAAAATCTGCATTTTTTTGTATGGTTGATTGTTTGTTTATAAGTTTTCTTTTATGATTCCGATGCATATTGTTTGGGTTGCAATCTAGAAATCCAAAACCCAAAAATCTTTCACAACCTTTTAACTTTTATCCCTTTCTTTTTAAGTATCAAGATACACAAAATAAAATAGATGTTTGGGATGGTGATACCTTAGGTGGATCCCCGTGTATAAAATGAAATCTTATATCTAATTTACGGAGTAAACAATTAAAAAAAAAAAAAACAGGCGCCACTCAAGTAAAACAGGAGAGGCGCTCGTGTATTTGCATATCTAACCAAAAAAAAAAAAAAAATTCCTTCAATCAAAGCTGATGATACATAGGTTCATAAAACTAAAGAAAAGAAAGTACATGTCGGAGAAAATTAAATAAGAGGTAGTTCAAAGGTGGAGGATGTTTTGACCTAACATCCAATTCACTCCAGCTGAAGCAAAGCCACGAAAACACACAGCAACATAGAGATTGGGCACACATAATACTAAAAATAGAACCTCAACTAATATCATCTTAGTATTTTATTGCATTCTTCGTTTTCAAGTGCTTGTAGGTCTTTCCTCTATACACACGCCTAGCAAAATGGGTGGAAGAATGAGAAAAACAATAGGGAATAGGGAATCACAAGGACAAGGACACGTGTACACCACCACAAGAAAAGTCCAAGAGTAATGGCAAAGGACCACATACTACACAAAAAATGGTTTTGTTATCCATGACAAAAGCAAGGAAACACAATCAATCATATTGTAGCTGATCATGGTGTTCCAGCAAACGCTCTATTTCATTAGATTCTTAGCTACAGCAAGAAATTGAAAATGTTGGTCTCTTTTTAGTTTGAGCATTTTTTCAAAGTGTTCTCACTAGTGAATAAGGAATAGTTTGGAATCTGTCAATAAAAATATTTGTTATTTTTCCTTGTTTGTGAAGGAAGAGAAGGTTAGAAGTAGGTTTCATGGGTGTCTGTTTTTCTTGAGCAGAAATCTTAGTGATGAAGATGGAGAAGATTGAGTTAAGTTAGAAAGAGTAGAGAATAGGTTTTTGAATAAAGAAAGGCTTCAGCCAACTGGGATCCTGTTTGATTTTTCTGATGGGACTCTGTGTTGTGCGAATTCAGATTAAAATAATAATAATAATAACTGAATGTTAAGCTTGTATGGACATTTGGATTTTGAAATTTAGAGAAAAATATAGTTGGTAAAATGGCTCTTTCATTTTGATTTATTTTCATTAATGTGTGCAAATTCATTTTCATCTGAACATCTCCAATGGAGATTCAAGATTCTAGATAACAAAAAGATTTTTTTACAAACTTCAATAACAACAACAACAACAATAATAATTGATGAAACATGTGCGAGATCCTGACGTGTAGCTAAGATTTATTTGTTTTGGCGATTGGAAAACTTCACAGATCTCTGTTTTTGACTCAACCTACTGTATGAAATTGAACACCAACCCTCAGCTCCCTTATGATATATATACGCCAATATCAAAGAATTATATTTCCTAAAGACTTTTTTGTCACAAACCGACATCCTATTGGGAGTCTTATTTGTGAATCCAAATCAAGTCTTTGATTTATAGTGAGATACAAATTGTCTGATGGTAACTGCTATACTTGACCTAATGCGGGACCCGTGGCATACGGGCCACACATTTCTGACAACAACAACAACAACAACAATAATAATAATAATAATAATAATAATAATAATAATTGCCAAAACGCTTAATGAAAAGAATACAAAACCTTCATATGCAAGTCCTATAAATCAATTCATGGAGACTTCACTACAAAATTGAAACAGAGTTCAATGCTTTTCTTCTTCCCACGTTTGCGCTAAAAAATTGAAGTATTATATTAAGACGCAATGTCACCTACTTGGTATCAACCCCCCAACATCTTTCAACCAAATTGAGTCCAATTAGAGTAGGGCTCTGTCACACAGATAAAAGTCGGCAGGAGTAAATACCGTGTTCTACACGTGCGTAATCAAGTTAAAGGACGTCCAGCTACAATTGAATTGGAAATTTTCGAGGATGTCATAAACAGTTACTCCCCGTGTGTAAATAGATTATAAAAATTCTTAGGCTAGAATAGATATAGATGGCAAGAAATCTTTAAAGATATCATGAGATACTATTCCTTCTCTTTTGCTTACATTGAAATTCAATGTTAATTCCACAATTCAAAGAAAACTTAGGTAATGTTTGGTTTGCTTAAACAGGGTTGAAATGGAGTGAGCATTCCGTCGGAATGCCTATTCTTGCGTTTGGTTAGTCCAAAATGAACAAAATGCTCATTCCATAAGAAATCACCATTCTCCTATACAAGGGAATGATTGGGGGGGGGGGGGGGGGGGGGGGGGGGGGGTAAGTAATGATTATTCCAGACTCATTTTTTTATTGAAATAAAAATTCTCCCACCAACTATCACTACCACCCAACCACTGCCACTACCGTTATCCAGCACTATTGCTGCCACCACTGCCACTACCACCACCCAACCACCACCACCACCACAACCCAACCACCATTACCATCACCACCACCATTAGCAGCAGCACCACCTCCACCACCACCCACCACAATTACCAAAAAAATGAAGAGAAAAAGAGGGATATTTTGATAAAAATACTGAATTTTTTATTTCATTCATGCTTTGATTTATGCATACCAAACATAAAGATAGGAATATGAATTTCATTAAGCCCACTATTTCAAAGACAAATCCAAATATTGTAATGGAATGACCATTTCTATCTCATTCCATTTCAAACCTATTCCAATCTCCATTCCATTCCAGCTCAAAATCATTCATGCAGACCAAACACTACTATCTAGTTAGAAAAAGAGTGAGTGAGAAGAATGAATGGTAGAGGGAAAGTGGGTTTTTATTTTTATTTGTATTTTTATTTTTTATCAGGAGGTATGAAGGAATGTAATGCCAAAATGTTGGCAGTGGCATAGTTGTTAGTAACTTTTAAAAAAGGTTTTCAATTCAATTAATAATAGAAGGGTACTTTATGAATTTGGTAAAATAAAAAAAATTAAAATGGGATATGTGGGCCCATTGTGATCATCAAATTGTAAAGAAGATACATATTAGCCATCCACCAAATATCATGTTCTAGAGTTATTTGATAGCTGTTAGATCCAACACCATGAAATGATTGTTTGGTGTGTAAAATACGGCCTCATATGTAGTTCATTAGGGCTATGTTCTCACCATGATGCAATGTGGACACAAAAAATACCTCTTCAGAAACCCATCTGAAAACAGATTTTGTGTCAACTAACCCCTACCCCAACTGAAAAAAATTTATTACTAACTTTCAGATAACACTATCTAAGAGAAAATAATATTTTTCCCTCTTTGTTTCAGACATCACCTTCCAAATTCGTAAAAAGAATTATCTTAAGAAGAAAATAGTTCATTGTCAAGTGAGAAAGTGGAAAGGTATCAAATGCTTGGACAATATGCTAGCATTGGGCCAATGAAAAGATTAGTCTTCAAGCAGTTAGCACCAACTCTCATTGAATGTAAAATGACATCTTGATCAAATAGTTCTATATGTTTCAAATATCAACTGATTTGGTACAAACTGTCCAATCAAGTAAGTGGTCTTCTTCTTTGAATCCTTCTTCCCTGCCTTGTTCGTTCTGTTGTCTGGTGTAGGGATATCAGTATATCATAGTCATTTGATGGTCTCACCTTTCCAGTCAATCTATTTTATTTTTTACTACACAAAAATTCATAAGGGAATTACTGAATGATAATTACTGAAAAGTAATTATGTTATCTCTACTATCGCCTTCAAAATTTTGATAGAAATGGTTAGAAAACTTATCTTTCATTTATTTAAAAAAATTACCAAGCCCAAGATCGGGCCTAGGCCCAGATAATATTAAAAAGAGTCTTTTAAAAAATCATGGGTATTGTCAATCTCACAGGGGTAAAGGTCAGATGATTGTAAAGTTAGGTATGGTACCAGATCATGAGGGATAGTCAATATTAGAGGGGTGCACTAACTAATGGTGAGCTCAAGTAGGCCCTGTAGAGCATGCAGTTTTCATGTGTGAAAAAATTTCTTTCATTTATTTTATATTTACACATTAGTATAATATAGATAGGTCGAGTACAGTCCTAATTTGGTAGTTGAGCCCCCACGCCTGACTTGATCAAAACTCCTTTCAGACTTCAGGCCTAAGCCATGCCAAATTGGTTCTTATGTGAATTGGGATATGCGGGCCCAGGATTGGCATGGTCCAAGTTTTACCGCACTGGATTCAATTCTCTGCTCGAGTTTGGATTGGCCTTATCTCTTTGCTTTTGGTTTTGGATCCAACAGATGGGATCTGTGTTGGATTTAGATCCCAAGATGGATATCTACCTGTAAAAATTGGATTCAGTTCTCTCTCTCTCTAGTTTCCATATTGTGTTATATCATCGTCAAAGCTATCAAAGCAATGTTTGGTCACCTACATCAAATTTCATTTTTCCTCAATGGCCCAAATCTTTGGATAGGATACACTTCTTTAGATCTAACGTTACCAATTCCATCCATCCTCTTTGGTCTACCTTTTTTTGTTGAATAGCCATCAACTAATTTGTTTCATCGTACGCACTTTGCATGTCATGATGAATCAGGTTTGAGAACTAATAGACTTGGCTGGATTTCTATGTATTGAGACCTATTACATGGGCTTTGGCCTTCATGCAGCCCAATGGTTAAATATATTGGGTCTATGATTTTTTGGATGATCCAAAGTATCCCTCGCCAGCCCAGTCTTTAGACTTTTGACCTCCTACTCGGTGATTACTTGATTCTAACAAGGAAAGACTATTCCTTAAGGGTTTCATATATGGTTGCACACATAGTATCCAAATGATACAAGAGACAAAAGTTGAACATGAAACTTTGGTGAGCAAACTTAAGGCTCAAACCAGCTGAGCCACTGCTTTGATGGCATGGGCATGGTTTATGTATCCTTAACAACTTGGTGACATCCTGAACTTGGCCCAACATTCTATTGCCAAGTGATGCGAACTTTTGCAAATGGGTTTGGACAATAGCTGTGGAATTTAACATGATCAAAAAAATTCTAAAATTTTATTATTCTTCGTATTTATCCATTTGTTTTTTTTTTTGTAGAACTATTTATTCATTTGTTAATTATTCAAAACTAGTTTATTTCAATGAGTTGTATATATTTTTTGAAAATGTCTCAATAAAACTCAAAAATGTGAAAATATCCTTTTACCCAAAAAAAAAGAAAAAGAAAATCTTGAGAATTTCCTAAGACAATGATTTCCCAAGAAAAACAACAGTGGGAATTCACAAATAAATTAAACCATAACCTTCTTTTAATCACACTTAACCCTACCAAACCCCTTCTTTAAAACCTTTTTTTTAAATGAATTTCCATGCATTATCATTACAAATTACGCAAATGGGCCCATAATATTCTTCTAACATTCGAATCAATATCTAATTGCATTATAATCTTATTAAAGGAGAGAGAATCAGTTGATGTGTATTTGACGGGATTCTCCATCACATTTGGAGACAATTTCTATACTCTTGATCATATGGAGTATTGTACACGATAAAGGAACTGTGTATTGGGCCATTTACATTTAATTTATGAGCCTACCTTCCAATGCAACTGTATCAGTCCTAATATTTAAGATTTGAGTGGCACCTTTCAATTTCAAGTTGGTTTTGGGTTATAAGGCAAATAATAAATTGGTGAACTACTGCTCCACTCTATTTCCTGGAAATGAACATGAACCCAAGCTAACCCAAGTGACATACACATTTAACCCTCCAATTTTATTCATAAGACATGCACCCGATGAGTTTGATTTTAGGTTGGCCTTTTTAACTTTAAACGAAATTCAGATTAATGTTTCATAATAAACCCATAAGTAATTAGTGTACTTTTGGGTTTGGAGTGTTTCTATATTAATTCTATCAAATTCTAATCACTTATTGCACTTCAGGATTTGGGTTGTCCGTTTTTAACTCTGAGTTGAGTTTGTTGAAACAATTAATAAATGGGTCAACTCAGTGTTGGATTTTTAACTCCAAATGCAACCCGACAACTTGAATCCAACATAACCTGACCCTTGTCATTACACATTGACCTGCCGATTCAGCTTGATTCGAACCTGATAAATCAGGGCCGAGGTTGACCCCTTTTAGTTATACATTGGTTCAGGTTGACGTCCCGAATTTAAACTGTGGACATTAACCTGACCCGGACTGGACCTGACCCAACCCATTGCCTTTACACAACAGGAATCACGTGCCCTGTAAGGGAATTCAGCTTTTACTAATCTACCAATTTTATGCATAAAAAGTCTTTTTGTACCAATAGGATAGAGTGATTGTTGCATGATTAAGTATAATTAATTTAAACTATGATCCAAAGAGTAACTAGTGGGCCTGACCCTGTTGGATACAATCACTGTCAATTTTGGTAGAGATAGCGACGCTTTAATAAGAGAAACATTGGGGGTCCTCGAAATCAACAAGAAGATCAAAATCAAGCAAAATAAGATAGTATTGAAATAAACTAATATGTTTGCATTAAGGATTCATGGAGCTGTTCCCTTAAAGAAATAAAAAATTGTAGTCCATTGTAGTCTTAATCACATGTTTGAACTCTTTCATTGTCATGACACACGAGCGTGGTTTTAAAATTGCAAAATAACATATAACCCCCTATTTCTTTTGTAATTACAATTTACCACCTGCCTTTTTACTTTTGAAAAATAACCATCTTTATTAATCTAAGAAAAAGCTCAGACAACCACTTTAGCTTGCGACCAAAAGCTAGTTTTCTATTGGTTTGTAAAATTTAATATATTTGTCAACCTATTGTTAGATTAGTGGCAAGAACCTACGTTGTTGTAATAGAATTTTAAGTTGTCATGTCTTATACTGCAATGAAAAGTGTTGGCTTATTCATGTCTTATACTGCAATGAAAAGTGTTGGCTTATTCATGGATTGGACAAAACTTTTGTTTTAGTCAAAATTGTATTTCTATTTATTTTAAATTAGGAGTTTGAAGAGGTTAAAGAGTCCAAAAGGAGTTAAATCGAAGTGTTTTTTAAAGGATAATATGGATTAAAAATATCATATCTCACAAATTGAGTGTTAGATATGGGCAGGCGACCTACCGTTACAAAACTTGTTTCGATTAGATATCCATAGGTTTAAAATTGCATCAATCGGAGTTAAAACAATAAAGTTATGACCTCGGAAAGTTTGCATAAATTGTGTCGCCCAAAATTACGAAACATCAATCGAAGTTAAAACGATAAAGTTATGACATTGGGAAGTTTGCATAAATTGTATTGCCCGAAATTATAAAACTGCCAGTGTGTGAAAACCTTTTCTTTTTGAAGTGAAGTTTCTTATTTTATGCCAATTCTTTTCCTGGTTAGAATACTATTAATAGGCACGAAATTGGAGCTAAACCCTAATGATATAGAACCTAAATCTCAATATTCTGAGTAAAGATTATATCTTAGAGATCATTCTCTAGAGTTTTCATTGGAAAAATGAAGGGCTGAAACTTCGTTCTAGAGATCCTTGTCTTCTACATTTCTTTGTGGAAGATCATATTCTTTTGTAGAAGATCTGAAGAGTCAAGCATAGCAATTAGAAGGCATCTCGTTGATTGGTTTTATAGCAGGCAATGACATATGGTCATTGTAGTGCGAAGCTTTACAAGAGGTTGAAGCTACAGTTTCATCGGAGATCTGTAAGTGGCTTGTAGTTGCGTGATAATTCATAGTGCTTGATTATTGGTCTAGTTCAGACTTGTGGTTTTTTCTTGTTTGAGCTTCCATATAAAAATCGTGTTTTTGTGTTGTGTACTTTTGTGTTTGATCTAATTTTGATTGCGTGATTTATAGCACATATATTGTTGAGATTGATTTCATTGATCCATTCTAGAGGCCCACCAAAAACTTTCAATTGGTATCAGAGCAGGTTGCACTAAATTGCGAGTGTTTTGATCCTAAGAGATTTCTAGAAAAGTGCTCAGTCAAGAAGGCACATAAAAGACAAAGTCATTTCAGTTGAAAGATAAGAAATCTGGGATGAAGATGCTCAAATATAAGTTTGAGAAGAAAAACCCTAGATTTATTCAATACTTTGAATGGAAAGGGTTTGGCCATAAAGCATCTATGTGTGGAAATTGGAAAAAGAAAAACGCTTTCAATTTAATCTGGGATGATGATTTTGAAAAAGAAAAAGAGCCTAAGACTGATTCATCTGAAATTATGAAAGGCAAGTGCCTGAATCTAATGGCTAAATCTTCTCTGTGTAATGAAGAGTACGACAATGATAAAGTATCAAATGATGAGTAGGATTGGAAGTATAATACATAATTTTGCTAAATAAATCTATGAAGATGAATAGGTTGTATGAAAAAGATGCTCTAAAGTAGAATTAAGAGGATCTATCTCTTAAAAAAGCATTAGAGGAAGCAAATGCAAAGGTTCATCACTTGGAAGGATTGAAGAACTGCACGGTTGATAAGTTGACTACTGAGAGTCATAAATATGAATTGCTGAAAGACAATTTTGAGAAGTTTAAGTAAGAAGTTGAGACCTTGAAAACAGTGTTGAAGACTGTAAAGGCTGAATGAAAAACTTGACTGGCAAACTAAAGTTTACGTTGTTTGAGGTGGATTTTACAAAAGTGTCTCTAAATAAGATAAATACTAGTTCAAAAATTCTTAAAGACATCTTGTGTCTTCGGAAACTACTCAATGACAAATGCGGCCTTGGTTTCAATGATGGTGCATCTACTTCGAAGACGAAAGGTAAACCTACTTTTGTTAAAAGTTTTGCTTTTAATTCTATGGCATATGTTACTCCATATTCTGCACATATTAATTATGTTGGGAGTACTACAAAACAAAAAAAAAGAGTGTGTCACGTTCTACAATCATACCCACATGTCATCATTGTGGAATTAAATGACACATTCATCTCCATTGCAAGAAGTTGTAAGCTTTGCCAAAGTATAAGTAATGATGAAAATAATTGTCTGAACTAAAGGTCAAGACAAGAGCTATTTGGATCAGGAAGTTTGATTTGCCTAAAAAAGTTGCTCACACTGCTTTGAAAGATCAAATTACATGAGTGTGGATGGCTATCTGCAAAAAACCTTGATTAAGATGATCAAGCTCCCACTCTTGGTGTTGCTATGGGGATACAATTAAGGGCAAGTTACAATTGTGGGGGGGGGGGGGGGAGCTTTGCTAAAGTTTGATTAACAAATCTACTGCATGTTGATCATTAACATTGTTAATCATGGAAAAAAGGGAAATATAAGGCATTCAAGGGGAGTTGTTCGGAGTCAACATTCTAAAAGTTTAGAAACGAGTCAAGATGTTGAAAGTTCAGAAATTCAGAAATAAACAAAGACAATACAATCTACAAGTGTTGATGGGAAATTTTTACTTAGCTAAAAAATTCAATGTAATTTTGGGTTTTGTTTCAAGTAGATTAAATTGTATTGTTATAGGGAGTTTTGTCCATAAATTGCTAACAGGGGAGATTGTTAGAATTGTAATAGGATTTTGAGTTATTATGTCTTGTATTACAATTAAAAGTGTTAGCTAATTCATGGACTAGAGAAAGATTTAGTTCTAGTTAAAGTTGTATTTCTATTTATTTTAGATTATAAGTTTGAAAATGTTAAAGAGTCCAAGAAGAGAAAAATTGAAGTGTTTTTCTAAGGATAACGTGGATCTCACAAATCAAGCAAAATCAAGCTTTGGATATGGGCATGCGACCTACCGTTGGAAAGCTCATTTCGAGTTGATATCCGCGGATTCCAATAGTGTGTCAATCGGAGCTAAAACAACAGATTTATGACTTTGGAAAATTTGTAGAAATTGAGCTACCCAAAACTAGGAAATTGCCATTACGCAAAAATTACTTGCACAAAAACCTTTCTTTTTTAAAGTAGAGTTTCCTATTTTGTGCCAATTCTTTTCTTGGCTACTATTATTAGGCACGAAATTGGGGCTATAAAAATGGGTTCTCTTTCAACTCTAATGGTATGGAACACAGATCTCAATATTCTGAGTAAAAATTATATCTTGGAGATTATCTTCTTTAGAGCTTTAATTGGAGAGTTGAATGACTTAAGCTTTGTTTTAGATATCCTTATCTTCTACATTTCTTTGTAGAAGATTATCTTTTTTTTTATAGAAGATTTGAGGAGTCATGCATAACAACTAGAAGCTGTCTAGTTGATTAAACTTGTAGCATACTATGGCATACAGTTATTGTAGTGTGAAGCTTTATAAGAGGTTGGAGCTACAGTTTCATCGATGATCTGGAAGTTGCTTGTAACTACGTGATAATTTATAGTGCTTGTTTATTAGTCTAGTTCGGACTCATGGCTTTTTTCCATTTCGGTTTCCATGTAAAAATTGTGTTCTTGTATTCTGTGCTTTTGTGTTTGATTTAATTTTTATTGCATGATTTATTGTTTGTACATATATTATTGAGATTGATTGAGTTGATCCATTCTACTAGAGCTCCAAAAACTTTCAACCTATCCTTTTATTGGGTTGACAATGGATTGATGCATAACAATGGAAAAACAGCCACTCTAAAGTGGCATGTCCAATGAAAGAAAAAAAAAACCACATATTTCACCATATAAGAATCAAAACTTTCTTAGATTTAATTTAATTAAGGTTAAATTAAGGGCCTCAATCCTAATTAAATTGGCACAGATGTAATCATCCTTTCTATGTTGTCGCACTGATTTATTTCAAATGAGGTTAGATCCAAGGAAATTCTCATCAAGACAAAAATATAGGAGATTCATTAATTGCAGGAAAATTGATAAGTGGATTGGAGTCAAGTTGGTTGACTGAGATTTTATTAATTAAATATAAAGTCTAATAACTAAAGTGTGTTTTAAAATGGGCTTGGGCCAACTAATAACCACCTTACACCAGGAAGCCTGTTTGTAAGCCATGGACTTGTCTGCCTAAAGATCAAAATATTGTTTGAAATTTTTTTACTCTGTTAGAAAGGAATCAAATCCAGAAAGTTAAGTACTTTACCTGACCCAAGTGAATACGAGCCAACGGGAACCGTACTAGTGGTGCAGGAAGTTTACGACTTCAGTTAGGCTTGCATCTGATATGTTTAAATTATTTCTTTTGGGCCCTGTGGACTTCATATTGACTCATTGAGAATTGGATCGGACCATTATTGACCTGACTCGACCTGAATCTGTAATTTAGCCCACAAGAATCAAAACCATCAAGTAAAAGAACCGCAAACCTTTGTCAACTAGACCGCATAGCGCAGTGGATTAGCGCGTTTGACTTCGGATCAAAAGGTCGTGGGTTCGACTCCCACTGTGGTCGTGTGTTGTTATATTTTCCTTTTGCCCATCTTCTCTGGAATCCATATTTCTTTCATCAACTAATTTTTTTTTTCATCAACTAAATCCTGTGGCAGAATAGGGCCATCCCCTCTGCAGTCCCCCTCAATGTCTTTAGTTAAAAAAAAAAAAAATCAATCTAATGTGAGTAATTACGAAACATTCAAAATCCAGGCCATGCAAATATCATATCATGCTCTTTGGTAGGGGTGTTCATGGCCCAGGACGGGGCATATCTAGGTGTAACCTGACTTTAGAGAGAGGCACCTATACAGCTCAAGCCAGACAAAGGCTGTAACTTTCAGGCCCAAGTCCACCCATTTAGTTAATCCGTCTAGATCGAACCTTGCTTTGAATGAGTTTATTTACAGCCTTTATAGCAATCTTTTGGACAAATTATCAGCAATACATTACAAGCATTCCCAAAGTGGGGCTGGGAATTGTGATTTTGATCACATAATCCAAGTCCGGCCCAAGAAATCAATACGCCAAATTATATATCCAAGACTGGCCAATGAGCACAACTACTCACTGGGGAATAGTCATCCCTAGCCTGACTTGCCAACCTGAACATACCCTGTCATTCAGGGTGCAGGGGCCAGGTTGGAAGTTCTGGCTCGATAAGCAGGTCGGATTCGGGCTGACTCTGTTGTTGACGTTGAACTAGACAACCAAAACCAACACTATGACTGCAATCTGTTAATTACTGGTTTGGAGTTGAACCTATAAATGTTACAATGGACCCATGCAATGGGTAAAAGAAGGCAGGCCTTAGGCCCATCCATATTCATTCCAGTTTCCAATCATTTGGGAGATTTGTCAATCCTGCTTAATTGACTTAGGTTAATATGAAAATTTGTTACTTTTCTGTCCCTGCTATTTGGGTCGCAGCAATATCTATACCCCTAAATCAAATTATCTGCAAGATTACGTTCAAAGATTTCTTCTGTTAGTGGGCTAAAAACATGATTCACCTTGAAATGTTACTGACTTTTTTAATTGTCCGGTATCCCAAAAACAAATCCATCAAGTTTGGAATATGGCCCATCTTGAAATTGTAGATCTAAACCCCAGTCTCACCTATGAATTAAAAGGAATTATTGTTTTCCAATTACAATTCGGCATTTCAAGTAAACCTGCTAGCAATGATAAACTGTGTGCTCAAACCTGATCATTTAATAATCGGATTAGAAATGACAACCCGGACTCAGAATTTATCGGATTGGGATTGGGTCAGGGAAGGAACCCTCATCACAGACTGACAGATGAGTTCATAGACTGGGTTGGGTTGGTCTCACATATATCACGCCCAAGCCTGACATGGGCTGCTGCTGCCTTGCCTGAGCCCGTCCTTCCTCCAACGTGTGAGGCCCAAACCTAATCATTCTGTGAACCAAGCCCAAGTCCGATTAAAACCATCCCTCAAAAACAAAAAGGCTTTTAGTATCAGTCAAATATATACCACTCTTAAAATTTTGCAGACACATAAAATTGAGTTTTCTGCAATAAGCACCGAGTTCTGGTCATTTCTCTTGTTCGAATTGCATGGTTCCAAGATTTGGGCTTTATGGTTTTTGAAAGCCCAATTCAAATATTGATGCGTAATAATTACACATATGATTCATTTACGTATGTACGTAGCTGATAGTAAACTCTAAACGGACAATATACAAGATTTTAAACCCAAGCTGGACCCAAGTACTAAACCTGAGGTTCATGTGGGTTGGCCCATAATGCCCCTTCGAAATGATCAGAAACCGAAAAGTGGGGTCGGTCTGGCCTCAGCGATGTGGCCCACCACATAAACGGCCACGGATTATCTAAAGATGCTCAGTTCCCATTCTCCCACACAGCTATGTCTTCACCTCGCATTGAGCAGAAAATCTGCAATCTCTTGCAAGATTGCAACTTCAAACAACTGAAACAGATCCATAGCTTCATCATCACCAACTCCCTCACCCGAACCATCGAAATCTCCTCCAAATTCCTCCGCAGGACCACCGAATTCGGCCGCATGGACTACTCCGAGCTCGTCTTCTCCAGCATTCGAGCCAAATGCCACCCAGAAATCTTCCTCTGGAACAGCATGCTACGAGGTTATGCCCACAACGGCCCATCCGAGAAATGCATCCACCTGTTCGATAAAATGTCTGACAGAGGACTCGAACCCAATAGGTACACCTACCCTTATGTTCTGAAGGCGTGTTTGGATCTTGGTAGTGAAAGATATGGAAAGAAGATACATTGTAGGATTTTGAAAACTGGGTTTGGTTCGGTTTCTTCTGTTTGTAATTCAGTTTTTGATTTCTATGTGAAGATTGAAAGTTTTGGCAAGTTTGAGGAACTGGGTCATGCTAGAATTGGGAAGTTGAGTGACGCAATGAAGATTTTCAATGAGATGACTGTGAAACCGGTAGAATTGTGCAACCGGATGGTCTCTGGGTTTGTGGATATTGGCGAGGTGGGATATGCGAGGCGGTTGTTCGATGAAATGCCTGAGAGAGATACGGTCTCCTGGAATTCAATGATTTCCGGGTATGCAAAAGTTGGGGATGTAAAGAGCGCTCAAGACTTGTTTAGACGAATGCCGGAGAAGAATGTTGTATCATGGACATCAATGATTGGTGTGTTTGCCAATTCAGGAGACTTTGAAGCAGCAAGAAGAATTTTTGATGTAATGCCTGAAAGAAATGTGGTTTCTTGGAATTGCATGATTTCAAAGTATGCCCAACGTGAGAAGTTCAAAGAAGCATTAGATCTCTTTGTTCAGATGCATTTGGAAGGCGTGGTTTCAGATGGGTTTACGCTCGTGTCGGCTCTTTCAGCCTGTGCCCATTTGGGGGCTCTGGAGTTTGGGAAATGGATACACTTCCATTTGATAAGAGATGAGATTCACTTGGGAGCAATAGTAGGGACTGCTGTAATAGAAATGTATGCCAAGTGTGGAGATATTGATAAAGCATTAGTCCTTTTCATTAAAATGTATGAGAAGGATGTCTTCTGTTGGAATGTAATGATAAAATCGGTAGCGATACATGGAAGGTTCAAAGACGCAATTGACTTATTCTCAACAATGCTAAATAATGGATTTAAACCAAATGATTTCACATTTACTAGCGCTCTGTTTGCTTGTAACCATGGAGGTTTGGTTGATGAAGGTGGGAAGATTTTCGATAGCATGAAGAGAGATTTTGGTATTGATCCGAAGATAGAACATTATGGGTGCTTCATTGACTTGCTTGGCCGAAATGGCCGGCTTGAAGAAGCTCATTTGCTAGCAAGGGAAATGCCTTTTGAGCCTGACATTGCTGTGTGGGGAGCTTTGCTTGGAGGTTGTAGAGTGAGAAGAGACACTGAATTGGCTGAGAAAGTGATGGATAAGATAGTAGAGTTGAGAAGCAATGAATCAGGAGTTTATGTCCTTCTGTCAAATATCTATGCATTGGGTGGCCAATGGCCTGAGGTCCAAAGAGCAAGGGAGAAGATGGAAGACGAGAGGATATGGAAGAAGGCTGGATGGAGTAGTGTTCTTGAGGCTGATTCTGGAAGTTAAAGTAATCTTCTTGGAGAAACATTAAACCATACTAGAAGGATTATGGACAAATCAAGGGTATTTTTCCTCCTTGGGTTCTGATATTTTGGAGTGTCATCCAGTGTTCTAGTCATTCAACTGATGGCTCCATCTTCGTTGGGCTATGCCTACAACCTCCCTGGTGGGACTGACTATCCAAAGTAGCCTGCAAATAGAAGATTGCAGTTGATTGTAAAGAAGGCTTAGTATTGGAGGATTGTAAAGAAGGCTTAGTATTGGAGGATAGGATCATCCTTATGGACTGTTTTGGGAGCATGGGTATTGATGAGACCTTTAAGATCACCAGAGCACAATCTGAAGACTCAAGTATTATGGTCCCCAGTGTTGTGTTAAACAATAAACAGGATGTTGTAGCCCATCAGATCCTTATGCTGTTTCAATCCAAAGAAGCACCCTACCTGCAGGACACTGTTTTCATTCTCAAACATTGATTCTTTAGCAATTAAAATTAATGGATTTGAGATGTTCCTCCAAGGTTCGCGTCTCATGCCTTTGGTTTCTTTCACAGATAACAAGGAAGCAAGGAGGATTAAGCTATCATATTGATGTTATATCAATGCCATTGAAACTCTGCGGTTAAGCATACTCATCCAAGAATAGTACTAAAATGGGATATTTGACCTCTTGACAAATTCTGCGGTTGCACTTCTTTTCCCTACAATCCACCGAAGGAGGTTGGACTTTAAAATAGTAAACTCATATTGGATTCATTGAAGGCTGGAATTTGATTTTCAAGCATCTTGTTGTATTGATCTGTATTTAGATTCTCTTTTTCATTTTTTATTCGTATTTGAAAAAAGCCTTCTATTTCTTAAAAAGAAGGAAAAAGTATAAAGACTTTATGTGACAATGTGGTTCATTCTTACTTCTTTAAGTTTCTCTAGTAGTCCAATGACTTTCCTTGCATTCTACTAAATATGTGATTAATTTTTGGGCCCATTTGGATCATTGTAAATTGATCCACGTAACTCAGTTTACATGTAAATCAGGGTACATGCCTTCCGATGACTGAGCTTCCTGCAACTGGCAGTTGATATGTTATTTTCCAAAACTATGCTGTTACCCCTAGTTAGATTTACAGGTAAACTGAGTGCAGGGCCAATGAGTTCCAACGATCCAAACTGATTTACAGGTAAACTGATTGCAGGGCAACTGAGTTCCACGGATCCAAACTGACTGTCACCTGATCAGACTTCTCACACTTGTTTTAAGATTGATGGAAGCATGCTTAGTGCATCATTCAGTGTAACTCGAGGGAGAGCACTTTTAATGCCTGCAGTGATCACATTTCCTAATCTACTCATTCCCAGAATGCCATGATCCTTGATGGACATGTCCCATGGCCATTCAACATTAGGTGGGAACCGTAGTTTAGTGTTTTCACCATATAATGGTGCTCCTCATATTGGATTCTGGACCGCCCACAGCTGGCAATGGTGGGGAACTCCTGTGATATCCAGCCCCACCCTACAAACGGTCAAGCCAGATTTTTGAGCTACTGAATAGTTGAACTTACCCCCATGACTGGTTAATTAATTCATCATTGTAAGCCCACCTGACCCATTCAGTTGGCCACCTGATTAACTGTTTGAATCTCACAAGAGTTGATTATGTAGGGGACCTGCAAAGGTTTTTACTAGGGTGTCAATGGGGCTCCCTGGCCCGGTCCTATAAATTCCTGCAAACTGAGCTTAGTTTAGAACAAAATTTCTGCAAGTCGGGCCATCTTATTTTTCATATCATATAAAATATATATTTATATAAATATATTAACATATTGTTGATTACTAAAATAACTCCATTTTACTTTATCAATTGTCATATGAAGCTAATTGTATTGAGGATTGGGCTCTACTCGATTGGGAATATTGAAAGGTATTTTCGCTGCCTCTACTAACCCCTCGAGGTTTTGGTTGAAATAATTATTTGAATAAATTTAAAATAGTATTATAGTTAACTAGTCATACGTTTGAATTCTAGGAGGAACACCTCAATATTTTAGTAGGAACGGCCTTTACAGTAGTGAAGAGATTCCAAACTAGTGTAAATAAGGTAGATATGATGAAAGGAGACTTGTGTTTGTATCATGAGTTGGATCATTTGTTTGGCCTGTTTTCTCCCTATGGTTTTTCTGAAAACAAAAAAGTATAACAAATTGTGAAAATGGAGATCTTTCATGGTTTCTAGGGTGGGTTAGATTCATAAAAATTATTAATTATAATATGATGAATGGTTGAAATTTCCTGTATTGATTTTTGTGTTCACAAGGAACCGACCCACTTGTTGGAATTGATGGCCTAAGAAACTGTCACAAAGACCACTAAACACTCCAGACTGATACTTACAGGAATTAGGTATTTTTTCTGACGTAGGAGTATCTATATACTCTGTATTACTTGTTGTGACTTATGCATGGATTTAAGCACATAGATGAGAGAAGAACACACCACACACATAGATGAGCACAGGAGAGTTATCTGGTTCGGCTTGAGCCAACTTTTACGGAAGAAGACGGAACGAATATCACTATGAGGAATGAACTACAAGAGGAAGGTTACTCTCACTCTCAACCCCATGCCCAGCTACACCCAAGCCTCACTCTGATCGCCTTCCACTCTCAACCTAAGCAACAGAGCATTCCATTTATAGACTCCATCACTAGTATGGAAGTCCACATCTTTGGCTACCTACAGGTGTTGCAGTGCGGCCGTAGTGCAGTTACAACTAGGGCGGTTACTGCGGTTACAACTAGAGCAGCTACAGTTCTGCAAATGGGGCTGTAGCTCTGTAATGGCTCCATTGAGCCACACAATTAATGTTACTGTTATCGTAGCAAACTATGGGCTACTTGAGGGGTGATTTTTCATACAAGTGAAGAAGAAAATAGCTTTCTGTAGGACCGTTGCCAGATGCTACTGCTAGTCTCGCGACGGAGAGAGGGGAAGCTCGTGGAACTTTGTATTTCTGGTGAAAGAAGAACCTGTTTGGCTGTCTATTGGAAGAGGGCAAGTTTATTTTACTAACTGACGATCAAAATATGTCGAACCCAATAGACAAAAAAAAGACTTTTATACGACAAGGCAAACAGGGGAAAAAACTAAAAAAGAAACGTGAGATGCCCTAGTGGCAAGATTGTCATATCTCATAGCTGTCCAACTATCGATCCCTAGACAGGTAAGCTATATCAAGAGTTGTATGCCGCTCACTCATCTAGCAAATATATAAATAATTAATAAATATATGCAATTTTGCTTATTGTATTGAATTGTAGGTTGGAAATCCAAATAAATTAAGAGGGTTATGTCCAAATTGACACTCGGTGCTCAATGATAGTGTAAAAGTAAAAATAAAAATAAAAATAAAAATTAATTTTCACATTTTCAAGCTATGGGCTTTGCCCTAACCCAGTTTTAACTAATGAAAGTAAGATAGGGGCCAAGATAGAGCAGACCCTCATAAATGCTTCGGTCCAACCTTGGGCTCAGGCCGCATATAAAGAGGATAGGATAAGAACAACCCCAAGGTTAGCCTTGGACAGCCCTGTTTTTCACATACATGGGGTGGTAAGTAACCTCAAGTACTCACTCCTCGTTGGGAGGATGAGACAACTTAGTGTGCATCCATTCTAGAGGTCCCACTCCTCAGATTTGCATTACCCCATAGGCCTTTTTTTTTTTGTGTGTGCGTGTCTGTTGTTGTTGTTGTTGTTATTTTCCTTTTTTCTCCTCACTTTTTCAAGTGTATTATCAATTGAGATCTCAAAATGATTAACACTCAGTCTGAATTCTACATGGACCCGAATGAACTTGAACCCCAGGTAACCTGCTGAGCTCATCCTTGTCAGAGAGTTCTGTGACTTGTGACAGCTCTCATGAGGCCCCTACTTGGGTGGTGGATTCCACTTGTGACTCGTGAGGGATGCCAGATGGAAAGCGCGGTACTTAGAAAAGTTTAGGCTTTTTTTTTAAAAAGAAAATGAAAAAATCCTTGCAGCTGAAGAGGCTGTTAGATCATTCTTGTTCAAACCGGCCTGAATAGAAGAAGATAAATTCTAATCTCTTTAAGATGGTTTTGAAATTTTCAAGGAGCATCCCTATTCCTCGAAACCTAAGATATAGCATTAGACGAATCACTTTTCGAAACCTAAGATATTGCATTAGACTAATCACTTTTTACAGTCAACCTCCAACTAATTATATGAACTGGAAGTAACCCTCCAATACCCACTGGGCCATGATTGCCTAGCCCCTCAACTGGGATTCCAATAGAGACACAACTCAACTCACACATGTGAGATAATTGGGACTCGAACATGTGAGGATATGTACACAACTCATACATGCGAGGTAAAGCAATGCTCTCAATTGAAAGTAATATTATCAAGAGTAAAAGATAAGAAAGATAATAGTCTTATGTGTATGATAGTTAAAATTATTGATAGTAAAAGATAATTTTTTTTCATGACTTAGGGTATTCTTCGCTAGCCCATCCTTCGGATATTTGGCCTCTAGCCTGGAAGTTATTTAATTCTTATGAGCAATGACTATTTCCTAGAAAGTATATATATGGCCACACACATGACATTTAGATAACGCAAGGGGCGGGAGTCAAACTTAAGACCTTAGGGACCAAACCGAAGGCTCAAACTAACCAAGCCATCGCCTTGATGGTATTGTGAAAAAAATATTATCAATATTGAAAGAATATTTATCAAGTTTACGAGTATCGTCAAATTAGTTGTGCCAATTTATGGAGCATAGCAGGTGAGGGAGATCGGATTATAGGTGGATCCCACATGGTTGGAGCTAATGATAAGATGGTGACCTATGTAGCTCACTTGATCATTAACATCTTTGTGTATATTTGCATAATAAACATGTGATTTCACTATCCAGGCACAAATTGAGTACATGAGGGTGCAGCCAGAACTCGACCAAAAACTTCATTTAGGTGGTGTTTGGCATCTCTTATTTTTGCCCTTTATTTTCTTAAATCTGTTTGAAAAAGATTTTCGATTTTTTGGTAACTCATTTTGCAATGTCTATTTGGATTGGCATTTAAAACATTTTAGACATTTTATCTCTATTTGAGGCAGCTGGAAAAAGGGCCACAATCGAAATAGACATAAACGTCTATCGCGCCAAGACATGCACTGCTACAGTAAAACGAACGTCCCATTGGGAGGTCTGTTTTCTTCAATTTTTTTGAAGTCCCAGGCCCCTAAATCATGATCTGAACCATCAGATCTATTCAAATTGTCCAAAACAGCTATCTCACAAAATTTTAGCCATTGGATGATCTCCAATCAAAAGATATTTACAAAAACAAATTGACAATTGGATCTCTTTCTTTTTTTTTTTTTTTTTTTGTAAATTATGGACCCCAAATAGAAGATCCAAACTGTTAAAACTTTTTAGAATGCCAAACACAGGTATGGGTCAAATGTCAAAGCTTAACTCCTTGTAAATCTCAAAAAGTTTTCAAAAAACTCTCAACGGTTGATGTACCAAGACTAAACTATTGGGCTTTGGATTAGACCATTGGCAGTCTAATTTTGCTTTTTTTTTTTCTTAAAGTTTTCGGGACAATAAGACATGATTTAAGCTGTAGGAAATGCTCAAAAGGTCAAACACTGGTGTTGTGTTAAATTTTGACCGTTGGATGATCACCATTGTCAAGATATTTGTGAAAAAACGTAAACCAATGGATATTATTTTTTAGATATTGTGGGACCAAAATATAAGATCCAAATCGTTAAATTTCTTTGAGAAGCCAAACATAACAATGAAGTCAAATCTCAAAGCTTAATCTATTGTGGATCTTGACAAATATAAGAAAAACTTTCAACCGGTGACTTAAAAACGGCTGTTTCAATCAGATTCTGTGTGTTCCCAAAATGGATAATTTTTAAAATATCTATTTCAAGTAGAACCATTTGAAATAGATCTGTTTCAACAAATAAGACTCCCCAAACATGGCTTCAAAGTTCAGACCTGACCCAAGCTCAAACGTGGGCCTGAACCATAACAACGAAAACCAAATTGCATTTTTATGTAGGCCGAGACATTTGGGCCTGGGTTTGGCCCTGCCCAATTTGCACCCCTGTCTCCCATTAGTGACTGGTCACAATCCGTGTTCCACTTAATGATTAGGAGCACACGACAGTTCAGACATCTTGGCTAGGCATCCTGCACACCACCAAAAATCTGTGGTGTTAATAACTTGGGCACCCGATCTGTTTTCATATGCCTGTTGTCTTTCTCTGTCTGCATGATTTCTTTCAGCCCTTTTCACTTCAGGGCCACATGGTAGAATACGCTTTGGATATTTCTTTTTAAGCCAGCTTTATCCTTTATTCTTGCAAGGGAGACATGATGATGTATCATGGGAAATACTAAGAAGGTTCAGACCACCGTGGATCTCATGCCACTCTACTCCACAGGCACATGACGCTTTCCTAAAGGCTGCTCTGTCTTCTCTCTTTCTTTTCTGGATGTGGATAGTCCTTTTGGTTCAGGTGGACAATCCAATCGATAGATTTGGACCCGTGCTAGAACACTCTACTCAAGTCACTCAGACTCTTTACCAAAAAAAAAATAACTCACTTTGACTCTGCCGAAGCTGTGGGTCACTGAGTCAACTAGGTTTGAGTCTACAAAAAATTCAGCTTGACTATCCAAAGTTACTGAACTCAACGCCTTTCAATAAACTCAGGCAGGTCGGATATCTGAACTATCATATATGTATAGTTATCTACCAGATTAACCAACCCTGAGTGCGCGACCCAGGCATGATCAAACCAAGTCATGTGACTCATTTCACATGGGCTAGGGTTAACTGCCAACCCAACCTCGACCTAGTTTTGTGATTCATACAAGTCCACCAATTGCATGAGTACTGCCAACCCATCTTGAACCTGGCTTGTTAATTAGTATCAGGATGATGCTTTTGGCTTCTAAACTAAGTTCAAATGGATATTTTCAACTTGATTTTTTAAAAATTAACCACATCGTGCCTGTCGTCACTGATCTAACCCAACACCAACTCTAACAGGGACCCCTCTTTTAATGGAATTGGACTAAACACCTTTGTCAATTATATGGTACATATCTTTCATGGAGTCCCACATGCCTATAGTAGTCGTAACAACACATTGCACTTTTGTCACTCTTATGGTGCATATGTTTCTTATTCAACTATTTCCACTGGAAGTCAGTACTCTATTTTGGGCTAGACAGTCTATTTCAGTCCTAATAAAGGATCGTCTTGGCAGCTATTGAACTGGATTGGGCCTGAGTGGGATAGGCTAAGATCAGGCCCACGCTAGCTAGCCCATGAGTAGTGCTAATCATTAGCTGAATTTGATTGAGCTCATGGTCCAACAATCTATATATCCAAAGTTCAGTTTGTTTACCTCCGTTTTAGCATTTGTTTATTTAATAATTTCCACTCTGTATGCATGGTTTTAGAACAAGGTTTAGAAGACTATGAGTCAAAGCCAAAACCTTTATGAATTGGTCAATGAACATGTATTGCAGTGATATAGAGGTTTGTTTCAGCCTCCTTAACTAGAACAAACAAATTCTAAGAATAATAATAAAATCAAAAGTGAAAACCTCTTCAGTTTTTTAATACTTAGAGATTCTTTCAGATGTAAATGAAATAGAATTACAAGGGTGGTAAAATTGGAATTTGATGACATTTTAACTTTTGGACTAAACAGATGAGAAATCTGTATTGGTCATAGCAGAAACTTTTATGAAGTCAGTCATGGTTAATAACCACTAAATTGAAATTCCTTAAAACTTTTATTTAGGTATCCATTATTGTGTCTCATTAACCACTAAGAGGGTAGTACTTATATCTTAGAATGGTCTACTATCCATTTGTACTAGATTTATTATTTTACTTCCTCTTATGTCATCTCATTCAACTTTTCTCTTTATTAAGTATTAATGATGCTCAATAAAATGATGCTGTCCATATTATCTCAACCAAATTGAAAGATCTCTAAATGATAGCTTAATAATAAGGTAAAAAACGGCTTTCTTTATAATTTGGGAGATTGGTATATAAATAAACCAAGTGGAATAAAGGAACTATAAGAGATGGTAATGATAGAAATGTCAAAAGCTAATGCTATTAGATGAAGTGATTCAGGGGCCCTTACATATGAAAGTTGAGAAGGAAAAAGGGACCATTCCTTAGTTACTTTTATGCATGTTCCATGCTAATATGATTACAAGCATGATCTTTGGCTTTCTATAGAATTTCAAGCTAGTACCTTCAGCAAATTAAATGGTTGGTTTATCATCCTAGCTAGGCACTCCAGATTGGTGGATTTTGTTGTAGGATCTTAGACCATCCACCTAATAGAAGATGATTTCTTGATTGATTATGGGAAGGGTAGTTGTGTAAATGGAGTCCATCTGATCCCTAATTTTACATTTCAATAGACATATGAGTAAATAAAAAAGATCAGTTCTAAGTCTAGATTATAAGTTCCATGATGTCATTTTCAAAATTGGTGCACAAATAAATCAAGCTAAAGAGGCAATGATTGATGGCATGATGCAAATTAGGAGGGTGTATGGCATTTTTAGACTAGAAGATATCGTGACACTACTGAGGGCACTCAATTTGTCTAGTGTTACATTTTAAGCCCAACAGGTCAAAATCACACAGAGCAAGTTAAAGACGGTATGGATTGACCGATCAGAAAAAAAAGGTATGGATTGGCCCATGTGAATAAAGTGCTTTATTTTTTTTAAGTCAAAGCAATGTAAGATGGGGACAAATAAATGCTTGGACCATTTTTTATTAGGTAAAAAATGAGCCACTCATTTCGTACGGGGATGATTAAGTGGTTAAATTAGTAAAAGGCTTTTAGATATTAGTTTTTCTGGTGGAACCTTGTACAATTGTACTAAACTAGATGGGTCATGGTTTAAACAATTGCCTAATTTGGTTGTGTTTTGTTCTATGATATAGTTTGTTGTGGTGCAAGGGCTGTCAAAAGAATGAGACTCACCTCTTGCAAAGAAGCTGAGACGAAGGGGATCAAATGTAAATTATCATTCTCTAGATGGTTGGACTGTTGGAGGATGTTGATGCTATAAATGGGAAAAAGTAGTAGAGTTTACATGATTTGGTTTTAGATACTTTGAAAAGCGCAAGTGACTTTGGTTGTATTGAATTTCCCTAAAAGGTTAAATAGGGCTGCTCGAGGGTGACATTATTGGTAGTGTGTTTTATCTTGACAATGTCAGTTTAGTTTGATGTTTTCCTACATTGGTTATGTTTATACCTTCCTAGGTTTTTGTAATCTCTTTTTATGTTTTGCTTGAATAAAGCTCTATCTTATATCAAATAAATAAATAAATAAAATGCATAAAAATGCTCCCTGGAAATAATAATATAAAGTTGGCCTCAATTTTCTTTTTCGATCCAAGAATGATTCTAAAAGTCACATTAAGAACATAGATTTTTTACAACTTGTGGTTTCTTAGTTGGCTGGCAATTCTGAATGACACCTACAGGCTCTGTGGGCACACTACTTTTTTCATTGTATGAGCTCCTCTTCCCACATGTATAGGCTACGTTGAGTCCTACCCAAACAATTTGATAGGGTTGACATTATGTTGGTACAATATTCAAATACTTTAATCTGGATTATTTTATATATATATATAGCAAATTTTAGAACATCAATAGATGAAACAAGTTTGAGTTGGAATCGAGATTCTATGAGGCTTTTGACCCATGACCGTGAGTGGATCGGTCACGATCGCCACGTCACCATTAAAGGAGTTGGTCTTGGACGGGACACTAGTGCCCACATGAATGGAATCAAGATTAATTATACGAGGCTTTTCCTTACGTTGAATGTGAGTGGACCAATTATAGCTCGCCATGTCAACCACAGGGGCACTCTCACTTAGCGTGTGGTAAACCTCAAATGATTCAGACTTACATTAATGACATGTATCTCCTCAGTGGCATGGTCACTGTCATTGGCCTGCTCACGGTCATCACAAAAAACCTGGACTCCTTGACTTATCAAAAAAATATATATATATTGTGGCCCCACTAAGCGGGGTGCACTTTTAATGACCGTCCCTTCTGCTCCTCTTCCGGCTTTCCCCATTATTTCGAAACTACCTCTGGAGCAACCCAATAAATGTGGTGGGAGAACGTAGTGATCTGTCAAAGGTCCAAGTATTTATCTCACAGGTCACACATCTCTCTCATAAAAATATATCTTAGAAGAGAGGGATTTTATGAAAACAACCAGCTTTTTTTTTTTTTTACTGATAACTACCTCAATTAGACTAACAATCTCAATTAACTATAATAAAACAATCAACACATTGATAAAATTTGATATATTTTGTCATAGAAGTACAAAAATACTCTTAGATATAGAATTGTTTTTTATTAACCAAAAAAAAAAAAGACCATTAGATCTGGTTTAATTTATTCTTTTATAATATTTGTTTTTGTTCATGTTGGTTAATTTTTCAGAAATCAGTCTGACTGACGATCCAGGTGGTTGCATTGAGATTGTGAGGTGTAATAAGGTTCATTTCCCAAGACTTCTTCCCCACATCTGTATTAAGAAAAGACTAGATGGTATAATCTGTAAAATAGTCTAAAAAAGAAACACAGACCAACGAAAAGCGGGGCTCCACCTCTAGATAAGATTCTATGCATCTGGTTCCCCTCCTAACATGGGTTTGTTTCCTTTTGGACTAAAGAAGCTGAGGTGATGACCCTTTGGCTATGTTGGGATCCACATAGGGGAGGAAGAAGGACCAGTTTCCAGTTAGTTGATGGATTGCCTGCCAAGGTGGGCAATGCCCCTTTTATGTGTGTGTGTGCATGGTCTTTACTCTTCCCTTTTGTTACTATAGTCTTTGATGAAAGGAGGAAAATGAGAAACTTTTGTATGGAGATGGCTGCACCCTGAAGCTTTAATCCACGTGTAGTTAATGATTTATCTGTGGTTAAGGCTCCCACCTTACTATACCTCACGGGCCGGGTAAAAAAGAGAGAGAGAGGGAGAGAGAGAGCTCCTTTAAAGCCAAGTAAAGGAGGTGGGTAACCACCTCACGGATCAGTCCTCACTACTCACCCTCTGGTGGGACACACCATCATCCTCTTGGTGAGTGTCGCTGCACACCACATCAGCATCGCTTGCACGAGAAGCTCACTTAAGAGGACCGAAATATCTAAACCAAGCACCCTCTTTTTGTTGGAAATTTATACTAGAAGCATATTTATATATATATATATATTGACTGATTTACTCATTAGTAAAGTTTGTGTTTTCATCTTAATGAGAATTTGTATGGGCAAATGGTTGCATTATTATTTATTATGCATAAGTGTGCTTCTTATTCTATAAAGTAGATAAGTTGGTGTTTAGAGTTCAGTTTACGCATGAAAGACTTATTTATCGGTTCTTATAGAATATAAGTTATTATTGTTCACAATGTAGATGAAATTAGATAAACCATCGGTATGATTGTAGCATGATTTTTTAGTAAGCTTATCTTGGCTGCGGGAAACAATATAGTTTCGATTCGTTATGCTAGTGCACTTTGTGTGTATTGAACATGACTGTTTTTGGGTTTATTGTCTTTATACTGACTATATAAGACGATTAACATCCAAATTGCTATTATGAGTGCTTATATTCTTAATCCGATATAAATAATAGATACATACATTTAGTGTTTGGTATTTTGATTTACAAAGGAGTAAGACATTTTATGGGTCAATAATTTCAGTAAATTAGATGATTACACTACGTATATAGTGCATATTAGTTTATTGGCGGCATCCACGTCTCGTAATTGGAATTGATGATATTCTCTTGATGAAGCTTATAAGTTTTGATTATGTCAAACCCTGCAGGTGGACTTTATGTCTGACATATCAAATAATTTAAGTGTTAGGTCTTAAGGAGTTATAAAGATACGGATATCTGAAATCTTAACGTGGGGAGATTAATAAGCATTTAATAACAAGAAGCTCGAAATATTTTTTTGAAAATAAGAACAGGAGTGTAATTATAATTCTCTAGTGGACTGAATTGTAATTTATGGATCTAGGATTTTAATTTGTGTCGAATTAGGGTTTTCTGTTTCCATAAAAGCCTATTCCTTATTTCCTTCTTAAGGCTCTTATTGTAGCCTATAAATAGGCGCTATTGCCCTCTAGAAAAAACATATAAGAGAAATCTCATTTTTTAGAGCAACGAGAATTCGCAGAAGAGGCCCACACTCTGGTGCGAGTTCGAGCATAGAGGAATACAGTAGAAAGTTTTAAGATTTTCGAGTTGCTGCAAGATTGAGATCAAATCAGAGAGATCTCACAGGTATAGTTCTTGAATCTTTATCATCTAAAGTTATTTCCACAGTAATTTATGCGCAATATCTAGGGATCTTGCACTACAACAAAAATCATTTTTTGTGACGCAACTATTTGTCGCAAAAACTCACAAACTCGTCGCCAAATGCATTCTGCGACGACGTCAAATTCGTCGCCATAACGTCGCCTATTAAGCGCCAGTGAATAGTTTTACCGACGAGTACACTTACGCGTCGCCAAATATTAATTTTCTGAGACAAATAATATCATCGGTAAAAAGAAACGTTTTGTCGCCAAATGTCTCTAAGTTGTCACGAAAGAACTGATAAAAAATGGTGAAATGAGATTTTGGTGACAAAATGAAGTCGTCGCTAAATTTTTTTTCGACAAAATTATATCGTCGCTAAATAGTGTATAAATTGCCATGAGATATAATAGGCGACAAATTAGTTTCGTCGCAAATAGTTTGTAGACACTGTGCTACAAATTAGTTTTGTCGCCCAATATCAAACCTTACCACAAATTCTCTTAGGCTACAAATTATTTATGTCAGAGATAATATACCGAAAAATATTTATTCATGTTAGGCGACAAATAAAATTCATCACTAAAACAAATATATTAATTTGATAAATCATTGCCTGCCACCTCAAAAGCCTCTTGTATTTTGAATATAATAAAACCTGCCCATTCAACTAAAATAAAATGTACAAAAACACCTGCCCATTTAACAAAAATAAAATGTACAGTAAAACATGCCCATTCATGAACTCAAATAAAATGCACAGTAAAACTTGTCCATTCAACTCAAATAAAATGTATAATAAAACCTGCCAATTCAACTATAATAAAATGTTCAATAAATTTTGCTCATTTAACTAAAATAAAATGTACAAAACCTACCCATTCAACATAGTATAAAACATATAACTATCAAATCCAGCCAACAAATTTAGCCACATTGTCATTACTAATTCAAGTAAAAATGTGGCATTCAAAATGGTGTAAGTACAATATTTTTCTGAGAAACAAAATGATCTTCAAGCAAAATAAAAGCTTGTAGTTCCAATCTGTGGCAAAAAAAAAATGTTAGGAATTAAACGTGGAAATTAAAAGCAAAGTAAGTGAGACAAAATAAAGGCCTGTAAAAATAATAGCATGCAAATAAGGCAAGCATGTACAAAAACATCTAATTTAGTTTATATGGTTAAATACATATAGACCTCCCGCAAGGTTACACTTCCTAAAAGGCTTTTTTTGGATTCTATCTTGCATACCAGCATGCAAGCATGTTTGCTGGCCTGATCATAATATGGACCTTTCAAAATCATGAGCCACTTTCCTATTGAGATGAAGTTTCCTTCCTGTGGGCTTCCTATTGCAAAACTTTTTTAGCTTCAAGCAACACTACATTGTTGGTTATTTAAAATTTCCATTTCAGGAGGTTATCTCTTCACAAAAGCCAAGAGCTTAATGTTTGAACATAGTATTTTTCCCTCTATTTTTCATGCAGAGGCTAACATTGCATCAATTTAAAACACCCATTGTTCATGTTTGAACGATATGACATCACTATGCAATCCCCAGTGTACAATTGTCTTTCTCATCAACGTACTTGTGTATCATACCTTACTATATAGGTGTCATAAAAAAAAAAGGCATCACCATGCAATCCCCAATGTACAATTTTCTTTCTCATCAACGTACTTGTATAAAATAATACCTTCCTGTATAGGTTTGATAAAAAAAATGGCAAGAAGGGTAATGTTAGCATGAAGTATGAAGGTATGGTGTTCTGGAGTAATATTGTAACACTCCATTGAAGAGCTTTTCATGTCCATGCAATGATTAATCTGTAAATAGAAAGTCAGCAATTTTCTTAACAACTGAAGAGTAATGAAAATGGGACAAGCTATTTTATGGTTCATAATGTCTCAATGAAGATATTAAATCATGAAAATGCCCATGAATATCAAATTTGAACAGATGTTATTACCTCATCATCAATCTTTTGTGCTCCTCTTGAAAGAAGGGTCGAAGCTTGAAAGGCTTGTTTAAATTAGAATACCTCTAGACATGAACAAAAGATTAGGACACCTTTACATTCTTTTTCTTTTTTTGGAAAATTTGCACACCTTTCGATTCTCAACAACTGAAGAGTGTTCAAGCCTTGAACCCTCTGTGACAGACGTTAGACCAGGACAATTCCAAATGGTTTTAGAGGTGAGGAGTTGGTTTTCAAGTTCCATTGGCAAAGAGCTGAGTTTGGGACAGTCTTTAAGTTTGAAAGATTGGAGAAGCTTGAGGTTTTGCAGCATTCCTTGAGGTAGGGATATCATCTCCGGGAATCCACCAATGTGTAGTGATGAAAGTGAAGCGAAGTTCTCAACGGAACTTAACAACAACTCATTGCTTTCCTTTAACACCATTTTTTGGAGGGATGGAATGTGTGGCATGGTCCTCAGCTTTGGGCATTTTCTGATGATCAAATTGGCAAGACAAGGGAATAGTTCCTTTTTGTCCCAGCTCAGCCATTCTTCCAAATTAGGCAATTCTTCTAATGTGAATTCTTTCAATGATGGAAATGGAATTCTCGACATGTCATCACCATAGAATTCACTGTTAATGTTCTTCAAAGCATCCATTCCTTCGATGAAAAGAACCTTGAGGAAGGGTAGTTTCCCAAGATATTTGGGAGACGCTTGATATTTCTACATTTGACTATTGAGATTTCAACAAGATTTGGGATGGAAGAACTTTTCATCCAACAAGGGATTTCAACACCACAATAGCCTCTTAATTGAAACATTTTCAGATTTTCATGGGGTTGAAGGGCTGCTAAAACCTCCTCATCATTTCTTACTAAGTCAGCTCTGTCTTCTTCCTTCCAAGATAACTGCAAGGACTGAAGGTTCCCCTTGTAAGCTAAGTTGGCATGCCCAGCATCTATTTCAGCACTTACATTTTCAAGTCGTCTTATATCTAGTTCTCCTCTAAGGTCCAAGCCTTGTAACTCTCCTATGTGAGATCCCCTAGTCTTTCCCACAATGAAATCAGTTAGTGTTTGAAGGCAAGTTAATTTCCCAAATTGCATAGGCATGTGAGACAGTAGATTGCATCTGTTGATGTTGATATATCTGAGGCTGCTGATCTTGCTCAGCCTTTCTGGTAATTTTAGAAGGTTCCACAACATTCAAGTAAAAGAGTTTGCAAGTTTTGAAGGGTGTTAAAGGGTTCAGGTAAGTAGCTAATCGAAGTGTAAGAAAGGTCAAGATATCTTATGTGCTTCAAGTTAGCTATTGAAATTGGCAAAACTGTAATATTAGTGTAGCTCAGCACTAACACTCTCAAGAATCTAAAATTTCTAATTTTTGGAGAAATTCTGTTTGATACATATTGTGCACTAGGTGGCAGTAGAAGGAATGTACACACCGATTGGGCTCTATACAAACTTGAAGGAATCTCTATTAGTGGTCTTCCATCACAACCTCATTTATGCAATGTATTCTTTCATTTGAAACCTGACATGGTATTATAGCCGTGCCCACCGCCATAGTTGTGGCTCTTATGCTTTTGCAATAATCTCACCATCATTTTTTCTTCTGAATAAAACCAAGAATTCTCCCTCATCCTTACATCTTCTAGACCTTATGATCTTCATGATCTTTGTCTAGTCTCAAGATGAATGCTTCTGGAAGAGTTATGATAGATTTGATTTTGTGGGCCCACGTCACCAATAGACTAAGGAAGAACGGGTTGTGATAGTGATCTTGTTACTGTTATTTCCCTCTTGTCTTCTAGTTTTGGTGTTTATTAACCAAACGTTGAATTTTATGCAGGTCAGCTATTTGAATTTTATGCAGGTCAGCTATTTAAATACATGTACAATGTTTTCAATTTCTTTCTTTGATCATGACAAGCTTATAAACACAGTTCTCTTCATGCTCTCAAATTAGACAAACTACTCTTCAAGAGCAAAACAAAGAAAGAAAAGAATGAAGAACACAAGACTTAAACATTGCCCAAACCGTAAACAATACAACTAAATATTATGTACCCTTTCGGTCATATATGGTGTAGTCCAATACTTCTTTTTCCTAATTTTGAGTGTAAATCATGCAAAAATAATGATAAACTAATCATGCTTATTATTGGTGTGTCTTCTACCAAGCATGCTACATATTAGTGTGAAATTGCTATGAAAGCACTTAGATAAATGGTTTAAAGTTATTGAATGTAGTTCAATTCAATCAGAGAAGAAATTAGGGACACTAACCAAGAAGTAATCACTCATTTTTCTATCACCATGTCTGATCCCGTCACTCTTGCCACCAACCGCATCATCTCCTCCATTTGTCGCTACATGGCTATTTGATTATTCTTCATCTGCTCCATCTCTTGAGATCGAGTTGCGTTTTCATTTTGCAATCTCTCCACCGTAGCCCGCAATGCCTCACGCTCAACATCCTCTGAGATGGACTTAGTGCTCCTAGCCATAGACATGGGCTTTGGCCCGTTTCCAAGCCCTCTCAAGTATCCGGATCGGCTACCAAGGACATTGACTGCTATTTGCTCTTGAGTCAATTGCATTGCACCCTCCTCTGTACATTTCTCCCGCTCTATTACAAGTTTTTCCTACGAGTGGAAATAAGTTAAATCATATTGCAATTAAATACTTAAGTTAAGCAAAACAAAATCAAAACCCAACTTTGCCTGTTACGCCTCAAGTAAAGCTGTACTTACATATATTTCCTGACATTTTGGATCCATCCACATCTTTTTCTTTTTATTGTAGTGCGACTCCTTATAAAAATTAATGATGTGGGGCTCCTCTCCAGTCTCGGGGTTTGCCTACTTACATAAATTCCAATGTTAGTACATATTAAGATTTCATGATAGGTGGTAACAAAATCAAAATTACACAGCCACAAATCTAATAAACTATAAGTTAAAACAATTCACCAAAGCATGCATTGCAGCTTTGAAAGACTTAGAACCCATGCAATGATTGTAAGGTAAACTCTTCCGACTTTCTGTATTCTTCTTAGAGCGATCCTGTATACAAGGAATAACAATTGAGTTGAAAGTTTTTGTTATTGTACGTGTTGACTAAATAGAAATAGAACATATCAGAAATAAGGATTAAAAACATAGCTTGTTACTAGAAATCTCTCATCTTCGTAGACATTTTTTATCACCCAAACCCAATCATCCTTGTCAATGCCTGAAAAGGGTACAGTCTTTCGATCGATCTCCTTCTTCAAACAGTTCTTGTAATGAGTGTGCATCCAATTACGCCAATCCCTATATCTAGCTTGAAACTTACGCTTAACAGCTACCCGAACATCTTCATTACTGTTGTAATCCACGACCTCATACTTTGTCTGAAATTTAGATTAATATAATTATTTAGAGACCCTTTATACATCATATAGTTGTCAAGTTTAGACTTACAAATACGCGAGCCTTGATAACTTGTCTAACATCAGCTGGAACTTCTGTCCATCTCCGCACGCCCCTAACTGGGGCAAAGTTCCTAACCTGTAACCCAATCTCACTCACAAAGTCAGAGGCATTTATCCCTATTAGGACATTATCCTTGAACTGAACCAATAGTTTGCCCCCCGTCTTGAGCCTTGCATGCTTTGAGCGAAACCCTTTGGTTGGGCCTCGCCCCCGTCGAGATGTAGAACCTACAAATCTCACATAAAACCTAGTTAGTACCAACAATATATGCACTAAAACATGAAGCTTACATGATTAAATTTGATATCTTACTAACACTGCTGCAATCCATATGAGAACTAGGTGTTGGTATACATGGTGATGCAATCACATCAGCTGATGGCAAAGCGAGGTCCGTAGGTAGTGATACAGATACCGGTGTAGATCGAGGGCGAAGTCGAGAAGAAGGTGCCATGTGTGTGACCTGCTAAAATAAAATTATTTGAAAACATAATAACTTAGTTAGATTACCACTATATAAGGATAATTCATTATATGGTGAATTGTTACATAATATTACCAACATCCATGTGTTAAAAAGAAAAGGTAAAACAAAATAAGAATGATCTTAGCTTTGATTACAAAATAGTGATTCTTATACAAATCAACATTAATTAAAAGTCAGAATATGCATCAGAGTCATCTATACTATGTAAATCCTTTTCCACTTCATCACAATACTCCTCTAATGTCTCATCTTCATCATCGCGGATAAAGTCATCATCAACCATCATATCTTCTCGACTGTTTTCCTTTGTGAGTACTGCACTCGTAATAATCTCTGGATCAAGATCAGACCTATCATACCGTGGCTGATCCATCCTATCTGGATCTTCAATGACAATCGGGACCACATCAATTGTTTTTTCCTGCTGGAATACATCCTCTTGAACAAATGGTCCATCATCACTGGATTCTACATCATTTAACTCTGATATATCCCATATTCCTCGATGTTGAATCCGCTGGACAATTTGCCAATGTGGGCCTAATTTGGGGTCATTCACATAAAAGACTTGTTGCACTTGATTAGGTAGTACAAAGGGGTCATTCTAATACCACCGACCTCTTACATTGATTGATGTAAAATGTGCATCAGTTTATACAGTTCGCCCACTGCCAAGGTTAAACCACTCGCATTGGAACAAAACAACTCGATACCCAAAAATATAAGCCATTTCCCACACTTTACACAAGTAGCCATAAAACTCAGTAGCTTTCCCCTCATGATCCCCGTTTACCACCAGCCAACTGTTCTGACTTTTACGTCAGTTGTCACGATCTTTAGTGTGACATCGGACCCCATTACACATGCACCCTGAGTAGAACTTTATTAATTGATTTGGACCATTTGCCAATGACCAAAGTTCATCTGTAGCTTCTGCTACTTGTTGACTTCTCAATTCATTCAGCTGCATGACCAAAATATATAAAGAGAATCATATCACAATGAATGGATTATGTTTAAATTGTGTATACGTGAGGTAACTATGTATATCTTACGCGTTTTTGAAACCACATCGGAAATTCTCGTTGCTGTCGCTGGTCAATATCACAACTACTTTGCATCATTAATAGGTTCTTGTGCTCCCTAATTAGAAAAGATGTCATTGGTTAGTAATAAGTTATAAGCATCGACACAATCGATTACATGCAATACTCATGTGTAATATATGATCACATACTCTAGATATGGTGCCACCTCCGGGCTGTTATACAATATAAACCACTGAGCCATATCACGTTCCTTCTGCGACACCGCAGGTGCATTTTTTATCTGACCGAAAGGACGAACATTTTGTGAGAATACCCCTAGCCCTGGCCCACTTTCAACACCATCATCATTTCGTTCATCCCGATTGAATACAGTTTCTGTAACACTCCGACCCAGCTTGACCCCGTTTAGCGGTTAGTTAATCTTGTTTTCGTTGTTAATCGTGTTTTGTTTGTGTTTTGTTTTCGTTACGGGTCATGGATAGGTAGTTGGGTTGAGTTTGACCTGGATTAAGTAGACCAAGCCCTTTTTCGTAATTTTAGCTTTCCTTAGGCATGGTCATTTTTGCATCATCTTGCTGTTAACACGTGTCTTTCGTTGAGCTCGTCAACTTTCGTAACTACGTCATTTGCAACCGAGGTCGTGTGATTCGATTGGACTCGAGTTTGACTCAAACTGAAAATACACTTTTCACTTGGCCTTCATTACAATTTGGACAACCCATTTCTTATATAAACTTCATCCAGCGACACCAACACATTTCCTTCAATCGTTTTCTCTCTTTCTCTTCACTGCACGTGGAGTTCTCCCTCCTTCACTTGATTTCTCTCCATCGATCAAGCTTGTGGTTCTTGCATGTGCATGTGAGGTGAGTTGGTGGAAATCACTTCATCCTTCTCATCTCTCTTCTCTAGTTCTTCTCCTTCTTGCTTCCTTGCATGGTGTGTCTGTGCGTTGTGGATTTCTCTCCATCTCTCATGCATGCATGTGGTTTTGCTTGTGTTAGGTTGTGTTTGGATCCAAGGGCTACCATTGTGCATTTGAATTTCCAATTGAGGCAAGTATAACCATAACATTGAGAACCCATGTTGGTATGCATTGAATTTGGTTGATCTTACATGAGTTGATATGGAAACATGAGTTTACAGCCCATTTGATACTCATTTGACTACTACTTTGTCTATCTTCCTTGATAAATTGCAATTTGGATGCTTTCCCAGACATTCTGTACAGGTTGCAGGAATTTGTATTCATGCAGGTACGGCTAAGCCTTATAGCACCTACGGCTCACAAGCCAGAGAGGAGAAAAACCCAGTTTTCCTCTACGGCTAGGGCACGGCTAAGCCGTGGATTGCCCTACGGCTAAGCCGAAGCCCAGCCGTGGCCCAGCCGTAGAACAATACAGGGTGCAATTTCTGGAATAACTGAGAGTCAGCAACTGACAGACCTTCTACGGCCCAGCCACGGCTAAGCCGTAGAACACCACGGCTAAGCCGTAGCACACACCACGGCTAAGCCGTATGCACACTAGACTAATGAAAGAAAAACAAGGATAGGTGTAAAGAAAAGACCGATATGGCCTTCATGATAGAATGTAGAGTACCTAGCCTTGCCCAACGGAATGTGATACAACGCGTGAATGATCTCGAGGGCTGCGAATCATTCGTGTTGGTTTAAGGGACTTCGTGCACCGCCCGATTCTCAAGGCAACACTAGACAACGGTGCATCGAATAACTTAAAACTACATCATCATGCACGGTTAGAAACACCGGATAACTAGATTAGAATTGGTTTGTAAAGCAAGATGATTTGATTTCACATGAATTGTTGCATAACATATTGCATTCGATCATTGATCTCAACGCTCTACATGATTACGTATGTTTCGTTACTTTCACATTTTGGGTTGTTTACCCTGAGTATACATGTATGATATGTTCACTTACAGATCTGCACGTATGATATGTTATCACGATCTACTCAGGATTTTCATGATTGACTCCGTATGGTCAGGCACTACTTAGCCTCAGCCTTAGGATCCCGACGGGGTGAATTCGGTATAGTTTATATGGCCTGTTGCAGTATGGATTTTGTCTTGGGGAACCGGACCCCAGGAAACCGAGACCCATTGTACCCTGGCCCGGACAATGGTGTTCTTTGCATGTTATAAGATCCCTCTTTTGGGAGCATATGGTAATGTAGTAGCCACTAGTCATGTACACAGCATGTATTCATTGATTCACATGGCATATTTCCTTCTTGCATGACAGCCTAGTATACGAAAATGCTTTCTTTAATCACATGATGTTCTTTATTCTGTTAGATACAGCGTGTGTTAACGTGCTATGGGTTATACTTTGCTGAATCTTCGTATTCACAGTTGTTTTTGGTGTTGCAGGCCCAGATCCCCCTGCCGAACCCTCGCCGGTCGGCCAGGCTTCAGATGAGACCCCCGGGGGCCCATCCGGCCTAGAGGAGTGGATGTGATCACTCCGCGGGAGGGCGTTCATGGCATGCATTGCATCGGAGTCCTGTTCTTCTTGTTTTGTGGATTTTCAGACTCGTATTTGTCATGACATGTCATTATTGTATATATTCTTTTGTTCTTTTTGTAAGATTTTCATATGTACTTATGTCAGTCCGTCTTTTGTATCCTCTTCTTGCTTTGTGGTTTAATGTTTCTGATATTTGTAGCTTCCGCATACTTGCTTGGCACGTGTGCTTGTTCCCTTATGCGTGTGCATTTAGACTCGGTCTACGTGTACAGGCACGGGAGCACGTGTGTCATTAGGTTTGGCTTTTGCTAACCCCCGAACCCTGGGCTCGGGTTGTGACAGTTTCTACCCCTTGTAGATACATTGAACAGAAAGTAAGGCATTCTTTTACAATGTAAGCCTCAACAATCGAATCTTCAGGGTGAGCTCGATTTCGAACAAACCATTTTAAACTTCTAAGTTGCCTTAAAAAAATATATATTTGTTAGCATGCAACTATAGCAAAGTATAACTTTTAATTTAAATGAAAGTTGGTTGTTACTACCTTTCAATAGGGTACATCCATCGGTATTGCACTGGCCCGGCAAGCATAGCCTCACGAGGCAAGTAAATGGCTAGATGGACCATAACAACAAAGAATGCTGGTGGAAAAATTTTTTCCATCTTACAAAGTATCAAAACAATTCGGTCCTGTAATGCTTCCAAGTCCTTTCAATCTTAATCTCTTTGAGCAAAGTTGCTCAAAGAAATTGCCCAGCTCCAACAATGTGGTACAGATAACATGCAGTCATGGCTTTTCAAGACTGATACCTTACCATCCTTGGTGCTTACACACCTCAAAATGTTTGCTGCATAACCATCAGGAAATCTGACTGATTTCAAGAAATCACAGAAAGCTTCTCTTTCCTTTAGGGACAATGTGTAAATCGCATGGGGCTTTTCATAGGACCCATCAGCACGCTTGCGTAGGTGTAATTCTTTTCTAATTTTCATACCCTCCAAATCCATACGAGCTTTTTCCGTGTCCTTATTTTTCCCTTCTATGCCCATCATTGTTCCAAGAGTGTTGTCACATATATTCTTTTCCACGTGCATGACATCAATATTGTGTCGGAGTTTCAGTTTCTTCCAGTAAGGTAGTTCAAAGAAAATGCTTTTCTTTGTCCAATTCAATTCCTCCGGGTTGCGCTTTCTTTTCTTATTGAGTGGGTGCTTCCCAAACTTGACATTCGTCAAGCAATCCAATTGCTCTAGTATCTGTTCCCCTGACAATTCCACCGGCTTCGTTCGATTCTTTGACTTACCATTAAAAACCTTACTCCTTCGCCATGTGTGGTTCTCAGGTAAGTAACGACGAGTGCCCGTGTACCCTATCTTACTTTTCAACCTCTATGATGATGGATCATTGTTACAAACAGGGCACGCCAAATAACCTTTAATGCTCCATCCCGACAAGTTACCATATGCTGGAAAGTCGTTTATGGTCCACATAACAGCCGCATGCATTCGGAAAGTCTCTCCTTTAGATGCATCATAAGTTAATACATCATCTTCCCAAAGCTCTTTTAACTCATCTATTAACTGCTGCATGTAAACATCGATCTCTTTTCCGGGTGCATGCGGTCCAGGAATAAGCAACGACATCATACAAAATGGTTCTTTCATACATTTCCATGGTGGCAGGTTATAAGGCATGAGTATCACAGGCCACAAACTATAGGAGTTGCTCATATTACCAAAGGGGTTGAACCCATCCGTAGCCAGCCCTAGCCTAACATTGCGGGACTCCTTGGCAAATGCAGGATATTGCTGATCAAAATCCTTCCACTCTATACGGTCAGCGGGATGGATCGAGAATTCCCCATCATCCATAAGCTTCTCCTTGTGCCACTGCATATCTGTAGCTATTTTCCTTGATATAAATAATCTCTGTAACCTTGGGATCACTGGGAGGTGTCGCAACACCTTAACAGGAATTTTTTTACCCTTGCCATCATTGTGCTTATATCAAAACTCTCCACATTCTGGACAATTTTCAAGATTCTCATTTTCTTTCCTAAAAAGCACACAATCATTCTTACAAGCATGAATGGATTTGTATCCCAATCCCAGTTCACGTAAGAATTTCTTTGCTTCATAAAGGGAACTTGGAACCATCTCACTCTCTGGTATAACATCCTTCATTATCATCATCACCATGTTGAATGCCTTGTTGCTCAGGTTATTCAACACCTTTATATGCAGCATCTTAATGACAAATGATAACAATGTAAACTTTGTGCAACCTGGATATAACTCACGTTGGGCATCTTTCAATAATTTTTCAAATTTATGTACATTCTCTCGCCCAACACTATCAGAACCATGACTAGATCCCAAATCCCCCAAATCATTGTCCATAAAAACTCCAATATATATGTCTTCCAGAAGTTCAGGCAACTCATCACGAGGGTTGTCTTCCGTGTCAGAGATTTCACCTTGAACACTTCCCCCCTCATCGTCTGAATTATCGTCATGTATGCCCCCGACATTCATTGGCATTGGCTCCCCGTGGAGTATCCATGTCGTGTAAGAAGTCATGATCCCATTAAACAATAAATTTTCTTGGACGATGGGGTAAGTATGCAATTCTACATTCATGCATCTCAAACACGGACACCAAATCTTACTTTGCTCTCCCATATGTTCACTGGCAAATTTAATAAACGACTTAACCCCATTTGTATTCTCAGGTCGAAGTTTATTCCTGCAATACATCTAAGTCTTGTCCATAATTGGTGACCTACAATAAGGAAGGTTGCAAATATTGTAGAATTTCATTTATGGAACACATGCAGCTAATTTTAGAAGAAAAAGAAAATCAAAATGAGGAAAACTTTCTAATTTCAAGCAAAACTTTGATAGGGAAATGCCTTCATGAACTGTCATCCACTAAATAGAAAACAAATCGAAATTTCCAAAGCAAGTATAACTTAATCATCACCATCACAAACAACAAAATGAAAACTAATTGGATATGATTTTGAGTTTTTACATCAGCATCATCAACACCACCTTAGCCTTATCCAATCATATGGGGAAACAACAGCTACATGGTGATGAAATTCCAGATACCGTTAGTATATAATACATTGTGATTGAATACGCAATAAAGCAAATCCCAAAATGCAATTAGATACCCACACACCACAAATTGCATATAAAAGCATATCATGCAAAACACACCAGATTCAACTACTCACCAACAAACCTAAAACCCACAAAAATAGCCACTAAATAGATGCTCACGCCTCTCAAATGCCATACATCTTACTTCACTAATCAAAATATCAATCAATTCTTAAAACCCAATTAAATATAGCACTCCAAAATTTAAAAAAAAAAATACTCAAAATTAAAAAAATAAATAAATAAACAAACAAAAATGAAAAATAAACCATGCAAAAACAGCCCCAGACCCAAATGTCAATCCAAAGCAATGCAATTCATCAGACAGAAAGCATTACTTTTTGTGAGTAAATTATCAAAATCAAAGAACAAAATTGAACAAAACATTCAAACAGAAAACCCCAATCAATGTAAAGATAAATTTCATAATATATAAGAAGAAGTCCAAGATTCAGATTGATTCAGCTCAAATCATCCCAAAATTTTCAGAACCCATCCAAGAAAATCCACCCAAACCTCCAATAAATAAGCAAAACCCTCAAAATCCTGCCGAATCGCAAGCCAAAATCCTAATTCTGCAGAACCAAAGACAAATGCCTAAATCCATCAGAACCACTCAAAACAGGAAAATAACACAGACCCACAATCCCAATCTCAATTAAAACCCAAAAAAACCGCAAGAACGCACTCAAATCCATTTTCAATGCAACCCATGAATCCCACATTGCCCACGAAACAATCAAATTAACCTCCAAACTCCAAACCCACAACCCATTCTGCAAAACCAAGCAACACCCAGCACGCAAGAACCAAGCTTTCTCACGAAAAGTTACCAGCCAGACCCAATCTCCATCACTGATAACCAGAGACCATTGTCCCAAAACCCTGGAACACATCCACATCGACCAAAGCCTACCACCGACAACACAATCGGGCGACCTAATCGAAATCCCATCTCACCACTGCCCAAAACCCAACCCTTGCACACTAGCGACCCACCACCCCTCTGTTTTGTCGAAACCCAACCACACCAAAACCCCATCTCGTTGCTCAATGCCCATCTAAAAACCCTCAAACCTGCCTGGCTCCTGAAACCCAAACCTGAGAACCCATCTACTGGCCAAGACACCCCTCCATCCCCAAACAGCACTTCCACCCCAAATCTAGAACAACCTCCCCACCCCCACATCGGCCAAAACCCTCAATACTATACATTAAACTGCCCCACTTTGATTCCAATTTGTTATTAAATGGTATGGGTCTGGTTACAATTCCTTTAAAATCATTATAATTAGAATTTAGCACCAGCTACAACAATGTACATGGATTTCGTCATGTTTAGATTAATTTTAAGTGTCAGAACCAAAGATAAGTAATCCAGCACTATTACATGGAATTTTAGCAAACACCTAGAATACAGTATGAACATTACATATAGTTCTACTCAGTTCTTTCCAAAGGTTCACCCAGCCATACCAACTTCCACTCACATATGTGCTTGTTAGCATGATTAAAAAAAACCTAGTTTCGTAAGTTAAGTAACAATCTGAATTTCCAATCACTGATTTATCTCATTCTCAGATCCTAATCAACAATCCCCCAATTTGCGTAGCATTATGACCAAACCCTCTTGCCTAATGCCCAACCATCATCAAAATCCATCCCTTTGGCCCACCTAGACCTTGCAATCACATTTCAGTCTTTTATCTGCAGTGGGTCCTATCCTTATTAATGGTTTTCATCATTCATCAAGAGTCCTTTGTATACACAAGGAAACAAGATTGTATTTGTCGTGATCAAACAAAAGCAAGTGAATGAATCAATGGCTAATGGGACTATCAGTGCATTCTTAAATGGGATTGCCCTCTCAAGTTTCTCCTTCAAAGTCCATTGATACAGGCAGATTTCCATGATTTTACTTTATGCAGTATATTGCATCAAATGGGGGCAAAGTGTAAGAGAGAGAGAGAGAGAGAGAGAGAGAGAGAGAGAGAGAGATGGGGGAAACGTAACTGGGGGCTGTGCCAAAGGGCATTAGGGCCCTCAATGGGCATTTTCTAACGAAGCAACCCCACCCCCGGATATGTAGGTCCGCCCACGCCTCTCTCTCTCCATCTTGCCTTCCCAAGTCCCAACCAAATGTCTCCAATAATAGAGCAAAGATAACATGAGCCTACTTTCTCCCCTCAACTCTCCAACCTAAGACGCCTGCTGCTCCCTCAAACCTTATCAACCGAGTCCATCCATCTTCAGAACAACCTCCCCACCCCCACATCGCCCAACAAACAAGTGAAGTTGTGGAAGAGGAGACAAAGAAGGGAGAAGCATACCTGTCGCTGCTCAAGAAGTCTGCAGGTGAAATCTGGAAGAAGAATGGCGAAGCTGTGGTTGTCTCAGATTTCAGAAGAATGCCGCTGCTCGATCAATTCGTTAGGGTAGAGTTGTCTCAAACCCACTACTTATATAATGAAAATCGGCGACAAATTTTTTGTCGCCAAATGCTCTTGGAAATAATCCGCCAGGGCACCAACCCAATGGCGCCAATTCACTAAATTTTGTGAATTCCGCGACGAAATTATTTCGTCGCCAATTATTTTTAGTAATTTTGCGACGATAACTTTTTTGTCGCAGACTTTGTTTAAGGGTGTAGAGTTTTAATGATATACCGACGAAAATAACATGTTGCCCAATAAAACATTTTGTCACAAAAACATTTCCCCTTGATGGCGCCAACTCCTTTTTTGGCGCCAAACTTTTCACGACAATATTTAGCGACCATTGAAAATTATCGTTGCTAAATAATTCATGTTTTTTTTACGCGACGACATAAATATTACGTCGCAAAAAAGTAACATTTAGCGACAAATTTTCAATATGTCGCTGAATTTTTGCTGCGAAAAATGATTTCTGTTGTAGTGCTGGTGGTTGCCTTCCAACACTTTTATCTTTTTAACATTTATATTTTTATTTATTTCTAGTAGGCATTTTGTGATTTAGTAGGAGACACTACTCAGTTGGTGGATCAAAACTTAATTCGGTCATACATTTTGCGCAGCTGGGGCTCACTTTAGATGATCAAACTATTTGTGTGCATCACAAAATTGAACAAGAATAGAGGAAAATAAAAAAAGGTAGTCCTAAGTTAGAGGATCCAGACCCAACAACTTAGGACCTAATTAAAACTGGCCATGTCCATCTAATATTCAACACCTAATCGAGACTGCACTAATCAACCCACGTTGCATTAGTGCTTATCATGCATTGAGGTTGTCCATATGTTAGTTCTTAGCTAAAGTTTTCCCCCCTCCTGTCCTATTAAGCTGCCACAATTCACAAATAGTTAAAGGGTTCTTTTCTGTAGGGACACATGTAGATGTTGATTTTGCAGGGACCTCACTAAATTTGAGATATTTACCTACAAGTTCTTCACTATATATATTTTTGCACTAATAGTACACATGGGTTGCTTTTTTGCGATATCGTGATATAAACAAATGCTTTTTGTGATATCGCAAATCCATTTTTTAAAAAGTCAATGGTGATCTTTTCTTTATATTTTCATTCCATTTTTTATTTTTTCTTTTGCATTTGTCATCGTCTCCTTCCTCTTACTAAGGTATGTTTCTCCCACTAATGCTTTTGTTTTTTGTTTTTTTTTTCTCCTTCTTTTTAGGTATTAGCCAAGGTGGTTGGAACAAAAGGTAGCCCCATGTTGTTACTCTTTTTCAATTTAAATGTGTATTTTAAGTTGTATTTTCCTTTTCCTAAATATAAAAAATTAGTGCCTATGAGATGTAAATTAATTAAATGTTGTAAGAATATCTAGGCCTTAATGCATTATTATTGGTTGTTAGTGTTAAAAAAATATGTAGCTTTATGTTGATCAAAATGCCAACCTTTAGATTTTAGGAGTAGTATTTTATTCTATATTTTTTAGTCATCAATTTTTTTCTTTTAGTTTCATTGGATCCCAAAATCATGATTTGAACCCTCTATCTTATTTACTAAAGATATAATCTATTTGATATTTTTCACATCTAAAGTCTTTATGGATTTTGTGGAGTTCGTAAATAATGTAAAAACAACTTATTTTTTTGGCAAAAGAGAGAAGAAGACTTACAGATGGTAAAACTAAAGAAAAGAGGGTGGGGAAGGTTAAAGTAATAAACAATATGCGAAATTGCAAGTTCTTGCAATTTCGCATAAAGTAAACTTACGATTTCACAAGTTCTCTTACCCCCTTAATATACTTAGTACAAAAGTTGTGAAAAAAGGTGTGGATAAATAATTAATCTTTGGTGAGGCCCTAGCAAAATCAACCTTTACAAATGTTAGTATAGAAAAAACCCCAATAGTTAATTCATTATTCCTCTTTCATGTCTTGGGATTTATAAGTACTATTTACATGACAGGTGTCTTGTAAAAATTCTATAATGAAAGTTTCATTTTCAGATGTGATTTTTAGGTTGCAGTTCAAGTAACAACTATGGAATAATAAAAGAACTTACAAATTAATCAATCAACCACACAAGCAAGGGGCATGTAATTTTAAAGTGGAAAACCCAAACCGATAAAAAATCTATAAGTACAAAGTAGACCAACAATCAAGCATGATGAATCACACAGTTATAAGAGATATACTTACAACCTTTTTTCAGTTCTCAAACAACTTAGGAGCTGTAATTCACATTGCACAACTTCACAACATGACGACTTCCTTTTGTCCATTGCACTACATCCAAGACGCATTTGATTCCTTAATTTTTAGAAAGAAGATGATCTTCTATAAGTGATGTAGAAGCAATAACTATTTAAAATAAAGCTTCAACTTAATCTCTCCAATGAATGTTCTAGAGAAGTAAGGTAATCTCCAATGTAAATTCTCTACTCATAATAATGAGATATGTATCTTAAGGTTGATAAAAAACCCTTTAAATAACAAACAATTTGCGCCCTAGAGTTAGAGTCATTAAAGAACTTAAACAGTAATTTTGGTACAAATAGTAAACAATTCTGTGCAAGTAGGTAGGTTTTTGTACGCCATGCGCTCGAGGGTGTAAAATAAACTTGCAGTTGTTTCAACTCAACACAATTTCAGACGGGCCCACTTGAGCTCATAAACCTCGGTTTCAGTGCATGAGCTTTTGTCTACCTCCCACTCAAGCTCACATGCATGTTCGCTCGAGTGCCGGTACCTTGTTTTCTTCTGATTCTTCATTTTAGCTTTTTCGGCGATACGAACCACAATCATCTAAAATAAATAATAAAATACAATTCAATGGATGCAAGGTTTTGTCCAACCCATGAATTAATCAATACAAAAAAATCTTAACAAATAAGTTATTTAATTTTCTTTTACTATTAAGCTAGCTATATCATATATGATTTTTTTATTTATCACTACTACCATCATTGTCATCAAAGTCTTGTTCTAATTATGAATTTTTTTCTTTTTAATTTTCCTTTTTTATCAATGCTAGGCTACTAGTCCAAAAGTGATATACCTTAACTCGAGAACCTACATACCAATTTCAGGGGATGTGTGTGAAATCAAAGTGCCAACACCAATGTTCCTAACTATGTTAAGATTAATTACATGAATTACAGTATGTCATTTCAGTATCTCTAAATCAAATTCTCTGGTGATTGTACTTCTTCACATCAACCCTCGCGGCTTTTATCCTTCCATTTTTCCTTGTCGACGTGTTTTGAGTTATCCAATTCATCTTACTGAATCTGTCATAATTCAAACGTTTCTACCAATTCGCTCATTTCCTGTTCTAATAAAATATTATTCAAAGCACCTTTCATATTCATGATAGTGCCCCCCAGGGCACGGAGACTGCTGTAGTTGTAGGGCATCCATGATATGCCTTCAGGCCCAAAAAGCTGGTAGGTACACTTAATTAGCTGAGTTACACAGGCACATTGAATGTGGGTAGTCCTCGATTTTATGTTTCCATAGGACATTCAAGCCCTCATCTTTGCAAATTTAGTGGGGCACATCCTTAATGCCATTCACGTGTCAGTACAGCTAACCTTAAGTTTTTTGTTTTTTTAATAGCCTGCCGAAGGGGTTGGAAAGGATACCAGGCACATCCTAAAGCAAATGCACCTAAGTGGAAAAGTAATATGTACAAACGAAAAAAGGGGAGCTAACCAAGATTATAATAAGGAGCTGTTCTTCAACAAACCTTGAATTAAATCATTGATGGTTTTTATTTTATTTTATTTTTATTATAGGAAAGATCAGCAATCTGTTGGGTGCTCTCTTTGAGACGGTGTAGACAAGGACTCATAAGAGCCCTTTGATGTGGTGAATTGATTAATAAGTGTAGAAAATGAGTAGGGAGAACTCTCTCTGTTTATGGAAAATGTTCACTTCTAGAGAGTATTATGGACAAGATCGGATAAAAGGTCCTTTTTTTTGTTTTTGTTTTTGTTTTTTGTTTTTTTTTTTGTTGGGGATGTGAACGCCGCAACATGCATGGACCCAGTAAATTTGGAGGTGTCCAGGCCAGTACGACGTGGAGAGTAAAACCCACATGTGATGCCAACCAACCCAACATGTAGGCAGGTGTGGAAATGCTGAATTTTTATTTTCCATATCCAACCTTCTTTTTAATTATTTACAAAAAAAAAAGCTTTCTTTTTAATTTTTTTAGTCATAGCAGATCATATGCTGTACTTAATGCAGTCTGGCTCATAAAGACCACTTAGATACATTTTCATCATTGGAGGTATATACATATGGATGTGTACATGGGAGAAAATTAGCTTCTTTAGGGCCTGTTTAGATGTTTACGTAATAAAATATTTACAGATTTAAATATTACAAGAATAAAATAGTACAAAATAGAATAGTGTAATATTAAAATATTATAATATTTTTGTTATTTTTGGCAACTTTTGTAGAATCTTACAGATTTTAAATTGAGTTTTTTGGAAGGTGCTACAGATTTTAATATATATTAAAAATTTAAGATAAAAACAAATTAATATTATTGATCATAGTAAAGTTCACTATTACAATAATTTCTTATTAAATACTTTAATTTATATATAATTTATCATATTTGGATGAAAAAGTAGTGGGGTAAAGTTAAATTCAACTGCCATATTTTTTTTTCCATAAACTACTTTTCTTTATACATAAAATCATGGTAAAGTGTAGTATTTTTTTTTCCATAAACTACCTTTCTTTACATATAAAACCGTGGTAAAGTGTAGTAAAGTCAATACAAAAAGCAATTATTTTACAACTTTCTTCCCCACTTTACTTCACCACATATTTTTTCTTGCCTTACATTACCTCACTTCTCACCATGATGTGATATCAATATTTATTTTACTTTACCACATATGTATCCCTTCACCATATTTAGATGAAAAGGTAGTGTGGTACAGTAGAGTTTAGCCCCCATTTTTTTACCACAAACTTTATCACAAGTCACTTTTTCATTACCATATAAAACTACAGTAAAGTGTATTAAAGTAAAGGAAAAAAAAAGAAAAAACAACTTTACCACTCTCTTCCACTTTACCTCACCGCATACTTTATCTCACATTTACTATCCCTCATCTTTACTAAGATGTAATATTGACCTTTACTTTACTTCACTATACAGATAAACAGATACATCATAATAAATTTGGTAAAGAAAAGACTTTACTTTACTTTACCACTTTATAACCCTCAATTTAAAAAATATTTTTATTGTAAAAAGTTTTCTTAGGAGGGAACTGTATTAAAAAATATTGAGTTTTTGAAAGAAAATGATATTTTCTTTAGATTTTTCTTAGGTTACCAAATGCACAAAATTATTTTCTTTAGAAACTAAGAGATCATATTCTATAAAATTTTACTTTCTTATGTTTTCTTCTGCATCCAAACAAGCCCTAGATTATCCTAAGCTTTGATTTAACGACATCAAAATTTAGTGGCTTTCTCACCACATCTTTTTTCACAATTTAACCCGATTAGAGTAAAGCTTTATTGTTTATACAATTGAAACCAAACCACCCCCCCCCCCAAAGAGATGCCCAATTTTCAAAAACCCCCCTTTAAGCCTTCTAAGTTTTCAACAAATTTATAGTTTTTTTTTAATACCATTTTTTGGAATATTTTATTCAGGTCCATGGAGTTTGGACGAGGAAAAACAGGGGAAAGTACAAATAGAGAAAACTGCCTGCAGCCCAACTTTGACGTGGCACCGCAAAGTGCTGGAGAAAGTTCTCTACATGAGTCAACTCCTGTGTGGATAGTGTTTTCCAATTTTTTTTTTATTCTCTCTCTTATCCAGGCTAGCTATTGCAAAATCCATATCATTTATGTTCTCCTTTATAGTTGCAACCAACACGTGCTCGCTGCAGGTTCAGTTTTTATATGGGCTTAGAGACTGATCTGCTGGGTTGTTATTCTGAGTTCTGACTGAAGCTCTGTTTGGCAAATCTTAGCTATATAAAATGGATCTACAAGAAATAAATTTATTTCAAATAATCCCATTTGAAATAGATGTTTTAAAAATAGTTTATTTGGTAACACATAAAATATAATTGAAATTGATATTTTTAAAGCAATGTTTGAAAGTTTTGTTTAAATACCTCGAGATTCACGGGGAATTAGGCATTGAAACTTAATGATATAATTGTGTTTACCCTTACAAAGAGAATTACCAGTTCAGATATCGCATTTGTGGCCCACAGATGTAAGAAAATAGATAAATGTTTAGGCTTTTCTTGCAAATAACTCAAAATCTATGATGACCAATGGCTAAAATTTGATTCCATAGACGCTCTTGATTTTCCATATATATCCAATAGTTTGGACCAAGATTTTCGGTCCTAGAATTTATAGAAAATAATAAAAACCCGGACTGCCTGTGGACATATTAAAAACTTAGTCAACCATGGATGATACATCAACGGTCGACCACAATTTGGTAAATATCTAGAGATTTACTTGGAATCAGAGGCCTTTTTTTGTGTGTGTCATAGTTGTTCTTGGGCTTAAAATGAAGATGAACGGTTTGGATTGTGATTAAGGGGCCCACACTGTCATAAATTTAGAAAATATCTCGAGATCAGGGACAAATCAACGGCTGAAATTTTATAGACTGGCTATTTTTAGCCTTCTTAAAAATTCTATCGAATTAGATCTTCATTTAAGATTAGGGGTATTTAAAAAAAGAAAAAGAAGAGAAAAATTGTCATGTTACAATGATCCTCTCAAACAATGTTCTTTAGATGTCTATCCGCTTCAGTGATATATGTCTTTTTGGATTCTGTCCATTTTATGTGCTGTTTGAAACAGAGGCAAGTGGTCTATATGTATTTTGAAATAGAGGTTGCAGATTTAGTTCCCAAACGTTCTTAAAACGTTTGAATCAGTTTTAAGAGATTAAGGGGGAAAAATAAGAGTTTCCAAACACAACCTGAAACTTTATAAACTAGTTGACTACTCTCTATTTACTTTGGCTCCATTTCACAGAGAAATAGGGAAAATAGTCAAAAGCACAACCTCACAACCTCATTTACTAATCACATTTAAGGTTTTTTTTTACCCTAGCCTTACAAGCTAAGACCGAGAGTAGACACCTTGGGTGAGGTTGGCGAATCCTTTGGCAAGGAGAGAAGACCTTTGGTGAGATAACACATGTTTGAGTGAGGAAAGATGCTTGCCTAAGTTTGAAGCTGGTTGGGTAGGTAAAAACAAACCCCTTTCACGACTAGAGTAAGAAGTTGTTCTTCACATTTATAGTGTCAATAAGTTCAGAAGGGCATTCCCTAGATGACATCTAATTTAAATTTGATCATTCATTTGACAATCACAACAATCTTAGTATAGATCTCTAGAATAGTTAGCGAACACTTGTAGTCAAATTGTTTATTTAGCATGCTTTTGATTCAATGCTTATGATCATCAAATTAAAAGAAAATATTCCAATGAGAATTACCCTCACCATTTTTTCCATGAGAACTCTAGGTGGGGCCCATATATCACCAAATCCAAATATTACAATGGACAGGGACCCCCCGATAGTAAATCCCCAAGGTTTGGCACACATCCAAAAAGATTGGACCATTGCATTGACTGGACATCAATCCGACTGGAATAGATATGTGGGCTATAGATGAAGATGTTAGGGATATGTGATTGAGGCCAAACTTGATATTTGGGGTAGTCCTATATGGATCTTTTCATTTTGCCCCGATTTCATCCCAAGATGGGATCCACAATGGGCTCCACAAAAAAGTTTGCATGATAGGCAGTTCATATGGGAAAACGATCTTAAATTAAATTAGCTTGTTGTAAGTGTTGTAAGTGACATATGTATTGTCAATTCAAATGCAACGTACTTATTGAGATGAGACTTTCAAGCTAGAACCAACCTAGAAGCCCAAGGATCAACTAGCTTTTTTTTTTTTTTCTGGGTAGCTAGTTGAGGGGCTAGAACCCGGATACAAACACAGCACAATACTAGGGACTCGTACATGTGAGGTATCAGACATAACTCACACATGTGAGGTAATACGTGAAGCCCATCTTTAAAACCTGAGATCTCCCAATGAGAACAAGTGCTCCTTACCAGTGAGGTAAGGAGTGAGGGTCAACTCCCGTTTTAATTAAAAAGCTCAAGTTTGGGTTGAGTACATTGGTGGTCTCTGTGCAATTAGTAAGATTGGTTGGGATTGGCAAGTTGAATAGCATAAATGTACTCAACTTGAATGAAATCATTTCCTAATAATCCAATAAAAATTGTAAATCTGAACTTAGTAAAAAATTTTAAGGGTTAACCCCAAACCCTAAATTGATTGGATGAATCTTTTCAGGAAAAAAAAGGAAAATAAAAGAAAAAAAAATCTGGTCAAGAATTACCAATCCCTGATTGGCTCGTAAACCGTTTAAGTAATAGAGACCGTGGTTCTAAAGGTTAAAGAACCAAAAAGGCCACCTTTTTTTCACCATAAAGTGGGGCATTTATTTAATTTATTAAATAAAGTTTAAGATGGTTGTTCCTTTGCACTCATTTACATATGTAAATGTTGCATAGACATTACATTTACAAACTCCCATGTTTGCTTTTGCTTATTTATGGATCACATGTATAAGTGAGGAGTGAAGATGGTGTATAAATAAGGTCATTTTGATATGAGAAATTTCACACTAAACTATCACATGCCTCATTTTTTTAGGTCTAGAAAGCCCTAATACAAAGTATCCTTGGGACTGGTCACAGCATTAAATCCATTCATTGCCTTATTTTTTAGACTCAAGTGGGCCTAAAATTTCTAATCTAAATCATTCAAAATTTTTAAACCCAATTTATTTAGTTCTATGTCTTAAACACTCATAGATTTTTAAATATGAAGGTTTTACATATGTGATATGAATTGTTCAACTTTTACTTGTGCAAATAGTTTCTAAATTGATACGATATTGTGTTTTATATGTGTAAATTTTAAATAAAGTGTTATCCAAATATTTTATATTTAATCATTATTAGTAGCATAAATACTTTTCATCACTCCATTTGTGTGAACCTGCATTGCCATTTCTTGTCATAGAATTTGCTTAAAAAGCCAGAAAATACTTTGAACTCAAAAATTAAAAATCACAAAGATAAACGGTTTTCATTTTCAGAGAAGAATGCTTCACACAAGCAAAACTAATAGGGAATGATAATCAAAAGCCAAAAAGACAATGGGCACATGTGAAAAAATGAAAAAAGAGAGAAAGAAAGAAAAAGAAACGGTTGGCAACCCTGATGGGACTGCTATTTAAAGAAAACGAAAAAGAGTCGTCTAACTACTATTGTATCCATGTAGGCGTTCATGAAGATACCCACCAGGTGGGCTGTCGCAATCTACATTATAGTAATTGGATCCCAATTCCAACCCTACCAAGTACCAAGTGTATTCTCCAAGGTTAGATTTATGCCCCTTCCTCCTCCTTTCTTACACTGTTCGTTAAGAACTATTTTTCTAGATGGTAGATGGTGACCAACTACCACTTTGCTACCCCCATCTACTCTTACTTCTTGGAGGATCTATCATTTCAGATCTTGAGGGGCCCCACTTGGGACGGAGTCAACTCACTAGTGGACTGTGCAATACAACCAAGTATGGATACCCAAGTAAATTTGGCTTAACCATGATAGAAAAACTAAAGGAAAATTTCTTAAAAATATTTTAAACATATCAGTGATGGTGCCAACGGGTTCAACCAATTCTTCTCGAATCTCATTTGATCGGATGATCCAGCCTGTGTTTTTAAGACACTTGTTTTCTCCAAGTTGTTCATTAAGAACATAAAGAATCCAATGATATATATACCATAAAGTCATCTCTTAGTTTTAAGGAAGCACGTGATCACTAAGATCTTTTGGAAATCTAAGCATTTACTTCACTTAATGGACAGCTACCCGTGCTGCCATTTATGACCTTGGCTTAAATAAAAAATATTGGGCTATCACTATTTACATTTCAGTTATGGCAATGATTTTGAGACTTAGGTTAGCATGTCCATCAATTTGGAATGTTGGGAGAATATGGGATTTCATGGATGAACATACCACAAATTGGTTCCCTAATGTAGAAAAAGCTCACCTTGTTAGAGTCTGTATTTATTTTGGGCGGCACTCACAGATTCTTGGAGTCCATAGCTGTCAATCAATCTGTTATAATTCCCACCTTTAAAATCTAAACATTTTGAGATTGTTGTATTGCCTCTGTCTATAATTTATAAAATAAAGTTGGTTTTAATGAGAGTTATGCTCAATGTCAAGTTGATTATACCTAAAACAAAATTTATTATTATTATTTTAATTATGCGTCTTGCCCCTGATCAATGCAAATGGTTGGTAAATAAGTCTTATGGAGTAGAGTTTTCCTTGAAGATAGAGTACAGTGGCACTGTGGTTTAGGACCTATTTGCTTAGAGGAAGTTCTGATTGAAATGCCTTCTGTTGGATATTGTCAACAGCAATATCAGTCGCTATTTATGAAACATTTGAAATCCCTTTGTGATTAGTGCAATTCCAAAAATTCAACTTTGCAAAGAAATGTCATTTTGGCTTTTCAATTTTCTTTAAATCTTAGGTGGGTAAATGCCGAGATGTACTTTAGCATGCACCAAATCCATCAGGGACTTTCTTATTTTCTTTGAAGAAATCCTAGGAATGCCTGCAAACAAATAGGCCCGTAAATATTCAACCAATCGGCTTTCTTTTTTAATGATAAAACTAAAAAGATTCATTTAGAGAAAAGGAAGAAAAAATTCCTTGCTTTGAGGATGGAAACCACCCTACCTTTGGTCATGCCTTTAATCTAACGTACTGTTGTTGAGCCCCACCGTCCAGTGATTGCTATTAGATTGACAATTGAAAAGCAGAAACAGCTGAGTATTGAAGTTAATCTGGAAAAAAGGAGAAAAAAACGTACAGGTAGGATGCTTTAGAATTCTAAATGGAAGAGATTATTTGTTGCCCTCCCACGGTGGGGACACTCAATGAACAATGTCATTGCATCTGCATGTAGGGTCCTTTCATATGAATGATGCCAAGCATTGAAGGATGTGAACCCAACACCTCAAATAATTACTGTGGACCCCATAAACAAAAAAAAATTAATGGGGACAGACAACGTCACCAGATTCATGTATTTAAAGTAGAAGTAACATAAATGGGATGAACAATGTCATTAGATGCATACATTTAAAATAAATAAACATAAAAGGAAGGTACAATGCCATTAGATTCATATATTTAATTCTGTACAAGTAGCAAGCAGTTTTTAATATTTTCTCTTTTGAATTTGGAACCTTTAAGGCTTAGATTAAAAAAAATACTGAGTTGAATGGATGAAATTTGTTGTGAGGATCTACTATACTAAAAAGTCGAGCCACTTAAAATGAACCATGTTGTGGTGTTTGGGGCATTTCAAAATTTTACTCCAATAAAACTTAATGCCACCATTAGATTGACGATTCGATTGAAGAAGTAAATAAAGTGATCTTATGTATATTCATTACTCACAACATTTTTTTAATCAAATTCTCAATCTTACAATACAAAGCTTATGTTGAGATAAAATTTGGGGATACCCATATAAATGCGTAAATATTGTTTTGAACAGCGCAAAATTTTAAAAAAAGGGGCTCACCATAGAGTTATATCTCCAACTCACTTATACGATCTGAGCTCTTTTATTTCTTTTGCTTGTCTTTATTAGTTTGTATAGGTCTTTAGTAAGAGTCCGAATCCTTTATAAAAAATTTTTTGGTGACGACGTCATCAATGTACCATCGTGTGTATGGCACCCCCCCTCTCCTTTCTCCTGCGGTGACTTAGCAACGCCAAGAAGTCCATGGATTTCTGATTCCTCTTGTAATGTGGAAGCATTTTGCAATGATATAAGTTTACCGTCAACATCCAGACAATAAAATAGACATCATCAATAAACGTACCTTAAAAGTACAAAAACGCTTTGACATTACATGGTGTCTTCCTAGAGTCCCTAGTGGCATTCTGGCAGAGGTATTCTATGATTTGAGGGCCCCCTGAAGTCTATTATCATTTTAATTAGATTGAAGATTGAAGGACTCTCTTCCTAAAACTAGCATCCAACCAGGGGTGTTTTAGTGATAATGGTGGATTTAGGATTGTTTTCAAAAAATTCATTTAGACATATGCATTTTAGCTTTGTAGAGACGATTCGGATGCTTTTCAACTTCCCCATTAATTAAGCTTCTAGTTACCTCTTAAATTTTGTAGAGTTTGTGGGGCTCATCAGCCTTGTAAAAGAATAGAGCCTTCATACATGTTTAGAATTCTGATCATATGAGGCTTTAACTTAGAGAAATTCTGAAAGTTTCAGATCAATTCAATATTGCTAGTTATTTATTTATTTATGAAATAGCTGATGCTTTATATCTATTTCGGCCCTTCATTTTGTGTCCTTAGATATCTCTATAAACTTAAATTTTGCAATCGAACAGATTTCAGAATCTTCTTCTATATATTTTAGGAGACCAATCTTCAGTAATTATATCAAATATTAGAATTTACAAGAAGAGGAGAGGTTATAATCCGGATCCTTGCACAAATGGCCAGAATCACGAAACATTATACCATGAAATCTAAGCCAACCTTCAAGTGGACCGCACCTTAAACTTGAAGATCCTAAAAGCACATGAGTTGAGTAATTCTAACCATTTGTCTGGGGCTATGTTTTAAAAATGGACTTCAACCATCTAGTCGAACCCAGATGGCAGATAGCCAACCTTGCACGGTTCGATGCCACCAACCCTTTCAATGGTAAGAGACTGGTCAAAACCACTTAAATTATCTAAAAAGACAGCCCAGCCAGTGTGAACCAACGTTATTTTATGCATTTCAAATGACTTAAATATATATATGGTAATATTCTCCACATATACATATAAAAATTCTTGGAAATGCCCCATCTAAAAATAGGCGTTTCTGCCCTATTTCTATCCTCCAATAAGGGACAGGTTATGTTGAGACTTTTCTCATTTTTAAAAGTAACATTAGGTGCTTTTTCATATTATTTAATTTTCCTTATCTTCTATTCATTGCAAAAATGGGCATTTTGACTTTTGAAAATGTTGAACGCTCCTCATATATATGTATAGGAGCCCTTCTCCTAAGCTCAAGCTTAAGATAAGGTAAGCTCAAGTGTATGACTTATGCCTATGGGGCCTACTTCGGAATTCACATGGGGATGTGGATGAGGGAGATTTGAAAGACTCCTTAGGACCTCCTCTCTACAAAAGATCAGTTCCAACTGTGATTTTTATTATCTCCATCTTGGCCCAAAAAAATTTAATGGCCAACAGTTTATTTAGATTGGTATACAGTCAATTTAATGGTTTAATAAATTTGGATTTGACTAAAAAATTAGAGGACATGTGCAATTCAAGGGGGTTGTGTGTTTGGTCCATTTGGATGGACTAAAGGTGAGCCCTAAGAGCACGGGCTTACGGAATCTCTTATGTAAGCGTGAGCTTATGATAGGCTTGCTCTATATATATAGGAGAATCTCTATACGCATCCGTCTCTTACCATTTTTTTTTGTGAGGACTCTAAGTGGGGCTCATCTATCACTCAATCCAAATCTTGCAACACACATAGGACCTCATGATAGCAACTCCCCCTAACTTTCGGTCGGATCCGAATTTATTAGACCGTTGGATCAACTATACACCAATCCGAACGGAATGAACTTATGAGCTATGGATGACAGGGTTAGGAATATGTGATTGAGACCAAATTTGATATGTATGGTGTTTTCACATAGATCTTTCCAACCCCCTAGTCTCATCCCTTGGTAGAGTCCACAGTGAGCCCCACCAAAGAGTATGCACAAAAAGTCCATGAGGAACGTATACACAGAAAAAGGCTTTGTATATATATATATATATAAAGATCTCCCCCCACCAATCTTTTTATGTCGGTGGTGGCTCAAATCATCATTTTAAGAACTTGACTAATCGCTAACAAGTTTTCATTATCTAAAATGAATGCAATCCTATCCAATGGTCTAATCCATCTGAATGAGTACCGAACTTGGTATAGGTGACTATCACGGGGGTACTTATTTTATAGTTCACTTGTATTGATCATAAGTTAGGTTCTACTAGTGTTTTGCCAGAAGGTGAGTATCGGGTACTCGACAGAGGTTTTCTTTATATATATGAGGTACGCGAGAAAACTCGGGTGTTCTCTTAAGAAAAATCCTCTTTTTTTTATTGGCTAAGGTGTTCCTCTTGTATTATTATTTAAGAAGTTAAAACATTTATCTATCCCTAATTCTTTTTCTTTTAATATGAGTTGGCATGTAAATGTGAGGTGGCATGATCTTATTTGGCAAATTAAGAGGGGCAAAATCTCTCCTTTTAAAATGGGGATTTTTTTAGAATCTCTCTCTCTCTCTCTCTCTCTCTCTCTCTCTCTCTCTCTCTCTTTGTCTCTCTTTCTCTCTATATATTTTTACTTTCATAATTTATAACTTTTTAAGGACAATCTAATCGTTGGTCTTCAAGGAATAGTCTAGTATGTGTGACCCACCTGCTGCACAATTCTCTCCTTTCAAATGATCAATCTAAAACTCTCACACCCACTTCTCTCTTGGGGATTGCCGCCAACCCAAATCACACACTACTTTCTCTACCAATTACCACCAGTGTGACAGTCATGGAATTTTGCTGGCCCCAAATACATTATGTAAATTTTGGCCAATACATATAGTTATCATCTAGTGATTCATGGATGTGACGAATGTCATAAAAAATGATATTAATAAGGTCAAGTAAGTTTAAGTTACATCCAAGCATGTAAGATGATCTTCAAAAATATAAATCATTTATAGGATGGTGGGTGATATTCCTTCTAGAATTTAGAAAAAAATGTGATTAAGTTAATACTTAATTTTGATAAATGATAACAGCGTTCACTTTAACTTTTCACGTCACACGCAATGGGTTTGTCTCTAATCAAATAAAAGTTAGCTTCAACTGAGAGAAAAATTACTGTTAGATTGGATAATCTTGATTTGATTGCTTTTCTTTTATGTTTATATGCTTGTGATCAAACAGTTGACATTTGTCATGACAGCTTTTTTTTTTTTTACCCATCAAGCAACCCATGAAACTTTAGAGGATCCCCATCCATGGACAGTGTGAGTTGCATAATCTGATCTTCATCGTAGAAAAGATTAGAATCTTTGAAAAGATGATAATGAATTTTGGAATTCAACTATTTTTTTTTTATGACTAATCCGATTTCCGGTAATGATTGAAATGAAACTTTGGTCCTTTATATCTGAATATAGATGCATGCATAGTTTTGAGTTGTATGGATCAGATTGTTAGGTTAGTAGTAGTACTCAATAGATGCAATGGACCATGTGGTTCCCAGCAGCATCCCAAGTCTCTAGTTGAAACAAATTCGTCTGTGGGCCAGGGCAGTGGTCCCTTTCTACAGGCTTTCTTATTAGCTAACCATGGGCTGCCTTTACCTGTCTTATTTTAACGAGTGACATCAACATCAATAACAACGTCTACAAAACGGGGGTTATTATGTCATTTTGGTCCAACCAATGTTTTCAGTGATCCACACGCAATCATAAATCATATTTTTATCAGTCTTCTCTCTCTTTAGTTTTGCACTTTCTGTAATAATATGTTGTGCCTCAGGAATTGACCTCATGCCTAGCACAACACATCGGGGGCCCACATGGGCCTTTTTTTCACTAATCCGATAAGATGGGTCCCTTGGCCATGGATGGGATCGTCTTAAGTTGTTCCTGATGGGAAGAAAGAGAGTAAACATCAAGCAATCCTATCCTATTTTTATTTTCTAACCATCTCATTTACCAAAGTAAAAAAGAAAAAAAAAGAATTCTTACTATCTGTTTTGTACTTCAATAGGCAGCTAATAATCAAAGGATTATTATGAGATTTTCAGATCAAAACACCATAGGATGGGGCAATCATTTTACAAACTTGGCCCGACCTGAATCTAGACAAGACTAAACTAAATTTCACTTTTAGGAATTTACTAAGGTTATGTTTGGCAACAAAACCTTAGGACCTCCTTAACCACATAAGGTATTGTAAATGCTCAACATTTTGGGCCAATAAAAATCTTCAACTTTTAAGTCTAATTTTCATGAAATTTGAAAATCTTCAATTTTCCAAATTTATAAGGATACACCTATTTTCTTAGCTACCTGTACCAATATGTGCGGAGATTAATATGAAATCTTTCGCAACATAATTGCTCGACAAAAGATCCGTAGGTATCTCTTTATTGACTTTTTGGGGACCAGGATAATTGTAAATCCTCAAAAATTTTGGTCAATAAAAATCCACAACCTTATGTGGATCTTCATGAGATTTGAAAATCTTCAATCTTACAAATTAAATTCAATTTCTCAGCTATATCTATCAGTACGTACCAATATGGAAATAAATTATGAAATCGTCAGCTATATAAATTCTCAGCGAAGAATCTTCAACTCCATGGCATTCCTGACAGTCACAGATGCCTGATTAGTTGGGTAACATGCCCTATGTTGGGGTCATGCAACATCAAGATGGCCTGTCCCACCCAAGTTGCAAGCATAGCCATAGGGTGCACAAGGGCCACAAGAGGAGGCTGTTCATTTACTTGGCTGAGGAGTAGGACCTTGCAGTTTTGATTCCTTCCAGATTATTAAAGTTCACTGTTTTAAAGAAGGAAGCTTCTTAATAAATAATAATTATATTTTAAGGCTCTTCACCCAAAGTTACCAACTTAAAAAAAGGTCTGCTCAGAAGAGGAAAAAAAATGAGGAAAGAAATAGGAAAAACAGACAAGCTCTCTCAGATCTGCTTGACTGTTCCTTTCCAAGTTTCTGATTCCTATTCCACCATCATCACCTCTGTGTTTGGTGACTCTGACATCCAAACACTCCCCATATCTTCCAAACACAACTCTCTCTCTCTCTCTCTCTCTCTATCTCTCTGTGTGCAACACCCAACAGAAGCCATCTGTTAACATCTAAAGATCATCTGATTTCATCACTTCCCAAGGCTCTCATTCCATCTCCTCTCCTCCTCACCAAGAATGTTGCACAATTGAGAAAAAAGAAGAGAGGGAAGGGGAGCTGGTCAATGCCTCTGCTTAATTTTTCTTGGAATGTTGAGTGAGATATTGGATCTTTGTATGGTTCATTGGTGACTTTTTCCAGCGTTCGGATCAAGTATCCGAACTGGGTCTTCTCCAAAATCTCGAATCAAGGGACAGATGTTGAAATAAGCAACAAAAAAGCAATCTTTTTTCCTGTTTGGAAACACTTGTCATTGGATTTTTTACAGACCAACGGTCGTTTTCTGGCATGAACATGTCGGAGAAATCATACTGAGGAGAGATCTGAATTGGGTTTCCGTCAAAAGACAGGGAGGTTGGAACCAATGGGGAGGTGGGGTTTTTTTGGCATTGATGCATTGGAAAGTTGATGGAGTGAGTGCTGAACTGGGAAGGTCTGAATTTATGGAGATGTGCTCAATTGAAGCACTTTCCACCCTCCTTTCCCTTTCTTATGTTTTTGATTTGCCCCTCTCAAAAGTTTCAGATTTTGAATCTTTTTGTGCAGGTCACGAGATTTTCCTGCATTGGAGTGTTGGGAAATTAATGTAGCGAGATCTGAACTTGGGTCATCTTTGGAGGGGCTAAAATCTTCGAATTGACAGAAATATGCTGAGTTGAAACAGAGAGCAGAGATGTTCAAGGCTGCGAGATGGAGGGTGGAGAAGAACAAGATCAAACTAGTATTCAAATTGCAATTCAGGGCAACACAGGTATACTACTGTTATTTAAGCATCTCCATTTTGTAGTTCAACAGATGAGTCTGGTATTTTCTGTCTTTTACATGCTCTGTAATCAAAGTTGCAGTCTCAAGCTGTAAAATTGTTACTGGTCATGTGACAAAATTGGCGCAAATCCACCTTTTTTTTTGTCATCTTATAGGATGTGGGTCAGTCTAGATTTTATTTTATTTTGTTTTGTTACAGAATGAGACTTTTTGGTACTGCATAGATAATGTTGGTTCCAGCTGAGAATTTAAATGAAAGTTGAGAATTTTTGCAATGTAGTTGGTTCATGAAAGATCTGCAGTGATCTGATTTTCACATAGGAACTGATTTTTCTTTTTATTTCTGTCGTCTAACCCGAGTTTTTGTTTTGTTTGTTCCCTTTCACGTGTTGGATTTTCCTTTTTTTCTGATGGGATGACCTGATTTGAGTGAGATTTGGTACAGAGCACTGACAATCTTGGCAATGTGGTGGGGTTGTGGAAAATCTGTAGAGGTCTGATTTTCATAAAAGAGTGGTTGATTTTAATTCTCTGTTATCTAAACTGAAATGGGTCAGTCTTAGTTCTCTGGCTGATTTTTCTATGTCAGATTAAAGGAGCTGATCCTAAGTAAATGGTGAAGTAGTATGGTTAGCCAATGAAAGATCTGCGGAGAATTTCTACCAAAGTGCAAGATTTTCATTTTTATCTAATAGGAGATGGATCACAATCAATCTTCTTTTCCGCATTTTACTGATTGCATTTTTTGATAGTATATTTGTTTTCCAGATCCAACCAAGGATACAAGCTTAAATATGGAAATCCTTGTAATGTGGTTGCGTAAGGAGTCATATGCAGAGTTCTAATATTACATTACATGTTTTCAGGTTCCTCAGTTAGGATGGGATACATTGATCGTGGCTCTAGTTCCTCTAGAAGTTGGAAAGCCGACAGTGAAATCAGAAAAAGCTGCAATTCACGATGGATCCTGCCGATGGGAGAACCCAATCTATGAGACAGTGAAATTGACCCAGGAGCCTAAAACTGGGAAGATAAATGACAAAATTTACCAATTTTTTGTTTCCACTGTACGATGTTACCATCCATTTCCTTTTTATCTATGCAGTCAATATCATGTTCACTGTGTGCTAACTTTGTGAGACTTTCCAGGGGTCATCAAAAACTAGTTTTCTTGGAGAGGCTACAATTAATTTCGCTGATTATGCTGAGACAATCAAACCTTTATCTGTTTCACTGCCCCTTAAGGCTGCGAATTCTGGGGCTATTCTGCATGTAAGTGTTTTCCACCTGTTGCTGTGTCAGGGGGTTAAGCTTCTGATTCTGATGGACATGTACTATTTCAACAAACTCTATGGAATTCTAAATGTATCGTAGGTGAAGTTTAATGCTATCACATGCCAATCTTAATCTTTTCTCTTGCATATCTATGCTTCCATGAATTTCCTGCATCAAAGTTGCATGTTAGGGTAGACCATTTGACCTAAAAACTATTCCTATGATCACACAGATCTGATATGAAACATTTGGAATGATAAAAGAAAACCTTGAGACAATCCAGAATCAAAGGTACTTGCTAGACATTTATTATTTGGGATTGGTCTGATCCTTAGGCGAGATGATCCACATACCTCTTTACCTGGCTTGGAAGTGAAATCTGTTAATTGGAAAGAATGATGTTTGATAATAGCAAATTAGTTCATTGTATTCCACCAATCCTTGTTTTTGAGATATTATTATTATTTTTTGTTCCAGGTTACAATTCAGAGAATTCAAGATGCTGTGAATGGAAGGTGGGAATGAATTTTTATTTTTCATTCTTTAATGCTTGCAAATCTGTTCTGTGGCCCAGCATCTAATAAATACATTTTTTTTGTGATTCTAATATAGCGAAGTGGAAGATAATGGAGATGCGATGGTCAGATCACGCGGTAGGACATTACAGAGTCAATTAAGCAATTGTGATACAGATGAAGACCACAAACTGTCAAATGGAACCGGCAACTACAATTCTACTCAAGTAAAATCCTATCTTTGTTCAAATACACACTAGCCTTGAGTTTGTGTGTATTCCAATTTGCTGCATGTTTTAGAAATTCTTTCAAATTGGATGATTACCTGTTTCTCTGTGCAATTGGAGGCCAGGAAATCTCAAATAATTAAAACTTTTGGTTATTCTGCTAATAGAAGAACTCTCAAAAATGAGAGGGAGGAAAAAGAAGAAGAATCAGTCAGGCCCTAAACTAAAACAGAGAGTCAAGCACACTTAAAGAAGCACAGTAGTGTAGTCTACCAACAACATTTTTTTTTGAAATATAGGGAAAGGATTTGTTGTAAAGGCATACATATTGACGCAATCAAATATTACATAGACAAGGGACAGAAGTACATGATCTGGACTGATCTGGACTGTTCATCTACCGCCCCTGTGTCCTTCCCTGTAGGACACTGATGTCCAAATAATCAAAATTTTCTCATCACTATTGCTTTTGGATTGGAGCTCTTAAAACATTGGCTGCTTTTTCTCAGCATCCGGTTCTGAATGTCAAAAGCCCTTCAATCAGCAGCATGGATCATCTGAGCCGAGTTGACATTGAGTTACGCTCCTTGTTCCGTAGTAATGCTGACAGATTAACAGATTGGATACAATATTTCTTCCACTTGTGAATGTCATCAAATTTGATGACACCAGATGATTTTCCCAAAAGAAATTCAACCTCCTTTTGGCTGCATCACCCACATAATTTTCTTCATAAGGCAGGAAATGTTCTTTAGAAACTTGAGAGCAGTGAATTCACTGCAGTCAACATGATCTCTTTTGAGTGGAATTTATTTTGATTACATTGCATAAAATGGATGTAGCTGAGACAAGAATGTTGAGGTGGATGCTTGGTAAAACTAAGAAAGATAAAATTAGAAATAAGTGCGCTTTTGAGGGAATTTAGGGATAGCACCAATAGGGGCTAAGATTAGAGAAACCCATTTGATATGGTTTGGGTATGTCGAACACCGGCCTATAATGACACCAGTAAGAAAAAGTTTGGCTACGTAGGTTGGTGGCCCACCAAAGGGAAGTGATAGGCCGAAGAAGACGTGGATGGAGGTAGTAAAATTAAATTTGAGGAAGTTTAACTTATCTAAGGATTTGGCCCAGGATAGATCGGAATGGAAAAACAGAATTTATGTAACCGACCCCGACATAGTTAGGACAAGGCTTTGATGATGATGATTGAGATGCCTTCTGACATCCAAAGGTTATTCCTACTGAAGGTTCATAAGAATCTAAGGTTTTCTAATTTTTATTTGATGCATGCCTTTTGAATTTCATAAGAATCTTAAGTTTTTGTAATTTTTAGGATTGTCATTTCATTCTGCATAGATCATAAGGTTTCATAGATCTCCCGGATGCCTCTTTTTTTTTTACATTGAAATGTTAATTGATGATGCAGATAGCACATACACACGGGTTGACAACTAAAAATAGAAGTCATAGGAATGTTCTTTTCTCCTTTCTAAATTATTAATTTCTTACTTAATGTGATTTCTTATTCGCATGCTTGAAAATCCAAAACAGAAATGATAAGCATCTTCTTTACAAAGGATTTTAACTGATATTGTTTAATTTACTAACATGTATTTTTTTTAGTTGATTGTGTGTCACTAATACTGTCAGTAATGGTGTTATTTTATTATTTTAAAACTCTCTACGCTGACTTTTCATTTTGAATCTGTTATGTCATAGGACGGTTCATCTATTACGCGCAAAGCAGAATTGAGCTTGTCTCATGACAAAGCAGTGTCTCAACATTCAGAATCTAATGGCATCCTTAGAGCATCCAGTGGCTCTGATACTATATCAGCATCAAGTTTGGAGAGCAGCTCTGGACAAGATACTCCACGAGAACTTGGAATGAAGGGTAATAATAATACCCATCAATATGCAGCCAGCTTCCTGTCATTTCTTAGCAACAATGGCACATCTAAAAAACCAACATCAAACGCCATTCATTCAGTTGCAGAAGTCAGAGAGCATAGAAGTCTGAATGCAGAGTGGTTAGTCAGTGCAGCCCCAGACGAAAGCACAGATGGATCAACAAACAGTTCTGAGGATGCCCTTTTGAAAGAAAGTACAGATATTTCCATTGAGAAACTGAAGAATGAGATTGCTATTTTGGCCAGACAAGCAGAGGTGTCAGAGTTGGAATTACAGACTCTCCGAAAGCAGATTGCGAAGGAAAGCAGGAGAGGAAATGATCTCTTGAGGGAAGTTCATGGCCTGAAGGAAGAGAGAGATGCACTTAAAAGTGAATGTGAACAGCTCAAGGGCTCACAACAGCATACTAATGGTGGAAGGGGTTTGAATAGGTTGCAGTTAGAAAGCGGCGACCAAATGTACAAGCTTGAAGAAATTAAACAGGAGCTCAATTATGAGAAAGACCTGAATGCTAATCTCCGCTTACAGCTTCAAAAGACACAAGAATCTAATTCTGAGCTAATTCTTGCCGTGCGGGATTTGGAAGAACTGTTGGAACAGAAAAATAAAGAAACCTCTGAAATTATGATTGACAAGGGCAGCCTGCATCTACACCAACCTGAAGACAATGAGGAAGTCCATAAAGTGGGTTCTGGATATGAAAAGGAGGAAGATGAGGAGCAACATGCACTAGAATTACTAGTTACAGAGCATAACAATGCCAAACTGGAATGTTCTCTCCAACAGAAGATTTTTGATTTATCTAGTGAATTGGAGGTGTATAAGAAAGATAATGAAGAATTAGAAATGCAGATGGAACAACTTGCTTTGGATTATGAGATTTTGAAACAAGAAAATCATGATATGTCTTTGAAGCTCGAGCAAAGTCGGCTGCAAGAACAGCTGAAGATGCAATATGAATGTGCGTCTTCTTTGGCTGTCATAAATGAACTAGAACTCCATGTTGAGAGCTTGGAGAAAGAACTCAAGAAGCAATCTGAAGCATTTGAAGCTGATCTTGCAGCTGTGATGCATGCGAAAGTTGAGCAGGAGCAAAGGGCTGTGCGTGCAGAGGCGGCATTGAGGAAGACAAGATGGAATAATGCTACCACAGCTGAGAGGCTTCAAGAAGAAATTAACAGGCTCTCTATGCAAATGTCATCGACGTTTGAGTCGAACGAGAAGCTAGCAATGCAAGCACTAACAGAAGCAAGAGAATTGCGTCAACAGAAATGTCATCTAGAAGAGTTGTTGGAAAGGGCTAATGCAGACCTTGAGTTGGTGAAAGATCGATATGAAGAAAAACTGCTACAGCTTTCAAACGAAATTGATTTGAAGCAAAAGCAAACAGAACAGCTGCTAGTGGGTCTTGAAGATAAGTCCAAGGAGCTTGAGAGTCTACAGAAATCTGCAGAAGCAAAGGAAAATGCCTTCTCTAATGAACTTGTTGTTCTCCGAACTGAGACGGAAAGACTTGAGTGGGAGAAAGCTGCTCTTTCTGAACAGGTAGAAGAAAAAGAAAAGATGGAAGCCGAGATCAAAAGAATGAAGACATCACTAGAGGAGATGGAGATTTTGTTACAAAGAGGAAACATGGAAAGAAATGCCCTGGAGAGTGAACTTGCTTCATTGAGAGAGCAAGCAGAGAAACCACTGAAAGAATTAAATGAATTGCGCCAGCTGAAGGATGAAAAGGAGTCAATGGTTGGGATTCTACAATCGGAGATGGAAACACTTAAATCTCAATACAATGACTTGAAGCATTCTTTGTTCGAGGATGAGTTAGAGAAAGAGAATTTAAGGAAACAAGTATTTCAACTAAGGGGCGATCTTCAGAAGAAGGAAGATACAATTAGTGCCATTGAGAAGAAACTCAAGGATAGCAGTGTGAAACCAGCAGTTTCAGATGGAACGACAAAGCCCACTTCAAGGAACAATAAAGCTGGTCCACCTCCTCGTGGTTCTAAGGATGTTTCTAACCTGCGGGAGAAAATAAAACAGCTCGAGGTGAATATGCTACTTTGTAATTCTGCTGTGTATTACATGCATGACTTTCTTTGCATGAGACTAATATTACTGGATTTTGGAATATTAAAATCATGGAGATGGATTTTATGTAATCAATCGGAAACTTCTGGAGTGACTTGGAGGTCCCCAGTTCGAAACTCTGTAAGGACTTACCCAATACGCATGGCTTGTGGGTGGTTCTGTGTTTTTGAGTTTTTTTCCAATGATCAACCGTAAGGGGGGTCGGAGGGTTCCCTCATTACACACCAAAAAAAAAAAATGCATGAGATTTGTTGCAAGGTTAACCAGTGGCTTGTTCTGAATATTGCACGATGAAAACTTTCAGACTGGGATCTGAACAGTTTAGTACTGCAATAACTGGGGGAAGGTGAAATCTACAATTATTCAGTCAAGTGAGTCAACTACCTATGCAAGTGTAAATTAAAATTCTGAAATGAAAGTAGTTTTCATTCTTATCTTATCTGGCTCTTATGGATTTCTTTTTTGAGGTCTTTTTGTATAGAATAAATAGGAAGTTATGGTCAAATAGACTCCACAGAAGGATTATTAAAGAGGTGAGGGGTGAAGGATAGAAGGTAGCAATGTAGATGAGACCTTGACTTTACTGGGATTTGTATTACTAGGATGATGGCTGGGTATTCATTTCCCATCATCCCTTTATTCAATTTCCATTAAAGGGGAAGTTATTTGATGGTCATTTTTGGATATTTACCTTCTATTCTTCATTTGTAGCCACTTATAGAAATACAAAGTCTTAGAATTCCTGGGGATTCAATTACATGAAACAAATAGGCCCTTAATATTTGTTCCCTTCAAATCGAGCAAAAATTATTCAAATGCCACAGTACTACAATGACAGTAATTATAATATCTGACAGGGAGAACTAAAGCAGAAGGAAGCTGCATTGGAGAGCACTACTCATTCCTTTGTACAAAAGGAAAAGGACTTATTCAATAGGATTGAAGAACTAGAAAAGATTATGGTGGAGATCAGTCAGAACAACTCAAGTGTCTGTGAAAACAATATTCAAAAGGTCAGTTACTTTTTTTCATCGACTATTTTATGACAGAATGATTTTATGAAGAAGTGGTTATAATTGTGTATGGTAGAAAAGCCATACGAACATCCATATACTGTCATTTCTTGATTTCATTTATGTGCACATATGTATGCACTGTGGAGTCTATTACTAGTGGTCACTGATTGGCAAGAAGTCTTTCAGTGTTTAGCTGATGCCTATGAGAACTTCTTATAGACACAAATGCATTGAGTGATCTTTTATATGCAGGATGAAAAAGAAGTTGAGAACAGACCAGGAAACTGTAGTTCTGAAAATGGAAGAGCTGTGGCTGAAAATTTGGACTCTCAGACGGGAGACCAAGTGTGCTTTTCTTATCTAAATGGCATGCAGAGAGAACCCACAAGGAGGTAGAAATTTTAGATACCAACCATTTTTACTTTGATAAATATAAAATGCTCAGCTATGATTCTTGATATCCATTCATTATCTTTTTTTTTTTTAACCTAATTAACCATATTTGTGGGAAGAAAAGCTTTCCTATTTTCTGTCCAAAAGGGTTTTATAAATGACTGATTTCAGTGTATCTGTACCTCATATCGTTGATAAATCAAACCAATCAAGCTATCTGATTAGTGGACCTTTCACATTTGGATGTGAATAGTTTCACATTTATGCTTTGTGCCATTCGTTTTGAAGGGAACAACTTGGATGCCTATGATTGTCTATCTGCTGTTGTTTGTCCACACTTCACAGTGGGTCATCTGCGTAAGTAGTATCGGGATGTCAAATTGATGGATTCCTGGCCCTGGTCTTGCTCACTACTAGTGCACTAGCGCAGTTGAATGAATGCTGCCAAGATGAACTGGCACAATAAAAATTGAGTACATTTATTTTTGTTGGGCTTGGATAGGGCCTGAAATATAGTCCAATAATGAATGAGCAGGGAACAAGCTAAATTTAAGTAGGTGCCAATTGTTACCTTTTCAAAGCGGGCCCCAGCATATGGATGCTCCAATAAGCTGTCATTGCAACTGCTCGTATGTGATGGGGCTGTTGAACCAAGATTAATTAGTTTCCAAATACCAAGAGTAATTAGTTTCCAAATGGAAGATAGTTGGCCCTGTTTAGGAGATATTGTGGCACATTTCGACAAATGAACTAGCCCAATTTCATTTTGTTCTTGCACCTAAACTCTCTTCTTGTTTTTGTTGGTTGCTTATTTTATTTTATTTTATTTTTTGCAGCAACAATGGAAGTCAATCTGAGAAAGAATTGGGAGTCTCCTTGGGCAATACTTATGCTCAAAGTGATATTGCTGATTTATTAAGTGAAATGCCACTGCTGAAGGAAAGGAACAAAACCATGGAAATTGAGCTAAAAGAAATGCAAGAGAGATATTCTGAGATCAGTCTCAAGTTTGCTGAAGTGGAAGGTGAAAGGCAAAAGCTTGTCATGACAATCCGTAATCTTAAGAATGCAAGGAAGAATTAGACCCTTGTTTTCCCCTTTTCATTTGTTGAGGATATTTGTGTGAAGACAGATTGCAAAGGACCTTTCCAGCAGACTTGAGCCTAGAGCACGTGCAAAATCATGGCTGTTCATCAACTGGGTCCACCTTGAATATGCCTGGCCTAAATTCAGGGTACTCCTCTCATTAGGTCAGCAACACTTTTGAGGATAGCGTTAGACAGTTGAAATATGCACAAAGTGGTTGATGTGTGCTATATACATGTGCCCAACTGCCCTTTCGTGGGCTAGGGTATGTTCATTGGAGGACCCATCTGATGAACACACATGCACCATGTTGCAGGTCCTTCCCAAACATTTCCACAATCCACATCCTTTGCATTCCTCATATAGATATTGTGTATAGCCAAAGGAAAGTTACATGTAAATCAATTGTATTCTTTTTATATTGAATGTCATTTATTTAGTTTCCAAGAAGAATAAGGTTATAGAGACCTACCAAATGAGCTCTGTTTGCCTTCTTATTGAGTGGACAAAATTCTCTATTTGTGTTTTGTGTTTTGGAAGAGATGTTTTTAGTTTCTACAACAAATTTGATTCCTTGGCCAACCAGGGATGGATATATCTTCTTCTACAACTATTGTCTCTATGTAAGGTTTGTTGTCGCTGTGGTATAATGCTTTTATACCATTGCATCGATTCCTTTTCTTTGAATGTCATTTTTTCCATTGTAATCTTTGTCCTTTCAAGAAACTCTTTTTTTTTTTTTTTTCGGTTATCCTTCAATGAACTCTCTTGGTATTGCTAAAAAAGAAGAATAAGAAGTAGGAAAAAGGAAAACAAAATGTTTTGAAGCTAGAAGGAGCTAGTGTAGAAAAGCTGTCTTAAACACTTGCTAATGCTGCATCAGACAGGAAATAGTTTTGAGAAGATTGAGGGTTTGTTTGATATACTATAACTGGAAGTGGGGTTTGAACACTTGGAAGAACAGATACTATATATATAGGCTGAGTTGGCCTAGTGGCAAGGAGCGAGAGTAATAGAGCACCTACCAGGTAGCCAGGGATTGATCTCTAGTGGGTGGTATAAAAATGGGTAGACTATCGACCGGTCCAACCCTCTAGTCCCGAACAGATACTATTTGTTCATCATGAACTACCAGCAGAAGTGGGTTATGCTGACTGACATTTGAGAGTAGTTTCTCAAAAAAAGAAAAAAAGAAGTTCCCCGTGGACTTCTTTGTTTTGCACTGCTTTGGGATAATCAATATTTGATTTGACGGGGGTTTATCTCATTTATTTAAGATTCTTTGTGAGCTGTGCTTTTTAACTAATAACTCCTCTAGAACTCATATATGAGTATAATAGTTTTTTCTTTTCATAGCTGATAGCCTGTTGGGCTTTTGGGGACTGAGGCATGATGAAAGTAGGATGCATGGTGGAGTCATCAACTCTAATTTTAAGGTTTTGACCTTAAGAACGAAGGGATATCCCAGTGGCTGGAAGCCCTGTTCTCAGCTAACCCAGAATTGATCTCTGTGTGTGCAGGTGGTTTTTGAACTCCCTAGTCAGTTGGGTCTATCCAGGGCACAGCCACCTTGGCTGCTACCTCAACCGAAAAAAAAAAAAAGATGTTAATTTTGAAATCAGGCTCTTCCCCTATTCTTAAGAAATTTTCTGGCATTACCTAAATTCATTGAAGAACTTAAAATCAGGGCATTGCATTGAGTAGATTTCTATCTCTTGCCCCAACTCCATTAACGAGTCATTTCATGCCAGGCATGCTGTAAGCATGTACATAGGGTAGACAAGCTGAGCCCCACTAGCCTTTTTTAGGACCTACCTACAGAAAACACACCATTAAGACCCAACCTTTTCTAAGATCCCACAAGTAGGCTATACGTGTATGCACATTGCAATTAATTAAATGAATGGTTGTGAAAATGAGTATGGTTTGTTTGATGGTATTTTCTATTTGGGTAACTTTATCAGGATTGAAATTGTAAATGACTTGTTCTTCATCATCATAAAAAGCTTGGTTCCAACTAATGTTGAGTTCAATTCATAAATTATAATTTTTTATTAAGATATATCCTAGGCAAATTTCTTAGTCAGCTCACACTTCTTCAAATATATTCTTCCTGTTTCCAATCATGTCTCTTTAGCCTATCTATTCTACTTGGTGGGTCATTAATTTGTAACCATGATTGTTTAGCCTATCTATTCTACTTGGTGGGTCATTAATTTGTAGCCATGATTGTAGCTCGCATCGGACATATTCAAACATTTCAAATGAGTTTTTCTTAATTAATCATTTATTGTTATTGTCCTTAAATGTCCTCAAAAGGCTAATCTTAATTTTACCACATATTCATTTTAATGTTCTCATTTACGCTGAACTCATTTTCTCCACATAATTTTTTTTAATTAGTCAATATTCTACTCCATACATATGGCTCATATAATCATTGTTGTATACAATTTTTCATTTAATTTTAATTTTGTTGGTTTGCATGCATGCACTATGACTTAAAATAGCAAGTTAAGATGGAAGTAGATAATATAACACGAACATATTCAAGTGCACCGGCCTCTAGATTACGACAGGAGCGATCTCTTTTGGTGGGACCAGGCCAAAACGTCCCTTGCCTCTCGCACACGTGCTTATAACAAGATGCCTCATCAGCAGTGGTCCAATACGACACCTAAATTTTCATGTCGCCCCTTCGTCGCGACACGCGTGTGGGAACAAATCAAAACCGTCCATTCGAAGCTCCACAGTCACAACTTTATCCAGTCCAATCATCTGCTTTTCCATGCATTTCCATGTGTCCACTACCACGTGTTCCGCGTCCTCTATGCCTCGTGCGAACACACGTGTCGTGTTGCAACCGTATGTCTCTCCCATGCAAAGGTGGCGAAAACCATCTTAAAAGCCTTCTTTTCTCTCTCTCTCTCTCTCTCTCTCTCTCTCTCTAGTCTCTGGCTCTCTCTGTATCCCATACCTTGCCTTCATGCAGATTGCATATACAAAAAAAAAAAAAAAGCCCAATTATACTTCTCTTTTTTAATTTTGATCGTCCCTTGTTGGGAGCCTCTGGAAGATGAATTCTCAAGTAACCCCCTACAAGGACGTATTTATGAGGAAGGCCCTCACCCCACTAGGCTCCATCCAGGTCAGAGAACTTATAACAACTCAGTTAATTTTTGTTGCTGTGATATTGCGAGAGCCTCCAACAGTTCGATGGGTTGACCCACGTATGGAATTAACGGCTGCGATTAGCTCTTGAGTGTCTAATTTAATATAGACCCAACAAGTAAAATTGTATCAATAGTTGCATTTGTCCCATTGGAAGTATCATTAATCATCCACTCGTGAAGAAGTGACTAGTCAATGGGTAACCTAGCGATTTTACTGATTGTTGTTAGGCTTTTGAGATGGGCCCAGGTGATAGTTGCATCCTAGCTATCTAGGCTTTGAACTAAAGAGTTTAATGACGTTCTGAGTTGGGCTGCAGCTTGTGAGTCCCTGCCCATTTGATTATCAGGCATAGTATTTAAGGACCCCATCTATAGACTTGAAAGGTCGGAAATGAGCCAGCCCATCTGACAGATCTCTCTCTTTTTGTAGAGGTATCGATATTAATAGGCTAGGGCAGTCCACCTGGCATAGAGTATGGGTCATCATTGGCCGGTGGCCCCGTTACCCGGTTTAAGCCCATCTGGTCAGATTGGTTTTAGCCCGACCCAAGCGCTGTTGTAGAGTGAGCTGGCCCAGATCGAATACTATTTGGGCTGGGGCTTGGGCTTATAGTTTAAAGCCTGCTCCAGCTCGATAGCCTGCCAGCTCCCCACACAAGCCTGTTGGCTATTCATATAGCAAGGTAGTTGTTTGTACTTTGTACTCATGCATTCATGTAGGTTTTCAGTTGTTTAAACTCATGTCCATCAGTCCATTTAGGAAACTAGCAATAGCCAATGGATAGTTATTTGTACTTGTATTTATGCATAATGCATTCATTTTAAAATGATATTATTAAATGATAAAAAAATTAAATTAAAAAAGCTTAGCCAGCCTGGCCCTCCAGAAAAAAGCAAGATGGGCGGGTTTGGGCTTAGACTTTTCAAACAAAGTTGAGCCCGCCTGGCCCGCCAAAATGAGCCTAGTGGATAAAGCTTGCGGGCGGGGTTGGTATCACTTTCAGAGGCCAGGCTGGGCCGGCCCAACGATGACCCTTATTATAGAGGTATGTTGATAGGCTATAGCTGTGTTATATATGAACATGGATTCGTGTGTCAGGTTAACTCCATGTTCATATATAATACAGCCCATGTTCTTATGTGTGGCATATTCTCATGGCCGATTGACCATGTCAAATTTCTTTGTTTTGTTTTATCTAATGTAAGATGTTGGAGGTGTGAGAGAGCAACACGAGAAGAAATCCGTAGTGAAGGAGGTTAAAGATAAGGCTAAGAAAATAAAGAACAACATCGGTAAGAAGACGCAAGGAGAAGGTCATGATCATAATCATGGAGAAGCTTATGGCTACGATCAACATCATCACGGTTGTGATATTGATGAAGAGGAAGACGAAGAGGAGCCTGAGGTTCATGGAGCCCCAAGTACGTGAACTTGATTCCTTCCCCGACAGTCCTCATCATAGTAAAAAGAAATAAAATATATATATATATGAGAAATATATATATTACTTTGATGTTTTTAATTTTTTTTTTTTGTCTTGGCAAAATCTCAATGACTTCTAGAATTTTAAATAATTATGATATTAGATTTGGACTATTTATTTTGGGATTTTTATGGCTTAAACACTCTTAAATTCAGTTTTCATGGGCTACTGATAAAAAAAAAACCTTTTAAATTGTTGTGTATTGATTGGACTTTTTTTATTAATCTTTTTGACTGTTTTACCCGTGGTAAGAATCACGATATCATGGGTTTAGGTTATTAAAATTTGAGATAAAAATTATCCCATGGAGTACTCAGCAGAGTGGATTTTGATTTTTCAAAAATTTAATTTTGATGAGAAGAAATTGTCATTATTGTTAGAGGATTTTATCGAAAAAACCCTCTTAGAGTCACCCTCTACCAAAAAGGACTTCAAATATATAATTCCACCACAGTAGTTTCAGGGATCTTTTTAAGTTTGCATTTTTTTGAATCTGAGATGGACGGAGATACCCAACTCACCCATGTACATGATCGGGGATATCTCTACTCCTTTTTTTTCCTCTTTTTTTTTTCCATGATTTTTCTTCAGAAAAGTAGTAGTTGAGTTTAGGTTATCTAACATGAGTGAGATATCCCCGCTCCACATGTACATGAGCGGGTCCCCGCTCTTTTTTTTTTTATCTTCCTCCTCCTTCCTTTTTTGCTCAATTTTCTTCTGACAACGCTAGTTGGGTTTGAGTTTGCTTGTTCTTTCTTTCTTCTCCTCCTTCCTCCAATCCTAATATAGACCCAAAGATAAAAAAACTAGAAGCTTGTTAAATATAAGCATCATTCCCTAAATCCTAGGTGGAGATAAAAGAAGGAGGCGGAACTGTGGAAGTTATTTGTTCGAAGGGAATGGAGAGATCTAGAGCTTTGAAGGTTGGAGAAATGGGAGAAAAGATAAAAGAGTGAGATAGATGATGACGATTGGTTCTGGTTAAGGGGCATGTTGGTTGGTTAGTGAGGGAAGGGAGGGCTTGGATTTGATTTACTGGGTTTAATGGCTTATATTGGAATTAGGTTATCGGGTTTATGTTTGAGTCAAAGTTAAAGGAAGGAGGAAGAAGAAGAAAAATAAATATATGAAAGAAAAAAAAACGAGCCAAGATATCCCTCTCATGTATATAAGTAAGAGAAGATATTTCCGTTCAAATTAGATTCTAAAAACTTAAACGAAAAAGGACTTTTAAGACTAATATTGTGAAATCATATCTTTAAAGTTTTTTTGTATATAGTTACTTTCAAAGGATTTTTTTTAGTAAAATATTCCTATTTTTAAGTAATTGTATATCTATATGTCACTAATAAAACCCACGAAATAATGGATTTATGGGTGCCATAGTGGGACCATAAAAAATTTTCTCTGGTGGTATTTTTGTGTTTTTCTTTTCTCATTAGGAGGAGTTAATCCGTAAACATGCCATTGTTTTCTAAAATGTAACATCATTATTATCATAAATCTTATTTTACCATTTTTTTTTGGGCTCAAAAGTATAATGAGGTTTGTAAAACTGCAGTATACGAATCAACAGCAGTTGGTGTCATCATCAGTCAAGACCCTACTGGGGCACTTTACATGGTCCTGAACTAATTCCTGAAATGTCAAATCTGGAAAGTCGTCAACCCATTGAGGACCATACACATCAGGCAAAGGCTGCAGCCTGGTAACTTCATGTTCTACACAGTATATATAAGAAGGGTTTAGAGATATGTAATTAGGATCAAATTTGATAGTTAAAGTGGTCTTATATAGATTTTTCTATCTCCCTTGCCTCAGCCCCAAATGGGAGTTACAAGTGGGCTCCATAAAAAGTTCTCACTGTAAGTATGTGAAAATACTTTTTGTATGATTAAAGGCCATATATATATAAAACAAAACTACTATGTATATGTCCCTCACATTATGATTAGGGACACTTCTTTTTTTGAAAAGCATTAATGTGTAAGAAAATAAAATCATCACACCTCATGATATATATATATATATTTTCCCAATGACCCTTTCATTTTCGGGTTGAGATGCGTTCATCTTATGTTTGTGACCGCATTAATAAATAGGTTGATTTCTTTCCTTGTTTTTTTTGTTTTTTTATTTTTTTGTTTTTTTTTGTCTTTGTGAGTTTAATAAATGGGTTAGGTTTAGGTTGAATACATTCTTGCTGTTAAACAAACCATCACGACCCAAACGAGGTCTAGCATGTCTAGTTGCACAATGATCTCTAAACCAAACACGAACCTGACCTAATTCTAATCGGGTGGACCTTTTAAAACCAATTAATAGATGGGTTGGGTAGGGGTGAGCTTGCATAACTTTCATACAGTGCTCAAAGTTCGGCAACTAGCCAAAAGTAGCCCGAGTCACTGTGTCTGAGTACTGGGCCCGACATGCTCGAGTTACTTGGCATGATGGGTACCAAGACAAGTTGAACGGAGGATGGCCCAACCCATGGATAATTGCAGCCATCAAGCATGTTATTATGTGAATCCTGGCCCACTGCTGCAGTGTATGATCCAAGATTAGGCCAAAGATTAACTGCTCAGATGGAGGGTCCCGGAAGCACCGGACCTTTGGAAGAGGACCCTCATGCTCCCAAAGATTCGACCCAGACAATATCACCCTCCAATTATCAAACCAAAGTCGCCGATCCTACTGCTTCAGGTACATTGCTGTTTGTACTAATGTGTGCTCTTTGTATTAATATGCAATATAATAAGCGAATATATCTTTATTTATTTATTGTAATCAGGTAAACAGCTTTTAGGGTCATCCATGGTTTGGAGCGAGACCCTGACCCAACTATCTTATTGGGACCCTAATGAGATAAAGAAATACTTGAGTTTGGACTAGGTTTACAATTTGAGCTCAAATTCCTGACGCGGATGAATACCCGACCTGTTTCCCATACTCATACCTGAATTATGGTCAAGTCAGAACCCCAGATTGAACTGGGCCAACAGCAAGACCCAATAGAGGCCCAAATGCAGTATAAAAGCACAATAGGGACCTCATATAAACCCCATGGACCTCGTCCCAAATTTATACTTTTTAGATTATAGCTTTTGCTCTTAAGAATAGAATACATAGGAATTTAAGCTCAAATGAGCTCCATCGGGACTATTAATGATGTTGGGGTTGGTGGGGTTGGGTGGTGTTGTAAAAAATATGGTGTAGCTGTAAATTAGATTAGTCTCTTAAATCTTTTATTTTTTAAGTCATTGAATTACTAGGCTGAAGTTTGGGTATTTATTTTGCATTTATACTTGATTTAATTTTCATTAAAGGAAAAATTATTTGATGGGAATTGTTGGATGTTCATCTCTAATCTTCATATCTAACCACCACTAATGACATGAGTTTTACTGTTCCTTACCTATTCAATTCTTATTCGTCCGCTAAAACCAATCACAAATTTTTTGTGGTTTGCTTCAAAAAAAATGTAACATTTGGATCCCATAAAAAAAATTGTAGCATTCTTGCAAACTCTAATTTTTAGTACTTAAAATCATGCCAATTGCACATATAGCAGCTAATATCCTTCAATTTGTTGACAGGTGGTGCTATAATAGGGGTCCCACCTCTTCCCGAATCCTTCCAAGCCATGACGATCGCTGATAAATCTCAAGTGGGCCACACTCCCCCTACCGGATCTCACGATCAATTCTCTCCAGAATCTCCTCCTCAGACACAAACCCATCAATCCACAGAAACTCCCCAACAAGTCCCTGATAAACCCCATGAATCCCAACCGTCCAATGACCAAAGCTACCCTACCAAGATCTCATCTACACGTCAGCAGTCGCCCAAAAAGCCGCATCAGCTAAAAACATGGTTGCCACGAAACTCGGATGCGGCAGAAACGACCAAGGCACCGAAACAAAAACCGACACATCCGAAAAATCGGCCGGCATCACAGAATACGGCCGAAAGATCACCTCGACGGTGGCGGAAGCTGGCGCCGGTATACGGAAAGGTGGCGGGAGCGGGGAGGTGGCGAAGATGCATGGGGCGGATGGGGAGAAGAAGGGGTTCGATACGGACGTGAAGGTGGCCGAAACGGAGGGAGGGGTGAAGCAATCCGAATCGGGGGTTTCGGTGAGGGAGTATATGGCGGAGAAGGTGAGGCTTGGGGCGGAGGACAAGGCGCTTTCGGAGATAATATCGGATGCGTTACGTAAGAGGAAGGAGAGAGTGGAGAAAGAGTCGGATGAGCAGGAAACAGCAAAGGTGAGTAGCATGTCAGAAACAAGTGGGAGGGAGGGGCTGGTGGAGAAGATTTAAGGGTCATGTCCCCTCGCTGTTTGGGATGGATGGCCAATCACATGGTAAGATTTTTAACCTCTGTTTTCATTTTATTGATTTTTCAAAATATTAGTATCCTCTTAACCCTACTGCATGCATTTGAGTAAAAAAAAAAAAAGTATTAGTAGAGAAAGTATAAATACTTCTTAGTGCATGTTTGGTATGTCTAATTTTTAGGCTCTTATTATCTAAATGTTAAAAATTTATAGAAAAAAAATAGAGGCGTTTGGCATGTGTATTTAACTCTATTTAATTTAGACAATAAGAGCTAAAAGCTCTATTTTGAAGAGAAGGCCATGTGATGCATTTCCAAATACGAGGGAAAAAAAAAGAGGTGCCCAGTTATAGTGTTTTCATGGATCACGCTCAGTACGGTTTTTTCAATTTTTCTCGAAATCTGAGCCCCTAAATCTACATCCAAACCATTGAAAATGTTCACATGATCAATCACGGCCACACCATCCAAATTTCAGCCGTTAATTTATTCGGAATTTCGAGATATGTGCAAGAAAGCGTGAGCCATTGGATATTAGTTTTTAAATTCTGTGGGGCCCAAACACAAGATCCAAACTATTGGAAATGTTGGGAAGATTAAAAACGGCTATGGGGTCAATTTTCAAGAATTGATTCCTTGTGGATCTTAAGATATTTGTGAAAAACTTTCAACCGTTGAATTTAATATGCTGAATTTGTAACTAGTCCACAGGCAGCCCCTTTTTTATTTCTTTTATTATTTCTGGGAAAGTAAATAACAATCCAAACCATTGAAAATGTGTAGAAGGTCAATGACCATTGTGAGACCAAATTTCAGCCGTTGGATCATCACCAAACTTGAGATATTTATGTAAAAACGTGAATTATTAAATATTTTTTAAAAAAATTAGGGGCCTCAAACACAAGATCCAAACCGTTAGATCTCTTTGGGAGGCCAAACATGGTTATGAAGTAAAACTTCAAGGCTTGATACTTAGTAGATCTTAATATATTTGTTAAAAGCTTTTAACAATTTATTTAAAATGGTCTATTTAAAATAGATGCTTCCATTGCCAAACACATATTTTAATTCTAACCTCTTTTTTTTAGCTCTTTTTTTAATGGCTCTATTTTGAATTGTCTATAAAAATAAGATTAGACTTACCAAACAAGCCCTTAATACTCTTAGAGGAGGAGACTAGACTGGTGGCCCACTTTTGACTACATGCATATTTTTTTCTTTGGGAGTCAAGTTGTTCTTTTGAAATTTGAACTTATGATGGATTGGTACTAAAAGTCTATAGACATTTCAAAGGATGTTAATGTGATGGAACCACAAAGATATAGGGTTTTTTTTTCTTTTTTATTTTTTACTTGCCAAGGGGCTTGGACCCATGAAAGATCTTAGACTGGTAGCCGCTACAGGCATGGGTGGAACTAGGGGGGTCAGCAGGGGCCATGGGCCCCTTTTGATATTGGACTTTCCTTTATATATATATATATATATGAGAATATTAGTATATATTAATTCCTCATAAGGTAAGGGATATTTTTATATTTGAATATATTAATGTGCAAAAGACAAAAAGCTTATAAAAATAAGAAATGCCTAAGTACAAATAAGGAAAGCCATGTAAGTATCTCTCACCTTATAGTGAAGAAGGATATATACTAACATTCCTTATATATATAAATATATATATATATAGAAAGAGAGAAGGGATATATATAGAGGGATATATAAAGAGAGAGAGGAGAATATTAGTATGCATCATTCTCTCACCATAGGATAAATGATGCCTACGTGGTTTTCCCTATTTGTTCTTCAGTATTTCTATTTTTCAAATAGCTTTTTATCTTTTATACATTCATACTTTTAAATATAGAAGTGTCCCTCACCTTATTGTGAGAGATAAATGCATACTAATATTCTTCATATATCCATCCCTTACCATAGGCTGAGGGATGCTTACATGACTTTCTTTATTTGTATATTAGCATTCCTTTTTTTTGTATACTCTTTTGTTTTTTTTTTTTTTTTACATATGTATATTTTCAATTAAACAAATATCCTTCACTCTATGGAGAGGGAATGATGTATATATATATATATATATATACATATACACACATGCACATACATACATTGGCCCCCACTTTGATGGACTTTATCTTACATAATATATATATATATATAACACATACACTCTGGTCTCTCCTTTTAAAAATTCATTAATGGACAGCCCCTCCAACGGTATTAAAAATTAAATACTAAAAATATAATCTTGGTTTTAAAAAAGGACTAAAAATATCTATTTTTTTAGAGAAAAACCGGATGAAAGGAAAAAGGGAAGGAAAAGAAGGAAAGAAAAGAAAATATGGATTAGGTATAGATTAAAAACTATTTACCCAAATTTAGAGTGATCATTTATATATATTTTGATTTGAGATTGTGATAGTTTAATTGGAAAGAGGTAAGAGCTTGGATTGTTGGGACTTGAAGTCTATGAAAGGGTTTAGAGTTGTTGCTGCTTCATCTCATGTGCAAGAGGATGGGCTGAAAAAAAAACCCTTTTTTCATTTTATGCATTTACAACTATAACCATACTAATTATTTATGCACCATTTTTTCTTTTTAGTCTTGAAGCTTATACTTGAAATCTAACATATTTAAAATTACTTATTATTCATGTTTTACTAGTACAAAAAAATTTTAAAGTGATTGCAATTATGTCCGACATAGATAGAGAGTTTTTGTTTTTAATTTTATTATTAATATAGATCAAACAGTTTCGATTTCTAATATGGGTCATTATAAAAGTATGTATAAACTAGAGTAGAAAACTAATAATGGACTTTAAGAATGGTGTTTTTTTTTTTTTTGCTTTATACATTTACAATTGTTATTGTCCTAATCATTCATGCTTCACTTTTGTCTTTTAAATTAATGGAGCTCATTATTGAAATCCATCCTATTCAAAATCACTTTCTAATTATGTTATATTATTATGAGAAATTTTAATTCAATTAGAGTTATATCTACCGTAGACAAAGAAACTTTAGCGCCTCCACTAAAGATTATTGGTTCCGCCCTTCGCCCTTCGCCCTTCGCCACGGGGCTTGGGATCCTCGGAGACCCTAGATTGGCCATTAACTTTGCAAAAGTTATGTTTAGTTTGTCTCAATTCTATTCTTCTACGGTATTGTCTCGGCAGAAATGCAAGGTGGGCAGAAGTAGCAGGGCGAAGAACACAAGCATTCTGCACAAGTGGGCCGTGGTCATGAGGACGAAGAAGACAAGCATTCTACACAAGCTGACTGTGGTCGTGGGGAAAAGGAGGAAGAACGTAAGCTCCAAATTTCTACCAATTGAGTAGAAGTCACTCTTTTTTAAGTAGTATTCGCTTTTTACCTTCTTTGTTGATGTGTGAAAGTTGTTCCTTTGTTTGTAGAGAGAATTCCCCTTTTGTTGCAAGTAGTGCGTTTTTGCAATTCCATGGTGTGCAACTTGTTTGTATTTCTACTTTACCTCTTGTAACTTGCTTTTCTTAGTGTATGTTGAAGATGCTGCTAACTGCCGTATGTCATCTTCTATCCCGAAAACAATGATGTACCTGTTGGGAAAAGCAGCGCAACGGAAACAATCCGCGATCGACGGATCAATCACGATGAACACACAGCAATCATACCATCAAGACATCACACACATGACACAGCAGTTTTACGTGGTTCGGCAATCTTGCCTACGTCCACGGGAGGAGAGAACTCATCTACTATGATCCCATCTTGATCCCCCTCAGGATCTAGGGTTACAGTACATCAATATATATAGTTCCCGCTTTCTTGGCCACCAAGAAAACCCATACATAATGACTAAAATACCTCTAACCCTGAATCTCGGTTCTGGCTAACCCAGACGATCGATCCGGCTAAACCGGAAGACAAGACAAAACTCAACAATCTCCACCTTGGCTTGGATTCCGTAAATCCTCAGAGCCACCTTGAGATACCCGGTAATGTATTTCACGCACCTTGCTGAAGGGTAGGTCACTACACCGATGGCGCAGTCTTCTCTTTTCAACACTCTAACATGTTGAACCAGCACTTCACATACCTCGCTGAAAGGTACGCCTCCGCATACGCTACAACCTAGCGTGGCCACAGTTGCTTCCTTTGACCTCAATACCACCGTCTTGAACCTCCGAAGTGCTCTCCATTTGTTGCCACATGCATGCATCCTTGCAACACAATGAACCTAACTTCCATCCGTCAAGACAAAACTGAAGACCTCCCCGAATCTGGATCTCACTGGTACCTTGTGAATCCTTCCTTCTGTCTCCATCCCGGTGTTCTTTCCGTCAAATCTGCAACTGTCCTGTTCTAACTTGTTCTGGTGGGTTTGGCACAGTACATGCGGGTTAAGAATGACCCGATGCTTAAACCGGCTTACTCCGACCTGAACAAAACTACCTTTTCCCGAGAAAATCATCTCCGTTCAGGGCTTCCTGGATTTCCGCTAGATGATATCATCGAAGATCCATTAATCCATCTTCCGATGATCCGTCGCATCTAACTCCACCTGAACCACAGATTTCCTCCCCTGTTATTTGATATCTCCTTCACTGCTCCACCTGAAAAAGCATCCCTTATGAACCTGTAGAGATTTCTGACCATCTCACCCTCCATGATGACCAATGTTCCCTTTTCCACCTTCGTAACTCCACCCGCTACAATGCACTTGCAGCCTTTGAAGTCTAAGGCACACAAAGAAATCCTATTTCTTCGTTAACCCGGAACATATATCACAGCCGTTGGGGTTTGAATAACATCATCATACATCTGGATTTCTACCGTTCTTATCTCAAATGCTCATCTGTTGCATTCTTCCCCCATAAGAACACATCCATCAACCATGATAGTTATTTGCATCAAACCAATCTCTACTCAATCACATGATAGGAAGAATCAGAATCGCAATACCATGAATCAACAACTGGATCCATACCTGTAGCGACCAAAACTAATTCCTTGTCAACCGAATCCGAGCTTTCTTGCACACTACCTTCTTTCGATTTTGCTTTTTCCTTCCACTTTGGCATGTCACTCCTTCCTGATCCCTTCGACGCGAATCTGAGCTTTCTATCAAAGTACTTGGAGCAATCTACCATTGACAACATCAAGTAACACTTTTCAATCATTGCTGTGTCATGGAGTCTAACACTCTATCCTGGCAATCCCTGAAGTCGTTTTTCCATCAAACACTTTAATCTGGCCCGTGATGCTTGAATCAATTGCTATCATCGTGAATCTGTCAGTTTCTTCAGTCCCCCAATTTTCTGCCCATCAAACTGCCAATATCTTTTATCAACCTCGTAGATCTCGTCACCGTGAGCACGCTGGAAGAAACGGATCTAAAATTCGACTCCGGATGGCTTCGATATCGCAGAATTAATTCTCTACACTCCAATTGGTCAAACATCCATGTTGACCGTTGACCAGCCCATCTTCTTCCACAAATGCGTAGATCTCCTCACAACGAGTCCATAGGTGCAAACGGATCTCCGATCGGACATCGGACGATCAAGATATCGCAGAAACAATTTCAGCCGTTGAATATGGTCAAACCTGTCTGTTGACCGTGCTGACGTCACTGCTGACGTCACAGCTTGCTGGCAAACTGGGCTTCTGAAACGGATCCGGGTCGGGTTCACCTGACCCGGAACTGAACTAAACTGCTCTGCTGTCGCTGGGCTTCTAGTGCACGGACCAAGTCAACCCGGCCTGCACTCCTGCTATTAGACTCTTTGCGCACATGGGTCAGGTCTTACCCGGTCTGACCCGACCCTACTTGTAGTCTCTGCTTGGCTGGGCCGTCACCGCGGGTTAGGTCGAAACGACCTGACCCGAAACCTGAACCGACAGGAACCTGTTGACCAGGGCTTTTTCTCCACCGCAGGTCAGGTCGAACTGACCCGACCCGAAACTCAGAACCCGGAATCTGGGTTGGCTTCAACCTGTCGCTGGGCGCTGCGTCTGCAACCCAGTTGCAGACGCGGCGAATCCAATGGCCTGCTACGGCAGGCTCCGGCGCAGCGGCCCTGGCGACCAGTGGAGCGACGCGACTGCCCCGGCGACTGCAACGGCGTCGGCGGCGGAGGCGGCGAGGATCCCGTCGAAAATCCCGGTGAGAATTTTTTTTTTTTTCTTTCAGCCATCCGAACCTTCCACCTTCCGCGCAATCTCGGCGAGCGGGTCCTCTACGATCATGTCTTCTCCGCCTCCGGCACCCCTTCCGCAGCGCCGCTCTTACCATCTCCTCCGCCCCAGACGCCAAAGAGGTCCGGAGCTCCGACCCGTCTCGGCCTCGGAGTCCGCCACCTCGCCCGAACCGGGACCTGGAACCCGGAAGTCCATACGCCGTTTTCTAGCACACGGGGCTGTGATACTTTGGGCTCTCAACAGTTACAGATACAAGGCTTGAGCGACGGAAACTCTTTCTTCAGCCATTCAAGTTCCTCTTCCTCGTCTCTGTTTCCGAACACAGAGATCTCCTTACTGTCGATCTTCGCGCACAAGCTCCAAGCTCACTGTTCGAATCTTGATCCGTCAATCGCAAAATCCGAGCGATCTCAACCTTGCTCTGATACCACTTGTTGGGAAAAGCAGCGCAACGGAAACAACCCGCGATCGACGGATCAACCACGATGAACACACAGCAATCATACCATCAAGACATCACACACATGACACAGCAGTTTTACGTGGTTCGGCAATCTTGCCTACGTCCACGGGAGGAGAGAACTCATCTACTATGATCCCATCTCGATCCCCCTCAGGATCTAGGGTTACAGTACATCAATATATATAGTTCCCGCTTTCTTGGCCACCAAGAAAACCCATACATAATGACTAAAATACCCCTAATCCTGAGTCTCGGTTCTGGCTAACCCAGACCACCGATCCGGCTAAACCGAAATACAAAACAAAACCCAACAGTAACAATTGCTGTATGTCTTCTTCTATCCCGAAAACACTGATGCACCAATTGCCGTATGTCATCTTCTATCCCGAAAACACTGATGCACCAATTGCCGTATGTCATCGTTTATCCCGAAAACACTGATGTAACAACTGCCGTATGTCATCTTCTATCCGGAAAACACTGATGTATGATATCTATCGCTTGCAGAGTTGATGCTTCTCACTGGTCTCTCTCCGACTTTAGTCTGCACAGTTGGTGCCTCTCACTGGTCTCTCTCTAACTTTGTTGTTGGGTTTGCACATGTTTCAAAATCAGTCAAGGATACGAAGCAGGACAATATCAGTCAAGGATATAGAGCAGGACAATCTTTGATATAAAAAAAAGGCAATAAGAAGTTTGCTCCTTCCATTCCCATCTACACTGGCTCCATTAGATTCGACTCATGTTTGGTACCAGCATATTATGAACTTACCGGGGGCTGATGTGATGTGACAACCAGCCACATACTTTCGATGGGCCCAACCAAGTGGACCTGCTGGATGAAATATTAGACGGGAAACACTGAACTTACCAGATTGCCATATGCCGAATGAAATATTTGATGATCCATCAATCCACATTGTTTTTACTAAGTAGTAACCCAATTATTCTTCAATGAGCTCTGTTGTGCCCATCTGACTGCATATGCTTTTCCGAATCAATTTAAAACCCATTACGCTGGACCTGCTAAGAGATCATCCTAGTTAACCTAGATGGAGATGCTAGTAGGATCCTGACCGTCCAGGTCCCATCTACTTATAACTACATGATAACCAAGGTAAGTTTCTACTGCAGACATTCCCGCATAAAATTTTGGTTCATCCATGTGACATGCAGGTGTTACTCTACACTGCATTAACTGACCGTATTTTTGGGGACGTCAAACCAGGTGCTGCATGTGGGGCTTCCATGGCCTATAGCAGCTGCGAGATCATTATAAATCACTTGGTGCTGGTTTGACAACGTTTGCGGGTTGCAAGAACAGAATGCAAGTACATTTGCAGTTTTTGGCATGCTGCAGAAACAGCTCCTAGTCCTACCCATTGTGTTCCCAACATTAGGAAATTTCATGCATTCAGCAGAAAAAGGGGCGCACCATTTCCTTTCTATTTTGCCCAACATTCTATCTTTCCAACTCCACTTGTTTAATAAATTAGCCCTACTTTCTTCATCCATATTGAACGGTCAGTCGAGATGGTGATTCTGGTGGGGCCCCGCGGATGGTGACTTTGTAAGTAGGAGCAACACTCAAGTAAGGAGTGAACATTTCTTTCAGAGAATGGTTGCTTGGTGAGGTTGACTTGTTGACTTCTAGAATAACAACAAGCAATACCAGGACTTTATGACAAGTTCAAGTTGAAATTACAGCGTCATCGACCACGATAACCACAACTTGAAATGGCCAAATTGAGGACTTCGTGACATGTCCAGGTTGAAATTATGGAATCATGGGCCATGGTAACCACAAATAGACACGCCCAAGTTGAGGACAAGTTGAAATTATGGTATCATGGGCAATGGTAACCACAACATTTCCAGTTTCTCATTACATGACACCAATTGTTTGCTTGGTGAGGTTGACTTGTTGACTTATAGAATAACAACAAGAAATACCAGGACTTATATGATATGTTCAAGTTGAAATAACAGCGTCATCGACCACGATAACCACAACTTGAAATGTCCAAGTTGAGGACTTTGTGACATGTCCGGGTTGAAATTATGGAATCATGGGCCATGGTAACCACAAATCGACATGCTCAAATTGAGGACAAGTTGAAATTATGGTGTATAATGGGCCATGGTAACAAAACATTTCCAGTTTCTCAGGACCTTTTCACATTCCATGACACCAATTGTTTGGTGGTGGGCTCCACAGTAAGGGGTGTAGATGGGTCAGGACTGCTAGATCCACTAGATTCCATATGCACTGATGCTGGGAATAGGAGAAATCCACCCTGCAAATATTTCATTTTTTAAAAAAATCTCCCTTTCTAAATTTGTAATTTGTCATCCATCAAAATTACAATCTAAAAGCTCTTTTGAGACCAAATAGACTCTTAACATAACAGGTTAGTTAGGAAACCGGATCCAACCCAAATCCTTTGCGAATGCGAATCAGTTTGAGATCAAGGACCTAAATTGGTACCATTTATCCAATAATCAAGACTTTTCAGGTTAGGTCCTTCGGTTAGGCAGATTCCATGGAGGATGCATATAACCTAAGGAGGACTATTCTCATTCATTTCAACTCCTCTTTACTTATTCATATCAATATGAACGCGTTGCTCTGTTCTCTATAGGATATTTTAAGTTGGTAGTGGTTGATTTTGGACAATTCCCCTGTCCATTTCTCCCTCTTTGTGTATATATATATATATATATATATATCCCAGTTCCACAGGCTTCATTCCATCTCATGCATCTCTGTTCATGTTTGAGGCACAATGGTTCCTTCCATTCCGTTGCAGCTTCTTTTATGGGTTTGTTTTCTATATATTGGAACCTTGAAATTTAGCTCTAGTGTTATAGATGCGAAGATTGGCTGTATTGAACGAGAGAGGCAAGCTCTTATCAAGTTCAAACAAAGTCTCCAGGATCCAAGCAACCGTCTCTCTTCTTGGGTTGGAGAAGATTGCTGTAGATGGACGGGCATTCGCTGCAACAACAGAACAGGGCACATAACAGTGCTCAACCTCCGAAACACGTATCAGCCGCCAATGGCATCTTTTCCCCAAGATATATTTCAGGTGATAATAAAAAATGATGGCGGAGAGGCATACATGAGGTCATGCTTATCAGGTAAGATAAATCCATCTCTGCTTGAGTTGCAATATTTGAATCACTTGGACCTAAGCATGAACCATTTTGGAGGAATAGGGATCCCAAAATTTATTGGCTCACTCAAGGAATTGAGATACCTTAACCTCTCTAGATCGGGTTTTGGCGGGTTGGTTCCTCATGAACTAGGAAATCTCTCTAGCTTGCGCTATCTCGACATCAACAATGATCTCTATGGTTTTATAAATGCCATTTATCCTGATACCTTCTTCAACTTGCATGTTGATAGCCTTCATTGGCTCTCTCACCTTTCTTCACTACAACACCTTGACATGGGATCTTTGGACCTGAGTATGATAGATCATTGGCTGAATTCAGTAAACATGCTTCCTTATATTTCTGACTTGCGATTGTCTGGTTGCATGCTTGGTAGTGTTCCTACATCTCTGCTGTATATGAATTTTACGTCGACTCTGTCCTTCCTTGATCTATCTTCCAATTCGCTTGGTCCCACCATTCCTGCTTCGTTGTCTAATAGCAGCAGCCTTTTGCATCTCGATCTTAGTTCCAATCATTTTCGAGATTTTGTTCCAACAGCCCTTGGGAATCTTTGCAACTTGAAGGGCTTATATTTGTCGTGGAATTATTTTAGTGGAAAGATAAACATATTTGAAGAAAGTTTGTCTGGATGCATTAAGCATAGTTTGGAGGACTTGGACTTAAGAGATAATGGACTAAGTGGATACTTTCCTGATTGGTTGGGCCGGCTTACTAACCTGAAATCTCTTGATCTTTCTTCCAACTATCTCACTGGTCCAATTCCTGCGTCAGTTGGAAGATTATCATCTTTGAGAGAATTACGTCTCAATGATAATGTAATGAATGGTGCTATCTCTGAAAGCCTTGGACGACTTTCACATCTGGTCTATTTGGACATCCATGATAATTCGTTTGAAGGTGTTTTATCAGAAATGCATTTTGCTAATCTTAAAAGATTGGAGACATTACACATATATTCAAATAGCTTGGTTGTGAATGTGAGCTCCACCTGGGCTCCTCCTTTTCAACTCAAAGATATCATCATGGATGATTGCAGAGTAGGCTCAGAGTTTCCATCATGGCTTAGAACTCAAAACGAATTGCGTTATTTGTCCTTCTCAAATGCAAGTATTTCAGGTGCCATCCCTAACTGGTTTTGGGACATATCTCCTCATATTCAATATATAGATTTCTCTCATAACCAAGTAAGTGGTGCGATGTTCCAACATATTATTGGTCAAAGCTCAAACTGCATTAACTGTCTGTCACCAAATATTTTGTTGAACTTGATATATGTGGATCTATCCGACAATTCAATTTCAGGTGCCATTTTCACAGGCATTGGAGAAATGATGCCAAACTTAATGCATTTGTCACTTTCATCTAATCGCATCAATGGAACAATACCTCTGTCCATATGCAAAATGAAGTTTTTGACAAATCTATATCTGTCAAAAAATAGTTTGACAGCTGAAATTCCCCAGTGTTTTGGGGATTTGAATCTTTTGAGGGTATTGGATTTGAGAAATAATAGCCTATATGGATATCTTCCAAGCTCGCTAGGTCTTCTATCCCGCCTTCGCTCATTGCACTTGAGCAACAATAAGCTTTCAGGGGAGCTCCCTCCATCCTTGGGAAATCTTACTAATTTGATTACTCTTGATCTTGGGGAAAATGGATTCATAGGAAAGATACCAACATGGATTGGAGAACGACTGACATCTCTTGTGTTCCTTGTCTTGCGATCTAACAAGTTTGAAGGTGGTCTTCCTCCTCAATTGTCAAAGATTACCAATCTGCAACTCTTGGATCTTGCTCTAAACAATCTATCAGGAACCATACCGACATCCTTTGGCAACTTCAGTGCTATGGCTGTGACTGATAGAAAAAATGATCAATATGTTTTGAATGACACTGTGTTCGGTTATGAAGAGAGCATTTGGGTATTTTGGAAAGGAAGACAATCTGAATACAGCCATACAGTTTCACTTGTGATGAACATTGACCTATCAAGCAACAGTTTATCTGGAGAAATCCCCAATGAAATCACTTTACTTTATGGACTGCAAAGCTTGAATTTGTCTCAAAATCATTTAACAGGAAAAATCCCAGAAAAGATTGATAACCTGCGATGGATAGAATCTCTTGATCTCTCAAGGAACAAACTCTCAGGAGTGATTCCACAGAGCTTGTCAAACTTGACTTCGTTGAACCACTTGAACTTGTCATATAATAACTTCTCAGGAAGAATTCCATCAGGCAACCAACTTGATACTTTTGATGACTTCTCTATCTACATAGGGAACCATGACTTGTGTGGGACTCCACTTCCAAACCAGTGTCCAAGAAATGAAAAGTCCCAAGATCCAGAGTTAGTTGGTGACAGAGAAGAAGATGAAAAAGGGGTAGAAATAGAAATGTTTTTCATTAGCATGGGTCCTGGATTTGTTGTGGGATTCTGGATTGTCTGTGGCACTCTGCTATTCAAGAAGTCTTGGAGAACTGCATATTATAGTTTTTTTGATAACATAAAAGATTGGTTATATGCGATAGTAGTAAGGAAGATGGCTAAATTCCAAAACAAGAGGTTGCAAAGAAATTGTCAAATGAAATGAAATTAGTTCATTGGTATGTGTGGCACATGAGGTTTATCATCAAATACATAAGATTTTCCATTCAAATGCTTTTAAGAGTTCAGCTTCTACAAATTAGGTTACACATATGTATTGTTGTGGATGTAAGGTACATGTACCATCATAAAAAATTGAAGGCTTTCAAATAGGGAAGATATGCTCAAAATGAAGCTTGCATAATTACAATGCTTGTATTAAAGTTTAGATTTATTGTATGTTAGTAGGTGCTTCGAGCATGGACTATATTCCAATTTTTTCCAGTTAAATGACAGATTTATCTCGACAAATGAAAAAAGTGCATATTGAATGTGCCCTCTCCTAAAAGCAAAAAATTTATTTTCCTAGTATTGATACTCACACATTTTTTTTATCATTTATTTTGAGAAAATATCAAAACTAGAAATTTTCCTGATCACCTTCCTTCTTTTTTCCTTCTCTCTTTCTAATCTTTTAAAAGATGATAGTGATGCCCCCTTTTCATTTGGTGGATGACGATATATATATATATATATATTTATTTAAACAGTACTGTTGGAAATTTATTTTTAACAGAATCGAAAACTTGAGAAGTTTCCTTTGCTGCCCTCTCAGCCTTTTGTGTTGCTCTACATCAGTTAAATGCAAAATAGAAGAGTGACATAAATTTTCATGTCACTACACCAAAATTGAAGAACAGGAAGCCAATTTGGTGTGGTTTTGGGCCGTTCATGATTTGGACCGGTTTTAAACGGTTCCAAATTAAAAAACCATTTCTAAAGTTAAAAAAAAAAAAAAACAACAATGGGGGTAACATAAAGTAAACAACAATGGTCTTAGGTTTCATGGCAGCTTGAAGAAATCGATGCACCAACAAAGTTTTTGGTGTGGATCCAACAATCAACACCCGAACCTTATGTGTTTGTGGAAAAGCCCTATCTCAAATGCACAAAGAAATGGGAAAAACAATCGACGCACAAATAGGTATTTCTTCTCTCATTGATGTCATAAAGAAATGGGAAAAGCACTCTCATTTGATTCATGAATTAGTCTTTAAGTTTGATTTCGTATCTCATGTGTTTGTGGAAATGCCCAATCTGAAAAAGGGTAATGGGAAAAACAATCTCATTTGATTAATGCATCTGTCTTGCAGTTTGATTTCGTATCTCATCTGTTTGTGGAAATGCCCGATATGAAAAAGTCCTCTCTCGTTTGGATTCAGTTTCTACATTGATTTATCAATCAGTCATTTTCGTTTATCTTGTAATTCGTAGTCTAGATCGAGATTTTTTCAGCTCATCGTACGCTGCCTTTTACGTTTTTATTGTGGAGATTATAGTTAGTTACTTGTTTATGTGGATATGTCAATTATTTCTTCGTGAGAATGATTTTCCCTAGTTTTGCATCACCAAATAAGAGGATCTGATACAAGCGATAAAAACATGAGTTATATTTGTTACTGTTACTTTCATTATCTGAATACCTTTTGTTGTTACTAGTGTCTATGTATTTGTACTGAGGATTTGTCTATTGCTCAAAAAAATTTTTTTTTTATTTTTGATTGCTTTTCATGTTGCCATCATATCACACCTCATTATGGTTATTTTGATGCTCCTGGTTCTATAGTTTTATTTTATCCGCAATGGTCTACAACACCACCGTGCTGTTCCAACACGTTTCTTCTCCAAAGAAGCTGCTCCTTTTCTCAAGGGAGATGGTGAGCGGATTGGCAACAATTTCAATGTTTTAACTTTGTCAACTTTTTCTTTTCTTCCTTTTTATGTGCTAATACATGTTTACCTGATATGAATGAGATCTTTGACTACCACTTCAATTTCTTAACAGCATTTAATTTTGTTTAGTACTTTTGAAGACCTTGTTCTTGGTTGTCGACTTCCCTTTGGTAAAGGAGTTGTCTTTGTTTTTGTTTGGATAACAAGATCTTAGGTTATTCTAGGAGGAGATTGTCATCAGATTAGATTGTGTTTAGATGGAAGCTTTCATTGATTTTGTCTATCTGTTTGATTATATCAAATGCACTTTATTTATATGGTGGGAAATTATCATTTTTATGCAAAACTCCTTAATCATCATGGTACCAAAGCAAACCCACCTTACAAATTGGCCAATCCAACCTCCAATTTACAGTTCCAGCTCCACCTAATCCCACGTCTAATATGCATTCCACATAGAGCTTTTATGGCCTTGCCACAGCCACTGCAATTATCTGTTTTTCCATCAGCTGTTTTTCTCACTCATGAACTGCTCTTATCCCAACCTCCAATTTATGGTTCCATCTCCACCTGATCACACCCGCCATAGCAAATGTGAGTCATCATAACTTTAAGGGCAGTTTGCCTACACCATTTTGTGTTAGTGCCCAAGATAACCAAAAGAGCTATCTACCCATTTTTGGTTGACAATATTTGGTCTTCTATACCATTCGCCCATTTTTGGTTGACAAGAATGATATTCTGAATTTATTTTGCTGAAAGTGTTTAGGTGTATTTGACTGCTAGTCATTTTTATGATACCTTCAGTGCATGTTTGACTTTCAGTTTATTAGTGTGCACATGAATAACATTTTGGGATCATGGTCTACATCATATCCTTTTGTCTCATGATTTTCTAAAATTTCATTCAGTTGACACAAGATGTACTGTAATTGTCATTGTTATTGTTGTATACATGTTCCATTTCTGAAAACAGCATATTCACTTTGGCTGGAAGAGATGTTGAAATCCATCTTTTTTGAGGTTAAGAAGAAATTTGATATGGCCATAGGGATATTCGAAAGGAAAAGTCGAAAAGATCATTATAAACCCAGATAATCCAACTGCAGTAGCTCAGTATGAAAGGTTATTAAGACTGTAACAGAAAAGTTTGTCTTTCATTTGAATATGTAATCAATATCTATTTTCCTCATCTATTTTTTTAAAAATAATCCTTATTTCACTACTAGTTCGATTATTGTACAATAGTGAAATCTAGCTTTTATTTCTTTAAAAAAAATGTACCATGCTTGCAAGTATGGAAGTCATGTTTCTAGTACTTGCAAATGTGAAAAATGTTACTATATCACACAGTTTCAGAGTTGATACTGCAAGTACATTTGATAATATTCCTACATCTGGACTACTTATCTTACATTATCTTCTCACCATCTGATTATTATCCTTTTACAGAATAAACCTTTATCATCTTAGTTAATAATAACTTACCTTTGAATCATTCCTTGCATGAAGGATGCAGATTATAAGTACACCTTGAAGCTTGAGGGATACTGAAAGGTTTGTAACGATATATTAATGAAATGGGACCAAGACATGAAAGTTGTGTAACAATGCAGCAGTATACATTTGAGGCAGTTATCACTTGGTTGTTTAAGTGTTAAAGCATTTGTGTGAAATGCATCCTTTTGAATAATAAAAATAATAAAAATAGAAGGGGAAAAAAGAAGATTCATGAGAAAAACATGTGGCTTTGTTTCTCGTACACATTTCCTCTCACTATTTGTGAGTTGGGTTTGTGATGAAGAATCAAGAGGTATGCCAATGGGTATAATCTGGGAACATGGAAAACAATGTTGATATCAGCATTGCATGTATGTTTTTCTTTCATCTCACAACAATATATGATTTATTCATGTTTCTTCTTTGGGTCTGTGGTTTTGATGTTAGAAGGTTTGAATTTGTAGAAATATTAGGTAGGATGTATGCTTTCACATCTATCCCAATTCCTAGAACAAACATAAACATATGTTTGTGATTTGGCCATTGAAGAAAAGATTAAAGGGAAAACTACAAATGGGTTATAAGGGATGAGAGGTTGGTTTAATTATTGAGAAAACCTCAACTTAGGATTTCATGACTGGCTTTTGTCTTCAACAATTTTTTTTCTTTAGTTTAGATTAAGGTTTGGATTGATTTTTCACATTTTCTTGTTGATTTGGTTGACAGGGTATTTTTTGTTTTGTTTCTTTAACATGAATAGATGCTTCTGGGGTCGGTTACTGATCCCCACAAACTTCCAGAGTGGAACTACGATGGTTCAAGCATTGGGCAAGCTCTTGGAGAAGATACTGAAGTGATCCTGTAGTAAGTGTTTAAGGACTTGCTCTAGTGAATGTTGATTTGGAATCTATTTTGGTATTTTAACCCAAGTACTTTGTTTTTGTCTCTTTTTTTTTTTCTAATGCTTTGGGTAGTCCTCAAGCAATTTTCAAGAACCCATTTAGGAGAGGCAACAACATCCTTGTAAGTTTTTATTTATTTATTTTCTAGCCATTATAACTAATTTTTTTTGTCTTAGTTATCTATATGTTATATAGTTGAGTATGTCTTTTTATTTGTAGGTGATGTGTGACACATACACACTAGTAGGTGAATTAATCCCAACAAACAACAGATACAATGCGGAAAAGATCTTCAGCCATCCTGATGTCGTTGTCGAAGAACCTTGGTAAGTTGACCTAATGCATTTATTCTTTCAGGCAATTTCACAGAGGAAAAAAATCAGTTCAAATTGATTCTACATATGATCTTATTTGCAAAATTTCCATGCAGAGTGCAGGCTAGGGTAGCACTTGTCATTCCCGTTGTCAACTACTGGTGGCCTTCTTTGCCAGCCAATCTATGTCCAAAAGCCTACAAGATGCTGTTTGTACAAGACCAATGGGCACTACGCATTGCACACTATTTATTTTTTTATTTGATGTTAGGAGTCAAGTTGTACATTTGGGGTCAAGTTGTATATATTGATTTCAAGTTTAGATTTTGTGAATCATTTGATGTTTGCTTGTATGAATGTGTATACATAAGAATTTTAAACTGTCAATTTTTAAATAATAAAAAAATCTAAAATTAGAAATTCAAAACTGATCCAAACCGTTCCAAAATTTTAAACTCAAAAAGTAGATGTGTTTCAAAATTGCCATTCTTGAACAGTAATGAACCGGTCCAAAATTTAAGCGATATGTCATTTTAAAACGGTCCAGAACCATTCCAGATAACTTTAGAGACAATTCAAAACCGTTCCGAATGGAAGTTTTTGTGTAGTGTGTAGATGATATGCCTTTTCAATTTGAGAAGGAGAGGATTGTTATCGACTTCTATCTCAGACATTTGCATGACGTGTCAAAAGGATGCGGAAACAATTAATCATCTTTTACTTCATTGCAACTTTGCAACTAATGTTTGGAGTCACTTCATTAGTAGATGCGGAGTTGATTGGTGTTTTCCAGAGAAGATTTGAGGAGGTCGTAGACCCTTGGATGGGAGTTCATTTTGTTGGATGTGGTCGTATTCTTTGGAGGTTGATTCCTTTTGCTATTCTTTGGTCCATTTGGAGGGAAAGAAATGATAAAATTTTTAAAGGTGCATTTTCTTCTATAGTGGATTTGACTGTTTCAATTAACTTAAGGATAGCAAAGTGGGCTTTGATTAGAAAATAGTTCTCCAATCTTAGTTTTAATGATATTTTTTTTTATAATTGGGGAGCTTGTATGGGGTGCGGCCTGATTAAGGTAAAGAAATCGGTCTGCTAACCTTCTCCCCCCATTGGAGTGTTTAAATTCAATGTTGATGGCGTGGCGAGCCAAGGCCGACGGGAATTCGAGGTGTTCTACTTAAGAGCAAGGGTGACATCCTTTTTATATTTTCAAAGCATGTGAGTATTTGTAATTCCAACGAAGTTGAGGTGTTAGCCATTTTGGAGGCCCTTCGGTGCTTTTCGAGGAACATTCTCGGTGATCTTGTTGTGGACAGCGATTCTTCTAATACGATTGTTTGGACCTATAAAAAGACGATCAAACATTAGAAACTTCAACTCCTATTCAATGAAATCCAGCCATTGTCTACCTCCTTTAATGTTGTCTTTTATCATGTTGCTAGATTAGCTAACTCTATGGCTGATGCTTTAGCTAAGCGGGGGTTGAAAGGTCTTCTCCTTGAGAAGGTATGATTATGTAAGTGTCAGTTGTTTTCTTTTTATATGTATTGAGTGAGTGAGGATATAATTCTCTTGTATCTTTTCTTCCACTTATACCTGGGTGAGGATATAATACTCTTGTACCTTTTCTTCCACTTATACTTGTTCTTCCTCGCTCATGTTAATATCTTTTTTTAATAAATGTTTTTGTTAACGATCAACAAAAAAAAAATTGTAGATGCTATGCATGTGCTATGGTGCACTGTCGCATCACATGCATACTCATTGAAATGAGAAGCTAAGGGAGCCCCTTCTTATCACAGAAAAAGTTTATGGCCATTCACTAAACATCAACAGCATATCGCATCATTATTTAAGAGAAAACACAAAAGCGAATGACAATGGAAGAAGAAATTTCACATATAGGATGCAACAAGTAGAGAAAAATCAGTTAGTTCCTGCCTTTTCCAAATAAGGACGACTAGGTAGATGCCTTTCTCACCTCCCACGCAAAGGGTTTTAATGAGACCTATAGAGCTTGACTTTCTAGTCTCCGTCTTGGGCTCAACTTTATCTTTTAGCCTGATGACTAAAAGGGCTGTTCCTAGGCCTACGGATGCTAAATGACCTGATCATTGTTAGTTGTGACAAGAAATGAACTAGGAGTAAGAAAGTAATATAAGAAATCTGTAATGAATTGCTTGCCTCGGGATATTGATCTTCATCCCCTTTTATTATCAAACTCGCCTTGTTTACAACTTAAGTTATGCTAATCATAATAATTTACAGCAATCACTACCTAACAGAAAAGGAATCTAATTATGTATAATTGATTCTCTTGACTAAGTCTACCCACATGTGTTTAAATGTATATTGGGTCAAGGCCCATTAGAATATAGATGGTCCTGTGGAAGGCCTATTATACATGGGCTAATGTGAACATTAACAAGTTGCTCTATATGTTTAAGACAGAGAGATATAGCAGTTAGCAGTGAGTTGGGCAGAAGTCCCTGAATCCATCAGTTGGATGGTAAACCTTTTGTGGAATTTGGGTTGTCTCATCTTTTAGCTGGAATCTTCTAAAGCTCCTTGGGCTATCTCTAGCTAACACTAGCCCGTTTTAATTCAAAACAAGCTTATTTTCCTGAATGACAGCTTATTCGTTAACTACCCTTTACTTGTAAGAAAGAAGTCAAGGAATGTGGGAATGTCAATGTCGAACCATGATAAGGAGTTAGCCGAAAGTGAACCTAGGAATTAATGGTCAAATGTATCAATTTAGGTTTAAGTAAGTCCTTAGGTAGACAGCGTGTGATTGGATTAATCATAAGGGTGCTGCTATAGCTAGCCTGCCAGTGTTGACTGCTGAGAAGAACAATGACTACAAAAGAGATTTCTAAAGGGTGCTATCACAGAAGCAGAAAGGTGATTGGAGGGAAGAACAATTGATTGCAACAACGTGGAAGATAAAACCAGAATGTCGATGTTGCTGATAATAGTTTATTATAGATCTTATTAACAGGAAAAAAAATCACAATAGGACCATGTTGTGCTTATAGGAAGTGAGTCACATCAGACATGAACCACAATAGACTTACTCTCATCAGAGCCCTCTGTTTTAAGAGGAAGAAGGATTTGTTGTAACAAGGATTTGTTGTAACCTATGTATGGTAAATTGTTGATTGAGATATATAAAATGAGGAGAATAGGTAGCGTAACCGGGATGGAGAAAACGATTCACTTACATGCAGTAGAAGGTTTTCACCTGCTTATATTTTCTCCAACTCATTTTTCCACATTCAAACAGCCTCCAAGGGTCCTGTTTGCGACCCACTACCACTACCAGCCCAGCCACACCAAACCTTGAACATATTAATCAAAATAAATATGGTTCTAGTGGTAGCATTTAGAGGTAGCAAAAATAGATGATAAATTAAGAGAGACTCGTTTGATATGGTTTGGACATGTTCAATATAGGTCAATGACTTCACCGGTGACAAAAAATTTCTCTATGAAGGTTAATGGCCCCTCAAGAAAAAGGGATAGGCTGAGGAGGACAAGGATGGAAGCAAAAAGTATACATCTAAAAAAGTACAACCTATCTAAAGATTTGGCCGCGGACAAAATGATATGGTGAATTTTGATTCACCTAGATAACCCCAACCTAGTTGGAACATGCCTTGGATAATGGTCCAAGAAGATATAAAAAATTTTAATTTTCCAGCCCAATTCGGAAGAGTCCCCCGTGCTTCTTGTGAGTGGTAGGAGTGGAACTTTACAATGTGGCCCACATATTGAGAATCTAATCCACTCAAAATGACAAGGAGTACTACATGATTTTTAGTAATCCCTAACTGCATAGCTAATTCTTATAGAAAACAGATTACATCATTTAATGTTTCTTGTAAGCATTATAACATACAGTTGATATGCATAATTGAATTCACTTTGCATACACCAACATACAGCAATCGATCATACCATACGGCTTCCAAGAAGAGGAGAAGATGCCAAGAGAAAGATAGAGATCGAGCGAGTACCTGAAGAACGATCGAAGGAAGAGTGGCTACAGGGATTTGGGTTTAGGAGGGGAGTCCGGATGTACTAATGCTTTGACTTGGTTGACCGTTGACCAATCGAAAATTGGTGTTCCTACCTTTTGCTTTAATAAGAGTTGGTCACTAAGCAAGATTCAGGGCATGACAAAAACCCTTAATTAAGACAAAAGTAAGAATGGGCGCCTGATTAAAAATCCTTAATTAAAACAATCTTATATATATATATTCATTCCCTCATTTTGTATCAAGTAGTTTATTTTATAGTTACACTAGCTTCTATTGGGTAAAATTTAAAAAAATCCCGTGGAGTAAGAGAGAATTTATTTTAAATAGCTTAAAATTTTAATGGGTGGGTTCAAATGTGGAGCTGCACTCATTCGGCTTAGATTTATTTAAGCCAAAAGGCTAGAGGATATGAGGCTATATAATGGGGAGTAATCTATGTGAGCCTCTTAGTTTTTAGAGGAATGAAGTTGATTATTCAAAGCCTATTCATTTAAATAAAACTAAGTTTCTCAAAAATTGATAGTGAAATTTGTTGCTGGAAGGGTCTATTAAAGTGGTCACGAGTGAAAGATATAATGATTAATCTCTCTTAGTCCAATAGTTTATTACTATCTATAGAATAAATATTCATCAGCCTACTAATTAAGCTACAAAAGAGGTCAGATGTCACATTGATCATAAAATTTAATGCGATCCCCGAAAGTCGTTCAATAGGGATAAGAGATGACATAATGATTACGCAGTTAGACAAAACTCTTTTTGGCTTTTGGAGGGAGCCTTATCTGCCTGGCTGATGTGGACTTTGTCCTATTTTCCATTTCCATCCAAATGCAATGCGCACTAGCTTGCAATTAAGTTTTCAAAAGGTGTGTATGTGTACGATGACTACCGTGTGAAAGTGCCGAAATCCTCGTAAGCATTTGGTACGGAAGCTTTTATATATGGAAAATTATTGTATGAGAATTAATTTTTACTTTTTTTTTTAAGAACTTTAAGTGAGGTACATCTGTTACTTAATTAAAATTTTGTAATCCATATGGACCCCCGCATAGTCATATGCTTCAAGTTTCGGTTAAATTTGAATTTATCAAATCGTTAATCAACTGTGTACAAATTCAAATGGATTGGATTTGTGAGCGAATGATGAAGGGGTAAGGGGCATGGGTTTAAAGCCAAACTTGATATTTAAGATGGTGCTACATAGATATTTTCATCTCCCCTAGTCTCATTTCCAAATGAAACTAACAAGTGGGTCCCACAATGCAAAATAAAAAAAATAGTAATTGAAATTGAGGAACGTACCATGATTCTCCATATGTTTTATATTATGACATTCAATTTAGCACTTCTCATGTAATATTTTGTTTATTTTTCGGCATGAGGTGAGATTTGCTAATAACATAGCAAATGGTTTAGTCAAGTTTGGGGTTGAGAGGTTGTATCCGTGGGACAGGAGTGGTTACGTAAGTTGGTGTGGGTGGTACATCACTCTTATACTCTTTCTTATTTTTTGTGTTTTCTTATTTGTATGCTTCTCTTTTTAATAAATTTATTGTTACTAATAAAAAAAGTTGCCTTTACTCTTCACAGTGTTTTCCAATTCGAATATTCTGGGGTTTTACATTGAAGACTCATGTCGAAATATGAAATGGTATACTCACTTTTGATAGATAAAAGCGAAGTTGGCCCCTATATCCATTATCAAATTGTAATGTATTGTCCATTCATTGTAACAATTTTTAATTTAGATTTAAAACCAAGCTCCTATTAACATACTCAAGTCAAGGGATCCATGATAAATCTATGGAGTTTACAACTAGGGTTGCACAGTGGCGGACCTAGACTTTTTATTTGAGGGGCCTTGGAAAAATAATCTTTTAATATACTCAAAACAATAACTTGAAAGATGAGGTTTAGTGATGGCCAAACTAATATGTGTCCACTGAGTTTTAAGAGTTATTCAAAAAAGTCAAACTAGTTTTTTAAACACCATATGGGATAAAGAGCTAACACTATATCAAGTTCTCTATTTTTGTTCTTACATCCTTCTCAAATGAAGGTCTCATTTTGAAATGAATGAATGCCCGTTCATCTTAGCCATTGTTCGTAACTAAACAAACATAAAGAAAATGGCCAAAGAAAAGATGTTAACGAGTAATGTTGAACTATAGTCCCAAGTACTACAGTACTTAAATAATAAAATTAGATTTGTGTCCAATACGCAAATCAATTTTAATTTAAGTTGCATTATATTAATAAAAATAAAGTTTGTATTTTTATCTAGATAGGCTTTGGTTTGAGTTAAAAATCAGACTTGAAAATGATGCTCCTTTGACTCCATGAGTTGAATCACATTTCATTGTAAGCTTAAAAATTGAAATGCAAAGTCATGTTGAAAACAAAATATTCACTCATCAGTCACTTGAAATTAGGTCTAATTAGTGGGGGCCATATTTTTCAAATATGTTAAAAGGCAATCTAGTCTAAATGAGCACGGTATGATAACCACATGCCACCTAATGGATCTATTTTCTCTATTTTGATTAGTTGAATACTTGAATATGATTATCACAGAATATTGTGCACTTTGAGTAATTTGTTAAAAACATATATAAAAAAGATCCAACCAATAAATATGTTGGCCACAATTTTATGATCCAAATCATTATCATTCTTATATTCATGATAATCATCAATATTTTCAACTTCATATATTTTACATTTTAATGAATTTTGAGAATTTTGTTAAATGCATTCAAATAATTCAAAACTATCCGCACAAGTTGTGCCTGACGTTCTCCTTCTTGTCGCTATACTGCAAACCTCAATAAGGTGACTTCTCTATAAAATTCGGTGATGAATATATAAGTTACATCTGTGAAGTGTGGTAGATGTTTGACACCGACAATCTGGTTCTTATCTCCAATGTTGGGATCCTAAAATCTTGTCATCTTCCATGGTCTTCGATGCATCGATGGCTCCTGAAGCACTTCTCTGTCGCCAAAATTCATGGAATCTTGTTCTATAGATGGCTGACTTCTAGGTTTTCTGAAGAAGAAATTAAAAAGTCTATATTTGCTCTCAAAACCCAAAACAAAAATTCTGGGTTTGCCGACAAAATTCGATTATTTGTTTAGGTCTAACACCTTAATTGAAAATCCTGGATCCATCATTGATCAGATGGCAATAGAATTCAATCTTACCAAAAGGATTCAGATCTAAATCTAAAAGAAATCATTTGTGAATACAAGAACTAGGAATAGATCGAATTTGAATCTCTCGCTTAATTTTTTAATTTAAAATAAGTGCTTTTATGCTTTTTTTATTATCCAAAGAGAACCAGGTAATTACTGGTCGAGGGGGGGCCAAGGCTACCTCCCAAGTCCTACCCCCTCCCAACAAAGGAAAGGAAATTTCGCTAACCCCGCTACTATTTTATTAGCTTCTAATCTTTTTTTTTTTTTTTTAAATATTGGGCTTCCAAAAATTTTGGTAAAACACCCTCATGACATTAAAATTTTTATTTTTTTTATATTGGCACCAGCAAGAATATTTATTTATATAGTGGTTCCTAAGACGAATTTTTTTATTCTGCCCCTGCCACTGAGATCTTTATCTTGGAAGTGTTGATTAACTGCCTTAGATCAATGTCTCTTTTTATCACACTTTCAAAGGTGTATTTGTAAAATGAAGATGGAGAGATTTAAAGGTATGTTTTGTTAATTCGATTAGGGATAGGGTTTTTATTTGGTTGTACGTATGATGGTCGGCGCTCCAAAAATCTTTGTATGCATGCTTTTGTTGAAAAGTATTGGAAATTTATACTAAAAGCATACTTTTATGTATTTGTCTTTGATTAATTTATTTATTAGTAAAGTTTGTCTTTTCATCTTAATGAGAATTTATATGGGTAAATGGTTGCATTGCTAGTTATTATACATACATATGTCTTTTATTCTATAAAGTAGACAAATGAATTTGTGTGTAGAGTTTAACTTGTACATAGAAGACCTGTTTGTCGGTTTTTATAAAATATAAGTTATTTTTGTTCACAATCTAGATGGAGTTGGATACACCATTAGTACGATTGTAGCAAGATGTTTTAGTGGACTTGTCTTCGCTGTAGGAAATGGTACAGTTTCGACTCGTTATGCTAGTATACTTTGTGTGTATTGAATAAAACCGCTTTTGAGTTTATTATTTTTATACGACTATATAAGACGATTAACATCCAAATCGTTATTATGAGTGCTTGTACTCTTAATCCCGATATAAATAATAACCACATACATTTAGTGCTTAGCATTTTGATTTATAAAGGAGTGAGATATTTTATGGGTTAATAATTTTAGTAAATTGGATGACTACAATACGTGTATGGCGCAGATTAGTTTATTGACGGAATCTACATCCCATAATAGGGATTGATGATATCTCCTTGATGAAGTTTATAAGTTTTGATTATGTCAAAACCTGCAGGTGGACTTTATATCCAACATATCAAATAAGTTATGTGTAAGGTCTCAATGAATTATAAAGATATCGATTAAATATAGGTGTTAGTAATTATTGAATCGATGGATATCTAAAATCTTAATGTGGGGAGATTAATAAGCATTTAATAACAAGAAGCTCAAAATATTATTTTAAGAATAAAGATAGGTGTACAATTATAATTCTCTAGTGGATTGAATTGTAATTTATGGAACTAAGATTTTAATTTGGGTCAAATTAGAGTTTCTTGTTTTCATAAGAAGTTTATTCCTTATTTCTTTCTTAAGGTCTCTATTGTAACTTATAAATATGTGTTATTGCTCTCTAGAAAAAAAACACACTAGAAAAATCTCATTTTTGAGAGCAAAGAGAATCCGCAGAAGAGGCCCACACCCCGATGCAAGTTTGAATATAGAGGAATACAGTAGAAGGTCTTGAGATTTTTGAGTTGCTATAAGACCGATGTCAAATCAGAGATATCTTGCAGGTAGGGCTCTTGAATTATTATCGTCTAAAGTTATTTCCGCAGTGATTTGTGCGCAATATTTAGAGATCTTGGCAGCTGCCTTCCAACAAGAAGATCCCAACTCAAACGTGAGAATGACATCTAATGTTCTTCCATCAAACAAAGCTTTGTAGTACTTATCCACTACCACTATAGGCATGGTGGATGAGCTCATCATGATCAACGTAGACCTAATTTTTTCCATTATTTTTTGGAATAAGTAATCCAAACCGCCCAATTTCAAACTCCATCTAAAAATAGGGAAATTTAAACCATTATGTTATAGGTGGAACTATGGGTGAGCCACATTTAGGACATGTTTGTTTGCATTAGAATACATGAAAACTAAATACGCAGGATTTATGCCATTAGTAGTTAAAAATGAATATGAAAGGTGAATTTTCAAAAAATAGGTATCAAATAACTTTTTGTTTAATGAAAATGGAATCATGGGAAGGTGTAAAATGAATTACTAAGGGTCTTGGCTTGATATTTATTACCCATCTTTCCTTGATTTTATTTTTATAAAAAGAAAGATTATTTCATTCTCATTTTTAAAAATTCTTCTTCGGTCTTCATTTTGACCACTTTTGACATAACTAATATTTATTTATTTCCAATGTATATTAATGTAAACAAGCAGGCCCTTAATTTACCAGAGACATGCATTTTGAGTACTTGTGTAAAGAATGTCATTCACAGAGATGTTGCGTCAAACTCTTCCGATAGTATTGTAGATGGGTCAGATCTCAAAATACGAGTCCAGTTATTATAAACTGATGAGTTCAGGTAAAAGATTTGGAGTCCAAGTTCAGTGCACACCAAAAGTTCTCCATTGGCGCCTGCACCTCTTGATTCAAATTGCCATTTGAACTCTATAAACTGATGAGTTCAGATAAAAGATTTGGAGTCCAAGGTCAGTGCACACCAAAAGTTCTCCATTGGCGCCTGCACCTCTTGATTCAAATTGCCATTTGAACTCCGCTCGTACTAAATAGAGGCAAGTCCCTGGTATCACTTTGGTCAAAGTGAATGTTCAAAGTTGATTGAAACAGTAAGGATGACCATAAATTGGGAATGTATTTTTAATGAAAGTATGATGTTCATTAAAGAATAAGAAAGCAGCCGCAGCCTCCAGCAAGACATAAAAGGCATCCAGAATCCACCAAAACCAAGAATCCAATAAAACAACTGGAAAATAAAAGCCTGAACATCCTCACCGTACAAAAAGTTCAGAATGGATTGACCGCATTTAGTAAGGAAATGGGCCGGCCTGGTAAGTCCTCTAAGAATGAAACAACATCAAAACAGGCAAAATAGTTCCAACAAATCAAAATATCACTAATGAGCGATTGGATGAGAGTTAAATGTGTTGTTTGACCCACTTCAAGCCACTGATGACTATCAGTATGATGACAGTTAATATTTGAGCACATCTCATGTAATTGAAGTCATTGCTGGATCAGCAAAACTACTATAGAAGTAGGGCCTGTGGCGTTTTGTAGGGTAGGTTAGGTTTTCTTATTATGGTTGGTTGCGGTTTTTCATTTTATGTCATGTTCTTTAATTTTGGGTAAGATTCTAACTTAGCAGGGTTGCTTTGAGTTTTCTATAAAATGGTGGATTTAATTCATTTAATATAGAATGCAATAGATAGGAGTTTCACTTGTGTTCTCAATTCTTTTTCTCTCCCTTCTCCTTCAACAAGTGGTATTAAAGCGGGTGACCGATTTTGGGAGAACATACACAAATCTAGGGATAGATTGCATGCAGATCTGACGTCAAGGAGCGAACCATGTTGATTGGATTGACTGGTTCTTGTGTGTGGGATTGGGATCCAAGGGAGAGCGGATGATCCTGAGGTGTAGATTATATTCGGACTAATCATTGAGGGCTTTGATTAGGATTTCTGTTGTGGAACAAAGAAGAGGGCATCGTTGATGCCAATACAAGTAGGAAGGAAAACTCACAAATTGAAAAGAATACTACACACGGAGATCAATCCCTGGATAATTAGGCAATAAACAGGTCGGGTTGCCAACCGAGTAGACCCTAGTTGTCAAATGTTGCACAATTTTACTACTGTGAATTCACCCCCTCATAAGTTGCAGGCCGATAGAGGCAATGTGGCTGATAACACTAATGGTTCCCCCTCTGCCAAGCCCCATTAGTAAGCACCTTTCCTGAGAACACTCTAATGCAGCCCACCTAGCTGGGTCCATGCCAATCATGGGGAGGTGGAGGATTGAACAATCTAAATAAGACCTAGTGATATATACAATTTATCAACATCATTAGATAATTCAAACCCTTCGATATATGACCCTCAAGTTGATCAATGGTTTTGAAGGGTGTCTTTTTTTTCTTTTTTGGTTTTTTTGTTTTGTTTTTATTTTTATTATTTTTGTTTTTTTATCTAACGGAGAGTGATATTTGGATGAGTGCTAAATTTGAGCTTGTGCAGGCATGATGATATTTGAATTCTACTAGTGTTTGTCTTTAATGGTTGCTTTTTCTTAATCAATGCAGTCTGATTTAATGTGGCCTCAAGCAAGCGCATATAAACAGTAATTATGTTCTGCTGTTGGCTGAGACTGTACAGTGATGTACTAAAACATGCCCGGTCTATAATGCACTGTGCATTCTAATAATGCAATGCTTCTCACCCTAGTGCCCATGGATTGATCATAATGCACTGTGCATTCTAATAGTACAATGCTTGTCACCCTAGTGCCAATGGATTGATCTCTAAGTACCTAGTGAGAGCAAGTCTTATAAACATCCGGTGGTAGAGCTTCTTATTGTAGAAACGGGTGTTATCACCGAGGATGGAGCCTCAGGGTCCCACCCCCTCGCCTGGGGTACCAAAAGAAAACAGGTGCAACACTTAACTAAGTCTTACGGTATAGACCACATTGGAAAAACTTACACCACTGAATATGAAGTATTCTTGTAATTTTTTTCCCTCTTTTATGTTTTGGTAAAATATAATTGTAATTAATTATGCTTCTGTTTTTCTGTTGAATTTTAAAAAGGAGTGCAATACAAAGACTTAAAAGGAGGACATCCATCCTAGTACTACTCACCTATGATCATGCTTAAAATGGAGTTTTCATAAAATCCTATGCATTAGTGCTGGTATGATTGCATAATCATGTCTAAAACATACAATAATCCAACTGTGGGCTGCGATTCTCATGCCGATTTGAGTATATCAGGAGTTAAGACTTTTTGAACGGTGGGCCAACTCAAGTTTTAGTTGGTGCTGACTAAATGTTATTACCACCGGCTTAGACTATAGAAGGTTTCCTTATCATTGATGCAACTTGCTCACAACAAAAGTAACAACATTCACTGCCCGGCAGCAGCCACAACATGCAATGGACAAGAGAGAATGAAACCATCCTTTTCTCTTCATGCACTTGCGTGCTGGGATACCCTTTCCACATCCACACACAAACCCTCTCATTAGGTAGCTAGGTAGGTCTCATGTCAGGACTCCAAAAAGAAATGATAGAAAACTCAAATTATATGAGTGTCAGCAGTGTGCTTTATCTCAGGTTGCTATTTCTTTTCCTCTTTCTTCTCTTCTTTCTTTGGCACTTCCTGTTTAGGCTCTTCTTTTTTGGGCTCTTCTTTCTTCTCCTCTTTCTTTTCTTCTTTCTTCTCTTCTTTAGCTGGCCCAACCGACACTATCTCTACTTTTCCTATTTTCTTCAACCTTTTCGCAATTGCAACGCTGTCCATCTTTCCTATAATGGTCACTATCTGTTCCTTCAGGTCGGCCGCGATTGAATCAATACCTGCAGATAAAAATTCACTAATTATTTCAAAGCTATGGAAGAAGCTAATTACTATGACTGGGAAACCCTCTAGCTTTACAAAGAATGTCATATTGGTAATGACTATTTACCACATCAGCAATATTCTAGACAGTGACAATATGGGAAAATATTCTCCTGCCCATGGTTTTCATGCGAATCATGCACAATAGCAGTTTGATGCAAATGTATGAGGCCCACCTCTGTCACCGTTCCTATGTACGGTTTACATGAGAAAATCTTTTTTAGCCAATATTTACCTATAATACAGATAGATTTTGTCCTTTTTCATATAAAAAAGGATTTATGTTAGATGAGAACAGGTAGATTGTATATAATTAAACGTACATACACATAGATTCTAAGCCCAAGGGAGAAGCCAGGAAGGGGCAGGGAGTCAAGTTGCAACTTCTGAAAAATCAATTTGCTTGAAAACCAGGTGAATTATAAACACTTTGAAGAAGCTTTTAGAAGTAAAACATTTTTTTAATCTTTTTTTATGACCCCTCCTTTTATTAGAGCACCCTATGTGGTCTCTAATTCACCTTCCTTAGTACTATAATTAAGAAATCGCTCCCATAACATGGTTTTCTCACGAGTATCTGTGGGTCCAAGTGAAACCAGGACTTCTGAAACATAGTGCTTGACAGACCATCAAAGCAGTCCCGGGATTGGCTCAACCGAATTATGATTGATATATACCCCACTTCCTGTCAGGTGCGCCACAACATAACAAAAAGGAATGGTAAAATATTTGAAGAAGTGATTCCCCACGTAACTAACTGCTCGCGTGCACGATGGGTCCCACATCACCATGAATTCTTTGTGTTTTTTTGGTTGGGTCTGTGGTTGGTGTGGTGGGGGTGGTGGGGTGCGGGGGCGCGCTAAAAAAATCACCAAGAATTAAAACCATGAAAGAGAGAAAAATGAAATTTTGTTAACTCAATGCAGAAAGTACCCTGGATATCTGCAGCAGCTTCGATTGCCTTCTGCTTCGTCTTGGCATCAGACATGGCAGGAATTTTAATCACTACCTTCTGGTAAAAACACCCACAAAGAAATGGACAACAGATAAAGAGACTTAGACTCAGGATTTAAAAATTAACACCCATCAATCATGGGAGCTTGAAAAGAGCTTAGAAAGAGATGAAGATGAGGTATACCTGTTCCATTTGATAGACTGAAGAAGGAAATAGAGAAACAGAATAGAAGGGAATGGAGAGGAATGGAATGAAAAGAAGAGTGAAGAAGAGGAGAATTAAAATGGCATGGATATCTGAAATGGGTGGTTGGGGGTATTTATGTAGGCGTGGAAAGGCCACCTGATCTTGTATCACGGGGCTCTCACTAGGACGTGAAAGAACACGCCATTTTCAACGGAGGGATTTAATTTCATATGCTTTACACGTTTGCATGCGCGTATGGCAGACGAAAATGTCCAAACAGTGGGTCCAATTCCAATTGTAGGGTACAGATGAAAAGATTCCACTGTCTCTTTCGGACACGTCAGGTGACAAGTGATAGCCGAGGAGAGTAACGGTGGAAGGATTCGGAGGTACGTGGATTACATGGGGTGCCCTTAACATAGGTCCGATAGAATATTTCTTTTAATGGCCGTTACATTCATTTAATTTGCATCATTTAGCCATCATTTTAAATTGGATTAGAAATTTAATTAGGTTAGATGCATCATTATTCATTTAATTTTATCATTTTATGCATTTTTACTTAAAAATTAGAATTTACACAATTTTTGTACATTTTATGCATTAATTAAAAATATTTGTAATTTTTCTCTGAAGAATTTTAGTTGGAGTAGAACTCTATCCAGACGGGTCTCGCTTCAATGTGGGCTCTTCAGTATTTGATGAGTTTAATGAGAATATGCAGAAAATGAAATTTATAGGACCCATAGAACCCAAGGATAATTTGGGTCCCACTGTTTGGATATCCACACACTTAGAGTTCATCTGCTTGTGAGTCCAACCTGAAGATTAGCTAAGGCTTTCAGAAGATCTTATCTCGTCCTATTGTGCCAAGGAATATTCTTTTGACTTGGCTAGCAGGTCACAAAACTGCAGAGATAGAGTCAATTACAAATTATAATTTAAAATTCAATCCCCTTTTTTCTTATGATAGCCTATCTAAAAATGATCATAACTCTCAATTTAGATGTTGGATCAATGTAAATGATTCACCGTTAGAAAGCTCTTTTAGAGTAAATGTGCATGGAGCCCAAGATTTCACAAATCAGAACTAAAATAGAAAGTTGTGAGTCTGGAAAGTTTAAGTACATTTTTAGGCGGAATTGTCATTGCATCTATACCATTGAAGTATAACTGATGTACATCTGTTTGTATATCCCATATGAATATTAGATAAACTCTAAATAAAAATGGTTGGATCAGTGGCAAATTGAGACCAATGGCATCTCACAAGCAATGGGGGAGCCAGGATTGGGCAAAACGATGAACAATGGTTGATGTATGCCAGTAAGTGTTTTCCTTAGGGATATCTATCTATAAAAATTATTTATTTTTGCATTTCTTGTTATGGATCAAGTCATCATATCTTTAAACATTTGACATAAAATAGAATTTATAGGTCTTATTAGCTTATTTGAATGCAAATTAAGGTAGGTTTTACTAAAAAAAGAGATACACATGAGCTATTTTGAAAGAAGAAAAAGAACAATAGAATAAACTGGATGCACATTTCTCACGAATGAACTACTCCATCCTGAGAAATTACAGGATTTGCATTTTCACATTATCAAGAAACGCCGCCAAAAATCTATAGAATACAACAAACATATCCCACAGATAACATAGGAAGAAAATGAACTTCATTAGATCCTAGAAAGAGATATTCTTGGGATATAGTTGGGTATAAGAAAGTTCGAGGCTAAAACCTCAAAGTGTGTGATGGAAGCCGATTTGCACAGTGGCCTCATCTATTGAAAATTGGTACTCCATAAAATAAATGCTCTCCTCATTAGTGAAATATCCTTGAATTTAATATAGTCGGAATTAGTCCTGTCTAAAAATAGAATGTATGATTAGTAATGTGAATAACACAATCTTATGCATTATTTGTTATTAAGTTATAATAAACTTAAACTCTCACACTCTTACTACTTGATCTCCATAATAACTGAGTTACAGTCCAAAAATAATCTTATGAGTTATAATCACATGTTTTATCCATATTATTAGTCATTTGTTCAATCTTAAGATGAGACTAATCATATTATTGTAAACTTTGAATTCATTAAACGGAATAAGGAGGCATTAGTTTTGAGTGGTTCAGATTTTCAATAGGTATGCCCCACTATTGAGTTTTACTCTTCTTACTTTATGTGAGTAAGACAACACTAATGTTGATCACAAAAAGACAAGTGTAGGAAGAAACTAAATTAAAGGTACTTGGCCTCTCCTCTCTTTAAAACTTATAACTACGTGAAATAAGGTGTGGATTTTTGAAGAATTTGTGAGATGTATGTTTACTTTAGGGGGTCTCACAATTTAGGTGGTCCCACAATTGTGAGGTGTTATATGTTTATATTTAATTAAGGACTACTTTATTTGCATTTAAATACAAGAATTCATAGTCAAATGAGCTCTAATAAGAGTCATGTCCCTAAAAATATAATTGGGTAAACGTAAGATTAGGGGCCAAATAAAAATTTCTGTATTAAAAACAACACGTGGCTCCTAATCGCATCGTACACAGGATCTTAGGTCTACGGTGAAGTCCATAACATTGAATAAATACCAAAACTTATGAAAGCATTTTCTAACATGTGGTATCAATATAATAAATTGAGTATGCACATTAAAGACATTGAGTTTAAAGTGTAAAGTTGTTAAATAAAATAAAAGTAATTAACTACAAAGCCCCACTAACATCTTGGGCAATAAAGTAATATCTATTCTAAAATGTAAACCAAATGAATGTGAGTCACTTCTGTGTGAGATTAGACGGTTTAGAAACTATCATCTACACCCCACTTGGTTTCATCATGTAGTTCAAATTCTTGAAACACTTCACTCTTTGCCTCATCCTTAGTATAGCCAGGTTCAATACCTATGCACTAAGCATAGCAACATCAAACTACAACGAGTCAGCAAGTAGGTAAATATATCTCATCACAAACATACAATGTCAAAAGCGAATATATATAGTTAGATTATATGATTGATAAAAAATAAGTAGTAGTGAGGAAGAAAGGAAATCCTAATTTGAAATCTACACAAAACGAGCGCATAAGTAAAAAATAGGGTGGTTAATCCATCAAAATCATCAAGAAGTATCCCGGTTGAAACCAAGTGGTCAATCCTGTCAAATCATCTAAAGAGCCCGGTCGAATCATTGGATGCCTAGCAATTTGGTTTGAAGCGGTGATCAATCATTAGAAATTGAAATCGATCTACAGCAATCGTCAAAAGGCCTCGAAATGCATAATATACATATAGACCGACTTAGTGGTGCTCAGACTTCGAATCCTAAGTCTAAGTGAAAGGTTAGCTTCCTTGTGCATGCACACGGGTTTAGTATAGAGAAGAACTACTTCGAAATAATAGTTCACACATAATAAATATAAGTAGTCCTTATATGATCTATTGCAACCAATGTTAAACCTCAATAAGGTCAAAGTCCATGCATCGGGTACACCTTAAGGAAACTTGTTCATCAGATGTACAATGTCTAAACAACTGCAAAGATGCACACTTCAAGGCCAAGAAGTGCTTACAAACTAACTCCTAAATTCATGATCCCAATTTATGCACTTGATACCTCTACTAGAACTAAGATGAGGTGAGGTTGGGATATTTAGGCCAATTAAGCATGGCCACATAGTCTCAAGCTTCAAGTCAACCGAGTTCAGGATGGATTGTACACCGTACGCGAACTGCATGATCCGTAAAAGGTATGTATGCCCAAAATATGCCTTTTACATAGTGGTTTAAGGTGAGTTTATTGAAAAACAAATTGAATGGGGTCCCACTATTGAAACAAGGTTATAATATACATGTGAGCGAATTATGGATTACAAAGAACCCAAAATAACCCTCGTAATTGGTCCACAGACCTGAAGCTAAACCCCCCCACAGCAGAACCCAGATCTAATCCATCTAACAAAGGTTTGATCAATCAAATTTCAATTTTGCCCAGATAGAACCCAACTCCGATCGATTGAGCAAAAACCCGATCGAATGGGCCTGTGTTCAGCAAAATGGGAAGTCCCTTGTTTCATCACTTCTGGGAATCTGTCCCCCAACATTCAAACCCCTTTTCACCTGCATAAAAGCAGGGCTAGGTCTCCTCCATTCATCAGATAAAACCACATCCAATTCACACCAGTAACATTCATCCAAATCAAACCTAATATCAAGAATATGATTCCAATTTCATTAAAAATGGGCAAAAACTAAATCAATGCAAGTATAATATACCAGAATCAACAAAAAGGAAATATCATCAAGAAGCCAAGGTAATTTACTTGCTTTGATAAAGACACGATGAAAACTTAAGCCAAAAGAATCCAATCGAATTTTCAAAATGCACCAAACTCAAATTTTACTCAAACGAAACCTATAAATCAAAAGAGGAGACCTAGATGAGCTCTCTAGATCCAACATATGATCACAATCTACAAAACCCTAGAACTAGGAAGGTTTGAAGATTACCTAGGGTTGCTAAGTGAAAGAGATGGTTTGACAGAGATGTCTTTGCAAAGAGAAGAACTTGGATAAGAATATGATGGTGAATGGTTGCCGGTGGTGGTGGAATCCGAAAGCTTTATGGACAGTAGCTTCGACGAAAGAGGGAGAGAAAACGTGATGGACAAAGAGAGAGACAATGGAGAGAGAAAGAAATGGTTAGGCTATGTTGGGTTTTATGAAAGATGAAATTTTGGGTATTTTCAAATAGGGATTTAGTTTTGGTTGAATCTACATTTGATGATCAAGATGGTCTCACTTTGGGTTGGGGTACGAGGATAAAAGTCTTAGAACTAGGTCATGTGCCCAATGAGCCTAAAACCTTATAAATAAAAAAATTACGAAAAAGGGCTTTTAACTTCCTAAAATTGCCAACTATGCCCTACTAGCTCAAATGAGCTTGAAACCCTATAAGACCTTGCGCACACGATCTTAATAGTAATTCAGAGTCGCTTAGACCTTATCGGGTCTTAATTAGCTAAAATACAATTTACTTAATTAATATTTATATTTAAGTTATGGAACGTTACACTAAATGATTCTTAAAAAAGAGAAATTTGAATATGAAATGAGGTGAGAGATGAAGGACATAAAGTAGAATGTAGATAAGTTTTCTTTTTTCATCTTCATTTAACTCGCTTTCAAATAAAGAGAGGTAATCATTATTATTATTCACATTGTATCTTTCTTTCCAACCACATATGGCATGAATTCCCATATATTTGGCATGTATCTATATGTTTTATGTGAACAATCGGACCTTATACATGATCGATCAATGTTCCTTCTTGTGAGAGATACCAACCTGTAAACTCAACAAATAGGAATTGACCATTATTCACGTTTTTGATGGAGTTTGAGAAGGATGCGTAACCATTTGTCCCATTTAGTTACGTTCAAAGTGATATCCCTTTAACTCTTCTCTAATTTGTCTCTTGGTGATTATTGACTCAGATTCAACCACAACAGCAATACAATAAAACGTTATGACAAAACTTTCAAGTTTTCAATAGATGTCATTCAACCTTAATTAATAAAAAATTGAAAATTATTACAAAACTTTCAGATTTGTCAGAGACGTGCAGTGTTTTCTTGTCTCAACATGACAGTTTATGCATGCCACATAATGGGCACAATTTGAAAATTATTACTACCTCCGATAATGGTTGACACGCAATCCTCAATTGGCAGGGAATCCTAGGGCATGCTGGTGCATATTATCTAATTTCTCTGAACAGAGAATGAGTACCACAAAAATGATGCAGAGTAAAAGAGGTATGACAAGACACGGTTATCGGAGGTGGGAAATGGCCATTTTTCTTGTCTTTCTGATCAGATCTTTGAAGATCTTATGTACATCGTTTTGCGAAGTCGTTCGCCCTTTACTTTTCCGTTGATGAAGACCTATTCGAGTAAAATTTGGAGCCCACCAAGAGACTATGATATTACTAATCCATTTACAGGAATATAACCAGTGGGTTTTAGTTCTAATTTAGAGTGACATACCCTTTCACCGGTCCCATTGAGCTTACAAGCAGTTACTGCTACTATTTAGATTGAGTGGCTAAACACGAAAAAAAGGAAACAAATTTGGTCATCAGGTGGGGCCTTGTACAAGACAACGGTGGGGAAAACTCACCAATCACACATAAAATTTGAATGCGCTGGCCTAATTGACCAATGGAAGTACTAGCCTTAGGGCTGAAGTCCTCCACACCTAGTGGGTTGTTCCAGGTGTGGCTGAAAACGGAGGGTGGTGTGTCATATATATGACTTTTATTATAGATAGGGAGGCTTGAACCATAATCAAAGGTCACCAGCTATGTTGGGTTTCAAAAATTTAAAGCCTTTTCTTTCTTTACTACTTTTACAATGACGCATTACTTAGAATTGTGTGTGTATAGAATCAATGGGGATAAGTTTAGAAGTTATGAAGGATTTAAAAGCATTTTTTCTTTCTTTATAATTCAAGTTGTTTTGAACTCTTCTACCACAAGCCCTATTCATGTGCAAAAGTTGGACTTGGCCTGTGGGGTTGGATCCCATGGGCGAGCATCATGTGTGATTATAGCAAGCAAGAGCTGCAAATCCAAGCCGTCTGACCTATTGGGGAGCCATATTCTGATATAGAATTGGTCCACTTTTGTAAAATTCAAAATCCTTTTTCTAAAATGTTTTAATTAAATAAAATCATTTGTTTTAAAACATTTTATAAATTATATAAATGAATGCTTTATTAAACAGTTTCAAACGTTCAAATAAATTGAAATTCAAAACGCATTTTAATGGATTTGATGGGGCTCAACGTTGTGGGTTTATCGTTGGTTTAAAGGCCCAAAGACATGATTTTGTGTTATAAATAACTGGGCTCGGTTTTAGAACTTACACAAAAAAAATAGTCTGCCTTCTTCCCCTCTTTTCCACTCTTCTATATTTTCTTGTTGAGAGCATTGCAATTGCTGAAGCATGATCATGACTTGGTGTGCGAACGAGCGTGAAAACCTTTGTATCATGGGGGCACTTCTTGTAGAAATTCTGTTCGCATCTGAGTTTATCGTGGGGTACGGACCTTGACCACAAGCTACTACTGCTGATTTTCATCGATTTCTGCCGTCACAACATTTCTCCACAAATCCGCTTCGGTTCTGTAGTCATATTTTCCAACCAGCGAATTTGAAAGTCAGTGGCTCTTCTGACCTTGTGGCTTTTGTGACCTTTGTGGGTTCTGTCTGCAAAAGGTGCGTTAAGAGTCATTTGTATTACTGTTTCTTCAGAAATCAATGTTGGTGAAACTTCGTACGGTCGTAGTTTAACAGCGTCACATGCCCCAATATGGGCATAGCCTATATTGAAGGAGACCCTTTAGAGCGGCACCTTCCTAAGAACTTTTCATGTATTGTTCTTTTCATCATTGGTTTTTATATTTTAACCGTGTATTGCACGTATCTAATACATGAAAAGTTAAGAGCCTTCGAAAAGAATAAGGGCTCTGCACCAACTATAAGCTGCAGAGTAAAAATAACTTCATTCTTAAAATCATAATTTTAAATGAAGTGAAAATTGACTCAAATTCCTATAATATATGTGATATCATAATTTTTATGTAATATTGCACAAATTAGATGTGGAAATCAATTACAAGATATCACAAAAAAAGGTGGTATAGTTTTCAATATCACAAAAATAAGAAAAATTGAATATCACACTTTTAAGGTCATTTTCATCTATCCTATAACATGAACATTTGTATGGAGCATTTTAATAGGAAAATTTTCAGGAGATATGCCACAGCCCTTGATATTGTACGTTTTGGTCCACGTATATGCTTATAGATTTCCTAAGCGGTTAGTCATCTAGGTACTTCTCCGACTTGCGTATGTTTAACTCCAGAGCTCTTATAGGATCCAAGGCCACACGGCTTTAAATTGCATCAAGTTGAGTTAACATATGGTTTTGGCTTATGAGCATAGAGATCCGAAGGCTCACTTGTTGATCTAGGACCTTAAGACCATAATCCTATGCCCCACAAAACCTAGGATGATATTATCTACTTTAGCTCCATTTATGCGCTCAAGGACTAATCTCACCAAAGTACGATTTACTTGGGAGTTCTTATTAGATCCGAGGCCATATAAGTTTAAAGCGCGTCTTGTTGAGTTAATGCGGGGTTTAGACTTATAAATTCAGAATTCTGGATGCTCCTTGGCCGATGTAGGACATTGAGACTATAATCCGCCAAGTTGATCCCATGGTTGACACACTATGCCGATGTGGGACCTTGAGACCATGATTCAAGACCGAAGTCTTGTGGGGTAGCTTTTGGTTTGGGGCCTCACAAGAGAAAAGGAAAATACATATTTAGATATAAGTGTATAGGCAAAATCCTGATCAATAAGAATTATTCTTCTTTTAACAAACATTAGCAAGATGTAGGAGAATTACTCACGGGGGAGAGAAAATAACTGTTTCTCAAGTAAACTTGCATTATTATTAAAATTCTAAATCACTTTATATTTATAAAATACTTTTCTCTATAAGAGTTTTCTCGATTCAAAAATTCAATTCAAGTGCAGATCAATCACTACTACAGAAAACTGGTAATTCTCCCTTCCGACTTTTCTCATTATTTCTACTCCTGGTGGAGATTTTCAACTTGTCTTTTTGTCTACATCTAAATGGGCTCTAAAATATGAGTAAGAATGATATTACCATAATATCATTGCATTAACAAAACAATGTTTTCAAAAGGTTGATATTAGAATCTTGGGATACTTAGAGGGCCCATTTGGATGTAGAAAAATCCCCATTTCTCCTCTCGGTGGAGATTCTCACTGTTTCTTTGGATGCAAACAAGCCCTAAATTACTAATTTAGTTTTACTCTCTTGAGAAGAACCAGCTCGAAAACCGCCCATCATTAACATATAGTTTGCAATTATTAACCCAATAATGATGGTCATAGGCATCAATGCCTGTGATGGCGCTGATGCCTACGTTGCATGCCGCTCAAACCCTCTTTCTGGTGATTCTCAAGAATAAAGCTAGTTTACATTAAATTGAACAGAGCTGTAAAATTCTTACTCACTCATCTAAAATTCTAGGTGTGTTGTTTAGGCAATTTCCCTTTTGCAGCAACACTTCATGCTAAGTGAAAAATGACCAAACTCTGCCATCATAACTATGTTAGTTCTGCCCATCAATCATTACTCACCTAAAATTGTAGGTGCGTTGGTTAGGAAGTCCCCCTTTTGCATCAACAAATCATTCCCAGTGAAAAAGCAGCAAACTCTGCCATCATAATAATGTTAGTTCTGTCCATCCATTGTGGTGACCAGGAAATAAAGTTGAAAGTGAAAGTTTCCAAGTGTAAAACCACTTCAAAAGGCAAAATGCCTTCTAGTACTCACAATAGTTGTGAAACTTTAATTTTTGTGCAATAACAGCCAAAATGCTGAGCTAACTGTCACTAGCCCAACTCAAGGTTATGGTTGATCACCCTTATTGCTTTCCTGCTTGGATTAGCTTGGCAATAATTCTGAAGTCAACTACTAAAATAATTTAAATTGGGCTTAAATCCACTCTTTCGAGTGGATCTGCAACCTAGCACTAGGAGCGCAACTTGGATCGGGCTAATCCCTGAGCCTGCATGGCCTTCACTAAAATCAAATTCAAGTTATCATTTTGGGCATGGGCTCGGGCTAGATTTTAAACGGCAACTAGAATTAGGCCCGTTACCCACCCATCATATACATATGTCATCCAACCATCTGTGGAAAACCCACCCACCCACCTGAAATTTTACTTCAATCCATGTATCCACAGTATATTGATCAAACTTGGCTGAGTCCATATTAAGGGTTGGATCAAGTAAATGTAGCCTCACTTCAATGGGTATTTGATAGTTTAGATCCTTGCTATACTTTATTATAGAATGAGTGTCTGTTTAGAGGAATATAATGAGTGTCTGTTTGGAGGAATTTCTTATCAGTGTACTAGATAATGAAAATTTCTGATAGCAACAATATCAGTTGTTGTGCCCAAGGACCAGCATAAATAATTTCCAACTTGATTAGCTAGATCGTGAAAACACAGTCTAGAAGATTGTCATATTTAGCTTAAAGAATTCTCCTAATTCCAACAATCAAAATGATAAGGATACTTAACAATGTGAATCAGCCAGGGTGAAGGAGCATTTTGAAAAATTCAGATATTCCCATACAGAAATCACAAGGGCTTGTTTGTTTACAACAATTTTGAGAAGTTTTGCCGTGAGGGCTTAATAAATTTTCCAAATGTTGTCTCCCACCCCGTTTCACAAATGTTCAAGTACTATGTAGCATTTTGGAAACTGAATATCTAATACTTTAGGATTCCTTTTTTAGAGCTGGTAAGTGCTAGAGGTCTCTTCATTCCTTTTGTTTATCTGTTTTGATGTATGTAATTTATTTTTGGAAGATTTAAATTTATCTTTTAAAAAAAGTAAAATTTTACAAAATTAACATTTCTAGAGCCCATTTATTTTGATAATTTTAACTAGAATAGAAAGAGTGGGGAGTGTTTTACTACTGTGCCGGATTATGTCTTTTGCATTTAAAATTCTCTGTTTGAATTCTAACATTGACAAAACCAATCTGCTACTCGTGACTTTTCCAACTTTCTAAGGAGGAGATATGTTTCTGCCCGGATCCTCTTATTAAAAATCCCCAGGATGACGTGGATGGTCACCGTCAAATTTTTACTCATATAATCTCAATTATATTTGTTTCCACCATACCAAACTGTTGTGCTCGTGACTCCCAATTCCATGGACACGGCACCAACCTAACAAAGGCCCCGCCACGTGATCTTCCACGTCTTATTATCCTCATGCATGGGGTTGAATTAAAACAATGTACACTGAATAACATGTGCAAGTCATGGTTGGGCCTGACTTTCAAGCCTGTCGGCTTGTCTCTGTGTCTGGATCTTACGCCTAATGAATAAATGGTCTGGAATTAGGCTCCAGCCTGGTTCAACCTGGCCTGTGAACAACTTTGGCTAATCGATGCTAGCGTCGGGACCGTGTCCTTGCATGCCATGCACAACAACATATAACCTCTGATCTAAAAATGCCTCCTCCTGTTCAAGACAAAGTGGGCCATCACAAACAATGGGGATTTTTCCATGCTGTTAGAGCAACCAAGGAATGGGTGACGTGGTAATTATATCTGGTCATTCTGATGTCCATTTAGTGTTAAATTAGGCCTGGAAGTTCTAATTCAAAGATAAAGGCAAACCAGCTCATGGATACGCATAAACCAGGCCTGGGTCGAGCTTTTTACATGGGGAAGTTCTTTATCAGAGTATGTGTTTAACCATTTACGATAGTATTACCTTTAGAGAGGAAACCACATCTTACTATCACAAAAAGTCTTTTAGTGGCTTATTGACCCAATCGGTCACAAGGAACCTAGAAATGAAGTTTTTAGACAGATCACCTAAGGTCTGGGCCGTGTGGCCTAATACCATACCACACATTTTGCCCTTATGGTGGAAGAAGCTACTAGCGTTTGCTTCATGCTCTTCTTGTAGGAAATCGTGTGGCCTGCATTATGTGGATCTCATGTTAGATCAAGCATTGTAGAGAGGGGCTTGCAAAGAATACAATTCCTTAGTGTAAGATTTGATTTATCCCTACAGTAAGATTCCTAATAGAATTAGGGGACATGAGTTTCTTTGCAAAGGAGTCTCCGCTATAAGTGTGACTTTTTGGCACTTGCCAATATAAGGGTTAGGGAGTCCTATAGTTAGACACAATTCAATCCTATAAACTAGATGTGAAGAGATCTGCACAGCTTTCCAATCACATGAACACATAGATCTTTAGCTTTAGAGTCTAACCATCCAAATTCATCATTTCCACAAGATCTCATCACCCTTCAGTGTATCAGTACATCTTTCAGAGTCTTGAATATTAAACACCACCTAGCTGCTGGGTTGGCCGGATGAAAGCATAAAAATTCTTAGTCCTATCCAAATGCCTCATGAATTCCTTAGCAACTTTCTAGTGGTCCAAGGAAGTGGTGGACCTTGGATTTTTGTTCAAGGGGTGTGGTTCAAAATAGCCAATTGGGTTTGGGAATAAATCCAAAAATTTCATGCGGATCTTGCGGCAGACACTGATTTTTTATGTGGATTTTCAAGGCCGAGGAAGAAAATCATTGAGGATTAAGAAGCAGATTGAAGTTTGACGGGTGCAACTGGCCCCACAGGTATACATTTGTGCCCGCCCCTGATCCAAGGAATACTTTGATATCTGCCATGCATATCTACTTTGAAATTGAAATCTAAGGGCGGGTCTAGGGAATTTCTCTTTGGATCTATCATCATCACTATTATCATAATTATCATTATCATCATCATCATCATCATTTATGAGGATTTTAGAACTGCCAAGATGAGATTTAAGGTCCCAATCAAATTTCTAGCATGTAGTCCAATTAATTAAAGTGGAAAATAAAAGGATTAAAGCAAATTAATCACCATAATAAGACATCGAGTTTTTTATGTGGAAAACTTAAAGACTGGAAAAACCACAAGACAGATCTCCTCAATCCAAGAAAAACCCCACCAACACCCTGACCCTCATAAACCTAGATTATAGTCTAATTAATTGTGGTTATGTGTTAATTGTCATGTTTTGCTTGGTTTTTATTGTCGTTAGGTAGATTGTTGAGGTTTTGACCATGATTAGGTGGATTAGAGGGCCTTTTTGTAATTGGGGATTATGGATTTTGTTTGGTTGCGTGTGTTAGTTTGATGAGATTTCAATTGTCTCATTTAGAGCATTTCAAATACATCAAACTTCCTATTTTGATCTTTTGCATTTGATTCCATTTAAATCCATTGAAATGACAAAGCCCTTTTTACAAGTAACTGTCCGAAAAAACTTTCTTTAAAAGCTAAAATCCTAAACCCTGTCTCTTATTTCATCTCTACATTCATTAGCCCCCTTCTCCTTTCTACCAACATCATTTTCCCATTTCCATGGCATCCTAATCCACCAAAAGTAAGCTAAGACATGAGAGATCTCAAGCTTCAAGCCCATCTTCTTGTCTCTCTTCATCTTCTCCAAGCACCCATTTCATCAAGTTGAGCTCCATCTCTTTTTATCTCTTTCCATTGCAATATCTAAAGGTAAGGAAACCCTTTTTCCTTTCATTCCTACTGACTAGAATCAATCCTCTAGACTCATTTGGCTACCTATACTTGGATTTGATGGCCATTCTATGCATTCACCATGTTAGGGTTGTTTGGGAGCTTTTACTTGAGGAATTTGGTGATTTTAAGCTTGCTCAAAGTGGGCAAAAGCTTGAATTTCATGTGTATTAGCTAAAGCACCATTAAGAAGGCAAGTGAACACTCATATCTCATGGCTTGTCATTTAATCTCTTGATTCAAGCTTAATTTACATGTTAGACAACCATTAAAGTGCTCAAGTTGTGCTAGAACTGTTTTTGGACATGGATTTCTCAAGTCAGATTAGTTTTTGTAAATGATTTCATGTAACAATGCAAATTTCTAATATTTTTCAAGGCAGTACAATTGTATTTTGAGGCTATTATTTTAGGAGAATCAATCTCCAAGCCTAGTTTGGACTTCTATATGGCGTCCTTTACACTTGAACAAGGTTTAATGGTTTTAAAAAGATTAATAAAGAGGTTTTTGAGCTTGCACCTGCTTACTTGGGTATCCGATCCATGTCATTTCTAGATCAAGGGTGTTGGCCTAGGGTATTAGCATCATCGCATACACGATAACACCAAGACAAATGGTAGCCCATTGAAGTTTGAGGACCATAGTACTACACCAAATTGGATGGTATGATGTGGATAGCCCCATTCTTAGGTTGGTTAGTAAATTTACCTTGGATACATGATTGATCTTATGCATACATCTTGTTATATATTTCTTGTCCACGCATGATTTGTTCATGCAATCCTTATTGTTCTTATATAAATTACTGCTAAGCATCTTATAATTTTTGTTATTGGTTATGTATTGTTGCATTTGTAATCTCGCCATGCTTTAATACCTCGTCACGATATTGTTCTAGATTGTTCATGTGAATGCCCCACATCATTGCTCATGCATCATGCTCGTGATTAGTGGAGTGTTCTTTATGATAGTGCATGCCCACTTATATATATTGCTTTTACATGATTTTGGCATGTGAGCATCACATAGCTTCAACCCTATCTAACCCAATGGAGGTGAAGTGTGGGCTCAGATTACATACGATCCAGCTGTAACTTAGTTACATAGGACTTGTTCGAGACTCCAAGTTCACGATGAAGGGACGCGGGGCCCTCAGCCTTCTAACGTCTATCTTGTACACGCATGCTCGCTCATCTCCTATGTCATCGGCTTCGGCCAAGTGGGAGAATTTAGCCAAGTGGCTTCCAAGTAGTTACATTATCTTACATGATTATGGTTATACATGCTTATTCATTGTCTTACATGATTATTCATTGTCTTACATGATTCTGGTTATACATGCTTGGTCATGCTAACATGCCTAGTATACTCATGAATGACCTCACATGATCTTATACATATCTTTTCTCTATCTTGTACTGCATGTTATGTTTTATGAATCGTTATCTTGCAAAACTATCGTATTTCATGGTGCTACCCTTGGTTGTTAACAGGTGAAAACACCGCCACCCCTTTCGGGAAAACGAAGGAGGCTAAGGAGACCCCTCATGAATTAGCTTAGTGGAATGTAAATGACGTCTTTTAGATGTCATGTTCATGGGAGAGTTCGTCATGGGATGTTAGGATTTTGGCCCAATTGGCCGTGGATATTTATCTTTTAGAGCTCATATTATGTTTATGGGTTATAACACTTAACTAACTTCACCGCTTCCACACTTGATTACTTTTATTACTCTTACTCATGCAAACTTGAACTTGAATTATGCTATGGATGGATTGTGCTCATTACCACTTGATTATTGTTATAGAATGATGATTATATGTAGTTGTTATTTGATTGAAAGTAGCACAGGCTTCCGCATTTACATGAAAGAATTTTGTAAATCCTATTCTTTAGGGGTTGTGTGATTATCCTCACAATTGAATCCTGTGGAAACTTCCACATGGAGACGTTATACACAAGCTTTGACTTGAACCTCACACTTGAAGACACATGTCGTGCCTCGGGAAGGATTATAATTATTCCTTTGAACTCGGGGCATGACACTTCACTTGTTGAATTAATTAACCCCCTGACATCAGGTTGATAATCTTAATTAGTACTTCATAGATTTTGAGTATATAATTTATGAAAAAGTCCCGACTTACATATCTGATTTTCTGCACTTCTATAAGCCCCCAATTGGCGATTTTAACTGTTTGATATTTTTGTATTAATGGTAAATATCTAGATATATGGTTTCATGAATTTAATTTTCATAGTTTGAGAAATGTGAGAAAAATGTCCAAAAGATCATAAGAAATATAAAACTATTGGATGTACTCATTTACTCATGTGAAAGTGTGTTTTTTGACAGACATGATAATGTCTTCCACATGTAATGTTTTCATATGAAAACTTATTTTCCTATTACACATGCAAAGACAAATTAATTACCCTCAGTGTATAATCAAATTCAAAATTTTACAATTTATATATTCCAAACATTTTTAATAAATGCAATCTGACAAGCATAGTAGACTGAGCTCCCCTTTTATTCATCTCAAAATACTTAGGTAGTAGTCACTTTGTTTTTCTCATAGCCCATGTTAAATAAATTCATGGATTTTTTTGAAAGAGTTCATCTTAAACGTGGATTAAACAAATTGATTATGAAAAACACATGTACAACAAATTAGGGTGCCATATATTCTTTTTGGACAAATTTACCCTAGAACGTTGGGTTCCTGAGATGTGAATACACTATATCACATTCGGTCCTTCACTTTTTCTCCTCTAACTTTCTCTTCTTCGACAAATAAATCAATCATTTTTTTAAAAAAAATAGGCAAAATAAATCAATATCAAAATTAAACAAACCCCTCTTTTAAACAAGAAAGCAACATAGATTATAAGAAGAAATTAAACCATTAGAAAGTATACATAGTTTTCTTATCTTTCTACAAGACTACAACACATAATTATATAACAACATAGTATAAGCATCTTTATTAGGGTCGTAAATGGGTTGGTTCTAGTCCAGATCTATATTGGAACTAGAACTGGAAACATTAAGAGAAGGGCGGACCCAGTCCTAGAACAAGAACCACATCGGAGCCAAGAGACAAGTTTGGAAATTGGTTTTGATTAGAGAACTGGGTTTCAGTTCCGAAACTAGTTCCGATTAGAGGTTTGAGAATGGGAAGAGAGGGGGCTAGAACAAAAAACTAATAAAAAGGGGATAGAATCAATAACTAATACAAACATGTGGATCACGAGACACATATAGAGAATAATGAACAAATAAAGTTACATTCTAAATATAATAGGACGATCTTCATCCATTGGCTCAAGTTGGTAGTGGTTTGATTCCACTCCAAGATCATGACCTACCTCTGCAAGGGAATCAAAAGCTCCTTTTTAAAGAAACCACCAAAACTCAACATTGGATTCATTAAAAAAAACAACTAAAAGACTCAAGTTGTTTAGTGAGAAAATGATGGCCAGAGAGCAACAGAGGGCTAGAGGGAAAGAGGGAAAGGGAGCCTAAGAGACCTTGAGAGGGCAATAGTGGTTGAGCGAGAAAAAGGTTGAGAGGATAAAGAGAGATAAAAAGGTAGAGATAGAAGAAAGAGATAGAGCGGGAGGGTTGAACCTAAGAATATAGAAAGATAGCCAAGATGGATAAAAAAAGATAGCCCTAGCTGGAAGCCGCGGTCATGGATGGCGCCATTTGATGATGAAAGCTGGAAGAGAAAAAGAAAGAGACCCCAGCAGAAAGGGGGAATGAGATTGATGGAGGGGGAAACAAAAATGAAAGCCCGCGTTAAAAGATTTTATACTCTTGAAATGATCGGGTCTCAGTTCCATGGGTCGGAACCCTAATGAATCCAGAATTGGACTTGTTTAGGTATCGAGTCTAAAAACAATCTGGAATAGGACCATTTAGTTATCAAGGCCTAAATATGGACCCAAGCTCGGATTTTAATGGGTCAAAACTCCGGGTAATAGGAGAATTGGGGACCCATTTGCATCCATATTCTTTTGAAAATTCTTATGGAACAAGAAAGCTCATACACAAACTATTGATGGGTAAAAACTTTACATCCTCCTCTTCACCCATAGGCATCTATAAGCTTCAGGTGGGTACTCTCAAAGGGGAAAGGGCCTACCAGAGTCAAAGGGCTTCTCCCTGACCCCCCAGTGAAAGAAGAGAAGAGGATTCAAAGAAGGAGAAGAGGGAGTGTGGTGGAAAAAGTAAAATTGCATTGTCCTTCTCCCTTTCAAGGAGCTTGCCACCATATTAGCCTCCCGAACTCTCTGAAGTAGCGGTCTACACTCTTGCTCTTGTCCACTGGTCAACTTTTTTCTCCATGAATAGTTGACCCAAGGCAATCGCAACCCTGCTCTTCAAAAAAAAAAGTTACCCCCAAAAAGTACATTAGCAAAAAGCCACGTTAGCAATGTTCTTGCTTAAAATATCAACTTCTGGATGCAAAAACCAACCTTTTGACAGCTAGTTTATCCTAAATGAAATCTCTCGGGGATTGCACCATCTATCCTAAGGAAACATTAGCAAAGTACCCCAAGGAAGATGCTTTCAAGCCTCAATTGCATGAACAAATATGTGTAAGAATGGCCTCAATGGCAGTTTTCGACCATGATGGCACTACTCCAAACCCATCACGAATCTTAGGCGAAACCTTACACGTAGAGACCTAGGTGAAACCTCAGAGAACATGGATAAAGACCTCTCTTCCCCATGATCTCCCTGTTCCCACACAGCATCAGTCTCTTCGCTAGGACCAGTACCGGTACTTTAGGAGAATACTATAAATTATGACCTTTGCATTAGCAAAAGAGACAAACAAAGAGGTATAGGCAGACAAATACACATAGATAAAAAGACATACATAAGTAAGCCTAGAGCAATAACTAAGGAAGAGCACAAAATCACCAGAAGCGACAAATCCCAGTCTGCAGAAAAGTAAAGGCAATAGGAGAGTTTCTAACAAGTAAGGAATTTCTTTCTTCTGGGGGAGAGGGAACTCTCTTCCTCCCCCAGGTGGCTAAAGAAATGGCAGAGAATGTATTCTCTTCACTTTGTATTTGAAATAATTTATCTACTGTTCAATGTAAAGCACCCAAGACTGGACAAGGGGGCTGCAAATTGTAAACAAACAAAAGAAAAATATGCAAGCAGCCTATCACCTGCGAGGTTACCAAGACAGAACTCAAGAAGTATTAAACACATAACAGAAATAAAATTGTGAAGCACCTCCCTTTTTTTCCGTTTTTATTGTTTTTTGTTTCTTTAAAGCAGTCACACGAAGGATACCTTCTTCAGGTCTATCACCACAACTGACCGCCTACATGAGATTGGTGTCATTTGTGGGAAGTTTGTTAGGCATATAAAGCCCACTTGGTAGTCTACCTTACTTTCAGTAGTGAGAATATAAGTCTTTGTCTATTCTTTTAGCCCATAATTCTCAGTTTGTTTCAGAAAAACTATCTTTTGATCGTGCTCGAAATGTGAAGTGAAATGCAACAGATTCAAGTCTAACATTCACACATTTCAAGCATTAAAAAGAATGAGAAAATAATTACAGTTCAACATTTAATTCTTTTCGTTTACATGGGTTTTGCTCTGACCTCGGAGATGTAGGTTGTTTATAAGTTTTGAAAAATTACAACCCCTCCCACTAATCTCATATGTGATCCAAACTAAAAAATTATAAGAAAATACATGAAGAAGGGACTAAAAATGCAAAAAAAGTGTGCAAAAAGGGAGTGACTATGGCCCACGGTCACTGACAGGCAATGGCCGAAATGGCCACTGTTTGTCCCTATTTTTGCTCCATTTCACTTTTGTTATGCTTTTAGATGCTGAGACTTGTGCTTTTCAACTTTTGGAGTGTTGAATGACTAGCAAGGACGCTTAATTCAATCGTGGCATCGATTACAATTTTAGGTAATCCTTACTTTTGGTTTACGGATTGTTTTGTACAAATCTGGAAATTGTGCTTTATATAAGCAAAATGAAGCCAAAATTGTGCTATTATGATTCTATAATTTTTAAGAAACAGAATGAAGCCTAAATAGGCTTGTTCACAACTTCAAAAAGGGGCTAAAGCCCTTCCAAGTGGAAGAACCAAAGGAATGCAGTTTCATCCCCTAGTATGTTTAATGGCCTTGACACTTATCTTCCTTGAATGATAGGCATGCATTTTCTCCTACTCTGAACTATCTCTCACCTTAAGTTAGTGAAAAAGAGAAGAAAAGTGAACTTGTTGTGCATGAGGAGCCTTATGATTTCCTTTAATCCTCTTGGAACTTGTTTGAACTTGTTTCGAACCTTTCAAACTTGTTTTGAAACCCTTTCCCAAGTGCCAAAACTTAATTTTTATAGACTTTAGAGGCAATTTAGCAAGTTATGGAAAGTTGCAATTCAAAATAAAGAGGAGAAAACTAACGAAAACTGCTGGGAACCACTTCACAGGTGTCCGTGACTATGGCTGCAATCATGGACAAGCCAAATTATGGTGATTTTGCATATGTGACCCGTTTTCCTCTGTTTGGAGGCCGAACGATGTCCAATCTTTACGAAACTTGGAGGAATGCTTTCTAACACTTTTTGAGTGTGTCATAGGATTTTCAGAATATTTTGACCCTTTGAAGTTGGTCAACCCCCTATTGATTTTTCATGAAAGCCGTTATTTCATCTATTTGAGGCCCAAATAACCTCGGATTAATTTGAAACTTAAAGGGATAGATTTTAGGAGCATCTTGAAGTTTCACCTAAATTTCATGTGGTTTGAATGTATGGATGTAGGATTTCAAATAGTGACTCACTTGTTGCATGTTCTAAGTCAATGTCTTCTTACATTGCAGGCAGTTAGCTTGCTTTCTACCCGCATGATGTTCAATTGATTTGAAACTTTGTGGAATTGAATTTGAGTACATTTTGAGTCTTTGATCCAAATTTCATCAGCTTTGACCTCCTAGAAGTGCAAGGTTTTAGTCAATGACCCTCATAACTTGGGGGTCATAGACTCCTAACTGACATGTAATTGAAGCAGGGCTTGATGAAGTCTCCTTGCCTTGAAAATTTGCGAAACCAGTTTTGAGCATAACTTAAGCTTTATGTCCGAATTTCATCAACTTCGGTCACCTTAAAGCATGACTTTGGTTAGTGACCCCCATGCCTTGAGGGTCACCGACCCAAAATTGATATTTTTATTGACTTTGGGTCAAATAACAACCACTTGATCTAAAATTTTGCAAAGTCACTCCTGAATGTAATTTGAGCTTTCTCCAGGATTTTTAGCTGATTCTGACATGTAGAAGTATCAATTGCCTAAGTGACCTCAAGGAACTAGCAAACAGCCACTGAAGCTTGATTTTGAGCCGAAATAAAGTCCAAATGAGTTGAAACTTTGAAGCATCAATTTTATGCATGCTTTGGAGTTACCATATAATTTTTAGCCACTTTGAAAACCCATAAGCTTAAATGTGTTTGGTGCCCCTAGGTTTTGAGCCTGTGAACCTTGAGTCTAATACTTGGTGAATTGTGTGACGAAATGAAGTCCATTAATTCTGAAATTTGAACTGCTACACCTTGAGCTCATCTGAAATCTTCTAAATGAGTTGCATCTGTTATGAACATCTGGATGCAGTACTTGATTTGGCATTCCACAATCTTAGGATTTATGTCCCCTTGGCTTGGAATTTGCTTGTAATGTCTTCACTGCAACAATTGTAATAATTTTATTTTATAGGCCAACGAACCAAGAGCTTTCTAGAAAAAAAAAAGTGGTCACCTGACTCTCATTGTAAAATAGTGTTGGGACTATAAGACTACTTGATCGAGATGCACGGATGAAATGACAACCTTGGTGGTATTAGCGAGTGCATAATTGCCTTACTTTTTCCCCTTGGGTTTTGTCGACATACCCCAAATCACACAAAAAGGGAAGAGTGCGCATGTGAATCCTAATGTTTGCTTGCACTCTCAGTATTATTCATCCATCTTTCTTCTAAAAAAGAAATATACTTGCCTTCGGGTGACATGGTGATGTTTGTTGAAACCCTAACTACATGCCATTTTGGTTTATGCATAAGCCACGTTGATTCAAAATCCCGACCATAGAATTGAGCTTTCAGCTCTTCTGTGTCAAAGGACTAATCATGATTGGTTTCGTTCCTTTTGTAGACCAACCATGGGCTCGCTAATCATCACTTTTGATGAAGCTAAAGAGCAAGAACTAAGAATTGCTAGGATCACAGTTGGTCCCATTTGCCGAGCTACATGATGGTGCAGATTAGTCAAGCATTCCACGGCCGCTTTGTAACCAGTGATGGGGCAATGGATGCCCCTGGCTATCAAAGGAGGCTCTGTTTCCCTTGGCATTATTTGAGACCAATCCCTGATAGCAAAGTCAGCAGCTGATCCAAAACCTTGGGTATCCATATACATCTAGAATCCCTTCAGAGTCTTTTATGAGGAGAACAAGAAGGACCAAGTGGTCGGGACCAATGCCATAACTCGTGCTCGCTCCAATAAAAGAGAGATTTTGGCAGTTAAAACACTGAATCTCCAAGAACTCATTCGATGGAAGAACCAAATGAGGAAGGGCACCATTGCTTGATGCAAGACATGGACACCTAGACCACCAAAGATGCACAAGCAAGAATTGTCTGGCCTGCCTTGAAGATAATCACTTCCCCACTTATCCCAAAAAGGGGATAGCAGGTTATTCAAAAAGAAGATTTCTACTCATGACTCTGAGGTACCAGAACTAGCAGCTTCTAGTCCTGAATGTATGCTACAACGTGTACAGTGTAGTCGTGAGGTGGCAAGAGAAATTAGATATGCTGCATCATCCCTAGCCAGTACTGCTGCTAGCTAAATTAGAAAGAGGTCTCTTGCCCAGAAGAAAAAGGCGATCTTGCTTAGAAGAAAAAGGCGATCTCAGAGGACTATCTCCTAGATATAGGTCATCAAAGAAGATTAAAAAGAGCTAGCCCTAGTCTTTATGACGGACTCTAGTTCATCGTGCCGTATTACTAGAAGCATGGCCCAATCCTAAGATGTAAACCTCACCACGAGACAAAACTCCCCGAGTACTTTAGGTTATGCGAATACTGACGATGATCGATGAAAGGATACTCATGTCCTTAAAACTATACCAAGCCCACAACCATACTCGTGTTCATGGCTGAGGGTAGTGGTGTAAACAAAGAACATGTTGAAAGGGAAGGAGAAAGCTCTGCGCTAACCTAAACACTATGGCTAAGTTACAGGGAGAACAAATCGAAATGCTAGCTGATCAACTCCAGACTTTGATGGACAAAATGTTCAATGCTCTAGAACCACCACCTCCAATACCTCAAAGTGAGAGAGAGTCAAAGGTGGATCAACTTATGGTGCAGGTGAGAACATTGAAGAACAAATTAGTAGAGGGTACTACCAATGCCAGATGATAAGCGGTCTCTAGCCATCCTATTGGTGTAAATAGACTAATTACCATGAAAGACATAGCTAACATGAACTCCAAGGTCAAAGACGAAAGGAGCCTGCAAAGAAAAGGCTTTTGCCCAAGTCCCACCAGAGATGGATTTGATCCCTTTTTCCCTTTAAGTATAACCCCTAACATTTCAAACTTATGTGGGGAAAGGGTTGGCTTACTGTCATGTTGTACATCTCAAATCCTTGATTGGGAAAGTTCCTAATCTGGATGCATACAAAATCAGGTTGTTCATTGGCACGCTCAGTGGACAAGGCTTTGATTGGTATCTACAGCTGCTAGAATTCACTCTTAAAACATGACCATTTTTGAAGAAAAGTTCCTTCTTCATTTCCAAGAATAAGATCAACTGGCAAATCTTGCTACCCTTACTAAAATGAGGTAGGGAAAATTTGAGTCCGCCTAGGCATTCATCAATCAGTGGAGAACTCCATCATATCAGTGTAGGGACCCTTTGTTCTAGAAGTCTATGGTGGATATCTATCTCAACAGTCTCCTTGGTCGGTTTGAAGACCCAATCCCTAGCTACATTGATCGAGCACGCCGTCTAAACAGAGGACATCCAAAAGCAAATGCAATAAGAGAAGAGTCAAGGGAAAAAGGGAGACTCTTCTTCCTTTGGCAAACGATCTAAAAAAAGAAGAAGGAGGAGGTCTTTAGTGTTCAGTCTTTTAAAACTCCCTAGAAGACTCAACTAGCTAAAGGTGAGCAGGCTCAAAAGGAAAAGTATGAGCAAAGGAAGAAGGTCAAATACCCTTTCGAAGAAGATATCGAAGTTATTTTCTAGTCGATATTTAAAAATAACAAGATAGAGTTGCTAGCACCAAAACACCATCATTAAGAAGGGCGGACTAATGACCCAAATTATTGTGTCTATCACCACATGAAATCATATCCATTCAAGGATTGCTTCATCATAAAGAAGAAAATCAATAATATACTCCAAAAGGGAGTCATAACCCTGGATGGTAAGGTTGACCTTGCTCTTGTGCATATAGTGGCATTCGACAATTTGAACCAATTAATGTGGCCTCGTTGCACTCCCAACAGTTGAATTTCGTGTGGTAAATAAGCCACGAAATGAAAAAAGTCTAGTGCTAGTCAAAGTTGGTGCTAGCAGGGAGATCGAGGTGCACCCTGACCTCATGGATGACGAGGACTGGGAGATACCCAAGGTCAAGCTCACACCGCAACAAAAGATGACAGCCAAGAAAGCTCTTTGAGTCAAGTACAAAGCAAGTCCAAAGCCCTGGAAAGGGCAACCTACACCAAAAGCACCTACTGTGGCTACGGAAAAAGAGTCTATCAAAGCAACAAGGGAGCCAATTACCTTGGCTAATTTCATATACCTTCTCAGCAACCGTCGCAGACGACTGTTTATCCCCCTGTGCAATTGATTCTCTCCAGTAAGGTGTCTATCTAAGTTAGATGGGGAGGAAGAACAACCATTTGACCTTGATGAAAGTAATCCTGAGGACGATGAGGTGAGCTATCTTTCAGATGAAATTCTCACGAAAGAAGGTCTTCTGTTCAATTTTGATCCTTTCCCAGAGGTAACTATGTCCTTCTGCGACCCGAATACCTAGGGACAGGATTATGGATCTACCATGCCTAAACACTCCATATTTTCTTTAGAAAGATGCGATGAAGCCTCAATTCTAGAAAACTCAAAAGAAGAAAGAGGTGACTCTCCCTTGCCCTTCAATGTAAACTTTAGCACAATTCTATCTATAACACAATCAAGCCTTATGAAGTTTTTCCTCTACCACGAAGGTACATCCTGATCCTCTACCCATAGCGGAGCACAACAGTTTGGCTACTTTTAGGGGATAATCTACAGAGAAAGCACCTACCCAAAGATCTTCAAGCAACAAAACCTAGCATGAATGGTTAAAAGACAGATCAGGTGGGGATAATGGACTTATGCAGAACTTACGGAGGAAAAAATAGTGCTCAAGACCCTCAAACATCTTATGGGCATCGTTCAGACTCTTAATAAACCAAAGAGCAAACTCCTACGAATTACTACCATGATGGTGGCAAGTTTCAATCAGCTATTCACCTCGGCAGTAACACGGGAGGAGCAAGTTAAAGGATTATGCTTGTTGTTCCCTGAGGCAGAAGAAGTTTTTACAACAAAGAAAGGCTCCCACCAAAATGGTGACAAGCCTCAGAGAGCTAAGGAGAGTACTCATTTTGGCTAACCTTATAAGGCTAATTATGATCAGCCTCCAACTTCTTCTTCTTTTGTAACCCCCACTAGGGGCAATTCAAATTGGAATGTACTTTCCCCTATCAATAATAATGTAAGGCCAAAGGAGCCTTTTAAGTATGAAGTTGTTGAACACCTTAGACATATCCCTATAATAATGCACATCTTAGAATTGCTACAAATTTTGAAAGAAACGTGACACAATTTGATACGAGAGTTACAAGCACTAAGCATGGAAAACCAATCGCATGTTTCAAAAGTGCATTGTAAAGAGGAAGAGTATTAGAAGGCAAAAACAGAGAAACCCAAAAAGAGTTGTGAATAATATTTGTCTATTCACAATGCTTCAAAGGTAGACATTTATTACTCTATGGAAAACCTACTGTTAGGGGCAACTAAGGATGCAATACGCATATATTTCACAGTGTACATCAAAGACATGGTGATCAATATGGTGAAGGTAGATCCAAGATTCGTGATAAGTCCATAAAAATGCATATTTTCATGTAAATTATAGACCATTTTAAGGACTTATCCATTTAAAAGAGCCTCAATTAGTGTAAAATCATAGTTTTAATCATTTTTGGCATCATTGTAGTGTTTTCATGTTTATTTTTCTCAAAAATAGCACATTTTACATAAATTCATGAAACCTGCTATTTTTAAAGTTTTAATTTTGGAAAGTTTTGTGAAAATTCATATTCTCATGAAATAAATCAAATTTTCATCATCATTAATTTATTCAATTAAAATCTTGCACACCGATGTCATCACATACTGTCATTTGACATGAGATGGATCTGCTTTTGCACATTTGTGATTTAAGGTTAAAATTGTCGTTTCATAAGAATTTCAAAATTTTCTTGTAGGTTATTGGAGAAATGGATCCCACAACATTAGAATCAAGGCAGAGAAATAATTTTTTTAGAAAACGAAGAAAGAAAATTAGAAAAGAAAATAGCATTTTGAAGAAAATTGGGAAAATTGGCTTGTGGGCCCCACACCCACATGCACGTGTGCGGCTTCACACGTGTCGAACAATGAAAGGAGGGAGGATCCACACCTGTTGCAAACTGCAAGTCCAAATTATCTTTGAATATAATTCAAGAAAATCCAAAAAAAATGTAAGAAAGGAAAGCATATATTGAATATCCTATGCACATGAGGAGAATGGCTCAAATTGGAATGAGGGAATGTGCAAGCATGGACGTCCAGCTTGGCATCGGATTCAGCTAACTTTTCTCTAAATAATTGGAGAAAATTATCTCTACAAATTTTCCCAAAAGCTATTTCAAGAAAGACAAATTCTCAAAGAAGGAAATAAGTCATTTTTTGTAGATCAAATTGGAGAGAATCAAGGGGAAAAAAGGAAGACCAGCTGGGCGTGATTTCCAGCCAACCCAAATGAATCCCACGTCATGCAACTTGAAGGAAAATTAAAGTTAAATGGTGGGGTCAATGCATGGTGAGTTGTTCAATTTTCAAAGAAGCAAATTACAACATACAAGAGGCAGCCATATCCAGCCACCATTTGATGGTCCACGGTCATGAGAATAGTGGTGGACCCCACCCAATGGAAAGTGAAGACAAGTGAAGTCTGAAATGGGTCCCATCTTAGTTGGTAATTTTACATCTAAAGTAGACCCATTTCAAGGAGATTTAGCACAAAATCAAAAATAGAAAGTGGTGAAGAGAAATCTCAGTCAAGGAAGGCATCATGATTTTCTCACACAAATTGTTGAGTTTTTTCTAAGCCTGGGTGCCAAGAATGATATCCTTCCAAGAAAGGATTGTGGCTAGCAAGAAAGTTAGGAAAAAGAAAGGAAAGAAAGGCCCTTAAAAAAAAAGATAGCCCACCCCTTTGGCATTTCAACCCATGCAAGAATTAGCCACCTCCCACCTCTAGATTTTCTTAGCCCTTAGGCCACACTACACCCTTGTATGCTCAACTAGAATAAAGAACTCTTTTTCATCCTAGTGCGTGTAAGATAAGATCATTGTTTTCAATTACTTTCTCACTTTATGTAAAGGAATTGCCATTCTAGTTGAATAATATTCTTCTCATCATTCTTCTTCTTGTTCTTGTGGTTATCTTGTTGCTTGATTTATGTTTTTTATACTTGGATTGACAACCCAATACCTTAAGAGCATACTTGAAGTGATTTAGAGCCCAATTGAGAAAAGATTTGAGAGAACATGCGTATTACTTGAACTACATTTAATTTTTGCACTACTACTTTTAAATTTCTGTTCTACCACTTTTCATTTCTGGTTTACCACTTTTAATTTCATGTCTACTACCTTTGATTTTCTGCACTTTTATTCCACTTCCTGCACACTTTATATTATTGAGTTTACACAGTCTTTGTTAGATCAGTTTTACTGCTGAAAGTTACATGCACATATATATATTTTTATTTGAGAACAAGTTGAGTGACGCTGTTAAAGTTCAAATTAGAAATCAGATTCAAAGATCTGAGAGTTAAGGTTCAGAACAGCCCAGATTTGAAATTTGATTTGGCTGAATTTCATTGATAGTTTGGTGTAAATTCTCTTACTTTAAGTGCTTGATATTTGGATTAATCAAGAAATCTAAGAATAAAAACTGAAATTTTCTTTATTTCATTTCTGAACTCATGCCAGAATGATGATGAAAATAGATTAAATATAGTCCAACCTTAGACATAAAACTCAAACTATTTTGGTTGGAACTTGCAATCAGATTTGTACACGTGTACAACTGTTTAATGCCCAATGTTTTAAGCAGTTCTTAAGAACCAAATCAGAATGATTTGAAATAAGACACAGTATGGCCAAACTATGGATGAGACTGTGTGACGAATTTGTAGGCTGTTCGAACTAGTTGTGAACTAATTTCTGCAATTAAACAAAGAAGTTTCAGTTCTAAAATTGAGTTGACTCAGTAGAAAAAAAGTTAGGTTCTGATGTGTTTCAGCAATTTACAGAGTTCATTCATCATATGATCATGCACGACATATAATTCATCATATAGTTTCAGATTTACATAGATTAATTTGTGCAGTTTTCTTATTTAGATTCATGCATTTTAGGGTAATAATTTCATTAGTAAACATTAGTTTAATGCATGTTAAGTTTTGGCTTTGCATTAGGAAGGTTCCAATTTAGTTTTAGATTTCTATTCTAATTTAGTTTGCTAACTTAGGAAAGTTGCCAACTTTACATTTTTTTTGTTACTAAATGTGTTTTTTTTTGGAAGTTTTAGATTTTTTTTTTAGTTTTAGGGAATTTTTCATTATTTGGTTTCTAATTATTTAATTTAATTTGGAAAAGTTGGAATGTTTGTATTTGTTATGTTTTAAATTAGGATAGTTTTAAGTTTTCTTTATGGCAGGTTACAAGTTGAAAATATCTTAAACGCATTGCTCCATGTGAATTGACCTGGTCTCACCAGTTTTTGTTGCTACATCGTGGTTCTGCAGTTGGAACTGTGATCAATTTGCTTTAAACCTGATCACTTTATTAGCCTGACAAGAAATTGGCATCCCAACCAGCAAGCTCACCAGCACCAATACCTTCTACACAAGTGTAAGATGGTGAAGCATAGAAACCCAGTGGAAAGATCAAAGATTCTAGTTAGGGGATCTAGTCTCTAAAGCAACTCTGCATGCTATTAGAACCAAAGCATATTAGAACTTTCTTCTTGGAAGGCGGTAGCCTCATGACTCGATGCTTCACGATTATGCTGTGGTACCCTCTACCCTCTATCAATGTCTAAAATATGTTGACGATAAAGGGGAAATTCATTGCATCTTTATATACAGGAAGCTGTTCAAAGGGAGGGACGTCTACTTCACCAATGCAGCAATGTACAGAGGTAGGCCAGCTAAACCCAATCCACCATCTGACAAAGGGAAAGCTGTGGTAAGATCCAAGGAACCATCATCAGCAGAAGGTTGTGATCATCCAACTTACTAAAAGGTTGTACGGTTTAATAATACCCCTCAGTCAATACAAATACAGCCTATGAAAAAGCCGACAGCCAAACCCTTGATCATCCAAATCTTTTTAAAACCAAAACCAGCTTTGGTAATAAAAACTAGAAGGGCCAGGAAAGCGGTGATGGTCACGTCAGTAGCTCCCAACCCATTGTTGGCCATTAAGGATGAGAAGGTGGAAAGTTTCATTCCTCAACGAAGGCAAACACACTCCATATGGCTCTGTGGTCAGGCACATCATGGAAATTTTTGAATTCAGCGATCATAGACAAAGTTAGCTCATATTTATAACCAAAACAAGCCAGGCTCGACGGTCTCATTGAATCAGATGCGTCAAGCCAATTAAGAAATAGGAGAATCAGCACAACAATTCATCATTGAATGGGTGGATATGGTTGATAGGTCCATAGAGATCACCTTTGAAAGGACTCACATCTCTATGTGTGAGCGTGGACTTCATTGCCACATTTGGCGACACCCAGTATTTCATAAGCTTAACTCTTATGGGGGGCTCTCTGTCACAGTGACCAAGTTAAAGCGTAGCACTCCACTGTCAGGTAGAGCCTTTAGGCACTACCACTCTAACTTCATCGCATCTCCGATGTATGATCTCAATGGGAGATCTGATGATGAAGATAACTATACTAAAGAATCTTCTCCCAAATTGGTTGATGGTCTACTCTTGTGTCCCTGGCTCACTATGCCTCTTATCTATAACATTGAATGAAAAAAGTTTAGAGTGCCTCCACGTAGGTACCGCCTAACTCCTACTGACTTCTATCGAGTAGAAGATACTTGCTTTACTCATTCCACAAAAAAGAAATTGAAGGGCATGTGGGTTGTGGGTTCTAGAGCCCATAATCTCGTTGCATGATGAAAATGTTGTAACACTCCAACTCAAGCTAAGCCTGATTAGCAAGTAATTAATCATGATTATGAGCTAGTTTTTATGGTTTTCTCTAATCTCAGTCCATTTTAGTTTTGTGGAGTCCTTTGGGCCAAGATCAGGTCATGGATAAGTAGCTGAGTTGGGTTTGACCTTACCTAAATAGACGAAAGCCCTTTTTCGTAATTTTAAAATATTTGCTTTCATGTCATACATTCATCATATTGACACCATCACATTTGTCTTGTTGAACTCGTTAACTTTTGTACTTGACTCGAATGCATTAGACATCATTTGATTTAGTTGGACCCATTTGACTTGTATTGGAAATAAGACAAACTCGAAGGACTCTTTTGTAAACCCCACATTATATATAAGCTCACACCACCAACTCGTTTGAGCTTATCATGTTCTGTAGCTCTCCTCTTCATGTTTTCCCTTTCTTCCATTTCTTTTCTTCTTCTTCTGCATTAAGAGAGCGAGAGAGGTCTTGCATGTGGATTTCAAGTAAACACTCCATCATCCACGTTCTATTCTACTCTTTTTTCTCGTTAGATTTGAAGCAAGTGGGTTCTTCCTTCTCAAATTGCTCTCTAGCTTCTATTAAGGTAAGAGCTCATCTTATTCATTGATCTCTTGGGTCAATAGAGTCAAGAGAGCTCTCAAAGTATGCATGCACTTATTTGTTTCTTTATTTTTGACATGCATGGCACCTAGGTTCAAAATACTCAAATTGAGCCAAAGAAAGGATTAAGAGCTTAAAAAGCTTAATTGAAGGTAAGTAGAAGCAAAGTTTGGTTAAATGCATGTTGGTATGTCTTGATTCATGTAAAGCTATCTATTGGTATGTGTTTTGCAGCCCTTAAGTCGGAAATTACAGGAAATGAACTGAACTTGCTTTAGCAAATCTGAAGCTTACAGCTAATCCGTAAGTAGTGTACGGTTGGGAATCCAGAGAGCAGAAATATTGCATATTGCACTAAGGCCAAGCTACGTCTAAGCTGTAAGATGTACTACGGTTGAGCCGTAACCTAGCCATGGCCCAGCTGTAAGCCAATTTACTGTTTGAAATTCTGAAAGCTGACAATCCGATAAATCTTCTACGGCTAAGCAACAACTAAGCCGTCCATTGAGTTATGGCCAACCCGTAGCCAAACCGTGGCTCAACCGTAAACTATATACAGCCAAGCCGTAAAATGCAGCACGGTTCAACCATGGCTCGCCACATTGCGGAGGCAACTCTGGGGAACTGGGGCTGAGCCGTAGTGAATAATACGACTAAGTCGTAAGTCACCCACAGCTAATCCGTGTGTCCACTAAAAATTATGATTAACAGGTATTGTTGTGAGACCTTATAGGGCCTTAGCTTGGATCCTTGTACACCATTAACCAGCCCAAAGGAATAATTGAAAGATCATGAGAAGTCTTGAGGGCTGAGACTCATTCATGTGACGTTGTCCATTTATTAAGCACCTCCCCATAGGTGTTGGCTTAAGGGACTTCGATACACCTTCTAGACATAATGTTACACCAAAGAAAGACAACTGTATATCGAATAATTTAAAACTACATCATCATGCACGATTAGAAATAATTAATGACTAGATTAGGGTTGGCTAGTAAACCTACCTTGTTTCGATTAACTTGAATTGCATGGCATATTAAATGATAGTTATTGTCCTCCACTCTTATGTATGGAATTGAATGATTATCGTATGTCCTTCCAATATTGTATGCATTGGATCTCCTTGATATGTCTTTCCAGTATTGTGTGTATGGACTATTGACATGGACCTGAGTATGAACGTCTAGCATGAGTGAATTGAACGTATACGATTTGGTATTGCATGTTTTACTCAAATTCAAGTACATGATTGAATCCTCTAGAGTTACTCAACTTCAGCCTTATGATACCTGGCGGGGTTGACTTTGGTATAGCATGTATGTTGCCGCTGTAGTGTGCGCGTGTCTTGGGGCTTCCGGACCCTAGGAAACTAGAGACCCATTCGTACCCTGGCTCAGACGATGGTGCTCTCAACTCATAAATCCCTAGAGGGAGGATATGGTAAATGTAGAAGCCAACTAGTATGTATTGCATTTATTGATCCCCATAGCATACTTATTTCAAAATGCACAACGTGCCTAGTTTACTAAACTTGAACTCTGTTAATCGTATGTCTTTTTATTTCTTTTTGAGGCAACGTGTTTTGGGCAAGATCGGGTCATAGCCACCTATGAGTCCAGAAGCAAAGCTGAAAATGTATGATATGCTTCGTGTACTATCTTAACTTATATTGATTACATTTCATTAATTCTTTTAGATGCAACGCGTGTTACTTTAACGTTGCTTATGCTTTGCTGAATCATTGTATTCACAAGTTGTTTAATGGTGTTACAGTTTCAGGTCCTAAACCCGGTCTGGCACAAACCCAGGTAGTGTAGGGGGAGACCACATTGGTTCTTTTAGATGGTATCGGTGGACAGCAGAAGTTTGCTGACTGATCCTCTTCTCTAAAGCAACTCACTAGTAGTTAAGAATTGTATATTGGGTTTTTGGGTTCTGTTAGCTTGTACATATGTTTGCATTTATGTAGACTGCATTGTATATAACTTAATCTCTTTATGTTTTTACCTTCCTGTATCCCCTTCATAGGATGTTATCCTTAATCTCCTTGCATGCATGCGCACATCATGTTTGGGTAGTACAGGACATGTGTATAATTAATCTATTAATCTTATGTTTTGGAATATTAAGTTTTGGACTGTTCCATGGTTGTAATGGGCTTACTGAACTGTTCAATAAAAAGTGAAGAAAAATTATAGGCAATATTTACAGGCTTTCGCGCATTGAATGCTTGGACAAATGATTTGTTCAGCACTTCACACGTATAAGCATGTGAATATTCCTTGTTCATTTAGACTACTGTCCGGGTGTGAATTGCATGGGAGTACGTATGTCACTGATTGGGATAACCATAATCTCCTATTTCTTGGGCTCGGGTCGTGATGTAACACTCCGATCCCCTTTGAGCCGGATTAGTGGCTTATTAGTGTGTGTTTTGTTTTGTTTATTTCTTTTGGAATTGGTTTTGGGCCTTGGATAGGTAGTTGAGCAACCTTTGACCTGAGATAGGTAGTTTAAGCCCTTTTTCGTAATTTCGCTTTTGCTTTGCTCATCTCATCTTTGCATCATCTTGGTGTCAGCGCGCGTATTTCGTTGAGCTCGACAAATTCCGTAACTGTGTCAGATCCGTTTGGAGTCAATTGGGGAAGATGGACCTTCGTGTGACTTAATCTGTAAATTGCTTAAACCCATTAGACCTTGTTTTAAAACTACAAACCTATATAAGTGAGTCATCTTACAGATGTCTCTCTCTTGCCCATTTCATTTGATCGACTGCATGCAAGGAGAATTCAGAAGCCACGTTCGTTCTCTCTCTCTCTCTCTCTCTCTTCTCTTTCCTTCTCTTACTCGAGTAGGATTTGGGTTCCCTTGTTTGATTTGGGTTCTTCTCCATTCTCTCATCTCTGTCCTTGCCTTAGGTAAGTGGGTTCTTTCCCAACTCTTTGTATTCCCTCTCCAATTGCTTCTCCCATTCTCTGTTGCTTTGTCTTCATCTCATGCATGTGTGATTGCTTTGATTTGTTTTGATTTTAGTTGCTTGGAGCTTGATTTCAGAGGATTTTGTCAGATTTGAGGCAAGTATAAGTACAGGCTTTGATAACACATATGGGTGTTTGTTTGATGGCTTTGATTCACTCTTATTCTTTGTTTAGCATGTGTTACAGCCATTTTCTAAGCTATGAGAATCAGTTGAGCTTGTTTTATTCAGTTTCTGTACCAAAATTTCGTTTCTGTAATCTTCCCGAATTCGCGTCTGTATTGTACGGCTAAGCCGTAACCCTGTACGGCTTAGATTCCAGAGAGTGACAAATTCGAGTTTGTTCTACGGCTAGGCTACGGCTAAGCCGTAATTTGTCCTACGGCTGAGCCGTAAGCTAACCGTGAACCAAACCGTATCTAAGCCGTGGATTTAATCTCTGATCAGTCGAAACTTTTCTGATATCAGTGTTCTTACGGTGAGGCTACGGCTAAGCCGTGATGGTTTACGGCTAAGCCGTGGACTCCACCGTAGCTCAGCCGTGAGATGTATCAGATCAGAGGTGGAAAAGCTGACAGTTTAGCCGTGTTCTGAAGGGAACCACGGCTAAGCCGTAGTGCATATTGCGGCTACGCCGTAGGATGCCACGGCTAAGCCGTAGGTCACCCATGGCTAAACCGTAAGACCTGTTAAATATCAGTTAAACTTAGGCTAATGGTGTGACCTTGTAGGGCTCAAATACAGGTTAACCATACCCGTAAACCGGCCCAAATGGATTCTTTGGAGCGCATGAATAGTCTGTTAGGCTGTGACTTATTCATGTGAGTGTTGCTCATTGTTAAGCACCTCCCCATGGGTGTTGGTTTAAGGGACTTCGATGCACATAAGGATTATATTGCAACACTAGGATGGCAACGGTGCATCGAATAACTTAAAACTACATCAACATGCACGGTTAGTGATAGTGATGCAACTAGATTAGACTTGGCTTGTAATGAACCTTGATTCCGTATTAATCTAAGATGCATTTCATATTGTTTATAGTTTTGCCCTCTGCTCTGTTAATCTATGTATGCATTTCCTCAGTCATTTTGCTTTCGTTCTGTATATTTGTATTATTCTTCGCTCTGTACTATGTTTTGATCTATGCTATGCTTTGTATATTCTCTGGCTTTGTATATCTCTGATTTTTGGGTATTCCCTGGTGGCTCTGCCCAGAGGTTAATACGTGAGGACGAGATCCGGTCTTTGTCATCGGTGAGCCCAAAGCGGATAATCTCCCCTTTCTATGGATTTGATTTGATTGGTATTAGTCTGGCTCTACTCAGCCTCAGCCCTAGGATACCCGACGGGGTTACCTCTGGCGTAGATCTCTGTATCTCTGTTTTAACTGCAGTGTTGCTTTGTCTTGGGACCCCGGAACCCAGGAAACCGAGACCCGCTTGTACCTTTGGCCTGGACAGCGGTGTTCTCTGCTCTGCTCTGCTCTGCTCTCTTTTGGAGAGAACATGGTTAACGTAGTAGCCAACTAGTTCAGTATTCTATGTTTTGATTCCATTATCATGTTTTACTCCTATGCACGATTTGCTTAGCATACTAAGATGGACTCTGTATTTAATCTTCTGTCCCTATTTCATTCGCTTTGATACTATGCGTGTTTCTTTCCTGTTACTTATAATTGCTGGATCGTTGTATTCATTCGTGTTGTCTGTGGTGTTGCAGGCACAGATACCTTGCCCAGCTCCCCGGCGGTCGAGGAGGCTGCAGGGGCGAGTGTAGAGGCACCCTCCGGTCTGGCAGAGTGGGCCTGATCACTTCTGCCAAGTGCGTGCATGCATACCAGTGGCTTTTATTTTGCATTTTGGGTTTTGAGAGCTTGTATTTGGACTTTGGACTTTGGACTTGTATTCTGTATATTTTGTGTATATTGATTTTGGTGTGTATTCGGTTTTATCTCAGTGTATTTGTCTTTGTCTTTTCCGTTTCGTATTTACTTTGGCTTCCGCTATTTTATTTTTTCCTTTGTTGCTTGCTTTGGTATGTACAGCTTCCGCGTACGCTTAGTTCGCACGTGTTAGATCCCTTGTGTGCGTGCATCTGGACTGGGTTTGGGTGCACGTGCACGGGAGTACGTGTGTCACCGGTTTAGCTTTTCGCTAACCCCCGAATTCTGGGCTCGGGCCGTGACATACGTATTGTATGGTATCAGAGCATGCTAGTTATAAGCATGTAGGCATCTAAGATCGTGGTGAGATGACGATATCAACTATTTGACTCGAGGTCTCATATGTTGATTTGGGGTTTGACTAACTCAGGGCATTTTATATTTGTGTGTTGTGTTTCTTTTCCTTTTATAGGATGGCATCAGGATCAGGATCTAGGGATGAGAATCAACAGGGCCATAACGGTGATAGTGGATCGGTACCCCCACACATCAGTAGTGAGGAGCGGATGATGATGATGATGCAGTCTATGCAGTCATTACAGGCACAGATGGCATCCATGGTAGATAGGCAGAGTCAGGCTGCCGCAGTAGCATCACCCCGTATAGATCAGCAGGTGATTTTCCAGCCTAAGGAATCAGACCCTAATGCTCTTTTCGACAAGTTCCGTAAGCGAGGGGCGACCGAGTTTCATGGGATAGAGGATGCATTGCAGGCGGAGCAATGGTTGGAGCAGACTGAAGAGCTATTTGATACGATTGTGTGCAGCAACAAGCAGAAGGTAGTTCTCACAGCCTCTATGTTTCGGAGTGTAGCTAAGACATGGTGGAGGAGTGTTAAGACTTCGTTTCAGACTATGCCCAGTGCCACAGTTTGGGAGACCTTCAAGCAGCAATTCCGTCGTAAGTTCATGCCTCTCCATATTCAGCGAGCCAAGGAAGTGGAATTCTTCAACCTTCAGCAGAGACAGATGCCAGTTGCAGATTATGTACACAAGTTTACAGAGTTGTCCCACTTCGCAGAGGATATGGTGAACACGGAGCATAAGAAGGTGACTCGCTTCGTCAACGGCCTAAATCCGAGACACAAACGCCACGTGGTTGCTTGTATGTGGCCGGCTACATTGGATGACGCTATTGACAGGGCTTATGATGCAGAGGCCATCTTTGAGGAGGAGCGAACAGAGGCTAAGAGGGCAGCAGGTTTCAGTGGTAGAAGTCAGTTCCAGAAGAAGTTCAAGGGTAAGCAGGGCAGTTCGAGCAGTCCTCAGATAGTTTGCAGTCACTGTGGGAAGGATCACCCCACCGACAGATGTTGGAGGAAGAGTGGGGCTTGTTTCGGGTGTGGCTCTACGGACCACAGGCGGGCCCAATGCCCGAAGTTTCAGTTCTCTCCACAGACGAGACAGACAGGACCTACAGCACAGGGCAGATCTCAGCCAGCTCGCCCAGGTCAGAAGCCGAATCGCCAGACAGCCCGAGCCTATGCTGCTACGCATGAGGGCGCGGAGGAGGCCACGGTAGTGGAAGGTAAAATTTTAATTTCCGATGCAGAAGCTTTAGCTTTATTTGACTCAGGGTCTACGCGTTCGTACGTAGCACCCCATTTTGCTGTGCAGCTTCGACAGCGACCCACACCACTTCCATACTTGTTGTTGGTATCCACTCCGGTTGGTAAACGGGTGGAGTGCAGTGTTTTCTACCCTCAGTGCGCTGTGCGGATAGCTGGTCATCAGCTCCCAGTAGACCTCGTGTTGCTCACAACACTGGATTTTGATGTGATTCTTGGTATGGACTGGCTTGCAAGATATCATGCGTGTATCAATTGCTACAGCAAGGCTATCTACTTTGATTTGGGCAGCGGATTCCGATTTGAGGGCAGCCAGATGAAGTGCCCAAGACGTGTGATCTCTGCTTGTAAGGCAGACAGGATGCTTCGTAGGGGATGTGAGGGATTTCTTGCATTCATTTCAGAAAAGAAAGATCGGCGACAGCTCAGTGAGATTCCAGTAGTCAGCGAGTTTCCGGATGTCTTTCCGGAGGATGTGCCAGAGTTGCCACCAGTTCGGGAGGTAGAATTTGCTATTGACGTGGTACCAGGTACAGCACCTATCAGTAGAGCTCCATATCGTATGGCACCTGCAGAGTTGTTGGAATTGAAGAAACAGTTGCAGGATCTGTTGGATAAAGGGTTCATACGCCCCAGTGTTTCACCTTGGGGAGCACCTGTTTTGTTCGTCAAGAAGAAGGATGGCAGTTTTCGGATGTGCATTGATTATAGGCAGTTGAACAAAGTGACTATCAAGAACAAGTATCCATTGCCTAGGATTGATGAGTTGTTCGATCAGCTTCAGGGTGCAGCTCACTTCTCTAAGATTGACTTGAGGTCAGGATATCACCAGCTCAGGGTGAAGGATGAAGATGTTCCTAAGACAGCTTTCAGGACTCGGTATGGACACTACGAGTTCCTTGTCATGCCGTTTGGTTTGACGAACGCACCCGCAGCTTTTATGGCGTTGATGAACAGGGTGTTTACTTCCTTCTTGGACCAGTTCGTTGTGGTTTTTATAGATGACATATTGGTCTATTCGAAGACTGCTGAGGAACATACAGACCATCTGAGGAAGGCATTGCAGCTGCTTCGAGATCACAAGTTGTATGCAAAGTTGGCTAAGTGTGATTTCTGGTTAGAGCAAGTTGCATTTCTGGGTCATAGGATTTCTAGAGATGGATTGATGGTGGATCCGGCTAAGATTGAGGCAGTAGTCCATTGGCCCCGTCCTAGATCAGTGACAGAGATTCGGAGTTTTCTGGGTTTGGCGGGATATTACCGCAGGTTTGTGCAGGATTTCTCGAAGATTTCAGCTCCGCTGACTCAGTTGACTCGGAAGAAGGTCCCGTATGAGTGGACAGAGAAATGTGAGCGTAGTTTTCAGTTGCTGAAGGAAAAGCTCACTACGGCGCCAGTGTTGACTCTCCCGAATGGTAGTGAGGGATTCATGATTTACTCAGATGCCTCTAGAGTTGGACTAGGCTGTGTACTGATGCAGAATCAGAAGGTGATTGCCTATGGATCCAGACAGTTGAAAGAACATGAGAAGAACTATGCCACACATGACTTGGAGTTAGCAGCCATTGTATTTGCATTGAAGTTGTGGCGACATTACCTGTACGGTGTGAAGTTTGAGGTCCATTCCGATCATCACAGTCTGCAATACTTGTTTGATCAGCATGACTTGAATATGAGGCAGCGAAGGTGGTTGGAGTTCATCAAAGACTATGACTTTCCGATCAAGTACCACCCAGGCAAGGGCAATGTAGTTGCAGATGCACTCAGCAGGAGGACAGACAGTCTTCAGGTGTTAGCAGGATTCTATATGCTTGTGCATGATCAGCCTGTAGAGGTTCAGATGGTAGGAGACTCGATGACATTAGCTACTACCGTCGTGTTTCAGCCTGAGGTGATTCAGCAGATCAAGGATCGCCAGTTTGAGGACCCCCTCCTGGTGAAGTTCAGAGATCGGATTTCAGATCGACCGGATTTTAGCCTAGTAGATGGAGTTTTATACTTTCGGAATAGACTGTGTGTTCCCGCTGTGGACGAGCTGAAAGAGAAATTGATGACAGATGCGCACGATGCCCGATATGCGATGCATCCCGGGAGTACGAAGATGTACCGGAACTTGAAAGATAGATTTTGGTGGAACAATATGAAGCGGGAGATCGCAGGGTTCGTAGCTCGATGTTTGACCTGTCAGAGGGTAAAAGCTGATCATCAGCGACCTCCAGGATCATTGCATCCATTGCACATTCCGCAGTGGAAGTGGGAGCACATTACTATGGATTTCGTCTCCGGTTTTCCGCCGACCAGTAGGAAGAATAATGCGATCTGGGTCATAGTGGACAGATTGACTAAGTCAGCACATTTCCTTCCGTTCAAGAAAGGGATGACATTCACGGAGATGGCCAGGAAGTTTGTTGACGAGATAGTCAGATTGCATGGCACCCCAGTATCGATTGTGTCAGATCGAGACAGTCGTTTTGTATCTTCATTCTGGAGAGCATTTCAGGAAGCTATGGGCACGAAGCTGAGTTTTAGTACGGCATACCACCCCCAGACTGATGGACAGTCGGAGCGTACCATTCAGACGTTGGAGGATATGCTCAGAGCTAGTGTGCTGAACTTTGAGAAGGAATGGGATACACATCTAGCATTGTGTGAGTTTGCTTACAACAACAGCTTCCATGAGAGTATTGGTATGGCACCTTATGAGGCTCTATACGGACGTAAGTGCAGGACTCCAGTGTGCTGGGAGGAAGTTGGAACTAGAAGTTTCCATGGTCCGACAATCATTGCTGAGACGACAGAGAAAGTGCAGAAAGTGATAGAGAATCTGAAGATTGCTCGGTCCAGGCAGAAGAGCTATACTGATACTCGGAGGAGACCTTTGGCATTCCAAGTCGGAGACTGGGTATTCCTTAAAGTTTCTCCGATGAAGGGCACAGTTCGATTTGGTCAGAAGGGCAAGTTAGCTCCGAGATATGTAGGACCGTTCGAAGTCAAGAGCCGAGTTGGAGATTTAGCCTATCGGTTGACACTTCCAGTTGAGTTCTCCGGTGTTCACGATGTGTTCCATGTGTCGATGCTCCGTAAGTATGTGCCAGATCCGAGCCATGTGATTCGCTACGATGATATCCAGATTCAGCCTAATGCAACTTACGTTGAGCGTCCGCTTCGCATCGTTGGGACACGAGAACAGATTCTTCGTACCAGGACTATCCGATGGGTGAAGGTGTTGTGGGAACATCATGGTCCAGATGAGGCTACTTGGGAGCTAGAGGAGCAGCTAGCGCGCCAGTACCCCCAGCTCTTTGCGCAGGTAGGTAGTCATTCCGAGGACGGAATGATTCCTAGTGGGGGAGGATGTAACACTCCGATCCCCTTTGAGCCGGATTAGTGGCTTATTAGTGTGTGTTTTGTTTTGTTTATTTCTTTTGGAATTGGTTTTGGGCCTTGGATAGGTAGTTGAGCAACCTTTGACCTGAGATAGGTAGTTTAAGCCCTTTTTCGTAATTTCGCTTTTGCTTTGCTCATCTCATCTTTGCATCATCTTGGTGTCAGCGCGCGTATTTCGTTGAGCTCGACAAATTCCGTAACTGTGTCAGATCCGTTTGGAGTCAATTGGGGAAGATGGACCTTCGTGTGACTTAATCTGTAAATTGCTTAAACCCATTAGACCTTGTTTTAAAACTACAAACCTATATAAGTGAGTCATCTTACAGATGTCTCTCTCTTGCCCATTTCATTTGATCGACTGCATGCAAGGAGAATTCAGAAGCCACGTTCGTTCTCTCTCTCTCTCTCTCTCTTCTCTTTCCTTCTCTTACTCGAGTAGGATTTGGGTTCCCTTGTTTGATTTGGGTTCTTCTCCATTCTCTCATCTCTGTCCTTGCCTTAGGTAAGTGGGTTCTTTCCCAACTCTTTGTATTCCCTCTCCAATTGCTTCTCCCATTCTCTGTTGCTTTGTCTTCATCTCATGCATGTGTGATTGCTTTGATTTGTTTTGATTTTAGTTGCTTGGAGCTTGATTTCAGAGGATTTTGTCAGATTTGAGGCAAGTATAAGTACAGGCTTTGATAACACATATGGGTGTTTGTTTGATGGCTTTGATTCACTCTTATTCTTTGTTTAGCATGTGTTACAGCCATTTTCTAAGCTATGAGAATCAGTTGAGCTTGTTTTATTCAGTTTCTGTACCAAAATTTCGTTTCTGTAATCTTCCCGAATTCGCGTCTGTATTGTACGGCTAAGCCGTAACCCTGTACGGCTTAGATTCCAGAGAGTGACAAATTCGAGTTTGTTCTACGGCTAGGCTACGGCTAAGCCGTAATTTGTCCTACGGCTGAGCCGTAAGCTAACCGTGAACCAAACCGTATCTAAGCCGTGGATTTAATCTCTGATCAGTCGAAACTTTTCTGATATCAGTGTTCTTACGGTGAGGCTACGGCTAAGCCGTGATGGTTTACGGCTAAGCCGTGGACTCCACCGTAGCTCAGCCGTGAGATGTATCAGATCAGAGGTGGAAAAGCTGACAGTTTAGCCGTGTTCTGAAGGGAACCACGGCTAAGCCGTAGTGCATATTGCGGCTACGCCGTAGGATGCCACGGCTAAGCCGTAGGTCACCCATGGCTAAACCGTAAGACCTGTTAAATATCAGTTAAACTTAGGCTAATGGTGTGACCTTGTAGGGCTCAAATACAGGTTAACCATACCCGTAAACCGGCCCAAATGGATTCTTTGGAGCGCATGAATAGTCTGTTAGGCTGTGACTTATTCATGTGAGTGTTGCTCATTGTTAAGCACCTCCCCATGGGTGTTGGTTTAAGGGACTTCGATGCACATAAGGATTATATTGCAACACTAGGATGGCAACGGTGCATCGAATAACTTAAAACTACATCAACATGCACGGTTAGTGATAGTGATGCAACTAGATTAGACTTGGCTTGTAATGAACCTTGATTCCGTATTAATCTAAGATGCATTTCATATTGTTTATAGTTTTGCCCTCTGCTCTGTTAATCTATGTATGCATTTCCTCAGTCATTTTGCTTTCGTTCTGTATATCTGTATTATTCTTCGCTCTGTACTATGTTTTGATCTATGCTATGCTTTGTATATTCTCTGGCTTTGTATATCTCTGATTTTTGGGTATTCCCTGGTGGCTCTGCCCAGAGGTTAATACGTGAGGACGAGATCCGGTCTTTGTCATCGGTGAGCCCAAAGCGGATAATCTCCCCTTTCTATGGATTTGATTTGATTGGTATTAGTCTGGCTCTACTCAGCCTCAGCCCTAGGATACCCGACGGGGTTACCTCTGGCGTAGATCTCTGTATCTCTGTTTTAACTGCAGTGTTGCTTTGTCTTGGGACCCCGGAACCCAGGAAACCGAGACCCGCTTGTACCTTTGGCCTGGACAGCGGTGTTCTCTGCTCTGCTCTGCTCTGCTCTCTTTTGGAGAGAACATGGTTAACGTAGTAGCCAACTAGTTCAGTATTCTATGTTTTGATTCCATTATCATGTTTTACTCCTATGCACGATTTGCTTAGCATACTAAGATGGACTCTGTATTTAATCTTCTGTCCCTATTTCATTCGCTTTGATACTATGCGTGTTTCTTTCCTGTTACTTATAATTGCTGGATCGTTGTATTCATTCGTGTTGTCTGTGGTGTTGCAGGCACAGATACCTTGCCCAGCTCCCCGGCGGTCGAGGAGGCTGCAGGGGCGAGTGTAGAGGCACCCTCCGGTCTGGCAGAGTGGGCCTGATCACTTCTGCCAAGTGCGTGCATGCATACCAGTGGCTTTTATTTTGCATTTTGGGTTTTGAGAGCTTGTATTTGGACTTTGGACTTTGGACTTGTATTCTGTATATTTTGTGTATATTGATTTTGGTGTGTATTCGGTTTTATCTCAGTGTATTTGTCTTTGTCTTTTCCGTTTCGTATTTACTTTGGCTTCCGCTATTTTATTTTTTCCTTTGTTGCTTGCTTTGGTATGTACAGCTTCCGCGTACGCTTAGTTCGCACGTGTTAGATCCCTTGTGTGCGTGCATCTGGACTGGGTTTGGGTGCACGTGCACGGGAGTACGTGTGTCACCGGTTTAGCTTTTCGCTAACCCCCGAATTCTGGGCTCGGGCCGTGACACGTGACAAATATTATTACTTAAAACGACCCACAAGCTTGGGAATCAGACCCGGCCTTTAAGTGCCTTATGAAGGAATGACACGATGGTAAAAGGAAGACTTTGAGCTGTTACACAAGGTATTGGTCTGAAGATATGGTCTTGGGCACACTCTCATAGATGAAGCCCATAAGCCAATGAAGAATTTCAAAGCCCGAGCCATTCACCTGACATAAGGGTACAACTCGGACAAGTTTTATGCAACGGTGGACTTTGATAATCTCATAGAAAAAGATGATCTCCATGGGATAGTGACACTGAAAGCACAACATCCTCGCACTAGACAAACTCATGGGGTGAGGAAGATTCTCAATGCATGGTGAGACTTGTTTTGTGGGATTACCGTCTTCACAATATAGAAACCACAAAGCTTAAAAAATCGATTTCCATGGAAAAAATCAGGCCTTGGCTTAAGCCCACAGCTGATGTGCCTGAGGGTTTTGTAAAGTTGAAAACCTCTGAAAATACTATGGAAACACATACTCTCAACCCTCACACCTACAATCAGGTTCAAGAAGTTAATCTTGGTATCGATTCTCATCCTCACCTACCTTTGTAAGTTCGTTTATAAAAGGGAAAAACCTTGACGAATACATTGTGATCCTGTATTAATACATGGATTGTTTTGCTTAGACTTATGGAGAAATGCCCAAATTGGATCTTAATGTCACAATTCATAAACTAAACATTTGGTCCAATGAAAAGGCTGTTGATCGTAACTCTAAGTGTAGAACTTCAATTGTAGTAATAAACTAGTAAGATCAGGCCGATCCACAGGGAGCTTTTAAGAAAAGCTTTTCCAACTTAACTTATCACTTGCCCTAAATGAGAATTGAGACCTAACCTAAAACTTTAAAAAAAAATTACATTCCCATTCCTACTTTAGATTAAAATTAAATGCATTCCCAAAGTATTAAAAAATTTTTTAATCTAGAAACCTAATCTAAAAAAAATCTCAAAGTGATTGCAAAAGAGCACACAAATTAGAAACATTTTACAAATAAAACAAACAAGTAAAATGAAAACTAAACAAAACAAACATTAGAACAAATCAATTCCAAATCAAAGTTAGTCAATCAAAGTTAGAAACAATTAAAATCAAATCAAGACAAAAATAACTTTCTAAGAATAAAACTCTAATATTAGAACCTTACCTAACATCTAATCTAAATTAGAAACTATGTTAAGTTAGAAAATTAAATTTATCCACCTTTTAAAGTAAATAAAAGAAACTATCCTATATTAGAATTTCTAGATTCAAGAAACTATCTAGTTTAAGAACTTAACATAAAACACTTTTAGAAAGATACTTTAATTCTGGAATTTGCCTAGATCTAATAAAAATAACAAAAATTATAATGCGATGCATGCTATAAAAACTTCCTAATGCAAAACCATTAGTATGACATGCAAATTAAAAAAAAATATGGACCTAATCTAACGCAACCTAGGACTAAATTTAATAGCCGATAAAACATACTTGAATGATAGATGAAACTAACAAAAAACCAGAAAATAAAAATAATCAAAAACAAAGAAACTATGCATGAAAAAATGTAAAGGTTGCCAAAAGTATAATGTACAGAATTCCTTGCACAGATGCACTCTGTTGGGGGCTAATTTGCATGTGTAAAATCACATAATTTTCCAAATACTACTAAATAAAAAAAGTTGTGATTTAAGTCTACTTTCAAAATTATAAATTTTCCAGAAATCTTATGAACAAAAATATGCATGAATTGGCGAATCACTCAACCCAGTTTAGTACCAATTGCAGTGCAGTTTTCTGTGCACTGCAGACTATTCATGAACTGTTTAACATGTCAAAACCACTAAATCTCATGGACACAACTGAAGCAAATTTGTTGATTTTTAAGTGTTCTTTTCATAAAGTGTATTGTCTATATATTGTGAGTGCAAAATTATGCAAGTTTGTAAAAGATTTCCAATGTTGTTCACTGCCAATATATATTGCAGATTCTATATTATTGCTGTAACATTTAGATTCAAAACTCACCCAAAATCACTCACCAAAATGATTTGAGTCAACAATTAACCATCTTTAAATTCACTTAATTAGTACCAAAACCTTGTTAAGAAATTTGCCAACAATTGATGCATGCATTGAACACAGTTTCAGCTATTAAATTATGCAAAAGTCTAAACTAGACACAAAGGTAACTTAAACAAAAAAATTTTAAAAATTTAAATGTATGGATTCAACATTGAAGTAAATGTGTGGATAAACAAGAATTTAAATATTGAAATTGCAAAAGTTTAAATGTATGAGTTTTAAGAAAAAATAAATGTGTGGAAAAACAATAATTTAAATGTGTGGTAAGTATGTTCTTTTCAAAAATTCTTTTCATACCGGGTTCAAAATTACTTAATTCATGCCCTTAGGATCTTTGGCTGTCAATTCAAGAACAACAAAGAAAACATAGATTAAGCATTAATCACCATAAGGAAATGAATTATAAAAAAAATCACACATTTACAAATATGCAATGTTTTTACATGAAAGATGAAAAATTATAAATTTAAAATGAATACAAATTAGGATGAAAGGAACCTCTCCTAGTTGAAGCATCAAATTACGACAAACCTTCTTGAAGAAAGAAAAGTTATGGAAGAGAAAGGAATGGGGTAGAATGGTGGAAGAATTACACTAGAGGAATGAGGCTTTTTCCTTTATGCCATGGACATCCAAGGTGGGGTGTTTAAATAGGGTGAGGGCTTTCCTAATTCCTCTTCCCTATATCCTACTTTGTAGCTAGTCAATATCTCAATGAGGTAAGCATTCCTTTTTTGCATTATTTGCTCCATTTGTAAAGAATCTTCTATGGTGGACCTTTCTCTTTTATCTTTTGCAAAATCTCTTGAAATATATTTTGATTATCTTTGCAAATATCTTCCAAATAATTTAAATTAAGCAAGTAAGAGGAGTGAACTCCATCCGACTTCCCACATTTGTAAATCACACACGTGCATGTGTGTGGGACCCAAGAAGCTATTTTCCACAATTTCTTGAATTTTTCTTCCTTCCTTCTTTTTTACTTTCTTTTATTCAAAAATGATTTCTCTACCTTAATCATTTCTTAAGGAACCCAATTTAACATTTTCGTGCAAGAAAAAGTGAATTATCATTTAAAAATAATAATTTTGATAAAAATCACAAATGCATGATAGTGGGCCCATCTCTCATGAAATGATTATAAAAATGCACATCCTAATGTATGATGTTACTTGAATAAACTAATATAATGAAAAATTAAATCATTTCATGAGAAAAATATTTTTTTCACAAAACTTTCCAAAAATAGACTTCTAAAAAAGGCAGGTATCATGAATTCATGCAAAAAGTATAATTCTTGAACAAATTGTGTAGGAAATACTGCAATGAATTTAAAATGCATAAAAACATAGTATTACACTTTTCTTGGCTTAATAAGTCCTTAAAACTTCTAAAAATAACACTGAAAAAGTACATTTTTGAAGACTTATCAAGACTTATTAGCTGTCAAACAAAACTAAAAGCGGGCTAAACCTGACAATATGAGGACGATAGAGAAAGAAGTCCAAAAGCTTAAAGATGGTGAATTCATTCATGAAGAAAAACATGCAGCTTGGCTAACAAACATTGTATTGGTCACTAAGAAGAACGGGCATATTTGGGTCTGCATCGATTTCAGGGACCTGAATGAAGATTGTCCAAAAGATGATTTCCCTTTGCCTATTCCAGAACTCATGATATTGTTGGATTCGAATGAATGTCATTTATGGATGGGTTTTGTTGATACGACTAGATCATGATGTATGTAGAAGACGAGAGGCATAGCTTATTTAAGAAGCCTTTCAGTATATATTGCTATATAGTTATGCCCTTCCATCTCAAGAACACAAGGGCTACATATCACCGAGCGATTAGAAATACTTAAAGATGTTTAGCATAAAACTATAGAGTGTTATGTAGATGACCAAGTAGTCAAAAATAGAAAACAATACAAGCATCTAGCGGACTTTCAGGAGGTGTTTTATCATCTATGAAAGTTCCAGCTTTGCATGTATCCTCTTAAGTGTTTCTTTGGGGTATCCTCAGGGAAACTCTTAGGTTTCATTGTACAAAAAGGAGGAATCGAACTAGATTCCGTACAAGTCAAGGCGATCCTGTAGATGAAATCACCTCAAACTTTCAAAGAATTGAGAGGATTGGAAGGTAGACTAGTTTGCATCATAAGATTCATTACCAATCTCTCCAAAAAAATGCCATCCCTTTACGAAGCACATGAAAAAGGCTTGATTTCATCTAGGATGAACAATGCGAAAAGGCCTTCCAAAGCATCAAGAAATACCTCACAGTTCCCTTAGTACTAGCTACGCCAGTACAAGATGGGCCATTCATCCTATACACAAGAGATATAAATCACTCTCTCAGGGCATTGCTTGCTCAAGAGAATGGGGAAGGAAAAGAAGTTGCACTGTACTACCTGCCCAAAATGATTGTAAGAGGAGAATTCATATGCAAGCTAGCCAAAAAGGAATGCTTGGCTCTGATGTTTGCTGTACAAAATTAAGAAACTATCTATTGAATAATACAATTTATCTGATCTCATGAGTTAATCCCCTCAAAGTTTGTATGATCTATTCTACTATCTCAATTTGATATCCAATATGTTCTAGCCAAAAAAGTGAAAGGGCAAGCTCTGGCTGATTTTCTAACAGAACATCCTTCACCTACGGATTTATAACTCAATTGCAGCTTCCTTGACAAGTCTATATTATTAATGAAAGACTAAAAAATCCTCAGTATTGATCATGAACAACACTGGGTAATGTTCTTTGATGGAGCATCAACAACCAATGAGGTATAAGAAAAAGTCTTGGACGTAAAAATTATTTTTTGTAGCCAAAAAAGGATCTACCTCCCTCATTCTTTCTCATTCGATAGGACGCTACTCCAACAATGAAGCATAATACGTAGCTCTTATCATAGGACTCCAGTTGGCCTTGGAAATAGACATAACCACCCTCGGGGTGTACGGGGATTCCCAGCTTGTAATTCAATAAATTAATTTGAAGTATGAAGTAAAGATGCTTGGATTATACCCTTATTTCAGTAGAGCTTAACAGTTACAAAGACCATTTAAAAAAATTGCTTTCCACCACATACCATAGTACCAGAATACCAAGGCATATGCTCTCGCTGGACTGGCTTCTTCAATGAATGTAGGCAAACATGACAAACTCGGGGTAAAAGTAATAGAAAGGCATCTTACCCAGCTCTCAGGTTTTCTTAAGGAAGTTAATGATTGTTTTCGAGAAACAGAGAAAATGATCTCTTCCTTTGAAATGTCAACGTTGGAGTGAAGAGATCCCCTACTCGATTATTCTTACATGGGATGCTCCCTGAAGATGTTATTGACCAAACCAGTATACGAAAAACGGCATTGAAATTTCACTATGATTTGGCCTCTAAAACTCTATATCGAAAATCATATGTTGGAATTTTATTGCACTGTCTATCTCAAGAAGAAGCATTGATGACACTGAGAGAAGTACATCAAGGCATATGTGGAGCATATTAGGTAGGACCTAAGCTCCATGACTGAATATGAAGAATGGGCTACTACTAACCCTTGATGATCTCCTATTCAATCTATTTCACCAAGAAATGTAGATAGTGCCAAGTACATAGGGATTACATTATTAACCCCCAGAATATTTACATCTTACTATAGTTTCTTAGCCATTCGAGGCATGGGGCACCATCTAAGCGCGGCTATTACTTCATCCTATCAACCACCGCCTACTTTTCTAAATGGCCAGAGGCAGTCTCTCATGCAAAGTTAAGAACTAAAACTGTATCGAATTTTCTTTGTGCTCATATTATCTACAAATTTTACCATTTGTGTGAAAAATATGGGATCATATGCTACCCTTCTACAACATATAACCCCACAACAAATGGATTTGCGGAAGCCTTCAACAAGACTATCTGCAAAACATTGAAAAAGATAGTCTCTCGGAACAAAAGAACCCGGAGTACCAAACTGCCTACTCAGAGGCAAACCAAGTCTACACCCTATTCTCTAGTCTATGGGTGTGAGGCAGTCATACCCATGGAGATTCAAATGCCATATTTTCGGATAGCTGTATCAGAAAAGCTCATTTAAGAGGAAATTATCAAGTTCAGGCTTAGCGAATTAAAGAGCCCAGACGGAAAGAGGTTGTTACTGAAACAAAGCATTGAGCTTTACCAATCTGAAATGGCTGGTGCGTTTGGCAAAAAGGTTAGACGGTGGGCATTCAAGAAGGTGACTTACTCGTTGTTGTCAGAAGACTTATGACACCTGCACACAAATCTAAGGGGAAATTCAACCCCAATGGGAAGGACCATATGTTATTAACAAAGTCTACTCCAACGGCGTGTATGTAGTCCTCACAATGGAAGGAGACCGATGTATGATGTCGGTTAATGGAAAGTACCTAAAGTGTTATCACCCGTAGCAACAATCGTTCTTTAGGAAATATGCAAAATCTTCAAAATGGCGTACAATCACTCCTAAAGATGTTATGTCTCAAGGCCTACTTCTCGTCATTTACAAAAAATCAAGCAACAAACTATGGACCTCGAAGAAGGTGTCATGACCCAAGCCCAAGAAATCAAGGATTAGGATTAGCCAAATCAGTGACACACGTACTCCCGTGCAATTTACACCTGGACCCGGAGTCCGAATGGAATTACACAAGGGATATTCACATGCTTACACGTATGAAGTGCTGAACAGATCATCCGTTCAAACATTCAATATACGGAAGCCTGTTAATATTGCTTAGTTTTCCTTTCCTTATCATTGAACAGTTCAGCAAGCCTATTACAACCATGAACAGTCTAAAGATTAATATTCAATAACAAGGTTAGTAGATTAATTATATACATGACCTGTGCAACCCAAACATGACGTGCTCATGCATACAAGGGGATCAAGGGTAACATAATAAGGAGGAAATGCAGGAAGATACAAACATATAGACATAAAAAGATCGAGTTCTTATAATGTTGTCTACATGAATGTAATCATACAAATGCTAAAAGACCCAAAAACCCATAAGTACAATCCTTAACTAAGAGTGAGTCGCTCTCGCTAAATGAGACAGTCAACAACTTCTGCTGTCCATCCATTACCACCTAAAGGAACCATTGAGGTCTCCCTTCTATGGTACCTGGTCTACGCCAAACCGGGTGTGGGACCTGAACCTGTAACACCATTTAACAACTTGTGAATACAACAATTCAGCAAAGTATAAACAAAATTAAGGTAACACGCATTATATCTAAAAGAATTAATAACATATAATTAATAGAGTTCAAGCTTTGTAAACTGGCCATATCATGTATATAAAATAAATCCGCTTCGAGTCAAGGAAACTGCACGGCTTTGCTTCTGGCCATGGTTTACGACCTCCATACACCAAAATGCATTGCCGCAAGGGAATTAAAGACATGAGATTAATGAAGTTTCAAGTTCGTAACTAGGCACGTTGGGCAATTAAATTAAATATGCTATAAGGATCAATTAATACAAAACATACTAGTTGACTACTACATTTGCAATATCTTCCCTCTAGGGATGTATACATGAAGAGAACACCATCGACTGGGCTAGGGTACGAATGGGTCTCAGGTTTCCTGGGGTCCGGAAGTCCTAAGACATGAGTACACTGTAGTGGCAACATGCATACTACACCAAAGTCAACCCCTTCCGGTATCCTAAGGCTGAGGTTGAATAGCACCGACCATTTCGAGTCAATCATATACGTGAACTTGAGTAAAACATGCAACACCAAACATAAGCATTCAATTTAAGTGTGTAATACATTCATACTTAAGTCAATATCAATAGTTGAGATAATTGAATCACGAACATATCAAGTGGGTTCCATGCGTATAATACTGGAAAACATATGATAATCATTTAATACCATGCATAAGAGTGGAGGACAAGAGACGTCGTCCAACATGCTATGCAATTCAATTTAAGAGAATCAAGGTAGGTTTACCAGCCAACCCTAATCTAGTCGTCCATTGTTTCTAACCGTGCATGATAATGTAGTTTTAAGTTATCCGATACATAGTTGTTTTTCTTGGGTGTTACATTGTGTAGGGAAGGTGTATCGAAGTCTCTTAAACCAATACCCATGGGGAGGTGCTTAACAGATGGACAACGTCACATGAATAAGTCTTAGCCCTCAAGACTTTTCATGATCTTTCCATTATTTATTTGGGCCGGTTAATGGTATACAAGGATCCAAAAGCTAGGGCCCTACAAGGTGTCACACAATACCTATCAAATCCTAGTTTTAGTGAACTCACGGCTTAGCCGTAGGCATCTTACGGCTTAGCCATATTATGCACTATGGCTCAGCCGTGGTCCCCTAGAATTCTTTCCGTATTTACGGCGAACCATGGTGGGACCGTGCATTCTATTACGGCTGGACCCTGATTGTTCTACGGTTTAGCCACGGTTTAGTATGGCTTAGCCGTAGCACACCACACTGCTTAGCCGTGGCTGGACCATAGAAAGTTTCTCTAATTTACTGCTCTCTAGACATCAAGCCGTAGCTTGACTTACTGTGGGGCCACGGCTAGTCTATGACTCAGTCGTAGTATATTTTACGGCTTAACCGTAGCCTGACCATAGTGTAAAATCAAGTCTGTCTGTTCTTTGGAATCCTAGCCGTACATGACTTACGGCTTAGCCGTAAGCTTCAGATCGTGTCAGGCGTTTTTAAGTCAGAATACAAACAGGGCTGCATAGACACGTACAGTTTGATAAACTTATAATAATCATATAATATCAATATGCATTAAACCCAAATTTGCTTATACTTGCCTTCAATTCAACATTTCAAGCATTACTCCTCTCTTTGGCTCAGTTAGGGTATTTGGAACCTAAGTGCCATGCATGCCAAAAATTAAGACAAATATGAGTGCATGCATAAATAGGAGTTCTTTTGACGTTATTAACTCAAGAAATCAATGACTACGAAGGGCTTTTACTTTAACAGTGACTAGAGAGCAATTTGAGGATGAAGAACCGATGACTTCAAGTCTAACAAGGAGAGAGAGGATAAAAGAGCTGGACTGGAGTAATTGCTTAAACTCCACCTACAAGATCGTTAACGCAGAGCAGAAGGAGAGAAAACGATGAAGAGAGGAAGCTACAAACATATAAGATCAAAGGAGTCAGTGGTTCGACACATATATATACAATTTTATAAAATTATAAGAAAGTCTTCCTTGTTTTATCTTTTGTCAATACACGTCAAATGAAGGTCCAACGGAATGAAATAACGTCTAATGCGTTCGAGTTAAGTACGAAAGTTAATGAGCTCAACAAGACAAACATAATGATATCAATATGATGCATGTATGATGTGAAATCATATATTCTAAAATTATGAAAAAGGGCCTTAATCTACTTAGGTAAGGGTAAACCCAACCCAATTACCTATCCATGACCTGAATTGACCCACTAGGACCAAATTAAAAAAAAACCACATTAATGAGTTCGTAATCCCAATTAATTACTTACTAATTAAGCTTAGCTTGAGTCGGAGTGTTACAGAAAGTCACAAATAATGGCACAGAATAATGTCCAGCAGTGAAAAAACTCTTCCACAAACCCTAGAGAAAGTGCAAATAATTGCACCAGATAACATCCACTTCAACAGAAAATTTAATTCTAAAAGTAAGCTTTCTTTTAACAAAGATCTCTTGTACTTTTTCAAAAATATGTATACATTTCAAAGGAAAAAAAGGGTATGCATGCAAAAAAAAAAAAAAAAATCAACAACAACAACAACAACAAAAAACCAAATAACAAATAAGACAACTCCTTCCAAAGTTTCAGAAGAACTCTTGGATTTTGGAGGCCATCGCCTTTACTCGAGCAGAATGCATGTCTTGTTTATGAATGACATATGCATGCGCTGCTACTTCGGGGTCTGCCTCCGCAGCCTTCATTCCTAAGGTATTCTAAATTTCACCAAGCAACCCCGCCGTGGTCATCCCCTAAGCCAACGCTTGAGCTTCGAAGGTCGTTGCTTCTTCAGTATGCTGCTCAGAGTTGAGCTCATACTCCAACATCATGCACTTTAAGTCGCCTATCCATAGCTTTAGCCTATTCAGCTCGGTGGTGCAATCCTTTAACTTGGCATTGATGCGATGCTTAGAGGCCAAAGATTCTTCACATTTCCTCCTCAACTCGGCAATGCTTGTGTCCAAAGAGGCCTGGTGATCCAAAACTTGTGTTGATAGGTGGCATGGCTCTAATCAGCCTCGACACCCCCACACATTGACCAAGTCAAAAATATCTTCAAAAAAGCCGCTAAAGGACCAACGTCAAAGCTCCACTCAGACCAGAAAACCTTGTCTACCACTAGACGGCCGCATTCGAGATAATAAAAATCACCCTATTCTATGGGGCTGATGATGGTCCCAGCATGCACTTCAACGCCATCATCTCCGCTGCCTCCAAGTTCTAGAGTGTTTTCGAGGAAAAATGCCTACAAGATGATCTACTTCCAGCGGCCAAATCCATCTCTAAGGCTGGCTTCTTGCGAGAACTAGATGCCTCACCACTACCTATAAAGGGCCTATTGGAGGGTCCGACCCTATGTACAGGAAAATTGGTAGGTGTTAGACTTCCATCGTAAGAGGAGACAGATATAGGAGACTCTGAAGTCTTAGTGAAGATTGTCTTCCCAGAAGAGGTGCTGGCTTCGATGAGCTTCTTCTTCCTTGAAGGATCACGGCAAACTAGTATCTCCCCTTCTTCCTCCTCCAAGTCATCAGAATGAACTTCTCGGCGTGGAGAACCCAACTGTCTTCTTTTTTCGTGACAAATCAGAACCCAACTGTCTTCCTTTCGCGAGGAAAATCGTTTCCGTTCAAGTCTTTCAGGATTTCTACTAGATGGTATCTTTGAAGACCCCATTAATCGATCTTTTGAAGATTTCGTTTCATCTAACTATACTTGGACCATGGATTTCCTCCCTATGTTATTTGATGTCTCATTCATTGCTCCACTTGAAACTGCATCTCCTATCAACTTGTAGAGATTTCCAACCATCTCACATTTCATAATGACCAATGCTCCCTTTACCGCCTTCACGACTCCACTTGCTACAGTGCACTTACAGCTCTTGGAGTTTAAGGCCCCCAAAGAAACAAAGGTTTTTCATAAATCCGCAACATGCATCACATTCGTCTGGATTCAAACAATCTCATTATACATCGGATCTTTATCGCTCGTATCCCCATGCTCGTCAATTTACATTATCTCTCACGAGAACAAATCCACTAGCATGAGATTTATATGCATCAAATCAATCACTACTCGCACATGGGATAGGAAAATCAAAATCCAAATACCATGAATCATTAACTTGATTCATACTTGTAGTGACCGAGAGTGATTTTTTGTTATCCGAATCGAAGTTTTTTGGCACATTATCTCCTTCCGATTCTAGTTCTTTTGATTTTCCATCTACTTTGGCACATTTGTTCATTCTCAATCCCTTTGACTTGGATCTAAGCATTCCATCACCGATCGACCATCATGTGCAAGCTTCTAGCTTTCCCTAAAAGTCTTGGATCAGTTTTCCATTCATGACATCTAATAACACTTTTCAATCCTTGCTATGTCAAGGAGTTTATGACTCTTTCATGTCAATCTCTAAAATCTTTTATCTATGAAACACTTCAATCTGGCCCATAATGCGTGAGTCCATTCCTGTTATCGTGATTCACTTCGTATCTGAATCCCTAAAATTTTTTTACCAATCAAATTGTCAATCTCCTCCGCCAATCTTGTAGATCTTGTCATTATGAACACATTGAAAGAAACGGATTTGAAATCCAGCTACGGATGGTTTTGATATTGGAGAAACAATTTTATACACTCCGATTAGTCAAATTCCTTGTTGATTGTTGAACTAGCAATCTTTTTCTACAGACATGTAGATTTGCTTGCAGCAAGTTCATAGGTGCAAACGGATCTCCGATTGGACACCGGATAATCAAAATATCGTAGAAACAAACTCAACCATCGATCCCGTCAAATCTACCTTTGTTCGTATTGCTGACGTGGCGACTAGTGTAAACACTATTGTTAGCAGGCTAGGTTGGACTCTGCAAAAGGGTCAAGTCGACCCGACTTGGAACCGACCTGCACTACCAATACTCTTGTTCTAGCAGGTTGGGCTTTGCACACGCGAGTCAAACATGACCCAATGCTGAACTGCCTTACTCCAACTTGGGCTGGACTTCTTAGGTTGTTCACGAGTCGGGTCGAACCTAACCTGACCTGAACACGACCGTACCAGCACTTGGGTTTCTACAAGTGGGTTGCTCTCGGGGTGGGTCTAACCTGATCCGACCTGAACTGAACACGACTTGGTTTAATGACTTGGCTAGGCTGCTGCATATGGGTTCAGTTCAACCCGACCTGAACCTGGAACACTGGACTGAGGTGGGCGCTGCCTCACGGGTCAGGCCATCCTGACCTGAATCCCGACCTGGTCTGGAACCCAGGTCCCTATTCTCCTTCCTCGGCTCCTACGACAGTAACCAAGGCAGAAAGAGTCCCAGGGCCCTTCTGTACTTCCTCAGGACCGGCGACTGAGACTGGCAAAAATGGGCCGCCACCCCCTCTCGAGCCACCGTGAAGAGTCCGGTGTCAGCGACGAGCAGCGATCGCTGCCGTGATGGGCGGCGAGGCCGCAGGCGGATGTGGAGCCTTCGATTGCAGTGGCGCCCTGGGCAGCCCACGTCCTCCTCTTCTCCAACTACAGCAGGGAGATCTTCTTCTCCGAGGAACCCAAAAACAGAGAACCAAGATCCTTTTCTCCTCTGATTTGAATCTGGTACGATCGTGGCCCACTTTCACCTTTGGCAGAAAGGGAAACCATCCTGTTTCCAAAACCACTGAACAAAGCTTCTTGGGATCTTCTCCGGCCTGGTTTTGCAGCAACCAGACACCCACAGATCTTCTTCTTTGATCGGTGATCAACTAATGGCCCACCTTGAAAACCTCTCTCAAATTTGCTTCTACAAGATGGAAAACCTCTCTCAAATTTGCTTCCACAAGATGGATCCCAGCAATACCGTGTTGATCTTCTTCTTCCACATAGGTCCGAGTCTCGAACTGTCCATTGTATTACATGAGCGATTCCAATGCCCAATGCCTCTTTGATACCACTTATTGAAAAAAAGCGGCACATCCAAAATATTTATGATCAGCTAATCAACTACGATGAACAAATAAAATTATATTATCAAATAATCACACACATGAATAATATAATTTTATATAATTCAACAAAATTGTCTACATTCATAAAAGAAAGAAACTCATTTATTATTATCTTATCTCAATTTTTTTAGAAAATTATGATTACAATACGTCACCATATATGGTTTTTGCTTTCTTAGTGCAATAGGAAAAAAGATCATACATAATAACTAAAATGCCCTTAACCTTGACGCTTGATCTTTCCTTACCCAAGTGAACCAATTAAACCATAAAGTAAGACACGACTCAACAATAAGCATATTTTATAAGAACTCCCCTTCTCTGGAAATTCTTGACATAATGTAGTGTGTGTCCACGGCAATTACTAATTCTTTATTCATCCGAGGGCTTCAAATTTCTCACAATTCTGAATTTTTAAATACTATTACTGGCGTGAACTTTCTAAAATTTTATTTAGTGGGACAGCATTTGAAATTATCCAAGTGCTCCAGACAAGAAATCATGAAATGGTTGCAAACAAAAAGACCGAATTTTGTATTTAATACCCAATCAAGATATGGGTCGAGCCCATATTGAGAGTACATGTGCCCAACTGAGGCCTAACCCTATCCGCACCGACTCAAATAATTCACACGGACGGAATGGACCGTTCATGGACGACAAGCCGACGTCGTTCTGATATCCTGATGCACAGGGACATGTTTCTGGGAGATCTCGGCCGTACACATGGCTTTTGGAGTACGAGGATGCCAACCACAACTTTCCACGTTCTCCACTGCCATCTGTCAGGTTTACTAAGAAGTAAAGTAGAGTTGGTGTATTTCGTAGGTCCCTCATTTAATTAGTGACCCAACCTCCAAAATTTAGACGGCTGTCCAGGAATTGCGATCATACAACAAATGCGCAAGATTGCATGATTCTAAAAAATTATATGAATAATTTTGTGAAAATGTTTAAACTTCATCCGTTGATGAACAAATTTCAATCTAAAAACAGTATCGATAGAAAAAAAACATCCCTTTTATCTAAACTTATTTTCAACAAAGTTGGATTACTAGTAGGTTTAACATTTGATCATCTTCCATTTGTTGATGGGCACAACTTCAATTGGATTGAATGCCCTTTGTAGATTTTGAGATCGTGCATTCAAAGACAGAATCAATTATATTACATAATCTGCAACTTGGACACTATATTGGAAAGTAGTATTCAATGGTCTAGGTTGAAACTTTTTTTTTTTTAAAGGATCAAAATAGAAATGGAGCATAATGGGTGAAGTAGAAATATTCCATTAACCCTTTTTTTAAGCAGAAGCAGTGCCACAACCCCATTTGTAGCAAATGAGCCCCAGCAACTTTACCACGTATTCTATGTCGCAAAGGATGGGAAAAGGTTCCCACTACCATAGCCCCAGACTATTTGCCTCCATAAATTATTCTTACTGCTTTATGATTTGAGAGAGACAATGGATACAATATGGTAAATTGCACGGGAGAGACAATCGTCTTTTTGCCTTTCACAGATGAGGAAAAGTGGAGAAAAAGAATTCCCCACCTACCTTTATATCAGTCTCACAAACACGAGAATCTCCACTCCACCGAAGAAAAATAGCCTCCTCATTTCCCTCTCTCTCCCTGGCTCATCTCTCATATCTTCAGATCGGACTGTGGAAAACAGAAACCCTTACCTGAATTTTCCCAATTCCTATATCTTCTTACTTAGGAATCCAGATCTCGGGAAAATTTTGGCAAACAGAAAGAAAGGCGATTTTGGGTTTTCCACCCAAGGAAATGTAGGTGACAATGTTTCCATGGGAATTTTCTAAAACCAGCTAAACACTTGTCTAAGAGAATTTCCAACCGAAAGTGCTGCAATTCGGTAAGCAAGTTTTCATGATCCTTTCCGGCTTGGAATTTCTCATGGAAAGTACGTTTACCTTGTGAAGTTTCGCTGTTTTTTTTGAAAGGTCGGGACAGGAAGAGAGCATGCAGGGATTTCAGAGCGTTTTCGGGAACGGATCGGGTGCGTATCGGCATGTATCGGCCACGATATATCGGGCAGCGAATAAAGCGCAGGCTAGAACTACGGTGCTGTTTGTTGTGGTGGTGTTCGTGGGAGCATTCATTACCAGTCGTTGGATCGATGCTGTGAGTCCCTTCTTTCTCTTTCTCAAAACCCTAAGAAACCAAAAATTTCCAACATTAGCTGTAGATTCCGGGGATAATGAAATCCTGGACCAGTTTCTCTTTCGTGGGAGACGGGGACAAGGAGGGTTCGGGTTAACGTGTGTCGGGGCCCGGGGGGTTCGACACAGGACTCGGAAGCTGACAATTGATGACTGTGCATGGGTTGCGGACATCTATTCATGTCGGTGACGTTTTCTGGTGGAGGGAGATCTTTTTCTTAACTTCAGCTACGTGGCTTTGGCTTCTTCATTCGCGGCCAAAGCACGGATCTGATGGCATTTTGAGTGGGCCCACTTTTTTTATTTTTTTAATGCGTAATTTTGCCCTCTTCAGGACAGGTTTCATCCAATTTCAAATCATTGGCATTGGGGTTAGGGTTAGGGTTTCCTATGAATTGATCATGTGGATTAGCAGTTTCAATTATGTATTACTTTGAGGAAATTTTTAATTCGTTGGCATGATCCATCCGTCTAAACTTAGGGTTGACCAAGTTTAATAGATCCAAAATTCTCAAAGTCTATTTGTTTAGAATTCTCAGGAAGTAAGGACCACTAAACCCCTTTTATTAATATTATTAATTTTTACAGCCCAGCCTTAGGAGGGTGGCAGTGGGGAAGTTTTTATTTGAAGGGTGTATATCCAAACTAGTGATTGTGTTTTGAGAAGAGATACAAAATTTTTATATGGGTTTTAGGAGTAGACGTAAAATTTTTATGTAAAATTTTAAAAAACTTTACTATAGATTTAAAGGTAACCGAGGTCCTGCATCTGCCCCTACGTTGGTGTATGGGGTCCGCCCTGAGGTTAGTTAAACCTCTAGCCCTCTTAAGAAGGAGCCCTTAAGTGAGATAGGGAATCTGGCAAAAGAAGAAGGTAAGACATCCTCGAATGAGGACGGGTGTCTACCCCTGTTCAAATCCTCATGAGGTGGGTAATAAGAGGCACTTCTTACCATTAGTGTAAGAGTTCATTCCTCATTTATTAAGTATTGATAATGTCAATTTAAACCCTAGATCATGAGATTAGATTTTTGTTTATTTTGGCTCCTAGAAATGCAATGAGTTATTTTAATCTGCAATGTGGAATAAGTTAGGGACTCAATCTACACACGACTCATTTTACTAATCTGATTGAAGATGCTAATCTAAACAATAATTTATTGGATATGGTTAGGGAATTACCATTTTGTTTAATGCTAACGGATGGCATCCTGGACCTTCAGGCCCAGGGGAGCTGGATAAAAACCCTGTAGTCCTAAAGAATTACCACCTTTAGACTAATGGATACGAAGTGGAACTGATTTAAGTGAAACTGCATTATGTTTGAGGCCTATAAATATTGTGCTCTTTGAGTTTTAAAACTTGTAAAGATGTTAGGTATTTTAACTCTTTGACCGTTCCCGTAGCATTTATTGACAGAGGAAGACGTTCCTCTGATAGGAAATATTATTCCGAAGAATGTACTTGAATACAAAAAGGTACACATGGGAAGTTCAGGTAAAATTCTCTGGCAGGAGAACCAGAACGGTATTGGTAGGAGAACCAGAACGGCATGGGTTGAATAATCAATGCATACCAGCTCATAGGAGAAAGTATCAATTAGACCATGCCTGTCCCACTCCCTGTTGGAGAGTCTCAATTAGACCATGTCTGTGCCACACCCTGTAGATCTTCAATATTCGAGGACAAATTTCTAACACTAACACATCACAACGTCATGGTTCTCTGAAACATGGGCCCGTATATGATAAGTCCATTGCCCCTTTCCCAGTTTCCCTGTCGCATTGGAATCTCCAATCCTCCGAGAGCGGACCTTGCAAATCATTCCAACTTTTCATATGGCTAAGTTTCGTGTGGGGGCCACTTTGAGAGCTAAACCACTTTAAAAAATCACTGGCCCTTTCCATCATCTCTAAATATTACGTTGTTCGTTTATCACATAGTGATCGCAACTAAAATAAATGAGTTGGAATTCTGACAAGCCGGTGGACCTACATATATCTACATGAGGGGGGAACTTTGGCCACTTTTAAAATCATAATAAAACTTCTAATATTGTTTAAAAAATTTATATAAAAATTCTACTTCCACCCTTAAAAAATTTTATAAAAATTTTTTGTGTTCTTAAAACACAGTTATATGTATAGATCTGTATCTCTAAAACAAAAACTCTAAGTCCACTATTGCTGATAAGATAACATGATCTCTCTGGTGAAGACCAAATTCGATTCCTAAATAGGCATGTAACAACTATCACCTCTTATTAGTAAGATAAGAGGCCATTTTTCTTCTAAATTTTATGTTGGAAATGTGGTTGAAATTGCCTTAGTGTGAACTTTAATTAGAGTAAAAATTGGCCTGTAACCAATGCATGATTTAAATCACTATGTTTTTTTTTATTTTCTTCCATTTAAATTTCGATCTCACTGTGGCTATGTAGTTTGGCGATCATCAGTGAGACAGTGGACTGAGGCCTCATTTTCACTGCTCGAAACCATTATTATGATCATGGGCACGAAAGAATCACTTTGCCCATCATGATGTTTCCCCGACTCTCCCGTGTTGACATGTTTTTTTTATGGACACTTGCCTTCAATTAGAAGAAAAGGTAGATATTGATCAATTAGACAACCACCTTTTTATGATTTCAACGTTACCACCAACGATTCCAGTGGCTTCCCCGATGCCTAATGATGATTATAGAGACATGCTTTTGAACTTTGTACAAAGGCCATGGCTGAAATCATCATATAACATGATATTTGGTAAACTAATTTATGAAAAAATTATAAACGTACAAGTGCTTTTTAAATCAACATTTGAGAACTTTTAAGACTGTTTAGATGCAACTAAACATAAAAATCATTTACTATTACACAGTATAGGTTTTCTATTGTTCTACAAATAATATGCTTTGGAATTTGAAATTTTCTTATTAGTGGTCTTTTGCGTGGGATTTGAAATTTTGATCCCTCTTAGGAATAAAAATGGGTCAGGTCTGGTTTGGGCTGAGTTCCTTGCACTTTGAACGAAACCAACCAAAACCCCAATTAGAAATAAGGACTTGCGCTTACACCTCAAATTGAGATTATGTGAGGGTTTGCCCCAGGGTGACAGTGGGCTGCCCCTCGGTGACAAGGCGGACTGTGATAGGTCCCCCATGGTCACCGTAGGGTGATTACTCAGAGGATTCGGACTCCTCAGACCTCTACTTGGCTTAGATCAAGGTCAAAACTCACAAGACCTGTACCTGTACGCTGTGGAAGACTCCACTGATTTAAAGGCTCGACCCATACCACAACGTAAATAAAGGTCCTCAACCTGGGCAGCTAGCGATAACTGGGGTCATTAAAAAACACTTGTAAACCAAGCCCCAGTAACTCACATTACACTGATAGATCAGGTTAATTTTATTAACGAGGGCATGCTCCTGTGTGGATGCCTTGCATGCAACTTCTGTGCAAAACAACTTCAGGGCCCATTAGTGAATTACAATTATGGAGGTGCAAAGTTTCAAGTGCATTTGACAAAGTTAATGATTTTTTAAATTTTTTTAAAAATTTTAATCCAACAGTGCGTGTTATTTGCTGGGGAGTTGATTCCCCCTCGAGAGTATTAAAAAACATTTACATTCCCTCTATTAATGTTTAGAGGTTTGGGTAAGAATGGTTAGCGAAGAAAAACCATTTTTTTTTTTTTGAATGGTAAATTTTTTTTTCAAAGGCAGCAAATAAAACGTTAAACATGAAAGAAAATGATATCAGCGATGACTACAACAATATAAGCTGCGGGACCCAATTAAAAGATGGCTCCAAATGTCGGGCCCTTACCTGATCATTCTAATTTTCTAATATCCAATCTTTGCCCTTAATTTTCAGGATGTCTGATCATCACTAACCTCCGTTTTGCAGACCATCCCCGGCAGCAAGATCCCAAGACCCATCCTCACAACTAAAGCACTACTCCATGAACCCTCCCCCAAGAACCCAACCCCTCCCAAAATTCCCTTTCACCATCCCTCAACTCTCAGAAGTGCACCCACAAATCCCATAAAGCCCCCACATAAACTCCAAAATAGCCTTCATAGACCCCAGAACCCCCTTTTCTGCCCCTCCGGAAACCGCACTAGGACCTGTCCAGCTCACGGCCCATCCCCCACCGTCGGATCCTACGATGATGTGGACCCCCCATCCTGCCCCGATTACTTCCGTTGGATCCACGAAGATCTACGGCCCTGGAAGGCCAGAGGGATCTCCAAGGAGATGGTGGAGAGGGCAAAACGGACCGCCACCTTCCGGGTCGTGGTGTTGGACGGGCGGGTCTACGTGGAGAGGTTCCAGCGGGCATTCCAGACCCGGGACGTGTTTACGCTGTGGGGCATTTTGCAGCTGGTGAGGCTTTATCCGGGTCGGGTGCCGGATCTGGAGCTGATGTTTGACTGCGTTGACTGGCCAGTTGTGAGGTCACGTGACTACAGGGGGAGGACTGCGTCGGCCCCACCTCCCTTGTTTCGGTACTGTGGAGATGAAGAGACGCTGGATGTTGTGTTTCCTGATTGGTCCTTCTGGGGTTGGTAAAACTACTGCTGACATCTCTTTTCTTTCTCTTCTGCCAGTAGGGAAGTCAATGGGCCCATGATTGCCAGGCCATCTAAAACAGATCAACAAGAAAAATTGAAAATTCTAGCCATGGACCAGCTTTTTTGATCCATTGTTAGAAATACCCATTCAATATCTTGGAACCGTTGCATTGTGTGTTGATAGGAACCAATTTTCAAGGATCCAACCATTAATCTACTGGGAACTAGTAAGTATGGGTCATGAACATAGTTGTCAATATTGTTTCGGACATCATTATGGTCTAGTCTCCAAAATGAAAATTTTCGTCCGAATTTCTGGGAAACTTTTTGAAATTACATTTAAGAAAAATATATAAATAAAAAATGTATATGTGTATGTAGAAAAATAAAAAATAAAATAGTAATTATGGATTTAATCTGTTTAGTAAAACTTTTTGGAATTACATATTGGGGAAATATAAGAAATAAATAGTATATATATATATATAGGAAATGTAAAAAAAAAATTATGTCAAAAATCATTTTGGTAGAAATGCAAAATCCAAAATTTTGGCGGATATGTACTGCAATTTGAAATGAAAAGTTGTGTGTCAAATTTTGTTTCGGCCACCTACTCGAAATGAAAATTTTCAGCCTTTTTGGCCAAAACGGCACAAAACTGACAACTAGCCATGGAACAAACATCTTCAGTGAGTTGCCCACCTGTTCTAAATCGGTTTCAATTGTTGCAAGCCAATAATTTGATAATACAATTATCCATTGGAATATCTGTTTTAAAGGAGCATGTGGGACGGTGGAAAGGTGCTCACTATTGTAATTTGTAATCTTGAGGTTGTGGGCTGGACTTATATTACCAATAGGAAAAAACAAATGGATGATCTAAAACTTTAAAACGTGCATGACAAGTATAGAATGCTTTTCCGCGATAAACCATAGATTCACTTATAGCTAGATAGGTCCTCTTTTCATGTACATATCATGTTCAATCAAATCAGTTTTTCATAAATGGCATGTGCTTAGATGTCACTGCTTAGTTCAATCAAAGTCAGTCCTTTGTTGGAATGAATAAACGAGAAATTAGCTCCAGAACTGGACTAGTAGTAATTACTCATTTTCACATCAATAATGATTTGGAGTGACTTGCCTACCAATTCACAAGTGGTGGGTTTGATTGAATGAGATTGATTTGTGTACAATGCAAAATTCTATTCCAAACACTATGGTATGAATAATGCAAATTTGGCCAAAATTTGATAAGATAATGCATCCCCCATGGATATTTGATCTTTGATCAGAAAGAACATAAAGTGAGAATGACAATTGTAAGAACTGTGTCAAGAAAACAAAGTTCCAAGTTGGAATTGAGTTGGGTCTAAGTCAAGCTCTAGTTTACTTTCTTCGTTTAAAGAACTTGATGGTAGAAATACAAACATGAAGTTCTGTCTATGTTGTCTGTAAATAATGTCATTCTAAATATTCAGACAAGAAATCCTTGAAATCTATATTTTATGTGATTATGTGAGGATGAAAGAAAGTTGAGGTTTTATGTGGGAGATATCATAATGATCCCGTTAATCTTAGAGCCTAAAAATATTTCCATAGATTGTCCAAGTATTACATATTATGTAGAAATTTCATATCATCTTGGGCGCATTTTTTTTAACGGAATCTATAAGGGTTTCTTCCATCCAATCAAATCCTTAGTGACAGTACCATAGATTCCAGTTCAACTAACAAAACAGAGGGTTGAAGTGGATATCACAAACAAGAGGTGCAGGATTAGTGTAGTGGAGAGAATCTAATGAAGTGGTTGGAGTCATCAGCTGCCACTTTGCTATAAGAGACCCTTTTTCTTTGTCAGATGACAAATACTCCTACATTATTATATGAAACTGACTGTACGGATACAAATAAACATGAAGAAACAAAATAGTGGTCGTACACCTTAATTTCACTGTGGCTGGACTTGCATAGTTGTATTCACTGTTGTACTGAAGAAGCACTGAAAGCATGTTTGATTCGTTCATTTTGTATTCATTTTCTGCTGCTCTATTACTCGTAGAGTGTTCCCAAGCTGTAGCTCAGCTGACAAGGCTACATGGGTGGGTAAGTGAACGTGCATCAGTTCATTTCCTCAAGTCAGCCAAAAAAAAGGGGGTCCCTTAAAGAGTATTTTCTACTCGGCCATCATTGATAGGAAGGGATGAAGGGATAACCCAACCAAACAGATTCCGACAGGATACATCCTGTATATTATCATTCAAATTTGTTGCTGGTTCATGAAATTTACTTGTTACTTGACTTTTGTAAAGCTTGCACTTGTAGATCATAGTCTTATTTATCTGTTCCATGTGTAAAACTTGCATTTGCACAATCTGTTGTAGATCAAGGTTGGTCCAACTGTAAATTCTTTATGGCCCAAACATGAGCCAATACAGCCATTAAGTGAGCCTAAAATGCACTTGAAAAAACAAGAAAGAATGAGTCTATCTAAGTAAATTGGAAATATTCATAATCGGTGAGCACGTGGGCTTGTCTGATGTTTGGGTTTGGACATGTATGCCGTGCTTACATAACTGGGTTCGTTTAGATCGGCTGAAAATCCACACATGCATAAATGGTTTTACAAGGCTAGACATCTTTGTAGGCCTGAGGTCAACATCAAGCCATGGCAATCTCTGCTGAAGGATCTAAAAGAGGGCAATGAGAGAATCAAATGGATGAACAGACAGCCCTATGCTTACTGGAAGGGAAACCCAGCTGTGGCAGCTACCAGACAAGACCTTCTCAAATGTAATGTATCCGAGATGCAGGACTGGAATGCTCGCTTATATGCACAGGTATTTGTCCTTGAAACTTTGCTGTTGGACTTTGTTTCCTCAGTATTGACCATTACAAGTATACAAGACGGAAGAAGATCTCTAAGATGTGCTGCATATCTTGTTGTATGGGTATGGGTGGTCTTCCCATGAACATTTCATTTGGTCAACCACATTCTTAGTGGACTGCAAACTCCATTGATGGGAAATCCACCATACAAAAATCTCATTTATTGCACAAATTCTGCATGCATTTGATGGGTAGACTTATAGTGAGGATTATCAAAACAAATTCAACAATACTTCCAGTGAACACAAAACCGAATACTCCATGAATATATTACACGTATCACTTTAACTATCTAATTTGTTGTGTAAAAAACATCCATACAACAGACTATCAGTGATCCAATTGAGCTAATGTTGAAAATTAAGATTATGTGGTTGCACTCAGGAGACTGTTAGTATCTTCTGTTTTTTTTTTCAAGTATGTACTGCATCGACAGTCATGCCTATGCTTTCAGCCCTTGGACAAGTAAAACATGGGCCCAAACAAACTGCAATTTTATGTGATCTTTACATAAGAAAACTTGGAGGTCTTATGACTATAATTCTTCATATGGTTTTGTGCCGCAAGGAAAGATAAAAATGAAACCTGTAATCTGATAACATACTAATACAGGCTGGAAAAATACTTTTAAGTTTTTAATAAAACCTCTCTGTACTATGCACTACATTTCTGACATGGCCTGCATTGTGAGGCACAGCTGGCCCACCACCATTCACAGGGCTTATGGGGATACGGGCACATCATGGATGTCATGTTAATGAAGTTTCACCTTGATTGAATCCCATTTGATTAGATGACAAACAAATGGTTATGACCTGACCTATCCCAAAAAAGGAAAGAAGGCACTATGTCTTAGTTCAACCTTTCATTTTGCAACCCCTTGCATTGATAGGCATGATCACACATACAATCATGGTGAAATTTCATCCATAATGCATCCATGGGGTGTCATTTTTTTTTTCTACTATCCCATTTGGTTGATGGTTGATCCTGGGGGCACCCACAATGCAGGCCATACCATCTTAGCAGATCATTTTTCATGCAGGTTGTTGGAAATATAAGCATCCATCTAATAGAGTATCTTTATAGGACTGGATCAGTGAATCTCAGCAAGGATACAAGCAATCTGATTTAGCAAGCCAATGTATTCACAGGTATCTTCCATATCAACATGTTTTCAATTCTTAACATGTGTGCTTTTCCTTAATTCAAGATTTGATATTTAAAACTTTTACTAGATACAAGATTTATATCGAAGGATCGGCTTGGTCTGTAAGTGAGAAGTACATTTTAGCTTGCAATTCTCTTACTTTGATTGTGAAGCCTCGATACTATGACTTCTTCACGAGAGGGCTGATGCCTGTGCACCATTACTGGCCGATAAGGGAGGATGATAAGTGCAGATCTATCAAATTCGCTGTCGACTGGGGCAACAGCCACAAGCAAAAGGTGATCCCCCCTCATTTCTTCTTGTGCATATATACTTTCTCCTTTTCAAAACTTGGCTGTAGGGAATATAGCATTTATCCAGATGGATTATATTGGAGGCGTATCATTGATGGACAATGTAATGGAAATCCTCATCCTTTGAACATTCCAGAAATTTTATTGGGTTTTGGCGTTTTGCATTCGGATAGTGGATACTTGTTGAAGCGGCGCAAGGAAGAAGAATAGCCAACGGGCTAATCTCCAAGCCAAAAGGCTTAAAGATAGGATGTCTAGGTGTCTCACCAAAGACAACAAATCAACTCTTAACTGAAAAAAAACTCAAATTCTTATTCAATATCAATGTTCTGTATCCCATAATGAGGGATTACATCTTTATTTATAATTAAGATACTTTCTAACTAAAGAAATAAGCCAATTCAAATCAAATAAGGAATTCGAAAGTAAGCATAATATGAACTTCTAAATATTAAAGAATCGTGGATAATTAAGGAAGCAACTATCAATTACTAATAGAAATTAATCTTCTTTACTGAACCTTACTGGTTTTGGGCTCAATAAGCTTGCCAATCATGGATCTGGCCTGCATCAGTTCTCCTCCTCTTGGAGGAGAACTCGTCATCGAGTTCGGTAAATGTCTACTTGGGTCAAAAATCATTCAAACTAACTTCCGTGTCGCTGGTTGAGCGCCATGTTGAAGACATGCCTTAATAGCAGAATCAAAACTTCTATAACACTTAGAAGTAGGTCGGAGGCTCTGTGTCTCTTAATGATTGCTTGTATCTTGACTGTGTGATCTAACCATTAGATACTTGAATTGTAGAAGCTATAACAATGTAGCAAAATCATTGATTAGCATTGGTTGATCCCTGAAGATAAAATCAATGTGGTGCACTTCAATTAATGTGGACACATCTTCTTGCGAAACCACTGGAGCAAATGATTTGTCGCTCGATGTGGCAATCAAATCTATTGGATGATGAATGTTCGCTTGTACGTCAATTTGCTTTAGCATTTGCTCTTGTAGAGGATCGACAATGATGGGGAGGGTAGGAATGACGATGAATGGTTGATGTGGGAGGGTGGAGGATGGATGAAGGAGATGAAAACACGGAGATGGGATACCCAAGTTACCTGGGATCGGCGATCGGAGCAGCGATCTGAAATTGGATCTTCACTCTTGTACCAGTTGAAGCTGTGCAGGGAAGAAGAATAGCCAATGAGCTAATCTCCCGGCCAAAAGGCTTTAAGATAGAATGTCTAGGTGCCTCACCAAAGACAACAAATCAACTCTCAACTAGGAAAGATGGATCTAGCCTGCATCACTTGCATTATCTCTCAACAATTAATTCATAGCACAATTATCAGACGTAGCTGTGAAGCAAGAAAACAGAGCAATGAGGCTGCTGTAAACAGAAACTGAATAATCAGGTATCATTGATTGATCAGCAGACATATGTCACACACCTGATGCCATGTTACTTTGAACTCTCTAACATACTAACAGATGTCAATATATAAAGGAGCTGAGCTACTAAATAGATGGGCAAATGACATCTATAGTATGACTCTGTCAAAAGTGTCCCAAGTCCAACTATGTAATTTGTTGCAGAGAGCTGGTTATATTTTGGAAAAGTGGCTAGGTTGTGAGTTCCTTGCAGTATAGTCCTCCACTTGTGACCCACCCTTTGCCCTTTACCTAAAAGGGTAGCACCATGGGTTTCTGTCATAATGAAACTGTCTAGTATGCATCTGTCTTATCCATACTATGGTGCTGCCTGCACTGTGGCCATGCATGGTCACTTGCAGGCCTGGTGGACTGTTGGATAGGAAGGTAAGTGTTATTGATGAGATGGCTTAAATATCTCCTAAATTGAATGGTTACTGAATCAAGTTCCTGCAACTTTTGCAACAATTATACAATAATCTGCTTTTGACTCCCTCACCAGATTTGATTAAAGTATTCAACCATGCTGATATGACAGTAGCTTATTGTGTGCAGAGGCATAAATTAGTTTAAAAAAAGATTTCTTGCCTTTAAATAATGAATTATGAACAAAATATGATAATCTAGATTGATTTTGTGATACAAGTTGCAGCACCTACTTTGATGAGGGAGCCATGCATGAGAATACCTTGGCCTTGTCCAACCATGACCCTTTTATGCTGTTGATATTACTTGGTGTTGATCATTTTATGCTGCCCATGTTTACTAGTACTAAAACACAGTTTCCATTTCCACTTTAGAGTCTCCACATTATTTGCTCAGATTCCTTTTCTCAAACTCACCAGGCTCAAGCTATAGCAAACACAGCGAGCAACTTCATTCAGGAAGAGCTGAAGATGGAATATGTGTATGATTACATGTTTCATCTTCTCAATGAATATGCTGAGCTCCTAACATATAAACCTACAAAACCTCGAAAGGCGGTTGAAATCTGTTTGGAATCCATGGCTTGTCGGGCAAAAGGTTTAGAGAAGAAGTTCATGGTAGAATCCATGGTGAAGGCGCCAAGAGAGTCAAGCCCATGCACTTTGCCTCCACCCTTTGATCCTGTAACTCTTGGAGTATGGCTTAGAAGGAAGCAGAATTCAATTAGACAGGTGGAAATTTGGGAAAAGGGGGCTTGGGAAAGCCAAAACACCAAGCTTTAGATTTTGTTACTTATTTTGTTTTTCTTTCTAGTAATGATGGAAAGGAGATATTTGTTTTAGAGTCAATTGATATGTTGTAATAAGTTAGAGCAGCTGCAATTAAATTATGATTATTTTTTGGGAGATCTTACGATCAATGGACCCCATCCCAATAATCCTAGTTCAGGTGTACTAAATTGTCGTCGGTTTTTTTTTTTTTTTTTCACAGAAGATAATGGATGACAGCAGAACCTGAGTTTTTTTTTTTATATTCCCATAAGCATTGATTAGCTTTTCTTTGTAGTGATGTCTAATTGTAAGGACAATCTACTTTTGTGCGTGCGTGTGTGTGTGTGCTTTTTTTTTTTTTTTTTGGTTGATGTGCTTTTCTTTAAAAGTTTCAGCAATTCATCTTGGAGGATATCCTCTTTCAGTGTTACATTTAGTTCTCTGATCAATTCAGGAAGAAGAAAATCTCTTTTGCATAAAAAGGAGTATGTTGACCCATTTTTCTCCCCAAAGTTCAACCATGCCATCATGAGTCAGTTCCCAAGATAGCATTTACTTTCTTATCCTCCAAAAGCAGAGGTTACAAATATAAAATAAGTTGGATAATCAAATACTGTAAGAGGGCCTTTAAAGATTGATTTTGTTGCATTCAAATTCAATCAACGGAAATTTTAATTTGGAATGATGTGTAAATAGAGCAGTTATTGGTCAATGATCTGATTTCTCTGAAAGTAATTATTCTTCTGTATTGTCCTCACATCAGTAATACTAAGTCATCCCATGAAGTCGGAGACAAATGAAAAAACATGAATCCAAATATAAAATAAAGTCATAATACAATATAAAGCCTTATTATTTTTTGAGCTTCTGTACATACCAGTGAGAATAAAAGAGCCTGAAACCTCAATACATTATTTGGTGTCTCAACGCTGAAGTTGCTTCATGATAGATAAAAAGAAGTATCCATTTTGCCAAGATATTCAACTAGCATGCAACTTTATAAGAAAGAAATAGAAACGATGAGATAGAGAACAGAAAGGATGAGGCAACAGCAAAATGAACATCATCATCTTCTAATTGGCACGGTCTTCTGATCGAGTACAGTGATTAGATTAGGAGCTGTGATATAATAAGATCTTAACCATTGATGTCCTGTAACAAACTGTAGTTGTACACACTATAAAATTTATGGTGTTAAAGCAGAGAAAAATAATCTCTGTTCTGCAAAAATGCATCTGTAGCTGTTGCTGTAAACTACACCCTGCACCTGCATTTGAACCCACAATTTGGCATATATTCAAGTACTGTGCCAAAAACGATATCTTAATTTCTATTTTGAGTTAGAGAAAAGCAGAAAAAAGGAGCTCTTTTAAAATAAAAGAGAGGGGAGGGAGGATTTTATGGGGAAAGAGAATGGTTTACTTTTAATATCTATCGTTCTATGCTTTTGTTTCCTTTTCTCATGCCCTCGGCAACAGAAATCACCTAAGAAACACATACACGGACACGGAACGCGGATACAACACGACACAGATACGGTGATACGGTGATACGGCAAATTTTAAAAAAGTAGAATATAGATACGGCCAGGACACGGCAAATAAAAAATATGTATATATTTATATATAATTATAAAATTAAAGAATAGTTATATTTTTAGCCAAATTAAGAAGCATAATGTCACAATTAATAAAGAAGAAACATAACTAATACTAGAAAAGTCAAAAATAAAATCCATAATGCATAATGTAATGTAATAGTAGGTCTTAGTACATCATCAACATTACATGTCACAATTACATCATAATCAAAACAACAAAAAAAGATCCCTCCTCCATTACCCCACTCCATAAATAAAAAAAATAAAAAAACCGTCGCTTTATTCATGATTCATCATTTGACACAACTTCAATGGCATCATTATCCCTACCAACACTCCCATCATCAGTAAATAGTACAGCCTCTAATTTTGGTGCATCAACTGAAAAATAAACTATGAAAAAAAAAATACAGTAGTTCTAGAAAAAAAAATGCAGTAGCAGCACTAGCAGTTCTAAAAAAAACATAAAAAACAGCAGCAACAGCAGTAGTTCGGAAAAACAAAAAAAAAAGAAAGAAAGAAAACATCAACAACAGCAACAGCACAGCAATTTTGGAAAAAAAAAACAGCAGCAGCAGCAATTTTGAACAAGCTATAAAAAACAACTGTAGCAAATTAGAAAAAAAAAAGCAGCCACAAAAAAAAAAGCAGTAACAATTTTGAAAAGACTGCAAAAAAAAAAGTAGCAACTAAAAAAAAAAAAACTACGGCAGCAATTCTGAAAAAGAGAAAAAAAAAGCAACAAAAGAAAGAAAAAACACCAGCAGTAGCTTTTTCTTTTTCCTGTTGTGTCCAAGAGGTGTCCACTGTTGTGATTTTCTGATAATCACCCCGTTGTGCGCATTCGCGGAATCACAAGGTCAACAATCAACCACACACAAGAAGAGACACCGAGATTTACGTGGTTTACCCAAACCGGGCTACATCCACGGGCACAGGAGGACGAACATCTTCACTATGACAAGTAAAGCATACAAGAGGTTCCCACACTCTCACCTCGTCTCTCCTACGTGGTGTGGGAGCACCACGGGCAACTAATGCCGCCGCCGCAAGGTCTAGGGTTACAGACTATACAATATATAATCTCCGCTTTCTTGGCCACCAAGAAAGCCCCGGTACAATTACCAAAATACCCTTGACCTTAAACCAGTCCCTGGTTAACCCAGTGGACTCATCCGGCTAAACCGGAATACAAGACATAAACCTAACAATCTCCACCTTGGCTTGAATTCCGTACAACTCCGTACAACTCGAGCTACTAGGAGATAAAACCGGTAATGTCTTCACGTACCTTGCTGAATGACACGTTACTACACCAGGGATGCAGTCTTCTTCAACACTTTAACATGTTGAACCAGCACATGAACTTTGAGCAAAGTTCATACCCTCGTCAAACTCCACCTCGAACTAGAAGCTCGAAACCATTAACGAATCTGAGTGATATTGATGAATCACTCACCATCCTGCCCCATCTTCAACATCACTGTGAAGATCCAATCACCACAAGCATGCAAGCAAACAGATCGGGAATACAAGTCCAGATGACTTCATTGCAGAACAACCTCTGCCTCCAAGCGGTCAAAAAACTCCATTTGACCGGGCCTCCGATCAACTGCTGATACATCAGCTCCTCCTTGCTGCTTTTCCGGCTTGGCTCTGGCAAGATGAATAACATCACATGCGATCATGTGAACCCCAAACGAACAACTTCGTTTGAATCAGCAAACCCTTTGCAACTAGGCCGGCGACTCCTATTATTGGGTTTGCAACAACAACCAGGTCAAGTAGACCCGATTCAAGCCTCAATCCACATCTGTTCAGATCTCCTCCAGATTTCTGCATCAAACTATAGATCTCGTCACCACGAGCACGCTGGAAGAAACGGATCTGAAATCCGACTCAGGATGGCTCCGATAACGTAGAAACAAGTTTCTACGCTCCAATCGGTCAAACCTCCTCCTTGACTGTCAAACAGCCAATCAACCTCTTCCACTGCGTAGATCTGCTCGAAACGAGTCCGCAGGCGCAAACGAATCTCCGATCGGACATCGGACGATCAAGATATCGCAAAAACAATTTCAGCCGTTAATCTGGTCAAACCTGCCTGTTGACCTTTGCTGATGTCACTGCTGACGTCACTCTGCGCTGTCTGCTGGGCTTCTGGAGCGGACCCGGGTCGGGTTCAAATGACCCGGAACTGAACTGCAATTTTGCGCTGGGCTGGACCGTCTGCTAACGGGTCGGGTCCAAATGACCTGACCTGACCTGAACTGAACCTGCTGACTGGGCTGGACCTTCTGATAATGGGTCGGGTCGAACCTGACCTGACCCAGAGCCAAACCGCCTCTGAACTGCTGGGCTTCTGTGCGATCGGGTCGGGTCTAACCTGACCTGACCTGGCCCGTAGCCCGTTTCTGCCAATGGGCTTGCGCTGCAACCGGGTCGGGTCGAACCTGACCCGATCTGACCCGACCTTGGCCCGAACCTTCTTCTCCTTCTTCCTTTCTCCTCTGTTTCTGCTGTCTGCAACAGAGGACTGCAACCCGGTTTGCAGCGGCCTCACGCCGAGGTCTTCTGCGGCCCCGGCGACCAGCGACGTGAGGCGGCGACGGCACGGCGACTGCCATCAGCTTCGGGCGGCGGGGGTGGCACACGAATGGTGATGGCGCAGCAGCGGCAGCGACGTGCAGCACGGCCTGATGATTCCGGACAGGGGCGCGCGCGCGGCAGAACGGCAGCAGCGGCTACGGGAACGGCAGCGACTGCGATGGCGACGGCGGCGGGCAGCGAGTGCGGCGAAGATCTCGGTGAGTTTTTTTTTTTTTTTCTTCCTGGTTTTTCTCTGGACCGAGAAATTCTCTGCACAGCGATTTTCTTCCGTTTTTTTTTTTGTTTTCTCTTCTTCGCAGCAATGATCAGACTGAGAACTTCTCTATACTTTTGGAAATGCTCTTTGAGGGTCTCTTCCTTCAATTCCCATGAGAGCCCCCCAACGAAGAGCTTTCCCTGCTCAGAATCCATTCACTTTCAGCAGCAGATGGGTCTGAAAACTGCACGAACCCAAAACCTCTTGAACTGCCAGTGGCCTTGTCTTCGAGAAATCCGGCAGGCCATGAAGCACGGCCGATTTCTTCTGATCTGTGTGGCCCACCGTCTGGTCTTCTCCTATCAGATCTGGAAAACCAGATCTCCTGTTTCCACGACGAAAACAGATCCGAACCCAACAAGATCCGATCACATCCACAGCGGTCAACTCCAAGATCTGAACGAAACATGTGAATCCTTTTTCCTCCGATCCAAGCGAGACCGGAGAACCCAATCTCGGCTTCTTCTTCTCCGATGGTGGCCCAACCAGAAATCACGAACCTGATCTCAGTCAATCTTCATGCGCACAACCTCCAAACCACTGAGCGATCTCCACCTCGCTCAGAAACCCAAGGAATACCAACCTCAAGCTTTGATACCAATTGTTGTGATTTTCTGAACATCACCCGTTGTGCGCATCCACGGAACACAAGATCAACAATCAACCACACACAAGAAGAGACACCGAGATTTACGTGGTTCACCCAAACCGGGCTACATCCACGGGCACAGGAGGACGAACATCTTCACTATGACAAGTAAAGCATACAAGAGATTCCCACACTCTCACCTCATCTCTCCTACGTGGTGTGGGAACACCACGGGCAACTACTGCCGCCGCCGCAAGGTCTAGGGTTACAGACTATACAATATATAATCTCCGCTTTCTTGGCCACCAAGAAAGCCCCAGTACAATTACCAAAATACCATTGACCTTAAACCAGTCCCTGGTTAACCCAGTGGACTCATCCGGCTAAACCGGAATACAAGACATAAACCTAACATCCACCACGTGTCCCGACGTGTCCCCCCTGTGTCCGAGCCAGGTCCATCTCGTATCCGCGCTATGTCCACATTTTAAAAAATTTTAAAAAAAGACAAGACATGTTTTTGGTGTGTCGGACGCCTTGTCCGAGCCGTGTCCGTGTCTGACACATGTCCAACATGAACATGGGGACCCTATACAATTGTGGACCCTATACAAGTGTCTGTGCTTCATAGGAAATCACATCCAAGAAGATGTATGACTATTTTTTCAGAAAGATTTGTTTCCAAAGTAACTTTACAATACATGATTTTAACACAAGAGAATATTAGTATGAATTGTTTTAGGGGGTAACAGGATGCATGAAATTTAAAGAAAAAGTACAGGAAAATATTTCTTACTCTCAGTAGGTAGGTAAAATAGAAATCAAGGAGAAAAACAGAGTAAAGAAGAAAAAATTTGAAATGCGCTGACCCAGAAATCCCTGTCTTGGTTCTGAACTTTCTCCTCTCACCAAACTTTGTCTTGGCTCAAACATAAAATACTGCTTTTCATCATTATCTAAATTCTTTCGAGGAGAAAGTTCCCTCTTCTCTTTCTATGCACTCAACACAATGGAAATTTTTGAAGAAAATTTTTCAATGATTGGAGGAGTAGAATTGAAATTTTCAGAAAATTTATAGCACTGGTCAATCCAAGCCTGCTCATCTGATGAAATGGTAGGACCATGTACTGTTGGATTTTATAATGACAAAGTGGAAACCATTTATTGGGACATCAAATGAGTAAGAGGAAAACACATTAGAACATAATCTTATGTATCTAGCATGGGTAGGAAAATACTCAATCTCTGTTACAACCATAAGCAACTTACTAGAAAAAACTCTAGAACATAGTAAGAAAACATTTAATCTCAAATGAAAGCAGCATATCTAAATAGACCTCCAGATTCATTGTAGTCCAGGTATAACACGCCTGAGATCTTTTTGTCACTGTCGAGTTTGGTCTCTCTCCATCTTCAATCTACGAAACAGCAGCACAGTCGCCACAAAGAACCTGTCTTTCATTGTATCAAAGAACAAGAAATAGGAATGTCTCCAGGACTTCTTGATCAATAAGATGCCTAAAACGCTCCAGAATCCAACTGCAAATCCCAGACCCATGCTTATAAGGAACCAAAACATTTCAAGCCCTTCTTCATCTGCTTCACCATCACCACCACCTGGCTCAGGTCCTCCGGATGTTGGTTCATCTCCTGGACAATTTTCTGTTAGTGGAGGCCCACAAAGATCGCGATTGCCCACATATATGGATCGATCATTAAGCGTCTGGAGCTGGTCCCCAGATGGAATTCTCCCTGACAAGTTGTTGTATGACAAGTTCAAGTGACTTAAGGATGTTAGAGCAGCCATGCTTGGAGGAATAGGCCCAACAAGCATGTTTATTGAGAAATCAAGAGATTCTAACAATCGCAAGCCGCCAATCTTCTTTGGAATCCTTCCACTCAAATGATTTCTTGATACATTTAGCATACGCAGTCCAAAAAGACCCATTAGTCCTTCTGGGATTTCTCCAGATAGATTATTGCTTGAAAGGTCAATGCTTGTGAGCAATGAAAGAGTCGTGGTGTATTCAAGTTCCATTCCTTTTGTGACCGCCAACAATCTCTCTTTGTATAGACCTATTGAATTGATAATTTGTTTTAGTTCCTTGGAGTCCACAGCCATGGCACTGAAGTTGTTAAAAGAGTTTGGTATTGTTCCCGATAGATTATTCTGCCCAAGATCCAGGACTTGAAGAGAGGTAAGATGCGAGAGTTGTGGAGGAATGCCACCAGAAAACATGTTTGACCGTAGGCGGAGAATCACAAGATTGCTCATGCTTTCTCCTATCCAAGTTGGTATTCTCCCTGAAAATCTATTCCCGCCGAGGTCAAGAGTCACCAACTCAGTGCAATTTTGCAGAGATAAAGGGAGTTCACCAGAAAGACTGTTGTTGCTCAAGTGCAATGATTCCAACCGAACTAAAGAACCCATCGAGCTAGGAATCACCCCAGAAAGATTATTGTTTGAAAAATCAAGAGCTGAAAATGCAGATGATTCCCACATACAATGAGGAAGCTGTCCCGATAACTGATTCTTTGAAAGATCAAGAGCTATCAAAGTGTTTATTTTACACAAGGACGGGGGTATGCTACCATTTATAAGATTACCAGAGACAGACAACAATAGTAAGCTTGAGAGCATCTTGTCAACCCTCAGATGAATAGGTCCTGAAAAGAAATTGTTGGAGAGATCCAAATATTCGACATTTGAAGAGAAATGCGGTAATGGACCTTCAAAGAGATTGGATTTCAAAACTATCACTGACAAGGCTTTGAACTTCAGAGAACTAGGCATCTTTCCCTTAATATGGTTCTCTGAGATATCCAAGTAGGAGATGTGAGGAAAAAATTCCCAGAACCAATCAGGCATGTGATCTGAAATTGAAGCATTGGACATGTCCAGCCTGACAACACCCTTCTGTGTTCGAAGCCAAGAAGGAAATAGAGGGCCTACTTGACAAGAGCCCAGATGAATGTACTTGAGCTGGAACGGCGGAACCCAACTAACCGGAAAATTGAGAGCCAAGGAGTTGTTAGACATGAACAAAAATTCCAATTTTGTAAGTTTGGAAAAATGACCTTCAGACAGAGTGCCCTGCAGCATATTATCAGAGATACGCAACTCGACTAGCTCTGAAAGTTGTCCGAGACTTTCCGGCACCATCCCATTCAACATGTTTCGAGTAAGATGCAACACTTGCAAGGATGACAATCCTCCAAGAGATGAAGGAATAGGACCTGTGAATGAGTTGAAACCAAGGCCAAGCAACTTTAGATTTTTAAATTTACCTAATGTGTTAGGCAAATACCCGCTAAGTCGATTGCCAGACAAGTCCAACAACTGTAAACTATCCTCAATGCATCCAGATGAGCTCTCCATAAGTCCTAGGATATCTCCACTGATATTATTCTCTGACAAATCTAAGCTCCTCAATTTGCAGAGACTTCCCAAGGTAACTGGTATTTCTCCTTCGATGTATTCATTAGAGGATAAGTCGAGGACTTCAAGAGAAGCAACCTTCCCAAAAAGATATGGAATTCGGCCTCTGAACTGGTTGGATCTTAGATCAAGATGCACAAGTCTGCTGATATTGAACAGCCATGAAGGTATTGTGGAATTGAAAGAATTAAGAGCTAGATCAAAGACAATAAGTGCTGTGAAATTGACAGATGTGAGAGTAGGGATGTTGCTCAGCCTGCAAGATGCTAGGCGCAGCTCCGAGAGAGAAGGAAGTATGTTCATCACATGCAGCCAGTCATCTGCCTCTCTAAGGTTCACCTTCCTCAAATCGAGGTGCCCAAGTGAACGAAGATGGGAAAGCCATTGAAAGTTGTCGACACTAAGTTCAGGAAGAAAGAAGTACCTGGGATCAAGGTGTGAGAAGAGACTAAGCACACGTAAGTTTGTGAGGTTTCCCAGGCTATGCGGGATTGTTCCTCCAAAACCAGCATTGGAGAGATTGAGATATCTCAAATTTTCAAGTGAACCGATGAATTCTGGGACACTGATTCCTTCAAAATTGTTCTTGCTTAGATCCAAGTACTGCAAATGCTTCAACTGTAGTAAAGAAGGATCGATCTCACCACCCAATGACCTTCTATTGTAGGGAGAGTACTCTTCTATGTTGAATGCATATGGGTTATGAAGATCGAGCTCAATTATGTGCCCGGTGCCATTGTCGCAGCCCACGCCTCGCCAATGGCAACAGTGTTCACCCACCCACGAAGATAGCCTGTTGCCAGGATCTTTGAGAGACTGTTTGAAGGTGAGAAGTGCTTGTCTTTCTTCCTCTTTGCAACCCATGCAAGAACTTAGTTGCAAGGCTTGAATGTATGCAAGCACTAAAACAACTAGTTGTATGGATGGAGCCATGGCTTAAAGAGTAACCAATACACTTAGATGTCCTCAATTGCAATGACTTCTGCAAGTGTAAAACTTTATATAAGCATCTTCTTACAAACAACAAACCAAGAAGGAAACAATGATGAAATTTAGTAGATGGACTACCACTAGGCTCTCCAAGGACTGGCTTGTTAGATTTCAACTTGTATAGTGAAGGTAACAATGGTGGACTTGACTACATACTCAATTGCTGGGTATTGCTTGTACGGATTTTTTATATTCTTATATAAGGGTCAAGGAAACAGCCATGAAACAGACAGCCACCGATATTGACATTGTGAATGCTTAATGGACCGAGCCCAATCCAATATACGAGGCCAACAGTTGCAGACAATTAGACTTTGTTTTTTTCAGACAGGAAGCAAAGGACCTAACTTTGTGGACCAACCGAGGTCAATGCTCGTCTCCTAAACATTTCTATACGCAAGAGAGAAAATCAGCGTTCGTAACCCCTCATCGTGGTATTTGATTGTTGGAATTTAGGGCCTGTTTTTTAATTTTTTATTTTTAGTTGAATACCTTGCCGGAATTTGGATTACAATATGTGATGACTGCACCCAACCCAACCACCACCCCCGCCCCCACCCCCCCCCCCCCCAAAAAAACCCTCCCTTTGATAGTATGAGAAGTTGTCCTCTTATGTGCACTTTCAAAATCCTTTTTTCCATTGGGGCATGGAGAAATATTAGGGAGATTGAGAGATTCTTAGAATTCTAAAGGTTATTCCTGACATTTTTTGGTGGCTAGTTGTAATTCAAAATTCTAGCAGAAAACACTGCGCCTCTGTAAATTCTTCCAGCTCAGATGGCTCTTACATATCAAAGCTCTTTAGCTGATTGAGATTCTTCATACTCAGTTGGTGTTTTCTTCATTCATTTAAAGGATGCATGTAGTGACTTGAGAGAGTAAAATATTGAGACTATATGAATATGAAGTGCTGGACGCTTAAGTATACAGTGATAATAGGAGCTTGTTTACAAATATTAGAAACCTCATGGCATAAAGAAAAAAAAAACTCAAAAAACAATTTCATTAGTTTCATTGGTTGATAGGATTTGATTCCATTTATAAGATTTAATGATGGTCTGAATAGGTCCAGCTTTATTTGAAAATTAAATAAACAAAGATATACTCGAAATCGTAGTTGCCATCAAAAGAAGCGTCTACATTGTGCCTCGAAAGAATTGAGATTGTGCCTTGAAAGAATTGAGATCCTATCAGTGTTTGCCCTACGATGACTGTGAGTGGAACACTCATTGTCTGACATGTCACCGGGCAGCAACCTGTCATGCACGCTAGCAGTAATATTACCAGATACCAAAGCAGTCTTAACAGTTGGATATCCATTATTATTATTATAACAATACCCCTTTCACAAGAGAGTGACATGTGGGGCAACCTTCTTCGTAAGAGTGTAACACGTAACACAATCTAAGGATTCTATCCATATTAACTAAACTCTATCTTTACCACCTTTCTAAAATCTTTCAATTTTCGTAAAACTTCTCTCAACATCTTAAAGAATACGAGACAAACCCAAATTAAACTCTTTTCTTTCTTTACTTACATCCAAACCCATAAAATTTAGTTTAAATATGAGAATCCAAGTTGGTAATATTTAAATATATTATATATCTTCGCTTCTCTCATTCCTAAGGTTTAAAGGGATCTTTAATTTTCATTTGAGATTTTTAATACTTTGTTTAATTATTCTTTGGTATAGATTTAAAATAAAACTAATATTGTATTGTTCAAGATCTTTGTTTACATTTATAATCAATGTCGTTGTAGAGTGCCAATATAATATCGATAGAGAGAGAAAAAAAGCCATGCATACAAAACCCATCTCAAATCCTCTTAATGTCTAACCCAGTATCAGTGGATTTGAGTTGAATTGAGCCTAACAAGATGGATCCATACTCATTGAAAAAAATGTAATATAAGTCGGTGAGATTCATAAAATATGAGCCCCACATAAATTAAATTTCTTAATGCATGGGTCCATGTATTGGTCTTAAGATGTTTTTTTATTTCATTGGCCAATTTTTTCTTTCATTGGGTCACAAGTTTTTTAAAGTTCTTTCTTTTATTTATTCATATCTCCAAGTTTTTTATATCTTTTTTTTAATCTTTTTTCCCATGAGTAATTACCTTTATATATTTGAAATTTAAATTTATTTAAGACTACTCATTCCTTAAAGCACTACCTGCTAATCTAATCTTGATTTCTTAATTCTTCCTAAAACCTTGCCTAATACACGGTTTTCTGTACCTAAAATCTTAATAAAATTCACTTAGTCTAAACTACTCCTTTTTTCTCTATATATGACATCCGGCTATACTTATTCTATTTCCATGTATAAATCTTTTTAATTTTTTTAACAATTTGGCCAGGCCCAATTAATTAAATGACGAACTCGGGCCTAAATTTTATAAGTCATGTCAGGCTTGGGCCAAGCCTAGGCTAATGCATCTAAAGTTGGGTCAGGCTTGAAGATGCCTTAGGCTGGCCCAACTTAGCCTAGCCCATGAAGACCCCTATTAAAAATTCTCCACACATCTTAACACTCGCTAAGTTGGTCCAGTGGCTAGGAGTGGGAAGGCAATGTACCCACTTACATATATTTATCAAATGGATAGCATTGGACGGTAGTCTATTTTCTTTTTTATTCAATTCCAATTAATCAATGGTGAAAGGGTTGGTTGACCTAATGATTCTTGTATATTGAACTTTTAATCTAATTTTTTTTTACTATATAATATTTCTTTTCCTCTTAAGTTGATCTTCTGAATTAAAGGAAAAATGATCTAATTTTTTTTATTAATATTCTAATGAGACTCTATGGGTATAATATTTTTACCACATAATATTTTTACAATTGATTTAAATGGCTTTATTTTAAAATATAATTACTTTTTAATAGGTATTGACCTGGTCTTTGTTGAACTTGGCATGTCCCAACATGGCCTAGCCATTGGCAGTGCATGATCATATCTAGGCTTAGCCTGAGCCTAGAATCGAAGCCCTCACTATGGTAGTTTGGGTTATATTTTTATTTTACTTATATAGTACATATATTTTCAAATGGGCCGCGTTTGGTATGGGTCATTTTCTTTTTTGTTCTATTCCAATTAATCAATTTTTTTATGGGGAGTTGGTTAATTGACCTAATGATTCTTTGTATATTGGGCTATTCCATCTAAATTTTTTTACCATATAATAATTTTTTATCTTGAGTTGAATTTACAAATTTAAGGAAAAATGATCTAACTTTTTTTTAATAATATTATAATAAAAGTCTACAGGTACATTATTTTTCTTTTTTATTTAGTTTTACTAATATGATATTTAATTTTCTAAGTGTGCACTAAAATATTTAAAATCATGGTTGTGTAATGAATTTTATGTTAATATTAATTTACAAATCATTTAAATATTTTTATATACAAATAATATAATTATTAAATAAGGCCTGTGTTGGGCGTGGGCCTTGAAGCACTAGTTATTATATGATAAGGATTGACTTTTTGCTGAAGGGCAATACGTGACGTAGTCTTTTTGCAAGAATGCCACATATGGCACGATTAAAGTCCTACTCCCTTTGTATGGCATTCCCGATGAAAAACACATTTAATTGAACTTTCCAAATATCAAATAGGAAACTTGTGACACTCATCTTTTGTTACCAAAAAATTACATGTTAAAAAAGTACATATGGCAGTAGGCCATGGAACCAATTTTCCTCTCCTGAAATCTAACTCATTCAAATTTTACATATACATCATCTATAAATAAGACCTTTAAACTCTCCCTAACATTCAAATTAAGCCTCACGTCAAATCAATACCCCGCCCCTCACCCCAGCCCCTAAAATCCCTCCCTCCTATCTTTGCCTCATCAACTTGGTCAACACTCTCATCTTTCCAAAACTCACATCTTTCCACCATCCCTCAAAAACTCTCTTTTAGTTGGAATCTTAAGGGTGCAGTGTGGCTTTGTGTCTAAGCCTCCATAAGAAGCAATGTGTAGAGAGAGGGAGAGGAAAAGAGTGAAGTGGAGAAGGTTAAGGGGGGAGAATTCCATGAGAGAGGGAATGCCCAAGGCCTCAATTTATAGTTTTTTCTTTCTTTCTTTCTTGCTTTGACCCACCATTGATGGCAGTTAAATCTTCCATGCTTGCACCGTCATTTAATTTATTGAAATACGATGAAGTAAACCGCACAAATCCCATGTGGCCGTGAGATGCATCAACTAAACATGCATACTTGCCATTTTTTGTAATTGTCCTCCTCTACAAAGAAGCACTTTCTTTAGATTTCTAAGAAATACCTTGAAAATAATTTAAAATGTGCAACAAGTAGAATGGACCCCATCTTGGCCATTCCACATGTGTGCCCACACATGTGAATGTGTGTGGGACCCTTTAAGCCATTGTTCACAACTTCTTGAATTTTTCTTCTATTTTTCTCTTCCTTATTTTATTTTCTTCAAAAATGATTTTTCTTCCCTAATTCTTTCCTGCGGGACCCAATTTCTTTGAGATCCATCTTGCTTCCTCTTTGCAACCCATGCCCGAACTTAGTTGCAAGGCTTTTATGTATGCAAGCACCAGAACAACTAGTTGTATGGATGGAGCCATGATTTAAAGAGTAACCAATATACTTAGGTATTCTCAATTGCATTGACTTCTGCCAGTGTAACACTATACATAAGCAAGTATCTTCATACAAACAACGAACCAAGTAGGAAACAATGATGAAATTTAGTTGATGGACTACCGCTGTCCTCTCCTAGGACTGGCTTTTTTTATTTCAAGTTGCATAGTGAAGGCAACAATGGTGGCAACAGTGGTGGCAACAGTGGTGGACTTGACTATATACTCTATTGCTGGGTATTCCTTGTACGGATTTGTTATATTCTTATTAGGGTCAAGGAAACAGCCGTGAAATAGACAGCCACCCATATTGACATTATGACTGGCAGTATGAGAGTCCAAGCATTAGCCCATTTAGCTATCAGGCCTGATGCTTAGCCTCGATCCAGAGAACGGCCTGGACTCAGCGCAACAGTGGGCCCACTTGCGTTGAGTTTTCTATGCTAATTAGGGCTATCTATTTTTGGCATCTAGTCATATTTGATAAGAATATTATTAATAACCTATAACATCAAAAACTTGAGCTGTTGGTGGATGTCATAACAATTTATATCAACACCCACGTTGAAGGGGAAGGCATTAGCGTTGCATCCCATTTATCTATAAAGCCAAAATTGTAGCATCATGCCCTCCTATTGTGCGAAGATCAGGTTCTATTGAGCATAAAGGTGTGTTGTTTCCAAGCTGGGTCTGCTTGTACAGTACTGGTGCGACCGTAAAGGTAAGGTAAGAGAAGTGGGCCTTTTCATCGGCTCTCGTTAATGGTTGATCATATGCACAGGATGTTGAACCTGTAGGGCCGTTAATGAGCTTGCCTGGTTTGATCATGGGCTGCTTTTAAATCAAATTGACATTGCCTGGGCTGATTTCTACCTGATTACTAAATGGGCTGGTCATTGGCCTATGAATGCTTAATGGAACGAGCCAAATCCAATATACGAGCCAAACAGACGCAGAGAGGATGCAAAGGACCTAACATTGTGGACCAATCGAGGTCAATGCTTGTCTCCTGCATTTTCCTGTCAGTGCTTGCTATAGTGGTTTCCATTTGTACGCTAGTGAGAAATTCAGCATTCTTAACCCCTCATCGCGGTCTTCGGTTGTTGGGATTTGGGCGTGCTTTTTAATTTTTTTATGTTTAGCAGAATACCTTACCGGAATTTGAATAACAGTATGTGACGACTGATCCTCCCTGATAGCATGAAAAGTTGTCCTCTTATGTGGACTTTCTAAATCCTTTTTTCCATTGGGGCATCCAGAAATACCAGGGAGGTTGAGAGATTCTTAGAATTCCGAAGATTATTCCTGACTCTTTTTTGTGGCTAGTTGTAATTCAAAATTCTAGAAGAAAAATACTGTGCCTCGGTAAATTCTTCCACCTAAATAACCTCTTTAGCAGATTGAGATTCTTCAAGCTCTCGGTGTTTTCTTCATTCATTTACAGGATGCATGTGGTGACTTGAGAGAGTAAAATATTGAGACTTTATGAACCTGTAGTGTTGGATGCTTAAATAGATGATGACCATAAGAGCTTGTTTACAAATATTAGAAACCTAAAAACAAACTCAAAAAACAATTTCATTAGTTTCATTGGTTTATAGGATTTGACTCCATTTATAAGATTTAATGAAGGCTTGAATACGGTCCAGCTTTATTTGAAAATTAAATAAACAAAAATATACTTTCAAGCCTCTCAAAATCCTAGGTGCCATCATCAGAAGTGTTTTGAAATGCTACATGGTGCCCTGAAAGAATTGAGATCCTATGAGTGTTTGCCCCACAGCGTGGGTAGACCACCCACGGTCAGCCACGTCACTGAGCGGCAGCCTGTCATACACACAGGCAAAAATGTTACCGATACCCAAGCAATCTTAACAGTTGGATATCCATTTGATCTATGCGATTTAAACAATGAGAATTCTAGAAAACGTTATACCGAGATCCCATTGTTTTCCATCATAAATAGGGTTGTCAATCCAACAGTTTTGCGCGGGGGCCCGGCTTAGCTCGACCCATAAAAGCCCTCAAAGCGAGGGCTTTTCTTTTTCACCTAAAGTTCAAGGGTAGGGTAGGGCTCCATTTTTAAAAGCTTACAATCTTGAGGGCCAAGCTAGGGCTTGACCTAGTTAGCCCGAGGGAGCTCGACCCGGCCCTTTGTTTTTTAATATGTAAAATAAATAATATGTATAATATATATTTATGGATTTTTACAAACAAAATTATACAAAAACTCTTCTAATTGACATTTAATAATAGAAATTTAATATTTTGTCAAATAATAATAATCAAATCTTCAGTAATTTTTTTATTGATATCCCCATAAATCACAATAGTGTACCTATATTTAATTCTATGTTTTCTTTTGAATAGCACGTACTTGATTCTACTATTGAAATTTGAGAGTTTAGATGAATAACCATCAACATCATCAATGAATAAGTTGAATTTTATCCACTAGCCATTAATTGACATCAGTTTCTTGCTCCCCCCTTACTTTCATGATTATTGTTTCATACAAACAAACCCCACATCTAGGCCCCACATTTGGAATTAAAATTTCTGACTCATGCATCAAACCGTCTTAGTCATTCATTTTTAGTAGTTTATGTGTAACTCCTTTGTTATGAAATCTAATAGTGATATTTTAAAGAATTACAAATTAGGGTTAATGCTACTTCGAGAGTGGTTTAATATTTATTTGAACCACACATACTAAACAATTTTTTTGAAAAAAGTCTAATGCATATTTAAAATAAATCTAATTGACTTATATGAGAATTGTCAAACATGATCTAATGGTTTGCATTATTACTCTACAAAAAAAATGTAGTACATGAACTAGTACAACCAACTGAACTTTAATTGCAACAATCTTACTAATAGCCCAATGACAATTAAAACTAAATACATTACTTAGAGTATATAACTACTGCTAGTATACTTAGGTATTTAACAGTGTTTTCAATGTCCTAATCTCATGTCACAATACTATCAAATTAGCTTATTTCATTTAATCCTATTTTATAGGAAATCCTAAATTATAATATTATATGATGACAAAGTAATTTATTTCATTCATTCTTTTAAAAGTTGCAAAAAAAAATTGACTTTTGCATTGCATGAAGTCATGACTTAAATAAAGGAAAGTCATCATGATATAAAATATTAATATATATAATAACATTGAAAAAATTATTTCATTTGGCCTTGGCCTGGCCCTTAAGGGTAAGGTAAGGGCTTCGGTATTGTAGGCCCGCCAATGAATTCGAGAGCTTTGGCTTGACTAAAGCCCGGCCTTCATATATGAAAGTAGGGTAAGGACTTACCCAGGCCTAGCCAATTGATAGCCCAAATTATAAATCACATCTATGTACCCATTTGTAAACACAATGGGAACTCTAAAATCATATCAATTACGCCGAGATCCTGGGTATATCTTGTGCATTATTTGTAACAATGGCGTCCAATATGCAAACAATGGGATCTATTAAATCATATCCAATAAGCACTTCCGCATAATAATTGATTTTATTAAGATTTTCAATATTTGAATAAAATATAAATGAATATAATCATATAAATCGTAACACAAATAGAAATAAATTAATACCACAATGGGCCCGTGTTACATAATTTAATTGTTGTCATCTTATTAAGATATTATTTGCTGCATAAAATTATTAAATTCATTCATCTTTTCATGATAAATTTTAAAGTTTGCCATGTGCAATATTCTTTTTATCATTATTTCTATAATTTCAAAGTGGGCTGCAATGAAAGAGAAAGCTATAATAAGATGCAAAAATGACAATAAAATGAAACTACTAGTTCCTAATTGTATCAATGAAAGTGCCGGAGACTCCCTTACGCTTATTTCAATTACCATTTTTAGGTTAACCACTCCGAGCCATGGTTTTGTAACATGGTTTCTGACCCCACTGGGGCAAGAACTGTTACATTATTATTAAATATATTATGACAATACCTCTTTCGCGGGAAGGCGACACATGGCGCAACTCTCGAGGGCAACACATGACGCAATATAAAGATTCCATCCATATTAAGTAAACTCTATCCATACCAAACATCTAAAACCTATCAATTTTCCTAAAATCTCTCCTTGGTTTTCTATAAAATCTCTCCCTTCCTAATTTCTCTCATTCTCAATCAGTTTTTGAGAAGTGGGTTCCACACAATTTTTTAATCAAAGTTGCAATACAGGTGGGCCTCACAATCTCCCATGAAATCTCTCTCTTTACTATTTAATATCCTAAAAATCAACATAATCCTTATCCCTATAATTATCTCTCTTTTTTTTTAAATCAATCTAAATCTTTCGTGTTTAAAGAATACGATACCTTAAAATTTTCAATACAATCCCTTACATGCAATCTCATTATAATCTACTATTAATATCTATATTATATTTAATCTGAAAGATTAATGCCATATACTCAAAAGGAGGGGTTCTCATACATCTCAAACGAATTTTCATACCACTCATCATATTAATTAGGCAAATTACCTTTATCTCATTTCACATGCCATTAAATTCCACTATCCAAGTGGCAATTTGTGGGTCCACAGGGTTTCCTATTAAAATCTCAATGGAGTTTAAATTGGTCATGGGTGTTCATAGGGCGGGGCCAAGTAATGTCTAAGCCTAACCTAGGTTTTGAACAATAAGCCCGAGCTTGGAGAAAGCCTAACTCAGGTCATAAGTATCTAGCCTGAGCCCAGCCCACCTATAATAGTTTAAACTTGAGCCATACTATATTATATTTTAAAAATAAAAACATTTGCTGGTTAGGATGTTTGTTTCTATGTGAAAGATTTCTTAGTGTCTCTCACTTGGATTGGATCGGGCTTGGGCTAAATCTTAGCTCAATTCAAAGTTTAACCTCACTTGAACTACTCGAGTAAGTTAATGTTCAAGCCCTAAAATTACTAGATCTTCCTTAAATTAATCACTTAGAATGATACTACCAGGATGCAAGATTTCTAAAATCTTTCTCATTCTAAATCATGTCCCATAAAACCCAAAACAACCAATAATTTGGATTAGCCCTAGCATAATACTTTTAAATTTAGATTAATACTCTCACTCTATTTTAAATTTTACATAAATTAATGAATCTTTATCTCTTATCCTAAAATCTTTTAATTTTATACACAACATCTCTTGTGGTTAGATTGATAGAACCTTTGGAAGATGGATAATCATATTCATTTTTATTTTGATTCCACTTGCCATGAATGGGTGGGTGTTGAAATTCAACTTTTCCATGTAACAATAGGAGGAGAATAAATAAATAAATAAAAACAGATAACGACCAATTCATGAGCCTATAGGTTTTACATGAGAATATGAAGTATGATATATGTATAGAGACACCATCAAATAACTCAACACCAAGAGTAAGTGTAGTTCTGCTCTCTTTAAACACCAAAAATTCTAATAGTTTATATATAAGGGAATATTCATGTGCATATGTTCCTCACCAAGGGACCGTGCATACTCCTCTATAAGGCCCATGGTGGACCCCACCAAGGGATGGAAAGCTCTATGTGGGACTACCTTTGATACAAAGTTTAGCCGCAATAACATATCTCAAACCCCTTCATCCAAGACCCACATTCATTCCATTCGAATGGGTGCATAGTCAATCCAACAGTCCAATAAATTTGGATTTGACCAAAAATTAGTAAACGGGCTCAATTCAAGGAGGTCATGTGTGTGGTCCATTTGGATGGACCATATAGTGGGTCCCATCTAGAATCCTCACAAAAAAAATGGTGAGGGACATATACACATGAACATTCCACTTACATATATATTTTTTTTAAATGTTAAGAAGATAGTTATGCTATTTTTTTTCCTGTTAATTATTTAATTTTTCTTTTCTCTCTATATCTCTCGAGGCAATGTTCATTACTTTTTTTTATAGGTATCAATTTTAATATGCTAATACATATTAACTAACTGTGTCTTTCATGTTAAAATGTCTATGGTAATGCAAATGGTATTTTAAGCTTAGTATAGGACTAATACAAATTTTTTCTACTGATGTAGAGATTGAAAGTCTATCCCATATTTTAATGTCTTTCACTTAATTGGAGATCATCTTAGGTTTTGTTACATTTAGTCGAAATTTCTCTTTCTATTTTTTATTTCTTTTTCTTTCTTTAAGTTATACACAAATGAACAAGTGAGAAGCCTAAATTTTGTGATAATCTTGATTATTGGCTTCTTTTCACCTAATTCAAAATTTTCATAATGATAGAATTGGTTGAACTGATGATTATTTGCATAGTGAAATATTCCATCTAATTTATATAACCATATAATATTTTTTTCTCTTGACTTCATTTTATAGATTAAAAGAAATTTTAATTTTTTTATTAATATTCAAATGAAATTCCACAAGTACATTATTTTCATTTTTATTTAGTTTTACTAATATGATATTTACTTTTTAAGAGTGTGCTAAAATATTTAAGATTATGATTGCAAAATGAATTTAATGTTAAAATTAAATTAAAAATCATTTAAATATTTATAAATATTCTTATTTACAAATAATATAATTATTAAATAAGGCCTGCATTGGGCACGGGCCCTGAAGCGCTATATATATCATAACAATACCCTTTTTAGCAGCAAAGCGACACGTGACGCAGCCCTCTTCGAAGGAAGGCAACACATGGCGCAATCTAAATTTAAGAGTTCTTCTAATCTTTTTTCCTAAACAAAATTCATGATTAAGAGAATTCCCCTTTTTTGCCAAAGAGAAGGATAGAACGACACATGGCATGCATATAAAGATGAGGTGAGGTGTTTTACATTACGAATCCTAAATTGGATTAAATTGTAGTGATCCAACCATTATGGTTCCTAAATTGTAGTCATCCATCCTTATTGAATAACTCCATTAGCAAGTGCTATTAGATACAGAATACAAATGTGCACAATGCCCTTGATTAAAATCCCAACAAAATCCTATTGTATCATTGAAGACGGTTGAGATGAGTTTTTACTGATGAAGCTGATAAGGAACAAACCAGTTCCTGGTCCATCTCAACGTTATTGCCTATATTTTAGCTCTTTAGTCAAAACATTGGCCATTCTCCTTACATTCTATATAAACTATATGGGCTTTGGCTTGTGTTTTCAAGCCTGACTAAAGGACTTCCCAGGCTTAATTTGTGCTTAATTGTGGAGCTTGATTTTTGCCTTTAATTTAGGACCTTGAAAAAGCTTTGACATGACCCAGTCTCCATACACCATACTACTAAAAATTTATCCATTCACCATGCGTGAGATGGGCACTTGCTTTTTATAATTGATTGATATGAACGTATTTGAGATGTTAACTCCTCGAAAATCTCTCTCCCTATTCTTATCAGTCAAGCTTCATTCCTAAAATCTCTATCTCCGAATTTAATTGAAAAGTAAGTTTGAATAACTACTCCTTTTATCTCTCACCACCCATGGAATATTCTCTTCTCTCTTGATAATCTCTCTTTCCTAGGACATTTCATCATGATCTACTTTCTTTCCACTATATCAATGATCAAATGCCTTCTTGTATTTATATGTCAAAAAAATTCAGTTTTATTTTTGTATTGGATTTATTATTTATGGTAGTTCATTGATTAGAATGATCAATGATAAGAGGCGTTTTTGTATTTATATGAAACATTCACTTTTGTTTTACTATTGTATCAATTGTCTAAAATAGAATGATGATCTATATCACATCTACCATTTCATGTAATATGTGGCCTATACATAGTCAATTTGATCCTTCACATGGTTTTTCTTTTTATTTTTATGTTGAGTCACTTATATGATTCCCTATTTTGGATCTCAATTTTTTTTTTTTTACAATGCTTCTTTCCTTCTTTTTTTTCCATGCAACTCTTCATCCACGGTAATCTTTTACATAACATCTTAAAAAAAATGTTGCCTTCTACTTGTTTCTATTTATTTGTATTTTTTTAGTGGATTTTTTCGTGTCTTGGAACAAACAAGAAATTTGAGATCAAGGAGCTCATTGAAGCCCAGGCACGTGTGAACTATATCCATACATATCTAAGGTTATCAATTATACAATTTTTTATAGTTTTTATTTGTTGCTCTTCTTAGGTTGGTAGATGGGACAAGAGCATCCTTTATACTTTGTTGCTAAGTTTGCAATTCATACAAAAACTATAAAATTATACGGCTAAGGAGGATCCATTCCCAAGTCAACCATATTCGGCCAACATAAGATTTTGCTTATGTAATGTATCTCACCCACCAGTATGGATTGTTTCATTTTTTAATCCATTTTAATAGACAAGGTTAAATAATATATTTATATATTTTGGACTTCTTTTTATTTATTATATATTTTTTTAAATCATTAAATTTTGATAAAATTTCCTTTTTTTAGTGCTTTTCTATACTTTCTTACTTCAACAAAAAACTACTTAACCTACTGATAATTGTTACGACAAATGGACAACACAAGAGACGTGACATATCATGTATTTAATACTACCAAATGGACTCTATAATTGGAGCAATCAACCAAAGTAAAATTCAAAGAGATTATAAATCATGTTTCTTTCCCTTTTGTCTCTAAGAATTTATATATAATGTGAAATACGTGGTATAGTTCCCTCATGGCCTCACCCATCATGTCTAACTACTTTATAAATGAGGTTTATAAAATTTAGAAGGTAGGGTGGAATTGAGATTTCTTGATGTAAATTAGAGAGACAAACATCATCACTATCTTTAAGAATCTCACTATTTAATGATTATAAATATCAAATCCTATTAATAATTGACCCACCTATAAACCAAATCAAAGCCTCCTACTCCCACCTCCTTTGCAAATATAACGTTATATATAAGATATATTAGATTTTTCAACCGTCTCAAGTAGTTGCAACTTAATCCTATCTTGGCTTCAAATGATGGCTGAGTAGAGATCTTTGGTTTTTAACATGTGCAAACATATTTACAATGTGCAATTTAGCCACCTCCACATTAAATCTACAAGTGGTAATTCATATCAAGGTTAGGAGCATGTGACCAAATATTGTATATAATTTTCTTCTTAAATTTTTGATATTTTAAATTTAATTTCAACTATGTTTATTTTATGATTTATATAATAATATTTATTTATATTTTATTAAAATATTAAAAAATTAACAGATTTAGTTTTTTAAAATAAAATTTAATTTTTTTCATAGCCCGCGTTGGGCGCAGACCTTGAAGTGCTAGTTATATATATTATGACAATACCCCCTTTCATAGAAGGGCAACACATGGCGTAGCCTTTTCGGGAGAGAGCGACACGTGGCATGCTCTAATTAAAGTCCTAAAATCTATTTATATCTTATCCACTCTCTTTTCTATATATTTTCCTAAAATCTCTCTAAGTAATCCATTGTATCAAATTAATCTAGAAAGAACTTTGAATGATCTAAACTCCTTTAATCTCATACAACTACAAAATTCACTCAAAATCCTCTAAAGATCCATAGTGGGGTGCATCTATCTACTAAAATAAAATAAAAAGTTTTAATCCAAATCTGACCCACGGTTCCATTGGTTGGACAAGGGATGGCCCACTTAATTAACCTTTATGAATCTTCTATATTAACAAAATTAAGATCGACCCACATATATTAAGTGAAATAATCTTTTAAGTGTCACTTTTTTGCAGCAATAGTATGAATGTTTTTTGGGTGACATCCTATTATGGGCCCATAATAAATTATTTGTAAATTGTGTCCACATGTAATAGAACTACAAAAGAATAAGAAAGGCAAATTTTGATGGCTTATATGGGTTGGCTCAGACTAGTAATGGGTGCACATTGGGTATATCAGGTTATTTCCTAAGTGGGTCAGATATGGGTTGGTCTTCTCTAACTAATTTAAAAGCATAAACTACTCAAAATAGTAAAATATTAAATGTTCCAAGATGGAAAAATGATATATACAAACTATATAAGAGGCAACCCAATGAACCTTCTTCAACCCAACGAACCTTCTTCAACACAACCCTGAGTAGGTTGGTTTGGTCAATGTTTTTTAAAGATCTAAAATGAGTACAGATTAAATCTTACTGTATTTATGAACTATTTGAATATCTATTTATAAAAGTTAAGTGTAAAAATATTTTTTCCATCAAAATGTTTAGTATTTTTTCAACATCTGAAATACTAAGAGACAAACCCAAATCAAACTCCTTTTCTTCTTTGTCTAATCCAAACCCATAAAATTTAGTTTCAAGCAGGGATCCAAGATGGTAATATCTAAATGCATTATATATCTTCTCTTCTCTCAATCCAAGGTTTAAAAGGATCTTTAATTTTGCAAGGTTGTGGGTCTTGATTTAATTGGAGCCATCCACAATAGGTAACTCTTCCTTCTTCTTCGTTAGGTATTGACCTTTTGTTTTTGTAAATCATGGGATTTATTGAGCCGAACTTAAGCATTTACATAGTTCAATATTCTTTTTTCGATTGAAGATGTCCCATTTTATTTGTAACTTAAACCCTTATTATAATTGAATTGTTGAAACACAACTAAGTCCCTTATAAAAAATAATAATATTGGATGCTCTAAAGTTCTCAAAGCTCCCCATCAAACAACCTTATGGATTCTTTATCACATTTCTGGTATGACTTTTTTTTTTCTTCTTTTATGATATACACTTTTAATTTAAATCCTTGGATGTGAAATTTGAACTTAAATTTGCAACAAGATCTAGACTCTACTTTAATCCATTAAAACCTTGGGAATTATACGATCACTATGATCAGAGTTCTTCTAACATTCTTTTCAAGTTCTCCACAGCAGCAGTTGAAGGAATGCAATGGACTTTGGTTGATGGTTGTTTTATGTCCTAGATTATAGTGTTCCATTTCAAAACAAAATATAGGCATTCTGTTTTTTGTGTTGGTGACATTTATTGTTTCGTTACTACTATCTAGACAAGCAATGGTTTTTTTTATTTTTACTTCTCTCTAATTTTACATGATTGTTTCTCTACATTTTCAAATAGTTATGGCTGAAATCAATGGTGGCATAGGTGTAAAAGATAGAGGATGGAGACATAATCATGGAGTCACTGTCAATGGAGGTTTGCTAACTGCTCTCTACAGCTATACTTATATGTTGGTAGATTGTAATTACCTATACATTTGTTTTTCTCTTTTCCTACTTTCTATTTAATTCTTAACACAACCATGATTTTTGTGTAATCTCCATCACAATATTTATGTCTTTTTTACTTAATGCAAGCAAACCCTCAAAAAATATGTTTATCGATTGGGATGTGTGAATTTGATGGATCCCAATATGTGACGTCAAGAAAATTTTTCATTGACCTCCACATCTCATACCATGATCTCTTTTTTTTCATACTGATTCTATATTTTCATTGTTGTTTGCTTTATTTTGTTTTGTTTTTATTTTTTGTATTTAAGTGGATTTGTGGTAAGAAGTATTTGGTAAAATCTTCATTTCTGGGATCAAGAAGTTCATGGATGCCTTGCTTCAAGCACATGTTAACATGATAGGATAGTTTGGAAGTAATTCTTGAGCTTAATTTCTATAAATATGAGCAGTAAGATTCATTGGTTAGGTTACTGCTTGCTATCCATCACTCTCATCTTAAAAAATAAAATGCCTACAAAATTAGTTTTTTATCTTTGATGAACTTCTTGATCGATCAAGGGACATGACCACAAAAACTTTGCATAGAGACATTGTAAAGGTGGGCCTCAGTGTGCAATGCAGACACGATCATTGAAACATATAACATTTATGTTTGCTCATTACCACATCTTATAATTATAGCAATTTTATAGTTTTTAAAACAAAGATTGTGCACAAGTATAAACCTTTCAATTATTTGTAAGCATGCATATGACTGTGTACTTTGTGGCGCACATAATAATAATGATACTAACGTGTTGTTACTTAATTTCTTTCTAAAAATTCTTTACACATGCATAAAATAATAATCCTAATCCTCTCACGACTTTTAAAACCCAATCCAAAAATGAATTTTTATTTATAGTTTTTAATTAATTTAAGCTTTCTTTAAAATTTTTGAAATCTTTCAGTCATTTTTTCTTTCTAAATTTCATATATTTATTGTTATTTTTATTTTGGTAGGCATTTTATTTCCTCTTTAATCCTCATCATAAATTTTGATTTTCCTAAAAAATCTCAAAGCAATTCCTTTCATGTAATCTCAGCATAATCTACAATTCATATCTTTATCATAGACAATCTCAAATTATCAAAGAATCCTTAAAATATAAATTTCCTATTTTAATTGATATATGTATATAAGTATATACAGTAATTCATATATGGAATGGGTCGTTAGGTCAGAAAAGTGAAGTCCAGAATTTGGATTCTAACCCAAATCTAACATTTATTTAAAAGGAGTTGGATTCTTCCAAGCCATAACGTAGTTGGTCAACCTTACTTGACCCAAATGACACTACAATACTTTTTTTGGATATCCATTTTGGATTGTTGTGTGGAAAATTGAAATTTAGGTTGGACATCAAGGTATGGGAAATTGGAATTTGAGTATGATGGGCTGAATTGAGCTATGGGTTGGCGTGAGTATGATGAATTGATTTGGATTTGAGGAGGCATGAATAGACTGGATAGGGTGGATTATGTAAGACTAAGTTAGATGTGACCAAGCTATTTAGGAACTGATCCCACACTAGTTTCCTCTCAATTTAGCTTTGTGAGTGGGCTTCATTGATGGGGTACATGTGATGCCACAATATGTGTCAAATATGTAAATCAATGAGTTAATTGCAGGCCCCATTTAGATGAAGTAGCCAATATATTATCTGGATTAGGCAATTATGACCATTGGATTTGACTATCTAAGCCCCGCTCGAGTAAGTTAATGCTTAAGCCCTAAAATTGATAGCTCTTCCCTCAATTAATCACTTAGAATGACACTACCATGAGGCAAGATTTCTAAAATCTCTCTCATTCTAAATCATGTCCCTTAAAACCTGAAACGACCAATAATTTGGATTAGCCCTAGCATAACAATTTTAAATTTAAGTTAATACTCTTACTCAATTTTAAATTTTACATAAACTAATCAATCTTTATCTCTTATCCTAAAATTTTTTAATTTTATACACAACATCTCTTGTAGTTAGATTGATACAACCTTTAGAAGGTGGACAATCATATTCATTTTTATTTTGACTCCACTCGTCATGAATGGGTGGGTGCTGAAATTCAATTTTTCCATGTAACAATGGGAAGAGAAAAAATAAGAAAAAAAAACAGAGAACAACCAGTTCATCGGCCTATAGGTTTTACATGAGAACATGAAGTATGGTATATGTATGAAGACCCCATCAAACAACTCACCATTAAGAGTAAGTGTAGTTTTGCTCTCTTTAAATACTAAAAGTTCTTATGGTTTATATATATATATATATTTGTTATAAATGTCAAGAAGATAGTTGTACTATTTTTTTCCTATTAATTATTTAATTTCTCTTTTCTCTCTATATCTCTCGAGGCCATAACATTACATTTTTTATAGGCATCAGTTTTAATATGCTAATACATATTAAGTAAGTGTGTCTTTCATATTAGAATATATATGATAATACAAATGGTATTTTATACTTAGTGTAGGACTAATACAAATTTTTTCTACCAATGAAGAGATTGAAAGTGTATCCCATCACTACAACAAAATGCATTATTGGCTACGGCTTTGCCCATGCAAGCCCATTTTGTGTGGCTAAAAGTCATCTTTTGCTTACGAAAATGAATCTACGTAGGCAAAAGCCACAATTATCTCCTATTTTTGGCGACGCAAGATATTTTCATAGGCAAAAATAGTCTGGATTCTTTCCAAACTAAGAGGCAAAGTTTTATCCACGAAGAAATATCATTTGGCGACATGTCATTTTGTAAGCAAAGTGAAAAACATTTGGCCACGCATATATTTGCATAGAGAAAAACTAAGACTTTTGGCCACACATAGTCTTTTGTAGGCAATATCCTTTGGCAACACAGTATTTTGTAGGCAACGTGAAAAACCTTTAGCAACACATATATTTGCGTAGAGAAAAGTCAAGACTTTCGGCTACGCATGGTTTTCCGTGGACAATATCCTTTGGTGACGCAATATTTTATAGGCAAAGTGAAAAACCTTTAGCCACGCATATATTTTCATAAGGAAAAGCCAAGACTTTCGGCTACGCATGGTGTTCCGTGGCCAATATCCTTTGGCGACACGGTATTTTATAGGCAAAGTGAAAAACCTTTGGCCACAAATATATTTTCGTAGGGAAAGGCCAAAATTTTCGGCCACGCATGGTTTTCCATGGGCAATATCCTTTTGCGACGCTGTATTTTATAGGCAAAATAAAAAACCTTTGGCCACGATTATTTTTGCATAAGGAAAGGCCAAGACTTTTGACCACGCATTGTTTTCTATGGGCGAATCCAAATATTTTCGTTTCCATTCTTTTTTTTTTTTAATGAAACTATTCCCATGCCCTCCTCTTCTTTTTGTTTTTTTTTTTATAAATACTATTGGGTTATGTAGATGTTTTTGCTAAAATCGTGCTTTTAAAATAAAAGCCTTGTTTTTTTTTTTTGTGCTATACTATTTTATTTAAAAAGTCATTTATATGAGAGAAAGAACTTTGGTGTGAGGATATTTTGGTGCCATGTAGTTGGATGGTGTAAACTTGATGGGCTCCTAAGTCCTAAATGAAAACTATTGGAGAAAACTGGACACTTGCACGTCGCTTTAAATACAAAGGCCCCATAAAGCAAAAGCCGATGTACAAGGTGCAGATGTACAGTAGACCATGGCTAGGTCATGGATAGTTGTCCACCCTCGTACATCTTCAAAAATTAAAATATGGGCCCACATTCATAGAATTTATAATGTAGGTTCTCCTTTTGTGATTGTAACTACGTGAAGCACATTTAGAAATTACAAAGTAGAATCACATTTTCGTAATTTTGTACATACGACCCACATTTAGAAATTATAATGTAGTGCGTACCTTTGGAAATTATAATAGATTATAATGTGCGGCTATCCAATTTGTTGAATGTGAACACGAGATGAACTTTAAAAATTACATAGTAACCACCTTTAAAAATTAGACATGGGGTCATATTCATAAGAATTACAATATGACTTCACCTTTTGTTATTTTTTGAAAGATTAAAAATTTTTTTGAAAGATTATTTTTTTAAAGATTAATTTTTTTAAAGTTTAAACATTTTTTTTGAAAGATTTCTTTAAGATTAAGTATTTTAGTAAAATATTAAATATTTTCTTAAAAGATTAAATATATTTTTTGAAAGATTAGATATTTTTTTGAAAGATTAAAATTTTTTTTTGAAAGATTAAATATTCTTTTTGATAGATCAGATTTTTTTTTGAAAGATTAGATTTTTTTTTTTGAAAGATTAAATGTTTTTTAAAGATTATAAATGTTTAAAAGACTAAAAAAAATTTTGAAATATAATATTTTTTTAACCATATAACCTACATTTAAAAATAAGAAGATAGGGCTCACACCCAAAGGATTTATAATGTGGTCCCACTATTATAGAAAAATTAAAAATTATAAAATGAGCCAACCTTTTGTGATTGTTAACAAGTGACTCGCTTTAGAAATTTGGTAGTAGAGTCACTTTGAGGTAAGTAGAAAACAACTATGCAAACAAGTTGTTTTTTCAAAAAAGTTATAGTTTTTTTCATTCTGAGTTTTTTATGCCTAATGGGTTAAAATCTTGAAATTCCTTTCTACGGGACCAAAATAAAAAATGGTTATTTACATATATCAAATATTTTTTCTTCAGACTTATCTTTTGAAAACATGGGAACATCCGAATGACATAATACCGAACACACCGTATCCCCCTGGAGATGAGGGTGTTGCCTTGGTGAGAAAATGACTGTACTCGCAAGAAAGTGCAAATCATGGGAGAAAAAGAGTTTTCCCACATTTATGGGTTTTTCTCATTTCTTGCAACAGCTTCAGATCGTCCAGCTGTGGCCAAAATTGCCATTAAGTGGTTATTGCACATGCAGAGGCGGACCCAAGAATCTTTCTTTGGATTTTGGTGTTGTTGTGGGGTGGGGGGCACAAATAAAAAATAAATCTTGTTTTCAAACTATGTAGCGGTTTTTCTTCTTTTTTTTTCTTTTTTTTTTGTTGGGGGTATATGTAAAAAGAAAGGGGTTTTTCAAATTTTGGGGGGACATGTCGCAGGCTGGACCCCACCCCACTCACCCCCCGGCAACCACAAGTTCCACCCATGTGCAGGTTCGCGTTTGTGCAGTTGAAGTTTGTAGAGGCCGCCCGGGAGTTTTTCCACTGAAGGTACTTTAGCGAGGCTGACGTTAGTACCAGAGAGGCATTATCCAAATGAGAAAGTTTGTTGCGATATTGACAGTAGCACCTAAGACAGAACTCAGCCAGAGATGGGTGGTGACACAGGCTTCTTAAAAGAGAAAATGTCCTGGTACCTCGGCCTCCTCCTCCCTTCTTTGAAGTTTCGGGGGAAAGCCTGCATACATGATTTCACTCGTCTAATAAGATGGATAGTGCCACCAGTTGGCTTATAGTGCCACCAGTTGGCTTACAACTATAACATTCCTTACAAGATTTACATTGTGCCTTTTCCACTGATTTCTAATGGGATTAGTAACCTCTAAAACATCAAAGTAATCCCAAATTCCAAAAATTCTTTTTTGCTTTTTACCAATTGTACATTGATCAGTTTGGAATACATTTAGAGCATTGCTTTTTACATTTTTTTTGTTATGCATCCGAATGTTCTTCTTACTCAATATCATTTAAGTTAAAGTCCAAGTTGAAATTTTCTGAAGGTCTAGCCCTTTCTCAAAATTATAGTTTAAAAATAAACAAGAAGAAGTTATTATAAATATTGTGTTTGTTGTGATAATTTAGATAAGAAAAGGGAGAAGGTGAGACCTTTTGTATAGTATTAATATGTATATGCTAATTAAAAACTGAAATTTAAATTAATAAATACCTTAAGAGCTTAGACAGAGCGAGAAATCTTTTAGCAAATCACCTCTAGGCTCTAGATTAAGAGATGTAAATTGAGCTTACAAAACTTAGGGAGAGATTAGAAAGCTTTAGTGTGTTGATAAATGAGGGAAGAGGAGATGTTTATAAATTTACAAAAGGGTGAAATGACACAAAATGCCCCTCATTTGACTGTTATTTGGTGGGGAGGGTAATCTTGGTAAAAGGGTTAAAGGGTGAAAAAGAACAAACAAAGCCCCCCTAACCCCCCTAACCATGTTTTGTCTATTGTGGGGAGGGGTGGGGGTAAAAAGGTCAAAACACCCAATAGCCATATTAGGGGGAGGGGTGGGGGTAAAAGGGTCAAAATTGTGGGTTGGGTAGTGCCGGTCTTAGGTGGCCCACCCATATTTACATGCTTATCCCATACCCAAGTGAACCAACATGGTAATTCAAGGTCTCGGCCGACTCTTTTAATGAATGGTTGGGGTTTAAGACATTATTTTTGGCCCAATAAATAAATGGGTTGTGTTCAAATTAAGCCCAGAGATATTAACCTAACATGAACTTGCCCATACAAGATTAAATACTTTGTCTTCCCATTGCATTGGACTAGGAAGGGACAGATCATCGGACTAATATTAGTGCTTGCACTGTAATAGGCTTTTTTGGTAAACAAGAAAATTCAAGGGAAGAAAAACAACGAGGAGACAAACACTGTGTACAAAAGCAATTTCGCCCCAGACAAGAGGAATCTTGCATCAGCGGTTGTATTCCCGACTCTTTTTCTTAATAAATCGGTTACCACTAAAAAATAAAATTGATAATAGCCTAACATGAACCTGACCCACTTGACCCCTAAGAACAGCCTCTAAATCACTGATTCAGATAGCTCAAAACCACATCCACTGGTGTCTTCCACTCCAATTAGGTCCACCATAATTTATTTATTTTTTTTGGTAAGTTTTTTTTTTTGGAAGGCCCAACATAAATTGATCACGTATACAACACATGAAATAGATAGATATGATCCACTTCTAGAAATTTCTGTACTTAAATTATGCGTCTAGGTTTGATCAATCTAACAACGGATCCACCTCTAATGACTGTCAAACAGAGTCTCTAGATTTAAGTGGGCCCCCCTAATTGATTTAGGCAAGGTAATGAGAACACAGTACAGGTAAATAAAACATAGACATGGTTCATACGCGTAAAGTTATTAGACTTTGCACATGCATGATACATAAACACAATTTACACATGCAAAATAATAAAAACTCATATATACTCAAAACCTGAACCTCCCGATAGGAACAGGCACCCCTTGCCACTGAGGTAAGGAGCCCTTTATCATAAACTCATTGTACATGGCGTACACGTACAGACTGAAAGCCCAGCGCTGGTCAGACAATCTCATTCACCGTCCCAAATCAAAACGATATCATAGGAATGGTTAAGATTTGCCGATCACCACTAGCCTAAAATTAAAAGATTATGGCTAAAAACTTAGGACCACTAAATCAAGACCATTCTTGAGATGGGGTACGGTATGGGGCATGTATTTGTCATCACATGAAATGTTCACTCTAAAAGTAGTCACCACTCACCGCAACGTATCTATCACGTTTTATTATCGTGCAGTCGACGTTCATCCTTTGCATTTAAATCCCAGTACGAGGAAGTCCCAAAATCTCTCAGCAGAAGAATTCGACCCACCGAAACGACTTTCTCTTCTCAAACTCACCAGATTTGTTTGCTAACCTAAACTTCCTACCTAACTTTCTTTCCCTCTGATCCAAGTAAGAAAAATGTAGCAGCAAGAAGTCTTTCCAAGAACAGCCAAACAGCTCCAGAAGCAGATTTTATCACGAGGAAGTGTGGAAAATCGGTGGGTAAGTTCTGTTATAAGGATTTCATATGGTTTTTCTTGGTTTCTTCATGGATTTCCATCCTTGTTTTTTGAGTTTTTTGTGTATTGTTTGAAAGATAGGAACGGATCGGGGAAGGTGAAGAGCATGAAGCGGTTTCCGAGCGTTTTTGGGAAGGGATCGGGTATTCATGGGCTTATATCGGACAAAATGTACCGGGGATTGAATAAAGCGGCTGCAAAAGCTGTTACGATGGTGTTTCTGGTCGTCCTTCTTATCAGTGCCTACATTTCGGCCCGTTGGAGTGATGTAAGTGTTCTTTCCAGTAGAACTCAGCTCGGCGTTTTTTTAAATATATTTTTATATTGAATTTTATATTTTATATGTGTGTGTGGAATATAATGTTTAATTTTACTTGCATTTTATAAATATACTTAAATAAGTTTTTTATAATAATAAATACATTATTATTATAATAATAAGTAAGGGGAGCGGCGGGTTCCATTAAAAAAACATTGTTTATTGTAATAATAGGGAAAAATAAAGAGAAGGTCAAACTTGGCTTGGCTTGTCTCATTTATGATCAAGATTTCGAGTTTTAAATGCTTGATTCTAAATAATGTTGTGGATATTTCTTCAGCTCACCTTGTTTCCATCTTTAGGTGGGAGAGAGATTTCAACTTCATTAGTTTTAAAGGAGGATCCAAGATTGGTTGGTTTTGAAGAATATGTAAGTTTAAAACAATAAATCTATAAGATTTCACACGTCACTCCAATTCAAGTTGAAACCTCATATTAGATTTGACCATTTAAAATGCACACATTATTGGCCTCTTTTATTTTTGTTGATAGAGTCAAATGTCGCCTAAAGCTAAAACAAGGTGAAAGTGGGTCTGATGTAGATTTCAAATGACAGGATCCTACTTTATTATAATTTTATCGTAGCTCATTTAATTACTTTTACATAGTGGCCAAAAGGTAAAGAATGAATATTGAGCCACCACCCTAGATATTGAAATCTTAGGAAAATAATGGTTATGCTTGCATCTACATCTCAACTTTGCAATCCTTCATCCTTCATTAATAATGCTTGTTAGAGCTCATGTGACCAAGTGATTATATATATATAGAAATATTTCTTTAATTTCCTTATGAACAAATAGGCCTTAAGTCATTTTTATATAACATCGTAAAAAAGGAAACTCATGTTTCATCTTCCATAAAAACAGAAGCACGAGGGGAAGGGGAGGTCAGATTTAGAAGCCTCTCTTAGGAAGTAAAAGTGCGTAGAAAGGTACATGCACATATATACATATATACATATATATATATATGTATTTGGAGATTAACATCACTCCAAATGAGAAAAAAAAGGCCTAGATACCCGTGAATATGATATATACTGCATAAATATGCTTTTGAATTCAAATTCATCGGTAACTGTTAAATGTGTATTTAAAACCATGGGGAGGATAATACATAAACAAGTAGGGGCGGACCCAGCTACATGGGTTTAGGGCCTGAATCCCCCACCCATACCTGCAAATATGTCAAAATTTTTAAAAAACTCCTTTCAAATTGTTAAAATTTATATGAGTTTTTTTCATATTTGCCCCTTTCCCCAATATATATTTTTTTTAAAATAGAGCCCCTTAATTTCCTGGTCCACCCCTATTAACAATACCAACGTTAGAAAAACTACTGCCTCGATTATTCATAAAAGAAACTAATAAAAAATGATAACGCAAATTGTGAAAAAAGAAGCCCTAACCAAGAGCATTGCAAACAAGACCAAAACGAGGTGACATGGGGTCACCGAACATCACAAGCCACACTGTGACTTCACTTTATTCATCGGATTCAACTGAACGGCACTGGACCGCTTCATAGGCCTGCAACTCGTGAGCTCCAAACGTTATAAATCTTAAAGCCCTTTTATTCTCTTTATTCTGATTCTCTTTACTCTGAGTGTTAAGAATTACTCTGTGCGAATCTTTGGAAATTTATGGTGGGGGCTCACATCTGAAATTCAACCAAATAAGAAATCACTCTGCATCCACCTTGTTTGGTACCATGTGAGCTGGATTCTGCCAATCCATGATTGAGGCTCCACGTATCAAGCGAATGGAGGATATGGAAGGATCCATATGGGACCAATGCGGATATCAAAATTGTTAGTCAATTTGATGCTTCTTATCCCTTGATCCATGGGTTATAATTTTGTTAATTCAAATAAAAATAAAAAATAAAAAATTTACCTTCAATCCAGTGATCCAATCTTAATGTTTCAGGTGCAGACCAATGAAAACTGTGATACATTGGGGAGGGGGGGTGGTTGGTTTTGGATGGCTCAAATTGGATTGGTGATCAGGTGAGCCCCATTTGGTGGTGTGCACAGTATGAGATGTGCACAGGATCATTATATATGTACACACACTAATGGACAAAACATCCTTGTACCCTGCGGGGCACCCCTGCAACATTGCATGTTCTTTCTTTAGTTGTCAAATTGTCGTGTACCTTAACCATCTACTTAAAAAGCCTTTGGGCTACCGAGACAAAAATAAAACCTTGCAAGCCTAAAAAAGCCGAGTAGTTTACAACAAGAGCTCAGCATTCTTATCATCATTCATCATCTTCCTCTTTTGTTCATTTTCATTTTCCTCACTGTTTCCGTTTGTTCTTCCGAGTGCCGGCCCAAGCAGATCTTGTCCAACCCGAAATCTGGCAACAGGTAAAAAAGATAGGCTCAAGTCCATTAAATTAACAGTTTAACAGACTTGGTGATGTTAAATGTTTCGTTCTGAGCTGGGCCTTCTATTAAGGCCTGTGATCGTCACCCAACCACTTAGCTATTAAGCCAGAGCATTAGATGGGCTTAACAGTTACATCCTCATGACAGTGATGGGCTTGGGCCTTGTCTTAGCCCACCCACCGTGCATACAGCATAGCTACTAATTGACAATGACATACTAATGATGGGGCCATGCTCTACTCCCTTTTTTTTTTTGCCCAATCTAAACTGTTCAACAAAACATTATTCTTGATGATTGATGCTGTTGGATGACTAACTCAACCTAAAGGGCCCATTTGTTAATTTAACTAGTAGAGTGAAGTAAAGTGAATGATAATTTTAAAAGATAAAAAAATAAGAGGGGTTAAATCAATCTAATGATTAGATTTTGTTTTTTAATGGAAAGAGAATGTAACTTTTTAACTTTTTTTTTGTTAAAAGTAGATATTTTTTGTTTGTTAGTAGGATGAAAAGGTAACTTTTTGACTTTTTTATGTAAAAAGGTAAAAGAATTTTTTTGAATGTGGTATTTTGATTTGACTTTTTTGAATTGTTGTGTGGTGAAATGAAAAATGACTTTAACTTTACAATGATGGAAAATTAACAAATGGGCCCAAAAGGGTAATGCGTCATGTCAGCCGAAAAATTGGACTGATCTTGATCAAATTGGTAAGGTGGCCGATCATTTCCTCGGTATTTAAATCATAGAAATTCATGGTGATTTAAGGTCTAATAAGAAATGATAGTGATGAGGAGTGCGGTATAAAAGGTGGAGCCGTAGATGGAACCTTCACTTTCTTAAAATTTAATTTACAAATTTAATGGTTAGATAATTATTTTCTAACAAAGGATGCTATTTTAAGATCTTTTCCTTTTGTTTCTTCAGTTTTAGTCCATCTTCTTAACATCCTTACTTAGCTAACACAATGGTGCGAGTTTGATTCAATTAATGACTTGGCTCAAGCTATAGCTTAGCTTGGTTCCATTAACATTTTATAGAGTGCAAGCTCGACCTCAACTTCTTTATTTGAGCTCGGTAAATTATACACAAGCCAATCCCAAGCCCAAGCTTGAGCCCAGCTCGTTTGGATCCCATACAAAAGATGGGCCCCTTACTTCATGATTTCTAAAGTATGGTACTTTAATTGTTGCTAAATAGATCGAATCTGTTCACATGATGAATGGTCCACATTTTAATTTGACTGGGCATATCATCAAGTTAATTGAACTGTATTTTAAAACTATTCTCATATCAAGCTCCATTTTATTTTACAGGATATTTTTATAGGCGGAAACAGTACTAAACACTTTGTTCTCAAAAAGTCCCCACGGAAACCTCAAAATCCCCTCCTCTGTCTATCTGATAACCAGACTCAAACCTGTCCACTCAAAAGCCCGATCCCAACCGTCCAAATCTTAGATGATGTGAAATCCCCATCCTGCCCCGACTACTTCCGCTGGATCCACGAAGATCTACGGCCCTGGAAGGCCATGGGGATCTCCAAGGAGATGGTGGAGAGGGCAAAACCGACCGCCAATTTTCGGCTTGTGGTCTTGAATGGGACTGCTTATGTGGAGAAGTTCCGGCCTGCGATCCAGACCCGAGACGTCTTCACCTTGTGGGGTATTTTGCAGCTGCTGAGGTTGTATCCGGGTCGGGTGCCGGATCTTGAGCTGATGTTTGACTGCTTTGACCGGCCTGTTGTGAGGTCACGTGACTACAGGAGAAGGAACTCGTCGGGCCCACCTCCCTTGTTTCGATACTGTGGGGACAAGGGTACACTGGACATTGTTTTTCCGGATTGGTCCTTCTGGGGTTGGTAAAATAGCATTGACTCCTCATTCCTTTTTGTGCAAGTTTTGAAGTGGGTGTTCATGAGGCGGGGTTGGACTGGTCCAATTGTGGCAAATTTAGCCTTCTGGCATAATATTCAGGTTAGGATCCCAGCCCACTGGCCAGAAACTAAGATCCAGCCATCAAAGTGCACAGTAATATGTATGCACCATTTATGCCTGGTCATTCAATAATACAGGTAGAAACTAGGTCTGGATAGCCCACAAGTTTAAAAATAGAGACAAAATCAAGCCCAATGCAACCTGAGCTCAGGATTGGGCTGGGTTGGCGCATTGCACGCCCCTGCTGTCACCTTGGCAAGTCATCATTTATGCAAAATGTTCTCCTTTGAGTGGACTGCATGTTCAGCCAATTTATTTGGAGCCCACTTAGGCTGACCTCTAATCTGTGCAGCCCCTTTGATATTCTTATTATCCTATGATTTGGCATCTGACATGATTTTACACTTACTAAACCTTCAGTCACCAATATATGGAATCTTAAAAAAATATACGGTTAAGATTCTGTTCGACTTTTAAAGTTGTTAAATAAAGGGTAGGATAAACCAATGGGCTTCTGTTTTTTTTTTTTTTTTTTTTGGGTCCCTTGTCACAAGGAGCTTTTCCTTCTGCCCTCTCCCATTGATAATACATTCATCTAAAAGGGCCCAATGGTCTGAGCAATATGTTGTTTGCCCATTGGAGAACATTGCACTTAGAAACATTTATTTGATTGTCCATTTGAAAGTCTTGTTGTTAGTTTTTTAGATTTCTTGCATTGAGGAAAGTCTGTGGCAGCCATTCACTCTTTAGGTTTCTTGCACAGAAAAATTTCACAGGTAAGAACTAGGAGAATCATGACATCAGTAAAGACTTGAATGAAAGAGAAAAAACTTAGCTGAGTAGGTTTGGAAGTAAAGTACTCAAAGCCAACTCCAAATAGATGGGATGAGCTACACTCTCTTGTGGTTTTCAGCAATGATGATGGTGAATGGTGATTGTGACAACAATGAATATAATTGATATCAATTGCAGGGATATTGGAATAGTGGATCTTAAAGGCATTGATATCAGACACTACTAAATTTCACATTGGAATCTGATACTGTTTATATTAAAAGAACATGAAGGGTGTCTTGAGAGTTTATGAATACTCTGGAACTACTGATAAATGACATTGCCAGTGTGATATTCAAGGTTGTCACCATCCAAGCCCAAATCTGGCAACAGGGTGAGTTTGATGCAACAATTTGCATTTATGAAAGACTGTCCAACCTCATGATTTTGATGGAATGTGTATAAAACTTCTGATATATGTAGATTGTGATCAAGCAAATTTTAATGCCGTTTTACGTGATTGATTAATATACCCCTTGCTTCCTTTTTTTGTTAAGGAGGACTCGATCCTCGGTTTGATGGCCTTAATGTAAAGGAAAGAAAATAAAGAATAAGAAATAATTAGATTTATAAAAAAAAAAAAAAAAAAGAACTGTGCACATTTAAGGGCATGTTTTATATTTGGGTCTGGACACATGATACTCTTGCTCATCTGGGTTCATGTAGATTGGCTGAAAATACCCCTACAAGATTTTACAAGTATGTGTATCTTTTCAGGGCTGAGATCAACATTTCTCCTTGGCACTTGCTGCTTAAGGATTTGAAAGAGGGCAATGAGAGGATTAAATGGATGGACAGAGAGCCCTATGCTTACTGGAAGGGGAACCCAACAGTGGCTCCAACTAGGCTTGACCTTCTCAAATGTAACGTTTCCGAGATGCAGGAATGGAATGCTCGCCTGTACGTGCAGGTAAGTGTCCTTGAAATCAGAGTGTTGGTTTTGTATTTTCTTTATTTTCACTAATAAATGTTAAAATTCTCATTCCATTAGAAAGAGAGGAATATAGTGTATATAAACCTGGGCTACTGGGCTAATCCAATGCTTATCATCTTAATGGATCACTTCTCATGCAACAAGATCTAAGTACATACATATCCACATACATATATAATACTTAAACTAATGCTAATAAAGTGTATCCATAGGATTGGATAAGTGAATCTCAGCAAGGATTTAGACAGTCTGATCTAGCAAGCCAGTGTATTCACAGGTACTACATATGCATATCAGCTTGTTTCTCAATTTTAGTTCTTTATAGTTGCTTTCTTCTTTTTTCTGTACTTAACAGTAGATGTGTTGTAATTTGCATGTTAGGTATAAGATTTATATTGAAGGGTGGGCATGGTCCGTCAGCGAAAAATACATTCTAGCTTGTAATTCTCCTACTTTGATAGTGAAGCCTCAATATTATGACTTCTTTGCAAGGGGTCTTATGCCAATGCACCATTATTGGCCGATAAGGGATGACAAGAAGTGCCAATCTATCAAATTCGCTGTTGACTGGGGCAACAACCACAAAGAGAAGGTGAACCTAGCTCCCTTAGTTATTCTTACTTTGTGGATGATTTAACTTTGCATATTTGCATTAGTATTGCGGCCATTGCCTTTGTGAGCTTGGTTTTCAACTTAAAACTATAAAGTCGTGCTCTCAGACAGTCCATAAAATGTTCTAACATTCCTCATTAATTACCTAAGATTATAAACAATCTCCTCTTCTCCTACTTGATCGCTTTACTTTCTAATGAATATGGAAAATAGAATTGACCTAGGTGGACCATCTTTGGGGTTGGAATTTTCACTTGCATTAGTCTTGTAGAAGGGCTGTGTGTGATTTTCAAATCCCCACCATCTACCAGCGAGGACCCCTAAATTAAGGACAGGGACCAAGAACTCTGTAGGGGATTGAAACCTTATCTTTCGGGGCATTTCATGGATAAGCGATGGATCGCAAAACATCCTCCATTGAATATTCTATCCATCATAATGTATTTGCCCTATTGAAATTGAGTAGTTAGCTTTATTATCCTTTGAACACATAATCATAATACAACTACCAAGTGGCTAGGATTATTTTATGCTTGGTTTCCTTGTAACATAGCCCACTCAACGTGACCCAGCACCATCTGCAGTTCACCGGAAGGTGGGTCTCACCTGCTGAAATTTTGAGTTAGGCTTTTGTTTTAGTGAAGAGATCCAGTGTGTCTTCCTGATCCCTCAATATGATGCGAGTTGCATCATGGATCACAAAGACATCTTGCATTCAGGACCACTTCACCTTCAAGTCTTTACATTTTTGTTCTTGTACTTCCTACTCACCAGGCACAAGATATGGGAAAGGCAGCAAGCAGTTTCATTCAAGATGAGCTGAAGATGGATTATGTGTATGACTACATGTTTCACCTTCTAAATGAATATGCTAAGCTCTTAAGATATAAGCCTACAAAACCTCAGAATGCAGTTGAGCTCTGTTTGGAATCCATGGCTTGCCCTGCAAAAGGGTTAGAGAAGAAGTTCATGGTGGAATCTATGGTAAAAGCTCCAAAAGAGTCAAGCCCATGCACTTTGCCTCCCCGATTTAGTCCTTCAACTCTTCGAGGATTGCTTAAAAGGAAAGAAGATTCAATAAAACAAGTGGAGGTTTGGGAAAACGAGGCATTGGAGAGCCAAAACAGCAAGAATTAGATTTTGTGAGGAGAGGTTGTAATCTAGTTAAAGTGATTAGCTGCAATAAGAATTTTATGTAATGTAGAAATCCAATAAAATTATGGATCTTTTTGAATTGATCCCCGTTATGTCAAACAAATTCACGATTAAGGTATTGATGACCATATCTAGATGCACATAGTACAGGTGCACATTGTGCATGTAGGGATGTAAGGTATGCTTCCAGTGTAAAAGGAAATAGATGTCAACAGAATTTTGGCTAACATTTTCTAAAACCATTCCTCTGCTTTTCTTAAAACTAGCGACATGCAACTGCATTGCTAGTGTCCAGGAAATCACAAAACATCCAATTTGTGCGCTCTGAATAGTTACCAAGTTTGAAGCATGTGAACTCTTATACCAGGCCCACCTACATGCATGTCAATCTGGCCAAGGGTCATTCCTGGGTGCGTTCGAAGCTCCTTATATGGATTAATAGTGGGCTAGATAGGGGTACCGCCAATGGTCATAATCAATAATCATATCTCTAAAGGCTCCAAAATTAAAACACTGTTATGACATACTTTATTTTCTATAAGAAGGTGAAAAATAATATTTAAAAGAGGAAGAACAGAAGTGGAAAGAATTATTTACTAGCGGTGATGATGGGGTGTGGAGCCCAAGCTTGATTAGAGCACGGCCAACGTTGTGCTGGATTTGGTTTTACATTAGGCCCATGGGCTGTGCCAACCTAACAACTTGGCCCAGTTGTTAAATGTGACATGTTTGTGCCAATATATGCTAGAGATCCCAGTCTAACATGCCTCATTTAATACAACTGATGTATATTTAGCACATGGGCTGTGTTTGTAGTGGCTTTCAAGCCTTTGGGCTGGAATGGGGCCTGAATCGTAAATAAATGGGTCCAGTTTCAAAACCTCCAGCCTTGCTCAAGAACACCCCCTAACATATACCAGTGAGGGAGAGATTATAATAAACCCGTAAAATCGAAAATAGGCCATCAACTGTGCCCTCTCATGAGGATATGCAGTGCGGCTCTCCAATCCCTCACAACATGAGAGCTTTTTTTATTTTCTTAGAAAGCCTGCGGGCTATGCTTGGACAATATTAGGCCCAGCAGAGTTCGGCCCTCATATTTTTCTTTTATACATACATCCGATAAATATATTTTAATTATTAAAATACCCTAATTTTATGCCCAACACTAGACCTTTCCCACAGCTGAAACAGTTGCACTATTCTAATTTTATTGTTGCATATCAATAATAATTGATCTAGTGGGTTCTTATGTTTAATTTGGCCTATGCGCATGTGATTCTTTTAAGGTCCTTAATGGTAATGTGTGTGTGTGTGTGTTTGTTGTTGTGTGGGGGGGGGGGGGGGGGGGGGGGTGTGCATTTGTGATGTTTGTAGGCAATAATGATAAACATCAACCATTCAATGAAGCATTCACCATGAAAATAAAAATCGCTCACCTCAACACAAGAATTTATAGTGGTTCGAACAAGGTGCTTACATCCACTCGTGGCTTGTCCCTCTACACCTCACTGTTATTCCATTAAGCAAATATTTTTCAAAGCTAAGCAACAACCTTCACAACAACAAATGCTTTTTAAAGCTAAGCAATAATATTTACAATCAAACAAATACTTTTCAAGGCTTACTGATAAGTCCTCAAAACATACTTTTTTCAGGGTTATTTTCGGAAGTTTTATGGGCTTATTGAGCTAAGAGAGCTTCATTTAGTGTAATATCATGTTTTTATGCACTTTAAACTCATTGTAGTATTTTCTTGCCCAAATTGCTCTTAAATCACACATTTTTCATAAAATCATAAACCTGCTATTTTTGGAAAGCTCTATAAAAATTTATATTCTCATGAAATAAATCAATTTTTTTCATCATTAATTTATTCAATGAAAATCATGTACACTGATGTCATCACATGCTATCATTTCATGAAAGATGAGCCCACAATCATGCATTTGTAAATTAAAAGTAAAAAATTATCTTTTCACACGAATTTCACTTTTTGCTTGTAGGTAATTGGAGAAATGAGTCCCACAACGAAGGAAAAATATAAAGAAAATATTTTGGAAGAAAAGAAAGAAAGAAAAAGAGAGAAGAAGAATTTTAAAGAAATTACAAAAATTGGTTTTACGGGTCCCACGCATGAACATGTGTGACTTCACACATGTGGGACGGACATGTGGGTCCACCTTCTCTGTATATTTTAGATAATCTGAAGAAGATAACAAAGATTTAAAAAAATATTCAAAAAGTTTCAAAGAAAGAAGGTCATTGGTGGAGATCATTTGCATATGTAGAATAATCCAAATAAAATGGAAAGTGGTATAAAGAGTGGATTTACAAACCAAGATTTTCTCAAATAAATTGCTAACTTTTTGCTAACTTAGGTGTCAAGGAAGGTGTCTTTCCAAGAGAAGATTTCTACTCACTACAATTAAGAAAACAAGAAAAGAAGGAAAGAGCTCAAAAAAACATATAAATAACCCATCCCTTTAGCATTCCAACCCATGATAGAAAAGACCCCCCTCTCTAACCAAATTCCTTCACTCTCTCTATTTCTCTCCTCTCCATAGTTTCTCTCTCTTCAACAAGGCTCTCTTCAACTTAGAGCATGATCTAGAAGACAATCTTTCATCCTAGATGTAATGTTCTCTTTTTTCTAATTCATTATCCTTTATGTAAAGGACTTTGCATTCTAGTAAAAGTGACATTGTTTTTTTTTTTTTCATCTTTTTCTTTTTCTTACTATTATAGTGAGGTGCTTGATTTAGTTTTTGTCATTGTTATTTTAGGATTGACACCCAAAGAGCCTAAAAACATGATTCAAGCAAACTTTTACCTAATTTAAGAAAACAGTTTTTGAAACAAAACAACAAACACTTCCACACTTTTATTTTATTGTCCTTCCATACATTTAAATTTCTTTGTCCTACCACACATTTATTTTTATTGCACAATCCACACATTTAAATTCCTTGTTCTTCCACACATTTAGTTTCTTGCAATCTAAACATTTAAATTCCTGCACTTTTGTTATTTTTATTGTACATTTTAAGTTTTGTTTTTACATAGTTTATGGCTAAAGTTAGTGATCATTATATGCATTATCATATAGTGAAGTTCCTTACATAATTAAGTTGCTGAGAAATCTAATTTACAAAATTCAAAGAGAAGAAAAAAATCAAATTTGAAAAAAAAATATTGTTGAAATTCGAACTCCGGATACAAATTGTGCAATTTCTTCACAATTTTAACAAACTGCAAAAACAGTTTTCAACATAAAGTAAAAAGTGAGTAGAATAGTTAAATCATAATATTTTTCTTTGAAACTTAAGAAAATTGAAGTTTAGTATATAATCTTTCATTCTCCAGAATTTTAGACCAAATTAATTTCATGAAATGGGTTAACCATAAGCTTAAACTTTGCTGATCAATCAACTCTGATCAAAATTTCTACATAGAATTTTGCAAACTTATCATGTCCATACATTCATAACTTTTTCGTCTTAGATCCTTTTTTACTTTTTTTTTTTTTGGTTGGCTTCCTACATTAGTCTATTTTGAATTTCAACCATTAAACTTAGATTTATGATGCATGAGATTAGGTAAAATCATGCATAAAGATTGTACTAGCATACTAGTTTTTTATACTTAGAATTTTTTACATCTCATAGCATGTATTATATTACTAACTTCACTAACTTTCTAATTTTAATTTGTTTCTAGTTTTATATTTTTTATATTGGTTTAGATAGTTTTCAGAATTAAAGATCTTTCTAAACTTGCTTTATTTGAGAATTTTAAAAATTGAAAAGTTACTTAAGAGTTTGGAAATTTTAACTTTAAGAATCTAATTTTAGAAAATAGGTTTGTTTTCTTTTTTTTTTTTGTTGTTTGCTTTGTTACTAACTTTACTTTATTGGTTGTTGCTAATTTGAATTTTTTCTAACTTAGTCTTATTTAGTTTCTAATTTAGTTGGTAATTTTATTTTTAATAACTTTTTACTTTTGAAAGTTCTAACTTATGTTTTAGTTTTGCAGTAACTTTAATACTTTTAGCTAGAATTTTAGTTTTAAGCTTTTAGATTAGGAAGTTTTCTTTTATTTGGTTTGTAATTAATTCTTTTAATTAAAGTAGGATGGTTGTAATTTGTTAGTTTTTTTAAAGTAGGCTAGTTTTAGATTTTAATTAAGGTAGGTACAAGTTGGAAATACCGTAAACACATTGCTCCTTGTGGATTGACCTAGTTTCACAAGTTTTTATTATTACATTGCAGTTCTACACTTGGAACTCACGATCACTTACCAGTAACTTTTACAACATGTGTTTTTTCCTCTAAAATGTATCCAAGATACACTAAGAGATATACATTGAAATACAAGAGGATGCCTCTAAAATAGACAAATATGAAAGTCATAATCCGATCAATACACACATATAAGATAGAAGCAAAGATTATAGTCCAATATGAATGTGTATGAAAACTATCTTCAATTAAAGTGAAAATGATAGCTAATGAAAAGTAAGCCAAATAGATTGAAAAAACTAGAGCATTTTTGAGCTTTCAAAAGATATGAAATTAAGAAATGATTTGATTGAGGTAATAAATCAAACACATGGCATGCACAATTGCCAACTTAATGGATGACTAAAAATCAATGCACTTTAAGTTTATCAAAGTTTCAAAAACATGACATGTGATGAAAGAGCAATGTTGAATCCAAAACATACAATAGATAAAAAGTGATTTTCAAGTGTTGGAATGAAGAATATAAGATTCAATCTATTAAGGAAATATGCTATGAAAGATATCAAAAGTTACATCAAAGCATTATTGAAAACTGTTAAATTCATGAATTTGCACCGTTTATGCATCAATTTAGATAGAGTTGTGGATTTAATTAGGAGAAGGGAATCAATTTCCGTTTAATTTTCTTATTTCATGCATTTTTACCTTGGAATTGGAATCACTATATTTTTCACATATTTTCTACATTATTTAGCATTTCATGTAATTTTTCTTTGAAGAGTCCTAAGTAGAGTAAAACTTTGTCCGAATGGGTTCCACTTCAATGTGGCCGCATTAGCATTTTTATTAGTTGAATTAGAATGTGCAGGAAATGCAATTAGTAGAACCATTGAACCCTATGAAGGATTTTGAGAAGAGTCCTAGTTGCATTATGACTCTGACTTGAGACCCACATACACACATGTAAAGATTAATCAAAGGGGGTTCACTCATTATGTTAGCTGAAGAATCCTAACTGCAATAGAAGACCTCTTATAGGGCCCGCTATTCATGCAGGAGAGCTGTCCCACATGAGAGGACCCACATTAGTTACATATTTGAATTAGTGTGAATTATCTCTTCATTAATTCAAACAAGATAATTCTAATGATAGATAAAAGGTAAGGAGTTTGAATCAACAACAATTAATATTCTTTCAAATCCAGAAGTTCTGCAGAGATAGAGTCCATTACAATTCAAAATTTAATTCCTGTTTTCTCATGACAACCAATCTTAAATCAATCATAGCTTTCAATCCAAAATTCTGTGGAGATAAAATCCATTGCAAATCAAAAAAAAATTTTTAATTCCTTTTTTATCAAGACAACCTATCTTAAAACCGTCATAACTTTCAATTCGACCGTCAGATCAGTGCAATTTACCTATCATTGGAGAGCTCTTTCCTAGTAGCTGTCCGTGGAGCCCAATATTGCCCAAATCAGAGCCAAAATGAGAAAGTTGTTGGCCTGAAAAGTTTCATATACATTTTTAGGTGGATTTACAATTAAATCCACACTGTTGTTGCCACACATCTTGAGTGAGACCTTACCTAAAGAGAAGCCTTTACAGAGATAATCTTATCTCTATTTAACTTGGCCAACAAGTGATATCTGCTCAAGAGATAACCTTAATCCAAAAGGGTGTTCAGCTTCAATGAATTTGTAAGATAACCTGGAGAAATAAAAGGAGCATATGAGGAGGGATGGTTCCAGACTTCTCTCCTAATCCTTGGATATCTCCTCCCCTCTCTCCTCTTTCTCCTTTCTCATTTTCTCTCTCTAATAGTTGTAATTTAAGAATTATTTTTGGGCATCATGGAGCCTTGTTCCAAAAAGTAAGACTTAAAAGAGAGAGATTTGAGAGCTCCATTGCAATCATCTAGAGAATTTAATAAAGACTTTCCGAAGTTCTTTGCCATGAAGAAGTACACTTCCAGATCATAATGTCTTGATATAGTTGAGTAGCTAATTTGTTTTTTAATGCAATTTAATCTAATTATTTGATTGTCCCTTTGTTATTCATGCTTTATCATATTAATAAATCTGTCTTCATATTGATGACAAACCTCTGCTTATATTTCTATTGATTTCAATTTGATCATGTATGCTTGCATAATAGATTATGCTTAGGATTCAATCTCTTTGATAGTCTATGTTTGCTTGATATATGATGCTTAGATGTTTTTAATCTTTTTATGAGGTGAAGGAAGTTTCTGCTTTAATTTAAATTCTGAAAAACTTGTACTTTGTGATAAACAAATCATCCATATCAGAAAACATTGAATTGTTTATGAGAGGTAATTCGAGACAAATCCATTTAACTAATTGCATAAAAGCGGTTTATTTGTTTATTTGATGGATTCGTGATATTCCGATCTAATTTTATCAACATTCTTATTAATCTTCTGCATTTAGTTTTTAAACATTGTTGAGTTTCTGATTCACACAACACTCCAAAAAAAAAATTCAGGTTTTATTAATTAACTTGGAACAGATTCCTGTGGGATCAACCTATAACTGCCGCTGTCTCAATAAGACAACTATGCCGTTATAATTTTTAATAGATTAAAATAAATTCCACATTAGAAGCTGAAACACAAAACAAATTGAAAGCGATTTTCCTACGATGAAATCAAATAAACAAATATTCAACCAAGTATAGAAATCATGCTGTGAAAGTAAAATAAAAACTTTAGGCAAAGAAAGTTTAATTTAACTTGTGGGAATCATTTGAAAATCCTTTCTTCGGCTTTTCCTCTCTTTTTTCTTCTCTAAAATCCCCAAGTTAGAGCCCTTGGTGTGCTTTCTTTTCTTTCAAAAGTTCATCTCTCAAAAGCCTTGAAACTAACTTTATAAAAAAACTTTCAAAGTTACTATAACGAAAACACTATAGCAAATTTACTGTAGTTCTAATTTTCAGAAGTTGGAGTTTTTGAAATTATTGACAAAAAAAAAAGCTACTCCAAAGAGATTCAAATATTTCTTTAAATTAATACGAAGATAATCATTTTATCAAAATATGATTGAAAAATGCCTAAAATGATATGAAAATAAAATCACAAAAATGCATGAGAAATTCAAATTTAAAATTTAAAAACATATGTGAAAATCAAACTTAAAACATAAGGGCATATCCATTCAAATTGCAATACCACAAGATCCTTGACACTTAATAGCTGGGTTCATTTTATTTTAATTATTAGGTGTAATGGTTAGCCTCATATTCATATTCAAATCCACTAGCCCACCTCTAAAAGGGGCCATATATAACTTTAAAAATATAAGATGCTACAAATTCCAAATGGCATGTTAAATAAGAAGATATAATAACAAATTTTTTTTATCTCACTTTTCAATATATGACACATTTCTTTGTCTTATTATTGCACTGAGTTCTCAAGCTCGGATAAATAAAAGGATGAGGATTAAGGTTAAGAGAGTCACACTTGATGCCCAATGGCAATGTAAAAATAATTAAAAATTAATATTCTTTAATTCAAGCACTAGACTACAGGCTTTGCCAATTGCCCTAGCCCACAGGGGCCTAGGACCTGAAGGGCTTGAGGGCGGGGCTGGACAACCCCAGGCCCGGCCCACATGCCTTTCTCTCCCAAATCCCAAACCTAAAACTGTGTCTCTGAAAGAAGTGGAAGAATCACATCATAGACGGACAGCGATCGCATAGTCAGTCACTCCACAACCAAGTCAGGTAACTCTTCTTTCTCTCTCTATCTCTTGTATCTTCTTCATTCATTAACCCCTTCAAACCCTAACCCTAGAAGTCCTTCCATCAAATTCAAACCCTAACCGTAACCCTAGAAACACGTATGTATATCTCCTTTCCTTCCATCACTTTCATTCAATTCAATTCAATCCCTTCCTGCAAAAGGATCAGAAACACATATTCAGTTCCTTTCTTTTGCTTTGTAGTATTAATGGAAGTGCAAATTGATGTTTTAGCATTTGATTATTACTGATTTTGTAGGATGAATAGAGAAATCAGTATCTGGGTTGATTAATTCTTGTTTAGATAGTTATTGATGCTGTCTTCTTTGTGGGTAATTTTCAGACTTAGCATCCATTGGTTTATGTGCTTGAGATTACTGGAAATCCTCTGTGTGTATAGTGAGTGATGTTAGAATGGAAAAGGGGTTGAAGATAAATGTTGGGTTGGTTGTGAATTTATTCATTGTGTCCGCGTGATAGCGGATTGGTGGAAGTTGTATCTTTGTATTCTAAAGTTCAGAAGAGAAAAGGGTAGGAGGGGAATGATGAGTGGGTTGTGATTCTTTCTAGAAATTATATCCAAGTAACCATAGATTGCTGGTAATCCTCTGGGTGGTAATCTTTTTGCAAGGGGGAGAAAGGTAGAAAGAAATGTTGGGTGGATTGTATGGGGACCTCCCCCCGCCTTCATCTGCAGAGGAAGAGAGAAGCAACAATTCGGCGGTATGGTCGAGCAGTGCCAAAATGGCACCGTCCACCCTGCGCAAGCCAGCATCCGTCTTTGCTCCCCCTCCATCTGTCTTGAAAAACACACAAAGCAAACCGAAGACCCAGATCACATCCCAGGCGAAACCACTTAATTCTTCATCTGTGCTGCCATTGTCATTGCCTGATGATGGGGTGAGAAGCCCGGCATTTCAACCTGCACTGGTTGGAGTCAATTCGACGGTGACTGAGGAGTATGATCCAGCAAGGCCTAATGATTATGAGGAGTACAGGAAGGAGAGGAAGCGGCGGGCGATGGAGGCTGAGATGAAGAGGGAGCTCGAGAGGAGGCGGCAGGAAGAGGAAGAAAGAGAAAGGGAGCGGGAAGAGCAGAGACAACGGGAGGCTGCAGAGAGGGAGAAAGAGAAGGCAGCAGCACTGAACATTTCCGGTGAAGAAGCTTGGAAGAGGAGGGCAGCCATGAGTGGGAATGTTGGGGGTGTGGCTCCCAGATCACCTTCTCCACCGGGTAATGGAGATGGGTTTATCATTGGCAAGTCAGGTACAGTTGGGTTGGGTGTGGGTGCAGGTGGACAGATGACTGCAGCGCAGAGGATGATGGCGAAGATGGGTTGGAAGGAAGGGCAGGGGCTTGGGAAGCAGGAGCAGGGAATTACAACACCTCTGATGGCTAAGAAGACTGATAGACGGGCTGGGGTGATTGTGAATGCAAGTGAGTCTAAACCAGAGAAGAAACCGAAGAGCGTGAATCTGAATGGCCCTCCAACCCGTGTTTTGCTTCTTCGGAATATGGTATGTCCGTCGCTTCTTTCTGTAGAAAATTATTATATTTAAATGGCTTGAGAATGCCTGTACCTTTATTTACTCTGAAAGGTTTCTTATTCAAAGAGTATTTTCGTTTATCCCCAACACGTTTTATATTGCTATGATCATCAATGCAGACTACGGCTGATGTTTCCTTGAGCTACGGTTGTGCTTGTTCTTCCATAGCATTTGTTTTGTAATTCAGCATATTCAGTAGTAGTAAATAATCGTAGTTTATGATTAGATGCGTCAAGATTTTCTACGCTTGACCGTGGGTTTTGCCATCATTATACTGGTTGTGAGTATACCATGCAAAAGGTTTGCTTTATAACCGTTTGTTTGAAATTTGAATATAGTGGTTTGAAATAGGAGTTTTTTTTAATCTGAATATAATCCCATTTATGTGAAGAATTTTTATCTTTTATCATATTCTCTGATTGAGGATTGCCTAAAAACTAAAAACTAAAAAATCCTGTGCTCTTCAATCATTTATGAAGGTAGAAACACTAGATGCACAAGTTGGCATATCTAGTGACTAGTGAAACACAACTAGATATGCCAAGTTTTTATTTCATTTTCTTAAGATTTATTATGGGCCTCAGGACCGGGTAATAGTTTCCTTAAATGGGACAATGCTTTTACCATCATGCCACGGGCGTAGGCAATATAACGATTAATCCATAGTTCTTATGTTCTCTTCAACAAGGAGTCTATTTTAATGGTTTATTCTGATATGGGCTTTCATCCGACTCTCTTCTCTTTTCTTCCAACCCATCCCCACAAAAAGAAATATTCCTACTTCGCTGCTTAGAGATGTCTTGGTATTTAGTATTTACAACTGAAACGAGCTCAAATACTTGTTTGATGTTTATTTTGTTATAAAAAATATCACTGCATATCATCTTAATTGTTTGTTTATCTTGTAAAATGAGTTCAATTTGAAAGATTTTTTTTTTTTCACTTTTTGATTTTTTAGATCTAAAAGAAAACTTTTTAGGTAAAATGGTTCAATAGGGTTCTGAGTTCTAGAGGGATCTCATGAACATGGGCTCTGATCAAGTATGGAACCATGTAGGGCTATATCAGTTTATGTAGATGTCTAAATGCTACATGCACACTTGCATTTCATTCATAATTGTGATCCCCAAGTGTAGGGCCGTGATGCAATAATAATACCCTGTGAGTCCGGGGTCGATCCTCAGGGAGCAAATCACAATCGGTAATTTGCACCTTTTTAATGAGAAAATCTAATGCTAGCCCATCAAAATCTATATAACCAGCAACTAATATTCTGAAAAATTAATTAATTACAAAGTTTACACACCATAACAATTGATCCTAACTAAAAAGAACCTATATTATAAACTTAATCTAAAAGATATTGTTGCAACCACCAAAAATCAATTATAAACCCAATTTAAAGTAAAGAAAATTTGAAATAAATTGATCATTGCAATCTAAGGTTGAGGCTTTAGTTGCTTTCTAAGTACTTAAAATACAAATGACTTCATCCAATCCCTCCCATAAGGATGAGCCAATATGCGATTCCATATTGTTAATTAATTGAGAGGTGTCACACTCATCTAGGCTCCAACAATGTATTTTCAATAGCTAGAGGTCCCTAAAATGTGGTATATTCGGAGAAAATAGGGCATTAAAAGAAAATAAATAAAGAAAACAAATCAACAATATGAAAATCACAACATTTAATGAATTTATTCATTCATAGAATCAGGAGTATTTAATTACCTATAAAAGTGAGAGTAATAGGAGACAGATAGACTTTTTTCTAGTTAGAAAATAGGATCGATTGGCTTGTAAAGATTGCAAAGTTATCCCAGGAGAGAGTTTGACCATGCAACATAGGCTCATAGTTTTAGATATTTGCATTAGAAGTAGAAAGAGAGCCGTAGTAAACAAAATGGGCTCTAAAACAAGATGGAGAGATTTGAAGGGGGAAAGAGCAAATATATTTAAGGACAAAATGATTTAGAAGGGAGCATGGAATCTTGAAGGAGAAAATATAGTAATGTGGAATCAAATGGCTAATTGCATTAAGAAGGTTGCAATAGAGGTACTTGGAGAATCAAAAGGAAAGAGACATGTTAATAAAGAAACATGGTAGTGGAGTGTGGAGGTTTAGGAAGTTATTCAAGAGAAAAGACATTGTTATAAAGTTTGACAAGGGACTAAGAGTGGAAAATTTTGAGCTGTATAAGAAGACAAAAAAAGAAGTTAAGAAAGTAGTAAGTAATACAAAGTTCATAATATATAATGACCTTTATAATAGGTTGGTGATGCAGCCCAAGGGCTAGGGCTGCGTGGAGGTGTCGGAGCACGTGTCCAACGACACTTCGAATCGTCACGAAGACTTCAATACACACGAGGAAACACCTCTGGGAAAAAACCCAAATCTATTAATCAATCCAATCTGAGAAGTTCTTCTCTACAAAGCCATATATATAGTAAAACAATCTTAATAAGCAAAAAAAACCCTAGGCTAAAAATAGAAACTTTCCTAATGATAATAATAATAATCCTAATCTAATTAGAAGAGGGGCTGCTGGGGGCCTAGACTGCATCAGTTGGGAACAAGAGAAAGATATTTTCAAGCTTGCAAAAATAAGAGAAAAAAAAAGTAGGAACTTAGATTATGTCAAATGTATCAAGGACAATAAGAAAAATGTTCTGGTGAAGGACAATGATATTAAAGAAAGGTGGAAGGGATATTTTAGCAAACTTTTAAATGAAGAATATATGGTGGATACAAGAACTAGGGAGGATACTTCATTATTAGAACATATTTTTTTCTGTAGAATTAGAAGGGTGGAAGTGAAGGAAGCATTGAAGCGAATGAAGACAGAAAAGGCTACAAGCCCAAATGATATTCTGATAGAGGTGTGGAAATGTTTAGGAGAGGTTAGGGTGAGTTGGCTATGTAGACTCTTCAATAAGATACTTATGACAAAGAAATGTTGGATGAATGGAGAAGAAGCGTTGTAGTATCTATATATAAAAATAAATGAGATATACAAAATTGTACCAACTATCGAGGGATTAAACTTCTAAGTTATACTATGAAGTTATGGGAGAGAATAATAGAGCAAAGACTTAGATGGAAGACCAAGATTGCTGAAAATTAATATGGTTTTATGCCAGGAAGGTCAATTATGGAAGCTCTCTTTTCACTTAAGCAATTAATGGAAAATATCGAGTAAAAAGGAAAAATCTACACATGGTCTTCATTGATTTAGAAAAAGTATATGATAAGGTACCGAGGGATTTAATTTGGTAGGTTTTGAAGAAAAGGAATGTCCCCTGAGGTTATATTAAAATTTTTAAGGATATGTATGAAGGAGCATTAATAAATATGAGAACCAGATGTGGAGAAACAAGTGGATTCCCCATGACTATAGGTTTGCATTAGGGATAAGCCTTAAGCCCTTATCTCTTTGCATTGATTATGAATGAGTTGATTGCGCATATTCAAGAAGTACTATGGTGTATATTGTTTGTAGCGCATATTCAAGAAGAAGTGCCATGGTGTATATTGTTTGCAGATGATATAGTATTGGTGGATAAATCAAGAGATGGTGTAAATGTAAAACTCGAGAGATAGAGGGGGCATTAGAATTTAGAGGCTTTAAAATAAGTTATACAAAGATAGAATATATGGATTGTAACTTTAGTGAACATATTCAAAGTGTTGAAATTACTGTCAAAATTGAAACCCATGAGATACCACATAGGGATTCTTTTCGATATCTGGGCTCGATGATTAGCGGGGATGGGGAGATTGACGAAGATGTTGAGCATAAGATAAAAGCTGGATGGCTAAAATGGAGACTAGCTTTTGGAGTGCTTTGTAATAGATAAATGCCAATGAAATTGAAGGGCAAATTTTACAGGACAGTGGTTAGACCAGTTATGACATTTGGAGCAGAATGTTGGCTAATTAAGAAGACGCATATACATAAGATGGATATGGTGGAAATGAGAATGCTTAGGGGGATGTGTGGTAAAAGTAAGAAAGATAAAATTAAAAATGAGCGCTTTCAAGAGCATTTAGGGGTAGCACCAATAGGGGATTAGATTAGAGAAACCCATTTAAGATGCGGCAACGCACAATTGTGTGTGCAATGTCTCTTTTGAGACTCGGCTAGTAAAAACGATCTTCTACTAAAAGAATGGTCTTATCCTGACCAAAATGACCTTATATGCCTCCCGCATGGAGTTCCCAAATAAAAAACTCTCTTATGGAGGTATGGGGATTACAAATCTGATTACCTCGAAAGACATAATCGTCTTTCAATGTGAATCGGTCAACACTACGCAGAGGGTTATCAGATAATGTGGTAAACAATTCCCCGAAATCCGTACATGTTGGGTAATCATCGCGTAAACGATCGAACCCTATGACTTCGACATTTATAGAGTGAATTAAATGGATTCTGCGACTTAATGCATCAGCCGGTTTATTATCCACTCCCACCTTATGCTTTAACAGGAAAGTATATTCTTGTAAAAGTTCAACCCATTTGGCATGTTCCCCCTTTAACTTAGATTGCGATTTCCAGTACCGCAATGCTTCATGTTCAGAGAACATGATAAACTCTTGTGGCAAAAGGGAATGTCACCAATGTTTAAGAGTTTGAACTATCGCGTAGAATTTTCTTTCATAGTTGGGATACTTCTTTTGCATTGCCTCATTCAGCTTCTTGTTGAAGTAAGCGACTGGGTGTTCTTCCTCGCTAAGACACCTCCTATTCCAACATCAAATGCGTCGCAAGCTACTTCAAAAACTTTTGAAAAATTGGGCAATCGTATGACATGTGCCTTCTATCATTTTGGCTTTAATTTCGCGAAAGGTGATAGCAGCGGCTGGGCTCCAACGAAACTCTCTTTTTCATGCAGTCAGTGATTGGAGCCATGATGGTATTGAAGCCTTTGATAAATTTACTGTAGAATGAGGCCAGTCCATGAAAGCTATGTACCTCGTCAATTTTGGATGGAATTTTCCATTCAACAATAGCGCGCGCGAACCTTTTCAAGGTCAACGGCCATGCCTGCGGCAGAACTACGAAACCTAAAAAAACCAAATTGTTCGTCATGAACATACATTTCTTAAGGTTTGCTTACAGTTGTTCTTTCTGCAAAGTACTACAAACTTGCCACAATTGCCTAAGATATTGTTCTTTGGAGTTGCTATAGATGAGGATGTCATCCAAATAGACTACCAAGAACTTGTTAATAAATGGCCTCAACACTTGTGTCATGATTTGCATAAGAGTACTTGGTGCATTAGACAACCCGAATGGCATGACAAGCCACTCATACAACTCGTTTTTCATCTTAACGGCAGTCTTCCATTCGTCACCAGGACTAATTTGAATATGATGGTAGCCACTTTTAAGGTCTATCTTGGAAACGATGGTGGCACTAGCTATCATGTCGAGTATATTAGACAACCGAGGTATCGGAAATCAGTACTTGACGGCTTTCTTGTTAATAGCTCGATTGTCTACGCACATTCTCCAGGTTTCATCTTTCTTTGAAGTTACTAGTTCAGGAAGTGCATAAGGGCTTAGATTCTCCCTAAGGAAACCCTTGGCAAGAAGCTCGTCTACCTGTGTTTTTAATTTTGCGTGTTCCGCAGGATTCATCCGATAATGGGGTAGATTCGATAGGGTTGCTCCTGGAATAAGATCAATTGCGTGCTGAATGTCACACATGGGTGGAAGCCTGCTCGGTAACTCTTCGGGAAAGACATCCCGAAATTTGTGAAAGATAGGTTCCACTTCTAAGGTACAAGCTATTCTTGATTGGCCTCTTCCGACTACTTTGACTGAAGTTTGCAGTTTTCATGGACTTGCTACTTTTTATAGGAGATTTATTCGTGACTTCAATAGCATTATGGCCCGCCTCACTGACTGTATGAAAAAGGGTGACTTTAAATGGACATCTGCTGGCTTAAAAGCATTTGAAAATATCGAGCAAAAGATCATGGTAGCACCCGTTTTGTGCCTTCTAGATTTTGATGAAGTTTTTAAAGTTGCTTATGATGCTTCTAATGTTGGCATTGGGGAAATGTTGGCATCAGTGGAGTTTTTAGCAAAGGAGGTCATCCCGTGGCATTTTTCAGTGAAAAGCTTTTCGATGCCAAACCTAAATACTCTACGTATGATTTGGAATTTTACGCAGTAGTACAAGCATTGCGACATTAGCGACCTTAGTGGGAAACGATTTTGTCCTTTATTCAGATCATGAAGCTTTAAAACATCTTAATTCCCAGCAACACAAAACTGATCGTCGTGTTAAGTGGAGTGCTTTTCTTTAACAGTTTACCTTTAGCCTCCGACATAAAGCAGGCAAAGAGAATCTCATGGCTGATGCATTAAGTCATTGGAAACACCTTCTTACTACTATGACAATCACAGTTCTTGGAGTTGAGCAAGTGAAACAAGAATATGCTACAGACAAAGATTTTGGTGTTGTTTATTCAGAACTTCTTAATGGCGAACTAGACAAACATCTGTATTATAGCATACATGATGGTTTCTTATTCAGAGGTACAAATTTTGCCTTTCTACTAAATCCATTAGAGAACATGTTGTTCGTATATTGCATTCAGGAGGTTGTAGTGGTCACTTGGGACGTGACCAAATACTTGCTCTTGTAGATGATCATTATTATTAGCCGCGCATGAAACTCAATGTGATTAGTATTTGTGAAAGATATCGCACTTGTTAGTTGTCCAAGGGGAACAAAAAGAATACAAGATTATATCATCCATTACCAATTCCTAATGTTCCTTGGGAAGATATTAGTATGGATTTTGTTTAGGCTTGCCCTGCCCAAGACTGCGCTCAAAGTGGATTCAAACTTCATTGTTTTGGATCACTTTTCTAAGATAGCTCATTTTATCCCTTGTAATCCAATAGCTGATGCTTACGAAGTAGCTCAATTATTCTTCAAGGAAATTGTTCGTCTTCATAGACTTCCGAAGACAATCGTTTCCGATCGTGATACCAAATTCATGAGTTACTTTTGGAAGACTTTGTGGATGACAGCTAAGACAAAACTCTATTTTTCTACTGCTTGTCATCCTTAGACTGTTGGACAGAACGAAGTATTCAATCAGAGTCTTGGTCAGTTATTAAGGTACCTTGTTTGTGACAATACTTCTACTTGGGATCAAATTCTACCCATCGCTGAGCTTGTTTACAATAATTCAATCAACTGTTCCACAGGCATTTCTCCATTTGTAGCAGTTATAGGTGTTCGTCCGCGCTTGCATATTAATCTTATTCCTTTACCTCTAGAAGCACGTCCAAGTGCTAAAGGAGATAACTTCATCAAACACATGCAACAAATGCATGCTGAAGTTCGACGTCATATCGCTGTTAGCAATGACAGCTACAAAGCTCATGCGACAAGCGTCGCTGTTTCCTAGAGTTTTCTGAATGTGGCATGGTTATGGTTCGTATCCATCCAGAGCGGTAACTGCCTAGAGCGAATCAGAATTTGCATCACTGAAATGCTGGACCATTGAAAGTTTTGAAGAAGCCCAGTTCTAATGCCTACACATTGGAATTAGCCCCAGATCTTGGCATCAGTTCAACGTTCAATGTTGTAGACCTCGCACTTTATCGTGGCCATGACAATGATGAAGATTCCGATGAACATCCAATTGTTTTGCCAGCTTTTCCTCCACCTGAAGGTAAAATTGTTAATGTTCTTGATAATCAGCTTGTTTCTATACGTCAAGGAGGATATCAGAAATTTCTTGTTTGATGGTAAAACCGCCCCATCTGTAATGCTACTTGGATTATTGTATTCGACTTCCAGCGCCTGAATCCAGGTCATTATGAACATTATCAAGCTATTAACTCATCGGAGTCGAGTTTTTTCAAGACGGAGAGAGTTGATGCAGTATGGACCTATTCCAAGAAGGCAGTTGGGCCCAAATATTGACCCACGGGTCAGACCCAGTCCATTGGGTTCTGCCATAGGCCCAATTGGTTAAGAGCTATTGTGGCACCCTTTCATAATTATCCTATTACTATTATTTTGCTTAATATGATTAGGAAGTTCTTGTTAAAAGGATTAGGAAGTATTTTGATTTAATTAGTAAGTTTTGTTTGCTACGAAGTAGGTTTATTATTTTATAAATAAGAGAGACCTCAATGTAGTTGATTATACTTTTGATAATTAATAATATTCAGATTGGGTTTTCCTTTTAGTTATGGGTTGTTTCTTGGTTATGTTTGTGCCTTAAGGCAGGAATCCATTGTGGATTCGATTAATCCTTTGGGAGTTACTCTCGATCGTAGATCATGGATATGCCACACATCTTCCCAAACCCCATCTAACCTGAACCCACCCAGCCAAACCACTCTTTCCCTTTTCCCCTTTTTCCAGAGAGCCGAGCCCCCCCTCTCTCCCCTCTTCCACCTAGTTGAAACCTTCCCGCTTCATTCCCTATTGGCTGAAACCCCTTTGAATGTTCCTAAACACTAGAGCATCATCCAACCGTTAAAACACTAGAGCATCATCTACTGGTAAAACTTCTTTGGGTTGTAGCCACACGATTTCTTTGAAGTTTCCATTTGACTATTTGAGCCTAGCTTATTATTGAAATCCTTGAGAGGATCAAGAATAATCCAATTGTTCAGTTGGTAATCCCAAGGCTAGTGGAGATTGAGTCTTCTGTTGAAAGCCTCAGTCAAAATTCAAAAGGACCAGCATTTTTACATTTGTGAACAGGCCTACCATTGCTGCTTTATTGATATCTTGGAATTCTACATATCTTAGGGTGAAACTAGCATTATTTTATAGCCTAATTTGTAAGCGTTGATTGTTATTTATACTCAAGTGTATCATATGAGGTTGGCTTTCACGGTCCTGCATCAACTTGCTTTTCATTTCTTTTTAAATTTGAAATTTGATCTTACAACTCGCTTCAGTTGTATCAACCTGTTGAGATAAAATAAAGAAAAGAAAAAGAAAGAAAAATAGGAAAGAGAGAGAGAGAGAGAGAGAGAGAGAGAGAGAGAGAAGAATTGCAAGAAGAGCAAAGAGAATGATCACTCCAACAAGTTTGGGCGACCACTCCTATATAGATATTTACTAATTCTTGAAATTACAAAAAAGTACCCAGATATTATTAAATTTACATCCAGGTCCCTGAGTTGTTCCAGAATAACAGATTGGTCCTACTTTGACTTGTAACCCACCCCCCCCCCCCCCCCCCCCCCCCCCCCCCTTCCTCAAGCTGGTGCATAGATATTGACTAGGCCCAGCTTGGAAAAAATGTGATGTAACTTAGGATTTTTTAACTGCCTTAGTAAGAAAGTCAGCTAATTAATCATTCATACAAACTTGTATCAGCAATACATCTTCCTTTTCAATTTTTTCCCTGGTGAAGTGACAATCAATTTCCACATGCTTTGTCGGATCATGGAGAACTGAATTTTCAGCAAGTTTGATTGCTGAAGTAGTATCACCAAACACATTTATCGGACCACTTTGTTTGAAGCCTAACTCTTCCAACAATGTTCTCAGCCATAGTAGTTCACAACACCCATGAGCCACAACCCTATACTCAGCTTTTGTACTAGACTTGGCTGTAACAACTTGTGTCTTACTTTTCCAATAGACAAGATTTCCTCCAACCATTGTATCGTATCTTGTGGTGGACTTTTTGTCAATGATCCGGCCCAATTAGCATCAGTGAATGTAATGGCATTCGCATGCCCATGTGATTTGTAAAGGATTCCTTGACTTGGGGACCCTTTTAGATACTTGAGAATTTTATGCAATGCAACTAAATGTTCATTTTTGGGAGCATGCATAAATTGACTAACCAAACTAACAGCATACGAGATATTAGGCCGTGTGATGGTAAGATAAATCAGCTTCCTCACCAGCCATTGATACATCCTCTTATCTTGAAGCAACTTTCCACTTCTTAAATGTGGATCATGAGTTTGTTCAATTGGTGTAGTAGCTGGCATTGCACCTAACTTCCCTGTCTCTTTAAGAAGGTCAAGAACATACTTTCTTTGGAGATATAACAATTCCATTCTTAGACCTAGCGACTTCAATCTCATGGAAATATTTTAACAATCCTAGGTCTTTGATCTCAAACTCCATGCGTAGAAAAGCTTTGAGTTTGGAAATTTCATTGGCATCATTTCTTGTGACAACTATATCGTCAACATACACCATAAGTATGACCACCTTCATATCCTTCATTTTTCACAAAGACAGTGTGATTTGAAAAAACATTTGTGAAACCCATATTTTGGCACAGCTCTCCTAAATCTCTCAAACCATATTCAAGGTGATTACTTAAGTCTATATATGGACTTTTTAAGGAAACACACTTTGTCTTACTGCCCCTAACAACAAAACCAGGTGGAGACTTCGTGTAGAATTCCTCCTTCAACTCTCCATGTAGAAAAGCATGTTTTACATCTAGTTAGTATAACTCTAATGGAAGTTAGTTTAACAACTGGGGAGAAAGTTTCAAAGTAATCAACCTCATAAGATTAAGTAAAGCCTTTTGCAACAAGACGTGCCTTATACAATTATACTTGTTAATTGTACCATCAGAATTATACTTCAAAGTAAAAACCCAGTTACACCCAATGGTACGCTTTCCTTAAGGAAGGGAAGTTAGTTCCCATGTTTTATTTTTTTTCCAAAGCTGCCATTTCTTCCATCATTGCCTCCCTCCACTTGGGGGGTGAGTAAGAGCTTCTGACACATGCTTGTGTATATAAGTGGTATCAAGTTTTGAAACAAATGTGTGAGAGATAGGTGAAAGATGATCATAAGACACAACATTTTGAATGGGATGACGAATAATGCAAGATCTTTTTACCTTTTCGCACTGCAGTAGGGAGATCTAATTCAGAAGAGGAGGTACTTGGCATTGGAAGAATTTCAGGTTGGTTTGGAGTGTGAGGATTTAGATTCAGGGCATTCGAGGATGGGGTAGATGAGATTAACGGTCTGGTACGTTTCCTTGAGTAAACTTGCGATGGTCGATGACTTTTCTTTATCACTTCACCTTCCTCTGGAGCTTTGGAATCAAGTCTTTCACCTTCTGCTGATTCATAACTTACTGGGTAAGTTGGTGGAGCAATAAAATCAACACGAGCTGCATGATCCTTTTCATTCCCGTCTGGCAACAATTCCATATTTGCTGAAGAGTAAATGAGATGTCTTCTGTGAAGCTAACATCCATTATGACAAATACATGACTACTTTTCCTAGGAATGTAACACTTATATCCTTTATGAGAACTAGGATATCTTACAAACATATATTTGACTGCCTTTGGATCCAACTTATCCTGTTGATGCTTAGGAATATGAACAAAGCAGGTACTTCAGAAGATTTTGTGGTATTGGAAACAATGGTGCCATAGGACACAAGATTTCTATAGGGCTCTTTCCTCCCAAGATCTTTGAAGGCATTCGATTTATTAAATATGCTGTTGTTAAAACTCCATTAAACCAAAACGATTTAGGAACATTCATCTCAAATAAAAGAGCCCTTGTGACCTCCAATAGGTGTCTATTCTTTCGTTTTGCTACACCATTTTGTTCTGGTGTGTATGCACATGTGGTTTGTGATTCAATACCATTTTCAGCTAGATAATCCTGAAAAATATTTGATGTATACTCTCTGCCATTTTTAGACCTAAAGGCCTTAATCTCCTTCTTAAACTTAACTTCAATCAATTTATAATGTGTTTGGTCTACATGTATGACCTCATCTTTAGATTTCAGCAAATACACCCAAGTTACTCTGGTGGCATCATCAATAAAAGTCACAAAATATCTATTACCATAAATAGATGGAACAGGAGCATATCAGACATTAGAATGAACCAGATCAAATGGGAAAGTACTTCTTTTATTAATATTAATTGAGTACACAAATCTCTTACTCTTGGCAAACCGACAAGTATCACACCTCAAACTACTATCATGTTTATTTCTAAAATTCACAAAGGACATATTTCGAAGACACTACATCAGCACATGACCAAGGCGACAATGCCACGAAGACACTTTACTGTCATCATCAACTTCTGTTTGTAGGACTCTTGACTCTACATTCTCCAAGTCCAAGGTGTAAAAGACTATTTTTCTCACCACCACCACCAATCTTCTCCCCCGTCCTCAAATCTTGAAACACACAATAAGAACGGTAAAAATAAATACAACAGTTAAGATGTTTGGTTAGGGCACTAACAGACAAAAGATTGAAAGAGAAATTTGGAACATGGAGAACCGAGGACATGGATAAGTTGGGTAAGATGCAGAAAATTCCTTGCCTAGCTATGTGGTTGTGAGAACCATAAGCAATTCTCACCTTTCCCGCAGTAGTAGAAGTGTATGACTGAAACTCAGAACGGATACTGTCACATGGTTTGTTGCTCCTGAAGAAGAATCAAATGAAGCAAATGCAGTAGGATTATGATAAGAGGCCATACCCACTGAAGGGTCTTGAGGTGCACCGTCTAATGCAGCCAATTTTTGATGGAGATTAGTGAGCTCATCCTTCCAAATTTGTGAATAAGATTTAACAGTAGCATTTTGTTCAATTGGGTGCTCCGCCTCTATTGAGGATGCAGATATGTTTCGTGGCCAACCGTTCATATCCCAACAATTCTCCTTTGTATGCCAATACCTTCCACAGTGAGTACAATAAGGTTTGTCGCGATTAGAATTAAACTGTCCACCACTTCCTCGACCACAACCGACATTTCCACCACTATGTCCACCTCCACGATGACCACGTCCTCAACCTCCACTATGCTCGCTGTAACTAGTACTTTTTGTATTTGACACTGTGTTGCTCATGCCGTTGTTTGTGAGAGCAGACCTCTCAGAAGTGATGTTGGACTTAGACATCATAACTGTACGACGACTTCCTTCTCCTTGTAATAGAGCAAATACGGCACCAATGGGAGGTATAGGGTCCTGACTTGTCATTTGTTTTTGAATGGGTTCATATTCTGGGTTAAGACCACCCAAAAGCTCAAAGATATGTCAGTCTTCCACTAATTTTGCTTGTTTCTTAGCACAACAAGGTTCTCATATACGACTCCAACTTTCTCCACAATGCTCAGAATCTAGAGTAATAATCTCCAATTGATAGGCTTGCTTGCTTAAAACCTGCAATTTCCATTTTTCAATTCCGAAATCCAGGCATTATTCCTCTTCTGTGCATAGGCAGCCTCAATAGACTCCCAAAGTTTTGTTGTAGTCTCTGAATACTTAAAATTTTTTGCAATTCCTTCTTCCATCGAATTAAGAATCCAGTTCATAACCAACATATTTTCTAAAATTCGGTATGAATATTTAGGGTCTTCTTTTTGTGGTTCCTTGATATTACCATTAATATATAGCCAAGTCTCCTTGAGCCTCCAATAACCATTCTGGTGGAATAGGCCCAATCCATATAATTAGTACCATTGAAAAGACTTGGTGTTATCCTTGCATTAGGATTGACAACATTTGGGAGAAGTTGTTGGCTGGGTCTCGTAGAACTTTTACCTTTGGACTCCATTTGGAGGTGTTAACTGATTCCCAACTTGATGAACCTAGAGAACAAAAAAGGTCGCCACACACTGCTGATCACCAGAACTGTCTGCAGAACTGCAAAGAACACATCAGACGTGCACCAGGACAAATCAACAGCTAACAGCAAACAAATGGCAGACCAACAACAACTAGCCTTATCTCAAACCAGCAGCAGACCAACAACCGACATGGAAAACACATATCAAACCAACATAAAAAATAGCTGCCATATCAAACCAACAGTAGAGAGGGGAGAAACCAATCCCAGGAGCCAACAGAAAACAATCTCAGTAGTCAGTAGCCACAGATCTGACACATGCATCACCAGGATTCAAAAAATCAAAAGCAGGTGCTGGGCGATCCTTATTTGAGCCACTAGAAGGCTGTCTTCTCTTTGATGAGAATACAATCCAAGAATCCAACTCCCAGGTTAGATGTGTATTCTGTATAGTCTACTTGATGCAAAGTTTGAGCCAGATGAGACTGTTGATTGCGAAGTTCTACAAATCTGATCAAAATGATTCCATGAAACTATCGAGAGTAACATAGGAAGAGAAACACACATCTGGATGCTCAAAAAATTCCTGTCAAATCACCAGAATCCTTAGAAAAACTGGATGACCAAGGATGAACTGCTTCCTGGTGCTTTCGTGAAGATCCAAGGTGGGCCATTGTTGATCAGGAGTGATCTGGGTTACAAAAGCACCCAGCCGAAGATGGGTTTGTGTTCGGCTGGGGTTGAATCAATCCAAAGCTGTTGAAACAATTAGATCTAGACCACTAGATCTCTTATTATGCAAGTCTCCTTCTTGGTGCTTGGCTTTGATACCAAGCTAAAAACCTAGATTCAACAAGATCTTGGGTTTTGTATCAACCTGTTGAGGAAAAAAAACAGAAGGAAAAATAGGAAAGAGAGAGAGGAAGAAGAATTGCACGAAGAGCAAAGAGAATGATCACTCCAAAAAGGTTGGGCAACCACTCCTATATAGTTATTCACTAATTCTTGGAACTAAAAAAAAGTACCCAGATATTATTATATTTACATCCAGGTCCCTGGCTTGTTCCAGAATAACAGATTAGTCCTACTCTGACTTATAACAACTTCTGTAAGATAAAAGATCTTTCTAATTATGTATTAAGGTGTTTTAATCTATTCTCACATCAGCATGGTATGTTGATTGTATTTGAACTTGTAATGGAAAATTGACATTGTTATTTGGTATTGGATGGCCGAATGAGGTTTTATTTTTTCCTTGTCATTCAAAATCCGAGTCGTAGCGTCTGAAAATTGGTGATTGCTGATTCAGCTTTATTTAATCATAAGTTCATTACTCTCCTAATGCCTATTACCTGGAATTTTAATTACCTTGTAGAAAAATGGCTGCTTTCTATCTCATTCCACATATTGTCATGCACTTTAAGTTTGTTTGGTGGCCTTATTCAAAATTAGCATGAGTCAGCTGATACATATCAACCAATACATCGTTTGGAAAATCTGCATGGGACCCTTATTTATTGGATATGGGTCCTTTTTCAGATCTTTCAAGCCTCTGGATCAGCATCGGAGGAGAAAATGACCAATCATAGCCCATAGAAACTCCCGTGTATGAGTAATACCAGTTATGGTCTCACAACTCACGGAGGGTGAACTTGAATCAGTGTTCTGGTCCCAGTCATCATTGAAGTGGATCTCATGGAAATAGTCATTGGATGAATGGGAATATTGATGAGACTGTTTATAAAAATCGTTTATCAAGCTCTGCATGATATAATTGTATGTCCATGTCCATCTTTGTCCAAATGCTTTCTTTTCTTCTTTGATAAATAGTACTTTGACCTGGCTCCATTATATCAGCCATCTGTTATGCATTTAGAAATTTTGGTAACATCGACTGATGTGTTAAGGGATGATGTGTTTTACCTTTTGCGATACCATTTGAATTCAATTGGCTGTTAAGATTCCCTCAGTAATTTGCATCGCTTGGAAATAACTATTAGCGAAACTGGGATTTATTACTAGGATACATCATCATCTTTTTCTTTGTAGCCGGCTATAGTCTAGCTGGTTTTTTGAGACTACATCGGTGTAGGTTGATGATGTAGACCAGTCCCTTTGGAAACAAAATCAGTCACTTATGTTAATGTCTCAAGAGGTGGACAGCCTTCCAGGCCCCATACCATGCAAAATCAGTGTCGAAGTACATCTAAATCAGAGGGAAAACAACTCAGCTTAACTAGCAATCTTTTTCTCTCAAAAGATTGCAATACGGATTAAAAAAATTCAGCAGAGTGCTGACGCTGTCACTCAATTTTAAAAGGACATCTTGAACCACTTGCAGAATACAATTTACAATGAATTTAAAATACTGAAACCCTAACTATCAGAACTGAAAGTGTTGGTAATGGGATGTTAATGGGGTTATGTAGAGTGCTGAAATCCTAAAACTTCACCAGTTTTTACTTGCAGTCCCAAGCCTGGGTAAAGGAGGGTAGTTAGGTTGACAACCCAAACGTGAATCCTAGGGTAAGGGAAGGGAGTTGGCCAAAGAGGACGTGGATGGAGGTCGTAAAAATAGATCTGAAGGAGTGCAACTTATCTGAAGTTTACCTCATGATAAATCAGTATAGAAAAATGTAATTCATTTAGCCGACCCCATCATGGGGTTATGGTTGGTTTGAGTGGCATGGCTTAGTCATAACTTTTCTTTTTCTTTCTTTCTTTTTTTTTTTTTTGGCTAAGAATCCCAACCAACTCTTCTTGCATTTATATCTTTTAATAACATTGACTGATGTATTTGGTTTAAAGTGATGGATGCATAGTTTTTCATGGTTTTATGCAATATCAAGTGCAGGATATTAGCTCTTGACACTCATAGAAGTGAACCATATATTTAGGTGTTTAGGCGCACTAAGTACAGTAGTTGATGGCACAGCTGGAAGGTGGCCATTGGCGCAACCACAAGGTTGCGAGTTTGTCCGATTTTACCATTAAAAAAATGTGCTGTGTTATGAAATAAATTCCAAGTAGTAATTGCCGAACTCAAGCTTTTCCTTTGCCAACAAAATACGTACATTGGCTGGCTTTGCCATAGTGCAAGTAGCTAGTTTCCCTTTATTCTTGTCTTGGGTTGCAGTTATTTTCTTAATATTTTAAAGATAGTAATAATTCTTACTTTTTCTTTGCTTATGGTGCTCATATGCAATGCTTTTCAGTAGTTTCACCATGTTCTTTGCTTAGTAGCAGTTTGTTTTGTTCCATTTGAACTTCACATTTTCTTTTGTTTCAGCAGTTTTTCAGTTCTTTTACCCCATTTCTTGCATTTCAGAGAATGCCAGTACACTGTTTTTACTTCTTTTACTCTTGATCTCCTTTTGTTTTCATTTTTCAATGTGCATTTGGATCAGTCTGAAATTGTGCTTTCAAAATTTAAATAACGCTACATTGAGTCTTGTGATATTGGTGGCCACTGATTACTGAACACATTGAAAAAATAATGTATGATTTTTCCTCCCGTGCTCAGCACAGTGGTTAAGGGCATGATGCTTCCACTTGGGGGGAGGGGCAGATCTTTTCCCTTCTTGGTGAAAAACGGGAGCATCACCATATGTGCTCTGGATATAGTTTAGAGTTCAGGACCTGCCAATAGTGTAGCTACCAAAAAAGGTTAATTATATGCCATTGAATGTTCATATGAAAAAAATGTTGAGCTCACATCTGAAAATTATATTATTGAAAACACAATTGCTCAAGGGGGTGTACTTGCCATATTCAGCTTCTACCTAAGTTTTGGTGGGCTGTCATGCAAACAGAAGAATAGAACTATTGAAATAGTAATATTGTTGATTTTGCTTCCATCTCAGGTTGGGCCGGGAGAAGTGGATGATGAGCTAGAAGATGAGGTTGCTTCTGAGTGTGCTAAGTATGGGACGGTGACTCGTGTCTTAATATTCGAGATCACAGAGCCAGATTTCCCAGTAGATGAGGCTGTCAGGATCTTCGTACAGTTTGAGAGATCAGAGGAGACAACGAAGGCACTGATCGATCTTGATGGGAGGTTCTTTGGTGGGAGGGTGGTACGTGCATCATTTTATGATGAGGAGAGGTTTGGAAGGAATGAATTGGCTCCAGTCCCAGGTGAAATTCCTGGATACCCTTAAAACTGAGTGAATGACTGTGGGAAACAAACTATATTAAGCTTGTCTCAAAAAGATTTGGAGAATTGAGTTAGTTTGTCTAAGAGCCCCATGCCTTACTGGATGACTTGCATTGAAGAATTCAGATGATTGGAACAACCCTTTTGCTGGAAACTACAGTGGTTGGGCCGTGGTCCCAGAAATGCACCAATTGATGACAAGAACAATATGTTTGTTGTGATTAGAGTGACCCGTCCTTGATTGTCTGGTAGATTGTTCTTGGTGATCTGTCCTTGCTCGATGTTCATGTGATGCGAACTGTGATAAGTTAGAATTTATTGTATGCTTTGCTTTCCAGTAATTTCATCCCAGGACAATCAATTGGTTTGGTAGGATATTCATCTACCATAACCTTTCTGAAGCATGTGCATGAGAGAGCTAGAATGATATTTCAACTTTAAAAAAAACCCTAAAAAAGTGGGAATGCCACAAGAACACAATACTTTCTCAAATACTCCCTAGTAAGATGAGGACTATGACAATAAATCAAGAGATAAAAGCCTCTTATCTTCGAGAGATAGAACCCTCTTATATTTATAATCGTGATCAAATATCTTTCCTTCCAACATCTTCAAAAGTGTAAAGGGACAAATAGAGAGGTAGATCGTACGCCACAATTTTACGTACATTAAAGTCTAGGGAAAATATGAATGCAAGTGAACAAAGCTAATAAAAACAATGAAGAGTTAGGGCGCATTTGTGCAGTTGATTTTATGTGGAAAAACTGAGAATTGTAAAAACACAGGTTTTCATGCTACATTAAAATCCTTGTTTGGTGCGGTTGCTTCTGTGAGCAAAAGAGCAAAAAATGAGCTCAATTTTAGACAATTCTGTTGAGAGACTTTTTCCTTTGGGGGGGGTTTGAAACAAAATTTTCTTCATGGAATTGGTTTTCTGTGGTTGTACACAAGTATGCCTTTAGTATGCATTTGTGCAGTGCCTAGGATTTCTTAGTAACACAATTTTTTTTAAAAAGTTTTTACACATACTATTCCTCTACTATTGAGTGCAGTGCTTTTTCATGTAAACGGCAAAAAACTTGAATTATCTTTCCTTGAATACTAAGGAAATGCATTTATGGGAGGGGCGCATCAATCTTCTTTCGGCGGCATTGTTGATAAAGGAATGTTGCCGTAAAATTCTACATTGCATAAATGTATCTCTAATGATTGATTGTTCAACACTACAACAATTGTTCACCATTCTGTTGTCGTCCCTCTTCTTATTTTGGGTATCATGGTATGGCACAGGTTGTTTAAGGCAAAGTTGCAAAAGCAATTGATTTTCTTCAATAGTTGGTTACCTTTTTCTGGATGGAGGGGAGGTTTCCTTTTTTTGTTTTTTCCCAGTTGCAGGGAGGGGTGTTTGGTTTGGATGTTTATTAATTTTGTTTCATGAAAAACTGAAAGTCAGCTCCCATAGGAATTACACAAACATGGGGAAAGAAGTCATTTTCCTATGGGCATGAAGTATCCTCAAAATTTCCATGATTTGTAGGGCCCCAAATGGGCCCCAACAGCCAATGTATGCAGTAATACAGAGGAACATTGCGGTTTATTTTCAGCAGTACAGAAATTCATCGGGAGTGCAACTCGGTCGCCTTGTATTTCTCAAGTTAAAGCGTGAGATGATATAGTACAGTAACACTACCGACTCATGTATCACGGCCAAAGACATATAAGTGGCCCACATTTTGGCATTTTCCACAGAGCTATGGACTAGACCAATGTGTATCCCAACCCACACGTTAAGGCAGTGTGGAAAGTGGGGAGCCCTTTTTCGACCACATTGTCAAAAAGGCATGCAGGGAAGGCAGTCCAGTCGGATTTTCATTCTACGGTTGGCAAAACTAGTCGGGTTGGACTGACTTCATTTTTTTATTTTCTACAGGGCTCAGAGGGTTGGGATTCTAGCCCTTATGGCTTGTTTGGATGCACAAGAAAATATAAAAAATAATATTAATTTTTTAGTTTCTAAAGAAAAAAATCTTGTATGTTTGGCAACTTAAGAAAAATGTAAAGAAAAAATTATTTTCTTTCAAAAAGCTCAATTTTTTTTCATATAGTTCTCCCCTAAAGAAAACTTTCTAAAAAATAAAAATCTTTCAAAATAAAGGTTGCTAAAGTGAAGTATTTTCTTCACCAAATCTATCATGATGTATTTGTTTATGTATGGTGAAGTAAAGTAAAGGTAAATATCACATCTTAGTAAAGGTGAGGGACAGTAAAGGTGTGATAAAGTATGAGGTGAGGTAAAGTGGAAGACAGTGTGTTTAAGTATTTTTTTCACTTTACTTTATCATACTTTACTGTAGTTTTATATCGTAATGAAAAAGTGGCTTGTGACAAAGTTTGTGGTAAAAAAGTGGGGGCTAGATTCTATTTTACCCCAAAACCTTTTCATCTAAACATGGTAAAGGGATACTTGTGTGGTAAAATAAAATAAAGATTGATGTCACATCAAAGTAAAAGGGAAGATAATATGAGGTGAGATCAAATATGTGGTGAAGTAAAGTAGGGGAGAGAGTTGTAAAATATATGTCATTTTGTATTGACTTTTCTGCACTTACCATAGTTTTATGTGTAAAGAAAAGTAAAAGTAGTTTATGGTAAAAAAAGATGTGACAATTGAATTATTTTCCATGTAAAAGGAAAAAAACTTGAATTATTTTTCCTTTAATACTAAGGAATTGCGTTTCTGGAGGGAAGTATGAATTTCTTTTGGCGGCATTGTTGGAAAGGAATGATGCCGTGAAATTCTACATTGCCTAACTGTATCTTTAGTGATTGATTGTTCAACGCCACAAAAATTGTTCACTATTCTGTTGTTGTCCATTTTCCTACTGTTGGTATGGCACTGATCGTTTAAGGAAAAGTTGCAAAAGCAATTGATTTTCTCAATATATGGTTACCTTTTTTTTCCTGGATGGAGGGGGTAGGTTGCTTTTTTTTTTTTTTTTCGGTTTGAGGGAGGGGTATTTGGTTTGGGTGCTTATTAATTTTGTTTCACGAAAAAGTGAAAGTCTGCTTCCACAAGAATTACACAAACGTGGGAAAGAAGTCATTTTCCGATGGGCATGAAGTATCCTCAAAATTCCCATGATTTGTAGGGCCTCAAATGGGCCCCAACAGCCTATTTATGCAGTAATAAAGAGGAGCATTTCGATATATTTTCAGCAGTTCAGAAATTCATCAGGAATGCCACTCAGTTGCCTTGTATTTCTCAACTAATAGCGTGAGATGAGAGGGTACAGTACACACAGCAGACTCGTGCATCACGGCCAAAGACACATAGGTGGCCCACATTTTGGCATTTCCACGAAAGTGTGGACTAGACCAATTTGTATCTCAACCCACACGTTAAGCCAGTGTGGAAAGTGGGGAGACTTTTTCGACCACATTGTCAAAAAGGCAGGCAGGCAAGGCGGTCCCATTTTCATTCTATGGTTGGTAAAACAAGTCGGGTTAGACTAACTTTAAAAATTTTTTTTTTTTTTCTACAGCGCTCAGGGCTGTGATTCTAGCCCTTATGTGGGGGAACAATAGCTCGAATGAGTTAAGAGTGTCACCTCGTGAGCGAAGTAGGTACTGTGTATTGCGATGTATGTACCTCATATAAAATAATCATTGTTAGTCAAAATCGATTAACCTCCTGGCCGGAGGTCAATGGTCTGAAGGCTGAACTAGCAAGGAATACCCTAAGCAATAAAAAAAGAAAAAAAATTTTTTTTGATGCCTTTTATTAATGGAGCAAGAGGCCATTCTTAATTCTTAAGTTGGTTGGACTTGAACCTTTGTTTGACCACGCGTGGCTTGGCCAATGGCAACACTAATGATTGCCTCTTCAAGGGTTTTTTTAGCACTCCCTTCAACCAAAAAAGAAGAAAAGAAAAAAAAAAAAACATTCCCATTCTTACTTTTTATGTATTGCGCATGAATAATAGCTTGGGCTAGGAGTGCCCCTGCCAGATGCATCACACGTTTTGCTCTTGAGTTGTTAATATAACAATTTTTTCTTACACAAAGCGCACTGTGTATTGTGCATCAATGCCATACATCATACAGGATCCAATAAAATTTAGGGGAAGCCACCCTCTATGATAGTAAGTGCTCGCCGTCAAGGCGGTGGCTTATTTGGTTTGAGCTTTGGATTTGCTCCAAAAGGTCTCAAGTTCAACTTTCACTTCTTGTGTTTTCCTGGTAATATGTATGCAGCTATATATGTGCCCCTCAAAGGAATAGTCCTTGCTCATTAAAATCGGGTCACCCGAGGGTCTAAAGGCTAAGTTGGTAGGGGATATCTTGGGTCATAAAAAAAATGATAGTAAGTGCTCCCTCTTAGGTAAGTTTACCGAAATTTATAATGCCGATCTCAACTTACAATTGGAGTGACGTTTATGGTTGGATGACTTTTGAGCGTCTCGTATATCAATATTTACATTACTCAGGCCATAGGACATTATTGGCACGTTGGCCTTCCAAACTGGCACGAGCCCAAATGTTACATTGATCCAGACATCATTGACCGTGTGATCTTATTACAACAGTATTGCATGGTATATAGCGACTAAGCTTTTTAGGGCTTAAAAATTGCAGGCTAGGGTCATTTGATCAAATTAATATCTTATATTCCCCTCATCTACGTGCAAATCTTTTCATTCCAATATCCTTTTGTTGTCATGTATCTAAATAGGTCCAAATAAAAACTACTCAGCATTTTGTAGTCAAGCCCATCTGAGTACAAACTTTCACTTTTAAGCTTATGCTATTCAAGTTTTCCATTATAATAAGGCGCACTGCCTTCTTTCGTTATTTTGAAATCAATTCTTTTTAAGTGACAAAATGAAGATGTGCCAAGACCACTGGAATCGAAATACCTTGTGAACCAACCAAGATATATCCATTGCCATCAGCGTTAATTTTAGATTGTTTTAATGGGACCCACTATATGTTTGTAATAACCCTAAAACCATCCAATTTTATGAGTGGGAAAAGAAGCCAGAGCCGACTTCCAGTAAAAGAAGAATGGGAACACGTAGACCATCCGATCGTTGCCACTTTCCTGGAATCTTCGGAGTATATTTATCTCTCTCCCTCCATAGTCTATATATATGTGCTCTTCCTCAAACCCTCGTAGCATCTCATTGGTTTCCTTGTTGTTTCGAGTACTAATCAATCATGTTTCTTTCAAAGTCAATCCCATTTCTTCTTCTTCATATTTGGGTTGGGTTTGTAATACTATGCATTGGATCCTTGAAGTTCAATTCCTGTGCTGCTGGACTTGGAGATACAACAAGCAGTATCAGTAGTGGATGTTTGGAAGGAGAGAGAGAAGCCCTTATCCACTTGAAACAAGGCCTCAAGGACCCTAGTAACCGACTCTCTTCTTGGATGGGAGACGATTGCTGTGGATGGGCAGGCATTTACTGCGACAACAAAACAGGGCATGTTGTCAAGCTCATCCTCCGAGGTCCATCGCATATACGATCTTCCTCACCAATTAAAACATACGAAGATGTCGAAGCAGAATTCAGTAGGTTGTGCATATCTGGTGAGATACATTCAACTTTGCTTGAGTTGAAATATTTGAAACACTTGGACCTAAGCATCAATTGTTTTGGAGGAAGAGTCATCCCAAAATTCATCGGTTCTTTCAAGCATTTGAGTTACCTTAACCTCTCTGCCTCTGGCTTTGGTGGAAGGGTTCCTCACGAGATAGGAAATCTCTCTGCCTTGACCCATCTTGACCTCAATGATTTCCCTTGGGTAAGGGTAAATATGAGGGATGATTTGCATGTGGATAGAATTGATTGGCTCTCTCGCCTCTCTTCTTTGCAGTACCTTGACATGGGATGGGTGAATTTCAGTACGGCAGCTGATTGGCTACTGTCAATAAATATGCTTCCTTCTCTTTCGAACTTACATTTGTCCTATTGCCACCTTCCCAACATTTCTAAATCTCTTCCTCATTTGAATTTGACATCTCTTTCTACCCTTGATCTTTCTTGGAACTGGCTTGGTCCTCAGATTCCTACTTGGCTGTTTGATAACAGCAGATTGGTGTCGCTTGATCTTTCTCTCAATGGCTTCACATATCCCATTTCAACTGCCCTGGGTAATCTTTGTAACCTCCAGACCTTGAATTTGTACGGGAATAATTTCAATGCAACAGTAGAAAAATTTAATGAGTCTTTTAAAGGATGCATTGAGAGCAGTTTAGAGGACTTGGATTTGGAAGGCAATATGCTCAGTGGTTATCTTCCCGATTGGTTGGGGAAGTTCATCAATCTAAAGTCTCTCTCTCTCTCTTTTAACTCTCTTTCCGGTCCAATTCCTCCATCTCTCGGAAGATTGTCATCCTTGAGAATCTTAGATCTTAGTGAAAACTCTCTTTCCAGTTCCATTCCTCCATCTATAGGGAAATTGTCATCTTTGAGAGAATTGGATCTTAGTAGAAACTCTCTTCTTGGTTCTATTCCTCCATCTATAGGGAAATTGTCATCCTTGAAAGTATTATACCTCTTTGAGAACTCTCTTTCTGGTTCCATTCCTCTATCTCTAGGGAGATTGTCATCCTTGACAATATTAGATCTTAGTGCAAACTCTCTTTCTGGTTCCATTCCTCCATCTTTAGGAAGATTGTCGTCCTTGACAATATTAGATCTTAGTGTAAACTCTCTTTCTGGTTCCATTCCTGCATCTCTAGGGGCATTGTCATCTTTAAAAGATTTATATCTTAAGATAAACTCTCTTTTTGGTTCCATCCCTCCATCTCTAGGAAGATTGTCATCTTTGAGAGGACTAGATATTGAAAGTAATAAAATGAATGGGTCTATTCCAGAAAGCCTTGGACAACTTTCAAACCTAAGGTCTTTATATCTGAGTAACAATTCTTTTGAAGGTGTTCTGTCAGAAGCTCACTTTTCCAATCTCATAAAATTGAAGGTATTAGTGATATCTTCAACATCATTAGTTTTCAATGTGAGCTCTAATTGGGTTCCTCCATTTCAACTCTATTCTATCGAAATGAATGATTGCAAATTAGGGCCCCAATTTCCACTATGGCTTCAAACACAAAAGCAATTATCTTATTTGTCTTTGTCAAATGCAAGTATTTCAAGGCCCATCTCTAACATTTTTCAGATTTTATCTTCAAACCTTCAATTTCTAGATCTCTCTAGCAACTCGATTTCTGGTTCCATCATCAACAGTAATATAGTGAAAACAACCAATCTATTATATCTATCACTTTCTTCCAACCGTTTGAAGGGAAGCATTCCGCTGTCAATATGCCAGATGAAAACATTAGCATATTTAAATTTCTCAAATAATCAATTGTCACATGAAATTCCACGGTGTCTAGGGGATTTGAGGATTTTGGATGCATTAATTTTGGATAATAATAATTTGTCTGGGGATATTCTAAGCTCAATAAGTCATTTGTCTGGGCTTACTTCGTTGCACTTGAGCAAAAACAAGCTCTCGGGAGAGCTCCCTCCATCCATGAAGAATTGCACAAGATTGGTGACACTTGATCTAGGAGAAAATGGTTTCTCAGGACAGATACCAAAATGGATTGGTGAAAGATTGCCACTGCTTAAATTCCTCATCCTACGATCTAATAAATTTGATGGCAGCATTCCTCCACAGTTGTCACTACTTTCTGAACTTCAAGTATTGGACCTTTCTGAAAATAATCTGTCAGGAACAATACCCAGGACTTTTGGTAACTTCAGTGCTATGGCAGTAGCTAACAAGACAAATGAAATTATTCACATCGGTGGTGTCTACGGTTCAGAGAGAATTTGGGTGTTTTGGAAAGGATTTCAATATGAATATAGTAGTACAGTTTCACTCTTGCTAAACATAAATCTAGCAGGCAATGATCTACATGGAGAAATCCCTAAAGAAATTACTCATCTTTTTGGATTGCAAAGTTTGAATTTATCAAAAAATCAGTTGATAGGATCAATCCCAGAAAATATTAGTGACTTGCAACGGATGGAATCTCTAGATCTCTCATGGAACCAGCTTTCAGGAACGATTCCACATAGCTTGTCATACATGACTTTTTTAAGTCACTTGAATTTGTCACATAACAACTTCTCAGGAAAGATTCCATCTGGTAATCAACTTGATACTATCAATGATTCATCCATCTACATAGGAAACCCTTTATTATGTGGGCTGCCTCTTTTGAACCAATGCCCACGAGATTCACAATTGTTTTTTGATGGAGACAAAGAAGATAAAGATGAGTTGGGAATACAACTATTTTATATTAGCATGGCGCCTGGATTTGTTGTAGGCTTTTGGGTTGTATGTGGCATTCTGTTATTCAAGAGATCTTGGAGGCTTGCATACTATCACTTTTTTGATGACATGAGAGATCGATTATATGTCATGATCGCAAAAAGAAGACACTAAATTCAAGAAGAATGAAGGATTCCCAGGTAATAGAGTGCTTCCATTCTATTCTAAGCATGTGTGTTTTGTTTCATTGCCTTGACTTCAATCTAGTTAATGATCTTTCATGTAGCAGAAGTATGTACTAAAGACATTTCTTTATTTGATTTTATATTTATAAATATTATAGAAGTACTTTCTTGCTGTTAAACGCATTGTTAATATTATTTAATTATTTATTTCTAAAAAGTCACCTTTGATCTTCATTTTTAATAGCTTTAAAAAATCCTATGTATTCAATTTCTATGCATTTTAGTGCATACAAACAAGTTCTAAATGTGATAGCCTAGCTGATTTTAAAATTAGTTTGTTGACGCACCTTATTTTGTTTGGTAGGTTGTGTTTTTGTTCCATTGTGATCTTAGTGATGAGAGAATGCATAACTATGGTTAGGGATGAAATTGAATAGGTTTAATTGGCCCCATAATATACTTGGGCATGAACCTGAATTATTTAGAGTTGGACTCAAATTGGGCCTATGTTACCAAACCCATACACATAACCAATTCAAAACAAATACCCGAACTCGAAGCAATTGAATCCGAGCTAAAACCAGGCCATATGCGAATATGATACACTTATGCTTAACATACAGAATATAAATGAAATGTGACTTGGCCATTGGGTATATGGGGGTTCCATACTAATCCCCAAATCAATTATATGGAAAAATTAAAGATGGACTCGAATACAATCTATAATTTTTAAATGCATTGTTTATTTGTTTACAATTTACGACGTACAAAGTCATTGGAGTGCTTCTATGAGTTAGAACAAGATTGGATTCCATCTTGGATAATCTACACAATGGCATGGTAGGTTAGCTAAGTGCCCTAATGCACCACAAAGAGAACATAGTCACGTCTCTTTGCAAAATATGAAGCCCCAAACTCAACAGGGGTTTTTTTAATGTAGTTTTCGAATTTCATCACTATCATTTCATTGATATTTTCACATTGACATTTATTAATGCAGGGTAACAATGGTGGAGTTAAAAGTAAAGCATCGTTATTGGCTATTGTATGCTATGGATCAATGATTTTGTATGAAGAAGCGCTATTGTTGGCTATGTATCAGTGTTTCTGTTTGTTTTGTTATTTTAGTCAATCGTAGTATCCTAGTAGGAAGAATCCTTTTGGTTTATGTGAAAAATAATGTAAAAGCCCTTTTGGATTACTTCAAAAATAATGTAAGTACCTTGTGTATCACTTGTGTTTGGAGTCGTTATCTCATTTGTCTAAATGGCTAGGGGGCACGCTGTGACAATTCCAATTTGGTTCATCAACATTGCACCAAAATCCTCCTCCTTAAAAGAGACGTATCGCAATTTCCCGCACTAGGTCATGCATCCGACAACCTTTGAGCTGCAATGTACGGGGATCAACAACAGGTTGGTGTAAGATCCCGAAATCCCATGATTTAGTTAGTTTTAGTTAATTGCTTGTTAGTCAATGATGTATGATTAGAAGCTAACCAAGTCCAGTTTACTATTAGGATTGTGTGTGCGAAGTCTCGTTGAGTTTCGAGCTTGCTTGAGCTCAGTAGGGGGTATTTTGAGATTTTAGAAAGTATAGAAGCCCTTTTTCATAATTTATTGATTTTTGAGGTTTTAAGCTCATTGGGTAGGCAACCAAATTCCAAGATCATCTTCCTTCTACCCGACTTGAGTTGGGCCCATCTTGATCACCAAAATCCCACGTAACTAAACTTGTGGACCATTTTGTAAATTTGCAAAACATAGACCTAAATAAAAGCCATCCACCCCTCTTTCTTGTCTTAAAAGCCATCCACCCCTCTTTCTTTTCGTTTTTCCTTTTCTCTTCCCCCTCTTTGTCTCTCGTTTTCTCCCTTCCCCTCACCCAACCAACTACCATCAGGGGGATCCAGACTCTTTGACCAATGCCACTACCTTCTCCGGGCCGCTATCACCCCACCCATCCCCTCTTTTTTTTTTTTTTCCTTTCTCTCTTCCTTTCCCTTTATGTTTTCTCTCTTATCTTCCTCACTCTTCACCTTGTAACCTCAACAAACCAATCGTCCCACCATCGCCGGACGACCACCATCTTCTTCTTTTTCTCAGTGTCACCAGCCAGAGAACCCATTCTCAATGTTTTTCTTCACCGGAGCCAGGCTGAGGTAAACCTTTCCTCATCCCTCAGCTAGGTTTGTTTGGTTTTGAGATTAGAGTAGTGTTGGACTAGCTCCTTAGCCCCCTCCCTTTCCCTTTTGTAGATTAATTTCAGTTGGGTTTGGTTTTACCTAGTTTGGAGCTCTGTTGGGAGTTTGAGAGCTAGGGCATACGCTCATTTTCCATCTTCTCATCAAAGATAAGTGGATTTGCATGATTTCATTGAGGATATGCTTTTGTTTAATTGGTTCTAGCATGTATTGTTCATATGAATGTGGTTTTGCCCATTTTAATGATTATGGATGAAAGTGCTAGAAATTAGGATGTATGTTGAATGGGTTAAATGGAGGAGGATTGGTGGCTGTTTATGTATGTATTGGAGAGGTCTTGGCCTTGTTTTTATGTAGGTTGAGGAGGAAAAATGTAAGGGAATGAGTTCCCTTCATTTTATAGAAAACAGGGGTTCCTCGTTTTTGGGCTGAACTCAGGTTCGCTCGGGTGAACCCACGTTCTACCTGGGATTATGTCCCAGGCCTATGCTGAATTGGTGGGGGGTGTTTCTGGGACATGGACCTTCCATATTTACCCCTCACACCTTAGGACCCTTTGGTTTGATGGTGGGATCCCTATTTGACCTGTACTTCGGAGACCCACTATGGATCATTGGATAAAAGGCATTGTGGGAAACGAATCTCTTATTGGTTATACGGTTCGCGTACAGTGAACAACCTAGTCGTACTCGGATGGTGTGAGGACTCGAGGCATCCATTAATGGACTATGCATTGATAAATGAAATGGATTTCTTGGTATCACTTTACCCGTGGTTCGAGTAGAGTTGTCGGGTGCGAGAATTGTTTGTTGTCTTGACCTAGGAGTTTGGATTGTACATACTCCTTGGCCTTTGGGTTTGCATTGTCTTTGTATTGTACATGTTCTTTAGAATTTGTACTGTATTGCATTGTTGTTGACTGTGATGTGGCTTGGCATTGTGTATTGGATTCAGGAGGTCTACTTTTATTGTATTGTTTTGGTTATGGATTTGTATTGGAATCATTGAATGCAAGTAGTCCCTCATTGTATGTGTCACAACCAGAGCCCAGGGTTCGGGGGTTAGCAAAAAGCCAAACCTAATGACACACGTACTCCCGTGCATGCACACGTAGACCGAGTCTAAATGCACACGCACAAGGGAACATTCACACGTGCCAAGCAAGTACGCGGAAGCTGTAAATATCAGAAACATAAAACTAACAATGCAAGAAGAGGATACAAGAAAGGGCTGACATAATTACATATAAAGTTTTACAAAAAGAACCAAATGACATATACAGTCTGACATATATACAAGTCTGAGATCCTCAAAAACAAAACAACAATAACAGGACTCCGATGATGCATGCTAAGAACGCTCTCCCGTGGAGTGATCACATCCACTCCTCTAGGCCTGATGGGGCCCCGGGGGTCTCATCTGGAGCCTGGCCGACCGGCGAGGGTTCGGCAGGGGGATCTGGGCCTGCAACACCAAAAACAACTGTGAATACGAAGATTCAGCAAAGTATAAACCATAGCAAGTTAACACACGCTGTGTCTAATAGAATAAAGAACATCATGTTATTAAAGAAGGCATGTTCGTATACTAGGCTGTCATGCAAGAAAGAAATATGCTGAGTGAATCAATGAATACATGCTGTGTACATACTAGTGGCTACTACATTACCATATGCTCCCAAAAGAGGGATCTTATAACATGCAAAGAACACCATTGTCCGGGCCAGGGTACAATGGGTCTCGGTTTCCTGGGGTCCGGTTCCCCAAGACAAAATCCATACTGCAGCAGGCCATATAAATTATACCAAATTCACCCCGTCGGGATCCTGAGGCTGAGGCTAAGTAGTGCCTGACTATAAGGAGTCAATCATGAAAACCCTGAGTAGATCGTGACAACATATCATACGTGCATATCTGGGAACATATTATACATGCATACTCAAGGTGAGTCATCACAATGTGAATATAATGGAACACAGTAAACATGTTAGAGAGTTGAGATCACGGATCGAATGCAATATGTTGTGCAACTAATCATGCGAAATCGAATCATCTTAAGTTACAAACCAATTCTAATCTAATTATCCGGTGTTTCTAACCGTGCATGATGATGTAGTTTTAAGTTATTCGATGCACCGTTGTCTAGTGTTGCAATGAATCGGGCAGTGCACGAAGTCCCTTAAACCAACACCCATGGGGAGGTGCTTAACATCCGGATAACGAACATGAATGATTCGCAGCCCTCGAGATCATTCACGCGTTGTATCATATTCCGTTGGGCAGGTCTAGGTGTTCTACATTCCATCATGAATGCCCTATCGGTCTTTTCTTTACACCTATCCTTATTCTTCATTTTTATGCTAGTGTGAATACGGCTTAGCCGTGTGTGTGCTACGGCTTAGCCGTGTGTGGTCTACGGCTTAGCCGTGTCTGGGCCGTAGAAGGTTGGTCAGTTGCTGACTCTTAGTTATTTCAGAAATTGCACCCTGTATTGATCTACGGCTGGGCCACGGCTGGGCTTCGGCTTAGCCGTAGGGCAATCCACGGCTTAGCCGTGCCCTAGCCGTAGAGGAAAACTGGGTTTTTCTCCTCTCTGGATTGTGAGCCGTAAGAAGCATACGGCTTAGCCGTACCTGTACGAAGTTAAATTACTGAAACTTGTGCAGAATGTCTGGGAACTCATCAACAGTGGAAGTTTCAATCGAAAGGAATAGTGTATGAACCAAATGGGCTGTAAACACCTTGTTTCCACATCAATTCATGTGAACTAAGCAAATCAAAAGCATACCAACATGGGTTCTCACACTATGGTTATACTTGCCTCAATTTGGAAATCAATTGCACACTTGAAGTTCTAAAGCCCAAATCACAACCTAGCACAACCAAAACCATCTGCATGCATGAGGGATGGAGAGAAATCCACAACATAGACCCACCAATAAGAACAAGGAGGAGAAGAAAGAGGGGAAAGAGATGGGAGGAATGGAAGAAAATCCACTCACCTTACATGCAAGACCCACCTTCCTCTTGCTCGATGGAGAAGAGGAAATTGGAGAAGAGAGTGTTCCACGAGCAGTTGAGGAAGAGAAATGAGAGAGAACGAGAGAGAGAACATGCTTGTTGTCGATGGTTGTGAGCTTATATAAGTAATGGGTTGTCCAAATTGCAAAGAAGTCCAAGCTAGAATGCTAATTTCAGTTTGAGTCAAATCCGGGTCCAATCGAATCACACGACCTCGGTTGCAAGTGACGTAGTTACGAAAGTTAACGGGCTCAACGAAAGACACGTGTTGACATCAAGATGATGCAAAAATGACCATGTCTAAGAAAAGCTAAAATTACGAAAAAGGGCTTGGTCTACTTAATCCAGGTCAAACTCAACCGAACTACCTATCCATGACCCGTAACGAAAATCAAAACACAAACAAAACACGATTAGCAACGAAAACAAGATTAACTAACCGCTAAACGGGGTCAAGCTGGGTCGGAGTGTTACATCCTCCCCTACTTGAGAATCATTCCGTCCTCGGAATGAACACTAACTCACTCATACCTGGGAAAACAAGTCGGGATACTGTCGTGCCATCTGCTCTTCTAGCTCCCAAGTAGCCTCATCAGGACTGTGATGCTCCCAAAGCACCTTGACCCATCGAATTGTCCTGGTGCGGAGTATCTGCTCTCGGGTTCCCACGATACGGAGCGGTCGCTCAACGTATGCAGCACTCGGCTGGATCTGAATCTCCTCGTAACGAATGACATGGGAGGGATCATGAACGTATTTCCGAAGCATCGAAACGTGAAAAACGTTGTGCACTCCTGAAAACATCTCGGGAAGCTCTAATCGATAGGCCAAATCACCAATCCGACTCTTGATCTCGAACGGTCCGACATAGCGTGGAGCTAACTTGCCTTTCTGGCCGAAACGGATCGTACCCTTCATCGGTGAGACCTTCAGAAAAACCCACTCGCCAACCTGGAACTCTAAGGGTCGTCTGCGGGTGTCTGCATAACTCTTCTGTCTCGACCGAGCAACCTTCAAGTTCTCAATGGCTTTCTGTACCTTCTCCGTAGTCTCGGCAATGATCGTCGGTCCGTGAAAACTTCGAGTTCCAACTTCTTCCCAACAAACCGGACTCCTGCACTTCTTCCCGTACAGTGCTTCATATGGTGCCATCCCAATGCTCTCGTGGAAACTGTTGCTGTAGGCGAACTCGCACAACGGTAGATGAAGATCCCATTCTTTCTCGTAGCTCAACACACTGGCTCGCAGCATATCCTCCAAAGTCTGAATCGTCCGCTCTGATTGCCCATCCGTCTGTGGGTGGTATGCCGTGCTGAAACTCAACTTCGTGCCCAAAGCTTCTTGGAATGCTCTCCAGAAAGACGAAACAAAACGGCTGTCACGATCGGATACAATCGACACGGAGGTACCATGGAGCCTGACGATCTCATCCACGAACTTCCTAGCCATCTCAGAAAATGTCATACCCTTCCGAAAAGGAATGAAATGGGCTGACTTCGTCAATCAATCTACGATCACCCAAATGGCGTTGTTCTTCCTGCTCGTCGACGGTAATCCGGAAACAAAGTCCATGGTGATGTTTTCCCACTTCCACTGCGGTATATGCAAAGGATGCAACGAGCCTGGCGGTCTCTGATGATCTGCCTTCACCTTCTGGCATGTCAAACAGCGAGCAACAAATCCTGCTACTTCTCTCTTCATGTTATTCCACCAGAAGCGATCTTTGAGATTCCGAAACATCTTCGTGCTGCCTGGATGCATCGTATAGCGAGCGTAATGCGCTTCGTTCATCAGCTTCTCCTTGAAGTCATCAACTGCTGGCACGCACAACCTACTCCGAAAGTAGAGTACACCATCCTCGAGTCTGAAATCGGGTCGGTCTCCAATGTGGTCTCGAATGCGCTTCAATGTCAGATCTTCAAACTGTCTGTCCTTAATCTGCTGAATCAACTCAGGCTGAAACACTAGCGTACTAGCCAACGTCACGCACTCATCCACTAGTTTAACCTCAACAGGGAGACCACGAAACTCTAAGAGGAAACTGCTCAATAGCTGCACTGACTCTGCTTTCCTGCTGAGCGCATCTGCCACCACATTCCCCTTGCCTGGCTGATATTTGATCGGGAAGTCATAATCCTTAATAAGCTCGAGCCATCTCCGCTGTCTCATGTTCAGCTCCTGTTGTGTGAATAAGTACTGTAAACTGTGGTGGTCAGAACGAACCTCAAACTGCACACCATAGAGATAATGTCTCCACAGCTTCAACGCAAACACGATGGCTGCCAATTCCAGATCATGGGTGGCATAATTCTTCTCATGTTCTCGCAACTGTCTCGATCCATATGCAATAACCTTCCCATGCTGCATCAACACACAGCCTAGACCAACTCGCGAAGCATCTGAATAAACCACGAATCCTTCACTACCATCTGGCAAGGCTAACACTGGGACCGTAGTCAACTTCTCTTTCAAAATCCGGAAACTGGCTTCACACTCCTCAGTCCAATCAAATGGCACATTCTTCCTGGTCAACTTCGTCAATGGAGAAGAGATCTTAGCAAAGTCCTGGACAAATCGACGATAGTAACCTGCTAGACCAAGGAAACTGCGAACCTCTGTCACTGTCTTGGGGCTAGACCAATTCACTACTGCCTCCACTTTAGATGGATCAATTGCCAATCCCTCTCGTGAAATGATATGACCTAAAAATGCCACCTGCTCAAGCCAAAAATCACACTTCGACAATTTAGCAAACAATCGATGTTCTCTCAACAACGACAAGGCTTTTCTCAAATGCTCCCTATGCTCCTCTGCTGACTTAGAATAGATCAGTATATCATCAATAAACACGACTACGAATTGGTCCAAGAAAGGAGCAAAGATCTGATTCATCAATGCCATAAAAGCTGCAGGTGCGTTGGTTAGTCCAAAAGGCATCACGAGGAATTCATAATGGCCATAACGAGTCCTGAAGGCAGTCTTAGGAATATCCTCTTCTTTGACTCTCAACTGGTGATATCCAGACCTCAAATCAATCTTCGAAAAGTAGGCTGCACCCTGAAGTTGGTCAAACAACTCATCGATCCTGGGTAGGGGGTACTTGTTCTTGATAGTCACTTTGTTCAACTGTCGGTAATCTATGTACATCCGAAAAGTACCATCCTTCTTCTTGACAAACAAGACTGGCGCTCCCCAAGGTGAAACGCTCGGGCGAATGAAACCCTTATCCAAAAGCTCCTGCAATTGCTTCTTCAACTCAGATAATTCTGCTGGGGCCATGCGATACGGAGCCTTGCTGATCGGTGCCGTGCCGGGAACAAGCTCAATGGCGAACTCCACATCTCGAACCGGGGGTAAGTCTGGCACATCGTCTGGGAAGATATCTGGAAAGTCACAGACCACCTGGATCTCACCTAGCTGCTTCGGCTACTTCTTCGCTGATATAAAGGCAATGAAGCCTTCGCACCCTCGGCGGATCAAGCGATCTGCCTTACACGCCGAAATCACACGTCTGGGGCATCTCTGCTGACTGCCCTCGAAACGGAAGCCCTTGCCTAAATCGAAGAAGATCGTCCTGTTGTAACAGTTAACACAGGCACGATATCGAGCGAGCCAATCCATACCAAGGATCACGTCGAAGTCCAGCATCGACAACAGGATCAAATCAACAGGTAACTGATGACCTGCAATCTGCACGTCGCAATGGGGGTAGTACATACTACACTCCACTCGCTTGCCAACTGGGGTGGATACAACCAACACATATGGCAACGGCTTAGACGGCTGAGGTAACCGCTCGGCAAAATGAGGTGCTATATAAGATCGTGTAGACCCCGAATCGAACAAAGCTAATGCCTCGACGCGCGAAATCAAAACAGTACCTTCAACCACCTGTGGATCCTCGGCACTCTCGTGGGTAGCAGCGTAAGCACGGGCTGTCTGGCGAGGCTGTCTCGAGCCTGGACGAGCTGACTGTGGCTTGCTTGGAGCTGTAGGTGCACTGGGTCTGCTAGGAACTGCACCGGAAGTAGGACCAGATGAAGCTATACCGGAGGCTCTATGTCGAGGACAATTGGCTATCATATGCTCCCTCGAACCACAGATAAAACAAGCACCGGCCTTCCTCCAACAGGCATCAGTCGCGTGGTTCTTGCCACAATGCCCACAAATCACTCCAGAAGAACTAGAAGTACTCTGCTGGCCTTTGGTCTTCTTCTGTACTTGTCCTCGTGCACTGAAAGGCGGCTGTCTCTTAGGTTCAACGGCTCTAGCAGCTTGGTGGATGGCCTCGGCCGAATAGGCCCTGTCCACTGCATCGTCAAACGTAGCCGGACGCTGGAACGCAGTCACGTGATGCATGTACCGGGGATGCAAACCTTCAACAAATCGGTTCACCTTCCTCTCTTCGGTGCTGATCATGTCCGGAGCAAAATGCGACAACTGCATAAACTTGTTCACGTATTCTGCTACTGTCATCTGCTGCTGACGGAGAGCTAGGAACTCAACCTCCTTGGCTCGAAACACATGAGCCGGAATGAACTTCCTTCTGAACTGCTGCTTGAACATCTCCCACACGGTCGCACTAGGAATATCTCTATATGAGTCTTTCACGCTCTTCCACCAAGTCTTAGCGACGTCTCTCAGCATAGAAGTTGCTAGCCCGACCTTCTGTCGGTTCGTGCACACAACGGTCTCAAAGACATCCTCTGTCTGTTCTAACCACTGTTCGGCCTTCAATGGCTCTTCTGTTCCGAAAAACTCTATAGCTCCTCGCTTGCGAAATTTCCCGTAGAGGGCATTCGGGTCATTCTCTCGAGGCTGTAAAATCACCTGCTGATCTACATGTGACTGAGCTGGGACTTGGCTTTGTCGATCTAACATGGTTGTCACTTGGGCTTGCAAGTTCTGCATTGATTGCGATTGTGCCTGAAGGGACTGAAATAGCATGAGAATGCGTTCATCGGTGTTCTGTGTCTGTGGTGACGGTGCAGATCCGCTTTCATTATTTCCGGCATTCTGCTGAGAACCAGAACCTGATGCCATCCTGTAAAAATGGAAAGAGTCAGACACAAACACAAAACAATAGCGCCCAACCAGCCCCAAAATCTAGAAAGATCACAAAGAAAATCGTATCCTCACCACGATCCTACATGCCTACATGCTTATTATCTAGAACAAGGAATGAGCAAGGAATGCTTTGATACCATACAATACGTATGTCACAACCCGAGCCCAGGGTTCGGGGGTTAGCAAAAAGCCAAACCTAATGACACACGTACTCCCGTGCATGCACACGTAGACCGAGTCTAAATGCACACGCACAAAGGAACATTCACACGTGCCAAGCAAGTACGCGGAAGCTGTAAATATCAGAAACATAAAACTAACAATGCAAAAAGAGGATACAAGAAAGGGCTGACATAATTACATATAAAGTTTTACAAAAAGAACCAAATGACATATACAGTCTAACATATATACAAGTCTGAGATCCTCAAAAACAAAACAACAATAACAGGACTCCGATGATGCATGCTAAGAACGCTCTCCCGTGGAGTGATCACATCCACTCCTCTAGGCCTGATGGGGCCCCGGGGGTCTCATCTGGAGCCTGGCCGACCGGCGAGGGTTCGGCAGGGGGATCTGGGCCTGCAACACCAAAAACAACTGTGAATACGAAGATTCAGCAAAGTATAAACCATAGCAAGTTAACACACGCTGTGTCTAATAGAATAAAGAACATCATGTTATTAAAGAAGGCATGTTCGTATACTAGGCTGTCATGCAAGAAAGAAATATGCTGAGTGAATCAATGAATACATGCTGTGTACATACTAGTGGCTACTACATTACCATATGCTCCCAAAAGAGGGATCTTATAACATGCAAAGAACACCATTGTCCGGGCCAGGGTACAATGGGTCTCGGTTTCCTGGGGTCCGGTTCCCCAAGACAAAATCCATACTGCAGCAGGCCATATAAACTATACCAAATTCACCCCGTCGGGATCCTAAGGCTGAGGCTAAGTAGTGCCTGACTATAAGGAGTCAATCATGAAAACCCTGAGTAGATCGTGACAACATATCATACGTGCATATCTGGGAACATATTATACATGCATACTCAAGGTGAGTCATCACAATGTGAATATAATGGAACACAGTAAACATGTTAGAGAGTTGAGATCACGGATCGAATGCAATATGTTGTGCAACTAATCATGCGAAATCGAATCATCTTAAGTTACAAACCAATTCTAATCTAATTATCCGGTGTTTCTAACCGTGCATGATGATGTAGTTTTAAGTTATTCGATGCACCGTTGTCTAGTGTTGCAATGAATCGGGCAGTGCACGAAGTCCCTTAAACCAACACCCATAGGGAGGTGCTTAACATCCGGATAACGAACATGAATGATTCGCAGCCCTCGAGATCATTCACGCGTTGTATCATATTCCGTTGGGCAGGTCTAGGTGTTCTACATTCCATCATGAATGCCCTATCGGTCTTTTCTTTACACCTATCCTTATTCTTCATTTTTATGCTAGTGTGAATACGGCTTAGCCGTGTGTGTGCTACGGCTTAGCCGTGTGTGGTCTACGGCTTAGCCGTGTCTGGGCCGTAGAAGGTTGGTCAGTTGCTGACTCTTAGTTATTTCAGAAATTGCACCCTGTATTGATCTACGGCTGGGCCACGGCTGGGCTTCGGCTTAGCCGTAGGGCAATCCACGGCTTAGCCGTGCCCTAGCCGTAGAGGAAAACTGGGTTTTTCTCCTCTCTGGATTGTGAGCCGTAAGAAGCATACGGCTTAGCCGTACCTGTACGAAGTTAAATTACTGAAACTTGTGCAGAATGTCTGGGAACTCATCAACAGTGGAAGTTTCAATCGAAAGGAATAGTGTATGAACCAAATGGGCTGTAAACACCTTGTTTCCACATCAATTCATGTGAACTAAGCAAATCAAAAGCATACCAACATGGGTTCTCACACTATGGTTATACTTGCCTCAATTTGGAAATCAATTGCACACTTGAAGTTCTAAAGCCCAAATCACAACCTAGCACAACCAAAACCACCTGCATGCATGAGGGATGGAGAGAAATCCACAACATAGACCCACCAATAAGAACAAGGAGGAGAAGAAAGAGGGGAAAGAGATGGGAGGATTGGAAGAAAATCCACTCACCTTACATGCAAGACCCACCTTCCTCTTGCTCGATGGAGAAGAGGAAATTGGAGAAGAGAGTGTTCCACGAGCAGTTAAGGAAGAGAAATGAGAGAGAACGAGAGAGAGAACATGCTTGTTGTCGATGGTTGTGAGCTTATATAAGTAATGGGTTGTCCAAATTGCAAAGAAGTCCAAGCTAGAATGCTAATTTCAGTTTGAGTCAAATCCGGGTCCAATCGAATCACACGACCTCGGTTGCAAGTGACGTAGTTACGAAAGTTAACGGGCTCAACGAAAGACACGTGTTGACATCAAGATGATGCAAAAATGACCATGTCTAAGAAAAGCTAAAATTACGAAAAAGGGCTTGGTCTACTTAATCCAGGTCAAACTCAACCGAACTACCTATCCATGACCCGTAACGAAAATCAAAACACAAACAAAACACGATTAGCAACGAAAACAAGATTAACTAACCGCTAAACAGGGTCAAGCTGGGTCGGAGTGTTACAGTATGTGCCTGTGTGTACAGGAAGCCAACCCTTCACTTTGACTTAGGATTCATTGGCCGAGCACCACTAAGCAGTTTGAGTCTTACACAAGTGGGGCACCTCTATGGAGGGATTCTTGTCTTTGGGGTATTTGTCTTTTAGACGACTGCGCAAATTAGTTTTGGACACTGATGTACACTGTGATTTGGATATGATTATTTGGCAACCTAAAGTCGGGTTATCCCGAAATTTGGACCAGACTGACCATCCGATGTTTTGGACGGAGCCGTGTGCCATATGAATGTGGACTGGATGCTAGGCATCTGAAGACGGATTGACCCTCCGTATTTTGGACCGGGTTTTACTCGATGTATTGGCCTCTGTGGATTGCTCTATTGTGTAGTGATTGGATTAGGGTTTCTATCCTTCGTATCATTGTCCATTGTATATTGTTTATCGATTATTGCTATCGTCTTCTCATATGATCACACTGTCCTTATTGGCCTTTGATATTGTCCATTTTTTATGGATTATGTTTACCTACCTGTTGACTATGTTATAGTCTGATGATGCTACGCTTAGTGCATAGTTACCAAGTCTACTTATTCCGAGGAGGTTTTGCTAGCGATAAATCACGCGGTTGAGCATGATGTTGTTGAGTGCGTGTGATGTGCAGATAGCACCTACCGATGCATTGTGGCTACTACATGAGTGACCTCATACTCGTAAGGATAGTTGTTTACATATTTCTGTTGGCCTAGGTTTTTATTTGTAGCCATATAATTAAACTACCTTTTAATTGTTTGCTTCAACTTTAGAAATTGATTTATATGCTTACTGTGAAATGTTTATCATACCCTCTATTTCTATCGGAGCTTCCACTGTATTTATTGTTGTATTAACCAATATTCAATCTCACCGCAGACTACTTTCCATGGCAGGACCATGATTAGCGGCCACATGTTGTGATTTATTGGTCTATCATTGAGAAAAGTTTTAATTGGCCCCTAATCTCACGTTTAACCTCGGTTTCCAAAATGAGGGCGTGTCAATTGTAGCATGCTCCTCTGTATGAGTTGCATAACATATTCACTTGCAACCTCTTCCAATGTCTTTTTTGGATACTCCATGATGAATCCTTCAGCTATCCACAGGCGAATCAGTTTCTTTCTCTTGATAGAATAGTCTTTGGGGGAGAGACCGCAGTACAAGAAGCAATATTTGAGACGACTGGGTAAGTAGTGGTAACTAGTTAACAAGACCTAATTTAGTCTTTTAAGACCTTGACAATGTTTTGATTCCTAAGCAAGATCTTGGAGCACGTTACTCCATTCGGTTGGAAGGGTGGTCCTATTGGACATGAGGCCCCCTATTGCCGCAATGGCACGTGGTAGGTAGCCCTTTGCATCTTCTGACCATGTCTTTTGCTGCATTAACCAAGATTGGCAAACAGCTTCCTCTAAATACCTTTTTGCAGAAAAGATCCCAAGCCAATTTAGAAGGCAATGGCTCTAGTTTGTACTTGAAATATGCCTCATCAACAGGACAAGCTACATTCTAATTGCAAGTCGTGAAGATAATTATGCCCCTACCTATTAAAAAAATAATTCAAATGATTGGTTTTCAAAATGGTCATGTGATTATGTCTTATTCGTTAACTGGGTTTAATTGTTTGTGCAAATGGGCATTTTTAAAAGTCTAATGCGTGTGTCTATGCTCGTAGTGTTACTAGAGAGTTTTTATTTGTTTCTTACTTGAGTCATGGAGTAGGAAGAGAGCGAACATTTGATGAGAGCGATTGCTGTTGTGAGTTTCAGAGTTGTGTCTTGAGAGTTGGAGCTCATATTCGAATCCCTTGTTTTCTCATCTTCTTATTTCTTTCCTCATTCCTTTTCTTTTATTAGAAAGAACGAGCGCCAACTTTCTAGCTTTTTCAAGAAGAAGGATGACAATCAATACATACATTTATTAAACAAAAGAATGTTATCAAACGTCTGGCTCTTGGTAAAACCTTTCATTGCCCTGTTTGCTTTGGTTGGAGCTGAATTTCAAACAAGTCATTGAAAATGGGTTGCACTTGCACCAATTATGATTCTTAATTATTGGGAGAATTTTGGAAAAAGGAATAAGATTTTTTCCCATTTTTGAAGAAAAAGTATGAGGATTTGAATATTTTAAAACAATATAAAAGTTTTTTCCACAATTCTTTCAATTAAGTCCTTTCCGCACTAAAATTCTTAGAAGTGATAAAGATTCTCTCATATTATGACAAGTTCTTGTCATTTCTTAATCTCTTTTCTTCTCAAAACTGGTCATTTTGATTTTGATGACCATAATTAGTCATTTGGAATCTCTTTTGTTCTTTTAACAGTCCATGCATATAAGTAGGAATATTTAACAGTCCTCCAAGGCCCATTCCAGTTACAATCTTCCTCACCAATTGCATCATATAACGATATTGAAGCAGAATTCAATAGGTCGTGCATATCTGGTGAGATAAATCCATCTTTGCTTGAGTTGCAATATTTGAAACACTTGGACCTAAGCATCAACTGTTTTGAAGGAAGAGTCATCCCAAAATTCATCAGTTCATTCAATAATTTGAGATACCTTAACCTCTCTGCCTCTAGCTATGGTGGAAGGGTTTTTCACGAGCTAGGAAATCTCTCTACCTTGACTTATCTTGACCTCAATGATGCTTGTGAAGTAAGGGTAAATATGAGTGATGATATTTCTTATGCTTTTTCAGATCCTTCTTATGATTTGCATGTGGATAAACTTGATTGGTTCTCTCACCTCTCTTCTTTGCAATACCTTGACATGGGATCAGTGAACGTCAGTATGACAGCTGATTGGCTACTATTAATAAATATGCTTCCTTCTATTTTGAAACTACATTTGTCTTCTAGCCACCTTCCCAACATTTCTATGTCTCTTCCTCAAGTGAATTTGACATTTCTTTCTACCCTTGATCTTTCTTGGAACGGGCTTAGTCCTTAGATTCATGGGTGGTTGTTTATGTTGACTCTTTTTCTAACAAACAAGTAAAGACACAAAAGAGAAAAGAAGATGTCATTCTTTTTGACATTTCAATTCCGAGTTTATTTTTATGGGTTCTTTTACATTCTAACCTCTCAGGTATAGGCTCTTTACATTTACTTTTTTCTAATAGCCCCCTAGTCCGGTCTCCAATGATTAACATTGGGTAAGTGTGAGAAAATATATGGAAAATTTACATAAAATCACGTAAAGAACAAAAAATACTAAGTCAACCGACTGTTCTAAGGAACAACTGTTTGTCTAATTGGAGTGGTTGTTCCTGTGTGCATGGCGTGTGTGCCATTTTCTGTTTTCAAGTGAAGCGTGCAATCTTGGTAAACTACCACTTGTTTTCCTTGGATATGGAGTCCCAAGGGGAGTTAGAATAAAAGATTTATGGTCATGGTTGCCCCCATGGATCGGTTATCACATTTTTCCAATGGGTTGGCCATTGTTAAATCCGTATCTCTTTCTACTCCTAAGTGAAGGAGATGAAGTATGTCTTGAAAAAATTTTCTTCTTCAAAGGCCCATTAAAGTCAAGGCACTATCCTTCTGATCATTTTCAAAAGATCAAGTACCTTGTCTTTGCCTTTGATGTTACTGTGGAAGAAGCCAAAGTGTAAAAGCTTTCTAAAAAAACTTGAGGGCTCTTGGATGCCTTAGTGGCTGTGTTGTTGTTGGTGCTGATGATTGGTTGTTGTGTGTTGGATTGGGTGCCGGGAAGGGGGGGTTATTTATAGCCCTCAGAAATCTTCTCCAGCCTTCTGTGGAAAAAATCTAATTTGCAGGGGGTAGCCGATTGTGCATTTGTATGGTCGGCTACCCTCTTATAGTTGGTTGAGTGAGGTGTCAGCCGGATTTTCACCCCTTGAATCATGCTAATTAGCTTGAAATAAGCTAGAGAATGATTTGACCAAATCTTGCTTGGCTACTTGATGAGCAAGGGATGAAGATCTGCAAGGGTCGGCTAATGCTTTTCTTCAGTCGGCCATGTGGTCGTCGGCTACTACATTTGTACCATTGGCCTTTATGCAATCGGCCATTGCTTTGTTCAGTCGGCAATTGCATTCTTTCTTCATTTTTTTTATCTTTTCTTGATGTGTTTTCTTTTCTAGACTTCAAGGGGACCTTTTATGCTTTGTCCTTGAGCTTTTTGGGCTTTGTTTTGCTGAGTTTGAGCCATGTTTAAGTCTTGACTCTAACTTTGCATAGTTGATTTGCTTGTGGATTTCTTTCGAGAGATTTTTTTGCATGTCATCAATTTAATATTAGCAGATTATTGTCACTTGATCTTTCTTTTAGTGATTTCACATATCCCATTCCAACTGCCGTGGGGAATGTTTGCAACATATAGACTTGAATTTGCATATGAAGAATTTCAATGGAGAAATAGACAGATTTAAAGAGTCTTTTAAAGGATGCATTAAGAGTAGTTTAGAGGACTTGAATTCGGAAATCAATAAACTCAGTGGGCATCTTCCTATTTCGTTGGGGCAATTCGTTAATCTAAAGTCTCTCTTTGTTTCTTTTAACTCTCTTTATGGTTCACTTCTTGCATATCTTGGATTATTATCATCCTTGAGAAAATTGAATCTTAGTGGGTCCAATTCCTCCATCTCTTGGAAGATTGTCATCCTTAAGAGAATTGCGTCTTAATAAAATTCTCTTTCTGGTTTTATTCCTCCATCCAAAGGCATTGTCATTTTTAGAAAATTTAGATCTTAGTTATAACTCTCTTTCTGGTTCCATTCCTCCATCTCTAGAAAAATTTTTATCTTGAGAGAACTATATCTTGATAGTAACAAGTTGAATGAGTCTATTCCTGAAAGCCTTGGACAACTTTCAAACCTTATATCCTTATATCTAAGGTGCAATTGTTTTGAATGTGTTCTGTTAAAAGCTCACTTTTCCAATCTCATAAAATTGAAAACATTATCCATGTCTTCAACTTCATTAGTTTTTAATATGAGCTCTAATTGGATTCCTCCATTTCAACTTACATATATCATATTGCATGATTTCAAATTAGGCCCCAATTTCCATGATGGCTTCAAACAAAAAGGTAATTATCTTATTTGTCTTTGTCAAATGCAAGTATTTCAACTACCATCTCTGACATTTTTCAGATTTTATCTGAAAACGTTCAATATCTAGATCTCTCTAGCAATTCAATTTCTAGTTCCATCATCATCACTAGTAACATAGTGAAGACAACCAATCTATTGTATCGTTTGCTTTCTTCCAACCATTTGAAGGGAAGTATATCCTTGTCAATATGCCCAGATGAAAAGATTTAACATATTTAAATTTCTTAAATAACCAATTGGCACATGCAACTCCACGGTGTCAAGGGATTTGCAGTTTTTGAATGCATTAATTTTGGATAATAATGACCTGTCTGGAGGTATTCCGAGCTCAATAAGCCATTTGTCCGAGCTTACTTCATTCCACTTGAGCAAAAACAAGCTCTCAGGAGAGCTCCCTCCATCCCTAAACAATTGCACAAGATTTGTGACACTTGATCTGAGAGAATGATTTCTCAGGAAAGATACCAAAATGTATTGGTGAAAAACTGCCACTTCTTAAATTCCTCATCCTACAATCTAATAAATTTGATGGTAGTATTCCTCCATAGCTATTACTACTTTTTGAACTTCAAGTATTGGACCTTTTTCAAAATAATCTATTAGGAACAATACCCGAGTCTTTTGGTAACTTTAGTTATATGGTTAACTGGACGAATGCAATTATTAACAATGGTGGTGGTTTTTTCAGTGGTCTATGAGCATTTGGGTGTTTTGGGAAGGAGCTTAATATGAATGTAGTCATACTATTTCACTTTTGATAAACATTAATCTAGCAGGCAATGATCTACACGGAGAAATTCCAAAAGGAATTACTCATCTTTTTGGATTGCCAAATTTCAATTTATCAAAAAATCAGTTGACAGTAACAATCCCAAAAAATATTAGTGACTGGCAACGGATTGAATTTCTAGATCTCTCATGGAACCAGCTTTCAAGACCAATTCCACATAACTTGTCATACTTGACTTTTTTAAGTCACTTGAATTTGTTAGATAACATTTCAGGAAAGATTCCATCTGGCAACCAACTTGATACTATCAATGATTAATTCATTTACATGGGAAACCCTTTATTATGTGGCTTGCCACTTTTGAACCAATGCCCATGAGATTCACAATTTTTCTTTTTTTTTTGGAGAAAAAGAACACAAAGATGAGTTGGGAACCCAACTATTTTATATTAGCATAGTGCCTGAATTCATTGTTGGCCTTTGGCTTGTATGTGGCATTCTGTTATTCAAGAGATCTTGGAGGCTTGCATACTATTTTTTTTTTATGATATAGAAGGTCAATTATATGTCACAATAGAAAGAGGTCCCTAAATTCAAGAAGGAAGGATTCCCATATAATAGAGAACTTCCAGTACATCCTGCATGTGTTTCTTGCCGCATTAGCTCAACATCAATTCTGTTGATGATATTTCACGTAGCAAACGTAGGTACTAAAGACATTACTTTATTTAATTTTATTTTTCTAAATATTGCAAAATTATTTTCATGCTGCCAAATGCATTGTTAATATTATCCAATTATTCAGTTGTGAAAACTCACCTTTGATATTCATTTTTGATTGCTTCAACAAATTGTATGTATTGAATTGATATGTATTTTAGTTCAGACAAATAGGTCCTAGCTAAATGTGATAGCTTAGATGATTTTAAGAAGTGATGTGTTGACTCAACTTATTTTGAAAGGTAAGTTTCATTTATGTTCTTTTGTGATTTTCTTAGTAAGAGAATGCATGACATTGGTTGGGGATGGATATGAATCAGTTTAATGGGTTCCATAATATACTCGGGCATGAACTTGAATTATTTGGTCTTGTATCTTTACTTGGACCCAAATTGGGTATCTGTTACGGAACCCATGCCCATAACCAATTGAAATAAAGACCCAAACTCGAAGTAGTTATGAATCTAAGCTGAAACCAGGCCATATACGAATATGATACACTTATGTTTAATATACATAAGATAAATGAAAAGTGACTTGGGCATTGGGTATTTCGCGGTTCCATACTAATCCCAAAACCAAATACGGACAAAAATTAAAGATGCATTCAAATACAACCAATAATTTTTACAAATATTGTTTATTTATTTGCAATTTTTGAGATTCAATGTCAATGGATTGCCTCTACAAGTTTGATCGAGATGGGTCTCCAACCTGGACAATCTCCACAAATGACATGGTAGGTTAGCTAATATGTACCAATGCACCACAAAGAGAATATATTCACTTCTCTTTGCAAAATATGAACTCCAAAAACCGCAACTAGAAATTGAGTCATATTGTTTTCTAAAGTTCTTGCTTTCATTTTCTATGTAGAGTAACAATGTTGGAGTTAAAAGTTAAGCAACACTAGTGTCTGCTATGGGTTAGTAATTCTGTTTGAAGAAAGGCTGCTTATGGCTATCTATAGTAATCCTATTTGCTTTGTTACTTTAGTTGATGGTTATAACCTAGTAGGAAGAATCTTTTGGTTTATGTAAAAAACAATGTACTAACCCTTTTGGTTTATGTTTATGTATCAACTTGTTTGCTTATAAAATAATTGAAGAATGAAGGTTCTAGATAATTATTCGCAGAGATTTGACACCCTGCTTTCTTGGTGATGGTCTAAAAAGTTATTCTCCAAAGTTAAAAAGTAAGAAAATTATCCATTCTTTATTGTGTGAAATCGTAGGAACTGTGATGAGTTGTGATTTAAATGGTTGTGTTTGTTGCATTACAAAAACGGATTGGATAACTATAAAGTGGTTGAGATGCACGCATGGAGATGAATATAGTAAACAGTCATTGAAAAAAAAACATATGGAGAGAGTTTTTTGTATCTATATACCCTAAGGTGTTTAGGATTTGTAAATAGGCCGTAAGGTTTTTGTACTTGCAAATAGGCCCCTTCATTTTCATTTTAATATCCTCCGTATCTCAAAAATCAATAGCATTCCAACCACCAGACTTTTAGAGCAAAATGACACTTTTGCCCATATGTTTTATCCTTATATGCTTAATCTCAAAATTTGGACTTATTGTTTTTATGAAGCATGTATTATTGACCATTGCAGTCAGTGGGAGTTAATAGCCCAACATAAATCCTTTTTTATCAATACAGTTCCCATTTCATTAAGTCCAAATCGGTCATAGTGACAATCAACACCTTTACTTATAATTAATTATGATTTATCTAATCCATACGTGACCCACCATTGGATTGATAAAAATTTCATATACATGATTAAGCTTCTGTGCATGAGACAATTATTGAGAGAAACCAATGGGACTAGAGATAAAATAATGGTATTTTTGAAAATAGTAATATACTCTTTTTTCTTGGTAGAAGAAATTTACTTATTTTTTGTGTAATGGATGTAAGATCAAAGTTATCATTTATATTAAAATGTATCCCAAACCTTATACAAATACTAAAACCTCAAGGCCTCTGAATCCATCTCTGCACTAGAATTGGCAAGATGAAGAAGCCCAACGCTGAGCTACAGATCTTGCTGAGAAATTTGCATTGCAATTCGATTTGTGGATGAAAGGGCCCCCATCCTCATTCGGTTCTCAGGTAAATCTTGCCGAGAAATCTTCATTTCTGCTCAACAGACACTCACCTTCTTTCTGACATCTGTTTTTGCTACAAACAGTTTTTTCTTTTTCTGGATTCTTTGGATTTTTTTACAGTGTTTAGTGTTAAACAGGCCCAAGGCCCAAAGCCCATCAATGTTATATTTCACGTGGAATTGATTTGGTCAAGATTGAGACAGCTGGAATTGATTTGGTCAATATTGAGATAGCTTTGGTCAATATTGAGACAACTTTAGCTTTTCTTTCTTAGAATAACAATTGTTGTAATTAGTTGCTTTCTTAACTTAGATTAGTGATTGATACAATTAGATGGTTTTCCTTTCTTAGAGCCTAGATTATAGGCATGTAATACCTATATAATGATGTACAATCTCCATAGAAAAACACACAAAATTATTGCATTCTGAAGAGTATATTCAAACTCTTTTTATGATCGTGAATTTGTCATGGTATCAGAGCAACGATCAAGGCAGTCTTGATCTTAGACATCTTCTAAAGCCTTGAGGGAATAGGGATAGAGAGAATAAGTCTCTCTCGTGCAACAAATAGATTCAGGATCTATTTTCAAGAAGTTTCCAGCAACACAGTGCCAGCGATACCTTCTTCCTGCGTCAAAGATATTCTTTTAGTGGCCCACTGTTGATCGATCAGATCAATTTCAGAAATCACCCACTCATGGTCGCCTCATATTTCTAAGGATATTAGTGATTTTTCAAGAATTTTTTAGAGACTCAAGGTTGGTATTTTACTCATTCTCAAGATTTATTAGAAATTTATATTGTTTTCATCAGGACCGTCCAGAATATTGGATACTTAGTAGAATCAGTTGAAAGTTGGTTAAGTAGAAGCCAGAATAGAGGGGTATCATAGATCTGTTGTTTGATCTGGGGCCAAATCCTTAAGTGGGGCCCACGTAGTGGAAAAACAGCCACTGTCCAGTTCATCTGGGCTGTTTTTTAACAGTTTTTTTTTTGTTGTTTTGTGTTTTCTCTCTCTCTGCTTGGTTGGATTCTGGTTCCTACACACAGGGAAGACATCCTACATAGTTTCTTTTGTTTGTGGCTAGTTCTTTTTCTCTTCAGAACGATTTGATTCCAATTTCGGTTGCAATGGAAAAATCTGAGGTCACGTTGATTAAATTTATAGGAAAGAATTACCCTGCCTGGTCTTTCCAATTTCAAACATACCTCAAAGCCAAGGAATTGTGGGGATTTGTTTCTGGCATGGAACCTAAACCCAGTGAGGATGAGAAAAAGATCTCTTCTTGGCATACTAAAGATGCCAAAATCAAATCCTGGATTCTGGGATCCGTTGAGCCCCATCTGATAATGAATCTCAAGCCTTACTCTACTTCTAAAGCCATGTGGGGCTATTTGAAGAGAGTATATCATCAAGATAACTCTGCACGTCAATTCCATCTTGAATGTGCAATTGCTGAATATACACAAGGGACTTTGTCAATACAAGATTATTATTCTGGATTCCGTACACTGTGGTTGGAATACGATAGTATTAAGTATGCGGATGTGGCTGACAATGTGTTGACAGTAATCCAAGACCTTCAGGCTTCTAGTCAGCGAGATCAATTTTTGATGAAACTGCGTAATGAATATGAAAGTGTTCGCTCTGCCCTAATGAATCGGACGCCCTTACCTTCATTGGATGCCTGCTTGAATGAACTCTTATGAGAGGAACAACGCCTTACGACCTCGGCTCATATTGCTCAACAAAAGACTGAAACCTATTCAGTCGCGTTCTTGGCCAATAAAACTTCTCAGCCTCCGCCTTGAGACTTGAGCAAAATCCAATGCTACAGTTGTCAGAAATTTGGGCATCTTGCATCTCAATGCAAACAGAAAGTCTGTAGTTACTGTAAAAAGTCAGGACATATCATCTCTGAATGTCGTCGCCGTCCACCATGTCCGTCAACACAGTATCAGACTCTACAATATCCGGCTCCGCAGTATCAGAATTCATAGTCTCAGACTCCACACGCATATGTGGCTTTCTCGGTTATGCCTGTTCCTACATCTGCACCCCCACAACCTGGGCCCTCATCATCTCTCACTCCTAAATTTGTTCAACAAATGATTATCAATGCCCTCTCTGCCTTTGGTCTCTTCGGTAAGTCACCTTCATCTTCTACTTGGTTCCTTGATTCTGGGGCGTCTAATCATATGACGTATTCCCACACCCCTTTCTCCAATATGATAAGTTACAATGGCCATCTTCAAATACAAACTGCTGACGGCGGCCATGTTCCCATTACTGCTATCGGAGATATACCTGGTCCCATCCCATTGAGAAATGTTTACCTCTGTCCTAATTTAACTTCCAATCTATTGTCAGTTGGACAACTTGTTGAAAATAATTGTAACATTTCTTTTTCTTCTTCTGGTTGTGTTGTGCAGGACCAGATGTCCGGGAAGGAGATCGCGAGGGGGCCTAAGTGTAGATACTTGTTTCCACTGGATCTTTCTCAAATTTCTAGGAATCAATTTGACAATAATGTGTTTTGTTTTTCTCTTAGAGATAATTGCCGGTTGTGGCATAATAGACTCGGACATCCTAATTCCAAGGCCTTGTCCCTTATGTTAAATTCTGGTTTATTAAATAAATCCCTTGGTTTATCTTCTTGTGTGCCTTTTGATTGTGCTACTTGTAAAATGGGAAAGAGCAAAACTCTTCCGTTTCTCATTCCACTTCACACACTTCTCAGTGTTTTGAGTTAGTTCATAGTGATGTATGGGGAATTGCCCCAGCTCTTTCCCACGCTTACTATAAATATTTTGTGACCTTTATTGATGATTTCAGTCGGTTCACATGGGTCTACTTTTTGCATTCCAAATCTGATGTTTTTAATGTTTTTAAAATATTTCTGGCTTATGTTGAAAATCAATTTTCCACCTGCATTAAAATCTTGAGATCTGATTCAGGCGGGGAATATATGTCCTCTGAGTTTCAGCAGTTTTTGCAAAACAAAAGCATTATTTCTCAAAGATCTTGTCCTTATACTCCCCAGCAGAATGGAATCGCTGAAAGAAAAAATAGACATCTCCTTGATGTCACTCGTTCCCTTTTTCTGGAATCATAAGTTCCTACTCGTTTTTGGGTTGAGGCACTGGCTACAGTAGCTCATCTTATCAATCGTATGCCATCCACCTCCATTGAGAATCAAAGCCCATATTACCGTTTGTACAAAACCGCTCCATCTTATGATGATCTTCATGTTTTTGGCTCCATTTGTTTTGTGCACTTGCCTCCTTCTGAGAGGACAAAACTCACGGCACAATCAGCTCAGTGTGTGGTTTTAGGTTATGCACCCTTCCAGAAAGAGTTCCTTTGCTATGATTCTCACATTCGTCGTTTCCGTACCTTTAGGAATGTCGTCTTCTTTGAACATCAGTATTTTTTTCAAACACACATTGATCCTCCTGACTCCTCTTTTGTGTCATTACCTGATTTTTCTGAAGACTCATCCGTTGTTCGTTTTAATCCTACCTTTGTGTATCACAGACAGAATAGCACAGCGCCTACTAGTGATTCCCCTCCTGATCTTCCTCTGGCATCCAGTTCCGGCCATACTTCACTGCGTCGCTCCACTCGGATTTCGGTACCACCAGACCGTTATGGGTTCTCACATACTTCCTTAATGGCCACTTTGTCTTTTTCTTCCATTCCACAATCATATTCTCAGGCTGTGCAGGTTCCGTGTTGGAACAAGGCTATGCAAGATGAATTGGATGCGTTAGCGCAAAAAGATACGTGGGATATTGTACCATCTCCTGTGGGTGTAAAACTTATTGGCTGTAAGTGGGTCTTTTCTCTCAAGTTGAAATCTGATGGCTCTTTAACATGATGGGACAAAATGATACTTTTTGTCTCTTGTTGCTCTTGGAAATCGGCAGGAATATGGCATTGATTATGATGAGACTTTTGCTCTGGTTGCTAAGATGACCACCGTCCGCACTATTCTTGCTGTTGCTGCATCTCAATCTTGGCCTCTCTATCAAATGGATGTCAAAAATGCGTTTCTCCATGGTGATCTCAAAGAAGATGTTTATATGCGTTTGCCTTAGGGATGCTCATCCGGCACCGGTATGGTTGCCAAACTTCGTCGCTCCCTCTATGGTCTGAAACAAGCTCCTCACGCATGGTTTGCGAAATTTCAAGCTGCTCTTCTCCGTTTGGATTTTCATCCAAGCGCATATGATCCTTCTATGTTTTTACATCATGCTCCATCCGGGATCACTATACTCCTTGTCTATGTTGATGACATCGTCATTACCGGTCCTAATGCCGGAATGATTCAGAAGCTCCAAGCGTCTTTTCGTGAGTCATTTCAAATGAAGGATCTTGGCCTTATCCACTATTTCCTCGGTCTTGAAGTTCATCAATCGCCTACAGGTATAGTTCTCAATCAGCACAAATATACTGTTGATCTCATCGCCTTGGCTGGTCTTGCTGCTTCTGCTTCCGTTGATACGCCAGTCGAACTAAATGTCAAACTCAGTTGCAAAGAAGGTGATCTTCTTTCCGATCCTACTGCCTATCGCCAGTTGGTTGGCAGCTTGATCTACCTCACGATCACTAGCCTCGATATCTCTTATGCGGTCAACCTGATGAGTCAGTTCATGACTGCTCCTCGTCACCTTCATCTGGCTGCTGTTCGCCACATCATTCGGTACCTTATTCGCACACCGACTCGTGGTTGTTTTTTCCATCCAACAATCCTTTGACTCTCAAAGCTTATTCAGATGCTGATTGGGCTGGTTGTCCGGATACTCGCAGATCGACAATTGGATGGTGCATGTTTTTTGGGTGATAGTCTCATTTTTTGGAAATGCAAAAAACATGACAAAGTTTTCAAATCCTCTACCGAGGTAGAGTACCGCGCCATGTCTGCTGCATGCTCCGAAATTCTTTGGCTCCGTGGTTTACTTTCTGACATTGGTTTTCCAGCAGCAGGAGCTACCATCATCTATGCGGATAATACCAGTGCTATTCGGATTACTAAAAATCTGATTTTTCATGAACGTACTAAACACATCGAGGTTGATTGTCACTTCATCCGTGATGAGCTTAAACGTGATGTCATCAGCCTGCCACATGTCTCCACTGAACTTCAACTTGCTGATATTCTCACCAAAGGCCTTCCTCGACCACGCTATCAATTCTTGGTTGACAAATTGATGCTTGTTGATTTTCCTGCATCAATTTGGGAGGGGGGTGTTAAACAGGCCCAAGGCCCAAGGCCCAAAGCCCATCAATGTTATATCTCACGTGGAATTGATTTGGTCAAGATTGAGACAGCTGGAATTGATTTGGTCAATATTGAGACAGCTTGGGTCAATATTGAGACAGCTTTAGCTTTCCTTTCTTAGAATAACAATTGTTGTAATTAGTTACTTTCTTAACTTAGATTAGTGATTGATACAATTAGATGGTTTTCCTTTCTTAGAGCCTAGATTATAGGCATGTAATACCTATATAATGATGTACAATCTCCATAGAAAAACACACAAAATTATTGCATTCTCAAAAGTATATTCAAACTCTTTTTGTGATCGTGAATTTGTGATTTAGGGTCTATGTATTTTATTCTTTTGGTTTGCAGAATTGGACATGATGGAGCGAAGTGCCTCATGCAGTTTTGATGAATTTCCGAAGTTCTTTGGAACAGCAAGATGCCTTATGTCCTCCTCTGTACCAAACTGCTATACTTAAACAGATTTTGTATGGCCAGTAGTGTGTAGTTTTGTTCTTTTATTAGTCCTTCAATTGTGTTTTTGTTTGTTTTGAATTCTTTTATGTGGCTACTTGAATTGCTCTATTCTCCAATGTAAATATGCAATAACCTGCTAATTCGACAAAATCTATCGTCTAGGACTTTGTATTTTTATTTTTATATCAGTAACTAAGAGTTCCATTAAACTCACTTGGTTTATTTGACTGTTATGTAGTTGGAAAACTCTGAAATAAATGTCCAAATTAACTCAAAAGGATTAAGATATATAGTTTATCTACAGTTGTCAACAAATGCACCTGCCTTGTGTCAGTTGTGCTTCCGGTTAGTTTTATTTTGTGTAAACTTTTCATTTTCAAATGCAGGTAACTTCTATGACCCACCTAAACCATTTCTGGATTTTCATGGATTCTGGTTCTGTATCCTTCAGCTGCAATTCCTTTTATGATTTGTGCATTAGTCATGTTATCTTATTTTCGGTCAAAGTTATCAGTTATATGTTTTTCAAAAATTTTAAGGTCCTCAACTAAGATTATATGATGATTAGTTCAACACTTGGAGGATAAGAAATCGAACAACTGTGTTTCATTCGAACCAGATACTACTTTAGTGTTCTAGTTTGAAATATGATCCCTTTCTGGCAATGGATGGAGCATGTCTAAGTAGTTTATATATATGTTTGAATTAAAATAGTTGGATGTCATCGAAAACTTCTGAATCGGCCATGCCGAAATGTCCCTCCGATTATAGTGATATTAAACATTTAAATTGTTGAATACCCTTTAAGGACGCCAATACCTTGCAAAACTAGTAGCATGCTACTAGTTTTAAAAAAAAATTTTAATAAATTTTATTTGTTTAATATATGGTACACAGGAAGAGAGTTGGCTTTCTCATGTCATCTGCTCCCTTCCAAGGAGTTTCTGTGGGTCCTCTAATAGAATGTGTTAATCATTTGTGGGCCTTCTTATTGTCATCTTCTTTCTTCCAAGGAGCTCGTGTTGTTAATTATTTATTTTTTAGATATTCTGGAATGGTTGTTAATTAGTCCTTTTTTTCTATAGAATTTGAAAGTAAATGGTTTTCATTTATTAGGTCAGTTTTCCCATAAAGGTGATGGACTGTGTTTCAGGCGATATCTTTGTAGATGAAAACGGAGCCCAAGAGCAATAATGACTTGGTAAATGTCCTTTATATTTGCTGATTGTGAACATTTTCTTGTTTGCTTGGTTTATTTTTATTTTTATTTTTATTTGTATTTGAAGGGTGGGTGGTGATGAAAATATGTTTGTGGTGATAGTTTCTTGGATCGGTGGAGAAAAATTGTTTATTTTTTTTCAATGTGAGGAGTATATGTTTCTCACTATACTGTTTTTAAAGTTGATCTCTCTTCGGCAAATTATATGATGAGGGCACCCAAGATTTTGTTTTTGAAGTTGTATCTGTTCTGAATGATTTGGGCATGACTTTGCCAATTCTATATTCCCTTTCATCTATCCTTTCTAGTTTGGTTAGATTTGTTGTTAATAAATAGAGTTTGCTCGCTAATTTTCATGTCATGGGGTTCTTCTTTGTTCTGTAAAGCAATGAGCAAGTTGTAGATTTCAAGGTTGATGCCAATGTTCACCAGTTGAAGGGCAGTAGCTCTAGGTACTTGAATGTGCTTAGTTCATTGGTGCAGAAATATTTTCTAAAAGAAAGTTCAATGTAGGCAATAACAAAGTTGCAAGGCATTTGATGACTGGATGTGTCAACAAAGGGTGAAAGAAGCAATTTCAGCTTTGGGAGAGTGCAATACCTATGGAAAATTAATATCCAAAATTAGAATATATGTTTCTTTTATGAAATGGAAATTAACATACACATTTATTAACACCCTAGCTAGAATTAGTTTATTGGATTCTATTTAACACCGTCAATATTCATTAATCATAGGGCATTTATCTTGTTCTTTTTTTAACTCTCATTACATGGGGTAGTGACCATGAAATTTATTAGGTTTGAACTTGTCATTGGAGCTTGCGGGTGATGGTGCTTTTCTTATTTGAAATTTTGTGGTTGATGTTCTTAGCTTAAATCATACTCTTTCTTAAATACAAAAGCTAGTCTCACTTAAATTCTAAATGGATGAGAGAAATTGCAGATATGGATGAGCAGAATGGCTTTGATGTTGGCCTTTTTCTATTTTTCCTGGATTGAAACTACAAACAGTTGCAACAAGCAGAAATTTATTTATGTTGGGATTTATGGAATGTTTTGTAATTTTGACTATTATATGTAAAGGCGTACGTGGTCTTTGTTTCAGCTTTAAATGTATAATTACTGTACATAACCTTTGTATGAGCTTGATAGGACCACATTATTTGATAACTGTAATTAAGATTTTAAATATGTTGGAGTAAGGCCCTTATTTTTATGAAGACTTTTAGTGAACTTGATGAATTTGCAAGCTAAATAAAATTGAAAGATATTTTTTAAATCTATAAAAGAAAAAAATGACTGCTCAAATCAATTGTTTGTTTTGACAACATGATTGAACCGACCTTAGTCCTTTTTCATGCTTTTTAACGTAGTATGAACATGCAATTTAAGGGGCTTTTGAATATTTTCTATTCGAACTCTTGGAATTCATAGATGAAGGAACTCTATAAAAGGTTTTTTTTTTATTTTTATTTTTTTAATGACCTAAGGTATTTCTTGTCAACCTAGCTGTCAGACCTTTGGCCTCCGGCGTGTGAGTTACCCCGATTCTAACAAGCAAGGATTATTTCCTTGCATCTATGAAAGTTAAAATGGAGGCTTTGAACGTCTGACAATGGAGACCGACAATAATTAACTATAAGGAGAAGGCCAAAGGAATAATTGGAAAGCTAAGGTACTGCGTAAGGGCATTGTTTGTGTACATCTAAGTAAGAGGGAATCAAACGATCGGTGTAGCTCAGACTCCACAATCTGGGGAATCACAGATTTTTTGTGGTTATTTATTTGTGCTTTACTATAGCAACTTAAGTTGCATTAAACAAAGCTACCCGAAGAGTAGCCAAATGAGATCCATTTCGTTGGAAATCACATTGAATAGACATGCACTAAATACTTAAGTACATATAGTTGTTTTTGGAAGCTGCTAAATCAAGGCCAAGTTCTTATCACAGCTTATACCACATTTAAAAATAAAAAGAAAATTTCTACAGTACCATCACCCCCTTCTCTCTCCTACACTCCTTCCCTCTCCCTCCCTCCCCTCTCCTCCCCTTCCCCACCTCCCCCTCCAGCCTACGACGAGCTCTAGCGGCGACAGAGGGTGACTCTCCCTCTCCCTCTCCCTCTCCCTCTCCGTCTTCCTTTTCCTCTTCCTCTCCTTCCCTTTATCCTCTCTCTCTCCCTCTCTCCTCCCTCCCCCTCCCCACAACAGTCTCCCTACTGCAAGGAGATCCCCATTTTTTTGGGATTTTTTTTAAATGTGGTGTAAATTGAGAAGAACTTCGTGTTGATTTAGCGGCTCCCTTGTTTTTCCACGGAAGTGGAAAGGAAATGAGAGCAAATTTCACACACACACAAAGCAAAGCAAAATAATAATAATAATAATATATATAATATCCATTATTTGGTGCAAATGCTTTTTTACCTCGAGGGAAAGCATCAAAGCATTGTAGATTTTTGCAAATTCAAATGGTGTTAGGAATAGAAGAAAAGCACTCAACAATGGAAAAAGTGTAACAGAAAAATTTTCAGATGAAAAATCATTTGGCAAAACCTACAAAACCATGAGTTAGGTATTCTATGAAGATAGACAATCCAATGGCTACACTTGAGTGCCCTACAGATGCTCAATGTCAGAACATGTCTTACATTACACACTAAAACTAGAATCAGGATGTCAAATTTCATCATGGATGACATATGTATCAATTGCTAAAACTTTTACTTTGATTAGTCATTTGACTCATTTCCCATCTCTCAACCTGTTAATGCCCAAAAGGTACTAGAAGTCTATTGGGTTTGGCTCAAAAGGTCCTTATTAAGCCTTATTGTGTAGTGTCATTAGGGCCCACTTTGTTAGGGCAAGTTCCTTATTAATTCTCTGCTTGGGATTCTTTTCAATGAGAAAGAAATGAGAGACTGTTTTTCAGCTTGAATTGCTTAAGGCACTAGATTCAAATGGTTACCTAGCAAAAATTTTTTAGTACATGTGGGAGACTGTAGGGGCTGACATTTTGAACGTCATTCAAAATTTTTTTAAGTATAACTTATCCTTGAAAGCTATTAACAGAACATTTATCCCTAAGAAAGTTTAGGCCAATAATGTGAATGACTTCAAACCCCATAAGTCTGCATAATACTATATATAAAATAATTTCTAGACTTATGGCTAACAAGTTGAAATTAAAACTTTGTAATCTTATCGGCCCATGCCAAAGTGCTTTCTTTATGGGTGGATTGATTTCTAATAATTATATTGTTGTTCATGAAGTAATTCACTACTTCATGAAAAACAAAAAATCTAAATCTATGAGACTTCAATTGGACATGGCAAAGGCTTATGATCATTTGGAGTGGAATTTTATTGTAGAGTATCGTTCGCTTTTGGCTTTAATGAAAAATTTACTGAGTTGATTATGGAATATATATCTTCGGTTTCTTTTTCTATCCTATTAAATAGGCCCAATTCAGAAAAGCTGCTCCATTAGAGGTCTGAGATAGGGAGACCCTCTATCTCCATATCTTTTTATCTTAGGTGTGAGAGTTTTATCTCAAATGTTCATCAATGATGAGGAAGAGAGATGCATCCATGGTGTTAGGATTGAAAGAGATGCCCTAGTATCTCACACTTGTTTTTGTTGATGACAATTTCATTTTTTTACAACGCTAACTTGTGTGAGGCCAAGGAAGATAGTTGTCTTCTTGATGACTACTGCAAGCTTTCAAGTTAGGTTATAAACCCTTATAAATTAGGGGTTTATCTAAAGGGGTTGTAATCTTAGGGTTCAGGTTTAATGAAAAAAAAAGAGAAATATTTGGGAAATCCTTATTTATTAGGAAGAAAAAAAATTTTAGTTTTGTAAAATCAATTAATAAAATAAAAAGCAGGATCGGGTCTTGGCAAACAACACTTCTTTCCCAAGCCGATAGAAACACTCTAATTAAGTTGGTTATGTTAGGTATCCTAGTTTATAATATGTCGGCCCTATATATGGCTCCCCAACATAACTTCTAAGACTACTATATAACAGGTGGGTGGGATAATTCGCAATGGGGAAAACATTTCAGTGTGGAACCATAATTGGATTCCATATAAAGAAGTCTTGGGAAAACCTCTCTCTAACATTACCAACCCAAATATTAAAGTAAAAGATTTATGGAATATTGATAAACGATGGGATGAAAATATCATTAGAGAAATTTTAGTAACCCAAGAGATGTGGAGGATATTTGCAAAAGATATGTATGCCAGTTAATGATGAGATTGATAAAGTGGTTTGGCCTTTCTCTAAGAATGGACAACTTACAATAAAGTCATCTTATAGAGAATTAGTGAAAAGAAGTGATAATAAGCACGAGCAAAGTATTAATTGGAAGGAGTTTTGGAGAATTCCACTTCCCAAAGAACTCTTCTATTCAGATGGAAATGCATGAAAATTGCTATAATGGTTAGAAAGACTGTGAATTCTAAAATAAATTTTATTAGTCTCTTATGCCCACTTTGTAAGAGCGAGAAGAAAACAGTTGATCATGTTCTAACGAAATGTGAATATGCTAGAGCATGTTGGATTAGTTCTCATTTCGGCCTTCTAAACCACAAGTTTCAAGGTGCAGAGTTAAACAAAGCCCAATTGCCCCTATGGGAAATGATCACTTTAGGATGTGGGTTTTGACAATGTGGTGGTCTTTATGGAAAGCAAGATATAAATTCCTATTCAAAGGAAAAAAAAGATGAATCCAACAATCATAATCTTTTTGGTTAATTATTAAGTATGGGGAAGAGGAAATACTTAGAGTGATTAGATCCAAGAGGGATATAATTATGATATTCTCAGATGTCGCTTATAGGACAGTAGATGGGAAAGCTTCATTTGGTCATGTTGCTACACTAAAAGGGAATTTTGTGGATGCAGGTGCGGGGAGTGGTTCGAAAGTCACTTCGCCTAAAGAAGCTAAAGCGAGGGTGGTTCTCACATCTATAAAGAAGGCGAGGGAGAATGACTTTGCAAGGATCTATGTGATCTTGAATGCTAAAGAGGCAATGTAGGCTATTAAAGCCAGTTTGGATTGGGCAATCAATCTGATATCAAAAAGCTTGTTTTGAATTTTGCTCATGTAAAGTGTTCTTATATCCCTATAATGTTTAACTTAGCAACTCATTCCTTGGCTAAGCTTTGTTATTTAAGCAATCAAGACATAGATCAGGAAAGGGTGCTGTTGTTCTTAGGTGATGGTAGCTGATTTTGTAGGGTCTAGCTTTTAGGGTTGTCTTGGTTGTTGAATGAAATGCACTTTTACTATTAAAAAAAAAAAACAAACAAGTAGAGATGAAAAACAACTGCATTGAGTTGCTTGTTGTATTTTTCATTTTTTAAATTTAATTTTTGTTGCGTTTGCTAAGGTATGATGGTTGATGGGTGATGTGCACCTGTAATTGCAATAACCCTTTTTGTTGTTTGGGGATCAATGTCAAATGAGGGGAAAATACGGGAGAAGAGGAGATCAAAGCCAAAGCTGGTGGGGTAGATGGGGTTGGAGGAGAAGGAGCAACACCATGGCCTTACCTACCATAAAAGGTAGCTATTGAACTAGAGGTAACCATGGGCACTTAAGCTCAAGCTCTCCACAAGGATGTTTCCAATATCCGACTTGTAGAGTCCTTATCCTAGGTGTTTTTTGGTGGGTGATGGGTACATTGATATCAACTGTATCTGTCACCTTGGCCCAAGCCCGTCAGATGTCCCAGCCTCTCACACCAGAAATAAAGTCATCCTTGCCTTTGATACCTTTTATAATACCAAGAGGTCTACCCACCATGTAAATTTAAAAAATGAGCATCAAATAACCAATCCTTTAGGGAAATAGAAACAAAATATGAGATATTTTGTTTATGTTTCCCTAAAAGGAATGTTTATTTGATGCCATTTTTAAATTGCACCTTTGATCTTCCTTTTTTAACTAGTAATAGTATTAGTACTATATATGTAATTCCTATATGTTTTTAATGCAAACAAAAGCGCCCTTATGATTTTTATAGCTATGCGAAAGGAGCATGAAGCTCCAAAAATGTCAATTTTTCACTTCTCAATAAACTAGTTCTAATTTGCTAACAATCTAGGTCTATGACCCTTACAAAAATCAAAACATATGAAAATTTTTGGGGGTGCTCCAAAGTAAGTGATTTTCTAGCTTGTAAACAAACACAGAATATGCAATAAAAAATAAAAATAAATCAAACAAGCAACTACCATAAGAAGGCACGCATATTTTTTAAGGTGGAAATCCAACCGGGGAAAAAACCAAGAATCCAAAAGAAACCAATAATCAAACACAATAAATCTTGCAATTACAAAATACTCACAACCTTATTAAGTCTTCGCAACCTAAGAACTGTAAATATTTGTATAAATCGTTGATGTACTTGATCCAATATTTGCTTGACTCCTGAGATAATCTTTCACAAGAGATGTAAAAAACTATAATCTCTAGAATAAAGTTTCAGTACTTTTCTCTCTAATAAAAGCTCTAGAGAAGAAGGGTGATCTTTAATGTGTAATCTCTATTCAGAATAATGAGTTCTCTCCTAGGGTTGAGAGAGGAATCTTTTAAATAACACACAATTCATGTCTCATAAGGATACTCCTTGTAAAATTTAATTTACTAATCCTAGCACAAATAGGAAATAATTCCAGAACAGGTTGGTGGATTTCTATTCGTTAAGTGCCCGAGCCTGCTAAAATTTTCTAACCTCCTCTCTAGCACGCGATCCTCCGCTTGAGCAGACAAAGCATCTGTCCTCGCTTCAATTTCTTCACGAAATTTCTTATGTTCTTCACTTCAGCTCTTCCAGTGATACGAAATACAATTCATCTAAAATAAATATAAAATACAACACAGTGGACCTAAAGTTTTATTTGACCAGTGAATTAGTCAATATACTAAAAACCTTTCAACATATATTGTTCTTCATTTTGTACTCTTTACAACTCAGCACAACACGGTGAGCTTAACATTTACTGATTCAAAATCTTCATTCAATGAAGAGCCGAATAAGTTGAAAAGACATCACAGCGCAAAGGGTCCGTTGGTGGTATGTCTTGTTATTGTGGTTCCGCCTTGCCGTTCTCATGCATCCCTGTCTCATATACAAAATGTTCATACTTCATCGTATCCTAAGCATTCTTTGGACATGAGCACTGGGTCCGCTATCTGATTATTATCAATGTCAAAATTTGCGTGATGAATTAAACGGCCCAAGATGAATGTCTGTGAAGGTAATTGTAATTTTGGGTTAGTCCTAATTTATTGAGGTGGAAGTGTAATGAATGTAAAGGCTTAGATTACTCACAGGAGCCAAGTGGGCCCCACAGGATACCTAGAATTTTTTTAAAGTCAAATTAGAGGTTTTAGTTTTTCCATCTCTAAACCAAAATAGATCTCAACAAACTTGCGAAGTTCTGGTTGGTGAGTCGGTGTGATCCAGGAAAATACTACAATTAGATGAAAAAGAGGTCAAAATACTATAAATGAAAAAAAATAGAGGTTGACCAAATAAAAGAAAAAAACGTGGCAACAATGAAATGCAACCCAGTTCTTGCCTTTATTTTCTCCCTCAAAATCTCTCCTTCCCACCTTTTTCTCCTCCAAAGCGCACCTCCCAAATACCCATAATGAATCATTCCTCTATCTCCCTTTCCTTTCTCTTGTCCTTCCCCCGTTCACAACACAAGCTCTCTCATTGGAAGGAAACATGGTATGTTGACATCTCTCTCTCTCTCTCTCTCTCTCTCTCTCTCTCTCTTAGTATTCCGAAATTGTATCATTATTTGTCGCACATTTATGGGTGCACTTTCAATATTTTGAAAGATCCTTAAGAGCATTCAAGAGTATTTTAGTTAATTTGGAAGATCCTTAAGAGCATTTCAGTTAATTTGGAAGATCCAAACATGCATCCATGTCTATAGATGCAGCAAAAGGCAGCAGATCTGAGCCGTTGGATCAGTTCGTCCTGATACAAACCATAATTTCCATCATGCAGCCATTAAATTCTCTTAATCATCTCAACATTCATCATTATCATCGTCTTCATCATAATCATCGTCATTGTCATGATCATCAGTGTACAAGAATATTATAAAAATCAGGCAGTGAATTTTATATGCACATAATTTCAAGATCCGAAAATCATTTTTCCTAATTCTCTGATGCCAGTCATATAGATCCATCAATGGATCCCTCTATCGTATCCAAACCTGTGAATATTATTGTCCCTTATTAGGTACTAGAATTGCAACAAACTGGCTCCAATCAAAGTTGATCCAAGCATTAGATTGATCATTTGTAAAAAAAAATGATTTGACTCCTTTTATTTTTAATTATTTTAATCATGTATTTCGCACTTGATCAATCTGACCTTTTCCGTGACACTTTCCTGTGATATGGGGTTCAAGAGCCCCTAGTGTGACTCCCCTGTATGTTGGTGTGACTCCCCTGTATGTTGGTTTATTGGCATATGTTGTGCCTTCAACACTACCAAATTTACCTAGCGCATGTGTCTGGGCCCATGAGTGCCCCTTGAGGGATTACTCTTGTCGGGATACACTTACGAGTATAAAAAAAAAATGGTACAAGATTTGATCAAGGTGGTGAAGGTTCAAGTGTGAAGACTAGAAATGCAAATGGGCTAGATGTAGGGTGGAACCATGTTGTATGTATATGCGCAGACCCGTCTTTATAAATTTGGATTCGAATCTGACATGGAACCTCCATGTCTTATTTGGATCCAGCATCAACTTGGAACCTCCATGTCTTATTTGGATTCAGCATCAACTTAAAAAAAGGGATCCAGTTTTGATCTGGGTCCGAAATAAGATGTGATGTGCATTAATTTAATTGGATAAAAGAGCTTCAAAATAATTTTTAAATATACAAGTGAGGCTATTTAATTATATATGATTAAAGCTAAATGGACTCTCAAATATGAATATAATCCAAGCTATGTAGGTCATTAACACCTATATGTATTTTTAATATGTAATTGGATCCTCTAGTCGGAACGCACATAAATCCAGCATCAAATGCAAATATTTTGGATCTTCTATGCATGTATTTAGATCTGAATCCAAATTTCTTATGGATTCAAAACAAAGTGTCATACCTGCTTTACTTGGAAATTGGGAAACCCCTTTGCAACCCCATTAGAAATCAACAATAATGACCAATTTTGTCTAATTATAATTTCATAAAATAGGAAGTCACTTCTACTATGTAAAGGCCAAGTTTCGCCCCAAATATCCTCAGTAAGCATCCATTTCCATCAATGGGTAGGGTCATCAGATACAGGACGCATGAGAAGTTCATAGTGGGCCCACGACATCGATTATTAATATATACTAAAATATGCCCCACAAATGAGCAATTGTTCAGGTCAAAGTCAATTGTGCCAAATCAATTGCAATCAAACATGAAACTTTTTTTTTTTTTTTGTCAAACTTGTAAATTAAGGGTGTATTTTTGCAACAAGAGGATCCCGCACTCCATAGATTTTAATTTTACTGGGAGAAAGAATTGCTACATTCTTACACCTCCTATAAAAAATCAAAATCCTTGCTAGTGAGGAAAATGAACTCATTTATGTTTCTTTTCTGCATTAAAGTAATGACTGAAGTGCAACACCAACGTGTTTCGTTAAAAAATTACGGTTCATTTAGTGTTAAGGCCTTGTTTGCTTGATTTAAATTGATGAGTGATGCTATTTAAACATAGAAAATTTCTCTCTTGAGTCAAAATTTAAAAAAAAAAAAATCAAAATACCCCTATACACGACTCTCCCCTCCCCCTTCCTATCTGGTAGGAGGGGACACTCCTTCCTTCTCTCTTTCTCTCCCTCTTCCTCTTCCCCTCTCTCTTCTTATTCCTCCTATTCCTCTTCCTCTCCTCTCCCTCTCTTTTCCTCCTATTCCTTTTCCCCTCCTCTCCCTCCCTCTTCCTTCTCTTCCTCTCATCTCCCTCCTTCCTCTACTCTCCATCCCTCTTACTCCTCCTCTTCCTCTCCTCTCCCTCATTCTTCCACTCCTCTCCCTCCCTCTTCCTCTCCTCCTCTCCCCTCCTCCCTCTCCCTCTTCCTCTCCCCTTTCCTCTCTTCCTCTCCTCTCCTCTCTGCACTGTTCGGCTTGTTCCGAACAAGCCGAACAGTGCAGACAGGAGAGGAGAGGAAGAGAGGAAAGGGGAGAGGAAGAGGGAGGAAGGAGGGAGAGGAGAGGAAGAAGGGGAGGGGTCCAGTGATGAGGAAAGGAGAGGAAAATGGAGAGGAGAGGAGAGGAGAGGAGAGGGGGAGAGAAAGAGGGAGGAGAGGAAGAGGTGGGAGAGCAAAGGAATAGGAGGAATAAGAAGAGGGAGGGGAAAAGAGAGAGGGATGGTGAGCTCCCCTCCCGTCGGCCGAAGCTCGTCGCTGGCTGGAGGAAAAGGGGGAGGAGAGTGGAGGGAGGAAAAGAGATGTGTATTGGGGTATTTTGGAAATTTTTTAAAAAAATTTTTACTCAAGAGAGAAATTTTTTGTATTTAAATAGCAGCACTCTAAATTGATTTTATATTTTTTAGTTTATAAAATAACAAATATACCTTCTCCCCTTCCGGCCAATTCTACACCCAAACTCAGATCACATGCACAAACAGCCCCCACTAGCACAAATGAACACCACCATCGAACATCACCACCAAATCTGTCGCAGCCAATCACCAAACCCACCCGTGCACCATCACCAAACCCACAGAACACCATCATTCCCTGTTGTGGAGGCTTGTTTCTGGGCTCAACCAAAACAGTGAAAAAAGGCTCGTTTGGGTTCTGCAGCAACAGAACATCGCCATTATTGCCTGAGAAAAAGGCAGGAGAAGGGGAGAATAGTTGTACTCTTGGCTGTGCTGTAAACTGTGACTGGCAAAATTCCTAAGGCCCCCAAAATTTTCACATGTACGAGCAGCATTATCCATGCTCTCCTGAGATATAGATGGTTCAATCACTAGGGGAAGTTCATCAGAATCAAAATCCCTGTACAACCTCCAGTGATCAGAAGCCATAGGCTCCTCGGGAACAATTTTAAGGCCTTGTGGATTGGGGACCTTTCTCTCCTTAAGCCTCGAATCAGACAAGCCACAAGATTAACTCCTTCCGTCAAAGCTTAGAAATGTTTTACCTCTATCCTCAATCCTTGGCCAATTCTAGGAAACCTGTAGAAAAGTCTAGAATTGCCCTTGATCTTGTTTATGAAAGTTTAGAATGTCCAGGATTTAATTTAGGTTGTAATTCTTTACTACTTATATATAGCGGAATAATAAAAATAATTAATCATACAAAAAAGACAACATACAATTTAATGTGAATACTTAAACAGAAAAAAACCACGAGTTCAAGGTATACAAAATTAATTACTAACTTCCGCCATACAAGATATACTTATAACCCTACAATCAATCCCTCGACACAAGGTATTTATTGTTTTTAATAGATCTCTACAGCACACAGTCCCCTGGTACCCCGCTATTAGTACTTTGATCTCTATAACGAATAAGTTTTTTCAGCAAAAGAATAATCTTCTACAAGGAAGTAAAAGTCACAAATCTCCTATGATGAAGTAGAAGCATCACTTGAAGCTTTTAGTTCAATCTCTTATGGAAGTTCTAGTAAATCTCTCCAATAGCAATCCCAATTAAGAATAAGGAAAGCTCTCTGTGTTGAGTTGTACTTGGGGTTGAGAGAAACCCTCCTTTTATAGTTCATAATTCGTACCATAAGGTTGGAAGCCAAATCCAAGTGAAACAAGAAGTTTTGGCACAAATATAAAGGAAATCTATGCAATTTGGTTCTCTTCCACCATCCGTGCGCTCGAGTGCAGTTAAATGGGCGCTCGCTACTGTCTTCAACGCTCAAGTCCGATCAAATGGGCGCTCGAGCACGCTTAATTTTTTTTACGAGTATTAGTAAACTTCCTGAAACCATAACTTTATTGTTTTAGCTTCGATTTACATAATCTTGGGCTCCACAGATATCTACTCGAAATCAACTTTCTAATGATAGATAGCTTACCTATATCTGACGTTTGATTTTTGAGATAGGACTTTTTAAATCCATGTTGTCCTTGAAAAAATACTTCAATTTGCATTATCTTCAATTCAGCTCATCTGGCGCACAACCACAGTCCTTTCTAAATGTAAAATACAATTCAATGGACCCAGGTTTTGTCTAATACATGAATTTGGCCAATATAAATATCCTTACTATTTCTTTTCAACTAGCTCAATTCATTGCAATACCTATATGAAACCTTGCTTCTACTTTCTCACTAGTTTTTTCCTCCGACAAACATATTTCATGTGGATAGATGTGAGAAGACTTTGCTTCTTCCCTAAGCCCCTAAAAGTTTTTTAAATTGTTCATAATGTACCTTCTGAAATCTTCTTTTCTTTTGGCTCCACCTCTCTTGAAACCAAGTCTTTGATAAAAACCTCTCTTGCAATCGTCAACAATCATTTGACCTCTAGTCTCTCCTTTCAAATAAATAGACAAAAAAAAAAAAAAAAAGAAAAAGAAAACTGCTTAGTTTTTGCATCTACAGATTCGATCAATTCAATGGGGTCTTTCATAGGGCATGTACTACCGGGGACTGTTTTTGTTGGTGGGGCTGTGGTACATCTGGAGCACCATGGTTAGGCATGTGTCAAGCCCGCGCTCGTTCAGGGTTAGGGTATGGAACCCAATTGGAGGGGACTGGGAGGGAGGGAGAAGAGGGGGACAAAGTGGGAGAGAGGAAGAGAGAGAGGGAGAGAAAGGGGTCCAGTAAGTTGGGGATTGTAAGGTTTGGGGGTTTCTGATGGATCAGAGAGGAAGGGAATGGAAAGACCGAATAGAGAGGAAGGGTAATTTAGTACTTTTATAAATTCCATTAGCAGGCATCTATTTTGCACTTCAGGTATGAGTTTAAATAGGTTTAGTGCAAAAGTTAAAACTACAAGGGACACTTGTAAATAGAGTCAAGGTACAAGGAGGTAAGTTGTTATTTTCCCCAAAAAAAAAAAAAAAAAACAAGTAGCAACAAAGGAGTGAGATGCATAAAAAATAAGAATAATTCTGCTCTCTATCATAAAAGAAAATAAAGTCCTTTTCATTCGTTCTGTGGTGCATTCGATGGTGTATTCTTCCTGTTTGTATTTGCATGTGTAGGCGAATTCGGCGTCCGGAATGGCTGTAGATGATGAATGTAAGCTGAAGTTCTTGGAATTGAAAGCAAAGAGGAACTTCCGATACATCGTATTCAAGATCGAGGAGGTGGCACAAAAAATTAAGGTGGAGAAACTAGGCCAGCCTGAAGATAGCTATGACGATTTCACTGCTTCCTTACCAGCTAACGAGTGCCGCTATGCTGTCTACGATTTCGATTTCACTACAGATGAGAACTGTCAGAAGAGCAAGATCTTCTTCATTGCCTGGTAATGTCTAAATTTTGATCAGATACACTCAAACCTTATCATATGGTTGAGCCAAAACCATGCATAAAGGATCACCCACTTTTAATCATGATGAATTCTTGAAACTCGACTTACTGACACGATCAAGACAAACTGGGATTCAGATTGCAATAAATAAAGAAAAAGCTTGTACCTTCTGATTCACATTATTTCCCCTATCATAATTTATTAAAGGTTCTATCTAATTAAATGCTTATGTAAGACCAGTAAATTTGTTAGTAACAAATAATATCGTTAAGTGTAATTGTGTAGATGTAAAGATAAGAAAGTGAGTGATCTCTCTTATGATTCATAGACCTTTAACTCCATGGATTTCATATTTGATATGTGGGCAGGAGCCCTGATACATCAAGGGTGAGGAGCAAGATGGTTTATGCTAGTTCCAAGGACAGATTCAAGAGAGAACTCGATGGCATTCAAGTAGAGTTACAAGCCACAGATCCTAGCGAGATGAGCCTTGATATCGTAAAGGGCCGAGCTCTCTAAGCTACGTTTCTCTCTTCCTCACTTAAACTTGAGCTCTCTTTTGCTCAGTTTAATTTGTTCTTTACGATAACATGAGTGATTAATGCCTAAACCTTTCCGAGAAGATAATATAACATGCATTTCTTTGTCCTTGTTATTTTTTTAATTAAGAAGCAAATACATTGTGCCTGAAAAATCTCTCTCTCTCTCTCTCTCTCTCTCTCTCTCTCTCTCTCTCTCTCTCTCTCTTCACAAGATAGTTTGTAACATTCATCATAAGGTGGTGCTATTGTTTCTAGTCAACTTAGAGGTTATTGCAATGCAATCCTAAACATTTGGAAGCCCTATCTCTATATTAAAAAAAAAAAAAAACACACTTACCATTATCCTTTAAACTTACCATTATCCTTTAGGTACCCACGGTTTGAACCCGATAGTCAAGTAAAAATTGTTGCTCACCATTCTTCTACTTTGTAATTTAATAGCTTAAGTTTTAATGGTTTCATAACTACATAGACTTTCGAAAGTCAATCCACACAAGTATGGTTTGGATTACTATTAAATTGGGCTTGGTGTTAATCAATGCAGGTGAGGTGGGGTAGTAATTTATGAAAGGTGGATCTAAATGGGCCTCATTAATCACGACGACATATGCATGCTATGTGGTTTGCTATTAGGTGAATATTTATGTTAACAAGTATAAAGTTCGTACAATTCAATTCCTCAAATACACATTTTTAACGTGCACAAGTAATGCACATGGAGAATTGATACCAAGACCAATACCCTAGGAGGATGGCTCTAGCACTCCTTAACTGAAGAAGAGCCAACAACCGACCATCTTGATTCAGACTATTGATTTTAGGATGGCAATGGGTAAGGTTTAAACGGAGACTAGCCCTGCCTCGCCCTGCTACTATTAGGGGCGAGTTTAGTAGCGTGTTGGTCGGGTTCGGGCCAACTATGTTTTTTCATCTATCAACCCGAGTTGGGTTCAAGGCGGATTTAGGTTTTTAAGAGCATCAACCCGACTGCTCCATATATATTTACTTTATATGTCTTCATGTGTTTCCTGCCATATGAGAATTAAGTAGTGTAAGTGGCAATGATGATGGCTATTGTGCTAATGTTTATGGCTTCATAACCACACATAAATGCTTTTATAATGTTTTAAAATATTAAATAAATCACCATCAAATATTAAATAAGTCACTATCAAACTCGTTCATGTGTTTATAATGTTTTCAAATATTAAATAACTCACCATCAAACTCGACCCTTTGTTATCATGGGGCAGGTTTGGTATGACAATTATCAAACTTACCATGGGTTAGGGCGGGTTTGGTACAATAGGAATACCAATTGGGTAGGATTGAAGTTTACCTAGATCTTAGCCCGACCCGCCCCATTACCATCTGTAGCTGATTTGAGCGGGCATACAATAAATAATATGTGAACAGTAGGAAGTAATAAGTCGGCTCAGGTCCGATCCTTGGTGGAACCAAAATCAAAAGTATTTTTCAGAGGGTGGAACTCGAACCAAAATCAAAACCGTTTTGGAACAAGTTTTCAAATTTCAAAACCGGTTTCTAAAACATTACTGGATCCGGTTCCGACCCGCTTACGATATCTATTTTTATATTATTTATTTTCTTACAAAATTTATAGAGATGAATTCATACATGTCGCCTTGAAATCACTGGTGTCGCCCCTTTCAATTGTGGAATTTAGTGGAGATAAAAAATTGCTGAGGAAGAGCAAGGGACACAGAGCTCTGAGTAAGAAAAATTTCCCAAGCCAAGTCAAATTGGCCAAAATCGCCATATTTCCCAAACTCTAGATAAATTCCCCAATTCTAGAACTCGAAATCCCCAAAACCTATCACAGCCGTCTTTGATTCCCTTCACCCAATAGAAAGCCAAGATCTCACAACCCTCAGACTCCGAACCCCAAATACCAAACGCATTCCAACAAAACCCACCAAATCCTATAGACACCACCATCCCTGCCAAACCCACAAAACCCCATTCCCAGTCATTCGTTCCCGAGCCCGTAATTTCCAAACGGCCCCAGCCAGCCCCAATCTCCTCTAATACTCCCAAGAGTAGCCCAGACATGCCATCTGTACAAATTCCGTTTACAAACCAACTGGGTCCACATCCCGGAATCATTGCGGTTCCCAACCGTACCCATTGGGGTCCGAGGTCTAAAAATATGGATTTGAAATCAGACCCATTTACTTTTTGAAACTATATATATGTGGATCTAACCCCAATTTCCCATGGATGGAAAACTCTTGTGGGAAATTCCTGGTAATCAAAGAATTAGAGATCCATTTGCAATCCTAATGAACGAAAATCTATTATTGAACTTGGTTTTATAAGAAGCGGTTCTATAATGCTTGCTTGGATCAATTGGGATTGGCCCACGAACTATCCTTATCTAAATGGCCCACAAATCATCCTTATCTAAGTGGGCAGGTATTATTTGCATTTGCTAAGGGATGGGCCCTTGGTGAGCCCCACAAGATGCTATCACACTCTAAAGGGATAAATGACCTCACAGTTTTTTTTTTTTTTTTTGTTTTTGTTTTTGTTTAACTTGGCCAAAGGGATACGGACCTTTTTTTTTACTCAGCCAAGGGGATTTAGACCCATAGATATTCCTCTTATGCAAAGAGAAGCTTGCTCCTACAAAAAGAAAATATGACAAAACCCAAGAATTGATCCCGTGGCACATAAGTGAGAAACAAGGTATCCAACCAACTAGAGGCCCCAGTTAATATGCACAATAGTCCATTAATTGGGTCCCTGAAGGAGGGCCTGTTTTGCCATTACTAAACCAAAGGTTAATCCCTTTTGAGTTGCTCAACACTACTCATAAAATGTGAAATACCATTGGCCCAAATTTACTTTGATCGGATTGATATTTCTATTAGATTGGACTCATGAAGAATCTGATTAATTCATAAAAACGATTAACTTGGTTTTTTAACTGTTTCTCCAACCTAATGATGAATATTTAGATTATCAAAACAGTAAATTGAAATGGCTTCCGACAAATGGGCATAAAAAATAGAACTGAAATAATGGGGAAAAAAAAACATATGACAATGGGGATTAAACAAAATTCCTTCAGAGAAAAAATGGTAGAATTATGACATTTTCCCACTTTCAAAATCATTCCCCTGAGCCCACCACTCATAAATCCAATCAATTACCAACTCTCATGGATAACCCTATGTTCTCTCCAAGAAAATTTCCTCTTACGGTGGACTCCCAATCCAAACACTAAGAGGCAGGGCCTGTTAACAAATTGGGACCCCTTGAATTTCATGCCCCTAACTATGACAATGTCACCCGTCCACATGGGAAAATCCACAGGAGAACATTACCCTTCTCTCCAAATGGAGTGGGTCTATTTTTGGACTTATCACAGATAAAATACGTGATTTTCTGCATTTGATCACATGAAATCAAGGGAAAACTTGAGTACATTGCTCCCACACAATATGTTGAAGCGTGGAGTATATCCAATAGCAACTGCCCACGTAGTTTTGAATTTCAAAATGGCATTCACGTCTTCCTAGAACTCTTTAGAGACAATGGATGCATTTTATTTTTCTATGTTCACTCTTTTCAACTAAAGTAGCCTTCTCAATGTTCTTAGTTCTTACCCTCATGCCAAATAATAATAATAATAATGTTTGAGCCCCATTATATTTCTCTTCCCAATGTTTTTCCCACATAACTATAAAAAATAGGCCCCATCTCTCTAATGCTTACATAAATTTCCCTCAGGTTTCTTACCTCTCTAATATCAATGGCTTTCCTTAAGTAGCGTAGTACCTAGAATTAAAATGGGACCCATATTCAAATTGGTCATTTACAAATTTGATTAAAATTTTTTAAAAAAATCAAACAAGAAACTGAACCACATAAAATGAAATAGCCTTACAGTTGATATAGCTCTTTAATTGAAATAGTATTTAGCCAGCTCCCAAATGCACATTTAGACTTAAGTAGTGCATCGACATTGAGGAACAATGGAATTTAGGATACATGTTACAACCTTAGGCAACACTAGTTTTTGATTTAAGCTCTGCTAAAGTAAAAATTCCAACTCCAGATAATACCATTTTCATAAAGTTGATCTTCTTAGGCCCAAACTCAGCGAAAAATTATTGGTTCTATAATAGGGATAACCTATTCATAATCTAAACTTCTTAAGTAAAGTTTTCCCTTCCCTTCTTGTAAAAACTCTGCCCAAATTTGTTTTTAAAAGGATATAATGTACCGTCAAATTGGTCATAATTTAGCACATAAGGTTTTTTTGTATTTTATTCATGCATTTTTTGTCACCAATGTTATGGTGGGCCGAGTTCCTACAATGGTGAAATCTGACCATATCCCTCTAAAAAGAAAGAATTATTTGCAAAGCATCGGACTTTGACCAATATGCAGTCTTAAATAAGTTTTAAAATAATGATATGAAGATGCCATGTTTACTTTGCCTTATAGATTATAATGCATTCGTTATTGATTTTTGATCCACTAATTGAACCCAAACACAACTTAATCCAACTAAATGCATTATGAGCCACCAACCATGCAGTGGTATGATGGACCCAAGTTCACATGTGACCCATTGATGATCCAAATCTAAAATTCAAAAAAATGCTTGAGAATAATGTCCCCTCTTTTTATAAGCACTCTTAAAATTTCATTCTAGTGGATGACGGGTGACTATCAAGTCGAACAATACTATATTAAAAATTGCTATAGTGTTTGACCATGGTCTTTTATAAGGGATCAATCTAAAAGGGACCAATCTTATTTGAACAAAATCTTGTAAGGAACTCAACTGTTTTGCGATGTTCAAATTTTCATAAGTAGCTCCATTAGGCATTGTCAAAAATTTCTCATGAGTTCAGGCTTAAATGACCCAGACTATTTTTTAAAAAGGCATTTTTGTAACCCATCGAAGTTACACCTTGAAGTTGATTAGCCTTGGCCTCAGATTTCTTAGACAACAAATAAATATGGCTTTTCATTTTTATATTTTTTTATTACTAATTTTTAGAAATTTTAATATGTTTATTTTTTGTTAATTCTTTTATAGGGGCTTTGACCATGGTTAAACTATCTATAATTAGTACATTTTTAGAAGAAAATTTTTTTAAAAAAATTGGAGGTTAATTCTTAATTTTTATCTCATGAATCATTAAGTTACATCCTTCAAAATCTCCAAATTAAGCAAATCTTTTAGTATATTTAATCACTAAATCTAGCAATTTAGATTAAGGCTTTTTTGCTTTCTTTGCACCCCCTCGTCTCCTACCAAGAAAATCCTTGTTTACTAAATGTGGGTATCCCCATCATATTCCTACACAACAGGCCTACTCCCTTGTGTGCAGACACGTACACCAAGTAAATCTAGTGTGGGACTCAAACACCTTATGCCACTAACACAAGGACTTTTTTTTATTGGAGGGGGTGCAAAGTAAGAAACAAAAAAAATACTTAAATTAAATTTCTGAATTTAGTTATAAAATATGCTAAAAGATTTTCTTAAGTTGGAGATTTTGAAGTGTTGTATTAACTTCTAAATTTTGAACATTTTTTTCTTAAGAACGTATTGGCTGTAAATAGTTTAACCATGGTTAGAGCCCCTATAAAAGACTTAATAAAAATTAAAAATATGAAAATTTATAAAAATGAGTAATAGAAATAAAAAGTAAAAATGAAGTACGAAATTCATTTGTCACCTAAGAAATTTGAGGCCAAGGCCAACCAACTTCAAAGTGCAACTTCGATGAGAGACAAAAATATCTGATTCAAAAATAGTCTATAGGTCATTTAAGGTTGAACTCATGAGAAGTTCATGACAATGCCTAATGAAACTACTTTTGAAAACTTGAACATCCCAAAATAGCTGAATTCCTCACAAAATTTCGTTTAAATAGGTTTTTTTGCCACTTTTTAGATTGATCACTTATAAAAAGCCATGATCAAACACGATAGCAATTTTTGATATTTTATTGTTCATCTTGATGGTCACCCATCAACCGTTGGAATGAAATTTCATTAGTGCTTATAAAAGAGGGGACATCATTCTCAAGCATTTTCTTTTGTTTAATTTTAAATTTGAATCATCAATGGGTCACATTTGTAATTGGGTCCATCATGCCACTGCTTCGTTGGTGGCCCATAATGCATTTAGTTGGGTATCTTCAGACCATCATTCTAAAACATATTTAAGACTACATATTGGTCAAAATCTAATGCATTTCAAGTAATTCCCTCTTTTTAAACGAATATGGTCAGATCACCATAATGGGAATGGGCCAACCAAAACATTGGTGACATAAAACGCATAAATAAAATACCATAGAACCTTATATGTTAAATCATGTCCAATTTGACGGTAGATCACATTCTTTTAAAACAATGTTTGGGCAAAGTTTATACAAGAGGGGAGGAGGGGGTACTTTATTTGGGAAGTTTAGACTATGAGTTGGTTAGCCTTATTAGAGAACCAATAATTTTTCACTAAGTTCGGGCCTCAGAGGATCAACTTTATGAAAATGTTATTATGTGGATTTGATTTTTTTTTTTCTTTAGTGAATACTTTTACACATTCATATAGCAAAGCTACAATCAGAAATTGATTTTACTTGAGATTGTAGCATGTATCCTAAATTCCATTGCTCCTCAATGCGAATCCAATACTTTAGTTTGGATGTGTATTTAGGAACTTGCCAAATACTATTTCAATTAAGGAGTTGCATCAATTATAAGAGTTATATCTTTTTATGTGGTTCAATTTCAATCAATTTTGTAAATGACCAATTTGAAGGTGGGTCCCACTTCAATTTAAGGTGCTAGGGTACATAAGGAAAGCCACTGCTATTAGAGATGCAAGAAATCTGGGGCAAGCTTATGTAAGAATTAGAGAGGTGGGGCCCATTTTTATATTTACATGGAAAAATGTTGGGGAGAGAAAGATAATGGTGCCTGATGTTATTATTGTTATTACTATTTCGCAAGGGATGAGAGGAGAACGATGAGAAGGCTACTTGAGATGAGAAGGCTACCTGAGTTGAAAAGGATAAACGTAAAACATAAAATGCATTTGTTCTCTCAAGAGTTTATGAAAAAAGTGAATGCCATTTTGAAATTTAGAACTATATGGACGTTGCAAGTACAAATTATGCTAATATGCTGCAGGCACGATGTATCGAAGCCCACCCCTGAAATCAATTCATAAATTTCACATTGATTGAACCCCATAATAACATTGCACTGAAATGGATTTTAAAAGCCTAAACTCCATGGCTTTTAATATCGAGGGAGTTCTCCATTCAAAGTGCTTATATAGTTGCGTTGAGGCTTTACAAAAAAGAATGACATGGGTGAAAAATCAAACACAGGGGCGAGAGGAAAATTTTGGTGCATTTATGGAGGTCTCAAATAAGATCAAGACTTTTGTATAGAGGGCATATAAGGACATTTTGCCCACTAAGGATAAACTTGCAAAGTGTCATATTATTGTCAATCCCATATGTAACTTTTATAAGCTTGAGAATGAAGATGGTATTCATGTTTTGTTCTCTTTGTTTTCGTGTGCATCGGGTGTGGAGGAATTGTCTTCCTAGCATAGAATTTACTCAAATAATACAACATAGCTTTGGTTTGTTTGCTTGGGATTTAGCTAAAAAGGTTTCAAAAATTGATTTGGAACTCTTCTTTACTATAGTGTGGGGAATATGGAATAGAAGAAATTACTTTATTCACAATGGTGAGATTTTAGACCTGTAGTTGGTTGTGGACGAGGCGGTGACATTGATACATGCTTTTAAATGTGCTCACACCCATAATAGATGCTCCAAACTAGAAAAAATTTTATGTTGGAAACCTCCACCAAAATGAGTACTTAAGCTAAATATGGATGGTGCACTGGTTGACAAGATCTAGAAGGTGGATGTTGGTGCTATTCTTAGAGATGACATGGGTAATGTGAACATAGCTAATAAATCATTAAAAACGTGTATCTTCATATATATTTTGGACCATTTTAAGGACTTATTGAAGAGCCTCATTTATTGTAAAATAATGGTTTTGTGCATTTATACATCATTACAGTGCATTCATCCATAATTGTTAAAAAATTATAAATTTTTCTTGCATTTATGAAACCTGCCATATTTAGAATTTTATTTTTGGAAAGTTTTCACAAAATTGGTTTTCTTATAAAGTGACTAAATTTTTCATCTTCATTTGTTAAGTCAATAAAAATTATGCACAATGATGTCATTCATGAGGAATGGTCCTACATTAGTGAAATTATGACTTTTGATCAAAACTATTATTATATAAATAATAATTCATTTTTTTCTTATAAGAACTTGGCGAAGTGGGCCCCACACATGCGCATGTGTACACTCACACATGTGTTGGACATCCAAAGACGATGGAGTCTACTTTCTTTGCACAAAATTCCAAGATTATTTTGAAGCTTCAAGAAAATCAATGGAAGGCCAAATCAAGAAAGAAGATTTTTGTAAAATGAAAAGTGGCTTTGTAAAAAGAGAAAAGTGGAAAAACTAGCATGTTAGCCAATTTGATTTGTGGAAATTTCATATCCAAAAAGATCTTCCAAATTAAGTTGAAGGAGAATTTTCTAAGGAAGGAAAGATTACAAGTGCATGAAAATAAATGAGAGAAAAGCAAAGAGGAGGCTTATCAAATGTAGTAGATTTTTTTGCTACTGAGTAGGATCTAATCCTACAAGATTGGATCTAATGAGAGAAAATTGGTTTTAAGGAAGAGAATTAGGGTGACTAAAACCCTATAAAAAGACCCCCTTGTGCATGTCATACTCTTCATGGAACTCTTCCCCCTCTAGCCTTCTTCACTTCACTCTCTCCCTCTCTCTCTCTACATATTATTTCTCAAGGAGGCTTAGATATAAAGCTAAACTACACCCTTGAGATTCCAACTAGAAGAGGTAAATTTCCATCCTAATATCTAAGGCTTTGATTTAAATTTTTTTTATCTCATGGAAAGTTTTATTATACTAGTAAAAAGTGTTGATTTGTTTCTTTCATTATTCTTCTTGTGATTTAATATAATTCAATTGTGTGCTTGGTTGCTTACATAATTGTAGTTTCTAATTTTAGTTTTTTTATTGAAAGTTCTAATGTGTGTTTTATTTTGCAACAACTTTAATTTTATTCTTAGGAAGCTTTAGATTTCAGTCCTTAGTTATAGGAAGTTTCATTTTATTTGGTTGTAATTAATTTAATCTTGGCAAGTAGGATGATTGTATTTATTAGTTTTTAAATTAAGTTGGTTTTAGATTTTTATTTAGGGTAAGTTACAAGTTGAAAAGAACCTTAAACACATTGCTCCCTCAGGATCAACCCAGTTTCACCAGTTTTTATTATCATATTACAACTCTACAGTTGGAGCTCATGATTAGTAGCCATAAGCAAAATTGAAAATGAAGTAAAAGGCGTTGATGACATTGAAGCCTTAGCAGCGCTTAGAGGGTTTCAAATGATTTGTCACACTAGGGTAAGAGATATCATTTTAGAAGGAAATTCATTGTGAACGGTGAATGCGCTGCAGTCTTCCATTCTAAATTTGTCAAAATAGAGTCCTTTATTCAAAAAGATTAAAGTTTTGTTGAATCATTTTAACAGCTTTTAATTGCATCATATAGGTAGAGATGGGAGTAAAGTAACTCATAAGTTAGCTAGGCATGTTCAGTATATTGATGACATGGTGGTTTGGTGGTAAGCAATATGTAATTATTAATTCTTAGTTTGCTTCTTAAATATCTTAGAGTTTTTCTATAAAAAATATATAAAAAATTACTTTTTCAATTAGTGGCGTAGCGAGAAATTTAGGTCAATGCGATCATTCAATATCATTGTCAAATGACATATAAAAATATTTTCAAAATGAGCCCTATCTATAGTTTTTTTTTTCAAATTTTCCACTGCATTTAATTTCAAAAAACCCCCCAAAATTAATAAAATTATACATAGGAAACCAAAAATTTTAAATTTCGATGGTGTCAAGTGACACCACTTATAACAATGTAGCACTAGCCCCTGTTTCTGGTACATATTAACATGTTAACTTAGCTAAGATTAGTTTGGGGGTACAAGATCAGGAAGATTTGAATAGTTAAGCACCGCACGTAGTGTAGCTAGATTGAATTGCCTCTTCATACCCCACAAAACATTTATATCATCTTTTAAATCAACCTAGGCATCATATTTGGGCATTCCAATGATCCCAAATCCATATACAATGAAGAAAAAAAATATAAAAGATATACGAACAGTACTAATAAAATTTATATTATATGTATTATATTTTATATATATATGGAAAATGTTCTTCTGAAAGTTAACTCTCACCACTTACGATGAGACACACCATGATAGGGCCCACCCAAGGCCCCATTTATCACGGGACCAGGGGAATGGAAAAAGCCATCATTGATGGGCCCGGCTAGCAAGTTTGGGCTCAATTCTAAGCCTCTAATTCTTTATTCTATAGCCAACAAGTTTAACAACTTATATTAAAAGAAATAAATCTATTCCTCGATCCAGCGATTAATCTATTTGGATGGATGAAAATCCAAGACCGTCGGCATAATTAAAGGGAGTCCTGTGTCTGACACCGTAGGATAGTGAGAGTCTCTAAATCTCAAAATATTTACACAATGAGTCGAACCAGACCAGTCTAGACTAGATCCAGCCCGACCCTAACTGCTGTGAAGGTTGTGGCTTTTCAAAATCAAGCCGTAACCTACCTTCGAACTTTTGCTCAAAAAGACAACCCTTCACGGGTCTTAGTGGCTAGGCGGGCATCCTCTTCAAGGGGCTGCTGGCTTCACAGCCTTAAATCATCCGCTTAATGAGCTCCATCGATTGACGTCACTTTAAGATAGATCTGCCATTGGCTCCAATGAGATCACATCTCTTTAATTAGTGGGCCGCTCCAATTAAAGCGATTAATCCTACACAGCGGAGAGGCCTGCGTTTCAGATTTAGAGAGAGAGAGAGAGAGAGATCGTCTTTCAACTGTAAGTCCTCTTCAAAACAAAAGCCCAATCCATGAAATTGAATCACTTTTGTTAATTTAATTTAATTTTTTTGATTGGTAAAATCTTAACATGAAACTGAATCATTATGGGACAGATTTCTTTTTCTTCTCTTTCATGTTAGAAATAAAAATCGATCAAGTAATTGGATTACAACTTACAGTTGGGTTTTTCAATTCATGTCTGTCATCAATTTTTTGATTTTGAAATCTTGTTCAGTCACCTACATATTATATGTAATGCGATTCAGAAGCACATATCAATTCTTCCTCACCTCACACAACCACCACCACCCCACCAGTTCCTTATTTTCAGGGACCAATAATGTCAACTGTCCTGAAATTTCATTGTAAAACAGACCTCTCATCACAATTCTATAGAAATAGGATGAAGAAAGTATGCTAACGAAGCTTACAAGAACCTCTCCAAGTTGCATCATTCCGGAACTGGTACAATATTCCTTGGCTGTTGAATGAGTGTTTCCCAAATATGTAAATTGATTTCATTTCTTGTCTCCTAGTTAAGTTCAGATGAGCACCCTTCTTTCTCCCCATTACCTTGTAAGTAAAAGATGAAGTATCCTAGAGGGCCAGAACTATGGGGATCAAAGGCTTGCATACTTGGGGAGACATGTTTAAAACCTGAATGCTCAACTGGACCTGAAAAAAGGGGTTTCACAGTTCTACTAGTAGAACTTTATGCATTGGAAGTCTATTCTTTATGGAAACATTGAGTCTCTATGTTATCTCATGTGCGAAAGGGCCTAATTACAGGCTTCTTGCGAAAGAGAAAGATCATAAAATTTGACTAACTTATTCCTTGCCTCTGTTCATCGCTTGTCGTTAATTAAGGTATTAGCAGATTCTGTTTCCCCTTCATTCTTGATAATGGATGCTAGGATTTCTGACAGCATCTTTTTTCTCATGTTTATGCTTACCTAGTGCAGATGGAAACAGAGAAATTACAGAATGAGAAATATGCTGCTAGTATTTCATCTATAAAAGAAGCACGACTCCGCATCAATCCACATATTCATAGAACTCCAATTTTTTCTTCAGAATCCCTCAATTCAGTTGCTGGAAGGAGACTTTATTTTAAGGGCGAATGCTTTCAGAAGGGGTGATAATTATATTATTCTTTTTTTGAATGGTGAATTATATTGTTCTTGCATTGCATGATGGTAGAATGTTGTTTTTCCCACTGTGTTTCATGTTTACATGATTGTATTTTCCTTCGGTAATTTGCTGTCTATTCTTTTTAAGTCCAAGATGGTTGCAATGTTTGTAATTCAATTATTTGAAAAAATAAAAAGAACAAAAAAAAAAAAAGGAAAAAGTGAAGAACTAGGGATCCAAACCATTGATCTGATATGCCTTGCTACAGATATGGCATTGACATTGGCAAGAGCAAAGAACAAAATTCCTAAACAAAAGTCTAGAAACTGAATCTCTCATGTAGATAGATAATCCGAGATGAGGGATAATTGGAATGATCAAATCTGCATGCCTTGTGTGTTTCTTGGTACATAACAACGTTGAACAAGAAAATCCTTTTCCTTTTGTTCAGGAAAACCTAGCAATAAAGGTAACTGTGTATCACAAAAAATGCCACTGTGGCCTCGTCAGTCACTTTTAAACTTTTGTGGTCGGCCATCAATTGCACACCATAAATGTTATCTGAATTGCACACCATAAATGTTATCTTAATATATCATCATTGTGTTATCGTTGTTTTCATCATCATCATCATAACCATATAATAAGAGTTGTTCATGAGAAAGTGCCAATTCACATTCAATATCATTGTAAAATGACATGTAAAAACATTTTCAGAATGACCCATATCTTTAGTTTTTTCAAATTTTCCACCGCGTTCAATTTCAAAAAGACCCCCCAAAATTAATAAAATTATACATAGGAAACAAAAAATTTCAAATTTCGATGGTGTCAAGGACACCACTTGTAACAATGTAGCACCGCCCCTATTTTTAGTACATATTAACATGTTAAGGTAGCTGAGATTAGTTTGGGGGTACAAGCCCAGGAAGATTTGAGTAGTTAAACACCACATGTAGTTTAGCTAAATTGAAATGCCTCTTCATACCCTAGAAAACATTTATATCATTTTTAAATCAACCTATGCATCATATTAGGGCATTCCACTGATCCCAAATCCATATTCAATGAAGAAAAAAAAATATGAAAGATATACAAACAGTACTAATAAAATTTATATTATATGTATTATATTTTATATATATGAAAAATGTGTTTTTGAAAGTTAACTCTCACCACTTACACTGAGGCACACCATGATAGGGCCCGCCTGAGGCCCCATTTATCACGGGACCAGGGGAGTGGAAAGAGCTGTCATTGATGGGGCCCGGCTATCAAGTTTGGGTTCAATTCTATACTTCTAATTCTTTATTCCATGGTCAACAAGTTTAACAACTTATATTAAAGATATTAATCTATTCCTCAATCCAGTGATTAATCTATATGGATGGATGGAAATCTAAGGCCGTTGGCATAATTCAAGGGAGTCCTGAGTCTGCAAGATGGTGAGAGTCTAACTCTCAAAATATTTACACAATGAGTCGAACCAGACCAGTCTAGACTAGATCCAGCCCGACCCTAACTGCTGTGAAGGTTGTGGCTTTTCAAAATCAAGCCATAACCTACCTTCGAACTTTTGCACAAAAAGACAACCCTTCACGGGCTCTCGTGGCTAGGCGGGCACCCTCTTCGAAGGGCTGGCTTCACAGCCTTAAATCATCCGGTTAATGAGGTTCATCGATTGACATCACTCTAAGATAGATCTGCCACTGGCTCCAATGAGATCACATCTCTTTAATTAGTGGGCCGCTCCAAGTAAAGTGATTGATCCTACACAGCGGAGAGGACTGCGTTTCAGATGTAGAGAGAGAGGGGGAGGTCGACTTTCAACTTGTAAGTCCTCTTGAAAAAAAACCCCAATCCATGAAATTGAATCACATTTTTAATTTAATTTAATTTTTTTATCAGTTAAATCTTAACATGAAACTGAATCATTATGGGACAGATTTCTTTTTCTTCTCTTTCATGTTCGAAATAAAAATCGATCAAGTAATTGGATTACAACTTACAGTTGGGTTTTTCAATTCATGTCTGTTATCTATTTTTTGATTTTGAAATCTTGTACCCCCAAACTAAGTTGACATTATTGGTCTGTTTTACAATGGAATTTCAGGACAGTTGACATTATTGGTCCCTGAAAATGAGAAACTGGTGCAATATTCCTTGGTTGTTGAATGAGTGTTTCCCAAACATGTAAATTGATTTCATTTCTTGTCTCCTAGTTAAGTTCAGATGAGCACCCTTCTTTCTCCCCATTACCTTGAAAGTAAAAGATGAAGTATCCTAGAGGCCAGAACTATGGGGATCAAAGGCTTGCATACTTGTGGAGACATGTGTAAAACCTGAATGCTCAACTGGACCTGAAAGCGAACATGTTGAGTCAATGCAAAGACTTGAGTGTCTTGATTGTCATGTAAATGAAACTCTGGAATTAAATATTTATATCATAACTCTAGCGAAGTTGAGCTCCTAAAGACCCTTAAGTTTGCAAGTAATTTGTGTTATCTATAAGTTGCTGCAGGACTATGTAACAAAAGGATTTTGAAGTACTGAATGATATGATCATACCATCTCTTCAAACTACATGGCTGTTGTCTCCAATAAGGAAAAAAGGGGTTTCACAGTTCTACTAGAAGAACTTTATGCATTGGAAGTCTATCCTTTATGGAAACATTGAGTCTCTATGTTATCTCATGTGCAAAAGGGCCTAATTACAGGCTTCTTGCTAAAGAGAATGATCATAAAATTTGACTAACTTATTCCTTGCCTCTGTTCATCACTTGTCGTTAATTAAGGTATTAGCAGATTCTGTTTCCCCTTCATTCTTGATAATGGATGCTAGGATTTCTGACAGCATCTTTTTTCTCATGTTTATGCTTACCTAGTGCAGATGGAAACAGAGAAATTACAGAATGAGAAATATGCTGCTAGTATTTCATCTATAAAAGAAGCACGACTCCGCATCAATCCACATATTCATAGAACTCCAATTTTTTCTTCAGAATCCCTCAATTCAGTTGCTGGAAGGAGACTTTATTTTAAGGGCGAATGCTTTCAGAAGGGGTGATAATTATGTTATTCTTTTTTTGAATGGTGAATTATATTATTCTTACATTGCATGATGGTAGAATGTTGTTTTTCCCACTGTGTTTCATGTTTACATGATTGTATTTTCCTTGTGTAATTTGCTGTCTATTCTTTGTAAGTCCAAGATGGTTGCAATGTTTGTAATTCAATTATTTGAAAAAATAAAAAGAACAAAAAAAAAAGGAAAAAGGGAAGAACTGGGGATCCAAATCATTGATCTGATATGCCTTGCTACAGATATGGCGTTGACATTGGCAAGAGCAAAGAACAAATTCTTAAACAAAAGTCTAGAAACTGAATCTCTCATGTAGATAGATAATCCGAGATGAGGGATAAATGGAATGAGCAAATCTCCATGCCTCGTGTGTTTCTTGGTACATAACAACGTTGAACAAGAAAATCCTTTTCCTTTTGTTCAGGAAAACCTGGCAATAAAGGTAACTGTGTATCACAAAAAATGCCACTATGGTCTCGTCAGTCACTTATAAACTTTTGTGGTGGGCCCTCAATTGCACACCATAATGTTATCTTCATGTATCATCATTGTGTCATTGTCATTGTCGTCATCGTCATCATCATCGACATCATCATCATGACCATATAAGAAGAGTTGTTCATAAGAAAGTGCCGAGTCACTTTTAAATTACAAAGCAAGGTCTGAAGCCCCAATATAAAGGTTACTAGAAATGGAAAATACTTCTACAATCAACAGTCAATATCTTCATTAATATCCAGGAGGTTCTTTCCGTTTAATATGATTGTGTCCAGAAGCATATTGTTTGAGTGCTCACAATGAGTTTGAGTTTATTTCTTGCATTTGCCCTTGATTTGATGAGTTTTGGTGGGTTAATTTGATGATTTGGTGGTTCAATAGAGATAAAAGTGAAGCTCTGATTTTAATTGTGATGAAAGTGGAATGCTATGATAACAGACTCTGAAGCCAATGGTTGTGATGTAGATTGATTTGGATCATACTATTAGAAAGAATTGCCCCCAATTGGTTATTATCTTGTACTGGTAGAAACAGAAGCAGTATGTAATAGATCCACAATCCAAAATGGGCACTCACTAGGTAATATGGGTCCATTGGGAATGCGAGGAGTGATTTAAAAATGAATGAAATCAATTGTTCTAGGGGCTGGCAGGTTTTGGAGATTCAATTGGAGCAGAAACTATGGCCATAAAGAAGGGCATGCAGCTGGTGAAATCATTCTTGTATGGTCAGCGATCATTGAGGGTGACTCACAGAATGCTGACACCTAGGGAGAAAGGTCAACATGATATTTGTCAGTTGGAAAGTTGGAACTGTGAAGCTGACTGCACCCCCTCCAATCTTCTTTCATATCCCAACCCTATAGTGTTGATGACCTACAAGTACAGTTTCATAGTTAAAAAATAATTTATACTCCTACATAAATGCAAATTTTAAAGAATGAGGACCTTCACAGCCTGGTTGTTTTTAGAGCAATGCTATAGCTGTTGCTTTCACCTTCCAAGTCTAGAATCCTATGATTGTAGTCTTATAATTGTATGGTAATAAAAGTTTATTTAATTTATTTTTTCTTTGAATCACTTGACAGTGGAGCTTTTAAATTCAGAGGTGCTTGTAATGCTATATATTCACTTGGGGATGATCAGGCTGTCAAAGGGGTTGTAACTCATAGCAGGTTTGTCTGAGCTCTTAGTGACCTTAGTGGGACCTAAGCATGCCCTTTCCTTTTGATCTATTCAGTCTATCTGTCTCTTTGAATTATGAGATAAAAAAGAGAAAAATCTGATGATATGTTGCATTTAGTGGCAACCATGCTGCTGCGGTGTCTTTGGCTGCAAAGCTACGTGGAATCCCTGCTTATATCATTATACCGAAAAATGCTCCCCAGTGTAAAGTTGAGAATGTAAAGCGTTATGGTGGCCGGGTTATCTGGAGTGAACCCACGATGCAATCAAGGGAAAGTGTTGCTACAAAGGTGCAGCAAGAAACAGGTGCAGTGCTGGTCCATCCATTCAATGATGGTCGCATCATAAGGTAAATGGCTGAATTTCAGATGTGCATCTGGTTTTCAACACCAACATGGCATCTTACCCGTTAACCCCAACCACCACCACCACTTGCCTCTTCCACACACACACACACACACACACACACAAAAGAAATAAAAGAAAAGAAAAAGACATCTTGTTTTGAACGGCCCATATCAAGAACTTGAATTATCTAATCAAACTGTCAACTGCTTGCATGAGTTGGATGCTTCAAAGTTCTATCCATTGTCGGTCTTTTGATTTCCGGCAGACCAAGTATTTTAAAAGGGGAATCTATGATTCTTTTGGGCTATCTTTGGCTTTGGAATTTGAGAAGGTTCTTTCCTGATTTCATGTGGAACTTACTGAGAAAAATCTAAAAACCAGATTAGATAGGAAGGGCCAGTGGATGAATTTTTCGCCTCCCAAAGTGCAATTGTAAACTATCCAAAATCAAGAGAAAAATTTTTTCTTACTGAAATGGTAATTGCACTTTTGCATAAGTTTCTTGTTGGTTTCACTCTGAATGGGTTTATCTGCATGCTTGTTATGAAGGAAACAATCAAATGTTTAAAAACATGGGAACCTTTTAGAAAGTGATGGAACAGATTCCAGTTTAATGTCATTGGATATGCAAAGTCCAATTGTCAGAAGTTATTGGACATTCTTTGTTCTTCTTCAGGAGCATGTATCTAAATCTCTCTGCTGGTAACAATTTTATTAGAGTAAATGTGACTTAAATGGGAAATAATAAATTAAGTAGAGCGCCTGTCAATCTTGCTTTCTCTAAATGGTCTAATTGCAATATATTTGAATGCACTATAGTGTTTTCCAGCCAATGATTATGGTGACGTTTTGGCAGTGGGCAGGGAACAATATCGTTAGAACTGCTGGAGGAAGTCCCAGAAATCGACACCATTATTGCCCCAATCAGTGGTTTGTTCAATCAGAGTGTCTCCTGTTAGCTCCTAATTCCTACTTCTGTCTATATATTTTGTTGCTGATATAGTAGCCCTTGTTTTCCCTTTTTTATTCCAAGAGTATAGGTGGTGGTTTAATATCTGGAGTGGCATTGGCTGCCAAGGCCATTAATCCTACCATTAAAGTTTTCGCTGCCGAACCAAGGGGTGCTGATGATGCCGCTCAATCCAAAGCAGCAGGAAAGATTGTAAAACCAGAAAAAATCGACACTATTGCTGATGGGCTTCGAGCTTTTCTTGGAGATCTTACTTGGTAAACATGATTACATAATTTCTCCTAATAGGTGGTGAATTTTCTTAGATTCCAAACATAATGAAACACCATGTTCTTGATTTGATAACATAATTGAATTGCTAATTTGGTATTCTATTTTGCACAGTTTTAGGCAGATTATAACAGTATCTATTGTCCAAATGGAAATTAGGCTTCCTTCTCTATCATTGTTGTAATAACGATATTTGGAATAATACATAAGCACACAAAAATATGCAGCTAGCATGTCATTGATCACAACTGGGATTGTTAAATATCCATTTGCTGTTAACTTTTGCACGAATCGCCACCATTCCTCTGTTTTACACTAATTAAATTCATACATTTACCTTTAAGGCTTTAACCATGGTGTTGGCCATTTTTGGTTAATGCCATTATGTAATAAGAAGGTGTTGGAAGTAATGAAGATTCTAAAGAAGAAAGTTGAACCCACAGAGTCTAAGAGTATCCATGCCATGCGATAGTTCGGGAATGAAAATGTGGAAAATGGTGACGTGAATGATGGTGTGGCTTGTGAGGATAAAGGATAAAGTGATCTCAATGCCTTGATGACACAAAAAAGTCATGTAAGAACTTCCAAAAGGAATCAAGTTGGCAACCCCAAGTGGTTGATCCAATTGCAAAGGAACAAGGGGATGACATTTATAGATCCTATGGTGGATGTCTGGATGGTGACAAAGAAACTATGGTACTACTGTACCTTACATCCAAAGATCTTGAGCCAGATCAGACCAATTTTCAGACACACTGCCCATTAAGATCAGAGCCATGGCTCCAAGTCAAGGTCCCCTCATTGGTTTTCATCAACTGAGATCTAGAATGGCAATCTGGAGACTATTTGGCAAAAAAAAAAAAAAAAAAAAAAGGATGCCGTATTGAAATACAAATTATAAAAGCTGTTCATTTTAGCTTTCACATATTTTCTTTAATTCTTTGGACTGAAAGATGAATAAATTTCAATTTTCACTTACCAACTATTTGAATGAAAGCTTTATTATCTACGTTGCTAGATGTATTTATATCCCATACTCATGGTAGTACCTTATGTCAACTCAATGCCTTGCTCTTGTTTAAGGTTTTCAGATGTCTAAGTGATTTTCTCTGACTCTAGGATACTCCGTAATGATCTATAGACTCCAATTCAATTAATGGTTGTGATCAGTTGTCTATGCATTTTCATTATTGGATCCATAATTTAACTATCTACATTCAGTAGTTGCTTTTCAATCTTCCTCTTTGGTCCATTAACTCTGTGGGTATGTTGATTTGCGTTTTGATAGTATTGTGCACTGAGCTGTCAATGGAAATTAGCTGAATGTTTTTTAACCCAGTTAAATCAGGCACTGATCCAGTTCTTGAATCAAATAAAGTGATGGGACCTATTCAGGTCTTGGGATTCTGTCAGATTGCTAACCAGGTTGGATCTGGAGAGAGTAATCCCGACACAATCATCTGTTTACCTGAAGAGATTTCTTATGTTTTTATGATTTTCTTTTTATAGGTCAAGTGTAGAAATTTAAATTCCTATTTGGATCTGACTCAAAATTTGTATGGATTCAGATCAAATGCAAATTGAGTACAGATCCAGATGCAAATAATACAAATTTGGTTGGGTCTGCAGCTAGATCTCAAAAATTGACCTGAGCTAGATCCAGGTCCAAACTCAGGCTTTGTATGCTCAACCCATTTACGACTTATCTATGTTGTAGGCCAATTGTACGAGATTTGGTGGACGATATCATCACCGTGGAGGATAAGGAGATTGTGGAGGCCATGAGGTTGTGCTATGAGATTTTGAAGGTTGCTGTTGAACCCAGTGGGGCCATTGGACTCGCTGCAGTTCTGTCTGATGAATTTCGGCAAAATCCAGTCACAAAGGACAGCACCAACATTGGAATTATTCTTTCTGGAGGTAATGTTGATCTTGGTGTGCTTTGGGATTCTTTAAAGTCATCATCATCATCTTGACCATATCCTATTATTAATTTGGGGTAGTCTTAAAGCATTCTATTTTCAAGACCAAACAAGCTATGTAACTATATACCCCATCTGACCTTTGAAGCATGGTCAGAATCTAACAGTTGTCCTATTTTATGTATTTGTCTGTATTTTCCCTGACCACTATTATTTTTGTTTTTGTGGATTTGGCCAACAAAAGAGAGTTTTTTGCGTCCTTGTTTCTAATCATAATAAATCTATAGATACAGGGAGATTTGAATCAGGGCTTTTTGTTAATTGGTCCTCAACGACCCAAAGAATTCAGTTTGCTCCCAGTCCTATTGTATCCTGCAGGTGCAAGAGGTCCTTGTTTACCCTAACCAAAAAGGTGAAAGAAACCCCCATACATCCCTTGTCCTAAAGACTTCCTTGAAGTCGAATTGGATCAACATTCCAGTGACTGTCATTTAGAATGATCTGTAGCTCAAAAATCACAAACCTAGTGGATCAGGGGTCCAGAGATGGCTTAGAGCCGGTAGTTCATTTTCTAATGAGTCTTTCCATTCTAATACTTCATTCGAGAGTTTCAGTATTTATCAAATCTGTTTGTTCCCCAAAACAATAGTAACTTTTGAACACTTATGGCTTGGCAATGTAGATGAGATCTTGGCTTTCCTAGGAATTAAATGACAAGGGTGATGAATGGGAATTCATTTCCCATCTTCCCTTGATTCACTTTCCACTAAAGGGAAGATTGTTTGATGGTCATTTTTTTATCTTCAATTTCAATCTTCATTTTTAACCACTTATTGCATGAATTTCTATGTATTTCTATTCAAACAAACAGCCCTTAAGATCAAGTGTTACAACTAATGGTGATAATTTGTAAATATCAACAAAACAAATACAAAATGTTAATTTTCTGATAATGTTGTGATATTCTAGAACTGTTGGAAAAACTAAAAATATTTTGAGACAACATGAGAAATTGCGATATTATTGGGTTAAAGTGGTAAATAGCAAACTTTACATAAAAACAAGTTTAATAGAAATTAGGACTTATTTTTTTTCATTTAATTATTTTAAAACTTATCTATTATCCTCAGTGGGAAAACCCCCAAATTTGGAAATATCCCAACATTTTTTTTAGATGATAATTCCGCGAACAAGATATTTACACTTCTGATCTCATAAAAGCCTCTTTTTTTTATGAAATTAGACTTTTGGGCTGTCGTCACATGAAAATAGCCTTCGAAGATACAATTCCATCACGAAGTATCAGATCACTCCAGGCAAAACTGCTACCACTGTTGATTGAAAATGCGATGCAGTATTCATTTGATGGTTCCTATCTTGCAAGTGAATTTCGGGCTCACTAGAAATATTTCAAATCTTGGTTGTCAACTTGTCATAAATACCAAGCCATTTTTTCCTGTTTGAAGCATTCAATTTTGGGAATTGAATATTTGAGACTAGATGTAAATAATTGGTTATTGACTCCTTTCCAAGAAAATGCTGTTACTACTGCTGATAGGTTGGGCATTGTGGGCAAATGTGGAGGGTATACCGGAACTCAGCCCACTTATCTTGATTGTGTTGGAATTGTTAACCCAAACCCACCCGTAATGAGACAGTTCAGGTCTTTTACCCCCAAAAAAAAAAAAATTTTTTTGTGAGCTCATTTCAGAATGCAATTATGGGCTCAACCTGAACCTGACCAATTTTTTAATTGGATTAAAGGTGTGGACCTATAACCTGAAACGTCTACGGTTCAGGTAGGGTCGGCAGGTTGGGTCTCGGTTTGCGACCCTGTAGGTCATATGTTAGCTGCTTCCAATGGCAGTTATCATTCTTTTGGAGGGCATTTTGGTGAGATATTGAGATGACTTAAACAGCATGCATGCAATTTTCCACATTCGACTGGAAATATCATCAGATGCAATATGCAGTGAGAACGATCTTTTGATGTATATATGGCAGAGCAGGACTGCAGTTGAAATTTCCAACCATGGAATAATAGTCCGGTCTATCATCTGTGCCTAGACAAAAGCTTTTTGTTGGCACATTTTTTCTGGTCAAGTGAACGCCAATTATGTTGAGGTCAACTACATAAATTTTACTTTTCTACTCCGATCTATTCTATATTTCGATCTATCTTACGCAAGTTCTGAAATAGGCTTGTAGTTCTTCAAATTTATCCATATATCCATTCATTATTGGTGTTGTTTCTTACTAGCATTGAACATGTCTAAACCATCTTAGATGATTCTCTCTTTCCTCGTGAGCATTTCTATATCAACGTCGGATCCTGTATGGGCTGGGTGGAAAACCAAGACCTATTTGTTAAATGGCCAATGAGTAATGGTGTACTGACTGCACTTGTGCAATTTTATTTTCAGGTGAAAAAAGTAAAATAAAAGTTGGATCATTTAAAGCGGATTATGTGTTTCTTTCATCACCAACTGTTGTTGATTGAATAGTGCCAGAAAGAAAAGTACACTCCACTGACATATTCTTTTCTATTATAATGACTTCATCCACTGAACACTCCTAATATCATCTTATTATTTTAATAGTAAGTTTTGAAGCTTTTGGCCTAATATAAAAAACATGAGGTCATTAGAAAACTACAAAGTCCTATGTGGTCTTTTAAAAAAAAAGATATGAGCACTGGATATTCTTAGATTCTTCTAGTGCCTTGTATGTTGCCATTTTGGTGATGTCTACTACAGACCGAACGGTTTTACAGGAGATAATTAGTGTAGTTAAAATTATTCCTCTTGTGTTTTCACATAATGCTCTCACATCAGTCGAGTTTCCCCTTAAAAGTTTTAGAGCTGGCTCTTAAAATTATGACATTATCATTATGACTATTTCCCACATGGCTTATCAAAATAAATCATCACCTATTTCAAAATTTTCACTTTTTAAACTTCACTAATGTAGTCAAACTCACACAACCACACACACCACCAGTAATAGTAGGGTGATATGAGATATTGATACAAAATATTTATGTATTGATGTATCAATATTATAATTGGTTACCATTGCCCACATCCTAAATCACGTGATAGGTAGGGATTTTTAAAAACTTCAATTACTATTTACCATTTTAACGGACCTGCTTATGCCATCCCCGATCCCTAACCAGCTAAGCTAGGGCCCTTGAAAATGAGAATTAACATTTCCCTTAAAGCTCAAAACTAAAAAGTTTTATACATCAACAAAAAAACTCAAAGTAGCAGTTCATAAGCTAATTGTACATTCGATAGATGTATGACCTGTAAATCCTGAAGAGGACAAGTATTCGCTCCTCTCAATTGGCAAGTTGATGTGTGCAGCGCTTGCATGGGTTGAAAAACTTTTCTCTTTGCCTAAAAGAACCAATGACCATTTTGGTAAATTCAGAGATGACATAAAAACTCAATATTACAAAAACCTTTATTTTTTTTTTTTTTCCATGTGTGACTGCACTACATATAGACAATTCAATTTATTCCACATGAACACAAATATAATAACAAATCGGCGCTACAAAAATCCGAAAAAGAATAATTTCAATTTCATTTTTTTTTTTCATTATCTTGTACACATTACCACATATCACAAGAGCATTTAAATTCATTTATCTAATACTTGCTGCCATTTAGAAGATTGGATGTAGAAATATTTAAATGAAATCTTTCTTGGGTTTCTTAAGCTCCAAATTTGGGGACTTTAGCGGCTGAGATCTTGGCCAGGAAGTGCTCGGCAACGATCCTTCGTTGGATCTTTCCTGTAGCAGTCTTGGGCAGCGAGTCAGTAATAAAGACCCTCTTGGGGACTTTGAAAGAAGCTAGATTCTTGTTGCAATGTCCCATCACTTCAGCCTCGTCGATGTTGCAACCTTCCCTAGGTATTATCGCGCAGTTAATCTGTTGTCATCAGAAACACAATCCAACAAAGATCAGGAACCCTTCTATAATATGCATGGTTACATCAACAAAGCACATGCGAACAAAGACAACTTGAGTGGTTCAAAGACTCTGAGAAGGAAAGCAAAGCTAAAAAATTAACAACTCAAAGGCTTTGCACCCAACTTAGAAATATAATGATAATGGGCTTGCCCCACCAAGTATGACATGGTGACAAGGACACTAAGTCAGGTTAGCATATTCCCAGTGATGTTTTGGGTGTTTTCACATCAAGACCGTTGATTACAGACAAAATGGTGACACCACGGGGGTCATTTTGGGGTAGCAACCGATACACGGAATCCCATGGCAAAATCATTTCTCACGCACAAACAATAGCTTTCATTCACAAACTGCATGATTTAGGCCTTAAAATGATGGTGACTCACATGTGTACCAAACTACTCTAAATAATAATAGAAAGGATGAACATTTTACCGAGGCAGATTTTATAGTTCACCTTCCTTGAAGAAAAATCATGTTTCACACCAATGTCAGACATCTCAATTAAGCTAAGCATGTTTATGTAATTCCGTAGAAAACCAGTTCTCTTGTTTCAGTATCCAAAAGAAATATATAAATATATAAACACCCCCATAAGCAAAATTTTTTTTTTCATAAAATCGTTGAAAATTTAGCTCATTTTCACCCCAATTCAACGGTTCAAATGGAGAACCTGTTTAATGGCACAGTCGAGTGAATAGAATGGTCAAGAGAGCCAGTTCAAACTTGTTTGAGCCTTTTATTGGTTAGATGGTCTTGACCAACTAGAAGGGTTCAAAAGCCGGTTCCACAGCAATAAAGTAATCAAAATATGGGTTTTGACAGTTTCTCACCTCTTCGCCATACTTGTCATCGGGAACGCCGAAAGCAACTGCCTCTGCAACATCCGGATGCCCCAACAGCACCGCGTCCACTTCTATTGGAGATATCTTCTCACCTGTGAATTAACCAACCAACACCCGTCAAAATTCCTGCTTAAGGAGTAAGGACCACTTGGTCCCCATCATCTTTTGTAGAAAGAGTAAAACAACAGCAGCCCGGGTCTTGTGTGAGAGGTTAAGACCAACTTACCACGTCGATCATTGGCCACTACCCTACTTTAAATAATGGTCTGGCCCACCACTAGGCCTCATCCTAGTTGTTGTGAATTTATTCATTACTATACTATACTAATTTAGTCAATGAGGCCACAAAGAATTACCACTTGCCTAGAAAATCTAAGATATTTGCAGTAGCCTAGTCAATTTCTTGGAAACTGTGGATAGAAAGTAGACGTGGTTGATGGTCATCGTCAGGCCTAAAAAGAAGGCGAGAGAGAACCACTCAACCCACACGTAATTGGTTGGTTATTAGAAGGAAGTTTCAAAAATGCCAAATGAAATTCCCACACAAGAACAGCACACAGGAAAGCGTGTGTTCGATTCCATACGCATATCTTTTCTTAGGCCAAGGTCACCTCACCATGCTTGTATGGAATCCCCGTGTCCATCGAATCTAAGATTGCAAGGAATCCTTATAAAATACTGCTATATATTCCACGTCAACATGCAAACATGACAAAACAACCCCAAACCTTTCTTGCACGAATTGCCATCCTAATTTAACTAACTCACACTTTATAGCTCCGCTTACCTAGCACTTAAAGACTACTATATTCAGAATTTTTACTTAGTCAATAAAAATTGAAACCAAGACAATCTACACAAATTATGTCTATTTTGTTTTTTTTTTGTTTTTCGAACAATTTAATCAATCTTTATAAAATTCTGAATTGACCAAAATATTTCGTAAATAAAAATGCGTTCGAATTGAAATTCTTAATAAATGCAAATCAATAAAAAAGAAAAAGGGGGTGATTGAGTAAATTCGTACCTCCCCTATTGATGAGCTCCTTGATCCTTCCAACAAGATGAAGGTAACCGTCCTCGTCCACATAGCCAACATCGCCAGTGTGGAACCAACCGAACCTAAAAGCGGCCTTGTTAGCCTCCGGGTTGTTTCGGTACCCCTTGGTCACGTTTGGCCCACGTATGCACACCTCCCCGCTAACGTGCGCCGGCTGCGCCACGCCGTTCTCGTCCAGCACCGCCAGCTCCTGCCCCACAGCCTTCCCCACGGACCCCGCCTTGTGGGGCCCGTCCTCCGGGAGCGGGTTCGAAGCCATCAGGTGAGCCGCTTCGGTCATGGCGTAAGCCTCCAGCACCGGCGCGCCGAACGACTCCTCCAGCCGCTCCAGTATCGCCGGCGCCAGCGACGCGCTGCAGCTCCTGATGAAGCGCAGCTTCGGGTACTCCGGCTCGGGTCTGCCGACGTGGCGGTCCAGGATGATCTGGTGGATTGTGGGGACCGCCGTGTACCACGTGGCGTTGTAGGCGCGCATGTCGCTCCAGAAGGTGGAAGCCGAGAAGCGGCCGGCTGCCGGCAGCGTCACTGCGGCTCCCGCGCCGAGCGAGCTGAGCAAGCCGGTCATCAGGCCGTGCACGTGGAAGAGAGGCAACACGATCACGGTCGAGTCCCACTCGGTCAGCCTGTACACGGACCTGATGTTGTAGACCGACGCGGCTAAGTTGAGCTGGGTGAGCGGGACGCCCTTGGGCCGGCTCGTGGTGCCGGACGTGTGGAGGAACAGCGCCACGTCGGACGGGTCGTTCTCACCCAGCGAGTCGCACCCTGAGTCGGACTGAGTCAAGGTGAGATCGATGGGGGACTCTGGATCGGCGAGCTCGGCCGTCGCGTGAGGGATGTTGAGCTTGGCAGCTGCGGCTTGAGCCGCAGCGCTGCCTTGTTTTGCAGTGAGGAGGAGCTTCGACTCCGAGTCGGACAGGTAGAACTCGAACTCGTCCTGAGTATAGGCCGAGTTGAGCGGCGCGGCCACGGCTCTGAGTCGAATCACTGCCAAGAACATAATCACCATCTGCAACACGATAAAAAAGAAAATTAACAAATTTTCAAACAAGAAGATCACAGCCGTTGAAAAAGGCCAATACATATCAGTGGGGCCCACTTAAAGATCCACATGAGAAATTTAAAGCGAGGATTCCTAACTTCGGAAACAACCCAAACCTAAGTAAGGCAGCTAGCTACGTGAAAAATAGAACTACGTAGCCCGCGGGAGCACCAAGCCAAAGGACTCCCGCGGTTCCCCAACCGTTGGATCCACAGTGGCCACACGTGTGTTCCACAGATTACGTCTCTTTCACACACGACACATAGAGAGGGAGAGGAGAGGGATTTTTTTTTTTTTTTGTTGTTGTTACCTCGGCGTTGATAGGGAAGGTGAGGGCGACGACGTCGCCGGGACGGACGCCGGCGAGGGCGAGACGGGTGGCGGCATCTTCGACGAGCTCTTGCAAACGGCGGTGGGTGATATCGTATTTGCCGGAAACCGACAGGGCTCGGCGGGAGGGGAATTCTCCGGCGGCGTTTTGCAGGACTCCGGTCAGCGTATGGATCTTCTCCATCTGATCTAAAACGCAATCGAACGATATAGATGTAAAGAATGAATCAGCGTCAGGATATGTATGTGAGATATGCAATTGATTGAAATAGAATGGAATGGAAAAGGGTTTGGGAAGGGAGGGAAGAGAGGGAGGAGTTTTTATAGGGATGTGGGGGGGGGGGGGGGGGGGGGGGTGGGAGGGGAGATTTCCTGGGGGTAGGGCAGGACTCGGGAAGGTTAGCCACGTGGCAGGAACTGACGGTCAGTTTGAGTGTGCTTGGGAATGGCAGCCAGATTCCGGACGCGGGTGCCGTGAACCTGTGCTTTTTCTAGACCATGTGACAGGTGGACCTACGCATGACATGTTCATTGCTGGGTTGGGTGAAGCCCAGCCCCGCTTCTATCTGGGCCAGTTGTCACAAACACTGTTCTTAGTTGGACAAACCTTATCTCCAAGAAGGCTCTGACCCTTTTTTTTTTTTTTTTTTTTTTTGCTTTTTTTGGGTTCTTTTGAACCGTTTTTGGTTTTTGGTAGAAAGCAAGTGCCCACGTTTGGTTTTGAAAACCAGAACAATATGGTTCTTTTTTCAATTTTTTTTCTATTTTGTTATTAATGGTTTGGTTTTTTTTTTTTTTTTTTTTTTTTTGTGGACAAGGGTATCCCAATCCAACCGGACTAATTTATGGGTAGTGCCAGCTAAACCTACATAAATGCATAATAAACTTGCCTTTAATAGATTTTTAGAATCAAATCGAAAGTAGAGTTTGGTTTTAATAGCCCTGTTCCACTACTCTTTTTAACCAATTTCAATAGGTTACTAAATGAAGGTATCATATGCTAATTTTTTTAAAAGAAAATACCCATACATACTAATCCGAGTCCCCACCATAACCCCTATAGTAAGGGATTGATACCCTTCTTTTTAGTTTTTTCAGTGGAAGAGAGGTGCTTCACCATATCAGTGGATTGGAAAGGGGTATATTTTGAGCCTACTTGCAAGGGGACTAATTCCTACGCAGTATGGCCACTGGATGCAAATTTTTCTTGATCTAATTGTGGTTAGACCAATCTAATGATAGATTAATGTGAATTTGCAAATATAAGACCTCCTTTGGGAAAATGTATTTTTTATTTAAAAATAAAATATAAAAATAAAACTTGCCTATATTATATATAAACAAGGCCCGTACCTTTCAGAGGTCTGGTGCAAACTCGGGCAAGTTTTCGCTTTGGGTTTAAGTTCACTAATGGTCTTTTTAATAATTATGAAAATACTTTCACTCAAAAAGGATAAAAATATAAATAAGAATAAAATGTGTGGAGCCCATCTAAAAAGAGGAGAGAAGATCTTGAAAGCTCTTCTCACGCTCAAAAGATCAAGCCGATCATATTGTATTATATCTTTTATTTTTTGCGACATTATTAGGCATTTGAACTCAAAATATTTTCATCTTTGTTTCCTTTTCTTTTCCTTAATTTCCTTTTTTTCTTTTGCCACGTTGAATTTTGCTTTATAACAGAGGGGTCTAATCCTTTGGGCTAGACTAATAAAATATAGCAACCCATTAAGTCCAAAGGTAACCGAGTAAAATTTCATGTCGCTCTAGTATGATAATGCAACTCAAACCCACAATCTTTGAAAGTGAATGTGGTTCTAAGTCGGTTGAACAAAAAACTTTGTTAAGATATGATTGTGCTGATAAAACGAAATGGTTGAACAGGGCAGCTGGGACCACCGCACACGGCTAAGTTGGTCGCTAGAACAGAGGTAGCAAACACCAACTCTATTTTTTCTACTTGAATGTTCTTTCAGGTAAAAAAAAAAAAAAAAAAGAAGAAGATAAATTACGAAATACCCTCAATTATTATCTTGCTGTTCTTCGCACTAGGGTGCCAAATAGTGAGTTTGGTCTAGGTAGAAATGACAACGACGGGTGCCATGTGGCATTGCTGAAATGAGTCCGGTTTGGTTGGAGCTCAAGTTACCAAGTTGCTAGCCATTATGAGCCAACTTGAATCCAACAGGTTTATTATTTGGGTTGGGAATGTGAGACAAAACCAACTTGAGAATAAAAAGGAGTTAACCCGAACACTGAATTGGTGGGTCAAGTCAAGAATTCCAACACTGGGTGTTGAAATTACTAAAAATGATGCTATTCCTTTATAACCTATTGGCCAAATTTCATTTTCCTCATTTTCTTTTTTTTTCTTTTTTGAGTTTTTTGTAAATACCCTCATAAGATTTATAGAATTTGTAAATAGGCCCTTGTGATTTTAGTATTTATAAATAGGCCAATGCTTTTTCCTTTTAATACCCGCCAAGTCCCCAGAGTAATTATTTCTGACAAAAATGAGCAAACATCATGAGGTTTATATTTAATTTTTATAACAATAATAGCTTTATCCTTAACACCTATTAGGGACACAAAGGGTATTAAAATGAAAAGAAAGGGGCATATTTAGAAATACTAGAATCAGAAGAACTTATTTACAAACCCCATAAATTTTATGGGGTATTTACAAAAACCTTTGATTTTTTTTTGTTGTCTTCTCTTTTCCTTTGTTGTTCTTTCTTCATTTCAATCACCTTGACTCGCATCTACTCAGTTTCAAAGGTCTGGCCCAAATTGAGCTCGTAGACAGCCCAAAGTCCCTCGTGTCTAAGTAAGTGGGCCAGGGTCATGTTCAAACAACAGGGAGGGCCGCACAAGTCATAACTGAGAACGCCATATTGATCATATTCTATTGCTGCTGTGAGTAACTGAAGAACAGCATGCAGGTGACGACATACTCCACGACCTTTCAGCCAACGGGCAGCCGCATGTTTACATGTGCATTATTCTGTATTATTATTTGATTTTTTTACATAACATATCATTTTCAAATCCATTAAACACCATATATTGGTTAAAACATTTAAAGAGTATTATAGCGTGTACCTCCAGAGTAATATTAGATTTTCCAACTACTACGAAATATTTAAGGATGTGTGTCTCTTTATACATAAGGATGAGTATTTTTTAGCTATGGAATATAATAAATACAAAGCGAAATAAGATTTGATGATCACATTTTTTTCCTCAAAAGCATGTTTGTAAAGATTATTAAATTTTATCTCACTCTATCATTAGATTATTCATGTCAAACAAACAGGCCCATTGGAATAAAATTTGTGAAAGACCGCACAGGAAAGGATAGCACTTAATTTCGGTAAGTTGGCCCCCTGAAGAGCAAACGAATTGATCGTGAGCCGGGGCCATGGAGTATCCAGACTCTTCTGGCTATTTCTGCTAAATGCATACATGATGACATCTGGCCTCAACCCCATGAAGGGTTTCGTATTGATCCTTGTTAGTTTCTAAAGAGAGTGATAGTAAAACCACCAATTGCAGCAAAGTAGACGCGTGGCATTGTAGGCTTATGGCCCACCCATATGTCATCAAATAAGATCAGGCCTGTCGACTGTAGGTAGTTTTAAGAGCCTAGCCTTCTTCTTAGGTCTTGACCGATTTTGATATTTTTGTGTGCCTCTTTCCTTAGCAGGATGGTGTGATTGTTGTGGGCCCTATGATTTTAATAGTAATCTTCTGTGTGCCTTAAAACTCAGAGAAAGGAGTCCACCTGGCCTGATGACAGCCATCCAATTATAGTCGCATTTTACAATAGAACACACAGTTTTTAATGGTTTACAATGTTGGAAGCCGAGGGTGGTGGTCCAATTGACCACCGCTCATTTTATGTAACAGTGATCTCTCTCCTCCCCTTAATTGCCATTCATTGTCATTCATCATATTTTCAGTTTTTGCTGACATGAATATCCATGAATGCATTACTGCAATGCTCTGGAGCATTGCAGTAATGCATTCATGGATATTCATGTCAGCAAAAACTGAAAATATGATGAATGACAATGAATGGCAATTAAGGGGAGGAGAGAGATCACTGTTACATAGAATGAGCGGTAGTCAATTGGACCACCACCCTCAGCTTCCAACAATCTCCCACTTGGTCCATATGACCACCATACATCCGCTTAGTTTACATATATATAGTATATAGAAAGAGCATTGCAGTAATGCATTCATGGATATTCATGTCAGCAAAAACTAAAAATATGATGAATGACAATGAATGACAATTAAGGGGGAGGAGGGAGATGATTGTTACAGAGAATGGGCGGCGGTCAATTGGACCACCACCCTCGGCTTCCAACAATCTCCCACTTGGTCCATATGACCACCATACATCCGCTTAGTTTACATATATATAGTATATAGAAAATACTTTATCTTGCAAACGAATTTTGAAAACAACTCTAACTAATGCGTATCATTTGAAAACACTAATCATCCATGAAAACTGTAACACTAAAGTCTTTAATCTGTGATTAGGTTAGTTTACTAATGCGAACTGTGGCGGTTACACTTCTTGACGATATATTTCTTTCCACAATCACAACACAAGTATCCTTTCCTAATCAAGAACTTAAGTAGAATCTTTTATATGACTTCTTTAATAGGAACTATAATGTCATAACACTTTTATGTTCTCACTTCATTGCACAATTATCACATGTGAATATAAAACAAAGTAAGAATTGCAAAATTGTTTCTTTAATTGATCAATGTATAGTGTCATATATCATTGATTCCTACAAGGTATATCTTTTAAGCCCATACTCAATACATGGTCTTTAAAGTCATTTGGCGCCAATGCATTTGTCAATGGATCAACAACCATGAGCTTCGATGGAGCTCCAACAATTGACACTAAACGATCTCGCACGTTTTCTTTCAAAACAAGGTACTTTACTTCCAGAAACTTTGATTTACTGGAACACTTGTCATTCTGTGCAAAAAGTCGAGCAGCATTGTTATCGCAGTAAAGTTTTAGCGGTTCAGAAACACTGCCCATAATTGTAAGTCCCTTGATGAAGTTACGCATCCATAATGCGTGACCTGTGGCTTCAAAGCACGCCACATACTCTGCATCAAATGTGGATGGAGTGACTAGCGATTGCTTTACACTCCTCTATGACACTGCCCCACTAGCCAATAGAAAGATGTAACCTGATGTTGACCTTCTAGTATCGAGACAACCCGCAAAGTCAGAATCTAAATATCCAATGACCTCCAGTGAATTGGATCTCCGATATGTGAGCATATATTTTCTAGTGCCGTTGAGATAACGCATCACTTTCTTGACAGCTACCTAGTGAAACATGCCTGGATTACTTTGATATCTGCTTAACATCCCAACTGCAAAACTAATATTTGGCCTCCTGCATGTTTGTAGGTACATTAAACTTCCTATTGCTGCCACATAAGAATATTTATTCATTTCCAACTTTTCTATGTCAGTCATGGGACATTGATCTTTACTAAACCTATCTCCCTTAGACATTGGGGCATTTTGTGGTTTACTCCTATCCATTCGGAAACGTTTGAGAATACTTTACATATAAGCTTCTTGACACAACCCGAGTAATCCTCGAGATCTATCTCTGAATATCTCGATTCCTATTACAAAAGTTGCTTCACTCATATCTTTCCTGTCAAAATTATTCTCAAGGTATACCTTAGTTTCTCAAATCATACTAAGGTCATTACTAGCTAGTAAAATGTCATCTACATATAGGATTAAAATGATGAACTTACTCCTACTGATTTTAAGGTAAATACAATGGTCAACTGGATTTTTGGCAAAACTGAAAGATGTAATAATGTAATTAAACTTTAAGTACCATCGTACTGCATGTTAGTTAATTTGTTCATTAATGTGGCACCTAATGCCTTGTCAATCACTTCAAATTGTGACTTACTCTGTTTTAAGAGTTTCTTGGCATGTTTTCTTTGATCAAATGATCTCCTAATATTCTTAAAAACTGAAGTCATAATAATCTTTTGGCATTTCTTGTCTCATTTGTGCCATTGTTCATGTTTGGCCTTTTCAGGTGCAGAACTTCGCTCGGTGAGGGCAGGAGGCATGGGGTCATCTAAGGCCATTTCTAAGTCAAGAAAAGTTATGGTTAATGCTAACATGTCTAACCATTCAGAATAATTCGATCCATCTAACGAGAGAATAGTTCCTAAGCACGAGGGAATAGTTAATGATCCAGAGGAAGAAGCTGTAAAAAAAAAAAGAAGATATAAACAATTACTCTCACAATTCTATAATGCTTTGAATTCAAAAGGAATCTTAGATCAAAAATAATAATTGACCACCGCCCATTCTCTGTAACAGTCATCTCCCTCTTCCCCTTAATTGCCATTCATTGCCATTCATCATATTTTCGGTTTTTGCTGACATGAATATCCATGAATGCATTACAGCAATGCTCCATAATGACAGAGGAGCGTTGCAGTCATCGATGATGGTTAGATGGCTATAATAGTCGGGAACTCCCTCATCTTCATTTATACAGACATACATACACACTGACGAAGCTCAGCATTACCATTACGCAGCTGGCATCAAGAGAAGACTGAGGGTGTTGTTTCCGCATACTTTCTGTCTCCTTTAGTGATGGATTCAGGTATTCTCTAAATTTTTGGAGATTCATTTACGTTTAATCATACCATTTGAGTGCGAATCCAATCCATTCAAAGTTCCCAGAACGGGCCATTTTGGTTAACATACAATTGATTTGGATGGATGTGCGGTCGATTTTACGGTCCAATCTATTCGAATGAACTCAAACTTGATGGAACAGCTCAGTTAAAGGAGGTGAAATGTGGTCCATTCAAAGGTGAGCCCCATATGTGCAACCGAATGAAATTTCTCCCATCAACTCGAGTTGAGGTGCCTTTAAGGGGCATATTTGTTAATAAAGTTTACATTTAAAAGCATATTTATTTTTAGAACCAACCATTCTTTGCGCTATGTGAAGTCTCTGCCTCTCCTACGTAGTGGGTAAATCAAGCTATTGTCAAGGCTAGTGGTCCAAAAAAGAAAGCACGAGTTCAAAACCACAACCTCCAAATCCTCGTCTTTGGTCTAGCAAGAGAACATGTTTGAGATGACTATCACAATATCATCTAAATATTGTCAAACTATCAAAAATATTTGTGACAGTGGTACAGATAGAGGTTTTGTTTGGTTAGATTGGGGCTCATATCCAACATTTTTATTTTATTTTATAGAAGCTTTTTATTGATTAGTGATAACAAAATGCTAAGGACCTGTTTTTTTTTTTTTTTTTTGGCCGGAATTAAATACTTAGGCATTGTAAGAAACTTTTTCTTAAAAAGGGCAAAAATTGAAGAAGCAATGATGAACATCCACCGATGACCATTAAAAATCTCTCATTAATGGAAATCGAATTAAGGAGACATGAAAAACCTAATCCCAGCTATCATGCCAGTCAATCAAATCCGAATATATTTTGTATTTTTAGTATTACAGTCCATTCCAAATCAGAATAATAAACATTTGGATCCTAGTGAATTTTCACGTCTCAATTGCCCACATTATAAAAATAGGTTTCTTAACCTTCCAATTAAATAGTAGACACTCACAATAACGTTTGGCTATTTCTGGAATCAGATTTCCACTTAACATCCTTAATTACAAGATCTCCTTCTTTTCTTTTCCATGAATGTTAACATCACTTTCTTTTCATACTCTGAAATCGCTTTCTAAAGTGAAATAGTTTTGGAGTAAAGCGTGTAACTAGAAAGGAGTAGAGGAATATACTTGGGAGCTTTTATTTGTATTCTGATAGGCAATGGATTCTTTAATTAAGACGGTGATTCTTGTGGCTCTAATTATGGTTAGCAATCACCAAGTGGATGTCAAATGAAGACCAATTATTACAACCACACATAGCCTTCACCTCTTTCACAAATTATAAACAAAGATTGCGGTCCATGGCCAAAGAAGTATGGTGGGACTCTAATTGTCCCATCCCTTGTTTATCAGAAATATATTTATGATGTTGCTCATGGATGGAGTAGGGGGCTAATTATTCAATTAAGTCCATTCCTGTAATACCATCATCATAAGAGCGTACATTTGAAACTCAAATCACTCAAAATTAGTATCTCCTCTTTGACTTTAAACAAAAAGTTTATTCCAATTTTAGTTGAAGCCCTAAATATGGAAAACACTGGATCAAGTTATTTGGTTTTTGGAGCGAAACTTCGGTCAAGGTTAAAATGAAAAAGATAGTGATTTGAGTGATTTGATAGTGATTTGATAGTGATTTGAGTGATTTGACCAGTTTAGATTTTAGATGTGAAGGGATGGACTCAATTCTCTAAAGTTAGGTTGCAAATAAATTCAAGTCTACATTGTTGAAATAGGATTTGGAAAATGAGTTTGCTGAGCTGTAATTTTGAACTAATCAAATTGTCATTGGTAAGTCCATCATCATTTGTTGATTTTGTTTTTTTTTATCCTAGCCAAAGTTGGGCGGGGACTCTCCCTCGGGTGAGGGTAATACACTTCGGGAGAAATGGGGAAGCCCTCAGGCGAAGAAGTAGATAGACCTCAGACGAGCTGATAAAGCCCTTTGTAGAGTAAAAGTAGCATGCCTAAGGTTCAAATCCTAATCAGCAAGGTGAAAGCTGCCTCCTCTTATCAACGAGGTGAGCCTGTTCTCATCATTTGCCGATTTGAAGCTCAATAGTGTTTTTGAGCTCGGGACCAATCTTGCAATATGATCCCAAAGTCCATTATCATTCTTGATGCCTTACGTCAGCAATTTGAGGTGAATTTTGCTTTTTAATTAGTTTAATTCTTCAAAATAATGTTTTTTGTTTACCATATTCATAGTTAATGTTTGTTCGACTAAAGGATTTTGTGATAGAGGAGAAAAAGTATTTTGACTTTTGGTGCGGCCAACTAATTCATTGTTTCGTGGATACAATCTCTTTGCAAAAAAGGAAAAAAATAAAACAATTTTCTAGATGGGAGGATTTGATTTTGAATGGAAGGAGCAAGCATGTATAGTTCCTCTTTTACTTAAAAGCAAAAATTTCTACGGTGCAAAATTCTCTCATTGCACAAATAAGTCTGCAAAAGTCACTTCACAATCTCTGACTTGGTGCAAACCCTTTACACACACAAAACTATTTATCAAACCCACTTAGGCTTGTTTGACTTGAGTTGCGCAACTCAGTAAATTTACTCATACAAAAAACAAGAAAAGAAAGTAAATTTATACAGCAGAGTGAATACTACGTTTCAGAAATTATTACTGCCCAAGTTACCCTAACCTAACGTTTGGTTCGCTGGAATGGATGAGGGAATGGAATGGTCATTCCCTTGGTGATTGCATTCCCACGTTTGGTTCATTCAAAATTGAGGGAATGACCATTCCCTCATGGCTTTCCATTCCTTCTCACAGAGGAATGGCCATTCCATAAGCCATCAGAGGAATGGCCATTCCATTCCGTTGGGATCATTTCTGAAGGCGAAATTACCCTAACCCGATCGATCGAGCGCTCACCATCCCGAATCCCATCTTCGTCACTTGCCTCTCTCCCTCTCGCTCTCTCCATCTTCGTCTGCACCCTCGTTCCTCCTCACTTTCTCCATCTTCGTCTGCGACCTCTCTCTCTGTCGCATTCTCCATTTTCGGCTGCAACCTCCCTTTCCCCTCGCTTTCTCCATCTTCATCTTCGGTCTGTCTTTGCTGCACTGTCATCGCCGATCGCACGCCATCGAGCCATACCAGGTACGGATCTCTCTTTCTCACTCTCTGCCGTTCTCCTTTCTTTCTAGAAGACAGCACACACAGTTCTCCGCCTATATTGAACCCTAATTTTGTGGGTGGGACACAGGGAGAGTGAGAGGGCTCGGTGAGAGGGACAGAGGGACAGAGGAAATGAGAGGATGGGGGGCAGGAAGAGAGGGAGGGTAGTTGGATAGAGAGAGGGGGGCTGAGACAGATGGAAAGTGAGAGGGCCTGGGCGACAGGGACAGAGGGACAGAGGGAGAAGGAGAGGGGGCTAGCTGATAAAGGAAAAGAGGGATGGGAGAGAGTGAGGGAAATGGGGCTGGGCGAGGGAGGAGGAGGGCTGGGACAGATGGACAGTATGAGGGGGGTTCGGTCAAAGGGATGGTGGGAGAGGGCTGTGGGAGGGAGGAGGAGGGTCGAGACAGATTGATAGTTGGAGGGGTACTGGGACAGAGGGAGGTGAGAGAGGGCTGGGCGAGAGGGACAGAGGGATAGAGGGAGAAGGGGAGGGGGCTGGCTGAGAAAGGAAAAGAGGGAAGGGAGAGAGAGAGCGAAAGGTGGCTGGGCGAGGGAGGAGGAGGACTGGGACAAAGGGAGAGTCAGAGGGGCCAGGGCCAGGAGTAAGACAGAGAATGGAGGGGGTTGGGGGGGTGTGATGAGACAGAGAATGGGGTCTATGACAGAGGGAGAGGGGGGTTGGGATTGAGAGACAGAGCTAGAGGTGGCTGGGATTGAGAGATAGAGATAGAGGGGGCTAGGATTGAGGGACAGTGAGAATGCTTGGTTGAGACAGTGAGGGGGTGGGATGAGACAAAGAGAGAGGGAGCTGGGACTAAGGGACAATGAGGGTGGGTCTGTGACTGAGGGTCAGTGAAGGGGGGTGCTGTGACTGAGACATAGTGAGAGGGTTGGGCTGAGAATGAGGGAGGTGGGAGGGGGCTGGAACTGAGGGAGGTGAAAGGGGGGGCAGCTGGTTTGTGTTGGGACTGAAGCTGGGGCTGGGCAGCTGGGGATGACGGAACTGAGAAGGGGGGGCCTGCTGGGACTGAAGCAAGGGCTGGGGCATCTGGGGATGAGGGAACTGAGAGGGGGGGGCCCTGCTGGGACTGAAGCAAGGGCTGGGGCATCTGGGGATGAGGGAACTGAGAGGGGGGGGCCTGCTGGGACTGAAGCAAGGGCTGGGGCATCTGGGGATGAGGGAACTGAAAGGGGAGGGGGCTGCTGGGACTGAAGCAGGGGCTGGGCCAGCTGGGGATGAGGGAGCTGAGGGGGGGTGCTGCTGGGACAGAGAGAGTGAGAGGGCAGTTGGGGATGAGGGAGAGTGAGAGGGTGGCTTGGACAGAGGCAGTGAGAGGCCAGCTGGGGATGAGAGAGAGTGAAAGGGGGGCTGTGACAGAGATTGAGTGTGAGTGGTGCTGAGACTGAGGGAGGTTAGAGGGGGCTGGGACTGAGGGCTATTGATAGGCTGGGGCTGGGCAGCTGGGGCTGAGGGAACTGAGAGGGGGGGCTGCTGGGACTGTGTTGGGACTGAAGCAAGGGGCTGGGCAGCTGGGAATGAGGGAACTGAGAGGGGGGGCTGCTGGGACTGTGTTGGGACTGAAGCAAGGGGCTGGGCAGCTGGGAATGAGGGAACTGAGAGGGGGGGCCTGCTGGGACTGAAGCAAGGGCTGGGGCATCTGGGGATGAGGGAACTGAGAGGGGGGGCTGCTGTGACTGAAGCAGGGGCTGGGCCAGCTGGGGATGAGGGAGCTGAAGGGGGGGTGCTGCTGGGACAGAGAGAGTGAGAGGGCAGTTGGGGATGAGGGAGAGTGAGAGGGTGGCTTGGACAGAGGCAGTGAGAGAGCAGCTGGGGATGAGAGAGAGTGAAAGGGGGGCTGTGACAGAGATTGAGTGTGAGTGGTGCTGGGACTGAGGGAGGTTAGAGGGGGCTGGGACTGAGGGCTATTGATAGGCTGGGGCTGGGCAGCTGGGGCTGAGGGAACTGAGAGGGGGGGCTGCTGGGACTGTGTTGGGACTGAAGCAAGGGGCTGGGCAGCTGGGAATGAGGGAACTGAGAGGGGGGGCTGCTGGGACTGTGTTGGGACTGAAGCAAGGGGCTGGGCAACTGGGAATGAGGGAACTGAGAGGGGGGGCCTGCTGGGACTGAAGCAAGGGCTGGGGCATCTGGGGATGAGGGAACTGAGAGGGGGGGCTGCTGTGACTGAAGCAGGGGCTGGGCCAGCTGGGGATGAGGGAGCTGAAGGGGGGGTGCTGCTGGGACAGAGAGAGTGAGAGGGCAGTTGGGGATGAGGGAGAGTGAGAGGGTGGCTTGGACAGAGGCAGTGAGAGGGCAGCTGGGGATGAGAGAGAGTGAAAGGGGGGCTGTGACAGAGATTGAGTGTGAGTGGTGCTGGGACTGAGGGAGGTTAGAGGGGGCTGGGACTGAGGGCTATTGATAGGCTGGGGCTGGGCAGCTGGGGCTGAGGGAACTGAGAGGGGGGGCTGCTGGGACTGTGTTGGGACTGAAACAAGGGGCTGGGCAGCTGGGAATGAGGGAACTGAGAGGGGGGGCCTGCTGGGACTGAAGCAAGGGCTGGGGCATCTGGGGATGAGGGAACTGAGAGGGGGGGCTGCTGTGACTGAAGCAAGGGCTGGGCCAGCTGGGGATGAGGGAGCTGAAGGGGGGGTGCTGCTGGCACAGAGAGAGTGAGATGGCAGTTGGGGATGAGGGAGAGTGAGAGGGTGGCTTGGACAGAGGCAGTGAGAGGGCAGCTGGGGATGAGAGAGAGTGAAAGGGGGGCTGTGACAGAGATTGAGTGTGAGTGGTGCTGAGACTGAGGGAGGTTAGAGGGGGCTGGGACTGAGGGCTATTGATAGGCTGGGGCTGGGACTGAGACAGTGCGAGGAGGGTTGGGCTGTGACAGTGAGGGGGGGAATTGGGATTGAAGGACAATGAGGGAGGGGTACTGGGACTGAGTGTGAATGAGAGTAGGGTTGGGAATGAGTGTTCTTTCTTCTATTTTATAACGCAACTTTCAAGTGCTTGGTTCTTCAATTTTATATTAAATTGATGTATATTTCTTTGATGACAGCTATGGCACGTCTGAGTTTAACAAAAAGAAAATTGAAAGTGAAGAAACTAGCACTGGTTATGCAATGGTGGTTGGACGTTCTACATCTTCTGGGGCTATTCCTACAATTATCATATAAATTGTTCGAAAAACAATGCATGCGTGGGGTTAGATCTAGGTACCAATTAGATTACTATGGTAATAGAGAAATAATTGGGAATTGGGTGTATAAGAGTGATCAAACATGTTTGAACAATTTTAGAATGACTAGGCGACCATTTGTGAAGTTATGTCACTTGCTTAGCACAATTGGGAAGCTGGAACCAACCAGACACATGTTAGTTGATGAGCAAGTTGCAATTTCCTTGCATATCCTTGCTCATCATGTTAAAAATAGGGTAATTCAGAGTGAGTTTAATCGTTCAGCTGAGACAATCAGTAGGCATTTCAAAAGGTTTTTGGTTGCAGTCATTCGATTACAGGGAGAATTATACAAGAAACCTGAGCCAATACCAGAAAACTCGGTAGATGAAAAATGGAAGTGTTTTAAGGTAAATGATTCATATTTTTTTAAAATTATAGCTGTGTAATTTATCATCTATGTGTAAATATATTTTGATGCATTGTAATGTCTTGTAGGGATGTTTAGGAGCTTTAGATGGGACACACATACCGGTCCATGTGCCGGCTATTGACAGACCTAGGTATCAAACTAGAAAAAATCACATTGCAACTAATGTCCTTGCAGCCTGTAACCCAGATCTCCAATTTACTTATGTATTGCCTGGATGGGAGGGGTCAGCCGCTGATGGTCGAGTGTTACGGGATGCAATTGCTAGAAGACATGGTTTAGTTGTTCCACGTGGTAAGATACAATACTGTTACAAAATCAATAATAAACTAATATCTTGAAAAGACTATATATCACTAACATAAAAAAAATGTTCAATTTGTTTAAGGTACCTACTATTTGGTTGATGCTGGGTATACAAATGGTGAAGGATTTCTTGCACCGTATAGAGGTCAACGTTATCATCTGAATGAGTGGAGTAATGGACGTCAACCGACGAGCGTGGAGGAATATTTTAACATGAAGCATTCAATTGCTAGAAATGTAATAGAAAGAGCCTTTGGGATATTGAAAAAACGATGGGCAATTCTTAGGAGTCCTGCCTTTTATCCCATTAATATTCAAGTTCATATTATCTTGGTGTGTTGTTTGCTTCATAACTATATAAGGAACGAGTTACTTGTGGACCCATATGAAGATATAGAACTAAACGAGGATGACAACGAAGGAGACAGGGAAGTAATTGGCACTGTTGAGACTTCAAATGAATGGACCTCATTTAGACAACAAATGGCTGTTTCTATGTTTAATGCGTGGAGATGAATTATTTGAATTTGTTTGTATTTTAAAGGCAAAGTTTGTAATGACTGCAACTTTTACTTGCTTGTAAACGAGTGATTATTTGTAATGGTTAATTTAAATTGCTATATCATGTTATTTTTATACATTATATTCATTGTGCCATTTTCCTATATTATGTTGTTGGTTCATGGCTAATTACATATCATGTTATTGGTGGATTGGTTGTTCCAATATTAATAGGCATGGATATGAGCGAAGATATAAACATCAATGAGAAGGGGCCAGGGAAGAATAAGAGGAAATGGACAGAACTGAGGACAGAGAGTTAGTTTTTGCATTATTTGATATGGTTAATGCTGGAACTCATAAAGCTGACAATGGGTTCAAGCCAGGCTTCTTTGGAGTGCTTGAATCTGTATTAAAGCAAAAGTTACCTCATAGTGGAATTAAAGCCAAGCCACACATTGATTCCAGAATTAAGACCATGAAAAAGGACTTCTGTATTGTGTATGATATGCTTAATGGAGTAAATTGCAGTGGATTTGGATGGGATTCAGAAAAGAATTTGGTTGTTGCAGAAGATGAAGTTTGGAATGGTTATGTAAAGGTATTATTATTTGAGGAGTTATTTGCGTGTATTCTTATTTGTCTTTTGAATATATTACTTTATTTGACTTTTTATATGTTTTTTGAAGACACATAAGGGTGCAGCTCAATGGAGGACTGGGAGTTTTCCACATTATGAAATGCTTTGCACTATCTTCGGTAGAGATCGTGCCACAGGAAGGGCAGCTGCTACCACCGAAGATATCTTGGATGATCTGACTAGAAATGAGGAGGATGAAGATACAGAAAATTGTCCTGTGAATTTAGAGGAAATGTCCACAGCTTCATTCAATAATGAAGGAACTAGTCAGAAAGGAAAGAGGAGAAGGAGCGTGGATAATATGGATGGATTTCGAGAAGCAGCCATGATTATAGGCAACAAGATTGATGAAGCTACTGAGAAGTTCAGTAGAGCTATTGGTGTTGATTTGGATATAGCGACGAAGAGAGATAAAATCAATGAAGAACTTCGCAAGCTTCCAAATCTATCAAGGATGGAACGCCATAGAGCTTTGATTACTATAGGTCGTGATCATGAGATGACTGCTGTTTTTTTTACTTTGGAAGATGATGAGAAAGAAGACTTTGTCAGGGTTTTGTTAAGTGAAGCTCTATGATGCATGCACTATTTGTTTTATATTTGCTACTCTTTGTTTTAAGCACTATATGGATGTTATTTTGGACAAGTTTGATGAATTCAAACTTTTAAATGACTTGGTTTAGCTAATATATGTGATGTTTAAGTTTAGTAACATGTTATATGGAGAATTTGTTGATGTTTATTGCTACTGTAAATCATATTTAAGTTTTAATATTACAGGGGTATATTGGTCAGTTTATATAAATTTTATTCCATTCCTATCATCATTCCAGCGTACCAAACACAGGAATCGGAATGGAAATCTCATTACTGGATTGATTCCTTTGTCTAACCAAACGTTGGAATGGGAATCACTATTCCAGCCTCCATTCCATTCCAGGCTCATTCCAACCTTCATTCCATTCCTCTCAGCAATCATTCCAGCGAACCAAACGCTACCTAAATTTCTTACCTGGACTCTACATATTCTTCACCTACTATTTAAAATGTCCATTAATTTGAAAACATATTGGCAATAAGGACAATTATTGGCCAAAGCCTGAGCTTCCTTCAAGGCCAACTTTTATACTAACTGAGCAAGTCTGATTGGCTCGGCCTATTCAATTATTTATTTTTGGACCGGGCTGGGCTCAATATAGCCCTCTATATGTCCGAATATTAGCCATCAAGCACACATTTCTAGGTATATCTTCTCATCAAAGCCTAGCAATTGGAGTTACGAGGTTTATCCACTTATGTGGGGCCCAATGGATCTATAAGGCAATATTGTCCCATGGACCAACTCTTAGCAAAACATTCGAAGTATGAGATCTACACAAATTAAAAATCAGTAAATCACTGGTGGGCTACCTCATTGGTGAATTATACATCCCCAATAACAGATGAAAGATAAGAGTTCCAATTATTGCTGGGCCATCTATTTGAACAACAATAATCCCAACTGCTTCTATAGATGATTAACCAATTAAACAAAGTAAATATACATCTGATGAGCTGCCTACATCATCCTTGATTACAAATCCTACATTCCTTGGAAGAAAATGAAACAACCCCATCAATCGAATCAACAGCTACTTCAATTTAACTTAAAGAAAGGAAAATCACTGTTGTTAAGAGTCCTTGTAAAGTGGCAAGGATTTTCTGTTAAATTTGTTTCTTCTTTGTACATTATTTCTTTTTATAGTGTTATTTCTGTAATGTGGTGCTGATGAAACTGTATTTCCGGAGCTTAACCTAAAATCTGGTATATAAAGCTACCTTTTTACTTTCCAAACTATCGTGGCGTAGTGGAAACAACTAAGAAAGCTAAAAGAAGTCATCGTCTTCAACCTAATATCAACACCTTAAATCTACAAAAAAGAGATAGGTGAAACTCTAAGGGCACATTTGTGCACAGACCCTTTCCATGGAAAGAGGAGATTGTCACATCAACAAAGTCCATGAAAATGAATTCCAAAGGAAAACAATTATACGGAAGTATAAAAGTTGGTATTTGGTGTAAACTTTTTTTTTTTTTTTTGTGAATTAAAGATAATGTTGTTTGGTACGATTGTGAAATATTTGGTGAAAACCATAAAAAGAGGAGGGAAAGGGAGAGTGGAGGATACAAGTTAAAGACAAGTAGGAAGTATATAAACAGGAAGAAAGGGAGGAGCTAAAGAGGAAAGAGCCTAGATATAAGGTTGCAATACATGATGAAATGGTAAGAGGGTGAACATTTTTATGAAAACGGAAGTCTAATGATCCCCCATAGAAATCCCGTTTACAACCTTCTCAAAGAAAAATCTAACGTGTTGGAAAAGTAGTTCCAAAGAATTATGCTACACCAAATGCATTAAAAATGCTCTCTCCAAAAAAAAACTGTCACCTTTTCTGAAAAAAAGTATTACACAAACATGACTAAAAGTAAATGGAACTTCATATCAATCCTTGAAAAGAAGTATTACATTACTTTTTATAGAGTCTCAAAACCCTAAATTACCTCCAAATAAATTTAATAAAAATAGTAAAAAAATAAAAAATTACATTAAAGCCCTAACACCATTCGTAAATAACTTTCTAAGACTCAAACTAAAACGGAGGAAACCCCCAATCCCCCACCAACAAAATAATAATAGTAATAATAATAAGAAAAACAAAACCTTACTATAAATAATAAGTTTTTGCAACAAAACTAAGTTTTGACTTTCGAAACGGATTAATTTGGCCTTTGACGACTCCAATCGCCTTTAGCAGTTATTTTGAATGTAGTGCTTGTCAATAGCTTCGAAATACATGGTTATGAGCTCTATGAGGATACCCATATCAAAAGTTATGGTTATTTAAAGTTGATGCAATGGATTTACCCTTTCAGCTTGACTTCTTGCTCAAAATTTTTTTCTGAAACTTGTTCTACGTCATATAGTCTGTTTACTGTGGCTAAGTTTTGATAAGGGCATGCGGACTTAATCCCAATCCATGATTTTAAGGCCTCAAGGTTTCTGGTTTTGCAATTGTTTTGTCTCAATTCAATCTAATGGAAGCTAGTGGTTCGATCATTGTCAAATGGAGATGCATGACAGTTCATGATGATAATTATGTGATTGAGGGTCTTGATCTTTCATAAGTTGGTCATGCTTTCTAGGGTTTCTAGAGTTTCTATCCTTCTTGGTTACAAAATTATATAAGATTTTCCATGAGATATTTGTTCCCGTGAGTCCCAACATATTACAGATTTGCAGGTGATACTTGTGAGGCATACATGCCAACTGAGTGTACATGTGAGATCCAACATCCAACCCATATTTTGCCAAATTCATGTGATGCAAAAAAAGATGAGTCTCGTGGGTCCAGTCGTCAACTCAGCTGCGTCCATAGATTGAACAACCTTTAATCAATTTCTTTTGTACAATCTGCTTGTAATTGCATTTGAGACTCATTTGATCTTAACAGATTTCATAGGACTAGAGCATGGTGGATGGTGGGTCACACTAGGCTAACTCTTTGTTGGATTTTTGGGTTCACGAATAATTGCAAATAGCCTGTATAAATAAAATCATTAGAGAAAGGTCAGATTAATTGAACAATTAGTAGCCAAATTACGTCTTTAAGAGGCTTTTTTTAGGCAGATTTTGCCCCACACAGGTGCAAAATTAACTCATGGATGTCTACCTCAGGATAAAATGGTTTCCCAATAAGACTACTTCGCAAACTCGTAACTACGGAGAAAATTAGAAGAAAGAAAGAGCAGCATGAATGCTTTCTGTGATTACGGTCTCGCATTTGAATGTAACACGTGACCATTTGTGTAGCAAGCTAGGTAACATACTTTGCATTAATGTGGAGACGTTACGTTGATGACTAAGCAGAGGGGTGTGAACGGTTTGGATTGATACGGATTGAGCCTAATCCGCCACCAAACTGTCATTAACGGTTTTTCAATTTTGTAATCCGTAATCGAACCGTTCACTATTCCAAATCGAACTGCAAATAAACAGATTGGATTGATTAAAAACCGAATAATCTGCATCTTTTTTGGAAAAAGAATAAAAAAATTTTGGACTTAAGATCATTGCAAAGGTCCATTTCAAAAACCAATACAATAATGCCCCAGTGCAACGCCATTGTAATGCTTTGCACTTAGCTCATTGCTAGGAGGCGATTGACTTTATAGAAGATAAGAGAAATATATTTTCTATCATCAACCGATGTGTGATAAGGTCCTTTCCTATTTATAACTTAACAGTATGTTAGGCATTTCACTAATCTCATATCGAGTATGAGAACTTCTCTCACTCTCCTTTGTCATCTATAATTATATTTTATTATGCTATGTCAAATACAAAAATTACATTATATATAATGTTTAACCAACCAATAATATATGTCTACTTAAATATATTCTATGTCAACGGTTCAATTTGATTTAAATCTATAGATGAAGGGTAAAATCAATCATTAAACCTTTACTAACGGATTATGATTTTTTCAATCCATGATCAGACCATTAACCATTGGTTTGGCTAAAAATCCACAGATTAGATCGATTCGATTTTACAGATTGACGGATTTTTTGTTCACCCCTAGTCATGTACAATGAAGTGGGTTCCCGACTAATGGATTAGGATCCAAATCCACCATCGGCGATCCAAAAATACATGCATGAGGCAGCGCCCAACCCGTGAGGAGGACCTGGCCAAGTCCACCTCTATCAGTGGACTAACCTACAAGGCACGACCCACATGGACAGCCTGGCCCGGCATGAGTAGGTAGGCCCAACCCAACCCACCTGCCATACATGTGCGCACACATGGTTACCATTGCTAAACCCCACCAAAGACAAACAATATAAGCAGAAGAGGAATTCAATATAAATGCCTCTTTATGAATTCTGCATTTCTAATGTAGGAATCTAAGAAATAAAGAGAAGTGAGTAAGGGGAATAAAGGTACTTTAATGCACATAAACACAAACTCTGATTAAATTCCAAACATGAATGCCAGAGCATAATTACGGACAAGATTGCATAACCAGAGGAAAATTCATTCCGGATTAATTTTATGTATTGGCTTTATTTTGCATCATTTGGTGCTGCATCAGTTTGAATGGAAAATACATTTTGAAATTGAATTTCCATGCATGATAAAGAAGAAAACATATCTGATGGCATGAGGTGAAGGCTGGGACTCTGCACGATCAAGAAAAAAGAATTTAATTTGATGGGTGCAAAAATAATATCTAATAAACATAAGTGAAGTTGTTGAATATATATCTACGATTCTTCATACATTCCATGATCTATTTTTCAATTGATTCTCAGGTATTGTATAGATGCTTCATTATAATTTTCCAATTCATTTCTCATGTGTTTTGATTACTTGTCAAACATTCAAATTATACCATATTAAAGCTAAATGTTTTGGCTTTAATTTTGATTGTTGGTTGGGTCTTTGACTAGGAGTTATTACTTTTTTCCCAAATCTTCTCTCCCCACTTATCTCGTAGAACTACTCTCCACTTCATATTCCATACAACTAAGGGTCGTCATTGGGCCGGGCCAGCTCATGAAAGTGATACCCAAGCTCACCCACAGACTTTACCTAGCGAGCTTTTTCTTTTCTGGCAGGCCGAGCTTTTTTCCAAAGATTAAGAAGTTTGAGATATATAGAGGAGAGAAGAGACAAGAGAGCTTGTAAATTGGTGTGGTATTGAAAAAATGGTTCACCTATTTATAAATTTGATCATGGATAAATTAATTATTGTATGTCTAGAAAGAAATTAATGTTCCCGTTGCACGCCCAGAAAGTGGAAGGAATTAATGTTCAGTCGTTCATTAGCCGCACATGGACGTATAGATTGCACATTCTAAAATTAATGTCACAGCATTCAATGCCAGAAATTTATGTTACAAGAATTAATGTCACAGTGCACTTGTTCACTAGTCATAGCGGCTAACTATCCTTTACATGACTGATGGATATGACTACAAACAGCTAAAAGCCTAGACCCTTACCTATTGCTACATGAATGAATGCATAAATGTAAAGTATAAATAGCTACCAATTGCTAATTTACTACATGAACAACTTTTACATGGACACAAGTACAAACAGTTAAACCCTAAATGGTATAAACAGCTAGGCCCTTACCATTACTGCATGAATGCAGAAGTACAAACAGCTACACCAGTGGGCTAGTGGCCGGGTTGTTGGGCTGGACTTGGCTTTAAACCTTAAGCCCAAGCCCAACCCTAACACTATTCATGCTAGGCCAACCCGCCCAACGACTGGGCTTGGGCTGGACTAAAACCACTCACGTCAGGTGGACTCGAACCAGGTAATAGGCCCATAGGCCAATTGATGACGCTTACAAGCAACTACCCATTTTATCTCATTATGGAAGCACTAATAACCCCTCAATTTTTAAAGTTCCACTTTTCTTTTTATTCCAAAACTCTTTTTTTGTCCACAATCTATTATTCCTTTTCTATTCAAATCTTCATCTTTTGAGAGCAAAGGGCTGGCCTTGTAGATAAGGCGCTTGCTCCCATAGCTCCCATTAGGTTTCAAATCTGATGGGAGCCCTTCACTTCCTATATCCCGACCACTAGACGAAAATGTAAATAAATAAAAACCTCATCTTTCCTTTCTACACTACTAGCTTTTGAATTACATAACGAGGTATTTTCATAGCCTTTTTCTTTCTTTTATTTTCTTTTTAAAATCTATAATTAAAATTTTTGCAAGAATATTTAAATTGAAATGTTTGCCATGTATGTGCAGAGCATGGGTTATCATGCTAGTATACATTAATGTGATCATATTTAAGGTGTTCTCTTCATATTTTAGAGATTTCTACATTTTCATTTTGGAACTATAATCGTGCATGCTTTCAACATGATCAATACAAGAAGATAGATACGTATCTCCCAACAAGGGGGTACTGGACAATATAAGGGTATTTGTCTTTTTTCTCTCTCCTTTTGTTTCCCTATGACATGATTACGAACTCATGCACTCGTCTCTGACTCGCCGGTTGAGCTACAACTGAGGGACACTCAACTGTATTACACTTCTATATGAAAATTGCATATGATTACTTATTTGTTTGCAAGAATTTTGAGAATTTTTGTTTGCAATGGATTATGAAGTTTTCAAATTCTCTCCTCCACCTGAATGATTATTGCTTAAATAAAAAGCGTCATTTTAGAAATTGAGATTTGGAGAATTCTGCATCCCAAAAGTGACAATTTACATATTTTTATCTCACCATTTATACTGGAAAAAAAAATTGGGAGGACAAAAACTGGCATCGCCATCATAAATTCTCAACATATGAAAGTCATAATAGCGAAACCCCTTAACAAATGGGCAACTCTGTGACTAATGTAGCCAAATATTGAATATTTCCTTGGGCCTAAATCTATCATTTGCAATAATGATAAAGGAAAGCAAAGTCCAAAAAATAAAAAAATTTTGTATGGTTCTCAAGGTTGAAGTGGAAGTTCTCATCGATATTCATTACTCTTTAATTTCATACCTGTGTTAATTGTCTCACCATACCTTAGGTCTTGATAAAGTGTCTCACTAGAAAATGATGCAGCTAGTCAAAAATGGTTGTCATGTCAGCTAGCCATTAGTCATCAACATTTTCAAAAAACAGCAAATCATTGTTGTCAAATACTCCCTTGACGTTTTTTCTGCGAAAATATGAACTTGGAACTCGTAAGCCATTTTGACTCTGTGACTGCGACCCTTCAATCATTGAAAAGCCATGGACGCAATGCAAAACCAACCACCATACTTGACCAAGTTTGCTGGCTTTGCCAACCCTAACTAGCCGGGTTACAACTCTCTCAATAGCTGCTGAAAACGACGTAGCACTGATTTTTTCTCCAACTTCCGGTGTTCACAGGTCTTACCACATCTTGCAGATTTAGCCATCTTTGATGTGGCCATTTGCCAGCCATGGACTTGATGAACAATATTCTGATACAGTTTTTATTTTGTGTGTTCAATCGGGTAAGGTCCAACTTATGAACCCGAATCCAAAATTTGAACCTTTGTGAATTACATAATTTCTTTCTATTTTGGCCGATTATCTGATTGATCAGACACATGCTTCAAGCGGGCTTTTATGTTAGTTTGTACTTAAATGGGTAACCACTAACATTAAAAGGGACTGTTTTCTTTATATAATTAAATGCCTAGGAATATTAAGACTTTATTTTCAAAATTGGTTAAAATTGAACAAAACGAATGTGAGTTTCGAAAAAAGGCCATAAAATTATCTCCGCTAATGGAAAATGAATCAAGGGAGCAAGTGTGAAATGAATACCTAGCCACCACCTTAATTCGCGAGATTAATGTGTGACATATTTGGATAGCTCGCAATGTGGACAGTATTATTTAAAATGGTGACAAATGGTCTATAAGGAGTATCCTTTTAGAACTCTATCTCTCTCTCTCTATATTTATATATATGAAATTCGATTTTGCATTGGGTCTAGAGCTTGATGGTTTCATTACTCATATCCAAGTATTTGTCTCTAATATGAATCCAAAATAGGCCTAAACTCAAACCCTGTAGTTAAGTGAGCCCAAAGTGAGAACCCATAAACTTTTATTGGTTAGGCCATGATTATATATTATATTCTTATAAATGGATACCTAGTTTTGTCAATTTCTAAGTCTTTTTCCCAGAAAGGTTGCACTGAGGTGGACAGAAACCAAGAGTCGCTTCTGACCCATGAAGCCAACTTGTGGGTCACAATAAGCAGCCATTGGTCTGGGTGGGCCCAAAGGGCCGTCATGTAATCAATGCATAAGAGCACACGCACTCAGTTTGAGCGTATGTAAAGATTTACGTGATTGTATGATGATCCTGTACAAGCTTCCCTTACATACAATGTAAGGGATAATTGCAGCCGTCGGATCTGGAAATAGATCCAACGGCCTTAAGCTTCCCATATATAACAGTGAAAAAACAGGAGAGAGGGACCGAAATTGTCTCGTGGGAGAGAGAGATGCGCGTGAGAGGGGAGAGCGAAATCGTCTGCGATGGAATCGTCTCCTTCATCGTCTCCATCGCACGCCTCATCCCAGCACGTCGTCTCCTTCATCGTCTCCATCGCACGCCTCCAGCGCAGCTTCTCTCTCACCCAACGCCGGTATGCCCTCCATCACCCATCTCTGTCTCCCTCTCCCTCTCCCCCTCTCTGTCTCTCTCCCTCGCCCCCGCTCTCATCCCCACCCCCCTGTGTCTCGTTCTCTCTCTCGCCTCTTCTCTTTCTCACTCTCGTCCCCTTTCTGTCCCTCTCTCGCCACCTCTGCGTCTCTCTTACTCTCTCGCCCTCTCACCCTCTCTCACCCCCCTCCGTCTCTCTCCCTGTTTCGTCCCCTCTCTGTCTCTCTCTCTGTCTCCCTCTCTCACCTGCTTTCTGTGTCTCTCTCTCCCTCTCTCGCCCCCTCGCGTCTCTCTCCCTCTCTCACCCCCCTCTGTGTATTGGGTCAAACTGTTTCGTCCCCTCTCTGTCTCTCTCTCTTCCTCTGTCACCTGCTTTCTGTAACTCTCTCTCCCTCTCCTAGTCTCGCCCCCTCTCTGTCTCTCTCACCCTCGCCCCCTCTCTTTCCCTATCTCACCCCCTTTGCGTCTCTCTCACTCTCGCCCCCTCTCTCTCCCTCTCTCACCCCACTCTGCGTGAAAGCACGCTCACCCCCCTCTGCGTCTCTCTCACTCTCGCCCCTCTCTCTCCCTCTCCCACCCCACTCTGCCTCTCTCTCACTGCCCCCCCGTGTCTCTCTCCCTGTCTCGTCCCCTCTCTGTCTCTGTCTCTCCCTCTCATCTGCCCTCTGTGGGTCTCTCTCTCCCCTTGTCTCTCCCCCTCTCTGTCCCTCTCATCTGCCCTCTGTGGGTCTGTATCTCCTCTGTGGGTCAAACGAAGCGTGACCCAAACCGCATTAGGATAGCTCACCCAAAAGAAGCCCGAGCCTGGGTTCATTGCTGCACGCATGGGTAAAATTGCTGCACGCATGGCTTCTCTCGTCCTCTCTCTCCCTCGTTTCTTTCTTTTCCCTCTCGCCCTCTCTTTTACCCTCTCTCTCTCACCCCCTGCATCTCTCCCCTGTTTCTTCATGAATTTCTGTTGTTATTTTTTACCTAATCTCTTTATGAATTTGTGTTGTTATTTTTTTCCAAATCTAGGTTTAAGTTCATTATTGATTACACTGAGCAATAGTTGAATTTATATATTTTTTATAGAATCTCACGTGGCCATGGATGAAGATGAAATTGAGTGGAACCCTGCTCTACTGTCAAACACATCTCCTCCTACAGATGACCTTCTTCCCCTCAGCTCAAGTGAATTCAATGCGGACTCTATTGATCAGTGTATCACCCGTACATCCGAACATGCAATTCAATCACCTCATCCACATGGATCACTTCAGGTAACCCTTCAAGATTAAAACTTCTTATTTTCATATTGAAAGCCGATAAAATTGAAAATATTCTGTTACTAATTTACTCTTTTTTTTCTATACTTTATTTATTTATTTATTTGTTTTGCATGTAATATGTTTGCGTGTTCTTTAATATATTGGAAATTTTGAGAAGATGGAATCAACGGAATGTAACATGGTTCAATCATTCGTGCCCGAGGTTGATGGAGATAAGATTCCAACCGTAGGAATGTATTTCAATGATTTAGCGGAGGCTTTTACATTCTATAATACATATGCTAAATTTGCGGGTTTTAGCGTGAGAAAAGGTTCGGATAAAAAAAAAAAGGGTGAAGTAGTGTGGAAACAATATATGTGTTATAAAGAAGGGCAAAGGAAAGAGATACCGGGACAGGGTATTCATAGGCGTGTTTCATACACACGGGAGAATTGTGGGGCTCAAATGTTAGTGAAAAAAATGGAGAGTGGACATTGGGTGGTCACAAAATTCATCGCAGAACACACTCATGTGCTAGCTACTCCGCGAAAAGCTCATATGCTTCCATCACACCGTAATGTCACTTCAGTGCATAGAAACATTATACATTCATTAGATGCTAATAATATACCGACTGCAAAACAAATGGGAGTCTTTGAAGTGGAGGCGGGGAGTATGGGGGCTGTTGGTTTCATGGAAAGGGATGTTAGAAATGTGAAAAGAGACAAAAATGAAGAAAAGAAAGGACGGGATGGTCAGTTGTTGTTTGAACATTTTCAAAATCTAAAAGAAATGAACCCGGGGTTTTGTTTTTCTATAAAAAAAGATTCTGAAGATCAAATAGAACATGTTTTTTGGGCTGATCAAAGTTTTCGATTGTCATACACTGTCTTCGGGGATGCAATTAGTTTTGACACTACATACAATACAAACAAGTATGCTCTCATTTTTTGTGCTTTTTTAGGAATGAATCACCATAACCAAACAATTGTCTTCGGGTGTTCTTTTCTATCAAATGAGACGTATGAGGCATTTGAGTGGCTTTTTAAAACATGGTTGGAGGCCATGCCAACGGGTCCACCAATATCAATTGTAACAGACCAGGATCCTGCAATTACGAAGGCTATTGCTTCCGTTATGCCCAATACACGCCATCGTTTCTGCATATGGCACATTAAGGATAAGTTGACAAAAAAGTTGGGTGGAATTGCAATTCATTCTCAAGAATTCAGGAATTGTTTTAAAAAAGTGACAGAGTCTGTCCGAGCAGAAGAATTTGAATTGGGGTGGGAGCAAATGATTGAAAATTTTAATTTGGCTGATAATAAATGGTTACAAGAATTGTACAACATTCGTCACAAATGGGTACCTTGTTATTTGGAAAATGTGTTTTTTGGAGGAATGTCTGCATCCCAAAGAAGTGAAAGTTTTAATGCCTTTATTAAACAATATAAAACAGAAAAGAGTGGTTTGTATGATTTTATTTTGCGTTTTGAAAGAGCAATGTCCCGTACAAGATATCAAGAGTTGAAGGAGGAGCATGACAACATAAATAGCAAGCCAAAATTGAAGACAGATTTGCCAATGGAGGTTCAAATGTCTAACATATATACAAAAAAGTTGTTTTATATGTTTCAAGATGAATTAGTAGCAATGATATTATGCATCCCAAGGCTTGTAAAAGATAATGCAGTTGAGAGCATGTATTTAGTTTCATCTGTTCACAATGATAAGGATATTCCGCGGACTGTGATTTTCAAGAAAGAAAACAAGTTTGCTACATGTTCTTGCCTATTATTTGAGTTTAGAGGAATTCCATGCCGTCATCTTCAAGCTGTTTTGAAGCATGAGTTGATCTTCACATTGTCCAAAGAATATATATTGAAAAGATGGACCAGGCTTGCAAGGGAAGGGACTGATTATTACAAGTGTGTGGTGAACCACAATGTTGCTAGTGGTGGCTCTTTGATTGCACGGTATGCCGAATTGTCTTATTGGGCTACAGTTGCCATAAGTGAGGCATGTATGTCTGAGAGGACTAAAAAACATGCAATTAACATGCTTTTGGACATAAAGAAAATGTGTCATGATATGAATGGACTTCAACTAAATGGAGATTCCGACTCAAGCAAAAAGGGTAAATCACTTGTTGGTCCTATTGAATATCGGGAACCTCCACAAATTCGAACAAAGGGCCGTCCTAAAAGAATTAAGTCCTCAAAAGAGAAAGCCCAAAAGAAATCACGACTTTGTCATGGATGTGGGAAGCGTGGTGTTTCACATGACAAGCGTAATTGTCCGGCTCTCTTGTCAAGGTATTTTATAAATAAATTTCAAAGTATTTTATAAATAAATTTCTTCATTTACATCTTATGATTATATAGAATGTTAATCGGATTCATTTACTTCTTTTTTAAATTTCAGTGACATCGTCCTTTCCGAGCATGGGTCTGAAGCGTTTGATGAAGATCAAAGTTCGGATAAGTCTACTTCTTTTAGAAACGATGACACTTCCTTATAGGTATGCATCTTCAACTCTCCTAGTAACAAGGAATGGCTGGCTTGAATTTTAACCTTTCATTTATACTTTTGTTTTTTTATTGATGGAAATTTAATATATGGAATGGGTTTGATGACAATGTGATTTATCAATGAATATGTATTAATCAATTGTAATTCAGGTTACTGGTTATATGAATCAATTGTGATTTTGGCTACAAGTTTCCATTTATAGATTGCAGGAACATTCTATTTACAGTGTTTTTTCATGTCTGGTCCTGTTTTCTACTTAAAAATGAACTAATTGAGCATTGTTTGTTCTTGTCTCTTTCTCTCTTTTTTCCAGAATTGATAACTGGAAGCGTGAACATATACGTCAATTCTTGAGGGATAAGGTGAAGTCTGGCGCATTGGCAAGCTAATGTTTCTCAGGACCAGTTTATTTCTTTGCCCTAATTGTTCTTGGGTTCCTTCTCATATTTTGTTAACTTCCAGTGGTTGGATGATACTCAAACTAAATGATGAAATTAATTTAGGGGATAACATTGTGACTTTTCAACTCTACTTTTATTAGATGTGTTATACCTTGTGGTGCCCCTTTATTGTCACAACTTATAATGATGTGTTTCTGCTGGATCACTGGTTTTTAACTTATTGGTTTGAAATGGACATGTTTATAATTGAATATGAAGATACAGATGAATTGAGTGGGGTATGGATGAACGAATGGATGGCTTTTTCTTTTTGTTCCTTCTGCAAGTTTTTCTTTCTTCCCGGTTACAGGAATTTTTTTATTTTGCATTGTCAAGTCCAGCCTTCATGATGATGCCAAATACTCTGGTTTGTGAATTGAAGAAACAACCTACGTTCATTGCTTCCTCCAAAAGCCTTGGTGGGGTTCAGATTTCTGTTTGCCCCAATGTTCACAATAGCATATAATCTGCATCCTCATATCCTTAATATTCATTTACAGGATCTGAAGACTGTAGTTGAACTATTAGATTAAAATTGATGTGGATTTAATACATGGAATGGTTACAGGTTATATGTTACAGGTTAAAGATGTAATTAATTGTGCTTAATCTTGCACAGCAATTGGTAGGTTACAGGTTAAAATTGAAGTCTTGAGTATGTGGTGAAGCTTTGGATTCTTGATTTGGGAAGTTCTGCTCTTGGTTCTTTATCCACTTGTGTAGATTTGATTTGTACATGAAATTTCTGTTATTGAATTTCCTCTCATTTCCACATTTGTTGAGACAAAAAGCTGTCCAAGAACCCCTCTGAAGCTTCCGTCTCATGGATGCATGCATGGAAATTTTTTTTTTTTTTTTGTTTTTTTGGATTCCTTTTCCTTTTCATCACAACTTTTGGGAAATAAATCTAACTGCCCCAAACTTTCTGATAATGGGTCTGCCTGAATGAATGCATAAACATCCAAAGTGAATTTTCAAATGTCTGCCCTACATGCCTTGAAGTATTATTCTTTGTTTTAGTAATGTCCAAATCTGTTCCCAATCACCTATTCTATTTGATCTGTTAATGCTCATTTCTCCTAAAATTGAAGGGTTTCTTCCATGGGGATTTTTTTATTTGGCTGGTGATGAGATTCAAGCTTGTGTTATAATTTATAGCCCAAACATGGTTTCAGATCTTTCTCTTCCAATGGCAGCTGAATCGAACATGGTGAATGAAAACTCAGTGAGCAGGTCTTGCCTTTGAAAAAAATATGAATGTCTCCTGTAATCTTTTGAACAATGTAGCTCATATTGTTAGGCGGTGATTTTACCGAATAAGATGGACAAAGTTTCAGCCCATTTGTATGTGTATGAATGAATTGAATAAGGGTATGGATGAATCTGTAACAAAAGACTCTTTTTTTGCAACAAAATTCTAATCACTCATTTCATATATGATTGTTTGCATCCCAGATGTTACATAAGCATTGAGAGAAACTAAAATGTATCCACCATCCATTTGTTTTTCTCACATCACTAAATTGTAGGTCCCGGACCAGATGAATGAGAGCTGGAAAATAATAGCCAAAAATTTTGGGTCCCACACCAGATGAATGATAACTAGAAAATCATCATTTTAGGATGGCCAATCCTAATTTCATTATAATGGAGTTGTTACTAATGAAACTTGAGAGCATTGGTGCCTTATTGTCCTTATTGGATTACTGGGCTGCACGTAGTGTAGGAAAGCATTTTACCTTTAACATAGCATCAAATTCATGGTATAACTGTGTGAAGGCATTGCTGCAACTCTGCATGGATATATCGGTTTGGCCTGGGCCTTCTCATGCGGTTGCAGAGTGATGTTCATAAACACATGGGGCTGTGATGTGACCGGGCTGCATGATTTTAGGTAAACAATTAGTCAGTTGCTTCAGTGAGTTCTGTGCTGAGCACTGTTTGCATCACAGCCATGTTTTCTGTTTAATAAAGCCAGCCATGGGTCTGTGGTTTGGTTAATGGTTATGCAAACCATCAGTTGGGACATGTATTGTGACTCAGAAATCCCACAGATTGCATTGTCTCTAGTCATCTAATCCTTGATCATATTCAATTGAGTTTTTAATTCCTCTTATTGCAAGCTAGCTAGGCAAAACTTCTTCAAAAAATTGTTTCTTCAATAAAATGATTGTTAAATAATGAAATTCAATTAAAGCCCAGCCTGTTTTTACCTTATATCTTTTGTTAATCACCTTCATTCAACCATGATTTTATTCATTTCAATAAACTAAATGGACCCAAGTTTGGAGGGCATACAATCTGCTCACCCCTTATCCATCATCAAATTAGCATTTTGCATATTGAAAATTGGGAGGCGTCGATGGCATCAGGATAATTTAACCTGTAAGGCCTACAGGTGCTCTAAAACCTGAAGGACCATTTCACTGAATTTTACCCATGCGTGCAGCAATGAACCCAGGCTCGGGCTTCTTTTGGGTGAGCTATCCTAATGCGGTTTGGGTCACGCTTCGTTTGACCCACAGAGGAGATACAGACCCACAGAGGGCAGATGAGAGGGACAGAGAGGGGGAGAGACAAGGGGAGAGAGAGACCCACAGAGGGCAGATGAGAGGGAGAGACAGAGACAGAGAGGGGACGAGACAGGGAGAGAGACACGGGGGGGCAGTGAGAGAGAGGCAGAGTGGGGTGGGAGAGGGAGAGAGAGGGGCGAGAGTGAGAGAGACGCAGAGGGGGGTGAGCGTGCTTTCACGCAGAGTGGGGTGAGAGAGGGAGAGAGAGGGGGCGAGAGTGAGAGAGACGCAAAGGGGGTGAGATAGGGAAAGAGAGGGGGCGAGGGTGAGAGAGACAGAGAGGGGGCGAGACTAGGAGAGGGAGAGAGAGTTACAGAAAGCAGGTGACAGAGGAAGAGAGAGAGACAGAGAGGGGACGAAACAGTTTGACCCAATACACAGAGGGGGGTGAGAGAGGGAGAGAGACGCGAGGGGGCGAGAGAGGGAGAGAGAGACACAGAAAGCAGGTGAGAGAGGGAGAGAGAGAGAGAGACAGAGAGGGGACGAAACAGGGAGAGAGACGGAGGGGGGTGAGAGAGGGTGAGAGGGCGAGAGAGTAAGAGAGACGCAGAGGTGGCGAGAGAGGGACAGAAAGGGGACGAGAGTGAGAAAGAGAAGAGGCGAGAGAGAGAACGAGACACAGGGGGGTGGGGATGAGAGCGGGGGCGAGGGAGAGAGACAGAGAGGGGGAGAGGGAGAGGGAGACAGAGATGGGTGATGGAGGGCATACCGGCGTTGGGTGAGAGAGAAGCTGCGCTGGAGGCGTGCGATGGAGACGATGAAGGAGACGACGTGCTGGGATGAGGCGTGCGATGGAGACGATGAAGGAGACGATTCCATCGCAGACGATTTCGCTCTCCCCTCTCACGCGCATCTCTCTCTCCCACGAGACAATTTCGGTCCCTCTCTCCTGTTTTTTCACTGTTATATATGGGAAGCTTAAGGCCGTTGGATCTATTTCCAGATCCGACGGCTGCAATTATCCCTTACATTGTATGTAAGGGAAGCTTGTACAGGATCATTTCTCTTCTAAGTTTTTACCGTAGGAAGAGTCAGATGAGTTCCCGCATTAAAAAACAAGGAAAGAGCACACGCACTGTTGCACACCACAGACGCGTGCGTTCACGACAAGCACGATTATATTAGGTATGGCATCGTGGCACAAAATTGACGGAGCCAGGCCCACCACGAAACTGCCAACGAAGAAACTACTATTCCAACAAGGAACTCCTTTCACAGCGCCCGGCCCGGGCTACCGATCGAGCTGAGCACTGCCAGCCAAATTACCTAGTGAGGGGCAATTTATAATTCATTTGAATGGACCATAAAATAAGGATCTGTTTAATAGTTACTTATCTCTAAATTGGTTTTATTCGAATGGGATCAAGCGTTGGATCAACTTGTACTCGGCTTGAATGGGAGAAACTTCATAGCCATTGATTAAATGTTTAGAATGATTATTTGAGCATCAGTCACTAAACATAAGTGGGTTTGGGCCTCGGGTGACAACTTTCCATGCAACTTAGATCCATCTCCAAGTGGATCCTACAAGAAAATGTACTCTACGAGCACCGGTGTTCGGCAAAGGGTGCCCTTCAATGACATTTCATCACTATCATGACACCGTCCGGCAACGTTCCGCTGTTCCGTTGGAATAATTAAAAAGGGCCCCGCAACACGTTTGTAGTCAATTTCTTTTTCAAAAAAAACAAATATTTGTCCACTGTGATATGTAAGTCATGGGATGAGCCACATCCAATATAAATGTGAACTATAAAAAGCACTAGAGAGTAACTGAGGAGTTTAGCATTTCTCTAACCTTCTTCTCCACCGTAATGACATGAAGAGGGTAGTCAGTGACGGAGATAGAAATTTCTTCCAGAGGGGACAAAAGAGAATAAAAACTTTTAATATAAAAATCACGAAGTATATTAATATAAACACTTACACGTCAATTAACCATTCGATTACATCGATGTTTGTCAATTAGGAATGAGAATTGGTGACTTTTTTTCTTTTTTATTTTTAAATTTTGGAAAACTGTAATATTTTGTTCAATGTTATACAGATACAATTAATTATGTACTTGATCAGACGGTGGGCTCCACTCCTATTAATATGAAATTTGTGAATATATCATTAGAGGGGACGTTATTCATTTTTAACAAATATGAATATAACTACGCAGGCCTTATATTGGATTTTCCAAAACCTATATAAGTTAACATATAATACTGATTTTTGGTTATGCAATTATTGTTTTTAAACCCATTCATTGCACTCTTTTGTCAACAATTGTAACCTATAATAACATAGCTGATTGTAAGTGGTTAGTCATGGAATAGATAAGTAATAAGAATGAATTTGGTTGTGTCAAAAAGATTATCCTCATTGGACCTAGTAAGCCAACATTCTTGTCAATGTAGTATAATCTATTCATTTATGCAGTCCTAAGTTTTCAATCCAATCAAACCCAAATCAATAATCTTGGTAGATTTAAACAACATGACATATAAAATCTCACAAAATAAAATGAACTAATGAATAACATCATGAAGCAATTATATTTGACAAAAATACACAAGACATGAAAAATAAGTTAATGCATGCATTTAAATATACTCATCAAAGAGGCATCCATTGAACTCAATAAAAAAAAAGGCAAATGGGTTGAAGAATTATGTTTTATTTGAGAACCAAGGCAAATGAGTTCAAAGAGAAGAGGAAAAATGAGATAAAGTTTCCATGTAATGAGAGTCAACATCTTATCTAAAGATGCCTTACTTTTGAAGAAATAAAAAGACATTTTTTTTCCCACATTCTCTTGTAATTTTATTATTTAGTTGTGACAAAAAATGAGGAGGGATAAAAGCTGAAAAATGACAAAACTACCAACAAAAAAAATTTTAAAATTTCCCATCCCATATGAAATTTTCAAAAAATTGAGGCCCCCCCTAATAAATTCTTCCTTGAGTGTACTTAGGGATACAAACAAATACCTGATTCTCTAACTACCGAAAGGTCTCAACCTATGAAAATTGAGTCCGAAACCTAACATGTTCCGATATATAAATGGGTCAAAGTTTGGAACCCAATTTAGGTTTTCATTACTAAACGGGTCTAGGGATGGATCCATACACATCTTGACTGGTGGACCTGAGACCCAACCTATGGACATGCATTTTTAAGACATGGTTCTTAGTTGTATATGATCTAATATATAAAAAAAACTTCATAAAACAACCTATATATTGGTTCTAAAGGTGTTGAAATTTATGCGACGTGGAAAGTAGATTTGATGCACTATCATTTGGTTAAATGATATCCTTCTTTTGATTTCTTTCATTGAATGATATCCCTATTGTTAGCAAAAATTAAAAAAAAAAAAAGAAGTTAGAACCAGTTTCTAACCCAAACCGTTTATCATAATTTAGTTTGAAACCATGTAAACAAGTTCTGAGTCTGAACTGGAACCGCCTTTACAAAAATGGTTCCTGTTCTGAATCGAATATGATTTGGACCTAACCAGTTTACATCCCTATGAAAACTCAAACCGGGGTTTAAAATCAAGCACAACTAGTATATGTAGATAAGCCATATAGTTTATGTCGGAATCATGTTGGATTCAGAAACAATGGGTCAGGGCGAAATCATATTTGATTTAAAACATAAAAGTGCGTTTAGCATCATGTCATTTGGATGTTCCTATATTCCCACGAGATAAGCCTGCAAAAAAGATGTTTGGTATGTGTAAATCACACACAAGAATAGCTTGCAGAAAAAATGTTTGGAATGTATATATTACTATTTCAAATTTTGGTTTCATGGAAAAGAACCTCAAAATCTTAACCTGCTAGCATAAGAAACTTTAAAAAAAATTTTATTTTTTTAGAGTTTTTTGTAAATACCCCTCTAAGGATTTGTAAATTGGCTTGTGCCATTTCATTTTAATATCTTCTGTATTCCTAAAATCGGTAGACTTTCAACCACCATAATTTTTTAGAGTGAAATGACACTTTTGCCTATTCCTTTTTTCCATATATGCATAATTTTAAAAGTATAGTATTTTTTTTCTCTTGTGATATTAAGAGTTACATTTAGTAGAAGAACATACACTATATAAATCGAATCCTCTCGATCTATAACTCATTTAATTCAATTTAAATCCATCATAATGACATTCAACAAATGTACTTATAATGAATTCTAATTTATCCGAACCATGCATGGCCCACCATTTGAGTGATTAAAGTTTTAAAATACATAATTAGACTTTATATGCATTAGAGAGTTATTGAGAGAGAGGGCATTAATACTTGAGGTAAAATAATAATATTTTTATAAATAATAATATAACTATTTTTGGTTTAATGGATGTAAGTGTAAAGTTGTTATTTTTTGTAAAAATTAAACACAAACTTCAAGATCGTTGCCCATTTTTGTTGGGAATGTTTATTCTAGGAACTTGGCAAGTATTAAAACAAAAAAATAGGGGCCTATTTATAAATACTAAAACCACAAGGGCATATTTACAAATCCTATAAAACTTAGGGGGTTATTTACAGAAAACTCTTTTTTTTTTTTAAGAACAACTTACCGGCGATTATTTTTTACTTATCTCAAAGTGACTCTACTACCTAATTCCTAAAGTAGGTCACATTCACATGATAACAACCACAAAAGGTAGGCCCATATTATAATTTCTAATTTTTTATAATGGTGGAATCATATTATAAATCCTTTGAGCGTGTGCCCTATGTTCTAATTTCTAAATATTGGTTATATGGTTAAAAAAATTATCTTTCAAAAAAAATTTAATCTTTCAAAAAAAACATTTAGTATTTCAAAAAAAATAATTTAATCTTTAAAAAAATCTTTCAAGAAAAAATATTTAAAATTCCAAAAAAATTAATTTTTCAAAAAACATTTAATCTTTCGAAAAAGTATTTAATATTTCAAAAAAATATTTAGTCATTCAAGAAAATATTTACTCTTTCAAAAAAAATTTAATCATTTAAAAAAAATTTTAATCTTAAAAAAAAATCACAAAAGGTGGAGCCTCAATGTAATTCCTATAAATGTGTGTGTATATTGTAAATCCTATGAATGTGGCCCCATATTCTAATTTCTAAATGTAGGTACCATGAAATTATTAAAGGGGTCTCGTGTTCACAATCAACATACAAAATGGCCTCATATTATAATCTCTTATAATTTCCAAAGGTTGGCACCACATTGTAATTTCTAAATATGGGTACTATGTATAAAATCACAAAAAATATGGCTCTACTTTGTAATTTCTAAATGTGAGTCACATAGGCATGTTCACAAAAGGTGGTCTTACATTATTAATCCTATGAATGTAGGCCAATGTTCTAATTTCTGAAGGTGTGTACTGTGTTATAATTTATAAAGATGGGTCCTATATTTACATTAAGAAAAGGTTGGTCCCACATTATAATCTCTTATAATTCCTAAAGGTGGGCCCACATTATAATTCTTATAAAGGTAGGCCCACCTTATAAATTCTATGAATATAGGCCCCGTGTTCTAATTTTGAAAGATTGGTTCTACGTTGTAATTTCTACAAGTGGGTCCCACATATGGCAATAATAAAGTGCTGCCAATATTAAAAGGCAAGTTGCACATTTTAAATCTTATGATTCTCTTGCTTTTGTTCATTAGAGAAAAGTTTTTACACCGTTACCAAACAAGTTCCGTATAATATATTCTTGGTAGAATATGTTAATATAATATTGCTAAACAAGTTCTGAAGAGTTTAGCACAATCTAATCTCAACATAACTAGATCCAAGCACAAATTTGGAAACAACACAGGCATAATGCCAAACAGGCCCCAAGCTATTATATATATTAAAGCTACAAGAATGGAGACTTTTGGACGTGCCACATCAGCAATATTTTTTTCCTTTTTTATAAAGTGCCACATCATTTTCTAAAAATATCAATTTTAAGAAATGATTTTTGTAAAATCTCTCCCTCTCTCTCCACCGTTTTGCATCATCCCCTAAAATCTCTCCCTTTACCATCCTCTCTCATCTATTTCATTTATTCCCCAAAAATCTCTCTATTTGAATGGTAATGAAACATCTTCCTCATCAATTCAAGTTTTTCCCCTAACATCTTTTCTCCCACTAAAATCTCTCCCTCTATCCATCATTTCTGCATCACCCCTAAAATCTCTTAATCAAGATCATGCTACCCATGATGAATGAAGGTTTGGCCAGATACGGCCCCAATTCAGTGACCTTCAGATGTTGATATTCCGTAGTGCAAGGGAATAGCTATTCTAAAGTCTTCATGGAATGCTTTGGTAGTGTTTGCTCTTTTTTTTTTAATCAATAAATGCTCCTGATAGTGTGTTACTTCTTTATCCATTAATAGCTTTTTGGTTTGACTTCTAATAAACTCATTTGTGGCAACATAGGCGCTTGATATGAATTTGCTGTTGCAGAAATTGTAGATTCATGGACCTCATCTATTACATCATTTTTTTAGGTATCCTCCCTTCACGCAGAGCCCATTTTGCTAATCAATATTTGATATGATTGAGCCTACCATGAATGTGGAATGCCTATTGCCTAGACTCCCAAATGGACATATATAGAGTTAGTATGCTTAAAATACATGGTTGAGAGCTATGTCTATTTTATGTGGATAATCATATATACCTGGCAATGCAACTGAACACTGCGTTGATACTTGTGAGAAACATTTTAACAAATTCTACTATACAACTTTTCTTCTTTTTTTAATAAAAAAATATTGTGAAGGAAAAGTAAATAATGATAAATCTCATTAATTTGGGGCTTTGTAGTAGACTCAAACTCACTCATTCAAACACACTTTATAATTGAGGCTATATTCCTATACTCAAACTCAATATGTAAGAACACTTTATAATTGAGATTCTTTTTTTCATAAAACAATTCTTAATTCTTTATTTTTTATGTTTACAGCACTTTTCTCCACTTTTTCTCCTTTCAAATTAAAATTTTCTTTCGTAATTTGAGTGGATTGCTCATATATTTCTAACAATGTTATAGTGCTATTATGATTTTATGAATAACTCTAAAATTTCCAATATGATTAAACATTTATACTTTGTTGTGTTTATTGAGAAAATGTATTTTATCTTTCCATTTATAGGTAATATATATTGACTTTTGGCCTCTAGCTATTGTACTTTTTTTTACAAGATAACTGCACTTTTAGTTAGACTAATCCCTTTGCTCCCGGTGGGAGCCGGGTAAATCCCCTTAGGTGTAATGAGAACCATTTGATATTCAAACCTGGTAAGAATATTAGGTTTAAACTTTCTCAATTATCTTCTCCAAAATTATATTTATATTATTCAATTATCTCCAACGATTTAGCAAATGCACTAAATTAATTTATAAATTATTTTATGTTATATTAATATAATATTCAATTATCTCCATCGAGTTAGCAAATGCATTAAATTAATTTATAAATTATTTTATGTTACATTAATAAAATATAATATTTAAGTGCAAATAATACGACAAGTTTTGAAATGTGACTCTTTTATTATAGAGCCCGGGTTAAGCACGGGCCTTTGTTTCTAGTCGTTCACATATATGTAGATAAGCCATTGTGAATAATAATAATAACAACAACAACAAAAACAATAATAAACATAAATAAAAATTAAAAAAAGAATCCAACTTACTTACATAAAATCGCATAGAATCACACAAGAATCAGTTAAATAATCATAAAAAAAATTAATGAAATATCACATAAGGATCGTGCAACGTAAAAGTAATAAAATATCACATGAGAATCACGCGGCGTGGGATAGCCCAAGTAGTTACGAGCATCCACTCTCACTGCATTTTTAGGACCGAGCCTATAACTGGCAGATTATTACCTGTGTATTTGGGCGGAGGACGTAGCCAAAAGCGTACTTAGGAGACTGCAGTAAAGCATACTCGAGCATAAAATATGCATGGAGGACCCTAGGAATATCCTTTATGCTGATAGATTAAAATGGTTTACTCTCCCATCCCTTGTAATGGCGGAAAAAAAATTAATAATAAGTAAGCTAAGAGGGTGTAGTAGGGCTCAGCCAAGTACTGTCCAAGCCCTACCCTCAAATTGATGGCCTTCAAAAAGTTTGTCTACGCCCAAGCCTAGGGGTCCTTTAAGAAAAATAAAAGAACTAATATATGGGCCTTTTTGAGAGTTAAATCCATCTGGATATCCTCTCTCTTACATGTATAGGTGGTTTTCTCTCATGTGTGTGTAGGTGATCTTATCCTCAGCATGTGCTGGGGTTCACTCCCACACTGCTTGGGTTTCTCATGGGTCTAGCCACTTGGCAGATATAAAGGAAAAATGAGAAATGAATTAAGGGGAGATAGGAAAAAAAAAAGGAAAAACCTCAGCCATCACACTAGTAGACCAAATCAAAGGAAAGCCAAGCCAAAACCTTAATTGGAACCCATTCTACCATAATTCCTAATACTTCAATTCCTTTTAAAAAGAAATTAGGGCCTAAAACGTGTTCTTTTTAATTCAGCAGTTCATTCCAAATGAGAACCCTCAAGTAAGGAAAGGGTTTTCTTTCTAAAAAAAAAAGTTAAGAAAAAGGTCAAAATCATAAATGATACATTTGGATCTTATATGCTTGAATCCAGCTCTCAATCATCCAATTTATAAAATAGGTTTCCTAACCTTGTGATTATTTAATTTTATTGACAGTAACATCAGATATTTGTAGAGTTAGACTAACTATTTACATCCTGAATTATAAGACTTTTTTTTTCCCTAAATTATAAGAATCACATATTCGTAAGGCTTGTTCTGTGGAAATGGATTTTTGAAGGGGAAGGGTCAAACTCCTCTCTCCTCTCTCCTCTCTTGTGCGGAAAATGCGTTTCAAAATGGATCATTTATTATGGAGTTTTAAGCTGCAGAACGAAAATGAGAGTTCTACTTCCATAGAAACTCCATTGCCCAAACATGCCCATAATGTTAACATCGCATACTTTAAAAAAAAAAAAAAGATAACATCACTTGACCTCCTTATGTTGAGATCTTAATTTCCATATTCTGAGATACCTCTCAAGTTATTTTTGATAACCTGAGGAGCTCGGACGTACAGACGTAACTCAACAACTCAACTCATACATACGAGATAATCAGGACTCATACATGTGAAGACAAAGACACAACTCATATATACAAGGTAATGGGGACCCGCACATGTGAAGGGACAAAACATAACTTGCACATATGAGGCAATAAAAACTCACATATGCAAAAGAGGGGAGAAGCTAGGTTTGATGACCTTTCAATGAGAACATGGACTCGCCACTAAAGTAAAGAGCGGTTCTCTAGTTAAGAATTTATTCTACTAAAAAAGAAAGTTTAGAATTTGATGTTAACGAGTAAGTAGAAGAAGTATTGTAAGACTACCGTTGTCCCATCCCTTGTTTAGATCGAAGAAATATATTTTGGAGCTTCAACCATAGCTCCCTAAATATTTACCACTCTAGGTTTTATCTAGGAAATTATCCTTTGCCACATTAGGTCCCTCATTAAAAATAGACCCTAATAAATGACAACAAAAGGGGAATGCTTTTCCTATCTCTATTTCTGGTTATAGCCAGAGAAGAAACAAAGAAGGAGAAGAGAACTGGTCCCATGTCTCAGTCTCCTTCCCCTCCAATCTGGCAACGACAATTGGTGCTAGCACAATGGTGAGAAGCGGCGACGACGCAACGGTGCACTCCGGCCATGCAGATCGCTAGTGTAGATTGTTGCTTAAGAAGAAGCCCATCGGCCATGCAGAGCATTAGTGCAGATCGCCGCTAAGGAAGTTGTGCCTAGACAAGGCTCCTTGTTATAGCTGTCTCACGACCCTCCAGTCTCCAACAACCAGTCATTTGAGAATAAAAGGCACGGGCGATGGTTTCTCGTTGCAGAACTCATGTGGATATAAGGGCTTGATATATGGTGCTCTGAAGCAGCAAAAAATTTTGTGGTCCCAGCCAAATAGATTTAATTGGCACAAATTAAATTTGTGTGTTTATTGAAATAGAATAAATATGTGTGTTAATTGAAATAGATTTAATTTGTTTGGCTCAACTTTGCACACACAGCTTAAATCTGTGTGTTAGTCTCAATTAAATCATGATTTATCTATTTTTTTTCTTAATTTCAATATGTTACTCCAATCTATTTTTTAAATTTGTCTTTTTATTTCAATCTGTTCTTTTTTAATTTGTTTTGTTTTTTAACTTCAATTTTCTTTTTTATATTTTGAATTTTGAATCAATTTTGTATTAATTCCAAAAAAGATTTTATCTGTTCACCTTCTCAAATAGATAGATTTCATTTCTTCCATTTTCAAGACCTGGATTTTATCCATTTGTGGATGCCAACAGATACATTTTATCTGTTTGTGGAAGTCATAGAAAAAAAACCTTTTTTTAATATTTCCCCTATCTTTGGATTCCAATACATAAATTTGATCTATATTTGAATTCCAATACATAAATTTTATCTGTTTTGTTTTTTTTTTTTTTTTTTTTTTGGTGGTGGTGTTTGGGCGTTGTGGGGGGGGGGGGGGGGGGGGGGGGGGGGCTTGTGGGGTTCACGATTTGTAAGGAGGGGGGGTGGGGCGGCTTGTGGGGTTCACGATTTGTAAGGAAGCTAACAGATAAAATTTATGAGAAAGCGAATAGATAGATTTTATCTGTTTGAAAAGCCAACAAATAAAATTTTTATTTGTAAGGAAGCCAATAGATAGATTTTATCTATTTGATGAAGCCAACAAATAAAATCTTTATTTATAAGCAAGCCAATAGATAAAATATGTTTGAAGAAGCAAATAGATAGATTTTATCTGTTGCGAAAGCGAATAGATAAAATTTTTAATTGTAAAGAAGTCAACAAATAAAATCTATATGGGGAAGCCAACGATAGATTTTATCTGCTTGATGAAGCCAATAGATAAAGTTTTTTTTTATGGAATTAAATAACCAATATAGATCTTGTTTTCTCTCCAACTATGCGAAGGCCGGCCGTACCGTGCTCTCCGCCAGCGAAGGCCACGGTGGTCGGACAAATCCTCTACAAAACCTAGGATGTGTTAACGGCGATGTGCACTGGGCAAATACAAGATCCAATCGTCGAAAAACAATTCAGCAGATTTTGATAAGCAAGAAGAAAAAGACAATAAAATAACTCTTTGGTCTTTTATGCCAAAAGCCTTTATATCCATTCACTGAAACCAAACCGATGCAGGAACTCCAGTCTGTTTCGTTTTGCAGCACAACGAATAGTGACGAAACGAGTAGAGACCAATCACGTGGCCCAACTTTGATCTTGGACCGGTGAGACTTTGTCGATCCTAGATCTACCTCCACCGATCTATAACACACAGAGGGCTAGTCGAATCCGTAGATCAAGCACAAACTGGGACGATCTCTAGCAATGCTCTGATAAATTTATCTGTTCCTTTTAATAAAAATATACCGGACAGATAAATTTATCCGCTGCTTTCAATAGAAATATGGTAAATAGATAACAAAAAAATTTTCACTGAATTAAATAACCAACATGGATATTGTTTTGTAGATTTCAAAAAAAGATTCTAAATATATAAATTTTATCACAAATGAATAAATGTAAAGAAAGTTATATAATTTTAAAGCTTGTAAAAATAAAAATTACAAGGAACGTCAATGTTCATTAATGTCAATACAATCACAATAAAAGAGAGGTATTTTCGTCACTTTTTATCCTGACTGTTAACTAAAAGACCTAATACAATACTAAATTATTTCAACTGGACTTTGTAGCTTAAGCAAAATGTAATTGGACTTAATTTAGCATGAAATTATTTACAAAGACCGACCTCTCAATACTCCAATATATTTTTTTATGCTAGTCATTGTAGAATAGGGATTTATATTAAGTGTGTTCATGGGCTAGGTTGAGTTGGGCTAAGGCATATCCAGGCCCGACCTAACTTTAAAAACACTAGCTAGCCCTGGCCCAAGCTTGATATGTGCTATAAAAGTCAACCCCAAGTCCGCCCATTTAATCAATCGGGCCAAGCTGAATCGGGCTTTTAATCAATTTTGTGGTCATTGAGCCTAGCCCAAGGCAGGTCGGGCTCGGATTGGCTCAAGGTGGCCCAGTCCTTGAGCACCCCTAATTTATATTGAGTCCACCCTTATAATACCATTAGTATAGCACACACTCAAAATTCAAAGCATTAAAGATGATATCTAGTCTTGGTTGACCCTAAACCAAGTTTTATTCCAATTTGAGTGAGCCCAAAATACAAAAATCAACGGGATCAAGTCATTTCATTTTTAGGATTTGATATAAAAAAATCATGGTTTTGAGCAGCGAAATACTCCGATCCCAATTAAGCATGATTAATGACTAATTAGATAAGTTATTAGCTAATGAATATAGAAATAACCTAAATAATGATGGGCAACATCTAATTAGGTTAGATTTAGTTATTTTTGCCCGATTGAGCTAATGGATCAAGTTTGGGTCATAGATAAGTAGTTTGGGTCGGGTTTAACCTTAACCACTAGATAGGAGCCTTTTCTTGTAATTTTAGATTTCATGGTTTTACATTATATACACATTATATTGATATCATTGAGTTTATCTTGTTGAGCCCATCAACTTTCGTGTTTGACTTGAGTGCAATCTACTTCATATGAACTAGTTGGACCCTCATTTGACTTAAACTGAAAATACATTAGAAGGATGGATCTTCTTATAAACTTTAGAAAATTTTGATGTATATGAGGAGCCCAACTGTAACCTTTCAACCCTTCTTCACTAAAGAACTAGCTGGGAGCTCATTTATCTCCTTTTCTTCCCCAAGCTCGGCTTGGATGTATGGTGAAGATGGTTGCATGTGAGGATTGAGCCTCCAAACCCCATTCTCATCAGCTTTCCTTTATTTCCATCACCATCTTCTTTTGGGTTACTGCTGGAACTTTTCTTTCTTTCTCCCATTAGCCACTAAATGTGAGAATTCCTAGATCTTAGATTTTTGAATGATAGAAGAGTCTAGAAGACTCTCATTCTTTGACATCTAGTCATGCTTTCCATTTACTTTTACATGCCTGTCATGTTAGGTCAAGAATGGTGGGTTTCTCTTCTCAACTAAGCTAAGAGAAGGAGTAGTAGTTAACTCTTAATCAAAGGCAAGTGTAAGCTAATTATGTTAACCAAAACGGCCCATTTCGGATCAAGTTAACGGATTGGATTCACCATACAACGGCAGGATTAAAATCGAAACAGAACTGCAAACATACCTGATTCCATTGAAACTTTAATCGGAGAAGCTGGAAGAAAAACCAACGAATGACTCTCTTGCTCTTCTCTTTATGCAGGCTCGTGGATGGGAATGCCAAGCTCATATCAACCAAGACAAGAGAGTCCCATGGCTTTTATAGCCTTCCTCCCCATCACAGAAGACCATAACTTTGAACGTTTCATGGACTGTAATGGCAGAAAACGGAAATGGATTGAATGGTACTGAATGGCCTTAAGGGAGATGACCGTTTCTGAATCCGTTATGAAAATGGGTGATGGTCAAGTGGACCACCACCTCCAGTCACTTACAATCTCCCACTTGGTCCATATGACCACCATACAGCTGCTTAGTTTATATATATATATATATATCAAAAATACTTTATTTTGCAAACGAATTTTGAAAACGACTCTAACTGATGCGCATCATTTTTTTTTTTTAAAAAAAAAACACTGATCATCCATGAAAACTGTAATGCTAAGGTCTTTCATCTGTGATTAAGTTAGTTTACTCATGTGAATTGTGGCGGTTACACATCTTTACGATATATTTCCTTCCACAATCACAACACCAGTATCCTTTCCTAATCAAGAACTTAACTTTAATATGACTACTTTAATGGGAACTATAAAGTCATAACACTTTTATATTCTTACTGTGTTTCATAATAATCACATGTGCCATAAGAACAAAGTAAGATTTGCGAAATCATTTCTTTAATTGATCATTGAATAGTGTCATACATCATTGATTCCTTCAAGGCATATCTTTCAATCCCATACTCAATACATGGTCTTTAAAATCATTTGGCGCCAATGCCTTTGTTAATGGATCAGCAACCATGAGCTTCGATGGAGCTCCAACAATTGACACTAGACGATCTCGCACTTTTTCCTTCAAAACAAGGTACTTTACTTCCAGAAACTTTGATTTACTGGAACACTTGTCATTCTGCGCAAAAAGTCGAGCAGCATTGTTATCGCAGTAAATCTTTAGCGGTTCAGAAACACTGCCCATAATTGTAAGTCCCTTGATGTAGTTACGCATCCATAATGCGTGACCCGTGGCTTCAAAGCACGCCACATACTCTGCATCAAATGTGGATGGAGTGACTAGCGTTTGCTTTGCACTCCTCCACGAGACTGCCCCGCCAGCCAACAGAAAGATGTAACCAGATGTTGACCTTCTAGTATCGAGACAACCCGCAAAGTCAGAATCTGAATATCCAATGACCTCCAGCGTATTGGATCTCTGATATGTGAGCATGTATCTTTTAGTGCCGTTGAGATAACGCATCACTTTCTTGACAGCTACCCAGTGAGTTATGCCTGGATTACTTTGATATCGACTTAACATCCCAACTGCAAAACTAATATCTGGCCTCGTGCATGTCTGCAGGTACATTAGACTTCCTACTGCTGCCGCATAAGGGTATTTATTCATTTCTAACTTTTCCATGTCAGTCATGGGGCATTGATCTTTACTAAACCTATCTCCCTTAGACATAGGGGCATTTTGTGATTTACTCCTTTCCATTCGGAAACGTTTGAGAATATTTTGCACATAGGCTTCCAGTCCACAACTCGAAAGGAGTTTTGGGAACTGCTTTACTAGGAACCCTATTTAAAATATACATGGCCATCTTCAGTGCTTCACCCCACATAGACTCGGGTAACGAAGTATTACTAACCATACTCCTAACCATATCTAACAGAGTTCTATTCCTTCTTTCAGCAATTCCATTCTGCTGAGGAGTTCCAGGCATTGTGTATTGGGCAACAATACCTTCGGATTCTAGGAATCTTGCAAACGGACCTGGGTTACGGCCCGCTTCAGTGTACCTACCATAGTATTCACCACCACGATCCGATCTCACAATTTTGATCTTCCTATCTAATTGCTTTTCTACTTCTGCCTTGAATATTTTGAACATAGTCAAAGCATCAGATTTTTCTTTAATAAGATAGACAAAACCAAAACGTGAGTAATCATCTATAAATGTGATGAAATATTGTTCTCCTGTAAAACAAGGTATATCTATCTTTCCACAAACATCCGTATGGATTAACTGCAGAAGTTCAGAACTTCGTGTGGCAGTTTTCTTGACTGTTTGTGTCTGTTTTCCTTTAATACAGTCAACACAGACACCGAAACTAGTGAAATCAAGGGTTGGTAATAACCCATCCTTCACTAATCTCAACATTCTCTCTTTCGAGATGTGTCCTAACCGTTTATGCCACAACATGGAGGAGTTCTCTTTTATCAGTCCTCTTTTCATGCCAGCATTCATTCCACAAGAAACATGGTGTGTAGTTAGTGATTGTGTATATAAAATATCTAGCTGTAACTTATATAAACCATCACACAATAAACCACAACCAATCATTATATTATCAAAAAAAAGTTTAAAAGATCCGCTATCAAAATTAAAAACATATCCTTTCACATCCAATTGAGAAATGGAAACCAAATTTCGGGAAATCTCCGGAACATAGAAGGTGTTCGGCAGATCTAAAACGAATCCGGTATCTAGCACCAGCCTATATGTGCCTACTGCCTTGACTCTTGACTCCTTCCGGTTCCCCATAACGATGGTTCGTTCCCCATCACTTGGCCTCCGGGTTGAAAGGAATCCCTGCATACAACTAGAAATGTGAACGGTTGCACCAGAGTCTACCCACCATGTATTAGATGGGACATTAATAATATTGGTTTCACATACAAGAGATAAATTTCTTTGCTTACCTCTTTTCTCAAACCAATTTTTCCTTTTGAGACGGTCCTTCTTGAAATGTCCTTTCTTGCCACAAAAGTGACATTTTTCGGACCCTTTCTTCCCTTTTCTCTTCATCGGTTTCTGACCTTTCGGATCTACTTTGGGCGTGTTGGCATTGTTCTTGAGGTTTCTAAAAACTTTCCTGCCCTTAACTTGGGAGACTAAGTTTACTTGAAATTGCCCCTCAGCCTTAAGCCTCCTTTCTTCTTGATCACATCTTGCGATCAGTTCAGTTATGGTCCACCGACTAGAGCTCTGATTGTAAGTAACTTTAAACGGGCCAAATGCAGGGGGAAGGGAATCCAGAATGAATTGGATCAAATATCCATCTGAGATACTCATGTCTATATCCTTCAACTTGGATGCAAGATTAGACATGAGTAGGATATGTTCCCTAACTCCCTTCGTCCCATCGTACTGCATGTTTGTCAATTTGTTCATTAATGTGGCACCCAATGCCTTGTCAGTCACTTCAAATTGTGACTTGATCTGTTCTAAGAGTTCCTTGGCATGATTCTTTGGATCAAGTGATCCCCTAATACTCTTAGAAACTGAAGTCATTATGATCTTTTGGCATTTCTTGTCACATTTGTGCCACTGTTCATGTTTCGCCTTTTCAGGCGCAGAACTCTGATCGGTGAGGGCAGGAGGCATGGGCTCATCTAAGGCCATTTCTAAGTCGAGAAAGGTTATGGTCAATGCTAACATGTCTAACCATTCGGGGTAGTTGGATCCATCTAATAAGGGAATTGTCCCTAAGCACGAGGGAAGAGTCAATGATCTGGAGGAAGAAGCTGTAAAAGAAGATATAAACTATTATTTTCACAATTCTATAATGCTTTGAATTCACAGGGAAACTTACAACAAAATAATCATTTTACACTATTACAAATAACCTTTGGGTCAAATGCAACATGTTAATTTAATTATTCTCAATTATTTGATAAAAACACAATTTATCAAGTGAATAAGTGAGATCCCACCTTTGGGCATAGATCAACACGAATTCACAAAACATCCTTTAATGTGTTTTATCCAATATTCAAATAATCGAAAGATAAACTCCTTTGGGTCGATTATCTATCCTTTAAGTGAAATTGTAATTTAAGTGTCATATGTGGTATCTCTTATTCAATATGTAAAATATGAGTTTCATCGTAACTGGGCCACTTTGGTGACTACCTAATTAACTCATAATTCCAAATTGAAACCTATGACACTAATTTATTCATCAAACAATCATGCATGTAACAAATTATAACTCAAACAACATTAATCATGTAAACAATAAGCGGAAAACATGAAATTAAATGAGTTAAACATGCATAAAACCTTATGATATGATCATTGAACCATTGGATCGGGGATTAAATTCACTAATATGGTAGATCTCATCATAAGGAACACAACAAAAGAAGCGGATCGAAAATCCGATATCATATGTGTCCGTTATGATCAAAATAAGGTTTTGATCGTCCATTTTTCTTTGATCTGGCCTTGATCTGATCATAATTAAATGATCCAGTCCCATCAGAATAATTACAGCATTTAAATATGTCAAATGGACGGTTCTGATCGGAACGGATCAATTTTATAATGACTTAATTATTTAAAACATACAATTATCAAAAAGATTAATAATACTTTATTCAAACAGGCCAGGCCAGTGGGTCGGGTCAGACCCAGGTCATAAAATAACCTGTTCAGTCCAATCGGGCTTGACAGGTTGGGCTGGGTCGGGTCAGGTCGGGTTCGGGTCGGACCTGACCAGTCATTTATATTTTCTGTTATGTTGGGCTGGGTCAGGTCACTCGACCCGGGTCGGACTGAAACCCGAAACCGGTGCCCAGTCTATTTTAATCCCAGTTGAACCGGGTCAGTTGGGTCGGACCGGACCTGTAAGCCGGGTCGGATCCAGATCTACAGTCCGGGTCAGGAACAACAGGTCGGGTCAGGTCATCGGCCTGACCCGCAAGCGACCCTGCTGACCCGAAACTCGACCCGTACTGTTCATCGTCTCCTTCACAGAGACGGTGAACAGCCGGGGTCCCCAGTCACGCCGGCAGGGGCCGCGGACGGCGGCTGGGGTCCCGCTCGAGGCCGGCGACGGCAGCGGCAGTGGCTGCCGGTCCTTTCCCGTCGCCGGCCGACGATTGCAGAACCCTTTTTTTTTTTTTGTTCTTCTGATACGGCGCTGCCGCTGGGCGCAGCGCTGCGCCTGCGCCGCTGCGCAGCGCCTGCCAGCGGCTGCGCCAGCGCGCAGCGCCTGCTGCCGGACGGCCGTTGCCCCAGGCGAGGGTCCACTGTAAATTTTTTTGTTTTTTTGTGCTCTGTAACTGTTCTGGCAAAAAACGAAAAACAGAGGTCCGGTTTTTCTGAAATTCCAACCCGTCCAACACAAATACCATTGGCTCTGATACCACTTGTTAACCAAAACGGCCCATTTCGGATCAAGTTAACGGATTGGATTCACCATACAACGGCAGGATTAAAATCGAATCCGGTATCTAGCACCAGCCTATATGTGCCTACTGCCTTGACTCTTGACTCCTTCCGGTTCCCCATAACGATGGTTCGTTCCCCATCACTTGGCCTCCGGGTTGAAAGGAATCCCTGCATACAACCAGAAATGTGAACGGTTGCACCAGAGTCTACCCACCATGTATTAGATGGGACATTAATAATATTGGTTTCACATACAAGAGATAAATTTCTTTGCTTACCTCTTTTCTCAAACCAATTTTTCCTTTTGAGACAGTCCTTCTTGAAATGTCCTTTCTTGCCACAAAAGTGACATTTTTCGGACCCTTTCTTCCCTTTTCTCTTCATCGGTTTCTGACCTTTCGGATCTACTTTGGGCGTGTTGGCATTGTTCTTGAGGTTTCTAAAAACTTTCCTGACACAACCCGAGTAATCCTCGAGATCGATCTCTGAATATCTCGATTCCTATTACAAAAGTTGCTTCACCCATATCTTTCATGTCAAAATTATTCTCAAGGTATACCTTAGTTTCTCGAATCATACTAAGGTCATTGCTGGCTAGTAAAATGTCATCTACATATAGGATTAAAATGATAAACTTGCTCCCACTGATCTTAAGGTAAATACAATGGTCAACTGGATTTTCGGTAAAACCAAAAGATGTAATAATATGATTAAACTTTAAGTACCATTGTCTGGAAGCTTGTTTCAGCCCATATATCGACTTCTTTAACTTACAGACCAGCCTTTGATTATTACCTTGTTGAACAAACCCTTCAGGTTGTTCCATGTACACTTCTTCATCAAGATTCCCATTCAAAAATGCTGTTTTAACATCCATCTGATATAGCTCTAAGTCATAATGAGCTACTAGAGCCATTACAATTCTGAATGAGTCTTTCTTAGATACCGGAGAGTAGGTTTCGTGAAAATCGAGACCTTCTCTCTGAGTGAATCCCTTAGCCACTAGTCGGGCTTTAAATCGTTCAACTTTACCTTTAGAGTCCCTTTTGGTCTTAAAGACCCATTTACAACCTACAGTCTTGGACCCTTCGGGTAGTTCAACGAGATCCCAAACATCATTTACAGCCATGGATTCTAATTCTTCTTTCATAGCATCTAACCATTTATCAGAATTGTCATTGTGTACAGCTTCATTAAAAGTTTTTGGATCTTCTTTAATTCCAATATCCGATTCTTCTAGATACACAACATAATCATCCGAAACAGCAGGCCTTCTCATACGAGTTGACCTTCTCAATACTTCCGGATTTTCTTCAGGAATGTTTGGTTGTATTGGAGGAGTTGGTTGTGTATCTTGAGGAATTGGATCAACAGATCGTTCTGGGAATGCCCCTATATCGAGTGGAATCATTAATCCATCTTGAGTAGAGGATTGAGGCCCATCTCTAATCTCCTTATATATAATGTTTCTAGCCTCGCTACTCCCACTGTTGTCATGATTCTCCAAAAAATTAGCATTATGGGACTCAACTATTCTTAGTGAATGATTAGGACAGTAAAATCGATACCCTTTAGACCTCTCTGGATAACCAATAAAAAATCCGCTCACAGTTCTAGGGTCTAACTTCTTTTCTTGTGGATTATACACTCGCACTTCAGATGGACATCCCCAAACTCTGAAATGGTTTAAGCTGGGGAGGAAGGCTATAAAAGCCATGGGACTCTCTTGTCTTGGTTGATATGAGCTTGGCATTCCCATCCACGAGCCTGCATAAAGAGAAGAGCAAGAGAGTCATTCGTTGGTTTTTCTTCCAGCTTCTCCGATTAAAGTTTCAATGGAATCAGGTATGTTTGCAGTTCTGTTTCGATTTTAATCCTGCCGTTGTATGGTGAATCCAATCCGTTAACTTGATCCGAAATGGGCCGTTTTGGTTAACAAATTAATGTTGAATGTATGTTGATAACTTTTTAGTCTATAAGTCTTTCAAATCTGAGCCTCATTTTCAGCCCCTTTTATTTGTTTAAAATGAATGATTAGAATGTCTAAATGAGTATGAAGTATATTTAGATATGTTAAGTGATTCATTGAAGTAAGAATGACCTTCTGAAAATAGAGGGTAGATTTTCACTTAGGATCACAGTATTATGGGTGAAGAGAACTTTTTGTAACTGAACCTGTTTCAAAAATCTTGAAGCTTACGGCTAAGCCATAAGATCTACTACGGTTAGATTTCCCAAGAGCAAAATTTGACTTTTCTTAGGCGCTAAGTTCATGGCTAAGCTGTGAAATGCACTATGGCTAAGCCATAGACAAGTCGTGGCCAAGCCGTAGGCCACCCATGGCTAAGCCGTAATTGCAGGAAAAATTTTGTATTCCACGGCTAAGTCATGAGTTATTCATAGCTAAGCCATAAGAACCCTGGGATTTAAGGAAAATTAGGAACAATTCAGAAGACCTTATAGGACCTTAGTTCTTTGGAATCCTCTAATCTAATCATTTGCCCAATGGAAAATTTCTTAACATGAAGGGTCATGAGGGCTGAGACTCCTTCATGTGATGTTATCCATTTGTTAAGTACCTCACAATGGGTGTTGATTTGAAGGATTTTAGTATACATTCCTTATACAATATGATACCAAAAGAAGACAACCGTATATCAAATAACTTAAAACCACATCATCATATATGGTTAGAAACAATGGATGACTAGATTATGGTTGGATTTTAAGTTACCTTGATTCTACTTAATTCAATTGCATGGCATATTAATAACTAAATAATTGCTCCCTTATTTAAAATGATTATAATGAATTGGTCATGTTTCCTTGATATACGCTTTTTTTTCTATTGTTGATTTTGTGAATTGAGAAAGAATGAATTGTATGTTTAATGAATTATCTACAATGAAATGAGTTAGATGAATTACCCAATTTCACTTACATGATTTGCAAATGTCTAGCTCTACTCAGCTTCATACTTTAGATACCCGGCGGGGTTGATTTTGATGTAGTAGATTGAAACAATGCCATTGTAATGTGCCTTTGGTACTTCCAGACTCCATGTACGTGGAGACCCAATCATACCTTTGGCCAGGGAATTGGTGTTCTTAATGCAAAGATCCCTAAAGGGAGGATATAGCAAATGTAGTAGCCAAATAGTAAAGTATTTCCTTTATTTGATTCTTGTACCATATTTTATTCAATACACAATATGCTTAATACACTAAATTGACTTCTATCAATCAATTATTAATGATTCTCTTATACACAATGCGTGTTACTTTGATTATACTTATACTTTGCTGAATAGTCTTATTCATAGTTGTTTAATAGTGTTACAGGCTCAGATCCCAGTCCCGATCTTGAAAGATCGATGAGGCTAAGGAGGAGGCCTACGGGGTCCCTTCAGGCCTTAATGAGTGGACAGTAGATACCTTCTGGCTATCCTCTAGCGGAGTGCAACACGATCATTAAGGCATCTTGTTTTGAGATTCTGAAAGTATTAGGGCTTCATAACTTGCACTAGTTTTATTTTGTCGTGCATAGCTCATGATTTCTTATTTTTGGGGTTCTGTATATCATTTTGTAATTGTCCATAAATTTTATTTCCTTTTTGTTAGACATGTGTACTTACTTTTGTTCAACCCTTGTACATGTCATTTTATGTTATGTAGTTATGTTATTCTTTTCTTTATAAGCATTTAGTGTGCGCTGTTTTTATGAATTGAAACTTTGAGATTTGCAAATTTTTGTTAAAGTGAAAAGAAAATTTTATAGGTAATATTAACAGGCTTCTGCGTGATTAATGCTTGAACAGATGTCCATTAAAAGCACCTCATACGTGTAAATATTGTTAATATCTCTTGTGTAATTTCACTTGGACTCTGGTCCAGGTGTAGATTACACGGGAGTACGTGTTTCTTGCATTAAAGGTTAACCCTAATTTTTTAATTCTTGGGCTCGGGTTGTGACAAGCAGTTTTGATTTTAGACAAGAAACCCACTAAGGCAATTATCGGGATGGATTCAATTCTCTAAGGTTTGACCTCTAATGAATCTTAGTTTACATAGTTTGTAAAAACATGCATTTGGAAAATGAGTTTGCTAAGTTGTGGTTTTGGACCAAGCAAGCAAATTGGGCTATTGCAGTTCAGAGTCCATCATAATTTTTGAAGCCTTTATGCTTTTTAGACGAATTTCTCTTTTTAGTACTCCAATTAGAAGACCTTTCTTTCTTTCTTTTTCTTTTTTGTTGGGGGAGGGGGTGGCGCGCGGATCAAAGAAATACACCCAGAATAATGTTATGTTTTTAACAATATCCATAGTCAAAGTTTGTGCAATGTGAGGATTCTACCATAGAGGAAATTTTATTTTGATTTTTTGTGTAGCCCATTGTTCTGTTATTTTTACAATAAATTCTCCTCACAGAAAAATAGATCCATCCTCCAAACACGATGGTTTTGATTCTTGTGAGAGGGATAGAAATGCAGGATTTCATGTAAAAATTATGGAAATGCAAAGTGTAGAATGCTCCTGAAATATGAATAACTCTTCTACGTCTCTTCTTGTTTTTTGAACTTAGTAATCTATTTTTCTTGGGTAAATCATAAACAAAACTTGAAGTGGATCGATCATAAGTGGACTGAAATGTCTAAATTAAAAACGTGAGTCTGGAGCTTACATTCTTCTTTCTTACAAAATCATAGAACATTTTCCTTCAGATACTTGTTCCTATGAGTCCCAACCTATTGCAAATTTGCAAGCAGGGCCAACCCGAAGATTTTTGGGGCTTAAAGAGAAGTTCTATGATAGAGCTCCTATATATGTTCATATAAAATTATGGGTGTAATGGTTGTTACGATCCAGGCCCAAGAATTCGTAGATTAGGGTGATTTCTGAAGTGAGACACTTGTACTCCCATGAAATCCTCACCTATACCTAAGTTCAAATGGAATTCCACAAGGGATATTCACATTCAACCACATGTAAGGCACTTTAACGGATATCTTTTCGAGTATTCAACATGCGGAAGCCTGTCAATATCACTTATAAAATTTTTACTTCAATAAACATTTCTATAGTATCAATCCAAACGTGAAACAGTTCGTACTAACATCACAGTTATACCAAAACGATGTACATTTATTTCATTTCTATCTCCTATACCCTGTACATCCCAATTGTATGATATAAACATTTATACATCTATACTAAAGGAGATACATCTATGAACAGATAAACAAAAGATATGCATATATATATCAGGTTATCAAAAGAAACATGTCTATCATGCATACATAAAACTAGTGCAAAATGATAACAAGTCCGCAAAAACCTAATGTTCAACACCCTAAGATGTGTTTGTGTCACTCTTCAGTAAATGCATCAATCAGAGAGTCTCTGCTATCCATTTGCCAATGCCTGAAGGCAACACTGTGGTCTCCTCCTTTGCCTCCTCAGCCTCAGAGAGACCAGCATTGGGATGTAGGCATATAACACCAATTAGACAGCTATGAATAAAACTATTTAGCAAAGCATAAGCATGATTAAAGTAACACAAGCTATGTCTAAAAGAATTAAGTGACAGATGATTAAAAGAAATCAATAAAGTATACTCGGCATTTTAAATGTTGAATAGAACATGTTGTATGATTCAATTAAAAGAAGAAAACAATCAAGTGACTACTACGTTTGCTAAATCCTCCTAGTAGGGATCATGTCATTGGGTACACCAGTGCCCATGCCTAGTTATATCTGGGTCCCTAATTTCTGGAGTCTAGAGTTATAAATACCTACTACAGTAGTAACAGTCAATCTACACCAAATTCAACCTCGTCGAGTCTTATAAGGTTGAAGCTAAGTAGTTTCAGACAAATTTATATCAGTCAATAGGAATTGAGTAAGGGTTCAATCTGTAACAGTCAGTATCAATTTCATTCTTTATCAATCACTCTTACTCAATTCAATTTTGATTAATAACAATAGAACAATCAGGAATATACAATCAAGTACGTTATCATTCTTACACAATTATTCATTACCATAAAAGAGGGCAAGTATTAGACTATCACTATGGAATACAATTCAATTATAAAAATCAAAGTATTTTATTAGCCAATCCTAATCTAATCACCCACAGACTCTAACCATCCATTTCGATGTAGATTTAAGCTATTTGCTTGGTGTTAAACTGTGTATAAAATATGTATCAAGGTCCCCTAAACCAACATCCATGGTTAAGTGTTAGACAAACGGATGACTTCACTTGAATGAGTCCAACCCAAGACACCTCATGTGTATGTGATTTCCATTGGGCCAAGTGATGTGGTTAAAGGTTTTAAAACTAATGGCCCTATTAGTTCTTTTATTGTCCTACAGTTCTATAGTTCAATTGTGGTATCATAATTAACTATAAGGTTAATTATGAAAAGTCTTGAGATCAATTGGGGTAAATAGGAAACCCCAAAACAAATTTGAAGTGGTCTAGAACAGACTCTTCAAAAATGTCGAGGCCCACTCGAGCGTAGCCCAGGGTGCTCTCTAACGCTCATGCTTCTGAGCTAATAAGTTTCAACTAATGAATTTCTCATCAAACTTCTATATGCGCGCTCAAACACATGCCCCAGAATTCCAATTCAGAATTTAGAATCACACTTCAATCCTTCTTCACTTTTACCTACAATGGAACCTCTTGTTCCCCTATTCATTTCTCATTCAATCTACATCCATTTACTCTCCAGTTAACATCATTCCATTGTACTCCATCCATTCTCATTTTCAGTTTCAATAAATAACAATGAAGTGGCTAAAAATCAAATCTAATATAATCAACATTGGAATCATAGTAATACCAACATGCATTCAACAGAAACCAACTTATACTTGCGTTGGTGGTGTTACAGCTCTACTTAGTTCTCTAAGGGCCCGTTTGTTAATTTCCTCTCATTGTAAAGTTAAAGTCATCTCTCATTTCACCACACAACAATCCAAAAAAGTCAAATCAAAATACCATATTTCAAAAAAATTCTTTTACCTTTTTACACAAAAAGTCAAAAAGTTAGTTTTTCATCTCACTAACTAACAAAAAATATCTACTTTTAACACAAAAAGTCAAAAAGTTACATTCTCTTCTCACTAAAAAAAACAAAATCTAATCATTGGATTGATTTAACCCCTCTTATTTTTTTATCTTTTAAAATTACCATTCACCTCACTTCACTCTACCAGTTAAATTAATAAACGGGCCCTAAGGCTCAATTGAGGTAAGGAACCCAATTTTTCCAACCTTAATAATGACAATGAAAGATGGGGATAAGAAGATTAAATGATACTAATTCAGTCTCTACACATCACTTGAAACTAGAACTTTGGAAGTAAGAGTCAAACTCTGACCTTGATGAGTTGTAAAAAGGAAAAAAGGATAGATCTTCCCTCAATTCAAACCCTAACAAATAGAAAACATGCAAATGATAGAAAATGTGAGTTGCATGTTATGCCTAAAGGTTTCCTAAACCATTTGAAACTTTAAAACTAAAGAGGAAAGGAATTCCCTCACCTTTAGAGTAATATGGAGGAAGAACCAACTAAATTTTAGAATTCTTAGCCTTTAAGAAAAAAAGGATAATGATGAAGATGAAATTGGTGGCCTCCATCTAGCGTTCACTCACCTTAGGGCTGAATTTGGTAAGAAGAAGAAGTTAAGGAAGGGAGAGGGCTGTAATGATGGGTTTCTCAGAGATGATCGAATGAAAAATGCTATGGTTTTATTTTTAAGTTATAGGTTTTTGGAATTGATAGCCAAGCCTAACTTTCAATGCTTATTTACAAAGTGAGCCAATTTAAGGTCTACTTGACCCAATTGAGGTCAAACGAATTTGAGCCCAACATGAAACTCGATGCAATTGACGAGATGACCACGATGGTATCAATGTAATGTATGTATGATATAAAATCATAAAATCTAAAGTTACGAAAAAGGCTTAATATACCAAATCGAAGTCAAACCCAACCCAAATTACCTATTCATGAACTGAACCCAAACCACTAGACTCAAATAAGACAAAATGGACTTAAGCTAACTTAATTTCACCGTTAACATAATTATTTAAAATAAAACCAAATTAATTAGTAATAATCATAGTTAATTGTGATCGAAGTGTTACAATGGTAAGCACTTACAATATTACATCATTAGTTAGTATCGACACATTGAAGTGAATGAAGGAAGCATTGAAGCAAATAAAGACAGGAAAGGCAACAGACCCAGATGGTATTTCGATAGAGGTATAGAAATGCTTATGAGAGGTTGAGGTGAGTTGGTTATGTAAACTATTTAATAAGATACTTGCGACAAAGAAAATGCCGGATGAATGGAGAAGAATCATTATAGTACCTATATATAAGAATAAGGGAGATATACAAAATTGTACCAACTATTGAGGGATTAAACTTATGAGTCATATTATGAAGTTATGAAAGAGAATAATGGAACAAAGACTGAGACGGAAGATCAAAATCTCTGAAAATCAATTTGGTTTTATGCCAGGGAGATCAACTATGGAAGCTATCTTTTCACTTAAACAATTAATGAAAACATATCGAGCAAAGAGGAAAAATCTACACATGGTCTTTATCGATTTGGAAAAAGCTTATAATAAGGTACCGAGGAATTTAATTTGGTGGGTTTTAAAGAAAAAGAATGTTCCAAGATGTTACATTGAAAATTTTAAGGATATGTATGAAGGAACAGTAACAAATGTAAAAACCACACGTTGAGAAAAAAAGTGGATTCCCTGTGACTATAGGTTTACATCAGAGATCAACCTTAAACCCTTATCTCTCTGCATTAATTATGGATGAGTTAATTGTGCATATTCAAGAAGAAATATCATGGTGTATATTGTTTGTAGATGATATAATATGGTTGGATGAATAAAGAGATTGTGTAAATGCAAAACTTGAGAGATGGCAGGGGGCATTAGAATCTAGATGCTTTAAAATAAGTCGTACAGAGACAGAATATATGGATTGTAACTTCAATGGAAAAATATAAAGTGTTGAAACCGCTGTCAAAATTGAAACCATGAGATACCACGTAGAGATTCTTTTCAGTACTTAGGCTCGATGATTAGTAAGGATGGGAGATTGACGAAGATGTGGATTATAAGATAAAAGTTGGATGACTGAAGTAGAGACTAGCTTCTAGAGTACTTTATAACAGACGAATGCCAACGAAATTGAAGGGCAAATTTTACAGGACAGTGGTTAGACCAGCTATGACATATGGAGCAGAATGTTGGCCAATTAAGAAGACGCATATTCATAAGATGGATGTAGCGAAAATAAGAATGCTTATGTGGATGTGTGGTAAAACTAGGAAACATAAAATTAGAAATGAGTGATTTCGAGAGCATTTAGGGGTAGCACCAATAGGAGATAATATTAGAGAAACCCATTTAAAATGGTTTAGACATGTTATGCATAGGCTGGTAATAGCATCGGTGAGAAACAGTTTGGCTATACAGGTGGATGGCCCATCAAGAGGTAGGGGTAGGCCGAAGAAAACACTAATAGAGGTTATTAATTTAGATTTGAAGAAGTTTAACTTATCGAAGAATTTGGTTCAAAATAGAACGGAATGGAGAAACAGAATTCATATAGCTGACCCTAACATGGTTGGGATAAGGCTTTGATGATGATGATGATGAGTTAGTATCGACACAAAATCTGAATACATGCATTCCCATACATAATTATTAAAATTGTGTATTAAAATTCAGTTAAATAGAATGAAGGAAGAACCACAACTCAATACTGACTTCTTAAAAACAAACAAACAAGCTTTTCAAACTAGTTAACTAAAGAGAGATTCATCAACAATTGCAACCGGCAATAGTGGTAGCTCTAGATTGGAGTGCCTTACTCATCATGGCATTGAAGGCTCTCGTAGTCTCATTTCTTGCTTTCTTTTTTTTTTTTTACCACTTTCTAAAATCACTTTTACTCCCAAACTTAACCCCCTTTAGTTTCCATAATACACCATCAGGTATATATCTAACATATTTTCTTTGTGTAATTTTAAGCTGATTTGCTATCTCCATTTAGATTTAGGATTAGCAAATTTTATTTTTTTTTTTAACTTTTGGACCCAGTTGCTAGGTCTCTTGTTTAGGATTGAGCATTTTATCCTTGGACCTAACATAAAAAGTTAGCTAAATATGGGACCCATCTTGTTTTGTCCAACTAGGGGGCAAAACTATGGCTTTGTCGCACTTTGATGAGCCCGGCCCTGTTTGCATGTGAATTTGAAGAATACATACCAAACGAGTTTGTAAATGTGAGATCCAACTTCCAATCCAAGTAGCACCAAATTCATTTGCTACAATAAAAATGGAGGTGGGGGGTCAATCATCCACTCAGATGCGTCTATACAATGAACAAGAACCTTTGATATTCAATTTACATTTCCACAATATGTTTAGTTTAGTACGTGCAAATGGGACTCAAATGATCTTAATTGATTTCATAGGATTTGATCTTGCTATGTCACTTCTAGCTAACTGCTCAAATCTGTAACATTGCATACCGGTTGGCATGCTCATAGAAAACAAACATTTAGATGATCATGGATTTGGAAGAGTATTTTATCTGGAATTTTAAAACAAAGCAAGCTTGACTAATTTTGTCTTTTTTTCTCACTATTTTGTCTATCCCAGTAAGGAAAGTTGAGATCTATGAGACCCAATGATAGGAAAAGCAACTTGCTCTCATAGGAAGAGAAGCCTTGGTGTAAAGACCCGAGTTGTCCACTAGCCTAATAACTTGGTGAGCCTGTCATATATCTTAAAATAGTTAAGCTCAAGTTACTCGTAGTAACCTATATGATTCATTATATACCAAACTTATATTTTATTCCTAAGTGATGTGGGATGGGATATTACAATCTACCCCCCTTAAGGACACACGTCCCCGTGTAGATCCATCTAACTTCACCAAGGGATGTGAGACCTAAGCATTCTACACTCTTGTCTCCTATAAATTCCCCTATCTTGACTCACAGGCTCATGCACTCGTGCACCACGACTCCATCTTGATCTTGCCTCAAGGGTTTAACTAGAAGGATTGGGGGCCCCACATTTTCGGCTGGTTATATTTATGATACCATCTGTAAAAACCTAAGTGTCACGACTTGAGCCTGTGAATCCTTCGGTTAGGGTTGATCCCGAGGCAAGACACCCATACTCCCGTATAATTCACACCATGACTGAATTCTAAATGAAATTATACAAGGGATATTCACAGACTTACACATGTGAGGCACTTTTAACGAACATTTGTCCAAGCATTGATCATGCAGAAGCCTATTAATATCGCCTATAAAATTTTCTTTTCCAACATTTAAATATTTCCAATGCATCCATTTATGAAATAGTATACAATAAAATACCAATAAAAGAAAAAACAAAAATATATGACATGATATGTATAAAAGTTGAACAAGAGTGTCATAACATCACAACTCAAGAGTAATATAAGATTTATGGACAATAACAAGAGATAAACATGTCCCAAAACAGAAGAAATCATGAACGATGCATGACAAAATAAGAATTATTGCCATGTCATGAGATCCTAATGCATCCAAAAACCCAAAATAAGAAGGCCCTATGATGATCGCGTGGCGCTTTGTAGGTGGATCAATTAGATCGCTTTTGTTATCCACTCATCGAGGCCTAAAGGGACCCCGTAGGCCTCCTCCTTAGCCTCCTCAATCTTCGTAAGATCGGGACTGGGATCTAAGCTTGTAACACAATGATATAACTATGAATAAGACTATTAAACAAAGTATAAGTATAATTATAGTAACACGCATTGTATCTAAGAGAATAATTAATAGTTGATCGATAGAAGTTAATTTAGTACACTAAGCATGTTGAGCATTGAATAAAGCATGGTATGAGAATCAAATAAGAGAAATACTTTACTATTTGGTTACTACATTTGTTATATCCTCTCAATAGGGATCTTTATGTTGGGAACACCAACGCCCTAGCCAAAGGTACAATTGGGTCCCGATGTTCATGGAGTCTAGAAGTTCTAAAGGCACACTACAATGGCATCATTTCAATATACTACACCAAAGTCAACCCCACCAGGTATCCTAAGGTTGAAACTTAGTAGAGTCAGTCCATTTCGAATCATGTTATTGAATATGAGTAAATCGTACAATTCATTTCGATGCATTATACGTTCAATTCATTCTTATTTAATTAAATATCAACAATAAGAAAACCGCATATCATGGAAAGTTTAGAACTAAAATCAATTCATATCATGATCATTTCAAAATCGTTCCAATAATAGAGAGCAACTATAACAATTTAACATGCTATGCAATTCAAATAAGTAGAATTAAGGTGATTTATAAGCCAATCTTAATCTAGTTATTCATTATTTCTAATAGTGCATGATGATGTAATTTTAAGTTATCTGATACACAATTATCTCTGTTTGATGTTACATTGTATAAGGAAAAATGTATCGGCGTCCCTTAAACCAAAACCCATGAAGAGGTGCTAAACAAATGAACAACATTACATGAGTCTCAGCCTTCAAGACACTTTAGGTTAAGTAATTTTCCATTGGCTGATTAATTAAAGGTTCCAAGGAACTAAGGCCCTAAAGGTCTTATTGATATTCCTAGTTAACCTAAGTTTCTAGGTCATTACGGCTTATCCATGGATAACCTACGGCTCAGCCGTGGCTCCAATAGAATTTCATCCCACATATACGGCTTAGTTATGGACAGCCAATGACTTAGCTGTAGATGGCCTACAGCTTGGCAACAATTTAGCTGTAGTGTATTTCACGACTTAGCCATGAGGTTAGCTATAAAAGAAAAGTTTCAACCCTGGGTTTTCGTCAGGCTTTTGGTGTTTGTATGGCTTAGCCATAAGTTTCAGAAATTTTAAAGCAGATTCAGTTTCAGAACACTTTCTTCAACCCATGACACTAAATTTAGATTGCATATTTACATTTCATTCCAATACAGTGGTCCACTCTCAATTCAACCACCTAGCACCTGTAGGTCCACATTTCACCATTTACTTAACAATTTCATTATGCAATTGGAAACAAAGATGAAAAGGGTGGAAAAATCAAATTGAAAGTTTGATAGATTTATAAAAATCAAAATGTACCAACATGCATTCAATAGTAACTAGCTTATACTTGCCTTAGATTTAGAATTCAAATTAGTATTTCTTTTTTGGCTTAACTTGAGAAGAAACCCATTGTTCTTAATCCTCAAATGCCATACATGAAAAAGAATGAGGCGTATGAGTGCATTTATTAGAATAAGAGTCTCTTTGATTCCATTAACCCAAGAAATCTTAACTTAGACAATAACTAGAAAGCTAATGGGGGAAAGGTAGACTACTATCTTGACTCCAATAGAAAAAGAAGGTAAAGAAGAGATGTGATGAGGAAATGGGTGCTTGAAATGATGCATGCAGGATCCATCTTGCTTCCATTGATAAGAAGAAAAAAAATGGAAGAAGTTTTGTAGTAGAGAGAAGAGAAGGGATCGAATGACTACAGTTAGGCTTCTTTTTACATCAAATTTTCTTGACTTTATTAAAGAGTCTTATTTCTTCAATACATTCTCTTTTTGAGTCAACTTTAACTCCACATGCTTCAAATGGAATCGAATCACTTAGAGCCAAATACAAATTTTGATGAGGTCAACAAGACAAATGCAATAATATCAATATAATACATATATAATGAAAAACCATGAAATCTAAATTACAAAAATAGTCTTCTATCTATCTAATTAAAGTCAAACCTGACTCAAACTACCTATCCATAACCCGAACTTGATCCACTAGACTCAATAAGACAAAAGTAAACAAAATCTAACCTAATTAGAGATTAAACATCATTATTTAAATTAATTCTATATTAATTAGCTGATATCGTACTTAATTAGTCACTAAACAAGCTTAATTCAGTTTGGTGTGCTACATTAAGTAGCCCATTGGCCCAGTATCTTGGTGAGTTTATTACCTGGCCCAAAATACTTAAGCCCAAGTTCCTAGTAGTAACCAATAGGGTTCATTATATACCAGATTCATATTTCATTTCTAAATGCTGTGTGATGAGGTGTTACACTTGGTCTTGAGAAAATAAGCATGCTCCTATAGAAACAGGAATTCAAGTAATCGAACTTAAGCAAGATTCTAATTTATAACTATTTTTCAAATTATTTTCTCAAATGTTCATGATTATTTATCTAGAAATTCCGAAAATGGTGCAAACTAACGATTGCCCAGTTTGTTGGATATCTCTTTTTCTCCCCCAATTGCCTAAGGTTCGAACATTAGATTCTTTTCTTATTCTTTGTTCATACCTGTGTTAGAAAAAGGAGTTTGAGGCATTTTCATATTTGAGAGATATCTACCTCTCCATTTTGAAACCATGGTCATAATCCTTAGTCATGACCCATTTTACTTTTTTAAATTTTTTTGGTATATTTCCATTAAATAAGGAAATTCCAAATGTTTGGAGGACAATTCCTAACATACCAAAGTTCTATGAGAAGCTTAAATTGACTACACTTAAACTGTGACCCACACTTAAATTAGTAATAAGGTGGAGGTCTTGCCTTTAAACTGTTTGTCGCCTTATCCGATACACATGATAGTGGGTGGTGTTGTGTTTCCAAGAGTTTACCAATGATCAACTGCAAGAGGGGTCGGCGGGTTTGCTCTTAATAATAATAATAATAATAATAAACCTTCAAACAAACGGGGCACATCTCTATAAATAATGTGGCTAATATTGATGTTTTACCTGGCCAAATACACCTCTAACTCTATTGCTAGTTCTATCCAAAAGAAAAAAAGAAATAGAAAAAGAAATAGAATAAAAACTCTGTTACCAGAACTATGCTTGAAATAAATGGGATCCATATGTTTGGCCTTTTTAATCTGTTTTGCCATAAAGTGAGGGATAAAGGCAAGGTAATTAGCACATCCAAAAGGGTTATTAGCTGGCCAGTAGTGATCAACATGTTCATAAAAAGGCAAATAATTGTTTTGTTGTAAAATAAAAAAGAGAACCAAAGGAAGAGGAATATAAAGGAAGTGAGAGCGATCTTCCTCTTATTGAGAGATGTGTACATAATAAGGGAGGAGGATGATCTTTTTTATAGAATAAAATTACTTTCTTCTTTCCTAAGCAATCTAATATGGTAGAATTCTAACCCTAAATGCTCTCCTTATTTAATGTGGGTTCCAATGTGACATCCACTTATGATAATACATCTTGTAACACAATCCCTTATATGATCACCATTCAATGACAGTTACCTTATTAAATCCTTGTAAAGGAAAAAACCCAATGCGATAAAAACCTAAGCGAAGAGAAAAGAGTACAACAATCTACATGATTATTGAATTGGTATTGGACGTGCATGATGCTGCCTCGTTAAAACCTTAACTAAGTAAACCTAATGAGATAAAACTTACAAAAGGAAAGTGAGTACAGCATACATATGTCCTGAGTAGTATGCTTTAGGATGCCTACCCCTGATCAATTACTCCTCCTGGCATCAATAACCTTTACATTGTTTGATGATAAACTCTATGTATGCCGATCTCATATATTAGCTTCTGAAATGTTGATTTTGGTAATGACTTGGTAAACAAATCAGCTAGGTTGTTGCTTAAACGAACTTGCTTGACTTTAATCTCATTGTTCTTTTGAAGCTCATATGTGAAAGAAGAACTTTGGTGCAATGCGCTTTATCTTGTCACCTTTAATGTATTCTTCTTTAATCTGTTGAATGCATGCCTCATTATCTTCATAGATAATGCTTGGGGCACCTGTACTAGGAAGTAATTGATAAGAACTATGAATATGCTAAATCAAAGATTTTAGTCATACACATTTCCTATTGGCTTCATAGAGGGCTAAAATCTCAGCATAGTTAAAAGAAGTAGCTACTAAAATCCGTTTAGTAAAATGCCAAGAAATATCGGCATTACCACTAAAGAACACCTAACCGGTCTGTGATCGACTTCTATGAGGATCAAACAGATATCCTGAAGCTACATATCCTACAAAGTTTGAATCTTTGTGGACTTTAACAATGTCCTCCAGTTGTCTATTTCATAGAGCGTCAATAATACATTTTGGAAACCATATTAGGTCTGGCCATTCGATTGGTTTTTTTATTCATCATATCATCATCCTCATTTTGTCATTATGTCAAGATCTAAAGATAGACTTATATTTTGTTTATAGATTGAATTTGGCATGTGGACATGTTCCATAATTATTCCACATATACACTGACAGATTGGTTCTTAGACTTGCATTTTGGACATGGTAGATATGCATGGGCTCATATTTCATATAAAAGACTATTTTAAGCTCTATACTTATGGTTTACAACTGAATTTAATAGACTCGGTTTATGTTTACTATCATATCTCAAAATATAAATTGTACCGGATATTGTTAAGTATAGGTAAAAATACATTAGCCTCCACAAATGTTTTAAATAGACACGTGATAAATATCAGTTCTTACACGTGAGTTCTATATTTTTTCCCTTGTGGTAGTTCGTATATGTCTTAATATCGTATGAATTACTATAGGATTATACATGCTGCTCCTCGAGAGTCGTCCTAATCGCAAAATCTCGGGCTCAAGGTGTGACAATTTCATAATGTAATTGTTCCTGTGCCCTAATGTTAAATGCCTTCTCAATGGCACTTCCACTCCTCGACCTCTTCTTTGATTCAAAGAGGCACAGCCCTTAACTAAAAGTCATGCCACCAAAAGATCCACTAGGAGGGGGGAAAGGAACTTTTTTGGCTTAAAGCTTTGAAATCTAGTTTCAACTTCTTCAACGGCTTTTTTCGTTTCAGCCATATCTTTAGGAGTGACTTTAGAACATATTTGAATCCTTGACCAAATGTGCCTTTACCCTATAATTTGAAGCCTTAAAAGCTTTATGGCAAAAGTTGCTTAGGAAATGAAAATTTCCTCCTCCCCCTACAGCTTTCTCCAACTTCATTGTATGATTCCAAAGGGGCTTATTTTCATCTTGATCTGAGCCCTCGACCGACATAGGGCTACTATCTCCCATAGAAGACAATAACATATTCTCAAATCAATTTCCTATTGTAACACTCCGACCCGATTTGATCTGGATTAGTGGCTAATTTCTGAGGATTTGGTTGTTAATTGTGTTTTGTTCTTATTTTTATTTGGTTTTAGGTTCTGGATAGGTAGTTGAGTTGAGTTTGACCTGGTATAGGTAGACCTAAGCCCTTTTTCGTAATTTTAAATTTTGTTAGAAGGTATCTTTCATGCATCATCTTGGCTTCAACGCGTGTCTTTTGGTACGCTTGTTGATTCCCGTAACTACATCGTTTGCCAAATATGTCAATTGTTTCCGTTAGACCCGCCAATGACTCAAACTGGAATTAGTCTTCAGACTGGGACTTTATTGAAAATTGGCCTTTATGTTTATCTTTATAAGTCCACCGATTTTCTTCTTCTTCTCTGTCACTATTCTGTCTCTTTCTCTCTCGAGTTTTCTTCTCGTTCCTCCTTTCCTTCTGTCGTTCAAGTCAGGGAGAGCATCGGTTCATGTCCAAGTTGGTCTCTTAGTCATGTGTGGTTGTTGTAGGTGAGCTCTCGTCTTCCTCGCATCTCATCTTCTTCCCAGTTGCTCTCCAGGGAGCCATTGTTTCTGTCACGACCCGAGCCCAGAAATCGGGGGTTAGCGAAAAGCTAAACCAGTAACACACGTACTCCCGTGCACGTAAATCTAAACCCAATCCAGATACACGCACACAAGGGATCTAACACGTGCGAACTAAGCGTACGCGGAAGCTGTACATATCATAGCAAGCGACAAAGGAAAATAGCGGAAGCCAAAACAGATGCGGAACGGAAAAAGACAAAGATAATTACAATACTGGAAAACCAAATACAAGTCTAAGAACACGACAAAATAAAAATGTACAAATATACGGAGTCCAAAGTCCAAAGTGCCAAAAATACAAAATCTCAAAAACCAAAACCAAACAACTAGGCCACTGATATGCATGCACGCACTCGGCAGAGGTGATCAGGCCCACTCTGCCAAACCGGAGGGTGCCTTTACACTCGGCCCTGCAGCCTCCTCGACCGCCGGGGAGCTGGGCAAGGGATCTGTGCCTGCAACACCACAGACAACACAAATGAATACAACGATCCAACAAATACAAGTAACAGGGATGAAACACTCATAGTATCAAATAGAATAACGACAGAAGATTAAATACAGAGTTCCATCTTAGTCTGCTAAGCAAATCGTGCATAGAAGTAAAGCATGATAATTGAATCAAAGCATGGAAATACTGGACTAAGTGGCTACTACGTTAACCATGTTCTCTCCAATAGAGAGCAGAGCAAAGCAGAGCAGAGGAGAACACCACTGACCGGGCCAGGGTACAAGTGGGTCTCAGTTTCCTGGGTTCCGGGGTCCCAAGACAAAGCGACACTGCAGTGATACAGAGATACAGAGATCTACGCCAGAGGTAACCCCATCGGGCATCCTAGGGCTGAGGCTGAGTAGAGCCAGACTAATACCAATCAAATCAGATCTCAAAAGAAGGGAGATTATCCGCTTTGGACTCACCGATGGCAAAGACCGGATCTTATCCTCACGTGTTAATCTCTGGGCAGAGCCACCAGGGAATACCCAAGATATACAAAGCCAGAAATATACAAAGCATAGTCAAAATACAGATCAGAACATAGATTAAGTCAAAGCACAGCATAGATCAAAGCATAGTGCAGATCGAAGAATAAAACAGAGATACAGGACGAAAGCAAAATGACTGCGGAATGCATAGACATAGATTGGCAGAACAGAGGGCAAAACTGTAAACAATATGCAATGCATCTCAGATTAATACAGAGTCAAGGTTAATTACAAGCCAATACTAATATAGTTGTTCACTGTCACTAACCGTGCATGTTGATGTCGTTTTAAGTTATTCAATGCACCGTTGCCATCAAAGTGTTGCAATGAAATCTTTGCGTGCACCGAAGTCCCTTAACCCAACACCCATGGGGAGGTGCTTAACAGTGAATCAATGCTCACATGAATGAGTCACAGCCTAACAGACTATTCATGCGGTCCAAAGCATCCATCGGGCCGGTTTACATGGGTGGTTAACCTGTATTTGAGCCCTACAAGTCTCACCATTATCCTAGGTTATATTTCAGATTTGCCATGCCTAACGGTTTAGCCATAAGAGACCTATGGTTGAGCCGAAGACATCTTACGCGCTCGTCACAATATGGACTACGGCTTAACCGTGGTTCCATTAAAAACACAGCTAAACGAGTCATCTTCCACCTCTGATCTGATGCCTTTTTCGGCTGAGCTACAGTCAGTATACGGCTTAGCCGTAGACCAATCCACGGCTTAGCCGTAGCATTCCACGGCTTAGCCGTAGCCACACCGTAGGAGTACTATGTTGGAAAAGTTTCGACTGATCAGAGATTTAATTCACGGCTGGGTTACGGTTGGGTCACGGCTAGCTTACGGCTCAGCCGTAGGACAATTTACGGTTCAGCCGTAGCCTAGCCGTAGAACAAAATCAAAATTTCAAATCTCTGGAGTTTGAGCCGTAGAAAGTTACGGCTTAGCCGTACAATACAGAAGCGAATTCGGGTTGAGTACAGAAACGGGAATTTGGTACACAACTGTTTCAAAACAAGCTCAATTGATCTCTACATCTTGGAAACTGGCTGTAAAACCTTTTGTACAAAGATTAAGATGGAATCAAAGCAATCAAACAAAACACCCATATGTGTTAAACAATCTTGTACTTATACTTGCCTTAAAACTTTGTCAATCCGCTGACTCAAGCTCCAAATCAACTAAAATCAAAACAAATCAAAGAAATAAACCATGCATGAGGTGTAGGAAAACACACAGAGCTTGAAGAAGGAAATCCAATTGGAGAGGAAGACTTCAAAACCCACTTACCCAAAGCAAAGACAGAGAGGGCAAGAGAAGGAGGAAGAACCCAATCGAAATGGGAACCCAACTCAGCAACCGAGCAAGAGAAGTGAAGAGAAGAGGAAGGAGATCAACGTGGCTCTCTTGGAGTTCTTCTTTCATGCAACGTTGGAGACAAATGGGCAGGGAGAGAGAGACACCTGGGAGCTGACTCATATATATAGTTTTGGAAGTTTAAGTCAAAGTCCGGTAAGTTTAAACTATTTACAGTTCAAGTCACACGAAGGTCCAACTTCTCCAATTGACTCCAAATGGGTCTGACACAGTTATGGAACATAACGAGCTCAACAAAATACACGTGCTGACACCAAGATGATGCAAAGATGATGTAAGTAAAGCAAAAGCAAAATTACGAAAAAGGGCTTAGAACTACCTATCTCAGGTCAAAGGTTACTCAACTACCTATCCAAGGCCCCAAACCAAGTCCGAAAGAATAAAACAACAGAAAAACACACTAATGAGCCACTAATCCGGCTCAAAGGGGATCGGAGTGTTACAGTTTCATGCACTCATGTTTTTCTCTCGTTTCTTCTCTTTTTCATGCATGGTGTCTCTAGGAGCATGCTAGAACGTGAATTGAGCCCAAGGACAACAAAAGTGTGTTAGACCCCATTTGAGGCAAGTATAAGCATAACTTGGCTAAACCATGTGGGTATGTATTTGATTGTGATTGAGTTGAGTATTCTTGCATATGAATGAAGTTTACAGCCCATCTTGTGTTTGTTTCCCTCTATTACATGTGCTTGAGCCCGTTTGTCTATGTTTCAGTGTTTCTGTAATCAGTTCAGAAAAGACTCCCGTGTGTTCCACGGCTAAGCCGTAATACACCTACGGCTGAAAGTCCAGAGAGGGAAAAACCCAGCTTTCTTCTACGGCAAGGACACGGCTAAGCCATATATTGTCTTACGGCTAAGCCGTAGCTCAGCTGTGACCCAGCCGTAGATCAGTACAGGGTGGTTTTTTCTGGAGTAATTGAAAGTAAGCAATTGACAGACTTTTACAGCCCAGTCACAGCTAAGCCATAGAACAGTACACGGCTAAGCCGTAGAACAAAATACCGGTGAACCGTAATTGCGGATGAATAGTAAAAGGAACCACGGTGGAGCCGCAATGCATATTACAGCTAAGCCGTATGCTTCCCCACGGTTAAGTCGTGCTACCCCTAAGCAATGTCTAAAACTCGGTAGGACTAAGGAAGAGACTGATATGGCCTTCATGATAGCATGTAGATCACCTAAACTTGCCCGATGGTTTGAATGTATGACATGAATGATCTCGATGGCTGCGATTCATTCATGCACGTTATCCGGTTGTTTAGCACCTCCCCATGGGTGTTGGTTTAAGGGACTTTGGTGCACATTTCAGATCCACTGCAATACTAGACAAGGGTACATCAGACAACTTAAAACTACATCATCATACATGGTTAGAAACACTGGATACCTAGAATAGGATTGGCTAGTAAAAGATCGTGATTCCTGAAAGATAATCTGATTTGCATTGCATTTTGGCTTCGGTCTTTGCCCTCTTATACGCGTTCTGCGTTGGGGCACACGATTGGATATTCCTAGTTCTCTCCATGGTTAATCCCGGGTGGAACAGCGGTCTTGCATGTTCGATATTATTATTTGATACACATGAGTTGAGATGCCTTCATCCTTGGTTATCCTAATGCTTTCTACTTTGTTGGTCTCCATTATATTGTTTGATCTACTAAGGTTGATGTGGTTGTTGTTGATTAGTTAAACTCATATGACCTCTTGCATCTGTTTGATATATGCTTAACAAGACATACACGTCACGTTCTGATAAGATATACATGTTAAGCTATGCACATAATGATATGCACGTTATGATATGCATGTTCTTATATTGGTTGGCTCGATATGGTCCAACACTACTAAGCCTCAGCCTTAGGATCCCGATGGGGTGACTTTGGTATAGTTTGCATGGCCGTACTGCAGAAGGAAACATCTTGAGGAATCCGGACCCCAGGAAACTGAAACCCATCTAGCCCATAGTGTTCTCTGCACGGATAAGATCCGTATGTGGGAGCATTTGGCGTACGTAGTTGCCACCTAATATGTACATGTCATGTTACGTACACATTGATTCACAGAGCATATGTTAATTTTAATACACAACTGCCTAGACTACTACATTGACATGTTATGATTATTTATGTCTTTTATTTTAGTAGAGACCGCACGTGTTCACTTGTTACTGTTGATACTTTGCTGAATTGTTGTATTCACAGATTGTCCTTGGTGTTACAGGCTCGAGTACCCCGACGGGGTTCTTGTCAGTCCTTCAGTTAGCTAGGGAGACTTTAGCGGTCTCTTCAGGGTTTGCAGAGGGTGTGACAGTATCATATTTGCATCTTGCCTTTTTTTATGTCATTGATGTTAGTCATGTTCTGTATCTTTGTGGTTGGATTCCGTTTGTATATTTCTGCCCCTTTTGTAACCAGTTGGATATCAGTTAGTTGAGTTTCCTGTATGTTTCGTGTTTCGGTTTGATACCTACAGCTTCCGTGTACATGTTTGCACGTGTGATTTTTCCTTGTGCGTGTGCATCTAGACTGGGTCTAAGTGCATATGCACGGGAGTATGTGTGTCACTGGTTAGATTTTGACTAACCCCCGATCGCCTAGGCTCAGGTCATGACACCTATCACATTGAAAAATAAACTATGAAAAAAAATGCAGCAGCTCTGGAACAAAAAAAATGCAGTAACAACAATAGTTCTAAAAAAATAGTAGTAGCAACTGGGAAAAAAGAAATAGCGGTAGCAACATGGAAGACTAGCACAGTAGTGCTTAAAAAAAAAAAAAAAAAAGACAGCAGCAACAAGGAAGGGCAACATAGCAGTTCTGGAAAAAAAAAGCTGCAAAAGCAACATGGAAGAACATCATAGCAATTCTAGAAAAAAATAAAAAACAAAAAACAAAACAAATGGTACCTTTTCTTCTTCCTTTTCCTTTTTCTCTTTCTTTTTCTTCTTCTTTTTCTTCCAGATGCAAGAAGATCTTTTTCTCCTTCACGGAGATCTTTTTCTTCTATTTCTTCTTCTTCCTTTTAGACACTATCTCTTTTTTTTCTTTTTCACAACCGAACACTGCCTCTTTTCTTTTTCGCAACCGAACCTTTTAGGGGCTAAGCAGCAAATGGTTGGGGTTTTAAGTTAGAAAATTTTACGTTTTGCCCCTTTGTCTTTTTTAGCTATTTTTAAACCAAGTTTTAGCCCATTGTTATTATATTTTAGCCCCGCCATGTATTCAACGTGTCCCAGACATTTTCTCGACGTGTCCAACCAATGTCCAAGCCATGTCCATATTTAAATTTAAAAAAAAAAAAAACAAGATACGTTTTTTGTGACAGACACATGTCCGAACTGTAGAACACAAGGACCCTATACAAGTGTCCGTGCTTCATAACACATAACTATTCAGTTGTATAATGAAAGTAAAATTTGAGAATAGCTAAATAATTTACCATTCAAAGCAAATAGTAATATCCAAACACAAGATACAGGGAAAAAAGAATAAATCAAAGCATCTAACAAAATATCGAAAAACTGAAGTTATTATTTAAATTCATAATAGTAGTCGTAGGTCTTCTAGACCATGCTTAGTGGTTCTCCCAATTTAGAAAAATGCCATGTTAATCACCTCTCCATGCTTAGTGGTTCCCCCAATTTAAAAAAATTCCATGTTAATCACCTCTCCTGGGTCAGTTATTTTCATCTTTATTAGAGGAACAATTATGTCTATCTCTTCTAAAGGGATTCTATTTGACTAGTTTATCATTTATTTTAAATATTGGGTAGTATGACCATCTTCTAATAATCATACCTGTTCATCGGAGATATAATGGCGTAGAAAATGAAGGCTTATGTCGTATCCTCTGGGGATATCTTATTTCCCTTTTTGATAGCATCACCAAACTTTTTTTAGTGTGTAGAGATCAATTTAATAATAACAATCATAAAAAAAATTTTGGGTTCTTAATATCCAATGACAAAATATAATGAAGGATTGGCCAATTAAAAGTTAGAACATCATGTTTCAACTCAAGAATCAGAACTTCTGGTTTTATTAAGACTTCAGGCTTGAGTTAGAACTTTACGTTCTTAATTTATGAATCAACTTTACATTCTTAATCTATGAATCAAGACTTTTGTATCTATCAAAGCTTCATGTTTGGATTAGAACTTCTGGTTCTTATCAAAGCTTTAAGTTTGAATCAAAACTTTTTGTTCTATCAAAACTTCTCGGTCTATCAAAACCTCAGGTTTGAATCAGAACTTCTAATACTATCAAAGTTTTAGGCTTGAGTCAAAACTTCTGGTTCTATCAAGACTTCAAGGGTGGGTTAAAACTTCATGTTCTGTCAAGACTTTAAGCTTGAGTCAAAACTCCTGGTTTTATCAAAACTTACAATTCTAGAGTAAAATAATATATGGAACTTCGAGTCCGGATTATTTATTTCATATAGAACTTTTAGTTCTAAATATCGTATGGAATTTTGGGTTCCGATTACTTATATAGAACTTCTAATTCTATTTACAATCCATGATTTGCAATTCTATCATGCATTCCCTTCGATAAGATAAAATGAATCATTCATCATTTGAATTAAAAATATAAATTCTTGCAGATCTCATAAGAATAAAGATAAATACATACATATAATTATCAAACTAATAAAAGATCAAAAAATGAAAAGAAAATTACTTAACCATTAAATCATCCTCCTTTTTACTGTCAATGTATAGATCTACTCACGAGCTTTTCGTAGGCGCAAGTGGATAATCGATCCGACTCCGGATGACCAACATATCTTGATTTAAAGTTTTAACAGTAAACTGTTCTCTGCCTGTTTCACTGCTGACATCAGTTGTCGTTCTCGCCTACGCCAATCCCTCCTGCTTCAACAACTTCTATTGGAGTGGGCTGGGTTGGGTCTGGTTGGTGTGGTTCCAACTAACCCAACTTTGACAAACCGGGAGGGAGGGAGGGAGGTCCTGCCTTCTGCACGTGAGCCGAGAGGATGGAGGTGGGATACACCGATGCTCTTTTCTGTCAATCGAGCTGCCTGGGTTTGGCTTATGGCGGCTGAAGGATCAGCTTGCGTAGATCTCAACTTTCACTCTTTAACATATTTTTTTATGTTTACACCTTTTGAGATGTCTTGGCTTCTGTGTGCAGGCAAAACAGATACAAATCGGATTTCTCGTTCTCTTTCCTTTGCAATAGGAAAAGACCAAAAAAAGAAAAAAAACAATGCCTTGCTGGCCTCGGTCTTGCTGCACAAGCGGAGGATACTTCAAAAAGTCTTCTTTGATTTCAATTTGTAAAGATGAAAGCAAGACTTAGGGCACAATGGAAAAATCCAAATCTAGTACAGGCCGAGACCAAAAGCCCCTAGATATCTTGCTATATGCGTCCTTCTCCAAAATTCAAATTACTAGAATGCATCGTATTAATAACGTATTATAAAATGGAATAAAGAACCAAAGAAAAAAGGAATAAAGAGGAAAGGAGAAAGATTTTCTTCTAATTAAGAGATGTGTACGTAAAAAGGGAGAAGGAGGATCTTATTTTTTCCATGCAACCTAATTTGGTAAGATTCTAACTCTAAGTGCTCTCCTTATCTCTTATGAATTCCAATATGAGCATTCAATTATAGTCATAAATCTTATAACATGTCAAATATAGTTTTGCATTTTTCTGTGAAACTGGAGCGCACAACTTGTTAGCCACATTACCCGGGTAAGTGCGACCCTCCAACATTCATCTGTAAAGCCAACACAGCCTTTCAATACCCACCAAGTCTGACCAATTTTGCTGATGTCGTTAGGATTTCCCAACCCAAATTGGCTGGGGTTAAGATTCTACACTACAGTAGTGGCTGCTGAAACAACTTGGCACGGATTTTGCCGAAGTTTACAGGTCTCACCAGACCTTGCAGATTGGCCATCTTCGATAATGCCAGCCATTACAATGTTTACAGTCTGTCTTGACTGTTCAATTTTGTAAGGTCCAACTTGTGAACCAAACCGACCAAAGTCGTGCTCTTTTTATGTTTGCATTGGGCTAAATTATAGTTCAAGAGGCGTTTGGCCGTCCATCAAACCAATCCCTTTCGTGCTTCTCTTAAAATCACGGACATCCAACAAGTCAATTTGAGTGGCCTACTCTATGTTCAACTGGTCCATTACAGATTCCCACCCTGCTTTGAATCAGAAAATTTGTCTCCAACGGTAGGTTGGCTAACCATATACGCACATGATTGAAGCACATGCCTTCTTTTTTTATAATTTATACTTAGCTTGTTAGTTTGCATTAGAATACGTAAAAAAATAAATATTTAGGATTTATGAAATAAGTGGTTGAAAATCAAAATCTTAAGTTAGATTCCAAAAAAGCGCATCAAATAACCCATTTTTTTAGAAAAATAGAATTAAAATATTGAAAATAAATATAAAGTCATCACCCCAATATTTTTTTTTTCCTCTTTTTGAGAGGTAAGAAGAACATTTAAAGAGAAAAAAGTGTACGAAAAAAAAAAAGAAGAAGGGTGAAAAGAAACAAGAGAGAAGTATCCGTACACACCCATTGTAATTTAATATATTGGAAAGTGAAGATAGCATTTATATCACCACCTTATATAATTCACCCATCACCTCATACCTTCTATTATTTTTGCTATTACATTGGATGAATGTTTAACTTCCCTAAGCAATCAGCCAAGGGATTATCTCTTGGTTGCTTCATTCCACCATAGTGGTCTGCTCCAGTGCTCCATGCTCTACCACACGACAATTTCCAGCTATGCTCTATGGTTATCAGAAGTCAATCCTAAGCACTAGAAATCAATCCCAGGCACCTTAGGTCATGGGGTGTCTGGTCTAACCCCATGTTTCTCTTCTTCTTTCTTTTAGAGAGAGAGAGAGAGTGAGTGAGAGAGAAATCTCTGCTTTCCTCTTTCTTTCCGGGTCGGCTACTGGGGGAGCGGAGATTGGACTGAAGTGGATACTGGACAAACCCAAACCGTCACTTGCGATGACTGGAGACCACTGGTGGGTCACACTCAGCTATGGATTGGGTGGGGCCCACACGGCCGCCATGCATGAAAGTAGACGTCAGCGCTTACGAAGAAACATATATATGACTTTCTATGTACAGACAACAGAAGCGTTCCACGAAACCACCTACAACAGCCAACTGACAAACTACGATTCCAAGAAATTTCATCGGCATCAGCAACTTCTGACGCAACGTTATGGCCCAAGAACTATAGTTAGGAATAAAATGATCCTACTCCTGCCTCACGCAAAAGACACGGATTGGAAATGTCGGGTATGGTCCACAATACTTTTTTTTTTTTAATTTTGCATGCCCGTTATATTATTAGTCCACTGGAGAGATCCCAAAGAAAAGTTTGAGTTGGATTTGGGTTTTTGATTTTGTATTTGAGAATTCAAATATGTGATGCCACAACTATAACTATGTGCGTGTACATTTGGATAGAACACGCAAGCATGTTCATCACCTGCCACATCGACGTGCACTTAATTGTGAGGCCTATTTGAAGATGGGAATTAAGGGATTGAAAGAATCAAGTGGGCCCTATCCCTTCACTATCAACTTCATTTCGTCCCTACAAGTTTTGAAGATTTTATAATAAAAAATTAAAAATTAAAAATTAAAACAATTGTTATATAAGATTAGTCCATTTGGATGGGCGAAAGCTCCATATGAATCTTGTGTAAATGTTTTTGTTCCATTCTGATAGACCCACAATGGCACCCAGTGGACTACACGCCCATATGCTCACCAAGTGTCAAGTGTGCAGGTGCCAGTTTCTAATCCATAAGAATTGAATAATATGACAATTCATGTCATTTGATGGATTATTAAGAGATGGTGAAGGAATTAAGAATACTAGTTTTGAGAGATGAAAGGTATAATTAAGCCCACAATGTAACTGCAGTGCAGCCATAGCACTTCTTCATTTACTATTATGTATAGTCATTTTTTGAAATTCACATTTACTTTTTTGGTTTTAGGTGTTTTTTAAGTTCTTACAATTCCTATATATTTGGTTACATGAATTAAACAGGGCTCATTCAAGACAATTATAAAATCTATCACACTGAGTTATCAGGTATTAGTCAACTTGTGAGAGTCAATTTTTCATTTGAATTGCAATAATCAACTTGTTGAACTCAAAAAATCTTGAGCACAAAGTTGATATTACCACTTGCCAGAGTCAAGTTTTCATTTGAATTATTTTAAAAGTAGAGGATTTTATGAAAAAAACTCCCTAGATGGCATCTAAATTAAAAAAAGACTTCGTAGGTCGTGGCACATAAAATAAGCCCTTTGGGTCCTATTTCATGCAAATATAAGCAAATCTCTTTTTTTTTTTTTTTTTTCTAAGGAGCGACGATATGGTCGTTCATTTCTTTTTCTTTTTCTTCTTTCTTTCTCTATCTCTCCATCTCCCGACCCAATTCTCCTCCATGAAAAAGACAAACATCTCCTCCTCCTTGAACTCCAGCCACTAGAATGACGTCAACTTCCATGCCATCTTCGCCATCTTAGACATCCTGTTTTTCTTCATGTGGTACGTCAAAAAAACCGTCGAGGCCAAAACCAGAGCCAGCACTAGCAAAACTAGTGATACAACCCATGTGGTTTTGGTGGCTTTCGTGACTCGTTTGGCCCGTTTCGGACAGCAGGGGGGAATGTACGGCTTGAGCTTATCGCAACAGAGTTTCCAGTTTTCGGCCAAACTCAAGGTGAAGAACTTGTTCTAGAATCCGTCGTGGATTTTTCCGGCGATGTCATTGCCAGAGAGATTGAAGCTGTTGAGCTTCATCGTGGTACCTTGCTAGAAAGATGGTTTTTCAAGAATTGAGATAAGTCAACATCGAAATTTTTCCAAGATCAACCGGTATCTCAATGAAAATTTTATTGTGTATAATATTCATCTCCGTTAAATACCTCCATGAGCTCACATAACTCAGAATCTCGCCGGAGAAAGGGTTTTCCTGATGTTTGAGCTTCTAGACCTGCCAAATTTGAGTCAAACACAATGGAATGACACCAAAAAAGTGATTCTTATTAGCGTCCATTACGGTTCTCGTAATTCTCAAATTTTGCATGGAAAGTTGCTGGAGAAATTATTATCGAAAATTAGGAACTGCGTCAAATTCTGAACGAGGAAATGGAATGAGAAGTCTCATCGGAAGATCTATTATTACCAATTTCAAAAAAAGTAGACATTGGGAAAGCTCCAAATCCCATCAGAAACTTCTCCACGATATCCTACATTAGAAACCGTATCATTCATGAGGCTCTGGCAATCTCTATATCTTGTAGAAAAAAGAGGTAGAAGAGTAAGAAAGAAGACGAAAAAGACGACATGAGCGACCATGTCGTCGTTTAAGGGAAAATGTCTATTTTGTGCATTCAAAAACTACAAGGTCTTTTTTTGTTTAGATGTCATCTCTGGGGATTTTTCCCATAAAATCCTCTTAAACGTATTAAGAAATAAATATAAATGAAATATTAAAGGGAATTTTATCCGAAAAAATCCAATAGATAAGTCCTACACTGAAGAAGACTTTTTAGTTTTGACAACACCAAATTGATGTTATGGTAGCGATCTGATTGAAATTTTGAAGAAAGTGGAAAAGCGACGTTAACGTCCTTAAGAGGCATTCACATCGCTCTTTTATATGTTGTTAAAGACCAACGTTAACATCCTTTTTTACTAGTAAAGATTGACATTTCCCTTTTATCCATATTAGCTACGTTCGTGTAGTTTTAACACAATATTTTTCTCTTTATTTTCTTCTTTTGAGCATTGGCGTTTCCTTTCAAGCCTTAGAATAAAATGAATGAGAGATTGGAGTACAAAAATGGATATTTTGTATAGTTTTTTCATTTTGTGAGAGAATGATTGATGTTTTCATCTAATAAGTTTAATCTTTAGTTATAGATCACTAAGCAAAATGTGGATAACAATGGGTGCATCTAAGGTTTGTGTTCATTCAAATGAAATACAATCTTGAAGCTGTACCCATTTTGTTGACATTTTATTTAAAGATCTATATCTAAAGATCAAACTTATAAGATGAATATCAGCATCCACTCTTTCACCAAATGGAAAAGCTAAACAATCACCCTTTCATGTATCCTCATCTTTCATTCAATCTATATTAATGCCTGAAATAAAAATGATAGTGTTTATATGCTCCTTGACTTTTTTTTTAATTATTTTTAAAGAGCGACACTAACATTTAAGTTTCCTAAATGATGTTAATGTCTCTTTACGACTGCAACATCCCTTGTTATTATTTATATAAGTCCAACGTCGAAGGAGTCATTTCATCTTTTTCATTGTTCTCATCTATTTATCTATTGCACTAAGAATCTCGTCTTGGAACCTGCATACCTTTGTCTAACATCTTTTAATCAAACTAAATTTTGGTGGTTGGCTTCATTTATTAGGTTACTGCTCCATTATGGCTTCTAAAACATAGACATCTGTCTGATCTAGTGTCTGATTGTTGTGTAATAAATCCTAAGCCAAGTAGTTACTATAATATTTTAGGATGTGTTAATCTTTAATTCATAGAAAATTGGATGATTTGTTAATACTTTATAATTGTATTATTAGAGTTTTATCATAATCTAAGTTTCATACTATTTGCTTCTAATTAAAGTACCCTACCATGTCATGCCCCACACTATTATCTTGGAATATAACTGACAATTTTGATTCATCTAAGCTCTTAATTAATATAGGTCTTTCAAATCTAACTTATATATTAGTGCTTAGTATGTATAGTTATTAAGATTTCAATGTATTCTAATATTCTTCATTATAAATAGAATGTCAAGTGGTAAGTTAATATTCATATTGCATTACGATGGTGCATTTATAAAGGTGGAACATAGAGAATGAGGCATGTTAAGATATAACATATGCTGAGTTAAAAAATGGTTATTAAATCATCAAATTGGGATACCAATGTAGAGAAGATATTGATTAATTATCTACATCACAATGGTCTTATGTTTTTATCGATTCATATTAAAAGTAATGATGATATTCAATGGGTATTGGATTTATGTGGGGATATTACGTATGAAATATTTTTTGGTACATTGCTAGGGGAGATTTGTCCCAAGTCATCATGTTTATGAAGATAAATGAACAGTTCCTGTCCCCAACATAATAAATGAAATTGGCCAATTCGAAATTCTTAATCGAATAAGTTATTAGTTCACAAAGATAAAGGACTAGTTCCCACCCCTAACATCAATTTGGATGTGAAAGATTTTGACAGTCTCAACCTTGGTAATGATAATGACATTTACTTTCTATCAAAAGAAATAAATTATGTTGGAGAATGAGAAAGTGAGGGAAGTGAGGATCACATCTATAATGAGTCCATTAGAAATACGGAGAAGAGTTTGCATTGCAGTTCAAGCGGCCATATGTCTGGCAATTTTCCTTATTAGTTTGGTGAGAAGTGGTATGCTCCTGAATAGTTAGTCGAGAAGTTGATTTGCAACTCCGAGAATAATTTTTAGGAAGAGTTGCAGTCGTAGTTCAAGCGACCATATTCTTCGTCACATTCCTAACGGTTCAAGTGAAAAGTCAAATGCTCCCTTAAAGTCTGCTTACAAGTCAATTGTACAATTTATAACATGAGCCTGTTTGATTTTAATATGAATATTGGCCATGATTCTGTTAGAGAGATGTGCATTGGTCATGAGTTCTCTAATTGTGACCATTTATAGAAATTCTTTAGATAAATTTGTAATATACATCAACTTTACACTTCATCATATAAAGACAAATAAGGAGAAAGTAAATGTTCGTTGCAAAGCTAAGAAATACCCAAGGCATATTCATGCATCTATTATAGAAAGTTGCCTTCGACTCAAAGTCCGAACATACAATTTAGTGCACCATTGTTCAAAACGAATGTTCAATGCATCGCATCCACAAGCGTCAGTAAAGCTCATTACAAAGTATATTTTAGAGAAGTTCTATTAAATAACAATTTAAAGCCTACAAGAATAATAAATGACTACTAAAAGGAATTTGGAGTCACAACCAGCTATCGGAAGGCACATAAGGCAAAAGAAAAGGCACTCAGTATAGTCCATGATTCATATGAAGAGTCATTTCGAATACTTCCACAGTACTACTTTAAATCAAAAGCGATGAATCTAGAAAGTATTACTAATATTATAATTGATGATGAAAATAGTTTCAAAGATTTTATTTTGCACTGGGTCCGTGTATCCAATTTTTCATGTCATCTGTAAGGCCAGTGCTTGCGGTTGATAAATGTCATATTCGTGGTAAGTATTTAGGAATCTTATTCATTGCTATCACACTCGATGGAAACAACAAACTATTTCCTATTGCATTTTTCTTTGTGAAATCAGAGTGACATGATAATGGGAGTGGTTTTTTGCTAACTTGTCAGTGTCTCTTGGTCAAGCAAAGAGTTTAACTATTGTATCTGATAGAGAAAAGGGTTTCTTCCTTGCAGTTGAAAATGTTTTTCTATCTGCACATTATTGCTACTATTGTAAACATCTTGCAGAAAATATTGAATCAAAATTCATATCTAAAGAATGTGAATATGAAGCAAATGTGTAGGATATATGATCTATTAATCTTGACGCATACAATTGCATCAGTGGATTTAGTAAGCAACATTGGACCAATGCATTTATTGAAGAAATGCGTTATGATATGCTTACAAGCAATGTTGTTGAGTATACAATAGTACGTTGATAGACACGAGAACACTTTTCATTGTTAAGCAAGTTGAATAAATAAAATGCAAGTTGATGGATATTTTCGGAAAGAGATGCTCTGTCAAAAAATCATCATTCTGAATTAACACCACATGTGTAAAGGATATTTAACCAAGAATTAAAAGATGCTCATCATATATGGGTTCGAGTTGCAGGGCTAACAAAGTATAAAATTTAATTTGGAGAGCATATAGATGTTATTTACATTGATTAACGTACTTTCACATGTCATAAATGGCAAGTTCTTGGAATGTCATGTTCACATGCAATGGCCACACTTAGCAAGAGATCAATCGATCCATATTATAAAAGTTGGTGTAAAAAATCAAATTATATTGCTACTTATAATGAAGTCATTCATGTAACACACAATAACAAACGATGGTCGTATACAAGCAATAAAAAGCTTTTGCCATCATTAGCTTTCAAACAAAAGGAGAGGCCAAAGAAAAGTAGAATTCAAATTGAGAATCAATATCGAATACGTAATTACGTGTACAAATTTAAAAAAAAGGGACATAACAAGCAGAACTATCAAGATCCTCCTTTTAAAGAAGCCATTGTTAACCCAAATGTTCGAACTTCAAAAAATCCAAATGTTCAAATTTTCCAATGCATATTGACAAGTGCAATTTGATGTATATGATTATATATATTTTTTGTTTGTAAAGAAATCATTCTTTGTGGGAACGTATATATAGCACTCAATTATATGAATAGTTACTATTTTGTTGTTCTCATTTTCAGTTAAACATTCAATCAAGTTTGTAGCTTTACATTAGTTCAATCTTGTTTCAAAATCTACAAAATATATTATAACAAATAAAGCTCTCAGAACTATCACATAACTATTTTTGAAAACATATGACAAGCAACATTGACTTCGTTTATCTGTTATTGTTTGATGTTCCAGATAGAAGTACATGTAGTTGAGCTAGTTCTATATGTACTTAAGCCTAAAAAAGACTTACAGTTTCTATAGTAATTCAAGTAATGTTAATGTTGCTTTTTTGTATAAATAAATTTAAATGACGTCAACTTCTCTTAAATTTAATGTTATAGACAAGCAATGTACATTGCTTGTCTATAATGTTAAATTTAAGAGAAGTTGACTTCATTTAAATTTATTTATACAAAAAAGAAACGTTAACGTTACCTGAATTACTATACATTGCTTGTCTATAATGTTAAATTTAAAATACTTCGATGTCTCTTATTTAGAATACTAAAAAAAGATTCATTGTTCAGTATCTTATTCCCCTATAATACATTCATATAATCAACTGAAATCATAATAAAATACATCACAATTCATACCAACAATCAACATTTATAAATTCATAACATTAACTTTCTTTGTACATTCTTAAATACAATCCATACAAACAACCAACAGTACCAGCATCCTCACAATAACATACAAACAATCCACATTCCATAAAGTAAATATTGTTATTTATTATAGATTCAATGTTACAACAAATGAACTACATAAGTAATACAGTAAAATGACAATGTTGTTCTCACTCTCTCATTGGATCAATCTTTAACTTAGAACCGTTTTTTATCCAACTGATATATATATCTACGATAAGTTTACTCCGATAATATGTGATATCCCTAGAATTAAATGTTACTGCTATTGCTGTCGTTGCGCACAATGCCGAAAAAAATGCAATCGCAAATATAACGCAATTAAAACCGTTTGATTGACAGGATATGTCATCAACTATAATCTTTTGCTATTTTTTTTATCTCTGCACATCCTAAAAATTCGCAACATTCTTCAAAAAAATCTATTTGTTAAGGAAATACAACCCATGAGATGATGTAACGAAAACATTCATATAAAAAAATATGAACATTGATTACATCACTAATGAATTTTAATTTACAAAATAATTGAACAATTGAAATGTATCCAGGTTGGTCTCGAGGCTATTAAAAAACTCCCACAATTTCAAATTATTATAGCCCACTAAAAATGCAAAGTAGTCTCATGTCCATAACATAAAAATTATAGTCTTTAAATTCCTAATCTCAACCAACCTTTCTCCACCTCCAAAAAAACATATCTACAAAACTTTCCTTATTATCATGAGTAAACCATTCATGTCATCAAACACATCAAATAAGAAAGAATAATTCAATCAAGAAAACAAAACCAAAACAAAATGAGGGGATGTAAACTTACAAAAGTAGCTGGATCAAAAAAAATGTACATCCAAACATCGTTGTTTCTCTCCACTTCAAACTACCAATAAATAACGTTAGTGTCAAATCATTCCTTTATTTAAACGTATCTCTCATGGTTTAACCTCATAGTACACCGGGAGTTAGGCGTAGTAATTCTTTGAAGTGATAAACCCTAAGAAACGATCAAGAAGAGTGCATTCATCTTTGGTTAATTGAAACTTAAAACATTTGAGCCTTGGAAGAATACATCGAGTTAGCATCAGATATTTTTCTCCCTTTGTAGATGTTTGACTCTTTCAATTAAGATTTTGATGTCTAAAAAAGGAACATGTAAATAGGTAAACTAACTAGCACTTGGTACGTCAATTGGATAATTCAAAAAATCATCGATTGATAGATTTTTTGAGATGCAATCATTGTATGGAGAGATGCCGCTATAGTGGGACTATATAAAAGTCCTTCTTCCCCTTCATAAGTTAAGCGTTCTGTTGGAGGCTTAGTAACTTCAAAAGCCTATCATTTAATGGGCTGTTTCTTTTTTGCTTTTTCTTTTTTTTTTTTTTTTTTTTTTTTTTTTTTTTTTTTTTTTTTGTTTTAGCCTTCTCAAGAGAATTCTATTCATTCACATTTGGTAATAGAGATGCATAATATTCTTACAATTGATTGAGAACTCTTCGATTTTATCTTTTCATAATTAATAAATAAAGATAATAAGTGCATCTTTAAATGTGTATATTTTCTTTTGCGAACGAGCTTCTTACACATCAAATAGAACATTGCACTTCTTCGAACAAATCATATATCTTGAGATACTTTCCAAAAATTCAATAATATGTAAAAAAGAAAAGAAAACATCAAATATTATCTTCTTTTGCTAAAGAAGAATCAAAACAATTGAATTGATGACTTCAAAGTGAAATGTAAAATGTACAAATACATATATGAATATATAAGTTTCGTCAACTTGGACCCCTCATTCTTGAATCGTTTTCATTCATTTCCTTCTCCCTCTTTTTCTCTTTCTTCCTTTTTTTTTCTTCTTCCTCTATTTCAATCTCTTCTCTTTCTTCTTCCCTTTCTTTCTCTTCTCATTCTTTCTTATTATGCTCACTTATTGATTTTTTTGGAGTTGAATGGGGGAAATCATCTCTCCTTATTTATTGAATGATAAGGACACTATTAACTCGAAACTACTCTTGATATGCTTGGCTATGTCCTTTGGAATTATCTTTCTTTGAGTGCGTCATCACTAAGTCTCTCCTCCTATCCCATATCTCTTGAAGTTTAATGTTTAAATTTTTATAATTAAATGTCGTACACTCAACCCACTCTACACGAATTAGAAGGTAAATCGAAATAGGAATAACTTGTCTAAGGCTAAATTGTTTCATAACACGACCTGTGGGATGCCTTTCAACAATCCAATAATAACATAGGATAGTGCTTGATATAAACAAGCCACGATCATGCCTTGACACATGCTGTAAAAACTTTTTCCCATAATAGGCATAAAGTTGCCAAATAAAGTACATTTTAGAAGTGAAAATGTATGAGGATACCAACTAATAAATAACTAAAATGAATACATGGTAAATGAGTAAAGGTAGTTATTAGATTACCCTATCCTCAAAAAAATTGATTTCCTCTCTAATTAGTCTAAGAGATGTAACTTTGTGCATCCCTACAAGACATGACTACCATGTCTTGAACAAAGGGAATTGAATGTCTTTTGGATTTGGCAAAGGGCATCTTCCGATTGCCATTCTTAAATAAGCCAATATCTAAATAATTTATCAAATAGATTAGTTTACAATAGGTATAAAGGTATGTAACAATATGAAACAAGAGAATGATAATGTCTTTTAATTACCTATAACAATTAAATAGGACCTGAAAGGGTATGAATCACCATAATTTTTTTTTCTTGTTTTTGTTTTCCCATGATGACATCCACACCCAAATCAATATCCACATACATTGGATTCAAGTCATCTTCCCTTAGTAATGTCACTACGCTTGAAAGCATTTTGCACAAGTTTGTGACACATGATGGGCCCTACGTATAGGGTTTGAACTCTCTAAACAGTCTAATTACCCATAGTTGCCTCTTCGAACCATTAACATTCATTACTATTTGGCTAGAAAATAAGAAGAAAAAGTAGGCCATTGTCTTCAATATCTCATCCATTTTAACCTCAGGCCTGAAGTTGTCCTCCAACCATTTGAATTTTATGGTTACTCCAATTGTATCTCTGTTGGGCCTTAGAGTCATACCCAACAACTCCTCACATTTATGTCCAACCCTATGCTTAGAGAAAATGATGCCCCTTACAATGGGACCATCAATGAGCAATCCATTTAAGTATGCAACGTCTTCTAGAGTAATCGTTGTCATGTCAAAAGAGAGATGAAACGTGTTCATCTCCGGCGGCTATCTCTCCACTAAACCCATAACAAGAAAATGGTCAATCCTCATGTAATCTAGTCCACATTGAGCCACTGATTCTTTTTGCTAATCTAAAAAGGCCCATATTTCTCTATCCAAATTGGTATTTAAGATTCTATAAGTTCTGTGCTCAATTTCATTGCCAATTGCTCTACTAACATGATTGTCTTGTTCACAGAGCGAAGGTAATTCATTCCATGAAGATTTTGCAATCTTCGAGCTATTTTAGCCATCTGTAAACTTAGATAAATTCAAATAACACATAAGGCTAAATTACATGTAATTCACATCACAAGTCAATTTCATTTAGTACAATGAATGCAATTCAACACTAAACCTTAAACCCTAAACCCTAATAACATGTAATTAAATTCACTTTAATTTGGTTAGAATGGATAAATAACAAGTCATTCATTTCAATTTAATAAGGTAAAGATTTGGTATATCAATAATATGGCAATGTTTAAGCATTCAAAACAACATATTGTTGTTACTTCATCAAAGTGCAGTGTTTACAAAAGTATATGATATCGAAATGAAGTTGTTCCACAACATAATTCATTTATATATTATCAAACATTCAATATTCAACAAATTCACCATACATCAAAATACATGTCCATGAGATGTCCAAACAACAATGAATATACAAGATGAGTTGGATGAGAAGGTTAAACAAACAAAAAGTACATGGGAAGCCTAAACAACTAAGTATGTAAGAAAGCTCGGCAACTACATAAGTATATGCATGCAAAGGTTAAATGAAGAAAAAGTAAATACATCCACGTGTAGCTATATACAAAAAACCACAAAGATAAGTAGGAATTTACTAAAGAGGTTGGAAATGTGGAAATTTGAAAAAGACGAGGAGGTCAGTGACTATAGTAGAGAAAAAGACAGTAGCTGCAACTGGAAAGTCGCACAAAAATATGGGTCTGCAAATAGAAACTTCTCATTCCCTCAAATGATTTCTTTCAAACTTGAAAAGTTACTTTTAAGGGAACGTTAACATCTCTCTTTAATAACATATAAACTGAGCAACGTTAACATCTCTAAGGGGCGTTAATGTCACTATTTAGTAACATAAAAAAGAGCAACATTAATGTCTCTAAGGAACGTTAAAGTTGTTTTTCCGCTTGTTTCCAAAGTTTTAACCAAATTGCTACAACAAGATCAATCTAGTGCTGTCAGAACTAAAAGGTCTTCTTTGGTGTAGGACCTATCTATTGGATTTTTTGAGTTAAATATATATTAATTCATTTGTGTTCATGATAATTTACCAAAAATATTAATAAATTTATTATATTAAAAAATAGAATAAAATATCATCCTTACAACAGTTTTTCTTATATATCGAGTTTCCCCTAACTTAAGCTTAGCCATTGTCTAGAATAAGGTGACTCGGCTGAGTCAACGATCACATCAACTTTTTTTTTATAGGTAAAAAAAGGCGAAATTCCCACAGAAGTCTCAGCTTAATGTCTTATTATCATTAACTTCTTGTAGAATCAACTAAAATTCAAACTAATAATTCCATGCCTAACCTCTCTAATAGGTTGAATACCAATAAATAAAACAATATATGAATTCTAATGGAACCTTAGACTTCGTTTTTTTGCAAAAGAATTCTAAGAGTTCTTAGCTAAAGAGTTTTTCAAGTGCTATCCCCCACATGGAGTTCCAAGATCCTCATGACCCATCCATCATCATCATCATCATCATCAAAGCCTTATCCCAACCATGTTGGGGTCGGCTATATGAATCATGTTTCTCCATTCCGTTTTATTTTGAGCCAAATCCTTCGATAAGTTAAACTTCTTCAAATCTAAACCAATGACCTACATCCATGTTTTCTTCGGCCTACCCCTACCTCTTGAAGGGCCATCCACTTGTATAGCCAAACTTTTTCTCACCGGTGTCATTACTGGCCTACGCTCAACATGCCCAAACCATCTTAAACAGGTTTCTCTAATCTTATCCCCTATTGGTGTTACCCCTAAATGCTTTTAAAATTGCTCATTTCTAATTTTATCTTTCCTAGTTTTACCTTACATCCACCTAAGCATTCTCATTTCTGCTACATCCATCTTATGAATATGCGTCTTCTTAATTGGCCAACATTCTACTCCATATGTCATAGCTGGTTTAACCACTATCATATAAAATTTATCTTTCAATTCAGTTGGCATTCATCTGTCACAAAGCACTTCAAAAGCTAGTCTCCACTTCAGCCATCCAACTTTTATCCTATAATTTACATTTTCGTCAATCTCCCCATCCTTATTAATCATCGAGCCTAGGTACCGAAAACAATCTCTACGTGATATCTCATGGGTTTCAATTTTGATAGTGGTTTCAACACTCTGTTTATGTCCACTGAAGTTACAATCTATATATTCTGTCTTTGTATGATTTATTTTAAAACCTCTAGATTTTAATGTCTTCCGTCATCTCTCAAGTTTCGCATTTATACCATCTCTTGATTCATCCACCAATATTATATCATCTGCAAACAACATATACTATAGTACTTCTTCTTGAATATGCACAGTTAATTCATCCATAATTAATGCAAAGAGATAAGGGCTTAAGGTTAATCCCTGATGTAAACCTATAGTCACGGGGAATCCACCTGTTTCTCCACATATGGTTCTCACATTTGTTACTGCTCCTTCATACATATCCTTAAAATTTTCAATGTAACCTCTGGGGACATTCATTTTCTTTAAAATCTACCAAATTAAATTCCTTAATACCCTATCATGACCCATCCAACATTTTAAATTTTTTTAAAATGGTAAGGATTGGAATACTGAGTATTTTATAAGCTATTTGTGACTCCTCTCTGATGGGTTGAGATTTAGAATAGTATGTATGAAATATAGTATTTTAAAATGCAAAGGAGACAATCATCATATCAACATAAAAAATTGCTTGCACTAGAAATTCATGCCAGAAGTACCTCTACGGCAACGTCTGGAAAAAGGTTAGGAATTCAAAGATCTACGAAGTCCACACTATATCTAGAAGTTAGACCCTCGTATGACTTAACCTGTAAATAGCTTAAACTCCTTGGATCTTGTTTTAAACTCCAAACATATATATTGAGTCATCTTACAGATGTCCTCATCTTTGCCCATTTGTCTCCAAGTTGCATGCAAGAAGAACTCTAGGAAAGCCACGTTCTCTCTCTCTTCTCTTCACTTCTCTTGCTCGATTGAGGATTTGGATTCCTTGTTTTGATTTGGTTCTTCCCCCTCCTCTCATCTCTGTCTGTGGCTTTGGTAAGTGGGTTCTCTCCAAATCTCTTTCTTCTTCATCTCCAATTGCACCTTTCTTTCTCTATGCAGTGTCTACATCTCATGCATGGTTTATTTCTTTGATTTGTCTTGATTTTAGTTGATTTGGAGCTTGATTCAGTGGATTTTCAGAGTTTGAGGCAAGTATAAGTACAGGCTTTGATAACACATATAAGTGTTTTGTTTGATTGCTTTGATTCTCTCTTATTCTTTGTATAGAATGTTTTACAGCCAATTTTTGTGAATTTGGAACCTCTGTAATTTGTTTGGAGACGTTTCTGTACCAAATTTCAGTTTCTGTACTCAGCCCGAATTCGTGTTCTGTATTGTACGGCTAAGCCGTAAGTTTCTACGGCTCAACCTCCAGAGACTTGCAATTTCACTTTTGTTCTACGGCTAGGCTACGGCTGAGCCGTAAATTGTCCTACGGCTGAGCCGTAAGCTAGCCGTGACCCAACCGTAACCCAGCCGTGAATTAAATCTCTGATCAGTCGAAACTTTCCCGATACAGCACTCCTACGGTGTGGCTACGGCTAAGCCGTGGAATGCTACGGCTAAGCCGTGGATTGGTCTACGGCTAAGCCGTACACTGACTGTAGCTCAGCCGAAAAAGGTATCAGATCAGAGGTGGGTGATGACCAGTTTAGCTGTGTTTTGAATGGAACCAAGGTGAAGCCGTAGTGCATATTACGACGAGCGCGTAAGATGTCTTCGGCGCAACCATAGGTCCCTCATGGCTAAACCGTTAGGCATGGCAATTCTGAAATATAACTTAGGATAATGGTGAGACTTGTAGGGCTCAAATACAGGTTAACTACCCATGTAAACCGGCCCAATGGATTCTTTGGATCGCATGAAGAGTTTGTTAGGCTGTGACTTATTCATGTGAGCGTTGATCACTGTTAAGCACCTTCCCATGGGTGTTGGTTTAAGGGACTTCGGTGCACGTGAGGATTTCATTGCAACACTTTGATGGCAACGGTGCATTGAATAACTTAAAACTACATCAACATGCACGGTTAGTGACAGTGAACAACTAGATTAGGATTGGTTTGTAATAAACCTTGACTCCGTACTAATCTGAGATGCATTGCATATTGTTTACAGCTTTGCCCTTTGTTCTGCCAACCTATGTTTATGCATTCCGCAGTCACTTTGCTTTCGTTCTGTATATCTGTTTTATTCTTCGTTCTGCACTACGCTTTGATCTATGCTGTGCTTTGACTTAATCTATGTTCTGATCTGTATTTTGGCTATGCTTTGTATATTTCAGGCTTTGTATATTTTGGGTATTCCCTGGTGGCTCTGCCCAGAGGTTAATACGTGAGGATAAGATCCGGTCCTTGTCATCGGTGAGTCCAAAGCGGATAATCTCCCTTTCTATGGATTTGATTTGATTGGTATTAGTCTGGCTCTACTCAGCCTCAGCCCTAGGATGCCCGACGGGGTTACCTCTGGCTTAGATCTCTATATCTCTGTATAACTGCAGTGTCGCTTTGTCTTGGGACCCCGGAACCCAGGAAACCGAGACCCACTTGTACCCTGGCCCGGTCAGTGGTGTTCTCCTCTGCTCTGCTTTGCTCTGCTCTCTATTGGAGAGAATATAGTTAACGTAGTAGCCACTTAGTTCAGTATTTCTATACTTTGATCCCCTTATCATGCTTTAATTCTATGCACGATTTGCTTAGCATACTAAGATGAAACTCTGAAATTACTAAATTGTCCTTATTCTATTTGATACTATAAGTGTTTCATCCCTGTTACTTGTATTTGCTGGATCGTTGTATTCATTTGTATTGTCTGTGGTGTTGCAGGCTCAGATCCCTTGCCCAGCTCCCCGGCGGTCGAGGAGGCTGCAGGGCCGAGTGTAGAGGCACCCTCCGGTTTGGCAGAGTGGGCCTGATCACCTCTGCCGAGTGCGTGCATGCATATCAGTGGCCTTCTGTTTTGAGTTTTGGTTTTTGAGATTTTGTATTTTGACACTTTGGCACTTTGGACTTTGTACTCTGTATAATTGTACATCTTTATTTTGTCGTGTACTCAGACTTGTAATTATCTTTGCCCTTTTTCCGTTCGGCATTCGTTTTTGGCTTCCGCTCTTTTCCTTTGTTGCTTGCTATGATATATACAGCTTCCGCGTACGCTTAGTTCGCACGTGTTAGATCCCTTGTGTGTGTGCATCTGGACTGGGTTTGGATGTACGTGCACGGGAGTATGTGTGTCACCGGTTTAGTTTTTCGCTAACCCCGATTTCTGGGCTCGGGTCGTGACAGCTAGAATGGTTAGATTCGTTATGACATGCTTTAGGCCCATTTAATGGACATCCCTATGGGCCTGTCTGGTGCCGATGAAACAGGATGGGTCTAACAGATCTATCCATAAAGGCCAAACTATTAGCCCAATAAAACCCACCCCAATCTAACATTTCTAATTGACACGTGTATATTGTAATACCCTATCCCATATAGCTTATAAATGAAATCTGAATTTAGTATCCATATGCTCCAACACTAATAAATGAATTGACACATTTACTCGGGTGTTTACATATATTAAATATATCCATTGGTCTAGCCTATCAAATAATAAATCATTTTCCATCTCTCCTTAATTTTTTTTCTATTATATGAGAGATTATTTCATAGTCATTTATGAATATTGACCTTTATTTCTTCGATTTTACCCATTTTTAGAAATATCTTTATTAATATTTTTTTAATTTTAGGCATATCGAGGAAGGGCTTACCTTTCTTTTTGGGGAGGTCAAACCTTTCTTTTTGGGGAGGTCAAAGATGTTGGAAAACCCTCCAAATCTTATGGGAAATTTAAACGGTTTTTCAGATTGGCCTCTTCATGTGGTGGTGTTTTTTTGTTTTCTTTTACCATAGTGGATCCCCCAAAGCAAATTTTTTGATTCTGCCAGTGGATCTAAATGTGATCCCTGAAATACAATAAGATGGGATTGGACATGCTTCAACCCAGTCTAACCCAACCCGTACCATCCTCTATCATTAGAAAATCTTCCCAGAATTTAAATAATCAAATTAGAAATTAAATAAACTTTTGATTAGAGATTTTGGCTAAAATCTAATCGGTATTTTAAGTCTTTTTGCGCGCGCGCGTGTGTAAAGTAAGGGTGTGTTAAAGAACATCCAAAAATGTCATATTTCATTGAAGTCCACTTGCATGATGACAATCGTCGGAGACACAATAATAAAAGGTTTGGACCAAGGTGAGGAAATACAAAATATCATGTGCTATGATTATTTGAGTGTTGGCTAATTCATGAGTTCGACAAAACTCAGTGTCCATTGAATTGTAATTTTGTATTTCTTTTATAATGGACTGTAATTTTTGTTGTCGAAAGTTTTGACAGCGAAGAAAATGCAGCAATTAGTGAAGAAATATACCCGAGACAGACTACCTACCCGCTCAAGCGAGCAACCCCGGTCAACTACGGGGTGCAAAAATCGGCCAAGCAGAAAGAAGGCTCACTCAAGCAAATCACTTACCCGCTCGAGAGGATGATGAGGAAAAATCCAAATTTTCTGCGAAAATTGCTTTCCTCTTGTGCCAAGACTACCTGTTTTAGCTATACATTAACTCTAACCCTAAGGCATGAATTGGGAGATATTTAAATGGTTTATCTCTCAACCCCTTAGGTAACACATCTCCATATTCTAAATTTAGAAAATCTTTTGGAGATCCTTTTCTTCTCTAGAATAGCCATTAGAGAGTTAGACTGAAAATCTAAGCTTTTAGAGACTTGTGCTTCTATTTCTATAGAAGATTTATTCACCTTGCGAGTTCAAAGTATGTTGATTCAAGCACAAGGAATAGGAGGAATGGTGAATGGCATGGTTATGTGCAAATGATAGTACTACTGTCCTTAGGTTGTGGCAAACTAGGGAAGGTTTATGAGTGTCTTGTAACTGTTCAATTTTAGTGCTTGGTTTTTGTTAATTCGGGTGATATGACTCATGCTTTTTTTAATCGTGTTGGGTTTCCATGTAAAAAATCGTATGCTATTCTTCTTGTTGTTGATTAATTTACAGTTCCTTTTATATTTTCGCCATTATTAGTTGGAATATACTCTAGAAATCAGATTGGGACCTTAAACACTTCATCGTTAGATGTTCTAAAAAGCCCTCATCATGCTTATCATATGATCGAGTCCTTTATTTAAACTTGTCAAACTTTAATTCTTATGCACTATAGACATTGAATGGTGACTGATATCTTGAACTATTTGAAATTAGGATCAATATCAATTTAAAGATGGTTGGTGTGTGAATGGGTTGGATTGATTAAGGCTGGGCCCTATTATCCAAACATGAAAGAGGTGCTGAAAATGTGGGTTAATCCAGAGAAACTCCTGTGTCTCTGTACTTCCTGTACAAACGAAAATGTGGGTTAATCCAGAGAATTCCTCTGTCTCTGTGCTTTCTGTACAGACGAATTCAAGAGCTAAAACCATTGGCTTAATAGCAGACCAAAGGATGCGATGGAATTGAGATTATATGAGTAAAACCGCACGATCAAATCAAGTCCCCTACGTCACCATGGAGCAGCTTGCCGAAGCTACACACAAGATGACATGGACTCACCTTGTGGGCACCCATGTAGATTCCATGTCAACATGAATGCAAGGAATTGGTTATTCTTGTAGTGGGAACAACCACGAGAAAGTTCTGTGGCCTTTGTACATGGGCTGGGCTTGCAGGACCTACCTAGAAGCAGCCCACTGTTAGGTTGATACGGAATGGACGGAGATGTGCATGATGTTCTGCCTCATTTAAACTACGATCGGCGCAACCTGTGAAAGCAGCCCAAATAAAAAGCCCAGTGCAGCCCAACATTTCCCCTTTCTTCATAGACATGAACTTTTTATAGCTATTAATGGACCTTGTTTCTTCGGTTTTAGCCATATTTTGGAATACATTCTTACAAATTATAGGTATTCAATTTTATATGTTATTACTAGGCTTTTACTTCAGCCCTTTAATGAGGGGGAAGGCCGTGTTTAGCGTAGCCCACAAAAGTAGGGGCTTTTCTTCTTGTCCTATAGCCTAAGAGTAGAGTAAGGCCTATTTTTAAAATGCTCACCACCTTAAAGGCTGAGTTAAAGCTTGACCCAGCTCAGTGAAGCCCTACCCCATTGTTCATTAATATATATATATATATATATCGATAGAGGAAATATTCAAATAAGAACTAGTTCTCATAGCTTCTATGAGAACTATTGTTGGGGTCCACCTAGTTATCCATCCAAATCTTGCACAAATAAGAAACCCCCTAATAGTCATTGATCAGAAGATTTGGCACCCATTCTAACTAGATTTGACTGATGGATGGAAGGTTGAAATTTTTTTTTTAATATAAAGCCATTAAAATTGTGGGTTATGGATGAAGAGGTTAGGGGCATAGGATTGGGGTTAAATTTGATACTAATAGTGGTCCTACATATATCTTTCCATTCCCCCTAGTCCCATCCCCAGATGGGATTCACAAGTGGGCCCATAAACAGTTCTCACGACGACTTTATAAAAACAATTCTACCACAACAAAGCCTATATATATAATATTTATTTATGTCAATAATAGAGACAACTTTCTACCATTTTACCCAAAAAAAAAAAAAAACACACAGACACACACACACAAACTTTCTAGCTATCTAAACTTGTGCAATTTCTTGAATCATTAAATTCTATGTAAGTGAAGATCACTTGAGCCAGGGACAAACCCACGTAATTAAACTGAGGGAGAAAGGGGGCGGGCGCAGGTTTGTTTTGAATATTGGGGGAAGGGGCAAATGAAAAACATATATATTAATCCCTAGAATTTGGAGGGGAATCATAAAATTTTAAGCTTCTTTCGAGGTGGGGGATTGTTTTAAATATTGGGGAAAGGCAAATGAAAAATATATATCATCATCATCGTCAAAGCTTTATCCCAACTATGTTGAGGTTGGCTACATGAATTATGTTTCTCAAATAAAATATATATATATATATATATCCCCGAGAATTTGCAAGGGAATTCTTAAAATTTTAAGCTTCTTTCAGGTATAGCTGGGGGCTTTAGCACCTATACCCTTGTACTTGGGTCCAACCCTAATTAGAGCCCATAATTCAATAATCCAAATGAGTAGAAACTGCAGGTCCAATGCCGCATAATAGATCGGGGATGCGCTAAAGATATAAAATAAATAAATAAATATTAAAAGACAGTCACTTTTCAAGTCTTGGATATAGAATTAATTCTCATATTCGCAGATGATTACTATTCTGATATACTGGAATTTGAAAGGAAAATGTAATTGAAGCTTTATCTTTTGACCTTTAGGATTTACCTCTACTCTAAGGTAATTGGAGCTTAACCTTTATTTTATAAAAATAGAAAATAAAAAAGGAATCAGTATCTTCTAGATTCATGTCTTGTAAGTGGCAAGCTAGTCTTTTCCAAGAAAAATATGCTAGCCTTGCTAGCTTCTTCTTGCTTTCCATTTGGCTATTGATCCAATCCAATCCTCTTATCCTCCTCACTGTGATAGTTATGCAATTCACACAATGTTGATCAATAGAATAGTTCATTTTGGACTGAATCATTTGTTGCAGCGACTCCCTTTCAGTTGAGGCTCAACAATTCTCATAAAATGAAACTTGATCGAGGACCTTCAGTGGCTATACTCAACCTGGTTACCTCACACACGATAGGTGCAGTTGATAGATTCACATTAATAAAAAAACCAAAACAAAAATGGTGGAGTCAATTACTATGCCCTTGGCACAAGACAATGGGGCTCACACTTCATAAGGAGAAGACATCGACTGCTGTTGCAAGAAGACAAGATAGATTATCACAGGTGGTCCCCAGCTCATAGTGGTCACATTTCTGTGATCGAGTTATGACATTGTCAAGTGTACATTTAAAACAGATCAACTGTGTTCAGTATATGATTCCCCTGTATGATGTAATTCCTATATATATATATATATATATCAGCTGAAGCTCTTGTAATCAATTCATTGAACTGAGTCTAATGAAGAGAAGCTCTCTGAGTTCTGCAGATATTTTTCTCCTTGCTCTTCTTCTAGTTCTTCTTGATTCTCATCTTATCAAAACTTTGGATAAATTGGTGTTTTGTGCTTTCATTTGCTATAATTGGCAGAAAGAAATAGAAGAATTTTTAGAAATCAGCCGAAGCCAATTTCTCTCCTAGTTAAAGAGATTGTAAAGACATCACACAAGGAGGGTAGACGGGTTCCCCTTTATAAGCAAAAAAAAGAAAGGTGACTGTGAAGACTGTTCAGACAAGAATTCTTTATTTAAAACCCAAAGTTCCTAACAACATCTCAAGTCATTGGAATCTGCCACCCTACATCCCAAGTGTGAGGTCTCATCTAATCCCTTGTATTCCAAAGTATATGCGCCTCTCTATTTGTCTTGTGCAACACCCACTAGTTGATATTTTATGGGCCGATGTTTACCAGCCAAGCATAGCAGCAATCGAACCAACTTTGGATTACTACTTAGGCGTCCATCACCTGCTCCATCTTATTCCTGATCTGACCCCTACCATCTGCATTTAAGTTGGCAAAGCTTTTGTGTTTGGTGTTAAAGGCAACCACAATTTTCACGTTGTAAGGAAAGATTTAAAGGCAAAAATCTTGAAGTCTACACTAGCAGATTTACTCACATACAATTTCTTGACTTAGAGCATGCTACTCTTTAAGTTCAGTCAGAAACTTTGTCAAGGAAGAACAATTCCAGGCCATCTTACTGTTGTTGAAGTTGAGCTTTTATTTCCTTCATTATAGTTTACTTGATACCTGGGCTGTGGGCTTTCTATTTTGTGACAGTTGTTTATTAACTAGATACCGGGCTATTGGTTTTGTCTTCTGCTTAGTGGGGTATGCCCCACTTGTGAACTTTCCATTCTGGGATAGTCCCTTCCTGTAAATTAATCTTTTTGTGTAAAAAAAGGAAGACTTACTTAATGTTCCAAAATAAATAAGTAAATAAATAAAGCTTTTTGCCCTCTCCCTTGAGTGTAGGTAAAGACCTAATAATTTAGGCTCCCCAGGACATCCAAGGCTTTTGCTCAACCAAAGGCCTCGCACGCATTTGTGAGGGTTAATAAGGGCTTACGCTGGCTTGGCTCCTTGATAGCCCTAGTTAATAGTGATGACATCTAAATCGCATGCAATCACATAAAAAAATGACTTAAGAATAGGCCGGACATGGTCTGTTGGATTCAGATCATACTAATTAAGCTTGACCCATTTACTATGTTCATCGGCATATGATCCAATGAAAATCCAAGGTCCTGTCTAGATCTTTTGACCTCAGTCATCAGTTTTCTATAAATCTAATTATATTTAACTTTGCTTATACATAGTTGGATGTACCTAAGAATAAAACTACAATTTACCCGTTAACAAAACAAAAAACTGCCACTCACAAGCAACTCAGATTATCCAAATGCATGATGAAGGTGGAAAAATAAAATAATGTTCTCGTCATCAACACAATGAATGAACGACTTTGACAGGATCCAATGTCGACTGGCCAAATGTCAAAAACACACTAACTAGTTGGCACAAATCAAGGAAGCCCATCTCTGCACAAATCAAGGAAGCCCATCTCTTCTAGACTGCAAGATGCAAGAGAAAATCTTAATAGGATCCAATGCCTGCTTGCCAATTCGAATGTCGATCATAAGACAGTTGCTGCTGAACGGCTAGCAAAGAATCATCTCCATAACTGCCTCCTGATTGAAGAAAGCATAATGAATCACAGGTCAAGAGATTAAAATCTGAACTTAGCTGAAACACTAAGTATTTCTATTCAATTGTCCAATAGGAGAGGGAACAACATTTCTTCTTTTTTTTTTTTAAGAACATCTTCTATTGTTGATTCTGATGGGGTTTCTCACTCTAATTCCTCAATTATTGAGTCCATGTTTGTCGACCACTTCAGATCAACTCTTGCTCTGATGTTGTAAATCATACTGTTGCATAGAATCTTTCTCAATTTAGAGTAACAAAAAAGCTAGACCAACGGAAGTTGTTGAATTGTTCAAGCGTGTTGAAGATTTTGAAATTCAAGTAGTCGTGAAAAACTTATATCCTTATAAAGCTCGCGGGCCTAATGGGTTTAATGCCCCCTTCTTTAAATCTGTTGGCCTATTGTTGGGAACGACATTACCTCAACCATCAAGTGACTTCTTCGTCAGTGGTACCCTTCTAAAGCAGGTAAAGAACTCTTAATAGTTTTGATTCCGAAGACTGAGAATCTTAAAACCCCTGCTGATTATCGTCCCAGAGAACTATAGTTTTGACTCCAAAGACTGAGAATCTTAAAACCCCTGGGATGATCTGCTGATCATCATCCCATTTCTCTAACTAATGAACTATTGCGGTCAGAAATTGAATCTACATGATCAGGGGTGATCACTATTTCAAATGACTGCACAAGAAGACACAGAACAGGAAGGATACGTTCTAAATGAAATTTCATTCTCATTCTGACTATATTACAGAGGGTTCTGTCTCGATGACATGCAAGTCCAGGTTGTTTTCATTTCTCTTTTGTTTTATAGATTTCAGGTGACATCCTGAGTCCCACAACGACTATAGAGAGGAAAGTGATTGGGATTATATGTAGAGCTTACACTTTTATCTTGCATAAGACCTTGTGCCTGGAAACTTGTCTTGCTAGTGTATTTGCTTGCATTAACAGTTGGATAGGACAATATCATTCAGAGAAACATGCATGTATATAGGGTGGGCCCTAAGAGAGGCATGCTTGAACTGTTCTTCAAGTATCGGGTAACCAGGAGGCATTCTTCAAGTGCCCAACCAACATTGCACATGATTCCTACGGTCAGCTGGGGGGAATAATGACGCGGTTAGCCCGGTCAGAAAAATGATATGTCAACACGAACTTTATAAGTTCATCTCAAGAATTATTTCAAATAGGATGAAAAAAGATCATAGATAAGATCATAAACCCATCTTAGTCTACTTTTATTCTAGGTTGATCAATTCTGACAACATTCTTGTATGCCATGATCTAGTCAGGAGATTTCATCTTAACAAAGGATGTTTGAACCAGTGCCTCAGAATTTATCTTAGCAAAGACTTCAATTTTGTGCAGTGGAGTTTCATTGAGAAGGGAGTGCCAGCAATTAACTTTCCTCAAGCCTTTATCAATCATGCAATGTATTAGACATCCATCCCTCTCAGTCCTGGTTGACGGATGATCTTGTAGCTTCTTCCAGAGCACTAGAGGACTGAGACAAGGATGCCCCTTATCTCCTTAACTCTTCAACATAACCATGGAATTCTTATCCACTTCATCGATATGAAGTGAGATGAATGGGCTGATCCCATCTCATTATTTTAGAGGAAGAAGCATAATATCTCATCTCCTCTTTGCTGATGACGTCATGATTTTTTCCATGGCTAATCCCTTTGTGGCTACCAATATCAAAAAGCTTTTAGATAAAATGAATGAGTATGCTGGTTTGGGTGTGAACTATGCTAAAAGCTCCTTTTTTTCCCACTACAAACTACAAATCAAAAAGTCAATATGTTCAACCCCTACAGTTTAAGGAAAAAAAAAATCTCCCTTTGCTTCACTTGGGGCTGCTTCTTTTCTCCTCAAGAATTCAAAGGGAGGATTGTAAGCCAATTATTGAGAAGATGAGGCAAAGGTTGTCTGGTTGGCAAGCTAAATTCCTATCTTTCACTGGTAGACTAGAATTGATCAAATCAAGTACCTATCTTCTTTACATATCTATTGGGCTTCCAATTTTATTCTGCCTAAGTATTCCATTTATATATTGGAAACACATATTATGAACTTCTGGGGGGCTACTTTAATGAGGAAAGGCATCTCACTACTGCCGCTTGGAACTCTATTTGTAGACCTCTAGCTAAGGGGTGGGTTGGGAATCAAGTTAGTTAAAGACATTGCTGAAGCCACTATAACGAAGCAGGTGTGGGCAATCACCAAAAAGAAGCAATCCATTTGGATCAAGTGGGCTCACAACAAATACATAAGAGGAAGAAATTTTTGGGAGCTAAAAATTCTAGCTGATTGTTGATGGGGGTGGAGAGGAATCCTCAATCGAAGGTTGGCAACTATCAAACACGTCTTGCATCCCATTGGAAATGGAAGATCAACCTCCTTTTGGTTTGATCCCTGGCTGCCATGAGGTAGGCTTGTGGACTCATTTGGGGTTAGAATTAATGGATGATGCAGGCCTTGGTAGTGATCTGAGGGTTAGTGAGATTATTCAAAATGCGTCCTAGGGTATTCCACAACAAATCTCAAATAATTTAAGGAATATTGCTCATCTTATACAAAGTTGCACCAAACCCTCCATTGATTTTGATTTTGAAGATATTTGGAGCTATACAGATTTTGGAGAATTTTCTCATAAATTCATAATTAAAGCAACCAATAATAGCCTTCCAGATGTTCCTTGGAGTAGCCACATTTGGTTCAAAGGCCGGATAAACAAGCATTCCACTTATGAGTGGTTGGCGTTTCTCAATGCATATGGTTTGAAAACAAAATCAATCCATATTTCCAGAGCGATTATTAGTGACACTAACCATTTACTTTGTAGCAATTTTGTATAGAACATATTACATCTTTTCATTAATTGTAGTTACACTTGTTCCATCCGGAGCTCCATCTACTCCAAATTTGGCCTGCAAAGTGGAGGCTTTGGGTCCTGATGTGAATTTTGATTCAATCTGCAAGAGGCAGTGGCAAATACAAGTTGAACCCAATGCGACTAAACTAATTAATTAAAAATCTAACTTTTTCTTTTAAAAATAATAATTAAAGAAAGATGAATGATGTGAAAAAGAAGTTAAAATAAAGTGCAAAGAATAATAATGATGACCAAAAAAAAAAAAAAACAAATCAAAATGCCATGAATCCATTCAATAAACTACTCCATCAATTCATGCAATTAATAAAATAGAATTGTCTCAAAAATACTTTAGATTAGAAACAAGTCAATGTTTCTGATCTAGATTATTCCTATCACTAAGCATAAGTTTTTCGCAACTAATCTATGGCTAAAAACCTTCTTCACCTTCTAAAATTATGAATTTATCTAAACATCACATATCAATCAAATATAGATTATCAAAGAAGCTAATCTAATCATAACCTATTAAGAGAGCATACGTGATTAAACACTACAAGAAAATTCACTTTTGCCAACACACAACAAAACGTTGGAAAAAATCAATAAATGTTGGCAACATACTTTACCAACCCAAAAAAATGTGTTGGAAAGGTGTTGGTAAAAGTATATGGGGAGTGCCTTTTGCCAACACAAACAAAAAATGTTGGCAAACTTTGATCTTTACCAACATAAAATAGTATTGGCAAAATTAGATATAACATGTTGGCAAAGCAACTTTTTCCAACACAAATTAAAAATGTTGGCAAACGTTGATCTCTACCAACATAAACGGGTGTTGAGAAAACTAGGAAAATATGTTAGTAAATAAACTTTTGCCAACACAAACAAAAAATGTTGGCGAATTTTGATCTTTACCAATGCAAAACGGTGTTGGCAAAATTAGATATAACATGTTGGCAAAGCAACTTTTGCCAACACAAATTAAAAATGTTGGCAAACGTTGATCTCTACCAACATAAACGAGTGTTGAGGAAAGTAGGAAAATAGATTAGTAAATAAACTTTTGCAAAGGTTGTCGAAGTCTCAAAGACAAATTATTAAACATATTAAGTATGTATAGAGACAATTGAACTATTAAGTTAAATCATATATAAAGAATAAGAGAAAGCTTACTTAACTTCATCCGACACCCTACTCAAGAAAATTACTTCCCCATAGAAAATGAACTTTTGAACTCTATTAAAGCTTCTATGATAATTACAATGATATTCTCATATTTTCTCTCTTATAATCCTAGTTTCTAGAATAGGGATCCAAAATACCGGATTAATTTTCTATTTTTTCCTACACTAAAGAGAACAGAGCGGAAAGGAGAAACAGGAGAGAGGAGGAAGAAATTTCTCCATTGGAGGGGATGATTTAGACATTCACAATGGTGTGGCTTTTAAAATAATGGCAGCCCTTATCTTCTCATTCTTTCCAAAGATCAAGATGCACCATCAAACTGAGGGAGATAAGTCCCACACGTTGTTAGTAAGCCATGTAGCATTTGGCTCCTTTTAAACACCTTATCACAAGAGATGTGAGACACAAAATATGTCATCTTTGCTTTCAGCCCCACCTTTGATGGATTTTAATCTATATAATATGCCCTTGGATGAGTCTTTAATGTGCTTGAATTAGAGAAAGATGGACCCCACTTTTATCATGGCCATGTACTACATATAGTTGCATTGTTGAGAACATCCATTAGTCCTAAATCCATGTAGGACTTTAATTTCTTTAGGATGCAAGCTCTGTCTTCATACAACTCGTCACTTTGAGAGAGATAATTAAGATCGGCATCATCTAAAATCCATAGGATAATTAAGATCGGCATCATCTAAAATCCATGATCAAGAGAAGTGAATGTCCCATACATGTCGGATTTATCCAAAAGACTAGCTCTTCCTTGTTTGAATAGAACTCCCCTATTCACTTGGATTTTTTGAAAGACAACGAGATAATTCGGTTGCACGACTTTGACTGAATCCCAAGTGGATATGGTCATCCAAGCCTATGTGGGGGACACATCAATTTATCTTGAAGCTTCTTTAGTCATGCAAGGGATAATTTGTGGTGTGTAGACACCGCGCCCCCCCCCCCCCCCCCCCCCCCCCCCCCCCCCGACAACAAAAAAGGCATTTCATATGAGTGAGCTTCGAAGTGGGTCCCATTACCACGTCTTGACTATTCTCTAGGTCCATCCTATAGCTTCTGCAGGTCCTACATTTCCTGCACATTCTAATTAAACTCATCAAATACAAAAGAGCATGAAAAATTGAAAAAATTCTAAGTTAATGCATAAAATATATGAAAAATATAAAAATTTAAATTCCTAGGTGAAAGTGCATGAAATGATAAAATTGAATGAATAATGATGCAATTCACATAATTAAACTCCTAATTCATCCTCAAATGATGTGTAAATGTGCAAATTCATGAACTTAACACAAACCCCAACTAATATTTTGCTAATCCCTTAGCAAAAGTTGTAAACGAAAAGTTTAAAATTCTTTGAGCTACTCTAAGAAAACAAGTAAAAATAAATAAATAAAAGTAAAACCACTTTTGCTATATTCTCGATTACATTTAGCATATGCAATAAGCCTTTAAACCCCTACCTTCCCCCTTATAAATGAGTTGTACCTCATAAGGGTTTATGTGAATCTATCCCCAAATTTCTTTTTCAAAAGCAACAAAGGTAAAAGAAATTTTCAAAAGAAAATCCACTTCTATCAAATACTTTTAAAATCCAAAATGATTGAAAATGTAGGCTTTTCAAAATCTAGTCCACTATTCTATTTTCAAAAACCTTCTCAAATTCATATTAAGACTTCTTTGCACAGTGAAAAATGCATACTTCACTACTAGTTTCAAATATTCCACAATAATGCCACTTAAACAAAATTTTCTTTTAAACAGTCCGATCCCCCAAAAATCCAACCAAAATAAATTTTGTATTCTCAAGGCTCCATGACTGCTTCACACTGTTATTAAGGGCCGAAAAACTTCCTCATTTCTCTCTCTCTCTCTCTCTCTCTCTCTCTCTCTCTCTCTCTTTCTCTCTCTCTTTCACACACACACATCTTTTTAATTACATGTGACTGAGCAATGCTTAGGTCCCATAAGCTTTCGAATTAACACATGTAACAAGCGTTAGGCCAATGTGCAGTTGTTTACACTGACCAAGGTAAAGATGACACTTAGTTCCTTCCCACGCTATGTTTTCATGCAATTGTTTGGAACATATGGAGAGAGAGATGCAATAAACACTTTAGTGGCTCCACCAAATCTTACCAAGCTGTTTTGTTGAATATCTTATCTCAAGTGAAGAGTAGAGTTATTTACTTGAATCTAGACATTTTAGACCAGCTAGCTGCTGCATGGAACCTTCCAAGGCCTGTTCCCTGCAAAATCTACTCTAAAGTAACAGTGCACAGTGAAGAATGGAATATCTTTATTTCTATTCATAAAGAGTTCTGTGTGGGTTTTCTCATATATCACACCCAACAGATTTCATGGGCAAGATCTGTCATTCATGATGACAAGCTTGTTGTTGTTTGCGCCATCATTCAAGAAGCTTCATCTCCCTCAGACAACTTGCGAATTGCTGTTGAATGCAAGGCCATCCATTAAGCCATGATCAACCCAGGCAAATCCCCTTAGTGATATCGCTTTAGTGCAAAGAAGCTGGCTGCTAAATTATTTGTAATTAATGCCACTGTTATTTGCCCTTCTTCACGTCTAACCGATGGACGAATGCTGCCATGAAAATGCAAAATCCAGTTGAGTGGTCTATCCTACTAATGGAAATCTGTTGCCTCGAATAGTTTAGTGGTGTTTCTTTTTGGGTTTCTAAGCTCACCCAGTTGGCAAGTTTTTATTTTATTTTTATTGACCCTGTATGAGGGTCTTTTTCTTGTGTTGGGCTCCTTCCTGGTTGTGCTTCTTTTAGGAAGCGCAAGACAAGCCTTCATCAACTCTTTTGTACACTTTACATTCTTTTGGAAATATACAGTGTACACTTATGTGGGTCTTTTTCTTGTCTTGGACTCATTCTTTTTGTACATTTATCCTTTCCCCACCAAAAAAAAAAAAAAAATCTTTGACAACTTTGGGCCTCCTCGTATGAAGTACAAGGGGAAGATAAGGCGTAAATGGGTCAGGTTGAGGTGATTTATATTGCGAGGCCCAACCGGTATCCAACCTGTTTATCAATAGGTGGCTCACCCCAAGCTGGCATCGACATGGTAAACCCCATTAGACCTAGGTGCCAACTTTAGCAATGGCTTAAGTTGCTGATTTCAATAGGGCCCTGACCATCAAACCGTTTAATTTCAAGCAAGTTTTTCTTCTTCTGTGAACGATCTATGTGAACTGATGAACGCCTGCTTGAGTTCACGTTGGGTTAGGTGGGTCGTTGAGCAGGTCAGGTTTGGACACACCTATGCTTGAACTGTATGTAAACAGACTGAGGTAGCCCACAATCTACTGGAGTTTAGCTCTAGTTGGTCCAGTTTGAGTTCGGCTCGGTTAACTCATGAACCAAGATTAAGCTAGGCCCTGTTCTGTTTGAGTTTGGCTCAGCTGAAACTTAACCCAACTCGTTGTAGCGACGCACCATATGTTCCATCTTTGGTTATATAAACAAAGGATTTCTTTGGACGGAGAGAAAAGAGAACCATCCACAATCTAATTTGTAGTATAACGAATTTTCTCGATGATTCCTCCACTTGTCTTCTCAGCATCCAAATCCCCCAAAGGGATATAAATTATTGCGAGTGAAACTGGGGCTTTCTGGCCGCCCTTAACATTCGCGAGGGCAACATTTGGCCTTAATGTTTAGCCTGGTAACTATATGAACCTGGGCTTGGGCAGTCTTCGGTTTCACCTTACTCAGCTCTTAAGCCATCCTACTCATGATACTGATAGTGGAACCAGCGAGCAAAAAAATTATCTCAACCGTACAAATGAACCACAATTGGCACATCACTAAAGATCAACAGTCATAATCGCAAACAATGGCATGGGTGCGCTCCTCTGTTCTCCATTCCAGTTTCTTCTATCTCAAGTTAATACCTATATCCTTTTGTGTGGATTGTTAGCCAAGTGAGTCCAGACCAATTCGGTTTACTGTTTTGAGTAGTTTCTCTAATTGTATTAGGAATTTCCTATTTGTTAAACAATAATCTTTTAATAGAATTAGGACTTTCCTTATCTAAGAATAGAGTTAGTAGGGGATAAGGAAATGATAATTATATATATGATGTAATCTGTAACTCTAGATTCAAAGGCTGTGAATTCACAAATTGAAGGAGAACCTAGTGAAAATTGGTTTTCCGTGAATGTAGGTATATTTGCCAAACCATGTAAATCTCCTCTATTCTTATGTGGTTGATTGTTGACCTTTGTTACTTACGCACACAAGCGCACAACGGTGCTGTCAGATCCACAACAAGTGGTATCAAAGTCGAGCTAAGGTCTCTTAGAGCTTAAAGTTGCTGCGCTTGAGAAGATCAGCGGATTGAATCCTCGTCGAAGGGTTCAGATCTCTGTTGTCCGAAACAGGGAAAAAGAAGGGCTGATCGAGCTTTGGTTGGGCCACAGTTTTGCTACTTGCAAATCGGGGAAGAAGAAAGGGTTCTTGGTTTGGGTTTTTTTTTTCTTGAGGAAAAAGCCTAGAGAAAAGGAGCTTGTTCGGCTGTAAAGCAAAAAAAAACTCATCGGCCGCTCCCTATCGCCACTGTCCTCTCTAGCTGCCGCCGCCAGTCGCCAACCATTGTTGGTGAGCGCCGTCGTCGAACCAGCCATGCCACCACCGCCGGTTGCCGATCCCTTTTCGCCACAACTGAAGAAAGGAAGAGGTAGCAAGTTTTTCTGTCCCTATTACAAAACAGGGAAAGAGGAAAAAAGAGGAAGAAGACACTGGGATTTTCATCCCATGTCAGCTTCACATCGGGTTCAGGTCAGGTCGACTTGACCTATTTCTAGCACCCAACCCAAAGTAGATCAATAGGTTGGGCCGTTTCCAGATCGAGTCAGCCTGACCCGTGTACAAGCCCAGCCACAATAGAGCGCTGACGTTAACCCACATCAGCAAATCTTATGGTCAAAGCCAATTTGATCGGGTCAACATCAAAAGTTTGTTTCTACAATATTTTGATCATCCGACGTCCAATTAAAAATCGGTGTGCGCCTACTAACTCGTTTTGAGCAAATCTATGTGTTTATGGAAGAAGATTAGCTGTTTGATAATCAACAAGAGAGTTTGACTAAATCAAATTTAGAGGATTGTTTCTACGATATCTGAACTATACGGGGTTAGACTTCGGATCCGTTTCTTCCAGTGTGCTCATGGTAACGAGATCTACAGCTTAGTGTAGAACTTAAAGTCAGTGTTAGTTGTTTGTTTTTTCCTATTGTTTAATTTAATTAAGATGGTGAACAATACTATGAACACTGCCATGGTTAAGCTCAACCATTCCAATTGATTGATCTAGAAACTAAAGATAGAGGATATCCTCTATTACAAAGACCTCTATGATCCCATTGAGGGGAATAATACTCGACCAACTGATATGAAAGATACGGAATGGAACAAGATACATCGAAAGGCAATTGGTCACATCAGAAAGTGGGTTGATAATAACATATTTCACCACGTATCTAATGAAACCAGGGCACATACCCTTTGAAAAAAGCTAGAAGCAAGTTATGATAAAAAGACCACTGTGAATAAAACTTTTTTTAACGGAAAGCTTGTAAACATAAAATTTAAGGATAGTGGTCAAATCGAAGATCACATCAATTAGTTTCAAAGTGTGGTCAATCAATTAACGACAATGAAGACGGTCCTTGCTGATGAGATGCAAGCTTTGTTGCTTTTGAGTTATTTGCCGAATACATGGGAGACATTGGTTATTTCCATAAGCAACTCTACTCCAGATGGTGTGTTATCCATGAGTCAGGTTACCAGTAGTTTACAAAATGAAGAAACTAGAAAGAAAACCGCAGAGACAGATAATGCACAGGCCTTTATTAGTCAGAACGGGGTGAGGAGTAAGAGTAAAGGACCAAAGGACGGTTATGGCAAGTCTAGAGGTGAATCACAAACCAAGAAAAAGTCTATAAAATGCTTTTTCTATTGCAAGATGGGCCACATCAGGAAAAATTATTTTTGCTTTGAAGGAACTGAAAGGATTCAACAATGAAAAGAAAAATGACGGTGATAACATTACAGCTACTTTAAGATAGGAAATAATAGTGCTCGCCGGCAATGATGACCAATGTTTAAGTATTTTAGATGATCAGGTTGAGTGTGTTGTTGACACAACAACATCCTACCATGTTACTCTTTGTAGAGAAATGTTCACAACGTACAAAGCAAGTAACTTTGGTACTATAAAGATGGGCAACACGAGTCATTCAGAGATTCTTGGTATCGATGATGTCTGCATTAAAACCGATATTGGTTGCACAATAAAACTAAAATATGTGCGACATATTTCTGATCTGCAGTTGCATCTGATTTTTGGAATTGCATTGGATTGTACAGATTATGAGAATTAATTAAGAACTAGCAAATGGAAACTCACTAGAGGGTCTTTTGTTATCGCGAGAGGGAAAGTGGGTAATACGCTGTACAAAGCACATGTGAAGCTGTACAAAGGTGTATTGAATGTTGTTCAAGATAATTCCTCTCCGAATCTGTGGCATAAAAGATTTGGTCATATGAATGAGAAATGCTTATAGATGTTGGCAAAAAAGGATTTAATTCCTTGCTCCAAAGGTACATCCCTTGACCCTTGTGATTATTGTTTGTTTGGCAAACAATATAGGATTGCTTTCTCTTCGACATCAGAATTGAAATATAATGTATTGGATTTGATATATTCTGATGTTTGTGGTCCCATGAAAGTAGAATCATTAGGTGGTAATAAGTTCTTTGTCATATTTATCAATGATACATTCAGGAAAGTCTAGGTTTATGCGTTGAAATCAAAGAATCAAGTATTTCAGATTTTTCAACAGTTTCATGTCATGGTTAAAAGAGAAACAGATAAACTTTTGAAGTGTCTCCGCATAGATAATGGGGGTGAGTACACATTCAACCAGTTTAGAAACTACTGCTTGAAGCATGGTATTCGACATGAAAAAACAATTCCTGGTACTCCACAGCACAATGGTGTTGCAAGGATAATGAACTACACTATTCTTGAGAAAATGAGATGCATAATGAGATTAGCATGGTTACCTAAGTCATTCTAGGGTGAAGTCATTTTGACTGCCGATTATTTGATTAACAGATTTCTCTTAGTTCCTTTGAATTTCAATCTTCCAAAAAGAAAATGATAGGTAAAAATGCTTACTATTCACACTTAAAGGTGTTTTGGTATAAGGCATTTGCACATTTACCAAAAGAGCAGTGTTCAAAGTTGGACGATAAGGCAGTGAGTTGCATTTTTTTTTTCTTTTGCTATGGTAAAGATGAGTTTAGCTACAGGTTATGGGATTCAGAGAAGAAAAGAATTATAAGAAGTAGGGATGTGGTTTTTCATAAAGACTAATTCTTTGGAGATGATGAAAACATTGATAAGTCTTCTGAAACAATTGATAGAGTGGTTTATCTCACACCGACTCCTTCTCCGATGCATACTATAGTTAGAGAAGGTGAACAAAATGATCTAGATCGTAATGAGGCACAGGGGTTGCTAGATGATGAAGGTGTTGAGTAAAGAGAGCTGCAATCTCTTCAGTTGTAAACCAATGAACCTTAAGTTAAGAGGTCTATACAAAAGCATCAACCATCAACTAAGTATCCTGCATCTAAATATATTTTGCTTACTGATGAGGGGGAGCCAGAGAGCTTCCGAGAAGTAATGACTCATGATGATAAAGATGAGTAGATGAATGCTATGCAGGATGAAATGAGTTCTTTGGAGAAGAACAAAACTTATGAGCTGGTACAACTTACTAAAGATAGGAATGTTTTAAAAAATAGATGGGTGTTCAAGCTGAAAAAGATGAGAATGAAAACTGGTGAAGCACAAAGCATGGTTAGTGGTAAAAGGCTTCATACAAACGAAAGGTATCGACTTCAGTGATGTTTTTTCTCCTGTTATAAAGATGACTTTTGTTAGAGTCGTCTTGGATTTAGCCGCCAACATGGACCTTGAGCTTGAACAGATAGACGTGAAGATTGTGTTTCTTCATAGTCACTTGAAAAAAGAGATCTACATGACTCAGCCAGAGGGGTTTAAGGTAAAAAAAAAGAACAGATGGTTTATAAGTTGAGAAAGAGTCTCTATGGGCTGAAACAAGCACCAAGACAATTGTACAAAAAGTTTGATTCATTCATGTTGAGTCATGGGTACCGGAGGACAGCTGCAGTTCACTGTGTTTATGTTCGTTGATTTATCAATGGCAGATTCATCATCCTTCTTTTGTATATAGATAATATACTGATAGTTGGACAAGATAACAGGTTGATTGGCAAGTTGAAAGAGGAGATGTCAAATTCGTTTGACATGAAAGACTTGGGTCCCACACGAACGATATTGGGTATGCAAATACGTCGTGACAGGAATTCCAAACAGTTGTGGTTCTTACAGGAGAATATGTTGAACGAGGACTCAGCGGTTCAACATGAAGAATGTTAAGCCAGTTAGCATGCCTTTAGCCAGTCACTTCAAACTAAGCAAACACATTTGTCCTACTCCAAATGAAGAAGAAAAAGAATGAATGGCATTTGTTCCTTACTCCTCTACTATGGGGAGTCTTATGTATGCCATGGTTTACACATTGCTAGACATTGCTCATGCTGTGGGATTAATAAGTAGATTTCTATCTAACCCTGGAAAAGAGAATTAGGAAGCAACGAAGTAGATCTTCAAGTACTTGAGAGGTACTTCCAGGTTGTGCTTATGTTTCGGAGGTTCAAAACCAGTGGTGGAAGGTTATGCTGATGCTAATTTTGCAAGCGATTTTGTTCGTCGGTTGTCAACTTTTGGTTATTTGTTTACTTTCGGAGGGAAAGCTATCTCCTGGAAATCGAAGTTGCAAAAGCGTATACCACAATTTACAACTGAAGTGGAATACATAGTTGCTAATGAAACAGGAATAAAGATACTTTGATTGAAGAGATTTCTTCAAGAACTAGGTTTGAAGTAAGAAGAATATGTAGTTTAATGTGTAATCAGTGTAATATATATTTCAGTGAAAATGCTACATATCATGGTTGTATGAAGCATGTTGATGTCAAGCACAAATGGATTCGTGAGGTGATCGAGAAGAACTTCATGAAGTTGGAAAAGATTTACACTAACAAAAATCCCTCAGACATATGACAAAGGTTGTGTCTAAGAAAAAGCTGGAGCTGTGTTCAAAGTTGGCAGAGCTGAACTCATAATAAGGGGTTCAGGGCGTCTTCCCCATGGTCTAGAGGGGGAGATTGTTGGCCCAGTGGGTCCAAACCAATTGAGTTCAATATCTTCGGTAGTTTCCCTAATTATATTAGGAATTTTCTATTTGTTAAACAGTAGTCTTTTAATTGAATTAGGACGTTCTTTTATCTAAGAATAGAGTTCTTAGTGGATGAGGAAGTGATGATTATATATATAATATAATCTGTAACCCTGGACATATGTTGAGATTCGAAGGCTGTGGATTCATAGATTGGAGGTGAACCTAGTGGAAATTGGTTTTCCGTAGACGTAGATATCTTTACTAAACTACATAAATCTCTTGTCTTCTTGTGTGATTGATTGTTGATCTTGATTGCTTACGGACACACCTGCATAACGGTGGTGTCATATCACAACATGGATCAGATCCCATTTGTAATGAAAGAGAGATCTGAAAAGTGGGTTTGGTCTAAGGATGGCAAAGAGTTAGTGGGGTTGAGCACATTTGTGACATATTTGTAGGTTCAACCCAAGCTTCATCCATTTGATAATTTGGTCTCTGCCAAACCCGAACCCAATCTTGAACCTAAAAGAGTCAACGGAAACCTAAGTGATGGGTTGTAGTTGGGTTGGTGGGTTATAGCTTAAAATTAGTTGAGTTGGGTATTTAATGGCACAAATAACTAAATTTTTATTGATGGTACCAAATACGGCCTAGTAATGGGTCCAAGATTTTCATTTGAAAGGTGGAGACTCAAACAATAGCTGGGTTTTGAAGGCATACCCAAGATTCTCTAACTCAAAATTTTCATGTGAATTTTGTAAGTGGATCCAAAATGTTATATAGGTTTTGAAAGCAGAACCAAGCTCAATGGGTGCCAGTGCCCCCAATACACTGTTCGTGGGTCTGTTGGGTGTGCCAAAGCAAGCATCTGGGTTTTGATTTATGGACAATTTGGGTTTGTGTTTGGGAATGATACTTCTTATACTCTAGTGCGGCTATCACTGCTGCTCGCACCTTCTTCGTCCCTCTGCTTCCGTCCTTGATCTCCTTCACTCTCTTGTGTTCCCCGTCTCTTTCTCTCTCTCTCTCTCTCTCTCTCCGTCTCCAGAAAGCCACAGTCACAACAGAGCAGGCGATCGATCAGATGACGACGCTCACGAGAAAGCTGAGATCTTCCAGCGATAACGATGCTGTTGATGACGATGGTCATCATCGATCTCTCCCCACTCGCGATGATTTGCGTCCCATCGATACTCAAGGTTCTCTTTCTCTTATCTTTCTCTCTTCAATTCCAATTCCAATTAGGGTTTCATTTCCCATTTCCATTTGGTCGTCGTAAGTTAGGGTTTCATGAAAAAAGATTCTCCTGATGATGGATCTTCTAATTTACTTCTTGCAATTGAAAATCTTGCAGAGCAAGAAGAGCTGGTCCGATCATTCGAAAGGAAGCACTATCGACAGAGCGTTCTGTGGAGGGTCAGTGAGTTTTATTTTGAATCCATCCCTCTCTCTCTCTCTCTCTCTCTCTCTCTCTCTCTCTCTCCTTATGGATGATGATTTGCTATACTTGGTTGCTGTTGTTGTTGTTGTTTGTTTTCTTGTAGAGTGTATTCTCAGGTCTCCTTCTTTGTTTCACGGCGTTTCTTGTATTCTCCTCGTTTCATCACACTCTGTGGCCCTGGCAACTGGTGAGAGAAACATCCCCCACTCTTGTTATTCTCATAAAAATATATGATGATGGACTTGCAGTTTGTGCCCTTTCATTCTTTGGAAAGAAGGGCATCATAAAAAATGCATTTGAGCTGCTGCTGTAGTAGACAAAATAACCATCTAGAGAATTGATAACACCTCATGAATCGTCGTCTTTTAAGTTTGGCATGGTTATTAATTAGTCCCTAAAGCTTGTGATGCCCAAATGCTTGTGTGGATCCGGATGCGGCGTGCCGTTGATTTGGCTGTGATATAGATTTTGCATACAAAAATCAAGCTTTTCGATATGATACGATGCGTAGCCTAATTTGAAGCATTTGCATATCATAGCCTAGCACATTTAGTTGCTAATTTACGTGCTCTTTGGGTTTGTTGGGGAATGGAGAAAACTATTGGAGAGAACAAGTTGGAAAAACTGCTCACATTTCAAATTTAAACTGTTGACGGTTTTTTATCCTAGGAAGCTGTGGGCATCAAGGTTGAAAACATCAGCCAAGCTCATTTCAATGTGTTAGATGAGGTGTATGTATCTAAGATTTCCCAGTGTTTAAGAAGTGCTTTGATAACCAATATTCATCATTTTCTGGGCTGGCCAATATGCTTTGCATTACTGTGATATTGAACTTTGGGTTTTTTTTTTTGCATTTTGCAGTCTGAATTAGGATTCTTTCTATTGTTTGTTATTTTGTTATTCCTTTCACTGATTGCTTCAACCGTATATGTTGATCTGCATAGTTAAATAGCATTAAGGACTGATTAACATTTGTTTATTTCCTATTATTAAACTTTACCTCATCCTTTTAGTAACCACCTAGGGCTCTTTATTATTTTGAAAGGTATGAAAAAATGACTTGATTTCACTTTTAATCAGCGGTATCATGCTTACTTCATGGACGAGGTTGAGTCAGTGCACCTGGTTTCAGCAGGTTCGTCATATACTCTTTCTTTTTGGTTCTAGTCATTTCTATAGTGATTGAATTTCTACAGTGCAGCCCAATCCTAAAAGGTTATAGCTCTGATTGCTGTACCAATCGTTTTTCCTGTTTTCCACTTTTTTACCCTTTGAAAACTAACTCAACATGATCCTAAAAATCCTGCTGATGATATTATCTATGTGGTTAGACTTTCTGTTGCATAGAAAGTATATTTATTTAATTAATTATTTTGATATCCTCACACATGATTATAATTATTAGAGAAACAACCATATCGTACTTGAAAAAAAATGGAGGAAATAATCATGTACTCAACTTTTACCATAGAACCATCTCAACCACCATGCATTGCAAGAAGCTTCCTTTACAAATAATTGCTGATCTATCCTCTTTCAGGAATTTTTAAAAAACTGTTCATGGACTAAAAAATTGTATGGGCCTTACACGAGTCGGGTCCTGTGGGACTGGGACTCGGTCGAGTCCCATGAGCGTTGGCCATGAGACTCAGCTGACTATTTTTTATTCACCTGACTCAATCCCGACTCGTCCTTGAGCAAGTTGGGTCCCAAGTACGAGTTGTTTTTTCCTTGTCCTGAATAAAGTGAGTATATACTTTTCAACATACGACCATCGTATATGTTCATTTGTTCTACTAAGAATGTTCTCATATCTACCTGCATGCAGTTTCCGTAAGAGTCAACTATTTACTTGTTTTGGACGTGATATGAAAATTTGTGAGGCTTTTTTTTTTTTCTCAGAGTCCATAGCTGTCATAGCTTGTATGATGGCTGCCAGGGGCTTGTTATACCAGGATTCGAAGATCCGTCAACAGTTTATGTGGTATTCATGCTATATAGCTGTTTTACTGGCAATTTTCTGGTTATTGCACATGCTGAGGTAAATCCTTTTTTTCTCTTAATTCCTAATGATGTTGTCGCGCTTGTTTAGCAGAAGCAGTACCGCCACTTTTGGTTTATGACCCATGTTTAAGTTGAATTGGTCATTTTCAAATGCCACACCCACCACTGGAAGCTGTTAGCTTTGGGCCTACCAGTCTCCACAGACATTGGAGCTATGCATCCAAGGTCTTAAAAATCAGACTTGGAGCTGGGGAAGAGGAGGCACATGAGTCACCCTTTAGTCAATTTGAGTCACATCCTAGGGGCCAATACCTTTGAAAAACTATGACAAATAGTAGAAGTTTGAAAATAATCCAAGAGTCTAAAGTTATAAGAATTGCTAGAGATGTAAACGGCACAGCACGAGAATGTCACGGCCCAGCCGTGCTGGCCGCTGGTAGGGCTCAGCCTGGCATGGCCCGTTCGTGCCGTGCTGGTACCCCCGTGCCACCCTTCTAATGTTCAATACTTACTTTTTTTTTAGGCTAAAAGAGTTTCAAAGTTATATACATAAAAGAGAATGACACACAAATTTAAGTGGTTTGAGCAAACTTAACCTAGTCCTTAAAAAAATTCTATTTAAATTTATTTTATTGAAGTTTTTTCCATAGGATTACCTTCAATGCTTTTGTGGTTTTTATAGATAATAAAAAAAATAAAAAAGGAGAAGACTACATTCTTTTATATTTATGCTAAAAAAAGAGAAAATAGACTACGAAAAATATGAAATGGGCCATTATAGGGTGAAACGAGCCAGGCCGTGCCTTGTCGTGCTGTGCCATGCACAGTGTCATGCCGTGTTGTGCCGTGCCTTGCTGCAGGCCTGGCAGCCTTGGCCTCATGGGCCATGCCTATCGTGCCATGCCATTGACCATGCCAGGACGCATTGACTATCGTGCTAGGCCATGCCTGGGTAGCCCATTTTACATCTCTAAGAATTGCTGTGCTGCTACTTATTACTAACGAATTTAAGTAGCTATAGGTGCTAGTGCTTGTATTTCACTCAGTAGGATGAAAAGTATTTTTCTTTGGATACTTCACTCAGTAGGGTGAATACTACATATATTTAGATGCTCATGTATTCTGAAAAATATGTGGTTTTGATCTTCTATAATTAATGCAAAAAGTTTTTGAGAGCTTTCCGCAACTTCTCCCAACTCCCAATAGAAAGATTGGTGGGAAATAAGTTTGGATCCCCAAAATCATAAGACTCAGCTAATTAGGAGACTCAGGGTTATTTGACGAGGCATCTGATGATTCAGTCTGAATTTTAGAACTACGTATGCAATTACCGTCTGATTTGGGAAGATAAAGTGGCTGTTATGTTCACATGACTTTCATTTGGTTAAGTTTGGCGGGTTTATACTCTGTAGGACTTGAGAGAATTAGCTTAATTCTGTTCACTCTCCTTTTTGGTTACCCATTTTATGACATTGCCACTAACTTTAGATAATTCTGTGTTCTAGGTTGCCAAAATTTCGGTGGGAGGTTATATGGCTTCCACTTGGCCCTTTGAGTGGGGCTGGAATCTCCCTCTATGTGGATCATCTACTTGCAGATTCACTGAAAGAAATCCAGAAGTTGCGTGGCTGCATGTACACCTTTAAGGCATCCTAAACCTAATCTGCATTGTCGCCTGAAAGACTTGTTGCCATTGAAAATACCTGCTTTGCTTTCTTAATATGTCGGATTTTCCTTTAATATGCGAGTATGCTACTTGGACTCCTGTAGTTAATATTGTTCATCATCGTCACTACCTAGAGGGTGTTTTTCTTAATTGCTTGTTCGACATTCAGTAATGTTGCCAGCAATATTGGGTTTTTTTTTAATATGTTCAAAGTAAATGGAGGATTTAAGTTTGAAAAGAAAAGAGAAGCAATCCCCGCAATATTCTATTTTGCGCATTTGTGCATGTGGTTCAAGAGAATTTGAGTTGGAGAAAATTGGAAAAGCACTTTTGAGTCCCCAGCTGCTTTGGGACATGAGTGAATATGTACTTAGGTCAAATCCTCGCTATGGAGGGCCCAAAAAGGGGTAAAACATGCCTTAAAAAATTTCTTGAGGATCGCCAACCATCGGCTAAAGTTTGTTTTGATTATGGGATGTTGAGTATGATTTTCAAACACAGATTCGGTACTGACAGGGCAAGGAGGCATTCTAACTGCAAATATGAACAATTCACAATTTGATTTGCAAATTATCAGCAAGTTAATCTTACGTGTAAGTCCTCTTAGACCTCAAGTCCTGAAGTGGTGCCTACATAAAAGTACAGGACACTGAAAACTACAACCTAAAGATTGATCACCAGCAAAATGTGGAATTTACTTTGGTTTTTATTTTAGATGTGCTTTATGAAGTAAAACTACTCCTAGATGAAATGTAGGCAACAGGTTTTTTGAGTGACACATATAGGTTCAACTCCAGCGTCATGCATTTGTTAATCTGGTTGCCAAACCCAAATCCAATCTTGAACTTAGAAGAGTCAACGGGAACGTTTAATTGATGGGTTCTATTTGGGTTGGTGGGAGTCATAGTGCAAAACTAGCAGGGTTGGGTCTTTGACGGCTCAAATGACTAACCCTTTATTCACGGTAAAAGATATACCAAAGCAACTATGACCTGAATAAAATATAATGATGAGCAGAAGGGGTCAACCAAAACACTGAGTTACCTGGCTTGGTTTGGATTGGATTGGCGGGGCCGAGGAATGCACCCCTGGCCTAGGCAAACCATTTACAAGAAAGTGTAGTGTTGAACATGACCTCCTTCCGTTTTGAGGCCAGCTAGTTCAATATCGAGCCCAAATGGGATGTATGTCCGCATGTTCAAAAGGTTCAACCTGACCCAGCTTCTTTGGAAATCATTTACCCATGTCCTAAATTGTTACGCTTTAGCCGCGGATATTGTTGAGTGGATACATAAACCAGGTTCATCCCTTTAAATTGATTGAGCCAAGTAAGATTTAATGACACTTTGACAGTTTACACCCTGAAGGAAAGTGGAAGTCCAACCCATTAACCCAATAAGTGCAGTACTTGGTCTTTGGGATGCCCAACTTTTGTACAAGTAGTAACTCATATCACTTGGCCTGACTCACCTGAGTTTCTTAGTTTTAAACTATAAGGGACCCCACCATCCACTTTTCCATGTGCATTGCATGGATCGAAGAAGTTGTTAAATACAAACAAGAAAAGTTTAATGTGTACCATGTGTCAGACAATGAGTTAAATATTAGCTTAATACAATTTATTATCACTTTTCGATTAATTAAATTAGTAAAAAAAATATTTGATATTTACTTCCTGCAATTTATATACCATACGATTTGAAGCACTTATGACCTGGGATGCAAGCTCTGAACACTAGTGATGGCTTGCTTGTAGTTGTTCTCACAAGGTCCCATGCGACTCAGTGCTCCACTGCTGGCTCTTCTTTTTCTTCTCTTTTTGTCTCTGTGGCTTCTAAAAGAGAGATTTCAGGAGTACCCTGACAGGAAATGCATGTGATTACTGTAGATTTGTTTGTGGCGATAAATTGAATTTATCGTAATCTTATCCACAAAAGATATTCTGAAATAAACATCATTACATTAGCACAATAAGTTTGATATTTGATATATGGACATATTTGTCACAGTCTTCGTTACACAAATATCATGATAGTTTTACCTCTCGGATAGACTTTGCTCACTACAATGACCAGGTCAGTCCTGATCACCAGACGTGGATGGGTTGGATTTAAACTAGTTGGGTCCCTCACTACTCTACCAAGATCCAAATAACTTTTGAGCGGTCCTGAATCCAAGTCCACATCAATAGGAAATTAAAGATTCGCACGAGTGGCGGACCCAGACATGTAAAGAGGCCTCAATGGCTGAATTCAACCTATAAATTTTTGTTATAATCCAGATTAGAATCTCAAATTACTCCTGGTTCAGATCTAAATTCCTATGGGATTCAAACATAGTTCCATCTTAATGCTAGTGAGACTGGATCAATCAGTTGAACTCTATTCAAGACTTGGAAAACTGTAGAAGTAAATATCCATCAACACTGGTGCTAATAGTAATTTAAACAAACTTATATAGCGACGTAAAGAAGTGGTTAAAAGAAATAGAATAATTAAGCAGTATAACAGTAGTAGAAGATATTAATGAAATGAAATGTCAGCATCTATGGAGCATTTAATCTTGTTGCATGTGCGTTTCCTTTTGTCTAACACGTGCCAAGGTCAATTCAATAGTCCAACTAGCCAACTTTCCGGATGGCACCATTTACCTTAATATCTATAAGACCCAGCACCACAAAAGCAATTAAAAAAGAAAAAAACATGGACCACCGTGGAGCCGAACCTAGCCCGATTAGGTTATATACCTGCTAATGACAATGCAACCTAATCACCAGGATTGACCAGTTGGATGTTGGGTCAGGCTGAGTGCGGGTCACATCCATTTTTTATTACATGTTTGTTGTTTTGGGTCATGTGCATTATTACATTATTGACGAAATATGGGCCCACTGTTATCCTATGGGCTCATTTAGAACTTCACAAATTGAGTGAGGTTGCTTGATTTACACATTAATGAAAATTGGTGAAGTTACCATTGTGTTAATTGTTTTGTTCTTCCGTCTTAACGAACTACAGGCAATGGGAGTTACAAGTAATTAGAGCGGCATGTAACCTTGGTGTAAAGGCTATTGAGTTTAAAGGCCTATTATGAAGCTTCACCAGGGATATGAAGGAGTCAGATTGGGGTTAAATATCAAGTCTTACACACAAATAAATGAAAGTGTAAGCATTTCATACGTCAGTGTTGAACTCGAACTTGAAAAAAAATCCGCACATATTGGTTGTATTGATGATAGGGAAAAAATTGTGCTCGAGTAATATTACTTTGACCAAGAGATAACGTATTAGAGCATATTGATTTATACAAGATATGTTTTAGCTGTAAATCTTTTTGCACCAACTGCTCCACTTGCTACATGAACAAGTAATACTAGGAGTTGTGCGAAGAAGAAGAAGAAGAATGTGTCAAGTCCTCAAGTCACACCTATATGTCATCATTGTAAAATTAATAGATATATTTGACCTCATTGCAATAAGTTGAGAGCTTTACAAAAAAAAAAAGACAATTGTGGAGGAAGCAATTGTTTGAGCCAATGATCAAGACTAAAGACATCTGTGTTAAAAAAGATGATTTACCTAATATATTGATATATACTATGTTGAAATTTTTAGATTTGTAATTGTGGGTACCAAAATCTAAAATCTCTCGATAAAAAACATCAAGCTTTCACCCAGTTGCTATGAGGATATAGTTAAGGGAGAGTCACAGCTAAGTAGAAACTACTCCTGAATCCTAGTTGATAGTTATGCTACATGATAACATCATTATCCTTGTCAATTATGAATAAAAAAAGGAGAGAATATTCAATTCAGGGGGAGATATAAAGATTCAAAAAGCTAATGATACATGGCACTCAATTGTTATAGTGTTGATGGTATCAAAAAAAATTTTTTTTTTGTAAATTCAATGTACTCAGTGTAATTTTGATTTTATTTGTGAGGAAATTGAATGTATATGAAGTTTTGTTCATAAATTGCCACAATGAGAGATTATAAAGATTTATGTAATTGACTAATTCATGCGTTGAACAAAATTTTGAGTTCATTAAGCTATATTATATATTTCTTATAGAATGAACTATAGCTCGGGCTGCAAGAAGAGATGAAGAGAAGAAATCAAAATATCAAAAAAATAGGGTGTCCCAATTGATCAAGTGATTATTCGATTGATCGATTTTGAGGCAAAGACAATACCTGATTGATCGAATATCTGTCCGACTAATCGAATGGCGTATAGAAACCCACCGACCTTATGTGGTTATTTCCTATTTGTGCTAGAATTAATAAATTGAGTTCTACAATGAATATTCTTATAAGGCACGAATTGTAAATTATTTAAAAGGTTCATCTCTCAACCTTAAGATACAGATCTTATTATTCTAATTAGATATTACACTTTGGAGATCATCCTTTTTCTCTAGAGCTTCCATTGGAAAAACGTTGTTGAAGCTTTGAGTTCTATAGTCTGCTGCTTCTACTTTCCTGTTGGAGATTGCTCATCTTGTAGAATCAAGGCAATTGAATCAAGCGCGGAGAACAAGGTATGCGAGGCATAGTTGTGTCGTGGATTTTTATAAAAAAAAAAAACTACATCCTTAGATAAAGAGACTAACTGAAAAACGATTATGAGTATATCTTATAATTGTTCGAGGTTAGTGATTGCTTTTACTAGCCTGAAAGGGCTCCTAATTTTTTATTCGATTAGAGTTTTTTTACTTTAAAAATATATATATATTTTTTGTGTGCTTGATTGCTTTTACTTGCTAATTCATTATTTGTCTACTATATATATATATATATGTAATTCAAACCTGCAATGTAGAAATTCGGAACCTCAAAAAACTTTCACAATTGTTATTTGGATATGAGTCAAGACCATCTAGTGAGTCCCATTATTCTCACTATCCACATCACATGGCTACAACCTTCTCATTGAATTGGATGTTTTTCTCCTTAGCCATGGAAGCTGGGATCCCATACACCAGCACATAAAGAGACACACAAGTGAAAAGAAGACAGCCATATGAAAGGCCAGTACATATAAGGGTCAGCGTGATCATGTGAGGGAAAAACAATCACTAGAAGATGCATCCAAAACTGCAATTCCACGTGTACGGATAATTCGGACGTTCACGGATCCAGAACCCAATTAAAAAGCATTCCTGCTTTCCTTTCATGTAGCTCCAAACGATCCCTATAAAAGGAAGGTTTATCATAAACAAACACCTCTTGTGGGGCCCACATGTATGTATTATTGTATTATTCAGAACCAATCGAGTCAAGGAATTAATACTTATACATATACAGAGACGTTAATACGCAGAAGAACATCAGTCCCATGAAAATGATCCTGACCGCAAATTAATGGGCCACAATTTCAACGGGCTTCTTATGATCCGAATTTCTTGTCATTCAAAATCTAGTTGTGTATAATTGTCAGATCAGAAATCAGAACCAAGCAGGGATCTGGGATTGGTCATTGAGTGGGGCCCACCGTCAGAGGAGGAAAAGGAGGTTTATGTTTATCTGATGAGGTTTATGTTTATCTGATGAGGTCTTTTGGGTAGTGTGTCCGAAAAGAGCAAAGAACAAAAGAAGGGTAATGGAAGTGGGAATTGAAAGCTGCCGTGTTTCTCCCAGTAACATCAGGCTGGACCTGAACTTGGGGCTGCAGATCTCCCGAGGATCACATGTTCCATGCCTCTAACTCTTAGTGAGAGATGGGCCCACAGGGACCACCTGACTGACTGCCTCGGATTATGTTGACTTTATTGTCCTCTTGCTTTCCGCCGCGTGTAGAGATCTGGGCCATGTAATCAGTAGTGTGTACTCGTTTAAGATGGATTTTTTTGGGGAAATTTATAGTGTAGCCCGTCTTTTAGCTATGATTGTGTACGAGTCCCAGCACTGTTGACAATTTTGCCTTAGCCCTAAACTCCTTATAATGTTACTTATTTATTAAGGTATAATCCTTTTAGTTGAACACCTTATAGTAAAATGTTTAGTTCCTCCGAGAAACACAAGACACAAGGGGATAATTCTCTTTTTTTTCACAAACCCTAGAAATCAATCTCTTATTAGTTAGGTTGTCTCACAAGTACTATATCAAAATTATATGGTATATGTCGGGACCTCTATTGTGGTGCCCACACAAAAAACATATAGGCCGCTTAAGATGAATCACACCATCCTTAAATTGCAATTCAATAATAGTAGATTTCACTGTCTTATTTAGCACATGAAAAAAACGTGATTAACTCCATATTAGCATAAATGCTACGTCAATGCCCAATCACTTTTTCTATCATATGTTCAATTTTACAGTGTGTTCACTCTTATTATAGTGAAATATGGGAATCTATTGTTGAAGGTGATGAGATTCATATGACTCGTGCAAGTTAGATTGATGGAATTGTACAAAGTAAAAATGAAGAGAGGTGGATAACCAGTAGCCGAACTCCTGCAAGTTAGACTGATGGAATTGTACCAGTAAAACCCAAGAGAGGAGGATTTATGTTGTACCCAAATTACGGAAGAGTCTGAATTGAGGTTATGACTTGGTTTGTTCATTTGATTATGTCAAATCATCTAACCAACAATAGCCTATTCCTTTTACCAAAAAGAAGAAATAGCCTAATTCACATAATGACCTTTTTATCAATATTTTCCTTTGGCAAAGTCCTCTCTCCCCACCGACGGTCTTTTGGCCATATTAGCAATAACTGGTCTTTGTTTCACCAAAACTAAAAAGAAAGTAAGCACAAAAAGATAGAAAAAGACTTTGATGTTTTATATCCTTTCATATTGGTGCCCAAAAGAACTTGGTTGCTAATGAAATTTGGTTGATGGATGTACTTGAGAACGACATAGATAATATATAATTTCTTAGAGGTGATTCTAATCTGGAAAATAAAATATCATGTCCGGCTACTATAATGACTCTTGTGGAATTCTAACACCGCGTTTGGTAGGGGAAATGATGTTATGAGAATGAATGAAAGTCACCGTTGATGGAAAACGTTTCAATAATTATTCCTGTTAGACGAATTGCAAGGGTGAACAAGAATTTTTTTTTATAAGGTAGCCTGAAGAGTTGTAAAGGAATCGATGGAAACTTAGAAATTCTCATATTATTAGCAAATAATTATGGCCTTGCCCTTCTCCTAGGGAGACGTCAGTGGACTTCAAATAAATTTGGTTCTTTATGTAGGACTCGTTTAATTTGCTCAGAATTAAATATACAATAATTCATAGGTAATTGGACTCGGACAAAAATTTGTTAAAGAGGTTAGAAGTGAGAGATATAAGGTAGAAAATAGATAGGTCTTGACTTTCTTATGATTTGAATTATAGTGACGACTGAAACACTCATTTTTCATTTCATGTAAATTTACATTCAAATAAAGGAGCAACTGTTTATATGGTTATTTTTAGATATCTACCTCTGGTTTTTTTTTTTAACTAGCTTTTTTATTTAGTCTTAAAATACATAGAAATTCAGTTTTATGAACCAAACATGCATATAATGAGTAGCAATGATGTAGGGTTAGAATGCTTCGTCTTAAAATGCAGACCGTTGGTTGGTGGTTGCCTTCAAATTAATTTCAATAATTTCATGAATGGAGATAATGTTGAGGACATGGCTTACTTGGACCTCTCCATCACCTACACAGAGTGCAGCCTGTAATTAATACTTCATAAAATCTCAACGATTTCAACTTGATTTGATAGCTGTTAGATGTGATTTTCCCTCTTCTTTTCTTTTTTCCAAAGAAAACCACAATTCTAAGTCTTGAATCTTTTGTACATATGGGGCCATTTAAACCACACAATTGCCATTTAAACCACACAATTCTAAGTCTTGCATCTTTTGTACATATGGGGCCATATTTTCTTTATAATCAGAGCACATGTTTTAGATCTTTAGAGTCTATCACATTAATATCATTGACATAATTTAAATCTTTATTTACCAGAATGAATGATGACATAATTTAAATCTTTATTTACCAGAATGAATGATATTAGCCATTTTTTTTAACTCACTGAATGTCAATACTCATTCATCATGCCAATATTTTCTTTATAATCAAAGCACATGTTTTAGATCTTTAGAGTCTATCACATTGATATCATTGACATAATTTAAATATTTATTTACCAGAACGAATGATATTGGCCATTTGTTTTAACTCACTGAATTTCAATAGTCATTCATCATGCCAACATATATTCTATTAGGGCTTTGTTCTAGTAAGAAATTTTCTTACGAAGTCACCGTGAGAACTTTCTATGGGATCTAATTATGGGTCCCGTCTGAAGATGAAACTAAGTGAACAAAAAGATCAATGTGAGATCACCCCCAGATATTAAGTTTGACACCAATAGCCCAATCTCATGCCCCTAATCCCTTCATTCATGGCCCAAAAGTTTAATGGCTTCATATTCAAAAAAAAAAAAAAAAATTCAACCCTCCATCAAACGGTCCAGTCCATTTGCATAGATGCAAAACCTGAAGATTAGTAATTATCAGGAGGTCCCTTTTTGTGTATTATTTTCATGGATTCGTAGGTAGGCCCCATCAATAGTTCTCACTTGAATATTTTCCATTATATTAAAGTCCAACAATATACACCTCATCAAATTAGGGTGGGTATCGATTCAATGGAGCTGATATGTGTAAATGGACTGGATTACTCATAATTGGCCCACCTGTAAAAGCAATAAAGTAGTTGCCAGACTGTTAAGTTAAGGAATTTGCACCAATTATACATCATTGTAGGGTGAATTAGGGACTTAATTAGGTTAAATGCATCATTATTCATCCAATTTCATCATTTCATGCATTTTCACCTAAAACTGGAATTTTCACCATTTTTACACATTTTTTGTGTTAATTAAGAGTGTTTGAAATTTTTCTCCGAAGAGTCCTAATTGGAGTAGAACTCTGTTCAGACGGATTCCGCTTCAATGTGAGATATTCAGTTTTTGATGGGTTTAATTAAAATGTGCAGGAAAGTGTAAAGCCCGCAGAAACCTAGGAAAATCAAATTTGATAGAGATGTTGTGCTACAAGGAAACTGTGCATCATATGTGGGACCCACACACCCACACATTCTTATGGGTGACCCACACTCTTATCCTCAGAAGCTTCTAGAAGATTCTAGAACTCCTTATCTCTTTATCCCTAAGGACTTTATTCACATGGAAGGCTTATCAAAAGAGATGTGATAAAAATTTGAAATACAAAGAGGAGTGCCACACCACATATGGATATGCTATCTCAAGAAAATCGATTAGCAGTATCTTCTCAAGAGTCCAAGTTAAAGTGGGTAGTCCATGCACTATGGGATTTTCCAAATTGACAACTCATGTACAGTCACATGAAGCCGCGCACAGTCATCTCATGGCCATGATTAACTTGTGGTCCCCACCTTCAATGACTGCAAAGAAGCTCTGGAAGAGAAAACAATTCACACTTGGTGTGAATTACAGCCCATGCAATATGGGATGTTCAAATCCAACCCAATCTTTGGGTTGCGCGGTCCCACTTCATATTAAAATGTTATGAAGGTCAATTTGGAGAAAAATAAGAGCCATAAGATGCTACACCTTGCACATGTTCCCAGCCATGTGCACTTCACCATAATTCAAGTGATGTGAAAATTATCTTAGTGCACAAGTATTGCACGTTCATGCTTGAGTCCACTTTTTATGGAACGGCCAATTGAGAACTATGGACCCCACTTCATCATATTGTAGGAAGTTAAAGATCCATCAGGCCACAACAGTGGAGATCAAGTTATCATCATTGAGATGGCCAGATCCAAGAAAAAGGTTGGAAGGCTAATCGGTTAAGGAGCAGTACTGGATCTCCAACTCATCATTTAAGACTTGAATTTTCAAATGCTCTCTCTCTCTCTCGTTCATCCACATCAGTAAGATAGGCTTGTGGCTATCAACCAAGGTGCATCCATCACTATAAAATCACACCTTTGGATGTGCAAAAGAGGATCCATCTCTCTCTTTCTCGTCCACATCTCTCTCCTCTCTCATCCCTTTTCTTTCTCTCTAATAGTGTGATTTGAGAAATATTCTGAATATTATAGAGCCCTGTTTTAGAACTTAGGAGTAGAAGAGAGACTTTTATGAAGAAATTGCTGAAGTTCTATTCCATGGAGGAGTAAACTTGTAAATCAGAGCACTGGAAAGAAGTTAATTAGTACATTAATTTTCAATTTATATAATTTTTGTTTTATTTCTCTTTGATTGCAAGCTTAGGATGATAAATATGTCTTTATGCCTTAGGCAAACATTTGATTTATATTCTTAATAAATTATTTTTGGTCATTTATGCTCATTTTGATAAATTATGCTTAGGTATGCGTACCTTTGATAGTTTATGCTTAATCTGATGAATGATGCTTAGGAAAATTTTTGCATTTATAAGGTGAAGGAGATTTTGACTTTTGCTTGAAAAGGAAAATTGATTTTTACAGAGGAAAATACTCCAGATCAGAAATATTAAGTTGTTTATGATCTGAGTTGATTTTAAGACAAAAGAATACATTAAATTGCATGAATTGTTTATTAATTTACTTAATGGATTCCTAGTTGTTCTAATCTATGTTTCATAATTGATTTCTCTGTACTTTACTCAGTTAATGTTTTTGATATTTTACTCACTTCAAAATTTCTGCAATTTTATTACTTAATTAGAAAAGTTCAAAAATTTTTTATTTTAAATTTAGTGGAGTTCCCTATGGGATTGACCTGTACTTGCCACTGTCTTAAGTAGACAACCATGCACTTGCAGATATTATTGGATTGGAATTAAAATTCACATCATAGACTGCATGTGCAATCTAACTTTACGGAGACTGCTTTTGATCAACAACTCCTTTTGCAGCCTTACCCCAATAATTCCCTAATTTTATTAAACCTTTACTTACAGTTGGATTAAATCTTAAATAAATAAAAAAAAACACTATGGATAAAAGACCTTTAAACTTTTAGGTTAAGTAATTAAGGATTGTGATAATTAGATGTAGCTAAATTTTTTTAAGAAGCTAATCCAAAAAAGAAAACAACAAAATTTCTCATCCATCCAAAATAGGAATGCATCCAAGTGGGTCCCACTAGCTAGAAGGCATACACACCATGTAGTGTGATTGTAATTGATAATCATCGAGTTAGCAAGATATTGCCTTAATTTTAATAATAATTTTTTAGGATAATGCACAAATTTTTATAAGCAATTTCATAACAACTATACTAATGACCTTTCTTAACAAAAAAAAAAAAAAAAAGCAATCCCTTTCTGCTCACACCTACCTTGAACGTTTTGGGGATGCTCTTAAGTATGTGATTTTTTAGATTGTAAGCAAACACAAACATATAATATGTAGCAAAAATAAAATAAAGCAAATAAGCAGCCATCACAAGAAGACATGATAATTATATGGAAACCCAACCTTGAGAAAACAACGAGTCTAAACCAGACCAATAATCAAGCACTATGAATCTCACAGTATAAGATGATATACTCACAACCCTTATCCGTTTCTCTTACAATGTAGAGACTATGATTCTTCTTGCACAGATTCATTCTGTCACGACATTTTGCCGCTCACTGCAATAGATCCAATCAACTAGATATCTTCTAGTTGTTATGCTTAACTCCTCGATGATCGTCCACAAATAGATGTAGAAGACTAGACCATCGAGAACAAAGCTTCAATACTTTTCTCTTCAATAGATGCTCTAGATAAGAAAATGAATCTTTCAAAAGTTTTCTGAACTCATTACAATAAGATTCTTTTTTTTTAGGGTTGAGAGATAACCACTTTAAATAAGCCCAATTTCGTGTATCATAATAGTAATCCTTATAGAACATGGATTGTCACAGAACAAGAAACTCCCATTTCAAACAAGAATAAAATCCCAATGTCGGTGGGGAATCCTCTCCTACCCGATTAATCAAGCAAACATGCACTCGATTGAATTAGGCTTATGTCTTAGATCCGATTGATTGAGCACCCTATGCTCTGTTTTTCTGATATTTTCACTTTAGCTGTTATTGGTAATAGTCAATTCAAAAAAAAAAAAAAAAAGAAAATACAATTTAATAGACTCAAAGTTTTGTCCAACCTATAAATTTACCAACACTCAAATTTCTTACATACCCTCATCATATGTTTAATTTTGTCATAGCTGACTGTACAAGTAGATGTTCTATCTTTTCTTGTTATGACATTTTATTATTCTTGGTTTTGACTGTTCAAGGTTTTCTTGTTACATCATTTAAGTACTCTAATCTTGATATTTCTTCTTTGGCCAAAATAAGAAGCCAATGCCGAGGTCTCATCTTCATCTACTTCTTTGTACCTGCCGTTTTCCTTTTATATTGTTATGAACAAGTGTTATAAAGTATAGATTCAACAAGACAAGCTGCTTTCTTCCTACTTTAATTGGGCTTCATGACATTTTTTAAATCAACCAATTTCTTGATTCCTTATCATCGTATACATATATATATTTTTTTTATAAATGTTGATCTTGAAATTTGACCGCTCTATTGATCTATCGTTTAACTATCATTTATGATGAACCGATGAATCCAAGAGGGGAAAGGGAACTTTTTTTTGGTAAAAGACAAGAAACGTGTTGATATATATGATCAATTAGTAAGTGGAATTAGATATGATTTCTAAGCAAAAAAAAAAAAAAATAGGTGGCATAAAAAATAAGAGGTAATCAGGTAAAAGGGTTGGGTTCAACGGGCGACTTGCAAAGTCCCTATTCTTAGTTGGCGTAAATTTGGTGGTGGTTTGCAAATTTGAGTTGGTTATTATCAATTTTTAGAGTTTAATACGAGTCAAGTTTATAGTAGGTTTGGGTTTGGGCTGCTCGAACTCACCTTGTCGTAGACTCCTAGTTACCACTAGTTTAAATATAATACTTTCTTAGAGCTGTTTGTTTGCAAGAAATATTTGAATTTAAGGATCTATGTATTTCATGGAATTCCTAATATGAATCGATGGGATATTGTGATGGTAAGATTTTTTAAAATTTCAAAATTTAGTAATCTAAAAGTTTCAAATAGTCTTTTAAAATACTCAAAATTCCAACCTCATTGGCTATTACAAATCCTTCGAGGGGAGGATATAAGAATTTCAAATAAGGGCTAACTTTTGAAGAATTTACAAATATCCTCCACATATCAATTTTCTACAGTTTGCTTAAGGAACAGACCCCAGAATGAACTTCTAAGGAAAAGGACCCAACATAGAATTAATGACTCCCTTAGATTATGTCCAATAACCAGTAAGATATTGATCTATTTCAAATCTTTTTTATACCGTGGACCCAAAAGATATGAAATTCCCTACATCCTATTGATAAGCCATTCTTTCTTAGTAATGGGACCCCCTCCAATCTCCATTGATGATGTCCCATGCCACTATTCCATCCCGAGATAGCGTATGCTTTGTGATGCACATGAGGCTCGTTTCACAAAATTAATCAAACAAAAATGCTGAAGTCATTTTAGGAGACTTTGCAGCTTACCAAACGTGTGAAACATGGTGGGCCCATGGTTATCTTTCTTACAAATGGACAAATCGTGGTCGGATTCGAAGGAACTCGGGAAATAAATAAAAGAACAAATTGGTCGGCAGGTGGAATTTACTAAACTCTCATTTGATAGGGACCCGCTTACCCAACATTTATGCTATACCTAACAACCATTCAAACACGAGGGCACATTTGTGAAAAGAATATTCGGATCCGGATCCAAATCCATATCTTTGTGCGTCGGAAGATACAACATGAAGACAATTACATCCAAATATTATATTATATATAGGGAAATATGTGTGTGTTTATATGTGTGTTTCAAGGGGCCACGGAACATTTTTATTTTTATTTTTTTTGACTAAGTTAGACTACTGATCAAGAGTAATTGGTTTAAACTTGAAAATCCAAGGACAGATCCTCAGGTATGTGAGTAATATCCTAAGGTGCCAATACTTTCAAACCATTAGTGTAATGCCATGTCCAATCCATTCGAATTAGTGGAAACTCAATTCATTTATTATAATTTAGGAGGTCTCATGTGTGTGGATAGTTTAGATGGTTTATGAAGTCGGCCTTACTATGTTGTCCCTCATTATAATATTGTGAGAGAAGATAAATGCACATGAATATTTCTCATATATATATATAAATGTTTATGTGCATTTATTACTTACCATAGGGTGAGGGACACTTATATAATTAAAACTATTTTATGTGCAATTTTGAAACATATGAATATCTATTCGAAAAGAGTTTTCTAATGGTATATAGATTGCCTCAATCCAACGGTTGATTTGACATATAGAACTATTTTTCTAAAAACACCTTTATTCACACAATTCGGTGAAGCACGCTACAATCCAATCTAAAAAATACAAAAGTACAACTTAATTGGACATAGAATTTTGTTTAACCTTTGAATTAACCAACACTCATAATCCTCATACCTACTCATCTCAGGTGAGAGGCAAGGTTGCTAATCAACTGATCAATCTCTCATTCTCTTCACTTTAGTGTTGTACCATATATTATATATATATATTTATTTTTTTTCATTTTTTTTTCACATTTTGTTTTCTTAAATTGGACTACTAGTGAGGAGTGATACATAATTTCAAAGACAAGAGGTTCTATTTCTAGTCATATATTTGATGCTAAGATGTCAAGGCCATTCCACCATGAGCATGCTGACGTACTAACCATTCAAATTTTCAAATATTTCAACCTAGTCAAATTTCAGAAATCGGAAGAAGCTAGTTGCATTCATGTTTTGTATATAACCATTCGGATGATGGACTGTGCGTCGGATAGGCTGGAGTTTTGCTCACTGACTGTGGTGGAGAGACGGTTGCTTACAAATTAGATTTGACGAGGTGGGAGCTACTTTTTAGATTCTTCCGTGTGCATAGAGAATTTTTATTTTTTATAATAAAATTCATTGACTTATATGTCATGAAAAGGAAAGGCATGTCACATACTTTCATAAATATAAATTAAACTTAAATTGTTCTTTCCGTAATGAAGAAGAATGCCCAAAAGAGCAGATCAAAGTTGATTTTTGTAGATGCTTGGGCCTGTTTTTTTTTTTTTTAGAATTTTTGCCAAAATTTTGGTTGGTTGGAATTTTGGGGACATGATGTGACATCTTATTTCATTGTATTTTCAAATTTCTTGTTTATTTACAAATATTTTTAAATTTCACCGACTTAAAAGGACTTAAATAGTTTGAAAATTTCAGAATTCCACTGCTTCTACCTTTTGCTGGAATTCCTGGATGTTTAAATACAAAGGAGCATCTAGTAATTCCACTATGTTTAGGAATTTCAAAATCCTCCAGACATGAATTCTTTGATTCTAGCAAAAGAACAAGCCCAAGTATCTCCAACTAAGATGTCAATTTTGGAAATGTCAAATTTTATTTGAATGCGCAATTTTAAAGGTTTGAAATTTAGCATCTTCACCTGATGTGCCAAATTTATTATTTTATTACCTTTTAACCTCTTTTAATTAATCTCCAACAGTTATATTTTTTCAACAGATTTTGAAACCACACCTATAAAATATTTAAAAAAAAAAAAGAAAAGGCATTTCCCTTTATCGCATGTGTAATTTGACATCTTAAGAGGAATGTCAATTGCCACATGGGATTTGGCATGTTAGTTGGGGTTCCCTGGGAACCTTATTTATTTCAGTTCCCAGCCCATCTGGAAATGATGTGTCCATTAGAGATGCTCATATGGTCCATATGCCTCCATGGAATGAAGTTAGTTAAGAGTTGATGGTTTCAAAGATGGTATATAAAAGGAGTGATAGAACTTTAAACCTTGACACAGGTTAAGGTCCTAACAGAATATGTTATGTAGATTCAAACAATAACTACTGAATAAACACACCAATCAATCACACAAGAGATGGACACAGGATTTTTACGTGGAAAACCCAAATGGGAAAGAACCACGGAACCTAACACCGGTCCACCAAGAACAATCACTATGTAAGAGAAGTTACAAGACTACTTACTACCATTTTTCACCAGTTGGACACAACCTAAGGGACTGAAGCCTCTTCTTGCCGACGCACACGTCGCACACTCTCTTCGAGATTGCTCTCCACGCCTTGAAGCCACTCAAGATGAATCAGCACAGTGGAGGAGTAGTATGGAACTCAGAAGATGCAGTTGTAGTGCATAAACCAGCAGAAGAACTTCTGAGAAGATGGATCTCTCAATGGATATTAGGGTTTTGATTTGGAGAGAGGTATCTTACTTCGTGGGAGAGAAGTTCTTTAAATAGGGAGGAATCCTAGAGTCCTTTACGCCTCTAAATCTCGCCGGATTAGGATGGACAACAAGCAACTCCGAAGCTTTTGTAGTTTCTGAATTGCGTCTGCCGACCGATCGGCTGAACTTACCCGACCGGTCGGGTGAGGGTCCGACCCATCGGGCATTCAACCGACCGGTCGATCTTCTGTTCTGTCTGCAAACTGTTTGTGTACGCGAAATTCGACCGATCCATCCCTGTATCTGACCGGTCGGTCTGTAGACCACTTGCATTACACATTCTACGGAGAAGACCAACATGTGTTCATTCTATAGTCACTTCAGTCCATCTAAAAATATAAAATTACAACTCAAGAACTCAAATTTTGTAATCCCATGAACTTGCCAATATTACATGCCTTTCAAGGAGCAAATGATATTTTAATAGCAAATGTATATTATTTACCCACATGCAGTTGGAGTGGTATAAAGCACGGGATTGTTTCTCATGTTTTTGTTTGAACTTGTTTCCAATATACTATATATGTGTCTATGTGAGTTTAGCAGGAGCGCCACTCTAGAGATAAGTCGGTTGAGTTAAAAACCTTAGACATAACCATATTTAAAAATAAACATTATATTATTTGGATGCGATCCAGCTGGTAAAGTAATAGTTTGGATTGGCCAAAAAGTTAGCCATTCGTTTATCATACAACTGGTCATAGGATTCAGGACAACCGAATTGTTACTTATTATTTGGTGGCTCAAGTTAGCTTTTGCAAAATTGAAGTCCGCAAACTTTCTTTCTCTTTTGGGGGCAAAAAAAAGTTTTATCCTAATCTCCCCTCCCATTTGAAACACGTTTTCATATAATCACACTTATTTTGACTCGCATCAAGTAATGGATGTGTATTTTCTGCACAAAAAACATCTCATTTACATTTCCTCACAAAGACGGTCACACAAATGCCTAAAATAGTAAATGCCGAGTGAACTCAGTTGATCAACTCAGCTCATTCAATTGAGTTGACCTAGTTAAGCCTGCCTATCCAAGTTTTGAACTCTACTTCTCTAGCATTCTAACTTTTCAGCTCTTCTTTTTCTTACCCCAACTAAAGTGGCTGGACTCATGATAACGTGCATGGGAGAGGAGATGAAGCCTACATAAGTAGAAAGGGGGCCTACAAATACATGAAAGAGAGTCTGGATTGTCTAAGGATTCGCATGAGGGTAACCGTGGGTGAATCGCACTCACAATCTACCACATCACCCTTAGTAGCCTGCTATGCATGTGTCACCCCTAGGTAAATCTTCATATAATCTCAATTCATACTAACGAAGCTCACACAGATGGGAATGAAGTCCACTCCCATAGCTCCCACCAGGGTTCAAACCTGGTAGGAGTGCTTTACTTGCTATGTCCTGGCCATTAAGCTAACCAAACAACAAAATAAATAAACAAATAAATGATGAAAAAAAAGGAAATGAAGCCCACACAAGAAAGAACATGAGTGGAAAAGGGCAGCATAAAGATGAAATCTTAATTAAGTAGGCGAGAGATATGGTCGCTAGCCAACTAAGCAATCTCTGTTTCTCCTCACTGCCGGGCAAGTGAGCAATCTGTGATTCTCCTCACTCTTTAACCTTGAGTTTGTCCATGGGGGATCAAAATTTCTGTGCCCCACCATAGATTCTAACATCACCATGACTAAATATGAATTTTCAGGGTTTGTCCAACGGTGGGTGGCACGGTCTGCTATCACGTCAACCCAATGGTGATGTGGCAGACCAACAAGCACTCTGGGGTGAATACTTGGGAGGATATGGAATTGACAAAATACCGGTTGCTCTCAATGAAAGTGAAATAACTTTTGGCCCGATGAATTAATGCCACAGATCTCTGCTGATGGGCCCCACATCTGTACTGAATTGATGATGCTATAGAAAACATCCGCAAGTAAAAATCACATGGGTCCGTTGCAGGGCTCCTACTTGAGTGATGAGTCCGTGACCCGCGGCCGCACTGGCTTTTACTCCGCTGCCAGATACTCCCATCCGAGGGCCTATATTTTCTCTATTTTGAATAATACAATGACTGTTTGCATCAAAGAACTATCCTGACCGTCTAATTTGTAGCCTGGGTTCACGGCATGGAACTCCTTTTGATTGGATTAGGTGATTGCTTGTAAGAACAGCCGCGTAAATAGCCATGATCATCTCACTATATTGCATGTGGATGGTAGAAGTATTGAAGCTAAAGCTAAAATTGACATAATTGGCATTCATCTACGTTTCATTGAAAGTAAACTTTGACATGGGTCAAGCAAGTTGTTTGACCGGCAGCAGGTTTGATGCTAACCATCATCCTTTACTCTGATTTTTATGTTGATGCATCTCATGCAATTACGCAACAGTAGGGGTGTGACATAATGTATTAAAATGAATGGCTCATTATTATCTTTGAGCAATATTTTATGAATATCTTTAGTCAATAAAATTTTAATGCAATGCATGTTCATCATTAATTTAGTCAATGACATAAGTGACATGACTCCGTATATCACCTAGGTAAGTGCCATTCAGGGCCGGACCTGGCCCACGGTCAAAATCTTAAGAACCCATGACCTGCAAATTCTAGATTTATTTTATCTTTTTTTTTTCTTCCCCAATATTTCTTTTATATTGAGCCCCCTGCACGCCAAGTTGAATTTCCTGGGTTTGCCGCTGGTGCCACTAGTGAAATATAGGAAGAATCTTCACTGGAATCCGGGCATCAATATTTCTAGCAATTCAACATAATGCAAACATCTTCTGTGTTAAAAAGATTAACGTGCGATTATGCAACATTAAGGATTCGTCCGTAGGATGAAAAAACCTTGCGTATTTTGTTCTCGCCATTTTATTACTACTAATCATTGTGTTTATCTCGTGTGAAAGTGAACGAAAAATGATCTAGTTTTTTTATTTTAGCACCACCCAAAACAACCATTATATATGAGAAAGGTAAGAATTGCCTTACCAAATGGAAAGATCCCACAAAGATGCCTTAAAGCCGTGTGCATGTGATCTTCTCTGGCGTATGTGCTGGGGTTGACTCTTGTATTAGCTAGGTCTCTTAAAGAGAGTCCAGCCGCCTTAGGAACTAGTAAAAAATGTAAAAATTTATCAAGAAAGATGTTCCTATCCATACATTTCTCACCATTTATCATGCACACACCTGTTGGCATAGGTGGATGGAGCGAAATGAAAAGACCCACTTATGATGGACCGGATATAAAAATAGAAGTCAAATATTGATTTATAGCTCACAAGTTCAATGAATTTATTTTATGAAAAATCTTCAAATGGTGGTTCAAATCTCCTATCCTTTGGTGAAGGAGCTCTCGAAGAAAAGTAATTGCCAGTAAGTGGTGAAAGTGATCTCCAGGGATAAAGCAAGCCATCAAGTGAAGAAAAGGAAGGTCCAACGGATAGGTGCAGGCCCAGATAACTCTCAATACAAAATTTTAAGACTTTTTTTGGATGATACCCCTTTCCTGGTGTGGGCCGTGTGGCCCACCTTATCGAGCCCTTCAAACTTGAGCCTCACATCTCCTCATGGATAAAAAAAACAGAAACTGCACACAAACAAAGCTTCAAATCCTGTGGCCGAGGACCTCAGTCAGTGGAAACTACAAAGAGATTACTATGTATCTATTAACCATTATTGTAAGCTCTTTGTATTGAATTTGAACCCATCCATCTCTCCTTTGTAATTATTATATATCTGACGTTACAGAGTCTGAGGAAAGCTCTCTCTCTCTCTCTCTTCCTCTCTGGCGCCTGCTGCGATATTTCGTCTGTGTCTCATTCCCAACCCACGCAGAAGAAGAAGAAGAAGAAGAAGAAGAAGAAGCATTTCTGGGTCTTTTCTTCCTCTCCACGCGTTGAAGCTCTCTCCCCCATAAATCTCACATGCCCTGCCTTTTCACGAAGGAAGGTGTGTAGTTGAAGCGTAGAGGATTTTGTTTTATATCTCTGAGCTGCAGATCTGATGGAATGAAGTGGAGAATCAGTGATTTTGAGCTGGAAAAAGGTGAAAAGATTCTGTCTTTCTTTGTATCTTCAGCTTTCTCTGATGTTGGCTTGTGATGATTTCTGGGTGAGATTGGTATCTCCTTTTCTGTGATTGATTTCTTGCTTTCCTGTGAAAGATGGGAAAGATTTGGGTGTTTATGAGCTGTTTGTCAGATGGAGATCTTAAGAAAGGAGGGGGGAGAATGAAGGAAAAACTGCAGAGTGTGGATTAGAGTAGCTTGCTTGATCATGGGTTTTTTTGGGTTTTTTGGTTTCCACCTGGATTTGATTTTTTTTTTTCAACCTTTCTGGTGTTTTGAGGGGAAAAGAGGTTGGTTTGGTAAGAGATTTTCATTTTTTTTCTTTTGGATCTGGAATGGGCTGGATTTTGAGTTTGGGCTTTGAAGAACTAGAAAGGATTGGAAGGAGAAGATGAAATAGAGCAACAGGAAGGGGGGAAAGTTGGGTTTGTTCTGCTTTTCCTTTTGATTGTCTGTTGTGGTTTTGGGATATTTCAGAAATTAGTTCAAAAGATGTGATCTTTACTTAAGATTATCCAAAAGCTGTGATCTTTCTTCTTCTTTTCCTTCTTTGGTATTGGTTGGATTTGATTCTTGTTTTTTTTTTCTTTTGGTTGGTTTGATAATTACATGTCTTGAGCTTGAAATCTAGTTCTGAAATGGGGAAAATTTTTTTTTTTTCTCCTGATTTAGTTTTTGGGTTGTGTGTTTTTTTTTTTGTCAACATATCTAAAAAATGTTGTGTTATTTTTTTAAAAAAATATTTTTATGAGTCATTTTATTTGTACTTTTTGTTAGTTTTGTTATAAAATTCATTGGGTTCTTCTCTTTGAATTTAATTTTCATTATTATTTGGGTTTCTTGCCCTTTTCTTTTAAAGTGAAGCCCTTTTTTGGTGAGAAACTTGTTGAAATAGACAAGGTTTTTGTGAGTTTGTCTTCTTTTGCTTTCTTTTCTCTCCTAGTAAAGGATGCGATTGGGGATATTTTTACTCAGTTTTGGTATTCATCCATTTTCTCTAGTCTCTGTTGAAGATATGATATATAAATGGAGCAAGCTGAAAATGTTGAAATTTGTGTTTTTTTTAGTCTGTGTTTTCAAGGCTTGAGATTCAAATTTGTCAATCTTCACTGGGTGGCTTGACATTTCCACCAAATCTCTGATTTTGTTGATGATACATAAGCGGCACGTGTGTGTGTTTGTGGTCTTAATAAATTTGGACCAGTTTCAATGCTTTCCTAACTGCCCCTTGGGCGGCCACCCATCGGATCACTAGAATCATCTGATCGGAGATCATGGGACATGGCCCAGATGTCCAGAAAATCTGTGATCTGGGTCAGCCTCCAGTAAGCCGAACCTATTTGGGCTTTGCCCCTCCGAAAATCGCTTACTTTTTGTTGCAAAAAGTAACAACTTTGCAATATCCTTTTGGAAGCTTTGAATATGCAGTATTATACTTGTAATCTTAGTCATGTATTTCTATCCATGACAGAATATCCGAGTGTTTACTTTATTAGTCTTTCTTTTTGTATGGAGATGTTTTAGCTGAAAGGCTGCATTTTAGTCTTTTTAAGGGTCTCTCCTGTTTCTTTCAACTTTAAAAGATCCTGCTTGTGGTGCGCTTTATACCATTCTGTCACATTTCCTTTCTTTCTCTTTTAAAAATTGGTCTCGGTCTGTGTCCAACATAAGGATCTGGGATAAAGCTTCAACTCCTACTATAGTACTATGCTTAAGATTCGTTAGAGCAAAAGGGAGTTCAATGTGGAAGCTAATTTTGTTAAAATTTACAACATGGTAATGTCTTTTATTTGTTTACCGAAAAAATGTCTTTTATTTTAGGAGAACCGACAGTCATTAGCTTTTGTTTGAGCTTTACAGCATGGTAAAATATTATGGTAAACTAACTTTATTATCTGCTACCAATGATTAAGGTTTTGGGTCTGAATATATGTATTCTCCTAAATCCTGGCCTGATGATATTTGACGAAGTTGCCCCTTTTTGGAATTTGTAAGCATACCAAATATTAATTTATAGAGAATGAGAGATGGTGATTGTTTTCATCAAGTACTTATGATGTTCTTTTTTGAACTATTTATGTGCGATTACTTTAGATCATAACAGAGAGTAAGATTTTTGTTCAACTCTAAATTACGTTTTGTCATCATTTCATGAAGCAGGGTTTCTTTTATGATGAAAGATCTTTTTTGGTTGTTCAGACACAGGATTCAGTCATAAGTCTTTTCCTATGTAATTATGTTTTCGAGATTGTTCACAGGTTTAAATCTGAACCTGTGGTAGGGCTTGTTATAGATGTCCTTTTCCATTTTCTAGTAATCCAAGTAAGGGACGTACATTAGACAACACAGTATATTCAGTTTGTATAGTGTCACTGTCGATTTTGTGCTGGTAATATCTTATGAGTAACAATATATTGTATTATGCCATTTATTTCAGATCTATTATTTAACTATATGGATTGGCCATTATGTCCTGTTAGAATGCTGTTTAATAGCGTACATCTCTTGAGACTGGCACACTGATTCATGTAATTGACATAGATTTCTACATATTGGAATTTTTTCTTAAAATATAGGTTATTCACTTTACCATGTAAATACAGTACCTTTTTTTTTTTTTTTTGAGTGCTTTGATAGAGGTTACCCCTTTTCATTGAAAGTTGTTAAAATTATTTAAAAAAAAGGTTAAATGATTTTGACCAAGAGTTCCTTCTGCATTTTGACTTGTGTCTCAGTTGGTTGTTTGTTCATGTGCCCAAGGGAACTAATAAGTTCATTTCTGTTTACTTTGTTTAAATTATGGTGAAAATTTTGAAAACAATTTTTTTTCCCTTTTGTGTTTTGAGCTCTTTGGCATGGGATTTATGGTACATTATATGGATTTTTACATTTAAGGAGTGAGTGAGTTACTTAAATTATATGTATTTTACTTTGTCATGTATTATTTGTAACTTGAAAGGATCTATTAAATGTGAGCGTATTGTTTCAGGTCACCCTTGAAGGTTGAGTGTAGAAAGGATTGCATGCTTTTTAGCTAGAGCTGGTTCTGGATTTTCTCTTCAGAGTTGTTCATTTGTGTGTCTAAGCTGGTAAGTTTTACTGTTCGAACTTTGCTGAATTTTATGACAGCATGCCTTTTATCTTATATGCTGCCATCAGTTCTGCCCCTTTGCTCTTCTTTTGTGAGCTCCTTGGCCTCAGCCATGGAGTCATTGTTAATACTACCATTTAAAAAGCTTAAGCAGTTATCGCCCTACTTTATATTAAAGGGTCATTTCTTTGCCATCATTTACATATGTAAATGATTCTCATGCTTAATGGTTATGCATAGCCATGTATTTTTGCACTCATTTATGCATGTGGTTTGGGATGCAAATGGGTCGGCTCCGGGCTGGATCAATATTGGAACCTGAATTAAGGGAAAGTTGGTTCTAGTTCCGACTCTGAACCAATAGATAGTTTCCTTAACCGGTTCCGGTTAGATAAGCGGGTTCCGGTTCCAGGTTAGACAAACGTGGGTGTGGGAGGGGGGTACCAGCAGCAGCCTGGCCTGGCTCAGCCTCAGTGAAAACTGCCTCTCCAGCTAGATCCCATTGTGGCTCAGCCAGCATCTAGGTACGAAGTAGCAACGGAGGATTCCCTTCTTCTCCATTTTTGGCATCTACCCAACAGCCCCTACCACTTCCTCAACCCATCAGATGGCAAGACCGGCCGTGGGGGTGGGGGTGGGAAATGTTTAGAGATGCCCTGATTTGCACATGCACAGTTAGGGACCCAGGCTTGTTCTTACTTTGTTTTGAAAACTGCACGGGTGCTGGGCATGCAGTTTGGGATGTTAATGTTTCCAGAATGGGACTGTTTGGCTACCAGATCAAAAAGTGGGTTCCAAAACTGCACCCATTTATTAATTGGGACCCAAAAGAGGTTCCAAACCTGATTTTTAATGAATCAGATAACCGGGCATCCATTTGTGACCCTACATGTGGTATGTAAATGAGGTGTGAAAGTGGTATGTAAATATTGCCATTTGTATCAAAGTTTTCACACCAGAAGAGGTGTGAAAGTGATTCACTTCTGCTAAATGAAAACAAAGCACCATTACAGTGAGTTGCACCATGCCTTTTTCACCTGTAAGGCACATCAAAGATGTTTATTTATTTCTTTATTTTTAACTCCTTTGAGCCACATATTTCTACTCTAACTGTTCAATTTGTTTATTGAACTAATAAACCCTATGATCTTGAAGCTGATATATTAAATCTTCATAGATTTTGAGTAATTTGTGACGAAGTCCTGACCTGTAGATCTAATTTTCTGGAGTTCTGCGGGCCCCCAATTCATGATCTGAATCGTTCATTATTCTTGTATTAATGGTAAATATCAAGGTGTAAAAATGTTGTATACTCATTTACTTATGTGAAAATAATGATTTTGACAAACATGGTAATGCGTTTTACATGTGTCACGCTTGTGTATGTAGTGTTTCCCATTAATGGAATTTTGACCTCTAGAATTAGAGTCTCCTTAGAGAGGAGTATCGGACCTTATTATTCCTTAAGCTCAAATATCTGTCTCCCTCTCTCTTAAAAAACTTTTCTATTTATTGGGCAACTGTTGCAGGGGTCTGTACAGACTTTATTTATTTTTTTGGTTCTCTTATAGTCTTATTTGCTGATTTAATAGAAAATGTTCACTATACTACAGAAGCGAGTGGCTCCTAAAACTCAGATAAGCTTAGCGTAAAGGGTTTGACATTTACCAGTCACTTGCACAATTAAAGGTATATTTTAATATTGTTATCATTATTGGTATCATTTCCCATAATGCTAGGGATTGGAGACTTCATTGATTTTTTTTTTTAGTTGCTGACACCATATGCTATACCTTTGACAGGAAGAATCTATTCCTGTAGGAATCTGTAACGGTTAATCTATTCCTATCTTGAGAGTTAATCTATTCCTGTTTCTGAATTGGTCGACGTTGAGTTTGATCAGTTCTCTGTGGGGAACATCTGGTGCATTCTGAAATGATATGTTCATTCCAGTGTGTTTTTCATCTGAAGTAGTAACACATGTTCCTAAATCAGGAGAGGATTCGCAATTCATCAGTGCAGCATGAACTAATTCAAACATTAAGAATTGGCCAATGTGTAATTATTCCTATAGTTGGATCACATATGAGGTGAATCTGAAGGCACAATTTCAAGAATCTTGGAGTCTTTTCATGCCATAGAGTGAGAAATCCATTATAATAATATTGTACTAATTTTTCTCGTTGACTGTACTTTGCCAATTCTATATCAATATGGAATTTCCGTGATTTTTTTGTCAGATAATCAATTTTCAATTCAGAACTGACAATGGTAGAAAAGGCCAAGGACTATGAATGTAGAACAGGGTCGACTACTCTCGATGGGTGACAAATCCAGTCAATTCAGACCATATTTCTAATGAAAAATAATCCTTAAAAGAGTCAATCATTAGTGCCCCTGCGTGAGTTTGCAGATCCAAATAGCTTGAAATCCAATGATTTCAATGGCTATGATCAAAATATGTTCAGATAAACTTTCGACAGTAAAGGAGGGAAAATCATTGACCTTTGGTTGCTGAAAAATTATATAAAAATTACTTAAAAAGTTTCAAGAATAATAGGTGATGCTTGTGGCAAAATGTCTGCTGATCAGATCAATGATGTGGGATCCATTGAATAAACCGAATGATTACTGGTTTAACTGTCATTAATCAGAAAGGGGTATATCCAGTGATGGATCCGAATGCTCTTCTTGCTGTAATAGATGAGATTTATGTGGCCAGCGAGCAGAGGAGATTCAGAAATCTTACTGGATTTGATGATTGAAGCAATTGAGTTTGGCATCAGAGTTTACAAGGTTAATTATTTGAGTCAATCATGAGAATAAGCCTATGAAAGTGTGCTAGAAACCTATGAATGAGATGTCCTTCCTGCAGAGAGAATTCATATCCCTGCTCTAATACCATATCAGAGTTCCAAGCAGGAAGAATATTCGGGAAGATGAGAAACTTGGAAAGTTAATTATCCACTTCATGTATCAACTCATCTCATTATATGCACCTCTGTCCATTAAGTCTACCCCTAAATGGGCTGATTAGCATTACTTTTGAACCCTTAAATACAGCTGAACAGATTCAAAATTATCCCTGATTATAGATATGCCCTTAGACTATTCACATGTATGCACAGACATGCTTTCAGGCCTATATACGTGAAGCCTGACCAACGAAGGGTCCATTATCCTGGGCTTGTCTCTACAATGTCAAATTGGAAACATCAGTTATTGGATTACACACGCACCACGAACTCATGTAACTTAGAATATAACAAAGTTCCTTTGAAATAGAAGAGTTCTGATTTTGATACCTTTTGAAATAGAAGATTTCTGGTTTCGAGCTGTTTACATGCTTTATTGATTTTTGATTTTCGCTATGCATGCTGATTCATAAGGTGAATGTGCTCTCAATTTTAGCTATGTTTTTTTTTTTTTTTTTTTTTTTTTTTTTTTTTGAGGTAGTTAAATTGCCTTTGCAGTCACCGACAGGAAGGAAAACCATCAAGCATGAGCAACCTCAAACTAGGCGTGGAGGTTATTAGTGCTCACAACCTCATGCCCAAAGATGGCCAAGGCTCTTCCAGCCCTTACATTGAGCTCCACTTTGATGGCCAAAGGTTTCGCACCACCACCAAAGAGAAAGATCTCAACCCTGTCTGGAATGAGCACTTCTACTTCAACATATCTGAACCAAACTCCATTCCCTACCTGCATCTGGATGCCTTTGTTTACTGTGAAATCAAAGCCACCCGCTCTAAATCCTTCCTTGGAAAGGTTCGCCTAACTGGAACATCATTTGTCCCATATGCTGATGCAGTTGTCTTACACTACCCTTTAGAAAAGCGTGGCATCTTCTCACGTGTGAAAGGAGAACTAGGCCTCAAAGTGTATCTGACTGATGACCCAACTCTGAAGTCATCCTCAAACCCACTTCCAGCGATTGATCCCCTCCAGAGATCTGACCTGCTTGCAGGCCTGACCCATCCAACTCCAACGACAGCCCCAGTGTCCAATGACAAAGCAGAGTCAATAAACACCTTCCACCACCTTCCCAACCAAAACCTGCAACACTCTTCAATGACAATGTCTCAAGAGCCAGTGAAGTATGCAGCTGATGAGATGAAATCTGAGCCAGCAAAGATTGTGCGAATGTACTCAGGATCATCGCAGCAACCAGTTGACTATACACTTAAAGAGACAAGCCCATTTCTTGGGGGTGGACAGGTTGTTGGGGGTCGTGTCATACGTTCTGACAAGCATTCCAGTACCTATGACCTTGTTGAGCAGATGCAGTACCTTTTTGTACGTGTTGTGAAGGCCCGTGAGCTTCCTGCAAAGGACATTTCAGGGAGTCTGGATCCATATGTTGAAGTGAGGGTAGGAAACTACAGAGGTACCACAAGGCACTTTGAAAAGAAGCAAGATCCTGTCTGGAACGAGGTGTTTGCTTTCTCAAGGGACCGGATGCAAGCTTCAACCCTTGATGTGTTGGTCAAGGACAAGGACCTTGTTAAAGATGACTTTGTGGGCATTGTTAGGTTTGACCTTAATGAGATTCCGACACGTGTACCACCAGATAGTCCCCTAGCACCTGAGTGGTATCGACTTGAGGACAAGAAGGGGGAAAAGACAAAAGGTGAGTTGATGCTTGCTGTATGGATTGGAACGCAGGCTGATGAGGCATTCCCTGATGCATGGCACTCAGACGCTTGTGCGCCTGCTGATGGCTCTACAGCCACAGCCACATATATAAGGTCAAAGGTCTACCATGCTCCGCGCTTGTGGTATGTGCGTGTTAACATCATAGAGGCACAGGACCTGGTTGTAGCTGACAAGAGCCGTTTCCCGGATGTCTATGTGAAGGCACAGATAGGCCACCAGGTGTTGAGAACAAAGGCTGTTCAGGCCCGGACATTTAACCCGCTATGGAATGAAGATCTGTTATTTGTTGCTGCAGAGCCATTTGAAGATCATCTGATTCTTTCAGTTGAGGATCGTGTGGGACCAAACAAAGATGAGGTGATCGGAGGGGTTGCCATACCACTTAGTTCCATTGAAAGGCGTGCTGATGACCGCATGATCCACACACGCTGGTTCCACCTTGATAAGCCAGTTGCAGTCGATGTGGATCAGTTGAAAAAAGATAAATTCTCTAGCCGGCTCCATCTCCGTCTGTGTCTAGATGGTGGCTACCATGTGCTGGATGAGTCCACACACTACAGCAGCGACCTACGCCCCACTGCGAAGCAGCTCTGGAAACCATCAATTGGTGTCTTGGAGCTTGGCATCCTGAGTGCCAATGGGCTTCACCCCATGAAAACAAGGGATGGGAAGGGTACATCGGATACATTTTGTGTAGCAAAATATGGCCATAAATGGGTACGAACACGGACAATCGTTAACAGCCTCAGCCCCAAGTACAATGAGCAGTACACATGGGAGGTGTATGACCCGGCCACCGTCCTTACAGTAGGTGTATTTGACAATAGCCAAATTGGGGACAAGGGTTCGGATAGTGGCAACAAGGATATGAAGATTGGCAAGGTCAGGATACGTCTCTCAACACTTGAAACAGGCCGAGTTTATACACATTCATATCCGTTGTTGGTCCTACACCCTTCCGGCGTCAAGAAGATGGGAGAGCTGCATCTAGCAATAAGATTTTCTTGCACATCATTGGTGAACATGATGCATATATATTCACGCCCGCTGCTCCCAAAGATGCATTACGTAAGGCCCCTGACAGTGGTACAGCAGGATGCACTGCGCTACCAAGCTGTCAACATCGTGGCAGCTCGGCTGAGTCGAGCAGAGCCACCTCTGCGGAAGGAGGTGATTGAATACATGTCTGATGTTGACTCGCACCTGTGGAGTATGCGTAGGAGCAAGGCAAACTTCTTCCGCTTGATGTCAGTGTTTTCAGGGTTGTTCGCTGTGGGTAAATGGTTTGGAGATGTGTGTACATGGAAGAACCCTGTAACAACAGTGCTTGTTCATGTGCTCTTCGTCATGCTTGTGTGCTTCCCTGAACTCATTCTGCCAACGGTGTTTTTATATATGTTTTTGATAGGGGTATGGAATTACAGGTACCGTCCACGTTATCCTCCACACATGAACACAAAGATCTCTTATGCAGAGGCAGTGCATCCTGACGAGCTTGATGAAGAGTTTGACACATTCCCATCAACTAGAAGCCCAGAGCTTGTGCGAATGAGGTATGATCGCCTGCGTAGTGTGGCTGGAAGGATACAGACTGTGGTGGGTGATGTGGCGACACAAGGGGAGCGAGTCCAGGCGCTGCTCAGCTGGAGAGATCCACGTGCCACTGCAATATTTGTGATATTCTGCCTTGTATCAGCATTGGTGCTATATGTGACTCCTTTCCAGGTCATTGCGGTTGTGATTGGCTTCTATCTGATGCGGCACCCACGGTTCCGGCATAGGCTACCATCTGTGCCAATTAACTTCTTCCGGCGGCTGCCTGCAAGGACTGACAGTATGCTGTAAATAGCTTCAGTAAGTTCCCAGGTAGGGGTGTCACTCCTGTTTGTGTCAGTTTCTGTTAGCATGTAGAGGATTTGCAGTTTCATTCACTTCGTTGTGAAGTTACTTTTTTGTTTCTTTGTTTGAAGTAATACACTGGTGATGTTGACAGCTAAAATAATTTCTCTTGTAGTCTTTGGCAACTAATAGGTTTTTTGAAGTTGCATGCAACTCTGTTTACACTGATATGCAGGACCGTTTGTTATGATAGCCAGAGTTGTAAGTGCTACCATTACTTATGAGTCATTTTGTCATTTGCCATTACCAATTACGGTTAAACAGAGTTGCGTGTAATTAGATTCGCAGGTAAACTGACTGCAGAGTGACTGGGTCTGGAGGATCCACATTTCATTCTCTATTTGATCTGTTAAATGATCATATGAAACATTCTGTAAAATAGATACTTAAGCAAAATAAACACTAAGTTGTTACATAAGATGGATTAAAAAAAATTAGAAAGCTAGAATCAAGATGGAGCTTGATTACTTTGCCAAGGATGTGATGATGATGTTTTGGATACAATAAGATGAAGATAGGGAAAATCAAATATTTATTGATAAATAGTTCTAACTTATGTAAGATCTCATGATTTGCTCTCCAATTGGAGTGTGCCAACGATATTATCAATAATTTATTCTAATCTGATAGGATTTTGTGATTGTCTCTCTGATTGGAGTGTGTTCAATATATTATTGAATATTGTTGTACAATTTCTAATCTTATAGGGTCTCATAATTTGTTCTGGGCCCACTAAGTGGTATATCATTTGGGGTAATTCTATTTCTTTTAATAGAGATATAACAAAGTCATATTAGCTTGGATTTTATCAAAAAAGTGGTGAAAGGGAAACTCCAAGCCACATAACTCGCCAAGGTATGAGTGCCCAGGAGTGGTAAACGTGTTTTTTGTTTTTCCATCTAATATGGGAGCATCGAACTCACCATTCAAGCGGCAAGTTCGATGCTCGCATCTGCTCAGTTGCATGGGTTTGGTTACAGCAGCAAGGATGGGCTCTTGTTTTGTTAGATGATCAGTAGAGAAGGAGAGAAGAAGAGAGGGGAAAGAAGAGCAGCAAGCAAAACAAAGAAAACGCAGATGGAAAAGATAAAAAAAGAAGGGAGAAGAAGATGACCGGTACAGGGTGAGGGAAAGAGAATGGGTTCACGGTTTGAGTGGGAGGTTTGGCCTCTTGAGGTCTGCTTTAACGGACTGATGAGTTGCTTGAACGTGATTGACATCTCGCGGTGAGGGGCAGAGAACAAGATATACACTAGCAGGTGAGAGAAAGAAGAAACAAAAAGATAGGGATAGGGTTCTGTTCTGCTGCACAACGGAGATGATGGAACATGGTGGGCTCTCGTTTGTCACCCTCCGACCTTATCCATCTTCACCTTCTTCTCTTCCTTACCATTGCCAAACAAAAGAGCTCACCCTTGCTTGCTGCTGTAACCGAACCCATCCAACTAAGTAGAGGCTAGCCGCTGAGCGGCGATTTCGATACTCCCATATTAAATGAAAAAAAAACACGGTAATGTTCACCCACGCATGTTTGGAGTCCCCTTCCATGATTTTTTTATTTTTTTGGTAAAATCCTATATTTTATCTGTGAATTAGCTTGTTTCTTTCATTTTGAAGTTTTATGTTGGATATGGGTTCTGACTTCTAGCGGCGTAACAATTAATGAGTGGTGGAATCCAGATGGGTCATTTTTAAAGTTTATGAAATCTATTGTTACTAGTTTTCTCTTGAGTTTTCATTTTTTTTCAAGCCAGGTTGTTGATTTTAAATGATAAGTGGGATATTGGGATTATTTTGAATTTTTTTTATATATCAAAATTTGTACTCTAACCTATTTTCTTGCTAAATTTAACCAAACTGTAATTTTCGTGTTGATTTTTTTTATTTTTTTCTAATTTTAATTGCATAGGCTAGTTGGATTTTCCTTTTATTGCTAATATTTTGATTAGATGACTGATATATTAAAGATACTATTTATTATGTGTTTGGAAAAGATTGAGATAAGTTTGTGTGAAGCAAAGGAGTACTCGGCAGCACAAAAAACCCTTCATATTTTGCACCTGCCGTTCAAATATTATTCGGTAGAATCGGCACAGTATTTTATCATTTCAAGAAAGGTAATTAAATTATTTTGTCTCAACACCGAAGAAAATCATTTTCTATTAAAACGGTTAAAAATTTCCAAACCGCATGTACTAAAAGTTGTCTTTAGATGTTAGGATTCTCATAAAAATGCATGAATATGAAGTTGGATTCAACTCCTAATAATTATTGTTATGTGTCCTCCTGCTAGTTAAATAGTTGGTTATTACAGTAGTTTGAAAATTTTTATTATTTTTTTGGCACCCACAGCTCAGTGGGGCTAGAAAGGGAAGTAGACCTTGGGTGAGGTGAGGGAAGTAGAAGTTGAGTGAAGGAAGGTGGCTACCCAGGTTTGAATGAACATTAGATAACCGGGTAAGAATTGATGCCTCTTATTACTTGGGTGAGTAGCCATTTTTGCAAAATTTAAATTATCTCTTGACATGAATTTTTTAGAGTATGTGAAAGCTCATTCTATGAAGAATCTTTTTCGGGTTTTGTAAAGCAAGTCCAAAATCCTATATGCGAAACTATTTTTTCACAAAATTACATAAAGTCAAATAATTTTTTAAAAGGGGCCTTTTCCTGTACGTACGTCCCTCGTGGATTTTTTATGCACACTCTTTGGTGGGGCCCACTATGGACCCCACCAAGAGATGAGACTGGGGGCGTTGAAAAGAGCTATTTGAACGTACCCCATATATCAAATTTGGTCCCAATCACATATCCCTAACCCTTTCATCCATAGCTTACAAATCCATTCCGTTCGGATTGGTGTACAATCAATCCAATGGTCTAATAAATTTGGATCCGACCAAAACTTGGGACTAGTTGCTATTATGGGATCCCATGTGTGTTGCAAGGTTTGGATTGAGTGATAGATGGGCTCCACCTAGAGTTCTCATGGGAAAAATGGTGAGGGATGGATACGTATGAAGATTCTCCTTTTTAAAAAACACAGTACAAATGTGCACTTAAGCATTATTAAAAAATGTTGTTAAAAAATGAATTATTGAAAAAACAATGCTACACTTTTGGTTTAGTTGTGTTGGCCCTCGGTATAACACACTTGCCAAGGGAATGATCCTGGGTTTTCAAGATGGGCTTGCTTTAGTCCATAAAGAGCTTTCTTGAATTTGTAAATATACTCCAGATGTGTATGAGATTCATAGCCATATGGTTGCTCCATGTAGATGTCTTTATCAATTTCTCCATACAAAAAATATTTTTGACATCTAATTACCATAACTTCCACCAAAACATGCCGCCAAAGATATCACAACTCGAACCAAAGTCATTTTTGCCATAGGACTAAATGTTTCTTCATAGTCTTCCCCATACTTTTGTGAGAACCCTTGAGCAACAAGCCCTGCCTTTTACCTATCCACACTTTATCAAGTTTACATTTAAGTTTGTAAGCCCACTTGCAAGTGATAGGCTGCACATCCTTGGGCTTAGGTACAACATCCCAAGTTTAATTTTTTATGAGAGCCTCCATCTCATCATCTATAGCATGAACCCATTCTTTGACGCCCTTTGCTTCATCAACACAAAAAGGCTCACAATCTTCATTTGGACTAGCAAGAAAACATGAGTGCACATTTGCAAAATTTCCATCCCTAAGAGGTGGTGCACTTTGAACCTCCTCAAGATTATCATTGCTTTGTGCTTCATGCACATAGCTAACAACACCACTCTCCCTATCACATTGCTCCCCCATAGATGAAGAAGGGGAACAACTTGACACCATAGGGTTACTTGAATCCATGGATAGGCTAACTTTCTTTTGAGGTTCATTAAGAACATGAGAGCTATCACCAACACTTCCAATGGTGACATCATCTTCTCCATTATTTGATGAAACTTCATCAAACACAACATAGCTGCACCTCAACTAGAAAATCTAGTCCCCCCTCAAATCCATCCCCTGCAACTCTTTTAAAATCCACTCCATCATCTATTTCACTATAAGAAACTTGTCTTTTAGTGGCAATTTTTTTAGCCGCGGGTGAATTTTTGCCACTAAAATTACACATTTAGTGGCAAAAATATTATGTTGCAACTAATTTTTTTTTTAAAATATCCAATAGCTCACGCTTTTTTACATATATCTCAAGATTGGTGATGATTTAATGGCGGAAAATTCGATGAGCGATTGTGTTTGATGTTGTGCACAATCCCACGTTAATTGCATCTTCATTTACCATCTTGGATTTGAAGAAATATAAAAAAAATGGTACTGGGCGAGATGGCCATACATTTTTACTGTAGCAACGCCTTTTATTTTTTTCCTTTTTTTTTTCTAGGAGGCGAGTTTTGAGGCATATGATTTTAAGAGGTTTTTCCTTTATATATTTAAAAATAATAGAGGCCAAAATGACATGCCAAACAGTCTTATTTCCCTAAACTCTAAATATTTTAGACATTTAGATAATAAAAGACAAAAAATAGTGCTGTCATACAGGGGCTTAAAAAGAAAAAAATATTTTGATGAGTGAACCTGAGGGCCAGTGTTAGGGAACTATGCATGTAACTCAGACATGTGTGAAGCTCTATGCTTAAAGATGAAAATTGTGGAATCAGTCCTAGTCATAGTCGACCCCAAAAAATGATAAGAATGCGATATTGATTGCAATTTGTAGTTCGTCATGGTCAATGTGGCGTAAGCTTTTCTTTACCCTAAAAAATACATGTAAATATATAAAAATCCATAATATTGGAAATTGGTAAAAGCAGTGCTTTCATTAGTACACATTATAACTCAAAATATCAGTCCTCTTGAGTCCTTTCTATATTGTTGTTTAATCTTTTATTGCTAAATATCTTAAGTCATATAATTTGATTTTGGGTCATCCTTAAAATTTATAAATTCAGTAATGAAACTTATATCTAAAATCCAAACTACTAAAAAACAAATACTATCTCTTTTTTTTATTTTTGTGAGAATTACTAAAATTTATTAAGGTCTCAGTCAAAATGAGATTAAATATTAGTGTAGATTTTTTCATAAGCAAGCTGCATTAGTGTTTAAATTTTTTTAATGTAGAATTTTTAAGTGTGGTTTTTTCTAATATATAGTGGGCCCAACACAGATTTCATTAATGTATCAAAGGAGTTCTTTAAATGTAAAATTTGGCCAACTGATCATGACACAGCACTATCCCTTCTAATTGTATCTCTTTTAAAATATATAAATGGGACACATGCCCATCTAGTGGACCCCACCGTACGTGAGATGATACATGAGGACATGTATTCGTGCACTAGGGCTAAAAGGTGTATTTTCCGCAATTTCTTGTTAACAAAAAGAGAAGGAGGGAACGTATATAGTGAGGGAAACCCAAAACAAAAAAGAGGAAAATATCAAAATCTAAGGAACATTAAGGGAAACTCAAAATAAAAAGAGGTAGAGGAAAGAATTGGAAGAAAATTGGAAGAGAATGAAGAGGAGCAGCTATAGGTATGTTACGCTCATAGGTTTTGATTCCTTTTTCACAAACACACTAATCCTGCATGTTTATTGTAACAATGCCTGCAAATTTACTTTGCATTCTGATTCACTAGTAATGTCGATTCTATTGTATAACGATGTAGTAATTGTATAACGATCCTGATTCTGTTTGTATAAATCTACGATTTTTTCTGTGCAAAAGAAATAACAATTCTGTTATGATGCATAATGATCTGATCTGATTATTCTGATGTATGAAATAACGATTCTGATCTGATCATTCTATTGTGATCTGATGCACAAAAATTATGTCTTCATATGAAATAGTTGTGATCTACTTTGCAAACGTTTGATCAGATCTGCAAACGTATGAAATAACGATTCTGTTGTGATCTGATGCAAACGACCGATCCGATATGATGGCCGCCGGGCTGGGATTTGCACCCCTCTGCGCATGCTAATCACGCAGGATGCGCGTCGGGAGCACGCACCAGGTTAAACATTTTCCGGACTGAGATCCCCGGGCCAAGCCCGGCACGTGTGCGTGCATAGGGCTTGTAGTAAAAGAGTAAAAAAGAGCTTGAAGTATAAAGGACAAGGATGTGTATATATATAGTGCTCAAAGAATTTGCACTTTTCCAATGCAGGACTCTTGAAAAACCACAAAGCTCTCTTTGTAAAGAAAAACTATAAAACTCAATTGAAACCCCTTAAAACCCAACACCATCTATATATATATATATATATTAATAAAGTTGAGTTCACCACAGTAACTACCATAGTCATGTGCTTATCTGATCTTAACCTCAAACCAATTTCTAGCCATGCTAACACCAGATACTAGTTTAAACTCATTATATTTAGAACCCTATAACTAGTTAGTGATGGCGTGAATTGAACATGCACATGAACACTTGGAATTTTGAGGGTTGTTTCCATGCACATGAATTGTATTTTTGGAAGTGACTAAAATTAAAGAAATAAAAAGAAATATTCATAAGTGTCTAAGTAGGAAAAAAAAAGAAATAGAAAAGAGTAAAGATCTATATTGCACCTATTAGCTTGCTTGGAATTGAATGACTTGAATTCACTTGAAAACATGAAATGTATTTTTGAAAATGACCAAAATTGAAGAAATATGAGTAAAGACTAACATAAAATATCGTGCTATGTATGGCTAGTGTTGCATGTATATTGAATAATAAATTAAAATTGGTATTTAAACCAACTATTAATTAATTTATTAAAAATATAAATTGTGTGAATGAGACGCATATTTTTGTGACTTCTTTTCACATCCTTTTTCATGAAATTTATTGATATTTTTACTTTCTCCCTTTTGTATGTATTTTTAAATCTTAACAAGTTTTAAGAAAAAAAAAATTAAGAGTGTGTTGAGTAGTTAGATTGTTATAGTAAGTTAAAAAAAAGAAAGTTAAGAGTGTATTTAGTAGTTAGATTATTATCATAAAATATATTAACTTCATAAATATAATTTCTTTATTCATGTTATTAAAATCTTATCCGAGTTAATCCCACAAGTGTTGCATAGTTAATATTCTAGTAAAATGTTTTGTAATACCATAAAGATCATTTGGTTAGAGTATTGTAGAAGACAACAGTTAAGTAGAAACTTAATCCTTACCAACATGTTTATTTGTTTCGTTGTGAATTGAAAAAAATAAATAAATGAAAAAAGAAAGGCATCCAAGTAAATCATTTCAAGAATTTTTAGAGAAATAGTGTTACAATTATACAACAATAACGTTAGTAGATCATTACTTTTGATATATAATCTTTAGGAAGCTTCACCCATAATGATAAAAATTAAAAAACAAAGGAAACATTTATCACATTCCTCAAAAATATTTAGAACATTTTTGTTCTACTTTTGTTACTAACATCAAACGAATATTGCCTAAAATCTAGATATTTGATGCTATATTAATGTTGGAGAAAACAATATATGTTTGTTAGAGAAAAATATTTGTTAGATTGTTAAAAAGAGATAAGGTAAGTGAGAAAGATTGTTTTTAAGGCTTAAGCATTTACATTAGAAAATAATAATACATTAGCCCAATACATTAGAAATTAAAAAACAGGAAAAAAAAATCCACAAATGTCAAATTAAAACCAAAGCTTAAGGCTAGTTCTTCCAAGGCTAGTTCTTTCGACTTAGTTTTTAAAATAAAAAATGGCACAAAGAATGCCATGGTCTTCTTATAAAAGTTTTTAACAATTGTAACTTTATGGATGGCATAAAGAATCCCTGATAGTTTAACTTGTGACTTCTAGTTTTTATAGGTAAATGATGAAAACTAGTAACCTTTTGTCTAGTTTAACTCCTAGTCAAAGTTGATTTTGCATATTCACCTTGGATCTTCAATTTTGACCATCTTAATTCAATAGTAAATATTTTTGTATATTAATTCTATGATGAGGACCATTTTAGGTGATGAAGATGAATATATATGTTCAATTTATAGTAGGTACATTAATATGGATAAGAGTTAGATGGATTGAAGATAGACGACAATATGAGTATATAAATGGTGTCAAAAAGTTTTTAGACTTTGCATGTGCACATACCAAACCAGGGAATAAGATTCGGTGCCCAAATGTTAAATGCAACAATGTCTATTTCCAAACCAGGGATGATGTGGAAGCTGATCTGTATTATTATGGTATAGTTAAAGGTTACACTCGATGGACATTCCATGGGGAGGAGCTTGAGTTGAGCACCGATGAAAATGATGACGATAAGGCTAACGATGAAGATGAAGATAATCATGATGACATGCATAAAATGATACGTGATTATTATATTGCAGCAACTGTAAATGCTTCGACAATGGGGGATTCTGGTAGCAACGGTAATACAATACCGATTGGGAAGCAAATAGATTTATGAAATTGTTGAAGGATGCTGAACAAAAACTAGATCTAGGTTGTGAGAAGTTCTCCAAGTTGTCGTTCATTGTTACGCTATTGCATTTAAAGATACTTAATCATTAGACCAACAAATCATTCACTATGCTACTTGAGTTATTAAAAGAGGCATTTCCGGAGGGTGAGACTCTCCCTAATTCCTACTACGAGTTTTAAAATATAATTCGTGACTTGGGACTTGACTATGTAAAGATTCATTTTTGCATAAATGATTGTGTACTATTTTGGAAGGAGTACAAAAACAAACAAGAGTGTTCAGAATGTAAAGAGCCTAGATATAAAATTACCAACGGTAAACGGAAAAAGATTCCTAAAAAAACCTTGCACTACTTTCCACTAAAACTGAGACTATAAAGATTATATATTTCAAAAAAGACAGCAACGGATATAAAGTGGCATAAAGAGAAGCGTATCAATGATGGGGTGTTGAGGCATCCTGCTGATGCTGAAGCCTGGGATGAATTTGACAAAATGCACAAGTCATTTTTCCAAGACCCTCGAATGTTAGACTTAGGCTAGTAAGTAACGGATTTAATCCATTTTCAAATATGAGCAGTTCTCATAGCACATGGCCAGTTATTCTTATGCCATACAACCTACAGCCATGGAAATGTATGAAGAGTCCTTTTTTCATTATGTCTTTGCTTATTTTTGGACCCAAGTCTCCTGGAAATGACATTGATGTATATTTGCGACCTTTAGTAGATGTGTTGAAAAAATTGTAAGAAGATGGCATCTAAACTAATAACGCTTATGCATGTTCCAATTTTCAATTGCATGTTGCTATTATATAGACTATTAATGACTTCCTGCATACGGCAACTTATCATGATGGAGCACTAAAGGTTATTTGGCTTATTCTACCTGCAATAGCGAGACATCATAAATGAGGTTAAAGAATGGAAAAAAGATTTGTTATATGAGTCATCGTCACTATTATCCAACAAATCATATATGACAACATAGAAAGAGTTCTTTTGATGGTAAAAAGGAACTTCAGGAGGCACCAAAGTCATTGTCTGGTGAAGAGGTGCTTGAGCAACTGAGTCACATCGAATCAGTGAAATTTGGAAAGACGCAACCAAAGAAAAGGAAGCGTGCCGATGATTTAAATTGGACAAAGCATAGTATTTTCTTTGAATTGCCTTATTGGAAAACCCTCAAATTGCGCCACAATTTAGATGTCATACACAGAGAAAAATGTATGTAATAATGTTATTGGGACATTGATGAACATCGAAGGCAAAACAAAGAACAATGAAAAGAGTCGCTTAGATTTATAAGAGATAGGTATAAGGCATCAATTACACATGAAGCATGATGGTAATTCCTATAAACTACCTTGTGCATGCTACACGATGTCCATTACTGAGAAAAAGAATTTATGTGAATTATTAGCTTTAGTGAAATTCCCTGATGGTTATGGCTCAAACATATTTCGACGTGTGAACATTAGAGAATGTCGAATTACAGGGATGAAGAGTCACGATTACCACATATTTTTGCAAAGCCTACTCCCACTTGCTTTACATGGATCTTTAACCGATGAAGTTTGTGATGCACTAATTGAGCTTAGCCAATTTTTTAAGGAGTTGTATTCTAAAACATTAACGAAAGATGTTTTAGAAAGGCTAGAAAGCCAGATTGTTACAACACAATGCAAAATGGAAAGGATATTCCCACCATCATTCTTCAACATTATGGTACACTTGCCCATTCATCTTGCACAAGAAGCAATTCTCGATGGACTAGTGCAATATCGATAGATGTATTTAATTGAAAGGTAGTGTATTTTTTTATTCTTACTATTAATTATACAATTGTCATGTTAAAATTATAGTGTTCTTTCATTTATCATCCTGAATTTATATCTCATTAGATACTTACATACGTTGAAGTGTTATGTGAGCAACAAGGCATTTCCAGAAGGGTTAATTACAAAAGGTTATGTTGCTGCAGAATGCCTAACATTTTGCTCGATGTATTTGCATGGGGTTGAAACTAAATTCAATAGAGTAGAAAAAAATTACGATGGAGCTAACAACAAAAACATCAAGGCTTGTCTTTTTTTTTTTTTCATAGAATTGTCGTCCATTAGGGAAGGGAGAATATGGATACATTGATAACAAAGCTTGGGAGCTGGCTCGCATTTACACTTTAAAAAATTGCGATGAAGTTCTACCATTTCTTAAGTATCACAATTATCCTAGTGTATTTGATGCACATATAATGTTTGTCAATTATCCAATTTATCTTTCTTATAATATGTTTTCTTAAAGGTTATAATTGTATATCTTTTTATATAGTGAATACAAAGAGGAGATAGCGAAGAAGAGTCTAAGGAATGTAGCAAAGAGACATGAAGAGAAGTTTCCTAAATGGTTTGAAAACCGTGTATGTATCATTAAACATATATGTTTTTATACTATATGTTACTTTTTATTATAATATATTTATTTCATTCACATATATGAACAGGTTAACACAATTGTACAGTTAAATGAATGCACACATCAATAAGAAACTTCTAGATTTAGCAAGAAGTCCTAATAGAAGAGTGATACGATATAAGGGTTGCATCATTAATGGTCTTCGTTTTCATACAAAAGATCATGAGAAGTTTCGAAAAACTCAGAATAGTGGTGTGGTTGTAAAGGGAGATGATGAAACAGGAAAACAAGATTGTTATGGTGTCTTGATATACATAATTTAATTAAACAATTTTGGGGACCATAATGTTTTTCTCTTTAAATGTGATTGGTGGGACGTTGGCAAAGAAGATAGAGGAATCCAAAGAGATAAACATAACTACACCAGTATCAATTTTGCAAGAAGATGGAATATGGATGAGCCATTTGTGCTTGCGTCCTAAGTGGAACAAGTTTTTTATGTCAAAGACTTTCGATTAGGCAACAATTGGTATGTCGTGGTGAAGACACAGGCTCGAGACTTGTATGATATCACAGAAGATGAAGATGAAGAGTTAATCAATGATGACGAGCTATTCCAACAGAATGAGTCATATAGTATAGCTGATACATTGAAAGTTAGTGGTGATGACTTTATAGTGTGGCCAAGAAATGATATTCCTCTAATTCTTGTTGATGCAAATCTTGTAATGAATGAAGAAGAGAATGATGAGGATGGTAATACTTTTATTAATGATGAAAGTGAGGAGGATTATAGCTCCACTGATTATGATACTAAAGAAGACGGATTGAGTACAAATGATTATAGTGAAGCCAATAGCTTAATGTAATTTGTATCATATATTTCTTTTCATTTTTTGTCAATTAATACATGAATAAGGAAAGCTTATATTCCATGATGATATAGTATATAGTAATCTTTTTTAGATTTAATACGTGTGCTTGATATGTATGTATATGCCTATTAGATAATAATTTAATATAAAATATTGCAGATAGATCATAGACATGGCCAGTAGAGGTTGAGGTAGTTACAGACGAGGAAGAGCTTCTGTAGGCCATCCCTTATAGGTAGGGCAACCTACATTAGAGATAGAACCCTCGGAACACACACAAGTTGAGGCATTTGCTCGAGATGAGGTTGTCGTTAGTAGCACCGATATGTGAAGTACCACTTAAAACTATGCATGTACTTTTTATGGTTTATGCAACAATATATAAATTTATTAATGGAATAAAATAATTTTAATTGTATTTCGATTGAATAGGGCCATGTACATCCAGGAAGAAAGGATGAGAAAAAAGCAGGGGCATTACACTTGCAAAGAGGAGGCATGAAAGGAAAAAGCTAGTAGTGGATATTCCACCAGACTTGATACGAGCTGTAGGGAACAATGTTCAAGCGCTAATCACTGAGTTGGGTATTATTGGACAAATGGCCCCACTTCAATTTTCCAAATGGAAGGCAATTCCAAATGATGAAAAAAATAAGACGTGGCTTGTTACGAAAGTAAGTCATTTAAATTAGAAATGTCGTATGTTAAATTATAATATTATGGTTATATTTGATGTTACTACATTGCATTTATGTTTACTACCATACTCATATGATATTGTGCAGCAAAAGTTTTCTCTCCAAGAGGAACCTCATATTTAGGAAGCTATATATCAGCAGCTGAATCGCTAATATAGGGACTATCGACACAGGCTACATAAGGATCATTATTCAAAGTATGAAACAGATGAAATGAGATCGGAGAATCCCCCTTCAGGTGTAAGCCAAGACATCTGGGTTGATCTTGTTAGGTATTTTGGATCTGAAGAATTTAAAATATGCATGTTAATTTCAAACTTATGTTGTTTACCCTTTTGAATCTATCATTTATACTTATATTACTTATAATTTATGGTTCTTAAGTGTAGAAAATGAGCAATAGAAACAAGAAGAACCGGAAAAAACAAAAAATCCACTATATTGCTGGGGCGAAGGCTTTTGCTCAAATTAGCTATGACAGCGTAAACTTCACTCATAATGGTTATGATAATTTATTATTAAATTTATATTATATGTGTTAATTGTGTAATGATAGCGTAATCCTGAGACAGGGAACAAGCCCTCCCAAACTAATTTATAGTTCACCACTCAATTTAGCCTGAAAAAAAAAATGCTTGGGTGGATTCAGCTTCGTAGAAAGTCTATGTAACTTATTGCTCCCTTCTCTTTTTTCTATTAATCTTCTTATAGTATATATATTACTAAATTGATAAATGATCATAATTATTTTTCGAATATAGGAGGACCTTCAGAGGCTAGAGTCTCAGCCCTTAGAGGAGGGTGGTGCTCCCCTGACTGAGGATTAGAGGTTTGAGGCAGTATTCGAACTAGAGCGATCAGGAAAAATACGTGGTCGTGGGGCTGGTCCAAAGCCCAAGACACCTATAGTTGGACAAGAAATTCATGCGCGGCTAGAAAGTGAGAATGAGGAACTTAGAAAGCAAGTTGAGGAGGACAGGAGACAAGCTGAGGGGGATAGGAGGCGACTAGAGTCCCCAGAGTCTCAGATAGCCCTACAGAAGCAATAGATGCATGATGAGGTGCAAGCTGCGCTAAAGTCTCAATTCGCTACTCTCGTCCAACAGTTTAAAGAGTTAGGGCAAATTCTGATATAATGCATAACTACTGAATAGTCTTATGATCATGACTTTTTTATTTTATATGAGCTTTTATTTCTTTATGTGATGTTCAAATACTCTTTGGAACTTAATGCTTTTAAATTTAAATTTATGTTTTAAAACCTGGTCGTAATGAAGAATTTTATTTTCTTACCTTATATAGGTAGATTCATAAGAAGCAAATAAATTAAAAGAAAAAACATTTAATAAGTTAATATTATTTTCTTTTATTTTAAATTTTAAATTTTAGCAATAATAACAAGTCACAAGTAAAACTCTTAGTTGTAATACTTTTACTAACAACTTGTAGTTGCTGCTAATAGTTGAACTTTTAGTTGCGACTACGAGTCACCACTAAAATCACCAATAAAACTGCTATATCTAAATACTTTTAGTAGCGATTTATATTTGTAGCTAAAGGTTTAGTATTTAGTAGCATCAAAAGGTTGTCACTAAAACTACTAAGTCAAATACTTTTAATGACAATTTATAGTCGTAGCTAACAGTTAGACATTTAGCTGCAACTAAAAGTTGCCACCAAAACTTCAATTTCGTATGCTTATGATGATTTTTTAGTGGCAACTTTATACTTGTAGCTACAATTATTTTTAAAATTAGTTACAAAAATCTTGTGATTAAATAATAAACTTTTAGTAGTAATTTTCTTTTCATAGCAAAAATTTAACTTTTAGCCGCAACGTTATAAAGTTGTAGCTAAAACAATTAGTGACACAACATTTAGCTACAGCGTAGTGGCGATAGAAATGTTGTCACTGAAACTTTTAGTGGTGACTTTGTTACTTTTAGCTGCAAAATATACCGCAGCTAAATGTCAACTTTCTTATAGTATTCCTTTTACTCTACTGTAAAACCCATGCCTCTCTTTGCCCTGCCATCCTATTCTTCATCACCTATGGCAATGAATCCCTACTCTCTCCACCTTATTCACCCATACCTATGCCTTAGTGTGTCCACTTCCTCCTCCACTGTAGCCAATTAATGGAGATGTATCATCCAAGAAGTCCAGCTCTCCTGATCCTAAACAAGTATTTGCAATGGTTGGGGGGAAGAGATGTGGGAACCATTTCACTACAACAAAATTCTTGTGCATGTGAATCAATATATGAAAACTTTCAGCAATCGGATTCAGATTGAGTACATTCTTGCCATTTGACTCATCCATGTAAGCATTCCAACTCAACTAAACTAATTGTGAGGAGCCTAATTTTTGTGTAACTCTCACATTCCTAAAATTTGAATGACTAGGGTGGTGGCAAAGGAATTCATTTGCCGCCTCTCATTACCAGTAGAGGGGCAGCATCTTAATGTTCCTTTCAGTAAATTAATTTATGTTTCTTCAATTTTGTCCATTTTTAAAAGGTTTTTAATTTTATAAGAAATGTTCTCACATACTTACCGTAAGAACTTTTTATGAGGCCCACTTGTGTGTTCCATTTAGGGTTGGGAATAGGGGGATGAAAAGATCTATGTGAGACCACCTTAAATATTAAGTTTCACCCGAATCACATGTCCTTAACTCCTTCATCCATGGCTTATAAATCTAGTTTATTCGGATTAGTACACAGTCGATCCAACGGTCCAGTAAATTCGGATTTAACTGAAACTTGGGGCGTGTGACTATTAGGGGGTCCCTGTGTATTTCAAAATTTGGATTTAGTGATAGATGTGACCTACCTAAACTTCTCACAAAAAAACAGTGAGAACTAGTTCTCATAGGATTATTTTTTTTTTAAAGTAGAATTTCTATAATTCTTTATATATTTAGTTACATTATACAAAAAGGGCCTAAGAATGTAGACCACATGATTTTCAACCTTATAAATAAATGGATCAAGTTTGAACATGGCTTACACTTGAATGATTCTTTGACTGGCTGAATAGTTGGGCCCACCACATAACCAGCCTGAAGAGTCACGTGACTGGCTAGTTTTTCTTTTTGAATGCCCTCTAAATAAAAAGAACTTTGTCTCTTGGGCTAAAATATTAGAAAGATAATAAAGTATAAAAAACTTTTTTGAAAAGCAGTAGAGTATAAATAACTTTTTATGCATGAGAATGTTATTATATACAATCCAATTAGGTGGGCTCGGTCTTAATAGACCACTGACAAAAATCGAAACGATCCTAGACTTTTCCATTGGGCCTACTCCAAGATGGCAGCTGTTTGATTCTGGCCATGGAAAAATGTAGCACGAATTTCCATGGCCGTCAAGTTTGATGATCTGTGGGCCCCATTGCAGTTCTCATCCAACCAGATCCTGTGTCTTTCAAAGGGGCCATCAATAACAAATATTTTTGGCCCGTGGTTTGCACAGCACATAGCGGGGCCTACGGGCCTGTTCTGGGCCAGACTCTTCCACTCACCGGCACGGCCCGTTGTGACACACCTGGGTCAGTGCCCAGTGGAAAGTCGGGAGAAAACGACTGTTATCTTTGTCGTTCATGGATTTAACTGCAATCAAACTCCCGCTCACCACTCGAGGAGCTCTTGTTTTAATTTTTTTTACTAGGAACATTTCAAAATAGGGCTCATATTTTGATAACATTTCAAATCAGGACAAAATACTATTTACATTTCAAAACAAGCATGGATGAAAATCGCGGTATCGGTCGGTCCAAAAAACCGATACGGTATCAGTATCGGTCGAGGTTCGTGGTCCGTCGCGGTTGTCGCTGTGTGAATCTTTTTTTAATTCAAAAAAATCTGAAAAAATATCCAAAAAATCCAAAATATTAGAAATGCTAGAAAACAATGTTTTTTTTTCATTAGTAATATATGTAAATCAAAATATCGGTCCCCCTAAGTTATGATATCCTGTATTACTGTCTTGTCTAAAAATGTGATTTTTTTTATAATAACCATAAGTATGACTTATGAAATATGAACTATCAATTAGTATGAAATTTTAGAGAATACAACTTATTGATAATTTACATATAGTGGTTGTACACTTGTACTTGTATCTTGTATAATATATAACTATACCCCTATCATTATTAATTTATCAGTCATCATTCATTATTCAACAACCATCAATTCATCACTCAATTATCAAACAAGTTGTAAAATTCAAGAACATAAACATTAACATAACATATGACATAATGACAGTAAAATAAATCATAAATCAAATTATTGGACCCCTTAAGTTATATTCATGTATTGCTATCTAATCTAAAGCTATATAAATTTTATTTATAATTAAATTAATTAAGATACATATACTAAACAAGTTAAAATATCATAAATTTTATAAAATGCAACGTAATTATGACTTATGGGCTATCTATTAGTATGAAATTTAAGAAAATAAAGCTTGTACTCGTCACTCAATCATTGAGTAAGTTCTGCCTTGCATTTGTAAGATAACATGTTTTATTATGATAGTATAGTAAAACATAAAGCAACTAGATATTTGTAATTTACTTAAAATGATGATAAATTTGAGTAATTATTTTACAAAGATCAATAAGATTTTAATAAAATTTCTGATTTTTAAAACCTCAAATAGTTGATCTAACCTCAATATGTATTAATTTAAAATAATAAAAGGTACTCACAATAAAAAAAAGGCATAAAATCATCATTTTTAAGCTATATCTAAATAATTTTTTAAAAAAATACAAAATGCTCACCTCAGTAGAGTTGTATATGATTTTCAAGACTATATTGATTTAAAAAAAGTATTTTTGATACCTTGCAAGTGAACTAGGTGTTGAGGAAGAAAAAATGTGGCATATGATATATTTAAAAGGAGGAAGAAAGAAGGAAAATAGGAAAAAAAAAATTTTTTAAATAGTGGGCCGATATTTTAACCGATATCAACCGATATATCGGTTCACACTGATAATTTGAAATATCGGCCGATATTATCCGATATTTTGGGGATATTTTACGAGGACGATAGAGAAAACCGATAACTTCAAATTATTGTACCGGTATGGACCGATACCAGTTTGTATCGGCCGATACGAATCGGTATCGGCCGAGAATTTAAACCATGAAAACAAGATTAATGTTTTCCATATTTATTTCAAATCAGGACATCTCACCAGAAAAAGCATTTTCCGACCACTTTTATCTCTGTTTCATAGAAAATGCCTAGAATGCCCTTTGACAAAACCATCTTCTAAAGAAGCACGGACACAGAACACTGATACGACACGACACAGATACCTCAACACGGCATTTATAAAAAAAGTAAGATACGGACACGTCAGGAGATACGTTAATAATATACATTTATTTATATATATAATCATATACTAAAAATAATATAATTTTAACTTTTTAATCAATTTAGTTATCAAAAAATAAAAATTCAAGTACCAACTAACAAATATATCAAATAACAAATATCAATACAACACTAAAACATAATTTGTAATCATTAAACATGAAATATCAATAGTTCCATAAAATCTATATAAAGAAAAGGGAGGATCATTTCTTTCCCCTCCATCGAAAAAGAAAAAAAAAACTAAAAACTAAAAAGAAACCAATCTCGAGCTCTATTCTTTAGTAAAAGATGAGTTGATGCCAGTCGTTCTCCCACTCCCACTACAAAACCTCAAGCCCAAATCTCTTCATTTAGATTTTTTTTATTACATGAGAAATGATCACCTGCTGCCCCTTATCATGGCAACTCTCATTACCCCACCTACCCCTTTTTTTCCTAACTAGCCCAACTTTCAACCCCTTATGCTAGTGTGGTGCCTACATGTGACCAAAATCTGGATATGTGATGATTAAGGGAGCGGAGGTGGGGTTCACGAGCGGACTATTTTTTAACTAATTTGGATTTTTGACCTTACAGATTTTTATTTTTCGGTTTAGCACTTGCATGGAGAGGGCAAGGCAGCTCCAAAATTTCATTCTTCCATAGTAGATTTTTTTTTCTTTAACAAATGAGTAAACCCGCAACCACCAGTGAGTTGAAGTAAGTTGGGTGCGTGGTCAGAAGCAACTCAGTAGACAAAAATATTGCCTTTGCCATCAAGCAGCGGGACCAAGACAACCTTTCTACTTTGGTGGGTGTGGCCCTCTCCCTTCTTCACTTTTTTTTAGGGTGTGTTTGAATATGAGGTATAGTAAATTAGAGTAAAGTTAAATATTTGAATTTAAATTTTTTCAAAAAAAAGTCAAAAAAGCAATCACTAAATTACAAAAAATATTTACTTTTTATTCAAAAAATAAAAAAAATTCCTTATCAAACAACTGAAAATAAAAATCACTATAACTCCATCATATATTATTTTTTTTTAATTTTGGATTTACTCAACTTTGTTTTAATTTACTCCACATCTAAACACACCCTTGACGGGGTTGTCGTGAGACGCCTGACATTCATTTAGATAGTGCCAAGATGATTCACTTTTTCACAGTACTTAAAAGTAGATCTCACTTATATCTTAGGGCACGTTTATTTACTAGAAATCTGATAATTTTTATCAGATGAAATTCTCATTGTGGAATTCCGAGTTGTGTTTCAATTATAAACCAGTTGATCTGGAATAAATGATTTAAATACTTTGTATGATTGCGGTGGCTTGCATCGTATTGTCATGAAACCTGTGCAGCAAATTGCCTTCCGACGACATGCAAACCAGCACTGGACTTCTTTATCACTGCTCTCCCAACCCACAATAGCACAATTGTAGATGTTGCCACCAAAATGACTTAAAGATGAATTCAACCAGACATTGGGCAGATTTGGTGGGTTCGGGAGCTGAGTTTTGAAGATGCCAGTGGTCGTGAAGGAGGGATGAGTTTTGTTCAAGGGTGTCTGCGTATTTAAAGAATAATGGAGAGGAAAGTTGCCGAAAAATGCGTTTTTCTACCCGGATGTCCTGCTTTGAAATAAAATTGGAAATCATAAGTCCTGACTTGAAATCTAAGCTTCTTTATGTCTTGATTTGAAATCTTGGCAACACTTGAGCACTATTTTGCAATTTTGCCGTTTTTAACTTTTCATGTCTTGTCTCTATGAGCCCACGCAGAAGCAGCCTGATTTGATTATTGAGTATGAGTGATGAGAGGGGAGAGGAAGTTGATGATTTTGAGCTGAACAAGAAGGTAAACGGATTTCGTTTCTTTTTAACTTTACCATTCTCTTACGTTTTGTTTTGGTGATTTCTAGGTGAGATTGGTCATCATAAGCACAAGTTTTTGCTTTCTTCTTGTCTTTTGTTGTTGGCTTTTTTTTTTTTTTTTTCAATATGAAAACAGACTGGTGCATTTATGAGCTGTTTGTGAGATGGAGGTCTTCAGAACTGCACACTGGAGGTTAGAGTAGCATGATCTGCTGAAATCGTTTGTGTTTTGTGAAAAGGGCAATCTGGATAAAGATTTCTCTTTTTTTCATTGTTCTTACTTGTTTACCTTTTTTTTTTTTTTAATGTTCTTTTTTTGATCTGGAATTGGCAGGAGTCTAAGCTTAGGATCTGAAGAATTGGAAAATCTTATCCTGGACATTGCACGGTCAAAGAATCTCAGTGGGACCCACATCTGAATTTCAGGTAATAAAGATAGGAAGAGGTAGATGAAAATAAAGTGAAAGGTAATTAAGAAACTGTCCCAGTACGAGATCATTGAGACTCACACGTGAACTGTACATGTGCACTCATGCAAGATGAAGTGGGGGTTTTCTGCTTCACCTTTTTGATTATCTGCGGTGGTTTTGGAAAATTGCAGAAATTAGTTCAAGAGATGGTCTCTTTACTTTGAAGTGTTGAAAACAAGTGGTCTGACTCCTTAATTTGGTATCGATTGGATCTGAGTCTTGAGGCATTTTATTTTAAAAAGAAGATTTTACAAAAAAAAAAAAAAAATCATTTAAGGGGACCACCATACCATAGCACTCACCTTAGGTGCAGGTGCACTAGAGTAGTTATACGTGACCACTCTGGTTCATTTTTTTTCATTTAATTGGTGAGTGTCGATATTGCCACATGTTTTTTACACCAGCGGTGAAATCGATGCTGCCCTGTTTCTATTTAAATACAAAAAATCCTTATTTCTTCTTCTTCTCTTTCTTCCATGAAAGAGTGGTTCCATGAACTACTGTTTATCCCATCTATGGTTCAGTGAATGGGAAAAAGAATAAGCTGGCCAAGAGGGGTCTTTGGACTTGGTTGAGTAATGTGAAAGAGAAAATGGAGATGGATATAGGGTCGAGATAGAAAATGGAGATGGATATAGGGTCGAGATAGAAAATGGAAAAGAAAATGGAAAATGGAGATGAGAGAATGATAGGGGGCTCGATTAGGCTGTGTTGCTGGTTTTAAATGATGTGGTGATGGGAAAAGGGGGATGAAAATGAGTTACAAACTTATGATCCCAGAAGTGTTAGCAGGTCCCTTCTTTTGGATGGGGTTTAGAAAGGAGGAAAAAAAAAAAATCCAAATCAAGATAGAGATGAGGCCTTTTGAATTGAATTGGTTTGATAGGGAGAATTTGAAAATATTGAGATTAAAATGAAATCTGGATTGGTTGAGTTGGTGTTAGTGGGTCGGCTTTATGCTTGATTGTCTTGACCTTTTGAAAGGTAGCTGATACGTGCTTCACCGGTAGTGCCCTGAGTTTTTCAGCATTTTTTGAATGTGTGCCTTGGTGTACCCTGAGTCTTTCACCTTTCAACTTTCATCTTCCATATGAGACTCAAAAAAATACGATGAAATTAGATTTCCAATTCACATATGAGATTCAGATTCAAAGTTCTAGATTTCATCCAGCCCACATTTACAGGGATACAGTTTTAAAAAAGAACTAAGATGAAAAGCCTTGTAAATCGTTGCTCATGGAAGAAGAAGATGAAAAGCCTTAGAACCACTCTTTTATGGAAGGAAAAAGAAGAAAAAGAAGGAATAGGGGTTTCTTGTATTTAAATGGAAACATGGGAGCATTGATTTCGTTGCTCATATAAAAAACTTATAGCGATATCGACGCTCGCCAATTAGATGAAAAAAATGAACCTGTGTGACCACTCTGGTGCACCCACTCGTAGGGTGAGTTTCACGGTTTAGTGGTCCCCTTAGATGAATTTTTTGGTTAAATAATCTTTTAAAAAAGAACTTTTTGTTTCGTTTTATGTTTCATTTTAAGGGGTCTGGGAAGTAGTCAATCTCAAATATTGCTTATGACCATGGTTTAAGATAGCAGTGTAGCAACTGCATTATCAGCCGTATTCACTATGTTATTTTGAAAATAGACGCGCAGCAGTGGCTCATAGTGGCAGCTACATAGCATGTTTTGAATTTTTGTTCATGAAACACTTGAAAAATGCCCTACAACTTTTAGATCGGTGTTTCCATAGATCAATGCCAAATGGTCTGATTTTTTTTCCTATTTATTTATTTATTTTGGATTTTTGGAGATTTTCAGAAGAAATATATTTTTCCTCAAACTGAGCAATTGGAATCACATCCCAATGTGTTCTAACTTAGAAACTGCTGTTTTATGCCTTGTTCAATTTACTCTAGTAGCTAATTGTAGCCAATCTTCTCTGTTTCTATCCTTTTCTTCTGTGTTTTGCTTTGGTGTTTTGCTGGCTTCTATTTATGCCTTGTTCAATGGATAGCCATTGTTTTAATTAGAGTGCTTCAGCAACGTATTCTTTTTTCTTCTTTCAATACATGTAGCATTTTAGCATTAAAAAAGAAAAACTTGTAGATCTATATTTTCCATAGATCAATCTCAAATGGTTTGGGTTTTTCTTTATTTTTATTTTTGTGCTATTGAATTTTGATGATTTAAAAAAAAAATATTTTTCCTCAATGAGGCCACCCAAATCACATCCTAGTGCATTCTAATTTGTAGATATATATTTTGAATAGATCAATACCAAAAGGTTTTTTTTTTTAATTTTGATTATTTTATTCTGGATTGTTGGGTATTCTTTCAATATCATGGATCAGTGTTACAATGATGCCAGACCTCTATGCAATGATGGTCCGCTACACCCCTATCTTAGTTGCTACATATAGAAATAAATTAATTTACTTGGAATATATAGGTTGTTCAATTTACCATGCAAATACAGTAATTAAAAGGGTCTATTTCACTGTGAGTACAGTAATAGAGGCTGCCCCTTTTCACTTAAGGTTTTTAAAGATCGTCAAAAGGGATTAAATGATTCTGGCCTAGAGCTGGCTCTGGATTGTCTCTCAATAGATGGTTGTTCATGTGCCGAAGAGAACTGGTAAGTCCATTTTCTGTTTACTCTGTTTAAATTATATTGTGTATTTTTTGAAAACATGATATGTAAACTATTCTTTATGGCCAAAACTACTTCTTTCCTCTTTTCTTTTCCTATCTGAGCCCTTTGGCATGGGATTCATGTACATTAGGTAGATTTTTGGATGTAAGGAGTGAGCGAGTGAGTTAAAATATTGGCAGTTCATTTTAGCATATGATATTTGTAATTTGGAAGGATTAATTCAATGTGAGTATATTGTTTCAGGTTACCCTTTATCCTTGATGGGTGTTTAGAGTATAGGAAGGATTATATGATTCTTCTCTACAGCTGGTTATTGATTGTCACTTCACAGTTGTTTGTTTGTGTGCCTACGGTGGTTAGTTCAGTTTCTGTTTGTTCTGTTGAACATTGCTGAACTGTGTGAAAACATGACCTTCTATCTTTACCTATGCTGTCATCAGTAGCACCCCTATTCTTTTGTGAGAACATTGTTAAATTTTGTGAGAATGTGGCCTTCTATCTTTACCTATGCTGCCCTAATGGAGGCTCTACACATGGTGGAGTGTCAGCCTCGGTCTCTTTCAGTTGGAAAGAATTCATTGATGGTCGATGATCATCACAACTTGTATTGAATAAGATTATGAAACCTTTATGAGGACAATATGTTTGTGTCAGACATGTACATGTGACGCCATTCCTGCCAAGCCTAAAAGACAGACCTATAAGTTTGTAGAGGAACTGTTTCTTCTGGAATATGTATAATATAGAGAGGACGAAGTGTTATTTTCTTGAATAAAAATGAAAATCTTTAAATGTGGATCATTGTTCAATGCATGAACTGTTCATCGGATGGACCCTGGATGAACTTTCAAAAAATCTTCCCAATAGGAGGGACCTAATCATACATATGGAAATCTGCAGTAGATGGTTAAGAAATCAATCCAGCCATGTACCCCACCACAAAGGAATATTGGCTAATACTAGAAAACTTGGATCTTCTAGTCTTGTTTGAGGGCATGGTATATCTATGATGAATCTTATCTGGTGGATTCTTTGGATTACCTATGTGGTTGCCACCTTTACAAACTGAAGATCAAATGATGGTTTTGCATATCCATATCCTTGTGATGAAGGTCATAAATCATAATCCCTGTGGTTCATGTAAGCTTTCATATAAATGCTTTAGGGAAAAAATAAATAAAAAAATGTGAAGACATGATAATAATTAAAAAAATATATCTAAAGCCAAATAAATGCCTGCTCAACTGTTAAAAGAACTGTTTGCCATGTGTTTGGTATGCCTTTGGTTTTATTGATTATTATAACTTTTTGGTGTTGCTATTACCATTTTAGGATTATAGTTTTTATTATATAGGAAAATATTACAATGCATTTATCCCTTAACATAGGGTAAGGGACACTTCCTTTTTTGGAAAGTATTACTGTGCAAGAAGACAAAACTATCACACCTTTTTTACTTTGTTAGGTCAAAAAAGGAAGTATCCCTCACCCTATGGTGAGGGATGGATGCATAGTAATCTTTCTCATATATATATATATATATTGGTTTCTTATTGCATGGGCGAAGAAGGAAAACACATATTTAGCAAGTTGCTTTGCCTGTTGACACTGTTTCCTTAAAGGCATGTTTGGCAAAGGGGTAAGGTAAAGTATCGTAAAGTTAAATTTTGAAAATTCAAAATTTCCCCCTTCTTTTTTCTAAGAATTCAAAATTTTGTTATCTTTTTCAAAAAAAGTCAAAAAGTTATCACTAAATTACAAAAAAATTTCCACTTTTTATAAAAAAAGATTCCACATCAAACAACTAAAAACAAAAAGTCATCATAATCCAATCGTATATTATTCTTTCTTGATTATAGGTTTACTTTACCTTACTTTATCCTGCCCCTCTCCCAGACATGCTCTAAAAATTGTTCCTTGTTAATCTATTGCTCTAGATTTTTGACAGGCAATATATATGCGGTTATTACCCTATGCATGCTTCCCGCATAAAGGGACTTTGTGCAACGAAACCCTGGCTATGCAATGAAATCTGAGGGCTGAAGTTGTTTTCACGAGATTAAAGTAAAAAAAAAAAAAAATTAGCTTGAAAGAAAGTAAGAAGAGAGGATCTCTGTAACTGCTGACTGTACCCATCCTCTATTTGTTGCGAGCTTTCATTTGAATAATTTATTTTTTATTTTGGTTGTTTCTAGAGGAATTTTATGATCTTCAAGCCATGGTGTCCTATGTTTTGAGAATTTCATGGGATATGTCAAATTGGAAACCTCATACTGCTATTGGATTACACACATACCACCAACTCATGCAACTTAGACTATAAACAAGGTTCCTTTTGCAATAGAACAGTGATGATCTCTTGAACTGTTTACATGTTTATTTATTTTCAATTCTAACATTATCCATGCTGATTAATAACATGAATGTGTTATGCATTTTATTATTTTACTGTCTTCTCTGTCTTTTTTCTCAGGTAGTTAAATTTTCATCGTGAACACCAACCAACCGATAAAAAGGAAAACCTTTAATCATGAACAGCCTCAAACTAGGTGTGGAGGTTGTGTGTGCTCACAACCTCATGCCCAAAGATGTTCAACGCTCTTCCAATTATTCTGTTGAAATCCGCTTTAATGGACAAGTGTCTCATACTACCACCAAAGAGAACGATCTCAACCCTGTCTGGAATGAGCACTTCTACTTCAACATATCTGACCCAGCCTCTCTCTCTGACCTCCATGTTGATGCCTTTGTCTACAGTGAAATCAAGGGCACCCGCTCCAGATCCAAAGTTGGAAAGGTCCGCCTAACTGAAAAATCATTTGTTGTCCCATATGCCGATGCAGTTGTCTCTCGCTACACTTTGGAGAAGAAAGCTGGCATGTTCTCGCGTGTCACAGGAGAGCTGTCCCTCATTGTCTATCTGACTGATGACCTTACTCTGAAGTCCTCAAACCAGCTTCCAACAGTTTATCCCTCTGCAAGACCTGACCCACTTGCAAGCCAGACCACCCAACCTCAGGTTCATGTCGCAAATCCAATGCCAACCACAGCCACTGTGTCTAATGATGGAGCTGAGTCAAGCTGTACCAACCAGAACCAGCAGCACTCTTCAACAACAATGTCTCAAGAGCTGGTGAAGTATGATTCAGCTCATGGGATTAAATCCGAGCCACCAAAGACCATCCAAGTGCACCCAGCATTGTTGCAGGAGCCAGTTGACTGTACACTTAGAGAGATAAGTCCTTATCTTGGGAGAGGACAGGTTGTTAGGGGTCATCGTTTCATGAGACTTGCTGACAAGCCTGCTAGTACCTATGACCATGTTGAGCAGATGCAGTACCTTTTCGTACGGGTTGTCCAGGCACGTGAGCTCCCTTCAATGGAAGAAACTCCAGGGAGTCTCAATCCTTTTGTTGAAGTGAGGGTAGGAAGATACAGAGTGATCACAAAGCCTTTTGAGAAGCAGCTTCAAGATCTTGTCTGGAATGAGGTGTTTAGCTTCTCAAGGGACCAGATTCGATGTTCAGTCATTGAAGTTGTGGTCCATCTTAATGATGATGAACCTGCAGGCATCATTAGGTTTGACCTCAATGGAGTTCCTACACGCATTCCACCGGAGCCTCATCATCTAAAACCAGAGTGGCATCGACTTGAGGACAAGAAGACAGGTGAAAAGATGAAAGGTGAATTGATGCTTGCTGTCTGGATGGGAATTCCAGCTGATGAGATGTTCCCGGATGCATGCGACTCAGACACTGCTGCAGCACTTGTGGATGGCTCTATGGCCGCATACATAAGGTCACAGGTGTACTTTTCTCCACGCTTGTGGTATGTGCGTGTGAACATCATAAAGGCACAGGACTTAGTTATAGCTGAAAATAGCCAAATCCCAGAAGTCTATGTGGTGGCAAAGATAGGCCGCCAGGTGTCCAAAACAAGGGTTGTTAGTGCCCCGACATTGAACCCTTTTTGGAATGAAGATTTGTTGCTTGTTGCTGCTGAGCCTTTCAAAGATTCTCTGATTCTTTCAGTTGAGGTTCGCGAGGGATCCAACAGGATCAAGGTGATCGGACGGGTTATCATTCCACTCAGTTCCATTGAGAAGTGTGTTGACAAATGGATGATCGCACCGAGGCCGTGGCCACTTGAGGAGCCAGTTGCTGATGTCAATGTTGATCGGTTGAAAGAAGATAAGTTGCCTGGCAGTGGCTTACTTCTTCTCCGTCTCTGCCTGGAGGGTGGCTACCATGTGTTCGATGAGTCCACACACTACAGCTGTGACCTACGTCCCACAGCAGAGGAGCTCTGGAGCCCGCCAATTGGTTCCTTGGAGCTTGACATCCTGGGAGCCGAGGGGCTTCTCCCGATGAAGACAAGAGATGGAAATGGTACATTGGATGCGTACTGTGTGGCCAGATATGGACATGAATGGGTGCGAACACGTACCATTGTCAACAGCCTCAGCCCCAAGTTCAATGAGCATCACAAATGGGAGGTTTACGATCCGGCCACAGTCATCACAGTAGGTGTGTTTGACAATTGCCAATTTGGTTCGAATACCACCAGCAACAGCAAGGATATGAGGATTGGCAAGGTCCGGATACGACTCTCTACACTTGAACCTGGCCGAGTGTATACACATTCATATCCGTTGTTGGTCCTATACCCTTCTGGCATCAAGAAGATGGGAGAGCTGCATCTGGCAATTAAATTTTCGTGCACATCATTGGCGAACATGATTTGTACATATTCACGCCCACTGCTCCCAAAGATGCATTACATAAGGCCCCTGTCAGTGGTACAGCTAGATACACTGCGGTACCAAGCCATCAAAATCGTGGCAGATTGGCTGAGTCAAGCAGAGCCACCTCTGCGGGGGGAGGTGATTGAATACATGTCTGATGTCGACTCACACATGTGGAGTCTCCGCAGGAGCAAGGCAAACTTCTACCGCGTGATGGCAGTGTTGTCAGGGTTAACTGCTGTTGGTAAATGGTTTGGAGATGTGTGTACATGGAAGAGCCCTATGACAACAGTGCTCATTCATGTGCTTCTTGTCATGATGGTGTACTTCCATCAACTCATACTGCCGGTGTTGCTTTTATATTTGTCTTTGATAGGGATATGGAATTACAGGTATCGACCACATTATCCTCCACACGTGGACACGAAGCTCTCCCAAGCGGAGGCTGTGCATCCTGATGAGCTTGATGAAGAGTTCGACACATTCCCAACAAGTAGAAGCCCAGACGTTGTGCGAATGAGGTATGATCGCCTGCGTAGTGTGGCAGGGAGGATACAGACAGTGGTGGGTGATTTGGCGACACAAGGGGAGCGAGTCCAAGCATTCCTCAGCTGGAGAAATCCAGTTTCTACTGCAATATTTGTGATATTCTGCATTGCATCTGCATTAGTGCTATTTGTGACACCATACCAGGTCATTATTGTCGTGGTAGGCTTTTATAAGATGCGCCACCCACGGTTCCGATACAAGCTACCATCTGTGCCGCTTAGCTTCTTTCTGCGTCAGCCTTCAAGGACTGACTGTATGCTGTAAATAGCACCGGTAAGTTAGCAGAGGTTTCACGTGGGCCTGTTGGTTTCATATTTCCATCATATGTAGAGAATTTGCTGTTCCATTCTCAAATGTGCCAAGTTAGTATTTGCTTGGTTTGAAGTTAATACAGTGGGAATGTTGTGAACTAGAACAATTTCGCTTGAAGTGTTACGTCTTTGGCACCAGTGGTAAAAGATGGTGATGCTACTTAGAGGTCGATCCCTACTTGCCTCCGGAACTCATCATACCTGTCTGACTTCCATCACAATTCGGATGATCTGAGGCCTTCAAAGCATAGCCTCACATTATTTTCTATCAACATCCAAATCTAGTCCCTCCTCAAATCCATCCCTTGGAACTCTGAATTCATTTGCCACCTCCCATTTCCACTAGAGCAAATTAATATATGGTCTTCAATTTTGTCCGTTTTTAAAAATAGAATTCTTACAATTCTCTCTTTTTTTTTTATTCACTTACATTTTACCAAAAGGCCCTAAGAATTTAAACCACATGATTTTCAACCTTACAAATAAATGGATCAAGTTTGAACAAGGTTTACTCTTGAAGGAATCGTTGACTGGCTGAATAGTTGGGCCCACCACATGGCCAGCCTGAATAGTCACGTGACTGGCTAGTTTTTCTTTTTCAATGCCCTCTAAATAAAAAGAACTTTGTTTTCTTGGGCTAAAAAATTAGAAATATAATAAAAGATAAAAAAAACTTTTCGAAAAACAATAGAGTATAAATAACTTTTTATGCATGAGAATGTTATTATACACAATCCAATTAGGTGGGCTCCTTCTTAATAAACCACTAACTAAAATGGAAACGATCCTAGACTTTTCTATTGGGACTACTCCACCAAGATGGTAGCTGTTTGATCCTGGCCATAGATATACATAGCACGAACTTCCATGGCATTCAAGATTGATGATCTGTGGGGCCCATTCCAGTGCTTATCCAACCAGATTCTGTGTCTTTCAAAGGGCCACCGAAAACAAATATGTTTGGGCCGTGGACGGCATGGCCCATAGCAATGCCCACGGGCGAGGCCCTACCACCCACCAGCACGACCCGTTTAGACAACTGGGTCAGTGCCCAGTGGAAAGTAGGGAGAAAACTATTATTATCTTTGTCCTTCATAGATTTAAGAAGATTTTACTAAAAAAATCTCTTAAGACTTCTGTAGATAAAAAATGACCTAAAATATATGTATCCACCGTAGTGGTCTTATGGGCCCTTTTTTTGTTTATTTTTTTATTGTTTTGTGAGTAGCAATATCCCCTCTCGCTCGTATATACGAGCTTCTTCTTCTTCATCCTCTTTCCTCCTTCCTGCGCGACCACCATCCAAAAACATAGGGTTTTTTGTTTTTTTGTTTTTTTTTTAATCTGACATGAGTGGCGATATCCCCACTTACGTAATTTTATATGCTGGCCAGTAGCGATATCTAGACTCACCTGAGCATTTTTCTTCTTTTCCACAGTTAAGTAGAGGTATATTCGCCCATGTCAGATTCAGAAAAAGAAAAAAATTTTGTTTTTGAATGGTGGTCGCACAGGTGATGGTGGTTGAATGGTGATGATGTTTGAATTTGAAGATAGTGGTGAAAAAAAAAATTGGAGATTGAGGTTAGTTTAGATGTTGTGAACTGATATAGTAGGGAAAGGGGATACAGAGGGAATGGGATGAGATGATGATGGCTTGAACACTTGAGCAATGCCTGTAAGGTGTTTGGCGAAATGACTGAGAAGGACGCCTGTTTATAGAACACTTGAACGATATATATGGAAAGTATGACAGCTTAAAACATGCCTGTAGGGTGTTTAATGAAATGACTGAGAGGGACATCTAAATGTAGAACACTTTGATTGCTAGCTACATAAATAAATGTAATTTAAGGTGGGTTGCAGAGATAAAGATTGAAAAGAGAAAAAAGAAAATGAAAGAAAAAAAAAAAAAGGATGTGGAAGATCATGTATTTAAATGGGCATGTATGATAATATAGTGTTTTGGTAATAAGCTCCTACTTGCACCCAAATCCAAGTTAATGTAGTCACCATATCATGAACGAAAAAGGAGATGAGGAAGGAGGAAGAAGGATGAGGAAGAAGAAGCTTAAACATGCGAGCGAGTAAGATGGGATATCGTCGCTCAGCAAAACCAAAAAAAAAAAAAAACTAAGACAAAAAAGAGCCGATGAGACTAGGGTAGTGGATGCACATATTTTAAGTCATTTTTTATCTACAGGAGTCTACAAGGTTTTTTTTTTTTTTGTAAAATCCTCTAAATTTAATTACGTTCAAACTCCCGCTCGCTGCCCAAGGAGCTCTGGGCTTTTTTGTTTTTTTTTCTCCATGTCATGACTCCGTGAACCCACGCAGAAGCAGCATTTCTGGGGTTGGGTGACTTGGTTCCTGATTTGGTGATTAAGTATAATTTGAATTTAGTGATTTTGAGCTGAACAACAAGGTAAACAGCTCTCGTTCTTTCTACTTTTAGCCACGGCCGGCTCTTTCATTAGGCAAGGAAAGCCCTTGCTTTGAGCCCCCAAAAAAATCCCTAAAAAAAAGGCCTCATAATCTCTAACTAAAGAAACAATAAGGCCTTTCACATTCCAACGGTAACTCATTTATTCTCTTCCTAAAAAGTAGGCTTTTCAGTTTTCACATTCCAACATCACAATCTGTCAACTCCTTTATTGCTTCCCTTAAAATCAGGCCTTCCACATTCCAAACGTCATTTTTTCCCTTAAAATCAGGTCTTGCACGTTCTCTCTTTCTCTCTTTCTCTCTTCTCTCTCTTCTCTTCCTTTCTGTTATATTTTCTGCCTCAAAAAAAAATTCCAGCAATAATTAGGAAAAAAAACAAGAAGAGAAGGGAGGAACATTGTCTTTTGAGGTAAGAATATGATTAAATCTTGTTAATTAAGTATATTTGATTTTGGTAGGATTTTATTTGATTTTAGTAGGATTTTATGTTTGGCTGGGATATATTTTCATGAGAAGGGTTGTGGGCCCCTAACGTAGGTGGACCACTGGATGAGTGATTAGCCCCATAGATTTGGAAGCAGACGCATGGGCAACTATGATAGGTGTGTATTAGATCTCTTGCAGGAGATGGTTGGTTGTTGGCATATCAAATTCAATTCTTTAAATCAAGATAATGTAGGAATAGAATTTGAGTGATATGTCAATAGCTATCTTTAAGAAGGAAGGCCCACTATATCTCCAACATGACTGGCCACACTGATGGAAACTGTTTTTACAAATTATTGTTATAGGCTTTTTTTTTTTTTTTGGTTCTTTTGTGATATATATTTTCATAATATTGTTTTGATAATATATGTTAATCATAACCCACTAAGGTACTAACTCAAAAAAAATCTTTTTTTTTTTTCATATTGAAGAAGTTGCATCAAATTCAAAAGGCATCCACCTCTACAATATTTGTGGCCAATATTGATAAATCACTCAATCAGGTTCTATTGTTCTATGCTTTTAGAATCTTTTTAATTCCAAGCTCATATTGTATATTTGTTATACTTAGTGTTCATTTTATTTGTAATTATTTATTATTATTAGTTATAATTTATAAATATAACTATGTCTAATAGAAAATACGAATCCGGATACTCAAAACTTAAAAAAAAGAGAAGACTAGATGATTTAATTCAATCTCAAAAAGGAGCTCTTGATAAATTTGTTACAAGTAATAAGCAAAATATAGCAATAAATGAACAAGTAACTAATCTAAATGAGTTAGAAGATAATGAAATTGTAGAAGAAAAAAATCTTAATGAAAATATTCATAATGATAGTCAAATTCTTGACAAAGAACACGAAAATATTAATGAAATAACTGATTATATTCCTAAAAATATTTATGATCCAAGTCAATGGACAAATATTGATACAAAATTAAGAGATTTATTAGTAGAAAAGGGTCCAATTAGAGATAATTATCTAGATTTTCCCAAAGATGAATTCTCTAGACATTTTTCTACTACATATTATATTCGAAAATTACCAAATGGGGAGAAGCATGATAGAAAATGGTTAGTGTATTCAAAAGATTTGGATAGAGTATTTTGTTTTTGTTGTAAATTGTTTAATTCGAATTATAATACAAGTAAACTAGCTAATGAAGGTACTAGAGACTGGAGAAATCTTGGTGTTAAACTTAAGAGTCATGAGACAACTAATGAGCACATTACTAATATGAATACTTGGATAGATTTAGAAATAAGATTGTTAAAAAATAAAACAATTGATAAAAATATCCAAGAACAATTAACAAAGAAAAAGATCATTGGAAAAAAGTATTAGTAAGAATTATTGCTGTTGTAAAGAATCTTGGTAAAAATAATTTGGCATTTCGAGGAAAAAATGAAAAGATTTATCAAGAAAATAATGGAAATTTTTTAAGCCTAATTGAAATGATTGCAGAATTTGATCCAATAATGAAAGAACATATTCGACGTATTCAACATGATGAAATTCATAACCATTACCTTGGACATAATATATAAAATGAATTGATAAATTTATTAGAAAATGAAATTAAAAGTAAAATTATTAAAAAAATTAAAGAAGCAAAATATTTTTCAGTTATACTTGATTGCACTCCGGATGTAAGCCATCAAGAGCAAATGTCTCTTGTATTACGATGTGTCGATATTTCATCAAATCCGATAAAAATAGAAGAATATTTTTTAGAATTTCTAAAAGTAGATGATACCACTGGAAAAGGACTTTTTAATGCAATAATAGATGCAATAAAAAATCTTGAACTTGATATTAATGATGTACGAGGACAAGGATATGATAATGGATCTAATATGAAAGGAAAACACCAAGGGGTACAAAAAAGACTCTTAGATATAAATCCTAGAGCATTTTACACACCATGTGGTTGCCATAATTTAAATCTAGTACTTTGTGATATGGCTAACTCTTGTCCTAAAGCTATATCTTTTTTTGGAGTGCTACAACGTATATATTCATTATGTTCTTCTTCTACAAAACGATGGAAAATTTTACTAGATAATGTACCCGGTTTAACTCTTAAGTCATTGTCACAAACACGTTGGGAAAGTCATATTGAAAGTGTTAAAGCAATAAGATATCAAGCTCCACAAATAAGAGATGCATTGTTGCAACTAGCAGAAATTAGTGAAGATCCTAAAACTAAAAGTGAAGCCACTTGTTTAGCAACATATGAGATTGAAAGTTTTGAGTTTTTGTTGGGCATGACAATTTGGTATGATATATTATTTGCTATTAACTCAGTTAGTAAAAATTTACAATCAAAAGACATGTGTATTGATGTTGCTATAGATCAATTAAAAGGTCTTATTTCTTTTTTTGAAAAATATAGAGAAAATGGATTTACATCTGCTATGATTACATCTAGAGAGATTGCGGTAGAAATGGAAATAGAACCTATATTTCGTAAAAAACGTATAATTCATAGAAAAAAGCAGTTTGATGAGAATGTCAATAATGAGACAACACAATCTGCAGAAGAATCGTTTAGAATTGATTATTTTTTATACATAGTAGATCAAGCTATTTCTTCAATTCAAAGTAGGTTTGAACAATTCAAAATATATGAAAATATTTTTGGTTTTCTATTTAATTTTAAAATTTTAAAATCATTAGACATTGATAGTTTGAAAAAAAAATGTCTTAATCTCGAATGTTCTTTGAAACATGACAATTTTTCTGATATTGATGGTTTAGATTTATTTTCAGAATTAAAAGTTTTAAAGGAAATTTTACAAGTTGAAGAAAACACTCCAATTGACATACTTAATTATATAAAAAGATTAGATTCTTTTCCAAATGCATATATTGCTTATAGAATACTATTGACAATACCTATAACTGTTGCTTCTGCAGAAAGAAGTTTTTCAAAATTAAAATTGATAAAGTCCTACTTAAGATCAACCATGTCACAAGAAAGATTAATTGGATTAGCCATACTATCAATTGAAAAGGACATGTTAGCAAAACTTGAATATAAAAACTTAATTAGTAATTTTGCATCACAAAAAGCAAGGAGAATAAATTTTAAATAAAATATTTATAATAATTTTTAAAAAATAAAACGGCCTCATTTAGTATTATCGCTTTAGGCCTCAAATTATCTGGAGGCGGCCCTGCTTTTAGCATTCTCTTATGGTTTTGTTTTGATGATTTGTAGGTGAGACTGGTCCTTTTCTTGATTTGTTGCTTTTTTTTTTATTGAAATATGAAAAAAGACTGGTGCATTTATGAGCTGTTTGTGAGATGGAGATCTTCAGAACTGCAGACTGGAGCTGTTTGTGAAATCGTTTTTTATTTTATTGGTGCATTTATGAGCTGTTTGTGAATTGGTAGCAGTTTGAGCATAGGATCTGAAGAATTGGAAAATTTTATCCTGGACATTGCACATCCAAAGGGTCTCAGTGGGACCCACATCTGAATTTCAGGCAATAAAGATAGGAAGAGGTAGATGAAAATAAAGTGAAAGGTAATAAAGAAACTGTCCCAGCATGAGATCATTGAGACTCACACGTGAACTGTAAACGTGCACTCTGCTTCACCTTTTGATTATCTGTATTCTGTGGTGCTTTTGGAAAATTTCAGAAATTGGTTCAACAGATGGTATCTTATCTTTACTTTAAAGTGTTGAAAAGAAGTGATCTGACTCCTTAATTTGGTATCGATTAGATCTGAGTCTTGAGGCATTTTATTTTTAATAAGAACCTTTGCTTTCGTTTTATGTTTCATTTTAAGGGGTTTGGGAAAATAGAGAAGGGGCTACTTTATTAGGGATATTTATGAAACAAATCATCAAATATCCCTAGAATTCAGAAAATTTCTATCTTTTGAATTTTGAGATTCTAAAACACAGTGTAATTCTTGAATCACTGTTTCTACTAGCATTAAAAAAATCCACAAAAAAGCAAAAGGACTAGAATTGCAGGAATTTCAAAGGTCATTTGAGACCCAGTGATAAACATGACATTTCCAAAGGAAAGGGAATAAGCCATCAAATCATGTCATGAATTTCCAACACATCAAATTATTGTCAGAAATCTTAATAAATAATTAAGCCCTTAATAGGATCATCTGAGGAGCACCTTAGCCAATTGACTTTCATACTCCTCTGATGGAGCTTTTTGTTTTTGTTTTTTTCCAGAAAATGAGATTAGATTAAAGCAAGGATAAGAAGCGAAAGCATGGGGTATCTCCATACAGGAGACCTTACAAGGTACTGGGCCATGCTGACCAACCCAATGGTAAAAGCTGAATAATTATCCAGTTGCTTACCTCATATTGTTGTTGCTATTTGGAATTTGGATTGGACATTGTCATTAGTTTACATGTATAATTACAATTTTCTTCTGCGCAACCTATGCATCTTGCAATGGCAATCGGTGTCATTTGGCACAGCGGAACTCAGTTGCATTGCATAAGCAATTTTATGTTGTTTTTAATTCCTATGTTTTGTTCTTGTGTCGATAATGCTAGCTACACTCTCGCTCATAGCTCATAGCTCATCTCGCAATCATCCTATGCTAATTGTAATATCTCATCTCACATCGCTTAAAAATAAAATATAAATTTAGTAAATAATGAATTATATAGGTTGCTCCTAATAATTTAAAATTAAATATTTTGAACCACCTAACAGGGTTACTAAGTTACACTAACTACATGCTTGTGAGATGAGTTACACTGCCTCAAGTGTTCAATTTCCAGGAAAACCCATTTATTTTCTCTTAGAATTTCTTCTTCTTCTTCTTCTTCTTTTGCGGGAACAGGGCTCTCCTGTTTTGCATCTTCCCCTGTATTCACTTTTCCAAAACCTCTGCTTTACATTTCCAAACCCAATTCTACAATGGCTAGTCAGTCGGCGCAGTCGATCCATGACTTCACTCTCAAGGTTTGTGAATTTCATTAATTTTTAAGATCTGCTGCTGTCTTGAGCTTTCTATGATTTGTTTGTCTTTTGCCTTTTTTGTGATTGTTTGGCTGGATTGCCTCTATCTTTGGTGCTGCTCTTTCTGGATTTTGACTTTTTGGCATGGACTACTTTGGGTTTTTTATGGGTTTTTCACACTCGTCTTAGATGCTCGTTGTTGGTAGGTTTCTTAGTTTCATTTCTAATTTTATTTTTGGATTAGGTTTTTGGATATGGGCTTTGGGTTTTTTTTTCATTGGTTTGTCCTTGTATTGTGTTATGGTATTGGTATTCCTTAGAAGACCAGGGAGATATGGTTCTGAGAGGTGTTTTCTTTTTACCTCGAAGGTAGATACTGCTGAATAGAAGAAGCTCAGTTAGTCTAAAGGAAGATTGCACCTTTGACAAGAGTTTTTTGATGAGTAATTCCTGCTGCTCTTTCATTTGAGTACAAGACTCTGACAGTTAACAAAACTACCTGTACACCTCATCATACAGAAAGACTTCACAGACTCATGATCCTACCCATGATCACAAGATCATACAATTTATTGAAAGCATGTAAAACTACTAAAACAACTGCTGCTGGGCCCTTTGCTAGCCAAAGACTACCCTGTGACTCCGTGTCCCACCTGAGCATTGAACTTCAGCTAAATTACTTACTATATTGTTTATGATGATGGGATGTAACAGAATGCAAAGCAGGAAGATAAATTCTGGTGAAACAATTTTCTCTCTCTCCTTTTCTCATTCATGTTACCGGGCTATATACAAGTAAATAACCCAATATTAGACAACTCCTAACCTCCCTAAAATTGTGCGAACTTCCCTAATAATGAGATACAATATTGACCCAATAAACAACCTACCTAAAAAAACATATTTACTTCTAAAAAAACAATGTTAACATATTGTGTTAACATATTATTCACAATACCCCCCCTCAAGTTGGGGCATGGAGATCCCATATGCCCAACTTGCCAAGTAGATACTTATATTGGCGCGTGCCCAACGCCTTCGTGAAAATGTCAGCAAGCTGTGCATTTGACGGGACAAACGCGGGACTGATATTCCCAGCAATGATTTCATCAGGAACAAAGTGACAATTGACCTCAATGTGCTTTGTCCGTTCGTGAAACACAGGATTTTGAGATATGTGCAGGGCGGCTTGACTATCACAATGAAGAGACATAGGATGAGCATGAAGCACTCCGAGACTAGATAAAATGGCTTTTAACCATTTCAACTCACAAGTGGTCATGGCCATAGACCGGTATTCCGCTTCTGCGGAGGAGCGGGATACCGTATGTTGCTTTTTCGTCTTCCAAGATACTGGCGAACCCCAAAGAAACACCAACCAACCAGTGAGAGATCGCCTAGTCAAAGGGCAGCCGGCCCAGTCTGCATCACCTTGGTGCTCCCGGTGAACAGAGGTGTCCACGTCAGACCACTCGTCACCCCCCTCATTGCGGGTGTGGATGATTCCTCAAAGTCCTCATCAACCGCCTCGACGTTAGGCAAGCCACCATTGTCAGGGACGGATTTTTCTGCAAAAGGAAAAACTCCTTCCGAGAACACTAAATCACGAGAGACAACAAATTCCCGTTTCTCCAAGTCATACAAACACCATCCCTTTTTCCCATAGGGATACCCAACAAAGACACACCTTCAGCTTCTACTTGCAAACTTATCCCCCATCTTCACATGCGCATAACACAAACATCCCAATATGCGCAGGTGATCGTAAGTGGGTTCTTTGCCATATAAGACACTATAGGGCATCTTGCCATTCAAGACCAAGGAGGGGGTTCTATTTATCAAGTACCCAGCCGACAACACACATTCTCCCCAAAAATCAATGGGAAGAGAACCCTGGAAATGCAATGCCCGAGCTACATTCAAAATATGTTGGTGCTTCCTTTCAACCCGCCCATTTTGTTGAGGTGTTCCCACACAAGAAGTTTGAAAAATAATCCCATGATCAAGAAAATATTGTTTCATGCAAGTAAATTCAGTCCCGTTGTCACTTCTCAAAATTTGAACATGTTTATCAAACTGTCTCTCAACCATTGAGAAAAACATCGTCATGGTATGAGAAACCTTTTTCTTATCAACAAGCAAATAAATCCATACAGCACGGGAAAAATCATCAACAATGGTCAAAAAATACGAAGCGCCACAAAAAGAAGTGGTTCCATAAGGACCCCACAAATCACAATGAACAAGTTCAAAAATATCAGAAGCTTTATGTTCACTAACAGGAAATTTATCTCTACTTTGCTTTGCCCTCTAACAGACATCACAATGCTTATTCAATCTATTTTTACTCTCCTTAATACTAACTCTGGGTACTAACTTTGTCACTTGCAGAGATGGATGTCCCAGTCGCTTGTGCCAGAGATCGAGGGATGCTACACTATCGGCCTTCATTGCTTGAACATGTGGCATACCCCGGAAATAATAGAGTCCATCCCGTCTTTCACCCGCACCAATCAGCATCCTCGAAGTGCGGTCCTGTATAACACAAGTTGTTAGTGAATTGGACAAAACAATTACAGTGTTCAGTTAATTGCAACACAGAAATTAAATTGCAAGTCAATCCCGGCACATAAAGAACATTTTCCAAACAAAAATCTCCATTAAGAATAATCGTCCCTTCTTTGGTGGCAATAGCACTGCTCCCATCTGGCAAGCCCACGGGACATTGAGCGATCTCCTTCAAATCACGAAGATCCCCAATCGTACCCGTCATGTGATTCGAAGTTCCCGTGTCTATAATCCAAGGCATAAACTTACCAGTCATTTTCTCTGTCGTTGCGGGCTTCGACCCGCCTAGCATCTGGAGGAGCGTCTGCCACTGTTCGGGATTCAATCCAGGCAGCGGCGTTGCGTTGCTCTCTGCACTTGTCCCACCAGTGCACGTGGCAGCTCCGGCCTGGGCAGCATAAACATGGGTCACGCCCCTGCCTCCTCGACCACCTCCGCGGCCTCCCTGACCACCAGGTTGTCCTCTGCTGCGGCCTCCAGCCTTCCCATCACCTTTTGGTCTATCACCCCACCACTCGGGATAGCCGATCAAGGCAAAACAGTTCTCGGACTCATGCCCAGTTCTCTTGCAATGAGAACACACCACGGTCTTGTTTTTTCCATCACTTCGAGTTCGAACCGCAAGAGCCATGACATCTCCTCGTTCTTCTTTGCCCCGAGCAATGGTTTTTACTCGTTCCTCTTGAATAAGGATCGAGTATACTTTGTTCAAATTTGGTAATGGATCTTGCGCCAGAATATTCGACCTCACCGTGCCGTACATCATTTCATCCAAACCCATAAGGAACAAGTGCACCTTCTCTTCCTCTCGTTTCTTTTCTAGCGCTGCCCCGAGGTCGCATGTGCACTTCCCGCACTTGCACGTAGGTAATTGTTCAAAATTTCCCAATTCATCCCAAAGTTGTTTAAGTTTCCCATAGTAATCTACTATGGTCATCCCCTTCTGTTTGCAATCCGTGAGATCTGATTTTAGCTGCTGAATGCGTGGCCCATTGGTGATGGAAAACCGATCTTTGATATCGTTCCAAAGCTCCTGCGCCACTTCCACATGAGAAATGGTGGAACGTAGCGAAGGTTCAATAGTGTTTCGGATCCAGGACACCAACAACGAGTTGATTGTCCACCAGTCTTCAAGATTGCCTAACTTTTCATCAGGTCGTTTGATTGTTCTGTCCACAAACCTGAACTTCTTCTGGGCTCTCAGAGCCGTTCTAAACGAACGAGCCCATTCATCATAGTTTTCTCCTTTCAATTGCACCTGGGTGATTGAAAGGCCTAGATTATCAAGAGAAGTAATGTCATAAGGAGATATTGTCTTCCGTTGTGGAAGCCCGTCTTCAGTCGCTATCTTGTCTGACATGGTCGTTAATGATGAGTATTGGCTATTGCTCTGATACCATAACAGAATGCAAAGCAGGAAGATAAATTCTGGTGAAACAATTTTCTCTCTCTCCTTTTCTCATTCATGTTACCGGGCTAGATACAAGTAAATAACCCAATATTAGACAACTCCTAACCTCCCTAAAATTGTGCTAACTTCCCTAATAATGAGATACAATATTGACCCAATAAACAACCTACCTAAAAAAACATATTTACTTTTAAAAAAACAATGTTAACATATTGTGTTAACATATTAAACATATTTACTTCTAAAAAAACAATGTTAACATATTGTGTTAACATATTATTCACAATAGGATGGGATTTGAAGGAAGTTTTTCCAATATGATGAATATGTGTATCCTAGATTTTTTTTTCTTTTTTTTACTGCCCCCTCTCCTTAGAAGTTGAGAGCTTTTAGATGGGAGATGTCAGGTTTCCTACTATGAATTTTTTTTTTTTTAGATCTGTTATCAACATTCTCATAGTGACAAGGAGTTTGAAATGGATCCATGAGATTTAGATGTGTATTTGATATGGTTACTTCTATTGGCTTCTGTTTTCTCATTTGTCTTGAAACAGAGGCTTTTGTAGTCAAAGAGATTTCTCTTTGAGAATTTTCATATAAAAATGATGGTAGTTGTGATGGGCTTGTGGGATTCCATTTTCACTAGAAATTTTAGTGGTGCTTTGAGGCTTTTATAGTCAGAAAGATTTCATTTTGAAAAAAAAAAAAATCTCTCTATACAATCATTGGTGCTTGTGATGGTTCTGCAGTATTTTTCATTATCACTCAAATTTTAATGGTGTTTTGATGTGGTTAATGTGTCTGAGTTTGTACTTTTGATTTTCTTCAGCTTCGTCATTTATTATCTATTTCATTGGGGCTGAGATATGCTTCTCAGTTTTGTGTTATTTTTCTGATAGATGTCAGGGTTTCTGGTGTGGGTTTTTAGGAACTAATTAATTTCTTCCATGTGGCTGGGTTGCTGAAATATTTACTGTCCTCTGAGAAAATGAAGGTTGCTCGGAATGTGGTTTTTTGTTTAGATTTTTTTAATTAATAAAAAATGATCCTTTTATGTAGGTTAATTTGAATTTCTGATGACCTAGAGAACAAAAGGTTTATGACATTTTGGCTAAATAATCTTTAGAGAGATCACTAAAGAGAGGCATTTTGATGTGATTTTTTATCTTCAGTGAACATACTCGAAATTGGAAGTGGTGAATATTATGTAGAACAGATGATAATCTTTCCAACGACACATTTGTACTTGGACGGATGCTATATATCAAATGACATAGAAAATCATTTGGAATCTTGACCTCAATCTCTCATTGGAAATTCATTAAATTATTCTTTGCTTTGGATGTTGGTCAATGGTTTTTTTGTTCTTCAATGGATGTCATTTCTGAGTTCTTTCTCTTACCGAAATATTCTGTTTCAACAAATCAAGAATAGTACTGTTGCCTGTATTGTTTTGGGGGCTGTAAAGGCAAGATACAGTAATTTATTTTATGTGATTTGTGAATTTCATGTAACCTTAAAATGCAATGGGAATGAATAACTGGCATCCAAATTGGATTAGCAATGATTGATAGAGTCCTTTTTTTTCTTTTTTTATAGAGCAGTCTATTGCCTCAACAGACTCCAATGATTGATATAAAGTCCGTTTTTCACTTCAGTAATATCCATTATAGTGTCTATATTTTTCATAAATGGGGACTAGGGAGTATTCAAATGCATCTCTTGTTTGTGAGTCCACACAGTACACGGTTATTTTGGAATGGATTTGAGGGACTCCTTTTTTACAAAGTTAGTTTTTCTTTAATGGCAAAATTTCAGAGTTAATGTAGAAAATGCTACATAAGCTAAGGTTTTAATGATTGTAATTGCTTTTTGCAGGATGCAAGGGGGAACGATGTGGATTTCATCACGTACAAGGGAAAGGTTCTTTTGATTGTGAATGTTGCATCAAAATGGTAAATATATAGAGCAAAGTTCTGTCTTAGTGGATTGCAACTTCACACTCCAACAAATACGAGCTTAAAATTTGGTTTATGAAATCACATATGCATTCCTTGGCTGTCCGCTTGTTTTCTCCCATTGCCAAATTCTCTTGTTTGTTACTTTTGTCTGATTTTGATTAAGTTCATTATATCTTTATCTTCTCTAATTTGTGGTTGCAGTGGATTGACCAACTCAAATTATACAGAGCTAGCTCAACTATATGAGAAACACAAAAATCAAGGTTCGTTGTTGGGCTGTTGTTGTCGGTGGTTGTGGTGGTACAAGTGTTGAGATAATCTATTCTATACACCACTTTGGGAGCCAATGCTCTACTTCAGTTATCTTGTGTATGTGGAACACTATATAATTGGACCATACTTGTTATATGGCATTGGCATTGAGTAATAGGTATGTTTATTCTTTCTTGATGTAGGTTTAGAGATATTGGCTTTCCCCTGTAACCAGTTCGGTGAAGAGGAGCCTGGAACCAATGAGGAAATCTTAGAGACTGCCTGCACTCGCTTTAAAGCTGAGTACCCCATCTTTGACAAGGTAATTGAACTACCCATTGCCCAATGCTCGTTTCCTTTGCACATAGCCTTGTGGTCTAGTGACAATGTAAAAATCCAAGACGGCCCTACAAAAACTAACAGATGCCAGCATGCATAGAGGCAAACCAACACATCATTTAAGAAAAGAAAGGAGAGAGTGATTCATATGGTTTAAGTTCCTTGAAAAAGTGTGTAGCGTATTCTGTTCCTTTATGCTTCATATGACCCATCTAGCGGTTAATTACTTATTTCAAATGTATATGGTGTTTTACCCTTGGCGAATATTGTAAACCATGCACGTAGACTTCTAGAATTCAATTAATCTAATACCCTAATTAAATCTAGCCTCAGCCCTTCAACATAAATCTTACATCAAACAATTGCTTCATTGTCTATTGAATTACTGAAACAGCTTCATTATTTAGAGCGACAGTGATATATGGACCACCTCAGTCACACACGTGCATGTCATAATGATGACACATTGCAATGTGCTTGTGCTTGGTAAAGTTGCTTCCGTCACATGATTTTGGTGGTCAACTTGGTCTGCATGAAGTCCAAGTGGCTCAGTGAGGACAAACTCCGATCTGACTTGTTCGAGTCCAGCTGAGACTTGAAACCCTGTTTAGCACTCTCCATCTCCGCATGATGGATCCCACAGCCTTACCTTGGTTGTACAAGTTCTATCAACGTCACTTAAAAAATGTATGTGGATGAGTTATTTACTTGGTCAGAAGAAATGCCACTTCTGTGAGGTGTGTAATTTGAATGAAAGTAAACTTTATACAATAAAAAAATGTATAGATTTTTGCAATTAAGTGACCTGAGATATCTAGTTTATACTTCTATGCAACATCTATTCACGGGTAAATATTTTCAGCAAGCTAAGCAGCCTAAGCTCAAGGGAAGTGAGTTCCAAGGACCAAATGTGGATTACATTTTTTCTAAAAGAAGTCATTTCATTCCTTGAAAAAGTTTAAAAAAGAAAAATAATTTTTGCACGTATAAAACAGATGGATCTTTTATTAATGATCATGGTCATGGTCATTGTGCTCACTGATGGTGTGTGTGACCATAAGGATCATTTCTGGTTCCTTCTGCTCAATTCTTTTCTCTTTTTATTCCAAGTGAATTGGAATACTCTTAGATGGAGAACATGGATTGCTGTTGTGTTGAAAGCAGTATCTACACACACTGATAAACTAATAGCTGTCAACTTGCCAAGCAATTAGTGGTATGTGCCAATCTACTAGTGATTCAATGACGAGGTTCCTCCCGTCCACGGAAACAACCAGCGATCGATCCTTGATTGTAACACTGATGTTGAAGTTCTTGGATAGAGTGTGAATATTTAGAGGAGTCACCAAAAAAAAAAACAAAAACAAAAAAGGATGTCCAAAGTTGTGTAAGAAATTTGCTTCAATCAGATGTCTTGCTTGTATCATATTTTATGAAATGGTAAGATTAACTCTCTCACATAAGGTTATGAACACTTATCCTAGCACTGATTTAATGGTTGCAAACTTGCTATTTTTGCTATCAAAATAGGCAAATGCTTCTTGGTCATAATAGAAATTAAGATTGCATATATGGAATATGAAATGCCCATATTTAGTGGAAATTATGCAGCTAGAAAACAGAGTGCTCATCCTAAGAGTCAGTCATATTATCTATACCGTATATAAAAAAGCAACGATTTTCCTCCTGCATCTTCCTTTTTCCTCCAGCTTACGATGTTCCTCTTTCTCCTCTTGTGTGCTTCTATCCTTCCTCCTGCTTACGTCTAGTGTTGTTTAAAAGTCACTCTTTTGTGCTTCTGTGTTAGATTGATGTCAACGGGGACAATGCAGCCCCTGTGTACAAGTGCTTGAAGGCGAGCAAAGGTGGCCTTTTTGGTGATAGCATCAAGTGGAATTTCGCCAAGTTCTTGGTCGACAAGGATGGCAATGTGGTTGACCGTTACGCTCCAACAACTTCTCCTCTCAGCATTGAGGTAAAGTGATAATATAATATTTGGTATCAGTGTCTCTCGGGTGAGCCTTTGTTGAAATGAGTACTAGTGGTCAATTAAGAGAAAAAGAAAGTGTTTGACTGGCAATGATGCCTGCCGGGCAAGGGATGGAAATGAGCTGTGTTTAAGGGGTAATTCCCCTCGCCCATCCCACTAGGGAGGATTAAGGAGATGTCTTGATCGGTTTGAGCGTTAATTGATGGAAAATCATTGGATAATACAAAATTTTGTCGCTCAAATTGCCAAAATGTTCTTCATAACTTCATAGAAATGAATGCCAAGCATACAAAAAAAGACTTGACCTACATGTAGGATGATTTTGGTTGGTGCGTGTCGTATGGTTTGAGATGGTGGGTTTGGTTGGCATGAGACCTCCCTGTTGCCATCATTCATCGTAGCAGTATCTTGCAAATAGATGGTTGCACGTGGGTGTTGGTACTTTAGCTTAGTGCAAGCTTATTTAAAGTTCATTGTTTTGTTGTCTTTGCAGAAGGATATTAAGAAGCTGTTGGGAGTGAATTGACGGCTGTAAGGCGATTAGTCATTATGGACAATCAGTTATTAGGAGTATTTGATGCTTCTTTGTAGGTCGTCTTGTGTATATAGGGTTGGAGTGAATCTAAACTAGTTTTCCAAGCTGATGATTTGCATTTTCAAAGTATGGTTTATAGAACTGTTTCAGCTTTGTATTGAGTTTACAATCTTTATATAAGAGTGGTATGATAAATTGTACAGTAGAGTCAGGGAAGCATGCTTGATTGGTGGATACTCTTGTTGTTCCTTTGGAAGAAGGGGTCAATGGTAAATAAGCAAGGTCAACTCCGGGGATTGAAGTAGCTAAAGCCTGATCAAATCTGTGTTAATCTGGTGTTCTGGATACCAGTAAGTGGATCAGAACCAGATAAGATTCCTTTCCAGGTCAGGCACGAGTAGGAGATGAAGCTCCAAATGAGCTTATTGATTAAATTAAATCTCTGGATGCAATTCCTCTCATGGGCAGTATATAAAATATGCATTTTGCACATGTCCCTGTAGGTCATCAAGATACATTTTAGTCTTCAACTGGGGAAGTTTACTACACATTTTAGTCTTCAACCGGGGAAGTCCACAAGCTAGCATTGCACAAGTCACAATCCAATTAACAAATCCCTAATTTTTTATTTGAGGAATAGGGATCCTTAATGGCTCCTTTAGATTCTTCGACGTACCAGCATCTAAAAATTAGAGCCCCGTGACACCATTCACCCTTAAGAAAAAAATGAGGAGAAATGACAAGCTCATACCAACTTTCCTCATTTTAAAATGCCTCTCACCTCTTGTTGCGGCAAAAGGATTTTGATCTAATAATGATGATACCAAACACAAAATGAATAATAATAAAATGGTAATTATATCATGCGATTTATCGGTTTCTGTATTATACACTTTGTGAAACTAGCAAGCAAATTCTTTTACTACAAACCATGAAAAATGACATCCAAATGTGGCATATTTTTCAGTATTGAAATATTGAACATATTTCAATATTTGCTTTGCGGCATCCAAATGTGGTTTGCGTGGAGCATGCATATAACGGCTAACAAGTCCAACACAAAATGAAATATCTGGCTTTGTAATAGTCAAATAAATGAAACTACCAATAAGAGCCCGATAAGAACGAGGTCTGAAAAAAGCTTCCCTTTATCATGCCTTAACTTGATGTTGGCATAAAGTGGAGTAGAACACTGCTTACTTTGGTCTAAACAAAACCTGCATATAACCTTTTCTGCATAGCTTTTTTGTGATACAAAAATGTCATCTTTCAATGATTCCACCACCAAGCCAAGCAAGTAACTAAGATTCCCCAAATCTTTCATCTCAAAGCGAATGGAAAGTTCGCTTTGAAGCTTTGCAATCTCTCTATCATCATTGCTTGTGACAATCATGTCATCCACATACAAGAGAACAATAGCATGCAATTTTCTCTGCTTCTTAATAAACAAACTAGAATTGAAGTTAGAAGCACAATAACCACAAAATTGCAAGTATTCGGCAATCTTACCATACCAAGCTCTAGGGGCTTGCTTTAGTCCATAAAGAGCTTTCTTGAGTTTGCAAACATACTCCGGATGTGCATGAGATTCATAGCCACATGGTTGCTCCATGTAGATGTCTTTATCAATTTCTCCATACAAAAAAGTATTTTTGATTTCTAATTGCCATAACTTCCACCCATAACATGCCGCCAAAGAAATCACAACTCGAACTGAAGTCATTTTTGCCACAAGACTAAATGTTTCTTCATAGTCTTCCCCATACTTTTGTGAGAACCCCCGAGCAACGGGCCTTGCCTTATACCTATCCACACTTCCATCAAGTTTACGTTCATGTTTGTAAACTTACTTGCAAGTGATAGGCTTCACATACTTGGGCTTAGATATAAGATCCCAAGTATTACTTTTTATGAGAGCCTCCATCTCATCATCCATGGCATGAACCCATTCTTCGATGCCCTTTGCTTCATCAAAACAAGAAGGCTTATAATCTTCATCTGGACTGGCAAGAAAACATGAATGCACATTTACAAAATTTTCATCCCTATACCAAGTGGGCAAAACAATTTGCCTTTTAGACCTCCTAAGAGGTGGTGCACTTTGAACCTCCTCAAGATTATCATTACTCGGTGCTTCATGCACATGGCTAACAACACCACTCTCCCTATCACATTGCTCCCCTATAGATGAAGAAGGGGAACAACTTGACACCGTACGGTTACTTGAATCCATGGGTAGGCTAACTTCCTTTTGAGGTTTATTAAGAACATGAGAGCTATGACCAACACTTCCAATGGTGGCATCATCTTCTCTGTTATATGATGAAACTTCATCAAACACAACATAGCTGCACCTCAACTAAAAAATCTAGTCCCTCCTCAAATCCATCCCCTCCAACTCTCTTAAAATCCACTCCATCATCTATTTCCTCTTACTCCACTGGAAAACCCATGCCTCTCTTTGCCCTGCCATCCTATTCTTCATTACCTATGGCAATGAATCCCGACTCCCTCCACCTCATTCACCCAGACCTATGCCTTAGTGTGTCCACTTCCTCCTCCACCGTAGCCAATTAATGGAGATGTATCATCCAAGAAGTCCAGCTCACCTGATCCTAAACAAGTATCCACAGTGGTTGTGGGGGAGGAGATGTGGGGACCATTTCACTACAACAAAATTCTTATGCATGTGAATCAATATATGAAAACTTTCGGAGATCCGATTCAAATTGAATACATTCTTGCCATTTGACTCTCCCATGTAAGTAATCCAACTCAACTAGACTAATTATGAGGGGCCTATTTTTTGTGTAACTCTCACATTCCTAAAATTTGAATGACTAGGGTGGTGGTAAAGGAATTCATTTGCCACCTCCCATTTCCAGTAGAGAGGCAGCAACTTAATGGTCATTTTAGTAAATTAATTTGTGTTTCTTCAATTTTGTCCATTTTTAAAAGGGCTTCAATTATATGAGAAATGTTCTCAGACATCTACCATAAGAACTTTTTATGGGGCCCACTTGTGTGTCCCATTTGGGGTTGGGAACAGGGGGATAAAAAGATCTATGTTGGACTACCCTAAATATTAAATTTGGCCCAAATCACGTGTCCCTAACCCTTTCATCCATAGCCCACAAATCTAGTCCATTCGGATTAGTGCACAGTCGATTCAATGGTCTAGTAAATTCGGATTTGACCGAAACTTGGGGCGTGTAATTATCAAGGGGGTCCTTGTGTATTACAAGATTTGGATTAGGTGATATATGAGACGCACCTAAACTTCGCACAAAAAGGTAGTGAGAACTAGTTCTCATAAAATTATTTTCCTTTTTAAAAATAAAATTCCTATAATTCTTTTTATATTTAGTTACATTATACAAAATGGCCCCAAGAATGTAGACCACATGATTTTCAACCTTACAAATAAATGGATCAAGTTTGAACATGGGTTACACTTGAAGGATTCTTTGACTGGCTGAATAGTTGCGCCCACCACATGACCAGCCTGAAGAGTCACGTGATTGGCTAGTTTTTTTTTTTTTTTTCAATGCCCTCCAAGTAAAAAGAACTTTGTTTCTTGGGCTAAAATATTAGAAAGATAATAAAGTATAAATAATTTTTTCGAAAAGCAGTAGAGTATAAATAACTTTTTATGCATGAGAATGTTGTTATGCACAGTCCAATTAGGTGGGCTCAGTCTTAATAGACCACTAACGAAATTGGAAACGATCATAGACTTGTCCATTGGGCCTACCGCAAGATGGCAGCTATTTGATTCTGGCCATGGATATATGTAGCACGAACTTCCATGGAGGTCAAGATTGATGATCTGTGGGCCCCACTGCAGTTCTCATCGAACCAGATCCTGTGTCTTTCAAAGGGGCCATCAATAACAAGTATATTTGGCCCGTGGTTGGCACAGCCCATAGCGCTGCCTACGGTCGGTTCTGGGCCAGGCCCTTCCACCTACCAGAACGGCCCGTTTTAACGCACCCGGGTTAGTGCCCAGTAAATAGTTGGGAGAAAACTAGTATTATCTTTGTCGTTCATGGATTTAACTACGTTCAAACTCCGCACGCCACCCGAGGAGCTCTTTTTAAAATTTATTTATTTATTGTTATGTATTGACTCTATGAACCCACGCAGAAGCAGCATTTCTGGGGTTGGGTCCTGACTTGGGGATTGAGATGAGTGATAAGAGGTGAGAGAAAGGCCATAATTTTGAGCTAAATAAGAAGGTAAACGGATTCCGTTTCTTTTTAACTTTAGCACTCTCTTACGTTTTGTTTTGGTGAGGAAGCAGAAGTTTATGCTTTCTCCTTTTCTTTTGTTGCTTTTTTTTTTTTTTGAAATATGAGAAAAGATTGGTGCATTTATGAGCTGTTTGTGAGATGGAGGTCTTCAGAACTGCAGACTGGAGGTTAGTGTAGCATGCTCTGGTGAAATCATTTTTTATTTTCTTTTATTGTCTTCCATTTGGATTTGATTTTCTCTAACTTCCTTTTGTGTTTTGAGAAAAGAGCAGTCTGGTTAAAGATCTTCTTTTTTTCATTGTTCTTACTTTTTTTTTCCTTTTTTTCCTTTTTGTTCTTTTCTTGATCTGGAATTGGCAGGAGTTTGAGCTTAGGATCTGAAGAATTGGAAAATTTTATCCTGGACATTGCACGGTCAAAGAATCTCAGTGGGACCCACAACTGAATTTCAGGTAATAAAGATAGGAAGAGGTAGATGAAAATAAAGTGAAAGGTAATAAAGAACTGTCCCAGCATGGAGGCTCACACATGAACTGTACATGTGCACTCATGCGAGATGAAGTGGGGGTTTTCTGCTTCACCTCTTGATTATCTGCGGTGGTTTTGAAAAATTTTAGAAATTAGTTCAACAGATGTTCTCTTTACTTTAAAGTGTTGAAAACAAGTGATCTCACTCCTTAATTTGGTATCGATTGGATCTGAGTCTTGAGGTATTTTATTTTAAAAAGAAGATTTTACCAAAAAGATCATTTAAGGGGACCACCAAACCATAACACTTCAGTTCATTTTTTTCATCTAATTGGTGGGTGTCGATATTGCTACAGGTTTTTACACCAGTGGCGAAATCAATGCTCTCTTGTTTCCATTTAAATACAAAAAATCTTTATTTCTTTTTCTTCTTCCTTCCATGAAAGAGTGGTTCTATAAAATACTATTTATCCCATTTATGATTCAGTGAATGGGAACAAGAGAAGCTGGCCAAGAGGTGTCTTTGGACTTGGTTGAGTAATGTGAAAGAGAAAATGGAGATGGATATAGCATCGAGACAGAAGATGGAAAAGAAAATGAAAAATGGAGATGAGAGAATGATGTTGGGTTTTGTGCTGTATTCCGGTTTAGCCGGATCGGTCGTCTGGTTTAGCCAGAACCGAGGCTCAAGGTTAGGGGTATTTTAATCACCATGTATGGGTTTTCATGGTGGCCAAGAAAGCGTGAACTATATATATTGATGTACTATAACTCTAGATCCTGAGGAGATTGAGATGGGATCATAGTAAATGAATTCTCTCCTCCCATGGACGTAGGTAAGATTGTCAAACCACGTAAAATTGCTGTGTTCATGTGTGTGATTGCTTGATGGTGTGATTGCTTGTGTTCAACGTGATTGATCCGTTGATCGCGGGTAGTTTCCGTTGCGCCGCTTTTCCCAACAAATGATAGGGGGCTCCATTAGGCTGTGTTGCTGGTTTTGAATGATGTGATGATGGGAAAAGAGAGATGAAAATGAGTAACAAACTTATGATCCCAGAAGTGTTAGCAGGTCCCTTCTTTTGGATGGGTTTAGAAAGGAGGAAAAAAAAAAATCCAAATCAAGATAGAGATGAGGCCTTTTGAATTGAATTGGTTTGATAGGTAGAATTTGAAATTATTGAAATTAAAATGAAATCTGGATGGGGTTGAGTTGGTGTTAGTGGGTCGGCTCTATGCTTGATTGTCTTGACCTTTTGAAAGGTAGCTTATATACGCTTCACCTGTTGTGCCCTGAGCTTTTCAGCATTTTTTGAATGTGTGCCTTGGTGTACCCTGAGTCTTTCACCTTTCAACTTTCATCTTCCATATGAGATTCAAAAAGATACGTTGAAATCAGATTTGCAATTCACATAAGAGATTCGGATTCAAAGTTCTAGATTTCATCCGGCCCACATTTACAGAGATACAGTTTTAAAGAAGAACTAAGACGAAAAGCCTTGTAAACGATTGTTCATGGAAGAAGAAGATGAAAAGCCTTAGAACCACTCTTTTATGGAAGGAAAAAGAAGAAAAAGAAGAAGGAATAGGAGTTTCCTGTATTTAAATGGAAACATGGGAGCATTAATTTCGCCGCTCGTATAAAAAATTTATGGCGATATCAACGCTCGCCAATTAGATGCAAAAAAATGAACCCATGTGACCACTCCCGTGCACCCACACGTAGGGTGAGTTTTATGGTTTGGTGGTCCCCCTAGATGAATTTTTTGGTAAAATTATTTTTTTAAAAAAGAACTTTTGCTTTCGTTTTATGTTTCATTTTGAGGGGTCTAAGAAGTAGTCAATCTCAAATATTGCTTATAACCATGGTTTAAGATAGTAGTGTCGCAACTGCACTATCAGCCATATTCACTATGTTATTTTGAAAATAGAAGTGCAGCAGTGGTTCATAGTGGCAACTACATAGCATGTTTTGAATTTTTTTTCATGAAACACTTGAAAAATGCCTTACAACTTTTAGATCGTGGTTTCCATAGATCAACGCCAAATGGTCTGAGGTTTTTTCTTCTATTTATTTATTTTTTTGGATTTTTGGAGATTTTCAGAAGAAATATATTTTTCCACAAATTGGGCAAATGGAATCACGTCCCAATGCGTTCTAACTTAGAAACTGTTGTTTTATGCCTTGTTCAATTTACTGTAGTAGCTAATTGTAGCCAATCTCCTCTGGTTCTATACTATTTTTCCTGTGTTTTGCTTTGCTGTTTTGTTGGCTCCTATTTACGCCTTGTTCAATGGATAGCCATTGTTTTAATTAGAGGGCTTCAGCAACGTATTCACTCCTCTTGTTTCAATACATGTTGAATTTTAGCATTAAAAAAAATTGTAGATCTATATTTTCCATAGATCAATCTCAAATGGTTTGAATTTTTCTTTATTTTTATTTTTGTGCTATTGAATTTTAATGATTTAAAAAAATATATTTTTACTTAATGTGGGGACCCAAATCACATCCTAGTGCATTCAAATTTTTAGATATATATTTTGAATAGATTAATACCAAAAGGTTTATTTTTTTTTTAATTTTTTGTTATTCTGTTCTGGATTGTTGGATATTCTTCCAATATCATAGATCAGTGTTACAATGATGCCAGACCTCTATGCAATGATAGTCCACTATGCCCCCTATCTTAGTTGCTACATATAGAAATAGAATAATTTGCTTGGAATATATAGGTTGTTCAATTTACCATGCAAATGCAGTAATTAAAAGGGTCTATTTCATTGTGAGTACATTAATAGAGGCTGCCCCTTTTCACTAAAGGTTTTTAAAGATTGTAAAAAGGGATTAAATGATTCTGGCCTAGAGTTGGCTTTGGCTCCCAATAGATGGTTGTTCATGTGCCGGAGAGAACTGGTAAGTCCATTTTCTGTTTACTTTGTTTAAATTATATTGTGTATTTTTTGAAATCATGACATGTATGTTGGGTTTATGTCTTGTATTCCGGTTTAGCCGGATGAGTCCACTGGGTTAGCCAGTTACTGGTTTAAAGTCAAGGGTGTTTTGATAATTGTACCGGGGCTTTCTTAATGGCCAAGAAAGCAAAGATTATACATGTGTATAGTCTATAGCCCTAGATCTTCACTGAAGAGAGGTGAGAGCTCTCTTGCCCGTGGTATTTCCGCATCACGTAGGAGAGATGATGTGAGAGAATAAGAGTCTCTGTATGCTTTACTTGTGATAGTGAAGATGATCGTCTCTGTGCCCGTGGATGTAGCCCTATTTGGGTGAACCACGTAAATCTATGTATCTTCTTGTGTGTAGTTAGTTTCTTTGTTGATCTTGGATTGATGTTTGTGCACAACGGGTGATATCAAAATCACAACAAGTGGTATCAGAGCTAAGGTGGTGTTCCTCGGGTTTCTGAGCGAGGTGGAGATCGCTTGGTAGCTTGGATGTTGTGCATGAAAGATCAACGGATCGGATCTTCTCGGAGGATCCGAATTTCTGCAATTCTCGTTGCAGAAAATCAGAGATCATGGTTGATCTCTGGTTGGGCCACGCATCAGAGTTTCCAATCGAATATAGAAGAAGACGAGATTGAGTTCTTCGGTTTGGCTGGAGAGCAGAGGATTCTGGGCTCTCTTTAACTGTACAGATTGGGGATCATCGCTGCCGATCCTTTAACGCAGTTTGGTGCCGGAGGTGACGATCGGAGAAGAGGCACCTGTATTGTTGTTGTAAGTCTTCGGTTCTTTGTTTTGGGTTTTCGCTGACAGTTTTTTGAGGAAGAAGACCGGCAAAGAAAGGGCATCGCTATCCTTTTCTTTCGCTGCTGCTGCTGCGCGGTCACCGTTCTTTGCAGGGCCACCGTCGCCGCCTTGCCATCGCTGGATTGGTTGAAGAAAAGGTCGAAGAGGGGCAGCTGCCAAATCCGCGCGCTTCCACTGTCGCAGTCTCCCTTCGCCAGATTTCCAGTAGTCATTGAAGACCGCTCCACACACTGCTGTCAACCACTGCCAGTCCCTATCTGACGCAGCCGATGAAGAAACATGGGCCAACGCTGCTTTGCGTTTCTGGTTACAGAGCCAGAACGGAGGTGTTGAAGAAGACGATAGGTTACATTGGTTCGAGTAGGTCAGTTTGACCTGACCCGTTGTGGACAGGCCCAGCAAAGCAGGTGCAGGTCAGTTCAGGTTTCGGGTCGGGTCGTTTCAACCCAACCCATGGTGACAAGCTAGGTAGAACATGTTCAGGTTAAGTTTTCGGGTTGGGTCAGACTTAACCCGGGTGCAAGCCCAGCAGCAGCACTTTTGGGCCAGTCCGGGTTAGGTTTGACTTGACCAATGTGTGCAGAGTCTAACCCAGTGCTGCGTTGTAGTGCTGACGTCAGCACACGTCAACAGAGGAGGTCAAATCAAGTTGACTAGTTTCAATGGCTGAAATTGTTTCTGTGATATCTTAATCATCCAACATTCGATCGGAGATCTGTTTGTGTCTACAAACTCATTTCGAACAGATCTACATAGTGGAAGAGGGTGATTGGCTGGTTGACAGTCAACGAGGAGTTTGAGCAATTAGGAGCATAGAAACTTGTTTCTGCAATATAAGAGCCATTTGGACTCAGATTTCACATTCATTTCTTCCAGTGTGCTCGTGGTGACGAGATCTACAGCTTGGTGTAGAAGTTACAAAAAGAGAAGATCTGAACAGATTTGGATTTAGGTCAGAATCGGGTCTACTCGACCTGGTTGTTATTGTAAATCCAATAGTAGGAGTCAGCGACCTAGTTGAAAAGGGTTTGCTGATTTAAACAAAATTGTTCATTTAGGTTTCACATGCTTTTCGGATCGCATGTGATGTTGTTTATCTTGCCAAAACCTAGCTAATGAAGAAGTAGTAAGGAGGAGTTGATACATCAGCAGCTGTCAAACATGTGTTTGATTAATTGGAAGCCAGGTCAAATGGAGTTTTTTGACCGCTCAGAAGCAGAGGTTGTTCTGCAATTGTGAAGTCATCTGGACTTGTTTTCCAGATCTATTTTGCTTGCATGCTTGTGGTGATTGGATCTTCATTAGTAAAGTTGAAGATGGGGCAGGATGGTGAGTGATTCAGATATAGGTATCACTCAAATTCGTTAATGGATTCAAGCTTTAAGTTCGAGGTAGAGTTTGACCAAAAGATGAACTTTGCTCAAAGCTCATGTGCTGGTCTAACATGTCAAAGTGTTGAAGGAAGAAGTCCGCATCGTTGGTACAGTGACGTACCATTCAGCAAGGTACGTAAAGACATTGCCGATTTATCTCCTAGTAGCTCGAGTTGTGTGGAATTCAAGTTAAAGTGGAGATTGTTGGGTTTATGTCTTGTATTCCGGTTTAGCCGGATGAGTCCACTAGGTTAGCCAGTTACTGGTTTAAAGTCAAGGGTGTTTTGATAATTGTACCGGGGCTTTCTTAATGGCCAAGAAAGCAAAGATTATACATGTGTATAGTCTATAGCCCTAGATCTTCACTGAAGAGAGGTGAGAGCTCTCTTGCCCGTGGTATTTCCGCACCACGTAGGAGAGATGATGTGAGAGAATAAGAGTCTCTGTATGCTTTACTTATGATAGTAAAGATAATCGTCTCTATGCCTGTGAATGTAGCCCTGTTTTGATGAACCACGTAAATGTATGTTTCTTCTTGTGTGTGGTTGGTTTCTTTGTTGATCTTGGATTGATGTATGTACACAACGAGTGATGTTAAAATCACAACAATGTAAATTATTCTTTATTGCAAAAACAACTTCTTTGCTCTTTTCTTTACCTATCTGAGCTCTTTGGCATGAGATTCATGTACATTATGTAGATTTTTAGATGTAAGGAGTGAGTGAGTGAGTTAAGATCGGCAGTTCATTTTACCATGTGATATTTGTAATTTTAAAGGATTAATTCAATGTAAGTGTATTGTTTCAGGTTACCCTTTATCCTTGAAGGATGTTTAGAGTGTAGAAAGGATTATATGATTCTTTTCTACAGCTAGTTATGGATTGTCACTTCACAGTTGCTTGTTTGTGTGCCTAAGGTGGTTAGTTCAGTTTTTGTTTGTTCAGTTGAACATTGCTGAATTGTGTGAAAACATGACCTTCTATCTTTATCTATGCTGTCATCAGTAGTGTCACGTCATTAGTAGTGTCACGACCCGAGTAGCCCACTAGCCCAATAACTTTGTGATCTTTCCATGTGGCCCAAAATATTTAAGCCCAAGTTACTAGTAATAACCTATATAGTTTATTATATACTAGACTCATATTTTATTTATAAACAATGTAGGATGTGGTGTTACAATTTACCTCTCTTAAGGCCATACGTCATCGTGTAGATCCATCTAACTTCACCAGGTAATGTGGGACTGAAGCATTCCACTCCCGCGTCCCCTGCAGATTCCCTTATCTTGACTCACAGGCTTGCACACCTTAGTTCTATTCTGATTTTGCCTCAAGGGCTTTCTCAACAAGATTAGGAGTCCCATATTTCCGGCTAATGATAGGCTTTGATATCATTTGTCACGACCGGAATAATCCACTGACCAATAACTTGGTAAGCTTTTCACGTGCCCCAAAATGTTTAAGCTCAAGTTAATAGTAGTAACCTACATAGTTTATCATATACCAAACTCATATTTTATTCACACCCATATTCTTTTGTGAGAACATTGCTAATTTTGTGAGAATGTGCCCTTCTGCCTTTATGCATATTGCCCTAATGAAGGCTCTGCACATGGTGGAGTATCAGCCTCGGCCTCTTCCAGTTGAAAGAATTCATTGATGGTGATGATGATCACAAGTTGTACTGAATAAGATTATGAAACCTTTATGAGGCCAATATGTTTCTGTCAGACATGTACACAAGATGCCATTCCTGCCAAGCCTAAAAGACAGACAATAGCTTTGTAGAGGAACTATTTCTTCTGGAATATGTATGATATAGAGAGGACTAAGTGTTATTTTCTTGAATAAAAATGAAAATCTTTAAATGTGGATCATGGTTCAATGCACAAACTGTTCATCGGATGGACCTTGGATGAACTTTCGAAAGATCTTCCCAATAGGAGGGAGCTAATCATACATATGGAAATCTGCAGTAGATGGTTAAGACATCAATCCAGCCATGTACCCAATCACAAAGGAATAATGGCTAATACTAGAGAACTTGGATCTTCTAGTCTTGTTTGAGGGCATGGTATATCTATGATGAATCTTATCAGGTGGACTCTCTAAATTACCTCTGTGGTTGCCACCTTTACAAATTGAAGATCAAATGATGCTTTTGCATATCCATATCCTTGTGATGAAGGTCATAAATCATATTCCGTGTGGTTCATGTAAGCTTTCATATAAATGCTTTAGGAAAAAAATAAATAAGAAAATATGAAGACATTATAATGGTTAAAAAACATATCTAAGGCCAAATAAATGCCTTTTGATGCACTGGAAAGAAAAAAAAAAAAAAACACCACACACACACATTTAGACACTATCATAGTCAAACAATATACTGAAAGATAAAATAAAAAGATTGATAACTCATGCAACTGTGCCCGCTCAACTTTTAAAAAAATTGTTTGCCATGTGTTTGGTATGCCTTTGGTTTTATTGATTGTTATACTTTTTGGTGTTGCTATTATCATTTTGGAATTATAGTTTATATATATATATATGTAGGAAAACATTATTTTGCATTTATCCTATGGTAAGAGATAAACCATAGGGTGAGGGATACTTCATTTTTTAAAAACTATTAATGTGCAAAAACATAAAACCATCACGTCTTTTCGACCTTGTTAAGTCAAAAGAGGAAGTGCCCCTCACCTTATGGTGAGGGATGGATCCATAGTAGTCTTCCTCATATATATATATATATATATTTGATTTCTTATTGCATGGGCTTAGAAGGAAAAACCATATTTAGCAAGTTGTTTTGCCTGTTGACACTGTTTCTTTGAGGGCATGTTTGGCAAAGGGGTAGAGTAAAGTAGAGTAAAGTTAAATTTTGAAAATTCAAGAATTTTCCCTTCTTTCTTATAAAAATTCAAATTTTCCTCATCTTTTTTTAAAAAAAAAATTCAAAAGTCATCACTAAGCTACAAAAAAATCTCTACTTTTTATACAAAAATTCAAAAAGATTCCACATCAAATAACTAAAAATAAAAAGTCATCATAACCAAATTATATATTATTTTTTTTATTTTGGGTTTACTTTACCATACTTTACCCTACTCCCTTTCCAAACCTGCCCCAAGGGTTGTTACTTGCTAATCCATTGCTCTAGATTTTTGACAGGCAAATAAATGGACTTTCTGCGACGAAACCCTGCCTGTGCGATGAAATCTGAGGGCTGAAGTTGTTTTCATGAGATTAAAGTTAAAAAAATTTTTTTTTTGTAGCTCGAAAGAAAGTAAGAAGAGAGGATCTCTATAACTGCTTACTATACCCGTCTTCTACTCGTTGCGATCTTCTGTTCGAATAATTTATTTTTTATTTTGGTTTTTTCTAGAGGAATTTTATGATCTTCAAGCCACGGTGTCCTATGTTTTGAGAATTCATGGGATATGTCAAATTGGAAACCTCATACTGTCATTGGATTACACACATACCACCAACTCATGCAACTTAGACTATAAACGAGGTTCCTTTTGCAATAGAACAGTTACGATCTGTTGAACTGTTTGCATGTTTATTTGTTTTCAATTTTAACATTATCCATGCTGGTTTTTAACGTGAATGTGTCATGCATTTTATTAATTTACTGTCTTTTCTGTCTTTTTTCTCAGGTAGTTAAATTTTCGTCGCGAACACCAACCAACCGATAAAAACGAAAACCTTTAATCATGAAGAGCCTCAAACTAGGTGTGGAGGTTGCAGGTGCTCACAACCTCATGCCCAAAGATGGTGAAGGCTCTTCCAATTATTATGTTGAAATCCGCTTTAATGGACAAGTGTCTCATACTACCACCAAAGAGAAAGATCTCAACCCTGTCTGGGATGAGCAGTTCTACTTCAACATATCTGACCCAGCCTCTCTCCCTGACCTCTATGTTGATGCCATTGTCTACAGTGAAATCAAAGGCACCCGCTCCAGATCCAAAGTTGGAAAGGTCCGCCTAACTGCAAAATCATTTATTGTCCCAAATGCTGATGCAGTCGTCTCTCGCTACACTTTGGAGAAGAAAGTTGGCATGATCTCGCGTGTCACAGGTGAGCTGTCCCTCAATGTCTATCTGACTTATGACCTTACTCTGAAGTCCTCAAACCGGTTTCCAGCAGTTTATCCCTCGGCAAGACCTGACCTACTTGCAAGCCAGACCACCCAACCTCAGGTTCATGTCCCAAATCCAATGCCAACCACAGCCACTGTGTCTAATGACACAGCTGAGTCAAGCCGTACCAACCAGAACCAGCAGCACTCTTCAACAACGTCTCATGAGCTGGTGAAGTATTCTTCAGCTCATGGGATAAAATCCGAGCCACCAAAGACCACCCAAATGTACCCAGCATCGTTGCAGCAGAAGTCAGTTGAGTTTAGGCTTAAAGAGATAAGCCCTTATCTTGGGAGAGGACAGGTTGTTAGGGGTCATCGTTTCGTGAGACTTGCTGACAAGCCTGCTAGTACCTCTGACCATGTTGAGCAGATGCAGTACCTTTTCGTACTGGTTGTCAAGGCACGTAAGCTCCCTTCAATGGAAGACACACCAGGGAGTCTCAATCCTTTTGTTGAAGTGAGGGTAGGAAGAGACAGAGCGATCACAAAGCCTTTTGAGAAGCAGCAGCAAGATCTTGTCTGGAATGAGGTGTTTCGCTTCCCAAGGGACCAGATTCGATGTGCAGTCATTGAAGTTGTGGTCCATCTTAATGATGCAGAACCTGCGGGCATCATTAGGTTCGACCTCAATGGAGTTCCTACACGCATTCCACCAGAGCATCATCCCCTAGAACCAGAGTGGCATCGACTCGAGGACAAGAAGACCGGTGAAAAGATGAAAGGTGAATTGATGCTTGCTGTCTGGATGGGAATTCCAGCTGCTGAGATGTTCCCGCATGCATGCGACTCAGACACTGCTGCAGCACTTGTGGATGGCTCTATGGCCGCATACATAAGATCACAGGTCTACTTTTCTCCACGCTTGTGGTATGTGCGTGTGAACATCATAGAGGCACAGGACTTAGTTGTAGCTGAAAATAGCCGAATCCCAGAAGTATATGTGAAGGCAAAGATAGGCCGCCAGGTGTTCGAAACAAGGGTTGTTCATGCCCCGACATTTAACCCTCTTTGGGATGAAGATTTGTTGTTTGTTGCTGCTGAGCCTTTCAAAGATTCTCTGATTCTTTCAGTTGAGGTTCGCGAGGGAGAGGGATCCAAGAGTTTCAAGGTGATCGGACGGGTTGTAATTCCACTCAGTTCCATTGCGAAGCGTGTTGACAACCGGATGATCGCAGAGAGGCCGTGGCCGCTTGAGGAGCCAGTTGCTGATGTCGATGCTGATCGGTTGAAAGAAGATAAGTTGCCTGGCCGTGGCTTACTTCTTCTCCGTCTCTGCCTGGAGGGTGGCTACCATGTGTTCGATGAGTCCACACGCTACAGCTGTGACCTACGTCCCACAGCAAAGGAGCTCTGGAGCCCGCCAATTGGTGCCTTGGAGCTTGGCATCCTGGGAGCCGAGGGGCTTCTCCCGATGAAGACAAGAGATGGAAACGGTACATCGGATGCATACTGTGTGGCCAGATATGGGCATGAATGGGTGCGAACACGTACCATTGTCAACAGCCTCAGCCCCAAGTTCAATGAGCATCACAAATGGGAGGTTTACGATCCGGCCACAGTCATCACAGTGGGTGTGTTTGACAATTGCCAATTTGGTTCGAATACCACCAGCAACAGCAAGGATATGAGGATTGGCAAGGTCCAGATACGACTCTCTACACTTGAACCTGGCCGAGTGTACACACATTCATATCCGTTGTTGGTCCTACACCCTTCTGGCATCAAGAAGATGGGAGAGCTGCATCTGGCAATTAAATTTTCATGCACATCATTGGCGAACATGATTTGTACATATTCACGCCCACTTCTCCCAAAGATGCATTACGTAAGGCCCCTGTCAGTGGTACAGCTAGATACACTGCGGCAGCAAGCCGTCATCATCGTGGCAGATTGGCTGAGTCGAGCAGAGCCACCTCTGCGGAGGGAGGTGATTGAACACATGTCTGATGTCGGCTCACACACGTGGAGTCTCCGCAGGAGCAAGGCAAACTTCTTCCGCTTGATGGTGTTGTTTCAAGGGTTGTTTGCTGTTGGTAAATGGTTTGGACATGTGTGTACATGGAAGAGCCCTATGACAACAGTGCTCATTCATGTGCTTCTTGTCATGATGGTGTACTTCCATCAACTCATACTGCCGGTGTTGCTTTTATATTTGTCTTTGATAGGGATATGGAATTACAGGTATCGGCCACATTATCCTCCACACGTGGACACGAGGCTCTCCCATGCGGAGGCTGCGCATCCTGATGAGCTTGATGAAGAGTTCGACACAGTCCCGACGAGTAGAAGCCCAGACCTTGTGCGAGTGAGGTATGATCGCCTGCGTGATGTGGCAGTGAGATTGCAGACAGTGTTGGGTGATTTGGTGACACAAGGGGAGCGAGTCCAAGCATTCCTCAGCTGGAGAAATCCAGTTTCTACTGCAATATTTGTGATATTCTGCATTGCATCTGCATTAGTGCTATTTGTTACACCATACCAGGTCATTATTGTCGTGGTAGGCTTTTATAAGATGCGCCACCCACGGTTCCGAGACAAGCTACCATCTGTGCCGCTTAGCTTCTTTCTGCGTCAGCCTTCAAGGACTGACTGTATGCTGTAAATAGCACCGGTAAGTTACCAGAGGTTTCACGTGGGCCTGTTGGATTCATATTTCCATCATCTGCAGAGAATTTGCTGTTCCATTCTCTAATGTGCCAAGTTTGTATTTGCTTGTTTTGAAGTTAGTAAAGTGGGAATGTTGTGAACTAAAAAAATTTCGCTTGAAGTGTAACGTCTTTGGCAACCAGTGGTAAAAGATGGTGATGCTACTTAGAAGCCGACTCCTACTTCCCTCCCGAACTCATCATACCTGTCTGACTCCCATCACAATTCGGATGATCTGAGACCTTCAAAGCATAGCCTTACATTATTTTCTATCAACATCCAAATCTAGTCCCTCCTCCTCAAATCCATCCCCTCGAACTCTTTTAAAATCCACTCCATCATCTACGTCCGCTTACTCTACTGTATGTAACTCTCACATTCCAAAATTGAGTTACAAGAAGGTGGCAAAGGAATTCATTTGCCACCTCCCATTTCCACTAGATCAAATTAATATATGTTTCTTCAATTTTGTCCATTTTTAAAAATAGAATTCTTACAATTCTCTCTTATTTGTTTATTCATTTACTTTTTACCAAAAGGCCCTAAGAATTTAGACCACATGATTTTCAACCTTACAAATAAATGGATCAAGTTTGAACAAGGTTTACTCTTGAAGGAATCATTGACTGGCTGAAGAGTTGGGCCCACCACATGACGAGCCTGAATAGTCACGTGACTGCCTAGTTTTTCTTTTTCAATGCCCTCTAAATAAAAAGAACTTTGTTTTCTTGGGCTAAAAAATTAGAAATATAATAAAAGATTAAAAAACTTTTTCGAAAAACAATAGAGTATAAATAACTTTTTGTGCATGAGAATGTTATTATACACAATCCAATTAGGTGGGCTCATTCTCAATAGACCACTTACTAAAATGGAAACGATCCTAGACTTTTCCATTGGGACTACTCCACCAAGATGGCAGCTGTTTGATCCTGGCCATAGATATACGTAGCACGAACTTCCATGGCATTCAAGATTGATGATCTGTGGGGCCCATTCCAGTGCTTATCCAACCGGATTCTGTGTCTTTCAAAGGGCCATCGAAAACAAATATGTTTGGCATGTGGACGGCACGGCCCACAACGATGCCCGCGGGCTATTCTGGGCCAGGCCCCGCCACCCACCGGCACGACCCATTTTGACACACCCAGGTCAGTGCCCAGTAGAAAGTGGGGAGAAAACTACTATTATCTTTGTCATTCATAGATTTAAGAGGATTTTACGAAAACAATTCCTTTAGACTCCTTATAGATAAAAAAGGACCTAAAATATATGTATCCACCGCAGTAGTCTCATGGGCCCTTTTTTGTTTTTTTTTTTATTGTTTTGTGAGCGGCGATATCCCCTCTTGCTCGCATATACGAGCTTCTTTTTCCTCATCCTCCTTCCTCCTTCCTACGTGACCACCATCCAAAACATAGGTTTTTTTTTGTTGAATTTAATATGAGTGGCGATATCCCCGCTTACGTGATTTTATGTGTTGGCTAGATGCAATATCCCCGCTCATCTACGCATTTTTGTTCTTTTCCACAGTTAAGTGGAGGTATCTTCACCCATGTCATATTCAGAAAAAAAAAACTTTATTTTTGGATGGTGGTCGCATAGGTGATGGTGGTTAGATGTTGATAATGTTTGAATTTAAATATAGTGGTGAAAAAAAAAATTAGAGATTGAAGTTGGTTTAGATGTTGTGAACTGGAATGGTAGGGAAAGGGGATACAGAGGAAATGGGATGAGATGATGATGGGTTGGAACACTTAAGCAATGCCTGTCAGGTGTTTGGGGAAATGATTGAGAGGGACGCTTGTTTATAGAGTACTTAGACGACATATATGGAAAGTATGATAACTTAATACATGCCTGTAGGGTGTTTAATGAAATGATTGAGAGAGACACCTAATTGTAGAATACTTTGATTGCTAGCTACAGAAATAAATGTAACTGAAGGTGGGTTGCAAAGATAAAGATTGAAAAGAGAAAAAAGAAAATAAAAGAAAAAAAAAGGGATGTGGAAGATGATGTATTTAAATGGGTATATATGATAACAAAGTGTTTTGGTAATAAGCTCCCACTTGCACCTAAATCCAAGCTAATGAAGTCACCATATCATAAAAGAAAACAGAGATGAGGAAGGAGAAAAAAGGATGAGAAAGAAGAAGCTTACATATGCAAGTAAGAGGGGATATCACCTCTTAGAGAAATAAAATAAAATAAAATAAACCAAAACAAAAAAGAGCCCATGAGGCCAATGTAATGAATAAATATATTTTAAGTCATTTTTGGTCAACTAGAGTCTAAAAGGTTTTTTTTTTTAATTCCTCCAAATTTAACCACGTTCAAACTCCGGCTCGCTGCCCAAGGAGCTCTGGGCTTTTTTGATTTTTTTATCTCCATGTCATGACTCCGTGAACCCACGCAGGAGCAGCATTTCTGGGGTTGGGTGACTTGGTTCCTGATTCGCTGATTAAGCACAATTTGAATTTTAGTGATTTTGAGCTGAACAACAAGGTAAACAGCTCTCGTTCTTTCTAATTTTAGCATTCTCTTTTGGTTTTGTTTTGGTGATTTCTAGGTGAGATTGGTCCTTTTCTTGATTTGTTGCTTTTTTTTTAATACGAAAAAAGATTGGTGCATTTATGAGCTGTTTGTGAGATGGAGGTCTTCAGAGCTGCAGACTGGAGCTGTTTGTGAAATCGTTTTTTATTTTATTGGTGCATTTATGAGCTGCTTGTGAATTGGCAGCAGTTTGAGCGTAGGGTCTGAAGAATTGGAAATTTTTATCCTGGACATTGCACATCCAAAGGGTCTCAGTGGGACCCACATCTGAATTTCAGGCAATAAAGATAGGAAGAGGTAGATGAAAATAAAGTGAAAGGTAAGAAAGAAACTGTCCCTGCATGAGATCATTGAGCTGTAAATGTGCACTCTGCTTCACCTTTTGATTATCTGCATTCTGTGGTGGTTTTGGAAAATTTCAGAAATTAGTTCAACAGATGTTATCTTATCTTTACTTTAAAGTGTTGAAAAGAAGTGATGTGACTCCTTAATTTGGTATCGATTAGATCGGAGTCTTGAGGCATTTTATTTTTAAAAAGAACTTTTGCCCGTTTTATGTTTCATGTTAAGGGGCTTGGGAAAATAGAGAAGGGGCTTCTTTATTAGGGATATTTATGAAACAAATCATCAAATATCCCTAGAATTCAGAAAATTTCTATCTTTTGAATTTTGAGATTCTAAAACACAGTGGAATTCTTGAATCACTGTTTCTACTAGCATAAAAGAAATCCACAAAAAATCAAAAGGACTAGAATTGTAGGAATTTCAATGGTCATTTGAGATCCAGTGATAAACATGACATTTCCAAAGGAAAGGGAATAAGCCATCAAATTATATCATGAATTTCCAACACATCAAATTATTGTCAGAAATTTTAGTAAATAATTAAGCCCTTAATAGGATCATCTGAGGAGCACCTTAGCCAATTGACTTTCATACTCCTGTGATGGAGCTTTTTGTTTTTGTTTTTTTTCCTGAAAATGAGATTAGATTAAAGCAAGGATAAGAAGCGAGAGCATGGGGTATCTCCATACAGGAGACCTTTCACGGTACTGGGCCATGCTGACCAACCCAATGGCAAAAGCTGAAAAATTATCCAGTTGCTTACCTCATATTGTTGTTGCTATTTGGAATTTGGATTGGACATTGTCATTAGTTTACATGTATAATTACAGTTTTCTCCTGCACAACCTATGCATTATGCAATGGCAATCGGCGTCATTCGGCACGGGGGAACCCAGTTGCATTGCATAAGCATTCCTCTGTTGTTATTACTTCCCATTCTTTGTTTTTTTTTATTTGTAAATAATATTAGCTACACTTTTCATCTCATAACTCATCTCACAACCATCCTATACTAAGTACATTCCTCTATTAATAATGCTAGCTATATTCTTCATCTCATAATTTATCTCACAAGCGTCCTATGCTAACTACATTCTTATTTTGTAAGCTGAGTTGTAAGATGGAAAATGTAGCTTATTGTGTAGGACGTCTCAGGTGTATAAATTTGAGCAAAATCTCTGCTTTCTCCTCTGTTGTTGATTCCCTGCATCTATCTTCAATTTCCAGGAAAACCCATTTATTTTCTCGTAGAATTTCTTTTTCTTCTTCTTCTTTGGTGGGAACAGGGCTCTCCTGTTTTGCATCTTCCCCTGTCTTCACTTTTCTAACACCTCTGCTTTACATTTCCAAACCCAATTCTACAATGGCCAGTCAGTCGGCGCAGTCGATCCATGACTTCACTGTCAAGGTTTGTGAATTTCATTAATTTTGTAGATCTGCTGCTGTCTTGAGCTTTCTATGATTTGTTGGTCTTTTGCCTTTTTTGTGATTGTTTGGCTGGATTGCCTCTATCTTTGGTGCTGCTCTTTCTGGATTTTGACTTTTTGGCATGGACTACTTTGGGTTTTTATGGGTTTTTCACACTCGTCTTAGATGCTCGTTGTTGGTAGGTTTCTTAGTTTCATTTCTAATTTTATTTTTGGATTAGGCTTTTGGATATGGGCTTTGGGTTTTTTTTCATAGGTTTGTCCTTGTATTGTGTTATGGTATTGGTATTCCTCAGAAGACCAGAGAAATATGGTTCTGAGAGGTCTTTTCTTTTTACCTCGAAGGTAGATACTACTGAATAGAAGAAGCTCAGATAGTCTTAAGGAAGATTGCACCTTTGACAAGGGTTTTTTGATGAGTAATTCCTGCTGCTCTTTCATTTGAGTACAAGACTCTAACAGTTAACATAACTACTTGTACACCTCGTCATACAGAAAGACTCCAGAGACTCATGATCCTACCCATGATCACAAGATCATACAATTTATTGAAAGCATGTAAAACTACTAAAACAACTGCAGCTGGGGCCTTTGCTAGCCAAAGACTACCTAAGCATTGAACTTCAGCTAAGTTGCTTATCATATTGTTTATGATGATGGGATGGGATTCGAAGGAAGTTTTTCCAATATGATGAATATGTTTATCTGAGATTTTTTTTTTTTTTTTTTTTGCTTTTTTTTACTGCCCCTCTCCTTAGAAGTTGAGAGCTTTTAGATGGGAGATGTCAGGTTTCCTACTATGATTTTTTTTTTTTTTTGTTAGATTTGTTATCAACGTTCTCATAGTGACAAGGATTTTGAAATGGATCCATGAGATTTAGATGTGTATTTGATATGGTTACTTGTATTGGCTTCTGTTCTCTCATTTGTCTTCAAACAGAGGCTTTTGTAGTCAAAGAGATTTCTCTTTGAGAATTTTCATGTAGAAACAATGGTAGTTGTGATGGGCTTGTGGGGTTCCATTTTCACTAGAAATTTAAGGGGTGCTTTGAGGCTTTTATAGTCAGAAAGATTTCATTTTGAAAAAAAAAATCTCTCTATACAATCATTGGTGCTTGTGATGGTTCTGCAGTATTTTTCATTATCACTTAAATTTTAATGGTGTTTTGATGTGGTTAATGTGTCTGAGTTTATACTTTTGATTTTCTTCAGCTTTGTCATTTACTATCTATTTCATTGGGGCTGAGAGAGGCTTCTCAGTTTTGTTATATTATTCTGATAGATGTCGAGGTTTCTGGTATGGGTTTTTAGGAACTAATTAATTTCTTCCATGTGGCTGGGTTGCTGAAATATTTACTGTCCTCTGAGAAAATGAAGGTTGCTCGGAACGTGGTTCTTTGTTTAGATTTTTTTAATTAATAAAAATGATCCTTTGATGTAGGTTAATTTGAATTTCTGATGACCTAGAGAACAAAAGGTTTATGACATTTTGGCTAAATAATCTTTAGAAAGATCACTAAAGAGAGACATTTTGATGTGATTTTGTATCTTCAGTGAACATACTTGAAATTGGAAGTGGTGAATATTATGTAGAACAGATGATAATCTTTCCAATGACACATTTGTACTTGGACGGATGTTATATATCAAATGACATAGAAAATCATTTGGAATCATGACCACAATCTCTCATTGGAAATTCATTAAATTATTAATTGCTTTGGATGTTGGTCAATAGTTTTTTTGTTCTTAAATGGATATCACTTCTAAGTTCTTTCTCTGTTTCAACAAATCAAGAATAGTACTGTTGCCTTTATTGTTTTGGGGGCTGTAAAGGCAAGATACAGTAATTTATTTTATGTGATTTGTGAATTTCATGTAACCTTAAAATGCAATGGGAATGAATAACTGGCAATCTGGCATCCAAATTGGATTAGCAATGATTGATAGAGTCCTTTTTTTTTATAAAGCAGTCTATTACCTCAACAGACTCCAATGATTGATATAAAGTCCTTTTTGCCCTTCAGTAATATCCATTATAGTGTCTATATTTTTCATAAATGGGGACTAGGGAGTATTCTAATGCATCTCTTGTTTGTGAGTCCACACAGTACACGGTTATTTTGGAATGGATTTAGGGACTCCCATCTTTTTTTTACGAAGTTACTCCGCCAGTTTTGCTGCCGGTCCCAAGCCCGGGTAAAGGAGGAGGGTTGCGTTAGGTAGGTGACAGCCAGCGTAAAACTTTGTCACAACCCAAACATGAATTCTGAACAAATGATATTTCACGATAAGGCTAGGGCGTTCCCCGCTTTAAGCGACGCATTGCAGCATCGCCCGGCTGCAGTGAAAAGTGTGCAAGGGCTACCGCATGACTTTGGGCTAATGCGGTTAAAGAAGTTAGTCCATGAGAAGAAGAGGAGGAATAGGAAAATTAGACTTGCTACTTGGAATATTGGAACCTTGACAGGCAAGAGCATGGAGTTGGTTGAGGTAATGAAAAGAAGAAGAATTAGTGTGGCTTATATACAGGAGACAAGGTGGAAAGGGAATAAAGCTAAGGAGCTCATGGATGGGTAGAAGCTTTTCTATGCAGGAAAGAGTAATACAAGAAATGGAGTGGGTATAATTATAGATAAGGATTTAAAAGAGAAAATTGTGGGGGTAAAGAGGTTTGGTGATAGAATTATAGCAATTAAACTAGTACTAGAGGAAGACATAATTTATATCATTAGTGCATATACTCCCCAAGTAGGACTAGAAGAAAGAGTGAAACGACAATTTTGGGAGGAGATGGATGATTTAATACGAGAAATCCCAAATAGTGATAAAATTTTCCTTGGAGGGGATTTAAACGGGCATATAGGAAGAGATAATAGAGGATATGAGAGAGTGCATGGAGGGCATGGATTTGGAGAAAAGAATGAATTCGGAAACACTATATTGGACTTTGCAGTGGCATTTGATCTTATAGTAGCAAATACTTACTTTAAAAAAAGAGATGAGCATTTAATTACATATAAAAGTGGGAGTAATATGAGTCAGATAGACTTTTTTCTAGTTAGAAAACAGGACCGATTGGCTTGTAAAGATTGTAAGATTATCCCATGAGAGAGTTTGACTACACAACATAGGCTTGGAGTTTTATATATTTGCATTAGAAGTAAAAAGAAAGCAGTAGTAAACAAAATGGACCCTAAAACAAGGTGGAGAGATTTGAAAGGGGAAAGAGCAAATATATTTAAGGACAAAATGATTGAGAAAGGAGAATGGAATATTGAAGGAGAAACTACAGTAATGTGGAATCAAATGGCTAATTGTATTAGGAATGTTGCAAAGGAGGTACTTGGAGAATCAAAAGGGAAGAGACATATTAATAAAGAAACATGGTGGTGGAGTATGGAGGTTCAGGAAGTTATTCGACAAAAGAAACATTGCTACAAAGTTTGGCAGGGGACTAAGAGTATAGAAAATTTTGAGTTATATAAGAAGGCAAAGAAAGAAGCTAAGAAAGTAGTAAGTAGCGCAAAGTTCAAAGCATACGATGACCTTTATAATAGGTTGAGAACAAGAGAAGGAGAAAAGGATATTTTTAATCTTGCAAAAATAAGAGAAAAGAAAAGTAAGGACTTAGATCATGTCAAATGTATCAAGGACAATGAGGAAAATATTTTGGTGAAGGACAACGATATTGTAGAACGGTGGAAAGAATACTTTAGTAAACTTTTAAATGAAGAATATTTGGGCGATACAAGAGTGGAGGAGGATACTTCATTACAAGAGTATACTTTTCTCTGTAGAATTAGAGGGGTGGAAGTGAAGGAAGCATTAAAGCGAATGAAGACAGGAAAGGCAACAGGCCCAGATGGTATTCCGATAGAGGTATGGAAATGCTTAGGAGAGGTTGGAGTAAGCTGGTTTTGTAGACTATTCAATAAGATACTTGTGACAAAGAAAATACCGGATGAATGGAGAAGAAGCATTGTAGTACCTCTATATAAGAACAAATGAGATATACAAAATTGTACCAACTATCGAGGGATTAAACTTATGAGTCACACTATGAAGTTATGAGAGAGAATAATAGAGCAAAGACTAAGAAAAAAGACTACGATTTCGGAAAATCAATTTGGTTTTATGCCAGGGAGATCAACTATGGAAGCTATCTTTTCACTTAGGCGATTAATGGAAAAATACCGAGCAAAGAGGAAAAATCTACATATGGTCTTTATCGATTTGGAAAAAGCCTATGATAGGGCACCGAGGAATTTAATTTGGTGGGTCTTAAAGAAAAGGAATGTCCCAAGAGGTTATATTGAAATTTTAAAGGATATGTACGAAGGTGCAATAACAAATGTGAAAACCACATGTGGAGAAACGGGTGGATTTCCCGTGACTATAGGCTTACATCAGGGATCATCCTTAAGCCCTTATCTCTTTGCATTAATTATGGATGAGTTAACTGTGCATATTCAAGAAGAAGTACTATGGTGTATGTTGTTCGCAGATGATATAGTATTGGTGGATGAATCAAGAGAGGGTGTAAATGCAAAGCTTGAGAGATGGCGGAGGGCATTAGAATCTAGAGGCTTTAAAATAAGTCGTACAAAGACAGAATATATGGATTGCAATTTCAGTGGATATATACAAAGTGTTGAAACCACTGTCAAAATTGAAACCCATGAGATACCACGTAAAGATTCTTTTCGGTACCTAGGCTCGATGATTAGTAAGGATGGGGAGATTGACGAAGATGTGGAACATAGGATAAGAGCTGGATGGCTAAAGTGGAGACTATCTTCGGGAGTACTTTGTGATAAACAAATGCCAACAAAATTGAAGGGAAAATTTTACAGGACAGTGGTTAGACCAGCTATGACATATGGAGCAGAATGTTGGCCAATTAAGAAGACACATATTCATAAGATGGATGTAGCAGAAATGAGAATGCTTAGGTGGATGTGTGGTAAAACTAGGAAAGATAAAATTAGAAATGAGTGCTGTCGAGAACATTTAGGGGTAGCACCAATAGGAGATAAGATTAGAAAAACTCGTTTAAGATGGTTTGGGCATGTTGAGCGTAGGCCAGTAATGGCACCGGTGAGAAAAAGTTTGGATATACAGGTGGAGGGTCCATCAAGAGGTAGGGGTAGGCCGAAGAAAACATGGATGGAAGTCATTAATTCAGATTTGAAGAAGTTGCACTTATCGAAAGATTTAGTTCAAAATAGAACGGAATGGAGAAATAGAATTCATGTAACCGACCCCAACATGGTTGGGATAAGGCTTTGATGATGATGATGATCTTTTTTACGAAGTTAGTTTTTCTTTAATGGCAAAATTTCAGAGTTAATGTAGAAAATGCTACATAAGCTGAGGTTTTAGTATTTCTAATCGCTTTTTGCAGGATGCAAGGGGGAACGATGTGGATTTCAGCACGTACAAGGGAAAGGTTCTTTTGATTGTGAATGTTGCATCAAAATGGTAAATATAAAGTTCTGTGTTAGGGGACTGCAACTTATTTTTCTGTTCACACTCCAACAAATACGAGCTTAATATTTGGTTTATGAAATCACTTATGCATTCCTTGGCTGTCTACTTGTTTTCTCCTGTTGCTAAATTCTCTTGTTTGTTACTTTTGTCTGATTTTGATTAAGTTCATTATTTCTTTATCTTCTCTAATTTGTGGTTGCAGTGGATTGACCAACTCAAATTATACAGAACTAGCTCAGCTATATGAGAAATACAAAAATCAAGGTTCGTTGTTGTAGCTGTTGTTGTCAGTGGTTGTGGTGGTACAAGTGTTGAGATAATCTATTCCACACACCACTTTGGGAGCCAATGCTCTGCCCCAGTTATCTTGTGTATGTGGAACACTATATAATCGGACCATACTTGTTACATGGCATTGGCATTGAGTAATAGGCATGTTTATTCTTTCCTGATGTAGGTTTAGAGATATTGGCTTTCCCCTGTAACCAGTTCGGTGAAGAGGAGCCTGGAACCAATGAGGAAATCTTAGAGACTGCCTGCACTCGCTTTAAAGCTGAGTACCCCATCTTTGACAAGGTAATTGAACTACCCATCGCCCAATGCTCGTTTCCTTTGCACATAGCCTTGCGGTCAAGTGACAATGTAAAAATCCTAGAAGGCCCTACAAAAACTAACAGAAGCCAGTCATGCATAGAGGCAAACCAATGTGTCATTTAAGAAAAGAAAGGAGAGAGAGATTCATATGGTTTAAGTTCATTGAAAAAGTATGTAGTGTATTTTGATCCTTTATATGACCCATCTAGCGATTAATTACTCATTTCAAATGTATATGGTGTTTTACCCTTGGCGAATATTGTAAGCCATGCGCGTAGAATTCTAGAATTCAATTAATCTAATACCCTAATTAAATCTAGCCCCAGCCCTTCAACATAAATCTTACATCAAACAATTGCGTCATTGTTTATTGAATTACTGAAACAACTTCATTATTTAGAGCGACAGTGACATATGGACCACCTCAGTCAACACATGCATGTCATAATGATGACACATTGCAATGTGCTTGTGCTTGGTAAAGTTGCTTCCATCACATGATTTTGGTGGTCAACTTGGTCTCCACGAAGTCCAAGTGTCTCAGTGAGGACAAACTCTAATCTGACTTGTTGGAGTCGAGCTGAGACTTGAAACCTTGGTTAGCACTCTCCATCTCCGCATGATGGATCCCACAGCCTTATCTTGGTTGTACAAGTTCTATCAGCGTCACTTAAGCAATGTATGTGAATGAGTTATTTACTTGGTCAGAAGAAATGCCACTTCTGTGAGGTGTGTAACTTGAATGAAAGTAAACTTTATACAATAAAAAAATGTACAGATTTTTGCAATTAAGTGATATGAGATATCTAGTTTATACTTCTATGCAACATCTAATCACAGGTAAATATTTTCAGCAAACTAAGTTTAAGGGAAGTGAGTTCCAAGGACCAAATGTGGATACATTTTTTATTCAAGAAGTCATTTCATTCCTTAAAAAAGTTTAAAAAAGAAAAATGATTTTTGAATGTATAAAACAAATGGATCTTTTATTAATGATCATGGTCATAGACGGTCATTGTGCTCACTGATGGTGTGTGTGACCATAAGGATCATTTCTGTTTTCCTTCTGCTCAATTCTTCTCTCTTTTTATTCCAAGTGAATTGGAATACTCTTGGATGGAGAACATGGATTGCTGTCGTGTTAAAAGCAGTTTCTATACACACTGATAAACTAATAGCTGTCAACTTGCCAAGCAATTAGTGCTATATGCCAATCTACTAGTGATTCAATGATGAGGTACCTCCCCTCCATGGAAACAACCAGCGATTGATCCTTGATTGTAACACTGATGTTGAAGGCCTTAGATAGAGTGTGAGTATTTACAGGAGTCACCCCCCCCCCCCCCCCCCCCCCCCCTCCCAAAAAAAAAAGGGATGCCCAAAGTTGTGTAACAAATTTGCTTCAATCAGATGTCTTGCCTATATCATATTTTATGAAATGATAAGATTAACTCTCTCAAAGAAGGTTATGAATGCACTTATCCTAGCACTAATTTAATGGTTGCAAACTTGCAATTCTTCCTATCAAAATAGGCAAATGCTTCTTGGTCATAATAGAAATTAAGATTGCATATATGGAATATGAAATGCCCATATTTAGTGGAAATTATGCAGCTAGAAAACAGAGTGCTCATTCTAAGAGTCAGTCAGATTATCTATACCGTATATAAAAAAGCAACGATTTTCCTCCTGCTTCTTCCTTTTTCCTCTAGCTTACGATGTTCCTCTTTCTCCTATTGTGTGCTTCCATCCTTCCTCCTGCGTGCTTCTAGTGTTGTTTAAAAGTCACTCTTTTGTGCTTTTGTGTTAGATTCATGTCAACGGGGACAATGCAGCCCCTGTGTACAAGTTCTTGAAGTCGAGCAAAGGTGGCCTTTTCGGTGATAGCATCAAGTGGAATTTTGCCAAGTTCTTGGTCGACAAGGATGGCAATGTGGTTGACCGTTATGCTCCAACAACTTCTCCTCTCAGCATTGAGGTAAAGTGATAATATATAATTTGGTATCAGTATCTTTCGGGTGAGCCCTTGTTGAAATGAGTACTAGTGGTCGATTAAGAGAAAAAGACTGTGTTTGATTGGCAATGATGCCTGCCGAGCAAGGGATGAAAATGAGCTGTGTTTAAGGGGTAATTCCCCTCACCCATCCCACTAGGGAGGATTTAGGAGAGGTCTTGATGGGTTTGAGTGTTAATTGATGGAAAATCATTAGATAATACAAAATTTTGTTACTCAAATTGCCAAAATGTTCTTCATAACTTCATAGAAATGAATGCCAAGCATACAAAAAAAGACTTGACCTACATGTAGGATGATTTTGGTTGGTGCGTGTCGTATGTGTTGAGATGGTGGTTTGGTTGGCATGAGACCTCCCTGTTGCCATCATTTATCTTAGCAGTATCTTGCAAATAGAAGGTTGCACGTGGGTGTTGGTACTTTGGCTCAGTGCAAGCTTATTTAAAGTTCATTGTTTTGTCATCTTTGCAGAAGGATATTCAGAAGCTGCTGGGAGTGGATTGACGGCCGTACGGTGATTGGTTATTATGGACAATCAGTTATTTAGAGTATTTGATGCTTCTCTGTAGGTCGTCTTGTGTACATAGGGTTGGAGTGAATCTAAACTAGTTTTCCTAGCTGATGATTTGCATTTCAAAGTATGGTTTATAGAACTGTTTCAGCTATGTATTGAGTTTACAATCTTTCTATAAGAGTGGTATGATAAATTGTACAGTAGAGTCAGAGAAGCTTGCTTGATTGGTGGATACTCTTGTTATTCCTTTGGAAGAAGGGGTGAGCGATAAATAAGCAAGGTCAACTCCCGTGAATTGAAGTAGCTATAAGCCCAATCAAATCTGTGTTAATCTGGTGTTCTAGATACCAGTAAGTGGATCAGAACCAGATAAGATTCCTGTTCAGGTCATACACGAGTAAGAGATTAAGCTCCAAATGAGCTTATTGATTAATTTAAATCTCTAGGTGGTATTCTTCTCATGGGCAGTACATAAAATATGCATTGTGCACAACATGTCCCTGTCGGTCCTCAGGATACATTTTAGTCTTCAGCTGGGGAAGCTTACTATACATTTTAGTCTTCAACCGGGGAAGTCCACAAGCTAGCATTGCGCAAGTCACAATCCAATTAACAAATATCTAATTTTTTATTTGAGGAATAGGAATCCTTAACGGCTCTTTTAGATTCTTTGACATACCAGCATCCAGAAATTACAGCCCGTGACACCATTCACCCTTAAAGATAAAAAAAAGGAGAAATGACAAGCTCATGCCAATTTCTCTCATTTTAAAATGCCTCTTACCTTTCGTTGATGCAAAAGGATTTTGATCTAATGATGATAATACCAAATACGAAATGAATAATAATAAAATGGTAATTATATCATGTGATTTATCGGTTTCTGTATTATACACTTTGTGAAACTAACAAGCAAATTCTTTTACTACAAACCATGAAAAATGACATTTTGTAAAAAAAAATAAATATACATTTGACCACCATTTCTCATATGCTATCATTTAAAAAAAAAAATCCTAGCATGCTACATAAAAGCTATGACGCTATGGGATAGTCCCGTGATATCATGAGATTTATCAATGTGTTTCCATGATAATATGGGATTTGGAAAAAAAAAAAAGGAAACTTATGAAAAATATTGATCGGAGTGGAGCAACTCCAATAACATTATTCGAATCTCCACCATGAAATTGGCAAACTGGGATTTAAGACTGACTAATATATCAAAACCCCATAACTTTTTATGCCACGGCCTTAGCTACTTCACTCCACGAGGAATTCATGTGTCACCATGCATGAAAATCTTTTATTATATACCATCCAATTAGGTGGGGTCATTCTTAACGGACCGATAACTAGAGATCAAACGATTCTAGTGTGCCTACTGCACCAAGATGGCTGCCGTTTGATCCTGGCCATGCATAAACGCACGTAGTACGGTATTCGAGGTTGATAATCTATGGGCCCATACCAGGAAGATTTTGAACCATGGACTATTTTGTTCACTTGCACTACTCATCCAACAGGATCCTGTTTCTTTCAAAGGGCATCAACGGCTCAAAATTTTTCGGTCCGTGAGCTGGCACGGCCCTGGCAGTGCTGGACCAGGCCCCCCAAGGACAGGCTGCCCGTGGAATGGTTGGGCCTTGCCCGTTTGACACTCGCACCCCTGGGTCCACTGGAAAGTAGATAGAAAACTCTTATTGTCTCTGTCGTTACCCGTTTAGGAAGACTGGGAAGTGGGAACAGGTCTTAGTAGAAAAACAAAGAAAGAGTTTTTTATGTAAACCCCCCATAATTTTTAAGATTTGCAAATAGCCCTTTGTGATTTTAGTATTTGTCAGTAAGCACCTAGCTATACATTTTAATACCTTTCCTATCGCAAAATGACTTTATTTGAAGGTAAAGAGAAAAGGTCATTACGTTTTTGCTCAATTTTTATAAATGACACCTTTTCCCTTATAATAATTATTTACACATACCCTCTAAGGTTTCAAATATTTATAAACAAGCCAATGCATTGGGCTGAATAATAATAGGCTTATCTGTACTATTATGATGGGTTAAATTTTCTCAATCCTATATTTGTGTCTCTCCTCTCTTATTTGTATCAATTGTGATTGATGACTTTACTCTATTCTCTATCTTTGTTGCACATGTATGCCAATGTGTGGCACAAGGCCAAACCATGTTTATGATTAATTGCATTTAAAGATCATTTTAGTAGAACGAGTGGTTGAGTGAAGTTTCATTTAATCTAACTAATATCTACTAGTAATTGTTGTAATTATTATTTTCACTAAAAAATCATATATTCAGTTAAATAGGTGGCTCAATACCAAAATTCCAATTCAATTGGCACTTTTTTCTTTCTCTATAGTGAATTGATACCTGGCTAAAAGTAGAATTATTAAGTAGATCAATCACATGAATAGGCCCCACATGAACTTGACCAACTCGATGCCACACCCACCTCAAATTTGAAAAGGTTTGGAGCAAGACCGGTTAAAAGGAATCCCTATTTAATTTCACCCAGTTGTCATCCCAAATTGAAAACTCATTTCACAATACGTATAAGTAGTATCAAAGTATTAATAAAAAATCGCATTCTGCTAATACAAATCAACAAAGAACGAATAAATAGTTTTTCTACCATAAGAAAAAAAGGTTGCATTGTGTTCATAGAATGTGATAGGTTATAGGTAAATACAAGTCTGCGACAAAATTAAAAAAAAAATCAAATGATTTCTAATATTTTATTCACAGGGTTTTTAATATATTATAAATAGCTTTAATAATGATTTTTCCAAATATGGCATAGGTACAAACCTATAAACCTTTCAACTCAAGCTTGACCCATTGTCTTTGCTTCAAGTTGGAGTAATTTCGTTTATTTTTTATTTTTTTATTCCTTTACTATTAGTTGTGTGTATCCTTTGAAGTTTGATGTACAAACACAAAAATAAAACTTTTAAGGTTCTAGCTCTAAATGAGAACCTAAGCATCGAACCTTTATAATTTACTGATCATGTAATGTGATGGTTATAGGTTTCAAATTAAAGTTCTGTTTTGATCCTGACTACATTTTGTTTCATTCACATAAATATCTTGAGCATAAAGCGTATAGTTAAATAATTTGGAATATAGCTCATCTTCATGATCTAATAAATGGACAATTACCTATTGTTTTGGATCGTTTTTCAAGTTTTTTCTTAGTAGGATGGGTAGAAAGAATAATTTTTACGGGGGATCAATATGCAAATAAATGCAATCTAGAAGTTTACAACAAAAAATAAAGAAAACCTGAAGATTTTTTATATTTATGTTTATTTTATTCAGTTATTTTTATGAGAAAAACAGCATCTAGGATAAATGAATGTTCGGCAGGTATCAAAACAAATATATACACATGACAAAAAAGATAGGAAATTAATAGTGTGCAGAAACTTTGCTAATGTTGGAAGGAAAAATAAGGGCTCATTTAGGATTTTTCTTGTCTACCTCGTTCCAAAAAAGACCGATGCAAAAGAGAACTAAGATTCCAAAAAAAAATATCATCAATTAAAAAAAAACTAAAAAAATATCTTGATGTTAGAAAAGAGTGTTTTTACTTGCCAACCGTGAAAAACTTTGGTGACATACATGTGACTAATAAATTTTGTACGGAAAATAATTAAATGTATATATTGAGTTAAGAAAAGCAGTTACAGTGAAAAAGTAAAGAAGAATCTTATAAGCAGGAGAATGATTTTTTTAGTAATAAATAAAGAGTTGGGCAAAATGGTTAAAAGAAGGAAAGGCATAATGACCCTTGCTATTTACTATCTAGTCCATGTATTTGGGGATATAAGGGATATTAAAATACATATAGAGAAGGGCCTATTTACAAATTCTGAAGCTACGGGGTCTATTTGTAAATCTTAAAAACCATAGCGGGAAGATATACAAAAGTCCTCCAAAAAAATGAAAAAGGCTGGAAACTGGGCACCCTGTGTTTCCATGGATTGACAACGTTCAAACTCCGCGTTTTCAAAGCAGCCGTGATAAATCTTCTCTCTCTCTCTCTCTCTCTCTCTCTCTCTCTATGAACCCACGCAGAAGCAGCATTGGGACGACTAATCATAGCGTAGAGGAAGTTTAGTGATTTTGAGCTGAACAACAAGGTAAGCAGATTTTGTTTTTCTCTAACTTTAGCATTCTCTGACGGTTTGTTTTGGTGATTTCTAGGTGAGATTGGTCCTCTGAAGCAGAACCTTCTGCTTTCTTCCTTTTTTTTTTTCATCTGTGGTGGCTTTGGAAAATTTCAGAAACGAGTTCAACATCTGTTATCTTCACTTAAATTTGTTGAAAGTAAGTGACCCTTTCCTTAATTTGGTAATTGGTATTCACTGAATCTGAGTCTAGAGGCATTTTATTTTAGAAAGATCTTTTGCTTTTGTTTTATATTGAATTTTAACGGGTCTGTGAAAATAGAGAAGTGGTTTATTTACCAGGAACATTTATATATCAAGCAAATCATTCAAATATCTAGTGTAGCATCTGTATTATCGGCGGTACCCACAATGCGATTTTGAAAATAGATGTACGGTAGTGGCCCATCGAGGCCGCTACATAGCATATTTTGAAAACAAAAAAAAAAAAAAAAAATCATGGACCACTTGAAAAATGCCTTACAACTTTTACATCTATTATTGTCTGAGTTTTCTTTCTCCTTATATATATATATGTTTTTTTTTTGGATTTTTGGAGTTTTTTTAGAAGAAATATAATTTTCCTCAAATTGGGCAAACAGAATCACATCCCAATGCATTCAAACTTATGAACTATTTTTTATGCCTTGTTCAATTTGCTCTAGTAGATAATTGTAGCCAATCTCTTTTCTTGCTATCTTTTTCTCATGTTTGTTGGTTTGGTGGCTGCTATTTATGCCAGGTTCAATGCATAGCCATTCTTTTGGGAGTCCGGATCCTCTGAGTGAATGCTTGAGGGTGACTATAAGTGGACCACTCACGGTCCGTTACATCACCCTCGGGAAGCTTGGCATGCACGCACGTGCCAGGCTGCCGAGGGTGACATGGTGAACCCACGGCTGCCCTCAGGCAAGCACTCATGTAATCTCAATTCTTCTTTTGGGGGCCAAGTTTCTTTAGCACTGCACTCATTCCTCTTTCTTTCAATACATTTTGCATTTCATCATAAAAATAATAATAAATAATAATAAAATCTTGTAGATGTATATGTCTGATGGATCAATCCGAAATGGTTTGAACTCTTTTAAAATAAAACTTGTGCTGTCGAAGTTTGCGGATCTTTCAAAAATATTACTTTTCCTAAATGTGGGCCACCCAAATCACATCCTAGTGTATTCTGATTTGAAGATCTATATTATGCATAGATCAATATCAAACGGTTTGAATTTTTTTTATTTTTAAAATTCTTTTCTTATTGTGTTCTGAATTCTTGGAGATTTTCTCAAAATCATGGATCAGTCTTATTATGATATACTGGACCTCCTGTATGCAATGACGGCTCTGCTACACCCCCTATCTTAGTTGCTACATATAGAAATAGAATAATTTACTTAAAATATATAGGTTGTTCACTTCACCATGCAAATACAATAATTAAAAAGGTCTACTTCATTGTGAGTACATTAATAGAAGTTGCCCCTTTTTAACTGAAATAATTAAATAATTCTTGTGTAGAGCTGGTTCTTGGATTGTTTCTCAATACATGTTTGTTCGTCTGCCAAAGAGAACTAGTTAGCCCATTTTCGTTTTAGTCTATTTAGATTATATAGGGAATTTTTCGAAAAAACGGCGTGTAATCTATTCTTTGCTGCCAAAACTTCTTCTTTCCTCTCTGCTTTTCATATCTGAGCTCTTTGGCATGGGATTCATGTGCATAATATAGGGTTCTACATGTAAGAAGTGAGTGAGTTAACATATAGGCAGTTCATTTTACCATGTAATAGTTGTAGTTTCAAAGGATTGATTCCATGTGAGTGTATTGTTTGAGGGTACCCTTCGTCCTTGAAGGTTGTTTAGAATGTAGAAAGGATTATATGATTCTGCTCCAGAGCTGGTTATGGATTGTCTCTTCGGAGTTGTTTGTTTGTGTGCCTAAGCTGGTCAGTTTCGTTTCTGTTTGTTCTGTTTTAACATTGATGAGTTTTGTGAGAATTACCTATGCTGCCATCAGTACTACTCCTATTCTTTTGTGAGAGCATTGCTGAATATTGTGTGAACATGGCCTTCTATCTTTACCTATGCTGCCATCAGTACTACTCCTATTCTTTTATGAGAGCATTGCTGAATATTGTGTGAACATGGCCTTCTATCTTTACCTATGCTGCCATCAGTACTAATATTCTTTCGTGAGAACATTGCTCAACTTTTTGTGAACATGGCCTTCTATATCTACCTATGCTGCCATCAGTACTACTAATATTCTTTTGTCATAACATTGCTGAGTTTTGTGAGAACATGGCCTTCCATATTTACCCATGCTGCCCTAATGGAGGCTCTACATATGGTGGAATATCGGACTTGGTCTCTTCCACTAGGAAAGAATTCATTGATGGTTGGTGATTATCACAACCTGTACTGAATAAGATTATGAAGCCCTTATGAGGACAATACGTTTGTGTTACACATGTACATGAGGTTCCATTCCTGCCAAGCCTGGAAGACAGACCAACAAGTTTGTAGAGAAACTACATGGTTTGGAATATGTATTATATAGAGAGGATCAAGTTTTGTTTTCTTGAATAAAAAGGAAAATCTTTAAATGTGGATCATGGTTCATTGCACAAACTATTCATCTGATGGACCCGGACTAATTTTCAAAAAATCTTTCCAATAGAAGGAACCTAATCATAAATATGGCAATCTGCTGTAGATGGTTAAGAAAGAAGTCCAGCCATGTACCTCACCATGAAGGAAAGAATGGCTAATACTAGATAACTTGGATCTTCTAGTCTTGTTTGAGGGATAGGTATATCTACGATGGGGCTTATCAGGTCAATTTTCTGGATTACCCCTGGGGTTGCCACCTCTACAAACTGAAGATCAAATGATGGTTTTGCATGTCCATATCCTTCTGTTAGGTATCATAATTCCTTTGGTTCTTGTAAGATCTCATATAAATGATTTAGGAAAAAATGATTAAAAACACATGAAGACATTATAATAGAAAAAATATATATATCAAAAGACAAAATAAATGCATTTAGATGAGCAGAAATAAAAAAACCACATTTAGACACTGTCATAGTCAAACAATATATCAAAAGATAAAATGAAAAGATTAATAACTCATGTAACTGTGCCCTCCCAACTCTTAATGAAACTGTTTATCGTATGTTTGATATGGCTTTGTTTTTACTGATTACTATAGTTTTTGCTGTTGCTATTACCATTATGGCATGATAATAATAATTATTATTATTATTTTTCCTATTATTGTTGTTGTTGTTTCTTATTGCTTGGGGCTAAGAAGGAACACACATAGTTAGTAAGTTGCTTTACCTGTTGACACTGTTTCCTTAAGTAAGGATTGCTAATCTGTTCCTCTAAATTTTTGACAGGCAAATATATGTGTGTGTGTGTGCTCTCTCTCTCTCTCTCTCTCTCTCTCTCTCTCTCTCTCTCTCTCTCTCTCTCTCTCTCTCCCTCTCCTCTGTGGGTGTGTGTTCTGTCTGGTGGCTGTGCCCTATTCTACTTGCAGGAGTGTGTACCCATCTTCTACTTGCAGGGATCTTACACTTGAATAATTTCTTTATTCTTTTTAATTTATTTTGATCTTCCTATGGTTGAAAACTGTTTACTGCTTTCCAAAGGAATTTTTTTTCCTCTCTGAAAGTTCTTCCAGAGGAATTTTATGATCTTCAAGCAATGGTATCCAATGTTTTGAGAATTTCACGGGGTATATCAAATTGAAAACCTCATACTGTAATTGGATTACACACATAAAATAAACTCATGCAACTTAGAATAGAACAAAGTTCCTTTGAAATAGAACAGTTGTGATCTGTTGAACTGTTTACATGTTTATTTATTTTCAATTTTAACATTATCCATGCTGATTAATAACGTCAATGTTTGTCATTTTGTTAATTTACTGTCTTTTTTCAGGTAGTTAAATTTGCATATCTAACACCACCCAACTGATAGAAAGGAAAACCATCAATCATGAGCAGCCTCAAACTAGGTGTCGAGGTTGTTAGTGCTCACAACCTCATGCCAAAAGATGGCGAAAGCTCTTCCAACTATTTTGTTGAGCTCCACTTTGATGGCCAAAGGTTTCGTAGCACCTTCAAAGCAAAAGATCTCAACCCTGTCTGGAATGAGCAATTCTACTTCAACATATCTGACCCATGCTCTCTCTCCAACCTCCATCTTGATGCCTATGTGTACCGAGACATCAAAGTCAAAGGCACGAGCTCTAGATCCATCCTTGGAAAGGTCCGCCTAAATGAAAGATTATTCGTTGTCCCATATGCCGATGCAGTCGTCTTCCACTACCCTTTAGAGAAGCATGGCATGTTCTCGCGTGTGAAAGGAGAACTGGCCCTCATTGTCTATCTAACTGATGACTCAACTCTGAAGTCCTCAAACCTGCTTCCAGCAATTGGTCCCTCTGCGAGACAGGACCTACTTGCAAGCCAGATCACCCAAACTCAGGTTCATGTCTCAAATCCAACTCCAGCTACAGCCCCTGTGTCCAATGATAGAGCAGAGTCAAGCCGCACCAACCAGAACCAGCAGCACTCTTCAACAACGTCTCAAGAGCTGGTGAAGCATTCAGCTCAAGGGATAAAATCTGGGCCACCGAAGACCATCCAAATGTGCCCAGCATCATCGCAGGAGCCAGTTGACTGTACACTTAAAGAGATAAGCCCTTATCTTGGGAGAGGACAGGTTGTTGGGTCTCATTTCTTGAGACTTGCTGACAAGCCTGCTAGTACCTATGACCTTGTTGAGCAGATGCAGTACTTTTTTGTTCGTGTTGTGAAGGCATGTGAGCTCCCCGCAATGGAAGCAACTCCAGGGAGTCTCAATCCTTTTGTTGAAGTGAGGATAGGAAAATACAAAGGGATCACAAAGCACTGTGAGAAGCAGAGGCAAGATCCTGTCTGGAATGAGGTGTTTGCCTTCTCAGTGAACCAGTTGCGAAGTTCAGTCCTTGAAGTTGTGGTTAAGGACAAGGTCCATATTAAAGATGATGAACCTGTGGGCGTCATTAGGTTTGATCTCAATCAAGTTCCGACACGCATTCCACCAGAGAGTCCCCTAGCACCAGAGTGGCATCTACTCGAGGATAAGAAGGAGCCGGCAAGGATGAAGGGCAAATTGAAGCTTTCTATCTGGATGGGAACGGAGGCTGATGAGGCATTCCCTGATGCATGGCACTCAGATGCTACTTCTGCACTAGTGGATGCCTCTGTTGCCTCATACATAAGATCAAAGGTCTACTTTTCTCCACGCTTGTGGTATGTGCGTGTGGAAATCATAGAGGCAGAGGACTTGGTTGTAGCTGAAAATAGCGGAATCCCGGAAGTCTATGTCAAGGCACAGATAGGCCACCAGATGTTGAAAACAAAGTTTGTTCATGCCCCTACATTTAACCCTCTATGGAATGAAGACATGTTATTCGTCGCTGCTGAGCCTTTTGAAGATCATCTGGTTCTTTCAGTTGAGGATCGGGCGGAACCCAACAGGGTCGAGGTGATCGGACGGGTTGTCATACTACTCAGTTCCATTGAGAAGCGTGCTGATGACCGGATGGTCAAGGCACGGTGGTTCCAGCTTGAGAAACCAGTTGCTGCTGTTGATGTTAATCAATTAAAAGAAGATGAGTTGCCCGGCTCGCTGCTGCTTCGTCTCTGCCTAGAGGGTGGCTACCATGTGCTGGATGAGCCCCCACACTACAGCAGCGACCTACGTCCCGCTGCAGAGGAGCTCTGGTACCCACCAATTGGTATCTTGGAGCTTGGTATCCTGAGAGCCGAGGGGCTTCACCCGACAAAGACAAGGAATGGTAGAGGTACATCGGATGCATTCTGTGTAGCAAGATACGGGCATAAATGGGTGCGAACACGTACCATTGTCAACACGCTCAGCCCCAAGTTCAATGAGCATTACACATGGGATGTGTATGATCCGGCCACAGTCCTCACAGTAGGTTTGTTTGACAATAGCCAACTTTCCAGTTCAAATACCAGCAACAAAGACGTGAAGATTGGCAAGGTCAGGATCCGTCTTTCTTCACTTGAACCAGGCCGATTGTACACATATTCATATCCGTTGTTGGTCCTACACCCTTCTGGTGTCAAGAAGATGGGTGAGCTGCATTTAGCAATAAAATTTTCATGCACATCATTGGTCAACATGATGTGTGTATATTCACGCCCGCTGCTCCCAAAGATGCATTCCATCAGGCCTCTGGCAGTGCTACAGCAAGACTCACTCCGCTACGCAGCCCTCAACATCGTGGCAATGCGGCTGAGTCAAGCAGAGCCACCTCTGAGGAAGGAGGTGATCGAATACATGTCTGATGTCGACTCGCACATGTGGAGTTCGCGTAAGAGCAAGGCAAACTTCTTTCGCTTGATGTCAGTGTTTTCATGGTGGTTCACTCTGGTTAAATGGTTTGAAGATGTGTGTACATGGAAGAACCCTGTGACAACAGTGCTTATTCATGTGCTTCTCGTCATGCTTGTGTGCTTCCATCAATTTATACTGCCAGCATTGCTTTTATTAATGTCTTTGATGGGGATATGGAATTACAGGTATCGGCCATGTTATCCTCCACACATGGACACAAGAATCTCTCATGTAGAGGAAGCTCATCCTGATGAGCTTGATGAAGAGTTCGACGCATTCCCAACAAGTGCGAGCATGGATTTTGTGCGCATGAGGTATGATCGCCTGCGTTTTGTGGCTGGGAGGTTACAAACAGTGCTGGGTGATGTGGCGACGCAAGGGGAGCGAGTCCTAGCGCTGCTCAGCTGGAGAAATCCAGTTGCTACGACAATATTCGTGATATTCTGCGTTGTATCTGCATTGGTGCTATTTGTGACTCCCTACCAGGTCATTATTGTCATGGTAGGCTTTTATAAGATGCGGCACCCAAGGTTCCAACAACACAGGCTACCATCTGTGCTGGCTAGTTTCTTCTGGCGTCTGCCTTCAAGGACTGACAGTATGCTGTAAATAGACCAGTAAGTTACCAGTGGCTGCAGAGAATTTACCATTTCATCCTCTTCTGTGCCAAGTTAGTTCTTGCTTGGTTTCAAGTTCAGACACTTGCAGAACTAAATTTGATTTCTTTTGTACTCATACATCTTTGGCAACTAGGAGGTTGCTCCAGAATCTTGGGAAAAGATGGTGATACTATTTAGTGTTTGTTTGGCTCTTCATAAACCAAATGCAGGTAACTTTGTTTGTTTACAGGTAAATGTGGGTTCATTTGTGTTGTGGCTCTGATACCAATTGTTGTGAATATGACATTCACCGTTGTGCGCATTCACGGAACACAAGATCAAACAATCAACAAGCCACACAAGAAGAGACACCGAGATTTACGTGGTTCACCCAAACAGGGCTACATCCACGGGCACAGGAGGACGAACATCTTCACTATGACAAGTAAAGCATACAAGAGGTTCCCACACTCTCACCTCGTCTCTCCTACGTGGTGTGGGAGCACCACGGGCAACTACTGCCACAAGCCGCAAGGTCTAGGGTTACAGACTATACATATATATAATCTCCGCTTTCTTGGCCACCAAGAAAGCCCAGGTACAATTACCAAAATACCCTTGACCTTAAACCAGTCCCTGGCTAACCCAGTGACTCATCCGGCTAAACCGGAATACAAGACATAAACCTAACAATCTCCACCTTGGCTTGAATTCCGTACAACTCCGTACAACTCGAGCTACTAGGAGATAAAACCGGCAATGTCTTCACGTACCCTGCTGAATGGCACGTCACTGCACCAGGGATGCAGTCTTCTTCAACACTTTGACATGTTGAACCAGCACATGAACTTTGAGCAAAGTTCATACCCTCGTCAAACTCCACCTCGAACTGAAAGCTCGAAACCATTGACGAATCTGAGTGATATCTGAATCACTCACCATCCTGCCCCCATCTTCAACATCACCGTGAAGATCCAATCACCACAAGCATGCAAGCAAAACAGATCGGGAATACAAGTCCAGATGACTCCATTGCAGAACAACCTCTGCCTCCGAGCGGTCAAAAAACATCATTTGACTGGGCCTCCGATCAACTGCTGATACATCAGCTCCTCCTTGCTGCTTTTCCGGCTTGGCTCTGGCAAGATGAATAACATCACATGCGATCATGTGATCAGCAAACCCTTTGCAACTAGGCCGGCGACTCCTATTATTGGGTTTGCAAGAACAATCAGGTCGAGTAGACCTGATTCTAGCCTCAATCCACATCTGTTCAGATATCCTCCAGATTTCTGCATCAAGTTATAGATCTCGTCACCACGAGCACGCTGGAAGAAACGGATCTGAAATCCGACTCAGGATGGCTACGATAACGTAGAAACAAGTTTCTACGCTCCAATCGATCAAACCTCCTCCTTGATTGTCAAACAGCCAATCAACCTCTTCCACTGCGTAGATCTGCTCGAAACGAGTCCGTAGGTTCAAACGGATCTCCGATCGGACATCGGACGATCAAGATATCGCAGAAACAATTTCAGCCGCAAATCTGGTCAAATCTGGCCTTTGACCGATGCTGACGTCACCGCTGACGTCACTCTGCGCTGTCTGCTGGGCTTCTCGAGCGGACCCGGGTCGGGTTCACCTGACCCGGAACTGAACTGAACTGAACTGACTCTGTTCTGCTGGGCTTCTCTGCCATACCGGGTTCGGGTCCGACCTGACCTGACCCGGAACCGAAACTTCTCTGCTGCGCTGGGCTGGACCGTCTGCTAACAGGTCGGGTCGAACCTGACCTGACCCGGCCTGAACCTGCTGGGTGGGCTGGACCGCCTGCTAACGGGTCGGGTCGGACCTGACCTGATCCGGACCCGAACTTGCTTTGAACTGCTGGGCTTGATGCTAGCGGGTCGGGTCGAACCTGACCTGACCCGGAACTGAACGTGCAGCCAGTCGACTGGGCTTGTACCACGGTTTGGGTCTGACCCAACCCGAAACCCAGAAACCCGAACGGAAACCAGCCGCTGGGCTTGTACTGCAACCGGGTCGGGTCGAACCTGACCTGACCCGGCCCGAATGCCCTTGTCTTCTTCTTCTTCTTCCTCTGTCACGGGTTCTGCAGCAGCGGCAGCGCGTGTCTTCGTTCTCGGCGACGGCAGCGGGGTTGCAGCGGCGGAAGACTCCCTCTCCGGCGACCCTGCACGGCGGCAGAGAACTGCGATCGGCGGCTGGAGGAGGCGGCGGCTGGCGATCTGCGCTCGGCCTGATGATTCCAGACAGGGGCGCGGGCGCGGGCGCGGCAGAACGGCAGCAGCGGCTGGAGGCTCTGTCGCCGTGCGGCAGCGACTGCGACGGCGACGGCGACGGCGGCGGGTAGCGAGTCCGGCGAAGATCTCGGTGAGTTTTGTTTTTTTTTTTTTTTTTTTTTTTTTCTTCCTGGTTTTTCTCTGAACCGAGAAAGTCCCTGCGAAAATCCCGTGCTGATTTCTCTGCTTCCGGATCTCTTCCGTTCTTCGCAGCAATGAGTAGTACTGCACAGCGATCAAATCTCTGATCTCGTCGTCCCCAGGTCTCTTCTCCTTGGATCCATGGCCCACCTAAAGATCACCCGTGATCTCTGATTTTTCTGCAACGAGAATTGCAGAACTCCGGATCCTCAAAGAAGATCCGATCCGTTAATCTTCCATGCACAACAACCACCAAGCCACTGAGCGATCTCCACCTCGCTCAGAAAACCCGAGGAACACCAACCTCAAGCTCTGATACCAATTGTTGTGGCTCTGATACCAATTGTTGTGAATATGACATTCACCGTTGTGCGCATTCACGGAACACAAGATCAAACAATCAACAAGCCACACAAGAAGAGACACCGAGATTTACGTGGTTCACCCAAACAGGGCTACATCCACGGGCACAGGAGGACGAACATCTTCACTATGACAAGTAAAGCATACAAGAGGTTCCCACACTCTCACCTCGTCTCTCCTACGTGGTGTGGGAGCACCACGGGCAACTACTGCCACAAGCCGCAAGGTCTAGGGTTACAGACTATACATATATATAATCTCCGCTTTCTTGGCCACCAAGAAAGCCCAGGTACAATTACCAAAATACCCTTGACCTTAAACCAGTCCATGGCTAACCCAGTGACTCATCCGGCTAAACCGGAATACAAGACATAAACCTAACAATTTGTTTGGATGACCTGAGTTGTAAGTGCTACAATTACCTGAGACAATTGTTTTGTCATTTGCCATTGCTAATTACAAGTAATCCTAGTCACCTATAATTAGCTTTACAGGTAAACTGAGTGCAGAGCATCAGAATCCCATGGATCCAAGGGGAGCTTTAAGGGTGTTTTTGGATGTAGCTAACATCACCAATCTGATATTTATTTGGGGAAAACAGAGAGATGTTTATTCACTGCAATTATGGTAAGCTGCCTTTGTTGTACCTGCGTATGCCTATTGGCGGTGAAGCGAAGTCCAAGGATGTTTAGAACCCTTTGGTGGAAAATTTCAAGAGAAAATTGTCTATGTGGAAAAGGAACTACCTCTCTTTTGGTGGAAGAGCTCCTTAATTGAAGTTTCTTTTTCTAATCTTCCACTATACTATACGTCTTTGTTGCGATTGCCAGCGGGAGTTAGGAAGAAGTTAGATCGTTTAAGGAGGGATTTCCCATGGGGTGGAAGGAATGAATTAAGAAAATTGCATTTAGCCAGATGGGAGGAAGTTATCAAGCCTAGGCTTTGGGGCGTCCAGGGTTGGGTAATTTGGATTTAAAAAATTGAGCTCTTTTGGCCAAATGGTTGTAGAGGTTTGGGGAAGAGAGGGAGGCTTTATGGAGGAGAATCACCATTGCAAAATATGGCAAGGATGAGTGGGGATGGGAGCCTGCTAGAGTTCCTAGGTATCGTTTATCAAGTTTGTGGGGTAATATCTTGCGAGTTGGGGATCTATCTTCAAGGGAGGAGTTGCTTGGGAGAGAAGTGGGCTTTAAAGGGGGGGGAGGGAAGTCGAGTCCATTTTTGGGTGGATGATTGGGTGGAGGTGGGTTCTTTTTCTTTTTCATATCCTAGATTGTTCAGATTGGTCGTTAATGAGGGGCCTTTGGTTAAAGATTATATTATTGGTGAGGGGGCCTTTGTATCATTGGATATGTCCTTTAGCAGGGCTTTGCATCTGTCTAAGCAGAGCGAATTGAGGTCATTGGTTAGTCTTCTTTCTAACATTTTTATTTGCAGGGATGTAGCGGACTCTCGTATTTGGAAACACTGCCTTTCTAGCGTTTTTTCTTGCAACTCTTATTATAGAATATTGGAGGGTTCGTCATCTGTCAGAGTTCCTGCTCCGTTGGCTTGGATGGGCTTGACTCCTCCAAGGGTGGAGGCTTTTGCTTGGCTTGCAATTTTGGAGAAGATTTCTATATTGGATATTCTTAGGAGGAGAGGCTTGGCTTCAAAGGCTATTTCAGATGTTTGTGTAATGTGTGGGAAGAAAAGGGAGACGTTTGCCCATTTGCTTTTGCATTGTGAGTTCTCTCACTACTTAAGGTGTGGTCTTCATGCAAGGTGTGGTGTTCGCTGGTGTCCAAGATCTTTAGCAAATATGTTTAAAGCTTGGAGGTATTCTTCTTCTTCTTCTTCTTTTTTGATGTAGTTCAATTCTTTGGAGACTTATTTCTTTTGCCTTTTTATGGTCGGTGTGGGAAGAGAGGAATGATAGAGTGTTTAGAGGTGTTTCGCCTTCTATGGAGAATTTGTCTCAATTGGTGGTGGTTCGAATTGCTAATTGGGCATCCTTCAAGAAGCGAGTTTGATAGTGTCAGGGTTAATGGTGTGTTACATAATTCGGAGGCCTCCGTATATTGTGTGATGAAAAAAAAAAAGGTGAAAAAGGTGGTGCATTGGGTTCCACCTTCAAAGGCTATGTTAAAGTTTAATGTGGATAGGGCACTGAGGGTAGGCTTGGGTTGGTAGGTATCAGTGGGGTGCTGTGTAATAGTGAAGGAATTGTGGTGGCATTGTTCTTTAAGCATGTAGGGTGGATGGAGTACAATGAGGCAGAGGTTTTAGCTATCTTACATGCAATTCGGATTTATGTCTTTTTTTCTTTCCGGTCCAAGTTAGTGGTGAAGAGTGACTGCATCAATGCCATTTCATGGGCTCCATCTTCAGCTGTGTTCCCTTAGAAATTTCAGTTTTACTTTAATGAGATTAAATCTTTATTATCTTTAATTCAATTGTCGTTTCATCACATTAGGAGGGCGGCTAATTGATTTGCGGACTCACTTGCAAAGCAAGGGGTGGATAAGTCAAATGATTTAGTAGCTTTCACCTTGTAATTTGTTTTTGTGTTTTCTCTTGGTATAATGCTTTTATACTTTTAGCCTTGTTTTTCTGTAGGGCTGCTTGTATCTTATTTTCTCTTTAATATAATTCGTCATTACCAATAAAAAAAATGGATGCACAAAACAATAGGCTTGGTGAAATTGTTTAATGGTCTGATCAGGTAACAATGCCAATTCTGTGATACAAATCACTTCAACTATATTGCAGGGCCCACTTCCTGTTGATTACACCTTTAATCAACACCAGACTTGATCATTAGATTTGGACTAGTGCTTATATGCTCTGTTGGCTGAAGTCATTTTCATATGAAAATGCAGACATCTACGTCATCATGACAGCTCAATACAAGGCATGTGGCATGTCAGTGGGTTCAACCAGTTTTAACTGTAAATTAACTATCTAGGAGAACTTGAGCCGGTTGGCAATGAAGATGGTCAATTAAAGATGGTCAATGCAATTCGTTTGTAGTTTCTGTGTTATCAGTACATTTTCATTCCTATTGAGATGAAGATGCCTATCATGCAGTAAGTGGGTTTTTTTTTTTTTTTTTCTATCTACCAAATTCTCCTTTATATTGTGAGGTTAGCATTATTTGATCCAACTGCTTGGTCCTCTTTATCCCTCACTATCTCATGCTTAGAATGGGTCTGGTGGCCTCCACAGGAAAGAGTCTATGTAATTAACCTGAGGCACCATAGTTTATGGGGGTCCATCTAGGTGGATGCCTATAGTTGAATAAGGCTATTTAAAAAGGCAATGATGGAGATTACATGTTACCGAAGTATCACTTTGATTCAATTTGTGTCAGATTGATGAGTGCCAATTCCCTTGAGTGTTACTGTAGTAGCTCTTTTGCATCAAGCTTTGGGCCTAATTATGCAAATAGGATGGAATTTTACTTTTGGGAGAGCAAAATTTTAGCAGTCTTCCAGTAAATGTCTAATTAAATATCAATAGATTATTGAATATCTATAATTTTAACAATTTTGAAGTGCATCATGTTGGTAAGAGCCCATAAGTTGGCTAGGTATGCCCAGTATGTTGATAATATGGTGGTTTGGTGGTATTCCACCTTAAATCTAATTAAACGATATGTAATTGTTGATTCTTCGTTCACTTCTTAATAATATCTTTGAGGGTCTTTCTATAAAAAAAAAAGTATTTATGTTCCCTCCACAGTGGGAGACCCCAGGCATTTCATTTGAGGGGGTGAGCAATGGTCAATAGAAAATGTTAATAATTACTTTTTAATTTGTAAGGTTTGTATAAAGTACTCTCCCCGATCTATTTTGTGAATGAATCATACTCCCAACCAAGAGATTAGAATGTCCCCACAATGCCAAAACTTCCATACCATATAAAGTTTAGTACGTGAATGTTCAAAAAGAAAAAAGTTGTTCTCTCTTTAACAGGTAATGAGAATGAGTATAAATTGTCTCTGCTCTAAATATTGCTAGCAGCCTGGAAACCATACTCAATTTTAGAAGCTCAACATCTAATCAAAACCATAATAATCCAAAGCTCACAAATAATTAATTGAAGATTCATCTCAAAATCAGAAAAGATGAACATATCAAACTTCTCCATGTATATAACTCTAAAATACAACCGTTATAATCTGTGCATTGTGCAAAGAAGAAAACCAATTTTGTGACCAATTTTGCTACATCCTACATAGATTAATTATTATGTCAAAGCGAAGGTATTGGAAGCAATACTCAAAGAGAGGGGGGGAAAATGAGGTGGTAAGCACAACGATTTGGTATTCACGGCACCTTCTGGGCAATCAGAGTCAGCATTCCATCAACAGTACACCGGGGCCTACAGTGTCATCTCAATCATCAAAAATCCACCAAAAGAAAAGGCACATTGAGCTGGCAACAATGACAGAGCTGATCTCTTCACATTGATCAAAACTGAAAAAAAAATATATATATATACAACACATCAAAATATGAGATTGTTGGATTGGAGATTAGGGATTGCCGGATTGGGTTTTAAGATTTAGGAGGGGGAGAGTATGGATTGAGTTTGAACATAGTTCACACTCAAAGGTTCCATTGCTGCCCCAAAAGGTAAAGTTCCAGGCTTGCACACGGATTACAAATTCTAGAAACCATCCACAGAGAGAAAGAAGGGCCTCAGAAGAAGTTGCAATTTCATTGTGCGGTTACACCTTTCAGACGTGTACACACGTGTCCACACGCATTTCGAGTTCCCTGGCCTTGTTTCTAGAAGAAGTAACCAGCAGCTTGGACAAGCCTGGACCTCACTTGGCTTCGACCAGACCAGTTTTGGCTCGCTAGATGCTGGCACCGTGCTTCATTTAAGATTATGATAGTTAGCTAGTAATTTGTTTTTTTTTTCTTTCTTTCTTTTTTTTAATGACCTAGGGTCTTTCTCACCAGTTCAGCTTTTAGAGCCTTCGGCCCATGAGTTGCTCAATTATGACGAGAAAGGGCTATTCTTTAGGGGGTACATACATGGCTACTGCAGATAGTAGCAGACCTACGTACATGAGTCGGTGGCTTAAGCCCCACTTATTTTTCTAAAATTATTTAAAAAATCCCTATAAATTTGTAAAATTACTTTGATTTTTTTAACATTTGCCCATTTCCCCAATATTTCTTTCACATTAAGCCACCCCCCCCCCCCCCCCCCTCAGTTAAATTTCCTAGGTTTGCCTTTGGCTGCATAAAGAGTACCCGAATAATACAAGGGGTGAAAGTCGAACTTAAGACTTTAGAGAGCAAATTCAATGCTTGAATCAACTGAACCACCACTTTGACAGTGCTAGTAATTGCTTTTATATTGAACATTATGCTCATCCTCTGTAAATTAGGATGTGGTTGAATTTGGGGGCTTTTTTTTTTGTTGTATTGGGACTCTAGCTTTATATGTCAAGTTTTGGGCTTGTTTGTTCCGTATAATTAAATTCTTGGGATTGTATTTTTATGAGTGATTAAAAATAAAAAATTAAAGGTGTATACTGAAAAATGACATCAAATGACCTCTTCTCATGTCAAAATGAAAAATGAATTTATCCAGCTAACACCCTATCAGCTCAAATCTCTTAAGAGAGAAATAAGTACAAGTAGCCATCACTCAATCATTCAAATCCTAAAAATAGTTAAGACCTCATCTATTCTTTACCTTTCACGCCTTTAATGATACCTTGGTGGAGCATCTTCACGTAACACATCTTTAATAATCTTTCCATCGGACAAATCTAGCCACAAGTTCTTTTTACTATTTTTCACTGCATTGGGCTGTTGGGTCAAGAGTAATACTTTGCACTTGAATTGAGTCATGGGCATATGAGCCATATCATCGTACCAACACCAATCAACAATAAGCATGTGAGCCAATTCCTTTGTATTTATAATTATATATGAATAAATAACCTTTTGTTTTTGACCTTTTCCCCATCTTTTGCCATGTTGGGGTGTTGTGGTGTTGCTTTCAACTTGAAGCTCGGTCAATCCCTAGACAATTCTGTGAAATAAGTTGCAATTACCACATGACCGGTAGATATGGAGTCATAGTTTGACTAGGATGCGGAGAACCAACGCTGCTATAGATAATGAGCTTGGCACAAGCCATTACTAGCATCAGAAAAAGTGTACCTCTATGGTTTTCTGATTTTCCGTACAAGCTAAAAAGGGGTCCACTGATTAGTTCAGAAGCTATATTGAATGGACATCATCTGTAATTTATATGTACAATATATAAACCTATCTTAGATTATTTTTTTTAATATCTATGTTGATACTTTATTATTTCCCTCTTACTTTATTTTTTAGGTAGATTTTTTCCACTTACTTTAATAAATGCTCATACGATCACACCCACTTACACACTAATAGTTAAAGATTGATCCCTAATTGTTTCTTTAAAAGGAGGTATCTCACTATGAGCTCTCAATAGATTATTACATATCTCAAACAACTTAAACAGAGGGCTCTTCAAATTATTCATTCACGAGTTTGGCTGTTGGTCTAGAGTGATAATTTAAACTTAAAAGGCCAGGTGATCAATCCCTCATATATGTGTATGGTAACAAAGTACCAACACATCCAAACCTAAAACAAATAATGAGTAGTTTTTGAGCAAAAAGACTGATTATGATAGAAATAGGAGAAAGCCAGAGAAAACATAAAGAGGAAGAGAGAGATTTTATTACTGACAGCTATATGTACATAATAAGGAGGAAGGAGAATCTTATTTATAGAATAAAATTACTTTCTTCCCAAACAACGTAATAGGAAAAGACTCTGATCCTAAATAATCTCCTTATCTCATGTGGGTCCCAATGTGGGTATCCACCTATGATGATGCATCTTATGACACTCCAACTTGGATGATCACCATTCAATGACAGTTGCCTCATTAAAACCTCGCAAAGGAAAAACCTAGTGAGATAAAAACCAAAGCGAAAGAAAAAGAATACAATGTTCTACAGGATCATTCACTTGGTATTAGACATGCATTCTTCAAGATGCCTCCTCCTCATTAACTACTCCGCCTGATGATAACGATCTTTAGGCATGTCAATCTCGTATACAAGTTTCTAGAATACTGATTTTGGCAAAGACTTCGTAAACCGATCAACCAGATTATTGCTTGAACGAACTTGCTTAACTTCAATTTTGTTATTCTTCTGAAGCTCATGAGTGAAGAAAAACTTTAGTGTAATATACTTCGTCTTATCATCTTTAATATATCATTCTTTAATCTATTGAATACATGCTTCACTGTCTTTACAGATAGTGCTCGAGGTACCTGTATTAAGAGGCAATTGATGGGAACTACGAATATGCTGAGTTAAAGATTTTAGCCACACATATTCCCTACTGGCTTCATAAAAGGCTAAAATCTCACCATTATTAGAAAAAGTAGCGACCAAAATCTATTTAATAGAACACCAAGAAATAGCAGTATTATCACTAAGAAACATATAATTTGTCCGTGATTAGCCTTTATGAGGATCAAAGAAATATCCTGAATCTACATATCCTACAAAGTTATAATCTTTACAACTATAAGAATAAAATAGACATAAATATCATAGCATTGGCTTTATACCAATCCAAAGCCTTGGTGAAAAACTATATATGGCAAGCGTATTTATAAAAAACGAAAAATCTCATTAGAACTTCTTTCAATATGCTGGTCGAGATAAAATTTTCCTATAAATAGTCAATGGTTTCCTTGAACTCTTCTAGAGTCTCGATTAGATTTATATCATCTACACAAACTTTGTGAATTTTTTATAATGATTTTTTAAAGATACATAAGCAAATGGAATTGTTTTCATACCCTTTCTTAGATAAACATTCACTAAGACAATTGTACCATATTCTTCTAGAATGCTTCAGGTCGTACAATGAATATCTTAATTGTATTAAGTATGTATTCTCTGACTTTGCTTCAGGCAAAGCAAATCCTTCTAAGATTTTTCTATATATGTTTATGTATGTTTTCAATCCCAAGTTTTTGCAAGAAATCTTGTATCACAAGTCTTGCCTTATATCTAGTAATTTCATTTATTTTCTTTACAAACACTCATTTGTAACCTACAAGGTTAAAACCTTTTGAAGTTTGTACTATAGGTCCAGATACACCACATCTATTGAGAGATTTTAACTCTTCTTTTTATAGAACTTTTCCATTTTGATTAATCTTTTTTTTGTCGACATTTATTTATGTTACGTGGTTCTATGTCTCAATCATTATCCTTATTTTCCCTTGATATTTGTGTAGCTACCGCATACGCAATGTATCGTTGATGATAATTTCATTTCTATCCCATCTCTCTCTTGAATAATTATAAAGCATAGAGATCTCTTTATTATTGGGTACCCATTGCCTCTTTAGGGGCTTCCAAAGTCTCTTCTGAGACTCACGTCTCTTTCAGGATATTAATTTCTTCAGGAATTTTAGAGAAAATAGGTTTTTTCATAACCTCTTATTGAATGAAATGGTATACCTTATCAAGAGTATACAATTTATCATAATCTCTTGGGGAGTATAATTGGGACCCAATTGCTCAGTTCTTGTAACACCCTGACCCAGCTTGATCCCGTTTAGCGACTAATTAATGTTGTTTTTGTTGCTAATGATGTTCTATGCCTGTTTTAGTTTTGTTGTGGGTCATGGATAGGTAGTTGGGTTAAGTTTGACCTGGTTTAGGCAGACCAAGCCCTTTTTCGTAATTTTTATTTTTCCAAGATCTCGTCAATTATGCATCATCTTGGTGTCAACACGTGTCTCTTGTTGAGCTCGTTAAATGCTATAACTGTGCCAATGGCAAAAGATGTCGCATGGTTCCATTGGACCTCGATTTGACTCGAACTGTAAATGGCCTTAAGCATTTGAACTTGGTTGTAAATGTCACTCAACCTTATCCTATATAATCCTTTCACCGATGCTATTCTCATCTATCTTCTTCTCAGTTTCTCTCTCTCTCGTGAGCATTCACTCTCTCTCGATTTTCCTCTTTTCCTTTTGATTCAAACCAGCAGACAAGAGAGAGCTTGGAGTCGTGAGATCCAAGGTAAGCATGGCTGGGCATCCTCTTCTCCCTTCCTTTCTTGTTCTCCATGAGTATGCTCATGAGGTTTCTCTCTCTCTTTTCATGCATGATAGTTGTGGGTTGTGATTGGACGTGATTTGAGCCCCAAGGACAACAAGGGGAGTGTTAGAATCGAATTGAGGCAAGTATAAGCATAACTTGTATGAACCCATGATGGTATGTGTGTGATTGAAATGATTTTCATAATCTTATATATACAGTATGTCTACAGCCCAGTTGAGCTCAGTTCTTATCTTTTGAGTTCATTGGTCTCTTTCGTTTCCAGTTATTCTGTAATCCCTTCAGAAATTAGCCCTGCGCATTCACGGCTGAACCGTGAATTGTGCTATGGCTAAGCCGTAACATGTAGTACGGCTAAGCCGTAGGCCCCACCGTAACCCAACCGTAGATCAATACAGGGTGTCCCTAAAAATAACTGAGGGTATGCAAATCTGCATCTCTTCTACGGCGTGGTCACGGCTAAGCCGTGTCCTCTCTTACGGCTAAGCCGTAAGGAACCTGCGGCTAAGCCGTAAGGTCTCCTACGGCGGAGCTGAGAGAAATGTACGGGTTAAAAGGTAGCAAAGGAAGGTGACTTAGTAGGGCCTTGGACCTAGAAGATAGGTGACCATGACTTGCCCAATGGACTGTGAGACTACTACGTGAATGATCTCGAGGGCTGCGAATCATTCATGTTCGTTATCCAGCGGTTAAGGACCTTCCCATGGGTGTTGGTTTAAGGGATTTCGGTATACTCTCAGGTAGAATGCAACACTAGATAATAATACATCAGAGACCTTAAAACTACATCAACATGCATGGTTAGAAACACTGGATAACTAGAATAGGGTTGGATTGTAAGTACCCTTGACTCAATATGGATTCATTGCATTGCATCTTGCATGTTAAGCATTGACCTCCATTCTTTAACATGATTATGTGATTTCGTCTACACGTCACTTTGACGGATTAATTGATATGTTTCTTACACCTTAAGTATACACGCATGGTGATCACGATTATGCACGTATGATATACTTGTTGGCATATTTGACTCGAGGTGTAGCAAATGATTGATTCACTATGGTCAGGCACTACTCTGCCTCAGCCTTAGGATCCCGACGGGATGACTTTGGTATAGTTATATGACCTTGCTGCAGTAAGGACATGTCTTGGGGAATCCAGACCCCAGGAAACCCGAGACCCATTTGTACCCTGGCCCGGACAATGGTGCTCTCCTCATGTTTACAAGATCCCTCATTTGGGAGCATATAGCATGTATAGTAGCCAACTAGTTATGTACAGTGTAAGTATTTTTTATTCACGAGAGCATGCTATATTTCTCACACGATTACTTAGTTGACAGGCATTTACTTGTTATGATTTACTTCTGTTCTTTACTTTGCTTAGAGACAGCATGTGTTATCTTGTTACTGTTTATACTTTGCTGGATCGTTGTATTCATGCTTTGTCTTTGGTGTTGCAGGCTCAGATACCCAGACCGACCCTTCGTCAGTCAATCAGATTGCAAGAGAGACCCCCGAGGCCCCGTCCGGGCTAGAGGAGTGGGTATAATCCCTCTTTTCGGAGAGCATCAAGTCCTCATTTTGTATACAAGCCTTTATTCTTTTGAGATCTATCAGGCTTACATCCATTCATGAGTTGTATACAGTATTTTGTCTCATTTTGTAACACTGTCAGATATAATGTATGTAAATTCTGGTTTTCTACTCTGTTCCTACATATTATGTTGTGATGTTTTGATATCTACAACTTCCGCGTACATGTTTGCACGTGTGAATCTTCCCTTGTACATGTACATTTGGACCGGGTCTAAGTGTGCAGGTACGGGAGTACGTATGTCATTGGTTAGGCTTTTGCTAACCCCCGAACTCCTGGGCTCGGGTTGTGACATTTCTCCTCTTCCGGGGAGTTAAGTCCTTGGAACTCATAGGTCTGTCACGCTTCTGACTTATAACAGATTCATTTGTTGCCATATTTGAGATTTTGTCATACAAGAACACTAATTTGTGCTTATCCTATAAGTACATTAATTTGTGCTTATGTGTTCATAGCTAATATATGTGACTTAATCACTTTTATTGCATCATTAAAAGTATTAGGGAATTCGTCTATAATTAAGTACATAATTCTTCGTACTTCATTCTCATATTATGAAGTACATAGATCTAGGTGAGACAGAGTAGGAGTATTCCATGTTAATTCTTGCCGTTCTCCATGAACGGATTTCTCTACGAGAATAATGTGTTCTTCAGAAACTCTCTCATCTCCTCCTAACGGCAGGAATACTGTCTTATCAAAATGACAATCGACAAAACGAGTAGGAAATACATCTCTTGTTATTGGTTCTAGATATCTAATAATTAGGGATGAATTATAATCAATGTAGATTCCCAATCTAAGTTGTGACATCATGCAGGTCACAAATCTGTAATATCAGGGCTTGTAGACATAATAGGATGCTCAATGAAGTGTATCTTAAATAATTTGTGATAATAGGTGGGCATAAGTTAAAAAAATAATAGGTGAACATCCAATCAACGGATGTAGGTGTTAATTAAAAGTATAAAATACCTAAATAAGTCCACTAGGGGGATTTTATGGGTTCACAAATATCACACTATATCTTTTGCAGAAAGGACGGTCAATAGATGGTACTCTAAAAAGTGTCTAACAGAATTATCAATAATTTGTCTTAGCATAATACCGCTTGTGTGACCTAACTTACCATGGCAAAGCATTAAAGCCTTAGGGTCACTAGGCCTTGGGCTTATTTTAAGCTTATGGCTTGACTTTGTCTTTTTACTCATAATCAAATGTATTCGATATTAGAGATTATCTAATAATATAGCCTTGAGGTTTAATGAGAATACACTTACCTTTTCTAATATCAGCTTTTGCTTGTCAATACTAGTAATGATGTACAAATATTTTGTATTACCTTCACTTATAGTGTCTATATGAGGCACCCAGTTATCCTAATATATTTGAATCTAAGCAAGTTTATTCAAGAACCACTAAAAAACCATAATGCATCATTAATGCATATGTGGGTACCATTTAGTAACATTCTGTGAACTCTTTTGGAGCATTCAAGTATTTGTATAGATCTAACTATGAGTGACACTTTAAACCAATTAAACACCAACTATGAGAAAAACTTCTAGTTTTCGATATCGTATGTTTTGTTGCACTGTCTACCAGACAGATATTATCCTCAGTTTCATGCATTTCATAATCCATACCACAAGAAATAATAAACTAACAAAAATATTCAGTTGTATTATAAAAATAAAACTTGAGAATAGGTAAGCAATTCACCATTCAAAGCAAAAATAACATGTAGACACAAGATACGAAAGATAAAAGAATAAGTCCTACCACCCAATGAAGTATCTAAAAATAAAACTAAATATTCAAATTCAAAATAATAGTTGTAGGTCTTCTAAACCATGCTTAGTGGTTCTTCCAATTTAGAAAAATGCCTTGTTAATGACCTCTCTTGGGGTAATTATTTTCATCTTTATTGGAGAAACTATTATATCTACCTTTTCTGGTCGTATGACCATCTTCTGGTGATCGTACCTGTCCATTAAGGATATGATGGCATAGAAAATGAGGGCTTATGTCATATCCTTCGAGGATATCTTATTTCCCTCTTTGATGGTATTACTAAGCTTTTTCGAGTATGTAGAGATCGATTTAACAATAATAATTATAAAAAATAGAACTTTGGATTCTCAAATTACAAAATATAATGAAGAATTGGCCAATTAAAAAGTTAGAACTTCGAGTTCTTAAATGAAGAATTAAAATTTATAGTTCTATTAATACTTCAAGCATGAATCAAAGTTTCTGGTTCCCTCAAAACTTCAGGTTTTAATCAGAAGTTTTGGCTTTGGCAAAACTTCAGGTTTGAATTTGTGGCCTTCGTATCAGTCTATACAATTTTGGATCTTTAGAAATCAAAGCTTCATATTTAATTATAAATATGAATTTTCGGGTTCATATTCCAAATCTTAGAACTTCTAGTTCCAGATAATGTACGGATCTTCGAGTCTGGGTTATTCATTTGATATAAAACTTCTTATTCAATTCACGATCCATCGATTCTATCTTGATCTCCCTTTGATAAGTGACATAAACAGCTCATCTCCAAATATTATTCAAATTATATAATAATCTAGACCAAAAAAAAAAAAAAAGATAAACGCATTTATATAACTATCAAACTAATAAAGATCATAAATAAGGAGAAATTACTTTACCATTGAATCATTCTCCTTTTGCTGCCAATGTGTAAATCTGTTTGCGAACTTTCCGTAGGTACAAATGGATTGTCGATCGAACACTAGATGACCAAGATATTGACAAAACAAGTTTTATCCGTCAATTCGATCAAATCTGCCTTTGACCGTATGGAGACTAATGTGGCACTGAGGTTACTCGCTGACATCAACACTGCACTCTGCCCAGGCTGGCTCTGTATAGGGGTCGGGTCTGACCTGACTTGGAACTACTGATGGGCTTCCTGCTAGCAAGTCAGGTTACCCGACTAGACCTTGACCCAAAATTGACCTAGCCTGCCGTTATTTCTAGACTGGGCTTGGACTACGGGTTAGGTCTGACCCAACCCGAACCCGAAACTAACTAGGGATGAAACCCAGGTCCAAGATCCCTCTCGTCTTCTCCCTAGTTCCTGCAAGCAGGGACCGAAAGTCCTTTCTCCTACCCTATGTTCTTCCTTGGCAAAGGTGGGTAGGCAACTGGCAAACATTGAGTAGCGACGACAGTTGGCAAAGCAATACCAGTCGATGGAGACGTCGAGACGGAGCGGCAGTGGTGGGAAAAGTGGCATTCACAGCTGTGAGCGGCAACTGCCCAAGGATATCTGACAAGTGCCTTCTTTTTTTTCTTTTATTCCTTGCAGTTGGGCAACACTGCCCTTTCCTCGTCTCAAATTCCGATCAGATCCGGTAGCCCAAGCTTGTCTTTTCTGATGATGACAACAAAACTCCTATAATCTTTGGGCAATTGGAAGCAAGGATCTAATTACAGAAGAATAATACTACCAATCCTTCTCATTTCACAACTCATTTCACAACTGTCTTATATGGCAGTTCTAACTTCATTTGTTTTATTTTAACACTATAGAGATGAAGGAGAGAAAAAGTGACACATAAGATGGTTATAAGATGAGTTGTGTGGCTAGCATGACTCATTACAGAATTGGGGTCATCTTTCTTGAGAACAGCCAAACAAAGAAGCCCTCTTCTCAGTGCCGCACCTTGAAATCACTGAACCAATCTCCGCACATTCCAACCATACAAGGCGTGTGCACATATTCATAAAACTAATAAAATAATCTCAACCATTGCTGGCACATGATTGGATTATTTTAATGAAAAGTTTGTTTGACTCGTGACAATATGTGTCAAGTTCTCATCAAACCATTTGTATGATGCCTGGGCAACCGATCTCAGACTCCTTCGCTTGCACGCCGCAAGGTATATTATTGAGACATCGTGCTAATAATGTGATAAAAATAGGAGAGAGCTAGAGAGAATAATAGAGAGGAAGAGAGATATTTTATTATTGAGAGTTGAGAGTTGTGTGTACATAATAAGGTAAAAAGAGAATCTTATTTATAAAATAAGATTACTTCTTTTCCAAGCAACAACATAATAAGAAAAGATTCTAACCTTAAGTAATCTCCTTATCTTATGTGAATCATAATATGGGTATCCACCTATGATGATACATCTTATAATAAATTATTATTTGTTGGTAATATTGTTACCATTTGTTTGTAATATTGTGTTAAAAACATGGCAATATTTAAATCAAATCAAAAGCCAACTTGTTAGTACAAAGCCGTGAGAATCTGCATGCTCAATTGTGGGCTTTTTTTCTATGTGCATGTGGGTTTCTTTTCCTCTTATGCGGCTTCCTTTTCACATGGACCGGCTCTTTCTCGAGTCCAAATTACTGCCCCCTGGCTGGTGCCAAGAACCAAAAAAAAAAAAAAATTGTACAAACCCACCACATTATTTAAAAAAAAATGATTTCTAGGTGTGAACTCAAAGCATCCGTGCAGGCGCCTGTTGAAGAAGCTATAGTACCATGTTCGTAATCGCATACATCAGAACCGGCCAAGTGTCGCTTTGAGAAACACCAACGTAACCACACTTTCTGCCATTGCAAACCGGCCACATATGACTCCTTGAGAGGTTTTATATATATATATATATATATATAAAGATAGATGGAGACGGCATCTTCCATTGCATTGCATTCCTCTGTTCTTGTTTTTAGTGTACAAGCTTTGTTCTTCTGCAATATCTCTCAGGTGTAGAAGTTTCAGCAAAATCTCTGCAATCTTCTCCTCTGTTGCTGTTGTTGTTGATTCCTTGCATCCATCTTCAATTTCCAAGAAAACCCATTTATCTTCTCTTACAATTTCTTCTTCTTCTTCTTCTTCTTCTTCTTCTTTTGTGGGAACAGGGCACTCCTGTTTTGCATCTTTTCCTGTCTCTACTTCTCCAAAACCTCTTTTTGCCATTTCCAGACCCAATTCTACAATGGCCAGTCAGTCGGCGGCGCAATCGGTCCATAACTTCACTGTGAAGGTTTGTGAATTTCATTAATTATGAAGATTTGCTGCTGCCTTGAGCTTTCTATGATTTGTTGGTCTCTTCTTTTTTTTTTCTTTTTTTGGCAATGATGATGCTGTTCTTTATGGGTTTTGAGGTTTGGGCATGGAGTGGTTTGGGATTTTGATGGATTTTTTCTCATAGGCTGGATTGAAATCGTCTAAGATTCTCGTATGTCTTGATTTCATCTCTAAATTTAACTTTTGGATTTGGGGTTTTGAATATGGGTTTTTTGGGATTTTTTTTATTATTTTTTGGGTGGTTTGTTTTTGCATCGTTGATGATGATGATGATGTTGATGGGATTGGATTTGAAGGGGGTTCCCCAATTCATCATTTGTGGGATTTTTTACCCCTCTTTGCTTGGACATGAGATTTTGTGTGGTTGTTTTTTTGTATAGATCTTGTTCCAACATTCTTATAGTGGGATTTTGAAATGGATCGATGAGATTTTGGTGTGTATAGTGGGATTTTTTATTTGGGTTACTTCTAATGGCATCTTTTTCCTTATTTGTTTTTAAGACAAGAGGCTTTTATTGTTGAAGAGATTTCCTTTTGGTAATTTTCATATAAAACCGATTGTATTTGTGATGCATCTTCAGGTCTTCCATTATCGCTCAAAATTTTAATGGTGTTTTGAGGCTTCTATAGATAGAAAGATTTCATTTTGGATACAAATTTCTTATAGAATGGATGGTGTTTGTAATGGGTCTACATTATTTTTCATTATCATTAAAATTTTAGTGGCTTTTAGATGTAGGTAAGGCGTCTGAGTTTTAGACCTTTGGTTTTCTTCTGCGTCGCCATTTATGATTTCAAAGGGGTTGAGATGGGCTTCTTAATTTTGTTATGTTATTCTTATTGAAGTTGGGGTTTCTCGTATGTATTTTTTTTTATAATTCATTGATTTCATCCATAAGAAGGGCAGCTTGGCCCAATGGTAAAAGCTTAGCGGTAGCGTCCTGGAGGACGCAGTTTCTAGTCACCAGAACAACCCCTTCAAAATGAAGGTAAGGCTGCATACATCTTGCTCTTTTCAAACCCCGCTTTGCGGAAACCTCGTGCATTGGGCCGCCTTTTTTTTTATTGATTTTATCCATGGAGGATGGTTTGTGAAATATTTTGTGTCCGCTGATAAAATAATGGTTGCTTGGAATGCGGTTCCTTTGTTTAGATTTTTTTTTTCCAATTAATAGAAATAATCCTCTGATGTAGCTTAATGTAAATTTGTGATGATATTTTGGATAAATATTCTCTTTAAGGATCACCAGAGAGAATGACATTTTGATGTGATTTTGTATCTTCGATAAGCATATTCGAAATTAAAAGTGGTGAAATTATGTTAGAATGGATTATCTTTCCAATAGTGCAAAATCATTTGGATTTATGACCACAATTTCTCATTAGTAATTCATTAAATTTTTAATTGCTTTCGATGTTGGGCAATGGTTTTTATGTTCTTCAATGGTCTGCACTTCTGAGTTCTTTCTAACCACTAAAATCTGTTTCAACAAATCGAGAGCAGTACAGTTGCCTATATTGTTTGGGTGCTGTGAAGGCAAGAGACAATAATGTGTTTTTTGTGATTTCTGAATTTCATGTAACCTTAAAATGCAATGGGAATGAATGACTGGCATCCATATTGGATTAGCAATAACAATGCTTTAGCTTTGTAACTATGGATATTGCATAGAGCAGTCTTTTGCCTGACCAGACTGCAATGATTGATTCCTTAATAATATACATTACAGTGTTTATATTTTCATAACTGGGGTATTCAAATGCATCTGCTGTTTGTGAGTCTCCAACACGGTACATGGTTATTTTGGTATGGATTTGAGGGACACCATCTTTTTTACAAAATTAGCTTCTCTTAAATGGCAGAGTTTCAGAGTCAATGTTGAAAATGCAGCATAAGCTGAGGTTTTAATGTTTGGAATCACTTTTGCAGGATGCAAGGGGGAACGATGTGGATCTCAGCACATACAAGGGAAAGGTTCTCTTGATTGTGAATGTTGCATCTCAATGGTAAATATATAGTACAAACGTCTTTGTTAGTGGATTGCAACTTATTTTTCCATTCACTTTCCAACGAAAATCAAGCTTAATATTTGGTTCAGGAAATGACTGATGCATTCTTTGGTTGTCCTAATGTTTTTAACTGTTGGCCACTTTCTCTTGTCTGTTACCTTTCTCTAATTCTGATTAAGTTCTTTGTTTCTTCTCTAATTTGCGCCTGCAGTGGATTGACCAATTCAAATTATACAGAGCTAGCTCAGCTATATGAGAAATACAAAAATCAAGGTGTGTTCTTGTTTTTTCCCTAGCCATCTTGTGTATGCAGAGAGGACTATATAATCAGACTGTGCTTATTACATGGCATTAGCATTCAGTAATAGGCTTGTTTATTCTTGCCTGATGCAGCTTTTGAGATATTGGCTTTCCCATGCAACCAGTTTGGTGGACAGGAGCCTGGAACCAATGAGGAAATCTTAGAGACTGCTTGCACTCGTTTTAAAGCTGAGTACCCCATCTTTGACAAGGTAATTGAACTTCCCAGTGCCCAATGCTTGTTTCCTTTGCACTTAACCATGCTATCTGGGAAAAATGTAAAAATCTGTGAAGGTCCTACAACAGCTGACGGATGCCATTCATGCATACTGGCATACCCACACAGCATTAAAAAAAAGGGAGAGTAATTCGTATAGTTTTAGTTCATTGAAGAAGTGTGTAGTGTATTCTGTTTCTTTATGCTTCATTTGCCTCATCTAGACATTAATTGGTCATACCAAATGTATTTGGTGTGTTCCCCTATTGCAAAGATTGCAAACCATGTATGTAGACTACTAGAATTCAATTCATCTAATACCCTAGCTAAATCTAGCTTCAGCCCTTCAATATAAAAATCCTACACAAAGTAATTGCTTCATTGTTTACTGAATTACTGAAACAGAAACCAGCTTTGTCATATAGAGTGACATGATATATAGGCCACTTCAGTCGCTAGAGACTGTGATAGACAGGCCACACACACATCATAATGATGACACATTGAAATGTGCTTGTTCTTGCTAAAGCTGCCACTGTCCCATAATTTTGGTGGTGATAGACTTGATCTCTGCCATGTGCACCACAACTTGGCTGAGTTGCACCTAGACTGAAGTAGTATGGAAAAGACTGATCTGAGTCTTAAGTGACTCTGTGAGGACAAACTCCGATCTGATTTCTTGGAGTCCAGCTGAGACTTGAAACTTTAAACCCTGTTTAGACTGTCCATATAAACATGACGGATCTCACAGCCTTATCTTGGTTGTACTAGGTTCTCTATCAACGTCACTGAGTTATTTATTTAGCCATAAGAAATGCCACTTCTGTTAACTTGAATGCAAGTAAACTCTATTAATCAAATAATGTACAGATTTTGCAATTGAGTGACCTGAGTCATCAAGTTTATACTTCTTTGCAACATCTAATCAGGAGTAAATATTTGCAGTTAGCTAAGTTTTGGGTAATTGAGTTCCAAGGATCAAATGTGGCTTACATTTTTTTCTTCAAGATGTTTATTCATTCCTTAAAAAATTTAAAAAGTAAAAACAGTGTTGGATATATAAAACAACTGGATCTTTTATTAATGATCATGTTCTGTGGCCATGTGTGCCTGTTAATGGTGTGTGCAACCATTAGGATCATTTCTGGTTCCTTCTACTCGTTTCTTCTCTCTTTTTATTCCGAATGAGTTGAAATACGCTTGGGTGGAGAACACAGATCACTTGTGTTGCAAGTAAAACACACTGCTAAACTACTGGCTGTCAACTTTCTAAGCAGTTAAAAAGGGCCTCTTATTCCAGTGGTAAATGGCATCAGTTCTTACACCGTGCAGTCACCTTTCCTCACCCGATGTCTCTTCCCTCACCTGAGGGGCTCTCACCTCATCCAAGGTCTCTTCTCTCACCCGGGGACTCTCTCATCTCACCCACCTAAGGTCTACTCCCTTCACCAAAGGGCTAGAGGACCCAGCCCCACTAAGCTGGGATACCAAATAAATACTTATAATAACTTTCCAAGCAGTTAATGGTAGGTGCCAATCCACTGATGGTTCAATGATGAGGCATATTCCCTCCATAGAAACGCCTAGTGATCGATCCCTAATCGAAGCTCTGATGTTTAGTGTTTGAAGCTCTGATGTTGAATGGCCTGAAAAGTGTGTGAGGATTTACCAGAGCCAAAAAGAAAAAAAAACAAAACAAAAGGTGATAGCTCAAAGTTGTTTAACAAAATTGCTTCAATCAGATGTCCGCTGCATATAATATTTTATGAAATGGTTAGATAGTTCTCTCAATTAAGGTTATGAAAGCACTCATCCTAGAACTGATTTATGGTTGCAATCACTGCTATAGAAATAGACAAATGCTCCTTGCTCATAAAAATGAAACCCGCTAACTTAGTTTACTGTTCAGATTGCGCATATGGAATGTTAGTATGAAATGCCCTTATTTAGTGGAAATTATACAGCTAGAAATCAGAGAGCGCTCATTCTAAGAATCAGTCATATTTTAGTGCTCAAAAGTCGCTCTTTTGTGCTTTGTGTTAGGTTGATGTCAATGGGAACAATGCAGCCCCTGTGTACAAGTTCCTGAAATCCAGCAAAGGTGGCCTTTTTGGTGATAGCATCAAGTGGAATTTTTCAAAGTTCTTGGTTGACAAGGATGGCCATGTGGTTGACCGTTATGCTCCAACAACTTCTCCGCTCAGCATTGAGGTAAAGTGATGTTATTTATTTTGGCATTTTGTCTTCTTGCTAGCCTTTGTTGAAATGAGTACTAGTGGTTGATTAAGAGAAAGAAGATGCCTAGTGTTCCACTGGCAAACGGCAGTGATGCCTACTAGGCAAGGGGTGGAAATGAGCTGTGGTGCTTAAGGGGAAATTCCCCCTCACCCATCCCAATGCGGAGGATTTGGAACAGTCTTGATTGGTTTTGAATTTAATTGATAGAATATCATTAGATAGTACAAAATTTTGGTACCCAAATTGCAAGTGTTCTTCATGGTTCATACCTTAAATGAGGTGAAGGTGGACTACACCAAAAGGACTTGACTCTACATCCATTGCAGGATGGGTTTGGTTGTTGGGTGTAGTATGGGTTGAGACGGTAGGTTGGGTAGGTATGAGACCTGAGACCTCCCTGTTTCTATCATGCATCCTAGCAGTATCTTGCAAATAGATGGTTGCACGTGGATTTTGGTACTTTGGCCTAGTGCAGCTTATTTAAAGTTCATTGCTTTGTCATCTTTGCAGAAGGATATTAAGAAGCTGCTGGGAGTGAATTGACGGCTGTGTGATGATTAATTATTATGGACAATCAGCTATTAAGAGTATTTGATGACCTTCAGGTCGTCCTGTGTAAGTAGGGTTGAGTGAACCTAAACTAGTTGTGCTAGCTGATGACTCTGCATTTTCAATGTATGGTTTATAGACTTGTTTCAGTTATGTACTCAAGAGTACTTTTGTCTGAGATATTATCGTTGTATTAGAGTGGTATGATACCCTTGGTTATAATATATATATATATGTAAGTGGTATGATAAATTGTACGGTAAAGTCACAGAAGGATGCTTGATTGGTGGATATTTTTGTTATTCCTTTCGAAGTGAAAATGTGTGGTCTACTGGTCTTACGATCATCATCTATTGAATGGAAAATAAGCAATGTCAACTCAGAGATTGATGTAGCGATATGCCTGATCAAATCTGTGTTAATCTGGTTTTCTGGTTACGAGGAAGTTCCAAAACCAGAAAAGATTTCTATCCAGGTCACGCACAAGTAGAAGATTAAGCTCCAAATGAGCTTATTGATTAAATTAAGCCGCTGGTCGCAATTTCTCGCCTGGTCAGTACATAAAATATGCATTGTGCACAAGCAGTCTTTATCGGTTCTCAGAACACATTTTTAGTCTTCTACTGGAAAAGGCTTATTATCCCCATTTACAACTCTTATGTTACCCTACATAGTCCACTAGCTAGCAAGTTTGCACTCGTTTAAATTGGGGACGTCTGCACACATGCAGTACAAAGCATCCAACAAAATTCTGTGTGGATAGACCACCTGAAGGCCAGGTCACTATGACTGAAGAATGAAGGTTCCAATCCGGATCCTCCCCTCTGATATTTCAACCCACTGTGACCGTGGCATCCTCTGATATTCCACCCTGCTGTGACATGTCAGGACCTATCACAGTCTGCCACGTCAACAAGGGACAGCTGCCCCCGTGGTGATGTAGCAAATCTTGATGGGTCCACTCACAGTCATCATGTGAGAGAAACCCTCATAAAATCTCAATTCATTTTAAAAAGGCATGCCCAACCTATCCCTACCTTTTCATTTGAGGAATGGGATCATCCAGTGGTAAAATTCATCATCTAGATCTCAAAAATTAAGAGCCCCGCACACATCGCCCTTTTGTTGTAATGGCTAGTCTAGCCTTCGGACTTTTGACCTCCAGCCCAAAAGTTACCCTATTCTAAAGAGCAAAGAGAAAAAGTTTTAACAAGCTCATGCCAATTGTACCTATTTTGCCCAATGCCTCTTTCCATTTTTATTTTTCTTAGTGAAACATGGGATGAAATCCTCTCCTCACCCAAAGCACCGAACAAAAAAAAAACAAAAAAAAAACCTGAAGAAAGACATTTTAGACAACAGAAGAAAGCACCAAGGGGTCAAACAAAATACAGCTCAATTCATTACCGAAAGAAAATAAATAATAACGGAGATGAGCGATCATTCAATATTTTGGACTTCAAATAATGACCAACAATCTGTCAAATTACGATTATATACACATTAAGAATGCAGCATGCCATAAAACTGTACATTATCCAGTACAATCGCACAGTAAATTTTATTTCGTTGGCTACCATTTAGGTCTGATTTGATCATCATAAACATTGTAAATGTGGTAATAAGAAAATACCAATTTGGTGCTAACCCCCCGCATTTAGGCCACATAGACAAAATGGGTCAATTAGGCTAAACCTCACGTAGTAGGAACATATGATATATTCCTTGTGACTAGGCAAAGCATGAACAGGTCTTAGTCTAACAAATATGTTTTATGCTGTTAACAGTGCACATTCAATCAATGGCCTCCCCTCCAACCCATCATCATGGGCTCTTCACCCATAGAACAAAGACTACATTGATCAAAAGTAACTATATGGTCACAAAACAATCACGACAAATCACCCATACTAGTAATCTTCTCCCATCTATGACAACCCACAACATGGGAAAGGATATAAAGAATACGCCTGATGCACAATTAGATCATCCACAAGATTTAAGGCTTAGAAAACATTACCTCCTGTCATATTTACCAGCTCATTGTGGCTGCGACAAATCGATCAATTCATTCACACAACAGAGCATGAGCTTCATTTAATTGCCGATTTGATAGCGCAATTTAATTTTAAACCTTCCAGATTCCAGAGTCTCTAACTTTGTTGGCTGCAGGATAATTAATCAAGGCAACAAATTGAATAGACCTAGTATGCATCCACAATCAGATGAGGAACTCATGAATAAAGAACTAGTTTCCTCCATACACCAAATGGAAGGTAGCAAAGAACTAGTTTCCTCCATACACCAAATGGAAGGTAGCAAATCTCATTTAGGGTAAAAATACACAATCGGTGTTCAACTGAGGCTGAAATTCACAATAAGAAGAAGCTCCAAAGGATATCCATGTTACCTGAGGCTGGCCGGCGGCCTTCTACCCAAATATACAAAAATCACAAAGTTTAAAAGGGCTTGCTCCCACTTCCTGCATCACTGCAATTGCTAATTTCACATTCATGTGCATTTCCAATGTGTCAACACTAGTAAAATGGTCATCCATGAGTCAAATCAAGATCTGTATGGGCATTTCTCATATCAGCAGGCCTCGAACTGGGCCACCCACCCATCGTTGTACTCAGGCTTTGACCAGGAGGAACACTGGTTGGAGTGACAAATTTTCCATCACCATTGGGGCGGTCATACTCTACACAAGATTCAGGATCTGCACCAGATTTGCTCTTCATTTTCATCCTGCTGTAAATAAAACTTCCTGCTATTACCTGCAGCAGGTGATCTAGCACAGTGAAATTTTCAGGCATGCCAATGGTTTGGATCTTGACAGTTGATTCGATGGGCCCCACCACAGTACATCATGCCTCACAGTTCAAAAGAAACAAAAATTAGATGGTTCAATCAATCTGAACTTTTTACCACTCAAATGTGGTATGACATAACCCCCTCTCAGCAACCATCTATTTGAGGATGACAGCCTAACAGGGTCAACAAATGTCTCTCCAAGATTATCACGTAAGGCATGGCATAACCACAGTGGAGCACATCAGACCTATGGACTGGTGGATTGACGCACACTCTCAGATCCCAAAGACAGTATGCAAATCATCTTGGATTGAGTTGGAACTAAGAAGTAAAAGCATATCCAAGATTCAAGTAATAATCTTGCATCTTGACATGTACACAGAAACAGCATTGCTACAAATGAAGAAAACAATTATTTTAATTAAAATAAACTTCTGCCTGGTCTTATTTGTGGAACTGGGTAGTCCAAATTTAAGAGTAATAAAGAAAAGAGGCCAAATAAAATACCTGAACAGGGCTTGACGCAATGAGCATTCCACCAACACCGCCACCAATCACGCGACCATCAGGGCTGGAGAGGGATACACTTAAACCACCCGTTCGGCTGTTAGAGCCATTATTATCAGAGAGCAAGTATGAACCTGACAAGGATAGAATTTCGAAACGGCCCTACACAAAGTTCAGCACACCATGCAAGATTTGAATGTTAATTTCACAAGAATGAATGGTATCAGCTTGTGCCAAATCCGCTAGAAGGATAATTAGCTGAAGAGGGAAATTTAAAGCAATACGAAAGCCTGTAGAATAAATAGGTGTGTAAAATCACCAGTATTAAACAACATAAGATAATTAGTCATTAACAACACAGTAAAAGGACACGTGTTTCTTGGTTGGTAACAGAAACAGCTCTTCCATGAAACAAGAAAATCTAGGCTGGCCCATTGCAATTGGCAAGCTTCTACATCGAGTAGCAACTGATGGCAAAGATCCTGAAAACCATCCATATATTTCATACTGTACTAGTACACCATCAAATGAGTAGTCAAGTATAATTTTTGGGCAAATACACCTAATGTGTATTTGTTTTTAAGTCCAACTAGATGGATGGTCTAAATTACTGAAACACAGGGTAGTACATACATGATACTTGGTTTGATCAAAATGCAGATCCACTAGGCACTGATCATATGCTACTCTCATTATCGTGCTAACAGCAGTTAAAAACATTCATGAGGCCAGGCGAAACCTCCAACAAATCTATTCTAAGAAGCATGGACACAGACACAGGAGACAGATACGACACGACACAGACACGCCGACATGGCATTTCTCAAAAAAGTAGGACACGGACATGTTGGTGGGGGACATGTTAATAATATATATTAATTTATATATATAATTATATACTAAAAAATAATATCATTTTAACTTTTTAATCAATTTAGCATACAAAAAATAAAAATTCAAGTACCAACTAACAAATATATCAAATTATCAAATATCAATACAACGCTAAAGCATAATTCATAATTAGTAAACATGAAATATCTATAATTCCATAAAATCCATACAAAGAAAAGGAAGGATCATCTCTTTTCCCTCTCTTAAAAAAAAAAAGGAGAAAAAAAAAAGCCAATCTCGAGGCCTATTCTTTACTAAAAATATTTTTGTCTTTTGCTTGTGATATGATTAATATTAACAATCATACATTTTTCTATGTTATAAAATTGTCATATATCAAGTTTACAAATTTTAGTAACCATATGTTAACAAAGTGTCCAAGAAATATCAGCCATATGTTTAGTTTTTAGTCATAGATATGGGCTAGGAATTGTGGGATACGTTGCAAAAAGAATGTCAGACAAGTGTCCAAAATTAAGATTTTTAGTTTTTAATTATGGACACGGCTAAAATAGTATTGGATACATGTTCAAGAGTATCCAAGCAGTGTCGGTGTCTGACACATGTCCGACACGGATACGTCACTTTCTTAAAAGTGTCTGTGCTTCTTAGCATCTATTCATGTACATTGACCCTTCTTGATAGGGACTAACCTTCACATAAGTTGACATGAAAAACATATTAGCATGGTGTACACCTCCTGTTTGAATGAGAGTTTGAAACCAAACTTATCATCGGGAGGATAGATTGTCAATATATGATCAGTCCAATGGTTTGTATCACTTTGATTAGAGTGAAATTTGGGTTGGTGCCTGCACAATAAGGCATCTAGAATGAGAGGGCAGATCAAGTCAATGTGGCCCCACACAGGTTAAATCAGATTTTAGCAGCCATCAAAACCATACTGTCAACAGCACATATCATTAAATTTACCCTCTCAACATGGGAGAATATTTTGTCACAGCTCTATAAGGCCCACTTGGGTCCACCTTTCATCAGTCCAACCCCTTGTATACTCTCTTGTCATCCCATGATCTAGCATTAGGGCCAGTTTTATATTCATTGAACCTTTACTAACCATTGGATTGAATCACAAAACATCTATGGTTTAGATGCCGTTAAAATTTAAGGCCATTAAACCAAGGGCTACGATCATCTGGAAAGGCTGATCTTTTGGCAATCCCCTTGTCCATAAGGAGACCCTGCCATCCACCGCCTTCCCATTGATGACATGCATCCTATGATACCTGGATATGTGTTCTCACCCATGGTACCCATACCAATACGCATATGGGTACAAGATACTGCAAGATACGGCTGGGATGCGACCCAAAAGAGAAGGGTACGGTTGTATTGTGTTATATGAAAAAAAAATAAAACAGAAAATATAGGGATTCATATGAGCTTTGATGCAATAGCAACAATTGTTCAAAATCTATGCAATTGCCTAATGTGATTGTATTTTTCTATAAGATTCATCTAATTTCATCATTAATTAGAAAGGAAAAAAAAGCCCTAACCACTTTCCCCTTTCGTGACAGGAGAAAGAAAGATACAAAAGAAGAGGAAAAGGGAAGAACTGGGATCTGTCCTGAAACAAAGGGTTTGGGAAGGAGGAGAAAGAAAAAGAGAAAAGAAGAAGAGACAGATCTACATGTGCCCTAGAATCATCACTGCCAGCTACTTGCTGTTGCCTAGAATCATCACCTGACGTGAGCTACTCGTCGCCATGTTTGTCATCATTGCTCTGTGCTCCTCCTCTCCATTTCCTCTCCTCTTTTCTCATCCTTTCTTGCTTCCCTTCTTTCCCTCTCTTTCTGTCATTTTTTTCCCCTTTTCGTTGTACTCTAAGACGACAGACTCCTCTCATGTGAACTTCAATTTCAAAGAGAGAGGGGCTTTCAAGGAAAAAGGGGTTAATAAAGGGATACAGGCCAATTAAAGGACTACGGCCAAATTGTTTTTGGGGCAGGATTCATGAAAAAATAAATGGGGTGAGGGCGGGATTGGAAATGGGAATAGGGAAAATTTTGGTAAATGGGTTGGGCCCAGGCCTAGGGCAGATTTTGTAAAATTATAAAGGATTTTACTGAAAAGATCCTCTTAGAGTAACTCCATATCAAAAAGGACCTCAAAAACATGATTCCACCATAGTAGTCTCAGGGATCCTTTTTTTTTTTTAATATTTGGAATATGAGTTGGGCGGGATATCCCCACTCTTGATTTTTTTTTTCTTCCACTTCCTTCTTTTCTGCTCTTGTTTCTTCTAAAAAGTGCTAGTATTTGACACAAGTCGGAATATCCCCACTCGGCCACATACATGAGCAAGGATATCTCCGCTCTCTTTTTTTTTTCCTTCCTCTTCCTTTGCTGCTCGTTTTTTCTCTAAGTTTACATTATCTGACATGAGCAGGGATATCCCCACTCGTTCTTTCTTTTTCGTTCTCCTCTTTCTTCCTCCTTCCTTTAACCCCAATATAGACCCCAAAGATAATAAATAAATAAATAGAGGTTTATTAATTAGAAGCATCATTCCCAAAATCCCTACGTGGAGATGAGAGAAGGAGGTGGAAGTGATCTATTCAAAGGGGATGGAGAGAGCTAAAGCTTTGAAGGTTGGAGAAATGAGAGAGTAGAGATAGATGATGATGATGATGATGGGCGCTAGTGTGTTTAAGGTGAAGGGGAAGAGGAAAATAAGACAAATAAAAAATCATGTTGGTTGGTTGGTGAGGGAGGGGAGGTCTCGGTTTTGGGTTTGGACTTAATGGGTATAATGCGTGAGTGTAATAAATTGGAATTAGGTCATTGGGTTTATGATTCAGCCTGAGTTGAAGTTGGAGGAAGAAGAAGAAGATGAAGAAGAAGAAGAGCCAAGCTACTAACAGAAGGGGAAGGAAGAAGAAGAACACGAAAGAAGAAAAAACGAGCAGGGATATCCCCGCTCATGTACAGGTAAGCAGTAATATTCCCGCTCAAGTCAGATTCTAAAAAATTAAAAAAAGTCCTGTAGAACTAATATTGTAGAATCATATCTTTAGGATCCTTTTTGGTATAAAGTGACTTTAAGAGGATTTTTTCAATAAAATCCTTAAAATCATATTAGGTGGCCTGTGCAAATTTTATAAATGGGCATGGTTTGGGGCAAGCTTTATTTTTCAAATTTCCAACTATGTTTATTTTTTCTTAAGGCAAGCTTTATAAGTTTTATTTTTGAAATTTCCAACAATGTTTCTTTCAATATTATTTTATTTTTTAAATATATTATTTCTCATAAATAAAATTTTAAAATATATCAAAATGGATGCCGTACCCTATTCATATGCTAACTTTTTGAAGTTGCCATATCAAATCCTCGTCCCCGTGTCCGTATCTGGGCATCATTGCATGTATCTAAGTGGGCCCAACAAAAGTGGACCCTACATGCTGGATTTCATTTTAGCAATATGCAATCTGCTCAAAAGGGATACCAATGTCCCTTTGCATGATCATGCACATTAACTGAATATTATGATGATAGAGAATAGCATCTTTTATTTTTCATATGGATACAAGTGACGTGAAAAGACAATGAGAAGCAAGTCTGAATTCTGAGCCTCACAAGGTGAGATGAATTTTCAGACCTCAGAACTTGACAGAAACTGAATTTGTTTCGGGTTCATTTGCCTCTGTTCATAAGATAGGAAATAGGTTTTATATATGTAAATGTTACATTTACAAATGTTACTTATGCAAATGTTACACATGTGAAACCCATTATCGTGTTTGTCAAAGTCACCATTTTCACATGAGTAAATGAGAATCCAACGGTTTTAGATGTGTTTGGATATTGTGGATATTTAAAATTTTTAAACAAATTTCTCAAAATCCATGAAGATTGAAGATATGAAAATAGTTGTCTTAATGCTCAACACTATTACAAAAGTATTGAACGCCTCGAATCATAAATTGGGACTCACACAAGTGTAGAGAATTAGATCATATGTTGGTATTTTTTGGACTTCTTCACAAATTACGCAAAATCTATGAAGACTTAAGATAATTAGCTTAAAAGTCTTGGAGTTTATTAGTTCAATAAACAAATAGAACATTTTGGATTACAAATATGGGGGCCCCACATGAATAAAAAGAGTAAAAGTGGTTGATGGGATTTCATCCCTTGATTGCATACGCAATCACCATGGGGAGCATGTACCACGCGCTTTTTTGCAAGTGGGAGATGTGAAAGAGATCAATACCTATTTAGGAGTGAAAATTTGGCCTTATTTGCACACCACTTTCACAACTTATTTAGTGCAAGCAAATGTGAGATGCATAACCATCACACATGTGAATCATTTACACATGTATATGAGTGAAGTTTCTTTTTCAAATGATGCATTCTTATTAACAAGTTTTTAATCTATGTTCCTATATAAGGACAAATAACAGGTAACAAATATTTGAACCTCATAAGTAACAATGCCTCCAGCAGATGCAGGCTGACGAAGTGTGGCCGTAGAAACTGAACCATTTGCTGAGAGGATAGAAACAGCCCTTGGCCCCTGTTGTGAAAACGACATAATCTTTGATGCAACATCCTGTACAAGAACAAATATGTCTAAATTAGTAAATTAAGAGTCCACAGCACACTGAAATTACCAACAAATTGTGACAACATTACTCATTAGCCCAACTAATACATCATAGTGGTTTTCCAGCCTCATTACATGTAATGTGTGCATTAACAAAGACTTTGTCTAACCATCCATCTGAAATCCCTTGAGTATACAACAAGAACATCCTATCAAGTGAAATTTACCCAGTCCCCCTTCATATCCCACCAAACCAAGATATTGGCATGCATTTATGGTGAGATAGCAGCTCCAATCAACTCTTTCCACATGGTTCCCATGCCACCACCATGTATTATTAACTGTCCATTTTCCAAGTGATTGATCCATGGGCTTGGATAATCCAATCATCATTATTTTTTCACGGTCACCTATGACCTTTAGGCTGGACCATGTTGACAATTTAGATCATTTTTTGGACCGTTTGTGTCAGAATGCAACTCATACCTTGAAACATATCCGGTGTGCGCATCGGGGCTATAAAAACAAGTATGTATCCTTTTTACATAGGCCAAGACTGGCTAATGGAAAGGATAAATGGCAACCAAGTTAAATGGTGCACTCAAACCTAATGTTATGACACTCAAGATACTGGCCACTAGCTCAGCTTGAGGCTCACATCAGACACATGTCGCACACACAAAACAACAGGAATTGCCATTATTACTCATCCACTTTATTTTATTTGTATTTGTTTATTTTTTTGCTACTCCGGAAACTCGAACTCAGATGCTCTTAGCTCACACACTCACATTCCTTACCAGCTAAGCTACAGCTTGTGTATATCCACTGAGTTTATTTGTTCAATTCATGTAGCTGGTTAGTTTTTGAGTTTAAACTTTAAAGAATATATATAGGTCTACTTTTTAAATATGCATGAAGGGTCGAGATGATAATATCTTTCACCTAGGCAATGATGAAAGGTTAAGATGTGTTGCAGGTTTAGATGAAGTAGTTAAACATATTAAGTATACGTGGAATGAGGACTTCTGATAGCCATTACAAACACTAGGAAACGGTAGTAGGCTTCAACATTAAGACCAGTTCAACTTTATTAGCATGATTCTACCACAATTCTTCGCAGGATTTTATGATGATCCTCAACTTCTCATTTTTTGTTGAATAAATGAAATAATCTACTGCTCTTCACATTTCATGAACAATCTAACATTTCTATTTTCAAATTGCATCAACTTGTCAACACAACAAATTCTGATTGTCAGAAAGTCTGACTTACCAAAAGGTCCTGATTATGTCAATAAGAAATTGGGTTTGGATCCACCCTCTGCTGCAGCAGAAAATCTTTTCCGAAGCTATCTCAGCATTTTTTTTCTTTTTAACTAGTGACTTTCATATTTCTCAGAATGTTGGAAACCTTATTTTAAAAAAATAAGAGCATTCTAGAGGTACCAAACCCACAGTGCTAAGGTAGAAAAACTATATCACAGCAGGAATCTTGATACTGAAATTGCCCGGAGGACTATGGTTGCACAGATCATGCAACACGCAATTCCAAGATAGGATTGGCATCCATTCTACCACCACTTATTGTACTCCCCCATCCCCCCTCCGCCAAAAAAAACAAAAAACAAAAAACAAAAAAACACACATACAGAAGTGCTCATGGGCCGGGCCACAGCAAATCCAGAGTGGACTGGACTTGGAAATATATGCCCATAGTTGGCCAAAGCTGACACTAACACTTGCTGAAGTGCCTACCTGAAGCTCAGTTCGCCCTCAAACATGTCAAGCCCGAGCCCACCCATTTAGTTAAACGGGCTGGCTCAGGACAGGCTTAACCAAACTACAAGCACCAACTTTTTCACTCATCTCGCTCAGGCCAGCCCGGGCTTTGGGCTTTCACTTTCTAAGCCGGGCCCAACATTGAAATGGCCCAAATATTGGATCCATGACTAACCCATGCACTAAAACCTAAGGCCCATATGTGGCCCAAAGGAGGCTGGGCCAAGGCTGATCAGGCCCATGAGCACCCTAAGCCCACATATTAGATGGCCTCAAATTTTAGATCCCCAAGTACTAATGTCTAAGGCCTCGACCTCGCAATTCTTGAGTTAAAGATTGATGCCCCCAGTGTCAAGATTTAAGGGGTCTTATGTCAAAAACAATGGGCCAGTGGCCCTTCATGGCAAAATGTTCGAACAATATACTTGGAATTTTATGCATGGGGAAGTCTACAAAATGCCCACCTTTCCGTCAATTCAAAACAAACCACCCCCCCCCCCCCCCCCCCCCCACCCCACACCACACAACACCTCAAAAAAAAAAAAAAAAAAAAAAAAAAGCAAAAAAACAGACACCTTAATTCCAACCCAAAATTTACACTTTTCCGTACATTATTCACCGTTGGATTTCAATAAGAAATTTGTTTATGATGTATAATAAACTTTTAAATATCAAAGCCGTCAGCCGAGGTTTACACAACAATCACAAGATATTGACAATTGCCACCGTATCATCTCTTATCGGTCAAGTGGTAGCACAAACGCTCTTTCACCATCTCAACTTTGAAAATCCACAAAAAATCTCAAGAAATCTCCAGGTCAAAGCTGATAAAGTTCTTCTCAAGGTATGAAAAGTTTCAAATTTCATCATTTTTTCTACTTTTACTCTTACTTTCATAAAACATTTTGGAATCATATTTTTACATCGCATGATGAAAGATTTCAAACTATTATGCATTATTTGAGCTATTTTGTGTTTTTTTTTATTTTTGTGTTAGTTTTATCGTTTTGTTTATTTTCAGATTCTTTGAGTTTTTCCTTTTATTCACAAAAATCAATTTTTCACATGATAAACCAGCTGAGTCACTTGAAAATGCTTTCTAGCTTTTAGATCTATGTTTCGTTTAGGTCAATCCCGAATTATTTGAGTTTTTATTGCTTATTTGAATTTCAAAGTGCAAAATAGCAATGTAATTTTGATGAAATTGTTCAATCATTGACATTTTATTAGTTTCTAACTTAATATAGTTGACCAACATATATTGATACTATTATTAATTGTATAATGAAAAATTAAATTACCATGAATTCTGTTTAAAAAGATTTACAATGGATAGACAATAGACTTTAAGGACATAAAATCAAATGATCAACCAAGGCTGATAATAATAACTACAATATATGCTTTCCCACTCCTATGAATCGATTGAGAGTACAGACCCTCTCTAAAGCCCTTTATGTATCAGTCGAAGCATAGAATCATTGAAGACACTATTTGGGTAACTAGATCTATTTTTTACTTTTAAAGAAGGGATGTGTCTAATGGAGGGTTAGGACATTTTCTGCGTAAATGAACATATATAAGGCCATGTACAGGTGAGGCCAGGAAGCTGTTGATATTATATTTTACCTTTTTTTCCGTTTATTTTTCCTTTTTCCTTTGGTCAAGGATTCAATCTGTGAGTATTTCAATCTTCTATAAAATATGGTTTTTTTCTCACAAAATCAGTACAAATGGATGCTAAAAGCCTTAAAACATCCCTCTCAAGACAAGAAAACTAGAGAAATGTATTCGTATTGGCCATTCCCCATAGCACTTAACCAAAGAGACATGGTGATGGAGGCCTTAGGGCCAAAGAAGCGCGAACACGGACATGGGACATAGATACGATACGACATGAATACGCCGACACGGCATTTCTAAAAAAAGTAAAACATGGACACGTCAGGAGACATGTTAATAATATATATTTATTCATATATAATCATATACAAAAAATAATAATATCATTTTAACTTTTTAATCAATTTAGAAATCAAAAAATAAAAATTCAATACCAACTAACAAATACATCAAATTATCAAATATCAATACAACACTAAAAAATAATTCATAATCATTAAATATGAAGTATCCATAGTTCCATAAAATCCATACAAAGAAAAGGAAGGATCATCTCTTTCCCCTCCCTAAAAAAAAAAAAAAAACAAAAACAAAAAACAAAAAAGAAGTGAATCTCAAGGTCTATTCCTTCATAAAAGATTTATTTGTCTTTTGCTTGTGATGTGATTAATATTAACAATCATATATTTTTCCATGGTATAAAATTATCATATATCAAATTTACAAGTTTTAGTAACCACAGGTTAATAAGTGTTCAAGAAATATTAGCCACATGTTTATTTTTTAGTCACAAACACAGGCTAGGAATTGTGCGATACATCGCAAAAAGAGTGTCGGACAAGTATCCGAAATTAAGATTTTTAGTTCTTAATTATGGACACGGCTAAAATAGTATTTGACACATGTCCGAAAGTGTCCGAGGAGTGCCTGACGCGGATACGTCACTTTCATAAAAGTGTCCGTGCTTCTTAGGTTAGGGCTTATGGGAAGTGCCGAAGCACAATCGCCAGAAGTGCTGAAGTACATTCGGATGTCCGAAGACACTTTAAACGTTTCCAAAGAGGCAATACATGAGGACGCACCTCAATGGGAAAGGCCCTAGGAGTAGGGCTTATGGGAAGTGCTGAAGCACAATCGCCGATAGTGCCAAAGCATAATTGCCGGAACTGCTGAAGCACAATCGGGTGTCCGAACTAAAGAAACTTCAAAAGTCTCCAAAGAGACAATACACGAGGGCACACCTCAGTGGAAAAACCCACAATTCAATTAATCAACTCTCCACAATTATTCTCTACAATGCCATATAAATAAGAAAAATAACTTAGAGCCTAAAAAATCTAATTAACCTAGGAAGCTAAATAATATAGCAAACTAAATCATAATTACAACTGATAAAACAAAATAAAATCTAATGATATATAATTACTAAATGAAAGCCTATATCTATTTGGGCCCTACACCTGTGGCCATTGAGGTCAATACCGCATCACATGGGAGGTGACTCGAGTCCGTAGGCGTAAAGTATGGGTTGGCTCAGACATGGGCCAATTTTAAAACCACGACCGGCACCCCAAATTGTAGAAGTAAAAACAAATCACGCCTTAAGATTCACATGATAATAGCTAAAATGGTTAATGGGAATCTGGAAAGAAATGTCTCTGGTTTGTATTTCCATTAATAATTAAGCAAGAGCAAGGATAAAAATAGTAGTTGCTTGGTGTAATGGCCAATGGCCAAAACGCTATGTAGTGGGTGATACATAGTAGCGTAACAGTGTGAATTTTTGAAGTGGTAAAAATATTTAAATCTTATATAGCAGCCAATCTTATGTTTTTTTAGTGATTTATAACCATATAAAAGTAGAGACAACTATAAAAAAGGCTATTGAAGAGAAGAAATAGGAAAAATAGTGTTATATATTAAAATTCCTTAGCTTTACTACGTTTTAGACTGTAGCGCAAGTATTTTCAAAATAGCGTTGCAGCCTCAACTGTTACGACCGATAATGCGGCCGCTACTATTTTAAACCATGAGCAAGAGCACACATTTGATTCTCAATTTACCTAATTAATTGCCAAGGAAATAATATAGACTGCAATCATATAACAGGGACATCATCTCCACAATCCAACATAATCTATGAACTGTCATGTTTTTGACATGGACTTAACTGTTGAGGCTCTCTAACAAAGAATGTATATGGCTTTATCCAAATCAGAGACCAAAACCAAAGCAATTCAGAAGTTAGCCTATCAATTTTATAATGTACAACCTCATGCATTGCACCAAGCATCTGTTTTCACGTCGAGTAGCGAAACAGAGAATTGCATGCCATTTGCATTTTTGGCATGATTGTAATTGGGAAACTGAACAGATGATAATGGCAGACTGCATGGAATGACAGCCATAGAGCCATACAAGAAAACAAAGCCCAGTTCTACACAGCTAGTAAAGCTAGAAACTGCTATAATATATGAGAAGTTATAGAATTATTAAAAGCAAATCATGTGAATATGGATAGAAGTCTTGCATATCCATTGGCCTTTCACAAATAGAACTTAGATCGTTGTCGAGGATATGTGTTAAGTATACTATTTGCTGCAACTCTAATGCCTAGGCATTTTGGTTGCAATGGTTAGCAACTCTTGACATGGTATCAGAGCTACCACAGGTCCCAAATTCGAATCCACGCTGCTGCGTCCTTGGTATTATGTTGTGGGCGCAGGTGCACAGGGCAAAAGGCCCCATGCTGCTCTATGATAGGCGCGTGCTTCGAGATCAGGCAGTGTCCCCCCTGAAGGCAGGTGTTAAGTACATTTTTTGCCGCAACTCCAATGCCTAGGCATTTTGGTTGCAACGGTTAACAACTCTTGACAATATGCATTTATACCTTTAAGTGTTCTAGAAAGAGATTGATAAAAGGAAAAGCACACCTCTCCTACTGGAATTGTTATTACATGTGGAGTAAAACCCATTCCAGCTGAACCAGAAACCCATTGACCTAGCAAGAAAAAGCAGAAAATATAACCATTAATACAAATTCTTGTCTGAAAACACAGCTTTTTTTTTTTAAAAGAATCTCAAAACAAAAACTTCAGGGAACACAAAAAGCCAACAGAAGGCCACTAAAGACATCCCAGCACTTGTTACCAAATAAAAGGTGCATGCAAGACTGTCTTATTCTTTTTCTTTCTTTTGGTGGGGTGAAATTTTGTTAATCAATAACACAATGAAAAAGGATTGCTAAGCCACTCTCAATTGAAACTACCACGAAATACAATGCAACATTTTTTTAATCGATAACACAATGAGAAGCATTGCAAAGCCGCTCTCAAATAAACTTAGCTGGAGGAAGGTAGAAAGAATGTGTGGGCAACCTTGTGAGACCCACATGGGACAACTGCCCATCAAGATATAAATGGAAAGTTCTGATCAAGGAAAAGGTTTGGGTAAAATCCATCCTTGATAAATGATGATATGCATTGATTAATGGAGTGCAAATGCCCAACAATTGAACAATGTAAACTAAGGATGACCCAATCTGATGGTGAAATGGGTGATTAGGAACAAAGCCAGGCCTGCACGCACATACTTTGGTGGTTGACAACAGCCGGGCCCCACAGAATTCTTGTACCCGCATTCTCATTTTCCAATTTACTTAGTTAACAAAATTTTGACAAAAACAACTAAACTGAATAGTGGGCTGCCTTTATTTTATTATATTAGTAGGTACCAATGACTGTTAAATACATAATTTGTTTAACATGGTAGATAAAGAAAAGGCCAATTTAGCTTGCAACACGGACCTCGACAATCACTCAGTTTATTGCATGTCCCATTGGAAGAAATCAAGAAACAGGAAATGTATGTGGTTGAAAAACATTCTGCAAGAATAATTTAATAAAGAAGCAGTAAAAGGACCTGACAAGTTTTTCATTTAACCCAGACAACTCTTAGAAGAAAGAGAAATTTTTAAATGACAAACTCTATCGTTCTCTCATATTAAATGTTTATGTCCAACAAGTCATAACAATTGACTGACCCAGACAGGATTAAGAAAAGGAAACCACCATAAGCTTACCGCCATTATTTGTTTTTAAAAACATGATCCATATGGCTCTCCCAATTCAGTAAATATGGACCCAAGGTACCATCCATCCCCTGCCACATCATGGATGACAACCTAAAAACTCTCCCACAGTGGAGAATCCCAACTCTCAACCAGTGGTTTAGAAACTGGGTATTGATTAGAAACTGTTAAAAAGCATCCATAAAATATTAGCAACTACTAAAAGGCATCCGTAAAATATAAGGAATCCAGCTTGATCAATCAATTAGACCCTCAAAAGCCATAAACACAAAAAGTTCTTCTAGGAAAGCTCACCAAGAGCAGCTAACTGCTGCTTAGTCCCCGACCCAGGAGGTCGTCCTCTGCCCCGCTTCTGCACCGGCGACACTGCCAATGCCGACGCCGGAGCAGACGATGCTGGAGGGGCTGAATTCGCAGTGGGTGACAAGGTCGAAATGGCCCCATCTGGTCCGTACTTCCTCGGCCGCCCCCTCTTCCTCTTCACAGGTTCGCCCGACGAGGGCATTCCAGCTGAAACCGTGACATTTGCCACCCCTGATGAAGGGGACTCTACAGGGAATGTGGATCCAGCAGAGCTAGCTGCATAGTTGGATTGTACTGGCAATCCTGGATTCGACATTGGGCGAAAACCAGGCGGAGAATGCACTAACCCGGATCCACCCATTCCTCTCTGCATGTAATATGACGCCATGGATCCCCTCCCTTCCATGCATCTACTTGGATCAAATCAAATCAAATCAAAACAAATCAAAACAAAACAAATCAAATCCCCCGTTTCACCAATACAGACACCTTCTCTTTCTCCAATCACAACCAACGAAAATCCTTGCATGCGATCCAATGGCTAGAATTTCAAACAAAGAAGTCGAGACAATGGAAAAACCCAGAACCCCAGATTCCAAAAACGCCTTCTTGTGCAAATGGGAGACACAGGAACTGTAACAGCAGTAGCAGAAGCGTCAAAACGGATTGAAAAACCAAACCCAACACAGAAAAAAAACAGATTTTTAATAACCAAAACCCTAGAATCGAGTTCCCAAAGAAAGAGAAATCGTTTCAGAGAAAATGCTGCACTCAAACCCCGAACTCCTCGTACGGGATAAACCCCATACTAGATTTCTCAAAGCAAGCTTCTCCCTCTGAGCAAGCAAGTCAAAGCTCAATCAGATTAAAAAGAAGAACCCCAGATTTCAAAAAGCATCAAAACAGCAGAAAAGGAGCGAACACGAAGCAAAAAGATTCTTCTTTTCCAAAAAAGGAAACAAAGATCGAGCTTTTCGTTTCCTAAACTGCAACCAAAACCCTAATTTCAGAAACTTTTTGAAGAAGAAGAAGAAGAAGAAGAAGAAGAGCTGCAACGAGGAAACGAAACGTGTTCGCTCGAGCAACCCAACCCAAGAAATCTCGCAGCTTTTCTCGAATCGTAGAGCAAGAATGCGAGGCGAGAAAGAGCAAGCAGAAGCCTTTCTTTCGCTCTCTTTTTGCTTTGAGCAAAGTGTCGAACAGTTTGCCTGCAAAAAAGAGGACCCTGGATTTGAAAGCTTTGTTCAGAGATTGATTAAAGTTCGGACGCTTTTGGGGAGAAAAACCCTAGAACTGGAAATGGCAGTGAGGAGAGAGAAAGAGACGAGGAGAGAGAAAGAGAGAGAGAGAGAGAGAAAGTTGGTGGCGTTCTTGTCACCATGCATACGGCTCTTGGGGCAGAGAGCTCTGTATGTGTGTCATCAGAGAAAGAGAGAGAGAGAGAGAGAGGGAGAGGGGAAGCGCTGGGTCTGTTGGGTTTTGGTTTGGTTGGGTTTGGCAGTGGCGCAGCAGAGAAGAGAGAGAAAGAGAAGGGGGGGGATTGAGATAAGTGGGGTCCACCTCTGAAATATCATGAAGTCAGCAAGGGCCCACTTCCTGGCCCAGCTCATGGACCCCCTTTGTCTTGGGGCTTGGACTTTGGAGTTCTCTCCATTTCATCAAAACCCGTGGGAATATTGTGGGGCCCCAATTATCTTATCCAATGAAGAATTTGTGGATTATAGCTATAAAAAATCTAGCAAGGTGTGTGCAACACTGCTGTTACCACTACCTAGCTTGCCTTTCTTTACACAAGCCAAGCTGCATTTGGGTTTGAAAAAAAATGGTCCACCAGGCAGATAGCCAAATTGCAGCTTACTTGGAGAGTTGGGTTGGAATCGGTTCATAAGTTGAGGCTCTTATGAAAGTGAAAAAGGAGGAGAAGCCGCGAAAAAGTAGAGATTATGTAACGGGCGATTGTGTCAAATTAATTTTGTACCAAGCACATTATCTTCTTTTATTTAAGCTGCATTGATAAAAAGAAATTTTCTCATAAATATTCACACATAAAAATGCATGCACAGAGACAGTTATTCAAATCCCTCGCCATTAATGCTATAGTTCAAAATCGCGGTATCGGCTCGCTCGAAAAATCAACACAATATAGGCATTTGTCGCAGTCATCACGGCGTAAATTTTTTTTACTAAAAACCTTTTTAAAAAAATATTCAAAAAGGACATAATATTATAAAATGTTGAAAAATAATATTTTTTTTCCATTAGTAACAACTATAAGTCAAATTATCAATCCCCCTAAGTGATGAATCCCATATCATTGTTTTTATTTGAAATTACATAAATTTTGTTTATAATTAAATAGATTTAGATGTATATACTAAAATAAATTAGAATATCACAATTTTTATAAAATGCAACCATAATAATGACTTATGAGCAATCTAGTAGTGTGAAATTTATTCCAAGCAAAAATAAGAAACAATAACCATTATAAACTCACTAAAAACAATTATTATAGGAAGAATTAAAAAGATTTTTAAAAAAACATTGTTAAACCCCTCCCCCTCTCCCAATTATAGTTCAAAATAGCAGTATTTGTGTGGCGGTTAAGATCACTACACTTTTGTAGATAGCAGCACTAGAGACTGAACCCTAATAGAGTCAAGCAGTTTTTAATTTAAAATACTATTTTTTCCATTTCTTCTCCTCAATAACATTTCCTAAAGTTCTATATGCTTACATTGTTCCAAATTACTAAAACAATATAAGATTTGCTACGACATGAGTTTTGAATTCCTTTCATTATTTAAAAAATTTACACCATTACGCTACTATGTATCGCTGTAATTGCTCTGTATTGCCCACTACATAACATTTTGGCTTCTAACTGTTACGCTTGCGGCAAGTGCTATTTTGATCATTGTCCCCAATTAATAAATCTAGCATCAAAATGTTTAAATGTAAGAGAATAAAATATATTCACAACAAAAAAAGGCATATAATCATCATTTCTAAGCTATTTTTAAACAAATCTAAAATATACACACAAAATACTAACTTTGGTACTTGTATGTAATTTTTTCTTACCAAATTGGCAAAAAATATGTGTTTTCTAGTGGGTTGAGAGGTATTGAAGCATTAAGAAGGAAGATGGGGGCGGCTAGGGTTTGGAGGAAATGGGTTGTAATTAGGAAGATGTTGAGAAAAAAAGTGGATTTTAGGGTTGTCAGCCTAGAATTTGAAATCCTCAACCAATATATCAATTCACACCGATAATTTGGGTATGTTTTCTGATACCGAGACTGAGACCGATATTCAACAAAATATCAACTCGATCTCAGCCAATACGAATCGTTTTGCATTGGTCGATATTTTCAACCATAATCAACGCTACAACCAATAATTGATCTCTAATTATTCTTGTAGGGGGGAGGTCCTTTACCACCTAGATACTAGTAGATTGATGGGAACCGAACTACATTTTTGTGAATGGAAAGGGAAAAAATGAGTAAAAAAGGTGAAATATTTTTCAGTGAAACTTTTTTTTATCAATTGATGTGAACTTTTTTCTTTAAAAAAAGAGCAGTACAAGTTTCCATAAATCCATGGAAAAAGTATTTTCTATGGAAGAACATCATAAAATGAATTATACTAAAATGCAAAAGTAAGTGTAATTCTGCTTCCTCATTACCATGGAATCACATGGTGGTTCTAATAATTTTTTCAAGATGCTATTGGCTTACAATTTGGGGTAGCACTTTTCTGCATGCAAAATAAATAAATAAATAAATAAAGGTGGGTCCTAATCATAGATTTAAGTAAGATTTTTTTATGTAATTTTTTTACAATTTGGTGTGACACTGTTATGCATGAAAAGAAAAAAAAACGTTAAAGGGGGTCCTACTCTTTGATTTTAGTGTGGTATTGCACTTCATTAAAGTGGAATACTTTTGTCATTTAATAAGAATATAATAAATATTAATAATAAAATTGAGACATGTTGCAGGGGGAGCATGATGCGGACAAAATTACAATTATGAATAGACGATTTGAGCCGTTGATCTCTTATGAGACTGGTCATGAATGGATGGACTATCAGTTGATGAAATGGCCGTACGTCCAATTTTTTATTCATCTACAAATTATTAGAATAATGAAGTTGGGGACCAGCTCCTTTCGAAGTACAAAAAGGTTGTTAACTTCAAATTGCACAGCGGCAGCATGGAGGAAAGGGTTGGCCCATCCAACAAGTGCAATATGCAAAACCCTTTTCAAAAAGTGAAACACGATGGAATGTTGTGGGTACGTTGCAAACAGTAAGCTTGGCAAGTGGCCTGATAAAAAAAATAGGGAGTCCGGATCCTCTAATTAAAGCCCCCATGGTCGCCTTGGGACCAGTCCACTGCATCATCAATGGGTAGTCTACCATGTGCATCATGTGCATGGGTAGCGTAGAAAGGCTGTCCACCGGTGACGGGGGGATGTGATTGGTCCCCTACAGTAATTGAAAGTTTTCCTCACTTAATCTCAATTTTACCGAAATGTACAAAAGGCCTAAATTTAGTATGATTTGATGATCAAGTGATCAATCAATGAATCAACAACATTACAAATTGAACGGCTCGACAAGTTGTCCTTTCCATCTGACATGGAAGCCACTAGCAAAATAATATAAATCATCTAATGAGGCTAATTTGTTTAGTTAATCTCGATTTGTTGAATGCAAAATAGAAAAAAAAATCATATAGAGTCAATTCAAAGCCTTGGGAAAACATAAATTTTTTAATAATTTAAAAATAAAGTCATTGCTTATAAAATATAAATATACATTTATTTCCATGCATTTATGATAATTGATTTGATTTTTTTAAATTTATATATGCAATAAAAGCACTACAATAAGAAAAATAGCAAAAAATATTGTATATTACGTAATTTATTAGTTGAAATATCTAATGTAAAAGCTCAAACGTAAGTTTCAAATTGCATTTTAAGTTGACTCCAAACCTCATACACAATTACTTATAAATAAACTTTAATTTTTAAAATTAGATCTACCTCTTAAATGGTTTAAAATGCAAACAAATTATTAAAATCAGACTCAGACGAATCTCCCCTATTTTTTATGGAAGGAGATGATTCGAAAAAGTCAAGAGTCAACTTAGATAGTTTTCAACCATGTCACAGACAAGAGATGAAGCTCAATTTAAAGTAACCTACAACATATTGGAGAATATTCATGTGCATATGTCCCTCACCATCATTCCTTTTTTTGAAAAGTATTAATATGCAAGAGGACAAAAATTCACACCTTTTTAAGCTTGATAGATCTAAAAAAGGAAGTGTTTCTCACCAAAATAGTGAGGGACATATACACATGAAGACTCCTATATATAAATAAGTAACCAAAGCAATGTGAACTATAACTATAATTCTGTGTAATTAAATTTAATCGTTTCTCTTAAATCAATTAATGACTTAGCGACATCAAGATACAGTGACGATGGAGGTTCTTAGCGAATTCAAGATACGGTGATGATGGAGGTACTCTTTAATTTACAAGAAAACTTATTAAAAGCACTGCTTTTTTATAATTTTTCATGAGTGAATATTCAATTATGACCACCGAATTAGTGATACAAGGGCAATGTCTTCAAATTAGATTGGACCACCGTTGTGGGCTTTTTTTTTTTTTTTAACTCCAATCGATGGGGCTGGGTCCTATAAGAGGAGCCTGCACACTTGAGAACATAAATTCAAATCGTAGGAAAGGAAGCTTGTACATGCGAGAACATAAGTCCATCCACATGGAAAAAAAGCATGCACCATGGAAAAGGTAGCATATCCAGAGTTTGGATCCTAGACACTCAGGTAAAAACTATCACTTCTTATTACTAGAGTAAGGAGCTGTTCTTCTCTTGTGAACTTGTTAAACACTAATCAAGACACTTACAGAGGTGAAAGCAAGCAATTCAAAAAGTATGGATTTGTTGTTTCAACATAAGATATTGGGAAGTTTTCAAAAAATAATATAATTCTTGGCTCGTTTTTAAAAAAGTGTATGAAGATTGAATGATTATAACCATTTAATAAAGTTAAATTTTCAGTCACTTGGAATCCTCTTTTTTTAACCATCTATGTGCAAATGGACTTAAAGTGGGCCCCACTAAGTTATTCTAGTTGGAGTTGATAATTTATCATTAATGATTTATTAAATAGAATATTTGAAAAATAGCATGAGGGTGTTTTTGACAATTCATAAAAAATAGATGGATTGGACTTGATTGAAATAATTGCGGTAAACTTGAACACTTTTTTGAAATATTGAAATCTTCATTTAACTTTTTAAAAATGAGCCAAAAGTTGTATACTTTTTTAAACTTCCCATCAAATATACGTGAAAGCTAGGGGTAGCCCATAGATATACAAAGGGTTCCATCAGTTTCTGAGCAGGTATTCTCTTTGCATCATCGTAGTTCCTCTCCTCAGGACAAGGTACAAAAACAATTACAAACATAAAATGGATGTAAATATTTAAACTACTAAGATTTTAGTATTGAAGGTTAAGGATGAGGAGACATTGTTGCACAAAGCTAATGCACAATAAAGGAGTCTAGATACGAAGGGCTTATTTGTGCCACACAGTTTTCAGCGGAAAATTGCAAGCGATCTGACTCCTTGCTTACTGTGTTTGGTGCAGCGACGAAAAGGGCAATAAATGCTCCCCTTTTGACTTGTTATTCTGTATGACAATTGGTCTAGAGTTTCAACGTCTTTGAGTAGGAAACTACTGCCGAGGAAGAGAAAAATCCATGGCATTATGCAAATGCACTTGAAAGTGTCTCCATCATTAAAGGACTGAAACTTAATTATTGAAAATTTGAGTAGCTTAAACTAAATACCCTGCTCATGTACCAAAACACCCCCAACTTTTACCTCCATAAAAGTTGTCTTACATTAAAATTATATATATATATGGGAAATGCTAGTATGCATCGCATATATATATATAAAAGAGAGCACTACACAGTGCTCGGGCATTTTTTAAGAAGAAATGCCCCTCTTGGTTAGGGTCCACTGAGATGCATGATGATCATGAAAGTCTATTTGATGTGAAGATCTATATATATGAAATATCTCAAGTCTATATGATCATCCTAACAACCATGGCCCTAAGACTGAATAATTTAGAAGCATCATTTTATTATGATTTAAATTTAACGGTGAAATAAAATTGGATGAGTGTCAAATTTGGACATATAACCATGTCAAATTTAGACATGTAACCATACATAAGAGGATAATGTATATGAAAAGACAAAATTGACTCAATATGAACCCATGACCAAAAAATAGAGGGACATAAAAAGAATTATTTTTAAAGTGAAGCATTTTTTAAAAATTTTCCATATATATATATATATATGTTTTAGCTCTAAGAGGACCCACAGCGAAGCTCACCTCTTTCCACTCATAGCAAACGGTAAGGGAGACATTCCAAGGGACTCGGATGCAATAACAAAACCTTTTCTATCCCTTACCCAATCCCTTTGACATGGATTGCAGCTAATTTTTGTGAGCAATAGTAAATATGATTATTAGTTCTTATCACCATCTATGATCTATATACGCACAACTGCACAAGAACAAAATTTTACCAAACAAGACACTTGGCCATGTCACACCCGAGGTCTAGATGTTTGCCTCTTTTTATACAAAGCTCAACTTTCAAAAGAAAACAAAACTTAGCAAGGTTGCCACCAAATGAAAACCTTACTTCTTTTACAAAAACACAAGAAGTGAAAACCCTTACATAATGACTCTAGTTTCAACTTTCACTGTCTGTAAAGCTGGCCCCGGATTCCCTCGAGATTCCCATAGGCCATAGGATGAAATCCCATTCTGTTTTAAATAGAGGAAGATACACTGGTGAAGTGGTGATGTAGAAAACTTCAACGGTTTTCATCATCATCACCAATTTCTTGTCCCAACTTTGGCCCTTTTTTTTTTGAATAGGGCGATGTCTCTCTTGAAGGTGCCTGGTTGATTATGGTTCAGAGGTTCAGTTTATTATTTATTTTGTGGGGTATTTTTGATTGCACTCTTCTCTTGTAGTTGATTCTTTTTTCTAATTGGAACAAAAAGCTCCTTTTTACAAAAAAAAAAAAAAAAGGAGAAGAGCTAATCAAGGAATTTAATCCAGTCCTGAAGCTTATCAAATCCTATTTTCAATCTTAATAAATCTTCTTGCCGATAAAAACTCTCAACTTTCAACTTCCAGATCCAGAGAGGAGCAATTAAGGGACTTTTGCCTACTTTCTAACAGCTGGAATCTTAGTAGAAGATAACTTTCTGTAGCTTTTAGAAACTCAGAACCTCTAAGCCGGCTTACAACATCACCAAGTTGAGTCACTCAGGCCTTTCACCCAAAAATGAAAAAAATTGGAAACTTTGAAACAGGATTCGACTAAAAGAGTTGGAGAGTTAAGTATGTTATATCAGTCGACTCAGTATTGTTCTAACCCTGCCCATATTTCGTCCTAATTTGATGATTTTTTTTTATGACTCAAGGTATTCCTTTCTAGACCAGCCTTCAGACCTTTGATTTCCAACTTGTGGTGACCCAATTTATGGCCGACTTGATTTATGACATTAGAGTCAATTCTAAATCCATCCTAATTCTAAATCCTTTTAGTGAAGTTGACTAGCCATTTCTCAATGACAAGGACTCAATTTTAAACTCATGGTTATATTTATGGGTGGTACACCATAGTGTGACTTACCACACTTGGCACTACGAATGCACCTCAAGTTTTGCCAAATAAATTGTGAATTTGCACTAGAGAGGAAAATTGTGATAATTTTATGCAGCCCATCTTATCTTGCTTGGTATGCCACTCTTTTTCTTGAGAAAAAGGGAAAAAATGAACTAATTCTCTTTTATAGAGAGGATTTCATTTACTCATGTGAGGAATAAAAAGAAGCAGGATTCCACTTTTATGCTGAAATGAGAATGTGTGGAGTAAAAAATTCTCTTGTTGTACAAACACGCCTTAGATGTACCAAAGTCTCCTCCCTTTTTTTACCTAGCTTAGGGTGGGACTAGGACCTAGCCCTCCAAAGAAGGAAGTATACCTAGGGCGAGGTAGCTTAGCCCAAGTGTGAGGGAAGGTGAGTTGCCCATGCTCGAACACTATGAAATTATGTAAGATCTTATGCCTATTATCATTTGGGTGAGAGGTTGTTCTTGATGTACAAAACTTATTTACCTTCCCATGCATGTATTCGAATACCAACCCATATGTTCAAGTTTTCTTTTTCAACTTCGCATGAGATATTCATATGACCTGTTCATTTCAATCGGGCTTCACTCTTCACTCCAAACAACAAAATTCCTTTGTTCTGAGTTTCCTAGTTATTGGAGAGCACTTTGCGGAGAACAACCTCTTTCCTTATTGGTAAGAGCCAGCAGTTCTCAAAGTGACTGCCTAGGGTTTGCACATGATGGTTTTGGTATATATGAAAAAAAAAAGAGCACTTTTTAAACTCGTCCTTCAAGATGAAGAGTAAAGGGTGTAGATCTACAAATGATAATTGAATTTCCAACCTATATAATCTCCTCCTTTTATTTTCCTTTGTTCTAATTGTTTTCTTTAAAGATGAGAATGGACAAGTTTTCAACTCTTTAGCATGTCTAACTTGAGGATAGTGGCTTCATTTCAGAATCACATGATCTACAAGATTGGCCCTGTGCACCATACACAAAAGTACTAACGAACATCTCTATCAGGTGGGCCCCAAACACATAGTTAATAATTAGCGTTAACAAAACAATCTCAAAAATTACAATGGAGTATTTTTTTTTTTGGGTATCCAATTACAATGCAGTTTAAAAAAGGCACTTTCCATATAATATTGCAATTCAAATGTTTAGAAAAATCACAAGAGTCATCAGAATAAAAAGAGAGAGAGAGAGAGAGAGAGAGAGAAGTATACTTGAATTTTCTCCTGCGGAAGTCTATACGACATGTAGTGCAAGAAATTCCATCCCTGCTGTTCATGCATAACAGGTTGCCCTAATTAAAGGCGGACATCAAATTTCCTAAAAATCAGACACATATTTTTAACAATTCAAAAAATATATATTTTTGTTCTCTACCTTTGTAACTGTGATGTCTCTCATGTAAAGGTGACCCATCACTAGCATGACGACTAATTTAATAAAACCATGTCTCTTTCTGGTAGAGAAGCTTCAAACCTCAAATTATTCCCCTAAAGATCTGTTTAATATTGGTGCAACTGTTATGTCGGATAAAGAAAGGATGCAGAGATAGCAAGAGATGAAATGTGGTTGGCACTTGGCAGAATAACTCACAATCCCCCACTTAGTTGTTACAATGAATAATGATGATGATGGGATTAGGTGGGAAATGAGATGTTTACCTGTTAATTACAACTGTTCTCCCAATCGACTCTTGATTTCTTACCAGCACAGAACCCTCCACAGTCTCCACTCAAAAGGTAATTGATTCCTACATGTGGGGCCGTGGTTTGATGATGCTTGCCATTGATGTGATGGGCTTTGCCAGCATTGCTATTGGCTGGACGATGACAAAAACTTGAAAGTGGGCCTTCTCAAAATTTGTTGTTCTACTTGCACATGTTCTAGTCTGGTACCAGGAATTTGTTGTAGTTGTGATGTCCACCTTTGCCATTATGGCATTAGGGTGGATTTAGAATTAGGGTATGCTTAAAATCGAGCAATCATGATTCTGACCATTTGTCTAAAAGGCCCAAATTTCAAAGAGAATATAGAAATGTTATGTAGATAGGACTCCCCCGCTCACCATACCGCCCAGGGATCAATCATGTAGAAATGTTTAGGTACTCCCTTGGCCAATAGGCCAAGTCACCTGTGGGAAAGAAGGCTAAATTTTAGCACATACACGGTCACACTTATAATACCTTTTGAACTTCAAAGTTCTTAAATAGATGGGACACAATCTTCTAATCATACTGATATAGGCTTATCTTCGATCCATATACAGGACTTATAGTCCCACTCAAATCCCAAGATTGGCATGTATTGAGGTGGGCCCGTAGAAGGATTTGTGAATGATTAAGAGCCACTCCATAGTGCTTGGATTGCAAATTTTGGGATTATGAAGTTGAGAAGATAAACCAATTTCTTTTTGCTCTTGCCAATTCGAAGTGCATTAAAATGAAGGATTTTATGTTATTAATAATATCAAGCATTTCATGTTAATTCTTGAGTGCTTTTAGGCTGATTCCTTGGAACAAAACTGAAGCAATAACAAGGATAACAAAATGCAAATTAAAGACTAAATAAAGTAGTTTGAAGAGACATGGTTAACCTTAATCTTGAGTGAGTGAGAACGGAGAAACAAAATCATAAAGCAAATCCCATAAATAATAATTGTTTTTTATTTGGTACCCCACAATTATTAAAGGTTGGATGATGGTGAAGTGACAAATTGAGACTTTCAGTTAGGTTGTAAAATGAAGATTAGAGATTGAGAGTTACTAATAGTGAAGTGACAAATTGAAACTTTCCATTAGGTTGGAAAATGAAGGTTGAGATTGAGTTTTACTAGTAGTGAAGTGACAACCGGAGAGGCGGACACTCCTCACAAGGTGAAAAATGGGGGAAATAGGAGCTGATGAGTTTCTTAATTGTAATCATTTTTCTAATTTTGTGCTTAGTGAAGAAATATTCAAATGAGATCATTTTAAAACCTTTGTTAGATGTCATTTTTATGTGAAGAAAGTGACAAGTGGAGATTTCCTTCCAGATGGATGAGTAAGGAAGAATGAAGAGATGAAAAATCTCCATTTGGGTGCAAACATACACATGTTGTATAAGGAATTGCGAAAAGGTTCATCCTCCATTTAGCCCCCACCATACGGATCGGATTAGAATCTATTGCTCATTTTAAAATTAGAAATTTGTGGCATTTCAAACCATATTATAACCGTTCTTAAAAATAATAATAACAATAACAACAATAATAATAATGCATGGCTAAATGACACATCTATATAATAGAAAATTGGCTCGCCACAATTGGTAGTCTCCACACCTTTCTCTTACTTCTTTTTAAGTAAGAGAAACGGTTATTATTATTATTACCCATCAGTGCAGCCTTCGTACTTTTGGCCTCCGGCCCCGAGGTTATCCGATTTTGACGAACAAGGACTATTTCCTAGGGGATATATACATGACTGCACACTTAGTACCCCTATAACATAAGAGGCGAGAGTCGAACTTAAGACCTTAGAGAACAAATCCAATGTGCAAACCAACTGACCTTGGGGAGTCAAAAAGTTTGTTTCTCTATGAACATACTTCATTCTACAAATAACAAAACAAATGGCCCTAGAGAAATGGCCATTTGGTATTCTCGCCACCTCTCTCTTTCTTTTTATAGGATAAAACCTATAATGATAGAGAAAATAGGAATGCCTCTATAAACCCAGTCCTTTTTGTGACTGGGCAAGTAGCTTTAGTGCCTGTTTTTTTACTTAAAATTTTGAAATTCTTGTATGCAAAATTTTGAGATTTTCCAACATAATAGAATTTTTGAATGCTCCCTTGTACTTGAGCATTTAAAAATCCCATCAAAAATTAGAAGGAGCTGAAATTCCAAGAATTCCAAAAGTCGTTGCAAGAATTTTTGAGTTCTCCTACAGAAACATGACATTTGCAAATGTCAGGGGAGAAAAGGTTACATCATGTCCAAAAGAAACCCCAACAAGGTGATTTTCTATCGGAAATTCTAATAAAGAAACGAGCCCTTATCACCCACCAAGCCATACAAGTTAAAAAGAAAGAAAAGAAAAATAACAGTGCTGTTTAAAGTGCTTAAGGGGACAAGTGGAGTGAACCCACTTTGAGAAAGGGAATATTTTTTTTGAGGTAAGTTTTTTTAAGGTAAAAATTGAATTTAAATAACTATCAAAAATAAAATCCCTTAACCAGATCAAGGTAAAAAAGAATATATGATACTGTAGCACAAAAAAGTGATCATCCTCTCCAATTTTCTTATTTGTTATTATTTTTAAAGTTTTTTTTGTAAGATAAAAGGATTGTGTTGAACTCCTAGATGCAAAATACAAATAGTTAAAGAGCGTAAAAACAGAGTAAAGAAAAATATTGGAGCACAACAATATTTCCATTGTTTGTTATGTATCTAGGTGTATGCCACAAGTCAGTACCATTGTTATCACTTTGGTGGCAGGGATTGTCTCTTTTGACCAAGGACTCAGGCATGGAGCATATTGGAATTGTACATATGAGATTCATTTTCATTGATAAACCTTAGTTTTCATGAGTGACATAGTTTGATAAATTATTTCTGAGAAGCTACATTCATTGAAAATTCTTAATCTGACATCCAACAAGAGTCAAGGAAAAAAAATAATAATAACAGAAGTGCACGCTTAAGAGAATACACTCATACCAATCTCTCTACTTGACTGCTTAAACGGCGAGTGAAAAATCTGATGCAAGATGTAAAAATTTATCAAAAGTTGTGCTAGGTCGAAACCAGCATCTTATAGAGTGCATGGAGAGAAAATAGGCATATAATCTTTGAAAAAAAATATATACAGACAATAGCATTTTCTTTCTTTTCATGATTGTTAGATGAGATTGTTGGACTTTGACCCATTTTTTAAAGCAAACCAGTGGGGTAACTGAAACTAATACATATCACTCATACCGCCCGTAAGTTTTTTTGCTGGACAGGTATGTGTCCAAAACCAATACTTGAAACCATGCTACCAGCACAGTTTTCTTCTTCTGTGTTGAACCAGTTCTTTACAATGTTTTGTGATGAATCAACCAACACTTGCACTGACCTTGCGATCTATTATCCCTATTTTAATTAGCTTCTCAGGTTTATAAAGGTATCTTGGTACAAGTATCAAAACCTCGCACTGCAACGTTGGTGCCTGGTGGACATCCAAACGGCCAGGCCAACATTCCACATGGAGATCAATCCAATGATTTTAGAGTTGTTTTATTTATTTATATATATTTTTTGAATTTTTGGAGTTACATATTGCAACATTTGGTAGAATCTGGCATTGAGATTTCCAACTACTGGCCAAATCTGGCTAATTGATTCCTTTTATGCAGTGCCATGCAAAAGTGATAGATAACTGCTCCTATCAGAAATTGTCTTCCTCAGAGCTCTAGAAAAATAGTCAAACTTTCTTCTTTCATTGGAAAAGCACTAAATCGAAGACTAAAAGAAAGAATGGCAAGCACAAAAAGTTAGGGTTTTATGTGCTAGACGCTTGCATTGCAAAAACAGGTACTTAAACAAAGAAAACCAGTGTAAGTAGAAGCGATGCAGGAAAACCCACTTCAAAAACCACTCAAGATCAGTAAAATGAGAAGAAATACAAGGATTATCAAGCTACAAATCTAAATGAGACATGCTGAAAATCAAGTTAATCTCACATAAGTTGGCATATGAAGACACTGATTCCACTCAAAATATGCCAATTTTTCCGGAAGTACAGACAGCGATGAAATGGATCAATCGTTCAAGGTGAGTAAAATTCTTCAGTTCTCTGTAACTTGTCAAACTACAACGAAAACCTCATTTACCCACTTGCCAGAACGCAAAGTTATTTTACCCACTATCTAGAACAATAAGTTATTTGTCAACCTCCTTGCCTGTGCAGCTTTGGCCTTGGCTAATGGAGTCAATTTGGTTTTCAACTTTCTCTTCCCAACTTGAAAGCCACCGCTTCCCTTCTTTTTCTTCTTGCCACTGCCATCAATCTAAACCACAAAAACAAAAACAACCCCAGTTTAAAATAAACAATAGCTTTTCAAAATACATACAAACAAATAAAATAGATTTTCCAATTACAACTGGATATCAGAAACAGATACTTGACAGGTAAATGTGATTACAAATGGAAGAAAAAGCAGTGTAGTCATTGGGCTCATCCACAAAGATCAGAGCTCAGATTTGATCTCCCAGCATGATCCAGCTGGAACAGTATACCGCACCGTAGGACACACAGGTACAACAGAGAGTAAAAGGCCAGTGGAAAAGTTTATGGTGTGCAGTTGATGTAATTCGTCTATGGCCCACAAGATAAATGGGCTTGGGCACCAATTAAGGTTTGAAACATTGGACTGAGGGATGACTACATCTAGTAGTGTAAAAAAAAACTGAAAAACCATCAAATTGACCGAACCGACCCGACGGTTAATAACCGTGGTTCACGGTTCGGTTTTTAAAATTGGAAAACCATCTTTTACAGTTCGGTTACGGTTTTTCGTCTCACTCACAGTTATTAACCGAACCAAACCGTAACACATGGTTCGGTTACCATTTCTCTAAAGCACACAGTTAACCGAACTTTCTATAGGCTTAAAATTAAAAAAAAAAAAAAGCAATGGGCCTCAAATGTAGCCCTTCAACCCTGCAACTCGTCAGCCCATTTCCTGAACTGTCTTAACTCTCAGGGAAAGTTGATAATGATGGAACTATCGTTCATTCTGACAATTAACCGTAACTGAACTGTATAATACAGTTAACTGCGGTTTGGTTTTTAACGGTTTCGCATGGTACGATTACGGTTACGGTTTTAAAAACTTGAAAACAGTAAGGTTCGGTTCGGTTACTGGTTTCGCTAAAATATACGGTTAACCGAACCGTGACACCCCTAACTGCGTCACTTTTGAGTTGAGTCTACTCATCTTGAGTAACAGGAGACAAGACTCAGAAGAATCGGACCTATTCCCACCAAAGTCCCAAACCTTAAGAAACATAGAAAATATGGTAAAAATCTAAAAAATAAAAAATGTTATCATATAAATATAGAATTTTATATTCTTCATCTAATCAAATAAATATAGAAATGTTAAGAGTTAAGATGCATCATGTTTTAGTTAGTGTAAATGAACTAGGTACAAAAATGAGGTTAATAAGTTAATTGTTTTTCCAGTCGGTCAGATGTGCAGTGCATCCAATTCAAATGCTTAGATCTTCGACAACATGATTGTAGTCTTAAATTCAGCCTTAAAGGTATCAAAAAGCCTAACAAAGCTTCTTTAAACAGGAACAGATAAAATGATGCGAAAACGCTTTTTTTTTTTTTTTTTTATGTAGGAATGGGTTTTAAAGAGACTCGGAGGAGTGACTTGACTTGGCAGGCTTTGAATCTGTATCTACTAAGACTGGGCCAATTTTTTATATCATGCCACCAACCAAGGTAATCTATACAGATGAGCCCAACAAAGTATAATCTTACATTACGTCATCACCCTCTATTTGTTCATACAGTATCAATCTCTCCTTGACTCATAATATCAATCCAAACCAAACCACCACCACGCAAAAAGAAAACAAAAAAAGAGAACAAATAAATAAATAAATTAGTTTCTATTGAAATTTTTTTGAAATGCAACATCAACATTCAAAGAAGGAAAAGAGGAGATATGAACACCAATGATTTTTCCCAAAAGGTGTGCGAAGAAGACATGCCAGATATTCTAAATTTTGGGGACAGGCTAAAGTGACATAGCAATATTTATAACTAAGCTACTCTCTAAATAAGGAAGCAATCCAAATAAAGAGTCTTAACTTAAATATAAAATCAACTTCCAAAAATAAAAGAATCGTAAAAACTTAAGAAAGCAACTAATAATAGGAAACTTCAACTCTCCTCCTACAAGGACCACCTATGGTGTGGCGTTGTTCCCATAGATGTGGGCCATATCATTCTAGGAAGACCCTCGTTGTATGATCTTGATGTTACCAATTCAGTAAATCAAATATTTGCACCTTCAATTTTGATGGGAGGAAAGTGAAGCTTCATCCACTACCTCATGAGGACAACAATGAGAAAAAGAAGATACCAGACACCGGGTCTAGTGATAAGGCTAAGAACCCTAGCGTGGAGTCCAATGAAAAGGGAAAGGACCCAAACGGGAATAGTGCTATGTCCAAAGCAATTCACATTTTGAGTGCCTCAGAATTGAACGAAAAGTTCAGGACACCCTCACAAGCAAGGATTAAAATAGCGGTTGTGGCGGGCATAGTAGTCATTGGCCAAAACGCTACGTAGCGGGCGCAACGTAACAATGTGAATTAAAAAAGTTGTCAAAATTTTTTTTAAAAATATCCACAAAATCCAGAATATTGGAAAATGTTAAAAAGTGATGCTTTTTTCCAATAATAACTAAGATAAGGGGATGTAGCGGTCAATTCAGTGCATAGAAGTTCAGTATCATTGAATGATTTTAAAATAAGAGTATTGATCTAATTTTTTCCATACATTTATGTTGGTTAGCTATGTACTAAGTTATTATTCATTTCTAAATTCTTAATTCAAATAATTAATTTAGCACAATTGTACATAACAAAGGATTTATAAATTATAAAGTAATGCTTAAAAAAAATTTTGAGGTTCAAAACAAATAAAAAATTAATTTTCATTAAAACAAACAATGAATTTTAGTTGAGAGTAGAGAAAAGAATGCAGCTGCCAAAGGGAGTGTAGTACATTATCTAGAGAAGAGCCCTTGAGAAAAATTGTCTCCATCGTTTTTAATTCAGTAACATCTTATGTGTTTTCGTGTTCTTTTAAGTATATAGAGGGATCGAGGAATTGCATAAAAATGTTGTTTGGAGAGAAGAATGAAAGAAGTAAGCCTCACTATGCTTTTTAGAATTTTTTAAAAAGTAGCTGTCAATCACACTTCGTAGCGGCCCGTAGCGGTATGTAGCGGCCGCTACAATTGTGAGCAGCGCTAAATTCAATTTAGTGTAGTAGCCAAGACCACTACACCCGATATAACGACGTAGCGGCTGCTATTTTGATCTATGCTCACAAGTGTCTAGGAGCATGAGACAGCCACATTTGCTTTGGCGACCAAAGCAATCACCACTAAAAGGGCTATAGAAGTCCCATGTGAAGCGAATCCAATCTCGAAAGAATTTCAAGATGTCTTCCCTGAAGATTAACCCAATGAGCTCCCACCTTTGCGTGACATACAACATGCCATTGACTTGGTCCCTGGATTGGCATTACCAAACTTGCTCCATTATAGAATGAACCCGACTGAACATGCCAAATTAAAAAGGCAAGTCGATGAGCTTCTTGCAAAGGGGTTTATCTAAGAGAGCATGAGCCCATGCACAAGCCCTGCACTCCTCACACCCAAAAAGGATGGCTCTTGGAGGATGTGCGTGGATGGCAGGGCAATTAAGAAGATCACCATTAAGTATTGGTTTCCCATACCGAGACTTGATGACATGCTGGACATGATGGCTGGTGCCAAAATCTTTTCAAAGATTGATCTCAAAAGTGGGTACCACCAGATACGTATCCGGCCAGGTGATGAGTGGAAGACCGCCTTAAAAAATGAAGGATGGTTTGTATGAATGGCTGGTTAGGCCATTTGGCTTGTCCAATGCGCCTAGCACATTTATGAGAGTTATGACACAAGTGTTGTGGCCATTCATAGGCAAGTTTTCAGTCATTTACTTCGATGACATTTTCATCTATAGTAGTACCACGCAAGGATGAAAATAGCGGCAACGGTGGGCATAGCGGCTCGCCGTCAAAACGCTACGTAGCGGGCGCTACGTAGCGGCGTAGCGGTGTGATTTAAAATAATCATCAAAAAATTCTGAAAAAATTTTTAGAAAATCCTAAATATTAGAAATTGATAAAATATATAATTTTCTTGCAAAAGTAATTAAGATAAAGGGGTGTAGCGGTCCCCTCATTCTAAGAAGCACGGACACTTCTAAGAAAGTGACGTGTCCGTGTCGGACAAGTGTCGGACACCGACACTCCTCGGACACTCTCGGACACGTGTCCGATACTATTTAGCCGTGTCCATAATTAAAAACTAAAAATTTTAATTTCGGACACTTGTTCGACACTCTTTTTGCAACGTGTCTCACAATTCCTAACCTGTGTCTATGACTAAAAAATAAATATGTGGCTGATATCTCTTAGACACTTTGTTAACATGTGGTTATTAAAACTTGTAAACTTGATATATGACAATTTTGTATCATGGAAAAATATATGATTGTAAATATTAATCCTATCACAAGCAAAAGATAAATAAATATTTCAGTAAAGAATAGGCCTCAAGATTGGCTTCTTTTTTGCTTTTTATTATTTTCTTTTTTTAGGGAGGGGAAAGAGGTGATGCGTCCTTTTCTTTATATGGATTTCATGGAATTATGGATATTTCATATTTAATGATTATAAGTTATGTTTTAGTATTGTATTGATATTTGATAATTTGATATGTTTGTTAGTTGGTACTTGAATTTTTATTTTTTGATTGCTAAATTGATTAAAAAAGTTAAAATTATATTATTTTTTTAGTAGATGATTATATATATATAAATTAATATATATTATTAACGTGTCCCCCGACGTGTCCGTGTCTTACTTTTTTGAGAAATGCCGTGTCGACGTGTCCGTGTCGTGTCGTATCTATGTCCCGTGTCCGTGTCCGTGCTTCTTAGCCCTCATTGAATGAGGTCCTATATCGCTGTATTAATAGAAAATAATAGTAATGATCATTTTTTTTACATGTATTCATGTTGTTATGTTAACTTAACTAATGAAAGGCTTATTAAAAAAATTATGATGAAGTAATATCAACATAATAAACAATGTATTGAACTTGAAGTCAAGACTCAAGATTTAAAAGTTGGAACTTAAGAGTGCAATAGTAAACACTAAATAGTGAACAGTCAATACAACAAATGTTGAATGACATAATAATTAATAGCTCCATAAAAACACTCCAATTGAGAGGAACTCTCTGCATCAACTTAATCCAGCGAGATCCTACGTGCTTTGGTGTTCTTTTAAGGATAAAAGGGGGATCCTACGTGTTTTGGTGTTCTTTCAAATATAGAAGAAGGCTAGAAAATTTGAGGAAAAATGTCATTTGAAGAGAAAAAGTAAAAAAATAAGCTTTAATATGTATTTCAATGTTTTTTTAAAAGCAGTCATTATTCACAGTCTGTAGCGGCCCCGTAGTGGTCGTAGCGGTCCCGTAGCGGCCCTATAGCGGCCGTAGCGGACTGTAGCGGTCCCGTAGCAGGCGTAGCGGCCGTTACAGAAGATAGCGGCGCTATCTTCAATATAGCGTAGCGGTCGCGGCCGCTACGCCCGATATAGCGGCCACTATTTTCATATATGGTACCACGAAACAACACATGGACCATTTGAGAGAGGTTTGTTTGACTTTGAGAGGGGAAAAGTTGTATGCAAACCTTAAGAAATGCACTTTCTTGTCTTCACAAGTTGTCTTCTTAGGGTTTGTTGTTTCTGCAGAAGAGATGTCTCCAGACCCCAAAAAGTCAAGGCCATTGTCGAATGGCAAGAACTGAGGAACATTCATAAGGTGCGCAGTTTCCATGGACTTGTCACCTTTTATAGGCGATTCATCTGAAACTTCAGTACAGTAATGGCTTTAATTACTGACTACATGAAGAAGAGTAAATTTGCTTGGAGCTCTGCAGCAACTAAAGCTTTTCAAGAAATTAAGAAGAAGATGACAGAAGCTCTACGACTTCCCGATTTTTCTAAGGTTTTTGAGGTAGCATGCGACGTGTCTGGTGTCAGTATCGGAGGAGTCCTCAATCAAGAAAGACATCCTGTCGCCTACTTCAGTGAGAAACTAAATGCGGATCGGCAGAAATATTCCATCTATGGGAAAAAATTCTATGCGGTAGTGAAAGCACTCAAACACTGGCAAGACTACTTACGACTGTATGAATTCGTCATGTACTCGAACCATGAGGCTCTAAAGTACATTCAATCCTAGGCTAAAATGAGATCCAAACATGCGAGGTAGATCGAAGAATTGTAGGAATTTTTATTTGTTCTTAAACATAAGCCAAGGGTTGAAAACAAGGCTGCCAACGTCGATGCCTTGAGTCGCAAGGTTGCATTGTTACATTCCATGAGTGTTAGCGTCATCGGTTTTGAGCACTTACCAGAAGCATACCCTACATGCCCTGATTTTGAGGATCTCTATAAAATGCTTTCTGATAATCCTTTGCACAATGCACAAGGATTTTTGCTCAAAGATGGTTTCCTTTTCAAAGGAAACAAGTTGTGCATTCCCTGAACTTCACTTCGTGATTTTCTTGTATGGGAACTGCATGCGGGAGGAATCGTGGACCATTTTGGTCGCGATAAAACCATTGCCCTTGTGGAGGATCAATTTTATTGGCCAACTCTTAAACGAAATGTTGCCAAAATTATCGGGCAATGTAGAACCTGTCAGCTTGCGAAACAGCGCAAGCAAAACACGGGGTTGTATACTCCATTGCAGGTGCCACATGCACCATGGCAGGAAGTTAGTATGGATTTTGTGATGGGCCTTCCGAACACTCTTCGCAAGCACAACTCCATACTAATCGTCGTGGACCGTTTCTCTAAGATGGCCTATTTCATCCTTTGTTCGAAAACCTCTGATGCATCTCATGTAGCACGTCTATTCTTTAATAAAGTTGTTCGACTCCATGGTCTTCCTTCTACCATTGTGTCTGACTGGAATATGAAATACACGAGCTATTTTTAGAAGACACTTTGGATAATTATGGGCACTAAACTCCGTTTTTCTTCCGCCTATCATCCTCAAACCGATGGTTAAACCTAGGTTGTCAACCGAAGCCTAGGAAATCTTCTTAGGTGTTTGGTGGGTGAGCATGTTAAGGCATGGGATGTAATGTTACCGACCGGTGAATTTGCATATAATAGCTCGGTCAATAGGTCCATTGGCATGAGTCCATTTGAAGTTGTGTTAGGTTACAAACCTAGACTGCCAGTAGATCTCATTTCCATTACCTCACTGCATAAGCCATCTGCATTAGCCAAATCATTCGCACAACATATCCATGCATTGCACGAAGAGATCAAATGAAGAATTAATATGCACAATGATTCTTACAAAATGGCTGCTAATGCACATCGTCGCCATGTTAAATTTAGCATAGGTGATTACGTTATGGTTCGTATAAGGCCCGAACAGTTCCCACCACGAACAGCAAAAAAATCACAGGCCCACACTGCTGGTCACAGGCCCACACTGCTGGACCATCAAGGTTGTAAAGAGATTGAGTCCCAATGCATATGTGTTAGACTTGCCACCTGATTGGGGAATGATTCTAATCTTCAATGTGGAAGACCTTGTCCTTCCATGATCCCATAACTCCACCTCACTCTCCATAGACTTCCGTGCCTATCATCCAACCAACCCATGACTTGAATCTACCCATGGACATTGCACCATATGAGTCAACCCATTTTGAGCAAAGCCTTCCTACTCCGTCAACACCTACCCTAAGCCAAAAGAAAGAGTTTGTAGAGGACATCCTAGATGATGCCTTGGTCTCCACCAAACACGGGGGCTACCAGAAATACCTTGTCAAGTGGAAGAACAAGCTAGATACATATTGCACAAGGATCACTCGAGCCGAGCTACAGCACCTCAATCCTGACCTCCTGGAGTGGTATGATAGCTTTATTTTGCCAGTGGCGAACTTTTTGCAGCCCTAGGGAATTGATGGGAGCATCAAACCAAGGAGCAAGAAGAAATTAAGCGACATGGTCCCGTTATGAATGGATTACCCTTTTATGGGGATAATCCATCACAATTTAAAAGATCCACCATTGGATCGTAGTTTGGAGAAAGATACACCGTTAAAGATCCCCCAAGGCATTCAAGATAAAGGCCTCACACTGGGATGTGCCAAGGGGGAGAATTGTTGTTGATTTAAAAGTGTTTTAATTTTAAATGAGGGCCCTAGGTGTTTTTAGTAGAGTTATTTATTAGAAAAGGGTCCCATGGTATGTAGTTGTAATTAAGAATGTAGAGTGGAGGGTCCCACAACTTAGATAAGCTTTCAAAGCCCTCGTGAGGAAGGGACTTGAGCACATCAAGCCATGCGCAAGTCCCTCCCACACAAGTCTTTCTTTTTCTTTCTTTCTTTTCTTTTATTTCTTTTAAGATGATTTAATCACAGCCATCCAATGTTTAGGGTTGAGTTCTCTTCTCCTTTAAGTTGTAACTCCATCCTTGGAGGCCATTATTCATGAATAAAGAAAAAACTTCTCCCATGAAAGCTTCTTTGGATGTTTCCATGCAAGTTTTTCATCTTTCCTCACCCTAGTTGGGGAGTTTGGTGAGACGCCAAGGAATCCTTCTTTACAAAAGGTAATCTCCATCGTCTTCTTTCTTTTGGTCAAGACTTCCACCCCATCCTTTTAGATTTCTGCAACCAGCCCCAAGAAAGTCATTGTTCTCCTCTTACATATAGCCAAATACTTGCCAAACATAAGAAAACCTTCCCAACAGTTCTAGATCTAAAGTTTGGCCATTTAAAACCCTGCAATCAGATCTGAAATTGAGTAAGGTGTAGCCTAAACAGGCACTAGATCTGATTATCACCCATATTGGACAAATCTGAAGATTTGGACCCAAATTCCATGTTATTGGTTGAACACCTTAGTAATTCATTTTCAGATTTGAACCCTAATTTAACCCTTGTTGTGCGGAACATATATAGTGTTGAGGTCTGAATTCCAATTTGAAATTAATTAGATTTGAATCCCTAGATTGGTTGGGAGTTCTAACTTCCACAGATCCAGCTCCACACCTTAGGAAAATCACTTACAGGACTGCGATGTAAATGGTAGATCAAAACAAGTAACTCTTGCTGAATTTTAATTATGATCTAGTGCTGGTGCCAACTTTACATTAATTAGTGTGCATATTATTTGGATATTTGATCTCTATTTGCATTTCATTCAATATTTCTTAGGTCCTGCATCAGTTTAAGGATGGTTTTGGGAGTAGGGAAAGGGGTCGGGTGCGTATGTGGGTGAGATGCTCTGATACGGGAACTGACGATGATGATAATGAGATGGTGATGAATGGATTGATGGGGAAAAGATGACGAAGGACAGAGACATGGGTTACTTGGGTTATCTTGGATCGGCGATCGGAGTAGCGATCTGAAATCGAATTTTCTCTCTCATACCAATTGACGTAGCACGGAGAACAACAATAGCCAACAAACTACTCTCTAAGCCAAAAGGCTTAGGATAAACTGTCTATGCCTCACACCGAAGACAAAAATTCAACTCACTTTGAAGAAGAAAATTGAAATCTTATTCACTATTGTAGCCTGTCTCATGAAAAGGGTTTACATCTGTAGTTATAACTAAGCTACTCTTTAAATAAGAAAGCAAAATCCAAATAAAGAGTCATCATCATTATTATCATCAAAGCCTTATCCCAACAATATTGGGGTCGGCCACATGAATTCTATTTCGCCATTCCGTTCTATTTTGAGCTAAATCTTTCGATAAATGAAACGTCTTCAAATCTGAATTAATGACTTCCATCCATGTTTTCTTCGGCTTGCCCCTACTTCTTGATGGGCCCTCCAACTGCATATCCAAACTTTTTCTCACCGGTGCCATTACTGGCATACGCTCAACATGCCCAAACCATCTTAAACGGGTTTCTCTAATCTTATCCCCTATTGGTGCGACCCCTAAATGTTCTCGAAAGCGCTCATTTCTAATTTTATCTTTCCTAGTTTTACCACACGTCCACCTAAGCATTCCCATTTCCGCTACATCCATCTTATGAATATGCGTCTTCTTAATTGGCCAACATTCTGCTCCATATATTATAATAGCCGGTCTAACCACTGTCTCATAAAATTTGCCCTTCAATTTCGTTGGCATTCGTCTGTCACAAAGTACTCCCGAAGCTAGTCTCCACTTCAGCCATTCAGTTTTTATCCTATGCTCCACATCTTCGTCAATCTCCACATCCTTACTAATCATCGAGCCTAGGTACCGAAAAGAGTCTTTACGTCGTAACTCATGGGCTTCAATTTTGACAGTGGTTTCAACACTTTGTATATGTCCACTGAAATTGCAATCCATATATTCTGTCTTTGTACGACTTATTTTAAAGCCTCTAGATTCTAATGCCACCCGCCATCTCTCAAGCTTTACATTTACACCCTATCTTGATTCATCCACCAAAACTATATCATCTGCAAACAACATACACCATGATACTTCTTCTTGAATATGCACAATTAACTCATCCATAATTAATGCAAAGAGATAAGGGCTTAAGGTTGATCCATGATGTAAACCTATAGTCACAGGAAATCCACCTGTTTTTCCGCATGTGGTTCTCACCAAATAAAGAATCCTAACTCAAATATAAAATCAACTTCTAAAAATTAAAGAATCCTAAAAACTTAAAAAAGCAACTAATAATAGGAAACTAATATTCATTGCTGGGCCTCATTGGATTTGGGCCCAATGGGCTGGCCAATCATGGATTTGGCCTGCATCAGTATCAAGGAAGAAATTGATTGTATTCTAGGGTTCCAAAATTCTTGATTACGGCATTGGTATTTAAAATAAGTTTGAATGAGGCCGGTTGTAAAGGATTATATTGGTGCGCAAATTTAGAAGAAATTGGTCAAGTCCAGTTGATTTTCTAAAGCTCAAATCTAGGCTGATTTGGATTGGGAATAATGAATGTAATTTTGAATAGATTTCAGAATAAAAAGAGACTTTTGTAAATTATGAGAGGGCTGAACATGAGAAAGCGATGCTGAATTATGACCTGACTACAGATTGAAACCACAACAAATGAAAGACAAAGCAAGCCTTTCTCTCTCGGTCAAGATCAGGCCTCTTACTTACGTCTTCACATTGCTATATGGCTCAAAGTTGCACAAAGAGGTGGTAATGGAGATACACCATGGCTGTAGAAAACGGGGAAAATCTTATAAGCACATATCCACTACACCATTGTTGTAGAAAAAGAGAAAACCTTAAACACATGACAAATTTATCTGAATATGAGGTGGCAGCCAAAGAGAAGAACTTGAACTATTGTCTAGGTGTATCTTGCATAATGCAGACTTCTTCTTGGATTGTATTTAAAGCATGTGTGCCTCTTGCAACATACATGGGCCCGCCCACTGGGCGAGGTGTGCTCGAGAAACAGGGCATCAAAGTTGGACAAGTTTTACCCATTAGATGAAGCGCCTGTTCAAGTGCTTTTGCAAACATCAATATGAGGGTGAGTGGAATCCAAATAAGTGCCAAATTGGGTGACGGCCTATCTTTCGCATTTGTTATGGTGTGGGTTGGGGAAGTATGAGGGATTAAAATTGGCCATAAGAGCAGCAAGGTAGTTACCATGAACCAACTGATACATTCTTCAGAAGGTCTTTTTGGGCACCCATATATTAAAAATGACATCATAGATCTTGTTACTAACAACCAAAAACAGATCACAATGAAACAAGAAAATCAAATATAATATAACAAGCCCCACGCTAAAAAAAAGGGGGGGGGGGCCTCTTCAATTAATTCAAAACTGCCATGGAAAATCACCATCAAGATGCCCACAGAAAAAGGAGGGGGTGGTGTGGTGGGGGAAGGGAGGAAGAGAAGAAGAAGAAGAAGAATCAGAGTGGTATGTTGCAATAGATTGAAATCCAAAAAAGTGCTAAAAGTGAGATTAGTTGAATCGAGCTCAACATGTCATGTGCACTTCTCCAATCCAACAATGGTTGCCACTCTCACTAGAGTAACATTGGGGAACACCGCAATCACAAAGGGAAATTCTGATCCAATGGTTCTGCCATCATAACACATAGGTACCACATCAGAGGAGATTTCTTGGTTAGTGTGTGCTAAATAATATTTCCTCAAAATACACACAAAACAGACACTACATGTGTAGGTAATAGATTAAAAAGAAAATTTAAAGAATTTAGGCTCCTAATTTCTTCTTCTTTTTGTTCTCCATCCAAATTCAACAAACAAAACAAAAACAACCCAGATGCCTAAATACCCAATCCAACTTATTTCTTAATCCCAATCATTCTTCAACCAACAGTTCAGCACCCATAAATCACAAAAAGGAACAACTAAAAGCCCAAAAACCAATCATTTGTTCTTTCTCCAAAACCAACTCAAAGGAAAGATTTTGCAACAAAATCAGTAATAACAGAAACAACTAAAAAATTAAAGAGAAACCCAGACACAGAAAGACAGAAAGATGCATACTTTCATCTTGGACTTCTTGGCCTGCAGCTTCTGTGCCCTCTTCTCCTTCTCCTCTTTCTCCTCTGATTTCACAGAAAGAGAGAAATCAAATGCAAAAAAGCATGAATGAATTCTCTTTCACATACTGATAGGACCAAGAACGAGAAAACTGAAAAAAGAGAGAGATGGCATGGAGCTTACTTTGAAGCTCGAATTCGTGCTGCCTTTTTCTCTTCGCCAGATTGTTCTTCTTCGACATCTCTCTCTCTCTCTCTCTCTCTCTCTCTCTCTCAAACTCAAGGAGGAGTCTTGTCTCTCTTCTTTCTTCTAAAACCCTAGGACAAGACCTTTTCCTCTGCCTCTGAAACCATTCTTTCTTTGAAAACTTTCAAAAAAGGCCTGAGACTTTTAGCTTATTTCAAAAAAAGACAATTTTTTTCCAAGACTTTCCAAGTTGAGGCCTAAGTTTTTACATGAGTTTTTAAGTAAATATCACCAACCATTAAAAGGCATTTTCAGGTGATTTCTTACCTCAATTTCTTAAACAATCAAATTATCCTTTGTTGAAACAAAATCCTCATTCTCACTGTAATTGTTAGCAACCTATTATTTATAGTGATTGGCTTAATGAAATAGATGCCAGAAGCATGTTATAGCTTTAAATGAATGGTGGTTTAGATGTCTTAAAAATTTTGAGGGGAAATGTCACCTAAAAACATGTTTAAATGGCTAAATGTCCTTAATTTAAAATCTATTAGAAAACTTATGCTCTAATTTTGTAATGTTTTGAAACTCGTGTTTTTGTTTAAAATAAGGTAAAAACTTTGGTTCTTTTTTAAAAATTTACCTTTGTGCTACATGTATGAGGTTGTTTCTTTAGCAGTTTGTAAAGTAAAGATAAAGGTAGAGTTATTTCATTGGTCCAGCCACACTAGTCTTTACCATAAACTTTTTCACAACTCACTTTTTTTTTTACTTCTTAAAAGTTAGGGTAAAATAAGACAAAGTAAATCTAATGTATAAACTATTTGCTTTACCCTTAGAAAAAAGAAAATTAAAAAAACTTTATCATTCTCTCTATCACTTTACCTCATTCACATACTTTATTTTACTTTTATTATGATGTGATATTTAATTTACATTTATCTTAAATAAAATTGGTCTCTATCATGTTGTGAATGTCCACAATTTTAATCCCATGTAAGTTTTGTCCATCTTAAGATGAGTGATGTGATTAACAAATATCAATTCTGTGATCGCCTTCATTCTAAGCTCTTAAAATTTTCAACTGTTGGGATATATCATGAAGCTCCACTCCTTTAAAATATATATATATATATATATATTTATTTTTGGTTGACTAAAGGCTCAAGAGGATTGGAGCGAGGCAAAGCCACACTTCCACTCCTCATACGGGGCCCACTTTCGATTGAAGAATCTAGCACTTTAAAGTTGTTGGGGAAACATGGACCAACGCCCGTGCATGGTGAGGCACGTGTGGTGAATGAGTTCGGTCTGGAGAATGTGGTCCATTCCTGTCCAGTGAAGGTGATTGGAAGGAATCGGCTGCATCAAGTCAAGGAGGGTCCCACCTGCCCACTAATTGTAAGACAATTGATCATGGCTTTAATATGAAAATGACACCGCATTAATGATATATTCACAGAAATACCATTGAGTACAATTCATCATCATGATTTTATCGTCAAGTAGGGAAAAGGCCACTGTGGATTCAAGCCCTAAAACAAATTACTATAATTTTCGGTCTCTTTAAGAGGACTAAAATAATTGAGTACTAGGAAAAAGAATCCATGCAAACTATGGGCAAGCAACTCAAAATATCTTCACAAGCAAACATTCGATACAATTTTGTTAAAAAATACAGAAAATACTTTTGTTATTTCAGAATTCATGTTTGGTATAACAAAAGGATTTTCTATATCTTTTAAAAAATTAATTAAATGTTTGCTTGTGAATATGTTTTGAGTTGTTTGCTCATAGTTTAGCTTATTTAAGGATTTTGCTTAAAATAAAACGAAATGGAGAAACAGAATTTATGTAGCCGACTCCAACATGATTGAGATAAGACTTTGATGATGATCATGATTATGATAGAAAATTCTTTTAAAAATGAAAGAAAAAGTTAGAAGATGGGAGAGAGTGGGAGGGAGAGGATGTTTTTTTTTTACCTAGAACCATCATTATAGTACCATGACTGGTAAAAATACTAATGTAGGAAGGTACTTTTGTCATGGTAGGGTTAGGACATTTGCATGATAATGGATGTTTGGGCCACATTCAACCACCACTGAAAAAGATAAGGCATGCAGGAAGCAATGGCAGCAGAACCAGCTGCAAACGCAACTCGGCCCCCTTATTCTATGGTCATAACTCATAATCAATTGCATACAAATGACTGTATAACTTGTACATATGTATTAGACTCAGCTTGTGAATACCGGTCATGTATTATATTTTTGTTTCTCAACAGGAAAGCGCAGTAATGTATTCGGCTTGTTAATGCTACATTAAAGCTTCCTTGCCACTTGTACATAAATGGGATGCCACATGCCCTTTCTTTTTAAAAAAAAATGCTTGATATTGGAACTTGTAAATTCTATAACAGTAAAGCTTGCATGCCATTTGTACATATAGGGGTGCACAAAAAATTTGACGATCTGTTAAACTGATCCGATTTACGGTTTTTTAACTGATTCGATAGTTAATGGATTGTTGATGAATTGAAAAAGTTTTAATCTATTAGTAATTGATTAGTGACAGATTTTATCCTTAATCGGTGGATTTAAACTGATCCGATCTGTTAAAATAAAAAATATATAAATATTTTTATATAAATAAATATTAAAAAATAATAATTTCCATTCATCATTTATCATTTAATCTTAGCCATTTACTCTTCTCAACTTTTAATCTCAGCCGTTCTTCTCAAATTAGGGCATATAAAAGTAAAACTTCTCGGCTGGTCTTCTCTTTCCTAGCCGCTACCTACTACTTAAGGTCCCAACTTTTAATATCAGTTGCTGCTTGCTACTCACAGTCTCCACTGCCCACGGCCTCATCGGCTGCAGTGTTGCTCAGAGTCTCCAGTCTCCACTACTGCTCATGGTCTCATATGCTTCTCAATGTCTTCATTGCCCAGTGCCCAAGTAAACCATGGATTTTCTCTGCATTTTCATATGCGATCGATCATCTTCATCTCCAGTCTCCACCACTGGCTCTGCATTTTCATCTGCCATCAATCACGTCTGGAAGACTGCAACACCTGCCATTGATCATGTATGGAGGGCTGCTATGCGTTTTCCCCTTCACCTGCAACCCAAGCTCGTTTGATCTTCTTTTTCTCTTCTTCTTCTCCCTAATACGATCTTCTTCTTAAAATCTGGCAGCCAAAGAACCCAAATCAGCAAATCCTACTCTCCTCCGTTCTGGAACCCCAAATCATAGAACTGTCAATCTATGTGGCACCTTTAAGATAAAACTAGCTTGATCACCTTTTCCGAACAAGAAATCCAAGCCCTTTGCGATCCTCTGTAGAGTCGAAATAGGAAACCCATGTTTCCTTTTTTTTTTTTTCAATGAAGCCTTTGAAACCCTCAACGTCTCTTTTTTTATCAGGCCTCTGCAATCCCTTTGTCTATGGCAGAGCAGTCTTCTTCTTGTTCTTCTTCCCTCTGTTCTCTTTCCCTCTATTCTTCTCTTTGTTCTCTTTCCCTGTGGATCCATGGCTCTGTGTTTCACCTGCAACCTAAACTCATCAACCCCTTCTCTGATCTTCTTTTTCTTCTTCTTCTTCTTTGATCTTCTTCTCAAAATCTAGAAGCCAAAGAAACCCTCAACCTTTGATCTTCTTTTCAAAATCTTCTTCTCTCTGTTCTCTTTTCCTCTGATTGTCCACGGCAGAGCAGTCGTCCATTCTTTTTTCCTGTTTTTTCTCCTCCTTCCTAGTTTTCTTTTTTCCACTTGTTTTTTTCTTTCTACTTCCCATTTCTGTTACTTTTCACTATAAGAAGCACCATCATCTCCTTCTCTTCTTTCCTCTTATTCTGCAGTTGGTTTTGGTTGAAGTTTGTTTACAATTTACATTGAGGAAAATGCCTGCCAAATTAGATTTCTATTGTGCTTTTCTTGTCTGTGGGTGTATTGGATTTCTTTAGAATCATACCTATTAAATATTGTTTTTTAATGAGCATATTGCCATATTAATGTTAAGCAATTTTCCAATTTATCTTTTTCTCAGATGTCAAGCATGGCTAAGTACAATAATCCTAATCCTTCCAATAGTGTGATGCAACCTCAATTGGAGTCAGCTCAACTGCAGACATTGCAACCTCCGGCTACTTCTCATGCTCCTACTCCTACAGTTGCATCTACTTTGACAGTTTCTTCTGTTACTAAAATTGTTGAGGTAAATCCTTTAAAAAAAGGGGGGTAGAGTATCTGAAGTTTGGGCACAATTTAAAAAGCCTAATGATTATGATTCTAAGGTTCCCATTGTTGTCAAATGTATGTATTGTCATACTGCTTATACTTGAATTAGTAGTCATGGGACTAGTACTTTGAAAAATCATTGGAAAATATGTATCAAGAATCTAGAAAATGAAGCAGCAAACAGAAAACAAAAGTGCATATCATCATATCAATCAATAGTAGATGGTGAGACTATTAGTAACATTGTTGCTTGGAAATTTAGTTAGTTTGCATGTAGAGTGGCACTTGCTAACATGATAATTGTTGATGAGTTGCTTTTTAAATTTGTAGAGCATGAAGGGTTTCGTAATTTTTATAGTACAATGCAAATAAATTTCAAACATGTGTCACGTGTTACAATTACCAGAGATTGTCTATATTTGTATGATGAACAAAGAAAAAAAAAGGGGGATATGTTGCCAAATCAAAGGGTTTGCCTCACTACAAATTGTTGGACCACACTCTAAAACCTTTCTCATACGTGCCTCACCGCTCATTTTATTGAAAAAGAGTGGAAATTGCACCAAAGAATTCTAAACTTTTGTGTCATTTCTAGTCATAAAGGTGAGTCCATCGGTTGAGTTATGACGGAATGTTTGGTTGATTGGGGTATTAAGAAAGTTTGCACTCTTACTGTTGATAATGCGACTTCCATTACATATTTAAAGAGAAAGTTTGGTAAGAAAAGTGATGGTTTTATTTTTGGTGGAAAACATTTTCACATAAGGTGTGTTGCTCATATTCTTAATTTGATCATGAGAGATGGGTTACTTGAATTGAAAGTTGCAATAGCAAAAATTTGTGTTGTGGTTAAGTATGTTAGGAATTCTCCATAGACACAACAACTCTTTACATCATGTGTGGAGAAAGAGGGAATAGAATGTTATAATTTGTTGTGTTTAGATGTTCCAACTAGGTGAAATTCCACTTTCCTCATATTAAAAACAACAATTAAGTTTCAAAAAGCCTTTGACAAATTGGATGAAGAAGATGATAAATTCAGTAGAGAATTTGATGATGTAGAAGGACCTCATCCTCCAAGGGATTGGGATGATTGTAAGCTAATAACAAAATTTTTGAATAAATCTGATGATGCTACTAATCGATTGTCGGGTTATTTGTATGTGAGTGCCAATTTGTACTTTACTGAAGTTTTTGACATTGTTGGATGTTTAAATGAATTGTTTGTATATAAGGATTCTTCTTTGAGAGGTATGTCTGTTAAAATGAGATTGAAATTTGATAAGTATTGGGAACCCATTGATAAAATGAATATGATGTTAATGTTTGCAGTTGTGTTGGATTCCCAATATAAGTGAAATATGTGAGGTTCTGTTATGCCAATTGTTTTAATCTTGAAGTATCTAAGGTGATTGAACTAATCCAAAAGATCAGAGATGCATTAATTCGTGTTTATGAGGAATATAAACAATATGGGTCAATTAGTGCATCAGTTAGTGTATCATCTTCAAGTCTGACATTTGAAATGGAGGTTGGCCAATCAAGTGTGCAACAAGGAAGTGACCCCTCATCATTGTTTGAGAAACATTTGGAGGACGAAGAATGTAAAGGAGATAAGTCAAAAGTAGAGATGTATTTGGAGGAAGTTCGTGAAAAGATACATGAAAATATGAAGTTTGAAATTTTGGGTTGGTGGAAAACGAATTCTACTAGGTATCCTATCCTTTCTCAAATTGCACGGGATATTTTGACCATTCCAGTATCTACTGTTGCTTCTGAGGTTGCCTTTAGTACCGAAGGTCGTGTCTTAGATCGATTCCGTAGTTCTCTTACTTTAAAACTTGTGGAATGCTTAATTTGTACACAAGATTGGTTAAGAGCTTTTGATGCATCAATACCTGATGTGGAAGAAATTATAGGGGAGTTTGCTGCTCTGAATATTTTGGACCTAGGTATATTTATTCTTATAAATTATGTTTTAATAGTCCACTATGTTTTATTAAATTATGCTAATATAGTACTTGATGTTGCTAGGTCATTCAAGTGGCTCTCATGGGTGAAGTTGAAGTTGTTGTTAGACTGCTACTATTGCAATGGTTCTAGGTTTTTTTTTCTTTTTTTGTTTTTAATTATGTTTAAAGTGAATACAATGGAAACATAGTTTTGATTTGTATTTTTAATTTGGATTCTAATTTGTGTTTCTATTAGCAACTCACTCTCTCATGTCATTTTCAAGGGCTATTTTTTAATTTGAATGTTGGTATACCTGCATTGGTGGCTAATTATCACAGTTTTAAGATGAGGCAATTTCAGTTTAGGCAACCTATCTTCTATGAATTTCAGGTTGGTCACCTGCATTTGGTGAAGCAATATATGGTACTAGTACAAAGGAACAATGTGGCTGCTATGAGGCTTTGAATGAAATCTACATTTAGTAGAGGACTATGACACCAAAAGTTAATCAATCTAGCCCTTTGCTATTAGATTTGGAGGATATTTCAATCTGGGTTTCTTTCCATTCTTATATTTTTTGGTGATTTGCAGTATTTCTTGTGTGAATTACATGACACACATGTTGATTTCCTCTGTGATTTTGTATTGGTTGATAGCTTCCATGTATATCAATATATGAAATTGAGTAACTTTTGGAGCTAGAGAATGTTGCTTTGTCTCTACTAAGTTAACATCTTAAGCATTTCTAACAGCTTGTGTGGTTCCTTTTGTTGCTACTTGGTTGTCGTTTTCATTCTTCTTGTTTTACTTTGATTTCTCTTATTGAATTGGAAGATATAGGGCATGCTTGGAGGTAGTCTAGATAACAAATTTGCCTATTTTGATTGAATGAAGTGCTACACTTATTGTTATGCTATTTGGGGTGGTGCAGAAATTGAAAACTCCATTACAGCTTCCATATTTGGCTTTTAAAGCATTTATTAACTTTGAACTTTTGGTTTCTCTGTTGAAATTATTCTTTGTAAGTGCACAACTGATGTTCTTGGTGTCTTTTAACCATTTTCTTGTTGCATAAAATGAATGTTTTTCATGTGCTTTACTTGGTTAGACAATAGATATTTTTCTTTAGCAAAGGCTACTTGAGAGGAAAGCAATTGGATGCTTGAGGAAAGTGATTTTTCCCTTCATATTCTGGGTTAGACATCATATGGTTTTGTAATGTCTCAAATTGAGTGTCTCAGGGTGTAAAAAAATCCATCTGTGTGATGTTTATATGGAAAACATAGTTTTAGAGTTTACGGTCATTCATAGTTTTAGAGTTTCTACTCTTCTCTTTATTTTGTTGTTACAAATAAGGCTAAATGCGGGGGGCATATTGCAAAAGAATTCCTATAATGGTTACTACCAAAGGATTGAATGGTTTTAACCGATCTGAACCGTTGATCTATGGTTTAATTCGGATCGGTTTTAAAGGGCAATGGATCGATGACGGATTACAAAACTATCAATTCATAGGTAATGGTTTGGTGATGGATTTGGCCCAATTCAATCCAATCCAAACCATGTACCCCCTTATCTACATAGCTGAGATGCCACATGGTCTTTTGCATTTCAAAAATATTTTATGTGGAGCCTATTGTAAATTCTACGGTTAGCAAGTTACAATATTGTTAAACGAATAAAATAAAGATTTCTAATATTAGTAACTCAAAATATGTGGATATGAGGATTTTGCTCAAAAATTTTTTTTATCAAAATGATACTTTTGATGTTATAATCATTTTTGTATACACCCAATGTAAGGTTTTCAATATTTATTAATAGCCCCTAATGTGCATTGAATAATAGATTTGTTAAATTGCTTCAATTATATGAACGTGTTACATGGCTCTCTTTTATTTTTCTCCCATCAACAGCACGAGTGCAAATCATGTTTTTTCAAATCATTATCTCTCTTATTAATATAAATTTTTTTCTTCTAGGAAAAAATGCTCTTTAAAACACCTTTTCAAATATTTGAAATTAGACATAACCGATATAAAAATAAATTGTAAAGAAATAAATTCACGAAAACCACTATGTAGAAAGATGGCCAAAATAAATTTCTAAGATCCATGAGGTGCACCTTCTTAGTTATAACCATTATGCATACACACATACAGAAAAAGAGAGAGAGAGAGAGAGAGATCATGAGAGTAACATTCAAATCTATTTTTAGTCTTTTTTTTCACTGAACTATTCCAAAAATAAAAATCATAAAAATTAATACCAAAGAAGTCCTAAGATTCCCCAAAAGAGAAAATACTAATAATGTGAAGAAAGAAAAAAAATAAATTTTTTAATTTTAATGTTAAAAGAGATGATGTCACCAGCCACCTATCGTGAAGAACTTTGCGGGCTTAATTGAAAAAACTTAATTGAAAAAAGTTAAAAAGTATATTGTGAAGAAAAAGGGTTTTTTAGCGATAAATAAAGATACAGGCAAAACTGTCAAACTTCTCAAAAAACTAATGACCTCTTTTTTTTATTGTCAAATCCACTTAATTGAGGATATAAAAAGTATAAAAATGCCAAGGCAAAGACCTATTTACAAATGTTGAAACCAAAAAAGGCCCATTTAAAAATATTAAAAACTTTATCGAGGTATGTACAATAAACTCAAATAAGAATGCCATCACGTGAGTTGGAATCCTTCTGTTGCCTCACATGTGAGCCCTTTTTTTAGTTGGTTTAAATCTATGTAATCGTGCATTTGGATGTACCCAAATGAGAATTTGGATATTATAATATTCTCATAAAATGTGATTTGGTACTATGTGTTTACAGTAATTTGTCAGTACCCAAGCTTGCAGTTGACCTATAAAAAAAATATTATCAGATAGGTGGTTATTTGTTTAGTTCTTGTATATAGCATTACAACTATGCAAGTATTGAAAATTATATTAGACAAAAAAAAAAGTGAATTTCGCTTATGTCTTGTACAGCCTATAGAATTTCGCTTTGCTGAAATCCATGGCAAATTTTTCCCTTTTCTCATAGGAATTTTTGCCCCTTGATATCTTGATCCTATACATACCCTAAACTATCGACTGCAAAATAAAGTGAAGATTTTAAAAGCATAGGTAATAAGGCAATCATGCAATGTTCCAAAACACACAGGAAAAAAAACACTCAAGATTGACCACATCGATGTTTATTTCGTTGTCAAGCGTTTCACAAAAGATATAGGGGTACGTAACCAGTTTTCAGTGGTACAAGCATGAAGTCGTTCTGTGACATGCTGTCTCCTAAGAAGAAAAAACCCTAGATGGGATAAACCTATGGTTATACCTTGGAAAGGATTATAAATGCCAAATGTACAAGCCAGAATTAAAGATTTTGTTGTGAATTTTATTCAGCTTTCATGTTATTAACCCTAAATATCACATTGGCAAATGCAAATTAACGTGGGGTGACAATGATGTATCAAAGGCATTTCCTGCTGGCTGTTGTATGGTTTAAAAGTTTAATGGTTAGAAGTTGCAAATTAAGGCACCGAAAATGCCACTTTTGGGTGGTGGGAGGAAGAAAGTCAAAATTCAATCATGGTTTCACCATTTACTCCACATGGAAATGCTATGGCACATGTAATTGCAAGAAAAAAACCTTCATTATCTTATTCTTGATGGAAAAAAAATTAAATGTATACATCTGCAATAATATCTAGTTGAACCACTTAATTGATAATATGAGATTTGCAAATTTCCACTGAATTATTGAATTATTTTCAGATGACAAAGGCGCAAATGTCATGTGAAGTATCATGATTCTGTGATTAAACAAGCATATCATGTTAGAGATCATGGTGAAAAAGGTTAATTTTTAGTTTTATAATATATCCATCATCTAAAAGGATGCCTGATCCATACAACATTGAGTATGGATCCTCTATTGTTTCAACCCACAATGATCTTGATGGAACCTATCATTGTCCTCCACATCACCAAGAAGTAGCTTACCATGCACATGGGTAGCTACCCAATGCAAGGTAGGCTGCCCTTGGTGACATGGCATACCATAATAGGTCCACTCATGGCCATTGTGGGGAAAACCCCTCATAGAATCTCAATTCTACAAAATTGCTGCAAAAAACTATATTTTTGTTCTAACAAGGGTGTCCCCATCGTATTTAACCTCAGAGGACTTTTTCCCAAGCACATGAATCCTAAAAATACATTAAATAAGTTAGAGAATGTTGGAAACATGTTTAAATGCCCTTGAAACCTTCCGGTAGATAGAATTCCTTGTAACTCATTTAGGACACATTTGGTAAATGACGCGGAAGAGAAAACACCATGAGTTTCCTCTTTTGCGGAAGTCATTTCCTACCTCCCTTGGTACAAAACCTGGATCCTTAGAATTAAAGGAAACCGCTCCAAATGACGAAGGCACCGGGATTTTAGACGTGGAATACATGGGCTACACCGAATGTTAGACAAAGTTGCAACGATTTCTGGCGAGTTGTCTCCACTTAGTTTCTGCGGTAGTTGGGGTTGCACAAACAATTCCTTAGGCACGTCTCCACAACCACATTTCTATAGAGAAAAGTGACGAGAATTTGGCCACTTTTTCTACAGTAAAAATCTCTACGTTTGTTGCTGATGCAATATTGACCCTCATGACCATGTGTGTAGGGCTCAATTAGATTGAGGATCTTTATTTAGTAATTATATATCATTAGATTGCTAATTTTATTTAATGAGTTATAGTTAGGATTTAGTTTTCTATATTATGTAGTCCTCAAGTTTCATTAGATTTCTTAGGCATTAAGTTATTTTATTATTTATATGGTATTGTAATAAAGAATTATTCATAGTTGATTAATAGAATTTGAATTTTCTCATTGAGGTATGTCATTGTTTATTGTCTCTTGGAGACGTTCGAAGTGTCTTCAGACACTCGATTGCATTTCGGCACTTTTGGTGGTTGTGCTTTGGCACTTCTCGCAAGCTCTAATCCTAAGGCTTGCATTAGATTGGTATCAGAGCCAAACAATCATCGATCGTCATGGCGTAATTACCCCTATTTCGTAGTCAAAGCTGGTCCTCCGATAGAGTGGCGTGATTACCACTATCTTCCCATCTCCATCCATCCCATCCCGTCTCCATCATTCCACTGTCCACCATCAATTCTGAAATCATCCCTGTCCATCATCTTCCACCCTTACCCAAATCAAAATCCGACTTTCCAACCATCATCAATACCCTAGGAAAAAAAAACCCGAAGCCAAAAAAAGGAAAGAAAAATCTTAGCCCAGTCATCCCTGCCCTGTTTCGATGACCAGTCACAATCCCACTCCAAATCCCCTTCCACCATTGTTACCCAATCCCTTTGCCAACCAACAAACCCTTATTGACATCCATCGACCCCCATCGTGAACCCAAATCCCTAGAAGAATCTCAATAACCAACAGATCCCATCTTCATCCAGAACCCTACTGATTCCCAGACCCCTCCATCCCTACATCCAGAATCCAATCCCCTTTCGTCCATTAGTCATAGAAGCCCTATGCTAACGCCGACATCCTTCACAAATCTAGTTCCCATAAAAAAAAGGAAACAACGAAGAAGAAAAAAGAAGAAAGAAGAGAGAAAGGCACACCTAGACTTGTCGTCGCTATTTACCATCTTCGTCGGAAGCTTGTAGTCGCACGCTTACTACCGAAGTGACCGATAGTCACTACCTTCTTCATTGATGACCAAGCTGCTCACCATTACATAGCTATACTCAACCAATATTGCACATCGTCGTCAGACGAAGAGGCCTTGTCAGTTCAGCATCATTGATGGCTAGCCATCACTCCCTGTCCTTGTGGGAGCCATCGCAGCCACAGTCGCCTGCACATCTATTGGCCATGCCATTGTCAAGATCCTCGTGGTCTCAATCTCCACCATTCCTTCACTCTTTCTGTTTAGATGAAAAGAAGAACCGAAGGGAGTTTTGCCTTTTCTTCTTTTGCCAGCATAAAGACCGAGAGTGCCTATTGTTACATGTGCCTCTTGCTACACGTGCCACACTAAGAAATTGTTGGCTTGAATTAAATTTGGGTCAATATCAAGTCGGCCACATAGTTTGACCCAATTGTTTTTCAAAGCCCTCATAGAAAGTCCAATAACAACAAGCTTGCCTACATTAAAATAGTTTGCATATCACTACCTCGTCAAAGCACAGCCAAATAGTAGATTTGACCAAATCAAAGGCCATAAATTGTTTTTGTGATCGTGAGCACACTTGCAGCAAATTTCCACACCATCTTCGCCAGTATCTTCGTGGGGAGTAGATCTACAACATCAAGTCTGTATAAATTTAAATTGTGCTATCTATATCCATGGAAGAATTTTTCATTGCTGTTGTTGAGTTATTCGCTCAAGTTAATCTCCACTCTTATAAGGATGGAAACCTAGCATATCAATGCTGAACATGTGCTTGACACTAGTTACTACTTACTAAAATCTCCAATTCAAGAGAAGTTTACATTGCAATCTAAAGTTGATCCAATTGCCAATGAAGACATAAAAAAGGATCAATCCACCAAAAAATTACCTACAAAACTCAATTTGATAGAAACATCAGATGAAGTTAAAGTCATTCAACTGGAAAAGAAATCACTTGCTTATATGCGTCCACAAGATGATCTATCCATTGAAATTTATCATATTGACTTAGCTTTGGAGATGAAGAATGGCTAGACAACGATTGTGATTTTATGGTGCGAATTTCATATGTGATGTATCAAATGGTTCAATCATACGTCGTCGACACATACTTTATCTGTCAAATCAAAGGATGCGTCATACGCGGAGTTTTCAAAATGTGTGTACCAGACCAAACTCAGCCAGTGGATCGAAAGTTTGTCTGATTGATATTTGACTCACATGGACATTTACCGAACTTGAGGTTGAGTTTTTTCCAAGTCGGGAAAAATAATGCAGTATTGACCTCATTGCCACATGTGTGGCCTTAATTAGATTAAGGAATTTTATTTAATAATTATATATCATTAGATAGCTAATTCTATTTAATGAGTTGTAATTAAGATCTAATTTCCTATGTTATGTAGTCTCCTAGTTTTATTAGATTTCTTAGGCCCCAAGTTATTTTACTATTTATATGGCATTGTAATGAAGAATTATTCAGAGTTGCTTAATAGAAATTGGGTTTTTCCATTGGGGTGCATTCTTATTTATTGTCTCTTGGAGATGTTTGAAGTGTCTTCGGATACCCGATTGTGTTTCGACACTTTCGACGATTGTGCTTCGGCACTTCTCACAAACTCTAATCTTAGAACTTGCATTAGTTGCATATGCTTTTTACATGAAAAGGCACAAAAATGAGCTGAAATTCTTATGATTCTATGGAAAAGCATTTCTAATGGAGGTAAAAAATGATGTTCCATGGAAAAGGAAAATCCATATAACCATTTTTCCGACTATCTATTCTTTTTCAAGTGTGAAGATTTAGGAAGCATAGACACTTGTATGGAGTCCCCCATGGCTGTGTCAAACACGTGCTGGACATGCACAAGGCCGGACTCTGTCTGAAATGCCAAACATGTATCCTTTTTTTTTTTAATTTTTTAATTGTGGACACAGTTCGGACATAAGGTGGACATGCTGGGGACACATTGAGGACAGTATGGCTAAAAGTATAATAAAAATGGGGTAAGAGGGTCAACTAATGTCCTTGGGTTAAAATTAGAAAAAAAAGACATAAGGGACTAAAAGAAAATTTTGTTAACTTAAAACTCAAGATGAAATGGTGTAACCCTTTTATCCACTGCCCTAACCTTTTCACTCTCCACCATTTGAAAAAAAAGAAAAAAAAATTGTGCGCATGCTTCTGGTAGAAGAAAAATGATAGAAAACATTGGGCACCATGTGACCTATGTCTGGAAGAAGAAGAAGAAGAAAAAGAGGAAGATGTGTGTCCGCTCGTCCACACATCTACTGTAAGAAGAAAAGGTACTTACTACTGTTGTTTTGTTTGGTTTTTTTTTCTTTTTTTCCAGAGTTGCTGCGCTGTCCCCTGACTTGAATTGTTACATATTCATAATTTATTTTTCATTGTTTTTTACCTTGCTGTTGTTTTTTTTTTCCCATGTAATTTGAGTTGTCCCTGCTGTCCCCTTATTTAACCATTTTTTAATTTTATGATTATATGTAAAAAAATATATGTTTATTATATACTATATCTGTATCCTACTTTTTTAAAATTTGTCGTATCGCCGTGTCTGTATTGTGTCGTGTCGTATCCATGTCCGTGCTTCTTAGGTGAAGATTCTAATGGTTTATTCATATTAGAAAGAAAATTCCCAAAGGGTTTATCTAAAAACAAATATCTAGAGAACGGTTCCTTACCTTAGTGGTAAGGAGTGCCTATTTTCATTAGGGGGTCTAAGGTTCAAACTCGGTCCGTCCCTCTTTCCATATGTGAATTTTTATTACCTCACATGTACAGATTGTATCTTGTCTCCTTATGTGTGTAAGTTTCTATTATCCCACATGTATGAGTTGTATCTAGTCCTCACATGTGTGAGTTTCCATTATCTTGCATGTGTGCCTTGTGTCTGTTTTCTCACATGTGCATGTCCCTATTATCTGCATGTGTGAGTTATCTGTGTTCTCATTTGTTTGAGTGTGAGTTGTGTTTGTATCCGCATCCCAACCCTTCAGTTGAGTTACCCAAAAACAAAGAATAAATATCCAACGCCAAGGAGTGAATAGATGACAATAAAAAGAGGGCTCACATAAATCCTACTACTAACACTACAGTTTGTGCACAACCTCATTTAGGCTATCCGCTGACTCTTTCATCAAGTTCGATTGAATTCTGGGTCTAGTTTGTGTAACAAAAGGATTTCGTGCTCTATGGGCTTGTATTTCCATAGTAAAAAGAAATCCTATATTTCAAAGACCTCCATAGAAAATCGAAGTCCTTTCCATCCAGAAAAATCATTTCATCTTTTGCCTTTTTCGCAAAGAACATGTGTTGCAACAACATATGGAACAATGGATTGCATAGAAAAAAACAAGAATAATTTTCCTCTGTATTGAGTAATCTTCCCATTGCACAAACCTTAGTACACGTTTTTGACTTTCTGTAGATGGCAATAGACTTGTCGAAGCAGTTACTAGAAGTGCTAATTAACAAAGGAAAACCAGTTACTAGGAGCACCAATTAACAAGGGAAAACCAGTTACTAGGACCACCAATTAACAAATTAAAGGAAACCCAGTTACTAGGAGCACCAATTAACAAAGGAAAAGAATAAAAATCCTGAATCCAATCCCAAACCAAGCAACTCTGGCAATGTTTATTATTGGGTTCTATTTTCAGCAAAAGAGGCTAAAAAATAAAGAATTAAAGGTAAAGATCGAAAGGGTCTTTAAGATCGTGTCCTCCAGCCCTGGTTCATCAAATCAGACTCTATAAAAGTGAGGTCCAGTACTTGTCCCTATCTTAGATATTCACTTTACACCTCTTCAATTTTGCTTCCATAAAAACCCTTCCACTCAACTCTTAGAAACTCATTACGAAGAAGGAAAAGGGCCATAAAACTGCAAATTTAAATTCAAGTATCCAAAAGACAAAAGGAAGCTCCATCATCAATTATCAACTCGATTCTTTCTTTTACATGAGAAAAGGGATTGTGCATGTGACTGGATACCCAGTACTCTTGTCATCTAGCATCCCTATATTCCTCTTCCAACGGAGCAGTTCATTTCCCCATGGATACTAGCCCTCTTTGCTTGGAAAAAAAAGAACTTATTTTTTTTTAACTTTCTTTATTTTCTAGCTATATTTTATTTAAATTCTAGAAAAGATATTTCTTTTAATGAAAAAAAAGGTATCATCTGCTTGAATGGTTCTCTTCAAAATCTCCAACCTAATCTAGGGTAAGGATTGGATCTGAATATAATTGGCACCAATGACTGTGTTTTAAACCAATTAGCAACATAAGAACAGGATATGCATCCACATGATATATCAACATAATCTTCATCAATTGTCAATACCAGTGATCAAACAAACTCTATTATACATATATAGATACACTGACAAAAGAAAATGAATATATCCACCCAAAAAAATGGTTTATAACAACCTATTTCATGCAAAATATGTTTAAAAACCTTTAAAATTGAAATTCAAATACCTTTTCTAAATTTTCAATAAATTAATTTTTCATACAATTTTTTCCCTTTAAACAGACTAAAAAAAACCAATTTGAACCTGCAGCGATTACATCGGTAATGGACCTGCCCTTAATCGTGAGATTCTGAAACCACGTTCAAATAATCATGATCAATCAATCATCAGTTTTTTATAGACAGTTAGTGGTGGGCATCTTCAACATCCAATCTGTTCAAAATCACTTTCCCATAATATTTCGTCTCTAAGAAAGCACTTGCTTAGATTCAAGTTGTTCCATACATCAGATATCTGATTACTTCTTGAAACACGATCACAATCTCAAACATGATCAATTCAACGGTGAAAATTACTCCGATTGAATTTATATCTTTAGGGTTGGCTAAAACAAGGTGGGACTTTAATTTTTAGCGGACTGGATTCTATAACAAGATCCCAATGATGGATCTACAGAGATGAATTGTCAAGAAGATTCATCTAATTCAAACTTGTTCTCAAGAAACCAAAAAATGTAAAGCTGTAACACTAATTGGGGTGCGAGGAAACGTTGCACGTACCTTGTAACGCGTGACGAAACATCTGATGATGAAGAGAAAGGACGGCTCGGATGGGAGATTCCAAAGGGATCGCACGATCCAGAATCGTCCACGCCCTCTCTATTCAAAGAGGAATTGGGCACAAACAAGGGGATCAATGCGATCCCTTTGGAATCCTCCACCCGCTGCACGAACGGAAAAACCTCCTCATGGTTTCATAAAACCGCTTTTCGGGTGCTACGAACCGTTTCGGATGGGTTTTATGAGGGCGGGTGGGGGAACGGAACGGAACGGGCGGCGTCACGTTACGTTACATTAAGAAGAGTCGGCAATATCTTCTCCGATATCTTCCCAAATCCCAACCATAACCGCTTCAGAAGCGGGAAGTGGAGAATGATACATAAGAAGAGAGAGAGAGAGAAGAGGGCGTTGGTAAAAGAATCACGTTTCGTGAAATGACCAATTTACCCTTGAATGTGCAAATTGGAACATGGATAAAAGGGGTCTTGCCTTGGTGGAGTTTTCTTTCACGTTTGTGTTGTTTTTGTTGAAATGCATCCTCTAGGGTATCTACTCTTTTAGAGATTTTTTTTTCCTTGACACCACTTTTTATTAGAGGTGTTTTCTTTATGCTTATAAAAAATTGCATTGCTTTTTAATCTCTTCTATCTTCTATCTTGGGAAAGTGCATTTATCAAATAATGAAATAAATCTTTCTGTAAAGAAAATGTCTAGTTTTTACTATATTCTTTCTTTGTCCCCTCTACTTTTAGAGATGGCAACGGGGCGGGTTTGATACGGCGGGGTAAACCTAAATTTACGTTGTCTTAAATTTATCTCATCCAAACCTGTCTCACCCCGTATTGGTCACTGATTGTAATATAAAACCAATCCCATTTGAGTCGATCAAATCAAATTTAAAGCTTAAGACTTTTAAAATATATAAAAATAGATGAGAATATGTGTAGTAGAGTATGAACATGCCACATTATCTTCTTATATACCTCATGTTAAGGCCTAAAACCGCATATACCAGATAAGTTTGTCTATTAGTTTAGTACTAAGAATATAACTGTTATATATCGAGAGTGGGGCAAATTGAGTCAACAAAATTCAAACTCGCCCCGCATAAAAAAAAATACTACCAAACCCACTCCTAATAAGGGCGAGGCAGGGTGGATCCTATTTATACCCGATCCATTACCATCCCTATCTACTTCAATTAAAATTTTTTTTGAAGCAAATATATCCAACGAAACAATGAAATAGTGGGCTAAAAAAAGACTCCGACTAATTTTCCTCTCTATTATGAAATTTATCATTGTCCCAACACACCAGAGTAAAAAACTGGATGTTTCGCTTGTGGCTCTACAATAGAGCCCAACCTAAAATTGAGGGCTCAGGTTAGGTTATTTTGGGAATTGACATTTTATACCAATATAACAAATTGATTAGGCTTTGGGTTGAATCCATTCTCACTATCAACGGCGGATAAAATGCTTAGACTTCTTTCATTACACTATGTGTTGATCGTGCAACCAGTTGTGTTCATTAGGTAGGGTGGCATAGACTCATAGTGTACTGAAATTTGATAAAAATGTCACATGCTGTCAATAGATAACGTGTACCATGACGCCTACCTTTCCTTCAGTCAACATTACCGACCAATTTAACACCTTACAGCCCTATGGATATAGGGTATTTACTATTATATTAGTCAAGTGATCTCCTATCAAGTCAGAAATGAGTTGAGTGGAACTTTTTGATGTTTGATGATTGGGTTGGGAAATGTGAATTTAATGAATTTAGAAGTTGAGGACTGCTCCTTTTCCTAGTTGTAAAGAGTGGTAGTTTTTATTCGGCTATCGGGGTTCTAAATCTTATAGCCCTCTTTTTTTTCTTTTTTTTGTATAGGTTGCCTTTCTATTTATGTGGGCTTTTTTTTGGGTGTATCTGTCTTTCTTTGGGTCTCAGCACCCTTAGTTGGGTTACCAAAAAAATAAACTTAGAAGTTCAGATGGTCAACCTAAACACTTAACTAATAAATTAAGCCTAAATTCAATCATGACAGCTTCAATGATCAAGTAGCACTAAAGTAAAGTTTCACCGGTAGGAATCTACACAAGGAATGGTATGAGATCTTTAATCCCCACCTTTCCAAAAGAGGAACTCCTTGAATTATTTTTGCATACCGAAAATCCTGCACGACTTCTTTGCAGGATTTATTGGAGAAAATTCCTATTAAAGTATATACAGAGTTATATTAAAGCTTAAAAATAATCTTAACCCTGCCCTCTTAAAATGATGGGTCATTTTAGTCACTTCCACGATGGAAAATGCCACATGTGAAGCCCATTTCCTTTCTCTTTCAAGGGTCGCTCTCAATGTCTAAACGTCCCATTTCTTCCCCAACAGCACGGCCCAACATAACTGGAATATTGTAACCGCTTTAAAGATCATGTCCATGAGATTACCAAAAATATCCCTTTAGTACTGTAAAATAACAAATCAAGCCAGATGCACTACATCGATGACAACATCTGCTTAATGATGTTGAATTACCTGGCACTGAATAGAAAGCTAGGGGTCCTGTTTGGGTTGCTGGAACTCCATTGCCCGTACTTAATTTCCCAGTAGATTTAATCATATCTTACTTTGTTTACTTATAATTAATTATGAAAAAGAATGAAAGAATTTGGATTTGCTAGTGCTTGCCCATGTGTAGCAAATGGCATGCCAAAAAAAGAAATTCGTGGGACATGCCAGCGGGTAGTTGCATTTATAACTAATAATTCATTCGACTTGTTTGTACAAATAGAGAAAAAAAAATTTTTCTTTGTCATAAATTTTTCTGATTGTACAAATACACCCTAAGCTGACTCTACACTATGGAAAATGACTTAAATAATGACAATGACACGTGATCAATTCAAAATGAGGCCCTCTATGATAAGATTGAGATTTTGGACACTATTGATTGAGGAAAATCAGACTATAGACTGGCCACAAGTTTGTAACTTGCAAGCCCTGTGCCGACGATTGAATTAGTCAGCAAGAAATGAATATGACTACTATCATGTTAGATGTCCTTTTATTCCATGAAAACTGACAGTGAGGGTATGTCCATATAATTTGTAATATTTTGGAGGCACAGCGTTTTCCCTATTCCATGGATATATATCTTGAGATTTATGTTAGGATCCTTTTGTTTGCATCCATTCTCGATATGTAAATGATGCATGTGACTAATACAATATGATTATGTTTGTTTGTGCTCAAACCAGTAATGATATGTAAATGAGGTGGAACACTATTATAATGCACTTTTTGTTCAAAAGAAGCACCTATATGGGTTCGACCATAGACATTGTGAACCTCTGAAGATCTTATGTATGTAATTCTATCTATTCAGGTAAAAATGGTGCTTCCTAACAAAAAGGGTATGTGTTACATGCGTGTAAAATTTTTATGTGCAACAGCATTATTAATTGTCTAAATGACATTTTTTACACCAAATTTGTTTCATACAAATGATCCCTTAATAGAGTTTATGCATTAATCAAAGAGTTTAGAAAGGTGAGTGAACAACCCCAACAAAGCTTTATAATCCTTTTTTTTACAGAAGATAGGGAAAAATGCATGTCTCACTTGTAGAATAGCTTTATTGTAGAATACCTTGGTTAGTTTGGCATCATGTGGGTTAATTTAAAAAGGCTGACTCTTTAGGAGTAGAATTTTTTACCATTCAAGCACAAACTCATCGACAACAAAATGCTAAATCCCCTTTTAACATCTAATCGACCATATTTACTAAAAACATCTAATTAACCCTATGACCTCCTCACCACTCACTGTTCTTTGTCAAAGGTTTTTTTACTAAAGTTATCAAAGTGCCTCACTAGTTTTTTTTTTCTTTTTTTTTCGGTATCCCAGCTATAGGGGCTAGTGCCCCACTCTCAGGTTAGGAAAATAGACTTCAAAGATGTAGAATAGGCCCTTGGATGAGGATAGCGGATAGACCTCATGTGAGGTAACACAAAGCCCTCTTGTGAGGAAAAGATGCATAGCCAAATTTGAACAATGGCCGGATTGGTAAGAACTCCCACCTCTTGTTAGTGAGGTTAGAACCGTTCTTAAAGTATCTCATAGTTGCAAGATGTTCATTATCCATACATTTAAGAGAACAAGAATAGCTGGCGATCAAATATGTACTCTTGATGGGTAGACAAAGAACACTTACTCCATGTAAGAAAATGATGTTTAATCCTTAGGTTTATCCATTATGAAGATTAATTAGCCATCACTTGTTAGTCTTCCTATGAATACAACACTGTACATGGGTTTACAAAAAAGTGAATTAATACGCACTTATGCCTTATCTCCTAAATTACGACTTGTTCAAATATAGAAACAACTCAAATAAATGGATGACATGTCAGTTTTATCTCACCAGTCACATCTCCACTTGAAACATTGGATTCTTATGGGTGGACATCAACAGTGGAAAAATTATAGACTTTAAGAACCTATCTTAATTTATATATATGCCTTATAATGCCTACTTTACTTGCACGAAATTTTCTCATCCTCCAAAATAACAATCTCTTTTTATTTCTCTTCAAGTTTATCGCTTGTGATACTAAACCTAGACAAATATAGATACGAGTTAGAGATTTGATACGAATTTTCTTTTATTACTTTTAAGGCTTTAATAATATATTTTACACATAATCCCAATGAAGAAAACTTTTAAATAACCTCACATATTGCCATCCAGGGTGGGAGAGAAACTTAGGTGACTTTTAAGTAATTTATGTAAAATAAATGTTAAATAAGTGAAAAAGGAAATGGTCACATTAAGAAGAAGTATACTTTATGATAGACTATATTTGTTTTTGTTTTCATGGGGTAACGTAATTAAGTGAGATGAAAAGTTAATAACTAGTAAAGTAACTAATTTAGTTATATTTACTAAAAAAGACAAAGTTAGTTGTGTATTATGAAATAATATTTTTTGAAGGCTGAAAAAATAAAAAAATTGGCACCTAGGACTTTACTTTTCCGCTTGTTATGACCAATCCAATGTAGGTAAAGTTAAAAATTCACCTTTGGATTACTTTCCTATAATTTTTACTTTACCTAGCTCCCTGCAGGAATATATATGCCTTGCCACTAGTGATAGGTTTCATCAATAGGAAGAGGCATTTTCAACATGTCTTTGACCGGAACATATTCTCCTCCAAGCACTGTGATGTAGGAGCTTTTATCAATTACAGTAAAAAAGAAGGGTCCAAAAGGCGGGACCCTTGCCTGAATTACATAGCTTTCTCACTATTTTGGTTCTACGAAATGGTAATTTGATGGCAAAATGCTTATTTCCAATGGACGGATATCTGGCCTGCCTGCACCCATATCCGAAGTCAATGATGGTGCATGCAGATTGCGTGATGGGGGGGCCGGAATGGCCAATCCTGGACAGAGTTCTAGGGGTCCAAACCCCTATTTTGAACCTTGTTGGCCCAGGTGCAACTTGAGCTTGGCCAAGCCTAAACCCACATGACCAACCACAAGTCTAATCAGGGTCGGGTGTGTCCAGGTTTTGGTCGGGCTTGGGTTAAATCTAGAAGAAATGAAACTCGGGTCGAGTTCAAGTCTGGGATTTAGATTCAACCTAGGTACCTGAGTTACCTATAAAAATATGTATATACTTAACTTGTGTAATACAGAGTGATAGATGTGACATACATTTTCTCGTGTAATACATAGTGATAGATGTGACATATACATTATCTAAGTTTTACACCGTAAACACCAAACCAAATCCAAAAATTTGGGCACCAAAACCCAATTCAATCCAAACTGCATTCACATAGGCTTTAGTCGGAGATGTCTGGTTTCAATAAGTTGGGTTTCAGTTTGGGCTTGCCAGTAGCTACATGCAATTTGAGTTTGTTTTCAGTCGAGCCAGTACCAAACCAACTACTCTTTGTTTTCGGTCGAGCCAGTACCAGACCGACCACTCAATTTGAACATTTACCTCGTTCTTAGAATCTAGGCTTGTTCGAAGACTGAAAGTATTGAGTTAACCTTCTTTAAGAGAAATATAAGTAGAAATTTCTAGTTTCTTACGACTGAGACATTAGAATAGTAATATTATTAATAATGCAATTGTACTTTTATATCCCAACATAATTAAGACAAAGCGTTGATGATCATGCAAGTGTACTTTTATATAAACCAAGTCCACATGCAGCTATGGATCCTGTGATTGAGACATGACCGCATCAAAAATAATTGGGTTTAGATCTGCATTAGACTGGACCCTTCCCAAGCCCGACCCAATGCAGATATGCTTGTTGGCCCATATGCTTTTATAATGTTTCATAATCACAAATCATCTGGAAGTGATCCATTAGACCCACCATCTACAAAAGTGACTTGACACTGGTAGGTAAGCTGAGAGTGAATCCATTTTGATCTGACCTACAAATTTCGCCTGATAATGTTGTCATTGTCTAGGGTGCATTGCTTTTGAAAGTGATTGAGAATTGTAGCTTTTTCCAAGAAGTGTTTATTACTTTGCAAATTCAAGTGTGATTTACTTGCATACAGTATCTCCATTACCATGATCTAAATTGTGTACAGTTTTCAAGGAAAGGCATTGTAAGTAGAGGGGATAACAGACTCTCTCTATTAAAAGAAAACTCTTGATAGTTTAGAAAGCTATAGAAAAGCCATTTATCAAAGACTAATTTGGCAGTTCTAATCATTTGATCAAAGGTACAAATACTGACAATTAACTGATTTCTACTTTGATCATTAATGTAGAACTTTTGAATTTGAGAGCTAAAAAGCTTATGTGATATACCCTTGAAAGATGGTTATTGTACACTTTATACATTTTTTTTTCTTTTTGGGATTTATCAGTGTGCTTTGATGTTAGGAATTTTCTAACGTGGCAAGTTGCACAATGGTAAGTTATAGTTACTCTCTTGACCCTTTTAAAAGAATGTGGGGCAGTGCATTGACTTTCCATCTTATTCTCCTTTATTCTTTGCCAATATCTTATCTATTTATATAAAATCTCACTGTTCTAACAATTGTGACTACGTGATTAAATTGTTGGATATTGTTCACAAACCATTTCTTTTAAGCCCTCCAAGGGCAAGATCTCTAAAACGATCTGGATGTTAGATTTGTCTCCACCAAAGATCAAATTGCACACATTTTCACAAAGGGTCTCTCCAAATAAAGGTTTCACAATCTCCAACTCAAGCTTTCCGTTCATGCCTGACTCATCAGCTTGAGAGGGTGTATAAGCCCACCCGTACATCAGGACCACAAGAGATCCATCACACATAATCTTCCTCCTACAATATCTGCTTCAAGGATTGATTCATTACAACAAGAACACATACCCAATATCTGAGTCACTACTCCTACAAGATGGTTTCAAGGATGTTACCTTTGACCAAAGCCAACTCATTCAAAGGTTCTCAGTATCTATAGTAGCAATGAAAAAGATTTGTTACAACAATGATACTCTTATATTCCCCATGAAATCAACATGTAATATATTCTGTAAAATTTGTGCAAATCAATATAAATACATCAAGATCCTGTACTCTATAATCGCGCTGAGACAGAGATTCAATCATTACACTTACTGTTTTATAAAATCAATGCTCCATCCACAGTGAGGTCTAATATAATTTGATTGACCCAGTATCAAATACGGGCAACCAATTGAAACCTGATGATATGTTCGATGTGATGAGGATTCTAAGTCCAGCATCAGATATGGACTATTAAATTTTATTTTTTTGGCAATGTTGGGCTGTGGGTAATGAGTGCTACTTAAACTTAAAGCATGTTTGTGAAACTAAAGTGCTTGCAATTATATATAAACGGCGTGCCATGAGCGATACCCACCCATTGATTAGCATCCACCTCAAATTGCATTGATGAATTTATTATTCTTGCTTGGTTAGTTCTTGGTAAAGATTGAACTTATAAAATGGTTAAACTCTGGGACCCATAAAATGCAAGGTTTAAATCATCTAATTTGATTGACATGCATTAAAATGGAAACTTAAAAAAGGTAATTAAAGAATCCTCAAAAAATTTGTTAAAAATTCACAAATTCCCATCGTACAATCCAGCAAAAAAAAAGTAATGGAGACAAGAAAGAAGTTTTTTCTTCCCCACTTTTGTCCAAAATTCTCCCACATCAATTTTTTCTTTTTACCTTTTTCTTTTTTCCAAATACTTGCCAAACAAACCAAGGTGGGAAAATCTGAAAAGGAGTGTGGGACCCGTGGAAGAAAGAATTCTAGGGTTGTAAAAGCTAGTGAAAGTTGAATGAAGAAAAAGCCTGGCGAGGTTTGCTATTTCAGAGCAGGTGGCATTTTCAAAGAGGCCCACACGTGCCAAATCTATGGAAACATATTGTCGTAAGCAAATCTTCATCAGATCGTGCGTGTCCCCACATGTAGGGGCTTGCTTTCTCTAATATAGCTGTTGACAGTTTTTCAGCTGTAGACAAAATATGAGGACACGGGATGGTTTTTCTTCAGTTCTTCCCCCGTGAGTACTCACACATCCACCCTTCTGCATACTCACTAAAGTCTCTCACTATTAGCGCTATAGTCCAAGATACCTAGTTGTTGTTACAAGAGGGAGGTGCTTCTCAACTCGATTCGCAAATGTCAAAAGATCATTTCACAATACCCTCTTCTTATTTTTTTACTCTAAAATTTACATGATGCATTACCATAAGAGAAACGAAAGATAATATTTATAGCCAAAAATAAAAGCAAAAGCTACAAGAATAGATCATTCATTCCTATGTACACAAATGCACTGAATTGATTTTATCAAAAGGTTGGGATGCACAAGATCACCATTTTCAGATATCATCATCACCATAACCTTATCCGAACTATATCAACATTTTTATATATATAAGGAAATTTAAAAAAGGAATAAAACTCTTCCCCCATTTTCAAATAAGTACAAGAAAATCAAATATTTCAAAAGGATACAAAAGTTTTTTTATTTTTTAATCAAAGTATGCACAATAAATTTTTTTATTATAAAAAGAACCTAGTTAATGAAAATTTTATTGCTTTTTCCCTAGTAAATGAAGTTCCATTGTTTCAGAAAAAAAATTATAAAATGTTAAAAATAGCCTTATATCATTTTTCAAAATTTTTCTTTAATAAATAATTTAAGAGAAAATAATTTTTAATTTAAGAGAAAAATTATAAAATTCTAACCTAAATGACTTAGTATGGACCACTTCAGCTACCTTTATACATGGATGGTATAAAAACAAAAAAGATTTTATATGAATTCCAAATAATTTAAACACTGACTTCATAATATTTATGATCATCAAAATCAAAGCGATCTGTTTTGGGGGAAAAAGGTTAAGAAAAGGCAGAAATCTACCATAGGAGACGATGATTTTTTTCATCTAAAAAACTATTATGGATACAACTTGATTGAAAGAATTGTGAAAGATTATTTATATACTTTTTTGTAAATTTTCTTATAAATTAATATACATATATACATACATACATACATACATATATGTGAAAGTTTATCCCAACTGGGATTTCTAGGTTATTGTTCAAATTATATGCAGCAGTAGAATAAAAGAACTAGCAAATAAATTAATCACACGCCACAAGAACAAGATATATGATTTTAACATGGAAAACCCTGCATGTGGAAAAATTACGATTCCTACTCAAACCAAAAACGAAATACTATGAATCAAGTAGTTGCAAGAATTGTTCACAATCCTTTCTCGATCCTCACGACCTAAGGATTGTAGTTTTTTATTCACAACTTCACGTTGCAACGACTTCGCACCATTCACTGCTATATGCAATTGATTCAATCACCTTGAAAACAATAAGATGCCTTTGTACTTGATCAAATTACCTTGAAACCGTAAGGCTTACAATCTTCTACGAAAGAAAATGATCTTCTATAAGAGAGTAGCATATATATTCACTAACACTCAGATTCAGCACAGTCTCTCTTATAGATGCTATAGAGAAGTAATTTATCTCCAATGTGTATTCTCAATTTCAGAATAGGAGATGGTTTCCTTAGGGTTGAGAGAAATACCTTTTAAATAACCCATAATTCATACCTTAGAATTAAGTATTGTGTAGAACGCAAAATAGCAGTCTTGGCACAAAAAGTAAATAATTTCACATTAGGAAAGTTGGTTTCTATTCGACCTTTGCTCGAGCGCGTGAATAAAACATCCAGTCATTTACAAGTCAATGTAATTCCAATCATGCCTGCTTGAGCTCGTAAAGCCTCAACTTTAGCGAGTAAACTTTTGTCTAGCAACTTGAAATTCTAGACCCATATGTTCGAGCACCTTTCTCTGATTTTTTCACTTTAGCTTTTTCTCCAACCTATAAATTAGCCAACACTCAAAACCTTACTAATATGTGTATTGTAAAAAGGGTGTGTGCCATAACCCCACCCAACGTATCCAAAAATCTTATAGGATTCGGGGTCGCACGGCTTTAAAACGCATTATGTTGAGTTAATATGATATTTAATTTATAAGACCAAGGTCAGGACTTGGATATTTTCAATATGAGACTTAGCGCAGTTGAAGCCTCATAGGAAACAAGCAAGCTAGCAAGCAATACCGGCAAGCCTGGTAGGTGGGATCTCGCTGTGTGGATCCTAGTGCACCATACCTGACTACATTACTAGTCAGGTCCAACCCATGGACCCCAACCTAACCTGAATATCAAATGGGCCGAAAAGAGACTTTGCATCCTTATCTTTGAGATCTCATTTGAAACATTATAACTCCCTAAAAAGATATTTGGATATTTCATACCAGCATTACTTTCCATGTGGCCCTATTTGTTTAGAGATATTTTTCACAAAAACTGCAGTCTCAGAGAGTTCTATCATTTGAAAAATCATGTCACCTAAGCATTTAGAAATCTGCATTTAGATTCTCCAGTTCTAAAATTAATCAGCTTTATAAATGCTAGATAGTACCAAGCATTTTGACTTATTTGTAACAACATTTGGAGAATTTCAAATTCTCCCCCACCAAGAATTGTCAGATTATTGCGAACAAACAGGCCCAAGTGAAAAGGCTGACCTCCTTCTGTCATCACTAACGGAAGCTTCTACCACTCGCTTCAATTGCTAAATAGAAGTGAAACAACAAGCCATTCACAACTAAAGTGAGAATATTTGGATATTATGCTTTCTAAATTTTCATCATCTAATCTCAACCAGGGACTTTTAAGAGCCCAAAGATTCTTTCAACTAACATAAAAATCAATAACAATAACGACGGTGAGAAGCTTAGCACCACCAATATGTATAATGTGAAATGTGAAGTGACAACTGAAAACAACTGTAAGCTTTCAATTGTTTCCTGCTGTGGAAAAGGACTCTTCCATTGGGAATAGTCTTCTGCTGTAAAAGATTTTAGTTGATTTGGGTACTCTTCCTTTATTCTCTCTTTCTTGTAGAAATGCCACAAAATATACATGAAATTCAAAAAAATAAATTAATTTTGTTTTTTTAATAATAAATGTAAGTTTCGATTAATAATAAATGTAAGTTTCAATAAAAAAAACAACAGAAATGCCAAAATAATAAAAATAAAAGATACTTGAGAAAGCTTTTTTTTTTTTTTTTTGTATTAATTGCTATTGGGCTAGAGCATAACTCATAGCTCAAGAAGGGTCTCTTATTGCAGTAGTAAAAGGTGTCAATTATTACCAGAGAATCCTAAGTTTTAACCCGAAGTGCGCTACCTCTTCCTGCTTGTGCAGGCTCCATCTCCACTTGTGAGGGCCTTTTTTCACGTGTGTGGGCTCATTTTCCACATGAAGTGGGCTTTCATTCCGTGTATGGGCTCTCACTGGGGTCCTAGTCCCCTTGACTTGGTTCAAAAAGAAAAAGCTCAACTCTAGCCTGCTAGCTTAAAAGCCATGGTTGTAGGCAATGGGCTGACTGGGCAAGGCCCAATCTATTCAAGGCCAGAATATTTGCGATCAAGTTTAATTTTCATACTTGCATACAGATCATGGGCCCTATATATATAGGCCTTGGCCAAGCTCTTTAGTGAAATATATGTCCCACCTGAGTTGTATTTGTTAGATGGGCCATCTAGAAAGGTGTTTAGGCCATCACGCACCAATGTAAGCCCAATTTTGGCATTCAGTCACACTCACATAGTAGCTGCCCAAATAATATGCTTGGTAGTTCAACATATACCTTTTCTTACAATCGGTAACGTACCCAAACGTCCCTATGATCAGAGTGAAATGCTGATTGATTTAGTCCCGGTTATTATTATTATTATTTTTATGACCTAGGGTATCTCTCACGAGCCCAACTTTAAGATCTTAGGCTTTTGGTCCGGAGGTTATCCAATTTTGACGAGCAAAGACTAATTCCTAGGGGATAATACATGGCCGCACACATAGTACGATGATAATGCAAGGAGTGGGAGTGTCAAAAAAAAAAAAAAATAGTCCCAATTATATACCTACTAGTTTAGCTGACATGAATAAGTACATTAAATTCATGATTTTCTTTTTATTTTTTGGCACACATGTGCTTGCCATAAAGGACAGTGGAATGGTTTGATCCACAAACGCCATGACTAATCAGGGCCATTCAGATTGATCCTTCAGTAGTTCATTTGATGGCCAGCCACTGGACTGTGGAGATCACTCTACGAGTTCAATTTTGGGTTTCTTAGTGCTCCAGGTTCTGCCCATATTCTTTGGCCTGAGTCTTAGGCCCAGGGTCTTTTGCCGAGGCCTGATAATCTGTCCTGCAATCAATTTCTGCCTACGGCCCTTTTTGATGGTCCACAAAGATGGCCAACTATCAGTTTACTTATAAACCTACTTTGTTTTCTTTTAGTTTAGCCAAGAAAAAAATCTGTTTATTTTTTTTATTTTATGACCTAGGATATGACCTTTGGCCTCTGGCCTGGGGTTACCTGATAAATGGCCTCACACATATTCCTGGATAGCACAAGGGGCATGACTCAAACTTGAGACATTAACAAACGCAAGGCTAAAACTAGCTAAGCCACCGCCTTGACGGCCTCAGACCAAACTCATAATTGGTTATAGGACAAATTGAGGCAAGTTTAATGTTGATGAATTTTGAGACCAAGATTATGCCCACTTTATCCATCCTCCTAATGCTTAATTACCTTGATTTGTAAGACATTGAGGTAAAGGTAGCAAACTGGACAGGTTGGATCAAAATGGGTCAGGTGAGAAAAGGTTTTTGTGGGTTAAGGGTCAACCCCATCCTAGCAGTTTGTTGGATGGGTCAGACAACCCATCCTGCACCTGAATCGCTTAACAGTAAAATTAATTTTGTTTTCTTCTTTTGGTATTAGATTTGGCCACCTTTACAAATTAAAATTAGTCAAATAGCCGATGTGTAAATAATGCCCATAAATTCGCATTGTTCTAACTGTCCTTCAATTAATGGCTACGGTTTGGTGATTCTCATCCGTTGGCCCAGTGAAGATGAAGGTGCCTGTTCAATTTGCTGTTTGTATTGGCCAACATTTGGTGGAATTCATTGTCTGAAAACTTGACTAGGGTTTGTGGGTTGTCATTATTCTAGAACCTTTATCGGCTTTATCCTATCAATTCGAGTATACTTAAAAGTAGGGAAGACCTTTGTGTTCAGTTCAGACCAACCCAAATTCAACCTGGCTGACATATACCCTGCCTGAACCCACCTAACCTGTGCAGTTTTATCTACCATTGATACAGAAAAAATTTATTTTCAAATGTTTTACTTTTATTATTACTATAGATTAAATGCTTTGGATTTCAAATATTAGAGGGGAAAACCATGAACCCATTCAAGAAAGTTTAGAAAGTTTTTCTTTTGCCTTATGCATTTATAATTGTAATTACACTAATCATCCATGCTTTACTATGTCTTTTCAGTCAATGTGGCTCATTATTGAAATCCAACTTGCTCAAAATCACTTCCTATGTATATTGTATTATAATGAGAAATTTTAATTCAATTAGAGTTATATATCCACCATAGATAAAAAAAATCTTTAGCCCCTGAATTAGAGGCAAGAGTTCTCACTTTGCTACCTAGTGTCTCACCTTAAACAATTACTTTTCCTTCGCTATAGAGCTTCGCCACCTCACGGAAGGTTTATCCACTTCCCTTGCTTGAGGCTCCACCCACTACTTTGAGATTTACTACCCTCTCCTGGTTGTGGTGGGGCAGCCCCCTATAGCTATAGCTAGGATACTAAATAAAAGGATGGATATAATGCATATGAAACAGTGCAGGTAGGTTGACAGTAAACACGAACTACGTCATACTCAATTTGGGTCAAGTTGGGTTGAGTCTCCGATTTTCACCCGGCTCATTGCCATCTCTAACTTAATAAGAGAACTCTCCACCTTGCAATTGCATAAGTCTCTCTCTCTCTCTCTCTCTCTCCCATCAATTATAAACCATACAAGATGTAATTCTTGGGAAATATAATGAGAATCTAAGCGAGTAATGTGAGTGAAAGTAGTTGTGTGTGTCCTGTATTATAGGTTACCGAATCAGTCATTATGGATTAACGAGGTGTAATTGGGGTTGATGGTAGTTAGTGGCGGAGTCAGGATTTTTTTTTAGTGGGGGCAAGCAAGAGTTGGCGGACAGTTGCAAAGCCAAATTTATTTTATATGGGATCAATAATATTTATATATTTATATTACTTATTATTTTAAAATATATTTATGTATCTTTCATACTTTTCAATAATATTCAAAGAAATGAGATCCTACCTAAAAATATTTAAATGCTTTTAAAGATATAATTTCCCAAAAACTTTAAGGATGGTTAAAATAAAAAAGTAACAAGACTCATTATAATGAATCCAAACTACTCAAAATAATCATTTGCTCATTTAGGACTAAAAATTGTATCTCACTCAAATTAAAATAGGGCCTATGCAAGATTGATCACTTGTAAACAAATACATCCATAATTTATAAATAAATTGATTGATTAGTTATGATCATTTAATGTGCCACACTGCCTTTTATAAATGTAAATGATTGAGAATGCACTGATTAGTTTCTTATAATTTTTTGATGGGCAATGATGATTGCAATAGTATAGATGATTGAAAGCATATTATTGATAGCCATTTGCTAATGTTATATGTATATATATAAAAAAGATGAATAATCAAAGTATAATATTCAAGATACTCAAAATAAACACCATCTTCTTAAGTTGTTTTTCCAAAATTTTTTCAAATAAGAGTTAGCCTCGGCCTACCATTGAGATTGGCTACAAAAGATTTTTAATTATATGCTCAATAAGGTGGGACCAATTCTTATTTGACTAAAATTTGGAGACAGCCTAGCTAAAGAGAGTGACTGAATTTTTAACGGCTTAGATTTTTATTGAGATTATCTTACCAGCCTTTGATTTAAAAGCCACATAATTTAGTAGCCCTTTAAGTAGGGATGTTCATGGGCTAGCCTAAACAATATTCAGGCCCATTTTGAAATTTAATTCTTTAGCCGAAGCCTAGCCCACGCCCAAATCAGGCTTTAATTCCCTGGCCCAAGTCAAACCCCCATGAAATTGGTTCAGCCCAAGCCCGGGTTAATAATATATTTTTAATAAAAAAAAGGCTCTATTAACATCAGAGGGTTGTAGTTTTACTGGATATGATGCATGAAGTTGAATGAGACTACATGGGGTCAATTGAAGGGAAAATGTTTGGGAGAGAATGAGGGAGTAAATAATTTGTTTTTTTTTTTATTGATTAAGTTACAACCACTCCTTAAAATTTGGAGAATAATTTACTACACTTTTTCAACCAAGTGAAAGGCAACATTATCGTCAAACTTTCAAATTGTTTCATTATTTAGAAGAAAGAGTAACAAAGTGGGACAAGATTGTAAGGGACCATAAATTTTACAAAATACTCCCAATGGCCATCCAAATTTGCCCCCACTCAACCCCCTTCCTCTTCGCCAATGATGTTAATTTAGTCTTTTGTACCTTAATTTATATTATCATGTGATATAACTCTAATTTTAAGCACAATAGTGGGGGCAAAAGAAAGATTAATTGACTAAAAGTTTTTCTATAGATATAAGTACATTGTCGAGCCATTTAATTTTCATGCATTTCTCTTTAATTAGTTGCCTGTGATTGTGTGGATTTGTGTGCCTAAGTTGATTGCTGGTTGTCTGTTCCACTGCATATATAACCAACAAAAACATCTTACATATATATAAATAGATGAGTGTACACGGTTTTGACCTTGTGACCAAGTCCCAAACATTCTAATCGAGAAAACTCGGTCAACAGCGGTGCCAAGTCAGTCAAGTTGTAAAAGTTTGAAAGGAATCAGCCAAGACCAAGTTTCACTATTAATTAATAATAAAACTGAAGCAAGAATGATCCTTGATGAACGGCCCGTGTGATTAGGGTTAGCCCATGACTGCGGTTTTTGACTGTACTCTTTTTAGTTTGAGGACTGTTGGCTGGCTTCAGCATTTTTACTGGACTGATGGCTAAGCGGCTGACATTAAAATCAAGTACAGTCCCACCATTGCTTACAATTTAACACAAGAGTAAGAATTTTGCAAATGGGCTGGGTGCCACTGGTTCGAGGTCTGGAATGTTAGGCCCAGTACATGAATAGAATAAAACTGCATGCTGGTACACGGTATGTGTCATTCTTTTAAAGCCAAAGATGTCCAATTAGAGCTCTCAATTCCAAGGAATGAGTTCATACAGGCCTGATTTTGAACTGATTAGGAGGTCAGGCGTTTCCAAATTGTCAGTTCTCCATTAAGCCAGGGACCATCCCATTGATATTGCTAGGCCACCTTTCAAAATTCAACTTCGCTACGTGACCTTTTCAAGGGCAAAGAATTATATATTGCAAGTTTACAGCTACTTTAAAAAAAAATTGGTGATTTTAGTGGAAGAAATGATATTGTTAAAGAGTTGGGCCGGGTCAAGTCCAGGGTTTTCCAAAGCCCTACCCTCAAAATATGCTGGCCAGGCTTGGAGCGGGTTAAATTTCTTGGACATCCTGCACAACTGGGCCCTTACCCCGCCCTCAAGGGCCAAGGCCTGTAGGGGTGTTCATGGCCAGCCCAGGCCAGACTTTCCGACATTTTTTTTTTCGGGTTCTAATTCCTTGTTTGGCAAAATCAACCACTAAACTACATGTATTACTTATTTGGGTCAGGCTAGGCATAGCGTTGGGTTTTCTATCACTTATAGAAGCCCTGCACAAATCTGAAAATGCCAAAACTTAGATCCAAGCTCAGCCCTTGAGCACCCCTAAAGGCCAGGTCAGGGCTTGGCCAAGGGCCTGATGAGAAGTAGATTAATTTCCTTCACATTTTAACAATTACATCTGCTTATCCAGTATGATATCATGATATAGAATCAGTCACTAATTGTAAATTAAAGATTCTAAAAGGTTTAATGATCCATGGTTCAGATCAGTCAAAAGGTGGATTGTGTAAGGGATGGTCCACAAGCCACAAACAACATTAGTTGGATGATCAAAAGCTTGGGTTGAATGTGAATGTGTATTTTTTTTTTCTTTACTCTCTTAGAAACATTTACCATATATGTAATCATTATATGTTTTGAGAATGAGCTAACAGAATTTTAGCTCATTTTCAAAACATCCTAGCTCATTTTCAAAACATCCCTCGTGTGAGGGATGTAGATAGATCTCAGGATATGACAAAACCCAGTAGTGAGGAAAAGGTGATTGTCTAAGATCAAACCCTAGGCAGCCAAGTAAAAACTACTGCCTTTTATTATAGAGGTAAGAGGCCGTTATCAATTTACTCTTAAGTTAAAGCATCATTAACTTAATTCTTTTAGAAGATAAATTTTAAGTCATAGTAATTTTTTAATCGAAAGGTTCTGAAGGATTGAAAATCTCTTCCCGTAAAAAAGAATAAAAAAAACTGTCAAGCACCTTAGTAAATTAAATTTTAACAATGCACAATCTCATCTAAATATTTATTTTCACTCTTAACCTCTTTGCTCTTCAAATAAAACCCTTTTATATATACTACTAAGACGTCCATTTTGGTCGCTACATCTAGAGGAGTCAACCATCAAACTATCGTCATTACAGCCACATTTTGATGTTGGGTCACGCTAAAACTTCTATCTGAATAAAGACACAAGCCAACGCCACAAAACTAATGTTTCTAGTCGCATAAGAATGATTTCTCCTTTTGTCTATTGGTGTGTGTATGCAAATGGGAGGGTGGAGAAGGGACCAAATAATAAGAAATCATCCACATCACCATCAGTTGAGCTTTTAAGCTTTACATATCTACACCAACGTGTGAAAGCATCTTCTTACATAGACCCACAAGTGAATTTCAGTGGGACCACTCCAATCATTAACCTACCTCATCAAGCGTCCAATCAATGGCGCGGATTCAAAACAAGTGCACAATCTAATTTAAAAAACAGAAGAAGTCTCTAGCAGTCCCAGCTCAAAATACAAGTTAACGCTGAACCATAGGATCATCAGATATCCACGCTTGCTGGTAAATCGATTACATGAACGGTGGATCTGTGGATAATCGACTCTACTTCCCTAGACCTCCGTACAAATCCCAACAATGAACAGGGGTTGTGTACAAAAGGCAAGCTTGAGCTCAAGTCAAGCTTAAAAAGCAGAGCTACAAATTAGCCTAACCATCTTGGTTCAAGCCGACCCAAATTAACTCAAGTTTGAGCTCAGAAAGTTCTTCTATCCGATAATATTTCATGTTACACATCCATATCATACATAAAAATCATATTCTATAATATCATAAATACCCGTTTATTTAGTGGAAAAAAATAATAAAATAAAATAAATACCTGTTTATCACATTGGCCCCTGTAGAACATAACATTATACATATGCTTACCATATTTATCTGAAAAAGCCTTTTTGCAAAAAGAGGTTTCTCATGGCTACGAGTGGAAATAACATTTTTTGTGACCAATTCAATCCCCATAATTGCTAACCCTTTACAATTTGACACTCACTCTAATTTGATATTAACTCTAATTATACATTAAATTACATTGAAGTGTAGCTTAAAAAACCGTTAAAATGTTAAAACCCCTAAATCATTAGTTGTGATGATATGATTAAAATGATTTTCTTTTCAAAAATTATATCCACAAGGAAGTCAGACCTTTTCACCCTACCACCCTTTTAACTTGATTTTACTATACGATCCAACCGAATTACATCCTACGGTCTTCTTCGCCATCACTCTAGGCATGTTTTATTTTGAAAATAAATAAAGAAAAACTTGTTTAACATACATTTTATGAGAGGAAAGATGTCTACTAAATATGAAAGCAATAATAGGCCTAAAATACAAGGAGGTCAGATCATTTCACCATACCATCCATTGAACTTGATTTCACCATACCATCTAACCGAATTAGACCCTAGGGTCTTATTCACCATCATCCTGAGAATGTTTTATTTTGAGAATAAATGAAGAAAAATTTATTGGACAAGCATTTTGTCAGAGGAAAGATGTCAGCCAAATAAATTTTTCTATATTTCAAGATTGATGCCAAAGCCAAACAGGCCTGTAATCCTTGTGCCGAACCCCAATAGAAACCAGCTCGGCTCGTTGGGATCTCTAGATGGAGCTCTGAGCTAGTGAGCTAGGCTCACCTTGACTGATGAAAGTCAGTTGGAAGAAACAGTATGAATGAAAGCCGAGGATGAGAGAGAGAGAGAGAGAGAAGACTCAACACGCTCCCTAAGCTTGACCTTTAAAATGCAGAGACCGAAGAGGAGGGACGTTTTCAACGAAAACCGACGGCGGTGCAAGAATCTAAACAAAACCCCAACAAAACCCAAAGCAAACAAACAAGCAAACAGCAACTCTACTTCAAAAAACTAGACCCAAAACGCCCTGTCGGTGGAGTATAGATATACAACACCAACACGCGCTAGATCTGATCGATTGCGCCCTCTCAAAACCCTAAAAGACCCCACCTTTCACAACCCAGATCCCATTCCAGGCATTCCGACTTGTCCTTTGACCTCTGACCCTTCAGGTACTACTGATTTCTTCCACTTTGGGTTGCTTTTCTTTGCTGTGGTTTGGTTTAAGCTTGAACATCTGTTGGGTCTCTTCAGAACTGATTCAAGTCTTTGTTGCAATTCATTAGCTTCTTCTTCAAGTACTGGGATGGGCTGTGGCTGCTCTAAACTCACCGCATGCTGTTGGGGCTCGCAGCTTAATTCGAATGTCCTTGAATCGCCTGATGCCCGTGAGTGGGGAAGATTTGTTTGTTTGTTTTGGATTGGGTGTGGGTGGTTTTTGATTCTTGGTCGTATGTGGTGGCTGTTGGGTTTGATGCTGTGTGGTTTGTTGTAGCAGAGAATCAGCAGAGCGAGGTTGATGGGGTACCTGCATTTGAAGAGTATTCGTTTGATCAACTGAGGATTGCGACTGCGGGATTTGCGGTGGAGAACATCGTGTCGGAACATGGAGAGAAGGCCCCGAATATTGTCTATAAAGGAAAGCTGGAGAATCAAAGGCGGGTTGCGGTTAAGCGATTTAACAGATCAGCTTGGCCTGACCGGCAGCAGTTCTTGGTATGGTCGTTTGATCACCAACTTCTCTTGATTCATTCAGAATTGGTTGGAGTGAATTTTTTTTAAATGCTGTCATGCACTTTTTCTTCTTCGAAGGATTCCTAGATTCCTACTTTTGTGTGAATAATTGATGTACTTTTCACCAAGGTTGTAGAAATCAACTTTATGGGTGCGATTGTTTGTATCTTTGAATGACAAGATGTTGAATATTTCGTGGGTTGGCACAGAAGTAGGAAGTTAACATTTGGTGGATACTGTTTTGGTATGTTATCGTTGCTGAGAATAGTTTGGGCTCGGCAGAAACATGTCAACCTGCCAACTATTCGGTGACCCAAATGTGTAATGAGGTTATTCTGGCAAAACATGCCCCCCCTGATGGCTAACTGCTATCATTATCTTTTGATTTTGACGTTCCGCATGCAATGTCTTATTACATTTTCAGTTTTGAACTTTTTTTTTTTCCATCCCTGTTTTGAAGATTATTACTCATTTCTGTTCAGTGATATGGTTGTATGCCTCTTATCATGTGGGTATTTTTTTCCACTCACTATATTCCATTATAAGGTTTTGTTTGTTCTGTAGTTCTCATAACTCATGCATCTGGTCTTTTCACAGGAGTGTGTAGAATCATAGCTTCATTATTTTTGAATGAAAGTTAATGTTGAATGTCTGTTATGTAAATGAGCGATAGTAGTTTAGTCTGCATACTCAGTGGCTCTGCTTCTGTCTCTTATATAATTATCAAATATCCTTGGAGTAGATTTATACGTACTGATTTGATTGCTTTGTGTGTATGCATTGGTTTTCGGTCAACGGTACCATAACTCTGCCTTTCTTTTTCTGCTACAGGAGGAAGCAAGATCTGTTGGTCAGCTCCGCAACAATAGATTGGCAAATTTACTTGGTTGTTGTTGTGATGGTGATGAAAGATTGCTCGTGGCAGAATACATGCCCAATGATACACTTGCAAAGCACCTTTTTCACTGTATGTTTCGGGATTCTGGTTGAGGCTGTATATTGATTTTTGGCATTTTATAGAAAAGCACTATGATTTAGAATTTATAATAGTTCTCATTCTGTGTGATTCTGTCAAAATGAGTTTGTGGTTCTTACTTTATATATGCTAAACCCAGATTTTTCATCTGTGTGGATACTTTCTACATAATGACAAAAACCTAGCAGTTACTTCCTGATTGCCTCAATGTGAGGCCACCACTAATTTCACAATTCCTCTTGAAATTTGATTTGCTATGTTTTCTGCCAACATTGGTTCAACCTTTGGCTGTTAGTTTGGAAGAAAAAACCATCGACCATGTACTCTTTAGCATTTAGAGATCCAATTGCTTTTTTAAACTCTTCTGTAACGTAATCTTCAGGAAGAGTTTTTCCTGTTTTCTATCAATGTTGTGGTCTTTATCCTTTTTCCTTCTTAATAAGTTGCAAAGCAATGCAATTTTCCGTTCTGTTTGAAATTAATTGCGACTCTCTTCATTGTTTACAAGTTAGCATTTTTTGTATAGAGATCCAGGGGCAATAGTTGGAAACTTTGTGCATTTTTTCTTCTTTACCACAAATTACTTTTTTCTAACAGTAACTGTAAATTATATTAAAAAGAAGGAAATTACATAAAAAAGCATCAAAAAACTTTACAAGATCGTATACTTGTATAAGAGATATATACCAGACTTTGACTGAACAAATGTGGAATACTTAAGTTACATAATAGAAGTACCACAAATTACTTTAAAAATCATTTTGCAATTATTTTCCCCTTAAGGTTGTACAACGGCTGTGCTGTGCTGAAGTCTATCCAAGCCCTGCCCATTTCGTTATTGGACCCATTGAGTCTATGGTTGAGCCTAGGAGAGCTAAATGTTAGGCTTTGCCATTATGCTGGGCTTCAGAAAAAGATAGTGCAGCCCATGTAGCTATTGGGCCATAATCTCAGTCCCAGATCCCATGGCTATTGATTGTCAATCCATGTCAACAACTAGTGGGTTGCTCTTGGTGCAGCCTTCCCGTTAGGAGGTTAGGTTATCATGATTGACAGCCCCCTCTTTGTCTTGAAAAAATACACAATCAGATAATTTCCATAAATTTCACTGTAAGTTTATTATGGGAGAAAATCCCAATTTATAGAAAGGTATAACAAATTAATCCCTAAATTCAAACTAATCCTTAGGGGTGATTTGTTTCCCCTCATTTACATATATAAACATCCCACATGTGAAATAGTTCCATACCATTTATGTTTGTTTGCAAATTTTACACGTGGTGTGTGAATTGGATGTGAAACTGGGTACAAAAAGATCCTTTCAATTTCACACCTCAAGAGGTGTGAATTGGTTTCATAGCCCCTTTTCTTTTGTGGTGCTACAATGAAAGAACACCCATCATGCCTTTAAATATTTTTTAAAAATTTTGTGGGCCACCTAATCATGATCCAAACTGTCAAACATGTTAGGAATTCCAAAAAGGGCTATGGTTCAAAATTTCAACTGTTGGATCATCATAAATTGTGAGATATTTATGAAAATGTTTGGGCTGTTGACCTTCATTTCTGGAATTTTGTGGGCCCCATTTTCACAATCCAAACCATTAATCCTTTTCAAAAGGCCATTTTCCACTTAGTATGCAAATTGCAGATGTTGATTCAACATAGATCTTAAGATATCTTCCAAAAACATGTTAACTGTTGGTTGCATGCACCATTGCTACAGTGCATTCCATGAGTTGAAATGCAGTCCTTTTTTTCTTGTTTAAAATTTTTTTATAAGTTTTTTTATATCATTTGGGCCTCTAATGAAAGATTAGAATTGTAGACCCTCTTCAAAAGGCCATAACGGTTAGTGGCTCAAATTTCAACCGTAGATCCTTCATAAATTGTGAGATACTTACAAAAAAGCCGAAATTGTTTGATCTTCAATTCTGATTTTTGTGGGCCTTTTTTTCCTGATCCAAATTGTTGATACTCTTTAAAGGCACCTAATGCTTACTACATCAAATCTCATCACTTGATTCAGCATGAAGTTTTCAAAATTTGTGAAAAACTGTGAAAAACATGTGAACCGTTAGTTGCAATCAGATTCACATTTGAAGAAGTGTGAAAATAACAAAGAATTATGTTTCACATGTGGGTCATTTGCATATGTGTGAGTCATTTACATATGTAATGCATTTTCACATCACATTTAAAATTAACAAACGGCCCTTATATCCTAGGATAAGGAGAGCCTAACTATAATGATACATTCTCTAACATTTTGGACTTGGATTCAGTGTGTGGGGCTCCTCACCAAGGTAATGCTTTGGGGAAAAAATTGGCAACAAAAAATTTAGCTAAATATTCTGATGTGAACTGATAGTCTCTCTCTCTCTCTCTCTCTCTCTCTCTCTCTCTCTGAGTTTATAAAATGAAATTTGGCTGGTGTTCATTTATAGTTCCAACCTCATGTTTCTTTTGTAATGGTGGTTTTAATTGCTTCCATAACACAGGGGAAGCACAACCTATGAAATGGCCAATGCGACTGAGGGTGGCTTTACATCTTTCTCAGGCTCTAGAATATTGTACTAGCAAAGGACGTGCCCTTTATCATGATCTTAATGCGTATAGAATTTTATTTGATGATGTAAGTGTAACAAAACCCATTGTTTTTGCTGTTGTCCCCCTTTTCTTAGTAAAGGATGCATGTATTTCTCTTATCATGGGTTAGCATTTTGCAGGGTTGCGACCCTAGGTTATCGTGCTTTGGCCTGATGAAGAACAGTCGAGATGGAAAAAGTTACAGTACTAATCTGGCATTTACCCCTCCAGAGTACTTGAGAACTGGTAACAACCTCTTAGGAAACAAGAAATTTCATCATGCATTAAACATTTACGTGTATTTATTTTCCTGTTGTTAATGGCAATGTGAATTGAAGTTCATGATTCCTTAATCACAAGATTGTTTTCTCTATTGAGGACTGTTTTTTTTATGTGCTCCTGCAAGCACTATCTTTATCCTTTAAAAGTAGCAATAGAATATTAGTTTCTTTGTTAAGGTGAATGTAAAATTTATCCTAAATATACCTTCTTATTGCATTCTTTCTTTAGGAACCCTAAATCCTCAACCTAGCATTAGCGTATATGTGGTAGAGGCTTAATGTCACTGTTTGAGCTAATAGTGGTTGACTCTACCTGCCCATAAAACTGGTCAGCTCTTTTAACTGTGCATTTCTGATTCTGTCATGGTATATGTCACTCAGAAATCTCTTTTGATATGTAATGTTTCCACATTTTTTTTATAGGTGTATGCATGTTGGTGGTGGTTAGGTGTGTAGTGTGTGGGGTTTGGTGTTGAGATATCTTCATTCTTCAAAAGATGATTTGAATTGATACCGTAGGCATTAGTTTTTTAAATTTGGTAAATTACTCAAATTGTCACCATTTGGCAACCTTGTGGTTGCAGCAAAAACTGTTGAGCATCTTCCAACTATGCTAGGGGCTCTTGTCTGTGATGTGTGTTTTTGAACAAGCAATGGGCTAATTTCTTCTGGAGCATTTTGCCTGATTTGAGGTTTCTTCAAAAGCATTGGGGATGACTCGGCTTCAGATAACAACTGAAACTAATTTGTGTCAAGAGTGGTCTGTAAGTGCTTAGATATTCATTGATAGGGTGAAAATGGCTTGGATTCAAGGAGATTTGGGATTTTGTGGTTGCCTCCTCTCCAAGAAAGATGCAAGCAATTTGCCCTTATGTTACCTTTAGCGAGAACAAGGCCACTTATCCTTCTAAAGCCTACTACGACAGGCAAATGCTTGCCTCCTCTCCAAGAAAGATGCAAGCAATTTGCCCTTATGTTACCTTTAGCGAGAACAAGGCCACTTATCCTTCTAAAGCCTACTACGACAGGCAAATGCTCCTGCATTGGTGACTGAAGGAGGAGGAGGATTAGAAGATTGTGGTTTAGACCAGGAGAAAAGGAAGAGTTTACATAGCAGCCAAGGAAGAAGCTATAGAGCAGGATCATCTATATAGTGTGGGTGATTCTGATGATGTAGCTTTGCAAAATAAAAGGGATGATGTTGACTGTATTGGGCTATTAGTGCTAGTTGATGATAGGAAATGGCTTTTGAACAAATTTTTTCACTTTGCCTACCATGTATGTGGTCATATCTGCTGAATAGTATGTTGGTGGAAGCAAAAACAAGATCATATGATAGGCTAAGAAGCAAGGATACGGACATGGGACACAAATATGACACGACACGGACATGGCAATTAATAAATATATATATTTATATATATAATCATAAAATTAATCACGCAACATAGGCTCGTAGTTTTAGATATTTGCATTAGAAGTAGAAAGAGAGTGGTAGTAAATAAAATTGGCTCTAACACAAGGTGAAAAGATTTAAAAGGGGAAAGAGCAAATATATTTAAAGACAAAATGATTGAGAAGGAAGAATAGAATCTTGAAGGAGAAACTACAGTAATGTGGAATCAAATAGCTAATTGCATTAGCGCTCTAACACAAGGTGGAGAGATTTAAAGGGGGCAAGAGCAAATATATTTAAAGATAAAATGATTGAGAAGGAAGAATAGAATTTTGAAGGAGAAACTACAGTAATGTAGAATCAAATAGCTAATTACATTAGGAAAGTTGCAAAGGAGGTACGGGGAGAATCAAAAGGAAAGAGATATGTTAATTAAGAAATATGGTGGTGGAGTGTGGAGGTTCAGGAAGTTATTCGAGAGAAAAGACATTGTTATAAACTTTGGCGAGGGAATGTTAACAAAGAAATATGGTGGTGTAGTGTGGAGGTTCAGGAAGTTATTCGATAAAAAAGACATTATTATAAAGTTTGGCAAGGGACTAAGAGTATGAAAAATTTTGAATTGTATATGAAAAATTTTGAGTTGTATAAAAAAACAAAGAAAGAAGTTAAGAAAGTAGTAAGTAGTGCAAAGTCTAAAGTATACGATGACCGTCATAATAGGTTGGGAACAAGAGAAGGAGAGAGGGATATTTTTAAGCTTGCAAAAATTAGAGAAAAGAAAAGTAGGGATTTAGATCATGTCAAATGTATCAAGAACAATGAGAAAAATATTTTGGTGAAGGACAACGATACTAAAGAAAGGTGAAAGGAATATTTTAGTAAATTTTTAAATGAAAAACTTATGGGCGATACAAGAACTAGGAATGATACTTTATTAGCAAAGCATACTTTTCTCCGTAGAATTAAAGGGGTGGAAGTAAAGGAAGTATTGAAGCGAATAAAGATAGGAAAGGCAATAGCCCAGATGATATTCTGATAGAGGTATGGAAATGCTTAGGAGAGGTTGGGGCAAGTTGGTTATATGGACTTTTCAATAAGATACTTGTGATAAAGAAAATGCCGGATGAATGGAGAAAAAGCATTGTAGTACCTATATATAAGAATAAAGGATATATACAAAATTGTACCAACTATTAATGGATTAAATTTATGAGTCATATTATGAAGTTATGGGAGAGAATAATGGAGCAAAGACTTAGAAGGCCAATATTGCTAAAAATCAATATGGTTTTAGACTAAGGAGGTCAACTATGGAAGCTATCTTTTCACTGAGGCAATTAATGAAAAAATATCGAGTAAAGAAGAAAAATCCACACATGGTCTTTATCGATTTAGAAAAAGCCTATGATAGGGTACCGAGGGATTTAATTTGGTGAGTTTTGAAGAAAAGGAATGTCCTCAACGTTTATATTGAAAATTTTAAGGATTTGTAGGAAGGAGTAGTAACAAATGTAAAAACCACATGTGGAGAAACAAGTGGATTCCCTGTGACTATAGGTTTGCATCAGGGATCAACCTTAAACCCTTACCTCTTTGTAGTAATTATGAATGAGTTAACTGCGCATATTCAAGAAGAAGTACCATGGTGTATGTTGTTTGCAAATGATATAATATTGATGGATGAATCAAGAGATAGTTTAAATGCAAAACTTAAGAGATGGCGGGGGCATTCGAATCTAGATGTTTTAAAATAAGTCGTACAATGACAGAATAGATGGATTGCAACTTCAGTGGATATATACAAAGTATTGAAACCATTGTCAAAATTGAAATCCATGAGATACCATGTAGAGATTCTTTTCAGTGTTTGGGCTCCATGATTAGTAGGGATGGAGAGATTGACGAAGATGTTGAGCATAGGATAAAAGCTGAATGGCTGAAGTGGAGACTAGTGTCTGGAGTGCTTTGTGACAGATGAATACCAATGAAATTGAAGGGCAAATTTTTTGGGACAGTGGTTGGACCAGTTATGACACATGGAGCAAAATGTGGGCCAATTAAGAAGACGCGTGTACATAAAATAGATGTGGCGGAGATGAGAATGCTTAGTGGATATATAGTAAAACTAGGAAAGATAAAATTAAAAATAAGCGCTTTCAAAAGCATTTAGGGGTAACACCAATGGGGGATAAGATTAGAAAAACCTGTTTAAGATGGTTTGGGTATATTGAGCACAGGCCGGTTATGGCATCAGTAAGAAAAAGTTTGGCTATTTAGGTAGATGGCCTATCAGGAGGTAGGGGTAGGCCGACGAAAATATTGATGGAGGTCATTAAATCAGATTTGAAAAAATTTAAGTTACCTAAGGATTTGGTTCAAAATTGAACGGAATGGAAAAACAGAATTCATGTAGCCGACCCCAACATGGTTGGGACAAGGCTTTGATGATGATGATGATGATGATGATGATGATGATGAATCATAAAATCAAAGAATAGTGATATTTTTATCCAAATTAAGAAGCATAATGTCACAATTAATAGAAAAGAAAAACAGAACTAATACTGGAAAAGTAAAAAAAGACGAAACTAGCAAAAAAGAAAAAAAAAAGAGTTAGAACAAAGGGTAGCCAAAGAAAAAAAAAAGAGATTGTTTGGGAAATTTCATATTTGGTCTAAAATTGTTTCTGAATTATTTATGAACTTTTGAGACTTCATTTAAAACTCTTGTTTTTTTTTTGTTTTTTGTTTTGTTTTTGATAATAGGCTTTGGTCGCACTCCATAATAAAAAAAAAAGAAAAAAGAAAAAACAAAAGGGATTTAAAATAACCTCGCCGTGTCTTGTAGTGTTCAAACGTGTCCCTCCGTGTCCCTGCCCCAATTTAAAAAAAAAAAAAAACAGACACGTTTAGTGGTGTGTCGGACACGTGTTTGACATGGACACGGGGACCCTAAGTGCGTGTCCGTGCTTCCTAGATGATAGGTAATGGATAGTTTGAAGCTAAAGGTGAATGAACACACTTAGCAGTGCTTTATTGATGACTAGTAGAAGGGGATGATGTGCAAATATGACATCGATGTTCAAGTTAGGTTTGCCTTTGGTAAGGCATGCTGTGGCATCGTACATATGGATGCTATAAACCTCCTGTTTGGAAGACCATGTATATATTTATTGAGGAGTCCATCACATCTATGCTAACATCAACATGTATACGCATACTGAAGATCGAAGGAGACTGCAATACATCCTTTGAAGCCCTAGGGTTAGGGCTTGCGTGGAGGTGCCTAAGCACGTGTCCAAGGACACTTTGAACCGTCAAGATGACTTCACACACACATACGAGGACGCACCTCTCTGGGAAAACCCAATTTTATTAATCAACCAAATCTGAGAATTTCTTCTCTACAATGCCATATATATAGTAAAAGCAAACTTAATGTGTAAGAAAACCCTAGGCTAAAAAATGGAAACTTTCCTAATAACAATTTAATTAGAATTCTACTAATAATAATCCTAATCTAATTTGAAGAGGGGCTGCTGGGGCCTAGACTGCATCATCCTCCCCTGGTTGAAAGAAGAGTTCGTCCTCGAACTCGATTCTGCTTCGGATTGCTAGTGTAAATGTGGTGAATATGAAGGACTTCCTTTGTGGCAGCTTTCCAGGAATTCTTCTTTGGCGGTTATGGTTTCTCAGGATGAAGAGTAACTTGCTGTCCACCATGCATGAATGTATAGGTGTTGTCGCGCATACCATGAGTCCCATTCTTGTCATACATCCATGGACGACCCAATAAGATATCACCACTATCCATAGGTAGCACATCACACCAGACTGTATCTTTGTAAGTCTCACCAATGGCAAAAGTAGCTTTGCAAGTATGTCGAACATGTGTTTGATCGCCATGCATTAGCTACTTGACAAAATAAGGACGGTTATGCTTATAAACTTTTAATTGGAGGCGATCAACAAGAGCTTGGGAGATGAGATTTTCACAACTTCCGTTGTCAATAACAACTGTGCAATTTTGTCCCTGAATCATTCCTGCGGAACGGAAAATATTTTTGCGCAACCACTTATGTTCAACAGTTGGTGAAGCGTCCTTGAGGACAATAAGAGCTTCATCTGGGGGCTCCGCATCGGTGAATTCAATTTCCGCAGTGTCAATATCCTTGGAATTGTCAATATCCTTAGGATCAGTGTTAGTACCCTTAATATCATCTCGGATATTGTTATCAGCACCTTCAATCTCAATCAAATGTATTTGCTTTGGACATTCTGCTGCTTGATGTCCGTGCTGATGACAATGAAAACAAACCATCTTATTTTGAACTTCAGTCTTAGCAAAAATCTGTCCATTGGATTTAGCTTCTTGTATAGATGAATTCTTCGGAGAAATCCATTTGGATTTTTGTACTTGATGATTTGCAATTCCCTCAGCCTTGATCGCATGTTGGATGAGTTCATCGACATTATCAAAATGTTGGAAGGCAAGGATATGCTGAATGTCTAGTCTCAATCCATTGAAAAATCTATCAACTACCACATCATCATCTTCATTTAAACCACAACGAGCTTGCAGAGTTAAAAATTCCTCAGAATATTCAACAACTGTCTTGGACGTTGTTTCAAGTTTTGAAAACTGGAACGGAGATCTCTTGCATAGTTGACAGGGAGGAATTTTTGTTTCAAAGTATTTTTCATCTTAGTGCATGTATCAACAGGGTCCATGTTCTGATTCCTCCGTTTTCTTTGCAATTCAGCCCACCAAGTTACAGCATAATTACGAAATCTGGTAACAATCAGTGTGACTTTATGATGCTCAGTCATTGGCTTGTGTGCGAAAATATTTTCCACACACACTAACCAATTCAAAAATTCCGCGGGCTGCAATTTGCCATCATATTCAGGAATTACAATTTTAATCCCTAAGTCTCGATCAGGATTATTGATTGGCGGATCCCGTTGATTCCGAATATTTGCACCATCATCACGGTGGGGATGCACACACTGATTATTTTCCAAATTTGTTACTCTAATGTCCAATTGTTGCAGGGTGGTGTGCATGCCGTCAACTTTGGCAGATAATTCCCTAATGGCACTGGCCAAATCCTCAAGTGCAGAAGATGAAGATTCAGCATCCACTTGCTTCTTTGGAGGCATTTTTTTTAATGCAAAATTGAAATTTGACTGCAAAATTGAAATTTGACTGACCTGATGGGCAGATCTACTCTTCAAAAGGACAGATTGGAAATCGGAACACTTTTGCAGAAGCTTTTAAGAAGAATTTCGTTTGTGGGCCAGTTAGTATATGGGCTCACCCACCTAAAAACAGCTGAAGTGTACCCGTATTGAACACGGGCCCAATACAGAATTTTCCCTGTCTCGTTCGGCGCGACAGGAAGATGGAGATAAGAACAGGAGACCTTCGTGTGTTTCGGTGGATACAAGAGCAGGGGAGAGCGATGACAAGAGTAGGGGAGAGCGATGGCGTCTCGGCTGGCGACGACGGCAAGCAGTAGCAGCGAGGAGGGGGAAGTCCCGGTGCAGATGGCGACAAGTAGTGTCAAGCAGAGGCAGGCAACGGCAACTGCGGGCAACGATCAGCAACGGCAGCAACGACGGGAGGTGGCCCAGGTATGTTGTCTTCTCTCTCTCGGCTGCGGATCCTCTCTTTGCTGTTTCTCTCCTTTTTTTTTTTTTTCACTCCGAGGGGGGATTGAGGGTGGCGAGGAGGGGGGGGGGGTGGGAATATATGGATGGCCGCTGTCGAAGATGGAAACTGTAGTCGAGGGGTGAAGGAGTTGCCGCTGTCGAAGATGGAAACTGTAGTCGAGGGGTGAAGGAGTAAAGAGGGGGTTGAGGATTTGAAGAGGGATTTGGTGCGGGATGGACCGAGGGGGTTGGATGGGTTCCGGCGAATGGGTTTTAACAGATGCGTGGGTATAGAGTTTCGGTTTGGTGTGGGGATTTAGGGATTTGGGTATGGTAAGGTTAGGGGTTGGGGACAGGGTGGAGACAGCGATGTTAGGGTTAGGGTTTGGACTGATCAGGGCCTATTTTAGGAAAGGTGGGTTTTGTGGATTTGGGTCCCGGGGCTGTGGATGAGGTGGTGGACAGGGGAGTGACGGTGTCAGATCGGGAAACGGGGCGATGGGTTCTGAGGGCAGAAGTGAGGGCAGGGTGGATCGGTGAAGATGGAAGACGGAGTTGGGGTGTTGGCAGTGGATTGGGTTGTGCTCCGGTGAAGGCCGAAAGGGTAAGGAGTAGGGAACACGCTGACGATCAAAGATCGTGTGGGCTCTGATACCAATCTGATGCAGCCCTTAGGGTTAGGGCTTGTGTGGAGGTGCCTAAGCACGTGTCCAAGGACACTTCGAACCGTCAAGATGACTTCACACACACACACGAGGACGCACCTCTCTGGGAAAACCCAATTCTATTAATCAACCAAATCTGAGAATTTCTTCTCTACAATGCCATATATATAGTAAAAGCAAACTTAATGTGTAAGAAAACCCTAGGTTAAAAAATGGAAACTTTCCTAATAACAATTTAATTAGAACTCTACTAATAATAATCCTAATCTAATTTGAAGAGGGGCTGCTGGGGCCTAGACTGCATCAAGATCCATATCCTGTCTAGTCAAGATCTGATCCTAGTTCAGGTCCAGCCAAGTTGAGCTCATATTTGGGTTCAGACCCAGCTTGTAAGAGCAAGAGGGGTGGAATTTCTTTGTCATTGAGGATTTCATTTACTTGGTTTAAGTTAAAATAGAATTAACCATTGGTTTGGTGGTGATTATATAATAGGATGGAACTTTCTTTCTATTTGATGTTTTTTTTTTTTTTTTTTTGGAGAAAGATGACTGTATTGATAGCTCAAAACTTTACAGTATAAGAGATGCATATTGAAACAAAAAAGACCTGAAATGAAGGGCCAAAAGAAGCTATCCAGCATGTGGAGCTAAAACGCCCCAAAAGTTGGACTTCAACCCATGAAGGAAAACATATCAAGTAATAGTAGAAATAAACAGAGAAGGTCTAGAAGCTCCCTCCTTAGGTAGACAGTCTGCTTCTGAATTTGCACTTCGCTTGATGAGATGAAATGAAACATTGAAATTCTTCATGTTCTGAAACACCTCTTCTATGATATCTGCAAAGAACCAAGGTGCTAGGGATGCTTGAGAAGCACGCAAAATAACACATATGGAGTCACCTTCAATGATTAGCCTCCTATTGCTGAATCTCAATACTTCACGGATGCCTATGTTTGAGGACATTAGTTCGGCTGTTTTGTTAGAGCATACACCAGCTGGGCCTGAATAAAAAAGCAGTGTATTTCCTTCACTGCGAATGAGCCCCCCAACACCTGCCAAGCCTGGATTTCCCATTGCACTTCCATCAAAATTTAATTTCAAGGCACCTGGAGTAGGGGGCAGCTATTTTTTAATTATGCAAGGCCTATGTGGATGGGAGGTTGCCTCTTTGCTCCAATTATGTATAATGGAATTGGCTAATATTCCTTTGAAATGTTGCAAGCAAGAAGCCCAAGAAGGTACAACATATTTAATTTTCTACTCTAATTGGCTAAGAGTAGAAGATGTTCCTTCAAAGCATCTCCTATTTCTCTCTAACCAAATAGACCAAACAGCCACCAAAAATGATAAATTCCACATCGTTTGGCCTCTTTTTCACCCCACACCCATCTTCCAATACTATACAAGGACAGTATTAGGAATAGGTCCATTACATTGGAACCACCCCATTATCAGCTTCCATTTAGTTTGAGCTATCTTGCATCTAACCAATAAATGGTCAATGGATTCCTCATCCGCCAAGCACATAGGACACACAATAATAATTATCACTCGTTGCCTTCTTAGGTTGTCCATAGTTAGGATACCACCAAGAAGAGCCGACCACCCAAATGCTTTGACCCTAGGTTGAACTTTAATCCTCCATAACAAAGCCACTGGATAATGGGATGCCACTGCATCTGTAGTCATGGATAGGAATAGGGAGGCAACTGAGAACATTCCATTTGTTGTAGCCATCCATATCCTTCGATCTTTGCCATCTCTTGGATTGAATACATTGTCAATTAGAGTCATCATGGATTGGAATTGAGATTCCTCCCTTTCATTCAAGTTTCTTCTAAGGATGGGTCCCCAAATTATACGATTGCCAGCCCTTTGAATATAGTCAATGGCTTTTGCACTTTGATTGCTAGCACAGTTAAATAAATCTGTAAAAGAGATTGCCAAAGGGGCTTCCCCTACCCAAAGATCTTTCCAAAAGAAAATCTTATCCCCCTTGCCAACTCGGTACCTTATCTCTTTGGAGTATAACTCCTCCTTTGATTCTTAAATGCCTTTCCATAATCCAGAAAAACGTGGAAGAGGATCTCTAACTTGCCATCCATCCCTTGATATGCCATATTTGGTGAAGATAACCCATTTTCATAAGCCTTCTGACCCATCCCTAAGCCTCCATAACCATTTTCCAAGCAAGGCTAAGTTATTCTCCTTTAGAGCTCTAATTCCCAAGCCACCATGTTCTTTAGATTTGCATACTTTGGACCACTTTATCAAATGGAATTTCTTTTTTTTGTTGTTGCCATTCCATAGAAAGTCCCTCTGCAACTTTTCAATGTGTTTGATGGCAGCCACTGGGCATCTAAAGAGAGACATGAAATAAATTGGAATGTTGGCCAAGGCTGCCTTTATTAGAGTGACCCTACCAGCAAAGGATAAATATCTTGTTTTCCAGAAAGACAGCTTTTTTTTCCACTCTTTCAATCACCGGTTCCCATAGGGCTTTGTTGTAGGCATTCCCAAGTAGGTTGAAGGCAGCATACTTGCTTTTCACCCTAGAATGTCTGCCAGCCACTAAAGACGTTCTTCATTCACCCTAATTTCGATTTTCTCACTCTTGAAGAAATTTACTTGCAGTCCCAATACAGCTTCAAAACAGAGCAAAATTGCTTTAATATTTTGAAGTTGGTCCTCATGAGCATCACAGAATAGCAAAGTGTCATCGGCAAATTGTAGATGCGTGATCTCCTGTACTTCATTTGTAGGTTTGAAGCCTTGAATCGAGTTAGCACTGGTCGCAGCATGCATCATCTAACTAAGTGCTTCTCCTATCACAACAAATAAAATAGGTGAAAGCGGGTCTCTTTGACGCAGGCCTCTAGAGGCTGAAATGAAGCCTTTAGGAGATCCATTTATAGGGATGGAGAAGGAAACCGAACCTAGACATTCCAATATCCAAGCCTCCATTTAACACCAAAACCCATTCTTTTCAACAAATATAAAAGAAAATCCCAATCCACTTAAAAAATCCCAATCCACTCTATCATATGCCTTCTCCATGTCTAGTTTGCAAATAAGCCTCGGCCTTTTATCGTTGTATCTAGAATGAATACATTCATTTGCAATTAGAACTCCATCCAATATTTGACGTCCATGCACAAATGCTTCTTGAGTCATAGATATTAGCTTTGGAAGCTCCGTTTGAATTCCAGTGGCTAACACCTTATCCAATTCTTTGTTCATGGCACCAATCAAATTGATTGGTCTATAGTCTCCAATGTTTTCTATACCCTTCTTTTTTGCAATTGGGTTATGAATGCCGCCCCAATGTGTTTCAAGAGTTTGCCTCATTCATAAAGTTCATGACATATTCTCCAAGAATATCTAGAAAAACGCCAAGAGGAAGCCATTCAGCCCGGTGCTCTATCTCCCCATAGATCGAATATTGCTTGTTCGAACTCCTCCTCATTAAACGTCTTCTCAATCCAGTCTGCGACCGCTTCATCTATCATAGGGAACTCCAAATTATCTAAGGTTGGACGGTTCCAATCCTCCTTTGTGAACATATCTTTATAGAAAGCTACCATATGCTCGCATATATCATCTTGACTTTTTATTCTCCTGTTTCCATCATATAGCACAAATATCCTATTTATCCTTCTTCTAAGGGATGCATAATTGTGAAATTTAGTGTTACCATCACCTTCCTTGAGCCAGATATGTCTGGATCTTTGTATCCATTTTATTTCTTCCTCCTTTCCTTTACAGTAATACCACTCTTGAAGCTCTCTTCGAAGATCTCTTTCACCATCGATAGGAACTGTGATTCTTCCTTAATGTTGATGTCCTTAATATGATTTAACAGTTCAACCATGGCTACTTCCACATTCCCAAAACCATCTTTTTTAGCCCACTCCTTGATTCTAGCCTTGATGAGCTCTAGTTTCATTGCAAGTTTGTGGCCAGACCACCCCTGAACACTTATTTCATCCCACCGTTTGCGAATAAGGTCTGGAAATCCTTTCTCTTATTGTCACATTAATTTAAAGCAAAAGTGCTTTGGTCCCTAGGAAATCATCCTCGAGTCTAGCACTATAGGGCAATGATCTGAGGTTGGCTTTGGTATGGCCACTTGGACCGAATCTGGGAAATATCAACCCACTATCCAGAGATGAGGAACCTGCCCATCCTGGACATGGTAGGTGGTGATTGATGGTTTGACCATGTGAATGAAGCCTCGTTTAGCGGTAGATCCAATAAAGCGCGACTGTTGATCTAGTTGAAGAAGGCGCACATCTCTGAGGAAATTCGACAGCTCCCAATTTCTCCCTAGGAAATATGATGATGTTGAAGTCTCCCCTAACACACCATGGGCCATCCCATCTTGCTCTGATTGTATCTAACTCTTGGAAGAAGTTACTTCTTCTCTGATTTTTAATAGGACCATACACAGAAGCGATTATGATTCTCTATTTTTATCTAGATCCAAAAAAAGAATTGCGGTTGAGAACTCTCCCACCCACTAATCCTTGGATTCAACTCGTCTGGTATTCCATAGAAGGAGGATACCACTAGAGGATTGGTCAAATTTTAGGGACACCCGCCTAATATGATTACCACTCCATAAATCCTTTACCACTCTGTCTTCTCTTGTATTGACTTTAGACTCTTGAAGTTAACATCACATCTACTTGTTGGCTATGGATAACCTGTTTGACCACTGCTCTCTTCTCCACCCTCCCAATACCCCTGACATTCCAAGATAGAACCCCTGACATTCCAAGATAGAACCTTCATCGGCAATAGCTGTCGGCCACCCTGGAGCACCGTGCTGCTTGACTGGAGCTAAGGCCACCATTTATCTTAGTCCCACATTTGTCGTAGTTTATGGAACTTTCCAAAATCTTTAATTGTCTAGCTACTTTTTTCTTCAACTTGGCTTTTGCCCCTGCAGTGGCATTAGAGTCTTCTCGGCAATGTGCAAATTCATTGAGATCCTCCCACCAGTTCTTGTTTCCACTAACAAAGATACCTATTGCTTTTCCACAAACCACCATTTTGGTGCCTAAGCACTGAGACGAGCCAAGTCTACCGTTTGAATTCCCCATTTCCTCATTTGTCGCTTCATGGTCAAGTGTGGGGATGGACACTTTATCCAAGCTAGTCGTTTTTGATGGATCCACATACCATTTGAGCTTGCAGAAGGCAATACCTTTGTTGACTGCCATACTAGTTTTCACCATCGAGATCTATCCTTTATTAGATGTGTTTTCCTCTTGTCGGGTGACTATGATGATAGAGGGGTTTCGATCAAATGGCATGGAGGGAGACATGCCACTGGAGACAAGTCTGAAGCATCTATCGTCGCCAACACATTTTCTGTACTCTGTAGCTGAGTTGTCAAGGACGTCTGTAGTTTCTCTGTGGATGAAGCACCCTCATGTCGTCCCTTGGTGATCCCCTTTATGGAGCTCGGATCCTTTTCCATCACCTCACCATGTAGGAGATGAGGACGCTCTTCCACCGTTTGTCGATCTTCTTCCCTAGTTTGTCTTCTTTTTCTCCTTTGAACGAAGCCCTAGAAATTTCGATATTAGAATTGAGTGAAGAACTTTTTGTTTTTAAGTTTACTTCATGTGGGCTTGGGCCAAACTCGAGTTCCAGCCCAAGATTAAGTGGAGGTCCTAATCTAGTTTGCTTTTTGTACTCCATCCACCTCATACGACCCAAAAGAATTGGTTCGAGGTCCGCTGCATTTGAAATTTTTGTGTGCTTTGATTGGGGGAGATTTGAATTTGAATTTGAAGTTTCCCTGGTGGCATCATCATCTTCCTCCTCTGGGTTGTTTGGTTCTTTTTGGATGAAAGCCCTTTCATGTGTTTATAATCATGTAGCCGATTTGTTGCCTTTGTGGCCCTTCTCTGCACCACATTTGCTTCCTTCATCACCCATTTTTCATTTCCACCTCAATTGGAATGCAAAGATCCTGCAGCCATAGGGAGAGTTTTTGTGGAAGACTCTAGTTCACGTCCCTAGTGACTTTCACTCTGCCATAAAGAGGCATCTCCCTTCTAATCGTAGCTGGATCCACCTCCACCGTGGAACCTAGACAGTCACCAAGAAGAGAAAAAGTCTCTTCCCTCCACACATGAAGGGAGACTCCCTTGAATCTGATCTAGGTGTTGCGAGGAGGGCTCCCCAGAATCTCCATCCATCTTTCTAGTTCTAGAAATGGGGAGTTCACATGGTCCCCTGCATAGTATATAGCTTCAGCCACTTCTTTTTCATATAGTAATTTAATCCAGACCATGGAGGGACCTATCATTTTTATACTGGCTGGTTCCTTCCCAAGGAAGAATTTTACCCCTGATAAAACTTTTGAGACTCCTTCATTCTCCTTAAAGAATCCCACAAAACTGTATTTCATAGCCTCTATTCCACAGGTTTGCGACATTGCTTTTCTGTTCTTATTGTTTTTCATTGCTTCAGAACTTTTTATCTTGTTTAAATCTAGATAGCTGAGCCTTTATCCTGCTGCCTCCCCAAGATCTTTCTTTAGCTAGGTTCATTACTTTCTTTGCTTCCTACAGAGAGCCAAAACACACAAAGGCAAGTCCTCTTTACTGTCCACTTCTTTTATCAGTGGGGATGAATGAATCTAGGATTTTTCCAGCCCTGCAAACCATCGCTTCTAACTTTGCCTTAGATATTTCCTCTAGTCAGTTTAGACAATAATTGAGAAAGAGTTGGGACCATAGGATTGTCCTTGTGGATAAGGCACCCACTCCCATCCTGGCGGGCACCCTTTCTTTCCAACTCCTGGCCATTGGGCCAAATCAGCAAGAGAGAGAGAGAGAGAGAGAGAGAGAGAGAGAGAGAGAGAGAGAGAGAGAGAGAGAGCACCCTAAGCTGCATTATTCTCCTTGGTAAGGACTGCTGTATTCTCCCCACCACTGGTTCCTCCATTTCATACTTATGAGGAAGATGGAAGTGGTGTTTAGGCTTTATCCTATGGTGCCAATTACTGAACCCTGTTTGATGTTACTTCTAATAAGGAGGTTGCAAGAGCCTATAAAGCATCTAGTCACATTTGGAGGATCAAATTAGATATTTTTTGGAATAATAGATTTTCTCAGCAGGGTTTCCAACAGCAGATGTGTTTCCTGTTGTACTTGACTGTAGCTTTCCCCTCTAAGGCTCCCTAACTGCACACCTTATATCTCATGCGAGTGGCCATTTTTTAGATGTAGACACCTTTGCTTCTTTGGATTACTATCTCCTGCTAAGTTATTGTCACAAAAGCTTGCTGTGTATCTGATTGTTTCGTTGCAAGTGGTTAGTGCTGATCCTTAAGGAACCTTGAAGGACCATCTTACCTGCAGTATGTTGAATACCTCAAAGCACCCACTGTTTCTATAAATTGTGCCACCCATCCATGTGAGTGTAGGCTAAAGGTCTAGTCTATTTTAAAATATGCACTCTGCTGTCTTCTTTTAAAATTTGAAGACCTTTCACGTGTCAAGTTCCAAACATTGAAACTACTTAAAGAGAGTTTGGAGTGCATGACCTAGAATCTGTGATATCATGAGACACGTATTGTAGAAAGCCACTTGTCTAATGCTTATTCTTCGATGGAAAATTCAGGTCCTTGAAACTTTCAATACATTTTGAATGAAGTTAGATATCTTGCATTTTATCTCCTGGTGTGGTTTAATCATGTTTGTTCCACAAGTGATATAGCTGACTTTTTGACAAATTCAGAGGTAGATAGAGAAGTGCTTTTTGTCTTTGGATGAAATCTTGGGTTTTTTTCGTGTATCTTGGTTCTAGTTTAAGTCTCTTATATTTTCTTGGTATTCTTATTAATGAAGCTATTGTTTCTGTTAAAAAAATGCCATCATAAGGAAAAAAGTGGTTGTGGAGGGTCTATTATGTCCCCAAACCTAAGTAAAATAAAATAAAATAAAATAAAAAGCATATCGGTTATCTGCAATTGAGGTTAAAAAATATAGAAAAAATATCCAGGAAAATTAGAAGATTAGAAAGTGTTAGATTTTTTTTTTTTGAATGGTAGAAAGTGTTAGATTTGAATGCTTATTTTCTTTAGCAACTAAAATAAATGGGACTATCAGACCTTCATTTTCATAAAGGTCCTTGTATCTTTGTATTAACTTGTATCTTTGTATTACTTTAAAGCAGGAGTGGTGATGTATTTGTTTAACTATTATTCATGTTGCTTGGCTATTAAGACAATAAATGTTAATAATCATCAATCATGTACCATTTATTATGTAGCATACAAATTTTTTTTACAGTAAAATTTTATTTCACCAAAAGCCAATACAAAAAGACTAAGGGTGTGTTTGATTGGGCTAGTTAAAAGCCCTTTTAGTGCATTTCTTTTTAGAAGCCCAAAAGCCTAAAAAATGGTGCTTGGTTACACAATTTTAAAAGGGCTTTACAAAAAGTCAAAATATTGCTTTGCAGTGAAGCGCACGAGGGTGGACTTCATGTTGAATGAGTGACTTCTTTGTTTTTGTGGGAAGATTGGGACGGAGTGATGGTGGGAACTGAATGTTGGTTCCCTCCATTTGTCTAGTATACCTATATTGTTGTAAAAGCCACCATATAGTCACTACTCTATATAGTTATTGCTCTATAATCCACACCCTGGAATAATCACTATACATACCCTGAAATAGACTCTAAATGTACCCTGTAACAGTCAATCCTCTGCTAGTAGGCATCAAACAACCAAGTATCATTGGTTGCTAATAAGTCTACTACAAAACCTTTTTTTTCTCTCTTTTTTCAATATGTGATTTTCTATAGAATGGGCATTCCTTAAACCATGAACACAACTAAATTCGCCCTTATGAACAAATTCATGAACTACTTCAATATCATCCACTATCCCTACGTAATCTCTCTCTCTCTCTCTCTCTCTCTCTCTCTCTCTCTCTGTTTGTAGTTACGTTCTTTCTAGAAAATATGTCTAGGTTTTCGTAGATGAATTCAAGACAATCTTATATTATTACTCTTATTTTTCAGACGCTATTTATTTTATGCAGAAATTACTAAATACAAGTGGTTTTAGGTTGGGTTCATGTAAGATGACACTTCTATGATTTTACGTGGGCTCATTTTATTTACCTACAAGGTCCCAGTATATAATGTAATTATTTAAAAAAATTATATAAATTATTTTGTTAGTATATGTTAAATGCTCTTTTTCTCTCTGTCTCACCAGACAATCTTGAATACTTTCATTGTTAAAAAGCAAGTGCAAAAGTTGAGGTAACCAAACAACATTTTCTACCATAAAGCTGCAATTAAGAAGTAGCTTTTTAACAATTTTTTCAGATGAACACTTTTGACTTTTAACAAGCCCAGCTGAACACACCTTAAGCTGAAAAACTCTACTTAGTCAAACAGGAATATGTAGTATACAGTTTTCTAGTACTTAGAAACTAATCATGACTTACTTAACTACTAACTAGTTGATAACTACAGTTTAGATTTAAGGGATTGACCATGCAACATATAAATTCAGGGAAGAAATACTAATGAAATGGTCTTTTGGATATAGTTTTGGAAAATAAAATTCTTATTTTTTTAAAAAATCCAAGAAAAAGGCGTGCAAATAGCCCAAATAATACTAGTATGAATAAATTATGCTATACATGCGTCATAAGTAACTTTCAGATCATTCCTTCAAAAAAAAAAAAAAAAAAAGAAAAAACCCTAAAAGATTTGCTTGCATTTAGATTTTTCCTGCCTTACTAGAAAACCCTCAAGCTACGGGTGGTGTATTGTCTTTTTTTTTGTTCTGTTAACTTGGCTCAGTGGCCAAGAGGGCGAAAGGTAAAGGCACCCACCGGGGATTGATCTATAGTGGTTGATATGGGAGTGGGAGCCTTCAGGTGGTGCACTGTCTTTGATTCTTCGACTTAAAGTGTTTTTTGCTGTTTTCTTTTTATTTTTCCTTTTAGAATAGAAAGCAACACAACTCTACTCACAATCTTTTCCTTAGAAAAGACATAGAAGACAGGCTTTTGGCTCAAAAACTGCCATTTGAAACATATCAGTGTGCATCAGCTGATGCACCTAGTAAGGTCACCGATACACTCTGATCTATTGGCTGATACACATCATTTCAAGGCGCGCTGATTTTCTCCAATGCGCATGTGAACACCGATAACTTGCAAAATGTTCAGTAGTCTCGGCTGATATAGCTGATTTATTGGCTGATGCCATATGTTTCAGCTGATAGTTCGATCCATGTATGATACTCACTCATTAAAAAGGGCAATTGGATTCATTTTCTTTGCATTTCATCGTCATTCATGGGCATTTTTGTTATATTGTTTTGTTGTTTTTTTAGTCAATGAAATAGAACTATAATTTAGTATTATTGCTTTATTGTTTATGATATTTACAGAATGGGAATAGTATGAAGCTATATGTATATATATATATATTAATATTTATATATTTGCTCACATCTCTCACAATACAATGAGAGGTAGTTGGATGGGGCCCACGGAGGACCTCACTGATCATGGGACCAGGGTATGGAAAGATTCATATGGGTAGGCCTCATATACCAAATTTGGGATCAATCTAATGCCTCCAATCCCTTTATCTGTGGCCTGCAAGTTTAATGGTACAGTCCATTTAGTGGGTGCAAACCCTAGGGTTTGGTTGGGAGAGAGAGCGGAGGGGATTTGTTTTTTTTTTTTTTCTTTTTGTTTTGGAGAGAGAGAGAGGGGGGGGGGGGGGGTTGGTTTTGGGTTGGATGAATCATAAGGTGGGCATGCTGGAAGTTCTTATGAATCCCTTCTATGAGATATGTTCTCAGAAGGTGCAAATGCATATATATAATATACAGGGTAATATTCTTGCACATCCAGCCGTGCACACAGGCTACCAGGGCCCATTAGGGCCCCATGGATGATGGGAAAGGGGGATGGAAACATCCACTCATGATCGTGCAGATATAAAAAAGGGGTCAGTCTCATGTTTCTAACCCCTTGATCCATGACCCACAATTTTAACAGCTTTCAGATTTAGGGTTTAGGGTTTAATGAAAAAAATTGGCCCTTCATCCAATGTTCCAGTCCATTTGGTGGGTGCCATCTTAGGGGGTTCGATGACCAGAGAGAGAGAGAGAGAGAGAGAGAGAGAGAGAGAGACTCCTCTGTGTGAACAGTTTCGATGAATCATAAGGTGGGCCTGTCAGAAGTTTTCACCTGAGGATGCACCTTCAGAATGTACAGGAAGTCAGGAATGTTTCCCATATGTATAAAAAAAAGAGGGCGGCATATGTATATGTATTTAAAATCTTAAGTAGACCAACAGTGTAACTTGAGTACATGACTGATCAAGTGGGATTTTAGGGTTGACCCTTCTCTGATTTGGGTGGGGTTCTAGTTAGTACAAAACCTGATCTCACCCCACCACCCACCCCACCCCACCCCACCCCACTAGATGGGAAAAATACAAATCAATGTAACGCCAAAAAGTGTAATATATTTCTGTATTTGTCTTCCTTTTGCAGGAAGAGTGACGCCTGAAAGTGTAATATACAGCTTTGGTACTCTTCTACTTGACCTTTTAAGTGGAAAGCATATTCCCCCTAGCCATGTAAGTTTAGAGTACTTTTTAGTGGCCTGTAAGTTTTGTATAGTTAAAATTGAGTTTTATGTCTCTTTTGAAAATGATTACCATTTTATATGCATGCTAAATGGAGCTTGTTCTGTCTTAACTCTAAAAATTTGCAAGTTTGTTATTTTCTAGTTTATAAGAAAATCTAAAGCGATAGCTCATATGAATATGATGATAAGGAATGAGTATGCTCAGAAAAAGCCAATTCTGCATCTGAATAGTGATGTTGGAAACATGTTAAGCCAAATGTTGTTTGAGATGGCTTTAATGCATTTATAGAGGGCCTGGAACAGCCCTTATATGACTTATTGAATAGTTACTGTCGAGGAATATAATAAGATTAATCTGTAAATACAGAAAATAGTTGCATTGTTTGTAAATTAAAAAAAAAATACATCATGGTTGTTTTTTGTAAATGCTAAAAATGTATTAATATATATATATAGGGGATTGCTCCCACAAGCTCAAGTGGATGGTGGTTTTCACATCCGCCGCTTGTGTGGGGCCCACCATTGGTCCATCAAGATGGACCACACACAGGGCCCCCTTGAATTGCACATGTCCACCAAATTTGGGCCCTATCCGATGTGATTTGACCGTTGGATCAATTGATAGCAATCCGAATGGATTGTTAACCGTTAAACTTTTAGGACTCAGATGGAGATGATAGAGATCATGGATGGGGCTAGTTTTTTGCAGAGAGGATTCTAGGTAGTCCTTCAAATCCCCCCATCCCCATCCCTATGTGGGCCCACAAGCTTGAGCTAACGGCCCTTATCCCAAGCTTGAGCATGTGGGAGGAGCCCCCATATATATATATATATATGAGTGGTGCCACCTAGCCCAAAGACATGTAGCCAATATAATTTTCATCCATTAATTATGCTTCTTTTCGTTGATGCATCTCTATCTTCTATTTTCCATAAAAGAAAAAGAAAAAAGGTTTAGACAAGTCTCCACCAAGATATAATAAATTCAGATTAGCATACTAGGCATAGTTGGATAGATGTGAAACAATATATATCATACAAGATCCAATTAAGACCCCGTTTGGCTAGTCTATATGTTGCCTCGTATTATCTAAAAGCTGTTTCAAATGGTTAAGTAGACTGTTTGGGTAACTTCAATATACCATCAATTTCAAAACACATAAAGACGGAATTGTCTGTTTAAGAAAGGAGTGGAAAGTGTGCAAATTGAAACAGACCGTCCGGTCTGAAGCGCAAAGACCTTGGCTCCTTAGGTACATGATGCGGTTTTTTTTTTCTTTTTTTTTTTTTTGCATCAGTGCTTTTTATTTTTATTTTTTTAAAATCTGGGATCCTACATGATGATCCGAACTTGTTAGAAATCTGAAGAAGACTAAAAACTGCCACATGTCCAAATTTGAACTGTTGCTCTTTCTTGAATTTCAAGATATTTACAAAAGATCTACCTTTCTGGATTTTTCTGTGCTCTACAGTCATGATCCGAAGTGCAGATCTTCTTTGAAATAGTAAAAATGGCCACAGGTCCAAATTTCGGCCAGTGATTAGGTGTACATCTCAAGAAAAAAAAAAAAGAGTTGTTGGATATGCCCAGGTCACAAAAGTACATTAAGCGTGACTTTTCACCAGCCTGTTTTTTCTTTTCTTTTTGAACTTATGGGACCCTAAATAATGATCTGAAACATTGAAATTCTTCAAATAATCAGCCACGGTGATATGTTCAAATTTGAGCCATTGATCATTCTCAAGTCTCGAGATATTTGCAAAAAACGTAGCACCACCGATTTGCATTTTTGGAATTATGTGGGTCCCACAGTTATGTTCTAGCCATTGATCCTCTCTGGAATATTGAAAACAACCATGGACCCAAATTTCAGGCCTTGATTCATTGTAGATCTAGAGAAATTAATGGAAAATTCTGAACCATTAGATTTTTAAACATCTATTTCAAATAGCTTTTTGTCCTACCAAACAAGCTATTTTTAAACCGTATATTCTAAACCGCCCCATTTGAAATTGATTTATAGCATATAGCTTGGTTTCATTCAGATAAGATTTGCCAAACAAGCCTTAACTAATCCAGGAAAATATTAAGTCAATTGTGACCATATGGCGAGTTTCCAATTATACTAAATCCTAGACTTTGTATCACTTTTCATATGCAAGTACATATGTCAACTCAACCCTATGATACCCTAGAACCCTAGACACCACTAGATTGTCCAAAGCATGTTGGATGATCACAAGGATCTCAAAATTAGCATTAGGTCCATTTCTCTTGGTGCCTGTGACGTTAATTTGGTGTCTACCGGTCACATGGTGTCATGCCCTTAGGTTAGCATTGTTTTATGCATGCTACTAGGAAATCTGTAGGTGAATGTCAAGCCAAAAATGACACCTACTGCTGGTCAATTAATATTCATGATTAATGAAGTCCCAAATCCCTAGATTCAAGTTCAAATCCCACATTCATCAAACCCTAGCATGTTATAAAAAAAATACCAAACCCTAGCAAGTCAGTAAGTGAGAAACACTAAAAATCATACAAACCATGATTCCCTAGGGTCTTCAAGTTCCCAAATCACACACCCATGAGGGTTCGCCAGCATGGATCCCCCATGATGATCCACGGCCAAGCCCTAGGGCCTAGATTCTTTATGGCTTCATATATTTGGGATTTAGGGTTCCAACATCATGGAATGTATGATTTTTACACATCCCTCACCTGTATACCCTTATTCCATAGAAAATAAACTCAAACAAATACCAATACAAGATGAATCTGATAACCCTAAGAACTCTCTATGAATGTCAATAAAGCAAAGCCAAACAACAAACTCCAACAAACCCTAGGTGTCTAATAGATGCCTCAAAAGTAGTCAAACCAATGAATTCCTAAGAAACCAAGGCCCCATGATCCTTTCCCATGGCCAAACTAGGTTCGGCCAAAGCCACACATGGTTCAACCATGGTTGAACCATCATCCATGGCCCACGGCCTGGTGTGGGGTTCATATCTTGGGCATATCACACCAATTATAGGCCATGTTCAATTTCCTTAGAATTTAGGGTTTGGGTTCCATTTACATATACACCTGTAACGACCCAAGAATCTGGAGCTCTTCAGATTCTTAAACCGTACTCAGATTATTATAACAACATCACATAAATTAAATTCTCATGAGCATCAAGGTCATAAACAATCAAATTTTACTTTATTTCAACCAGTATGTAAATATTATATGTCTTGACAACACTACTGAATAAGACCATTCCTAATTGAAAAAGAAAGATAATAATAACATCTAAGTCTTGGGCTAATCCCAGCTATAAATATGTTCTTTTGTTTTCTCCGCACTCTGGATCAGCTACGCATGCCAAAATCCACTGGCTGATCCCCGTCACTTCCCGCCACCTCCATGACTGCATTACCTGAAGTGGGGCGAACCACTAATCAGTAAAACTGGTGAGTAGAATAGGAAATCATTAAGATAAAGCATATTTCAATTATTCGGAAAACATATATATTCAATGATATGATTTCAGTCACATTCTAATCAATTTCTTTCTTAAGTGATTTCCCACTGTGGCATCAACAATTCCGATACCCCATACGGTGTATCTACATTTCTGTCAACAACATGGTTTGTCATCCACCATGAATGTTGAGCCTGTTCCGATACTCACAACTGGAGTATCTACATTTCCATCAACAACATGGCTTATCATGCCACCATGTTTGCTGAACCTCTTCCCCTCGACCAACATCCACGAGGGAGGTTCTATACTCAGTGCCAACAGTTGATATCACACTTATTTCAATCAAGATACAATTAATAAGTCCAGGTAAAAATATCACATTAAAGGGCTAGTTATAAAACTCATTATAGAAATCAAGTCACAGGGAATAATTAGTGGTTATAAAAGGCCCACATACATGTAAATAATTATTCCCCCTACAAGCTTAGGGAATTAATAATATTGGATCATATAATATCATGCTATAAGTTAATCACTACATTAGCGGGGTTCTGTGGATATAATAATGAAATCAGGGGCCCATTTGTAAAATTCCCAATAAGTTATAACGTATGCCCGAAGTCGACCCACGCATTCCCCTCTCTTTCCTCTCCCATTCTCGTGTTCTGTTTGTTTCGTCCGTCAGAGGGTGGCACCGCCAAGCTCGTCTGGAGGAGATTGCAAGGTGGGGTTCAACGGTCCGATGCGCCGGAAATCTTCACCACGGTGGTCGCCCAGGGGTCTACCATAAGATGTGTGCATGTGATCTACGATCAGGGATTCCAGGTGGGCCCACAACCTTTGGCGACCAAAACCCCTTTCCGGTAGTCTGGAAATTCCAAGTCTCAGTTCAGAGCTGAGATTACAGTGTAATCAATCCCTTTTTCAGCCTAAATCAAAGTCCTCGAGGCGTGCTAATCAGAAGATATTGTCCCAACGAGTTTCCATCTACTGTGGGGGATTATTGGGGATGTTCTATGTCTGTGCCGGGTCGCCGATCGTAGCAGAGGACTTCATCCTTTAATCAGAGCTTCAGGTGAGTTGGTCTCTAACCCCGACAAGGTTAAAGGGTTTCAATTTAACATCATTCAGCACAACTGCAGGTCTGATCATTGTTTTGATGATCGGGTTGGGTTCTAAATCAAATCTGGCCAATAATCAAATCTGGCCGATAATCACTGTAATAGTACAATATATATTGGCCACGGTTTAACAGGGAATCAAATAGGTTCAATCTCTTATTCTATTCAAATAATCAAGTCAGATTCTACTCACCTGGTGTAAACGCGTGTTGATCGGGCAGTGGTCGGTCGCTCGTCAGTCATCCAATGGCGATCTTTCTCTTCTTCTGCAATTTCTGAAACCAATTTCAGTCCTCTCTCTCTCTCTCTCTCTCTCTCTCTGAACTCTTTACTGCTGCAGTACCTCCGATGGATTCTGCCAATCTATATTAATTGTTTGGTGGGGAGTCCTGTTTGGAAACTGCTATTCTGAGAGATGAAGTCTATTGGAAACAAAATCTGAGAGAGAAATTCTACCGGGACTCCTACAATGGACTTGCCAAAAGTCCTAAAACATTCCGATCAATTAGGAGACTCCCAGTCAGGCTCCAATCATAGTTTGGGACTACATTGGCCCACCTGGAAGAGGGCTGGCCTACAAAAGTAGGCTCGGTTATTACAACACCTTAGATCCAATACAAGTTCATGGTGATGTTTTGGGTTTCTAGGTAAGAGTAAACTCGAATCAAGGGCAGGAAATCATGAATGTGCAAAAAATCAAGTTTGTTTACTTGCCTATTATGTTAGATTTGTCGAGTTCTTTGCATTTAATTGAATTATGAAGATCCCCTTTTTCTTGTTTTTGCCAAAAGCCGGATAGCTGTCTAGGGTTTCTAGTTGCAAAACGCTAATTAAGAGAGAGGTCGGGTGTGGGATGGGCGAAAATGTAGAGAGAAAGTGTGGAGATTAGCAGAAGAATGTGTAGAGGGAAAATGTAGAGAGAGAATGAGTGTGAGATAAAGAACAAGAGAGTGAGCGTGAGAAGGATGGAAAGACGGCTATTTATTACTTTTGGGTATCCCACTTCTTGTCTGATTTGTCTTCCTTGTTCGAGTTTCTTCCCCCAAAACCACCACCACCACCATGTAATATCTACTGTAAGTTGGGACTTCAAGGGTCTTCTATGATTAGGTTTAAGCTTATTGAATCGCATTACAATTTTAAAGTCCAGCATCCCTCTGACATCCTACCACAACTTTTGTTGCATCTTCATTCAATCTACCGTAGATTGGCTTTCGTCAGCTTGATAGCACCCAACCAATACCAGAGTTGGTAGTCCAACTTAGATTGGTCCCTAATGGGCCCCATTATGTCTTATTTAATTATTTAATAATTTCTAAATAATTTCTGAAATTCATTTAATTAACTAATTACCTTAGTTACACCCTAATCACGATCAAATTATAAAACCCTAATTGTGCCCTCGTTCCCCATTGTGGGGAAATTTTCCTTTTTGAATTAATTTCATTATTTAATTCTTAACTCAATTAAATATATAGGGTTCTTACAAACTCAAGTGAAGTAGTGCGGAAAGACATGTTAGATTGTGGAGTTACAGAGAGCATGGCTTTGAATTGGTTCTATTGGGGATAAACTTGTAGAAGCAAAGCTACTCTTAAAGAAGATGGGAAAACCCTATGATTATGCTGATGATCGCTTGATGAAAATCGGCAAGTTTGAGGCTAACATAAGCAGAGCTTAAAATTATTAATGAAAGAGGATACTCCATATCTTGTGGTGCTTCTCAGGGGATGCATGTTCTGAGATGATAATATTTCTATTGGAGTGTTATGTCTTTATCTCATTATTGCATTCCTTCTTTCTACACATATTAGTTTACGTTTAGATTTAAAACTCTGTTTTTGGATTGGCAACATGACTAGAACCTAGCATTGTGCTTGCAATCCATATTGATGGGATGAGGCTAAGTTGGTAATGATAGTGGTAAACAGTGTAGCCAATGAAACCCCGTCTGGTATTGGACATTGGCTTTCCAGTAAAAGCAAAGAATCCTTTAGCAACAACCAATAAAGATCAGAATAAATAATCTACAGTGAGCTGAGAACGGTGGAGATGTAATGACCCAAGAATCTGGAGCTCTTTAGATTCTTAAGATGCTTTCTAGTTTATGAATCAATAACATTCATAAGTAAAATCCCAAGACCATTAGTCGAAGCATAGATTGAAAATTTAAATTCCAATCATCAATGTCTCAAAAGTCACTAAGAAGTTCAACTAAAAGGAACAAGTTTTTAATTTTAATCCAAAAGAAAATTCCAAAATATGGGCTGATGCCATCTAAAGTATAAGATGTTCTTCGTCCACTCAGTCAGCCACATATGCCAAATGCCAAAGTCTATAGGCTAATCTCCGTCATTTTCTGATTCCGCTACGAATGCGTTACCTATAGTGGGGTAAACCACTGGGTAATAACACTGGTGAGTAGAATTTCTAAATCAATGAAAAATCATCAAGCAAAAAGAGATTTTAATGTCATTCTCATAGAAACATGAAAGGTGTGCCACAGATTTTTGTGGTATGATTGACCTATCAGTACCTTCCAAGTATCCATCAACATCAATGTACTGGTGGATTTAAATACATTAAACCGGGGTTCAAAGGTTCATAGGCTCTCCTCGAAAGGAAAGTACATACGCTTACCCTAAAGGAAAAGTCCATAATCACATTCAACAATATGGCTTGTCGTACCACCATAATTGTTATTTTATAGTTTCATAAGGGAAATTCATATTCTTGTCGTGACAAGTATGCCGCCAATGTTAATTCAGACAGTTCTTATACTTCCACGAGGGAGGTTTATATTCTTGCTATGACAGGTTTGCCACCAATCTTAATTTAGATTGTTCTTATGCTTTCATGAGGGAAATTCATATTCTTGCCATGACAGGTTTGCGACCAATCTTAATTTAGATAATTCTTATACTTCCACGAGGGAAGTTCATATTCTTGTCGTGACAGGTTTGCCACCAATCTTAATTCAGATAGTTCTTATACATCCACGAGGGAAGTTCATATTCCATAACAAATTATAGTTCAAGTTTCAACTTAGCTCATAGATTACATATTAAATTTCATCGCACCTTTCCAATGATCAGTGGTATTGACCATATCTTTGATGTTCTAATCAGCCATGGAGTGAATGTCATGCTCATATTACATCCGCGAAACTTATATCAAAACATTATGTTCAAGTGCCCTGAAAATTCTATAATAATTATGCACTTTACACAATGATTTTTATAGCTGGTATTATACTTGAACTGTAAATTCAGAATTAGGTTACTTATAGTGAATAGTAAATTATTGAACAGTAGGGTAATGGCTATCAATGTTTGGTCTGAAACTAAATACAGCTTCTTCTTAGGTATTATACTGTAAAGCACATAAGGTTACAACATGTTGTCACTCTAACAGAACATTTACTAAGTTAATTATCATCAGGAAAGGTAGCCATCACTGTTAATTCTTAAAGAAATATGGATTAAGACCATTCTTAAGGAGGGATTAATAATTTTTGGGCCCCAAAGGTTTCTATATAAATATTCAGAACTAATGCTATGTCTATGTGGCTGTAAATAGTTTCACACAACAGCATAAAAGGAATGGTTCAAACAGAGCGTATATGACAATGAAGGGGGTCTCACGCCTAACCCTTTTTGGATCCTTTGGATGAAGGAACCCAATGGTCCGATCATCATGTGTTCACCACCCTTGTGATCGACCATAAGTCCCCTATCAGATGTGGGAACCTGATCTTGGATCAGGTGGCCCACATGGGCCCACAACTCACAAACGGCCAGGTCCCCTTTTTATGACCCAAACTGGGAATTTCAAATTTCTGAATTTCTTTTGCCAAATATTTATCTCCATTCTTTAATGTGTACAATCCTCAAGAAACTTCTTGATCATAGAATCCTGTTAGGCCATTATATACGTAGATTATATGAGGTTTTGATCTCCTTTTCCCATGACAGAAAGGGTTGGCAGTTCATAACTCTGCAATTGTCAAACTTGACTCTGGGCAGTGGGCCCTCTAATGATCCAAATCAAAGAGGGGTGGGTGGCTCCTATGTTCCTTCTCAGATGGTTTGGTTCTGGTGAAGGATTTGGTGGCCACTGTAGTATAGAGTCCTAGTCGACTGGCCCAACCAAAGCTATGCTCATATTGGAAATCCTAGTTTCAATTGTAATTCCAAATATATACACTATACTATAGAAGAGATACATTAACAAAAATCTAACATCAAAGCTTGAATATGCCACCACCCAAGGAATAGGCAAGTCAACAGTAAAACGCTCTTTGAGTCGGTCACATATTCTTCCAATAGAATGATTCTCAAAGGTCAATCCTATAATTAGAAATATATTTCCTTGCATAATAGAAGTTCTACTCACCTTGTATATGTAATGAGTGATCTCAGGTCAGACATCCAGTAAGCTAGCTGCTTCTCATTGGGATTCCCTGCTTCTATTATCAGATAGCACAGATTAGATCTCTCTATTTCTTCTACTCTTCTTCTATGAAAAAGTACCAAGAAAAGAGGGGATCCTTTTTAGAGACTAATGGACATCTAGTGGAGGAATTCCAATTGGATTCCTCTTCTTTGAAGAGTCATATGGGAAGGCTAAATGGTCATACCTGTTGGTGTGAAACGAAATATAAACCCCTTCCTAACAAGATCTCAGTAATTATGTTCTATTTCCTTTACATCTGAAGAAATAAAAAGAATCCCAGTTCAATCTAAGCTAATAAGAACAGTAAAAAGTCAATCCTAATTCAACTTATGAAAAATGAATATATGAACTAAAAGCAGCAGTCCCTTGCTTGGGATGTATTGTAGAATGATGCAGATGATGGGTGCATTGTGGATTGAGCCTGATCTTGGCAAGGCGGATTTGCATAAATATGTTATTGGTACTAGGCTGCAAAACTCAAGCCAGGTGGTTTGATGGAAAAGGAAGTGAAGTTGTGCCCACAGTGCAGTAGGAGTGGAAGAGTAAAACTGGATAGACTGGGATCAGGGGTGTTTATGCTAATAGTTCTCTTTTATGTCTAGCATTGTGGATTTAAATGAATTGTTGTTGAAGTGGATTTCCTCATGTGAAATGGCAGAATTTTAGTGGGTTCTCTTTTTTTCCCATCATGGGTTAAAAAGTTTGGTACTTTGATTCATCATTGCTGATCCTGTTTATTACTGGTTTTAATTCCGGACGTCATTTTACTTTGTCGTATTAACTTTATGTTTTTTGGATAGCCAGAAATGACTTCTGCCACACTTTGTTGGCTTTTTTTTGTTGATTCTCATGAGAAAAGTCTAAAAAATTGTATGCATGCTATTCTGATGCAAACCATAGGAAAGGGTTTGAATGAAGACATTGCAAAGTGCTGAAGCACGAAAACTGTCTCCAATCGACTCATAAAGAGGAACAACCTCAAAGTGGAAAACTTGATATATTATCAGAAAAATTGTTAATATCTAAAATTGAATTCTAATGTTTTGCAATTTTCATATAAATAGAAAAACAAACCCTAGAATTCAAGTCTCCTAATCAAACTGGGAAACTAATCAATAACTCCTGCAGGAATTAGAAATCTAATCTGATTACTACTTGTTAAAAAACATAACATAAGAACAAATCTTTGTTTTGATTTGGGTCTCACATGTGGGCCACGGGTCTGGCTGTTGGCCCATAGCTTTGCATCATATTCTGATTTTTAATTTTTTTAGTTATACCATCAATCAAGTTCGATGGAGTCTTCAATCTTGACAATGTGGTTCTATTAAATTTTGCAATATTTTACTAATGCTGGAGAAAGTGACCTTCACATATATTTAGAATGCAAAAGATCACTTGTGCGGCCAACACTTAATAATGTGAAGAGTTGACCAGTGTCATAAGGTGTTTGGGAGTATGGCAAACTCTTCTTTAAGTGAATTTTGTGAGGGTATCTTTTGCAGGGAGGAAGACCCCTAACATGATAATTCTCTATTGTCTTTTGGTGTATGTATTATGTGTATTGACACATACTTGGCTGGGCGCAAAATGGCGAAATGAAATACTGAACTCTCGCATAGGGTTGTCTTCTGTGGGGAGGAAAAACTCCAACTTGATAAATCCCTCCTCCATTGTACATGAAACATTAATATCTTGATTGTCATGTGTAGTATACTAGTATTAATATGTATTAATATATGAAAGATCATAGTCTCATCTTGGCTGGCTGCAAAGTGGTTGTATCATGTGTCAATGCTTCTATAATTTCACATTTTTTTTTCTTAATGTTTTGTTGTGTGCAAACTTCTCAAATATCCAATCTCTGTGCTTTTTGACGCCTCACGTGAAGGAGTTTGTGATAGTGTCAATTGTTGGTCAACCTATAATGGAAAGGAATGTGGAATATATGTCTTGCATCACAAGTCTTCTTTCTTTCATGGGATATATTGTGGTGAAAGTTCTTTGGATTGACATCAGTGCTGCAAAATTCTGTTCGTTTTGGCCAAAATTTTTGAATAATTTTGGTTCATTCGCTCAACTGAAACAAACGGGTCCGTGTAATTTTTTGTCCTAGAATTCATTCCAATTTGGTCTGAATTTCATGATTTTGGCCGATTCGTTCAATTTGTCCAATTCGTCCAATTATTTGTCTCAACATTTAGGTGGCCTTTACAATAGAAAAACTGAAAACTAAGGGGGCTAAATATCATCATCATCATCATCATTAAAGCATTATCCCAATCATGTTGGGGTCGGCTACATGAATTCTTTTTCTCCATTCTATTCTATTTGGAGCCAAATCTTTCGATAAGTTAAATTTCTTTAAATCTGAATCAATGACCTCCATCAATGTTTTCTTCGGCCTACTCCTACCTCTTGATGGGCCATTCACCTGTATAGCCAAACTTTTTCTCACTAGTGCCATTACCGGCCTACGCTCAACATGCTCAAACATCTTAAACGAGTTTCTCTAATCTTATCCCCTATTGGTGCTACCTCTAAAGGCTTTCGAAATCGCTCATTTCTAATTTTATTTTTCTTAGTTTTACCATACATCTACCTAAGCATTCTCATTTCCGCTACATCCATCTTATGAATATGCGTCTTCTTAATTGGCCAACATTCTGTTCTATATGTCATAGCTGGTCTAACCACTGTTTTGTAAAATTTGTCCTTCAAGTTCGTTGACATTTGTTTGTCACAAAGCACTCCAGAAGCTAGTCTCCACTTCCGCCATCCAGCTTTTATCCTATACTCCACATCTTCATCAATCTCTCCATCCTTAATAATCATCGAGCCTAGGTACCGAAAAGAATCTCTACGTGGTATCTTACGGGTTTTAATTTTGACAGTAGTTTCAACACTTTGTATTTGTCCACTAAAGTTGCAATCCATATATTCTGTTTTTGTACGACTTATTTTAAAGCCTTTATATTCAAATGCTCCCCACCATCTTTCAAGTTTTGCATTTACGCCATCTCTTGATTCATCTACCAATACTATATCATCTGCAAACAACATACACCATGGTACTTCTTTTTGAATATGTACAGTTAACTCATCCATAATTAATGCAAAGAGATAAAGGCTTCAGGTTAATCCTTGATGTAAACTTATAGTCACGGGGATTTCAGCTGTTTCTCCACGTGTGGTTCTCACATTTGTTATTGCTCCTTCATACATATCCTTAAAAATTTCAATATAACCTCTGGGAACATTCCTTTTCTTTAAAACCCACCAAATTAAATTTCTCGGTATACTATCATAGGCTTTTTTCAAATCGATAAAGACCATATGTTAATTTTTTCTCTTTGCTTGATATTTTTTCATTAATTGCCTAAGTGAAAAGATAACTTCTATAGTTGATCTCCCTGGTATAAAACCAAGTTGATTTTTAAAGATCTTGGTCTTCCGTCTAAGTTTTTGTTCCATTATTCTCTCTCATAACTTCATAGTATAACTCATAAGTTTAATCCCTCGATAGTTGGTATAATTTTGTATATCTCCCTTATTCTTATATATAGGTACTACAGTGCTTCTTCTCCATTCATTCGGCATTTTGTTTGTCACAAGTATCTTATTGAATAGTCTACATAACCAACTCACCCCAACCTCTCCTAAACATTTCCATATCTCTATCGGAATACCATATGAGCCTGTTGCCTTTTTTGTCTTCATTCGCTTCAATGCTTCTTTCATTTTCACCTCTCTAATTTTTCGGAGAAAAGTATGCTCTAGTGATGCAGTATCCTTCTGAACTCTTGTATTGCCCAAATGTTCTTCATTTAGAAGTTTGCTAAAATATTCCTTCCTCCTTTTTTTAATATCTTTTATCAAAATATTTTCCTCATTGTCCTTGATATATTTGACATGATCTAACTCCCTACTTTTCTTTTCTCTTATTTTTGTAAGCTTCAAAATATCCTTTTCTCCTTCTCTTGTTCCCAACTTATTATAAAGGTCATCATATGCTTTGAACTTTGCACTATTTATTACTTTTTTAGCTTTTTTCTTTGCCTTTTTATACAGCTCGAAATTTTCCATACTCTTAGTCTCTGTCAAATTTTGTAGCAATATCTTTTTTGTCGAATAACTTCCTGAACCTCCACACTCCACCACCATGTTTCTTTATTAATGTCTCTTTCCTTTTGATTCTCCAAGTATCTCCTTTACAGCATTCCTAATACAATTTGCCATTTGATTCCACATTACTGTAGTTTTTCCTTCAATATTCTATTCTCCCTTCTCAATCATTTTGTCCTTAAATATATTTGCTTTTTTCCCTTTCAAATCTCTCCACCTTATTTTAGGGTCTATTTTGTTTACTACTGCTCTCTTTCTACTTCTAATGCAAATATCTAAAACTTCGAGCCTATGTTGCGTAGTCAAACTCTCTCCTGGGATAACCTTGCAATCTTTACAAGCCAATCGGTCCTGTTTTCTAACTAGAAAAAAGTCTATCCGACTCCTATTATTCCCACTTTTATAGGTTATTAAATGCTCATCTCTCTTTTTAAAGTAAGTATTTGCTACTACAAGATCAAATGCCACTGCAAAGTCCAATTTAGTATTTCCGAATTCATTCTTTTCTCCAAATCCATGCCCTCCATGTGCTCTCTCATATCCTCGATTATCTCTTCCTATATGCCTGTTTAAATACCCTCCAAGGAAAATCTTATCACTATTTGGGATTTCTTGCATTAAATCATCCATCTCCTCCCAAAATTGTCTTTTCACACTTTTCTCTAGTCCTACTTGGGGAGCTTATGCACTGATGATATGAATGTCTTCCTCTAGCACTAGTTTAATTGCTATAATTCTATCCCCAAACCTCTTTACCCCCACAACTTTCTCTTTCAAATCCTTATCTACAACTATACCCATTCCATTTCTTGTATTACTCTTTCTTGCATAGAAAAGCTTATATCCACCCGTAAGCTCCTTAGCTTTATTTCCTTTCCACCTTGTCTCCTGCATACAAGCCATACTAATTTTTCTTCTTTTCATTACCTTAACCAACTCCATGCTCTTGCCTGTCAAGGTTTTTATATTCCAAGTAGGAGCTCTAATTTTCCTATTCTTCCTATTCTTTTCATGGACTAACTTCTTAAATCGCACTAGTCCAGTGTCATGCGGTAGCCCTTGCACAGTTTTCACTGTAGCTGGGCAACGCTACAATGCGTCGCTTAAAGCGGGGAATGCCCTAGCCTTATCGCAAAATATCATTATCTCAAAATTCATGTTTGGGTTGTGATAAATTTTTACGCTGACTGTCAACCTACCTAACGCAACCCTTCTCCTTTACTAGGGCTTGATATCGGTAGCAAAAACTGGCGGAGTTAAGGGGGCTAAATATATTTTTTTTAAATTAAAAGTAAAAGGAAAAATACCTTTTTAGCGTTTGGCTTAAAGAAATTAGTGGGCTCCACTATGGAGTCGCCCATCTATTAAAAATCTAAATAACTATATGGGCCCTTATCAAATTTTATTCCAATTAAAAACATTTTACTATGAATAAGCTAGCGAAGTTTCACTTTACTATGAAATAGACCACCAAATATAAATTGACATATTGCATTGATTTAGTAGAATAAATTAAATGTACCATATATTATTTTTACATTTTAATATATAATATTTTTTTTTCCAAAATATTTCACCGAAATTTCTGAATCAGCCGAAACATTTCATTTGGAGGCCAAATCGAAATGGCGTCCGAACCAAATTTCGTAACACTGATTGACATGCCATAAAGATTTGAAACTTTCGATGCTAAACAAACATCTTGCACGTAGATGTCTGTTCACAGTTTAGCTTTCTCACTCAACCCAGACCTAAACCTAATGCCCTCATTTGAGACTTTTCCCACCATAAGATTTGTCTTATAACCATTGTCCCTAAAAACCATGTCCCTAAACAAACTCCTCCAAGTATATCCTTTTCTTGTGACCTATTGATTTGTTGAAATGCTATCATTGACGTCTGGTTTTTGTATTAGTAAACATCACCACTTGTAAAGAAGCAGCCAGTTTTTCTCTCTCGCTCTCTTCTTTCATGAGAAGTTTTTTTGTATATATGTTTGTGAATATAGCGCACCCCCCCTCTCTCTTAAGCACCCTCTTGTACAGCCATGCCAATCATGGGGGTCTAGGGAGGTGGCCGATTGAAAGATTTGAATGAGACTCAGGGATATATAAAATATCTAAGAAGCACAAACATGGGCACCGGACATGGATACGACACAACATGGGCACGCCAAAATGGCATTTTACATAAAAATAGGACATATGACCATGATTATGCATTAAGTATGCTTCATTCTCCTCTTCTCTCTCTCTCTCTCTCTCTCTCGTAATGTTCTTCTCCATGCCTCTCCTTTTTTTTTTTGGCTTTTAGCTGAATGAAAATGTTGCATGATCGATTTTTTCACGTGTCCGAAATAAAAAAATAAAAATAATAAAGGACACTTTTTTCCCGTGTTAGATACGTATCAGTGTCCCAGACGTGTCGGACACTGATACGCTAGCCTCGGAGAGGTGTCCGTGCTTCCTAGCAAAATATCAACCTTATAAGCATTCTTTGTTTAATGATTTGAGAAAGCATCATTTTTTTATATTTTAATTTATAGTGAGTAATAGTTGGAAAAGCATCAAATGTGGGCTTCTACCTTATAATAATAATAATTATTTATTTATTTTGGGCAGGGGGGGGTGGTTTGGGATTGAATGTGAGTGAGTCTGATTGATCATAGAGGATCCCGCATGGTGGTAAAATGGGGTGCTCACAAGATGATGCTCATTTGAAGATGATAGATAGATAGATAGATTCATGTGTAGATTTTTCTAGTAAGACCTGAGATGGGCCTTACCTTTTTAAACATTTAGAAGGAGTGCTTTGAGGTGTGGCGAGGGGTGGTGGCTTGTAGAGACAAGGTGAAGACATTTACTAAGATCTTTTTAATAGAGTACAAAAGGAGTCATTGCTTTGGTGCAATGGTAAAAGTCTTGCGTGCCATGCGTGATAATGTAGGTTGAGACCTGTGAGAAGCCACGTTGTGCCAAATTGCCAAAGGTTAAGTCTGTTTCTAGTTTGGACCCTCTTAGGACCCTGCTTTGGTAGGATTTGCACTGGAAAAGACTAGACTTGGAGGGTGGAAGGGATACGTCAGGCTTTCGCCTGGTAAATTGGCCTCACCCCAAACTTCCCGTCATGGGCAAGGAAAAAGATTACTCCACGTAACCCAAAATCATTTCTGAAAATTTTTCATAAATCATTAACTCTGATGCCAAATGAGACATAACAATGCTTAAATAGATAAATGACTAACCCTAAAACTAATCTCAACCATCCGTACACATTGATAGCTAGGATTAAAACGTCCAACATAAAGCATAAAATAGCGTAAAATAAAACTCTAATAAAGCTAAAATGTATAAAAAAAGGAGCTTGGTTGAGGTAGATGGGCTGGGCCCATTGGTGGGTCAGTCCTGTATCAATTTTTTCCCTTAACAGCCACCGAAGTGCCTAGATGAGAAATCTCTTTACTCTGCATGACTTTGGCCTCATTTGACTCAGAGCAATAAAGAGGGTACCGGTAAATTTGAATCTGCATACCTTTTTAGGCAAAATACCATGTTACAGTTGATTATTATAAAATAGCTGTTTTGAATACTATCAAGAAATATGAAACATATTGGATTTACTAGTTTGAATTTTCATTATTTTCTGTGACACCTAATTTTCTTCACAATTGGCATCAATTTTTGTGCTCCAGTTGTTCTTGCCTTCTAAAGGAGGAAGAATTTATGAAACATATGCCCTTTCATTGTTTGACTGAGTGAGTCCACTCAGAAGATTGTTGGTGAATTGCAAGGATCTAACACACACATTGACCTCTATTCTCAAAAATGTTTCTTAAACTTTACTGTTATCTGGTTTAAAGTCTTTTTCCTTTGCAAAACTCATCATCAGTTTCACAATTCTGCATGTAATGCTTTGGTGTACCTGCACAGGCACTTGACTTGATAAGAGACCGAAACTTTCTGATGCTGACAGATTCCTGCTTGGAAGGACAATTTTCAAATGATGATGGGACTAAGCTAGTACGCCTGGCTTCTTGTTGTTTGCAATATGAGCCTAGAGAACGGCCTAGTGCAAAGTCATTGGTGGCATCGCTGACTCCTCTGCAGAAAGAAACTGATGTGAGTGTTTTTTTCATCATCATCGTCGTCATCATCATCATCATCATGAAAGCCTTGCCCCAATTATATTGGGGTCAGCTATGTGGATTCTATTTCTCCATTCTGACCTATCCTGAGTCAAATCCTCAAATAGGTTGAACTTCTTTAGACCCAATTGTACTACTTCCATACACATTTTCTTATTAGGCAAAATTTATCAAGTAGTGGGGGGTTTGTTGTATCTGTAATTTGGTTATTCGATGAAAGTCTGACAGTTCATGTTTTCATAATTTTATACCTTTGGCAGCCATGCATATTGCATACAATGTCCTGATCTGGACATAAAAGAGAAGCGGCTCCCATTAAACAACCAGGAACCCCCTAAATTTCACGGCTGTGACTGACAAAGTGGACGTCTGTATGCATGAACGTCTGCAGGAGTCATCCAGTCTGTTAGTGCTTAATATGTTGTGGATATGTGCAGTTTGAATGGCATGAAGACAATGATTGTAAATGGGCACCACAGATACACTCTGGGCCTACATGTGACTCAAACATTCGGTGTTTAATTATTTATTTTTCCTTTTGCTAGTTGGCCCAAATAGCCTGGGAGTTGGACTTCCAAGATGAGCGCCAGAGACCAATCCCTGGCCGTGAAGCCTAGGTTCCTCTGCCACTGAGCCATTAGTTGTTTGGCAACATTAGGTGTTCATTTGTTTCTTTTTGTGGCTAATAGGAGCAGCCTGTGGCTTTCTACATTTTTTTTTTGTCGCTTTATTTGACAGCCTCTTTAGTAAATTATACCTAGTGGTTTTTTTTAATATTATACAGTTATATATATAGATGTTGATATTTCTACGCATACAGAGTGCAAGCCACATTAGGGCCTAATATTCCATATATGTGTTTGAGTCATAATAGAAGTTCTTTAGGAAGACTCCCTTGTTATAAGTGTCCAATAGGGGAAAATTGGCCTACAATTCAGTATAGCATACAAAACCCCCAAAGTCTTTGATAGTTATACTGCACAGCAGTATTGACAATTGAATAGTGAATTTTGTTCAAGTAGTTTCCTTTGTCGGCTGCTGACTCTGTACAATCTGAAGGTGCTGATTCTAGGTTTTATCAAGTGGTAGAATTCTGAAGTACTGGTCCCCACTGGTTGTGCTGCATGAGGATCATTTTAGTGCTTGAGTCATTGTCCTTCCTTCAATTAACATAGATGTCTCAATCTTCCTCTAAAAAGAACATTACTAGTTACACCAAGATCTTTTATTTATTTTTTATTTTTTGGGTAATGGTAAATTATATTGATAAAGGAGGAATACAAGAGAAGCTCTCTTTTACACCCACCACTACAAAAAATTTGAAAATAAATTACATAAAATTGGATCTTTTATTCATGATCTTCCTTGTCTAATCCTAGTTTTGCTTTATGGTTTTTGAAATAGTCATAGACTCATCGCCATGATTGGGAGGCATGGTTGGATTGCTTGATATTGAACTCTCTTTACTTAATATATGGAATTCACATATGGTTACGACATCATCATCTTTATTTGGGAGCATGATTGGCTGGCAGCTGGCTTGATTTTGAACGCTCTCTATTTATATATGGAATTCATATATGGTTTTCATTTCTGTACTTGGTCTTTGTGCTTGTTCTTTGTGTAAAAGTACTGTGGTAGGAAGCATGTTAATCTTAAATTTTATGTGGAACCTTCCATGACTGAAGCTAGTTTCTTTAAATTTTTGGCACAACTACCTTACGGATTGTGTTTGAAAGTGGGATAAATTTTTGGTGGGATTGGATAGTTAATACCATCCAAGCCTATCCAATGGTATTATTGCATGGGATAGGATTTCATTTATCCCAAAGGTGAATCCAATCCAATGTTTGGTTGCGTTCAAATAAATGGGGGACGAGGGATAAAAAGATCTAAAAAATATAATCCCACCACCCACTCAAAGCCAACTCAAGTGGAATAAGGACAAAAAGACCTAAAAAATATAATCCCACTCCCCACTCAAAGCAACTCAAGTTATCCCACGTCCCAGGTAGGATTATCTAAGCCCTCATACTAGGTATTAATTCACTATAGCGTCGGGACTAGGATAACATTATCCTAGGCACTAAAAATGCAAACAAATGAGGGATAAGTGGGATAGAATGCAAAAAGTTATTTATCTCTCCACTTATCACCACCACCCCCCCCCCCCCCCCCCCCCCTCTCAAAATATCCTGCATCCAAACACATCCTATGTGTTTTCCATGTGGATTACCTCCAAGATCTCTTTCAATGTGGAGAAGCAGTTAGAGAAACAAGTGAAGAAAAATGTCCACAACACATTTAAACTTAGACTGTTTCTCCGCTTTTTTTCCTCATCTAAACATACCTGAGGACTTTCAATTTTCCCCCATTTTACTATTTTCTGGATTTTTTTTCCTGATATTGAATTCTTATGGTCATCACTTTGCCACAGGTTCCTTCTTATGAGTTGATGGGTGTAACACATGGGTCTGCATCCTCATTGGAGCAGTTATCTTTATCGCCTCTTGGTGATGCTTGTTTGAGAATGGATTTGACTGCTATACATGAGATATTGGAAAAGGTTGGATATAAAGATGATGAAGGAACGGCAAATGAGGTTTGTGTTTAAAGCCTCTATACTATAGATAAGTTCAGAAGATAAAAATTGCATTGCATGACTGTTTTTCATTGCAGCCTTTGTTTTCTTAGTTGAATAAAGCCAGGTGCACTTATCTAACCATCATATGATCCTTAAAAGTGTATATGGGCTGAATGGGAATGAATCAATTCATCTTATGGGTTTTTAGGGGACAATATAATTTCATCTTTCCTAACTCAAATCCATCAGTGAATAATCACTTTGTTATGGTTGCTATATCATTTTTATGTAATTCCCAACCTTGCCTATGGGGCACAGACGGACCACATTTAACTGCTCTGTCTGGTCCATCTTTCTCATCATTATAAAGATCATAGCTTTCAGACCTGGTGGGAACCTCATTTAGTTACCAATTTGAGTTGACCAGGTGAGAGTGAGTAAAATTTTAAATATATTTGTTATAAATGTATAATTCCTAATAACAAGTATAAAAGGATACATCATCATCAAAGCCTTGTCCCAACTATGGTGGGTTCGGCTACTTGAATTCCCATCTATCTTGAACCAAATCCTCGGACAGGTCATACTGCTTCAGATCTCTATGTACTACTTCCATCTATATCTTCTTCAATCTACCCCCATTTCTCTATTCAGATCTATCCTTACTAACACAAAATATATGTACTTAGAAATGCATAACTTTCATATACTTTTATTTTTTAGTATATTTTTCTTTTCCAAATTTCATTTTGGTATGATGCTTCCCTTCACATAAGGCAACATGAAGACCATTATGAATGACATCAAGAATCTCAATAATAAGAGGATCGTCACTAGAGTTTGAAAATAAAGGCGTAGTTGGAGATATACCTGGAGCCTAGATTTTTTTTGGTGTATGATATGGTGGAGCTCTTTCTACATCTTTCCGCGTATTCTAATTTGAAGATGTCTACGTAACTTGTAAGTTCCTTTTGGATTAGTGCTAATTCTTAAGGGTAGGCTGGATGTGTAGGGAATTGCATAGATAGGGTGGAGCCAAGCTATTTTTTTCCCAAGTGTCTTACTCAAGCAACAATGAGTAAACTCCATGGTGGAGCCCACCTATTAAAAATCTGTACGACTCAAAATGAAGGACTTCTGCTTCTATGAGATATTTGAAAATTTTAACCTATTGAAAATCTGCACCACTCAAAATGAGGGCCTTTTGCTTTTATTGGCTGTTTGAAAAATCTATACCACTCAAAATGAGGGTGTTTGTTTTGAGCAGTCTGGATATTTAGTTTGTTGTAGAGATTCAAACTCCTCACAGGAAGGGAGCAGTTTGGATATTCATCCCGTTGTAGAGATTCGCACTCCTCACAGGAAGCGAGTGTGAGACCCTTGAGGATTTGGACTTCTAAATTTATATTATCATATCATTTATACCTTCACCGTTCACCTTGTCATGACCTGGTGAATGCTTTTAATTCTTTCATCTCAACCATTCACGACTACTTGATGCGGGCCCTCGTTGGGCCTAGTCCATAAGCGCAATAGGACATCCAATTATTTAGAAATATTATTAAGTAGTTTGCTTTTATTAGAATTAATATTATTGAGTTTCCTTTTATATTTATGATTATTCTAATATTAGGAGTTTACTTAATTTGGATTGTTTAGTGATTTAGTTTCCTTTATTGTTTAAGAGAGTATTGGTGTCTAAGTAATTTTATCTTATATAAGGATGATTATGCTTCATTGTAAAGACAGATTTTGATTGTCAATAATATGAGTTATGAGAGTTTTCTCTTGGTTATGGTGTTTTCTCCTCTTGTGAGGGTGCCCTAGTGGTTGAATTCTTCTTAGATTTGATCAATCATTCGGGAGATTGATCTGTTTATTGATCGTGGATTCGTGGCAGCGCCAATTGGTATTAGAGACAAAGTGATCCCCGGAGAGACATCGGTCCTTCTTGGATTTTCTCCTCCATCTTCTATCTCATTGTCGAAGCCACCATCTTAACCCATTGTCACTCCAGTCCCTTTTCAACCACCACCTAGAACCATCCTTCGCATCCCGTCACCTAAACCCCACCACCAGTAACTATTCCGGGAGCCCAACACCCATCGAAGACCATCTCAGCCATTCTTGAACCATCTCAGCCATTCTTGAACCATCTCAACCCATTCCCAACCCATCTCCACATCCAGTCAACCCCACCCACATCTATACTGTCAAAACCCTAATTAAGCCTTTTCCCGAGACTATAACTCAACTCTTCTTCCAAACCGGAACCCTACTTCCATCACCATCCATATAGACTCCATCTTTAAACACCCCAACCCCATTTCGGATCATGCGACCCTAACCTAGATCCCCAAACCCCTTTGCTATCCCCAGCCGAAACCCACCTCACCCCACAGTCGAATGCAATTATTTTGCAAATCACCCCAAACAAACCCCATACCTTTTGCCCAACTCCAACCCTCATGTCAATACCACCTCACCCACTTCTGCAACACCCCATCAACCATCTCAACCTCTATTAACAACCTAAGCCCATTCCCGAAAACCCTAGACCCCCATCCCTACCCTTAGCCCTCGATAGAACCCATCAGACGAGCACCCTCCCTCTCTCCACTGTTCAATACCCATCCCGAACAAAAAAAAAAAAGAAGAAGAAAAGAAAAGAAAAAAAAAATGAAGACGAAGCAATAAGAGAGCAGAAGAAGAGAGGAAGGGGAAAATTGAGAGCAGCGACATACCCAGTCATCACGAGATTGCTGTAGAAACTCCGCCCCTGAATTGCAGCCTGGTGTGCCGTCTTCGAATCTCCTTATCGTTAGCAGCAAACCCTCCTCGTAGTTGACCTTCAAATCTAGATAAGAAGACCTTTGTCTCTTTACTTTTCTTTCCCTACACAATACCTGAGACCATAGTTGTCAAATTGCATATGGTATTGTGAATCACTGAAGTGGTTGAATCTAATCAAATTGTGAATCGTAGGATTTTCTACTTTTCTTAATATAAATAAGAAAAATCTAAAAATATATTGAAAAACTAGAAAAGATTATAGAAGTCCACAATCTTTCTATTTTTCATTTGTATCAACATCAATGCATGACAAATATCAGCTTCTCCGTAGTTTTGAAAATCGAAATCATATCGCAAATTGTTCATGCCCATGAATCAAATTGAATCCTGAAACGTATTGTGAATCGTAGGATTTTTTTCATTTTTCTAATAAAAATGAACAATAGTTAAAAATTAAAAGAAAAAAAAAACCCTTCATTCATGTGGATACCCATCCATTTTCCCATTTATAGCAACAAAAATACAATGAAAAATAACTGAAAAAGGCTATCATACAATCGTATTAAGAACATCATGACATATATTAATAAATAATAAATGTATGTGTAAATAGCTAAATAAGTTTCAGGTATTTATATATATTGTTGTCGTTAAACCAAACTATAAAACTAAAAATAAAATTCAAACCATGAATCGTATTCAATAAGATATATTTTGAAGTTGACAAAGTGTTCTTGAAGAAAAGAAAAACAAAAAGGTTTAAAAGAAGATATAGACAAGCACCAAACGTATAGTCTAACGCTTTAATAAAATCCATATTTGTAATTCATGTTTAAAACCTCCCCAAAGAGACAAAAATTCATAGGAGGTTTAGTTAATGCTAAAAGAAGGAAAAAGTTAAAAGATTATTAGTATTAACTTATTAATTACATCTATTCTCAGTTAGCCAAATCGCTTGAATCGTACTATTCGATGAAATGAGTATCGAATCGTAATATTCACATTTGAATCCTAAGATTCACTTTAAAATGGGATTTGTTGAAAGATACGAATGATTTTCCTTAAGTGTCGGGATACGAATCGTAGGATTCTGATAATTAAACCAGAGACAGAGGGGGAGGATAATTTTTCTCCCCCACATTTCTGGTTTCTCATTAGTAATTTGGCCTTAGGTTTGGTTTCAACTTGACCCAAGGCTGGTTTGAGCCCAGTTAGTTTAACCTGCAAGTCCATATTTAACTTGACCCATGTCTGGACCCACAACAATACCAAAAAAAAAAAAAAAAAAAAACTGTGTTTGAAGGCCCATTGATCACAATTAGGCGAATATCCTTTAAAAGACTAGTTAAATTTTGTTATCCTTGTAATCAAGTCATCATGCAAATTTTTGTAAACTCTAGTGAAATTCAGGCAATTTTGTATCAATACACATATGGAGATTGGTATTTTTAGAATGAGTTATATTTTGTGCAATTTCTTAATTTGAAGCAAGAACACTTGAGAGTTAATGAATATATCCACCAATTTGGGGAGTCGCAAGATATGTGTCTTACAGGAGGATAAGATACATGATTTAGTTCGTTATATCAAAGGTTTGTGACTAGATATCTTAGAGAATATGAATTATTGTAAAACTGGTCATTCTTAGAAGCCCTTCGTGTTGAGCGTATGCTTTGATAGTCTCGCATGCATCCTGAGTTCGAAATATTATTTGAAGTTTCAGAATCCGATGACCAAAGTCCTTTGCTTTTCCTTCATCAGTGGCTTTTAGTTGCGGATAATTTAGAAAATGATGATGATGAAAGTCTACCTCTTATCTTTCGGACACGAGTCAATTACAAAGGTGAACGCTGGAATGTCATTATTAATGATGGCATTGATATGAATGTTATATTCAAAGAAGCAGTTTGATAAGTTGCAATTGCCGACTATAAAGCACTCGAAACCTTGCATGGGTAGATGATTATGCTCTTCTAGTCTGGCAACAGTGCATTGCTCCAATCAAGTTTGGTTCTTTTGAAAACAATGTCAAATGTGATGTATCTCGATGAATTGCCCACATCTTACTTAGTTGCCCATGGCTCTGTCGTCTTAAGGTTATTACCAACCATGCGGATAATACTTACACTTCTACATGGAATGGAAGACGAATTCAATGGCGGCCTCTAGAAAGTCCATTCTCATTACCACAAGCCACTCCTACATCATCACCTTCCACCAAAGAGTTAAAGGAAGAGCCAAAAGAAGCAATTGACATCATGATTACACCAAAGGAGATGCCAACCATGACAACTGACATTCACGATGCAACAACTGTACAATGTTAAAGGCAATGTTGATTTCATGACAAATTCAAAACTCGATAGTGATAACCAAGAGCTACAAAAAGTTGAGGAAGAACAAGAACAAGTAGCCATTATAGAATTTGATCAGGTTAGCAAGGGCATTGAACATCCTGGAGATTTGATTGTAACTCACTTCCAGCAACTCACATTGGATCATCAGAAGTCCAATTAGTTGTTCCAGTCATTTCAAGAACAGATCAAGTTGTTGATTCCTCACATTGACTTCATCTTTAGGGATCAAACATGGATGATAGACAGATAGCACTTGCAGCACTTGTAGCATCTACAAGTCAGATCATACATCTGGGCTAAATTTGTTCATTAGAATCAGCGACACGTCCAATGCCTTTTTCCATGGTGTAAACGACCCCTTCAAACTTTCACGCCATACCATGCAACTGCAGATCTAAAAAACAATCAAAAGTTTGTGCGGTTGATTTTTGAACCTGGAGGAAGTTTACCTCACCTTAGAGCCGAACTCATCCAAGCATTTCTCAAGTTGGCAAACTGGTTGAAGTTGAGTTTTTTCAAGTTGAGGAGTGTTGATACAGGCCAGACCATAGGTTGGCCAACCTGTTAGGCCTAGTCCATAAGCCCAATAGGAGATCCAGTTATTTAGGAATATTATTTAGTAGTTTGCTTTTATTAAAATTAATATTATTGAGTTTTCCTTTACATTTAAGATTATTCTAATATTATAATCCATATCATCAGTACATATGCTCCCCAAGTAGGATTAGAGAAAAGTGTCATAAGACAATTTTAGGAGGAGATGGATGATCTAATGTGAGAAATTCCAAATAGTGATAAGATTTTCCTTGGAGGGGATTTAAATGGGCATATAGGAAGAGATAATAGAGGATATGAGAGAGTACATGGAGGGCACGGATTTGGAGAAAAGAATGAATTCGGAACACTATATTGGACTTTGCAATGGCGTTTGATCTTGTAGTAGCAAATACTTACTTTAAAAAAAGAGATAAGCATTTAATTACCTATAAAATTAGGAGTAATTTGAGTTAGATAGACTTTTTTCTAGATAGAAAATAGAATCGATTGGCTTGTAAAGATTGCAAGGTTATCCGAGGAGAGTTTGACAACGCAACATAGACTTGGAGTTTTAGATATTTGCATTAGATGTAGAAAGAGAGTGGGAGTAAACAAAATGGGCCGTAAAACAAGGTGGAGAGATTTGAAGGGGGAAAGAGCAAATATATTTAAGGACAAAATGATTGAGAAGGGAGAATAGAATTTTGAAGGAGGAACTATAGTAATGTGGAATCAAATGGCTAATTGCATTAGAAAGGTTGCAAAGGAGGTATTTGAAGAATCAAAAGGAAAGAGACATGTTAATAAAGAAACATGGTGGTGGAGTGTAGAGGTTCAAGAAGTTATTCGAGAGAAAAGACATTGCTACAAAGTTTGGCAGAGGACTAAGAGTATGAAAAATTTTGAGCTGTATAAGAATGAAAAGAAAGAAGCTAAGAAAGTAGTAAGTAGTGCAAAGTTCAAAGCATACGATGACCTTTATAATAGGTTGGGAATAAAAGAAGGAGAGAAGGATATTTTTAAACTTGCAAAAATAAGAAAAAAGCAAAGTAGGGACTTAGATCATGTCAAATGTATCAAGGACAATGGGGAAAATTTTCTGGTGAAGGATATTGATGTTAAAGAAAGGTGGAAGGAATATTTTAGCAAACTTTTAAATGAAGAGCATATGGGGGATACAAAAACTCGGGAGGATACTTCATTAGCAAAGCATACTTTTCTTTGTAGAATTAGGGGGGTGGAAGTGAAGGAAGCATTGAAGCGAATAAAGACAGGAAAGGCAATAGGCCCAGATGATATTCCGATAAGGGTATGGAAATGCTTAGGAGAGGTTGGGGTGACTTGGTTATGTAGACTCTTCAATAAGATACTTGCGACAAAGAAAATGCTGGATGAATGGAGAAGAAGCAGTATAGTACCTATATATAAGAATAAGGGAGATATATAAAATTGTACCAACTATTGAGGGATTAAACTTATGAGTCATATTATGAAGTTATGGGACAGAATAATAGAGCAAAGACTTAGATAGAAGACCAATATTGATAAAAAAATCAATATGGTTTTATGCTAGGGAGGTCAACTATGGAAGCTATATTTTCGCTTAGGTAATTAATGGAAAAATATTAAGCAAAGAAGAAAAATCTACACATTGTCTTTATCAATTTAGAAAAAGCTTATAATGGGGTATTGAGGGATTTAATTTGGGGGATTTTGAAAAAAAGGAATGTCTCTATAGGTTACATTGAGAATTTTAAGGATATGTATGAAAGAGCAGTAACAAATGTGAGAACCACATGTGGAGAAATAGGTGGATTTCCCGTGACTATAGGCTTGCATCAGGGATCAGCTTTAAGCTCTTATTTCTTTGCATTAATTATGGGTAAATTAACTGTGCATATTTAAGAAGAAGAATCATAGTGTATGTTGTTTGCAAATGATATAGTATTGGTAGATGAATCAAGAGATGGTGTAAATACAAAATTCAAGAGATGGCAGGGGGCATTAGAATCTAGAGGCCTTAAAATAAGTCGTACAAAAACAGAATATATGGATTGCAACTTCAGTGGACATATGCAAAGTGTTAAAACCACTATCAAAATTGAAACCCATGAGATACCACGTGGAGATTCTTTTTGGTATTTAGGCTTGATGATTTGTAAGGATGGGGAGATTGACACAAATGTGGAGTATAGGATAAAAGCTGAATGGCTGACGTGGAGACTAGCTTCTGGAGTACTTTATAACAGACGAATGCTAACGAAATTGAAGGGCAAATTTTACAGGACAGTGGTTAGATCAGTTATGACATATGGAGCAGAATATTGGCTAATTAAGAAGACTCATATACATAAGATGGATGTGGCAGAGATGAGAATACTTAGGTGGACGTGTGGTAAAACTAGAAAAGACAAAATTAGAAAAGAGCGCTTTCAAGAGCATTTAGGGGTAGCGCCAATAGGGATAAGATTAGAGAAACCCATTTAAGATGGTTTTGGCATGTTGAATATAGGTCGGTAATGGCACCGGTGAGAAAAAGTTTGGCTATACAGGTGGATGGCCCATTAAGAGGTAGGGGTAGGCCAAAGAAAATATTGATGGAGATCATTGAATCAGATTTGAAGAAGTTTAACTTATTTAAGGATTTTGCTCAAAATAGAATAGAATGGAAAAAAAAAATTCATGTAGTCGACTCTAACATGGTTGGGATAAGGCTTTGATGATGATTATTATTATTATTATTCTAATATTAGGAGTTTACTTAATTTGGATTGTTTAGTAATTTAGTTTCCTTTATTGTTTAGGAGAGTCTCCATATCTAAGTAATCTTATCCTATATAAGGATGATTATGCTTCATTGTAAAGACAGATTCTGATTATCAACAATAGTTGAGTTATGAGAGTTTTCTCTTAGTTATGGTGTTTTCTCCTCTTGTGAGGATGCCCCAGTGGTTGAATCTTTCTTGGATTTGATCAATCATTCAGCAGATGGGTCTATTTATCGATTGTGGATTCGTGGTTGTGCCACTAGTCTAGAACCATAACCCATTAAACGGTCACAATTAATCATTCAAAGTGTTTTCATTAAGTAATTGTGGTGAATTGGTTTTTTACATGTGATAAGTCCAACATAAGTCCTACTTTGATTGTAGGGAGATACAATTCTTATTGTTAACACATCAAGAAAAATATTATTTTTAGCAATCTGGATTCATTTTGGTGAGCCCTAGTATTTTCATATGTTGCTGCTCACTGTTTTGGAAATTATGCTTGAAAATAATTGGGGTGTGTTCGAATTTAAGATTTTCTTTGGATATTATTGAAAAAATAAAACAACTAGATGATTCATAACTAATTTAAAATCTGACCATCGCTTGCCCTCCCCACAAGAAAGTCCTAGCTCCACCAGTGTGGATGGATGTGGGTGGGTCAAGTTTCAACTCATTGGATACCCCGAAATTTGATTTTTATATACGAGCCTTCTAGGGAACATATTTTGACATAGGGTAATTGGATGCGATCAAAATCCACAGGCCCTCTCAATTCATATGGTCACCTAGAGACACCCATCCACTTCATGTTGGTAAGGTGAGCAGTTTGGGTGCGCTTGTATAGCCATAACATTTGAGATTTTCAACTTCAGGAAACTCTTGAGCCTAATGAGCCTAAAAATACTTCCATGTTTGAAGATCCTAGCTCTTCAGTTTTGGCGACTTTTGGGAACTTTCTTGTTATGGTTAGCTCCAGCTGGAAATTGGATCTCCAAGCCATCGGAGATCCAGTAGTGTATCTTGTCATGAAGCAAACTACATGTTTGTTGAGACTATAGTTTCTAGTTGATTATTTTAATCTTCTATTTAGTTTGTCAGCTTTCACATTTGCCGCTGTTGCTGGTGGTGTTTGATTTTGGACAATATGTCTCGCCTGGTCCAATAAGGTTGTGTGCTTCCACATACATTTTTTTATTGTTGTGGACCATCTCATGCATTGTAATCTGCAGTGTGTGGACTTAGGCTCTCACAGTTTCTCCTCGACTTTCTTTTCATGTTGCAGCTGTCGTTTCAGATGTGGACTGACCAGATGCAGGAGACTTTGAACTCAAAGAAGAAAGGTGATGCAGCATTTCGACACAGAGATTTTAGAGCAGCTGTTGAGTGCTACTCTCAGGTAACCTATATTTAGCAGCTTTTCTTCTATTAGGCCTTTATGTTTTCTAGCAAACAGACTTAAGTGTCAGTTTCCTGGAGATTAAAAAGACGAGCAATTTTCTGTGTAACATGCATGAACCTGTTCTCCCACGAGAAGCATACTATTCATATGATCCAGCTGTTTGGTCACCTGGAAGAACAAAAATCATTCGGAGGAGGGAAAGGCCTATCAAGGATTTAACTTGGACAGAGATTCAGCCCTACAAATATTCCTACTGCTTGATTTAATGAACTCAACTGCTCAAGTTTTATGGTTTTATAACTATATGATCTTTTGAGATCCAATCTAATGTGAATGTAGATTGGATGAATGTCAAATGAGATTGGTTCCAATTTAGCACGGGAGGGGAAAAAAGTCTGTAGTGGTGGTGTTGGTGGTTTGTGCCTTCTTTTTTTGGGGTGTTGGCTGAGGCATCTGTGGTGTAGGTGTTGATTAAAGATGGATTCAAGTAGTCTTGTGGATCCGGACCACATGTGAACAGCATGTGGCCTGTCTCTTTGGTGGATATATATATTTTGTACATCTGTTGGGAACATGACCTGAACTGTATTAAAAATCTGTAAAAAACAGAGAAAAGAATGAGGAAAGAGATGCAAATCATTTTCCTTAATTTCAGCAATGTTCCCCCTCACCCCCAACACACACACACACACCCCCCACCGCCGCCACCACCCACCCACACCTGCATCCACCAGAAATTTCAAGACAGACGCCCTCCTTTTTCCTTTTCTAAAGTTCAAAGTGTCCAGTTTTCCATTACACACTTCAATATGTATTTTGCTTCTACCTGTTGGGTTTTACAGACCTCCAACCCTTTACAAATAAAGTAACTATTTATCTGAGTTAAGTGCATTTTAAAGTTTTCTAATCCATTTGATTGTTTCCAAAGTTGCCACTGATTTTGTGATTCATGAATATAATATTTATTTAGTGTTTACTAAGTTAACATTGGGCTTGAGGGATCATCTAAAACATGAATTACATAATTGCTTCTGCCTTTTTTGATTTATCTGCCTTAATAAAGTTTTGGCTTGTTTTAGACTTTTGGGTTTCAGTTGAAATAATCTTTGTAGAAAATTTGCTTGGCGAGGATAGATCCCTACGTTGTTTAGGATGAGGACTTGTTCTGTCCCTTTAACATCTGATAATCTGTGTTCCGTTTGGATATTTCCATTTCCATAGAAATGTACCTTTATTCAGGTAATGAGAAAAGTTAGGAGTTTTTTTTTTTTTTTGCCCATTTCCATGCGTAGTATATTTCCTGCCCCACCTTGTCTCCGACTCTCCTAGTTCTATGAAAGTGTAACTTATGTTTAGGTAATAAAAATGGGTAAATTTTCATGGAAATCTTAAACTCCCAAAACAGCTGTAGTGTATTTTTGATAAGTTGGACAGTTTCCTACATCCCCTGTCCTACCTAATGTGTCATACATTCTTGTAATTGGATAACATTTTTCTTTGATTTCTAGATATAGAAGTATGAGATAGAAGCAAAATTAACATTATAAATGAGCATCTAAAACGAAACATATGGTTAGCTTAGCTACAATGGATTAGAAATTCAAGGAACACTGCTTTAGACTGTTTGGGCATGTATGCAGAAGATCAGAAACAACGATTGTATGATTGATGGTTCCAAGTTTTCTAAGGGGACACCGTTAAAACCTTCAATTTAGTAATGACAAAAGACAAAAGATTTGAGGAGTTACAAAGAACATGGAAATATGAATTCACAAATCCGACTCTAGATGGATGTAAAAAGGGTTTTGTATTCTGGTAGAAATGTTTGTGGAATCCACCTGCAAATTGGCCCACAACCAGGCACTGGTGGATGATCCTATTTTATCTAATCCTTATCACTACACAGTGGATACAATTTGCAGCTTACGTTGTATTCTGTTCAAAAAATTCACATGGTCACTAATAGTTTGTTTATACTTGTAGTTCATTGAAGTTGGAACAATGGTTTCTCCTACTGTTTTTGCACGCCGTTGCCTATCCTATCTCATGTGTGACATGCCCCAACAAGCTTTGAATGATGCAGTGCAAGCTCAGGTCATATCGCCTGCCTGGCCGACTGCATCTTATCTGCAGTCGGCTGCTCTTTTTTCTCTTGGAATGGAGACAGAAGCTCGAGAAGCACTTAAAGATGGTTCATCTTTAGAAGCTAGGAAGACTTCAACTACAGGACAGTAAATAATAAAATCATGAGGGACAAATATGTAAAACTTCTTCTTCATGCGACTTGCTCTTGTTGAATATGACACCGCAAAAGATGTGATTTTCTTGCTTATGGGCAGAATGACCAAAGCTCTCCATGAATCCATGATGGTAATCACACAGCAACACACTGTTTCTATGTTTGATGTTAGAGAATGGTCCTCGTCAGATTGCCATTGAGAAGAAGGTTTCCTGATTTTGTGCAAAAACATGAAAGCTCCTTGTAATGGAAAATGACCAAATTGCCAAGAATCATACTGCAAGCAGTCCATATTGAGATGCGCCCATTTTTTTTAAAAAGGAGTACATATCTAATTATAACAAAAGAGGAGTTGGTTATATCATTCTTTATCCTCGGATAAGAAAATTGTTTTTGTAATGGGACATGCTGTATGATAAGCGTAATCTTATGTGGGTTACTTGTAATTTGTGTACAGCAACTGTTTATGGTGTTTCTTTGCTGTGAATTATTACATTGGGCCTTATTTGATCCGTTAATGTTGTTCTTTGTGAGAGGACCTATATTTGTTTGTGCCTGTGTAACAATGATATGACATTACTGAATTTCTGAACTATAGTTGCTTTTTGCACATTAAAAGACGTTTATGCATGTTTTTGTATGGAGCATCTCATGAGAGCTTGCGCATGCAGTGATAGACCTGCAATGTTTTGTCCGTGGAATCAATTGGAGTGTCACTTTTCATTGGCTTCCTGGTACCTGAATTTTAGATGTCAATTATAGGGCCTGTTTAATCAGTAGAGAACATATTATCATCTTTATCCAAATCACTGTTCTTCAGCCTTCCATCATTTGCAATATATATATATATATATATATATGAGAGGAATATTAGTATGGATCCTTCATTTACTATAGGACAAGGGATGCTTATATGGCTTTCTCTATTTATACTTGAGCATTTATCTTTTTCATATGCTTTTTCTCTTTTGCACATTAAGGGGTCTTTTCTTGTGCATACGTCCCTCATGGACTTTTTGTGCACACTCTTTGGTGGGGCTCACTGTGGACCCCACCGAGGGATGAGATTTTTTTTTGGGGGGGGGGGGGGGGGATTGGAAAGATCTATGTGAAAGCACCATACATTTCAAATTTGGTCCCAATCACATATCCCTAACCCCTTCATCCATAACTCACAAATTCATTCCGTTCGGATTGGTGTATAGTCAATCCAACGGTCCAATAAATTCGGATCCGACTGAAAGTTGGGGCGAGTAGCTATCATAGGGTCCCATGTGTGTTGCAAGGTTTGGATTGAGTGATAGATGGGCCCCACCTAGAATTCTCACGAAAAAAATGGTGAGGGATGAATGCGTATGAAGATTCTCCATATATAAATATATATATGAGGAATGTTAGTATCCATCATTTCCTTACTGTAGGGTGAGGGATGCTTATATGGCTTTCCCCATACATACTTGAGCATTCCTCTTTTTTATATGCTTTTCGTTTTTTGCACGTTAATATATCTAAATATGGAAGTGTCTCTTACACTATGGTGAGGAATTGATGCATGCTAATATTCTTATAAATATATATATTATACATATATATGGTCACGCTATAATACTCCTCGGGCATTTTTTACCAAAAAAACGCTCATTTTTTAGCCTACCAAATTTTAGTATGTGTCATCAACATCTTAAAATTAGCTATCCCTCTTTTTTTGCTTTGCATTTGTGAGGAGGTAGAGTTTTATTGGACATGTTGAGAGGGGCATAAACTCCCTTTTTTAAATAGAGAGTTTTTGAGAATTCCTAATTATGTATGCATAGGAATATTTTCCATATATATATATATATATATATATTTGGTGGAATCATTTGCATTATATTAATGCTCCATTAGTTGGAGATGATCGTGTACAATAGCTCATACATATATGCAGAAGAATTTTTGCATTATGTTTGCTTGAGGTCAGCAGCCTATTAAGATAAGCCGTGGAAACTAACCTAGAGGGAGAGAGATTGAGATCATTGAGATGAGAATTTGACCTCTATATTCACAAGTTTGGAGGTAGTGAATGACTAGTGTAAAAGTTGTTAACAATTGATATATACCATAGGTTGGCAATGATGATATCTGACATCCTATTTCTATTTTTAGTGTGTGATGTTATGACATTGAATATTGCCCATACACACAGGGTGCTCGACCTAGCGTTTGGTTTGTCTATGTTCCTAGAATGCCTCTCCCATAGTTTTGTCAAGTTTTGCCAAATGGTTTTTATTGGCAAATTCTTTTGTTACACTTCCATTGTTGATTGCCTTTTCCTATTCATTTTCTTATCTACTAATAGGGCACACCTATATATTGTGTAGGCCACAATCCAAAATACATCTCCCTGAATTCACAGAAATTTGCATTGCTTTGATGCTTTTCTTTAAAAAAATGCATTTGCACCAAATGTTGGAATTGTTTTTTGTGTGATTAGGTTTCTCATTTCCTTTCTATTTTGGTGAAAAAAGAAAAAAAACCAATTGCACAAACATGCCTTTAAGGCACAGTTATGTAGCATGATATTTGTGGAAATGCGTTTGCATTTTCTTATACTTCCAAATGGTTTTGTTCGGTGCAACTTAAGTTGCTGTAGTAATCCACGAATAAATAGCCAATAAATCCATGCTTCCTCAGATTCTTGAGTACGACCTCCTATGGAAAAAAAGTGTTTCCTTGTGAAGAGAAAGCATGGGTTTCTAATCTTTCAAAAATTATTAAACTTTCAAAAAGAAAAAGAAAAAAAAAGAGTTTTCCTCTTCCTCGGATGTACATAGACAACATTATCTTTTCTAATATTCTTTCAGCCTTCTGCTTAAGCCTCGATTTGTGTAGGTCTCCACTACTAGAAGTTAGAACCCTCCACTGATCTTTAACCAACTTTCATAGCATTCTCTCATCTATGAATTCCCATGTTTGAATAGGAAATTTCCAAAAGCCCCTTGACATCTGTTTACTATATTTATCTCCGTGTGTGCATCTCAACCATTGTATAGTTATCCGCTCCATTTTTGCAATGGAAGGCACACAAAAACCAAAACTCATCATAGTTCCTACGATTTCACATAATTAGGAATGAATACTTCCAATGCTTAATCTTTGGAAAATAGTTTTCAATTTTGAACAAAGCAGGATACCAAAACTTTGCGAATAATTAGCCAAAATCTTTGTTCTTCACTTATTTTACAAGCAAACAAGTTGATACAGGGTATCTACATTATTTTTCACATAAACAAAAAGGGTTCTTACTTTATTTTTGACAAAAAGACAAATAGATTCTTCCTGCTAGGCTAATACCATCAACTAAACTAACAAAGCAAACAGAAACGCTGATATATGGCCAACAACAACGCTTCCTCAAACAGAGTCACCTATCCATTGCAGATAATAGAGCTGCTTTACTTGGAACTCCACCATTGTTACCCTACATGGAAAAATGAAAATGTGAAAAAAACCAATGAAATGAAAGTGAGAAATTTAGAAGACAATATAACAAAATTTCTGGTTGAGTTTTTTTGGATTTCATATTTTGCAAAGATAAGTCACTACATTCTTTTGTGGTGCATTGGGACATATTAGTTAAACTGTCACGATGCCATTTGTGCAGATTGTCCAATATGGAGTCCAATCTAGATCAAACTCATAGTAGCACTCCAATGACTTTGTATCATCAATAGTAAATAAATAAATAATGCATTTAAAAATTATCGGTTGTATTTGAATCCATCTTGGTATGTATTTGGGTTGAGGGTTAGTATGGAAACCCCATATACCCACTAGCCAACTCACTTTTTATTTATATTATGTGTATTAAATATAAGTGTATCATATTTGTATATGGCCTGGTTCGAGCTTGGATTTTATTACTTTGAGTCTAGGTCTTTATTTTTAATTGGTTATGGGTATGAATTTGGTAACATAGACATAGTTTGGAACCAGGTTAAGGTACAAGTCCAAGTAATTTAGGTTCATGCCCAAGTATATTATGGGGCCTATTAAACTGACTCATTTCATCCCTAACCAAAGTCATGCATTCTCTTATTACTAATATCATAATGGAATGGAATACAAATGCAACTTACCTTTCAAACCATCAACACATCACTTGTTAAGCAGTTAGGCTATCACATTTAGAACCTATTTTCTCACACTAAAATACTTGTGAATTCAATACATAGGATTTTTTTAAGCTATTAAAATTGAAGATCAAAGGTGAATTTTAAAAAATGAATAACTGGATAGTATTAACTATGAGTTTGACAACAAGAAAATACTATTAAAATATTTATAAAATTAGATTAAATAAGGAAATGTCTATTACCTACTTCTATTACGTGAAAGATCATCAACTAGATTGATGTCGTGGCAATGCGTCAGAATGCACATGCTCAGGATGTAGTGGAAGTTCTCTATTACCTGGAAATCCTTCATCCTTCTTGAATTTGGCGACCTTTATTGCAATCATGACACATAATCGACTTCCCATGTCATCAAAAAAGTGGTAGTATGCTAACCTCCATGATCTCTTGAATAACAAAATGCCACAGACAACCCAAAAGCCTATAACAAATCCAGGCGCCAAGCTAATATAAAATAGTTGCATTTCCAACTAATCATTAGCTTCTTTGTATCCATCCAAAAACGAATGTGAATCTTGTGGACATTGGTTCAAAAGTGGCGGTCCACATAATAAAGGGTTTTCCATGTAGATGGATAAATCATTGAGAGTATCAAGTTGTCTGCCAGATGGAACTCTCCCTGAGAAGTTGTTATGTGATAAATTCAGGTGACTTAAAAAAGTCAAGCTTGACAAGCTATGAGGAATCACTCCCGAAAGCTGGTTCCATGAGAGATCTAGAGATTCTATCAACTGCAAGTCGCTAATACTTTCTGGAATTCTTCCTGTCAACTGATTTTTTGACAAATTCAAACTTTGCAATCCAAAAAAATGAGTGATTTCTTTAGGAATTTCTCCATGTAGATCATTGCATGCTAGATTTATGTTTATCAAGAGTGAAGCTGTCCAACCATATTCATATCGAAATCCTTTCCAAAACACCGAAATTCTCTCTTGGGTATTGAACATACTGTCACTCTCAAGACTTACTTTTGTCTTGTTAGCTACCACCATAGCTTTTAAGTTACCAAAAGACTTGGGTATTGTTCCTGACAAATTATTTTGAGAAAGGTCCAGTACTTGAAGTTTAGAAAGTAGTGACAACTCTGGAGGAATGCTGCCATCAAATTTATTAGATTGTAGGATGAGGAATTTAAGAAGTGGCAGTTTTTCACCAATCCATTTTGGTATCTTTCCTGAGAAACCATTTTCTCCGAGATCAAGTGTCACCAAGTTTGTGCAATTCTTCATGGATGGAGGGAGCTCTCCTGAGAGATTGTTTTTCCTTAAGTGCAATGAAGTAAGCTTAGATAAATGACTTACTGAGCTTGGAATATCTCCAGACAAATAATTATTATCCAAAATTAATGCATTCAAAGACAACAAATCCCCCAGACACTGTGGAATCTCATGTGTTAGTTGATTATCCAAGAGACGTAAAAATATTAGTCCCTTCATCTGGCATATTGATAGTGGAATGCTTCCGTTCAAACGGTTGGAAGAAAGTGATAGATACAATAGACTGGTTGTCTTGACTATATTACTATTGATCATGGAACTAGAAATTGAGTTGCTAGAGAGATCTAGAAATAGAATGCTTGAGGGTAAAATCTGAAAAATGTTAGAGATGGTAGTTGAAATACTTGCATTTGACAAAGACAAAAAAGATAATTGCTGTTGTGTTTGAAGCCATGGTGGAAATTGGGGCCCTAATTTGCAATCATTCAATATGAAATCTGTAAGTTGAAATGGAGGAATCCAATTAGAGCTCACATTGAAAACTAATGAAGTTGCAGACATGGATAACCATTTTAATTTGGTGAGATTGGAAAAGTGGGCTTCTGACAGAACACCTTCAAAAGAATTGTTACTCAGATATAAAGACTCTAGGTTTGAAAGTTGTCCAAGGCTCTCAGGAATGGACCCATTCAGTTTATTACTAAAAAGACATAGTTCTCTCAAGGATGACAATCTTCCTAGAGATGGAGAGATGGAACCAAAAAGAGAGTTAAAGCTAAGATCTAAATCTTCTAAAAATGACAGTGCCTCTAGAGATGGGGGAATGGAACCAGAAAGAGAGTTATAGCCAAGACGTAAAGCAACTAAAGATGACAATGCCCCCAGAGATGGAGGAATGGAACCAGAAAGAGAGTTATAGCTAATATCTAAATCTTTTAAAGATGACAGTGCCACTAGAGATGGAGGAATGGAGTCAGAAAGTGCATTTTGATCAAGGTGTAATACTTTCAAGGATGACAAATTCCCCATAGATGGAGGAATAGAACCAGAAAGTTTGTTCTCAGAGAGGTACAATAATTTCAAGGATGACAAATTCCCTAGAGATGGAGGAATAGAACTAGAAAGAGAGTTTTCATGAAGATTCAATTCTCTCAAGGATGACAATTTCCCTATAGATGGAGGAATAGAACCAGAAAGTGAGTTTGCACTAAGATCTAATATTTTCAAGGATGATAATCTTTCGAAAGATGGAGGAATTGGACCGGAAAGAGAGTTAAAAAAGAGAGAGAGAGACTTCAGATTGACAAACTTCCCCAACCAATTAGGAAGATGCCCATTGAGTCCATTGTTTTGCAAATTCAAGTCCTCTAAACTGCTCTTAATGCATCCTTTAAGAGGCTCTTTAAATCTGTCTATTTCTCCCGAAAAATTATTCCAGCACAAATTCAAGGTCTGTAGGTTGCAAAGATTCCCCAGGGCAGTTGGAATGGGATATTGAAAATCATTATGAGAAAGATCAAGCAACAGTAATCTGCTATTATTAAACAACCAAGTAGGAATCTGGGGTCCAAGCCCGTTCCAAGAAAGATCAAGGGTAGAAAGAGATGTCAAATTCACATGAGAAAGAGATGTAGAAATGTTAGGAAGAAGGCAAGAGGACAAATGTAAGTTTGAAAGAGAAGGAAGCATATTTATTGCTAGTAGCCAATCAAATGCCCTACCCAGGTTCACCGATCCCCTGTCAAGGTATTGCAAAGAAGAGAGGCGAGTGAGCCAACCAAGTCTATCCACATTCAAATCATATGTTGGAACTCTAATAAGGTAAGGAGAGTCATCATCACCCATATTTATGCTGAGTAGATGGTTATTATTGAGGTCAAGATAAGTCAAGGTAGAGAGATTTCCAAGCTCATGAGGAACCCTTCCACCAAAGCCAGAGTGAGAGAGGTTAAGGTATCTCAAATTCTTGAATGAACCAATGAATTTTGGGATGACTCTTCCTCCAAAACAGTTGATGCTTAGGTTTAAGTGTTTCAAATATTTCAACTCAAGCAAAGTTGGGTTAATCTCACCAGATAATCCTGACCTCTCGAAGTAGTCATCATCGTATATTGCAGATGGTAATTGCAATGGGCCTCGGAGGATGAGGTTGACAACATGGCCTGTTTTGTTGTCGCAGAAAATACCTGCCCATTTGCAGCAATCGTTCCCCACCCAAGAAGAGAGTCGCTGACTAGGGTCCTTGAGGCCTTGTTTCAAGTGGATAAGGGCTTCTCTCTCTCCTTCCAAACAACCACTACTGGTACTGGTTGTTGTATCTCCAAATCCAATGCTGGAATTGAACTTCAAGGATCCAATGCATAGTATTAGAAACCCAACCCAAAAATGATGAAATGGGATTGACTTTGAAAGAAACATGATCTTAGTGCTCGGAACAACACCAAAAGCAAAAGCAATGATGTGTGGGATGCTAGGGAATTAGTGCATATATATAGAAAGCAAGATACAACCAAACAAGAGATAAGAATAAGATCCATTAATTGACATGATATTTTCAAGCAGTAGTCTCTCCTAGGTAAATGGCAGTGATGGTCCTTGACAAACCATCAGCGATGGGTCATTTGACACTCAATATTTTCTGTTTAGACCCAACTTTACTCTTGGCCCCAAGTATTTTCACTCAAAAGAAGTCTCACTTTCCTTAACCACTTATCTTTAGATATTTTGACAGGATCATCTTCCATCCACTATTGGATCTATTGGATTGGGGATTCACATGGACCTATAAAGCATAGCCCAAATCCAGCCCACTCAAATCCCAGAATTAATGGGATGGGCCTTCACACCTTACCTCATAAATGGTTATACAAACCATCGATTCCTGAAACCACAATCACAGAGCTTGAGTTGGATTGAATTACAACCATAGATTAGAATTAGATATTGCTTACTATATGTTAATTTAAAATATTCAATCATACTCCAAATATCACTATGAAGTTCACCGTGAGGATGGGACCAGGCTATTATAGCATGGCCCGTAAACCTTCCCACAAATGATAAATACCTACTTTGAATTTCAAACTTCTGTTGCTGCAGTGAGGCTCGGACCAGGCCATTGTAGCATGGCAAGTAAAATCTCGGATCAAACTTTTCACGGGGAACGACTAGGTCTCAATCAAACCGAAAAACTAGATATCTAGGAATTTTGATATAAAAGGAAGTGGGCCCCATTGAATATTTAAACGGCACAACATGACAAGGAGAGGCCTGGGGCAGGATTCATCTAATGGAGGGAATTTCCAGAAAAGCCATCCGGTTTGAATCCGATGCACAGGGAAAGACGAGAAGATGTGATAGATGAGAGACATGGCCCACTAAAAGGTGCCAAAATTTCAACAAGCTATGGGTACAAGGTCCCCCACACTTCACTTCAGCCTCAATTGAGACGACTTCAAAGTCATTGCCCACTACTACTACTGGTGTTGTGGAGCCCATCAGACCATGACTGTCAATTTTCATGTTTCCTCCATTTGTCAAGGCACAAACAACCGTCTTTCACAGTTACCTTTGGCCCTTTTCCCGGATTATAGTTTTTTCCACTGACCATGTCCCTCTGCCGAGCTGTTTTCATTTTAATCATCCATCTAAAGTGGGTCCCATCAGATTATCTATATTCATTTGAGTGGTGTTAACTCCTCAATATCACATATATGGCCAGAGATCGATTGATTATTAAGTTTTCAGATTTGTAATAGCACTCAGGGGAAAAAAATAGACAAAAAGTTATAAATTATAGGAATAGAGGTATCTCTCTGTTAGGGTCTCCTTAGTGGATTGACTCTCAACATATCTCTTAGGGCAGTTTCTGTCATTTAAAGGCTTGAAATTGTTTTTTTTTTTTTTTTAAAAACAGATGATGAAAGTTTTGAATTTTTATAATTTTGATATGACCCTTGCATCTTTTCATGTCTTTTAAATAGAGGTTTTACCTCACGTCACTTTATAAGTGAATTACCTATACGGGCCTTTAAGAAAAACCTATATATTAAAGTTATTGATTTGACCAACTCAATTTTAATTTTTCTTACTAAACAGAGTTGGCCTTAGATTTATCCTTTCTTTTTCTAATAAGAATATTTTAATTGTGTTTTTTCAGGAAATCAATTGATTTTAGGCCCAATAAGAACTAAAACTAAATGTGCCATTAGTCTTTAAGTTTTAATTAGCATATATTCATAGCAATAGACATTTATTTTTAATTCCATTGCAATGGAACTATACACTCCACCTAGGCCATTTCATTTATGATTTTACTTTTTTAAAAAAATAAATCACTTAATCTCTCCCTATATTTTAACTTAGTATGCAGGAACATAAATAAACATATAAAATCATCTATATTACAATTTTTTTTTGTAATATTAATTGTTGTAAACCAATTGATCATGTAAATTTTAGCCATTGCTTAGAAAGAATGGTTTCCTTTCTATTAGCTTTAGCTTTGTGCATACATCAATCGTCGTCATGTAGCCAATTTTGAAAATTCAAAGTCGCTGAGTGTCATAAAACTTGTTTGAAAGATTACAGGAAAGTGGCCGCAACTGCACATCAGTGAGAAAATTCGAGTGGCCTCCATTTGCCAAAGGACGGGCAATCATAAATAATACAAATATTAATCCTTTCTTTCCAATGATATTAAAAGCTTTTATAGGTGATTGCATTTAATGGCGAATTAAAACAGATGGCAATGGATCTCAACTTTTCCAAGGTGGGTTTGATGGGTTCATCCATCCATCTTTCATGACAAATCAATTTTCTCCATAGTCAAGGTCAGGACAATAGCTATCCATTTTCTCCCTTGGTTTTTACTATTTATCACAATAGAGAATGGATAATTCCCATTCTCTTAACTTTGAAAAATAAAATTTCAGATAGTCATCAATTTGAGTCCAGGTTAACGTACTGGTCCAAGTTATTCACGTTCAAGCCCAAGTATATTTTAGGACCTATGAAACTAGATCCATCTCCATCTCTAACTAAAGTCATGCACTCTCTTATTATTAATATCAATATGGAACATAAATGCAACTTACTTTTAAAATCAGCAAGGCCAATACAACTTCTTAAAATCAGCAAGGCCAGTACATTTAGGACTAGGACCTGTTTGTTTGAGTTTACTTAAAATACACGGGATTGTTTTAAAGCTGTTAAAATGAAGCTCAAAGGTAAATTTCTAAAAATGAGCATCAAATAACATTTCTGAAATGAAAATAGAATCACAGGAAGATGGGAATGAGTACCTTGCAATCTTCATTTTTAACCACTTAATTTTTTTTTATGTGTTTCAACGCAAAAAAGTAGGCCTTAGTGATTATGTATCAACAGGAGCTGCCTATGTTCTTTTGTTAGCTTTCTGAAATATTCTTGACTTTATTTAAAATTTAGTGAGCACATAACTCAATTTTTATTTAAAAGGGTCACATATTGAAGAAGAGATTAAAACAACCTAATTTCAAGTTGGTTGGAACACTTATAACAGGGTACAATAGAATGCTTCTGAACTAAAATCAATGGGAAAACTTCTTACTATGAAAAAAAACACTAAAGAAAACCCATTTAATGAGAAGCCTGTATTAAAATGATTAAATGCAGTTTTTGTGTTAGTTTTCCCCTTAGGATTTACTAATTCTATAAACGTTTTTCAAAAACAAGGTTGACAATAATGAGTTTGGAGTTTGGACCCAGAATTATTAGCTATGATACCCAGATACCTCATTTGACCGAGGTATCCATACCGATACGAATACGTGTATGGAATACGGCAAGATACGGCTCACTATTTTAAGATACGGTTGTCTTGTATTTTACGAAAAGAAAAAGGCAAAATTAGAGAAATTTTTCCAAAATTGAGCTAGACAATGAATCTTGTCTGAAATCTTTGGTTATAACTTCAAAAGAGTACTTTCAGTTTTACATTCAGCCCCTTTGTTTCATTTTAATATTGCAAAACTTAAAACCTACTATATATTTGATAGTTGTTTTCCCCCTTTCACTCTCATATTAATATTGCAAAACTTAAAACCTACTATATATTTGATAGTTGTTTTCCCCCTTTCACTCTCATATTTAAAGTTCTGCCATTTTATTTATTTTTTTATTGGATTGGGAAGTAGCCTTTTTTGTCATTTCATTCAATGTCCTTCTTTTCTCAATTTAAATTATATTTTCTTCTCCTTGAAAAGTTGAAACTTCTCTCCCTCCCTTCATTTTAATTTTGTTAGTTGTAATTTTTTAAGATTATAAGTTTGACCATATCACCCCACTTTAAATTGAGATTTCTAGAGACTCACTTCTAGTAGTTAGTCGCTTATGATATATCACATACTACTAAAATGTGATATTCGTACTAATATCCATGTCTTATCCCGTGTCCGTATCGTATTTTAAGTGATGCCATGTCCGTATCCGTGTCCTAAATTTCTGGAGTTACCGTGTCGAATCCTTGTTTTCCGCACTGATATCCGTATCCATGTGCATCATAAATTATGGGAAAATAATAAGCTTCATGCCTACAGTTCTGGAAACCAAAATAGAAACTTGATTACGAGCTTTTTTTTTAATACCTAACCAAGAGACAACCAAAAATTGAAGAAGGAAATAGAAGTACTCCATGTCTTAATTTTGTAAGTGGAAAAAAAATTCCCATCTATTTTCATTTAAAATACAGTCACTTAATAATCGTACTAATACAAATATTAAAAAAAAAAAAAGAATCAATGGGTAGCATGGTTAGGATAGTGCAAGTTAGATATTGTATTCATAAGGGGAATTCCATTAGCAAAAGCATGGGTTAGATGGGCGATGGGTTAATTTAATCTTTCTTGTAGTCTATAATTGAACTTAAATGTGCCATAAGGTTTGATTTGCATCCATATCCCACCATCATTTTAAAATTTGAACATATTATTAAAATAAATTGAGCTAAAAAATTTGGACCCCCTAATGGTCTTAGTTTCTAGTCATCCTAGTTCACAAGACTTGGATATCTAAGCAAGCCTAACCTAGGATGGGTGGGACTTCAGAGGAAAATTTGATTATCGGTAACACAGAATTATTTATTAACAAGTTCAACTAGTAAATAAACATGAATGAATTGTCCTTCTAAGCTATATATATTATATATATTGTAGCAATACCCCATTTCGTGGGAGGGCGACATGTTGCACAATTCTCTTTATGAGAGAGCGACACGTGGCGCATTCTAAAGATTCCATCATATTATCTAAATTCTATTCATACCAAATATCTAAAATCTCTCAATTTTCCTGAAATCTCTCATTAGTTTTCTATAAAATCTCTCCCTCCCTAATTTCTCTCTCTCATTCTTCTACAACTTCATCCCTATCTATTCTCTAAAAGACTCTTATTGCATATATCCATATTACCTCTCTAAAATCTCTCAATTTTTTTCAGCCTTTTTTGGAACACCATGTCATCACCTTTTTAATATTTTTAATGAAAATAGGGCGAGTGATAACCTATGATATTTTAATTAAAGACCTACGAATCCATAATTTGGCATTTGTGAGACACCAAGACTACATGTGGCAACACCACTTAACCCCTAATGTGTTGGCCGGTAAATTCCACAGTTGACCCATCATCATAATAGGATTTAGTATTATACAAGCAAGTAGGCCCAGAGCATTTGCTCCGAAAAGGATCCGGACATCTTCATACGGGAATGTCAGTGTCAGGAGAGAGAGTCCGTGTGAGTGGTAGACATGTGCAAAGAGCAACCGCGTGTCGAGTTGCATGCGGGTGGGGTCCATGTGAGCCGTATGGCCGACTCTCCCGACTTACGAATCTTCTCATCTCCTCTCCTCCAAACAACTCTCATTTAACTTTTAACTTTTTTTCATTTATTCCTTCTCCCTAAAATCTTTCAAATTTAAATAGAATGCCTAAAATATTTCATGGATACCCACAAATGCTTTCTTTGATGTCTATCAAAGAAAAGTTGTTGGCCTTGAAATCAAATAGTAGTTGAAAAGACAATGGGTCCACAACTTCAGCTGGGATTAGACTCAAAAACTGAATTAAATGCCATGGTTTTCTCTACATATAACATTAGAAATATTGTTATGGTGAATAAAGTAATCCCTTCTAAGGAAAAAAATGTCATGGGGTAATTTATACAAATGGGGAATAAAGCCACCCCTTTTCAGGAAAAAATAGTTATGGGGTAATTTATACTTAGTGTTTTTATTATTTTTTATAAAAATACTGTTGAAATAATAATTTAATTTTAAATTAAAATAAATATCATCAAAATATTACATTTATGATTAATATGTTGAGGAGGCAAAAGAAACAAAAAACAAAAAAGTTAGCATTTGTAGTTCTCTAGGCTGGTAAGTATTGCACTACTCCTCTCAAGTTATTAGGACTTTTCAACAAAAAAAATATTCTATAAAATTGATAATAATTGAATCTGCTGTGACAATATTTTGATGAGGCATTCTTTAAAAATACAATATATATATATATATATAAACCTCTGCCGACTACCGGGTGCTCACGATAGTTCTAATAAGATAAGAATCAGTGTGTAGGGGTGTCCATGGGCCAGGCTTGGCCGGGCGACGGTATATCTAGGCCCAGCCTAGATTTTAGAAGCCATGGCCTACACCCAACCCAAGACCGACACGGACAGTAAAAGCTAGGTCTAAGCTTGTTTATTTAATCAATCAGGCTAGTCCGAATAGTAAGTTATGAGCATTTATATATTTGAAGATAATTAATTAATAGACATAAAGTTTTAGAGGTTTGCATTTATCTTTCACAGGATAGGTTATAGAGATTGCTTAGATAGCTTAAAAGATTTGAGTCCAAATTCACATATGAACCTTAGGTACTCTGTCTGTGCAAGTAGATGGACCAAAACATTAAACATGAAGACGCAAATTGCATCTCTCGATCCCTATTAAACATGAAGGAGACAAATGACACCAATATCTTATCACTAAAGTAATTATTTATGAATAGTGCTGCTGATTTTGGTCACGCCATCCATCTTATAGTCCCATGATTAAAAAACAAATTAAAACTTAGCATCCTTAAAACATTTTCATTTTTAATTTATTTAAATATTTCTATTTAAAAATATATGTATTTTCTTATAGGGTTGGACACGGGCCCCTTCGTGAGAGAACGACTCATGGCGCTCTATTTATTTATTAGGAATTTTGTTTCCTTCTTTAATACCAATCATAAATTTTTGTAGCCTAGAGAGAGCATGATTCAATTGGTTGGTTGTGGTGTTGTCACGTGTTATTCATGCACATCCTCTTAAGATGGAAAGGACTCATTTCCATTTGATTATTTATTGAACCATTACATTGGTTTTTCCTTTTTTTTTTTTTTTTTGAGAATTTAAAAAGTTTAGGATGAATCCTTATCTTACTTCCTCCTTATCTCATTATAGTCAGGCTTGAATATGCCTTAGCTTGGCCTACCCAATGAAGACCTCTACTAAAAATTCTCGACACATCATAACATTCTCTATGATTTAGTTATTTTTTTTTCCTAAGTTGCCCCAGTGGCCATAAGTGGGAACGCAAGGCGCCCACCTACATATATTTATCAAACAAACAACATTGGACATTGGTTTATTTTCTTTTCTATTCATTTCCAACTGATCAATTCTTTTCATAGTGAGAGGGTTGGTCGACCGAATGATTCTTATACATTGGACTATTCTATCTAATTCTTTTTTACCATATAAAATTTCTTTTCCTTTTAAGTTGAGCTTCCGGATTAAAGGAAAAATGATCTAATTTTTTTATTAATATTCTAATAAGACTCTATGGGTATAATATTTTTACCATATAATATTTTTTCAATTGATTTAAATGGTTTTATTTTAAAACATAATTGCTTTTTAATAACTATTGAACTAGACTTTGTTGAACTTGGCATGGCCTAAATAGCCTAGCCATTGGCAGTGCATGATCATATATGGGCTTTGCTTGAGCCCAACATTGAAGCCCTCACTGTAGTGGTTTGGCTATATTTTTGTTTTAATTATATGGTATATATATTTTCAAATGGGCCGCATTTGGTATTGGTTATTTTCTTTTCTATTCAATTCCAACTAATCAATATTTTTATCGTGAGTGGGTTGATTGACCTAATGATTCTTTGTATATTGGACTATTCCATCTAAATTTTTTTACCATTTACTATTTTTTTCTCTTAAGTTGAGTTTACCAATTTAAGGAAAAATGATCTAAGTTTTTTTAATAATTTTATAATAAAACTCTACGGGACATTATTTTTCCTTTTTATTTAGTTTTACGGATATGGTATTTAATATTTAAGTGTGCACTAAAATACTTAAAATTATGAATGTGTAATGAATTTGATGTTAATATTAATTTAAAAATCATTTAAATATTTCGATTTACAAATAATATAATTATTAAACAAGGCCTGCGCCATAATCAAATTATTAAGAAAATGTGAAATTTCAAGATGTTGGACCAAATACTTCCATTGCAATACTGAAAACAAATAACTTTATTGAGATAAGTGCACAAATTGAAACAAGTCTAGGAGTTAAAAAATCTACACGAGATGAAATAAGTGCAACTATGGAAACAAACGAAAAATATGAACTAAGTACAACTACTGAAACAAGTGCATGCCAATAAACAAATTTCAATGGTTGTTTTTTCCTTAGACCACATGTAATCCTTTAATCATTCAAGGATAACTTAATATCAATGGTTTTTTTTCACTCTCAACTTTTTATCTATAATTCAAAGAAAATATTTTCTCCTTTTAAAAAAATAAAGATTCAAAATTTTAATTAGCTTTTGCTTGGATGTATGTCAAAGTATTCATTAATATTTTATTTAACTTAATAATAATTTTTAATAAGACGGAATTATTATTTTTTCATGGCCCGCGCCCCCTGTTGCGCTAGTACTATATAACGGATATACGTTTCTTATTGTGAGAAATATTTTCAACATCACTATATTTTATACTAGCCGAGGGCCAGGGGAGGAAGTTCTCCTCGAGATCGGGTGGGAAAATTTAATTTGAGAAGAGGTCACTTTAAAAAATTGTAATTAAGGTTTTGAAAGAAGTTCCTTGCAAATACATACACATGCATGTAGTTTCTACATAGCTCAGGCTATTAGTAAGCATACATGTTACATGAATAAGTCTAGTCCTAGGAAGCCACTAATTGGAAAATGTAAACAATGCATTTGGAAGCAAGAAAAATACCTTTGCAATATTTAAAAAAAATAAATAAGGAAATGTCTTTGGTACCTGCTTATGCTGCGTGAAAGATCATCAAGTTGATTGATGTCGAAGTAATGCAGCACGACGTACATGCGTAGGATGTAATGGTAGTCTTCTATTACTTGGGAATCCTTCACACTTTTTGAATTTAGGGACCTTTCTTACTATCATGGCATATGATTGAATTCCCATGTCATCAAAAAGTGGTAGTATGCAAGCCTCCAAGATCTCTTAAACAATAGGGCTCCACATACAAGCCAAAACCCCACAACAAATCCAAGTGGCATGCTAATCTAAAATAACTGTAATACCAACTTGTCTTTAGCTTCCTCATCAACCGATTCTGCATCATCTTCAAGGCATTAGTTTAGAAGTGGTGGACCACATAAGAAAGTGTTTCCTCTGTAGATGGATATATCATTGTTGCTATTGCTAGATGGAATGCTTCCTGAAAAGTTATTATGTGACAAGTTCAAGTGACTTAAAGAAGTCAAGTATGACAAGCTATATGGAATTACACCTGAAAGTAGGTTCTAGGACAGATTTAGAGATTCTATGCATCTCATGTCACTAATAATTTTGGGATTGTTTTTATCAACAGATTTTTTGATAAATTCAAATTTTGTAAGCCAAAATGATGAGTAATTCCTTTAGGAATTTATTGATACAGATCATTTCCAGATAAGTTTATGTTTATTAAAAGTGAAATCGTATTGTTATATTCGTATAGACTTCCTTTCCAAAATACTTGAATACTCTCTAATTTAAAAGATATTTTATCACTGTAGATGGCTTCATTTGTTTTATTAGCTATAGCCATTGCCCTGAACTTACCAAAGGACTCGGGTATAGTTCCTAACAAATTATTTTGCGAAAGGTCTGAGACTTGAAGTTCAAAAAGTAACGACAGCTGTAGAGGAATGTTACCCTTAAACCTATTCGATTGTAGGATGAGGAAGGTAAGAAGTGTTAGTCTTTCACCAATCCATTTAGGTATCCTTCTTAAGAAACTAGTTTTTGCGAGATCAAGTGTCACCAATCTTGTGCAATCCTTCATGGATGGAGGGAGCTCTCCTGAAAGCTTGTTATTGCTCAAGTGCAATGAAGTAAGCCAAGACAAATGATTTATAGAGCTCAAAATAGCTCTTGACAACAAATTATTTTTCAAGTGCAATGGTTCCAAATACTGCAAATCCTATAAACATTGTGGAATTTCATTTGTCAGTTGATTGTTCTGAGAGATCAAAATGTCTTCAAATCCTCAGTTGGCATATGGATAGGGGAATGCTTCCATTCAAATGGTTGGAGGAAAGTGAAAGATGCAATAGATTGGTTGGCTTTACTATAGTACTATTGATGATGGGATCAGAAATTAAGTTGCTGGAGAGATCTAGAAATTGAATATTTGAAGATAAATTCCAAAAAGAGTTAGAGATGGCATCTTGCATTTGACAAATACAAATAAGATAATTGCTTTTGCGTTTGAAGCCATGGTGGAAATTGGGGCCTAAATTTGAAATCATCCATTATGATATTTGTAAGTTGAAATGGAGGAATCCAATTAGAGCTCACATTGAAAACTAATGAAGTTGAAGACATAGATAATATTTTCAATTTTATTAGATTGGAAAAGTGAGCTTCTGACAGAACACCTTCAAAGGAATTGTTACTTAGATATAAAGACACTAGGTTTGAAAGTTGTCCAAGCCTTTTTGGAATAGACCCATTCATTTTATTACTTTCAATATCTATAGTATTCTCAAAGATTACAATCTTCCTAGAGATCATAGAACTAGAAAGAGAGTTGCTAGATAAATATAAAAATTCTAAAGACAACAATGTCCCTAATGATGTAAGAATGGAACTAGAAAGAGAGTTTTCAGAGAGGTACAATACTTTCATGGATGAATATTTCCCTATAGATGGAGAAATAGAACCAAAAAAAGAGTTTGCACTAAGATCTAATTTCTCAAGGATGACAATCTTTAGAGAGATGGAGGAATTGGACTAGAAAGAAAGTTCCAAGAAAGAGAGAGAGAAAGAGACTTTAGATAGATGAACTTCCACAACCAATCAGGAAGATAACCATTAAGTCCACTTTCTTGCAAATCCAAGTCCTCTAAACTGCTCTCAGTGCATCATGTAAAAGACTCTTTAAATTTGTCTATTTCACCATTGAAATTATTCCTATACAAATTCAAGGTCTACGGGTTACAAAGATTCCCCAGGGTAGTTGGAATGGGATATGTTAAATTACTAAAAGAAAGATCAAGCGACACTAATCCACTAATATTAAACAGCCAAGTAGGAATCTGAGGACCAAGCCCGTTCACAGAAAGATCAAGGGTAGAAAGAGATATCAAATTCACACGAGGAAGAGATGAAGAAATGTTGGGAAGAAGGCAATAAGACAGATGTAGGTTCAAAAGAGAAGGAAGCATATTTATTGATTGTAGCCAATCATCTGCCTTATTGAAATTCACCGTTCCCATGTCAAGGTACTGCAAAGAAGAGAGGCAAGAGAGCCAATTAAGTCTATCCACATACAAATCATAACAAGGAACCCAAAAATGGTAAGAAAAGTCATCACTCAAATTTACACTCGTTTCACGGAACATACTGAGGTCAAGATAGGTCATGATAGAGAGATTTCCTAGCTCGTGAGGAACCCTTCCACCAAAGTTAGAGGCTGAGAGGTTACGGTATCTCAAATTCTTGAACGAACCAATGAATTTTGGGATGAATCTTCCTCCAAAACAGTCAATGCTTAGGTCCAAATGTTTCAAATATTTCAACTTAACCAAAGTTGGATTTATCTTACCAGATATACACGCCCTATTGAATTTTGCTCCGATGGCATCAAAACTGTATGTTTTAATTGGTAAGGAAGATTGTATTTACGATGGACGTTGGAGGATGAGCTTGACAACATGCCCTGTTTTGTTGTCGCAATAAATTCCTTCCCATTGACAACAATGGTCTCCTACCCAAGAAGAGAGTCTATTGCTAAGGTCCTTGAGGCCTTGTTTCAAGTGGACAAGGGCTTCTTTCTCGCCTTTCAAACAACCACTACCAGTATTAGCCATTGTATCTCCAAGTCCAACACAATAATTGAACTCTAAGGATTCAATGCATAGTATTACAAAACCAACCAAAAAATAAAGAAGAAGAAATGGGATTGACTTTGAAAGAAATGGGATTGACTTCAAGGCTCCAATGCACAATCCAAACCTTGCAAAACACAAGGGACCACTTGATCAGCACACATCCTAAGTTTTGGTCAGATCCGAATTTACTGGACCGTTGGGTCGACTGTACATCGATCTGAATGTAATGGATTTATGAGCCACGGATGAAGGGGTTAGGGACATGTTATTAGAGCTAAACTTGATTTGCAGGGTGATCCCGCATGGATCTTTCCATCCCCCTTGGTGGGGTCCATAGTGGGTCCAACGGAGGAGTGTGTATGGTCCCTCCATGAGGACAGTATATTATATATATATATATATGGTAGAATCATTTGCACTATATTAATGCTCCATTAGTTGGAGATGATCCTGTCCAGTAGCTCATACATATATGTTGAAGAATTCTTGCATTATGTTGTTTGCTTGAGGTCAGTAGCCTATTAAGATAAGCTGTGGACACTAACCTAAATAGAAAGATTGGGATCATTGAGATGAAAAACTAGCATGTGCATTCACAAGTTGGGAGGTAGTGAATGACTAGTGTAAAAGTTGTTAACAATTGATATATACCATATGCTAGCAATGATGAAATCTGATATCCTAATTCTATTTTAAGTGTGACACGTATGGCGCTGGAGCTAGCGTTTAGATTATCTATGTTACTGGAATGCCTCTAATGTTTTTTTTAAATTTTTTTTATTGTCTAGTTTTGCCAAATTATTTTTCATTCACAAGTTCTTTTTTTATAGTTTCATTGTTGTTTGCTTTTTTAAAGTCATTTTCTTCAATCTAATAGTAGGGCACGCCTATGTATTGTGTTGGCCACCATCAAAACATTTCTCCTTGAATTTGCATAAATTTTCACTGCTTTGACGCTTTTCATTTTTGAAAAAAAAAAGCATTTTCAGCTTTGCACCCAATGCTGGAATTGTTTTTTGTGTGATTAAGTTTCTCATTTCCTTACATTTTCATGAAAATTAAAATAAAAAAACAAAAAGAAATAGTTACACTAGCACTCCTTTAAGGCACAATTATGTAGCAAGATTTCCGTGGAAATGGATTTGCATTTTCTTATGCTTCCAATTAGTTTTGATAGGTGCAACTTAAGTTGCCTCGGTAAACCACGAATAAATAGCCACTAAATCCATGCTTCCTATGATTTTTTTAGTCCAACTTCTTCCCATGGAAAAATGTGTCTCCATGTGAAGAAGAAGCATGGGTTTCCTCTTCCTCGGGTGTACACAAACAATCTTATCTTTGTTAGTATTTCTTTAGCCTTCTCCTTATGGCTCGATTCTTGCCGGTCTCCACTGTTAGAAGTTAGAACCTTCCATTGATTTTTAACCTTCATTCTTCAAGCATTTTACATACAAACAAGTTGATACACCAAGGTACTTACATTATTTTTCATATAACCAAAAGGGTTTTTACATTATTTTTTACATAAACTGAAAGCATTCTTCGTACCAGGCTACTACCATCGACTAAAACAAAAAAGCAAAAAAAAAAAAAAAAAAAAAAAAAACACCCCAATACATAGCCAGCAACAACCCTTCTTCAGATAGAATCACTGGTCCATAGTATATAAGTGCGTTGCTTTACTTTTAACTCCACCATTGCTACCCTACATAGAAAAATGGCAATGTGAAAAAACCAATGAAATGAAAGTGAGAAATTTAAAAGACAGTACAACAAAATGTTTGGTTGAGTATTTTTGGAGTTCATATTTTGCGAAGAGAAGTCACTACATTCTTTTGTGGTGCATTAGGATATATTAGCTAACCTACCATGATGCCATTTGTGCAGATTGTCCAAGGTGGAGTCCAATCTGGATCAAACTCATAGAAGCACTCCAATGACTTTGAATCTTATCAATTGTAAATAAATAAATAATACATCTAAAAATTATTTGTTGTATTTGAATCCATCTTTAGTTTTGGTTTTTATTTGGTCTGGGGATTGCTATGGAACCCCCATATACCCACTACCCAAGTCACTTATCATTTGTATTATGTATATTAAATATAAGTGTATCATGTTCTTATGTGGCCTGCTTTGAGCTTGGATTCAATTACTTCAAGTCCGAGTCTTTATTTTAAATTGGTTATGGGTATGAATTTGGTAACATAGACCCAGTTTGGGTCTAGGTGAACATACAAGTTCAAGTAATTCAGGTTCATGCTCAATTTTTTTAAGCTATTAAAAATGAAGATCAAAGTTGAATTTTGAAAAATTAATGGTTGGATAATATTAACAATGCATTTGACAGAAAGAAAATACTTTTGAAATATTTGGAAAAATAAATTAAATAAAGAAATGTCTTTGGTGCCTACTTCTACTTTGTTTAAAAAAAAAAAGAAAAGAAAGATCATCAACTAGATTGATACCGAGGCAATGCGTCAAAATGCACATGCTTAGGATGTAAAGTAAGTTCTCTATTACCTGGGATTTCTTCATTGTTCTTGAATTTAGTGACCTTTCTTGCAAGTATGACATATGATCGATTTCCCATATCATAAAAAGTGGTAATATGCAAGCCTCCAAGATCTCTTGAATAAAAGAATGCCACATACAACCCAAAAGCCTACAACAAATGTAGGCGCCATGCTAATATAAAATAGTTGCATAGACAACTCATCTTTCGCTTCTTTGTCTCCATTAGAAAACAGTTGTTAATTAAGAGATGTTTTTTCTTGTGGGCATCGATTCAAAAGTGGCAGTTCTTCAGCCTGAGTTTGAAATGTCAATTATAGAACTAGTTTAATTAGTAGAGAACGTATTATCATCCTATCCAAGTTGTTCTTCAGCCTTCCATGATTTACACAATATATATATGAACAATATTCATGTACATGTCCCTCACTGTTTTTATTTTTAAAACTCTAGGTGGGACCCATCTATCACCAAATCCAAATGTTGCAATACACAAGGGATCCCTTAATAGGCATACATCCTAAGTTTCTGTCAGATCCAAATTTACTGGATCGTTGGATCGACTCTACCCCAATCCAAACGAAATGGATTTGTGGGCCATGTATAAAGGGGTTAGGGACATGTGATTGGGACTAAACTTGAATTACGAGGTAATACCATAAGGATCTTTCCATCCCCCTTGTTGGGGTCCACAGTGTGCCCCACAAAGAAATATGCATGGTCTCTCCATGAGAACGGTATATTATATATATATATATATGGTTGAATCATTTCCACTATTTTAATGCTCTATTAGTTGGAGACGATCTTGTCCAGTAGCTCATACATATATGTTGAAGAATTCTTGCATTATGTTGTTTACTTGAGGTCAACAACCTATTAAGATATGCGGTGGACACTAACTTAAATAGAAAGATTGGGATCATTGAGATGAGAAACTAACCTGTGCATTGAAAAGTTGGAAGGTAGTGAATGACTAGTGTAAAAGTTGTTAACAATTGACATATGCCATATGCAAGCAATGATGAAATCTCACATCCTAATTCTATTTTAAGTGTGACACATGGGGCATTCAAGCTAGCCATTGGACTGTCTATGTTCCTAGAATGCCTCTCATGTTTTTCTCTAGTTTTGCCAAATTGTTTTACATTCACAAGTTCTTTTGTTACAGTTTCATTGTTGTTTGCTCTTTTAAATTCATTTTCTTCAATCTAATATTAGGGCATGCTTATCTATTGTGTAGGCCACCATCAAAACTCTTCCCCTTGAATTTGCAGAAATTTGCACTGCTTTGATGCTTTTCATTTTCAAAAAAAAGCAATTTCATTTTTGCACCCAATGCTGGAATTGTTTTTTGTGTAATAAGGTTTCTCACTTCCTTACATTTTTGAGAAAATAAAAATAAAAAAAATAGTTACACTAGCATGCCTTTAAGGCAAAGTTATGTAGCATGATTTCCACGGAAATGGATTTGCATTTTCTTATGCTTCTAATTAGTTTTTGATTGGTGCAACTTAAGTTGCTGTGGTATACCATGAATAAATAGCCACTAAATCCATGCTTCCTTTGATTTTTTGGTCCAACTTCTTCCCATGGAAAAAATGTGTTTCCTTGTGAAGAAGAAGCATGGGTTTCCTCTTCCTCGAATGTACACAGGCAATCTTATCTTTGTTAGTATTTCTTTAGCCTTCTGCTTATGGCTCAATTCTTGTAGGTCTCCACTATTAAAAGTTAAAACCCTACATTGATTTTTTACCTTCATTCTTCAAGCATTTATATACAAACAAGTTGATACACGAAGGTACGTATGTTATTTCTCATATAAACCAAAAAGTTGTTTACATTATTTTTCACATAAACCAAAAGGATTCTTCCAACTAGGCTACTACCATCAACAAAAATAAAAAAGCAAAAATAGACACTGATACATAGCCGGCAACAACCCTTCTCCAAGCAGAATCACCGGTCCATAGTAGATAAGAGCGTTTCTTTACTTTTAACTCCACCATTGCTACCCTACATAGAAAAATGGTAGTGTGAAAAAACCAATGAAATGAAAGTGAGAAATTTAAAAGACAATAAAACAAAATGTTTGGTTAAGTGTTTTTGGAGTTTATTTTTTGCAAAGAGAAGTCACAACATTCTTTTGTGGTGCATTAGGACATATTAGCTAGCCTAGCCACCATGATGCCATTTGTGCAAATTGGCCAAGATGGAGTCCAATCTCGATCAAACTCATAGAAGCACTCCAATGACCTTATATCTCATCAATTGTAAATAAATAAATAATATATCTAAAACTAATCGGTTCTATTTGAATCCATCTTTTAGTTTCAGTTTTTTATTTTGTTTGGGGATTACTATCGAAACCCCATATACCCACTGCCCAAGTTACTTATCATTTGTATTATGTATATTAAATATAAGTGTATCATGTTCTTATATGGCCTCCTTTGAGCTTGGATTCAATTACTTTAAGTCCGGGGTCTCTATTTTAAATTGGTTACAGGTATGAATTTGGTAACATAGACCTAGTTTGGGTCCACGTGAAGGTAGAAGTTCAAGTAATTCAGGTTCATGCCTGATTTTTTTAAGCTATTAAAAATGAAGATCAAAGGTGAAATTCTAAAAATGAATGGCCAAACAATAAATAATGCAATTGACTGCAAGAAAATACTTTTGAAACATTTAGAAAAATAAATTAAATAAAGAAATGTCTTGAGTACCCACTTCTACTTTGTTTCAGAAAAAAAAAAAAATAAAGATTATCAACTGATTGATATCGAGGCAATGCATCAAAATACACATGCTTTTGATGTAAAGGAAGTTATCTAGTACCTGGGAATTCTTCATTCTTCTTGAATCTAGCAACCGTTCTTGCAATTATGACATATGATCGATTTCCCATGTCATAAAAAAAGTGGTAGTATGCAAGCCTCCAAGATTTCTTGAATAAAAGAATGCCACATACAACCCAAAAGCCTACAACAAATCCAGGCACCATGCTAATATAAAATAGTTGTATAGACAACTCATCTTTAGCTTCTCGGTCTCCATCAGGAAATAGTTGTGAATTAAGAGGTGTTTTTACTTGTGGGCATTGGTTCAAAAGTGGCGGTCCACATAACAAAGGGTTTCCCATGTAGATGGATGAATCATTGATGGTATCAAGTTGGTTGCTAGATGGAATTCTTCCTGAAAAGTTGTTATGTGACAAATTCAAGTGACTTAAAAAAGTCAAGTTTGACAAGCTATGAGGAATCACTCCTGAAAGCTGGTTCCATGAGAGATCTAGAGATTCTATCAATCGCAAGTCACTTATATTTTCTGGGATTCTTCCTGTCAATTGATTTTTTGATAAATTCAAACTTTGCAATCCAAAAAGATGAGTGATTTCCTTTGGAATTTCTCCATGTAGATCATTGCCTGCTAGATTTATGTTCATCAAGAGTGAAATCGTCGTACTATATTCATATTGAGTTCCTTTCCAAAACACCCAAATACTCTCTGGAGCATCAAACCTGAAACTGCTCTCAATAATTACATTTGTCTTATTATCTACCATCATAGCAGTGAAGTTACTAAACGACTTGGGTATTGTTCCTGACAAATTATTTTGAGAAAGGTCTAGTACTTGAAGTTCAGAAAGTAGTGACAGTTGTGGAGGAATGCTACCATCAAATTTATTAGATCGTAGGATAACGAATTTAAGAAATAGCAGTCTTTCACCAATCCATTTTGGTATCTTTCCTGAGAAACTATTTTCTCCGAGATCAAGTGTCACTAAGCTTGTGCAATTCTTCATGGATGGAGGGAGCTCTCCTGAGAGGTTGTTTTTGCTCAAGTGCAATGAAGTAAGCTCGGATAAATGACTTATTGAGTTTGGAATATCTCCAGATAGATAATTATTATTCAAAATTAATGCATTCAAAAATGACAAATCCCCTAAACACCTTGGAATTTCATGTGTCAGTTGATTGTCTGAGAAACTTAAATATATTAGTTCCTTCATCTGGCATATTGACAGCGGAATGCTTCCCTTCAAATGGTTGGAAGAAAGTGACAGATACAGTAGATTGGTTGTCTTGGCTATATTACTATTGATTATAGAACCGGAAATTGAGTTGCTAGAGAGATCAAGAAATCGAATGTTTGAAGATAAAATATGAAAAATGTTAGAGATGGTAGTTGAAATACTTGCATTTGACAAAGACAAAAAAGATAATTGCTTTTGTGTTTGAAGCCATGGTGGAAATTGGGGCCCTAATTTGAAATCATCCAATTTGATATTTGTAAGTTGAAATGGAGGAATCCAATTAGAGCTCACATTGAAAACTAATGAAGTTGAAGACATGGATAAAGTAGACAATTTTATTAGATTGGAAAAGTGAGCTTCTAACAGAACACCTTCAAAAGAATTGTTACTTAGACCTAAATACTCTAAGTTTGAAAGTTGTCCAAGGCTTTTTGGAATAGATCCATTCATTTTATTACTATCAATATATAGTGTACTCAAAGACGACAATCTTCCTAGAGATGGAAGGATGGAACCAGAAAGAGAGTTATAACTAAGATCTAAAACTTCTAAAGATGACAATGCCCCTAGAGATGGAGGAATGGAACCAGAAAGAGAGTTATAACTAAGATCTAAAACTTCTAAAGATGACAATGCCCCTAGAGATGGAGGAATGAAACCAGAAAGAGAGTTCATAAAGAGGTACAATACTTTCAAGGATGATAATTTCCCTATAGATGGAGGAATAGAACCAAAAAGAGAGTTTGCACTAAGATCTAATATTCTCAAGGATGACAGTCTTTCGAGAGATGGTGGAATTGGTCCGGAAAGAGAGTTAAAAGAGAGAGAGAGAGACTTTAGATTAATGAACTTCCCCAACCAATCAGGAAAATGCCCACTGAGTCCACTTTCTTGCAAATTCAAGTCCTCTAAACTGCTCTCAATGCATCCAGTAAAAGACTCTTTAAATATGTCTAATTCTCCATTGAAATTATTCTCATTCAAATTCAAGGTCCGCATGTTACAAAGATTCCCAAGGGTAGTTGGAATGGGATATGTGAAGCCATTGCCACGAAGATCAAGCAACACCAATCTGCTATTATTAAATGGCCAAGTAGGAAATTGAGGACCAAGCCCACTCCAGGAAAGATCAAGGGTAGAAAGAGATGTCAAATTCACATGAGGAAGAGATATAGAAATGTTGGGAAGCTGGCAAGAGGACAAATGTAAGTTTAAAATAGAAGGAAGCATATTTATTGATAGTAGCCAATCACCTGCCGTACCAAAATTCACTCTTCCCATGTCAAGGTACTGCAAAGAAGAGAGGCGAGAGATCCAATCAAGTCTATCCACATGCAAATCATGACGAGAAACCCAAAAAGAGTAAGAAAAACCATCACTCATATTTATGCTTATTTCAGGGAGAATACTGAGGTCAAGATAAGTCAAGGAAGAGAGATTTCCTAGCTCGTGAGGAACCCTTCCACCAAAGCCAGAGGCAGAGAGGTTAAGGTATCTTAAATTCTTGAAAGAACCGATGAATTTTGGGATGACTCTTCCTCCAAAACAGTTGATGCTTAGGTCTAAGTGTTTCAAATATTTCAACTCAAGCAAAGTTGGATTTATCTCACCAGATATGCATGACCTATTGAATTCTGCTTCAAAAGCATCATCACTATATGTTTCAATTGATGAGGAAGATTGCATTTGTGATGGACCTCGGAGGATGAGCTTGACAACATGCCCTGTTTTATTGTCACAGAAAATGCCTGCCCATCGACAACGGTTGTCTCCCACCCAAGAAGAGAGTCGGTTACTAGGGTCCTTGAGGCCCTGTTTCAACTGGATAAGGGCTTCTCTCTCTCCTTCCAAACAACCACTGCTGGTATTGGTTGTTGTATCTCCAAGTCTAACACAGGAATTGAACTTCAAGGATCCAATGCATAGTATTACAGGCCCAACCCAGAAATGAAAAAGAAGAAATTGGATTGACTTTGAAAGAAACATGATCTTAGAAACAGCAACAAAAGCAAAAGCAATGATGTGTGAGATGCCATAAGGGTTTGGGCAAAGTGCATATATATAGAGAGATAGGAAGATACATACAAACAAGAAATTTCTAGATAAGCCATTTGCCTTAAAGATAAGATCCAATAATTGAGTGCCATGATATTCTCAAGTACCAGTCCTTGACAAACAATCCGCGATGGGCCACTTGCACTCAATATTTTCCACGGAGACCTAACTTTTTTCCACAAGTTTTTTTCCAACCTCTCTTCCTCTTGACCCCAAGTATTTTTCACTTAAAACAAGCCTCACTTTCCTTAACCACTTATCTTTAGATGTTTTGACAAGATCATCTTCAATGCGCTGTTGGACCTATGGACTGGTGATTCACATGGACGGCTAGAAACCATACCCCAATCCAGCCCATTCAAACCCCAGAATTAATGGGTTGGGCTTTCACACCTTGCCTCATAAACGGTTACACAAACGATGGATTCCTGAAACCACAATCACAGAGCTTGAGTTGGATTGAATTGCAATTGTCGATTAGATTAGCTACTTATTAATATATATTAATTGAATGAAAGTATTCAATCATACTCCAAATATCACTGAAGTTCACAGTGAGGATCGGACCACGCCATTGTGGCATGGCCCATAAACCTTCCCACAAATGATAAATACCTACTTATGAATTTCAAACTTAAAGTTTTTTTGTAAATACCCCCAAATATTTATAGGATATGTAAATAGGACCCATGATTTTAGTATTCATAAATAGGCCCTTGCTTTTCCATTTTAGTACCTACCAAGTCCCTAGAATAAATATTCGTAACAAAAATGGGCAACCATCATGAGATTTGTGTTTAATTTTTATTAAAATGATAACATTACCCTTAAATAAGTATATTATCATTTGTAAAAATGTTATTATTTTATCCCAAGTCCTAATGACCTCTCTCTTAAAATCTCTCTCATACATATAAAGTCTAATCATATGTATTTTGAAACTTTCATCAATCAAATGGTGGGCCATGTATGGATAGGATGAATTAGAGTTGATTATAAGTACATGCGTTGATTGTCATTATGATGGATTTAGACTCGATGAAATGGGTCCTAGATTAAGAGGATTCGATTTATGTAGGGTATGCTCTTCCACTAAATTTGACTTTTAATTTCACTAAAAAAGAAAAATACTATGTTTTTAAAATTACGCATATTGGGATTAAAAAATAGGCAAAAGTATCATTTCACTCAAGAAAATTGTGGCATTTGAAAGTTTATTAATTTTAGAGACACAAATGGTATTAAAATGAAAAGGCAGAGGCCTATTTATAAGTGTTAGAACCACAAAGGCTTATTTAAAAACCCTATAAACCTTAGAGGGTATTTAAAAAAAAAAGAAAAAGAAAACAAACAAAAACAAAAAACTCCTCAAACTTATGTTAACACAAGCGAAATCTCGAGTCACCTGTCGAGTAGCAATTATAGCCTTAAACCTTTGGCCTCCGACCTAGGGGTTATCCAATTCTGATGAACATGGACTATTCCGCAGGGCTAAATACATGGCCGCACACATATGTACTTGACGCAAGGGCAGGAGTCGAACTCGAGATATTGGGGAGCAAACCAAAGGCTCAAAACCACCTAAGCCACTGCCTTGACAGCATATCTATAAACTTCAAACCTTTTTTCCCCATAATCTTGGGGCCCACCTGGAGATCATTGACGGTAAGTAAAATCTATAATCACCTTTAAAATCACAGTTAGTGGGCTTTTTGGTGCCCATTTTCCTTTAATGATAGAGCCGTGACTGGATAACCAGAATGATCAGTATGATGAGCTGAAAGTAACAATTTCACAGAGATGAGCGTCCATGGTTTTACATGCATTGAATGCCACTGATGACCCACTCTTAAGATGGCAGGCCCATCCATTCCTACATTAATACCCTTTTACATGTCCAAATTTCACGCTGTTTAAATTATTATTTGTCATTCGATTTATTTTACAAAGATTTCACGGCCTATTGCCATTAAATTTAGGGACTTAAACTAAGGATGCTCGTGGGATGGCCTAGTCTGGGATTGATCACAGCCCAGCTCACTTTGGGCCAGTTAATAACTTGATTATGGAACAAAGCGAAATCTCTCGTCTGGGACCATCCACATGTGGAAGACCTAATGTGAGGGCTAATTAAAGGAGTCCAACGGGACGTCCATCATCATCATCATCATCAAAACTTTATCCCAACCATGTTGGGGTGAGCTATCCAAAGGGACGTCTCCAGAGAGAAAATTCGCCATGGAAGAAAATATCTTTTTGTTCTTTCTGTTGACTTGTCTGTACTGATGTTTTGAGCACGTACGTGGGTCCTGGCTCATTGTAGCCCAAGTAATCCTTGTGGAAAGACTGGCACATATGGGCCATGGCTGCTACTTGACTGGTGACTTGGGATTTTACGTACCAACCCTGAGCTCCCATGGGCCCCACTATAGAAAAAAGGTTCCTCCAAAGAAAATCCAGGTTTGAAGTTCATGGGTCAAGCTACATTGGCTTGGCTCCATCCCAACTGTGGATGGAGGGTGCTCCAAACAAAACCCAGGTTTGAAGTTCATAGTGATATTTGGCACATAATTGCTTCCTTTCAACTAAAGTCTACACTCTTTGCAAATTTTAGGCTATGTCTAATATACTGTTGCGGTTCAATTTAACTTGGAATCGATCCCCGACCATATGTATGGAACCAAGGTGACAATACTGCTTAACCATGAATGTATTGGCAACTCAAATGTTTCTATGTATGGATCTAGGAATCTCACTTATGTGACAGGTTATGGGCAAACTGTGTAAGCTCACCCCAATCTGGTAGCTGACTGGGCTATGTTTGAGCTATGCTTTGTAGATGCATATGCATATGCTTGGATAGAGAATAATATCCTGACACATGAGAGTGACCAAATATCTGAAGGGATAGCAAAGAAAGTGAGAGTCGTGGAGAGCAAACAGCCGTGGACTGTGGTGAAGAAAAAAGGGACTCCAAACAAAAACGTGTGGAAAAACTTGTGTCATTGTGGAAAATTTTGTACCGGCGATTCATGCGCTGCTGGTCAAGTCTAGGCGTTAACACAGCCAACGACTAACGGCTGGCCAAGACGATACCAACCAACCCCATCCTCTTGGAAAAGTTGAGATACTCATTGCCATCAGCTTTGATTTTTTATTTTATTTTATTTTATTAATTTTCTGGGTTGGGACCCACTATTGGATAAAGCGGAAATGTGAAAGAAGATTAGGAATTCATGGACCCTAACTGTCACTTTCCTGGAATCTTCTGTACTCGATAATTTCCTGATACTCAAGCGTTCGATTTTTCTTGACACTCAAGGGCTTTGTTTTTTCCGTTCTTGACCCGTTAAGTTAATGTTCTGGTCCAGATCCGGTCGCCAGGCTTGAAAGTCAGGCCCCGGGTCACATCATTTGCAAGATCTCTATGGTGCTTTGTACTAAATATATTGGGCCCGGCCAAGCCTTTAACATACATTGAGGCCGAGCATGCTTAAAATTGGGACAGAAAATTTGGCCTGGTCCAACTCACAGCCCGAAATTAACAGTACATTTCTGCCCCGTGCGGCAGCTTAGTCAGGGCTGGGATGGATCAATCCATGAGCTTCCGTAACGCTAACATGAACAATCCAAGACTGCTCCCATTCTGGGCTTTATTGTGACATATTCTGAGATCATCATCCATGCCCGTGGGGCCCAATTACAGATCATTACTATGGCCTGTCTTCTTATGTCTCAGGATATCATCGTCAATTATAGCACCGGCCCTATAAAACATACCCCGAATCCAGCCCAGTTAATGCCCAAATTGGGCTGGCCTTTCACACTTTGGCCACAAACTGTCAAAAACGACCGATGACTCGATAAAAAAATGTGGAACCACACATAGATTTAGGTGGATTGAATTGCAACTATCGATAAGATATGGCTTAAATTTTGCATAAAGTTGTTGGTCTATGTGTACAATACTAGTACATGCCTGTGTATATTATAATTTATATATACATATTGTAGTCTTAAATTGTAACCTATCCAATTACATGCCAAAGGTGATATTAAGGTGAACAGCGTGGTTCCCATCCAAAATCAAACCCTTGTTCTCACTGGGTACTATGTTAAGGGAAAACAATCTTATGCCAAAAGCTGTTGATCAACAAAGCAATGCCTTAGTTCCAAAATGAAGTTAGTCCCAAAAGAATTATTTATTATGACTTGAAATAAAAATAAAAAATAAAAAGCTAATTCACCTAAGTATAATACTAAAAATGTAAAATTGCATGAGCTTAAAGTTAAACACAAAAAAAAACACATTTTTTTTGTTAAAACGAGATTCATAGAAGAAAAAAAATTTACTTTGAGGAAATCTTCTCAAATGGGTAAAATAAGGTCTAAAACTACAAGCATTTTTCACGTTTTTTTTAAATATTTTTTAATATCTTCTTTTTTAAAATCGAACCTATATAGGATTCATAACTATGCGGAGCATAATGTGGCCGATGCATATTGGTTTTCTAAGAAAGAAATGGAATCAACTATGTTAAGTGTAGAATTCCACTATTTAAGGGTTTTTGGAAACCAAAGATTACTAAAAATTTTAAGGTATTTTTTAATGTAGTAGATAAAAATATTCTGTTTTTATTTTATACTGTTTGAAAAGTGTAGATTATCAGTTACAATGTGGGATTTTCTTTAGAAATAGTCGATGTTGCTTTCTTTAGGGGAGGGATGAATATTTAGATGGGATTTTCTCTAGAAATAGTGGATATAGCATTATTTTAAAATATATAGAAATATTCTACAAGTTCCAAATGCTAGAAGTATAGTTTATTAAAATATGCAAAAACTGTCAAATGCAAAAAAAAAAAAAACGAAGTATTAGAATATATCGATATTATGATATATGATAAAAGAATTTGCTAGAGTTTTAGCTGTTTATGTTTTAGTCATCAAGTATTAACTGTGGGGACCATCTCACGGTCATCAAGTCATGGCTCCATCATGATCAGAAAGTGGGTGCCAAAACACCACTAATTAGTCAACTTCAGGATGGACCACGTACCATGAATTTAGTGAAGTGTGAATGGGTTGGCTCAAGCGAGACCCAAATCCAAATTACTTGGAATTCAAGTACCAATCGTAGGATCCGTAATGGGACCCAACGAGATTTAAGCGGATTTAGTTGCGCCATATCTATGGCCTATAACCTAAATAATAGAAAATATCTTTCAACACTATTATAAAACATATTATTACCTAATGGAAATGGTCTACAGACGGCCTAACATCATATTATTCTGGTCCATTGTGTACAAGGTTTTAGATCATGATATCAGAGAAGGTGTAGTGTAATTGTTTCTTAAATTTCTTTCTTTCCTTCTTTTTGGTACCCCAGCCTAGGTGCAAAGATTAGTAGAGTTTGCACAAGTGGAAAGAAGACTTCCACAAAATGATAAGGATAGCCAACACAAGTGGAAAGAAAGGCAGACAATAGTTAGGTGACATGTGGGGTTGCCATCCAACCAAGCAAACCCTTGTAGTCGAGGAAGGTGCAAGCTCAAAACAAGACCCAGCAATTTTTAGGTCTAGTCAAGTCCAGTTTCATGTCTAATCGGGCCCATTTATTAGTTTACAGTAGAAACTTAGACCTAGACCTTGTAATCTTCAGGTAAAGTCTCATATTTGACATTGCCCATTTACCAGCCATAGTCTCTTGTCTAAGACATATTTGCAGTGGGTCCAAAAGATGATCTAAATGTGGGTCAGTAGGTCCACATCTGTATATGTTTTATGTCATTACACAAATTATAGCTAGTAACATTCAAGCATATGGGTCTAGCCCAATAGCCATCATCTGTATGATTATGTGATTTGATAGGGTCCAAGGGACAATCACATGCCACGTAGGTTGTGGGACCTAGAGGGGACTAAATAGCTCAATTATATTGCTTTAAATAAAAATGGCAACACTAGGTTACGAATCTTTGATTATGTCAATCTTGACATTTCATGGGGATAATAAATTAGTAATATATTACCATGATTTAGGTAAAATAATTAGTGAGTGATTACCTTCAACTAAGAGATTGATTAGTAATTGATATCCATGACTTCAGGTAATTGATTATTAACTAATATCAATGATTTAAGGTGATGAATTAGTGATTGATAGAATATTTTCTATTTTTGAGGCAATAAATTTTATAAATGTGTTGTATCCCTCTTTATAAAAATCAGGAAAATTATCCCCCAAGTCCGGGTATATCGATGTGGATGTAAGTTCCTCTTGGATTAGTGCTAATTCTTAGGTGTAAGCTAGATGTGTAGGGAACTGCATGGATAGCGGTGGAGCCAAGCAGGGTCTAGGGGAATGAGTAAACTCCATGGTGGAGCTCATCTATTGAAAATCTGTATCACTCAAAATGGAAGTCTTTTTCTTTTATGGGATGTCTAAAAGTTTTAATCTATTGAAAATCAGTACCACTCAAAATGATAACCATCTGCTTCTAATGGTCTATCTGAAATATCTGTACCACTCAAAATGAAGGTGTTTTGCTTCATTTTGAGCATATGATATTCTTAAACATATGCTCAATAGTAGGGTGGGACTCACGCTCCTTTTCTGAAGTTCAAAGTGTCCAATTTTCCATTACACATTATATATATATTAAAGGTACAAGAATGGAGGCCTCTGAACAGTGCTACATTCAGCAATATTTTTTTCTATTTTTCTAAAGCGCCACGTTATCTTCTAAAATATCAATATTAAGAAATGGCTTTTCTAAAATCTCTCCCTCTCTCTCTACTGTTTTTGCATCATCCCCTAAAATCTCTCCCTTTACCCTCCTTTCTCTCATCTATTTCATTTATTCTCCAAAAATCTCTCTATTTGTATGGTAATCAAACCTCTTCCTCATCAATTCAATTTTTTCCCCTAAAATCTCTCCTCCCACTAAAATCTCTCCCTCTATCCATCGTTTCTGCATCACCCTTAAAATCTCTTAATCAAGATCATGCTACCCACAATGAATGAAGGTTTGGCTGGGTATGGCCCCAGTTCAGCGACTTTCAGATGTTGGTATTTCATAGTGAGAGGGGGCAGCTATGACAAAGTCTTCATGGACTGCTCGTGATAGTGTTTGCTTTTTTTTTTTTAATCAATAAATGTTCCTGGTAGTGTGTTACTTCTTTATTCATTAACAGCTTTTTGCTTTGACTTCTAATAAACTCAGTTGTGGCAACATAGGCGCTTAAAATGAATTTGCTGTTGCAGAAATTTTAGATTCATGGACCTCAGCTATTACATCACTTTTTTAGGTGCCCTCCCTTCATGCGGAGCCCATTTTGCTAATCAAGATTTGATATGAATGGGCCTATCATGGATGCAAGATGCCTATTGCCTAGACTCCCAGATAGACATATATAGAGTTAGTTTGCTTCAAATACATGGCTGAAAGCTATATCTATTTTACATGGATAATCATATATGCCCGACAATGCAACTGAACACTACGGTGATGATTGTGAGAAACATTTTAGCAAATTCTACATGCAACTTTTTTTCTTTTTTTAATAAAAGATTATTGTGAAGGAAAAGTAAATAATGATAAATTTCATTAATCTGGGGCTTTGTAGTAGACTCAAACTCACTCATTCAGGCACACTTTATAATTGAGGTTATATTCCTATACTCAAACTCAATATCCAAGAACACTTTATAATTGAGGTTTTTTTTCATATAACACTTCTTAATTTTTTATTTTTTTATGTTCATAGTACTTTTCTCCACTTTTTCTCCTTTCAAATTAAAATTTTCTTTCTTAATTTGAGTGGATTACTCATATATTTCTAACAATATTATAGTGCAACAATGATTTTATGAATAACTCTAAAATTTCAGATAGGACCAAATATTTGTACTTTGTTATATTTATTGAGAAAATGTATTTTATCTTTCCATTTCTAGGTGATATATATTGACTTTTGGCCTCTAGCTATTGTACTTTTTTTACATGATACGTACACTTTTAGCTAGACTAATCCCTTTGCTCCTAGGTGGAGCCGGGTAAATCCCCTAGGGTGTAATAAGAACCATTTGATATTCAAACCTCGTAAGAATATTAGATTTAAACTTTCTCAATTATCTTTTCCAAAATTATATTTATATTATTCAATTATCTCCAACGATTAAACAAATGCACTAAATTAATTTATAAATTATTTTATGTTATATTAATAAATATTCAATTATCTCCACCGAGTTAGCAAGTGCACTAAATTAATTTATAAATTATTTTATATTACAATAATATAATATAATATTTAAGTGCAAATAATACGACAAGTTTTGAAATGTGACTCTTTTATTATGGGGTCCAAGCTAAGCACGGGCCTTGGTTGCTAGTCAATATGTATTTTGATTCTACATACTGCGTTTTCCAGACCTCCATTTAAGTTGGCTACCCCTTACAAATAAAGTAACTGTTAATCTGAGTTTAAGTGCATTTTAAAATTTTCTAATCCATTTGAGTGTTTCCAAAGTTGGCACTGATTTTTTGATTCATGAATATAATGTTTACGAAGTTAACATTGGGCTTGAGGGATCATCTAAAGCAAAATTACATAATTGCTTCTGCTCTCTTGATTTATCTGCTATCATAGAGTTTTGGCTTGTTTCAGACTTTTGAGTTTCAATTGAAATAATCTTATAGAAAATTTGCTTGGAAAGGATAGCTCCCAACATTGTTTAGGATGAGGACTAGTTCTGTCCTTTAACATCTGTTATTCTATGTATGCTCCATCTGGATATATCATGTCCACCGAAATGTACCAGTCTTCACGTAACGAGAAAAGTTAGGAGTATTTTTATGCCCATGTCCATGTGTAGTATATTTCCTGCCCCACCTTGTCTCCTCCTAGTTGTATGACAATATAACTTATATTTATGTTATAAAAGTGGGTACATTTTCATGGAAATCTTAACTTCCAAAACAATTGTAGTGTATTTTTGATAAGTTGAACAGTTTCCTACATCTCCTGTCGTACCTAATGTGTCATACATTCGTGTAATTGGATAACATTTTTCTATGATTACTAGATAGAAGTATGAAATAATTAGAAGCAAAATTTAAATTATAAACGAGCATGTAAAACAAATATTTGGTTAGATACAGTGGAATAGAAATTCAAGGAATGCTCATTTATATTGTTTGGGCATGTACGCAGAAGATCAAAAACTATAATTGTATGATTGACGGTTCCAAGTTTTCTAAGAGGGACACCATAAAAACCTTCAATTTAGTAATGACAAAAGACAAAACATTGGGGAGTTACTAAGAACATGGAAATGTATACTTACAAATCCAACCCAAAATGGATGTAAACAAGGCTTTGTATAGTAAAAATGTTTGTGGAACCGAGCTGCAGTTTGGCGCACAACTAGGCACTAGCGGATGACCCTATTTTCTCTAATCCTAATCACTGCATAGTGGGTACACTTCACAGCTTACGTTGTATTATATTCAAAAAATTCACATGGTCACTAATAGTTGTTTATTACTTGTCGTCCATCGAAGTTGGAACAATGGTTTCTCCCACTGCTTTTGGATGCCGTTGCCTATCCTATCTCATGTGTGACATGCCCCAGCAAGCTTTCAATGATGCAGTGCAAGCTTAGGTCGTATCACCTGCCTTGCCGACTGCATCTTTTCTGCTGTTGGCTGCTCTTTTTTCTCTTGGAATGGAGACAGAAGCTCGAGAAGCACTTACAGATGGTTTGCCTTTAGAAGCTCGAGAAGACTTCAACTGCAGGACAGTAAAGGAGGAGTAAAAAATAAAATCACGGGGGCCAAATACGTGAAACGGCTCCGTTATGCAACTTGCTCTTGTTGAATACGACACTGCAAAAAATTTAATTTTCTTCACATACAGGCAAAATGACCAAAGCTCTTCGTGAAAACCATGATGGTAATCACACAACACAACATTGTTTCTATGATTGATGTTAGAGGATGGTCCTGGTTAGACTGCCACTAAGAAGTAGGTTTCTTGATTTTTGTGCAAAAAATGAATGCTCCTTGTAATGGAAAATGACCAAATTGCCAAGAAACATACTGGCAGTCCATATTGAGATGCGCCCGTTTTTAAAATGAGTACATATCTAATTACAACAAAGGAGTAGTTGGTCATATCATTCTTTATCCTTGGATAAGAAAATTATTTTTGCAATTGGACATGCTGTTGATAAGTAATCTTATGTGGGTTACTTGTAATTTTGTACACCAACAGTTTATGGTGTCTATTTATTGCGAATTATTGCATTGAGCCTTATTTGATCTGTTATTTGTTTGTGCCTATGTGTAACAACGATATGACATTATGAATTTCTGACCTATGGTTGCTTCGTGCAGATGAAAATAAGTTTGTGCATGTTTTTATAGGGAGCATCTCATGTGAGCTCGTGCATGCAATGATTATTGAATTTCACAATTCATTACATTTCCATTAATTCACCGTCGACAATCAATTGAGAAATGATCTCAATTTATACAATGAAAAGCAAACCTAAAGAACCATTATTCAAAATTCAAACTATCCAAAATCTTTAACAACCTAACTAATCTTTGTCTTATCTCTAACATCCCCCCTTGACCACATGATCTTTTCATCGAAAGGATCTATGATTGTTTACATTAAAAATAAAACCTTTTGATCTTTAAAAAAAAAAAAAAACAGACATCGATCATGTTGTCTTGTGGATCACCGTCTGCCCACGAATCCATCACAGTCGCAACCTACTCTTGTAGAGTTTGTAGTGCCAACAGTCCACTAAATCAGAACTGGCGCAATCTCTTCCAGAAACTTTGATCGTGCAAATTAATGGGGATGGATACTTGAGGAATATAGTAAGATCTTTAAAGTATGCTTGGGTGGGTGGATAGATAGGAGAGGATGTTGATTCTTTTTTAATGGAAAAATTGGTAGCGATAACTGCGGAAAATAGGATCGTGCCTGGCTTGATCATAAGATCATCACCAGGCCTAAATCTAATACCATATAAAATTCCACAATTCACTGCATTCCCGTAAATTCACCATAGACAATCAATTGAGAAATGATCTCAATTTATACAATGACAAGCAAACCTAAAGAACCATTATTCAAAATTTAAACTATCCAAAATTTCTGACAACCGAACTAATCTTTATCCTATCTCTAACAATGATAGCTCTGCAATGTTTTCTTTATAGTTTACTCAAACAAGCTTTTGATTGTGGAATCAATTGGAGTGTCCGTTTTCATTGGCTTCCAAGTACCTGAGTTTGAGATGTCAATTATAGGGCTAGTTTAATTAGAAGAGAACATATTATCATACTACCCAAACTGTTCTTTAGCCTTCCATGATTTGCACAATAAATATATATATATGGACAATATGCACGTGCATGTCCCTCACCGTTTTTATCTTTAGAACCCTATGTGGGACCCATCTATCACCTAATCCAAATGTTGTAATACACAGGGGACCCCTTGATAGGTATACATCCCAAGTTTTGGTCAAATCCAAATTTACTAGACTGTTGGGTCGATTGTGCACCAGTCCAAATGAAATGGATTTGTAGGCCACGGATGAAGAGGTTAGGAACATGTGATTGAGCTAAACTTGATTTATAGGGCGATCCCGTATGGATCTTTCTATCCCCCTTGGTGAGGTCCATAGTGTGCCTCACAGAGGAGTATGCATGGTCTCTCCATGAGAACGGTGTATTATATATATATATATATGGTTGAATTATTTCCACTATTTTAATGCTCCATTAGTTGAAGATGATCCTGTCCAGTAGCTCATACATATATGTTGAAGAATTCTTGCATTATGTTGTTTCCTTGAGGTCAACAGCCTATTAAGATACGCTGGGGACACTAAACTAAATAGAAAGATCGGGATCCTTGAGCTGAGAAACTAACCTGTGCATTGACAAGTTGTGAGGTAGTGAATGACTAGTGTAAAAGTCGTTAACAATTGACATATACCATATGCTAGCAATGATGAAATCTCACATCCTAATTCTATTATAAGTGTGACACGTGGGACGTTCAAGCTAGCCTTTGGACTATCTATGTTCCTAGAATGCCTCTCATGTGTTTTTCTGGTTTTTCCAAATTGTTTTACAGTCACAAGTTCTTTTGTTACAGTTCCATTGTTGTTTGCTCTTTTCAATTCATTTTCTTCAATCTAATAGTAGGGCATGCTTATCTATTGTGTAGGCCACCATCAAAACACTTCTCCTTTAATTTGCAGAAATTTGCACTGCTTTGATGCTTTTCATTTTCGAAAAAAAGCATTTTCATTTTTGCACCCAATGCTGGAATTGTTTTTTGTGTAATTAGGTTTCTCATTTCCTTACATTTTCAAGAAAAAAAAAATAAAAAAAATAGTTACACCAGCACGCCTTTAAGGCAAAGTTATGTAGCATGATTTCCACGGAAATGGATTTGCATTTTCTTATGCTTCCAATTAGTTTTTGATCGGTGCAACTTAAGTTACCGTGGTAAACCACGAATAAATAGCCACTAAATCCATGCTTCCTTTGATTTTTTTTAGTCCAACTTCTTCCCATGGAAAAATGTGTTCCCGTGTGAAGAAGAAGCATGGGTTTCCTCTTCCTTGAATGTACAAAAAAAATCTTATCTTTGTTAGTATTTCTTTAGCCTTCTGCTTATGGCTCAATTCTTGCAGATCTCCACTATTAAAAGTTAAAACCCTAAATTAATTTTTAACCTTCATTCTTCAAGCATTTATATACAAACAAGTTGATACACGAAGGTACGTATGTTATTTTTCATATAAACCAAAAGGGTTTTTACATTATTTTTCACATAAACCAAAATGATTCTTCCAACTAGGCCACTACCATCAACAAAAATAATAAAGCAAAAACAGACACTAATACATAGCCGGCAACAACCCTTCTTCAAGCAGAATCACTGGTCCATAGTAGATAAGAGCATTGCTTTACTTTTAACTCCACCATTGCTACACTACATAGAAAAATGGTAGTGTGAAAAAACCAATGAAATGAAAGTGAGAAATTTAAAAGACAATAAAACAAAATGTTTGGTTGAGTGTTTTTGGAGTTCATTTTTTGCAAAGAGAAGTCACTACATTCTTTTGTGGTGTATTAGAACATATTAGCTAACCTACCATGATACCATTTGTGCAAATTGGCCAAGATGGAGTCCAATCTCGATCAAACTCATAGAAGCACTCCAATGACTTTGTATCTCATCAATTGTAAATAAATAAATAATATATCTAAAAATAATCGGTTCTAGTTGAATCCATCTTTTAGTTTCAGTTTTTTATTTGGTTTGGGGATTACTATGGAAACCCCATATACCCATTGCCCAAGTCACTTATCATTTGTATTATGTATATTAAATATAAGTGTCTCATGTTCTTATATGGCCACCTTTGAGCTTGGATTCAATTACTTTGAGTCCGGATCTCTATTTCAAATTGGTTACGGGTATGAATTTGGTCACAGATCAGTTTGGGTCCACGTGAAGGTACAAGTTCAAGTAATTCAGGTTCATGCCTGATTTTTTTAAGCTATTAAAAATGAAGATCAAAGGTGAAATTCTAAAAATGAATGGCCAGATAATAAACAATGCAATTGACAGCAAGAAAATACTTTTAAAATATTTAGAAAAATAAATTAAATAAAGAAATGTCTTTAGCACCTACTTCTACTTTGTTTCAGAAAAAAAATAAAAAAGAAAGATTATCAACTAGATTGATAGTGAGGCAATGCGTCAAAACACACATGCTTTTGATGTAAAGGAAGGTATCTAGTACCTGGGAATTCTTCATTCTTCTTGAATCGAGCGACCATTCTTGCAATTATGACATATGATCGACTTCCCATGCCATAAAAAAAGTGGTAGTATGCAAGCCTCCAAGATTTCTTGAATAAAAGAATGCCACATACAACCCAAAAGCCTACAACAAATCCAAGCACCATGCTAATATAGAATAGTTGTATAGACAACTCATCTTTACCTTCTCGGTCACCATCAGGTAACGGTTGTGAATTAAGAGATGCTTTTTCTTGTAGGCATTGGTTCAAAAGTGGCGGTCCACATAACAAAGGGTTTCCCATGTAGATGGATGAATCATTGATGGTATCAAGTTGGTTGCTAGATGGAATTCTTCCCGAAAAGTTGTTATGTGACAAATTCAAGTGACTTAAAAAAGTCAAGTTTGACAAGCTATGAGGAATCACTCCTGAAAGCTGGTTCCATGAGAGATCTAGAGATTCTATCAATCGCAAGTCACTTATATTTTCTGGGATTCTTCCTGTCAATTGATTTTTTGATAAATTCAAACTTTGCAATCCAAAAAGATGAGTGATTTCCTTTGGAATTTCTCCATGTAGATCATTGCCTGCTAGATTTATGTTCATCAAGAGTGAAATCGTCCGACTATATTCATATTGAGCTCCTTTCCAAAACACCCAAATACTCTCTAGAGCATCAAACCTGAAACTACTCTCAATAATTACATTTGTCTTATTAGATACCATCATAGCAGTGAAGTTACCAAACAACTTAGGTATTGTTCCTGACAAATTATTTTGAGAAAGGTCCAGTACTTGAAGTTCAGAAAGTAGTGACAGTTGTGGAGGAATGCTACCATCAAATTTATTAGATCGTAGGATAACGAATTTAAGAAATGGCAGCCTTTCACCAATCCATTTTGGTATCTTTCCTGAGAAACCATTTTCTCCGAGATCAAGTGTCACTAAGCTTGTACAATTCTTCATGGATTGAGGGAGCTCTCCTGAGAGGTTGTTTTTGCTCAAGTGCAATGAAGTAAGCACGGATAAATGACTTATTGAGCTTGGAATATCTCCAGATAGATAATTATTATTCAAAATTAATGCATTCAAAAATGACAAATCCCCTAGACACCTTGGAATTTCATGTGTTAGTTGATTGTCTGAAAAACTTAAATATATTAGTTCTTCCATCTGGCATATTGATAGCGGAATGCTTCCCTTCAAATGGTTGGAAGAAAGTGACAGATACAGTAGATTGGTTGTCTTGGCTATATTACTATTGATTATGGAACCGGAAATTGAGTTGCTAGAGAGATCAAGAAATCGAATGTTTGAAGATAAAATATGAAAAATGTTAGAGATGGTAGTTGAAATACTTGCATTTGACAAAGACAAATAAGATAATTGCTTTTGTGTTTGAAGCCATGGTGGAAATTGGGGCCCTAATTTGAAATCATCCAATATGATATTTGTAAGTTGAAATGGAGGAATCCAATTAGAGCTCACATTGAAAACTAATGAAGTTGAAGACATGGATAAAGTAGACAATTTTATTAGATTGGAAAAGTGAGCTTTTGATAAAACACCTTCAAAAGAATTGTTACTTAGAAATAAAGACACTAGGTTTGAAAGTTGTCCAAGGCCTTCTGGAATGGACCCATTCAATTTATTACTATCAAGCCCTAGTCCTCTCAAAGATGACAATCTTCCTAGAGAAGGAGGGATGGAACCAGAAAGAGAGTTATAACTAAGATCTAAAACTTCTAAAGATGACAATGCCCCTAGAGATGGAGGAATGGAACTAGAAAGAGAGTTCATATAGAGGTACAATACTTTCAGGGATGACAATTTCCCTATAGATGGAGGCATCGAACTAGAAAGATAGTTCTCGGCAAGGTCCAATACTTTCAAGGATGACAATTTCCCTATAGGTGAAGGAATAGAACCAGAAAGAGAGTTCTCAAAAAGGTTCAATACTTGCAAGAATGACAATTTCCCTATAGATGGAGGAATAGAACCAGAAAGAGAGTTTCCACTAAGATCTAATATTCTCAAGGATGACAGTCTTTCGAGAGATGGTGAAATTGGACCAGAAAGAGAGTTTCCACTAAGATCTAATATTCTCAAGGATGACAGTCTTTCGAGAGATGGTGGAATTGGACCAGAAAGAGAGCTAAAAGAGAGAGAGAGAGACTTTAGATTAATGAACTTCCCCAACCAATCAGGAAAATGCCCACTGATTCCACTTTCTTGCAAATTCAAGTTTTCTAAACTGCTTTCAATGCATCCAGTAAAAGACTCTTCAAATTTGTTTAATTCTCCATTGAAATTATTCCCATACAAATTCAAGGTCCGCATGTTACAAAGATTCCTAAGGGCAGTTGGAATGGGATATGTGAAGCCATTGTCATGAAGATCAAGCAACACCAATCTGCTATTATTAAATGGCCAAGTAGGAATCTGAGGACCAAGCCTATTCCTGGAAAGATCAAGGGTAGAAAGAGATGTCAAATTCACATGAGGAAGAGATATAGAAATGTTGGGAAGGTGGCAAAAGGACAAATGTAGGTTTAAAATAGAAGGAAGCATATTTATTGATAGTAGCCAATCAACTGCCATACTAAAATTCACTCTTCCCATGTCAAGGTACTGCAAAGAAGAGAGGCAAGAGAGCCAATCAAGTCTATCCACATGCAAATCATAATGAGGAACCCAAAAAGAGTCAGAAAAATCAGCACTCATATTTACGCTTATTTCTGGGAGAATACTGAGGTCAAGATAAGTCAAGGAAGAGAGATTTCCTAGCTCGTGAGGAACCCTTCCACCAAAGCCAGAGGCTGAGAGGTTAAGATATCTCAAATTCTGGAAAGAACCGATGAATTTTGGGATGACTCTTCCTCTAAAACAGTTAATGCTTAGGTCCAAGTGTTTCAAATATTTCAACTCAAGCAAAGTTGGATTTATCTCACCAGATATGCACGACCTATTGAATTCTGCTTGAAAATCTTTATATGTTTCAATTAGTGAGGAAGATTGTATTTGCGATGGACCTTGGAGGATGAGCTTGATAACATGCCCTGTTTTGTTGTCGCAGTAAATGCCTACCCATCGACAACAATCGTCTCCCACCCAAGAAGAGAGTCGGTTACTAGGGTCCTTGAGGCCTTGTTTCAAGTGGATAAGGGCTTCTCTCTCTCCTTCCAAACAACCAGTACTGGTATTGGTTGCTGTATCTCCAAGTCCAACACAGGAATTGAACTTCAAGGATCCAATGCATAGTATTACAAACCCAACCCAAAAAAGAAGAAGAAGAAATGAGATTGACTTTGAAAGAAACATGATCTTAGAAACAGCAACAAAAGCAAAAGCAATGATGTGTGAGATGCCACAAGGGTTTGGGCAAAGTGCATATATATAGAGAGACAACAAGATGCATGCAAACAAGAGATTTCTGGATAAGCCATCTGCCTTAAAGATAAGATCCAATAATTGGGTGCCATGATATTCTCACGTAGCAGTCCTTGACAAACAATCCGCGATGGGCCATTTGCACCCAATATTTTCCACAGAGACCTAACTTTTTTCCACAAGTTTTTGTCCGACCTCTCTTCCTCTTGACCCCAAGTATTTTTCACTTAAAACAAGCCTCACTTTTCTTAACCACTTATCTTTAGATGTTTTGACAAGATCATCTTCAATGCGCTGTTGGACCTATGGACTAGTGATTCACATGGACGGCGACAAACCATAGCCCCAATCCAGCCCATTCAAACCCCAAAATTAATGGGTTAGGCTTTTCACACCTTGCCTCATAAATGGTTACACAAATGATGGATTCCTGAAACCACAATCATAGAGCTTGAGTTGGATTGAATTGCAATTGTCGATTAGAATTAGATACTTATTAATATATGTTAATTGAATGAAAGTATTCAATCAAACTCCAAATATCACTGAAGTTCACAATGAGGATCCGACCACGCCATTGTGGCATGGTCCATAAACCTTCCCACAAATGATAAATACCTAGTTATGAATTTCAAACTTAAAGTTTTTTTTGTAAATACCCCCAATATTTATAGGATATGTAAATAGGCCCTCATGATTTTAGTATTCATAAATAGGCCCTTGCTTTTCCATTTCAGTACCTACCACGTCCCCAGAATAAATATGCCTAACAAAAATGGGCAACCATCATGAGATTTGTGTTTAATTTTTATTAAAATGACAATGTTACCCTTAAATAAGTATATTACTTTTTGTAAAAATATTATTATTTTATCCCAAGTCCTAATGCCCTCTCTCTTAAAATCTCTTTCATACATATAAAGTCTAATCATATGTATTTTGAAACTTTCATCAATCAAATGGTGGGCCATGTATGGATAGGATGAATTGGAGTTGATTATAAGTACATGTGTTGATTGTCATTATGATGCATTTAGACTTGATGAAATGGGTCCTAGATTAAGAGGATTAGATTTATGTAGAGTATGCTCTCCCACTAAATTTGACTTTTAATCTCACTAAAAAAGAAAAATATTATACTTTTAAAATTATGCATATAGGGATAAAAAAAGGCAAAAGTGTCATTTCACTCAAGAAAATTGTGGTAGTTGAAAGTCTATTGATTTTAGAGACACAAATGGTATTAAAATGAAAAGGCAAGAGCCTATTTATAAACATTAGAACCACAAAGGCTTATTTAAAAATCCTATAAACCTTAGAGGGTATTTACAAAAAAAAAAAAAAGAAGAAAACAAACAAAAACAAAAAACTCCTTAAACTTATGTTGACGCAAGCAAAATCTCAAGTCACCAATCGAGTAGCAGTTATGGCCTTAAACCTTTGGCCTCCAACCAAGGGGTTACCCAATTTTGACGGACATGGACTATTTCACGGGGCTAAATACATGGCCGCACACATATATACCAGACGCAAGAGTTGGAGTCATACTCGAGATATTGGAGAGCAAACCCAAGGCTCAAAACCAACTAAACTACTGCCTTGATGGCATATCTATGAACTTCAAACCTTTTTTCCCCATAATCTTGGGGCCCACCTGGAAATCATTGACGGTAAGTAAAATCTATAATCACCTTTAAAATCACAGTTAGTGGGCTTTTTGGTACCCATTTTCCGTTAATGATAGAGCCGTGACTAGAAACCTGAATGATCAGTATGATGAGCTGAAAGTGACAATGTCACAGAGATGAGTGGCCATGGTTTTAGATGCGTTGCATTCCACTGATGACCCACTTTTAAGATGGCAGGCCTATCCATTCCGACATTAATGCCCTTTTACATGTCCAAATTTCACGCTGTTTAAAGTATTCTTCGTCATTCGATTTATTTTACAAAGATTTCACGGCCTATTGCCATTAAATTTAGGGACTTAAACTAGGGATGCTCGTGGATGGGCTAGTCTGGGACTGATCACGGCCCAGCTCACTTTGGTCCAGTTAATAACTTGATTATGGAACAAAGTGAAATCTCTCGTCTGGGACCATCCACATGTGGAAGACCTAATCCGAGGGCCAATTAAAGGTGTCCAAGGGGATGTCCATCATTATCATTATCATCAAAGCCTTATCCCAACCATGATGGGGTCGGCTATACAGGGGACGTCTTGAGGGGGTGGGGAAGGAATTCCCCATGGAAGAAAATATCTTTTTGTTCTTTCTATTGACTTGTCTGTACTGATGTTTTGAGCACGTGGGTCCTGGCTCATTGTAGCCGAAATAATCCTTGTGGAAAGTCTGGCACATATGGGCCATGGCTGCTACTTGACTGGTGACTTGGGATTTTACGTAGCAACCCTGAGCTCCCATGGGCCCCACTCTAGGAAAAAGGTTCCTCCTCCAAAGAAAATCTAGGTTTGAAGTTCATGGGTCAAGCTACATTGGCTTGGCTCCATCCCAACTGTGGATGGAGGGTGCTCCAAACAAAACCCAGGTTTGAAGTTCATAGTGATATTTGGCACATAATTGCTTACTTTCAACTGAAGGCTACACTCTTTGCACATTTTAGGTGGTTCAATTCAACTTGGAATTGATCCCTGACCATATGTATGGAACCAAGGTGACAACACTGCCTAACCATGAATTTATTGGCAACTCAAATGTTTCTATGTATGGATCTAGGCATCTCTCACTTATGTGACAGGTTATGGGCAAACTGTGGAAGCCCACCCGAATCAGGTAGCTGACTGGGCTCTGTTTGAGCTATGCTTTGTAGGTGCATATGCATATGCTTGGATAGAGAATAATATTCTGACACATGAGAGTGACCAAATATCTGAAGAGATTGGCAAAGAAAGTGAGAGTCGTGGAGAGCAAACAGCCGTGGACTGTCGCGAAGTAAAAAGGAACTCCAAACAACTACGTGTGGAAAAAGTTGGGTCATTGTGGAAAATTTTGTACTGGGGATTCATGCGCTGCTGGTCAAGTCTCAGGAGTCAGGACAGTCAACGACTAACGGTTGGCTAAGACGATACCAACCAACCCCACCCTCTTGGAAAAGTTGAGATCCATTGCCATCAGCTTTGATTTTTTATTTTATTAATTTTCTGGGATTGGGACCCACTAATGGATAAAGCGGCAATGTGGAAGAAGATTAGGAATTCATGGACCCTAACTGTCACTTTCCTGGAATCTTCTGTACCTGATAATTTCATGACACTCAGGGGTTCGATTTTTCTTGACACTCAAGGGCTTTGATTTTTCTTCCGTCCTTGACCCGCTAAGTTAATGTTCTGGTCCAGATCCAGTCGCCAGGCTTGAAAGTCAGGCCCTGGGTCAGATCATTTGCAAGATCTATATGGTGCTTATATATTGGGCTAGGCCAAGCCTTTAACATACATTGAGGCCGAGCATGCTTAAAATTGGGACAGAAAATTTGGCTTGGTCCTACTCAGAGGCCAAAATTAACAGTACATTTCCGGCCGCATGCGGCAGCTTAGTCAGAGTTTGGATGGATCAATCCATGAGCTTCCGTAACCCTAACATGAACAATCCAAGACTGCTCCCATTCTGGGCTTTATTGTGACATATTCTGAGATCATCATCCATGCCCGTGGGGCCCAATTACAGATCATTACTATGGCCTGTCTTCTTATGTCTCAGGATATCATCGTCAATTATAGCACTGGCCCTATAAAACATACCCCGAATCCAGCCCAGTCAATGCCCCAATTGGGCTGGCCTTTCACACTTGGGCCACAAACTGTCAAAAACGACAGATGACTCGATAAAAAAAATGTGGAACCACACAAAGATTTAGGTGGATTGAATTGCAACTATCGATAAGATATGGCTTAAATTTTGCATAAAGTTGTAGTGTATGTGTACAATACTAGTACATGCCTGTGTATATTATAATTTATATATACATATTGTAGTCTTACTTGTAACCTGTGCAATTACATGCCAAAGGTGATACTAAGGTGAACAGAGTGGTTCCCATCCAAAATCAAACCCTTTTTCTCACTGGGTACTAGGTTAAGGGAACACAAATCTTATGCCAAAAGCTGTTGATCAACAAAGCAATGCCTTAGTTCCAAAATGAAGTTAGTCCCAAAAGAATTATTTATTATGACTTGAAATAAAAAAAATAAAAAGCTAATTCACCTAAGTATAATACTAAAAATGTAAAATTGCATGAGCTTAAAGTTAAACACAAACAGAAAACACATTTTTTTTGTTAAAATGAGATTCATAGAAGAAAAAAAATTACTTTGTGGTAATCTTCTCAAATGGGTAAAATAAGGTCTAAAACTGATTCCATTTTTCACGTTTTTTTTAAAATACTTTCTAATATCTTCTTTTTTAAAATCGAACCTATATAGGATTCATGCCTATGCGGAGCATAATGTGGCCGATGCATATTGGTTTTCTAAGAAAGAAATGGAATCAACTATGTTAAGTGTAGATTTAGGGTGTTTGGAAACCAAAGATTACTAAAAATTTTAAGATATTTTTTAATGTAGTAGATAAAAATATTCTGTTTTTATTTTATATTTTTGAAAAGTGTAGATTATAAGTCACAATGTGGGATTTTCTTTAGAAATAGTTGATATTGCTTTCTTTAGGGGAGGGATGAGTATTTAGATGGGATTTTCTCTAGAAATAGTGGATATAGCATTATTTTAAAATATATAGGAATATTCTACAAGTTCGAAATGCTAGAAGTATAGTTTATTTAAATATGCAAAAACTGTCAAATGTAAAAAAAAAAAACGAAGTATTAGAATATATCGATATTATGATATATGATAAAAGAATTTGTTAGAGTTTTAGCTGTTTATGTTTTAGTCATCAAGTATTAACTGTGGGGACCATCGCACGGTCATCAAGTCATGGCTCTATCATGATCAGAAAGTGGGTGACAAAACACCACTAATTAGTCAACTTCAGGATGGACCACGTACCATGAATTTAGTGAAGTGTGAATGGGTTGGCTCAAGCGAGACCCAAATCCAAATTACTTGGAATTCAAGTACCAATCGTAGGATCCGTAATGGGACCCAACAAGATTTAAGCGGATTTAGTTGGGCCATATCTATGGCCTATAACCTTATAGAAAATGTCTTTCAACACTATTATAAAACATATTATTATCTATTGGAAATGGTCTATAGACGGCCCAACATCATATTATTCCGGTCCATTGTGTACAAGGTTCTAGATCATGATATCAGAGAAGGTGTAGTGTCTTTTTTTTTTTTTTTTTTTAATTTCTTTCTTTCTTTCTTTCTTTTTGGTACCCCAGCCTAAGTGCTGAGATCCAGTAGAGTTTGCACAAGTGTAAAGAGGAATTCCACAAAATGAGAAGGATAGCCAACACAAGTGAGAAGAAAGGCAGACGATAGCTAGGTCACATGTGGGGTTGCCATCCAACCGAGCAACCCCTTGTTGTCTAGGAAGGTGCAAGCTTAAAACAAGACCCAACAATTTTTAGGTCTAGTCTAGTCTAGTTTCATGGCTAATCGGGCCCATTTATTAGTCAACAGTAGAAACTTAGACCTACACCGTGTAATCTTCAGGTAAAGTCTCATATTTGACATTGCCCATTTACCAGCCATAGTCTCTTGTCTAAGACATATTTGCAGTGGGTCCAAAAGATTATCTAAATGTGGGTCAGTAGGTCCACATCTGCATGTCTTATGTCATAACACAAATTATAGCTAGTAACATTCAAGCATATGAGTCTAGCCCAATAGCCATCATCTGTATAATTATGTGTTTTGATAGGATCCAAGGGCCAATCACATGCCACGCAGGTTGTGGGACCTAAAGGGGACTAAATAGCTCAATTATATTGCTTTAAATAAAAATAGCAACATTAGGTCATGAATCTTTAATTTTGTCAATCTTCACATATCATGGAGATAACAAATTAGTAATTTATTACCATGATTTAGGTAATATAATTAGTGAGTGATTACCTTCAACTAAGAGATTGATTAGTAATTGATATCCATGACTTTAGGTAATTGATTATTAATTAATATCAATGATTTAAGGTGATTAATTAGTGATTGATAGAATATTTTCTATGTTTGAGGCAATAAATTTTATAAATGTCTTGTTGTTATAAGATGTATTATCATAGGTGGATGCCCACATTGGGGCCCACATGAGATAAAGCGATTACTAAGGGTTAGAGTCTTTCCCTATTAAGTTGCTTAGAGAGAAAACAATCTTATTCTATAAATAAGATCCTCCTCCCCTATTATGTACACACACATCTCATTAATAAGAGCTCTCTCTCTTCCTCCCTCTACTCTTCTGTTTTTCTATTACAACACGTTATCAGCACGAAAAGCTCTATTGTTTTGTGGTTTGAATTTTACAGAAGAGGGGATCTTGGCCAAAATCTTGGAAGGAGAGATTTGCATAGATCTTTCGGTTTTTTTAAGATCTGCCAAAGAAATATCAGACATATCCGATCACGCTGGGCCATGGATCTGATTTTCCAATCGAAGAAAAAGACCAGATTATCTTCCCTACGAAGAAATCATGGCATTCTTTGTTGATGAGATGTCGGTCTACTATTGAGAGAGAAAGAGAGGGCTCTGTTTCATCGTCTTCTCCCAATGGCGCATTTCATCGTCTTTCCCTTCATAGTCCATGGCCATTTTATTCTTTTCGTGGCCTTGGCCAGGCTCCTAGAGCAAAGAACTGGCCACACGATCACCATCCTCAACATCCCCACCCTCCAATCTATGCTTCCTCCAGAATCCACCATCTGTCTCGCATCTCTCCCATTCAATGGTCCTGATCATGGCCTCCCACCCAACTGCGAAAGCACCGATACCTTACCCTTTCCTCGCATCCTCTGTCTGATCAAAGCCACCCAAACTCTCTAGCCCTCCTTCAACCGATTCATCTCCACAATTCCCCAAGAAGAAGATGGCCTCCTGCCCATCTGCATCATCTCCGACTTTTTCTTTGGATGGACGATCGAGGTCGCCCACAAACATGGCATCTTCCACTCGGTCTTCATCATGGGCGCGGCTTACAGCTCGTCCATCGGCTTCACCAACTGGATCCACCTTCCGCACACCAAGACTGACTCGGACGATTTCTAGTTGCCCGGTTTCCCCGAAATGTTACGAATCCATCACTCCCAGTTGCCCAGCCATCTCAAAGTTGTGGACGGCTCGGATTCGTGCTCTCGAGTCTTCCAAAGGCAAATGTCTCTCTCCTTGATCTCTGATGGAATCTTGTTCAATCCAGTAGAGGAGGCGGAGAAAACCAGGTTGGGGTATTTTAGAAGGTTGACGAACAAGCGCATATGGACAATTGGGCCGTTGAGTAGGGAAGTACAAAGGAGGAAGCAGAGTGAGATTTTTGTGGATGAATTTCTTTCTATAATATCTTGATCATCCGGCATTCGATCGAAGATCCATTTGCGCCTATGAAAAGCTCACGAGTAGATCTACACATTGGCACAAAAAGGAGGACGATTCAAAGGTTAAGTAATTTCTACTTATTTTATAATCTTTTATTAGTTTGATAATCATACACCTGCATTTATCTTTATTCTTTTTAGATCTGCTAGTATTTATAATTTTAATTCGAGTGATGAATAATTTATTATCTATTATCGAAGAGAGATCATGATAAAATTGAAAATTATGAAGCATAAATAGAACCAAAAGTTCTATATAAGTAATTGGAACCCGAAGTTTCGTACAATATTTAGAACTAAATGTTTTACATGGAATCAATAAGCCGGACTCGAAGTTCCGTAAATTATTTTAGTCTATGAACCAGAAGTTCTTTCGAATTCGGACCAGGAGATCCGTTGGTTATTTTACTCTGAAATCAGAAGTTTTCAGATCCACAATATATACTCGAAGATTCATATTCCTAATCAAACCTGAAGTTTGATATTTAAATCCAGAAATAAAACCAACAGGCCATAATATCAAGCCCGAAGTCTTGATAGAACCTGAAGTTCTAATTCATGAACCTAAAGTTCTATATTAACTGAATAACTTGGACTCGAAGATCTATAAATTATCTGGAATCAGAAGTTCTAAGATTTAAAATATGAACCTGAAGATTCATATTCCTAACCAAACTTGGAACTTTGATGTCTAAAGATTCAAAGTAGTGTACATCGATATAAAGGCCATGAAATCAAATATGCAGTTTTGATAAAACTAGAAGTTGTGATTTAAACCGGAAGCTTTGATAGAACCAGTAGTTCTAAAAACCTGAAGTTCTATCTCTAGCCTGAAGTCTTGACAGAACTAGAAGTTTTGATTCGCCAGTTAATTACCCAAAGTTCTAACTTTCTAATTAGCCAATTCTTCATTATACTTTGTTATCGGATATCGAGAAGCTGAAGTTCTATTTTTGTTTGATTATTATTGGTAAATCAATCTTTACACACTCTAAAAGGCCTGGTAATGTTATCAAAAGTCAGAAATAAGATATCCTTGGAGGATATGACATATGCTCTTATTTTCTGCACCATTATATCTCTGTTGGACCGGGCTAATCACCAGCAGATGGTCATACACCCAGTGCTTAAATAAATGCCAAATTAGTCAAACAAAATTCCCCCAGAAGAGGTAGATATAATAAGTGCTCCAGTAGAGATAAAAATAACTATCCCAGGAGAGGTGATTAACAAGGCATTTTATTTAGAAATTGGGAGAACCACCAAGCATGGTTTAGAAGACCTACAACTATTTTTATAAGTTTGAATATTGAGTTCAATTTTTCGATATTTTGTTGAGTGTTAAACTTATTCTTTTATCCCATGTATCTTGTATATGCATGCTATATTTGCTTTAAATGGTAAATTGTTTAGCTGTTCTCAAGTTTTATTTTTGTGATGCAACTGACTAGTTATGTAAGTTTATTATTACTTGCTGTATGGATTATAGAATGTATGAAACTGAGGATAATATCTATCCGGTAAACAGTGCAACAAAACACACTATATTGAAAAAAACCAGAAGTTTTTCTCAAAGTTAGTGTTTAATTCGTGCACAACATCATAGCTAGATTTGTATAAATACTTGAATGCTCCGAAAGAGTTCACATAATATTACCAAATGGTACCTACATATGCATTAAGGATACATTATTATTATTTTTTTTAGCAGTTCTTGAAGAACCTTACTTAAATTCAAATACATTAAGATGATTGGGTACCACATATAGACACTATAAGTGAAGGTAACACAAATATTTGTACATCATTACTAGTATTGATAGCCAGAAGCTAATACTAGAAAAGCTAAGTGCATTCTCCTTATATCTCAGGGCTATATTACAAGACAATCTCTAATATCGAATCATATGCGATTATAAGCAAAACGACAAAGTCAAGCCCAAAACTTACACTGAGCCCTAGACTTAGTGACCGTAAGGCTTTAATGCTTTGGCATGATCGGTTAGGTCACTCTAGGGATACTATGCTAAGGCGAATTATTGATAATTCCATTAAATACTCCTTAGAGTACCATCTATTGACCATCCTTTCTGCAAAGGATATAGTGTGACATTTGTGCACCTATCAAACCCTACCTATTTGCACAAATTATTACACTTATGATACACTTCCTTGAGCATGTTATTAAATTTATAAGGCTTGATATTGTCGATTCGTGACCTACATGAACCCACAACGTAGACTCTATGTTCGTTATAATTCACCGCCAATTATTGGATATTGAGACCCAATGACAGGAGATATATTAATTGTTCGTTTTGCTGATTATCATCTTGATGAGACAGTCTTCTCGCCGTTAGGAGGAGATAAGAGAGTTCCTGAAGAACACCTTGTTCCTGTAGAACAACCCATTCCTGAAGAACGGCAAGAATTAACATGGAATATTGTCACTCTGTCTCATTTAAATCTATGTACTTCACAATGTAAGAACGAAGTATGGAGAATTGTACACTTAATTACAAACGAATTCCCTGATGCTTTTAATGATGCAGTAGAAGTGATTAAGTCACATGTACCGGCTATAAACACACAAGCACGAATTAGTGTCCCTGTAGGATACAAAGTCCAAATATAGTAGCAAATGAATCTGTACACGCTAGAAGCATGGTAGACTTATAGGTTTTAAGGACTCAACTCCCTAGAAGAAGAGAAATGAGCAATCATATCCCAATCATACTCTAGAAGAGGTATACTCCCGAAGAGTTTATGAAAAATCCACTCTCTCTAAAATTTCTAAAGAAATTAATATCCCGGAAGAGACACGAGTCCCAGAAGAGACTCTCGAAGCCCTTGAAGAGGCAATGGGTACCTAATAAAAAAGAGATCTCTATACTTTATAATTATTCAAGAGAGAGATGGGACAGAAATGAAATTATCATCGATGACGCATTTACATATGCGGTAGCTACACAAATATCACGGGAAAATGAGAATGATGATTGGGACACATAGCCACGTACTATGAATGAATGTCGACAAAGAAAAGATTGGCCAAAAATGGAAAAATTTCCATCAAAGAAGAGTTAGAGTCTTTCAATAGACGTGGTGTATCTGGACCTATAGTACAAACCCCAAAAGGTGTTAACCCTGTAGGTTACAAATGGGTATTTGTAAGGAAAATGAATAAAAGGCAAGACTTATGATACAAGGTTTCCTGTAGAAACTTGAGATTGAAAACATACACAGATATATATATATATGAAAATCCCAAAAGGATTTGCCTTGCCTAAAGCAAAGTCAGAGAATACATACTCAATATAAGTAAGACGTTCATTATATGGCCTGAAGTATTCTAGAAGAATATGGTACAATCGTTTTAATGCACGTTTTTATAAGGAAGAGTATGAAAACAATCTCATTTGCCCGTGCATCTTTATAAAATCCTTAAATGGATTTATAATAGTAGAAGTTCATGTAGATGACATAAATCTAATCGGGATTCCAGAAGAGCTCAAAAAAACTATTGACTATTTACAAGAGAATTTTATCTCAACCTACAGATTGAGAGAAGTTCTAAAGGGATATTTCATTATTTATAAATATGGTGGCTATATATAATTTCACACTAAATCAAAAATACTAGATTGGTATCAAACGAATCTTACTATATTTGCTTCTATTTTATTCTTATGGTTGTAAAGATTCAAATTTTGTAAGATATGCAAATTCATGATGTATCTCTGATCCTCATAAAGGTCGATTATACACACATTATGTGTTCTTTAATGGTAATACCATCATTTCTTGGCGTTCTATTAAATAGATTTTGGTAGCTACTTTTGCTAACCATGCTGAGTTTTTAGCCCTCTATGAAGCCAGTAAGGAATATGTGCCGCTAAAATCTTTAACTCAATATATATGTAGTTCTTGTTAATTGCCTCTTAGTACAGGTACCCCGAGCATTATCTGCAAAGATAAGGAGACATGTATTCAACAGATTAAAGAATGATACATTAAAAATAACAAGATGAAGCATATTATACCAAAGTTCTTCTTCACTCATTAGCTTCAGAATAATAGCAAGATTGAAGTCAAGCAAGTTCGTTCAAGTAACAACCTGGCTAATCAGTTTACAAAGTTTTTTGCCACAATCAATATTCTAAACACTTGTATAAGAGATTGAAATGCCTAGCTATGTGAAAGGTTGTCATTATCAGGGGGAGTAGTCAATCAGGAGGAGGCATCTTGAAGTATGCTACCCAGGACATCTGTGCGTTGTACTCTTTTTCCTTTTCTAGGTTTTATCCCACTGGGTTTTTCTAGTTAAGGTTTTAACGAGGCAGCATTATGCACGTCCAATACCAAATCAATGATCCTGTCAAATGTTATACTCTTTTTCCTTCGCTTTGGTTTTTATCCCACTGGGTTTTTCCTTTACAAGGTTTTAATAAGATAACTATCATTGAATGGTAGTCATCCAAGGGAGAGTGTTATAAGATGTATTATTATTGGTGGATGCCCACATTGGGACCCACATGAGATAATGGGATTACTAAGGGTTAGAGTCTTTCCCTATTAGGTTGCTTGGGGAGGAAGCAATCTTATTCTATAAATAAGATTCTCCTCCCCCATTATATACACACACATCTCATCAATAAGAGCTCTCTCTCTTCCTCCCTCTACTCTTCTGTTTTTCTATTACAACACTTGTATCCCTCTTTATAAAAATCAAGAAAATTATCCCCCAAGTCTGAGTATATAGATGTGGATGTAAGTTCCTCTTGGATTAGTGCTAATTCTTAGGTGTAAGCTAGATGTGTAGGGAACTGCATGGATAGCGGTGGAGCCAAGCAGGGTCCGGGGGAATGAGTAAACTCCATGGTGGAGCCCATCTATTGAAAATCTACACCACTCAGAATGAAGGTCTTCTTTTTTTATGGAATGTCTAAAAGTTTTAATCTATTGAAAATCTGTACCACTCAAAATGATGGCCATCTGCTTCTAAAGGTCCATCTGAAATATCTATACCACTCAAAATAAAGGCGTTTTGCTTCATTTTGAGCATATGATATTCTTAAACATATGCTCCATAGTAGGGTGGGACTCACGCTCCTTTTCTGAAGTTCAAAGTGTCCAATTTTCCATTATACACTTTATATATATTAAAGCTACAAAAATGAAGGCCTCTAAACAGTGCCACATCAGCAACATTTTTTTCTTTTTTTCTAGAGCGCCACGTTATCTTCTAAAATACCAATATCAAGAAACGGTTTTTCTAAAATCTCACCCTCTCTCTCCACTCTTTTTGTATCATCCCCTAAAATCTCTCCCTTTACCCTCCTCTCTCTCATCTATTTCATTTATTCCCCAAAAATCTCTTTATTTGAATGGTAATCAAACATCTTCCTCATCAATTCAATTTTTTCCCCTAAAATCTCTCCTCCCACTAAAATCTCTTCCTTTATCCATCGTTTTTGTATCACCCTTAAAATCTCTTAATCAAGATCATGCTACCTACGATGAATGAAGGTTTAGCAGGGTATGGCGCCAATTCAGAGACTATGTTGGTATTTTGTAGTGAGAAGGGGTAGCTATTACAAAGTCTTCATGGAATGCTGGTAGTGTTTGCTTTTTTTTTTTTATCAATAAATGCTTCTAGTGGTGTGTTACTTCTTTATTCATTAACAGCTTTTTGCTTTGACTTCTGATAAACTCAGTTGTGGCAACATAGGCACTTGATATGAATTTGTTGTTGCAGAAATTGTAGATTCATGGACCTTAGCTATTATATCACTTTTTTAGGTGCCCTCCCTTCATGTGGAGACCATTTTGCTAATCAAGATTTGATATGAATGGGCCTACTATGGATGTGAGATGCCTATTGCCTAGACTCCTAGATAGACATATATAGAGTTAGTTTGCTTCAAATACATGGCTGAGAGCTATGTCTATTTTTACGTGGATAATCATATATGCCTAGCAATGCAACTAAACACTGCGTTGATACTTGTGAGAAACATTTTAACAAATTCTACATACAACTTTTTTTCTTTTTTTTAATTAAAGAATATTGTGAAGGAAAAGTAAATAATGGTAAATTTCATTAATCTGGAGCTTTGTAGTAGACTCAAACTCACTCATTCAAGCACACTTTATAATTAAAGCTATATTCTTATACACAAACTCAATATCCAAGAACACTTTGTAATTGAGGTTTTTTTCATATAACACTTCTTAATTCTTTATTTTTTATGTTTACAGTACTTTTCTCCACTTTTTCTCCTTTTAAATTGAAATTTTCTTTCTTAATTTGAGTGGATTACTCATATATTTCTAACAATGTTATAGTGCTACTATGATTTTATAAAGAACTCTAAAATTTCAGATAAGACCAAATATTTATACTTTGCTGTGTTTATTGAGAAAATGTATTTTATCTTTCCATTTCTAGGTAATATATATTGACTTTTAGCCTCTAGCTATTGTACTTTTTTTTTACAAGAAAACTGTACTTTTGGCTAGACTATTCCCTTTGCTCCAAGTGGAGCTGGGTAAATCCCCTAAGGTGTAATAAGAACCATTTGATATTCAAACCTGGTAAGAATATTAGATTTAAACTTTCTCAATTATCTTCTCCAAAATTATATTTATATTACTCAATTATCTCCAACGATTAAGCAAACGCACTAAATTAATTTATAAATTATTTTATGTTATATTAATATAATATTCAATTATCTCCACCGAGTTAGCAAGTGCACTAAATTAATTTATAAATTATTTTATGTTACATTAATATAATATAATATTTAAGTGCAAATAATACGACAAGTTTTAAAATGTGACTCTTTTATTATAGGGTCCGGGCTAAGCACGGGCCTTTGTTACTAGTCAATATATATTTTGATTCTACCTATTGCGTTTTCCAGACCTCTATTTACCTTGACTACCCTTTACAAATAAAGTAACTATTAATCTGAGTTTTTAAGTGCATTTTAAAGTTTTCTAATCCATTTGAGTGTTTCCAAAGTTGGCACTGATTTTTTGATTCATGAATTTAATGTTTACTAGGTTAACATTGGGCTTGAGGGATCATCTAAAGCAAAATTGCATAATTGCTTCTGCTTTCTTGATTTATCTGCTGTAATAGAGTTTGGCCTGTTTCAGACTTTTGAGTTTCAATTGAAATAATCTTATAGAAAATTTGCTTGGAAAGGATAGCTCCCAACATTGTTTAGGATGAGGACTTGTTCTGTCCCTTTAACATCCTGTTATTCTATGTATGCTCCATTTGGATATTTCATGTCCATAGAAATGTACCATTCTTCAAGTAACGAGAAAAGTTAAGGAGTATTTTTATGCCTAGTTCCATGTGCAGTATATTTCCTGTCCCACCTTGTCTCCTCCTAGTTGTATGAAAATGTAACTTATGTTTATGTTATAAAAGTGGGTACATTTTCATGGAAATCTTAGCATCCAAAACAGCTGTAGTGTATTTTTGATAAGTTGGACAGTTTCCTACATCTCCTGTCGTACCTAATGTGTCATACATTCTTGAAATTGGATAACATTTTCTATGATTACTAGATAGAAGTATGAAATTAGAAGCAAAATTTAGATTATAAATGAGCATGTAAAACGAAATATATGATTGGATACAATGGAATAGAAATTCAAGGAATGCTTGTTTAGATTGTTTGGGCATGTACGCAGAAGATCAAAAACTATGACTGTATGATTGACGGTTCCAAGTTTTCTAAGGGGGACACCATAAAAACCTTCAATTTAGTAATGACAAAAGACACAAAACATTGGGGAGTCACTAAGAACATGGCAATATAGACTCACAAATCCGACCCTAAATGGATGTAAACAAGGCTTTGTATAGTAAAAATGTTTGTGGAACCGAGCTGCAATTTGGCGCACAACTAGGCACTAGTGGATGACCCTATATTCTCTAATCCTAATCACTGCATAGTGGGTACACTTTACAACTTACGTTGTATTCTATTCAAAAAATTCACATGGTCACTAATAGTTTGTTTATTACTTGTAGTTCATCGAAGTTGGAACAATGGTTTCTCCCACTGCTTTTGGATGCCGTTGCCTATCCTATCTCATGTGTGACATGCCTGTGACATGCCCCAACAAGCTTTGAATGATGCAGTGCAAGCTTAGGTCGTATCACCTGCCTTGCTGACTGCATCTTATCTGCTATTGGCTGCTCTTTTTTCTCTTGGAAGGGAGACAGAAGCTCGAGAAGCACTTAAAGATGGTTTGTCTTTAGAAGCTTGAGAAGACTTCAACTGCAGGACAGTAAAGGAGGAGTAAAAAATAAAATCACGGGGGCCAAATACGTGAAACGGCTCCGTTATGCAACTTGCTCTTGTTGAATACGACACTGCAAAAAATTTAATTTTCTTCACTTACAGGCAAAATGACCAAAGCTCTTCGTGAAAACCATGATGGTAATCACACAACACAACATTGTTTCTATGATTGATGTTAGAGGATGGTCCTGGTTAGACTGCCACTAAGAAGTAGGTTTCTTGATTTTTGTGCAAAAAATGAATGCTCCTTGTAATGGAAAATGACCAAATTGCCAAGAAACATACTGGCAGTCCATATTGAGATGCGCCCGTTTTTAAAATGAGTACATATCTAATTACAGCAAAAGAGTAGTTGGTCATATCATTCTTTATCCTTGGATAAGAAAATTATTTTTGCAATTGGACATGCTGTTGATAAGTGGTCTTATGTGGGTTACTTGTAATTTTGTACAGCAACTGTTTATGGTGTCTGTTTATTGCGAATTATTACATTGAGCCTTATTTGATCTGTTATTTGTTTGTGCCTATGTGGAACAACGATATGACATTATGAATTTCTGACCTACGGTTGCTTCGTGCAGATGAAAATAAGTTTGTGCATGTTTTTATAGGGAGCATCTCATGTGAGCTCGCGCATGCAATGATTATAGAATTTCATAATTCACTGCATTCCCATAAATTCACCGTAGACAATCAATTGAGAAATGATCTCAATTTATATAATGAAAAGCAAACCTAAAGAACCATTATTCAAAATTCAAACTATCCAAAATCTCTTACAACCTAACTAATCTTTATCCTATCTCTAACATCCTCCCTCGATCACATGATCCTTTCATGGAAAGGGTCTATAATTGTTTACATTAAAAAGAAAACCTTTTGATCTTAAAAAAAAAAGACACAGATATCAATCATGTCATCTTGTGGATCACCATCTACGCACAAATCCATCACAGTCGCAACCTGCTGTTGTAGAGTTTGTAGCGCCGACGGTCCACTAAATCAGAACTGGCACAATCTCTTCCAGTAATTTTGATCGTGCAAATTGATGGTGATGGATACTTGAGAAAGATAGTAAGATCTTTAAGGTATGCTTGAGTGGGTGGAGGGATACGAGAGGATGTTGATTTTTTTTAATGGAAAATTTGGTAGCGGTAACTGCGGAAAATAGGATTGTGTCTGGCTTGATCGTAAGATCATCACCGGGCCCAAATCTAATACAATATAAAATTCCACAATTCACTGCATTCCTGTAAATTCACCGTAGACAATCAATTGAGAAATGATCTCAATTTATACAATGACAAGCAAACCTAAAGAACCATTATTCAAAATTCAAACTATCCAAAATCTCTGACAACCTAACTAATCTTTATCCTATCTTTAACAATGATAGACCTGCAATGTTTTCTTTATAGTTTACTCAGAACAAGCTTTTGATTGTAGAATCAATTGGAGTGTCAGTTGTCATTGGCTTCCTAGTACCTGCGTTTGAGATGTCAATTATAGCGCTAGTTTAATTAGTAGAGAACATATTATCATCCTATCCAAACTGTTCTTCAGCCTTCCATGATTTGCAGAATATATATATGGACAATCTGCATGTGCATGTCCCTGACCGTTTTTATCTTTAGAACTATAGGTGGGACCCATCTATCACCTAATTCAAACATTGTAATACACAGGGGATCCCATGATAGGTATACATCCTAAGTTTCGGTTAGATCCAAATTTACTAGACTGTTGGGTCGATTGTGCACCGGTCCAAATGAAATGGATTTTTAGACCACGAATGAAGGGGTTAGAAACATGTGATTGGAACTAAACTTGATTTACGGGGTGATCTCGCATGGATCTTTCCATTCCCCCTTGGTGGGGTCCACAGTGTGCCCTACATAGGAGTATGCATGGTCTCTCCATGAGAATGGTATATTTTATATATATATATATATATATGGTTGAATCATTTCCACTATTTTAATGCTCCATTAGTTGGAGATGATCCTGTCCAGTAGCTCATACATATATGTTGAAGAATTCTTGCATTATGTTGTTTCCTTGAGGTCAACAGCCTATTAAGATACGCTATGGACACTAGCCTAAATAGAAAGATTGGGATCATTGGGCAGAGAAACTAACCTGTGCATTGACAAGTTGGGAGGTAGTGAATGACTAGGGTAAAAGTTGTTAACAATTGACATATACCATATGCTCGCAATAATGAAATATCACATCCTAATTCTATTTTAAGTGTGACACGTGGGACGTTCAAGCTAGCATTTGGACGATCTATGTTCCTAGAATGCCTCTCATGTGTTTTTCTAGTTTTGCCAAATTGTTTTTACATTCACAAGTTCTTTTGTTACAGTTCCATTGTTGTTTGCTCTTTTCAATTCATTTTCTTCAATCTAATAGTAAGGCATGCTTATCTATTGTGTAGGCCATCAGCAAAGCACTTCTCCTTTAATTTGCAGAAATTTGCACTGCTTTGATGCTTTTCATTTTCGAAAAAAAGCATTTTCATTTTTGCACCCAATGCTGGAATTGTTTTTTGTGTAATTAGGTTTCTCATTTCCTTACATTTTCGAGAAAATAAAAATAAAAAAAATAGTTACACTAGCACGCCTTTAAGGCAAAGTTATGTAGCATGATTTCCACGGAAATGGATTAGCATTTTCCTATGCTTCCAATTAGTTTTTGATCGGTGCAACTTAAGTTGCCGTGATAAACCACGAATAAATAGCCACTAAATCCATGCTTCCTCTAATTTCTTGGTCCGACTTCTTCCCATGGAAAAAATGCATTTCCGTGTGAAGAAGAAGCATGGGTTCCTCTTCCTTGAATGTACACAGACAATCTTATCTTTATTAGTATTTTTTTAGCCTTCTGCTTATGGCTCAATTCTCGCAGGTCTCCACTATTAAAAGTTAAAACCCTGCATTGATTTTTAACCTTCATTCTTCAAGCATTTATATACAAACAAGTTGATACATGACGGTACGTATGTTACTTTTCATATAAACCAAAAGGGTTTTTACATTATTTTTCACATAAACCAAAAGGATTCTTCCAACTAAGCTACTACCATCAACAAAAATAAAAAAGCAAAAATAGACACTAATACATAGTCGGCAACAACCCTTCTTCAAGCAGAATCACCAATCCATAGTAGATAAGAGCGTTTCTTTGCTTTTAACTCCACCATTGCTACCCTACATAGAAAAATGGTAGTGTGAAAAAACCAATGAAATGAAAGTGAGAAATTTAAAGGACAATAAAACAAAATATTTGGTTGAGTGTTTTTGGAGTTCATTTTTTGCAAAGAGAAGTCACTACATTCTTTTGTGGTGTATTAGGACATATTAGCTAGCCTACCATGATGCCATTTGTGCAAATTGGCCAAGATGGAGTCCAATCTCGATCAAACTCATAGAAGCACTCCAATGACTTTGTATCTCATCAATTGTAAATAAATAAATAATATATCTAAAAATAATCCATCTTTTAGTTTCTGTTTTTTATTTGGTTTGGGGATTACTAAGAAACCCCCATATACCCACTGCCCAAGTCACTCATCATTTGCATTATGTATATTAAATATAAGTGTATCATGTTCTTATATGGCCTCCTTTGAGCTTGGATTCAATTACTTTAAGTTCGGGTCTCTATTTTAAATTGGTTACAGGTATGAATTTGGTAACATAGACCAGTTTGGGTCCACGTGAAGGTAGAAGTTCAAGTAATTCAGGTTCATGCCTGATTTTTTTAAGCTATTAAAAATGAAGATCAAAGGTGAAATTCTAAAAATGAATGGCCAGATAATAAATAATGCAATTGACAGCAAGAAAATACTTTTTAAATATTTAGAAAAATAAATTAAATAAAGAAATGTCTTCAGTACCTACTTCTAATTTGTTTCAAAAAAAAAAAAAGGAAGATTATCAACTAGATTGATACCGAGGCAATGCGTCAAAATACACATGCTTTTGATGTAAAGGAAGTTATCTAGTACCTGGGAATTCTTCATTCTTCTTGAATCTAGCAACGGTTCTTGCAATTATGACATATGATCGATTTCCCACGTCATAAAAAAAGTGGTATTATGCAAGCCTCCAAGATTTCTTGAATAAAAGAATGCCACATACAACCCAAAAGCCTACAACAAATCCAGGCACCATGCTAATATAAAATAGCTGTATAGACAACTCATCTTTAGCTTCTCTGTCTCTATCAGGAAATAGTTGTGAATTAAGAGATGCTTTTTCTTGTGGGCATTGGTTCAAAAGTGGTGGTCCACATAATAAAGGGTTTCCCATGTAGATGGATGAATCATTGATGGTATCAAGTTGGTTGCTAGATGGAATTCTTCCCGAAAAGTTGTTATGTGACAAATTCAAGTGACTTAAAAAAGTCAAGTTTGACAAGCTATGAGGAATCACTCCTGAAAGCCGGTTCCATGAGAGATCTAGAGATTCTATCAATCGCAAGTCACTTATATTTTCTGGGATTCTTCCTGTCAATTGATTTTTTGATAAATTCAAACTTTGCAATCCAAAAAGATGAGTGATTTCCTTTGGAATTTCTCCATGTAGATCATTGCCTGCTAGATTTATGTTCATCAAGAGTGAAATCGTCCGACTATATTCATATTGAGCTCCTTTCCAAAACACCCAAATACTCTCTGGAGCATCAAACCTAAAACTGCTCTTAATAATTACATTTGTCTTATTAGCTACCATCATAGCAGTGAAGTTACCAAACGACTTGGGTATTGTTCCTGACAAATTATTTTCAGAAAGGTCCAGTACTTGAAGTTCAGAAAGTAGTGACAGTTGTGGAGGAATGCTACCATCAAATTTATTAGATCATAGGATAACGAATTTAAGAAATAGCAGTCTTTCACCAATCCATTTTGATATCTTTCCTGAGAAACCATTTTCTCCCAGACCAAGTGTTACCAAGCTTGTGCAATTCTTTATGGATGGAGGGAGCTCTCTTGAGAGGTTGTTTTTGCTCAAGTGCAATGAAGTAAGCTCGGATAAATGACTTATTGAGTTTGGAATATCTCCAGACAGATAATTATTATTCAAAATTAATGCATTCAGAAATGACAAATCCCCTAGACACCTTGGAATTTCATGTGTTAGTTGATTGTCTGAGAAACTTAAATATATTAGTTCTTTCATCTGGCATATTGACAGCGGAATGCTTCCCTTCAAATGGTTGGAAGAAAGTGACAGATACAATAGATTGGTTGTCTTGGCTATATTACTATTGATTATGGAACCAGAAATTGAGTTGCTAGAGAGATCAAGAAATCGAATGTTTGAAGAAAAAATATGAAAAATGTTAGAGATGGTAGTTGAAATACTTGCATTTGACAAAGACAAATAAGATAATTGCTCTTGTGTTTGAAGCCATGGTGGAAATTGGGGTCCTAATTTGAAATCATCCAATTTGATGTTTGTAAGTTGAAATGGAGGAGTCCAATTAGAGTTCACATTGAAAACTAATGAAGTTGAAGACATAGATAACAATTTTAATTTGATGAGATTGGAAAAGTGATCTTCTGACAGAATACCTTCAAAAAAATTGTTACTTAGACCAAAATACTCTAGGTTTGAAAGTTGTCCAAGGCTTTTTGGAATAGATCCATTCATTTTATTACTATCAATATATAGTGTACTCAAAGACAACAATCTTCCTAGAGATGGAGGGATGGAACCAGAAAGAGAGTTTACAGATAAATCTAATAATTGTAAGGACAACAATGTCCCTAGTGATGTAGGAATGGAACCAGAAAGAGAGTTATAACTAAGATCTAAAACTTCTAAAGATGACAATGCCCCTAGAGATGAAGGAATGGAACCAGAAAGGGAGTTCATAAAGAGGTACAATACTTTTAAGGATGACAATTTCCCTATAGATGGAGGAATAGAACCAGAAAGAGAGTTTACACTAAGATCTAATATTCTCAAGAATGATAGTCTTTCGAGAGATTGTGGAATTGGACCAGAAAGAGAGTTAAAAAAAAGAGAGAGAGACTTTAGATTAATGAACTTCCCCAACCAATCAGGAAAATGCCCACTGATTCCACTTTCTTGCAAATTCAAGTCCTCTAAACTGCTCTCAATGCATCCAGTAAAAGACCCTTTAAATTTGTCTAATTCTCCATTGAAATTATTCGCATACAAATTTAAGGTCCGCATGTTACAAAGATTCCCAAGGGCAGTTGGAATGGGATATGTGAAGCCATTGCCATGAAGATCAAGCGACACCATTCTGCTATTATTAAACAGCCAAGTAGGAAACTTAGGACCAAGCCTGCTCCAAGAAAGATCAAGGGTAGAAAGAGATGTCAAATTCACATGAGGAAGAGATATGGAAATGTTGGGAAGCTGGCAAGAGGACAAATGTAGGTTTAAAATAGAAGGAAGCATATTTATTGATAGTGGCCAATCAGGTGCCGTATTGAAATTCACTCTTCCCATGTCAAGGTACTGCAAAGAAGAGAGGCGAGAGAGCCAATCAAGTCTATCCACATGCAAATCATGACGAGAAACCCAAAAAGAGTAAGAGAAACCATCACTCATATTTATGCTTATTTCAAGGAGAACACTGAGGTCAAGATAAGTCAAGGAAGAGAGATTTCCTAGCTCATGAGGAACCCTTCCACCAAAGCCAGAGGCTGAGAGGTTAAGGTATCTTAAATTCTTGAAAGAACCGATGAATTTTGGGATGACTCTTCCTCCAAAACAGTTGATGCTTAGGTCCAAGTGTTTCAAATATTGCAACTCAAGCAAAGTTGGATTTATCTCACCAGATATGCACGACCTATTGAATTCTGCTTCAAAAGCATCATCACTGTATGTCTCACTTGATGAGGAAGATTGTATTTGCGATGGACCTCGGAGGATGAGCTTGATAACATGCCCTGTTTTGTTGTCGCAGTTAATGCCTGCTCATCGACAGCAATCATCTCCCACCCAAGAATAGAGTCGGTTACTAGGGTCCTTGAGGCCTTGTTTCAAGTGGATAAGGGCTTCTCTCTCTCCTTCCAAACAACCAGTACCGGTATTGGTTGCTATATCTCCAAGTCCAACACAGGAATTGAACTTCAAGGATCCAATGCATAGTATTAGAAACCCAACCCAAAAATGAAAAAGAAGAAATGGGATTGACTTTGAAAGAAACATGATTTTAGAAACAACAACAAAAGCAAAATCAATGATGTGTGAGATGCTACAAGGATTTGGGGAAAGTGCATATATATAGAGAGATAGCAAGATACATACAAACAAGAGATTTTTGGATAAGCCATCTGCCTTAAGATAAGATCCAATAATTTGTTGGGTTTATGTCTTGTATTCCCGTTTAGCCGGATGAGTCCACTGGGTTAGCCAGGGACTGGTTTAAGGTCAAGGGTATTTTGGTACTTATACCGGGGCTTTCTTGGTGGCCAAGAAAGCAGAGATTATATATATGTATAGTCTGTAACCACTGGGTTAGCCAGGGACTGGTTTAAGGACAAGTGGTATCAGAACGAGGTTGAGATCGCTGGTGGTTTTGCGATTAATGGATCGCGTTGGATGTGCGTGAAGAAGCGGATCCACAGCTTCTTTGTTGCAGGGAAAGATGGGACTCAGATTTTTGTTTCCGAAACAGAGAAGAAAAAGGTGATCTTGGTTGGGCCACAGTCAGAGAAGAAGACAATCGAGTCTCCTCCCTCTTGTTCATCGTCGCCAGGCCCAATCAGAGAGAAATCGTCGGTCCAAAGAGAAAAAAAAAGGAGGAGATCCGGTACTTTCGGTTTCTTTGGCAGAAAGCAGGGAGCCGTGCGCATCAACGCCCTCGCCGCTGCTGCTGCTGCTTTGGTTGGTTGCAGAATTGAGAACGAGGACGACCCGAGGAAAGGAAACAAAAAAAAAAATCACTAACCTGTCGTCGCTGCCCGCCGTTGCCGTCGCAGCTGTCGCCGCCGCCGGTCCCAAGCCGTCGACGCCGGACCAGGACGCCAAAGCCGCAACCACCGCGGCCGCTGCATCTCTGCGCCGTCTACAACTAGGTTGCAGACCCAGACGCAGAGAAGGAAGGAGACGACCCAGATTCAGGTTTCTGGGTCTGGGTTTGGGTCGGGTCCGCTTGACCTGACCCGCTGTGCAGAAAGCCCAAGCAGCAACAGGTCGGGTTTGGGTTCCGGGTTGGGTCAATTCAACCCGACCCGTGAGGAGAAGCCCAGCGACAGCAACGAAGTTTGGTTCCGGGTTAGGTCGGACCCGAACCCGATACGGCAAAAAAACCCAGCGACAGCCAGCAGTTCAGTTCTGTTCCGGGTCAGGTGAACCCGACCTGGATCCGTTTCAGAAGCCCAGTTTGCCAGCAAGCCGTGACGTCAGCAGTGACGTCAGCACAGTCAACAAGTAGGTTTGACCAAATTCAACGGCTGAAATTGTTTCTGCGATATCTTGATCGTCCGATGTCCGATCGGAGATCCGTTTGAGCCTACGGACTCGTTTTGAGCAGATCTACTCGTATATGGAAGAAGATGGGCTGGTCAATGGTCAACATGGTTGTTTGAATAATTGGAGTCAAGCATATGGGTCTAGCCCCATAGCCATCATCTGTATGATTATGGGTATTGCTGGGATCCAAGGGCCAATCACATGCTACAATGGTTGCGGGACCTAGAGGGGACTAAATAGCTCCATTAGATTGCTTTAAATAAAAATAGCAACATTAGGTTGCTAATCTTTGATTATGTCAATCTTCATATATCCTGCAGATAATAAATTAATAATTGATTTCCTTGAATTAAGTAATATGATTAGTGATTGATTACCTTCAATTAAGTGATTGATTACCTTGACTTGAGGTAATTGATTACTAATTGATATCCATGACTTAAGGTAATTGATTATTAATTGATATCAATGATTGTGATTAGTTAGTGATTGATAAAATATTTTCTATGTTTGAGGCAACAAATTTTATAAATGTTTTGTATCCCTCTTTATGAAAATCAAGAAAATTATTCCCAAAATTTGTGCTCTTGCATAAGGAGTTCGTCTATCCTCAAATTGGACAATCTTATCATATCAACCAATTGGTATCAGAGCATCATTCTTGGCATGGTTACCAATGCCAGAAATGAGGTTTTTAGTCATAAAGGTTGATGAACTTAATGAAGAAGTCTGCCACTATATGGGAGCATTGCAAGATATCAAGGTAATCTTGGCTTCAGTAGATTTCAAATACGACTGCATCATTTCAATTCTTTCTAGCAAGTTTGAAAAAGAGGACTCCTATAAAAGCAACGTGATTCAAAATCAAAACAGAAAATTGCATAATAGCAACGCAAATCAAGATCAACACAGAAATTTACACGGCAATAATGCAAATCAAAATCCAAACAGAGTATTTCAAACTTGTATTGAAAGATCGGAATTTTCCAAGTTCTTAGAGGGAGAGCCAATGCCTTGAGTCTATAGAGCGAACTAATTTTTTCAATATCAAAAGACATATGAGGAGCATAAGGTCCTTTTAACAAATCGGGTAGAGGGATGTTCAGAAAAGTTGTTCATTGGTTATTTCATTAAGGGACTCACAGATGAAATTGCAGTAGAGATAAAGATATTTAAAACCACAAATATTTTTAAGGCAATTGAGCTCTCTCGAATGCATAAAGAAAAGTTGCATAACATATGTTGGGTAGGATGACCCCCACCTCAGCCAACACCAAATTTACAAGTAAGACTTGTGAGGCCAACTTACCAATTGAAGATGCGTCATGGAAAGATCCTTTACACCTAAAGTGGGAGTTTTTAGAGTTTGACCTTGAGGACAAGGTCAAGTTTGAAGGATCTGGAAATGATATGATTCAAGTGCCAATCACATAATCTTAACCAATGAAAAATCACAGACATTATAAGTATCTCAGTAAAGACATCATAAGCAAATTCCAAACTAAGGGCACATCAACCCTAGGATTGTGGAATACCAAGTCAAATACTATAGCCAAATGTTTAGAGCTGATGCAACTCACTCAGAAGACTTCAGATGAGCTTAGAGTGGAGCAATTCAAATTTTAGAGTTAGTAGACTTCATTTCATTACTCAATTCACCAGCCACTAAATTCAATGTTCACTGACTCAAACCTATGGGGTCACTGAACACACTCAGGCTTTTTGATCATCAAAGTGATTGATAATCACATGGCAACTCCAAAACATGCTCAAGAATAATACTTCAAAGTTTCAAAACATTTGGACTTCATGTTAACTCAAACTCAAGCTTCAATGACTGTCTACCAACTCTTTAGGGTCACTGCGGCAACTACCACCTCTATATGACAAAACCAACTGAAACTCAGGAAAATGTCTTCAAATACATAAAAGTACTATCCTTCAAAGTTTTAGAACATTTAGACATCATATGGACTCAAACTTAGTTCAAATGGCTGTCTACCAAGCTCTTTAAGTTCAAAGTGACACCTCATGAATATCAAATCAGCTGAAACTCCTGGACAAAGCTTAAATTATATTTAGGAGTATCTCTATAAAATTTTAAGTCAAATAGATGTCGTTTGACCCAAGTTCAATATATATCAACTTTGGGTCACTAACCCCCAAGCCTTGGTGTTACTGACCAAAGTCCTGCTTCTAGGTGACCAAAGTTGATAAAATTTAGATACAAAACTCAAGTCATATTCATAAGTGACTTTACAAATTTTTAAGCAAAGGGGACTTCATCTGACCCTACTTCAGCTTCATGATATGTAAGGACCCGAATCCCACTAATCTTGATTTACGTTAATTAAGATCGTTCTATATTAATTGAACTCGATTAAGGCTAATTTAATCCAAAAATTGTCGGGTTTGGGCCGCGGATAGGGAGTTGGGCGGAGTTCGGCCCCACTTTAGTAGTTAAGGGCCTTTTCGTAATTTGTCCTTGCATCTTTTGGACACCTCGTCCATTTCCTTACGTGTAATTTATCGCGTAGATCGTCTTTTGTGTTGGGCCCAAGTTAATCCGGACTCATCCTGGACGTATGGAGGTCCTCTAGACTAAACTAAAATTTCTGGAAACAAGTGCGCTTGCATGTAACCCCAGGAAAAGTTATGTTTGAAAAGGAAATCCCACGTACTCTCTCCTTCTTTCATTTTGTTTCTTTTGGGTTGCTGGAGCAGTGCTCTCTCCCTCTCTTCCTCCACTTCTTCCTTCTAGAGATTCGAGGAGCCACTCGGCTGGGGAAGATCTTGCATGTAGTGTTGAGAGAGAATCATCTTCTTCCTCTTTCTCCTCCCTGAGCCATTTCTCTTGTACTGTCCTATCTTGCAAGTTAGCTATCTAAGGTAAAGATCCATCTTCATTTCATGTAATTAGAGTTATGAGAGTCATGAGGAATCAATTTACATGACATGCATGTGGATCTAAGCCCATATTCCACACTTTCATGTTCTATTGTAGAGAACCCATTCGATTTGGAATATTCTCTCTACCCACACAACAACACACAACAAGGAGAACTAGGGAGGGCTAGCACTGGTGAAAAGGCAAGTACTAGAGTCATGTGTGTTGCATGTTTGATTAAGTTCTGGGTTATTGAATTAGTTTCATACACACTTCAACTTCATTCTTGTTTTCTTATTTATCAGAGCATACATGAGATTGGGCTAAGTTAGGATGATTAGAATGGAATAGGAGTGTGTGTGAGTGTTGAAAAGCCTTAGCGACGATTCAACTAAGTCATAGATACCTTCCCCAAGTTAAGTTCTGAATGGCTTCTGAATTGGACTAAATTACAGAACCAAATTTATGTTTCTGAAGCTTACGGTGAAGCTACGGCTAAGCCGTGAGCATCTACGGCTCAAAGTCCAGAGAGCAGCAAAACCTGATTTTGAACTACGATTCACTTACGGCTACACCGTGGATTACACTACGGCTAAGCCATATCTAGCCCGTAACCTAGCCGTAGGTCTTTCTACGGCAAGCTTTCTAGAGAGCTCATGGAACCCCATTTCTTCTACGGCTTGCAGACGGCTGCACCGTGGAATACACTACGGCTAAGCCATTACCTCCCCGGAACCTAGCCGTAGGCTTAGCTCGGCTAAGCCGTAGGCCAACATACGGGTGAACCGTAAATGCGCCGAAAATCCGGATGAATTCTGAACCCCTCGCTAAGCAGTAGCCTTGTATACGGCCAAGCCGTAAGAACCCATAGGATGTTAGGAACCTCAATGATCTTGTAGGACCTTAGTGTTGGTACCTTCTATACCTCCACATTGGCCACTGGTAATTACATATTGGAATGAATGAATGATTTATGAATGATCTCCCAATGGCAAGTCATGGATGTTGGTATGAGAAAGGGTGTCCCGTATTCACACAAGGTAATACCAAGACACGGTAACACAACGACACCAAACGTCTCATGTGTACATCATGTTAAATGTCCTTGGGGACTACAGGTTACTTATTATAAGGGGGGTGAAGGTAGTGATTTCTTGGGTATTCACTCAAGTGGAATGCATCCATATTGCTATGATATATCACCTTCAGCATGATTGTTATCAAATTCATTTCCTCCAGCAAACCCGAGGCAATTCAGACCTGAGCTTCTAATAAGTGCGTGTCTGACAAGCCAAAGCTTCTACTGAGTGTGTGCTTGTTAACCAAGGGTATGGCCCAGGTTCGAGCCTTGCAGCCCATATGTATATGCTTCGTCTCATTATGTATATGCTTCATTTTATGATTGCCGTTGTCACAATTACATTCTTAGACTGATGTTCCTTACACATGATATGACTAGTATGATTGACTCCGAGTCGGCACCACTTAGCTTTTGCCCTCTTGGGTATATGTATGTCACCACTGCAGTAGGTTTACGGAGAGGTTATCGACGCTCCTCGAGAAGCTAGCTTGATCCCCTAGCGACCCATACGATATGTTTGCTCCCTTTTGGGAGAATAGAGCATCGTGGTTGCCAAACAGTATGTATGACTTTTAAGTTGTAATTCCTCACTCATGCATCATGTTTAGTGATTGTTCTTGTTAATATATTACGTTGCATTGGTTTCATATGCCTTAGTACTTGCTTAACCGTCGTGTTAACAGTGTTACCCTTGGTATTGCAGATCCAGCACCCGGTCCCAACGCGGACACTGACGCGGCCCCGAAGGTTTCCCCAACGGTACCTCGAGGTGTAGGTGAATGGATGGATGGCGATGTCTATTACTAACCATCCTACGGAGAGCGTCTATTCTTGGGATATTATACTGGGGACTTTTGTATCATACTTTTAAGAACCATTTTTGGATTGTACTTAAAGACTTTAACTCTACTGTATGTTTATATGTTTACTTATGAAAGCATATGCCCTTGATAATTACTGAGTATTTCACAGGATGTCGCTTATGATAAGTTATGTTTGTACGTGTGTCAGCATACCTCATACATTCCTGTGGAATCTCCCTTGTAGGAATTCGTGCATAATTCTTCAGGGCACGGATTTCTACGGGATTACGTATCCACACCCTGGGGGCCCACTCAAATCCCCAAATTCCCGGGATCAGGGCGTGACATGACAGCTTAGGGGTCAGTGGCCCCAAAAACATGGAGTCATTAACCAAAGTTCCACTTCCAGAAGGCCAAAGCTGATAAAAATTAGATCAAAGGCTCAAAATGTACTCAAGGTCAACTCCTCAAAATTACAAATCAATTGAACATTATTCGGGTAGAAAACAAATTGACTGCCTGTAATGCAAAAGGACACTGACTTAGAACATGCAACAAATGAGCTACTACCCAAAATCCTACTTCCACAAATCCAAATCACATGACAACTGAAATAAGGGCCCATTTTTATGAAAAGTCAAAGAAAGGGTTTACCAACTTGAAAAAGTCAAAACATGATAAAATTTCTATGACATACTAAAAGTGGTACTAGAAAACATCTCTCTAAGTTTCATGAAGATCGGACATCGTTCAGACCTCAAGCTGATGAAAACAAGTCACATATGTAAAAAGAACACTAAATTGGGCCTGTCCGTGACCTTGGCCACGGTCATAGATACCTATAAAGTAGTTATGGATGGTTTTTGAAAGTTATTTTGCTTTATTTCAAAACATAGCTCCCCCACAACAGCAAAAAACCGCTCCAACTCCCTCTAAAGGCTATAAAAGCACAATAAGGATCCATGAATCAACAACTCTACACACTTTGAAGACTTGGGCATCTCATTTGAATATCTACAAGCAACAATTAGCCTACAATTGCTCCCATTCTTCCTCCTCTCACCAACTTTAAGTGATAACTGATTCTAAGGAAGAAGATCTACATGACTGCTACTCATTAAAGATAAGTATCAAAGTCATCAAGTACGAGGGAACACCAACAAATGAAGCTATGCCTTCTTTGGTTTTGCCCCTTGAAAGGTGTTTTGGACATTTTTATGGTTGTGAACTAACCTTTTGAGGTTTTATTATCCTCCTTGAAAGCCATAGGATCAGAATGATACAACTTTGGCCACTTTTGCCTGCACAAAGGCAACCCTTCTCGATTTACACAAATGTGATCCATAAAAATCAAAGTGATGATTACCAAAGAACATAGATGATTCTACGGTTAAGATCTGCACTCCTAGTGGACATTCATTACTCCAAAAGCTAGAAAACACAAGTTTCAAAGCTCTAAAAGTGCTGTAGAAGCAAACAGAATTGAAACAAGAACAAACAATGGCCAAAATAGCTATTATCTGTCAGTGACCGCGGCCAGTGACCATGGGCCATGGTCACTGGCATGGGTCACTGACTGTGGGCCACGATCACCCATGGTCATTGGCAGGGGCTTACTGACCGTGGGCCACAGTCACCACCTTTCTCCCTTCTTCTTTTTTTTTTTTTTTTTTTGTATTTATTCTCTTCTTTTCATGTAGCCTTCTTACTTTTCCTAATTTGGATCACATCTACGACCAAAGGAAGGGGTTGTAATTTTCTAATACTTGTAAACAATCTACATCCCCGAGGTTTAAACCCATGTAAACAAAAGGAAGTTAATGATGATCTATAATTATTTTCTCATCTCTCTGTAAGAACTGGATTCCATTAAATTCATCATCATTTCAAGCACCTTCACATGCCACGCAAGTTGCCGAACATAAAGGGGACTAGCTCCATTAGATTGCCTTAAATAAAAATAGAAATATTAGGTTGCTAATCTTTGATTATGTCAATCTTCATATATCATGGAGATAATAAATTAGTAATTGATTACTTTGATTTAGGTAATACGTTTAGTCATTAATTACCTTTAATTAAGAGATTGATTAATGATTGATTACCTTGACTTGAGGTAACTAATTAGTAATTGATGCCCATGACAAAAGGTAATTGATTATTGATTAATATCAATGATTTAAGGTAATTAATTAGTGATTAGAATATGTTCTATTTTTGAGGCAATGAATTCTATAAATATCTTGTATCCCTCTTTATGAAAATAAAAAAAATCATCCCCCAAAATTTATGTGCTTATACAAGGAGTTCGTCCATCCTTAAATTGGACAATCTTATCATCATCATCCAATTGGTATCATAATAAGCTTCCTTCTTGCTGGTCCAGCAGCCGACCACTCCATTTACGTTTAATTCAATTTCTCTAAGATCACATAAAAAAGAGTGAAGAAACAAAACCTAAATGGAGAAACAGAGGAAAAAAATTTTGATTTGCCATGGTATTCCATTCACAAACCTGTCTTCTGTAGTTTGCTAGTGAGAATGAGATGGAATGATGGGATAGACACTCGGTAGGAGAAAGGGAAGCAGTCTTCTTCTTTTTCTACTGCAAAAACCTGTTACAACCTCTACCCCTTTCTGTCCAAATAATCAAGTACAGATGGAATGGTTTTAAAAATATGGAAAAAAGAAGTTTAAAATATGGTCGCCTATTCACACATTGATTAGCACTTGTAACAAATTAAATTTCTTTAACTAATCATTCCTACTATAACCTTAGGCATTACTAAATGTTTCATAAAAACTTTTCAATACTTCCTCTCAAGTGGAGCTGATTTCTCAACATTACCTCTCATGTGGAGCCCAATTAGTGCACTTTTAGTGACACATTTTTTTTTTATTGTAGAGTCTTTCTCCTGTCAGTCAAACTCGAGATCCGTTAGCTATCATAACATATTAGATTTACTCATCACACCATGCCTACCAAAACCTAGGTGTATTATTAGAAGACATTCGTAACACTAATGAGTGTGCTAAAATCAAAAGATGTAACAATTACACAGGGCATCTGCAACTCAACATGACCTCTCACTTTAATAAAACATGCACTCAGCATTCAACATTCAAAAACTTAACATTCAACATTCTTGCTACAGCATTCAGTTACACTATATTCAACATAATTGTTGAATAGAAATGAAGCTACATGATGAAAGTTAAGAATGGCCAGGTAAGAAAATCTCTTTAATTGTTTATAAGAAATCTTGGTAGTAGTCTTGTAGCCAATCGAGAGTTATCCTTGTCCTTCCTCGTCCCACACCGACACAAAACAAGCCATTTCAACACCATTCACTTGCTTATCCTAATAGGCCCGTTCTCTAGTTTCAGTGTTGAATGATACAAGTCCGAATGGGCTTTGGGTTATGTAGTGATAGAGTGACGGTTCAATTTTCACACTTTGGGATTTAAGATTTCCCGGCATTAAGGCCTTTTCCAAGCCTAAAATTTGTTCTCCAATTAATCACTTCATCAAGTTATGGAAATGATCACATGAACGTCTAGTAAGGCCAAACCAAAGACCATTGTATAATCACTTTTTAAGCAACAGAATTGAGCTTACAAAACAACCATGCAAACTAAAGAAAACTTTAACAAAATAACAATGATTTTTCATCTAAAATCATTCAACAGGTGTTTAAAATAAACATTCAGCATTAAACATGTAATCATCCACAATTCAAAAATATCCAATAAAACAATGACTCATCTCAAATCATGTCATTTCAACAACATTTTCCTCTCAAACAATCACTCAAAGCATGCCACTTCTCTTATTGCTTAACCTGCATATATAAAAAATAAGAAATAAGAAAAAACCATCAAAACATATGGTGCACCCTGAAATAATTTCAATGCTTAAATTAACACTTACCATTGTGCATACCATTGTGCACCTAGACAATGGTAGAACTTGGATTTTAGTTTGGGTGGGGTGATGATGATCAATTAAGAAAGTTCAATAATTCATGTATTCAATTGAATAGTGGGCTCCATTCTTAATGGTATGGGATTTTAGCATAAATTCTTAAGGGTTATGGGATTATCTTCAACGGTCCAAATTATCTATAAGTGGTCCCCACAATGGAATTCAAGATCAGTTAATTTTTGGAGTTATCACATTTTCATCATGCGCTCAATCAAATGGTAGAACCCACTTCTATTAAAATAATATTCTAGGTAATGTTATTAGAGGGGTAAACATTCATATTCAACAATCCGAATTATCAATTTTTAGAACCCATGATGAATTTCTAAAGATCTATAAGTTCACATAAAATAGTTTAACAGAGAATCGGACTGGTCCTCATCTCCATCTTCATAAAAAATCACAATCCCTATTTTATCATTTCTTTCATTCTCCTTTTTATTTCTTCTCGACTTTCCTTTTTCTTTCTTCTTCCCTTTCTTTCCATTATTTTCTTCTCCCCTTTTATGCTCTCCTCTAGATCTCTCTCTTTTCCCCTCCATTTTTCATTTTCTATACACCAAAGGTGGGGCAAAATCCATTTTGAAGGTGGTGTGCATCAACCACACTGCAATAGCCCTTTATCGGAGTTTTCTAAATCTTACCAAATGCAACCGCATCCATATAGCATCATGTGGATCTACCCTTGCATTATGCCTGATTACATTGGCAACTTCCAAACCAGACTACTGGAATTACAAAACATCTCTCTTGGTCCAACCAAATTACAAAAACAAATGAGCAGGTAGATAAGCTACACATTGATAGGGCCTTGTTACTACCCTGCCCAGCACTTGTAAGGTTTTGTCCCCTAATTAGGGTATTTATTGCTAATTAATTGCATTTGATTTTAATTAATGATAATTTAGTATTAATTTGGTCGTTTTATCTTTGGTTGGGTCATGGTTAGGTAGTTGGGTCGGACTTTGACCTTTATTAGGTAACTTAGAGGCCCGTTTTATAATTATAGTTATCATGGTCTTGCATTGTTCCATCATTATTCTCATTTCATCATAAGCATTTCACTAATAACATTAACCCAACCTAAGTTAAGCCTATTCTATTTCAAAACGGGCCATTTGATTCTATTTGTAATATGTCTAAAGAATGGACCCATTTTCAATTTCCATGAAAGCCTAGATGTAAAGAGTAGCAAGTGCTCTCTTTCATCTTGTAGACAAACCCTAGCCCCTATCTCTTTGCCTCCATCTCCCACCTCCATCCTTCCTTCTCTTTTAAGGTAAAAGAGCCTTACTTATCATCTTCTTCCCTACCATCTTCTTCCCCACCATTCTTTTCACCATCTTCAAATTTGTTTGGTTAGAAGTCCTTGCTCCCTCCTTCTCTACAACACTACTAGCGAAGAGATACTCGTGTGCCAATGGGAAACACTCCATATTCTTCCCCAACATTTTCTTCTTCATCTTCAGCATTTGTTGCTTGGAAACTCATTTTCGCTACAAATCTCTACAAGGTGAGAACCCTCATTTCCCCTTGGATTTCATTTATGTTGAATGAGAAGAAGCCAAAATCATTTCCAAAGCATGGATCTCATCATATCTTTCTTCTTAATTCATTTTCATGTCTAGGGTTGTTGGCTAAAGCTTGAGAAATTGGGAATTGAACATCTCTCCTAGCTTGGATTAAGTTAAGGCACCGGTTAAGGCAAGTATAAGCCAGTTTTAGGCTAGTGTGTATGTTTTATTCTTGATTTCATAATTATTTCCATGATTAATGTGCATAATAGCTCATTTAATTGATTTATGATGATGGGAATGGATTAAAATTGATGGATTTATGGAATTGATGGTGTTTGGTGAAACCATTAGATGTAAGGTGAATGGGGAGTGAATTATGATGGAGTGTTGTAGGTGAAAACCAAGGAAATGGATGAATGACTGAAATGGGAATGGAGAAACCACCTGCAAATTTGCGAGGCACACTCAAGTGCATCACGAGGCATGCTATAGCGAGCATACTACCTACAAGAAAATAGAGAAAATGTTGTCAAGCTCGAGTGCGCATACAAGCCCGCTAAGTGCACACCCTCTGGGTTGGGTGCTCAAACGCACGACCACATCTGCTCAAATGTGCAAGGCTAGGTTTGTTTCTTTTTTTTTTTTTAAAGCACAATTCAACTAAGGTTGAATTGATTAACTGAACCCTCCATTAGGGTACATTGGGCCTGTCCAAGGGGTCAAGCTATATCATAAGCTTTAGGTAAACCCATATGACCTCATAAAACCTTACCTATAGAATCCTTCATCCTTATCACTGTCCAATGGTAATAATAAGTAAAAGGGAGAAATGTTGAGCCATCATTCATCCCTTTGGATGTTTCAATTAGTTATGATGCCACGTCATGGGTGGTGGCAAAAGGATTTCGATGTCCATTTCATACTCAATGTAGTACCAAGACATCAGTAGCAAATTGACATTGGAAAACTTTATGATTACACCGTGTTAAATGTTTGAGACAATGGTTCATCATAAAATAGGGTTGGCTAGTAAATGTCCTTGAATCCCTTAAATGATTTATATACATTCATATTGCTAAGTTAAGCAATGCTTTCAGGATGATGTAGTCATGTTTCTTACAAGTTATGCTTTAAGTCCATTTTCAATTGTTGCCTAGCTTGATTTTTGTATATATCTTATTTGGGTGATGTCTTTGGTTCAATGATGCATAAAAAATGACTTGTTCCAACCCCTTTACATATAATCGGTTGATATGCTATTGACACAATGATTTGCTAAGATAATCTGTTACCACCAAATGACATCAAAAGATAAGGAACGTGAGTAAGGAATGATCTCATAAATCCATTGATTCGCAAGGATCAACACCATTTAGCTTCTGCCCTTATGAGGCTCGATGGGGCTGAGTTCTGGCATAGTATGTATTCACGATACGCGCCAGTAGCAAGTCATGTTATATTCATATTGGAGTTGAACAGCACTCTGGGTAGCAAGGCAGCCCAGCCACCCCTAGTGATCCCATCACGTATGATATGTAACACCCCGACCCAAGTTGATCCAGATTAGCTGCTAATTCCTGATGATTTGGTTGATAATTGTATTTTGTTCTTGTTTTTATTTAGTTTCGGGTTCTGGATAGGTAGTTGAGTTGAGTTTGACCTGGTTTAGGTAGACATAAGCCCTTTTTCGTAATATTATATTTTGTGAGATGTCGTCATTCATGCATCATCTTGGCTTCTACGCGTATCTTTTGTTACACTTGTTGATTCCCGTCACTACGTCATTTGCCAAATATGTCACTATTTTCTGTTAGACCCGCAATTGACTCAAACTGGAATTAGATTGGAACGATTGGACTTTACTACAAATTGGCCTTGATATTTATCTTTATAAGCCACCGACCTCTCTCCCTCATCAATTCCTAACGTGAGTTTGCTCTCTCCTCCTCTTCTCTTCTATTTCTTCTTTCTTCTTCTCGTTCAAAGCCAGGAAGAGGAATTTATGCTCTTGATTCTCGATTCGTGTATTTTGGTAAGTTCAAGGAAGCTCTATGTTCTTAATATTTTTCTTCTCCTTTTTCTTCTTCATGTTCTCGCCTGTTACATGCACTCATGCTTCTCGTTTCCTCTTCTTTTGCATGCATGGGTATTAGGAGCATGTCCACGTGAGAATTGAGCCCAAGGACAACAAGATCGTGTTTGAATTCATTTGAGGCAGGTATAAGCATAACTTGGCTAAACCATGTGGGTATGTGTTCGATTTAGATTAAATCGTGTATTATTGCTTATGCATGATATTTATAGCCCATTTTGTGATCATTTCCCTCTATTACATGTGATTTAGCCCGTTTGTATGTGTTTCAATGATTCTGTATCAGTTCAGAAAATGCTTCCGTGTGTACCACGGCTAAGCCATAATTCACCTTCAGCTTAAAGTCCAGAGAGGAAAAAACCCAGTTTTCTTCTACGGCCAGGACACGGCTAAACCGTATATCATCTTAGGGCTAAGCCGCTTCTCAGCCGTGACCCAGCCGTAGATCATTACAGGGTGCCTTTTTCTGGATTAATTGAAAGCAAGCAATTGACAGACCTTCTATGGCCCAACCACGGTTAAGCCGTAGAACAGCACACGGCTAAACCGTAGAACAAAATACGGTTGAACCGTAATTGCGGATGAATAGTAAAGAGAACCGGGGTGGAGCCGCAGTGCATATTACGGCTACGCCGTAAGATGCCTACGGCTAAGCCGTATGTTCACCTACGGCTAAACCGTACCACCCCTGAAAATTGTATAAATGGGATAAGAGTAAGAAAGAGACCTGATATGACCTTCATGATAGAATGTAGAGCACCTAGACTTGCCCAATGGTATGAATGTATGACATGAATGATCTCGCGGGCTGCGATTCATTCATGCACGTTATCCGGTTGTTTAGCACCTCCCCATGGGTGTTGGTTTAAGGAACTTCGGTACACCTTCAGATCCAATGCAACACTAGACAATGGTGCATCGGATAACTTAAAACTACATTATCATGCATAGTTAGAAACACTGGATAACTAGAATAAGATTGGCTAGTAAAAGCTCGTGATCCTTACAAGAAAACCTGATTGCATGGCATATTGACTTCGGTTCTTGCCCTCTTATACGCGTTCTGCGCTGGGGCAAATGATTGGATATATCCTGGCTCTGTCCATGGTCAATCCCGGGTGGAATAGCGTTCTTGCATGTTCGATATTACTATTTAATACACATGAGTTGAGATGCCTTCAGCTTTGGTTAACCTTATGCTTTCTACTCTGTTGGCATCCATTATATTGTTGTTTGATCTGTTCAGTTTGATGTGGTTGCTCGATTTGCTATATTTGATTGTTTCACTCGTATGACCTCTTGCATTTGTTTGATATATGCTTAACAAGACATTCACGTCACATTCTAACAAGATATACATGTTAAGCTATGCACGTAATGATATGCACGTTATGATACGCATGTTCTTATCTTGATTGACTCGATATGGTCCGGCACTACTAAGCCTCAGCCTTAGGATCCCGACGGGGTGACTTTTGTATAGTTTGTATGGCCTTACTGCAGAAGGACACGTCTTGGGGAATCCGGACCCCAGGAAACCTAGACCCATTTGGCCCATGGTGTTCTCATCAAGGACAAGATCCCTATTTGGGAGCATTTGGCGTACATAGTAGCCAACTAGTATGTACATGTTATGTTACTTATACATTGATTCACAGAGCATATGTTAATTTGAATGCACAACTGCCTAGTCTACTATATTGACATGTTATGATTATTTATGTCTTTTATTCTATTAGAGACCACATGTGTTAACTTGTTACTGTTGATACTTTGCTGGATCATCGTATTCATGAGTAGTCCTTGGTGTTGCAGGCTCAGGTACCCTCAACCGTGTTCTTGTCAGTCGTCAGTTTGCAGGGGAGACTCCAGCTGTCTCTTCAGGTTTGCTGAGTGTGTGTTATCACTCCACCAGAGCGCGACTGTTCTCTGCATACATGCATATCGTTTTCTTTTCATGTCATTGATTGTACTCATGTCCTAGACATTGTGATTGGATCCAATTTGTATGTTCCGACCTTTATGTCAGCCTTTGGATATCATTTCTTTTGTTCTTGTGTGCCTCGTGTTACATGTTGATCTTTGCAGCTTCCGCATACATGTTTTGCACATGTGTTTTCCCTTGTCCGTGTTCATTTAGACCGGGTCTAAGTGCATATGCACGGGAGTGCATGTGTCACTGGTTAGGTTTTTGCTAACCCCCGATCTCCTAGGCTCGGGTTGTGACATGATATGACACCCGTTGAGGGTATATAACACTCTCTTTCAAGGGTATATGATGCTCTCTTTTGAGTGTATATGACGCGCTCTCTTTTGAAAGTACGTGTATCACGCTCCTTGACATAGTTAAATGTGGTTACCAACTAGTAAGTTATACACTGTTATTTATGATTCCTTTGTCATTCTTATTCGCACGCACAACATGCCTAGTATACGTTCTATACTCTCTTTCAATCAATATTTCTTTTAATTCCTTTTGATGTAGCATGCTATGTTCTATACTTATTTATTTTTGCTAAACCATAGTGTTTACAATGCTACTCTTGGTGCTACAAGTTCAAACAACATGTCACCGACCCACACACCTGCAGTTGAGGTTCCAAAGACTTCACAAAGTATAGTAGAGTGGACTTCCAACAACATCTCTTAGTCGTCTTCTTTCGTAAAGTGCCATGGGTGTGGGCATTCTTAGGGTTTAGTCACAGGGAGTGACTTTTTATGCATCATGCCAGCAAGCTTCATGGTATTTGCATTTTCATAGTCATGTATCTTGTCTTTCAAACATATATCGAGATTATTGTCATGTATTTGGACATTCCTTAGACTCGTGTATTTATTACGGTTTACATTCATGTCACACATTTCTGATCATCATTCATTTAGACATGTATGTGTTGGACCTGTAGGTTTATGCATGGGTTCATGTTATTAAATGACTTTGATTAACTCGGCATTTATCATGATTGAATTAATTAGTACTTGTTTTTGCTGCCATCATATGTTACGCAATACATGTGATTCACTCAGCTTCCGCAGATTGTTTTAAATTGAACAAATCTTTTATGGATCTTCCTCACACGTGAACCCTGCAGAATTTTTCTTGTTGCGGTCTGTACGTGCCTCGGTACGTTATGAATTGCCACGTACATCACAAACTGCCACGGGATTATGTATGCCGTGCCTCGGGATTAGCCTAACCACAAATCGCAAAAAAATCTCGGTCTCAGGGCGTGACTACACTGGCCTATCTACATGTCCATTTGAGTCGTTTGAGATTAGAATAATTGTTCTCTGTTATTCCTATTTGTAGCATGTTGATTCTCCACTTCCCTATTAAGCCACAAACTCTATTTGTAAAATGCTTAGAGGCTTTTGGTGGGTTGAAAATGAAGGTAAAAGGAAGTTTCATACTATCAAATGGCAAAGCTGTGTAAGCCTATATCCGACAAGGTTTTGGGAGTGACAGATATCAAAAGTAATAATCTAGCCTTTCTTGCAAAAACCTACTAGAGGTGTTTGAATAATGAGGAACTCCTTTACTCAAAAGCTCTAAGAGCTAAATACCATCCTAGAAGTAACCTCTGAGATGCAATGTATAGAATAGGCAACTCTTGATTTTGAAAGGGTTTTGTGGAGGGAATTAATTTTATTAATCAAAAGGTAGGATGGATTATTGGGAATGGAAACAACATTTCCGTATGGAAATATAACTAGATCCCTTGCAAAAATCAATTGAGAAAGTCCTTCTTTCCTATTACTAGCCTGAATCTAAAAGTTAGCGATTTGTGGAACGCTGAAAAGAAATGGGATCTAAATGTCCTCAAATGTTTTTTTTAACAATCCTACTGATATTGAGGACATTGGTAAAATTTATATCCCAAAAGAATTTAGGAAGGATAAAAGATTCTAGCTTTATTCAAAGAATGGCCATCTCACTACAAAATCAACCTATAGAGTTATTTACAATAGAAATGAGACAAACTCCAATCCTATAGAATTTTAGAGACTCCCTCTCCCTCAAATGGATCTGATATTTGGTTGGAAATGCTTTATGAATGCTATTTCAGTAAGATCTATTATTAAATCTAAAATTAACTCTAAAGATAATAAATGTTAGAGGTGTAAAAAAATCCGTCGATATGTAAAACCGACTCGATCTGTGGTTTTTTAACTAATCTAATGGTTGATGATTTAATGATAAATTTAAAAAAATTCTAATCCGTTAGTAACGGTTTAGTAATGGATTTTACACTTAATCAACGAATTTAAATCGATTCAAACCGTTAAATAAAATATATATATTTATATAAAATAATATTAAAAAATAGTATTTTAGCCATTTACCATCTAACTTCCAATTTCGGATACTCACTCTCTTTCAATCCCATATATAAAATGTTTTCAGAAGATTAGGCTTCATTTCTCTCTCTCTCTCTCTCTCTCTCTCTCTCTCTTTCACTCGGCTGCTCAGCCTGCTCTGCTCAACGGCCATCTCTCTCTCTCTTTCTCTCTCTCACTCTCCTGCTCTGCTCAAAGCCCATTTCTCTCTCGCTCGGCCTATCATGATCGTAAGCCCTCCATCTCCATCTTTCATATATTCTCTCTCTGTTTTCTTTTTATTTTGTTAGGGTCTCATATATCCCCTGTGCTATGATCGTCCCCTCTTGATTTAGTTGGTTGCATTCTTTGCAATGAATGCACGGTGAAAGAGAAGGGAAGCATCTGCATCCGACCCTTTGCCTGATAATTCCCCGCATCTGTACTCCTCAAAACCAACAAGACCTAGTGAAAGAGAAGGGATTTTGTGGCTCTTGGATCTTGATTTCTAACTGCTAGAAAAGTTTGTGCATTTGGGTGGTTGTGAAATGTCAAATTTCCTGTTTTTGAATCGCATGAAACCTGGGTAAGAACTGGTTTTAGTGTGATTTCGAGAAAACCCATTTCAGGAGTGGTGGTATTCGTATTACTTGTTTTGTTAGGGGATGTGTATTAGGATATGGTGATGACTTGGGTTGAGGATTTGGAGACACTTCATTCAATTGGTGTTTGCAGTTTTGTTTTATGGAAATGGTTTCGCAAGGATGATGTGAAGCCCAGACAGAAATTGGTCTAGCTTTGTGGTTGAATAGATGGTTCTTAGCTTCGCAATGTGACTCGGGCAGGACAATCGTAGTACATTGAAGTTGATGGGGCAGTGATTTTTTGGGCTTTCTGCTCCTTATCAGTTTCTGTTGTTGCTCTCTATCGATTCTAATCGGAATTTTTTTCCTGAAGCTTCCCTACTGATTCAGATACACTACACCATGGAGAATTAACCGTCCATTCTTTCCAAATATTTAGATTGAGTCCCAAAAGGAAGGGGGTGGGAGAAAGCTGAGATATAGAGGAGTTGGGGCACATGCTAGTGAATCATAAGAGGGAAAAGGAAACAAAATACAGTTGGCACCATCGTTAATGGATTGAACAAATTTAACCGAATCGAACAGTTGATCCACGGTTCAGTTCGGTTTGGTTTTTAATAGGCAACGGATTGGCTATGGATTACAAACTGCCAATCCGTAGGAAAAAGTTTGATAGTAGATTTGGCTCAATCCGATCCAATTTAAACTGTATACACTCCTAATAAACGTCCTATATGTGAGAAAGAGGTGGACTCAGTTAAGCATGCTCTCATGTTATGTGGTTATACAAGGGCTAGTTGGTTTGGCTCTCAGTGGGGTCTTCATTATGATTTTCAACGTCATGTGGAATTAATAGATTTGTGGAAGAATTGATGTGAGCATGGCAACCCAGAGCCCCCTTTTGGTGATGAACTCTAAATAATGTGGGTTCTTTATATGTTGTGGTCTATTTGGAATGCTAGGAAAGACTTTCTTCATAGAGTTCAATGTTTAGATCCCTCTAGAATTTATGGTCTAGTCAATAGAATGCTTCAAGACCACACATGCTATAGTAGGAATTATGATTTTCAAAGAGGAGGGGATTCGTGTTGAGATCCCTCAAGTCTTATCTAACAAAGCAGATGTTTAATCTTCTTGGATGCTGCATATAAGGCTAATGATAGTATTACCTCATTTGGTTTTGTTATGATGTTGAATGGAATTATTGTGGATGGAGGTGCAATCCAAGGACAAAAAGTTGCCTCCTCAATAGAGGTTGAAATGTGGGCTCTTTTAATCACATTGGAAAAGGCAAGGATAAATGGTTTTAATAAGGTTCATGTGTTGATGGATAATAAAGAAGTGTTGCCAGCTTTGAAGGGAGATCAAGATTGGTCCATTAACACCATTTTCTTAGACATTAAAGTATTGTCTTCTTTATTTTGCTCTGTAGAGTTTGACTATATTCCCAGTGGTCTAAATGTGCAAGCACATATACTCGGTAAGTTTTGTTATTTTGGTAGACAAGATGTCAGTTAGGAGAGAGCTTCTATTAAGTGGCATTTAGTCCTAATTTGATGTGTTCGAGCATTAGCATTCATTATAAATGTATAAGATTATTTATGTACTAAAAATGTCCACAGCTATGGCTTTGGTGGTTGGGGACATCAAATGCCTCTCTTCACAGGTGACCATGCACAACAAGAGGTGAGAGTGCATAAGCCAAACTCCTTTGAAGCAAAAATGGACATCAAAAAAAGGGGGCCAAAATATAACTATTGTACTTTTGAGTGATTTTCTGACGGTGATCGTGGGTGGGCCACTTATGATCCACCACATCACCACCCATGGTCATGCCAGGTTGGCCGACGGTGACGTGGCATGCACTGAGCATGCGAGGTCAACCTTGTGCATGCCAAGTTACCCAACAGTGACATGGCAAATTGTGAGTAGTGCACCCACGGTCATTGTTGGATGAACACTCATTTAATCTCAATTCAAAATTACAGGCTAGGAACTTTTGATGGAAATAACACCGAAGTTTACGTATATATCCACATCATGTTAACCCTAGTCTCCCTTGATGTGATGCAACCATATGAGCCCCTAAAGAAGTGACAACGCTTACACAGCACAGTTTGAGTTTGTACATATAAGATCTATCTTCATTGATTCACCACATTAAAAGACTATAAATTTCTTGGGTGACACAAGTGATCAATTGATTTAAACATGAGCCACATATATATAAGTGTCATTTGCCTTTTACACGTGTACGAAAATGAAATTTACATAATGCTATATATGCAATTATTACACATGTGAAATACATTAATGTGTTTGGAAAAATCAAAATTTTCACATGGATAAATGAATGCATCCAACGGTTATAGATTTACTTGGATGTTTTAGAATTTTTTCTCAAATTTATCAAAATCTATGAATAACTAAGATATGAGTTGTAACGACTGGATCTACTATTCACATAATATAATCTTGCCACACGATTTTAAAAGTCCTCATATGAAGTTAGGGAGAAGGCTGCATTTATATTCCCAGAATTAAGAATCCTCCTCGGCTCTGATACCATTTGTTACAACCTAACCCACTACTGACATGATATTGTCCACTTTCACTCATGGGATTCCAACACAACCTTGCTGCATGGTTTAAAAGGGTTCATGTAGGGTTAAGGCCAAGGCCGGACTTATATTCCTAAAATCAGGATTTGAACAAAGTCTTACAGTGCTAGCTGAAGCATTCAACCCTAACCCTTGTGAATTCCCTATCTTAGCTCACAAGAACACTTGACTCACCTCAAGGGATTTACTCAGGCAGATTGAGGTCTCACATGAATCTAAATGTTTTGATGCTTATTATTAATATAACAATATTGAATAGTTCTAATCATGAACTAGGGGTCTACAGAAGTGCAAAAAATTACATCTACGGGGTTGAAACTTTTTGTAAATTACTCAAAATTCATGAATATTTATATATGATCACCTTCTATATCTTGAGCTTTATTAGTTCAATGAACAGTATAATTTAGATTAAAAATATGGAGCCCATCGGAATGAGAAAAATAAGGTTGTTGATGGGCTTCACATGATTGCACTAGCGCCTTTCTTGCAAGAGGGGTGTGAGTCACTGTTGCATAGAGTGGCTGTCTAGGTGGGCCATGGCCCCCCTAGAAATTGTAGATTATCCTTTTAAGTTTTTGTAAAATCCCACATTTGATACAAGTTTTATTTGTTTTCTGACTTGTGCCTCCAAAATTTTCTTTTTAACATAGTCCTAATTTATTATATTCTAATTTACAATTTGAAGAAAATAAAAAGTAGAAAATTGGGTGTACGGGTTAAGGGAACCCGATCATATACTAAAACTAAATCGTCAACAATGCACCTACTTCCAAAAAGAAATTACTTCCAAAAATTAAAATAATGATTGCAAGATAACAAAAAAAGTTATATTCGACTTTAGCATTGCATAAGCTTAAAAGTAAAAAATTTTACTCGCAAGGGTTGAAAATTAAAAGGAACATTGGTTGAGAATGACACCTACATAATGAGGCATTCCCAATACAATGAAAATAATTTTTTCTCATTCTTTGAGAAAATTTTTACTTAATTAGTTACCCATGTCTTCATAATCACACCTATACGTCTCATAAAATGATTGATGCATATTGGTTTTTTTTTTTTTTTTTACAGGTCTTGTACCAATGTCTAAACATCTTCGCCACAGAATGCTCGATCGTTTTTCATTAGAGCTCACCTGAGGCATTTCAATGAAGGGAGGCTGAGCAATGGAAAGGTTTTGACATAGATGAGGAAATTTTGAAATATCAACCTGATCAAATAATCCTAGGCCTTAGTTTTGCAAGCAGTGTTCAGTGGCCAGATCGAGCTGGTCAAGCTCAGGCATACGCAAGCTCGGCCTAATTTTAGAAACATAGGCTCATATCCATCCCTAGCGCACCCATTCAATCAATTAGGCTGGCCAACTCAGGCTTTGTATGAGTTGTAAGGGCTCTCTAGTATTGTTTAGAGAAATTATCACCAAGTTGTAAGCATTAATGATTTGGGCCTGCACCGAGCAGTTTTTAGGCTTTCTATCGTCTAATTCAAGGCCAACCCAAGTATTAGATGAGCCAAAGTTATATATCCAGATCTGGCCCAAAGCATGCTGGGGCGGGATCATGCCTAAACTGGCCCCTCCCATGAGCACCAATAGTTTTTTAAATTTAGTGGCTTTAGACTGTATGATTATTTTAAATAAGATCCAACGGTAAATAATGTCTTGAACAATGTGAAATTTGGGCTTGTTAGACTTGCCAAGTGTGTGTGAATGGATTGGGCTCGTCAAAAGGTGGGTGTGGCATTTTAAAAGTGAGTTATCAATAGAATTCATTCCGCCTAGCTCTCTAGAAGGAATCAGAACTGTGCTCTTAACCATAGGGTTAAGTTCATATTGGCTAGTGACGAGGTCCAAATTTTCTCTGATGCATGGGGTAACCATGTTTCACACCCCCCACCCCCCCACCCCACCAAAAAAAAAAAAAAAAAAAAAGAACCTGAAAGTGTGAGTCCCTATTAATCACATATGTGAATTTGTTTTACTTACATTTGTGAGTTGTTTGCTCTTACATGTATGAGTTTCCATTACCTCACCTGTTGAGTTGTATGCCCTTTGCGTGTGTGAATTCTTATTACATCGCATATGCAAGTCTCTCCGAACCAGCCCTATAGCTAGACTACCAAAAAAAAAGTCAGTGGATACATTGGGTTTCATTATAGTGTCTAATGTTTCCATTGTTATGCAACAGCCGCCAAAGGTCTAAGATGCTTCTCATCTAAGGAATATGAAGCAAAGGCGGTTTTGTTCACTCTGAACAAAGCTAGAGGGTGGGGTCTCACCTCGATCAAGATAATTTCGGATGCCCACAAAGTCATTAATGTCATTAAAGGAGCGGAGGATTGGTCCATTAGCTGTTATTTTTTGGAAATTTTTGAGTGTGCCTTGCATTTTGAAGAGTTAGTTTTTATTACGTTCCCAAGGTGTTTAATGAAGCAGCCCCTTCGGTTGGTAAGATTGGTCAACTGCAAGATGTCTCTTTTGTTTGGAGTGATTGGTTGACCGGCCCAAATCTGTGATTTTCTTTTGGCTTAATGAAACTCTCTTCTTGCTTACCCAAAAAACAATAGAATTCAATACATATTTTTTTGACCCAGCAATGGATAGGATTGCAAATGGGTACCTGATTTTTTGAGTATTCGAAAATTTTGACCCATTAATAACTGAGCTTGGGTCCTTATTTAGGTATCGATAAATAAATAGATCTGGGTTTGGATTCTATTTTTGGACGCATGACCTAAATAGATTTGGGTTTAGTTCCACCTTAATTCCAACCCATGGAACCGAGACCCAACATATTACCTAAGTTTTCGAGAATTTCTTCCTAAAAAATAGTTTTTCTCCAAATAATTCTCTATAGAGACTTGGATTCGAACCCGCCCCTTACATGAATCCAGTTTCGGTTCCTATTCCTAGAAATTAGTTCTAAACCAATTCCAATTCTAGGCCCAATCCATTTTCTCATCAACGATTCCGAGTTCGGGTCTACTATAGCCCCAAACCAGAACCGACCCATTTGCAACACTAGTTGATAGGCTGGAACTCATATACAAACACAAATACAACACCAACATTAACTCACAATTCGAGGTAATAGGCCCTCACACATGCAAGGGACACACACACAACTCACACATGCTGGATAATGGGAACACACATATAAGGGACATACACACAACTCACACATGCAAAATAAAGAGACCAGACACATGTGAAGGGCACACACAACTTACACATGCGGGATAAAGGGTTCACATAGATGTGTGAGACACACACAACTAACACATACAAAGAAATGGGGACTCGCATGTGTGAGAAAACATAACAAAACTTGCACATGTGAGGTGATAAAACTCACATATGTAGAGAGCGAAAAGGTAAGAATTGAACTTAAGACATCCAAGTAAAAATCAGCACTCCTTACTATTAGGGTAAGGAATAGTTCTTAGAATTCAACACACTTAAAACCATGGACACCCATCTCTGTGACTTTTATCAATTTTCATTCATCATACTGATCATTTTCACCATCTAGTCACGGCTCTATCTTAATCAGAAATGGGAGCCAAAAAGAGAAGCTGTAATTGGTTAACCTCAGGACAACCCACAAACTGTGATTTTGGCATAGATGTAAATATATTGGGTCCAGCAAGACCCAATCCTAATTAATAGGAATTCAAGTTCTAACTCTACGATGCATAACAAGACCCGAATATATTTAAGCAGGTAACTGTTTACCAATCAAAAAAAAAAGAAAAAAAAAAGTCGGGCTACAGTTTTAACCTTAACCTTTATAAAAACAACACAATTTTCCGGTTCCATTGACTCTCAAGTTCTGGACCAAGACAAACGGCAGGAAGGTATAAATTTGGACATAGACCCAGTAATTTTCAGTCATTGATGTATTAGTCCAACCTAGTCTCATGTCTGACCTGGCCCATTTAAGCTCATAGTCACTTGGCTAAGACACATTTGCAGTCGGGTCGGCTGGATGATCTTATACAGGTTTTTTTTTCTCCTGGTGGTCCACATGTGCAAATCATATATGCAATCATATGAAGTTGCCCAGATCATTCTACTTCTGTCCAACCCATTAGCCATCACCACAAGCCAGTTACTGATCATGGGTCCGGTTGGTCCAGTGGCCAACTACAAAGTACACAGTTGGTTCAATAGGTATAAGATCATACTGGTTTCATCATGCCTGTGCAACAAATGTTCATCTTCAAAAACAACTTATTACCCTTGCAGTAAGAGGCGTTAATTATTACCTAATACTCTAGGTTAAAATCTAGGCCCTCACCCAAGGGCTGTTTAACATCAGCCGAGGGCTGTTTAACATCAGCCGAGGGCTGCCTCCCTCACCAAAGGGCTCCCTACCTCACTAGAGAGTAGGGCTCCTCACCCGAGGTTACTCCCCTCACTAGAGGGTAGCAGTCCTAGTTCCCCTAAGGTAGGTGTACCAAAAACAAAAAGAAGAAGTAAGTTTTCATCTTCACCATATCCTGGCCGTTCATACTTTTACATGGTCCCATAATAGTCACAATACCTAGGCGTTTGGCTGCTGGGCAAAGTTCATACATTGCCCAAATTATTAACTGTGATGTCCTGAATATAGGGTTCAATTCTAGTCATAATTCAGAGCACATTCTAAAATTTAAACCTGAAACTGGGCTTTGCTAGAACTTTGCAGATGCATTGTTTCATCAAATCCTAAACTTGCAATCGATATCCAAAAACATTGGACCCAATCCATATGCCAAGATGGTCCATGGTTAAGCCTAAAATGGGACCGGTCTTGGCTTGTTCTTGTTTGGTTAGGGAAGCTCATCTATTGGACCATCCCAAGTGTAACTAACCAACCCTAGCTCGCACTGGGCAGGAAATGGTCTGTTAGTTTTGGTTGTAATTTGTTAAAGGCGTACTGATCTGGCCCAATTTTAAAAGCTAGGCCTGGACCAATGTGTTTTGTACAAAGGAGGATATAGATCCGGCAAATGGTCTGAACCTAACCATGACTTTCAGGCCTGTGGGCTGGATCTGGATCAGAATGTTTTTCCAAAAAAATCAACCAGTGGATTTGAACAAGCTTTATACAAGCCCAGCACTCCTCGCTGAGCCCAAAAGTTTACAAATACTCTATCAAATAGATTTATTTTTCTTACCATTTCCGTAAAATAATGGTACATTTCTCTTGAACCTGGAGATGAAGTTCAACTATCTGTATTGAAATCTGAATTGAAATTATTATTTACAATGTTTAAATTACACTAAACTGGGATCATGACACTTGGATCAAACATTGAGAATAAGAAAGTTTCAAACCCTTGCTAAAACCCATTAGAAAACAAAATAGGCTTCGTGGCTGGATTTCCAAATACTAATGTAGTGAAATACTAAAAGTTCCATACGCTTCATGCATACAAATCATCCATAATCAGAGCAAACCAATTAGCCAAGGATGGCAACGGCTCTGGTTGAAGTGGGAACTGCCGGGTTGCTCATGTTAGGAGCAGGTTTGGTAATGAGTTGGTGGGATACAAGGAGGTAAGGTTTCCATACACTAACCCAAGTTAGTTTTGGGACAGATTTGGATTTTGGGTATGTTTAACCAGCACACCCATTGTCTTCGGTTGATATATAATATTGGTTTTGTATACGAAATTTTATTACTATAAATGGTTGTCAGGAGTGACATTTTTTTAGATGCCATGAGCTTCAAATCTTCCTTAATATATATTTTTTTTCATATTTTCCAAAAAAATACTAAATTAACTACTAATAAACCAGGCTCAACTCGTGACTATCATGGGTCGTGTTTGGCAAAACAACTATAAAACCTGCCATGGGTTGGCCTGGGTATGGGCAATGCAAATGCCAATTGGGTTGGGTTTGGATTTTCTTAAACCTAAATCTACCTTGCCCCCATTGCCATCCCTATATTTAAGCGAGTTTGTTGGCACTAAAATACAAAGCAATTCATAGTCAAATGAGCTCCACCAAATAATGGGTAATTTAGGTGAAAGTGTGATTTTTTAAATTAATTAGGTAGAAGTCCACCTCATAAGTTCTTACTTGCAAGAGTCCACTAGTGCTTTAAAATTTAATGCTTCAAGTATATTCTATTTTACATATTTTGTGAAAATGACAATTCTACACCTAGGGTTTTTTTGTTTCTTATTTTATTTAGAGACAACCTTTCGAATAGTGGGCAGCGAGCAACCATTGATAAAAAATTGGCTGCTAGTGATCAGCAATTTTTTGATGGCTTTTCTAGCACTTTTCCCTACAACCGCCGAACGGTATCCGGCAAATGATTGGCAAACCAATGGCCAGCAACCAACGGATGAAGACCGGCAACTGGTGACCCATAGACGGGGACCAGCAACTGGCGACCGACGAATAGTAAACGGAGACTAGTAGACGACCGACAACTGGTGAACTAATGACCATCCACTGGTGATAGCGGCCAGCCCGAGATGACTGGCGACTAGCAAACGACGACCGGCAACTGATGACAATCCACTGGTGACAGCAGTCATCAATCATCAACCAGTGGGCGGCCTCTAAAATAGTGGCCGGTGGTCGCCGAAACAATGATCGGTCACCATCAGTCTTTGGAACAATGGCAGGTTGGTGACCAACAAGTTGCTGATGATTTGGAAAATTGGAAATTAAAATGCATTCAATGCTGGAGTCATAGTGTTAGAAACAAGAACATATGCGAGAAACAGGAACATATTCAAATATAAACATGAGAGATAAGAACATAAGTAACAAAAATATCAGAAACAAGGACATATTTCATGTGTTAGTGTATATGAGAAACAGGAACACAAGAAAAAAGAACATGTTCCACATATTAATAGTGTTAAAAACACGAACATATGTTAGAAACAAGAACATATTCAAACACGAACAGGAGAAATATGAATATAAGAAATAAAAATATGAGAAATAGGAACATGCATGAAAATAGGATTATCGATTAGTATGAAATATGAACATCTAGGCAGGACCATAAAAACAAAACCATGTGTTAGTATGGAATAGGAATATGAAAACAGGACTATACGTTAGAGTGAAACAGAAACATGAAAACATGATTATGTGTTAGAGTGAAACAGGAATATATGGTATCTAAATAGGAACATGCTCCATGTGTCATGTGAAACAGAAACATGCATGAAAATAAGGTCATATGTTAGTACGAAACAAAGTTAGCGTGAAATAGGACTACGTGGTAATATGAATAAAGAATATGAAAATAAGACCATGTGTTAGTGTGAAACAGAAACATAAAAATAAGAACATGTGTTATGTAAATAGTAATATGCTCTATGTGTTAGTATAAAACATGAACATGCTTGAAAACCTAAACATGTGTTAGTGTGGAACAAGAATATGTAAACAAAAACATGTGTTATGCAAGCAAAAGCATATTCTATGTGTTACAGTAAAACAGGACCATGTATAAAAAAAGGACCATGCGTTAGTGTAAAACAGGAACATGTGGTATATAAAGAAGAATATATCTCATGTATTAGCGTAAAATAGGAACATACATAACAACAAGACCATGTGTTAGTGTGAAACAGGAACATGAAAATTGGATCATATATTAGAGTGAAACAGGAACATGTTCAATATATTAGTGTGAAACAGGAACATATATGAAAATAGGACCATGTATGAAAATAGGACCATGTGTTAGTGTGAAATTGGAACTTGAAAACGTAACTATGTGTTAGTGTAAAATCAGAATATATGGTATGTAAATAAGAATATTGTCCATGTGTTTGTTTGAGATAGGAACATATAAGTAAGAACATATGTAATATCATGTTCCATGTGTTAGTGTGAAATAGAAATATACATGAAAATAAGACAATGTGTTAGTATAAAATAGGAATATGTGGTATGTAAATAGGAACTTATTCTATGTGTTAGTATGAATGAAACTAGGACCATGTGTTAGTATGAAACAGAAACATTAAAACAAGACCAAGTGTTAATGTGAAATAGGAACTTTTAAATAGGAACATGTATTATGTAAACAGGAACATGTTCTATATGTTAATATGAAACAGAAACATGCATGAAAATAAAACCATGTGTTAGTGTGAAACAAGAACATGAAAATTTGACCATATGTTAGTATGAAACAGTAATATGTAAACGAAAACATATTCTATGTGTTAGTGTGAAATAGGAACATACATGAAAATATGACCATGTGTACTGTGAAACAAAAACATGTAAATAGTAACATAAAAACAAGACCATATGCTTGTATAAAATAGGAACATGTGTGAACCACTGATTAGCGAATTGGTGGACAGCGAACTAGCAAAATAAGAACATGACAAATAAGAACATATTCCATGTATTAGTAGTGTTAAAAACAGGAACATGTTCAAACACGAATATGAGATATATGAACATAAAAAACAGGAACATATGAAAGATGAACATAAGAAACACAAACATAAAAAACAAGAATGTAAGAAAAAAAAACATGAGAAATTGGTACATATTCTATGTATTAGTGTCTGTAAGAAACAAGAACATATGTCACAGTGGCCTACAACCAACCTCCAGAATATGGTAGGTCAACACCAGTCGCCAGAACAGTAGAGAATAAGTGCCTAGCAGGTCGCCAGGCAGCCATTGTTCCTTCCGACTGGAACAATAAAAAAGAGGAACACGAGAAACAGGGACATAAAAAAACAAGAATATAAGAAATAGAAACACGAGAAATATGAAAGAAAAAAGAACAAAAGAAATAGGAACATGAGAAATTAGGACATGTTCTATGTATTAGTGCATATGAGAAACATAAATACGTTCCACGTCTTAGTAGTGTTGGAAATGGGAACATGTGTGAGAAACAAGAACATATTCAAATATGAACATGAGAAATAAGTATATAAGAAATAGGAGCATGAGAAACAGGGATATATTCCATATGTTAGTATATATGAGAAATAGAAACATGTGTTAGTAGTCTTAGAAATAAGAACATCATAAACAAGGACATGTTCCATATGTTAGTGTATGTGATAAATAGGAACACGAGAAAGAGCAACATAAGAAATAGGGACATGTTTCATGTGTTAGTGTATGTGAGAAACAAGAATATGAGAAATATGGACATGTTCCATATGTTAATGTGAAACAGGAACATGCATGAAAAGAGAACCATGTATTAGTTTGAAACAGGAACATGTAAATAGAATCTTGAAAATAAGATCATATGTTAGTGTGAAACAAAAATATGCATGAAAACATGACCATGTATTAGTGTGAAACAAAAACATGTAAACAGAAGCATGAAAACAAGATTATATGTCAGTGTGAAATAGGAACATATGGTATATAAACAGGAACATGTTCCATGTGTTAGTATAAAATAGGAACATGCATGATAATAGGACTATATATTAGTGTAAACTAGGAACATGTAGTATGTAAAGAAGACTATGTTACATCTGTTAGTATAAAACAGGAACATGAAAATGAAATCATGGTGTGTAAAATAAATAAATCTTCGAAAGCCTAGTAGAAAAGCCGCCAGTCTCCAACTGGAGGTGGTCGTCAATCGGGCTGTAATAGTGAAATCTCTTTTTTTTTTTAAAAAAAGAGGGGCAAAATAGTAATATTTTAGTATTTCAAGGGTAAAAATGCCTTAATAGATTTAAAACTCTAAAAAATCTGGAGTTAGACTTAAGGCTACATGACTTTTTTAAAAAATGGACTTGAGCCAAAAGCCCTTAATAATTATAGCAGTAAAGTGTGAATAATATGAGGTGACTAAAGAAGGAAATAATGTAGCAGTATACATAGTAAATCCCTACAGTGATGTCTAGGTATTCTTTTCACACCTTCTCACTTTCCATTGAGAGGACATTCACCTGTTTTGTGGTTATTATTTTTTATTCACTTCATATCTTCATTTTTAACTACCTATAGTATGAGTCTCTCTTGCTTTAAGCATTTGATAACCAAGTCCTTGGAGAAAGATTCCTGTTTTTCATAAAAACGTGGTAAATTTTTGAGGATTCCTACCAATGGTCAATTTTTGAGGATTGTTAAGTCTGACCTTCCTTCATAGGATAAGGAAATCCTCATATTTGTGGATTTGAGCACCGAAGTCAATTTTTCACACCTATAAACATCAAGAAGCGCCAACTAATATCAATGTGAAATCCACAAATATATAACTCTTTGAGGAGGAATCCATGTTCCAAGGGCACAGAGGAATTCTCAAATCTACAAATTATTCATAGATTCCTCGCTTATTACCAAACATGCTATACATATTATATGTAAATCAGCAAGCCCTCATAATCTGTTACCAAAACCCTAGGCCTCACTTTCTCGGAATTAGGTATACAATGTCCAAAAGATGTAAGAAATCATGAGGCTCATCATGGCCCACGTCAGATTAAGCATCAACCTCATGTAAAGAGGGCTAGTTTCCCACTCAGGTGGTGGCTAAGAATCCAATCTTAGTTGGAGACGTAAAGCATCCAACTCAACTGAATGGTCAACTTCAAACTCCTCCGGATTGATTTTCATAGCAATTTGGGATTCCTTCATCAAATGATCCAACTATTCGCAGCATTCACAGGCAGCTCTCAGCCACCAATGGCAATCCGCAAAGGCATTGTAAAGGACTATTAAGTGGACACATATATACCTTGTACATAAGGACCAAGTAATTCCTCCCTTTGTTATATATGAAGTGGATCATTTAAACTAAATTAGGTAATCTTCTCTATCACACCGGGAAAAAAAATCTCCAAGGTAATCAACTGCCCCAGTCTCCCAGAGGTGAATATGATCCATTCACGTTGGACTCCATCCTATCCAACTGTCCAGATCAAGAGCCGCAAACCCCACATCCACATACTTAAAAGATCAAAGAGCATGCTTATGGTTGCAGATACTGTCATGGATATAGTGGTGAATGTTAAATTCTTTTCCTGAGGAGCCAAAACTTCTCATTGATTTAGTCAAACCCCACTTTGTTCTTACTGTGGGATCTTCTGCCTGGCGGCTGGTGCAATGGCACTTTTAGCTAGTGGCCGATAGCCATGTTCTTCCATAAACATAGCTGTCCATAGCCTTTAAAAGTAAAAGGCCAAAAGCATGCGACTGGGCCAGTATCTAAAGCTAAAGAGTTATTTTATAAAAGTTGTCTGTTGTGGTGCCTAAAAGTCTCAAAGGCCCTGCAGTATTTGTTTGAATTTTTTATCAAAAGATTATAAAAAGAAGAGGATTTTAAGGAAAAAAAAGCCTAAATGTTTGCTAAATATGATTAGACTTAAATTATTTATGTTTACTAATCGGGTCTCCTGAGCTTAAATTTGTGCAAAAAAATATTGTATGTAGGTGTCACTCAACCCAATATATGTATAATTAAAAAAAACTTAAGAGTAATTTCATCGTCACTCCCTTCTTCGTCCTTTCTCCTCTCTTCTTCTTCCTTTCTTAACTACAAACTTAGTTTTTTTTTTTTTTCGTATGTGAGGTTGAGTGATGCTAGCACATTTTTTTTTCATAATTCCTTTTACCTCTCTTCTTCCTCCTCTCTTTTTCTTCCTTTCTTCTTTCTTGTCTCTTCTTCTTCCTTTCTTCTCTACAAACTCTTTTTTTTCTCTTTTTTTCTTTTTTTTTTTGTATGTGGGGCTGGCATCACTCATCCCTACATACAAAAAAAATTTTGTTTTGCACAAATTCAAGTCCAAGGGACCCACTCAGTGTACATAAATAATTTAAGCCTAATCTGTTTATTGAACATTTAGAGAGTTTTTTCCTTTAAAATCCTCTACAAAGAACTTTTTGTCAAAAAGTTAAAACAGTTAATCATGGAATTTTTTTTAACAAAATTAATTGTCTATAGGTCTTACAAATTTTTAAAGAAACATAAATAAAAATTCATAAATAACTATCAAATCCTTCTCCTTTAATTGAAAATAAATCAACAAAAGATGGAAAATGAATACTCACTCAGTCATCACCCTAGTGAATCCAATCATAGAAAATAAGGATCCAATATGTATCTTCACCATAATACTTTGTTCAAGACCTGTTCTGATGCATGCAAATAAGTGAGCTCTTGAGTTTCAAATCTTGGTGATATTACCATCTTTCCTTGAAAATAAGCTGCTTAATTTATCTTCTTGGTTTGATTAGCAAAGACTAGCTATTTTACTATCTGTGATTCAGTCAAATTTGGAAATACTATTGAAATCTGGGTGCATGTTGCCTAATCATCTCGAAATTCCACTTTCTTCCAAATGGCATCTATGATCTAACTGGTCCCACACGAATACTGTGTAAGAAAGGGAATTTTTTTTTAAAAATTTTGTGCTTCCCCTTGACATGCTTTATGATAGGAACACATACAACCAAAGGTTACCTTTCTTCTTAGTGGTTTCTCCACTTCAGAAAGGTGCATGATGTGGATGTTTGGTAGGGCTATTATAATATCGAGCTAATTGTTGGTTAATTCATAAACCATTGTTGATATGAGTTCATGCTCACTATTTGTGGGGCCTATCTGGATGGGGGTCAATCAGAGGTCCTATAGAGGAGATGGAATGGCCTCATTAATTATTGTAGATTCCTATCTGCACAAACGAGTCATACAAGGTCATTCTATGTTAAGGATATTAAAGGGTTTTCAACTATATCCTTACGAGTTTTCTACCAAGAAAGATAAAACTATATGCTTATGAGTTGGATGAGTGTTAAGTTGGTGCAAAGTGTTGATTCATAAAGAGGTAGTGTGAGCCAACAGGTGGGTTTGACCATAGGTGAGGCCCACTGTACTTTTTGGAAATGTGTTATGTATATCATGATGAAACTGTATTTTAACTCAATTTGATGTTATTTTGGCACAGAAAAATGAGAGAGAGCCTACTTCTACTTGCAAGGTCCACTCACACTCACATGCCCCTACTTTATTCTCTTTGTTTCTAGGCAATAGCCCCAACTTTCTCATGCTCAAAAGTAATGCCTAGAGGTGGTTAAGGCACTTGCACTGATGGCCGTTGATCAAGTGGGGCCATTGATCAAGTGGGGCAAGTGATTATCTGAGCCTTCACCATCATACATAGGGCTGTGTTAGGGGAGATCTTTCAAACCCCTCCCATGCCCAACTGGGGCCCTAGGTGGGCCCCACAAGCACCAACGCTCTCTCAGTAGAGTGTGACTATATATATTTCCAGGGCTTATGAACTCAAATTTTAAAATGCTTGTGGGGGCCATCTGCGAGGAGAGGAGACTCACACATAAGAGGGAGAGACTTGGGCTCAATTCGTTGTCATCTTGGTCAAATATGGGGTTCCCAACCAACTACACAACCACTCATCCTTGAAAGAAACCATTCATTTAAAATCTCACATTGATAAATTGAAGTGGCTGAATCATTCTACTTTGAGTGCAAATTAGGCAGTAGCCTGGATATCTTTATTCAAAGGGTTTTAACTCCGTAAAAAAATTTTCTTGTGGAAGACAGGACTTAGGCATTCTAATTTCTCTCATAGGAACTAGCAAAATATGCCCGTACTTAGCACAGGCAATATATGATTTATAATATCAAAAATAATAAAAAATCTTAAATAATATTTAATATAAACTATATTAATGTGGTAAACATTGCAGTCAAAATTAAAACTTATAAAATAACAAAAAACAATTATTAAATTCCAAAATGGAAGCACCTTAATTTATTTTAAATGAGTTGAGTATTTTACTTTAAACATTCTTTTGAAATCAAAAGAATAAACCCATAATAAAAAAATATTAAAATTTTATAAAAATACCACAAAAATACAACATGAAAACAAAAGTCCATAGGCAATCTAATAATAAAAATAACTTAGAAAAAAAATAAACCCATGAAAATCCATTGCCTAAAAAGTAAAAAACTGAAGCTAAAGAATAAAATAAAAAAACATAAATCCATGAACACCTATCACCACGGAAACTAAAAGAACCCACCAAAACCGAAAAATAATAAAATAGAATTATGATAAAAAAAACATTAAAACAAAAAGTAAATAAAAAGAAAAAAAATTTAAGAAATGGAAGAGATATGACAAAATTGTATAGTAGAAATCATTAAAAATACAATTGTGAGAATCATTGTGTTTCACTTACTCTCGTTAATTTGAATTACATATTGAAGGGAGATTAAATAGTGTAGATTCAATTAAATCTCATCTAAAATAAAAAATCATGATGAAATTGCATGAAATAAGGGATGAAGGGTTCAAATGATAGACTCTTTAAAATAACATTACATAAGATTTTCTTACCTACAATATTAGATATATAATAAGGGTGTTCATGGGCTAGGCTAGGTTGGGCCGAGGAATGTCTATGCCCGACTTGACTTCTTAGCTTCTGGGTAAGCCCAGACTGGGCTATGACTAGCTACCCCTAGCCTGACTTGCATGAAGCATATTTAGCCCAAGCTCAGCCCAAGTTAATATTAAAAATATCTTTTTATATAAACATGCCCTTGTCTCAACTGGTTTTAGTCCTGATCCATGAACACCATTATGCCGTTACCTCAAATGGTTTGGGTCATGATCCATGAACACCATTAGATAAGAAAATCTAAAAATGGATTGATTGATTTAAGACCATGGAAGATTGGCCTCTTTAAAAGGAAACTCCTTTTTAGATTGCCTCTTTATTTAGATAACTAAAATCTCTCCTTTACGTTAAAATCTATTTAGAATTACATCAAAATTGAGCTCCAATTTTTCAATTAATTGCAAAATTGAAGTTCAATTGCAAAGTCAAATACTTTCCCCTTCTTATATTAGAATTTGAGAGACTCTTAACTTTTTTCCCTTCTATTCATGGAGAACATATATCAACTGCTAAATGACAAAAGGGTGGGCTACGTGGAAAATCAAATCAAATTTTCTCCCCATAAAAAATTCCGTGTAGACCATAAGCTTGCACCCTGGATGCGACAGGGAGATGTGATACAAGTAATTCGACCAAGCGAGGTGGTCTGCACATGGATAAACAAAAGGTGGTAGCAATTAAGGAAACTCTATTTGGTCATTAACATAAGATAATTCCTCCATATAAAATATAATAAAACAAAGCATTGATATAAACTAGTAGATTCATGCATAGACTCATTCGTTTCTGACGTTGATTAATAGAAAAATACTCTCTTAATCATTTCATCCATTTGAATATTTCCTTAGACGTTACTTCGTATTCAACTGATTCATTGAAGGCATCACTCTCAAGCATCTTTAGTGGGTGATGCAGAATCAGTTTGAACGTTGGTCTGTCGTGATTGATAGTCACAAATGAATGAGGCTCAATAAAAAAAAGAATGGTGGCCACACCCCAGATATTGAAGGATTCCCATCTAAAAAAACTTAGATCAATTTTAATGGCGATCTACGTGGGATCTAAGAAAATGAAATAAAAATAGATAAGAGAAATAGACAATATTGTGTCACTTTATAGCCCTTATTTCGGGGCAGTAGGTCCCACAATTTGTTCCCGACAAGTCTGTGATCGGCAACAAATGCTTCTTTTTGTCAAATTTACTTCTATTAATGCTATTTTTGCAAATGACTACTTCACATATTCCTTTATCTAGTATCGACCTTTGAAGGGGTTTTTTGTTTTTTTTTTTTTTCTGTAAATTGTTGACAGATGCATGCATCAATGTGTGGCTGATTATCCCATACAAATACAAATGAAGGAGAGGTCTTTGATAAGGCAAGCACCAAGATAAGTACATATTTTGTGTTTGTTCGATCAAAAGCCATCGAGTTAGACTAAAACCCCTTCCCTTTATTCAATCGCTTTCACTCCATGGTTTTGATTTACCAAAAAATAAAAACTCCATGGTTTAAAAACATCCTATCACCTTAATTTTTGATAGATTGGTGGAGAATCTAGCCTTAGTGGCCAATAGTCTCCTTCAAGCCAAATGTGAAACACGGTATCTACATTAGCTTTCGTGTTTATCTTCCACCCTTCTTTTTTCCTCAAACGTAACATATAGGAATAGCACATTAAAGGGAATTGCGTTGTTGATATTTAAAATAGAGTTTTTTTAAATACCGCTCTAAGTTTTATAGGATTTATAAATATGCCTTTGTGGATTTAGTATTTATAAATGAACCTTTGGTTTTCCATTTTAATAAATGCCAAGTTCTAAGAATAAATATTTCTAACAAAAATGGACAACCATCATAATGTTTGTATTTAATTTTTACAAAAATGATAATTTTACCCTCACACTTATTAAAGCAAAATAAAGTATATTATTATTTGTAAAAATATTATTATTTTATTTCAAGTCCCAATACCCTCTCTCTCAATAATTTTCTCATGCATTTTAAAACTTTCATCAATCAAATGGTGGGCCATATAGATAGGATAAATTAGAATTGATTATAAGTAAAGTATATGTATTGATTGTCATCACGATGGATTTAGACTTAATAAAATGGGATATAAATTAAGATGATAAGATTTATATCGGGTATATTCTCCCACCAAATGTAACTTTTAATCTTATAAGAAAAAATATATATTATGCTTTTAAAATTTGCATATATGAATAAAGGAGATAGGCAAAAGTATCATTTCATTCTAGAAAATCATGGTGGTTGAAAGCCTACTGATTTTAAGAACACAAAAGGCTTTAAAATGAAAATACAGGAGCCTATTTACAAATACTAGAACCACATGAGCTTATTTACAAATCCTATAAACCTTACGGGGTATTTATAAAAAACCTCTTAAAAAAACTACTACTAATAGTTTTATATCATGAACATCAAAGTACTCTAGTCCACTCTACATACTAATATATATTAACTTCTTTCTCTTCAAGTTAAACTATTGGAAAGAGCTGCAAGTGAAACTTTAAACTTAAAGATCAAGGGATCGATCTCTTAGCATATGCACCATACTAAAGTGCCAACAACACTCAATCATGAATATGTCGCATTTTTTTTTTGCCACTTTTCTTATAACCTATGTTAAATTGTTGCAGCTTCTAAATAGGGTCCTGGATGGTCCAGGCCTCATAAATCCAGACTGGACAGCTAGCTTTTAAATGGAGGTCCTTATTATGGGCCAATCGATTCAAAGTTTCATTTCAATACTTAGAACAACTTTTTCCTCAATGGTAAGGAGCAGTAGTTTTCATCTAACTGCCCAGGTTTCAAACTCTAGGTGTGCCAAATCTTTCCACATGTGCGGTCTCTTTTTCCACTTGTGTGGTCTTTCTTTTCATGTATATGAGCTCACTTACTACATAGGGGGGTTGTCTTTCCGTATATGTGTAGGCTCTCTCTGCAGTCTCAGCCCACTTGACCGAGGAAAAAAAAAATGAGTCAAAAAGTAAAAACTTACTCCTATCATACGTGAAAAATGAAAATGAAAACAAATTTTCATAGCTTTATATGTGAATTTGACCTTCACCAACTTTCAGTCTCCTCAGGCAGCCCTTTGAGTATAGTGATATAAAGCTCCGATGCTGACTATCAATCGTGTCTTGACCAAATTAACTAGCGTTTAGCAAAATGCTGCGTCTTTTGACAATGATTCATCATTTCTTTTACTGAGCTAATTAACAAATGTATAGTGAATGCATAGAAATCCTTTTTTATATTTTAAAACTTAGCTAAGGGGCCTAAGGCCCAAACGGAGAGCCTATACACAGGGGAAGAATGCCCACTTAAGTAGAAAAAAAAGCCCGCACCTGAGAAAAGATGTGCCCAACAAAGGTAAATACACATACCTCTTACCACTAGGGTAAGAGGGAAGTTCTTGAATGCACCGAATCTTTAATGAGAGTTTTCTGCATGTTATTCATATATGGTTTTGCTTGTGGGGCTCACCAAGATTCATGCCTATTGTGGGGATTGGAAATGGAAAGGACCAACAAGAGTCAGGCAAAAATAAGCTCCAAATTTAGCCAAATGTAGAAATCATATGATAGGAAGTATGAAGGGGATAGACTAAATGCACTTGCAGTTTGCTTCTAGGAGAAAATTTCTCAAACAAGTGAGAGTATTTTCACTGTTGAAATGAGTCAACATTGTTTATAGGGATTCTTTCTCCTCTTTAACTTTCATTTTCATTGTTCTTTGACTTCTTCATTATTTATTTATTTACTTTCTTTTTTTCTCTTCTGCTCTATCTCTTTTTTATTTTATTTTAAGTGTCAACCGGAAATTCTACTTTTGAGTCTATTTAACTTGAAACTGATTGAAACAATCCTTTTGGGTTATTTTGACTACTTGGGAAACTTAATATGAATGTCCATTCAAATTATTTTTAATGCTTCTTTGATCTTTTTTTTCTAAAAAAACAAAGATATTTTGAAATGCACATAAATGACTAAAGTAATAATCAGCATTTTTATTTTTTGACAAGCGTGCTAGCTTGATTTTTGCTATTTGAGAGATTTGATTTTGCAATTGATCTCTCCCAATTAAGTGAAGATTTGAACCTCATTTCAATGTCAAGTTTGAATCAATTTTAACTTTGAGGGAGAGATTTTAGGGATTTAAGACAAAATTTTTTATTTTAGCTATTTAAATAAAGAGGCCAATTTTAAAAGAGTTTCCTTTTAAAGAATCTAATCTTCCACAATATCTAATTAATCAATCCATATTTAGATTTTATCTAAACATGTTCATAGATTAGAACAGGCCAATTTAAAAAGCAATTTCCCTTTAAAGAGTCTAATCTTTCATGATCTTTATTCAGTCAATTTAAATTTATATTTTCTTATTTAAAGGTATTCATGAATTAGGCCAACTTGAGCCTACATCGAGCCCATCTTACTTTAGCATGGGCTTGAACCTTAAATTTGAATACTCAGGCTGGGGTTGAATTTTTTAGCTAGGCCCATTTAATAGCTGGCCTGGGCTTAGATTGAATAGTAGAGAGATGAAGCCCAGCTCAACCTGACTTTAAAAATAATCGTAATGATATGTTTTCATGAAACTATGTTTTTTTTCTTTTATTTTTGGCTTCAATTTTATATTTTTAATAGTTAGATTTTCATGGGTTTATTATTTTCTTCTAAACTATTTATATTAATGGATTGTATATAGATTTTTTTTTCATACTATATTCTTATGGTGTTTTTATAAAAATTTTATTGGCTTATTATGGATTTACGCTTTTGATTTCAAAAGAAATTTTGAAGTAAAATTCTCAACTCATTTTATATAAATTAAAGTGCTCTCATTTTGAGATTTACCAACTATTTTGTATTATTATTTTAATTGCAATTTTTACCACTTAATATAATTTTTATTAAATATTATTTAAAATTTTTATTATGTTTAAAATTATAAATTATATATTTTGTATTGCTAGTGCTTTTATAAACTGAATTTAGACATCTCAGGTTATCCATTTGTAAGAAGATCTAATCCAAACAACAATTTTAAACAGAACTATTTGATCAACCTCTCTTTTTCAACTAGATCACTATTGCATCACAGATTAACATTATTACTAACCGTCCATTTATTGATTATCACGGTTGATATGGCAGCCGCTCATCAAACGGCTTCGATTATGTGCCCAACCCCGTTACCGATCAAAAAAAAAAAAAAAAAAAGGGTGGCCAAGCCCATTAAGCTGGGGCCCACAAAGGCCTGTATGCCAGGTACAACGTATGAGTTTGCCCTCATCTTACACGTGTCGAGAGCAGACGCACACCATGACGTTCGCTTTATCCACACTCCCGTTTGCGTCACTATATACGCACGTCACGTGACTTACTATTAAGTGCTGAAGCCTTGCACGTGGCCTCCCGGCCTTTCCAAGAAGAAACTCAGAGAACAGATGATGTCTGATTAGTTTTGTGCTTAAAAATCCAAAGGTTTGCTCCAACCCGGAAAAAGGAATTCCAAGGTTTGCACAAGAGCATTCTATGGGGCCCATCTAGAAACATCTGGTTGATGAGATAACAATGTTGTGGATTAAGATTAAGGGCAATACCACTCTGATCAAATCATCTAAACTTTTTTGAAAGATGTTTTTGACAAGTTTTCAAGTGCACTTCTTTCTTGTGATTCAATCTCACATCTCAAATCTTTGTTATTGGGATTCAATTCAATGAAATATGTTGATTGAATAAATGTTGATTGATTATCAAGGTAGGTTAGGGTTTGGATTGATCATGTGCTGGCTTAGTTAAACGGAATAAGAAAGAATTTTGCTCACAAGAGTACTGGCAGAGTATTAGTGGAATGAAATCCTGTTATTTCATGTGAGAAATTAAATTTTCGTCATTGGATCTTCTTACATGGGAACATTGTATTGTGGTTAAAACTTATTTAATCAACAAGATAAAGCCTAGTAAAAATGTATTTCATACAGTCTATAAAATTTCAGCGGTTTCCTAGAAATGGTGTGCGTCCAATGGAAGAGGTGTTTCACCTCACAATTACCAAGGATCGATTCCTAATTAGGTAAAGGTTCCCATGTATTATACCATTTTTTCAACTCAGCAAAATATAAATATAGAAAGAATGAAAAGGAAGACATGTCCTTCTGTCGGCCTTTCATATTTGGGGGTCGAAGGAATGGATTTGGAAAGCATTAATGTATGGTCGCATGGGGGAATAGATTTGGAAAGCCTCAATGCATGGGCACACATCATATTTATTTATTTCTTGAGCAAAAGTGGTTAAGCAAATTTGTCTTCAAGGATACCCTTGTTAAATGATTTAAACTAGACAATTTCTTCATTTGCTAAATTAAACATATAAACATGAAAAACACCATCATTTGCGTTAAATTGAATTCATATGAATTCATGGATAAATTGTACCGATAAAAATTATTAAAGAGTTGAGACATAAAGGAAAAAAGGTAAAGATGTAAATCTATCCTTATTTTTTAAGTATTGAGTGGATGTTTGGATAAATACAACATATAATACTAATAAAATTGAATATTGTAAGATTTTATTATTGTTGAACAAAATAGTATTTTGAAAAATTCATTGCCTATATATTTGCTCCTATAGGGATGTGGAGAATAAATAAATTTTGCAATTTTTTTGTAGAAAGTCATATATTGTAGAAGACATTTTAAGTTAGCTAAATACATAATTTTTAGATAGGTAGATTCTATCATACTGTAATATCTAATATCATATAATCTTTTAAAATTTCTTGTTACCAAAAACCTCCTAAATTTAATATAACTATTCATTTTGAATCACTCTTACTAGCTAGAGGGCACGTTTATGTGGCATCATTTGCATGGAAGAGGTGTGGCAAATATAATCAGTTTCCATAGTAAAAATCTTTCATAATTCGTATGCTATTTTTTAGTAAGAAAAATCATATAAATGAGTTAAAATTCTCACGACTCCTTGAAAAAGCCTTTTTCAATGAGGGTGGTCTGAAATCTTTTTCTTAAGCAGTAGATGAAAAATTCCATGGCAAGTTTTCCTTATTGTAGGAAATGTTTACTTTGCCATTATCATGTAAATCAAATCCTAAGAAAGTAATTCACTCATACATTATTTTTTTCGATGGCTCGCTTAGTGGCTAAGATATAAAAAGTAAAGGGCTCCCACCAGGTTTCTATGGAAGTGGGCGCCTTACCTACATGGCCAGCCATCTATTCTCAACCCATACATTATTTTGTTTGGTAGGAAATAAATACCTAGGTGTATTAGGATGTGGGTTATATTAGGATGTAGACTTGAATTCACCATCTCCAATAAGATTGCAAATGAGTAGGTTCTTGTTCGTGTCCATAGCGGACTTGAAACCAAAACCATTAATAAGAGAATTAGCCTAGAATTGGAACTGGTTTGCAAGCAATTTTCTGGATTTGAAATCAAAATAGTTAATGAGAGGATGGATCCAGACCGGGAACCGTATATGAAGAGGGTTCGGATTTTGATATGTGTAGAAAACGCTTTGGAGAAAAATATTTTTTTCAAAAAATGGGATAATATGTAGGGGTCTCGAGTTTATAGGTTGAAACCAAGATAGAACTAAATCTAAAACCATTTAAATTACGGGTCCAAAAAATTTATTTATTTATCGAGACCTAAAGAAAGATCCAAATCCAATTATTAACGGGCTAAGTCTTCCCATAATTGGAGAACGGAGGACGGGTTTACAACCCTATAATCTCCACCGGGACTTATATCCTTCCCTCCTTACAAGAACTGTGGTGGGTGCTCCAGGCGCTTTTACGGTACGTTTCACCAATTGAAACGAGGTAATCTCACAATTCGATCTTTCTTTTCTGTAAGCTTTGATGTTTTAAAAATGTGTCTCTGAACGAAACGGGCCTAACCTCATTACCTCTCTCTCTTCATTTTCTTCCTCAAAGCCCTCACAACTCAAAACCAGCGCTTCTGTCACCAAGGGTGCGTCTCTCTATCTCCCTCTCTCTAGTCCATATTCTTGTTCTTGGGTGGGGATGGATGAATGGTTTTGTAGATTAGTTTGGATTGATTTTTCTCCATTTCTTGATGGGTACTTGAGCTTTCTCTTTTATTGGATACTGGGTGCCTCCAAGATCATTTTTTTTTTCCATCTTCTTCCTTCTTTTTCTCTTGGTGGGTATTTGAGATTGTGTTTTCTAGCCATAGTGGTTGCATGTACAATCAGTAAAAGTTTGTTTGGTGACCTCTCTTTTATTGGGTACTTGAGCATTTGATGTATTAGATTAGTGGGTGCTTGTAAAACTCATTAATTTTGATGATTGGGTGATCTTTTTAGATGTCACCAATGATATCCATCCTTCCAAAACCGAATTCCGGCACTGAAAAGTCAGTAATGTTAGATGGTTTTTGCTCTGATTTTGGCCGGATCCTTGCAGTTATTTAGTATCCTAGGAAAGCTATTCTTTCTTCCTTTTGAGACCCTGATTTTAGATTGCTGTTTGGCTAACTTTCCTCTGTTTAGCCCAAGTGGGTGATTAACTGAAATTTGCTAGTTTTCCATTGACAGTGACAAGTTATAATTGGAATTTGAAAGTCCATTCCATTTCCTGAGGAGCCTGATTGTGTCTGGACACTGACCTGATATGGGAAATGATCCTGGGCTGGAGTTGGAACCATACTGACTTCAGTTTACTGGCTGTTTTAACCCACGTGGGTCTCACCTTTTCGAGTTTTAACTTGCTCAGACAGCCCACTGCATTATTTTGTTGTTGCTGACCCACATTTAATGCTAATCAGAGTGATATTTAATTACATATTCCACACATGATCAATCTAACGGTGCATCATTTGCTCAAATAGCACACTGCGTTATGTACGGTTACTGATGCAAACTTAATGCTAATCAAAGTGATTTTTACTTATGTATTGTACGCATGATCAATCTAATAGTGTATATTACCCTAGCTGGAGTGAAGCTCGGACCATCTCCTATAGAATTGGATTAATCTAGGGACCTGTTTGTTTGTGAGAATTCCTGACAGAAACTCTGACTGTCGAGCATTTCTGGAATTCCTATTAGGAATTCATTGTTTGAAAAGAGGGATGGATGGGTTTTCGTGAAACCCTAGATGTCCAAATCCCTGAAAATCTGGATTTCTGAATTCTAGGGTGCATCAAGGCATTTGAGAATCTGGATGTTTGAGAGATCTCTTCTTGGTTTTCTGACTAATCCATTCATCTTCAATGGTCATACATAGTTTTGGATTTCAACGTATGGCAACTAGTAACAACATTTTTCCCATACTCCTTCACCTCCCGACTCCCGTAACTGTTTTCATCATCTTCTCCTTTTTTTCCCTTTTTTTTTCATGTTTATTTTCTTTGGTAGTTTTTTTTTTTTTTTTTTGTGGCATGACAGTGGACAGCCAGAAATGTTTACACAGCTGGATTTTCTTTGGTTCTGAATTGGGTTCTATTTGGATTTTCCTTCATTTCTGTTGAACAGTTTTCATTTGGTTTTGTTTTATTTCATCTCCTCGGTTGGTTTTCTTTTGATGATTTTAACGAGCACACCTTCTCTCCATCTGTCCATATTGTGTAGCCATTTAATCTCTACCATTTTTCTCTTTTTCCTGCAATGAGCATAGAGAAAAGGATGGGTGGGTTTTGCATTTCATGGACAATAAATCTCATTTGTTCTTCTTCTATTTTGAATCTGTGAATGTGTTTTCTACCAAAAACTACATGATCTGGATGTCGGTTTTTTGTTTTCTCATATGAGCTTACGTGGGTTTCCTTTAATTCATGCATTTTGGTATCAGTTTCCTACTTTTGATTGGGTTTGTTTGTGAGTTTGTTTTCATTTGAATGAAACTTTTTTATGGGTTCATTTCCTTGTTATGATGAATCGGAGTATAATATTGAACTAGTAAGCGATAAATGGAATTATGAATGTCGGTCATCCAGTTGCTCCTAGACTTAAAAGAATGCCATTCATATGCAAATCGATATTCAAGTCGTATTTAAAGAAATCATTTAATTGATCATATGCTACTTCCTTTTAGAAACCATCCGTATTATTATTATTATTGTTCCCTTTCAATTGACTTTCCGGATTCTAGCTGCCATGATTTGGAAAATGTTTTCTATGACTTACCTTTTTTTTTTCGTTTAACTACACTAGGAGTTGTAGTGAGAATATGATTCGAACTGTAGGCATCAGTTAACACAAATTCAACCAAAATTAAACTTTCTTTTTCAGCAAAACTTCCAAGAGCAGGTTGGTAGAGTTCTATGTAATACTTCTTTGACCCCTGTAAACCAGGTGGGTTTCCACATGAGGAAAGTTACAAAGGGAAATCTGACCAAATTAAGGAAAAAATAATGACTGCGTTTTAGCCCCCACCATTCTAAAAGTAAGATACTGGTCATGTAATTTGGTCCCCCTCCACAACTTCTAGATTATTTCTTATTTTCTCATATAATCTTATTAGCAATTTGACTCCATTAATGTTGACCTGGTGGAGAATGACCCTTATGCACATTGATGTTTATTGTTATGTTCTCCGAGAGCTGGTAGTCACCAATAAACATGTCCTTAATTCACATTCATAGTTCTCATGCTCATATTTCTTGATGGACACAATTCAAAGGGTTATGGACATTTTGCTTCGTCCAAATTAATTGAGTGAATGTCTTGCAAGGCAAGCAATATAATTTTTTTAGTAGATACAAGCACAAAGGTTGATTACATATTATTGACCTTCCAAGTCCTCACGAACCAACATTTGGCCCTTTGGATGCTTTCGAATCTTGTAATTGTCTTTTTTTTGAAAATTTTGCTCCATTCTTTTATGGCAAATATCATGTTTATGTTGCATGTGAGGAATAAAACACCTTGGATATGTGTATGAGGATGTGCATATTGGTGTTGGTGTTGGTGTTGTTCGTTTGACATTTTGACTGTTGCGATCTATTTGATGGGCTTGTGATCTAATGTGTAACTTTCCTTCTCTTATGTGATTTTGAGCATTGTGAGCATTCTGCATTATGCATATAGTTTAACTACCAGGATTATGCCCATTGTTTAAGCCCATCATAATTCATATACTACTGCAATATCATCTTTTTCAGGATTATGCCCATTGCTTAAGCCCATCACAATTCATATACTACTGCAATATCATCTTTAGTATTAAATACCCAGTCTGCCATGATGGGATATGCATACATGAGACATCCACCTTCTAAACTATACAATATAATGGCTTTCCAAACAAAGTACGATTTTTTTAATCAGGCCTTGTTTCTCCAACGGTGCAGTGGTCTTATTTCTAAAAAAAAAAAAAAAAAAAAAGGAAACCTACATCACACAGTTATATTCATTCCTTGTCATTGCTTTACTTTTGAATCATTCTAAGGGCCCATTTCTTTACAAGCATTTCTGACTAGAATTCCTAGTTTTGGTAATTCGTGACATGATGCAACAGCCTGTGCCCTTAGCATTTCCATATGCCTTGTTTCATTCCAAATTTCCGACCCATTTTTAAAGTTGAAAGGCTTTTAGAATTCTCAGAATTCCAACCCCTTCAGCATTTCAAACTACTACGATGGCTAGGAGGAATTTGGAATTCCAGTGTGGGACAGCATTTGGAATTAGAGACATGGAAGGACTCTGATTTGGAGTTTCTCAACGGTGGCCACGCTAGTAACTATGGAGCCCAAATAACTGACATGGACTACACTAGAGGATAATTGCAGTTACAAAGAATGCTTATATTAGTTTATCATCATCATCATCAGAGCCTTGTCCCAAATATGTTGGGGTTGGTCACATGAATTTTGTCTATCCATTCCAATATTAGTATAGTTCTTGTTATAAAAAATATTAATATAGTTCTTATACAGAATCCCTCCGAGTTATCAAATAGATAATTTCTAGAATTCAGGCTGGACTGAATTCTCAGGCATGAAATTCCATGATAAATCAAATAGGAATTAGAATTCAGGACTGTAGCAGCATTCCTAATTTTCCAAATTCCTGCAGACATGAATTCTCCAAATTCCTACAACAAAACAGTCCGTACGGCAAGAGAGTAAGCATGAATTTTTCAGATTACCTATATGTTATCAAATGGTTAGAATACTAAGAGCTTTCCAACTTTCAAGGAGGGCGATGGCCCCCTCCTGCCCCCTGGCCCCTCTCTGTTCTAATGTAGGCCCACATATGTAAACCCATATGACTTGCTGTCATTGGCACCATACCGATGGCCCACAGGATAATGTCTCATTGAATATTCCAGCATCTTTCAGTAATTATGGTTTCTATACCAATTGTCACAAATGTTCTTTCATATTTCCTGACAATTGATTCTTTTAACTTGCTTGCATTCAACGCAAGACAAATCCTTGTCAGTCAACAATAGTTGTTTGTTTTATGTTACTTTCCAATTTTCTTATATCATTGCTTTCACTGATCATTCTCCTGTTGCTTATATTGCTTCACAGGAGTATTTAATGGCATTTGTTTCCCAAGCAACACAATCATGCTACACTCGTTCTGAGATATCACGATATAAATATGAGCAGAATGTTGCTTCTGCTACCACAGGCAATTTAGAATGTTGTTCTATTTTGAGGGTTAAATCATCCAAGTTAAACAGTAGGCAGACGGGCTTCTCCTCTCTGTCCTGGAATACCATAAAAACACCATGGGAATCACATTCCAATCTAGGATGCAAACGGGGGCTTCAAATGGTTGTCTTTGCAAGTCCTCCTACGGAGGATGCTGTAATTGCGGCTGAACCATTAACAAAGGAGGATCTTGTAGGATATCTGGCCTCTGGATGCAAGCCTAAGGAGAAGTGGAGGTACTGCTGCTACTAAGTTTTCCGATTTTGTTGTTCTTGGTTCGTCATTCATTATTTATTGAAACTTTATTTTTATCTATGAGATGCTTCACTTTGTTTACCACCTGAATCCACATATTCTAGGGTCCATGGAATTCATGAATTATTCTCCTTCAATGTTTTGATGTAGTTTACATTTGGTTTTTGTGACTTAATGTTGTACCATTCAGGTAACTCCATGGTTTCAAAGCACAGCTGGTATCTTCTGATGGTTTTCTCCCTAGAAGAAAAAACCATTTCCAATGAGCCTCCTACCACCCAAAGCATTCCGAACAACACCAACAATCTGGTCCACACATTCCTTTTATATTTTCAATGCACAAAGAGATTGTAGATGGACTCATTTAGTCATTTTCCATCTTGAACAACAAAAAATGGAAGAATTTGCCGTTGCAGTGCCACTTCTGTCATTGATGTTTGACACATGATTTATACTCAGTAATGCATTCACAATTACATACAATAAATTATTTCCACTTTGGATTCTGTTCCATTTTGGAAATTTGTATAGCAGGAGTCTCCTTACTCCTTAATATCCTTGATGCAGGCCTGACCATGGGTTGGCCCACCCATTGAGCTCAATCCATAAGCCCAACATGATTATCTTCTTAATTAAGAATTTAGGCTATTTGTGAGTCTTATTTAAGTATTTTATTTATTTAGAAGTCTTTAAATTAGTAGTTTATTTGATTAGAGATTTAGTTTCCACTTTTAATTCGGTTACTTTAATTATTAGGAAAGTCTTAGTTGCTAAGAGTGATGTTAATCCTCTATATATAGAGGACAGGCTTCAATTGTAATGACAATGCTTTATTCAATTCAATTAAGATTTCAAAGATTTCTCTCATTATGGTTTCTACAGTGAGTATTGTTGTGCCGTCAGGCTGGAATCCATCGCTGGATTCGATCAATCCCTCGGGAGATTGATCTACACTTCGATCGGCGGTCCGGGGTTGTGCCTTTTCCCCAACTACACCTGCCATTTTATCTTACTATTCCATATTGAATGACCATGAGGGGAACTCTTAGAGTCTCAATCTCCTACAATGGGAATGATTATTTCTTGATATACAGGTTATTATTATCATGAGACGGGTGCTTATCGTCAGAACCATGAGTCGCCTTGTTGTCTATCAAGCAAAAAGATATTACTTGCATTAGCACCTTAAGACCATGTTTGGATGATTAAACTCCGCCTTGTGTGTATTGATGAAAACCATGTTACTGATACCATCTCAGTATGCAACCACGGAAAGATCAAAGTATGAGTATTTGTTTTATGAGGTTCAGAGCATATAGGGATCCTGAATTTACAAATGGCATTATCTATTGTTTAGCATACCTCCAAAGTGGAACATTTATTTCAAATTCATGAATGTTTTGGCCTCATACTTCCCCTTCTTGTTACTCTTTAACTTGTACGTCTACAAGGCTTCTGTATGAATTAAGAATGTATTTCAACTAAAGGGGCCTTTATATAATACAATTAGACGTACTTTATTGTACAGGCAGAATGTTGGGTAATGAAGAAATGAGAAGAGTCGAAGTAAATGTGACTAAGATGCTCATGTAGCATAGATGTATTGGGTTACAATAGAAGATAGAATTAGGAATCGATAAATAAGGTGAAACTTTCATATGCTTGTGATAATAGACGAAATCAAGGAACATCATCTTAGATGGTTTGGGCTCACAATAAATGACTATAATATGGGCTCATAATAAAGGACCATGACCGTAAACAAACTCATTATGATTTATTGAAGGGTATTAATTGCCAAGAATTAGGAGAATGGGGAGACCACCAAAACCCGAATTGAAGTGGTGGGGAAAGACACACTAGAATGTGGAGTACAAAGAGCATGGCTTCAAATAGGCCAAGTGGAAAAGTAAAACTCACAAAGGTGATCGTAAATAGATAAGGTGAAGCTATGGTCATGGTGAAATTGATGATCTTCTGATTAAGAAGTGATTAATCTGAGGTTTGTTCATCAGATAAAGCTTCTTATGGATGGTCTATGGTAGGACATTAGCATTTTTTTTTCTGAAAGTATTTCAACACTTCCTATAGTCATTTCATTTTTTGTCTCTCTGTGATAGTATAATTTCTGCTTAATGCACATTATGTAGAGAGTTTACTAGATTATAGGATGCTTTTCAGGTAGTTTTTTTAGGTATGCATGGGTAGGATTTTAGTAATTCCATTTGGAATGTAGCTCTATTTTTTTCTCTGCCTCTGAAATGTTGTTTCGTATGTGTCACTAGTTTGTATCTAAATTACTCATTAACTTAAGCACATGTGTGCACACACAGACAACACAGGGAAGGAGGGAGGGAGGAAGAGATGATAGCGATGATGATGATGACAACGATGCAATAATGCATATTGATATCACTGTTCTTCCCCATGGTAGATGAATAATGATTTAAGATGGTGTGCGTCGTTCTCTTTTTTTTTTTTTTTTTTTTTTGCAGTTTTGTTGTAAAACTTTCATGGTGCCCCAGATTGATCAAATAAGGATAAGATGGTGTTGGTGATGTAAGATCACTTAGTTTAGAATGGTTAGTCACTCAGTTTTAACCATTCTTTTAAGTATTCAGCTAGTAAATGCTATTATTTGTTCTCTTCCTTAGCATGGTGCACATTCCATGAGACTTTTGTCATGAAAACCTTTGCGCATCCTCTTGACGTAGAATCTCTTTCAAGAAGGTTTGTCTAATCAAATTATGCCTTTGGACTTGTAGCGGATGACAAGCACTTACCTTATGAAAATAAGCAATAGGGGCTAGTAATTCACAGTAAAAGTTATATAAACCTTCAGGCTTTCATGGACCTCCATATCAATACTTAGGCTAAGGGACCCTAATGCAGGCCCTTGGGTTAGGGCTTGTGGGAAGTGCCGAAGTACGCATCCAAGGACACTTCAACTTGTCTCCACAGAGACTTCGACATGAGGACACACCTCTCCAGAGATAAAACCCACAATTTATTCAATAACCAAGTCTGAGAAATAAAGTTCTATGATGCAATATAAATAGGAAAAGCAAAGTTAGGGCCTAAGAAACCTAATCTAATAATAGAAACTAATCTAATTACAATTTAAGTAGAAATCTACTAATTAAAATAAAAATAATTCTAAGCCATCTCAATTAGGGACCACTTGTGGGCCCGTTCTGAATCATACCCCCTAGGTTGAAAGAAGAGTTCGTCTTTGAACTGGAGCCTTCTTTAGTTTGCCTCCATGTTTATAAACATGGTGGGCATGAAGCACTTCCCTTGTAGCATTTGTTTTTCATCTCTTCTTCGGCGATTCTGGTTTCTTTAGATAGAGTGTGACTTGTTTTCCCCCACTCATGAATGTGTTTGTTGTCGCGCATGCCATGAATGCCATTTTTGTCATCCATCCATGGACGACCTCGTAAGATATCACTACTAACCAAAGGTAATTCATCACACCAAATGGTATCTATATAATCATCACTAGCGGCAAAAGTAACTTTGCAAGTATGTCGAATGTTGAATGTGCTCTTGGTCACCTATCATTGGTCATTTGATGAAATAGGGGCGATTATGCTTGTAAACCTTCAACTTCAGGTGATCAACAAGAGCTTGAGAGATAATGTTTTCACTACTTCCGCCATCAACTACAACTATGCAAGTCTGCCCATGTACTGTACCTATTGAAAGAAAATATTTTTCCACAACCATTTCTTTTTAACAGTCGGTGAAGCCTCTTTGATTACCATGAGAGTTTCAAGACCCTCCAAGGGACCTACTACCTCCAATTCCTCACTTTCATTACTCTTAGATTCATTTGGGGTATCTGTCACTTCACCTTCCCTCTCAATGAGGTGTATGCGTTTTTGACATTTCATTGTGCGATGCCCTGGTTGTTTACAATGAAAGTAGGTGATCCTATTTGGATCCTCTGCATATTTTGACCCTCTGTTTTGTTGAAAACTTTTTTTGAAAATCCACTTGGTTTAGAATCTTGCAATGATGAATTCTTTTGTGAAGTTCATATAGATGTACTACATTTTCAAACTTGATAATTTGAAATATGCACGGCCTTGATGGCATGTTGGATGATTTCATCTACATTATCAAAATTCTTGAAGGCAAGGATACGTTGTATTTCAATTTGAAGCCCCTTAAAATATTTGTTAACTAATACATCATCATCTTCATTCGAACCACAGCGAGCTTGCATTATCAAGAATTCTTCTGAATGCTCAACAACTGTCGTGGATCCTTGTTTCAGGTCTTGAAAGCTTGAATGCAAATCTCTTGAATAATTAATGGGAAGGAATTTTTGCTTCAAAATATTTTTCATCTCAATCAATGTCTCAATAGGGTCTATGTTTTGATTCCTCATTTTCTTTTTCAATTCAACCCATCATATTGCAGCATAGTTGCAAATCTAGTTGCAACTAGTGTGACTTTATGCTGCTCAGTCATTAGCTTTAAGTGCAAAAATATTCTCCACACACTAACCGATCCACGGATTCAGCTGGATTCAATTTTCCAACATGTTTGGAAGTTACGATTTTAATTCCTAAATCTCAATCAACATTATTGATTGGGTGATCTCGTGGATTTCGAATATTTTCTCCATCAACTCTATGATTACCCACTCGCCCACTCATTGATTATTTTTCAAATTAGCTAATTTGGTTTCCATTCTTTCTAGAGTGGTTTGTGTTTGAGTAACCGTTGTAGATAAGGCTGCAATGATGCTAGTTATTTCTTCCATGGAAGAAGACGAATATATAACTTCTACTTGCTTCTTAGGAGACATTTTTTTTTTCTAATGCAAATTAACAAGTGATTGACTTGATTTGTAGAGCGGCTCTCCAAGAACGTGGTGGTGAAAATGGATCTCAAATCTGGGTTCATATGGCTCAGAAATCGCCAAAACAAATCTTGGCTTTTGATCTGGCCATCTCCCATGGTTGACCAAGTCTTAGCTGACAGATCTGCTTTTTTAGGCTGCTGCTTAAATGGGTCGGATCCACCTAAATTGATTTGACCTGGACCTGAACTCACATCTATGAGGGCTTCACGTGGCATGTGTCGAGAATGGACATGCGATGGTCCACTGTCTCTCTGCTTGCTTCTACTCAATGCTAAAGAAGAAAAAGAGAATATCTTTCTTCTCTGTCTTGGGTTTTGCTGATGAGAGGAGAGAATAAGAGAGGGAATAACGACCGCCACCTATGTTGCTACAACAAGAGAAGACATGGGACCCTTGCGCTTCAATGATGGGGGAGGGAGGATGGTGGGAGGTGAGAGGCAATAGATTGAATAGTGGTAATCATGCTGACAATCGTAAGGATCATTCGGCTCTTATACCAATTGATGTAGGCCTTAGGGTTAGGGCTTACGAGAAGTGCCGAAGCACGTGTCTAAGGACACTTAAACTTTTCCCCACAGAGACTTCAACATGAGGACACACCTCTCCAGGGAACCCACAATTTTATTCAAGAACCAAGTTTGAGAAATAGAGTTCTACCATGCAGTATAAATTGGAAATGGAAACTACCCTAATTACAATTCAATTAGAAATCTACTAATTACAATAAAAATAATTCTAAGCCATCTTGATTAGGGACCCCTTGTGGGCCCATTCTGCATCAGACCCTCACATTAGTCTTAACAATTATCAACCAAAATGAACCAGCATGAAATAACCCAAAAATGATCTCAACAAGTCAACCATAGGGCTTGCTAGGAAGAAATAGATGGCAATAATAACCTTGGAGGGATTTGAGTTTCCTGAATGTAGTGATCAATCTTTGTCAGCCTCAAGAAAATATATTACCAATCGTGGAAATCAATGAGGAAATACTGCAACCATGGATGGCTTAAGATGAAGGTGATGGAATAGATCAAGGGGCGTCATGTCTGCCTTTGGAGGGATGCAAAGGGATTAAAGGGACTCTCACCCTGATACTTGCGCAGATTAAGAGAAGGCAAACCTTTAATGTGGAAACAACATTTATTTACGCATAAATCTCAGATTCTTGAAAGATGATATGACTGATGACCTTACAGTGTATTTATTCTATTTTCTCAAGTATAATAACCAAAATCTAATCCTTGCCCATGAAATCATGGAGATGTATAAAACTATTGGTAGTCCTGGGTCTTCTGCAGTTTTTAATTGTTATTTTAGAAATTGACTGTGTTTAACTAAGAAATGTAGGCATCGATATTTTTTTATTTTTTATATATGTATTTCTTCTCAGCAATCAATATTGTTAACATGCATTTTTTTCTCATTATTATGATCATTGATGTTTTTTTTACTATTTTTTCTGCATTGTTTTTTAGCTGGACATATCTATGTTTGATTATGAGGGTCCATGAGGAGTGATTTCTGTAGTATAATTTGTGCTCTTGGATCTTTACCATATATAATGTTTCCTTGACAGGATAGGTACTGAACATGAGAAGTTTGGTTTTGAATTTGAAACTTTACATCCAGTGAAATATGAACAAATTGCACACTTGCTTAATGGTCTTGCTGAAAGGTTTGACTGGGATAAAATAATGGAAGGGGATCACATTATCGGACTAAAACAGGTGGAAGCATCAAACCTTTTATGTTAACATAACAAGCTAATTTGTTTCCTTTCTCCTATCATTTTGGTTTTGTATTTTTATGATTCAAGCTCCAATAGTAATTTGTAGTTAAAGAGAATGCACCAGTTGCATCTTCTCCTAATACAAAATTTTTTATCTGTCCTGCAGAATCAATTTAGCACTATTTCTTCTTTTTTGACCATGCATATTATAATTTATAAATGTTTACATATATGAATGATCTATGCACACTATATAACTTAAAGTTAAAACCATTATTGTTTGTCCTGGACTGTAGTTCAGCTGGTTAGGGACACCAACAGCCAGCTATAGAGGGCAAGAGTGCTTAAATTCAAGTCTCAATAAAAATAAAAAAGAAAAAAACTTATTATTAGTTTTTTTTTTGGGTGGCCATAATCTGTTGAATATATGATTCCTCTTTCTTATGTTTTAGATTATTTATTCTGTTTGGTCAATTTTTTCACCAGATGAACTTGGTGTCATGATTAAGCAGGGGAAGCAGAGTGTATCATTAGAGCCCGGTGGCCAATTTGAGCTTAGTGGTGCACCCCTTGAAACACTGCACCAAACATGTGCTGAAGTTAATTCACATCTTTATCAGGTCCGGACAATTTGCTTTATTTTTACTGGAAACCTTTATGATTGTTTTCCTGGTATAGCCTATTGTGTTAGCTATTCTTAGGTTTTAAGTCTTCTGACCTGTGCAGGGTGCTGCTTTCTATTTTCACTTTTATTACTACTGAAATCTTAGGATTCATAAAATGGGGGCTTCTATCAGAGGGGGCATTCAATGGGTGGATAGTGAGGGGTCAAAGGTGAAGTAGAGGGAACCGTCACATTCCTAATATGGTTTTTTGTTTCCACTGGGGTAAGGGTGGGCATTCATTTCCTACTGGAGTGGAGATATTGACTCTCCCTTGTAAATCTCCAGTTCACCACCGTTGATCTTCAACTCTTAGCCTAGGTCTGTTTACTGTAAAATACTAGGTATTCATTACAAACTAGTCAATTTCAGTATGAAACCATATGAAATTCTATCATCTAAGAATGTGAGAATGAGTAATTATTTGTTCATCTGTTACTTTGTCTCATAAAGCTAAGAAAATTTCTTTGATTAATTATTTGTTTGTTTGTTACTGGTCTCATAAAGCTTAGAAAATTCTATTACTGGTTTCATAAAGCTAAAGAAATTTTCTTTCTTTCTTTCTTTCTTTTTTTTTTTTTCACATGATGTCAAATGAGAAGCACATTCTCAAATCTCCTTGTTTTGGAGTTTTAATGTCCTTTCAGAAAGATGAATGAGCAGAGTCTTAAAATATGCCACTTTGTAAATTGGGCTCTCGATAAGAATTTGTTTCTTTGTGGAAAATATATTATAATATCTGATCCAATATGATTTGACAGGTCAAAGCTGTAGCGGAGGAAATTGGAATTGGATTTTTGGGAATTGGTTTTCAGCCTAAGTGGGGCTTGAAAGATATTCCAATAATGCCCAAGGTATTCATTTTTTTCCATTTAAAAACTTCTCTTCTTTTTCTTTTTACATTATTAAAGAGAGTTTCTCCTCTTTTTTTTTTTTTAGGGTTGGGGTGGGGGGTTGCATTTGAGTGTGAGACATAGAATTCACTCATATATGAACCCAACATGAGCTGTTGTGCATGATGGTCCTATAGGCAACATAATTTTATATACACAACATGTTATGCAACTGATTTTTGAAATACCTATGATTAGGAGTGTTGACTATTTTCGGTGTCATCACAAGTAGTCAGAACATGAACAAACTAACTAAGCTAAGCTTCTTGCATTTAATTTCTTTTTTCTTTTCTTTTCACTTTTTTTTTTTATCTTTTTCATATCTGTCCCTATGTGAATTATAGGCTACTTGGTTGCTTCTCTCTCTCTTTCTCTCTCTCTCTCTCTCTATATTTATATATATTTTATATCACTTATCATGTTGAAGTTTCTACGTAATTTTTCCTCTTTTTTTTTTTTGAGAGACTTATTTGCATTTCTAAAATGATTACTCGTTAAAATCATGATGTATGGATATTTCTTGTGGTGAATAAACCTGAACTTTGATTGAAAGTAGAAACAAAAACAAAATATGGTATGAAAACAGAAACAAGTAATGGACATCATTTTTTTTCCTTTACCTTTTTTTTTTTTTTTTGGAAATGGTAATGGACACCATACTTTAATTGAATGAAAACTATATGCTACAAATATGCATACTTTATGATTACATGAATGATGCACATTTTTCCCAATCCAAAAATCCTGTGTGCATGCCATTTGGTTGATATCTTAAATAGTTCTTAGAACATATAAAATCTTCTTTTTTTAATCAGTCTCTTTTGTTTAGGGTCGCTTCTTTAGTCCCTCATTAACAAATATTTTTCACAGGGAAGGTACAAAATAATGAGAAACTACATGCCCAAAGTGGGATCTTTAGGGCTTGACATGATGTTCCGGACATGTACTGTTCAGGTAAGTTTTGATTCTGAAACTTAAAAAGTAAGAGATAATATTCTTTCATTTTTTAAGGTTTTCATTTTTTAAGGTTGTGCAAATCATATTTTTATGTTTGGAATTGTATTCTGGTTGTTGATGCCTGTAGCAGTAACAGTCAACCAGAATATACAGTAGGATAACTGATACATTGAAACTTTTGCTTTGGGCAGGTTAATCTAGATTTCAGTTCCGAAGTGGACATGATAAAGAAGTTCCGAGCTGGACTTTCTTTGCAGCCGGTGAGAAAATATTGTCCAGCAGTTCATTCTTTTCTGATTTTTTTTTAAGTTTTTTCTCTTCTGATAACATGTGGGACATGAAACAGATTGCAACAGCACTATTTGCAAATTCACCTTTCACTGAAGGGAAACCAAATGGTTATCTCAGTATGAGAAGGTTTCTTTCGACTGTCTTATCTCCCCTTTTCTACCTTTATTACAATTTGGCTATTTGGAAGTGCTTATTTTAATTTCTGTATTATCTGCTGTAGTCATATCTGGACAGATACTGATAACAATCGCACTGGCATGCTTCCTTTTGTTTTCGATGACTCATTTGGGTAAGCTCTAGCTTTCTGTTTCATGGTGTTTTCTCTCTATGAATCCTCAAATTAAAAAAAGAAACCTGACAACAATAAAAAAAAAAAATCTTCAAAAGCTTTTGTCTCCATTTTTCTGCCACTTAATTCCTAGTTCATGAAAAGCAAGGAAGGACTTTGTTATGATTCATTCTTCAATGCATTTATAGTGTCTTTGCTTGGGCCTTCTGGAAGAAGAATTATAAATGCATCTTCTAGTCCTTTACTGGTAAAAGTGTGATGAGAACCAACCACGGACCACATATGACAAATGACCCTCAGTTATCTGGACCACTTGGTGAGATCAAATCACCAATAGATTTGGAGCCCTGAAGGAATATAAAGTGCATAAAATAATGAGGGTTCTCGATGTAGTTGTCTGCTGTTCAACCCACGTGGGATTCACCTTTCCTAATGCAGGGAATTATCCCATAAGTGCACAGATCTTTGCAACAGTATGCTTCTATTGTGATTACTTTATTTGGCCATGCTGAAACCATTGTTACAAATATCACCAGTCTTTTGAAAAAGAAAAAATGTTGATATGCTGAGAATGTTCATTTCCCATTAACATCTAATCAAAATGTGGGCTTATTTTAAAATATCATGACAATGACATGTCAAATTACATTTTACCCCCCAAAAAAAGTTATAACAAAATAAGTTACGAAAAAACTAGAACTCTGTCATCCTACAGTTTTGGATTTTCCACCTTTGCATATGTGATTTCTCTCTATGCATAGTGGAGTGACTTCTATTTATCCTTATTTAAAGGAGATGACACATGGATGGAGACTGTGATAGTTCCTTAATCGGAATCAATAATCTCGATGGCTTTCCTTAATTAGCGGGGACATAAAGTAGTAGGTAATATAATAATCAGGAAATTAATATAGCAGATAAGGGGAGATCTTGAAAAACCTATTAAAATCTTTATCCTAATCAAGATGGATTATTAGATTTTTGTCTTCTACCAATTATACTAAATGTAATAAATAATCATATCAGCCCAAGGTATTTAGTAAATATGAATTACTTAACTAATTCAAATATACTTAAACAACTAATTTATGTTTATTTTATATTTTATTTTTCTCATTTAAAATCTTTTATTATATAATATTTAACTTATACTATAACTAGTACTCCAAGGCCCGCGCCCAATGCTGGATATGAAAAAGAAGTAATTAAATTTTATTAAAAATCATTAATATCGAAATAAAATATAAATGAGTATTATCATATAAATCATACCACAAACACAGTTAAAATATTAAATTATTATTTTTCTAAAAGGAAACAAAAAAAATCATCTCTGATCAATAATGAGATGGGTAAGAAGTAAAATAAGAAATTCATCCTAAACTTTTTAAATTTTCAAAAAAATGGAATAATGGTATAATCTGGAATTCAGATTATCTGTGGCAAATATTGCTGTAATTTTATTTTGCTTTATTTATTTTCATTTTTTCTTCTTGACAGGCCAATCATATGGATGATTTAGAGACAACCTAACAAATTTAATAAGTTCGATTGGAACCCAAAATAAAATAATAATAAAAACACTGTAGCAATCAACAATAAAAACAAATGGTGATCAATCTGGAATATGACCAATCTTGATTTGAGAAAGAAGATTGAAGAGACAATTGCTGTCAATCAATCTTTATATATATTCTCCATATATATATTTTTATATGGGCGCGTTTGCGTGCTCATTTCTCCAATTTGCAGGAATGCTTTACATATTTATATTTAAATCTTATTTTTGTAAAAGGAAACAAAAAAAAAATCCCTGATCCATAATGAGATGAGGAAGAAGTAAAATAAGAAATTCATCCTAAAGTTTTTAAATTTTCAAAAAAATGGAATAATGGTATAATTTGGAATTCCGATTATATGTGGAAGATATTGTTGTAATTTTACTTTTATTTATTTAGTTTCATTTGTTCTTCTTAACAGGCAAAACATATGGATGATTTAGAGACAACTAACAAATTTAATAAGTTTGATTGGAACCCAAAATAAAATAATGATAAAAACACTATTAGCAATCGACAATAAAAACAAATGGTGATCAATCTGGAATATGACCAATCTTGATTTGTGAATGAAGACTAAAGAGACAATTGCAAATCGATCTTTATATATATTCTTCATAATATATGGCCGCATTTGCATGCCCATTTCTCCAATTTGCAGGAATTATGTACATTTATGATTTACAGAAGCAAAACTATTCAATCAGCTAGTGGTTTTTTTTATTTCTATTTAGCCTAATCCGCAGAGGAGAAAAACAGAAAACTCATATGGCAAAAACTCCATAAAAAACAGTGTCTGGTTTTTGAAAAATAAATTCTATTCCATGCATAATCCTAAACACATCACCCCCCCCCCCCCCCCCCCCCCCCGCCCCGCGCACAAAACCTCCGCACAGCTAGACTGACATGCATCAAATTGATGCTGGTGGGGCCATTATTCACAGTCTGCAGTGTTTGGTTGATCTCATTGAGTGATAGTTGATCAACTTCCAAATCATGTGAACCCCCACACACAGCCATCCCCCTCCTCCCTCCATGTTTTAGCATTCACCATCAATTCTTCTAAGTATTCCTGCTAATTGCTTATTTGGGGAATGTTAAAATGTTCTCTTAAGTCATCTAATTCATTGGATTTGCAAGAGGATGTGGAGCAATGGCACTCACCTATTGTTGCATCGTAAGCCTATGGACTGATAATCATCTATTCTGCCATTATATTAGGAGCACTTTTTATTTAGGCTGCACCCAAATAGAGCTGTGATCTTTATTATTATTATTAAAAAAAAGAGCATCAGTACAGGAGGGATGAACCGACTGAACCCCAAAACATAAGACCATAGCCTTGAGAACAGAAATAGGGGAGATAAGAACGAAAAACAAATACAAGAAAACCAGCCCACCAATATAGCTATATATTACAGATATTATGAGAAGGCTACTTCCCTTCAATTTAATGGCAGGAGATCTAAAGGAAAGCCATGGAAAGATGGAAGGATGGATGCCTAGGATGTAGTGAGGAAACTTGATTTAGCAGTCAATGCCTCAATTTGAGAATACTCATAAAAAACTTGGGAGCCGGGCATGGGCAGTGGCTTGGAGTACGGATACAATGCCTCGTTTCCTAATGATCAAATAAAGTAATTGGCGGTGCCCGTTTGTGATTGCCATCCAACTATTTTTTTGGGCTTGGAGTCGGGCATGGGTATGTGGCTTGGAGTGCTGATAAAATGCCTCTTTTCCTAATGATCAAATAAAGGATTAATTTCCTAATGTACATCAATCTGAAGAGATTTTTGGTGTATTAGATTATACAGGAAAGATGGTAGAGATAAAGTATGTGAGAGAAGTATGGAAGGAGATAGTTAGATTTGTTTTAGGGTTGCCACATGTCGCTCCCTCATGCTTTCTTGCGAAGGGGAGGAATTCTCTTTATATATAATAATTTCTACATTTTTTATATTATTTATGTATTTATTTTTAAAGATATTCCACACATTTTGCTGTTAGATCCTGAGAAAAATACATACTTTGAAAATATCTCTATACTTTTCCAAGACGGTAAATTTCTGAGAACTATATTTGTGATAGAACTCCTTAGGATGTGCGATATTGTATTAATGCATGAGTGCGATATTGTATTAATGCATGAGATTTACTTGGTTTGGATGGATGATTACAATTACTAATAGGGCATTTTGTGTTTAGAAAAAAATTATTTATTGTAAAGTCATTCGATCAAGTTGGCTTATAAAGTTCATTGAAGATTGAGAGCCCGTCTTTCTGCCAATGTTGCCTATAATTTGGATAGGGCATTCTTGATTGAGGTGGGATCAGTTTTATCCACTTGCAAAGGAGACAACTCCAAGTCTAGATGGGTTTAACAGACTCCTCAATCATTAAGGCAGAGTGGGAGTATTCAAAGATGATGTTATTGGACATATTCTATGAATATCACAAACTTGGTGGGCTTAATAGGGAGCTCAATGCAATATTTATTCACTGATCTCTAAGATCCGATATGCGGTTGATTTGCACCAGCAATTCATGGCTTTGAACCAAAACTGACTTTATGGACCGGAGGCAAGTTCTAGATGAGTTATTGGCAGCCAGTGAGCTCATTCATGGTAGAAGAAAGGTGTCTCTTGTGGTGAGACTTGAGAGTTGATTTGAAAATAGCTTATGACCATGTTCATTGGTTATTTGTTCACTATATGTTGGTGAGGATGGAAAGATGTCAAACATAGGATAAAAGCAAAATTGTTGTAGTGGAGACTTGCTTCTAGAGTGCTTTGTGATCGGAGCATACCAACAAGTTTGAAGGGAAAATTTTATAGGGCAGCAATTAGACAATCTAAGAACTATGGGGCAAAATATTGACCAATCAAAAAGCAACACATGCACAAAATGAGTGTAGCAAAGGTGATTATGTTGAGATGGATGTATGGTAAAAATTGGAAAGATAGGATAAAAAATGAGTCCTTTAATAAGCATCTAGGGGTAACATCAATAGGAGATAAATTAATAAAAACTCTCTTGAGATGGTTTTGACATGTCCAACACAAGCTAGCAATGGCATTGTTGAGGAAGAAAATTTTTAATTATTTTTATGCAAGATAGCTTTCCACCAGGGAGAAAGGGTAAGCCAAAGAGGATGTGGATGAAGTAGTACGTATAGATTTGAGGAAGTGTAACCTATTTGGAGACTTGACTCAAGATAGATCAGAATGGTAAAACAAAACTCATGTAACCGACCCCAACATAGTTGGCACAAAGTTTTGATGATGTTGATGGTGTTGGAGAGGTGGGCTTCATCAAAATTTTATTGGCTAGATAACAGAATGCATTTCTACTTTCTCTTTCTCTATTTTGGTGATTGGTTATCCCATTAGGCTGTCTAAGGCTTTTTGGGGTCTTAGTGAAGGTGACTAAGTATCTCCCTTCTTTTTTACCAGCATTTAAAAAATTGGACTCAGGATCTGACTCGGCTAGGGATGAGTTTAAGTTGACTCGGCCTCCAACTCCTACAGCGCATATAAAATTATAAAAATTATATTAAAAAAAACTTAAAAAGCCCTAGCCCTAGCCAAGTGAGAAAGAAACTGTGTAGTGAGGTGGGAAAAGAGAGGAAGAAAGAAGGGGACGAAAAGAGAGAAGAAAAATAGGTACCTGCTTGAGCTACAGGAGGAACAAGCAGCAGGAGGAGCAACAGTGAGCAACAGCAGTAGTAGGAGCAGAGGAGTATCAAGTGGCAGCAGGAGCAGGGTTAGTAGTGAGCAGGAGCAACAGGAAGGTTAGCAGCAAGCAACAGCAATGGGAGGAGCAGACGAAGAGTAGCTTGCTTCTTTCTCTTGATAGGAAGTTGAAACCCTTTTCTATTGTCCTTCTCTCTCCCCCTCTCTTATAAAAGGCAATTTTACAAAAAAAAAAAAACACATTTTGTTTTATTTTTTCCCCTTTATGTTGCATATAAGGGTTGGGTCAAGTCCGAGTCATTGTAGCCCCGACTCGATCATGGCCAAGTCTAAGTCGACTTGGACTCAGCCAAATTTTTAAACCTTACTTTTGACAGAGGTTGGAGGGCCAAGGTATGGTTTTAATTTACGAGCTCAAAGTTGGTATAAGAGGTTTTGCCATAATTCATCTTCAATTAGCTAGTACTTTGACTTTAATTCTAATGATGACTAGGTCAGAGTTATCAAAGCATTCCTCAGATGCTTAACTGGTTCAAATCTCGAGGTAAAGAGTGGTGGACGTGGTGGGTGTGGATATGGAAGAGTTACTTTCTCCCTATATTCTGCCAAAGTCAGGTGGTGTGGCCCCCTTTGCATTGCTTTATTTGGGGTGGTCCTTCGGTAATAGCACAACTTTGAAAAGAAGCTATCCAATTTCGAAAAGGAACTTTTTCATTGGGGCTGCATCATTTTAATGAGGGCATGCTTGTTAAACTTGTGGTTGTATTATATTTTAGTATAATACACCATTGTTCAAAATGTCAGCCTTAGTGACTAAAATATTGGAGATGATCCGAATTTTTTTGTGTTGGAAAGAGCAGAAAAAGAAGAGCTTCATTTGCTAAAGCTGAATGAGCTTCCGAAGCCCAAAAGTGAAGGCAGACCAGGTATTGCCAAATTGCAAGATATGAATCAATCTTTATTAAGTGGTGGTGGAGGTGTGGGGATGAGAGTGAAGCTTTGTGGAGGACAACTATTGTGGGAGGGGGCTAGCCAGTGAATTCAGGAGAATATTTCTAGTGAAAGGAATAAAACAAAAGAAGAGGAATTTGTTGAACCATGTCTTTTATAAGGTAAACAACTTATTTATTTATGAGCAGTCTAGATAGAGCCATAGAGATACATATAAAGAAGGAAATTACATGTGAGATTACAAGATGAAGAAGAAAACCGTATGTCTATCCTCCTTAGATTCCAAAATGGAAAATCTATCCTCTTTGAAGATTGCAAGCTCTCTCTCTGATGGATGGAAATGTGGGTCTAAATAAGGTCTGACATCCAAGGCTAATGCTTTGTGTTTGTGGAGTTAGTTTTAGTGTGGAGTGAAGTCACTGATGGATAATTTAAGAAATGAGTAGCATGCTCATTGAGACATAAAGCAGTTTGTTTTTTAGTTGTATGTGCAAGCACTGACACAGGTGTCCATTTCCAGGTTAAATAGCTTTAATCTTACAAGGAAAAGATTAACCTGCAACACTGAAATGAGAAGTTTGATTTCTGCCTTTTGCAAACTTGGTTCTTGTTTCCAATATCTATTTGTTGCTTACAGTTCCACATCTTACTGACAAGAGTCCCTCGATGCTCATTGTTGCAACCAAAGGTTGCAGATTCAAGTTATGTTACACAAAAATAATTTAATGAATCAATTTTTTAGTTAAACTAAATTTATCAAACCCCTGGTTTTTCTCTCAAGTATCATATTTAAGCACGTTGTAGGTCTGGTCCTCAAAAGAACTCAGCTTATCTGGTTTATGAGTTATTCTTTATGATATTTTACTCTTCCATTTACTGATCTGTTTCAGGTTTGAGCAGTATGTGGACTATGCTCTTGATGTCCCTATGTACTTTGTCTACCGGAATAAGAACTATATTGACTGTACTGGGATGTCTTTTCGGGTCATCATCCATCCTTACTATCCTCTTGTTTTTTTCTTACTGATGCTGATATAGCTGCAATTATGTTGAGTTCCATTTCAAGACAGCATGTAATTTGAGATATACTATTTTTCAAACCACATCTACAGGATTTTATGGCTGGGAAACTTCCTTCAATTCCGGGTGAACTGCCTACATTCAATGACTGGGAGAATCATCTAACAACAATTTTTCCAGAGGTTCCATACATAAGAGAATCTTGAATGAATATGCTAGATCTGTTTCCGACAATAGGACCTAATTGGAAGCCATCTCGATCTCTCTTTTCTTGCAGGTTAGACTGAAGAGATACTTGGAGATGAGAGGAGCGGATGGAGGGCCTTGGAGAAGATTATGTGCTTTGCCAGCTTTCTGGGTACATGTAGCTTTCTTCTTAAACAGTTTACGTTGGCTTTTATATGTTACACTTTCCTGATACTAGGAAAGTTTCTTGCGTTACCAATTATGGTCGACTGTTGTTGTACAACCAGCTATGATGTCTGGTATGGCCTTAGGGTATCAGTCATCATCATAATCACAAGCCTTTTCCCATCCATTGGGTGTCAATATCATATCATTGTAAATTTGATGCCAATACCAGATGTTGTGTGGACACTTGTAGACAGTCAAAGTAATATTCTACTATTAAGAATGTTTTGATTCTCTTATGGTGTTAAAGCATTAGAAGGTCTCTACATCCATTTCCAACTCAGAAACTTTGAGTAATCATTCAACAGCATCTGTACCAAGGCATTATGGATCTTTCTGAAAATTTGTGTAGAAAATTCCAATCTTCCAAAGATGATGTTTTTTCAGACAGACATGCATGTGCTGGATATTACAGTGATATTAAGATAATTCTTACAACATATTTCATTTTGAGTTTATACTCATAATACTTGCATGCAAGGATCTATTATTGGTTGCATTGGATGTATTGGTCAGTGGCCAAAACAATATATAGTGGTTGTGGCAATGTGTATCTATTGTTGTGAATTGAAAATGAGGTCCAAAGGTTTGAAAAAATATTTTAAAAATCCAGAATATTGAAAATAATTATAATTAACATAACTCCATTAGTAAATAAGATAGATGGGTGTATCGGACGCCTCATTGTCATACAAGTCCTAAATTGTTGTATGATTATAAATAATAGAATTGATCTATTTGGCTATATATATATATTCATGTTAGTCAGTTATATTATAAGTTAGAACCAGTAAAATACTAATGATCAAACATTCAAACTGAAGAAATGGAGATGAGGCAGAACACGACTTATGGCCAAAACGGGCCATAGGTTGTGGGGCTCAGATGCTGAAAACTATAGGTCATGCAACCACCCATGAATTGGTTATGCCAACTAGCTAAGGGTTAGCTGAAGTAGTCAACATAATTGCTGTGATTAAGCCCCATTGCTTTACCTGTACTCTTATCCGTAAAATTGTTCTCTAACCTTTTATCAGTAGTAAAGATAAATGATTGACTATGCAGTCAAAGGGTCTCACTATGCACCCAAAGGGTCTCACTGAATTTTCTCTCAATTTCTCTTCCTCTCTGTCTAATATGGTATCAAAGCTATGGCGACTGTATTTTTTTATTATTTTTAGTTGTTGTTCCCCTCTGTTTATCTGGACATATCAGACAGTCTAGATCTGCTGCAATTGCCCAGACCTTATCAAAGCATCTGCAACCATCTCAGGGTCTTCCGAATTCAGTCGGATGTCATCCAGATTTTGTGATCAACTACCGGGGCCCATTTCAGTATTCATCAGGGGTCAAATTCTTGCATAATCTTTGTCGCACCTCCCTACGGAAGCTGTCATAATATATTTTTATTTCAGAAATTGTGTCAAATTTTAGGGGGTTTTGAGGACTTTTCATAATATATTTTGGTGGGTTGTATTCATTTAATCATTTCAGCTATCTGAATTTGTGATTCTAATTCTGGTCATATGGGACTTTGCTATGAGGTGTCTATCTTATTCACTCACCATCCAGTAACTCTTATCAGTTTTCAGTCCACTGTTGGATCCCTTTTTAAGATTCTACAGTCATCAAAGTCCTGTTTGTGATCTTCCAAGAGGCCCACTTCAAGTAACCAACAGTGGCAGCAGTGCTCAGTTTGATTTGCCTGCTCCCTCTTGTTAAGTATATTGTTTGCCGCAACTCTAATGCCTAGGCATTTTGGGTGCAATGGTTAGCAACTCTTAACATGATATTAGAGCCATACAGGTCTCGGGTTTGAATCCACGCTGCCGCATCCTTGGTAATATGTTGCGGGTGTAAGTGCGCATCGCAAAATGCCCTGTGCTTTGAGTCTGGGCGGCATCCCACCCAAAGGTGGGTTGTTAAGTATATTATTTGCTACAACTCTAACGTCTAGGCATTTTGGCTACAATGGTTAACAACTCTTGACACCTTTGAGAGATTTTAGATTCTTTTCATAGCTTTTCTGAACCTCTTGAGTTGAGTTTTGACCATTTTCAGTTCGGTACATTTTTTAGTCCAGTGTTCATATGGAACCGGACAAGTCAGTGGATACAAAATAGTTTCATCTAAAACTTTGCAATGTGGTATGTAACCGCCTCAGATTCCACTGCATTTCAATTTACCTTTGCCCACGTTTGTTCCTACAAGTGGTTAACCAACCCAAACTTTATCCCTTTTATATTCCTGTCATAGCCCCGCCTAACTCAACATGATATTTTCTGATTTGGCCCATGTGTGCGGGGGCTTCCCAGGCGATCACTTGTCCCGGTACGGCTCCCACCTGAGCGTGCTGAACTTTTGAGTTTTTATGGATCCAGGGTTGCACGGCTTTAAAATGTATCATGTTGAGTTAACATAGGGTTTAGGGGGATATTTTCGATGTGGGACTTGTGGAGTCGCTCATATCCCGAGTGTTCTTTGGCGTGTGATGGGCACACTAGATTTTAACAAAAACTACCAGCATGGCCCAGGCCTGCTGGATCTCATACTCTTCCCCACAAAAAATATAGTCATTCTTAGCTCTGATACCAACTGTGGCGCAACCACGAATCCACGATCGAAAAATAGATCAATCTCCCAAATGATTGATTGAATCCAAAGATGGATTCAGCCCTTAGGGCATCCTCACAAGAGGAACAAACTCCATAAGAGATAACATCCCAAAAGATAACTTTTATTAATTGAAACTGAGCATGCATAACAATGAGGCCTAACATCCTTATATAGAGGAGTTTGCTTGATTCCTAAGGAACAATACTTCCTAATATTAGAATAGTCTAAATAAAATAAGGAACTCACTAATATTAATCATAATAAAATCAAACTACTAATAATACTCCTAAATAACTAGATGTCTAATTGGGCTGATGGACTGAGCCCAATGGGTTGGCCGACCTATGGTTTGGCCTGCATCAACTCTCCCCAGCTTGGAAAAACTCGACTCCAACGAATTTACCAACTTAAGAATGTTGGGATGAGTTCGACCGCAAGGTGATGGAAACTTCCTCCTGGGTCCAAAACCAAGCGCACAAATTTATGTCTTTTGCATTCAGCCCGTATTTGTATGACATGGTTTGAAAACTTGGCGTGGTTGTTTATTCCATGGAAAAAGGCATTGGACGTGTCGCTTCTTTTGATGAACGAATTTAGCCTGGATGTATGATCTGACTTGTAGATGCTACAATTGTTGGCTGTTTATCATCTATGTCTGATCCCTGACGATGAAGTTAATATGGGGAACTTCGACAACTTGATCTATTTTTGAAACGATTGGAACAATTGATTTAACTTCTGATGACCCAATGTGAGTTGCTGGAAATGGAGTTACAATCACATCTCCCGGATGTTCAATGTCATGACTAACCTGAGCAAAGCCTTCAATGTGTGATTGTCTTTGTTCTTTCTCAATGCGTTGAAGTTCATGTTTAACATTACCTTGATCAATAGTGTTTGTACCCACAAAAACAGTGTTACCATTAATTTGCTCTTTCTTTGATGTCATCCTTGATATCTTCTGTTTGTGCTTTCGGTGCAATCATTTCTTTTATTTCTTTTATTTGTGCTTACTATAGTTTTTCAACTGGAGGTGATGATGTAGATAAAGACATGGCTATTGATGGTAATGGAACAAGCGTAATCCATTTTCCATCCCACATAAGAGTACATGTATTCATCTTTTTATCTTGATGTACCTTTCGATTAAAAAGCCATGGACTTCTAAAAATGATATGGGCAACATTCATATGGATCACATCACATCAAATTTTGTCTTCATTGCCAATCTTAAAACTCTGCCAGTTTTTGCTACCAGTCCCAAGCCCAGGTAAAGGAGGAGGGTTGTGTTAGGTAGGTTGACAGTCAGCGTAAAATTTTGTCACAACCCAAGCATGCTCAAAATAGAACGGAATAGAGAAACAGAATTCATGTAGCCGACCCCAACATGGTTGAGATAAGGCTTTGAGGAAGATGATGATGAATTGCCAATCTTAAATGATACCAAGCATCTGTGAGTAACTGGAATGACATAACCATTAGACCATGTAACTTGGTAGGCCTTGCGAAGGGGCTTAATGGGCAACTGAAGCTTATCAATGACCTCTTACGTGACAAAATTGAATACACTGCAATTGTCAACAATTAGATTGGCAACCCTGTGTTTGACTCGTACCCCCATATGGAACTTTTTGGACAGTCTTGATTCTTCTTCTTCCTTCTCATTAGAATTAAGGAGCCGACGAATGACAATCGTGAGATTATCTTCTCGAGCAAAGGAACAAACACCATAAGAGATAACATCTTAAAAAATTATTTTTTTAATTGAAACTGAGCATGCATAACCAATGCAGGCCCTAGGATTAACGTTTACGTAGAGTGCCGGGCACATGTCCGAGGACACTTTGAATCGTCAAGAAAACTTAAACACATAAGGACGTACCTCCAGGAATAAAACCCACAATTCTATTCAATAATCAAAGTTTGAAAAATAACATACTGCAGTGCCATATAAATAAAAAAGCAACCCTAGTACAATTGCAGGACCTAATCTAATAGTGGAAACTTCCCTAGTAACAATGCAATTAAAAATCTACTAATAATATAATCCTAATCTATGATAAGGGGCCCCACTTAGGGCCCATACTGCATCATCCTTCTCAGCTTGAAAGAAGAGTTTTTCCTTGAACTCGAGTCTTCTTCAGACTGTCTTTGTAAATATGGTGAACATGAAGGATTGCTTTTGTTGCAACCGTTCGGGAACTTTTCTTCGGTGACTTTGGCTTCTTAAGATGAAGTGTTACTTGTTTTCCACCATATATGAATGTGTATATGTTGCTGCTCCCATTTTTGTCATGCATCAATGGGCATCCCAACAAGATATCACCTCTATCCATATGTAGCATATCATATGAAATTGTATCTTTGTAATCATCACCAAGAGCAAACGTAACCTTGCATGCGTGACTTACGTATGCTTGATCACCTGTCATCAGCGATTTGGCAAAATAAGGTCAATTGTGCTTGTAAACCTTCAACTTGAGGCCTAGGAAGCACGGACACATGCCTTGGGTCCCCATATTTGTGTAGGACATGTGTCGGACATGGACACGGACACGGCTCGGACACGTATCCGACATGCCATGAAACGTGTCTGTTATTTTTTTATTTAATTTTTTTAAATTTGGACATGGTAGGACAGCGGGGTTATTTTAAATTTTTAAATCTCTCTTTTTTTTCTTTATTCTTTTTTATTTTTATTTTTATCGCTGAGTGTGACCAGCTTGTTATTAAAAAAAAAGAGTGTTAAATGAAGTTTCAAAAGTGCATAAATAATTCAAGAACAATTTTAGACCAAATATGAAATTTTCCAAACAATCCCATTTTTTTTTTTTGGGCTACTCTCTGTTTTTAACTCTTTTTTTTTTCTTTTTTTGCTAGTCTCATCTTTTTGACTTTTTCAATATTAGTTATGTTTTTCTTTTCTATTAATTGTGAATTTTTTTAGAATCTGCCGTATTGTTGTGTCTGTGGCGTGTCGTATTCGTGTTCCGTGTCCGTATCCGTCTATTAACAAGAGATTGAGAGATGATGTTTTCATTCATTTCCGCCATCCACTACAACTATGCAATTCTGTCCATGAATGGTGCCCGTGAAATGGAAAATATTTTTCCACAAACATTTCTTTTGAACAATCGTTGAAGCCTCTTTGATGACCATGAGAGTTTCACTGTAGTTGTCTGCTTCATATTCTATTGCTTCCTCTGTTTTCTCTTTGTCCAGAGGATCATCTTGTGTGGTTGATTCATCATGTACGCCTTCCATTAGGTTCACTCTTTTTGGACCTTCAAAGGAGTAATGTGCTTTTTGTTTGCAATAAAAATATGTGACCTTGTTATTATTTTCAGGCTTGGAGACAAATTTTCCCTGTGAACCATTGGATTTAACATCTTGGAAAGATGAATTCTTTTGCGGAGTCCATTTGGATGCATTAAATTTTTGTGGTTGATGATTGGCAATATCCTTGACTTTGATGGCATATTGGATGAGCTCATCTACATTGTCAAAATATTGAAATACTAGCATGTAATGAATGTCTAGTCTTAATCTATTGAAAAATCTATCAACCAACACATTATCATCTTCATTCAATCCACAACGAGCTTGTAAATTCAAAAATTCTTCAGAGTATTCGACATCCGTCGTAGATCTTTGCCCTAGGATTAGGGCTTACGTAGAGTGGAGGGGCATGTGTCCGAGGACACTTTAAATCATCAAGAAGACGTAAATTGACGAGGACGTTCTTGCAGGAATAAAACCCACAATTCTATTCAATAATTAAAGTCTGAAAAATAACATTCTGCAGTGCCATATAAATAAGGAAGCAAACCTAGTGCAATTAGAAAACCTAATCTAATAGTAGAAACTTCCCTAATAACAATGCAATTAAAAATCCAATAATAATATAATTCTAATCTATGATAAGGGGGACCACTTATGGTCCATACTGTATCAATAACAATGAGATCTAATAGCTTTATATATAGGAGTTGGCTTGATCCCTAAGCAACAATACTTCTTAATATTAAAATAAGCGTAAATAAAATAACAAACTCACTAATATTAATCATAATAAAATCAAACTACTAATAATATTCCTAAATAACTAGATATGAACTGGGCCCAACAGGTTTGCCGACCTATGGTCTAGTTACATAGAACCAAAAGAATTCCGAATTGTTGACTTGGGTTCGTAACTCTGTTGAACCCAATAATGAACTATCCCTTCAATCCTTTAAGAAGGTGTCTAATATGTGGGCTCATCTGAAGAAGATGAATCAACTATCAAGTAAACAAAGCCTGAAAATTTTGTCCTGATTCAACATTACCCAAATATAGCAAGGTGATCAATAGTTCACGATTACTGCAGCAGGTTCTTAACACTCAAGACCTGTGATACACAAATACTTCAAAATGGGCAAAATCTCATGTCATATTGTATCTGATACTTCACTTTTTATGTGTAAAATTTGTGTTCCTGTGCCATGTCCCTACCATGTCAATGCCATATCTGGGCATCATAGCATACGACCGAGAGCTAGAAAAAGAGCCAGGCTAAACTGGCCAGCCAAATGAGCCTTAGGTTATGGGCTAATGGGTCAGATGCTGAGACAATGGGTCAAGCTACCTCTCATCAACTTTCCCTTGAATTGGTTACACCAACTAGCTAAAGGTCAGCTGAAGTAGTCAACATAATCTGCTATGCCACTTTTACTCTGCCTACTTGTACTCTGTCCTTTCGTAGCTACTTGTAACTATAAATAGAGTGACTGAGCCCCCAAAGGATCTGAACAAAAAGTTGCTCAATTTCTCCGTCAACAGTTTTATCAAAATGTTATCACTATTATAGATTTTGAAATTCTAATGAGCAATTGCTGCATAGTACAAAGTAAAAATATATAGTCATAAATCATTCATATATGTTGTAGATATCTTCCAGCACAAGATCTTGGATAGGCATATTGATGGTATGAGCCTGATTCTAATGATTGTTGTTGTGTTTCTCTATTGTGAGGGTAGTGATAGAAGTATTGCCCTTATCTTGGATCGTCCATTGAATAATACCATTATTAATATGTAATCATGGCTGCCCTCCAATGTCTCTTGACTATATCAGCCCGTATAAGGCACATATCAGCCAATACACCTATTTATCGGCCAATACGGGTGGCCAATAATGATGTGTAATGTTCAACCATATCAGCCATGGATTATCTTTTATATAGAAAAAAATTGCTGCTCACACTAATATCAGCCCATATCAACTCATATGTGTCGATACAACTTGTAGATATTGGAGGGGGCAACAAGCAACAACGTGGAGCCATGGTTACTATGACCCATATGGGCACCCAATGGGCAATCCAAGATGAACAGTACTTTCTTTTGTACCCCTACCAAGGAGAAATGTAACAAAAATAGTTACAATCAAGCTCATACACCAATACACGTCAATATGCCTGTCCAAGACCCTGTGCATGATGTCTCTAATATCTGAATGATTTATATTTATGCCTTGTGCCCTGTGATATACTGCTTATTTGAATTTAGAAATGCATAATAGTGATGAAATTTTGATGAAACTGTTGGATCATTAGCATTTTATGAGTTTCTTAATATAGCTTACCAACATGAATATATGTGGACAAATAAATAACTATTGTTATCTTGTAATCATATAGGGCTTGTATGATAATGAGGGCTTCGATATAGCTTGCCACCTGTCTTAGTTACTAATGAAAAAATAAATAAATTCTGATTTTAAAAAATTAAATTCTAAGATTTTCAACAATTTTGATTTATATAAATTTATATTTACATATATTTGTATTTTTTACCTCATTTTCAATGCACACTTTAATAATTTGGCCACCAGCATATACACCCATCCAAACCAATATTTTGATCCTTGTTGATGTGGGCAGCAATTTTTTCTATTTATTGGATTAGCCATGGCTGATATTTTGATCTTTGGCTACATGCACTATATTTTTATATTACATTATAGATCTACCAAACTCACTTTCTAATATTCTCTAAAAATAAGTGGTGGACACTGGAATCATAGTTTCACCTTAATGCCATATGAATTAATGTATTTATAAATAAATTTCTGTAGTTTGTTGTCTTCAATAGTCAAGCATGCATCTTGAATAATTGGTTTATTTTCTCCCCTACTGAGGTTGCATTTAGCTTCATTCATCTTTGGGAGCAGAGATTGCTCTCCTGATCCAGTGAAGTATACTAGAGGCTAAAAGGTGAACAAAACTGAACATCATACAGCAATCTACTCTCTATTGAATTGATCAATTCATATATATTTAAGTTTTTCTATTATGTGGTCCGGAAAACCCCCAAAACTGAGTAATATGGAAAATGAAGAAAAAGGTGAAATTTCTGAGAAGAAGCTCTATAGCTGTGCTATCTAAGGTTGGACGACCAGCTCTGTATATTATTATATTTTTCTAAAAAGAAATTACAAAATGCCCCTTGAGAACTTTCTAAAATTACAAGTGAGTGTGTAAATAATATTTACATAGAAGTCCAAATCTATTTGTAAACATCTTTTTTCCGTCCAAAACATTGAGGAGTAAATGTTCAGAGCACAAGCTAAAGAATGTGACTGGCCATCTTTCATAGGGACATGGATCGCTTATACTCTTTCATTTGATCTCTGCAGGTGGGTCTATTATATGATGAGGTGTCTCTACAAAATGTTCTTGACATGACAAATGATTGGACTGCAGAAGAAAGACAAATGTTGAGGAATGAGGTGTGTAATGGAGTTGTGAACTCTATGGTCATTGTTTTTCCCAAGTAAAGAGCACTATGCATGTCTTTGACTCCTGACTGCATAACTAGTTCTATGATTGCTAAAAGAATGAAAAAGAAAAAAGAAAAAAAAAGATTAGGGATGGCTGATTAAGGAAGGGTGAGAAGGTTTTTGCATGGACTAGGAATGGTCCAAAAAACATACAGCTGCAGAATTGGATTGAATATTTTGGACTTGAAAAATTATTAGTAAAAACTATGTAAGAAAAGAAAAAAAAATTGGAGTTTTTTAATCTAGCGAGGAATGTAACTCCAACTGGGACCCTTAATGGGATAAAATCAACCTAAATGGAAGTAAGAAGAGATTAAAAAACTAGAAAAAGGGATCAAGTGCCAATCATCATGTTGGCTAGAAAGTGCTGACGTGACTATTTAGTGTTTTGCATCAGTTATAGACATTTTTAGTTGTTTTTGACATAAAATAAATGTCATTATTTACTTTGTTTTGGGTCAGTAATAGACATTCTGTTGTTTTTATGTTGGTGTCCTATTCATCAATTCATGTCAAGAATTAAATGATCAGTTATCAATTTTTAGTATCAATATATTATATATCATTCAAACATGAATCCACATTACATGGTAATACTTTAATGCTAAATGAAGCAACAAGTTTTGATGTATAGACATGATCAACTATCATTAGGTAGCTTTTTTATCAGGTAGACATTTACATATCTCAGCCATTAGTCATCACATTTCATGTTAACACAGCTAACGTACAAATCATCAAGCGTTACTTAAAAGTGACTAAATACAATTTCTAGATTGATTACTTAATTTCTTTTAAATAACTAAAAGCTAATGAATAGATATAATCTTGGACATGTACTGAATATCTAAAGATCGAGTGCTGAATCCATGGATCCAAGGCCTTTCCATGGTTGTATAGGTCAAATATTTAAAATATGTTAAAGATAATTCTTGGATTAATCAATACTGTTTTTAAATTATTGGAAGCGGAGAAAAAGCAAATAAGGAGGGAAATAACCAAAGATCCATAGATCATGTTAAAGCCATGAATATAATATATTCCAATGACCTTTTTGTTTTTCCTTTCCTTTGTTTTTGCTAGAGACTATTTTGTATTTAATTTTAAATGCATCATATACTTTTTGAAGACAGATTTCAGTATCATAAATGCATATGATATAATTAAAAAATAAAATTCATGATAGATTTCTGAATCAAGGTTCATGCCCATGAATACATCTTGTATTCATCTTGTTTTGATAACTCTAAAAGCTTTCCTAAGAGAAAAAAAAAACTCCTTTTATACAAAATTGTCCGAACCTCTTCTCCAACCTTCTATCTTTGACTCAAGATTTCTCCCTTTTTTACTTTTGGTAAGAAAATTCTAACACAGTGGCCTCTTTAGCACTAGATCTATTTTTAGAAGCTTCAAGTAGAATACTATGATTGACAGTAAGCGTTTGAATAAACCAACATGTTTTTATACTGATTTTTGGATCTGGATTCTGGGGATTCTGGTGAGGATGATATGGGGTCAAGGCATTGTGGATGAACATTTTCTTTTCTACTGTGACTTGGAGATATTTAGCGGACAAAGAGCTACAAAGTTGTCAATTACATTCCAGTGGGTTTTCAGATCTCATTGGAGTGACTTTTGGTTTTCCAATTTTGATTTTGGAAAAAACACATATATATATATATATATGGGAGAGCCTCTCCTCAGCTCACGTGGACGAGAGAAATCCTGTCCGCCTAGCATGTGGGGCCCTCCTGTGGTCCATCCAAATGGACTACACACGGGCCCTGAATTCCACCAGCCCACCAAGTTTTGGCCCGATCCGAATGGACTGGACCGTGGGATTTACTGCACACCAATCAGAATGAATTGTGCACCATTCAAATTGTGGGGCCCAGATGGAGATGATAGACATCAAGGATGGGGCTGATTTTTTGTAAAGTTGGGGGTCTCTGTGTGTCTTTCAAATCCCCCCCATCCCCATCCTCATGTGGGTCCCTAGGTGGGCCCCACACCCTTGAGCAAACGCCCCTTATCTATGGTAGAGCCCAGGTGAGGAGACTCATATATATATATATATATTCCCAAATTTAGATACTTCTATTGATCTTTTAATATTTTTAGCGCAATCTACATTAAAGATGCCTTTCCATTTTATGGGGAAAGTGCATACCATTATTATATATGCAGTTTTAAATGAAACTAAGAAGTAAATTGATTTCATCATCATTATCAAAGTCTTGTCCCAACTATGTTGAAGTCTGCTACATGAATTATATTTCTCTATTCCAATCTAGCCCAAGTTAAATCCTTGAATAGGCAAGTACTCTTCAAATCTATCCTAACTACTTCTATCCATATCATTTTCCGCCTACTCATTTTCTTGGTGGTCCATTAACCTGCATAGAAAAACCTTTTTTGTTCTCAATGACACCATCATTGGCCTAGGTTGGGCATGTCTAAACTGCTTCAAATATCACAATTTATCACCCTTTTTCTCAACTACTGATTTATCATCTCTAAATGAGTCTCAAATGAGCAAAGACAGTATATATCATTGAACCTTGTGTATGTTGTCGGGGAGGGGAACTCCACAATGAGGCCCACCTATCGAAAAATAGAAAAAATCCAAACCATACATCATGAACAACTTTCCCTTCAATGAACTGTCCCTAATGTTTACTCTTGTAGAAGATGGTCCCGCTACATGATTGAGCATAATCACATTCTTATCATATGCTCAACCTTGTGGCGGGACCAACTCTAGTTGGAGTAATCTTTAGGGACAGAAGTGGTCAATGACTTCCAATACTATGCTCTCAATCAGCCATGTATATCGCAGGCATTATAGCCCATCATACAAGTATAATCCAGTCTCTGGATTTTCATTAATTAATTATTGATAGATTGGTTTACATGAGATCAATCCAATGGGGCCTACTTTAATTGGTGAGAACTGTTAGTGCCATAACGGATTCTACAAAATTCTCTTTTGAAAAATGTTTGGACATTTTCAAATTTAGGTTGTTTCTTCAAATATTATTGAAAAAGGCTGGACAAAAATAAATAAATTTTTGAATGATTAGTACTTAATCAAGAAAATATAAAATATTATCAGCCAACCATCGCTTGCACCCCACAAGAAGATGCTTGCTCAGCAACTGCGTATTGTCTTGCCTTTTGATATGTTATTTCACTTGCATCCTTCTCGAAGTTGTAACAGGTACCCAAGACTGGTCTGAAGACACCATTTCGAGATGGGTTGCTTAGACATGTAGCTGAAGATGTTTTGAAGTTGGCTAAGGTTGTTGGCATTGCTTTTTATTCACCAAAAAGTTGGAAATGCATGCTATATTGCCATCTGACACTTTTTGCATATATTGCTGTTACAGGATGGCTTGGAAAGAAGAGGATACAAGGAATCTGGATTTTTGAAAGAAGTTGCGGAAGTTGTTCAAACCGGTAATGCTTTTATATGTTACCATAGCTTTTCTTGAAATTTGACTCAGTCCATTTCTTTGAATTCTCATGCACTTAAAATGGATGTTACTAAACATAGACACTCATGAGAAGAGGTTTGCTAATTCTACATCTGTATGGGGACAATTTTGGTTTCCATGCAGCTGTATGTGTTCAAGTGACCAACATGCTACATTCAAGCCAGTGCCGGATATGGACCATCATGTGAATGCTTTATCCTAAAAATTGTGCTGGCATGTCCGAATAATCAACTACTTAATATCTTCTTGTGTTGCAGATTGCAGTCATCATCTGTAATGCTGGCTACTCTGGTAAAAATCCTAACGAGGCAATCAGAACCTCTCCCTTGAATCTGCATGTGCCTGGAATTACATTCATCACTGGATTGCTAGAGTGTATAAGATTTCAGCTTTTGCCTTGAACTGGAACTTGCCTACAGTTGTGAATCCAAAATCGCACAATCAGAACTTTCCCCTTGAACTGGCACTGGTCTGAAATGATATTCACTGTTGGATAATTTACATGTGATATCTTGCGTAGTAAAACATGCTATCAATCAGTCCCAAGTAACAGGAGGTTTGAATCGATACTATATGAAGATGATTTCAAGGTTGAAGCAAAGGATTGATTTTTAATAAGAACTAAGAAATCTTGTTACAAAGAAACATATATATATATATATTATATGAGGAATGTTACTATGCATCCTTCCTTAACCGTAGGATGAGGGATACGTACATAGCAGTCGATCCAACGGTCCAGTCTATTCGAATGAGACCCAAAACTGGTGAACGTGCAATTCACGGGGTCATATGTGTGATCCATTTGGATGGCTCGCAACATGGGCCACACTATACAAAATAGTCCAAAATGGTCTGTAAGGATGGTTCTTACTGGACCATTTCTGATGCAAGCCCTAGGATTAGGACTTGCATAGGGGTGCCGAAGCACATGCCCGAGGACACTTCGAATCGTCGAGAGAACTTCACACTTCACACGCGAGGATGCACCTCCAAGATAAAATCCACAAATATATTAATCAATCAAAGTCTGAGAGTCTCTTCTCTACAATGCCATATATATAGTAAAAGCAAACTTAATATCTAAGCAAACCCTAAGCTATTAATAGAAACTTCCATAATAACAATGTAATTATAAATCTACTATTAAAAATAATATAATCCTAATCTAATTTGAAGAGATACTGTTGTGGGGCCTAGACTGCATCAGTCTCTCTCTCTCTCTCTCTCTCTCTCTCTCTCTCTCTCTATATATATGTGTGTGTGTGTGTGTGTGTGTGAGTAATGATTGCATAAAACCTTCCCTTACGGCGCAAGTTACCACATGATATATATACACTAGTTATCCAGTGTGTATCTTGCGCACCAGGTGTAGGGCGCACATGATGGTCCAGCCAAATGGACCACACACACACCCCCCTTGAATTTCACCTGCCTTCAGGTTTTTGCACCCATTTGAATGGACTGAACCATTGTATCGACTACAAACCCATCCTAATGGATTGTACATCGTTAGACTTGTGCAACCCGAATGGAGATGATAGAGGTGAATGATGGTTTATGAAGCACAGGAACTGGTATGCATATGGTACCGGTACGCCGATACGGCAAAGGTACAGGTGGAAACATCCATTAAAATTTTATAGTTTTTAAAATTTTAATAATGCAATATGCTTCTCTCGGGGCACTCGCCCCGAGAGAAACACACCCTCAATTCCTGGGCTTGAAAGCTGTAGAAATCCATTATTTACATGATTTTACAAACCCTATTGCACTTCACAGATCACGCAAAAAGAAGAAACAAGAAACTGATTCTCTCTCTCTCACTCTCACTATATCCTTTTGAGGATGTAAATGAGCCACGCCAAGCCTAGCCGATTTTAGAGAGTAGCCTTAAAGTTGAGGCCAGCTTTAGCCCGATTTAAGCTTGGCTTGAATTGTCAAAATGGACTTGTTAGTACTAAATCAAGATGGAGATCAACCTAAAGGCTTGATTTTTTTTACTTAAGTCCAACTAAGAAAAGCTTGAGTTTGGCACTTTGGGTTGATAAGTTCTCTCTCTTTGCCCCCAAAGCCACTACTGGTATGAAAGGAATCAGAGCACTAATACTCACAAAAAGTATTGAAGACAAGTGTACTGAAAAAAATCTCCATAACTATGTATATATATGTGTATATATTTCTCTATTTAAAGCATTAAAAAATCAACAATAAAAGAAGGCATCTGTTATACAGGTAAGCACCAATTATGCACCCCCCTTAATTATGGTAATAATCTACATTGATTTGATTATTGGGTTTTCATTAAATTCTATTATCTCTCTTTCAAATAAAGCTTTCTAAAGTACTGGGTACGTACTTAATGTTGTACCAGGTACGTACCCAAGCCGTACTCTTGCACAAATCATTTTGGGAACATTTGACCATACCTGATTTGTATTTAGCTGTACCTGTACCTGTACCACGTTTGTACCCGGTATGGGTACATCAGTACATGTACATTTTTTTAAGTACCCGAGTTTCATAGAGGATGTGGCTGATTTTTTTATAAGTGAAGGGGCCCAGGGAGATCTTTTGATCCCCCCGTCCTGGCCCAAGGTGGGGCCCCATTTGGGCCCCACATCGAGGTGCACACACTGATCCAATGTGCGAATTGCACACTGGATCAATGCTTGGCTAGAAATTGACTCTAGCTTCTAGAAATACATATCGTCTGGACAATTCTATGGCTTTTTTCTATAATCAATTGCCTATGAACCTAACTGCAATAATTTGTTGAAATGAGCTGGGAAGAATGTGATTTATCTGTGCTATGAGTGTAGATTGATCTATTCATGGGCTATGTTTCTAATTGATGGCTGTATTAATGGCAGGAGTGACACCTGCTGAGAAGCTTTTGGATCTGTACCATGGGAAGTGGGGATGTAGTGTGGATCCTGTCTATGAAGAGCTACTTTATTGAACTGCATGTGAATTTATCCCTAGTGAAAATCCATTCATTCTCAAGGCTTCTCTTCGATTTTGGGGACTATTTGACAGGAGCCCTTAGCACAGCTGGAAGGTGCTCTTCGCGGCAGCCAAGATGGTTTGAATCAGCTTACTTTTTGGGGGAAACGAACAGGGAATATTACTGCAATAATCTTTGACAAAACCTTTATTTGTGTCATAATGGTAACGGGTGGTATAATGTGGCTCTTGTGATTACTTCATGGGAGAAATCTACAAAAACTTTGCTTGGAACATGCTTTAACTGCCCTTTAAAATTTTGTAACTTCTCCTTTTCTAGTATTTGTGTGTTGAGTGTTGTTTGGCACTTCTGCTATGGAGGTCAAAATGTCGAAAACTAGTGAACCATGCAGAAACTGCCTGATTCAACATGCCACAGTCAGTCAATAGATGACAGGGTTTATCCTTGTTTACATTGAGATCAGACCAGGTTTTCCTTGTTAAGACTTGGTTTATTGAGGAAAGCAGGCCGAGTTTTGCTGGCTTGACTTTGGAGTGGAATTCTATGGATGCATTTGCTTCTAGAGATTTTTCTATGTAGCTTACTTACAAAAATGACACCCCCCACCACCCCCCCCCCCCCCCCCCCCCCCCCCCCCCCCAAACATTTCTATAGTTTGATTATTTTCCTACACCTACAATTACATCATTTTAGAACTAAAATGCCCATAGTATGGGCTAATGGCATAAGAAGAATGCATTCTTTAAATGGATTTGGAATTTTGGTCAATGAGAACATTTAAATTTGTATTATTGCATATATAGGATTTAAGTCCATCCATGTAAATGGGTTTGGATGAAAATGTATAGCATTATTATGTAATTGAGGAGTGGTGATTTAACATGCATTTTCGTATTTTCTTTTGGATCTTAGGGAGTATTTGGATATGTATAGAATAAAATACTTTTAGATTTAAATATTTACAAAACTAGGATGTCACGCAATAAATATTTTAATAGTACAGTATTATAATATTGTTGTTGTTTGGCAGTTTACAAAACATTCAATAGATTTTGAATTAAGTCGTTAGGCCATTATTCCCATTTTATAATATACAATAAATTTAAAATTCTCAATTTCTAAATCCAAGAAATAGTCAATCACTCTATGATTGTATTTCAATAATTTATTTAAATGACAAGACAACGATAACATTTCATAGCAATTAAATTCAACAAAAATTAAAAAATGGCGAATTATATTTTCAAGACAAGGGTTCATGATAATAAAGGTGTCTTTAATTTTCTAAGAATTATGTTCATGTAAAGAAAATTGTAAAAAGTTTTCAAGATAAGGGATTTAATGTAAAATGAGTTCCTTTAAATTTGTATGATTTTAATTTCATGTGAACAAATACGTTCTATCTTTCATGGCAAAATGGGTTCCTTTGAAGTTTTTAGAAATTCGGATCTATTCTAATAGATTGGCCTAATAATCATATTTTAACATTAATGAATTCATTTCTTTAAATCATTCGGAATTCAATTTCATGCAAATGAACAAACCTTGTTATATGCTCAGGATAAGAAATTAGTAGTAATGTAGTTCTTTATAAATTTTAAAGATTTATTTTCATACAATCAAATATGCCCTAATCAAGACAATCAACTAAAATTTTATAGGTCTTCCATCCTCATCATCTATCAATTAATGTGATTTTTTGTGTTAGGACTTAGAAAATGTGCATTTTTGGATCATCGAAAAAAGATTAATTTTTATTTTAAAAGAATGGAGAAATAATTAATTTATCCTATTTGAGGCCCACCTTTTATTGTTCAAAGTTGATCACATGAATAATCACTCTCAATATGTTCATTCTATAAAATCTCACTTAAATATGTAATGGAGGATTGTATACACAATGGTGGGCCACATAGGTTGCAATGACCAAAAGCTGGTAAAGAAATAGGGAAAGATAAATCATAACAGGAAGGAAAAAAAGTAAAATGTAAGAAATGGAGGTGTCTCAAGAAAAGAAGGTTTGACTAGCATTGTAGTTTCTCCTAAAATGGAGAAGGTTTAGGAAAAATAAGAATTATTAGGAAGAAGGGAAAAACTACAGGCCAAAACCACTTGCTGTATATTCTATGAGGCGGATGATATGATGGTGATAATTGATGATGGACAAATTTTTACATGCATTCTATAATTGAAACATACTTATTAAGTGCTTTTGAACCTGCCCGGTGGACACCAGCAGCAACTGGCCAAATCCTGGTTCTGGTCTAAGCTGGTTATGTAACGTGGATAATCCATGTTCGGGGACATGATCAGTGGTGTAAAAACGATTTTTTCCCGCTGTGGATCGTCGAGTGGCTTGGGAAATCTGTGCGTGATCCACACGATTGTTGGAATTGATAATCAACTTACAGTATTGTAATCATTAATTCATTTTACTTGCTATATCTTGGAAGGTTAGAGAGTAGTCCAGGTGCACCCAGTTGTGGCCTTGGGAGGGGCATTATTCATGGATGGGTTTCTAAAATGGTTTCATTTAATCAGTGGACCATAGTTCCTTAGAAAGGCATCTATGATTTCCCTTGTTCTTCTCATGCTTCTTCATTTATCATAATCATCAAAGCCTTATCGTTTCTACATGGGCCTGGCATTGTGAGTTTTTCTCTTTCTTAGGCCTTATTTACAGCCATGTTTGAAGTGATCTATAGTCTGTCATTTCTGGCCTCATTTATTCATTGAGCGACTATATAGGTATGTCTGTGCAGCAAGAGGATTTGCTTCCATTTCCATCAGTGTAATCCTAGATTCCTACCCAGGAAATTAGGGCAATTAGTTCATTTTTTTAACTTTTTTTTGCTAGGAAAATGTGTTGACAGCTGAAAAAGGGACACTACAGAAAATTATTACAATATGTATTCATTGCACAAACACACGCTATTGATCTTTGATTTTCTTTTAGTCTCTTGAACATGTAATCTTTTGATAGGGTGTTTATTTTGGGATTGTTTTTACATACGGTCACCTTTAGGGGTGGATTTTTTTATACCCTCAATAAATTTGAGCTATTTACCTGCATGTTTTTCCACAGTTTTTTATATTGATAGTGCCCATGATTGATAGAAGAGATTGCTTTTTTGCGATAACGCAAAATTACTTTATGTGATATCGGAAATTATTTCCTTAAAAAGTCAACAAGGGCCTTCTTGTTCACATTTCCATTCTGCCAATAGGGTTGAAGAAGTTTAAAGTAAAAGACAATATGCAATATCATAGGAACTTGCTATTTCGAATAAAGTAACTTGCGATTTCGCATAAAATAATATTGCAATTTCGCAAAATCTCTTACCACCTACTCTGCACTAAGTACCTCTCCGTACGACAGTTTGGAAAAACGTGTGCATAAATCGCAGGTCTTGAGTAAGGACATGACAAAATCATCCCCTAAAGATTACTGTACCAAAAAAATCTTTTTTTCCTTAACTCTTCTTCACGCATGCTATTAAAATGTCATTGTGAAAAAAGAAGCTTTCTGTGCATTCGATTCTTCCTGTTTTCGTGTTTGAATCGAACCATTCATTTTAGTCACAGCATTGATCCTTTTTTATGGTCCAAGATGATCCAGATTTCCTCTGTGAAAGCAGATAGCAGTTTTTGTGGGCCCACTTAGAAGATTACCATGATACACAGTGTATGGTGTGTGTTATGTGGTTGCCATATATTACTTTAATTTAATTAGAAATCCTATCTGAATTTTCGAGCCTCAAACTCAAATGGTTCTCCACGCTCATCCAACTACAGATATTGGAAGGTGGAGAGAGAGCTGGCGGACCACTAAATATGGGTTTTGGCTCTTGCATAGGCCCCCCGTTCGGAACCTACTGCCTTAACTCATCAGTTCATCCAAAAATTGCTCCAGTGTTTTTGGTTTTTGTAATGCTTTATAATAGAATGAATCTGGAGAAAGGTTTGCTTCCCAAGGTCTTGGGTCCAACTCTCATTCTTTGTGTTATCCGGGTATTATACATGCAGCCATGTTTGTACCCCCAAGGAATAGTCCTTGGCCGTTAAAATCAGGTAACCCTTGGGCAGGAGGCCAAAAGGTCTAAAGGCTAGATTGGTAAAGGATAGCATGTATCATAAAAAATATAAAAATAAAAATAAAAAGAATCTGGAGAAATGGTCATGATTCAGAACCCACGGGATCAACCCAGTTCACTTAATCTTTAAGTTCCTAGTTTTGAGTAGTCCTGATTCATATTAGCCCAGTTTGATCAAATCTTTAGGTTTTTGGTTTTGTGTGATCATCATTCGGTATGAAAGGTTAACCCGGGTGGTTCAAGCGAATGCATTTGGAGCAATACCTTCGGCTAAAAGACCCATGAAGATTACAAAGAAAAAAAGGGCCCCCCTGATTTTCAAAGCCATCTGCAGATGTGTTGCAAGAGAAAATTTCTTCCATCATGGATGCAAAAAGAATGCAAATAGTTAGGTATCCGGCCCTAAATTCAATGTTTGGCTTCCGTTTGGCACTTTAAAGATCTAATAAGCATGTTTTCAGATTTTAAACCTTTGAAGACAAGGTTGCAAATGGGTGAAATGTAATGATCCAAATATAAAAGGTAGCTCATTTCCGATATTATTTTGAATCTATTTCCCTTCAAAAAAGGTTATTTGATGCTCATTTTTTAATTTGTACTTTTTATTTTTATTTCATCTAATAATGGTATAAACTATATGTATTCAGTTCTTATGTATTTTAATGCAAACAAACAGGCCACTAAAAGAGTAAGAAGAGAAGAGGCCGGAGCGTGTGCAGGTTAGAGAAATGGCCTCCTACTGCTGGTTGCATTTTAGAGAGCCTTGTTAACTGAGTAGACTGGAAGACAGAAGCTGAGAAGAACTGCTATTGATGACAGACAGAGAATAGATGGGGATAGTTTGTTACCCACAGCGGTCATGTTAAGCCTCATGGGAATTATTAAGACTCTCTGGGGCAATTCCTGTTGAGAAACATCAGGTGAAACCCTCTGGGAAAATATATCCTGACTCACTTCCGCGAAAAGCGCTTTTTTGCAAAATTGCGGAAAACTTAATTCATTACTTTGCTTCCTCGTACAGAAAAATAGCAGCACCAAACGTTTTAGAAAAAATCATGGCAGAAAAGCATTTCCACTTTACATGATTTTAACACGGTGAAGCAGCTGCACAAATGTGGCCTGGACTGTTGAGGAGGAAATGAATACAACTTCTAAAGAGACGTTTGTCTGCAACTGGGATTTTTCCAAGGGCAGTAAACAAAAAATGAAGGCCACCAATTTTCCAGACATGAATGTAAAGTGGGGTTGGGTTGTTGGGGGGAGGGTATCATCTTCGTTTAGGAACTTGTTAGATACGGCAATGCTTGAACCAACCATGGCTCAATTCCAAGGTTGTCCAATCCTACACCTCACATTTCTATGGGCCTTGGAAATTCTCATTTGCGGATTTTCTGGTTACAAAAAAGATTTAAAAATCCTCATTTTTGTAAATTTGCACACTGATATTAATTTTTACCGATATTGACGTGAAATCCTTAACCATACAAATCCTCAATGAGGAATCCCCATTCAAGAGGTAGTATGGAATTCTCGAATATGCAGTTCTTCACTGATTCTTCACTTGTTACCAAATGTGCCCAAAGTGAAATGTAAAATGCTAAGAACGAAAAGGTGCACAGTTCATCTAGATATTTCAGCTTGTACAATAAGGCCCGAACCCATAAGGCTGATACAGAGAAAAGATCTTTGGCATTGTCAAATGAAGATATATGATTCTACTACCTTTATGATTGTAACATTCTGTCCATGGTCCATTAATGATCTGAGTCCAAAATGTACAAGCTGAAAAACAAGCAGACAGTATAATATCAAAGGTCACCTATATAAGACATCAATGTAAAGTAACCACAATAATATCATAACCAATTTCCCTGCACTATTAATATTAATATGGACAAGATCATTTTCACAAAAAAAAATTTTTTCTTTTTTGAACAGCAGATACGAACAAAATTGAATAATAATAAGCAATGGATTTCTTCCAGAGGTCCACCTCTGAGGCAAAGGGGGCATACTGATGACTGATTCCGGCATGCAACATCAGGCCAGATATGGTTTTTTCTCACAATGATGGTTCAGCAGTACCAAGTGATGATCTTACAGTTCAAACTCGCCCAATGGGAGAAAATGGCGGGTTGAATGCAAGATATGGAAGGTTGCCTTCTCTCCTATTAACCACATTTCTTTTCTCTTCCTCTGCTACAGCTTCCACTAGAATTCTCACTTCCTCCTGAAGTAGTGACTGCAAGGATTTGCATTGCAAGCTGTGGTTGTAACTCTCTGGCTCGACTGCCATGGAAACTTTATTGTGCAGATGAGCAACACAGACTGCGAATGCCTGCAATGTGGACAATTGTGCATGAAAATCAACTGAATATAGTCCTTCTTCGATGAACGACATGGTCAATGCTGGCAACTCCTCTTTCGCTCCCTATGTAGAAATCGCAAACAGCAAGTTGTGAGAACACCAAAACAGTAGTATACAGAACTAGAGAGCAACTAAGCTGTGAGAAAGAACACAAGTGTTTCAATTAGACACATTAAGAATATAATCGTTGCAATACTAAACATGGGAAAGAATATTCTGTTCAACCAGCAGCTGTGAAGCTGGATTCCACCTTTAGGCAATTTAAGTTGTTCATCTGGTGGGCCCATCATGGGATACAGCAAGGGCTATGATTTTCCTAACCAGATTATCTTAGCTAGTTCATTGGTTACAGATAACTGAGCAATTACATCATATGTTCATATCACACGAACAATAAAAACAGACGGAAACACCTGATGGCGCATGAGATTTGGGAACAACCATAAGAACGGTTTTAAGCACAAAAGAGTAGGCCCCACAGGGTTAAGCATTTGGTTTGAAAAAACACAGCTCAGTTCTATCATTATTTATTTAAGACAGTCACCAGACATGTCTAACACCTTCATTAGAAGGCACAAGTATATACCTGAGCAAAAAGCTCCAATGGCCGTTGTATTGCCATAAATGATGAATCTGCTACATTTCTTGCACTTGAGTTATCAAAAACTGCAACTGGGCAAGCCATGTCCCAGCCACCACAATCACATCGTCCACTAGATCGCCAACGTTTCAGAAGTGGCAAAGGCGCGCCTTCCTTAGAATTTGGTAACCCATGTGTCCCACTGGCAATTATCACTTTCACATTCGCAGCAACTGTGCTGTTGGGGATTGCGTCAGCAACCTGTTTAATTTCAGACAATTTGATTAGTCTTGGACTGTAGTTAGCGTACAAAGAAATGAATGTTAGAAATAATATTTCCCCCCACAAATGCACCATGCATGATGAGAATTCAAGAAAACTTTTTAGAAGAAATGTGCTTCTTGGTGACCATTAGTATTTACCTTGTTCCCTATCTTTCCTTTCAAGCTTTCCTTGTTCTCAAATGGAACATGAACCACAATGGCTGCGACCTCCAGATGCGGATGCAAATTAACAGATGCCCATGGAGCTGAAAGGTCGGAATTGTTGTTATCTTTGATAAGTAGGTCTTGGGTGGCAACACTTTTTCTTGCATGGGCAGTGTCATATAATACAAACTCCATCACTGTCGAGTTATCCAGTGATCCAGCATTTCCCACTTCCGAGCATAAATAACAGGAAGCCTGCATCTGTCCTACCATAAAGGACTCTCTGTGTCTGTCTTTTGTTCCCCATCCACTGCTGTTACTTTTTCTTTTGCAGCTAACAGAATAGAAAGTATACACCAAATTGAAGGCATCATCCATCCTCCATGTCTTGGCAACAAGAACATCCTCAGGATCATTCAAAGATAACTCAAAAAATGGCATGTCGTGTTTGCATTCCAATCTAAGAAGGCCATGTAGGTGAACAGGAGAAGCTCTGACTGGACTAATGTCTGTTTTAGTCAACTCCCCACTGTATTGTGCTTTATGAGCTCTATTTGAGAAGTCTTGCAGAAAAGATTTGCGAAGTGTCTTCATCTTCTTGATGCACTCTGAGCCAATAGTTGTGGAACCATTGGCTTCAGCGAGTGTAACTGATGGATTTCCTAGAGATTTTGATTTCAGAGTTGGGCGTAGTATCTTCCTGAGTGGACTAATCTGAGCTTTCGAATTTTCTTTTGATGGACCGGACTCTGATTGGCATGATGGTTCAGGCTCTAATTGGCATGACGGTTCGGGCATCACCACCCTGACTGATTCAGACTCAGAAAACTTAAGCAGTGTGTCTTTTTCTGCAAGGCAATTGCTATCATTTTCAGGGGCCGATGTTCTATCACATTTCAATTTTGGTTCCCCTGCTAAGTCTTTGGAATCCAAACAGATCTCCAAAAAACCCTCTGATGAGCTTTGGACATTTGAATCACCTTCAGGTCGACGAAAGGGCCGATGTTGCAATTCTGAAGAACTGGGTAGAATGTAATTCATGCCTACAGATGTCAGTATCTTGCATGATTTTGATGAAACCAGCATTGATCCATTCTGCCTGGTAACCGGACTGACTTCCTTTGGGTTAGGCCGAGACAAGGAATCAATGATTGTGAAGGTTAATGAACTTCCACTATTTCGCAATGACTGTATCTTCCTTGTTCCCTTGGCAACTCCCAGCTTTTTCATCTGTCGAACTGACTCTGAACTTTGGTATATAGAACCCCTCTTCAGGTCTTCATTACCGGTCACTCTAGATATGGAGGATGGAATGCTCTTACGAGGACTCAACAAATTACTTGTGTTTGATCTGTTAAAATTGCCCTTCTGATTTTTCACAACGTAGTTTCTCTGCGTGGGCTTTCCTTTATCATCTTTCTTTTGAACTTTTGATCCAAGCCCATTTGAACTAGAAACGACTTTAGGGCTCTTTCTGTCTTTGCAACCGTTTTGACGTTCAGATGCAGTATCCAGCCCCATGAATTCACCAGGCTGCAATAAGTAAATAAAAACAAATAATTAAAATCCTTAAAAAGGAAGCATTTTCCCCTTGTTTTGTCACCATTGTATGGTTCAAAGGTCTAATGCTTTTTCACCATTGTAAAATGTGTGCTAATGTAGTTTCTATCAAGTTATTTGTAACTCATTACAGTTACTATTATGAATCTGTTAGAAGTCAGTGATGCACTAGAAACAATCAATCAGTCAAAAATAAACTGACAGCAGGCTTCAGAGATAAAAGAACTATCTGAATCCTACATGGGGATATGCAAGGAGGCCTCAGACAACTGTCAGATGATTGAGACCATGGACCTGATGAACTCATGGATAAACCATCTCAAACAAAATATCCTCAGTTAAGCATCAAACCCTTCTATCTTTAGAAAGATGGTTATCAAAGAATGCTGGCATCCTGATTCATCCAACCAGGGTATTGCCCATCGGATCAGTGCACTGAATCACCAAACCATGGCCTCCTTTTGAACATACTCAAGACCAACAAAGACTATACATATTCTTAGGACAAGGATCGCATGACATAATTCCTATATAAACAGACATTAACCAGAAGAAAGACTAAATAACCATGTCCTCTAGCATAACTCTTTTTTTAAGATTTAAAAGATAAACATAGAAAGACAGAATACCATTGTCACTGATAAGACAAAGAAAAAAAAAAGTGATCCTCACCATTGGATGGATCTGAAAAGGTAAACAAGCTAAGTTCTCCACAAAGCATTGGCATCTTCATTTATGGTATAATATATCAATATTAGCGAAGCTTAGTGAAGGCAATGAACATATGATAGATGTAAGCCTACAGGACATAAAATTCAATTACCCAACATTCGACAAAAACATCAAGGTTCATGCAATATGGAAAACTCTCATTTGATGTTGATGAAATCCATAAGTACATATATGTGATACATTATTTGATATGAACATGTCTCAATCATATGACTGGATGTGAAGCATCTTGATTTGTAGAATCTCAGTGTCCGAGGAATCCTAGCACCCATAAGCCATTAGTTTTAGAAGATGAATACCTTTTAATAAGTACAGTGGATTCTTCCAAAATGACTTAAATGAGGATTCTGTGAATCCTTTTTCAATTTACATGATTCGACTAAACATACAGGTACCATCTATTCTTGAGTTCATGATTCCGTGGCAAACTTAGATGCATCCAAATGAGCCCTCATGATATAAGGTTGCTTTCCCTCCCAAATTAATAGCAATTATGTAAAACTGAGGTAGATATCAAATGCCCCGAATTATGCTGCTAGTTTTACACCCTCCCAATGCAAGGCAGAAGAGTAAGATCTGTTCCACTAACATATCCAATCCATCTATAAATAAAACCCAAACGCAATCTTAAAAAACAAAAAAAACATTTTAATATATCATATTACTCGCACATGTGCATATTGACTAAGTCTATACATTGCCCATCAGTTTTTTATTTTTCTTTTCAAATTATAAAAACTGAGAATTTCTGGGGGACAAAAAGAAACAGATAAAACATCAATTGATATATTTACATAATGAAATTAGGGATTTTGTTTAACATAAAATATAAGAATTGATGCAGCATTCGATTCAAAGATCAAAAAGAGGTAAGAAAAAGGGAACAAGAAAGGGAAGAAGAATACCTTATAATAGATATTTCTAATTATTGGTAACAAGTACTTCGTTCACAGGTTGTAATGAGGTAAGTGATTATAACAATAAAGGCATAATTACAACAAATCAGTGGTACAGGAGAACTATATCCACCAAAACAACAACCACAAAAATGCCAAAAACAACCACATCAAGGAACCCACGAAAGTTACCTCTTTGTCAATAACCCTGTAACGCTAAAGCATCAGCTACCTCATGGACCGCAATACTTCAATTTATATCAACCAGTTAATTGACCTGATGAAGAAGTGACATGATCCAGTAACTATCAGTATCACTTCCAGCACTGGACAGGAATATCATCAAGAAGCAATTTGCTTGGACCAGCACATATTAGTAAAGATGAATACTAAGGAAAGACTATATAATGGACAAAATATCTTCTACTTATGGAAATTAAATAATCAAAGTTAAAACTCTTCCAATCATACATTACAAACTAAAAAATAATAATAATAAACAAACAAACAAACAAACAAACAAAATGCATCAGACAATCACAAAGATATTTATAAAATAAAATAAAATAAAACAACGAATAACTTCATTGCCGCAAATATGCATTTGCATAACTAAACATCAGAGATGTCAGGAAAAACATGGATCAACATATTAATTTTTTTGAATGCCCACTAATACCAATGCAACAAGAACCTAGATTCTAAAAATAAGAAAAATCCATGTAAATATAGTAAATGGAAAATAAAAAAAAACTTCTGAAGAACCCCAGATGCTGCAGTAATGGATCTATAAGAAAAAAAAAAGAAAAGAAAAAAAAGAAAAAAAAAACCTACTTATATCTCATTGTAGAAAACACCCAAATGCCAGAATGCATCAATACAAAGAAAACAAGGACAAACAGAAGAAACCCAGAAGGCATACTATAAAATCTCACAAAGAAAAAAAGGAAAAAACAGATCTTGATTTCAGAATATAAAACCCAAAACAAAATCAAATCTTTCCAGCTTCCAAACAAATTAGAAAAGAAAAGAACAAAAAAAAAACAATCTTTCCCATCTAAAAAAAAATGGCAGACATTGTAATCTATCATTACACTTTGTCCAACCCAGACTGCAATCTTCCCAAAACCTCCCTACTCCCCACATGATCTACAACCAATGGATTCAAACAAATGTGAGAAAGTGAAAAACCAAAACAAAACAAAACAAAAAGCTCTTTCCACAAGCCACTCCAAAGCTCCAACATCAAAACCCAACTTCAGTTCAAAGAAACTAACAAAACCCAGATGCAAATCATATCCATGTAACCAAAAAACCAGTCCTAATCCACCCAAGGAGGAAAGCAAAAGAACCAACAAAAAGATACATAGTAGAACCGGAGCTGAAGAGAAAGAGAGAGAGGAGTACCAGTTGGTGTGGCCATGAGTTTCAGCAGAGATGGAGAGGGAGGAAGGAACTAAGAGAGGCAGGCCCTTGGATTTTGTCTGTTAAAAGGCAAAGAAATCAGTCATGAATCTGACGGTTGTGGGTTTAAGGAGTGTGTTGGGAATCGCTAATCAAGGCTCTGCCTTTCTTTTTACCTTTTTATGCTACCATACTATTAACATCTTACTTATTTTAGCCATTAATGCTTCTTCATGTAATTAAGGAGTGTGACAGTGCCGGTGATTAGAGTAAGCGGTCATAGATAAATATAGCCTTTAGTATATTCTAGTGCTTGGTCCATACATACCTCTTTAACTTTTGAGTTGTGGATTGGCCCATGTCATAGGGGTGGAGGTTGGGCCAGGACAAGCTTTTTGGACATATTGGGCTATTCACTATTGCCTGTTGGGCTTAGCCTTCAAAACATAAAATTTAGGTGCTTTAGAACAATGGGTTAGATGATCAAATGTTGTTGAAAGTTGACGCCCCCGGATCTCAGGGATATCTTTGCAGCTCCCTTCCCATTTATTGGCATGGCTCGGGACTGGATTAGTGGGCAATTCAAATTCCATCCGGGCCCCATTTGTTTCCATGAAAACGTGAAGTTCTAAAGATGATCATAAAATAGGAAATAAAATCAAAGGAAGATGGAGAACAAATAAAACAACCACAATTTTAGTGATTCATTTATGATTTTTTTATTCTATTTGATGCTCATTTTCTGAAATTTTACCTTTTATCTTAACTCTTAACCACTTACGGTATAAATATTGTGTATTCAATTTTTATGTATTTTAATGCAAACAAATAGTTCATAAACGGACCCCATATGTAATCTAGGCCAGCTTGGGTTGGCATAAGATCCAACCTGCCCAAGTTGCATCCCTATCCCGGCTGATTTACTCCCAAACTCCAAACATGGATAATTAATTATGAATGATTTGGCTGGCTTTTAATATAGATGGTTGGATTGGCAATCCAAAACAGTTAGAATGAAGATTGAGCCTTCATGGTTGGAGCCCATCACCTTAAGTTTTGGTGCGGTTGATTTTTCTCATTAAACCTAGCTTTGGATCACTGGACCTTATGGGTTCCACATCCGCTGGACCATATAATTCGATTTGAATTGGAATTTGATGGATTGAAATTTAAATTTAAAGTACCCTCACAAATTTGTGCAATTAGAGTTAGTCATAAAAAAGAGTAATGATCTATGGGTGCTCACCTCCCCAACCATCATCTCCATGTCCCACCTAAAATTGTGGGTGGAATTTTTCTTAGTATTATTTCCAAAAAAAATAAATTTTCAGAAAATAAATTGTGTCATTGCTCTAAGATAATAAAACACTGATAAGGAAATTTGTGATTATGTAGAATTATAGATCCTTCAAGTCTGTTTGGTAAAAGAACATGGGTTGTAGTCAAAATGAGTGGCTTTATTTTTCCCAAAAACTTCCAATTAGATGACAGTATTTTCAAAAAGCTACTGCTGAAGTCCAATGATCCAGCTCTTGAAAGAAATTCTTCTGATTAACCTTGTTATACACTGCATATTATTGGCTTAATATTACTGCATTATTGTCCTGATCTTATGACTTCTCAATGATATTTCAATTCCGCACAAATTTTTCTCCTCATCCTTAATGGCAGTATTCTTAAATTATCAACAGTCTGTAGGCAGGTAGAATGATGCATAGGAACTAAAGAGACATCAAATGCTCTAAAGTATTGATGTTGCCATTCCTTACACATTCAGCAAACTTAATACTGTTGATCTTAATGGGTCTCACTATACCCATAAATGATGGTTCAAATTCAAATCTTAACATACAAGTAATTGGCGCTTTTCATACAGTAATTGGACTCTCTTTAGAACTGTCTATTTCCAAAAGCCATTTACTAAAAGGCAGTGAGGTACAACTAGATGATTGAATGAATCTTATATCACCTGTGGACACCATAGTCAAAGGCCTGTTCATCAAATACTTCACCCACTTGGTGCTGTAACCCAACAAAGGCTTTTTTTTTTTTTTTTTGGTGGAGACATACTTCAGTTCTATCAAAGGATAAAATTGGGCCCCGTATTTATGGATCAGGATCCGATTCTGTTGTCATTTGTAGGGCCCATATCCTTGCCACATCCAATTGCAAGTCAAAGTCCATATCCAAGTCTGAAATAGGGATTTGAACAGGTCTCGGATTATCTGGTAATTATTATGTTTTTATTTTTCAAAATATTGCTAAAATTAGAAACAGTGCCTAGAAAATATAAGTGCTTTGGAATAAAAATAAGAAAGAGAAAATTCTATAAAAAAAATATTAGCAGTTCTTATTTTTTATTTTTTTATAACATTGTTTTCATTTAACTCAAAATTTCTCAGATAAAAAATTCAAATTTTGAAAGTATCTTGACCGTATCCCAAGATGGTCATTTCTCGAGAACTATATTTTTCCACAATGGTAGATAAAGGATGTCTCAATTGTCAAGTGTGTTCAAGAACCGTGACAGGTCACTAGGTCAGGCTGCACTGAGGCCTATCAAAGCCCATCCCATTCAAAAGTTAGTTGTTAATTAAGGCCCATGCACATTTTGATAAACCATCAGGCCTTAGGCCCAGGACTGGCCCAGTTACAGCCGGGCCAGAGAGTTACACAAACATACAACAGACTGGCCCAATCCAGCCAATCAAGATAGCCCCCATCCATGGGCACCCCTAAGTCTCAAATTCAAATTTTAACTTTCAGAGTTGCACCTTCCTGCACTGATGAGAGTTGCACCTTCCTGCACTGAATTTCATCATCTGTTTTTCCTTCATCTGCAGATGCCATTTTATTAATATCAATTCAAAGTATCAAGAAATAAATATTGTTTAATAAAATTCAGTGTAAATTACTATCATACATCTATATCATCCAACACACGTGCACCTCTCGCAAGCTTATGAGCCATGGCATTACCTTCTTTTCCCACATGGACAACTTCATAAATGCTAAAATGCTTTAAAAAAGTCTTAAAATCATCGCAAGACAAATTTGGAGATGGTGAATTTTAAACTTTTATTGTCCATAAAAAGTCACCCTCCAAAATAATATCACCCACTCCAATATTACAAATCATTTGGACACCCCGCAATGCCGTGGCTATCTCAATATCCTCAGCATTCTCTGCCATTCACACCTGAACATAGCCCTTACAACAAAGACATTATTAAGAAGTTGCATGAGAGGGGAATTGCATCGTCTTTTGAACTGTTAATTTCAAGGCCATTTATTAAGAATTTGAGAACACGGATTGCTGAAATCTTCAACAATGACATTATGTACCACCTAAATCCATTCGCGTCCAGTTGGCTTTATGGGTTTCTTAACTATGCTCTCACTCCTCTTAATCAAGAGCCGCACCAATGAGGGCATGTTCACCAAGAAATATTCAAAGCCTGTGCTTGCTGTTTTATGGTAGGGTCTAGCAAATCTGAGAGTCCGCCTATTGAAGATCTGAATATCTAAATCCAACTCTGACTTCAATTCTAAACGGTCCTCCTAAAATGAGGAATCCTTTAAATGATCCTAATATATCCACATTGAAATCTAACCGGCCATCATAAAGGCCAATTGTGTAATTGCCCCTAGAAGGGGTCCAAATCCAATACTAAACAGACATTAGTATCCCAATTAACAAGGGATCAAGTCCAACTGCTACCTTCTGCATATAAAAAGACACAAAGCTTGAAAGATATATTTTAAGATTAAAATGCAGAAAATTAGACCCAAATCCTTGCTAGAATAGGCGTCTTAGAGGGCAAAGTCTATGGAAGTAGGTCAGTTCCAAGTATGCTAACTACTTTTTGGTAAATGGCATAAAAGCTTATGCAAAACCAATTATACTAGAGAACAGACACCTTAATCGTAGGGCACCGGCCCAGTCATAGAAGATTTTAAGTCAAGGGATATTTACTCACTCGTATTAATATATGGCTATACTCTACCATAAACCCTCCTAAATTTTAACAAGAGAATTTTACCCAAAAAAACTCTTTCGATGTGCACTAATCACAATCAATCCAATTCTTTTTTATATGTACTAATCGGGTCCATGGAGCCTGATTGTGTGCAAAAACAATTTTATTTATTATTATTATTTTTTTTTGTATGTGTGGTTGAGTGACGCATATGAAAAAAAATGCAAGAAGAAAGGAAGAAGAGACGAGAAAAAAGAAAGGAAGAAAAAGAGAGGAAGAAAGGAAGAAGAAGAGAGTGAGGAAGAAGGGAGGCACTAAAAGAATAAGAACAGAAGAAGAAAGGAAAGGATTAAGGGTTTTTTTTTTTTCCTTTACTCTCTTCTTTCTCCTCTCTTCTTATTTCTTTTTTTCCTCTCTTTGTCTTCCTTTCTTCTCTGCCTTTTTTTTTTTTTGTATGTAGGGCTGTTTTTTTTTATCCTTTATTCTCTTCTTTCTCCTCTCTTCTTATTTCCTTTTTCCTCTCTTTGTCTTCCTTTCTTCTCTCTCCTCTCTTTTTCCTTTCTTCTCTATATATATATATTTTTTTTTGTATGTAGGGTTGAGTGACTCATACAAAATATATATATATATATTGTAGAGAAGAAAGGAAGAACTGAGGAGAAAGAAGAGAAGATAGGGAAAAAAAAAACATTAGTCCCTTCCTTTTTTTCCTCTCTTCTTCTTCCTTTCTTTTTTCTCCACTCTTATTCCTTTCTTCTCTGCATTTTTTTTTCTTTTCTGTATGTAGGGCTGAGTCACTCAGCTGCACATATATAGGGTTGAGTCACTTAGCCACATATTAGCCACATATAAAAAATAAAATAAATTAATTAAAAAAATTGCACACAATCAATCTCCATGAACCCGATCGGTGCATATAAAAAAATTGTAACTGATCATGATTAGTGTACATTTAAGAAGTTTTTTTTTTCGGTAAAGTCCTCTTTTAACAAAAAAATAATTTATTTCTCATGGCCGACCTAGAAGTATGCCTATCACAGTGGTTGGGTAAGATTGGAATGTTTTCTTGCTGATTAAAAGTAAGTCAAACTACTTGGTTTTGCCGTCAAGGAGATAACTCGGTTGGTTTGAGTCTTAGGATAGTTCTCGAAGGTCTCAAGTTCAACTCCTGCCACTAAGAAATAATCCTTGCTCGTAAGAATCAGGTAACCCCAAGGCTAAAGGCTAAAGGCCCAAAGGTTGGGCTAGTGAGGGATATCCTAAGTCATCAAAAAAAAAAAAAAAAACCTGCTTTGTTTATGATTTTATGACTATTTGTTTAACAGCTCCATACTTTAACCACTATAAATGGTGCTTGTGGGTGAATAACCATTATTAAACTATAAACATTCAAATAGATGATAATTTTGGCACCCCAACTAAGGGGGCTGGGAATGGCCTAGAACCATCAAATTTAGCTAATCTACACAAAAACCTTCCAAGCCAACCCTGTTCATGTGATTTGTGTATGCTCAAATGAACCCTATAATAAACTAACAAAGTCTTCAAATTTAAAATTTGTGATCGACTCTCATTTAACATTTTGCTCTTCAAATTCAATTAAATTTTCAAGTAAAGATTATATTAAACTTAATTAAGAATTCAAAAGAAACAGCTAAGCAAAATGTGTGCAATTTAAAAACTTGGAAATAGAGAATATATTTTAACTTATCGAACTGTACTAATATACTAAAACCAAAAGAATGGAATGATAAATGAATAAAAGATGATGAGGGATGCATGGCAAAAAGGACTGAAAGTGAAATGGCAAACATTAATTAGAGGCCAGCCACATATTCTGTGAAAGGTATGTCCTATAAAGTGGAATGTGTCAAACATCACAGCAGTATCCTAAATCCAACCAAAGCTAGGGGTGGTGGGTTAAATCATATTCTCTTACCGAGCCATGCCTTGTTATAGGAGGTAGGGTTTCTAATTGGTTACATCTTTGTCTGTCTCATGCCTTGAGTGTTCTCAATGGAGGTTACCAAAAAGCCCTGCCTACTTCAAATGTAATTATAAATTATAGAAGTACCTTTATGATGGTGCTGTCGTTTTATACAGTAAAATGAAAATTTGATCATTGGGATCGTTTAATTAACAAATATTGCAATAGTCTCTCTGGATGATCTCTTGGCTCTTTTTTTTTTTAACCCCAACAAAGGGAGCTATGACGCAAGATAAAACCCACACACGTGGAAAGAAAACTTACTTGAATGGAAAAAAAAACTCACACACGCAGGTAAAAAGCCCACACAAGCCAAAAAAAATAGCCTACTCGTGCAGAAAAAATGACATATCTAGAATTCAAAACCTATAAAGCAATGTGAGAACTAGTACTCCTTACCACTTAGGTGAGAAGCCATTCTCCTTATGGCTCATTTTGAAAGTTGCCTCCACTCACGTCGGATGGAGGGTTATTGTCTGACAAACAATTAGTCAAAAAAACATTATTGTACCACACAAATTTTACTCCTTTTTAATGGTAGTAGTTTACCTATTTGGCATTGACATAATTATTAATATAAATGAATATTGTTGGTAAAGTTTACTCGGAAGACTGATGTTAACTAATACAAGCAAATAAGGGCTGATGCAGCGAGTTTCAATTGAAAGCGTCACCGTTTCTACCGAGAATTTAGTAGTTTTGTTTTTTTTTAAGAAGAGTTGGTGGAATGTTTCATAGTGAGTCATGTTAGAACATGAATGATATGATTTGTACACTCAAACATTTGACCTTTTGCATTTTTTAAGATTAATCCCCAAAGCTTGTATGTGATTGATTTAACTTTTGATTGGAAAATGATATTTTTGCTAACTAGGCTGTTTCTATCACAGAAGAAATGAAGTCCTTGGATCGTACATGTGACAAGGGGTTAAAGTGGTGAAATTCATCCACCAGCCAGATGAGCCATTGTTCAGCAATTTCTTTTTTTTCTTTTTTGATAATTGGATAAATTTAGCTCGTGATCTAAGGGGAGAGCAAGTCTAACTGGGAATGATTTATTGCTACCCATATATAAAATTATAACCACCACCTGTGGTGTCCTTTCACAGTAGCTGTGCCAATTGTGAATTTGGAAATGAATTGCTACATATCTTCACAGTTTCAAAGAAGGGAAAAGTTTTTTTTTGAAGGTTTGGGTGGGGGATTTATTTTAGATTGTTCTTCAATTACTATTACTTTTATTGTAGTGAAAAATAAAAGTAATCAATCACACAAAAAATACGACAAAATATTTAAAGTAGAAACCCAAAGAAGAGAAAAAAAAAATAAGCCCAAACAAGATGAAATCGAATACTAACTTTCACAGTTACAAGAAATACTTACAACCCTCTAATCTATCTCTCAACATAACGCGTTGTAGCTGTTCTTGCTAAAATCATCAACATGCAGTCTATCGGTGCCCTGCTATTAGTGCTTTGATTTTCACCTCAAACGAATCTCTTTAGGGAGACAGCAATCTCTTACAAAAATGTAGAAGCCACAGATCTCCTACAATGAAGTAGAAGCACAAACTCTAAAACTTGAAGCTTTTAACCTAATCTCTTATAGAAGCTCTGGATAAAATCTTCAATGCATAATCTCAACTTAGATTATGAAAAAATGTGTATTAGGGTTGAGAGAAATACTTTTTTTTATAACTCATAATTCATGCCTAATGGTTTGAATCCAAATAGGAACAAAATAGGCAACTCTAGCATAAATAGGAAATAATTTCGCGTAGGTCGGTTGATTTCTGCACAAAGCTTAATCGATCGATCGAAGGTCGGATCGATCAGGTTAAGCAATGTTTCAAGTCGAATCGATTAGATGTTTGCCCAATTGATTATATGAAATTTAGCTTAAATTTCTGCAAATATTTCAAGGTCATAACTTTATCATTTTAGTTCCGATTGACGTAATCTTAGGTTCTACGGATATCTACTCAAAACAAACTTTTCAACGGTAGGTAGTTTACCTATATCTAACATTCGGTTTGTGAGATATAATACTTTTAAACCATATTATCATCAGAAAAAAAACTTTAATTTGTCGTTCTCTTTTCGATTTCTTCACTTCAATGCATTCGACGACTCATATCACAATCCATACTAAAAGATATATAAAACACAACATCAATGGACTCAAATTTTGTCCAACACATGACTTAGCCAATACAAAAATCTAACAAAAAAAAAAAAAAAAACACACACACACACACACACAAAATAATAATAAGGTTTTTGCATAAACTATTCAAGTTGAAAAGGTACTGATCCTTATCAAATATAATTCCAAAATATTAATGATCTTTTTCTTTTCTAAATTTTTTTTACTATTACATTAAAGGAGTTATAAACTATTTTAGTCCTAAACTAGCCTTATTTGTCAGCACAACAAGGGCCATTGTCGGTGCACTCCATTCCTATGTTATGCTCCGCAGTGCTACATCAACCGCAGTGCTCCACTTTAGTGCTCCATTGCGACGTTACAGTTGTACTCCGCCAGTGCCAGGGGCTGATCCCTGGCACTTAATTCTTATAGTGAGCTAGCACTGAGCTATCCTATTTTTCTCTCTGTTTTTTCTTTGAAATTCAATAGGATTTATCTTTTGATTTATTTCTTTCACAAAAAGTTTCTAAAAAACTGAAATCATTCTTATTCAACATTAATATGGAGTGGTGAAAATAGTAACTTACTATAGGCATGTAGAATAATTTTGGGGCTCACTCTTCCGACGATTGTCAATTGCTATCATATGGCTTTCCATTTATCACAAGATTTTGCATCTCATATCCCTTTGAACATTTTCTTTCATCATGTAAGTACTCACACACCCACACATACAGTTATACAAGTTCATCACCATCAGCATTACAATCAAGAATTAATTACTTGTTTTCGTGGTTGGGATGTACCTTACTAACTGAGCTACCAGTGGATTCACTTAATAAATCTAATTTACAAATATGTACAAACCACGATTATATCTTTCTGAGTTTGATGGGCCTATGTGCGCAACCAATATACCAAACTGTCTAAAATTTTGTTAGTAATAATTCCACCTCTATTCATTACCTGCTTGAAGGAATCTAGTCTAGCTAAAGAAATGTAAGACACATAATAAGGGTATGTGTATTTGGGACATTGTATTTTCATGGCAATTTCATGTTCCACAAAAAGTTGAAAAAAAAAAAAACAAAAAAGTAAGGAATTTAATTTATGTCTTTCACTTTTGTTCGGTTCTCATTAAAATAATTTTGAAAGTGAAGTGTGTCATACTTTTGATGCTTAATTCTAGTCATGCTTAGGACTAGTCATGTTGGCAAGGGATATAAAGGTTTGGTCAGTCTGGATAACATTTTTCATGTATTTTCTTGTCAGTTCCCTTATCCAGCTTAAGCTATCCAGGACAGTTTCATGCTACAATCGATCCATTCACCTGTAAATTTAGTTACATGCAATACTGCCTACGACGCAATTTGGGAAAAGAACAAAATTACTATCAAGCACTAATAGCTATTGCTTTTGGTCGAGCATAAAATTAACAGTAAAAATGCAACACCCTAAACTATGTTAACTTTTTGGCCCAACTTCTCATTTATGTTAGACACTATCTTATTTTATTTGATACTTACATTTAAGAGAGAACATCTAGGGTCCATTTGTTTGAATGAAACTCGATGTGTAGAAATTTGTGGACAAAGGTGTTCCATCATCTTTAAATTGGTCAGAGTGAAAGATATTGGTGGAGATGTAGATGAAACTTTAATTTTTTTAATATTTAAGTTATTGGAGTAATAGTTGAATATTCATTTTTCATCTTTCATTTATTCATTTTCATTAAAAGGGGGTTATTCGATGATCATTTTCTTAAATTTAACTTTATTTCTTCAATTTTAATCTTCTTTTAGCCTGTCCCAATTGAATCAAAGGGTTGAAATACTCTCCATTATAAATATATATATATATATTTAAAAAAAGTATTCAAATTTTAGAAATGTGAAGTCTTACAAGTCTTAGAAAGTTTAATTACATGAAACAAGGGTTTGTGGTTGTGATAACCTCAAGTGCTCTTGTTATTTGTACAAAAAAAAAAAAAAGTTCTTTTGCTATCTAAACAGATAAATTGGATTTTCTACCTTCAATTTTGGAAGTTCAAAATAGACCCTTGGATCCTTCTTGTCCTAGGGGCTATATATTTTGTTTTCTAGTACCTAGGCGTAGCTGTCATAATTTTTGCACAAAGTCAAGAACTCAATCCACTTGGTAGAGAAAACGGGGATGGAAGTGGGTCCGTTTTTCTTTAATTCTGTCCTAGACAATGCCAAGATTTTGATAGTCAAAACTCAATTGTATTGGTTTCAATAATTAGAGCAATGATATGGTGTTAAGTGAAAACACCCACGTTAAAACCAGCTTGTCGGTAAAACTTTTTTTTTCATTATGATTAATGAAAGAGGACAGGTGGGCCCCGTCCGCCCTGAGTTTTAGGGTGTACATAAGGCAAAAGTAAAGTAGATGAATATCCAGATGCTCAAAACCCTAGATAATCCTAACCATTTTACTGGTAATGATCAGGCGCACTGTATAAAAAGGAAATTTAGCTCAATAATTAATCTAATTTTCAGACATTGATCAATTCAAACTAGTAGATAAAGGTCAAAATTGAATTTAAAAAATTTATGCTACAATAGATGATGATAACTTCATTGTTGACAGTAAAAACTGAAAGGTAGCAGTTAAAATTGAATGAAAACCTTTTCACTAAAATATACAATAATTAATGTTTTATCGTTTTAATTGGAGTGAAATTTAATAATTTGAGTTTCTACCTTACGTTTAGAAAGCCATTAAAATCCTTGTAAGAGAGGTTTCCAAATTTCAAACTTTTGGGAATCTCTTTTCATAAAGAAAATCGAAAAATCAAAATGGATCATTCTAAGTTCCATGATGGGATTCTTGGCCTGGCTACCTACTTTACAACCATGATCTGATAGAGAAGTGGATGGATCTACCATCAATTTTGCAGCCTTTCTCATAAAAGTTTAACCAACCAATGGAGCTGATCCATCTTTTCTCTTGATTCAAAATGTGTGGTCCATCAACATTTAAAGCGATCATCAAAATGGTTTGACCAAAACCGTATTTTTTCAGTAAAATGGTGTTTAGGGAGGTCAATGGAACCCCATTATCCGGTTTAACCTGGTCCAAAAGAAATATGAAATTTAATCTCTACTTAATAATGATTTATTAATAAATTTCTCATTCGATGGGGCCCACATTTTTTGCCACTGTGTTTTCCATGGAATGTGCAGTTTCATTCCCTATAGCTTGAATTTGCAGTTTAATTGGAATTACATTCACAGCCAGATTAAACACAGTTTAACCATATTTTCCACACCCGATCTCAATCCAACTATACCTAGATTGACTTTAAATTTGGAGAACTTTAATCTTATTGGACCACATAATATATACTTGTGCTTTGAGTTGGGCCTATCAAACCAATTCTAAGTCCGAGTACAAGCAAGATACTAACTGGGTCTGCATTTGGATCTGCTATGGGCCCAAAAGCCAAATTAGGGCATCAAAGTGATTTTTGGTAGGGAAAGGCCTAATGCTGGCTAGAATTCTAAAATGTCAGAAAGACGAAGGATTCCTGATTGGGACAAGAAAGACCCGCGGAGGTGCACCTTTCGAATTGGTGGTCCCATGTGGGTGCGAACTTCGAAATTGTGGATTCCATTGAGCAATCTTTAAGACTTGAGACCGCGGGCTAATATTTTAAGATACTCCCGTGGGATATGTCAGGTCGTGCACATGCATGCATTCAAAGAGGGGTATCCTAGCCCTTGAATGGGTCTCCCTCCTATGATGGACGGTGGAAAAACAAAGAAGGTCCAACTCAATTTCAATTAGGATTTATTAGCATCAATCTGATTAAAACGGCTAATCCATTGTTTTAAAATAATGATGATGTTTTTGGCTAAATGTTTTCAAGACAGTCTCCTGCATCTAACAATCAGCCACTGTTTTAAATGTCGGTCAAAACAGTGTTTAACTTGTTGCATGAGGCAGTGAGGGTGAAGAACACTAATCCTACATGCTGTTCACCTCTTCTGAAGCCTACATGGGCCCACCTGGCTACCCAGGAATTGAAACCTGCTATCAGTGGGTCAACTATGCAATAATTATTTCTGCCTAAAAAAAAAGTTGGGAGTCCAAATCTTTGACAACATGGGTCTGTCCAATTGGCTGAAAATTCAAAAATTGATCTGCCAGCATGCCACTCTTTTCACATTTGTAACCTACTATTTTTACATCTGTCGGCTTCCTTTTCACTTGTATGGATTCTCGTTTTTATGCGTTTGGGGTGCCTTAGGTACCAACCAGCTTGTCTGGGGTTAGAAAAAAACAGTCTAGGTCTTTAATTTGAACCCCGGCATTCAAAGAAGTCCATTGGCGTAAAACCAATTTGGACCGTAGTTTGATTGTTGGTGCTTATATTATTAAAATCTGGAAGCAGGTCCAAGTACAGTATAGACCGATCCAGAGCCGACACACTTCCATTCCTATGGCCCAGCCTTAACAACAACCCCACAATGAAAAGGACTGTTGGACGGTGGTCTACACTGATTGATATTCGAATATGCAGTACATGTTTTGGCTCTTGCACATGTTTTCTTGGTTATGAATTGAAAACAATTGGGAAAGCGATGGTTGAACTATTAAGTCACACTATGCTGACACAACATTGCACGGTGAAGAAAAAAAAACACTATGTAATTGTCTTCTAGTATAAGCAACCAGGAGAGAAAATTATTGGGTGGTGACTGCTGAATGCTGATATGATCACAGGAAATTATAATACATGTGAGCAAAATCCATACTGTCTAGAGGTGGAGATGAGTCAGGTCAGGTTGGATTGAGTCATGTTGACCACAGAGGGGTGTAGCTGTGGAGGCCCAAGCTGAAGACAGAGTAATTTGTTAATCAGGTAGGAAATGCCGACATGAACCCAACCCAGAAGCCAGAATGATCAATCCAAACCTGAATATTGACAGGTCAAATTGGCAGGCCAAGAACAATGGGCCAGGTTGGATTAGCTTTCAGTCAGGGCCAGTGCGTCGAACGGCATGGCTCAACCCAACCCAGACATATTTTGCTACTGGAGTTCGAAATGTAAATCCAACCACAATCTGGACTTAATCAAGGCGAAGCCCAAAGCATTAATCACTGCTTAGCTTTTTAGCCAAAAATAAAAACGAAAGAAAGAAAGAAAAAATTACTGCTCTGGCTTGCTTGGGTTGCTCCGTCGAGTCAGAAAATGTCATGCCCATTGGTGCTGAATTTGTCAGAATGGGCTCAACCATCGGGTCAAAGGTTTAATGATCTTCCATCAAGAAGATTTACCGAGGGCCTGGGACCAGCATGCCCAACCCATTTGCAAACCTGCTTTTAGCCCTCTGGGATGGGCTCAGGCCTGCCACAATGCATGTGTTAGTTTTGTTGGTGCCTTCAACCACAGTAGACAAACAATTTTGATTCCTGGATATCAAAACCCAGGCAGCCTAGCGCAGCCCAAATCTGCAACCAAGAACTGTAACCTCTGAACATCTACTTGGGCTCTTCAGATTTGATATTCATAGAGTCCCAGTACCACTACAGTTTAATGTTGAGCCACTGCTAGGAATGAAGCTCTACCATTCATGAGCAAAAGCCACTAACGTCTAGGAAGTAGGAACACAACTGAGTCAACTCAAGTTTTCGTCCTATAGTCAGACGTATGCTTGGCCTATTGTCTACAAAACTGTACAATGTGCTGCCGACAGCTGCCCCATTCTTTTCATATGTCATAAATGAAGGGAACATAGTTCAGTGACCCAGATTGTTATCATGACGGGCTCCAGCAAGAATGGCAAGTCCCCAAGATTCTCAAAGATTGAAAGATCTTAGCCTTCCAATCTGGCCTTCTTCTGGAATATTGCTGTATAGTATTCACAACCATATACTGTAGGCTGCTAACTGAAGAATTTGGTTCTGGACATCTTTCACATGCACCATCAGATCAACATTTTGGATCACCAAAGAATAGGTAGGGCCGTATTGACAGAACAATAGGGTTATCAAAATACTCATTTGGTACTTCCATACCAGAGATTGTTAGCTTCTTTTCACAATAAAAGGCTTTGTTGAGTCGCATTAGTCAAAGCATCAGTTTAGATTATTTCAATAATTATAATGAGTCATACTTGCATAGAATGGCACTTTAAACCGGAATCAAGAAAAAGAAAAATAAGCCAGCTTCAAAACGCCAGATTTTGGATGTTGATCTTACCACTTAATACTAAATTTTAGCAAAGTAAACCAGCTATACAGCATCTGATTTTGAATGCTGATCTTACAATTTAATATTGTACGTCGATCTTAGTAAAGTAAACCAGCTTCGCAATGCCTGGGTGTTGGAGCTTGGCTTTACAACTTAATATTGGACATTAATTTTACAAAAAAGCATCTTCATATCATAATTACAACCACTGTCATGTGGATCCAGGCATCTCTAGAAGGCATAATATGGATAATGACTTCTCCAACAAGGATGACCGAATGACCACAAGTTTACCACCACTCAGGAATTCGGCCGCCCATTCGTTGAGCACCCATTGATAGAATGATTTTTCCTCTTGGCAAGAAGCTTCCCTTGAATCAAATCCTCAATAGCCATTGCTTCCCTTATGTTCTCATGAATCAGATTGCATAGCTCATCCAGTGCAAGCATCGGAAATGGCTCCTCAATGAGAACACCCACCTGCACAGATGCTTGAGCACGTGAGCATATATGAGCATATTGATACGTTCTGTAAACAAAAATATGCATTCTGCATAAATTCCAGAGGCAAGATTTTACTATTTTGTGCTTGTATCCACAAATTATGCACATAGTCCATTGAATGCCTACTTAAGGAAAGCTAAATAACACAACAATACAATTCTGATCACTTAACTGGATGGCTTTTCTTGATTATTGAAAAAAAGGTCTAACTTGATTAACCTGATAAAATTTTCAGTTGAATGGTTAAGACTGTTAGCCAATACATCATACATGTGCACACTATGCCCACCCAAACAAGCCCTCCTCTTCATATTCATGCATGTTGAGGAATTTTTTTCCACAAAGCCTGCACGTGTCTCACCACCTCAGTTTGCTTAGTCACAGGGAAGGGATCTAATATAAGGAAATTCTCCTGGAAGCAAAGGAAAGGACAACCCATTGTTCCTATTCAAATCCTTCAAAACCAACATGGTTCAGATCCATCACATATGACCACATGTCCAATACCATAGTTGGTAAGAACGTAAGTCCAAAAGGCTAAAAGCCTAAAATTAAAAAAAATGAGCTAAGACTTGCAATTTCATGTAATAAACACCCCAAAAGCATGGTCCATCAAAAGAAACAGATTTACAGATATAAAATTTCCAAAGTAAGGTATGTTTGCAATGAAGATGGATTCATCAAAAGAAGAGAAAAGATTACATTCCGTGTACCAAAGTAAATGGGGCTCTTTGTAATATTTTTGTGGCTCAGGAAAAGAGGTATATAAATTGCTGAAAAGGATAGGTTTGGAAGTTCTGAACGAGCATTGACATCACTTAATTCTTGAAAAGAAGAAAGCGTCGCAGTTGTTTTGTGACGATTCAAAGGTCCATGCCAGAGTACATTGGTCACTTTGTATTATGTGTCAATCTGGAAAAGGAAAGATAACATTGCTAAAAAGGATAGGTTTATAAGTGCTGAATGAGCATTGCCATCAGCTCATTTTTCAAATGAAGAACACATTGCAGTTGTTATGTAAAAATTGAAGAGCTTTTAGCACCAACTGGGGACAATGAACGCCACAGTTGTTTTGTGATGATTCAAAGGTCCATGTACCAACTGGGGATAATGAACGCCACAGTTGTTTTGTGATGATTCAAAGGCCCATGTACCAGAGTACATTGGTCACTTTGTATTATGTGTCAATTAGGAAAAGGAAAGATAACATTGCTAAAAAGAATAGGTTTATAAGTTCTGAATGAGCATTGCCATCAGCTCATTTTTCAAATGAAGAACACATTGCAGTTGTTATGTAAAAATTGAAGGGCTTTTAGCACCAACTGGGGACAATGAATGCCTTCCAACTTTGATCCAGGCTCTTGTAAAGAGACATAAGAGAGAATACACATGAAAAAGTTTGTCATAATATTGATAAAGGAAGCCGACTGAACACATTGCATTTATTGCCAGGACATTTGCAAGGGAATGATGGTCTCTGTCAATTCATGAAAAGAAATATCTCATTTTTAATCCAGTGTCCAAATTTTTTATTATAAAGTAGAACAAAAACCAAGCATAATCAAATCAGCAAGTGCAATTGTTGAAGTATGTTGGAATTGCAAGAAAAGGCAAAAGAAGTTGACATCAAGAGAAGGATAAACATATAAGGAGAAACTAACAAACATAAGTGTATATTGCCAATCGAAATTGATTCAGTGCACTCACTTCTTCAATGCAGAACAAAGAAGCTGCACTTATAAATGTCGCAGGAACAACAATCCAGTTGCAGTCATCCCAGAGTATGATAGGAAGTGTAAGATGCCATAGGACTAGAAATCTTGAGGTCAAGCGAGTGTATGAAAGAGGGATTGGAATACCCATGAGCTGTTCGCAGACACCAATACCATCATGGAAACGAGAGATCTTTGACTCCTGCATGGTTAATGAGCAAGTGATCACAAAATTGTTGTCTTGATGAAAAGGTAACTTGTCCTTGCCTTTTTCTTCCAAATTTATACAACAGAGTACTCATGAAGTTTCCTAGAGGTTCATAACCTTGAAAATTTTGGAACTTAGTTTCATCTCTGGAACTAAGCCTTTCAATCTTGTAATACAAACAGGTTGGGAGAGCATCTAAGTAAGGTCAAAAGAAGATATTTTTGGGAGAGAAGGCCCGCATTTTGTTCTTGGGGAAAAAACAACAACAACAACAATCAGATAAAATATGCATTGCTAGCCTTGGCAGGTCAGATGGTGAGCCTGGCTGGACTTGACTAGGTGACATGTGGCATATTTGTGACGCCCACTTATCCCCACAAATTAAAATGGGGGCTGTCAGCTAGCCATCTGCCATAAAATCATCTCCATCGGACATTGATAGCTGGCAGATCAAAAGCAATGGCCCACACCACCTCATATTTTGTGAGGTCAGCAGCCAGCCTACATACAACCACCCGATATTCCACCTGGCCTGACTGAATCAAGTCCAGCTAAAAGTATTCTTTTTCTGTCATTTAGAAAAAAGAAGAAAGAAGAAAGAAGGATAATTACCAGCGCGTTTCGCCTAGACTCATCCATATGTAGAAGTCGAAGGCTTTGAGAAATGAATTCAATGATGCAACGGGGGCGATGTTTTGAGCTCAGAACCACTTCCAGATCATCTTCTTCAAGCAATGGTCTCAGATCACCGCTGAAATCCGAACCATAAATGACATGGCACTGCAATGACCATCATATTTAGTCTGTATTCAGAACTCATTTAACCATATTGTCAATGCAGTGATAGAATTTCATATTATATTTAAAACGTGTCTTGGAAAAAAAAAAAAAACAAAACTTTCTTTCATATACTTGGGGTTTCATGGGCCTGCCCTCATAAATTCTCAAACGATAGTTTGCTCCTCACCCAAATGAACGATGGGTATTTGCAACTGCATATACCATAGTTACACAGCCATAATAGGTGGATACTAAGGCAACATATCCCAATTGTTTCATATCCAATGCTCCATTTTTATTTGTAAAATCGGTGTCCCTGCCATATCCTTGCCACTTTTGGGCATCATAATTATACACAGATTACAGTACAAACTAAAACTAGATTGAAACTAAAATGCAGTTCAAAGTATTTAGCATCTATCTGTTCCTATCTATTCAGATGTTGGAACTTTTGATGTCCAAAATGCTGATGTAGCCGCACATCTGTCCGGTGAAGAATATCCAATCCGTAACCCCAACAAACTAATCTATGGTGTTAGTTGCAAGTTGAATGGACCTTCATCATGAACCAATGACCCACCATTCAATTTGAGTGCATTGCAGGGAATTTACTCAAAACACCTGATTCTACTGAAAACCCACAAAATGTAGCCAACTATGATCCAAATCGAACACACCAACCATGATACAAATCAAACACAAAACAGAATCCAACGGACCTTGAGGGCGACCGGAAATGCCATGATATACTGCAAGAGCGCCTTCTTCAACCCAGCATCACCCACACTCTCCACCCCCGCCATCACCGCTCTCGCAAACTCATTCGTCCCAGCAATCACCGCGGTCCACGCCTTCCTCCCCTCCTCAAACCTGGAGTAGGACGCCTCGGTCCTGAACACCAGCAGCAGCGCCAGCGCAGGTGCGGTCAGCTGGTAAGGCAGGGATGACGAGTGCAAGACAGGGAACACCTCAGGCAGCCAGCGCATCGCGACCACGGTATTATAGCCGGCAATGGCGGCGGCCACGGAGGTGAAGACAATGACGGGCGGGATGAGGGAGAGGATTACGCGGGAGGAGAGGCTGGAGAGGAGGTGGCGGATGTGGCGGCTGGAGCTGCGGTGCTCGAGCCACTTCTCGTGGCTGTAGAGCGAGCGGGGCTTGCGCATGCCCCGCTCCTTGACCGCATCCGCCCAGTCAGGGATGGCGTGGAGGAGGGCGGGTATGGTTTGGGTTTGGGATTGGGATTGGGATTGAGATTGGGGTTGGGGCTGATTGGAAGAAGGAGAATTTGGGAAGTGAGAATTTGGGGAGTGAGAGGAGCATAGGATTTGCAGGGAGAGGGGCCTGCTGTTGGAGGAGAAGGGTAGTTTGGGGAGCATTTTGATTCTGGGGGCAAATTGGGAAGGGACAGGGGAAGAGGAAGAGGGAGAAGAGGAGGGTGGATGAGGGAGAAGGGTTTTTGAGGGGTTTTGCATTTGTGGAGAGTGTTAGGGTTAGGGTTTGGAGAGAGGGGGAGAGAGAAGAGTGTGAGAGTGCAGAAAACATGTTTGTGTGGGGGGTTTTGGGGAGTGAGAAAGAAAGAGTGAAAGAGAGCGGTTAGTTAGGAGCGGTTGGTTTGTGACTGAGGATTTTACACATGTTTGGAAGTGGTTGGATAAAATAGAGAGGGGGGGAGTTGGTGGCAGTTGTAGGAATTTGGGATAAAAGGCCTGGTGTTTGTCTTTCACACAATAAACAACTTCGGAGTCCTCATTGTCTGGAGCTTTGTTCTTTGACTCAGAGAAATCAAGAATTGAAGAATCCTTTAAATATTTGGAGTATCCTCAAATTTTATCCAAAGATTGATTTTTTGATAAAAACTTGATTGATTAACAGAATCTTTATCCACTATTATTCATTATCACTTTGTTTTTCAAATGATCAATTTTATAGTGGGATCAAGTCCTATGGTGCAACCGACTACTATTGGAATAAAATTTGCGCATACCTCATACCTTGGAGGGCTTTTATTCCGAGCAGCTCACATTTCTAATAAGTGGGACCAATGTGAAATTCCTCTCCTTCAAGCAAGGGTTTTTCCGAGTCAAAGCTGCAGAGGATCCCACTTATAACTCTCTGCTTTGCTGATACTTTAGATTGCAGCAGGGGTGGAAGTTTCTAACCTGACCCGCAACAAGACTTGAACGTTTGTCACTAATTCAGTGCTTGGGTTGATCGCTTCATTTTTGGGTTAGTTTGGGATTGAAATTTCTGACCGAGTTGAGTCGGCCCTTTCAAGTTGGAAAGTTGGATTTAGATTGAAATTTCCCTGATTCATAGGTTGTTCTTGTTTCCCACATTGACTCGCTCATTGCCAAGGCCACCTTGGGTTTTAGTTTGCCGCACTGAAAATGCTTGTGCAGATACTACCAGGCATCCCATCTATATTTGTGCAATAAAAAAAGGATCTAACCCCATTTATCCAGGGTTTTCCTTTTCTTTTTCCTGAATGTAGCACAGTGGTAGTAATTAATAAAAGTAACGAAATAAGTATACTTAAGCATTTGAATTTAGTAATTTACACATTAATGTCTGATTGTTGAACAAAACATTTTGTCCATTCATTTCATTTCTTGGGGACTATTTGAATGATGGGCATGGCCTGATAGCATCTTTCTTATTCCATATAAGCCCCACTAATCCTGCTTTAAAATAATGACTCTTGCGAATGGTTCTTCAATGCCTATCAGTTTTGACAGCCACATCTCACTCAAATAAAAATGTGAACTACAATGAGATATAATATCATCTTAGACTCTTGTATTTTTAATTACCAGTTAGACACCCGAAAGAACCTATAGAATATGATTTCTAGCCCAGATATTAAATAGGCTGCCCCTCGCCTATGCATGCATGAAGCCTTGGTCTGGTCCGACATTCAACACCAACTGTACTTATGTCTTTAAATGGGCTGGACCTACACCTAAGTCTCAGGCCAGTAGGCTTGGACCTGTACTAAATATTGGCCCAATAATTAGAAGGGCACAATCCATGTATGCTTGACCCATCCTGACCCAATCATGAGCACGGCTGTCAACAGGCTAGCTTTGGGGGCAGGACTGACCTGTGTCCATGCCCGACTCTATTTACATTGGATGGGCTGATTCAGGGTCCCACGGCACACTCTAAGAGCTCACCATTCAGTACAAGCCTTACCCACCATTCAGGAAAATGGTCAGCACAAGCCTTGCCAAGCCTGCTTTTTAACTCAAATGATAGATCCATTCACAGTGACTCTATTTGATCAATGCTACTAGCCCTCAACAAGAATGAATGCAACTGCAAGTATTGAACAAGAACAAGCTCACACCTAAAAAGAAGTGTGCCTGAACTCCCGCACAAAATTTATATTATTGTTTAGCAGGTAAACTACATTTTACACATGAAAAAAAATGGATGAAACAAATATGGCATACAACAATGCTAGAAGGCGATACAGCCCAAAAACTTATGGGCAATTTGACCCCCTTGCTGCAGCACTTCTCCAAGAAGACCCCACGTGCAAGGAATGCAATTTGATCGAACCAAACCATGCCTCTACTTTCTCTGTGTATTTGAGATGAAGTTTTTCACATCTCCTACCAAAATTTTAACTACCCATTGTTCTCTGCCGGTAGATAATAAGTGTACAATGCCGCTGGGATTCTTCAATTAGATCATCGCTAAATGCTTCATAGCATATCATCCAACATAGACATCACAGGAATTCCCTTACTGGAAAAGCTTGAACACCGAACCCTCAGTTCTTCACCAACCTCAAAGTCCCTCTTGCCCTTTGCCTGCATAGAAAAACATAGAAGCAACAAAAGGGTAGGCAGTAAGACATTGATATTATATCCATATAACTTCCATAGGGAAGCAATTGCCTCAAAATCATGTATGTTCTTCAAACTCATGCTTCACAATAGATCCACTCAATAAAAATCAATAGATAACATAATTTGCAAACAATGCAATTGTTAGTTATATCAAAAGAAATTCAGATAAGCCAATGTCAAATAATGGTTATCTCAATTTGTAACAACAACTAATTCTTTTTATTCACTGACTTGGAAATGAAGAGACCAAACCTCCAAGGGTCACTTTGGGGTCAGAAACTCCTCAGTTGGAAGGAGGAGAAACCCCAAGGTCCCGTCAAGATTTTGGCAAGACTACAAATTTACAATCTCACGAGATTTCCAAACGACGGAAAATACCATTGCTCTAATTATTTCATATTATGTGCCTCACAAGGGATTATAGTTTTGCTCCAGCTTGCTCCATTGCCTCGACACAAATAGTCACTTCGCTTGTGCTTGCTGTAAGCCTCTCTAGCAGCTGCCAAAGACACCAATGATCCACTTGTGTCACAGACCACATGAATCCAACTTTGCCCCTATACTATCAAGTCCACCTTCCCCTAGCCCTAGACCAACAATCACACCAGAAAATGTGCACACACAGTGGAGTAGCACTCAAAAGGATGACAGCGTCCTTATTGCTTCCTTGAATTTGCTTGGTTACAAATAAATGGAGAGATACCTATTTATACTTCCACCTAGTACAATGAATGGCTAGGATTATGCCACTGACACTCATCCAACAGATGATCCTTCTAAACCCTTCTCTAGAACATTCTACACAACTATGTCACAATCCTACTACATTTATCCATAATATTCTAGAACACTCCACATAACTCTATATCCAATAGTTTACCAGCTAAGAAGCACGGATACGGACATGGGATATGGATACGACACGACACGGATATAGTGATACGGCAAATCCTAAAAAAGTAGGATACGGACACGGCTAAGACATAGCAAATAATAAATATATATATTAATATATAATCATAAAATTAAAGAATAGTTATATTTTTAGCCAAATTAAGAAGCATAATGTTACAACTAATGAAGAAGAAACACAACTAATACTGGAAAAGTCAAAAATAAAATCCATAATGTATAGTGTAATGTAATAGTAGGCCATAGAACATCATCAACATTAAATGTCACAATTACATCATAATCAAAATAAATAAAAAAAAAGATCCCTCCTCCATTACCCCACTCCATAAAAGAAAAAAGAAATCCTCACTTCATTTATGATTCATCATTTGGCACAACTTCAATGGCATCATCATCCCCACCAACACTCCCATCATCAGTAAATAGCACAGCCTCTAATTTTGGCTCATCAATTGAAAAATAACTATGAAAAAAAATATATAGCAGTTCTGAAAAAAAAAATGCAGCAGCAGCAGCAGTTCTTAAAAAAAAAAAAAGCAGCAGCAGTTCAAAAAAAGAAAGAAAGAAAGAAAACATCAGCAGCAGCAGCAGTTCGGAAAAAGAAAAAAAGAAAGAAAACATCAGCAGCAGCAGCAGCACAGCAATTCTGGAGAAAAAAAAACACAGCAGCAGCAATTCTGAAACAACTACAAAAAAACAGCAGTAGTAAATTAAAAAAAAACAGCAACTGCGAAAAAAAAAAAGCAGCAGCAATTCTGAAAAGATTATAAAAGAAAAGCAGTAGCAAAAAAAAAAAAAAAAAAGTGGTAGCAATTCTTAAAAAAAGAAAAAAACAGCAGAAAAAAAAAACACCAGCAGCAGCTTCTTTTTCTTACCGCCATGTCCGAGATGTGTCCCGACGTGTCCTCCCGTGTCCAAGCCGTGTCCGCCCCATGTCCGAGCCGTGTCCGTATCTTAAAAAATTTTAAAAAAAGACAAGACACATTTTTGGCTTGTCAGACACTTGTCCGGCCGTGTCCGAGCTGCGTCCGTGTCCGACACGAACACAGGGACCCTATACAAGTGTCCATGCTTCATAGTTTACCAGAAATCTTCAGATAACTCTATACTACTCAAGACTATCCTAGAGTCTTCCAGAATCTCGTTTGGTCTTCAAAACCTTCAAGATCTCTATCGACCATCAAGATGTCCCATCCATCCAATCATGTGCGTGTCCCAGCACTTGGACCATCAAGATAATCATGCAACTATAGGAAGCCATGGAGCCACAATCGCACCTCTTAAGTCATAAGCATGCGACAACCGTCTCACTCCTCACTTGATTGGCCTCTTTTTTATATATATATATATATTTGTTTTTTCCCATTTTTCTTATTGGCTCAAATTCACTTGGTTGAAAGCATTCAAGGGATAGTAGGTTTCTAAAAGCAGGAAACATTAGTTTCTTGGGGCTGACACTGGATGGCAGTGGCACCGTAGGCAAGACGTAGTGATGCAAAAACATGGGTTAGTAGGGTGTTGCTGATCGGCCAGTCGCAAGGAACAAGAGGACTGATGTTTCTCGCAAAAAATGGATGCTGAGAGAGGGGCTGGCTGGATATACCTGTCAGCAGCAAGAAGTGGCTTCTGTAACTAAAAGGTGGCGAACAGCTGGTGGTAACCCACTTGTAATGAAAAAGTAGAGGGTTCAAGCTAATACATGTAACAGGACAGCAAGAAAGGAGAAGGAAGAGGTTCAGGTTTTTGGACTGTAATAGGCTGTCCAGATAGAAGATGACTGAGCTGGACATAAAAATAAAACAATATTTAAATGGAGAGATACCTATTTATACTTCCACCTAGTACAATGAATGGCTAGGATTATGCCACTGACACTCATCCAACAGATGAACCTTCTAAACAACTATATCACAATCCGACTACATCTATCCATAATATTCTAGAACACTCCACATAACTCTATATCCAATAGTTTACCAGAAATCTTGATGGGGATATCAGACCTGATCCCCCTCGTTCTTATAAGGTGTATCAAAGAAGAGGGCGTAGGACAACGGATCATGCTTTAATTTGGATGGATGAGCCCTACCCAGGTTTTGATAGCGAAAAAATCATAAATCCACCGTTGATCCATCATCGCGAGGACATTCGACGGCTAGTTTTCAAGGAAGACCCCATGTGGAAGACCCCATGTGAATTGTTTTGAAGGCCCCACACTGGGAAGTCCCACATAGGAGGAATAAAAGAGTTTTTTTTTTTGTTTTTTTTGTTTAGAGGGTCCCAAGCAAATAAAAGAGCTTTAGTAGAAGAGAGGGGACACATGTTTTTTTTTAAGTACATGAGTACTATCAAGAGGGGCCCATAACTTAAAGTTGAAAAGGGTTTACCTTGGGATTCGTGCACACATCCCATGCACACAAAACCCAAGGCCTTTTGGACGCAAGTTTTTGTCTATTTTATTTTATTTTGTTTTTGTTTGGTGATGTCATCTTTAGGGTATTATTAAAAGACCTCTATTGTACTCTTGGTTATGATATGCTATGATATTGAATGAAAGAAAATCTTCTTCTTCTTTTTCTTCCTTTAGCCTCTAAAGTCAACCTTTCTCTTGAGATCTCTTCTAACGCCTCCAGATCGGAGTTTGGTGAGAGCCTAACAAAGGTATCTATATCCCTTTCACTTTTCCTCTTTTCAAGAGCACTTTAGGTTGTTACCACTTAGATCTAGAGCCGCCCTATTATCTACATCAGATTTAAACTACACTAGACTTGAGCCTTGCAGATCTAGACTTCCCTTGTTACCGAACTTCAAATCTGAACCTTATTATCAAAACCCATTCTAGATCTGAAAATTATTTCGGATCTAAATTTTTATTCCAAACTTCATATCTGAACCTTATTATTAAAACCCATTCTAGATCTGAAAATTATTTCATATCTGAATTTTTATTAGATCTGAACCCTACTCGATCTGAAAATACTAGATCTGATTTGTCGTCATAGATTTTCCCTCTAGACTACCGTCCAAATCATTGGATGTGCACTACTAGCCCTAAGCAACCTGGAAGTTTTCTCTTCCATTATGATCCTACCATTTTATATACCAAGAAAGGGTTTACTGCAGGATCTGTGAGATCATTTTAGACCGTGGATCTATTATTTACTAGAAATTCAATGTTTTAATTTACTTGGATTGCTTATAACTGAATTTTAATTGTTAATTTAAGTCTAATCTCTTCATATTAAAATAGATCTCATATTGTCCTGCATCAAATCTTCAAATAACTCTATACTACTCAAGACTATCCTAGAGTCCTCCAGAATCTCATTTGGTCTTCAGAACCTTCAAGATCTCTATCGACTATCAAGATGTCCCATCCATCCAATCATGTGCGTGTCCCAGCACTTGGACCATCAAGATAATCATGCAACTATAGGAAGCCATGTAGCCACCACCGCACCTCTTAAGTCATAAGCGTGCGACAACCGTCTCACTCCTCACTTGATTCGCCTTCTTTATATATATATATATATATATATTTTTTCACATTTTGCTTATTGGCTCAAATTTACTTGGTTGAAAACATTCCAGGGATAGTAGGTTTCTAAAAGCAGGAAACATTAGTTTCATGGGGCTGACACTGGATGGCAGTGGCACAGTAAGCAAGATGTAGTGATGCAAAACATGGGTTAGTAGGGTGTTGCTGATCTGCCAGTCGCAATAGGAACAAGGGACTACTGTTTCTCGCAAAAAAAGGATGCTGAGAGAGTGGCTGGCTGGATATACCTGTCAACAGCAAGAAGTGCCTTCTGTAACTGAAAGGTGGCGAACAGCTGGTGGTAACCCACTTGTAACGAAAAAGAAGAGGATTCAAGCTAATATATGTAACAGGACAGCAAGGAAGGAGAAGGAAGAGGTTCAGGTTTTTGAACTGTGATAGGCTGTCCAGATAGAAGATGACTAAGCTGGACATAAAAATAAAAGAATATTTATGTGTAATCAATTATCTGAGGGATGTTTCAACCCAAAAACCAGGTAGGAGAGCCTGTGGAGCCCACTGCCCACCTAGATGCATGCCAGTCAGACAGGGGTTGAAAGGTTAAATCAAGGATTAGAGATGGGCAAAAAAAAAAAAAAAAAATCCAATTCTTATTAAGATGAAATTTTTACCATATAATTAATATATATATAAGAGAGGGCGGGCCTTGGTGCAACAATAAGGTTGCTCCATTGTGACCTGGGTGTTACAAGATCGAAACGCAAAAACAGCCTCTTCACTTGCAGGGGTAATGCTGTGTTCATTTGACCCTCCTCAGACCCCGCAGTGGTGGGAGCCTCGTACACTAGACTGCCCTTTTATAATTAATATATATATAAGAGACAGAGAGCTTATATATGTCTGTATGTGTGTGTTAATTCAAAATTAAGATATATTGAATATTATAAGAAGTTTTAGATAAACCTAACAAAAACTCAATATAGTTGTTATCAGATTATTGAAAAGTCAAAGCAAAAAAAAAAAAAAAGAAAGAAAAAACACTCCTAGATAGGAATTTCAAATAAGAACAAAACAAGGAACTTTTGGAATTCAGGCGTCTTGCAAATAGCAATATTACACAGCAGCATTTCAGAAAGTCAATCCATATTCCAGGATTTTTGGCTCACCAAACTCTAGTTCAAGCAAAATGTAGTACCAAATGAATCCTGAACTCACACAGTGATAGGACAGTTGTTTTTAGATTGGCCTACGATTGCATGTGGATTGTCAACAAAAGCTAACAGTGTATGGTACACTTGGTCACCTTATTCAGGGAGTCCAAACATAAAGCAAGTTAGATTCCTTCTGCTCAAATCAATATCTGCCGCATTTCAGTGGGTAGAGGTATTTGTTAGGTTTAAGAACCATTCCCAAATTATACTGTATCTTTAATAATTTCAACCTAAAAAAGATCCCCTTCATCAATTCGAGACTTCCACTAAGAAAGTATATTTTAATTACTTCACGTAGAGTGTATGTAGGTCTTCTTCTCAGCTTCCACCTGAAATGCCACAGATATGATTTTGGGCAGACAAGGTCTAGGGAAATCCAAAGATCCTTTGGAGATTATTTTTGGAAGTTTTACAATCATGTCAATCCCCAATCCAAAAAATTTATGACACATGGCAATTCATGCAGACAACATACCTCAAATCGATACATCCCACGAATTCCACCACCCAGCTCAAGGACTAGCCCATGAGCACGTATTTGGTAAACTTTTGCTGTAAGTCTGTCACCCAGCCTCAGTGAATTTGCACTTACACCACTTGCATGAGAACCCTTCAGTGTATAACTTGCATTGTTGACAACTGATAAATGTGATGCAGCACTGTGTCCATTCTTGCTCTCGGAATTATTCTCTCCTTTCTTGTTTGAATTCCGTTTAAGAGGCACTGGATTTGTCAACTTTTTACGCAATGAAAAACTACTACTTGAGATTGTAGAAGACTTCACACTCTTCTCAGTTTTCTTGGAGAAACTCTGATCGGCAAGACTTTCCTGTGCGTCACATTCTGCAGCACTACGAATTAGTATTGATTGCGTCGAATGCACAGCAGTGTCAGATTGATCTTCATCTTTGCCAATGGACTCCTCCCCAAAAATAGAGCTTGGGGTCTCTTGGCAGTTGGAGATGTTCTCCACAGATGTCCAAACATTTGGTGTAGGTTTAGTAGGTGTGAGTGAGTCTTTGACATCTGCATTCCTCCTATCGGATCCAGGTTGTGATGACACAGCCTTCAAAGACAGTTTAATATTACCCCTAACATCCTGCCCAATGCACATCAAAGAAATCTCCTGTCCTATAGATACTACATCGGAGACTCTTGACACCTAGACAGAGAAAGACATATCAGCATGTCATGTGAAATATCATAGGAAATTGTTGCAACTTTACAACTCATGCATGCACGCACCCATCCACACTTCTAAATGGCCTAAATTAAGGGTACATGCAAGGCCGGCTCAATGAGGTATACCTTAAGCCCCATGTCATGTATGCATTATGGGGACAATTCCTTTCTTTAGCAAAATGGAATAGCTGCCAACTTCAATAAGGAATTAATCAATGTTTTACAAAAAGGCTCATCGGATATGTACAAATACCATGTACCATTTTAAAGAACTTTGATAATTTCAGTGCACATAAAGGGCCCATCTGATGATTGAATTAGCCTAATTTTTAGATGCGTGATCTATTCTTGAGCAGCATATAATGCATGCAGTGAACATGATAGGAAGATTTCCACTATATAACTGAATAGAAATAGGCACCAAAAGAAATGGTGTCATGTCAACAAACTTTAGGAGACATTAGTCAATGTTAGACTAGTGGTCAGTTTACTTGCCGGCTCATGTGACAGCTCCGAAATATGTAGAAGGCCTTGTTGGCCTCCATTGAATTCCACAAATGCACCATACTCCTTGACTGAGGTCACAATACCTTTATAAACCCCCCCAACTTCAATCTCACGTCCAATGATAAAATCAACCTGTGGAATAAATGAAAAAAGCAAATCATGCAATGAAAAATCACAATATGAAAAAAAAAATGCCATGCAACTTAAGAGCATACAAATGGCCACAATATATTTAAGCAAACAATGGTCCTTCAGAAGATCATGCATTTTCTATGAAAAAACTCAGCATAGTGGGAAATATAAGAACAAGCTTATTCCTATCTGGTCAGATATATGAAATAGTTCAAGGGATTAGAGTATAACCTTTTGTTGTGCCTTGTCCATGACTGCTTGATTCTTGGCAACTATAGTAAGTGTTCCATCACCAACAGAAATCCGTGCACCTAACATAAAATAATAATAATGAAACAGTATAAAATTATCATAATATGCTGTAAAATGCAAGTGTCTACTCTGCTGTACTGATTCTAAAAATTAAAAGCAGTATAGCTCATGAACCTTCGCAGTTCAGGAACTTTGCTTTCCAAAATGAAAGCACTAATATCATCAATCATTCTATTTTAAGTTAATACGATATCTAAATGCAATGACGAGATAACAAAATCAGAGACCAGCCAAAAAAACATCAATTATGAATATAAGAATGAGGTACAAAAGGGCAAAAGATCATTGTGGATAAAGATGAAAATACATAATCTAAATCTTTAACCAAAAGAACAACCCTGAAATAAAATAATCAGACAGCTGCCCACACAATCTAGCTGCATCAGTCAGGCATATCCTCCTCCAAAGTGGTGATTTGGGGACTGAGATCTGCTCTCCTTCGGTGACCTGGTCACCCTAAATATGGCTTTCCAGCCAGTGTGGTGGCCTATACAGTAAAAATAAAATAAAATAAATAAAGGTGCATAATCAGAGAGCAGCTATGTTTGAAAGCTCCAGTAGAAGGCTTGATAAAATTCGATTACCACCTGAAATTAATAACCAATCATCTTTACAACAGTTTTGCATTTATCACTTTCCATCAATACTCCTATCTTCATTTGCCTATTCAGTGCATGATGGTATAGACAAGGAGACAAGTGGCCAAAATAATTCTTAGTGAGCTGGATCGCACCTCTTCATTTTATAGAAGAAAAAAATGCTTAAATTGGACAAATTCTTATAAAATTTGACGGGCTTGATTTCCTTACTGTAAAATTATCCTATCAAAAAGTTTAAATTGGTGGAACAATTATTTGACATGGAACATATTATAAATGCAACTCAGTCAAACCAGCTGACCATAGCTAGGTTCAAGCTAAACCTAGCATGTTTCCGAATGACTTTTCAGAGAAGAAACACAAGCAGGCCAGAAGATGAGCCTTGCCTAAAAAGCCAACAAAGCAACCAAGCCAGAATTGTAACTTGAATGAAAGACTTGTGAATGATTCAGGCTGAACTTTGGCCAAATCTGGTTTTAGCAGGACAGGCATGGACCACTTCTACTCAAAGACGACATATGTGGACATTCAATTTTTTGCTTAAATTTTATGAAATGCAAACACTGCATCACCATAATAGAAAAAAGAATGCCCAGAACATGGTTCAAAATAATGGTGTTAAATAATGGTTTCACCCCATAATGTACGAATTTCAGTAGTCACAGTTTCATTGGTTTCACCCCATTATGTACCGGTTTCAGTAGTCACGGTTTCATTACATAAAGATCAACGTGAAACATAAAATGTACATTAAGTACAAGGAAACTATGTTACATGTAACAGTAATCTAACTTTTATGTTTTATTTACATCTAAAGCACTCCAAAAGGTTCCGAGTGTTGTATCAGCTGTTACTTATAGGGTTTGGCCCTGGCCATTTAGTGTCGCAAACCATCTTTTCAAACCATACCAGAGACACAATTGTTAGCAAGATTACGTGTCAAACACAAGATTTCCAAGAAAAGGCTTATTCTTCAGAGAACACGTGATATAAGAAATGATGCAAGGACACTACAAGCATTGCATCGAGACATACATAGTCATTTTCAGATGCTTGAATAACATGCACTGGATGGTAGTAAAATGTTAAGCATATCCCAGTATAGAACCTAGAAGTAGTAGCTATTTCATCAGAGCATAGCAAGCAGATTATCTCTACCAAGAATAGTTAATTCAAGAGGGTCCTAAGACTGCACATAAGGATGTGTGTCTGTGCATACAAAACCAGATGCAGTGATGATACTATTACCAAAAGCTGGAGTATGCCATGGCTTTAAAACAAACCTGTTTCTTGTTCAATTTTTTTCTTTAGCACACCTTGAGGTCCAATTAACCGCCGAAGGGATTCATTACTGAATTTCAACGTGGCTGCAACAGTTCACAAACATTCAAGCCCACAATTCAATAAGAACAAATACCAAAATAGTAACTCAAATGACCTAAATTATGCCAGGAGGAAGAAAGTAAAGTTCTCACCCAATCTAGGGGAATTTCTATCATCTTGGGTACGTGGAGCATTAATCTCTTGCTCCATGTGATCAAGAATTTGAAGGCGCCCTTTCAATGCAGGCTCCAAACATTCACAAATAATATCTAGAGGAATTCCAGCAGGTTTAATATCCAGCTGAATTGCTGTGACCCCTTTCCTTGTGCCAGCAATTTTAAAATCCATGTCTCCCAAATGATCTTCCAGACCCTACAACTCAGTGTGCATTAAGTCATAACATGTCCCAGGACAAAGTAAAGTTCAAAGAAAATAAAAGGCAGGTATACAGAAAGTTGATAAATGCAGCCTAGAAACTTGAAATGCATACCCATGCCTTACTATGAATTTATGACTTTCAACCTATTAAAATGGGGAAAAAAGATTCAGTGGCTGTGGGCCACAAGGATCTAAGGGTGAAGTTAGATCAGATACGCTATGCACGCTTGCAGAGTTCAAGTATTATCAGCCAACCAAAATTGATAACATAACAAGATGTGGATTACCTATATATTTTGTTTAACATCAGGTATGTCAATGGCCATAAACCAAGGATTGGGTAGATCATGTGAATTGCACTATTCAGATATGTGTGCAGATAGGCCATTCCAAGCTAGGCAAGTATAGAGGTTTCTTATTGAGCAAGTAGGAACAACATTACTCTGGATCTGGGAGGGAACATTCCACCTTCATTCAAAAGGAGCCTGAAAAGATAGCGAGCCAGAAAATTTATTCCAGGCACCGATGATACGGGGACAGCCATTAGACAGTTTGGACTTTCTCAATATTTTGAGAGCATTAGCAAAACAGATGCAAGGACTTTGCCAAACAGAAGAAAAAAAAATCTTCTCCAACTCTACCAATGTATTCACACCCGAAAAAAAGTTGCAGAAACTCGGAAGATATTAGAACATAACTCAAGCAACACACTAAGATTTCTTACCAATATATCTGTGAGTATTTGATAATCCTTTATCATCCCTGTAGATGGATCCACTTCACTAACAAGTCCAACTGAAACACCTGCAACGTGTTCCCTTAATGGAATCCCTGCATCCATCAAAGCCATACTCCCTGCAAAAACAAAAAAAATGTGAAAAATACCACCTCAGATGAAAAAATAATAGCTCACTATTAACTATCAACAAAAGAAGAATCATTATAAAAGCAAATGTGGAAAATCCATGATCCATGCATGTTGTGAGTTTTGCAATTATCTTTTACGTTTTCCAAATGTTTAATGTTTTCTATTGGCATAGCACTTAGCAAATTGAAGCAGTCATGGGTTGCTTCTGCTACATTGACTGCAAGTCTACAACTACAAGGCATATCCGGCTACTTAATGAAAACAAATGTTCATATATTATATGTGGTTGAACTGCTGGAATCAAGGCCTGTAACATGTTTCGCAGAGAGAAGGGGAGAGGGGGGACACACTCCATTTGCAAGCTATGTCAAACATGAGGGTGCAAAGAGGTTACAAGCTGCAAGTTTCCAATTTAACTTTGACTCTCCGCAAGTAAAGATTGATTTTTGTTTCTTCATAGTCTACAGTGATATTTAGTGGAGAATGACTCTATGTGCACCACAAGGATAAATGCTATCTTGTAGATATTATCCCTTTGATTAGGGATTGTAAGTAAGCATGATAATTAAGACTTATAAATAGCTTAACCGACCGCCACAAGGGTACTAATAGTTTAATCAACTGCCACAAGGGTACGATGAATTATCATTATTTCTATGACTTTATTTCATTCGTAGCCATCTGCTGTTGGTAATCAATAGGGCCTGTTTGTCTACCAAAAGGAGTTGTAAGGAAGGAGTAAAAGTAGCCCCTGATGTGACATCACTAGCTTGTTTTTTATTCCATTGTTGTTTGGATGGAATAAGTGGAGTGAGAAGTAAAGTGGTAATGTGACAATTTTACTTCGTTGTTTTTTGGATGAAAATGGAGGGAAGAGGTAAAGTGGTCATGCGCTGGTTTTACTACGTGGTTGTTTCGTTGGAATAGTGAGGAGAGAAGTTCAATTCGGATGTGGCACCACTAGCCCTTTTACTCGTCTTTTTGCCTCTTTTTTTACTACAACCAAGCATGATAACTTAGAGAGAAGTAAACTTTATGACGAAGTGCTTGTTACCTCAACCCCCCTTTATTTTTACTTTATTCATGATTTGACCCCATGTGAAAAAGTGATTTTACTTTAATCCCCCTTAATTTATACTTTATTCATGATTTGACCCTCACTTGATTTTTGCTACTCCACACATGTAAACAAGGGCTAGCAATGGTAAGGAAAACTTTGGCCATGCAAGTTGATGGCCCACCAAGGGAAAGGAGAAGGGGTAGGACGAAGAGGACGTATATGGAGGTAGTAAAAATAGATCTGAAAAAGTACAACTTTTCTAAGGATTGACTCAAGATAGATTGGAATGGAGAAACAGAATTCATGTAGTGCACCAAACATAGTTGAGACAAGGCTCTGATGATGGTCATGGTGGTGGTGGTGACAAATGTATACAAATAGGCCCCTAACATAGTTAGGCAGAAGATTTAAGTTACAAAAAGGGCCTCGAAAATGAACCACATTGCTTGCCATCAATTAATGCACGTCATTGATCAGATGATTAAACGTGAATATGACAATTAGCATAGGATTAATGTGGTACTATGCGTTCTCCAGTTTAACCAAACTCAATTTCTCTACTATCAAATACACTATACTTGCACTCTATATTTTTTCTTTGATCTGCTAATTCGACTCATTGCCTTTCTATATAGAGTTTTAGTTTTATTCATCTACCTACTTTTTTGTGACTAATGATTACCTCAATATCTACCACCTTATCTTGAATGCCTACTATTATATTGTCCACAATCAAGAAGAATAAACAGAAGCTTGACCATAGGTGCAATCCCACTCCAATTGGGAATTCAAACATCAACCCACACACTATTCTCCTGTGGACAAAAACAAGACACAACTAGAAAAAAAAATTGCATATTTATGCTTAAATTTTCCATGAGTATCTCAATAGAAAATAGTTTTTCTATTAGACTTCCACCTCATAAACCCCCAGTGGTTCCCTCAAGTTAATTGATGCATGTCGTTGCTCAATTAATCTTTCCTCATTATGCAATGAGTTTCACATTTTGTCTGGAAGAAAGGGAGAACAAGCAAAAAGACCATACACTAGCATTTGCCTCTCAAGCATCCAGCATATTTGAGTTTAAGACAACCAACCAGAAGTCAGTTGACTCAGTACCATTTCACAAACAACTTTCCTTCATAAGAATTCAAATTCTATTGTTCAGCAGAAATAACTTTATCATGGAAAAACATCAACCATTCATATAAATGAATATGTCTAGAAAAGTAAACCAAGAAGAAAGAACTGGTAAATGATTGATAGACCTCACGCCACATGTGCACGTCCCAAGTATATTTAGGATTTTTTTATTCACTCATTATATGCCATTAGTTACAAATTTTAGTTAAAGATTTGTAATTAGGATTAGGTTTCCAATTTATTCAGTTTCCTAGTTTAAATAGGTTTCTTAGGCCCTAAGTTATATTTCTTATTTATATGACATCGTAGATCAAAAATTCTCAGAGTTATTGATTAATCGAATTGGGTTTTCCCATCGAGCTACGTCCTCGTTACGGTCTCTCTACGGAAACATGCTTCACCACTTCCACGCAAGCCCAACCCTAGGGCTTGCATCATAGGTTTGGCTCGAAATCATTAACAATCATAAACAAATGTTTTAGTATTAAAACACCATACAAAAGGTCCCGAGTTGTAGCTTAACTCGTAAGGGACGCACATGAATGAGACTATGAGAGTGCATGAGTTTGACTCCTCATCATCATCATCATCATCATCAAAGCCTTATCCCAACCATATTAAGGTCGGCTAAATGAATTTTGTTTCTCCATTCCGTTTTATTTTGAGCCAAATCCTTAGATAAGTTAAACTTCTTCAAATCTGATTCAATGATCTCCATCAATGTTTTCTTCGGCCTACCCCTATCTCTTGATGGGCCATCCACCTGTATAGCCAAACTTTTTCTCACTGGTGCCATTATCGGCCTAAGCTCAACATGCCCAAACCATCTTAAATGAGTTTCTCTAATCTTATCCCCTATTGGTGCCACCCTAAATGCTCTCGAAAGCACTCATTTCTAATTTTATCTTTCCTCATTTTACCACACATCCACCTAAGTATTCTTATCAACGCTACATCCATCTTATGTATATGCGTCTTCTTAATTGGCCAACATTCTACTCCATATGTCAAAGCTGATCTACCCACTGTCCTGTAAAATTTGCCCTTTAATTTCATTAGCATTCATCTGTTACAAGGCACTTCAGAAGCTAGTCTCCACTTCAACCATCCAGCTTTTATCCTATGATCCACATCTTCGTTAATCTCCCCATCCTTACTAACCATCAAGCCTAAGTACCGAAAAGAATCTCTATGTGGTATCTCATGAGTTTCAATTTTGACAGTAGTTTTAACACTTTGTATATGTCCACTGAAGTTGCAATCCATATATTTTGTCTTTGTATGGCTTCTTTTAAAACATCTAAATTCTAATGCAACCTGCTATTTCTTAAGTTTTGCATTTACACCATCTTTTGATTCATCCACCAATACTATATCATCTGCAAACAACATACACCATGGTACTTCTTCTTGAATATGCATAGTTAACTCATCCATAATTAATGCAAAGAGATAAGAGCTTAAGGCTGATCCCTGATGCAAACCAATGTTCACGGGGAATCCACCTATTTCTCCACATGTGGTTCTCACATTTGTTACTACTCTTTCATACATATCCTTAAAAATTCCAATGTAACCTCTAGGATATTCCTTTTCAAACCCACCAAATTAAATCCCTCGGTACCCTATTACAGGCTTTTTCTAAATCAATAAAGACCATGTATAGATTTTTCCTCTTTGCTGATATTTTTCCATTATTTGCCTAAGTGAAAAGATAGCTACTATAGTTGACCCCTCTAACATAAAACCAAATTGATTTTCAGCGATCTTAGTCTTTTATCTTTGTCTTTGCTCCATTATTCTCTCCCATAACTTCATAGTATGACTCATAAGTTTAATCCCTCGATAGTTGGTACAATTTTATATATCTCCATTATTCTTATATATAGGTATTATAATGTTTCTTCTCCATTCATCCGGCATTTTCTTTATTACAAGTATCTTATTGAATACTCTACATAACCAACTCACCCCAACCTCTCCTAAGCATTTCCATACCTCTAATGGAATATCATCTGGACCTGTAACTTTTCCTGTCTTCATTCACTTCAATGCTTCCTTCGCTTCCAAACATGAATTCTGAATTTGATTCCTCAATGTAGCAAATATATATATACACTTTATGAAAGGAAATGAGCTTGTAATGAGCATTCTTACAGGAGATAGCTTAGAGAGGATACCTCCACAAACAGTTGCCATTGATGTTGAACCATCAGAAGCCATGACTTCTGAATTAACACGGACAGTGTATAAGAAATCATCTTCCGGTGGTAATACAGCAAGCAAAGCTTTCTCTGCGAGAGTGCCTAAATGAGCAAACAAAGAAAAGAGTTATAGAAACAGTAGGATGGCTACTCCAAATTTGGTAGGAAACAAAAAAATTGCTTAAGTAAAATATTTTAAAGAAAGCTGTCCCCAGAAAGAAAGTTTAGATTTGTTACTGTCCGATAAAAATTAGATAAAGGAATCACATTGTAGTTAACAAAAAATTATGCATAAATGAATGTTCTTATTTGAACTATATACTTTACTATACAATTTAATTAGAACAACACACTTGATTCTATTGACAAATGGGAAGTAAATTAACCTCAATAAAATGTATTCACTCTTAGCTGGTGTTGCATTCATGGCACTCACCATAAGCAATTAACTTTTTATTTTTTATTCATTTATTTTTATTTTTTATTATTGAGAATGGTACCATGATCCCATTATTATCTCATAGAGAAAACTTTTGATGGAGACCGAAATTAAACTCAAAAGAAAGGAGGATCAAGTAAAAGACTGGGCCATGGATAACAAGTAGCATATGTACTCCCTCGATAGTTTTACAAAGAAAATGGCTATTCTGAGTTTTGAAATTCCAACTCTTACATCAAAAATGAGGAAGATGAATAATCCCCCCTAAAATAATTTGTTTCCTCTCTCTTCTGCCAATAACACAATTAAAGTGACCACCTTAAATCATATTGACACACTAAATAAAGGTGAATAACCCAAATTTTTTTCAATTCTTGTCATGAAGCATGCTCTTAAATAAAAGAAATAGGATTACACCTCACATCTTTAATCATCTGTTGCTTGCACATCTTCAGAAGTGAAGATCCAAAAAGGATGCATAAGCACAACCATCACCACCATCTTGCATTATCCTCACCCCAAAGGAAATCCATGCACAATTGAACATTTTAGTTTAAGAGAACTCCTGGTCCTACATCAGTTTCCAGTAGTGAGAACTTAAAATTTTGAACTCATTTTACTGTAGCATTTTGTCTGATGGATTAGCCAGAAATCCATTTAGGCTGATTCCAAAGCATTTATAGGAAAATAAGAAGGAAAGATTCAGCAAACATAAAGCTGAAGTTTTCCATATGTAGGTTGAAAATAAAATTAAAACAAAAGAGAAAAACAGAAGTTCAGGGGATTAAAAACACTAAACATGTCAAAAATCAGCTTGGGCAAGTGATGCGTAGTTCAAGTTTGTAAATGCCCAGCTTTTCTTTATTTTTTTTAAGATGCTAGTTTGTGGCAATTGGAAAGACAACTGAGAACAAGAAACTTGATTTCAAAAGAATAAATATTTATTATGCAATGGCATGCTAGTTTGACAAAGTCTGCAAAGGATTATTGTTTTTTACTCAACTTAGAGCCTTAGTTTCTTGCCACGAAACAGTTATTGCCACTGAATTTTAGGCACAACTCTCATAGAATGTAGCACAGAAGGTAAGCTTAGGTTTTCTAGATTCTTTGAAACTACACATCCTCTTTCAGAAAATAGAAAATACATTGCATTAAATAAAATTATAAAAACATTAGCTTACCATGCCCAACTTCCCGCCGGTTCAAGCCACTTCGTTTGCCTACCTCATTAATTGAGAATGGAGGAAAACTATAATGAAGCATAAAACGCTTCGTAGGGGGGCCAACAAGAGAATCCAACTGTTGGGCATCCGCAGGTGCACCAAGAGTCACTGTGCACAGAACCTGCATTAAATGTCAAGAAAATAGGCAGTTCAAATTTAAAACAATTTTCGCTTTTATTTGAAGAATAAGCAAATTTCTTCCGCCTAACATATTAATTAATCTACAAGAGAAATCCAATCAAAATAGGAGTTAAGAAGGTATGAAGTACCTGAGTATCTCCACGAGAAAAAAGAGATGATCCATGTAATATTCGGAAATTACCAGCCTCGCAGTACAATGGTCTAACTTCATCAAGACGTCTCCCATCTACTCTAAGCCCTTTCTCAAGAATCCTTTTACGAACAATCTGAGAAAACAAATGTATATTAAATTAATATAAAATTTTCAGATTCAAACTAATCATAACATCATGCTAAAAGCTAACAAGCTCAGAGGTAAATCCCCTTGCCAAGCAAGCTAAAGCCATCGCACACAGTGTATGCCTTAGCTTCAAGCCATGACTTGCTGCCCCTCAGGGAAAAAAAAGCATAACATAAACCCTTCCCAGAAATTATTCAGGATGCAGTGAAGACAGACAAGCACAAGTGTCCTATCTGACACACTTTGAAGTGATTCAAAGGACACAAAGCAGATATCAGCTGCCCACTACCAAATCCACGTATCTTGTAATATTCTATGAAGAATGCAGACGTAGTGCTGCATCTTGGAGCGAAAAAATGGGCCCTGTCAAGTAAGACAGCATACCCTGTTACATACTTGGAGAATATTACATAAGAAAAGGATGAAGGGCATGTTTATCACCAATTCTACAGAAAAAACCACAGAAAAGGATTTTCTTTCTACACTTGCTACTTTACAACAGTTTGATGCGACCCTTTCCATGGAGAAAATGACAAAAAACAACTATTTTTGCGAGTCCATGGAAAACCATTTCCCATGAAGGGGGTAGAAACACATAAACACTTTTCTGCGGCGCTACACAGGCATACCCAAAAGAATAAGTGAATACATCTTGGGGGAAATACTTATGGTTTTGGCATGACCTTTCAGAGCTTCAAAAGGAATGCCATAGGTGAACCCATAGATCATTTGAACCAATTTGGTGAAAGACTGACTGTGTTTGTGAATGTGTCTGCATGCGCGCACGCGTGACAGTTGATGCACGTGCGCACGGATGCACAGAGAGAGAGAGCTTTAACTACAAGCATTACGCTGAAAATAGCACTTCTTACCTGTTTCCGGACAGTGTCAACTGCCTTCGGTAGAACTTTTAAACTTTCCTCATCACATTCTTCTTCAAATGTCTTCTTTACATCTTGAGTAATTTTGTCCAAGGCTTCTCCACGTTCAAACTGATAGGATGCAGGTGCAGTATATTAATCATTAAAGCATTTCAAAGCAATATGCAAACCATATAAACAAATTATCTCCAGTTTCAAACAGATGGTAAGCAGAATAACATTGTGCATATGAGTTTGCTTTTCTGCCAAAAATGATTCCTCACATAACATCATTAAGCACTTCAAGGCAATGTGCAAACCATATAAACAAATTAACTCCCCTTTCCAACTGATAGTAACATTTACATAACATGGGGTAAATGAGTTCTTTCTGCCAAAAATGATTCCTCACATCACCAAACTTACACATAGGAAACCAGCGACAACATAACAAAAGGATAAAAGATGAATATCTGACAAAAAATCCTAACATAGAAAAAGTGTTGCACCTTTCCATACGTAGGATCTGTAAAAACAGCTTCAATACGAGACTCCGCCAAGCTCTTGATTTTCTCCAGCGTTCTATCTGTAATCATGGACAATCGATATTCCTTCTTGGATTTGCCCGCTTTTCCTGCCAGCCTGATTTGAGGTTCAATAAACTTGACAGCCTGAAAACCAAACCTGATCTTCTTAGTATAACTTGTGGAAGAAAACATTAGAAAGCAACTGTAGATACATTACACCCCACCTCAGGATGTGCTAAACGTAACCCAGCTTCAAGATCTCTTTCTGAGATCTCACGAGCCTGTACATCTATCATTAAAGTTTTATCCCGTGTGCAAGCATACACCAAGTTGAGGTCACTTAAACTAAGCTGCATTAGATCCCATGAAACTGTAAGCTAATTAAGAAACTTTGAATATGCACAATTTTGCAATAACAAATTAAAAAGACACTGATAGGTTACACAGAGTAGAACTGTGCAAGGCATGATAAAAAAAAATATTATTGTGACATGAATTCATTAACTCTTCTAAAACATTTACCTCTGTAAATGATGACATTGATGGCAAATTTCATTACATTTTAGAGAAAGAAAAATCATAGAATCCCATAGGGTCCAAGGGCGATACATGATATGTTCAAGAATCTAAAAAGTATTCCTGTTTTTATTATTCCTTAAGGCATAAAGTTGTCCATAGTTGTCCACTATCATAGTGGATCAATATGCATCAGAAGTTCATTAGAACCTCCATCTTTATGAATTAGGCATTTGGAAAACAGAGGTACAAACAATTGAATTAACTTAGGGCAAAGTTAAGAAGATAGGCAATTAAATAGATGCAGTGATGCAGCCCTAGGGTTAGGGCTTGTGTGGAGGTGCCTAAGCACATGTCCAAGGACACTTCGAACCATCAGATGACTTCAACACACACGAGGAAACAACTCTGGGAAAAACCCAATTCTATTAATCAACCAAATCTGAGAATTTCTTCTCTACAATGCCATATATATAGTAAAAAAAACTTAATAAGCAAGAAAACCCTAGGCTAAAAATGGAAACTTTCCTAATAACAATTTAATTAGAACTCTACTAATAATAATCCTAATCTAAGTTGAAGAGGGGCTGCTGGGGCCTAGACTGCATCATGCAACCAAATGTAATTTTATCATTTCAGTTTTTAATTTAGAATTTTAACAACAATAAAGTTTTTACTAAGAAAAAACTAAGGAGTTCATGTGCAAGATATATTGAGAAGTTGAAAGGCAGCACATACACAAAAGCAAATTGAATTGACATTTCATACACTATTGCACTGCAGTTTCACAGCTGGTCTACATCTCTTCCAAGTTGAGTAGTTTATTACCTCAATGGTGAATAAGTCATGTTAAATTCTAAAAGCAATTGTGACAAATTATATCAGCCACTAGCAGTAGCATTATAAAACAATAACCAATATTAAAACAAAAAGGGATGTATGAAATACATTCGGACAAAACTGGTTATCTTGCTCATACCACTCAACAAATTTATTGTGATAGAACCATGGTCCATGGGATACAAAAATCAGCAGTATTTAAAACACCAATTAAGATCAACACATAAAAAGAAGTTTAATAAAACAAAACACTGGTGAAAACACCAAAATCATTGGTTATTATATTTTAGGATAAGTAAACACAAGTCAATAAGCTTGATACAGGATTTGCATTACTCCAATGCTCAGACATGACCTCCTATTTTATGGAATTTTAACTTGTAATCAGCACACACATGTAGCAATTTACTAATAATTTCAGACAAGAGTTCTTCTAACACACGGATAAAGAGCAAAGAGCAGGGATATCCAACAGTCCATCAATTTTATCATGAGGTGAGATTCAGTTTCATTTAATGAACTGTGAGAAACCATTTTCCTACAAAATATTTGACTATCACATGCAAGTTCTAACCAACCAAAACTACATTTCTCACCAAAAATATCCTACCCACCCTTTTCCCTAGAAAACCAGTAGGAAACTGCCAAACATGCCCTGTACAAGAACCATTAGCACAGTTGTTAGCTCTCCTACAATTTTTTTCTTTCCCTTAGCATATGCTTGTCTCTTTTATTATGAAAAGGAAAGAAAAAAGAAGATTCAGAAAATTATTACAATTCAGGCATTCTCTCGCATTTGTTATTTTGTTAGCACCATTTAATATTCAGTAATTCAAAAATATATATATCTAAAGAAGGCCAAAATATCTTGGACTCAATGAACACACTAGAGTCTCTGTTTCTAGTTGATGCGAGAAGAAACTTCAAAACGAGGGAAAAATTAAAGCAAAGAAATGATTCTCCACCATCATCATCATCTTAGACGTGTACAACTGTACATCAATATGGGGTCAGGGCAAAATTTGCTAATAAGCAAGAAAGTAATCTCTCTCTCTCTCTCTCTCTCTCTCTCTCTCTCTCTCTCTCTCTCCAACTCCAATATGAGGTCTTGATAATCAAAAATAAAGAAAACAACTAAATGTTGTCATCAGAAATCACCTCATCCATGGTAGGATTGATAACGAATTGCCCAAAAATCCGCCCAATACGTATCACTCCAATGGGCCCACCCCAAGGGATATCCGATAACATAAGAGCAGCAGATGTGGCATTAGCTGCCATTATATCTGGATCTTGCTTCCCATCAGAAGAAAGAACACTTGCCATTACCTACACAAGAGGAAATATTGATTAAGAAAAATAGCAAGAGACTAGGGGACCAAATGATTAGTACAAGGACATTCTAGGAATGGGTAGTACAAATTAGGTTGGCCCAAGCCATAACTGACTGATCCAACCCAACTTTCGTTGGTTTAGTTAAACCAACATGAATTGGGTTTGGGCTTGGGTTAAGGACTCAAACAACCTGACACAACCCAAATCGTATTTTTCTTTTTTTCTTTTCAGTTTTCACTGGGGTGGGTGGGGGTCAACAGAACTAAAAATTCCATTGCCAAGGGAAACAAAAATAAAGGGAGCATTACAAGGAAGCTATACAGCCATAAAAAGAAGTAAGAGAAACAAGTTGGGTCTCTCCAGATATGAAAAATAAGTCAATTAAAAGCAAACAAAATTACAAAGGAGGAGCTGCAAACATCAAATCCCTAAAGATATCCATTTGGTCAATGAAACTGACAAACTGTCATATCAATAACCCATTTTAGTTAATGAATCCCCGCCTCTAAAACTACAATGGCAGCATAGACTTGAAAAACATCTCATTTAAGATGAAGTTGAACTGCCAAGGGATACCCCTTGCCTTTTCCTTCAATTTATTGTGTTAGCAGAATCACTTGTATTTTACTTCATATAACTTATATATTTGTACCTAAGTACAACCCAATAAAAGATACAGAACAATAAGCCTTCAAATATGTCATAACTAGGGATGCGAACCAGCCAAGGCAAGCTCTGCCCAGCTTGAGGTGGGCCTTGAACACCAACTGAGATTAGCCTTTCATGTATTTACACTCAATGCATAAAAAGCATAAGACTAACTCAAGCTTTTCATTGAAATATAATTATTGTTGTTGGTTGTTGTTATTATATAAATTTTTCCATAAGCATTGCTTATATAATCACCATTAGAGCACTATTATATATTGACCACCTGGCCAGCATAAATAGAAGGCTCAATGTACAATGGGCAATGCCTGTACAGGACTAGTCTATATTGATATGGATAGTTTGCTTCTCAAACAGATGAGCCCACATATATACAATCACATGGTTAGCACCATTAGAAGGGCGTTAGAAAAGATATTCATTTCTCGACATTGGATTTTTTCTAAAATCTATATGCATATAAGTTTAATGCATTGCATATTAGCCTTTGCCAACCCATTACAAATATATCTTAATCAAAAGAATAAATTGCATTTATTTACGAAGTACATATATTCTGCCCATGGCAAGGTCAAACTTAACAAACTAAACCGAACCAAGCAGGGTCTAGCTTGCTGGCCTTGCTTACATCTTAGTTCTGGCGATTCCCACTAAGTCCATTCACTTCTTGTCTCAGCCCTAAGAAACCTACAGGAACCATCCGATTTGTTCCTTGTCAAATAGAAGTAATGTAGTCCTGTCTCTTAATTTATGCTTCCAAACAACAACAATAATAATAATATGCCACTCTTTCTGTCTCATGTGTGTGCATGCATATATATTTTCCAAACATCAAAATTTACTCAGAAATTTCACCCTTGTAAATCTTTTTTTTTTCCTAACCTTATCCAATTCCCATAGTCTCAACAACGATTATTGCCTTCACTTCCCCCATTCAATGAACTAAATACATCCAAGTACCCATCATCATCTCCCCTCTTCACCTCCTATCTAATGCCTCCCTCCTATCTTCCACTTTCTAGGTTTCAAAAGATACCTCCTCTGATTTTAACGAAGGTTGCTTGGAGAATCTAACTAGATATCAACTTGGTGTTGACTTGAAGATCATATTAATCAATCTGTCATAGGCATCACATAAAGTAAGCTATCTTCTTTCTCGGTTTTTATTCACTGCTTTTGAATGAATTTTGAGTTAAGATATTTCCAGAGGGATAACAACAGGCCAGGTTCAAGCCAAACTCAATTGTGTCCAAGCCCAAGAGATTCAGATTAAGCCGAGGTCTTGGTGATTTTAGAGGCAATGTGACTCTTCTATGTTTCTTTTCGAGGGTATTTTATAGGGGAGAGCGACTCATCTAATGCAATCTCATGGTATCTCATCAGGAGTCTGAGCCTTGGCAGCTTCAATTTTTCTTTAACAAAATCAAGGCTTTGGCTTCTCGGTTCAATGCAGTGTTTCATCATGTGTTTAGATCAGCCGATGGCCTTGAGGATGTTTTAGCTAAACAAGTGGTGGATAGATTGATGTATCCCCGGATCCACGATCGAAGAATAGACCAACCTTCCGAATGATTGATTTAATCCAAGAATGGATTCAGCCACTAAGGACACTCACAATGAGTAGAAAAAGCATAACCAAAGAGAAAACTCGCACAACTCCAATATTATTGATAATAAGCAATATTTGTCTTTAAAATAAAGTCTAATCATCCTTCATCCTTATATAGAGGAGTTGGCTTGAACCCTAAAGAAACAAAACTTCCTAATATTATAATAAGCCTAAACAAAATTAGAATCCTAATCAAATTAAACTATTGAATAAAACCTCTGAATAAATAGATGTCCTATTGGGCTTCTGGATTGGACCCAATAGGTTGGTCGACCCACGGTCTGGCCTGCACCATAGATCCTCTCCTTGAATGGTGTCATTAGTGTAATCACATTGTGGGGTATATTGATCATATATCCAGTTCTGCTTCTCGGTGTTTGTTGTAAAGTTTTTCTCTTTAATAAAATTAAAATACCATTACAAATAATAATAATAATAATGCACGTACCAAATCCGAGTCAATAGTCAAAACGCACCCATAAGCATGAAACCAGCTGGTTAAAAAATGAGCAGGTCCAAGTCTGCCCGTATAGAGCACTTCTAGTGCATTCAAACCCATAAACATGAAACCAGCTGGTTGGAAAATTAAAATTAGCATATCCAAGTCTTCCAAACTCCAAGCTCAAGTCTTATATCACTCATCATCATCATATCCAAACTCCAAGCTCAAGCCTTGCCCCAACTATGTTGGGGCCCAGTTACATGAATTCTGTTTCTCCATTCCAATATATCTTGAGCCAAATATTGGATAGGTTGCACTTCTGATTTATTGTTACTGCTTTCATCCTTGTCCTCCTTAGATAGGTCAATGATCTCTAATCTCTTACATCATTAAATAAAATAAAAAATAAAACCTCAAGAAAGAACTAATAAAATTATTTTTAAGAACCCTTTCATATGTTTTCCCAAATGTAAATACTATAGTATTGTTTTCTTTAGTAAATATGCTGTTATATTTATATATATGTATATATAATAAAAACAATTAAAAAGAGTTCGCTGAGCCTAAGATACTTGACTCAAATATAGCCCATTAAGCATTTAGGAAACTAAGCAATGACAAGATCTGGCCCATATACCCATATCATTTTCTGACACCCATATGTCATGACCCACCAGACTGGACCCCATGCAATTCTAGGTTCATTTAAAAGAACCTCGACTCCAGGTGAAGTGAGGCCCGATTGAGGCCCATTGACAACCTTATGTTCCCTCTTTTTTATCAGAAAAAAATAACTAAACCGTAAAAACATAATTGAAATATTTTTTTCAAACTCATATTTTTCAAGTTGATCAGTAGCTGTTTGGGTTACAGGAGCTGTTGTAGGGTAATATTGATTGCCCCAAGTCCTAAACTGTCTTCAGTTGCACCCCTGATTGTAATAGATGGTAACCATAGCAAAATTAGTAAACCAAACCTGAACTTCATTGTAAAAACCAGCTGGGAATAGAGGGCGAATAGGTCGATCTATAAGGCGGCCACATAAAAGTTCGCGTTCCTTCGGGGCACCTTCCCTTCGCATGAATGTGGTTGGAATCACACCTTGAGCGAATTGCTTCTCTTGATATTCAACCTGCCAACAACAAAACTCATTCAGACCAGTAAAATTACTTATTTAAAAAAACCATAATTCTTCAAAAAAGCATGAAAAAAGTGAAATTGTGCTGTCAGAGGCAAGAATGAAGAAATCCAAGTAAGAAAAACACATCCAAACATTAAAAGATGTGATTTTTCGTTCAAAAACTTTGAACATAAAAAAGGAAAATAAAAAGAAATGAATGACAACTGAAACAAATGTTGAATGCTAATTCTTAAAAAACAATCTATAACTCTTTATAAGAAGAGAAAGAAAGAAATTGCATTTAGCAAGAACAAAGCAAGCAAGAAATCCAAATCAGAAATTCTGGAAAAATCCATTGAACATAAAAACCTATAAAAAAAACAACTAAAAGAAAAACCCACCATAATGAAAGCATGGATCAAGGGTTATTTCTTAAAGACCAATCCATAATTCCCCAAAACCAGAAAAAAGAGAGAAATGTCAACTAGCACTCATACAGTGAGACTAGCAATAAATGCAAACAAAAAACTCTGGGGAAGGCATTCAAGCACAAAAAAAATGCAATTCTTTGTTTTACCCAAAAATCTAAATTTTTCATACAAACTCTGATGAGTTTATAGTACTTCCTTCAAAACAGAAACACAAACTTTCTAGAAAGATGCAATTTTTTCATATGAGGCTTTCACACCAATCCCAATGTGACACAAACACTAACTTCAAAAACCATCCTACCATTCTCCAAAATCAGAGAAATATCAAATAGGAGAGATTGGGGGGGTTCATGTGCATACTGTAAGAGGCAAGAAGTCTCGAACCCCATCGCCCTTCGCCGACGCTACGGTCGAAAGAACCCTCGTCTCCTCCATCCCCAGCACCACAGCCCCATTGGCGAACCTCGCGATTTTCCCCGTCTCGAGCGTGATTAGGCGCGACCCAATCTCGAACTCTTCCGTGAACGTCTCTAGAACCTTCCGTCCGGGTGAGGGCGTGTCGGGCTCTACTGCAGACGGCTCGGACATGGGTCGGAAGGCGGTGCTGCAGACGCGGCGGAGCCCGAACCTCGGCCATGAGAGGGAGATGGGGACGGAGGAGAGAAGGCGGTTTGTTCTTCTAGCGACCGATGCCATTGAAACGCCCAAACAAGGCAGAAGAAGCAGACGGAACAATAAGAGAGAGAGAGAGAGAGAGAGAGGGAGAGAGGTTTTAGGCGTTTTGAGGACCAGAGGGTTTATAGTGTTTAAGCGGCAGAGAGAGAGAGGTTTTAGGCGTTTTGAGGATCAGAGGGTTTATAGGGTTTAAGCGAATTTAAGTGGAGTTCCGGGAGAGACATGAGGAACATCCGGATTCACTGAGGATATAAATCCATAGTGGGCCCATCTTTGGGGTTGAGTAAGGTAAGGGAACTCAGCGAGTCGACTCTCAACTCAGTTGAGTTACTTCATTTTGAAGCAGGAGCAACTCGGATATTAGAAACTTGGTTAAGTCATCCAAGAGAAAGTCCGCCCAAGTAGGAAGGAAAGCACCCCCATCACCCCAAGTAGAGTGGCAAACTCAATTTCTAGGTGGCCCATTGACATGTGGGGTTGCCAAACGCGGGATTACTATAAATGCATTAAAATATATGTATTATTGGAAGGACTTTACCTATGCTTTATAATGGAGCATCTTCATATGCTCTGTCCCTCACCATTTATTTCATAACAACTCTAGGTGGGGCCCATTATCACCCAATTCAAACCCTGCAACACACATGAGAGCCCATGATAGCAACTCGCCCAAGTTTTGGTCAAATCCGAATTTACTGAACCATTGGATCAACTTTACATCAATCTAAACAAAATGGATTTGTGGGCTACGAATGAAAGAGTTAGGAATATATGATTGGGGCCCAACTTGATATGTGGGGTGGTCTCGCATGGATCTTTTCAACTCCCCCGGTCTCATCCTTTGGTGGGATCCACAATGAGCTCCACCGAAGAGTGTATACGAAAAGTTTACAATGGACGTATGCACAGAAAAATGCCCCTTTTATAATTATTATCTCTAATGTCATGTTTCTTGACTTGGGTGAGTCAAGTACTAGTATGAGTTTTAAGACATTGAGAATTGAAATGGAGAGTTGTCCCACCTTCTTGGTTAGTAAATAAAAATTTATTTCAATTTAGGGCTGTTTTATCCATTAAATTGATATGATGATGTGTAAAGCTCGTGAGCTAGCCTTGCCTCTAAATCTCAATCATGTAGTGTATTACTCGATGGTGAGAATGACTCTGATAAAATTAAAACTCCCTTTGATGATTACAGGGATGGTGATTTCAATCTAGACCAAAGTAAAAGAAACCAACTTTGCTTAAGATAAAATAATTTTTTCGCCTCCTTTTTTTAATTCTAGACTCCTTATAAAAATAAGAGGATTTTACCTAAAAAAATTTTTTAGATGGCACCTACACTATATTATGCCCAGTAGTTCTGACCACATGAGATTATTCTTAAGGGCCCTTTTAGGTGTAAACAAAAATATGCTGGCAAGTATTGTTAGCCATGCTCATCAAGCAGCGCTAGAAGATTTTTATTTATTTTATTCTTTTTTCCTAATCCTTCTCCTCTCTACCAATGCAGTTTCAAGCATAAAGAGAGTCATCATTCTAAAACCATAAAAAGAAAAAGCTTCTTCTAAGGCTAAGAGAAAAAAGAGGTATCAGATTATTGACATCCGCTCGGGCTATGGATTGATGCGAGAAAAATCTTCTTCTAAGGCAAAGAGAAAAAAGAGGAATTAAATTATTGACATCCGCTCGGGCTATAGATTGATGCGAGGATTTCATAAGGCACTCGTCCTTCACCTCAGTTTAGACTGTTTTCATGTCCTTGATAGTAGCATTTAGGTGTCTATGAAAGTAAGGCACAAGTTCAAAAGTAAAGTTGGAGGATGAATTTCGAATGTTATTGGTTGAGATGGTTGGAAACTATGTTCAAGTGAATGTTTTCCGAAAATGTGGAATTATTATCATCTCTTCAACTGTTTAGAAAATGTGTTTGGGCAAGTAAGAGCCGCTAGCGGTGCTTCCCTTCACAATCTTTTGTTTTTTTTACCACCTCCAACGTTATGTATTGTGACACTAGCAAAGCTCCTCTTCACATTATGTCATGTTTTTTTTTTTTACCACCTCCAACATTATGTCTTAGCCTTAGAAGAAGATTATTTTCTCTTAGCTTTAGAGGAAGATTTTTCTCTTCCTGGTTATAGATTGGTGACTCTCTCTATGCCTAAAACTAGGGTGGCAGAGAAGAGAAGGATGAGAAAAAAAGAATGGAAGAAACGAAATCTTCTAACGTTGTACATCAAACATCGCTTGTGATGCTTGCCAGCTTATTTTTTTTACACCCAAATGAGTCCTGAGGAACAATCTCATGTGGTCAAAACTATTGAGTACAGTACAGTGTATGCGCCGTCTGAGGAGAATTTTCGGGTAAAATTTTCTAAAAATAAAATGAATATTTTATAGTGATTAAATTATATTAGATGTACATTATATAAAAGCACAACTTAATTCATTGAAACTCTTGGTTCCCGCAGTTCATTGTTGTGTTGTTTTGGTTTTTGAAAATTTTCCATATTTCTAAAATGGAAATTCAGTGTTTAGTAGCAAGATGCAATCAACTTGTAGTTAATCCTTGTTTTTGCAAAACAGGCATCAAGGGGTCCTTTCTTTAGTCAATGCCGTTGCTTCAGCCAGCCGTCCCTACATTTACCATTCTTTTTTTTTTGTCTTTTTGGTTTGGGCGGGGAAGGGGAAGGGAGGGGAGGGAAGGGGGGCGTTTGTGTTTACTAATAAAACAATTAAAAAAATCACTAATTGCTAAATAATGATAGAAAGTTAATTAATTAATTATTTTCTTTTGCAAATGGAGATAACCAAAAGTTTAGGGGTATTGTTTTACAACAATATCCATAGATGGCAGTGTACCTTTCTTTCTTCGCCCACCTTGAGCCCTTTTGCTCTTTTACCTCAACCTCAAAATTAAAAAAAATTCAATAGAAGTTCTCTCCATATCCACCTGTAAATGAATTGCAAAGGGTCACGAAATGTAAAAACAAAAATGGAAGCACATTATTATCTTTGAAAAAAAGGCATTAAAGACTATACTGCTGTATATTTATTTATTTATTGAAACGGTATTTTAACATTATATCTTAATCACTTGCTTCTCCTAAAAGACCTAGACTCACTAGCTGAACCAGGGGGAGCCAGTGGTCCGCCAAAGTTTTAAAAATCCTTTTTAAATTTTCAAGATTTTTATAAGAGAATTTCACCTGAAAAATCACCTTAGATGGCTTTTACAGCAAAAAAGCTCATTTCATTATGAACGCATAGAGTGGTCACCAGTGACTACTTCCGTTTTTTTTAGTGTATTGGGAATGGTTGAATTCGACTCTCGTTTTAATAGACAAGGGTCGAATTCGACCCTCGTTTATAATAAGGAGGGTCGATATTGGCATCAAACTACGTCAATGTCTTTGCAGAGGACAAAAGTCTTTTTGAGGCATTGCAACCACTGCTGTTGTCACCATGGACCTCCCCATCATCTTCACCATAGCCAAACTCATTGTTCCTCATCGATGCTAATTGGATTTTCGCATATACCTCATCTGTCTTTGGATTTGCCAAAAAATTCTCCTCCACCACGCCGCAGAGGATGAGTGCAAGAATTCTAATACAATTCCCCAAATCTAGCTAGCCTCCACCGTTGTGCGTAGCCACTAACTGGAAACCAAAAAAAAAAAAAAGAGCTTGGTTTGACCTTGTCGAGGAAGAAGACTAGCAAGCACCATCGAACTTGTTGAGGAGGTCATACGCCGCACTACTATCTTCTGTTGTAAGCTCCATGGAGAGGATCAGATTTCTGTTGTCGATGTTTGCAGATGTCAAACTCAGAGAAAAACTGCCAAGGATCCAGACTCTTTCTCACTGCCGATCGTTACCAGGGAAGAATAGCAAGCTGTCATTGGTCAATTCGGCCAAGAACTGCTGATTAGACATAACAAAAAAATATGGGTGGGTCGAGTTCAACCCTCTTCTATTAAAGCAAGCATTGAATTCGATGCTCGTTGCCAATATACTTAAAAAAAATAAAAGTGGTCACATGTGACCACTACCTTACCTATATAACTAAAGGGCCATTTTTTCGTATATAAGCCATCTAAAGTAATTGTTTGGGTAAACTTCTATCTTTATAACTTACTTGCATATGGCCACCTTAAAGTTTCTAGAAAAGTCCCTATTGATTTTGAAAACTACATTTAATTTATTATATGAGGTCCCCCCAAATTTTCTTTTCCTAACAAATCATCCGTGACCAAACGGTCTCCTTCCTCGGCCCTTGTTTTTTTGCGAAACGATGATGATAATATTACAACAAAAGGAAATGAATAAAGTTTTAACAAATATGAGCCTTAAAACATTGATCCAACCCACCATAAAACAATTTAACGAGAGCCACGTTGAACTTCATTAAAGCAAAACAAAATGCTAGAAATTTCATGTGCAAGGATTGTTGGGTAGAGGCTTGCAGAGGCCATAATGCCACTCTTTGAGACTATTCTAAAAACAAGGCCACGGGTGCAATGTCGAATATCGTATAAAATCATGGATTCTACCATTCCTATCACCTTAAGATTTGGGATAATTGGTAGCTTAGTGGGGGTGTTGAGATCCTATCAGTGGCATTAAATCATGATGGTCTAGTTGGAGAGATTCAGAAGCACCAATTGAGAGGTGCTTCGATCTTGATTTGGTGATGCGGTTGATTCAGATCTAAACTATGTAGCCTTTCAGTTGAAACCATTGTAATTCAGGACTTTAGCAATATGCATCATCTTCCCCGCATGCTTCCATGTTGGCTCTTCTTCCTATCCTCTAACATCGGACACTAAGATGGAATGTTAGGGCCCGTTTCTTTACTAGAATTTATGGCTGGTGGTTGTCTGAAAGTTTTAAATGCTGGAACTCTGAAATGTTACTGAATTCTGTCTTTCCTGAATTCCCTATTCTTTCAAACCTAAATTCTTACCTGAGAATTTCTGAATTCTAAGAATTTTTGAATTCCATGTTTCATATCTATAATGATTTCTAAATGAAAATTTTCTCCTATATACATTGTTTACACACAAATTCACTGCCAACCTATATATTTAAATAACTCAGTACACATAAGGGTCCCATTAATGACAAAACGTATGACACACTAATGGGCCCTACATTCATAATTTAAGCTTAAAATGAATAATTCCATAAAAATCACACCAAACCACACAAACATTATCTAAATTTAATACAATCATCCATAGTCATTTCCATCCACATAAACATATTGTGGCAATTACAGTCATCCAAAATTAAAAGTGTTCCCACATCCAATTAACAAAATAAGTAATTATATGTCTATGCATATCAAAAGCTACTACCATTCATCCTCATCAAGATGCAAAAGAAAGTGTTCTTTATGTTCAATTAGATGAATTTAGATTAAAATTCATATCTAACCATTCCAACTTCATATCATCATATAAACTCATGAACGTCGTTGCAACTATTCGATCACGAACGAGAAAGCTAATTACCGACAATTTCAGATGTCGTGGTATAATTGCAAGTGAAGTAACAGTTGCTGTGATTTTTGGGATTATATTATCATGTGGGTTCATTTGCTCTGCAAAAGCATAAACAGCATTTGCAACATTATCCAATGTTGCTTTTACTTCATCACTTGCGTTAGACTTCTGCTTCTTGCTTGTCCTACTTGTGCCAGTTTGTCTTGATTGGAGAGTTGAACGTCTAGGTGAATTTACACTATGTTGATGCAGATTCTGGTCCTCCATAGCATCCAATCCATCTGATTGTATTACATAATTCTCATTGATATTCTCATCATCCATCACCATTTCAGGAGCATTTATCTGGCTTCTTTCAGTTCCAGTAGGGGCTATTTCACCCTCAGCAATATCGTCAGCGATGAGATTATGAATTTCCTTATAGAACTTTATAGTGATACATTTGTACTTAGCCAACTTGCTCTTTGCTTGTACCAAGTTCATTTAGTTAGAATGTAATTCATTGAAAGAAAAAATAAGGGAAAATTTATTGGCTTAATTGCAAATTGAAGTTGCTAAATTTGCCTATTCCAAGTTGTCCCAAACATTTTCTTCAACTATTACCATCTTTAATGTATCATCCCATCCGAAACCAGACATACTCAGAAGTTATTTCACTTCTCTATATCGTGTCCGCCAATTTTTGTACTTATTTTTGGCATTGCTAGTAGTGGGTTCCATTCCGATTTTTTCTTTTATCTTCGCTATTGCTTCTTCCCAAGAAGCATTGTTGAAGTTTTTCTCAACTTTCCTTCCCGCAAGCTTCATTTCTAGAAGCGTGTCCATTAAAACCCTTTCCGCTCTGGGATCCCATTTGAAATTATCTTTTTTCTGTGACCCTATTGGGATGTGATCATTGACAATTATTCAACCATTTAACATAAAAATAAACTAAATCATACTATCTTAATTATCATAAAAATAATAAGAAATTTTGTTTTTAGAAAGTTATCTTTCTTATTAACATTTATATTAAAAAAGTTAATGACTATAAATTGTCAGATGCATCTAAACAGTACAAAAAATAATAATAACTAGACATTTTTCTTGTTAAAGGATCTTTTGACATGATCAAAAACAATAATGGAAGCATACCTTGATTCATTGGACTTGTATCATATCAAAATTCTATTATAACCTTTACCAGTCAAAATGTCATGCAAAAAAGATATATTATGCCTTAATAATTGGTTATTTTCTTCTTGTTTATGTTCATAATCATGCCACATTTGCTCAGCTATTGAGTCTCAAACTGCTTGCCAACTATCTCTATTGGAAGTTGGAACAGTCTCTGCATTTCTGTTTCTTACCAAGGGAGGATCAGTTCTAAATGTTGTTATTGTAGAAATTGTTTCAAGCATTGCATCTTCTCCACTATGCATAACTATGTGGTTGTGGAGAACAGTAGAAGCAATGACAATACCTCGCTGAATGGTCAGTGAATAACCGTGTGGCATGCATAGAATTGAAAAGCGATTTTTAACAACTCCAAATACTCGTTTTAAGGTGGTATGCAATGAGGAGTGCCGTAAATTAAAAAGTTCATGAGAATTAACTGGAGGACATTCCTCAAATTCTCTTAGATGGTAATGTACACCTCTATAAAGTGTCAAGAATCCATGTGCATTACCAAAACCAACATCCACTAAATAAAATTTACCTACATATGCAAATTAGAATTCACTTAAGTGTGCATATACACTTAAACTATGCATATAAATACTTAGAAATATTTTTGTGAGGTTTCAATACCTTCTAGCATTGCTAGCCTATCACCTCTGTTCAATGCAGAGAAAAGCATAATAGAATCACGTACAAATCCTTCTCATCTCACGAGCACATAGTGAAATAGCATGTTGAATCCACATGCCATAAGACAATTTTGTGATAGTTGGCCATGCTGATTTCAATATTTTGCTTGCAACGAAAATGATACATGGGTGGGCACATGTGTACCATCTAATACACGTTTGCACTCCTATTGATTGAACGAAAAAGTTATATATAGTGAAAATCTATGAAGGTTTTACTCGTACTTAATTAAAAAAAAGAGAAAACCAATTAAAAGAACTAACCTTAAAAATATGGATAGAATCTAATATTTGTCCTAATTTGCAGTGGAGTTGGCGCATTCTTCGGAACTTGAACATAATTTGGATAGAGCTTGCAAATTGCATTTAATACTTTATGAAAATATCGACTAACAGTGGCACCAAAATAATTAAATCGATTAGCAATGACCCTATTAGTAACATTATGTGCCAATGTATGTAGAAACATTGCTAACTACTCATCCATGGTCATTACTTGTGTGTTTTCAAGTAGTCCTCATTGTATGAGTGTATCGCATAATTTTATAAAACACTCAGGACTCATATGTAAGTTTTCATGACACTGAGGCCCATCATTTGATACTAGCTCCTTTACCCACTCTTCACCTGACAAATATGAAATATGACGTTGCTTCTTAGGTCATTCAACTTCTAAGGAAAACCATGGTATAGCCAACTGGCAACATGCAACCATCGCGGCAACAATAGCTGGAATAAATCATTTGTTGTGGAGTCGAGATCGTCTATCATCACTTTGATACTGTCACCGTCAGTGGGCAAATGAATGGGCGACACGTCAAGGCCAGCGGATGTCATCGGCTCAAAAATGGCTCACCCTGAATCCTCTTTTAAATTGGCTCTGCTGCAAATAAAATAGAAGAAAGGGGGCTTCTTCGTAAATAAGAAAACTTCATACCTAAAGACACCATCCATCCCGCCAGATGCAGTCCTCCTTTGGGCGCCAAAAATTTTCCAGCAAGAAAGAGATCAAAGGAGAGAAACAAGGCACCATGAACCTGATTGTACATGCTCTTCTCCAAGAGGAATTTTATCTAACCTAGGTATATTCCATCCCTCTTTTTTCTTAATTTATAGAGAAATCTTTTCTTCGAGAGAGAAATAGCATGAACTTCCCACCCCAAATCTGATCTTGTTGTGTCTGGAGATTTTGGGGTTGGGGTTTACAACCCTTGTTCTTATTTATGCTACAAAAAGCTGGACTCGTATTTCAGAAGCCATACCAAAACCAAACGGTGATGGTATGGTATCACAAGTGTTACAGGTGATCCGGACTCGATGCGAAACCCTACATCTTAGCCAGTTGTAGATTCTTTCTTGTGGGTATTGGCCAGCTTACCATGTCTCAAAAGGTTGCTTTCATTAAGTGTTGTCTCCACTCAAAATGGTTATACGTAACCAGAAAAGCTAGAACTACATTCATCGTCCACTAATTTACAAAGGGCACTCCAGAGAGTTCCCATGTGCAACAATGATTAAACGAGGTGTTTAGTTAACTGGGACATCAGTTTAGTTAGAACAATATACATCTGGACATATAATTGTCTGCATGCATGGATTGGATAGCCCTGTTGAACAATCGATTTACTCTCTCTCTCTCGCTCTCTGTCTCAATCAATGGTCGGGGCCAAGGGCGGACCAAGAAGTTTTCCTTTGGGGGTTATGTAAAAAAAACTTAGGAGAGAAGGAATATGCCAAAAAAAAAAACATAGAGGGTGTTCTATGAAATTTTAAACTTTTTTCAGGGGTGGGTGTGGGCTTTTGCCCCCAGATCCCCATACTTGGGTCTGCCACTGGTTGGGGCAACCTCTAAGATCAAAAGCTCAAAACCACTTTAATAACAGTGCATTGTACAACTAAAGAGTGATTTTATGGTTTTTACGCATAGTCACCCCAACAAGTTTTCTTTTTTTTTTTTTTTGTTACATGGAGGCCCGCCATGGAAATGGAAAGATCCCAACTCCCACCAGTAGTAGGAATGTAGAATGCTTTTCTCTGGCGTAAATATTAATCGGAAACGCCAAAATTCTCTTGTTCTACAAATAAATCTTCTTTTGTTATTTGATGCCCCAAGGGACTGGGCCAAGAGATAGCCCACATTTGTAAAGAGGAAGTCCACATAGTGGGAAGGAGATGCCACACGAGAGCCCATGATCAGAATGATAAATTGCAAAATGAATGATTTTAACGTGATCTAATGGTCTTGCCCATTGTTATTTTGATCATGTGTTTTACAAGTATTTATTCTCATGACCAACCCAATTCTGATTGCAAGTGAAGTTTAACTTATGCCAAGAATCCGTGACTCTAGAGGTAGGCCTGGTTGTGGATTTATAGAGTCTGGATCACCTGTAACACTTGTGATACAGTCACCGTAAGTGGGCAAATGAGTCCATGACACGTAACAGATGTGGACGTCATCGGCTCACATCGGCTCACCATTTTTTTTCTTTTAAACTGGGTTTGCTGCAAATAAAACACATGAAAGGGGGCTTTTTCATAAATAACAAAACTTGAGAGTGATAAATATATTCCCACCGATTGCTCTTCTCTTTTGGGCGCCAAAACTCTTCAGCAGTGGCAGGGATCCTTCACAATCGAGTTCCTTGTCGCTCTCCCCTCTCTCCTTGCACTCCTCCTTTGGTGCCAAACTTCTTCTAGTAAGAGAGCGATCGAAGGATTTTCTTCTCAAAGAGAAATCACTCGACAAGGCTTAGATCGCCCTAATCTAGGTATATTTTCTCCCTCTTCTTTCTTCCAATTCATCTTTTTCGTGAGGCAATGGCGATAGATGATCCGGACTCGATGTTTTAAGGGTTTATCAATGGCTCTTTTAACTCTGTTATGTTTTTTGTTTTGACTGAAAAGCCCATTTTCAAAAGGCATATTGTTGTTGTCATGAGGAAAAAAAAATCATGTTGTTGTTACTGTTGTTTAGAAATTTATAGAAATCACACTACAGATTGTACAAACTACAAACTACAAAGGCATTTCTCATTTTCATCACAATGGATATTATGCTTGACCTTTTCGCTTTGGTTATTGTCACACATGAGGAGATTATTGTATTACTTTAAGATTAGGGTTTTCGCTAATTACTATGAGAAAATATCAATTAGATAAAATATCTTAAAATAATTAATTATGAAAATCATTATTTTTTTATTTATTGGGCATTTCCATTTTTATTATCATTTATTGTGATTTTCTTGTGATATTTTCAATTTTGGTAATACCTTTAAAATATTGAAATATTGTGAGAATAGTGCGATATTTGTGATAGTGATATTATTGCATCTCCTTTTCTTTCCTTCAAATTACATTACTTTTATAAGCGTGTCCCACATTGCTGAAATTAGAGATACCCTTTCATGGCTACTTTTAAGATTTTTTTTTTAATTTCTAAGAAACCTTTTTACTTTCTTAGTAGAAAATGGTCCAAAACTTTGCTAATAAAATGCTAATAGCGTTTTTTTTTCCTTCTACTTCTGTTTCGCTAGTAAGAAAAACTAAAATCACCACAATAAACTCTTAAGAAGGATGGGCAATGGGGAAGGAGGGATGAAATGTAGTTGATAAAATATATTGGTTAATTCACTTAAAGCGTTTTTTTTATCGGTGTAAATAATGTACATCTCTCTGGAAATAAAAGTAGCCAATTTGGGCATTAATCTCAACTAAAGAATTAATCACTTCTTATGTAAAAGCATAAACCTATGTGTTTTTATGTTTCGTAGAAGGAAAAAGTACTGCAAATGCATGTTACAAGCCTTTGTTTTTATGTGTTTTGTGAAAGTAAAAAGGATAGTAAATGCATGCTTATGTATTATATACATAGTCTATATTAATGCATGCGTAGTTTAAATTTAGGTAGTTTTATATTTGTCCTACTTAGATTTCTTTTTTCTTTCTTTCCTTTGCATTTGAGACGAATGCACTTTTAATAAATGTGTATATTACTCTACACCCTTGTAATTAATGGATGCTTGTATGCCTATCGTGAATGGTAAGTAATGAAGAAAAGACAAATTCAAGCATTTAGAAAATGCTTAAGAATCCTTAGCTTATAAATAACAATAAAATCATAAATAATTTTACAAATCTCCATTCCTAAGGATGTATTTGTGTGTAAGAGTCTGGATCGTCTATCGCCATTGTTATAAGGTCAGCATCAATGGGCGAATAAAAGCAAATGGATGGTGGGGTTCTGTTGTTTCTCCTCAAAATCATCATCAAATGGATTGATGAGATTTTGAGGTGGAGCTGTGGAGGCCAAGTCTCTGGTGGTGAAATTTTTTCTCCCAAATGTTTGTTTGTTTGTTTGTTTTTTTTTTTTTTTGTTTTTGGTTTTTCCAATATTCTTATTTGGGACTTTCACAAGATATTACGAGATTCAATTATACTGTTTTTAAAATCAACTTGCTTTTCATAATTCTTAAAAGATGCTAGAAGATATTTTTTTTATTTAAAATTTTAAGGTGTTGAGATTTTGATAAGATGAAGTATTGCTTGTTATTTCAAAGGCTAGTGTTAAAGAGTATGAATTGAGGCGTGAAGATTGTACAAGGAGTGCAATCGGTGGGAATATATTTTTCACTCTCAAGTTTTGTTATTCATGAACAAGCCCGCTTCCATATATTTTATTTGTAGGAGACCCAATTTAAATGAGGAAAAAAGCTGAGCCTCTTTTGAGCCGATGACGTTCACAAATTTTGTACATGTTACAGACTCATTCGCCCACTGATAGTGAAGGTGTAATAACTTTTAAGAAAGAATTTTTTTAGTTTTAGATAGATTCATTTGGACGTGAGCGTGTATATAAAGAGGAATTAATGGTGCATGATAGTCATGTTGGCCCTACCAAAGACCAACTTAAGGTGCTTAATAATCAAGCTTGAATAGGATCAAACTTGATTAAAGTATGAGCTCAAGCTTAATAGATTTTATATGGGCAGGGCCCGAGCTACCGACGTATGGCCCAAGCTGAGGCTTGGGCTTAAGGATTTTAATCTAAGCTAGGGCCGCTGAGCATCCCTAATAGCATTTGAGTGATTTTTTTATGAACTTTATTTAAGTCATGTATCATGTTGGTTTTCTCCCTCATACCCCATAAAATTATTTGACTTGAGAATTCTACCCATCTCTATGGTAATCATTTTTAATGATGTTTTAAAGGTGATGATTATTATTTTTCATAGAAATATGTGAAATAAATATTTGTTGCTTACCAATGTTTGTAAGACCAAGTAATTGATCAATAATTATTTTTTTATGATTGTTACATATGGTAAAGCCATATGAGGTCTGGGTGTATGAACTTAGGGCATCAAATAAGTAATTTTTTCTAGAGTTCAAAGTAAGAAAGTAATTTTAGTAACCATGAAAATATAAATTCTTTTATTTGATTCACTTTTAAGTTTCAATATATCAAAACAAAAATTAACGATGCTGGAACCTTGTACAAGGCAATACATCAAATTGTGAATTGATTTTTTTGTTTGGTTTGATCCTTTTCTTGTAAACTAAATATTTATAAACAATATCATCCATAATATAAAGAGCTTTTCAACTACATTTTTTATTTTTTACTAGCAAAATATTCTCGTGAAATAGAAAAAACTTTCTTCAATAAAATTAGAATGAATGTTTTAAGAAATCATTGAATGTTATTTTTATGAAATCAAAATATTTTAGAACCAATGTTGGATTAGCACCAATAATTACTATAAGTGTGCTTGCTTTTCATTTTCTAAATAGGTATTGAGGTGTTTTTTATTTTTTAATTGTATTTTTGGGGCTTTATAGTACATTTGAACTCACAAATACACGCAAACATAAAATAAATTTAGAAATATTATTTTTATAGTTTATTTAAATAGAAATCTCAACAACCATCATCAATATACTCATCATTCTCTCTTTCTATAATTCTTTTTTACCAATGTCAAATCTAGATATCATTAGTGTTTCAAACTAAGTTGTATAAATAACTTATCATAGCCATTTTGCTAAATAATATATTTATTTATTTTATCAAGAATTTTTCAAAGAAAACATTAAACTTGATTAAATATTTATTTCTTGCCCGGGCTCAGCACTAGCTTTCGTTACTAGTGAATTAATTAGACCAAAATTGGACAAACTACTTGTCCACATTCATATTAGGCTTTGCATTCATTGGGAATTTTTTAAACAGAAAACTAAGAAGTTTCTTTGGCCCCCAAAATAATTTTATTCTATTCTTAAATTGATGAATGTGGAGTATGTGGGGTCAAATTTTCATGAATGTCAATAACTTGGCCAAATTTTTGGGCCTTTGAATTTAATTCTCAGGGTCATCTGGGGCTCTCAAATTCTTGTGTAGGACAAACACCTCAGGATAAAATATTGGCCACTTCTTAGTAGTGGATTTGTGAACCCCCAATTTATTTACAATTATTTAGTTTATTTTTTCTAAGCTGAACAACTGGTCAAATTTGAGGCTTTAAATTTGAAAGACAATTCCTTGGCATGCAAGTGATGTTAAGGTGCCAGCACCACTTAATCATGAGTGAGTTAGTCTATTTATATTTATTTTGACCAATTTAAGTCTTTAATAGATGGTTGGACTTGAGTGAGTTGATGGGTTGTGCCTAATGTGACAGCTGAGTTTGGTTTATTGTATTGTAAGTTTTTAGTATGAAGAAGATAAAGGCAGTGGTGACACCAATAACCACAATAGCATGTGAAGTAGGGAAGATTGAAGAAATTCTAAGGTTCAACCTTGAATTACTAAGGTTTATATTCTGTATACTATGCTTTGCTTAACAAAATACTAAGGTTTCAGAGACAGGAGCACAACAATACTGGGATAAATAGAGGAGTGAAGCACACTACTAAATAGATTCTAAATCACAAACATAATTTTGAAAACATATTCTTCTTCTCACCATAGGACTGTGCAACTGTTATGTTTGGTTCATATTTATCCTTCATCTTGTTTGGGGGTTTTTTTTCGTGTTTTCTTGATTTTATTTTTACAGAGTCTACATTGGGTTTTTATAAATTTTTTTTGTCCATATAACATGATGACTGAGAGTTGAATAGACCCACCAATTTTATTGTAATTTTATCAATTTTAAAATTATGAAAGACAAAATTATGCATTCCATATTAAGGCATTGCGTGGTATTTCATAATATTCAATGCTTCTTAATATTAATTTAAATACATTTTTTTATTATAGGTTGATGGAGAGCAAAGAAATTTATACATGTGAGCAGTATGAAGATGTTAATATTATGTCTTTCGTTAGACGGCAAATTAACTTGAACAGAGATGCATCAAATCATACTGTAAAGAACTATATTGCAGTTAGTGAAAATCAATCTGAGTAAGTGGGAACAACCTTTGAATCAAATGCAAAAGATTGTACAGCAGAAGCATCCCCTATCATAAAGGTCGGCATGGAGTTTGAAACAATGGAAGATGCTTATGATTTCTATAATCGATTTGGGAGAGTACGAGGTTTCAGCAGTCGAAAGCATCACGCTACAAATGACAAAAGTGGTGTAATGAAAAAAAGGATATTTATATGTTCTAAAGAAGGTCAGCGCAGACATGATAAGCAAGATGCATATGTGAAGTACCGCCGTGATGAAACAAGAATTGGATGTACAAGTTACATGAGAGTGATTTTAGGGATAAATGGAAAATATTGTATTGTAGATTTTAATGATAATCACAATCATCCTCTTGCATCTCCAGATAAAGCACATATGTTAAGATCACAAAGAAAAATTGCGCTTGCTCAAGTTGTAGTAGCTGAGGACTGTGATAAATCTGGCATACGACCAAAATCAACTTTTGATTTAATGAGTAAGCAAGCAGGCGGTAGAGAAAATATTGGATTCCTTCCAGTTGATTACAAAAATTATTTGCGAACAAAGAGAATGAAGAACATGGAGTCCTTTGATGCTGGAGGTCTTCTAAGATATTTTAAAAAGAAGCAGGTTGAAGATCCGACATTCTTTTACTTTATGCAACTCGATGCAGATGATTTTATAACTAATATTTTCTGGGCTGATGGAAGAATGTTAATAGACTATGAACGTTTTGGAGACGTCGTTTGCTTCGATACTACTTATAAGACAAATTCTTATGGCCAGCCTTTTGCACCTTTTATTGGAGTTAATCACCATAAGCAAACCATAATTTTTGGTGCTGCGCTTCTTTATGATGAGACAATTGATTCTTTTGTATGGTTATTTGAAACATTTTGTGATGCAATGTCCGGAAAAAGGCCACAAACTATTCTCACGGATCAAGATAAGGCAATATCAATAGCAATTGAGAAAGCATTACCAGGAGCAGTTCATCGCGTTTGTGTATGGCATATGTTTCAAAATGCACTAAAGCATCTTAGACATGTTATTAGTGGGTCAAAATCTTTTCTTAATGATTTCAGTAACTGTGTATATGATTTTGATGAAGAAGATGAGTTTCTTACAGCATGGGATAATATGCTTGAACAGTATGATCTTCGCAATAATTGTTGGTTGTCAAGATTATTTGATGATAGAGAAAAGTGGGCCTTAGTGTATGGAAGAAATACATTTTGTGCAGATATGAAAAGTATACAGCATAGTGAAAGTATGAATAAAGATCTAAAGAATTACTTGGATCCTAGAAGAAATATTGTGGACTTTTTTGGTCATTTTGAAAGGTTGTTGGATGAGAGAAGGTATGCAGAATTGGAAGCCAATTTCAGGATGACGCAAACCTTGCCAACATTAATGGTTGATGTTCCAATTTTGAGGCATGCAGCACAAGTTTATATACCAACCATTTATAAAATGTTTGAAGCTGAATACCTCAGTGGCCTAAGTTGGTAAGTTCAATTAAGCAATGATGAGGGGCCTATGAGAAAATATTGTGTCTTCACTAGAAATGGTCGCAAGCACACAGTTACATTTGACTCAACGGATGATGCTATCTCATGTAGCTGTAAAAAATTTGAATTTGTTGGAATTTTATGTGGCCATTCATTAATGGCAATAATTCATGTCATCCAACGTATCCCATCAAAATATGTGTTAAAGAGGTGGACAAGAGAAGCTGCTTCACATTCATCCGGTAAGCCAAGGGGATGCATAACAAGTGATCGTAAGGCAGACATGTCGCGTCGTTACAATGTTCTTCTTCGTCATTTTGTTAAAATAGCATCAAAGGTTGCTGAAAGTGAAGAGAAATTTTTATGTGCATTTAAAGGATCAGATTCATTGTTACATGACATAAAGAGAGTTCCAGTAAGTGAAACCACAATTGTAAACTTAATGGATGTTGCCCCCATAGGGGTTGAGACAGCAAAAGGGGCTGAGGAAGTGTTTTTAAATACCAACACTTGCGAAGAAAGGCATGTTGTTTGTGAAATTAAAAAAAAGCAGGATAATTGTCGTAGTAGGCACAGAGCTAAAAGTTGTCTTGAAAAAAGATTAAAGAAAAGAAATAGAAAGCATGAACCTGAGTGCACAACAAGCACCATTCCACCTAACACTTGTTCTACTCTAGTTAATGTATGTCTACCAATAAAAATCTAGAAATTTATAAAGAAAAAGTATAGAGAAATAGTGCATTAAAGGATTGTGGCTTACTATGTTTCTTGCAGGAACCATATAGTATTGGGATGGCTTCAATTCAATATCCTATTACTGATCTACTGAACTGGTTGCCACATGTATGTTTGTTGTTATATTGATAAAATTGTTCATTAGTGCATATCTAATTAATAGAAATTTTAAATCAAGATTATGTATTTCTCTTCTTACTCAGGGATCATTAGGTAATTTGTATAAACCAATATCTTCTAGCAATCAGTACCATCTTCGGACTGATCCCTCGACCTACATATCAAAGGTATGAAACAGTTTATCATATTTCATTCTACTTGATAGAAGAATGTTCAAATTGTTTTCAATAAATAATTAATTTTTTTTATTATATAGAGAACATATGGTGGTGGAATGAATCCAGTGTTTTGCCATAATATCTCGACAATCATGAATGAATGTACTAATGAAAACATCCTTGAGGAATCTACAAGAGAGTTGATCCAATAGATGAGTTGCATGTAAGATTAAATCTCTCTCCATGATACATTTTGATACATTATCGTGAACGTACTAATTTTAAGTTGGTTTATTTGGTTTTGCAGGTTAGATACGCCAGATGCTAGTGTTCATATTTTGGTTTTTTGGATAATTTTAATGGTTATATGAGCTCCTTATGAAATATATTTTTTGAAGATTCGTAGGGAGTTTTGTGGCAGATGGTTAACATTCCATGATTTTTTACATATCCTATGTCCATTCTTATTTTAATCTCTAATGTGTAGTGCCAAGCTTTTTTCTGTATATAACTAAAAAGAATATAGATTGTACAAATGTGTATACCATATAGAATGAATTGATCAATGTAATTAGTGACATATCAGAAGTACCTGGAATAGTGAATTATAATTGTCTTTTTTTATATTTCGATTGAAAGGAATCATTATTTTGAATCATTACTTTGAACCAATGTATCAACTATGTAAAGTAAGGTTAACTGAGAAAGTTTTACAGTTTTAGTATGACCTTATGAAATATACAATGGCTCTCCACACGGATTCTGTGTTTGAAATAGGTTGGATGAATCAGAATATGAATGTTTTTAAATGGCATGAAAGACTACAGTGATTCTTGCATTATGATACTAACGTTTGATGAAAGACATACTAAGGATTATATCTTATATACTGAGGTTTTATGAATGAACTACTGAGGTTTTATTTTGAAAAAGGTTGGATGAAAAAATTATAAATGTTTTTAAAGGGCATGAAAGACTGCAGTGATTCTTGTTTAATGATATTAAGGTTTGATGAAAGAAATACTAAGGACTATGTCTTATATACTAAGGTTTTACGAATGAACTACTAAGGTTAAGTATTTTGAAAAAAGGCAAAAATTATTTTATTTGATCATAACAATTCTGGATTTTGTGTAATCTAATATGGTGTAAAATCATAGAATTTTTAGGTTCCAATTCGGTGTTAGAAAATGGTTGAATGAAAAAAAAAAATACTATTGTTTTTAAAAGACATGAAGGACTACAGAGATTCTTGTTAGCAACTTAACATTCATTGCAATGTTTACAGCTCTGAAACTCGGTATTTTGTTGAGTAAACCTTGGTACAAAAAATTGAAACTTTAGTAATTGGGGGTCAAACCTCAGTATTTTCTGATATTCCTCCATCATCAGGTTTCATAGGACTTTAATATCTTGGTGATTCTTGCAATAGAAATTTTCCTTAGATACTAAGGTTTGATGAATGAAATGCTGAGGTTTGGTCTTTTTATACTAAGGTTTGATGAAATGAATACTACGGTTCAGTAATCGGAAAAGAACGGATCCTTTTATGTGACCATATATATAATATTATATATTTTCTATTATGGTTCAAAATCATGAAACTTGTGAAGTTACAAAATCAATTTCGTATAGGGCAATAGGAAATAGTCTGAATAGTAACTTAACAGTTATTACAATGCTCGCATCTCTGAACCTGAGTATTATCTTGAGTAGACCTCAGTACATAGAAATGAAACATTAGTATTTGGGGATCGAACCTCAGTATGTTCTGATGTTCCTCCATCATCAGGTTTTAGAGGACCTTAGTATCTTGGTGTTGCCTACGATAGAATTTTTCTTTAGATACTAAGGTTGAATGAATGAAATGCTGAGGTTTGGTCTCTTTATACTGAGGTTTGATGAAAGGAACACTACGGTTCAGTAATCCAAGAAGGACGGATCCTTTTATGTGATCATAGTTATAGTATTATACATTTTCCATTATAGTTCAAAATCATAAAAATTGTGAAGTTACAAAATCTCTTTCATATAGGGCACTAGGAAATAATCTGACTAGTAACTTAACAGTCATTGTAATGCTCGCATCTCTGAACTTGAGTATTTTCTTGAGTAGACCTCAGTACACAGAAATGAAACATTAGTATTTGGAGGTCGAACCTCAGTATGTTCTGATGTTCTTCCATCATCAGGTTTTAAAGGACCTTAGTATCTTGGTTAGGGTTGTAAACAGATGAAATGTAGAATTTTAGAAACAAATATAAACAAATGAAATCTTGACTTTGTAACATAACATACAGATGAAATCTGGAATTGTTAATCAAGGAAACAGATGAGATCTCAAACTTGAGGACATATATAAACAGATGAAATTTCAAATTGGTCACACATCATACAGATGACATCTGGATTTTTTAAGGAAGAAAATAGATGAAATATGGAATTCCAGAAACATATATAAACAGGCGAAATCTCAACTTGGTAAATCCACCAAACAAATGGAATCTGGAATTCGAGAAATAAATATAAATAGATGAAATATCAACTTGGTAAATCCACCAAACAGATGGAATCTAGATTTGTTAATGGAGGAAACAGATGAAATCTGGAATGTAACAAGCAAATATACACAGATGAAATCTCGAATAGTTATGATAGAAAACAGATTAAATTCGGAACTCATCAAACATATATAGACAGATGAAATCTCGAAATGGTCACACATCATACAGATGAAATCTGGATTTGGGAGAAAATAGATGGAATCTGGAATTCAAGAAGCAAATATAAATAGGTGAAATCTTGACTTTGTAAATCCACCAAACAGATGGAATCTAGATTTGTTAAGGGAGAAAACAAATGAAATTGGGAATTTAAGAAGCAAATATAAACAGATGTATTCTCGACTTGGTAAATCTACTAAACAGATGGAATTTGGATTCGTTAAGGGAGAAAACAGATGAAATTGGGAATTCAAGAAGCAAATATAAACAGATGTATTCTTAACTTGGTAAATCCACCAAACAGATGGAATCTGGATTCGTTAAGGGAGAAAACAGATAAAATTGGGAATTCAAGAAGCAAATATAAACAGATGTATTCTTGACTTGGTAAATCCACCAAACAGATGGAATCTGGATTTGTTAATGGAGGAAACAGATGAAATCTGGAATATAACAAGCAAATATACATAAATGAAATCTCGAATAGTTAAGACAGAAAACAGATTAAATCTGGAACTCATCAAACATATATAAACGGTTGAAATCTCGAAATGGTCACACATCATACAGATGAGATCTGGATTTGGGAGAAAATAGATGGAATCTGGAATTCGAGAAGCAAATATAAACAGATGAAATCTCGACTTTGTTAACACAGTATATAGATGCAATCTGAAATCATTAATAAAGGAAACAGATGAAATCTCAAACTCATCACACATATAGAAGCAGATGAAGTCTCAAATTGTTCACACACTAAACAGATGAAATCTGGATTTGTTAAGGGAGAAAACAGATGAAATCTGTAATTCAAGAAGCAAATATAAATAGATAAGATCTCTACTTTGTAACACAGCATACAGATGCAATTTGCAATCTGGATTTAATCGAGAAAACAGATTAAATCTAGATTTCAAGAAACATATATCAATCAATCTAAATTAATATAACGATAATACACCAAACAGATGAAATCCTAGTAACTTATATGTTGCAGTCAAAATACAACAAAAAACCAACATCCCATAATTCATTGTCCAAAAATCTAATTTCCATCAGTCCATTGCACGTTTCATCTGGAAAAAAAATATATATGAGTTAATACTATTCCTATACAAAGTCATAAAAATCGTAAAAATTTTGAAGTTACGAAATCAATTTTGTATAGGCCAATAAGAAATAGTCTGACTAGTAACTTAATAGTCATTGCAATGCTCCCATCTCTGAACCCGAGTATTTTCTTGAGTAAACCTCAGTACACAAAATTGAAACATTAGTATTTGGGGGTCCAACCTCAGTATGTTCTGATGTTCCTTCATCATCAGGTTTTAGAGGACTTTAGCATCTTGGTGTTACCTACAATAGAATTTTTCCTTAGATACTAAGGTTGAATGAATGAAATGCAGATGTTTGGTCTCTTTATACTGAGGTTTGATGAAAGAAATACTATGGTTCAGTAATCAGAGAAGGACAAATCCTTTTATGTGATCATAGATATAGTATTATATATTTTCCATTATGGTTCAAAATCAAAAAAATTGTGAAGTTAAAAAATCTCTTTCATATAGGGTAATAAGAAATAGTCTGACTAGTAACTTAACAGTTAATGCAATGCTTGCATCTCTAAACCTGAGTATTTTGTTTAGTAAACCTCAGTACACAGAATTGAAACATTCGTGTTTATGGGTTGAACCTCGGTATTTCTAATGTTCCTCCATCATCAAGTTTTAGATGACCTTAGCATCTTCGCTATATGCCTACAATAGAATTTTTCCTTATATACTAAAGTTGAATGAATGAAATGCTGAGGTTTGGTCTCTTTATACTGAGGTTTGATGAAATGAATACTATGGTTAAGTAATACGAGAATGTAAATCCTTTATACTACGGCTAATTAGTTATTGTTGCAATCAGACTAAATTGAGATAGCCACAATTAATTTGCCCATCAGAAGAAGAGGTCCTTGAAGGAATATATGGTGGGTGTAAAGAAAAATGATACATTTTGTGTGCCTCAATTGAATTGACAAGTCGACCATGATAATTCTTTAGACGGTGGCCCATCACCTTCCTCCTGTTATGATGATAGTTACAATTGCTTCTTCCTGTACTGGATTGTTTTCACCATCTGGGTTCTTTTCAATGATTTCACATTTATAAAAAATGAATTTTTTAAAAATATAAGAAGGCATCCTTTATACGATGGAATGTAAACCTTAGCTCAAAATTTTATTCTAGTAAACATCAATGAATAGTAAATTGAACAAAAATATATTTCTTTGACAAAAAAAAGTTCTGTCATTCAAATGTACATCTACTACATAGTGAATTGACATATACACTTGAACATCTATAAAGCGCAAATTGAACACATTGAACATTTGCAAGCACCAACAATAAAAAAAATTCAATTTCAAATCTTCTAGAATCCATGGGTGTCGTCCTCCGGAATACGCCCAAGCAGTAAATGAGCAGCCAGTTTTTTTCTGTATATTAGAATCTCAACCTATTAAAACAAAAGATAGATTGAAGAAAAGACAAATTAATCTCATATAATTGCAACATAATACAAGTATCACTTTAGAATGACAAAGTATTTACCGGCTGAAAATCTAAAGTATCTCCACAGGATAGACAGTCCATGAATTTAATCACAAAGACACCACAGTTGGAACTGTGAAAACAACAAATGAGAAAAACATTACTATACTAGTTCAATTGGATATAAGATTTCATATTCGAACAAGATTTCATACAAGAATATTTAATAAGAAAACATACTCATTATCCTATTGGGGACAATCTTCAATGAAACAACAGCAGCTTCATCACATTTCATAATCTTTCTTTGTTTAAATTGTTGTTTTAATAAAGCTACCTGCATCAATCATTGAGAAAGATTAAGGATTTTATAAAAAGTTAATGGTTCGTTGCATTGAATTCAGAAGTTTGTATATCTTATGCATTGAACTCACCGTTTGATTCACGTAGCCCACGTCAATACATAACTTCAAAGAGTTATATACACAAAATAACTTTCTTTTCGAATCAAGTACAAGAAGAAGCCAATGTTTAGATTGCCAATTCATTGGGAAAAATATTCTGTCACAGGAGGTTATAGTGGACTTCAAGTTATGGATATTCAAATGTTTTTCAATTAATCCTTCATTTTTGGAATGTAAAGCTACCTGAGAGTTAGCAAGCTACACGTTAGAATGTTATTTAAGTAAATTCCAAAAATACTGAATTCAGTGAGAAGAGGTGTTACATTAAGCCATGTTGTGAAGAAGTGACACTCCAACTTTCCCATTGGTTTTCTGCCAATCAATATCTTTGCATAACCATCAATAACCTGCAACTTAATATAGCATAGTCATTGTTATTTACTAATATTCAAAATTGGTATGCACAATTAAATGTTTAGAATATGTTGTGAAATCAAATGCTAACCTGATCGGAAATCCAACCTTTTTCATTCAACAAATTCATGATTTCTGAGCGCCAAATCTTTAGTTAGCCCACCTCCTCAGCACTATAAAAAACAATCATTATTATTAAGTAATGAATAGTTAAAAATACCTATCACTAAGGAAAATTAACATGAACAGGGAGAATTTTATGATTAGCTTATAAAGTAAACAAGATATTTGGTTCACACTCTTTTCCATTCTTGCTTTCAAAACTTGCAATTGCATCCTCCTCTTCTTTCAAGATATACGGTTTTCCCATCTTATCATCACAAATCAATCTTCCTCGCTTACAGGTTCCTATCTTTTTCTTTCCTTTTGTGCACGCATCGTATGGGGTTCGTAAAACCTGTGATGGCTTCCATATCCTATGCCCATATTTCTTTTTAGTATCCTTAACAACTCCTGATGACACAACATTGTCATGCACTGACGGCCATGGAAAAGAATGATAATCTTTAAGAGAGTGTGAAGCATTTATATTCTCATCACATTGAGGCATGAATCTTCCCTTCTTTCGTAACTCCATATTTTCAATCCTCAATCGTTCATTGTCTTCTTCCATTCTTACAAGTTTATACTCCAACTCCTTAATTTGTATTCTGTATTTCTCACAATCATCCTATAAGAATTCAAATAGTAAGTAAATAATAATTTACAGAACATTAAAATTAAAGTCTCTAAATCAAATTCGGCCTCAGTTACCATGATCTCTTGCATTTTGCTTTCCATCCGTTTCACTATGTGATCAGCCATTATAGTTGTCTCCTGTAACCCGTAATTTAAAAAAAAAAAAAAACACACACACACACAACAATAAGGATACAATTATAAAAATATATGACCATGTATTTTGTGATAAATAATAAATGTAATTCTAGGTGATACCGAAGAGACTAATGGAGGAAACAAGAGGATCTTCTCATCTTCTACAGGAGTAATTTCTGTAATAACCTACAAAATATAGATGAATGTAATTTAATGTTTTTAATATAAAACACTGCCATGAAATATATATAATTTAGAATATGAAAGGTATGTACACCTCTGTATATTTAAGATTATCCAAAATAGCCCTAAAGGATTTGCATTGGCTATATTTGGAAGCCTTCGCCCATGGCAAATAACGTGGATATAAATCAACTCTATTATGATCATATTGATTAATATGTTCATAAAACCATGGCTGTCAAAAAATTATAAAATATAAGTAATGGAATAAAAGTCACAACTTTTACAAGATTATAAAATTATAAAACTATAAATGAAAAAAAAAGGATTAGTACTTCTTCCAACACCATGACACATCCATTTATGTACCCAGTTGTCTTCTTGGCGCATACGTGTATACTTCCAACTAGAAACTCATGTACAGCAATAGCCCATGCATACTTTTCGATTTTCTCCAAATTATCAACCATGTAGATAAGATTGAATGGAAATGTCCAACATGACTTTGGAAAAAAGTAGGGTACTACAAACATATAACATGTATAGCTTCTTGAAATCAGCAATCTTCTTATCTGACAACTTCTTTTTTCCTGGTGACCTCTTTTTTGAAATTGCTTTCAAGTGCTTCTTTAATGAATCTACTTCTGGAGAGTCATTATTGAAATATTTGTCAACAAAGTCACTAACTTCATAGCTCGACCTTTTTTTAATTGTATTTTCTCTCCATTCATACTCAACCCTATTATCAGAGCAATGTCTTGAGGTAGAATTGGAAGGAGCTTTCCTCCAAGATGAAAAGCACTTTTTTCAACATTCCATCTAGATATTATCGTTGATAGAAATGTACGCTGACATTTCAAGTTCATTGGGATATCCATAAAATGTTTAAAAGGTGTTTCTTTTATCACATCAATATAAACATCATCTAGATTTAAACCTTGCATAAACTTAATAAATCTAGATGGGCAACATCTAGTGTCTAGCTTCACAGATGCATAAACAGTCTAATTTGCTTATATGAATTTACAGCAAAAGAAATATATGTAAATAATAAATTTAAATGAAAAAAATATTCATGAATCAAAATAATTTTTAATAATTACCATATCCTAGTTTTGTTCTAACTTCCACTTGCTTAAGTTAAGAAGGGTCCCTATAATTACAAAAAAGAAGCATAATGAGATAGCAAGACAATGGCAATCCAAAATAAATGATAGAACATTGAAAAGCACAGTACAAAGATTATATACAATTCCACACTAACGAAGAAATAAACAGAAATGAGGTAGTAAATCACCCATATGACATAAATCAATTGTGCTCTACCACTACAGCAAATTACTTGAGACTAAGATCTCAGGCTAGAAATTTAGGTGCACCTTCTTAAGGATATTTTGCCAGAGTGTTATATATATTTTGTAAGAAGCCATATGGGGAGGAGAAAAATATGCTTTTGAGGTTATATTTGTGATTTAGAATCTATTTAGTAGTGTGCTTTGAGCCTATGTTTGTCCCTATACTATTGTGTTCCCATTTATTAAAACCTTAGTATTCTGTTAAGCAAACCATAGTATACAGAATATAAACCTTAGTATGTCAAGGTCGAACCTAAGTATTTCTTCAATCTTCCCCACTTCACCTAATATTATAGTTATTAGTGTCACCACTAACTTCATCTTCTACCTAGTAAAAACTCACAACGAAACAAACCAAACTGAGTTGTCATATCGTGCACAACCCATTGACTCACTCGACTGCAATAATCTATGAAAAACCTAAATTGATCAAAATAAATATAAATAGGCTAATGAACGCATGATTAAGCAACAACAATGCAAAAGAAGAAGGCTAAGCAATAATAGTTCCAAAAACTGGTTTGCGATGGAAAATTAATTAGAGTTACAGTTTCTAATGATAATAAGGACAAAGATGGATCATTACAGTAAAAATGATGGATCATAGTTTCGGCACCCCTACGCAAGCCTTAACCCTAGCGCATGTATCACTACAGTAAAAATGATGGTGACAATATTTTAGTAAATTACTTTTGTTTGTTCATAGTAAGCTCATCTGAGTACAGACTCAAGCTCTTTTATGCCTTCTTAAGTGGCAGCTAACTCTGCGCCTCCTTAAAAGACATGTTCGGTTGTTACACAGCATTGCTAAATAGCAAGAACTTCAAATGTTGTTGATTAGAATCTATATTCAAAGCTTAACTTTCACAAGAGCAAGTTAGTGAATCGAAATCCACCACAACACTTCTACAAGGCATCGTTTTGTAAATCTTTGTTAATAGAACCAAACACTAGTGATTGGCATTTGCATGTATCCAAGTAAGTTACTTATAGATTGAGCATGTTACGGACACACTATTAACTTACGGACATGCTATTAGCTCAATATATTCAGACTTTAGCACATAAATAGTACAAACAAGTGTACAATATTAATATTCAGTCAGATCAAGCATCATTTAACAAGAACATTACATAAACTAATTATAGCCTTTTTAGATATGGGGTTGTGTTGTGCCTTCTTCCTGTACAAACATCTCGGCAATCCAAGTTACAGTGAAGAGAATTATGGAAATACCAAGGCAGCCATGTTAGCAATGGCGCTAAGCAATTTTTTCCACATCAATAATGCTAGAAAGTTTGGTAATAGGTCAACTCAATGAACAGTTAAGTTTGGCAGTGACAATGGTGTCTACTCCATGAATTTTAAGTCATCATTATTCAACTCTATCCCTTACCAAATCCTCACATAGGTTGCACTTCATTAAATCCATCAGCACTACATTCATCCATGTCCTTTTTGCTGTTACCCATTTTTATTCAAGGGCCATCAAAAGAGAAATTTCTCCTCATTGATGTGCATGCTGTATGCATTTGATATAGGAATTGAACACAGCAAAAATTTTCTCATTTTGGAAAGTTGAGCGCCCTTACTATAATTCTAATGCATGCACCTAAATAATCATAAGAGCCATAGATAAGTCAATAACCTGATTGTACTATATTCTTTTCGGATTGTACTGTATTCTTTACAATTAGCAATATGATTTAATCTTTAAGAGTACCAAACACATAATGATACACAGTTGAAGTTTGTTTCTCAATTGAAGTATGCACCACACATATCACATCTGGGGTCGCTCAAGTGCAAGCCCTATGATCAATCAACCCACTCATAGTACCAATTACCAAGAACCCCACTCCCCCTTCTCCTAGTCCACAACTTGACACCTACCATACTACCATTCACAATTAGATTTAATGAAAAAACTCTACACTTAATAAAATTAGTAAAATCCCAAGCCTCTTGCATCACAAATTATAAACTAATACAGAGCCCTTTTTAGTGCACCCTTAATCCACATTAAGAATTTCCATCTGAACCTAAAAAAATGTTTTCACTTAGCAATGAGTGGAGGGTCCCACCATTGATAAAGGATGATCCAAAACTGGCTTGATTGGACATATTTAGGTATCATTTTTACGGACCCAAAAGTTCGGTATCTAATTCAACATTGAATGTCACTGTAAGTGATACAATATCTCATCCTTTTCAGATAGTTATTGCAATCTCACATAAGAAAATAATCCATAAATACTCCTTTGTTTTTTTTTAAATAAAGATTTACAAATGAAAATATGCAAACCAATAGTAGACTCAGAAAAAATAAAAAGTCAAGAATCCACCTAAAAACCCATCACAAGATAAAGGATAGATGATGATACAAATGGGAAGGGGAAAAATGAATAAATGGAAGAAAAAAAGATGGAGGAAATATACCTAGTTTAGATGAGATTTGCCTAGGAGAGGAGCATGCTCAATCTAGGCCTGCTTCGTGTGATTTCTCTTGGAGAAGAAGATGGGTGCAATTTCTACTAATGAAGATGAAGGTTTGGCACTTTGATGAAGAAGAAAAAGGTTTTAGCGCTCTGATTGAGAAGCTGAAAGCTTGGGCACTCATATGAAAAGCTTCTCAGCATCGTTTTGTTTTGGGGAATAATCTTTTATTGTTTATGAAAAGCAGCCTCCCCTGCATTCATTTATTTTGTGCAGATCCATCTAAAGAAAGAAATGAGTGAGCCAAACATAGCTGATGATGTGTACCCTTTTATCCACCTGTCCCCATTTCATTGGACCACTCACGCTAACGATATCACAATAGCGATAGAGGATCCGGACTCACAATGAAATGGACCTAGATTAAAACCAAGAGATTTAGGGCATCAAATGGATCGAAGGTCGTAGGGCGGAGGTCATCGAGAGGAGAGGTCAGAGGTCGAAGCAAAGCAGAGCAATGCAAGAGACACAGAGGAGAAGAAGGAACCGAATGAATAGATAAAGACATAAAACTTTAGGGACTATAGGCGACGAAATTAATTTTCTCGTCGCTTATGTACGCGTAAGGCAACGAACTCTCATTTTGTCGGAAAAAAATATGGATTTTTAAAAAATTGGCGATGACATATACTTTGTGTCGCTAATAATGACTTTAGGCAACAGAAATTTACCATTAAGAAACGACATTTTATTCCTAGCTAAAATAAATCTATTTTTTTGAAAAATAAATTTCATCTCCAATAATCAGTTTTGCCATATTTCCTCACCATAGAAGCATTCTATTGTAGTGAATGGAGGGAATAGAGAAATCAAGAATTCTAGGACATCATGCTCAAGCCAAATCCAATCCAAGAGGCAAAAGCTTTCAAAGAGCACTTGGAAAGAACTCAAATTAAGGAAAACTCAAAAAAACTCAATATTAGTACCTAGGGATATTTTTTAAGCCAAGAGGCTTTACATATTGGGGAAAAATAACCTAGAACTAATATGGATGTTATAAATACATTGATGCACATGATTAAAACATCAAACTTAAAAATAATTAAAAATATAATTAAAAAGTCTATATAAAATAAAATATCATAAAATGAATGAGGTGCGCATAAAGGCTTGGTTGTGGGCTGCACTCAAATATTGCTCTACCTATGAAGACCATGTGTTTGTCCTGCATAGAAATGAGCTAGTACTGTTGGGTATTTTCATATGCCTATATTGCGTGGGGCTGTGCTAGGCTAAGGTTGGCCGGGGTTCGTCTAGCATGGCCCTCAATCATGCCATTTTGGGCCATGCCAGGCCGGGCTAGCCCGTTAGCTTCTCAAATTTATATCTCTGTCGAGTCTCTCTATGACCTAGTTTTGTGAGCATTAAAAAATTGTCACAGAGTTTGCATCAAGTGACCTGAGCTTCCAAGCCTTTCTGTCAATTGATTTATACAATAGGCCAATGGGCCATATTATGATGGGTGCCCACTGTTGCGTCTACTACTTAGGTGAGCAATAGACTTGGGCCGTTTGGTACTTAAGTAGTAAACGTTGAATGAGGAGAAATTTCAAATCAAGAGAGAATAAAATATGATAAGTTTAATTATTATGTCGTATTTTTTTATTTTTTTATCTTTAGTGACTTGAGAAGGATTTTTCTTTTATTTTTTGACATTTTGCTGTAAAAAGATTTGTTGGTATAAAAAGTAGATGATTTATTGTCGTTTAGTGGCTCATGAATATTGTTTTTTTTACCTTTTTTTGAAAAATGAAGGGGGAATTTTGATTTTTTATATTTTTTATATGACCAATAGCTCTTTTCATCTCTCTTAATTGATGAACTACTTTACTCTATTCTACTCTAGTAAAGTGCCAACCTTGTATGAAAACGAGAGAATTAGTGGAGGCAGCTTGTAAGTGCAATTAATATTGGAAAAAAATGTTAAGAGTAAAAGGACCCGTTCTTTGTCTCTCTTTCATGGACATTATGGTAGCCCTTATAGAGGAAAAACTAATAATGACAAGCAAATAAAGCTGTAATAATGGGAAGAATAGAGAAGAGAAGTAAAAGAGAAACAGAGGAGGAAGTAAAAGAGGGTTGGTAAAGTACTAATCAGGCCCAATGTTGGACCCATGATTTTTGTTCGAGGGGGGCACTGATAATTACAAAGAACTATAAATAATTTTTCAACTCATAAGACACCAGCCCTCTCTGTCCTATTGAGCTATTTAATTTGTAAAATTTTGAAATAGCAAAATGAAAGAAACAAAATTGTTTAGACTCTAACAAGAATAGCACAAAGCCAAACCCAACACCACAAAATATTTAAAAGGTTGAAAAGGAAGAAATAAAGTAATCACCATCTGCTTCATATATTAGATAGATCTGTAACATAAACTATTAAATCCATACACATCACTAAAAGATCCCTCTTTTAACATACCAAAAAAAAAAAAAAACAAATCACACATATACAAGTTTCTTTGCCTCTTGAAAGTAAAATATATTCACATAACATGTATGTTCTTAATAGGAGTACACCCTTTTCTACTCTAGCAGTAGTATATTCGAACAATGTAAAAGCCTTTAATAAAAATAAATCAAAAGCAATAGTGCAGTGCTTATTACTCATCCAAGGTTGATCACAAATTTCAGGGTTGTGAAAAATATCCAAATCATTGATTTAAAGGGTTTTGAAATATGAGTCTCTTTTTAAGGAAAATTTGGTCAAAAATAAAAAAAAGATGAAGAGTCTCATTAAGTTTTGTACAATATGACTATCAGTTGAGAAAACTTTTAATAAAAACAGAGAAGACGGTAATATACAAAAATGTTGAAAGATTTGGGATTTGAACCAATAACACCTACAATGATTATTTAGCATTTGAACTAATGGCCCACTGTGTTAAACTTGTTAAAATTTGCAATAGATTATATAAATACTAAATATATTGTTTTGGGTTGAATGGCAGGTGGACAAGCAGCACATTTAGTCATTTTTTTTGGAATCCAATAAGGCCAATGCCCCCTATGGATCCAATGTGGGTCCACCCTTGATTGGGCCTACCCCTTGGTTGGAATATTGGCCATATAACTAGCTTTAAACAGAAAATTTGTTCCAAAACAGTCGAAATTTTAATAGTATCTACAGAGATATTAATGCAATAGTTATAGGATATCACACGACTCTAAAATATCACACATGGTGATATGTAAGATATCATGAGGCCTTAGAATATTCTACACGCAATATCACATGACCTAGGATATCACACGAACAACTCTGTAGGAAATACTTAAACTCTAATTTTTTTTAAGGGCGAATATTATGTCCAACTCCGTGGGGCAATATCCCTTGAAATTATAAAAACTAGGAGGCCTAACCTTTTCAGGTTGTCCACTGACCACGGCTCCTATGCCCACCCAGCCAATGCTTGGCATGGGCTGGGCCGTACCAGGCCAATCAAGGTGCCGGAGAGGGCCACAGCCCTGTCAACAACATGCCAAGCTTGGGTGGCCTAGCCAATTTTTCATCTCGAGTCCTGCACCAAAGATGAATGCAAATATTCCCCTATTGGTGCCAATGAGGAAGGGGGCCATCCAAAAACTGGGAATCCCTTGATTTTCACTACTCCTACTATTGGGAAGGCATGTTTGTAAGGGAAAATTCTCGGGAGATAAATAAGCCTCCCTCGCAGACCTAAGTGTGTTTCTTCCAAATAGCTTGTTCATGTTTTTTATATCCTCCTCAAGGCACAACAGGAAACTTTTGCAAATTTTGGTAGTATAGGAAATGTGGCACAATTTGTTGGAAAGAAAGGGCCATTAGATTTAGTACAATAGTTAGAATTAACAGGTTTTAGTAGAAGTAACTTACATATACAGAAGCTTTTATTGTTGTTGCTCTTACTAACTAGAAATCAGTAAGGCTCTAAGTAAGGCCAACTTACTAAAATCTAAGTGCTAAAAATAAAAAAACGAATCCTGAGTCCTTGAAATTTTTTATTTTTTTGGGATTTTTATAAAATAATTAAATTTAAAATCTAATTAGATGGTTTAATCAAGAAAAATATTAAAGGCAACCCAAGCAGACCCCTACCTGTTTTTTATCCATGAAAAAAACTCCTTTTTTTATGTAAGTAAGACAAAACCTCCAAGTGTTTTTGGTTTGAATTGGAAACTTTTAGTGCTGTTGAAATATGACGATCAAATTCTTTAGGGGATCCAGTCCTAGAGTTTTCCATCATGTGGGGTATTGATGCTTGATCGGATGGGCCACATGACAATAAAATTCACATCAGCATTCAATTATCAGCATTGAAAACTCTTCTCCTCTTGTGTTGTGTCTGTGATATGATGCAATCAATGTAAATAGGATTGATTGGGGTGGGGTTTGTGCAGCAACCCCAGATCATGCTTCGCAAGGAAGGCACTATGATTTTTTCCATAAATTTCCATAAATTTCTAGACAACAGTAACAACATGATTTCCATAAATTTCTAGACAACAGTAACAACAACATGATTTTTTTTTTCCTCATGACAACAACAATATGCCTTTTGAAAATGGGCTTTTTAGTCAAACACAGAAATATTACAGAGTCAAAAGAGCCATTGATAAACCCTTAAAACATCGAGTCCAGATCACCAATCCCCATTGTCTCACGAAAAAGATGAAATGGAAGAAAGAAGAGGAAGAAAATATACCTAGATTATGATGATCTAAGCCTCGTGGGGTGATTTCTCTTTGAGAAGAAGATCCTTCGATCTATCTCTTGCTGAAAGAAGTTTAGCGCCAAAGGAGGAGTGCAAGAAGGAGAGAGGGGAGAACTGTTGTGGCTTTGATACCAATTGTTGTGGCTTTGATACCAATTGTTGTGATTTTCTGAACATCACCCGTTATGCGCATCCATGATTCACAAGATCAACAAGAACAAGCCAACCACAAAAAGAGACACCGAGATTTACGTGGTTCACCCAAATAGGGCTACATACACGGGCACAGGAGGACGAACATCTTCACTATAACAAGTAAAGCATACAAGAGATTCCCACTCACTCACCTCATCTCTCCTACGTGGTGTGGGAACACCACGAGCAACTGCTGCCGCCGCCGCAAGGTCTAGGGTTACAGACTATACAATATATAATCTCCCCTTTCTTAGCCACCAAGAAAGCCCCGGTACAATTACCAAAATACCCTTGACCTTAAACCAGTCCCTGGCTAACCCAGTGACTCATCCGGCTAAACCGGAATACAAGACATAAACCCAACAATCTCCACCTTAGCTTGAATTCCGTACAACTCCGTACAACTCGAGCTACTAGGAGATAAAACCGGCAATGTCTTCACGTACCCTGCTGAATGGTACGTCACTGCACTAGGGATGCAGTCTTTTTCAACACTTTGACATGTTGAACCAGCACATGAACTTTGAGCAAAGTTCATCTCGTCAAACTCCACCTCGAACTAAAAGCTCGAAACCATTGACGAATATGAGTGATATCTGAATCACTCACCATCTTGCCCTATCTTCAACATCACCACGAAGATCCAATCACCACAAGCATGCAAGCAAAACAAATCGGGAACACAAGTCCAGATGACTTCACAATTGCAGAAACCTCTGCCTCCGAGCGGTCAAAAAACTCCATTTGACCGGGCCTCCGATCAATCAATCAAACAATTGGTATTAGAGCCACAACAATTGGTATCAAAGCCACAACAATTGGTATCAAAGCATACAAGAGATTCTCACTCTCTCACCTCATCTCTCCTACGTGGTGTGGGAACACCATGGGCAACTGCTGCCGCCGCCGCAAGGTCTAGGGTTACAGACTATACAATATATAATCTCCGTTTTTTTGGCCACCAAGAAAGCCCCGGTACAATTACCAAAATACCCTTGACCTTAAACCAGTCCCTGTCTAACCCAGTGACTCATCCGGCTAAACCGGAATACAAGACATAAACCCAACAAGAACGACAAGAAACTCGGTTGTGAATGATCCCTGCTACTGCTGGAAGAGTTTTGGCACCCAAAAGAAAAGAGCAATCGGTAGAAATATATTTATCCCTCTCAGGTTTTGATATTTATGAAAAAGCCCCCTTTCATATATTTTATTTGCAACAGAACCAATTTAAAAGAAAAAAAATGGTGAGCCAATGTGAGCCAATAACATCCACATCTTATACGTGTAATGGACCCATTTGCCCACTTACGGTGACACGATATCATGGGTGTTAAAGGTGATCTGGACTCTCTTTTGTGTGACTCCATTGACTTCGAGCATACTAAAGTAGGTCATCATTGCTTTTCATTGTTGCTTTTTTTTTACTTTATCACTTTTAGATATAAAGAATCCCAGCCAACATCAGATTCTTATTCCTTTTACGGAATAAAAAACGACAGATGGAGAAGACTTGGAATTCTAAGTCAGTGTTAATAGCGAGATCACGAGAGAGGCCGAGACCCCCATGTGCCTAACAACTCTTTTCACCTAAAATCACAATTGGTGAATTAGTTCCTTCCTTTGGGATGGAGAGACAGAGGCACTTTTTTCAAAAAAGAAACCCCAAACATTCAGGAGAACTCTCAGATCTCTTTCATTGACTAATGATTAATGAATTTCTTCATAAATTTTTTGGAAAAATCCTTATTTTTTCACCTATTTTCATCAAATGTTAGATGTATAAGTGATGGCTACATATGGGCTTTACAACACCAAGCAGAAGCCAATGACTAGAAGACACAATGTTGGATGGAAAATGTTGCTAAGATTGAGGGTTGAGGAAAGTAGGGTTTCATGTAAAAGATTTATAAAAAAAACAAAGATTTATCGCCAATGAAATAATCGAAGGTGTAAAGAGTTAAGACCTCCTTGCTAGTCGGAAATTTTGACACCCCTTTGCATGTTAATCTCAAATAGTATTTACAATACATCATTTTCTTTTGATTATCTTTATACTACATTATTCAAAGGTGTGGTGTAGAAATAATTATTTATATAAAGATATTGATGTATATGTATGACATAACCTGTTTAAATTTTGATTCACGAGCAGCCACTGTGATTTTCAACATTGATAATTCTTATTGTGATTTATAAACAATAAATGGACATACAATGACTCCGACAATTCCATTGGTCATAAAATATATTACGTGGTTTCAATAATTGTTACCAACATTTGATAAGCCCCATGATAACCATCAATATTAGACAAGCCATTTGATAATTATTAATATTAGGTGGGTTTAAAAATGGTCACATAAAGGGGCTTCCATCACGATTGAAATATTAGGTGGGTCCTTGATGATTACCAACAATAGGTTGTGTGACTGCCAATATACACCAATTTTCCGTCATTAATGAGCCACACTAAGTCACACTGCAAGAATCAAATGCGGTTAAGGCGGTGGCTCAGTTGGTTTGACCTTTGGATTTGCTCTCTAGGGTCTCAAGTTTGACTCTTGCCCCTTGCGTTATCCGATAAGTATTATGTATGTGGCCATATATGTACCCCCAATGAATAGTCCTTACTCATTAAAATCGGGTAACCCTCATGTTAGAGGTCAAAGGTTAAAAGGCTGAGCTGGTGAGGTATACCTTGGGTCATCATCATTATCAAAGTCTTATCTTAATCATGTTGGGGTCGGCTATATTAATTCTATTTCTCCACTCCGTTCTATCGATGGATACCTTGGGTCTTAAAAAAAAAAAGAATCAAAGGTTGATAAATGGAAAAAAAAAACTCGTGTCAAAATTTTTAATTTTCTTCTTAATGAATCATTTAAAAGAAATGATCAATTTCAACCCAAATGATTTTGTGATGCCCACTCCAACTAGTTTTTATTCATGCAAAACTATAAAAGGGGATTTCGAATGACTAAATAACTAGCTTCACTAAATGGTTATATTCATCCAACGTTTTGTAACAAATAAAATAAGGCTTTTTTCTGACGGCTCTGTTTTATATCTCGGTTTCTGTGCTCCAAGCAAATAAAATACAAATTACTCCCCATTTTTTCTTCTGTAGTTCCAAAAGAAGAGGAAAAAAAAAAAACTGAGATGGGGTACCCAAGGGAGACTCCCATGTCTACCGTAAGCAGATCACGATCGTAGTGCTAATAACGTGTTGCAAAACTAAAAGAAAAGCAGAGATAAAGAAGAATAGAGAGGAGGGAGAAAGATTTATATTAATGAAATGTGTGTACATAATAAGGGAGGAGGAGGATCTTATTTATAAAATAAGATTGCTTCCTCCCCAACCAACTTAATAAGGAAAGATTCTAACTCAAAGTAATCTCTTATCTCATGTGCATCCCAATATAGATATCCACCTATGATGATACATATTATAATAATAAAAAGAAAGACTTAAAAACCTAATCTAATTATTTGATTCAGGCAGGGTTGGGCTTCAAGCTTGCTACCACTTACTCCAAGCCCTCCCCGTACATCAAACGGGCCTAAGATTTTAATCCAAGCCTAGGCAAATTACTTATACCATGGGCCCAAGCCCGTGTCAAAGCTGTTGCGCCCGAGCCCATGAGCACCCCTACTTCTTACACGTGCCCACAGATTTCCCATACCTGTCACCGCTATTAGCAAAGACTGTTGGCGACTTTCTCAAATAAAATAACCGCATTTACAATTTGTTAAAGCTTAAAATATCCAACATCTACCACAAACACACGTCATTTTCATAATATTCTCAAAACCTCATAAAAGCAAAACCCCAAAAAAAAAAAAAAAAAAAAGATAGCACAACCTCCGAATCTCTCTCGCTGAAACGCAACGCCAGCATTGCGGCAGCTGCAGCCGCCTGGATCCCCGCTGCCGTCGGCCAGCCACCCCACTTCCGACTGCCGGAACCCTATCTCCGACCCAACGAACAAACCAAAAATTACAAAAACCCCCCCAAACCCTAAAAATCACGAAAAACAGAAATACTAAAAAAAACAGAAAAAATGCTTACGTTAGCAGCATCAGCATCACCACTTTATAAAGCGGCAGCTGCCATTGATATTCTCCAATCATACCCTCATTTGCTCTCTTCTCGTCTTCTCCGAAGGAGCAGAAGATCCGGCTTTCTTAGGGCCATGCCTTGTTCTGCTGCTGCTGGAGAAGACAATGCCTCTGCGCTCCGATCTCTCCATCTGAACGAATCCTCCTTCTTAGCCTCTCTCATGCCGAAGAAGGAAATCGGAGCCGATCGGTTCATCGAGTCGCATCCCGAGTTCGATGGACGCGGCGTCCTCATCGCCATTTTCGGTAATCTCTCTCATTGATCTCTCTCATCGCAAAGCCCGTTGCATGAACCGCTTGCTGTTTCGCAGATTCTGGTGTGGATCCGGCTGCTGCTGGCTTGCAAGTGACATCGGATGGGAAGCCCAAAATCATAGATGTCATCGACTGGTATCTTTGCAGCTCTGGAAAAAAGCTTGGAGAAATTTGTTGCTTTGTACAGTGAAGTGATGCTTGTTTTGTTCTTGTTCCTTTTTTCTTCTTTGTATTGTAGCACGGGAAGTGGTGATATTAGCACTTCAAAAGTGGTGAAAGCTGATGCAGATGGATATATCATGGGAGCATCAGGTGCATTTTGAATTTTGATAAAGCAGATACAACAGTGAGAGAGGAAGAAGAAGAAGAAGCGCGCGATCTTGGAAGTTGAAAACTGTGTTTAATCATTCTGAGCTAATGTTTCTTTTTCTTTAATGCTTGAATGAGTTTTCCCCCTGAAAAGGGGATTGTCACTGACCTGTGAAGTAAGAATTATGGATTCTCGCATGATCTTGATTGGTGATTTTGATCCACAAGATCTTGCTGTTGACAATAAATGATTAGACACCCATGTGAAAGATTCGCCGCGTAGTTTGTCTTCAAGCTGCTGCTTGATTATGTTGAAATATATTCACATTAGTAACCGTTGGCTTGTTTTCTTGTCTGCGTCCTTCTGCATTGGATCATAGTTTATTTTCATTAATTCGTCCTTGATTCCATCTATTGTTTACTTTTCTCTGAATGATATGTCTCTGGAGCAGGTTGTGCCCATCGATTGCGTTCATGACATCCTTTTAAAATATTTTTAAGATCTGCCTTTTCATTTTTGAGAAGTTTTATGGCTGCCGAATTTACTAATCTGCGAAAGGTGGTATCATTTAGGGACACCACTGCTTATAAATCCATCATGGAACAACCCTTCTGGGGAGTGGCATGTTGGGTGTAAATTGGTTTACGAGCTCTTCACAGACACTTTGACGTCCCGTGTGAAGGTGGCAGTGGTTCTACTTTACCCATTGGAATTTAAAATAGTTCGATTTTCCATAATTTTTTTTTATGATAACTTAGTTTTTGAACTTTCTATGACAGAAAGAACGGAAGAAGAAGTGGGATGAGAAAAGTCAAGAAGCAATTTCAGAGGCTTTAAAACACCTCAATGAATTTGATCAGGTTAATTAAAGTTTTTCCGTCTTTCTTTCCTTTTCTTATGCATCCAGTATTCTTATAGAGATGCAAGTTTAAATTTGAGTTAAAGTATAGGTGAAAGAGGAAGTGCAGATTAAAAAGTACCCTTTTGTGATAAAGTTCATCACACAGTTTATCACTTTGTGTGTGTGTGTGTGTGGGGTCAAAGAAAGAGGCTTGTGGAGGTTAAAAGTTAAGTGGTGTTACACCATAAGTTTACCGTCACATCATAAGTTTACTACCCCACCCTTCTTTCTCACCCAAACATGGTGAAGTAAAAGATATCACGTTACACTCTACCACTCATGCTAAACAAATGGGCCCTAATGGTTTCTATTTTAAAATTTTTGGCCAGCTCATTTTATTTTTCACTTTCACATTATTTTGTGGATACCCCATAAACAATGTCACTTTTACATATACATTCTTACCATCCAGAATTAAAAATCTTGGAAAGCTATCATGTGCTTCTGCGAACAAACATGTTCATAGGCTTTTCAAAATTCTAATTTTCTTGGAAGTGATCTCGTGCAGATTATATATTTAATTGTTCAGAAGCTAGTCTTTCTACTGATTCTTGTTCCTACATAAAATGCATTTCACTCTTCAAACCTGTGTAACTTTGTTGGTCTTTTTGCGCACATATTCTAGTTTTATCTCATTTTCTGCTGGCTCAAGTCCAATGGGTAACTTGTGATTTTTTGATGTCTTTTTGCAGAAGCACGCTAAATTAGAAGATAACAAGCTAAAAAGAGTTCGCGAGGACCTTCAGAATAGAGTTGATTTTCTTAGAAAACAAGCTGATGTGAGTGGTTCTTTATAAAGTTATTTATTTCAGCATCACCTCTGTAAATGAGTAATGCTCATTATTGCTCTACACCAGAGTTATGACGACAAGGGACCTGTTATTGATGCTGTCGTGTGGAATGATGGAAATGTTTGGAGGGTTGCTCTTGACACACGCAGTCTTGAGGGTGATGATTCAGAGGATGGGAAATTGGCCAACTTTGCTCCTCTTACAAACTATAGGTTTGTTATGCTTTACTGTTGTTGATTGCATGGTTGAACTCTTTTCACATGCTTTAGTAGCAATTCAAAGAAGGGAAAAATAAGAAAGTGAGCAGGCATATATCCTAACATTGGTTGAGTCACTCTCAAACACAATATTTAAAGGGCTCACACACCCTCAAATTGTTGCTTTAGGGCTAAAATGTTGATTAAAGCTGACTGAGGGATGAAATGTCCTACCTATTATATGATTTATGTGATTCTTAACAATACTGAAACCCTTTATGACATCTACAAACCATTGGATGTAATTTTAGATGTTTTAGTCACGCTCATTACAAAACAATTGAGTAAAAAGATAGAAGTAACCCCCCTAGTCAGATGAGTAGTCAAAAGCAACATAAACCACAATAACATTGTCTCAAACCTGAATAAAAAAATGGATGCTGAAGGAATTGGATGACCCCATGCATGTGGTATTAGTGTCGTCTCATTACTTGTGGACCCACCCGTGGGCAATAGGTGCTTTCTATGTAAAATGTCGGTCCCTTCTTGGTCATATCCTCGCTTCTTTTGGGTTTGCATGCTCTTCCCATCTTGGTCAAATACTTGGTTATCCATAGCACTTGTACTGAATCTCATCATTTGATGTGGAGAAAGATGTTCCATTATGTATGGATGGGTTTCATTTTGTAGTTCTGTGGGTCAGGTGTGGTGTATAATTCTCTTTTGCCTTTCTTTTTGATGGGTTTCAGTTCGTAGTTGGTTTTTTGTTTCTTTAATAAAAGCCGTTACCGATTAAAAAAGACATTAGCCATGTTTCTGTTTTTTGGAGGAAATTATCCAGATTGGTGCAACTGAAGGGCCAGTACATTAATGCTGTCTATATGTATCAGTATAGGCCCATCTGATACAGAGTCTGATGCCAGTGCTTATATCCTTGTGTGCATGTGTCACATATCTGACACAATCATCTTTAAAGAGATGAGAAATGGAGCACAGAACCAGATTGTTCTTTTTTTTTTTTTTTTTAAATTGTAACATCTTTTGTAACATCCTGGAGTCCCACATCGACTATAGAGAGGAAAGTGAATGGGTTTATATATAACGCTTGCACTCTTACTATGCATGAGGCCTTTTGGTGGGTTGAGGCTTACTAGAAACAAAACCGTGATTTGTTATGCCCCACCCTTCACACATGCATGATATTGTCCGCTTTGGCCCGCGGGCCTCACGGTTTTGTTTCTGGTGGGCCTCAACCCACCAAAAGGCCTCATACAAGGTAAGGGTGTAAGCTCTATATATAAACCCATTCACTTTCCTCTTTATAGTCGATGTGGGACTCCAAGATGTTACAATCCACCCCCCTTAGGGCTGCACGTCCCTGTGCAGTAGCCTGCCAGTTCCTGTAGCCTGCCAGCCCTCTTGGCCCGCCCACATGAAAACCCGCCCACTTGCACCAGACCACGGCAGGGACCCACACTCGATCTAATCGATAGTCGGCTCTGATATCATTTGTGACGCCCCACCCTTCGCACATGCATGATATTGTCCGCTTTGGCCCACGGGCCTCATGGTTTTGTTTCTGGTGGGCCTCAACTCACCAAAAGGCCTCATGCAAGGTAAGGGTGTAAGCTCTATATATAAATCCATTCACTTTCCTCTCTATAGTCGATGTGGGACTTCAGGATGTCACAATGTGAGGCCCATGGGCCAAAGCGGACAATATCATGCATGTGTGAAGGGTGGGGCGTGACATCTTTTCTTGTTGTTAATTGTTTCCTTTGCCATCTAGCCTTTTGTGCATGTTTGAAGGTAGTTGGGAATCCCTGATTGCTTTATATCATTCAGTTGGTGTATTTGATTCCATGGAATTACCTGTGCAGGACTGAACGAAAGTATGGAATATTTAGTAAATTAGATGCCTGTTCCTTCGTCACAAATGTGTATTACGAAGGGAACATCTTAAGCCTTGTTACAGATTGCTCCCCCCATGGGACTCATGTTGCTGGGATTGCTACTGCATTTCATCCGAAGGTATTGAGTTGTTCCTCCTCTTTTTCCCAATATAATATGAGAACTTATCTTTTCGTAATCTTGCCATTTGCATTGCATTTGATGTTATTGGACCATAATATTACCATACAGGAACCTTTGCTAAATGGAGTTGCCCCTGGAGCTCAAATCATTTCTTGTAAGATTGGAGACTCACGTTTAGGTTCTATGGAGACTGGAACTGGCTTGATTCGAGCTTTGATAGCTGCAGTTGAGGTTGGTCTGAGTGCAGTTATAAGAGTATTCATTGGGATTTAGTAATTTTTTAGTTCACAAACTACTGTTGGTCGTTTCTTATGTCAGGCTATGAGAGTTACGCCGATAATGTTGTGGCTTGACTTGTTTTGTCTACTAGCATTTGCCTCTTGTTTTGTTTTCTCGAGTGCACTTTTGTTGCTCTTGAAGTCCATATCAACAGAACATGTATGGAACTATAGATTGGTGTAGGAATCAAGGGTGATTGGAGAGAAACTATATGAAAAGACGTGCTACACAGTGGCTCATGCGGCCATAAAGACACATTAACTAGACTACATCGACTTTCCTCCCTCTCCATATACAAGATAACTCTTCTATTTGATGTTCTCCATGAGTCCTATTGGAGAGTGTGATTGACTGTCTTATTATTCCATTGCGAATGTGGAGAAAAATTTCTTTTTGATAACAAGGTGGTGAGAAAATATGAATATTGGGAAGGTTAAGCCACACACAACCATGTCTCCCTCTGCTCTCTCGTCTCTCTCTCTCTATATATATACACATATATACACACACATAAATAGTCCTATATCTAACTGTGCATCCTTGCGTGTGAGATTAGAAACCAAAAAGGTGAGCAGAAGGAGTAAAGTGAAAAAACTCTACATGGATCCATCAAATTGGTTGATGATGAGGGAAAAAAAAGCCTATATGGTGAAGTGGAGGCATTAGTGTTCAAATGACTTGTTGAACCCATCTTTGGCTAGCAACTGAATTGGGCACCATAGGAGATGTAATGGTATATTATTTAATTCCATTTTCTCCAATCTTGTTACTGTTGAAGAGCTGAAATTGAGATTGCGGCTGGTTTTCTATGAAAACCATAAAAAACCAAAAAAACTGGAAAAATAAGTAAAGATCAGAAAAAAGAGGATGAAATTGAGACGAAGAGGAGAAAGGGTTGGTGGTCATCCCACCCTGGGCTGGGCGACCATCTTCCTCAAAATTTATACTTACATGAGTGTTTCGTATCCATTAAGAACCCCCTGCAATTTTCTTTATTCACAGAGGAGTCCCTTGACATTTTGACACAAAGAAGATAACATAGTAACTCAAAGCACACAATAGAATTTCTGAATGGAAATTGGATGATCCTCAAGAGGGATGCTCCTTGTCTATTTTTATATCATGGTTCCCTTAGATAAGGCTCCATCTTAGCTAATTACAATTAGTTATAATCTTGCATATAAGGAAAATGTATAATTATGTTTGACTAAATCTAAAAGCGTGATCTTTTGGGCCTATTATACCGTGGGCTTCTGGTACAATACAGTGGTCCTGTTTAACACGCCCCCGTCAAATTGATGCTTGTGAATTAATAAGCATCAATTTGTCCGATAAGTATTGATGCTGTGGGCGAGGAAGTCACTTGGTGAAGATATTTGCAATCTGTAATCCTGAAGATATGAATGGAAGGGAAATGATGTCCCACAGATATTCATTACGAATGAAGTGGCAAGCAACTTCAATATGCTTTGTCCGTTCATGAAAGATTGGATTTTTTGTGATCCGAATAACACTAGTGTTGTTAGCATAAAGAGGGGTAGGTATGCTTTGAGGAAAACAAAGATCAGATGGCAATCCATGAAGCCAAAGTATTTAAGAGTAGGCAGCAGACATGACACGATATTTAGCTTTGGTTGAGGATTTCGAAATGTTATCTCATTTCTTACATTTCCAGGAAATCAATGACATCTCCAACATATGTACATCATCTTGTCGTGGAGTGACATGTGTCAGGAAACCTGCCTAATCAGTATCAGAGTAAGTAGTTAGATTTAGTGGAGAGCCCGCAGAAAAGAATAGGCCACGATTAACTTTACCAGGTAGATAATGAATAAAGCAATTAACAACTGCTAAATGAAGATGCCAAGGCTCTGTCATGAACTGGTTGACAAGATTAACAACATTTGCAATGTCTGGACAAGTATTGGTCAAGTAGATTAAGCTGCCAACCAATTACCAATATATCGTGGCATCAAGAAGAAGGTCCCCATTATCCTTCGTAAGCTTCAAATTTACTTAAAGGGGAGTATCTACCGGAGTAGGGTGCTGCAGTCCTGCCAGCTCAATTAGGTCAAGTGTATACTTGCTATTCCAAAATGATTCCCTTTTTCGATTGATGAACTTGGAGAACTAAGAAGTATGTCAAAGGGCCTAAGCCCTTTGTGTGAATAGATTAATGTAATGAAATTTGAAGCTTTGAAATAATCTTAGAATCAGTTCCAGTTATGATGATGTCATCCTCATAGACAAGGAAGACTGTAATTCCAAATGTGGTATGATGAAGAAATAATGAGGGATCATAAGGGCTTTGTTGGAATGCCAATGTTACCAATGCTTCTTGAAAATTCTCAAACCAAGCTAGGGGAGCTTGTCTAAGACCATAGAGGGAGCAATGGAGCTTAGCCTCATTAGAACTACTATAAGACAGATACCCTTTGGGAAGGCGCATGTAGACTACCTCTTTAAGATCACCATGAAGAAAGGCATTTTTTACATCCAGTTGAAATAGTGGCCAAGCTTGAGATGTTGCAATTGCAAAAATCATTCTAACAGTGATTATCTTTGCTATCAGGGCAAAAGTCTCGTCATAGTCTATGTTATATTCCTGGCAATTGCCAAGGGCTACCAGTTGTGCCTTGTATCGGTCTAATGAACCATCAGACTTTAGTTTGACCGAGAAAACTCATTTACAACCAATTGCTTGAACTCCGGTTGGACATGGGACAATATCCCTTGTAATATTAGGGAGAGCTTCTAATTCTTCTGACATCATTTTCCGCCAACATTCATGTTTCCACAGCCTGAGAATAGGATGTAGGAATAGTAAAAAAAGCTACTGTGGCAAGTAAGGATGTGTGAGAGTACCCTTATCTCTCAGGAGGCCGAGATATACGAGTGGCGGATTAGGATCTGGAGTTGGGACCGAGAATGCTGGATTAGGTGGATTTTGAAGAGGTTGTGTCGTAGCAGTGGTTGTCTTGTTTTGTCGGGGATACACCAGCGTAGGATTAAATTGTTCAAAAGAAGGCAAAGAATTTTTGTTGAAAAACTAGGTAAAGTAGCCATGTTCTCAAAAAATACAACATTTCGAGAAATATGAATCCTTTTTTCTGATGGGTCATAACAAATGAAACCCTTGTGTTAAGAAGCATAACAGAGAAAAGCACATCTAGCAGATTGAGCAGACAATTTTGTGCTTTTAGAATGAGGAAGGTGAACAAAACAAATACATCCAAATGTATGAAGTTGGGTATATGTAGGATGAGAATAAAAAAGGTGAAAATATGGAGACTGATTATGAAGTTTTGAAGGAGGAAGTCATTAATGAGGTGAACAACAATGGTTAAGTGCTTCACGCCAGAGTCGAGGTGGAATAGAGGATTTAAGTAAGAGAACGAACCATGTCAAGAAGATGATGATTTTTCCGTTTAGCAATGCCATTTTGCTGTGGTGTATATGGACAAGTTCGTTGGCATATCCTTGATGCTGTAGAAATTCTTGCAATCGGTGAGACACATATTCTCCACCAGAATTAGATCAAAGTCTTTATACAAATAGAAAATTATGTTTCTACATAAGCAAGAAATTTTTGAAAAGCATCAGATACTTCATATTTGGCCCGTAAAAGGTAAACCGAAGTAAAACAACTGTGATCATCTATGAATGTTACAAAATACTTGTTTTGGGAATGAGAAATTATTGGTGTTATCCCCCAAACATCACTATGAACCAAATCAAAGCAATATTTGGCTATAAATCTATGCATTGGAAAAGGAACAGTTTTCCTTTTTCTTAATTTGCAGATAGAGCAATCCACATTGACATCAGAGGAAGGAAACTGCATTTTATAATTATTAATCAAAGTGGAATTCTTTAAAGATAACGAAACATTTGAATTAGGATATCCTAGTTTTTTGTGCCATAGATGCACATTATTTTGAGAAGAACATGAAAAAGCAAACATAGCCAGCACAGTGGACCCTTGGTAGCACCCATAATACACATTATTAGAATCTCCTTGGTTACCATATTTTGGCTGGGAAGATGGGTACTGCCCATAACCTCTAGATTGTCCATCATGTTGAGCATAAACAGGTGCAGGCTGTGCACTTTGTTGAGTGTAGCCAGGTGCAGGCAGTCCTTGTTGTGCATAACCGGATGTCACCTGTCCACCTCGTTGAGCATAACTAGGAGCAACCTGTCTGCCTTGCTGGGTGTAACCAGGTGCAACGGGTCCACCTTGCGGAGCATAGCCAGCTGTGGGTGTATTAACATAGGGAGACTGATTGTAGCCATCAGTAGTGGTTGCTGTGGGCCCCTATGGATATGGCTGCTGTGATGGCCCATTTGGTGCATAGGGCGGGAATGACTGCTGAGGTCCATAAGTTTGGGTTGATGGAACAGATCCCTGATATGACACATCTCCTGATTGATTAGCCTTGGGAGGTGCCCCATAAGATTTTTGCGGTGGAGCTTGTGAGGTCATGCCATAAGCTGGTTTGCTACGTGGTTGTTGCATGTAGCCAGTCAAAGGGTTGACTTGTTGCGGGTAGGCACCAGGTTGAGAGCCTCCATGCCCTCCATGGAGGCTCGACTACTGTGATCATCTATGAATGTTACAAAATACTTGTACTGGGAATAAGAAATTATTGGCATTATCCCCCAAACGTCACTATGAACCAAATCGAAGCAATTTTTGCTATAGAACTATGCATAGGAAAACGAATAGTTTTACCTTTTCCTTATTTACAAACAATGCAATCCACATTGACATCAGAGGAAGAAAAATGCATTTTATTAATAATACCAGAATTCTTTAAGGATAACAAAACATTTGAATTAGGATATCCTACCTTTTTGTGCCAACGATGCACATTTTTTTGAGAAGAACATGAAAAAGCGAACATAGCCAGCATGAGGTAGTGCCCATAATACACATTATTAGAAGCTCCTTGGTTACCATAGCCTGGCTGGGAAGTTGTACACCAAACTACTGTTGGTTGTTTCTTATGTCAGGCTATGAGAGTTACACCAATAAAGTTGTGGTTTTGTCTACAAGCATTTGCCTTTCGTTTTGTTTTGTTTTGTTTTCTGTAGTTCACTATAGATTGGTGTTGGAATCAAGGGTGATTGGAGAGAAATATATGAAAAGAATGTGTTACACAATGGCTCAAGCAGCCATAAAGACACAAATTAACTAGACTATGTTGAGTTTTCCTCCCTGTCCATATACAAGATATTTCTTCTATTTGATGTTGTCCATGATTGCTATTGGAAAGTGTGATTGGCTGTCTTCTTATTCCATTGCTAATGCAGAAAGAAAATTTTTTTTGTTACCAAGGTGGAGAGAAAATATGAAAATTGGGAAGGATAAGCCACACTCAACCATGTCTCTCTCTCTATACACACACAAATATTCTTTTCTATCCAACCGTGCATCCTTTTGTGTGAGATCGGAAGCAAAAATGTTGTGCAGAGGGAATAAAGTGAAAAACTCTACATTGATCCATCAAGTTGGTTGATGATGAGAAAAAAAAAAAATCTATATGGTGAAGTGGAGGCATTAGCGATCAAATGACTTGTTGAACCCATCTTTGGCTAGCAACTGAATTTGGCACCATAGGAGATGTAATGGTACATTATTTAATTCCATTTTCTCCAATCTTGTTATTGTTGAAGAGCTGAAATTGAGATTGTCGCTGGTTTTCTATGAAAACCAATAAAAACCAAAAATACTGGAAAAAATAAGTAAAAATCAGAAAAAAGAGGATGGAATTGGGATGAACAGGAGAAAGGGTTGCTGGTCCATTGGTTGAGTGACCGTCATCCTCAAAATTTATACTTAAAGGAGTTGTTGGTATCAATTAAGAACCCCCTGCAATTTTCTGTATCACAGAAGAGTCCTTGAAATATAAAAATTACATAAAACCCCATGAAACTAATTTTTAACTTTCTGAAACTGATTTCTATGATTGTTTCATGGCACGATTCCTCTTACACTCTGCCGAGTCTGGGACTGAAATGTATAGTATTTTGCTGCTAACAATGAAAAGTTTTATTGAAGAAGGCAAGTACACCAAAATTCAAAACGAGAGAAAGAAAAGAAAGCAGAAATCAAAATTGAGAGCTATAACAAAGAATCTAAGTCCGTTGCAGATCTGACTAATTATTGTTTAGCCAAAAGAGTCTGCCATATAATTGACTTTCTGTAAGTGTGAGAAAATAGCATGTCCAAAAATTCTGCAATGATCTTAGTCTCTTAACGATATAGTGGTATTTCAGATGAGAAGTCTCCTTATTAGACACCTGGTGGGAAGTTATTTTAACTTTCGTAACACTCTGATGTTTGTTAGCCTTAGTACCTTCCAAACTAATTCCTATATGTTTCTCCATACAAATAGCTGTACATAGTTTGTAATTTTGTATCCACCATCACAAGATTTTAAAACTGTAGAATTGGCTCAGGCTGGAGTTGACTTGGTTGATTCAAACCAATTTGCACTTCTATAGTCACAAAAAGCCTTAAAATTTTTGTAATGATTAAAAAAATCTTTAAATAATTTTTATGGTTGTAGCCCTACAGGCCATACAATTTCGAGCTTCCGGACATCCTGGCCATTCCCAAAAATTTCTGTGTATATAAATATATGTTATCAGTAATGAAAAAGTTCCATAAAAACGAAAAGTGAATACAAAAAGTCAGATGATGATAGAGCCATTCCACAGAGGTGAGTAAAGTGTAAACAAAGAAAGAAAAGAAAGAGGAAAATTTAATATGACTATAAGTGATGTACATAGGACTTATGTACCAGAAAATTCTCCGCACTCCTTCTTTAGCTGATGAATCAGGAACTTGTTAGTGTTTAGCTAATGGTTTATCCTTCACCACAAAGCTAGTCACACTTGGAAGTACACCAATTGTGAAATGGGTGCATATTTTTTTCTAGAAAAAAGGTGAATTCAGAGCTATGCTGTATTTTGGCAGAGACTATCATTGGACTATAGAATGGCTTGCTGAAGCAGCTCTGTCAGTAGAGTTGAAGTGAAGATCATTAAAACATTATCTATCCAATTAATTTTGGTAAAAAATGCTGCTTGAAATGAGGCTAATCACTTTTGCCATTAAGGACAGTTGTTAAAAAATAAAGTGATTCCTTATGCACAGGTTGAAAAACAAGAAAGTCTTACATCTATAAATTAATTTTGGTTGAAAGTGCTACTTAAAATGAGGCTGAACACAGATGTCATCAAGGACAATTGTTAAACTTAAAAGATACAGTGATGCACTGTGGACAGGTTTAAAAAAAAAAAATCTTACTTCTATAATTTACAATTAACTGTAGGGCACAAAAGTAACTCTTTCGTGATGGTAGAATTTCAAAATTACTACTTCCAAACTACCCGAAAAGCAATCTTTCTATGACATTAGCAAATATGGTTCTTTTAGCATCAAGTGCACAACGGGGTCTGCTGTCTTCTCAGTCTCTGTAAGTAAAGATCGTGTGAATCAGAATGATTTTATTGATCAACTTCTATCCTTACCACTGTTACACATTCAACATGTCGAGTTTGCATTCATCTTTATCGATCTCTATTAAACAAATTGTTTAGGATACCTAACTGTTGAGTGTGCAATGCCTTCGAGCAAAGTAGAGCAAATTTTTTTTTGTTCTTTTACCATTTTTGTTTTGAAATGTAGTTTACACTTTGTTAAAAATATTATCCATGTTGTTTACAGCACAAATGCGACCTCATCAACATGAGTTATGGAGAGCCTACACTGCTGCCGGACTATGGGTGCTTTGTTGACCTTGTTAATGAAGTATTACCTCCGTCCAGACTCTTCATAGTTTATGTGGCAGAATTTTTTCCCCTAGTGAAGCTGTGCTGATGATACTGTCCCTTCCAACTGCAGGTGGTAGATAAGCACCGTCTGATTTTCATCAGCAGTGCTGGCAACAGTGGGCCTGCATTAAACACTGTTGGGGCCCCCGGTGGCACTAGTTCAAGCATAATAGGAATTGGTGCTTATGTGTCCCCTGCCATGGCTGCTGGAGCTCATTGTGTTGTTGAACCTCCTTCTGAAGGAATGGAATACACTTGGTATGTGCTTTTCCTTTCAAGATCTATGAGTCGCTACCAAAATAGAAAGAGATGTGTAGTTCTTCTAGCAGGCTTTATATTTGGATCTGGAAAAAATTTTGAAAATGGATGATTGACTAGTTTGTCTGTGCATGCACATGCCTGCTGCCTGTTTTTTGGTGTCTCAATCTTTGTTAGCATTCATTGAACTGATACTGTTGTAATTTAAGTTGTAAGCTTCATGGGAAGTCAGCATGCTTAGAGAAGTAAGGACATTCCTCTCTCTCTCTCCCTTTCTCTCATCTTTCTCTCTTCCCTCCTTTGTTGCTAACGAGTATGTTATTGATCAAATCAAAATTGCCAAAAACTGTACAGAATGGGATGGGTGTGTACTCGAAGCGAAGAATGTAAATGAAATACAGAAAACTTCATAAAGGTGTGTTAAAACCAGAAAACCTTCTCCATTTCAACCCGGATAAAATGGTAACAGAAAAGGTGTACTTGAATCATTCCATGGCTAGAGAATCTACTTCTTCATTAGCACTCCCTTGTGTGCCTAAATGGTTGAGAGGAGTCAGATTGCTTGATCTTTTTTAATGTTAACTTTGTGAAGCATAGGCTATAATTAATGTTGAGATGGATGTGTGGTTAAACTAGGAAACATAGAATCGGAAATGAGCACATTTGAGAACATTTAAGGATAGCATCAAAAGATGATAAATCAAGAGAGCCATTTCACTCATCTGAGATGGCTTGGACCCGTCATGTCAACATAGGCCAACAACAGACCTAGTGAGGAGAAGTTTCTCTATGTAGGTTAATAGCCTTTTCAAGAAAAGGGTTAGACTGAAAGGAAATTGATCGAAGCAGTAATGATGAGTTTGAAGAAGTGCAACATATTCAAGGATTTGGCCGACGATAGACTGAAATGTCAAAATAGAATTCATGTAGCTGGCCCCACCATTGTTTTGACAAGTCTTTGATAATATAAAGGGGAATATACTGAAACGACCTAGATGATCCTAAGTGGCCAAAGAAACCAAAAAGCTTGCAATAGGGAGGATCCTACAGCTTGATCATAGGGTGTCCAAAAAGCGAAATCTTGGTCTATGACTCGATCTTCTGGATTATCATTGAGGGTGTGGATTGATCCTCATCAACAGAAACTTGTTGGTCCAGAAAAGTAGACAACACACCTGGAGCCAGTCTCCATATAGCTCTCTTTTCTCTCTCACTTCAAATGAATGTTTATCTTTATTAATAAAAAATAACACTTTTCTTTTTTGGCTTACTAGAGCTCATAAAGTGCGAAAAGTCTAATGCGCAGAAACGAATAGAGACAGTTGGTTCTCCATGTGAGATCCATCACTAGTAATATTAACATTATTCCAATCAAGTCTCACCTACACCCTATTAAGGATCATTACAATCTCATTAGATTTGAAGTCTAGAGGACCAGTGGTCCTCCAGTCTATTCTTTAATGTAGATGTCGTTACCTTGTGAGTTAGGTGATCTCATGATTTGAAAGTTTTCATTTTCTACGGTTCCCAAGGTATTTTTTCTCCTTCAACATCTAACCGATCATATTCAAAGAATTACCTTATACTAGCAAAGAACCTACTATAAACATTTAAAGTTTTCAGTAAAGATTCTTAAGAGCTATTTGGTTAAGGCTCCCGATGATGACGAAGAATTATTCTTTTTCTTAGAACCTTTTGAATTGGCAAGACCTCCGCTTTTATGATTTCTTGATTTCTTGATGTCTGTTGGGCTTAAAAAGTTGCTCAAATCATTCCCACCCACGTGAACACTTAAAAAATTTCCTATCCACATTGAATTTCCCTGAAGCTAATGGAAAGGCACAACATTAGCTTGGGAGAACTTCCACTCCTAACATTACACACTCCCAGTTTTCCATAAAACCAGCTATCTTAAACTCTCAGCTAATTTTTGGTTAGAAGCCAGGTAGCCAGTCTACCCTTTGGAGCCTCCAACTCCTCTCCTAAAGTTCCTTTACTGTTGAAAGTCATGATGTTTCTTTCATTGCAAATGGACCACTTAACTACTGTGACAACCTTCCACATCTGTCTTTCATTTCCTAAAGAATGCGGGTGTGGTCAATCTAGCTTATTTATTATGATGTTTATGAAAATTTTTTGATTAAAATATATTATATTTTTATAATATTGGCTGTTTTTTGCTTAAATGCCTCACTTCAATGATTTTGAATTGTTCCAATTAAGAACGGTGACTTTCACGATTTTCAAGTGTTTTTTTTTAAATTTTTTTAAATTAAACACCCAGACTTTGGTGAATTTAGCTTTTTCTTTTTTATTGTTTACAATGTTTATGAAAAGTTTTTGCTTGAAGTATATTATATTTTTTACAATATTGGTTGTGTTCGCCTCAAATGTGCCGTTTTGATGATTTTGAATTGTTTTTTCTTTATTATTGTGAACCGCAATTTGCACTATTTCTGAAGGTTTTTTTTTTACAACAGAACATGGCTTTGGCAAGTCTAGCCTTTTCTTTTTTTTATTCTTTGCAATGTTTCTGAAAAGAATTTGCTTAAAATATATAATACTTTTACATATTGGTTGTTTTTGGCCGAAATGCGCCATTTCGATGATTTTGAGTTGTTTTCGATTAAGAACCTCGATTTTGATGATTTGCAAATGTTTTTTTTTTTTACTTAAAAATATGATTTTGGCGAATCTAGCTTGTTCTTTTTTATTCTTTATAATGTTTACAAAATTTTTTTTCTTAAAATATATTATATTTCTTGAATATAGCCTATTTTTTCCAAAATACGTCATTTCGACAATTTTGAATTGTTTTCGATTAATAACCGCTATTTCGATGATTTTCAAATGTCTGAGACAAAAAAATTCAACTTTGGTGAACTTAGCTTTTTCTTTTTTATTCTTTAGAATGTTTGTGAAGAGTTTTTGCTTAAATATATTATTTTTTACAGCGTTACCTGTTTTTCGCCCAAATGTGCCAGTTCAATGATTTTGACTTGTTTTTCATTAAGAACTGCGATTTCGACATTTTTGAAATGATTTTGAATAAAAAAACACGACTTTGGCGAATCTAGCTTTTTCTTTTTGTTATTCTTTGCAATGTTTATGAAAAAATATTAATTAAAATATATTATAATTTCTAAATGTACCATTTCGATGATTTTGATTTGTTCTTTTTTATTGAGAATCACTATTTTTATGATTTTCAAATGTTTTTTTTTTACTAAAAAAATGACTTTGCCGAATGTAGTCTTTTCTTTTTTGTTCTTTACATTGTTTACAAGATGTATTTGCTTAAAATATATTTTATTTTTACGATATTGCCTCTTTTGGCACAAATGCACCATTTGGATGATTTTGAAAAATTTTCAAATAAGAACCGATATTTAAACGATTTTCAATTTTTTTTAGTAAAAAACACGACATTGGTATACTTAGCTTTGTCTTTCTAATTGTTTATAATGTTTATTAAAAGATTTTGTATAAAATTTCTTATAGTTTTACAGCATTGGTTATTTTTTTACCAAAATTGCAACTGATCAATCAAATGGCCTTTTGGTCCATTTAAATTGGGGCCAATCAAGAATAGGAGCCTAAATCTAACATTGGATGGAGAAGATGGAATTAATATGGGACTCAAATTGGAAAACAAATATTCTAAAATTGTTGAGGACCCAAATTGTGATCCCTTATATAGTCCATTTAGATAACTAATCAAGCTCAATTAATTCCTATCCAGGTCCATTATGGATGTCTAGTGTGGGCCTATGTTCACACCCCACTGACAAGTTCCACAAGCACAAGACATGTGGCCCATAGCCCATATGGTGTGGCATACCCAATGGGTTCCTATGCAATCAAGATGATTGTTAGAAAATTTTGAAAGAACGATCTTTGAGTTGGGGGAAACTTTCCAAAATATGGAAAAGTTTGCTTTTACTATATATATGGCATTGTAGAGAAGAAATTCTCAGATTTGGTTGATTAATAGAATTAGGTTTTCCTAGAGAGGTGCGTCCTCGTGTGTGTGTGAAGTCATCTTGACGGTTTGAAGTGTCCTTGGACACGTGCTTAGGCACCTCCACGCAAGCCCTAACCCTAGGGCTGCATCAGATTGGTATCAAAGCCAGATTCGGTCGCCTGAAGCCTCTGTCGTTTTCGAAATTCATCAATCCATCCACTCTGCTCACCGGTTATCCTCTCCACCACCACCAGTTGACCCTGCTTGACTCGCAAATCCACTATTCCCAGACCAACCGAGGCCTCTGTCGAAACCCTTTGCCCTCTGTTGATACCAAGTTCCACCCCTATCAAACCTCGATATCCAGATCTAAAACCCTTAAACCCATTCCCGATCAGCCCAGACCACGACAGATCCCATTCCTAACCACCATCTCCAAACCCAGCCCTCCTCTGCCATCCCAGTCGGCCCTAAATCTTCTCCCGATACCCCCTGGGCACCCAATCATTATCTCGACGACACCCCTACACCTACCGGACACCCTCGGACCCAGCCCTATCCACCGAAACCCCAAACCCTGCGAAATCCCACTTTCCGGCCAAGCCCCACACCCTGAAATTTTCCTCAAACCCACTTTTTGGCCAAACCTTCTCCTCCCCAAACCAGAGTGAAAAAAAAAAAAACAGAGAGCAGCCGAGAAGAAAATAGCAGAGAGCTGAGACGTCGTACCAGGCACCGGCGGCTTCCATCGTTGTCGGTTTCCACCGGCTTCATTGTTGCCGTCAGCATCAGCCGCGACGAGCAGCACTTCGACGATTTGCCCCGATCTCCATTGCACCATCCCTGCAGCTAGGATCTCTGTTGCATTGTGCGCCACTGGTCGTGATTTTCGTCGCCGCGCGCCAGTCCCTTTTCCATTCTTTTTCTCCTTGCAGATAAGTTTTCCTATCCTCTCTCTTTATTTCTTTCTCTGCATGAGACCCGAACACAAAGGAAAAGGGAGAAACGAGCACGTGTAGCCCAACCCATTGATTTGTAAACAGACCTCAGTTGGTCAGGCCCTTCACAAGTCCAACCCGACCCAACCCAGCTTCTTGTTCTTACCAAAAAAAAAAAAAAAGCCTCCTAAGAAGCAAGTGGATGTTGAATCTTCATCTTCTTCATTTGAAGATTTGACTAGTGCCATTAGAGAATTATCTGCAAAAGTTGATGGCATGCACACCACCCTACAACAATTGGACATTCGAGTGACAAATTTGGAAAATAATCAGCGTGTGCATCACCACTGTGATGATGGTGCAAATATTCGGAATCACCGGGATCCTCCAGTCAATAATCCTGATCGAGACTTAGGGATTAAAATTGTGATTCCTGAATATGATGGAAAATTGCAGCCTGCGGAATTTATGGATTGGTTAGCGTGTGTGGAGAATATTTTCGCACATAAGCCAATGACTGAGCATTATAAAGTCACACTAATTGCCACTAGATTTCGTAATTATGCTGTAACTTGGTGGGCTGAATTGCAAAGAAAATGGAGGAATCAAAACATGGACCCAGTTGATACATGGACTGAGATGAAGAATATTTTGAAGCAAAAATTCCTCCCTGTCAACTATGCAAGAGATCTACGGTCCAACTTTCAAAACTTGAAACAAAGGTCCAAAACAGTTGTTGAATATTCTGAGGAATTTTTAACGCTGCAAGCTCGTTGTGGCTTGAATGAAGATGATGATGTGATAGTTGATAGATTTTTCAATGGGTTGAGAATAGACATTCAGCATATCATTGCCTTCCAACATTTTGATAATGTCAATGAACTCATCCAACATGCGATCAAGGCTGAGGGAATTGCAAATAATCAAGTACAAAAATCCAAATGGGTTTCTCCGAAGAATTCATCTATACCAGAAGCTAAATCCAATGGACAGATTTTTGCTAGGACTGAAGGTCATAATAAGATGGTTTGTTTTCATTGTCAACAGCACGGGGATCGCGCAGCAGAATGTCCGAAGCGAATACATTTGATTGAGATTGAAGGTGCTGATAACAATATCCGAGATGATCTTAAGGGTACTGACACTGATCTTAAGGATATTGACAATCTCAAGGATATTGATACTGAGGAAGTTGAATTCACTAATGTAGATACTACAGGTGAAGCTCTTATTGTTCTCAAGGACGCTCCCCCAATTGTTGAGCATAAGTGGTTGCGAAAAAATATTTTTCGTTCCGCAGGTACAGTTCAGGGACAAAATTGCACAATTGTTATTGTTGGCGGAAGTTGTGAAAATCTCATCTCTCAAGCCCTTGTTGATTGCCTCCAATTGAAAGTTTATAAGCATAACTGTCCTTATTTTGTCAAGTGGCTAATCAATGGGGATCGAGCGCATGTTCGACATACTTGTAAAGTTACTTTTGCCGTTGGTGCGACTTACAAAGATACAATCCGGTGTGATGTGCTACCTGTGGATAGTGGTGATATTTTATTGGGCCGTCCTTGGATGTATGATAAAAATGGGACTCATGGTATGCGCGACAACGCGCAACACCTATACATTCATGCATGGTGGACAGCAAATTACTCTTCATTCTGAGAAACCACAATTGCCAAAGAAGAATTCCTAGAAAGCTGCCACAAAGGAAGTCCTTCATGTCCACCACATTTACAATGGCAATCCGAAGCAGACTCGAGTTCGAGGACGAACTCTTCTTTCAACCCGGGGAGGATGATGCAGTCTAGGCCCCAGCAGCTCCTCTTCAAATTAGATTAGGATTATTATTAGTAGAGTTCTAATTAAATTGTTATTAGGAAAGTTTCCATTATTAGCCTAGGGTTTTCTTACACATTAAGTTTGCTTTTACTATATATATGGCATTGTAGAGAAGAAATTCTCAGATTTGGTTGATTAATAGAATTGGGTTTTCCCAGAAAGGTGCGTCCTCGTGTGTGTGTGAAGTCATCTTGACGGTTCGAAATGTCCTTGGACACGTGCTTAGGCACCTCCACGCAAGCCCTAACCCTAGGGCTGCATCAGAGGCAAGGATAAAAGAAGCAAGTCAGATCAAATCTTGCTCCACATGGGGCATCCAATTCAAATTTGAATCTCTTAGAAATGTTTTATTTTTCTTCTTTCTTGTAAGTCTAGTTATTGATTTGTAAGAAGGACTTTTATTTAGTATTCTCTTTTATTAGTTAGATAGGATAAATGACTAGGATTTGAAATAGATTGGGTCTTTGTTTTATGTGAGAATGGTAGGAATGCATAACCATGCGGGATGTCCAACCCCAAGTAGGAATTTGATATTTCTCTCAACATTATTGCATGGTATTTTTAATACTCTTTCTCCACTGGCTTGAGTGTTTCTCCAAAGGATTGAAGATCCTATCATGTGTTTGATTAACAATCTGGGGTGGGCAATCCTCTACTTTTACTCGTTGTTTTGCTTATTTATTTGTTGATCTAGGTAGAGTTGATTTTGGGATTTTCCGATCAATTAGGATTTGCCATTTTGTTGTGATAGATAGTCCGTTTTTCAAATTGGGACTATGTCAAAATCTAATGACATCTTGAAGAGAACTTGCAAAAGACTATTGAAGCTCAAAAGAGCACCCTAAAGGAGTACCTAATTTTCCTAGTATGAGATTACAATGAACTAGAAGGTGATCCACACTCTCCTTGTCTTTTTTCACCAAGGAGCCGTAGGAAAGACTTTTGCTTGCAGACTCCCTTGTCAAATGCCTCCCTGCCCTGGAGTATCTCATTCAAGAAAGTTGTTTTTTCATCGTAAGTTTCACAAAAACTGACCACCATAGAAATTCCACAGCCTTTAAATTGAAGTTCAAGCTGTAGTAAGCTAAATCTGGTGGACGCAGAGGTTGAACATGAGTTTGATAGAAGCCCAACCCAACTTAACTACAAGGGCTGAGTCGGTTGGATGAGTCAGTGAGCCAACTATTGATATGATTTGATTAATATGTGGAAGATAAAATTATCCAAATTTGAGGATGGATTGGACCTCCTTGTGCAAGCACAGATTGTAGGGATGATTTTTGATAGCTTTTTCATTCATTCTCTTTACTAAATGTCCAAAGCCGATTACATAGAAACAAATTCAAATGGCTCCTGTAATCAGGGATAACTTATCACCAAGAAAGAGATAATGCTGACTACTCCAACTCAATCTTGCATCTAGTGGATAAGATTTTGCTGATGAGTCCTGCGTAATCTTGTACCTTATTCAAGTTGAAAATATTGTACTCTGGATTTGGTGGCCCACCTCCATAATAAGCTTGGCCCACCTTAGTAGTAGGCTCGCTGACTCATTCAACTGACTCAGCCCTTGTAGTGTAGTTGGGTTGGGCTTCTGTCAGAGTTAACTTAAAGCTTGCCATAGGAGCTTCCATTTCTCATATAAACTTGAATCTTGCAAATTAGAACATGGGCTGACTCAGCAAACTCTCATACACTAGGTTGTTGAGCTTAGACAAATTCCTTTTAAAAAGCTAGACTCCAAAAACTTTAATCCCCAAAGACTCAAAGCATTAACTAACTCCCTTTGACTCATAACTCTATATAAAATTGGAAACATAACCTAATGAGGAAACTCTATTGCCCATCCTTCCAAACACACTCTTTTACTCCTAACCATGATCATTTGGCATAGTCTGTATGCTTCCACATCATAAAAGAGGCTCATTCCCTACTTTCAAATCTATTTTACAATTGATGTATCCAACCTTTTGAAAATTTTTTTTATGAATGTATGAATGCATTATTCATCAATTTTATTTTTTTAATGCAAAAGGGGTCAAACGCTATTGTTATTCCTTTTGCTTCTTAACATTATCCATTGTGAAAACTTTGTCCTTGGTATTCATCTCACAAAAGCCACAGCCCTCAAAAAGTTGCCCGAATGCACCAAATGAATGAAATGGGGTTTCTTCTAAGACATGTTTATGAGGTCAGTTTTCTGTGGAAAAAGTGAGGCTTGTGGAAGTGCCTTTTTGTGCTATGGTGAAATCTCCATTTGTTTTTTTTTAATTTTATTTTGTGAGGAAAAGTGCAAAAAATGAGCTGAGTTTACCAAGATTCCTCGGAAAATCTTGCATGCCTGCATTGCCTGTGTGCACAAACATGCCCCTAAGATCTCCCCTTGTTGGGAAGTGATACGTAAACATGCCCCTAAGATCTTTCCTTGCTAGGAGTGATAGGATGTTCTAAAACTATCTTCCTAACATTCTTGTTTAGATTCTTTTGTCAATCACAAATGTTCTGTATAAAGACTCCTGGAACTAGAAGTATATGGGATAGCTTAGTGAATTGCTCTGCTCCCCCTTGCATAAGTTTTCTTTTGGAAATTGGTCTCCGTGTGACCATGTCTCCCCTCTCTCCATGGTATTACCTAGCTGCTTTTGAAAGATTGGACTCAGCCCCTAACTCGGTCATAATTAGTTGTGTTGAGTCGGGTCGAATCTTTTGTGGAAGGTTGAGTGGAAGCATGAGTTGATTGTGCTGCTAGAATCCATACTCTTTTAGTGGATATGCCACAGAAAATGCACCCTTCCAGTTGCCAAAGAAGGGGCCTAGGGGCGAGGATCACTAGATGAGATCAGTATCTATCCTTGATATTAATGCATGTGTGCAGTGGAGGCTTTTTAGTTGACTCACATAAATCCTGGGTTGCAAGATATCCTCCGATACATGGGATGGCATTCATTTTGTGGCGCAACCACGATTCACGATTGAGAAGAATAGATCAATTTCCTGAATGATTGATCGAATCCAAAGATAGATTCAACCCCTAGGGTGACAATCTCAGACCAAGACAGACTCACGAAGACAAAAAGTCTTTGAATGTATATTTCTTGTCTCAACTTTGGAGAGTGAAACCCCAATATATAGAGTATTACATGCCTAAATCAAGGCTTCTAAGTTAGGAAACTAGCTAATTTACATCAATTGCTATTCTAACTTTAGAAAGTAAGCTAACTAATTTACAATGGGAAATCTAATTAAGAGAAACTGTACAGCTGTTACAATATGACCAATATTCATGCACGTGAGACATAATTTGTGATCATGGGCCTTGGGCCATGGGCCTTGGGCCTTGACCTGTTTAACACCCCCCCTCAAATTGATGCGGGAGAATCAACGAGCATCAATTTGTCAACCAAGAACTGATGACGTGGGCGGGGAAGACCTTTGGTGAGAATATCAGCAAGTTGAAGTTCAGTGGAGACATGGGGCAGGCTGATGACATCACGTTTAAGCTCATCACGAATAAAGTGACAATCAACCTCTATGTGTTTAGTACGTTCATGAAAAATCGGATTTTCAGTAATCCGAATAGCACTAGTATTATCAGCATAGAGAGGTGTAGCGCCTGATGCTGGAAAACCAATGTCAGAAAGCAATCCCCGTAGCCAAAGAATTTCTGAGCATGCAGCAGACATGGCTCGATACTCTGCCTCGGTAGAAGATTTCGAAACCTTGTCATGTTTCTTGCATTTCCAAGAGATGAGACTATTACCCAAAAACATGCACCATCCAGTCGTTGATCTGCGAGTATCCGGGCAACCAGCCCAATCAGCATCTGAATAAGCTGTGAGAGTCAGAGGATTGTTGGATGGAAAAAACAACCCTCGAGATGATGTGCGAATAAGATACCGAATGATGCGGCGAACAGCAGCCAAATGAAGGTGACGAGGAGCTGTCATGAACTGACTCATCAAGTTGACCGCATAAGAGATATCAGGCCGAGTGATCGTGAGATAGATCAAGCTGCCAACCAACTGCCGATAGGTGGTGGGATCAGAAAGAAGATCACCTTCGTCGCGACTGAGTTTGACATTCAGCTCTACTGGCGTATCAACAGGAGCAGAAGCAGTCATACCAGCTAAGGCAATGAGATCAACAGTGTATTTGTGCTGATTGAGAACAATACCTTTAGGTGATTGATGAACTTCAAGACCGAGGAAATAGTGGAGAGGGCCAAGATCCTTCATTTGAAATGACTCACGAAGAGACGCTTGGAGCTGCTGAATCATTCCGGCATTAGGACCGGTAATGACGATATCATCAACATAGACAATAAGAATAGTGATCCCAGATGGAGCATGATGTAAAAACATAGAAGGATCATACAGACTTGGACAAAAATCCAAGCGGAGAAGAGCAGCTTGAAATTTCTCGAACCAGGCGCGAGGAGCTTGTTTCAGACCATAGAGAGAGCGACGAAGCTTAGCAACCATACCGGGGGCAGAGGAGCATCCCTGAGGTAAGCGCATATAAACATCTTCTTGGAGATCACCATGGAGAAACGCATTTTTGACATCCATTTGATAGAGAGGCCAAGATTGAGAGGCAGCAACAGCAAGAATAGTGCGGACAGTGGTCATCTTGGCAACCGGAGCAAAGGTCTCATCATAGTCAATGCCATATTCCTGTCGATTACCAAGAGCAACAAGACGCGCCTTATAGCGATCTAAGGAGCCATCAGATTTTAATTTGAGAGAAAAAACCCACTTACAGCCAATGGGTTTGACACCCACAGGAGACGGTACAATATCCCACGTATGAGTTTGCGCTAACGCATCCAATTCCTCTTGCATAGCCTTGCTCCAACACGGATCCTGCACAGCCTGAGTATAGGATTGTGGAATGGAAGAAGAAGACAAAGTGGCCATTAAAGAAGTATGGGAGAACCCATAACGGTCTGGTGGTACCGAAATCCGAGTGGATCGACGCAGGGAAGTATGTCCGGAGCCAGATGCTGGAGGAGGATCAGGAGGAAGAGCAGTAGTAGGCGCTATGGTATTCCGTCTGTGATACACAAAGTTGGGATTAAAACGAACAACAGAAGAGTCGTCAGAAAAACCCGGTAAGGACACAAAAGTGGGGTCAGGCGGATCAATGTGGTTTTGAAAGAAATACTGATGTTCAAAGAAAACAACATTCCGAGATGTACGGAAACGACGAAGGTGAGGATCATAGCAGAGGAATCCTTTCTGGAAAGGTGCATAACCTAAAAACACACACTGAGCTGATTGAGCTGTGAGTTTGGTCCTCTCAGATGGTGGCAAATGCACAAAACAAGTGGAGCCAAAAACATGAAGATCATCATATGAGGGAGCGGTCTTGAACAAACGGTAATATGGACTTTGATTCTCAAGGGAGGGGGATGGCATACGATTGATAAGATGAGCTGCTGTAGCCAGAGCCTCAACCCAAAAACGAGCAGGAACCGAAGATTCCAAAAGAAGAGAACGAGTGACATCAAGCAGATGGCGATTTTTCCTTTCAGCAACTCCATTCTGTTGTGGAGTATAAGGACAAGAACGTTGAGAAATAATGCCTTTGTTTTGCAAAAATTGCTGAAAATCAGATGACATGTATTCCCCACCAGAATCAGATCTCAAAATTTTAATGCAGGTGGAGAATTGATTTTCGACATAAGCCAAAAAAATTTTAAAAACATGAAAAACATCAGATTTAGAATGCAGAAAGTAGACCCATGTAAACCGACTGTAATCATCAATAAAGGTCACAAAATATTTATAGTGAGCATGAGAAAGAGTTGGAGCAATGCCCCAGACATCGCTATGAACCAACGCAAAACACTGAGTGCTGTGGGAAGTAGAAATAGGAAAAGGAAGAGATTTGCTCTTTCCTATTTTGCAAGTAGCACAATCAAAAGACACAGAAGAAGATGATAAACCAGTAATTTTATTTAATAATCCAGAATTGAACAAAAGGGACAAAGTTCTTGAATTCGGGTGTCCAAGTCTTTTATGCCACAATTGGCTGGTATCACTAATAGAAAAACAAAACTCATTATTGCCAATTTGATTTCTAGAAAGTTGAGACAGATCCAGTGGAAACAAGCGTCCACACTTAGGCCCCCTCGCGATCTCCCTCCCGGTCATCTGGTCCTGCACAACACAACCAGAAGAAGAAAAAGAGATGTTACAATCATTTTCAACAAGCTGCCCAACTGACAAGAGGTTTGAAGTTAAGGATGGACACAAATAAATATTTTTCAATGGAATGGGACCAGAGATGTCACCGACAGCAGTAATGGGAACATTGCCCCCGTTAGCAGTTTGTATTTGAAGAGGGCCGGTGTATCTTTGCACATTGGAGAGTGGGGCACAGGAAGCGGTCATATGATTAGATGCCCCTGAATCAAGGAACCAAGGAGAAGATGGAGAGGAGGTACCTGAGAGACCAAAAGCAGAAAGGGCAGTGACGATCATCTGTTGAACCAATTCAGGAGTGAGAGAGGATGAGGGGTCAGACTGTGAGGGTGCAGATGTGGGAGCAGGCATAACCGACGACGCAACATACGCATGCGGTGGCTGAGATGGGGAAGTCTGAGGCTGAGATGATGGACGCTGTGGGCGACGGCGACACTCAGAGATGATATGGCCCGACTTTTTACAGTAATTGCAGAACTTCTGTTTACATTGAGTGGCAATGTGACCAAACCGTTGACAACTGTAACATTGTGTTTTGCTCAAGTCGCGTGGCTGAGGCTGAGAAGTTCTACTGGCAGATAAGGCAACGGAATAAGTCTCAGTCGTTTGATGTGTGAGATGAGCGGAGGTCGCAATGCGCTGTTCTTCACGTAGGAGTTCATTTAAGCAAACATCCAAGGATGGTAAGGGCATCCGATTCATCAAGGCAGATCGGACACTGTCATAGTCACTACGAAGTTTCATCAAAAACTGATCCCTGTGACTAGAGGCCTGAAGTTCTTGAATAACAAGCAAAACATCCGGAGCCAGATCAGCATATTTTATGCCATCATATTCCGACCACAGTGTATGAAAACCTGAATAATAATCTTGTATGGACAAGGTTCCCTGGGTATATTCAGCAATCGCACATTCAAGATGAAATTGTCGTGCTGAATTATCTTGATGGTATACTTTCTTCAGATACTCCCACATACCCTTGGAAGTGGGGTAAGGTTTGAGATTCATGATCAGATGAGGCTCAACAGAGCCCAAAATCCAGGATTTAATGTTGGCATCTTTAGTATGCCAAGAGGAGATCTTCTTTTCATCCTCAGTGGGTTTAGGGTCTGTGCCAGAAATAAATCCCCATAATTCCTTTGCTTCAAGATAGGTTTGAAATTGGAAAGACCATGCAGGGTAGTTCTTTCCATTAAATTTGACCAAAGTGATCTCAGATTTGTCCATAGCAACTATATTGTGAAACAGAACAAGTGATAAGCGCAGCAGTAATGTAGTAAAAAAAATGCTGGAGTGCTGGAGAAGATGTTTGAGACGATCCAAACCCAAAATCAGACCAATCAGGTCAATCAGAGGAAAAAAATTGAAAAAAACACCCCAGACGTCCTTGATTTGGGCTAGAAAACCTTGTCGTGGGCCCCACTGGTGATCCTGGTCTCTGATCAGGATCCTGATCTATGAAGCCACACAGTTTTCGCTCAGACTGGAAGTGGTTTGAAAACAATCTGCTGAAGATCCAAGAATCTGGATGGTCTTGATCAAAACTTGTGCAGGATTTTGAGAAAACACGAGAATGATCAGAAACGCACCTTACACTGTCAGAAAAAATCTGAGAAAATCACCAAAATACTGAGGAGACTCGGGCGATCCTGGCTGGAAGGATTCTTGATGATACTGAGACGATCGCAGGTGGGCCACTGTTGATCTGATCCAATCAGATGATGTCGATCCCTTGAAACAGATGCTCTATCTGTTTATTCCTTCAAAAAGAAGGATTTCTCTCTGATTTGATTCCTTGAATGAATTCTAATATTGAGGATTAGAGTCCAGCTCTGATACCATGACAATCTCAGACCAAGACAGACTCACGAAGACAAAAAGTCTTTGAATGTATATTTCTTGTCTCAACTTTGGAGAGTGAAACCCCAATATATAGAGTATTACATGCCTAAATCAAGGCTTCTAAGTTAGGAAACTAGCTAATTTACATCAATTGCTATTCTAACTTTAGAAAGTAAGCTAACTAATTTACAATGGGAAATCTAATTAAGAGAAACTGTACAGCTGTTACAATATGACCAATATTCATGCACGTGAGACATAATTTGTGATCATGGGCCTTGGGCCATGGGCCTTGGGCCTTGACCTGTTTAACACTAGGGCACCCTTACAAGAGGAATAAACACCATAAGAGATAACATCTCAAAGATAATGTTATTAATTGAAATTGAGCATGCATAACAATGAGGCCTAACATCCTTATATTATAGGAGTTGGATTGATCCCTAAGAAACAAAGATACTAATATTAGAATCAGCCAAAACAAGATAAGAATTGACTAATATAAATTCTAATCAAACTAAACTACTTGTAATATCCCTAAATAACTTAATGTTCTGTTGGGCTTATGGATTGGGCCCAACGGGTTGGCTGATCTATAGTTTGGCCTACATCATTTTGGCTTGGATTTTCAATGGGTGGGTCCCACTGTGGAGTTACATTCTTTGAACCCCAGATTTCCCTTAAGTCAGTCTTTGATGATCCAAACTGTGTAGGTTATGTTTCTTCCCTCTCAATTCTCAACAATTCAGCTTCCCCAACCTTCTCTGGATATGGCATATTTAGAGTAAAGGACTTTCATCTGGCCACCCAGCCCATACCCTCCCTTATCATTTCCCTTGTAGAGCTTGCTTTATCAATTTTAGAGAGTTCACGGCTAGGCCTTCTCGATTGTTAGGTTTGTAAACTTGTTTCATTCCTCTGCTTGATGTTTCCATTTCTCTCCCATCCCTTGCCATTAAAAGGCTTCTCAAGGGGTTTCATTGATGACTGCAACTTGGCAAATGAAAAGGTTCATGTACTTGATGGATGACTTTAATCAAGTTTATCCTTACCCCAAATGGACATGTATTCAGACAAAGAGATAGGGGACATTCTATCTGCTCCACCATTGCATCTTGTAAACTCTTGGATGCATTGCCCATACATAGCAGAGGCCCTAGACAAGTTGCTGGGAGATTGCCCAGCTGGCATGCCACTGTGTTCCTACTCTTAACTCCTAATTCAAAATACTATATTGTCTCTGTTGCCATAAACCTGGAGAGTAGGGTGACCCATTCCTGCTGGTTGTTGACACAACCATTACTGACATGCTAATAAATATTTGTTGCCTTTTACATGTGCTTTCTTTTTTTGCCTTCTCTCATATTTTATTTATTTCCATTGTAATGCTATTCAAATTCTTGTGAGTAATATTTTACTATTAACAAACAGGTCCAGCAGAGGCCCAACAGCTGATGGGGACCTTGGTGTCTGCCTAAGTGCTCCTGGTGGGGCCGTGGCTCCTGTCCCTACATGGACTTTGCAACGGCGCATGCTTATGAATGGAACTTCCATGGCATCACCATCTGCATGTGGAGGAGTTGCTCTAGTTATCAGTGCGATGAAGGTCTTGATTTTTGTGACCTCCTTTTGTTTTCAGTGGTTTCTGCACTGTATTTGATTGCTTTGGTTTTAAGGTGGTGGTCATGCATAGATATATTCTTTGTATCCAGGCTGATGGTATTCCTGTGAGCCCATTCAGTGTACGAAAAGCACTTGAAAATACAACAGTTTCTGTAGGTGATTTACCTGAGGATAAATTATCTACTGGGCAAGGGCTTATGCAAGTTGACAAGTAATGTTTCTATCTTTGGCAATGTTTTCTTCGAATCCATTGAGCTAGTAGTTTTGAGAATTTGTATTTTTGCACCTGCTGTAATTTTACATGCAAGAAGTAGGATGGATCTTATGCTTTCTGAATTGTGCTTATTTTTTGAAAATTGATTCCAAGGCAGGGCACATGACTATATCAAGCAATCTAAAGGTCTTCCATGTGTTTGGTATCGAATTAATATCAATCAAGTTGGTAAATCAAGTGAGTTGTCAGCTTACTATTCCTTTAACCTGAAGTTTCTCTTTGTTTCATTTGAAAGTAAATGGTAGTGCAATTGTCTCTTAAGTTTTTTGTTTGCCACACCTTTAACGCCTAGGCATTTTGGGTGTATGGTTAGCAACTTGTGACGGTATTAGAGCCAACATGTCCCGTGTTTGAATCGGTGCCGACAAAAAAGCCCCATGCCGAGTTTTTTGTGCGGGCGCATGTGTGCAGGGTAAAGAGGCTCCATGCTGTGTCTTGGACGGGCGTGTGACTCAAGTTCGGCGGGCAAGGGGGGGGGGGGGTGTTGTAGGTAGTTTGTTTGCTGCACCTTTAACGCCTAGGCATTTTGGGTGTATTGGTTAGTAACTTTGAGATTGTCAATCCTCAATAATTGATTATAAGTCAATCCTCAATAATTGATTATATTGAGGTTAGATGAGTTGAGAATGTATTCTTTCCTTGGACAAAATGTTTGTCTATCCTCCATAATTGAACTTCTGTCATATCTGAGGTTAGAAGAGTTGTTGATTGTATTATTTCCTTGAATAATATGTCTACTTGTGCCATTATTTCAGGCTCTCTGAATTTCCCAAAATTATCAAAATCTGTTCTTTTTTTTTTTTTTTTCGTTTTTCTGTGGCAGAAAGAGTGATATATAGAACCACATCTCTTTTTGTAAGAGTACATGTAATCTAATCTATTAAAGTAGATACAGATAACTGAAACAGTCAAACAAAGAACCACGTCTGTTTTTATTAAGTTTATCTGATCTATTGAAGCAGAAGCACATAAACAAAGCAGTCAAACAATCACATGGGGACAGTGAGGTCTTTTTTTTTTTTTTTCTTTTTTTCTGGTAACGTGACTTGTACCCACAGTCTCAAGTCTGTGCCACAGGCTGTTGTCTATGGCTTTCCATCCATGCTACAAAGCTTTAGTTGGTAGCCTCTCAACTTCTTTGTCATAGCTTTGTTGTTTATTTTTTATTTCTAATTTTTGCTTCTGTTTTTTTTTCTCTGGTTGTATTCCTGTTTTTGTTTTCTTGGCCTTTTTAATTAAATTTTATTTTATAAAAAATGTAGATTTTCAGCACATGTCCATCCTTTATCTGATAACTTTTTTTTTCAATTTTATTTTTTATTGGTATCTATTGGCTAAATGCTTTACTTAACTATTAGATTCACGCTTTATCTGAGAACAGCGTAATATTTTCATCACCAACTTTAGCATTGCCTTTGTGAGGCCAAGGTGTCAGTCATTCATAGTTGTCAAGTTCGTTTCGGAACCCGTTTCAGTCTGAGATATGTATATTATTATTTTGAATGGTAGCTCCAAGACTGAAAATAATAGAAACAGTGAAAGAGGTACTAGATGTCAAAGTTGCTGTTTTAGTGACCCGTGGATGAGTGTAGGATCAAACCTACTTTATTCTGATTCCTTGAAATGAGTGATACATTATGTATCCACACTTATTAACATGGATTCTCGTGTCAGATTCTTCACTATGCTTTGTTGGATTTTCATGTCGGAACTAAATTCTTCTAGTATGAATTTATGGATTTATACATTTCATAGTTTTCAAAATATTATTATGCCTTTTCTTCTTTTGAAATTAAATGAAAAATTGAAATGTTGATTACTTGATTGTTGAGTAAGACTACTGATGACAAAATTGTTGATTAAGATTTTCATTATTTTCTTATTTGTATTTTTATTTATATTTATTTACTTTCATTTAGTTATATGCTGAGTTACTGAATCCTTTTTTTTTTATTTTTTCAATTTAACAAATGAGGGACCATGTAACATGTCAGATTCTGATCCTTGTATCTAATACTGATGCAACCTGGGATCTTCTTGAGGGGAAGGTGAGGTTGATTCGTCAGATGTGACTGGATAGGAGACCGAGATTCTGTTGCCATTTACACACGCGATCAAATGGCCAGTTTCTTTTGTTATACTTGTGAAACTTTCCCTATTTTATTGGATTGCGTAGCGCACGAATTCTAATAATGCTTGGATACAGAGTCCTTTTTTTATCCTGACATCTTGTGAAGTGTAGAAGGCAGTTTGTTTGTCTGTTTGTTTTGTTTGTTTTTTTTTTCTTTCTTTTTTTTTTAACGACCTGGGTATCCTGAGGTCTTTAATCCAACCGGACTATTTCCCTGGGTGGCACCCGCTAAACCCACAATACTAGCTGGGCAAATCTGGGCAGGTTTTGAACACGAGGCTGTTTTCTTTTTGTTACAAGTTGACCTGTGATCTGCATTCTTCAAGAGTAGTGGAAGTGGACCATTGAGCTCCTGCAAACATGTTTCCAGATTATGAACCCGAATTAGATTCATTTGACTGCTGACATGCACGGGCTGGTTCGAAGTTAGTTTGAACTTTTTTTCTTTGTTGAAATTTGCTAGAGGTTTCATCAAGAATTACTATTCTTGCGTTATTTAACTATTGGGTGCACGTTACCAACTAAGAACACTGTTCACAAATCCTTTATATGCATATAGTAGGACATAGACTGTGATTGCCTGATGATGTTTTATGATATGCAGCCCCTACTTCACGAGGCATCTATCTAAGGGAAGCTAGTGCTTGCCAACAAACTACTGAGGTGAGATTTTGAATGGATTTTTATGCATCATTGGCATAGTTTATTTGATTTGATTTTACTTTTTAATAATGGCAACATGATTTGGATCTACAACCTAATGGTTGCTACAATGATTGCTTTCCCACTTTGCTATTGGTTATAGTTGAGTTTTACACTAAATTTTTGGAATTTTTTTTGGATATAATCTCTTTTTGGAAGTTAATTTATTTGGAAGTTATTTTTTTGGGCAGTTAACTTAAATTTCTTATGTAGGGGTCCTGGTAAAGTTTAACTTACCCAGGTTGCTTTTGCTGAATTCATATCCATGCAGCCTGTTTTGACATTATTTCAGTAAAATCTGGCTAGTTTCCATTAATTATAGATTTATTATAGAAGTCTAAAAATATGTCTTTGCCTTATTCTTTAGTTACTAACAAGCTTGGGTTGGATCATAATTAATAATTAGTCCTTACTGTTTAAAAGTCAGTTCTATTTGGCCTCTGTGGTCTGCCATCCCATAATGTTCTTTAACCCAACCCTACCAACAACATTTTTGACCAAACTGAACATGCATAACCAATTTCCCAGTTCTGATGAGTAGGGCTCAGTTGAGGAAAACCAAGGGCTCACTCGTCTTTTGGCAGCTTTGAACTTCCATCCAAGTAAACAAATGTGGTTCAGTGGATGTCAGCTTTGAGAATGGAAATGCATTTAAAAGGGCAAGGAGCAAGGACTAATTTATGAATTTCCTTTGAATGAAATTTATTGTCCTTGGTTGTCAGGCGACCTTTAGACAAATTTATCACAGGAAAAAGGATTTTCTTTATCCAATTGAAAGATCTAGACGATTGCTTGCCCTTGTTTTTGTGAAAAGGACAGAGGCACACTAAATGGTAGGGCCTTCGCATTATCTTTGACTCTAGGCAAGGCCTGTCCAGGTCGTTGATACGATGGGACTTGGAAACCAACCAAATTGTTGAAGGGAAGGTTGGTGAAGCATAGGCTGGATGCTATAGAGTAAAGTTATAAATCACATTGGCTGCTAAGGAATTTTCGTGCTTTGACTGCAGGCAAAGCCTGTCCAGGTCGTTCATATGTTGGGACTTGGTAACCAACCAAATTGTTGAAGAGAAGGTTGGTGAAGCATCCAGATGCTATAGAGGAAAGTTATAAATCACACTGGCATCTAAGGAATTTACGTGGGCATGATAGCTAGATTCTTAGTAGACTTTGCATATATTGTAAGATTAAAAATAGTGAGGATTATTCTCTCTTTAGCTGCAAATAGGGAATGGCTTCCTCATATAGATCGTAAAAATTCCTGCCTCCATAGAGATTTTGAGTTTGAAGTCTGTATGTCCACTTCTTTAGACTTTACAATTCAAGGGGATAACTTTATGCTGTGTCAATGGGGATTTTGGGGCCAAAAGGATCAGGCATTTGAAGGCAATGGAGTCTGTGTTGAAGGTGCGGTGATCTGATGATGCAGACTCAGTGACAGCCAAGAGTGAGTGGATTTTATGAAGACGGTGAATATATTGTTATAATATAGAGATGGGAGGTAGTTGGTTTTTCTAAAGCCTACTTTTTTTGTTTGTTTGTTTGTTTGTTTTTTTATATTTTAATGTTAACGAAAATTGAACATGCCTAAAACTATAACAAACCTGCTTTTCTTAACAAATTTGGATGGTGAAACTTTCTTCATCACTGTTATGTTGAGTCATTTGCATGGGTAGGACAACAATTCATATTTGTGAAATCGTCCTCAAGACGTAAAGATCAAAACACATTCTGAAATTGCAAAGTTGATGGTTGAAGGAAACTCTGAATAATGGATGGACCAATGCAAAAAGATCATAGAATAGAAAAGAAGGCTAGAGAACTCAATCTTACTAAACATAGTATCTTGTTGGATCCATGGCGGCATTTTTTTTCCTTTTTGAAGCATGTTTGGTGAGAGGCACTGTGTCGGTGAACTAAAGCTTGAGATAGGTGAGAATTTAAGTCTCTTACAGAATGGAAGAGCTGTTGGTGGAAGGCACGCAGCTCTAGGATAGAAAGAACCATTTATGGGAGAGAAAGCAGTTTGCTTGGAAGAGGAAGAGTTGTATTGACATGGCATTGGAAAGGGAGGAAAAACAAAATACCATACAAAAAAGTGTGGAAAAATAATATACTGAAATATGCCAATCTGTTTGGATGACAAATTATTGTAAGAGTACATTTTTGTCCAAATATTAAAAAAAAAGAGAAAGCGCCACATCAGTCTACGTCTTGGCATAGAAATTTATGTAGATGTCTAGTAAAAGAAACAGGAAAGCGAAATTCCAAATGATTTTTGTTTTGCTTTCCGATAATATCTTTTCACACTTAGAGGAGCAAGAATCTGACACAGATTTGTGTATAAAGATTCTGTCCATTTTAGGAATGAAATCTGGACTTTCTACCTTCCAATCTTGTGGTTCCAGCTAGGTAGAGGTTGTCCCAGGCTGCAGTGATGCATCTGTTGTCTTCTGCTTCCATTATAATTTTTTTTTAATATCATCTTTCAGGCCTTTACTTATTATTTTAAATATAACATTTTGTCCAGAAAAGCTTAATTCTAGTATAAATGTTCACTGCTATTATCAAGCAAAGCTTCATTTTGAAATTCTTTTTTTTATTATTGATTTTCTAATTTTTAGAAGCTAAATATGACAGATCTTCTTTATTTAACAGTGGACTGTGCAAGTTGAACCAAGGTTCCATGAAGATGCAAGCAATTTGGAACAGTTGGTTCCCTTTGAGGAATGTATACAGTTGCATTCTAGTGACAAGTTGGTTGTCCGTGCACCTGAGTATCTGCTTCTCACACATAATGGGCGCAGCTTCAAGTCAGTTCACATTGCCTTTTCTTTTTTATATGACCTGGGACCCGAGGTTTTGTGCAGTAACCTTGATCCCCAAAGTTCGAATGCAGGGTTTTGGTAGTCCAAATTCCTAATGGTTGACCTGACATAGCTCTTCTGTGGACAGGTGATGTCCAAACATCTACCCAAAGACCCTGCATGTCCAACATTCGGCCCTTTTTTTTCCTTCTGATAGTTAATGTAGGCTGTTCCCATATGCATATATTGGATGGCCAATATGAAGATTATTTGTTCAAGGGTTGGTGTTGTTGTTTCTCGAATTTGGGTGGGTGAGAATTTACTGAAATAGCTCATCTTCTGTGTTGCATCACCTGATCAATACTGTCCTGAGTTTTGGATCACCAAACTGTTTGCCCCTTGTATGTAAACTTGAGGCCAGAGGTTACTAAGCAAAACCTTTGGTTAGGTATTATATTACTTCCCCTTCATGTTTTGTTGAACTGGCATTACTTGAATTGATATTCATGTCAACTTACCAAGTCCACTATAAGCTTGATGGTTTTCTGTCCAACAACGCATCCATTCTTTTTCTGTGAAAGATAATGCCATTTAAACTTTTGATATTGTTATCGATATAAAGCTTTTCCCTTAAAAATTAATGCCATTTAAACAGTAGTTGTAGTTATCCATGTAAGCTTCTCCCCTCAAATTGGGAATGCCATTCATTAATTCTGTGCCTTTTTTTATCATATCTTTTGGTGTGTACTCTAGTGCTACCCCAGCACCTAGATCAGTGGCTCATACGAAGGGACTGCCGTTAGATTGGGTAAATGCAACAGCCATGTTTCTTCAGAATGTTGGAAGCGCCAAAATGCTTTGGCAGAAACTTCAAAAGGGATATAGGTCTCATTGGAGCATGAGAGAAGAAAATTCCGATGGGGGCAACGGCATTGTGTATAATGATGTTGATGGCAGTGGAGGGGTTGTCGGTGATGGAGTGGAAATGTTGCTGATCCTCAAGAGACAGATGGCACTAAAGAAGCCAAAAGCCGAAAGAAGATGGTTGTGTTTTAACATCTTCTACACTCTCTTGTATAACAAATGGAAATGTGTGTGGGGTTATAGTTGACAGAGGCACTTGTGAAGATTTCCTTGAGAGGTTGTTAGAAGGTTCACTTCCCCACAGAAAAGCATTCTTCACCGTACGATTTTGCTTGGTTTAAGAAAGGTGGCGAGGTAACAGTTCGGTTGCCCTTGTCTAGCCTCTTTTCCATTGGTGGCATCTATTTTGATAATTTCATGTGTGATGTGGTTCCCAAAATTGATGTGTATCCACATATTACTGGGCTGATCGCGAAAATGTTACAGAAGAACCGCTCACCATGGGTATCGTATTTTGTGCTCCTTGTGGAAGGATAGTAAAAAGATTATACTCAAATCCATGTGCTAATGGATTCCATCCAAATAGATTGCTGACAAGAGGGATGTAGACCTGCTGTCAAGAGGCAAATTTGTGGAGGAAGTAACAGAGAATGACCTATATTATGTCCTGACTGGGAAATAAATCAACCGAGGAAATCCAGTTGTGAAATCTCTTAAACCCTTGATTGAGGCGTTTTCAGATATGCTGCCTGAGGAGTTGCTCTCATGTTTGCCTTCTATTTAGATATTTAGCTTTGCATTGATTTAGTTCTAGCACAAGTCTACTAAACTTAGCGGCCTATAGAATGATCCGGAGGGAGCATGAAGAGATGTGTAGACAATTGATGGAGTTCATTGGTTAGGAGTATGTTAGGGAGAGCTTGAGTCCATGTATTGTACCTGCCTTGCTAGCTCCAAAGAAGAATGGCTCTTGAAGGCGTGCTTGTATTGATAGCTGGGCTGTTAATAAAATCACCATTAAATACCACTTACCTATTCCATGGCTTGGCTACATGTTGAGTATGCTTACGTATGTTAATTTTTTTCCTCTAAAATTGGCCTATGGAGTAGATAGTTTCTGATTAAGCTGCACCCAAGTGATGAATGGAAAAGACGTTTAAGACATGTGATGGATTATGAGTTGTTGCTGATGCCTTTCAGCTTGTCTAATGCACCAAGTACATTTGTGTGTGTCATGAATAAAGTGTTTAGGCCGTTTATTGGTAAGTTGGTTGTTGTTTACTTCATTAATATCCTAGTGTACAACCCCTTATTATGGAGTGTTAGGAAACCCACGTCCCACATTGCCCAGTAATGGGTTCTGACATGGCTTAATATGCATGTTTGGGCCTTCCACCTTTAAGTTAGAGCTTTTGGGTTGGTTTCAAACTCATAACATATAGCACATGCCTACCACTTGTGGTTGTGTTTGACACTCTTCTACTTGTTTTCCAATCTGGAGAAATGTACATTGGGGACTGATAAGGTGGGTTTCTTGGATATGTGGTTAGCGGGGGTGGAAAAAATTCTTTTGGTTCTTTCTTTTTGTACAACTCCAATTGCTAGTGATACCATTTTCCACAAAATTTGGCTTTCTTTGAAGGATCTGAACCCTAAAATCCAACAGGAAATGAAACAAGAAATTGAAAAAAAAGAAGTAAAAATTCAATGAGTAAGGACCATATTAGCAAGACACATAGAAAATAAGTCTAAGGTCGTCATTTGACATAAACTAAAGCAAACTTTAGGTGATATGGAATTTCTATTTTTAAGCTGATCTAAAGTCAGTATTTTATTAGCTTTTTCCCATTTTCCCCCCCATTGAAAACTTTTTACTCTTGGTGGTTGATGGATTTGCAAACCACTTAGAAGGGGAAGTGTGATGATATCAGGGTGAATATATCTATTGAAAAACCACTTTCAGTTCTCAGTGTGAAGAATTGAGGAGATGGATTTTCTCAAGAAATACCACTCGGAGCCTCCTCCCAAATCCTCCCATGTCTTTCCCTAAGGATGTTTTCACTTCATTGTGGTATGTTAGAACTTAGAAGTGCCTAGTTGTTAAATTTTGTTGTCCATAAGATTTAATTTTTTTAAAGTAAGGTTCCATGCCCTTTGGCGTCCAACCCATTCCTTTGAGCTTTCTTTTGTATGATCTACACTGTGCCTAATTGCAATCTGCCATGCTGGTGTAGAGAATTGGTCTTGAATGTGGCTTTATTGTCTTGTAATTCAACAAGGTTACTCTTGATTTTATATGATAAACATTTTTCTGAATTATAATTTGGAGTTTTTGGGGAATTGAAATTGATTGCTGCGACTGTTATCAATGTGATTTCTGTGGTGTGGCCGTCCTGGACTCCTATCCACAGTCCACTGCATTCAAACAACAAAGATTACATTAGTTTAGTTTACGATATATATTTTTTTGGTTAGTGAGCTTTTCTAATGATGATCTTATTATCAAATACGTTTCTTTTGTCCATTGCATTTTTCTGAATTATAATTTGGAGTTTTTGGGGAATTGAAATTGCTAGCTGCGACTATGATCTGTGTGATTTCTGTGGTGTGGCCTTCCTAGACTCCTATCCACAGTCCACTGCGTTCAAACAACAAATATTACGTTTTTATAGTTTACAATATATTTGTTTTTCGGTTAATGAACTTTTCTAATGATGATCTTATTATCAAATATGTTTCTTTTGTCCATTGCATTCTTTTGACTTTGTATTCTGCTACTGCATTCTGTTCAGCAGCTACAAAATGAACTGATCAAGTTAATGTGGTGTTTATCAATTTGTTCTGATCTGATTTTACAATTCATTATGCAGTGTCGTTGTGGACCCTACAAAGTTGTCTGATGGGCTGCATTATTTTGAAGTCTATGGCATAGATTGCAAAGCACCATGGCGTGGTCCTCTTTTTAGGGTGCCGATTACCATAACAAAGCCCATGATTTTTAAAAATTATCCTCCATTGATTTCTTTCAAAGGAATATCGTTTGTACCAGGTTCTACTTTTTAATTTATTTTAACCTTTTACCTTGTTCACATTTTATTTAGTAACTAATTTTTTTTATCGAATCTTGTTCCTTCCCTGCTCTTTTGACATTGTATTTAACCACCATTTGATTACAATTGGATGTGTCAACCAATAAAACTGAACAATAATTACCTTTTTGGTCAGAATATAACTAATTATGGTAGTTTCTCTCGGTGCATATTTAATTCACCTAGTTCACCTATTTTATTCTTTGCTCAATTATAAAATGTGCATCAAAGCTCGGTAAGAACACAACCAATTGGGATGATGTCTCTTGGCTCATATTAGTTCATTTATATGTGCTGTTTGCTCAATTTTAGAATGCATGAGTAGTTTTTGTTTTTCTCTCGATTTTAAGTTTTCAGTTTTTGATTTTTATGGATCCCTTTCAACCTCAGCAATTTAAGAGTTTGTCATTTAGTTTGTAACCCTAATTTTCTGTGGTATTTGCTGCTTGGTTTTTTCTTTATATGAGTTCAAAATAAAGTATTTTATGATCAGTTCTAATAAACTAGACTCTGTTGAACTAGTCTATTTTCATGACATTATCAATGAAAAGCAGTGAAGTTCCCACCGACATATTTGCAGGAACATGGTTCTCCCATTTCATACACTTACTTGTTTGATTTTATTGACTGATTGGTTCCCCCTTCCCCACCCCACCACCACCACCACACCCCCCCACCCCCACCCAAACCCAAAAAGAAAAAACAGAAGCATCTTCTTCTTCCACACGTGATTCATTGTTTCAGCGATTAGCTTTTGGGGTGTAATTAATCAAAGCCATCTTTCCTCTGATTTGATACTGCCTTTTTTAGGCTATATTAGAACAATCTATTTTCTTGATTATATGGAATCCTGTATGGTAGAATTAAATTGGATGATGTGAAATGAGATGGATGTCGAGAATGAGGAAGAATCTCACTAATAAATGATTTATTTATTTATTTCTTTGACATGAAGGAAGAAAATTCTGCTTTTGCTTTTTAACAATTCTTTTGCTATTCCTATGATTTTAAAATACCATGATAACATCACCTGTTACCTTTTGTGGTACAGTGATGATACAGGACGAGTTGACTTGCCTTTGGGCCTCAATCCACCTATCCTAGTTCATTTAGGATTTTATTTGCTTTAAGTTGTTTTAATAAGGTGTTTTAATCTTGGCCATGAATGTGATGAGATGGTCTAGATTAGTCTTAGGGTTAGTCTTTTATCTATTTAAGTATTGTAAAGCCTTTTGGCTAAGTTAATGATTGATGATTAATGAAAAGTTTTGAAATCCTCCTAAGTTTCTTTGAATTCTCCTCAAAATCTAATGTCTCCGGGATTTGAGTTTGGTGAGAGCTTAATTTCTCTAATGCTTCCGGATCAGAGTTTGGTGAGAGCCCAATTTTTTTCTCTACCTTCATCTTCTGCTTTGCCTGCTCGTGAATCCATTCCGTTCTGCATTGTTTGGTATCAAAGATGAAGAGCGATCCACCCAGGATTTGAGATTCGGCAATCTCCGCGCCCCTAGATCCTCGCTAGCATTCATCGTCTGCGTAGCCAACTACATTCATAGTCTTCGTCACCATCGCCAAAGACTAACTCATAATGGTCGATCATCACCACAGCCCTCAGATCTCATCCCCAAGAAACCCCATAACAGTACTCAAAACCTAGATCTACTAGATCTGAAACCCGAACACCAGCATCCCCAGATCTAATGCCCATTTCCTACCCATCTCAAATTTGAGATCCGTTTGATCCTATGTGCTCATGGTGACAAGATTTACACGATGGTGTAGGTATTGCGATAGATCTCATCAATCAAGGGCCTGTTGTGAATTCAATTTTAATCATCCATCTTCAAATCGCAAGATCTCCTCTATCTAGACTCCGATTTCAGATCTGTTTGATCCTGCGTGCTTGTTTTGAAGAGATCTGCACAACCGGTGAGATTGATTTATTTATTTAAAAAAAGCGCATTATTGTAGATGTCTTCCATATGGAATCAGAAGAAGAGCTATCATTGCAATTGCACCATGCTGTGCTTGGAGTGACATATTCACTTTAAGTATGGACAATGGTATCCTGATAATAAAGCATAGTTTGATCATAGCAGGGATACTAGATGATCTCTTGCCTTTTGGTTCAGAATTCCAATTGTCAGTGCTTGGCATATTTTCAGAATCTGTTATCACTCATTTCTACTTACCCACTGGCATCATGTTTGAATAGGCTTAGTGAGCTCCCTATACATACAGACAATTGGCCAGCTTGACATTTTTCATGTTCTTTGATTATTTTTGAAGCAAGCCAAAGTTTCCACGACAAAAAGACTCCATAGACATTTGCCCTTGAATACAACTTCCTTGTTCATTTTTATTTCTAGATCATATTTATGTCTCAAAAGGTTTCTAAAATGAGATGTTAAGTCTTTCCCTCCAAAATTGATTTGCTAAAATGAATGGAAGGCAAGATTGTATCATCATTTTGCAAAGCATTCCGATTTAAAACATCATAAAAAATCATTATGCATTAATGAATGATTTACTCTATCTTTTGTGGTTATGGTAATTGGTTAAAAGCATGTAACTGTAATTTCATAATCGTCCATCATGTGATATCACATGTGCAATGTTGCTTATGTTAATCCAGTGTTTTTGATGCGGATCAGCTCGCATGCATTAATGAAGACCACAAAGATCCTTTAGTGACAACTCATGATACGGATAGAGACCCATGGGTCATGGACTTTGTGGGTCATGGACATGTAGTGTGCCATGCTTTGGCATATTTGGAATCATTTGTTTGTGCATGTTGGGGCCAGATGCCTTTCAGAAGTGTCAGGATCAATTGGGTCCCAAAACAGTCCCAACTGTGCATTGAAAGGATTGTTTAATTTCTCTTATCAGGACTGAAAGGAACGTTTTATCCGTCATATCTGGAGTGACAAAATTTTCGAAATCTTGACCTGAGCTCAACCCAACTGTCTTTAGCTTCTGGAGACACTTAATTTCATATGGTCCTCAATGTACCATAATATCCAGAGGATCACTTTTGTCTAATTGTCTCTCCTATTAATATACCATACATCTCCTAGATTCAAGTAGTCAGCCAAACTTCATTGTATCTGTGTAGATAAGCACATTAATAATACTCTAAATGAGACTCCATTTAAATGAAGTGGTTGGGAGCATTAACCCAACACAACAACTTCTACAGATCTTTTGTTTTTCTTAAGTTGTTTAATGGCGAAGGCAGCATGCCTGTGGCCATTCAAAAGGTTCCATGCATCTGGCACCATTACTAAATAGGGCTGCAGATGCTAGCAAACTTACGCACAACCCTTTCTCAGTATGAAGTTGTGCAGACTTCTTTTCTTCTTTATTTTCTTTTAAGTTTGCAATTTCTTTTTATGGTAGGACTCTTTGGATTATTAGGAAGGTAGTTTTAAGCAGGAATGACTCCCTATTTTTCTTGTTTTGCAAAACAATATATAAATAAAAGATGAACCGCCAATACAAGCATGTATGTTGGATACTTTAGCAAACTTAAAGACTTTGCCCTTCAGACATCTTCGCTGTGTGGAATTTGGATGATCTGAGTATATCCATCAGATCACCGCTGGTTTGTGCTATTATTGGTGCTTATGCTTGACTTCCTTTCTCTCGTTGCCCTTTTTGTGCGATCTTGGGGAGCTATGGGTGTGTATTCTACATTCAACTTTATCAACCCCTTTAGTTTGAAACTGCAGCTCTTTCACTTGATTTAGCCTACATCAGTTTGTTTTCATTTTTATTTTTAATTTTATTTGTATTTTTATGGGAGCTTCTAAATGTACATGAGTTTCGACTTATTCTACACAGCTAAAAAAAAAAGAAAAAAAAATTAAAAAGTTCCCAAAATGCACCACCCCTTCTCTCCTTACACACCTTCTTTCTCCCTCCCTCCTCTCTCCTTCCCTTTCCGACCTACTCCTCCGGTTGATGACGAGCTTTGGCAACGGAGGGGGACTCCCCTCTCCCTCTTCCTTTTCCTCTCCCTCCCTCTGTTCTCTCTCTTTTGCTCTCCTACCCCCTCTCCCTGTTGCAGGGAGACGCTGTGGGGAGGGGAGAGAAAGGGGGAGGGAGGGAGAGGGAAAGAGAGAGAATAGAGGGAGGAAGAGGAGGAGGAGGGAGAGGGAGAGGGAGAGGGAGGAGGGGTGGGGAGGGAGAAGGGAGAAGGGAGTCCCCCTCCGTTGTTGGAGCTCGTTGCCGGTAGGAGGGGGAGGTGGGGAAGGGGAGGAGAGAGGAGGGAGGGAGGGAGAGAGAAGGTTTGTAGGGAAAGAAGGGGTGGGGGGCATTTTGGGAATTAATTTTTTCTCCTTTTTTGTTTTTTGGCTATGTAGAATGAGTTGAAACTCGTGTGCATTTAGCAGCTTCCTTTTTTATTTGTGACACTATCCTTATTACATTTGCATCATTCTCAGTGATGGCTTTGTATTTATTTAAATTTTGCTGTTTACCAGTTATGCTATATTGTTCTTTAAATAGGTCACATTGAAAGAAGATTTATTGAGGTTCCAGTTGGTGCTACTTGGGCTGAGGCTGCAATGCGTACATCTGGGTTTGACACTCCTAGAAGATTTTTTGTTGACACTGTTCAGGTGCTCAACATAACTAGGAAATGATTTGATTCTTGAGGAGCATTTTCTGACACTTCTGTTTTGCAGGTTTGTCCTCTGAAAAGGCCTATAAAGTGGGAGAGTGTTGTGATCTTCTCATCTCCTTCTCTTAAAAGCTTCACCTTTCCTGTGGAAGGTGGTCAGACATTGGAATTAGCCATAGCTCAGTTTTGGTCTAGTGGCATTGGAAGTCAGGAAGCAACATTTGTAGATTTTGAGGTATTTACATTTATTAGGATTTTTTAAATATTTTCGTCTTTTGCTTTTTTCTTTATTTTGTAGGTGTTATTACCAAAAATAGTTGGGATAAGGCTTTGATGGTGATGATGATGATTGTAGGATTTGATATGATACTCTAGATCACCACTTGATATATTATCATGTTTGTTATCGAACCCTTAAATTTTTTTTATCACTGCTTGGATTGTAATGCAGCATTGTTATGATCCCAATTGTATGTACACTCACTTTTGAGTTGAACCACCGTTCATTGGTTATAAATTTCTGGGGATTAGATTCAATATCTATCCTAATACCATCTTTATATTTTTGGGCCATTTATGACGACCATAAGACCTTTCCATTTCCCTCACCTTTGTCTTCGATGAAAACAATGCTGAATTTCATGTGAGCAGGAGAAGTTGGATTATGCTAATCACTTGTTACAGGTAACATATCTAAAAAAAATCTTTTTGATTTCAGAGTTCAAGTTGGTCAACTTCGGCCAGGGATTTGTTGTTGCCGGATGGTGCGCTCAATGTTAGACAGTGACATTAAACAACAATAATAGTTGAATGAAATTGGATGTCCCTCAAAGGGTCGATCACCCTCTATTTATAAGTCTGAGTTGCCTTAGATAAGGCTTAATCGCAATCAATTATATACTATTAGAATCATCTATACAAGGAAATAAAGCTATCCTAGTTGACTAGATCTAACTACATATAAGTATGGGCCTTTGGGCCTATGATACATTGGGTCTTAGATATGGTATAGTGATCTGCTAATACCTCCCCTTAAATTGATGCTGGTGAACCAATAAACATTAATTTGGCTGATAAGAATTGATGGCGTGGGTGAAGAAGTCCTTTGGTGAATATATTAGCAATCTGTAGCGCATAAGAGATGTGTGTAGGTAAAATTACGTCACACAGATATTCATTATGAATGAAATGGTAGTCGACTTCAATATGCTCGTGCATTCGTGAATAACCGATTTTCTGTAATCTGAAGCACTTGTGTTGTCAGCATATAGAGGGGTATGTATGGTTTGAGCAAAACCGAGACCATTTAGTAGTCCACGAAGCCAGAGTATTTTAGGGCAAGCAACAAACATAGCTCGATATTTGTACCTAATTGAGGATTTTAAAAGTTTATCTTCTTCTTACACTTCCAGGAAATTAGGGCATCTCCAAGGTACATACACCAGCCCGTTGTGGAATGACGGGTGTTAGGTCACCCAGCCTAATTAGCATCTGATTAAGCAACTAGGTTAAGTGGAGAGCCGGCAGTAAAAAGTAAGCCTCGAGTAGTCATTCCAAGTAGGTAACGAATAATGTGTTGGATAGCTGCCAAGTGAAGATGACGTGGCTCGGTCATGAATTGGCTTACAAGATTAATAGCATAAGAGATGTCTGGTCGAGTATTAGTTAAATAAATCAGACTGTCAACTAATTGTCAATATAACGAGGGATCAGGAAGAAGATCTCTACTGCCCTTTGCTAGTTTCAAATTTACTTCAAGAGGAGTATTGACGGGAGTTGACTGCTGAAGTTCAGCCAATTCAATTAGGTCAAGTGTATATTTGTGCTGGCCCAAAATGATGCCCTTCTCAGTTTGATGAACTTTGAGGCCTAAGAAGTATGTCAAAGGGCTTTAATCCTACATTTGAAAATTTTGATGCAATGACTTTTGAAGTTTTGAAATCATTCCATTTTTAGCACCAGTGATGATGATATCATTTACATAAACAAGCAAGATAGTAATGCCACTTGTGGCATGAAGGAACAGTGAAGGATCATAAGGGCCTTGCATAAATGCCGGGAATACTATTGTTTCCCGAAATTTCTCAAACCAGGCCCGAGGAGCTTGTTTAAGACCATAGAGAGAGCGCTTAAGTTTTAGCCACATCAGGTACTTGAAGTTGGGTATCCTTTTGGAAGGTGCATGTATACTTCCTCTTTAATATCACCATGAAGAAATCCATTCTGCAAATCTTAATTGAAAAAGAGCCCAAGCTTGAGAGGCTGTAACGGCAATAATCATTTGAACAGTGGTGATCTTTGCTATTGGGGCAAACGTCTCATCATAGTTAATGCCATACTCCTTTTGATTGCCAAGGGCAACGAAGTGTGCCTTGTATCGGTCTAAAGTACCGTTGGACTTTAATTTGATCGAAAACACCCATTTACAACCAATTGGACATACAGTAAGCTGACAACTGACAAGATCCCATGTATTATTAGCTTTAAGAGTATCTAATTCTTTTGACATTGCTTGTTGCCAATATTCATGTTTCATAGCCCAAGAATAGGTGGTAGGAATAGTAACAGAAGCTAAGGTGGCAAGTAAAGATGTGTGAGAAAACCCATATCTATCACAAGGTCGAGAAATGTGAGTAGAGTGACGAAGATCCGGTGGCGGATCAAGTGAATCGAAATCATTGGAAGTTGAATTAGGTGGCGGATTGGATGGAACTTGAATGGGCTGTATCGTGGCCATTGTTATCCTTTGTCACCAGTATAGATGCACAAGATTAAATCGTTTGGAAGAAGACAAGGAAGTATTTGTTGTAAAATTAGGTAAGGAAGCCATAGGAAAATAGACTAAAGAATCCATATGATGAGGAAAGCAAAATTGATTTTCAAAAAACACAACATTGCGAGAAATCCGAATTGTTTTTATTGATGGATCATCGTGAAGAAAACCATTTTGGTGGGAAGCATAACCAAGAAAAGCACATCGGACAGATTGAGTAAACAATTTTGTACGTTTTATCTGAGGAAGATGAACAGTACACATATAACCAAATGTAGGAAGATGTGTATATGTTGGGTGAAAAATCAAAGATACGAAAATATGGAGATTGGTTATTTAATTTATAAGAAGAAAGTCTGTTAATAAGATGAACAACAGTTGTTAATGCTTCACACTAGAAAGAAGGTGGAATAGAGGATTCAAGTAAAAGACAACGATCCATATCTAGAAGATGATGATTTTTCTGTTCAGTAATCCTATTTTGCGGAGGATTATGTGGACAGGTTCGTTGGCAGGTAATCCCCTTATTTTGAAGAAACTCTTAAAATTTGTGGGACACATATTCTTCCCCGGAGTCTGTGCGAAGAATTTTTATGCAAGTTGAAAATTGTGTTTCAACATAAAATAGAAAATTTTGAAACGCATCAAACACTTTAGATTTTGCCCATAAAAAATATACCCAGGAAAACGACTATGACCATCAATGAACGTTACAAAGTAATTGTATTGGGAATGAGATATCATTGGTGTGATTCCCCAAATATCATTGTGAACCAAATCAAAGTAGTGTGTGGCTATAGAGTGATGGTTAGAAAAAGGGAAGGTTTTACTTTTTCCTAATTTGCAAACAGAGCAATCCAGATTAACGTCAGAATTGGAAAAATGCATTTTATTAATCAAACTAGAATTCTTAAGGATAACAAAATATTGGAATGAGGGTGTCCTAATTTCTTGTGCCACAAATGCACATTATTTTGAGACAAAAATGAAAAAACAACCATAGATTTATCCATTTACCGTGTAGGCAAACAAAGTGGAAATAGACGCCCGCACCTAGGCCCTTTTGCGATCATCGTCCCCATCCCCTGATCTTGCACAATACAACCAGAAGAAGCAAGTGAGACATTACAATGGTTGTCTGCCAGCTGACCAACAGACAATAAATTTGTGGAGAGGATAGGAGAGAAGAAAACATTGGTTAAAGGTAGTGAGTGGAATATCCTTGATGGTTGAGATAGATAAATGCTCGCCATTCGCAGTTTGTATTTGGAATTTTCTATTATATGGTTAAACATTAGAAATGAAACAATATGAAGAAGTCATATGATTTGATGCACCAGAATCGAAGTACCACATGGAAGAGAATGATGAAGATTTACCTGAGATTCCATAGTGGAAAAAAAGGCTTGAAAGATCATTTGCTAGATCATTTCAGGAGTGATGGAGTTACTGGGCACGGTTGGCTGTGAAGACATAGATGAAGGTGGAGCAGATGCCGTACTTTGAAAATCGGATGAGGAAGCTATGGTAGTATATACATGGGGGGTTGTGGTTTTGTGGCTGTTTCCTGCATTCTGTTTTTATATGCCCTGTTTCCTTGAAGTAGCAAAATTTTTGCTAGCACTCAGAGGAGTAATGACCAAATTCCTTGCAATTGTAGCATCGGATTGGTGCAGTCCCGGATCTCCGATCGGGTGTAGAACAATCTCCTAGAGGATCGTTCGAAATCTAAAGATGGATTCGAGCCTTAGGGTACAATGAAACTCACGATCAAAACCATAGAGAGAAAATCTCTTGAAAACTAAATTATAATTGAGTAAAGCATGTCTGCTACAATGGGATGCTCCTTTTTTTATAGGAAGGGCTAATTCTAAATTAGGAAATACCTATCCTAAACAATCAAAACTTACTAATTTAAATTAAGGAAGTCTTAATCTCAACTCAACATAAAAATAGAAATAAATAACTAATTACTAATTTAACTAAGCATAGGGATCCTTGTGGAGATCAAGGATCAAGTAAGGCCCATCAATGTCTGCGGGCTTGCGATCTGGGCTGGATCTAGGACCAGTCTGTATGGCTTAATGCATTCGTAATCATGTTATCCTTTCTTGCTTTATGTCGAATGTTGAATTTGAACTCCTGTATATAAGCACTCCACTTATCACTGTTGGCATTGATCTTTTGCTGGGAGTGTAGATGCTGCAAAGCATCGTTGTCGGAATAGAGCACAAATTCATCAGCAATCAAATAATGCCTTTAGTGACGAAGTGTGTGGACAAGAGCAGGAATTCCAAATCATATGTAGAATACTTTCACTTTGCATCAAAAAGTTTCTCACTGAAAAAAGCAACTAGATGCCCTTCCTGGCAAAAAACACCGCCAATGCCTACATTTGAGGCATTACAAGCAATTTCAAAGAGCTTGTTAAAATTAGGAACCTGTAGGATGGGCGCTTCAATAATCTTTTGCTAAATCTTTTCAAAAGCCCTGGTGGAATCATCCTCTCTCTGACGCTACTTGGATTACAGTTACTGACTTTATGCACATCAATCCTGATCTTTATGAGAGATATCAAGCGCTCAACTCACCGGAGTTGAATTTTTCCAACTCGGAGAGAGTTAATGCAAGCCAATCCCAGATTCGGCCCAGATCGCAGGCCCATAGACATTGATGGGCCTCGCTTGATCCTTGATCTCCTCAATGATCCCTATCCTTAGTTAAATTAGTAATTATTTATTTATTTCTATTTTTATGTAAAGTTGAGATTAAGACTTCCTTAATTTAAATTGGTAAGTCTTAATCGTTTAGGATAAGTATTTCTTAATTTAGAATTAGCCCTCCTTATATAAGGAGTATCCCATTGTAGTAGACATGCTTTACTCAGTTACAGTTCAGTTTTCAAGAGATTTTCTCTCTATTGTTTTGATCGCGAGTTTCATTGTGCCCTAAGGGTTGAATCCATTTTTAGATTTCGAACAATCCTCCGGGAGATTGTTCTATACCCGATCGGAGATTTGGGATTGCGCCATGGATTTTGCTAAAATCATGAGATGGTGGTTCACTACTTGAGGTCTTTCCTTTTGTTGCATATGCAACATCAATTGTGCCACTTGAACACTGATGAGAAAGTTATTTAAGTTAATATGCATTGTTCTTCGTGAAGAACTTTATTAAGACATGTCTCCAAGGACGGAGATGGAAGACAACTCATAAGATTAGAGTGGACTTTCTCAAATTTAGGTCTAAGTTGTATTAAGAATTGATTCCGTTGACTAGTCTTATGAAGTTTTTGAATACCAAATAAAGTGTCTCCTGTGATGTTGGCATATGCAATATCTGCAAACTATGTCCAAAGAGCCAGGAAGCCAAAGTGGTAATCTTGGACCGTACGACTTCCTTGAGAATATTGTGCAATCTCATGTTCAAATTGAAACCGATGAGCTGAATTCTCTTGGTGGTAAATACGTTTCAAACATGCCCACATTTCTTGAGTGGTTTTGTAGGACTTTAGATGAAGAAAAAATTGCAGGTCCACTTACCCCAAAACCTAGCTCATAATTTGTGCTTCCTTGGTTTTCCAGTCTTCACATAACCAGAAATGTGACCCCACAATTTTTTACCATTGAGATACAGTTCAAACTGATGTGCCCATGAAGCATAATTTTTTCAATTAAATTTTATCAATTGTTTTCCATCTTAGAAAAAAATGTCAGCAAACACTAAACGGTCAATAAGTTATCAAGACACAATATGCCAAATAGGTCGAAATACGCAAATCCCACAAGCAGATTGCACAGTCAGCAACAACACAGCAACAATCAACGGCCCAGATCAACAAATCTTAGTCAACAGCCTAGATTAACAGTCGACAGTTAAGAGATCTCAACAGATCCCAGTGGAAGGCATTTAACAAAGGTGCCAGCGACAAGATGGCAACAATCAACGGCCCAAATCAAAACAGATTTCAGTGGATTGCGGAAATAAAAACTGCAATGAAATAAAAAGGTCTGGAGGCACCAATACTCAAAATAGTTTGCAGAAATAAAATCTGCAAAAAAAAAAAAAAAAAAAAATATATATATATATATATAAGGGGTCCAGGCAAACCAGATTTTGTGCACAGTCAAGACAGTGGGGCCGACTAGTGATCCAATCTGCCAGATCAGGGATAGATGCTTGGCAAAATTATCTAACAGTTCAAATTTTGTAGCAATTGGACACTTGTGCAAGAAGTTCAATGGTTGTGATGAAAAAAAACTACATAAATTGAGAAACCCAATCTGTGATCAAAAGACCTACTTCTGATCTTCAAAAACTTATGAAAAAATCTCCAAATACTCCTAAAATAACAACCTACCAATTCTGTTGTGATCGTTTGACCAGACTTGATCTCCTAGTGGTAGCCCTTTCGTTGAACTCCACACACAGTTGATGAAACCTCAAGCCAAAAGTGTTGACAGAACCTTGAAAACCTCAAACAAGAGAGATTAATCTCTCGATCTCACAGAGACTATCTCTGATACCATGACATTAAACAACAATAAAAGTTGAATGAAATTGGATCTCCCTCAAAAGGTCGATCATCCTCTATTTATAAGTCTGAGTTGCTTTAGATAAGGCTTAATCACAATCAATTATATTCAATTAGAATCATCTATACAAGGAAATAAAGCTATCCTAGTCGATGAGATCTAACTACATATAAGTGCGGGCCTTTGGGCCTGTGATACATTGGGCCTTGGATATGGTACAGTGATTTGCTAACAGGCAGTAGGTGTGCTTTTTGTCTGAACTGTCAAACTATCAATTACGGAAACCGCCATCAAATTAGTCTGATATTTCTCCATAAATCACTAGCACCAAGCCTAGGTCATGCTTTCAATTGACCTTTTCTCTCCTAATTTGTAATCTAGTTTTTTTGTGTGCACGTGCTTGCATGAAGATGATTTGAGACAAATCAAATCGACTGTGTATGTCTATTGCAACACTGATAACTGCACACAAACCAATTCAACAACATTCTGATGATCAATCAACTGTCTGTGTGCCATAACAGTCTGACAATTTAAACAAACCAAATCAACTACTGTGCTGCAACATTGTTAGTTGCTGCTTTGATGACTTGAATTGATGCTTTGATGTTGAAATTTGAAAATTTCAAAGCATCTGATTTTTTAACAGTCATCAAGACTGCTCTTTGGCACCTTGAAGACTGTGATGCAAAATACGGAGTGTTCTCTCCAAAATAGTAATTTCACTCATCCACTTTGTATTTTTCTAATAAATATATTTCTACTGTTGTTCTAATAGCACTAAAAGTTGATATTGCTTTTAGTAACAATGCATATTTCATTTAGCCTTGTTAGTTTAGACATATATGTATTGTTTTGTAGCTGTCCAACATAATTTCAATGGTTTTGGTTAGTTGTAACTATGTTTAAAAAGTTGGAAACTAGGTTCAACTCAAAGTGACACCAAGTTGAGTAATTCTGACAAATGTGGAAGCTTGCATGCTTAAACTCGGCTCGATTCATTCAATTTTCCCTATTCCATGGCTTTTCGAGCCAGTAGACTCAGGTGTGTCTGGACGAGCCAGAACTACTTACTGAACTTTGGCATTAAGAGTCCTTGGATAATAACTGATTCATATGTCTTAAGTCACAAGATAACAACTGTGTTCTGTTTTGTGCAGCAACAACAATGATCTATGTCATATTTGTTTAATCATTCATTTTTTTTTTTTGAATGGTTTTGTTTAATCATTCATTGCGTATAATGGCAAGTTTGTTTCTGTGTTGACTGTTCTGGGAATCAGTTTATTGCCATTTGTTGTTGTTATTATTATTATTATTATTATTATTTCTACTTCTTTAGGATCTAATATGCTTCCACAATGATGCAAGTTCTTTGAGCTTTGATCAGTTTAGTTTGTAAACCATAACTGAATTTTTGTTTTGTTTAATTACTGCAAGTTTCTTGTTTCTGTTCTTGCTGTGAATTTGCTAGTGAATTTTTCTTTGGAGGAATTGCAGCTTTGTAACTTTTGTGGCCTTTCAATTAATTCTTAGATTCAATTTCATGGCATAAGCATCAATAAAGAGGAAGTGGTTCTTGATGGAAGTGAAGCACCTATAAGAATTGATGCCAAAGCTCTTTTGTCATCTGAGAAACTTGTTCCTACGGCAATTTTAAACAAGGTAACTTTGGGTCTCTGGCTGATACAGTGAATGTTGGTGTAGCAAACATATTTTCTTGTTTTGAACAATTTTGTTCTTTCTTTTTTCACATTTTTAAAGGGCGCGCTTCTAAATACACCCACCAAATTTCTTTTCACACCTACTTTCTTTCTATACCCACTTTGTTTATAAAAGCAAAGGTGATATTTCTCTCCACTCCCCACATTATACCTAAACTACCCTCCACCCATTTCTCTCTGCCCCTCCTTCCCCACCTCCCCCTCCGCTTTTTCCCCACACTCCTCTGAGAGTGAGAGAGAGAGAGAGAGAGAGAGAGAGAGAGAGAGAGAGGTGGAGGGAGGGAGGGGAATAGAGTGGGGGAGCGGGAGAGAGAGACGAGGGAGGAAGAGAGCGGGATGGAGGGGCAGAGGTGGAGGTCGGGAAGGGTTGGAAGGGGTTGGGAAGGAGGGCGTGGGATATATCCTTTTAGATAATTTCCTGCAGGGGCATAATTGTAATAATTTTTTTCAAAATGGTTGGTGTGGAAAGTAAAATCAAGGGTATATTTTGAAGTTCCCTTTTTAAAATTGCTCTGCACATCCTTATCATGCTTTCTTCGTTTTGCAGATAAGAGTCTCCTATCGTCCTGTCGATTCTAACCTTAGTTCTCTTCCTACGTGCCGTGATAAGCTACCTTCTGGAAAACAGATCCTTGCACTAACATTAACGTTGGTATCTGTTATAGTTTCTCTTGCTTTTAGTCCATTCTTGCTCCTATAATCATTGTGCTTTCATTGGTTTTGCAGTTACAAGTTCAAATTGGAAGAAGGAGCTGAAATAAAGCCTCACATTCCACTGCTTAATAATCGCATATATGATAACAAATTCGAGTCCCAATTTTATTTCATTTCAGATTCAAACAAGGTTTTCTTTATCTTAAAACTTTTCTTAATCTGTTTAAACACTAGGCATGTGGTTCATTAAGCTATTAAATCGTGTAACAGTCATCTCATATTCAAAATACTGTTTGGCCAACAGCCTGAGCCATGCGAAGATCCTACTTTTGCATAATTTTTTTTTTGTTTATTTTATCAGTATAATAAGCAAACTAAGGAAGTGGGAAACATTGAAAAATTGGTGTTTGTGACCTTGTTCATCATTTGTTGCTCGGCTGCATGCCATCTATGTTGGCAGTATTGTGGCTACCAGGTGGCTGGATTGAGTTGAACCCTTTTTTGAAGTTTAAGTGGAGAAGATGGAGCAAATTGGGTAGCTTTGTTAGCATTTAGAGACTGCCATGTGCTTGTCCTTCATGATGTGCTATAAAAACCTTTCACACTTAAGTATGAGTTCTACTTTGAGAATCAAGTCTTTTGAGAAGTAGGGAAGAACAACTTGTGAGATATAACCATGATCTATCTGGATACAAGTTGATTACTCCTTACCATGACGCAGAGATTGATTAATCTGCATGGATTGTAGTGTCATTCTTGGAGAGAAAGTTACAACACAACAGAAGTTAATTGACTTTTGATGTTCTTGTATCAATTAGGAAACATTGATTGTCCAAGAGTATGGCTGTCGCATTTAAATGGGGGAAAATTAGCAGCATTTCAATAAAGATGGCTGATGCCAAGGATTGTGGGATCTGTTTGCGGGTTCTATTCAACAAGTTTCCAGGGAAGCACTTGAAGAGTTTAGGGGAAGAAGAATTATATCTGTAAGAAAACTTGATGCTGGAATGCAAAAGTCCAAAAGCTATTAATAAAAAGAAAATTTAAGGAATGGGATAATGAACATTAATTGTGTTTAGTGGTTGAGAGTTGAGACTGACGGATCTCATATTAGAATTAATTGTCTAGATTTGGTTTATGGCGTGCTTTTACTATAGAAAATGCATATAATCGCTGTATGGGGCCGGACGTCGCATTCGATCAAATTATTGAGAGTTGATTTTGAATTCTCTATGGTTTTGATGTATGGGCTTGTTTTCTTTGTGCATAATTACTCAAGGACTTGGCTGCAATTTTTCCATTTTTTACCCTCCAAAAGAAAGGGATATATTGAGACCATGAAAGGCACCTACAGTACAACAACCTACCGAGATATATACATACAGAACCCAAGTTGAACCCAGCAAAACCAATACAAATTAAAACTCTTAGTAAAGGAGGTGAGGCAGCGCTGGCTGCAGCAAGTGATCGTCGCTGGAGCCTTGAGTTGGCACTTGTTGGCTTGAAGAACTTTGCCACTGATCTTGATAGAAAAGGTTATTGTGTATACTTCCGTTTTCTGTTTCTCCTGGCAAAACATATACTTTACACATGGAGGTGGATGTGGTTTAAATGGTGTCAACATGGGGTAATCTGCAACAGGATCGGCTGACCTCTTGCAATAACTTGTTAACCGATATATGTATACCGGATAAGAGAGGCATTGCTTTTCTCCATGACGCCATGAATTCTCTTGATAGGGTAGTAGCTTATGGTATGGAATTGACTAGACTCAAATAGTCGCCTTTGAGTTGGAGATGAGAGATCCCCATGTTGTGCCAGTAAGATAGACCTTGGGCAAGGGTATGATGTTCGGTGTCCAGTTGGTGTGTCACCATTACTTTCCAAGATTGGCAAATAGCAGAGTTCCTTGGGTGCCTTGCAGGCTGCCTTTTTTAATTGTTTGCCTTAGGTGTTGACCTTTCTACAGGACATCTTGCATGCATTGTTGAGTGTGGTCTTTGTAATTGAAGTATTGTAACTTGGTCAAGTCTAACCTAGATTGCCTCAATTGGTTCAGAGTGGAAGATCTTGTTTGTCAAGGTTACCTTTTTTTGTGTTTTTGGGTAAGAAGACAAAAGCAATGTGGAAAACTAAGGTCCAATCAAGAAGATCGGAGTGATTATGAAATTGACTCTGGAGATGAAAGAGCTAAAATGTCATGTAGAAATGCTTACCTAATTCAATGTAGTTAGAGCATCTGAATGATAATTTTGAAGCAGTGGGGAATTCAGTCTTCTCATGATCTTACTTCTTGATAAACCACATGAAGATGCATATTATCTGTGTCAAAACTCATTGGCAAACAATTCTTTGAATGTGAATACTGGATATGTTCTTCTGAAGTTTTAAAGTGAGAACAACAATTCTGTGTTGTGAACCAGGTGCTTAGTCCTTCCATTAGCCGTTCAATAGGGGTTTACTTTGAAGACGTAGTAATGTACAAACCTGACATTGCAGACCCATTTAGCTAATTTGTAGTATGTAAATAACACAACAGGAAGGGAGAGATTATGTGCACATCCCAAGAAGTGTAGTTTATGAACAAACTAGGTTTTTTTTCCTTTTTTCTTTTTTTTTCTGGGTTATTTAGTGAGTGCTATTGGTATGGTGGCCCATGAGAGGGGTGTGAGCCCTATATGAGTGGTCCAATCTCAATGTATGTTCTGGTTGTTTTTTAGGGCTGGCCACTGTCAACACTGGTACATGAGAAATTTCAGCAAATTAGTAGCGCCTGTGACTCTGTTTTTTGAAGAAAATGAAGTTTAGATAGCCAAGGGTGGTAACTTAGAGCTTTGTGGAAAAAAAAAGAGACTGATTAGAGCATCGGTTCTCACAATTCCAAACTTTGAAAAGGTGCTCTGCATGTTGCAGTCAGGAGGGGCAACTTGTTGCATGACAAGTTGGGCGATGGCAATTGGAGGTTTTCCTTTCTATGCAATCATTCATCTCTTAAAGCATTGGGGGTGCTGGGTGGTATAGAGAGCTTTAGTTTCTATTTTGGACCATGGAATTTTTACATGTGTGATAGAAGTTGAACTGTCAATCTGCTATGTGAGCAGCATCGTTGCACATTTACCTTAATATAAAGCAGGCACTGACAATGATGTCACTGATGCTTCAAATGCAGAAGCGACCTATTGTCTGAGTGGTGGGCCCAGCTGGCTGGATTTGACTCATATGGTTTTTATGCCAACAATTGTGGTTTTGATTACATTTGGACTGGCAATTGAGATGGGACTGTATGTTGATTATGTGCCGGATTATTCTTTTCAGGGGAAGTTCATTGTAGAGCCACATCTAGGTTCATTGTTTGGGCATGAAGGTAGAGACAAGATATCGACTTTAATGGAGGGAAAATCTTATTGTCATAGATTTTGGTAGGATGTTGCCATCCAAGTGGAGGGATGACATGCTTGTCTAGTGGCTAGAGGTTGCAGACATAATGGCGAGTTGCATATGCCATTGCTAGTACCTCTTGATCCATGGTAGGAGGTGAGCATGGACTTTGTTTTGTGAGTTGTGACTCTTATGATTCTTGTGACTCATCTTTTTCGTTGTTGATAGATTTTCCAAGACGAATGATTTTGTACCATGCAGGATTAAGGATTAAAAAAAACCAGAATTGGGACCCGATGTGGTCTCCACTGAGTTGAGCTGAGTTGATTTGACTTGGGCTGACTCTGCTGAGTTGGATGGTTGAGTCCCATATTAAACCCCAAAAATTTTGAAAAAATCATAAAAATTAGGAAAAAAAAAGACAATAGGGCCCTAACTATTAAAACCATAGATCCAAGGAAGCCTACATCATTAGTCATGACATCCGTTTTCAATGCTATTAAAATTGCAAAAACCTACCTCAAATGTCTTGAATAAACCTCTTTTTGATGAAAAGTGTCTATATCCTGTTTGAGTATATCTCTCAAGTCTCAACAGAGAGTTGATATTCAAAAACCGATTTGATATTCAAAAACCCAAGATTTCAGTTGTCCGCAATCGAAAACCTATCCGACGCATCTCCTTCTAATAAGAATGAGGGTTTCATTCTGTGTCAAAGAGGAGAAGACCTTATATAGTCAGTTGAGCCCCATCATTATGACTCAGCCGACTTGCTCATATCTCATTGGAGTTCAAGTATAATCACATTGTATTTTCATGAGGTGGTGAAATTGTATGTGGTTCCAAAAGGCATTACTTTGGAACATGACAATATGTTGGCAGTAGACATTGCAAAAGGTTCTGGCCTCTTGGCACTAAACTATAGAGCAGTGCATATGCCCCCAGGATGACCTGCAATGTGAAGTTGTCTATAGAAGCTTGGATATGAGTTGGCACATGAGTTTGCATACAATAGATATAAGAAGAGGATGATTCACATGAGTCCATTCAAGATTGTCTATGGTGTCCCACTAATAGTAGTTCTTAATCTGGTGCCGAACATGGAGAAATCTGGTGGGATGTTGAACAGTTGAGAACTAATATCAAGATTGTGCACAAGCAAGTTAAAAAGACAATTGAGCGAAGCAATACTGCCTACAATCAAGTCGCAAACAAATATTAATTAGATGTGGTCTAAAATGTTGGAGATTAATACGGGTCTATTTGAGGATGGTGTGATTTTTGGCGTGTTCATATCACAAGGCAAATAAAGATTGGCCCATGCAAGGTGTTAGCAAATATGAAGTAAGGATTAGGGCCCATTTCCTTATGTGAAACTGAATACATGCAATTCATGGTCAAATAGGCTCCAACAAGGGATTGTTAAAGAGGTGAGAGGTAAAGGATCTAAGGTGGAGATTTGTAGATGGGACCTTGACTTTCCTAGGATTTAAATTACTTGGGTGAAGGCTGGATATTCATTTCCCATCGTTCCTAGTTTCATTTTCTGTTGAAGGGGAGATTATTTGTTGGTCCTTTTTTTGGATATTTACCTTTTTCGTCATTTCTATCCACTTTTAGATGTACAAGCCCTAACAGATTGTATCAAGCTTCATTAGGTATGAATGCTTCCAATGTGTTTAATGTATCAAATCTCGATCTACAGGGTAGCATATGGATAACATGTAGATGCTGGTGACATGTCAGCAATGTGGCCTTGTTCCCCTCAAGTGCCCTTTTGTGTGGGTGCCTCAAGTGCCCTTTTGTGTGGGTCCATACGGAGGAAAGAGAGGGAGGGAGGGGGGTGATTAAGACCCCATACCAGCCAAGACAGCAACCTACATGGAGGCTTAAGATTAAAACCAAGGGGTTGAGCCCCAATTGAGTGCACAGAAGAACAAAGACTGCCTTTTTCTATTGTAATCTAGTTGACACAACCACTTTTCTAAACCGTTGGTAGCACTGTTGATTTGCTTCTGTCTGTAGATCGACCATTTCAATCTGCAGTCTGCACACCATTTCCCCTTTAAAGTGCTTCCAGATTCACGATGTATTCATCTTCTTCGTGACTGTCTTTCAGGGAAGAAGGTGCTGCCACTATCTTGAAGGAGTATTCCTTAGAAACCCAGCATGCTTGCCTTACCTAATGCCCTTCTTTGTTTTCACAAAGGGGCCCATCTATGATCAAATCTAATCGTTTAACACACATCCACTCATGTTGGGTCCCTTTGACACCGATTTGACTATTATCTGTTGTTGGATTTAGTCATAGGAAATTTGCACTTTGTAACATCATTAAACTTTGAGCAGTTTGTAACATCATTAAACTTTGAGGTCCTTTAACCAAGGGCATCAATTGCTCACATTCTTTGCATCTTAATCTAGTCATCCGCCTAACCCCTTGTTTGTCAAACATTCAGTGTTCAGGTACTTCACATGAGATCTACAGTTTTCCTAAAAAAAAAAGAGAAAAAATAGGCATTCTGTAAAAGGTCTCATGTATGTGTGTGTGTTTACAGGGGCAAAGGTGGGGCAACCTGTGTATAGGATGGGGGGCATGTGATCACTTTAAACCTTGATTAGGGGCCTCAAAAGATGACGTTTTAGGCCCTCTGATGGAGTGCTTGTTTTCATGTTTTTGCTTTGGTAATACGAGAGTAAAATTTGGATAGGTGTCAGTTGGGGTGAGTGCCAATTTATATGTTGAGTGGGTGGATTTTTTTTCATTGGGTGGCAAGCATTACTTGGGTAAAGGGGGCCAGGCAGGCTTACAGGCCATACCTATTCGTGAAAAAGTATGTGCTTGTATATGTAGATAGATACATAGAGACTATGATGCCTAGATATGGCATGTATACAGCAGGGCAGTGGGGCACACCATGGATATTGCATGGACACATTACACAACGAGTGAAGTATAGAATCTGGCATGAGATGTTGTCTATTTTGAAGTATGTATCATAGGATAGAAAGTGATTTTATTTTTTGAAAAAAATTATTTTAGGTACATACTGTGCTGTAACTTTTTGATGAATTTCTTTTTGCTATATCTAGACAGTATGAATGGATGTAATATTCTAATTATATGCTCTTTTTTTCTAATTAGGATGAGCAGTTGGGCTTTGTTGTTTTGTTCAAGCAATTAAAAATGGAATTGATATCTTCTTTTTTCTTTGATTACAGCGTGTATATGCAATGGGGGATGTTTATCCAAAATTTGTGAAACTTTCAAAAGGAGAATACAGTCTACAACTGTTTATAAGGTTTGGCTCTGTTCTATTGAAGGAACTAACAAAATCTTTATTTTCTTTTTATAATTTGAATATTGTGTAAGTAGTATTGACTGTTCATTTTGAGCAACTAAAAAAAAGGGCTGCCCAGTGTATGAGGCTCCCGTATAGTGGGGTCTAGGGAGGGTAAGATGTACGCAGCCTTACCTTTATTTTGAAGAGGCTGTTTCCGTGACTTAGAACCCGCGTCCTCTAGGACACTACCAGTAAGCCTATACCGTTGAGCCAAGCCACGCTTTTTGAGTAACTCTAGATAATTAAAATAACATTAATTATATATATATATATAAAATGGTTGAATTGTGTTTTATTATTACTTATAATGGTGGACCGTGGCTGTATACTGCTAAATAGTCTGGCATACCTAAACATGTACTCTTATGGATGTATTCTGTGTTTTAGCATTCTTTTTAGTATACTAATTGGTTCTTGTTGAGGACACATTAGTTACTTGACTACCAACAGTTTAGGAAAGGTGAATCTATTCATTTACTGATAGAAAATGGGTAAATTGTTTCATGTTCATGGAATGGTTAGAGTTGGTTAGTCTTTATCTCATTTTTTATAACAAAGCTTGATACTAACAGGTGGATGAGCAATGCAGTTGTCTTTTTTTTTTTTTTTTTTTCAGCAGTCCACCAAATATCAGTGCTTATAATTGCGAAAATACCAAGTAGAGGAAGGTTTCTCATCTGGGTTTCCATCTATGTTTATTATTTCTAAATGTGCCAAATAATATTGAAAGAAAAGATTTTGACCATAAAATTGCTGTCAGACCTGACGTTTTCTTGTCAACTGTTGAAGTTCGAGAAATTCCTGTAGAGTTGTTCGTACAACAAAGGGGAGCTAAAAAGTTACGGATGAAAGGGAAATTGTGCAACATCCTATGGATGTATAAAATCACATAGTATGATTTCTCATGGCCTCAAGATATCGTGTAAACATTTGTGTGGGGTTTTTTTTTTTTTTTTTTTAACGTTAACCATTGACAAGGAAATGTCATGTCTTTGGTCAGCCATACGGTCAGAATCCCTTAGAAGGATTTGAAATTGCAAATGCATCTAGTCCTTTTTGTGTTTTGCCACTATTCTTAATGCATTAGACATTTTCCTCATACAAGGTTTGTATTGTTTTGAACTCCTCATACTTGGACATGGTCTAGAAGTGTTAGATGGGAAAATTCTTTCCACATTTGTATCTTGTCTTAGGTATGGAGTTGTATGTTTACTCCACACATTTGGGCATTATTGAACTCAACTTTGACAACCATGTCCCCAAGGGATGTCACCTAACAACATGAACAAGATGAAGGGATGGAAAGTTGTCTCTGTTTTTAAGGCGTGTTTGGGTACCATCTTAGGCCTAGGAATCCTCTATAGAGGATTCCTTCGTCTCCCTTGGAGCCAAGTTAGCCTCAATGAAGATTATGAGGGGAGGAATCGTTGCGTTCCATGTTTGGAAAAATCCTAGGAATCCCACCATCTACACTTTATGCCATTCAATGGTTCTATGTTTGTCACAAAATTTTCACAATGCATGATGAATCAAGACGTAAACTTTCAACCCTAGCCATTTTTGGCTTTCCAGTTATAATGAACGGTTCAGATTGTGCAAATGTCACCCTCAACCACATGAATAAAAAATTTAAGTTTGTAGGGTCTGGACTTTTTCATAAATATATTAAAAACGATGATGAATATACTGCTGAAAATTGACTCCCTGATCGTTTTTGGCCTTCTGGAGATGATGAATGGTTCGGATTATTATTTAAGGCCATAAGAAAAAAAAAAGGAAAAAAACGGATTGCTAGAAAAACTTTTATTTTTGGTAGATCAACAGTCTAGAGCTTTTTTTTTTCTTTTCATTTTTTTCATGATCAATGATTAATTAAGCTACCAAATTTGGTCCCCTAGATGTTTTTGGCCTTCTAAAGAGGATGAATGGTTCAAATTGTACAAAAGGGCCTGTAAAAGACCATAAATGGTCATTTATTGATTTTTTTTTTGCAAATATCTTAGAAGCCTTGATGAATGAATGATTGATATTTTATATCCTAGGTGTTTCGAGCTTTTTGAACATGATGAATGATTTAGGTCTTTATTGAGGGTCCCAAAAGAAACAAAAATAAATAAATAAATAAATAATAAAATAAAAATAAAAATAATAAAACAAAATAAAATTGAACCATAGTCCACACTTTTGCTGGAGCAAGGAAAGTCTGTGTAACGACACACCCCACACGCATACTTGATATTGTCCGCTTTGGCCCATGGGCCTTACGGTTTTGCTTCTAGTGGGTCTTAACCCATCAAAAGGCCTTATGCAAAGTAAGGGTGTAAGCTCTATGTATAATTTCAATTATTTTCCTCTCTATAGTTGATGTAGGACTCCAAGATGTCACAGTCTGGGTCTAATTGGGGGCCTTCGGGGAGAGAGGATTCCTTTATTTGAGGGGTTTTGGAATTGTAGCTTTCTCCTTTCTCTAACGAAATCCATGCTACAACCTACCAAATCCATTCTACAACCAAACATAGGTTTTCCTCGATAGCAAGGAAAACCACGAGGAATCCTCATTGGGGTTGCTATCCAAATGTGCCCTCATAGGGAGAGCTCAAAGGAAGGCAGAAGGGCACACCAAGTTTATAGAGTGGTGTAGCAATGCACATCTCCCGCATGGGAACATATGCACAACACCCTTTGTGGGAGAATTTAGGGCACCAAGGCACAACATGGCCTCCAAGACTCGAACAGTGAACCTCCTGTTACGATACTACATTGTCAACCACTTACTCTAAAAGCTTAAGCTGGTAGAGAATAGCATAGCAATTTGTATCAAAAGGCGCAACAAATGGTTGTGTTTTGTTTGCCAATGGTGGAAAAAGCACTAGTCATCATGTAGTGCTTGAGAGCGTGACAAATGTAGCCTTAATTTAGAAATAGGAATGCCATGGTTGTCTCCTGAGGAGATGGAAGTGAGAGTAAGTCAAAGGAGAAATCAAGGAAGCAAAGGAATCTCGTAGCTATCTACATGCATGGAACCATATTCTGTATGGAAGTAGTAAAGAAAAAAAAAAGAGTCATTACCTAGTGTGGGTCCCACCAAAGTAAGGTCTAAACAAGAGATAGACCCAACTTTTGAAAATTTGGCGCAAAGTGGTTACTTGTACGTCTCAAACCTGTGTTCTCACGCATGGCAACAGATACTTTTACCATTGCACTAATGAAAAGACCCTAAAAAGAGCAACCTGGAAAAAAGAAAAAGAAGACGAAAGGAACTACTAAGGAACCAAACTTTGTGCTATAATTCTAGAACTGTGCATTTGAAATGGGTACATAGATCCACTTGTGCAAGTGGCTTTTGAGGTTCCCTGCATGCGAGCGTGATCAAGTTGGTCTGGATAAGTTGTTAAATGTGGGGAGGGAAAGCAAGGAAGCAATTATTGGAGGAAAAAGGAGTAAGAAACAAAGGATGGAGGAGAGAAAAGAGAGTAACACAGGTGAAGGTGGGGTTTGTACTATAGTTACCTAATTCGGTAGAGATGCCCCCCGAATTTCGCACAGCACGAATTGCACAATTCATTGTTCGTTTCGGTCAATTCGGAGTTTTATAAATGTTTTGAGTTCGCTGCAATCTGTTTGAGGTGAAAAGAGAAGAAGAGTTGCATTTAAAATGCTACAGTTGGTGGTACCCTTTGGAAAGGGAAGGTACAGAGCATGATGCTATAGTCGGTCACAGTACCCTTTGGTTTCTTATGCTGTACCCGTTGATTACTCAGTTCCTTACATGCACTGTACCATCTTCTTTGCATTGTACCACCTTTCATTTGTCATGTCTCTCCCTTGACTTGACTAAAGTGGAGGTGCTCTGTGGCCTATCAAGCATAAAGCTAAGATCTAATAAAATGTGTCTTCCTCGTTTATGGGATGGGCCCACCAAAAGTTAGCCACGTAGAAAATATATATGTAAATATCCTAATACTAAGAATTAATGTGAAGTAGATGTTGTGGAACCCAAATATTATAGTTTGTGCTACTTCATTAAATTATTAACTAGATATAAGTATCACTGCGAATTTAGAATTAGAGCCCATTTATAAATTTGAATCAGTAAAAATAAGCCTTTCACAAGTGGCCAAAATTCACAAAAATCTGACTTTTTGTTACTAATAAATTACTTAAATGTAAAAAACATAATTTGACGAAATTATTCTTGCGCAATTTAATCATGTGAACAACAATGACCAATTTTGTGGTGAATTTTGCTCTGATTAAACTAAAACTTCATAATGTATGTGAGATGATGTGTGGTTTTGATCTCATAAATAAGCCCTAATGGTAATCTCAATATAAAAAAGACATTTTGATGAAAATCAAAGAGGGGCCTCTTGTAAAGTATTTCGAATTAGTACATCAAACTCATCGAACTTGAATTGCGAATCAAACAAATTGAAAAGCGAATGAAGTAAACCTACTCTACCAAATTTTCCAATTGAGGTAAATTTCGAATCCCAAACTACGAACTTGAATGCAAATTAGACGAATTGAGAATCAGGTAACTATGGTTTTTACCTATGATGTAGGCCAGACCATGGGTTGGCCAACCCATTAGGCCCCAACCCATAGGTCCAATTGGACATCTAGTTATTTAGGAATATTAAAAGTAGTTTGATTGTATTAGGATTAATATAGGAGACTCACTAATATTAATCCTAATACAATCAAACTACTTTTAATATTCCTAAATAACTAGATATCCAGTTGAACTTGTGGGCTGGCCTTGATTGGTTGGCCGATCAATGGTCTTGCCTGCATCAACCTATTATATCTTATTTGAATTTTTTAAAATATAACAAACAGATTACCATGATATAGAAAATCACAAGTAAACCTAGGGCGTAAAACAGTTCCCCAAATATCTGAGTATCCAAAAGAGAGACTAATTGAAAAAATCTGGGTGTCATTCCATTATTTGAATCTATCTTTAATTACTTTCCAGATTGGCTCCATTGCATAGAGCTGAATAAAATTTGAGTCCAGTTTTCAGTCCATGAATTTCATACCCTAGAACTTGAATACCTTATGCCATAACCAGTTTTGCATACATGGTGTAGAGTATAAGTATATTATAACTGATTGACCCCTGATTAAGGTGGCTTGGATCTGGGCACTTTGTTTGAGTTCGGGTTTTAGTCCTTTGTAGAAACTTGGGTTTGGGTACGTGGACTTTGACCTGTAATGTATCCAGGTTTGTATCCCTGTAATTTGGGCTGGGGTCCAGGTACAATATGGACCTGATCCATTTTCATCCATTGAATAAAGCCCCAATGTTTACAGAAGCTACAAGTAGACATATAGAGACAATTGTGCACGCCTCCAGTCGGCACATAGATGTTGATCATGCCCAGCTTATTGGGAACTCGAAAGCCTATTTTGTACAAGTGTCTTAGTGAGAAGGTGAAGGCCAGCTTATTGATGATCCAATATGTCATATACTGAACTGATGCAATTAGCATATACCTTTTCCCTAATGAAATAGAGATTAGTTTTGGTGAACCAACTCATATTGCTCATATCTTCTGGAGAAATTGTGAAGAAATGGTTAGAATGTAGATTTGAGAGTTGCACTTGATCATTCAAGATACCAATTATCTGTGAGTTGAAAGTAGAAGGTTGATGTGTTTTGATGCAGATCATGTAGATATACAACTGGTTGTACAAGGAAAGAGATGACAAGAGAAATTGTAACTTCATTTGTGTTGGTAGTGGAAATTTACAGGCTATGCTGTGAGGGAAGTTAATGGTTCTATGAGAACAATAGCTTTTGTTACAAAACCTTTTATTAATGGTGAGACATATATTGTCAATTTGGAGAAATTCACTAATAGAGGAAAAGATTGTCGAGAAGCAACAAATATGAGCTATGAATGAAATAAGAGGAGATCATTTTTCGAGTGATTTGAATTGCATTAACAACCTAAGGGTTCTTTCCCTGTCACACAGATGAGTAAGAGATGTAAGGTATGATCTATCAATTTTTGTGATTTATGTTAGATGTCATCCACCTCTATCTGAATAAGAGTGTATCTACTGCTTCAGTAGCCTACTTGAAATGAGCCAGGCTATGATTTACTCACTTATGAATTCCCTGCAACAAATAGGTATATTTGTTGCTGAGTGGTGGTTACATTGTGAGAATTTGCAACTATAGTTCATAAGAATGACATTGAAACAGACTTTTCTCCAAACGGTAGTATATTCAGGAATAAATGTCCTCGATTATTCTAAGAGTTGTTTGAGGAAATGAAATCCTGAATTGCAAATCCTTTGAATGTTTTCCACGTGGGATCTTAAAGACCAAACCAAATGCTTCAGATGAGTGCCATGATGCAACTAAATAACTTGCAAGAATGTGATGCGGGCTAGGCTAATGGGTCCTATTTGAAGGTTTATGCCCGCAGGCCCAAGTCCAAAGCCTAGTAGTGAAGATTGACTTTATTAATAGTATTTGCTTTCTTAAGTTTTAGAAATTGGATTTATATTTAAATTAGGACTTCTTATTTGGATTGAACTAGTTTGTTTCTTTATTTGGAGAGTAGTTTAGTTATTAATATAGGCGTAATCCCTTCTCATGGGATAGATTACATTATTTTGAATAAGATTTTAGTTTCTTCTCCCTGTGGGTTGAATTCATGTCTTTGGTGAGGGACTTGGACGGTTATCCCTAAGCTTTTGGCTTGGAGAATAGCCCGTTGGCTATTTTTCTTCTCCGTACTGCGCCAATTGATATCGGAGAGGAAATTCGATCTTAGATCGCTACTCTGATCGCCGATCCGAGGTAACGTGGGTATCCAATCACGTTACTTTTGTTTTTTTGTTTTTTTCTGGCAATCCATCGTTCATCATATTCCATCATTCACCATCCCCTAATCATCGTCGACATTCATCATTCTCATCCTCTACAGCCCCCCTACATTACTTTTAAACCCCATCCACAACCCATCACCGAACCTAGAGACCCATCTTCTATCCACTGAAAACATCCCAGGCCAATCCTTGCCTACCATAACCCACTTCTGATCCATCCTAGCCCATCGTAACCCAGTACCAACCTTGGTAGCCCTAGCTGCATGCCATCCAACCCCCATTCAACTTCCATAAACAGCCGAAACCCTTAAACCCTTCCACCACAGCCTCAAGACCATCCCCATCCCTCTACCGAACCCTACCACATTCATTCGAAACCCATTCCCACTCTAAGACTCTTCCCCTTTTTCTCTAAAAGCCTAATCACACCCTACCCTTAACCGCCACTTCCCTTAACCCCATTGCACCCTATCCAAATCCATCATGAACCACCAACATCATCCCCACGCACTACCCAAAACCCCAGCCTCCCACATCGACCCATCCCAAACCCAAAATCCCTTCATCGAATCCCCTCTTTGACCCCAACCAAACTGCCATAGCCCCAACCCAACTGCAATTGGAAACTCCAAACCCTAACCCTCACCCGAAACCTTCAAACCCATCCCCACCCAAACCAGAAAACTAAAAATAAAAAATAAAAGAAAAGAAAGAAGATAAAGGAGAACAGAGAAGAAGCGGAAAGATGTACCATATGCGTTCTTGCCATCACCCCTTCATCGGCATCTTCCCGCTGCTCCAACTCTCCTTTCTCTTTCCTGACGAAGCCAGCGTCCAGTGGAGTTGAAAAGGAAAGCCCTTTTCTTTCCTTCTTTTCTTTAGGGACTATCTCAGGCCCACGAACTCCATCTTGATGTTTACAGGTGCATGGACATCAAGGTCTTCACTGATTGGATTAAAACACTTGAGGATTATTTTGAGTGGTACAATATGGATGAAGACAAGCGTGTTCCCTTTGTAAAGATTGAGTTGAAAGGTACATCACGCATTTGGTGCAAAGCATAGATGAAAGGAATGCCAATCATGGGAGACACCCTATTAACATATGGAATGACATGACAAAAAAACTTGAAGATAAGTACCTACCAATTGACTACATTGATTCCCTCTTTGATTAGTTAGTTGATTGTAGGCAAGGGAACTCCACTATGGACGATTTCACAGAATGGTTCTATGATCTTATGGTACGATGCAAAGTATTTGAACAGGACTGCCAGGCCATTACCAGGTACAAGAAAGGACTTCGTCAAGATATTCAAAGAGAATTGACTACCCTTAATTTCCATAGCATTGAGGAAGTCCATTGTATGGCCCTTTGCGTCAAAAATAAGTTGCTGTATTCCTACTAAACGGCGTTTTGGAAAACCTCTTTAGAGAAGGAACTCCGATACAACTTATCAGTGGATTACTCCTTTACAAAACTTCAATTGGCAAGCTCCACAGTAAAATTTTAATAGGCAAGCACCACCTCAAAATTAGGCATGATCCCCTCCAAACAATGCAAATAAAGGAAAGAATGCCAACTCTTCCTAGCCAAAGTAAGACATCACTTGCTTTCGATGCAAAGGCAAAGGACATTATGCTTTGGAATGCCCAGGTATAAAAAACCTTCATTACACACAAAATGTGGAAAAAGACTATGAATCGGAGCTTGTTGATGAAAACTATAATGTTGAAACTCCATATGACAATCTTGAACCTCAGCCTGAGCAAGAAGATCATTCTTTCTATCAAGGTGACACATCAAGTCGAACTATATTTATTCGTCACGTCTTTGTCACTATTGAACAAGAAGCAGAAGATTGGAGGTGAACCACCATATTTCGCACTACAGCAACATGCTGTGACAAACTGTGCAATTTGCTCATTGCTGGTGGAAGCAAGATGATTGTGGTATCTCAAGAAATAATTGATAAGCTGAAGCTTCTAACAGAAAAACATCCGAAGCCGTACAAAGTCTTTTGGGGGAATGACACAGCAATATCGGTAGTAAAACGGTGCCCGGTAACATTTAAGATTCGTGGTCATAAAGATTCTATTTCGTGTGACATTATTCCATGAATATTACTCATATTTTATTAGGAAGAGCTTGGTTCTTTGGTAGCAAGGTACAAAGTGACAGAGAAGATAATACTCAAGTATCAGGGTAGAAACGTTATGCTTCTCCCACTTAAGCTACCAACTGCTTTAGAAAAGTGAACCTCTTCCACCTCGGCAAAGAAATTGCCACAAAAGTCACATTCTTGCATTTTTTCTATGCACAAATTTGAATCAGAAAGCTAGGAAAAGGAATTGTTTATGCTCTTATTCCAAAGAATTCAAGGAGGCAAATGAAAAGAAATAGGTTTTTACACCACCAGAGATCAAGCCCTTGCTTCATGATTTTAAGGACTATATTCCAGCAGAGCTTCCTAAAAAGCTGCCACCCATGAGGGACATTTAGCATGCTATTGATTTTGTCCCCATGATGCAGCCCAAGGGTTAGGGCTTGCATGGAGGTGTCTAAGCATGTGTCAAGGACACTTCGAATCGTCATGATGACTTCAACACACACACACACGAGGGCACGCCTTTCTGGGAAAACTCAATTCTATTAATCAACCAAATTTGAGAATCTCTTTTTTACAATGCCATATATATAGTAAAAGCAAACTTAATTTGTAAGAAAACCCTACGCTAGTAATGGAAACTTTTCTAATAACAAGTTAATTAGAAATCTACTAATAATAATTCCACTCTAATTTGAAGAGAGACTGCTGGGGCTCCGATTGCATCATCCCAGTTCCTCCCTCCCTAATTTACCTAGTTATTGTATGAGCCCTACTAAGCATGTAGAATTGCAAAGACAGGTTGAAGACTTACTCCAGAAGGGTTATATCTACGAAAGCATGAATGCTTACATAGTTCCAGTTCTCTTCACACCAAAGAAAGATGGTTCATGGTGAATGTGTATCGATAGCCGAGCAATCAACAAAATCACAATCAAATATTGGTTTCCAATTCCTCGAGTGGATGACATGCTTGATATGATGGTCGGATCATCCATTTTCTCCAAGATTGATCTCAGGAGTGGATATCATCAAGTTCATGTTCGGCCAGGGGATGAATGGAAGGTTGGATTTAAACCGAAAGATGGGTTATACAAATGGTTGGTTATGTTGTTTGGTTTATCCAATGCTCCCAGCAGGCAAATTTGTTGTGGTATATTTTGCTGACATTTTGATCTTTAGCAAATCCAAAAAATCTCATCTCGACCATTTGAGGTATGTCATGTGTGCACTTTGAAAAGAAAAATTTTACATTAATTTGAAGAAGTGTACATTTTTGAGTTCCAAAGTTATATTTTTAGGCTTTATTGTATCAGTCCAAAGAGTAAAAGTTGATAAAGAAAAAATCAAAGCAATCATTGATTGGCCTTTCTTAAAACTATTCATGAAGTACGGAGCTTTCATGAATTAGCCACTTTTTATAGGAGGCTTATTGGTAATTTCAGTACCATCATACTCCTATAACTGATTGCATGAAAAAAGGGAATTTCACTTGGACAAAAGCCGCATTCCGGGCATTTGAACAGATTTAGCAGAAAATAATTGAAGCACTTGTTTTAAAACTCCCCGACTTTGAGGAAGTCTTCAAAGTTGTGATGCTTCATAGTTAGGTATTAGTGGAGTTTTGAGTCAGGACGGTCATCCAATTGCTTACTTTAGTGATAAATTGAATGATTCTCGCAAAAAGTACTCACCATATGATCTAAAATATTGTGTAGTTATCTAAGCTCTATGTTATTGGCGCCATTATTTGATCGGAAAAGAGTTTGTCTTATATTCTGACCATGAAGCTTTGCAACACTTAAATTCTCATCAGAAGATGAGCACCAATTGTGTCAAATGGAGTGCATATATATAGGAGTTCACATTTGTTCTGCGCCATAAATCTGGAATGGAAAATAAAGTGGCCGATGCATAAAGTTGTCGATCTCACATTCTCAACTATTTCCGTTACATTTCTAGGCTTTGAAGAAATACGCAGAGAATATGCAGCTGATCATGACTTTGGTCAAATTTACACAGATCTTCTAAATGGTGAGTTTTTTGAACATCCATAGTTTTCTATTCGTGATGGTTATCTATTTCGTGGAAATCAATTATGTTTGTTAGCTACATCTATTTGAGAGTTTGTCCTACGTGAATTTCATGGTGGCGGATGTAGTGGATATCTCAGACGAGATAAAACATTGGCTCTTTTGGAAGATCATTTCTTTTGGCCCGCTTGAAAACAGATATTGCTAGAATTTGTGAATTATGTAGAGTATGCCAGTTTGCAAATGGGCAACGGAAGAACTCTGGTTTATGTTAGCCCTTTTCTATTCCACATGAGCCATGGTAAGATTTAAGCATGGATTTTGTCTTGGGTTTACCCAAAACAGCAAGGAAGGTAGATTTGATAGTTGTTGTTGTTGATCGCTTTTCAAAGATGACACATTTTATCCCCTGTTCTCACACATTAGATGCAAACAAAATTGCTATTTTTTTCTTTAAAGAGGTTCTTCGTCTGCATGGTCTTCCCAAGTCAATTATGTCCAATAGAGATACAAAATTCATGAGTTTCTTCTCGAAGATGTTACGGCAGATGATGCATCCAAAGCGCTAATATTCTAGTGCATACGATCCCCAACCTGATGGCCGAACAGAGGTTGTCAATAGGAGTATGGAAAATCTTCTTCGATGTCTTATCAGAGATCATATTGCTTCATGGGATCTTATTTTACTTATGGCGGAGTTTGCTTACAATAATTCCATCAACAGAATTATCAAAAGATCGCCATTTGAAGTTGTTACTGATGTCAAGCCACATCTTCCTATTAACAAAAGCCCATTACCAGTTGAAGCTAGGTCCATTTAGGAAGCTGAACAATTTGCACAACACATGAAACAAGTTCATGCTGAAGTTTGCCAACAGATTGCTAAAAGTATAGAGACTTACAAGCAGAATGCGGTTTCTCGGCGATGCCATGTTGAATTTGATGAAGGAGACAGGCATGGTTCGTTTGAAGCCAGAACGATTTCCAGTAGGAAAATATATAAGTTGCACCCAAGAAGTGAAGGACCATTGAAGATTCTGAAAAAATCAGCTCCATTACTTATGTTCTAGACCTTCCTTCAGACATGAATATTAGCTCCACATTTAATATTAAAAGATTTAACAATTTATCATAGACATACGAAGAGGAATCTTTTGAAGAACAAGTTCTTTAGCTTCCCATCAATCAATCTCCTCTAAAAGAAATTGAAGATGTTTTTGATTATTAGCTTGTTTCTATGAAGAATGGTGGATTGCACAAGTTCTTGGTCAAGTGAAAAGTAAAACCATTCTCCAAAGCTACATGGATTATGGCTACTAACTTTCAGCGACTCAATCCGGATCTATATGAGAAATACCTAGGTGACAACTTACCGGAGTCTAGTTTTTCCATGCCGGACATAGCTAATGCAGGCCAAGCTAATGGGCCCCATTTGAAAGTTTATGCTTGCAAGTCCAAGTCCAAAGCCTAGTAGTAAAGATTGATTTTATTAATAGTAGTTACTTTCTTAAGTTTTAGAAATTGGCTTTATATTTAAATAGGACTTCTTATTTGGATTTAACTAGTTTGTTTCTTTATTTGGAAAGTAGTTTAGTTATAAATATAGCTGTAATCCCTTCTCATGGGATAGACTATATTAATTTGAAGAAGATTTCAGTTTTCTTTTACCTGTGGGTTGAATTTTTGTCTTCAGTGTGAGACTTAGACAGTTATCCCTAAGCCTTTGGCTTGTAGAATAGCACGTTGGCTTTTCTTCTTCCCCGTGTTGCGCCAAAATGCCATGAATATTGAAAACCAACAAGTGGTTGATGAGCTTTTTAAGTACTCTTTAAGTCATCTATGGTGCAGCCCTCAAACCCATCCAATGAGATCCTCCAATGTCCCATTTGATATTCGGTAAGTAAGCTAGTAATGTGAAAATTTCTTGTGTAGGATTTTGATATTTAGTTGCGACCATCTTGGGTTGTAAGTATGGATCGAAATAGCAGCCGCTATATTAAATTGAATTTAGTGCCAGCATCTTCTGTAGAGGCCGCTACTCTGCTATAGCAACTATGGGGCCGCTACGGAGTGTGATTGACAAGTCTTTTTCAAAAAATTTTGAAATACATAGTAAAGTTTATTTCTGTACTTCTTCACTATAAACAACATTTTTATGCAACTCTTGTATCCTTCAATGCCTGAAAGGACACCAAAACAAAGATTATCTCACTAAATTGAAGTTGCTGTAGAGAGCTCCTCTCGAGGGATCTACTTTAGGTAGTGTCTTGGTAGACACCCCAAAAGAGAGCCTCTGTCAGGGTCCTACTCATAGGGTGACTATGGTCAAACTTAATATAGATACAAGTTCCTATGATGCCTTCTTTGCATTATAGGATCCTTATGCCCACCAATATCAAATTCAAAGTAGGCATATGCAATATGGTAGTGGCACTACAAATGAGAACAAAGATGGGGATGAGGACAACAACGTCATATACCCTAGTCAATTCTCTTTGGTATTAGGGCCAACAAATTGAGGTCCTTTACCAACTCTATATGTGGGTTTTTTTTTTTGTTTTTTTTGTTTTTTTTATGCAGTTATAATTATTATGTCATTCCACATTTATTTATTGGTTGTTGATTGTTGAGTATTGTGTGTTGACTATTCACTATTTAGTGTCTACTATTGCACTCCCAAGTTTCAAAATGTGTTGAGTCTTGACTTCAAGTTTAATACATTGTTTATTTTGATGATATTCTTCATCACATAGTTTTTTTTAAAAGCCTTTCATTAGTTTCTAAGCATAACTACGCAATATAAATACATGTGAAAAAAATGATCATTACTATTATTTTCTATTAATACAGCGGTAAAGGACCTCATGCAATGAGAGGACTACTACGCCCTCTTATCTTAGTTACTTTTGTAAGAAAAATACGTATTCTATCATTTCCTAATATTTTGGATTTTTTAAAAAATTTTCAGATTTTTTTAATGATTTTTTCAAATTACATTGCTACACAGCTATGTAGCGCTGCCAAAATGTTACGTAGCACCGCTACCGCTACGTGGCATTTTGGTGCTACTGTTATTTTCATCCTTGCACTTGTGACGCAACTTGGTGTAAATTTTTGGTGTGGACAATGGTAAGGCTTGTTACATTCTTACTTGCAATTTTTGGGGTGATTACTCAAGATTTTGAAATTCATGGGAAAGAATCAAAAGACTGAAGTCTAATCAACACTTAGAAAATGCTCATCGTTTTTTAAATCTGTACTAGTTTGTGTTTTTTGTTTAGGTTTTATTTCCTTTTGCAGAGATTATTGCATGTGATTGATTCTGATTATACTGCATTCATGTTGACTGGATTTTGGCTGTTATATTAATGTATTAGATAGTTGAGGTTCTTACTTCAAACTATGGAAGTACTAAGCATGACAAATAGAAAAGGCCCTAAGCATGCCAAACCCAAATATAGGAGAGAAAGAGGAAGGCAATGATATGATAATAGTGGTACTTTTGATGGCATTCAAAGTTTTAAGCATCTAGTTAACATGCGGCTAGTGAATAGACCACAAACATATCATTGGAAATATTTTCACGTTGTGATTTTATTGTTTTAACCATGTTATTTTGCAGACATGAAAATGTACAGTACTTGGATAAATTGAAGCAGCTTGTCTTGTTTATTGAAAGGAAGCTGGATGAAAAGGTAAAATTTTTAAAAATGTGATGCCATTAATAGGATGCGATTTTCCAATTTGAGGTATTATTGTTGTTCTTTGAAAGAAATTTTGGACTAATTTACCAACAGATGCATAGTATGTAGTTCCAGAGTTAGTGCCTGCACTCGATCCTTTTATCTTTCCATCATTAATTTGCCTTATGGAAGAATTATTAACATGAAAATCTGCACGATACAATTTCTTCAGTGATTCAATATTTAAGTTGCATCTTTTGCCTATATGTTACTTTGTTCATCACTGACTTGATTGTGTGCGTATTGCATCCACATTCTTTTCTTAACTCTATGACATCTATATACCTGAACCTCCCACTTATGTGGCAGACCACCGATTGATGGGTTAAGGTTAGGATGATGATGATAAGATAAATGAACCCAATGCATATTCCTGTTTCTGCTGGGCTTTTCTGAAGTACAGGCTTTTGATTGCTAGCTCAACATTTACTTGCTTATTAATAACTACCACATCATCTGTGGGCAACATACACCATGCTACTGCATACTAATTATGATGTATACTTTAAAAATGGACGTAACGCACCAATGAAGACAATTCTCTAATAACAGTAGAGAAGATGGGTATTAGGTTGAGGAATTTGGATCCATTTAAAACCCATAGATGTCATACAGTTGACCAAATGCACAAAATGAGAATGACCTTAGACTAGAAAGGTATTGGTAAAATTATCTCATTTGTTTTTCCCATCTTCTTTTGTTATGGGGTGTACGGATGATTGTCAAGTGTTTGATTATATTTTGCAAGAAATAATTAATTCCGTCTTTCATGTACCCACTATAAGCACATACTTATGTCTTAATGTCATGTGTAAGAGTAATTAATTCTGTCTTTGTATCCACTATAAGCACATACATGTCTTAACAGCATGTGTAAGTTTATAGTCTTATTGAAATGCTGAGACAATATATGAGTTCCCATTCTGTATCATTTAGTTTTCTACATTCTTTTCAGCAATGTGGTCTTATAGTTGTGAATGCAGGCCATTAATACTTTCAGAAATACTTTTTTGATTCAGGAATCAATTCGGTTGAACTTTTTCTCTCAACCAGATGGTCCTATTATTGGTAATGGTGGCTTTCAATCCTCAACTTTAATCCCTGGGTATGATTTAATTCTTGAGTGGCTTGTGGTTTTCCTCAACTGAAATTCCTGTGTAGCAGTGTTCTAGGTTTTGGCCGTGTGGTGCTAAACCCATTTGGTGGTTGCATTGACATATTCATTGATGGGTCCAATGTTCAGGCCAGTAGGAACTTTAAATTCACAAATATTTAGAAGAAAATGAGGGGGAAAGAAAAAAAACAAGAGAAAGAGGGATGGAAGAAGATGGCTTAACTAGAGAGGAAAGACAAGAATTGTGGCTTAAATTAGGTCTGACCATCTTTAATTATACGTTTATTAAAATTTATGTTTAGTTAAAAAAAAAAAAAGAAAACCCTAAAGTTTACATTCAGTTACAAAGCATTACCTGTAGTTTTCCAAGTTCAACTGCTATGCCTATTTTTGCTTTATTTCTTATGATGTTGTCAAAGATTACATTGACTGTACGTGCATTTTGCAGAGATATGGAAGCATTTTATGTGGGCCCACCAACCAAAGACAAACTCCCAAAGGTATTTCTTTTCAAGTCTTGTAGTTATCTAATGCTTCCTAATTCTCATTAGCTTGTTCATATGCAGAACTGTTCTGCTGGATCCGTGTTGATTGGAGCAATTTCCTATGGAACACCAGCTCTCGGAACAAAGAAAGGGGGTCAAAATCCAGAAGAGCGCCCTGTATCTTATCCAATTACTTATGTGGTTCCACCAAATAAGGTTTTAATAGCTACTGTTTTTGAACTTTTAGTTTTATTTTCCATGCATGGATCATCTCATAAGCAATCGGGGGATGTGGTGGGAATATCGCACTGTTCTTAGTTTGGTTCTTACCATGAAGTTATATTATCTAATAGAACCTTATGTTCCGAAGTGATATGTATATTTGTTTGAAGGAGCTAGTATAAAGACTTTGAGCGTATATCAGCATAAAGTTACATAATTTCCAAGCCTTATTGTTATGAATCTGGACCTTTTTTTTTTTTTTTGAGGCAAAATTTTTATTATTTTCACTTGTGACAGGTTGATGATGACAAGGGAAAGGATATATCTACCTGCACTAAAAGTGTCTCGCAGCGTTTAGAAGAGGAGGTATTCTTCTATTATATGTCTGAGCATGTCTGCATCATTGTGTATGCGTACAGATGTGGTTATGCATGTTTTCTACTTATGTGTTTGTGCCCGCTGTGTTTATGTTTTTTATTACATCCATCCTTAAGATCCTGTGCATGGCTTAAATTGGTCCAATATGCATCATAAAGGGTAGTATTGATGTCAGAATTCTCCAATACAAAACCCAAGATTGCATGTGCATCAATGATTCATAAATATCCCCAGTGTATCAGGATACAATAAATTTATCAGTTATGTGTCCTTAGATTAAGATTTTAATAAACATGTGATTTAAAACTCATTATTTAAAAAAAAACCCACTTCAATTATACTAATTCTCCATGTCCAAGGTTAGTTGAGGTGAATTGGATTTATGCAAGGAATCACAAAACTGAAGCTCTTGTCACTGGCTTGAACTGTAATTTATGAATTTTAAGGTAAATACCATCCAATGTTCTCATATATAGTGAATGTTAACTCCATAGACGAGAGTCTGAGGAAATTATTTACCATCAGAAGCGGAAAAATGGATGTTCGCTACTGTAACATTACCTTGTGCTACTTTAAACTACCAAATTATATGAAGAGGGATCATGGACCCATAGATCTCTTTATCATTAGGATTTATCCTGTTGTCCTCTTGGAATTTATTTCTATCTTTTGTGACTCAGATCATTATCAAAATAAGTTGGAAAAAGCTCACCTATAAAAAAGGTAGTAATTTTAATAGGGTATGATAACATTGATCCCAGAATCAGTCATTGTAGTGGACGAATGGGAAAGTAATGTCCCTGACAAAAACCTAAAGGATCTAGATCATGGACACTCATTGTTGCTGGGAGAAAAAGGAAAGTGATTATCTATTAATGGTAATTGACATAAGTGCAGCCCTTTGAATTTAAACTTGGATATAATGTCGGGGTAGGGCAAAGACCTAATTGTTGTTTTGGAATATGAGGCAAAGACATCACAGTTTTCTTCTTCTTTGTCGTTCACCTTATTGATAGTAGTCATTGCCTGAACAGGTTCGGGATGCCAAGATAAAACTTCTTTCAAGCCTCAAACAAGGCACTGAAGAGGAATGTTCAGCATGGAAGGAATTTTCTGCTTCTCTGAAGGTAAAGGATTCCTTTTTTCGGTACATAAAGGGTTGCCACTGTTATCAAAGTTAGAAAACACCCAACAGCATGGGATTCAATTTATTTGGTGTAGAGGATTTGCAACATCCAGCAAACTCTTCTAGGCATGCCCATAACAGGACATTGTACTTGCTAGGCAATGTCGAGCATTGGCTGTAATGCATCAGAGTTAACTGGGTCATCTTGTTAGTCCTCAGATCAGGCATAGGCCTCATCTGTGGAAACAAGACTCTACTCCATGCCATGCTGGGCTGGCCCAGATGTGTACAACTATTGTTGTTAATAACGCCGTATTGTTAGAAACCAACAAGATTATGTAGTAGTTTAATTCATGCTTCTACAACTAGCGGGTGTTATAATGCAGTAGTTGCATTTGTCTTTCTACATAAGATTATGCATACTTGCAGGTTTTACTTTAGAATGAAAATCTCCTTTTCAGAAAGAATTTCTAAATATGGATCTTCAGTGAGATTTCCATGCTTTCATTCACCACAACTTAGACAAACGTTCTGTATTGCAGTCAGAATACCCAAAGTACACACCACTGCTAACTAAGATATTGGAGGGTGTGCTTTCCAGAGGTGGTGATGGGGACATGATTAGCCGGAATGAAGAGGTGATTTTTCCTCCTCCAGTTCACTTGATGAATGATTATTTTCTTTTTAATATCAGGTTCCATAGACATCTTTTTTGTTTAAAAATCTTCATGCCCAGAACTGTTAAGTATTGTATGATGTCACGAATAACTACCTAAAAGGAGTAATATCAATGCCTTCTTGAAATTTAAGTCTGCATTTGAATGTATCCCAAACTAAGATAAGATTGAATCTTTCAGTTATGTTCTGCATTTTCTGTAGCATGAAAATTGATATTGTATTAGCTGAAAGAACATTGCCCCTAACACACCACATAATATTGGTAGTCAGTGCTGATAATGACTAGGGCCAAAAAAGGTGGAAGATCAGTTTCCGTGCCAAAATTTCGACTGTCTTGGATTTAAGAGACAAACATGCATATATGAGCTTTTTTTTTTCCTCCTAATTTTCCTCATAAAGCAATTAGAGTTACAGTTCCTCAAAATTTACTCCAAGCTAGGATGCCCAGATACGGACATGGATACGGATACCGGCATGGGGAATGTGGATTCAACACGGCAACTTTTGAAATTTAGGACACGGATATGGGTACGGTATCACTTAAAATACGATACGGACATGGGATACGACACGGATACTAGTACAAATATCACGTTTTAGTAGTATGTGATACATCATATGTGACTAACTACTAGAAGTGGGTCCCTGGAAATCTTAGTCTAAAGTGGGGTGATATGATCAAACTTATAATCCTAAAAAATTATGGCTATCAAAATTAAATTTGAGGGAGAGAGAGAACTTTTAACTTTTCAAAGAGAGGGAAATATAATTTAAATTGAGAAAAGAAGGACATTGAATGACATGACAAAAAAGGCCACTTTCCCATCCAGTAAAAAAATATAAATAAAATGACAGAACTTTAAATATGAGAATGAAAGGTGGAAAACAACCATTGAATATATAGTGAGTTTTGAGTTTTGCAATATTAAAATAAAATAAAGGGAGCTGAATGTATAAATGAAAGTACTCTTTTTAAGTTATAACCAAAGATTTTAGACGAGATTTGTTGTTTAGATCAATTTTGGATGAATTCCTCCAATTTTGCCTTTTTCTTTTCGTAAAATACAAGAAAGCCGTATCCTAAAATTGTAAGCGATATCCCAATCGTATCTTATTGTATTCCATACCCGTATCTATATCGGGCCGTATCGGTATTGTTACCTCAGGTCAAATGAGGTATCCGGGTATCATAGACTCCAAGTGCAGTTTCAGCTTTGGTGGTTGATACTTGATAGTTAAATAACTTGAGGAGCTAAAAACTAAGAAGTATGTTGCAGAAAACTTTTTGAGTGTGATTTCAGCTTTCTTTGAGCTCAATTTAGGGATATCGTAGACCAAGGTTTTTGTTATTGCAGGTTATAAATGCAGCCAATGAGGTAGTTGATAGTATTGACAGAGAGGAGTTGGCAAAGTTTTTTTCAGTGAAGATTGATCCTGAAGATGATGAGGCTGAGGTGCGTTCATCCCTTTCTAATTGTTTTATTGACAAGAATCCTGCAACTCATTTGGAGATAAACTTATCTATCAAATTTTGAATAATCTTCAAAATGTGGACTTTCTTTTGTTTTTATTTACTTCCAATGATGGGATAAAGCTTTGTTGTTGATGATGTTTGTTGCTGCTGCTGCTGCTGTTGGTTTTTTTTTTTTTCCTATTGTTGATGATGGTGATCAACTGCCATCCAATCACCTTCTATAGAAAATTTGATTTTGGTGATCACTGATTTTTGAAGTGAGGTATCAGAGTGCCTTAGTGCAGTCAAACCTATGGTAAATAGTGGGGTGACGCTCATTCATGTGCATTTGATCTGGAAACTTAAGAATTCTAGTTCATAACAGCTTAACCATTGAGCTGCCTGATTTGGGATATCATTCAATGTTATTGTAAAATACCTATGGCCCTTTCTTTCTGTGTGGTTTTGCCAACAGTTTGCTCAGATTTGGGCATTACAACTGATGGGGGCATCAAGTCAAGAAGGAAAGCGCGTAACTTGGCCCCAATTTGGATGGATTATCCTTTTCTGGGGTTAATTCATCTTGGATTACAAGATCCACCGTTGGATCATAGCATCGATGAAGATCCATCGTTGGAGGGTTCCCAAGACATGCAAGTAGAAGGCCCCACCTTGGGATGTGCCAAGGGAGAAGAGTTATTTTAATTTTAATTTTAATAAGGGTCCCAAGTTGTTTTGGTTCAGTTATGTAATAAAAGAGGGGTCCCAATATATGTAGTTTTATTTCATTGCATTTAGAGGAGGGCCCACAACTTAAAGACCACATGGGAATGCGTGCAAGGGGGAACTTGCACACGTTTTCCCATGCGCAAGTTCTCCCCCATTCGGCCACTTTGCTTTTCCTTTTTTGTTTTATTTATTTTATGTCTTTTGTCTTAAATAGAAGTTAGATCTTTAAATCTCAGCCGTTGGTTGATTAGGGCTGAGTTTCCTCTTCTTTTAAGCTGTAACTCCATCTTGGAGCAGACATTATTGATGAATGAAAGAACCCTCTTCTTCCTGAAAGCTTCTCAAGTCTTCTTGATAGATTTCTGGATCTTCCTCGCCCTAGTTGGGGAGTTTGGCGTGAGGCCAAGTAAATCATCTTCTCAAAAGTATTCTTCCTCCCTCTTCTCTTTTGGTAAAGAACAGTCAGCCTTTCAGTCCAAGAAACCTTTCATCTCTTCTTCTAAAACCAGCCCAATCTTGGGGTAAGAAGAGACCTCATCCTAACAGTCCCAGATCTGAATTTTGGACATCATAAGCCTGACAACCAGATCTGAAACCTCAAGAAATACAGTCCAAATAGCCTGTAGATCTGAACCTAAATCAAGTTTGGACAGATCTGAATGTTAATTTGAACCTTAGATCAGTACTGTTAGTAACCAACTGCTGAATTTCCACATTCAGATCTGAATTTACAACTTTTAGATCTGAAATTTGGCTGATTTAAAAATCCCTAGAATGGTTGGTAGTTCTTCTTCTGCAAGATCCATCTCCTGATTTGGGGGGACATATTCGCGGGATCAATTTGCATGTCGGATTACAATAAATCCCAATGCTGAAATTAATTTGCCCTGTGCTGGTGCCTAATTTGCATTGATTTGTGTGTTTAATAATTTGATAATTGATCTCTCTTCTCCTGCATAACATTCATTAGTTTTAGGTCCTGCATCAACAACAAAATAACAAGTCAAGTAAAACAAAGTCCAAGATAATAAAAAGAAACTGAAAGTTACTTTCTGTATGGGTTGATGACGAGCACGGGGAAGAAGATTAGCCAATGGGTTATTCTCCAAGCCAAAAGGCTTATGATAAACTATGTAGGTCTCACACCAAAGACAACAAACTCACTTTGGAGAAGAAAATTAAATCCTATTCAATATTGTAGTCTATCCCATGAGAAGGGATTACATCTATATTTATAACTAAACTATTCTCTAAATAAGAAACAAGTTAATTCAATCCAAATAAGGAGTCCTAATTCAAATATAAATCAATTTTTAAGAAACTTAAGAAAGCTACTACTATTAATAAATTAATCTTCACTGCTGGGCTTTGCACTTGGGCTTACGGGCATATACTTTTGTTGCAAAATTTTACAGGATTGGTCCTTTACATGGACCTCTCAGATCACACTCACACCAATCAAACCAGCACAAGTAAATGAATATAAAAGAAAGAAAGAAAAACAATAATGAAGAGAAAAGAAAATGCTTGAGACGTGAGATGGAAGAGAAGAATAGAGCTTGTATATGTTTTGCATACACCAAGCTTCTCTTTTTATAATGTTCAATTATGGTATTTTTAGAAAGTACAATTGTAATGATCTGTACTGATCTTGACTTATTACAATTAAGAGATAATTTAGCTTAGTCACAAATAGAAAGCTGATCTGTGTAGATTTGAATCTTGGGATACACTTCTTTTCCATTTTGGACTTTGACTAGAAACAAGTGGCCCCACACATTATTCTTTAACAACTTTCAAGCGGGGCCTATCAGTCTGGCTTGTATCATCTCGCCGCCGCTTGGAGAAACTCGACTCTAGTGAGTTATCAGTTTTGTACTTCTCATATAGATCTGGATTGAGCCGTTGAAAGTTGGTAGGTGTAATTGATGTAGCTTCGGATACTAGTTTTCTTTTTTACTTGACCAAGAACTTATGTAATCTGCCATTCTTCGTACAAATAAGTTCATCATCACAAACATCTTCAATTTCTTCTGGAGGAGATTGATTGATGGAAGGCTGGAGAGCTTATTCTTCAAAAGATTTAGCTTCATGATGTCCATGATAAATTATCAAATCTTCAACATTAAATGTGGAGTTGATATTCATGTTTGAAGGAAGGTCTATAACATATGCATTGGAGCTAGTTTTCTTCAAAATCTTGAATGGTCTTGTATTTCTTGGGTGTAGTTTCTTCATGATGTCCATGATAAATTGTAAAATTTTCAGCATTAAATGTGGAGCTGATATTCATGTTTGAAGGAAGGTATAGAATATATGCATTGGAGCTGATTTTCTTTAAAATCTTGAATGGTCCTGCATTTCTTGGGTGTAGCTTCTTATATTTTCATGTAAGAAACCATTCTGGCTTCAAACAAACCATGACCATATCTCCTTCATCAAATTCAACATGGTGTCGCTGCTAATATGTATGCTGCTTGTAAGTCTTAGTGCTTTTGGCAATCTGGTAGTGAACTTCATCATGAACTTGTTTCATGTGTTGTGCAAATTGTTCAGCTTCCTGACTGGACTTGGCTTTAACTTGTAATGGGCTTAAGTAAATAGGAATATGTGGCTTGACACCAGTAACAACTTCAAATGGTGATCTTCCGGTGGTCTGTTGACTTAATTATTATATGCGAATTTCACCATGGGTAAAATAAGATTCCACGAAGCAATATGATCCACAATAAGACATCGAAGAAGATTTCCCAAACTCCTGTTGACAATCTTTGTTTGGCCATTAATTTGCGCATGGTATGCACTGGAATACTGGAGCTTTAGGTGCATCATGTGCCATAAGATCTTTCAAAAGAAACTCATGAATTTTGAGTCTCTATCAGGCACAATTGGTATCAGTCTATCAGAGCCATGGGTACATCTTTAGTGTGTGTGCTCTTGTGTTTGTCTCTTCTTGTGTATCATCTTCAAACGTCTTTGTGCGAAGGGCCATACGATGGACTTCCTCAATGTTGTGGAAATTAATGGTAGTCAACTCTCTTTGAATAACTTGATGAAGTCCTTTCTTGTACCTGGTAATGGCTTGGCGATCTTGCTAGGACATTTTGCATCGCACGATGAGATCATAGAACCGTTCTGTGAAATCATCCACAGTGGAGTTCCCTTGCCTACAATCAACTAATTGATCAAAGATGGAATCAATATAGTCAATTGGTAGGCATTTATTTTCAAGTTTTTCTTTCATTTCATCCCATGCGTTAATAGGGTGTCTCCCATGATTGGCATTTCTTTCATTTATGCTTCGCCACCAAACACGTATTGCACCTTTCAGTTTCATCTTTACAAAGGGAACACGCTTGTCTTCATCCATATTATACCACTCAAAATAATCTTCAAGTGCTGTAATCCAATTAGTGAAGACGTTGACATCCATGTGGTCGTAAAAATCAGGAACATCGACACGCACCTTTTTTCTGATATCATCCCGGTGGCCTTGATAGTCATCATAAGCAGTTTCTTCTATCATGCGTTCCATAAACTGCCGACAAGTTCCTTGAGGTTCACCAACAACAGAGTGCTGTAGTTGTGGTATATCTTCTACTTGCGGGTCTTTTCCTTTGCCATTGTTGGAAGTTCCATGTTTGCCATTAGTTTTGGTGCCTTGTGGGGTTGGAGTTTGATGACGGGCATTAATAATTCTTTCAATCTGATCCACTCTGTCTATCAGTTCCGTGATATAAATATCACAGAGATGGTCGGTAAATTTGGCTCTGAAATTTGTTCTGGTGCGAGTAGACATGGTGCTGGGGTGTTGACGACCTGCTGATCTTGATGACAAAAATTTGTGCTTTGGCTGGGCCCACTTGTACTCTTTTTTTTTTGTTTTAAGAAGAAGTAATTAGGTTGGGACTTAACCTGAGCTGGACCCTAGAAGTTGGGCCGGGCAGTAGTCACTTGTAATAGGCACGTGAGTCCCTCTCAAAATCATTGTAAAGAGGGAAAGGGTTTCGAGAAAAAAAAAAAAACCCTTTGTTACGACCCGAGCCCAGAAATCGGGGGTTAGCGAAAAGCTAAACCAGTGACACACGTACTCCCGTGCACGTGCATCCAAACCCAGTCCAGATGCACACACACAAGGGATCTAACACGTGCGAACTGAGCGTACGCGGAAGCTATACATATCATAGCAAGCAACAAAGGAAAATAGCGGAAGCCAAAACAAATGCGGAACGGAAAAGTCAAAGCTAAATAAAATACATGAAAACCAGATACAAGTCTGGGTACACGACAAAATCAAGATGTCCAAATATACAGAGTACAAAGTCCGAAGTGCAAAATACAAAATCTCAAAACCAAACAACTAGGCCACTGATATGCATGCACGCACTCGGCAGAGGTGATCAGGCCCACTCTGCCAAACTGGAGGGTGTCTCTAAACTTGGCCTTGCAGCCTCCTCGACCGCCGGGGAGCTGGGCAAGGGATCTGTGCCTGCAACACCACAGACAATACAGATGAATACAACGATCCAGCAATATATAAGTAACAGGGATGAAACACTCATAGTATCAAGTAGAATAATGACAGAATATTAAATACAGAGTTCCATCTTCGGATGCTAAGCAAATCGTGCATAGAAGTAAAGCATGATATGCGAATCAAAACATAGAAATACTGAACTAGGTGGCTACTACGTTAATCATATTCTCTCCAATAGAGAGCAGAGCAGAGCAGAGCAGAGCAGAGGAGAACACCACTGACCGGGCCAAGGGTACAAGTGGGTCTCGGTTTCCTGGGTTCCGGGGTCCCAAGACAAAGCGACACTGCAGTGAACAGAGATACAAAGATCTAAGCCAGAGGTAACCCCGTCGGGCATCCTAGGGCTGAGGCTGAGTAGAGCCAGACTAAGACCAATCAAATCAAATCCAAAAGAAGGGAGATTATCCGCTTTGGACTCACCGATGACAAAGACCGGATCTTATCCTCACGTGTTAATCTCTGGGCAGAGCCACCAAGGAATACCCAATAAAATCAGAGATATACAAAGCATAGCCAAAATACAGATCATAGCATATATTAAGTCAAAGCACAGCATAGATCAAAGCATAGTGCAGATCGAAGAGTAAAACAGACATACAGGATGAAAGCAAAATGACTGCGGAATGCATAGACATAGATTGGCAGAACAGAGGGCAAAACTGTAAACAATATGCAATGCATCTCAGCTTAGTACAGAGTCAAGGTTCGTTACAAGCCAGCCCTAATCTAGTTGTTCACTGTCACTAACCGTGCATGTTGATGTAGTTTTAAGTTATTCAATGCACCGTTGCCATCCTAGTGTTGCAATGTAGTCCTCACGTGCACCGAGGTCCCTTAAACCAACACCCATGGGGAGGTGCTTAACAGTGAATCAACGCTCACATGAATAAGTCACAGCCTAACAGACTATTCATGCGGTCCAAAGAATCCATTGGGTCGGTTTACGTGTGTGGTTCCTTGTATATAAGCCCTACAAAGTCACACCATTATCCTAAGTTTTATTTCGGATTTGCCATGCCTTATGGTTTAGCCATGGGTGACCTATGGCTGAGCCGAAGACATCTTACGCACTCGTCGTAACATGCACTACGGCTTAACCGTGGTTCCCTTCAACACAGCTAAACTGGTCATCGTCCACCTCTGATCTGATACCTTTTACGGCTGAGCTACGGTCAGTATACGGCTTAGCCGTAGACCAATCCACGGCTTAGCCGTAGCCACACCGTAGGAATACTGTATCGGGAAAGTTTCGACTGATCAGACATTTAATTCACGGCTTAGTCACGGTTGGGTCACGGCTAGCTTACGGCTCAGCCGTAGGACAATCTACGGCTTAGCCGTAGAACAAAATTCAAATTTCAGGTCTCTGGAAATCAAGCCGTAGAAGTTTACGGCTTAGCCGTACGATACAGAAACAAAATCGGGCTGAATACTGAAGCTGGAATTTGGTACAGAAACGTTCCAAAACAAGCTCAATACATCTCTACATCTTAGAAATTGGCTGTAAAACATTCTACACAAAGAATAAGAATGAATCAAAGCAATCAAACAAAACACCCATATGTGTTAAACAATCCTGTACTTATACTTGCCTCAAAACTCTGTCAATCCACTGAATCAAGCTCCAAATCAACTAAAAATCAAAGCAAATCAAGGAAATAAACCATGCATGAGATGAAGACACAGCAACAGAGAAAGAGAGGTGCAATTGGAGATGAAGAAGAAGGAGTTGCAGAGAACCCACTCACCTCAAGCCACAAAACACAGACAGAGATGAGAGAGAAAGGGGAAGAACCCAATCGAATCAACTCCCACACCAACCAGAGACTGAGAAGAGAAGTGAAAAGAAGAGAGAGAGATGAACGTGGCTCTCCTGGAGCCTCCTTGCATGCACGTTGATGAAAAATTACAGGAAATGAGGACATCTGTAAGATGACTCATATATATAGGTTTTGGAAGTTTAAGTCAAAGTCCGAAGAGTTTAAACTATTTACAGTTCAAGTCACACGAAGGTCCAACTTCTCCAATTGACTCCAAATGGGTCTGACACAGTTATGGAATATAACGAGCTCAACAAAATACACATGCTGACACCAAGATGATGCAAAGATGATGCAAGCAAAGCAAAAGCAAAATTACGAAAAAGGGCTTAGAACTACCTATCTCAGGTCAAAGGTTACTCAACTACCTATCCAAGACCCAAAACCAAGTCCGAAAGAATAAAATAACAGAAAAACACACTAATGAGCCACTAATCCGGCTCAAAGGGGATTGGAGTGTTACACCCTTTGCGTCGACCATTGGCTGGGTTTCGAAAGGAAGGAGAAGGGGAAGGGGGGTTGGTGCTGGCAAAGGTGTGCTAGCAAAGGTGGAGAGGCAAGCATGATGGGGTTGGCCATTCTTGGCAAGGGTGTATATGCTCTCGTCGGTGCAAGGTATGCCTTCTACCTCTTTCTCTTTTCTTTGTCACCCACCCCCCCACCCCCCCCTACCTTTTTTGGGTATGGTTTGGGGATAGGGGAACTGACTTGGAGGTTTTTGGGCTAGGGCTGGTTTGGGGGTGATGTAATTGGTTGGTTGGGTTTGGTGGAACTGGAGTCGTGATGGGTTCAGGGGTTTTGGGGTCCTAGGATTTCGGTGGGGTAGCGATGATCGGAAGGGGATAGAATGGATTCAGGAAGGGTTTAGGTTTGGTGTTGGGTGTTGGTTGGGTTTTGGGATGGGAGATGAAGTTAGGGTGTTGTAGGGGTATGGGTTTGGGGTTGGATTAGGGTTTAGGGAGTTCAGGACAAGGAGAGGGTTGGAGATGGATTGGAGATGAGTTCGATTGATGCAGATGGAGATGATTAGAATGGAACTAATGGAGATGAATGAGGATGACGAGGCATTGGGGTTCGGTTATAATGCAGAGGGGTAATAGATGATGAAGATGATGAATATTAACGATGATGAATGATGATGGGATAATGAATAAAACGAAAATACGGAGATGGGATACCGGGGTTAGCTCGAATCGGTGATGAGAACGGATAGTGATCTGAGATTGGATCTTTTCTTTGATACCAATTGACGTTGTACGGGGAAGAAAAATAGCTAATGTGCTATTCTCTATGCCAAAAGGCCTATGATAAACTGTTTAAGTCTCACACCAAAGTATGAAAATAGCGGCCGCTACGCTACGTAGCGGCCGCGACCGCTACGCTATATTGAAGATAGCGCCGCTATCTTCTGTAGCGGCCGCTACGTCCGCTACGGGACTGCTACGGCCGCTATAGGGCCGCTACGGGACCGCTACGACCGCTACGGGGCCGCTACAGACTGTGAATGATGACCAAAGCACGTAGGATCTCGTTGGATTAAGTTGATGCAGAGAGTTTCTCTCAATTGGAGTGTTTTTATGGAGCTATTAATTATTATGTCATTCCACATTTGTTATATTGACTGTTCACTATTTAGTGTTTACTATTGCACTCTTAAGTTCCAACTTTTAAATCTTGAGTCTTGACTTCAAGTTCAATACATTGTTTATTATGTTGATATTACTTCATCATAGTTTTTTTAATAAGCCTTTCATTAGTTAAGTTAACATAACAACATGAATACATGTAAAAAAAAAAAGATCATTACTATTATTTTCTATTAATATAGCAATATAGGACCTCATTCAATGAGGGGACCGCTACACCCCTTTATCTTAATTACTTTTGCAAGAAAATTATATATTTTATCATTTTCTAATATTTAGGATTTTCTAAAAACTTTTTCAGAATTTTTTGATGATTATTTTAAATCACACCGCTATGCTGCTACGTAGCACCGCTACCGCTATGTAGCGCCCGCTACGTCGCGTTTTGACGGCGAGCCGCTACACCCGCCGCTACCGCTATTTTCATCCTTGCCAAAGACAACTAACTCATTCTGGAGAAGAAAACTGAATCTTATTTAATATTGTAGTCTATCCCATGAGAAGGAGTTACATCTATATTTATAACTAAATTACTCTCTAACTAAGAAAAAAATCTAATTCAATCCAAATAAGGAGTCCTAATTCAATATAAAATCAATTTCTAAGAAACTTAAGAAAGTAGCTACTATTAATAAATTAATCTTCATTGCTAGGCTTTGGACTTAGGCTTGCGGGCATAAACTTTCAAGTGGGGCTCAGCAGTCTGGCCTGCATCAGTTGATAAGATATTTAATAGAGAAAGATATGATTTATTAAATTGGTGTTAAAAATTGTATCAGATAAGAACTTGGGTGGAACAATTATTAAAAGAAGAAGGCGACGTTGATGTTGTGTAAGTTCTGAAACACCACTCGACTGGGTATCAGGACAAGGAAGCTATGACAGAGTACCCTGCAAGAATACTAATCTGGAAAGAATATTATATGTAGACTCCATCTAAGGCTGACAGGAAAATCTGTTTTTGGCGTGCAGCTGTCTATGAATCATAGGGTAAAAATGGTGGCATTTGAAAAATTCAAATTTCAAATCTTTCCATGAGATAACCCACATCATGAGAAATCATCAACAAAAAGCACTCAGGAACAACATCCTCTTTTGGACAGAAGTAAGTGAGGACCATATAGATTAGAATGAAAAATTCATTAGTATATGCAAGATGTTTCTGAATAAATCACATGTTAATGTGAATCATTCTTAACTATCCCGTTCCATTAGAAGGGTGAAATGAAATCAATTTATATATATATATATATCAGCTTTTGGTCATTCAAAATGTTATATTGAGTGGAACTTTTCAGATCAGTTCTTGGTTGCTGGTCATACCGAGTGATTTGGCATATGCCTAGTTTGGGTACTGAGTTTGTTTCTACTCTTCATTAACTCATAATTCACAGTTTCATGGCCTTTTCCCCCAATAGATGATACTGTAGATGACAAATTCTTTTGAAAAAGACTACATCAGTCGAGAAGAAAATTGAAGAAAATACATTGCCTGTGATTTTGTAGAAAATCAAGAAGAAAATGGAGACAATTCGTGACCAGTTAGCTGAGGCATTGTACCAAAAGGGCCTGGCATTAGTAGAGATTGAAACTTCGAAGGTAAGACTGGCTGTCTTCTCATGTTTGTTTCGTTATGTCAAAATTTGTTCTTAATACCTGTTTCGGAGTTCTAGGTAGTATACCCATTACCCACCACACTTTTTACATGTGAACTTCCATCTCTTCTTTAAATTGACATGTCAAGGCATATCTATGCCACATCTGGTGTGATAGCAGAGATCCCATTTGTCTGCTGGGACCTTCTATAATTTAGTTACAGTGCAAGACAGCTGATAAGACCATCTCAAGGCTGTAGAATGTGTTGTTGGCATTTATCTGAAGTTGCAGTCCACAATTATCTGAAGTTGCAGTCCACAATTCTGGGGCAGTGGACCATTAGTTCTGGGACGTCCTGAAAAATCGTGACCTACAAGGGATTGCCTTGTATTTTGTTTATGAGAAGATGGAGGACATAGGATATCAGAAACTTCAGCCAAAACAGCAATTTAAAATGTGCATTTCATTTTTATTCTGTACAAATGGTTACCCCGTAGAGGGGCGGCTTGGCCCAACGATAAAGGCTTACTGGTAGCATCCTGGAGGATGTGGGTTCAAGTTATGGAAACAGCCTCTTCAAAATGAAGGTAAGGCCGCATACATCTTTGGCCTCCCCAGACCCCGCTATGCAGGAGCCTCGTGCATTGGGCCGCCGTTTTTTTCAAATGGTTACCCCGTGTTTGGCATTTGCTCTCATTTGAAAAGGTTACAATTATTATCCCCTACTGGATTATCCTGAAATCAACGGCTGGGACAAGTATTACCTTTGGGCCAATGGTTCTTTATGTAAATTTGTCAGGTTTCGAGCAGGGGATACAAGTTGGATTGATGAAGGCAAGCCCCTTAAAAATATTCCTATTTTGATTCCAGTCTTGTTATTTGCTAGCAGGTTCATATGGAGAAATTACCAATCAGTTCTGCAGAGGGGAGTGCTAAAGATCCTGATGGTACAACAAAGGATGTGCTCAAGTGTGATGACCCGACAGATTTGTTTGAACAGAACTTTAAAGAACTAAGGAAATGGGTGGATGTCCAATCTTCTAAGTTTGCATTGCTCTTGGTTTTGCGCGAGAGACGTTGTGGAAGACTTGGAACAGCATTGAAGGTAAAATCTATACTCTACTAATGCCTGGGATGCATCTTGAGCAAAATATTATTATTGGAAAAAAAAAACTGAAAAAAGGCGATACTGTTAGCATAAAAGCATGATGATCCAAAGTGAAAAATAGAATATTTCTTTGCTTAAAACTCAGGGAAGAGCAATGAAGAATTACGTCTCTACTAACTCCTTTGGATGCTAGTGTGCATGCCACACTGCTTATAGCACGGTACAGCAGTCAACATGTTTGTGACGGGTTGGGCTGTCGATGCAATGCTGTGTTCTCATCAAACATGAATTCAGCCTTCGTTTTTGAGCAGCTTGAGCATAGTATCAATAAGCTTATAATAAAATAGTAAATCTAGAATTATCCCAAGAGTCCACCCCCCAATCAAGAGTCTTTTGTGTTACTTTCATGAGCCAGACTTTTGGCAGGGGCTTGAGAAGTATGGTGAAAGTAAAATTAAGGGACTTCCTTGTTACTGCATGAGTTAATTACATGCCTTCTATCTTTCTTACCATTGTCTCAGCCATCAGGCATGATCTAACTATTCCAAGTATCACCATTAGCATCTCACCTCTGCCCTTCCAATAGGAAAAGTCTGGGGCCCCCATAACTATTGCTAATTATGTTAGAAGGTATAGTAATCATGAATAAAAGCTTTCTAATCTTGGGCTATTACTGTTGCTTCCTTTTATTTGGCATAGGTTCTAAATGACATTATTCAAGATGAGTCAGAGCCCCCTAAAAGGAAGCTGTATGATCTAAAGATCTCTCTCCTTGATGAGATTGGGTGGACCCATGTTGCTTCCTATGAGCGGCGATGGATGCATGTGCGCTTTCCTGCCTGCTTACCTCTTTTTTGAAGCTTTGGCTCATTATCTTATTTTTATTTAAACATGTTCCAACTCTACAGAATTAATGACTACATTAGTATGAACATTATATATTTACCATCACACGGGCTTGGTGTCTGGGATTTCTCAAGCCAGTTTTTAATTTAGATATTCCCTGCAGCATTGAAGAATGCAGCATTGAACGTCTTTCTTTTTTCTTATTCTTTGGTCAGAGGGATTGAATGTGTGAGTGTCTTGAGCCAGGTTACCTAGATCACTGTACCACTCCACCATCCGCAGTCTGGGGCACAAAGATCCAGATCATTGATTCCAATTCATTTTAATATCAAACAATATAAATGATTCTGGATCAGGATTCAATTAATTAATTAGTTATGAATTTGATCCTATTACATTGTGGCCTAGATTTTCTTCATCCAAAATTCATGTCATTTTTCTTCTGGTGAACTGTATAAGAGCGTGATAGCCTAGACAGACAACTCCGGGGTGGAAAATGACCAGAAAAACTGGATGGAAAAAGAAACAATTGGAAGGAGCCTCTTGCATGGCCAAGTTGTCAACCACCCTTCATTGGCCGACCTCAAAAATTGCTGAAAGTCTTAGTGGAAGAAAGAAGGCCCATCACAAATATATATCATGATCAACAAAGGTCAACCATGTTAATGGCTTGAATCTTAGTTCTAGAACATGCACTGTGCAATGGTTGTTTCCACTTGAGCTTATAATTATCATCAGTAAGGGGTAAATGGCTCAGCAATCCAGGTAAACCCTGATTATAAGCTTTGGGCTCCATGAGAAGTTTGCTGTGCTAATCCCTTACTACAATCTCCAGGCTGAGCTATACATGCGACTGACTGTTGTGGATGCCCCTATGTAGATCCTGCTGTCTCGCTAGGGAACTTTTGAGTTTATCCCACAATCAGATTTCACAATTTCAGAAAGAAATGAAATGAATATGCATACACACACTCTTCAGCTGGCTAGGGACAGGGACATGGGTAAGTAAAGTGTGTGAGTTAGCATCCCTAATGTGAGGAGAAATAAAGTAAAATAAAATGAACTAATATGAAGCTATTACATTCTTGGGGGTGTTCCTTGGATCTTTAGATCCATTCATGATTCATCTGTCCATGCTTAATTCACCCCAGCTCAGCTGAGCTCATTTTAAGGGCATGGAATAGACATGCATAGTTACACCACTGAAAGCACGTTATGTCAGTCACGAGAAAGTGAGGGTCACCGGATTGACTCAAGGCCCTTTAACTCGAGCCCCTTTAAGTCACCCAATGCGAGTCAAAACTATACACTAACTTGGAAAGCGCATTGCAAAGAAATGAGTTATTATTCTTTTTATCACTCATTACGTAATTCTTTTTCTTGATTACGTTCTGGGTTAAGTAACGAACAATGAATGTAAGCGGATTTGGGTATTTCGTGTCATTACTCTCTTTTTTCAGCAAGAAGGATTAGGCAGGGGGCAGACCACGCCCCAAAATCTTACATGTAACTGCGAATCTACCAAGGCACTCGATGCTGCTTTTCTTCGGCCGGTGGTTCTGCAATGTCATTGTCATAGTTAAAGAGCACAGTTGAGAAATTATCAAATCCAAGGATGCCTAGGAACAGGGATAAGTCGCTGAGGGTCTGTGTGGTGAAGGATCTCTAATTGATATCGGTGTGTATCAATAAATATAGCTGAGAAAATTTGGTTTGAGAGGTCACAACTGAAAATCCTCAAAGTGAGGATTTCAAAAGATCCAAATTCTTGGGATTTTCAATTGCCAGAATTATGATTTCCTCGACTTTTGTTAAAAGCAAAAATCTTTTCGTCAGAGGCATCTGATTGCTATAGAGAAGTTTGACGTCAATCTTTCCATCCACACAGATTTTGTAGCACACACATGTCTGCACACACCACCTTTTCCCACCCATGAAGTTTTCCGCACACGCACTCAGCAACACATGCTCTCACGGACAATACTTTCTCAGCAGTGCAGTTTTTGTGACATTTTCCATCTATATACAAGTTTCTATCCATTCAAAAGCTAATAAATTGTGGCTCATACATGCAAAAGAGCAATTTTAGATTCTTCTTAGTTAAATAATGGGCAAAAATCATGAGGCCCTTCAACGAAGCCCACTTTTACACAAATAAAAAAGACTTTCACCGAGAGTTCCAAATCCTTCTATATTTATGTTTTTGTGCTTTTTTTTCTTTTTCTTTTTTTTTTGCCAATAACACTTTGATATTCCCATCTCTTTTTCATCCCTATTTTTTTTGGCGTTTTACTTTAAAGTTGTGGAGCTAACGATCAATTCCTGGACATGCGTGCAATACTAAAGTGCGAACACTACTTGACCACGAGTGTGTTGGCTCTTTATTCATCTATTTCTTCTGAAACTCTCAATTGTAATTGATTAACTACTGAAAGAAAAGGTACATCCAATAATTGAAGTAATTATTTTTTATTTTAATTTTTGTCGTCATTATCATAGTTAATGTAGCCATGTCCTAACTATGTTGAGGCAACTACATGAATTTTGTTTCTTCGTATTGGTCAATTTGAGATTGCACTTCTTTAGAACTACTAGTACAACCTCCTTGCATATCCTCTTTGCTTGCTATTGATGGCCTACATTGGACATGTTGAACCCATCTCAAATGCGTCTTAATGTATCACCATTGATGTTACTCCAAATGCTCTCAAATGCACTTATTTCTCACAATTTCATTTTGGGCTAAAAGTTTTATGCTAGTGTAAATCTCTGCCTGATGCGACCCTTACCCTTTATCTAATTTTAAAACTGGAAGTAAAGACCAGAAGAATTTGCAAGTTAAAAAGGAGAAAAAAAAACTATTTAAACTAGTTTGATTATATTTTTTTATTTTGTTTAAATAGAAAATTTTCATTGACTCCTCCACTTGCCAAGTTGACTCCACTCGTTAGCTTACGAGTCAAAGTTCAAATCGCAAGTTGGCAAGCTATGATTGTCCACTTTGGTTGTAACATAGCACGGAACAATTATCACAAGGGGTTTGAAAAAAAAAATTAAGGATTAAACTTTGATTAGATGAACAATGGCCAACCCACGATTTTTGTTTGAGTTGTGCATACCCTAATAAGTAGTTTATGTAGAATCTGAGGGAAGACCCACAATTTTTGTTTGAAATTTTAGATGAGCACTGCTGGTTGACGGCTGCAGCTGTATCCATGTGGCGACATTTGAGTCTGCACCTTAAGATGAGTAAGTATACAAAAAAAACATATCAAGAATGGTTGTGCCACACTTTTTTTTCTTTTTAATGAAAATGGCCAGGTGATATCGCCATTGTTCCTATACTTTTCTTAATCCCCTCATTTTCTTTTTCCGTGCTCTCCAGGCCTCTCTCTTTAATTCTTGAGCTCTCTCCAAAGTAGCTGCAAACTAAAGAAAAAAAAACTTATATTCATTGTCACTTAATTGAACCAAGTAATTTCATTTCAGAATTTTGGCCCTTATTGTATTTCTTTTTTAAATTATTTTTGGCTGTTTCCTTCTCTTGAATTGTATCATGCATATTATTTTCCTTTTATGTATTACCTTTTCTAGAAAGTTAAATGGTAGATCTAAATGAATTCTTCTTAATATACAAATGAGAGATCATTTCCCAGTTTCCAAGATGGGTTCAAAAATTATTTTACCTTTCAAAAAAAAAAAAAAAAAAGAGTGGCGGGTTCAATGTGACGTGAGCCAAAGTGATCCTCACAATGTGAGCAAATTGTATTATGCAAAGGAAGGCCTTATCAAAATCATTTCAATGGTAGCGTGAGAACATTCTTCAATATTGGAATTCCAATATCATCATCAATTATCACTATCATGATATTGTCTATAGAGTACTTTGTAGGCACCATGATATGCCTGCAGCGCTGCTGGTAAGGTATTCATGACCATTTGCAGGAGTCAAGTCCGACTTCTGCTTGGCATAAAGAGTTCTTGGCTATTTGTCCTCTCAAAGGAAAGGCTGGTTCAGGTAGTTTAGGCCATTGTGAGCTGAGTGGAAAATAAATAAGCAATAAAAAAATAAAAATCAACGCCATGATTTATGCCTTAACGAAAAATAGGTGTCCTAAGATTTCCAACAAATTCCCTTTTGTCCCATGTTTTCTGTTTATTTTAATTGTACTACAAACTAGATGACTCCAATAGTCAAGAAGACAAGTCACAATAAATAAATGCACCACTGATTTGAAAGAATCCAAATGATTCCATTAATAAAATCCCCACTACAAACATACATGTCATGTTTCAAAAGAAAGTCAAAATAAATCATTATTTTCATGGCATGGTAACTGTACAACTGGTCTTAAAAGCTGAAATTTGCCCTAAAACAAACAAAATTTTAATATTTCTCACAGAATTGTTTGTACAGGAATGATAGGATATATTGCATAACATAATATGTGCCATATCGCATGACATTAATTAGGATATTGCATGGCCCTAGTATATCATACTAACAACTTCATGAGAAATACTAAATTTTGAGTGTTGAAGATTTAATATCATGTTTAAGGACTGCTTTGTGGGCAATATCCCTATTTTCAATCCCAAGGGCAAACAGTTCTGATGAGACCCACTGGATACAGTTGATTAACTACATCTAGCTTACAAGCTGCGAATAATGATCTGAGCTCCATGTTGTGGCCAAATGGTGAGCATTTGAACGGGAGAGTGAGCATAGGCAGGTGAAAGGGTGAAAGCATATCGTTGCAGAATCATGGATAGAGCAACCTTAGCCTCCGCTACAGCTAAGTTCATCCCCACACAGATTCTTGGGCCCAGACCAAATGGAAGGAAGCCCATAGAGTTGTTAGTGGCCTTCATCACCCCTTCTGAAAATCTCCCTGGGTTGAAGAGATGGACATCTTTACCCCATATTTTGGGATCAGTGTGGATGGCTAGAATTGGGATGACCACTTCCATACTTGGTGGCAGAACATACTCTCCCAGTCTTGTTTCTCTTGCAACCTTTCTGGTGATCATGGTCACAGGAGGATACAGCCTTAAGGTTTCATTGATGATCATGTGCATCTGCAAGTAAAAAATTCGGTTAAGAGTTACCCTACATTGCAAGATCCAGTAGTTTTCTAGTGACAGAACTGGGGAATAATCATGTGGGGCTAATTGATATTAAATTCAAATGATGCAAAGAAGTGTTAAATTGGTATTTATTATTAGCAAATTTATTTTTAATGTGTATAGGGGTTAAACTTAGGTGGGGCACGTTGGGTATTGAAGTAGTTCTCTGTAAATATAAAAACACTTGGTAGTTTTCTGTGAAATTTCCAATATTTTATGGTGAAATGTAGCTTACCATCTTCATTTTGGAAATGCTATTGTCATCTAAAGCCACAGTTTTGTCTCCAAATAACTCAATCACCTCCTTTCTTGCATTATCCTGCCAATCTGTATGCATGGCTAGCAGAAGAGCTGCCCATGTTAGCAAGTCCGCTGTGGTTTCATGCCCGGCAAAGTAGAATGTCTTGCACTCATCTATCACATCTTCCAGAGAAATTCTCAAGTTCTCATCGGCTTCCTTGTGAGCTCTCAGTAACAATCCAAGAAAATCACTCCCAAAAGCATCTGAATCCTCCTCCAGTTTTTCTTCTCTGGTCCTTATTATCTCTATGATAGATTTTCTCATTTCTTGGTCCAGCTTATCTGATTCGATATCATCACTTGTTCTAATGATTTTTCTGCAAAATGAAATATTAATTTTATGAGAAAAAAAACATGGAAAACACATTGAGATCAAAAGGTTAAGAAAAAGGAAAATGAAAAAGAAAAAAAAGGAAAACTTTATCTATATGGAAGACATTAGATTCTAGGCTAGTACAAACAGGCCCTATTCAATAATCATAACCTTTGATTCTTTTCAAATTCCTATTGATGAGAGTAGGGAGATGGCAATTGCTAGGAAGAGGTTTACCCTGCCATCATAGGTGCAAATTTTATAGTTGTTTTGAGTGTGTTTTTATAGATTTTGACTTGAGTCCGAGTGAGGTTCACTTGACGGTTATGTACCCTACCCCTCCTTGCCCTATTTATGACATAGCCACTTTTAAAATTTCTTGAGTCGGAGTGAGGTTCGCTTGACGGTTATGTACCCTACCCCTCCTTGCCCTATTTATGATATAGCCACTTTTAAAATTTTTAGAGAAAACAAATTTCTCTTTATTGCCTATATTTATTTTAATCAAAAGAGCATGGGATGATTTGTAACAAATTCACCCCGCGCGAAATTACCACCTGGATTCTTCAAATGGTGGGTTTGGTGTTATATATCATAATTTCGTCATTAGCAAGGTTAGAGATGGACTGGGTTGAATTAGCCTAAACCATACTAAACCTGACATTTTCCCATGCCTAATATTAAAGTGCCCATTATTGTGCAAAAGACTTAAAGAAAATGTAATAATTATGCTTACCCAATAATAGGGAACCTTATCGTTCGGAAATTTCTAACCATCACTTCACTCAATTTGGTAAACATTTCAAAAATATTCTTTCCCTCTATATAACTACTCCCAAAAGCTGTCTTGGAGATCACATCTGATGCCAAAACCCTGAATTCTTCAAACACTTCCACCTCTTTGCCTTCATATTTTCTCCAGCTGTCTAGCATTATTTCAACACTTGAAACCATTGTCGGAATCATACCCTGCATAAAAAGTCCACCCATTATTTTGAAACAAAATTAAACTGATTATCCTATTTGTTTGGAACTAGATGTAATATATGTTTTAGTGTAATTTCAAAAATTCAAAAATAATGAGTAACCACATGATGTGTTTATCATCAATATTCTCATAATCATCATTAGAGCCTTGATCCATTAATTAGGGGTCAGATGAATCAGTTGTACTTCTACACTCCAGAAAAGCTAGGATCAAAATATATAATTATAAAAAATAAAGAAATAAATCTCTCCAACACCCCCCCCCCCCCCCCAACAAAAAAAAAATGTATGATTGATGTATTCTCTCCAACTAATTTATAATAAGTGAAGGATTTGTTACCCTGTTACATGTTAATGATGTATCATAATTAAGAAATAAGGGTAAATAGAAAGATAAGGGAGACTTTCTCTGAATATTTTTAATAGAGCATATTAATAAAATTATGGTATATAATTATGAGTCCATAATTAACAACTAGAAACGTGTTAAAGAATTCAAAGTATACATGTCAGTAGTATAACTATAAGAAATGGTATAATTCTCCGGATCATACTTTTGTTACAATTAGGAAGTCAATAACATCATGGTTGGTGTGGATTTTGCGAACTAGTGATATATGAGGACCATTGATCAAAATCTCCCACTATTCTTGGATTTATTTTTTCATGAGTAAAGGGTACGAAACCATTTTTTATCTAAAGGGAAAAGCTGTTATATTCCTTGTGGATCTTCACCATTGGTCCATCAACCTCTAGTGTTCGTTGTGTTGGTGTTTGTTTTTCAAAACAAACAAAATAGCTAAGAAATCAGTTAGAAATAATTTGCAAAACCATTATATGGGTCCCTCCTTGATGTATATTCCTCGTGGGTTAGGGTTTAAGGCTTTAAGCTCTTGACATGGAAAATATACAGGCAACATTAGCATGAGCTTCCTATTCAATGGCTCCAAAGTTTATTAGTTATTTAGCCACTTACAAATTGTTAAAACTTTTGAAGCTTCTATTGGTCCATAGGAAGAGGTTCCACTAGTTTCACCCTAACCTTATGATTGAAATATAACAAGGTGAGCCTCGGAGATACGTGAGACTTGAGAACTATTTGTACCTTAATCTTCCTCAACTAAATTCTCCTATCAAAGTATTTTTTTTATCCCCTAAAACACTTGTTACTTGCACCATTCTAGCCTCTTTATCATCAAATTAGAAAATGTGCCCTAAAACATCAACAACTTCCTAGTAAGTATTTTAGGAAAAATAAAGAAAAAAAAAACCTTCATGGTGAGTAGAAGACAATGAATAAAACTATCTAATGGCAATGACGATAGTGCAAGAGAGGTAAAAAGAGCAAGCACAAGTTTACTTTCAGCATCTCGCCATGAAAGGCACGGTTAGCCAATTTACGTTGCCTAGCCCACTTCTTCCCTTCACAGGTCGCTAGCCCATATCCTATCAACTTCTCAACATAAACATCCACATCTGTTTTTGGAAAAGCTCCATCTTTGTTGTTGAAAACCTCTTTTATCAACTCTGGTTCACTTAAGACCAATTGCACTTTGGGTCCATGCCAAGTTAGAACATTCCTCCCTGATAGCAACAGGCAAAACAACAATATTTCAAAAGCAGTGAGTGACTCCTCAAACTAGTTAGTACTGTAATCAATAATGTCATCCTGATCAGTACCATATAATTTCATCCAAGCATGTATGTGAGGAAGAACCCTTGGAAAGATATCATGTGAAAGCTCCATTGTTTTGTTCATGGCCTCAATATTCATGTCATTAGCTTCTTTGGTATTTCCATGGAAGAGCTTGTACTTGGGGCCTTCAATTCCTTGCGACTTCATGAGCTTTTGTAGGTTCATGGGATGCCACCATAGTCTTTGAATGAATTTGATGAGAACTGTGACAAGGTATAGGCATAGAAAGCATGTTATTGTTGGAATTAGGGTCTTCAAATCCATGGTCTTGATCATTGTGGAGTCAGTAGTATACTTCACATTGAAGAGTCTGCACTGTAAAATAGGTACATTCTATCTTTGGAAATGGTGTTGAGAATCTTAGGGGAGAGAAAAAAGAGAATGAAGTAGATGCTACTATTTGGATCTTTCTGAATGGCAAGATTTCTCTTTTAGATTATCTATTTGTCGTGGGTCTTTTGGCATTTGCCTACTCTGCTGGATAACTTCAGGAACCGGGGAAATCCGGATCCTCAATGGGAGAATTTCTGAGTTGAAGAATTGAAACTCTACAGTAGGAATTCTTTCAACCTAAAACTAAGGTCTATTTGTGTATCAGAATTTCTGATGGAAATTTGGTATTTTGGTGTCTTTTGGACATGATGTAACATCTTATTCCTTCAAATTTAAAATACAATGTTTCTTTTAGGAGAATTTCAAATTTTAGCCACCTAAAAGGTCTCAAATGGCCTTTTGGAATTTCTAGAATTTCAATTTTTATGCAGTTGGTAGGAGTTTCAAATACTCCATCAAGAGGAGAAATTTGGAATTCCACTTCAAGGGATAGCCTTTGGAGAATTTAAAATTCCACCAGACATGAAATTTTGAAATTCTGGTAAAGAAACAGTTTCTAAAATTATGATTGACGCTGGCTTAAGCAGAATATTTGTCTATTAAATTCCCTTTGATGACCAATCCTACTAAAACCTGTACTTTAGTAGAAGCAACTAAAATACAGTCTAACACTCTCCCCCTAGAGAAACAGAGTCAGTGTACTTTTGATGACATGCATATTTTTAAATTTTTTGTGGAGAGTCATTCCTCTAGGGATTCAAACTTACAACCAGTTAGCTTTACGGTCATCCACATAGATTAAATTGACTCCACGCAATTACAAAACTCTCCCTATTTCTGTCCACTTTATTTTTGAAAATCCTAGTTGATCGCCAAGATTAGAGTAGATCTAGTAAGATTGATTAATGCCTGATTCCATCTATTGAAGGTTCAAGTTAAACCATGGGGGTAGGTCCTAATTCAATTTTGAAACCAAATGCTTAATCTATGATTAAAGTGGGCTTGTTAGACTGATGGACCTAATGATAGAGACCAAATCTGGCCTCTTGTGAGATTTTGGCCTAGGTTGCAATCTAGGTTAAACCTTTGGATTCATATTAGCCTGAGGAGTGCACTCTTCCACCAGGATTCAAACCCACCCCCATCCCTTCTTTGCTTTAATTATCATTGCTTACTTTTCAGGATTGCTTTCACACAATTGGACTCATTCACTTGAAAGGATTTGCATTAAGATAGGACACCTTAATAGGTTAATAGAACAATAAATAAATAAATAAATAAAACAAAGAAGTAACTACAGCTTAACATATGATAATCTAGTGGGGCTTTAATTATCAAACTTGCAAGATCTGGATTGTCAGGATATTTGGTTGCATATGTAGACGAGAGATTCATTAAATAGAAAGACCTAGTCATCACCCTAGATTAACTGACTATACAATGCACATGCTTGTTTTGTATGTAACCTTCTCCTTGGCTTGATTTGGGGCTTGTTTTGTTGTTAATTGTTTTGGTTTGGCCTTGTTTTGTATTGTTTCCAAGGCTTTGTCAGCAAAGGCCTGTCTTATAGTTGCTTCCTTGTAATTTTTCTAGGCCTTCTTGTTGTCTATGAGCTACGTTGTTTTGCATCTTTGGAGGCATATCTCCATGCTAGCTCATATATATTCTTTCCAATTTTAATTTGTCATTTCATAAAAAGATTTAAATAATATTACCTGGTTTATTTCATGGCAGGTGCACATTAGCATGTTATTAACAAAGTTAGGGATGGAAACTGGTTGGATCATAATTTACCTAGATCCAAACTCAAATCACAAACAGGGGACTGTACCTGATCTGAATCGAAATAAGACCTAAGTTTTGATCTCGATTTGGGTATTCAGTTGGTGAAGTGCTAGGTATTGATGATCAATGAGCTAAGGCTAGAATGATAATGCTGGTATAACTGATCAGTGCGACCCAAACTAAAATAGGGTTTAAGTGCTGGAGTGCTGGACCAATGCCTGATTTTTCCCAACTTGGGTCCTTCGTTATTTTGCTCGACTTGTTTTCATCCTAAAACTACATTGGTTCAGGCAGAAAATTCTGAGCTGGTGAAAATATGGAAAATTTGTAACATGATGAAATTGTTACACCACTTTCAAATTCAGTACAAAAAACAAAAAAAATCCAACAAACATTTGTATGGCCCCATTTTAAAAACTGGTGTGGGAAAGGAGAAGGGCAAGAGGAGGCAAAAATTCAAATCTCCATAGATTCTGTGTTCAGAAGTAAATTTAGAATTTTTTGAATTTGAACAATTTGACTGGATTATTTTTCTAAATATTCTTTTCGTAAACTATGTCTGCACCCATCATTGAAATTATTATAATGGATTTTTTCGAAAAGTTAGCTTTAAACACCGAGTGAATTAACTATAAAAAATCCAGAATTGACTGATTAGAGTGCAATTTTTTTCTATTGGACAAAATTACACTCGTGACAATATCATTACTTGCGTAATGATATCATTAGCCACATGATACCTATTTTGCATATATGCCACCGAACAAAACCGATCTTTCTTTTATCTCCATGTCCTTTTTTATGAATGACTCTCTTAATATTGAAGACAAAGAGAAGGAAAGCACGTTTGGATGGGTGAAAGCATTAAATACATTGCGATAGTACACAGGTAAAGCTTTTTTCTTTCCTCCTCTCATCTAAATATTCTAAAGTTGCGGTCTACCAACTTTTTGCTTGCAGTGAGATAAAAACCTTCTTTTATCCAAGCTCTTTGAAGCCTTTGATGGGGGTGATGATTATCAATGAATGTAATGTCAGGTCCCAAAATTTTATTTTGGGTCATACCAGTCTGTCGGGTTTAAATTGGGTTGAGAGGAGTTAAATGGGCTGAGTAAACACTTTTGAGCTTTGGGCCTAAGTTATTTGATTCTTTTAGACCAATGGACTCTTTTCGGAATTTTATAAAACTCACTAGAAAGCAGGGAGCCCTTCTTTGTAATTTAGAAAAAACCTCTTCATAATATAAACCCTTAGGGTTTTTCCAATTCTTCTATCTTCTTCTTTTCTTTTGCAATCAAGCTCTAGAAGTTTTCCAGGGGGAAACCAAGGTTAGATCTTCTGATCGTCAGATTTGCTTTTGGCTTCAAGATCCAGGCAAGTGGATAACTGCAAACAATATCTTCTTGGTTACTTTGTTTAATCATATGTTCTAAACATGATTTATTTGTTTGGTTTAATGTTTTTGGTTAGGAGATTAACAGTGGAGATTGATTTTGATTGAAACCAAGTAAGTACTTAAGGTTTAATGTCTTTGAATCTAGATTTGATTTATATATATATTATAAAAAAAAAAAGAAAATCGCTAGCAGCAGCACTGCCTGGGCCAGCTGGGCAGTGGCCTGGCCCGGCTGGGCTGGGCCTGCTACCTGGCGGGCCCGGTGGCGAGTCTGGGCCGAGTCAGCCCAGTTTTAAAAAAATACATATATATTTATATAAATAAATATGATTAGAATTTTTGAATATTAATTATAATGTTTAGAGGGTTATAGTTTGGTTAATGGTTCTAGTACGCTAATAGAGTTTGATTCCATTAAATTAATTTTAATTCGATGTTATTTGAAATTTAGCTTGCATTATTTATAAATTTAATTGAGAATTATGTAATTTTGATTAATGTTTATTTAGATTGATTTGAAATTAATTAAGATGTATTTGGTAATTAATAAACTTTACTTAGATTGTATTTATGATTCTAATTTGGATTTTTAATTTGAGTTTGATTTTAAACTAGGGTCCGAGATTTGTACCTTTAGTTTTGTATAAATTAATAAGGTGTATATATACACAACAATGATATTAAGGAATTAATTATTCCCTTTCCCTTTTTGATCATGACTTGATTTAACTTTGGATTTGGAAGTTGAACATCTTTTACCCAATTTGTAAAACACACAAAATATATATAATTAGATTAGATGAGGTATGTCTTTTTAGAAAAGTTAGTTGAATGTTCAGATGATAATTGGACTAAATGCAAAATGAGAATGTGAGATTCGGGATGCGCCACATGATAGGCATCAAAAGTAGTATATCAGCATCGTGGACTTACATTTCCATTGTGAAATAGAGTTAGTTCTCATGTGTATATTTAACTAACTATGACCGTTAGGTGGTTTAGTGCTTACCCTCGGAAAACTGGAATTGACACACGTTCATAATACATTTTCAATTATAAAAGTCTAAGTACTCAAATTGTTAATGGTTTGAATATTAGGATTAAGGGTGTCATTTCATGATTCATTCTGCATTGGTATATGTATGTATTTGTAAATATATATATATATCTGACCGACTGCAGTTCGGAAGTGGACATACGCTATCGAGTCAACGTGTACTATGGATTATAGTATACAACTGGGCCTTCTGTTATTATTCGCGGGAATACCCGATTCTGTTATTATCTGCGGGATTACCCGTTTCTGTTATTATCTGCGAGACTACCCATTTCTGTTATCTGTATGTGGGACTACCTGTTTCTGTTATCTGTATGCGAGATTAACCGTTTCTGTATATTTTTCCGCGGGAATACCCGTATTTGTGCATTCATGCCATTGGGGTTTGCATATGATATATTTTGGGTTATAATGAGTATTATGTTTCATTCAATTGATTAACCAATTGGTTGCAGTTTACCTTCTTGTCAGATTACGTCAATCTGACCCACTACTTTTGATGTCTAGGTCCCGTTACCAGTGTCGAGCCAGAGGGTCAAGCGACGCAGGGGACCCCGCCAGATGGCGGAATTATTGAGTGGAGCACCGATGACGTCATTTGAGGTGTCCAAGAGTTGGTGTAGAGATCGGAACATTGGATTATGTAATAAGGTCATGTTTGGGCCATTAGTTTATTTATTAAATTTATTTGTCTTGGAATTATAACTTTAATTACTATGCTTCGAAGTACTTGACCTTAATTTTGTTATTAATGAGATTTGTTACATGATTGTTATATGATAATCATCTGCGATGAGTATGGATTTTAGTTCCACGTGTAATTATGGTTGCTTGATCACCAAGCATAGCCTCATGAAGGACTTCGATCCACCCGGAATTGGGGCCCGTATCGTTTATGTTAGAAAAATTTTAATTGGCTCCAATTCTCATACCCCTAGAACCGGGTTTGGATCCGGCCCAGTTTTGGGGGCGTGACATGTAATATGAGACCCACAAAGGATTAGTTCCCACATGTGTGCACATTTATTGTAATCTTTGTATCATCTAGAAGAAGAGGATAATCTCTGCAATCAAGGGATTTTACTGTTGTAAATATTCTATAATAGGTAAATACAAAGGCTAGATGAGGATGGATCGATCACATTGATCGATACTCATTTTTTCTAGCACTCACATTATCTTTAGATTATTATGGTACTAGAGACCTAGATTCATTAGGACTCCTTGGTGGACAAAAAAGAGGTCGGAATTTTTTCGCCTTCTTTGTGTTAACGAGTTTCGTGTCTGCTTTCTTCACCTTCTTCATTAGTGATTTAAGGACCAACTGCTAGCCCACTGTCAATCTTCTCCTAACAAGAGTTGGTATTTGTGATTTAAGAATCTTTGTGGCCACATTGATGGCACCACTCAGAAGCCTACTATCTCAAAAGATTCTTCAGACACATCCAATATAACCGAGTCGGAAGCTAATGATGCAAAAACAATGACATGGATTTTGAGTTTTGTTGGCCAGCAGTTTAATCAGAATTTGAGGCCTTACAAGACAGCAAAAGGGATGTGGGATTATCTGAAAATGATCTATCATAAAGATAATTATGCACATATATACCAACTGGAGTTTGACATCTCTGAATATAAGGAAACAAATCAATTCAAGAGTACTACTTTGGTTTTATGGAATTGTGGATTAAATTTACGGATCTAGTTTATGCTACTACTTCTGAAGGACTACGAACTCCTCCAGAATGTCATGAAAGTAGTAAACGGAATCAATTCCTAATGAAGTTACGTGGGAATTTGAAACTATTCGATCCAACCAAATGAACCAAGAAAAAATCCCATCTCTAGAAGAATGTCTTAGTGAAATAATTCGGGAAGAGCAACGCTTGTTAACTCAAACAAAAAGGGACTCCTATTAATACACATGAGGTTGCATTTGCTACTCAAACCAAGTATCATGATGTGAATCAAGTTTAGTGCTACAAAGAATATGGGCACATAGCTACTCAATGCAAAAAGAAGGTTTGCAATTATTGTAAAAAACAAGGGCATGTCATATTGGATGTTGGAAGCGACCACAGAATAGAAACAATAGAGCTTATACTGCTGAAGCTGGAGGATCTTCTAGTATAACCTCTATCTCAAATGTGTCCTTTTAGCCAGGATCTACCTTAACCCCTGAAGTGGTACAACAGATGATTTAATCTGCTTTTTCTGCCCTTGGTCTATTTGGCAAGTCATCTAAAAATTCTGTTTGGTACATGGATTCTGGTGCATCAAATCACATGACTTACTTCACTGATAATTTGAGCAATATTCAAAAATATGATGGTAACATGAACATTCACATTGCTAATGGTGACAAACTTCCCATCACTACAATTGGACATAATGATCATTCTTTACCATTGAGAGATTTTTTCTATTCACCTCCGCTGTCTTCTAATCTTCTCTCTGTTGGCCAGCTTATTGAAAATAAATGCATTGTCTCATTAACAATATTGCTCGTAACAATATTTCACTCCCAAGTTGTCCTCATTTCATGAATAATAAGCATCGATATCTATGCTTGCAATACTCTCAGATTGGCCCAGTAATGTAATACGAGTATCAATATTTATGCCCAACACAAGTAATACTCCCAGATCGGCTTCAATTATGTGTTATGAACATTGATATTTATGCTCGTAACAGTCTTTCACCCCTAGAATGCCTCAGTTATGTTATGAGCATCGATGCCTCAGTTATATTATAAGTGTCGATATCTATGCTCAACACAATATTTCACTCCCAAATTGGCCTCAACACCCGCAGTTTGGCTTTAATCCAAGAAACCACTTTCGGATGTTGTATGCAACATGAAATATAAACACATTCCTTGAAGATTTAAAAGTAAAAATGAATATAATCCATTAACAGTAATATAGTTAGTTAACATTTTAGAAATCAGAAACAACTCAAAATACATTTGAAACCATATATGAATGGCAAATTTCATTGTTGAATTGGAAGATTTCAACATTTCTAGTGGTTGTGCCCCCTTTCTCTACAATTTGAGCATATGAAATGCCTACATTATTGGGTTCGATCTTCAGCTCAAATTCTATTCTTCTTTGGTCGCTTGAGCTACTTACTTCCTAACTACCTCTTTATTAGAATCCCTCTTCTAATAAAGAGGTATTAGAAGAGGGATTCTAATACCTCTTTATTAGAATCCCTCTTCTAATAATTCGGCTGTGATTTTCTGATAATCACCCGTTGTGCACATCCACGGAATCCCAAGATCAACAAGAACAAGCCACACAAGAAGAGACACCGAGATTTACGTGGTTCACCCAAACAGGGCTACATCCACGGACACAGGAGGACGAACATCTTCACTATAACAAGTAAAGCATACAAGAGATTCCCACACTCTCACCTCATCTCTCCTACGTGGTGTGGGAACACCACGGGCAACTGCTGCCGCCGCAAGATCTAGGGTTACAGACTATACAATATATAATCTCCGCTTTCTTGGCCACCAAGAAAGCCCCGGTACAAGTACCAGAATACCCTTGACCTTAAACCAGTGCCTGGTTAACCCAGTGACTCATCCGGCTAAACCGGAATACAAGACATAAACCCAACAATCTCCACCTTGGCTTGAATTCTGTATAACTCCGTACAACTCGAGCTACTAGGAGATAAAACCGGCAATGTCTTCACGTACCCTGCTGAATGGCACGTCACTGCACTAGGGATGCAGTCTTCTTCGACACTTTGACATGTTGAACCAGCACATGAACTTTGAGCAAAGTTCATCTCGTCAAACTCCACCTCGAACTGAAAGCTCGAAACCATTGACGAATCTGAGTGATATTGATGAATCACTCACCATCCTGCCCCATCTTCAACATCACTGTGAAGATCCAATCACCACAAGCATGCAAGCAAAACAGATCGGGAATATAAGTCCAGATGACTTCACAATTGCAGAAACCTCTGCCTCCGAACGGTCAAAAACTCCATTTGACCTGGCCTCCGATCAACTGCTGATACATCAGCTCCTCCTTGCTGCTTTTCCGGCTTGGCTCTGGCAAGATGAAGAACATCACATGCAATCATGTGATCAGCAAACCCTTTACAACTAGGCCGGCGACTCCTATTATTGGGTTTGCAACAACAACCAGGTCGAGTAGACCCGATTCTAGCCTCAATCCACATCTATTCAGATCTCCTCAAAATTTCTGCATTAAACTATAGATCTCGTCACCACGAGCACGCTGGAAGAAACGGATTTGAAATCCGACTCAGGATGGCTTCGATATCGTAGAAACAAGTTTCTACGCTCCAATCGGTCAAACCTCCTCCTTGACTGTCAAACAGCCAATCAACCTCTTCCACTGCGTAGATCTGCTCGAAACGAGTCCGTAGGCGTAAACAGATCTCCGATCGGACATCGGACGATCAAGATATCGCAGAAACAATTTCAGCCGTTGAATCTGGTCAAATCTGCCTGTTGACCGTTGATGACGTCACTGCTGAAGTCACGGCTTGCTGGCAAACTGGGCTTCTGAAACGGATCCGGGTCGAGTTCACCTGACCCGGAACTGAACTGCTATTTCTGCTGGGCTTCTCTGATGTACCGGGTTTGGGTCCGACCTGACCTGGTACCCGGAACTGCTCTGCTGGGCTTGCTGCATAAACAGGCTCGGGTCCGAACCTGACCTGAACTGAACTGCTGGCTCTGGGCTTTTGCTGCGAATGGGTCAGATCTGAACCAACCTAGACCGATCAGACCTGCACCCGAATCGACAGCCTACGCTGCCAGGGCTCTCCAACATGGGTCAAGTCAAACTGACCCAACCCGGAACCGAAACCCAAGGAGTCGTCCCCTTCAACCTGCGTCTGGGTCTGCAACCCAGTTGCAGATGGTGCAGAGATCCAGCGACCGCGGTCTGCTGCAGCGCCGACTTGGCTGGTCTGGCGACCAGCGGCAACGGTCGGCGACCTCGACTGCGTCGGAGACGGAGGTGGGCAGCGTCTGCTGGAGATGGCGGCAGACGGCGGTCTCCGTTTTTCCGATCTGTGGATCTCTCTGTAACAGAACCCAAATCCAGCTTTTCTTCGCCGGTCTTCTTCCTCGGCTCGGCGGGCAGCGGCGAGTGAGGCTGGCAATCGCCGGCAATCTTCTTGTTCTTCCTCGACTCCGGTAACTTCCAGCAACCCAAATCCTCTTCACGTTGGCTTCCAGCGATGATGGCCCACAGAGATCACGGTTGTGATCTCTTCTCCTCTAATTGATCTTCTTCTCCACACAGACCGATCTGTCAATCGCAAAATCCGAGCGATCTACAAGAACAACAAGAACAACAAGAATATAGCCGAACTGACCCGATTTCGACTTGCAATCCTGTCTCATGGCTAGGCTCCTTGTAACAAGTCATGTCAACCCGACCTGATCTGATCCTGAACCTTTCTCCTATCATCTTCCTCACTACAGGACTGGGTTCTGCAACAGAACCTGTCGCCCCCTTTTGTTTACCTGGGCTACAGTAGGAGAGGTAGGGACTGCAAGTGGCGACCGGCAAATGGTGGGGGTGTTGTGGCGAGAGAGAGAGGGATATACACACCCTTTTCGCTGCTCTCGATCTTCAGTCGGCGTCGCTGCTCCGTCCCTGGACGAGTGGTTGCCGTGGCTGCTTCTTTCTGGCGGATTCTCTTTCCCCGTCCTCTGTCACTGAAAAGAGGACTCTGGCTTTGTTTAGGTAGAGGCGAAGAAGAAACGGCTCCGGCTTTCTGCAGGCAGACGCTAAGAAGAAACGGCAAAGAGGAAACCAACGGAATCGCCAAAAACCAGAGGCGGTTTTGGAAATTCCCGGTTTCGCTGAAGGTTTCACGACGCCGTTGGCAGGCGGCCTTCGTCCGTTCTGGTGACGGTGGGACCGAGGAGCAGCAGCGTGCAGCACCCTTTTTCTCCGGTCACAGCAACAAGACTTGGATTTTCAAGAAAGGTTGCGCGATTGCTTGGAGAGCCAAATTCACTTGTTCAAGGCAGAAGAAGATGGAGGATCAATGGGGAGAGTCTTGTTCCGGATTAGATCTCCTGTCCCAGATCAGTGGGTGCCAACGAAACGGGTGATAGGTCTGCCTCAGCGTGGCCAGAATCAACCCAATCGCAAGATCGGCGACGTCATCGGTAAGCACGTCGGGCGTCTTGGTGACCCTGATCCCTCGCTCCCTGCACCTGCAGAGATCGACCTTGTCCAATCCGGCACTGAAGCTCGACATGATCTCCAGATTCGGGAGCGCGTCGATTGTCTCCGCATCCGCTCCGACCGCGGTGTCGCCCACGATCGCACGTGGTCGTTCAAGAAGCGACTCTTGTCGGCGGATTCCCAGAATCGGTAAACAGTCGGTATCCCAAGAAAGCCGAGGGAGAGGACAAGGGGGAACCTGTGCAATCTCAATAGAGATCGGATCCACGACAGGGCAATCTCAATAGGAATGAGGAGGAATTAAAAGTGAAAGCTAGAAGCGGTTGGAAACAAGAGGGGTAAAAGATGCATCGTGCTGATAACGTGTTAGAATAGGAAAACTGAAGAGTAGAGGGAGGGAGAGAGAGAGCTCTTATTGATGAGATTTATGTGTACATAATGGGGGGAGGAGGATCTTATTTATAGAATAAGATTGCTTCCTCCTCAAGCAACCCAATAGGGAAAAACCATAACCCTTAGTAATTCCTTTATCTCATGTGGGTCCCAATGTGGCATCCACATATGATAATACATCTTATAACATCTTCCTCTTTAATGAAGTAATCTAAGTGAAAAAGTCAAAACCCTCCGTAAAAGTTGCAGAGAATCTCTTTTGAGCTGAAAAAGATGACAAATGAGAAAAGGGGATTCGAAACATTTATATACATTGGAGAGAAAATAAGCATTGGTATCGCTACTCATGTTTTACACAAGCATTGATATTTATGGTCAGTGAAAAGTGAAAAAAAAAATAGAAAATTGTGGCGGAGAGACCTATCCACTATCAAAATCTTAGATCCTTTTTGGTCCACTAGGTGTCTAAGGGGATTTTTCCTTTTAAAAACCCATGCTTATAAGTATTTGATCCTTTGTTTAATATCTTCAAATTATTTTTTTAGAAAAACATGGCTGTTTTGTCACTCTGTTGACTATTCCAGCCACATTGTTTGGCATTGGACGAGTCAAATCTAAATGATGACTTTTCCAACCTTCTTGTGGAATACTAGTCGTTTGTTTATTTATTTATTGATTGGTAAAAATAAACTTTCATTATAAAAGGAGAAGAAACACAAATAAAATAAACAAAGAACAAAAAACCAAAATCAAAACCCGACAATCATTCCCCCACTCAAATCTCTAACATTGCCCAACATCCCAATTAATAGAATAACAAAGTTTCATAAAAGAGTAAGCCACCCTATTCAAAGTCTAGATATATAAGAAAACTCATCATGATCGAAATAAGAAATCATATCCTCAATATATGCAATAATTAGCATGATCGACCAGTAAAAATCGAGTCTGGATCCTCTAAGGATTTTCCTCACTGTGATTGTGGGGAGATCTGGGTGCATGGCAGGCTGCCCTAAGGGTGATGTGGGGAGACTTGATTGGTCTCTCCATGGTAATCTCAATTCATCAAAATCACCTTTGATAGCTTTTGTCACCTCCCTTGCTTCTGTCATCACATGGGTTCTAGAGAAGCCTTTCTACTTAACCCTTTTTAAAGCAGCAATAATCGCTCTTGTTTTTTTATTAAAAAAAAAGGAAAGAAATTGCCCTTATTTCATACTCCTTTGACAAAGCAACTTTGGAACTTTGCCGAGCTCCTGTATCCACCATATCCACCACAGACCTCTTAAGAATTGCAATATAACCTTAAGCGTGTTTGGTAAATTCACTTCACTATAAAGTTGAAGTGAGGTGTCATTTCGAGACACAATAAATAAAATGAAGCCAAATCAAAATACTACATTTCAAAAAATTCTTCTAGCCTTTTACACTAAAAAAGTCAAATAGCTACTTTTTCATCCCACTAGCTGGCAAAAAATACATACTTTTAATACAAAAGTTAAAAAGTTAATCTATTTTTAATACAAAAGTTAAAAAGTTACATTATCTTCTCACTAAATGACATAATGCAATCATTTGTTGATTTAACCCTTCTTATTTTTTTTATCTATTAAAATGACCATTTATCACTTCACTCTACAAGTAAAATTACCAAACTGGGCTAGTTTGTTTATAAGGTAGGGTAAATTAGAGTTAAGTCAAATATTTGAAATTCAAATTTCACCCCTTCTTTTAAAAATAAAAAATAAAAAAGCACCCACTAAATTACAAAAAACTTCTATTTTTTATACAAAGAGTCAAGCAACTAAAAACAAAAGTCATCATAACCCAATTATATGTTATTCTTTCTTGATTTTGGGTTTACTGTACTCTACAAACAAACATGCTACGACTTCACCATCAGCTGCCCTATGTGCAACATCTGAAAATAAAAATTATAATTTCGTCCCCACAAGCAATCACTCAATGAATGTTGAGCTCTTTTTTACTCTCAATTTTATCCTTGCAAGGGACACTAATTCCATCTACCAAATTTTTTGAGCGAGAGATTTTTATTGGTGGTTGAAGGAATACCTTTGATTAAGAATTTATTTCTCACTTTCCAGAAAACATATCACATTGCCAGAATCCACATTTTAGAGTGATAGCTTCAAGTAGAGGAAATGGGTGGCTGTGCTCAAAGAAAACCTTTCACCATTCCATTAAAATTAAAGCCTGAAATTTGTGAGATAGAAATTTAAATGGGTACCGAGCCAACTAGCACCAACCCACCAACCTGTTCTTTTACTGTTTGTTTACATGAGCATGATATTTAAAATGGATGGAGATAAGTCGGATCTCTAGTTTGCTTAAACCCAAACTCAACTTGTGAACCAGGGACTAGACCTGCCCCGGAATTGAAAAATGGTCGAAGTTGGGGGAGTCATACCCTTAACTGAATCAGAATTAGAGACCTAACCCTAAATTAGAATTAGAAACACAACATTTAAAGGAATCCCCCGATTTGCCGGCGCAGGTCATCACTCCCTGGGTGTGCGGGTTCCCTCTTCTGGCATGCACCAGTACTAACGCCCCACGCGTGAGTTCTCTTTTCTTGCAAATGCAAGACTCTTTCCCAGCGCGTGCAGGTACACCCAAGGACCAACTGCCCGCCCCCTTGGGCTACCAAGTATTTTGGGATCTGAAATTTGACAGGGCCCTGGTCAACCAGGCCCTTTCGGAGCCACAACCCCACCTCCGATCGAAGCATGTTTATGGTGGAACAAATCTTTGGGTCAATTAAAAATTGGAGCAGAACGCCGTTGATGTCATCTAGCATATGCTATCAAGTGTAAAGAAATGTGCTGCTATCATACAAGGAGCCACCCAAAAACCTTGCCAGATCAAACTCAAGTACATTCTAAAAAAGATCAAGGCTCACTAGCTCCTTGAATTGTGGCCGACAGTTGACACTCACCCGCCCATCCATTACTCACCATTGGTGCAAAACCAGATGCCTTCTAAAATGGATGAAGCCCCAACCCCACGACAGGCATGGCGCCAAGAGGACAACAATAAGAGTTGACAATAAAGGTCATGAGAAATCACATACCACCTCCACCAAGAAAACCTAAGATCCCGGTTGTGCATGCAGAGGCCTCCCATTTTCTATGGACTCTTCGGCAATTTATTCTGGGCACTATAAGTGGAGAGGAGATTCATCAATCCATGGACAAAAAGGCACTGGTAAGTCGATGAAAGAATTTCCTCATTTCATGGACGAAACTCTCTTCCTGCAGTTACACAAATAAATCCTAAAGCATGTAATACAGGGAATCATCCAGTCCTGGCCAAGTCTTGATGTGCCCAGCCAAACAACTGAGACATCAGCACCGAGCTAGATGAGTGCCCCGAAATTCTTGTCACATGATATTAAAAAAGGAAAGAGTCTTCAAATCTTAAATGAAGCCACAATTGTAAGTTTGTAACAGTGTGGTTGGGAGGGTTAGTGGGCATCAGATCATAAGTCTGGATCACAATGTATACAAAATGCATCCATCAACATGCTCACTCATGCAGCAGAAACCTATATTTACTGAACTGTACAAAAAGTGTGCGGTATGAAGAAGACAGATACAAAAGAAAAGAAAAAAAGGAATATGTATGATCTGACAAAATGTACACCCAACTGTAGTGTTCTATTCAATCTTATCTCCAGATACAGAAGAATCTTCAGTTCTAGGTTTGTTGAATGATTTTTGAGTTTCCAACACTGGCATGTAAGCAGCTGTAGATTTCTGAAAAAGATCAGCAGCAGGTTTTTCAGAATCACGAGGGCTCACCAGCTTTTTCTCCACAGTGTCAAACTTGGCAGTCGCCCATGGTGCAGTGCCAACATTTCCAACAACACTTGGCGCGGCAATAGTCAGGGCAGAGATTTCATCTCGAGAGGCATACCATGTGTTACCACATGCAATGCATTGCAACTGGATTGTTTAAAAGAAATAATAAGAAAGAGTAAACTCACCAAAAAAATAAAGATAAACTTCCTTAATATGATATATATATATGTGGAAAAGACTACTATGCATATGTCCCTTACATTATGGTGAGGGACAATTCCTTTTTTAGACCTAACAAGGTCAAAAATGTGTCATGAGGTGTGATGGTGCTGTCTTTTTGCACAATAATACTTTCCAAAAGAGGAAGTGTCTCTAACCATAGTGTAAGGAAAACCTCTCTCGAACACTTAGTGCCTACAATAAGGTGAGCACTGTGTGTCAGAATACTAGTAGGACCCGACTTATGGTCCATCCAAGTAGACCATAACACAAGTACCCCCTGTGTCTGTGATAGTCATTGATAAACAATGAAAAACAAGAAGAATTGCAAAGATCTTAACAATGAATTGCTTGCTTTGATGATCCCCTTGCAAGCCTTTAAATATACAAGGATTCCTATAAATGAGCTAATTTACAACTGTGCTGAAAAAATAAAAGGAAACTACAGCAATCTACATCAATCAGAATCTCCCTATACATGGTAATGTACAGCAGTCTACAGATCATAATTACAGATTTCCTAATCTGTAATTATCATACCAATCAGAATCTCCCTATACATGGTAATGTACAGCAGTCTACAGATCATAATTACAGATTTCCTAATCTGTAATTATCATACCAAACGGGCCGGCCCATTGGACCGACCCAACGGGCCAGCCCAATGGGTCATTCAGTTGACCCAGTCTTTTTACACCCCTCCTCAAGCTCATGGTGTGACAGCAGCAGGAGTTTGTTCAAGGAAGACGAGAAACGAGCAAAGGTTTGAGCTTTGGTAAAAAGATCAGCAGCATTGTCAACTGAACTGACGAAGTGGAGTGACAAAGTACCCGATTTATAGTGCTGGCGAACAAGATGACAATCAATTTCAATATGCTTAGTTCGTTCATGAAAAACTTCATTCTGGGTGATCCGAACAGCACTCTGATTGTCACAATATAATGGTGTAGGAGCTTGAAGGGAAACACCTAGGTCATGCAGTAACCACCGAAGCCAGACAATTTCAGAGGTAGTATCAGCAAGAGCACGATATTCGGCTTCTGCAGAAGACTTGGAGATAGATTTCTGCTTCTTGCTCCTCCAAGAAACCAAGGAATGACCCAAGAATATGCAATAACCAGTGGTTGAACGCCGATCATCCACATCCCCTGCCCAATCAGAGTCAGAAAAGGCGCGAAGATGAAGCGAACTATCGGAAGAGAGAAGCAAGGCATATGATTGGGTACCCTGTAAATAACGAAGAATCCGCAAGACAGCACCTCAATGAACCGAGGTGGGCTGAGCCATAAATTGACTCACAATGTGGACAGCATAAGCAATGTCAGGTCTAGTAATAGTCAGGTAAACAAGACTCCCAACAACTTCTTGGTACCGAGTAGGATGAGCTAAAGGCACACCATCGTTTTTACTCAGCCGTGCATTGATTTCCAAAGGAGTAGAAATTGGAGCGAGATCTGTAAGACCCGCACGTTGGATGATGTCTGAGCAGTACTCCATTTGAGAGAGGATGTACCCCTGTTTGGAATATCCCACTTCAAGCCCAAGAAAGTAGCGAAGATGACCAAGATCCTTCATCTCAAATTGGTTCTGAAGGAACAGTTTGAGCTCAGAAATACCTGAATGATCACTTCCAGTAATGATCATATCATCCACATATAGGAGTAGAATGACGATAACATTACTGGAAGTGTGAGTAAATAAAGCACTATCATGTTGACTCTGTCGAAGGCCACTAGAAAGAACTGATTCAGTAAAACGTTCAAACCAGGCACGAGGAGCTTGTTTAAGTCCATACAGGGCTCTCTTCAGATGACACACTTGATTGGAGTGGGGAACCCCAGGAGAAGGTACCATAAAGATTTCTTCACGGAGATGCCCATGAAGAAAGGCATTTTTGACATCAAGTTGATACAGTGGCCATTGACGAACGGCAGCAGCAGAGATCAATGTTCGTACAGTGGTCAGTTTGGCAACAGGTGCGAATGTTTCCTCATAATCAATACCATAATCTTGTGTGTATCCTTTGGCAACAAGGCGAGCTTTATACCGTTCAATGGTGCCATCAGAATTTGTCTTCACTTTAAATATCCATTTGCAACCAATAGCTTTCTTTCCTGGAGGAAGAGAGACAAGCTCCCAAGTGTGATTTTGCTGAAGTGCAGCTAATTCTTCTTCCATGGCTTTTCGCCACTCAGGGTACTGAGAAGCTTCGGTATAAGACCTGGGTTCAAAATGTGAATGGACTGTAGCAAGATAGTTGCGATATTGAAGGGAAAACAAGTTGGTAGAAACAAATCCATAACGCTGCACAGGGGTACGAGTACGAAGTGGATATCTCCGTGGTGGAACAGAATCCTAATCTCCAGGAAGAGTGGGGACTTCAGCCACATCAAAAGGGATGGAGTCAGGTTTGGGCCTCCGTTGATAGACAAGAAGTGGCGGAGGATCAACAGAAGTTTCTGAAGTAGGATAGGTCTCAGATGGAAACAAATCTGGAAAAAGATCAAGGGGGTGTACAGAGGAGACAGGCTGTGAGGATGGCAAGGAGTAATAAGGTATACGTTCCATGAAGGTAACATTACGAGAAATGTGTAACTTGTTCAATTGTGGATCATAACAGCGATATCCCTTTTGTTCTATACCATAGCCAAGAAAAACACAAATAGCAGACTTGGGAGAGAGCTTGTGTCGCTCACTAGAGGGAAGCAAAACAAAACAAGTACATCCAAAAACTCTTAGATGAGAGTAAGTGGGTTTTGTACCATAAAGTTTCTCAAAAGGAGTGGCCCCAGATAAACCAGAAGATGGCATTCTGTTGATAAGATAAACTGAAGTGAGAACAGCTTCTCCCCAAAATGTAATGGGCACGGAAGAGGATTGTAGCATAGATCTAGCCGTTTCAATGATATTTCTATGTTTTCGTTCGACTACCCCATTTTGTTGTAGAGTACCTGGGCAGGAGAGTTGAGCTATTGTACCATGACTGGCAAGCAGGTTTTGAAATTGTTGTGACCGATATTCCCCCCCCCCCCCCCCCCCGCGCATCGGAGCGAAAAACTTTGATTTTAGCAGAAAATTGGGTGGCGATCATGGTGGTAAAGTTCAAGTATGTACGGAGAAAATCAGATTTGTGTTTTAACATGTATAGCCAAGTAAATCTGGTGTAATAATCCACAAAGATAACATAATAACGTGAGCCACCCTTGGTGGGTTGAACAGCAGGGCCCCATAGATCAGAGTGAACAAGTGCAAAAGGTTCACTGGAAACTGAGATACTTTTATTAAAAGGCAAAATAGTTTGCTTTGACAACTTGCAACCAATACAACCAGTAGATTCAGAGAAAGTGACTTTTCCAAGGCTTTTATTCGCAAGTAAAAAATCTAATTTTCCTTTGGACAAATGACCTAACCGAAGATGCCATAAGCTAGAGGATGAAGTTGATGTAGACGCTGCCAGAAGTGGTGAGGAAGGAACATGAAGAGAGGTCAAGTGATATAAATTCCCTTCTTTATGGCCAGTCCCAATCTGCTTTCCGGAGCGAGGATCCTGCACAACACAACCAGTGGAGTTAAACGAGACAAGATAACCCAGATTAGTAAGTTGACTGATGGAAATGAGGTTAATAGCAATTCCTGGAACACACAAAACATTCGGTAAAGATAGTCGTCCAGAGGAAGACTGAGATGTGATAGTACCAATGGTGGAAACAGGCATAGTGGTGCCACAAGCAGTATGAATGTTTAGAAGAGTAGAAGGCTTTCGACTTATACTTAATAATGATGAATCAGAAACCATGTGAGATGAGGCACCTGAGTCAAATATCCATGATGGAGTTTTACCAGAGAATGAGGCCATGGCAGAATTAACTGGTTCAGCTTGAGTAGTATTGGGACCACTGGAGGAAGTGAGGAGGAGCTGCTGCAGGCGTTCATCAATCATAGTCTGGATCTGAGTAGAGAAGTCAGGAGGTGCTTCAGCAGTCACTGTTGCTGTCTGGTTATGTCCAGGACGTTGACCGGGACGTCGATTTGGCTCTTTCTGATTCTGTTTCTTTTTCAGCTGAGGACAGTCTCTCTTCCAGTGTCCTGGTTCTTTGCAATAATTACAGATGTTGTTAGAACCGACAGGTTTACCCAAAGAGGATGACTTAGCAGCAACGAGGACGTGATCGGACTCAACGGCTTTGCGCTTTGATAAGATCTGTTGAGTTTGTTCCTCTGCTAGAAGTTCAGACAAAGCCACATCCACATATGGCAATGGAGATCGATGTAATAGTAGACCCCTAATGTGTTCATACTCAAGGCGAAGAGCCATAAGAAGCTGAACTAGTCGAGTTTCCTGCCGATATTTTTCAAAAGTAGTTGAGTCGGCAGAGCAGGTAAACTGGGGTTCCATTAGAGCTAATTGATCCCATAATGCAGTCATTTTGACATAGAATTCATGAATGGACTGAGAGCCTTGTTCGGCAGTTTTAATTTCCCATTCAAGTTGATAACGGCGAGCGGAATTGGATTGAACATATAACCGAGCCAAATAATCCCAGGTATCCTTCGGATGAGAAAATTTAGACAATTGATGTCCAATGGAGGGAGTGACTGAATTTGCAATCCAAGAATTAAATTTACCCACAGATGCTTCCCAATCCTCATAAGCAGGATCCTTGGTGTCAGGTCCTGGCTTCTTTTCTATCACAAATTTCCAAAGTTTCTGCCCCTTCAAAAAATTCATCATGATATGGGACCAGTAAGCATAATTGATCCCATCAAGAATAACACTAATACCAGTCACCTTCTCAGCCATTACAGATGACAGCAAAAGATGGAGATGCAAGAAAAACAATAAAGAAGCTCTGGGCGTCCCTGTTGACAGGGTGTAGAATGGCTATTGGACTACCAAAACCCAATTAGTTCACAACTCAGCTTACAGAAAACAAAGACTAGCCAATTTTCGCACCCAACAAGCCTTGGTCAAGTCTGATCCAACGGCGGATTACAAAACTGGACGGTCTTGATGAAAACAGTCCGGCATAAAATGCTGAACAGAGATGGCCACAAAACAGTACCTTAATGCAGCCCAAAAAATCTGAAAAAAAATCACAGAATATCTCCAATAAGTGGTCGACCACTTTGAGCTGGTGCGCCCCCTCTCTGATCAAGTGTGGACCCCACCTCTGTAACCCAGCCAATGTCTGGAGGCGTGACCAACGTCCGATCTCCCCTCTTTCTCACAACAGTGGCTCTGATACCATGATAAACAATGAAAAACAAGAAGAATTGCAGAGATCTTAACAATGAATTGCTTGCTTTGATGATCCCCTTGCAAGCCTTTAAATATACAAGGATTCCTATAAATGAGCTAATTTACAACTGTGCTGAAAAAATAAAAGGAAACTACAGCAATCTACATCAATCAGAATCTCCCTATACGTGGTAATGTACAGCAGTCTACAGATCATAATTACAGATTTCCTAATCTGTAATTATCATACCAATCAGAATCTCCCTATACATGGTAATGTACAGCAGTCTACAGATCATAATTACAGATTTCCTAATCTGTAATTATCATACCAAACGGGCCGGCCCATTGGACCGACCCAACGGGCCAGCCCATTGGGTCATTCAGTTGACCCAGTCTTTTTACAATCGATACCAAGTTTGGCACCCATCCAAATGGATTGAACCATTGGATTGGATTGCACTAGTTTTGAACGGTGAAAACTTGTCGGCCATTAATTAAGTGCTTATGATGATGATTTGAGCCTCATCACCATGGAAGGATTGATGGCGGGGAGATCTTTCAGTCCCCCCCGGTCCCATCCCCAAGTGGGGCCCACTAGAAAGTGGTGCCGATGCTCAACAGAAGAGCTCTCATATATATATATATATGGGAAATATAGACAATCAATATATATATATAAATGGGAAATATAGATGATCAATCTTGCAATGAGACCCTTTCTTATCAAGCAAAATTTAAAGATATCCTATAAGGGAAATAATCCTATGAGAATTAGTTCTCACCATTTTTTTGTGAGAACTCTAGGTAAGGCCCATCTATCATTCAATCCAAGCCTTGCAATACATAGGGACCCCCTTGATAGTCACGTGTCCCAAGTTTTGGTCAAATTCGAATTTACTAAATCGCTGGATCCACTACGCACCAATCCGAATGGATTGGATTTGTAGGCCACGGATGAAGGGGTTCGAGACATATGATTGGGGCCAAACTTGATATGTGTGGTGGTCTCGTATGAATCTTTCCATCCCCCTGGTTTCATCCTCAAACGGAACACAGAAGTTGGCCCTATAAAAAGTTCTCATGGTCAGTGAGTGAGAACACTTTTCACATGATTAAAGCCCATATATATCCACTTAAGGGTTCAATTTGGGAATGGGACCAAGTGGGATGGAAAGATCCATGCATGACCACCCCAAATATTAAGTTTGGCTCCAATCACATGTCCCTAACCCCTTCATCCGTGGCCCACAAATCCAGTCCATTCATATTGGTGCACAATCGATCCAACGGTCCAGAAAATTCGGATTTGACCAAAACTTGGGACGTGTGATTATCAGGAGGGTCCCTATGTATTGCAAGATTTGGATTGGGTGATAGATGAGCCACACCTAAATTTCTCACAAAAAAGTGGTGAGAGCTAGTTCTTATAGGATTATTTCCCATACATATATATATATAGAGAGAGAGAGAGAGAGGTAAATAATGTTGGCAGATGTTGTCACCCCCCAAAACTTGCACAAATGGAAGAAACAAATTCCAAAATGTTTTTAACAAATTTCAACATTGACAAACAGCAAAACATAAAGAAAAGCCTCCCCAATGTGAAAGTGGAAAGGGGTTCTTTTTCTGCCATTCCAAGGGAATGCGTCTTGTGTACAGCTCCAAAGGCGGATAGATTGGCTAAAGGAGTCCTCATTAATATTTGCTGACTGACAAGGATGAATATCATTTTTCTCTTGTTTAGGGTTTCTTGGTTTTGCTTTGTTTTGTTATTGGAATGAGCCTTTCACTAAAGTTCTAGCTTCTGTAGATAAAGTTCTGCTACCATTGAAAGAAAGAACAAAAAAACTAAATGTTAAAAGTAATTACGTTTCAAAAACTCAACTCAGCCCAGAAAGCTGCTGAATGGAATTAACTTGACTCAATCCAAGTCGCAACTGAGTAAATAAGATATTAACCAAGTTACAAAGATGGAAATATATAAATACCTTTTATCAAAGTTTTCACTAGTCTCAGCAAGCTTGTTATAAAATCTGGACCAAAGTTTTTGTTTTATTTTATTTTTACAATTAACATGCTTCATTACAACCAAGGTCGGAGAACTTAGTGAGTGGACTCTTGACTCTGCCGAGTCACCACATTTTGATGAATAACCAAGTCAAATACAGGATAAACATAGCCGAGACAAATTTAAGTAATTAATGCTTGAGGTTTAAAGTTAAGCAATTTCAAAATAATTGATTGAAAGGTAATAAATTTACTAATCTGAAATTTTTATACTTAATACATATAAATACAAGTAAATTTTTAAGTATTTGATCTATTTTTAAATATTTTTAGGAAAATAAAAATGATTCTCATTAGTTGACAAGCTGTCTCTCCAAGTCAATATTTTAGAGCTAGATGAGTCGAGTTTGAGTCATTAGTTTTCCACAACCTTGGTTACAACAATGTGCACTTAAACCATGGGTGGCAACATTTGAGCCGACCTGCAAACCTGACCCACATTCATACCGCATAACCCACAGGTTGGTTGCGGATCAGATAAATCTAACCCACAGTAAAACTCATTAGCTTAAAATGGAATGGATCAGCTTATGGTCAACACACACATAAACTCGTTTAGGAGGTACAGTGGTTTAATATTTTTATAGTTTGGTCTTTTGTGGCCTGCAACTGAACTCAAATATAAATTTAACACTTAAAATGGGTTGGGTTGGGCCAAACATCTACAAGTTGGGTAGGGACAGTTCAGGTTAAACGGGATGACCCATGTTTGATGCAGGTCATGTGGATCCAGATGGGTTGACTCACATTGGGTGCGGATTGGGTTTCCCCTACTTCCAACTGTACTGAGCTCTCATTGACAAAAAGTTTATATTAAGGAAACAACCATCACAGACAAAAACAATTAGCAACACATTTCTCTTTGATGGATCCATGCTAACTGGACCAATAATCAAACACTATAAATTATTACGCAATCACAAGCCACTTAACAGATATTCAACGAACTGTAGCATCAGCCTCTTGTAAAACTTCACACTAACATGACCGTATGCTATTGCTTGTTACAAATCCAATTAATTAGATGCCTTTTAGTTGTTACGCTTGACTCCTAGGATCTTCTACATGATCTTCAACAAAGAGATATAAAGAAAATGATTTCTAGAACAAAACTTCAACCCTTCAACTCTCCAATAAAATCTCTAGAGAAGATAATCTTTAAAATATAATATTCACTCAGAATAATGAAATCTGTATTCCATCTTTACGGTTAAGAGAGAACCCTTTTTATAACTTCAATTTCATGCCTAATAATGGTAATTCAACAAGAAAAAGAATTGGCAAAAAACAGCAAACTCCACTGAAAAAAAAAGAAAGATTTTCGCGTAATGGCAGTTTCGTAATTTTCGCATAGTGCTAGTTTTGTAATTTCGGATAACACAATTTCTCAAACTCCTCGAGGCAATAACTTTGTCGTTTTAACTTCGATTGATGCAATCTTTAAAACTATGAATATATACTCAAAACAAGCTTTCCAACGGTAGATAGTTTGCCCATATCTAATCCTCGATTTGTGAGATATGACTTTTTTAATCCAAACACCTTCATTCCAGCTTTTCAAATTCTTCAAACTCTTAGTCTAAAACAAATAAAAAATACAACACTGACTAGAGCTAGAGTCTTGTTTAATCCATAATCATTCATAATCATTAAAGAATAAGCCTCAAAAGCACAACCTTTTCATAAAATATAAGCAACTACATAATATATTTAATGATTTTTTTGACCATCCTAAATGGTAAGAACTTTCTATATGTGACCTTTGTGAATGGTGATGATCCCATGTGGTCCGATTGGAAGCAATGTAAGCATATGCACTGCACCTAGTTACATATTACACACAACGCCGAGTATCTAATGAACAAAAACCTATTTTTTATTTTTTTCGGCTCTGGTAAATGCTCACACATGAAGCACCCAAACACACCATTTGCAAGTCCCTAAGCAGTCAAGGATCCATCCTTAGTATTTTCCAAGGATAGGGAGATGCCTGACCGCTACCTACCAGTGGTTTGATTAACAAAGACTTAAATTACTTTTACTTCATGGTTTCAGTTTCCACTACCAATGCTTACTAATAATTAAGAAAAGTTGCTTCATCCAGAACCACAAATGTGCTGATTGCTAAGGTGCCAATTTTTATAAATGTAGGATACTTCTATATTGTATCAGTATCATTAATCCAATTAAACGTTGATGTAAGATGCCAAAGAGCATAAGAGAATGAAGATAACCAGTTATAGGTTTACGATGTTCTGAAAACTGTGACCAATTCACAATATATGAGAGGCCATAGTGCAACAGTGTGGTTGAAAATTTGGGCACCTCAACAAGCTATGCACTGACGGCCACACAAAACCTGGCAGTTCTTCATAAACTAGAAAATACAGAAATGCTAAATAGAGCTAACCTGATAGCGGTCTCCACTCCCAGATCCTCCTGCTTGGATGATGTCAGCAACACCCACTTTCTTCTCCGTGCATCTTGAGCACCGAGCATCTGTCATCTGCTTCAGATATCAGAGTAACATGGTAAAACAGAACACAATTAATTAAGAGAAACAGTACTGACAATTGCATATAAATGGAGAAACAAAGTAACAAACTACCTGCAGGCTTTGTAATTCCTCAGGCTCCTTGGTTGATTTCTCCTCCGCAGTTAAACCATCCTGCAACATCAGTTGAACTAAATCAAAGGGTTTTCTCCGTGCATACACCCTCCCCCCCTCCCTCTCTACTTTAATCTGAGTGTGAAGCTAGGGTGCCTTAACTCTAGTTTAACTGTGGTTTGGCATAGAACTTGCATTTCTAATAGAAACTAAAAACAACAAACCCCCAGACAGGAATCATGGTCCTTTTCATTACAAAAAGGAAAGCTCTATGTGTGGTGAAAGGAGTGATGCTTTCATCTGAGTGTGAGGCTAAGGTGCCTTAACACTTATCTATCTGTGGTTTGGCATAGAACTTGCATTTCTAATAGAAAAGAAAAACAGCAAAACCCCAGATAGGAATCACAGTCAGAACCTGCTAAAAGCAAGTGCATGTCCAAATTTAGTGAATTGTAAGGCACGCATCTACTGACCCAAACTAATTATGAAGAACCAAGGAGAAACGTATACATTGCATGTGGTATATGTATCAGGAGAACCATAATTGGCACAAAATATCCAAAAGCAGACGCTAACCTTTAATTCATTTGGTGACATGTTCAAAATAACTGAAGGCTCCAACTCTTTATTCAGTAAACGCCTGGCTAATAATGCATTCTTCTGCAAGAATTTGTATAGACAAAGTCGCCAATATTGAACATCAACACAGGCACTCCAAATAAATTACAAAGACTAGCACAAAAGAGTTAGGTTTTTTTTTTTTTTTTTTTTTTGTGGGAATGGTAACCTGCATTAATTAAAAGCTATATAGTATAAAAGAATTATACTGGGAAGCAGTAAAGGAACCCTTGAGGGGGAATCCCAAAAAGAAACAGGCACCAAAAGCGTTAACTATTCGCCAATAATAATGAAATGAAGTAGTGAGTATTTGTGAACGACATAAATATTTCACAATATGAAGTTTTTACAATATGCATATCAGAAGAAAAAAAGGAGGAATATTCATTAATGCACTTCACAAGGAACACAATGGTTCTAACCCAAGCAATGCATTACTATCCCTCTCTTCTTCTTTTTTCTTTTTTTTTTTTCTCTTTCCTTTTTATATCACAGGCTAGGGACTGTAAGTAGAATAAATAGACTCTGGTTGACTCAAGAACTATCACACTGAATAGCATAAAAAGGCCAAACAGACGAAGAGAGGTGTTGTGTCACACTGTCACTTATATTCCCCTTTGCAAGGAGTAATCTGAAGGAAACATGAACCTTTAATGGACTTCTCATTCTGAATGAACAAATGATATAAGAAAGATGGCAGGCACCCGAAGAATAATATGTAACCTATAATGGGGTTTATTGGACTTCTCTTCTATACATGATGAGAAGGCTTGGATATTAAAACTGTTAGGGAATAGGGAGTGCATTTATATTCACAATTCACAAGATGGAGTGCATTTATATACACAAAATGCATGACAGAGTTTATAGGCACAAAGCAATAATGATGATTGCAAAGACATCATAAACAATGTGTCATTCCTGGTGCTTGGAAAAGGAAGCTGGAGAAAGGTTTTGGCCTTCAGGGCCTAGTACAGAAGGAATCCAATATCATAGTTTCAATTCTGATTAGTCATACAGAAAAAGGCCAGAAAAAAATTTTTTGAATGATAAAAAGGTCAGAATTTTGATAACATGACATAAAATCGATGATGACAGAAACAAAGTGTACAAACCCTGAGATTGAAATACAACTGCCGCATCTTTTGGTTGTACTTCTGAAAATCTGAACCAAGAGCCTCATGTGAAGCCATCTCAAGAGCAGTCACAGCTGGAACAGCATCACCTGGCCAGCAAAGATTACCAGCATCCTAGAAACAAAATAACAGAAATGAAAATTGGCATCAGAAAAACACAACATTACCTAGAAAAGGCAAATATTTTTTTCATACATTTCCTAAGCTACAGTTTTAATATATAAATGGTTAATGAGCTGTTCCACAGTTGAAGGGTGCTCCATGTAACATCTACACGGTTTCAGGTTGATTGTTTGAGTTATATCAACAGCAGCACCAGCCATCAATGATGGGTCAGCCAACAGAGTTGTCCCCCTACATATGCTCATCTTCAACATTGCAGAAGCCATCAACTATTCAGGATCACCTTCGCAAATTTCATTTCTTTCGGCCCAATTTTTCACCATGCTCTCATTTACTCCATATTGTGATGTCATTCTTCACAGCTTCACTGAATGTTTCTGTCAAAACCTCGAATTCATTTCAGTGAAGCAGATTTCAGCCTTCTTTAAGTGTGCCCAGAAACATCTCAAACGATATTCTTTAATTTGTTTTTCTTCAATTGCAGGTATTTGATGTATTCATTTCTGTCCTTTCTAGCAACACCATACATCCTTCTAAGCAAGTGCATATTGCTAAGAAGCACGGACACTTCTAAGAAAGTGACGTGTCCGTGTCGAACACGTGTCGGACACCGACACTCCTCGGACACTCTCGGACACGTGTCCGATACTATTTAGCCGTGTCTATAATTAAGAACTAAAATCTTAATTTCGGATACTTATTCGACACTCTTTTTGCAACGTATCCCACAATTCTTAGCCCGTGTCTATGACTAAAAAATAAACATGTGGCTGATATCTCTTGAACAATGGACACTTTGTTAACATGTGGTTATTAAAACTTGTAAACTTTATATATGACAATTTTTTATCATGGAAAAATGTATGATTGCAAGTATTAATCATATCACAAGCTAAAGACAAATCAATATTTCACTAAAGAATAGGCCTCAAGATAGGCTTCTTTTTGCTCTTTTTTTTTTAGAGAGGGGAAAGAGCTCATCCGCCCTTTTCTTTATATGGATTTTATGGAACTGTGAATATTTCATGTTTAATGATTATGAATTATGTTTTATTATTGTATTGATATTTAATTATTTGATATGTTTGTTAGTTGGTACTTGAATTTTTATTTTTTAATTGCTAAATTGATCAAAAAAGTTAAAATGATATTTTTTTTAGCAGATGATTATATATATTAATATATATTATTAACGTGTCCCCTGACGTGTCCGTGTCCTACTTTTTTGAGAAATGCCGTGTCGGCGTATCCGTATCGTGTCGTATCTGTGTCCCGTGTCCGTGTCCGTGCTTCTTAGGCATATTGTCATCAGGAACTTAAGCTTATTCATTTTTTCCTGTAGCCCAACATTCAGCTCGATACAACATACTGGGGCCAACCATTGTCTCATAAATTGTCCTTTTAATATATGTGGCACTTAGTGATCGCATAATCCTCTGCTAGCTTTTCTCATTTGGTTCCCATTGTACTGACCCTTCTCTATCTGACACAAACCCTTAACTTTGTGATTGCTCTGAAGTGTGGTACTAGGTTGCTTTAAGTTTTGACCATCTCAACTTCTATATAATATTAACACACTAAAGTTGCACTTATATATTCAATCTTGGATGATGGATCTATTAATTTTTTTACTAATTTGCGTCAATTGCTTTTTCCCAAAGTTCCAACTTATCATTACTTGCTTTCTTACTTCACTAATGTACACAATCATCTGTGGAAAGCATATGCCATAGATAGAATACCATCAACAATATCTGAGCCCAAGCAGTCCACAATCAAAGGGAATAAACAAGGGCTCAAAGCTGATGCTTGTTGCAAACCAGCTCCAACAGGTAACTCAATTTGATGTGTTTTAAAAAATTGGCTGAGTCTGATTGACTTGGTCTTGGGCCAAACCAAGTCCGGCCGACTCAGCCGATTCAGCCTGGACTCGCCCGACTCGGTCAAGACTCAGCCATGCGACTCGACTAAGTCCTATGGGACTCGGCTTAGTCTTAATGCGACTCGGCCAAGTCGACTCTGACTCGTCGTGACCGAGTCGGGTCCCGAGTACGATATTTTGAACCCACAAAATGATCCCATGCTCACAACTACCCACTTAAATACATGTCAAATAATTTCGCTATACCCCTTGAGGACGTCTTTTTCTTCAACTCCCGCCAGATTAACTCCCTCAGCACCGTCATATCCCTTCCCCAGATCAAACAAAACTATGTTTTAAAATCTTTTGTTCTTCTAAACTTTTTCATGAGATCTTAGAAGAAAAATGGCTTCTACCATGGACCTACCTAGCATAAAGCCAAACTGGTTCCCTATCATTGGTGCCTCAAAGGGAGTGGTGAGAAAGAGGGGAAAAAAAAAGTCCCCTGGAGTTGCATGAATGAAACAAAAACAGCCTGATAACATGCACACACTAGCAAAAACTTCAAAATGAGCATGCCCCTGGGCGCCGCAATTCTATCCATGAATGATGAAAATTTAACTGAAAATGATAAGGGGAGAATAATGTAACATATTGATACGTGCTTTAACTAAAAAAAAGATTATTGCTTGTTCAGTTCTTTATTGGTTTTGCCAAAAAGAAATATGCAACACTTAACAACTTATATAAAAAATTCTACTAATTGAAGAACAGAGTGCTTCCTCATAAATGCATGCCTGAGACAATAGGACGTAGGACCAGATACAACAAAAATTTACAAATAATATCAAGTTCAATCTGCATCACAAACAGGACAGAGTCACACATGGAAAGACTAAAAATTGCAGGAACAACCTCTAAGTGCAAACCAGAATCACAACTAGTACACACATCTCTAAACTTACTAAAGAGGGGAAGGAAGAGAAGAGGTGGTGGGCAGGAAAGAGGAAAAAATGATCATCAATAAACCAGTGCACCTCCATAAAGCATTTCATATGTATAAGAGCACTTCAAGTATAAGGCATATATACAACAATATGGTGGAATATATACATCACTTACATTTGGCCTCTTTTCCAGAGATTCACCCACTATTTCTTTATTACGAGTTGTACACTGATCAACTTGAGTAGGCCCACCATTTTCTTTATCATCGGTCTGTGTATTTTCCAGTGAATTGCAAACAAACTGAATTCCTTGAAGAAGCTTCTCTAACCATTTATCGCGATACATATCTCCAGTTAACGCTTTGAAGTTCGCTAAAATTGTATAGAACTCAGATGTCTCACTTGTGCAGCTTCCTGGTGTTTCGGATCGTATTAGTTGGTCAGATCTGGTAGTTGCATCATCGTCTCTTGAGACATCAATAGGTGCCATATTTTTCCTTCTCAGATGCCGCTTAAGCTTCAACTGATCATCCGGCTCAGGAGAAGCATCTTCTGATTCAATATCAGGAAGTTCTCCTATCTGCTCAACAGTATGCTTAACAAGCAGATCAATTTCATGTTGTTTGCTGTCCTCGTAATCTTTATCAGTTAGTTTCCAAAGTTTTCTCTCTACTGTGTCATAAACTTTTTGCACGATAAATCCCGGATGCTGTGAACGAAGTGGGAGCTGCTTGTTCAAAGGAACAAAATGCACCACACATTTATGCATTACAGATTCAGCTGGCACCTCATCACGATGGAAACTATAGAACAACTCTCTAGTATCTCTCGCTTCCCAGCTTCCACCACCTCTTTTTTCAGCTTCCTCTGGACGATAAAACCACTGTCCAGTGACACTCATACTTCCATCTCTGGCCTGCGTTATGTCCTGCGACATTGAAACCAAATTTCATTTAATTCAAAACCAAGCAATGAACTTGCAAGAACAAAGCAGCTGCAAAGTAAGAACTTCAAGAAAGAAAAACATAATGACGTAGTAATCTTCAGGCACATCTAATATAATCTTTCCATCCATAGTCAGAAAATTGCTATAGTACCATGAGTCTGTTAGCTACCATGTCAGCTTGATAAGGCCTCAACCACAATGTTGGTTTGCCATTGGACTCAAAGGACTGACCAAAATGCCCAAAAAGGAAAGATTATAATTAGGTTCGAAATATAATGTGTTCTAAATGTATGTGTGTGTGATTGTGTGTGTGTGTGTGTGTGTGTGTGTGTGAGAGAGAGAGAGAGAAGAAACACAGTAACCCTAATCACCTCAATGGACCAACTACACTCATTCAGAATTTAATAGGACAACCTTTCAGTTGAGATCAAAATGAAGATATAATTCATTGAACTTTAAAGATCGATAGATTCATCCCCCCTCCCTTTTAATTTCTTATTTTATTTGTCACTTACCTTACCTGTGTTGACTGTTGACGCCACAATCTTTATCCATAAATGTATTGATAAAAAACAGTAAATCAGGCCACGTGAATCGTTCTTGCCACAAGTCCATATGAATTTTCAGTTGTCAACATTTCAAACTCAAGCCTATGAAAAGGACTTGCCACAGGCCATGTAATCCCCTCAATTCAAGCTTGTGCGGCACTTGATTTTGTCTCATGATCTATAGAGTCAACCTTCCTAATGTCAGTCTAAACCTTAGACCAAAACCTACACCAAGACACAGTACCATTTGCTACAGTTTTTGTGCTGAATTAGGTGGAAACTTATTTCATTTTTGTAAGCAGGTGAATAATGTCTTCCAAAGAACATCATTCGTTTCCTGATTTTTGCACATAATTGTTTTCATTTCAATCAACTTTTCTTAAGCACATAAAGAACAGAGAGAGAGAGAGAAGGGGAGGGGGGCATTGGATGCCATAAAATTAAGGGGAAAAAACTTCTGGCAAGTGGGCGTTGGATGCCATGAACGCTATGATGCACGGATACTTCAAAATGATCAACATATCGTATCCGATACTACACATTTTACATGTAAAATCCAAGTCCCAACTGGGTCTATAGCGTGCCCTTGCCGCAGCCATGCCATATCTAGGCATCATCGCATGAACCTCCTCACCAAATCATGGATCTCCTCTACTATGTTGGCAACATCTTTTATGATCATCCTCAGGAAAATCTTATCCCATATATTCTGAGTTAGCACTCTTATACAGTACTATTCTGAAAATAAATACTTTATTATCAATTATCAACGAACTTTTAATAGTTGCTGATTCAGAACACATACCACCATATAAACATCATATAGTATTCACCAATTGGAAGACATACAAAAAAAAACAAACCTAAAAAATGATGGAGCTTATGATGCATTGCCTAATCTTGGCAGACAACAAGCACTTAGAAACACCAAGAAGCCCTTCCTTTCTATTAACATTTTAATTTTAAAATGGTCCCTTTCCATTAAAATCAAGGTCAGAAGTACAATATCTAAAGTAGCATCATCGCAACTGCCTAGCCCAGCTTAATGGTCAAACTGTTCATGTGATTTGAAATTGATATGTAACCAGAAAATTTGCCTTGGGCCTTGGGAGGGGTGGGGCAATATAAAGATAAAATAAAACTCTGCACAATAAATTTACTTCGAGTATCCCAAGCTGGCCAAAAAAGCAAGACAAACTAATTAACACCCAAAAAGAATTTCACAAATGTTATCTTTTAATGGAAAATAAATTAAAAGGAGAATCACCTTAATAATCGCAACATAAGGCTTCTGACCTTTCTCTTCAGGGGTTAATAACACAGGATCTTCCTGGATTACAGCAATGAAACCAAAGGAAAACATGTGAGATAGAAATATAGTGGAAAGACACAAATATTCAATAGAAATTGATTGACAAGAGAAATCTAAAAACTGTAACCAATCAATGATACATAAGGGCAACCGTGCGAACAAGAAAGTTTGTTACACTAAAGAGAAAAGAAAGAGAGGCATGCGAGACCTCTAAAATCACCTAAGTGGAAACAACATACTCAAAAAACAATTACAGATGGATATGGAAAAATCTCACAAAGACCCCTGAATTCTCTTACAAAGTGTACCCTAAAAGAAACTTGTCAGATATAACTGAAAGAACTTATAGCAAAATCACTACATTCTTACACCACGACTAAGGCAGTGGCAATTCCATGACAGACTACTTCTATAAGAGAAATTCCTTAACAAAACCCAATAATATGAAAGAAATACTCAAAATCACTTCTAGGTCCACCCAGAAGAACTACAGCAAAACCCCAATATTCCTATCCAAAGAAAACCCCTAAAACTGTCACTTACCTCGAAGCAGAGAACACAATAAACCCCTAAACGCTTAACCAGATCAGAAAGAAGAACTGAGTAAGACCACACCAAACTATATATCAAACACACTGCACACAAAGCTATTTACTATACATCCAAAATTGCATACGTAAAATTACAACACTATCAAACCCGAAAGAAAACCCAATGCGGGAAAAGATTAATCACAATGAATTGAATATTAAAAGGCAGAGAGCCTTAAAAGAGGATTCCTTGAAACCACCCAAGAGACAGAAAAGGAAATACTCTCATACACAATTCCCATTGCATCCGGGAAAACCCTCCATCAAAACCGCAAGAAACTGATGCAAAAGCCCAAAAGAAACCAATAAGATGCTACTGAAAGAATTTGGGTAAAACCCAAAATTCTTCCAAACAAGAGGGAAAAGAAACCCTAACCCAGTAATCAAAACAGAACGTGGAAGTGAATTAGGGGGTACTTCCCATTCCAAGACCAAGGAAAAACCACACAGACAATTCATCGAACACAACACCTGCAAAGCGATTCCCATCCAAACCCTTACATTCTCATCCCAAAATCAAGAACCAGAACCATAAACACAGAGAGAGAGAGAGAGAAAAAGAAAGATTTACGAGTTCGAAGTGATTGCCATCGTATTCGAAAGAGGCGTAATGATTCTTCTTCCCTCTTCCTTTTCCGGAGGTTTTGATGATATCACCCACTGGCTTTGCGTCTTCCTGCACGGCTTCTTCTTCTTCTCCTTTCTCCTCCTCTTCGTCTTCATTTCTTCTTCCTTTCTTGTTCTTTTTGTTTCGTTCGCTCTCTCGCTGCGGTTCTTCTTCTTCTTCGCGCCGTTTCTTCTTGGACGACGAAGATGCAGGAGGAGGTCGTTCTTCGTCTTCGTCTTCGCTCGATGCGATCAACCGCCTCTTCCTTCCCATGCTCTCTCTCTCTCTCTCTCTCTCTCTCTCTCTCTCTCTCTTGTTTTGGCTCGCCCAGCAAACTGCAAATGTGAAATGAGAGAAAGCGGGGAACGGCTTCCTTCTAATAACAAAATGCAATCATTGGACCCATTACTCATGTCCGGGGCCGGGGCCGGGGCCCAATTACTTAACAATAATACACATGTACAGTTTCTGGGACCCTATGACATTATAAGCACAGGTTGTTGGGGTCCCCAGAGATCATGGAACATGAAGGATGGAAAGATCCACTTGTGATGGACTTGATTTCAAAATGTGGCCAATTTCAAGTCTCTAAGTCCTTCAACCATGGCCCCTGAGTTTAACGACTTTATATTGAAGAAAAAATTTTATCTTCAATCCAACGGTCTAGTCTCTAGGGACTAATGACAGCTCATAATTAATAAATGGATTCGGCATTTGAGTGTCGTAGGCATTGGCCTGACCCATGAGCTTCATACATAGACGAGCTTTTTAGTAGCCAAGTAGCCCCACATACGGTTGACCCAAGTCATTTTGATTTGACGCGTCTTGTTAAATAGGTGTGGCCCAATTGTCGCTTTCTTTCTTCTTTTAATAGAATTGATACACATTTTAAAACTAACCACTGCATAAAAAGCAAAGACCAGAATATTCAGTTGAAATGGAGGTAAAAACTAATAAGGCGTTATTCTTCTTCAAAGGCCTATAGACCTGTCTACCCGCCGTTGGGCCCTTTTCGGTTGTCCATGGAGGGTCTTGGATCAACCAAGGAGGTTTTTACTATTTAGGCCTGTTCAATCATGGTATGACATTGTCTTTAACCAGTTATAAAAGATGGGCAGAACGGCTTACAAAAAATGAAGCGGGAGCCTCTTATGGCTTTGACCCACTATTACCGTGATAGGTCTATTCATGATCATCAACGTAAGGAAAACCCTCACATAAAACTATTGTTGCTGACAGTACTAGAAAAGGGAAGGCGTGCAACTTGAACTGGGGTAAGCCCAAGCCCATTTGTCATTGCTCGCATGAAACCTGAAATTGGACTGGTCATATTCATGCACAGCTAATGGAATTTGAAACCCAAATGACATCCGGACAGGAGTTGGGTCCAGGCCTTGGATGCCCAAGTTACATGTATATACTATGCAAGCGTAAATATGTACCATATCAGCAGTAATTGGGCTCGGGTCTCCTGCGGGGTTGGAGTTTTTACTTAGGGGTCATTTGTTTAACTCATTTACATATGTAAACGCTATACATGTGAAATGGTTGTATACATTTTATGTTTGTTTTTAAATTTTACACATCTAGTGTGCATGTGATTTCACTGTGTAAATGCAAGGCAAAGGTGTCAGTCATTTTCACACCTCGAGAGGTGTGAATCATTTTTACACCCATTTAGTTTTCGCGATGCTACAGTGCAACCACTCCCATGACAACTTTTCTTTTTTTTAATTTTGTGGGACCCCAATCATAATTTGAACCGTTCAACATGCTAAAAATGTCAAACACGGCTATAGTACAAAATTCCAACCTTGGTATTGTCTTAATCATGAGATATTTTATAATTGTTTAGGCTGTTGATCTTCGTTTTGGAATTTTTTGGGACACATTTTCACGATCCAAACCGTCAATCTCATTCAAAAGGCCATTTCCGGAGAAAAGGTCAAATTTCATTTGCTAATTCAATATAGATCTCAAGATATTTTTAAAAAAACATATCAACCATTGGATGCATACACTATTGTTATAGTGCACTTAATTAGTTGAACAAGTAGTCTATTTTTTTCAAATTTGCAGATAATCTGAGCATCAAATGAAAGATCTGAACCGTTGAAGCTCTTTACAAGACCAAGCATAGCTAGTGTACCAAATTTTAACCATTGATCCTTCATGAATTGTAAAATATTTACGAAAAACACTAGACCATTTTCACATTTTAACATTTGAAGAAGTATAAAAATAACAAACAAAAATTATGTTTTACATGTGAATCATTTGTATATGTAAATGATTCACATATAAATAATTTATATATGTAAATTATCTTCACATCACATGTAAAATTAACAAGCAACCCTCCTTAAGCCTCACTATGAGGCATGGGCTTAAGCTTGCATTCATTTACTTGGAGCTCGACTTGGGCAATGCACGCCCTCATGTGGGTTGCGTCGTACTTCGGAAGGGGTCACAAATGGAACAAGAAACTAAAAAAAAAAATGAGGCATATCTTCTTTTTGCTCACACACCCAGAAATCTTAATGAGCCTAAGCACGAACAGCTGTCATGAGAACATACACATGAACACCTGCCGTGACAACATACACATGAACACCTGTCATGAGAATTGAGAACTATCATTCTTCCAGTTTCATAATCTTCTTTTATAGTTGTGAACCTACTACAAGAAGACAAAACAGGAGAGAGACCCCAATAGCCCCACAGCAAGTGCAACCACTGTCGAACCATTAAAATGATAATTATCATCACCCGTATTGATGATGTTCCTAAATGGGGCTATAAGATGGAGATTAGACACTTGCCTCCACCACCATTAGAATCATCATTCTTATCAATTATCATTGTTAAGTATTTAGTTTGCCGCACCTTCAGTGCCTAAATATTTTGGGTTGATTAGCAACTTGAAATGGTATTAAAGCTAACACAACCCGGGTTTGAATCCGCACAAGGTAAAAGAAAAACGGCCAAGCTGCATTTTGTGTGCGGGTCCCAAGAGGGGTAGAACTTGAAAGGCCCAGTTTAGATCAAAGCAATTATTGAGATACAGAAACAATCTAAAATGGAACATAAAAAATGGACACTCTGGATCAATGAAATAAGGTAGCCACAATGGATGGAGCCAAGCAAAACATTGAAGCCTATAACAGAGGAAAATAAACAGCATCCTTGCTTACTTGGTTTCACAAGAGAACTTACAAGGAACAAAACCAGTTCCTGCGCTGCAAGAGGTTGACAAGAAGAACGGACCAAGGTCACTAAAATATTTACAGATCTAAGACATTTTCTGAAAAGAGTTTTGACTATGGTCATGGTATCAGTGGTATCCCCTCTATGAGCAGCAAATTTCAAAGCATTCAAGTTTCAAACTCCATACCATGGAAGATCAATTGCCATATTTCTATGACTGATCTTTAGAATCAATGGAACTGAGTTTTTCCTTCCCATTTTCTGTCATGTCTTTCTCAGAGTTAAAAAGAAACCTCTTCACCGATAGTTCTGCTGATTGGATTGCCTTCTTGATCTGTCATACAACTCTAATTTCATCAGTACTCCAGAAAACACATTTGATAATGAAGCAAAAGAATATGAACTTGTACTATAATCTGAAAAGCATTATACTATGATTTTTCACTTGTGAGCCCATGTCACATTGTTCCAGACAGTCATGATGAAACCTGCCAAAGAAGGTTCAGAACCCATACAGTATCCCAACTACACATCATTAACACCAGTACATCAGAAGGTGAAGATTGTCAATTATGGAGATTTTATAAACAGTGGCAGCATAAGTACACCCAGATGTTCCAGGGGGGCACTTCTTGTTGTTGGATTGAGACTCTTATTAAACATATGCATCTAACATGGGCATTTACCCACTAAAGTGGATGAAAGGGTGAAACCTGAAGGGCAAGACCAAAGAACATCAAATTTTCCTTACATGTGATGGGATTGAATTTCGTTAGGGAAAGCGAGGAAAGCTCTTTCCTATTAAAGGGAGAGAGAAATTGATAACATCTTGTATGCATCCATCCTTGACCATTGACACTGTGACTGATACCTTTTCCCTATGAAGACCAGTGGAAATCTGATGTATTCCACAAAAGTTCTCTAGCAGTCTCCATCAGGTGAAGGAAATTTAGATATGGACCAGCTGATGGTTTCTCATGTATAAATGGGGTGGGGGGTGTAAAGGCTCCCTCAAAAGGTTCCATGAGAAATTAAAAACAGTCAGAAAATTCAAATTTTTCTGCAAAGATTCAAGAAGCTGAGAGAGAGAGAGAGAGAGAGAGAGAGAGAGAGAGACCAGACCCAAATTAACTATGATAATAAAATTGAAAAAGAAGAATTAACAAAGTGTAAACAAGGATGCAAAAAACTCAAAATATAGGCAAGTTAGGCAATGCAAAAAAAGGCAAAAAGTGTACTAAATCCTCATATTAACAAATGGCGGAAATAGAGATATGCATACATAACTTTCCAAAAAAAAACATACAAAGGAAGGAAAGGGCCAGAATTTGCTCTAAAAAAATCACAAAAATTGAAAATTAAGAACCTGTTTTCTTGCAATGAAATGAAAATTTAACACTTAAAATTGCTTTATAAGAGATTTTTTTTGTTTGAGAAAGACCAACTGAATCCCTTAGGGACTAGGAAGCAAGCCAAAAATCCAATGAAATCCAGGAAAGAAGATGTTCATGATTAGAAGTGGTTCAGTCTTGCAAACAGATGTTGGCAACCAACTCATTTCAAGATGTCACAAGAATCCACTTTCCTCTGGTAGGAGGCTGCAAGCAAACAATTGCTTAAAATACATGTGATACCTGAGATTTCCTTTTCCTTTCATACAAACAGTGCGTAAGCACTTTCAATATGGAGTAACTGTCTCCATTTAAATTCCCCCATCAACGCAGCATTTGACTCCTGATGTGGGTGGAGAAATAATCCTTGCCCAACTCCTGGAAGTTCTACTAATAGTAGTACTAACAGTGGTCTTGAAATCATGAAAACTTTTCTATCACCAAAAAAAAAAAAAAAAAAGTGAGGACCCAATGCAGCCTATTATTTTTTGTAACAGGACTGTTCTTTCGTGTGCATGGAGAGGGATTGCCATATGTTTCATAGATGATGCAACCTCAGCAATTATATAGTCAAACAGAAATTTACTATAACGTGTTCTGAGTAAGGTCTTTAAAAGAGGAATTAGTTATAATATTGGGTCTGCGGATAAGAATCTCTTTTTTGGAAGATGCAACACTGTGGTGTATGCTAAAAGTGAAAATTCTCAGGTCTCTATAGCGAGAGCGCTAATAAAAAAAATAAAGCATTAGAAAGGGAGACATAGTCTGGACTCTGGCGCACAGTTTTCCGGCGTCTGATTTAGGCCAAGTTTGGACAAAATGAGTTATTGTTAAATTCATTAAGAAACATCTTTAGAGAAAGATAACCAGAGAAATCCGGATTTGGGTTCAGAATCCACCTGGAAATTCTCTTCTAAATCTTTTCCGAATGAATGTGCTAGGCAACCTGCAATTTTTCTTTCTTGCTCTTTGGTGTGGAAACATTTGGTACCTCAAGCTGAAGCATTTTGTTGGCTTGCAGTAGCCATGGTTTTAAAACCAGGCTAAGTATGAGTTGTTTCAGTTGATTGGCTGAGCCAACTCAAACTTGAAAGTGGACGAGCCAAGTTAGCGCTCAAATCAGCTAGTTGCCTGAGACCCATGGTTCCCTATATCCAAACTTACAGCTTGGGAGGCTCTTGTGGACATTTCACATTGATTCTGGAAGACAGAAACCATAATTTTGGAAAATCTAAGCATTAAAATATCGAAAGGATAGCAGCTAGAACTTGAATGTGGGTGCTATAATTACTAAAATCTATCATTAATAACTGAAACAAATCAAGTCTTAAAACTCTAAATTCATAGAGTGCTGTTTCCAAATTCTTTTTTATCATTTTTGCTAACTTTTCACATATTTTTTTAAAGGCTATTGTGCTCGAGGTTCAACTTAGTTCAACTCAATTACATCCCATGCAACTCTGCCCAGTCAACTTGAGTGAAAGGTGACTCAATTGCCCTCCAAGTCCAATTTTTAAAACCATAGAATAAGAAGAAAAAAAAAACTTTAACGTAAGTAGCTTAAAGGAGGAGAGAAATTCAGACCTATGTCAAAGTTTTGTTTGCTATGCAAGACAAGGGAAGAAACAGTGAATCATTTCCTTCTTCATTTTGACTCTAACGCCCCAAGTTGGTCTCATTTCCTTTTTCTCCTGGAGATGGTGTGTCCCTTTCCAGAATATCTTGGAGGCACAATTGCTCAATGGGAATGTTTTCAGTTCAAAAGAGAGTTTAAATTATTTCTCTAATACCTTTACCGACTTTCTCCTAACAACCACATATCACACTGCTCCAATGGGAACATAGAAGGCATAACTGCAATTCCAAAATTAGCTAGAGATATCAAAATGCTAAACATAAAGGTCTCTAGTGGCACTAAGTCATTGCCCCACTTCAACAAATAGGTCACTCCGCCCCAGGCTCTCCAATTTTGCCGAAACACAATTGAATCCCCCAACTAAAACACCTCTTCTTACATCACCTTGTGAGCAACACCTCTAGGGATTGTCCAAATCTTTAGCAATTTTCCCTCACCCAGGATAATCCCCGACTTGATTATCAGGCTTTTCTAAATAAATAAATGCTTCATTATGTTCAAAACAAAAGACATTGCAGTAATCCCAAAAAACACTTCCATTGGAACTTTTTCCTGTCATTTACCAATATGCGTAGACTAGAAAAGATGAAACATTTTACATTTGGTTAAGCGGACCGTATAAGAGGAATACATCATCCAAGCAACAAATTCCTTTTTTCCCAAATTGATGACACAACAACCTCTCATAAATCATAATACGATTCGATAAATAGAACACTGGCTTCTCAATGCAAACCTATATAAGAGCATGAAAAGATTTTCTCCTTACATCAAATGATATCGATAGGAGACGCGGTTTCTTCTCCCATCATTCTTTTTCTTCTTAGGCAAGGACACATCTCTTATCATTATCATATCCAATATTCCACACTTCAAGCATTTATCTTCAAGGCCATAAACAACCTCAAACCATGGCAACAAAACTACCATACTACAGACATAATCCTGAGAAACATGAAAACAGTAACTTCTATATCTTAATTTTCAATCTTGCAGTTAAAAAGCAGTGGGGGGTAAATATAAACTGCCCACAAGTGACTGAAATGGAGGGGAGAGAGGGTGGGAAAACCTGGGGGAAGGGTTTAACCTATTCTATTCAAGAAGATTAATGCAAAATCATTAACAGCTTATAGAAAAACTTATATATTGGTATGCATAAATGTTGATGGCTTTTCCTTTCTATTCATTTGAACTCAAGATATCAAAACCTACCACCCCAGAAAAAAAGAGCATATAAGAGGATTAGTAATAGTGACAATAGAGCAGCAGCAAAAACCCAAGTAAGAAAGTGATTATATGAAAGATATGTATGTTTATAGGGAGAACCCAAAAGAAAAAGAAGATGAGGAGGGAGGGGCAGAGACTGACAGGGTCGAGGGCATTTGGGCTGGGGCCGTAGTCAGCGGTGAGGAGTAAATAGGCTGCAACAGCAGTGACGCCCATCGTGGTTCGTCGTACAAGCTTGTCCGTCTTTGGATCCATCCTCTCTCTCTCTCTCTCTCTCTCTCTCTCTCTTCCAAATTCTAAAACCCCCACACCAGAAGTGAGAACTGGCTAATGCTCGAACAATCCGGTTCGTTTTAAAAAGATGTGATCTAGGTCACAAGCCGGCCCAGATCCGGCCAGTCGACTGGTTATGAATTATAATGATTCAGCACTCTTTCGAGCCGCTTGCATTTCATTGGTGGGCCCAATGATGGATTTATATGAGAAAGATTTACCTGAAAGGGGAAAACCACAGTAGACTTTGACATGAACCATATTTAAACTTTTTATATTTATTTAGCACGAACCTTCGTTGCTAGTGAGTTCATTATATAAGTATGGTTGGTGATTTTAGGCGTTCCTACCGCATAATTGGATTGCTCAAAGAATCTCAAGTGAATGGAGTGGAAACTACACGATGGGCCTATCTTTGAAAATCCAAGCGGCCAATAAACACCCTCCCCTTGAATTATGCTATTAATCTTATGATCAATATTTGGTCGGATCAAACTCCTACTAGTGTTAAAACTTGAACATCACATATGCGGAAAGGTCATTTAGATATGGTTAAAATTCACAGTTGTGTTGCCATCGTGGTTGGCCCTGAAAAACTGCTATGACACATTATTGAGACAGGGTGTGCCCTCATCGCAGTCCATCACTGGACAAATTTTTATTTGAGCCAAAAAACTCTGAAAAATATCCATGAAATTTAGAAGATTATAAAATCATAAAAAATAGTGTCTTCTTCCATTAGTAAACGCTTTAAAGCATAATAACGACTGTTTTGGGCCATTATTTTCACTTTTTTTTAGACCGCGACTATTATATTAAAAGTAAAATAACGGCATAGGGCATTATCGTTTCATAGCTACCGTTGTAGAACAATAAGACTGTTGTTTTTAACTATGCATTTAGAGATTATTTAGTTGCAAGTATTCTTGATGGTAATTCTCTCTTATCTAGGATTTTTGACAACACTATAGTTACTCTCCTTGGAATTCCAAATGATTTCTTTGACTGCATAGAGTTATGCAAATTGGCCTTTCAAATGACAATTTTGCCACTGGCAATCAATTGCCTTTCTCACTAAAGGGATATGCTACCACACCAAGGTCTACTTTTTCACCAAAAGGCGAAGGTCGGAGCCCCCTATGCCTTGTAGACTTCTGAGATGTCTACATTTTGAAAATTTTGAAGTTCAAACACATTGGACACAGCATTTTCAGCTCGAGGAATTCCTCCCAGTTGACCATTAATTTTGAGCCCTGAGCATCATGGTTAATAATATAACTTAAGGCACTGTTCTTTAGAATTTCTAACTAGTTTTTCTTCTGTCGGTGATTCTAGAAAACCTGTTAGAAAAAACATCGTTTCTTTGCTAGAATTGTATCGATTCTCAAATTCTCGCATTTTGAAATGCCACTAGGATAGGGTTTTCAAATCCTCCTCCTTCTTTGAGCATTTGAGAAAACTCTTTTGAGAGAGAGGAATTCTGAGCAAACCAACGTCTCCGGTTTCTCCAACGATCACCTTCCGTTTTGCTTCTCAGGCCACAGCGAGAGTCTCCAAAGGTATGGTTCTACTTCCCTTGTTCTCCTCTGCTCATCACAGGCCGGCCCAGATCCGGCCAGTCGACTGTTTATGAATTATGATGATTCAGCACTCTTTCGAGCCGCTTGCATTTCATTGGTGGGCCCAATGATGGATTTATATGAGAAAGATTTATCTGAAAGGGGAAAACCAGAGTAGACTTTGACATGAACCATATTTAAACTTTTTATATTTATTTAGCACGAACCTTTGTTGCTAATGAGTTCATTATATAAGTATGGTCGGTAATTTTAGGCGTTCCTTCCGCATAATTGGATTGCTCAAAGAATCTCAAGTGAATGGAGTGGAAACTACACGATGGGCCTATCTTTGAAAATCCAAGCGGCCAATAAACACCCTCCCCTTGAATTATGCTATTAATATTATCGTCAATATTTGGTCGGATCAAACTCCTGCTAGTGTTAAAACTTGAACATCACATATGCGGAAAGGTCATTTAGATATGGTTAAAATTCACAGTTGTGTTGCCGTCGTGGTTGGCCCTGAAAAACTGCTATGACACATTATTGAGACAGGGTGTGCACTCATCGCAGTCCATCACTGCACAAATTTTTATTTGAGCCAAAAAACTCTGAAAAATATCCATGAAATCTAGAAGGTTATAAAATCATAAAAAATAGTGTCTTTTTCCATTAGTAAACGCTTTAAAGCATAATAACAACGGTTTTGGGCCATTATTTTCACTTTTTTTTTTAGACCGCGACTATTATATTAAAAGTAAAATAACGGCATAGGGCATTATCGTTTCATAACTACCGTTGTAGAACAATAAGGCTGTCGTTTTTAACTATGCATTTAGAGTTATTTAGTTGCAAGTATTCTTGATGGTAATTCTCTCTTATCTAGGATTTTTGACAACACTATAGTTACTCTCCTTGGAATTCCAAATGATTTCTTTGACTGCATAGAGTTATGCAAATTGGCCTTTCAAATGACAATTTTGCCACTGGCAATCAATTGCCTTTCTCACTAAAGGGATATGCTACCACACCAAGGTCTACTTTTTCACCAAAAGGCGAAGGTCGGAGCCCCCTATGCCTTGTAGACTTCTGAGATGTCTACATTTTGAAAATTTTGAAGTTCGAACACATTGGATACAGCATTTTCAGCTCGAGGAATTCCTCCCCGTTGACCATTAATTTTGAGCCCTGAGCATCATGGTTAATAATATAACTTAAGGCACTGTTCTTTAGAATTTCTAACTAGTTTTTCTTCTGTCGGTGATTCTAGAAAGCCTGTTAGAAAAAACATCGTTTCTTTGCTAGAATTGTATGGATTCTCAAATTCTCGCATTTTGAAATGCCACTAGGGTAGGGTTTTCAAATCCTCCTCCTTCTTTGAGCATTTGAGAAAACTCTTTTGAGAGAGAGGAATTCTGAGCAAACCAACGTCTCCGGTTTCTCCAATGATCACCTTCCGTTTTGCTTCTCAGGTCACAGCGAGAGTCTCCAAAGGTATGGTTGTACCTCCCTTGTTCTCCTCTATTCATCACTGGTTTTCTACTTCTCTTCTCTGATGTGGTTGTCGTCAATTGCTACCCACCTTTTTTTTGTTTTTCTTTACATATGATGGATGGATGGATGTATAATGGCAGGTGCAGGAAAATTTTGTGTGCTTACCTAGCTCCCCTTCATTCTGCACTGGGTTCCATAAAAAAAGAACAAAGCTCCCCTTTGTTGGTGTTTTCTTGTTATGCTTTTGTGTTGTATTCTTGTGTTGGATCTATCCCCTTTGGTTATGCTTTTTGTGTTGCGTTCATGAACTAGGAAAGAACGAGCTTTGATCTTCTATATTGACAAGATCAAAGGCATCCAATGTATGCAATCCAAAAGCAATAGAGAAGTTAAATGGGTTATGAAAAATAGAAAGAACATAAAAAGAAGAAGAAGAAGAAGAAGAAGAAGGAATTATGGGGCTTCATTACGTCAATATTTACCATTTCCTGCAAGATAGGGCCATGGCTTTCTGATCTGGACTATTGATCAGAACGAAGCTAATGAAGCAAAGGTAGCCATTTTTTTGTGAGTGTTTGACACCAATAAACGTTCATGTATTATTTTAGATTAGTAGTGTTAAACATCAACACACATTATTTAGGCATTCAATTATTTGGATTTGCAAGTAAGTTTACATGCAGTGTCGCTATTTGCGATGTGGCTTGGGTTGGCACCTTCCTAAGTGTTGGTCTTTGAATTGTTTTCTTGACTAGTGATGGCCTCTGTTTACTACAGCTATTTAGTGCCTATAGAGACCCATCTGAATGAGATATTAGACCAAGACGACAAAAATTCCTAGTTGCTTGAGCTTCTTTTAGGCTTTTTTTATGTTCTTTGCCATTAAATGATGCCTTATCCTTTAGATTGTCTACATTCCACAGCTAAATAAAAATTAACAGGCTTATTGTACTTCTTATTACTGATAATAAGAAGACCTAGAACACCTAAAATTTGTGTTTTTTAGGTGTATCTTATTCCACTTTGTGTGTACCAGTCCTTAAGCTACATGATGATGCTGTTTCCAACCAGTAATAAATTTTGTGTAAGTTTTAGACTTAGGAGTAATCTCTCAGCTTTGTTTGAAGCACAGCCAGTTATAAATTGTAAGACCTAGAACTTGATGTGAAAGTCCCACACAATATTCATATTCAAGACCCACTTGTTTCACATGATTAGTTTTAGTTTCCATTTTCAAGAAAACTTAGATTAAAATCCGTCCATACCCAATCTAAAGAAAGTTTTCTAATAATACATATAACTTATGGCTAATAAATTACTCCACAGATTTGGTAATCTTGACGGACGGGTAGATCTTAATGTTGAATTATATGGGAAGGTCAGAAACCCTTTTAGTCCTCTCAACTTAGTAAATAGGTTGCCATCCAAGTTAAAAAAAGAAAAAAAAATCTAAATATCCAACATTTTGCCAAGATGACAATTATCAAACATGATATTTGTGACAATGCATCACAGTAATAGGAAAAAAAAACAGCTCATTTATAACTAAAGTTTGGTTTTTAAGTAATTAAGAAAAAATTGCTTAAGAAGAGAGCAAAGTAGAAAAAGATGACATTCAAGAAAACTAAAAGTAAAACGAAAATGAAGAACAAGAACAAGAACAAGAAGAAGATAATTACATAATATTTTGGCAGAGTTGTTTGTAATCAAGCAAGAATTGTATGTGCAAGTCTAAAGAGTCTGTATCTAGAGAATAGAGACAGTATGTGGAGAAAACGGGTGGACCTATAGAGAGTTTTCTGCACCTATTTCCTCTGTACCCCTACTTCATTTTCCAACAGCTCTAAGGGTGTGAGTTTGCAAAATATTCTCTGTAGAATATATTTCGCAATTCTGATTTCTTGAGGTGAAAGTATGTTTAATCATTTTTTAAGGAAGTGATTTGGTTTCTAAGCTAAATAGATTTTGTTTGGATCGATAAATTATCCTAACTGGATGGTGAATAGTAGTATCCTAGTGTAAATTTTTCTATGAGTATAAGTTTTTTTTATAAAAAAAATTAATTTGCTGAAATTATCCTATTCTATGCAGCTTTTACATTTTTTTAATGACCAGGTATCCCTTCCTGGCTTAGTTTTCATATCTTTGGCTTCCGGCCTGTGGGTTACTCAATTTTAATAAGCAATGATTATTTCCCCAGAGATACATACTATGCAGCCTTACATAAGGGACAAAAATATATTTCACAGTGAAAAATAGGGAAAATGAGAGATAAAAGATATGAAATCTTTAGTTTCCATCCTCTATAGAAAGTTAATTGAATATAAAAATATAATATATTGGACACTATTGGGCACAAAATTGAATTATGCTTGCTCTGCCATGGGCCCTGGTAGATAACAAGAAAAAAGTGGTGACAATTGAGGCGGGCACTTTTCTCTACTAGTTTTTTACCATTCAATTTCTATACATCTAAAACATGGTTGGAAACTCTCCAAGTTGACTTCTAACTCATAAAAATCTCATTTTGACGAAGCATTGAGTCAAATACTGGGGAGTTATCTCATCTTAATAAGTTGTTTACATTCTAAACCATTTGAGAGGAAGATCTAATTTTAAACAATTAATGCTTATTTTTATGTAATTATGCATAAGGTTTGGCGTTAGCAATAAAAAAACAATGACTAGAATGAAATTTGAAATTTTTATTTGTTCTTTTACATTCGATATTTGGACTAACCAACTAAGTAACATGCAATGTTTTTTTCTTTTATTGTCATTATTACAATGCTTTTCTTGCACATATAAATTTATTAATTTGAATTGATTATCATAAATGCATGTAAATAAATGTATATTTATGTTTTATTAATAATGAATTCACTCTTTTTTTGAAATTATTTTTTTTAAAAGAAAATTCTTCCGCGTCTCCGCATTAACTCTATTTAAATCATTTTTTTTTCCTTCATTCAACAAGTCGTGCGAGTCACGAATTTCCCAACCTTAATCCAAAAGCCACCAGCTGGTAAATCTATTTTGATCTGTGAATGGTTAAAATAAAAGACACCGATTGGCCCACAATTACTATTTTCATCGTTCCACAAGTACAATGGATACGATCCATTGACTCGGACAGCACAATGGATGAGTCCCACAGGCACATTACATGTGGGGCCTACAACCGTGTCCAGAAGTGCAGGTATTTTGGTACCATCTGGGGGGTGTGGTCCATACGATAGGTCCTACGAACACGGGACATGGAGAGTTTTTAGAGATGTATACCGTGCTGTGCCACGGCACGAGAATGTCTCTGCCTAGCTATGCTTCGTACCATCCTCTGCGGTGTCTGCTAGCTCGGCTCACTGGCATTGCTCGTCCCGTACCGTACCATACCATGCCATGCCATGCTGCTGTGCCACTACTGTAATGTCCCTGTGTCACTCTTTTAATATTCTATGCTTTCATTTCTTTTAGGGTTTTTGAATAAAAAATTTAAAAGATATACATATATATAAAAGACAATGACATACAAATTTCAGTGATTTGATCAAATTTAATCTACTCTATTAGAAAAAAATCTACTTGAATTTCTTCTATTGAAGGTTTTTCTATAAAATTACTTTTAATACTTTTATAATTTTTATAGATAATAAAAAACTAAAAAAAGACTATATTTTTTATATTTATACTAAAAAAAAGAAAAAAATATAGACTACATAAAAATATGAAATGAGTCATTATAGAGTGAAACGGGCTGTGCCTCTTGCCGTGCTGTGTCTTGAATTGTGCCGTGCCAAGGGGCATAATACCCTCGGCCAATATGGCTAGTGAGTCCGGACCATGCCTGTGGTGCCATGCTGTTAACCGTGCCGGCCGTGTTAACTGTTGTTGTGGGCCATGCCCTCATTTTACATCTCTAAAAGTTTTAAAATTCTTCAAAAATTATGTCCTAAGGTGGAATTCTCTAAGTCTCCCCTAGGGGTCTGAGCACCTGCAAATGTCAAAGATGTACGAAGAAACCTCTGCACAGTCAAAGGTGTACGAAGAAAGCTGGGGTGAAATTGTTTAAACCTCCGGTTGGGTCCATGAAGCGGTGCAAATGTGAAAGAAATTGAAATTATGAGCATATAAAGATCAATTAAGACTTTTCGGGTCGTTGCTGGGATCTGGAATTTTAACAAAGTAACGTATTCCCAAAGCCGATCTATTTTCATCAAAATGCAAAATTAAGAAACGATTTTTTGAGACCTCCCCAACGGCTATTAGTTGCCATGATTGCTTGCACTAGCAAAAAAATATGTAGAAATTGTTGGGGAGCTTGCAGAACTCTTCTCTTCGACGTAAATCACTTATAAATTTCAATAAACACCGAGGATGTACAATCCAATCCAAGCAACCACTACAAATAATAATAGAAAAAAAGCGAGGAGAGTAAGAGCAAAGAGAGAATACACTAATATACATAGAAAACCCTCTAAAATAAGAGTAAAAAACTACCAAGCGTTTTAATGAAGTCCACTATATAAATGAGAGATTACAAGTTTTTACTTCTCAAGTTAGCAACTTGAGGAACATCTTCTTATGTACAAGGAACCCCCCTTTTACTCTCTTGTTGGAAAAGAAAAGAAAAAACTCTCTCTTTCTCACTCTCAACAAGAGGAACTCTCCCTGGAAAAAAAAAATGGCTCTCTTCTTATTGGGTATATGTCACGTATTCTAGGTTCAACAAATTGGTTTATAGGGTTAGTTTATGGATTGAGCTTAGGGTTAGGGGTATTTTAATTCTTTATACTGGACTTTCTTAAGGGCAAAAAAAGAGAGAGTTATAAATATAACGTAACATGTAACCTTAGACCTAAGCAGAGGAGTATAGTAAAAGAGTGGAGTCCTCTTTTGGCTATGGATGCAGGTATATCGCCAAATCACGTAAATCTCTCGTATGTGCTCTTGTGTGTGGCTTGATTGTCAGTCACAAGTTAAGCGCTTTTGCACGTGCACAACAAGTGGTATCAGAAAACTCCACTCTTTTTCTTGCTTGAGTTTGGATCTGAATAAAGAAGAAGTAGGATTTTTTTTCTGTTTTGGATTGTTTTGATTGCTGACGAAGAAGAACAATGAAAGGGATTCAGAATCTTCGATCTTGTAGGTCTTGGGCACCCCGATCAATGTGATGTTGCCTCTACCCTTGTCGCTGTCACCGGCTAGTGACGCCAACATCGCCCATTGTCGGTGCCCTCTCCACTCATCGCCGTGTCTAGAGAGGAAGTGGGCTTGGTTACAGTGTTTGTCGGAGAACAAACACAAAGGAGGAGCCCTAATTGATTCAGGTCTTGGGCTAGGTCAGGTCGGTTTTGGGTTTGCCTAACCTGTGAAGTCCAAGAAGCAGCAAAGTTTAAGGTCAAGTCGGGTTGACCTGATTCGTGTGCAAAGCCCAACTAGGAGCACTGCAGTGATGACGTCAGTAGGTACGGTCAAAGGCAGTTTGACTAGGCTCGACAGTTGAAAAGTATTTCTATGATATCTTGATCATTCGGTGTCCGATTAGAGATCTATTTGCACCTACAAACTCATTTTCAGCATATCTACGTAATGGAATATGGAGATTGGCTGTTTGATGATCAACAAGAAGGTTTAATCAATCGGAGTGTAGAAACTTGTTTCTGCGATATCGGAGGCATCCGGACTTGGATTTCAGATTCATTTCTTTCAACGTGCTAGCGGTGATGAGATCAATAGTGTGGTGCAGAAATTTTACAGGAATAGAAGCAAAATTTAAAGTTGAAAAATTCAATGATAGGAATGACGTTAGCCTTTTGCACATTAAGATGAATGTTTTGTTGGTTCAGAAAGGGTTGCAGAAAGCATTGAAGAAAAAAATGCCCTTCTTACAACGGTGTTAAAAGACGAGAAGGAGGATATGCTGGAGAAGGCATATGGAGCAATTTGATACGTTTGAGCGATGGAGTGTTGCACAAAGTTGCTTAAGAGAAGACCGTTGCTGAGTTGTGGTTGAGATTACAGAATCGATACATGACCAAATCTTTGACGAACTGTTTGTACATGAAGAAACGGTTGTTCACTCTCCATATGTAGGAAGGTGTCCCTTGGTACCCATCTTGATGCATTTGATAAAGCTGTCATGGATCTGGTAAACATAAATGTTTCAATTGATAATGAGAATCAAGCTATTATATTGTTATGTTCTTTACTACCATCGTATGAGCTTTTTATTGATACCATGATATACGGTAGAGATACTCTTTCAAAGAAGGATATAAAGGCAGCAGAAGAAAAAAGGTTGTGTCTAAAAACAATAATAACTCAGGCAAGGGTTTGGTTGCAAGAGGTAGAGTAAAAGACTTTAGTAATAAGGACAAGATCTAAATTCAGATCCAACAGGAAGAACATTGCATGATATTATTGCCATAAGAAAGGGCAAATTAGAAAGAAATGTCCTGACAGGTAAAGAAGAGAGAAAGAAATAGAAGATTCATCTTTTGATGATTCATTCAGTATTGTAGAGGGAAGATCAGTTTTTGATGCCGATAGTGCATTTTCTGTGATTACAAATGGTATTCATCATTAGGATGAATGGATTCTTGATTCTGGATATTCCTATGGTATGTTTCCCAATAGCAACTAATTTACCACTTACCATGGGATCAATGGTGCCGCTATCTTGATAGGCAATGATGTTGCATGTAAGATGGTTAGGATTTGAAGAATAAGAATAAAGATGTATGATAGAATCGTTAGAACATTGGCAGAGGTTCGACATGTCCCTAATCTGAAAAAGAATCTTATTTCTTTGGGTGCCTTGGACTCCAACTGTTACAAATTATTACTGAAGGTGGAGTCATAAAAGTTATGATGGGTGCTCTAGTTCTTATAAGAGGCAATAGAGTTGGAAACTTATATGTTTTGTCCTAATATATTATTTTACATAGAGTTGCAGTGTGTTCATCAGATGATCATGAATCTATCTTAACACGTTTATGGCACTTACACATGGGTTACATAAGTGAGAGGGGAAACGGAATTTGCTATGTGGTATAAAGACAAGTAAGTTGGATTTCTATGAGACATGCGTATTTGGAAAACACCGCATAGTCAGTTTTAATACGAGTATTTATCACACGAAAGGTAACTTTGATTATATTTATTCAGATGTCTGGGGTCCTTATAAGGTTCCAAGGGTGGGTCCCAGTATATAACTTTCATCGATGATTATTCAAGTAAAGTTTGAGTTTATACACTACAGACAAAGGATTAGACATTTAAAACATTCAAGTGACGGAAGGCAATAGTTAAGAAACAGACTGACATGAAGGTGAGGAAGTTGATGACAGATAATGGCAAGAAATACAGATCTAATGAGTTTGAGAACTATTGCAAAGATAAAGGTATAGTTCGGCATTACACCACCACATGAACTCCACAGCAAAATGGAGTTGTAGAAAAGATGAACATAACGATTTTGGAAAGAGCTCATTGTAAATTATTTATTGTAAGGTTGTCTAAGAAATTTTAGGCTGAGGCAATACATGCTGCAGGCTACTTGATTAACAGATCTCTACACTCAGGAATTGGTTGCAAAACACCAAAAGATATGTAGTCAGGTAATCCAGTTGAATATTTTAAGTTGAGGCTTTTCAATTGTCCAACGTATGCTCATGTGAAAACCAAAAAGTTAAAACCAAGGGTTATGATGTGCATATTGGTTAGATATGCTTATGGGGTAAAAGGATACAGGTTATGGTGTACTGATCAGAATTCACCCAGATTTATCATCAGCAGGGATGTTTCATGAGGATGCGTTATGCAATGCAAGAAAGCATGTGGAGAAAACAGAGGTAGGTAGCAGTAATGCACCATTCAAGTGGAGTCAAGTATCCCAGTTTGGAAGGCGAGTGCATTTGACTCCTCCCGAGATACTAAGGATAGTTAGACTAAGCAGCACACAGGTAGACCCTAGAGAATGAGGAAACTACTAGTCTATACAGTTTCGAGGATATGTTGGTGACATATGATGTGGTTGCATATGCATTGATGGTTGAGTTATCCACGTATTCGGAGTTAGTGGAAGGGCAAAAAAGTGGTCAATAAGCAGCAATCATAGTTGAAGAGATGGAGTCTCTTGATGATGGTAAGCAGGCCATCGGATGCAAGTGGGATTACAAGGATAAAGAAGGAACTTCCCTGCAGGTGGAGTGAAGCTTCAAATTCCTGACCATGAATGCAATTTGGAGAAATCATTGTATAGGTCGAAACAACCTTCTGGACAATGGTACAAGCGATTTAGGGCATTCATGATGAAACTGATTAAGAACAACTTCAAGTCTTACTTGGACTTGATTCATATCACTCATCATTGAATAGTGAAGATTGTGCCCAGTGATAGTGGGCACAAGGATGTACCTTTCAGAAAGGTTTGTGGAGTTGAAAACACTACCAGTTATTCTTCTAATGGCTTGAGTTCTACAGAATTCAAACTAAGGTGGAGATTGTTGGGTTTATGTCTTGTATTCTGCATTCACCGAATTGGTCCATAAGGTTAGTCTATAGATCAGGCTTAGGGTGAGGGATATTTTTGTCTTTGTACCGGGCTTTCTTAAGAGCTAAGAAAGAGAAAGTTATATATATGATATAGCATATAACCCTATACATAAGCAGAAGAGTGCAGTAAAAGAGTGAAGTTCTCATTTGGCCATGGATGTAAGTATATCGCCGAACCACGTAAATCTCTTGTGTGTGCTTTTGTATGCTTGTCTCTCTTCTTGTGTGTGGCTTGATTATCGATCTCGGGTTACGCGCTGCCGCATGTGCACAATACTTTTTCTCTCTCAATCATCTCTCATTGCTTGCTTTAAGATTTTATTTGAAATGAAGAAGAGAATGAGGTTTTAAAATCTCTACACTCACACATGTGGAGTTAAGTGAGAACCTGTTAGGATTTTTGTATTGGCTAATTCATGGGTTGGACAAAACTTGGGCTCATTGGTGTTGTATTTTATATTCTTTATAATGGGTTGCAGTGCATGTCGTAAGAAAAGCTAAACTGAAGAAATCAGAAGATAGAGCACGTGCTTGAACGGGCTTAGATAAAGGCAACCGCGCTCAAGCCCATAAAGACCGCGCTTAAGCCTGACAGACGGATTACAAACTAACTAAATACGTAAAGATTGCGCTCGAGCATGGATGTGCCAAAAACCCATTTTCCTCTTTTGAAATTATTTCCCATTTGTGCCAGAGCTACATATTTTGCTCCTATTTGGACTTTAACCTTAAGGCACAAATTGTGGGTTATAAAAAAAGGGCGTCTCTCCTAATCCTAATATATAGATCTCATTATTTTAAGTTGAGAATACTCTTTGGAGATCATCCTTATTCTCTAGAGCTTCTATATGAGAGAGGGTTGTTGAAGGCTTCTTGTTTTAGAGTTGTAGCTTCTACTTCATTGTAAGAGATCATCATCTTAGTGCGTGAGATCCATTCAACCTTACAGAATTAAGGTGGTCATCAAGTTCGGAGAGTATGGCACATGGAGTTGAGTCGTGTCGCAAATTCTTACAAGAAGAACTACATCCCGTGGTCGAAGGACTAACTATATAAGGTTGTGAGTATATCCTATAACTGCTCGAAATTAATGCTAGATTAGTTCGGTGTGACTCGTGGTATTTTTCTCATTGAGGTTTTCACGTAAAATTTGCATATCTTCTTTTTACGTAGTTGATTACTCTTTTTTGCAAGTTACTTTTATTATTCCACCACATATTGTTTGATTTACAATCTATAAATCAAAGATCCTAAAAACTTTCAATTGGAATCAAATTAAAGCGGGTTACACTAATCTACTGTGGTAGATCCTTTGAGATTTCTAGAATGGAGTTCAACCGAGAAGGCACATTTATGACTAAGCCTCCTCTTTTGGATGGATTCAGTAACTATGCATACTAGAAGGTTGAACTAACTGGGTTTCTCAGATCCATCGATGAAGATGTTTGACAAATTGTTTTTAAAGGCTACTCTTTACCTATGGTTGTTACTATTGGAATATTTAGTGATAAATCGATTGAGTAATGGACTAAAGAGGGGAAACATGCCTGTAATTACAATAATAAGACCATCAATTCAATATACATTGAAGTATCCCCATCTGAATTTCATAGGATCTTCACTTGTTCGACTACAAGAAAGGCATGGGACATCTTACAAAGAGTTCATGAGAGAACTGAATTTATTAAAGAAACGAAGTTGCAAATCCTTACTATTGTCTTTGAATCTTTTAAATGGATAATGATGAAAGCTTTGATAACTTTTATATCAAACTAAGTGACACTATGAATTCATATTTCAATTTGGGAGAACCAATTCCTAAAAATAAAATCATTAGAAAAATTCTCTGATCTCTCCCAGATGGTTTTCATGCCAAGATAGTCGCAACCGTTGAAAACAATAGAGTCAAGACTATCAAGGTTGACAATTTCGTAAGAAACCTTCAGACTTATGAGACAAATTTCATTACTAATCAAAAAGTTAAGTCAAAAGGAATTACCTTAAAAGCCACCAAAGAGTTACTCAAGGCTGCTAAAAGTGATTCAAATTTTGATTTAGAGAAAATTGATCGATTCAAATTTTGATTGAGAGAAAATTGATCTCCCAAGTGGATGTCTAGTTTATAAGGCAATTCATGCGATATATGAATTTTTTACCCTAGCACTACCCTAACATAATGGAGATTCAACAGAGTAACTTGGATGTATTGATGAAGTCCCCAAAAATTCCATTTTATTTATAATTATAATTTAAGATTAAGATTACTCAACTCCTCTCCCCGCACCTTATCCTGGTCTCTACTTACGTAGATTTAAGTTGGAGATCTTTTTATAATTTAGGAATACGTATCTTTCTTCTCATTGCATGTGTGGATTGTTGGGTCTGATAAAGAATTGTAGAGATCTTAGAAAATCCTCGTTGGTGTGTAAAACTACGAGTCCTTTCAACTTCCTCGAGGAATTATATATCCCATTTTGGTGTATTGGATTCCTATTTTTAGCCTTTGTGCATTACCTACCCCACTTTGGGTGCATTTCATTCCCTGCATTGTAAATCACTATTACTACCATCATCATCATCATCATTTTTATTATTATTCTTTGCATTAAGGCGCATTATGTTAAAAGCAAAGAGAGAAGCTATAAAATGAGGTTGTTTCCAACTAGCAATAGATTTTGTATAATTTTCAACACCTTATAGGTTTTTTCCCCTTGTCTTTTAAGTACAATCAGTTGTAACTTGTAAGATATATATTTTATTAAGACAATCCCATGAAATCACAAAAGGGCCCTATTTATTTCACAAGATTAAAAGGTTTTTTTGTTTTCTTTTCGGGAAAAGCTTGGATTTCCAATCATCTGGTCCACGTGAACTTAAAGCAATTTTTCTAATAAAACTAACACATATGATGACAAATATATTATTTTTTGTTTGGAACAGTAGATACTTTTATTCAATGGGAAAAAACTACGGTGGGTACATGAGATCAAAGTATCATACCAATCCTTATCAAAAGAAGGCTAAGCCTAAAGATTTGGTGTGCAACAACATTAAGTTCTCCCGGAATATACCTAAAACTTATAGAATTAAAAAGAGGATCTTACCAAAAAAAAAAATCCACTTAAACTTTATCAAATGAAAAAAAGCCCTTCGATTTCAATACCAACCAAAAAAGTCCTAAACAAGGATATCACCACTTGTTTTTTTTCTTTTTTTGTTGTTTTTGTAATTGGTGATGTCGTCGTTCAGCCAGCCATGAGATCTGTGATATCGCTGCACAACAACAGCAACAAAATAGAAAAAAAGAAAAAAAAAAAGAAAGAAACAAGCAGCAATATCACTGCTCAGTATTTTTTTCTTTTTCTTTTTTTTTTGCAAAATCTTCAATGAAGAAAGCTAACAACTTCCAAATTATTAGGAGATATAAAACTCACATATGCAAAGATGCCAAGTAAAATAAACACATACGAGGTAATGGGGTTTGCGAAGATTCATAGCCTCCAAAAGATGTCAAGCAAAACAAGTTGCCCACTTCTCCCCCTTTATTTCTTTCAATGGATCCTGTGAATGCCGGCTTTATTATAAAAACATCATTTTTATTATTTTCCATCAGCACCTGTAGGTCTCACCATTTGCAAACACACGATATCAGGTATGGTAAAAAAAAAAAAAAAAGGCCAAATGATAGCAACGGTTGCTTGGCTGGTAATCTTTGTTGGGTTAACACAAAAAATAATTAAAAAAAAGGCCAGTTGCATTTAGTTAAAAAAAATTGCCATGTCGTTTCAATTTTAATGGCAAGAAAATTCGCCCAATCAAAAAAATACTTGGGATGGGCAATGCGTGAAAACCAAATTAAAAAGACCGAATAAAGAAAGAACTGAGCTGGGCAATAGGTGGAGACCCAAGGGAAAAAAAAAGACCTGGCACAGATGGGGGGCAGGCGAGGGCCCAATTAAAAATGCTTGGCTTTGATCCCTCGTGGCCAGTAGGTGACGACCTAATAAAATATACTTGAAACAGACGGGCAGTAGGTAAGGACCCAACTTAAAAATGCTTGAAACTGATCGGCAATAGATGAAGAACCAATTAATTAGAAGGACTTGGCTCTAATGAGCAGCAGATGAAGACCCAATACAAGAGACTTGGCTCTCAAGGGGAGTAGGTGAAGACTTGAGAAAGACCTGCCACTCATGGGCAACAGGTGCTTACTTAACTGGATACAACTTGCACAACGGTGAGAACGAGTGATCGATGACACTGTTTTAGAGTGGGCACTACTAGCTAAATGAGCACATGGTTGAAAATTTGATTAGGCACTGACATGACATTAATCACGTTTACTTCATATGGTCGATTTGATAGTGAGACCTGCTCCCATTGAACTTAAAATTTTAACATATATTCTCGGAAGAGATGGTATTCATCTTGAACACCAAATTACCTCCATCGGGGGGCATCATGATGGAGTTCTCCTTATATGTTATAAGGTTCCAGTATAATAGCTAGGATGGGGATCCCACTCAAAAGGGAAAGCAAGACGGGGATCCCTTTTGAGTGGGAGATCCCACTCAAAAAGAAAAGTAATAGCAATTTTTTTAAAATAATGGACTGTATCCCTACGCTTTGGGCAAGACTAATTCCTTTTGGCATAGGAAAACCATGTAAAATCCACTAGAAAACTTTATTTAAAGCCAAAGTGTCTCTCCCCGTCATTTCAACTTCTTTCCTATTTTTTTTTACGGATTGGATCGTATGAGACTCTAGACTCACAAGATGTGTGAGTGATGCAATTAGCAATTTCATTGGCATTTATCTAAATATAATAATTTAAATCGCTAAAAATAAATACGTTTTCCTTATATAGGATGTAGCCAAATTTCACTTTATTAAAAAAAAATTCACCAAATGCCTGACTGTATGCATAACATGCAAATATCATATTTTTACACTCAATATTATGGGTTTAGACTCTTGTGACTAGTTATCTCTGATACCATATTAAATTTCTTCAGTAACTATTCTTGACAAAACCTCCTAAAGACGACATAAATACTTTTTAATACTCTCCCTCGAGTGAAACTCACTCCTCAACAGGCTTGAGCGAGAGAGTTGCCTTATAATTAATTAGCAAGGGACTCTCACGCGGTAGCTGGGAATTATGTGCATTATTATTCTTTAATAAATGTTAAAGCAAACATCTCTCAACTTCCACTCTCACACATTCTCAGTTTCGTTCCTTTCCTCTTCCTTTGGTTTCTTTCTTCTTGTTAGAGAAAAGAGCATGGCAGAAGTAGCAGTTCTTTCTGGCGTCCTGAGAGAGTTGCTGAGCCTGTTGGGGTCCTCTCTCAAAGATGAACTTGGGTTGTTCTGGGGTGTGAAAAAGGAGAAACAAAAGCTTGAAAGCAATCTGTCGAGGATTACAGCCACACTTCAAGATGCAGAAAGACGACAAGTGAACGAGATGGTGGTGAGAGATTGGCTTCAAAAGCTTAAAGATGCCGCCTATGATGCTGAAGATGTAGTTGATGAGTTTGTAGTTGAATCTCGACGAAGGAAGGTTGAGAATGGAGATGGCAGGCGAACAAAGGTAAGTAACTTCTTCTCACCTATGAACCCACTGGCTTTCCGTTTGAAGATGGCCCGTAAAATGCAAGAGCTGAGGAAACAATTTGATGGTCTTGCCAAAGAGAATAATGATTTCCAATTAAGGGAGGGAGTTGTATACAGCCAGCCTTCGATCACAACAAGAAGAGAATTTCACTCTCATTTGACTGAAGAGGACATTTACGGGAGGCATATTGAGAAATCAAAATTACTGGATTTACTGCTCAATTCAGGAAATGAAGAGGACCTCTCGGTCATTTCCATTGTTGGTATGGGGGGAGTGGGCAAGACCACACTGGCTCGAATTGTATACAATGATGCAAGCGTGGTGACTTATTTTGAATTGAGGATGTGGGTATGTGTGTCTATGGATTTTGACGAGGGAAGGCTACTAAAAGAAATTTTAAACTCCGCAACTGGTTGTGATAACAACTTGGGCATACGTGAATCACAAGAATATTTCCAAAAAATAATGAGCAGGAAGAGGTATTTACTTGTTTTAGATGATGTCTGGAATGACAACCCTAATGAATGGAACAAATTAAAAACATGGCTGAAATGTGGTGCTAAGGGAAGCAAAATACTAGTAACCACACGCAGTGATAAAGTTGCTAGAATCATGCAGGCTCTTCCTGGACTTCATTTAAAAACATTGTCGGAGAAGGATTCTTGGAAATTGTTTCAGCAGCTAGCACGACCAGATCCAATGAATGTATCAATTGGAAAGGAACTGGTAAAGAAGTGTGCTGGTCTTCCTGTGGCAATCAAAATTTTGGGACGCTTGATGTCTTCTGAAAATCGGTGGGAGTATGTGAGAAATAATGAATTGTGGAAGCACGATGACGGAATTTTACCCATACTAAAACTAAGCTATGATGATTTGAGCCCATATTTAAAGCAATGCTTCACTTATTGTGCTGTAATACCCAAAAGGACTAAAACAAATAGAGACAAACTAATCAAGCAGTGGATAGCCCAAGGCTTCATACATTCTGATGAAGAAAATGAACTCCTAGAAGAAAATGGTGAAGTTTGCTTCAATGAGATATTGCAGAGGTCCTTGTTTCAGGTTGACGGAGAAACTAATGACATCAATGTAGAGCAATTCACAATACATGACCTTATACTTGATCTTCTCAAATCTATTGTCGGCGATGAATACTTCGTTGTGGAAGCTTCTATGAATATTGTTCCCAAACGAACTCGTCATTTAGCATTGTGGGATCATGAATGGGCAAGAGATCCACGGAACTTGGAGGTATTGAAGAAATGTACGAAACTACGTTCCATGTTTCTTCCACGTCATTTTGTTGATATTAATGTTTGTCTAAGTTTGACGTGCCTAAGGGTATTGGATTTAAGCTACACGGAGATTGATAACTTGCCAAATTCAATAGACAAGTTGAAGCATCTTAGGTACCTTGACATCTCATATACAAAGATTGGAGAACTATATGAGACCTTTTGCAACTTACACAGCTTGCAAACACTAATACTCCTCGGTACTCCCCTCAAAAAGTTGCCAAAAAATATGAAGAAAATGATTTGCATTAGACATATTGAATTTGATGTGGACAATGACTTCTTCTTACCAAAAGGGATAGGAGAGTTAACTTCGCTAAGGACGTTGCCTAAATTTGTTGTCAATGAAAATAGTGGGTGTGGAATAGATGAGTTGGAACGTTTAAATCAGCTTTTGGGGGATATTCGCATTGAAGGACTTGATAATATAAGAAAAAGTGTATGTGCTCGTAAAGCAAATTTAAAGGAGAAGCAACACCTTTGTTCTTTAGTATTATCCTGGTCTGATGCTGATGCTGCAGTTAACAGAGACGGAAATGCAGAGGAAGTAATTCAAAACCTTGAACCTCACTCAAATCTAAAGAAGCTTGCTGTTAAGAAGTACAGGGGCATGATTTTTCCAAGTTGGATGATGATGCTTACAAATCTAGTTGAATTAAAACTGTCCCAGTGCAATAGATGTGAATACCTACCACCTCTTGGGAAGCTGTATTTCCTTCGATCACTTAATATAGAGGAAATGGGTGCTATAAAATACATTGTTGAGTCTCAAGGGAGCTGCAACTATGATCCTGTATTCCCATCATTACAATACCTTGTCCTCTCCAATATGACTAATTTGGAGAGATGGTCATCTCAAGAAGAGGATGGTAATGGTGATGGCCAGAAAAGAGGAAGAGATGAGCAAGTGATCCTCCATTGTCTCCGTCATCTTGTCATTTACAATTGTCCAAATTTGACTCAGTTGCCACAGCTTCATCTTCGTACACCTCTTGAATATGTCAAGATTCAAAACGTCGGCTGTAACAGGATAAATATACCCATGTCTGAATCACTAAAAGAAGTGATGCTGGAAAATATACCTAATTTAAAGAGATGGTCGCCACAAGAAGCAGATGATGATGACAATGACCAAGTGATCTGCCGTTCCCTTCGTACTTTGAGAATCTTTGATTGCTCAATGCTCATTTCAATGCCTCGACTGCTTCTTCCAGCTCTTGAATGTCTAATGATGAGAAATGTGGGTTGTCACAAGATGGACTTATCCACATCACAATCATTGAGAGAAGTGTCTTTGGAGAGATGGTCGTCACAAGAAGTAGGCAATGACGAGCAAGTGGTCTTCCCAAGCCACATGAAATTGGAAGTCGAAAAATGCCCTAAGTGGTCTGCTTGCCCCATCTTCTTGTCACTTGAAGCATTAAGTACATCTGCAACCAATGAAATGCTAACTACACTTCACTAGTTGAGCTTTTCTGTTAGAGGGTTTCCAGAGTTCAAGCATTTGCCCAAAGAATTATGGCCAAACCATGTCAGGCTACGCACCTTGAAAATTAACCTCTCTATCAAATCAATTAAAGAATCTTCCGGCTCTCAGAGAACTGATTAATGAAGAGTGCAAAAATTCAGTGTTACCACTGCTGGCTGAATTGCAGGAATTCGAGGAGTTGCATATAATGTACTCATGTGAAAAGCAAACCTCAGTTCAATGTGAAAGGATCATCTTGACTCTTAAAAGGTACTTGACCATCAAGTCATGTGGGAATTTAGAGTCCCTGTCATCTAAGAAGTTCCAAAACCTCACCATCCTTAAGAATTTATCACTGTCAAAAGATACCGTCCAAAGAGGGTGGGAAGCTCAGATCACTCAATAATTTGACAGCTTCAAGGTGTCCTGACATGACAAATTTGCTGGAGTCAAGTGGAAATCTCACATCACTCACCAAATTATGGACTGAGGGTATAAGGTCTTTTTCAGAGTCCCTGAAATACTTCACATCATTCACTGATTTAGGAATTGTAAATTGCTCGGGCATGACATCTTTGCTAGAGTGGGTGGGAGACCTCCTATTGGTTGGATATTTAGGTATTGAAAATTGCCCTGTATGAGTTCTTTTCCAAAAGGGGTTGCAACGCCTCACAAATCTCCAACACTTGTACTTTGTTTTGAAAAGAAGACTGCGCTGCAACAAATTCAACAACAAGTTCCCTATGCCTTCCTGCTGCACATCTTCTCCATCTTCTTTTTCTCCTCCTACTTGATGATCATGGATCACATCCACGTGGGGAATGAGGTACGTGAATCTTCATCTTCATCGTAATCAGCAATTTATTTCATTCCATAGTTATGTTCTTCAAGTTTCTCTTTTGTGAGCTTTACTTATTTTTCCTTAGAGAATAAGAAAAGGAATCCATGATGACCATCAATTATATTATCCCACAAGAATATTTATTATCATAAAAATCAACATAAAAAAGGATAATAATAACAATATAGAAAGTATAGTTCATAAAACTATTGTTTTGTTGACTGATGAGCTAGCAGATTAGGAATGTGTCATAAGAGGCAAGAAAGTCCAATGCAGTGCAAAGGACAAACCATTTTAAAGCATCTGTTAGACTTTTTTTTTAATAACTGATTTAGAATGAAATATAAAGGAAAAAAAACAACCATTGGTTTGGAAAATTATCCTATGGGACTCAATTAAGCTTTTTGGCTTTTCAAGTGTGTTTTTCATCCATTGATTGTGATCCTGTGCCATTGATTGTAATGAAATGGATAATTGAATTTTTTAATTTTTAGTTTGCTTACCATTTCTTTTAGGTGAATTGTAGCATTTGAAGTTTAATAAAGTATTAAAGGCATTTTCAGCTTCACCCTGGGAATACTGGTCATTATTCCTGGGTACTACCCTGTCATGTCGAAGATTCAGCAGAGTGACTTGGGTGGCTTGACAGAGTCATAAGAATCCCACTTTATATATTTATGGTTTTAAGTAAAAGATTACTCAACTCCCTGCTCCTCTCTTGGTATCTCTTGGAAGTTTGAGTTATTTACAAAATATGGTACTTATGATTCTTCTCTTCGCAAGTTTGGATTGTTGGCGTCTGAAAAAGAATTATAGGGATATTGCCAGTTCCTAATGTTATTGAATCATTTCAGCATCCTTCAAGTGGTGTTTAGATTTATAGTTGTGTTCTCTGGGATGGGTCTTCTTTGATTTTGGTTGAACTAATTTTGACTGTTGTGGTTGTTATGTATTTTGTGAATCTTGATGTGATCTTTGTTTTTCTTTCTGTTCGCTTGTTTGACACTCAGTTGAGTTTTTTTCATTTGGGTGCCTTGTATGTTGATAACCATATAAATGAATGATGTAATCCTCATGACTAGAATATATCTAATTGGGTAGCATGATTTGGTCAGGGAGACTGCTGATGAGGTGGCATAATTGTGGAAAAATCATATCATATATAAGAAATCTCCCATGGGCAACCCCCTTATGGCCAGTTTGTTTAGATAGATTACGTACAAATTCATGGTTGAATGAGCTCTGTCTTTAAAATTATTAGAGAAGAGAGCAGTGCATGATATGAAGTGAGGGGGGAAAGAATATAAGCTAGCAATATAGATGGATCTTGAATTTTCTAGGACTTGAATTACTAGGGTGATGACTAGGTATTCATTCTTTACTATGTTCTCAGTTCCTGTGTTCTCTATCCAAACAATTTTCCATCTACCCTTTATGCAATCAATCCTTGACACCATTGCCCTTGAAAGCAGAAGCTACACTGTTGGTCTAAATTCTCTACCTCATCCTAGCACTACCGGCACTGATTTGATCCATCAGAACCTTGCCTTTAAGTGTACTCTCTCTGAGGGACACCTGGAATGAGCTATGGTCTAGAGGTTCCTTCAAACCCTTAAGTATTTTGATTTGGAGTAAATTCATTTAACCTTTGACTGACTGTTTTACTTGGCGATTCTTCCACAGGAATACCTAACCCCTCTTTAGGTTGAAAGAATTGGCATCACTACTGTCTCAGCCCATCCAATGCGTCTGCAGCAAGAAGAGTCAGGTATCCACCTCTTTAACCACTATAATTGTGCTGAAAATCTTTGGCAATGGCTTCTTTGGTCAGCAGGCCTTCATCACATTCATCCTCTTTCAACTGAAGCTATTTGGCCTAGTTTGGCTTCAGGTTGTAACAGGTTCGACTATCTTGCCATCAGGGCTAGGTTTCAGAGATGTCAACCCTATTAGAGAATTCTCTTCAAGGCATCACACAAGCAGCTCAGGCTGTTTCTGGGACAATGATTAGTTCTTCCAACAGCCCCATCCAGGACCAGCTGTTGTGCAAACATCATACGACTGAAGCTGTGTTGTTGTGTGGCCCTTGTGTCCCTCTATTTTGGTTTTAGGTTTGTCCATAAGTCCTTAAAAATGCATATTTTCATAGATATTTTTGGACTTTTTAAGGACTTCTCAATACAAACTAGCCTCATTTAGCTAAAAATCATGATTATATGTATTTTGGATTCATTGTAGTACATTCATGCATAATTTGCTCAAATCATCATTTTTGCATAAATTCATGAAACCTACCATTTTTAGAATTATATTTTTGGAAAGTTTTGCAAAAAATGTTTTTCTCTTGAAATGAATTATTTTTACATCATCATTAGTTTATTCAAGTAAAATCATGCATAATGATGTGTATTTTCACTGTCATTTCATGAGAGATGGGTCCACAATCATGCGTTTATGACTTTTGATCAAAATTATTATTTTAAATAAAACTTCACTTCTTGCTCACAGGAAATTATTGAAATGGGCTCAAGGATGTATTTTGGAAGGAAATAAAGAAGAAAAGAAGAGGAGAGAGCATTTGGAAGAAATTTTCAAAAATTGACCTCATGGGGCTCACACACATGCACATGTGGGAAACCACACATCTGGGACGACCAAGAGGGTCACCACTTTTGGATGTTTTATTCAAATTATCTCCAAAGATAATTAAAAAGAAAAAAAAAGCAAGGAAGTTGCCTGGAAATTGCATGTAAGGAGGAAAAGGAAGGCCACATGGGATATTTTTTGTGCATAAGGAGTGCTCAAATTTGGAAAGGCCTCACACTTGCATGGATGTTCACCTCATCCATGTGAGTCGGTTTGAATGTTTGACCAGCATATCTCAAGGAAAAATTATCCCATCTCAAGTCAAGAAAGTGGATTTCACAAAAAAAGAAAGAATCATCTGGAAGAAGATAAAGGTGGAGAAAACTTACTAAGTAAAGAAGATTTTTTTCAACAAAGTAGGATCTAGAGAGGAGAAAGAGCGCAGCCCATCCCCTATTTAAAGCATGCATTGGACGTCCCCTCTCCTCGTGGAAGAAATCCTCCCTCTATCCTCTCTTCACTCAACCATTTTCCACTTTCTTTCTCTCCACTGAAGTCCTCGAGGAGACCCAGCCACGGTCACACTACACCCTTGGGAAATCCAACGAGAGGTTATTTTTTCCATCCTAGCTTATGTAAATTCTTTGATTGTAATTTCTTTTATCTTTTGTAAAGAATTACCATGCTAGTTTAATAAAACTCTTCTCATTGTTCTTCTCATTTTTGTGGTTTTTATTGATTACTTAATTTGTGTTTCTTGTAATTGAATTGACAACCCAAAATCTCAAGAACATGTTTAAAGTAGTTATGATACCCAGATTGAAAGAGGATTTTGAGAAGTTATACACACTACTTTACTACTTGTACTACATTTAAATTCTGCACAACTACATTTAGAGTCTCACCACACTACATTTAAATTCAGTGCTACTACATTTAATTTCTCGTTAAACAATACCTTTAAAATGCTGTGTTTTTCTGTACTTTTCTTCTTATGATTTTATGTTTTAGCATGGTTTTATGGCTGGAAGTCAAGCAAAGCACGCATTAGTTTGTATGTTTATTTTCAATCAAGTTTGGGCTGAAATTGGAAATTTTCCAAATTGTTTCTAAAAGCTTTCATTTAGATTGTGTTGAAAGTCCAAACCTATTGCACAACGATGGGACATGTCATGTCTTGAAAGATGCATTGATATTGGGTATTGGAAAAAGACACATGAAAATCAATTTAGAAGGCCAACCGGCTTCAATTGAGAGTATCACAAGCCGCTGCAAAACATGATGTGGATTAACTTTTTGAGTGTGCATCAGTACTACAAATTGCATTTGAAGATCAGAAACAATTGTGATGCAGAGCGGGGTACCAGATACGAGTGGGAAGAGATGGAGAGATCAGAGATGGATGGTCAAGGGGTAGGTCAAGCTTTCGCTTGAAAAATTGGCCTCACGCCAACCCTCTCATCATGGGCGAGGAAGAAGAAGAAACTTGGAAAACCCAAATCACTCTCAATAAAAACTTCATTCGTCAAAAACTAAGGAGCCAAAAGGCTTTACAACACTTAAATAGAAAATAATAAAACCTAGAACTAATTTGGACCATCCAAACACATTGATGGCCAGGATTAAAACATCTAATTAAATAACTGAAAACATAATGAAAGCCTAAATGAAATAGAAAATCTAACCGGTAGGTGGGCTGGCCCAAAAGGCTAGTCAACCTATGGGGGACTATGGGTTTGTCCTGCATCAACTCTCCCCTTCTTAAAGAGAATTTGACCTCGAGTTCTATAAATGTCCTCCAAGATCGAACATCCAACGTATGAACTTTCGATTTTTGATGCCAAGTGGGGTACTAGATGTGGGCGAGCAAAGATGGAGAGAACAATGATGGAAGGTGGACAGAATAAAACAAGGAAATCCCTAAATATCCTGGCCTCATGCCACACTTCCCGTTGTGGGCGAAGAAGAAGACAACTTCAGGACACCCCAAAGGCACTTCAGAAAATTTTTATTCATCATTAATTGATAACTGTAGAGCCAAAAGGCTTTACATCACTTATATAGACAAATAATAAAATCTAAAATTAATCTGGGCCATTGAAACACACTAATGGCTAAGATTAAAACAACCAACTAAAATAACTGAAAAAACATAATAAAAATCCTAATTAAACTAAGATAGGTGGGTTGTGCCCAAAGGCAAGTCGACCCATGGGAGACCACGAGTCTGTCTTGCATCAACTCTCCCCTTGTTGGAGAGAACTCGATCTTGAGTTCTATAGATGTCCTTCAGGATCGAAAATCCAATATACAGCTTCCCATTGTGCTTCTTGATCTTCATCCTTTGGGCATGGCTTAGAGGCTAGAATCAATATCTTCATCAATGCAATAGGAGAATGGAGACGTGACCTGTTTTGATTCTTGAATCCATCAATGCCTTGTGATATGACCATCAGATTCATCAAGTGTTCAAGTGGACCAATATCTTCTAATTTCAATAGTCTATCCCCAAAGATGAAATCAACGTAAGGAATCTCAATGACCTGTTCTTCGTCTTCTTTGTTTCTTATACCTGTTGATCCAAGTTGCCAATAAACTCAGTGTCTTTATCTTTCAATGCATCTGAAATATGATATTTTTTATGAATTGTGCAAATTACTTTCGCCAATAATGTTACAAAATTCTCTTCTTTTGGTTCTGGCTTCATATTTTTTACCATTGGTTCCACAACATGGGCTGCTATTACTTGTGGAGCCTGTTCCTTTTGAGACTTAGATTTTAGCAACTGAGACCGTCTAATTCTGTACTCAACACGGATTGCTTCCTGATATACCTCAAAAATGTCTTTGCAATCTCTCATGTTTTCCAAAATGCCTGGTCATAAACCTTTGAGAAAGCGATCAAAGTTATAGTTCTCACTCTTCAATTTACATACACATTGTAGCCTTGAGAGCTTATCAATATATTCATCCACAGTCAATTTTTCTTGCCTCAAATTAAGGAACTGGTCAAAGTAAAACTTTGTTCTTATAAAACCATGTACCATATTTAATGGCATACACCAGCCTTTTCATGTAATCATTGAGATTACTAATTTTGAATTTCATTTTGACTTGGACATAAGAACTGAAATTAAATGCTCTACAAAATTTAATCAATCTGACTTGATTTGTAGATCTTTCTGACTGAAGTACACAGGTGAAGATGGATCGTTGATCGAAGTCCGATTGGAGGTCTTGCTATTGATGGCTGGAAATTTGGCACAGTTTGGGCCCACTTGCTCGTTGAAGATGTATTTTTGCAGCCACTTTTTTTTTTCTCTTTTGTTTTTCCGGATTTGGGTTGAATCTAAACTCAAGCCCACAAGCTTAGGCACATTTGAAGCGTTGAATGGGTCAAGCCTCCTTTTTGTCTTTTCACTATTGTTGTTGGGTTGGAAGACTCGGAACCAACTTGACTCGATGGCCTGAATTGAAAACCAAGCCCACTTTTCTTTAGATTCAGGTTAGGTCAAGGCCAAAGTTTAGGCCCAAGTGTAAGTGGGGCAGTGATGGAAGGGATTTGATAGGGCTGAGGGTGTGCCAACGAATGGGGTTAATATGTGTGTGATGGGAGTGGGCAGCGAAGAGGGTAGAAGGTTCAGGGGATTGTTTGATAGGGTTGGGTTGGCAGGGCTTTCGAAGACAAAGGGGTTTCGGGGATTTGGGTATTCAGGAGTGGAGTGTTTGGGATTACGGTGAGAAGGGATTATCATGGGCAGGGATGAGACAAGGATAGGGACAGGTTTGTTATTACGAACTTGTGGTTTTGGAGATAGGGTGAGTTGGGTTCGATGAAGGAGTGTTGGTTGCTGGTGGTGGAAATGGAATTAGTAGAAATGGTGTGGTTAGATCCAATCCAGGACAGCGGGGGTGATGGAGATGGTTGGGATTTTAGGATTGGCAGAGATGGGTGCTCAGATCTGATGGAGCTAAGACTATTGAATGTTGGTGATGAGATGGTTGCGCAAGGGTGATGGATAGCCGAACCTCAAACCCGGGTTGGATCGATCTTCATCTCTGATACGAAATAATACAGAGCAGGGTACCAACTGCGGGTGAATAAAGATGGAGAGAACAGTGATGGAAGGTGGACGGGATAGATCAAGGAAATCCTTGAATAACTTAGCCTTACGCCAAAACTTCCCGTCGCGGGCAAGGAAGAAGACAACTTCGAGACACCCCAAAAGCACTTCAGAAAATTTTTATTCATTATTAATTGATAACTGTGGAGCCAAAAGGCTTTACATCACTTATATAGATAAATAATAAAATCTAAAATTAATCTAGACCATTGACACACACTGATGGCCAAGATTAAAACAACTAACTAAATAATTGAAAAACATAATAAAAATTCTAATTAAACTAAGATAGGTAGGCTATGCCCAAAGGCAGGTTGACCCATGGGGACCATGGGTCTGTCCTATATCAATTTTTCACTTGATCTTCTTTTCCTTTGCATGATTTGAAGCCTGTAGAAGAAAAAATATTGGCATGACTTCCTCTAATGTTTGAAGTTAGCATGGGCATGTGATTGGACCATTGGATGCATCGGTTGTTTATGACATATCAGTGGATCACGATCTTCGAGCATCAATAGTCCATCTCCAAAGATAAAATCAATGTGGGGAATCTCAATGACTTGTTCTTTGTCTTCCTTTATTTCTTGCAGCTTTTGATCCATGTTGCCAATAAACTTAATGTCTTTGTATTCTAATGAATTTGAAAAATGATATTCTTCATGAGTTGTGCACGTTACTTCCTCCAATGATGTCAGAATTCTCTCTTTTTGGTTCTGGCTTGATATTCTTGACCTTGGGTTCCACAACATGAGCTCCTATAGCTTATGGAGACTGTTCCTTTTGAGACTAAGATTTTTTCTACTACCAAGACCATCTAAGCCTGTACTCAACACGGATTGCTTCCTAATATTCTTCAAAAATGTCTTTGCAATCTCTCATATTTTCCAAAACGTTTGGTCGTAAACCTCTTAGGAAGCGATCAAAGTCATAGTTTCTCACCCTTCAATTTACATATAGATTATATAGCCTTGAGAACTCATTAATACAGTCATCCACAGTCAATTTTTCTTGCCTCAAATTAAGGAATTGGTCAAAGTAAACTCTATTATCATAAAACCATGTTCCATATTTAACGGTATACTCAAGCCTTTTTAGTTGATCATTGAGGTTACTAATTTTAAACGTCATGTTGACTTGGATATAAGAATTGAAACTGAATGCTCTTCAAAATTAAATCAACTTGACTTGGTGTGGAGATCTTGATTCTAGAAGTTCGCAGTTGAAGGTAGATCTAAAATTGGAGTCTAGATGATTTCGCAATCACAGAACAAATTCTGGCCTTTGATTGCTTCTTGTTGATGTTAGGGACAATGTCAACTAGGTGGTGCCATAGGGGGCTGGAGGATTCTTCAAATAATTGGGCTTCAAGTGAGATGGGTCGGATTCAACCAAGCCTGCACTTGAAACTAGACCTAGACACATGCTCCCCTCTTCTTCTTCTTCTTCTTCTTCTTTTTTTTCTTTTCGTTTCTATTGAGTCTTTGTGACTTAAACGCAGGCAAAAGGAGGGTCTAGAGTTCAGCTTTAACCCGCATGTAACTTGTCCTAACCTAGGCTGCTATCCAAGCCGAATCATATGAGACTAAAGGCATGTGTGGAGTTGTTTGCCCAAACGAAAGAGGAAAAGGGTTTGTTGTCCCTTTTCTTCCGCTTTCTCAGCTGCAGCTTGGACACATCGTCAAGGAGAGTAGTGAGTCTATGGCTGCCAGGTGCAGTGTTATTCTCAATCTCCTCCTCTCTCCTCACTTCCTTCTTCTTCTTCTTCTCCATCTTCTCAGCTTTCTTTGCCTTTTTTTTTTTTTCAAGCTGTTTCTCAAAGGGTGGGATTTTGAAATCGGTATTGAGAGTGACTGACGATGATGGATTATGCGAGGAGGGGTTTGGACGTCTGGTGGTGGATGGCTGAGATTTTGGGGTGGAAGTGAGAGGGCCAGGGTATGGCTGAATTTGTGGGTGAGTTTGGATGTGTGCCAATAAGGTTCGATTGGGTTGGGTTTAACCTATAGGTCAGTCAGCCGGTTAGGTTGAAGGGTTAAAAGGGACCAGCTAGGTTGGATGTCGGTTAGGATGGGTCAAAGTTTTTGAAATTAGAGGAGATTTGGGAAAATCTGGAGTTAAGTTTGGGGATTTTCAAATTGAAAGGGATTTAGGGATTAGGCTTGGGTTGTGGGACCCTTGGGGATACTGGATACTATGATGGATTTATCTTAATCTTATTTTTTTCTTTTTGGCTATGGTTAGTTACTAGGTTTCTTGGGGATGAAACTGAGGCCCGTGGTGTACTGTTTTCAAGGCAAGTAGGTGTTGGCAAAAGGAATAAGGCTCTTTGGTGTTCAGCTGTTGTGTATGGTTGGTGTTGGCAGCTGGCAAATGATATTTAGGTTTTGGTAGGTATGATGGTTGTAGGGATCAAACAGAGTACAGATGTATTACCTGACGAACGCTGTATTGTCGTTTCCTAATGGTGATGGTTCGGTTGTGATGATGATTACCGAATCTCTAATTTGGGATGGATCGGTCTTCGGCTCTAATACCAAATGATGCAAATTGGGGTACTAGATGCGGGCAGCAAAGATGGAGAGATCAGAGATGGAAGGTGGAGGGGGGTAAGTCAGCCTTTCGCCTAAAAATTTGGCCTTACACAAAACTTCCCATCACGGGCGAGGAAGAAGAAGAAACTTGGGAAACCCAAATCACTTTCAATAAAAATTTCATTCATCAATAATTAAGGAGCCAAAAGACTTTACAACATTTAAATAGAAAATAATAAAGCCTAGAACTAATTTGGACCATCTAAGCAAATTGATGGCCAGGATTAAAACATCGAATTAAATAACTGAAAATATAATAAAAGCCTAAATGAAATAGAAAATCTAACTATTAGGTGGGCTGGACCCAAAAGGCAGGTCGACCTATGGGGGACCACGGGTATGTCCTGCATCAAATTGCATAATGGGACGCCAATGACAATGGAGAATTGGCAAAAGTTTTTGGTCATGATGCCCAGGTACACGAGTGGTAAATAGTGATGGTTCAAAAACATTAAAAATCATGCTTGAGGCAATTAAATCACAGAGCTGAAACTGCAGAAGGAAAGAAAAATCAGATTTGTGCGGCTATGACAGTCGTCCTAACAGTTGGACAATTGCTGGAATTACAATTTCAAAATTCAGACCATTCGATGTACAGTCTACATGTTTCAATTATGGAAAGTTGTGGTTCGGTTTGAATGGTTTGTGTGCATCAAAATAAATACTTTTAAGTAGTGTTTTCAACATATTAAAGTTCTGAACCCTGAGTTTTACAGCAATAGACGGAAAATTCATGCATCATCTGGGTGAAATCGTATCAAGAACATGTGGATTGTTCAAAAAAGCAGCTTCAAAATAAAAATTTTGGCTTCAGATATGGACTGAAAATAAGAGGTTTGGAGTGTAAACAGCTCCATAAAACAGCCCACTGCACTCATAAAATTCTGCGCAACAGAATTTTGGTAACATGCATCATATATCACGCATATTTTTCTTTTTTTTATTCTTTTTAGTTGCTTTTTTTTTTTTTGGGATTCATGCATTCATCAAGTGTGTTGTTCAGCCACAAAATTTAGATTTAGGAATGCATTAGGTTAGGTTCATAATTTTGTAAAAGTATGCATCTCTTGTAGAAAATTGGCATTAGGAAACTTGTCATAACATGCATGGCATTGCATCACTATTTTTTTTCTTCTAACTTTCAAATTTTAGAATTAGTTGCTAACTCTAGGTTTCAGATAATTTAGGGCAAATTTCAGGTTTGGATCCTTTTCAAGTTTGTTTAATGAAAACTTTAAAAATTGGAAAGTACTCTAAAGATGGAATTCTAACATAGGAAATTTCTCATTTAATTAACTCTTTAGTTTTAAAATTTTCTGATTTTGAATTGGGTTTTGTTTTAGTAAGTTTATCATTGAGATTCTAGACATAGTGTAGTTCTCTATCTTAAGAAAGATACTAACCCAAATTGTCCAACCTAGGTTCTAATGTTAGAAAATCTAACTTTAGATTGTTGACTTGTTTCTAACTTGGATTAATTTGATTTGTTTTCTTTTATGATTAAGTCTAATATGATTTGCTTAGTTTCCAATTTTAATTTTGAATTTATTTTTTTTAGATAGTTTTTATTTTTAATAAATTTCATTTTTAGAATGTTTCTAATTTTATCTTCTAATTTGTATGTTCTTTTGCAACAACTCAAGCATTCTTTTTAGATTTTTTTTTATTTTAGTTTCAGGAATTTTTTATTTTTGGGATTGTAATTAATTGTTTTAATTTAAAGTATGAATGATGGTTGTCTTTTTAGTCTATACACTAGATTTAGAATTTTAATTAGGGTAGGTTACAAGTTGGAAAACATTATTTCAATAGCTCCCTGTGGATCGACCTAGTCTTACCAGTACTATCACTACAACTGAAGCTTTATACTTGGAATTGCGATCAGCTGCTGTAAAGTATTTTCTTGTTGGATCATGTCTTATTTTTTCAAGCTTTCTCATGTATTTTTCCTGTGGCTTGGTGTTTTTTTGGTACTTTCTCTCGCAATTCAATTATTTTGCACCTATGGGAAAAAAAGGAAAAGAAAAGGAACAAGAGGCCCTTAGTGATGTTTTGGTTCTGATGATTAGACTATAACCATTGGTTTTTAGGTTACTTACCCAAACCAACAAAAAACCTTAAAACAGTTCTGGGAGTGGGAGTATCAATTTACCTCTCTGAATGTTTCGTAAGTATATAGACGTCCTAATAGCTCTTTTCAAATGTTAGGGCTGAACTCAATGTAGAATTGAGCAAAGAACTCTATGGCTTTGATTTTTCCAGTGTTTGTTTTTTTTATTGTACATCCCCTTGATAATACCTGTATGATGATGAGATAAACTCTATTTTATTGTTTTAATAAGATAAACTATTTTTTTTATTGTAGTTGTTGATGATGATGGTTAGTACAATCATATGGTCCCTTGAGTGGCGACATACATTGAGTTGTTTGGAACGTAGTTTCCTAGTTCGGTCTTGAGGCTTCCGAACTTTGCACAGTTCTCATCAAATAAATCGCAGTTCAGTTCGGCAAAGCAGTTCAGCTAATGCCATTTCTTACGTGACAAAGGTAAGTAAAGCAAGATGGCTTTGCTTTAAAATGGAGATACTTGATATATGCAAGTATTTGGAGGTGGAATTTAATCCATGTCATGTGCAGTGCAAAATTGATTAGCTAGTTCTTAGCTAATCAGCAGGGTCTAGACAGTCCTATCATGTTTTCAGCCACTCAGTTGCAACTGTTCCCCCCCCCCCCCCCCCCCCCCCCCCCCCCCGCTCTTTATCCTTTCTCTCTTATGTTTTCATGGATAGGTATATTTCTCTAATACTTTTACTGACTCTCTCCTAACAACCACGTATCACACTGTTCGAATGGGAACATAGAAGGCATAACTGCAATTCCAAAATTACCTTGAGATATCATGATGCTAAACATAAAGGTCTCTAGTGGCACTAAGTCATTGCCCCACTTCTACAACAAATAGGTCACTCCACCAAGGGCTCTCCAACTTTGCTGAAACAAAAATGTATCACTCAACTAGAACACCTCTTCTTACATCTCCTTACATGGAATGATATCAATGTAAGACGTTGTTCCTTCTATGACGCAGCATGACGAAGAAGCCAAGCCAAAAGGCTTAAGATAATCTATTTAGGTCTCATACCAAAGATAGGAATTCAACCCACTGGGAGAAAAAAACTGAAGTCTTTATTCAATAATAATGTAGTCTGTCCTATGAGAAGGGATTACATCTACTCATAACTAAACTACTCTCCAAATAAAGAAACAAACTAATTCAATCCAAATAAGGAGTCCTAATTAAAATATAAAAGCAATTAAGAAAGCAACTATTATTAATAAAGCAAACTATTAGTTAGACTTGGGCCTGCGGGTATAAACTTTCAAATGTAGCCCATTGGTTTGACCTGCATCAGCTCACCCCGGCTTGGAAAAACTCGACTCCGATGAATTGTTAGCTTGGTACTTTTCATATAGATTCGGATTGAGTCGCTGAAAGTCAGTAGCTGTAATCCATGTCGCTTCGGAGAATGGTTTTCCTTTCCACTTGACTAAGAACTTGTGTAATCTACCATTCTTCGTAGAAACAAGTTGACCATAAAAAAAACGTCTTCAATTTCTTCCGGAGGATACGAATGGATGGGAAGCCGGAGAGCTTGTTCGTCAAAAGATTCATCTGCATGATGGCCATGATAAATTGTCAAATCTTCAACATTAAATGTAGAGCTTATATGCATATTCAAAGGAAGGTCTAAAACATAAGCATTGGAACTGATTTTCTTCAAAATCTTGAATGGTCCTGCACATCTTGGGTGTAACTTTTTGTATTTTCCTGCCGGAAATCATTCTGGTTTCAAACGAACCATGATCATGTCTCCTTCATCAAATTCAATATGACGTCACCGTGAATCTGCATGCTGCTTGTAAGTCTCAGTACGCATAGCAATCTGTTGGCGAACTTCATCATGGACTTATTTTATGTGTTGTGCAAATTGTTTAGCTTCTTGACTTGACCTGGTATCAACTGGTAATCGGCTTAAGTCAACAGGAATATGTGGCTTGACACCAGTAACAACTTCAAATGGCGATCTTCCGGTGGTTTTATTGATGGAATTATTGTAAGCGAACTCTGCCATGGATAAAATAAGATCCCACGAAGTAATATGTCTTGGATAAGACATCGAAGAAGATTTCTCAAACTCCTGCTGACAACCTCTGTTTGGCCATCAGTTTGTGGATGATATGCGTTGGAATATTGGAGCTTTGTGTGCATCATGTGCCATAAAGTTTTCTAGAAGAAATTCATGAATTTGTATCTTTGTCAAACACAATTGTTTTGGGAAGACTATGCAATTGAACTACCTCTTTAAAGAAAAGAGTAGCAATTTTCTTCGCATTGATGTGTGAGAACATGGAATAAAATGTGCCATTTTGGAAAAATGATCAACAATAACAAATATCGAGTCTACCTTCCTTACTATTTTGGGTAAACCCAAGACAAATCCATGCTTAGATCTTGCCATGGTTCATGTGGAATAGGAAGGGGCTGATATAAACCAGTGTTCTTCTTTTGCCCTGTGCAAGCTGGCATACTCTATATAATTCACAAATTCGAGCAACATCTGTTTTCAAACGTGGCCAAAAGAAGTGATCTTCCACAATAGCCAATGTTTTATCACGTCCGAGATGTCCACTACATCCACCACCATGTAATTCACGTAGGACAAATTCTCGAATAGATGTAGCTGGCAAACATAATTGATTTCAATGAAATAGATAACCATCATGAATAGAAAATTTCGAATGTGCAGAAAACTCACCGTTTAAAAGATCTATGTAAATCCGACCAAAGTCATGATCAGTTGCATATTCTCTGTGTATTTCTTCAAAACCTGGAACTGTAACAGAAATGGTTATGAGAATTTGAGATCGACGACCTAATGCATCGGCAACTTTATTTTCCGTTCAGGATTTATGGTGCAGAACAAATGAGAACTTTTGCAAATATACACTCCATTTGACACGATTGGCACTCATCTTCTTTTGAGAATTTAGATGTTGCAAAGCATCTACCTTTTCTTCTAAAGGAAGGACACTTCTCTTATCATTATTATATCCAATATTCCACACTTCAAATATTTATCTTTAAGGCCATTAACAACCTCAAACCATGGAAACAAAACTACCAATACTACAGACACAATCCTGAGAAACATGAAAAACAGCAACTTCTATATCTTAATTTTCAATCTTCTAGTTACAAAGTGACTGAAATGGAGGGGAGAGAAGGAAGGGTTTAACCTATTCTATTCAAGAAGATTAATGCAAAATCATTAACAGCTCATAGAAAAACTTATATACATATATATTTGTATTCAAAAATGTTGATGGATCTTTCCTTTCTATTCATTTGAACTCAATAAATCAAAACCTGCCACACCAAAAGGAAAAAAAAAAAGCATATAGTAGGAATAGAATGGTGACAGTAGGGCGGCAGCAGCAGCAGCAACAACCCAAGTAGCAAAGTGATTACATTATTTGAAAGAAAAAATGAAACATATGCATGTTTATAGGCAACCCAAAAGAAAGAGAAGATGAGGAGGAGAGAGTGGGGCAGAGACTAACAGGGTCGAGGGCATTTGGGTTGGGGCCGCAGTCAGCGGTGAGGAGTAAATAGGCTGCAACAGCAGTCACGCCCATCGTCGTTCGTCAGATAAGCTTGTCCGTCTTTGGATCCATCCTCTTATTCCTCTCCCCGTCTCTCTCTCTATCTTTCAAATTCCAAACCCCCCAGTCCCTCACGGGCCACAACAGATGACCATACCCAACACAGAAAACAGAGAACTAGCTAGTGCTAGAACGTCCTGTATCATTTAAAAACGCCATGATCTGGATTATAACCCGGCCCAAGGCTAGCTAATGGATCCGATGGGTTTTGATGATGGCATTTCTGGTGGACCCAATGATGTAATTACATGAAACTTGAAAGGAATTTCATGGGAATATCCACAAAATTTTTTCCCATGCATAGGGCTAGTGGTCCAGGCATCAGCTTAGCACTCAGGGATCAATCACGGACATGCATGTGAAGCTAAGATCTCAACACCAATCCACCATGAGTGTGTTGTTGCATGGTGGGTGTTTTTAGTGAAAAATAAATTTAGATATTTTGGGTATAGACCTTTTTTATAAAAACAATTCGAGAAAGAAATATACTCCCTATTGGGGCACACGGCACACGAAGGGTAAGTGCTGAAAGTGGGAGAACAATTTTACAGGTCTAAAGGCAAAGTTGCATACTTGCATCCCAAAGTAGGGAAAGAGAAGACAAAAAGAAAAATAAAATCACCTTTCGTGAAGTCTCTCCTTTTTCTTCTTCTTTTGCTATAGATGTTGGAATAATGTCCAAGTCAACTCTTGACTCTCTCGAGTTGTCTCTTTTTTTTACGAAAGACTCAGTCAAATATGGGGGAGAGATTGCCTAATTATCTCATTTTAATCAATTGTTTGTATTCTAAACCAATTTAAAGGTAAATCTAATTTAAAATAATTAAAATTTATTTATAAATAATTATGCCATAATTATGCATGATGTCTGTAGTCAACAATTTAAAAACGATGACTAGAATGTAATTTGAAAATTATATTTGATCTTTTATATTTGATATTTGGATTAACAAATTCTGTAATGAGCAATATGTTTCCTTTTATTTTCTTATTGTGATACTTTTCTTGCATATATATATATTTATTAATTTGAATTGATTATTATGAATACATGTAAATAAATGTTTATTTATACTTTATAAACAGTTGTTTTACTTTGAAGTATTTAAAAAAATATGAATCTCTCGAGTCTCTGCGTTGATTCGATCCAAGTCGGTTTTTTTTTATGAGCCGTGTGTTTTCCAACGTTTACCATACTTTGTAAAATATGACAATTTTCATGAATATATTACCATTGCAATTTTATTGCATTTTGAAAACATTAGTGGTGATTATGGCACTAGAAATTGTAAGGATACCACCTCCCAACTTGGGAGTCGGGATATCTCAAGCACATTTCATCCACAAAGTAGCTCATCAAGCTAGCAAGTGAAAATGTAGAAACTATAGTTACAAATATCATTTTTTTTTCATGTACTCTTCTAAAACTCAAGAGGATTTTACCAAAAAAATTATCAAAATTTTACTGAAAAAATCATCTTAGAGTCATTCTGTAACAAAAAGGATTCCAAAGACATGATTCAACCATTATGGTCTCAATAGTCCTTTTTTGCTTAAATTTTTAAAAACTAAGTTGGGCGGAGATATCCCAATTTACCCATGTATACAAATGGAAATATCTCCACTCATTTATTCTTGTTCTTCCTCCCTACTCATTTATTGCTCTTCTTCCTTGTTCCTCTTCCTTCATCCTCCCGTCAAATAAAAGGAAGTCTCTCTCTCTCTCTCTCTCTCTCTCTCTCTCTCTCTCTCGGATCTGCTTTAGATTGATTAGCCTAATCGTACGGAAAGTGTGTAGGATTTGTATATCTCTTTTCTTTTGATTCGGTGGTTTTATTTTCTGAATTGAGAGATTGCAAGTGGGTTCAATGTTTGGACGTAGACAACCTGATGTGAATACTCAAAAATTGTTGCCATCAGGTGATAGAAAATGATAGGCTACCGAGCTACAAATGGAAGGTCAGTAGATGAAAATAGTAGATGGGCCATATCATTGATGGGATGGACCGTCCAGATCATCTAGTTGTGCATCTTAATGGTTGATTTGCATATCCAGTTTATACGTGGATTTATTGTTGCTTTTTCTTGTTGTTAGTATTTGATATTAAGATTGTAGCCGAACTTTAAAAAGGTTAAAAAGTCAAGGATGGTTGACGCAACAAGATGTTGGAAAGATCTATTTAAGCCCGGACACCTTCAAGCACACACACACAAGGAATTATATTCTAGCTAGGGTTCTATCAAAAGAGGAGAATGTTAGAATTTTATTGATGAAATGATTTTTAAAATTTATAGTCTTTCATTGACATCCAAATAGAGAATCTTCCTTTTTATGCACCTAAATTGGAGGAAAAAGGAGGATGAATGAGGAAGGAGGAGGAATAAGAGAAAAAAAAAAAAGTAGCAGAGGAAGGAAGAAAGGGAAGAAGAATAAATGACTGGGATATCCCCACTCAAGCATGTTGGTGAGCGGGCATGTCCCCCTTCAACTCAGATTCAAAAAACTTAAACCAAAAAGGGCCCTACACCACTATGGTGGAATCATGTAGGTTATTTTTTGTTTAAAGTGAATTTAAAAGGAATTTTTCGGTAAAATCCTCAAAAATTATCTTAGGGCACCACCAGATCATAAAACTCACCTTAACCGTGAGTGCACTCGAGTGTTCACACTCTGGTTCTTTTTTTTTCTATCTAATTAACGAGTAGTGATATCGCTACAGGTTTTTTTATACCATCGGCGAAATTGATGCTCTTCTGTTTACATTTAAACAAAAGAAACCCTTATTTATTCTTCTTCCTTCCATGAAATAGTGGTTCTAAGCTTTTCATCTTGCAAAAAATCCATACACCATCATGGCCCACTCATTGAGAAATTCCCAACAATATGAAGAAATCTAAAATTCAACTATCAGATGAGGATCTCATAATATGTTCAAGTATGTGCATGTCCCCTTAAAAAACTCAAATCTTCTACTCATCATTAAATGTTTCATATGTATATATCATGATATGATCAAGTATGTGGAGGTCCCCTTAAAAAATCCATACACCATCATGGCCCTCTCTCAGCCTTCCCTCTATCCATCACTTTTACTTCTTTCCAATTCCATCATCGTGTCAAGTCATTGATCAAGCCCATGTTTCTTTCTTTTTTTTCATTGCCATAACTCTTTTTTTACCCTTTCTCATTGACTTTCCCTCTCTCAGCCCTTATAAAAAGACCACATCTCACCATCTTTTTTCAACCAATGATACCTGCACTAACTATGGCCAAAGCCACCTTCGCTATCCACCTTTCCCATCTAACCTCCTAACCAAAGACACACCAACCCATTCAACTCCCACTCTATCAAATCTCCTTGAAACCTTCAAATCGATCAACCAAAATGACTTTACCAACTTACTTACTTCACAGCACCAAAACAAGGGGGGAAAAAGTCAACTTCAAGGGAAAAGAAGAAGAAATAAGAGATCAAGAGCAAATGATTTGAATGCTTTACAATAATCATTAAGTGCACTAAATCTAATTATATTCTTTTACCTTGAAATGCCTTGGAACCATTCATTCTTGGAATGAAGAAAAAGAAGAAATAGGGGTTTCTTATGTTTAAATGGAAACATAGAAGCATCGATTTTGCCACTGGTGGAAAAAACCTGCAGCGATATCGATGCTTGTCAATTAGATGAAAAAAAAATGAACCAATGACCACTACTTTTCACCTACACTTAGGATGAGTTTTATGGTTTGGTCGTCCTTGTAGATGATTTTTTTGGTAAAATCCTCAAAACTCAATCATCCACACATTACACACACAACCCAAGTCCCTCACCAACAGCAACACAGCTGGGAACGATCCATGGTTTGCTTTGCGGAGAGGAAGATGCCTGACCACTAAAAATAGTTATTTGAAAATATTGGTCCATTTTCACTGAAAATAGCTATGGAGAACCCTGATGATACCACTAATTGTTAAAATACAACCAACAATGAAATAATGTAAGATTTTTATTCAAGAGTTGCATGAAATAGTTTCAGCTTAGCAACAATAACTCTTTGAAATATATTTTAATCTTTTAAAATATTTTATTTTCAGACACACTAGGATGGCTGCGAATCAAAATATATTGATTTTCAAGGCCAATTGTATGCCCACACCTCAAGCTCTATTTTGAAGGAGAGCTTCTAAATGCACAAACATTATTGCTATTCACACCCACACCACTTTTAAATTTTTAGGAAATTATCAAAATGCCTCCACCCTCATTACCACGGCTCACCCCCCACCTCCCCCCCCCCCCCCCCGGGTCTCCCCTTGAGGGGGAAGGGTGGAGGGTGGAGGGAAGGATGGTGGGGCATTTTGGTAATTTCCTATAGGGCTAAAAAGAATTTAAAATTGTGTAAGTGTGAATAGAGACAATGTGGGTGCATTTAGAAGCTCTCTTTGAAGACTGAAGTAATAAGACCATTTTTCAAGTCCTGTAGCAAAATACCAAAGATTCCACTGCTAATATGAAACATGCATTGAGTAACCGGAGCAGGCAAATGCTTAGAGAAACCTCCTTCCATCAGATTTATTCTGGAACCATTACCAGTCAAGGTGATTTATACATATAAATACATTTCCAGAACAATTTGTGAATTTATCACGAAAAAAATGGTGAGGGACGGATGCGTAGGAAGATTCTCTCTATATATATATATATATCTCCTCTTTCTCTACATCGAGATTTATAAAAAGAATGGGATCGTTAAATTGCCAATGCTGCGTGTATTTTGCCGCTCCATATTTTCAGCAATCTCCTTCAGACTAGACCATCGTTTCCTCTTCCGTTTACTTGACCCACTTGTGGCTTTTCCTGTCTCTGCTGTTGAGGAACTCTTATCAGCTCTGGAAATCTTGTTTGATCCTAATCCACTGTTTTTTCTGTTCTCAGGCAAAACATTAGGCACCTTTGTGAAAGGTGTAACCGGACTACTTTCGGTAGCAATCTCTCCAATTGCTTGACCTTTCTTAGGATTGCCAGAATTTGATTCAGAAATTGGGTTTGCTTTCAAAGGGATAATTTCCTCTTTGGTATCTCCATCTTTGTCGATGCTGGCGGATTTCTGAGCCATTGAACCAGGTTCTGAGGCTGAAATGAGTTTTCGGTTTGAAGAAGATATCTCCTTCATGTGACCCTTTGGTGTGCCTCTCTTTAGATTACGGAGTGAACAGAAATGGCAAGTATAAACCACATTGTTTTGTGAAGGAACTGAAAATTTCTTGCTGCGACGCCTCTTAGCCGTGTTCTTTTCGATTCGGACAGTGCAGTTGTAGCCAGGCTGAAGGATGGTCTCACATCTGGTAGAACATCAGCAAGTTAAATGAGAACTGAACAAACACAAGAGAAACGACAACTACAAAACACAAGGGATATTATAAAGGGAACTTAAAATAAGGAACCTGTCATGGCCTATGATGCCCCGATACGGCATGGATATCACAGGGACAAGCTATGGACAAAGCAAAGACACGGATTTCACACATAAAAACTTAAGTATCAGATAAGATGTTACACGACAAATTGCCCCTTTTGATGTATACATGCATCGTAAAGTTGTGGGGTATACATGGATGCATGCAAATAATGGGGAAAGGGGTGAATAAAGGGGGATACGCAAGACAGTCTAAAACCTTGATTTGAGGACTCACATCTTCTAAACTTTTTGTGCTTCAAATATAATGGTTGATTGTTAACCTGATAAGAGTCAAATTGGAGTGCATGCCAATACATTCCATGGACCTACCCTTTTTAACTAAGAAATTGGTTCCATCTCTGAAATTCTCCAAGATTAGAGAATTCTTCCATAAAATACAGTAATCTAGATCTCTAGTACAGTGGGATATCCCATGAATGGATTGTGAAAATGATAAGCCTCCCATCCATGCAGACCATGTTTCTAACATAGAATGCAATGTGCATACTACGTTGTCATATAAGAGCAGTAGAATATAACAAGGACAATAAGATATGGAATGGGCACTAACATAGGGGCAGTGATAAACAGTATATATATATATATAGAGAGAGAGAGAGAGAGAGAGAGAGAGAGAGAGAGAAGCTCTCACAATGATAAGGAATTAGATTTAGCATTTGTTATGGCAAACCAAACTTTAAAAAAAAATGATGACTTTATATTGTTCAAAAGGGGAAGACCCTTCTTGGTAAAAGCTAACATATGTTCTGTACTTCACACGAGTATGTTAAAAACATGGGACTCTTCTAACATATGGAAATCTTTGCAATCTTTTTCACCCATGCCCACATTAACAAAGCATCATTAACAAAAGCGCAGTTATCGAAACATCATTCTCTGGTCTTGTTTCCTAAAAAAATCTCTCTCTCTATGTCTATCTAAGCACAGTTATCGAAACATCACTCTGATCTTGTTTCTCTCTCTCTCTCTATACACACATCATAGGGCTAAATTAGTTCAATCTTTGGGGAAGTGCCATCAGAAATAAACATTTACCCGTTTCCAAACTTAGAACTTCACACTAATTCAAGAAAAGAAAATAATTCTCTGAAAATGTGTAGTCTGTTTATTTTGGCTTATATATTCACTTGACCATCAAGCATCCAAACAACTTGTTACCCTGGGTTCATTGACTGAGTCCGCACTTCCAATTAAAGAAAATATTGCAACAGTTGAAAATGTACTCTGTTTTGGCTACTATGTTCATGAGAATATCATGTTTCCAGATATCTTTGTTCCACTACAATTGCATAAGTTGTATTCACCAAAGTTTAGGTACTTTGCCAGGTTCTCTTGTATTCTACCATACGATAGTATTCTGCTGTACTGATACTTCTTTTTTAATATAGAAAATATTCCATTACTTAAACTAGATGAGTTAATGATATTACTGACAGACGTGGTACTCTTGTGACTGAAGTGAGACAATAGGATTTATGTATTTGTCTATTTTATGTATTATCTTGTGGATTTTTTTTTCTCATTGTTTCTAATAAGTGGTAATTGTATGAAATTGATTACGTCCTACTCCTATCAAATAGGAATCACTGGCATCAGGCAAACCACAACTCACAAACTATAATACAATGAAATGACACCCAGTGATCTGAGCAGCTCTGGTCAGGGTGAATATCTATACTGTGATTGTCCCATGATCTAGAAACTCTGATAGTAAATGATACTCTTAATTAAAGTCATTAAAATTTAAAAGCCACATAGCATTGAAAAAACGGGCATTTGAAAAAAGCCCGTTATAGATTTTAACCAATAAATTAAGAAATAAAAGTAATAGAAAATGCATGATATGGGAAACATCCTTGATTGGCCATGCATGTAGGTCCCATGCAAGATAGGACGTGGTTGTCTAATGTAGAAAACAGGCCCATCAAGATGGGTCCACATCCGGCCCAGAAGCCCAAAAATCCTAGTTGAATCTTGTATGTACGAAATATCATGTACATTCCGATTTTGTAGTCTCTAGATTATTAGAAATCATTCTTAGGCTGTAATCAAGATGTAATTGATTGAAATTACGGCACTTAATTGTGTTTCTGCAGATTGATTAAGCATTTTCTGGATTAAACTACATTTCTGACTTGTGTTTCTGCAACTTCCACTTCTTTGGGATTTCTGACACATTGAGAACTGTACTGCCTTGCTGGTTTTTTTTTCTAGCAATCTTGCTCACTGTATTTGGTAGTTTGTGCTTCGTATCACCTGTGTGAATCAATTGCTCATTCAACTCTCAACACTATAGTCGCCAAGCCCTGATTTTCTTTTGCACTACACAACAGGTCATCTGTGGGGTTTGTTTAATTACTGGTGATTCTGAATTACTGTAACCACTCTTTTGGTACTCAATCGTGGAAAAGGTTGATATTATCCCCATTAAATTGGATGGAACAAATTACATGAGTTGGTCATTCCATCTCAAAAAACTTTGTGGAAGGACAGGGATTAATAGGACACTTGGATGGCACTAATCCACCACCTATGGCAGCTAAGGACGGTTCCAATTCATCAACTGATGCCAAATCTATTGCCACCTAGAACCAAAATAATCCTTAAGTCTGTCGATTCCTCCATCTCTTTGGCCCTTCAAGCCTATACGAAGGCTTCTGACATGTGGGTCCATCTAAAGAATCTATACCACCAAGCCTACAAAGCAAGATGCTTTCATTTAGACACTGAATTGGCCAAATATTGTCAAAATGACAAGACAGTTCATCAGTATTACAGTGGGTTTCTGGTTTTATGGACTGAAAGAAACCAAAAGCTTCTGCTATCAGTCTTTGCAGAATTTCTACCCCAGGCTCTGAAACTTAAAGAAGAATTACATGTTAGCCAGTTCGTTATGAATTTACGTCAGGAATTCGAACTGGTTCACAGTGCCTTAATGAATTGAGAAATTTCTCCGGATTGGAACACTGGTGTCCAAGAGGTTCTTCAGGAGGAAACTAGGCTTAGAACTTCTAAGTCCCTTACAAATGAGCCAAAAACCCTCCTTGCTACTCAAGCACTTGCACCAATTGAGGATACTGCACTTCTTACTGCTAAAGGCCAGAAGCCTCAATGTCATGAATGCAAGAAATATGGTCACATAGCCCGTAATTGTCGCTATTAGTTATTTTGCAACTATTGCAAAAGAAATGGCCATATTATCTCTGAATGTACTAGATGGCCCCAAAAGAAACCAGAATAGTCTGCAAAGTGTGGACCCACAACTCTTCAAGCTTAGAGGAACATCCAGCATGTTACTCAATCAAATGATAATGACAAGGTGACCTTGATGAATGCTCAGATTTGGGAGCTAATCAATTCTTCAGTCAATTCAGTATTTACATCCATGGGAATCAATGGTCTGTCCTTGTCCCCTATTGCTTTATCTGCTTTACATTTTGCTTTCTCTACATCAACAAACCCATCCATCTGGTTCATAGACTTAGGTCCGTCCAACCATATGACATCAGTGGAACAAACTCTGCAAAACACTCACAATTATGTTGGTAATGACACCATAACCATAACCACTGCAAATGGTCAACAACTATCAATTTCCAGTATTGGTTCCATGGAATTTCCAACTTCCTATGAGAAGTCAATTGCCCTTAATAATGTCTACTTTGTTCTACATCTTTCTGCAAATTTAAATTTTGTTGGACAACTTGTTGACTATGGCTATCTAGTTAACTTCTCTCCTTCTAGTTGTGTGATTTAGGAATGGCAAATTGGGAAAGTAATCGGAACAGGAAGTAAGCATGGCTGGCTGTTTCTTCTGGACACAAGACATCGTGTTTTCTTTGCTTCCTCTCTTAGTAATGCTAATAACTGGTGGGTGCTCTGTCTTTCACACTCCAAGCCACGGGGCCAACTCGGCCAAAAATAAATAAATAAATAAATAAATGTGCAATGATGAAGGCTCCTATGCTTGTGCTTCCAGACGTTGATTAGACTTTTGCGATCGAATGTGATGCAAGTGGAATTGGCTTGGGCGCTTTCTTAACTCAAAAGGGACTGCCTATTGCCTACCTATGCCATGAGCTTCATGGACGCAATCTCATCCTCTCTAGTTGTGAGAAAGAGCTCTTAGCATTGTTGTTGTCCAGAAATGACGACCATATCCCCTTGGCTAGAAGTTTGTCATACGGACTAATCAACAGAGCCTCAAGTTTTTGTTGGAGCCGAAAATAGCAACTCCCATTCAGCAACATTGGCTTTGCAAGCTAATGGGATATGACTATTCCATTGAGCATAAGAAAGGAAAAGATAACAGCACCGCAGATGCATTATCTCATGTCCATGAAACGACCCCGATCTCACAGCCTATTCCCATGTGAGTCACACAAGTAATAGAAGAGGCCACCAGTTCTCCTTATTTCAACAATTTGAAAGCCAAATTGGAAGCAACTTTTGAATACTCCCAAATATTTTGAAAAGAATGGAGTTTTGTGGAGAAAAGGGAAATTTCTACTCGCACATGATTTTCCTCTTAAAAAAAAAAAAAGGCGGCTCAGTGCATGAGGCTCTCATTTAGTGGGGTCTGGGGAGGGCAAGATATACACAGCCTTACCTTTATTATGAAGAGGCTGTTTCTGTAACTTAAACCCACATCCTCCTAGACGCTACTGATAAGTCTTTATCGTTGGGCCAAGCCACCCTCTACATGATTCTCCCCTACATGATGATATATTTTTGGAGTTACATGCTAGCCTTGGGCCACTCAGGTTATCACAAAACTGCAAAATGAGTAGCTTCCTCGTTCTATTGATAATGATGGAGAAAAAATATAGGGGAATGTGATATATGCCAACGGGTCAAAAATGAAAATGTTCCACTCCCGGGGCTGCTACAAACATTACCCATTCCAAAGAAGGTATGGTAAGATATATCTTGGATTTATTGCAGGCCTCCCCCCTCCTCCTCCAAATCTGTGATTTTTTTCGTGGTGGACTGCTGTAGCAAATATGGCCATTTCTTACTTCTTTCTTACCCATATACAACACAAACAGTGGCAAAGGTTTTCTTTGAAAATATATTTAAGTTACATGGAATGCTGGCCTTAATTGTCTCCGATCTTGACCCTGTTTTTACCAACATATTTTGGACTGAATTGTTCAAACTTCAAGGATTTGCATTGAAAATGAGTTCCTCATACCATCCATAGTCCGATGGACAAACCGGAGTTCTCAATTGAAGCTTGGAAAACTACCTTCACCGTTATGCTAGTGACTAACCTAAGTCTCGGACTCGCTGGACACCATTAGCAGAATAGTGTTATAACACTAATTTTCATTCATCCATTAACACCACTCCTTATGAGGCAACAATGGTGTGGCCCCTCCTACTCTCTTATCTTACATAGCAGCCACCATCAAGGTCCAAGCAGTGGAAGAGAGTTAAGGGACAGAGAGGTAGCACTACAGCTTTTGAAGGGCAATCTTTATAAGACTCAAACTCTAATGAAAAATAAGAAATGGTTTTTGATGTGGGTGATTGGGTCTACCTCCAACTCAAACTTTATAGATGGAGCACTTTGGCTACACGCTGCTCCCAACAGCTCTCTGTCTACTGCTTTAGCCCATTTCAGATTGTAAAGAAGGTGGGATCTGCTGCCTATCACTTGGATCTGCCAGCCAGCAGTAAGCTTAACCCTATGTTCCATGTCTCTCAAATAAAGAAAAAGATTGGCTTGACTAAGGAGGGGGCATTGCACGCATTTCCAGAAGTTATTTTGGACAGAAGAATGGTCAAAAGAGAGGCAACATTGCAGATACCATAACTGAACTATTAATACAGTGGAAGGAACCAATGAAGCTGATGCCACAGGGAAGCATTACACTTGGCTGATGGAGAAGTTCACTGGAGTTAACCTTTTGGACAAGGTTAAACAATGGGGGGCAGATTGATATGGGAAATATCCCTGATTGGACATGCATGTAGGTCCCCTGCAATATGGGACGTTGTTGTCTAGTACTAGTAGCGTGGAAGTAGCTTTGCTTAATGTGTTGCAATTTAATTGAGTTAGAGTCTTGTACATGGGACAAGTTGTGGGTTAGTGTTGGCAACTCTTTAAGAGATGTGGTTGCAAAGTGTGTAATTGCAAGAGTCATGTATTTATGTTTAGCTTCTATGGTTGAATGGATAATGCAAATTATCAAAAAATTCTCTCTTCTGGTGCAATCTCCCTTGAGATTATTTGAATTTCATCCTCTTGAGCAATGTCCATCTCTGACACCATAGCTCGGCGCGAAAAGAAAACTCCTCGTAGAGCTCTAACTCTTTGGTCTTCTGAGGAATACCATAACAACACAGACACATCTTGACCTTTATTTTAGAGTCTCAAAAGTTTAAACAATTTTGCAAGTACAAATTCAATCAAGGTTCAATCCAATGGCACAATATTCAGATCAGCATCAAATTGGCATAAGCACTCATTTACAGGGGAACCCCTACATGAGAGGTTTGAATTGGTCATAGGTATAGGAGACACTGTACCACTGTACTGAACCTCAAGTTTTGACTTATGTGTATGTATGTTGGGTTCCTATTGATCAGAGATAATGAAGAAGTTCACAAACTAAATGCAATCACACGTGAAAAAATAAAAGCATTTTGACAAAACCCCAACATAGATTTTCAACACCCAACAAATTATTAACAGAGAGAGAGAGAGAGAGAGAGAGAGAGAGAGGAATGACATTGACAGACCTTTGGCACGGGAAGAGAGATGGGTCGAGAGGGGTGGCCAAGGACTCCACCCTGGCTGCCAAACGGCGTCCAAAGAGAGCGCCAAGAGAAGATATACGAGCCGTCCCAGTTGCCCATGTCGCCAAATTCTGCAAATGTTGCATTCTCAACATGGAGCTGTTGCTCTTTTTGGTCACCCCATTGCTATTCTTTTTACCAGTCTTCTCCTCTCGAAGGGTCCCTATGTTCTGACATCGTGAACCGGGTGTTGAGGCATTTGTCCTCCCCTTGTTTCTTGCCATCTCTGTATCTCAAAATCTTGCAGGAAACACGCATGTTTCAGCAGTGTTTAAGGTTAGAGTTTTGTGCGGAAAGAAAATAGGAGTAGAGTAGAGGGGGATGGTTTTGCGTGCGAGGGGAAGGCTTTTGCGTGGGAAGAGAAGAAAGAATTGTTGATTCTCATAAGCCCTTAACTTTTCTCCCCATTTCAAAACAGAACATAAGTTGCAAAACTTTAAAAATTCGCCAAAAAAAAAAAAAAACCTGTAAATTGGTTGGAGGTCATTAAATAAAAATTTATAAGAAAACTTAATAATTAATTTAAAAAGTTTTGAAATTTATGTCCTTTGACCTTATTTGAAAATGTCCCATTGTAATATCTCTACACTTACTAATTACTTTGGAGTCATCTAAACTAGAGCAATAAAAAGGCCATTGAAAAAAGGGAAGATTTAGAAAACATCTTTGGTATTGCAAGAATCTATTTAAAATAGATTGTCTGGTAAATCTTCTATTTGGCTCTTATTATAGGGTATGCCTCTTATTAGAAGGATAGTTTTTCTCATTAATTTAAAAAAAAAGTATTCATACACATTCGACGTTAGGGGTAGTTTGAGGCATATGCGTTGCACGTAAAACATGAAAATGACAATGTAAACCTCATGGCCAGTTTCTTTAGAAGAGTTCAAGGAATTCATGTCTCAAAGCTATTTGAGAATTTCAAATGCTAGAATTTTGAAACACTACTGAATTTTGTCATTTTTGAATTCTTTGTTTCATTCCTATTTGAATTCTTGCCAGAATTTTGACATTCCTAAATCCCATATATTATAAATGTATCATATATTATATATTTTATATTAATATTTAATAAATAGCGGGCCAGATGAGTCAAGCCCTGGCTCGGCCCTCAAGATTGTGTGCTTTATGACCAACAAAAAAGAAGAAGAAGAAGAAGAAGAAGAAGAAGAAGAAAGCCCTCACTTTAGGGGCTTTTGTGGGCCAAGCTGGGCCGGACCCCCTCATCAAAGGGCTAGATTGACAGCCCTATTTGTATGCATATATTTTCCACCGATTGTGTTAAAATTATGCAATTCACAATTCTTCTGGGCCCACTATTGAATGTTGTTGGATGTATAAAGTAACGCAATTCATCATTTTTATTATTTTTGGAGACAAATCTAATAACTAGTTTATTGGTTATATTGAACACATGATTTCAAATATTTAATATCATGTTAGCATGTTAGGTTTTTTATCTTTTTAATTCTCTCCCAAATATCTCGCATAAAGATGCCATTTTTTATAAATTCTCTCTCAAATATCTCATATAGAGAAATCATTTGCCCCTCTTTTGACATACTATATAAGGGCTTACCCCTCCCGGCCTAGGCCTGGGCTGGCCCTACCCTTTGCCCAAGGCATGATGCACATAAGCAAGTGCTAAAGATGGCCCATAGGTTTTTGAGTGATTAATAGTTCATTCCAGCTCCATTTTTTCCACTTTAGTGTGTTTGGATACGAGGTAAAGTTAAATATTTGAATTTCAAATTTCCCCGCTTCTTTTTCAAAAAAAGTCAAAAAAACAATCACTAAATTACAAAAAACATCTACTTTTTATACAAGAAGTAAAAAAATTCCTTATCAAACAACTAAAAATAAAAAATAATCATAACCCAATCATACTTTATTCTTTCTTAATTTTGGGTTTACTCTACTCTATTTTATTTTACTCCACAAACAAACAAGACCTAAAGAGAAATTTAATAAAGGTTCAAAAAAGGAAAATGACAAAAGCAATTCCTCATTCTAAAGCTATTTTAGATGTAAATAAAATAACATAAAAGAATAAAGGGTGTTGAAATGGAGTTACATTACATAGCATATCTTGGACTAAACCCATAAAAATTACTTAAGGACATGGGTCAAACCTTCGTTATCAGGCAATACAGCTCGACATAGGGCAAGTTTTAAGACTATGATCCATTCCTTCAAAAGAAGGAAGAAGGGATTTCCAAGTTTTCGCATTCCATTCCACTGTAGGTGAGGCTAGACTATGAGTCCTTCAATCAGAGAGCCATTGCCCTCCAACTCCAGTGTGACTTGGGACTTTGGAAGTCACGTTCAACTAGTTCCATTCTTATTGGTCTTTAACTCTTAACAGCTCTAGCAAAGATAACCCTCCACTAAAACACTTCCCCCCTTCAAGATCCTTGATTGCAAATCCTTTAATTTCATTGGTTTTCTCTCAACACTACTGAATCCCATTACAGAACCCTCCTTACTTCCAGCCCAAAGTGGGCATATTTCCATCACCACCTTCTGCAAGAGCCCCTCCTCAAGGCCCATCTCAAGAATCTCATGAAAAGCACTAGAATCTTCTCTCAGATCTATTAAGACGCTACATAGTCCTTGGCCTCCACAATAATCCAAAATTGGACCCAAATTCATCTGGTCCAAAACCACAATTTCTGTTCCCCATCTATGCAGGCTCGATTCTGTTGTGGGGTCCATGGTGACATTTTTATCTGCAAATATGATTGCATGTGGAGCAACCTCTGCGGTGAGAGCAGGGAGGTGTAAAGGAGAATCTGAAACTGTTGCTATTATAATTAAGAGATGTTGCTTGGCACTGGTTTTGTTGAAAGCTAAAGCTTCAGTTTCGCTAGCTAGTGATGTGCTAGAAATGACAACCCCATCATGCTCCTGTAGCAATTGCGAGCAGTATCCACTGGACTCTTGGTCTCTGTCACTGCACTGATTCAGAATCCGACCATTGAAAGATGACGAGTATCTGTAGGTTACAGAGTGATTGATAAGAATAATCCAAAGTTGACAAAATGTGCTAGTTGAGAATGCATGAACATGCAATAACAATCTCATCATCCATGGGCAGAAATAGGATTAAACTGAGCTGTACCAATATTATGCAGCCCAATGCGTAGATCTGTACAGCCTACAAACCTATGTAAAGCACAAATCCAAGTTTCCATTATCTTGGTTCTTTTCAAAGGAAACAAACAAAAATGAAAAAAAAAAAAAAAACTAATACAGGTTGATACACATGCATTGGCTACAACAATGACATCTCTCATATCTTTTCCCTTTCACCAATTGATCTTCTCATTACTAGAGCACAGAGCAAACTTCACTTCTTGGGCAGCCATGTCAAGTCTGAGTCACGAGTCAGTAAGATATTAACAGACTACAATACCAAGGTGGTCTGACTTCTAAGCCAGCCCGAGCCAGCATGACTGCATGAGCCAACCTACTTTGGGCTGGATGATATGGACTTTTTTGACATGTGAGCTGGGCCCAGACCATGTGCAGCCCTAATAATTCTTAAATAGATGCAATTTCCACCTCAATTGGAAAGTTCAGTGACTATGATTTTCAGAAACTGGGATATTCAGATTTCCTTAGAAACACTAACATCCCTTTGTTCAATAACATGCAATGTATTATCCAACTGCAGAAGTTATCTTTTTCCCCTAAAGAGTTTGAGTGTGACTAATGGCTTCCCTGTAAGCATACTATGTATATCATCAGTAGCCCATGCATGAATGCCTGATCATCAGTAACGTGCAATCTCACGGCATAAGTTAACTTTTTTCCCTTGATGATTTTCCCCCTGATAAAAAATTAAAATTTGGTGACATACCTGAGTGTGACGAATGGCTTCCCTGTAAGCATCCTATGTATATAAGCCTCGTTAAGCTTCCAACATAGCTCTTTCTCCACCCCTACCGTTACTTTGATTCCTGCTTCCCTCAGTCTTTCCACCCCCTTTGAAGCTACAATGGGGTTTGGATCCACCATTCCGACAACTACATGTTTCACCTTTGCTCGGACCAAAGCTTCAGTGCAGGGAGGAGTTCTACCGTAATGGTTACATGGTTCTAAGCTCACATAAGCTGTTGCATTTTCAGCATGAGTGCCAGCATCCTTTAGAGCAAAAACCTACAATTCCTGCCTTCAGTGTAATTCAATGAAATGAAAAGAAAGATTCTTTCTCTTTTTCTTCTTCATTTTATTATTATTATGATTATTTTTTTGCAAGTACGTGAATGGCTCCATTACTAAACCAAAATATCATTAACCATTTTTTTATGCCACCATACAATTAACACATTCACTAAAACTATGAATCAGAAAAGAACAGTAGTAGGAGGCTAGGATGACTCACAAAACGATATTCTGGAAAATTAATACAGAAGAACAGCACATGCAAAATAAATGATGGGAAAAAAAACCCCAGATGTAACATGTAGAATTTTGTTGTGCCATTATATAACATGAATATAATGCCAAATAGATTTTACATATCTTCTAAAAGTGGTTATAAAAAAACTCAACAAGTAATCTCTACTAGAATTAATCCAACCAAAAAGAGCCCACACGTTTGTGACTGCCTATTATATAGACTGTTAAAAAAAACCAACTTGGATTGGTTGGATAGAATCCAAATTACATTGGTATTTAACAGTGGTCAGACAGTAACTCCCGGACTGAAAACATGAAAGGTCTCTTCAGCAGTTTCCGAGAGCAAGATCGAAACTAATGGGGTCTTGGGTAAACTGCATTACACAGTTCCTGAAGCACAACAAAAAACAGATGATCAAGATCTGCTGGAGCTTGGATTGACGGCAGGTAGCGGACAATGAGACTGCTATCCAACAGCCTCAGTTGCACAGCAGGGATGATACCATGTTTCCCTGACCAAACCAGAAAGGAAATCTCCGATTCAGCAAAATGAATGCTGAATTCAAGGCCATGAGTCTGAAACAATTGATTCCAGACAATGATTCATGAAAATCATCCTGTAAAAAAAATTCTGAAAAATACTGCAGCTCTAATCAGATATCTGAAAGTGAATGAGACTGATTTGTGAACTTGCAAGAAATTATAGGACTAAGCATGAGTGTATAAGAGAGAACCTATAGATAGCTCCAATAGAAAATAACAAGAATATCATTTGAAATGGTTTAAGCACACATGAAGGCTCAAAATAGGTCATTTATGGCATATTGGAAGGCTACAACTTTCAAGTTGAAAGAACTAGCAAGGGGGAGAAGAGTAAAGACCGTAGATGAAGTGGTTAGAAAAGACATTGGACTGTTGAGTTTTAGAATACATGGCTTAACCTAGCAAAATAAATAAATAAATAAATAAAGCTTACTTAAAACGAGGTTCAGTAGAAAAGTAGAACTAAAATAGTCAAACCCTGAATAAATGAGATAAGACAAAATGATGGTCAAGTTGATGATCCATTGGACGATGAAGCGAAAAAGTTAGAAAGGATACCCCATATGTTGATAAGCATTTTAAGCAGGTGCTTTGGAGGATGTCATAAATTCTATCACAGTGTTTCATGTATGCCTTCCTCTTCCATTTACATTCCTTTTGCCATTTTCACCAACAATTCTCCTCTGCCAAGAATGTGTGTTTAGGACATCATAAATTCCTATTAAAGTGTTTCAGGTACCTTCCTTTTGCCAATTTGCAACAACAATTCCCATCTGCCCGGCACATAATTACAAAATGGACATAGTTTATTTTTATAGTTAAAGATAAACTCTTTTAAGCTGACCCCAGATTTATGGGATAGGGCCAGACCATTCCATAAAAAAGAAAAAAGATAAAAAAAAAAAAAAAGAGGATAGTGATGGTCAGAAAATGGATAATGGAAATAGAAAATTAAGCACATAAGCAAAATGTCTAGCATTTCATTTAAAGCTAGTGACATAATGATTTTTACGTTTTTGCTGTGAACAAACATACTATATGGCATTTAAATGGCCATGAAACCAAGTTTTAGTCTAATTTAGGACAAAAAAAAATCTTAAAATTCCGAGTTTCTTGTTGAACTTTTCAAATGTTTCAAATCTGATTTTGCATCCGGTTCTGGTTAATAATGATACTGACAGAGTGGACTTTTGGCTGGAACTTAATCAGGTGGCAGATAAATAGAACGAGCCATGGTTGTTGGGAGGAGATTTCAATGTTATTCGTTTTTCACATGAAAGACAAGGTGGTTACTTTGTGAACTCTGCTATGAGGGATTTTTCAGATTGGATTCAACAACATGATCTCATTGATGTACAGTTGAATGGAGCAAATTTAACTTGGACTGATAACCAAGAGGATCCAATTATGAGTCGACTAGATTGATTTTTAGTGTCTCCAGAGTGGTTGGACCTTTTTCCTGATTGCGTCCAATAAGCATTGGCCCAACCTGTTTCTGATCACTGCCCACTGCCTTTACAATTAGGTATGGTAGACTGCAGTCCTCCTCCTTTCAGCTTTGACATCATGTGGTTACAAGAAAAAGATTTCTCTCAATGTGTTAATGATTAGTGGAGAGAACTCACTCATCTGTGGATTGATGGGTTTTCAGTTGGCCCAGAAATTAAAATATTTGAAAAGGAAGATGGAAAATTGGCATAAGGAGTTTTTGGCAGGAGTCAAGAAAAAATCTTGTTTGCTTGCTGAGATTGATACTTTAGATATGAAAGAATATACTGGGCATTTAGATCCTGATGATAGGGAAAGAAGAATTATGTTCCAATAGCAACTTCGGAGAATGATTCTTTTTGATGAAATTAAATGGAAACAACATTTAAGAAATATATGGTTGAAAGAAGGTGATCGTAATACTGGTTACTTCCATGCTGTGGCTAGCGCTCGGACGCGACTTAATTGGATTTGTGCTATTGAATCTAGAGGAAGACGCTAACAAACTAAATCAGAAATTGTTCAATTTTTTTAAAAACTTTATAACGGTGATAAGTGTTTTCAGCCAACGTTAGATGCTGCCCCATTTAATAAGTTAGATGCTGCTTCATTTAAAAAGTTATCTTCAGTGAGTGCATCTTCTATTGAAGCTCCTTTCTCTATGGATGAAATTAAGTTTGCAGTGTTTTGTATGGGTGGCAACCGTGCTCCCGGGCCAGATGGTTTTCCTATGATATTTTTCCAACATTTATGGAATCTGTTGAAGGATGATTTACTGGTGTTCTTTAATGAATTTTATGATAATGGGGTCATTATAAAGGAGTTGGGTGCCACATTTCTCAGCTTGGTTGGCAATCTTTACAAGATTTTGGCTATAGTGTTGGCTAACTGTCTTCTGAGAGTGCTCCCTGAGATTATTTTTAATGGCAAAAGGGCTTTCTTTGATGGTTGTCAGATTCAAGATTGTGTGCTATAACACATGAATGTGTTGCTTTTAGGTTCAAGCAACATCACCCTAGATTAGTTTGCAAGTTGGATTTTGAAAAGGACTGCACCACATGCTGGGTTGTATGGGGTTTGGAAGGAAATGGTGTAGCTAGATAAAATCTTAGGTTTCTTCTCCTTGTCTCTCCATTTTGGTTAATGGTTCTCCTAAAGGTTATTTTAAGAGCTCTCAAGGTTTGATAGTTGAGACAAGGGGATCCTCTTTCTCCTATGCTATGTGTTATTGTTGCTGAAGCTTTCAATGTATTAATTGAGAAAGCAAAGCTGTGCAGCCTCATCACAAGTTTTTCTACTAGTCATCATTCCCAGAAGGTAACCCATTTGCAATTTGCAGATGATACAATTGTTTTATATGATGCTTCTTTGGAACAGGTTCTAGTTTTGAAAAATATTTTGAGATGGTTCCAGCTATTATCAAGCTTAAAAATCAATTATGCCAAGTGTGAGCTCATTGGTATTCATGTGGATAATAATCATGTGAAGTTGCTAGCTGATGTTTTTTGGTGTAGGGTTGGCCAACTTCCGACGAAATATTTGGGTCTGCCTTTGTGTGTGGGTCTTCCAAAGAAGAATTTATGGGATCCGGTGAAGGAAGGGCTTGAGAAAAGACTTTCCTCATGGAAGGGGAAGTATTTATCAATGGGCGGTCATGTTACTTTGCTCAAATCAATTCTGTCAAGCATTCCTATGTATTTTCTATCTTGTTTCAAATGTCCTAAGAATGTGATTTAGAAGGTAGAGAAGATCCAATGTGACTTTCTTTGGAATGATACAACTGAGAAGAAAATTTTTCATTTGGTTAAATGGGAGGTTGTTTGCTCTCCTATTGCTCATGGTGGATTGGATATTCGGTCTATTGCGAAAATGAATAAAGGTTTGCTTGGAAAATGGTTTTGGAGGCTAGCCTCTTCTGATCAAGGTTTATGGCGAAATGATATGAATAACCTAAGAAGCACAGACACAGACACGGACACGGGACACAGATATAACACGACACGGACACGCTGACAGGGCATTTCTAAAAGAAGTAAGACACGGACACCTCGGGGACACATTAATAATATAAATATAATCATATACTAAAAAAGAATAAAAAGAAAAACATTGGGCCAATAACATGGCATGATTAAGAAAAGAAGAGACCATAAAATTTTTGTTGGCAGTGCTAAACATTATCGATTGATAATTATGAAGGCAAGTTGGCTGTACGGTGCATCCCAAATATCCACCCCAATTTAACAAGTTGCCATCGATAATTTTAAAATTTTTATTGCTGGTCCTAAACATTAGCCATCGATAATTATACTTTGAGCCCCTTTTTATTATATTTTGACCCTTGAAATATTCTAAAATTCAAATTAATGCCCTGTCGTGTCCCTGCCGTATCCCAACCGTGACTCCGTCGTGTCCTTGCCGTGTTCTTGTTATGTCCGAAATTAATATATATATATATAACGCATTTTTTGGCATGTCGAACACATATCTAGCCGTGTCTGAGCCATGTCCATGTCGGACACGGACACAAGGACCCTATTGGCCTATCCGTGCTTTCAAATGGATAGGGAGGCGAGGTATCTAGAAGTCTATGCTTTCTTTGAAATCTGTATTCGATCAGTGGATTAGATATCAGGCCCATGATGGGAAAAGAATTCAGTTTTAGCATGATGAATGGTGTGGCCAGTCAAGCTTAAAGAATTTGTATCCTTTGCTTCATGTGTTAGATAGGTACCCTTATGCTTTCATATAATAACTTTAAGCTCTTGGGAGGTGCGGCTACAGTGGCAAGGATCCATAGAATTCTTACAATGGATCAACTGAGAAGAAGACATTTTACCATTGTAAATGGATGTCTGATGTGTTTAAGGGATGAGGAATCTACTAGTTAGTTGTTGATTCGTTGCTCCTATGCGTATAAGTTTGGGCTCCTGTTGTAAGTATGTTTAATATGAGCTGTGTTATGCTATGCAACATAAAAGATTTGTTTAAGCAATGGGATTTTAAGGCAAGCTTATTCGTGCTAAAATGTTGTAGTGGCTTTTGCTTTATGCTATTTTATGGAAAATTTGGCTAGAAAGGAATATTAGAGTTTTTAATGGAAAATGTAAATAAGTGGCGGAGCTTGTTAGATCTGTTGTTTGGACCATTTTAGAATGGGCAACCACTGCGCCTCAATTTCTAGGGTTTCCTTTAGAGGATCTTCAATGATCATGGGTAGCTTGTTTCAAAGGGGGGAGGTCTCATTCAATGGTGTATAAAATTAGTTGGGTTCCTCCACTAGAGGGTATCTTAAAGCTGAATTTTGATGGCAGTTATGTTAATCAGATTTGTATTGGAGGAATCAGAGGTATTATTTGAGACTGGGCAAGCCAGGTTGTGAAGAATTTTTTGGGCCCTGTTAATTCTTTAGGTGCTATTGGTGCAGAGGTTTATGCTTTATTAGTGGGTTGTCGAGAACTGCGGAAGAATGGTGGTTACGATGCTATCATTGAAGTTGATTCCGTTGCTACTATCCAATAGAGTTTGGGAAATGCTTTTTCTCCTTGGAGGTTGGCAGATTGAGTGGAGGAAGTGCTTCATTTGTCTTCTCAATTGAATCTTACTTTTATTCATGTTAGGCAAATGCTATGTCCGGTGGTCGTGCTAGGGAAGGAGTTTTTCGGTTTCACAAATCTTTTGATGTCTAATTTTGTTCCCTGATTTTTGTTTTTTTTTTTTTTTTGAATTGGAATTATCCATGTTTCATTTGATTTTCTTTTTTCAAAAAAATTTATTGTTATATAAAAATTAAAAAAAAAACTTACGCTCATTAAACTTTGAGAGTGTTATGTGGATATTTCAAAATCTAAGTTCCAAAATACCCACTCTCATCCACATTCTTCCATTATGAGAAGCTTGGGCCATCCTATGTGGGGCTATGTGAAGGAGAATACATTTGAACCTTTCTATTTCCAATCGATTTGGGACAATCCATTTTTTTCACCATTAATCAAAATGGTTAGAATTACCTCATCAAGACAATCATGGAAGAAGCAGGATATGCAAAGATCGGTCCAAACGGTGAGTCCAAAGATTGGACCTTTCAAAATAAATTTACTCTATGCGGTCAAGTTTGGCCACTTGTCATTAGAAGAATAGAAACCACCCTTCAAAATTACTACCCAAAAAACAACAAATATTAAGAAATAAAAATAAAAAAAATAAAGAGAATGATTGGGTGTACCTCAGCATGAGGTTGGCCTGCCTTTGGATGGAACCCTTCGCCCACAATCTCTCCATTCTTCACTATCACACATCCCACCATTGGATTGGGACTTGTGCATCCGACGCCCTTCCTAGCAAGCTCAACACACCTCCTCATATAAAACCCATCATCTCTTTCTTCCACAGACCCACACTCACATCTGATACCACTCAAGTTGCTATGACTTTTACAAACATTAACAGGTTCAGATACCCTTTTAGATAAGTTACAGAACCCACTTCCAAAACTGGAAATCTCAGAAGCCCCCTTCGCAAAGCAACAACCATTCAAATTGCTAGATTTCCTATAAAAAGACACAGATCCAGACAGCCTTCTGTTGGAAGTGCAGTACCAATTCAAAAAACAGGAACTTGAGGCCCTTTTGGTGTAGAAGTTCGTTGGTGGGGGAGTGGATGATAAAATGGTGGGGCTGTAATGAACTTTTGGGCAAGAAAAGATCACAAGCTGCATTTTGGAGGGTGGCAATAGAAACCCAGATTGAAATTTGAGATTAGAGATTTTCTCCTTGAACCCAATATCCAATGGGGTTTAGATACTTGATTGAATCAAACCCAGAATCTTTTACGTCTTTGGAAGCCCATTCCCGTTGTAATATGGTAGTGACAGACTAAAAAATGGGATTTTACAGAGGAATGGTTAAAACAGAAAGTAGAAGGGGAACTGTGTATTCTCAGAATGCAAGAAATTGAAGAAGAAGAAGAAGAAGAAGAAGAAGAAAAGAGTAGGGGAAATTGATGCAACAGCACTTTAATATGAAAATGGTGTTTTCCCGATGCGGGGGTTTTGACTTTGAGAGAAGAGGAGAATGAAGAGGATAGAGAAACGACCAAAATCACGTTTTTGCTCGGGTAAGGTTATGTCGTTGGTTTGAGTTTGGCCTGCCCCAAGTTGGCTGCTTAATCACAATTCACAATTCTTTTCACTTTTTCTAAATTTAAAAAGAGCTTCTTAATACATCCAAATTTTCTTTCCACACCTCCTTTCTCTGCACACCCACCCCATTTTATTTGATAATGGTTGAATTTTCTCTCCACAACCCATTATATCGAAACTACCCTTCACCCATTTCTCTTTCTCGGCGTCCTTGAAGATGTGTTTGTTTTGGGAATATTTGAGGAAGGAGGAATTTGTTTGGGCTTGTGGTGTTGGTTGGTGGCCTGTTAACAAATGAAAAGAATGTGATCAAGATGGGGAAGGGGCGTAGGAGGTGGGGAAGGAAGGTAATTTCATCTTTTTACTATAGGGGTATAATTGTAATAAAACATTAAAATGTGGGTGTGGAAAGTAAAATCACATGTGTTTAGAAGCTCCCAATTTATAATCTAGCACATCCAAACCACAAGATTACAGAGCAAGTTGTGTTTGTGTCAAAGAGTTAGGTGGGGTCAGTTTTGTGTCATGGATGGGCATTGGGCAAAAGCCAACCTGTTCATTTTATCTTTTGGAAATGTCAAATTTAACCCAATCCAAACTCTAATCTTGTACTATAGGACAGGTTCAGGTCATTGTTGATCGGGTCAATGAATTGTTGTTTTGGATTCAAGGCTGGGTTGGTGAGTTCTTACTTATATAGCAAATGTCTCAATGCAACTTACTCCACCAATTTATAATGTCGTTAAGTTAAACATGAATTTTAGGAAGAGTAATACCAAGGTTTAAAAAATCGAACTCGGCACCCAACTTCCAACTCGATCATGACTGAGTCTGAGTTGACTTGGCTGATTCTCATTGGGACTCCGCTAAGTCCCATAGGATTCAGCCAAGTTAGATGACTCCCATTGCCTAGTCCCATGTTTCGAATCTAAGTCCATGTGATTTGACTCGGTATAGGCCGAGTTCAAGTCGACTCAGACTCGGCCAATTTTTTAAACCTTGAGTAATACACTTGTATTAATTGGGAAAAGCTCTGATAATGATGTTGATGTCTTAATACAAGCATAAAATGTTTATGAAAGATATCAACTTTAAACCAACCTAGAAAAAATATCAGCCGATTGAACCTTTGAGAGATTTAAACCCTAATCCGAGTTAGGGTCCCAGTCAGATTTCTATATGTAGTCCAATTACTTAAGCAATTAAAGCAAACAACCACCACAAGAGAAGACACACAAGTTTTTACGTGGAAAACTCGAACACGGAAAAAAACTACGAGACCTATCACTGGGTCCAAGGGAAAACCAAGCATTACAAAATAGATGGTTATAAGATATACTCACAACTCTTGCCCAATTGAACACAACCTAAGGACTGTAATTCTTCTTGCGACGCACAAGCCGTCCACCATTTCCCTTGCTTGAATCATCACGTCATGAAGCCACTCAAGACGAAGAATCTATTGCAAGAGAGTAGACGAAAAAAATTCATGAACTCTACAACTTTAGTAGTCTTCAATGGCTGCTCTAAAGAGAAGAAAGGATCTCCAATGGATGCTAAGGCATTATAATAGGGAGATGCATAGCCTTGGAAAGAGAGAAACATTGAATTTATAGGCTTTAGGTCGAGGCATAGTGGTAGGGTTTCAATTGAAGTGAAACGTGAGAGTGTGAATGAAATAGGAAAGTAGTTTCTACTCTTCATATCAGGATTCTACGCTATCCTGCTAGAGTGGGCAGTGATTCTACCTATGAAGGTCCGGGCTATGTCCAGGTCCACTCAAGCAGGCAAAGGGTCCGCCTGAGCGGCCATCGGTTTTGTTTGAGGCATTTTCTTGGAAGGTTCGCTTGAGCGGGCATCCTCTTGGCTCGAGCAAACAGGCCTTCTGTTTGCATATTCTATGGTGAAACTATCTTCAAAAACATTCTTCAAATGGCCTTCAGACACACTATAGTCCAACACTAAAAGTGAAACTAACATAACATTAGACCCAAGTTTTGTCCAACCCGTGAATTTTCCAACTCCAATATCTTACAACCTTGAGTTTGTGATCTAGGTTGGCAGGTTAGGTCAAGAATTTCGCATAAATAATAATATAGAACTTCAAACAAAAGTGTCCTCATTTTGATGGTGCCATGATTTCAACTGATCTCACTCTCTCTCACTTGATTCTATGGTTATGAAATTATTTTGTAATAACTATAATTTTATGAAAGTGAGAAACCAACTTAATTTTTTTTAATTTCTTATTTCATAGAAAATCGTACATTATCATATTACTTTCTATTCTCCAATTTTTGAAAATTGACATCAATTAAATTTTAAGTAAGATCAATTCATAAATCTAATTGTTGGCGCCAAGTCTGTAAACAAAAGGAGGGTTGCATTAGGTAAGTTGATAGTTAGCGTAAGATTTTGTCACAGCCCAAACATGAATTTTGAGATATAAACAGAATCTATGTAACCGACATATTTGGGACAAAGCTTTGATGATCATGATGATATATGTGCATATGTGGCCATGCTTTAAAAAGGGGTGATCAAGTAAGTGATACATTATTTCCCAAAAATTGCAGCTTGGCACATTGGAACAACTTTTCAATAATACTTATCAAAGAAAGGAAAAAACAAGATCATGAAAATGTCTATTTCAAAGGAAATTCAACTCCAAGATTCCCTTCAATTTTTTAAATAAAAATTAATCATTCCATTTCAATGATTTTATCTGATTTCAAAAATACCAAATAGGGACTTCCTTAATCATCAATGTAATGAAACATGCTCTTTTTGCTATAAATGAATTGTTTATAACCCGACCTCTTATATGGAGTACAATAATCAGCTCAAATGTTGAATTTCTTTACAATAATTTCCTTGGGCACCTACACTATCACAAAAATTTAGACAAAGGAAAGAAAGATGCTTTGTAAAAATAAAAAATAATATTATTATTAAGATTTGTATTAGAACCGACTAATTTACAAAAAATGAAAAATGTTGCAACCCATATTCTCTATAACTGATTAGTGAGGAACTTCCAATGGATAAAATTGCTACCCTTCTGCTAGCTTTAATAGAAGAAAAATGAGGGCATCTCACTAAGCAAAGTTGCTCCACTGGCCTCAATTGAATAAATGAGAATCCTCTTTCTTCAAAACCTACAATCATTCACAGTTACTTTTTAGTAAGATATATGTGAAAGAGAAATGTGTTTCAGTAGTAATTTCTACAATGCTTGAAGTCATTGGAACCACTCTGAATAAGATGACTATAGAATAAGACTTTTGGAGGAAACTTCCATATTTTTGTATCAGGTTTTTTGGTCCTCTCTCTACTTGAAGAATCACAGTCATCTCAACAAGTTACGGGACACACACATGATAAAACACAGTTAATAGGGATGAGACATAAAGAACAACTGCAATTGACTCAACAAGATAAGATATGACAGAGCAAAGGCAATGACATATAGGACCTAATACCTTGATGTAATGACATACCAAAACATTGACATGTTACTTTTCAATACCACCCCCCCCCCCCCCCCCCCCCCCCCCCCACACAACTAGGTGGAGCTCAGTCCTCAACTCTATCGTGAATTTGCACAATAAAAGGCAATCATTCTTGGTGCAAGTCAGATAAGAGCTAATTGAACTACTCAGACATGGCTGCTCACTCATCTCCTACATTAGTATGTGGATTTATATTGCAGTTTTTTAAGTGATTTTATGACACGGATCCAGCCATGGATAATGGCTAGGAAATCCATGACACTCAAGAGACTGATTGCTCAGATTCTAATAGCATTTAGGATGTCTTTATTACTTAAAGGAAGCATGAACAAGTATTTTAAGTATGCTTTCAACGAGTTTGGACACCCAAATTCTTGTCAGATTGAATATTTCTGTGAGATTTACTGTATGTAAAAAAAGTGGGCAATATATTCACTATCAAGTGATTGCCATTTTTCTGGTCTACTTTTATCAGCATCAACTGGTGTAGTCAATTTTTGAATAAAAATGGAGTAAATTCAATATCACACCGAATGAATTTCTGGTTTTTTGGGCATCTCCAAAGCTGAAGCAGCAGATGACCGTCCATTCTTACCCGTTGTTCATATTAGTAATTTGAAGAGCATCCATACTCATTGTTGAGGGTGGAAAAAGGGATTATCCTATCAAATTTCTCTATGACATGAGGATTTTAGATGAAAAGATAATTATATAACAACTCATCTCTCTTGTCAATTATAATTGAAAATAAAAGCTGTCAAACCTGACTCTTATGGTATGAGGTTCTGACAGGAATTGTTGCAAGGATATGGGCAGTCGATCTCTTTTGGAGCCATCCCCCTAAAATACCAATCACCAACAGTCTCTGCAATTGTCTGAACACAATTTACCAAGTTAGTCTCTAATTGCAAGTATTTAGAAGACAATTTTTGGATCGGCCACTTGGAATATATGTCAATTGGAGTATGTTAAAGAAGCTATAACTAATTAATTTGGGCTAGAAGACTTGTAAAAATGAAGATGAGCATAATTTACAAATTTTAGTCAAAGTAGTGGAACTTGCAACTTTTACTTGGCAGGGCCATTATGTATTAAAAGAAATCTTGGAAGTACATGTGAAAGTTGAGAAAATTGTCTAAAAAACTTGGAGGCCCCTACCCTTAGTTAGTTCAACATATACATGACAATATGATAATCCGCCATTCCAAAAAAATATTCTCAATTATCAAAACGTTTATGAACAGAGGTATAGAAGAAAACAAGAGGTTAAAACTATCTTGTTTCTTTAGCTCCAGCAACGAGTAAAACAATTTTTATCTGTGAATCAAATGAGGCATGTAATTGCAGTGTAAAAGGTAACCCATATTATTTGAGGTTTTTTTTTTTGAAAAAACCAATTTGTCAAGTACTCATGTGCCATATAAACCCAGATGTGGTCAAATCCTTCACAACACAAACAGACTACATTGCTACTAGTTTAATTGTTTTTTTCTTGAAAGATATTGTTATCCTTTTTCTTTCTTTTTAGTTCAGTAGATATTGAAATGTTTGTTTCTTGATTGTCAAGATCATGTTAGTACATTGAAACATGTTTGAATTAGACTTTGGTAACATAAAAGTTTCCTATTTTATCTTATTCACTCCTCTAGAATAGGGAATTTTTTTGTCAATGACAACATAATCAATTTATAAAAAGTAGTCCCGAACATTTTTACAATTTAAACATCAAGGAGAGACAACATTGTTGTCAATTACAATGTCATATAGGGGAGTGGGGAGAGATTCTCCATGCCTAAGTCCTATGGTGTAATCCATTTGCTAAATTGTGTCTTTTTGTCTTTTCTTTTTCTATGTTATGGCAGTATAATTCTCATATACTCTAGTTATCCTTTTGCCCTTCTACATTCTATTCTATTCAAACCTACTTCTCATTTTTATCAATGAACAAAAATATCAACTCCTATAAGAATCAAAACAAATCCGTGAATCTATTTTTTGGGACTTCCTGAACTAAAACTTCATGCCAATGTCTACTTCTGATAGATTCATCATATGCATGATATGCACTAAGAGTAGGGCATAGATCCAACTCCGAAATATCCATGACTCATCCCCTTGCCGTTGCTCAGCTGGTTAGGAACGTACTATATTGGCAGAAGAATGTTAAAAAACTCACTACTCAGAACTAAAATAAAACCCGTAAAACACATACTCTACAGCTAGAAATAACCTGAACAAGCCTTTTAAATTGCTTATAATTAGTCTTCCAAGTCTATTCAAAATTTTAAGGTGTAAGTTGATGCATCCCAGGTTAAGTAAACCCCATTAACTTCTGTAAAGTTGAGCACTTTACATTTTCTAAGTTGGATCAGTGACCTCAATGCTAAAAAAAAAAAAAAGAAAAACAACTTTCCCAGTTTTCATAAGAAATCGACCAAGTCAATTAGTCAAAATTCTATTGTCAAGTAGGTGCAGCAAATATTTGGTCAACTCCCTCCATTTCTATGAAGATAGGCACATTACATACTAACACTACACTGCATACTAATTTGGGTCATGAGATGTTAAATACCTTATTGTTCACTCTTGGAGAGTTGGGTGCGAACCACGTCTCTTGTGATTCACTCTGGCAATGAGCAAAACAGGAGTTTATGAACATCCCTCCACCTATTGAGTATCTAAAGGGTCTCAGAGCTAAAAGCATTTCATTTCTTAAACCTGTTGAAGAGGAAGTGAAACAATATTTGTTAAAAATATGTAGAAGAAAGTCTGATCCTAATTAATTTATAAAGGTTCAGTAGCCAATGAAGGTTTTGGGTTTGGTTTTGAGAGAATGAGAAACCTACAAACTTAGTGTCCTTTCCCTTCACACGCCAATGTGTCACATGTGCAATATCCAAGTCCTACATCAGCTTAGACTGGCAAAGGTACAAAGTACTAACCTACAATTCAGGGTTGTAAATTCAATGTGAATCATTGGCTAGCCAGTCCCTTGTTATTGTATTATTTTTAACACAGTGCATCCATTAAACAGGTTGAACTAGTGCGAGTTCACAATGAGGCCTTTTGATGAACATGGAAATAGCACACACAAAGTTGGCATTTTTGAGGTAGGCAAGTCAATTGCATAGTTGTTGGCATATGAGAAACTGGATAAACTCAGCATCCTTCTCTCTCTTTTTGGTCGGGGATGAGGATTCACAAATATAAATTTCTAAGACACATTCACGTATTTGTAAGCAATTGAAATTTGTTAAGCTGAAAGTTATATATAAGTTTGGGTCGTATGCACTTCATGGACTCGTGTATATGGTAAATGCACTTCACCTACTTATTTTTTATGTTCATTTCATAGGTGTGGATATAAATGACAAGAAGATAAGTACATGTCACTAAGATGGGCTAAAATGAATACATGGAAGTAACAAGAAAGCATAGAATTAGAAATCATTGCATAGGAGGAAATCTATAAAAAGGCTCTGAATGAAAAGAAAAAAAGAGATCTCATTTAAAATAGTTAAAAAATGTATCTCAGAAAATCAAAACACAAGCACCATATAGAGAATTGACTTGTATAAAGTGCAAGGAACAAAGGGGGTCATTTCATGGATCTGGGGAGTGTTAAAATTATAATATTTATGCCTGTGTTGATTTTTGTATGGCATAGACCTATGTATGTGAACTTACTCAAAAGCATTTTGACAAGGTAGATGTAAGATTAGTATACCTCCAACCTAAATCTATATAGATGGTCAAGATGAGATCTAGAAATTGACGTGAATTAGATTGAAGCCCAGCAAAGTCGTGTAAGATAATATGCTGCGGGTGATAGTTCAATGGCATAAGGTGTGGGTTTGCTCCGCATGTCTTGAATTCAAGTCCCACCCCAGACTTACTTGGTGCAAGTTTGTTGTGCAAGTGGTGCATGAGCTTGGGGAAATGGCCTGTTGAGTAAAAATGCCATGGGGATACCCACATCATAAAAAGAAGACCTTGTGAAGTCACATACTTGATCAATTCCAATGCCATAACAACTATGGCATATCAAATATGCTGCAAACCATCCACCCACAAGAGAAAGTAGATCCATTCCCATATCCTTTTCTGTGCAAGTTTACATATCAAGAAGGGACTCAGTTGCCCCTATTTCCCTTACATTATGTAGGCAAGAAAGTAAAAGTAGCACTCATTTGAAGTTTTATTTTTCTTTTTCTTTTTGTCTACATTGGCCTACTGGTCCAAGAGTGATACTTAAGGATCAAAGGTTCGATCCATGGGCATGTGTGCAAAAGTAAGTTGCCAACAACAGTTAACCATGAGTGTTTTGGCACACTGCTTTGATTTCTATCCATGGGCATGTGTGCAAAAGTAAGCTGCCAACAACACTCAACCATAAGTCAACTTAATTCTTATCCTTGAGTTATGTGAATGTATACAGCTAGGTCAACTTAGTTTTTAGAGAAGCAGATGTGCCTATAATCAAGGTTAAGTCATATGAGTTGATTAAGGAAAGACATTCAAGTACATAATATGAATATATTTCACATTTTAAAGTAATTTATCCACAACAATTGGAATCAGAGTTTCTAGTTTGTTAACAAATTTGAGCAACTGTGTCTATATTATAATATTGACATTTTCTAAATTGGATATTTATTAATCATGAAAATTTGCAAAGAATTCATAATAAGAGTAATGCACAAGTGTTTTATATTACTATATTGATGAGTTCGGAGTTCTGCTTTTTGAGATCATATGGAAGGAATGTGCACTATGCAAAACGATGAAATGTAATTTGAATGGTAAAGATTGAAAATTGGAAGGTGTCACTGCTAATCCAGCGAGAGAGTTTTAGATGTTGTTTTTCCCTTGGAAGAGTGTAGTCCCTACAGGTAATACATCCTACGGCCAAGTAAATGTGATTTTACTACTCTTATTACAGGGCAATGCTAAGCTTTAACTCTAGGGGTGATTAGAGACAGTATATCATATGGTCATGTATCTATTTGGTAAGTAATACATTCATTTCAAAATGCCACTTAACTATAATAAAGAATTAGCCATTTAAGATAACTTGGATTGCTTTAGGGGAAAGTGGTGGACCCCATCAAATTTTCGGATGACTGTCTTTCCTGTATGCACAAACCAAGGAATCTATGGACCACTAAAATCAAAAGACTATGCAAATGAAATGCAAGATGGAAATTTATTAACCTTGCAAGATGGTAATTTGATTTGGAGTACAAGCTGCAGGGTCAAGCTCGCAATGGCTCCAATGACCATGTTGATCAGCAGAAGTTGGAACCAATGAATGATGAAACTGTCAACATATAAAACTTATATTAATGCAAGTAGTAGTTACCTTCTTCTGTTCTCTCTGTACATTCATCCCCACTTTAGTGTTAACAATAAGCAATAAATCATAGATTGTAAAATTAAACATTAAGGAATAGAACATAAGCTGATTGTAAAAGTAGACTTGATATCCAGTGATAGTACAAGCAGTGTCAGACATGTAAGAGCTAAATCAATATGAGTGATAGAAATCGTCTTATGTTCTATGTGTACACTGCAATCCTTGCTTAGTGTTAACAATAAGCACCAAATTAAAAACTAACATACAATTTAGTTGTAGTACAAATACAAGAACTGCTAGTGCAACTAGACTCAATTTCAAGCACAACTGCTAATATCAACCACTGGATTCAGTATTTAAATAAAATAAAATTCCAAATTATTATACATATGCATACATATCATGTAGAAGTGGGTCACACGACCTAGTAGTGAGCCCATCAAGATTGAGACCACTCCATTAGTCAAATGAAAATATCTTTTCCCACATGGGTCTGCGTTGGATTGTAAATACATACAAACTATAGCAAATTTCAGTAAGCAAAGTTTAGCAACATGATCAATTGCTGATTCATTTTTATCTTGATTGTAGCTGATTTTTTTGGCAATACTAATATTGTATGCACATTGTCAGTCCCGAAAGATAGGTAGACCTTCACTATAATCTTTTTCCTTTCTTTCTTGCACATATGATTACATATCATATACTAATGTGAACAAAAGAAGCAGGGGAAATTGATTTTAAGTAGAAGATTTGAATTGAATTAAATTTCAACTAATGAAGCCATTAGAATGAGTTCTTAGTTAATTCAATGAATTTAAGATTTTAGGTTCAACCTCCAAAAGAGCAAACATGACTGTTTTGTATTGGAGTTATTAAAATTAATGGAAGATATTTTCATGATTATGCTGTATCAAGTACTTACCTGGTATACTTTGAATGGAATTAAATTTCAACTAATGAAGCCACTAGAATGAGAACTTAGTCAATTCAATGAGTTTATGATTTTAGGTTCAATCTCCATAAGAGCAAACATGATTGTTCTGTATTGGAGTTACTAAAATTAATGGAAGATATTTTCATGATTGTTCCCTTGTATTTTGCTGTTCAGGCTACTTTGGGTAGAGCTTGGAAGACTCATGAATTTCAAATTCATACTATGAAGGAGGGTTTCTTCCTTTTCAAGTTCTCTTCCTTTGAAGCAACCAAAAGATTTTGGAGGAAGGTCCCTGGGTTGTTGAAGGATATCCCTTTGTGCTGAAGCGGTGGAGTATCGGAGTTACTATGAAAAAACATGATTTTAAAGCTATTCTAATCTGGATTAAACTTCCAAATCTAAATTTCAGTTTTTTATCTAAATATGGATTGAGTAAAATTGCAAACCTTATTGGAAAGCCAATTTATATCTATAAATCTACTGCTAAATGTATTCGTCTTGCTTTTGCAAGAGTTTGTGTTGAAGTGAACGTTCAATCTACTTTGCCAATAGAAATTATCATTGAGTATAATGGGAAAAAGTACAAGCAACAAGTTAAGTATGCATGGGGACCTTCTCCAGGTAAAACTTGCAAAACTTTTAACCATTCAAATAATATTTGTATTTTGAAGCAAAATCAAAAACAAAAACAAGAATGGGTGCCTAAGCAGAAATTTTATGTGACTGAGGATACTGTTTTAAAGCATAGTCATAAAGATAATCATAAGGATACTCAGTTGATAGACAAGAAGGGTTTTCAGATGGTGGGACATTCTAGAAATTTCAACCCTTCTAAGGGTGGTAGAACCCCATCTCCTCAAGGAAATAGATATGATTGCTTATCCAACCTGGAGGGTTATTCTATAGTATATGAGGTAGAGATAGCACGTACAATGGCTATAGTAAATGCTGGAGGTAATGATACTTATATAAGTGGACATTGTGCTTCTTCTTTAACCTTTCTAGCTGCACTGCTAGGATCTAGTCTTCATAAAGGCAAGAAGATAGGTATTGTTATCAAGGGGATATCCCACCCCATCAAAATCTTTAGTTATGTTGTTCCTTTTGTGGAACGTGCGTGGTCTTAATAGGCCTGCAATGCAGTTAGTAGTTCGAAATAAAATAAGCAGTCTGCATTTATTACTCATTGGTTTAGTTGAAATGAATATAAAGCATATTGCAGTTTATGTCGTAAGAAATAGTGTTGTGCCTAAGGGGTGAAAGGAAGCGTCTAATCTCAATTGTAGAAATACTATGCATATTTGGCTACTATAGGACCCAAAAGTAGTAAATGTTGTCTGGTAAATGTGCATTATCAAGCTATGCATTGCAACATGTGTTTCCATCATCTTAATTTCTTCCTCACAATTTGTTATGGATCTAATAATATGATTCTTCAAAAAGAATTATGGTCAAAGTTGAAGGAATTCTCCTCTTCAATCCCTCTTTCATCTCTGTGATTGGTAGGGGGTGACTTTAATACTATCAGATGGACCTTTGAAAAGGAGGGAGGAGCATCCCCTAGTGTTCATAGCCCCCAGGATTTCAATGATTGTATATATGCCACAGGACTGGAGGATGTCCCCATGAGCGGACCTATTTTCACATGGACAAATTCTTCCATAGGAGATTTTAGAATTCTCTACAAGCTAGATAAATGTCTGGGGAACCCGAGTTTCTTTAATATGACATCTTTTAGAGGTGAAACTCTTCATGTAGGTTTGTCTGATCATTTACCTCTTTTATTCTCTATTATTGATGTTTCTTATAGGAAGTCTCCTTTTCGATACTTTAATTTATGGGCTAGAATGGAAGGATTTTTCAATATTGTTAAAGAAGGTTGGCACATTGAAGTCAATGGTACTCCTATGTTCCGGTAGTTACAAAGCTGAAAAATGTTTGAAAAGTGCTGAAAGGTTGGATCCAAAGCCAGCATAAAATTCCAGAAAGAATCTCATGCAAAACAGCGATTGGATGAGATTCAACATTTTTTTAACTTTTGATCCAGGAAATGTTAGATTTCAAGAAGATGAAAAAGAGGCTAAACATATTCTTAATGTGCTTCTACATATGGAAGAAAGCATGATAAAGTAAAACTCTTGGGACCAGACTGTAAACTTGGGAGATGGGAATTCTCAGCATTTTCATGATTTAATGAAGAAGAGACAGTCGACATCTTTCATTCCTAAAATCTAGGACTCTGAGGGGATGGAAGTTAGAGATCAAAAGGAAATAGGGGATGTTTTTGTTCATCATTTCATATCTTTATTTGGACCCACATTACCTAATATAAATTTTGATTTATAGCATATTAAGCCCCATGGAATTTTTTCAGCAACAATTGCAGACAATCTCATTCAGCCACTCACAATTGGTGAGAATGTTATTAAAATAGCAAATCCAAATGAAGGTTCTCGCTCAAATGGTTTCAATGCTCATTTTTACAAAGTTTGCTAGCCTATTATTGGAAATGATGTATGTATGGCTATCCAAGACTTTTTCCATTCTTCAAAGCTTTTACAACAGGTCAAAGCTACTTTCTTCATTCTTGTTCCAAAGATAGAGAATGCTCTTACTCCTGAGAAGTTTAAGCTATGAGATTTATAAAATTATAACTCATATCTTGGTGGGAAGGTTGAAACCAATCATTGGAAAATTAGTTGGTCCCACCTTGTCGGCTTTCATTCCAGGGAGATCCATTGGTGATAATATTATGTTGGTACAGGACCCTTTGTTTAAATTCCATCTCAAGAAGGGTCAGCCTCGCATGTGTTTAAAAATTGATCTGGTAAAAGCTTATGATAGTGTACAATGGGATTTTTTATATGCAGCCCTGAAAAAAAAAAATAGCATTCCCTAAGAAAATTATAAATATCATCATGGCATGTGTATCTAATCCCCGTTACTCTATTATTGTTAATGGTCAAGCTAAGGGGTATTTTCCAACTACTAAAGGTTTTCGTCAAGGGTGCCCTCTGTCTCCATTTCTATTCACAATTGTTATGGAGTATTTTTATACTATGATTCATATTTGTGCTACCTCTATGATGATTCCTTCTCCTTATTCTAAGGCAGGTAACTCTGTGTCCCATCTATTCTTTGTAGATAATGTCATTATTTTCAGCCGAAGTTCTCCTCTAGTTGCAAGAAATTTGCAAGCATTCCTTGAAAATTTTAAAAGATTCTCAGACCTAGCTATTAATTGGAGATAGAGCACTATAATCTTCTCTAATACTTATGATGAAGATAAGGAAGCTATTTTATCAATGCTTGGAATGATTGAAGGTAAATTTCCGTTTAGGCATTTGGTGGTACCCTTTTCAATGAAGAAATTGACTTTTCAAGATTATCAACAACTGTTGAAAAATTTTCATAAAAAACTATCTGGATGGAAATCTATAATTTTATCTTATGCAGGGCGAGCTGAAATGATTAGGTCTACTCTTTCTACTATGCATGTATTTTGGGCTACTATATATTTGCTTCCTAGTCAGTCTTGGAAGCCATTGACAGGATCATGAGAAATTTCTTTTGGAATGCATAGAATACGCATTATCTTCATCCTATTGCTTGGACTAGCATTTGTAAGCCTTGTTTTCTAGGAGGCCTTGGCATTAAAAGAGTGAAGGATTTAAATGAAGCTTTGATTCTCAAGCAAGTTTGGATTGCTATTTCTCATAAGGACAACTTTTGGTATTCGGTTAGACCCAAATATTTGAAGGAGAAATCTATTTGGGATGTTAAAATTAGTTCATCAACTTCTCGGGGATGGTAGTGTATTCTATCTATTGGGCCAAAAGCTTTGCCTTTCATTCGTCATCTCATTCGTGATGGTTGAAGGACTCGTTTTTGGCTTGATCCTTGGTTGCTTGTGGGGGGGGGGGGGGGGGGGGGGGGGGGCCAGTTGATATCAGTGGGAACCATGCAATTTATGATCTTCATATGAGAAGGGAAGTTTTAGTGCAGACGTTTATCCAAGGCGATACTTGAAATCTTCATACTTTTACTTCGGGCGCTATACTAGCACTTTGGGATACTCTTATCCAGCATGATTCTCCCGTTGGTTCTTTTCTTGATGAAATATATTGGACCTTGTAGGAATCGTGGTCTTTTACTCTAAAATTAGCTTATGACAGTATTACTCAATTTTCTTCTCAATAGGTATTGCCTTGGACTCAATGGGTGTGGTTTAAAGGTTTTATTCCTACAAATTCGTTGTGTGTGTTTGGATGGCTTTAAAATAAGTCGTACAAAGACAGAATATATGGATTATAACTTCAGTGGACATATACAAAGTGTTGAAACCATTGTCAACATTGAAACCCATGAGATACCAAGTAAAGATTCTTTTCGGTACCTGTAACACTCAAACCCAGCTTGACCTCGTTTAGCGCCTAATTAATCCTGTTTTCGTTGTTAATTGTGTTTTGCTTGTGTTTTGGGTTCGTTGTGGGTCATGGATAGGTAGTTGGGTTGAGTTTGACCTGGAGTAGGCAGACCAAGCCCTTTTTCGTAATTTTAGCTTTTCTTAGACATGATCATTTTTGCATCATCTTGATGTCAACACGTGTCTTTTGTTGAACTCGTTAACTCTCGTAACTACGTCATTTGCAACCGATGTCGTATGATTCCATTGGACTCAGATTTGACTCGAAATGTTATTTGTCTTAACCTTGGGCTTGTATGTAAACGTGCATCTTTGTTATATATATAAGGGAGATCCGGCCATTCCATAGACTCACGTTCTCTATTTTCTCTCACTGTTCACATGAAGTTCTCTCTCTCCCTCTCCTAAGTTCTCTCCTCCATCATCGATCAAGTCAAAGTGAGGGTTCTCTTCATTCTCTTTCATGCTCTGACGATTGGATTGAGGTGAGTTTTGGGTTCTCTTCCATCTCCCTCATCTCATTCTTATCCTTCTCATTCTATGGTTTCTTGATCATGCTCTTAAGGATTCCTCCTATTTCTCATGCATGCATGTTGCAGTGGTTGACGTTTGGTTGTGTTTGAGCCCAAGGACTGCAAGTTGTGTAATTGAATTCAAATAAGGCAAGTATAACCATAATCTGTGAGAACCCATGTTAGTATTTGTTTGATTTTGGTTAATTCACATAAATTTGCATGGAAAACGTGTTTACAGCCCAATTTGTTAGTATTTCCTCTTTCTTTGTTGGATAGTTGCACTTCTGATGTCATTACAGGTTTTCTATACTTGATTCAGAATTTGACCCCATGCATGTACGGCTAAGCCGTATGCTACTTACGGCTTAAAGTCCAGAGAGGGTGAAAAACCAGTTTTCTTCTACGACCAGGACACGGCTAGGCTGTATATTGCCTTATGGCTAAGCCGTACCTCAGCCGTGACCCAGCCGTAGATCAGTACAGGGTGCCTTCTTCTGGATTAACTGAAAGCAAGCAATTGACAGTTTCCTCTTACGACTCAGCCACGGCTAAGCCGTAGAACACACACGGCTAAGCCGTAGAACAAAATACGGGTGAACCATACTTGCGGATGAACAGTAAAGGGAACCGCGGGGGAGCCGCAGTGCATATTACGGCTACGCCGTAAGATGCCTACGGCTAAGCCATACGTTCACCTACGGTTAAGCCGTATCACCCCTGGAAAAATGAATAACAAGAATAGGCATAAGAAAAAGACCTATATGGCCTTTATGATAGAATGTAGAACTCTTAGACTTGCCCGATGGAATATGATACAATGCGTGAATGATCTCGAGGGCTGCGAATCATTCATGTTCGTTATCCAGCTGTTAAGCACTTCCCCATGGGTGTTGGTTTAAGGGACTTTGGTGCACCAGCCGATTCAATGCAACACTAGACAACGGTGCAACGAATAACTTAAAACTACATCATTATGCACGGTTAGAAACACTGGATAATTTGATTAGACTTGGCTAGTAAATGACTTGGATTCACTATGCTAACAGTTGCGTGCATGACATGTTGTTTATCACTTATTGATCTCCACTCTCTCGCATGATTACTTATTTCAGATACTTTCACATAATTGTTTCTTTACCTTGAGTATGCATGGATAATTCACGTATAAGACATGTTCTAAGATATGCACGTATGATATGATTGTCACGATCTACTCAGGGTTTTCATGATTGACTCTATATGGTCAGGCACTACTTAGCCTCAGCCTTAGGATCCCGACGGGGTGAATTTGGTATAGTTTTCATGGCCTTGCTGCAATAAGGAAACGTCTTGGGGAACCGGACCCCAGGAAACCGAGACCCATTGTACCCTGACTCGGACAATGATGTTCTTTGCACGATATAAGATTCCTCTTTTGGGAGCATATGGCAATGTAGTCGCTAGTTATGTACACAGTATGTACACATTGATTCACATGGCATGCTTCCTTCTTGCATGACAGCCTAGTATAGAATGTGCCCTATTTAATTTACATGATGTTCTTTATTCTATTAGACACAGCGTGCGTTAACTTATTATAGTTATACTTCGCTGAATCGTTGTATTCACAGTTGTTTTTGGTGTTGCAGGCTCAAATACCCCTGTCGACCCCTCGCCGGTGGTCCAGACTCCAGCTGAGACCCCTGAGGCCCCATCCAGCCTAGAGGAGTGGATGTGATCACTCCCTTGGAGAGCGTCTTGGTCATGCATGGCATAAGAGTCTTCGTTTTTTGAGGATTGTCATACTTGTATTTGTCATGACTTGTACGTATTATTTTGTTTATTTTGTAAAACCTTCAGTTATGTATATATGTCAGTTCGGTTTTCGTATTCTCTTCTTGTACTGTTAGTTTGATGTTTCTGATATTTACAGCTTCCGCGTACATGTTTTGCACGTGTGAATGTTCCCTTGTGCGTGTGCATTTAGACCAGGTCTACGTGTACAGGCACGGGAGTACATGTGTCATCGGTTTGGCTTTTGCTAACCCCCGAACCCTGGGCTCGGGTTGTGACAGTACCTAGGCTCGATTATTAGTAAGGATGGGGAGATTGACGAAGATGTGGATAATAGGATAAGGGCTGGATGGCTGAAGTGAAGACTAGCTTCGGGAGTGCTTTGTGACAAAGGAATGCCAACGAAATTGAAGGAAAAATTTTACAGGATAGTGGTTAGACCAGCTATAACATATGGAGCAGAATGTTGGCCAATTAAGAAGATGCATATTCATAAGATGGATGTAGCGGAAATGAGAATACTTAGGTAGATGTGTAGTAAAACTAGGAGAGATAAAATTAGAAATGAGCGCTTTCGAGAACATTTAGGGGTAGCACCAATAGGGGATAAGATTAGATAAACTCGTTTAAGATTGTTTGGGCATGTTGAGCGTAGGCCAGTAATGGCACTGGTGAGAAAAAGTTTGGATATACAGGTGGAGGGGCCATCAAGAGGTAGGGGTAAACCAAAGAAAACATAGATGAAAGTCATTAATTCTGATTTGAAGAAGTTTCACTTATCGAAAGATTTAGCTCAAAATAAAACGAAATGGAGAAATAGAATTCATGTAGCCAACCCCAACATGGTTGGGATAAGGCTTTGATGATGATGATGATGATGATTTGTTGTGTTGTTTAGATGGCTTTTTTGGATAGTCTTAAAACAAAGACTTTTCTTGTATCAAGAGGCATTCACTGTGATGATATATGCGTTTTTTGTAGTGCCCGAAGGAGGATATCAACCATTTGTTTCTTTATTGTCCATTCTCTCAATCAATATGGATGGGGTTGATAGATAGAATAAAAATTCAAGTGCTGCTTAGTAACTCAATTCTAGATCTAGCTTCTTCTGTGGTGTTGGCTATTGATAATACTTTTGCTAGATTAGTTTGCTTGGCTCATCTACTATTTCCAGCATTTACTTGGCATATTTGGAGAGAGATTAACAATAGAATATTTTCTAATAAATCTAAAAGGCCATTGCAAGTCATGCAAAAGATTATTCATCAGATTCAAAGTAGAATCATCTATTTAAATATCTCTCTTCCCCCTCCCTTAGATAGTTTGTGGAATTTACTACCATATATAGGTCAGGGGCATTTGTTTCAAAGACATAGGGCAATCTGCAAAGGCTGGCATTATTCTATTGTCCATCAAGGAGATTTTATTTTTGGTATTTTGTGGCATCTAAATGGCTGTCCTATGAAAGCTTATATTTGTCTAGATATAAATTTTGAAAAAGAAATTATCTTCATGCTAAGGTAGCTCCCTAATTATCTTCCTTCTATGACTTTGGAAATGGATGGAAGATTAGCAGGTTTTATTCAAAACCCGACAAACTCTCCATGGAGATCCAGATTTAAGTATGGAAGGATGGCCCAAGAGATTCATGAGTTGCCTTCTATTTAGTTCTTTCAGATTGCTTCCATTTTATGGAGATTGATTAAGAAGTCGAGGAGGATGTATTCTGCACCAGTAGCTTTAGATGCAAATATATGTGGTGCTATTTTTTATGATTCTTGACCCCGGGATATGGGCTTAATTTTGTGATTTTAGCTTTTTTTTTTCTTTTGTTTCTTTTAAGGGGTATGCCCCTTTAAAGTTTCATCATTTGTGATGAGCTTTCTGTAATCTATTTTTTTGGTTAATAAAAGGATTACTAACCTTCAAAAAAAAAGTACTTACCTGGTATACATCATATGCTGAATTTAAGATAAAATATGGTGTTGTGATGTAGGGTAGCACATATTGTGGAAAGAAACACTGCACAAATTGATTAACACATAAGAAACTTAAAATGTGAAGAAAAAAACTATAAACTCAAAAGTACATATAAAAAGTAACCTGTGTTGGGTAGTATTGAGAACTAATGCAGTTGTTATTCAAGTTACGTGTTACGCCCTGAAACATAACAGTCTCAAGTAAATTAACAAAATAAGTTTTTATAAAAACTTTAACAGTTAGTTTAGGCTTGCCTAAAATTATGATATTTAAATACACTTGCATTAGGGTCCTGTAAATGAAAGCATAAGTCAAACACATCACAAGATTTGGCATCAAGTTCCTTTGAGAACAAAAAAGACAACCTTAACTTATCAAACAAAAGAGCATCTATCATTTATTAGGGCTAAATATAAGGGGATTGAATTGTGTTGGTCTTTAAAAAGAGAGATTATAGTAGCAAATACTTACTTTAAAAAGAGAGATGAGCATTTAATTACATATAAAAGTGGGAGTAATAGGAGTCAGATAGACTTTTTTCTAGTTAGAAAACAGGACCGATTGGCTTGTAAAGATTGTAAGATTATCCCAGGAGAGAGTTTGACTACACAACATAGGCTTGGAGTTTTAGATATTTGCATTAGAAGTAAAAAAAGAGCAGTAGTAAACAAAATGGACCCTAAAACAAGGTGGAGAGATTTGAAGGGGGAAAGAGCAAATATATGTAAGGACAAAATGATTGAGAAAGGAGAATGGAATATTGAAGGAGAAACTACAGTAATGTGGAATCAAATGGCTAATTGCATTAAGAATGTTGCAAATGAGGTACTTGGAGAATCAAAAGAGAAGAGACATATTAATAAAGAAACATGGTGGTTGAGTATGGAGGTTCAAGAAGTCATTCGACAAAAAAAACATTGCTACAAAGTTTGGCAGTGGACTAAGAGTATAGAAAATTTTGAGTTGTATAAGAAGGCAAAGAAAGAAGCTAAGAAAGTAATAAGTAGTGCAAAGTTCAAAGCATACGATGACATCTATAATAGGTTGGGAACAAGAGAAGGAGAAAAGGATATTTTTAAGCTTGCAAAAATAAGAGAAAAGAAAAGTAGGGACTTAGATCATGTCAAATGTATCAAGGACAATGAGGAAAATATTTTGGTGAAGGACAACGATATTATAGAAAGGTGGAAAGAATATTTTAGTAAACTTTTAAATGAAGAATATTTGGGCGATACAAGAGTGGAGGTGGATACTTCATTACAAGAGTATACTTTTCTCCGTAGAATTAGAGGGGTGGAAGTGAAGGAAGCATTGAAGCGAATGAAGACAGGAAATGCAACAGGCCCAGATGGTATTCCGATAGAGGTATGGAAATGCTTAGGAGAGGTTGGAGTAAATTGGTTATGTAGACTATTCAATAAGATACTTGTGACAAAGAAAATGCCGGATGAATGGAGAAGAAGCATTGTAGTACCTATATATAAGAATAAAGGAGATATACAAAATTGTACCAACTATCAAGGGATTAAACTTATGAGTCACACTATGAAGTTATGGGAGAAAATAATAGAGCAAAGACTGAGAAAAAAGACTAAGATTTCGAAAAATCAATTTGGTTTTATGCCAGGGAGATCAACTATAGAAGCTATCTTTTCACTTAGGCAATTAATGGAAAAATACCGAGCAAAGAGGAAAAATCTACATATGGTCTTTATCGATTTGAAAAAAGCCTACGATAGGGTACCGAGGAATTTAATTTGGTGGGTCTTAAAGAAAAGGAATGTCCTAAGAGGTTACATTGAAATTTTAAAGGATATGTACGAAGGTGCAATAACAAATGTGAAAACCACATGTGGAGAAACGAGCGGATTTCCTGTGACTATAGGCTTACATCAGGGATCATCCGTAAGCCCTTATCTCTTTGCATTAATTATGAATGAGTTAACTGTGCATATTCAAGAAGAAGTACCATGGTGTATGTTGTTCGCAAATGATATAGTATTGGTGGATGAATCAAGAGAGGGTGTAAATGTAAAGCTTGAGAGTTGGCGGAGGGTATTAGAATTTAGAGGCTTTAAAATAAGTCGTACAAAAACAAAATATATGGATTGCAATTTCAGTGAACATATACAAAGTGTTGAAACCACTGTCAAAATTGAAACCCATGAGATACCACGTAAAGATTCTTTTCGGTATCTAGGCTCGATGATAGTAAGGATGGGGAGATTGACGAAGATGTGGAGTATAGGATAAGAGCTGGATGGCTGAAGAATTTTACAGAACAGTGGTTAGACCGGCTATGACATATGGAGCAGAATGTTGGCCAATTAAAAAGACACATATTCATAAGATGGATGTAGCGGAAATGAGAATGCTTAGGTGGATGTGTGGTAAAACTAGGAAAGATAAAATTAGAAATGAGCACTTTCGAGAACATTTAGGGGTAGCACCAATAGGAGATAAGATTAGAAAAACTTGTTTAAGATGGTTTGGGCATGTTGAGCATAGGCCAGTAATGGCACCGGTGAGAAAAAGTTTGGATATACAGGTGGAGGGTCCATCAAGAGGTAGGGATAGGTCGAAGAAAACATGGATGGAAGTCATTAATTCAGATTTGAAGAAGTGGCACTTATCGAAAGATTTAGCTCAAAATAGAACGGAATGGAGAAATATAATTCATGTAGCCGACCCCAACATGGTTGGAATAAGGCTTTGATGATGATGATGATGAATTGTGTCGGTCTTTATCATAGAAAGACGTATATAATTTTTTATTTTCTATTCCTTTAATTTCTCATCTAAAGCAATTGCTAATATCCATTACACCCTTAAGCACAATGAGATTAATAAGAGTTTGTTCTGCTGAAAATTCAATCATCTAGAATTTGGGCTACTTTCAAACACACCAACCTTGATACTTTGCATCATTTCTTGGCAAAACTTATCCAATCACGATATACTTTCATGTTATATTATTTTTATTTAATTAGTGGATACAGGTAAAATTACCAATTTCCTAAGATCGAACTCTATTGAAACCACTGATAATATGAATAGCACTGTTCGAAATATGAAACAAATGTGAATGTTCTTCAATTCCAAAACCACCATTAAGTTCCAAAAAGGGAGAATGTAGCTATACTAAGATTGATCAAACTTTACCGTGTAAAGTCAACACAAAACTTGTGCTTAATAGATCTAGCCAATCTCCAAGCTTTAGTAAAAAGGTCTCAATTCAAGCAAATAAAAATTTCATGGAAGTTGCATTTCTAGGAGCATCTTGGTCCATGGATTGTTATTTGTAAACTTTTTCGTGGTACTTAATGGTTGAGTTGTTTACCACCATCCAAATCCATTCCTGTACTTGTGCTGTCAGCCTATTCCACAATTAGCATCAATCCTCGCTTTTATGAGTCAGGGAAGAAGCTCATCTTTCACAAATTAAGGACACTATTCTTCTTAATATGCAGAAGGCTCCTCCATGTTGTACAAAATTTATGCCAATCCATTGTTAGCTTTTACATATCATCAAAGTCATATCCCATCTATATAGAGTCAGATAATGATATTCTATACTCACATTGCCATCAATAGGTTGTTTAAACATTTCTTTAAATATATTTGTATACATTTTCATGCTATCAAAAGAGTTCATGGGTTAATTGTTGTTTAGTTTTTTCAAAGTTTCCTTGATCAAGTAAAAACCATCAAAATAATTCGTGGGTCGACAACTGCATGTTATGTTTGCTTCTTTAGAAGGTATATCTTTATTCTTTAGATTAAGTGGGGCATGGTGGATAAACAAACCAAGTAGTCATTAACTATATATTCAATGCTGTAAGGCATTGTGGTGATTGTTGCTTGGAGTAGATAAAAATAATACCTGTAAAGAAACCACGCTTTTGAAAAAGGACCTCATAGTGTGATTGCCGGATACATCACGTCTAGAAAAAATGTTGGCATCACAAAATAATTATTAAAAACTTGCTTTGAAGAAATGTCAACATGGTTCACAAAAAAAACCTATAGATGAATACTACATCAAGTAGGCATTGCAGCGAACCAGGTTAACTTCAGCAAGGTACGTATGGACCAAAAACTATTATTGCATGTCATCTAAGCTCAAGCCATGTGCATTTTTATTAGGCTAAAATTAAGGCTCAGACCCAAGTAGCTACATGCATAAATGGGCTAAGGGACTAAGGTCAGGTTCTAGAAGAATTAAAAACATGGTCCAGCCATCACCGCTGTCTTTGACATGCATGAAGTTAAGCCCTCTTTATTCATGGGCTCAAAACTGTCATGTCATGATCTTGCCCTATGCCAAGGCTACAACCATATGCTTGACAGGCGAATCTAGCATATTTCATCCTTATGACCACATAAGAAGTAATGTCCTCAAGATTTAAGTGAAAGAATTTACAAGTCAAGGAAAAATCCAGCATCACTCAAGCATTTCACGCTAGCATTCTGTGGCAGAAGGCTTTTAAAGTCATCACAATGCAAAAAGGTTGCAAGGCCTCCAGCTGAGCAACCTGAAAGCAGGGCCTGCACCAAAATACATGTAACATTGAATATAATATCTAGCATGTTTAGACTTATACTACCATCTAAAAATATATGCATTACTTCAACTTGCCGTTGCCAAATTTGCTTGACCACAATATGCATTGCAAATCAAGTGAATTGCCAAATATTTTTTTCACTTATCCACGATTGATTTGCACCAACTCACAAAACCAATAAGTTCAATCACTAATATTAACATAAACCATGAAAATTTTTTGCACTTATCCATGTTTAGATAGCTTGGTGATTAATGAATACAATGAAAAAAAAAAAGCTTAAACTTAGTGAGTTAATTGAACTTACAAAAGTTTAAACTCAGAGGATTATGTTACAAGGAAACTTATAAACTTGACCATGAAATGAAGTATGAAACCTACTACAAATCTTAAAGCTACGCTCATGTGAAAATAAAGAAACATAATTCATAGATGGTGTTGCTTTAGCCAATTGTTGATGTGCATATATCTACATACTAATTCCCACATAAAAGCTGCTGCAAATGATACATGAAATTCTTACTTATGTTGTGCATAGACTAGATTTACTCATATAAAGAGACACTTCCATGGCATGAAAACTAGATGAGGTGGGCTATACATGCAAATCATCCACAATTATGTATATAATAAACATGCTTGTTAGCATGTTTATGATGTTTAAAAAAGCCTTTATTATATAGAAAAGCCTTTTTTATAGAAATGTTTAAAAAAAGCCTTTATGCGTGTAAAGAAAAGCAGAAGATAGATTAAAATTTTTTGTATTACCTTATGTGCAAGGTTTAATCCTTTTTGAAGAAGATCATGAATAATAGCATTCCAAATCCTTTGCCCTCGAAAGTACAGTAATGTGGTCTGGTCATTGACAGAAAATGAGCATATTGTGAGTTATCACTAAAACTTAAAAAAAAAAGGTAGTCTACATAATGCAAGGTTTACATGAATTTAGTTAGTAGAGGGAATTTACACATTGTGGTTCACACTAAAATTGGTGCATATAAGATATTGTGTGGAATATGTAATAATGCAGTGTTGGTAGGGAAGAATAGCCAATGGGCCACTCTCAAAGCCGAAAGCTTAGGGGATAAGGATCCATAAGGATCGAAATTATCTTGGTCTCACACCACAAACACACAACCGAAAAAGAAACTCAAGGAAAAATCTTATTAATCACTGAACTTGTCCCTAAGGAGAGGTAACAACCCTTTACATAGATTCACGCCCTAATCTATTCTCGGAAACAATTCTCATTGAAGTAAACTCTAAATCAAATAAGATAAAACTTTTTAATTAATATCAAAACTATCCCTAAAATTTAGCTACTACTAGAAAATAGGAAATATAGACTTGGATGACAATCCGAAAAACTTTTTATAGGAGCTTCAGTGGGCTTGGGCCTAATGGCTGGCCGATCATGAATCTGGTCTGTATCATGGAACCACATAATCTAGTGAAAATTAAAACAATAGATCGAATTGGAGCTCACAAAAGATGGTTGAATAGAAAGGTATAGTAGTGCACTTTGCATGGACCAACTTTGGCTCAATTTACTGATATTATCTATAGTGCCCTGTTAGATGGTTAGGAGAATTTTCAGTCAATAGTTGCCCCTATCCATCTGTGCATTATATGTTAGGTTGATCCAGGTGGGTCCCAAAATGTGCATTGCATTGTATTGCTCTCTCTCTGTCTCTCTCTGTCTCTCACTCTTTCTCTCTCACACACATATGCACTTATCTAGACATTTTTGTAACTAAATTGCATTCTAACCAAACTACCAACCCTTAACTCAACCCCAACAACACCAAACCACAACCCTCTCCGCCCTTCCTCCCACAACAAAATAAATAATAAATAAATGAATAAAAATAATAACAACAACAATGGCAAAACCCATATATCCATGTCTTGCATAATTAACTTGCATCCGAATCAATTCTACATGTTAGTTCTCTATTGGTTTTAGAATAGACTTAAAAAAATAGACGCAAGGGGGGGGGGGGGGGGGGGTGTGGGTCTTGTTGCATTTGATTACTTTCAAAATAAGCTCTTATTTAGTGATTTAAAGGTTATTTGGACAATAGAGCATTTGGTAAACCTCTAATTGTATTTTCTAAGTTTAAAGCTTATTTAAAAATTAAGGTGGGTTGCTTTTTTAGGGCTTTTCTAGCTAAAGTAGATGAAGGTGGACAATGTTAAATTTACAAGTGTTTTGAATGAAAATAATCTTATAAAATTTCAAAATAAAGCAAATGACCGGTTCTACATGGTACTTTTTAAAAGGTCTTCCTTAATTACCATAATTCCGAGAGTTGGGCCCCAATTACATCATGAAATAAGAGTTACTTTTTTATAATTTTACCACACATACTAATTGTAAATTAGAACTAAAAAATTAGAGCTTTTATCTTAGACCTTAATCTAAGTAGCTCTTATTCATGAGATAAGTTTCCAAACGGCCTCATTAGTTTTTGGACTAAATACATCTATAGTATCCACATTTCTACATGTCGTTTATTGCCAATATGGTCACCTATCAATTAGGGCTATGAATGGGTCTTCGATTCTCCAATTACCCAAAGGTTCTAACCTATTAATAACGAGATTTGGGCCCTTATTTAGGTCTCAATAAGTAAAAGTGTCCCGGAAGTGATCCTATTTTTGGACCCATCACCTAAAAGGTTCCAGGCCTAGAACCACCTTAGTTCCAGCTAGTAGACCCAACACCTGACATATTACCGCAATCTTTAAGAAATTTTCCTATCAATTAGTTTGTTCTCCAAAGCATACTCTACATAGACTCGGACCCAAACCTGCCCCATAAAAGAAACCGGTTCTAGTTCTAGTTTCATATTCTCATTAATGGTTCTAGAACCATAACCAGGAAGCTGGTTCCAAACCGGTTTTAATTTTGGGCCCAAGTCCATTTTCTCATTAATGAGAAAATAAGCTCTTGTTCCGTTTGGTTACTTTAAAAGTAAGCTCTTATTTAGTGATTTAAAGATTATTTGGACATTAGAGCATTTGGTAAACCTCTAATTGTATTTTCTAAGTTTAGAGCTTATTTAAAAATTAAGGTGGGCTGCTCTTATAATAACAATAATAAAGCTACGGTGGGCTGCTTTTTCAGAGATTTTCTAGTGAAAGCAAATGAAGGTGGACAATGTGAAATTCACACGTATTTTGGATGAAAATAATCTTACAAAATTCCAAAAAAGAGCAAATGGCCTATTCCACATGGTACTTTTGAAAAGGTAGGCCTTAATTACCAAAATTCCTAGAGGTGGACCCAATTACATCATGAAATGAGAGTTTTTTTTTAATTTTGGCACACATACTAATTGTAAATTAGAAATTATAAAAAAATTAGAGATTTTATCTTAGACCTTAATCTAAGTAGTTCTTTTTTATTAGATTAGTTTCCAAACGGCCCCATTGGTTTTTGGACTAAACACATCTGCAGTATCCACATTTCTATGTTTCATTTATTGCCAATCTGGTCACCTATCAGTTAGGGTTGTAAATGGGTCTCGATTCTCCAATTACCCAGGGGTTCTGACCGGTTAATAAGGGAGTTTGGGCCTTTATTTAGGTTTCAATAAGTAAATGTGTCTGGCTTGTGATCCTATTTTTGGACCCGTCACCTAAATGGTTCTGAGTTTGGCTCCACCTTGGTTCCAGCCCATGGACCAAGACCTGACATATTAACTCAGTCTTCAAGAATTTTTCTAAAAATTATTTTGTTCTCCAAAGCATTCTCTACATAAACTCGAACCCATACTAACCCTATAAAAGAAACTGGTTCTAGTTCTAGTGTCATTTTCTCATTAACAGTTCCGATTCTTGAACCAGGAAACTAGTTCCAAACCGGGTCTGGTTTTGAGCCTAGATCCATTTTCGCATTAACAGCTTTGGTTCTGAGTCCACATGGACCCGAACTCGAACCTACTTGTTTACAACCCTATGGTCAGTGCATTAAATTTGGCCACAAAAGACTGCAGCTCAACCTAACCTAGTGCAAAAAAGGGGGCTTGAAGGATCTTATCACTATTGGATGTGGTTATAAGTTTTAACTTTGTTTATAACTTTCTGTTGCGGATTTTCTTTGGGAAAAGACAATCTTTACTAGTAAACACTATCTAATGTCAAATTTTGTGATGAAGCAAAACTAAGTGAAGGGTAACCGATTCTTCATCCTTACCAATAAAAAATTAATAAAGGATGGTAGAAGGCAACTTACTCCATTTTGAAACATGGAGTCCCCGGCAAAAGAAGCTCCATCACAATACCGAATCTTTACACGGTTCCAGTTATAAAAATCTGTCCAAAGACACAAGTTATTTTAACTAAACAAGCTGAAAAACGAATAATTATTTGTGCAAAAAATTCATACAAATTATATTTGTTCTTGACCATCACAAAAGCTAGATAAAATACATGTAAAGCGCCATGAGATTTTGATGTTGTCAAGATTGCATCACAAGTCATATATGATTAGAAGGTGAAGCAATGCAGACCTACTAAACCCTAATAGCATTGCGACATTACGATGTGGCTTTGATTGGGGCTTTGAATTACCTTCCAATCAGCAATTGTCACAACACCAGAGTATAGATTCATATGATCACAATGCTAGCAAAAACATGCTAAAATTTTGTAAGGAAACAAGCTAAAATTCTCTACTATGTTGCCCTCAATGGATACAAGTGATTACAACACTATTAATGCTTGAGATTTTTTTAGGAATGATTAGCAAGGATGTAACGTTCAATAACCTAAATATGAATATTTATTAATTAAATTGTGTTTTAGCTAATTAAGACCTGTTAGACTCTAAGAGAGTCCGAATTAGTATTAGGATCATGTGTGTGAAGTTGAATCAGGTTTAGAGCTCATTTGAGCACAATAGGGGGATAGTTTGCAGTTAAGGGAAGTCAGAAGCCCTTTTTCATAATTTTTTCATTTGTGAGATTTTAGGCTTATTGGGTAGGTGACCTAAGTTTAAGACTTTTATCTTTTTACCCCAATGCAAACTGAGACCATCTTGATCATAAAAACTAGACCCAACCAAAACCAAGCCCTTATTTGTAAATACTTTAAACTCGAATTCTTATAAAACCAAAATCCCAAAGCCCTAAACCCATTGTTCTCTCTCCAACCAACCTCTCCTCTCCCTTTCTCTTACACTCTCCTTGATCTTCTTCCCTAAGTTTTAATCTTCGCAAAGATACCTTTTTCAAGCCTTCTTCTTCATCGAGCAAACCTAGGTAATCTTCCCAATTCTAGAGTTTTGTATATTTTAACCTTTAGATTTGATCTAGAGGACTCACAAGAGTCTCTTCTTTTGTTTTATAGGTTTGGATTGGGTAGGATTCACGTTTGGAGCTTCGATTGGGTTCTTTAGCCTGGTTTTCATCTAGTTCGCATACCATCTTCATTAAAGGTAAGTAGATTACCATGACTTATTGATGATGTGCATTACTTCTTCTTGATTCTTGAATATAGTATTTACTTTGATTTATGTCTTGTACATTATTGATGTAATTGGAATTACATGCTAGATTTATGTTTGGATTTGATGAATGAATAATGGAGTAGATTTAGGGTGGTTTTATGTGATGAATGGAGAGGGCATGAACCTATGTTTATGCAGGTTTGAATGGGGGAATTATACGACAGTAGTCTTTCCCAAAACATGATGAAAAAAGAAATCCCTTGTGCAACAACATTAGATGTGCACTCAAGCACACAAGGCTGCTGTTTGGATTTTGGTTTGGCGTGGGGGATGTTAGGGATTGTATACCATCTATAATTTGCCCACAGGGGGTTTTAAAAGCCTGTTTCAAGGAATGGACCCCATTTGACTAGCTTTTCAATAAACCCACCTTAAATTACTATATAATATGCGTAATTGGGCATGTGTTCCTCTTACGGATAGTTCGGTTCGAGTACGGTGTACAAATTATTCTAAACTCGGTTGAGATGGGATTTGGGACTATGCACTGTGGATAATTATTTGTGAATATCCCAACCTCAGCTCATCTTGGTTCAATTGGAATTGTCAGGTGCATAAATTAGGATCATGAATTTAGGAATTGGTTTGTAAAAGGTTTCTTGGCCCTCATGGTATGCATATTTGCATTTATTGATACATTGTACACTTGATATACATGCTTTCAGTAGAAGTGTACTTGTTGCATTGACTTTTACCATGTTGAGGCATTTGTTACAATGGATTAGAAGAGGACTATCTATATTGGATTTGTGAGAACCTGATTTTGGAGTGGTTTTTCTATTTATTGAACCCGTATCATGCACAAGGAAGCCAGCCCTTTACTTTGACTTAGGATTTGGAGTTTGAGCACCTCTAAGTTGGTCTATTTGTATATTATGTATTACGAGGTCATTTTGACGACCGCTACAGATCGATTTCGATTTCGAATGGTTAATCATTGCTTTAAATGGGATTACTTGGCATCTTCTGATTTGATTGAGCTTCTCCCGATGATTTAAAAAGATTGACCACCTAATTCAACCGGGATATTTCCATATGATTTCGATGGGTTGACAGCCTTATTGTTGACTTATAATGCACTTGTATAGATTTTAGATTAGAATATCCGTTCTTTCTCATTACTGTTTATTTGTTTAACTCTCATATGACTCACTATCTTTACTTACCTTTGATATTGTATGTTTATCATGAGGTGTGTCTATCTACTTTTCGCCTAGTTGTAGTCTAATGTTGCCATACTTGATGCATAGGTGCCAAGTCCGACTATTCCGAGGAAGAGGTGAAGGGTGAAAAGTTTCAAACTTTGAGTCACCTGATGAGACCAGGCGAAGTGTAGATGATAGTTACTAAACTGTCTAGTCCTGCATACAAGTGACTCATATATATTTATATTTGGTTTATATTTTAGTTTAGACATTATTTACTTGTACAAAATGTTAGTGGGGCTTTACGGTTAACTATTTTATTTTAATTTACGACTTCAAACCTTAGATTTTATATTCTTTTAATGTGCATACTGAATTTATATTTGGTACCAATTGATAATTAATGCTTTCATAAATTATGGTATGTATTGAATGATATAGACTTTACTTTCGACCTAAAATCTCATATGGGATTTAATTAGGAGCCGCGTGTTATTTGGGTAACGTGAGCCAACGATTGCGAGTTTGCATAGCATTTGGATTTGAATGGGCAATAATGTTATTTAAGTTGGTATTGCCGACACTAGCAGCAGTTTCTGAAAGCTTGCAGCACGAAGGATTCCTTCTGCTACAGCCGTACAAACACTAGAGAAAGAGAAGAAGACAGACAGGACGGCCAAACGTTTTTTTTTTTTCCTTTACTAAACGAGTAAAATGGGACTCTTGTTGAGACTTTTCACCTTTCACTTCTAAATCTCTCCATTAACAAAAGTGCATGAGATTCATCCAAGTTTTTCTCCAAGAAAATTGGGCATGCGTCACCTAAGTCTTACCACAGAAGCAAAACAAAACATAAATTTGGCCACATCCCAAACAAGAGGAAGGTATTTATCATGAATGATTTGAAATTTCAACAGGTGACCACCCACTTTAAAGTTCCACTATAATATCTCGACTAGACTTGCAGGGAACGAACCAAAATCGGATTTAACTGAATTAAATAACTGCATCGTATTTGTCTGCATGATTTATGTTTTAGAAAAGATAATCAAACTTCTAAATTTTATGAATTGGCCGTCTCACCCTAGTAGGCAGCAGTGCTTAGAAGAAACTCTATACAGTACTGAAATCCATCACATTCAAGATGCCTACAACCCATCACCCCTGTTTCCAGATGTAAGACCCCTGAGCGGCAGAACGGACTCAAGGCAAGCCTTAAGAAAGCAGCACAATTTGTGAAGAATCCCAGCCAATTGTGAGTATTATTAGTTGTTTAGATCAGTCGTCAGAGAGCCACTTTAACAGAATCAATTTCCTTCAAGAATACTGTAATGTATTTTGAGAAGGGTCTCTCTGTATTTACAGAATCAATTTCCTTCTAGAATACTGTAATATTTTATCGTGCATGTCTTCGATCTGAAGATTATAAAATTACCGAGAGACCAAAGAGGGCCTTTTGGACGGACATGACAACTGGCCAGTCAGCATGCACACATTGTCACTCGCAACAGGTGGGCCACAGTCCGATGAAGGTTGTGGGACCCTGGGGGCTGGGACATAGACAATGGTAGCCTAACATGCACGAGAGGAATGATCTTGATTGGTTTGCATTGTTATACACCAAATTCAATGCAGCGACCCACACAAACAACTGACATTGTCGTTGAAACCACATTGACATGGGATCAAATTCCACACACCACACATGTGGATCCCTATTCGAACTAGTTAAAAAAAAAGTATTTTATGACATCACAAGCGTACTTTACCACCGGCCCAATGAAAATGTTATCTATTGGTTGGAGAAGTGCATCAAAATCGAGTGGAGTGGAGGAGAGCTAGGAACAATCCTTGTGTAGGTAAGTCGGACAAAACTATTTTCACTAGTAATTCATATTAGCCAAATAAAGAAAAAGAAGGACCTGTTGATTGTATTAGATGTATAAGCATATATTAAATATCACATTAAATTGGGTGATAAGTCACTTCTTTGAAGACGAACTTGCATTTATAAATATTTAAAGCTATGTCGTACTAAGCAATGTGAGTTGAGTCTAGGGACGACACAAACAAATGAACAATTTAAAGGAATTTTCAATTTTTGTCATAAAAAAGAATAAACTCCTCAAAGGTGTTTACATGCTTTGGAATTTTTTTGGGGTGCCCAACTAAGAGCTAGGATCGGTGAGAAAATTCAACTATGGAGAGAGAAGTCTACTCTTATAAAAAGGGGTCCTAGGCATTGATCCTTAAATAGTTAGGTGAGAATTGGAGTACCCAACCAATTGAGCAACCATCACTTAGTTTTGGACTTTTGTGCTTTCATTGGAAGCAATGATTATGAGTTGTCTATTGATTTACTCTATTGTCTTCTCTAAAGTTTTTATGGTTTTCTGACCAATCTTCTCTTAAGTTTCTTCTATATGGGTTAAATTTTTTAAGAGGATTTTATTGAAAAAAAACCTCCTCGCTTGACCACTAAACGAAATTAGTCATAGATTAAGTTAGTGCATAGGCCGAGTCTTTTGGTCTTGATTTCGTGCAAAATTTAATTTTTTTTAGAGTGGAGTGACACTTTAAACTTTTAAAACTCTCTTTTTTCTTTCTTTCTCTTCTTTCTCGTCTTGTCAGTGACGATTTTGCTCCCCTTTTGGGAGATCGTGCACAAATCCAAAAGAAAGAAGAGGGTTTGGACTTGTGACTACGAACTGCTGTGGGTTTCTAGTTGCTGCAATACGGGGAGAGAAGAAGAGGGTACTGTTCAGCTACCATCGGTTTCTAGTTGCAATGAGCAGACCCATAGAAGAGTTTGGATCTCTGTGATTGTGTGTGGGCCACGAGATTTGCGATAGAAACATCAGATTGTCTCATTCCACGCTCGCTAGGTAGTGCAGGGGAATAGAGGTCACAATTCTGTCTCTTAAGAAGAGCATATGGTGGATGAATAAAGGGCCTAGTGAGAGAGAGAGAGAGAGAGAAATAAGGAATGAGCTTCTGAGCTAGCTTCACACTCGCCGATTCCAAAATTGGAGAAAAAGGGTCTCAATATTAAATTTTATCAGCTAACTATTGCTATCAAAACCTCAAGGTATTAATAGAGGCGACGACGGAAATACTTTTCAACATTCCCCATTGGGTAGAGCCCACTCTTCAATACTCCCCCTCAGGTGGAATTCAGTCGGAGCACTTTTGGCAATACACATTTTTTTTTATCCTAGAGTCGTTCCTCCTAGAATTCAAACTAGCGACTGGCTAGCTCTGTTACCATATAAAATAGAAAAACAGAGGATCTTTAAGTTGTACCTTCTTCCTTGAAAATGAAGAGAGGTAAACTTAATGTATTTATAGATGCATACAGTTATATAATGAGTGAACTCAGTTGATTCTCAATTAGATACAACATTTGGAAATCAGTAACTGTGAAACTATATAGCTAAGGTTTATTTTGAGTTGCAACAATATCATTGACCTGGATCTATGAGCTGGAACTACTTATTTATCTTAGCATTTATTTAGATTTGGAACCGTCCATCTTATGTGATGGATTGACTTCTTTATCAGTAGAATTGGCATGTGAATTTGGTATTGTCATTTTGCTAGTGATAAAATCTGCAACTTATTGGCTTTCTAGGAGTGGCAAGATCTATGCTTTCCAAAGTAAATAATTCATAGGTGTTAACTTCAGAGAGACAAAGTTAACAATATTGATAGTGGTCGGGTAGGGGTATTTGGGTGAGGTAGAAGAAGCCATGAACAAAGAGCTACTCTGATACCATATTAAATTTTTTCAGTCAACTATTGCTACCAAAACCTCAAGGTATTAGTAGAGGCAATGAAAATACTTTTCAACATTCCCCATTGAGTGGAGCCCACTCTTCAATACTTAGTTCTCCATTTGCAAAATCAAGAGAACAAGAGGGTTTAAAAGGCGAAGAAGCATCACAAGGCAAAGGAGGAAGAAGAAAAGAAAAAAGAAAGAAGATGGTTTCATAGGTTTGAAAGGTGAGGAGCATTACTCCTTCCCCACCTTACAAAAAAAAATGCAGGAAATCAAGCCCACAGGACCTGATCTCTGAAGTAACTTAGCTTGGGATTGATTTCTTTAGTGCTCAACTAAGCAATTTTTTGCTGTAAAATCCTCAGTTTTTAATTAAATATGAATTTTAAAGTGTCCATCAAACTCCATAAAATGTGCAACTAATTATGAATCCCTTTCCACTTTTTCTTTTTCTTTTTTATTTTCCAGTTGGCCTATTGGTCTGGGGATGATAAGTAAATCTGCCCTACTTAGGGATTGATCCTTGGGTGGAGTTGTGGGAGGGGGTGCTCTATCCATAGAGGCACAGCCATGTGATTCCTAATGATGAATCTAATTTGTTCATTCTACATGCCACTATTAATTAGGGCTTGTCCAAAGTTTACCACAATTTGAATGTATCTACACTTAGATCGATCAAATCTAACAATTCCGCCCTAATATTTTACTGAAAACAATAACTTATAATACAATATATATTTTTTTTAGTTCAGCTGATTCCAATCATTCAAAAAAATGTTAGTTTCAGGCCCAAACCGCTGCATACCAGTCGTGCACTTGAAAACCTGTCCAAAGTGGGACAAGGGTGAACCGTCAAAGATAAGGTTGGTACCACCTGACATAAAGCCCTGCCTTAAGTTAGAAGATAAGATGATCATACCATCTCATCTTGAAAATCGATGCACCTATCACATCCAAGACGACCCTACAAATTGACAAACATCCTACCACTAAACAAAATAGAAGGTGGCCCCACCGAACCACTTTCCACATGCCCTATCTGATAATTTCAACTGCCATTATATTTCTATTCCTCAAAAACTTTCCACATGCCTTATCTGATGATTCCAACAGCCATTATAATTCTATTCCACAAACGTGAAGGGAGAAGAAGAAAGGAAGCATCCATGAAAATGATAGCACTATGATGATAATCAATTACCCAAACGATTGAAGATGTGACTCAGACGACGGACGGTTTGTATTGGGTAAGAATGACATGCAACTATGAAAAATCAATCAAATTTTGAGTCCATTTGTGAACGTAGGAGGCGCTCGCAAAATAAAATTACTGCAATTCAAACAGTCAAGAACATTAACCGGCCTATAAGACCATGATTTGTTTTGAAAGATTGCAAGTTCAAATTACACTACCATACTAGGACCATAGGTGATATATCCGACTCCCCTAGATCAGAAGGAATTACTCCGGCCCAAAGAACCAGGAAACCCTTTGTTAACAAAAAAAAAAAAAAAAAAAGGCTATTCCTAACCACCCAAGGAATCTCACCTGATAAATATGTAGATTTATTGTCTAGATTTTGGCTATCAATTGTTCTTTTCTTTTTTTTTTTGGTTTTCGAGCTATGCAGGGGGTTGGGGTCTCACCATCGGTAGAGCAGACATCAAAGAGGTAGATAGAGCCCTCGGGTGAGATAACAGTAGCCCTATGGCGAAAAAAAGGTTACTGCCCAAGTTTGAACCTTGGTAAGGCAAAATAAGAATTGCCATCTCTTACTAATGTGGTAAGAGGCCATTCTTGGATTTTTGCTTTCAATTGAATGTCAATTCAGATCTAGTAGATAATCTGGTCAGATCTGCATCAATATAGTCCGATCTGCAACTATAGTAGGTCTTTAGTAAATTTTAGGCCATAGTAACACTTGATGGATAATTTGGCTTCAGGTCCTAATCGTTAACTGAGCTTCTGTGTCAAATTGAATTCTAATCGGATGTGGACATAGCCATGGATCTAGCTTGAATCGAACCCATTTACGACATTCCTGACCTCATACTAGAAGCATATAATTCTTCTTTTTTTTAATCCTCTTTTTAATGCAAAACAAAACTTTCTTTAATCTAAAGTTTTATAATGCTTGAACCTTATGAATAAGATAAAGAATCCCCATAAACGAAACCTTCTCACGCCTCTTACGTGGACCTAGGACAAATTGTCCATCCTAGTCCTATGCATAATGAAGGGGTAAAATGGAGACTATCATCAACCTATTAGGCTTGATGCCGAGAAATTAAAAATTGTTGCCATTATCGCCGTTATCAACATCAAACCCTTATCCCAATTATATTGGGGTTAGCTATATAAAATCTATTTCTCCATTCCGACTAATTTTGAGTCAACTCCTTAGATAAGTTGTACTTCTTTAGATATAATTTTACAACCTATATCCAAAACCTTTTTAGCCTACCCCTCCGCCTTGTAGACTATTAACTTGCATTGTCAAAATTTCCCTTATCACCATCAGCGCTGGCCTATGTTGGACATGTCTAAACCTGTGTAAAAGCTCTACTAATTTTTCCAAACAATGCTACACTTACATTCCTAATTACTCACTAGTACTTTTTGTAGTTCACATTTGCCCTGGATGTGGCCTACATCACATCTTTGATAAATGTAAACCACAAAAGGCACTAGGAAGTAACTAGAGGTGTAAGTTTAGACTTTCGCAATTTTTACTGTTGGTCCTAATCCCAATAAAAAAGAAGAGTTGTGTTACATAGGTTGACAATTTGCATAAAATTTTGTCACAACTCAAATAGAGAAATTAAAAATGGTAATAGCAAAATACAAGAAAAAAAAGGCAAACTCATTCATGCATACATGATCAATCGAAATCCACAACTGTCCTCCATTGTAGTCATCCAAAATTGACACCTAACCAACTATCGTCCACCTTTGTTGAAAAAAAAAAAAAAGAACCAGCCTTTTAACTTAAATCATAAATACAGTTTAAAAAAAAAACACCCTTACACTATACCAAGTCACGGGTAGCTCAATAATGAATCGAGATCATATGCGGAAATCCCTTATGGTGACTGTGATTGGCCCCGTGATGTAACGAGTGGGATTTTTAATCCAAGGATCGGTACTCCTCAATAGCAAGGTAACAACATTGATGGAGGATCCATACTTGTCCAGTGGTCACATTAGAAGTCCCACTCTTAGACGAGTGACTCAATTCAGGGAAAAAAAAAAGCACTTTAATTAATTGCAAGCATTCTTGGATTTCTTGTTTATAACATTTGAAGAAATTTAAATGTTGTCCCCTAAAAGCGGGATTCCAAAATGCTTCAAGGCAAAATAACATTCAGGAATTTAGAACTTTAAAAATTCTGTTGGTCAAAAAGTAAAATTTCTTAAGGCCAGCTTAGTTAATTCTCACCATTTAAGTCCAATCAAACAAGAATTTCTTTTTCTAATGCAGCAACTTTAGGTCCGGCAGAAATTTTCCTCAGAAATTCTCTCAATAATAATCACTTGAACCCATGCTTATAATGACCAAATCAGAGGGATATCTGCCTGACACCTAATCAGAAGCATCCTTGTCGGTCCCACCCAAGGAGAATGATATCCTAACAATTTTACAAAAACGTCAACTGACGATTCATAAGACTATTGAGGAAAAAATAACCTTTTACCTTAGTAGTAAGAGGTGCTAGTTCTTATATGCTTGATTAGGGTTCGAAATTGGCCAACACATTTTTTTCACCCGAGGACTTATTACCTCACCAAAGGTCTTTCTCCTTCACCAAAGGGTTTACAAGCCTCACATATGCTGTCTCCCCTCACCCGAGGGCTAAGGGTCTCAGCCCCACCTAAGGCTAGGATACCCAAAATTAAAAAATAAATAAATAAAACTATTGAGGAAGGCCACCACCATTGAATGTGGCATTCTACTATGTAAGTGTTATGACAGGATGTTATGGTATAATTAATCATACCATAGTAACTAGATAAATGGGATTCACGATTCACTAGGCGGCAGAATGAGGTTCGACCCGTCAACTCGACCCACATATGACCTGCGTTACCCAAGCAGCATAAAATATAGGGTCGGGCACAGGTTAAGTTTTTTTGACCTGCAGAAATATGGGCGGGATTAGGGCTAAAATGCCTAACCTACATGACCCACATATAGTCTTTTATATTTATATTTCATTCAATAAAGAACTTAGAAATAATATAAGATATGTTAATTCCATAAGAAATTATTAGAAATAATATAAGATATGATTTTCTTAGGATAGTATTGACTTTTTTTCTGCATTTGCAAATATAAAGCTCTATCGGCTTTATTTCTTTTAAATAATATTATTTTCTTATAAATTATAATAGCTTATTATTATTATTTATCGATTCCCTATATTGTATATTTGCCTGAGTTTAGCGTTATAGTATAATGATTATTATACAATCAATAAGTATATAGAAAATCATTGATAATGATTATTTTAAAAACTTGGCCGCCAGAGTTTAAAGTTCAATATATAAGCATTTAAAGATAATAAAAAATATATTTATAAGTTTCAATATTTTAAAGTATAACTACTTTTTATGAATACATCATAAATAAATTCAAATTGTTAGTCAATGTTTAAAGTAGTTACTTTTAATACCTAAGGTTGACCTTTACTTTTTTGGATAAATATTAGCATGAAAAACTTTGATGGCGTAGTGGTTAAGTGCTTTAATTAAAAAACACAAGTTCTTTTTTTTTTTTTTTTGTAATAATGCAATCCATGAATTCACTTTGAAAAGAACAAAAGAATAAGAATAAGAAAAAGAGAGAACTGAAGTATTCAAGTAAAGAGAAAACTAACCATAGTTTGGATTAACCTTAATAAGCCCATAATATAATGCGGGTTCAGGCGGGCCAAACTAACCCGACCCTACCTACGTGTAGGTTCAAGAATCCCAATCTATTTTGAAAATAGGTCGGGTGTGAGTTAAGAATAAACAACCCGAACCCACTGCTAACCTGACCCACATTGGGCCAATCCAACCGGTTTTCCACGACACAAGTGACATCAAAACTATAGTTGTACAAAAAAGATTGCTCTATGAGCATTTATTTATAACTTTCATTCTCCATGGTGAAGTGTCAGCTATACCTACATTTTGTGGGCCGCCTCCAAAATGTTCGGTCCCTTTTAATCCTTTTTATCAATGCCTAGCTGAGATCCAAGAGCTGATAGTCCTCAAAATCAGTTTATTTCCTTGCTGCCCAACATTGGAACCACAGAGGAGCGTTATCTCCGAAAAGATCTTCCTTTTCAGGTCACTTTGTTTAATCTGACCCATTATATGAATTCCTTCTCCAATGATCCTTAAAATCCCCCAATTATCACTTTGTTCAGAGTGGTATTCACCATCGGATGGACATGGTTTGGATGACAATAATAAATTGAGTGAATTAATCATGTCTTCCTCTATGAAGTGTAAGACCCACAGTACACCACCACCTCTATAATTTATGGGGAAGTTGCTAACATTCTATGTACCAAACTTTGGCATTCAAATCCAAACGACCCCATTCACTAGTCAAGAGCTCTTTTCCGCTGCATTCCTATTAAGTGGATCTCAAATACTCAACACGCATTAATTTGCCGATTCCGAACTTTACAAGGACCCAGTACAATAACTAATGAAACAGTTTGGATTTGAATCCAGATGAGCGCGTAACTTTTGAGATTAAATCGAACGGTGGATAGATGGTAGTCGGAGTTGATAGAAATCATTGATTTTGTAGACTTGTTGATGGTCGGCTAGAACCATCTAATCAAGACCAGGAATAAGAATGATGAGACAAATCAGATTGATCTAATTCATTGGTCCACAAAATTTAAAAAGTCAGGCCCACAGTTGAGATGTTCAAAGGTTTCTATTGGACATCACAGAGTAGAAATTTGTATCACATCTAGATCATCCGAGCCGCATACGATAATGATGTGCGGTCCAACCATCTCGTAGCCATTGACAGCTACGTTTTATTATTTTAGTTATTGAGCGTGTAAACGACAGCCAACTTAAATACCCACAACCAAGCTACCGTACAATTGAGCACACCCAACCAACAACCGGCTTTTGTTTTATTTCTGATTTCTTTGTTTAATGAATGATCAGATCTACCCAAAAGAAAAAACAAAAAGTGGGCCTAAGGTATAAAGCACTGCCATTACCTAAGTTTTACTAGAATTACACAGGGCACTCCTGGTTTTGTTTTAAAAAAAAGAGCCTTTTTAATGGCCCACATGGATATGAAGAGATCATCCAAAGGAAAAGGGTGGGACATAGACAAGGGAGAAATTAAACTTCCATCTTATCTCTAAAACACTCATTATGTATAAGTGAATTCGAGCGGAAGTTCACTCTAAGAGACTAGAAAAAAAAATAGAAGGGTATTATCAAAACGTAAAAATTTTAAAAATTACCTCTTTTTTTTAAAGTAAGAATGTCATCTCTCGTTCCACTAAAAGACAAAATGTCTCTTCCAAAAACAAAAAAAGAAAAAAAAATCACATGCCACAAAATGATAAAAAGTGAAAAAGGTAAATTTTATGATTTTATACTTTCTCATAAAACCCTTGTTCTTTTTTTATCTCTAAATATAATCTTTCACTTGAATTCACTTCACAAATGAATTACCCAAATTGGCATACGTTAAATGGGTCAAGTCTGAGTTCCCAATAGGATTGAATTTTGGGCACTGTATATAATCAAATGGTAAAAATTTCTAACCTTGAGCTCAGCCCATTAATAACCCTATCCTTCAACTATAACCCACCCGTCGCTTGACTAATCAATTGATCAATTACTAGGCAGGGTTTTTTTTTTATTTGCTTGAAGTAACTTAAGATAAACAGAAGAAAGAAAGAGAAAGAAATCACACCAGGATTTAGAGATGCATTGTTGCTGAGGATGCCAGAAAAGATCTCAAACTTATTCATATAGTGTGTAGAACCTCGCCTTGTTTTGGCTCTTTCTAAGCATGAGTTTAAGTCGTTACACCACCCACCTCCCTGGAGACATAAACAGAATGAAACAAAATAGCATTAAACTCATATATTTGAAAATTGTCAAATATAACAGGTAAGATGGTTATGGGTCGGGTTAAATGGGTGGCCATCCCTAACCCATTTCAGGGAGAGGTCTGATAGTTGTTTGGACAAGTTTGGGATAGGCCCAAGGTCATAGCTGTTGAACCAAGTCGTATTTGGAGGATTTTGGAATCAACCATATAATGTGTTACACTTTTTTGTTTTTAACAAGTCGTTGCTAGATTGCATTGAATATGTTGAGATCACCCAAAATGAGTCTCTTTAATTTATCATCTATTAATGCTATCCTAAATGCTTGAACATACATATTTCAAATTTTATCTTTTGTATTTAACCACATATCTATCTCAACATTCTTATCTCTACCACACTCATTTTTGTGCAAGTGTTGCTTCTTGAATGGCTAGCATTTTACTCCATGGGTCATAGATAGACTCATTACTGTTTCATGAGATTTTTTACTTCAATCTTATTGGTATGCGTCAATCATAAAACACTATAAAAGTTAATCTTCACTTCAACAACCACCTCTTTGTCTTATGTCCGATAGCTTACTCCATTGGTCCATCCTCACCAATTATTAAGTAAAGGTACCAAAATGAATATCTCTATATTATCTCCCAAGCTTCAACTCTCGTGGGAATCTTATTTTTGCACATTCTTATAAAAGTTAAAATTCATGTATTCTCTTCTATGATTTATTTTAGAGATTCTGAAGCCTCATGAAAGAAAAATTAGGAAAGGAACCTGTGTCTTAGTCTTTTAAATTAGAGAAGTCCAAATACATTAATAGGAGATAGAATAATAAACACCAATGGAGTGAATGAAAAATTATTCCTCTCCTTTGATAAGTGTTTATTGAAGGAATCAATGATTTTTTTTTTTTTGACATAGCTAAGGGGGCTAGGACCCAAATATAATACACAACTTAACACTCACTTAACTCACATTCGAGGTAATTAGGACTCACATATGTGAGGAGGCACACAACTCACACATGCAAACTAATGAGAACTTACACATGTGAAGGGATAAGACACAACTCGCACATGTAAAATAAAAAAAATTAACATATACAAGAGGGGGGAGCCAAGGATTGATCCCTTAACCCTTCCTCAAAATAAACGGATAACAACGAGCTGTTCTCGAAGGAATCATTGGTGTTGGAATTGGTCCTGACCCTTGACGTGGGACAAATTGAGGAAAAATGGCTGAATTGTTGTGGGCCACAAATCTATCATCATGTGTCAAATTGGTGTTTTGAATGAGTTTGAAGTCCAATCCTTAATACTAACCCTATTTTTTTATGACGTTTTCTTGTCTGGGAAGTCCTTTTCTGAAACAATTTATTGCATTGTATTACTTTTCTTCAAAAGGGCATCTTCTTAGCCGATGGCCAATTAGGCACGACGGGACACTTGGATCGTAGATTTGCACAAGTACGTGACATAAGTGATGTATATTTTCTTAAGTCATAAAGACCTTTTAAAGGAAAAAATTACACACCAGTTAGCTAAGCTGCCTCATTACTAAAAAGAAGTTTAATAGCTTCCTCTATCCCAACTTGCTGGTTGATTGGGGACTCCAAGCAGAACAAGTGGGACCCAGCATTGAACACCATGTGTTATATTCATGAGATAATGAATCAATGCATAACATGATGAAGATTTTATATCATAGAACCTTGACTTCACATCAACTTGGTTTGGTAAAGTTTCACTCTCCCTCCATGTCAGGAGGACCACCTGATAAGACAATACTGATGATAGGCCCCAACCAAGTTGACACACCAAGGGCTTTAATGTATAAAAAATTATCATGCTACCAAATTTAAGGGTGATTTTGACATCTTCAAAATCTGCATTGTAAGATTCATGGTGGTCCCAGTTTATTATAAGATTCATTGTAAGATTCCTGATCAATAGATTGCTACAACTATTCGTTGCTTACTTGGGCATTCAGGCCCGCCTTTGATGGAGCATTCTCCCTTGATTAGCCAATAGACACTTCATTAGGAGAAGTAATCAAAATATAAACTCAACGTTACTTCAATGTAAATTGGGACCCATCATCTATAACAAATCTAATATTCTCTAACATGTCATAGGCCTAAAAATGACATTTATTATGAGGTAGCCATTAGCAAAGATTATTATCATTAATTGCGATATCATTACCTCGAACTGTAAAAGCCAATTGAAGGCACCAGCCCCAAATCCTCTGTGAAGATGGTATGCAGGTAAGCTGCCATCCAAGCAAACTGCAACAACATAAATAAACAAATATATCAATGCCTCACTTCATAAAGCAGGGAAGGTGGATTTCAATCTCACACCGTCAAAGTGTGCCATCACTCGTTTTCATCATGGAATTCCTGCAGCCTGTTGGCCATCACGATCGAGAGGCACAATTTTCCCGTGCACACTACAGGCACACTTGCCAAAACTTCTATGTGCGTTTCTTACAAACGTGTGGCATGTGGCAACAACCGTGGGGTAAGTGGCTCGGGTTCCACCATCAAACGAGGACAGACAGGTAGATTAGCCGAACCATATACCCACTATCATATGGTAAACCAACTGTTTATCCTTGGAAAATTTAAGGTCGTAGAATAAATTAGAATAATATAAAAGTAAATTGAAGGTGGTCATAAATAAAAAGTGGACAACATTCAATAATCCTAATTTATAGCAATATGCCGTTGTGGCATGCATTTTTTATCATTGTAGGTGTGATAGATGAAAATTATGAAAAAATCATCTCAGTCAGATGATCTTAGTCCTCAATTCAATCAGGTTAAAATTTGATAATCTTTCAACCATGAAAATTTTTTTTCTCAAGATTCAATCCAACTATAAATCTAATTTAACCTGATTTAACTTATCGAAGGATTTAGCTCAAAATAGAATTAAATGGAAAAACAGAATTCATGTACCCAACCACCCAATATGGTTGAGATAAGGCTTTGATGATGATGATGATGAATCCAACTATAAACTTAATTTATGTAGTTTACCACATCCAAAGTTAACAAGTCAGTTGGGCTTCATCATATTTGCTGGAGCACTTTTTGCATCTAAGTCATGCCCAACGGTGATGTGAATTTCCTAGGTTCCTACCATTCACAAGGTAACAAATTGAGGGTTGAAACTAAAAGGTTTCACATGGAAAATCTCACCGGGGTCCTAAAATTTTTTTATACTTGTAAATAGCAACTAAAACGTGTGTGACCTATATCGCAGCAAGGGTAGCCAAACAACAACCATGCACACAACAAACAAATGCCAATTTTTGGACCCACATCGTGCCCCAGCTTGAGATGGGACGGTGCAGGGATCAGAGTCATGTTAACCAACTTGCCTGCTCCTGTAGCATTGGCCTGAGGGACCAAAGTCATATTAACCAAAAGCCTGTCTTCCGTCGAGGAAACGCTCCAAGCACCGAAACTCATCAAAAGCAACCAAATCGCAGCGAATCTCAGTCTCTCCCGCCTTCGAACCAAACTTACCGCCATTTCCATTCAATTTCACCTAACTGTAACAAAAAAGAAGAAGAAGAAAGAAAGAAAGAAAAAAGGAAGAGAACAATAAGATGACTCTTTTGCAAAGCAAATCCAAAAAGAAGAAGATGAAACTGCATGACAATTCAAAACCAAAATCATGAAAAGATAAGTTCTCGAAACCCGACATCCGTTTTGGGAATTTCATTACTTTCACGATTTGAAACCAAACAAGAAATGGAAAGTGATTCATCTCATATATCTAGTGGCTTCCCTGCAGCAAATCACCAATTAGTTCCTTCACCATTTCAAGATCTGGTAGTTTATCTAGAATTGGATACAAATAGAGCAGAGAAGAATCTCTTGGAGAGATTCCCGGCAAGTGTCACTAAATGCAGAGATGAATGCAAAATTGATTTCGTTTGAATGGGATACTAAAAATTTTTAATAAATCAGAATCTCAAATCTGAACTCAATCTGAGACTTGTTTTGATGGAGAAAGAGCAATGATTCAGATTCAGGAATGTAGAAATGAAGAAATCAGGAAGAAGAAGAATACCAATTAAGCCAAAGGGAGAGATGAATTCGAGCTCAGTTCGTCTGTAACTTGAAGAAATCGACTTGGAAACGAAGCGGAATTGGACTTTCTGGACTTTCTGAGAGCTGAGGAGCAGAGGAAGTGAAGGTAGAAGAAGAAGCAGAGCTGCAGTTATTTTGGATTCAGGCATCCAGTCATATATATAATGTGATAGTATCGCGATAAATTGGAAAAGACAGGCTTTCTTTTGTTTTTCTCGAAACATTAATCATTGATATGTTTCGTAAAGAATTATCGGCGAGTTGGATTATTATAGTGGCACTGTTACAATGCTCCCGCGAGTTGGATTTGGGTCAATCCCCTCGATCGACAGAATTTGCCTAGCCCATTTAAATGAGTTTGGTTTGGGCAAGGGCGGACCAAAATGTTAGAAATCCTGAACTTCGTGAAACCCCTTGCATAAGACCTTAAGAACCTTTTCTTTTAAAAGAATTCCTACCGAAAGTATTTAGGTTGTTAGGGTTTTTAGGATATGATGTAACATCTTGTTTTGTGATATTTTCAAATGCTTTATTTCATCATAAGTATTTTAGAATTTTACCTACCTAAAAGGTCTTAAATAGTGTTTCAGAACTCTATATCTTTCACTTTTTGCTAGAATTCCTACATACTTAAAAAGAAGAAGACAGTCAAGATTTCCACTATATATATGAATTCTGAAATTTTCCAAATATGAATTCTTTGAATTCTTGCAAAGAAACAAGGCCTAAAAGATTCAATTTTATTATTTAACTTCTTCTCTTGATCGTTGCTTGCACCACCCAAAAATTAAGATAAAATTCTGGCATTGGATTTAGGATTTGCATGCATGTATAATCCCATTTAAACAATTTGTTAATTTAACATTTAGATATTTAGAATAGGTTTTTTTTAATAGGAAATGAGCTAAGCATGTGTTGGGCTTTCTTGGCCTGTGATTCAACTCATATATCATTAATATTTAAAATGGATTAGGTTTAGGCCCGGCTTCTATAAGTTGGATTGGATTTGTGTAGGGTATGCAGATGTTGGGTTTGTTGGGTTTTGTCTTGTATTCTGATTTAGCCGAATCAGTTGTCTGATTTAGCCAGAACTGAGGCTCAGGGTTAGGGGTATTTTAGTCATTATATATGGGTTTTCTTATTGGCCAAGAAAGCGAAACTATATGTATTGATGTACTGTAACCCTAGATCCTGAGGGGATCGAGATAGGATCATAGTAATGAGTTTTCTCATCCTGTGAACGTAGGCAAGGTTGCCGAGCCACATAAAATTGTTGTGTTCATGTGTGTGATTGCTTGATGGTATGATTGCTGTGTGTTCATCGTGATTGATCCGTTGATCGCGCGTGTTTCCGTTGCGCTGTTTTTCTCTCCTACGGGGTGTGGGAACACTAGGCGCAAGAGAGCTCTCACCTCTCTTCAGCGCACAAAATCTAAGGTTACAAACTATACATATATATGATCTTCGTTTTCTTGGCCACCAAGAAAGCCCTGGTACAATTACCAAAACACCCTTGACCTTAAACCAGTCCCTGCTAACCCAGTGGACTCATCCGGCTAAACCAGAATACAAGACATAAACTCAACAATCTCCACCTTGGCTTGAATTCCGCACAACTCGAACCACCAGGAGATAAAACCGGCAATATCTTCACATACCTTGCTGAATGGTACGTTACTGCACCGACGATGCAGATTTCTTCCTTCAACACTTTGACATGTTGAACCAGCACATGAACTTTGAGCAAAGTTCATCTTCTCGTCAAACTCTATCTCAAACTTAAAGCTCGAAACCATTGACGAATCTGAGTGATATCGATATCTGAATCACTCACCATCTTGCCCCATCTTCAACATCACTTTGAAGATCCAACCACCACAAGCATGTAAGCAAAACAGATCGAGAGTACAAGTCCAAATGACTTCACAATTGCAGAAACCTCTGCCTCCGAGCGGTCAAAGAACTCCATTTGACCAGGCCTCCGATCAATCAAACAAATGTTTGACAACTGCTGACGGATCAGCTCCTCCTTGCTGCTTTTTCATTGGCTTGGCTTTGGCAAGATAAACAACATCACCTGCGATTCGAAAAGCATGTGAACCCCAAACAAACAACTTAGTTTAAATCAGCAGGCGGAGCAGTGAAGGAGACATCGAATAATAGGGAAGGAAATCTGTGGTTCAGGTGGAGTTAGATGCGGCGGATCATCGGAAGATGGATTAATGAGTCTTCGATGATATCAACTAGCGGAAATCCAGGAAGCCCTGAATAGAGATGATTTTCTCAAAAAAAAAGTAGTCTTGTTCACATTGGAGTAAGCCGATTTAAGCATCGGGTCATACCTAACCCGCATATACTGTGCCCAACCCACCAGAACAGGCTAGAACATGACAATTGTAGGTTTAACGTAAAGAACATCGGGATTGAGACAGAAGGAAGGATTTACAAGGTACTAGTGAGATTCAGATTTGGAAAGGTCTTCAGTTTTGTCTTGATGGACCGAAGTTAGGTTCATTGTGTTGCAAGGATGTATGCATGTGGCAACAAATGAAGAGCACTTCGGAGGTTCAAGACGGTGGTATTGAGGTCAAAGGAGGCAACTGTGGAAAATCTCAAGTTGGTTTGGACTTAATCAACACTAGACAATACTGAGATTGTTTGTGTATCCGGGCTAGGGGTGCAGGTGCCACGTTAGGTCGTAGCGTGTGCGGAGGCGTACCTTTCATCGAGGTATGGTGAAGTGCTGGTTCAATATGTTAGAGTGTTAAAAAGAGAAGACTACGCCATTGGTATAGTGACGTGCCCTTCAGCAAGGTGCGTGAAGACATTACTGGGTATCTTAAGGTGGCTTTGAAGATTTGCGGAATCCGAGCTAAGGTGGAAATTGTTGGGGTTTATCTTGTATTTTGGTTTAGGCGGATCGGTCGTCTGGTTTAGCCAGAACCGAAGCTCAGGGTTAGGGGTATTTTAGCCATTATGTATGGGTTTTCTTGTTAGCCAAGAAAGCGGAAACTATATATATTAATGTACTATAACCCTAAATCCTAAGGGGATCGAGATGGGATCATAATAGATCAGTTCTCTCATCCCGTGGACATAGGCAAGGTTGCCTAACCACGTAAAAACTGCTGTGTCATGTGTGTGATTGCTTGTTGGCGTGATTACTTTGTGTGTTCATCGTGGTAGATCCGTTGATTGCGGGTAGTTTCCATTGCGCCGCTTTTCCCAATAGGCTTGACCTGCAATGAGTACTTATATGGCTCATTTTAAAACGAGACGTATTTGGGTTGAACTTGAGCCTGTGGATGTGCTTTGTCAAGCCAACCAATTCTGACCCAACTAACCCATTTGCCACGTGTAATCATGCAGAGAAAACTTCATTGTGTTGTTCTTGATCCTAGTTTCACATATTACATTAGCTATATGACCTATAACTGCTCTATTGTGAAATCTGAAGATCTAAAACGGAAGGCTAACATCATTTGATTGGCTACTATACTCGTTCTCTCCTAAGCAGCATGCAAATTCTTTATTATCAGTGAGTAAATTACTCAGGATATATCTAAGTGGGCCCTTTTAAAAGTTCTAAGAGATATGATTTTTTCGTTTGACACTGGGAACCATGTACACTAAGCAGATAAACGGTTCTGATTTCATTTGAGGTGGGCCTGTGAGTTATATATTCAATCATCTGTGATCTCATGGCTCCTGCAGGAATGTGCCTTTATAACAAGTCACGCCTTTGTCTGAATTTTCTCCAGCCATATGTGGCTTCAATGCAAAGCCGATTTAAGCCAATCAAATGTGGACCGAAGTCACCGAACCACAGATGCATTCGGATGAGATCAATAGGGATGAGTTGGTGGGCGTGTTCTTGACGGATTACTTGCATCGAAGTTGTACGAAAGGGTAGAATTAGAAGGTGATGATGACCTGCTAAATTCATCTATTTGGATCACAATTTAGACAGTGCAGATTAGCATTAGAAATTTCAACCTATAGTCATGCACAATAACCATTAGATGGAGCAATGCATTCTTAAGGTGACCTCGATGTAATTGGACAACGTTTTGATTGGGTTGGCACAAAGATGCGTCCAATGCACGTTTCATTGTGGAAACACATCCATTCTATCTTTATCAAAGATATGGGGCCTATTTGTCAATTGTTTGGTCCCCGCATGGTAGGGCCCACATTTACTTTGGCCCACTGAAAGGTATAGCACCTTAATTTAAATTAAAGGGTTGTCAATTATTCATTAACAAGAAATTAAATTTATCGGTTGAGGATTTGAATTTTCATGCCCTACCTTGTAGGGCTAATAGTTTAGAAGTCAGGCTAGGCCTGGCCTAGCCTTTCCCCATCTTAGCTCATGAACACCCCTAGTAGGATTTTCAGAATTATTGTTTTATGAATATTTAGTGTTTAAAACTCTATTTGGGAGACGGCGTTTGAGAATTCTGAATTCAAAAATATAAGAGTTCATAGAACTCTTGCAAACAACAATTGCTCTATGCTTTGAGTGGGTCACATTATATATGCGTTGAAGTTGCATCCCACATGACCTATATTGGATTCTATGGTTATAGGTACAACTTGGGAAAGCCCAAAAGTGTAACTTGGACAGGGAAGTTTTGGATTGTATTAAGCCCAGGCCTCAATTTTGGCAATTGCATGGAATTTGAATTGGATGAAGTATTGAATTCGGGTGCCCAAAATTGAATTCGGATTCCCAAAACCTATCATTTGGTTGCAAGCATTTGCGGATAACCTGTATGGAGAATTTAGAGAAATTAAAATGCTGTCCACTAAGAAGCAAAACTCCAAAACCTAACATCATCTTCTAGATGTTTTTACCAAAAAAAATGGCAAAACTCCAAGAGTTTTTTCACTGTTTTCGGCTTTTGGGACCTATTCTTGTGGGGTTTTTGGGCAGGCCTGGCTTGTGGGCTTTTCCTTTACTTCGTGGGAGAGCTTCCTCTTGGTTGTACCTCCTTTTAGTGCACAAGTGAGGGAAAGCTTTCTCCTTCGCACTTTCTACATCCTGAAAGAGTTATATAAACTTATCATTTAAAAAAAAATTAACCAAAGGTGATTTTTTCACTCAGCCAACCTAACAAGTTTCAGCCACCTAAATCCAGTCGATAGAAAATTGTGAATTATCATATCTAATCTCTACTTTTTATTTAAAATTCCTCATAAATGCTCTCAACCAAACAGTTACAGTTCAATGTAGTGCACATAATAAATTCAAAACTTTTACCCACTTTAACCTATACCCCAAAACTTGGGAACTTGACCTAAGCAGATTTGAGCCAACTCAAAATTGCACTAGAGTTGGAATTCTATTATTTGAGTCGGGTTTGAGGTTGATTAGTTTCGAATTTATTTTGAAGAAATTTGAATTTATATTTATTAGCTATACATAATTCAAGTCGAGCCAGGGTTGAGCCGATTCCCAGTTTGGATGCTTGAGCTGCTGCCAACCACTGTATTTTAGATGAACTCCAAAGGCCCTTATATTTTACATTTTTCAAACAAAGCCTGGTTGGATGGTGTCATACTCATATGTCATTGTTAATTTCTACGGATAAATGACAAAAATGCCCTCATTTAAAATTAACAAATAATACTAACAGAAGTTACTTTTCACCGCATTGCATTATTACCGAGGCAGGCATGACAATGGAAAGGCTTCTATCATGGATGTGGATTAGTTAAATATGTGATATTAAGCCATTTAAATGATCCTAGCTTTTTCAAATCTTTGAAGTTAACAGATAAAATTATTGTTTTATCTTTTTGTTTAAGAGATAAATCTTTAAATCTTTTTACTAGAGGGATAACTCACTAAATTCTCTTTCAACAGGTGCTCAAATTGATCTCGTTATTGGACTTACTTTTTTTAAAGAGTAAGTTAGTTCCTCATTTCTGCAAAAATAAAATACAAGAAGAAAGTCTATCAGCCAAGATGGAAAATAGAGCTTCCAATGGGGCATGCCCCATTCATCAGCCAAGAAAAACCACACTGTTCTAAGAGTTCTAAATGCCCACAGCCCGGGCGACAGGCTGACAGTCAATTTCTATTAAAAGATCAACACAATAATTCAGTTTCAAGACTATTTATGTGAGCCGAAGTCATCCTATCTCTGGATTTTTTTACTAAATTTTATTAGTTTGGGATGCAAGACTGAATGATGGATCTGCTTTAATTTTTTAAAGGTACCTTTCAATCTTCTGACTATGGATCTTTCTCTCTAAGAGGACATTTGGGGTTGACAAAGTACCTGAATAAGAGGAGTATCTGTTTCAATATAGAGATGATAGGCACCTAATCTCGAATGAGACTCAATAGCTGAAAATTTCAAGAATAATAATCTATAAACGATTTTATTTCTTAAAGTAACTGAATAAGAGTAGTATTTGTTTCAATAGAGATGGTAGGTACCTGATCCGAAATGAGACTCAATAGCTGAAAAATTACAGAATAATAATCTATAAACAATTTTATTGCCCCAAACCTTGCCTGGTCAACATCACTTTATATTGCAACTAATACAGTAATACCTGTCACGCCATAAAAATGGAAGGACGTGATCCCAATGTAATATTTTCCACTGTAGGTAGGTGCTGATATATGGAGTTTGGGGGTAAATTCCAATGGCATGAAATATTCTCTGGTAAAGATATCCCTAAGTAGAGAAATCTGCTTTAAATGATTTGCACAATATTATTGGCTGTAGTTGATGCTGGTTTTTGTTGATTTCTAAAAATATGATTGCTCCATTCTTGCCAAACATGCCAAGCAAAAGCACAAAAGACAAGTTTTTCTAAAATTTGAACACCATTAAGTTGTTGATCGACTCGAAGAATAATGGACTCAACCATAACTTGAGGAGAATTGCAAGCAATGGGATTCAAATTCATTTTTACCAATAAGTGAGTCCACACATTTTGAGACTAAGCACAATGAAGCATTAAATGTGTTGCAATTTCCCATATACAATCACAAAGCATACAATAAGAAACACCAACAACATTTCTTTCACAAAAAGCCTACATGGACCAACTTGGTATCTTGATTTGAGTCCCAATCCAACGTGGATGGGGGGAGCTGGCAAGTGGAGGGGCCCACATGCAAATGAATGCAGCAAAATAGGGTTTTGTTCACAAAAATGTTTCCTCTGCCCCTCTTTCTCGTAATTGTTTGCTTGAGAAAACGAAAAGGGGAAAACACAGCAACGCCTTCGAATCTTCATCTACTTGATCCGTATCATTCCTTGCACTCCCTCATCTCTCTCGCTCATCTTTTTGAAAATGGAAGACCCCCTCATCTTTCTCGCTTGATTCACTTGACCTCCGAAACCCTCGCTCGACGTTCCAGCTCCCCATGCTCAACCGTCGGCTAAAAGTATGTCTTAAACTCGACCTGCTTGACCTCCGTCTAAAATCCCAGCACCCCCTCATCTCTATCGCTCGGCTTCCAAAGGTAATGCAAAACCCTTTTCTCTTCATTTGGCTACTTTTTTGCTGTTACCCGTTGTGGGAATTTTTGTAGATCTATAACATGATCTTGTTCTTGTTTGCTACAAAGAAAAATAAGTCCTTATAATCTTGTTTGTTTTTTGATTTAGAGTTGCGCTTCTCTTCCATGCTACAAAGAACTGTGTTGGCCAAATTGATCAAACAGATCAGTGCACGTCTTGCACTATTTTTGTTGGATGGAGTCACTTTGGAAACTTGAAAATCAGAAGAGGATCTCATTTAATTCCAATTTTGTTTTACTGTGCAAAACAACCAAGAAATTTGAATCCTCTCAATCAAACTTCACATCAGATTTGTGTATGCTTACAATTGAGTATGTGTTCAATGTTTTAAGCAGTTTTTAAAAGTAAAATCAGAACTCAATCATACCTGTTAACAGCCCAAAATTCAAGCTTAAATAGTGATGAGAGCATAATTAAATTTAGTGAAATCTGGCCAAGTATTACACAGAATTAAGTGATGAGTTTTGATAACTGTTTGAGACACTTCACATCTGAATTTTTCTGCACTTAACTAAATTAGTTTGCAAACTTGAAACTTATATACATGATTGGCTACGTTAATCCACCCTAAGTGGGTTGGGCTTGCTTGCCCATGGCAAATCTATTCATCATCAACTGAAAAGTGAATACCATTGGTATTTTTTTTAATGTTTGAACATCACGGTTAATCAATTAATCCAAGCACTTTAAGTAATTTTATATTGATTTTTTTAAGATATGGGTGTTTAGTGTTTACTTTCCGGTCCTCTGATACCTCTACTTTCATCAATTTTTTTTATTGTAGAAGCATGGAAGAGGAATTATCAAGTGATTTTGATGGAGACAACAAAGAAATAGAGATAGTTTGCGAGGAATTAAACAATGTTGAGATAGAAAAACCCTCGGAAGAAGCCCAAAACTTAAAGGAGGTAGTAAGGGAACCTATTAGTGGAATGAAATTTGGTTCAATTGAAGAAGCATATGACTACTATGCAAGATATGCCAGGCTAACTAGTTTTTCTGTGGCCAAGAAAACCACTAAAAAAGGACCGGATGGAAAAATGAAGTTATAATAATTGCTTGTAGTAAGGGTAAAAGCCGATGACAAAGGAAAGCAACCCAATTAGACCCCGTTCACAATCAAGAACAAATTGTAAGGCAACGATGAATCTTTCTTTGCAATTCGACAAGAAGTGGCTTTTGAACTCATTTGTACACGAGCATAACCATGTTATTAGTCCGAAGAAAGCTCGGTATCACAAGAGTAATCAAGTAATACCGCCACATGTGAAGAGGAAGATTGAATTGAATGGCAAAGCAGCAATTAGATTGAACAAAATTGTTAGCTCATGTGTGGTAGAGGCAGGGGGACATGGGAATTTGACATGGGTAATGAAGGATGCAAGAAATTACTTAGATAAACTTAGACACTTGGAACTCAAGGAAGGGATGCTGAGGCAATGCTAAGCTATTTAAGAAAAAATGCAACAAGACAAACAGATCTTTTTTTTTTTTTTATGTCATAGATCTTGATGAAGAGCATCGAGTAAGGAACATCTTTTGGGCCTATACGAGGAGTAGAGCGGCATTCAAAAAATTTGATAATGTCACTACGTTTGACACCACTTACCTAATTAATGAGTATGATATGCCTTTCATTCCTTTTGGGGGTGCGAACCATCATGGACAGTCAGTGTTGTTAGGTTGTGGATTGATATCACGAGAGGACACAACTACATTTGTCTGGTTATTCCAATCTTAGGTTAATTGCATGTCTAGGTGTCCTCCTAATGGCATCATCACTGACCAAGATAAGGCCATGCAAAATGCGATAGGAATAATGTTTCCTAATGCACAACATCGGTGGTGTTTGTGGCATATCTTCGAAAAGGTGCCTGGAAAATTGAAGGCGTATAATGACTACGAGTCAATCAAATTCCATTTATTTAATGTTGTCTATGATTCAATGAAAAAAGAGGAATTTAAAGAAAAATGGGACAAGTTTATTAGGGGATATCAATTACAGGATAATGAATGGCTAGCTGGCTTTTACAATAAGAGGCAAGATGGGTGCCAGCATTTGTAAAAGATATTTTTTAGGCAGGGATGTCAATGACCAAGCGGAGTGAGAGCAAACATGCCTTTTTTATGGATACAACAATTCTAAGACCACATTGAAGCAATTTGTGGAGCAATATGATAATGCTTTATCTAAGAAGGTGCAACTTGAACCTGAGGAAGATGCCCGCTATTGCAATGTATGCCTTTCATGTATGACCCCTATGAGTTTGAGAGGCAATTGCAAGAAGCATACATACATGCTAAATTTAGAGAGTTTCAGAATAAAATAGCTAGTAAGATTCGAAACAACATACCATCACAAAAGGTAGGGGATGGCTTTTGGAATTTGATATAGAGGAAGATGTCATAGTTAAGAAAATAATTTCAAAACCATTGCTTGTTGGGTTTATGTTTTGTATTCCAGTTTAACCGGATGAGTCCACTGGGTTAGCCGGGGACTGGTTTAAGGTCAAGGATATTTTGGTACTTGTACCGGGGCTTTCTTAGTAGCCAAGAAAGCGTAGATTATATATATGTATAGTCTGTAACCCTAGACCGTGCGGCGGCAGTTGCCCGTGGTGTTCCCACACTACGTAGGAGAGATGATGTGAGAGAGTGGGAATCTCTTGTATGCTTTACTTGTCATAGTGAAGATGTTCGTCCTCATGTGCCCGTGGATGTAGCCCTATTTGGGTGAACCACGTAAATCTCGTGTCTCTTCTTGTGTGTGGCTTGTTCTTGTTGATCTTGTTATTCATGTATGCGCACAATGGGTGATGTCACCATCGGAGAAGAAGAAGACGAGATTGGGTTCTCTGGTCTTGTTGGGATCAGAGGAAAAAGATTCACAGGTTGTTTCAGATCTCTCAAAGTCAGTTGCTGCGATTGTGATCTATCTGCTGGGCCACACACGATCGGGAAAGAAGAAAGAATTTGGGTTCTGCGGTGTTCTCTGTTTTTTCCGGAAACAGAGAAGAAGATCGGCTGTGATCTGTTGGCCACAACAATGTAGTGCGTGGAAGATCAAGGAGAAGAGATCAAACATGATCTCTTGTGGGCCGCTGTGCAACAGATTGGAGAGACCGCAGAGAGATGGAAGAGGCCGCCGGCAGAAACAGAGAAATTGAAGAGACCTGTCGCCGCTGAGTCTGCCGATTGCAGTCACCGTGCGCAGTCTGCTGGCTGCTGTCGCGGTGCTCAGTCCGCCGGTGCACTGCCGTCCCCAGTCACCAGCCTTCGCGGATTAAGAAAAAAAAAACCTGTAACTGCTGGTATTCAGTTCTCTGCCGTCGCCGTCACTGCGAGCCCACTGCCGGTCTCTGTCGCCGTCACGGTCTCCCAGACCCGCCGTTGGTCGCCGGACCAGTCCGCCAGAGGTTCAGCATGGGGATCGTTGTTCTCTGGTTGCAGAACCAGAACAGATCAGTGAAGAAGACGACCCTGTTTCGGATTTGGGTCTGGGTTCGGGTCGGGTCAGTTTAACCTAACCCGTGGATGTAGAGCCCAGCAGAGTAGTGTAATTTGGGTTCTGGTCGGGTCCGTTTGACCTGACCCGTACTGGAGTATAAGCCCAGCGAGGTTTCAGGTCGGTCCGGGTTTCAGGTTGGGTCACACCCAACCGGTGGTGCAGCCCAGTCTAGCAAAACGAGTGCAGGCCAGGTCGGGTCAGGTCGACCTGGTCCATGTTCCCAGAGCCCAGCCCAGCAGTGTATCCAGTAGTTCCGAGCCAGTTCGGGTCGGGTCCGACCTGACCCGTGTGCGCAGAGTTCAGCCCAGTGCAGCAGAGCAGCAGAACTGACGTCAGCAGTGACGTCATCATCGGTCAACAGGCAGATTTGAACAGGTTCAACGGCTGAAATTGTTTCTGCGATATCTTGATCGTCCGATGTCCGATCGGAGATCCGTTTGCGCCTACGGACTCGTTTCGAGCAGATCTACGCAGTGGAAGAGGTTAATTGGCTGTTTGATAGTCAAGGAGGAGGTTTGACCAATTGGAGCGTAGAAACTTGTTTCTGCGATATCAGAGCTATCCTGAGTCGGATTTCAGATCCGTTTTTTCCAGCATGCTCATGTTAACGAGATCTACAACTTGATGCAGAAATCTGGAGGAGATCTAAACAGATGTGGATTCAGGCTTGAATCGAGTCTACTCGACCTGGTTGTTGTTACAAACCCAATAATAGGAGTCGCCGGCCTAGTTGCAAAGGGTTTACTGATTCAAACGAAGTTGTTCGTTTGGGGTTCACATGATCGCATGTGATGTTATTCATCTTGCCAAAGCCAAGCCAAAAAAGGAGCAAGGAGGAGCTGATGTGTCAGCAGTTGTCAAACATGTGTTTGATTGATGCAGGCCCGGTCAAATGGAGTTTTTTGACTGCTCGGAGGCAGAGGTTTCTGCAATTGTGAAGTCATCTGGACTTGTATTCCCGATATGTTTTGCTTGCATGCTTGTGGTGATTGGATCTTCACAATGATATTGAAGATGGGGCAGGATGGTGAGTGATTCAGATATCACTCAGATTCGTCAATGGTTTCGAGCTTTCAGTTCGAGGTGGAGTTTGACGAGATGAACTTTGATCAAAGTTCATGTGCTGGTTCAACATGTCAAAGTGTTGAAGAAGACTGCATCCCTGGTGCAGTGACGTGCCATTCAGCAGGGTACGTGAAGACATTGCCGGTTTTATCTCCTGGTGGCTCGAGTTATATGGAGTTGTACGGAATTCAAGCCAAGGTAGAGATTGTTGGGTTTATGTCTTATATTTCGGTTTAACCGGATGAGTCCACTGGGTTAGCCAGGGACTGGTTTAAGGTCAAGGGTATTTTGGTACTTGTACCGGGGCTTTCTTGGTAGCCAAGAAAGCGGAGATTATATATATATAGTCCATAACCCTAGGCCTTGCGGTGGCAGTTGCCCGTGGTGTTCCCACACCACGTAGGAAAGATGATGTGAGAGAGTGGAAATTTCTTGTATGCTTTACTTGTCATAGTGAAGATGTTCGTCCTCCTGTGCCCGTGGATATAACCCTATTTGGGTGAACTACGTAAATCTCGTGTCTCTTCTTGTGTGTGGCTTGGTTGATTGTTGATCTTGTGATTTCGTGGATGTGCACAACGGGTGATGTCAAGAAATCACAACATTGCTTTCCATGTTAATTTTTATGAGGAGACAAAAGAAGCTAATTGTACTTGTTAGTTGTTCGACTTCAGAGGGATTGTGTGCAAACATATAATCATAGTTTTTTTTTAACAAAAGGATTTATCGAATGCCAAAGATATACATTCTAGATAGGTGGAGTTAAAATGTGATAAGAGTCACACAAAAATCAAGATCATGAATGACAATTGGAAACGCACGCCTGAAGGGCATCGCTAAGACAATATATTGATTATTCTCGATACAACATACCATCGCAAAAGGTAGGGGATGGCTTTTGGAATTTGATATAAAGGAAGATGTCATAGTTAAGAAAATAATTTCAAAACCATTGCTTTCCCTGTTAATTTTTATGAGGAGACAAAAGAAGCTAATTGTACTTGTTAGTTGTTCGACTTTAGAGGGATTGTGTGCAAACATATAATCATAGTTTTTTTTAACAAAAGGATTTATCGAATGCCAAAGATATACATTCTAGATAGGTGGAGTTAAAATGTGATAAGAGTCACACAAAAATCAAGATCATGAATGACAATTGGAAACGCACGCCTGAAGGGCATCGCTAAGACAATATGTTGATTATTTTCAATCGGGTTGTCGACAAGGCAATTGATTACAAGGAAAGAGTGAAAACGTGATAACTAAGTTGCTAGAAGTGGAATTAGAAGTTTGCAATGAGGCTTTTGTAAGCAATAGACCTATGCCTATAGATGTACATAAAGCCTCAACTTCATATCATGATGGTAATATAGTTGAGAAAGAGAATAAGAACTGCGTGAATGATCCAATTAAAAATCGTCAGAAAGGGTGACTACCAGAAAATAGAAGGCATTCTAAGATTAAGATTATTATTAAGAAGTATCGGCAAAGAAGCAAAAAGATCATAAAGAAACATAGTCAAAGGCGGTGCAACGACAAGAGCGGTATAGAAACGAACATCTTTTTTTTTTTTTTTTTAAGATCTTATTACCTTATTATTGGCTTTAGAATCATACCTAACTATTAATTGTTTTCAAATTATGCATGTGCAAGGTTTAGCAGAGGTTGGGAATGTGGATGTGCATGTGAAGGGTTCGGCAGAAGTTGGAATCTAGATGTTATAACATATTTTGTAGGATTTGGCGAAGATAGTGGGCAGTGTTGTGACTTTAATCATGCTCCATTTAGCCTGGTAGATCTTGAATTGAACCTTTAATCTAGCAGAGATAGACTTTCAAGGAAGAGCTTTGGGATTCAAAGGCAGTGTATGAATGGGCTGGTGTAGTTTTGAAGATGGATAAGAAATATTCTATTTTACTTCTTACTGGTGAACATATCCTTGTTTTTATTTGTTATTACAGCTGGTGAACATATCCTTTTTTTTTTTTTTTTTTGAGGTCATGTAATTGGACGACTATAGATACCGCAACATATTTTGGCCGGATAGCACAAACTGGGCACTTTATATTATTTGTGAGATATAGAGATACAGAAAATGGAAAATGATATAGGTTCTGTTTGGTTTTACATTTAAGTGTTTGGCCACCAGAACTCTTTTTGGCTTTATGGTGTATGGAGTTGTTAATTTTGTGATTTTAGAGTCTTTTAGGGGGATTAAATTGAATTGGAGTTTGAATTTGTGTCTTAGTTGAGTTGGCAAAAAAGAACAAACGTAGGGGTTTTCTTGATCTCGGTCATTTTGTTTGTATCAGGGATGCCTAGACTTGTGACTGTAATTGTCGTACTAACAGAAGCTAGTATAAATGAGAGACTGAACAAACTTTAAACTAATGAATTATATTAAGTTTTCCGTCAAGTAAATGTTGTTGATTCAGCTTATACCCTGCTCCATAAGGTATGTTTTCCAACTTCCAAGACCTAGGTTTTTTTTTTTTCTTTCTCATGATGTTGTGGTGAGCTCTTACAGAACATTAAAGTTATATGTATATTTTGGGGAAATTCCCTGAGTGCCTCATGCACGTTTTCATAAGCTTAAAATTCCCAGTTGAATGATCGCTTTGGTGAACCTCATGTTGGTTGTATCTGAGGTCTGCATTATCAATGATTCCCTGATAAAAGGTTTTATGAACACAAGGGAAGAATATCTAGAAGTGAATCAGATTGACTTAGCTTTTACATTTGTCTGGGTACACAAGGGAAGAATATCTAGAAGTGAATCAGATTGACTTAGCTTTTACATTTGTCTGGGTAGTTGAAAGAATATCAACAGACATACAGATTAGATCAAACAATCAGAAAGACAAGATTGGATCTCTGCAAACGAAGCCCTGCACTAATAGTTTATAGCAGAGATATATATATAATAATAATAATAATTAATAAAAACTCAAACAGAGGCATATCTCAGTTTATCCAAACATGTGACCACCCATTCATACCTTCATCATACCCAGATGGCTAACAAAAGAAGTTTCCAACAACATCAAAAGAATTACCAAAAGATTTCTGAGGTGATGAATACATAAGATAGCTAACTACCGAAGTTTCCAATATCATCAAAAGATCAGAGAGAGCCCAAATTTTATGAAACAACTATCAAAATATTTACATGTCATAACCACATTTTTCTCACTATTCCAAATTTCAATTACTACATTCGATTCAATACAACTACAAGTAAGACACCGTACACAACCAAAACAACTGTAAAGACTCATTATATTTGTTCAAGCTTCTCCAATCTTTTAAGAACATTCGCCAGATGAGTATCTTTTGGGGTAGGAGCATATGGCAAAGTATTCTAGTAAGTTAATTCACCACTAATCACACATAATCATCACACCAACCAGTGAAGTTGTCACATTCCTATTTTTTCTCTCGCAAATAATGGCAAATATGTATCGTTAGTTGATACATATGGCTCCATATGCAAAAAAAATAAAAAAGAAAAACAAGCAAGTATATTGCATACTTACCAGTGGTCGTGGACAAAAATAATAGTGTATACCATAATTATTTGCTGATTGCAAAACCTTGACCATACAGTTGCCCACATGGCAACAACATAAACGTTGAGGCCAATTGGAATTTGATGTAGAGGAATATCATGCCATTTATTTCAATCTAAATTAATGAAATTGAGTAATAGTTAATCTAAATAATCTTGAGAATAATAAAGCTACATGATATATCTAGAAAACAAGACTCATTTGTTTTAACATTATAAGAAGGAAAGTGCAAATGAATAAATTAATGAATTTAGTATTTCAAAAGGATACCTGTAACTACAAGTAATGCTATGATTTTAGCTGATTATGACTTGACCTCGTAGTGAACCCAAAAACCAATAAAGCTAAAACAAAAGTATTTTAACATTTTGATAAAATAGTCATGAAAGAAAATTATTTGGAACTAGGCCAAAGGTGAGCCCTGATACATATAGTCATTGGCCTTTTAAAATTTGATGCAACATATGAAAACCATGTTTTAAGATAATATCTAACCTACTTTCATATCATGACCAAAACATAAGAGTAACCAACAAGTTATGCAAGCAACATCATTATCAGATGACATTGATGGCCATATAAGAAATCTAAATATAAGTGTATGACATTGAATTTAGAGACATTGGATTTTTAGTGTATCAGGCTATCAGATGAGTTGAGTTTATTAACCATCCATTATGTCATATGATGTGGCCTCCCTTAGTAGTGCCTGGAATTTAGGGATAAGCATCAACAATTCGACTGGGTGAGGCCTACATGTGCTATCTGATATGAGTTTGGTTTCCAAACTTCTAGTATCTAGAAATTCTTTTTACTTGTATAATCTTGATCTGCTTTAATTAGCTACACCTGCACATATACGTTTCCCGATCTTCATTATGTATAAGTTGACCCAATGTTTTATGTATAATTCGATTGGGTGAGGCTTGCATGTGGTACCTGATATGAGGCTAGTTTCCAAACTTTTGGTATTTAGCAATTTATTTACTTGTATAATCTTGATCAGCTTTAATTTCCTATCCCAACACATACACTTTTCCAAATCCTCATTAAGAGTGGACTGATTGTTAAACTTTTGTGTTTATACTCATAAGGTACTGTAACAACCCGCCCCGCACCATCGAGGTATTGTCCGCTTCGGACTTCCCAGGAGAGAAATCAAAACACAGACACACCAAGCACGATGGAGACAAGAGGGAGAAGAGATGGAGAAAGGAGATGAGAGAGTGGAAAGGTTTCCAACTCACCTTTCATGCAAGAACCTCACAATAGAGCTTGATCGATGGAGGAATGCAAGAGAATTCCACGAGCAGTGCAGGAAGAAGAGAGAAAACGAGAGAGAGAGAACGAGAGGGTTGGTGAATTGGGTGAGAGCTTATATAAGCTCAAGGTATAGTCCATATTACAAAGAAGTCCAAGCTAGAATGCTAATTTCAGTTTGAGTCAAATCAAGGTCCAATCGAATCACACGACCTCGGTTGCAAATGACATAGTTACGAAAGTTAACGGGCTCAACGAAAGACACGTGTTGACATCAAGATGATGCAAAAATGACCATGTCTAAGAAAAGCTAAAATTACGAAAAAGGGCTTGGTCTACTTAATCCAGGTCAAACTCAACCCAACTACCTATCCATGACCCGTAACGAAAACAAAACCCAAACAAAACACGATTAACAACAAAAACAAGATTAACTAACCCCTAAACGAGGTCAAGCTGGGTCGGAGTGTTACATGTACTTTTTGGGACTGGGTCGTTACAGGTACCATTAGGCCTTGTAGCATAGGCCTTTTTTTTTTTAATAATTCTATTGGTAAGTTGGTATCAATGGGTCTAGGGTAAAACTCTTTTTTTTCCATGAAAGAAAAGTATCACAACTCGAGCCCAAGAAATCGGAGATTAAGTTTAAACCTAAGCAGTGACATATGTACTCTCGTGCATACACACTTAGACCCCGTCTAAATGTACACGCACAAGGAAATTTCACATGTATCAATACCATGTACGCGGAAGCTGTAAGTATCATTGCATAAAAAGAGGCATAAAAAGAGAACACGAACATAACAAGATTAACAAAAGATTTACACAAGATACAAACAGAGGAAACCCTGTCGTAACAGGAGTGAAGAAAAATTTCAATAAGCCAAGACACCAAAATGCAAAGTTTGACAAGATACACGTGATGACACCAAGATGATGCATGAATGACGAAATCGAACAAAATTGAAAATTATAAAAAAGGGCTCATGTCTATCTAATCCAGGTTAAACTCAACCTAACTACCCATCTATGACCCGAAACGAACGTAAAAAGACAAACGACAAGCATCATACTATGTCGTTGGAAAATAATAAAAAAGAACAATAATTAGTCGTTAAACGAGATTAAGCTGGGTCGAAGTATTACAAAAAGCGCAACACTAAATCAAAGAACAAACAAGATCATAAGGACTTATTTCTCTTTGTAGCAAATAAGAACAAGATCATGTTACAAATCTACAAAAATTCTCACAACCGGTAACAACAAAAAAGTAGCCAAATGAAGAAAGAGGGGTTTTGCATTACCTTTGGAAGCTGAGCGATAAAGATGAGGGGGTCCTGGGATTTTAGCCAGAGGTTGGGCAGATCGAGATTGAGATGTATTTTTAGCCAACGGCTGAGCAAGGGGAACTGGAACGTCGAACTAGGGTTCAGGAGGTCGAGCGGATTGAGCGAGAGAGGTGAGGGGGCTTCCATTTTTTGAGAGATGAACAAGAGAGATGAGGGAGTGCAATGGATAATACGGATCGAGGAGATGAAGATCCAGAGACGCTGCCGCATTTTTTCCTTTTCATTTTCCTGAGCATACAACTACGAGGCAAAGGAAACGTTTTTGTGAACAAAACCCTATTTTGCTACCCTCATATGCTTGTGGGCCCCTCCACTTGCCATCTGCCCATCCACGTTGGATCGGGACTCAAATCAAGATACTAAGTCAATCCAAGTAGACTTTTTGCTTCTTTCGAGGATAAAGTTCTTTGTTTTCAGTTTTCCTCTAAAAGACATCCAAGCACACAAATTATTTCTTAATACACCCTTTGAACCATATTAGAGAAGGACATTACATATCTTGATTTGGGAGATTACATACCAAAGAATTTACAGATTTTAAAGTAAAATTTTCTTGTTTCTCTAAAGTGCAAACAACTTCATCATAAAAATTGAGCCAAGGTTGAACTTCTAAATGGATTTTTTTTAAAAAAATCTCTGGAAGAGCATTCGATGTAGGAATTGAAAAATTCTTAACATTATTAGCAACAAAGTGCTAGACACAAACATCAACACTTACTGCCAAATTATAAATTGCATGGTTCCCATAACAATCCTTTAATCTCCCACAATTTAGCCAAAAGTCAAATCGGAATTTCATCAAATGGCCATTCCCTATCAAATATTTTATATGAGGCAAAACAATATTTTGAAGATTAAGGATCCCTTTCTAATCCCCAGAAACATCCTCTGGAATAGGAACATCCCAAAAAGATTCACCATGTATGTACTTAGCTTTTATCCAAATATTCCAGCACATTGGTTTGTTAAAAATAATATTCCACACTTGCCTCAATAGAGTTGCATTAGATGTTCCAAAGATAGAACAAATTCCAAGACGACCATGGTTTATAGGCTTGCAGATAGAATCTCATGCTATATGATTAATATAATGAGAGGAGCAACAATCATAAAAAAGATCATTGCCCAGAACAGGCAAAAAAAGGATAAAGTAGACCTAATCAGTTCTATTCTATCTGCATAAAATAAAGCCTTTGATTTCTGACTTGCCAAACATTATTGAATTTGTGCAAGGAAAGGTTAACAATCAATAAAACCCAATCTTTGGAGCAGAGGAATGTCAAAATATGTAATCGAAAAATTAGATTTTGGAATGCTTAGAATAGAAGAATTGCCTCCTGCTCTTTGTTTACACAATTTGCAAAGAAGATACTTCTCTTTGGCCAACTGACTCTCAACCTTGTAAACTGCTTGAATTGATCCAAAAAATGTTTAAGATTGGCTGCTGCATAAGTAGTCTGAAGATGATCAAATCATAAACAAACATTAGATGAGAAATATCAACTTCACCCTTTTGGAAAGGAGTTGGGTTCAAGGAAGAAGCAACATATTTAATCATCATAACAGAGAAAAATTCCATAACTATGGTATAAAGAAACGGAGACAAAAAGCATCATTGTCCTATTCCTCCTGTACCTTTGAAATAATCCTTCCACCCTACCAGTCACCAACACTGAAAAGTAAGCATCAGAAACACATGTCATAATTAGCTTAATGAAATGAGGAGGAAAATGCATACAATGAAGAGCTACCTAAAGAAAATCTCATCTAACACTGTCAAAGTTTTTATCTAGCAATACACTCTTCTTCTTGCAATTCAACATTTTCAAGACTATCATTTAAATTCTTTTGAATATCTTCTAAGTACATGTCTCAATTATTGAACAGATATAGGCTGTTGATTTTTCTTCCATTCCATAAGTTTTTGGTTTACATTTCTACGTTTCATAACGACCTTGAATAAATGAATTGGCCTAATGTCAACATTCCATGCCTTTTTCACAATTTGAAAGAATTCTAGTCTCTTAGCCCAATAATTATAATGCCTGAAAGGCACTTTAATGTGAGGTTTATTGTGTATAGAAAGTAAAATCAGAGAATGTTTCGAAATACTTGGAATAAGCACATTGCCTTTAAAAGGGTTAGAGTGCATAAAAGTTGCATTAAGTAGTACTTAATCTAATTTATAATCGATTCTTGACTCCCCAACACTAGAGTTTGACCATGTAAATTGTGGCCCATTCAATTTAAGGTCACTGAACCTAGCCTCTCAAATATAGTCACTGAAATCAACCAGCCCAATAGCCCTTGGAGTTGACCGACCTTTCTTCTCATGGGACCATCTAATAGTTTTAGAATCTCTAGCATGAACCCATGGATAAGAAATAATATTGGATTCCTAAACACTGGGTTTCCATAGATCTTGGCATTCCAAATAATTGTTGAAACCATAACAGGCAGAGAACTTAAATAATACAGTCCAATACTTCACTTCACAATGGATGAATTGAGCAACCATACTAGAGACTTGGATACTAACACTGTGAGAGTTCCAAAGAATCCAAAATCTAATTGCCTTACACCAATCAACATTTGAATGTTCCATGCATCCATCCATATGGGATAATAGAATTTTTGATATAATAATTGGATGATGGTTTAATTTTAGTCTCCAGTAAAACAACCATTGCAAGCTTCATAGAATAAATTTTATTATGAATTTCTAAATGCATGAGGGGTCTATTAAGACCTCTAACTTTCTAAATGAGAATTGACATGAAGAATGGATTTTATGAGATAATTTATCCTTAATAGCTACCCCAGTAGAAGATAACTTCTGATCACCAACCTCTTAAAGGACAAACTTTTATCTAATTGATAGATAGATGATAGTTATTTTGATTATCCTACATACTTAAATTAACCCATTCATGCTTACATGAATAAATCCTTTCCAATTTGCCTCCCCACTTTCCAAAACCAAAGTTTTAGTGGTAGCAATTACTTCATCTATTGTATTTGAGTCACATTCCATATTTTGAAGGCTTGAAAACATATTTTGACTAGGTTATACATTAGATTTTTGCTTTGGGCTTCCTGTTGGGCTTGGACGTCTACCAAATGTGTGAGAAGTAGAGTGGTATGGAATATTCTTCCCTTTGACTGCATTCCATTCCTCCTCATTATTTCTGTTTTTCTCATTATGAATTTGAGCCTGCTAGAAGTTTCCATCCTTATCATTTAGAGTATTCTTATTTTTCCCTGTTGCATTATTTTTTTGAACCTAAACATGTTTCGGTTTACTTTTTGCTATTTTTAAAGGGTAGTCTTTCTTACCTTGACTGAAAGTTTAGCATATTTGTTTGGGTTTGGTCTTCCATGTATATTCGACTTTTTTGAAGGATTGCTTGATCTTTATATTTCATGTGCAATTCTGTTGGACATTGAGCATTAATTCCCACTTCCATTCAAACCCTTACGAAGGCATACCGAGTTCCAGTAGCTGTAGCTTGATCCATGCATATAGGTCCTCCAATTATTTTAGATATTTTACCTAAAGCAAAGTTTGATCTGAAACAGAATTTGTGTTTTGGAAATGGAACCTAGACTGGAATTGTCTCAAGATTATGCCTATACAATAAGATATCTTTAGAACATCTTTTGAGAATCAATGGTTGCCCATGCACAAAACCTAGTCCCATGATCTAATACTGCTTGGCAAGCATCATAGGTTGAGAACTTAAATAGAAATAATCCCTCCATCATAGAAACAATTTCTAGATCTTGATTCTCCTTGCTTTTCTAAGGATGATTTTATTGTTAAATAAGATGGAGTAGTTCCAATAATACATCGAACTACAACCCAAGTAACCCTAGCAACAAAAGCATAGTCATCATCAAACTTAACATAGAAGGCATGATCATATGAAGGTTGCATCTTTTGTGGGGGTGTGGATTTTTCTTGAAAAGAAGAACCTTCATACGATTTTTCTTGAAAAGAAGAACCTTCATACTCAAGAAACAATGGCATGAGTTTCCTCATCAGAAAGTAGACACTGTAACTCCTTTTCCTTCCTATGAATGATATTAGATTTAGTAGTTAAGGAAGAAGACCTATCCAATATAGAAAGAGGTAATCGAATTTTATGAGGGAGCCCTTTTATCTGGTCTAGATAGTTTTGCTTCAAGTATAAACTCTCGTGAAAGTGCAGCAGGTAAGGCATCTTCGTGTTTCTTCTTTAGAACCGATTGGATAATGGAAACTTTGATTTCATGGTCCTCTACATATCTAATCAACATCACTTGAATGGAATCCTTAAGAAGTTGAAAATTTCAAAGAGGGATGAGCCGCAGATGGAGGTGGGGACAAGGTCTCTCAAGTTTCACCTTCGTTTATAATTGAGATTGGCAAGAATGAAACTAAGAAAAGTGATGCTTTAAAAACGTATCATGAATTTCATATGCGACATTTTAGGTTAAAAATTGCACTTGAAGTAGCAAGAGGTATGTCCGTAGTTTGGCTGCTCAAATTGGGTCCAAGGAAGTAAGTGAAATTCATGAGTTGTATGAGTAAAAGAAGACATAATTGTTTGACACTTGTTATAGTTTTTTGAACACCTTGGCTATCATTTATATGCATCAATGAATGTCTCCTTTTTTTACTAATTTTAACTAATAAAGACATTTAAAGCTTAAGTATAGAAAACTTGAATTCGTGTGAAGAAGACCTCTTAAATATATTCAGGGAAGCAACCTGATATGAAGAAGACTTGAACTCCCTGTTAATAGAGATTTTATATTCAACTGCATTTCATGAGTCCTTATGAGAGATTTTAAGTCTTTAAAGCTGCTAATTTAGTACTAATGGGAATGTGAATGTTGGATTTGGAAATGTAATTACTTTTTCTCTTTATAAATGGTGCATTGCTTTTAAAAATGACTTAATCTTGGATATGACTTAATCTTTCATTAAAGCATTAATAATAAAACCATAATCTTGGAATGGGTAATTCATTTTCAATTTGGAAAAAACTCTCAAAACCATGAAAACCCACAAATTCATCGACGTCCACAAATAATTTGTTGATGTGGACAAAAAACTATTACAAGTAACTAACCTTAAATCAGTTTAACATTGTCGATTCATCGACATTAACAAATAATTTGTTGATATCGACAAAAATTGTTACAAATAACTAACCTTAAATCAGCTTAACTATGCAGATTCATCGATATAGACAAATTATTTGTTTTGATCAACAAATAATTTGTCGATGTCAACAAAAACAATTGCAAATAACTATCACAAAAGGCTTCCTAACAGTGCAAACTCACCGACGTCAACAAATTAGTTATTGACATCAACAAATAATTTATCAATGTCAACAAAAAATGTTACAAGGAAACCTTGTTTTTGTTTTTCCAAAGGACTTATGCAATCCATGACAATCGGTTATTGTAAAATCAATTGTATCTCAAAGGCATGCTATACCTTTAACAAGTATGTCATCAATATTCCTATTTTTCTTTTTGTAAAAGATTAATACCCTTTGGTGGAAAGAGGAAAAACCCATAATTAATATCCCTTGGTGGAAAGAGGAAAGACTCATAATCTCCTAGAAATACAAGTTGACTAAAAATAACAATTATTGATCTATTTCATAAGTAAAATAGAATATATCATCTTAAAAATCTCAAGTAAAGATTCAAATACACCCCATCCAGTCCAATCTATTAAAGACCCTCAAAACAGAAACCAAGCACTGTGACATCAACATTTCAAACAAAGACAACATCTCAACTTATGTGATTGCCGTAGATGATAGCATAGCTCATTGTATTTTCATCATTAAACATTTGAGGAGTATAATCAACAATCTTTGGGGTTGCATGTATCTGTTGTCTAGATTCAAAAGAATGCCTCCTATTTCTTATATCTCTGGCATTTCCACTCTAGAGCATTGCTGAGTTCATTCTATAGCATAGCAATGTAGGGATACACAATAGGAGACCTATTGTGTCTCTTCTTGGGTTGCATGTGTTTGTTGTTTGGATTCATATTTTACCTATTTTGTAAGTGCCTTATGCTGCTCTACATCTATATTGACTTTGTAGACATTTGGATCAAACAAAATGAAGAACCATTATCAATTTTGTAATGATATCCAAAAGTAAAATGAGCAAATAGTCAATTTCTCACAGTAACTTTTCTCTCCAATCTCTATATTCTTTGTTTTGGGGTACTACAACTTTTACCACATTTGATCCTGATGGATGTGCAAACATGTAATTTGGCTTGCTATGATTATAGGTCCATGCTTACAATTTACATGCACTGTAAATAGAGAGTTTGGGGTTAATGCCTTTTTTTTTTCATTGAGTCTATAGGAAATGAGAACTCCATCTATTTCAAAGCTATACCAGTCCTGACAGTCTACTCAATGGATGGCCTAATTGTTGGGATTTTATTGAGATGTATCAACAGTTGAATACCTCTGGTTGCAATCATTATAGTTGGAAACAACATTGATAGTGAATGGATTTTTGTATGATTGGGTAATTTATGGGTTGGACAAAACTTTAGATCCATTAAGTTATGTTTTATATTTCTTTTAGTATGGATTTTGGTATAAATCACTAGATGCACTGAAGTAAATAAACCAAAGAAAGAGCGACAAATTGAAGTGTTTTGAAGTGTTGTTTTTAAGATAATATGGATTAAAAAAAAGTCATATCTCACAAACAGAGCATTGGATATAGGTAAGCTACCTACTGTTAGAAAGTTCATTTCGAGAAGATATCTATAAAGCCCAAGATTACATTAATCGGTTAAAATGACAAAGTTATAGCCTCGAAAAGTTTGCAGAAATTTGTGCTCAAGTTCAGAAAAAGTACCTGGACTGAATAAGTACCCAATCGATCAATCGGGTAAGGTACTCGATCGGTTAGACGACAGAAATTTCCCCACCGACTTTGCTGGATTTTGTTTCTTTTTTGAAGTGAGAGTTTCCTGTTTGAGCCAATTAATGTTCTACACGGAATACTATTAAGAGGCATGAAATTAGGCTTATTTAAAGGGGTTGTCTCTCAACCCTAAGCAATCAATCTCCTTATTCTGAGCAGAGATTACTCATTGGAGATTTTCCTTCTCTAGAGCATTCATTAGAGAGAAAAGTGCTGAAGTGTTGTTCTAGAGATTATAGTCTTCTACATCTCTTTGTGGAAGATTATTTGAAGAGTCAAGCATAACAACTAGAAGGCGTTTAGTTGATTTGGATCTATTGCAGTAAGCGACGGGTGGCCATGACAGTTTATATCTGTGCAAGAAGAAGTATAGTCTTTAGGTTACACGAGAATCTAATAAAGTTATCAATATATGTTCTTGTATTACGAGACTCATAGTGTTTAATTATTGATCCAGTTAGGACTCGTGGTTTTTTCTCAGTTTCGGCTTTCACATAGAAATTGTGTCTTCTTGTGGTGGTGGTTGCTTGTTTGCTTTATTTTATTTCCGTTGTATATTGTGTATTTGTCTGCAAATCTAGAAAATCACATACTTTGGAGCACCTCCAAATCTTTTAATTGGCATCAGAAGGGTTGTACAAAGTTATTGTGAGATCTCTTTGTGATTTCTAGAATGGCACTAAAGGTAATGATCATAGTGCTTCTACTTCTAAGACTAAAGGTAAAAATCTTTTTGTTAAAAGTTTTACTTTAAATTCAATGGCACCTAGGAGACATGCTGCACGCACAAATAATGGAAGTACTTCAAAGAAGAATAATGTGTTATTTTCTGCCCGCACATCCACTTGTCATCATTGTGAAATTAAATGACACATTCGTCCACATTGCAATAAGTTAAAAGGTTTATCTAAAAATAAACAATAGTAGAAGAAGTTTTCTCCACCCAAGACTACCGCAATTTGGGTCGGGAAGTCTAAAATTGTCCACAAAAGTTGCTCACACTATGTTGAAAACTCAAATTATACAAATGTGGGTGGTTACATGCAAAAAATCCTGATAAAGAGGATCGAGCTCCCAACCCCAATATTGTTACTAAAAGCATGTATGACTCTGTCTCATAAAAGAATGATTTTAGAGACAACTTATATTCTCCAATTGTTTTATTAATGTATCTATCATAATTGAGAATAGACAAAATAACAGTTAGTCGATACTAGATTATTGGTAACAATGTAAACAAAAATAGTGTTTTTTTTTTTTTTGAGGCTTGAGCCCTACCCTAGCCCTAGAGGGCAAGGGCCTAAGTAGTGCAAGCCCTCCAAGGGGCATTAACTCGCCTAGGTCCGAACCTTCATATATTAATGGTAAGGTTAGGATAACCCTGAGCCCTTCCCAGCCTGGCCCGACCTTTGACAGCCCTACCTACAATCCTTATGAGGTAGAGTCTTAGAGCATCTCCAACGGAATGGTCAAATGGCCACATAGGCAATCAACAGTTACATTTGATAATTGTGTGAAGCTCCAAGGGCTATGCCAAAGCTGACATGGCATTTGATATAGCCCTTGCTATGCCAAATTTGGCAGCTCAAAAAGGCAACTGTCAAATATTTCTTTTTAATATTTTATTGTTAGGCAATTCAAATTTAGAAATACTAATAACACTTAGAAGTGTTTTAATATGAGGTTAAAAGGAAAAAAATAATAAAAATATGTATTTTGACATCTTTCTTGGATTTATCCAAATTGAAGGTGTTAAATTACAAATGATAAATTTATCACCTAAGCCTTTAAACTCCAAATGCCATCTCCAAATTCAGGTGCTATTGCAGATGCTCTCAGGTTACTACGTCTTAAAAAACCGAAGCTTTTTGTTTTTCTCTCTTTCTTAAAAGGCGTGTTACACTCATGAAATATGCTAGGTAGTAGGTTCTCATCAACAGAGTAGAGATTGCAATAAGGGGTCGTTTGTTTTGGTTGATGACATAGGTAAATGAACCACATGTGTAATGGTTACACACCATCACATTTATTTTCACTCATTTACGCATGAAATGTGTAAAGTAAATATAAAAATGGTATGAAAATGGCTTGAAAATCAGGTAAGAATTTTCACACCTCAATAGGTGTGAAAACATTACCCATGTCACTGTTACCACGCAGGTGAACAGTAACATCATATGGTAGTCCGCCTTTTTGCATTTTTTTAATTTTGTGGGCCCAAAATAGCAATCTGAACCGTTCAAACTCTTCTAAAGGTCAAAAACGGCTCAGAGACTAATTTTCAGCCATTGGATCATCATACAACTTGAGATATGATCAAAAGAGTTGAGAACATTGGATGTGTCGAACCCGTGATTGAACCCAGTCCGCCTTTCTTTATTTTTTGACTCATGTGGGACCCCTAATGTAAATCAAAACTGTTGAAACTCTTGTGAAAACTGAAAACGGCCATGAGACCAATTTTCAGCCGTTGGATCATCATACAACTTGAGATATGATCAAAACAGTTGAGACCGTTGGACGTGATTGAACCTGTATCGAACCCAGTCTGCCTTTCTTTATTTTTTGACTCCTGTGGGCCCCCTAATATAAATCAGAACCGTTGAAACTCTTGTGAAGACTAAAAACAGCTTTGAGACCAATTTTCAACCGTTGGATCATAATATAGTTTTAAATATTTACAAAAATATCTAACAATAAAAAACTAAAATTCTTAATTTTATGGGCCCCATCTTGATGATTTGAACCGTCTAAACTCTCTAGAATGCCTTTTTTGGCTAAGAGATGTAGTTATTTTCTACATATTTTTTAAGATATTTGTGATAAATCATAAAAAGCGGCAAAAATATTATGATAAGCGATGAACTATTGAATTACTTTTAATTTATATATAAAGATGTGTGAAAATGACAAATGATTGAATTTATTTTATATGTGAGTCAATTGCATATTACCAATGTAAAGTATTTTTATATGATATATGAAATGATCAAACGACTCTTAAAGAATGGTGGGAATTCTGCCGACACAATTTTCAAAACCAAAAGTTGAAAAAAAGAAAGCAGGGAACAGCTGTAAGGATTTGCTTTTGACCATTCTGGCAGAAATATACATTGCACTCCACGTCTCCACCAAATTTATTCGCTCTGCTTTAGACCATTCCGGCCGAAGTATACATTGAACTCCACGTCCCCACCAAATTTATTCGCTTGTCCCTACTCCGTAGGACAATAGGACAGTCTTCATTTACAATTTATTTAATTAATCTTTTTTAAATTACACCCAATAAGTAATTTTCTTGTTTCACATGAAGAGTTACTTTTACTAGCAAATCACATTCATGCCGAATAAAATGCAAAAAGACTGAATATATTTTTAAATATTATTCATCATATTCTCAATGATATGTTGAAATAAACTCTAATTTATGTGAAATTTGGCTACACTTGCAAAGAGATGAGCCTTTATTTTTGAGATTTTTACGAAATAGCTGCCTTTGTGAGGTAAAATTTTATATAATTTTCAAATCGGAGTTCGTACAACAAATGTTTAATATTAAATAAATTTTAAAATATTATAGAGTGCAACATGGACGAAACATATTTAAAATATACACAATATGTGCAATATTAAGTGGTCCTATGATATCACATCAATAGTTGTCAAAAAATATTTCAGCGGTTGAAGGGTGATGAAGGAACTCGTTTTTATCTCTCTCCAAGGTTTAATTTTGGGCAACAAATTTACTCATATGAGAACGTGTAACCTCATAAAATGTCATTTTTATCTCTCTCAAAGGTTCAATTTTGGGCACTCAAATTTACTCATATGAGAATGCGTAACCTCATCAAAAGTCTTCTGCTCCTCACCAAGGGCTTGCCCAACCTCAAACAAAAAAAAAAAAAAAAAAAAAACAGATGAGGGGCGACCCCCTCATCTGTTTTTTTTTTTTTTTTTTTTTTGGTAGGGACTTGTCTTAAAAAGCCTTTTTTTTGTTATTAACCATTGATATTGTAGTAAGAACTAAGAAGTGAGTTCCTTTTGCTGCTCCTTTCAAAATTCCTACTACATTATCCAGTACGAGCCCTAAGAGCAGCAGTGATGCCACGACGCTTAACGTCAGCCCTCATTTACATCTTCACTCCATCTTGACGATGCGCTACCCCTGATGTCATCGGGGATGTTAACTTAATATTCACGCTGGTTGGTAATTGGTATAGTTTGGACTACATAAATCAATTTGGGGACAGTACATCCATCGCTTCATTTCACAGCAGCCCTTTTTCTCGCCAACCTGAGAGAAGGAGAAATGGCAGGATATGCTGCTCTCTCTCTCTCTGCTCTGCTCCGAGCGTTGCTGAGCAACTTGAGCTCCAATATCCTGAATGAGTGCTGGCTGCTGTGCGGCATTGAGAAGGAGAAACGTAAGCTGGAGAGCAATCTCTCGGCAATTGCAGCCGTGCTCCAAGACGCAGAGAGGCGACAAGTGAACGAGATGGCTGTGAAAGATTGGCTCCAAAAGCTGAAAGCCGCTGCCTACGATGCAGAGGATTTAGTTGATGAGTTTCGCATCGAAGCTCTGCGGCGAAAGGTTGAGAATCAAGCCGGCATGCGAGAAAAGGTACGCCACCTGTTTTCCCCACTTGTCTTTTATTGCAAGATGGCACATAAGATGCAGAAGCTGAGGGAGAATTTCGAGGCCATTACCGAAGAGAGGGATTGTTTCCATTTCAAGGTGGAAGCTGTACCTGAAAGCCAGCCTCTGACTTCAGGAGCAAGAGAAACTACCTCTGCAATTGAACCGGCTGAGGTTTATGGAAGGGACACTGAGAAAGCAAATCTAGTACATCTGTTGATCAAATCAGAAGATGAAGAGGACCTCTCTCTCTCAGTCATTCCCATAGTCGGCATGGGGGGATTGGGTAAAACCACATTGGCTCAATTGGTATATAATGATCAACGTGTGGTGGCTCATTTTAAGTTGAGGATGTGGGTCTATGTCTCTCCGAGTTTTGATGTGGGAAAGCTTCTCAGAGAAATTCTAGGATCTGCAACCGAGAAGAAAGCTGAGCCATTGAGTATGGATATATTACAGAATCAACTTCGAGAAGAGCTGAGTGGCAAGAGGTATTTGCTTGTTTTAGATGATGTCTGGAATGACAGCCCTAATGAATGGTTCAGGTTAAAAGCATTGTTGATGACATGTGGTGCAAATGGAAGCAAAATATTAGTAACCACTCGACATGATGGAGCTGCGAAAATCATGGAGACTGTTCCAAGACTTCGTTTGGGAATACTATCGAACGAGGATTCTTGGGATTTGTTCAGGAAACTGGTAAACCCACCTCCACTGTGTGAAGCAATTGGAAAGGAAATGGTAGAAAAGTGTGGTGGTCTTCCTCTGGCAATCAAAACTTTAGGAGGCTTGATGTCTTTTAAAACAACTGAAGATGAGTGGAAGTCTGTGAGAGACAGTCAATTTTGGAATCACCAAGATGATGGTGGAGAAATTCTGCCCACATTACGATTGAGCTATGATCATTTGCGATCATCTCTGAAGCAGTGCTTTGCTTACTGTGCAGTATTTCCCCAAGGGCATGTACTTGTTAAACACAAACTAATCAAGCAGTGGATAGCCCTAGGCTTCATCCTTTCTGATGAAGAAGATGAACTCTTGGAAGAAAAAGCCGAAAGTTATTTCAATGAATTGTTGCAGAGGTCCTTATTTCAGGATTATATGGAACCTGATGTCAATTATGTCGAGGAATATTACAAGATGCATGATCTTATACACGATCTTGCTAGATTTGTTGGAGGAAAAGAATGCTTTATTGTGAAAGCATCCATGGATACTGTTCCCAGAGAAACCCGCCACTTAACAGTGCAAGATGATAAATGGGCAAGAGAACCAAAGAATTGGAGGGCACTAAAGAAATGTAAGAAATTGCGTTCAATGTTCACTCTTCAGTTTTGTTATGCTGATATTAATGCTTGCCTTAGTTTGGCGTGCCTAAGGGTGTTGGATTTAAGTGGCACAAATATTGTCTACTTGCCAAATTCAATAGAAAAGTTGAAACATCTTAGGTACCTTGATGTCTCAGATACATCTGTTAGAAAACTACCAGAGACCATATGCAACTTACATGGCTTGCAAACATTGAGAATCGTCGACTGTAAAGTAAGGATGCTACCAAGGAACATGAAAAGAATGATTAGCCTCAGACATATTGAATTGGATCAATATATGTATCATTCTCTGCTACCAAAAGGGATTGGAGAGTTAACTTGTCTTAGAACGTTGTCTACTTTTGTTGTTGGTGGAGAGAGTGGACCTGGAATAGAAGAGTTGAAGGGTTTAAATCGGCTGTGGGGGACTTTTTGTATTAGAGGGCTTAATCATGTGAGAAATGGTAAATGTGCTCATGAAGCAAATTTAAAGGCTAAGGAATACCTCCATTCTCTGAAGTTATTGTGGTTCTCGGATGATGGTACAATAGCCAACTCAGGAGGAAATTCTGAGGAAGTGATTGAGAAGCTCGAACCCCACTCAAGACTACAGAAGCTAGCTGTTGTGAAATACATGGGTTTGGGATTCCCAAATTGGATGAAGATGCTTACAAATCTAACTGATGTAGAACTGCGGCTTTGCAATAGCTGTGAACACCTGCCACCGCTTTGGAAGCTACCTTTCCTTGAATCGCTTAGGCTTGAGATGATGGGTGCTGTAAAATACATTATTGAATTCGATGGGAGCGACAATAGCAAAGATATATTTCCATCTTTAAAACATCTTGCACTCAGAGAGATGCCCAATTTGGAGGGATGGTCATCACAACAAGAGGATGGTGATGGTGATGGTGATGAGCAGGGAAGAGAAAGAGATGAGCCAGTGATCTTTCAAGGCCTCCGTACTTTGAAACTCTTTGATTGTCCAAAACTAATGTCTATTCCATGGCTTCATCATGTCTCGAGTCTTACATGTCTCAATACTTGCAGAGTGGGTTGTGAAATGATACAGATACCCACATCCCAATCACTAACGGAAGTCACACTCTCTGATATGCCCAATTTCGAAAGATGGTCATTGCAAGAAGCCGATGATGATGACAACCAAATGATCTTCCCTTCTCTTCGTAATTTAAGAATCGATACATGCCCAAAACTAATTTTCTTGCCTCCGCTTCTTCTTCCAGCTCTTGAAGAGTTAGAGATGAAAGGAGTGAGTTGTGACAAGATAGAGTTTTCCACATCCCATTTGCTACAAAGAGTCTACCTTGTTGACATGCCCAGTTTGGAGAGATTGTCACTGCAAGAATCAAATGATAACAAGCGAGTGGAATACCTTTCCTTTGTTAAATTGTGTGTCCATAAATGCCCAAGGATGGCTCACTTGCCACACCTTCTTCCGTCGGCTATAAGTTTAGCTATCTTTGCAAGCAATGAAATGTTATTAACGTCTGTGGCCAACTACATGTCACTAGCCAAATTCTCTATTAGACAGTTTCCGGAAGTAAGGTATTTGCCAGAAGAATTAGGGCCAAATCATACCAGCCTACACACCTTGAAAATAAAAGATTGCCCAAAATTAGTTTCTTTATTAAATCAGCTGGAGAATCTCATTGCTCTAAAAAAATTGATTATTGAAGGTTGTAAAGATCTGGTGCTATCATTGACGGATGGATTGCAGCAGCAACAACAACGATCTCCTCCTCTAAACTCTCTCGAGGTGTTGAAAATAAAAAACTCGTGTGAGAAACAAACCTCACTTCCAGGAGAAGGGATTGTGTTGACCTCTCTCAGGGACTTGGCCATCAATTCCTGTGGAAATTTAGAGTCTGTATCAGCTGATATGCTTGAAAATCTCACCTCACTTGAAATTGTGGGCTGTCCAAAGCTGTGGTCTTCTCTAGTTTCATTGGAAAATCTCAAATCAATTGAGTCATTGAAAATTTCTGGGTGTCCGGATATTACAAGTTTGCTAGGGTCCATGGAAAACCTCACATCACTCATTCGGTTACAGATTGAAAATTGCCCTGGTGAGAGGCCTTTGCCAGAGTCCATGAAAAACCTCAAGTCACTCACTAAATTAGTGATTACAAGTTTCCCTGGTATAAGGTCTTTGCCAGAGTCGATGGGAGACCTAACAATGCTTACACAATTATCGATTTGGGGTTGCCCAAAAATAACGACTTTGCCAAAGGGTTTGCAGCGCCTCAAAAATCTTCGTTTCTTGCAGATAAGTGAATGCCCTGTTTTAGAAGAAAAACTGCAATTACGTAAGGGCCCAGACTGGCATAAGGTAGTGCATGTTCCAGACATCCGGATTGGCAGCCTAAATGCAAGAGGATAGGGTGCCACAAATACAACAGCGAGCTCCTTTTGCCCTCCTGCTACTCATTCAATGTCTTCTTCTTCTCTTGAACAAGTAACATGCGCATGAGGGCAATCAGGTAAGTGAATCTTGTTCTTGATCACCATCATCGTCATTTTCATTTGATAGGCACCTTCTCCACGTTCTCTCTTGTTCATCCTCATCTTTAGCTGTGTTTTCTTTTTCATTTTCATTTTTAAATGTTTTTGAAACCTTTATATGGCACACATCACATATGGGCCTAGGTGAAGTTGCTGGATGGCTGGTGACTGATGGTGCTACTTGCATTAGAGGCATACTCTTTACTCGACCTCCCCCTTTATTATCTTGAGTTTGTGGATGCCTACAACTTGTCATGCTTACTAAAACTTTTGTGTATTTATATCGTTCAGTTCGTTATTTTTGGTCTCCTTAGACTGGTATAAGATGTTTTCAGCCAATCATCTTTCTGTAAATTGCAACAAGTTTTGCATAAATTTTTATTTTATTTTTCAAGCATATTCAGCTACAAAAAAATTCTTATTTATAGTAAGGTGTATTTCCTTGTAGATTGAGTGTTCCAATGTAATGTAAGTGCTTAATCATAACCATGCATCATTATTTTATTTTTCATTTTTTTAATGTTTGTAAACTAAACTATTAGAAATTTCAAATAAATGTAGTTTTTGTAGAGAAAATAATAAATAATTCATCAACGATGTTCCTCATGGAACCAATCGTTTTTAATGTGATTAATCATTGAAGACAGACCTTATAAGTATAACTCTGCACACTCTGGTCAATGCCTTTGTCACTTTTGACCAGGCTCTACTAGATGATGATGATCAAGGGAGACAAGGAGACAGATGACTTGAGAATGTCTATTAAATGGGGCCTCATTATCAATCTAATCAAATGATCTTAGCTCTTGAAATAATTCTAAGATCAGTTATGTATAGATTACAGTTGATTTTCAACTAATGTTGGTCCAAGGGAACTAGGTGTCTGTGAAGTGATTGAATTGGATAGGTGGGCTATATATGTGTAAACGGTAAAAACGAAAAAGAAAAATTGATGCTAGTAAAATGGGTTTCGTTCTGGAAAATTTGCCAATTATTAAAGTTTATTTGTTTGTTTGTTTGTTTTTTACAACCCGAGGGGGCTGGGCCCTTAATTGACCCAACTTAAATGGGAGTGAACCCGGCACAGTCTAGGGAGAAGACCACCTACACAAACAAGGAAGAGGCTTGCTTGCACATTCAAGCGAGAGGACAAAGCGACTGAATTGTAGGCAATTTTGGTTTTTTTTTTTTCTTTTGGCCTTCTAAGTGTGTCTTTGATCAATAATCAATTGATTGATGTGGCCGTTGATTGTAGTGTCACAATTGGAACATGTAAGTATCGGCTTAAGTCGTTTTGGTGGAGCAAACCGAGTTACATGGCTTGCTGAAGTATTTTATAAGGAGTAAAATTATATTTTGAAATTTCTCATGGACCATTTTTCTTTATTTGTCATTTATGCCCTTTTAATTCAATTTTATTATGGGAAAAATTGCAAAAAAAGCCTGATGATTCTTCTCTTTGCAGGTGCTGATTGTTGTAGTGTGATAAATGGGTAGGCTTATTTGCAACTATTCATTGGTGTGAGCAATTCAACTTCCTTCATGGTGTTCTCTTTGCTAGGGTTTGATCCGCAAGTTCTCTCCTTGCTTGAGAAGGTGCCTTTCCCCGTATGAGCAAGCATTATCTTCCCTTTTGGCGTCTCTCATTTGTCCCATTCCCCTTGGCTGGGGTCTCTCATTGAAAAATTCTCCAAGGTGTTGTCCGAACTTATGGTTGTATTTTATGAGTGGTTTTCTTTGGCCTTGTTTGATCTATGACTGTTGTGGTTGTATTGTGTGGATCTTGGTTGTGATCTTTGTTTTGTTATTATTCACTTGTTAGAAACTTATGACCATGGATGTAATTCCCATGATTTGAGTATCTCCAAGTAGGCCCGTGATTTAGTTATGGTTGGCGCTAATGAGACGACATGTTTGTGGAAAATTCATATCTTAAGAAATCTACCATGGGTAACCCGTAGTGATTTGGTATTTTGATGATCAGATCATGCATATTGGACTTTAAGTTGGCTTTCCAAAACCAATAAAAAGCTCTTCTTTTGTATGGAGGGTATTCCTTACCCGTTTTGAGAGAAGTTAATATATTCTGACCTTATCATCATCATCGTCAAAGCCTTATCCCAACCATGTTGTGGTCAGCTACATGAATTCTGTTTCTTCATTCCGTTCTATTTTGAGCCAAATTCTTCGATAAGTTGAACTTCTTCAAATCTGAATAAATAACCTTCATCAATGTTTTTTTCGGCCTACCCTACCTCTTGATGAGCCATCCACCTGTATAACTAAACTTTTTTTCACTGGTGCTATTACTGGCCTACGCTCAACATGCCCAAACCATCTTAAATGAGTTTTTTTGATATTATTCCCTATTGGTGCTACCCATAAATACTTTCGAAAGTGCTCATTTCAAATTTTATCTTTTCTAGTTTTACCAAACATCTACATAAGCATTCTCATTTCTGCTACATCTATCTTATGAATATGCATCTTCTTAATTGACCAACATTCTGCTCCATATGTCATAGCTGGCCTAACCACTGTCCTGTAAAATTTGCCCTTCAATTTTGTTGGTGTTTGTCTGTCACAAAGCACTTCAAAAGCTAATCTCCACTTCAGCCATCCAACTTTTATTCTATGGTCCACATCTTCGTCAATCTCCTCATCCTTACTAAACATTGAGCCTAGGTATAAAAAAGAATCTCTACGTGGTATCTCTTGGATTTTAATTTTGACAGTGGTTTCAACACTTTGTATGTGTCCACTTAAGTTGCAATCCATATATTATGTCTTTATACGACTTATTTTAAAGTCTTTAAATTCTAATATTATTCGTCATCTCTCAAGTTTTATATTTATACCATCTCTTGATTCATTCACCAATAATATATTGAGAAAACAAAAGCCGTCTCTACTTTTCTGGGAGTGGGAGTGTGTGCATTTCTGTATGTTCTCGTGTTGAGCACATATGCAAACAACCCTTTCAAATGTGAGGGCTGTCTTTAATATAGGAATGCAGGTAGGTACTCGACTACTTCAGCCTTTTTCAGTCATTGTTATTTTTCATAATATGGTCTCATTATGGCATTAAATTGCGATGTTGATGTGATAACTGTTTTCATTGCTGCTGCTGCTGCTGCTGTGGGGAATGAGTGGACCTATATAGAGTTTTCTCCACCAGTGTCTTTTGGACTGCTTCTCCATTTCCGAACAGCTCCAAGACTGCAAATTTAGGCCACAACTTAGGCAACGTGCAAGTCATTTAGGCCACAGTATCAAAATCTTGTGGATGCAGTGGTGGTTATCTGTCGCCTGGTATTGGGGGCTAGCCTTGCCATCCCTTCTCTCCACACAAACATGTTGCCACCAATGTAATTTAATCAGACTCCAAATTAGATCTGATGAATTCCTTGATGGATGCAGGATGCCCTCAAATATTGTGAAACATTTTGCATGTTCTATATGTGCTTAATCTGATGGGAAGACCATCTACTACTGGGCCGAAATTTTGGATGCACCCATATAAGAAGGGCTTTTTATCGTGACATACAGATTTTTAGTAGATAGATCCACTAATGACCTCATAAATTTTTCGTGAGTTGCCCCAAGGGATGTGAAGTCTGTAGGGTAGGGGTCGGCTCCAGATTCATCTGTTGTCAAAAGAATGACAGAAGCCTTAATTTCCTTTATCTATTTGTTACCACAGAAGAGCTGATTTACATATTTCTAAAAGAATTGGATTCTTCGGGGCACACACAAAAGGGAAAAAGAAAAATAAAAAAAGGAATTGGATTCGGGTTTGAATAGAGCGCAAGATTCAATTCTGCCCAAATCCAATGTTAGTGTTTCAATGCTTGCTCCCTGTCATTTAATGGAATATGGCTTATGGCTTATGCCTGATGGCGCTGCCAGATTACGCAGTAGCTTGAAAGCATCTTCTTTATCTCATCTCATTAAAGCAAAGGCATCTGCTTCGCTCAATCCAATTATTCGTTTCTGCCTCTTTTTTCTTTTGCTTCAATGGTCCAAAAGGAATAGCTGCGAAACATCTACTCACTCTCTCATTCATAGTTTGAAAACTGTCCAAAGTAGTCTCTTTTTTACGAAAGACCCGTGTCAAAAAACAGGAGAGACTCAGCCAAGTCATCTCATTTAATTTAGTTGTTTGCATTTGGGACTATTTAATAGGCGGATTGGATTTTAAACAAATAAGATTTATTTATAAATAATTATACGTGAGATTTGGAGTCAACAATTTAAAAATGCTGTCAGGAATATAATTTGAAACTTATATTTAATCTTTTACAGTTGAAATTTCGACTAACAAATTATGTACTGTGCAATATCTTTTCTTTGATTTTCCTTATTGTAGTACTTTTCAGTCATATATAAATTGATTAACTCGAATTGATTATCATGAATGCACCAAAATATATGTATATTTATTTTTTAAATAATGGATGATGTTTAAATATTTTTGAATTATTAAAAAAAACTTGACTCTCTCGAGTCTCCACATTGAATCTTTTCGGGTCTTTTTTTTTCCTGCATTTGACGAGTCAAGTTTGAGTCATGAATTTTTCAACCTTGCTCTAACTAGGCTGGGGGTGATACTATCAAGCCTAAACCCATTCATACCAACTTATTATTGTTATCCAAAGATGCATATATAAATGACATCCTCTTTTAAATCATATCCGATGTAGGGTTCTAGTTGTGGAGCTTGAAAGGTTCTTTATCATTTTGAAAGTTTCCAACATTCCTTCGTAATTTTTAAAATCTCTTAACAACTAAGGTGCTTGCACCGCTCAACAATGGGTGTGTTAGAAAGACAGCATCTGCTTTTATAGTATGCAAGAATCAATAATGGAAAATTGACTTGACTAAACTCGGACAATGCAAAAAAAAAAAAAAAAAGACTTATGAGTCAATGCCACTCAAGAGAGTCATAATTTTTTAAAATAAATTTAAAAATATTTAAAATTGAATCCATTACTTATAAAATATAAATTTACAATTGCAAATATGCATTCATGATAATCAATTCAAGCTAATAAATTTATTTATGCAAGAAAAGTACTAAAATAAGGAAAGTAGAAAAAAAATTGTATAGTACAAAATTTATTAACCCAAATATGGAATGTAAAAAAAAAAGAAATATAAGTTCCATATCACATTCTTGTCATCATTTTGAAATTGTAATTTCAAACCTCGTGCATAACTACTTATGAGAACTAAACATTAATTGTTCAAAATTAGATCTATCTATTCAAATAGTTAAGAATTCAAACAACTTTCCTCGTATTAAGATGAGATTACACGACCAAGTTTTCCTTGTATTTGACTTAGTCATTCGCTAAAATTAGAGAGTTAAAGAGTCAAAACTCAAAGAAATTTTCTAACAATGACCGTACCCTAGATAGCAGACAGTATTCAACTGGGCATCATGCTTGTGCTTCTAAGAGGCGGGGAGCACTCATGAGTATCACGTGATGGAAGCGCCTGTGCATGGAATATAATTCCACAGACAAAATTTACTTTATTTACTTTTATCCCGGCAATGGTATCAAAATTTGGGGATTTTGGACCCAAAGGAGGTTACTTGTCACCTGGTATTGGGGGCAGCCTGCCATCCTTTTACTGGACAAATGTTTCCTAATGTCGAAATGTCCCTGGAAAGTCTTTAAATATATGACACCGATGTAATGTATCATAGACACTTTTTCTACTGAGGTTCCTCTAAGGTTCCTCAATGTATACAACTACGGTTATAGACATGTTTTCTTCTGAGGTTCCTCAGAGGTTCCTCAATGGATACAACTACGGTTTGAAAAAGATCCATCAAAAATACCATTTCCCTAAAGCCGAGTCTAAGGTTTGAGGAAGATCCAATATGTGACTAGGTATCTTTCTTGTAAATAAATTAGTTTATAGTTTATATCTAGAAAGGCATGAAATCTAATGTATGCATAAACCATGTAACTTGTAGTCAGTTTTAGATTGAAAGAGCACCTTTTGGTCAAACCTACTAACTGATTTGTTTAAGAGAGCTTCTAAATAAACATAAAAATAGTCTCTTTCCACTCGCCCATTAAAAAAAAACCCGTAAAATGATCCAAATGCCCCACCTCTTCTCTTTCCACGTCCCTCTCCTCTTTCCTCCCCTTGCCCACCTCCCCCTCTCGGGGATATGATAGGCCGCTCTGGCAAAGGGGGACTACACCTCTCCCTCTTCCTCTTCCTCTTCCTCTTCCTCCCCTCCCTCTCCCTCTTCCTTTCTATCCCTCTCCCTCTCTTTCTTCCTCTTCTTCTTCTCTATACCCTATCTCTCTCCCCCACAACTTCCCTCTTTTTCTCTCTCCCTCCCACCCATTCCCTCTCTCTCTTAGTCGACAACGACCTACGATCGCCATCAACTGAGAGGGTGTAAGGATTTATGTAATTGGCTAATTATGTGTTGGACAAAACTTGAGTCAATGAAATTGTATTTTACATTTCTATTAGATTGGACTAGGGTTTGGGTTGCCAAAAAAGCTAAAGAGAAGAAATCTTAATATCAAGAAATCAGGGTACTTGATCGATCGAGTACATGTTCGATCTATTGATTTAGAAGTAGAGGGGATAGCCAATTGATCGAGTGTTTGTCTGATAGATCGGATGGTATACAAAAACCTACCGACCTTATGCGAAATTATTTCCTATTTTTGCTATGTTTAGTAAGTTGGGTTCTACAAGGGCTATCTTTAAGAGGCATGAATTGTGGGTTATTTAAATGATTCCTCTCTTAACCTTAAGATAGAGATCTTATTATTCTAAGTAAATATTATACTTTTTCTTTAGAATTTTCCTTAGAGAGACTTTGCTTAAACTTTGAGTTATAAAGTTTGATGCTTCTACTTTATTATAGGAGATTGCTCATCTTGTGGAATCAAGGTGATTGGATCAAGCGCAGAGAGTAGGCATGGAAGGTATAGTCGTGTTGTGGACTCTTACAAGAAGAACTACATCCTAGGTCGAGGAACTGACTTGAAAGGGTTGTGAGTATATCTTGTAACTATTTGAAACTAGTGCTTGGTTTTACTAGTTTGGAAGGACTCGTGGTTTTTTCTGTTGGGGTTTTCCACATTAAAAATCTACGTGTCTTTTTTTTCCGTGATTGATTACTTTTGCTAGCAAGTTTATTTTTATTTATTCTGATGCATATTGTTTGACTTGCAATCTATAAATCCGGGACACCAAAAAAATCTTCAATTATTATTAGAGCATGTTACACAAATCTATTAGTTTAAATCTTTTGAGATTTCTAGAATGGGATTCAATTGGGAAGGTACGTTTATAACCAAGCATCTTGCTCTGAAAAGATAAATAAATCTGGTTTGAAAAACATGCTCAAATATGAGTTTGAGAAGAATATATCTATTCGATGTTTTGAATACAAAGTGTTTAGTTATAGAGCATATGAGTGCGCAAATAAAAATAAAAGTGATATGGTAAAGTTCTAAATGCAACAAGGGATGATTCTGAAGTTGAAGTTGAATTTGCTATCCCTGATAATGGCAATGCAAAGTATGTTGCATTAATGGCTAGGACCTTATAGGTTGTTTCTTCTGATGATGGTTCTGATAGTGAAGATAATGAAGAGCATGATTGGAAGACAGAATATTAAACTTTGTTTGCCAAAACTATGAATAAGGCTAAGATAAGTCAGAATGTTGCAACCAATTAGCAAGTTGTAGAAGAACATATTTTTTCATTGAAAGCTGAATTAGCTGAAACAAATGATAATGTGAAACTCTTTGATAATCATAAGAATAATTTGACTAACAAGTTGACTACTATAGATTAAAAGAATAAATTATTAATTGCTGATCATGAGAACTCTATTCAAGAGATAGAAAAGACAAAGAAAGAACTGCAAACTTTTCAAATTGAGATTGTTCACTCGATGATAAGTTGAAGATGTTGACAAGATGAATGATAATTCGATAACAAACAATTACATATGGAGTAATAAGAAAAGACTTAACGACAAACGTAGTCTTGAACACTTCAAAAGCAAAAGGTGAAATTATTTTTTTAAAAATTTTATTTTAAATTCTTTAGCGCCAACTGATCACCGTGGTGCAAGCATAAATTATATAATGAATGGTAAAAAAAAAAAAATGAAGAAGTGTCAAAGTCCGAAAGTCACACCCATATCCACTACGTCAAAAAGGATTTTAGCGATGGCACAATACTGTCCCTCCGACAAGTTTCATCGAGCTAATTCGCAAAACAACTGTCACACTTAAAACGCAGCAATCGCAAGCCTCCCCGCCACGCAGGCTTCCATCTTGTTTTTAAGACGTCGTTTCACTTTCCCTCGCTGCCTTCCCTCGTTTTTTGTTTCTCCTTTCTTCGCTCTCTCAGCACGAGCAAGAAGAAGAAGCTACTCCACGCACGACTCACGCACGACTCACTGCTGCTCGTCAATCTTTCTCCTCAAATGGGGGATTTGTGGGCTTTATAGGGTAAAATGATTTTTTAGTGTTTGTTCTATTTTTGATGTTTTAGGATACATTTTAGGATGATCTTGTCTGAGTTCATATTGCTATTTTGATGCATTGATAGTGATGACTCTGCAGATGGATTTTTTGTTCTTCATGGTTTATAAATCTTGAAAAGAGTTACTCTGGTGTGGGTTAATTTTAAGGCTGTGAAGGTGACCTGGACCGGACAGGTTGTGGACGGGCTGTGCTGGGGGACCTCTTCTGGGTTTGACTGGTGAGGATTTCTGGGTTGCAGGAAGCCCCATTTGCAGGCGTTAGGCGGATGGGTAAAAAGAAGAAAGTGCAGGTGGGTGGGTTTCAGAGAGGTTTCTGGGCTTAGGTAGATGGGTTAGAGCTCTGGTTGGTGGGTTGTTGGGCATGGATGGGATCTGTGTGGGTTCGGCAAGAGAGCTGAATGGTAGAGGGAGTGATGAAAAGAGTGGTGTTTGTTTCGGAGAATAAGAGAGAAACAGGGCAAGGTGGGTTTCAGATTTGGAGTGTAATAACCTAACCTACTTTTGTAGGCCAACCCTTTACCAGGTGGGCCATGATAGTCCAAACCATGTTTGGAGCCTGACAGAGAGTCTTAATTTAATCGGAATGTTTATAAGTCCTGGATTAGGACTTTTGGTAAGTCCATAGTAGGCTGAAAAAGGATTATTAGGAGAATAAGGAGTCCCAACAGACTTTTTCTCTCTAAGAATACGTTTCCAATAGGATTTCCCTGTAGTTTCCAAACAGAACTCCCCTCCAAGCACTAATATATATATATATATATATAATAGACAATAGGCTTCCCGTATCACACACACAGCAACGACATAAATTATAAAAGAAAGAGCGATAGAGAGAAAGAGAGAGTAGAAGATTGATTTTGCTGTGGAATTGTTAGGAGGAGAGGAAGATCAATAGCGGCACGTGCAGCAGATGTTTGACCAGAGAGCGGATGTTTGACCAGAGATCGATCACTGGCCGAGCAACTTACTTCTATAGAAGGTGAGTAGAATCTACTTGATCCTCTGTCGAACTGTGAATATTATAAACTAGTGCTATGGTGATTGTCAGCACATGGTATCTCCCAGACTTGGTTTTAAACCCAAAATCAATAATCAAATCAATGATCAGATCTGATGGTAAGGAGTGGGACTGTTAGTCGACCCCTTTTGGCTCTGTTTTGAAAGAGAAATCAACCAATCTGGACCCTTGAGTGAAGATTTAAGAAATTACCTAAATCTGTCGACCCTGTAGTGGTAAAAACTACTTTCAAAAACCTATTTCTTAGATGGGAATGTGGCAAACTAAAATCTTGTGATTTACATACCCCTGAAACCTTGATTTCGGCTGAGAAGATGATGAATTAACTTGCAAATCCAGATTAGAACTGAAATTTCTAAATTTCCAGGCCGTCAAAGACTTGCTTGGCCGACTGGGGTTGTGGGCCATGTGGGGCCACCTGATCAAAGATCAGGTCCACACATCTTGGAGTGGACCCACTGAGGTGTAGGACCCATGTGCATTGGACCGTTGGGCCCCACCCTGCAACTACCTCAAGTCGAGCTTGGTGGTACCCCTTTTTTGACGGACGAAACCCATAATGCCTGTTGACCTGCATATAATCGTATAACTGTATAAAATTTATAGAGTGGCCCCTGAAGTCTTAGTTATATTTGTAAGAACCACTAAGACCTTATGATGTAAATATATTTATATAACATGGTATATTTTGAATTCAGCATTATCTACATACCTAATTAGTGGAATAAATATCCAGGTGATTCCATGGGCCAAAAGTGCTTTTCCTTACCAACTATTAGCTTCAACCCTTTTTAATTGAAGTAACCACATACATTATGTAGCCTTGTATATGGAGTAAATTAATATGGCATTTTTATTGGGTATTCGAATATAATGAATTATGATCCCATATGAATTTATTAATTATGTCTTGATTCCTATGGTTGATTTTCCGTTGAATAATTAGTATTTCTCAATAAGATATGGGTAATGCCACAGCCTGGTACCAACTCCGACTCGGAGTGGGGCGAGGACTATCCAGTGTTATGTGGTACTAGCCAGAGAAAAGGATAAGATGATGTAACTAATTATGGTAGAGATGAATCTCTAATAAATCTATTGAGTTGAACTAGTTATTGATGATTGAAACAGAGTAACACCAATTGTTAGCACTGAGTATAAAACTTCTTTCGTGGATGTTGGTCGAGAGAAGTAGGTTCAACAATCATGGTGGCATGACAGGCCATGTTGTTGATAAAAATGTAGATGCTTTAGTTTGGGAGAACAGGCTCAACATTCATGGTGGATGACAAGCCATGCTATTGGCAGAAACGTAGATACACCCGTATGGGGTATCGGAACCATTTGATGCTGCAGTGGGAAATTACTCAAGAAAGAAATTAATTAAGATTTTATTTTAATACCATTATTGAATATATAAATATTCATTAATGTTTTCTTATTCTACTCACTAGTGTTGTTGACCAGTGGTTTGCCCCACTTCAGGTAATGCATTTGTAGAAGTTGTGGGGAGTGACGGAGATCAGCCGGTGAATTTTAGCATGCGTGGTTAATCCAGAGCGCGGGAAGCAAAAGAATAGATTTTTAGTGGGGATTAGCCCAAGTCTTAGATATTTTCCTTTTTTTTGCAAATAGAGATTGGTCTTTTACTCAGTAGTTTTTATCATGAATTCGAATATACTTTATGATTTAAATACAATGGAATTTGAATGTTTTAGACCTTGATGCTCATGGGAATTTGATTTGTGTGGTGTTATTATAAAAATTTAAGGACGGTTTAAGAATCTAAAGAGCTCCAGATTCTTGGGTCGTTACATGGAGTTTGTGTGAGGAGGGCTCTAGTTGTCGGTGGGTTCCTATGGCAGGGCTTGAGATATGGGATTTATCCATGTCTCTAAACTACTGCAGCACAAAGACATAATTTCTGTGGCAGGGTTTGAGAGTTGAAGTTCATTCCCTGGTATCTCTAAACTTTGTGTTCGGTGTTGTTATCCCTAGGCTGTACTTGGTTGAAGTTAGGTCTCTCAAGGGTGCACACACCTTTGCTAACCAAATTTATAGCAAATTTGTTATTAAATGAGATGGGGAAAAGGCTTTCAGCTGTTTGGGTTTGGAGTGCTTGGTGTTCAGCTGTAGGTTGTGTGAAAAAAGATAAATTTTATAATCACTGTAGACAGAACTTCCCAAACCCAAGTCTTCTATGATAATTTTGTCATTGGTGTGTTGCTCATGTACATATCGGTTGTGATGCAATTGCCACATTTCTTCTTGTCTTCATTAGTGAACTATACGCAGGTGATGCTATGTTAATGTTGCAATAGATGCGCTGCTTGCCACACTTCTTGTCTTCATTGCTAAATTATATGCTTAGTTGTGCTTAGTGAGTCTGTTGCGTTGATAGACTGCATTGAGCTGGCTTGCCAAGTGCGGCTACTTGTAGTCTTCCTTATCATGGTGGATGGATATAGACTTTCAGAATGATGACATTAATTAATCTTATTGTCTGAACTTTTGTTATGGTTGGAGAAAGCTTGAAGGGATGAACAGAGTTTTATGTATGTTTATTGCTCTAGACCTTCTTTAAACATTATGTTTTTATTTGGTGGGTTCAATGTTGCCTTTTTCTCTAGTTTTTCTTTATATGTAGTTTGGAATTGGTTTCTTCAATGTTGTTGGAGAGTTTTCTTCCACTCCATTTTGCTTAATCTTATTTCTCTAACTTTTTGCTTGTTGGATATCCACTTTATAGTGATTTTCCTGGCTATTTTTCCCCTAATGTTACATGTCTAAAAGGAAATGAGGTGAAGAAAATAAAGAAATGAGTTAGTTGTTTGGGTTTTGTCAAGGAGAAGGTTGTTCTACTATAGAGTGGGCCGGGGGTCATCCACTTTCAAATCAATATAGAGGCTTGGATTGGATTAGATTGAGTGATTGTTGGAATTATGGGTGTTCAATGATCAGTTTGTCACATTGCCAATTCGTCGTGTAAGACCTTATTTAATGATGCTGTCCTCATTCACCTTTCCAAATCAAAGAAACACAATAAAACAGAGATCATACATGTAAGTTCTTATTAGTGAACTAGAAGTCTTTCTTTCTTTTGAAAAACTCTGTTCAAAAAGTGGGATGGATGGGTTTAGTAAACATAGATTGTATTTTGAGTAGATGTGGATGGGTCTGACTTTGTTCTACTAAAGTGTAAAGATTTAACATAGTCGGCCTTAACTAGTCATATGCACTCCGTATATTCTAAAGACTATAGTGAATCAATGTTCACCATGCCGTTTAGGTAGACTAATGATATTACCTTTTTCTTCCTCTTTTTCCAACCTTCTTCACTTCTTTCGATGTGAAGGGATTGGTCTCGAAGTGGGAGTGAAATGTCAGATCCAGTATTATATAACCGAAGGCAACATTTAGCACAACTAGTTTCAACTAGCCCCATGGAGCTCGCTTCTTCCAAGGATTGCAGTGAATCAATGTTCACCACTCCACTTGGTTAGACTTTGAGGTGGTTCAAAGCCACTTAAGTGGATTGCATCAAAATTTGCAAATCCAAGGGAAGATCGCACTGTCTGGGAGGATAGTTGATCCATGCATGGGTTGAGTACTCTCCATGTAGAATTTTTTTGTCTTTCAGTGTTGATCAAACTAGAACTTGTAATTGACTCGTAATATTTTCCCACAGATGGCACTAATTTTTTTTGTTCGCCCGAGAAAAGGGGAAAAAATAGAAGCATGCGAAACGTATTTTGACTCTCCTTTTGATGGACAAGGAAAAGGCACAAAAAAGGAAAAAAGTAATGTCAAACTTTTCGACCTTTTCTATCCCAAGTTTATTTTTTATGGGTTCTTTTACATTCTAACTTCCTAGGTGCAGGCTGTTTACATATATATATGTATATATATTTTATCACAGCCCCTCTGTTCGGTCTCGGATAATCAACACTTAAAAAAAAGAATAAATGTGAATTTGTACATAAAAAGTAAAAAATATGAAAGAGACTGATTTGGGATGTATTGAATACATGCCGCCTTTTTAAGTCGATCTAGTAGTCTTCATGACCTATCACTTGCCTTCGTTGAATATAGAGTTTTCAAGTGGAGTTAGAATAAAAGTTCTGCTGTCATGGTTACCCCCAATAGATCATTTATTGTGTTATGCCAATGGGTTGGCCATGGTTTTGCCCATATCACCTTCAACTCCTAAGTGAAGGAAACGAAGAAAGTCTCAAAAGACTTATCTTCTTCGGAGATCCTTTCGAACCAAGGCACTATACTTCTGATTATTTTCAAAAGATCAAGTACCTTGTTATTGGAGTTAAAGCTAGAACTTGAAGAAGTTAAAGCGTTGGAGTCTTTTTGAAGAGGATTTGAAGAGTCTCAAGTGTTTTGTATGCACTCCGTGCTATTCTTGTACTGGTGTGTTGTGTTTTTGCTCTGTTGTTAGTTGGAATGGGCGCCCAAGGGGGGTATTTATAGCTTCCAAGAGTCTTCTCCAGTCATTTATGGTTGGAAGAAGATTGAGCAAGATTTGATTTGCAGGGAGGGTAGCTAACCATGCATTTGTATGGTCTGCTACCCTCCCACAGTTAACTTTGTGGGGTGGCAGTTGGATCTTCGTCCTTGGATCATGTCAACCAACTTGAAATCAGCTTGGAATGATTTGACTAGATCTTAATCAGCTACTCAGTGAGCTGTGAGAATTTGTAACTATCAGCCAGTCACTTTCTTTTATCAGCTAATATGCCGATTTGTTTGGTCGGCTAGTATAACTTTAGCCATTGTTTTGTTTAGTTGACTAGTGTGTACTTTTTCACTTTTTGAAGTATTTTGGCTTGTTTTCTTTTCCAGACTTCAAGGTGTCTCTGTAGGCTTTGTCGTTGAGCTATCTGTGCTTTGTTTTGCTGAGCTTAAGCCATGTTTGAGTCTTGACCTGAATTTTGATTTGTTAAACTACTTGTGGATTTCTTCCGAAGTTTTTTGCATGCCAACTTCTTCTTCATGTGTGGTTGATTGCTTTTGCTCGCATGTTTATTTTATTTATGTTGTTGCATATTGTTTAACTTGAAATCTAGAAATCCAAGACATCCCACAAATCTTCAGAGGGAGAGGGAGAGGGTGGGAGGGAGAGAGAAATTGAGGGAGGGGGTGGGGGAGAGATAGAGTAGAAAGGGGAAGGAAATGAAGAGGTTGTTGGGAAAAGAGAAAGAAACAAGAAGAACAAACAATCCACACAAATAGACACAGATTTACGTGGTTCACCCGATGTGGGCTACGTCCACGGAGATTCAAACCTGTTTCACTATTGTTAGAGATCACCCACGAGAAGAACAGTCCTCTCCTCGTGATTACAAGAGCACACAACTCTCCTTTGGTTCTTCTCTGCAGAAAACCAACTCTCTCTCTTTTCACCACACACTCAGAATAACAAAAGCCCTAATAAATAGTAACCCTAAGCCATAACAACCGTCGGATCTGCCCTTATAACAAAGGGTCCAGATTAAACCGACTTATTACACAGTTACCCTAGATCAGGCTTCACTGACCCATCAATCTCCCACTTGAAGACTGATCACACTGAATGGCAGTAACAATAACAGAACACAGGTTCAAATCTCATCACCTTGTCTTCAAGCAAGAAGTCCAACTGAGGCTGAGCACAGCCTCAGTTTCTCGATGTGCACGACCTTTGTAAGCATGTCTGCTGGATTCTGACTTGTGGGAATCTTATCCAATTTCAACACCTTTTCTTCTAGAAGCCACCGTATGAAGTGATATCTTATCCGAATGTGTTTGGTTCTTGGATGAAAGGCCGAATTCTTCGCAAGATGAATGGCACTCTGACTATCACTGTACAACTTGCTGTCCTCCTGCTTCTTACTCAACTCTTCCATTAGCTCCTGTAACCAAATCATTTCCTTGCTAGCTTCTGTACCGGCGACATACTCTGCTTCTGTAGTAGAAAGTGCAACAACATCCTGTAATTGTGATTTCCAACTGATTGCTGCACTACCCAAGGTAAAGACATATCCAGTAGTACTCCTACTTCTATCAAGGTCTCCTGCCAAGTCTGAATTAACATAACCCTCCAGTTTGAGTTTTGGTCCTCCAAAACACAATGCTGCATTAGTAGTTCCTCTCAGATATCTGAGAATCCACTTAACTGCTTCCCAATGTGTTTTTCCAGGGTTACCCATGAATCTGCTTACAACTCCCACTGCATGAGCAATATCAGGTCTTGTGCTAACCATAGCATACATCAAACTGCCAACAGCTGAAGCATATGGTATCTTTGACATGTCATCCTTCTCCTGTTCTGTCTTAGGAGACAACTCTTTTGAGAGTTTGAAATGGCTTGCTAGTGGAGTGCTAACTGGCTTAGCACCTTGCATGTTGAATCTGTGTAGAACCTTTTCAATATATTCTGCCTGAGACAACTTCAATGTACGATTTGTTCTGTCTCTAGTGATTCTCATGCCGAGAATTTGATTCGCAGCCCCCAAATCCTTCATTTCAAACTCCGTTGACAACTGTTTTTTCAGATTATTTATTTCTTGCATGTTTGATCCTGCAACAAGCATGTCATCTACATACAAAAGGAGAATGATATAACAGTTATCGAAGTTTTTATAATAGCAACAATGGTCTGCATGACATCGTTTATAACCTGTGTTGCACATAAACCTGTCAAATTTGATATACCATTGTCTTGGGGCCTGCTTCATGCCATATAAACTCTTTTTGAGTTTACACACCATGTCCTCCTTTCCTGAGACAGCATATCCTTGTGGCTAATACATGTAGATATCCTCTTCCAAGTCACCATGGAGAAATGCAGTTTTAACATCTAATTGTTCAAGATGTAAATCTTCTACTGCCACAATGCTCAAAACACTTCTGATTGTGTTTAACTTAACCACAGGAGAAAACAATTCAGAATAATCAATACCTTTCTTCTGCTGGAAGCCCTTTGCAACTAATCTGGCCTTATATCTCTTACTGCCGTCATGTTCATCTTTCAACCTGTACACCCACTTGTTATGCAATGCTTTCTTTCCCTCAGGCAACTGAACTAAGTCCCATGTCTGATTTGGCAATAATGATTGCAGCACATCTTCCATGGCTTGCTCCCACTTAGCCCGAGTATCAACCTGCATTGCCTCTTCGTAACATTCTGGTTCACCACCATCAGTTAACAACAAGTAATACATTGAAGGTGAATAACGCCGTGTAGGCTTATGAACCCTAGATGACCTTCTTACCGGTGTAGGTGTGTGAGGTTCCACCTATGGGTTTACATTTTCATGTGATTCAGGTGCATCATTTTCAGGAACATCCTCTGTGTCTAAGTACTCTGTATTATCCTTTTGCACATTATCCCGATCCTTATGCAAGATTTTCTCATTGAATACAACATTTCTACTTCTGATGATCTTTCTATTTTCTTCATCCCAGAAGCGATAACCGAATTCATCAGAACCATATCCAATGAAAGTGCATTTTCTGGATTTAGGATCTAGTTTGTCCCTTTTCTGAGCATCAACATGAATATAAGAGATACAGCCAAATACTTTTAGGTGTAAAAGATTTACCTCTTTTCCACTCCAAGCTTCCTCTGGTAATCCACCATCCAAAGGTACTGAGGGCCCACGATTGATCAAGTATACAGCAGTGCTCACTGCTTCTGCCCAAAACTGCTTTGGCAATCCAGCGTGCAGCCTCATGCTTTTGGCACGCTCTGCAATGGTCCTGTTCATACGCTCTGCCACACCATTTTGCTGTGGTGTATTAGGAATGGTCTTTTCTCGCTTTATTCCATTTGTGGAGCAATACTCCTCAAACTCCTTGCTGCAGTACTCACCCCCATTATCAGACCGCAGGCATTTCAATTTCAGACCTGTTTCATTTCAACCAAAGCTCTCCACTTCTTGAAAATACCAAACACATCAGACTTGTGTTTCATAGGATAAACCCATAATTTTCTAGTAGCATCATCAATGAATGTAACAAAGTAAGAAGATCCACCAAGAGAAGATACATGTGTTGGTCCCCACACATCCGTGTGAACCAGCTCCAATCTTTCTGATTTTGGTTTCCTCCCTACTTTAGAGAAAGTGACTTTCTTCTGCTTACCGAAAACACAGTCTTCACAGAACTCTAAGTCCAAAGACTTGAGATCTTGTAGCTTACCTTTCGAGTGAAGGATTTTCATCCCTTTCTCACTCATGTGTTCGAGTCTACAATGCCATGTGTTTGTGTCTGTGCCTTTATTTGTAACATCAATGGAATTAGTACTGCTATGAGACAAGTAAAGAGTACCTTCTTTCTTACCGCGAGCAACAACCATACTCCCTTTTGTCACCTTCCATGAGTCACCTCCGAAGGTTGTGACATAACCAGAGCTTGCAAGTTGACCAACAGATATAAGGTTTCTTCTAAGGCTCGGTGCATGCCTGACATCATTCAATTGCCATGTGCCTCCGTTTGGCAATTTGATCTGAACATCTCCTTTGCCAATTATATCACAAGGTTCATCATCACCGAGATAAACTTTTCCAAAGTCACCTTTCATATAATTTTGGAGATATTCTTTGTGTGCAGTGGCATGAAAGGACGCACCAGAATCTATGACCCAAGATTCAGATTTATAATCAAAGGAAAGAATTAAAGCATCATGAACAGTATCACCTGCAACATTTGCGGAAGCATCACTATCGCTGTCATTGTTACCATTCCTTTGCTTATTTTTCTTTGGGGCTCTGCAATCCTTTTTGAAATGTCCCTTTTTGTTACAATTCCAGCATGTGATTTTACTTTTTGACGATCTTGACTTGCTTCTAGATTTAGATCTTCCACGACTTTGACCTCTTTCAGTTTGCCTTCCTCTGTTTTCCACATTCAATGCACTTCCTGATGATTCACCTGAGGATTTCCTCCGAAGTTCTTCATCGATGATAGCACTCACAACATCATCAAATTTCAGTTTACTTGATCCCGAGGAATTACTCAGTGAAGTAACCATACCACTCCAACTGTCTGGTAAAGATGATAACAATAGCAATGCCCATATCTCATCATCGAAATGTACTTTTACCGATGACAATTGGCTCATGACTGTGTTGAACTCATTTACATGTTCAGTGACAATCCCACCTTCAGTCATCTTCATGTTAAACAACCTTTTCATCAAATGTACTTTATTTGAAGCAGATGGTTTTTCGTACATTCGTGAAAGGGCAGCCATAACATCTTCAGTGGTTTGCTCTTTAGAAATATTGAATGCAACAGATTTACTCAAAGAGAGTCTGATCGTACCTAAAGCTTTTCTGTCAAGCACCTCGCACTCTGGATCGGACATATTTGCAGGCTTCTGGGCTTTTCCTCCAAGTGGCAAGTAGAAATTTTTCTGGTAAAGAAGATCCTCTATCTGCATCTTCCAATATGCGAAATTCTGGCCATTGAACTTCTCAATCGTTTGCTTTGTATCGTCCGTCATTGCTCCCACTCAAACCAAGCTCTCTTTACTTGATAATTTTTCTGTTAGTCAAACAGTCAATCTGTTCCGTCTATCTCGTAGATCTCGTCGCAACGAGTACACAGAAAAAAACAGAGCTCAATTTGGAGTCCGGTTGACCTCGAAACTTGCAAAACAATTCTGGCCATCAAATCTGGTCAAACCTGGCCGTTGATCGTTGCTGACGTCACTGCTGACGTCGCTGCGCAGTCGGCTGGGCTTCTGGAGCGGACCCGGGTCGGGTTCGTCTGACCCGGAACTGAACTGCCCGTTTGCGCTGGGCTGGACCGACTGCAAACAGGTCGGGTCGAACCTGACCTGACCAGGCCTGAACTTGCTGACTGGGCTGGACCTGCTGATAATGGGTCGGGTCGGACCTGACCTGACCCAGAGCCAAACCGCCTCTGAACTGCTGGGCTGGACTGAAATCGGGTCGGGTCGCACCTGACCTGACCCGAACCCGAATCCCCTGTCTTCTTCTTCTTCCTCTGTTCTGCCCTCTGCAACAGAGGCCATTTGACCTGCCGGCTTCCTTCGTTCTCGGCTGCGATCCGGTGTCTAACGGCGTGGGCCCGGCGGCGGGGTACAGCAGCGGCAGACGACGTCCTCTCCGGCGACAAAGGCGGCGAGAATCCCGGCGGAGATCTCGGTGGTGACTTCAACAGTGGAGGCGCGCGATCTTCGGGTCCACTGCGCAGATCTGGCAACCCTCTCTTCGGCTAGATCTGGCAACCCTCTCTTCGGCCATTTCTCTGTCTGATCAGGGCGGAGCAGCAGCGGCGCGATGAGGAAGCAGCGGTGGCGGCAGGCCGGGAGGAGAGAGAAGAACAGATGCTGGCTGGCGTTTTTTTTTTCTTCTTTTGTTCGCCGGTCGTCTCCTCCGGTGACGGCGTGCGACGGCGAGATCGAGCCCGGATCCAAGTTTCTGTAAACAGAAACTCCACGATCCCACAATCTTAACACCACGCTCTGATACCAGTTGTTGGGAAAAGAGAAAGAAACAAGAAGAACAAACAATCCACACAAATAGACACAGATTTACGTGGTTCACCCGATGTGGGCTACGTCCACGGAGATTCAAACCTGTTTCACTATTGTTAGAGATCACCCACGAGAAGAACAGTCCTCTCCTCGTGATTACAAGAGCACACAACTCTCCTTTGGTTCTTCTCTGCAGAGGTAAAGGGAAAGAAATGAAGAGAGAAAGTGAGGGGAGGAAGAGGGAGACGGAGGGGAAGGAGAGGGGTAGTCCCCCTCTGCCGGAGTCGCTGATCGTCGTTGGAACGGGGAGGTGGGGAAGGGGATGAAAGAGAAGGGCGAGTGGGGAGGGAAGAGGTGGGGGCATTTGGTTCATTTTATGGGTTTTTTTTTTAAATTATAGAAATGGGTGAGTGGGAAGAGACCGTTTTTGTTTCTATTTTGAAGCTACCTTTGTTTAATTCTCATAATATAATACGTCTTTGTTATTAGAAGTGAGATGGGCATATTTCTATTGTTGCCTTGATGACAAGTTGAAAACCTAACCCATTGCATGGGAGGTTTGGCCCAAGCATTCTACTTTAAAAAGTGGATTCATTAGTTTGTTGGGCATGATTCCTGGAGTGAAGAAAACCCTTTTTCTGTCAAATTTTCCCACCTCCATTTCCCTGAAGATCAAAATTTTTCTTCCTTTCATCAGTCTGGCTCATGGTCCATGCCCCTTGATATGCCTCTGGAAGTTCAGAACCAGCTTTGCCTAGCCACCTTACGGCTCTTTACAAACCAATCAGGCAGAAGCACATTAAGATGGACAGAATCTTGAGATTGGCAGCTCTCCCTGGAAGCTGCCTGGAACACCATGAAGTCCAGAGCAAGCAAATTACACTGGCTGTCTCTGATTTGGAATAGTATATCCTTCCCCAAAATCAACTGCCTTGGATTCCATCTGATGCTTAAAAAAACTCCTACTCAACAACGCTTGCAGCAGCTGGGATTTTCTCCAGCATCAAGATGCAACATTTGTTGTTAGGGAGAAGACTCAGCCCCTCACTTCCTTTTCTACTAAAGAAAGCTCAGTCTTTTTGGCTCCAGCTTTTCCAATCTGCAAAAATCCAGCCTCCTCCTCACCTCTCTGCTCTTTCAATCCGGCAGTCTCTATCCTGAGGAAGTAATACAACAACTACTAAACATTTGGCGATTGTTTTCATCTATGTTATCCATGCCCTTTGGAAGGCCAGGAACACAGCTATTTTTGAAGAGCTAAGAGTCCCTCTCAGCAGAATTCATCCCTAGCCTCAAGAAGCCCTTTTCTTCTCCCTAAAGAAAATCTCTAAACCTTTCCACAGCCTCCAACTTAAGTCCATCCTTCTTGTTTTGGGAGTTTCAGAACCAAACAGTGCTACTTAGATTTGGGCATATTTTGCTATAGGCAGGTGTATTTTTTTTAAATCTGCTTTTGGTTCAGCGGTTGGGCCTCTTGAGTCTTTGTATATCCTTTCTCTCTCTTCAATACGAATTACCCTTTAAGCAAAAAAAAAAAAAAAAACAGTTTGTTGGATCTTACTAGCTGTCTGATCTATTATTGCAAGCATTGCCGATGCTTCAGATATTTTTTATTATATTATTATAATATTTATTAAATTTTCTTTGAAATGGTACAATTGTGATAAATTCAGTTTATTGTCATTCAGTTCTATTGCAAGATTTTTTCTAAAGAACTTTCTTCTCCTCTTCTGAAGAAGTTGCTTTGAAATAAATTTTTTTCCCAATGTTATCATTATATTTTCATAACATTGCCAAAGTTGAACATATAGTTCAAAGATCATTCGAAAATCATAACAAGATATACAAAATTTGTAAAAGAAAAAATTTCTAAAAATAATGTTCAAACAGTTAGGCATTTTTTTTATTATAACAGAGGAAAATCCTAAATCCCAAATTTGAAAGTTATAAAAAAAATCCCAAACTTGAAAGTTATAAGAAAAATCCCAAATTTGAAACTTGCTGCCTGATAAATTGTGGATACAAGAATTTCTCCAACGATATTAGTGACATTGAATAGGGCAGCTAGATTGTAGGTAATGCGGTGTTGCCATATTCCATTCAAACAATAAGAATTTTTGCTAGGGCCCAACTTAAATATAAATGGCGTTTAATTAGTAGCCTTCTTTGCATGAGTCCGGATCCTATGAGGGAAAACCCCATGGTGACCATGAGTGGACTTATCAGGGTTCACCACATCACTGCGGGCAGCCTGCCAAGCACACGGGGCTGCTGCCCCATCCAAGATAGGGGGCTGCTTGTGGTGACATGGCTAACCTTAATAGGTCCACCCACAGTCACCATAGGGTTATCTCCTCAAAGGATCCCGATTCTCTTTGCATTGGCCACACCAACTCATATTTCATATTCGAAGGTGGGGGGCCTGCTGTGTGGCTTGGTTTCTCTTAACTCAAGAAAGAGATTGATTCTCCAAATATAAAGTTATGGCTTCGTTTATCTTAACTCAAGAAGCAGATTGATTCTCCAAAAGTTAAAATTAATTATGTATATTAAATAATACAGTAGTTGGACAGTGGAACCCACTCCTCCCAAGAGTGACTTCTGAACGGTTAAAATTTAAAGGGTGTGATCAGTCTGATTAGTCGAGTCAATTAGAAATTTAGAAGGGAGTAACAACGTTAGGAGACATGTAATGTTCCTAGTGGACCACTTTCCCAATTTTTCCTCTTATCACCATGTGGGCTCACTTATGGAAGATCTGAATTGCTTACAATAAATGTCTTTGATTATGATAAATTTTGTTTCAATAAGACTTGAGGCCACCACGAAATTGAACAGATATAATACACATGAATAAATAGTATCAAAATTAAACTTGATTTGTATGAGATCAATCTGAGTTTAGATCATCTACTATTGGACAAAAATTTTATACAGGCCACTTGTAGGAGTGGGTATTTATATTTTCAATTAGATATTTAATAGATTGGTTCACTAAGGGGCTCGTCATTCCTCAGAGTCTGACACTCGGTGAAGTGAATTGAACTCCATATATAGGGTAGGAGATGACCCTAAATTCATCTGTCCTTGAAATAATAGGAGAAGCCTCGTTTCTATTATCTTTTTGTTGTCACAGTAGTGCTTACTTACATAATTGCTAACATAATTGGATTCAGTAGCTGGAATTTGGATAGAATGGATGGTGTCTAAGGCAAGTTTAATTTAAAATTCGACTCAAATCTGATGTTACTGTTTTAATTTATTGTTCTCTGTCATCCCAATTTAACGGAATATGGTTTATGTCTGTTGGCTGTGAAATAAAGGAATAGCTTTTATGTTATTTTATTAGAGCAAAAGCCTCTGCTTCGCCCAATTCAATTATGCCTTTCTTTCTCTTTTCACTTTGGTTGCTTTAAATGGGTGTTGGAGCAATAGCTAGATGGCATCTCGTTTATATTATACTTAGCATCTCCTCTCAATTCAATTAGTTGTTTATTACATAGCGTCTCCTTTCAATTCAATTAGTTTCTTATTCCTTCTTTCCTTTTGATGCTTTAAGTAGGAATGTAACAGGGGTAAAGCAATAACCTTTCATCCTCCTCTGGTGGTCGAAGAATTATTCTTTACTGAAAATGCTGGATCTTCGAATTGCAATCAATTAATAAAATCAATCGAAAGATCTGTTAAGATACAATATCCAACTCTTGCTATTTTCAGTTTGGCACTTTGTTTTTACTCAGCGAAGATGATATCGCAGCAGAACAAGTTCTCTCTGGCATCTTGGAAGAGTTGCTGAATAGGTTGAGCTCTAGTGTCCAAAATGAATGGGATGCTGTTGGGCGTAGAGAAGGAGAAAAAAAAAGCTTGAAAGCAATCTATCAGCCATTAGAGCGGTGCTTCAGGATGCATAAAAGCGACAAGTGAATGAGATGGGGGTGAAAGGTTGGCTTTGGAAGCTTAAGGCTCTTGCTTACGATGCTGGAGATCTCGTAGATGAGTTCGTAGTCAAAGCATGATGAAGGACAGTAGAGAATCAAGATGGCATGGGAAAAAAGGTATCCAACTTCTTCTTGCCTTCTAACCCACTTGCATTTCGTTTCCAAATGGCACATAGGATGTGGAGAGTTGATGGAACAATTTGATGACATTGCCAAAGAGAAAGAATGTTGCCAATTCAGGGATGGATACATACACAACCAGCCTTTGATCCCAAGCACAGAAAGAGAAACTTGCTTGTTTGTGATTGAGTCGTTGGTTTATGGGAGGGGCAATGAAAAAGAAGAGTTAATAGATTCATTAATGAACTTTGGAAGTGAATCAGTCATTTCTGTCATTCCTATAGTTGGCATGGGGGGATTAGGCAAGACCACGCTGGCTCAATTGGTATATAATGATGAAAGAGTGGTGACTCATTTTGACTTAAAAATGTGGGTCTATGTTTCTGAAACTTTTGATTTGGGAAAGCTTCTGAAAGGAATTCTAGAATCTGCAACTAAGGATGAAGTTAAACAATTGAGCATGGATCTACTACAAGCTCGTCTCCGAGAAAAACTGGGCGGGAAGAGATATTTACTAGTTCTAGATGATGTCTGGAATGATGTCGGGTATGGATTCTTTGAGAAATGGGATACATTGAAAACATGGCTGACTAGTGGCCCTTTGGGAAGTAAAGTATTAGTGACCACTCGAGATCATCAAGCTGCAGACATTATGCACACACTTCCAACACATTACTTGGGAATTCTTTCAAAGGAGGATTCTTGGAGTTTTTTTGAGAAATTGGTACACCCAAAAAAAAAAAACCTACTGGAAAACCTTTTATCATTTGGAAAGGAAATGGTAGGGAAGTGTGGGGGTCTCCCTCTGGCAGTCAAAACTTTGGGAGGTTTGGTGTCTTCCAAAAAGACCGACAGTGAGTGGGAAGCTGTGAAAAATAGTGAATTTTGGAAGCCACAAAATAATGATGGGGCAATCTTACTGATTTTAAGACTTAGCTATGATCATTTGACATCATCTTTGAAACAGTGCTTTGCATACTGTGCTATAATTCCCAAAGGAAAACATGAACCAATCAAGCTATGGATAGCCCAAGGCTTCATCAATTCTGATGAAAAACATGTCTCCTGGAAGAAAATGGTGACTGTTTTTTCAATGAATTGTTGCAGAGATCATTGGTTCAGGCTTCTGTGGAAACTGATGACATCTATGTAGAACAAGAAGGGTTTCCCAAGAAACTCCATGTAATGAACTACAAGATACATGACCTTTTACATGAACTTCTCAGATATGTTGTAGGAAAACAATGCTTTATTGTGGAAGGCTGGAAGCTTCTATGAATGATGTTCCCGAAGAAACTCCTCATTTAGCATTGTGGAATTATCAATGGGCTAGACAACCAAAGAACTTGCACACATTGAAGAAATATAAGAAACTACGTTCAATATTTATAAGAAGAGATTTTGTTGATATTAATGTTTACTTAAGTTTGAGGTGCCTAAGGGTATTGAATTTTAGTCGGTGGACACATTTTTCCTACTTACCAAATTCACTAGACAAATTGAAACGTCTTAGGTACCTTAATGTCTCATACACTTCAATCATAGAACTACGTGAAACCATATGCAACTTACACAGCTTACAGACACTGATGGTCAGCTATAGTGATATCCTGAAGTTGCCAAAGGATATGAAGAGGATGACCCGCCTTAGACATACTGAATTTGAGGGTAGAAGATTGTTGTTGCCGATAGGGATTGGAGGATTAACTTGTCTCACGACATTGTCTGGATTTACTATTTGTAAAGAGAGTGGAGCTGGAATAGAAGAGTTGAAAGGTTTAAATTGACTCTAGGGGGATTTTTACGTTCGAGGACTTGAGAATGTAAGAAATGGTGAATGTGCTTATGAGGCAAATTTAATGGAAAAGCAACACCTTCGTTCTTTAAATTCGCGGAGGAAGTGATTGACAACCTCAAACCCCACTTAAAACTAGAGAAGCTAGTTGTTGAAAACTACATGGGTATGAGATTTCCTAGGTGACGACGCTTATAAATTCAAATGGTGTAAAATTGCAGCATTGCAATAGATGTGAACACCTGCCGCCTATTGGACAGCTATCTCTCCTTGTATCACTTGAGATAGAGCAAATGAGCAGTGTAAAATACATTGTTGAGTTTGATGCGAGCGACACAAAGATATATTCCCATCACTAAGACACCTTGTCCTCTCTAAAATGCCTTATCTGGAGAGATGGTCATGTCAACGAGAGGTGGTAATGCTGACGATGGAGGAAGAGAAAGAGATGAGCAAGTGACCTTATGTTAGCTTCGTCGTCTTAAAATCTACAATTGCCCAAATTTGACTTGTCTGCCACAACTTCATCTTCTTTCAGCCCTTGAATGTCTCAAGATGAAAGGAGTAGGTTGTCAAAGGATAGACTTACAAGTGTCCAAGTCACTAAAAGAAGTCAAGCTAAAAAATATGCCGAATTTGGAGAGGTGGTCAGCACAAGAATTACATGATGATGAGAAAGTGATCTATCCTTCCTTTAAATTGGAAGTTCAAGAATGGCCTTAGATGATCTGCTTGGCCTCATTCTTTCACTTAAAGTATTAAGAATATCTGACAACAATGAAATGTTGTTAGGGTCATTGGCAAACTACACTTCACTTGTCAAGCTCTTCATTAAAGGGTTTCCATATGTCATGTATTTGCCTGAAGAATTAGGGCCAAACCATGCTAGGCTTGGCACCTTGGCTATTGTCGGTTGCCCAAAATTAATGTCTTTCTCATATCAATTGAAAAATCTCCCTGCGCTCGAACACCTGCACATTAGTGGGTGTCATGAACTGGTGCTATCATTGCAGGAGCATTAGCGTTGTCGTGGCTAACGTCTCTCAAGAGGTTAACGATATCCGACTCGTGTGCAAAGCAAATATAACACTCCAACCCTAGCTAATTGAGATTTGCGATTAATGAAGTATGATTAGTAGCTAATTAACTAGTATTAATTTAAATAATTGAGATTCTTATTGTTTAAGTGAAGACGAAGGTTGTTTTGTCTTATTTGAGTTTTATGAGTTGAGTTTGGATTGCAATTGGGTAGTTTGGGCTTGGGTTTGACCTTGATTAGGTAGACGAAGCCCCTTTTTTTTTCTCGTAATTTTAGATTTTGTGTTTTTGCGTTGAATGTGCATTGTATTGACACCATCGTGCTCGTTTCGTTGACCTTGTCAACCTTCGTGTTGGACTTGAACTCATTTGACTTTGTTTGAAACATGTGTACCTTAATTTGAGTTAAACTGAAAATATCTTAAGGACAATGGACCTTTTTAGAAAATCCAGAAACTTTGAAGTTTAAAGGGAACCATCTCCTTTCCATTCAATCATTCCATTGCTAGGAAACTCCTGAGAGCTCATTTTCCTCCTCCTTTTCTCCGCGATTCTACTTGGATGCATGGTGGTGATTGTTGCATGTGAGGATTAAGCCTCCAAACTTCATTTTCATCATCTCTTCTTCACTTCCGTCACCATTTTTTTCTAGCAATTGCAAAAACTTCTCTTTTCCTTCTCCTGTTAGCCATTAAAGGTGAGGGCTTTGGTTTTCTTGGATTTCTAGATTTTAGAACAGTCTTAGAGACTCAAGGGAGTACATGCATCCCATTCTTTCCATCAATTCCACACTTTTCTTATGTTAAGGTTTAGAATTTGGGACTTTCTTCTCAATTGAGCTAAGTAGGTGGAAATTCTGAGCAAGCTAGTGGCTAAGGCAAGTATAAGCTGGTCTTGTGTCAATGCGTGATGATATAAACTTGATTATTGAATTGATTCAACTACGTATATGCATACAACCATATTTCTCACTTGTTTAACTTGAATTGGGCTTCTTTTAATATGATGATGGATATTGAAGTATATTGGTGGATGGGAGAATGGATAGAATGTACATTGGATGTTGTTGTATGGTGGGAACTGGTGGTTCCATGTAGGTATGGAATTGAAGAAGAAGAAAGCATGCAACAAAATTCCGAACTGGAATTTTGAAGCACGCGCTCGAGTGCGTGTGAGCACGAGCGCTCGCTAACCAAAAATGTGTCAACAGTTTTTGATCGGAGATAGAGATGAGTGCGCTCAAGCGCACCTAGGCTGTGCTTGAGTGCGTATATAATGTATTGATAAGAAATTCGTCAGTCAAAATTTCATTGAAATAGAGGCAAAGGCGCTCGAGCGTGCATGAAGCCATGCTCGAGTGGACCCTGTTAACTTTGAAGGGTTTGTTTAAGACCACTTCTAAATTAGCCTAGGGGTTCTACTTGTCCCTAATTGACCCTAAACACTCCATACTTAACCCTGAGGTTAATACTGATATGAAATTGAATCCATAGGACTTTAGAACACTTAAAGACCTCATAGGTCCTTAGATTTGGAACCTCTAACCTTAAGAGATTGTCCAACAAAAATTAACATGCATGAATAATTTGGGCTAGGATTATTCATGTATTATCACTCATATGTCAAGCACTTAACTATGGGTGTTGGTTTATGGGACTTTGATATTATATACAATGTGATATCAAGCGAAGATAGCAGTGTATCAGATAACCTAAAACTACATTGAAATGGACGGTTAGAGGCTACGGGTGATTAGAATAGGTTTGTCTGGTAAATTCCTTGATTCCCATAAATTGAATTGTATTGCATAGTCTGATTCGACTATTGCTCTCTTAATATACTACTGAATCATTGCTAACACTGATGTTACATTGATTGATTAATTTGCTTTGATGGATTGATAGTTTCATCATTTAAATGATACCAAATTGAAATGAATTGAGTAAGAGTGGTTGAAATAGAAATTGATTGATATAGAATGAACTCTTACTCAATTTAATGATTGATTTGATGCAGTGAGGCTCTACGTAGCTTCACCTTTACAAGAATTGACGGGGTCGAATTTGGGTAGTATGATGTGTTACCATTGCAGTTGGTATTTGGATTTCTAGACTTAAGAAACTAAAGGTCTCAGATGTTATTGATGAGCCATATGCAGTAGCCTAGTTGAATGTGTTTTCATTATTGATTCAAAAAGCATGTTTATTCAATGCTCAATCTGCTTAGTAGACTTAAATTGCTCTTTTATAATTATCTATAATCAATTCAATTAGCATAGCTTGTATTACCTTAATTATGCTTATGATTTGCTGAATAGTCTTATTCATAGCTATCTATTTGATGTTACAGGCTCGTATCCCAATTCTAGTCCCCCAGAGACTGAGGAGGTGAAGGAGGAGACCTCATTGTTTCCTTCTGGTCTCGAGGAGTGGTTAGCAGAGGATCCCTGACTGACCTACTGATAGGAGAGCAACACGATCACATTCTCGAGATTGTCTTTTTGGTCTTTAGGACTCAAATCTTTTGTATTTAGTTGCCTATAGGCTGTTTCATGTACAATATGACTTAGACTTGTATATCTTTCTTTCCTGTCCAGATTAGTTTAACTTTTGAATAGACTTATATGAATGTTCACTCTTGCATATAAATGCATACAAGTACACTGTAGCATGACGTACAGGTTTCAAATAGTTATGTTATACATCCTTTTGTATATTTGAATAATTAGGTGTGGACTGATTCATGTGGGAAGGATACTATTGAAATGTTTCTATAAGATGAAATTTGCAGGTGATATTAATAGGCTCCCGTGTGTAGAATACTTGGATAGGTGTTCGTGTAAGTATCTCACAGGTGTTAATATGTGAATATCCCCTGTGGAATTCCGTCTGGACTCGAGTACAGGTGGGAATTTCCTGGGAGTATACATGTCACGCTTAAGGGGTTACCCTAATCTACGGATTCTTAGGCCCTGGTTGTGACAGCAAACCTCATTTATAGAAGAAAGGACAATCTTGACCACTCTGAAGAAATTGGGAATTGGCTCTTGTGGAAATTTGGAGTCCTTGTCTTGTAAAGAGTTGCAAAACCTCTCCGACCTTGCCATTTTTGGCTGTCCAAAGCTGTGGTCATCTCCAGAGTGGCTTAGGAATCTCACATCACTGGAGAATTTTACAATTCCAGGCATCTTGTGTTTGCCAAATCCGTTGGAAAATATAAAATCTCTCAAGTCTTTAGACATGTACTCATGTCCTGATGTGATGAATTTTCTAGAGCGGAATGGAAACCTCACATTGCTTTTGAAATTGAGTATTGATGGCTGCCTGGCTTTAACAACTTTACCAGATTTCTAGGGAAGCCTCAAGTCACTCATTCATTTAAGCATTAAGAAATGCTTAGGCATTCCCTCATTACCAGAGTCCGTGGGAAACCTTCAGTCACTCACTTTTGAGATGACTTATTACAACAATGATCTCCTCTACACTCTCTTGAGGTGTTGAAAATCAAAAACTCGTGTGAGAAGCAAATCACACTTCCAGGAGATAGGATTTTGTTGACCTCTTTCAGGGACTTGACTATCAAGTTTTGAGGAAATTTGGAGTCCATATCGGCTGAAATGCTGCAAAACCTCACCTCACTTGAAATTGAGGGTTATCCAAAGCTTTGGTCTTCTCTAGTGTCATTGGAAAATCTCAAATCAATTGAGTCATTGAGGATTTCAGGGTGTCCGGATATGATGAGTTTGCTAGGGTTCATGGAAAGCCACACATCACTCATTTGGTTACGTATTGAAAATTGCTCTTGTATGAGGTCTTTGCCAGATTCCATGAAAAACTTCACATCACTCACTAAATAAGTGACTGAAAATTGCCCTAACATGATGTCTTTGCCAGAGTCCATGAAAAACCTCAAGTCACTCACTGAGTTATGGATTAAATTGCCCTTGTATGAGGTCTATGCCAGAGTCGATTGGAGGCCTAACAATGCTTGGATATCTAACGATTTGGGAATGCCCAGGAATTGCCGATATGCAAATGCCCTGATTTAAAAAGAAAACTTCGATTCCTTAAGGGCCAGGACTGGCATAAGGTAGTACACATTCCAATTATCTTGATTGACGGCCTAGATTCAAGGAAAGAATAATGTGACCATTATTTCAATCATTGAAGAAGATAGGATGCCACAAATACAACAGCGAGCTCCTGTTGCCCTCCTATATATTCATCATCTTCTTCTAAGCAAATCACATGCGCATGAGGGGAATTAGGTAAGTGAATCTTATTCACTCTAAACAAATTCATTTGATAGGAACCTTCTCCACTTTCTCTATTGTTCATCCTCATCTTTAGTCACTTTTTATTTTTATTTGTATTTTTCTAATGTTTTTGACACTTTTTTTGGCACACATCACAATTGGGCCTAGGTGAAGTTTTGGATGGTTGGTGACTGATGGTGATGGGCCTGATGGCGCTACTTGCATTAGAGGGATACTCCTTACTCAACCTCCCCCTTTATTATCTTGAGTAGGACCCCTACAACTTGTCGTGCTTACTGCAACTTTTGTGGATAAATAGCATTCAGATTGTTATTTTCCACCTCAAACTAGTATAAGATGTTTTCAACCAATCATATTTGTGTAACTTCCAACAAATTTTGCATAAATTTTCAGAAACAAAAAAAAAAAACCTTCTTATCTATAGTAAGGTGCATTTCCTTGTAGATTGAGTGTTTCAATGTAGTGAGTGCTAAATCATAACCATGCATTATTATTTTATTTTCTGTAAACCAAACTATTAAAAATTTCAAATAAATGAAGCTTTTTTAGAGAAAAAAAAGAAATAATTCATCGACTAATGTCCCTCATGGAACCAATAGATTTTAATGTCTTTAATCAATGAAGATAGACCTAATAACTATAACTCTGCACACCATTCAATGCCTTAGTCACTTCTTATGAGGCTCTACTAGATGAATGATGATCAAGGAAGACAGCGAAATGGATGACCTGAGAATGTCTATTAAATGGGGCCTCATTATCAATCCAAACAAATGATCCCTCTGGAGATTTTGATGGCAACTTATCATCAATCTTTTTTTATTAAGATAATTCTAAGATCAATTATGTATAGATTACAGTTAATTTTTTTATTTCAACTAATGTTGGTCCAAGTGGACTAGGTGTCTGTGAAGTGATTGAATTGGCATAGGTGGTCTACATGTGTGTAAATGGTAAAAAAAAATGATGCTAGTAAAATGGGTTTAGTTTTGGAGAATTTGCCAAGTATTAAAAACCAAAGAGATGGCAGAGGGATTGAACACCACGCAATTTTGTTTTGTTTTGTTTTGTTTTGTTTTGTTTTTTTTTTTTGGTTTTCTAAGTGTGTCTTTGATCAATAATCAATTGATTGATGTGGCCATTGATTGTAATGAAATGGATGATTATCTCCCTCTCTATTCAATTGAATCTTTTCAACTTTCATTTTGCTTGCTATTCTTTTCGTTATAGGTGAATTATGACATTTAAAGTTTAGTAAAGAAATACCAGTAGTTTGAGCTTCACTCGAAGAACATTCTTTTTTTTTTTTTCTTGCTATATCCTTGTAGTGTTTACCATTGAACTTAGTAGTATATACTTATTGTTATGTGATAATGGTTTTTCAATTTAGATGAATCTTGGCCAAGTTGAGTTAACCAATTTTTAAGATTAGAGCTGAGTATTTATCACAACTAGAACTTTTAAGTCTTTGCTTGAGTCACTTTGGTGGAGCAAGCCCAGTCGCATGACTCGCTGAAGTATTTTATAAGGAGTAAAATTATACTTTGAAATTTATCATCGGGCATTTTTCTTTTTTTGTCCTTTATGTCCTTTTAATTTAATTTTATTATAGGAACAATTACAAAAACAAAAAAAGAAAAAAAAAGAAAGGCCCGATGATTCTTCTCTTTGCAAGTATGGATTTTTGTAGTATGATAAAGGGCAGCATTATTTCCAACTACTCATTGTGTGGGCAATCCAACTTCCTTAACAGTTTTCTTTTTACTAGGGTTTGATCCCTAAAATCTCTCTTTGCTTGAGAAGGTGTCTCTCCCTGCATGAGCAGGCATATAGATGCAAAGGAGTCCCTAAACCTCTGATTATTTGGAGGTTCTAACCTGTAAATAACGAGATTAAGGTCCTTAATTAGGTCCCAATAAGTAAACGGGTTTGGGTCTAGGTCCTTTTTTGAACTCCCGACCTAATTGGGTTTGGATCCAATTCCACTTTGGTTTTATCATGTGGACTAAAGACCCGACATATTACCTCAATTATAGATAATTCCTCCTAAGAGTTAGTTTTTTTTTTTTACCAAACCTTTCTCTACCTACACACCAGGCTTGGACCCATCCCATATGTGGAACTCGAGTTGGCAAAATCTAGCCCAACTCGCCAACCTGGCTTGATCCAACCCGTTTTGACCCGCCCAACTCGACCCATTTGAAATACGGGTTGGGTTAGGGTTAGGGTTTACCAACTCGTATAAAAACGGGTTGAGTTAAGGTTGACCTGCCTAACCTCCTCTAACCCATTTAGATTTAACTAAATTACCATGACTTTTCAATTTTCATATGACTTTTCTTATTCATGTGGGCTATAAACTATGTACTATTAATTTTTTGTGGAGGAGTTATGTAAAATTTTAATACTTAGAATATAAAACTTTTTTGTTTATTTGAAAATATGATGTTTTTGTAGTTAAAATATTGATGTATTTTTTGTTTTCATGTTAGTATATAAATTTACCTCTACCGACCGCAACGTAGTTGAGATAAGGCGTTGATGATGATGATAATGATGATGATATAAATTTACCTCTAAAATATAGATATGAATGAAATACAATAACGTTGATGAGTCTTATATTTATACTCAAATATGGAATTATAATATTGAAAAAAAATCAAAAAGGGATTATCTCAAATTCTCAAAAAATGGTCTAAAAAATATTTATAGATTTCCCATTTTTTACACCTTGAAAAGTGATAAATTATAAATTTATGCTCAATGCAATATTTTAAATGAATATAAATGTAAGGAGAGCTTTACAAATAAAATTGGGCCACATAAAATGAGTTAAATCATACATGAAATGAGGATTAAATATATTAGGTCGAGTCAACTTAACCCAACCCGCATGAAATTCGGGTTAGACGGGTCGGGTCGAGTTGACCTGCCACGGGTGTGGGTTGAAGATTTTCAACCCGTTTTAAAAATAGGTCGGGTTAGGGTTGGAACCAACAAATTCTGGTTTGGGTTGACCCGACCGGAATTTGGTCAACCCGACCCGTTTGCCAAGTTTAATGGAACTAGTTTTGGTTTTGGTTTCATCTTCTCATTAACGTTTTCGGTTCCAGTACCAAGAAAACCGGTTTTGATTCGATTTTGGTTTCATTTTCTCATTAATGGTTTTAGTATTGGGTCCATGGACCCGGACCGGAACCGACCCATTTACATCCCTAAGCAAGCATTATCTCCCCTTGGTTATGGTGTTTCATTCGTCCCATTCCCCTTGGTTGGGGTCTCTCATTGAAAAATCCTCCACTGTTGTCTGAGGAGAATGCATTTAGCTTTTTTAGCATCAGCTTCTAGTTGTCAATACTAGAAATGATGTACAAATATTCTGTACTATCTTCACTTATAGTTTCTATATGTGGTACCCATTTATCCTGATATCTTTAAAGTTAAGCAAGTTTCTTCGAGAATCGCTAAGAATAACGCATCCTTAATACATATGTGCGCACTATTTGGTAACATTATGTAAGTTCTTCCAAAGCATTCAAGTATTTGTACAGATCCAGTTATATTCAATATAGTGTGTTTTGTGGCTCTATCTACCGAGTAGATATTATCCTCAGTTTCATGTATTTCATGATCCATACCGCAGAAAATAATAAACTCACATAATTATTCAGTCACATAAAAAAAATAAAATTGAGAATGGCTAAACCAATCACTTGTTAAAGCAAAAATAACTTGCAAGCATAATATACGGGGGATAACAGAATAAGTCCCAGCATGCAACAAAATATCTAAAAACTGAATTCAAATTCATAATAATAGTTGTAGGTGTTCTGGACCATGCTTTGTGGTTTTTCCAATTTAGGAAAATGCCTTGTTAATCATTTCTCCTGGGGTGGTTATTTTCATCTGTAATGGAGGAACTATTATATCTACCGCTTTGATCGCATCACCAATCTTTTTCAAGTGTGTAGAAATCGATTTAAGAATAATAATCATTAAAAAAAACTTCGGATTCTTAATATCCATTGACAAAATATAATGAGAAATCAGCCATTAGAACTTTGGGTTCTTAACTGAGGAATCGGAACTTCTGGTTCTGTCAAGACTTCAGACTTGAAATAGAACTTCAAGTTCTTAGAACTGCTGGTTCTATCAAAGCTTCAGGTTGAGATCTGAACTTTTGGTTCTGTTAAAACTTCACATTTGATTTTATGACCTTCGTATTAATCTATATTACTTTGGATCTTTCAGAAAAAACCAAAACTTCAAATTTGATTATGAATATGAATTTACAGGTTTCTATAAACGTTAAAGAAAAACTTAGGACTACTGGTCCATAATTTAAGGAACTTCAAGTCCAGAATATATATTTGATATGGAACTTCTGGTTCCATTATATGTAACTGTTGCTTCTAACAATAAATTAATCAAAACTAAAGTTTTATATAACCATATAGTCATAACTATATTGAAACAATTATGTCAAGCATGCAATGCAATGTAGTAAAATATATAAAATTAAAAGTGTGTAGAAAGACAGAAATAAAAGGTAAAATTGAAGATTCTTAACATCCAATTGAAGATAAGTGAGAATAAATGTGATGAAGAATTAAGCAATTAAAGTTAGAACGCCAGGTTTTCAACTTAAGAATCAAAACTTTTGATTCTGTCAATGCTTCAGGCATGAATCAAAATGTCTAGTTTTGTTAAGAATTCAGGCTTGATTTTATGGCCTTGTATTGATTGATATTACTTTGGATCTTTTAAAAGTTAACACTTCAAGTTTGATTATGAATAAGAATCTCCATATTCATATTCCAAATTTTTTGAACTTCTGGTCTTAGATTTGAATAACTCATGGATTTTCATATCTGAATTAGAACTTCTGATTCTAGATTGTAATAATGTACAAAACTTCAAGTCTGGGTTATTTATTTGTTATAGAACTTTTAGTTCTAAATATTATATGGAACTTTGAGTTCCAATTGCTTATATAGAACTTCAGGCTCTATTTATGATCCTTGATTTACAATTCTATCATGATCTTCTTTTGATAAGAGCAAATAAATCATTCATCATTTGAATTAAAATTATAAATACTTGTAGATCTCAAGAGGATAAAGATAAAGACTTGCATATAATTATAATAACAAAATATCAAAAAATAAGGAGAAATTACTTACCTATTGAATCATCCACCTTTTGCTGCTAATGTGTAAATCTGCTTGTAAGCTTTCCGTGGATACAAGCGGATCATCAGACACCACCGAATGACCAGGATATTGACGAAACAAGTTTCACCCATCAATTTGGGCAAGTTTGTCTTTGACCATGCAGAGACTGACGTCGCGCTGAGGTCACACGCTGGCGCCAACACTGCACTCTGCCTAGGCTGGCTGTGTATACGGGTCAAGTCCAACCCGACCTGGGACTACTGATGGGCTTCCTGCTAGCAGGTCAGGTTAACTTGACCAGACCTTGACCCAAAACTGACCTGGATTGCCCCTGTTTCTAGACTGGGCTTGGATTACGGGTTAAGTCTGATCCAACCCGAACACGAAACTGACCTGGGATGAAACGAGGTCCAAAATCACTCTCGTCTTCTCGTTAGTTCCTGCAACCAAGGACCGGAAGTCTTTCCCCCTACCCTATGTTCTTCCTTGACAAAGGTGGGCAGGCAACCAGCAAAAATTGAGTAGCAACGGCAGTTTGGCAAAGCAGTAGCAGTCGACGGCGACGTCGAGACTGAGCGGCGGCGGTTGGAAAAATAGGGTTTGCAGTTGTGAGCGGCAACTGCCCAAGGATATGCAACAGGTGCCCTTTTTTTTTATTTTACTCCTTGCAGCTGGGCAACACTGCTTCTTTCCTCATCTCAGATTCCGATAGATTCTGCAGCCCAATCTTGTCTTCTCCGATGATGACGGCAAAAATCCTGTAAGCTTTCGGCAACTGGAAGCAGGGATCGAATCCCAGAATTGGAGTCGTCTTTCTTGACAACAACCAAAGAGAGAAGCCCTCTTCTCGGTGGCCCACCTTGAGATCATGGAACCAATCTCCGCACATTCCATCCATACAAGGCGTTGTGCACAGATTCATAAAGCTAATAAAATAATCCCAATCATTGCTAGCACATGATTGGGTTATTTTAATGAAAAGTTTGTTTGACTCATGACAATATGTGTCAAGTTCTCATTAGACCGTCTGTATGATGCTTGGGCAACCAATCTAAGACTCCTTAGCTTGGACGCTGCAATGTGCATTACTGAGACATCGTGCTAATAACCTGATAGCTACAAGAGAGAACCAAAGAGAAGAATAGCGAGAGGAGAATTTTACTTAGAGAATAATATTACTTTCTCTTCGAGCAACCTCATATGGTAGGATACCAACCAGAATTAATTTTCTTATCTTACGTGGATCTCAATATAAGCATCCATTTATGATGATATATCTCATAATAATATATATATATGTATATAATATATGAAACCCCTCACCGGTGCACAACCATATGTTACTATGCACACATCACGTGTGGAGACTAATTCAAGTGAGAATTAATTCCTACCAAGCTTATGTAATAAGTATTAGTGGGACCCACATAGGAACACATCCAATCTAGGCCAACTCTGGCCAGAAGTGGCTAGCTTGAACTCGACCCATCTCAAAGTTTATGTATTTCATGAGTTGCATTTATAGTATGAAAAAAGGTTTATTAACTTGATTAGTTGAGCATGTTAGAACTCGTCCGGCTTGGACATGTTCCTGTGCTGCCTGAGAGTGCATATGCTCAAGCTCCATAGCTTTCCAATGTACGGCCAAGATTGAAGCTTTGTACCAGTGAATCTAAAATTGGGCCGTAATTATTCTAAGCCCAACCCAAAGTAAGCTAGACTGAGTTGGGGCTAGATGAGCCGGAGGCTAGTCCATTAGTACCCTTAGGAACACCTTTCACAACCAATGCATTTTCTTTTAGTATTTCCTTGTACGTGCGAGAGTTGGGTTATATCCCTCAAATCTATTTTGGCGTCAAATTAACTATTGTGTATGCATAGGAATTATTGCTACAACTAATGAAAAATAAAGAGCAAGGTGAATATCCAAAAGTAACTATCAAATATAACCTTACAATTAGTGGAAAGTGAACAAGGTAGGTGAAAATGTATGCCCATATATCACCCTAATAATTCAAGTCCTAGCAAAGCCAAAATCCCATCTACACTACTACCATATAATAATTGTTTAGTAGAGCCAATTTGACCATGACTTCCTCCTTATTCTAACTTAGATAAAAAGGCTCTTGCAAGACGCCAGATGTTTCTCTTCCCATTGTTCCTATTTTCACAAGGTATCTCTCCCAATACAATCATTGCTATTCAACTTATCAATTGTTTCATGGAGGATGCTGCCAGGTTCAAAATGTATCTCTCCCAATAAAATCATTGGTATTCAGCTTATCAATTGTCTCAAGAAGGATGTTTCCAATCGGTGGTATTCAACTTATCAATTGTTTTCAAGAAGGATGTTGCCAGGTTCAAGATTCATAACTCTACTTTTTTTCCACTACTTGTTCTGGCACCAAACAAATAATGAGATTGGTTCATGGATTCCTCGTACGGTTACAATAACACAGAGCATGGATTCCTTTTTTTTTTTTTTTTTATTGCAGGCCAATCGCGGAATATTCACCATTGTTTCTTTAATTTTAATAATTTTTTTGTAGAACCAAGGTGATGCTCCATGTCTTAATATTGGATAATATTGAATTCAAAATACATTTAGATAGTTAGATGGTTAAGCCTCATGAATCAAATTCCTTCTAGATGGATTTGATCAGGTACTAAGATCATGTTGAGGCAATCTTGTGGCCTAGCCCTCATGTAGGCCATTGTGTGAGGTCCATAATAAAGAACATGGCCCAGACAGTCTTGATCAAGGAATGCTTATGTGTTCGTGGATCCTCTACCCAATCCATGTTGCTAAAGCAATCCAAGCAAATCAATGCCTACTGTCACTGAGGTTCTATCCAAACTATAGAAGCTGTCATTTGCTGTTAAAACGTCGTCTCTCGAGCCAATGGAAATTCTCTTTCTTGAGAATCTCTAACAAACGCATTCTCAATAGCCACCCCAAGCACCAGCAGAGGTATCTAGCACCACTATGCCAATTATTAAGTTCAGACAATGTTCTTGATATTCAATATCTCCAACCATTACAATCTGAATTTGGAACAGCTTTTGCTCCAACAGCAGTGCTCTCTGGATTCAACATAAAGGGTTCTAGCATTGGGGTTTCTCCACTAAAAAAAAACTCGCTGATTGTAGCTCTCAACCAGTGTAGTCATTTGCATTCTCCACAGCAGATGGTTCTCACCGGCCCAGTTTGAGGGTGACTGATAAAGAAGATGACCTAGACAATGCATGATCAGGGAATGCTGATGTGTTCTTGGATCCTCTACCCAATCCATGCTATCAAAGCAATCCAAGCAAATCAGTGCCTACTGTCCTTGTAGTCCATCCAATCTATACTAGCTGTCCTCTGTTGTTTATGGTCGCTGTCAACTTATAAAATGAGCATGCAACCCAATATTTTCCCAATCCGATAATCCAAGTGATGGGATTTTCCTACTCCACACATATTTAGCAAGAGCAGCCAGTAACCCCACAATCAAGGGGATTAGCAAGGTGTTGTCACCATCATGAATGGGTTGACTTTTCATTGTATACATGTTATAAAAACACAGTAAAAACATCTCTGATGCCCTTAAGAAAGAGAATTTCCAAGGTTCTATTTGATTCCAAAGATCCGAAAGAAAGCGAAAAAGTTCAACAATTGCTTTTCACTTTTCCTTTTTTTCTTATTTTGTTTTGCTCCTATGAGGTCTTCAGGCCATTTTCCGGTGATGGATATTGATTGGGTATCCCTTGAGCGTTCTGGTAGTTGGGAAGAAAGCAAGCTTGTCCTCTTCAGCAGTTTCCCAGCTACACAATTGAAAACCAGAAAGCTGTTAATTGGATGCCAAGTGAAGGTCTCAGCAAATTTAATTTGCTCATTTATGAGTCATTTTATTTTCTGTTCTAGTTTTTAGTTTTACCTGAAACCAGTAACCAGATGGTGAAGGAAGACAGAGATTTCTACTCTTGCAAGCTCGTAACCTGGACATATACGTGGGCCCCCTCCAAATGGTGTGAAGATATTCGTGGGGCTCACCGCAGGTGTATTGCTCTGAAAGAAAATTTCCCGCAAAGATTTGGTTAAATTATTTGAATGAGCAGTTGAAGTATCCATGTGTATGTTAGTTTCAGAACAATAATAATAATAAACAAATAAAACAGTGAAGGGGCCCTGGATGGAAGATGACTATCTGAGGTTAGAGGCACACAAGAAAACATCCTATCTGATAAGCTAGACAATGCTAAGGGGCAAATGACCTGCCATCTCCATGGATTGAAGGTCCGGGCATTTTTGTAGAGATCTTGATCGAGATGAACAGCTCGGAAGGAAGCAAACACCTTCCAACCCTTGGGAATGGTATAACCTGCAAGATAAAAGAACAGATTTGGGAAATATGTAGGGAGATAAAGTGGGTCAAATGGATCAGAAGAGGGAGTGCTGTTGCTTGCAATTCTGTGCTTGTTCACCTTTTATATTAACGTCGCTCTTGACTCGCCTAAAAACACCACTTACTATGTTGGCAACTCGCAGGGTCTCATTAATTACCTGAATTGAAATGATTTGATTTAGATAGGGATAAAATGTAGTTATGGTTACATGGTGAATATCTTTTTCTTGCATCTAATTACAAAAATAAAATAAAAATAAAATCAATCTACAATTCTTACTACCCGTGCAATGCAAAAATAAATTATCTCACCAAACAAAAAGCATCTGCAGCAGTCTACGAAGGAATGATTAAAGATAAGACGTACGCATTGTGTAAAAGGCATGGACTTGTAGTCACTCCAGTTCAAGGCCTCAGACTCTTGTTTCCTCCTCTGGATGCTGTCATGCTCTTCCTGTAATGGACAACAACAAAAGAAGGCACCAAAACTCACATGGAGTGAGAGATGATTACTCAGATTGCAACATTATTCTATAATCCAAACCTCAATAAAGAGAACCATTTTAGAAGTAAAAACTAAGGTGCCAAGCCATATCTACTTAGTAGTGACTGGTTGTGACACATCAGTTGTTGAGAGAGGACTCAACCATTTCCCAAAACCCAGAGCCATTAACTTAAAATAAAATAAGAAATGGCACAAGAAGCAAGAGCAAAATCATGAATTGAATTAAATTCTTGGTTTTGGTCTGCTTTGTCCATTTGTTCAACCACCCAAATCATCTTCCAGGTTCCATCGTCCAGACCACCGAGGTGTTAAGCTTCTTTTAATCAAGGGGTATTTCAGCACTTTATTTTTCGAGCACTTCCAAATTGTTGTTCCTATATTTTTGTTAAGCTTCACAAACAACAAGACTAGAATAAATTTTTAGTTCATGAGATGTGCTGGTCCAAGAGAGCAGCAATGGCAGTTTGTAAGAGAAGATAAGAAGAAATTATTAGTTACAGACGAGAAGCAAGATGCAAAGATGGCAATGGCATTGCCGTCACTCACCCTAAGGGCTGCGAGGGCCACAGGTGTCTCAGTGAGGAACTTGACAGCCAGGGTCATGATGGTGGAGGTTGTCTCATACCCAGCAACCAGCAGGGCTAGCATGAAATCCACAGCGTCCTCCTCGGTGAACCCCCCATCCCCATCCTCCAGCAATGCTTCCTGCATATCCTTTTGCTTCTCTCCTCCTTCCCTAACTCTCCTCTCCTTTCTCTCCCGCACCCTCAGCCTTAGCACCTCTGCAACCTTTTTCCGAGCCTGCTGAGCACATACGTTCATCAATTAATGAAAGCAATGTCACTCATCAGAGAATGCATCTACTCACTCCACAAGTGCATGCATTCCCTTTTCTTTTCTTTTCCTTTTTTTTTTTGAATGGTAAGTGCATGTTTTTCTTCATCATGCATTTTGAGCAAATATATTTAAAGACAAAATGATTGAGAATGGAGAATGGAATCTTGAAGGAAAAACTAGGGTAATGTGGAATAAAATGGCTAATTGCATTAGGAAGGTTGCAAATGAGGTACTTGGAGAATCAAAATGAAAGAGACATATTAATAAAGAAACATGGTAGTGGAGTGTAGAGGTTCAGAAAGTTATTCGAGAGGAAAGATATTGCTACAAAGTTTGACAAGGGACAGAGTATAGAAAATTTTGAGCTATTTAAGAAGGCAAAGAAAGAAGCTAAGAAAGCAATAAGTAGTACAAAGTTCAAAGCATATGATGACCTCTATAATAGGTTGGAGACAAGAGAAGAAGAGAAGGATATTTTTAAGCTCGCAAAAATAAGAGAAAAGAAAAATAAGGACTTAGATCATGTTAAATGTATCAAGAACAATGAGAAAAATATTCTAGTGAAGGACAACGATATTAACAAAAGGTGTAAGGAATATTTTAGCAAACTTTTAAATGAAGAACATATAGGGGATACAAGAGCAAAGGAGGACACTTCATTAGCAGAGATACTTTTCTCCATAGAATTAGAATGGTGGAAGTGAAGGAAACATTGAAGCGAATGAAGAGAGGAAAGGCTTCAGGCCCAGATAATATTCCGGTAGAAGTATGGAAATGCTTATGAGAGGTTGGGGTGAGTTGGTTATATAAAGTATTCAATAGGATACGTGTGACAGAAAATGACGGATGAATGAAGAAGAAGCATTGTAATACCTATATATAAGAATAATGGAGATATATAAAATTGTACCAACTATCGAGGGATTAAGCTTATGAATCATACTATGAAGTTATAGGAGAGAATAATGGAGCAAAGACTGAGATGGAAGACCAAATCGCTGAAAATCAATTTGGTTTTATGCCAGGGAGGTCAACTATACAAGCTATCTTTTCACTTAGGCAATTAATGGAAAAATATCGAGCAAAGAGGAAAAATCTACACATAGTCTTTATCAATTTAGAAAAAGCCTATGATAAGGTACCGAGGAATTTAATTTGGTGGGTTTTGAAGAAAAGGAATGTCCCCAGACGTTACATTGGAATTTTTAAAGGACATGTATAAAGGAACAGTAATAAATGTGAGAACCATATGTGGAGAAACAGGTGGATTCCCCGTTATTATAGGTTTGCATCAGGGATCAGCCTTAAGCCCTTATCTCTTTGCATTAATTATGGATGAGTTAACTGTGCATATTCAAGAAGAAGTACCATGGTGTATGTTGTTTGTAGATGATATAGTATTGGTAGATGAATTAAAAGATGGTATAAATGCAAAACTCGAGAGATGGCGGGAGGTATTAGAATTTAGAGGCTTTAAAATAAGTCATACAAAGACAGAACATATAGATTGCAACTTCAATGGACATATACAAACAAAGTATTGAAACCATTGTCAAAATTGAAACTCATGAGATACCACATAGAAATTCTTTTCGGTACTTATGCTCGATTAGTAAAGATGGGGAGATTGACGAAGATCTGGAGCATAGGATAAAAGCTGAATGGCTGAAGTGGAGACTAGCTTTTGAAGTACTTTGTGACAGATGAATGCCAATGAGATTGAAGGGCAAATTTTACAGGACAGTGGTTAGACCAGCTATAACATATGGAGCAAAATGTTGGCCAATTAAGAAGATGCATATACATATATGGATGTAGTGGAGATAAAAATGCTTAGATGGATGTATGGTAAAACTAGGAAATATAAAATTAGAAATAAGCACTTTCGAGAGCATTTAGGAGTAGCACCAATAGGGGATAACATTAGAGAAACTCGTTTAAGATGGTTTGGGCATGTTGAGCGTAAGCCGGTAATGGCACCGGTGAAAAAAGGTTTGGCTATACAAGTGGATGGCCCATCAAAAGGTAGGGTAGGCCGAAGAAAACATTAATAGAGGTCATTGACTCAGATTTGAAGAAGTTTAACTTATCTAAGGACTTGGCTCAAAATAAAACAAAATGGAGAAATCTTTGGCAGGTGTTTCTGCAGTTTGGCCATATAATGTTGCATCAAGAAGAGGAACACCATCCTCCTTTAGATGAAGATTCAACTCCGCAGGTGTTTCTGCAGTTTGGCCATCATCTAATCTCGCCATTGCTAGGAAATCTTTGGCATACTTACATTGATAAACATAAATACCTTGGGGAGTACGTTTGATTTCCGGACCAAGGAAATACATTAGAGCACCAAGATCTTTCATGTGAAAAGTTCTCATGAGAAACTCTTTGAGGTCGCCGATACCACCATCATTGTTCCCACTAATGATTATATCATCTAGATAGAGTAACAGAATTGTGCATCCCTTCAAAGATCTCTTAATAAAAAGAGAATGATTGTTTTAACTTTGATGGAACCCCGCTTTCACAATAGCTTGTTGAAATTTTTTGAACCAAGCTCGAGAAGCTTGTTTGAGGCCATAAAGAGACTTCTTCAATTGGCAAACCATCTTCGTGGCAGAGAAATATCCAGGCGGTGGGCGCATGTATATAGTCTCATGAAGATCACCGTGAAGGAATGCATTTTTCACATCCATTTGCCATACGGGCTAGTGGCGTACTGTAACAATGCTCAAGAGGGCTCTTACAGTTGTCATTTTGGCAATAGGAGCAAAGGTTTCTTCATAATCGATGCCATATTCCTGCTTATATTCCCGTGCAACTAAGCGGGCTTTATCTCAGTCATGTGTGCCATCCAACTTAACTTTGACTGAATAGATCCACTTGCTGCCTATAATGGATGCATAGGGAGGCAGAAAAACCATCTCCTAAGTTTGATTAGCTTCCAAAGCCGATAACTCCTTCTCCATTGCCTTTTAAAACAGGGCTCTTTGGCTACCTGGGTATATGAAGTAGGAAGGGAACATAATCCAAAGTTGTGAATAATGTGGGAAACCCATATCTATCAGGTGGTTTGGATGGTCGAGATGACAGCTGTAGAGGAGGTGGATTACATGATGCTATTGGGCTTGGATCTGGCAGCTGAGAAGGATCAGGGACCTGTGGGTCAAGTAGTTTCTGTCTCTGACTATAGAACTGTAATGGTGGTGAAGAGGATTCTAATTCTTTGAATTGAGGAAGAAAAGATATGTTTGAGAGTTTTGTGGGTGATGGAATGGAGAAGAAAGGGACATGTTCAAGAAAGATGACATTCCGAGAAACCCTTGTTCATCTTGCATCTAGATCATAATAAATGAAACCTTTATGATCATTACTGCAACCAAGAAATACACATCTGGCTGCCTGAATTGAGAATTTTGTTCTCTCATGTACGGGAAGATGAACAAAACATAGACATTCAAAGACTCTTAGATGCGAGTATGTAGGGATGGAACCAAAGAGAATTTGATAGGGAGAAATTTGATCCAGCAACTTTATTGGAAGTTGGTTGATCAAATAGACTACTGTATGGACAACTTCACACCAAAAAGTTCTTGGGACCTGCGACTCAATGAGTAAAGCCTAAGCACACTCAAGGATGTGTCTACTTTTCCTATCAGCCACACCATTTTGTTGAGCTGTGTGAGGACAAGATTTCTGATGTTGAATCCTTTTCTCAGATGTAAAGGAAGAGAACTTAGTAGAAATGTATTCTCCTCCTGAAATTGAACGAGTGGTTTTAATGGATTTACCAAATTGAGTTTTTATCAAGTTATAGAACTTTTAAAAGGTCAAGAAGACTTTAGATTTTTGGTGGAGAAAATAGATCCAAGTATAACGGCTGTGATTATCTATGAATGTAACATAATACTTGTATCCAAATCTACTGAGTGTGGGTACAATACCCCATAAATCAGTATGAACAATATCTAAAGGTGCTTCTGCCCATGAGAAATGTAACAGGAATGGTAAAATGTGACTCTTGCTTTGACAACATGAGGGACATTTCAAATTTGAAAAAGTAGATAAATTTTTATTTATCATGGAATGTTCTAAACAGCCAGTACGAAACATAAGGGATAGTCTATCATTATTCAGATGACCCAAGCGTTGATGCCATAGGGTCCAAACATTATTCTGATTATGAAAAGTAATAAAGAGGGAACTCTGTCCATTGTAGAAAACAAATAGCCTACCATGTTTATGCCCAGTCCCTATCACCCTCCCAGCATGCCGATCCTGTATCACACAACCAGTGGAAGAAAATGTCACAAGTCAACCATTATCAATCAATTGTAGCTGATAAATTTGGCACAAAGAAGACATTGGTAAGGGAAAGAGATTGATTCTTTGGGGCAGTCAAATCAATTAACCCAATGCCAGAGATAGAGAGATGCTGTCCATTGGTAGCAGTTATGTGTTCATATCTAGCAGTAAGGTTGGATATGAGCAAATTGGTGGTCAACTGATGTCATATGATTTGATGCCCCAGAATCAATGAACCATGAAGAAGGATGAGACATAGACAATGCAGTAAAAAGGGACTGACCAGAAATTCCCATGGAGGGAAAGGCAGAGGTAATAGAGTCCTTCACCGAAGCCTGGATCATGTTCTGAATATACTCAGTAATAAGAGTTTTACGATCAAAGGAGGAGCCCACATCAGTATCCGCTTGAGCTTGGAAGGCAGTTGGTTAATTCTTTTGTTGATTTCTTTGTCAAGGCAGGTTATGTTGCTATGGCTCTAGGCGGTTCTGTGGTCGATGTCTGCACTCAGATAGAAGGTGCCCACAGTTGCGACAGTAATTGCAAAACTTTTTCTTTTTGCAATTCCGAGCTGCATGACCATAGCCCTTGCATTCAAAGCATTGTACCCAATTCCCCTAGGAAGTTAGATGTGCATTTTTTATGCAGTCCCTAAGGTTACGGCTGCATAGAGTGCCAAAGCACGTGTCCAAAGATACTTTGAATAATCTTAAAAAAGACTTCAAAATATAAGGACGCACCTCCAAGAATAAAATCCACAATTCTATTCAATTAATCAAATTTAAAAAAATTTTCTCTACAGTGTTACATATATAATAAAAGCAAACTTAATGTCTAAGAAAACCTTAATCTATTAATAGAAACTAAATAAAATGGTAATCTAATCCTAATTACAATTATTTAAATAAAATTAGAAACTAATAACTATAATTAAAATCATAAATCTATGTGGACCCTATACATGTGGCTATTAAGGTCAATATTGCATCATTCTCCCCGGCTCGAAAAGAACTCAACATTGAGTTCCGTAAATGTCTGCATGGGTCAGATATCAATTGGACAAACTTTCGATCTGTTGGCTAAACAAGAGCTTTAACACACATTTGGAAGACTCTATGCAACAGTCTTCCCCAATTTGAAGTCATCATAATGCATCTTGTGTCAGGGATGTTGAATTCTGTGTGGATGTGCAATCAAGCCATTGGATGTATCACATGTGGAAGCCGCACCATCAAATCACAATCTTGGAAAAGCCATTCTTCATTTCCCAAATTCCATTGGTGGTCCCCAAAGACAAAATCAATTTGAGAGTTTATGTGGGGAATATCAACAACTTGCTCTTCATCCCTCAGTGTCTGCACTTCTTGATTATCATCACTTAAGGAGAATTTCAAGGCCAACAATAGATGTGGAATCTTCTGCGTCTAACTTTGGCTTTTAGGGCTGCATATCCTCTATCACCAGTTCCTCAACATTGGCAATCTATATTTGCAATGACTTTTCTTCTGGAGGCGTAACTTTCATTAGAGGAGCATCCACTCCACATGAATTACTTTCCAATATGACTCATGAATGATCTTGCAATTGTTTATTTTTTCCACTATTTCTAGTCTCAAGCTTCTGACGAAACTAATAAAGCCATGTCCTCATCATCTTCGAATCCACACTTGTCATGAAGCCATGAAAACATGTCACCATAATCAAGAACAGACATTTCTCCTTGTTTCAAATTAAGGAATGACTGAAAATAGACTTCATTTTCAAAATACCACATTCCATATTTAATTTAACTACATATGGTCTTTATCGATTTGGAAAAAGCCTATGATAGGGTACCGAGGAATTTAATTTGGTGGGTCTTAAAGAAAAGGAATGTCCCAAGAGGTTACATTGAAATTTTAAAGGATATGTACAAAGGTGCAATAACAAATGTGAAAACCACATGTGGAGAAATGGGCGGATTTTCCGTGACTATAGGCTTACATCAGGGATCATCCTTAAGCCCCTATCTCTTTACATTAATTATGGATGAGTTAACTGTGCATATTCAAGAAGAAGTACCATGGTGTATGTTGTTCGCAGATGATATAGTATTGGTGGATGAATCAAGAGAGGGTGTAAATGCAAAGCTTGAGAGATGGCGGAGGGCATTAGAATCTAGAGGCTTTAAAATAAGTCGTACAAAGATAGAATATATGGATTGCAATTTCAGTGGACATATACAAAGTGTTGAAACCACTGTCAAAATTGAAACCCATAAGATACCACGTAAAGATTCTTTTCGAAACCTAGGCTCGATGATTAGTAAGGATGGGGAGATTGACGAAGATGTGGAGCATAGGATAAGAGCTGGATGGCTGAAGTGGAGACTAGCTTCGGGAGTACTTTGTGATAGACAAATGCCAATAAAATTGAAGGGAAAATTTTACAGGACAGTGGTTAGACCAGCTATGATATATGGAGCAGAATGTTGGCCAATTAAGAAGACACATATTCATAAGATGGATGTAGCGGAAATGAGAATGCTTAGGTGGATGTGTGGTAAAACTAGGAAAGACAAAATTAGAAATGAGCGTTTTCGAGAACATTTAGGGGTAGCACCAATAGGAGATAAGATTAGAGAAACTCGTTTAAGATGGTTTGGGCATGTTGAGCGTAGGCCGGTAATGGCACCGGTGAGAAAAAGTTTGGATATACAGGTGGAGGGTCCATTAAGAGGTAGGGGTAGGCCGAAGAAAACATGGATGGAAGTCATTAATTCAGATTTGAAGAAGTTGCACTTATCGAAAGATTTAGCTCAAAATAGAACGGAATGGAGAAATAGAATTCATGTAGCCGACCCCAACATGGTTGGAATAAGGCTTTGATGATGATGATGATGATCTAACTAGTTGAAGTGCATTGAGGATTGCAATATCACGAAATTTCATCTTGAGTTAAAAATTGATGAACTTGATGTGTAGATTTGCACACTAAAAACACGCTAGCGATGACAGATTTGAAATCGGGCTTGAAATGGTGTCGAAATCATCAAAAGAAGTTTCTGCCCTTGATCTAAGTGGACTGCTGATTGCATCAATGATGATGTCAGCAGCAATATAAACCGATTGGCTTTCTACAACAAGTGAGTTATGCTGCCGTGCCTAGATTGTAAGGGGGTCAAAGTTGCTATTTGACTGTTATTTGATGAGGCAAAGATGAGGTCAACGATAAAACTGGATGGCTCTCATCGGCAAGAAGGTCAAATGGACCCGAACTACCTTGGCCCAGTAACTAAAGGACAGCATGTGTCATGGGGAGCACATGTGGCTTTGTCTTTTTGAAACCAATACCGAAAGGGAAAAAAAGGGATTTGTAATCCTGTTTTTGGTTCCTTGCCACTGGGTTTGGGGGCGTGGAGTGGGGGTTGGGAATGGTGGGTAACAGCGCTGACAGCAAGAAGCAGGAACGACAACGGCAAGCGACGACAGCTTGGGGTGATGGCAAAGGTGCCGAAGATGATGGCGGATGGCAGCGGAGATGGTGGCTGCGGCTTAAGAAGATGACAACGGCACCTGAGATGATGGCGGCGGACTGCAGAGAAGATGAAGGTGGCAGTTACAGTGGGACAACAGTGGCACGCAGGTATGCTATTGTCCCTTTCTCCTCCTTTGCTTTTACTTCATTCTATTTTTCTTTTTCCTTTTTCTTTTTCATTTTTTTCCGAACTCTGGAGACGGGATGCTTTCAATCGGGGGTTGGGGTTCTGCGACGAGGTTAGAAGTCGATAGTAGGGTAGATGAGATTTGGAAAGGGGTTCAGTGAGGTTTTAATGACTTGGGATGGATGTTTTTTTTTTATTTTTTTGCGTGTGTTTTTGGTGAATGATGGGGATGTAAAGGAGTGGCTAGGTTAATAAAAAAGGGGATTGGATCCGGTTTAGCCATTTAGGGTTCTGGGCCTTGGGATGGAAGGGCTCTGGGAGTTGATGGTGGTGGGTTCAGGGGACAAGGACTCTAGGATTTTGGCTTCAGGCAATGGATTGTGGAGATGCGATAGATAGGGGTAACATGCCGATCTATCGAGGGATGGGCATCGATACCAATCTAATGCAGGCCTTAGGGTTAGGGTTGCATAAAGTGTAGAAGCAAGCGTCTGAGAACACTCCGAATTGTCTTAAAAAAGACTTCAAAATACGAGGACATACCTCCAAGGATAAAACCCATAAATCTATTCAATTAATCAAGTCTGAGAAATTTTTTTCTACAATGCCATATAGATAGTAAAAGCAAACTTATTGCCTAAGAAAACCCTAATCTATTAATAGAAACTAAATAAACTGAAAATCAAATCCTAATTACAATTATTTAAATAAAATTATAAACTAATAACTATAATTAAAATCATAAATCTATGTGGGCCTTACACATGTGGCCATTGAGGTTAATATTGCATCAAGTATTTTCTGATTGTGGGATTGAGTGGGCCTTCATTTCTTCAGATAGTATTAGGTGGGTCATAATACGAGTTTCTTCGCGTAGAACTTCTTGAAGACACATCTTTAGATCAAAAGAAACCTCTCTGTTCAAGAAGGCTGAGCGAGATGACATTAATTAATCTTATTGTCTGAAATTTTGTTATGGTTGGAGAAAAGCTTGGAAGGATGAGCAGAGTTCTATGCGTGTTTATTGCTCTAAACCTTCTTTAAACATTATGTTTTTATTTGGTGGGTTCAATATTGCCTTTTCTCTAATTTTTCTTTATACGTAGTTTGGAATTGGTTCCTTCAATGTTGTTGGAGAGGTTTTTTCGACTCCATTTTGCTTAATCTAATTTTTCTAACTTTTTTGCTTGTTGGATATCCACTTTATAGTGATTTTCTCGGCTATTTTTGCCCTAATGTTACATGCCTAAAAGGAAATGGGGTGAAGAAAATAGAGAAATAAGTTAGTTGCTTGGGTTTTGTCAAGGACAAGGTTGTTCTACTATAGAGTGGGCCGGGGGTTATCCACTTTCAAATCAATATAGAGGCTTGGATTGGATTAGATTGAGTGAATGTTGGAATTATGGGTGTTCAGTGATCAGTTTGTCACATTTCTAATTTCATCATATAAGACCTTATTTAATGATGGTGTCCTCATTCACCTTTCCGAATTAAAGAAACACAATAAAATAGAGATCATACATCTGAGTTCTTATTAGTGAACTAGAAGTCTTTCTTTCTTTTGAAAAACTCTCTTCAAAAAGAGGGATGGATGGGTTAAGTAAATATAGATTGTATTTTGAGTAGATGTGGATGGGTCTGACTTTGTTCGACCAAAGTGTAAAAATTTAACACAGCTAGCCTCAACTAGTCATATGTACTCCATATATTCTAAAGACTACAGCGAATCAATGTTCATCATGCCATTTAGGTAGACTAATGATATTACTTCTTTTTTTCTCTTTTCCTAACCTTCTTCACATCTTTCGATGCAAAGGGATTGGTCTCAAAGTGGGAGTGCAATGTCAGATCCAACATAATTTAACCAAAGCACAACATTTAGTGCAACCAATTTCAACTAGACCAATGGAGCTTGCTTATTCTAAGGACTACAGTGAATCAATGTTCACCACGCCACTTGATCAAACTTTGAGGTGGTTCATCGCCACTAAAGTGGATTCCATCAAAATTTGCAAATCCAAGGGAAGATCCCACTGTTTGAGAGGATAGCTGATCCATGCATGGGTTGGGTACTCTCCATATACAATTTTTTGTCTTTAAGTGTTGATCAAACTAGAACTTTTAATTGACTCATAATATTTTCCCATAGAAGGCACTAATTTTTTTAGTTCACCCAAGAAAAAGGGAAAAATCGTAGCATACAAAATGCATCTTGACTCTCCTTTTGGTGGACAAAGAAAAGGCACGGAAAAGAAAAAAAGTAATATCAAACTTTTCGACCTTTTCTATCCCAAGTTTATTTTTCATGGGTTCTTTTACATTCTAACTTCCCAGGTCCAGGCCGTTTATATATATATATTTTTATCACAGCTCCTCTGTGTGGTCTCAGATGATCAACACTTAAAAAAAAAAGAGTAAAATTTTGAATTTGTGCATAAAAAGTAAAAAATATGAAAGAGACTGATCCTAGATTTATTGAATGCATACCTCTTTTTTAAGTCGATTGAGTAGTCTTCATAACCTATCACTTGTCTTCCTTGAATATAGAGTTTTCAAGGGGAGTTAGAATGAAAATTCTATGGTCATGGTTACCCCCAATAGATCATTATCGTGTTATGCCAATAGGTTGGCCATGGTTTTACCCATATCACCTTCAACTCCTAAGTAAAGGAAACAAAGAAAGTCTCGAAAGTCTTATCTTCTTTGGAGATCCTTTTGAATCAAGGCACTATCCTTTTGATTATTTACAGAAGATCAAGTACTTGGCTGTTAGAGTTAAAGCTAGAACAAAGAAGTTGAAGCGTCGGAGTCTTTTTGAAGAGGACCGAAAGAGTCTCAAGTGTGTTATATGCACTCTACGCTATTCTTGTACTGGTGTGTTGTGTTTTTCCTTTGTTGTCTGTTGGAATGGGTGGCCAAGGGGGGTATTTATAGCCTCCAAGTGTCTTTTCCAGTCATTTATGGCAAGGAGAAGATTGAGCAAAATTTGATTTACAGGGAGGGTAGCTAACCATGCATTTGTATGGTCTGCTACCCTCCCATAGTCAACTTTGTGGGTTGGCAGCCGGACATTATGCACACACTTCTAACACATTACTTGGGAATATTGTCGAAGGAGGATTCTTGTAGTTTGTTTGCGATATTGGTAAACCCAAAAAAAAAAAAAAACCTACCAGAAAACTTTTTGTCAATTGGAAAGGAAATGGTAGGGAAGTGTGGTGGTCTTCCTCTAGCAGTGAAAACTTTGGGAGGTTTGGTGTCTTCCAAAATGACTGACAGTGAGTGGGAAGTTGTGAAAAAAAGAGATTGGAAGCCACAAAATAATGATGGTGCAATCTTACCGATATTAAGACTTAGCTATAATCATTTGACATCATCTTTGAAACAGTGCTTTGCACACTGTGCTAAAATTCCCAAAGGAAAACATGAACCAATCAAGCTATGGATAGCTAAAGGCTCCATGAATTCTGATGAAAAGCATGATCTCCTGGAAGAAAATGGTGAATGTTTTTTCAATGAATTGTTGCAGAGATCATTGGTTCAGGCTTCTGTGGAAATTGATGACATCTATGCAGAACAAGAAGAGTTCCCCAACAAACTCCAGGTAATGAACTACAAGATACCTTTTACATGAACTTCTCAAATATGTTGTAGGAAAAGAATGCTTTATTGTGGAAGCTTCTACGAACGATGTTCCCGCAGAAACTCCTCATTTAGCATTGTGGAATTATCAATGGGCCAGAGAGCCAAAGAACTTGCATTCGAGAGTGGAGCCGGAATAGAAGAGTTGAAAGGTCTAAATTGAATCCAAGGGGATTTTTACATTCGAGGACTTGAGAATGTAAGAAATAGTGAATGTGCCTCTGAGGCAAATTTAATGGAAAAGCGAAACCTTCGTTGTTTAAATTTGATTTGGTCTCATTTTGAAACAGTAGATTACACAGAAGGAAATGCGGAGGAAGTGATTGACAACCTCAAACCCCACTTAAAACTAGAGAAGCTAGTTGTTGAAAACTACATGGGTATGAGATTTCCTAGGTGGATGACGACACTTACAAATTTAGTTGGTATAAAATTGTAGCATTGCAATAGATGTGAACACCAACCACCTATTGGGCAGCTATCTCTCCTTGAATCACTTGAGATAGAGCAAATGAGCGGTGTAAAAAACATTGTTGAGTTTGATGGGGGTGATGTCACAACCTGAGCCCAGGAGATCGGAGGTTAGCAAAAACCTAACCAGCGACACACGCACTCCCGTGCATATGCACTTAGACCCGGTCTAAATGCACACGCACAAGGGAAAACACTCGTGCAGCACAAGTATGCAGAAGCTGCAAATATCAACATGTGACACGAGACACATAAGAAATAAAAGGAATGATATCCAAAGACTGACATAAGGGTCGGAACATACAATTTGGATCCACACGATGTATAGAACATGAGTACAATCAATGGCATGAAAAGAAAGCAATATGCATGCATGCAGAGAATAGTTGCGCTCTGGTGGAGTGATAACACACACTCCGCGATCCTGAAGAGACAGTTGGAGTTTCCCCTGCAAACTGATGACCGATAAGAACACGGTCGAGGGTACCTGAGCCTGCAACACCAAGGACAACTCATGAATATGACGATTCAGCAAAGTATAAGCAGTAACAAGTTAACACGTATGGTCTCTAATAGAATAAAAGACATAAATAATCATAACATGTCAATGTAGTAGTCTAGGCAGTTGTGCATTCAAATTAACATATGCTCTGTGAATCAATGTGTATGTAACCGAACATGTACATACTAGGCGGCAACTACGTAGGCCATATGCTCCCCAAAGTAGGGATCTTGTAAACGTGATGAGAACACCATGGGCCAGATGGGTCTCGGTTTCCTGGGGTCCGGATTCCCCAAGACATGTCCTGCAGTAAGGCAATACAAACTATACCAAAGTCACCCCGTCGGGATCCTAAGGCTGAGGCTCAGTAGTGCCGGACCATATCGAGTCAATCAATATAAGAACATGCATATCATAACGTGCATATCATTACGTGCATAGCTTAACCTGTATATCTTATCAGAATGTGACGTGCATGTCTTGTTAGGCATATATCAAGTAGATGCAAGAGTTTATACGAGTTTAATCAATCAACAACCACATCAACTTTAGCAGATCAACAATATAATGGAGACCAACAGAGTAGAAAGCATTAGATTAACCAATCATGAGTATTAAATAGTAATATCGAACATGCAAGGCCGCTGTTCCACCCGGAATTGACCATGGATAGAGCCAGGATATATCCAATCGTTTGTCCCAGTGCAGAACGCGTATAAAAGGGCAAGAACCAAAGTCAATATGCCATGCAATCAGATTTTCTTGTAAGGATAACAAGCTTTTACTAGCCAATCCTATTTTAGTTATCCAGTGTTTCTAACCATGTATGATGATATAGTTTTAAGTTGTCTGATACACCGTTATCTAGTGTTGCAGTGTATCTGGAATGTGCACCAAAGTCCCTTAAACCAACACCCATGGGGAGGTGCTGAGCAACCGGATAACGTGCATGAATGATTCGCAGCCCTCGAGATCATTCATGTCATACATTTAGACCATTGGGCAAGTCTAGGTGATCTACATTCTATTATGAAGGCCATATCAGTCTCTTCCTTACGCCTATCCTTGTTATTCATTTTTCAGGGGTGATACGGCTTAGCCGTAGGCATCTTACGGCGTAGCCGTAATCTGCACTGCGGCTCCACCGTGGTTCCCTTTACCGTTCATCCGAAATTACAGTTCACCCGTATTTTGTTCTACGGCTTAGCCGTGTGCTGTTCTACGGCTTAGCCGTGGCTGGGCCGTAGAAGGTCTGTCAATTGCTTGCTTTCAGTTAATTCAGAAAAAGGCACCCTGTACTGATCTACGGCTGGGTCACGGCTGAGATACGGCTTAACCGTAGGACAATATATGGCTTAGCCGTGTCCTGGCCGTAGAAGAAAACTAGGTTTTTCTATCTCTGGACTTTAAGCCGAAGGTGACTTATGGGTTAATCGGGGTACACACGGAAGCATTTTCTGAACTGATTACAGAATCACTAAAACACATCCAAACTGACGAAATCACATGTAATAGAGGGAAATGATCACAAGATGGGCTGTAAACATCATTCATAAGCAAGAATACACGATTTAATCTTAACCAAACACATACCCACGTGGTTTAGCCAAGTTATGCTTATACTTGACTCAAATGAGTTCAAACACGATCTTGTTGTCCTTGTGCTCAATTCTCACACTACCAACAAGCTTCTAATCGCCATGTATACAAGGAAAGAAGAAAAGAGAACCATGAGTGCAGTACCAAGCGATCATGAGAACAAGAGGAAGAAGGAAGAGAAGAAGCACAGCAAGAAACTCAAGCTCACCTCCAATCACACGAGTGATGCTCGACGTGGACATGCACCGATGCTCTCCCTGACTTGATCGACAGAAAGCAAGGAGGAACGAGAAGAAGAAGAATCGAGAAAAAGAGACAGATCTGTGACAGAGAAGAAGAAAAAGGTCGGTGGCATCGATATATATAGATAAGGATAAAAAAAATTACCAAAAGGTCCAATTGTTCAAGTTAATTCTAGTTCGAGTCAATTGCGGGTCTAACGGAAACAAGTGACATATTTGGCAAACAACATAGTTACGGGAATCAACAAGTATAACAAAAGACACGTGTTAATACCGAGATGATGCATGAATGACGACATCAAACAAAATCGAATATTACGAAAAAGGGCTTATGTCTACCTAAACCAGGTTAAACTCAACTCAACTACCTATCCATAACCTGAAACCAAACAAAAACAAGAACAAAAAACAATTAGCAACCAAATCATCAGGAATTAGTAGCTAATCCAGATCAAATCGGGTCGGGGTGTTACAGGTGACAACCACAAAGATATATTCCCATCACTAAGACAACTTGCCCTCTCTAAAATGCCTAAATTGGACAGATGGTCGTCTCAACAAGAGGATAGTAATGCTGACGATAGAGGAAGGGAGAGATAAGCAAGTGACCTTGTGTCAACTTCGTCTTCTTAAAATATATGGCTACCCAAATTTGACTCATCTGCCACAACTTCATCTTCTTTCAGCCCTATTCGTCTCAAGATGAAAGGAGTAGGTTGTGAAAGGATAGACTTACATGTGTCCAAGTCACTAAAAGAAGTCGAGCTAAAGAATATGCCTAATTTGGAGAGATGGTCAACATGAGAATTAGATGATGATGAGAAGAACATGATCCATCCTTCCCTTAAATTGGAAGTTAAAGAATGCCATCTAATGGTTTGCTTGCCCCGTCTCATTCCTTCACTCTAAGTATTAAGAATATCTGACAGCAATGAAAGACTGTTAGGGTCATTGGCCAACTACCCTTCACTTGTCAAGCTCTTCATTAAAGGGTTTCCATATGTCGTGTATTTGCCAAAAGAATTAGGGCCAAACCATGCTAGGCTTGGGACCTTGGAGATCGTCGGTTGCCCAAAATTAATGTCTTTGTCATTTCAGTTGAAAAATCTCCCTGCGCTCGAACAGCTGAACATTGGTGGGTGTCATGAACTAGTGCTATCATTACTGAATGTGCAGGAGCAACAGCCGTGTCGTGGCTAACATCTCTCAAAAGGTTCACGATATCCGACTCATGTGCAAAGCAAATGTAACACTCCGACCCTAGCTAATCGAGATTTGTGATTAATTAAGTATGATTAGTGCCTAATTAAACTAGTATTAATTTAAATAATTGGGATTCTTACTATTTAAGGGAAGACAAAGGTTGTTTTGTCTTATTTGAGTTTTATGAGTCGAGTTCATATTGCAATTCGGCAGTTTGGGGTTGGGTTTGACCTCAATTAGGCAGACGAAGCCCCCCCTTTTTTTTCCTTGTAATTTTAGATTTTGTGTTTTTGCATCGAACATGCATTGTATTGACACCATCATGCTTGTTTTGTTGAGCTCGTTAACCTTTGTGTTTGACTTGAACTCATTTGACTTCGTTTGAAACATGTGTACCTTCATTTGAGTTAAACTAAAAATATCTGAAGGACAATGGGCCTTTTTTTAAAATCTAGAAACTTTGAAGTACAAAAGGATCCATTTCCTTTCCATTTGATCATTCTGTTGCTAGGAACCTCCTGAGAGCTCATTTTGCTCCTTCTTTTCTCTGAGATTCTACTTGGATGCATGGTGGTGATTGTTGCATGTGAGGATTGAGCCTCCGAACTTCATTCTCGTCATCTCTTCTTCACTTCCATCACCATTTTCTTCTAGCAATTACTGGAACTTCTCTTTTCCTTCTCCCATCAGCCATAAAGGTGAGGGCTTTGGTTTTTCTTGGATTTCTGGATTTTAGAAGAGTCTTAGAGACTCAAGGGAGTACATGCATCTCATTCTTTCCATCAATTCCATGTTTTTCTAATGTCAAAGTTTAGAATTTGGGACTTTCTTCTCAATTGAGCCAAGTAGGGGGAAATTCTAAGCAAGCTAGTGACTAAGGTAAGTATAAGCTCGTTTTGTGTCAATGCATGATGATATAAACTTGATTATTAAATTGATTCATACTATGTATATTCATACAGCCATATTTCCTACTTGTTCAACTTGAATTGGGCTTCTTTTAATATGATGATGGATATTGAAGTATATTGGTGGATGGGAGAATGGATAGAATGTACATTGGATGTTGTTGTATGGTGGGAACTAGTGGTTCCATGCAGGTATAAAATTGAAGAAGAAGAAAGCATGCAACATAATTCCGAACTAGAATTCTAAAGCACACGCTCACGCGCACTTGCTGACCAAAAATGTGTTAGTAGTTTTTGACCAGAGACAGAGATGAGTGTGCTCAAGGAGACCTGGGCTGTGCTTGAGTGCGCGTATAATGTATTGATGAGAAATTCATCAGTTGAAATTTAATCGAAATAGAGGCAACGGCGCTCGAGCATGCATGAAGCCACGTTGGAGTAGACCCTATTAACTTTGAAGAGTCTGTTTGATACCACTTCTAAATTAGCCTAGGGGTTCTACCCATCCCTAATTGACCCTAAACACCCATACTTAACCTTGAGGTTAATACTAATATGAAATTGAATTTATAGGACTTTAGAACACTTAAAGATCTCCTAGGTCGTTAGATTTGGAACCTTTAACCTTAAGAGATTGTCCAACGAAAATTAACATTCACAAATAATCTGGGCTGGGATAATTCATGTATTATCACTCATATGTTAAGCACTCAACCATGGGTATTGGTTTATGGGACTTTGATATTATATACAATGTGACATCAAGCGAAGATAACAGTATATCAAACAACCTAAAACTACATCGAAATGAACGGTTAGATGCTACAGGTGATTAGAATAGGTTTGGCTAGTAAATTCATTGATTCCCATAAAGTGAATTGCATTGCATATTGTCTTATTCGATTATTGCTCTCTTAATATGCTACTGAGTCATTGTTAACACTTATGTTACATTGATTGATTAATTTGCTTTGATGGATTGATAATTCCATCGTGTAATTGATACCAAACTGAAAACTTAGCTTCACGCTAATAAGACTCCACGGGGTCGAATTTGGGTAGTATGATTCGTTACCACTATAGTTGGTATCTGGATTTCTGGACTTTAGAAAATAAAGGTCTCAGATGTTATCGGTAAGCCATATGTAGTAGCTAAGTTGAATGTGTTTTCATTATTGATTCGAAAAGCATGTTTATTCGATGCTCAATCTGCCTCATAGACTTCAATTGCTCTTCTATAATTATCTATAATCAATTCAATTAGATATAGCTTGTATTACCTTAATCATGTTCATGCTTTGCTGAATAGTCTTATTCATAGTTATCTATTTGATGTTACAGGCTCAGATCCCGATTCCGGTCCCCCAAAAAACCAAAGAGACGAAGGAGGAGACCTCACCGTTTCCTTTTGGTCTCGAAGAGTGGTCAGCAGAGGATCTTTGACTGACCTACCGATCGGAGAGCATCACAATCACATTCTCAGGATTGTCTTTTTGGTCTTTAGGACTCAATCTTTTGTATTTAGTTGCCTATAAGCTGTTACATGTATAGTATGACTTAGACTTGTATATATTTCTTTCCTGTCCATATTAGTTTATCTTTTGTATAGGCCTTTATGAATGTTCACTCTTGCATATAGATGTATATAGGTACATTATAGCATGATGTACAGGTTTCAAATAGTTATGTCATACATCCTTCTGTATATTTGAATAATTAGGTGTGGATTGATTCGTGTGGGAAGGATACTATAGAAATGTTTCTCAAAAGTTGAAATTTACAGGTGATATTGACAAGCTCCCGTGTATAGAATACTTGGATAGGTGTCCGTGTAAGTATCTCATAGGTGTTAGTATGTAATGCAGGCCATACCAATGGGCTTCATCTGAAAGTCTATACCCGCGGCCCAAGACCAATAAGGCCCAGTAAAGTAGAATAGATCCCATTATTATTAGTTACTTTAGTTGCTTTCTTAATTATTAGAAACTCTAGTCATGTTTGGTTTAGGACTTCTTATTTGATTTGAATTAGTTGTGTCCTTTATTAGAAAGCAACTAATAGGTGTTAGTATGCAATGCAGGCCATACCAATGGGCCTAGTCTGAAAGTCTATACCCACAGGCCCAAGACCAATAAGGCCCAGTAGAGTAGAATAGATCCATTTATTATTAGTTGCTTTAGTTGCTTTCTCAATTATTAGAAAGTCCAATCATGTTTGGTTTAGGACTTCTTATTTGATTTGAATTAGTTGTATAATTTATTAGATAATATCTTAGTTATAAATAAAAATGTAATCTCTTTATGAGATATAGACATTGATATTGAATAAGAATTTGAGTTTGGTTTTCAGTTGAGAGAGTTTTGTTTGTCTTTGGTAAGGAACCTAGACATTCTATCCTTAAGTCTTTTGATTTGAGATTAGCCCGTTAGCTAATCTTCTTCCCTGTATTGCTTTAATTAATATCAGAGCAAAGATCCGGCCTTGGATCACCGTTCTGAGGTGACATATCCCATTATCATCACTGCCATTACACTGAAACTGCCATCGCACTTGCTGTTTTTAGGCAGCACCCATTCCCACCACTGAAATAAATCCTGAGACCTTAACCCTATCCCCACTTCCTCTCCCTACCTACTGTTACCCATCCCCACTTCCTCAACACTACCCAACCTCCAACCATTTTCTCTAACTTTGCAGAATCCCCAATCATAGACCATCCCACTCTTTACAACTACTTTTGACCCCATCCCTACCCACCGACACCAAACCCACACCTATCTCAACCACTGTCACCCTACTCCAGACCCCGACCAACCCAAAACCCTAAGACTCCTAACCCTGGGACCCCCTTTCGACCATCATCTGCCTTCCCAACTGGACCAAACAACCCACCGACCCCAGCCGAACCCATCCATTGGTCGCTATCAACCATCCCCAAACCCAAAAGAAAAAAAAATCAAAGCAGAAAAAAAAGAAGAAATAGAGACAAGAGAGAAGAGATAAAGGAGAGAAAAAGAGCACGTACCGTGCACCGACGATTGAAAGCATCCTCGTCGAGCATCGCCGCTTCCCTGTGGACGCCATCACCCCTTCACCATTTCGCTGCTCCACCCATCCCTCCTCTTCCTTTGACGCCAACAACGTTCCCTCTCTTTGAAGCCAACACCAGGGTTTCAACCATTTTCTTTCTTTCTTTGCTCTCAAGTTAACCTGAGCCTACAACCCAATCCAGCCAGGCCCATTCTTTAGGCCTTATTTCATGTAAGGCTTGACCCATTCAGTTCAAAAAAAAAAAAAAAACCAGTAGTCTTTTTGTTTCTTTTCCTTCTTGAAAACAATGTTAACCCAAAGCAGTCAATCATATCGGGGCAAATTCTCTGATCACTAATGTGATGCTATAATAATGGAGCTATATGAGAGAGTACATATGCTGGAAGTCATGTCCCGAAGTTCGCAAAGGCCTCCTGCTGTAGAAGCCTCATCTAGCTCGGGAAACCAACAAAATCCCGCATGACAAGAAGAAACAGGCCCTCAAGAATCTATCCATGATTTTATTCAGCATCTTTTTACTGAGAAAGATCCTACAGACACACCTGTTACACCCAAGTTTGATGAAATCACAAAACAACTCAAAATTGATATCGTTGATTTCTCCGGTCGTCTCAATCCAAAGGCTTTTATTGATTGGCTCCATTTTCTTGAAGATTATTTCTCTTGGTATCATATGGATGATGCACAACGTGTTGGTTTCGTCAAGATCAAACTTAAAGGTTCAGCACGCATTTGGTGGCACGACATTGAGCACAATAATCTTGTCATGAGATGCCCTGCTATTACCAAGTGGGATGATATGCGTGAAAAGCTTGATGGTAAATACCTGCCATCCAACTATTTGAGTCTCCTTCAACAAGAATGTTTTGTTTTCAAACAAGACACATTATCACTGGATGAGTACACAGAGAAATTCAATGATTATGTTATTCGGTGTAAAATTCAACATGATAACTTTATGCTAGTCAACCGGTATAGAACTAGTTTGTGGGAAGAAATTAGACGTGAGGTCCTTATGCATGACTTTGAAACTGTTGATGACATTTCGAACAAGGCCAAACAGGTTGAGCTAGAATTGCGGTCATTCATTTTGAGACAATTTGGCACTCAAGCCGAGGAGTCAACGACTCGTCGAGCCCCACCTTTCAGTATAATAATCATGCTCCACCAAATCAAAATAATTCTAAATATAATTGTACTCCACCAGCGGGTTATCATCTATTGGGAGGCAGCCCCTAGGATCCTCAGATATTGCGCACAGATCACTGCGGAAATAAGTTTAAATGATAATGATTCAAGAACCATACCTGCGAGATCTCTCTGATTTGATCCCGGTCTTATAATAGCCTGAAAATCTCAAGATCTTCTACTGTATTCATCTATGCTCGAATTCGCACCGGGGTGTAGGCTTCTTCTGTGAATTCTCCTTACTCTCAAAAAATGAGATGTCTCTTGTGTATCTTTTCTAAAGAGCATTAGTGCATATTTATAGGCTACAATAGGGACCTCAAGAAGGAAATAAGGAATAGGCTTCTTATAGAAATAGGAAATCCTCATTCGACACAAATTAGAATCCTAGATCCATAAATTATAATTCAGTCCACTAAAGAATCATAATTGTACTCCTGTCCTTATTCTCAAAATAAAATTTCGAGCTTTTTGTTATTAAATGCTTATTAATCTCCCCACGTTAAGATTTCAGATATCCATCGATTAAATAATTACTGATGCCTATATTTAATCGATATCTTTATAATTCCTTGAGACTTTATACTTAACTTATTTGATATGTCGGATACTAAGTCCACCTGCAGGATTTGACATAATCAAAACTTATAATCTTCATCAAGGGGATATCATCAATCCCTATTACGGGACGTGGATTCCGTCAATAAACTAATATACACCATACACGTAGTGTAGTCATCCAATTTACTGAGATTATTGACCCACAAAAGGTCTCACTCCTTTGTAAATCAAAATGCCAAATACTAAATGCACTTGTCTATTATTTATATCGGGATTAAGAGTATAAGCTCTCATAATAACCATTTGGATGTTAATAATCTTATATAGTCAGTATAAAGACAATAACCCAGAAATGGTCATGTTCAATTCACACAAAGTGTACTAGTATAACGAGTTGAAACTATACTGTTTCCCGCAGTCAAGACAAGCCTACTAAAACATCATGCTACAATCGTACCGATGGTGTGTCCAGTTCCATCTAAATTGTGAACAACAATAACTTATATTCTATAAGAACCAACAAATAAGTCTTTCGTGCGTAAGCTGAACTCTACACACTAACTTGTCTAATTTATAGAATAAAAGACGTACTTATGCACAGTAAATAATAATGCAACCATTTACCCATACAAATTCTCATTAAGATGGAAAAAGCAAACTTTACTAATAAGTAAATCAGTCAAAGAAAAATACATAAAAGTATGCTTTTAGTATAAATTTCCAACATCATCTACCTCCGAAACAGTAGCACAACCACCCTAACCAGGATTCTTTTGCTCAAAATCAAAGGGGAACAGTGCCACAGGAACAAGAAATGTGAAGTCATGGACCTCCTCAACAGGATTGACGGACTGATGGTTGTTACCGATGTGGTCAACAAGGGCACTTTGCTAATGAATGTCCTCAGGTTTGCAATATTTATTATTGTGATGAAGATCCTTATTTGTCAGAAGAATATGACGAGCATCTTGAGATGAAGCCTCCTCCTGACCACGTCTAATCAGAAGCTCCACCAGATCCACAGCAAGAGGTTCAATCTGATCATTCTCCTCAAGCAGCCACCAGTACAGAAGAAGGTGGTCCTGCCCTTATTATACGTAGACTTCTCCTCACCAATGAGTAAGAAGAAGCTGATGGGCAACGTACTTCAATATTTAAGACACGTGTGAGATGCAAAGGTAAATTAAACAATTTAATTGTTGATGGAGGAAGTGTTATGAATGTCGTTTCACAGGAAGTGATCACTAAACTCAATTTGCCTACTGAAAAGCATTGAAAACCTTACAAGGTCACTTAGGTAGATGATCACTTAATCCCTGTGACCCATCGTTGCTTGGTTCATTTTAAAATTGGCATATATGAAGATGATATATCATGTGATATCATTCTCATGAATGTTGCTCACATTTTACTTAGCCGACCCTGGTTATATGGCCAAGAAGTACATACTAATAAAAAAAGGCACATACATTCTTTTAAGTGTAAGGGACAAGTCGTGGATCTCCTTCCATTGCCTCCATTAACATCTTCTTCAACAGTTTATACCACCCAATCAAACCCTCATGTTCTCTCTATGAGGAAGTTTGAAATGGAAAATAAAGACCAAGGAGTTGTTTATGCTCTTGTTCTAAAGAAACCCAAGAGGCAACTAATAAACAATAAGATTATACCCCCACAAGAAATCAAGTCGTTGCTCCATGATTTTCAAGATTTGATTTCAGCAGAGCTTTCTAATGAACTACCAACTATACGGGACATACAGCATGCCATTGATTTAGTCTCTGGATATATCCTTCCTAATTTGCCTGCCTATCGCATGAGCCCCACTAAGCATGCCGAATTACGAAGACAAGTTGAAAACTTACGCCAGAAAGGGTTATATTCGAGAAAGCATAATTCCTTGCGCAGTTTTAGCCCTTTTAACACCGTAGAAAGATGGTTCTTGACGAATATGCGTCGATAGCCGAGCAATCAACAAGATCACCATCAAATATCGGTTTTCGATTCCCTGCGTGGATGACATGCTTGATATAATGTCTGGATCCTCTATCTTTTCCAAGATTGATCTCAAGAATGAATATCACTAACTCCATATTTGGCCTGGTGATAAATGGAAAATAGCATTCAAGACCAAAGATGGATTATACGAATGACTGGTCATACTGTTCGGTTTCTCTAATGCTCCCAGCACTTCTAGGAGAGTAATGACTCAGCTTCTACAACCTTTTCTTGGCAAATTTGTCGTGGTATATTTTGATGACATCTTGAATTTTAGCAAATTAAAAGAAGCTCATCTTAACCATCTGAGGTATGTCATGCGTGCACTTCGAAAAAAAAAGTTTTACATTAATTTGAATAAGTGTACATTTTTTAAATCCAAAGTCATACTTTTGGACTTTGTTGTTTTGGCCTAAAGAGTCGAACCTGATCCAGATAAAATCAAAGCAATCATTGATTGGCTCATTCCCACTTCTATACATGAGGTATGCAAATTTCATGGTTTGACTACCTTTTATAAAAAGTTCATTTGTAATTTCAGTACCAACATAGCCCCTACAATTGATTGTATGAAAAAAAAAAAGTTCACTTGAACCAACGCCGCCTCTCGAGCATTTAAGTAGATTAAAAGGAAAATGACCGATGCATCGGTTTTAAAACTTCCAAACTTTGACAAGGTCCTCGAAGTTAGTTGTGAAGCTTCTCACGTCGGTATTGGCAGTGTCTTGAGTCAAGATGGTCATCTAGTTGCTTATTTCGGTGAGAAGTTAAAATGACTCCCATAAAAAGTATACAATTTATGATCTGGAATATTATGCAGTGGTTTAAGCTCTTCGTTATTGGCGTCATTATTTCATCGGGAAAGAGTTTGTTTTATACTCTGACCATGAAGCCTTACAACGTTTGAATTCTCAAAAGAAAATGAGCATCAATCGTGTCAAATGGAGTGCATACTTATAGGAGTTCACTTTTGCTCTACTTCATAAATCTGGCACAGAAAATAAAGTTGCAGATGCATTGAGTCATCAAATAAAGTTGCAGATGCATTGAGTCATCAAACTCACATTCTTACTACAATTTCCGTTAATATTCTCGGCTTTGAAGAAATACGCAGAGAATATGTTGCTGATCATGACTTTGGTCGCATTTATACGGCTCTTCGAAATGGTGAGTTTTCATGACATCTAAAGTTTTCTCTTCATGATAGATATTTCTTTCGTGGAAATCAATTATATTTGCCAGCTGCATCTATCCTTGAGTTTGTGATACATGAATTACATGGTGGTGGATATAGTGGACATTTTAAGCGTGATAAAACATTCACTATTGTGGAAGACCGTTTCTTTTGGCCACGCTTAAAAACAGATGTTGTCCGAATTGTGAATTATGCAGAGTATGCCAACTTACAAAATGTCAAAAGAAAAATACAGGTTTGTATCAACCCTTTCCTATTCCACATGTACCTTGGCAAGATTTGAGCATAGGCTTTATCTTGGGCTTACCAAAAACAACGAGAAAGGTAGATTCTGTATTTGTTATTGTGGATCATTTCTCAAAATTGGCACATTTTATCACTCGTTCTCACACAGTAAATGCCAAAAAGATTGCTACTCTTTTCGTAAAAATGGTTGTTTAACTGCATGGCCTTCCCAAGATAATAATGTCTGATAGAGATACAAAGTTTATGTGTTTCTTCTCAAAGACTTTATGGCACATGATGCGCACAAAACTCCAATACTCAAGTGCCTATCATCCCCAAACTGATGGTCGACAAAGGTCGTCAACTGCAATTTGGGAAATCTTCTTCGATATCTTATCGGAGAATATGTTGCTTCATCAGATCTTCTTTTACCCATGGCGGAGTTCGCTTACAATAATTCTGTCAACAGCACAACAAGGAGATCACCATTTGAAGTTATCACTGGTGTCAAGCCACGCCTTCCTTTTGACTTAAGCCCGTTACCAGTTGACTCTAGGTCAAGTTAGGATGTTGAACAGTTTGCACCTCATATGAAGGACGTTCATGATGAAGTTCGCCCAAAAATTACTGCAAGTAATGAAGCATATAAAAGGCATGTAGATTCTCGTAAATGCCATGTTGAGTTTCCCACAGGCAATATGGTAATGGTTCGTTTGAAGCCTGAACGATTTTCTGCAGGTAAATACAAGAAATTACATCCACGAAGTGCAGGTCCTTTCAAAATTCTGAAAAAAATCAGCTTCAATGAGTATGTTCTCGACCTTACTTCAGACATGAATATCAGTTCTACCTTTAATGTTGGAGATTTGGGATTTTATCACCAGCATCACAACGATGAATCCTTTGAAGAACAAGCTCTACGCATCCCTCTACATCAATTTCCTTCAAATGAATTTAAAGATGTTTTTTGTGATCGGATCATTTCAACCAAGAATAACGGATTACACAAGTTCCTTGTCAAATGGAAAAGCAAACCATTCTCTGAAGCTGCATGGATTACGGCTACAGATTTTCAACGGATCAATCTAGATTTACATGAGTAGTACCAAGCTAATAACTCATCAGAGTTAAGTTTTTCTAAGCCGAGGAGAGCTGATGCAGGCCATACCAATGGGCCCCATCTGAAAGTCTATACCCACAGGCCCAAGACCAATAAGGCCCAGATAATAGAATAGATCCTATTATTATTAGTTGCTTTAGTTGCTTTCTTAATTATTAGAAAGTCCAATCATGTTTGGTTTAGGACTTCTTATTTGATTCGAATTAGTTATTTCCTTTATTAGAAAATATCTTAGTTATAAATAAAGATGTAATCTCTTCATGAGATATAGACATTGATATTGAATAAGAATTTGAGTTTGGTTCTCAGTTGAGAAAATTTTGTTTGTTTTTAATGAGGAACCTAGACATTTATCTTTAAGCCTTTTGGCTTGGAGATTAGCCCGTTGGCTAATCTTCTTCCCTACGTTGCTTCAGTATGTGAATATCCCCTATGGAATTCCATCTGGACTTAGGTACATGTGGGAATTTTACAAGAGTATGCATGTCACGCTTCGAGGTTTACCATAATCTACAGATTCTTAGGCCCAGGTTATGACAGCAAACCTCATTTTTAGAAGCAAGGACAATCTTGACCTCTCTGAAGAAATTGGGAATCAGCTCTTGTGGAAATTTGGAGCCCTTCTCTTCTAAAGGGCTATAAAACCTCACCGACCTTGCCATTTTTGGCTGTCCAAAGCTATGGTCATCTTCAGAGTGGCTTAGGAATCTCACGTCACTGGAGAATTTTACAATTCCAGGCATATTGTGTTTGCCAAATCCATTGGAAAATATAAAATCTCTCAACTCTAAAGACATTTACTCGTGTCTTCATGTGATGAATTTTCCAGAGTGGATTGGAAACCTCACATTGCTTTTGAAATTGAGTATTGATGGCTGCCTAGCTTTAACAACCTTACCAGATTTTGTGGAAAGCCTCAAGTCACTCACTCATTGAAGCATTAAGAAATGCTTAGGCATTCACTCATTACCAGAGTCCGTGGGCAACCTTGAGTCACTCACTTTTGAGATGACTCATTACAACAATGATCTCCTCTACACTCTCCCAACGTGTTGAAAATCAAAAACTCGTGTGAGAAGCAAATCGTACTTCCAGGAGATGGGATTGTATTGACCTCTCTCAGGGACTTGACCATCAAGTCTTGAGGAAATTTAGATTCCATATTGGCTGAAATGCTGCAAAACCTCACCTCACTTGAAATTGAGGGCTGTCCAAAGCTGAGGTCTTCTCTAGTGTCATTGGAAAACCTCAAATCAATTAAGTCATCGAAGATTTCGGGGTGTCCGGATACGATGAGTTTGCTAGGGTCCATGGAAAGCCACACATCACTGATTTGGTTACGTATTGAAATTGCTCTTGTATGAGGTCTTTGCCAGATTCCGTAAAAAACTTCACATCACTTACTAAATTAGTGACTAAAAATTGACCTAAAATGAGGTCTTTGCCAGAGTCTATGAAAAACCTCAAGTCACTCACTGTGTTATGGATTAAAAATTGCCCTTGTATGAGGTCTTTGCCAGAGTCGATGGGAGGCCTAACAATGCTTGGATTTCTAACGATTAGGGAACGCCCAAGAATAATGACTTTGCTAGAGGGTTTGAAACACCTCATAAATCTCAATGAATTGCATATATGCAAATGCCCTGATTTAAAAAGAAAACTTTGATTCCTTAAGGGCCAGGACTGGCATAAGGTAGTACACGTTCCAAGCATCTTGATTGACGGCCTAGATTCAAGGAAAGAATAATGTGATTGTTATTTTAATCATTGAAGAAGATACGATGCCACAAATACAACAGAGAGCTCCTGTTGCCCTCCTACATATTCATCATCTTCTTCTAAGCAAATTACATGCACATGAGGGGAATCAAGTAAGTGAATCTTATTCATTCTAAACAAATTCATTTGACAGGAAGTGAATTGAAGTTGATACAGAGAGTTCCTCTCGAGTGGAGTGTTTTTATGGAGTTATTAATTATTAAGTCATTTCACATTTGTTCTATTGACTGTTGACTGTTGAGTATTGACTATTCACTATTTAGTGTTTACTATTGCACTTCTAAGTTCCAACTTTTAAATCTTGAGTCTTGACTTTAAGTTCAATACATTGTTTATTTTGTTGATGTTACTTTATCACAATTTTTTTAATAAGCCTTTCATTAGTTTTTAAGTTAGCATAACAACATGAATACATATAAAAAAATGATCATTACTATTATTTTCTATTAATACAGGGATACAGGACCTCATGCAATGAGGGGACCGTTACACCCCTTTATTTTAATTACTTTTGCAAGAAAATCATTTATTCTATCATTTTCTAATATTCTGTATTTTTTGAAAATTTTTCAGAATTTTTTGATGATTTTTTAAATAACACTGTTACACCGCTATGTAGCACCACTACCGCTACGTAGCACCCGCTATGTAGCATTTCGATAACGGGCCGCTACATCCACCGCTATCACTATTTTCATCCTTGATTGTGAGTAGTGATCAAAAGTGGGCCACCATCAAATGATCAAATCTGGTCAGAGAATCTCCATCTCCTTGGTCACCTGTTTATTTAGGATTTTATGGTATATTTCTCAGATTTTTTTTAAAGATCAGAGGTTGGCCATTTGGTCGCTTTTCTACTTTATCAGTTTTGCATTATCTTTTCATCAGAGTCGTCCAACTTCCTACATAAGTCCTTGATTGTTGTAATCCATGGACTGTTTGTTAGGAGATTTCATCTATAATCTTTATTTGATCACGAATCTAGACGATAGCATCAGCAATGGGCCCCACTTATCATTTTGTGTGAAAAATTGGGTCATTAGGGCCCTTTTTTGGCAGAAATGGGGACAACAGCCCCTATCCTTTCTATTTTACTATTCTTTGTGAAGATTTGTCTCTATCAATTCATTGAGAATTGATTTATGAAGCTGATCTTGTAAATTTCCGAAGATCTACTCATATAAATTCATTCGAAATTGATTCAAATGACTGTATTTTTTTCAGTTTTGATCATAGAACATTTGATAACAGTGAAACTAACCACTGTTTTTTGAAATCAGCACCTTTGTTATTTTGGCATGTTGTGTGAGATATATTTTAGCTTGATCACTGATCTTAGCTTGTAGATTTCATTCTGGCAGTTACATTTAAGTTATTTGTGGGAATTCTCCACCTATGATGCTCAGATACAGACACGGATATGGATACTAACACCGGAAATGGGGATTCGACACGGCAACTTCAGAAATTTAGAATACGGATACGGGTACGAGGTCACTTAAAATACTATACGAACACAAAAGATGACACGGATACTAGTACAAATATCATATTTTAGTAGTATGTGATACATCATACATGACCAACTAATAGCAGTATGTCCCTGGAAATCTCAGTCTAAAGTGGGGCGATATGGTCAAACTTATAATCCTAAAAAATTATAGCTATCAAAATTAAAATGAAAAGAAGAAAAGAAGTTTTAACTTTTCAAGGAGAGGAAAATATAATTTAAATTAAGAAAAGTAGGACATTGAATGACATGACAAAAAAAGGCCACTTTCCCATCCAGTAAAAGAATAGAAATAAAATGGCAGAACTTTAAATATGAGAGTGAAAGGGGGAAAATAACCATCAAATATACAATGGGTTTTGAGTTTTGTAATATTAAAACAAAAACAAAGGGGCTGAAAGTAAAAATGAAAGTACTCTATTTAAGTTACAACTAAAGATTTTAGACAAGATGTTTAGCTCAATTTTGGATGAATTCCTCCATTTTTGCCTTTTTCTTTTCGTAAAACACAAGAGAGCTGTATCTTAAAATTGTGTACTGTATCCTAGCCGTATCTTGTTGTATCCTATACCCGTATCCATATCAGACCATTTCGGTATGGATACCTCAAGTCAAATGAGGTATTCGGGTATCATAGTTCTTTACTTCATACCTGTGATTTAGGCCTCTGGGAGTCATTTACATTCTGCCCACCATTGTTTGACTAGATGTTTTTGTCTTTTGTCTTCATTTCACATCTATTGTCTGGATTGATAATGAAGAAAACAAAAATAGAAATAATAAAATTTAATGAGAAGAATTATACTTCTTGGGCTTTGCAATTACAAATTTACCTCAAAGGTAAAGAACTATGGAGGTATGTTGATGGAATGGATAGTAAACCAACTAAGGACAAAGGCTTGGCCAAGTGAGAAACCAAAAATGCACAAATCATGAGTTGGATAGTGGGGTCTGTAGACTCTCAATTTATTTTACATCTCAGACCCTATAAGACAGCAAAAGACATGTGGGACTCCTTTGAAAATATTTGTCAGCAAGAAAACACTGCCTGTAGGTTTCATCTGGAGGATGAGATCTTCCAATTTGCTTAAGTTAGTATGTCAATTCAGGACTGCTACTCTCACTTTGTTACTTTGTGGACTCATTACACTAATTAAGGTTATCTCATTACACTAAGGTTATCTATGTGGATCTTTCTAGAGCATCATTGGTTATTCTCCAAGACATCCATAAGACCAGCCAAAGGGATCAATTTCTAATGAAATTATGGCCAGAATTTGAGACTGTTAGGTCACATTTGATTGAGTCACATCCTTTTGTCATCCATAGAAACTTGCTTGAGTGAACTTCTTTGTGAAGAACAAAGGCTAGCCACTCAAAATATATTCGCATATAAAACTTCTACTGGTTCCATTGATGTGGCTTATGTGGCTAGAGGGAAAACCCATGGATGAAATATGAATAAAGTATAGTGTTATAGTTGCAAAATTAAACTACGGCCATGTTGCTACTTAGTGCAACCAAAAATTCTGTTCCTATTGTAAGATTAAGGGATATATTTTCCCAGAGTGTCGGAGACAACCTCAAAATAAGTAATAGAAGGCCAACATGGTATCAAAGCCACCATAGGTCCTGAGTTTGAATTCACGCTGCTGCATCCTTGGTAATATGTTGCAAGTGTAGGTGCACAAAGCAGAAAGCCCCATGTTATTTTATGATGGGCACGTGCTTCGAGTCTCGGCAGCGTCCTACCTAATGGTGGGGTATTAAGTATATTCTTTACTGCAACTCTAACACCTACGCATTTTGGTTGCAATGGTTAGCAACTCTTGACAAAACTAACATAAGATTTTGATTTCAGCTGAACATATTTCGGGTAATTCTTAATAGGTTGGATTAATTTTTTATTTATTCTTAAGTATAATCAGCTACAAAAATTATGTTATTTATAAAAAGGCATATTGCTTTTTATCTTGAGTGTTCTACCATAAGGTGTTCCTATAACTATACACTGCTATTTTATATTATGTTTTGTTCTTCTGATGTTTTAAATCAACTTGTCAACCTATAGTTGCGCTTTTTCCTCATCTATTCTTTTCTTTTTGTGACAAAGTGAGCTCTATAATCATGGATCGAATTTGCTTCGTTCCCACCTCCATATCAGGTGAAGTACTCATATGCTCAGAAATCTTCATGAAAAACATAGGTCTAGTGGTAGCAAATAGTAGCTAGTTTCATCAGCTACAAGTTCATTTGCAATATCTCTTGCTCAAGTGTGAGATGTAATTAGATGGAGAAGTCATCCGAAGCCGTGGGATATACATGTTTTGAAACCCCTTAATTAAGCCAACTGCACATGTTTTGCATGGAGACTTTCCACAGAAAGTCACCAACACACTCTTGGGCCCAATCGATCGATCCTCATCTTGTTTTGAGATGTTTCCTATGTCTTAAGCACATTTAAGATATTAGAACCTCTTTTTCACTTTTTCACTTTTACTTTCTCTAATAATTTATGGAGTTGGCGTTTCAAATTAGCCAAGGTGGCCTACCTTTGAATTCTTTCTATCTCATTAATTTGGCGCTGCTTATCTAGCCAACCCTACTATACAATCAAGGTAGGTCTAGGTACAGTTTCTTCAATGACAGAGTGCCACATCTTTGTGCTACCACTATATCTCTCAAGGAAGATTGACTCTTGTTTCTGACCAAAATGGTAAAGTATTTCTCAGTCGAGGTCGACTTTTGCTTTAATATTAAACAATGTTAATCTTTTTGAAATTTTTTTTTTACATTGCAAGTCAAACAATATGCAGCCGAATAAATAAAATAAATTTGCAAGCAAAAGCAATCAACCATACAACAAGAAGACATGCAAATTTTTAATGTGGAAAATCCTAACGGTTGAAATTACGAGCCATTTCGTACTAGCAAAACTAAGCACTAATTTCGAACAGTTACAAGATACACTCACAACCCTTTCTAGTTAGTCTTTCAATCAGGATGTAGTTCTTCTTGTAAGAATCCACGACACGACTAGCCTTGTGTTCCCTGTTCTCCGCGCTTGATCCAATCACATTGATTCCACAATATGAGCAATCTTCTACAATGAAGTATAAGCAGCAAACTTTAGAACTTAAAGCTTCAGTACAATCTCTCCAATGATTGTTCTAAAAAAAAGAAGAAATTTCCAATGTAAAATCTCAACTCAAATTATGAAGATCTATATTTTAGGGTTGAGAGAGAACCCCTTTTTATAATCCACAAGTTGTGCTTTAAAAAAATACTCCTTGTAGAACAAAAACCGCCAGTTCCTTAAAAAAGTACTCCTTGTAGAATAAGAACTATTAATTCTATCACAAAAAGGAAACAAGCTCCAAATAGGAAAGTTTTGTCCAACCCATGAATTAGCCAACTACACAAAATCCTTACACTTTCAATTCCAACAGCTCATCCCGACTAAAATGCTTCTATATAATGCGTGGTTCAGGACATGCTCTAGTTCTAGATCTTGGGTGTTTGTTTCTACTATTTTATCTTTCTTGCTCCTCTTCTTTGTGTATTTGTTACTTTATTAATAGTTTTTCTTTTGAGTGGCCCTAGGGTTTTTGTCTAGCCTCTTATTGTTTTTGGCCCTGGTGGTTGATGGTTGAGGATGGATCTCTAAGTACAATCCCCACAATCTAGTATATGCTTTGTCATTTTTAATGTGTGCTGCTCTCCAATTGAATGGGAGATGAGGAGATGGATAAGTGAGTTTGTTAATTTGAGATGACCTTAATATCATTCCAATCATATGATCCAAGCCCTTGATTGTAGCTCTTGAAACTTTCATGACTATTTAATGGCCATCTTTATTGTGAAAAATCTAATGGTGACTCATATCGAGATTGATGATGATTTAGTACTAGTGTTGGAACAAAGGGAGTAGGTTCTGTGAAGAGATTGGATTGACATGATGAGGCTAATATGTATAACCAAAAAAATTGATGCTTGTAGAATGGTTGTTTTGAAAAATCTTCAACCTATTTTGTTATTTTATAAAATAAACGACAATAACTTATATGATGTAGACCATGGCCTGGTGGGTAAAGTACACACATTAAAAACCCAGCATCTTTGATCTATGGCATGCCCAATTTTTGTGTGTTCCAAAAATGGCTCTCTTTTAATAATGGGAAGAGTATTGAAAGTTCTTTATCTATAGAGCAATTACAACAAATAATCAAAGATCAATGATGATCCAATTAGGATCAATCTAAATCTAGTTAAAAAAATTCAGCAAATCCATAAATAGTATCTGAGATGTCTTGCCAAAAGAGTATGATAGCCCAGTGCCATTGGCTCCTTAGCTTCCCTAGAGGGATCTATCCCTGGATGGATAAGATGTACTAACGAGTATTGCAGTACAGTGCAAAAGAAGAGAGAGAGAGAGAGAGAGAGAGAGAATATGATTGTTATTTTCTTTCTGCCGATTTTGTGGTTTAGCTGAGTAAAAAATTTGTAAATTGTTTGAATCCAATAAAGAGTTATGAGGATATTGGTAACTCCTTAATGTTATTGGGTCATTTCAAACATTCTATATGGTGCTTTTCAAAGTTATGGTTGTGTTTTCTGAGTGGTTTTCTTTGACTTTAGTTGAACTAATTTGACTATTACAGTCATAAGTGTTGATAACCACTTACTGTAGAAACTTAAGCTAATAGGGAACGACATAAACCCCCCAAAACCCACCATGTGGGCTCTGCATGTGAATATACACATAATAGCCTCACTCCAATATCATGTTGGCAACAACTTACTCTAAAAGTGTAAGCTGATAGTGAACTGTGTAAGTGTATAAACAATGTTTATCAAATTGCACATCAGTATGTATTTTGTGGATCTTGATTGTGATCTTTGCTTTCTTCTATTCACTTGTTTGACACGCTTTTTTTCTTTTTTAGTTAAAAATTATCAAACAGGAACTCGGTGGCTTTAATTTGTTCAGTCTTTGTTGTTTTTAAGGTACATCTTATTGGTATTGTCTTTATGATGATGATGAGATAGCTCTTTTTCTATTGTTATGATGACATTACTCTTTTTTGTTGTTGCTGTTGCTGGTGGTGATGTTACAAAAGTACTACCTTATGTCTCCAGTGTGATGATAAACGTTTTGCTTGGAATTAGAAAGATGACGTATGTCAATTTGTTAATACCATCCATAGTGACGACTGTATTATGGCTTCTACAGAAGTTTGACTGAATCTGTGCGAATGAGAGGATTTACCATTTGTAATATTTATTTGTTATATAAACTAGAACAACTAATTACTCATATGAAGTAGATCGTGGCCTAGTGAGTAAAGTACTTAACTTTAAAAGCTAAGCATGTCACTACAAAAAAAGACACATATAGCGGCAATTTTTTTCTGCTGTTAAAAAGTAAAATCTATCACTAAAACTTTATTGTGGCAAACATTTGTTTGCCTCTATTCTTATCACTAAAACACTAAAACCCTCTGTCACTATTTCTCCCCACCTTTTTGTGGTGGAGAATTGTTTGCCGCTAAAAATAAGGAAATAGTAGCAATTAAACAATTGCCGCTATTAATATTAAAATGTGCCGCTAAAAATGTTCTTTTAATATGGAGAGTGCTTTTTTAAGTACTTTTAGAGGCAGTTTTTTTCTGCTGCTAGAATGGTTTTGATAAAAAAAAATAATAATAATGATTTTTGCCCCAAAAAATGGCAAAAAGGGTTTTGGATTTATTTTGAAACATCTAGATACAGTTAAAAGCTATTAATTTCCCTCCTAAAGATGTGAGAGTGAATGGACAAGGAATCTAAAGACCACCAACCACAAATTCAAACCATCATCAAACGTCTCGTGTTCCCTTTTTCACTGTTAATTTTAACTACCGAAATGAAAGGGCTGGTCATGATGTTTCCATCATCAAACATCTCGTGTTCCCTTTTTTAGTTATCCATTCTGTACTATTTCATCCAATATATGTTGTCATGATTGTCATCCATCCACGTCCTTTGTGCTTGTAAACTTAATCAGCAATCAATACCCAGCTCATCCCGTGTTGAATTGGCATTTGTTTCATTTATTTGGATTTGCTTCTGCTCCTGCAACTGGTTTATATGATGTCTTCTTTAATGTGAAGCTAATGATTAGAAAACTTGATGCCATCTCTCATCTGTGTTTTTCCTACATGGTTGACTTGTTCTCCATTTCCTGTTACTATTAAAGTCACTGAATGACCTTCCCTTTAGCAGTGTCATAATGATATATTTTCTTTGTAATGTTTTTCTCTCTTAACATATTGCAGTCATCATTATTTTCTATTTGGCAGGTTGTAAGCGACATCTAGACTTTAATGGAAGCCAAAGACTCTAGGTTTCTTAAGATTGTTGGAGTTGGGTTCAAGGCTAGAGCAGAAGCAGAAGGTCGCTTACTGTATCTGAGGCTGGGTTACAGTCATGAAGTCGAACTAACTGTCCCTCCGACTATTCGTGTGTTCTGTCTCAAACCCAACATAGTTTGCTGCACTGGATTAGATAAGCAGAGGGTGACACAGTTTGCTGCTGTCGTTCGTAGCTATAAGCCTCCTGAAGTCTACAAGGGAAAGGCATAATGTATATTGATGAAGCCGTAAAGACAAAGCAAGGAAAGAAGTCCAAATAATCAATGAAAGGAAACACAAGCAAGCCATAGAAGGAATTTATTGCAGGCTGCATTCAAGAGAGAGAAAAAAAATTGTTCCTCACAAAGGCTAAGAATACCTGGAAGAACAATGCTTATTGTCTCCTTTATGAGGAAGTTTTTTTGAAATTTGAGCATTATGGTTAAACTTCTCAAATCATAACTATTGTCTCTGAATGGATTATTCCTGACATAGCAGGTCTTTGGTGAGAAGCGGTTGGTAATGCATTAGTAGGTTGGAACTTGCTTTTGCTTTAAGTTTTAATCAGTGGGTGCAAAAAACCAGTGATTGAGCAGTAACATGAAAACAATTAGTAATAGTCACTCAGGCCTTTAGCTCTGTAGATGTAACACAAACAGGCCTCATCCTTTATTGAGTCCAGGCATGATTTGCAGGATCCGATTACGACAGTAAGGGCACCAAACTGAGATGGGGCCGGCCCAACTGGCTTGTCTAGTCCAGTGCCAACTACACATAAAGATATCCTCCTTTGTTCAAACATAGGAGATTTTCATTAAGGCATTCTGACTTCCATGTGGAGTGTGTCAGTGACACAAAACACAAGTTCTGTATCACTGATTCTATCAAGGAGCTATACTTGCATCAGTTAATGCACACTAATGTCATCCCAAACAACAGGATGAAATGATCCAAATTCATCCATAGCTTTATTTTGCTGTGTATCCAATGTTGTGCTGGCATGAATATGGCAGGTAAATGTACAGAAAACAAATCTGTTACATCGTCAAAATCCATTAGGGCCTTTGACAACTACAGAAGGTCATTTGAGAAAGATTTGTTACATTGCTACAGTGCTCCCTCAGCAGCTTGCATGTCAGAAGATCCTGCACAATGGAACTGTTTCAGCAAACGATGTCGAATGGTGTGATAATTTAACATAGATATTGTGAGGGAGTGAGATTGTTCTTGCTAAGAGAGATCACAAAAATAACCACAAGCTTACTATAGTCAAGTGCTGTAAGTTTACTATCTTGAGAGGAGATATCAACTTGTAACTACTGCTATCTAGGATTGAGGACTTATGATTCTTAAATTATACATTTTCTGTGTGTTCTCAGAACATAGGAGATACCTGCTCATTGTTGTGAAATTGCTGAAACCTTGTTGAGTGCCCAAACTTGGCAAATGGCAAGGAATACCAAAGTTTTCAAATATACATTCAGTGTGTAGGATCTTTCCAAAAGTAAAAAATCAACATGCAATTTCTTTTATGAAATTGTACTATAAAAATATTATGCATGTAAGATAATATACATGCATACCACAAGAAGTTTGCAGATTTTTAGTTAAGACTTCAAAGAAAAATATACAACTCAAAATTCTCTCTGAAGATACTCCCTAACAAATCAAATCATTACAGAGCATCCCCCATTCAGGTAGAGACAAGCTTGTATGTAGTGAGTAATTCTGGTGCCCTTTCTTTCACTAACTTTGTACCATTCCCTTACTCAAAGTGCAGTAGATCATTTATTTTGCCAATGTAGTGTTCTATTTATTGGTTGTAATTACTTGCTATTATGCATGCATGTCTTCTGATTTCCTAATAATTATATTGCTACTAATGACATGGCTTCTTGTCATTCTTTATGACTTGGGTCTCTCCTTTGTTCGTATATAGCAAAACTTATAAAATTCAATTATATGTTTGACAAGCACAACCTCTTCCATTTAATATCTAAATGCAGGTCTTATTAATCTAATATGCACATTTACAAGACTTGTTTATTCAAGTGGTAATTGACTGTTGTTAACTTACACTATCAGAACACTTTTTCGAAGTGGGACTGGTGTTTTGTGGGAGACAATCTCCAGGAGGGCATAATGTCATATGGGGTCTTCACAGCGCTCTAAAAACTCACAACCCTAAGAGTACTTTGCTTGGATTTGTTGATAAGAAATCATTATTTTATTGTTTTTAAGTTGTTATTCCACCCTTTAAACCTTGTTTGCTCATCCATTAAGGATTGTGGAGGTGCTTTATGGGGCTCTATTCTTCTTTTTTCTTTCTTTTTATTGCACTTGTCTGTTGTCACTCATAGCTTGGATCTTCCCCCCTCTATTCTTTTTTCCAATTTCTCTGTATCATTTCAATGGCTCTCTCGTTTGGCTTACTTTTGGAATTTGTTGCTACTATTTCTGTGAGCAAAGAATATAATTTATTTTTCTGACTTAGGTGCTTGATTTGGCTGCATTAGTTATTGAAGTGATGCCCCAAGTTTCTCAAAGACATAGTGCCACCCGTCCAACTGACAAGAATTTTGTTTTTCCTCTTCTTTAGAAAGGCGTTACAACATTCTGTACTATAGGAATTGGGGCATCTGTTGAACTGTTTGTCCATTTCACTCATTTCATCTGTGAAAAGAGATAAGTGCCCACAGCATAGTTTGGAAGGTGCACATTGTCACAAACACGAGGTTCTAGGTCATGCTAAAAAAAATTCTTAGAAAGAGTGGGTGTCCTCGATCTGGCTTTACTAAGTGAGTGTGACTTAGTATGAATTTACATTAATCTATCTATCTCTAACTAGTGGGTTTGGAATTTATATTTAACTAGTATTATGGGACCCTACTTCTATAATCAGATGACGTTCATAAATAATTCTCATTGAAGCTGATACCTTCTATTTCTGATAATAGGTGGGACTGAAGGTTTATTTGCACAAAAGACCCTGGAAATCACAGACGATGTTCTTTCTACATATAAAAATCAAGGTTAGTATTAGCTATGTATTCCATTCTCCATATAGACTTGAGATTATTTTCATTTTATATAGATCTGTCACTAATCTCCATTTGTGTAGAAGGCAAGGGACTTAGTGCTGACCCAAACTTGTTATAGAATTACTAGTAGCTGTCCAGTTTCTATTTGTTCAATGTTCTTATGTATTGTATTATTTTTTCTCGTGCGAATGGTTGCTACATCCGGTTGTCTATGAGTTTTTTGATGCGTTATTTCCATCCACAATACTCAGAGAAGACTACCAATTAATGTGTTTATGAAATTTATTCTTTGATTTTTCATCTATTTTTTAAATCTTTGACAGAGTAAAAACTTAGATGAGGAAATCATTCACTTAATATTTACTGACATAGGAACTTGTTTTGTATTTCTGTTCTCTCTCTATTAGAATCCATACTTGTAAGTAACCATCTTTAATTAAAAAATGCACATGACCCTGATTGCTTATTTTCATTTTCATTTAAGATAGATTGAAGAAACTGGACTTTCGCTATCTGGGTTTTGGAGATTGATATCTAATTTGGGTTCTTTTTGTTTAGGTGAGTTGAAACTACAGAGTTAGGAATCTGGTTGCAGATTCCTCCATCTTCAATGTCAATTTGGCATCTGCTGTGAATCATGTACTTCATGATCCTGAGACCATTGAGAAATCTACGTTTACTTGCGCTCCCATGACAAGAATGAGAACCAAACAATGCAAAGGATTCCCGTGGACAAGATCAAAACCCCCAAAGAGTATGTGTTCTATATGGATGTGTCTGGATTGTCGATTTCAGATATTCAGGTAACTTGTTTACAGAAAATAGGGTCTGTAGTCTCTCTCTTTCTTACTAAGAGCCTTAAGCATGCTGAAGCTTTTGAACAACTATGATGAGGTTGTTACAATCATGGAGACAGAATCACATCTTGGATGGGACCAAACAATCTTTGCAGAGAACAGAAAATGCCTACAGAGGATGAGAGAAATCAACCCCATCTAGAGGGAATCAATGATTCTACCTACTTCATCCCATTACCCAATTTGCTTCATTCCATAGACGTTGCTATTCATTGACAGCATGAACCCTAAATTGTGCACTAGTGTAACCCGTTAAACCATCCCCTACCACCATTTTGATAATTTGGGAAGCAAAATCAGACCTTTACATAATATAAACACATCTTTCTCAAGAACTTATAAGGTAAAATCAATAGAAAGAAAGCACTGAACTAGCATCATGACCATTTTGGCCCCAACCAATAAACACAGATTGAGAAAGAAAATATTAGAGACATTGAGACAGAGATATATTAGAGATGTATAGATTAAAAGAGACAATGTGCATGTGAGAATTATATATTAAAGAGCAATCCATTAGAGATTATATATTAAATAAATATGACTAAACAGTGATGCTCCTCAAACAAGAGCAATCAGTAGATTCCTAATTTAAGACATGGAAAAAGGGGAAAAGCAGTTCAACATAACATACAACACAAATTAATATATCACCCCCATCAAACAAGCTTTCAGGGGAAATCTCAATCAAGTAAGACATAAACCATACAGATTATATCATCGTGGAAGACTGTTTAGAGAAAAATTGCATAATGAGTTTTTTTCAGCAGCTCAATTTCTTAGCTGCAATACGGAAGCCTCCAAGTTTCAGAACTGTTATTTGTCGACTATAACCTGATCCAAAATATAGAAAACAAACATCAAAGATACAAAATGGTTACCAACATTTAGCAAAGGGCGTTGGGATCAAGCATGGATTCATAAAAAGAAAGAAACAGAAAAAGATTAGTGTAGATTGAGAATTTCCAAATTTCTGTTACAACACTGTTTTTAAATTGCAGAAACCAACCAAAACAATCTCAAACTATCTCGAATCACCTTAAAAAATCGAAAATCCCGAATTCAATAAAACAAAGCTAGGGTTCACCAAATCCAACTGAGGAAACTTAGCAATCTTTCAAAGCAAAATTCAACAAAACCACTTCTTTTAGCTGTCGATAACCAAACACAGGGGTATTTCGAAGCAGAATCGCTGCCAAACAGTAAATAATCAAGAGTTAAGATGCATACCTTAAACCAATCAAGATCATGAGCTCCAAAATCAGAACGCGAGTGATCATGAGATCCTTCGATAGATCTCAAATTCTCACCAGATTCCCTTCTTGCGCTTCAGGAGCTCTTTTGCAACAACAGAGGATTAGGATTTTGGGGACTAGATTGAGCAGACTAGGGTTTCGACAAGAGATTCAATGGGAGATTTCACAGAAGATTCGCGTTTCGGGAAGAGATTCGTAGAGGACTAGGGTTTCCAAGAGGTTAGGGTTTCGCAGAGTTTTGAGCTTTGTGAGTGTAGTGACCATCGTAGAGAGGGGTAAGGTTTCAAGATGAGATTCAGGAAGCGAGAGTTTTGAGCATTTTTAACGGTTTGAGCTTCAAACGTGGGGCTAGCGATCTGACGATGTTTAATGGTGTGAGCTTCAAATGTGGGGCCATTGTTTAATGGTTTAAAGAAATTGGAGCCGTTGATATGACGATGGACATTTGTGCGAGCAACCTGGCTAATGATCCAAACCAAAACATGAGATCCAAACCAGTCTGGACCTTATTGGAAACTCTTGTACACAAGCCTTGGCTGTTTTGTTGTTTTAAATAACCATTTCCAGCCTAAAATGATACAAATTTCAAATACCTCTTAGCGTAGAAAAAATAATTCAATAATACACTATTCAATAGGCATCCACTAGTTAAAATTCTAACCATATAATTTTTGCCTCTATATATAATTCTCTAAACCTCTCTTGAGCAGCATATAAAATATTATACTGTTGTATATAAGCTTTTTCAATTACTTATACAACACTTACTTATGTATTATATAACTCTATAGCAACAAACAAAATTATATACAATTGTATAAAATATTTTTCCACTACATAGTAGCAGACAATACTGTCTGCTGCTATATAGACTAATATATTTTTCCCCTACTATAGCAGCATGCAATACTGTCTGCTGCTATATACACTAATATTGCAACCAAAAGATAGCATATGATAGTAAAACCAAACCTTAGCGCAAAAATTATTTTATGCTGCTGTAGAGGTGTATATTTTTAACTTGCAGTGGCAAATAGTAGAGTGGGGTTGTTGACTAAAGACATTTAGCGGCAGAATCTAAAAATTGCCGCTATAAAAGTGTCGCTAATTCCTCTTTTTCTTGTAGTCTGTCTAAGGCAAGGCACAACCATCTTTTTACATCTTGGAACCTCAAGCTGATTTCTTTGCCATTAAAAAGACATAGATTTCTTTGTAACTGGCTCCCTTTTCTTTTATGCAAATATGTGAAACTATTTAATTCTTGCGTGTATGGAGCAAATATTGCAACAAATACTGATCCAATTCGGATCAATTTAAAGTCGATAAAAATTCAATCTTTCCTTCATTCAAAAGAAAAAAAAGAAAAAAGTTCAATCTTTCCAAATGAGTATAATTGCGATCTTTATCAGCTAGTGCATCAGGCCGATAAACATGGAATACATGCTTCGCGCTGATTCCACAATTTGGCAAATTAAAGATTTAGATAATAGAGATATATATTGGCTGATATGGATTGTGTCTGCCAATATTCAACCCATGGTCATTACCACTAACCTGACGTGTCAAAAACTCAGCAAAGTAACTTAGGTTGCTTATCCCAATTTATACATTTTTATAGCTTTAAGTAAAACCTCCTCAGTCCCCACTCCTTGGCTTGGTCTCTAGTTAACCAGGCTATTAGTTTTGAGTTCTTTCCATAACTTTTGAGTACTTTTGTTTCTTCTTTTTGCAGTAGTGAATTCAGTCTTACAGAGAATTGTAGGGATCTTGGTGACTCCCTACTTGGTTGAGTCATTTCAACTTCTTTTTGTGTTTATGATTGTGTTCTCTAGAATGGGTTTTCTTTGATTTTGGTTTGTACTTGAGTGTTGTGGCTGAATTTATTATGTGGATTGCTTGTGATCTTTGTCCTTCTTCTTTCTTTTTTTTTTCTTTTTAAATTTATTGTTCACTTGTCAGTAGTTGAATTTTCTCCACCTGATGTGGATTCTCCATTGATTAGAGGAATATTCAGTCTATTCTCATTGGTGTGCACTTGATCCAATGGTCCATTTATTCGGATGGGATCCAAACTTGAAGGACGAGTGCAATTCAAGGGATACTACGTGTGGCCCATTTGGATGGACCATCCAGTGGGCCCACCCTAGGTGCATACCCAATAGCGAGCTTGTGTGTGTGTTTTTTGTCATTTAGTTTGAAATCTTGTGAAGAATATTTGATTTCTTTTTGTACGGATCTAAGAAAGCCCATAGGCTTGGGAAGAGGAATCCTGTACAAGTGAGAAGCAGAGTTTGCACACATCAGAGGAAATGCCTACACACGTGGAAAGAGTGACATGTGTGGCTAAAGATGGATTTGTGTGCAATTTAGTAAGATATGGGGCTACCAACTAAGGGTTTGTTTGGCAAACTTGGTTTGTTTGAAATAGATGTGTCTAAAATAGATCTATTTCAAATGGAGCTACTCGAAACAGATATTTTTAGAAATAGATCGTTTGGCAGGATTCACTTTCCATGTCTTATTCGATTATATCTATTTGGAAAATTATGTTTGGTAAACATAAATATGAGAGGATTATACAAGGGCATTTACTATCATTTTATCAAAAACACATTAAAGTCTCTATTTTCAAACAACCCATTCGAACATGTAAAAATAAGGATCATCTGAGTTCTCCTTTATCCTTTTAAGGCCTAATTGCGTTTAACCGTATCCTTTGTATGTATCTGAGATAAAAAAAATTTACAAAATGGCATTTAAAAATATAATTTATACCTTTATCTTTTTTTGTATAATCTCAATATATTTAACAATATTAGGAAACTTAAACCATCATTCACATTATGCAAAAGAAATCCATGAGATAAAAATAGACACTCTACTAAACCCCCCCCCCCCCCCCCCCAAACCCCAACCAAACAAAAAAAAAGGGTAAAAGTCAATAATAACATCATGAATGAGTAAGGGCATCTTCGATTGCATCTTTAATAGCCAGCATCTCCATTTGTTCTTCAATATTGATAGTTGCACCTGTTTTAGGATTACTATACTCCCAGCATTACTTGCCTCTAAAGGTAATTCTTCTTACTCCTATCAACGCAAAAGTTCATCTGCAATAGCTTCTTTCCTAATGAAGTTGTGCACTGTCATTGCAGTAACTACGATATACTTCTTTGTACAGGAAATGGGAATGGAGGCATCTTCTTCAAAATTGTACTCCAAATGCTCGCTCTATCACATTTCTTAGTGAAGAATGAACATAATTGAAATTTTTGTTTCTTTTACGAGGGCTACCACCTCCTCTAAAGTCTGGTAACCGTACTGAACATTACGATAAAGAGCAACAAAGCCACTCATATTTATAAATCCGACATCAACAACATAGATTTTCCTAAAATGTAAAGAAATTGTCATAATATGTTAATATGAAATGAATTGAAATTTATGGCTCGTTGTTTACCTGGAGGGGCATGCGAAGAGTTTAACTTTGGTCTATAAATAGTATCAAGTAAAATGCGTGAATTATGTGCAGTTCCTTCCTAGCCAGCTAGAATGAATGTGAATAACATGTCGAATGAGCAAGCTACCAAAACATTTTGCATGTACTCTCCTTTTATTCCTCTATAAGCCACTTGATTTTCTGTAAGTACCACTACTTATGAGAGTACCATCTATAGCCTCAACACAACCCTTCAAAAAGTCATAACTTTTTAATAAATTGATATTTTTTTATGTATTTACTTGCTTCTAGTAAAGCACATGTAAAAAGTATTACCTTAAAATATGGATAAAACTGAGGGTGGTTTTGCAATACTTGTTTTGGAATTTGATGTTATGAAGGTGGCTTTATAACCTCCATTGAGAAGTGAACCATTGCTACTAAAACATCATGAAAGTGCCGTTGTACAGTTTCCCCTGAATGTTGAAATCTATCTTGCAAAGTTTTATTCCTATGATTTTGCACAATTGTGATAAGAAATATAGCAATTTTCTCCTCTACAAAGACATATCGAGTATCTTAAAGCAATCCATTCTCTCTAAACACAGCATATGAATGAATATTAGGGCCTCGGTTTTTAGATTGTAAGTCAAATAATATGCAATGAAATAAATAAAACGAACTTGTAAATAACAATCAACCATATAAGAAGAAGATCCATAGATTTTTTAATGTGGAAAATCCAAATGAAAAAAACCATGAGCCCTTCCGGACTAGTAACCAAGTACTAATTTTGAATAGTTGCAAGATATACTCAACCCTTTTTAGTCAATCCCTCGACCTAGGATATAGTTCTTCTTGTAAGAATCCACGACATGACTATGCCTTTCATTCCCTACTCTTTGCACTTGATCCAATCACCTTGATTCTACAAGATGGGCAATCTCCTATAAGAAAGTAGAAGCAACAAACTCTATAACTCAAAGCTTCAGCCAAATCTCTCCAATGGAAGTTCTAGAAAATAAAATCTCTAATGTAAAATCTCAACTTAGATTATGAAGATGGATGTCTCAGGGTTGCGAGAAACACACATTTTTATGGCCCACAATTCGTGCCTTAATGTTAGAGTCCAAGTATAAATAAAACAACTAACTCAAGCACAAATAGGAAAGATTTTCATGCAAGTCAGTGGGGTTTTTTTTCGTCAGGGACAAGTGGTCGCTCAAGTGGAGCTCAATTCTACCTTTAAATGAAATTCAGTGATGAAAATTTGTACTAGGTGCTTGAGCGACAAAATGGGCACTCGAGTGTATGGCATTTTCGTAAATATTGTAAAAATTTCTCGAGGCCATAGATTTATCATTTTAGCTTCAATTGACGCAATCTTGGAACCTTTTGATATTTATTCAAAACGAACTTTCAAATGATTTATAGATTGCCCCGATCCAACAGTTGATTTAAGAGATATAATCATTTCTTTCCAAACACTGCCATTCAAGCGACTTAATAAAGCACTCTATAGTCCAATGTCCAACCAATGAATTAACCAACACACAAAATACTAACAGCACATAATCTATAAAAAAAAAAAAAAACATGTTTCTCCATACAAAGTAATTCCAAACATTGTATTGGATTCCCACATAAAATGTTTGGAACAAAAACTTAGCTCGAGAGATTCGAAGTTCCGCATGGTTCTCTAAAGATGCTCATATGTTGTTTCTTTCTCAGCAACCATCAATTATTGATGGGCATTGATAGGAAGATCGACATAAAAGGAAAGAAAGATTAAAAGGAGGAAGAAGATAAAGTTGGCCCAACAATGATAGATGGTGTGGATTTGGTCTAAGTAAGGGAAGCAGAAGAAACTCAGGAAAATAAAACATACGAGAGTACAACCAACCAGAAAAGAGAACAAAAGAAAGCCAATAATAATATGTAAACACACAAAAAATACATTGTAATTTTTATTTGGAGCATTGTAATCCACCCACCTGGTGGGGGGCGCTCTTCTTTCTTGTGATATTGATTAAATGATATTCAACACAAGAGTTTGTCTCCATTTTTTTTCAAACACGTGGACTCGAAATTTGACCTATTAAGCAAAAAACATAAACATTTAGTCATTATCCATACCCTTATTTCGTCATTTGTAAAGATAGAAGTCTATAAAGATTTTTGTTTATTGGCTAATTCATGAGTTAGGCAAAACTCTATGTCCATCAACTTATATTTTATATTTCTTATAGAATGAACTGTGATATGTGTTCTCAAATGGGCTAAAGCGAAGAAAGAGATAAAAAAAATTGAAAGACACTATCTGATCAATCAGGCCTGGGAAGAGCTATAGTTAAACAGGCTAATTGAAAAATTCGTCAGACTGTTTCAACATCCGATTGATCAGATGATTGTCCAATCAATTGGATAGAGGATAAAAACCCACTGACCTGGGCTGATTTCTTTTCTATTTGTGCCAAATTTAGTAATTCTTATTATACAAGGAGAATAACCCTAAGGCACGAATTGTGCATTATTTAAATGTGTCCTCTCTAAACTCTAAGTGATCGATCTCCTATTCTATGATTGAGAATACCAATGGAGATATCTCTTATTGTTCTAAAGGTAGAAAACCTAATTAAGAGACCATTTCTTCTTTAAAGCATCCATTAGAGACAAAAACCTAATTGAGATATGATTTTTACCCATTGGGCTGGTGTGAGTTCTAGAGAGTGTTGCTTCTGCATCTCTTGCAGAAGATCATTTTTTTCGTGGAAAATTGTTTGAGGAGTCAAGTGAGGCTTGGATCTATTGTAAAGAGTGGCAAGCAGTTGGGACAATGCGTATTTGTAGAAGAAGAATTATAGTCTTTAGGTTGCGCGAGAGCTAGATAACGGTTGTGAGTATATCATTTTATAACTGCATGATTCACAGTGCTTAATTGTTAGTCCAGTATGGGTTCATAGTTTTTTCCCAGTTTGTGTTTCCAAATAAAAATTGTATTTTCTTGTAGCGGTTGCTTATTTGATTTACTTTTATTTTCCACAGCATATTGTCTAGTTGTTTGTAATCTAGAATCTGCATACTTGGGAGTGTTGGAAATTTATGCTAAAAGCATACTTTTATGTATTTGTCTTTGACTGACTTATTTATTAGTAAAGTTTGTCTTTTCATCTTTATAAGAATTTATATGGACAAATGGTTGCATTGTTATTTATTATGCATGTATGTGTCTTTTATTCTATAAAGTAAATAAGTTGGTGTGTAGAATTCTGCTTACACATGGAAGACTTATTTTTTTCTTTTTGGTTCTTATAGATTATAAGTTATTGTTGTTCACAATTTAGATGGAGTTAGACACACCATCGGTATGACTATAACATGAAGTTTTAGCAGGTTTATCTTGGTTGCCGGAAATGGTTTAGTTTCGACCCGTTATGCTAGTACGCTTTATGTATATTGAACAGGACCGCTTTTGAGTTTATGTCTTTATACTGACTATATAAAATGATTAACATATAAATGGTTATTATGAGTGTTGTACTCTTAATCTTGATATAAATAATAGACACATACATTTAGTGTTTGGCATTTCAATTTACAAAGGAGTGAGACCTTTTATAAGTCAATAATCTCAGTAAATTGGATGACTACACTACGTGTATGGTGGATATTAGTTTATTTATGAAATCGACGTCCCGTAATAGGGATTGATGATATCCCCTTGATGAAGCTTATAAATTTTGATTATGTCAAACCCTATAGGTGCATTTTGTATCCGACATATCAAATAAGTTTAGTGTAAGGCTTCGAAGAATTAAAAAAGATATTGATTAAATATAGATGTCAGTAATTATTTAATCGATAGATATTTGAAATCTTAATGTGATGGGATTAATAGGCATTTAATAATATGAAGCTTGAAATATTATTTGAGAATAAGGCCAGGAGTACAATTGTAATTCTCTAGTAGATTGAATTGTAATCTATGGAACTAGGGTTCTAATTTGGGTCGAATTAGAGCTTTTTATTTCCATAAGAAGCATATTCCTTATTTCTTTATTAAGGTCCCTATTGTAGCTGATAAATATGTGCTATTGCTTTTTAGGAAACATAACAATAGAAATATCATCTTTTAGAGCAAAGAGAATTCGCAAAAGAGGCCTACACCCCGGTGGGAGTTCGAACATAAAGGAGTACAGTAGAAGGTCTTAAGATTTTCGGGTTGCTATAAGACTGAGATCAAATCAGAGAGATCTCGCAGGTATGTTTATTGAATCATCATCATTTAAAATTATTTCCACAGTAAATTATATGCAATATCAAGGGATCCTGGCAGCTACCCCCCAACAAGGAGCATCCCCAAAAACTTTTAATTAGTATCAAAAAAGGTTGCACAAAGTTACTGTGTAGATCAATATTTGTAATTTCTAGAATGGATTTCAACCACAAAAATACATTGAAGACAAAGCCATCTCAGTTGAAAGATATAAAAACATCTGGCTTGAAAAAGATACTCACATATCAGTTTGAGAAGAAAAACCTTAGATCTCTTTGATGTTTTAAATGCAAAGATTTTGGTTATAGAGCATCTGAGTGTCTAAATAAATGGATGAAAAGACGTGGTAAAGCTAATAATTCTGAAGATGCAGAAAATACACTTTCTGACAGCGCCAGTGCTGAGTATGTTTTTTTTAGGCACTATCTTCTCATGGCACATCAACCATTGTTCTAATGATGACGATGATGAAATGTTAGATGATGAGCATGATTGGGAAGTAGAATACAAACTTTTATTGAAGAAATCTTTGAAGATGAGCAGTTTGTATAAAAAAAGATGTCCTCATGTGGAAATCTACTTAAAAAGAGAATTCCTTTTATGGATGAGTTGGAAAAAGCACTTTAAAAAAAGTTCATCTCTTGGAAGATAAAAAAAAAACTCCATAACTAATAAGTTGACTGCAAAGACTCAAAATTTTGAGAAAGCTAATCAAGAGAATGCAACCTTGAATGAAGAGTTGAAGACATGTCAAGTTTAAAAAGAAGAGTACTTGAATAGCAAACTGAAGATTGCGTTATCTAAACTAAATTCTACAACTTGAAGACATCTTGTGAATTCAAAAGTTACCTAATGAAAAAAACGGTCTCTGTTTTGATTATAGTGCATCTACTTCTAAGTCTAAAGGTAAATCTACTTTTGTTAAAAGTGTTGTACACACTACTCCACAAGCTGCATTTGTCAATAATGTAGTGAATCGTTTAAAGAAGAATGTGTCATGTTTTATATGCACAATGTGCTTTCATCATTGTAGAATCAAAGGTAACATTCGTCCCTATGACAATAAGCTGAGAAGTCTACTAAAGACCAAGCAATGATGAAAGCAATTGTCTCCACTAAAGGTTAAGACCACTACAATATGGATTAAAAAATCTAATTTGCCTAAAGAATTTGCTCACACTGTGATGAAATCTCAAACTTTACAAGTATGGATGGCTACATGCAAAAACCTTCATTAAGAAGATCATGTTCCCTCCGCCAATGCTCCGATAAAGATACAATTAAGGGGGGGTTGCAGTTAAGGGAGAGCTACTACTGCTGGATTTTAATCAACAAAAATGCTATATGTTTTCTAATATATGTGTCAATCATGGAAAATATGGCGGTGAATAAGGTCTTCAAGGAGAGAATTAAAGATTCAAGGTTATTCAATTAGTAAATTGGTATGGTGATATAGGCATACAATCAATGTACAGGTGTTGAAAGTATTATACATATTCTAAAAAAAATTAAAATATTTTGCATTTTTATTTTGGGTAGAATAGTTATATATTTAGGGGGTTTTGTCCATGAATTGCCAAAAGAAAATGTTGTAAGGATTTTTGTTTATTGGCTAATTCATGGGTTGGACAAAATTTTGGGTTCATTGAGTTGTATTTTATATTTCTTATAAATAGACTGCGATATACGCGTCGTCAAATGAGCTAACGCAAAGACAGAGAAGAAAAACTCGGAAGACACTGTCCGGTCGATTGGATGAGGCTCAATCGATTGGACCTGGGAAGAGCTACAGTTAAATATTCCGATTGAGAAATTCATCAGCCAGTAGTAGCATCCGATTAATCAGATGATTTCCCGATCGATTGGGTAGCAGACAGAAACCTACTGACCTGTGCAAATTTCTTTCCTATTGTACCAAGTTTAGTAATTCTTGTTAGACAAGGGATATAACCCTAAAGCACGAATTGTGCATTATTTAAAGGGGTCTTCTCTCAACCCTAAGTGATCGATCTCCTATTTTAAGATTGAGAATACACATTAGAGATATCTCTCATTATTCTAAAGGTAGAAAACCTAATTGACAGACTACTACTTCTCTAGAGCATCCATTAGAAAGAAAGGGCTGTTGTGAGTTTTAGACGTTGTTTCCACATCTCTTATAGAAGATTATCTTCTTTCGTAGAAGATTGTTTGAGGAGTCAAGCGATGTTTGGATCTGTTGTAAAGAACGGTAGGCAGCCGGGACAGTATGTATCCATGGAAGAAAAATCAAAGTTTTTAGGTTGCACGAGAACCAAAAAAGATTGTGAGTTTATCATCTTGTAACTGCATGATTCCTAGTGCTTGATTGTTGATCTAGTTTGGACTTGTGGTTTTTTTCCGGTTTGGGTTTCTACGTAAAGATAATATCTTCTTGTGGCGGTTGCTTGTTTAACTTGCTTTTGTTTTCCGCTACATATTCTCTAGTTGTTTGTAATCTAGAAACTACATACTTGGGAGCACCACCAGAAACTTTCAAAGTCGAAAACCAACCTAGTGTTCTTGTTCCACTCCCTTCTCTCCTTGCCTCCCACTAATTCATTGATTTCTGCTGCCCTTTTTTTCTTTACCCACATTCTCTTTTTGCAGCTTTGACACTCTCCGGTTATGACACCAACCCAGAACAAAAACCATATGCGGAACCATATGGTTCAAATTCCGCCTCCTATTCCTAATAATCTTAGTGGAACTGGTTCCAAATCTAGTAAATTGGAACCAAGATAGTGATATTTAGAGAGAGATGAAATACAGAACATAAGAGAGATGAATGTCGTGCCTCCTTTGAGGATCGACTATTCTTATATAAGGGTTTAATTCCCTAATTACAATCAATTACAAATCTTAGATCCTAAACTGAAGCCACAAATCAAGTCCCTAATTACAATCAATTACAAATCTTAGATCCTAAACTGAAGCCACAAATTAAGTCCCTAATTACAATCAATTACAAATCTTAGATCCTAAACTAAAGCCACAAATTAAGTAACAACCTTTGACTAATTACAACGTAACAAAAAGGTACAATAAATGAGCCTAATGGACTTGGGCTTGCTTGACATGAAATGAGCCTAATGGACTTGGGCTTGCTTGACACTCCCCCTCAAATTGATGCTGGGGAGTCATAAAGCAGCAATTTGGAAACAAGAAATTGATGACAAGGACGAGGAAGTCCCTTTGTGAAGATATCGGCAAACTGAAATGCTGTAGGAACATGAGGAAGAGTAATGACACCACGCTTATATTCATCGCGAATAAAGTGGCAGTCAACTTCGATATGTTTGGTGCGTTCATGGAAGACAGGATTTTCAGTGATTCGGATAGCCCCAGTATTATCGGCATGCAATGGAGTAGGAGAGGTTTGAGAAAACCCGAGTTCCGAAAGAAGTCCCCGTAACCATAAGATCTCAGAACAAGCAGAAGACATAGCCCTATATTCAGCTTCCGTGGAAGAGCGGGACACCCGTTCTTGTTTCTTGCATTTCCAAGAAACGAGAGATGTTCCAAGGTACATGCACCAACCAGTAGTAGAACGGCGTGTGTCTTGACAGCCAGCCCAGTCAGCATCTGCATAAGCGGTCAGATGAAGAGGATTATCCTTTGGATAATATAAACCACGAGGGACAGTTTTGAGCAGATAACGGATAATGCGCTTCACAGCTGTCAAATGAAGGTGTCGAGGAGCTGTCATGAATTGGCTCACAAGATGAACAGCATATGAGATGTCAGGTCTAGTGATGGTGAGATAGACAAGACTTCCCACCAGACGCCGGTAGGTATGAGGATCAGGAAGAAGATCGCCATCATCTTTACTCAACTTGAGATTGACCTCTACAGGCGTATCAACAGGTGAAGAATCATTGAGGTCAGCCAACTCGATAAGATCTGATGTGTATTTGTGCTGATTAACAAATAAACCTTTTGGAGATTGATGCACCTCGAGGCCCAAGAAATAATGCAAAGGACCCAAATCCTTCATACGGAAGGAATCCCTGAGAGAAGCTTGGAGAGATTTGATCATACGATCATCCGTGCCAGTGATAATAATATCGTCAACATAGACAAGAAGCACAGTAACACCAGTAGATGTGTGGCATAAAAAGAGAGATGGATCAGAAGGACTCTGGGTAAAGCCACTCTCGCATAAGCGAGCCTTGAAGGTTTCAAACCAAGCGCGAGGAACTTGCTTTAAACCATAAAGCGATTTGCGCAGGCGACAGACAGACCTCTTGAAGGGAGAGGAGACGCCTTGTGGTATCCGCATATAGACTTCTTCGTGCAGGTCCCCATGGAGAAATGCATTTTTGACATCCATTTGGTATAAAGGCCAGGATTTAGAGGCAGCAATGGCGAGAAGTAACCGAACAGATGTCATTTTTGCCACAGGTGCAAACGTTTCCTCATAGTCAATGCCATACTCTTGTCTGTTTCCGAGTGCTACAAGTCTAGCTTTGTGTCTATCCAATGACCCATCAGATTTAAGCTTGATCGAGTAGATCCATTTGCAACCGATGGGTTTAACTCCGGAAGGACAATCCACAATATCCCAAGTGTGATTCTGATCCAATGCATCCAATTCCTCCTTCATAGCCTGGTTCCAGCAATCGTGTTGGACAGCCTGCAAATAAGAACTTGGGATAGAGATAGAAGAGAGAGTGGTCATCAAGGAAGTATGGGTAAATCCATACCTATCAGGCGGTCTAGAAGTTCTGGAGGAGCGACGTAAGGGAGGAGTAGGTGTGGAACCATGTGTCGGTGGAGGATCAGGGGGAGGACCATCCGCAGTGGGAGGTTTCTCCTGACGGTGGTATACAAAAGCAGGATTAAACCGAGTAACAGAGGTTTGATTCGAAAAACCTGGTAAGAGAGCTGGGGAAGAGGGACTGTCCATGTGAGTGGGGAAGAAATATTGATTTTCAAAGAAAATAACATTCCGAGAAACCCTGATACGACGACCAATGGGATCATAACAAACAAAACCTTTTTGATTAGTGGCATAACCCAAAAAAGCACACCTGCGAGATTGTGCTGTTAGTTTCGTTCTTTCTGTGGGAGGTAAATGAACAAAGCAAACACAGCCAAAGGTATGTAAGTGATCAAACACAGGATGATGACCAAACAATTTAAAATGAGGCGTTAAATGAGCAATGGTATGTGATGGAAGGCGGTTTATGAGATATACAGCTGTGGTGAGAGCTTCAGTCCAAAAACGAGGGGGAACGGATGCTTCAATCAGAAGAGTTCTAGTGACAGTAAGAAGATGTCTGTTTTTCCGTTCCGCGACTCCATTTTGTTGTGGAGTATATGGACAGGTACGTTGGGAAATGATTCCATTATTGTTTAAAAATGATTGAAAATCCTTGGAAACATACTCCCCCCCTGAGTCTGAGCGCAAAGTTTTAATGCATTTAGAGAATTGGTTTTTAACATATTGAACAAAAAATTTAAATGCATTAAGAACATCAGACTTTGAATGTAATAAATAAATCCGAGTAAATCTGCTGTAGTCATCAATGAATGTTACAAAGTACTTGAAATGACTATGTGAAATGGTCGGAGCAATGCCCCAAACATCACTGTGAATTAAGTCAAAACATGTAGTGCTCCGTGTGTTAGAAGTTGGAAAGGGTAAAGTTTGACTCTTCCCTAATTTACAAGCATCACAGTCAAAAGAAGCAGAATCAACAGGTTTATTTATTAATCCAGATTGAAATAAAGTAGACATTGTAGAAGCAGTCGGATGACCTAGTCTATTATGCCACAACCGAGAATTATTCTTAATGAAAAAACAAAATAACTGATGTAAAGTTTTATCATGAATAAATGAAGACACTGGTAAGGAAAAAAGTCTTCCACGCTTAGGGCCCCTCGCGATCACTTCCCCCGACTCCCGGTCCTGCACAACACAACCAGAAGGAGAAAACAAAACATTGCAGTTATTTTCAACAAGTTGACCCACAGAAACCAAATTGGTAGCAAGATGAGGAGAAACTAAAACATTGGTTAATGGTAAGGGGCTAGGGATATCACCAACAGAGGTGATAGGAAGATGATCTCCATTGGCAGCTTGGACAGTAAGATGACCAGTGTAAGGAACAACATTGTGTAATTTTAGGGCTGAAGTGGTCATATGGTTACTTGCACCAGAATCTAAGTACCAGGTATTGGAAAGAGAGGAAGCAGTACCTGCGATGTGCATGGAAGCTAAGGCATTGATGATCATTTGGTTTACCATCTCAGGGGTGAGAGGAGTTGTTGACGTAGATTGGGAGGAACCAGGTTGGGATGAAGAATCAGACTGCAGAGAACCACTGAAGTCAGGTGAAGCATATGGTGGAGTAGTCACAGTGTAAGCACTAGGAGCTGACTGCACGCTGTAAGTACCAGGGGCTGGCTGCACATAGTTGCGGGAAAGAGAAGTGCGATTCTTCTTCCTGCACTCTTCAAGAACATGACCAGTGGCCTTACAATATCGGCAGATTTTTGCCTTACATTGATTTGCATAGTGACCATATTTCTTGCAGGTATGGCACTGAACTTTACTGATGTCCCTAGAAGGTGGTCTAGTTGTAGCAACATAGGCAAGGGGAGTCTCAACAGATATCTGTTGTTCCATTGTAGTTTGAGTGACCCGACGTTGTTCTTCCCGTAGAAGTTCCTGAAGACAATCATCCAAGCTAGGAAGAGAAGCCCTGCTCATTAAGTTAGATCGAACTGTCTCAAACTCGAGACGAAGTTTCATAAGAAACTGATCCCGATGACTACATTGCTGTAATGGAAGTAAATCCTGGAGAAGAGCTGCAGATACCGAGGCAAACTTAATCGCATCATATTCGGACCACAGTCTGCGGAAGCCATTATAATACTCCTGAATAGACTGGGTGCCTTGAGTGAATTGTGAGATTTCAAGTTCTAATTGAAACTGGCGAGCAGCATTGCCCTGTTGGTAAATTTTCTGAAGATACTCCTACATTGCACGGGCAGTGTAGTAGGGTTTGAGGTTGAGAATAAAATGTGACTCAACAGAGCCCAGCAACCAGGTCTTGATTTTAGCATCCTTTGTTTTCCAAGCTAAAATTTTCTTATCATCTTCTGCAGGTTGAGGTTCAGATCCATCAATGTGTCCCCAGAGTTCTTTTCCTTCCAAATAAATTTGAAATTGGAAGGCCCAGGAGGTATAATTTGTACCATCAAAGCGAATCAGGGCAATCTCATGTTTGTCCATGACGAAAGAGAAGGAAGAAACCCGCACAAAGCAGTCCGGAAAGGATATTGGCAAAACAATATCTTTTGGATGGCCGAGATGAAAAGAAATGGACAAAACAGAATTTCTACAATAAAGGGTAGATGGCCTACCTCAGATGATCCATAAATGGTGAGAAAATCTTCAAAAAAAATGTAGAAATCCAGACGACCAAGATGGGCTGGTCCAGCTGAATGGCGATGATGATCGCAGGTGGGCCACTTCAGATCTGAGATGAACAGGGATGATCAAGGCTTCCAGATCTTGGAAGATGACTCTGATGATCAATAAATCAGAAACAAATTCTTCATAAATCCTGGAAGCTTCAGGCGACCAAGATGGTAGGATTCCGCTAATGAGTTGGTGAGAATCACAGGTGGGCCACGTCGGATCTGAGATGATCAGGATGATCTGGCTGAAGAGAATGATCACAGATGATCATATACTGGCTTCCAATGTTTGGAAGATGATGTAGGAGAAGATCACAGATGATCGAGCTCTGATACCATGATATTTAGAGAGAGATGAAATACAGAACATAAGAGAGATGAATGTCGTGCCTCCTTTGAGGATCGACTGTTCTTATATAAGGGTTTAATTCCCTAATTACAATCAATTACAAATCTTAGATCCTAAACTGAAGCCACAAATTAAGTCCCTAATTACAATCAATTACAAATCTTAGATCCTAAACTGAAGCCACAAATTAAGTCCCTAATTACAATCAATTACAAATCTTAGATCCTAAACTAAAGCCACAAATTAAGTAACAACCTTTGACTAATTACAACGTAACAAAAAGGTACAATAAATGAGCCTAATAGACTTGGGCTTGCTTGGCATGAAATGAGCCTAATGGACTTGGGCTTGCTTGACAGATAGCAACGGTTTCAGTTTCAGTTCCGGTTCTAACCTTTGGAAAATGGTTCCAAGTTCAAAAAATCGTTCTGGTTCCACTATAGACTTAGATCCAAACTGACTCATTTGTAACCCTACCTACACCAGACATGTCACGAGTGGGGTCTAGATTGAGACGTGATATGCTAGTTGGATAGGGTATTGAAAGTTTAAACCCAAACCCAACACAACCAGTTCCCATCCCAGTATGGTTGTCGGTGGGTCTGAAATTTGAATAAAGCCATTATCATTTATCGATTTCGCACCTTACGCGCTAAGTATGAATGCAAGAGACATTGTTAAAAAAAGAGCAACACTTCCTAAAAGTGATAACGATGGTAGACCAAATAAGTTTAGACCAATATCCTTGACTAATGTGATCTACAAGATTATTAGTCAAATATTGATTAAAAGGTTGAAAGCTGATATTGAAAAAGCTGATTGGCCCTAAGCAATCTGCTTTTATTCTTGGAGGAACATTGATGATTAAGGATTTTAGAATCGTCAAGATGAGGTTCAAGGTTCCAACCAGATTCCTAGTATGCAATAGAATTAATTAAAGCAGAAAATTAAGGGACTACAGTAAAACAATCACCACAAGAAGACATCGATATTTTTTAAATAAAAAAACTGAACACAGAAAAAACCACTAGACCGATCTCTTCGATCTAAGGAAAATCAAGCACTAGAAATTGAACAGTTACAAGATATACTTACAACCTTTCTCTAGTTGAACAAAACTTAGGAACTGTAGTTCTTCTTGCAAACAAATACATCGTTCACCATTTCCCCTGCTTGGCACAACCTTCCTTGATGCTGCAAGGTGAACGATCTCCTACAAGAGCAAAAGCAGGAAGATCTCTAGAAGCTTTTCAATTCAACACAGCTCTTTAATGGATACTCTAGACAGAAAGAAGATCTCCAATAGGAATTCTGAGTTTAAAATTAGAAGATGGCATAGCTTGGATTTACAAAAGCAGCCTTAAATAACCTAGAATTCGTGCCTTAAAGATAGAATCCAATTAATGCTCAAACAGGCAATAACAGAATAATTAGGAAAGTGGTTGGTGCAAAGTTGGTTTCCAAATTGCCTCTACTCGCTTGAGTAGAGGGTGTGCTCGCCCAATCGGGTTATGGTTTTGTCTGGGCATTTTCATTAGGTCCGCTCGAGCGACCAATGCTTCTATCTTTTGTTTTTTGTTTCGCATCAATTTTTGTTTTGGCTTTGATTTATTCACTTCATTACATCTAGTGATACATACTATAATGCAAACCTAAAAATATAAAATTAAAAATAATGTCCAATTCCACTAATGAGGTACACAAATAAAATATGCAATTGGTTTACAGTACCCAAAACCATACAAACAAACTTAGTCTTCCAATGTTTCATTTAAGTTTGAACTTTGAACTAAAAGGAACTAGTTTATATAGTACACAATGCTGCATGTGATTTGTTAGTATGACGATGAAGTGGGAGTTGGTTATTTGTAGGGGCGCTCAAGTTCCACTGGTCCGAGTTAAAACCGGGCCTGCCTAATTTGGTCGGGGCTTCGGCCTTGGTTTTAAGTACTCAGGTTAGGCTTGGATGTCTTAGTTTGGCCCAATTAATAAATGCTTCGGGCTTCGACTTAGCCATAGAGAGCCCAAAGCTCGGCCTGACCCAATTGAAAAAGGATAATAAGAAAATATGAAAGAGAGTATTTGATTTGAACCCATGTGCTCTTACATGTATAAATAGCCCTAAGCCTATGTTGCATTCTCTTTATTAATTATATATCAAACTCGGGTTGGGCCTGGGCTTTCCAGTTTCTTGGCTGGCTAGCCTGGACTTACAATTTAGAAGTCGGGCCAGACATCGATATTCCTTAGCCTGGCCTGGCCCAATCTTTATTACTTATATATCAAACTCGGGTTGGGCTTAGGCTTTCCAATTTCTAGGTGGGCTAGGCTTGGACTTACAATTTAGAAGTCAAACCGGGCCTGAATATTCCTTAGTCTGGCTTAGTCTTACCCATGAATGCCCCTAGTTATTTGATTAAGTGTAAGTATTCTATCCATTATTTTTAATCTCTACAAACACTAATGGCTACGCACAACAGATATGTGGATTGCCAACAGCCAGCAATCAAAAATTACAGGTGAGCTGACCCGCAGGGCCCAACCCACACATTGGCCTGACCTGGCTTGACATCGATGGGCCCAGTGCAACTATAAAGCGTGTAGTTACCACTACTAAAGTCCACTAGTCGAGAAACATCATAAGCAAGACTCTTTGACCAATAGGGTTGAGGTGTGGGGTGTTTAAACTAAATACACGAAAAGACTTGAGACAACCTCTAGTTTAGTCTAGGGATATAATGATTAGATTAACCATAGATTTTGAAAATTTTGTTAACACAACTGTATTATACGCGTTGTAACCATAATTATATCCCAAAAAGCCATTAAAAAATTGAACCGCAGTTAGCCATATTAAATGGTTTGATTACAGTTAACCGTATTAAGAAAATATTTGAATATTAAATAATTGTTAAGGTGATGTAGTAAGAAATTAATGATTAAATTAATCTAAAAATTATAATTTGAGGTGTAACGATTCAATTAACCACTGAATCATATGCTACTGATTTGGTTAATAATCATGAGTGAAAATTGAAAATTGAAATCAAATCGTGAAACACAAGTTTTCAATTTTAATAATTGTAACGATAATCAAACCGTGATAGCTATTAACCGTCAGTCTTGCCGGCAGGAGGTTTTTTCAGGTTTTTTTTTATTTTACACCCCTAGTTTGGTCTTTGATTTTTGGGTGGTTTCCCTATTATAATGTCCTGGTGTAAAATCCAAACACAAGGCACAAATCATTTGGGCCTCTTTTCTTTGATATTGAAAGAATTCCTCTTTGCCGAATGTAGTGGATGCTACCCCATTGCTCAGGCTCTTGTCGGATTTAAAGATTCTTGGGAAAAGAGCCATCACATGGGACACTGACAAATCCCATCATACGTGTTCGTACGCTTTATGCGAAAAGGTTTAGAAAATTTAGAAAATTTAACGGGTCTGCCTATATGCTTGCAAATCGGGCTAAACTAGTGGTATTTTCCTCTAAAGAAAAAGTGGCGTACGTAGTACATGTCTTCGTCCAGTAAAGTCGGTTTTACGACATTCCAAAATCAGGATTAAATCAGGCAACCTAATATATATTGGCAGGATCCATGAAGCCATAGAAATTTTTTTGGTTAAGTATAGAAGCCAAAAAATTGAAGCAGCTGTCAGGTAGATATCTAACATTAATTTGTTTTATCTGACATTTAACTATTCTAATCCATTAGTTAATTAATTCTTATTTATGCAGTCAACTTTGACCCCTGAATGTGATGGTAGGAATACAGAACAATGCCTATTTCATTGAATGCTAATTTTCTCACAAACCTCATCCGCCTCTCTGCACAGCTCTATAGGATAAGCCACTCGTTGAAAATTATAAAGTGCGAAAAATGAAGGGCATTTTATTATTATTATTATTATTATTATTATTAATCGGGCTGTTAATTAAATTTTAAGTTTTTTTTAATGCTTCTTTGTACTTGATTATTCAAAAATTTTATAGAAAAGCAAAGGCCATGGGTTTCCAAAGTTATAAATAGCTCAAATTTGAAACTGATTGCAAAGTAAAAAAAAACTTTTACATCTTTCAAGGAATAAAAAATCACATTATATAGGATTTAGAGTTTAAAGTTTAGAATTTAAGGTTTAAGATTTAAAAACCCAATATGTAAATTCTTATTTGAAAGTCACGCTGGGGCTTGAGAAACTCTTGCGTGTGTTAGGCAGAAATTGTGTCAATGAAATAGATCCGGATGGTTGGAATAAGAGCCTTGCCAGGCCATCAGTAATGCGTTAGCTACAAGCGGTTCAGGTAAAAATCGCTTTGTAGCAATCACTATTTTGGCCGTACCATTGGACTTGAACAGCACATGGATGGGCCCTCCGCTAATAGATGGCCAAGTTGACTCAGGCATCACATGAATAAATCGGCCTGAAGTGCACACTGCACACCGATTCATGCATTTAGGGGCAGAAGCGCAGAGATGCTCACTTGTGGCCCAGTGTACTGCAGAACATATTGATGTAAGGTTGGAATCTGAGATTAACATGGAGCTCATAGATATGCTTTGCGCGGAAAAAAACGTCTATTTTGGCCCTGTTTCTTGCGAGGATTCAAAGAATTTTCGTGGAATTCCAGAATTTTGAGATACAGTAGAATTTTTAAACTCTCCCTTGTATATGAGCAACCAGAAATTTCAGTAAAAAGTAAAGAATATGAATTCTAAAATTTTTAAATGATATTTAAGACTTTATAGGTAGGTAGAATTTTGAAATGCTCATGAAAAAATAAGGTATTTAGAAATACTAGGGGATAAGATGTTACTTCATATCGTAAAAACCCCAACAACTTAAATTCTTAACGGGAATTCTTGTAAAATAATAGGCCCTTTGGATTTTTTGGCATGGAAGTGATTCCCTAGATTATATATATTTAAAAATGAGTGAAACTCAAGATATCAATTTTTGGGGATTCACATAATATATTTTTTTTTCTCAATTTTCTACATTTAAAATGACATTACCAGGGTTAATATCTCTTCAATTTATGTTTTTTTTATATGCATTCTTAAAATTGATTTAATAAATTTACATTTCTGTGAGTTATTAAGAGATGAGATGAACGCTATTTTAACTTAACACGATTTTTTCTCGCTTTTTCTACCCTAAAGCTAATTCAAATATAATGAGCAAAACATCCTCGTGCTTAGCACGGGCAATAGTTAATTTATAAATTAGCTTAAGGCGGTACAATTTGAAATCAAAATTAAAATATAAAAAATAATATAAATAATTGATAAATTAAAAACTAAAAGTATTTTAATTTGTTTGAAATGAGCTGAGTTTTTTACTTCAAACATTCTTTTGAATATAGAAGAATAAATCAATAATAAAAAACAAATTTGAAAAAAAACACCATAAACATATAAAATGAAAATAAAAGTCCATAGGCAATCAAACAACAAAAATAACTATAAAAAAATAAATAAACCCATGAAAACCCAAGAACAGCTTTTTATCCTAGTGGTAAGAGTTGTTAGTGCTTACCTACCTAACCAGGGTTCAAACCTAGCCAAGACCTTTTGCTATGAAAACCCAATTTCTAAAAATAAGGAATTGAAGATAAAAAATAAAAGAAAAAAATATATAAACCCATCAAAACCTATCACCATGATAACTAAAAGAGCCCATTAAAACCGAATAGAGGTGCTCATGTCTATGCTTAGCTCAACTTCTCCGCTCATCTATCAAGCCTGGATTGCCCCATAACTGGCTAGCCCAAGCCTGACCCCTCTGAGGCACATTAAGCTCGAGCCCAACCGACGTTAACATTTATAATAAAAAAAAGCCCTTTTCTACCAAAAAAAAAAAAAAAACAAGCCCTCTTTTATATAAGTTTGCTATTCCTCAACTGGTTTAGGTACTTGTGCCTCATTCAAATGTGCTTTTTCCAATAATTACTTTTCTAGACCATGAACACCATTAAATAGGAAAAATTAAACATGAATTGATTAATTAGAGACCACTTGTGCTATTTATAAAGCCCTCTAGATTAGCCACTTTATTTAGATGGCTAAAATAGAGAATTTCTCTCAAAACCCTAAAATCTTATATAATTTATAATATTAAAGACTATAAAAATATTAAATAATATTTAACAAAATCATATCTAAGCATGGCCCGTCCATTAAATGGGACCACCTAAATAGTCCAACACCAACCAAAGTATTCAAACTTAAAGTCCAAGCCCGAGCTAAAGTGCGCGGGGCTGGATACGGATTCAGGTGTATATACTTCATTTCAGGCTTTACTTTCATAAAATTATTAATAGTTTAAGATAAGAGATTTGTATTATTAAAAGTTTAGATGAGAATAGAATCTTTTATAAACTAATTAATATTTTAAGGGAAGATATTTGCATCATTAGAAGTTTAGATATGGATAGGCTCCTAAAATTTCTCTCAAATCCAAAATCAGAGCAAAATTGAAATCTTACTTGAGGCTCAATTAATTGCGAAATTTTAGCTCAATTGTAAAATCAAATCCTTTATGGTTTATATGTTATAATTGTAACTTATATAATTTTATACCACTACATACTTTTTGAATAATTTTTCAGGGATAGAATTTTTTGAATGCTAAAAAAATATACTTTTTGTTTTAGATAAATACTATATTTGTTTATCTTAGATTTATTTTCTTTTAACTAATATTGTGAAGAAATATATAAATTTAATAGCTTTTATTTCCCACGCTTATATTATTAGTTTAACACGAACAAACCCAAACTAATGCATTGCCATCCCTATCCCTCAATGTGGTTATATTTCTTATCGTGGCAAGTTGTGCTTATCACCCAAACATGGCTAGTTATGCTAACTGCTCCAATCTCATACCGTGGTCAGTGCCTTTATCTAAAGATTTTCATAGCTATGCAATCTCTTGCATTAAGCGTAAATTGTTACCTCAATGGCTATATGGCATGTAGTGGTATGCATACCTCCTTACTATAGGCCAAAAGTCTGAAGTTGGATTGGCGTGAGATATCTTGGGTCATAAAATAATAATAATAATAACAATCTTGCGAAATACAAGATGCAGTCCCTTGATTGAAAATACTCTTATATTACTCAGTTGTTCCATCCAAGGCAATGGTCATGAATAATTTCAAAGGTTAAAATATAAATGCTTAAGAATGTAAGATTATATGTTTTTTGGGTAAGGGGTAAGGAGTGTCTATTCTCATTAGGAGGTCATTAGAATGTGTGAGTTGTGTCTTTGTTCTCATATATATATATATATATATATATAAGTCCTCATTATTTCGCATGTATGAGTTGAGTTGTGTTTCTATTCAATCCAGCCCTTGCCCCTCAGCTGGATTACCCCAAAAAAATCTATTTTTGGTAGATGACTTAGCTGCATTTTATCAGCTATAGGCTTTACAAAATGTAATGTATTTTTAATCTAGCGAATTCTGCTAATCTCCATAGCTTCTCTTGATGTAGGCATCTTATACTATATGAAACCTTTTCTTGCTTTGGTCCCCGGCCATAGGAGTTGTGCCTTTTATTTTGCATCTTTGTGATGCTTGTGATCTTTTTGTGCGTCTTTATTGCCATGTATTAATATAAAATCTTTTGGATTAAACCAATATAAGAAAAATAAACAAAAATACATCTAGTAAAAAAGTTACACCCAATGCTCCCACTTGCCTGCTTATGCAGTTCGGCTTTTTTTGAAGTATTTTAATTGCACTCTCAAATTTATCTTTTTCAGATAAACAATTATTCCTTCCCAAGTCAACAAGTCAATGTCCCCACCCCCTCCTTCCCAAGTCAACAAGTCAATGTCCCCACCCCCACCCGCCGCGCCGGCCACTTGCAGCTACTCTCTTGGCGTTGTTGACATCTTCGTCACTTAGACAAGGAGAGAGGACCCTACCAAGCCTTCTTTTTAGTACATATGACTGAGACTTGATGAGATATCTTTTCCAAAAAGCAAATCACGGGCCAAAGGTAGGAAGCCAATTTTTGCAGATTTTGAAAACACAATCTACGTAGACAATATCTTGTCAAATTGGGATTTAATGAGAATATTGACGCTCGATAATAATAGTGGATCAATCACGATCCGTCATGTTGTTGTGATTTTTGACATCACTCGTGCACATCCATGACTCACAAGATCAACAAGGAACCAACCACACAAACAAGAAGAGACATAGATTTACGTGGTTCACTTAAACAGGGTTATATCTACGGGCACAGAGACGATCATTTTCACTATCACAAGTAAAGCATATAAAAACTCTCGTTCTCTCACATTATCTCACCTACGTGGTGTGAGAACACCACTGGCAAAAGAGCTCTCACCTCTCTTCAGCGCGCAAGATCTAGGATTACAGACTAAACACATATATAGTCTCCACTTTTTTGGCCACCAAGAAAGCCCGGTACAATTACCAAAATACCCTTGACCTTAAACCAGTCTTTGGCTAACCCAGTGGAGTCATCCGGCTAAACCGGAATACAAGACATAAACCCAACAATCTCCACCTTGGCTTTAATTCCGTATAACTCGAGCCACCATGAGATAAAACCGGCAATGTCTTCAAGTACCTTACTAAATGGTACGTCACTGCACCGAAGATGCAGTCTTCTTCCTTCAACACTCTGATATGTCGAACCATCACATGAACTTTGAGCAAAGTTCATCTTCTCGTCAAACTCCACCTCGAGCTCAAAGCTCAAATTCATTGACGAATCTGAGTGATATCGATGTCTGAATCACCCATCATCTTTCCCCATCTTCAATAACACTATGAAGATCAAACCACCACAAGCATGCAAGCAAAACAGATCGGGAATACAAGTTCAAATGACTTTACAATTACAGAACAACCTCTACCTCCGAGGGATCAAAAACTCCAGTTGACCGGGCCTCTGATTAATCAAACACATGTTTGACAACTACTGATGCATCAGCTCCTCCTTACTACTTCCTCATTGGCTTTGGCTTTGGCAAAATAAACAACATCACATGAGATCCAGAAAACATGTGAACCCGAAACGAACAACTTCGTTTGAATAAGCAAACCCTTTGCAACTAAGCCGATGAATCCTACTATTGGGTTTGTAACAATAACCAGGTCGAGTAAACTCAATTTTGACCTAAATCCACATCTGTTTAGATCTTCTCTTTTCAAGACTTCTGCACTAAGTTGTAGATCTCGTTACCACGAGCATGCTGGAAGAGACGAATATGAAATCCGAGTCCGGATGGCTCCGATGTCGCAGAAACAAGTTTTTACTCTCCAATTAGTCAAACCTCCTTGTTGACTATCAAACAACCAATCACCCTCTTCCACTGTGTAGATCTGCTCGAAACGAGTCCGTAGGCGCAAACGGATCTCCGATCGGACATCGGACGATCAAGATATCGCAGAAACAATTTCAACCGTTAAGCCGATCAAATCTACTTGTTGACCGACGCTAACGTCACTGCTGACGTCATCTCTGCTGCTCTGCTGAGCTTCTGCAACAGATCCGGGTCGGGTTCACCTAACCCGAAATTGAATTGAACTGCTGCGCTGGGCTCTGCTGCTAATGGGTCGGGTCGAACGAACTTGACCCCGCTTGAACCTATTCTCCTGGTAACCGGGCTCTACTTGATGGGTCAGGTCCGACCTGACCTGACCTGCACTGGACCTGACCTGGACCAACCTACAGCCTACTTCCTTGGACTTCGCTGCTGACAAGTCACGTCAACCCGACCTGACGTTGACCCAACCCGACTTGGATTGGAACCGTCTCCTTCCTCTATTCTGGTTCTACAACCAGAAGCACAAAGCAGCGCTGGCCCCTGTTTCTTCCTCGGCTACGGCGGACAGGGACCGGCGGTGGCTGACAATGGCGGGGTAGCACACTCTGGCGACGGCCGCCAACAACAGCATCAGTGGTGGCCCGGTGAATGGGACGATGATTGCGACTGTGGTTGCGTGCGAATCTGGCAACAGCACCTTCTCTGGTCTTCCTCTTCGACGACGATGAGGATAGCCCATATGTGGTTTTCAATTTCTTCTCAGAAGCAAACGGAGCCTTCATTTAACAATGGAGGAACCCAAGCCGAAGAAATCGGCTCCTTATCACCTCCTGTTTCGGAATAGAAAGAAATCGAGAGATCCATGTGCCCACGAGATCTCCTTCAAATGTCATCTCTTCCTTTCTACAAAGCACACAATCCTCCATCTTCTCCTTCAATTCCAGTGAGTGATGAAGCAGCACCTCTCTCGAAATTCTGGGACACACTATAGATCCACGTGCTCCGATCTTCTTCTTCAGTTCCTCTCAGTAGAACCCCCCCTGATCAGAGTGATGGTCATCTTCTTCTATCCAATCTGTGTGGCCCTTTGATCAGATCACAACCACAGCAATTGACTCCGAGACCTGATAACATGTGAATCCTTTTTTCTCCGATCCCAGCCAAACCGGAGAACCTAATCTTGTCTTCTTCTTCTTCGATGGTGGCCCAACCAGAGATCATGAAACTAAACTCTCTTCTTCTCTGTTTTAAAAACAGAGATCCGAACCCTTCGACGAGGATTCAATCTGTCGATCTTCGTGCGCACAACCTCCAAGCGATCTCCACCTCGCTTAGAAACCTGAGGAACACCACCTCGGCTCTGATACCACTTATTGTGATTTTTGACATCACCCGTTGTGCACATCCATGACTCACAAGATCAACAAGGAACCAACCACACAAACAAAAAGAGATAGAGATTTACGTGGTTCACCCAAACAGGGCTACATCCACGAGCACAGAGACGATCATCTTCACTATCACAAGTAAAGCATATAGAGACTCTCATTCTCTCACATTGTCTTACCTACGTGGTGTGGGAACACCACGGGCAAGAGAGCTCTCACCTCTCTTCAACGCGCAAGATCTAGGATTACAGACTAAACACATATATAATCTCCGCTTTTTTGGCCACCAAGAAAGCCCCATTACAATTACCAAAATACCTTGACCTTAAACCAGTCATTGGCTAACCCAGTGGACTCATCCGGCTAAACCGGAATACAAAACATATACCTAACACATGTGACTTTAGAGAGTGGTTGTCTTGGACAAAACACCATTGCCCATATGATTGGCATTCTTCCTCTTATTGATGTGGAAGACTGCGATTAGGCCACCAATCATAGTCACCTTAGGAAAAGCCTCGAAGTATTCGGACTCATATCTTGCCATCAAAACCGAAGGATTTGGTGGTGCTCCCAAGTAAGTAATTTTCTTGATTGCAAAGAAACACATAATATGCAGCGCAAAATAACCATAAATCAAGCAATCAACCACCACAAGAAGATGTGATTTTTACATGAAAGTCCAACTGGAGAAAAAACCACAAGTCTAAATGAGACCAATAATCAAGCAGTATGAATATTGCATTTACAAGATACTTACAACCTTATTAAATCTTCGTAACCTAAAGACTGTAAATCCTTGCACAGAATTACTTTACAACGACTTTACACCGTTGATGCACCATATCTATTCTTTGCTTGACTCCTCAAGCAATCTTCCAGAAAAGATGTAAAAGACTAGAATATGAAGAACAAAATTTCAGTAGTTTTCTTTCCAATGGATGCTCTAGAAAAGAAAAATAATTTCCAATGTATAATCTCCACTAAAAATAATGAGATATGTATTTCATGTCTTAAGGTTGATAGAGAAACTATTTAAGTAACTCACAATTCGTGCCTTATAAGGATACTCCTTGTAGAACTTAACTTACTAATCATGGCATAAATAGGAAAGAAATACTCGCAGGTTAGTAGGTTATTTCCATCAGCGCGCTTGAGCGAATGTGAGTACCCGAACGAGCGTGGTCTTCGCGCATGTTGTTATTTGTTGTTTCGTTAGTCAAGCTTGAGCGCTTACGTCGAGGCTTGAGCGTAATCACTTTTGCCTTTGATGCCTTTGTGTGGATGCAAGCGCTCTTGAGCGTGCGCCCTGCTTTTTTTTTTTTTTTTTCACTTTAGCTTTTCCGGTAACACGAATTACAATCCATTCTAAAGAATTATAAAATACAATTCAATGGACTTAGAGTTTTGTCCAACCTATGAATTAGCCTACAAACAATAATCCTTTCAAAAACATTGAAAACAGAAAATGGTAGAAAATGAAGCAAAAATATGTAACCTTCATTTTAATTTTTTTTATAAAAGATACAATCAATTTGAACATTGATTTCATTGAAACTACTAATGGGAATTAATAAAAAAAAATAAGGTCAGATGTGAACAACACACACAAATTAAAGTATAACCAACTTCATTTCTAAAAGCATTTACTTCCTCGTGGACTACAACCAAAATTACTTTATTTTTTTGAAATTATGAGTTTCTTTTGCTTATCCTTGATATGTGATTGGCTGTGGAAAAACCAAACAAAGATCGTATTTAATCATTATGCAGTCATTCAAGCAATGACATTATCGTTGTCAATGCATCCCATAAATGCTTTCAGAGTGTTAGTCGTTTACCACACACACCAATCAGAGATGTAAGAAAATGTTGTAGCTAAAAGAGATTTTAGGATTATTCGGTTAGCTAATTCATGAGTTGGACAAAATTCAGGGTTCATTGAGTTATAATTTTATAGTTCTTTTAGAATTGACTGTAGTATTTGTTGTTAAAAGAGTTAGAGTTAAAACATATAAAAAAATCAAAAAATTCTTGAATAATTGAACTAGGGATAGAATGATCATCCTCTCGAGTGAGCGGAGGTACCCTAGTTGACTGAGACAAGTACCGCAGTCGACTGAGGCCTAGTAAACTTGGGCTTGCTCGAGCGGATGAGGGATAGAAATCTAGATTCCTACGCGATTCACTTTCCTTTTTTTGACGAGACTACCTATTTTATTTCCACATGGACTCAACCCTAAGGCAAGAATTGTTGATTATCCAAATGGTTCTTCTTTTATTTCTAAGTACCAATCTCCTTCTTCTGAGTTCAAAAAACCTACTAGAAATCATTTTTCTTCTCTAGAGCAACCATTTGAGAGTTTACTGAAGATCTAAGTTTCTAGAGATTTTTGCTTTTACTTATGTGGAAGATTCATTTACCTTGCAGATTCAAGGTAGTGTTGACTTAAGCAAGAGGATCGGACGATGAACGGCGTGGTCGTCGGTAAGTGATAGCACTACAGTCCTTAGGTTGTTGGAAACTATTAAAGGATTGTGAGTATGTTGTAATTGTTTATTCTTTCGTACTTGGTTTTCATTGGTCCAGGTGGTAGGACTACTGTTTTTTCCTGCTCTCCACATAAAAATCATGTGGCTCTTTTTTGTTTGTGGTTAATTGATTTTCAGTTATTATTATTATTTTTGTCGTTGTTATTTAGACAACAATCTAGAAATCTGATTTGGGACCATTCATTCTATCCTTCACATGGTAGATGGCAAACTTTTGCTCACCGTCTTAGCAGAAAGTCCAGATGCTTATAGTAAAGTTGTTCGTGCAAAACCATGTAATATCATACATATCATACTTTGTGACATTTTAGAGCAGTGAGATATCGCACATACTGCAACACATTATGATATATTCCCAAACATTCAAGTTCAAAGTGTTGAAAATGAATGAACACTCGTTAAAGGGTCTCGCATCACGAAGAGTGGGATGGAAACCCTGGTACCACAAAACACGACCCTACCAAGATTGAAGATCATGCAGGACCCATTTTTACAAAATCACGCTCCAAAAAGAAATCCCACTTTGTAAAGTATAACTTAGCCAATTAATGAATACAACTGACAAAACTCCTAGGAATAAAAGAAAAACTCAACAGAAACGGAAAATCTTACACTAATAGTCATCCCACTTAAAATCATACTTTTATAATTAACGAAACTTAATAAAGGGAAGGGTTTCAATACTAATCATCCATTGAAAGACACTAAATAGTGAAGAGGCCTTTTAATGGGAAGTACTATATAGAGTCCAGGCTTTTTTTAGGAGAAAACACGCCTCACACCCCTCATAGTTGTGCTCAGTGGAATGCATGATGATCAACGAAGTCTATTGGATGGAAAAATCCATATAATGCCCACTTATATGCAAAATTTTGAGTCTATAAGATCGCCTTAACCTTTTGATCCATTGGCTTGAAATTCAATGGTTTTGATGTATCATTTTATTATGATTTTAATCCAATGCCGAGGAAAATTTTGATAAGTGCCAAATTTGAACTTGTAACCATACATTGGGGGGTGTGAAAGACTAGATTGACTCAACGCAGGCCCCATATCCAAAAAAAAAAAGGGGCGAAAAAGAGGCATTTTTAGGGTGTGACATTTTTATTAGAAATTTCTATTTATATTTGATTATAGGTTAAGGGCTCATTAACAAATCCCCTTTACATTTGGTGTGACCAATGCATTCGGGCATATATATATATATATATATATACACATACATACATAGAAGAAGAAAAGGGGAACAAGAAGATAAGGAGAAAATAAGGGATTGAGGTTTTTTTTTTTTCCTTTCATTCCCTTCTTTCTCCTCCCTTCTCTTTCCTTTCTCCTCTCTTCTTCTATTCTTTCTCCTCTCTTCTACTTTTCTTCTTTGCATTTTTTTTCATAAGTAGGCTTGAATGATGCTTCTATTATTCCTTCCTTTCTTCCTTTCTCTCTCTTCTTCTTTTTGATGAGTCTGTAAAAATGCATATTTTCATATACACTTTGGATCATTTTAAGGACTTATTGACTTGAAAGAGCCTCATTTGCGTTGAAAACATGGTTTCATGCATTTATACATCATTGCATTGTATTCTTGTATAATTTGTTTAAAAATCACACTTTTTGAATATATTCATGAAACTTGCCATTTTTAGAAAATCTATTTTTAAAAAGTTTTGTGAAAATTTATATTCTCATGAAATAAATTGAATTTTAATCATCAATATTAGTTCATTCACATAAAATTATGAAAAATGGTGTGCATTTTTATTATCATTTCATAAGAGATGGGCCCATAGTCATGCATTTGTGATCTTAGGGGTAAAATTATCTTTTTACATGAATGCACATTTATGTTATAGGAAATTGATGAAATGGGTCCCATTTGCAAAGAATCGAGGCAAAGAAATTATTTTCAAAAGAAAGAGAAGAATTAAAAAGAGAAAAGAAATTGAAAGAAAAGTTAGCTTTATGGTAGGGTACACATGTGAGACATCTAAGATGGGTTCCATTTACTTGTTGCACATTTTCAAGAGACTTTAAAGAGAATTTGAAGAAAATCTCATCAAAGATTGAGAAAGAAAGCCGCATAAGAAACCTTTTCAAAGGAAAAAAATTGAAAAAAAAAATAAAGAAAATCCAAGCAAGGATGGACATCCAACACATGTTTTGGATCAGATTTTTGCTGAACAAAAAGAAAGAAAAAAGTTTAGAGAATTATTCTAGAAGATATCTTTGAGTTTGGAGCTAACAAGGAGTACCTTTCAAAGAAGGCAAGTTGACAATGTAAAGAGAAAAAGGAGGAGATTTTACACATCATGTGGCCCCAGTTTGATTTTAAGAAAGGATTCTTATCTCTAAATTATCCCTCTAAAGATCTCAATGCAAGGTGGCACATACAAAAAAAGAAGGAAGCATCCAAGAGGAACTCACAAACAAAGCAACCAAGAGGAACTTACAAACAAAGCAAGCAAGGAAAGAAAAGAAAAAAAAAATTCCAAAGTGGATCTCATGCCCAAAGCCTTGTATGGGGCCCATTTTCTTTCAATTTTTTTTAATTATTTTTAAGATTTTAAAGTTTGAGAAGGAGTAGGACTTGAAAAAGTATAAATAGGGCACCCCTCTCCCATATTCTTTATGAAAGAATTACCCACCTCCCACTTCTAGAATTTCTACACTCCACCTCTTCCTCTCTTGTTTTCTACATCTCAAGTTATCAAGGAGGCTTAGCCCTAAAGGTACACCACTAACCTTAAAGATCAACTAAAAGGAGGAATTCTTTTCTATCCTAGTATGTGTAATCTTTTGTTTTAATTTTATTTCATATTGTGTAAAGGATTCGCATACTAGTTTAATAATATTCATCTTTATATTTTTCTTATTCTTATGGTTGCATGATTACTTTATTTCTATTTTTCTTATTTGGATTGACGACCCAAATATAAGAGCATATTTTAAGAAATTGTTAGGCCTTGATTAAGAGAGAATTTTAGGTGAATATACCGCCTTTGACTTCAGTTGTTTACCACCTTGACTTCAATGATTTCACCGCCTTTGACTTTCTACAATTTTTTGTTGCACTTTTGAATCTTAAATTCTGCGCTTTTAAATTTCTGCATCTTTATTTGAATTCCTGCACTTTGCTTATTTTTTCTGCACTTTTAATTTATGCAATTTTATTTTAATTCCTGCATACTTTATGTTTCTATTATTGTACTGCTTAGTAGTGTTCACTGCTGTAAATTACATTAGATTCACGCATAGTTCAAGTTTTAAAAATCATGTTTAGGGTTGTTAATCAGGTTGGACTTAAAAATCAGATTTGAAGATTTTTTATGTTGATTATTATTTTGTTGAAACAGTTTATGGTTCAATAAAAAAAATTCTGAACTGATCATGAGATCGTGGCATGACTGAACCAGCTGTAACACTTGATTTCCTACATTACAAGTTGAACAAATTTTAGATTAGAAAATACTTCAGGTTTTGCGCAGAAAATTAGTTTCAACGAGGCTCATGTTGGACGACTTTTCATGAGCCAGATTTGCATGCAATCATATCAGTTGAGTGCTTGACGTTTCCAGCAGTTTTTAAAATTGAAATCAGAATTGAAATTCAATTGAAATCAGTCCATGATCAACTCTGAAACAGTCAAAAATTCTGAACCTGTGTTGGATGAAATTCTTGATCAGATTTGTGTAATTTTTCTTCCACTTATTATGTGATTGATTTCTGAAAAAAAAAATCAGGATGGTGAACTGATGCTTACCTAAACTTAGTTCATTAATGTGCATAATTCATATTTGTATGAGATATATATGGCTGATATGAATGGACTTTGGTTGAATAACTGTAGATTGTTTGGAACTAGTTTAAAGCTTAAATTTCTGCATTTCTCTGTATTAAATCTTAAAAGAGTACAGCTCTGAAATTCACAAGCAATTCAGTTTTTAAATCTGATTTTTGAATGTATATAGGTAGCACATATCATTCTAATACATGCACTCTCCAATAATGCTTGCATATAGTCTCACGTCTCATGCATATCTTGTAGTTTTATTTCTTTTAGAAGTTTACGTTGTTATTCCTCATAAATTACTTTAGGAAATTGAGTTTTCAGATTTGCATTAAAAATTTTTTTTTAGTTTATCCTGTTTGAATAGATTTTTTTTTTTTTTACTTAGAAAGTTGTGCTGTTTGTATTGAATGTTGTTGTTTCTATTTAGAGTTTTTTTTTTATGAACTTCTTTCTAATTTGGATAGGATTTAGAATTCCTTTGTTAACATTGATTAGTTTTTATTGTTAGTAAATTTCTAATTTTAATTTTATTTTTATTGAAAGTTCTAATGTGTGTTTTGTTTTGCAGTAAATTTCATTTTTAGGAACTTTTAGATTTAGGATTTACTTTCTTTATTTGAATTGTGATTGTAATTTTTTTCTAAGAATGTATGTATTTGTTAGATTGTAATTAGGATAGTTTTAGAATTTTGTTTAGGCAGGTGACGAGTTGAAAATATTTTAAACATAGCTCCATGTGGAATCGACCCTGTACTTACAGGGATATTACTGCATTGTAGCTCTGCACTTGGAGTTGACGAACACTTTTCTTTCTCCCTCTCTTCTTCTTCCTTTCTTTTTTTTTCTCATGTTCTCTTCTTCTTTACTTCTCTGCATTTTTTTTTTGTATGTAGGGCCGAGTGACACTTCCAAAAAATAAAAATAAATAATAATAATAATAACTTGCACACGATTAGGCCCAATGGAATCGATTTGTGCACATAAAAAAAAGGATCTAATCGTGATTAGTGTACATATAAGGGGTTTTTTCAGGTTTAATCCTCTTTTTTGTATAATTTTACTAAACATAATAAATCGTAGATTAGAGGGATGTGGACAATTAGATTTGCCCATCCATGCAATTGGAAGGAGGGGGTCTAGCATTATGGAGAGTCAGGAGGAGAGCTCTACATGCCATTGCTTGGAGGAGAAAACTCTTCATCTATAGATTTTACTCTAATAAAAGATGATCTAGTAACAAGATCAAGAATTTAATTAATAATATAATTAAGGGATTTTTAATGTCACGTTACCCTAAGATATGACATTCGCCCACCAACTATTTGAAGTTTAACGAATTCCTATAGAGCTATTCATGCATCCTCTTTCCGTGCATAGATTGTATGTATAATTTTCTGGGAAAATACCAATAATTAATACAAGTATTATGTATTCTTACCCCTGACTTAGAGTGATACCCTAATTTAATGTGGATGGTGCGGCAAGAAGAAAATCAGGACATACAGGTATATGTGGCATCTTAAGGAACTTCAAGAGAGGGGTTTTGTTTATGTTTTCAAAGCATATAGGCAAAAATGATTCTAATGAAGCATAAGAATTAACTATCTTAGAAATTCTAAGGATTTGTGTCTCAAATAATTTTCATAACATAGTTGTGGAAAGTGATTCTTTAACTGCTATTTTTTGGATGTCTTATTTGCAGAAGGGTCCATGAAATTTTTATTTTTTTTTCAATGAAATCAAGACTTTGTCCTCATATTTAAATGTTTAATTTTATTATGTGTATCGGTTGACAAATGGCATTATGGAAACTTTGGCTAAGTTGGCTTTGTTTGCTCCTTGTAACTTGTTTTTACGTGGGTAATTAGCTCCAATACCTTTGCACGCTTTATTTTTCTCTGTTTTCTATGGTTGTACATTTTTTAAGTTTTTAATATAATCTACCATTACCGATAAAACAAAAAAAAAGGGCTTCTATTTGAATTAAATTAAAAAACACCTTGCAATGGGATAGCATTAATTATGAGAGATTCAATCGTCATTGAATGGGCAAAGTCTAGCCCCTGGGCCAACTTATATGTCTTTATTTTAACACCAAGGGACCGTTTAGCCAACCTAGGACCACAATTTATTTTTTAGGGGTTGCTTGTTCCAATTGCAGTACTACACTACACTAGATTGTGGGTGATTTACTTGTCTCCTCTTAAATCAGGGATCAGTCCCTTATAAACAAAAAAAATCCTTTTCTGAATTGGCACGGGTAGATTTAAAGGAGTGAACACATGAAAGGTGTCCTCACGCATAAGGATCAATAAAAAGATCCACTGCCTCTTATCATTCTTGCTCTTATATAGGACTTTAATGTTCAGTGTTCTTTAAATTATATATTTATTTGGGATTGAAGTGATAATTGATAAAGATTTTTGAGTGAAATTTGTCCTAATGTCAAAAATCATATTAGGAAAATAAGAAGGTCAAATGCCCTGTATTTGCTCTATCAAAAATAAAATAAATGCCCTAGATATGCTCAAAGGTAGGCTGAAGTGGGGCCAACATAGCTGGCCTGCATCTGCTTTAACTCATTCGGGGAGCTCAATTCTGAATTCTCCATCTAAAATGGGCTAGATATTTGTTTGTTTGAATTGCATCTCCGCGTTCCCAACAGCTATAAACGGATGGTTAGCATAAGAGCTTGGGTACGGATGACTCAGACATCACATGGATGGGTCCCACTGCTCACAAGCTGCATCAATAATAATGTAAGGAATCTGAGATTAACGATTGAGTACGCTTTTACTTACAATTCCGAATTCTCCATCTAAAATGGGCTAGATATTTGTCTGTTCGAATTGCCTCTCCGCGTTCCCAACAGCAATAAACGGATGGTTGGAATAAAACGCTGGGTACGGACGACTCAGACATCATGATGGGCCCCACTGCTCACAAGCTACATCAATAATAATGTAAGGAATCTGAGATTAACGATTGAGTACGCTTTTGCTTACCATTCTGAATTCTCTATCTAAAATGGGCTAGATATTGGTCTGTTTGAATTGCCTCTCGGCGTACCCAACGGCTATAAATGGATGGTTGGATTAAGAGCCTAGGTACGGACGACTCAGACATCAGCTGGATGGCCCCACTGCTCACAAGAGTATCAGTGGAGAAAGCAAATTCCTCCGTAAGTGCACATGCATGCTGAGACAGAAGCGCAGAGACGCCTGTCTTCAAGAAGAACTCGTTAGTAAAAATAATGTAAGGTAGGAATCTGAGATTAATGATGGAGCACGCTTTTACTTTCAGAACTAATCAGGTTTTTTTCGCACAGAGACACCATCAGCTATTAGTTTCTGCCCCCGTGAGACCACAGGAGAAATATATTTCTAGAACTTCTATGTAAATTTTTTATATATCCCAAAAAGCTTCATTGAATTGAAGGATATTGCATAAAACTGACTTGTTAAAAATAGAATTGGAAATCTTTTTATTTATATTTTAGTGACTATTTTCAATCATTTAATTAATTTTTGTGATATTGAAGAAAATGGACTAATATAGCGTCTGTAAGTGTGTTATTGAAATTGAAAGCTAAGATCCTACATAAAAAAGCTCATACAAAAATTGCTTGGGCTATTGTTGGGCCAACCTATTAAACATTGAGTAGCTCAAAACAATGACCTTTGAATTTTATATGGGATATCTTTCAATTTTGCTTGGTAAAAACAGGGGCTTGCCAAAGATTGATCGTTCTATGTATCGTGTTTTACGAAAAATTTATGGACACAGGATTCGATTGCTAACCCGTTCTTCTATTATCGGGTTTAATGACACTTGGAAAAAAATCTATCACATGGCCCACCATGTCTTACCAGACATCACATCAATTGACAAATAGCATCAGGCCTCTCCCGTGTGAACGCTGCATTGAAAACGCGTAGGAATTTCAACGCGCCTGCGCATATGCTTGGAAATGGGGCCACTGGCATCTTCCTCCCTCTGGCGGAAAAGCACACATGTCCCCGTCGATTAAGGTAGGTTTCACGACACTCCAAATCAAGATCCCTGGAAGCCATAGAATTGAAGGTGGTGCTGTTACGCAGATATCTAATATAAATTTATGCTGTCAGACATTTAATTATTTTTAGCCATTAAGTAATTCATATTTGTTTATCAGTCAACTTTGACCCGGTCATGAATGTTTTAAGATGCGTTTGAATATGTGGTATAGTAAGGTAATATCTTAAATAATAAAATTAAAATATTAAGAAATTTAATCATGGTGGAATATTTATGTGCATACATTTTTCGTCATTTTAGTGAGGGATACTTCTTTTTTTAAATCTAATAAGGTAAAAAAGGTAAAATAATATGTGATAGTTTTGTATTTTTACATATTTAATACCTTTCAAAAAAGAAGTGTTCTCCATCATTTTGGTAAATGATGTATGCATTTAAATATTATCCTTAATCATGATGTGAGAACCTTTTAGTTTTTGTGGTTTGACAAGAAATTTTTATAACAAATTTCTAGACTACTATATCAAAATTAATTTCTTTTGTACTTTTATCTTTTTAATATTTTTATTATAATTTCATAGCAGTTCAAAACTATAGCAATGGAGATTCAGATACTGAATAAGATTTCTATACTAGTATTTCGCAGCACTTTCGCAACAACTAATTTTGATGAGCTCAATCACATCTCTGCTTGAGTATTATTTGTTGATTTGACTCATATGGTGCTTTTTTGTGTTGATAACTAGGAAGAATAAGTAATCATCAAGCTTTCTTTAAAAACTTATAATAATTCACGTTCACCCTCTTCGTTTGGCGAAGGCTTGATCAGCTTACCTCCAACTTCATTTATTCTAAAGACATGGATTATCCTGCTTTGTATATATGGGTGAAATTAGTCTGTGCCCATGTCCTTTGTGGAACAAAATAACTTTACTGTAAAAAACAGATGACTATTTTATTATTTAATGGCTTAAGAATTTTGCTTTTCTACTTTTTTTTAATAAAAAAGGGAGAACTTTTGATATATCTTATGAATAATCCACACTCTTCCTACCAAAATAAGCAAGAGAGGACCACGGTGTACCCTTCGATTGCTTTTCTAATAAGCAAGGGATGTTCATACAGTAGCTGAGAATTATCAATTATATGTTTTCGAATTGCTGGTTTAGTGCAGAATTAGCAAATTTATTTGGGAGGTCTGTAAAACTTTCCAGGTTGCTGTTTGTATCCACTCACTAAAAATTCCCAGTGCTAAGAAGGAAGACTACTTGGAGCCTCTGGCGTGTGCATGACATGGAAATTGTGTTAATGAAATAAGAGAACTCCAACATAGGTAATGAAGAGTTTTAAGATGGATGTCATCCCCTCAAGTGACATGTCCTTGCATTTTATTTCTATAGGATTGCGTGTCACTATTCGATTGAGCACATTTTTAATAATGCGATTAAGAAATTTAATTAGTAATTTATATCATTTTATTAATAATGATATTAATCATGTGCTTAATTTGAAGATGGTTTACACTTCTGTTGAAGTGAAATTGGAGAACATATCAGTTGAAGCAGTAATATTCTCCAAATATTTGAAATATCATTATTGGGGAGTTTTCAGTTTCTATTAACGTGTAATAATTATAATAGATCCAATAAGGGATATCCAAAGATGGAAGATAATATTGACACAAAAGTTGAAAGATTGATTCACACGAATCTCTGGTAATACCCGACAAGCCCTAGAAAGCTTCTGATTTCCACTACATTCTTCGGACTCTGCCAATTTACAACAGCCTCTACTTTCGCTGGATCCTCTGTCAAACCATTTCGTGATATGATGTGACTTAGAAAAGCTACCTGTTCAAACCAGAAATCATATTTCTCTAACTTTGCCTATAACTTGCATTATTTCAAAAGCTCTAGTGACTTCCTCAGATGATCCTCCTTTGCTGAATTAAAGTATACTAAGATATTATCTATAAACACCAGGATGAACTGAACCAAGAAAGGAGTAAAGACTTGTTCATTAAAGCTATAAACACTGCAGGTGCATTTGTTAATCTAAAAGGCATCACGAGGAACTCATAATGTTCATATCTAGTCCTAAAGGCTGTCTTTGGCAAATCTTCTTCTATGCTCCTAGGTGGTGGTAACCAAATCTCAAGTCTATTTTCAAAAAATATGCAGTACCCTAGAGTTGATCAAACAACTCATTGATACGCAGTAATGGATACTTGTTCTTAATTGTAACTTTGTTCAGTTGCCTGTAATCGATACACATCCTGAAAGTGCAATCCTTTTTCTTCACGAACAACACCGGGGCTCCCCATGGTGAAACGCTTGGGCATATGAAACTCTTATCTATCATATCCTGCAACTGTCTTTTCAATTCTTACAACTTTACAGGAGCTATCCTATAAGGGGCTTTACTGATACGGGCTGTACCCAGTGCAAGCTCTGTAGAGAAATCTACTTCTCTAGCTAGGAGTAATCCTAGGACTTCACTTGGAAACACATCCGAGTACTCGCACACCACAGGGATTTCTTCCAGCTTTTTCGGTTGCTTTACTTCACAAACGAATGCAATGAAGCATTTGCAACCTTTGGTACAACCTTTGTGTACCACTTTATCTGCCTTGAATGCGGAAATGCTGCAATCTTAATACTCCTTCTTTATGCTTTCAAGCCAAAAACCTTTATCAAGGTCAAAGGTAACCATCCTGTTATAGCAATTCACACAAGCACAATACTTGACAAAGCCAATCAACTCCGAGCATTACATAGAAGTCTAGCATTGACAGCAGAACCAAATCAACTGGCAATTAGCGACCTTCGATCTGAACATCCCACTGATGGTAGAACTTATCACATTGCATGGATTTACCCAGTGGAGTAGACACCACCAAAACATATGGCAGCCGCTGAGGCTGCTCCTATAGCTAAACAACAAAGTGAGGAGCTATGAATGACCACGTAGACCCTGTGTCAAACAACACTTGACCCTTTTTATTAGAAATAGAGATAATACCTTCCACCATGCTGCCTTTATTTTTTGCATTCTTATGCGTGGCGGCATAGGCTTTGGCACTTTGATGAGGTATTTGCTGCTTCTGATCTTGAGATTTCTGCTGCTACTTTCCAGAAGAGGCGACTGACAATTGATGCTGCTGATAATACCTAGTTTTCAGACACTGAGATATTTGATGTTCCATGGAGCCATAGCTAAGATAGGTTCCAGTATTCTTCCAACACACCTCAGCCCAATAAGCCTTTCCACAAGTAGTACATTTTACTAACGGCTTCCCAAAACTACCCTAGCCTTCTTCTGTGGCTGATTCTTGCTAAAGAAGGTGGCACTCCTCTTGGGATCCATAGCTCTCTTTTCTCGAGCAATGGACTGTGTAGAATAAGCTTGATCAACCACATCATCGAAGGCAGTTGGTCTGCTATAAGTTGTAACATACTCCTTAGATGCTGGATTCAATCCCAAAACAAACCTCCTAGCCTTCCTAACATTAGTATTAACCATATCCTCTACATAGTTAGATAACTGTAGGAACTTGTGAGCATAAGCAGCCACTGACATTTGCTACTGCTGCAGTGCCAAAAACTTCACGTCTTTTTCCCTTTTAACATGGTTAAGGATAAACTTCCTCTTAAACTGGGTCTTGAATGACTCCTAGACTGTTGCTCCAGTCATATTCTTATAAGAATCTCTGACACTCTTCTACCACATCTTTGTTATGCTTTGGAACATGGAGGCAATAAGCAAAGTCTTCTGCTTTTAGTGGAGATGACTATGTCGAAGATCTCATTGATGTGATCTAGCCACTCTTCAGATTGTAAGGCATATTCTTTACCACTAAACTCAGTAGCTCAACATTTTTTAAACTTCTCAAACAGCGAGTTAGGATCATTCTCTTTAGGCTGAACTACAACATGTTGATCTACATGAGGTTGAACCAATGGTTGCCCTTGTCTCTCAACAAGCGTAGTTACTTGTGCTTGGAGTGTCTATATAGTCTGCATCTATGCTTGCATAGACTGACACTGAACTTGTAGCACTTGCGTAACTACTATAAATCGATCCTCGTTGCTCAGAGGTAGTCGTGCAAATCCACTTGTCTCAATTATAGGATTCTCCATGGTGTGATCGTTGGTGGTTCCATATCCCGTCGCCATTTATCCTATAAAACAAGGTAAAACCTACATCATGATCCACATAGCTACTTCCCCCAATACATCAATATATATATTACAAAATGTCATATAATTAATGTACGTATTAATACTAACGCATCCTTAGCACGTTTCTATCTCTCTAAATCTTTTAAAAGGGTTTCCATGGCTTTTCATGTCTCTGATACCGTACTATACATATGTCACTGCCCGGGCATGAGAATCCATAGATTCGGGTAACTCTTGATGCGTGACACGCATACTCCCGTGAAACTCCCATTTGTACCTAGGTTTAGATGGAATTCCACAAGGGATATTCACATTTCAACACATGTGAGGTACTTAACCGGACATTTGTCTGAGTATTTTACACGTGAAAGCCTGTGAATTTTACCTATAAATTTCAAGCTCTCAATAAGCATTTTATTAGTATCAATCATCATATAAACAGTCCACACTCAGACATCAGTATACAAAAAGAGATGTATAGATTATAACTATCTGAAACCCATACATCATGCAATAGTGTCCTGTGTGCAATCTAAATGCAAGAGTGGGCATCCATCCAGGTCTAAACAAAATGATATCAACATTATCAACAGGAATAACGGATATCCAATTCTAAATCAACTACACATATAACAGTTTAAATGAAACTACACAAAAAGATCAAATCCCCAAAAAACCCAATAAATGATCCCTAAATGTGTATGTGTATCGCTTTCCGGTTAGTGTCAGTCAGAATGCCTCTGTTGTGCACTTATCAAGAGCTGAAGAAACCTCTTGGGTCTCTTCCTCAGTCTCCTTGGCCTTGGCGAGACTGATATAGGGGTATGAGCTTATAAATACCAAATAGATAGTTGTGAATAAGACTATTCAGCAAAGCATAAACATGATTAAAGTAATATAAGCTCTGTCTAGTAGAGTAAAAGACGGGATAAATATAAAAGATCAATTAAAGTCTACTAGGCAGATTAACCATTAAATAAACATGCTTTACGAATTAATAATGAAAACGTAATCAATTTGGCTACTACATATGGCTTATCCTCTCACCAAGGATCCTTAATCGTTAGGTACTCAGTGCTCGTGCCTGGTTACACATGATACCTTAGCTTTTAGAGTGCGGAATTCCAAATACCTACTACAGTGGTAACACATTATACTGTCCAAATTCGACCCCTTCGAGTAAGATTTAGTTAAATCCAATCATTATTAATTCAATCTTATTCAATCGTTCTTACTTAATTAGCTACAGATTTAATAGCAACTAAATAATTAAGAAGTCAATCAATTCAATATGATTTCAAGCAATGATTTAGTAACAATTAGGATAATCGATCCATATAGCGTCATTGTAAACAATGATTCAATAAAAATTAAGAGATCATTAATCAAATTAACAATATGCAATGCAATTTGATTTAGGGAATCAAGGAGTTTATTATCCAATCTTAAACTAATCACTCAAAGCCTTTAACTATCCATTTCGATGTAGTTTTAGGTTATTTGATACATTACTATCTTTGTTTCGTGTTACTTTGTATATAAATGTTTATCAAAGTCTCTTAAACCAATGCCCATGGTTAAGTGTTCGACATAGAAGTGATGATACATGAATAATCCCAGCCACGATTATCCAAGCATATTTATTTACGATTTGACACATTATCAAGGTTGGGTTTCCCAAACTAAGGACATAACAGGTCTTTTAATATTCTAAGTCCTAACAATCTATTTCATAACATAAATAACTTCAGCATTAATTATGAAGTGTTTTGGGATTCTTTGGGTAATAGTATAATCCCTAAGTTAAATTAGAAGTAGCCCAAAACAGACCCTTCAAAGTTGATAGAGTTCGCTCGAGCGCGTATGTGGTCATGCGAGCACCCAAAGTTTTTGTTTTCAAAAAATTTTGATTGATGAATTTTCTTCAGTTTTTCTACACTGCTGCTTGAGCAAACGCTCAGTGGCGCTCTAGCACTTGCTCCAGAATTCCAAGTTGGACTTTCTGAATCACATTCTTCCTCACTTCAGCACCTGCATGGAACCTCCAGTTCTTTCCCTTATTTAACATTCATTCATACAACTATATCATCACCCCATCCTCTTTAATCTATTTCATACCATTCCATCTTCTCACACATATAAATAACATGAAAGAAGCTAAAATGTCAATCAGGCTGGAAATAAATTACAGAATCATGAAGTACCAACATACATTCATCTTTAATATACTTATACTTGCCTCAATTCACAAGCTTGCTCAAAAATTCCCTCCCTATGGCTCAACTTAGAAGAAATTTCCCAATTCTTTAAACCCTAATATGAATTCATGCCATGAAATGAAGGAGTAAGAGCATGCAGGCTAAATGAGTCTTCTTTACTCATAAATCATCAAATTTCTGCAAGAAGGTGAGGATATTACCGGACTGACTTTTGAAGAAGGGTATTGAATTCCTATGTTTCCAAGGTCTGAGAAGAAGGAGAAGATGATGAAAATGAGTTTGGAGCCTCAATCCTCATGTGCAACAGTCATCACCATGGATCTCAAGTAAAATTGGAGAAGAAAAGAAGGAAAATGAGCTTCCAACAACATTTTATGAAGTAGAATTGAATGAACTAATGTTGGGTTGTTTTTATATTAGAATTTTCAGTTATTTATAAGAAAGTTCAACTTCCTTAAAGTATTTTTTGTTTGAATCATTTAAGGGTCAACTTAACTCAAATGAAGCCAAATGAATTCAGGTTCAACACGAAAGTTGACGAGGACGACGAGATGAACACGATGGTTTTAATATGATGCATGTTTGACGCAAAATCATAAAATCCAAAACTGTGAAAAAGGGCTTCATATATCTAATCGAGGTTAAACTCAACCCAAAATACCTACTCGTGATCCAAAATGAACTCAATAGACTCAAACGAAATAAAATAATCTTAATCTAAATTCAAACTAGACTAATCATAACTATTTATCTCAATATTAGATTTATTATCTACTAATCACGCTCAATTGGCTAGTAATCTTAATTAGCTTGGTGCAGAGTGTTACAGGTTTAGTTTTGGAGAATTTGCCAAGTATTAAAGCTTTTTTTTTTTTACAAACCAAGAGAGAGGGCAGAGGGATTGAACACCATGCAATTTTGTTTTGTATTGTTTTTTTTTTTTGTTTCTATTTTTGTTTTTAGCTTTCTAAGTGTGTCTTTGATCAATAATCAATTGATTGATGTGGCCATTGATTGTAATGAAATGGATGATTATCTCCCTCTCTATTCAATAGAATCTTTTCAACTTTCATTTTGCTTGCTATTCTTTTCTTTATAGGTGAATTATAACATTTGAAGTTTAAGTTTAGTAAAGAACTACCAGCACTTCGAGCTTCACTCGAGGAACATTCTATTTTTTTTTTTTTTAGCTTCTCTTGCTATATCCTTGTAGTGTTTACTATTAAACTTAGTAGTATATACTTATTGTTATGTGATCATAATTTTCCAATTTGGATGAATCTTGGTCAAGTTGACTTAACCAATATTTAAGATTAGAGCTGAGTATTTATCACAACTAGAACATGTAAGTCTCAGCTTGAGTCACTTTTGTGGAGCAAGCCGAGTCACATGGCTCACTGAATTTTTTTTAAGTAGTAAAATCATATTTTGAAATTTATCATGGGATATTTTTCTTTAGTTGTCCCTTATGCCCTTTTAATTTTATTTTATTATAGGAACAATTGCAAGAAAAGGCCTGATGATTCTTCTCTTTGCAGGTGTGGAATTTTGTTGTCTGATAAATGATAGCATTATTTCCAACTACTCATTGGTGTGGGTAATCCAACTTCGTTAACAATTTTATCTTTACCAGGGTTTAATCCTTAGGACTTTCCTTACTTGAGAAGGTGGCTCTCCTTGCATGAGTGGGGTAGGGATGTAAATGAGTCCCTGAACTTTTGATTACTCGGAGGTTCTGACTTGTTAATAACCAAATTAGGGTCTTTAATTAGGTCCTAATAAGTAAATGGGTCCAGGTCTAGATCCTTTTTTAGACTTGTGACCTAATTAGATTCGATTCCAGTTCCATCTTGGTTTCATCCCATGAACCAGAGACCCGACATATTACCTCAATTATAGATAATTCCTCCTAAAAGTTAGTTTTTTTTTCCCAAACCATTCTCTACCCGGACCCAGATTCAGACCCATCCCATATACAAAACTAGTTTTGGTTTGGTTCCATCTTCTCATTAACGGTTCCGGCTCTGATACCAAGAACTGGTTTTTATTTGGTTCTGGTTTTATCTTCTCATTAACGGTTTCAGTATTGGGTCCATGGACCTAGACCGGAATCAACCCATCCCATTTACATAGCTAAGCGGGCATTTTCTCCCCTTGGTTAGGGTGTTTCATTTGTCCCATTCCCCTTGGTCTCTCATTGAAAAATCCTCCACCATGTTGTTTGAACTCATGGTTGTGCTTTATGAGTGGTTTCCTTTGGCCTTGTTTGATCTATGGCTGCTATAGTTGTATTGTGTGGATCTTTGTTGTGATCTTTGTTTTGTTCTTATTCACTTGTTTCTAACTTGTGACCATGGATGTGATTCTCGTGACTTGAATATCTTTAAGTGAGGTCCATGATTTATGCATGTATAGTGCTAATGAGATGACGTATATGTGGAAAACTCATTCGCTATGAAATCCTACCATTAGTCAGTGATTTGGTATTTTGATGATCAGCATGCATATTGGTCTTTAAGTTAGCTTTCAAAACCTCTTCTTTTGTATAGAGGGTTTTCCCACCTTGTTTTGAGAGAAGTTAATATATTCTGACCCACCTTTCATGAGGAAAAAAAGCCCTTAACATTTATGGGAGTGGGAGTGTGTATGTACATTTTTGTATGTTCTCATATGGAGCACATATGGAAACAGCTCTTTCAAATTTGAGGGTTATGTCAGAATAGAAAAACTGAAGAGTAGAGGGAGGGAGAGAGAGAGCTCTTATTGGTGAGATTTCTGTGTACATAATAGGGGGGAGGAGGATCTTATTTATAGAATAAGATTGCTTCCTCCCCAAGCAACCTAATAAGGAAAAACCCTAAACCTTAGTAATCCCTTTATCTCATGTGGGTCCCAATGTGGGCATCCACATATGATAATAACATCTTATAACACTTCCCCTTGGATGACCACCATTCAATGACAGTTGCCTCATTAAAACCTTGCAAAGGAAAAACCCAGTGGGATAAAAACCAAAGCGAAGGAAAAAGAGTACAACATTCTACAGGATCATTGACTTGGTGTTGGACGTGCATAATGCTGCCTCGTTAAAACCTTAACTAGGAAAACCCAGTGGGACAAAACCTAGAGAAGGAAAAAGAGTACAGCGCACATATGTCCTGGGTAGTATACTTCAGGATGCCTCCCCCTGATTGACTACTCCCCCTGATGATAACATCTTTGTACATAATTAAGCATGTCAATCTCGTATACAATTTCTAAAATACTGAGTTTTGGCAAAACTTCGTAAACTGATCAGCCAGGTTGTTGCTTGAACGAACTTGATTGACTTCAATCTTGTTATTCTTTTGAAGCTCATGAGTGAAGAAGAACTTTGGTGTAATGTGCTTCATCTTGTCATCTTTAATGTATTATTCTTGAATCTGTTGAATACATGCCCCATTGTCTTTGCAAATAATGCTCGATGTACCTGTACTAAGAGGTAATTGACAAGAACTACATCTATGCTGAGTTAAATATTTTTGCCATACACATTCCCCACTAGCTGAAAATCTCAGCATGGATAGAATAAGTAGCTATCAATAGTCAATTTAGTAGAATATCAAAAATAATGATATTGACATGAAGAAGCATATAACATGTCTATGATCGACCCCTATGAGAATCAGGGATATATCCTGAATCTGTATATCCTACAAAATTTGGTTTCAGCCATAAAACAGACATAGATATCATAGCATTTGTTTAATACCAATCCAAAGCCTTTGTGCAAAACTATATATGGGAAGCATATTTATAAAGAATAAATTTCATTAGAACTTCTCTCGATCTGCGGGTCGAGATAAAATAGTCAATAGTTTTCTCGAGCTCTTCTGGAGTCTCGATTAGATTTATGTTATTTATGTAAATAACATAAACTTCTACTATTATAAATCCATTTAAGGATTGTATAAAGATAAACAGGCAAATGGGATTGTTTTCATACTCTTCCTTATATAAACATTCACTAAGACGATTGTACCATATTCTTCTGGAATGCTTCAGGCTGTACAATGAACGTCTTACTTATATTGAGTACGTACTCTCTGACTTTGCTTCAGGCAAAGCAAATCCTTCTGGGATTTTCATATATATAACTGTGTATGTTTTCAATCCCAAGTTTCTACAGGAAACCTTATATCACAAGTTTGCCTTACAAACACCCATTTGTAACCTGCAGGGTTAACACCGTTTGGGGTTTGTACTATAGGTTCATATATACCACGTCTATTTAGAGATTGTAATTCCTTAATGGTATCTCTTTATTTTGGCCAATATATTCTTTGTCGACATTCATTTATAGAACGTGGTTTTATATCCCAAACAACATTCTTAATTTCCATTGATATTTGAGTAGCTACCGCATATGCAAATGCGTCATCGATGATAATTTCATTTCTATCCCATCTCTCTCTTGAATAATTATAAAGTATAGAGATCTCTTTATTTATTGGGTACCCATTGCCTCTTCAGGGGCTTCCAGAGTCTTTTCTGGGACTCATGTCTCTTCCGGGACATTAATTTCTTCAGGAAATTTGGAGAGAGTGGATTTTGTCATAAACTCTTCTGGAGTATGATTGGGATATGATTGCTCATTTCTCCTCTTCTGGGGAGCTGAGTCCTTAAAACCTATAAGTCTACCATGCTTCTGGCATGTGTAGATTCATTTGCTGCCATATTTGGACTTTATTCTTCGGGAACATTAATTCGTACTTGTCCTACAGGGACATTAATTCGTGCTTGTGTGTTCATAGCCGATACATGTGACCTAGTCACTTTTGCTGCATCATTAAAAGCATCAGGGAATTCATTTGTAATTAAGTGCACAATTCTCCGTACTTCATTCTCACATTGTGAAGTACATAAATCTAGATGAGATTAAGTGGAAGTATTCCACATTAATTCTCGCCGTTCTTCAGGAACGGATTGTTTTTCAGGAACAAGGTGTTCTTCAGGAACTCTCTTATCTCGCCCTAACGGCGAGAAGACTGTCTCATCAAGATGACAATTAGCAAAAACGAACAATGAATATATCTCCTGTCATTGGGTCTAGATATCCATTAATTAGGGTGAAGTATAACCAACATAAAGTCTACGTTGGAGGCTCATGCAAGTCACAAACCTACGATATCAAGCCTTATAAATTTAATAACATGCTTAAGGATGTGTATCCTAGGTTTAATAATATGTGCTAATGGGCGGGATTAGATAGGTTCACAAATGCCACACAATATCCTTTGCGAAAAGGATGGTCAATAGATGGTACTCTAAGAAGTACGTAACAGAAGTATCAAATAATTTACCAGAGTATAGGACCCCTAGAATAACAAGCTCTGGCTTAACTTTGTCGTTTTGCTCATAATCGAATATGATTCGATTTGTAAAGATTGTCTTGTAATATAGCCTTGAAATATAAGGAGAATGCACTTAGCTTTTCTAGTATCAGCTTCTGGCTATCAATACTAGTAATGATGTACAAATACCATTATGTAGACTCTTCCGGAGCATTCAAGTATTTGTACGGACACAGCTATGATCGATGCCGTGCACGAATGAAACACTAATTCAGAGAAAAACTTCTGGTTTTTTCAATGTAGTGTGTTTTGTTGCACTGTCTACTGGACAGATATTATCCTCAGTTTCATGCATTTCATGAGCCATAGAGCAAGTAATAATAAACTCACATAACTAGGTAATCGCATTGCAAAAATAAAAGTAAAAACAACTAAACAATTCAGCATTCAAAGCAAATATAACATAATATACGGGGGATTAAAAATAAGTCCTAGCATTCAACAAAATATCTAAGAACTGAACTCAAGGTTCAAACTCATAAGTAGTTGTAGGTCTTCCAGACCATGCTTGGTGGTTCACTCAATTTCCAAACAAAATGCCTTTTCAATCACCTCTCATGGGGTGGTTTATTTCATCTCTACGGGAGAACATATTATATCTACCTCTTCTGGAGGGATTTTAATTGACTAATCTGGCATTTATTTCAAGCATTGGGTGTATGACCATCTGCTGGTGATCATCCCTGTCTAATGGGGATATAATAGCGCGGAAAATAAGAGTGTATGCCATATCCTTCAGGGATATTTTATTTCCGACTTTGATAGTATCACCAAGTCTTTTAGAGTGTGTTAAGATTGATTTACTAATAACAATCAAACAAAAATAGAACTTCGGGTTCTCAACATCCGATGACAAAATATAATGAAGAATTGGCCAATCAGAAAGTTAGAACTTCGGGTTCTTAACTGATGAATCAGAACTTCTAGTTCTGTCAATACTTCAGGCTAGTGATAGAACTTCAGGTTCTTAGAACTAGTGGTTCTATCAAAACTTCAGGTTTGAATCACAACTTCCGGTTCTATCAAAACTTCAGGTTTGATTTCATGGCCGTCGTATCGATCTACACTACTGTGAATTTTTAGAAATCAAAGCTCCAAGTTTGATTATGAATATGAATCTTCGGGTTCATATTCCAAATCTTAGAACTTCTGGTTCTAGATAATGTATGGATCTTCGGGTCCACGTTATTCATTGGATATAGAACTTCAGGTTCTATTATTTGTAACTACTGCTTCTGGCAATAATAAATTCATCAAAACTAAAGTTTCAGATAATCATTAGTGATAGTTATACAGAAGTAATTATATCAAGCATGCAGTATAATGTTATAGAATATAAAAATAAATGTGTCTGAGAAACAGAAATAAAAGTTAGAACTTCAGGTTCTTAACATCCAATCAAAGATAATAATAAAAATGTGATGAAGAATTTAGAAATTGAAGTTTAGAACATTGGGTTCTCAACTTAAGAATCAGAACTTCTGGTTCTAAATAGTTCATGGATCTTTCAGTACGAGTTAGAACTTCAGGTTCTAGATTAGGATAATTCATGGATCTTCAGGTCCGAGTTAGAACTTCAGGTTCTAAATTAGAATAACATACAGAACTGCAGGTTCAGATTATTTATTTGATATAGAACTTCTAGTTCTAAGTATTAGATGAAACTTTGAGTACGTATTGTAGATCTGAAAACTTCTGGTTTTAGAGTAAAATAACCAACGGATCTTCTGGTCCGAATTTGAAAGAACTTCTGGTTCATAGATTAAAAAAATTTACGGAACTTCGAGTCCGAATTATTGATTCCATATAGAACTTCTGGTTCTAAATATCGTATGGAACTTCGGGTTCCAATTTCTTGCATAGAACTTCTGGTTCTATTTATGATCCATGATTTTCAATTTTTATCATGATCTCCTTTTGATAAGAAATAATTATTCATCACTTGAATTTAAATTATAAATACTTGCAAATCGAAAAAGGAATAATAACAAATGCAAGTGTATGGTTATCAACTTAATAAAAGATCATAAAATAAGAGAAAATTACTTAACCTTCGAATCATCCTCTTTTTAGTACCAATGTATAGATCTGCTCGCGAACTTTCCGTAGGCGCAAACGGATCTCATATCGGACTCCACCAGATCATTAAGATATCTCAATTTCAAATCTCCCCCCGTCGATCTAGTAAAACAATCTTTGAACCTCATGTGCACGTGCACGAGACCATCCTCTGCCAAACCTTCATCCTAATGGCTGTCAGATCTCGATGCTTGAGATCTTTAGTCAAACAGGCTGAATCCCATATCCTCATCACTTTCTTCCTTTGGCTCTTCCTTTTTCTCCTCGTCGGCAGGCACGGCGGCGGCGGCAGCTACTCCACCATCGGCCGGAGCAGAGAAGGCGACAGGAGCACCACCGCCTCCAGGTCCGACGTTCAAGATGAGATCATCGATGTTCTTCTTAATCGAAAAGAGTGGATCCACCGTTTCTTTTTCTCTGTAGACCAGCCAGTGGTCTCCCAGGCTCAGTTTCTTTCGTCGGATGGTGAGGAGGGGCAATCCAGAGTCGTCCATCAGGACGATCTCGCCACTGTTTCCAGCCACGTAGTTATTTACACGGAAGACGATATTGCCCTTGCCATCGAATACCGTGAAGTCGTTGCAGTTGAATAGAAGCGATTTCTTCTTCTTTTTTTTTCTTTTGGGGGAACCTTGGTGAGATCAAGATGGAAGTAAGGGATTCTTAGGTGATGATTTTTCGAAGGTGGTGTACTGTGTATAGGTTGTGGGTGGTGACGGCTTTGTTCTGGCGGTGAGGGCGTGATGGTGATGATGTGTATGATGGAGGGTGAAAGAAAAGGTGAAGTGCAGGGATGGGTTGTGAAAGGATTATGATGGTGACTGTGAGGGTTGGTGGTGAAAGTGAAGTGTGATGGATCTGTGGAGGTGTCGTGCAGATGTGAAGAGAGAACAGAAGAGTAGTACAATGATCGTGGGCAGTGCAGTCGTGCTGATAACGTGTTAGAATAAAAAAACTGAAGAGTAGAGGGAGGGAGAGAGAGAGCTCTTATTGGTGAGATTTCTGTGTACATAATAGGGGGAGGAGGATCTTATTTATAGAATAAGATTGCTTCCTCCCCAAGCAACCTAATAAGGAAAAACCCTAAACCTTAGTAATCCCTTTATCTCATGTGGGTCCCAATGTGGGCATCCACATATGATAATAACATCTTATAACAGGTTATACGTAATGCAGAAATTCAGGTAGCTACTCGGCTAATAAATGGAGCATGTTCGGATTGACCTTTTATGTATCACTCATAGTGCTCAATTTAACTTGAACCAACCCAAACTGATGCATTGATTATCCTTATGCTAACTTCCCCAATTCCATGTAGTGTTCAGTTCATTTATCTTTAAAATTTTCATAGCTATGCAAGTTCTTGCATTAAGTGCAAACTGTTACCTCAATGGCTCTATGGCATGTTGTGGTATGCCCACCATCATGTGAAATACAAGATGCAATTGTTGATTGATTAGCCATAAAAAAAGGGCCACTTTATAGAAAATCCTCTTATACTTACTTGGTTGTTCCATCCGAGGCAATGGTCGTGAACAATTTTAAAGTTTAGAATATAAATGCTTAAGAAAGGCAGATAATGTCCATTTTTGGTAGATGGCTTATCAAACACCCTCTTGTATTTTGTGGACCATGGGCTTAACAAAATGTAATGTATTTTTAAACTGACGAATTCTGCTAATCTCCATCAGTTTCTTTGTCATAGGCATCTTACACTCTGTGAAATCTTTTGTTCTATTTTGGGTCCCAACACATGCCCTGTTTTCTAAGGAGCTGGGCCTTTTGTTTTGCATCTTTGTGATGCTTGTGTTCATTTTGTGGGTCTTTAGTGCTATGTATTAATGTAAAATCTTTCCAAGTAAGGAAAAAAAACAACAAAAATATGGCGAGGAACACCCATTACTCCCACTTGCCAACTTATGCAGGTCTGCTTTTCTTTTTTTTTTTAAAGCAATTTAATTGTTCACTCAGATTCCACTTTTTCAGACAAACAATTAGGTAGCATTTGGTTCGCTGGAATGATTGCTGAGAGGAATGGAATGGAGGCTGGAATGAACCTGGAATGGAATGAGGAAGGAATGGTAATTCTCATTCCAACGTTTGGTTAGACAGAGGAATCATTCCAGTAATAGGACTCTTATTCCGATTCCTGTGTTTGGTATGATGGAATGATACTAGGAATGGAATAAATTTATATCAAATATTGTGTATAATTTTATTCTTAAAATTTTGATATTTTAAATTTAATTTCAACTATTTTTATTTTATGATTTATATAATAATATTTATTTATATTTTATTAAAATATTAAAAAATTAATAAATTTAGCTTTTTAATATAAATTTTAATTTTTTATGTGACCAAATATTGTATATAATTTTATTCTTAAGATTTTGATATTTTAAATTTAATTTCAACTATGTTTATTTTATGATTTATATAATAATATTTATTTATATTTTATTAAAATATTAAAAAATTAATAAATTTAGCTTTTTAAAATAAAATTTAATTTTTTTATGTGACCAAACATTGTATATAATTTTATTCTTAAATTTTGATATTTTAAATTTAATTTCAACTATGTTTATTTTATGATTTATATAATAATATTTACTTATATTTTATTAAAATTTTAAAAAATTAATAAATTTAGCTTTTTAAAATAAAATTCGTCAAAAATAAAATTGTGAAAGGAATGGAATGGCCATTCCTCTGCCCCCCCTCCCCCCCCCCCGGTGGAATGGCGATTCCCTTGTATAAAGGAATGGTGATTCCTGAAGTAATAGTCATTCCGCCGTTTTTTCACGAACCAAACGTGGGAATGGTCACTCCAATGGAATGGCCATTCCATTCCAGCTTTCATTACAGCGAACCAAACGCTACCTTATAGAATTCGTATGGCAAGACTCCAAACCTTTGTCATTTCCAAGTCAACAATAAATAGGTAGCCATTGTCTTAGTAAGTGAAAAAAAATAAATAACTATCCAACATTTTTCCACGATCACGATTCTCAATTATAATATTTGTGACAATTCATGGCAGTACTTGACAAAGCAGATCATTTTCTAGATAATCTTTATGTTTTTAGTAATTAAGAAAAACTTGCTTCTATAGAAAGTAGAGTAGAAAAATATGACAATTAAGAAAATGAAAAGTAAAAGGAAAATGAAGAAGGACAATTACATAATATTTTAACAAGGTGGTTGTTGGTAATAAGTGACAATTGTTTGTGTAACACCTAAGGGCCCGTTTGTTAATTTAACTGGTAGAGTGAAGTAAAGTGAATGATAATTTTAAAAGATAAAAAATAAGAGAGGTTAAATCAATCCAATGATTAGATTTTGTTTTTTAGTGGAAAGAGAATATAACTTTTTGACTTTTTGTGTTAAAAGTAGATATTTTTTGTTTGTTAGTGGGATGAAAATGTAACTTTTTGACTTTTTTGTGTAAAAAGGTAAAAGAATTTTTTTGAAATGTGGTATTTTGATTTGACTTTTTTGAATTATTGTGTGGTGAAATGAAAGATGACTTTAACTTTACAATGAGGGAAAATTAACAAACGGGCCCTAAAGGATCCGTGTATATAGAAGAAACAAGTAGAGAAAACGAGTTGACCTCTGGAGAGTTTTCTCCTCCTTTGTCTTCTGTACCACTCTCCACATTCAAACTCCTGGTGCAATTTTGTAATATAGAAACTGTTTTTCAATTCTTATTTTCTATGGTAAAAGTATGTTTCATCATTTTTATAGGAAGCAATTTGGTTCCTCTAGCTACAAGGATTTTGTTTGGATGGATGAATTATCTTGTTTGGATGGTGAATAGTTGTATCACAGTGTAACTTGTTACTTTCAGAGTAAGATTCTTTTTTTTTTTTATCAAAAAATAAATCAATCTTACTGAAATTATACCTGGACCTATTAAGGAGAAAGGCATTGTATGCATTCTCATATAATAGATACAAACACATTTCACTGTGAAAAGTGCCTAAAATGAGAGAAGATAAAACATATAAAATTTTTAGTTTCCGTGCAAGAGAAACTAAGGGTTTTTTTTGGTGAAGTCTGCCTTTAAGGTGATTGTTTTGTAAAATTCTCAACTATATAATATCACAGACATTGTTGCTAAAAAATTCAATTATGCAGCTTTCTCTGTCAAGGGCTCCGGTGGATGAGGAGAAAAAAGTGGTGATTGAAGGAAGCACGAACGCATAAATGAAGAGAGATGATGCCGGGGAGCCGGGGAGCATGGACGAGAGGGTTTTCTTTTTGCATATATTATATATGGTTCTTTGCACTCATATATATATATATATATATAGAGAGAGAGATATCTTTTTACATCTCCACCGAGTATGTGATATGGACTTGACACAAGGGTGGTGACCACGGACAAGATGGTTTTCTTTTTGTATATATTATTTATGGTTCTTTGCACCCGTAGAGAGATCTTTCTCCATCTAGATTGGATGTATGATATGAACTTGACAGAAAAGTGAGTTGTAGAATACCAATTCAATTATGCATGCAAGACACTAAAATAAGATATAGTTGTTTGACAAGACAAAAGAAAACTTGTTGTCCTTGGTTTTTGTGCATAAAAACAAAATGGAATTCAACCCTCTTCTTCTCCTTCCCCAAGACACTGCAGAAAGATCTTCTAAATATTTGAAGATTTATGCTTCACACTCAAGATCTAAACCGTCCAAATGAATCCTCACAAGTCTCTAATACTAGTAATGGAGTTGTCAATACATAAAGGAAAAGAGATAATGTTGTGGGGTTGGTGATCACCGATCAAACGATAATTTCCTAACATTCACAAATTAAGAGTCACACCCCTTGATTTAGCAAGCCTAATGCATAATCATGCAGAGCAGTTTTTTCAATTGAAATGGAGAAAGATCTCTCTATATATGGGTGTAAAGAATCATAGATAATATATGCAAAATGAAAATCCCTTGGTCAGTGATCACCAGCCCCATGACATCATTTCTTCTCGTTTATGCGGTCGCACTTCCTCGGGCGACAAATGATGTTGACACTTTTTCCATTAGTTTTTACATCCAATTTTTACATTCAAAATCCACCTATTGATAAATCTACCTTTGTCAATGTGAATGGTTGAAATAAAAGCCACCCGAGTCTCCTACAGTAGTTGTTTGTTCGTTCCAAGAGCATAATGGGTATGGTCAACTGACTTGGACACCACGACTAATAATCCCCAATGGGCACATTATGGGGAATTGAGATTCAGTAAGGAAATTTTCACTGGTGACTTGTTCAAACCTGAGTGGTCCCGCCATGGTCACCATGGGGATTTTACTTACAGGGTTTGGAGTCTAGACTCATTATGAGGTGAGAATTTGAAACTGAAATGCAATGGAAGAAAATTCAAACACACCACACATGGCAATCTTCATGTGACGTAGACTCTCCACCGAATTTTGTCCACATATGCTCGAGATTAAGATTCGTTTCTATGCTGTTTTTGTTAGAACGTACGATTCCATGAAAATGCTTAAAAGGTGCATTTGAGAATGCAAGGTTTTACATTTTTATTTGTATTAGAATAAGTAGAAATTAATTCTATATGAATTCAAGTTAGATGAGCTCGTTAGAAGGATTAATAAAGAGGCGAGGTCAACGGCGGACGTAGGGCATGCGGGGGTGCCCCCTTCTTTAATAGTGGACCCCCAAGGCACATTTCTTGGTTTAAGGGCGTTTAATGAGAGAAACAACAGATGAAAGATATATGATTTGAATTTCTAGGATAATTGCTAAGTATACATTTTCCATCTTACCTTGCTTGAATTTTCATTAAATGGTGGATATCTGATAGTCATTTTCGAATAATCACATTGGAGTTGTGTTGATCAAGTCCTTGGAGATTCCTATTGGTTTTTCACGAAGTCGTGGAAAACCTATATTAGCAATTGTAAATGTATGATGATTTGGGCAAGTGAAAATCATCTTCTGGGTGGATTTTTATACTTGACATCCCACCATATGATTTTCTTAGACTCTTTGGTTTTTAATAGCTCTCTGTGAAATGATTTCAGCCTTAAACCCAACCGTGAGCTATGTATTGCATTTATAGTACAAAGTTAAAGTTTATAAGTTTTAATTTAACATGGTTTCAAATTTACCAAAAAGAAAAAAGAATGACAATATACTGATGGTGGATCTGAAATAGGCCTTATCACATATGCTAGCTGTATTTGTCACATGGTGCAGAAATATTTCTATATCCCTTTTCCTTGGGGACATAACACAAAACTGTGTAACATTTCTTTTTGGATTACAATAATGATGCTCACAAGTAAATCAATATGAATCTCATATCCTTCATTCACATATATCATGTTTTAGCTTTAAGAAAAAAGTGAATTCCACTTTTTCTGATTAACCACATTGACCACATTTATGTTATGTTTCTGCATGAGAATTCTAAAATTCTGACCACCTTAAAGCTCTTAAACGACTTTTTGAATTCCTGAAACTTCAACCGCTTTGCTTTTTAATAGAATTTCTAAATGCTCAAGCACATGGAGCATTAAGAAATTCTACTATGTTGGATAGGAATTCCAGGAATTTTAGTAAAGAAACAAGTTAAGGCGCAATATCCCTTAATTTTGACGTACGATATCAATTGTGGACTAATCTTGATGTGGAAGAGTGCGATTAGGCCACCATTCACAATCACCCTAGGAAAAAGCCTCAAAGTATTCGGGCTCATATCTTTCCACCAAAATGGAAGGATTTGGTGGTCCTCCTAAGCATGTAATTTTCTTGCTTACAATGAAATACACAATATGCAGCACAAAATAACCATAAATCAAGCAATTAATCATTATAAAAAGACGTAATTTTTACAAAAAAATGCAACTGGAGAATAAACCACGAATCAAAATAAGACCGATAATCAAGCATTATGAATATTGCATTTACAAGATACTTATAACTTTATCAAGTCTTTGCAACCTAAAGACTGTAAATCTCTGCACAAAATTACTTTACAACAACTTCACACCGTCAATGCACCATATCTATTCTTTGCCTGACTCCTCAGGCAATCTTCCACAAGAGATGTAGAAGACTAAAATATGAAGAACAAAACTTTAGTGGTTTTATTTCCAATGAATGCTTTAGAAAAAAAGGATGATCTCCAATGTGTAATCTTCATGAAATATGTATTTCATGTCTTAAGGTTGAGAGAAAAACCATTTAAGTAACCCACAATTCGTGCCTCATAAGAATACTCGTTATAAAACTCAACTTACTAATCATGGCACAAATATGAAAGAAATCCTCGTAGGTCAGTAGGTTATTTCCATCAGCGCGCTCGAGTGTACATGAGAGCCCGATCGAGTGCGGTCTTCGCGCATGTTGTTATTTATTGTTTCATAAGTCAGGCTTGAGCGCTTGCATCGGTGTATGAACGCAATCGCTTCTGCCTTTGATGCCTTCACCTAGATGCAAGCACTCTTGAGCGCGTCCTGTTTTTTTTTAGTTTTCACTTTAACTCTTCTTACAACGTGAACTACAGTCTATTCTAAAGAATTATAAAATGCAATTCATTGAATTCATAGTTTTGTTCAACCCATAAATTAGTCTACATACAATAATCCTTTCAAAAACATTGAAAATTGAAGATGGTAGAAAATGAAGCAAAAATATGTAACCTTCATTTTCATTTTTTATAAAAGATGAAATCAATTTGAACGTTGATTTCATTGAAACTACTAAAGGAAATTAATAAAAAAAAAATGAGGGCAGATGTGAGCAACACGCACTAATTAAAGTATAACTAACTCCATCACTAAAAGCATTTTCTTGCCTGTGGGCTACAAACAAAATTACTTTATTTTCTTTGAAATTATGAGTTTCTTTTGCTTATCCTTGATATGTGATTGCCTGTGAAAAATCCAAACAAAGAACGTATTTAATCATTATGCAATCGTTCAAGCGATGACATTATCATTGTCAATGGATTCCATAAAGGCTTTCAGATTATTAGTCATTTACCACACACACCGATTAGAGATGGGAAAATGTAGTAGCTAAAAGAGATGTTAGGATTATTTGGTTGGCTAATTCATGGGTTGGACAAAATTCGGAGTCCATTGAGTTATAATTTTATAATTCTTTTAGAATGAACTGTAGTGTTTGTTGCCGAAAGAGCTAAAGTAAAGACATCGAAAAAAATTAGAAAATTCTTGAATAATTAAACCAGGGATAAAATACTCATCCTCTCGAGTGAGCGGAGGTACCCTAGTTAACTGAGATAAGGACCGCAGTTGACTGATGCCTAGTAAACTACAAGCCAAAATAAAGTCTCGCTCAAGCGAACCTTGGGCTTGCTCAAGCAGATGAGGGATAGAAATTCAGATTCCTGCGCTATTCACTTTCCTTTTTTTGATGAGACTACCTATTTTAGTTTTACATGGACTCAACCCTAAGGCAAGAATTGTGAATTATCCAAATGGTTCTTCTTTCAACCCTAAGTACCAATCTCCTTGTTCTGAGTTCAAAAAAACCTATTAGAAATCATTTTTCTTCTCTGAAGCAGCCATTAGAAAGTTTACTGAAAATCTCAGTTTTTAGAGATTCTTGCTTTTACTTCTGTGGAAAATTCATTCACCTTGCAAATTCAAGATAATGTTGACTTAAGCACGAGGATCGGAGGGAGAGTAAACAGTGTGATCATCGACAAGTGATAGTACTATAGTCTTTTGGTTGTAGCAAACTATGAAGAGATTGTGAGTATCTTGTAATTGTTCATTCTTTCGTGCTTGGTTTTCATTGGTCCAGGTGGTAGGACTACTATTTTTTCCTGCGTTGGATTTTCCACATAAAAATCGTGTGGCTCTTTTTTGTGTATAGTTGATTGATTTTCAGTTTTTATTATTTTTGTGTTGTCGTTATTTAGACAACAATCTAAAAATCTGATTTGGGACCATTCATTCTAACCTTCACATGGTAGATGGCAAACTTTTGCTCACCATTTTAGCAGAAAATTGGATGCTTATAGTAAAGTTGTTTGTGCAAAACGATGTAATATCGCACATATCATACTCTATGACATTTTAGAGCAGTGAGATATCACACATACTGGAACACATTATGATATATTCCCAAACATTCAAATTCAAAAGTGTTGAAAATGAATGAACACTTGTTAAAGGGTCCCGCATAATGAAGGGTTAGGATGGAAACCATGGTACCACAAAAACACGACCTTCCCAGGATTAAAGATCATGTAGGACCGATTTTTACAAAATCACTCTCCAAAAGAAATCCCACCTTGTAAAATATAACTTAGCCAAATAATGAACACAACTGGTAAAACTCCTAGGAATAAAGAAAAACTCAACACAAACGGAAAATCTCACATTGATAGTCATCCCAATTAAAATCATACTTTTATAATTAAAGAAACTTAATAAGGGAAAGGGTTTCAATACTAATCATCCATTGAAAGACACCAAATAGTTTAGATGCCTTTTAATGGGAAGCACTATATAAAGTCCGGGCATTTTTTTAGGAGAAAACACCCCCCCACACCCCTCATTGTTGGGCTCAGTGGAATGCATGACGATCAAGGAAGTCTATTGGATGGAAAAATCCATATGATGCCCACTTATAAGCAAAATCTTAGGTATATAAGATCATCCTAATATTTTGATCTATCACCCTAAAATTCAATGGTGTTGATGTATCATTTTATTATGATTTTGATCCCATGGTAAGGAAAAGTTGGATAAGCATCAAATTTGAACTTATAACCATATATTGGGGGATGTGAAAAGACTAAATTGATTCAACATGGGCTCTATGACCAAAAAAAGAGGGGTGAAAAGAGGCATTTTTAAAGTGTGACATTTTGTTTAGAATTTTCTAATTATATTTGATCATAGGTTAAGGGCTCATTAACAAATCCCCTTTACATTTGGTGTGACTAATGCATTTGCATATATATATATATATATATATATATATAAGAAGAGGAAAAGAGGATGAAGAAGATAGGGAGAAAATAAGGGATAAAGGTTTTTTTTTCTCTTTCATTCTCTTCTTTCTCCTCCCTTCTCCTTCCTTTCTTCTCTTTTCTTCTTTTCTTCTTTGCATTTTTTTCGTATGTAGGCTTGAGTGATGCTTCTTTTATTCCTTCCTTTCTTCCTCATTCTCTCTTCTTCTTTTCTTTCTCCCTCTCTTCTTCTTCTCCTTTTTTCTCATATTCTATTCTTCTTTTCATTTCTGCATTTTTTTTTCGTATGGAGAGCTGAGTTACACTTCAAAAAAGAAAAAAATAATTAGCACACAATGAGGCCCAATGGAATCATTAGTGCACATAAAAATAATGGGACCAATCGTGATTAGTGCACATCTAAGGGCTTTTTCTAGGTATAATTCTCTTTTTTTGTATAATTTTAATAAACATTATAAATTGTAGATCGGAGGGATGTGGACTAATAGATTTGCCATCCATACAACTGAAAGGAGGGGGTCAAGCATTATGGAGAGTCAAGATGAGAGCTCTACATGCCATCACTTGGAAGAGAAAATTCTTCATCTATAGATTTTACTCTAATAAAAGATGATCTAGTAACAAGATCAATAATTTAATTAACAATATAATTAAAGGATTTTATATGTCCAGCTACCCTCAGATATGACATTCGCCCACCAACTATTTGAATTTTAACAAATTCCTATAGAGCTATTCATGCATCCCTCTTTCCACACATAGATTGTATGTATATTTTTGTGGGAAAATACCAATAATTAATACAAGTTTATATATTCTTACCTTTGAGTTAGAGTGATGCCTTGGTTTAATGTGGATGGTGCGGCACTAAGAAAATCAGAACATACAGGTATAGGTGGCATCTTAAGAAACTTCAAGGGAGGGATTTTGTTTATGTTTTCAAAGTATATAGGCAAAAAAGATTCTAATGAAGTGCAAGTGTTAATTATATTGGAAATTCTAAGGATTTGTGCCTCAAATAATTTTCATAACATAGTAGTGGAAAGTGATACTTTAAATGCGAGTTTTTTAGATATCTTATTTGGAAAAGGGTCCATGAAATTCCAATTCCTTTTCAATGAAATCAAGCCTTTGTCCTTTTCTTTACATGTTTGATTTTATTATATGTATCGGTTGACGAATGGCATGGCGAATGCTTTGGCTAAGTTGGCTTTATTTGCTCCATGTAACTTGTTTTTGTATGTGTTATTAGCTCGAATATCTTCGCATGGTTTATTTTTCTCTATTTCATGTGGTTGTACATTTCTTAAGTTTTTAATATAATCTACCATTATCGGTAAAACAAAAAAAAATCGAGGACTTCTGTTTGAATTAAATTTTGAAAACACCTTGCGATGGGATGGCATTAATTATGAGAGATTCAATCATCATTGAATGGGTAAAGTCTAGCCTGTGGGCCAACTTATATGTCTTTATATTAATGCCAAGGGATAGCTTAGCTGGTGTAGGACCACAATTCATTTTTTAGAGGTTACTTGTTTCAGTTGCAGTATCATACTACACTAGGCCGTGGGCGATTTACTTGTCTCCTCCTAAACCAAGGGATCAGTCCCGCTCAAATGACGGGCACACTCTCCCTCAGAAACATGAAAGGTGTCCTCATGCATAAGGATCAATAAAAAGATCCACCGCCTCTGATCATTATTGGTTTTATATAGGACTTTAATGTTCAGTGTTCTTTAAATTATATATTTATTTGGGATTGAAACTTATTGGGTTTATGTCTTGTATTTGAGTTCACTGGATTGATCTATATGGTTAGTTTTAGATTAGACTTCGAGTCAGCTATTTTGGTCTTTATACTAGGCTTCCTTAGGGGCTAAGAAAGAGAAAGTTATATATATATAATGTAATATATAATTCTAGATCTAAGCAAAAGAGTACAGTAAAAGAATAGAATTCTCTTTTGACAGTGGATGTAGGCATCTCGTAAAACCACGTAAATTTTTTGTATATGTGCTCTTGGATGCTTGTCTTTTTTTTATGTGTAACTTTAATTGTTGATCATAGGTTATATGCTTTTGCATGTGCACAACAAAATTGGTAATTGATAAAGATTTTTAAGTGAAATTTATCCTAATGTCAAAAATCATATTAGTAAAATAAGAAGGTCAAATACCTAGATATGCTCTATTAAAAAAACATAGATGCCCTGGATATGCTTAAGGTAGGCTGAAGTGGGGCCAACATTGCTGGCCTGCATATGCTTTACCTCGTTTGGGGAGCCCAATTCTGAATTCTCTAGGGCTAGATATTTGTTTGTTTGAATTGCGTCACCACGTTCCCAACAGCTATAAACGGATGGTTGGAAGAAGAGCCTGGGTACGGATGACTCAGACATCACATGGATGGGCCCCACTGCTCACAAGCTGCATCAGCAATAATGTAAGGAATCTAAGATTAACGATTGAGTACGCTTTTACTTAAAATTCTGAATTCTCCATCTAAAATGGGCTCGATATTTGTCTGTTGGAATTGCCTCTCCGCGTTTCCGACAGCTATAAACGGATGGTTGGAATAAAAGCCTGGGTACGGACGACTCAGACATCATTTGGGGCCCACTGCTCACAAGCTGGATCAATAATAATGTAAGGAATCTAAGATTAACGATTGAGTACGCATTTACTTACAATTCTGAATTTTCCATCTAAAATGGGCTAGATAATTGTTTGTTTGAATTGCCTCTCCGCTTTCCCAACAGCTATAAATGGATGGTTGGATTATGAGCCCGGGCACGGACAACTCAGACATCAGATGGATGGCCCCACTGCTCACAAGAGCAACAGTGGAGCCAGCATATTTCTCTATGAGTGCACAAGCATGCTGACATTCAGACACAGATGCGCAGAGATGGCTGTCTTTAATAAGAACTTCTTAGTAAAAATAATGTGAGATTAACGAGGGAGCACGCTTTTACTTACATAACTAATCAGGTTTTTTTCGCACAGAGACACCATCATCTATTGATTTCTGCCCCCGTGAGACCAAGGTAGAAATATATTTCTAGAACTTCTATGTAAATTTTTTATATATCCCAAAAAGCTTCATTGAATTGAAGGATATTGCATAAAACTGACTTGTTAAAAATAGAATTGGAAATCTTTTTATTTATATTTTAGTGACTATTTTCAATAATTTAATTAATTTTTGTGATATTGAAGAAAATGAACTAATATAGAGTCTGTAAGTGTGTTATTGAAAATTGAAAGCTAAGATCGTACATAAAAAACCTCATGCAAAAATTGCTTTAGCTATTGTTGGGCCAACCTATTGAATATTGAGTTGCTCAAACCAACGACCTTTGAATTTTATATAGGATAGCTTTAAATTTTGCTTGATAAAAACTTGGGCTCGCCACAAGATTGATCGTCCATATTTATCGTGCTTTACGAAAAATTTATGGACACGGATCCCAAAAAAACATGTCACAAGTCATTGAAATTGATAGGATTCGATTGCTAACCCATAGCTCAGGCTCTTATCAGATTTAATGATACTCGCAAAACAAATCCATCACATGGCCCACCATGTCTCCCCAGACATCACCTCACATTGACAAATAGCCTAAGGCCTGTCCAAGTGTACGCTTCATTGAAAACGCGTAGGAATTTTAACGCGTCTACGCATATGCCTGGAAATGGGGCCACTAGCATTTCCCCCCCTCTCGAGTTAAAAAACATGCATGCCTTCGTCGATTAAGGTCGGTTCCACGACACTCCAAATCAAGATCCATGGAAGCCATAGAATTGAAGGAGCTGCTAAGCAGATATCTGATATAAATTTACTCTATCAGACATTTAATTATTTTTAGCCATAGAATTGAAGGAGCTCCTAGGCAGATATCTGATATAAATTTACTCTATCAAACATTTAATTATTTTTAGCCATTAAGTAATTCATATTTATTTATCAGTCAACTTTGATCGGGCCATAAATGGTTTAAGATGTATTTGAATATGTGGTATAGTGAGATAATATCTCAAACAATAAAATTAAAATATTAAGGGATTTAATCATGATGCAAGAATCTTTTAATTTTTGTGGTTTGAAACAAATCTTTATAACAAATTGCTAGACTATTATATCAAAATTATTTTCTTTTGTTCTTTTATCTGTTTAATATTTCTTTTAGATGTTCATAGCAGTTCATAACCATAGCAATGGAGATTCAGGTTCTGAATAAGATTTCTAGACCATTATTTCACAGCACTTTCACAACAACTAATTTTGATGAGGCCAATCACATCTCTGTTTAAGTATTATTTGTTGATTTGACTCATATGGTGCTTTTTTGTCTTCAGAATTGGGAAGAATAATTAATCATAAATCTTTCTTTAAAATCTTATAATGTTCGTTCCACGGGCATAATAGTTATGGTCCACCGACATAGACATCACAACCGGTAAGCGCTAATAGCCACATGAGTAAAACTTCACTAGTGACGTAGCTGGACCTGAGTAGTCCCGCGATGATCACGATGGGGTTTTTAATCAGAGGTTTTAAAGTCTGGACTCCTTGTGAGGTAAGAATTTTGAAACTGATAGGTGATGGAAAAAAATTCAAAGACACTGCACATGGCAGTCTTCATGTGATGTAGACTCTCCATCAAATTTCGTCCAAATGCCCTCAAGATTAATATTTGTTTTTACGCTATTTTGGTGAAAAGGTACGATTCCACAAATATGCTTAAAAGGTGCATTGGAGATGCAGGATTTTAATTTTTATTTGTATAAGAATAAGTAGAATTTTATTCTATATGAATTCATGTTAGATGAGCTCGTTAGAAGGATTAATAAAGAGGCAAGGTCAAGGGCGGATGTAAGGCATGCTGGGGTGCCCCCTTCTTTAATAGTGGATCCCCAAGACACATTTTTTAATTCAAGGACGTTTAATGAGAGAAACAACAGATAAAAGATATATGATTTGAATTTATAAGATAGTAGCTAAGTATACATATCCCATCTTACCTTGGTTTAATTTTCATTAAATGGAGGATATTTGATGGTCATTTTCGTATAATCACATTGGCGTTGTGTTGATCAAATCCTTGGAGATTCTTATTGATTTTTCATGAAGTCGTGGAAAACCTATATTTAGCAATTGTAAATGTATGATGATTTGGGCAAGTGAAAATCATCTTTTGTGAGGATTTTCATACTTGACATCCCACCATATGATTTTCTTGGACTATTCAGTTTTTAATAGCTCTCTATGAAATGATTTCAACCTTAAGCACAGCCGTGAGGTATGTATTGTATTTATAGTACAATGTTAAAGTTTATAAGTTTTGATTTAGGATGGTTTCAAATTTACCAAAAAGAAAAAAGAATGACAATATACTGATGGTGGATCTGAAAGAGGCCTCATCACATATGCTAGCCGTATTCGTCACATGGTGCAGAAATATTTCTATATCCCTTTTCCTTGGGGATATAATATAAAACTGTGTAACACTTCTTTTTGGATTACAATTATGACGCTTACATGTAAATCAATATGAATCTCATGTCCTTCAATCACATATCTCAAGTTTTAGCTTTAAGGAAAAAGTGAATTCCACTTTTTCTGATTGATCACCTTTATGTCATGTTTTTGCATGAAAATTCGAAAATTCTGACCACCTTTAAGCTCTTAAATGACTTTTGAATTCCTGAAACTTCAACCGCTTTACTTGTTAATAGAATTTTTAAATGTTTAACTACATGGAGCATTAAGAAATTTTACTCTGTTGGATAGAAATTTCAGAAATTTTAGTAAAGAAACAGGTTAAGGTGCAATATCCCTTAATTTTATTTTGTGGATGGACTCTTATAAAAAAATATTTTGCTACAATCGGGTATAAAAGTTACATTTATTTTAATGTATTTAAGATTTCTAATAAGCCAAACCCCACTGTTTAATCTGCTGAGAATTTGGAGCTACTATGTCCTTCGGTCGTTTTTTAGTGGAGTGAAAACGTTGCTTTCGTGCAGCTTTTCAACATGAAAAAAAAAAGCATCTATGCGCTTTATTTTATTTTATTTGCTCCATGTTAATAAAACACACACATCTATCTACTTGGCTCAGATCTTCGTGTCATTTCCTTTCCTTTGGTTCCTTTCTCCCTGGGCATGGCACCGGAAGCAGTTCTCTTCAGCGTCGTGAACGAGTTGCTTAGAAAGTTGAGTTCACCTATCCAAAATGAACTTGGGTTGTTCTGGGGTGTGGAAAAGGAGAGACAAAAGCTTAAAATGACCCTCTCATCAATTACAGCCGTTCTTCAAGATGCAGAAGTGCGACAAGTGAAAGACAGGGCAGTGAGTGACTGGCTTGGAAAGCTTAAAGCTGCTGCCTATGATGCGGAAGATTTATTTGATGAGTTTGTAATTGAAGCTCGGCGAAGGGAGGTTGAGAATCAAGATGGCATGGGAAAAAAGGTACGTAACTTCTTCACGTCTTCCAACCCACTTGCATTTCGTTTAAAGATGGCACATAAGATGAAAGAGCTGGTGGAACGACTTGATGACATTAACAAAGACAAAGAACGTTACCAATTGAGGAGGGAATATGTGCACGCCCAGCCTTTGATCCCAAGCACGAGAGAAACTTCCTCCTATGTGATTGAGTCAGAGGTTTATGGGAGGGACAATGAAAAAGAAACGTTAATAGATTCATTAATCAACTCTGGAAATGAATCTGTCATGTCTATCATTGCTATAGTTGGTATGGGGGGATTGGGCAAGACCACGCTGGCTCAATTGGTATATAATGATGAAAGTGTGGTGACTCATTTTGAGTTGAGGAGGTGGGTCTATGTCTCTGAGAACTTTGATTTGGAAAAGGTTTTAAAAGAAATTTCAGGATCTGCAGCTAATGGTAACAGCATAGAGCAATTACAAAGCAGTGTTCGAGAAAAGCCGGGTGGGAAGAGATATTTACTTGTTCTGGATGATGTCTGGAATGAAGTCCAGGATGAGTTCTTTCGGAACTGGGATAGACTGAAAACATGTCTGACAGGTGGCGCTATGGGAAGCAAAATATTAGTAACCACTCGCAATGATCAAGTTGCGCGAATTATGGGCGCGCTTCAAACACATAACTTGGAGAAATTGTCGCCGGAGGATTCTTGGAGTTTGTTTGAGAAACTGGTAAATCCAGAGCAAAAACGACCACAAAAGCTGTTATCAATTGGAAAGGAAATGGTAGTGAAGTGTGATGGTCTCCCTCTAGCCGTGAAAACTTTGGCAGGTTTGTTGTCTTCCAAAAATGCTGAAAGTGATCAGTGGGAAGCTGTGAAAAATAGTGAATTTTGGAAGAACGGTGGAGGAATCTTACCCGTATTAAGAATTAGCTATGATCATTTGCCATCATCTTTGAAGAAATGCTTTGCATATTGTGCTTCAATTCCCAAAGGAAACAGTTTTAGAAAACACGAACTAATCAAGCAGTGGATAGCCCAAGGCTTCATCATTAATTCTAATGAAGAACATGGACTCCTGGAAGAAGATGGCGAATGTTATTTCAGTGAACTGGTGCAGAGGTCGTTGTTTCAGGCTTCTAAGGAAACTCATTACTTATATGAAGGACAAGATGACTTCCCAGAGGAACTCAACGTAATGAAGCACTACAAGATGCATGATCTCATACATGAACTTCTCAGTTCTGTTGTTGGAAATGAATGCTTTATTGTGAAAGATCGTAAGGGTGCTGTTCCTGAAGAAAGTATTCATTTTGCATTGCAGAATGATCAATGGGCTAGAGAACCAAAGAACTTGAACGCATTGAAGAAATGTAAGAGACTACGTTCAATATTTTTTTTAGGACATTTTGTTGACATTAATGTTTGCACAAGTTTGAGATGCCTAAGGGTATTGGATTTAAGTGGGTCACGTATCCGCTTCTTGCCAAATTCAATAGAAAAGTTGAAACATCTCAGGTACCTTGATGTCACATGGACTTCAATTGCAGAACTACCTGAGACCATATGCAACTTGCACAGCTTACAGACACTGATGTTCAGCTATAGTGATATCCTGAAGTTGCCAAAGGATATGAAGAGGATGACCAGCCTTAGACATATTGAATTTGAGGGTACAAGATTGTTGTTGCCGAAAGGGATTGGAGGATTAACTTGTCTCAGGACATTGTCTGGATTTACTATTTGTAAAGAGAGTGAAGCTGGAATAGAAGAGCTGAAAGGTTTAAATCAACTTCAGGGGAATATTTACATTCAGGGACTTGAGAATGTAAGAAATGGTGAATGTGCTGATGAGGCAAAGTTAATGGAAAAGCAATACCTTCGTTCTTTAAAATTAACTTGGTCTCATGTTGAAACAGCAGATTGCACAGAAGGAAATGCAGATGAAGTGATTGACAACCTCAAACCCCACTCAGACCTAGAGAAGCTAGTTGTTGAAAACTACACGGGTATGAGATTTCCAAGTTGGATGATGACACTTACAAATCTAGTTGGCATGAAACTGCAGGGTTGCAATAGAAGTGAACGCCTCCCACCTCTTGGGCAGCTCTCTCACCTTGAATCACTTGAGATAGGGCAAATGAACAGTGTAAAATACATTGTTGAGTTTGATGGGAGCGACCACCACAAAGATTTATTCCGATCACTAAGACACCTTGTCCTCTCTGAAATGCCTAATCTGGAAAGATGGTCATCTCAACCAGCGGATGGTAATGGTGACGATGGAGGAAGAGAAAGAGATGAGCAAGTGACCTTATGTCAGCTTCGTCGTCTTAAAATCTACAAATGCCCAAAATTAACTCATCTGCCACGACTTCATCTTCTTTCAGCCCTTGAAAATCTCGAGATGGAAGGAGTAGGTTGTCAAAGGATAGATGTACCTGTATCCAAGTCACTGAAAGTAGTGGAGCTAAAAAATATGCCTAATTTGGAGAGATGGTCAGCACGAGAATTAGATGATGATGAGAAGAACGTGATCCATCCTTCCCTTAAATTGGAAGTTAAAAAGTGCCCTCAGATGATCTGCTTGCCCCGTTTCATTCCTTCACTTGAAGAATTAAAAATATCTGATAGCAATGAAATGCTGCTAGGGTCATTGGCCAACTACACTTCACTTGTCAAGCTCTCCATTAAAAGGTTTCCAGATGTCATGCATTTGCCAGAAGAATTAGGGCCAAACCATGCTAGGCTTGGCACCTTGAAAATTAGGGATTGCCCAAAATTAACGTCTTTATCACATCAGTTGAAAAATCTCCCTGCGCTCGAAGAAGTGACCATTGATGGGTGTCATGAACTGGTGCTATCATTGCCGAAAGTGCAGGAGCAGCAACAGTGTCGTGGGCTTACGTCTTTGAAGAGGTTATGGAGAAATAAGTCATGTGCAAATCAAACCTCATTGGCAATCTACTCTGATGGAAATTTGGAATCCTTGTCTTCTGAAGGTTTGCAAAACCTCACCGACCTTCATATTGGTGGCTGTCCAAAGCTGTGGTCATCTCCAGAGTGGCTTGGGAATTTCACATCACTTGGGCGACTTTCAATTGGCGGCACCGATAGTCTATTGAGTTTGCCAAATCCATTGGAAAATCTAAAATCTCTCAAGTCTTTGAAAATTTTCAGTTGTCGTAATGTGACGAGTTTTCAGGAGTGGATCGGAAACCTCTTGCTTTTGGAAACGTTGGATATTCAAACCTGCCCAGCTTTATCAACTTTACCAGAGTCCATGGGAAACCTCAAGTCACTGACTACTTTATCTATTTGGGACTCAGGCATGGGCTCAATCCCAGAGTCGGTGGGAAACCTCGAGTCGCTCAATCATTTATGGATTGAAGGTTGCTCTAGCGTAAACTCCATACCAGAGTCCATCGGAAACCTGAAGTCACTCAATCATTTACGGATTAAAGATTGCCCTTGCGTGACCTCAATACCAGAGTCCATTGGAAACCTCACGTCACTCACTGGGTTATATTTTACAGATTGCCCTGGTATGAGGTCAATACCAAAGTCAGTGGGAAACCTCAGTTCGCTTAAATGGTTAGAATTCAAGCGTTGCACAGGAATAACGACTTTACCAAAGGAGCTGCAACGCCTCACAAATCTCAGACGGCTGGAAATATATGGATGCCCTGATTTGCAGAGAGGACTATCCAAGAGCTGGAAGGACTGGATTAAGGCAGCCAGAGAGCGAGGCGTCTTCATTTGGCTGCCTGACCTTTTATGGGAAGATGAGCATCCAAGTCTAATGCAATCGCTGAAGATAGGATGCATTAATTTCATTTGGAAAGTGGTAAGGGGTGCGGTTTATTTGTTTATTTTTATTACAAAAGAAGAAAGACTCTGATAATCATCAGTTCTTTTAACCTACTTGATAGGAAAGAGGCTGATTTGCTTGATTTCCCTTACGAAAACAGAGGGAAAAAAACTAAAAAGGATTGCTCGATTTCTCTAGATTAGTTTAGATATTTTTAAATATACTTTAGTTAGCATCTGAGATTAATCAATTAGGATTTTCAGTCGTCAATTCCTTTTCAGTTTGTTACTCGTTATGCAATTATATGATGATGTCTTAAACCAAATCATCCATTTAAAATGTACACAGAATATTTATTTTTACAAGAAATGATAACCAAAAAAGAAAAAGGCATAGTCTTGGTGCAAAGGACAATATTGGTCTTGACCAATTATCATGTGGCTGTCAGTTTGGTTTTTATGCGCTTCAACTGTCTTTGATCAAATGATCTTTGATTATTCTTCCATTGAAATTTAAGTTCGCTTATTATTCTTTTCTTCAGGTGAATTGTGGCGGTTGAAGTTTAATATAGGGTCAACAGGTATTTCAAGCTTCACCCTGAGTGTTGAAATAACTTATAAGAACAAAAATGATATTTTGAATTTCATCGTGGAATGTTTTTCTTGATTGGTCCTTTGTGCTCTTTCAATTTTTATTTTGTTCTGTCATATTTTTTATACCTGGCGTGTCTGAGCCTACTTTACTTCACCCATCAAGATAATGAGCTGAGCCAATGTCATGGGTTGAAGTATTGGTCCGAGATCTCATATCAGTTGGGGAAAAATGGATACATACCGACCATATGGCAACATGTATTGGTGTTGGCCCTGCATCAATGCTATTTTGAGTAAGATTTTAAAACCCAAAGAAATCTCTAAAAATCCAAAAAGAGTAGAAAATCTTACATTTTGTATTTTCTAGATATTTTCTACTTCATTTTGTGTGTCCTAAGACTGATATAACATGTTACATATTGTTTCCAATAGAACATATTTGTGTAAATTTCAATGTGTGCATGTAAATTTTTTTTAATACTTTTTCAAGCATATTTAGCGATAATTTTCTTATCTATGCTAATCTGTATTGCCTTGTAATTGAGTGTTTTTTAGTGCAAGTGCATATATAATCGTAACCATGCATCACTATTTTATTTTTCTTGTTCTTCTGATTTTGCAAACTACAAAGGAGGAGGTATCACCATGCATCACTATGTCATTTTTGTAATCATACTTGGCAAGGACGATGGAAAAGGAGGGGGTTTGCATTAATTTTTGCTGTACCGAGGAAGAAACAAATCTCCATCTGTTTTTCACCCGTTTTTTTGCAACCAACATGTGGTTCTGGCTTCTTGGAGGCATGATATTAGCTTTAGCCTGCCTTACTTCCCCGTCTAAGGTATGGGCTATTAGAAATGCCTGCCCCTTAACAAGGCTAATGCCTCTTTTAATTGTAGGCGAATGGCTTTCGGGCAATGTTTAGGAGTTGTCAAGTATCTTTCCCTTCTTTTTGGTCTATGAGACTTGTAAACTTCTCTGCTTTCAGTCTGTTGCAGGCTTTGGCCCATGTGTTCTTTCTTTTTGTCAATATAACTTGAAAAAAAAAAAAGGGGGATGGGGGCAATGTAAACTGTTGTCACAACTACCACATGAGGAAATCAAAATTTTATGAGTGTTTGCCCCACGGTGACCATGGGTGGACCACTCACGATCTGCCGTGTCATGATGGGGCTGCCTTGCCTTGGATGGGGCATGTTGCCCCTTGGTGACATGGCTGACCATGAGTGGTCCACCCACAAGGGCAGACACTTAGACAATCCAGAATCCACATGAGATCATATAGCTGGCCTAGTATTGGTCGGACAAGGCATTGATGATGATTTGATGATAGTTATTGTGTATACTCATACTGACATGAAGTAGATCTAGGCTTGGTAGATAAAGTACTCACTCACTTTTAAAACTTGTAGGCTTGAGCAATCATTCAACCAATTCTCATGCTTTGAATCTATAAGCTAGTTTATTGGCAAAAAAAAAAAAAAAGAACTAGTTTATTGGCTGGAAAAGATTTATAATTTTCTTGCTGCCTTATCTTAATGTGTAGGAATTAGGAAACTATTGAACACTTTTTTATCTATAAATTAATACAAATTATCAAGATTACTCGTGATCCAATAAGGATCAATCTAAACTTAATAAAAAGGCAAAAAAATAATAAATGAATAAAATAAATATAGGTGAATGCATCTTTCCAAAAGAGTATGCTTGTGATCTTGTATCAGCCGATAAATTGGCTGGTACATATATGCAATAAATATATAGTGTAGATTTCATGATTTGGCTGGTAAAAGATTTAATATGTAAGGGCCGCTTTGAGGGCCTTTTTTTTATTTTTTGGGTAAGAGACTTGTATAGATTGTGCGCCATTTTTTAACTCATGGTTATCAGCACTACCATGACTTGTTAAAGACTCAGTAGAGTAACTATGGTAGCTTGACATAGTTTGAAGAATCCTGCTTATATATATTTATAGCTTTAAATGAAAGATTACTTGACTCTCCAATCGTTGCTTGGTCTCTAATAAGCTAGATTTAAGTTCTTTCTAAATTTAGGAAAATGATTCTCTTTGTAGTTGTAGAAGGGTTTTTTTTTTTTTTTATTCCAACTAGGGGGCCAGGTACGTGAGAGACTTATACATGCGAGGTAATAAAAACTCACACATGCAAGAGGCAGTCAACACACGCATGTGAGACAATGGGACCTCACACATGCAAGGAGGACCAACTCACACATAAATGGTAATTAATAGGAACTCGCATGTACAATGCGTCTTGCCATTGGTGCAAGACATCTTCTCTTCAAGCGTAGATAGTTGGAGTCTGCTAAAGAATTATAGGGATCTTAGCAATTTCTCATTGGAGTCATTTGAACTTCCTAAGTGGTATTGTTTGGGTTTGTGGTTATGTTTCCTAGGTGGGTTATTTTGACTTTGGTTTAACTACTTTCAACTACTGTGGTGGTATGTATTGTATGGTTTTTTATTGTGATCTATGCTTTATTGTAGTTCGGTTGTTTGAAACTTGTTGAATTTTCTATTTTGACGTTTCATATATCAAAAAATATATATTAAACAAAAATGTAATTCTCATGGCTTTAGGATGCTTGAGTGTGGCCCATGTTTTAGTCAAGGAGACTGCCAACAAGATGAATACAATTGTGGACTAATCATATCTTAAAAATCCCCCATGGGCAACTCTTATTTCTGTTGATCAAATCATAGTCATTGGTCTTTTAGTTAGACTACTCAATTTTAGAATCAAAATCGATCTAGCTTTTCCCTAAACCAAGAAAAAACTCATTCCAAACCAGTAGTAGGAGATTTTAATATGTTCTTATTATTAAGTAGTTAGTACAACGCCTGGGCCTCTTGGGTGTATTGGGTAGCAACTTAAGATGATTTCAAAGTCAACTCATCTTGCACAGTGCGAAAAAGACCCTAAGTTGCATCTTGTACTACAATGTACTTCAACTCCAGAGGGACCACCCCCCCCCCCCCCCACAACACAAAAAAAAAAAAGGAGGGTGTTTAGTGTCTAGGCTTAGGTGTTGTACTCTCACTCTCTTGGTCGTGTCACTAAGGCCTTCACAGCTCCTCACTGGACACTATTACACTCTTCCCAAGCTTCAAAAGCTTTTTTATATGGATAGATGGTCATTATCTGTTACATCACCTGTTTTGTTTGTACATTCTGTGCTTTGTTGAAGGGCTATCTTTGGTTATATTCTTTTGGGTTTGTTTCTCGCAAGCATTTTATATTCCTCTTTCTCTAATTCCATTTCCAATCAAGAAAACAAATTCTATAGCGATTGATATGCTTTTTTTTTTTTTTTTTGGAATGATAGTTGTATAGCAATTGATTGTAATAAAATGGATGATCTACTATTGAAGCAACTATGATAGGAAGTACATTGTTATAGACATATACCCGCCGTTCATTTATTTATGGTCCTCTCACTTCCTATTCTATTTATGGTTTTATTCTTGGTCAATTTCATTAGGTTGACATTTATTGCTAAGGTCAATGGACAAATCAAAGTGATTTTCTCTCTTGGTGGGAGGAGAGATTACAAAATTTTTGGTATATAAAATAGATCATCGGATAACTCTCTTGCTTATATGGGATTATTTCTATCCATCATTTACCTCAAAGAAGAATTGATAAAAGAAAAGACAGTTCTGAGTCCCTATAAAGATCAATTTTTTGTTGGGTCGAATGCTTAAGATGGTGCACTCAGGTAAATTTATTCATTGAACAATTTTGATTTTTCTTTTGCAGTTTTATTATATTAATTCCAAAGATTGTGGGTGGTAGCAAAACCCCAAAATATTCTAACATGATCATACTCTTCTCCACATTTAATGAATCTTTTTAATTTTTGTTTTGCTTAACATTCTTTTCTTTACGGGTTAATTGTGAAATTTGAACAAAAAATTTATAAGTTTTTTTAGCCTCACTTTATGAACATTTTTTATTCTCTTGCTAGAATTTTTTTACTAAAAGACGAAAAATTAATTCATAAGAGGACTGTTCTCTTGGTTTTTTAGTTTTGATTTTTATAGTATCGACTTTGTGCGATCTTATATGATCATAGTTTTCCAATTTGATGATTCGTGCCCAAGTTGACTTCATTTATCAAGATGATGAGCCGAGCACAATTGGAACATGTCAAGACTAGCCGAGTCATTTTAGTGAAACAAACTGAGTGGCTTGACGAAGTCGCAAGAATTCCATTTTGTCTATATGCTTATATTTTAAGTATAAAATAAAGAATACTTTATTCCCCATTCTTTGCCTTTGTCTATAGTTGGCAAGCTATAAGTTTGGGTTCTTTCTAAAATTTAATAGCACTGATGATTCTTCTTTTTGCAGGTGTAGATTGTTGGATTCTGATAAAGAATTGTAGGGTGTTATGGGTAATTTCAATTTCCTTCATGGTGTTCTCTTCACCTCATGGTGTTCTCTTCGCCAACATTCCATCCTTGGGTTCTTTCTTTGTGTGAGCAAGTGTCTCTTCTGGGAGAAGTAGTCTTTATATCCCTTGATTAGCATCCCATCCCACCTTGGGTGGGGGCCGAAGTTATTAAAAAAAAAAAAAAAAAAAAACTCTATGGTGTCTGCTTGAACTTATGGTTGTGTTTTCTAGTGGTTTTCTTTGGCTTTGGTTGAACTATGACTGTTGTATTTTACTGTGTGGATCTTGGTTGTAATCTGTGTCCTTATTCTAAAAGGGGAAAAAAAAACCCTCCATGGTGTGGTTGAACTTATATATTTTCTGACTAGTTTTTTTTGGCTTTGGTTGAGCTATGATTGTTGTGGTTTTAACATGTGGGTCTTGGTTGTGATCTTTATTTTGTTCTCATTGTCTTGTTTGAAACTTGTAGAATTTTCTATTTATACCTTTCATATTTGAAGAAATTATATTAACCAATGATGTAATCCTCATGACTTGAGTATCTTCAAGTGAGGCCCATGATGTAGTCATGGAGAGTGCTAATTAGATAAGATATTTGTGAAACATTCACATAGTATGAAATCCTGCTTTGGGACCCCTTAGCAATGTGCTGGTATTCTAATGATCAGATCATTCTAATTGGTCTTCAAGTTAGCTTTCAAAAAAGAAGCTCTTCTTTTGCACAGATGGTTTTTCCCTGCCCTGTTTTGAGAGAAATTGATCTATCCTTACTTTCCAGAAACAAAAAGCCTTCCCACATTTTTGGAAGTGGTGTCTGTTATACATTCTTAAATGTTCTCATGTCGAGCACACACCTAATTCAAATGTGGGGTTGCATTCAATAAAGAAATGCAGCTAGGTACGTGATGGCTTTAATTTTTTTCAATTATTTCATAACACCTTGTTATAAAACAGCTTGTGATAATGATGAGATAATTCTTTTTTTCTTATTGTTGTTGATGTTGTTTTTGCTGAGTTGCATAATTGCATAGAAAAGAATAGAGGAGACACAGTTAGCTACTTGATTTTGTTCTTGATGTTGATGATGAAGAAAAGTATCATCATGTTCGGTCTCTCAATGTTGTTGATATTGCGCTGTCTCCCGTATGAGGCTGCTGTTGATATTGCTGCGGATGTTGTTGGCTTTCACTTGTAGATTTGATCATGTTTCCATCGTGATAACTGCATTGTATCATCTACAACTCTACTTACCGAATGATATGTCAATGAATGACACTAAACATGGTTTTTCCTTTTAATTTTGTCATTTTAAAATCATATCCGAATAGACATGGCTCGTCAGCAAACCTCATTAGTTAGAAATCTTGACCTGTTGACCTAGGGGCATTTGGATGTGCACAGAATACTTCCAACACTGAGCCTGAGTAAGTAAAGCCAGGTTTTAATTTGCCAGACATTGGGTTTGGACATGTGGGGCCATGCTTGAATCATGATGTTGTAGAAAATTGGATGGCTAAGATTTTTCCAAGTTGAGAATTTTAATCTCACGGTCATGCATTAATTCAATTGTCATGCACACATATACAGCATGCAAAGGCTAAAGTGTACAACTCCTAAAACCTGGGCGTTATTCGGATCTTTTGAACTCATTTGTGCTTTGCACTGTTTCTTGCATTAGCGAGGTTTTGAAAAAGACTAAAAACACAAAAAAAAAAAAAAAAAAAAAAGAAGAAAGACAAAGAAAAGTGAGAAGTCCTGTCTTTAGTTTTTAGCTATTATGTGCCCCAATTTGGGTGCATTGCACTACTTGCACTGCAAAATGATGTTGTTTTAACCAGCAGTACATTTTGCACTTCACTCTGGTAGATTTACGAAATCCGACAAGGGGAGGTCCGATCACATGAATATTTACATTCACCGATCTTCAACGTCGTTTCTCATGTGCTTATAATATAACACAAAACCTCAATTTGCCCTTGAGACAAGGGGTCCAACCCAACTGTTTTTTCTTAAGCCCTTAAAATGAGGGCCTGCATTACCTAGTAATATATAAACATATTTTGAAAATAACATCTTAAAAGCGGAGTTGGTCCCACATATATGAGCATATTTTGTGCATAATCTTATGGTATGGTCAATTTTTATTTGAGTAAAATTTGAAAAAAAATCCACTTAAAGAAAGGTTTTTTTGTTCTAGGGGAGGTTTTTTTATTCTAGGGGACATGTGTATTAAACTTTCTATGACATTAGTTGATGGTAATTAGTGGTGCACTATCAACTATCCATGCCTACCAAAAGCATCACAGCCCGTTAAATAATCATAAATAACCAATCAACATATTTTTATTAATAAACTATGGGTGGTTTGGTTTGCATATGATCAATATGATATGATAAACTCTACTTTGATCAAAGTGAGATACAGCTCTCAGTCATAAAAGGAGTAAATGTTTTGAAAATTATTGAAATATTTTTCAAATGTAGAATATATTCTTCAAATATTAGTTAAAAACTCTTAGAAAATGAATAAATTTATTTTTAAAGTATAAGTAAAAGAATCAATAAATACAAACGAGTTATTGATCCCCTTTATAAAAAAGTTTTGTCTCCGCCATTGTTTATTCAATTATTGCTTGCCCTCTAGAAGAAAGTCCTGGCTTTGCCACTGCTTATATTCTTCAAATGTTTTATTAATAGTTCCTTCGCAATTGTGGTTAAACAAGACACAGCTTGGTCGAGCCATGATCTTGATAATATTGTAAAAAACTAAAAAAAATAATATTCTTATTTTGAGGCCCTGAGCCTAATCCCGGCCATTGAGAGTAGGGAAAGGCCTTAGGTAATGAAGGCCCTCCGAGGGTCTTAGCCTGTCTAGCCCGATCCTACATATATTGAAGGTAGGGTTAGGATAGCTCATGGGCCAAGCCCGGCCCAACCCTTTGACAGCCCTAACCAAACCTAAATAGAGAGATTCAAATTTTCATTAAGTGGGTCCATTCACTATCAGAATCATGACCAAGGGCCTGTTCTTTTACAAGATTTTCTATTAAGATTTTCATGTGTTGGAGGTTTGTGGGACATGATGTTATAACTTGTCTACTGCCATTTCCAAATGCGATGTTCGTTAACCGGAGTTTTTGAATTCCAACCTCTTGAAAGGACTCATTTAACCTTTGGAAGTTTCAGAACTCCACTTCTTACACCTTTTGCCAAAATTCCTGGATGATCAAGTACAAGAGAGCATCTGGAAATTCGACTATATCTGAGAATTTCATAATTGCCCGGACATAAATTTTTGGAATTCTATCAAAAGAACAGAGCCTAAGATGCATGTTTCTTTTCTAGAGTTCAAAGTATTCATGTTTGATGAATCTCTAAATTCATAGATATAGCGGAATTCCTGAATGCTCTATTGTACTTAGTAACTAGAAATTTCATCTTCTTCTTCATCTCTTACTTTATGGTCATAGATCATCATCGTCAAATCACATCCCCATGAGGGGAATCAGGTAATTTCATCCCTAACCGTTTTTTATTTATTTTCAATCCTTTATTAATAAATTGGAGAGTAGAAAGCTATTTGCCATACATCAGATATGGGCCTAAATGGAGACGTTGGATGGCTAGTGACTGATGGTGCTACTTGCAAGAGAGGCATACTCATTACTCAACCTCCATCTTGTGTTATCATGGGTTAGTGGACCCCTACAACTGATCATGCTTAATTACTTCAACTTCTATGTCTGTATATCATGCAGATTGTCATTTTGTGTCTCCTTACACTAATAAAAGATGCTTTCAACCGGTCATATTTGTGTAAATTTAACACGTTTATATAAATTATTTAGTTTTTCAGCTATTCAGCTGCAGTATCTTGTTATTTATTGTAATGTGTATTGCTTTGTAGATTGAGTGTTTTTAAGTACAAGTGCTTGTAATTTTTTTGTAATCTGTACTGGTTTGTAGATTTAGTGTTTTTAAGTATAAGTGCTTTATCAGAACCATACATCATGTTTTTACTTTTTTGTTCTTTTGATGTTGTAAACTGAAACATTAAAAATTTGATATAAATGAACTTTTTTATTTTTAGAAAAAGAAATAATTCATGACCTATATCCCTCATGGGCTCATTAGTCTTTACGTGGTTAATCAGTGAAGATGAACCTCAAAAGTATAAACTCTGCACCATGTGGTGAGATTCATGATGATCAAGGGAGACAAGGAGATGGATGAGTGAGCATGTGATTAATCCAATCAAATGATCCAGCCCTTATTTTAGCTCCTCGAACTTTGATGGCTACTTTTCATCAAGATTTTGTATGATAACTCTAAGATGACTTATGGATAGTGTTAATTTCATACTAGTGTTGGTTCTAAGAGCCTAGGTGTCTGTGAAGTGATTCAAATTGCACTGGTGGACCAGAATTACATAGGAGTAAGGACCAAAGCAGTGGTGGCGGTTGGCGTTTTAGCCGGCCGCCAAAATGCTATGTAGTAGGCGCTATGTAGAGGTAGTAATGCTACATCGTGGGTAGTGGTGTGATTCGAAAAAATTGTCAGAAACTTAGAAAAAACAATTACAGAGAATCCAGAATTTTGTAAAAAGTGAGAATATGTGTTTTTCTTTTCAGAAATAACCAAGATAAAGTAGTATAGCGGTCCCTTTGTTGTATATATATATATTTTTTTTTTCAATTTTGGTGTGTCTCCTAGCTTTAAATTGGCAGAAAGTGATTTTAGGAACCCAACTTGGAGAAGAATTATGGTAAGATGGAAGAAAAGAAGTAAAAAAGAGAGAAAGGGGACCCTTTAAGTCTTCAAAATCCAACTACCACGTAGCGGCTCTAATACTCAAATGCCATAGCGGCCATTACCGCTACAGTTGATATAGTATAGCGGCCGCTATTTTGATCCATACATGGGAGTAAATTAGAACACACAGTAGGAAGAAAACCACTTGCCCATGTAGATAAGAGGATTGCTTGCACACATGAGGGGGAGGACCTAGGATTGGACATAGTGCAATTGGGTGAAAAAAGGGACTCACAAACACTGTGCTCCCTTATATGAAGTAGACTGCGGCTCGGTGGATAAAGTATTGACTTTGAAAACTCTATTTCTGAATATCTCTTTAGATTTTAAAAACCTAAGCTGGCTTATTGGTTAGTAAAAAGGAAAAATTTTCTTTGCAAATGACTCCCACTCCTTTTTGTCTTTGGGCACATATTTGTATGTCCATAGATAATCAGTTTCACTATTTCTGCATAATCACATAAGATTTAGCTCATGTTTGCACGTAGATTTTATTTGTAGCAAGAAAACCTTTTCTTGTAATCCTCATTTCTTCTTTGGAAAACTGGTCACACAAACATGTTCTTATTGTGTGGGGGCCTATTGAACTCCAGTATTTATAGAGAGACTGAAACATGTAATCAAGATCAAACATGATTCATTAAGATCAACCTTCCAAAACAGCACTAGTGTGATATTCTATCTTATGATGCCCAGATACGGGCATGGACATTGACACCGTTACAGGAAATGAGAATTTGATATAACAACTTCAGAAATTTAGGATATGGATACGGGTATGAAATCACTTAAAATATGAACAAAACATAGATACTGGTACGAATATCATGTTTTAGTAATATGTGATACATCATATGTAACGAATTACTAAAAGTGGGTCCTTAAAAATCTCAGTCTAAAGTGGGGTGATATAGTCAAACTTATAATCCTAGAAAATTCTAGCTATTATAATTAAAATGGAGGGAGGGAGAGAAGTCTCAACATTTCGTGGAGAGAGAAATATAATTTAAATAGAGAAAAGGACAGTGAATGACATGATAAGAAAGGCCATTTCCTCATTCTCTTCTTTTTCTTTTTCTTTCTTGATAAAATGAAAAGGGGAAGGGTTAGGGTTTTTCTTCCCTTTTAAGTTAAAACCAAAGATTCCAAACGAGATTCGTTGTTTAGCTCAAATTTGAATTAATTCCTTTAATTTTGTTTTTTTTTTCTTTCTATAAAATACAAGAGAGTCGAATTCTAAAATTGTGCATTGTATCCCAGCTATATCTTGCCATATCTCGTACCTATATCTATATTGAACTGTATTGTTATGGATACCTCAGGTCAAATGCAGTATCCGGGTATCATAGATTCTATCAGTAGATGTATTGCCCAATGCATGTATCATGCAAATTAATTCCAATATTGGGCTAGTTAAAAAACTAAATATGTATTGGCTAATATGGATTCTGTTTGCCAACTTTTTAACTATGACAACATTAAAAAAAAAACATTTTAACTATGACATTAGTTAATATGGTTTGTGTCTGCCAACTTTTCAACACTCCCCTTATGTGGAGCTTGCTCCTAAACTCTCCTCATCATGTGGAATCCAATTGGCATGCTTTTGGTGACACATGTGTTCACGTCGAATCGTTCCTCCTAGGATTTGAATTCATGACTGGCTAACTTTGGTGTTGTATTAAGTTTCTTGAGGTAACCTAATCATTCCTACCAAAACTGGGGGCGTTAGTAGAGGTAGCAAAATTCAATACTCCAGCCGTTACTAGAGGCAGCATAAATAATAGGTCATATTGTCGAAAGTAAAAATACAAACTTCTGATGAGTTACCCATCTTTTCTTCTTCTTGTTTTCATGATGATAATGAAGAAGAAGAAGAAGAAAAAGTATTACATTGTGGCCTTTTGTGTGACATACTGATAATGCATCCACAATGCTAATTGACTTATGGCGTCTAGTTAAGTTTGAAGCACTCGTAAGATTGCTGATGAATAAAAAAACCTGGGTTACACCAAACAACAGATTAGTCAGAGAATGCCAATTGCTGTGATTGATATTTCATCAGTCCTGGCTATGCTTCAAACAGGTCCAAGGGATGCCTAGGATCTCAATTCTCAAGTGAACAAGGTAATGTAGACAGAAGAGAAAAAAAAAAAAAAGAAAGAGGAAGAAGAAAAAAACAGTACGACAGTTCACATTTATCTCAAGAGAAGTTTTACATTGTGTCTTCATCTCCCCGTAAATTTATAAAGCTGAGAAATGACTATATTCAACGGAAAGCAAGAATCCTGTAACTTTACAATTTGCCTCATCCAGGCAAAAGCCTCCCACTCTTAGTCGTGTGACAAAGGCCTGTAACAGCTTCTCCCTAGACACCATCTACAGTCTTCTCATGCTTTAGAAGCCTTTTTCTGTTAAGAGACGAGCATTCTCTATTATGTCCCCTGTTTTTTGTATATTTTGTTCTTTGTGAATTCTTTTGAGTTTTTTTTTTTTTTTTGTACTTTGTTTCCTACAAGCCTTTGTGTATTTGTCTCTCGAATTTCATTTCAATTAAGAAAATAAAAAATCATGTGGCCATTGATTTTATGAAATGGATGATGATCCTCTTCCCTCCATTTAATTAAATCTTTTTTAATTTTTAATTTTCTTGTCATTATTTTCTTTATAGGTGTATTATGGCCTTTTCAAGTTTAATAAAGAATTATTGGTATTTTGACCAAAACCTAATATAACATTTCTTTTCTCCTTAGATATTTGTGGTTTTTTTTTTTTTTTAACATTGGGTTCTAGTAGCATCGACTTCCTGTTTCCTCATGTCATCAGATTTTTCCATTTAAAAAAGGATATTTTCTCATTTAGATGATTCATGGCCAAGTTGACTTCATCCATCATGATGATGAGCCGATTAATTGTCACAGCTAGAACAATTCATAGACTCGGGTTGAGTCACTTTGGTGAGCATACCAAGTCACATGACTCCTGATTGTTGAAGTATTTTATAAGTATTAAAATTACTTCTTGAATTTCATCATGGAACATGTTTCTTTTTTGGTATTTTGTGCCCTTTAATTTTAATTTTCATATTAAATTTTCTGATTTTTATTGGATGATAGCTCACGAAGTTGGGGTGTATCTGCCTAGTTGACTTCACTCCTCAAGATAACATGCTCAATCATTGACTCATGTCAGGCTGGTGAAAATTTGATATATACAGCCGTAGTGTGTGCGTGCGCACACACGAAATTTTAAAATTTCAAAGAAATGCCTAAAAATTGAGTAAAGTGGAAAATCCTAGAATTATTTGTTTATTTATTTATTGCTAATTTGAAAGTATATATTGACGAAGGAGAGAACACCAAAATAGATTAATTATCACTTGTACTTTCTCTATACTTTCTGGAATTGGCTTTTCAAATTAGCCAAGGTGGCCAGTGGCCTGCCTTCGAATTCTTTTTGTTTGGCGCTGCCTATCTATCCAATCTTGAAATCCAGTCAAGAAAGGTCTAGGTGCATTTTTTGTGAATGCCCATGACCTATTTATAATTTGGAAATCAAGGAATGCTAAAATCTTCAATGATAGAGTACCACACCTTCCTACTGCCACTTTATCTCTCAAGGAAGACTGCCTCTTGTTTTTGACCAAAATGGTAAAGCTTTTCCCAAGCTGGGCTTTAGCTTTAATATTCAACAACTTAAATCTTTCAATTCTGACAGGTCATTCCAACTATAAGAGCATGTCCAAGGGAGATGATATTTTAGAAATGCCAAAATTTATTTGATGGCTTATGTGGCATTTTAAAGGTTTGAGATTTGGTATGCTTGGAAAGTGAAAACTCCAACCAACATGTCAAATTATTATTTTATTACAAATTTACATTCTTGTGGGGCCCATATCATAAGAAGCTTTACAACATCTTTACATTATTGTAGGGCTCATGTAATAAATAATTCAAAAGTAAAATGGACATATGATTTTACAGTATGTCAAATTTGACATCCCAAACCCACATACCAACTACCACATCACATTTGATATTTCCCTTGGAGAGACTCACATGACTTTTTTGCTTAGGTGGAAATGCTACATCACATTTGACATATGGGTTGGAGATGCTCTAAGACTTCTAAATATTTGAGATTTGGAACATAGGGTTGTCATGGTGGTATAGGCACCCACTCCCATTGCTCCCAATAGGTATTGATACATGGTGGGAAACTTTCCTTCCTAATTCCCTAGCCGCTGAGTAGGCTTATCAATTTGGCCCTGAGGCAAGAGAGCCTGCCCCCTCAAAAAGCCCTTAAAATCGAGGACTTTTGTTTTTAGGAAAAGGCCTTAGGGCCAAGCTTTGACAATTTTTGTAAGCCTTGAATTTTAAGGGCTAAGCTTGGACAACACTAGCTTGGCCCGGCCTTGGCCTTGGCCCTTTACTTTTCTTTATTATATGTATGTAAATATATACTAACATGCCCTTATAATAGCTACTTACTAGGAATAAGATGATGATACAAAGGTTATTTCTTACCCCATGCCCATTACAAAATGCCTTCAAAACCCATACATTGTTCATTTTTTCTCTATTTAATTATTTAAGTTATGTATTATCTTAATGTATAAGCAATAAGTGTTGCATGGTTATTTTCTATCCCTTTATCTTAGTTCTATTACTTCTTATTTAGGCTTTTTATATTTTTTATATATTTTTGTTAATGCAAAGGGGTGTAGTCCTGCCAATAAGGATGCACTTTTTCCTTTATATAGTGCCTTTGGATCCAATCAATTCACAATGGTTGTTTTATGCACTTCAAGGATATGAGGTGATTAAGATTTCATTTTAATTAGATAATTATAAACTTCCAATTTTTTAAAGTTTATAATAATGCATGGTTGAAAATAATGTCAATTCATAAAGAGGTAGGTGGCTGCAAATGGTTTTGAATTTGTCATATATATAACTACTAAAATGATTTGGTACATGGAAATTGCTTTGAAATGTGTAATATAGTATAGATTGTTTAATTATTTTCCTTTAACAAAAAAGGAGAAAAAAAAACACCACATCTAGAAGCCTAAGCCACCAAAGCATATATTACTTTCTTCAAGAAAGTTCAAAGAGATAACTCCTATTCTACAATATTTTCTTAGTGGGAGAGGATAAATAAGATAAAGCTTAGTTGACATTCAATATATGATAGAGGTGTATAAAAGATTAAATACTAGTTTTCCTCTTTTAAGGCCTTGAACCCTACCTTGACCGGACTTTGGCCCTTAAGGGTAGGGTAAGAGCTTAGGTAGTGTAGGCCTTTCGAGGGCTTTGACTTAATCAAGCCCGGCCGCGTATCTATTACAAGTAGATTATGGATAACCTCGAGCCCTGCCCGGCCCTATGACGCCTCTACCATTGAGCCAATGTGTGTGTGTGTATTCAAGATTAAATCTTGAGTTTGTTAAAGATTTGATGAGAAAAAATTGGTCTTGTGTCAAAAATCAAAGGAAAATGAGAGGGTTCAGATGTGCTCAAAGGTAGGCAGAAGTGGGCCTCACATAGAGTTGGCCTACATATGCTTCATGAAAAATAGGGTTGCAAAGACTATCCAATTCTCTAATTACTCAAAAATTTTGACCCGTAAAAATTGAGTCTAAAACCTATTTTAGTTTCCTATTTATAAATGGATTTTAGTCCGGAACCCAATTTAGATTCCAATTTGTAAACTAATCCGATTTTCAGTCCATATGAGTTCTGACCCTTGAACTCACAAGAGCCTTTAACATTATAAATTATAGTTCAAAATTAACTTTTATTTGACATTTTTATATTTAATCTTAAATATAGTATACTTCATACGTTATTATAAGATAATAAATATCCTTAATTTAAAGAAAAAATAAAAAAAATAAGAAAGTTAAAAGAAGTCAAAACCAATTTGAACGTAGATCCTAATTCTTCAGTTAAGTCTGGTTTCAAAACCAAATCCGAAGCCTCTTATTGTAATTGGGCCTGGAACCAACAATATAGACTTTAAGTCGAAACCAGTTCCAAAATGGGTACCCCAAACCGATATTTAAAAATGGGTTCTGGTCCAAATATAGATCTAGTATGAACCCATTCTTAAATCAACCCGTTTGCAACTAAAAATTTCTTTGGTTTGAGAGAAAGGGCGTATCTTTCAATACCATTATTACTACTAAAAATTATTTTTGAGCATGGTAATTACACTTTGCTGGATTAAACGTCTTTCTTTTTCTTTCTTTGTCGTTGGGATTTCTTCCATAGGGAACCATGTGCATGCGGAGACCGAGGCCGTTGGGCATTAACAGGAATCTTTTCTTTTTGACTGCTTTTGTGGAGTGGTTGGGTCAGGTGCGGTGCGCGTGGGGAGCAGGTGTTGCTTTAGCTGTCTTGTCTTTGTTTCACAGGTTGCTGCACCGTGTTGTGCACTGGCTGTTTCGTCGGCAGGTTTGACTGTTGTAGATGGATCTGCTTCTGCAAAGAGTTCGGGCAATTAAAATTTGTAATAGGAGGGTGATTTGATAATATTAGTAGAAAAGAAAAAGAGACCCATGAGGTTTCGCCATCCTAGATCTGGATAATCCTTGTGGATTATGGTTTATGTATGCTTTCAGCATAGAGGTCGCTTATCATAAACTAGGGAGGTCAGTTGTTGATAGATATAGACAGAACTCATCTTCTGGTCACCAAAGTATACAGATAAATGTACAACAAGCCCAAAACGAACTTCCACAAACGGCAATAAGGTCATGCGGTCCATACCATAATGTTAAAATCACTACTGGTGGGACCGTGGGAGAGCAATTCTACATTCTAGAATGCGCTAGATACTTGTTTGCTTGAATTGAGCCTCAGCGATATAGGATGGTTGGAGTTGAGCCTGGGCGGGCCATCACTGAAGTCTAAGAATACGGACGACTCAGACATCAAATGGATGGCCCCACTGCTCACAAGCGTGCACCAGCGGAGCCAGCACTTTGGGTCTGCAATAATAATAACTGCATGTGCATGCATCTGCATCAATGGAGCCAGCAAATTGGTCTGTAACTGTAGCTGCACATGCATGCATTAAGGGGCACCATGGTAATAATAAGAACGTCATAGTGAGGAATCTGTGATTAACGATGGACCACGCTTTTACTTACATAACTAATCGGGTTTTTCCCACACACACCATTATCCATTGAGTTCTGCCCATACAATGCCAAAGTAGAAAAATATTTCCAGAAGTTCTATGTAAATTTTTTTCCAATCCCATGGCATAAACCTTCATTGAATTAAAAGATATTGCATAAAACTGACTTGTTAAAAATAAAACTGGAAACCATTTTATTTAGAAAAATTTTTAAATCAGAATTTAAGTTTTGCCTAGATTTCAAAACAGTATAAAAAAATTTTACATTATAAGTTTTTCATTTGAATTTCAAATAAGGACAACCACAAGAAATTTAGATTTCCGACAACTTCCTATTCATTTTTTCAAATACCCAAAATGCCCTTTCACTGTTTCCTCTTCCTCCTTCCAGCACTATCTACGTTTCCCTTCTACCATCTCCACTTCGGCACGCCAGAATACCGCACTCCTCAGGCAAGCTAGCACCGTCTTCTTCCAAATACCTCATGGCCTTCACTGCATCGATCAGCGGTCAAATCCTCCCACGCGGATGTCAGCCGTCGGATTAGATGTGAGACAATGAGGGGCAGTTGCAAAGCGTCCCTCCGGTCATCAAGCTCGAGATGGTGGATGTTCGATGAGGAGAAGAACGACGAGAAGAAATTTGGGGTTTTTTTGAAAAAAATGGAATAATAACTAGCCGAAAAAAATTCAATTTCTTGCCAAAACCCCCAATTTCTCAACCGATTGTCCTGATTTAAAATGTAAATCAAAAACATAAATTCTGATTTAAAATATAAAATTTTTTATCCTGTTTTGAAATCTGGGTAAAACTTGAGCTCTATTTTGAAATTCTCTTATTTATTTATATACAGTGACTATTTTCAACAATTTTATAAATTTTTGTGATACTAAAGAATGTGGACTGATATGGAGCCTATCATGTGTGTTTTTGAAAATTAAAGGCTTGGTGATCTTACAGGAAAAAAGCCCAATTCATAGAGTAATGGCTTGAGCTATGATGGGCCCACCTGATGAATATTGAGCTGCTCAAAACAATGACCTTTGAAGCTTATAGGATATTCTTAAATTTGGCTTGATAAGGAAGGTCTCATCCAAGATTGATCGTCCATTTTTACCATGTTTTTTTTGAAAAATTTATTGACAATGATCCGAAATACTTGTCATAAGTCATTAGGGCCTGCTTTCTCATTGAAATTGAAAGAATTCTGAGCGGATGCTATGCGCCCATTGCCCAGGCTCTTATGAGATTTGGGATATTTGTGCAGCGGCAATTGCCAAGAAACCATAAGGGGACACGGCGCCATTTGTTTGGTGCAAAGAGAGAAATTCTTGCTGGAAAAACTGGTGTCTCTAAGGGCACATGGTTTTCTGTGAATCGTGGAATCACCACGTTTGGTAAACCAGTGAAAAGCAGAATTTTTCTTTCCACTTTCCATTAATTGCAGAAAGTGGGGGCTCAGACCCAGCCACCCCCACAATTTGACCCGTAGAATCCATAGTGGCACAGAAATGCATTGCTATAGTACTAGAATGGGCATACCAGCTGTGATGCACGATCGTGGGTATGTTGGTCCCATGAAGTTGATCAAAACCGTTGGGATTCTTTCTCATCCCAAAAACGGCTACAGGACCAAATATCTGCCATTGAATCATCTTATATGATGAGATCTGATAAAAAAAAAAATCAAAGATGCTGATCCAAATCTAGGCTATTTTGAGCCCCATTTACAATTACATCTGATCTAAAGGCCAAGAATCGCTATGAGACCAAATTTTAGAACGTGAGGTCATGTGGATCATCAGATGTTGACCAAAGCATTCAAAACCATTAATTTCTTAAAGGTTTTTTTCTAAAAAATTTTTTTTTTTGCTAAACCTAGTTTTTTTAAAAGTGGATAGATTAATTTTAGATTTCCAAATAAATTCTTTACAATCAAAAAATTCTCTTATCCCCACGTACCATTGCCAAACGGGCCCTAACAAATAAAGCTGATTCCGCAGACTCCGCGCGATCATTTCGATTTCCTACCATCATGGGTAGGAAATAAGGATGCTTGGCCACCATACCTCAACAGACGTCACATCACATTGACAAAATCCCGGCAGGTTTCTACGATTGCATTGAAAACGCATAGAAATTTTGACGGGTCTGCGAATATGCTTGGAAATGGGATTAGTGCGTAGCGGCATTTCCTCTGAAGAAACAAATACATGTCTTCGTCGATTAAAGCAATCAGGATCCATGGACGCCATAGAATTGAAGCAGCTGCTGTCAAGTAGATGTCTGATATAAATCTATTTTATCAGACATTTAACTATCTTTAGCCATTAATTAATTCATTCTTATTTATGCAGTCAACTTTGACCCAGCCATGAATGTGACTGTTAGGAAGTATTTCGGTAATTTAGAAGTCTTAGGGATAATGTAGTGAGATATAGGGAGGTGAAATCTCAAATGAATAGAAAATAAAATATGAGGGGATTTAATTTTATTCTGAGAATTTTTTTATTTTTTGTTGTTTGATAAGAAATTTTTTAATTTTATTATATAAAATAGATGAATATTTTATCATTTAATGGCTTAAGAATTTTGCTTTTCTCTTTTTTTAATTAAAAAGGGTGAACTTTTGATATGTCTTGTAAATATAATCCACACCCTTCCTACCTTATCATGTGTGTGAATTTTTAACCGGACACATCTTTTCGTCTGGTCCCGCTTCGGCTTTCCCACGAAACATCATAGAAGTGAATAAATAATCAAGTTACTGTGATCAGTCAAAAAGCAGCACCCAATTTGCCTTTCTGTATCATCCCAATCTAATGGACTGTCTGTAAAAGGTAAGTTGCAACTGGAAAGCATTTGCTTCTTTTTCATTCAAAAGTATCTTTTTCACAAAATTAAATTTCTTCCTTTATTGTAACGAGAAGTAATTTCTTACTATTTTAGTGTCTGGTTCGAATGGGACTCGACTCATAAGATGTGTCAAGGATTGGACTTAGTAATCTCATTATGATTTATCTAAGTAATAGTCTAAATTCCTATAAAAATATTCTCCTTATATGTAAGATTTGTCTAAATTTTACTCTAGTAAGAGTTTATTCCACTTTAAAATTATTTATTAAATGTGCAATAAAGTATAAAAAAAAATCTTAAATACTTAAACATTACTAGTTTTTGTATTTAATCAATCAATCTTACCATGGAATAAATTCTTATTGATGTGAAATTAGGCAGCGCATCCCATTTTAAAGGAGGAAATTTATTTTACATGGTTTATATTTTAGCCTTCTTGTAGGGCCTGAGGCCCTGAGCATCTGAGAGTAGGGACTTGGTGCGCCCTTTGAATCTTCCACTGCTTTTTCAATAAGCAAGGGTCCTTCATACACTAGCTGAGAATTATCAATTATGCGTTTTGAATTGCTGGTTTAATGCAGAATTAGCAAATTTATTTGGGAGGACGGTAAAACTTTACAGTTTGCTGTTTCCTGCTTGCATCCACTCATTGAAAACTCCAAGTGCTAAGAAGGAAGAGTTCGGAACTTCTGGCGTGCGCATTATATGCAAATCGTGTTAATTAAATAAGAGAACTCCACCATGAGCCTCACACATGGGTAATCAGGAGTTCTAAGATGGATGTCATCCCCTCAAGTGTCATGTCCTTGCATTTTATTTCTATGGGACTGTGTCACACTATTAGATTGGGCACATTTCTAATAATGAGATTAAGGAATTTAATTAGTAATATATAAATTTTATTAATAATGATATTAATCATGTGCTTAATTTGAAGATGGTTTACACTCCTGTTGAAGTGAAATTTAAAAACATATCATATCACTTGAAGTAATTATATTCTCCAAATATTTAAAATATCATTATTTGGGAGTTTTCGGTTTCTATTGACGTGTAATAAGTATAATAGATCCAACAAGGGATATCCAAAGATGGAAGATAATATTGACAAAAAAGTTGAAAAATTGATTCATACCGACTGTCTTCGCTCATCCATATAATTGGTAGAGGGCTCTTACATTATGAAGGATTAAGATGAAAGCTCTTGGAGGAGAAAATTCTTCAAATATATATAAATTTTGCTCCAACAAAATAAAATGATGGCTTAGATAGTAAAAGGATTGATTATTAAAATAACTAATAAAAACTTATATATCAAAGACTTCTATGTGAGTTAAATTTAGAGACACCTTTGTGGCAGGACCGCATTGTTTGGGATATATTAAAATTATCATTGAGTGGGCCCATTCACCATTGAGCGAAAAGGGTCGAAGGTGGGAATTAAAGCTGATACAGTGGATTTCATATTAAAGCTTACGCATCCGTCTACTGTGCGCAAGTCTTCGTTTCCACTCCTTACTTCTGATTTGATTGATTTCTTCTTGTGAGAGATGAGGGCATGGCTAGAGTTGTAGCTAGAGTTGTTATCTGCCGCTCTGAGAGTGGTGGTCAGCAATGACTAAAGCACATTACACCAAATATTCCATGCACTCCGGAAGTACTAAGATATACCGAAATCTGAATTGGTAGAATAATATGAAAGAGACATTGCAGGTTTTGTGGCAAGATGTCTCACTTGTCAATGTGTGAAAGTTGAATATAAAAAGCCTCCCAGTTTATTACATCCTCTGTATATTCCAAACTAGAAATGAGAAAAATATTTCATTGGATTTTATTTCAGGGCTGCCCCAGATGAGCAAACATCATGATGTTATATGGGTGAATGTCAATCGACTAACAAAATCAGCCCATTTTATTCCTATCAAGAAATGGATGAAATACCACGAGATGGCTAAGACCTTCACTAACGAGATTACATGGTTACACGGCACCCCAGTCTCCATAGTCTCCGACAGAGATAGTAGGTTCATATCTTCCTCTTGGCAGTCTTTTCTGAAATCCATGGGTATCAGACTCAATTTTAGCACGGCTTATCATCCTTAGACCAATGGACAATCGGAGCATACAATACAAACTCTTGAAAACATGCTTTGAGCTAGCGTGTTAGACTTTGGAAAAAAGTAGGATGAACACCTCTCCCTCTGTGAATTTGCGTACAACAATAGCTATTACACAAGCATCAGTATGGCTCCATTCGAAGCCTTATATACTCCAACCGTTGTCTTAATGATTCCTTTGCAAATCAGGTTAAACAAGTTACCACTTGTTTGAGTCACAATCTTGATAATAACGTTAACTAATATAATACCGTAAACTAATAAAAAATAACAGTATTATTTTGAGGCCCTAAACCTAGAATTTAGACCAGTAATTGCCTGAGGGTGAGGTGCGGCAAAATATTAGAGGATCCAGACTACCTAGCCTAATGTCAGGGGTGGGACCATGCTGACATGGCATTGTGGGATTCGCCCGCTCATGGGAACCGTCTATCACTTGATAGGGGATCCGGAAGACTTTTGTTTTTAGCGGGCCTTTTTTTTTTTCGTAAATCCACTTTTAAAGCATTTCAAATTTTGAGGAATTAGCTCTTTTCATCCGAAATGTACGGATGCTATATTTTTTCCTAAATGCTCTAACATTTTAAGTCCCTATAAAATTTAAATATTTAGAGAAATAGAAGGTTAAAATAAAGATGCAAAACATGGGCTAATCATTCATTTATGACCTATCTATTCTACATTTCTACTCTGCTCCTCAGCCATTTGATACATTTTGCTTTCTTTTCCTCTGGTCTTCTCTTTTATTCCTGTGAGAGGAGAGGGCATGGCAGGAGAAGTTGTTGTCTCTGGCGTTGTGAGAGGGGTTGTGAGCAACTTGAGCTCCCCTATTCTAAATGAATTTTGGTTGCTGTGGGGTGTTCAAAAAGAGAAAGACAAGCTCCAGAGCTATCTTTCTGCAATTGAAGCCGTGCTTCAAGATGCCGAAAGGCAACAAGGGAAGGAGATGGCTGTCAAAGATTGGCTCCGAAAGCTGAAAGCTGCTGCCCACGATGCGGAGGATCTAGTTGATGAGTTCAGAATCGAAGCTCTGCGGAGGAAGGTTGAGAATCAAGCTGGCATGCTAGAAAAGGTACCCAACTTGTTCTATCCACTGGTCTTTCGTTTCAAGATGGCACATAAGATTCAAAAGCTGAGCGAAAAATTCGGTGGCATTGCCAAAGAGAGGGATTATTTCCATTTCAGAGTGGCGGGAGCTGTAGAAAGCCAGCCTCCTCCGACGTCAAGCTCACGGGAAACGCTCTCGAATGTGCCTGAGTCGGGTGTTTATGGGAGAGACAATGACATCCAACATTTGATAAATTTGTTAATCAGATCAGGAAGGGAAAAGGACCTCTCTGTCATTGCCATAGTTGGTATGGGGGGAGTGGGCAAGACCACGCTGGCTCAGTTGGTATATAATGATGAAAGTGTGGTGCCTCATTTTAACTGGAGGATGTGGGTCTATGTCTCTGAGAACTTTGATTTGGGAAAGGTTTTAAAAGAAATTTCAGGATCTGCAGCTAATGGTAACAGCATAGAGCAATTACAAAAGAGTGTTCGAGAAAAACTGGGCGGGAGGAGATATTTACTTGTTCTGGATGATGTCTGGAATGAATTCCAGGATGAGTTCTTTCGGAACTGGGATAGACTGAAAACATGTCTGACATGTGGCGCTATGGGAAGCAAAATATTAGTAACCACTCGCAATGATCAAGTTGCGCGAATTATGCGCGCGCTTCAAACACATAACTTGGAGAAATTGTCGCCGGAGGATTCTGGGAGTTTGTTTGAGAAACTGGTAAATCCAGAGCAAAACCTACCACAAAAGCTGTTATCAATTGGAAAGGAAATGGTAGGGAAGTGTGATGGTCTCCCTCTAGCCGTGAAAGCTTTGGCAGGTTTGTTGTCTTCCAAAAATGCTGAAAGTGATCAGTGGGAAGCTGTGAAAAATAGTGAATTTTGGAAGCCAGAAGAAAACGGTGTAAGAATCTTACCCGTCTTAAGAATTAGCTATGATCATTTGCAATCATCTTTGAAGAAATGCTTTGCATATTGTGCTTCAATTCCCAAAGGAAACAAGTTTAGAAAACACGAACTAATCAAGCAGTGGATAGCCCAAGGCTTCATCATTAATTCTAATGAAGAACATGGACGCCTGGAAGAAAATGGCGAATGTTATTTCAGTGAACTGGTGCAGAGGTCGTTGTTTCAGGCTTCTAAGGAAACTTATTACTTCTATGAAGGACGAGATGACTTCCCAAAGGAACTCAACGTAATGAAGCACTACAAGATGCATGATCTCATACATGAACTTCTCAGTTCTGTTGTTGGAAATGAATGCTTTATTGTGAAAGATCGTAAGGGTGCTGTTCCTGAAGAAAGTATTCATTTTGCATTGCAGAATGATCAATGGGCTAGAGAACCAAAGAACTTGAACGCATTGAAGAAATGTAAGAGACTACGTTCAATATTTGTTTTAGGACATTTTGTTGACTTTAATGTTTACACAAGTTTGAGATGCCTAAGGGTATTGGATTTAAGCGATTCATGTATCTGCTACTTGCCAAATTCAATAGAAAAGTTGAAACATCTCAGGTACCTTAATGTCTCACACACTTCAATTTTAGAACTACCTGAGACCATATGCAACTTACACAGCTTACAGACATTGATGGTCAGCCATAGTCCTATGCGGGAGCAGAGTCGTATCCGGAAGCTGCCAAAGGAAATGAAGAGGATGATCAGCCTTAGACATATTGAATTTGAGGGTACAAGATTGTTGCTGCCTAAAGGGATTGGAGGATTAACTTGTCTCAGGACATTGTCTGGATTTACTATTTGTAAAGAGAGTGAAGCTGGAATAGAAGAGTTGAAAGGTTTAAATCAACTACAGGGGGATTTTTACATTCAGGGACTTGAGAATGTAAGAAATGGTGAATATGCTTATGAGGCAAACTTAATAGAAAAGCGACACCTTCGTTCTTTAAAATTAACTTGGTCTCCTGTTGCAACAGTAGATTACACAGAAGGAAATGCAGAGGAAGTGATTGACAACCTCAAACCCCACTTAAACCTAGAGAAGCTAGTTGTTGAAAACTACACGGGTATGAGATTTCCAAGGTGGATGACGACACTTGAAAATCTAGTTGGCATAAAACTGCAGTGTTGCAATAGATGTGAACACCTGCCACCTCTTGGGCAGCTCTCTCTCCTTAAATCACTTGAGATAGAGCGAATGAGCAGTGTAAAATACATTGTTGAGTTTGATGGGAGTGACAACCACAAAGATATATTCCCATCACTAAGATACCTTGTCCTCTCTGAAATGCCTAATCTGGAAAGATGGTCATCTCAACAAGCGGATGGTAATGGTGACGATGGAGGAAGAGAAAGAGATGAGCAAGTGACCTTATGTCAGCTTCGTCGTCTTGAAATCTACAATTGCCCAAATTTGACTCATCTGCCACGACTTCATCTTCTTTCAGCCCTTGAACATCTCGAGATGGAAGGAGTAGGTTGTCAAAGGATAGACGTACCCGTATCCAAGTCACTAAAAGTAGTGGGGCTAAAAAATATGCCCAATTTGGAGAGATGGTCAGCACGAGAATTAGATGATGATGAGAAGAATGTGATCCATCCTTCCCTTAAATTGGAAGTTAAAAAGTGCCCTCAGATGATCTGCTTGCCCCGTTTCATTCCTTCACTTGAAGAATTAAAAATATCTGAGAGCAATGAAATGCTGCTAGGGTCATTGGCCAACTACACTTCACTTGTCAAGCTCTCCATTCAAGGGTGTCCAGATGTCATGTATTTGCCAGAAGAATTAGGGCCAAACCATGCTAGGCTTGGCACCTTGGAAATTAGCGATTGCCCAAAATTAATGTCTATATCATATCAGTTGAAAAATCTCCCTGCACTTGAAGAAGTGGCCATTGATGGGTGTCATGAACTGGTGCTATCATTGCCGAAAGTGCAGGAGCAACAACAGTGTCGTGGGCTTACGTCTTTGAAGAGGTTATGGATAGACGAGTCATGTGCAAATCAAACCTCATTTCTAGAAGAAGGGACAATCTCTGTGGAGATATTGAATATCTACTATTGTGGAAATTTGGAATCTTTGTCTTCTGAAGGTTTGCAAAACCTCACCGACCTTACCACTGGTGGCTGTCCAAAGCTGTGGTCATCTCCAGAGTGGCTTGGGAATTTCACATCACTTGAGCGACTTTCAATTGGCGGCACCGATAGTTTATTGAGTTTGCCAAATCCATTGGAAAATCTAAAATCTCTCAAGTCTTTGACAATTTTCAGTTGTCGTAATGTGACGAGTTTTCAGGAGTGGATCGGAAACCTCTTGCTTTTGGAAACGTTGGATATTAAAAACTGCCCAGCTTTAACAACTTTACCAGAGTCCATGGGAAACCTCAAGTGACTCACTACTTTATTTATTTGGGACTCAGGCATGCGCTCAATCCCAGAGTCGGTGGGAAACCTCGAGTCGCTCAATTATTTATGGATTAAAGGTTGCTCTAGCGTAAACTCCATACCAGAGTCCATCGGAAACCTAAAGTCACTCAATCATTTATGGATTGCTGATTGCCCTTGCGTGACCTCAATACCAGAGTCCATCGGAAACCTCACGTCACTCACTGGGTTATATATTAGATATTGCCCTGGTATGAGGTCAATACCAAAGTCAGTGGGAAACCTCAGTTCGCTTGAATGGTTAGAATTCAAGCGTTGCACAGGAATAACGACTTTACCAAAGGAGCTGCAACGCCTCACAAATCTCAGACGGCTGGAAATATGTGGATGCCCTGATTTGCAGAGAGGACTATCCAAGAGCTGGAAGGACTGGATTAAGGCAGCCAGAGAGCGAGGCGTCTTCATTTGGCCGCCTGACCTTTTATGGGAAGATGAGCATCCGAGTCTAATGCAATCGCTGAAGATAGGATGCAGTAATTTCAATAAGAAGCTCCTTTTACCCTCCTGCTCCTCCACTTCTCCTCCTTGATAATTGATCATGATCAAATCACATCCCAACGAGCGAAACCAGGCAAGTGGATCTTCTCCTTCTTCATCATCATGAACAAATTTCATTTCATAGATTTCCCCTGTTTTTTTTTTTTTCAAATCGATTCATTTGGAATGTGGTAAGGGGTGCGGTTTATTTGTTTATTTTTATTACAAAAGAAGAAAGGACTTGATAGGAAAGAGGCTGATTCGCTTGATTTCCCTTACGAAAACAAGGATTTCTCTAGATTAGTTTAGATAGTTTTAAATATACTTTAGTGTCATCTGAGATTAATCAATTAGGATTTTCAGTCGTCGATTCCTTTTCAGTTTGTTACTCTTTATGCAATTATATGACGATGTCTTAAACCAAATCATCCATTTAAAATGTACAAAGAATATTTATTATTACAAGAAACGATAACCAAAAAAAAAAAAGGAATTGTCTTGGTGCAAAGGACAATATTGGTCTTGACCAATTATCATGTGGGCATCAGTTTGGTTTTTATGCGCTTCAACTGTCTTTGATCAAATGGTCTTTGATTATTCTTCCATTGAAATTTAAGTTCGCTTATTATTCTTTTCTTCAGGTGAATTGTGGCGGTTGAAGTTTAATATAGGGTCAACAGGTATTTCAAGCTTCACCCTGAGTGTTGAAATATCTTATAAGAACAAAAATGATATTTTGAATTTCATCGTGGAATGTTTTTCTTGATTGGTCCTTTGTGCTCTTTCAATTTTTATTTTGTTCTGTCATATTTTTTATACCTGGCGTGTCTGAGCCTACTTTACTTCACCCATCAAGATAATGAGCTGAGCCAATGACATGGGTTGAAGTATTGGTCCGAGATCTCATATCAGTTGGAGAAAAATGGATACATACCGACCATATGGCAACATTTATTGGTGTTAGCCCTGCATCAATGCTATTTTGAGTAAGATTTTAAAACCCAAAGAAATCTCTAAAAATCCAAAAAGAATAGAAAATCTTACATTTTGTATTTTCTAGATATTTTCTACTTCATTTTGTGTGTCCTAAGACTGATATAACATGTTACATATTGTTTCCAATAGAAAATATTTGTGTAAATTTCAATCTGTGCATATAAAATTTTTTTTAATACTTTTTCAAGCATATTTAGCGATAATTTTCTTATCTATGCTAATCTGTATTGCCTTGTAATTGAGCTTTTCTTTTTTTTTTTTTCTAGAAAAAGAAATAATTCATGACCTATATCCCTCGTGGGCTCATTAGTCTTTATGTGGTTCATCAGTGAAGATGAACCTCAAAGTATAAACTCTGCACCATGTGGTGAGATTCATGATGATCAAGGGAGACAAGGAGATGGATGAGTGAGCATGTGATTAATCCAATCAAATGATCTAGCCCTTATTTTAGCTCCTCGTATTTCGATGGCTACTTTTCATCAAAATTTTGTATGATAACTCTAAGATGAATTATGTATAGTGTTAATTTCGGACTAGTGTTGGTTCTAGGAGCCTAGGTGTATGTGAAGTGATTGGAATTGCACTGGTGGACTGAAATTACGTAGGAGTAAGGACCAAAGCAGCAGTGATGGTTGGCGTTCCGGCCGGCCGCCAAAATGCTATGTAGTAGGTGCTACGTAGAGGTAGCAATGCTATATCGTAGGTAGTGGTGTGATTTGGAAAAATTGTCGAAAACTTAGAAAAAAAAATTACAGAGAATCTAGAATGTTGTAAAAAGTGAGAATTTGTGTTTTTCTTTTCAAAAATAACAAAGATAAGGTGGTGTAGCGATCCCTTTATTGTATTTTTTTTTTTTCAATTTTAATGTGTCTCCTAGCTTTAGAATGGAAGAAAGTGATGTTAGAACCCAACTTGGAGAATAATTGTGGTAAGATGGAAGAAGAGAAGTAAAACAGAGAGAAAGGGGACCCTTTAAGTCTTCAAAATCCAACTACTATGTAGCGGTTCTAACACTCAAATAACATAGCAGCCCTTATCACTACAGCTAATATAGTATAGCGGGCGGTATTTGATCCATGCGTGGGAGTAAATTGCAACACACGGTAGGGAGAAAACCACCTGCCCATGCAAATAAGAGGATTGCTTGCACACATGAGGGAGAGGACCTGGGATTGGACATAGTGCAATTGGGTGAAAAAATAGAATCACAAACACTATGTTGCCTTATATGAAGTAGACTGCGGCTTGATGGATAAAGTACTGACTTTGAAAACTCTATTTCTGAATATCTCTTTAGATTTTAAAAACCTAAGCTAGCTTATTGGTTAGTAAAAAGGAAAATTTTTCTTTGCAAATGACTCCCACTCCTTTTTGTCTTTGGGCACATATTTGTATGTCCGCAGATAACCAGTTTCACTACTTCTACAGAATCACATAAAATTTAGCTCATTTTTGCACATAGATTTTATTTGTAGCAAGAAAACCTTTTTTGGTGATCCTCATTTCTTCTGTGGAAAATTAGCCCCACAAACATGTCCTTACTGTGTAGGGGCCTATTGAACTCCAGTATTTATAGAGAAATTGAAACATGTAATCAAGATCAAACATGATTCATTAAGATCAACCTTCCAAAACAGCACAAGTGTGATATTCTATCGTATGATGCCCAGGGCACGGACACTGACACTTACACTGACACTGGTACGGGAAATGAGGATTTTATATGGTAATTTCAGAAATTTAGGATACGGATACGGGTTGGTATCACTTAAAATATGACATGAACATGGGATACAACATGGATACTAGTACGAATATCATGTTTTAGTAATATATGATACATCATATGCAATGAATTACTAGAAGTGGGTCCCTGAAAATCTCAATCTAAAGTGGGGTGATATAGTCAAACTTATAATCCTAGAAAATTCTAGCTATTATAATTAAAATGGAGGGAAGGAGAGAAGTTTCAACTTTTCATGGAGAGAGAGATATAATTTAAATAGAGAAAATGACATGATAAGAAAGGCCATTTTCTCATTCTCTTCTTCTCCTTTTCTCTTTTGATAGAATGAAAAGGGAAAGGGTTAGGGTTTTTCTTCCCTTTTAAGTTATAACCAAAGATTTCAAATGAGATTCGTTGTCTAGCTCAAACTTGGATTAATTCCTTTAATTTTATTTTTTTCTTTCTATAAAATACAAGAGAGCCGATTCCTAACATTGTGCGTTGTATCTCAACTATATCTTGATGTATCTTGTACCCGTATCTATATTAAACCGTATTGGTATGGATACCTTAGGTCATATGCAGTATCCGGTTATCATAGATTCTATCAGTAGGTGTATTGCCCAATACGTGTATCATGCAAATTAATTCCAATATTGGGCCAGTTAAAAAACTGAATATGTATTGGCTAATATGGATTGTGTTTGCCAACTTTTTAACTATAATACCATTAAAAAAAACACATTTTAAGTATGACATTAGCTAATATGGATTCTGTCTACTAACTTTTCAAGACTCTCCTTAGGTGGAGCCTACTCCTCAACTCTCCTCCTCATGTGGAATCCAATCTGCACACTTTTGGTGACACATATTTTCACGTCGAATCGTTCCTCTTAGAATTCAAACTTGTGACCAACTGGCTGTGATACCGTATTAAGTTTCTTGAGGAAACCTAACCATTCCTACCAAAGCCGGAGGCGTTAGTAAAGGTAGCATAAATAATTTTCAATACTCCAAGCGGTAGCATAAATAATTTTCAATACTCCAGGCGTTACTAGAGGCAGCATAATAATAGGTCATATTGTCGAAAGTAAAAATACAAACTTTTAATGAGTTACCCGTCTTTTCTTCTTCTTGTTTCATGATGATAATGAAGAAGAAGAAGAAGAAAAAGTATTACATTGTGGCCTTTTCTGTGACATACTGATAATGCATCTACAATGCTAACTGACTTGTGGCCTCTAGTTAAGTTTGAAGCACTCGTAACATTGCTGATGAATAAAAAAACCTGGGCTACACCAAACAACAAATTAGTCAGAGAATGCTAATTGTTGTGATTGATATTTCATCAGTCCTGGCTATGCTTCAAACTGGTCCAAGGGATGCCTAGGATCTTAATTCTCAAGTGAACAAGGTAATGAAGATAGAAAAAGAAGAAGAAGAAGAAGAAGAAGAAGAAGAAGAAAATGGTACGACAGTTCACATTTATCTCAAGAGAAGGTTTACATTGTCTCTTCATCTCCATGTAAATTTATAAAGCTGAGAAATGACTATATATTCAAAGGAAAGCAAGAATCCTGTAGCTTTACAATTTGCCTCATCCAGGCAAAAGCCTCCCACTCTCTTAGTCGTGTGACTGAGGCCTGTAACAGCTTCTCCCTAGACACCAGTTACAGTCTTCTTAAGCTTTAGAAGCCTTTTTCTGTTCAGAGACGAGCATTCTCTGTTTTGTCCCCTGTTTTTTGTATATTTTGTTCTTTTTGAATTCTTTTGAGTGTTTTTTTCGTTTTTTTACTTTGTTTCCTACAAGCCTTTGTGTATTCCTCTTTCTCTAATTTCATTTCAATTAAGAAAATAAAAAATCATGTGGCCATTGATTTTATGAAATGGATGATGATCCTCTTCCCTCTATTTTATTAAATCTTTTTTTATTTTTAATTTTCTTGTCATTATTTTCTTTATAGGTGTATTATGGCCTTCTTAAGTTTAATAAAGAATTATTGGTATTTTGACCAGAACCTAATATTACATTTCTTTTCTCCTTAGATATTTGTGGTTTTTTTTTTTTAACATTGGGTTCTAGTAGCATCGACTTCCTGTTTCCTCATGTCATCAGATTTTTCCATTTAAAAAAGGATATTTTCTCATTTAGATGATTCATGGCCAAGTTGACTTCATCCATCATGATGATGAGCCGATTAATTGTCACCGCTAGAACAATTCATAGACTCGGGTTGAGTCACTTTGGTGAGCATACCAAGTCACTGTTAGGTTTATGTCTTGTATTCCGGTTTAGCCGGATGAGTCACTGGGTTAGCCAGGGACTGGTTTAAGGTCAAGAGTATGTTGGTAATTGTACCGGGGCTTTCTTGGTGGCCAAGAAAGCCGAGATTATATATATGTATAGTCTGTAACCCTAGATCTTGCGGCAGTAGTTGCCCGTGGTGCTCCCACACAACGTAGGAGAGATGAGGTGAGAGTGTGGGAATCTCTTGTATGCTTTACTTGTCATAGTGAAGATGTTCGTCCTCCTGTGCCCGTAGATGTAGCCATGTTTGGGTGAACCACGTAAATCTCGGTGTCTCTTCTTGTGTGTAGCTTGTTCGTGTTGATCTTGTGATTCCGTGAATGCGCACAACGGGTGATTATCAGAAAATCACAACAATTGGTATCAAAGCCACAACAGTCACATGACTCCTGATTGTTGAAATATTTTATAACGATTAAAATTACTTCTTGTATTTCATCATGGAACATGTTTCTTTTTTGGTATTTTGCGCCCTTTAATTTTAATTTTCATATTAAATTTTCTGATTTTTATTGGATCATAGCTCACGAAGTTGGGGTGTATCTGCCTTGTTGACTTCACTCCTCAAGAAAACATGCTAAATCATTGAGTCATGTTAGGCTGATGAAATTTGATACATACAACCGTAGTGTGTGTTTGTGCGCACGTGCCTAAAAATTGAGTAAAATGGAAAACCCAAGAATTATTTGTTTATTTATTTATTGCTAATTTGAAATTATATATTGACAAAGGAGAGAATCCCAAAATAGATTAATTATCATCTACCCCATTTTGTGTGTTGTTAGACTGACATAAGATTTTGATTGCAGTTGAACATATTCTGGATAATTCTCGACAGGTTAGAGTAATTTTTTATTTATTCTTAAGTACAATCAGCTACAAAAATTATGTCACTTATAAAAAAGGCATATTGCTTTTTATCTAGAGTGTTCTACTGTAAGGTGTTACTATAACTATACACCATTATTTTATTTTATGTTTTGTTCTTCTGATGTTTTAAGTCAACTTGTAATTTGATAAATAGCGTTCCCGAACCTATAGCTGAGCTCTTTCCTCATCTATTCTTTTCTTTTTGTGACAAAGTGAGCTCCATAATCATGGATCGAATTTGGTCCTTTCCCACCTCCATATCAGGTGAAGTATGTCATATGCTCAGCAATTAGCATGAAAAACATGGGTCTACTGGTAGCGAAGATTAGCTAGTTTGGTCAGCTACATGCTCAGCTGTAATCTCTCTTGCTCAAGTGTGGGATGTAATTAGATCGAGAAGTTAGCCAGAGCCATGGGACATAAATGTTATGAAACCCCTTGATTAAGCCAGCTGCATCATGCTTTGCGTGGAAACTTTTCCACAAAAAGTCACCAACACACTCTTGGGCCCAATTGATCCGTCCTTACCTTGTTTTGAGATGTTCCCTATGTCTCAAGCACATTTAAGATGATTAGAACCTCTTCTTCGCTTGTACTTTCTCTATACTTTCTGGAGTTGGCTTTTCAAATTCGCCAAGGTGGCCAGTGGCCTGCCTTGGAATTCTTTCTGTTTGGCGCTGCCTATCTATCCAATCTTGAAATACAATCAAGAACGGTCTAGGTGCATTTTTTGTGAATGCCCATGACCTATTTATAATTTGGAAATCAAGGAATGCCAAAATCTTCAATGATAGAGTACCACACCTTCCTACCGCCACTTTATCTCTCAAGGAAGACTGCCTCTTGTTTCTGACCAAAATAGTAAAGCTTTTCCCGAGCTGGGCTTTAGCTTTAATATTCAACAACTTAAATCTTTTAATTTTGACGGTCATCCCAACTATAAGAGCATGTCCAAGGGAGATGATATTTTAGAAATGCCAAAATTTATTTGATGGCTTATGTGGCATTTTAAAAGTTTGAGATTTGGTATGTTTGGAAAGTGAAAACTACAACCAACATGTTAAATTATTATTTTATTACAAATTTACATTCTTGTGGGACCCATATCAGAAGAAGCTTTACAACATCTTTACATTATTGTAGGGCCCATGTAATAAAAAATTCAAAAGTAAAATTGACATGTGATTTTACAGTATGTCAAATTTGACATCCTAAACCCACATACCAACTACCACATCACATTTGATATTTTCATTGGAGAGACTCACATGCCTTTTTTGTTTAGGTGGAAATGCTACATCACATTTGACATATGGGTTGGAAATGCTCTAAGACTTCTAAATATTCGAGATTTGGAACATAGGGTTGTCCTGGTGGTATAAGCACCCACTCCCATTGCTCCCACTAGGTATTGATACATAGTGGGAAACTTTCCTTCCTAATTACCTGGCCACTAAGTAGGCTTGTCAATTTGGTCCTAAGGCAAGAGAGCCTGCCCCTCAAAAAGCCCTTAAAATCGAATACTTTTGTTTTTAGGAAAAGGCCCTAAGGCCAAGCTTGGACAATTTTTGAAGCCTTGAATTTTAAGGGCTGAGCTTGGACAACACTAGCTCGGCCTGGCCCTCACCTTGGCCCTCTACTTTTCTTTATTATATATATATATATGTAAATATATACTAAAATACCATTATAATAGCTACTTACTAGTAATAAGATGATGATACAAAGGTTATTTCTTACCCCATACCAATTACAAAATGCCTTCAAAACCCATACATTGTTCATTTATTCTCTATTTAATTATTTAAGTTATATATATTATCTTAATGTATAAGCAATAAGTGTTGCATGGTTGTTTTCTATCGCTTTATTTTAGTTCTATTGCTTCTTATTTAGGCTTTTTATATATTTTTTATATATTTTTGTTAATGCAAAGGGGTGTAGTCTTGCCAATAAGGATGCACTTTTTCCTTTATATAATGCCTTTGGATCCAATCAATTCACAATGGTTGTTTGATGCACTTCATGGATATGAGGTGATTAAGATTTCATTTTAATTAGATAATTATAAACTTCCAATTTTTTAAAGTTTATAATAATGCGTGGTTGAAAATAATGTCAATTCATAAAGAGGTAGGTGGCTGCAAATGGTTTTGAATTTGTCATATATATGAATACTAAAATGATTTGGTACATGGAAATTGCTTTGAAATGTGTAATATAGTATAGATTGTTTAATTATTTTCCTTTAACAAAAAAGGAGAAAAAAGACACCACATCTAGAAGCCTAAGCCACCAAAGCATATATTACTTTCTTCAAGAAAGTTCGAAGAGATAACTCCTATTCTACAATATTTTCTTAGTGGGAGAGGATAAATAAGATAAAGCTTAGTTGACATTCAATACATGATAGAGGTGTATAAAAGATTAAATACTAGTTTTCCTCTTTTAAGGCCTTGAGCCCTACCTTGACCTGGCTTTGGCCCTTAAGGGTAGGGTAAGAGCCTAGGTAGTGTAGGCCTTTCGAGGGCTTTGACTTAGTCAAGCCCGGCCGCGTATCTATTACAAGTAGATTATGGATAACCTCGAGCCCTGCCCGGCCCTATGACGCCTCTACCATTGAGCCAATGTGTGTGTGTGTATTCAAGATTAAATCTTGAGTTTGTTAAAGATTTGATGAGAAAAAATTGGTCTTGTTTCAAAAATCAAAGGAAAATGAGAGGGTTCAGATGTGCTCAAAGGTAGGCAGAAGTGGGCCTCACATAGAGTTGGCCTACATATGCTTCATGAAAAATAGGGTTGCAAACGAGTATCCAATTCTCTAATTACTCAAAAGTTTTGACCAGTAAAAATTGAGTCTAAAACCTGTTTTAGGTTCCTATTTATAAATGGATTTTAGTCCGGAACCCAATTAAGATTCCAATTTGTAAACTAATCTAGTTCTCGGTGCATATGAGTTCCGACCCGTGAACTAACAAAAGCCTTTAACATTATAAATTATAGTTCAAAATTAACTTTTATTTGATATTTTTATATTTAATCTTAAATATAGTATACTTCATGCATTATTATAAGTTAAGAAATATCCTTAATTTAAAGAAAAAATAAAAAAATTAAGAAAGTTAAAAGAAGTCAAAACCAATTTTGAAAGTAAATCCTAATTCTTCAGTTAGATCTGGCTCCAAAACCAAATCCAAAGCCTCGTATTGTAATTGGGCCCAAATCCAACAAAATAGACTTCAAGTCAGAACCAGTTCTAAAATGGGGAATCGAAACTGATATTTAAAAATGGGTTCTGGTCCAAAAATAGATCTCAGTATGAACCCATTCTTAAATCAACCCGTTTGCAACTAAAAATTTCTTTAGTTTGAGAAAAAGGGCCTATTTTTCAATACCATTATTACTGCTAAAAATTATATTTAAGCATGGTAATTACACTTTGCTGGATTAAACGTCTTTCTTTTTCTTTCTTTGTCGTTGGGATTTCTTTCATAGGGAACCATGTGAATGCGGAGACCGAGGCCCTTGGGCATTACCAGGAATCTTTACTTTTTGACTGCTTTTGACTGTAGCAGCCTTTGTCTGGAGTGGCTGGGTGAGGTGCGCGTGGGGAGCAAGAGTCGCCTTAGCTGTCCTGTCTTTGTTTCAGAGGTTGCTGCACCGTGTTGTGGAGATTGTTTCGTCGGCAGATTTGACTGTTGTAGTTGGATCTGCTTCTGCAAAGAGTTCGGGCAATTAAAATTTGTGAAGATAGCGTAATAGGAGGGTGCTTTGATAATATTAGTAGAAAAGAAAAAGAGACCCAGGAGGTTCCGCCATCCCAGATCTGGATAATCCTTGTGGATTATGGTTTACGTATGCTTCCAGTATAGAGGTCGCTTGTCATAAACTAGGAGGTCAGTTATTGATAGATATAGACAGGACTCATCTTCTAGTCACCAAAGTATACAGATAAATGTACAACAAGCCCAAAACTAACTTTGACAAACGGCAATAAGGTCATCCGGTCCATACCATAATGTTAAAATCACTACTGGTGGGACCGTGGGAGAGCAATTCTACATTCTAGAATACGCTAGATACTTGTTTGCTTGAATTGAGCCTCAGCGATATAGGAGAGCAATTCTACATTCTAGAATACGCTAGATACTTGTTTGCTTGAATTGAGCCTCAGCGATATAGGATGGTTGGAGTTGAGCCTGGGCGGGCCATCACTGAAGTCTAAGAATACGGACGACTCAGACATCAAATGGATGGGCCCCACTGCTCACAAGCGTGCACCAGCGGAGCCAGCACTTTGGTCTGCAATAATAATAACTGCATATGCATGCGTCTGCATCAATGGAGCCAGCACATTGGTCTGTAACTGTAGCTGCACATGCATGCATTCGGAGGCACCATGGCAATAAGAACGTCATAGTGAAAATAATGTTAAGGTAGGAATCTGTGATTAACGATGGACCACGCTTTTACTTACATAACTAATCGGGTTTTTCCCACACACACCATTATCTATTGAGTTCTGCCCCTAGAATACCAAAGTAGAAAAATATTGCCATAAGTTCTATGTAAAATTTTTTCCAATCCCATGGCATAAACCTTCATTAAATTAAAAGATCTTGCATGAAACTGACTTGTTAAAAATAGAACTGGAAACCATTTTATTTAGAAAAAATTTCAAATCAGGATTTAAGTTTTGCCTAGATTTCAAAACAGCATAAAAAGATTTTACATGTTGAGTTTTTCATTTGAATTTCAAATAAGGACAACTACAATAAATTTAGATTTACGACAACTTCCTCTTCATTTTTTCAAATACCCAAAATGCCCTTTCACTGTTTCCTCTTCCTCCTTCCAGCACTATCTACGTTTCCCTTCCACCATCTCCACTTCGGCACGCCAGAATACAGCACTCCTCAGACAAGATAGCACTGCCTTCTTTAAAATACCTCATGGCCTTCGCCGCATCGATCGGTTGTCAAATCCTCCCACGCGGATGTCAGCCGTTGGATTTGATCTGAGACAATGAGGAGCAGTTGCAAAGCCTCCCTCCGGTCATCAAGCTCGAGATGGTGGATGTTCGATGAGGAGAGGAACGACGAGAAGACAGTTGGGGTATTTTTCAAAAAAAATGGAATAATTTATAACTAGCCGAAAAAACTCAATTTCTCGCCAAAAACCCCAATTTCTCACCTGATTGTCCTGATTTAAAATGTATATGAAAAACTTAAATCCTAATTTAAAATATAAATTTTTTTATCCTATTTTGAAATCTGGGTAAAATTTGAGAAATTCTCCCATTTACTTATATTTCAATGACTATTTTTAATAATTTTATACATTTTTGTAATATTAAAGAAAATGGACTGATGTGCAGTCTATCATGCGTGCTTTTAAAAATTAGAGGCTAAAGGTGATCGTACAGGAAAAAAACCCAATTCATAGAATAAGGGCTTGAGGTATGATGGGCTCACCTATTGAATATTGAGCTGCTCAAAACAATGACATTTGAAGTTGAGGTCTCATCCAAAGATATCGTCTATATTAACCATGTTTTTTTTTTGAAAATTTTATTGACAATGATCCAAAATACTTGGCACACGTCATTAGAGCCTGTTTTCTCATTGAAATTGAAAGAGTTATCAATGGATGCTAGGCACCCATTGCTCAGGCTCCTATCGGATTTGGGACAGTTGTGCAGCGGCAATTGCCGAGCAAGCGGACAGGGCGCCGTTTGTTTGGTGCAAAGAGAGAAATTCAGGCTGTAAAAATTGGTGCCTCTTCCAGATAAAGTAGATTCCATTCCGCGGAAATAAGGATGCTTGGCCCACCATGCCTGCACATACTGTTGGCCATGTGGGTTCAGACCATTAGTGGGTTCAGTATCTAGGGTTGCTTTCTCTTCGATATCAAAATTAAAATCAAATGTGTTAGATTTGGTATATTCTGATGTTTGTGGTCCCATAGAGGTAGAAGCATTAGGTGGCAATAAGTTCTTTGTCACATTCATCGATGATGCATCGAGGAAAGTCTGGGTTTATCCGTTGAAATCAAAGAATCAAGTATTCCAAATGTTTCAACAGTTTCATGTCCAGGTTGAAAGAGAAACATGTAAACCCTTAAAGTGTCTCCGTTCAGATAATGGAGGAGAGTACACATCGAACCAGTTCAAAAGCTATTGCTTGAAGCATGGCATTCGACATGAAAAGACAGTTCCTGGTACTCCACAGCACAATGGTGTGGCAGAGAGAATGAACCGCACTATTCTTAAGAAGATGAGATGCATGATAAGATTAACACGGTTGCCTAAGTCCTTCTGGAGTGAAGCCGTTCTGACTGCCGTTTATCTGATTAACAGATCTTTCTTAGTTCCTTTGAATTATGATCTTCCAGAGAGAATATGGACAGGTAAAAATGTTTCCTATTCACATTTGAAGGTGTTTAGGTGTAAAGCGTTTGTACATGTACCAAAGGAGCAGCGTTCCAAGTTGGACGATAAGGCAGTGAGTTGCATTTTTCTTGGTTATGGTGGAGATGAGTTTGGCTACAGATTATGGGATCCAGCAGTCTCCTCAGATTGAAACCACGGAACCTCAAGTTAGGAGGTCTACACGGGAGCGTCAACCATCAACTAGGTATCCTGCATCCGAATATGTGTTGCTTACTGATAAGGGAGAGCCAGCTAGCTTCCGAGAAGCAATGACTCATGCTGATAAAGATGAGTGGATGAAGGCTATGTAGGATGAGATGAGTTCTTTGAAGAAGAACAAGACTTATGAGCTGGTGCAACTTCCTAAAGATAGGAATGTTTTGAAAAATAAATGGGTGTTCAAGTTGAAAAAGGATGAGAATGGAAAACTAGTGAAGCACAAAGCACGGTTAGTGGTAAAAGGCTTCGCATAGACGAGGGGTATCGACTTCAGTGATGTTTTCTCTCCTGTTGTGAAAATGACTTCTGTTAGAATCGTTTTTGGTCTAGTCGCCATCATGGACCTTGAGCTTGAACAGATGGACGTGAAGACCGCGTTTCTTCACGGTGACTTGAAAAAAGAGATCTACATGACTCAGCCAGAGGGGTTTGAGGTAGAAGGAAAAGAACAGATGGTTTGCAAGTTGAAGAAGAGTCTCTACGGGCTGAAGCAAGCACTGAGACAGTGGTACAAGAAATTTGATTCATTCATGTTGAGTCATGGGTACCGGAGGACAGCTGCAGATCATTGTGTTTATGTTCGTCGATTTATCAATGGTCGGTTCATCATCCTTCTCTTATATGTAGATGATATGCTGATAGTTGGACAGGATATCAAGTTGATTGGCAAGTTAAAAGAGGAGATGTCAAAGTCGTTTGATATGAAAGACTTGGGTCCCGCACGAACAATATTGGGCATGCAAATACGTCGTGATAGGAGTTCCAAGCAGCTGTGGTTGTTACAGGAGAAATATGTTGAACGAGTTCTCGAGCGGTTCAACATGAAGAATGCTAAGCCAGTTAGCATACCTCTAGCCAGTCATTTCAAACTAAGCAAGCGCTTGTGTCCTACTACAGATGATGAAAAGGAACGGATGGCATGTGTTCCTTACTCCTCTGCTGTTGTAGCACTCCGACCCGAGTTGATCCGGATTAGTGGGTCATTACGTGTGCTTTTATCGTTAAGAGTGTTTTGGCTTTTGTTTTTATTTAATTTTGAGTCTTGGAGAGATTGTTTGGGTTGAGTTGACTCGGTCTAGGTAGTTCGAGCCCTTTTTCGTAATTTTGGCTTTTGATTGACCTTGTCAGTTTTGCGTCATTCTGACGTCAGCGCGTGTATTTCGTTGAGCTTGTCGATCTTCGTAACTGTCTTGGATCCGAATGATTTCGTTTGCTCTCGTTGGACCGTCATTTGACTTAAACTGATATTTGTATAAGCTGCTTGGACTTATATGTAATTTTGGACTCATTTTTACTTTAAATATCCTACCTACTCCATTTCTTTCTCTCGATCGTTCTCTCAGCTCACTCTCTCTCTCAGTCGTCTCTCTCTCTGTTCGGCTCTCTTTCTCTCCTTCTCCTTCTCTGTTTCGGCTGCTTGAGGGAGGAAGAAAGGAGCAAGTAGTGTGTGTATTTCCAGCGGACTGAGACAAGCAACGGTCGTGTGCGTGTGATTTTCGTCCGTGAGGCAAGTATAAGCCCAAGTAGTATGAACACTGATTGATATGGATTTGATTGTTGTATTTTTGTTCTTCCTTGTGTTTCTCAGTGTTAGACAGCCCTATTGAGCCCATTCTGCTGTTATCTTCTTGTTTCCAGTCGTTTTGTTCAGTTTCTGTATGACTGTATTTGTTACAGGAAAAATGACTCCGTGCACTCACGGCTACACCGTGAAATGTGCTACGGCTAAACCGTGAAATGGCTTACGGCTAAGCCGAGACCCAGCCGTAACCCTAACCGTAGAACAATACAGACTGACACCTGAAAATAACTGAGAGTTGGCAAATTGCCATTCTTCTATGGCCCAGCCTGATCTAAGCCGTACATTGTCTTACGGCTAAGCCGTGGACCAGGATACGGCTGAGCCGTAGAGTAAAATACGGTTGAGCCGTAAATCCGGATGGACATTGTGGGGAACCTCGGCTTAGCCGCAGTGCATATTACGGCTAAGCCGTAAGATGCTTCGGCTAAGCCGAAAGGTCACCTACGGCTACACCGTGAGACCCTGAGCATTGAATGAAAGGGACTAGGTTTAAGCAAAAGACCGTATATGACTTTCATGTTAGAATGTAGCTAACCTGAACATGCCCAATGGAATGTTTGAATGACATGAATGATCTCGAGGGATGCGAATCATTCATGACCGTTATCCAGTTGTTTAGCACCTCCCCATGGGTGTTGGTTTAAAGGACTTCGGTGCACACTCCAGACACTGCAACACTAGACAATGGTGCATCGGACAACTTAAAACTACATCAACATGCACGGTTAGAAACACTGGATCATTAGTGTAGGATTGGCTTGTAATTGACCTTGATTCGTACAAGTACTTGATTTGTTTGATTTGTACAGCATATTGATTACGGTTATGCCCTCTTATGTATTCTGCGCTGGACCTCTCGATTCTGTGGGAAATGCAGCAACCCCAGAGCGAAGCCCGGGCGGGACCATTCTATTATTGTGTATTGTGTTTTACCGTTGCTCCACTGGAGTACTTGCATCAGTGCTTATTGTTATTGGTACTTGAGTTTATCAGTGCCTCTTTTCTGGCTTATACAGTACCTTCAGTATCAGTATCAGCTTATTGTAGTCAGTATTCAGTATTCAGTATCAGTATGTGTGATGCACTTCCTATTGTTTGTTCAGCGTGATATGTGAGATCTGTATGTGGTATGTGATATGACATGATTGTTTGATTGAGGTGCATCATCCGATTTGATTGTGATTGGTATATGGCACTACTGAGCCTCAGCCTTAGGATACCCGACGGGGTTAACTTTGATTTAGTTTATGTGTTTGCCTCTGCAGAGTGTTCCGTCCTGGGACTCCGGACCCCGGGAACTAGAGACCCATGCGTACCCTGGCCCGGTCGCTGGTGTTCTCATTCTGACCGCTCTCGTAAGGGAGAAAATGGCCAATGTAGTAGCCACTTTGATTGTTATCTGTTTATGATTCTTACAGCATGCTTATTCATTTGCATAATTGTTACTATACGAACATGCTCACTATGGATTTGGCATTATGACTATTGCTCCGTATTAGACACAATTCGTGCTATCTTCTTGTTGGCTTATACTTTGCTAAGTCGTCGTACTTATGAGTTGTCTTTGTGTGTTGCAGGCTCAGATCCCTCTCCCGATCCTACGTCGGTCGACCCGACTTCAGGAGAGGCTCGCGAGGCCCCCTCCGGCCTAGAGGAGTGGACTTGATCCATCCTCCAGAGTACGGTTTGCATCATTTTGTTTTTTTCCCATTCATTTGAGTCTGAGTCTATTGAGGGGATTTTTGCCGTCACCTGTAACGTGGGCTTTGAGTGATATATGTATTTTGATTTTTGATTGTTGTAAGCCCGCTATATTGTCATACGTTCTTGTAAATTGTTCTTGTTATCAGTTCATGATCTTTTGTAATCCATTGTATCTTTTGGTATGTCGTTGTATGCCTTGATACGTACAGCTTCCGCGTGCAGATGTTTGCACGTGTGAATGATCCCTTGTGTGTGTATGCCTGGACGGGGTCTAGGTGTGCATGCACGGGAGTACGTGTGTCATTGGTTAGACTTTCTCTGACCCCCGGTCCCTGGGCTCGGGTTGTGACAGCTGTAGGGAGTCTCATGTATGCCATGGTTTGTACACGGCCAGACATTGCTCATGCTGTGAGTTTAGTGAGTAGATTTCTCGCAAACCCTGGAAAAGAGCATTGGGAAGCAGTGAAGTGGATCTTTAGGTATTTGAGAGGTACTTCCAAGGTGTGCTTATGTTTCGGAGGCTCAAAACCAGTCATGGAAGGTTATACTGATGCTGATTTTGCAGGCGATCTTGATCGTCGGTTGTCGACTTCTGGTTATTTGTTTACTTTCGTAGGGGGAGCTATTTCCTGGCAATCAAAGTTACAGAAGTGTACAGCACAGTCTACAACTGAAGCGGAATACATAGATGCTAATGAAGCAGGGAGAGAGATGCTTTGGTTGAAGAGATTCCTTCAAGAACTAGGTTTGAAGCAAGAAGAATATGTAGTTTACTGTGATAGTCAGAGTGCTATGGATTTCAGTGAGAATGCTACATATCATGGTCGCATGAAGCACGTTGATATCAAGTACCATTGGATTCGTGAGGTGATCGAGAAGAACTTCATGAAGCTGGAAAAGATTCATTCGGACAAGAATCCCTCGGATATGATGACCAAGGTTGTGTCTAACGGAAAGCTGGAGCTGTGTTCAGAGTTAGCCGGACTGAACTCCCATTAAGGGGTTCAGGGCATCTTCCCCATGGTCTGGAGGGGGAGATTGTTGGCCATGTGGGTCCAGACCATTAGTGGGTTCAGTATCTAGGGTGATTTCCCTAATGACATTAGGAATTTCCTGTTTTGTCAAACAGTAGTTTTCTAATGGGTTGGGACTTTCCTTTTTTCTTGAGATAGAGTTCTTGGGGGATAAGGATGTAATGGTTATATATATGATGTAATCTGTAACCCTGGACAGTCAGTCAGTCAGAGAGGCTGAGAGTGGCTGAGATTCCAAGGCTGTGGTTTCACAGATTAGAGGAAAACCTAGTGGAAATTGGTTTCCCGTGGACATAGGCATCTTTGTCGAACCACGTAAATCTTCTTATCTTCTTGTGTGGTGATTGGTTGATATTGGTTGCCTTTGCACACACGCGCTCAACACAGACATCACATCACATTAACAAAATCCCACCAGGCCTCTCCTGTTTGTACGCTTTCATTGAAAACGCGCAGAAATTTTAACGGGTCTGCGAATATGCTTGGAAATGGGATTAGTGGGCAGCGGCATTTCCTCTGAATAAAAAAATACATGTCCTCGTCGATTAAAGCAATCGGGATCCATGGAAGCCATAGAATTGAAGCAGCTGCTGTCAAGCAAATGTGTGATATAAATTTATTTTATCAGACATTTAACTATCTTTAGCCATTAATTAATTCATTCTTATTTATGCAGTCGACTTTGACCCAGCCATGAATGTGATTGTTAGGAATTATTTTGGTAATTTGGACGTGTTAAAATAGTGTAGTGAGATATAGTGAGGTGAAATCTAAAATGAATAAAAAATAGAGTATGAGGGGATTTAAATATATTGTGAGAATTTTTTATTTTGTGTGGTTTGATAAGAATTTTTTTTAATTTTAATGTGTGAAATAGATGATTATTTTATCATTTAATGGCTTAAGAATTTTAACTTTTTACTTTTTTTAATAAAAAAAGGGAGAGCTTTTGATATATCTTGTAAATATAATCCATACCCTTTCTACCTTATAATGTGTGTGAATTTTTGACCGGACACATCTTTTGGTTTGCTACGCTTTCGGCGTTCCCGCGTAGCATCATAAAGTAAATAAATAATCAAGACGTGTTACTTTCATCAGTCAAGAAACAACGAACAAATTTGCCGTTCTCTATTATCCCAGTCTAATGCACTATGCTTGGCAACAACTGGAAAGCATTTGCCTTTTTTTTTCATTCAAAAGTACCTTTTTCACTAAATTCAACTTCTTCCTTTTTTTTAAACTAGAAGCAATTTCTTACTATTTTACAGTCTGGTTCGAATGAGACTCGACTCATAAGATGTGTCGAGGATTGGAATTAGTAATCTCATTGGGATTTATCTAATTAATAGTCTAAATTTCTATATAAATATTCCCCTTATATGTAAGATTTCGTCAAATTTTACTCTAGTAAAAGTTTATTTCACTTTAAAATTATTTATTAAATATGCAATGAAGTATTAAAAAATCATCAATAAATAAAAATTACTAGTTTTTGTATTTTATCAATCAATCTTACTGTGAAATAAATTCTTATTGATGTGAAATTAGGCAGCGCATCCCATTTTAAAGGAGGAAATTTATTTTACATGGTTTATATTTGAGCCTTCTTGTGGGCCTGACGCTCCGAGCATCTGAGAGTACGGACTTGGTGCGCCCTTCGAATCTTCCATTGCTTTTCTAATAAGCAAGGGTCCTTCATACAGTAGCTGAGAATTATCAATTATGCGTTTTAAAATTGCTGGTTTAATGCAGAATTAGCAAATTTATTTGGGAGGACGGTAAAACTTTACAGTTTGCTGTTTCCTGTTTGCATCCACTCATTGAAAACTCCAAGTGCTGAAAAGGAAGAAGACTTCGGAACTTCTGGCGTATGCATTATATGGATATCGTTTTAATTAAATAAGAGAACTCCACCATGAGCCTCACACATAGGTAACTAGGAGTTCTAAGATGGATGTCATCCCCTCAAGTGACATGTCCTTGCATTTTATTTCTATAGGACTGTCTCTCGCTATTAGATTGAGCACATTTCTAATAATGGGATTAAGAAATTTAATTGGTAATATATAAATTATATTAATAATGATATTAATCATGTGCTTAATTTGAAGATTGTTTACACTCCCGTTAAAGTAAAATTTGAGAACATATCATATCACTTGAAGTAATGATATTCGCCAAATATATAAAATATCATTATTTGGGAGTTTTCAGTTTCTATTAATGTGTAATAATTATAATAGATCCAACAAGGGATATCCAAAGATGGAAGATAATATTGACAAAAAAGTTGAAAAATTGATTCACACTGACTGTCTTCGTTCATCCATATAATTGGTAGAGGGCTCCTACATTATGGAGGGTTAAGATGAAAGCTCTTGAAGGAGAAAATTCTTCAAATATATATAGATTTTGATCCAACAAAATAAAACGATGGCCAAGATAGCAAAAGGATTGAGGATTAAAATAACTAATAAAAACTTATATATCAAAGACCTCTATGTGAGTTAAACTTAGAGACACCTTGCGGCAGTACCGCGTTGTTTGGGATATATTAAAATTATTATTGAGTGAGGCCCATTCACTATTGAGTGAAAAAGGGTCGAAGGTGGGAATTAAAGCTAATGCAGCGGATTTCATGTTAAAAGCATACTCATCCGTCTACTCTCTGCTAGTCTTCGTTTCCATCCTTTACTTTTGATATGATTGATTTCTTCTTGTGAGAGATGAGGGTATGGCGAGAGTTGCAGTTGTATCTGCCGTACTTAGAGTGTTGGTGAGTAATAACCGAAGCACATCACATCAGATATTCCATGCGCCCCAAGAGTACTAAGATATACCAAAATCTAAATGGCAGATTTTAATGAAATAACATGAAAAGAGATATTACAAGTTTTGTAACAAGATGTCTCACTTATCAACGTGTAAAGATTGAACATAAAAGCCTCCTTGTTTGTATTAAAATAAGTAGAAATTAATTCTATATGAATTCAAGTTATATGAGCTTGTTAGAAAGATTAATAAAGAGGCGAGGCCAAGGGCGGATGTAGGGCATGTTGGGGTGCCCCGTTCTTTAATAGTGGACCCCCAAGGCACATTTCTTGGTTCAATGGGGTTTAATGAGAGAAACAACAGATGGAAGATATATGATTTGAGTTTCTAGGATAATCGCTAAGCATGCATTTCCCATCTTACCTTAGTTTGATTTTCATTAAATGGAGGATATCTGATGGTCATTTTCGAATAACGACATTGGAGTTGTGTTGATCAAATTCTTGGAGATTCCTATTGGTTTTTCATAAAGCCGTAGAAAACCTATATTTAGCAACTGTAAATGTATGATGATTTGGGCAAGTGAAAATCATCTTTTGTGAGGATTTTTTTTCTTGACATCCCACAATATGATTTTCTTGGACTCTTCGGCTTTTAATAGCTTTCTGTGAAATGATTTTAGCCTTAAGCCTAGCCGTGAGGTATGTATTATATTTATAGTATAAAGTTAAAGTTTATAAGTTTTGATTTAACATGGTTTCAAATTTACTAAAAAAAGAAAAAAGAAAAAAGAATGACAATATACTGATGGTGGATCTGAAATAGGCCTTATCACATATGCTAGCCGTATTCGTCACATGGTGCAGAAATATTTCTATATCCCTTTTCCTTGGGGACATAACACAAAACTATGTAACATTTCTTTTTAGATTACAATAATCATGCTCACGTGTAAATTAATATGAATCTCATGTCCTTCAATCACATATATCATGTTTTAGCTTTAAGAAAAAGTGAATTCCACTTTTTCTGATTGACCACAGTTATGTTATGTTTCTGCATGAGAATTCTAAAATTTTGACCACCTTAAAACTCTTAAATGACTTTTTGAATTCTTGAAACTTTAACTCCTTTGCTTTTTAATAGAATTTTTAAACGCTCAAGCACATGGAGCATTAAGAAATTTTACTATGTTGGATAGGAATTCTAGGAATTTTAGTAAAGAAACGGGTTAAGGCGTAATATCCCTTAATTTTATTTTGTAGATGGACTCTTATATAAAATCGATTCCAATATGGTTGGTTGGGATAAGGCTTTGATGATGATGATAATGATTATGATGACGACTTTTATAAAAAAAATATTTGGCTACAGTTGCAAATAAAATTACATTTATTTTAATGTATTTAAGATTTCTAATAAGTCAAATCCCACTGTTTTATCTGCTAAGAATCTGGACCCACTTTGTCCTTCGGTCGTTTTTTAATGGAGTGATAAAGTTGCTTTCGTGCAGCTTTTCAACATAAAAAAAAAAGCATCGATGTGCTTGAGTTTATGTTTTCTTGCTCCATGTTAAAACATACACATCCATCTACTTGGCTCAAATTTTCGTGTCATTTCCTTTCCTTTGGTTCCTTTCTCCCTGGGCATGGCACCGGAAGCAGTTCTCTCTGGCGTCTTCAACGAGTTGCTTAGCAAGTTGAGTTCCCCTATCCAAAATGAACTTGGGTTGTTCTGGGGTGTGGAAAAGGAGAGACAAAAGCTTGAGAGGACCCTTTCATCAATTAGAGACGTTCTTCAAGATGCAGAAATGCGAAAAGTGAAAGAGAAGGCAGTGAGAGGCTGGCTTGGAAAGCTTAAAGCTGCTGCCTATGACGCGGAAGATTTAGTCGATGAATTTGTAATTGAAGCTCGGCGAAGGGAGGTTGAGAATCAAGATGGCACGGGAAAAAAGGTACGCAACTTCTTCACGCCTTCCAACCCACTTGTATTTCGTTTGAAGATGGCACATAAGATGAAAGAGCTGATGGAACGACTTGATAACATTGACAAAGACAAGGAACGTTACCGATTGAGGGAGGGATGTGTACACACCCAGCCTTTTATCTCAAGCACAAGAAAAACTTTCTCCCTTGTGAATGAGTCGGAGGTTTTCGGGAGGGCCACTGAAAAAGAAAAGTTAATAGATTCATTAACCAACTCTGGGAATGAATCTGTCCTTTCTATCATTGCTGTTGTCGGTATGGGGGGATTGGGCAAGACCACACTGGCTCAATTGGTATATAATGATGAAAGTGTGGTGACTCATTTTGACTTGAGGAGGTGGGTCTATGTCTCTGAGAACTTTGATTTGGAAAAGGTTTTAAAAGAAATTTCAGGATCTGCAACTAATGGTAACGCTGTACAATTGAGCATAGAGCAATTACAGAAGAGTGTTCGAGAAAAACTGGGTGGGAAGAGATATTTACTTGTTCTGGATGATGTCTGGAATGATGTCCAGGATGAATTCTTTGAGAACTGGGATAGACTGAAAACATGTCTGACATGTGGCGCTATGGGAAGCAAAATATTAGTAACCACTCGCAATGATCAAGTTGCGCGAATTATGCACGCGCTTCAAATACATAACTTGGAGAAATTGTCGCCGGAGGATTCTTGGAGTTTGTTTGAGAAACTGGTAAATCCAGAGCAAAACCTACCACAAAAGCTGTTATCAATTGGAAAGGAAATGGTAGTGAAGTGTGATGGTCTCCCCCTGGCCGTGAAAACTTTGGGAGGTTTGATGTCTTCCAAAAAGACTGAAAGTGATCAGTGGGAAGCTGTGAAAAATAGTGACTTTTGGAAGCCACAAGATAAGGATGGAAGAATCTTACCTGTATTAAGAATTAGCTATGATCATTTGCCATCATCTTTGAAGAAATGCTTTGCATATTGTGCTTCAATTCCCAAAGGAAGTAGTTTTAGAAAACACGAACTAATCAAGCAGTGGATAGCACTAGGCTTCATTAATTCTAATGAAGAACATGAACTCCTGGAAGAAGATGGCGAACGTTATTTCAGTGAACTGTTGCAGAGGTCGTTGTTTCAGGCTTCTAAGGAAACTCATGACTTCTATGAACGAGATGAGTTCCCAAAGGAACTCAACGTAATGAAGCACTACAAGATGCATGATCTTATACATGAACTTCTCAGTTCTGTTGTAGGAAATGAATGCTTTACTGTGAAAGATCTTAAGGATGTTGTCCCTGAAGAAACTCTTCATTTTGCATTGCAGAATGATCAATGGGCCAGAGAACCGAAGAAATTGAATGCATTGAAGAAATGTAAGAAACTACGTTCAATATTTGTTTCAAGACATTTTGTTGACATTAATGTTTACACAAGTTTGAGATGCCTAAGGGTATTGGATTTAAGTGGGTCACGTATCCGCTACTTGCCAAATTCAATAGAGAAGTTGAAACATCTTAGGTACCTTAACGTCTCACACACTTCCATTTTAGAACTACCTGAGACCATATGCAACTTACATAGCCTACAGACACTGATGGTCAGCTATTGTGATATCCTGAAGTTGCCAAAGGAAATGAAGAGAATGACCAGCCTTAGACATATCGAATTTAAGGGTACAAGATTGTTGCTGCCTAAAGGGATCGGAGGATTAACTTGTCTCAAGACATTGTCTGGATTTACTATTTGTAAAGAGAGTGAAGCTGGAATAGAAGAGTTGAAAGGTTTAAATCAACTTCAGGGGGATTTTTACATTCAGGGACTTGAGAATGTAAGAAATGGTGAATGTGCTTATGAGGCAAACTTAATGGAAAAGCAACACCTTCGTTCTTTAAATTTAATTTGGTCTCATGTTGAAACAGTAGATTACACAGAAGGAAATGCAGAGGAAGTGATTGACTGCCTCAAACCCCACTTAAAACTGGAGAAGCTAGTTGTTAAAAACTACATGGGTATGAGATTTCCAAGGTGGATGATGACACTTACAAATCTAGTTGGTATAAAACTGCAGTGTTGCAATAGATGTGAACACCTGCCGCCTCTTGGGCAGCTCTCTCTCCTTGAATCACTTGAGATAGTGCAAATGAGTGCTGTAAAATACATTGTTGAGTTTGATGGGAGCGACAACCACAGAGATATATTCCCATCACTAAGGCACCTTGTCCTCTCTAAAATGCCTAATCTGGAGAGATGGTCATGTCAACGAGAGGATGGTAATGCTGATGATGGAGGAAGAGAAAGAGATGAGCAAGTGACCTTATGTCAGCTTCGTTGTCTTAAAATCTACGATTGCCCAAATTTGACTCATCTGCCACAACTTCATCTTCTTTCAGCCCTTGAACGTCTCGAGATGAAAAGAGTAGGTTGTCGAAGGATAGATGTACCCATATCCAAGTCACTGAAAGTAGTGGAGCTAAAAAATATGCCTAATTTGGTGAGATGGTCAGCACAAGAATTAGATGATGATGAGAAGAACGTGATCCATCCTTCCCTTAAATTGGAAGTTGAAGAATGCCCTCAGATGGTGTGCTTGCCCCGTCTCATTCCTTCACTTGAAGTATTAAAAATATCTGACAGCAATGAAATGCTGTTAGGGTCATTGGCCCACTACACTTCACTTGCCAAGCTCTTCATTAAAGGGTTTCCAGATGTCATGTATTTGCCAGAAGAATTAGGGCCAAACCATGCTAGGCTTGGCACCTTGAAAATTGGCGATTGCCCAAAATTAATGTCTTTATCATATCAGTTGAAAAATCTCCCTGCGCTCGAAGAAGTGATCATTCTTCGGTGTCATGAATTGGTGCTATCATTGCCGAATGTGCAGGAGCAGCAGCAGTGTCGTGGGCTACCGTCTCTCAAGACGTTAAAGATATTTAGCTCGTGTGCAAATCAAACCTCATTTCTAGAAGAAGGGACAATGTCTCTGGAGAACTTGGATATCGACTCCTGGGAAAATTTGGAATCCTTGTCTTCTGAAGGTTTGCAAAACCTCACCGACCTTACCATTCGTGGTTGTCCAAAGTTGTGGTCATCTCCAGAGTGGCTAAGGAATTTCACATCACTTGAGCATATGTATGGTTTATGGAGTTGGCCAAATCCGTTGGAAAATCTAAAATCTCTCAGGTCTTTGTCAATTCACTCATGTCCTGATGTGACGAGTTTCCAGGAGTTGATCGGAAATCTCTTGCTTTTGGAAATGCTGACCATTTATGGCTGCTCAGCTTTAACAACTTTACCAGAGTCCATGGGAAACCTCAAGTCACTCACTCGATTAAACATTTTGAATTGCTCAGGCATGCGCTCAGTTCCAGAGTCTGTGGGAAACCTCAAGTCACTCACTCGTTTATCTATTCATGACTGCCCTAGCTTGAGCTCAATACCAGAGTCCATTGGAAATCTCACGTCACTCGATGATTTATCAATTTTACATTGCCTTAGCATGAGCTCAATACCAGAGTCCATCGGAAACCTCACGTCACTCACTGGGTTATGGATTGTAAATTGCTCTAATATGAGGTCAATACCAAAGTCAGTGGGAAACCTCACTTCACTTAAATGGTTATCAATCCCTGGTTGCACAAGAATAACGACTTTACCAAAGGAGCTGCAACGCCTCACAAATCTCATACGCCTGAACATAGATGAATGCCCTGATTTGCAGAGACGACTATCCAAGAACTGGAAGGACTGGATTAAGGCAGCGCATGAGCGAGGCCTCTCCATTAAACCATCTTTACTTTCACGGGAAGACGAGCATCCAAGTCTAATGCGATCACTGAAGATAGGATGCAGTAATTTTAATAAGAAGCTCCTTTTACCCTCTCGTTCCTCCACTTCTCCTTCTTGATAATGGATCATGATCAAATCACATCCCAATGAGCAAAACCAGGCAAGTGGATCTTCTCCTTCTTCTTCATCATTAACAAATTTCATTTCATAGATTTTCTATGTTTTTTTTTTCAAATCCATTCGTTTGGAATGTGGTAAGGTGTGCGGTTTATTTGTTTATTTTTATTACAAAAGAAGAAAGGACTATGATAATCATCAGTTCTTTTAACCCACTTGATAGGAAAGAGGCTGATTTGCTTGATTTCCCTTACGAAAACAAAGGTAAAAAAATCAAAAAGGATTGCTGGATTTCTCTAGATTAGTTTAGATATTTTTAAATATACTTTAGTATCATCTGAGATTTATCAATTAGGATTTTCAGTCGTCGAGTCCTTTTTAGTTTGTTGCTCTTTATGCAATTATATGACGATGTCTTAAACCAAATCATCCATTTAAAATGTACTAAGGATATTTATTATTACAAGAAACGATAACCAAAAAAAAAAAAAAAAGGCATACTCTTGGTGCAATGGACTAGCAGCCTAACAACAACTGCTACACCTTTTCTATAATTGTTGTTGGTCTGGATTTAATGACTAGGATCAATTATAATTAAATAAACAAACAATATTGGTCTTGACCAATTATCATGTAGGTATCAGTTTGGTTTTTATGCGCTTCAACTCTCTTTGATCAAATGTTCTTTGATTATTCTTCCATTGAAAATTTAAGTTCGCTTACTATTCTTTTCTTCAGGTGAATTGTGGCAGTTGAAGTTTAATATAGGGTCAACAAGTATTTTCAGCTTCACCCTGCGAACATATATATATATATATATTTTAATTTTTCCTCCTTTTATCTGCTCTTTGTATTGTTATTCCTTATTTTAGAAGTACAGCTTTGTGTTCTTCTATCTGATAATGGCTTTCCATTTTGATGGATCTTGACCGAGTTAACCTCACCCACCCAGATCATGAGCCGAGTCATTGGCACAACTGAAACATGTTGAAGACTTGGCTTCAGTCACTTAGGTGGTGCAGACAGAGTCACAGGTCTTGCTGAGTGTTGAAATATCTTATAAGAACAAAAATGATATTTTGAATTTCATCGTGGAATGTTTTTCTTGATTGGTCCTTTGTGCTCTTTCCATTTTTATTTTGTTATGTCATATTTTCTCAGCCTACTTTACTTCACCCATCAAGATAATGAGTTGAGCCAATGACATGGGTTGAGGTATTGGTATGAGATCTCATATCAGTTGGGGAAAGATGGATACATACCGACCATATGGCAACATGCATTGGCGTCGGCCCTGTATCAATGCTATTCTAGGTAAAATTTTAAAACCCAAAGAAATCTTTGAAAATCCAAAAAGAGTAGAAAATCTTACATTTTGTATTTTCTAGATATTATCTGCTTCATTTTGTGTGTCCTAAAACTAATATAATATGCTACATGTTGTTTCCAATAGAACATATTTGTGTAAATTTCAATGTGTACTTGTAAACTTTTTTGTTTAATACTTTTTCAAGCATATTTAGCGATAATTTTCTTATCTATGGTAATCTGTATTGCCTTGTAATTGAGTGTTTTTTACTGCAAGTGCATATATAATCGTAACCATGCATCGCTATCTTATTTTTGCAATCATACTTGGCAAGGATGATGGAAAAAGCAGGAGGTTTGCATTAATTTTTGCTATACCAAGGAAGAAACAAATCTCCGTCTGTTTTTCACTCGTTTTTTCACAGCCAACATGTGGTTGTGGCTTCTTAGAGGCACAATATTAGCTTTAGCCTGCCTGACTTCCCCTCTAAGGTGTGGCTGAGAAGACTGGCAACATATGGGCTGTGATGATTTTTTTCCACACAATTGACCTCATTGGGGCTATTAGAAACGCCTACCACTTAACAAGGCTAATGCCTTTTTTAATTGTAGGCGAATGGGCTTTCGGGCAGTGTTTAGGAGTTGTCAAGTATCTTTCCCTTCTTTTTGGTCAATAGGGCTTGTAAACTTCTCTGCGTTCAGTCTATTAGGGGCTTTGGCCCATGTATTCTTTCTTTCTTTCAATATAACTCCAAAAAAAAAAAAAAAAAAAAAGAGAGGGGATGGGGGCAGTGTAAACTTTTTTCACAACTGCTACATGAGGAAATCAAAATTTTATGAGTGTTTGTTCCACGGTGATCATGGGTGGACCACTCACGGTTTGTTGTGTCACGGTGGGGCTGCCTTGCCTTGGATGGGGCAGGTTGCCCCTCGGTGACATGGCGGACCATGAGTGGTCCACCTACAAGGGCAAGCACTCAGACGATCCATACTCCACATGAGATCATGTAGCTGGCTTAGTATTGGTTGGACAAGGCATTGATGATGATTTGATGATAGTTTTTGTGCATGCTCATACCCATAGGAAGTAGATCTAGGCTGGTAGATAAAGTACTCACTCACTTTTAAAACTTGTAGGCTTGAGCAATCGTTCAACCAATTCTCATGTTTTGAATCCATAAGCTAGTTTATTGGCCAAAAAAAAAAAAAAGAGCTAGAAATGTAGAATTTTCTTGCTACCTTATCTTAATGTGTAGGGATTAGGAAATTATTGAACCCTTTTTTATCTATAAATGTAGACAAATTACCAAGATTACTCATGATCCAATAAGGATCAATCTAAACTTAACAAAAAGGCAAAAAAAAAAAAAAAGGTGAATGCATCTTTCAAAAAAAGTATGCTTGTGATCTTGTATCAGCCGATAAAATGGCTGGTGCATATATGCAATAAATATATCGTGCAGATTTCACGATTTGGCTGGTAAATATTTAATATGTAATGGCTGCTTTGAGGGCTTTTTTTTTTCTTTTTGGGTAAGAGACTTGTATAGATTGTGCACCATTTTTTAACTCATGGTTATCAGCACTACCGTGACATGTTAAAGACTCGGTAGAGTAATTATGGTAGGTTGACATAGATTGAAGAATCCTGCTTATATATATTTATAGCTTTAAATGAAATATTACTTGACTCTCCAATCGTTGCTTGGTCTCTAATAGGCTAGATTTAAGTTCTTTCTAAATTTAGGAAAATGATTCTCTTTGTAGTTGTAGAAGGGTTTTTTTTTTTTTATTCTAGCTAGGGGGCCAGGTCCATGAGAGACTTACACATGTGAGGTAATAGGAACTCGCACATGCAAGAGGCAGTCAACACACACCTGAGGCAATGGGACCTCACACATGCAAGGACGACCGACTCGCACATAAATGGTAATTAATAGGAACTTGCACATACAACGCATCTTGCCACTGGTGCAAGACATCGTTCTCTTCAGGTGTAGATTGTTGGAGTCTGCTAAAGAATTATAGGGATCTTAACAATTTCTCTTTGATATGAGACATTTGAACTTCTTAAGTGGTATTGTTTGAGTTTGTGGTTATGTTTCCTAGGTTGGTTATTTTGACTTTGGTTAAACTACTTTCGACTACTGTGGTGGTATGTATTGTATGGTTCTTGATTGTGATCTATGCTTTATTGTAGTTTGGTTGTTTGAAACTTGTTGAATTTTCTATTTTGACATTTCATATATCAAAAAATATATATTAAACAAAAATGTAGTTCTCATGGCTTGAGGATGCTTGAGTGCGGCCCATGTTTTAGTTATGGAGAGCGCCAATAAGATGAATACAATTGTTGACTAATCATATCTTAAAAATCCCCCATGGGCAACTTTTATTTCTGGTGATCAAATTTATAGTCATTGGTCTTTTAGTTAGACTACTCAGTTTTAGAATCCAAATCTATCTAGCTTTTCCCTAAACCAACAAAAAGCTCATTCCAAATCAGTAGTAGGAGATTTTAGTATGTTCTTTTTATTAAGTAGTTAGTACAACGCCTGGGCCTCTTGGATGTATTGGGTAGCAACTTAAGATGATATCAAAGTTAACACATCCTGCACAGTGCAAAAAAAACCGTAAGCTGCATCTTGTACAACAATGTACTTCAACTCCAGATGGTGCCCCCAACACATCTTGCATAGTGCAAAACAGACCCTAAGCTGCCTCTTGTAGAGTACTTCAACTCCATATGGTTTCCCCCCACCTGCCCCGCCCTCCCGAAAAAAAGAAGAGGGTGTTTCACAATTAGTTTCTTGCATCTTTAATGCCAACAGTTATTTAGCTGCTTTTATTTTCTCAATCACTGTTATCATGGTCTGTCCTATTCGTTAAAGGTCAAATTGTCAGAAATAAAACCTTGACTTCTGCTGAGATAGCGTTGTTGTCTTCCGTGTGACAACTAACAACACATCCAAACCGATGTGATGATGCATCCACAGTGCTCACTGAATTGTGCACTCTAGTTAAGTTTATCTCCAAAGAAGGTTGTACATTGGTTTTTTTTTTTTAATGATTGATCAATTGATTTAGTGTCTAGGCTTAGGTGTTGTACTCTCACTCTCTTGGTCGTGTCACTAAATAGCTCCTCACTAGACACTATTACACTCTTCCCATGCTTCAAAAGCCTTTTTATATGGATAGATGGTCATTATTTGTTACATCACCTGTTTTGTTTGTACATTCTGTACTTTGTTGAAGGGCTATCTTTGGTTATATTCTTTTGGGTTTGTTTCTCACAAGCGTTTTTTATTCCTCTTTCTCTAATTCCATTACCAATCAAGAAAACAAATTCTATAGAGATTGATTTGTGTTTTTTTTTTTGGGGAATGATAGTTGTATAGCAATTGATTGTAATAAAATGGATGATCTGCTAGTGCAGCAACTATGATAGGAAGTACATCGTTAAAGACTTATGGTCCTCTCACTTCCTATTCTATTTATGGTTTTATTCTTGGTTAATTTGATTAGGTTGACATTTATTGCTAAGGTCAATGGACAAATCAAATTGATTTTCTCTCTTGATGGGAGGAGAGATTACAAAATTTTTGGTATATAAGATAGATCATCGGATAACTCTCTTGCTTACATAGGATTATCTCTATCCATCATTTACCTCACAGAAGAATTGATAAAAGACAAGACAGTTCTGAGTCCCTGTAAAGACCAATTTTTTGTTGCGTTGAATGCTTAAGATGGTGCACTCAGGTAATATTTATTCATTGAACAATTTTGATTTTTTCTTTTGCAGTTTTATTATATTAATTCCAAAGATTGTGGGTGGTAGCAAAACCCAAAAATATGCTAACATGATCATAATCTTCTCCACATTTAATGAATCTTTTTAATTTTTGTTTTGCTTAACATTCTTTTCTTTACGGGTGAATTGTGGAATTTGAACAAAAAAAATTTATAAGTATTTTGAGCCTCACTTTATGAACATTTTTTATTCTCTTGCTAGAATTTTTTTTACTAAAAGACAAAAAATGAATTCATAAGAGCACTACTCTCTTGGTTTTTTAGTTTTGATTTTTATAGTATCGACTTTGTGCGATCTTACGTGATCATAGTTTTCCAATTTGATGATTCTTGCCCAAGTTGACTTCATTTATCAAGATGATGATGAGCTGAGCACAATTGGAACATGTTAGACTAGCCGAGTCATTTTGGTGAAACCAACCGAGTGGCTTGACCAAGTCACAAGAATTCCATTTTGTCTATATGGTTATATTTTAAGTATAAAATAAAGAATACTTTATTCCTCATTCTTTGCCTTTGTCTATAGTTGGCAAGCTATAAGTTTGGGTTCCTTCTAAAATTTAAGAGCACTGATGATTCTTCTTTTTGCAGGTGTAGATTGTTGGATTCTGATAAAGAACAGTAGGGTATTATTGGTAATTTCAATTTCCTTCATGGTGCTCTCTTCGTTTCATGGTGTTCTCTTCACCAACATTCTATCATTGGGTTCTTTCTTTGTCTAAGCAAGTGTCGCTTCTGGGAGTAGTAGTCTTTATATCCCTTGGTGAGGGTCCCGTCCCACCTTGGGTGGGTACCCAAGTTCTTAAAAAAAAAAAAAAAAAAAACTCTATGGTGTTTGCTTGAACCTATGGTTGTGTTTTCTAGTGGTTTTCTTTGGCTTTGGTTGAACTATGACTGTTGTATTTATTTGTCTGGATCTTGGTTGTGATCTGTGTGTTCTTATTCTGAAAGGAAAAAAAAAAAAAAAAAACCTTCCATGCTGTTGTTTGAACTTAAATATTTTCTGACTGTTGTTCTTTGGCTTTGGTTGAGCTATGATTGTTGTGGTGTTTACCAAGTGGATCTTGGATGTGATCTTTATGTTGTTCTCATTGTCTTGTTTGAAACTTGTAGAATTTTCTATTTTTACCTTTCATATTTGAAGAAATTATATTAACCAATGTTGTAGTCCTCATGACTTTGAGTATCTTCAAGTGAGGCCCATGATGTAGTCATGGAGAGTGCTAACGAGATAAGATATTTGTGAAAAATTCACATCATAAGAAATCCTGCTTTGGGTCCCCTTAGCGATGTGTTGGTATTCCAATGATCAGATCATTCTAATTGGTCTTTAAGTTAGCTCTCAAAAAAGAAGCTCTTCTTTTGCACAGATGGTTTTTCCCTGCCTTGTTTTGAGAGAAGTTGATCTATCCTTGCTTTCCAGAAACAAAAAGCCTTCCCACATTTTTGGAAGTGGGGTATGTTATACATTCTTAAATGTTCTCATGTCAAGCACGTATCTAATTCAAATGTGGGGTTGTCTTCAATAAAGAAATGCAGCTAGGTACCTGATGGCTTTTAATTTTTCTCAATTATTTCATAACACCTTGTTATAAAACAGCTTGTGATAATGATGAGATAATTCTTTTTTCCTCATTGTTGTTGATGTTGTTTTTGCTGAGTTGCATAATTGCATAGAAAAGAATAGAGAAGACACAGTTAGCTACTTGATTTTGTTCTTGATGTTGATGATGAAGAAAAGTATCATGATGTTCGGTCTCTCAATGTTGTTGATATTGCGCTGTCTCCCTTATGAGGATGCTGTTGATATTGCAGCGGATATTGTTGACTTGTAGATTTGATCATTTATCCATTGTGATAACTGCATTGTATCATCTACAACTCTACTTACCGAATGTTATGTTAATGAATGCCACTAAACATGGTTTTTTTTCTTTTAATTTTGTCATTTTAAAATCATATCCGAATATACATGGCTCATCAGCAAACCCCATTAGTTAGAAATCCAGACCTGTTGGCCTAGGGGCATTTGGATGCGCACAGAATCCTTCAACATTGAGCTTGAATAAGTAAAGCCAGGTTTTAATCTCCCAGACATTGGACTTGGAAATGTGGGGCCATGCTTGAATCATGATCTTGTAGAAAAGTGGATAGCTAAGATTTTAACAAGTTGAGAATCTTAATCTAATGGGGATGCACTAAATCAATTGCCTGGATCAAGAAAGCATCATGCTCACATATACAGCATACAAAGGCTAAAGTTTACAACGGTATACCTTGGGCGCTATTTGGATCTTTTGAACTCATTTGCTCTTTGCACTGTTTGCTGCATTAGCGTGGTTTTGAAAAATGCTAAAAACGCAAAAAAAAAAAAAAGTACAAAAAAAAGTGAGAAGTCCTGTCTTTAGTTTTTAGGTAGTATCTGCCCCAGTTTGGGAGCATTGCACTCCTTGCACTGCAAAATGATGTTGTTTTAACCAGCAGTACATTTTGTATAATCTTCAACTACCTTAGAGTTTTTCATTTTCTTGTTTTATGAGCAAAATCTACTGTAACTTGTAAGACATATTCTTTGAGATGGTCCCACACAACCACAAAAGGGCCTTACTTGTTTCAATAGATTAAAAAATTTTCAGTCTTTTTTACTATAAAGAGTTGGTTTTACTTAAATCAAGTTTCCTGACAAAACTAAGACACATGGCAAAAAAATATTTTATTTTGGTAAAGTAAAAGAAATTTTTTTTCAAGAAAAAAGAAAAGAAAGAAAGTAAAGCAAGAAAGAAAGATGATATTTGCTGCTATTCCACCGAGATAGGGGAAGGCTTAGTGGGGTGGGACTCAAACCCTTTAATGTCAAAGCCTCGTTGAGTAGTCTCGCTGGAAATCATGTATCACACCATTCTCTCTGGGCATGTTTGGTAAATAGAAATGTATCCTCCATCTCCTCGAACCAATCTCTCTACCGGCAGGGTTTCAAATGAGAGTTCTAAGTTTGGTATCAAGAGAGGATTTCTACCATTTGTAGAATGTAAGATCCAGTGGTTATAAATCTTTTCTAATTTATTAAAATTCATGAAAATTCAAGATCTTAGCTTTCACCTCAAAGCCTTCTTTGTCCATGTCCATCTAGAGAATTTGAATGGTTCGGATCGTTCAAAAGGGGACCACAAGAGTAAAAAATTAATATTTTAGAATTTGATTTTTTTTTTTGCAAATATCTCAAAATTTAGTAAGGATCAATGGCTAAAATTTGATCAGGGCCATGCTTGACCTTCTGGAACTAATTCACAGCTCAAATCATTATTTTTGGGCCCCATATAAACCAGAAAACTAAAAAAATTACGTTTTTGTACTATCTAATATCAATGATCAGAACTTGTTGGCCAAATTATCATTATCCATGATGAATCAGGCTGTAAAATTTGGACCCATATCTCTTTTAGGCCTTCTAAAGAGACTGGATGGCTTGGTTGTTACAAATGGAGCCCACAATTCACAATCCAATAGTCCAGGCATTTTTACAAATATCTCAAAATCTATGAGGAAGAAATGACTCAGATTTGATCATGCTGCCCTTTTAGAGCCTTTAAATATGATTAGCGGTTCGGATCTTGATTGTGGGATCCAAAAGATAGGTTTCCAAAGTAAAAAAACAAATAACCCCTAACTTACCGTCCGTTTGACTATAGCTCCACCTTTCTTCACTCTCGTAGATTTATGAAATCCAACAAGGGGAGGTCCGATCGCATGAATATTTACATTCACTTATCTTCAACGTCATTCCTCTCAAGATTCAAGCCCGAGCAAAAGTGGAAAATCCACACATGTGCATAAAAGCGAGAGGATCCCTTAGTGGCACATAACACTACCAAACATGCGCTTATAGTATAACACCAAACCTAGGCCTGTCAATTTGGCCTTGAGACAAGGGGCCCAACCCAACTCTTTTTTCTTAAGCCCTTAAAATAAGGGCCTGCATTACCAACTAATATATAAGCATAGTTTTAAAATATCATCTTCAAATAGGAGTTGGTCCCATCACATATGAGCATATTTTTAAAATATGATGTGCACAATCTCATGGCATAATCAACTCCTATTCGAGTAAAATTTGAAAAAATCTATGAAAGAGGGGTTTTTTTTATTCTGAGCAACATGGATATAAAATTGATGGGTATCAGTGGTGCAATATCAACTATCCATGCCTACCACAAGCATCAAGGGCCATTAAATAATCACAAATAACCAATCAGCATATTTTTATTAAATTAACTATGGGTGGATTGATTTACACATGATCAATATGATATATACTCTACTTCTGACTAGAGTGAGATACACCTCTTAGTCATAAAAAGGAGTAAATTTTTTTTATAAATATTGAAATAATTTTCAAATCTATGTATATATTCTTCAAATATTACTCAAAACCTCTTTGAAAATGAATAAATATTTTTTAAAGTATAAGTAGAAGAATCAATAAATACAAAAGTAATATTAATTCCCTTTATAAATTTTTTTGGGCTCCACCATTGTTTATTAACTATTGCTTGCTTCCTGGAAGAAAGTCCCGGCTTCGCCCGCTGTTCATCAACTCCAGTTGTTTTCTTAATGATTCCTTTGCAAATCAGGTTAAACAAGTTACCACTTGGTTGAGTCACAATCTTGATAATAACGTTAACTAATATAATACCGTAAACTAATAAAAAATAACAGTTTTATTTTGAGGCCCTGAACCTAGAATTTAGATCAGTAATTGCCTGAGGGTGAGGTGCGGCAAAATATTAGAGGATCCAGACTACCTAGCCTAATGTCAGGGGTGGGACCATGCTGACATGGCATTGTGGGATTCGCCCGCTCATGGGAACCGTCTAGCACTTGCGATAGGGGATCCGGCAGACTTTTGTTTTTAGCGCGCCTCTTTTTTTCGTAAATTCACTTTTGAAGCATTTCCAATTTTGAGGAATTAGCTCTTTTCATCCAAAATGTAAGGATGCTATATTTTTTCCTAAATGCTCTAACATTTTAAGTCTATATAAAATTTAAATATTTAGAGAAATAGAAGGTTAAAATAGAGATGCAAAACATGAGATAAGTCATTCATTTATGATCTATCTATTCTACATTTCTACTCTGCTCCTCAGCCATTTGATCCATTTTGATTTCTTTTCCTCTGGTCTTCTCTCTTCTTCCTGTGAGAGGAGAGGGCATGGCAGCAGAAGTTGTTGCCTCCGGCGTTGTGAGAGGGGTTGTGAGCAACTTGAGCTCCCCTGTTCTAAATGAATTTTGGTTGCTGTGGGGTGTTCAAAAGGAGAAAGACAAGCTCCAGAGCTATCTTTCTGCAATTGGAGCCGTGCTTCAAGATGCCGAAAGGCGACAAGGGAAGGAGATGGCTGTCAAAGATTGGCTCCGAAAGCTGAAAGCTGCTGCCTACGATGCGGAGGATCTAGTTGATGAGTTCAGAATCGAAGCTCTGCGGAGGAAGGTTGAGAATCAAGCTGGCGTGCTAGGAAAGGTACCCAACTTATTCTATCCACTGGTCTTTCGTTTCAAGATGGCACATAAGATTCAAAAGCTGAGAGAAAAGTTCGATGGCATTGCCAAAGAGAGGGATTATTTCCATTTCAGAGTGGCGGGAGCTGTAGAAAGCCAGCCTCCTCCAACGTCAAGCTTACGGGAAACGCACTCGAATGCGCCTGAGTGGGGTGTTTATGGGAGAGACAATGACATCCAACATTTGATAAATTTGTTAATCAGATCAGGAAGGGAAGAGGACCTCTCAGTCATTCCCATAGTGGGTATGGGGGGAGTGGGAAAGACCACGCTTGCTCAATTGGTATATAACAATAAAACAGTGGAGGCTCATTTTGACTTGAGGATGTGGGTATATGTCTCTCAGAATTTTCATGTGGGAAACCTTCTGAAACAGATTCTACAGGCTGCAATTAAGGGTCCTACTGACCAACTGAGCATGGATCTATTACAGGCTCGTCTTAGAGAAACACTAAGAGGGAATAGATATTTACTTGTTTTAGATGATGTCTGGAATGATAACCCTAATGAATGGAACAGGTTAAAAGCATGTTTGATATGTGGTGCTAAGGGAAGCAAAATATTAGTAACCTCTCGAGATGAGACGGTTGGAAACATCATGCAGAGTGCTCCTGGAACTCGATTGGGTACATTATCTGAAAAGGATTCTTGGACTTTGTTCAAGAATTTGGCAAACCCACGTACAAATGTCGAACCAATTGGAAAGGAAATGGTAAGGAAGTGCGATGGTCTCCCTCTGGCAGTTGTAACTTTGGGATGCTTGATGTCCTCTAAAACAACTGAAGGTGAGTGGCAGGATGTGAGAAATAGTGAACTCTGGCAGCCACGAGATAATGATGGAGGTATTTTACCTGTATTAAGACGGAGCTATGATCATTTGCAATCATCTTTAGAGCAATGCTTTGCATATTGTGCTGTAATTCCCAAAGGGTGTCTAATTAATAAAGATAAACTAATCAAGCAATGGATAGCCCAAGGCCTCATTCATTCTGCTGATGAAGAAAATGAACTCCTAGAAGAAAAAGGGGAAAGCTATTTCAATGAATTGTTGCGGAGGTCATTGTTTCAGGCTAAGATGAAAACTATGGACATCAATGTAGTGAAGTACAAGATGCATGACCTTGTACATGATCTTCTCAGATCTGTTGTAGAAAAAGAATGCTTTATTGTGAAATCTTCCATGAATGTTATTCCCCAAGAAACTCGTCATTTAGTATTGTGGGATGATGAATGGGCAAAAGAAACAGAGAATTTGGAGGCACTAAAGAAATGCAAGAAATTACGTTCAATGTTTCTTCCATCTTGTTTTGTTGATATTAATGTCTGCATTCATCTAAGGTGCCTAAGGGTATTGGATTTAAGTGACACGGAGATTGACTACTTGCCAAATTCGATAGACAGTTTGAAACATCTCAGGTACCTTGACGTCTCAACTACATTGACTGAAGAGTTACTGAAGAGTTACCTGAGACCTTATGCAACTTACACAACTTGCAAACATTGATACTTATCAGTACTCCCCTCAATAAGTTGCCAAAGAATATTAACAGAATGATTAACCTTAGACATATTATATGTGATGATGATAAAAGCATATCCTTACCAAAAGGATTTGGAGAATGCACTTCTCTTAGGACGCTGCCTAAATTTGTTGTTAGTAAAGGGAGTGGAGCTGGAATAGAAGAGTTGAAAGCTTTAAATCAGCTCTGGGGGGACATTCGTATTGAAGGACTTGATAACATAAGAAATGTTGGATATGCTCATGAAGCAAATTTAAAGGCAAAGCAACACCTCTATTCTTTGGAATTATCCTGGTCTGATGTTGGAACAGTAGCTCCTATAAATGGAAATGCAGAGGAAGTGATTGAGAACCTTGAACCTCACTCAAATCTAAAAGTGCTGGTAGTTAAGAACTACATGGGTCTGACTTTTCCAACTTGGGTGATGATGCTTACAAATCTAGTTGATATAGAACTGTTCCATTGCAATGTATGTGAACGCCTGCCGCCCCTTGGGCGGCTACGTTTTCTTAAATCACTTAAAATAGGGAAAATGAGTGCTGTGAAATACATTGTTGAGGTTGATGGCAGTCACAACTACAAAGATATGTTCCCGTCATTAAAACTCCTTGGGCTCTCTGGTATGCCTAATTTGGAGGGATGGTCATCTCAACAAAAGGATGGTGTTGATCATGAAAGGGGTAAGCAAGTGATATTCCAAGGCCTCCGCACTTTGAGAATCAATAACGTTCCAAAACTAAAACGATTACCATGGCTTCATCTTCCTCCAAGTCTCGAAAGTCTCATTTTAAGAAGAGTGGGTTGTGATATGATAGAGATACCCACATCCCAGTCACTAATAGCTCTCCAAATCTTCAGAATGCCTAATTTGGAAAGATGGTCACGACAAGAAGCGGATGATGATGAAGATGACTATGTGATATTCCCTTCCCTTCGTTCTTTGAGTTTCATCGATTGCCCAAAACTGATTTGTCTGCCTCTGCTTCTTCTTCCAGATCTAAAATATTTACATATGGAAAAAGTGGGTTGTGACCATATAGAGTTTTCCATATCCCAGTCATTGAGGAAAGCCAAATTCACCAACATGCCTAATTTGGAGAGATGGTCATCACATGAAGTAAAAGGTAACGATGAAGGGCAAGTTATCTTCTCTCACCTCAAATTGGAAGTCAAAGAATGCCCTAGGATGGTTTGCTTGCCCCATCTTCTTCCATCACTTCAAACATTAAGTATTTCAGTAAGCAGTGAAATGTTATTGGGCTCAGTGGCGACCTACCCTTCACTTGCCAAGCTGTCTATTGCAGGGTTTCCAGAAGTAAAGTATTTTCCAAAAGAATTTGGGCCAAACCATACCAGCCTACACACTTTGGAAATTAGTGATTGCCCAAAATTAATGTCTCTATCATATCAGTTGGAGAATCTCCTTGCTCTAAAAGAACTAAAAGTTGAAGGGTGTAGTGATCTGGTGTTATCATTGCCAAATGGATTGCAGCAGCGACAACGACAACAATCATGTCCTCCTCTAAACTCTCTCGAGGGATTGTACGTAACAAACTCGTGTGAAAACCAAACCTCACTTCTAGGAGATGGGATTTTCTTGCCCTCTCTTAGGAACTTGACTATCAGATCCTGTGGGAATTTGGAGGCCTTATCGGTTGATATGTTGCAAAATCTCACCTTCCTTGAAATTATAGATTCTCCACATATGTGGTCTTCTCTAATTACATTGGAAAATCTAAACTCACTTAAGAATTTGAGGATCTCAGGGTGTCCGGGAACGGATATGATGAATTTCCTTGAGTCTGTGAAAAATCTCACATCACTTACTGATTTAGTGATTAAAGATTGCCCTGGTATGACGTCTTTGCCGGAGTCGATGAAAAATCTCACATCCCTCACTGATTTAAGGATTATAAATTGCCCAGGTATGAGGTCTTTGCCAGAATCTGTGGGAGACCTCACACTGCTCAGACATTTATTCATTGAAAATTGCCCTGACATGATGACTGTGCCAGAGGGGCTGCAACGCCTCAGAAATATCAACGATTTGTGCATATACAAATGCCCTATTTTGGAAAGAAGACTTCGATACTACAAGGGCGAGGATTGGCATAAGGTAGCACATATTCCATGCATCATCTTTGAAGGGGAGGATAGCAGTGATGAGCATCCAAGTCTATTATCGCAATTGTTGAAGAAGATAGGATGCAGCAATTAAATTCAATAACAAGATCCTTCTGCCCTTCTGCTGCTCATCTTCTCCATCTTCGTCTTCATCTCTTACTTTATGGTCATAGATCATCATCGTCAAATCACATCCCCATGAGGGGAATCAGGTAATTTCATCCCTAACTGTTTCTTATTTATTTTTAATCCTTTATTAATACATTGGAGAGTAGAGTGCTATTTGCCATACATCAGATATGGGCCTAAATGAAGACATTGGATGGCTGGTGACTGATGGTGCTACTTGCAAGAGAGGCATACTCATTACTCAACCTCCCTCTTGTGTTCTCATGAGCGAACCCCTACATCTTGTCATGCTTAATTACTTCAACTTCTATGTCTGTATTTCATGCAGATTGTCATTTTTTGTCCCCTTACACTAATATAAGATGTTTTCAACCGGTCATGTTTGTGTAAATTTAACACGTTTATATGAAATTTTATTTAGTTTTTCAGCTATTCAGCTGCAGTATCTTGTTATTTATTGTAATGTGTATTGCTTTGTAGATTGAGTGTTTTGAAGTATAAGTGCTTGTTATTTATTGCAATCTGTACTAGTTCGTAGATTTAGTGTTTTTAAGTATAAGTGCTTTATCAGAACCATACATCGTTATTTTACTTTTTCGTTCTTTTGATGTTGTAAACTGAAACATTAAAAATTTGATATAAATGAACTTTTCTTTTTTTTTTTCTAGAAAAAGAAATAATTCATGACCTATATCCCTCGTGGGCTCATTACTGTTTATGTGGTTAATCAGTGAAGATGAACTTGAAAAGTATAAACCCTGCACAATGTGGTGAGATTCATGATGATCAAGGGAGACAAGGAGATGGATGAGTGAGCATGTGATCAATCCAATCAAATGCTCCAGCCCTTATTTTAGCTCCTCGTACTTCGATGGCTACTTTTCATCAAAATTTTGTATGATAACTCTAAGGTGACTTATGTATAGTGTTAATTTTGGACTAGTGTTGGTTCTAGGAGCTTAGGTGTCTGTGAAGTGATTGGAATTGCACTGGTGGACCGAAATTACGTAGGAGTAAGGACCAAAGTAGCGGTGGCGGTTGGCGTTCCGGCCGGCCACCAAAATGCTATGTAGCAGGCGCTATGTAGAGGTAGCAATGCTACATAGTGGGTAGCGATGTGATTCGGAAAAATTGTCAAAAAATTAGAAAAAAAATTATAGAGAATCCAGAATATTGTAAAAAGTGAGAATATGTGTTTTTCTTTTCAAAAATAACTACGATAAGGTGGTGTAGCAATCCCTTTGTTGTATATATATATTTATCTTTTTTTTCAATTTTGTTGTGTCTCCTGGCTTTAAATTGGAAGAAAGTGATGTTAGGAACCCAACTTGGAGAAGAATTGTGGTAAGATGGAAGAAGAGAAGTAAAAAAAAGAGAAAGGGGACCCTTTAAGTCTTCAAAATCCAACTATTATGTAGCGGCTCTAACAGTCAAATAGCATAGTAGCCCTTACCGCTACAGCTGATGCAGTATAGCGGCCGCTAGTTTGATCCATGCGTGGGAGTAAACTGCAGCACACAGTAGGGAGAAAACCACCGATCCATGCAGATAAGAGGATTGCTTGTACACATGAGGGAGAGGACCTGGGATTGGACATAGTGCAATTGGGTGAAAAAAGGGACTCACAAACACAATGTTGCCTTATATGAAGTAGACTGCAGCTCGGTGGATAAAGTACTAACTTTGAAAACTCTATTTTTGAATATCTCTTTAGATTTTAAAAACCTAAGCTGGCTTATCGGTTAGTAAAAAGGGAAAAATTTTCTTTGCAAATGACTCCCACTCCCTTTTGTCTTTAGGCACATATTTGTATGTCTATAGATAACCAGTTTCACTACTTCTGCAGAATCACATAAAATTTAGCTCATTTTTGCACTTAGATTTTATTTGTAGCAAGAAAAGCTTTTCTTGTAATCCTCATTTCTTCTGTGGAAAACTAGTCGCACAAACATGTCCTTACTGTGTAGGGGCCTATTGAACTCCAGTATTTATAGAGAAATTGAAGCATGTAATCAAGATCAAACATGATTCATTATGATCAACCTTCCAAAACAGCGCGAGTGTGATATTCTATCCAGTGTGGGCACGGACATGGACACCGGTACAGGAAACGAGGATTTGATATGGCAACTTCAAAAATTTAGGATACGGATATGGGTTTGGCATCACTTAAAATACGATAGAACACGGGATATGATACGGATACTGGTATGAATATCATGTTTTAGCAAATATGATACATCATATGTAACGAATTACTAGAAGTGGGTTCCTGAAAATCTCAGTATAAAGTGGGGTGATATGGTCAAACTTATAATCCTAGAAAATTTTAGCTATCATAATTAAAATGGAGGGAGGGAGAGAAGTTTCAACTTTTCATGGAGAGAGAAATATAATTTAAATAGAGAAAAGGATAGTGAATGACATGATAAGAAAGGCCATTTCCTTATCCTCTTCTTCTCCTTTTTCTCTCTTGATAGAATGAAAAGGGGAAGGGTTAAGGTTTTTCTTCCCTTTTAAGTTAAAACCAAAGATTTCAAATGAGATTCGTTGTTTAGCTCAAATTTGGATTAATTCCTTTAATTTTGGTTTTTTTCTTTCCATAAAATACAAGAGAGCCGAATCCTAAAATTGTGTGCTCTATCCTAGCTATATCTTGCCGTATCCTGTACCCGTATCTATATTGAACCGTATCGGTATGGATACCTCAGGTCAAATGCAGTATCTAGGTATCATAGATTCTATCAATCGGTGTATTGCCCAATACATGTATCATGCAAATTAATTCCAATATTGGGCCAGTTAAAAAACTAAATATGTATTGGCTAATATGGATTGTGTTTGCCAACTTTTTAACTATGACACCATTAAAAAAAAACATTTTAACTATGACATTAGCTAATATGGATTGTGTCTGCCAACTTTTCAACACTCCCTTTAGGTGGAGCCTGCTCCTTAACTCTCCTCCTCATGTGGAATCCAATCGGCACGCTTTTGATGACACATATTTTCACGTTGAATTGTTTGTCCTAGGATTCGAACTTGCGACCGGCTGGCTTTGATACCGTATTAAGTTTCTTTAGGTAACTGAAGCAGCGCAGGGGAAGAAGATTAGCCAACGGGCTAATCTCCAAGCCAAAAGGCTTAGGGATAAATTGTCTAGGTGTCTCACCAAAGACAAATAACTCTCTCAACTGAGAACCAATGCCCAAAGCTTTATTCAATATCAAAATCTATATCTCTTGAAGAGATTACAACCTTTATTTATAACTAAAACATTCTCTAAGAAAGGAAATACCTAATTCTAAACAAATAAGAAATCCTAAATCAATTACAACTATACTTGCCAAATATTAATAAAACAACTAAACAACTACTAATAATATAATCTCTAATGGCCTGGTCAATCATAGATTTGGCCTGCATCAGTTCTCCCCCGCTTGGAAGAGAACTCGTCCTCGAGTTCTGTAAATATCCGCCTGGGTCGAAAATCATTCGAACAAACTTCCGTGTTGCAGATTGAGCATCAAGTTGATAATATGCCTTGAAAGCTGGATCAAATCTTCTATTCCACTTAGAAGTAGGTTGGAGGCGATGTGTCTGTTGATGGTTGCATTGACAGTGTGATCTGACCATTATATGCTTTAATAGTAGACTCTGTAATAAGATAGCATAATTATTGATTGACATTAGTTGATCTCTGAAGATGAAATCAATATGGTGCACGTCAATTAATGTAGATATATCTTCTTGCGAAACCCCTGGGGTAATTGATTTGTCACTCGATGTGGCAATCAGATCCATTGGATGATTACTGTTTGCTTGTACATCATCTTGCTTTATCTCTTGCTTCTCATTTGAAGTTACAATAAGATCTTCCTTTCCATGAATGGGCTTTTCAACATCGTCGGTGGAATTTGTTTCTTCCCTGTGTTCATCTTGTGACTCTTCAATTGATGGTGATGAGGTAGATGAAGATGTTGTTGATTGTAATGGAACAAGGTCAACATATTGTCCTTTCCAATAGAAAGAATAAATATTCTTCTCTTTGTCATATTGCACTTTCCGATTAAGAAGCCATGGTTGTCCCAAAAGAATATGAGTTCGACGACTTAATGCATCTGCGAATTTATTTTCCGTGCCAGATTTATGACGCAGAACAAAAGAAAACTCCTGTAGGTATGCACTCCATTTAACACGATTGGCGCTCATTTTCTTTTGAGAATTCAGGTGCTGCAAAGCTTCGTGGTCAGAGTATAAGACAAATTCTTTCCCAATGAGATAATGACGCCAATAACGAAGAGCTTGAACTACTGCATAATACTGCAGATCGTAAACAGTGTACTTTTTACGGGAGTCATTTAATTTCTCACTGAAATAAGCAACTGGATGACCATCTTGACTTAAGACTCCGCCAATACCTACATGGGAAGCATCACAACTAACTTCGAAGACTTTGTCAAAGTCCGGAAGTTTTAGAACTGGTGCCTCAGTCATTTTCTTCTTAATTTGCTCAAAAGCTCGAGAGGCAGCATTGGTCCAAGTGAACTCTCCTTTTTTCATGCAGTCAGTTATAGGAGCCATAATTGTACTGAAATTACAAATAAATCTCCTGTAAAAGGTAGCCAAACCATGAAAGTTGCGTACCTCATGTATAGTAGTGGGAATAGGCCAATCATGGATTGCTTTGACTTTAGCTGGATCAGGTTCAACTCCGCGGGCCGAGACAACAAAGCCCAAAAATACGACTGTGGAGTTCAAAAATGTACACTTCTTCAAATTAATGTAAAACTTTTCTTTTCGAAGTGCACGCATGACATACCTTAGATGGTCGAGATGATCTTCCTTTGATTTGCTGAAGATGAGAATATCATCAAAATATACCACAACAAATTTGCCAAGAAAAGGTCGTAGAAGCTGAGTCATTTCATAAAAGTGCTGGGAGCATTCGTTAGACCGAACGGCATGACTAACCATTCGTATAGTCCATCTTTGGTTTTGAATGCTGTTTTCCATTCATCTCCGGGCCTAATACGAAGTTGGTGATATCCGCTCCTGAGATCAATCTTGGAAAAGATAGAAGATCCAGACATCATATCAAGCATGTCATCCACTCGAGGAATCGGAAACCGATATTTGATGGTAATTTTATTAATCGCTCGACTATCAACACACATTCGCCAAGAACCATCTTTCTTCGGTGTTAAGAGGGCTGGAATTGCACATGGACTCATACTTTCTCGGATATAACCCTTCTGGAGTAAATCTTCAACCTGTCTGCGCAATTCAGCATGTTCAGCAGGGCTCATGCGATAAGCAGGTAAGTTAGGAAGGGTAGATCCAGGGACTAAATCAATGGCATGCTGGATGTCCCGCATAGGAGGTAACTCATTAGGAAGCTCTGCGGGAATCAAATCTTGAAAATCCTGGAGCAATGACTTGATTTCTGGTGGCATAGAATCTTGTTGTTTATTCTCTGCTTCTTGGGTTTCTTTAGGCACAAGAGCATAAACAACTCCTTGGTCTTTGCTTTCCATTTCAAATTTCCGCATAGAGAGAACATGAGGGTTTGATGGAGTGGTAGAAACTGTCGGTGAAGATGCTAATGGCGGCAATGGGAGAAGATCCACCACTTGTCCTTTCCATTTAAAAGAATGAATGTGCCTTTTCTGATCAGTATGTACCTCTCGATCATATAACCAAGGTCGGCCAAGCAGAATGTGAGCAATATTCATCGGAATAATATCGCACCATATATCATCTTCATATATGCCAATTTTAAAATGAACCAAGCATCGATGGGTCACAGGGATTGAATGATCATCTACCCAAGCGACCTTGTAAGGTTTTGGGTGCTTTTCAGTAGGCAAATTGAGCTTCGTGATCACTTCCTGTGAAACAACATTCATAGCACTACCTCCATCAACAATTAAATTGCATAACTTACCTTTGCATCTAACGCGTGTCCTGAAGATTGAAGTACGTCGCCAATCAGCTTCTTCTTGTTCATTGGTGAGGAGAAGCCGACGTATAATAAGAACAGGACCACCTTCTTCTGCACCGGTGGCGGCATGAGGAGAAGGATCAGATTGAGCCTCTAACTGTGGATCTGGCTGAGCTTCTGATTGGAAATGGTCAGGAGGAGGCTCCATCTCAAGATGCTCATCATAGTCATCAGACGAATAAGGATCTTCATCGCAATAATAAAGATTGCGAACTTGAGGGCATGCATTAGCAAAATGTCCTAGTTGTCCACATTGATAACAACCATCAGTTCGTCGATCTTGACGAGGAGGTCCACGATTTCGCATATCTTGCTCCTGTGGCACTGTCCCCTTTTGATTTTGAGCAAAAGGATGCTGATTGGGGTGATTGTGCTGTGGTTTTGGAGGTGGACGAAAACCCGCTGGTGGAGGAGCACGATTATATTGAGGATTATTTTGATTGGGTGGATAACCTTTAGTATTCTGAAAGGCGGGGGTTTGACGAGTCGTTGACTCCCCGACTTGAGAACCAAATCGTCTCAAAGTGGAGGATCGCAATTCTAGCTCAACCCGTTTTGCCTTGTTATAAATATCATCAACAGTTTCGAAATCATGCATAAGGACTTCACGTCTGATTTCTTCTCTCAAGCCTGTTCTGTACCGGTTGACTAGCGTGAAATCATCATCTTGAATTTTACACCGGATAACATAATCATTGAACTTCTCTGTATACTCATCCAGTGATAAGGTGCCTTGCTTGAAAACAAAATATTCTTGCTGAAGGAGACTTAAATAATTGGAGGGCAAGTATTTACCTTCAAGCTTTTCACGCATATCATCCCATTTGGTAATAGCAGGGCGTCCCATGACAAGATTATTGTGCTCAACGCTGTGCCACCAAATACGTGCTGACCCTTTAAGTTTGACTTTGACAAAGGCAACACGCTGTGCATCATCCATATGATACCAAGAGAAATAATCTTCGAGGGAATTGAGCCAGTCAATGAAAGCCTTTGGATTGAGACGGCCAGAGAAATCAGATATATCAATTTTGACGCGCTTAGTGATATCATCAAATTTTGGTGCAGCAGGTGTGTCTGTAGGATCTTTTTCAGTAAGAAGGCACTGAATGAAGTCATGCATAGATTCTTGCGGGCCTGTTTCTGCTGGTCGGCCGGAATTTTGTTGGTTTCCAGCGCTAGAGGATGCTTCGGCGGCAGGAGGCCTCTGTGAACCGCGGGACAATTCTTTCAATGCATGTACTCTTTCAGACAACTCTATTAACATAGCATCTCGCTGATGATCCGAAAATCTGCCCTGATATGACTGACCGCTGCGGGTTGACATTGCTTATAGGAAGCAAAGGAAACAAAAGTTTTTTTTTTTTTTTTTTTTTTTTTGGAGTGGGCCTGGGCTGGAGTGGGCCTGGGTTGGTGTGGGTCTGGGCTGGAGTGGGCCTGGGCTGAACAGTTGGAGTGGGCCTGGGCTGCAGTGGGCCGGGGCTGAACCGGGCAGATGCTGTGGGCCTGGGCTGAACCAGGCAGGCGGGTCAGGTCTGGGTCAGGTCAGACTCGGACTGAAACAAAGTGGGCTGGTGGCAGGCAGCAGTTTAGGCCCAACTGGAATGACCCAATGATGAAAATATCTCCTCTTGCGGTTGTAACGAGAAAAAGGTTAAAAACGAAAGAAAGAAGGAAAGAACCTGTTTTGCAGAAAGAAGCAGCGGAAGCGTGGTGGGCCCATAACCCACAGGTCCCAGGATCGAAACCTGGCTCTGATACCAATTGAAGCAGCACAGGGGAAGAAGATTAGCCAACGGGCTAATCTCCAAGCCAAAAGGCTTAGGGATAAATTGTCTAGGTGTCTCACCAAAGACAAATAACTCTCTCAACTGAGAACCAATGCCCAAAGCTTTATTCAATATCAAAATCTATATCTCTTGAAGAGATTACAACCTTTATTTATAACTAAAACATTCTCTAAGAAAGGAAATACCTAATTCTAAACAAATAAGAAATCCTAAATCAATTACAACTATACTTGCCAAATATTAATAAAACAACTAAACAACTACTAATAATATAATCTCTAATGGCCTAGTCAATCATAGATCTGGCCTGCATCAGTAACCTAACCATTCCTACCAAAACCCCGAGGCGTTAGTAGAGGTAGCAAAAATAATTTTCAATACTCAAGGTGTTACTAGAGGCAGCATAAATAATTGGTCATATTGTCAAAAGTAAAAATACAAACTTCTGATGAGTTAGCCATCTTTTCTTCTTCTTGTTTTCATGATGATAATGAAGAAGAAGAAAAAGTATTACATTGTGGCCTTTTGTGTGACATACTAATAATGGATCCACAATGCTAACTGACTTGTGGCCTCTAGTTAAGTTTGAAGCACTCGTAACATTGCTGATGAATAAAAAAACCTGGGTTACACCAAACAACAGATTAGTCAGAGAATGCCAAATGCTGTGATTGATATTTCATCAGTCCTGGCTATGCTTCAAACAGGTCCAAGGGATGCCTAGGATCTTAATTCTCAAGTGGACAAGGTAATGAAGACAAAAAGAGAAAAAAAAAAAAAAAAAAGAGAAAGGAAGAAGAAAGAAATGGTATGACAGTTTACATTTATCTCAAGAGAAGGTTTACATTGTGTCTTCATCTCCCTGTAAATTTATAAAGCTGAGAAATGACTATATAGTCAAAGGAAAGCAAGAATCTTGTAGCTTTACAATTTGCCTCATCCAGGCAAAAGCCTCCCACTCTCTTGGTCGTGTGACTAAGGCCTGTAACAGCTTCTCCCTAGACACCATTTACAGTCTTTTGAAGCTTTAAAAGCCTTTTTCTGTTAAGAGACGAGCATTCTCTGTTATGTCCCCTGTTTTTTGTATAATTTGTTCTTTGTGAATTCTTTTGAGTGTTTTTTTTTTTCTGTACTTTGTTTCCTGCAAGCCTTTGTATAGTCCTCTTTCTCTAATTTCATTTTAGTTAAGAAAATAAAAAATCATGTGGCCATTGATTTTATGAAATGGATGATGATCCTCTTCCCTCCATTTAATTAAATCTTTTTTAATTTTTAATTTTCTTGTCATTATTTTCTTTATATGTGTATTATGGCCTTTTCAAGTTTAATAAAGAATTATTGATATTTCAACCAAAACCTATTATAACATTTCTTTTCTCCTTAGATATTTGTGGGTTTTTTTTTTTGTCTACATTGGGTTCTAGTAGCATCGACTTTTTGTTTCCTTATGTCATCAGATTTTTCCATTTAAAAAAGGATATTTTTCCATTTTGATGATTCATGGCCAAGTTGACTTCATCCATCATGATGATGAGCCGATTAATTGTCACAGCTAGATCAATTCAAAGACTCGGGTTGAGTCACTTTGGTGGGCAAACCGAGTCACATGACTCCTGAGTGTTGAAGTATTTTATAAGGATTAAAATTACTTCTTGAATTTCATCATGGAACATGTTTCTTTTTTGGTATTTTGTGCCCTTTAATTTTCATTTTCATATTAAATTTTCTGATTTTTATTGGATCATAGCTCACGAAGTTGGGGTGTATCTGCCTTGTTGACTTCACTCCTCAAGATAACATGTTGAATCATTGACTCTTGTCAGGCTGGTGAAAATTTGATGCATACAACCGTAGTGTGCGTGTGTGTGTGCGCGCGTGCGAAATTTTAAAAATTGAAAGAAATGCCTAAAAATTGAGTGAAATGGAAAATTCAAGAATTATTTGTTTATTTATTTATTGCTATTTTGAAAGTATATATTGACGAAGGAGAGAACCCCAAAATAGATTAATTATCATCTACCTCATTTTGTGCGTTGTTAGACTAACATAAGATTTTGATTTCAATTGAACATATTCTGGGTAATTCTTGACAGGTTAGAGTAATTTTTTATTTATTCTTAAGTACAATCAGCTACAAAAATTATGTTATTTATAAAAAGGCATATTGCTTTTTATCTAGAGTGTTCTACTATAAGGTGTTCCTATAACTATACACCATTATTTTATATTATGTTTTGTTCTTCTGATGTTTTAAGTCAACTTGTCATTTGATAAATAGCATTTCCCGAACCTATAGCTGAGCTCTTTCCTCATCTATTCTTTTCTTTTTGTGACAAAGTGAGCTCCATAATCATGGATCGAATTTGGTCCTTTCCCACTTCCATATCAGGTGAAGTATATCATATTCTCAGCAATCATCACGAAAAACATAGGTCTACTGGTAGCGAAGATTAGCTAGTTTGGTCAGCTACAAGCTCAGTTGTAATCTCTCTTGCTCAAGCGTGGGATGTACTTAGATCGAGAAGTCAACTAGAGCCATGGGACATGCATGTTTTGAAACCCCTTGATTAAGCCAGCTGCATCATGCTTTGTGTGGAAACTTTTCCATAGAAAGTCACCAACACACTCTTGGGCCCAGTTGATCGGTCCTTATCTTGTTTTGAGATGTTCCCTATGTCTTAAGCACATTTAAGATGATTAGAACCTCTTCTTCGCTTGTACTTTCTCTATACTATTTGGAGTTGGCTTTTCAAATTAGCCAAGGTGGCCAGTGGCTTGCCTTCGAATTCTTTCTATTTGGCGCTGCCTGTCTATCCAATCTTGAAATATAGTCAAGAAAGGTCTAGGTGCACTTTTTGTGAATGTCCATGACCTGTTTATAATATGGAAATCAAGGAATGCTAAAATCTTCAATGATAGAGTACCACACCTTTCTATTGCCACTTTATCTCTCAAGGAAGACTGCCTCTTGTTTCTGACCAAAATGGTAAAGCCTTTCCCGAGTTCGGCTTTTGCTTTAATGTTCAACAACTTAAATCTTTCAATTCTGACAGGTCATCCCAACTACAAGAGCATCTCCAAGGGAGATGCTATTTTAGAAATGCCAAATTTTATTTGATGGCTTATGTGACATTTTGAAGGTTTGAGATTTGGCATGCTTGGAAAGTGGGAACTCCGACCAACATGTCAAATTATTATTTTATTAAAAATTTATATTCTTGTGGGACCCACATCATAAGAAGCTTTACAATATCTTTACATTATTGTAGGGCCCATGTAATAAACAATTCAAAAGTAAAATTGACATGTGACTTTACGGCATGTCAAATTTGACATCCCAAACTCATATGCCAACTACCACATTACATTTGACATTTTCCTTGGAGAGACTCATATGCCTTTTTTGCCTAGGTGGAGATGCCACATCACATTTGACATATGGGTTGGAGATGCTCTAAGGCTTCTAAATGTTGTGTGGTTCAGGACATGCTCTAGTTCTAGATCCTGGGTTTTTGTTTCTACTGTTTTCTCTTTCTTGCTTTTCTTCTCTGTGTATATCTTGCTCTATTAATTTTTATGTTGAGTGGCCCTGGGGTTTTGTCTGGCTTTTTCATTGTTTTTATGGCTTCATGGAAAGCCATGTTGCCCTAATCTTTCTTTAGTACAATTTGCCTTCTAGAAAATATAATGATAAACTATTAGTGAGATGAATGCAGTTTTTTTTTTTTTCAAATTATCGACTATGTTACTCATGGTGGTTGATGGACGAGGATGGATCTCTAAGTACAATCCCCACAGTGTGTTATATGCTTTGTCACTTTTTATGCATGCAGCTCTCTGAGAAGCATCACTATTTGAATGGGAGATGAGGAGGTGGATAAGTAAGTATGTGTATTTGGGATGACCTTAAAATCAATCCAGTCAAATGATCCAGGCCCTTGATTTTAGCTCTTGAAACTTTCATGACTATTTACTGGTCATCTTTATTGTGAAAAATCTAATGGTGACTCATATTGAGATTGATGTTTGATTTAGTACTAGTGTTGATACAAAGGAAGTAGGTATTTGTGAAGAGATTTGACTGACATGAGTATGCTAATATGCATAAAAAAATAATAAAAATAATAAATAAATAAATTTTGATGCCAGTAGAAGGGATGTTTTGGAGAATCTTCCACCTATGTAGCTATTTTATAATATAAACGGCAATAACTTATATGAAGTAGACCATGGCTTGACAGGTAAAGTATTCACTTATAAAACCCAGCATGCTTAATCCATGGCATGCTCAGTTTTTGTGTGATTCAAAACCCCTAATGGCTCTCTTTTCTCTTAATGAGGGGAAGATTATTGAAACTTCTTTATCTATTGAGCAATTACAACAAATAATCAAAGATCATTCACGATCCAATTAGGATCAATCTAAATTTGGTTAAAAAATTCAGCAAATCGATAAATAATATCTGAGATGTCTTTCCAAATGAGTATGATAGCTCAGTGACATTGGCACCTTAGCGTCCTTAGCTTCCCAAGACCACCAGGGATCTATCCCTGGATGGATCCGATCTACTAACAAGTATTGCAGTATAGTGCAAAAAAAAAAATAAAAAAAAATAAAAGTGAGAAAAAAAAGAATATGATCATTATCTTCTTTCTGCCAATTTTGTGGTTTAGCTGAGTCAAAAATTTGTAAATTGTTCTAATTTGATAAAGAATTATGAGGATATTGGGAACTCCTTAATGGTATTGGGTCATTTTGAACTTTCTACATGGTGCCTTTTGAATTTATGATTGTTTTTTTTGAGTGGTTTCTTTGACTTTGGTTGAATTAATTGGACTATTGTAGTCATATGTGTTGACAACCACTTACTCTAAAAGCTTAAGTTAATAGCGAAAGGTGTAACAATGTACGTCAAACAGCACAACCCCCCCACATGCTGGCTCTGCATGTGAACGTACACATAATACCCTGGCTTTGATACCATTTTGGCAACAATTTACTCTAAAAGTTTAAGCTGATAGAGAACGGTGTAACAATATTTATCAAATGACACATTAGTATGTATTTTGTGGATCTTGATTGTGATCTTTGCTTTCTTTCTATTTACTTGTTTACCACACTACTTTTTTTTAGGTTAAAAATTATCAAACAGGAACAAAAGGGCTTTAATTTTTTCAGTCTTTGTTGTTTTTAAGGTACATCTTATTGATATTAACCTGTGATGATGATGAGAAAGCTCCTTTTCTATCGTTATGCTGAGATTACTCTTTTTTCGTTGTTGTTGTTGCTGATGGTGATGTTACAAAAGTACTACCTTATGTAGTCCTGTGTGATGATAAACATTGAGTTGTTTTGCTTTGAATTAGAAAGCTGACGTATGTCAATTTGTTAAAACAATCCATGGTGACGACTTTGTTATGGCTTCTACAAAAGTTTTAGAGTGAATTTGTCGAATGGGAGGATTTGCCATGTATAATAGTTTTTCGTTATATAAACTAGAACAACTTATGAAGTAGATCGTGGCCAGGTGAGTAGAGTACTCACTTTAAAAGCTCACCATGTCTTAGCCAAGGTATGCCCATCTTTTTTTGTTTTGAAACCTCAAGCTGGCTTCTTTGCCATTAAAACAACTAGGATTTCTTTCTAAATGGCTCCCTTTTCTTTTTTGCAAATATGTGGAACTATTTAATGCAGAGCCCATCGTGGAAAGCCCATGATCCAGGCCCATGAAATAATTATCCCTCCCAGGTGAGGGATTTCTAAAGATTTGGTCATGTTGTATATCTGTGAGATTGATACAGAATTGTAAACATTCTTAGGTTTCCTTATTTACTTGTAACCATGATACAATTAGATGTAATTGCAACCTTTTGATTTGGCTTATAGTGGTTATAAAATACTGTCCATCTCCCTCATTTGGATATGACACATGTCACAATTTCTCTCTCTTTAGTGTCTTCTTCTTCCTCCATTCTAGAATAAGGATCAGCAGATCCCTACATGGTATCAGAGCCATGAAACTCTAAATCCTTCTCTTGGTGGAAGAACTACATTCAACAAAGTAAAGACAGATTGTCCTTATTGCTTCTTCCTTCCTTTGTCATCTACCACTGCACAGGAAGACAGCTTCTTCTACTTCCTTCTCTGCTCCATCAAAACAGTGTCTTCTGGTCACAAGAAGATCATCTCAGCAAATCAGATATCGCAGATCACATCTTATCTATGCAAGGAAGATTTTCTGCAACTCTTTGGGACTGTCAGTTGCTATATACCCAACTGATCAAACAGTGGCCCCACCTCCAGATCAAGGCTTCTCCAAAAAACCCAGCCACTATGGTCGCCAATGTTTGTGATGATATTACATATTTTTCTGGCATTTTATCACTCCTAAAGTTGCAGAAATAGGTCAAGAAACTAACTTGCAAGGTTGATCGGACATTAAACATTACTGTAGCAAGCTCTAGTCAAACTTGCTGCCTGCTTTTGGGATGCCAAGGCCTTGGTTTTTTTTCCTTATTTTTTGGCATTTTCTAAAATCATTCAGGTTCTCTGAAATCTCCTTAAAATTAATTCTGGGTATAAGATGGACAAAGTTGATGTTATCTCTGTCAAGTTTAATAGTACTAATTACATGTCGTGGGCCTTTCATCTTAAGAATTTCATTGAAGGACAAGGGATGTTAGGGTATCTTGATAGAACAAATCTAAAACCAGCTATGGACCCCACTGGTGCATCCACTGTGGATGATAAAACCTTTGCCACTTGGAACCAACGTAATGCAAAAGTTGTTACTTGGATCGTCAAATCAATTGATTCCTTCTTCTCAATGGCCTTTCAAGCTTTTAATAAAGCTTTTGACATGTGGACTCACATGAAGAAAATTTACCACCAACAAAATAAAGCTCGAAGATTTCATCTCAACACAGAATTGGCCAAATATTGTCAAAATGACAAGATAGTGCAGGAATACAACAGTGACTTTTTGACCTTATGGACAAAAAAGCAAGCAGATCCTCCTCCAATCTGTCTCATCAAATTTCCTACCCCAAGCTCTTAAGCTACAAGAAGAGCTCCATGTCGGTCAATTTTTTATTAACCTTCGCCCTGAATTGAAACCCATGCGGCTTGCACTCATGAATTAGGAAACCTCTCCCGATTTGGATACATGTGTCAAAGAGGTCCTTCGGGAGGAAACTCGTCTTCTATCTCATTATTCCCTTCTTGAGGAATCCAAGGCACTTCTCACTTCATCTGGACCACCACATGCTGATGAGATAGCCCTTCTTACTACATGAGGTTAGAAACTGTAGTTTTTTTAGTGTAAAAGGTATGGACACGTGGCTTGGGATTGTAGGAAGAAATTGTTTTGCAATTATTGTAAACGCAATGGCCATATCATTCCAATTGCACAAGATAGCCTGATAAGAAATATGACCAATCTCAAAATCGTGGTTCGACTACTCTTCAGGCACAGAGTAGCCCTCCGCTTGACCTGGCTTCCTCTGATACTAGTTTTGTCACATTGACTATGGCTTATATTTGAGAATTGATTAATTATTCTTTGGCATCTGCATGTACCTCCATGGGTATTAGTGGTCTATTCTTCTCCCCTATTTCATTACTGCATTTCACTCATCCACTTCACTAACCTCATCTATCACACCCACCACATGGTTCCTTGGCTCGGGTGCTTCAAATCACATGACATTAGTGGTCCAACACTTGCAAAACCATAAACCATATAATGGCCATGGCTTCATTACTATGGCAAATGGTCACAAATTTCCTATTTATGGTACAGGAACAATTACCATAGGGAACCTTACCCTACCCAATGCTTACTTTGTCCCCAATTTAGCCGGAAGTCTCATTTCTATTGGCCAACCTATTGATTTTGGTTATCTTGTTCATTTCTCTTCTTCTGGTTGTCATATAGAAATGACAAACTGGGAAGGTGATTGGGACGAAGAGTAAGCATGACAGGCCTTTTCTCTTGAAATTGGGGTAGAAATCGTTCTTTGCTTCTTCTACCAGTATTCTTAATAGTATGTGGACCACTTGGCATAAATGCCTTGGTCACTTGAATAATGCTTGATTGATATCTTTGTTTAAACTTGGATCATTGGATAAATCTATCTCTAGTTCTATGGTTTCTACTTTTGCTAAATCAAAATGTGAATCATGTTGCTCAAGCAAAAGTCATGTATTGCCTTTTCCCATTTATTATTCATGTGCTATTGCACCTTTTGATGTTGTTCACATAGTTGTTTGGGGGATTGTTCCTCACTTGAGTAGACTTGGATATAAGTACTATTTTACATTTATAGATGATCACTGTTGTTACACGTGGATATATTTCTTCAAATCCAAATCTGAAGTTTTCTCCATGTTTCAAAAATTCTATAATATGGTCATCACTCGATTTCATAAATCCATTTAAGTCTTATGGTCAAACTCAGGGGGAGAATATTCTTCTATAAAATTCAACACCTTTTTTGCAGACAAAGGGATTTTTCATCAGAAATCAGACCCCCACACACCACAACAAAAGGGGATTGTTGAACGAATGAATCGACATCTCTTGAAAACTGTTGGATCTTTGCTTATTAAATCCCTGGTCCCACCTAAGTTTTGGTGTGAAGTAGCCCATATGGCAGTACGCATCATTAAGAAATTACCCAGTTTTGTCCTTGGTAAAGTCTCACTGCATGATTGCTTGTTTGGTTACCCTCCATCCTACTCACATTTGAGGGTATTTGGGTGCTGATGTTTTGTTCACCTTTTATCCCTTGAGTGAAACAAATTGTCCACGTAAGCTACACGATGCATGTTCCTTGGCTACAATGATGAACACAAAGGTTTTCAGTGTTAAGATCCTAAAAAGCACTAGCTACGGATCTCACGGAATGTTGTTTTCTTGGAACATGTTCCATTTCATTTCCCTTATTCAAGTATGCTAGGTATCCAAGTTTCATATTTCCCTCACTTTTCATCTCCTGATTCTCCAGCAATTACACAGGTCTATACCCGTTGTCCAAGGCAACCACCTCCTCCTGCTCTTACTCTCGATCCACTAGCCTTGCCGGTTCCTGACAACTATGGTACTCCTCTTGGAGGTAATGATCCTGCACTTACCTTATGACATTCTAGTCTTATCTCATTTCCACTAGATAAATATGGATTTCCTGCACTGTTTACTCCTTTGGATCCCATTCCTATTCCAAACTCTTATTCACGGGCTACTAATACACCATGTTGTCAAGATTCAATGACAAATGAATTGCTAGTCCTTGAAGCAAATAGAACTTAGGAGAAGGTGCCACGTCTAGTAGACACCTCTATCATTGGAAGCAAATGTGTAACGACCCAAGAATCTGGAGCTCTTCAGATTCTTAAATCGCACTCAAATTGTAATAACAATACCACATAAATCAAATTTTCATGAGCATCAAGGTCATAAACAATCAAATTTCCTTGTATTTCAACTATTATGTAAATATTATAAGTCTTGATAACACTACTGAATAAGACAATTTCTATTTGAGAAAAGGAAAATAATAATAATGTCTAAATCTTGGGCTACTCCCGACTATAAATCTATTCTTTTGCTTTTCCGCGCTCTGGATCAGCCACGCATGCCAAAATCCACCGGCTGATCCCCGTCACTTCCCGTAACCTCCACAACTGCATTACCTGAAGTGGGGCGAACCACTAATCAATAAAACTGGTGAGCAGAATAAGAACATTAAGATAAAGCATATTTCAATCATTCGGGGAACATATATATATATTCAATGATATGATTTCAGTAACATTCTAATCAATTTCTTTCTTGAGTGATTTCCCATTGTAGTATCAAATAGTTCCGATACCCCATACGGTGTATCTACATTTCTGTCAACAACATGGTTTGTCATCCACCATGAATGTTGAGCCTGTTCCGATACTCCCAACTAGAGTATCTACATTTCTATCAACAACATGGCTTATCATGCCACCATGATTGCTGAACCTCTTCCCCTCGACCAACATCCACGAGGGAAGTTCTATACTCAGTGCCAGCAGTTGGTATCACGCTTATTTCAATCATCAATGGTAAATTCATTTCAATAATTTTAGTATAGAATCATCTCCACCCTAATTGGCTACATCATCTTATTCTTTTATTTGGCCAGTACCACACAACACTGATTAATCCTCGCCCCACTCCGAATCGGAGTTGGTACCAGGCGGTGGTATTACCCATGTCTTATTAAGGTAATCAATTATTTATCATAAAGTTATCCATCAAGACACAATTAATAATCCAAGTGAAAATATCACATTGAAGGAACTAGTTATTATAAAATTTATTATGGAATATTAAGTCAAAAAAATTAGTTAATTGTTATGAAAGGCCCACATAACATTCAATTAATTGAACATATGTTAGTTTAGGTAATGGACAAATATGGGATTTGTAACTTATCATGCCATAAATTTATCATAAGCCTTAAAGAGGAATTTTAGGATATAATGAAAATAGAAGGGGGCAATTTCGTAATTTCCAGAGGTTTATATAATATCTCCTCCAGGTCGTCACCTCACATCTTCAACCTGTTGCCGTTTGCCTGTTTTCGTTCGTTAGAGGAGAGTGACGCCAAGCTCGGCTTGAGGCAGTTGCGGGGTGGGGCCCAGCGGTCCAATACACATGGGTCCTACACCATAGTGATCGCCCAGGGGTCCACTCTAAGATGTGTGGACTTGATCCTTGATCAGGTGGCCCCACGTGGCTCATAACTCCAGTTTTGAAATCGAGTCCGTGATGGCCTGGGAATTTAGAAATTTCAGTTATGATCCGGATTTTTGCAAGTTTATCCGTCATCTTCTCTGCCGAAATCAAGGTTTCAGAGGTATGTAAATCACAAGATCTTTATCTGCCCCATTCTCATCCAAAAATTGGGTTTTTTTGAAGGAGTTTCTGCTATTACACAGTCGTCAGATCTGGGTAATTCCTTATCTCTTCACTCAATGATCAGATTCGTTGTTTCCATTCCAAAATAGGGCCAAAGGGGGGGTCGACTACCAGCCCCACTCCTTACCATCAGATCCGATCATCGATTTGATGATTAATTTTTGTGTTTAAAACTAAATCGGGCCATTACCATGTGCTGACAATCACTGTAGCACTGGGATAGAATATTTACAACTCGTCAGGGGTTCAAGTAGATTCTACTCACCTGGTGTAGACGCGTGTTGATCGGGCAGTGGTTGGTCTCTCGTCAGGCATCCGATGGCGATCTTCCTCTTCTTCTACAGTTTTGAAATCAATTTCAGTCCTCTCTCTCTCTCTCTCTCTCTCTCTCTCTCTCTCTTTGACGTTGGTGTGTTTAGGCCAAGACTAGCCTCTTATCTATCTTTTATATTAGTGTAGGAAGGGAAGTCCTACTAAGGGTCTACTTTCCTTCTTAAGAGAAAGCCCCGTTCACCTTGGAGAGAGAGTTTTGTTCAAAATTCTTAGTTTCCTGATAACCTTAAGTTAATCTAATTACAATTTTACCAAGAGTCCTGGTTGGGTTATTACAAAATGGGACTATGCCCTGATGGCAGTATTGACCGCTATAGAGCTCAATTGGTTGCCCAAGGGTACAAAGAAGAATATAACATTGATTATGAAAAAACCTTTGCCCAACCTTTGGCCCAGTTGCCAAAATGACTACAGTTTGTTGTTTACTTGGTGTGGCTGCAGCTCGCTGTTGACCTTTTGGCAAATGGATGTCAAGAATGCATTTCTACACGAAAATCTTAGGGAAAATTTGTATAAGCATCCTCCACCAGGCTATGCTTGCCCCCCCCCCCCCCCCCCCCCCCCCCCCCCCCCCAACTCGTTTGTCAGTTAAATAAGTCCTTATATGAGTTTAAGTAAGCTCCCCATGCTTGGTTTGAAAAGTTTTGCTCTGCCATCCTCAAAGCACATTTTTATCAGAGTTCGGATGACAACTCCCTTTTCATTTAAAGGACATCTCATAGCTCTACCATTCTATTGATATACGTTGATCATGTGATAATCGGTGACTATGATGCAGTTGGCATCTCTAACCCTAAAACTCATCTCATGACAACCTTTAAGATGAAGGATCTTGGTCTCTTAACTTACTTTCTAAGTTTGGAAGTTACACGGAACAAGGACGGTATTTGGGTTACTTAGTTCAAATATGCTGATTACTTAGTTCAGTCTGCAAGACTTGGTGATGCCAAAACTTTTGCAACTCCTATTAAGCTAAATGTGAAGATCAACTGAGAGGATGGGGACCCTTTGTAATAACCCAACCTGTCTTGGTGGGCCAGCCTTATAGGGTGGGCCATGATGGTCCAAACCATGTTTGGAGTCCTAATTTGATCAGAATATTGTAAGTCATCGAATCAGGACTTTTGGTAAGTCCAGTGTAGGAGTCCCAATAGACTTCCTCTCTCAGAATATGTTTCCTATAAGACTCCCTGTAGTTTCCAAACAGGACTTCCCTCCGAACACTAAACATATATATTAGACAGTAGGCAGAATCTATCGTTTGCACACAGTAACGATAGAAATTACGAGAGAGAGAGAGAGAGAGGACTGATTTGGCTGTGGAATTGATTAGGAGGAGAAGAAGATCAATAGCGGGACGCGCGGCGGATGTCTGACGAGAGACTGATCACTGGCCGAGCAACTTACTTCTATCGAAGGTGAGTAGAACTTCTCCATTGTTAATTGTAAAAAAATTGAATTTAAGAAATTGTATTAAGGATTCCATCGTAGAGGGGAAATCGAAAAAGTCTTGATCATCCGAAGTGATGATCTCTATCAAATACCATTACCAAAGTGACTGGGCACAGGGTTATGGGACTAATTGATTTGTGGGGCCCAGATGATCCATCCAATGATGAATCAGATCCAATAATCTAAAGTAAAATTTGTGTTCGACCCCAACGACCCTACACAAAACTGGAAACTAACTCAAGTACACCATCAATTGTGGAGAAGAAGACTCCTCTTCACTGTGACGACTTACGATAGAGCAAACAGCGATTGAAACTTACCTTCCAGATGGAGAAATTGGGGAAAACAGTTGCCATGATCTTGCTTTCATCTCCAGTTAAGGCTTCCTCTCCATAGAATCCAGATTCTAGTGAAACTCAGGTTGGATCTGTGATTTGTCATAGTCGGCACCCGTCAAAATAGCCTGGATGTAATTGAGTTCGAAACCCCTGTGGACCACCTGATCCAAGATCACGTCCACACATCTTGGAGAGGACCCCTGGGCGACCACTATGGTGTAGATCCCATGTGCATCGGACCGTTGGGCCCCACCCTGCAACTGCCGCGAGTCGAGCCAGGCGGTGTTCATCTCTGACGAATGAAAACAGTGAAGAAGACACAAGCCGGTATTATGCAATCGACGAACTGGAGAGAGATATTTTATAGACCTTTGGAAATTACGAAATTGCCCTTACTATTTTCATTATATCCTAAAATCCCTTTTTAAGGCTTATGATAAATTTATGGCATGATAAATTATAAGTCCCATATTTTTCTATTACTTAAATTAACATGTGTTCGGTTAATTGAAGGTTATGTGGGCCCTTTTATCGTAATTAACTATTCTTTATGACTTAATTTTCCATGATAAATTTTAGAATAACTAGTTCCTTCAATGTGATATTTTCCCTTGGATTTATTAATTGTGTCTTGATGGATAACTTTATGATAAATAATTGATTACCCCAATAAAACATGGGCAATGCCACCGCCTGGTACCAACTCCGATTCGGAGTGGGGCGAGGATTAACTAGTGTTGTGTGGTACTGACCAAATAAAAGAGTAAGATGATGTAGCTAAATTATGGTGGAGATGAATCTATACTAAAATTATTGAAATGAATTTACCAATGATGATTGAAATAAGCGTAATACCAGCTGCTGGCACTGAGTATAGAACTTCCCTCGTAGATGTTGATCGAGGGGAAGAGGTTCAGCAATCATGGTGGCATGATAAGCCATGTTGTTGATAGAAATTTAGATACTCTAGTTGGGAGTATCGGAACAGGTTCAACATTCATGGTAATTGACAAGCCATGTTGTTGACAGAAACGTAGATACACCGTATAGGGTATCGGAACCATTTGATGCCACAGTAGGAAATTACTCAAGAAAGAAATTGATTAGAATGTTATTGTGATTATATCATTGAATATATATGTTCTTTGAATGATTGAAATATGCTTTATCTTAATATTTCTTATTCTACTCACCAGTGTTACTGATCAGTAGTTCGCCCCACTTCAGGTAATGCAGTTGTGGAGGTTGCGGGGAATGACGGAGATCAGTCGGTGGATTTTGGCATGCGTGGCTGATCCAGAGCGCGTAAAAGCAAAAGAATAGATTTATAGTTGGGATTAGCCCAAGACTTAGACATTATTATTATCTTTCTTTTTCTCAAATAGAAATTGTCTTATTCAATAGTGTTATCAAGACATATAATATTTACATATTAGTTGAAATACAAGGAAATTTGACTGTTTATGACCTTGATGCTCATGAGAATTTGATTTAAGTGGTGTTGTTATTAAAATCTGAGTGCAGCTTAAGAATCTGAAGAGCTCCAGATTCTTGGGTCGTTACACCCTTTTGCCAATCCAACTATGTTTAGACGATTGGTTGGTAGTCTTCTTTATTTAACTATGACATGTCTTGATATCTCTCATGTTATTTAGACTGTCAGTCAATTTATTAGCAATCCTCATAAACCACACCTTCAAGCGATTTATCGGACTCTTCGCTGTGTTAAAGGTACTCATAATTGGGTCTGTTTTATCCTTCATCATCTTCCTTAACATTGCAAGCGTATGTTGATGCAGATCGCGCAGGGTGTCCAGACACTCATTTCTCCAAATGGTGTATGTTTTTAGGCACCTCCCTCATCTCATGGAAGAGCAAGAAACCAAGCACTACTTTTAAATCAACTACTCAAGTGGAATATCGATCCATGTCCTTTGCCAGTAGTGAATTTGTATGGCTTCGTCAACTCATTCGGGAATTCGGTGTTTTTAACAAAGATCCTACTCCACTTTATGCTGATAACACTAGTGTTATTCGCATTTTGAAAAATACTGCCTTCCATGAGGGCACTAAGTATATTGAGATTGACTGCCACTTCATTTGTCAACACTTTTATCTCCAATATAATTCACCTGGCCTACATTTCATCGCATAATCAACTTGCGGATATTCTCTCTGAGTGCGTACCTCAGGATTGTCATGATTATCCTATTTCCAAATTGATGCTATGCAATTACCCGCATCAATTTGAGGGGGAGTGTAGAGGCCCATCATGGAAAGCCCATGATCTAGGCCCATGAAATAATTATCCCTCCCACGTGAGGGATCTCTAAAGATTTGGTCAAGTTGTATAGCTGTGAGATTGATACAGAATTGTAAATATATCTTAGGTTTCCTTATTTACCTGTAATCATGATACAATTAGATGCAATTGCAGCCTTTGATTAGGCATACAGTGATTATAAAATAATGTCAATCTCCCTCATTGGGATGACACATTCCACAATTTCTCTTTCTTTAATATCTTCTTCTTCTTCCTCCATTCTAAAATAATATAAGGCTTAGCAGATCCCTGCATTTAATTCTTGTATGTATGGAGCAATTGCAACAAATACTCAAAATCACTTATGAATAGTTGTCATCCAATTAGGATTAATTTAAAGTTGATAAAGATTCTCTATTTTCGTAAGATCAGTATGATTGTGATCTTTCTCAGCCGGTGCATTGGCTGATACACATGGAATACATGTATCGCGTTGATTCGATAATTTGGCCAATTAAGGATTTAGATATATGTTGGTTGATATGAATTGTGTCTGTCAATATTTAACCCATGGTCGTTAGCACTAACTTGACATGTCAAAAACTCAGCAAAGCGCGCAACTTAGGTTGCTTATCCCAATTTATACATTTTTATTGTTTTGAGTACAAGCTTACCTGACTCTTCCATCCCCACTCTAGTTAAGCAGGCTATGATTTTTTGGTTCTTTTCAAAATTTTGGGTACTTTTGTTTCTTCTCTTTGCAGTTGTGAATTCTCATAGAGAATTGTAGGTATCTTGGCAACTGCTTGGTTGAGTCATTTCAACTTCCTTTTTGTGTTTATGGTTGTGTTCTCTAAGGTGGGTTTTCTATGATTTTGATTGCACCTAGTGTCGTGGCTGAATTTATTATGTGGATTGCTTGTGTTTGTTTTTTTTTATTTTTATTTTTATTTTTTTTTGAAGTTATTGTTCACTTAGTGTAATATCCCTACTAGGACTCTTGGTAGAATTAGACTAAATTAAGGTCATTAGAAGAATAAGAAATTCCATAGTGCTCTCTCTCAAAAATATACTCTTAAAGGGACTCCCTTGTAGTCCCAAACAAGACTCCTAGTACAAGAGTGTTTAAAACACTAGTGTATATATATGTATGTGGAAGCTTATTTTGTTCTACCCATCAACAGCAGAGAAAGAGAAAGAGAGAGAGAGGAAGAAAGAAAGAGAGAGACTGATCTCAGTTGGAAAATCTGTAGAAGAAGACGAAGATCGTGAAGAGGACAAGGAAGATCGACGAGGGGACGCGTAATGGATGTCCGGTTCGAAACCAATCATTGCTTGAGCAACACACTTCTATACCAGGTAAGTAGAATTCTTCACTGTTCAATAAAAGTTTGAATTCGAAGAACCATGGCCTAGGGATTTTGTGATATAATGAAACCGTGATGAAACTGATTGCCCAGAATGATGATTTCTGTCAACTACGTTATTGCTACAGAAACTTTTCATCACTGTCAACATGTTCTGGTCAATTGATCAGTAGAAAAACCCTTCGATCAGACCCTAATGAATTGCCAATGGAGATCCTAAGATAGATAGGACCCTAGCTAATGTTTCTTATACATCAAGTCCCAAAATCTGAAAGAAATTAGAGCCGAAAAGGAGTTTGATGTGGATCAGGTTGTTCTGGGGCTGATTTGCATTGGAGAGTACGAGGCCCACATGGGCCACTTGATCACTAATATGAAACACACATCTTGATGTAGGCCCAGGGGCGACCTTAGTCATGTGGCCCCTTTTTGAAATTTTCCACTATGGCCACAAATCCAACTGCTTCAAGAATACTAGGTGTGAACCTCTTCTCCTAGAACAGGTTGCCGTCGACATGTATTATTGTAACACAGTTCTAAAAATTTACAGATTAGTCCCTGTTATATACAATTATATGAATAACCCTTTTTACTATTATTCTTATTAGGACATGTAAGGAATAGTAATTATAGACTGTTACTAAAATCCAATAAGCATGATATCTATTATAATAAATGCTGAATTTCTTATCATCACATCTAAATAGAATCTAATATATATAGGTAGAGAAAAGGAATTTGGGTGAAGAAATTTAGAAATTAATTATAAATGATTAAACCCAGAATTAGAAAATTATTTGAAACAACCACTGATATGATGTGCTCAACATGTATATGATTCAATCTAGTAATTGTGATTATGCATTGATTTATGTGGTTAATTTTACGATGAACAAATAAATTCCTCAATGAGATATGGGCAAATGCCATAGCCTGGTACCAACTCCGACTTGGAGTGGGGTGAGGATTAACCAGTGTTATGTGGTACTGGCCAAAGAAAAGATTAAGATGATATAACCAATTATGATGGCGATGAATATCTAATAAAGCTTATTGAATATGAACTTGAAATTGATGTTTGAAATTGAGCAACACCAACCGCTAGCACTGAGTATAGAATTTCTCTCGTGGATATTGGTCAAGGGAAATAGGTTCAACAATGATGGTGATAAGACATGCCAGGTTGTGGACAAAAATGTAGATACTCAAGTGTGTGAGTATTGGAACATGCTCAACAATCATGGTGGATGACAAGTCATGTTATTGACAAAAACATAGATACGCCTGTATGGGGTATCGGAACCATTTGATGCTACGGTGGGAAATTACTTAAGAAAGAAATTGATTAAGATGTTGTTTTAACATCATTATTGAAGATATAAATACTCATATGAATGCTTGAAGATATGTTATACCTTAATGTTTACTTATTCTACTCATCAGTATTATTGACTACTGGTTTGCCTCATTTTAGGTAATGTAACGACCCAAGACTCTGGAGCTCTTCAGATTCTTAAGTCGTTAACATGATCATAATACAATAACATTCATAAAGTAAATTCAAGAGGAAGTCCAAGCGAAGATGAAGGTAAATTCATAACATTAATATCTTAACAAAGTCTTTACAATTACAGTTAGGAAATGACAATAAATCTAAAATATTCCAAAATGGGGCTGACTCCATCTAATGGTCTAGGTAGTTTTCAAACTTTCTATCAGCGTTGCATGCCAAAATCTATATGCTGATCTCCGCCGCTCCCAGATCCCGCTATAAATATGTTACTTGTAGTGGAGTGAACCGCTAGTCAGTAATACTGGTGAGTAAAATTTCTAAAATCAAGAAAGCAATAGTAATTATCATGATATTAATAGAAGTTCATAGGTTGGTTGTGACCAAAACTGCCACCATACTTGTTCATAGTAGTAGCATGAACAAGGGATTCATATTCGTGTTGTGACAAGACTGTCACCATTCTTAATTGTATGAACAAGGGGATTCATATTCGTGTCGTGACAAGACTGTCACCATTCTTAGTTGTAAAGGGATTCATATTCATGTCGTGACATGACCGTCGCCATTCTTAATTGTAAGGGGATTCATATTCATGTCGGGACAAGACCGTCACCATTCTTAATTGTGAGGGGATTCATATTCATGTCGTGACAAGACTGTTACCATTCTTAATTGTGAGGGGATTTATATTCATGTCGTGACAAGTCTTTCATCATTCTTAATTCATAGGTCGAATCCAATATCAATGGAAACAAACACTTCTAAACAATTCTTAATTTAAAAATTTTAACTCAGCTCACTGATTCCATAATAAGTATCATTATGTCTTCCATTGGCCAGTCCCACATACTTGAGTTAAAATCTCGCCCCACTCTGGTTCCTAACTGGTGCTCCAAATGTGTGGCATTGGCCATATTTTTGGCGTTCCAATTAGTCATATAGTGAAAACCGGCAATATAATCAAATGTGATAATGGTATAAATCTTGTAGAGTGAAAACCAAGCTCATATCACACTTACCAGCAATATATTCAAGTGCAATAAGGATATAAAACCTGAATTATAAAATCAGAGTTAAAAATACTAGCAGTGAATGGTAGAATATTGAATTGTAACCTAATGGTAGATAATGTTTGGGTTGTAACTAATTACAGTATTGCCACCTATCTTGACTATATATTCATAATACACTAGTGGGAAAAGGTTTTCTTAAATATTATCTTGCAATACCTATAAGGTTACAACATGATATCACATTAACAGAACTTTTCCCAGTTAATTATCATAGGAAAAACTATCCGTTCTGATTTAATTCTTAGAGAAGTATTAATTGATCCCGTTGACTCTTTTAACTACTTAATAAACCATTAAGGAAGGAAATAGTAATTCTTATGACCTTGAGGCTTTTATGTAATTATTTGGTGATGTATAACTGTAAACAATTTCCTCATAACAGCAACAAGTAATGTTTAACAAAATCTGAGACTATAGAAGGGTCTCACGCCTAGCCCCATTTGAACCTTTTGAATGGAAGACCTCAATGGTTCAATCCTAAAGGGGTCCACCACAATTATGGTCGCCCACTAGCCCCTTTCAGATGTGGAGACCTGATTCTAGATCAGGTGGCTACATGGTTTCATAGCCCTCAACAGTCAAGTTTCATTTTTGACGACCTGTACTTATATTTATTTCAGTTCTGGATTAATGCACACATTAAATCATCATACTGCAGGATGAAAAAAAAAAGTCCTTAGGAAACACATTCATCATAAGATTTGAATAACAAATCTTTTATAAAGAAAAGATAAGTTTCAGTCCATATTTTCCCTTCATAGTCATGTTGACAGTTTGTATTTCTATTAATTCAGATCTGGATGTTATCATAATGAACCCCTATTGAACCAAATCAAAGGAATGACATCCCTGATGTCAAGCTGAACTTGTATCTTATTGCAAAGATAACAACAGAAACTGACTGATATATGTAAATAGATACCAAACAGCAGAATATAAGGAACACAATATTCAAATGAGTATAAGAGAAGTCCTACTCACCTGCTATATGTAATGAAGGACTTCAAATAAGACATTCACTAGGCTAATGCTCCTTATTGAAATTCCCTACTTTTATTTTTTTTCCAAATAACACCATGTTAGCCTCCTATTCTTCATGAAGAGTTTCCAAAGAAGAGGGGGGTGAGTCCTCTTTATATAGAGGTTTTGGACGTCCGCAATGGGAGATCCCAAGAGTCTTTTTTTTTTTTTTATGAAAGGTCATCTAGGGAGAAATAAAAGTCATAACTGTTGGTAGAAACAAGGAGCCATCCTTGGGAAACTGTAAGGTCATTCATCAAGTGGGTTTGGATCACAAGTAAGGTCCTAAAAGTCATGATCCAGCAGACCAATCCAGTTGTGTACTGGACTGGTCGAAATTGGGCTTGTTTAGGCCCAGTTAACCTACTTGATTAATTGAGGTTATTACAGGTAATGCATTTGTAGAGGTTGCGGGGAGTGACGAAGATCAGTTGGTGGATTTTGGCATGCGTGGTTGATCCAGAGCGTGGGGACCAAAGAATAGATTCGTAAATGGAATTAGCCCAATTCTTAGATATTTCCTCTACTACAAATAGTGATTTGTCTTTTACTCAGTAGTTTTATCAAGACTTCTAATATACTTAATGATTTAAATATAATTGAATTTGAATGTTTTAGACCTATATGCTCATGGAAATTTGACTTATGAGGTGGTGTTATCAAATTAAGAACGTCTTGAGAATCTGAAGAGTTCCAGATTTTTGGGTCGTTACACTTAGCGCTAGTTTAATTTCCTATTTGGACCTTTGTATGTGAGGAAATTGTATTGATGAAGGATGTTATCCTCATTACTTGAGTATCTTCAAGTGGGGACCCCTAGTCATGGAGAGTGTTGATAAGATAACACAATTGGATATCTAAGATTCTCCTAACTTTGGTCAACTTTCGATCATTGTTACATCCGATGCATTAAATCAATGGCTTAGATTGGTAGGAGATTACAGTTTTACCGAAAGATCTGGTTTCGTTCTTTCATTTTGTAGGAGCTGGACTACATGACTGGCATCAAAATTATCGACAAGAAACACCTCAACAGCAGCTATCACGGTAGGATTTCTGCTCCTACTTTTTTGGTTGAAGTGGATTATGTGCACTTGCATTAGGTCCAGGTTGAGATCATCTAACCCATTTCAAACAAGGGTTGGATGTGTTGGTCTCCAACTTGCAGACAAACCTGGTCAACCTTGTTTTAGCTAATCCAATCTCTTTGCACCCTTGTCTCCACCTCTAAGAATCTGAACAAGTCAAAATAAATGTTGTCCCTGCAATAAAAGCATGAGTGAGACATTCAAAAGTTCGTAAGGATGGAATTTGAAGTTGACAGAAGATGGAAGAAAAGCCAAACACAAAACACAAGATATTTCCTCCATGTGATGTGGATTCTTAATTGAACTAATAGAATTATATAATACCTTAAAACCAGATTATTTCGTTATACATACGATTAAAGGTACGAAACCACGTTTCTGGAAAAAATTAATGTAGCACAAGCATATAATTTTTTATAATCTCTAACCTGGACTTTGGGTTAAGGTTAGAAGGTTAGCATATAAGTTTTTATAATCTCTAACCTAGACTGTGGGTTAAGGTCAGGGGATCAGTACCTTGGAGGACAAATGGATTCCTGACCTTATGCCATTAATCAATTATCCCCTCAAACAAGGGTCTAGGTTAATAGATCTTTATTTGTTATGATACCAGTTGGATGATGATGATGATAAGATTGCTCAGTTCGATGATGGACAAATTCCTTGTGCAAGCACACAATTTTTGGGAATATTTTTTTGATTTTCATAAAGAGGGATACAAGATATATATAGAATTCAAAGATGAGATTTTGAGCATTTCATACACATTTCGTACATCATTTAAGCATACAATGATTTTTTTTCAAAATTTCGGAGAACCCTAGTTGGATTAGGACTTTTCACGAAAGAGGCCCAGTTTGATCAAGACTCTTTAGTACTTCACTGGTTGAGCTAGTTTGTGTGGAAAATGCAAATTCTGAGACCTACAAAACCCTAGGAGAATTTGAGAAGAATAGTTACATCAAGACTAATACAGGATCCACTTTCCTGCAAACATAGCCATCTTGGGCCCTGCATTGTTGAATAAAAGCTACGACTATGAAAAATTGAAGTATGGAAGAAGAATTCACTAAGTGGACCCCACAAAAACACATGGAGGTTGACTGGGGTCCTACATCATGTTGAACAACCAAGGTGAACCCCCAGCTGCATTTCATGCTCATCTTCTGTCCCCACTTGCAATATGCACAAGATTCGGGTCCCACTACTAAAGTTTTTGAAACTTGGCCCCACTGAAGATTATCTACTACACATCTCCAAGTGGACGCTCTCTGAAGATCATGTTAGGTTTCCAAAAGCTCCTTATCTTATCTTATCTCCATTTAACTGAAGGAAGGATAAGAGAGATCTCACTCAAATAAAGATAACCCCAAGCCACAAGGACTCAAAAGAGATTCAAGTTTAATGAACTAGAGGGGGCCAGAAATTATAAAAGGAACCAAAAGAGAGGGGGGGGGGTGTGTAATGATGTTCCATGCGCTCTTGGAAGTCTCCCATGTCCTCTCTCTTCTCTCTTTCTCTTCTCCATCTATTCCGCATCCACTTTTTAAAACTCCGTTGTTTTGTGAAGGGTATTTCTAGAGCACTGTTACAAACACTTAAGCTTTGAGAAATAGTTTTTTAGAGATTATTGTAAAGACTTGATGATTATGATGAAGATATTTCCGAAGTTCTTTTCAGTGGAGGAGCAAACTGCTAGATCGGAGCAAAAAGATGAAGTTAAGTAGATTTATTTTTTAACTTATGTAGTTGTGTTGTTTCTTTTGTATGTCTTTTTGAATGAATGCTTCATTATAATAGATCTTTCGTCAAGCCATAGGCAATCTCTGTTTCTAATTCTAATGGATTGATTTTGATCACTTATACTTGTCTTAGATTATGCTTATGGTTGAGTTTCTTTTGATAGTTTATGCTTAATTTGATAAGTAATGCTTAAGATAATTCAAGATCATTCATTCTTGTATGAGGTTAAGAAGATCTTGGGTTAAGAGTTTATTTCATTTTTATTAAAATTGGTTTTTGAAAGATAAACCTTCTGGATTACATACATTGAATTGTTTTTTATCTGACTTATTTTGAGACAAAAAGAAAAAAATAATTACATGGATTGATTTTTTATTTTACTTATTGGATTCTGGTTGCTCTGATCTATCTTTGTTATTGATTTTTCTCCACTCTTAATTATCGCATGGTTCTGATTTTTTTAATTTAAAATTAAAATTTTAATTTCTACTGTTTATTTTAAAATTTTAAGAATTTCAATTTTTAACTTTGAATGGTTCTTTGTGGGATCGGCCTGTATTTGTCGCTATCTCATGCTGCACTTGCAGTTTTTATTGGATTGATTTAATTAACACATCAAAAATGTTAGGCAAGATTTTTGTTAGATGGCCCCTTATCATTAAACAACCCCTTAAGATTCTTTGAGTGAAGAATTTCAGTTTTGATGGAATTTGTAGGGTCCATAGTCTTTTCCATTGGAGATTAGGGCCCAATGGTGAAATCACTACGGTCAATTGATGGCATAAATAGTGCATGAATCTTCTTGTTTGTTCACCCAAAACGGAATATCTTGACACCTCAACGGTTGAGATGAAATAAAACAAATACTAGGCTCTCATCCGATAGCTGATAAAGTTTTTTCAAATCCCATTCCAATGGAGTGTGATCTCTATTATTAACAAAAATAAAGAAAATAAGGTCTTTAACTAATATAATGATAGGATTCATGAGCCAATCATAGGCCATGCCAGTTGTGGGACCTAGAGAGGACTAGACAACTCCATGAGATTGCTTTGAATAAAAATAGCAACATTAGGTTACTAATAATTGATTGTGTTAATCTTGTATATCATGGAAATAATAAAGCAATGATTGATTACATTGATTTCGACAATATGATTAGTGATTGATTACCTTTATTTAAGTGACTGATTATTGATTGATTACCGTGACTTGAGGTAATTGATTAGCAAGTGCTATCCATGACTTAGGTAATTGATTATTAATTGATATTCATAACTTAAGGTAATTGGTTAGTAATTGATAGAATAATTTCTATGTTTGAGGCAATGAATTTTATAAATATCTTGTATCCCTTTTTATGAAAATTAGAACATTATTACCCAAAATTTTGTGCTTTCACAAGGAGTTCATCTATCCTGGAATTGGGCAATCTTATAATCATCATTATCCAACTAGTATCATAACGATTGATATTAGAACATCGTTCCTTGCATGACTACTAACACCAAAAAAGAGGTTTTGGTCATAAAGATTGATGGAATTAGCATGGAAATCCGCATTACATGGGAGCATTGCAAGATATCAAGGTGATCTTAGTTGCAGTTGACTCCAAATACTACTACATCATTTTAATTCTTTTTAACAACGTTGAAAAGAAGGATTCTCATGAAAGCAACGTGATTCAAAATCAAAATGGGGATTTGCATGAAAACAATGGAAATTAGGATCAAAATGGGAATTCTCGAGGCTCTAACGCAAATCAAAATGAGAATGGAGTGATTTAAACTCATATTGTAAGATAGAATTTTCCCAAGTTCTCAAGGGGGAGAGCCAATGTCATAGATCTTCCAATACCAGGCTCTCCTAGAGGAATGATGATCCAGGGGGACAAGGAGATGGATGACCTGAGAATGCCTAATAAATGGGCCTCATTATCAAATGATTCTTAGCTCTTGAAACTTCGATGGCAACTTATCTTCAATTTCTTTTACAATAATTCTAAGATCATTTGTGTATAGATTAGTGTTAATTCTCAACTAATGTTGGTCTAAATGGACTAGGTGTCGTGAATATTGAATTGGCATAGGTGGGCTAATGTGTGTAAATGGACAAAAAAAATGATGCTAGTAAACTGGGTTTAGTTTTGGAGAATTTGCCAAGTATTATTGTTTATTTGTTTGTTTCTTTGTTTTGTTTTGTTTTTTTTTTAAACCACGATGGCTGGGCCCTTGAGTGACCCAATTTATATGGGAGTGAACCCCAGCATACTCTAGGGAGAAGACCACATGCGCACATAGGGAAGAGAATTGCTTGCACACACAATGGTAAGGACTAAGGACAAATGGATTGAACACTAGGAAATTTTGTTTTGTTTTGGGTTTTTTTTTTTGGCTTCTAAGTGTGTCTTTGATCAATAATCAATTGATTGATGTGGCCATTGATTGTAATGAAATGGATGCCTCTCTCTCTCTCTCTCCATTCAATTGAATCTTTTCCACTTTCATTTTACTTGCTATTGTTCTCTTTATTGGTGAATCATGGCATTTGAAGTTTAGTGAAGAACTACCAGTATTTTTATCTTCACCAGAAGAACATTCCTTTTTTTCTTCTCATTATGTCTTTGAGGTGTTTACTATTGAACATTTGAACTTAGTAGTATTCCAATTTAGATGAATCTTGGCCAATTTAACTTCACCAATATTCAAGAATTGAGCTGAGTAATTGTCACAATTGGAACATGTAAGTCTCGGCTTGAGTCGCTTTGGTGGAGCAAACCGAGTCACATGACTTTCTAAAGTATTTTATAAGGAGTAAAATTATATTTTGATTTTTTTTTCAAGGAAAGATGGTATATTATAAACAAATATAGCAAAATTATAGCAAACAGGGAAGCATGTTTGCCACGTTATTGGATCAACAACTCAAAAAAAGCTACAAAAGAAAGGCCCACCAAGACAAGCAGAAACAAAAGAAGAATAGAATTGACTCAAAACAGGAACTCCCACAACAACCAAACTAAAAGGCCTAAGTTACAACTAAACAGTTATAGCTCCTAACATTCTTGAAGTGTGTATTGATTCTTGACCAGTATAAAACAACATCAGGAGGCTTGTGGCAAGGCAAGGAGAATTTTCTTCCATCAACCATTTGATGGAAAAGTTTTATATATTTGTCCTATATGCCCTTTTAATTTAATTTTATTATTGAAACAATTGCTAAAAACCTCAAATATTTGGAAAGACCCACAAGAGTCCCCCAAACAATGAAACCCGCCAAAAAATCTTGTAGCAGTGCTCACACAACTTTTCATATAATTTTTTTTTTAGTGCTCACACAACTTTTCATACAATTTTTTTTTTCTTTTTTGGGTCTGTGGCAGCTTTTTGTACAAATTTTTTGGCGGTGCATTGTTTTTCTTACAACTCTTTTTCTAAATGCATGCAAGCATTTGTCACATATATAAGCCGTGCGTGCGCATGTACAAGTTGCACGTGGTGTACCATGATCACCATATACAAGTTGTGCATGCGTGTGTACCCAAGGTACATGTGCATGCACGGGTGATGAAAAAAAAATTGCGCAAAAATCAATTTGCTAAGAAAAGCTATGCTAGCATTGTTCGAGACTTTTTTGGGGTTTCATGATTTGGAGGATTCTTTTGGATCTTTTCGAATATTTTAGTTTGTTTTTTTTGGTAATTGTCCATTTATTATATTACTGTTTGAAATTTTTTATGATCATAGCTCACCAACTCTGCATGTCTCTGCCTTCTCTACAAGAAAGTGCACTATCTACAATGAGATTTAGAGACAACCAAAGTTGTTTGTCTCTATGTATTACCTTTTGTATAACAAACCAAAAAACTCGTCTCCCAATGTCATCCAAAATTTCACCCTAAGCACAAATTCGCGCTCCAAAGTTTATTTTTAACAGTAACTACAGTTAGTCGCTAAATGATTTTTTTATTGGGCGACAAACTCTTACTCGTTGCCAAATTTCCAAAGGTTAAAATACTTATTTTTCCTTCGTAATTTTATCCCCAATTCCTCAGCACTCAGCAGCACTTCTCCTTCTCTATCGTTCGCGCAAGAGTTACGTTGTCTCTCCCCACTTCTCCTTCTTCTACCTCTTCTTCTTTTTCTTCTTTCTATTTTGGATTCTTTTCTCTCTGGGTTTGTGGCTCTGCAACAATAGTCGAAGGGCATAATACTATCCTCTCTTGTGTGGAACCAATTCATGGATTTTCTCTAATATACTCGCTCTTAATTCTGTCTCGTCCTCAGATATTTTAATGTTCTTAGATTTAGCACTTGTAGATGTAGATTTTACGCTTAGACTAGGGCTAGGGCTAGGGCTAGGGTTAGTGTTAGGGTTTTGATTTGATTCATCTGCAGTGATTTTGGGGTCGTCAGCATTTCAAATATGGACAAAGTCTTCTAGAATGGGTGCATCGGAATCAAGCGATGTAGCCCGGTTGTCTGCATTGTCAGCAGAAAGTGAGCCATTTTCTGGCGAGGAATAAGGGTGTTTTGGGAAGAGAAGAGAAAAACAACAAAGAAAGAAAGAGGATCGAAATCGAGGGAGAATGATTTTGATTTTGAAGGGAGATTTTGATTTCCAAAGCCCTAACTTGAGAATCCACGCAGAGATCATCGCTTCATCTTCTTCGCACAACCTTCACAATGCATAAAGACTCTTTATTCGAACTCTTCAGTAGGCGGTGCTTCTCTTTCTTTGATTCCTCTCCTGCTTTCTCCTATGTGGTGGTTGGAGATGATGTTGCAATGCCGATGGTGGTGTCGGTAGTTGGCAAGGGGTGGTTCATGGGTTACGGGTGAATTGAATGTTGGGTCTGAGGTTTAGAGAAAGGGACCAGAAATTGGGTGTTTTGGGTTGAGGTGAATTTAGGGTTGGTGTTGGTGGTTTTAGGACGTACGTTTGGATGTGGTGGGATGGCCCTACAAGGTGGTCCACAGTTAAACATAAGAGTATACAGGAAATTCATTTGTTTTTGTTCCTTGCATACACATGCTAATTTACTCTAATCTAGTTAGATCCTGTTGTGATTATCTTTCTCTAAGGCATGATTTACAAACTTGGATGGTTTTCTAGTCAAGTTGATTCCTTGTTTTCAATTATTTTTGGTGAAGTGCTTTGTTGATTGTTTGAAGGTTTGATTTTTCTATTTCCTCTGATTTCAATGATGGCTGTCATTATGTTACAGCTCGGTGAGGATTTTTCCATCTTGGAGGCATGGTTCCATATCTATGATGAATACCCAATCAAATATGAAGCTGACCGCCTTCCACCGCCAGTTGTAGCTGATCTAAGCAGTGATGAGAGAATGGGGGTTCTCGTGGCAACTCATGATGCCAAAATCCAGGTAATTTAAACATTTGTTTATAAAGTTCATCATGATGGTGTTAGACCCATTATTGGAACTCTTTAGTTAAGATATCTCTTTTCTTTCTAGATTTTCTAATTCCTAATTACCTTTCTAAGATCTTTCTTTATTCTGAATTAATTGTAGAGATTTCATCTTGTGGGCTTTCTTGGAAAATAGCCTCCAATCAGTCACTTTCCTAGAAAATACTTTTATGTTTTCATATACCCTTTCGATATTTTTCTTTTTTTTTCTTGGAGATTCCTTTTCCAATTATATTTTGATTTAAGCTCTTTACATTTTTATGTATGGCTAGGATTAATAAACTCTCAGGTGTTCATTTGTATGTGGATTTTTCTTGTTTTGTTTGGTTTTTTTTTTCTTGCATATAGTATTTGATATAAGAAAATTGGAGTGGCATCCTTTTTTGTGAATCGGGTTTACCACCCATGATGTGATCAATCATTACATGCTCATATGTAATTGGCATATTTCTGGGGTGGTCTGTTTTTATAGAGCCACCTAACTATTGCTCTTTTCATTTTTATCTTCGAAGGATTCTCTAAAGGCCATATGTTATATTTAGGTACAGTCCTGATCGGCTAACTCATTGGCAATATAAAACATCTGATAGCCTTCATCATTACTTTCGTTAACAGTGCCCCTGTAGCAGCAAATAAATGATCAATAAATGATATGAAGCATCTATTTTTTCTAGCAGAAGGTATTGGAGTAGAGCCTCAATCCTGAGAATGCACTGATGCATCTCAACATAGTTTAACTATGAGCAATTGGAAGCATAGTTTTGCTGTTTTTTGCAAGTTTCACACTCAACCATCTTTACCAAATATAAACATTTTTGGAACCTATACATTAGAACAGCCAATGATTAATGTCCCATACACAACTGTCACAGTAAAACTTGGTCTCGGTGAAGATGAATCTGAGGTAAATGGGGATTAATAGGAGTCATGGAGTTTTGATTAATGTAGGGCTGTATGGAGGAATCGAGGTCTGAGCTATGACTCATTCAACGATTGAAATCAGTAATTTTTAGAATTTCCTCTGTTTTTAAAATATGAGTATGGATTATATATATATTGATGTTATAAATTTGATTGTGACAGGCAAGTTAAAGTCTACTATAAGCGTAGTTGCTTTTTTTTTCTCTTGTGAAATCATGTTGGCAAACAAGTGCCGCACAAATCATGCATGAATACAACTGGTAATAAATCTATGGGAGAGTACATTTGAGGTTTAGGTTTAGTGTTGGAATGATTAAAAGAAAAAAATCATTAGACTGAGGTGAGCCAAAAAATAAATGATACTAACATGAGCTAACATACTTGTTTAAAAATAGAAGCAGGTACAACAGAGAAATAGAAAAAAACTGAAGTTTGGAGGGGAAAAATAGAAATAAAAAAACATATTACTTGTGCTGACATATCCTTTTTGATCTGTTTTCAGCTTTTTATGCTATATTTTGTGCACTGTGAGATAAAGTATCCATTCAATTGTCATCAGTTCTTGCGGATTCCCGTACACATTACTTGCTACACGCATTAAATTTATTTAATGTTTGTTTTGAAAAAGGTTGCTGTTTGTGGCAAACACATACACTTAAAGATTTAAATCTTTAAACCAGATTTTAATCGATGTTAAACGTTTAATTGAATTAACTTGTCTAAGAATAGGAATTTAAAATATTAAGAGATTGGTTGCAAGTTGATTTTTCCCAGCCATTTTCCTGTCATGCATCTTCTTATATCTTCCTTTTTTTTTCTAATGAAGCTTCTACTGTAAAATGATGAGTGTGATTGTGTAAATGATTAAATATTATCAAATATAATGGAAGATTCATTTTCTCTGCTGCTGCCTTCCTGCAAAAGGTTTGTGTCATCACTTAATTTTGAATAACCAATGCAAATGGTAAGTTTGGTGATGTGTTTGGGCCCCCCACACTAGCAGCATGTATATTTTAGCTAAGAAAATTTGTTAGATGGATATATGCAAGTAGCATTGTAGACTCATAATTTCTCTGCTGGTTAAGCATGAAGCAACAAGAAGAGTGGAGTTCAGGGAATTGCTCTGTGGAGTGGACTGCTGTATAGCATATTTTTTCTGTCAAAAGGGCTCTTTGCATGATAACGCTTAGATTGAGAGGCTCTCTGGCTTTGATTCAGCACTGCTAACATCTTTATACCTTCTGTGTTTGAAGTCTTGGATGCCCTTGTGGCAGGCATATATGATCTTTGTATCGCTCTTCATATCAGCTCTGGTTGTCCAGTCTTGGCTGCCCTTCTGGGAGGCAGGTATGATGTTTGTATCATTCTTGATATCAGCTCCGGCTGTCTTTCTTCTCTTGCTATCTCTCACGAGCTCTCATATACATTACACTACCAAAGGGTGCCACTTTACACAATAGACGAGTGCCTTCTCCAACGAAGCACTGTTGAGAGAATACTTGTAAATTTCAGTCCCTATTCACAGGGTTAGCTCCAACAGCAACTCCCTCACTCAAAACTATCAGAAGCAAGAACACCCACTAAGGTGTCTGGAAATGAGAAATGGCCCATTTGACATGTGTTGATGCTATGCTGGTAAGGGATATGTCCATTGAACAGGTGTCCAGAGTCCCTTCATTTCTTCCTTTTGTTATCATCTGAGTTTGGAAAACAAAAACAAGGAAACGGGTGAAGAAGGAGATCTCTCTGTTCAAGAAGAGAAGTTGCACAATACCAGCTTCTTTCTCTAATATCTGCGATAGGTTTGGTGTCTTCTCTTTTCTTTTCTTTTTTTTTTTTTATGTTTCTGTTTGACTGAAATATTGTTGGTTTAATCTCTTTGTTTGAGTTTTGATGGAATTGGGGATTTTCTGTTTCTTTTCTCTATTTGGGTTTTGATGGAATTGAGGATTGTGTGTTTTTTTTTAATTGATTCTAACAAAGAAGATACAATAAAGAAAAAAAGATCGGACAAACCATCCTTCATGTTGTGTTTTTGGTATTGCTTCATGTTGTGTTATTGATCTGTTAAACATGGAACTAGGTATTCTTTGGATGTTGGTGAGCTTTTGTTTAGACATGTACTAATTTCTGTGAGAAATGCTTTGGCACAGTAAATGTTTGTGAATGTGTTGAATGTATGGTTTGTGATTTATCGATTTAGAAAAAGCTTATGATAGGGTACCGATGGATTTAATTTGGTGGGTTTTGAAGAAAATGAATGTCCGCAGAGGTTACATTGAAAGAGCAGTAACAAATGTGAGAACCATATGTGGAGAAATAGGTGGATTTCCCGTAACTATAGGTTTGCATTAGGGATCAGCCTTAAGCCCTTATCTCTTTGCATTAATTATGGATGAGTTAACTGCGCATATTTAAAAAGAAGTACCATGGTGTATGTTGTTTGCAGATGATATAGTATTGGTAGATGAATCAAGAGATGGTGTAAATGCAAAACTCGAGAGATGGCGGGGGTCATTAGAATCTAGAGGCTTTAAAATAAGTCTACAAAGACAGAATATATGGATTACAACTTTAGTGGACATATACAAAGTGTTGAAATTACTGTCAAAGTTGAAACCCATGTGATACTACGTAGAGATTCTTTTCAGTATTTGGGCTTGATGATTAGTAAGGATGGGGAGATTGACGAAGATGTGGAGTATAGGATAAAAGCCGGATAGCTAAAGTGGAGACTAGCTTCTGGAGTGCTTTGTGACAGACGAATGCTAATGAAGTTGAAGGGCAAATTTTACAGGATAGTGGTTAGACCAACTATGACATATGGAGCAGAATGTTGGCCAATTAAGAAGACACATATACATAAAATGGATGTGGCGGAGATGAGAATGCTTAGGTGGATGTGTGGTAGAACTAGGAAAGATAAAATTAGAAATAAGCGCTTTCGAGATCATTTAGGGGTAGCACCAATATGGTTTGAGCATGTTGAGCATAGGCCAGTAATAGCACCGGTGAAAAAAAGTTTGGCTATACAGGTGGATGGCCCATCAAGAGGTAGGGGTAGACCGAAAAAAACATTGATGGAGGTTATTGAATCAGATTTGAAGAAGTTTAACTTGTCTAAGGATTTGGTTCAAAATAGAACGGAATGGAGAAACAGAATTCATGTAGTTAACCCTAACATAGTTGAGATAAGGCTTTGATGATGATGATGACGTCAAATACAAATCAACATTGGCACACATTTTGAAATTGTGGTTGCAGAGAGGTCTGAGATTGGAATAGCCGCAGCCAAGTAGTAGATTAGGTGAGAAACAGTAGGCATGTGTTTTTTATCCTTGCAAGAGGAATATTTTAAAAGAATTAGTTAGTAGAGATTGTAAATACTAATATTATTTGGAAGTGTGGACAGGTTAGCTTTGATATAAATAATCTTTTCTATATTCCTACCGATAGAAAGGCATTGGACACTCACTTGTTGATCTAATTTGCAAGCTTTACACTCCCCTCATCAGTCTCTTTACGCTTTTGATTGGTAAACTTGATATTATTACGGAACAGTCTCACAAAGCCTTAGTAGGCCCACTGATGAAAGTGATAATCAATAAAAAGTCTTTTTATCAGATTTTGATGCATTGATCCATAACTTTAAAAGACTTAAATAAAACAAAGTTAAATATTCCATATATATTTGGTGTTTGTTACGGAAATCGGATTCTTCAAGTGGCGAGCTTTTTTTTTTATTTTTCTTGATGTTATGCATTAATTTCTGCTTTTTGAACGATATGCTGAGTGATCACCCTAGGGAGGGACCATATCCTATTGAAGTAAACTTTATAGGAGCGCCACTAGAAGGGTAGTCATTTTAAGGTGTAATATTCAAAAGTTGAAAGAAAAGAAGGGCATGCGAAGCAGTTAGTCATTTTCTTTACTCACAATTTAATGATGATTTGAAGATTTGATTATGAACAGGTTGGGCTTGGCCTATTGAGCTCTTAAGTCTTAACCTCTCTTACATTGGGTTTCTGCGTGCATAATGCATTATTATAAAGGACTTTTAATTTCCATATTTCAATTTGATATTCTTCAATTGATTCCTGTGTTGGGTTTTCTTTATTACAGCTTGCCTCTACTCAATTGTCTGTAGAGAGCTGACATGCTATGAGAATCCTAAGAACAATGTCACTACAATCCCTGCAAGTGAAGAAGAGATATTTGGTGCCACTTTCATGGTAATCTCTCTCTCTCTCTCTCTCCCCTCTTTGTTTGGAAAGTTTTGAGTACATATATTCCTTGATGAATATAACTGAATAATTATGTACTTTTGGCACCAATTGAGGATGGATGTATCCCATAAATTACCCCCAATAGGGCAATTCTGCAGTTCAAATTGATCAAATCAACAGTTATGGGCCACCGAGGATGATGAGTTTGCCATTTTTCATCATTTATTTACACAAGAAAGTAGATTGGATGGAATCTGGAAAAGAATAAAAAGCAAAGGATTTGGAGAGCAAAAGATTTTGAACTTCACTATCAATGGTTGAAAAGATAAATGTTCTTGGATCTTAAAAAAATGACAAGCATCCCTCCTTAAAAAAATGCTAACCACATCATCCAGTCATGGATCACTTGAATCCCTCTTAAGACCCATTTTGGAGAGTAACTCTGTGATTTTCGAACAATTTTTAAGGTGGAGGCAGCACCTGTTTTTGCAGCCACAACATAAAAATCTCATAAGCATGCTGTTACTTTGTGAAAAGGGGTTGTCACTTGTGACTCTTTGGAGTGATTTGTTAGCCATGTATTGTCAGATAGCATGTACCAAACAAGTATATCTAAGAAGCATGGACACGGACACGGACACGGGACACAGATACGACACGACATGGACGCCGATATGCCATTTCTCAAAAAAGTAGGACACGGGCATGTCGGGGGGCACGTTAATAATATATATTAATTTATATCTATAATCATCTACTAAAAAAATAATATCATTTTAACTTTTAATTAATTTAGCAATCAAAAAATAAAAATTCAAGTGCCAAGTAACAAACATATCAAATTATCAAATATCAATACAATACTAAAACATAATTCATAATCATTAAACATGAAATATCCTTAGTTCCATAAAATCCATATAAAGAAAAGGGCGAATCATCTCTTTCCTTTCCCTAAAAAAAAAGCAAAAAGTAAAAAAAAAGCCAATCTTGAGGCCTATTCTTTAGTGAAATATTTATTTATCTTTTGCTTGTGATATGATTAATATTTATAATTTTACGTTTTTCCATGGTACAAAATTGTCATAGATCAAGTTTACAAATTTTAGTAACCACATGTTAACAAAGTGTCTAAGAAATATCAGCTATATATTTATTTTTTAGTCATAGACACGGGCTATGAATTGTAGGACATGCTGCAAAAAGAGTGTCGGACAAGTGTCCAAAATTAAGATTTTTATTTCTTAATTATGGACACAGTTAAAATAGAATCGGACACGTGCCCAAGAGTGCCCAAGGAGTGTCGGTGTCTGACACGTGCCCGACATAGGTACGTCACTTTCTTAGAAGTGTTCGTGCTTCTTAGAAGTATATGAAGTCATGCCAAACCTAGTATTTAGGCAATGTGGGACGTGGTTATTTTTCCCAATTGCCCCCCTCACGTGCAGGCCCAATAGATTTTATCGATGGGCCTACCACGTGGGCTACACAAGAATGATACCTACTTTAATACCACGTACCAACCCAAAAGCTTAAGCTTATGGGCGGAAGGCCCAAAAAGGTATATGAAGTTATGTCAAACCTAATACTTAGGCGATGTGGAATGTGGTTTTTTTTTCCATGTACATAGTATAGAATCATGGTGGTATCTTTGTGTGTGGTTGTGTTGGTGGATGTGAGCAGAGCCAGTTGTGTTAAGAGATGCTTTTTTTCTATGAATTGTTATTAAAGTGAATAAATAGATAAATCTATATCAGCCTTTGCTTCCAATGAGAATTGATGTGGCCATATGTACAGTAATATATGTGATGGTGCATTATAGTTTGGTGATAACCATCTGGGTCTTGACAATTATTTGTAACATTTTGAAATTGTTTGCTTTCAAACTTTAGCTTATATTTTTTTAACTATTCCTAGCACCTTGGGGTATTCAAACTTTGTGCACTCTCACACAATCCCATGTCCAGTAGCAGCTCAGCCTCAAAAATTGAGTGTGTTTGAGGTTTATAGAAAGGAGCCTTACCTAATGAAGGATTTATGAGCAAATTAGATTTTGAGAGGTAGGACTAGTGATCGATTTATAGAGCCCTTCACCTTTATCTTTACCGTTGCTTCTGTCTAGTATATATTCATAAAAGAGAGATCAAAGTGTGTGGAGAGAGAGAGAGAGAGAGAGAGAGAGAGAGAGAGAGAGAGAGAGAGAGAGATGTTAAATTGAAACCAATTTAACCAAAAGGGTGCTTGGTCCTCCCAAGAGGATTGTTTGGTCCTCCCCAAGAAGTCTGACATGTAGAGGCCATCCAGCTAAAACACTCACACTAGGGCCAATAATGTCCGGCTTCATGATAGTAGTTTAGTAGTTTTCTTCACCATTTGATTCTCATGTTGACTTTCCTATGCACGTTTAGCAGTTTTTTCTTTTTTGTATTTTTTTGTTGAATGATTCATCTATGTGATTCAATTATGCTCATTTAACTTCCTTTTTGGACTTTTATATATGTAGCGTGTGACCATTCATGCATGATTCATTTTGATATGTTCTTGCGGTACTTCACTTTATTGGGTTTGAAATTAAAAGAGTGTTAAACAGGAGTAGGAATTGATCTCTTATCCCTGATGGTTGTTGCAGGAACGTTATGTAGGGATTTTTATATTAATGGTCTTGTTGTCGGTTCAGATGGAAATTTGCTGGATGCATTAGGTGCTGCTATCAAGGTAAACTGTGTTTCCATTAAGAAAAGAACAAAACTCATTGGATTTACTACAGCTTGCGTTTTACATTATAAATTCTTTACTTCTAAATGTGTTTCCAACTTTTGTTTATTGTTGCAAATTCTAAAAGCTCTTGGTTATTAAGATTTTTTTTTGAGCATAAGCACCTTTAATACATGCTAATTTCTTTGTTTTTACTTTGTTCACAAATTGATGATGGAGGGGTGTAATGACCCCAAAATTTGGATTTCCGAAGAACTCCATATTTTAAGGTGTTACTGATGAAATTAAATGGACCTGCAATATGAGATTAATCAACTAAACCATATTCGCAGCGGAAATATAATTGCAAAGCCATCATAGGTACCATCACAAGACAAAGTAAATAATCCTACTCAAATTTAATAATTTAAATGTATCAAAGTCATAAATAAAACCATAGGTAAAAATATAATCCAACTAACTAGATCCTAACATAAATAGCCAACCAAGGGCTTACAACTAGTCTGAAATTAAAATCATTATAAATAAATTAATTATCTAAATTGTCGACTCTTTAGCACAGGCACGATATCTTTAAGCTATATCGTCTGCGCGTTACGCGTAGTTTCCCTGCGGTTCCTCCTCGACTGCCGTTCCTTCTAGTTCACTGGAAGGGGTGTCGTTACCTATAAGCACCAATCATAGGGAGTCAGGTTATGAAATAAGCTCAGCAAGTATACCTACCTAATTTTCATATTCCATACTGTATTTTGATAAAAAATCAAGACAGATAAATCACAAGATTTTCAAAATAAATTGACAAAATATAATAATACAAGATGCAGATTCATGCATAAAACCAAGTGAAGATCTTACAAATATCATAGCATTTAAAACAAATTGGCATCCCACATTGGCTAAGTTGTCACAGGTATTATAGCGGCCCCCTTTTAACGTGACGGGAACAGAGAACAGAGCTTGGTACCGAGAGATTCGGAATTATGGCCATTGGCTATTAGAGCATAGTAACAGAGTTTGGTACCGAAGTGGCTGATTGTCACAGACAGAAAGTTAACTAATCTGTAGATAGTTTCAGAAGAATAGCCCCTACACAGTGGTGCCCCCACTATGCTAGACTTAAATAGCCTAGTGGTATCATCTTGATTCAAATACATATAAATAGACAAATAATTTATAAAACAGAACTTATGACAATTTCAAAGTTGGCAAATGCGATGTCAAAATTTCATAGATCATATAATAGAGAAACTAGGTTTAACCATGTTAGGGTACAAGTATGATTGAAAACCAAATAATTGAATGTCATTATACAAAAATCCAGATTTTACAGGTCATGCTGAATGCAGGGCTACTTTGCGCACGCCGGGTCTAAATCAACTTAACCGTTTGATGTCATGGAATTTCAAACACCGTATACTTCCCCTAAATCCAATTTGGATGACCACGAGGATCTCCTCCTTAGATCTGGGTTAATTTCTTAATTGGCGCTTCTGAAGGTGGTTTGTGTTAGAAGAACCCATGACGTCATACCCTTAAGTTTCCATCACCTTAGGCATGCTTCAAGATAATTTTAAGTGGGTGTCAAATTATGATGACATGACTTATTTTTGGCTCATATTTGGTTCAATTTAAATAAAATCCTTAGTCTTAATGAATATTCCCTTTGTTAATTAAAGTAAGCTAATTAAAAGGTTTATAAACTGGTCATAAGCTCTAGTCAAACCTTCTGAGCTCCCAAAATGGGAAATTCAAAATTGTTAAACATGGGTCTCAGTACAAATCAGAGATAAGTGGGAACCCTTAATGTTAGATTCTCAGATTTCCGTTGAGAGCTATATGAGTATACATGTGTGGAAAGGGCATAATAGTAATTCACTTAAGGTGTAAGGATATAAGACTTACTTGAAATCTCTCTAACTAATTAAAGTGAACAGTGCTTCTTCCTCATTGTTTTTGGAACCTGTAAATTGGGAATAGTCTTACGCCTATTAACATTGTATCATTGGGGATGATGGGTTCTAGTGGCCCATTCTACTAAGGGTCTGGATTTCAAAAGTCGCCCATGAGTGGCCTTCAGATGTAGGGTATGGATTTTCCAAATCAAGTGGCCATGGGGTCCCACAAACTTAGTCGGTCCAAGTGGGTTTTGACGCCCAGGTTCTGTAACTTTCCAATTTCTGGCCAGGCCGCTTATGGTATTTCCTGTTTCCAGGTTTTTGGGCTTTCCCCAATGGTCTACAACTTGAGGCAAATCAATTCATCAGGTTAGATCCCAGAATTTACCTCTTTTATGTCTACCAATGTCTTGAGCATATAGGTCAACATGTTGGTGGCCATAGTACTTAATCTAAGGCAGTAGGCCTATTCAATAATCTCAGAAACTTATGAAGACTTGAGAGCAACCCGGTACAGTTCCTACACTATTCTGTAACATGGTATAAGGTTGGTTTCACGCCTCTTATCTTTAGGTCGTTGAGATGGTGGGCCATAGAGGGTCAAATTCTCAAAGGGCTACCACTCCACAGTCGCTCAGGGGTCTACCCTTAGATCCCTGGACCTGATCATTCATCAGGTGGGACATGTGGTCCCACAAGAAATCACAAAAAAAAACTGCACATCTAAGGCCTGGGTCTCGTGATTTCCTTACAGGCTTATAGTAGTTTGAATAGCATCCACATCCCAATAGTATGACTAATAAGGTTGCATGCAGTGGTTTATTTTACAAGGCAGAATTTGGATTTTCCACTTCTCAATCATGAAGGGTGATCGTCAGAGATGGACTGTTGCGGGACTTCTCTACCGTAGGATAAATACAGTCCCAAACACTCAAATCAGTTTTATAAACATGTATTAAGTTAACGTTATATATACCAGCAGTTGAGAAAACATCAAATAAATCAACCTCGTAATTCTACATATAACAGTCTATATAGAAATATATAGATTCAAGTAACATTAAGAATTTCACAAATCTGAAATTGGTTTTCAAAAGAAATTTGTATAAATCTAATTAGAAGGATAAGGATCAAGCACGAAGATAAACATGGGTTTGTGCACTTGCCTTAATCGCTGATTTTTATTGAATTTCCCAACCCGTAAAGAGCCTGAAACTAGTTCTTCTATGCTGCCTTTCAAATCCTTAAGCCTAAAGTTGAGACCTTCTAGTTGAGAGAGAAAGACTAGGGAGAGAAAGAGAGAGAGAGAGAGTTGCCGGTTAGAATTGTTTATAGAAGAGGGGGCTCTAGTTGTATACATATATATAGAATTTAATACAGGTACTTATGGTAAAACTAGAAAGTAGAAGTAGTGTGGAAATTTTCTTTTTCCCATATAGAGTCCTAGGATGACTCTCTAACCTTAGCCTTGTTGTATCCCAACCAAACTCCTACGAAGGTAAATTCTACTCTTCTTTGAAGTTAAGACAAACATGTGGTCTCCACACCAATAGTCATGGGCTTAATCTAAATCTTTTTCAACTGGGCACCAGATTAATCCGGATGGGTTCGTGTCTTAAGGAAAAGTTTCATATTTAATTATTCTCTATCCAATGAGCCCCATTTTGGCTATGTTTTAAAATTACGGAAATACCTTTCATATTTTCTAAAAATTACCAAAATGCCTTATAATTACTAAATCAAGTCCTAATCGCGTTTGTGCCCTAATTTTGCCCTAATTGTTTAATGTGGGTTGATTTACCCCAATTCGATTAATGTCATTATTTATTTTGTAAATTATTTTTAATTGAATTAAATTTATTAATTTGGGCGGGGATCTTACAAGCGGGCATGAACTTTTGTTGATGAGGGTTTTTTTTAGTATTTGGATGGATATTTAGATTACTGTTTGGATATTTGTTATGTATTGCTTTTTATATTTGAATGGATACTTGGATGGATATTTGGATGAATGTAGTATTTTTATTTTGTGATGATTTCAATGCAAATTGTTGTGATGATGTGAATGATAATTGTTGTCACTAATTTCTATTTTCGATAACGAATTCCATCATAGCTGAATGGTCAACTATGTTCTTCAAATGCATGATAACCACCATAGGGTGAGGAACAAATTCGTGCCTAAAGAATGGACATTTGGGGACAAACCATTCGCTGCTAACTAGTTTTGGGGGACGAACGACTTCGTGCCTGAAGGTTGGACTTTTGGGGACAAACTTTTGCTTGTCACTAATTATCTATTTTTGGCGACGAATACATTTGTGTCTAAAGGTTTGACATTTGGAGACAAACCTTTATTTTTCGCGGATTGTCTATTTTGGGAGACGAATTTCATCATCACGAAATGGTTAACCATGGTTTTCAAATGTAAGAAAAACAACATAGGCGACGAACAAATTTGTGCCTAAAGGTTGGACATTTTGCTACAAACACCATAGGGTGACGAATAAATTCATGCCTAAAGGTTGGATATTATGGAACCCTAGGTAGGACATTGGCAATGAACACCATTAGGCGACAAACAAAATTCATGCCTAAAGGATAGACATTTGGGGACATACCTACAAACCTATATCTGTCGTTGAATATATTCCCAGACAGGGTTTTTGTGACAACGTGGGGATGAATTTTAGTTCGTGACTTTTTTGTAACAAATCTTACTAATTTGGCGAGGAATTTTGTTCATCGCTGAAAACATTCCTTCTTGTAGTGCTTGTCGACTTCACTCAAGAGTACAAGTATAGTCATGAACATGGGTCCAAGTATTGTTATCAAACTCACGGTAAACAGATGAAAAGTTGATACGTACCACCATATTGGATATATTATCCGAGTTGTCCTTGCAATTGACTATGATTGTGATTGTCTAGTAGGTATATTGGCCGATTCAGATGCAATACATGTATTGCTGATTCCATAATTTGGCCAGTAAAAATATATAAATATGTATTGTCTGATATGAATTATGTGTGCCAATTTTTAACTGATGGCCATTGGCACTACTCTTACATGTCAAAGACTGAGCATAGTGCCAATAGACTCATTGAAGCAGCGCAGGGGAAGAAGATTAGCCAACGGGCTAATCTCCAAGCCAAAAGGCTTAGGGATAGGTTATCTAGGTGCCTCACCAAAAGACAAATAAACTCTCTCAACTGAGAACCAACTCCAAAGCTTTATTCAATATGAAAGTCTTATCCCATCAAGAGATTACATCTATATTTATAACCAAGATATTACCTAATAAAGGAAACAACTATTTCTAATCAAATAAGAAGTCCTAAATTAAATACAACTGGACTTGCCAAATATCAATAAAACAACTAAAGCAACTACTATTAATATAGTCTACTACAAGTCTACTGTGCTTTGGGCTCGCGGGTGTAGACTTTCAAACGGGGCCCATTATTATGGCCTGCATCAGCTCTCCCCGGGTTGGAAAAACTCGACTCCGGCGAGTTGCTAGCTTGGTACTGCTCATATAAATCTGAATTGATCTGTTGAAAATTTGTAGCCATAATCCAGGTAGCTTCAGAAAATGGTTTGCCTTTCCACTTAACAAGAAACCTGTGAAATCCGCCATTCTTGGTTGAAATGATCTGATCATCAAAAACATCTTCAATTTCGTCTGGAGGGAATTGATGAAGAGGAATGCGAAGAGCTTGTTCTTCAAAGGATTCATCATTATGATGCCCATGATATAATGTCAAATCTTCGACATTAAACATGGAGCTGATATTCATGTCTGCAGGAAGGTCGAGAACATATGCATTGGAACTGATTTTCTTTAGAATCTTGAAAGGACCTGCACTTCGTGGATGTAGCTTCTTGTATTTACCTGCAAGAAATCGTTCGGGCTTCAAACGAACCATTACCAGATCACCTTCGGTAAACTCAACATGGCGTTTGTGAGAATCCGTGTGCCTTTTATATGCTTCATTACTTGTAGCGATTTGCCGGCGAACTTCATCATGAACATCTTTCATATGCTGGCCAAACTGTTCAGCATCCGGACTAGATCTAGAGTCAACTGGTAATGGACTTAAATCAATAGGAAGACGTGGCTTAATACCAGTGACAACTTCAAATGGTGATCTCCCTGTTGTTCTGTTGACAAAATTATTATAGGCAAACTCTGCCATAGGTAAAATAAGATCCCATGAAGCAACATGTTCTCCAATAAGGCATCGAAGAAGATTTCCCAAACTACGATTGACAACTTCTGTTTGGCCATCAGTTTGTGGATGATAGGCACTTGAGTATTGGAGCTTAGTGCGCATCATGTGCCATAAAGTCTTCCAGAAGAAACTCATGAACTTTGTTTCTCTGTCAGATACTATTGTCTTGGGAAGGCCATGCAGACGAATAACTTCTTTCAAGAAAAGAATGGCATCTTCTTGGCATCCGCAGTGTGAGAACAAGGAATAAAATGTGCCATTTTTGAGAAACGATCAACAACAACAAAGACAGAATCTACCTTTCTTACTGTTTTTGGTAAACCCAAGACAAAGTCTATGCTCAAATCTTGCCAAGGTGCATGTGGAATAGGAAGGGGCTGATACAAACCTGTATTCTTCTTTTGACCTTTTGCAAGTTGGCATACTATGCATAATTCACAAATTCGGGCAACATCTGTTTTTAAGTGTGGCCAAAAGAAACGATCTTCCACAAGGGCCAATGTTTTATCACGCCCAAAATGTCCACTACATCCGCCACTATGCAACTCACGTATCATAAATTCACGGATAGATGTAGCAGGCAGACATAATTGATTTCCACGAAAGAGATATCCATCATGAAGAGAAAACTTTGGATGTTCTGAACCTTCACTATTTAGAAGGGTTGTATAAATGCGACCAAAGTCATTATCAGCTGCATATTCTCTGCGTATTTCTTCAAAGCCAGGAACATTGACGGAAATTGTCGTAAGAATGTGAGTTCGACGACTTAATGTATCTGCGACTTTATTTTCCGTGCCAGATTTATGACGCAGAACAAAAGAAAACTTCTGTAGGTATGCACTCCATTTAACACGATTGGCGCTCATCTTCTTTTGAGAATTTGTAACAACCCGCCCCGCACCATCGAGATATTGTCCGCTTTGGACTTCCCAGGGGGTCACCCATCCTGAAATTGCTCTGACTCGAGCACGCTTAACTTTATAGTTTTTTATGGAAGTCCTCACGGTTTTGTCCTCAAAAGGCGCCTCGACAGTTTAGGACGGATTATTACTTATATTCTTTCATTCACATGTACTTTTTTGGGACTGGGTCGTTACAGGCCCACCAGCTTCCGCCGGATATGTCCCCATATCCACATATCTAGCACAATGTCGGACCGAAGACGGCCTCATAAGCGATGTGGGACTTCGTTCCCCCTCCTTCGTTCCCCCCCCCTATTTGTGGAGGGCAGGATTCGAGAGGGAAGCAGGATTCGAGCGGTCCCCAAGGGGTCCGGCCTAACGGCCTCACCCTCCACCACTCAGAGGAGAGCCATCCCCTTCTCTGATACCATCTGTAACAACCCGCCCCGCACCATCGAGGTATTGTCCGCTTTGGACTTCCCAGGGGGTCACCCATCCTGAAATTGCTCTGACTCGAGCACGCTTAACTTTATAGTTTTTTATGGAAGTCCTCACGGTTTTGTCCTCAAAAGGCCCCTCGACAGTTTAGGACGGATTATTACTTATATTCTTTCATTCACATGTACTTTTTTGGGACTGGGTCGTTACAGAATTCAGGTGTTGCAAGGCTTCATGGTCAGAGTATAAGACAAATTCTTTTCCAATGAGATAATGACGCCAATAACGAAGAGTTTGAACTACTGCATAATATTCCAGATCATACACAGTGTACTTCTTACGGGAGTCATTTAATTTCTCACTGAAATAAGCAACTGGATGATCGTCTTGACTTAAGACTCCGCCAATACCGACATGGGAAGCATCACAACTAACTTCGAAGACTTTGTCAAAGTCTGGAAGTTTTAGAACTGGTGCCTCAGTTATTTTTCTCTTAATTTGCTCAAATGCTCGAGAGGCGGCATTGGTCCAAGTGAACTCTTCTTTTTTCATGCAGTCAGTGATAGGAGCCATGATTGTATTGAAATTACAAATGAACCTCCTATAAAAGGTAGCCAAACCATGAAAGCTGCGTACCTCATGTATAGAAGTGGGAATAGGCCAGTCAAGGATTGCTTTGACTTTAGCTAGATTAGGTTCAACTCCTCGGGCTGAGACAACAAAGCCCAAAAATACGACTTTGGAATTCAAAAATGTACACTTCTTCAAATTAATGTAAAACTTTTCTCTTCGAAGTGCACGCATGACATACCTCAGATGATCGAGATGATTTTCCTTTGATTTGCTGAAGATTAAAATATCATCAAAATATACCACAACAAATTTGCCAAGAAAAGGTCGTAGAAGCTGAGTCATCACTTTCATAAAATTGCTGGGAGCATTCGTGAGACCGAACGGCATGACCAACCATTCGTATAGTCCATCTTTGGTTTTGAATGCTGTTTTCTATTCATCTCCGGGCCGAATACGGAGTTGGTGATATCCGCTCTTGAGGTCAATCTTGGAAAAGACAGAAGATCCAGACATCATATCAAGCATGTCGTCCACTCGGGGAATCGGAAATCGATATTTGATGGTAATTTTGTTAATCGCTCGGCTATCAACACACATTCGCCAAGAACCATCTTTCTTCGGTGTTAAGAGGGCTGGAACTGCACAAGGACTCATGCTTTCTCGGATATAACCCTTCTGGAGTAAATCTTCAACCTGTCTGCGCAATTCAGCATGTTCGGCGGGACTCATGTGATAAGCAGGTAAGTTAGGAAGGATAGATCCAGGGACTAAATCAATGGCATGCTGGATGTCCCGCATAGGAGGTAGCTCATTAGGAAGCTCTGCGGGAATCAAATCTTGAAAATCATGGAGCAATAACTTGATTTCTGGTGGCGTAGAGTCCTGTTGTTTATTATCTGCTTCTTGGGTTTCTTTAGGCACAAGAGCATATACAACTCCTTGGTCTTTGCTTTCCATTTCAAACTTCCTCATAGAGAGAACATGAGGGTTTGATGGGGTGGTAGAAACAGTCGGAGAAGATGTTAATGGCGGCAATGGAAGAAGATCCACCACTTGTCCCTTCCATTTAAAAGAATGAATGTGCATTTTCTGATCAGTATGTACCTCTCGAACATATAACCAAGGTCGGCCAAGTAAAATGTGAGCAATATTCATAGGAATAATATCGCACCATATATCATCTTCATATATGCCAATTTTAAAATGAACCAAGCAACGATGGGTCACAGGGATTGAATGATCATCTACCCAAGCGACCTTGTAAGGCTTTGGGTGCTTTTCAATAGGCAAATTGAGTTTAGTGATCACTTCCTGTGAAACAACATTCATAGCACTTTCTCCATCAACAATTAAATTGCATGACTTACCTTTGCATCTCACGTGTGTCTTGAAGATTGAAGTACGTCGCCAATCAGCTTCTTCTTGTTCATTTGGTGAGGAGAAGCCGACGTATAATAAGAATAGGACCACCTTCTTCTGCGCCGGTAGCGGCATGAGGAGAAGGATCAGATTGAGCCTCTAGCTGTGGATCTGGCTAAGCTTCTGATTGGATATGGTCAGGAGGAGGCTCCATCTCAAGATGCTCATCATAGTTAAGGATCTTCATCGCAATAATAAAGATTGCGAACCTGAGGGCATGCATTAGCAAAGTGTCCTGGTTGTCCACATTGATAACAACCATCAGTTCGTCGATCTGGACGAGGAGGTCCACGATTCCATAGATCTTGCTCCTGTGGCACTGTCCCCTTTTGATTTTGAGCAAAAGGATGCTGATTGGGGTGATTGTGCTGCGGTTTTGGAGGTGGACGAAAACTCGCCGGTGGAGCACAGTTATATTGAGAATTATTTTGATTGGGTGGATAACCTTTATTATTCTGAAAGGCGGGGGCTCGACGAGTCGTTGACTCCCCGACTTGAGAACCAAATCGTCTCAAAGTGGAGGACCGCAATTCTAGCTCAACCTGTTTTGCTTTGTTATAAATATCATCAACAGTTTCAAAATCATGCATAAGGACTTCACGTCTTATTTCATCTCGCAAACCAGTTCTGTACCGGTTGACCAGCATGAAATCACCATCTTGAATTTTACACCGGATAACATAATCATTGAACTTCTCTGTGTACTCATCCAGTGATAATGTGCCTTGCTTGAACACAAAATATTCTTGCTGAAGGAGACTTAAATAATTGGAGGGCAAGTATTTACCTTCAAGCTTTTCATGCATATCATCCCACTTGGTAATAGCAGGGCGTCCCATGACAAGATTATTGTACTCAACGCTGTGCCACCAAAAACGTGTTGACCCCTTAAGTTTGACTTTGACAAAAGCAACACGCTGTGCATCCTCCATATGATACCAAGAGAAATAATCTTCGAGAGAATTGAGCCAGTCAATGAAGGCCTTTGGATTGAGACGGCCAGAGAAATTAGATATATCAATTTTCACTTGCTTTGTGATATCATCAGTTTTTGGTATAGTAGGGGCATCTGCAGGGTCTTTTTCAGTAAGAAGACGCTGAATGAAATCATGAATAGACTCTTGTGGGCCTGTTTCTGCTTGTCGGCCGGAATTTTGTTGATTTCCAGCGCTAGATGATGCTTCGGCAGCAAGAGGTCTCTGTGACCCGCGGGACAGTTCTTCCAATGCATGTACTCGTTCAATTAATTCTATTAACATGGCATCACGTTGATGATCAGAAAATCTGCCCGATATGACTGACTGCTGTGGGTTGACATTGCTTATAGAAGGCAAATGAAAAAAAATTTTTTTTTTTTTTTGCTGCTGTGGGCCTGGGCTGAGTCAGGTCAGGCCTGTCAGGTTTGGGGCAGGTCAGACCCGAACTGAATCACCAGTGGGTTGGACTGGGGTGGGTGTCGGGTCAGCAGTTTAGGCCCAAACTGTTATCGGCCCAACTGCTCAACCTTTTTGTTTTGTCCTCTTGCTACAGTAATGAGAAGATAGAATAAAAAGGGAAACTAGTCTGTTGCAGAAACGAAAAGCAAAGAGAGGAAGGGATCGATGAGCTTATCTGTAGGGATTCCCTTCGACGGCAACGCTGCAGGGAAGACAACGCTTCTGGGTGGTGTAGACGGTGGCCGCAGCGACAACCGGAGGTGGTGCCGTGGTGCTGCAACGCTGCTGCGCTAGTGGGTGCCTTCGTCGGCGATGCTGCTGTGCTGGCGGTTGCCTTCGTCTTCGGTGAAAGGTACGAGATCTCTCTTTCTTTCTCTCTCTTCTGTTACGTCTCTCCTTCTCTGTCTTTCTTGTCTCTGTTTTTTTTTTCTCTGGGTTTGGGGATGGTTGATAGCAACCGAGGGGTTGGGTCTGATTCGGGGTTTCGGTAAAGAGATGGGTGGTTTCGGTAAAGAGATGGGTGGTGTGGTGCGGGTCGCGTTGGGACGGGGGTGCCGGCGAAAGGGTTGAGGGTTGGTGGAAGAGTTTCAGTGGCTGCGGGAAAGGATTTGGGTGTCAGTGGAAGGGGGGTATTGTTAGGGTTGGAGAATTTTGGGTTTTCGGTGTGCTGTGGGGTTGGATCGGGTTGGGGATGGATCGGGTCGGCGCCGAGAAGGGGGAATGAGTCTGGCGTGGTTACAGTGAGGGTTTCAGTGGAGTGGGGAAGGGGTGTGGATTGTGGATGTGATTAGGGGTGGACTCAAGATGATGGTAAAGAAGGGCAGATGGGGTCGATGTGGGTTTGGGTATTTTTGTTTTTTTGTTGTGTTTCTGGTGGGGAGGAAGAAGTGTCGGAAAGGGGTTCCATGAAGGGGTTGGGTTTGAGTAGTGGTTAGGGTTCGCTGTGGGTTGTGATTGTGGGAAGGTGAGGGAGATGGTGGGATGGGTACTAACAACAGAGGAAGATGATGAATGAAGACTGAACCAAACGAATGGTTACCTCGAATCGGCAATCAGACGGCGGTCCGAGATTAGATCTTCGTCTCTGATACCAATTGAAGCAGCGCAGGGGAAGAAGATTAGCCAACGGGCTAATCTTCAAGCCAAAAGGCTTAGGGATAGATTGTCTAGGTGCCTCACCAAAAGACAAATAAACTCTCTCAACTGACAACCAACTCCAAAGCTTTATTCAATATGAAAGTCTTATCCCATCAAGAGATTACATCTATATTTATAACCAAGATATTACCTAATAAAGGAAACAGCTATTTCTAATCAAATAAGAAGTCCTAAATCAAATACAACTGGATTTGCCAAATATCAATAAAACAACTAAAGCAACTACTATTAATATAGTCTACTACAAGTCTATTGTGCTTTGGGCCTGCGGGTGTAGACTTTCAAACGGGGCCCATTATTATGGCCCGCATCACTCATGGTTGAGTGGTGCTGGCACCTTGATATAACACATGCCGCGGGATTGATCCTGACTAGCACGCCAACCTAGTGAAAAAATAAAAAGACTAAGCACAATTAACTTTGGTGCTTGATAGAGCCCCTTTGTTGGTACCATATCTCAAACCCATGACCTAATGATATTGGCCTAGGGTTCTTAAGAATCCGAGTTTATATAGTAGTTTTAAGTGAAAGATTACTTTGCATCGCTACTTCTTGCTTGGTCTTTAGTCTTTTTTTTTGGCATGCTTGATCTTTAGTTTGCAAGCTAGAAGTTTGAGTTCATTATAAAATCTAGGATTCTTTATAATTCTTTTATTTTCAAAGATGGATTATTGGTGTCTGAAAAAGAATTGTAGGAATGTGATCGACGTAGACCCTAAGTGTAAGGTCGACAATTGTAGTTTCACCTGGTGAGTTCGGGATCGAATCCACAGGGAGCTACAATTATCACAAATCTGTTCTATTTGAAAAAATAGTGCTAGCCTATCAAAATCTATACAAATAATTATCTACTAAATTGAAGATTAAATTTAATTTCAAGTCCCAAATTAAAATTACAATCCACATAAAAATCCCAATCTAAAAATCCTAAACTAAAAATAACCTAAACTACTAAACTGCAAAATAAGAAAACAACCAATTGGATAAAAGTAAAGTGCATAAAATAAATCTGAAAATAAAAATAAAATGCAATAAAATAAAAGAAAAAGATGGATTTCAATTCTTTAAATATGAATTTAAAACCTTATTTAATGGAATCAAAGTAAACTTAGATCCACAGTACCAAATACTTACTGTCATTATGCATAAACATATAATGTTGACTCTATGGTGAGAACTATGACATCACTAACTATGTTTAACAATGAAAAAACTCAATCCAAATAATCAATAAATTCAAATTTATTAAATTGAAATAATTACGTCAAAATCTACCCAAAGATCATGAACTTTAAGAAAATAGAGTTGCTTGTCTAGCTCTTCAAGTTGTCTTTACTTCAAGTCATTCTCCAAAGGTGAGGAAGATGACGGAAGAAGATGCTTGACTAGATGAAAAAAGAAGATGGCATGGAGTAGAAAAAATGGGCTAACCGATCCCACTTTGTATTGGATGTGTGATTGAGGGGTGAGAGATTGAGATGTGGAGTGGGGCATGGATGGTGGTATGGCCTCCTCCCTTTTCTGCAGACGGGCTGTTTTTAAATAATGGCAGCAACTCCCTTTCCTTTAATCATTATCCCTTTCTAAATATTAAGGTGGGTGTGGGCCACGAGACTAAGGGAATGAGTGCGCACGTTCTTCTCTTATTTCTAGTAAGCATGTAATTACTTGACTTCTTTTAAACTCTTGATACAAAAGATTCTCCATGCCATGCGATTTTCAAAACGTGTCATTCTTATCCATACATGACTGTGTACTTGCTAATTCTTCCTCCCTAGCTTTTAATCTTGGCCCTTCATCTTGATGAAAAAAACAATTATCTTCATTATGTGCCCTTGATATATCTTTAATGTGGGTTGAATTTTGGTGAAGTGGAAATAGAAAATCTTGCTGGCCGAGGGATTCATGTATTGGCTGGGTAGGAAACGTCCATTTGCATGCTAAAAACTCTCCTTGTTTCTCTCTCTTCCAAAGCACACTTTGCTTCTTAAACTTTCTTTCTTTATTTTCTTTTTCTTCATCATCAAATCTTAAGATAATTTTGAAGTTACTCTTAGCTTTTCTCCATCATTGCAGGTCCCCCATTTGCTTTTGCTTGAAAAACCTACACAAAAGTGGATTTTCATTATAAAATGACAATTCTATGCATAATTCACAAATGCACAATATGTGCCCTATTTCACACTAAATGATTGATCAAATGATCACCATTAAACATAATTCATCATCATTTAACTAATGGTGCAAAGAAACCTCATCATTTTATGTGTGAAAAAATATTTAGAGGATTTTACTAGAAAAATCCTTTGACAGTAACTCCATACAAAAAAGGATTCCAAATAGATGATTCCACCAAAGCAATCCCAGGCCTCTTTTTGTTTGAGTTTTTGGAATCTGACTTAGGCATGGATATTACTGCTTAACTATGCAAGCAGGGATATCCCCGCTCGTTTTCTTTTTGTTCTTCCTCCTCATCCTTCCTCCTCTGCTCCATTTGTTCTTTCGTTCCTCTTTTGCTCTGTTTGTTCTTTCTTCTTCTTCACTCTTCCTCCTTCATTCCTCTTCCTTATTTCCTAAACCTCCAATTTCAAAGCGAAAACCCTATCTTAGCACAGTCCATCTAGCCTAATCTTCGCCTCACGTTAAGCTTCTACACTCCCACCTCCTGGCCCGAACTTGTCATAGTTGGCGTCCACACAGAAGGCATCCCCATCCGCTTCTTGAGTATCTCCTTTGCTATGGGTTTGGAAAGAGGCTCAAAACATAAGGTTTTCTTGCCTTGATTAGCGTCTAAAGATGGATCTAAAAAAAATGGGTTTTCCCCTTTAGAATGTTGCTTACAAAAAATAAGATTTCTTTTTATAGATATTTTAAAATAAAGTTTGGAAAGATGTTTTTTTTTTTCCTTTCCTTTGAAGATGGGATGAGTGTGTTCGTTGAGTTCCAGAGAAAGGAGGAGAAATGAGGAGGAAGAAGAAGAAGAAGAAGGGAAAAAAAGAGAGAAAAAAAAAACAAGCAGAGGATGGAAAATGAGGAAGAAGAAGAAAAAAAATGGGCAGACGAGGATATCCCCACTCATGTGTGTGGGTGAGTGGGGATATCCCCTCCCAACTCAAATTAAAAAAAATTAAACAAAAAAGGACCCTTGGGACCACTATGGTATAATTAGGTCTTTAGGTTCCTTTTTGGTATAAAGTGATTATAGGAGGATTTTTTGGATAAAATCCTCAAATATTTGTGAGCAATTCTTGACCTTAAAAACTATTTTTGGGAAGTTTCATGATTTTATGAAAAAGTGTGAATTTTCAATGGATTTTGAGTGAAATGCATACAATAATGAATAAAATCATAAAATTATGATCTTTAACTAAATGAAGAGTTTTCTAATGCATCATCATCATTAGCAGCATCAAAGCCTTATCCCAACCATGTTGGGGTCGGCTACATAAATTCTATTTCTCCATTCCGTTCTATTTTGAGCCAAATCCTTAGATAAGTTAAACTTCTTCAAATCTGATTCAATGACCTTCATCAATGTTTTCTTCGACTTACCCCTACCCCTTGATGGGCCATCCACCTGTATAGTCAAACTTTTTCTCACTGGTGCCATAAAATGCATAAGTTAAATGAAGAGTTTTCTAATGCATAAGTCCTTAAAATCCCTTAAAATGAATATGAAATAATGCATTTTTAAGGACTTATCATAATGTGATTAAAAATGATGCATGGATACTTCTAGTAGTTCACTTTTTATGTGTAAAATCTGTGTCCATGCTGTGTCCATGGCGTGTCCTTGTTGTTTGTATCTATGCCGTATTTGGGCATCATAGGTGATTAGCTCATTATTGGTATGAATCATTGCAACTTCCTTTCACAGTGTAGTTTGAGTTTCTAATGAAAAATAGGGTATACCGATCCTTGAACACTTGACCTCTTGCATGCTTTAAATGACACATTTATAAAGATACAAGGAAGATAGGTGGTATAATTTGAGTTTATGGTTGTGTTTTTTGGGATGAGTTGTCTTTGCTTTTGGATAAACCACTTTGATTGTTGTGGTTATATGTATTTATATGTAATGTGTGCATTTTGCTTGTGATCTTTGTTTAGTTATCATTCACATATTTGACACTTGTTGAATTTTCTATTTGGACCTTTTGTACTTGAGAAAATTAGATAGATAATGGATGCTATACTTATGACTTTGAGTAAATTCAAGAAAATCCATTGTACTGCAGGGACAAGCAATTTAACGCATCTATTGAATTTTTTAAAATTGGATTAGAATCAAAGATAAATAAAATAAACTATTTGTGTGTTGCACTTATCTTGGCAGCCTCAATTTGGTTATTTGGCTTTTCAGGTGTGTTTTCGATCAACGGATTTTGATCATATGGCCATTAATTGTAATGTAATGCATGATAATCCCCTTCTTTCCACCTAATTTAATCCTTTTAATTTGCATCTTGGTTACCGTTCTTTTTGTTTTAGTCGGAGAATTGTGTTATTTGAAGTTTAATTCTTTATTAAACCTATCTTGAACCCTAGGTCTGTAGGATCACTGTTCATTAGTGATACCTTAGATGTCAAACACTCGGCAGTTTAGCTTGGGTGGCCTGACAGAGTCCCAAGAATCCCACTTTATATTATATATATTTATAGTTTTAACCAACTCCCCACTCCTTGTACAGGTTTTTAGTTGGCAAGCTTTAGTTTTGAGTTATTTATATTACTTAGGGGTACTTAACGATTTTTCTCGCAACAGGTGTGGATTGTTGGAGTTTGATAAAGAGTTGTAGAGATCTTGGTAACTCCTTAATTATTGTATTAAGATTTCAACTTCCTGCTTGGTGTTTCTTGAATTTATGATTGTGCACTTGGAGATGGCTTTTCCTTGATTTGGTTGAACTAGTTTTAGTCTTTTGTTGTATGTGCTGTGTCAATCTTTGCTATGATCTTCGTTTTCTTTCTATTCACTTGTTTGACACTTTGTTTAGCTTCATTTTTATGTTTGGAGACCACATTAAGGATGTAATCCTCCTGACCTGAATACATTCTATTGGGGGCCCTGATTTAGTCATGGATAGTGCTAATGATGATCAGATCCTTGTGGAAACAACATGGATTGTAATATACTTGTGGAAAAATCAAAGGTTAGCTTTTTAAAACAAACCAAAAGCCCTTCCCTTAATAGTTCTTGGACTGGGAGTACATGCATACATTTTGTATGTAATCATATGACCACATATTGCTAATGACCCTTTCAAATGTGAAGAGTTGTACTCAATGATGAAATGATCAAACATTAACTCGATGGCTTATATTGTTTCAATCTTTGTTATTTTATGGTACACCTTGTTGATAATAACTTAGGATGATGATGATGAGACAGCTCCTTTTTATTGTAGGGGTGAGATAACTACATTTTTTCTTTTGTTGATTTTAATAATGATGATGAAAGGTAAACCATATGGTACACCTATATGGCAACATACATTGAATCGTTTGGCTTTAAATTATAAAACTGATGGATATCAATTTGATACCGCATCCACAATGAAAACTGCATTGGGCTGTAGCAAAGTTTTAGAATGCATTTGTGCTGAGGTGAGGATTATGTCACAAATTGGAAAGTTAATCTGATTTTCCATGCAGCCCACGGTTACATTGTTTGATGCAACATATATTACTCATGGAAAAGAGAAAAATGGACTGATTTTTCTCGATAGAGTGAATTTTGATTCCTATGGGAAGGGTAGTGATGTAGGGTTCTTCTCTTATAAAAAATAATTCAGCAAAGAGTAGAATACTCTGACACATCCTCTCTAACTTCACTAGGGAAGTGTTTTATTAGTTCATTTGATGTTGGTACCTATTCAATGGCTCTACTATTGTTGCTCTACTGCTTCTGCATTGGCTTTGTTGCTTAAAAACTTACGATCTACTCATCTCTTTTTTTGACTCACTGTTTTATTTTGCCCTTTGACTATTGGGGCTAGTGGCTTAGTGTGGTTCTTTTCCTTTTCTCTCTTCCTGGTGCTTCTTTTTTGTGGTTTCTCTTTTGGCCATTGTCTGGTTCTTTTCCATGGTTTCCCTTTTGGCCGTTGTTTTTTTTTTTTTCTAGTAAAATAGAACATAAGGATAGGGGAAGCCAATGCTGGTAAAAATGCTGGGATGGGCATGCAGCATATGGTACTAGAGAAAGAATGTGCTAGATTGCAAAGAAGATTGAGAAGACTCATTCTAAGATAACAAATTATGTAGTATCTTAGAGCGATGAGGAGGATGAAGGTATGGATATTGGCGAAAACTTAGTAAGGGTCAATTGTACTTTTCATAGAAAAATACGACATTTGCACTTTAATAATAAATTTTAGGCATTTCAGCTTCATCCTAGGAACATTATATATTTATTTATAGAAAAATATGACATCTGAAGTTTAATAATGAATTTCAGGCATTTGAGCTTCATCCTAGGAGCATTATATATTTATTTATTCATCTGGTTAGATATGACACCAACTTAGGGTAATTTAAGTTATAATAGTTTTCCAATTTGACTTCAACCATCAAGATGATGAGCCCAGTCATTATCAAGGCTCGAACATGTCAAAAGAATCGGCTTGAGTCACTTTGGTCCAGAAATCCGACTTACATTGACTCACGGAGTGTTGTAGTTTTTATTTATTATAACAATAAAATGTATTCCTCCAAAAAGGAAGAATGGATTGAGCCAAACAGCTAATCCAAAGAACAACGAACAAAGACCTAACTAAGGCAGAAAAAGTAATCAAACAATATTATTCATCAAAAGAAATAGAATCACGAAAAACTCCCTCCTTAGCAAATCTATAAGCCATATCGTCCGCCTCTTGAAAAATGTGATGAATTGAAGCAACGAGCTGATGAGAAATATCATGCACCTCCTCCTCCTCCCAGTCATTTGCATACATTTCAACTCATTTGCATCCATGGCATCCACTGGCCCCAAAAAACTTCTAAATCCCCTATGACACCTCCTATGCTACCTTTTCAAAAAGCATTTTGACAGCTACCATCAAAATTAAGCTTAAAGATGCCAAGAGGAAAAGGCAACCAACAAATCCGATGAAATGATAGGACATACCAACCCTTGTAAAAAACAACAACCCAAGACCGCGTGTTGGACTATTTTATGAGGATTAAAATGATTTTTTGAATTTCGTCATGAAATGCTTTTCTTTATTAGTCTTTTGTGTACTTTTAATTTTCATTTAATTATAATATATTTTCTTAATTTTTTATTTGATCATAACTCACCAACAGTAGATCATAACTCATGAATGCTACTTATATCCTTTGCCCCTCACCTCACATCATTTACATTTCACTTCCTTAATAATCCTATGGAGAAACTCATTCGACTATGAATTTTCAATTCCTATGTTTTCTGATGCAAATAAACATGCCTTAAGAGAAAATGAAGTCTTTGACAAAGAAGTAGTCACAAAAAATGGGTAGGCCCTGGCTCATGTTGATTTTTTTAAGTGATAGTTGGAAACAAAAAACTGCAGTAGATTGAAAATTCTTCAAAAGACCCTTTCTACCAGCATCAATTTTTCTTTTTACATATAACCTACTGATGTCAATCCCATCTCTTCACAAACACCTACTCTCTTTGTAATAAAATAGCCTTGACTTAACATCAATCTCGATAAAAGTTACCTGAAGACTTTATCAAAACAAATTTCACTAAAAAGTAGCCATCAAAGTTTTGAGTAACTAAAATGAAAAGAGATAGGATCAGCCACCCCGAATACACACACTTATCCATCCACCTCCTTGTCTACTGTGATTTTCTAGGAGAGCTACATGCAAAAAAAGTGGCAAAGGCATATAGCACATTGTACAACATAACACTTATAGATCCATAAAAATCTCAAAAATGACTTTATATTCGAGTAGAGGGTCACGACAAAGTCACGGCACAACCTTGCTTTGTTCCATGCTGGCATGACACGCACAGTGTTTTGTACCGTGCCGCGCTGGTACAAAATGTCCAGGGGTCTAGCCCGGCACAGCCCAGCTTGTGTTGAGTTGGCTAGGCCCATCATGCTTTTTATTTTTTAATTTCTCAGATTTTTTTCAAAAAAATAATAAAACGCACACACAAACATAAAGAAGAAGAAGACACAGAGTTTAAGTGGTTGTGTCAAACTTGACCTACTCCACTGGAGGAAAAATCCTTTTGGATCTTTTCCACCTGAAGGTTTTCAGTAGGATTACCTACAAAACATTTTCATTTTTTATAGGGAATTAAAAAATGAAAAAGTAAAAAGGAATACATTTTTATATTTATATGAAAGAAAATAAAAAACCATACATGTAGCTTGGCTATGCCTTCGGTTGGATCGTAATTTTAAATTTTAACCAACTGATGCTTTCTCTTATCTATTAAATACCAATCTCATAGGCAGATACAACACTCCATTATTTTTTCCGTTAATTTCGTCCTCCTATCATCAACCACACGTCCATTTGCACTAAAAGTCTGTTTTGATACTACAGAAAACATTGCAATTGTTAGTAAATCACGAGCGATGCAGAAATCACAGGATATATGCTTTCATATGCTTTCCACCATACTAAAAGACCAAATGTAGATGCAGTTTGTGGCTGCATCTCCAATACACCTGCTTCAAGATATGAGGATAACTCCATCACAACATGACCTTAGGTGGAGGACATACCCATTTTGGACTATAGAATATTCCAAGCATACGGTGTGTACTCATCTGCAGTCCCCATCCCCATATTTGGCATAGGCTTTATACTAGCCCCCATATGCCCATCCTTAAGTAGTAAGATTGAAAAATTAATTCTAAACAAAAGTTTAAATTTCCAAAATCATCTATATTTTTTGTTTTCAAATTTGAATTTATTTATGGAGAAAATTTTTAACATCTTTCAACTTTATTCTAGGATCTTATACAACAGGCAAACAAAATGTCATTGGGGCTTCTCTCCAATATTTATTAAAATTTTCTTCCATTCTTTTACAAATGGTCCCAAGTAGTTCATTATTTTTATATCTCTTGATTTGTTCACTAATTTCAAGAAGATAATTAAGTCCTTGATCAGGGGTGGGATAATACACCCTAGGAAAAAATAATGTTGCTTTATAAAAAAAACTTGTAAAAGATTTTTTAATTCATCACAAATTTCCCAATGCTCATCCAGCACCTGATAATCCTGTGCATGAAAAGCACAAAATTCATTGAGCACTACTTTTCTAGAAATAACTTTATTTAACATATCATATGTAGAATCCCATCTATGTTCAACATCGTTACTTATTATTAAAGGTCTTAAACCATACCTTCTACACATTGTAGCATATAATTGTTTCTAGGTGAGTCTTCAATTTCTTTTTTATAATTTCAATATGTGCCAAACCAACTTTGACAATAAGATTTAAAATGTGGCATACACATTTGTTGTGAAAAATAGAACCACAAATTAAGGTAGAAGGTAGCATCATAGTTTTCATTACTTCAATAGCTACATTATTGTTAGATGCATTATCTAAGGTAACAATATAACTTTATCTAAAATTTCATATTCTTCAAGTTTTTTTAATAATAAGGGCTCCTATTCTTTGGCCACAATGTGGCCATTCAGGTTTAGAAAAATTAATTATTCTTTTGTTCAACACCCAATTTTCATCTATGTTATGGGCAGTGATAGAAAGGAAGTCATCACAACCTCTAGATGTCCACAAATCTGTTATTATAGCTATTTTACTAACACTATTTTTAAAGTAATTTTTTTATATTTTCTTTTTCTTCTTTCCATAATCTAATGGCTTCATTCCTAGCAGAAGTTTTAGAAATTTTACTAAATTGTGGAGTAAATGCTTTTTGAATAAATTCTTCAAAAAACTTATTTTCAGAAAAAACAAATTGCACAATCATTCTTACTAGTAATTGTTTGGCATTAGTGGCATTATAGCCAAAAATTTCTAAATCACTACCACTAGTTGAAATTTGGGTTTGTACCCCTGATCTTTCCCCTTGGGCTTGTGACCCAGCCCCAATATATTTGGGTTCATACTTATCCTTATGTCTTTTCAAATAGCCTATACTGCCACTTGAATCTGCACTATAAATTTGTTTTCAATATACACATTGAGCTTTTTCATTGAATTCATGTAGCTTTGATGATGATGATGATGATACACATTGAGCGTTTTCTATCTCTTTTCCATCTTTATCTTAAACGTTTATTCTTTTAAATGCATGACAAACTTTAGAAAATCGAGTTCTCTTAGATGTTTTACAGGTACCTCAAGTCTCTATATTATGTATTTGGCCTCGGGGCTGGAATTCACTTTCTTCTTGTATATCATGTAATTCCTCTTATTCCTTTACATTAAAAGGATAATCCTCAGGATAGTGTCCAGCCATTTAAAAAAAATTTTGAAAAGAATATATAATAAATAGTAAAAAAATTTTGTGAAAATTAATGTAAGAAAGGGGAGGAGATGAGAGCTAGAATAATATATATCGATTATAGGAATATGAAATCTTAAATTAAAATAAAATAAAAACCTCAAAATATTTTAAGGCCCCTTAATCTTGTCTCTCTGACTTGATCTTTGGTCCTCTAAAAACTTGTTACGTGAAGTATAAGTAGATCTAGATGGGCTTGTGTGAGAGTTAGGGAGTGCTTGTGTGAGAAGGAGTGGTGGGTATTTATAGAATTTTGAAAGATGAAAATAACCCAAAATGCCCAAAAACTAGCTGTTTATAGTTGTTGGGGGAGGGTAAAATGGTCAAAACACCGCAATTAGTTGTTTGTTTTTTTGTTTTTGTTTTTGTTTTTTTTTTTTTGGTATTTTGTTGTTGTTGTTGTTGTTGTTGTTGTGTGTGTGTGTGTGTGGGGGGGGGGGGGGGGGTGTTGGGGGGGGTGTTTTGAAAAAAGGACCGTTGGGTCGTGCTGACCGTTACAGTCTAGCGGGCCATGCTGTGCCGTGCCTGTGGGCCTAGCACCCTCTGCCTGCCATGTTGACACGCACGCTAGGCCTTGCCACCATTTTACACCTCTAGGCAAAGGATAAGGTAGCATTATAAATGGACCTTGCCTTTCCTAGCACTTGAATTACTAAGGTGATGACTTTGTATTCATTTCCCATCTCTTGGTTCACTTTCTACTAAATGAGGGGTTCTTTGATGGTCATTTTTGTATATTCACCTTGAATTTTCTTTTTTAACAACTTATGGCATGAACTCCTATGTATTCAATTCCTTCATATTCTATGCAAACAACCAGGCCCATAATGAGTGGGAGGCTATTGGAACTCCTATTTTTATAAAGCAACTACAGCAAATAATCAAAGATCCAAGGATCAATCTAATGAAAAAGATTCAACAAATCAATAAAAATTTTTCAAGAAGTCTTTCCAAAAGAGTATGATTGTGATCTTCTATCTAGTATATCTGCAGGTTTACATGCATGCAGCACATGTTTCATGTCAATTCCATGATTTAGCGAGTCAAACTTCCATTATTTAATTGCTGAAACATATTGTTTTGCCAATGTTTTAACATGGTCCTTGGCGCACCATCCTAAAATGTCAAATACTGAACATAGTAGCTTGGGTGGCTTGACAGGGTCGCATGAATCCCAATTTGTCTACATGGATATATTTTCAGTTTTAAGTAAAAGATTACTTGACTTCAATTTCTTGGGTTGGTCTATAGTCGGCAAGCTACAATTTTGATTTCTTTCCAAAGTTTATGATTACTAATTATTCTTCTCTTTGCAGGTGTGGAAGGTTGGAGTTTGATAAATGATAGGGTTATTTGTAACTACTCATTGGTGTGGGCAATTCAACTTCCTACATGGCGTTCTCTTTGCCGTGGCTTGATCCCTGGGTTCTCCCCTTGCTTGAGAAGGTGGCTCTCCTTGCATGAGTAGGCGTCACCTCCCTTTGAACTTATGGTCGTATTTTATGAGTGGTTTTCATTGGCATTGTTTGAACTATGACTGCTGTAGTTGTTAGTGTGGATCTTGGTTGTGATCTTTGTTTTCTTCTTGTTCACTTGTTTGAAACTTGTGACCATGGATGTAGTAATTCTCATGACTTGAGTATCTTCAAGTAGGCCCATGATTTAGTCATGGAGAGTGCTATTAAGATGACATGTTGGTGGAAAATTCATGTCATAAGATATCCTGCCATGGGTAACCCTTAGTGATTTAGTGATTTGGTCTTATGCTAATCAGTTCATTCATATTGGATTTTAACTTGGCTTTCCAAAACCACCAGAAAGCTCTTCTTTTCTGAGGGGGGTTTCCCCACCCTGAGTTAATATATATTCTAACCTACCTTCCAGGAAACAAAAGTCCTATAACATTTTTGGGAGTGGGAGTGTGTATGTACATTTCTAATTTGCTAAGGTCTTTCGTCATGAGCTAAGATTGGCAAATTCTTTTGTTTTTATTTTTATTTTTTTATAAAAAATTGGCAAATTCTATGATAGATGTTTTAGCCAAACAAAGGGTTGATAGATTGTTTCATTGGGAAGAGATTATTATGTAGTTTTCTGATGTATGGGGTACAATGCTCTGGTGCCTCTTGTTCCATTTCTTTCTTCTCCTTGTTTTTTGATCCCCTTTTAATGAAAGTTTTGGTTATTAATCATGGGTTGTACTTAATGCAGAAATTCAGTAGCTACTCGACTACTTTAACTTTTTCGGTCAATTATTTTTTATAATATAATCTCATTCTAGTATTAACTTGCGATGGTGATGAGGTAATTCTTTTTTCATTGTTGTTATTGATATTATTGTTGATGATGAGAAGTACTACCCTGTAATTTCTAACTTGTTATGACATTCGCATAGATTTGTTTGGCTTTGAATTATTACAAAGCTGACAAATGTCAATCTGATAATGCATCCACATTCCAATGTCATAACTGCTTTGTGTACTGTAGCAAAGTTGTAGGCATTCAAGTCTACCTACTCAATGAAAATCCTGAGAGCAATAGATTAGCCGATGAATGCCAATAAGCATGCTTATCTAAGTTATTGTCATATCAAGCCATATCCTAACGGACGTGGCTTGTCAACTTAACTACATTACATATATTAAAGCTCGAAGAACCAAGGCCTGTGATGGATGCCACATCAGCAACCCCCTTTTTTTTTTTTCTGGAGCACCACGTAAGCATCTCAGGTCTTTATGTTGAAACTAACTTTCCATCTTTTTCAATCTCTTTTCTTATCACATATCCTATGAATCGTTTTTATCACATCACATATTCTATGTATCTTCCAGAGCCGCACATGCACTACAAAACAAAGGTAAAACAACAATCTTCTTCTACGATCCAATCTCCTCCCACGACGTCAACATCAGCAATGGCACCTTCCCGACTCTTGTCCAAGCCGCCGGCTGTGGCCTTGACTCGGACTCTACGGTGGATCTGAAACAAAGCTGCACCGTAGTTGCAGGCGGATTAGGGAGTTGAAGTTTGAGTTTCTGAAATCTGATTATTGGTTCATTAGTCAGTGAGTGATTGGCGATGGTCTGCTCAAGGAAGGATGATCTCACAGCAAAAGATGATGGGAACATCGAGGGTGAAAATCAAGTCCCAGATGAACAAGTTCCTGAGGCATATGGCTCCGATGTTGATGTTGGATCTTTTGAAGAGGTTGATGTTCCAGAACATCATGAACAAGGCCAAGGGAACGCGAGGAGAGAGATGGGTCTCGCCAAGCATCTTAGGCATATTTTCAGAGATAAAGGGGATGGGGATGGGGATCTATTGATTGATCAGAGTGGTAGAGATGATGGTTTTCTGCAGTGGCTCTAAGCTCTTGATTTGCATGTGGTTGGCGCCTGCCGTGCTAATGAGAGATTAAAGCCCTTGCTCAAACTTAACGTCTCAAGCGGTGCGGCTGAAGATCGCTTGCTGGCGCATTAAGTCAGGTATCTCATTTTTGTTTTGTTTTTTGTTTTTTTTTTTGTTATGACATATTTTTCCATTTTTCCCCTTTTGACCTATACACTGTGCCTTATTATTATTATTATTATTATTGTGCCTTTAAGAATACCTTCTTTTAATTAAAAATTTGAGGAAGCAATTATAATTATCTTTACAAAGAAAACATAAAACATGAAACATGAATTTGCTCTGAATAAATATTTGTGTGCACACATATCTGAACTATTTGAAGGGTCTATCTGGGGCATATGAATGAATAATCACATGAATGATTGTGAATCTAGATGTTTCTAGAAAAAGGGTGCTGTGCTGATGAATGCCTGTTTAAATTGATGGGTTCATGGGTGTTGTTTGGATTGATGGATTCAATCAGTGTTTTAACCATTTGATGTGTCCAACTGCTGTTTAGAAATTAGAATTACTTTGACTCTAGATTTCGAAGAAGAAAAGTTTGTTGATTGATGGGTTTGCTTGCTCCATAAGCAAGTTTCATGTGTTATGGGCCTGCCAAAGGGCATGTGCTATGGGGTGGCAACAGACTCCCACAGTTCGTAATTTGACATTCGGAAAAAATACAATTAATATTGTGATAATTCAGCATGGAGCATGTGAGGAGGATATCTTGTATGGAAGGAGACAACCGCCTATCACTTCTTGTTACTGGAAACTTTCCTTATGGGCCAATATCAATTAAACAGTGTATGTTTTATGATGCCTGCCCTTTCTCTTTGTAATTCATGGCAGCGTTTTGAGGCACCAGAAGTTGGTATGCTGGCCAGATGCTTGTGCGTTGCACTTGTTTCTATTCGTGTTGGAAAGATTATCAAGAAAGGAAATCTTTTATGCCCCACTCATACAAGGTAATTTGAGTTATTTTACTGAAACCATCCTTGCACATAGAAATGCATTTGTACACATCCATATCTCTACCGTTATTTTAAAATCTGTACGTATCTGAAATTTGCATGTACATAATATGTATTATTACAAAGTTTATTTAAATAATTAAATTTCAAATGTTTATAAAATGTAGTAACTGATTTTTTTTCTTTTATTTAAACCACGAGAATCATTAGTGGGCTCCTTATATTTTTAAACATTTCTAATTTTTATTTTATTCCTTTAGTGTGCTAACTTTTAAAAATATCTTACATTTTATTTTTTTATAAATTTTTTAATAAACTATTTAATTTTTTTATGGAGGCCCGGGCTGAGCACGGGCCTTTGTTACTAGTTTATATATATTAAAACAAAGAAAAGGGAGGCTGGAGAGAACTACTTGCATCACACCTCTCCAAATCTGCTTCATAAATCTCTCCATTTAAATTTCCTATAATGTTGGAGAATTTAATTTTCTAATCTAATCTATAATATGCTAACATTCTCTGTCTTAACTTTGAATTCAAATTATTGTACATTTATGGTACTGATGCTAATATTACTTTATAAAACTTATCATTGCAAATCAATTTTTCAAAAATTGGGTCCAACCTAATCATTGAAATCTCTCTACTCAGTAGAATTAGAGGAGGGATTCTGTTATCCCTTTGTTAATTTCATAGGGTGATAGATTAGAGGAGACGGAAGACAGAGTAATACCAACCAGTTGATCTCGAATACGGATGGAAGTTTGGTTATGTTCTTCAATAGTTTGCAACAGCAACGATTGTAAGGTTCCCACATCTGCTTATGGTTTTGTTCATATTATTAAGATAGATTGCAGATGAGCATATGACTTCTTAAGGGAGAGTGTCTCGGTCAGAGAATTAATAGATGATTATCATAGAATTTGCTACATTTCAAAAATCAAATAGCAGAGTAACTGATTAGCTGATCATGGTTATAAAATTACAGTTACTATGCCTGTCCACCATCTTATTCATAGCTAATATACAGTAAGAGGAATTACATCATATGTTCATCAACAGCAATTATGTATAGGTTAAGGCTCATTGTAGATTTTTGACATGTTCAATAACTGTCTATGTCAAGCAACACAAGTTGCATGAGTATGGATATGTGTGGGAATCTAATATAGTTTAGGTGTTGATCTTTATATGGTGAGATCGTTCGGTTTGACTTTACTTGCAATATAAGTAGTTTGACTCAGGTTTTGTATTGTGATATTTGCCTATGATTGATCAACTGGTTCTTGATGACTATTGGACTGGATTCATTTGACTCCACCATGATGCTCCAAAGGATGATGGCATCTTTGGTTCATTTTGTACCTTACTTCTTTGTGGGAAAGTGAAAAATAATTAAAGGGCTGATTACTTTTTTCTTTTTCTTTTTTTTTTCAGGGGCTCATCTCAACCACTCTCATACTACATATTATGTCCCTCACAAATGGAGCTCCAGACGGGTATTGATGTATTTGTATAAAAATGGACACAAGTTTTTTTTTCCTTTTTATTTTTTTTTCTTTGAACGGTATTGTTTTATTTCCTTTTGCTTCTATCCAGTTTTTTGTCTTTTTTATTGGTATTTTCAACCCATGCATTTTTCCGATTTACAAGCTTTATAGGTGTGGTATTTCAATAGTTTTCATATCAAAATGAATTAAAACATATCTAATTTTTGGCCCTATTTATATATTTTTCATACCCCGTCCTAGGGAGATGTGGACTCAAAAGAGCCCACACAAATGTGAAGAGGAAGTCATGGAAAGGAGAGTGCCACAAGAGTTGCACGTATATATATATATTCTTTCATCTTTCTTTATTAATTAACAAAATCTATGTTTTTCTTACCTTCATCTTCTCTATCCTCTCTTAAATAATCTTAGAAAACTATCAAACAAGCCTATTTTAGTATTGATAGGGTCTCTTACTTTACTCTTCAATTGGAGTAGAACATTAAATAACAATGATAATACTTATTTTCAGAATGATAGCAAAATAAATGTAGATCCTATCAATTCTCTCTCTCTCTCTCTCTCTCTCTCTCTCTCTCTCTCTCTCTCTCTTTTGTTTTGTTTTGGAAATAAGCAGCATTGGCACAACATTTTTATTTCTTCACCAATAATGTAGCACAAGCCAGACAATAGCATGACTCAAAAAATCATGTGGGCCCCTCAAAATACTAAATATCAGAATTTATTAGAAAGGGGAAAACTACGATGGACTTAGACATGAACAATATCTAAAGTTTTTTTTTATACTTATTTAGTTTTGGGCTCGAGCTTAGAATGGACCTTTGCTGCTAGTCGGTTCATAATTTAGACCTGATGGGGGATTTTTGGTGTTTCATCATCTTAATTGTATCACTCAAAGGATCTCGAGTGAATGGAGTGGAAATAGAAACTCCCCGGTGAGTTCTATCTTTGAAAATCCAAGTGGCCAGACAGCACCCTTCCCTTGAATTGCGCTATTAATCTTATCATCAATATTTAGTACGATCAAACTCCTACCAGAGTAAAACTTGAACATTAGAAATGAGAAAGGTGATTTAGTTACGGTTTAAAATCACAGTTGCAGTTGACATCATGGTCGACCAAGAAAAATTATTATCACACATAATCGAGTTGCGGTTTTCAGTCATTGCAGTCCATCACTGCTACAAATTTTTATTTTACCCAAAAAAATTAAAAAAATATCCATGAAATCTAGAATATTATAAAATTCTAGAAAATAATATCTTTTTCCATTAGTAAACACTTCAAAGAAAAATATATGTTCTCCTCCGTTGTCATAACATTATACATTGTTGTCTTATTTGAAGCTTGTAAAGCCCATTCTCAATTAAATATATTTGCTTGTATATATATTAAAATAAGCTGAAAATTGAAATATCACAAATTTTACAGGATAGTGTACAATTATAATTTTGAACTAACCATTAGTGTTAGACACTCAAACTTAAGAAACTACTAGCAGTAGTGACGTGGTCAATTACCCAATCACCAACTAAGTTGAGATTGAATTTTAAGTTTCAAGTAGCATTTACTACTACATCAAATCGGCCGTTATTTTGGTTAGTTGGCATGTCATAGGGGTTTTGTGGCTGAGCCATTGAGGAGGGAAGAAGCCTTTATACGTGAATCCACCAAAATTTTGCAAATCACTTCAATTTTGATAAAAAGAGGCATGAGAAGCTCAAAAACAAATTCAGAAAGCTCCACAAATGATTTAGAAAAAAAAAAGTGAATGAAATAAAGGTAAAGAAAACTTAGAAAAAAATAGTATCGGTCTATATTTTGACCGTTATAATGGCCATTATGACTGTTATGACCATTATATTCGAAATAATGGCCGTTATTTTCATATTTTGTTTTTTTGAAACCATAACCATTATATTAAAAATAAAGTAACAGCATAGGCCATTATCGTTTCATAAATACCTGCGGATTCTCGACCTAATCCGTCCATCCAACTGGTAATTCAGTAATTTAGTCGACCATTTTGAATAGATTCATAAATGATTGAGTTTACGATAAACATTATTACTATTTAACTTGCCAATCAATCCTAAACAAAGCCCAAAATGACAAATTAAAATATGGCCCGCCACCGTACCTTGTAGTGGTAATTAAGCGACCATCCGACATTTTCAGTCTCATCAATAAATTGGTTACCTTTGGGTTAAGCCTTTATGTATTACTTCTAGTGCTCAACTTAACAATAACCAACCTTAAACTGATGCATGGCCATCATAATCCTCTGCAACACTTTGGGTGTGTTTGACATCGTGCTATTCGGATGTTCCCACTAAATAAGCCTAAAGAAAATATATTTGGTATGTGCAAATCATTGTTTCCAATTTCTGTCTCACGGGAGGGAACATCAAAAACTTAACTCGCTGGTATAAAAAACTCAGAACGAAAAAACTATTTTTCTTCTTTGAAAAAAACTTGCTGATATGGTTGTTTCATAGTTATAATCTCAAGGTGACTCCATTACTTAATTTCTAAAATGGGTCACACGAAAACAATCACAGAAGGTGGTCCATATTATAATTCCTAATTTGTTATAATAGTGGGACCAAATTATAAATCCTTTGAGTGTGGGCCCTATTTTTAAATTTCTAAATGTGGGTTATATGGTCAAAAAAAACATTATCTTTCAAAAAAATACTTAATATTTAAAAAAATATTTAATCTTCAAAGAAATATTTAATCTTTCAAAAATTTATTTAATCTTACAAAAAAAAATATTTTATCTTTCAAAAAGAATATCTAATCTTTCAAAAAAGAATATTTGATCTTTCAAAAAAATAATTTTTCAAAAAAATATTTAATCTTTCAAAAATTATATTTAATCTTTCAAGAAAAATATTTAATCTTTCAAAAAGAAAATATAAATCTTTAAAAAAAATATTTAATCCTTTAGGTGGAGCTACATTGTAATTCCAATGAATGTGGTCTCATGTTCTAATTTTTAAGTGGGTACCATGTAATTTTTAAAGTGAGTCCCATGTTTACAATCAACAAAAGGATGGCTCCACAACATAATCTATTATAATTTCTAAAGGTGGGTATCACATTGTAATTTTTAAATGTGAGTCCTATGTACAAAATCACAAAAAAATGTGGTTTTACTTTATAATTTTTAAATGTGGGTCACGTAGTCACAATCACGAAATGTAGACCTACATTATAAATCCTATGATTGTGGGCCCATATTCTTATTTATAAATGTGTATACCATGCTCTAATTTATAAAAATGAGTCCCATACATTAAAAAAAGTGGGCCTACATTATAATTCTTATAAAAGTAGGTATACCATGCTCTAATTTATAAAGATGAGTCCCATAATTACATTAAAAAAAGTGGACCCACATTATAATTCTTATAAAAGTAGGTCCATCTTATAAATCTTATGAATATGAACCCCATATTCTAATTTTTAAAGGTGGTGTGTACTGCGGTCCTAGGTATGCCAATAATAAAGTGTTATACACATTAAAAGGTGGGTTCCACATTTTAGATCCTATGATTGTCTTACTTTTATTCATTAAAGAAATTTTTTTACATTGTTACCAAACAAGTTCCATTGAGCATATTCTCAGCAGAGTATTTTAATATAATATTGCTAAACATGTTCTACAGAGTTTAGTCTCAGCACAACTCGATCTCAGCACAAATAGACTTCAGCACAAAATTGGAAACAACATGGGAACAATGCCAAACAGGCCCTTATATTTTTAAATCAAGGGGTTGCTCAGTTGTTTGGCAAGTCCCCACCTCTCACTCGGGCAATCAACGATTGATCCTCGTCTTCTCACACTCCTTAATTGCATGTGCAAGCTCTCATTCCCCATCTTTGCAAGTTCTCTCCCCGTAAATGCGTGAATTTCACTCTTCACGTGTGTGTCTCTCAGTGTCCTAGCTCTCTTAGGTGAAATAACCAAGAAAATACACACAGATCAAGGGGCTGCTCAGTTGGGGGTTGCTTAGTTGTTTCTCAAGTCTCAGCCTCTCACCTAGGCAACCATGGATTAATCCAAGTCCTCTCACACTCCTTGCTTGCACGTAGGCTTCCCAAAAGGTAATGGGGGCATGCAAAAGTTTCCTCGAGCTGGATGGAGATTGGCCCTCGAGTGCAAAGGCAAAAGGGAGCTTGACTGCAAGACTCGCCAGTTGAGCAGGGACGAAAGTCAGCCTTAGTGATCCGACGGTGTTAACTGGAAGGGCCGTCACTCAATGGATAAAAGTTACTCTAAGGATAACAGGCTGATCTTCCCCAAGAGTTCACATCAACGAGAAGGTTTGGTATCTCAATGTCGGCTTTTCGCCACCTGGGGTTGTAGTATGTTCCAAGGGTTGGGCGAAACACACATACATACACACACACACACACACACACACACAAAAGTTAATCTAGGGATAACAGGTTGATCTTCCCCAAGAGTTCACATCAACGAGAAGGTTTGGCGCCTCGATGTCGGCTCCTCGCCACCTGGGGTTGTAGTATGTTCCAAGGGTTAGGCAAAAAACACACACATACACACGCACTTTACTTATATTTTAAGACCAAGGGGCTGCTCAGTTGTTTCTCAAGTCACAACCTCACACACAAATACACACACACACACACAGAGACCGAGGGGCTGCTCAGTTGTTTCTCAAGTTGCAGCCTCACACACGCACAGGCACACGCACACGCACACACACACAAGTTAATCTAGGGATAATAGGCTAATCTTCCCCAAGAGTTCACATCGACAAGTAGGTTTGGCACCTCGATGTTGGCTCTTCGTCACTTGGGGTTGTAATGTGTTCCAAGGGTTCGGCAAAACACATATACACACGCACGCACACACACACACACACACACACACACACACACACTTATATTTTGAGATCAAGGGGCTGCTCAATTATTTCTCAAGTCGCAACCTCTCACCCATAGATCAAGGGGCTGCTTAGTTGTTTCCCAAGTCCCAGCCTCTCACCCAGGCAACCATGGATCAATCCAAGTCCTCTCACACTCCTTGCTTGCTTGTACAAGCTCTCATTCCCCATGTGTGCAAGTTCTCTCTCCATGCATATATGAATTTCACTCTCCACATGTGTGCCTTTTGGAGTCCCACCCCCGTTAGGTGGAACACCCAAGAGAGAAAAAAAAAAGAAAAAGAAAAAGAAAAAAGAAACACACACACAATTATATTTTCTACCTTGGAAAGTTATGCTTGGAACCAACACATGGCAAGGTATGTGCTAACTAGATAAAGGAAAGCCAGGGCCAACGACAGTCGGGGGTGTGCTTGGGGATCACAAAGGGGATGTCTTGCTTACGTTCTCTAATAATGTAGGATCAAGGAATCAAATGAGACTGGGGTGTTAGCAATCCTAGAGGCTCTTTAGTTGTTTTTCCTTCATTTTGTGACAAATTATTAGTAGAGAGTGACTGTTCAAATGCTATCTCTTGGATCTCTAGTGATGAGGGTCCTTGGAGGTTCCATTTTATCTTTGCAGAAATCAATTTCTTATCTTCTCAAGGTTATGTGGAGTTTAAGTATGTTACAAGAAGCTCAGAGAATGCCAAGGCAGACTCTCCAGCGAAACAATAGGTAGATGGGGCTTCTCCTTTAATTGCTTATATCATGTAATCATTTTACCTTTTTCTAGGTATAACTGTCTAAGTCTCTTATACCTAGTTTTGGTGGTGTATCGCTGACCTTCTTTTAATATAATGTTTCACTTAATTGTTAAAAAAAAAAAAGTATGCTAACTGGCCTAATTCCATTTGCTGTTCCTTTCATTAATTTTTAAACTCCAGTGATTGAACACAATGGTTACGACCTACTTAGGTGTCCAAATGCATAAATTCTCATTTATGTGTAAACCAAGCTACTGAAACTAAACTAGGCTCTTCTTATGGTTAGCACTGCCTCTTTTGTGGGGTTCAAGAATCAAGTATTGGACCACAATCAGCTAGGCTAAAATACCAATATGTTTTGGCCATACAATTTTACCTGTTGGGATCTTTTTTGGGTATCCCAGCCTTACGGGGCTCGGACTCTTACCCCTTTGGTGAGGGAGCCTTCTGGCGAGGAGAGACACCTCGAGTGAGGTTGGAGAATCCTCTGGTGAAAAGAGAAGACCTTTGGTAAGGTAACACGTCTTCGGGTGAGGAAAGGTTGTCCAAGTCAGTCTTGTATCAAAGTAATTTCAATAGAAGGTTAGGAAAAAAAAAATATATTGGTATATCCAAACAAGAAAACTAAAGATGACCAGAATTTGTGTTTTTTAGTGTATATTATCCCATTTTTTGTGTGACAATCCATAAACTACATGATAATGTTGTTTCCAGCCAACAATAAATTTTGTGTAATTTTTAAACTTTACTTTGTTTTAAGTACAACCAGCTATAAATTGTAAGACCGATAACTTATATGAAGGTCACACAATCATATTCAAGACCCACTTGTTTTTCTTGATTAGCATTACAAAGTTTTTAGTTTCCATTTTTAAGAAAACTTAGATTAAATTTACCAACATTTTCCCAAGGTGACAATTCTCAAATGTGATATTTGTGACAATGCATCACAGTACTTGAAAAAAAAAACATATCATTTATAAACAAAATTTGGATTTTAAGTAATTAAGAAAAAATTGCTTCTCAAAAATGAAGAGAGCAAAGTAGAAAAAATGACATTCAAGAAAACTAAAAGTAAAACGAAAATGAAGAACAAGAACAAGAAGAAGATAATTACATATATAATATTTTGGCAGAGTCATCGTTTGTAAGCAAGCAAGAATTCAATGTGCAAGTCTAAATAAAGTGTCTGTATAGAGAAATAGAGACAATATGTGGAGAAAACGAGTGTACCCATAGAGAGTTTTCTCCACCTCTATCGTCTGTACCACTACTCCATTTTCCAACTACTCTTAAAGGTGCAAGTTTGCACAATATTCTCAGTATGAAAGTTTATAATGCTAGGGACTTATTCTAGATTGTGACTCGATTACTACTTCTATGTAATAGAAAAATAAAAGCAATCAATCACATAAAGAAGACAACACACAATTTAACATGCAAACCCAAATGAAAAAAAACCACGAGTCAAAAGTGGACAAAATCAATCACTACAGTCAGTCCCTCAATACCAAGCATTATAGTTATTCTTGATAGATCTCTACAAGATGTAGTCCCTCGGTGCCCAATTATTAGTGCCTTGATCTTCACAACGAACGAATCCCTTCAACTAGAGAACAATCTCTAAAAAGAAGTAGAAGTAACAAATCTTCTATGAAGAAGTAAAAGCATCAACTCTAGATTTTGAAGCTTTCAGCCCAATCTCTTATGGAAGCTCTAGACAATATCTCCAGTAACAATCTTAATTCAGAACTTGGAGATCCTAATATGTTATGTTATGTTGTACTTAGAGTTGAGAGGAACATGCTTTTTAAAGGCCATAATTTGTACCTTAGAGTTAGAAAGCAAATCTAACAAAAACAATAAGTCTGGCACAAATAGGAAACAAATCCGTATAAATTGGTGGGCTTCAATCGCATGTGCGCTTGAGCGCAGGTGAGAACCCACTTGAGCGCATGCTTTGCGCATCCAGTTATTTTGTATTCATCTGTCAAGCTTGAGAGCGGTCTTCATGAGCTTAGCACAATTGCTTCTATCTAGGCCCGCTTAAGCGCGTGAGCATCTCCGCTCGAGTGTGTACAAGCTTTTCTTATTTGTTCAATTCAGCACTTTTGCGACCGTATCAACAGTCCAAACTTAAGAATATAAAATACAGATTCCTTAACTCAAGTTTTCTCCAATACATGAATTAGTCAATTACAAAAAGATCCTAACACTATAGAATATGTTTTGCAATTCTTATTTCCCAAGGTCAAAGTAAAGTCTGTTTCACCATTTTTTTAGGAAGTGATTTGGTTTCTCAAGCTAAATAAATTTTGTTTGGATCAATAAATTATCCTGACTAGATGGTGAAGAGTTGTATCCTAGTGTAGATTTTTCTATAATTTTCCTTTTAATAAAACAAATCAATTTTGTTGAAATTATCCTCAAACCAATTAGGGAGGAAGCCATTCTATGCAACTTTACATTTTTATTCAAATGACCAGGGTATCCTCCCCAGCCCAGTCTTGAGACCCTAGGCCAGGTTCATTGATTTTGACGAGCAAAAATTATTCCTTAAGAAGTACATACTATGCATCCTTACATGAGAGATAGGAATAGTAGGAATATATTCCACTGAAAAAGTGTTGAAAATGAGAGAAGATAAAACATATGAAATCTTTATTTTCCATCCTCTATAGAAAATTAATTAAATATAAAAATATAATATATTGGACACTCTTGGGCACAAAATTGAATTATGCTTGTTCTGTCAAAGGCCATGGTAGATAAAGGAGAAAAAAGTAGTGACAATTGAGGCTGAAAGTTCTATCCACTAGATTTTTACCATCCAATTTCTAGACATCCAAAACATGGTTGAAAAACCCATTGAGTTGACTCTTGATTTTTCCAAAACCGATTTTATTTTGATGAAGGAGTGAGTCAAATACATCGGAGACTCAACCGAATCATCTCATCTTAATAAGTTGTTTGAATTCTAAATCATTTAATAGGCAAATCTAATTTTGAACAATTAATGTTTATCTTTAAGTAATTATCCATAAGGTTTGGAGTTGGCAATTTAAAAATAATAACTAGAATGAAATTTGGAATTTATATCTGTTCCTTTACATTCAATATTTGGACTAACAAATTATGTAATTTGCAATATTTTTTTCTTTTTTTTTTCATTATTACAGTTCTTTTCTTACATATATAGAAGAATGTTAATATGCATCCATAGGGTGATGGACAATTGCACAGTTGGAAATATTCATATGGAAAAGACAAAAAGGTATTTGCAAAAGAAAGATGCTCATGTGTAAATAAGGAAAGCCATCTAAGCATCCCTCACCCTATGGTGAAGGATGGATGTGATCGCAGAAAATTCGTGAGAATGATTATAAATCGAAATTCATGAGAACGATTATAAATCGATCTCACAAATTCCAAAATATAGAAAAATGGAAATAAATTACTGATATTCATTCATCTCTTTGAGTTTAAATGTGTTCATTTGGCTTTGACCTAACGGATGCGAGCTGTTTTGAAAAATTTTTAACACAGAGCCTCTCCCTTTGGTCTTAGATGTGGAGGAAAAAAATAAGAAAATACAGAAGACTTTAAAAGAACAACTAAAATGTAGAGTTTGGGTTCTAGTCAGTCTTGGGATCCTATGGCCCTACTCATTTTTCTCCGCTCCTTCCTCTGGGTTGTACTTCAACTCCGGCCTCTGGTTTGTAAAGGATCATTTCCATGGATTGAATTTGGACCCTTTTAACCCTTAGTGATCATCATCTTTATGAATCACCTTTTGATAGATCTATAAGGGTGTCAATATTTACTTTGACAAGAAAGGCCAAAGTTGTGCCATTCTAACCTTACGAATTCCAAAGGCCAGAATGGTGCCCAGGGATGGTTTTTTCACGACTTGCACAGTAGCCTATATTCCCCTCAGTAGAAGCAACCAAAGGGATCCCCGGCTTCATCCCTGGCTTTACCATAGGGAAGAAACCCTGACGAAATCTTCTCAGGGGATTAGAGGATTTTCCTTCCATGCTTGAAGTCTTCATCTCTCCTTGAATGCGTGAGAAAAAGTGGCTTAAGTTTGCTGAAATCTGAAGTCTTGAAATGCATTGAAGAAGTGCTGAAGTGTTGAAGTCTCTGTCGTGAAAATGGAAGTCTCTACTGAGAGGATGGAGGCTAAAGTCTGCCCAGATGTCCTTGCCAAAGGGGACGGACTCTTTTTATAGGCCTCGTAAGGCAATTAGGACAGTTTTGAAAATTGAAATTCAAAATAAAGCAAGAAACTGCTCTTAAACGGCCTGGAGACGTGGCTATCGCATGCTTGATTATGAGCATTGAACGTAGTGGCTGGTAGTGATATCACAAGTACATGAGTTGTCAGTCATGAACTTTATAGTAGTGGTCGATCATGGGACATATAGCCATGACTGGTCATGGCTTTTCAATAATGGTCGGTTGTGGGATATACACCCATGGCCGGTCATTGGTAACTCCAGCTTGTATTGTTGACATTTGGATTACTTAACTTGCACACCAATTCTCCAAATGCCATCTTCCTTCACATCAAAACTGGTTGCCAAATCATTCCAGGAAATCATTTCATTCAAGCATACAACCCCTCTTTTGCCTTCACTATTTTTGTCGGCTGCCTGCTATCATTCAAGTATCTTTGACTGATCTGCAGCCTTGGGAGGCCTTGTTGAATCCCAGTAATTGAGATTTCCAAACCTTGACTGAACCCAACTGAAATCCCCGTGGCAAGGGGCCTGCCATTAACATTTTGGGAAGATACAATAGTTCTTATATCCACCTCATTCTCCCCACGAGGCACACAGGCGTCATTGAATGGTGGAAACACACTTGATCTTGGCAAATAGGCTTTCAACCATGACCCTCTACTTGGTCGAGCAAAGGCAATTATTGCATCAGCAATTACATAGCTTCATTCAAAATTACCTTAATGATCATGACCCACCACTTGAACATGAATTAAGCAAAGAAATATACCTTTGCTAAGAGCAAAAACCCAACTTACTATTGGATTGGAAATCCATGGTGGAAGAATTAAAGGCCGGTCGTGGGATCCGTATTCATGGCCGGTTGTTGGAGTGACCTTCTTAAGTGCCAATTGCTGGGATAACGTACATGAGTTGGACGGTTCGGAGGACTTGGCTAAGTGGAGGAAATTATGAAACTAAGCATGTCATCGGAGTTTAATGGCAAGTTGTGGAATTCAAAACTCATGGGTGGTTGTGGGTGTTATGTAGTTGCTTGGTCGTGGAATCCAAACCAATGGTCGATTATGGGCCTTATAGTAGTGGCTAGCCAAAGGCCTGGAGACAAGGCCGATCATGGGGGCTGAAACAAGGATCAGTTATGGGATAAAACCGAGAGCTATGAGAGACACTTTGAAGCGGTCTTGGAAGACATAAGGACGTAGGTGGCCTCGTAAACAAAAATGGCCGGTTGTGGAATTTTCAGCATGCCGGTTGTGGAGTTTTGTAATCATGTGGTTTGGCCGATCTTGGTACTTGGTTAAAAGGCATGTGATACAAAAGCAGCCATGGGAAGTAAATATGGGATACACATAAACAAGTGGCCATAAAATAAACGTCTGGTTGTTGCCTTGCATGAAATGGCCGGTCATGGGCCCCTGCGTGCTCCCATGCTCTTTTTGTGTTTGGAGTCCAAATAACCCTCTAAACATGTTGAAATGAGGCAGCCTTAAAACATATTTCAAAGATCCCATAAAACTTTCATAGGGTTTGGTTTATGAGAAATGCTTTCTTTGGCTGTAACTATGAAGAATTGATCCACAACCTTTGGGCCGGCTGCTATGACCGCTGGCCATCAGTCATGGGGCTTTTTGACCCAAATGACCTTGATGTTCGCAAAACTTGGAGAGATTGTTTCTAAACATATTTTGAGACAACAGTAGGAATTTCATCTGTTTTGGGCTTCGAGAAGTGTAATTTCTATTCAGTGACCAATAGGGTCTAGCCCTACGACCCCTCGGCTGGCTGTTGAGATCTCTTCGTATCAAATGAAGCCTGATTGCTATAAAACTTTACAGGGATGATCTCAGGCATATTTTAAGACATCTGCATGAGTTTCACGTGCTTTCGCCATCGAGAAGCATGGTTTCTACTTAGCAAAACTTGGAGGAATTGTCTCTGAACATATTTTGAGACTCAGTAGGAATTTCATCTGTTTTGGGCTTTAAGAAGTACAATTTCTATTCAGTGACAAATAAGGTCTAGCCCTTCGACCACTCGGTTGGCTGCTGAGACCTCTTCGTATCAAATGAAGTCCAATTGCCTAAAACTTTGCAGGGATGATCTCAAACATATTTTAAGACATTTGTATGAGTTCTAAGTGCTTTGGCCATCGAGAAGCATGGTTTCCACTTAGCCGCATTAGGGTCTCGCCTCATGACCACTAGGTTGGTTGCCGTAACCTTTTGGCATCAAATGAAGTCCGATTGCCCTAAAACTTTACCAGGATGATCTTAAACATATTTTAAGACATCTGTATGAGTTTCAAGTGCTTTGGCCATAAGAAAGTATGGTTTCTACTTTGCCACATTAGGGTCTAGCCTCGTGACCACTAGGTTGGCTGCCATGGCCTCTTCGTATCAAATGAGGTCTGATTACCTTAAAACTTTACTGAGAGGATATTAAGCATATTTTAAGACATTTGTATGAGTCTCAAATGCTTTGGCCACAGAAAAGCATGGTTTCTACTTAGCCACATTAGGGTTTTGTCCTGAGACCCCTCAATTTAGTTTGTTATTCGAACGGAGTCTGACTCTCTTAAAATTTGAAGGGATGACCTTTGAGTTAATTTTGATCCGTCCCCTAAAGTTTTGAGCTAATTTGGACTTAAATATGCTCAGTAACCATAAAAGCAAGACTCGCGACCTTTCGGCAATTGGCATAAAGGACTTTTGAACTTGAGTCTAAATGAAGTCCCATTGCCCTAGAACTTTGAGAAATAACTTTTAGGAGAGTTTTGAAGCTTCTAGTGGATTTTCATCTCATTAATCCAATGTTTGCACCGTTAACACTATAATTTGATTTTTTATGTGTCAACAAGATGCATACTAACATTCCTCACATATTTGAGTAATGATTATGTACAAGCTCCCTTACGGCCTTACGGTACAAGTTACCATGTGGAGCCCCCTATTAGTCTATCCAGGTGAACCATTCAAATCCAACCCTCCTATTTACATTGATCCCTCCAGGTTTTGATAAATCCAAATGGAATGGACCATTTGATCGAAGGTCAATTTTTTTTATTTTATATAAAAGGCCTAAACTTGTGAACTATGGATGAATAGGTTAAAGGTATTAGACTTCAAATTTGATATCCAAGTTGCAATCACTTAGATCTCTCGATATATATATGGGATTACCATGCATCAGTGAGGGACAAATATATATTTAAAAAGATTCATGCACAAAAGAGGAAAAGTCATTTATGATATTATGAAAAAGAAAAATCTTAACATGTAAAGAGGGAAACCAACGTCATTCTCCCTCATCACCTGGTGAGGGAATGATACATAATAATATTCTCCATTATATATATATATATATAGAAAAATAATCTTGTGAGAACGCTAGGTGAGGCCTATCTATCACCCAATTCAAACTTGGCAATACATAGAGACCCCCTTGATAGTCACACGCCTCAAGTTTCAATTAATTCCGAATTTACTAGACTGTTTGATCGATTGTGCACCAATTCAAAGTGTAATTGGAGCCAAATTTGATATTTGGGGTGATTCCACCAAGAACTTTTCGTCCCCCTGGTCTCATCTCCAAATGAGACCCACAAGTGAGTCTCATAAAAAATTTTTATGTAAGATGCGCGAAAACAGTTCTCACAGGATTAGGCCTTATATATATATATATATATAGGAGCCCCTCTTCTAAGCTCAAGTTTAGAATAAGGTAAGCTCAAGTGTGTGACTCACGCTTGTGGAGCCAACTTGAAGACCCACATAGGGATGGGGATGGGGGGAATTTCAAGAACTCTCTACGACCCTCTTCTTTGCAAAAAAATTAACTTTAACCATAGTTTTTATCATCTCCATTTAGGCCCAAAAAATTAAATGGTCAACAGTCCATTCAGATTGGTACACTGACGATCCAACGGTCAGATAAATTCGGATTTGACCAAAAATTGTTGGACATGTGCGATTCGAGGGGTTGGGGGGTCTCGTATATTTAGTCTATTTGGATAGACCAGAGGTGTGCCTCAAGGGCTTGAGCTTATAGAACTTCTTACATAAACTTAAGCTTAGGAGAGACTTGCCCATATATATAAATATATATATAAATATATATCTCTGAATTGATTATCATCTCATATAAACAAATGTATATCTATGTTTTATAAGTAATGACTTCACTGTTAGATATTTTTGAAATTATTTTAAAAGAAAGACAACTCCCCCAAGTCTCCACGTTTCACTCTATCCGAGTCAATTTTTAACATTGAAGGAGTAAAAGCTAAATCATGAGTTTTCCAACCTTATCCAAAAGCCACCAGCTAATAAATCTATTTTGGTCTGTGTGAATGGTTGAAATAAAAGCCAACGGGTGGCCCACAACTACTGTTTTGATCGTCCCACAAGCATAATGGGTATGACCCATTGACTCGGACAGCACAATGGACGAGCCCCACCAAGCACCTTACGTGTGGGGCATACAACCGTGTCCAGAAGTGCAGGCATTTTGGGACCATCTGTGGGCCATATCATAATGGGTGTGATGGGTGTGGTCCATACAATGATGTAAGGTGAGAATCTAAAAATGATAGCCGATGGAAGAAAATCCAAACACCGTATGCCCTCAACATTAAGGGCTATTTTCAACCAACTCTCCCGAACCCAAAGGGTTTAGTTGGGCCGAAAGAGTTGGCACACCCTATATTATAAAAAAATTAAAAGAAATTCATTCAGGGCATTCTTTTTTTTTGAAAGAATTTACCAAATTCATGTGGAGAATTTATAAATTCTTCAAAAATTATGTCTTGAGGAGGAATTCCTTAATTCCCCTCTTGGTCCTGAGCATCTGCAAATGCCAAAGATGTGCGAAGAATTCCTCAAAAGTTTTAACCTGGGGTGAAATTCTTTAATCCTCCTATTAGGTCACTCGGAAGCATTGTAAATGCCAAAGAAATTGGAATTATGAGAATACAAAGATCACTTTAAGACTTTTGAGGTGCTAGCTGGGATCTGGAATTTTAGCAATGTAGGCCGAAACCGAGCTGTTTTCATCAATATGCTAAATTAAGAAACGATTTTTTGAGACGACCTCAACGGCTGTTAGTTGTCATGATTGCTTGCATGAGCAAATACCACAAAGCCCATCTATGTAGAAATTTCTCCACAATATGTGGTGGTCCTATCTCATCACATTGCCCGGCATAGAAGACCTTTGGGAGATGGAGAGAAGCAACATTTGTCATATTGTTATGGTGGCAGGTAAACCCTCAATTCAAAGTCGCGTTGCTGATTTGTGAGGTGTCCTTCTTTTGTCCTCTTTGATTTTTTTTGTTATTTCTTTTCTCTTTACTGGATTATCCTTTTACCAAAAACAAAAAAAAAAAAGTGCAATGCAACCAATGTATTGGATTTACCCACAAAGACAATAAGCAGAATCCATCAGCTCAAATATTCACACTGCATTTAAAGGACTCAAAATTTAATGATTATAAATAATGCACATGCCATGTAATAATTTTATCAGTGAATAAAAATTGAATTAGAGTTAAGGGGTGTAGGTCCCAAGGGGCTGGAATGATAATAAAAAGTTAGCACCTAATTAACCCCAACAGAATTTTTCCGTTGAAAAATTAATTGAGTTAGTGAATTCGTTTGGTTTTTTTTTCTAAGTTTATTAAAAATGTAAATGAGTTATAGAATTCGTTAGTTGAAGGAGAGAAACTCCATAATGACCGTGTGGCATTGCAAACTTGAGCCACTCAAAATTGAATGCCTCTAGTCTTCTAGAATTGGATGTCCCCAAATTTTATTTTAATAAAACTTGGTGCCACAGTAGAAGTAACCTCCTTACCCTACTGGTAAGGAGTGTTGGTTTTTTTAGGACTTTGCATACGTGAGTTTTATCCACTCACATGTGCGAGTTTTGTTGTATTTTCTTACACATGTAAGTCCTTATTACCTCGCATGTGTGAGATATGTGTCCCTATCCTGCATGCGAGTTGTGTATTCCTCACTTGTGCTGGTGTTGTGTTTACAGGTCGAAGCCCCCAACAACACGGTACATAAGATTATGTTCATCACGCTATTCATTATCCGATCAATCAAACAATGGGTCACACAACTATTGGTGGGGACATCCATATTTACCTCTCGGATTTCAGTAGATGGGGCGCAATTCCTCTCCTTTTTAACTTGGGAATTCTAAGAGCATGTAAGGATCTGGACTCTGGACCCACTTAAGGATGTACACTCATGCATGTATTATAAGACCAGAGGGAAAATCTAAAATTGACTATATGTAAAACATTCAAATAAAATACAAAAAAATTCCTTTTTATTTATTCATAAGTAATTTTATACCCAATCTGACACTGAAATACACAGTAAAATCATCCCACAACAATACAATAAGGAGAAAATTGTATTTAGGATGCTGCCCATATAACTGCCCTTAAATCTAACATTTGCTTATAACAACTGAAGTTTAAATATTTCATGTAGAGAGTTGTTCGTATAATAATGGTATGAAATTGCATGACCCCAACATATTAGAATAAGACTTTGATGATTAATGATGATTCCACGACCTTAGAATATCTTTCAAGGGGGGTATTTGTGATATTGCTAAGTTCAAATGTATGCAATACCGCGTGATTTTAGTATACTGTACGAATAGCTTTGTGGAAAATGCTTAAACTTCAGCAAGTTATGGGCAAATGTCAGAGTCTGAAGACTGGGCAATATCCCAATTTATTTCAATGGGCCGGAGCCTCACAGCAGAGAATCTAGACTCTGTGTGCTTTTTCAATAAGGGACCTTAGTAGCTAGGAATTCTGAGTGATTTTTTATTATTTGTTTTAATGTTAAAGAATAAGCATCTAACCAGTGATTCTTGTCTGCCCAGATACTCGTTTCATTTATTTCCTGTGGTTTCTCTATTGTGAGAGAGGAGCATGGCAGGGGAAGCAGTTCTCTTCAACATCTTGCAGTGTTGCTGCGCAAGTTGATCTCGCCTGTCCAAAATGAACTTTGGTTGTTGTGGGATGTGAAAAAGGAGAAAGAAAAGCCTGAATGGAATCTGTTGGCAATTAGAGCTGCACTCCAAGATGCAGAAAGACGACAAGTGAACGACATGACAGTGAGGGATTGGCTTGGAACGCTTAAAGATACTGCTTACGACGCAGAAGATCTGGTTGATGAGTTCAAAGTTGAAGCTCGACAAAGGAAGGTTAGGAATCAAGATGGCATGAGAAGAAAGGTATTCAACATATCCTTATCTGAAAACAGACTCACTTTTCAGTTAAAGATGGCACATAAGACGCAAGAGCTCAGGAAACGATTTGATGACATTGTCAAACAGAGGAATGATTTCCATTTCAGAGTGGGAGTTGTAGAAAGCCAGCCTTCCATCTCAAGAATAAGAGAAACTTGGTCGTATGTCATTGAGTAAGAGGTTTATGGGAGGGATCATGAGAAGGAAAAGTTACTACATTCATTAATCAACTCTGGAAATGAACTGGTTCTCTCGGTCATTCCCATAGTTGGAATGGGCGGATTGGGCAAGACCACGTTGGGTCAATTGGTATAAAATGATGAAAGTGTGGTGACTCATTTTGATTTGAGGATGTGGGTTAAAGTGTCTGAGGATTTTGATGTGGGAAGGCTTCTAAGAGAAATTTTACAATCCGTAGTTAAGGATAAAATTGATCAATTGAGCATAGATCTATTACAAACCCATCTTGGGGAAAAACTAGGAGGGAAAAGATATTTATTTGTTTTAGAATATGTTTGGAATGAAGCATATAATGAATGGAACAAACTGAAAACATGCCTGAAATGTGGTGCCAGGGGAAGCAAAATATTAGTAACCACTCGCAATGATCAAGTGGCAGAAATTATGCACACACTTCCAACACATTATTTGGGAATACTGTCAGAGAAAGACTCTTGGACTGTTCGAGAAATTGGCACACCCAAATCAAACTTTCTATCGATTGGAAGGGAAATCGTAAGGAAGTGTGGTGGTCTCCCTCTTGCAGTAAAAACCTTGGGAGGCTTGATATCTTCTAAAACAACCAAAAGTAACTGGGAGTCTGTAAGAAATAGTGAATTTTGGAAGCCACAAGATAATGATGAGGGAGCTTTACCTGCATTAAGATTGAGCTATGATCATTTGACATCATCACTGAAGCAATGCTTTGTTATTGTTCTGTAATTCCCAAAGGGAATAAAATTTATAAAGATAAACTAATTAAGCAATGGATAGCCCAAGACTTCATTCATTCTGATGAAGAAGATGAGCTCCTAGAAGAAACCGGCAAAGGTATTTTCAATGAATTATTGCGGAGGTCTTTGCTTCAGGTTGAGGTAATGAAAAGGGGTGACATTGATGTACCACTCTACAAGATGCATGACCTTATGCATGATCTTCTCAGATCTCTTGTAGAAAAAGAGTTCTTGATTGTGGAAGCTCCCATGGATCAGATTATTCCCAAAGAAACTCGTCATTTAGCATACCAGGACTATGGATGGATTAGAGGTTCAAATTATTTGGAGGAATTGGAGAAATGTAAAAAACTACGTTCATTGGTTGCTCCATCTTGGAATATCAATATTAATATTTACTCAGGTTTGAGGTTCCTAAGGGTATTGGATTTAAGTCAAACATCCATTGCTTGCTTGCCATTTTTGATAGACAAGTTGAAACATCCTAGGTTCCTTGACATCTCAAATATTTGAGAAGTAGCTCTGACCATCTTCAACTTATACAGCTTACAAACACTGATAATCCATGGCAAACATATTGGGAAGTGGCCAAAGGACATGAAGAGAATGATTAGCCTGAGACATAATGAATATGACAATGATGATTGTAAAGATGGTTTTAGCTTAGCAGAAGGGTTTGGAAAGTTAATTTGTCTTAGCAGGTTGCCTAAATTTATTGTTAATAAAGAGAGTGGGTATGGAATAGAAGAGTTGAAAGGTTTAAATAAGCTTTCTGGGGATATTTGCATTGAAGGCCTTGATAATGTAATAAACGCTATATATGCCCGTGAAGCAAATTTAAAGATGAAGAAACACCTTCGTTCATTGGAATTATGGTGGTCAAGTGGTGAACCAGTAGCTAAGGCGGAAGGAAATGCAGATGAAGTGATTGAGAACCTTGAACCTCACTCAAATCTGAAGAAGTTACTAGTTGGGAACTACATGGGTTTAAATTTCCTAAGTTGGATGAATAAAAGTCTGACTAATCTAGTTGAAATATCACTGATGTCTTGTGATAGATGTGAACACTTGCCGCCTCTCGAGCAGCTACCTCTTCTTGAATCGCTTCGTATATGGAGAATGGGTGCTGTAAAATATATTGTTGATTCTGATGAGGGCCAAAACTCAAAAGATATGTTTCCATCATTAAAATGCCTCTCACTATCTGGCATGTATAATTTGGAGAGATGGTCACCAAAAGAAGCAGATGATGATGATGAAGATGACCAAGTTGTCTTCCGTTCTCTTCATACTTTGAACATCGATCTTTGCCCAAATTTGATTTATTTACCCCCACTTCATCTTCCAGCTCTAGAAGTTTTAAATATGTGGGCTGTGGGTTGTGACAAAATGGAGTTATTCATATCCCAGTCATTGAAAGAAGCCACTCTCTCTGACATGCCTAATTTGGAGATATGGTCACTACAAGCAGCACATGATGAAAAGCAAGTGGTCTAGCCTCGACTTATGAAATTGGAAGTTGAAGGATGCCCAAATTTGATTTAGTTTCCACCACTTCATCTTCCTGCTCTCGAATTTTTAAGTATGAGCAATGTGGGTTGTGACAAAATAGTGTTATTCATATCCCAGTCATTGAAAGAAGTCAAACTCTTTGACATGCCTAATTTGGAGAGCTGGTCACTACAAGCAGCGCAGATGAAGATGATGATGATGATGATGATGATGAGCAAATGGTCTTCCCTGACCTTGTAAACGTGGAAGTCAAAAGATGCCCTAGGATGGTGCAGTTGCCCCATTTCTTCAGTCACCTGAAAGGTTAAGTATATATACTTTCGCAACCATTGAAATGTTTTCAAGTATTTGCCAAAAGAATTTGGCCAAAACATGCAAGCCTATACACCTTGGAAATTAGAAGCTGCCCAAAATTAATCTCTCTATCAAATTAGTTGGAGAATCTCATTGCTCTCGGAGAACAAGAAAGTTCAAAATAATTTTAAACCGCCTAGGAATAACGGTTGCTGGACGGACTGCAAATGAAGGCCTTGTTTTGGAAAAAAGACTGCAATGCAACCAGGGCCAAGACTGGCACAAGCAAGCGCACGTTCAAAACCTCTGGATAAACATGATCTAAGAAGAAAAGATGTAACATTCATGACCCAAGTATTTATTTTGCTTAATTTAAATATAATTTCATTTAATTGTTTGTATTTTAGTTAATTAAGGTCATTAGAATTATTTAAATTTCTTTTGGGTTTTGGGCTAATTGGATAGTGGTTTTAAGACCACGAGTATTTAACATTCGACCTGACCCAATTCGGACCCATTTTGGACCCATTAAACTCAAGAACCGAAACCGGTCTCTTACTTATTAATTAACATAAACAATGGGGTTCTTTTTACAAAATCCAAAACTTATCCTCAAAACCCTATTCACTTCTTATATAATACGATCACAGCAGCCCCCTTCTCCCCATCTCTACAGTGCATCTTCTTCCTCTCCTTCTTCTCCATCTATTGATCAGCCAAGCGCAAGCCAAGTCAAGCGCCAGTTCTTCTTCTTCTTCTTCTTCTTCTCCTTCTTCGTGGATCTGTGGGTGTGCACAAGAGAGAGAGAGAGATCTAGGATCATCTCCTCCATTAATCTTCATCAAAGGCAAGTGAATATTCATTATTTATAATGATTTACACAGTTTTCTTTGAATCCATGGTATTAGAAGTATTTTGTGAAATGCCCATTTAAATCTCTAAAGGATGATGGTAGATAGATGGTTATGTTGATGATGTGTTGGACTGAATAAAAATGGGTTAGATCTAATGATGGATAGAAATCTGATTAGAACCAAAAAAAAAAAAAAAAAAAAATTGTTGCATCATGTCTAGGTGAGCCCCAAGGATGTGCAGGGGTTCCCACCCGTGTACAAGTGATGGGTTTGCCACCTCTAGGTGGGCCCCATGGCTGTAGCGTGGACCCTTGGCTACCGGGTTGATGGTGGGGCATTGACCTATATATATATATATATATATAAGAGATGATAGTGTCTGGGGATGAACCCCAGACATTGTGCAAGGCGGAAGACCGCCTGTGCATTACTACACAGGCTCATAGGGCGCCTGGCAGTAATCACAGGTGGGTCTCCCACCTGCACGTGTAGGAGGACAGACCTCAGGCAGCAGATACAAGTGGGTCCACCACCTTGTGGATCCCAGGCAGCAAAAATATGTGGATTGATGGCTAGTTGGATTGCTAGCAATGCTGTACAAGTGGGCCAGCACTTGTGTGGGACCATGGGACTGGTAGAGTTTGGGCCGGGTAACTTATTTAAATCTTTATTTAATCATCTATCTATGATTTTCTTTGGATGGTTTACACACCTCGGAAGACCCTTGTGCTAGTCTTGAAACCCGATGAATCTGATTTAATAAATTTAGCCCATCACATCATCAAAGTAAGGGGTTATGCGGGCAAATTTCTCCTTATAGATTTCATGGTTTGCACATGATGGTACAAACCACCTACACTCAAATGAAGTGAGAATTGGGCTATGCATCACCCCGGTTTTCAAAAATTTCCAACCTTACTTCATCTTGGTTTGTGTGGAGTTATTGCATTCGTGAATCGTGGTCATAGTGTTCGGAATATTTGTGGAATTATTTCTTGATCATCGAGTTGTATTTATTTACCTTGTTACATACACGTTAGAATTCATACCAGTGTTTATGATGATTTGGACCATGTTGTGGCTTGGATCATACAGTGTTTAATTGGAAGGTATTCATGTTGTGTTGAAAATTATTTTTATCGGTATGACTTTTTATTATATGATATTTGGATACCTCTTCTGGCCAGCCCTTCACACTACCATAGGATGTGTCTATTGAACAATCACTAAGCCATGTTTATGAGTCTCGACACAAGAAGGGGCAGGGCTGTATGAGATTATTATGCGGATTTGGTCATTGGACGACTGCAGTCGGTATACAGATGTACACTGTGATGATTTTACTGGACTTAGGGCTAAAGACGAGCTTACCACTTGTATACGGCTAGTTTCACCGTGATATTTTGGATAGGATGCTAAGCATCAGAAGACGGATTTGATCTATCATTTCTGGACAGGATGCGAGGCATCCGAACACGGTATAAATCCCGTAAAGGGCATCGGCTGATGTGATGCTCGGCGAATGTGATATTGGTCGTTTGATATAGAGTTGGATTTAGGATCTGTTCCTTCTATTATACAGGGCATTCTTTTATCTATATTGTTCACATATTCTTATGATTTCGTCGTCTTATTCTCACCTTGATAGTGTATTTCATTATGAGTTATGTGCATTCTACTTGCCACTACTTTTGTGGTTGACCCTTTCTAAATTGGTGCATAGGTATCGAGCCCGGCTATGCCGAGGAGGAAGCAGAGGTTGAAGCGTTTCAAATGCTTGAGCCAACTAATGTTCCCAAATAGGGTGCAAATGATGGCTTCATGGCCGTCTAGTCATATACATGAGTGACTCATTTAGTTTGCAGTTATTTTAAATAAATCATTCTTTAGAGACTTGATTCTTTAGTGGAACATTGTAATAAACTATTATTCATTTTATTTGTAACTTGAAATTTTATTATTATTGTTATTTGGAAATATGCAGATTTGATTTCCATTGGAATCTATTGTATGAAAATGTTTCTGCAGGTTTAAATGTATGTGAATGGCCTTAACTCACCACGGCCTAAGATCCAGTAGGAAAAATAATTAGGGGTCAATAGTTTTATTTATAGAAAAATATATTAAAAAATAAAAAAAATTTAAATTGACTCCTATTTTCACGTAACCCTAGTTTTATTTTGGGGACGTGACAAAAGATAACTCCTCTCACGGGAGGAGATTGACAAAAGCAAATAACGGTACATCATTCAAGTCTAGTTCAGTGATTGACGATAGGATGCAACTAATTCAACAAGTAGCTCATTTTTCCCTTCCTGCTGCTCATCTTCTCCATCTTCTTCCTCTCCTAGTTAATGATCATGGATCTTCATCAATTACGTCCACATGAGGAGAATAAGCCGACCGAATTTTCATTTCATCATTATCAAAAACAACAAATTTCATTGCACAGGTATCTTCTCCAATTTTCTATCTTGTGTGCTTTATTTGAACAAAGGTATTTGATGATCATCATCAATTCTATTATCCCACTAGAAATAAAAGAGGTTTATCTCTAAATTCTCTAAAAGAAACTGAATGTTGGTAGTTGGTATCCATCTAACTTACATTTTCATAGGCTGCATCGGATGGCGAGTTTATGTTTGTCATGCGAACTTTTATATATACATATCAATAATGCATGCAGGCTGTCATTCTATATTGGGTGCAATGTAAGAAACCATGCATTAAGGTTTTGGTAGCTCATTTAGCTTAGTGTGTCTCTGCCTTGTTAATTGAGTCATTCGTTTATAACCACTTACTCTAAAAGCATAAGCTTATCAAGAACAGTGGTGTAATAATGCAAAACAATGTTACATAAGATTACAATGAGTGTCTTATACACCATTATTTGATTTTTTATTCGTTCGGTGTCATAAACTAAAATATTGAATATATCAAATGAATTTAGGTTTTTTTTTTCAATCCATCAATTACGTCACTCATTAGAAACAATTAGTCTTTAATGCGGTACATGCATTTGTCATTTTTTATCCATGCATCTCTCCTCAGTCCTAAAAGCTTCACAAGAGGGAGACATGGAGATGGATGGATAAAAAACAACGAAGGAATTTGCTGCATTAAAGACTAATTGTTCCCAGTGAGTGACATAATTGATGGATGGACATGTGAGCATACGTATTAGGGGTGGCTGATCCTAGCCCCTGATTTTAGTTACTCAAAATTTGATGGCTGCTAGTTGGCCAAATTTATTGTGATAAAAATCTTAAAGTGATTTATCGTGAGATTGATGTTAATTTAGGACTAGTGATTTATACTTACTCATTTGAAGTAGATCATGGCATGGCAGATAAAGTGCTCACTCACTCTAATAACTTAGCATGCTTGAGCCATGCCCATTTTTTGCATTTTGAAAACCCAAGTTGGCTTCTTTCTCAATAAAAAAAACAAAGATTTCTTTGTAAACAACTCCTTTTTCTCTTAGTGTCAATTTGTTTGCATTGGAATACAAAGGAATTTAATATTCATGGTAAAATGTATATATCACAGAAGGATTATTAAATATGTAATCGTAACCCGGGGCGAGGATCTAAGGTAGTAAGATTACACCTTGCCTTTCCCAGGAATTGAATACTAGGGTGATGGCTATGTATTCATTTCCTATCTTCCATTGAGTCACTTTCCATTAAAGGGAAGGTTCTTTGATGATCTTTTTGTATATTAACCATCTTCATTTTGAGCAACTTATGGCATGAACTCCTATGTATTCTATGCAAACAAACAGACCCTTAAATGAGTGGGAGACTATTGAAGCTTCTGTTTTTATGAAGCAATAATCAAAGTTCATTCATGATCCAATTAGGATAAAAGAATTAATAAATCAATAAATATTGTAAAAGAAGTCTTCCAAAAGATTATGGTTGCGAACTTCTAACTGATATATCACCGATACACAAGGAATACATGTGTCATGCCAATTCCATGATTTAGCAAGTCAAAATTTTGACATTTTGTTGAAATTGTGTCTGCCAATGTCTAACACATGGTCCTTAGTACTACTCAGATATGTCATATACTGAGCTGAGTAAGCTTGGGTGGCATAAAAAAGTCTGAAGAATTCCACTTTGTCCAAATGCATAGGGGCGGACTGTAATAACTTAACCTACCTTCGGTGGGCCAACCTTTACAAGGTGGGCCATACTAGTTCCAATCATGTTTGGAGTCAAACTGGGAGTCTTAATTTGATCAGAATATCTACAAGTCAAGGATCAAGACTCTTGGTGAGTCCATGGTAGGCTAGAACAAGGGTATTAGGAGTATGAGAATTCCAAAGAGGACTCTCTTAGGATTACACTTCGAATGGGACTCCTTGTAGTTCTAAATAGGACTCCTACTGCAGGATTCTCCAACCACAATATATATAAGAAGCTTGCCCTTCTTCCCTCTTCACAGAATTTGTAGAGAGAGAGAGAGAGAGAGAGAGAGAGAGAGAGAGAGATAATTCTAACGTGAGATTTTACAGCAGAAGGAGAAAATTGTAAGGAAGACAAGGAGGATCAGCAACGGGACGCATAGCGGATGTCCGGCTCAAGACCATTGACTGCTCGAGCAACACACTTCTACCGGAGGTGAGTAGGATTTCTCATTCCAATAGCTATATAGTAGAAAATCCCATCAACAGAGACGATAACAGTGTTGATATAGCACTGTTGAGACCCATCTTAGCTCCTATGGTTTAAAAATCAAGCTAACGTTGTCAGGAATCAAAGTTCTGATCTTTTATAGTAATAATCTTCAATGGAGAATGTTTTAATGATGATCAATCTAGTGGAAGAACCAAATACCAGATCAGAATTGTTTTTTTTCAGAAATCTGGTCATTAAAAATGGTATTAGTCAATGAGGACTATGGGTCCCCATGGCCCACCTGATGAGAGATCAAGAACCCACATCTGGTGGAGGACTATTGGGCGACCACAGGTGTAGTGGTCCCATGTGGATTGGTCCATTGGGGGTCCACCATCCAAACACTATCTAACTGTTCTGATGAACAGTAATTCTGACGAGAGGAGTTCTGGGATTTTTGGGCTCCTGTTAATGTCAATAACTTAGAAACTTGATGGAATTGACTACATATGATTAATACATCTATGAACTTTGAATTAGAAAGCAAAGATAGTTGATCTTCAACGGAGAATCAAACTGTTATTGAATTTTTCTAAACTTAGACCATCAGAACCTATGATGCCTAGATACGGACACAGGTACGGATACGGACACGGGAACGAGGGTTCGATACGCCGACTTGAAAATTTTAGGATACGGATACGGGTACGGCATTTCAAAAAACATAAACATATAAATACTTATCGTACTGCTCAAATATTACGAGGCCCACTGTGTGGATTAAATTTTCAATGAGGTGGACCTGACAGTATCGTAACATAGAAGAAAATAAAAGAAAAGAAAAAAAAATGGGCCAAGTGTCTTGGTTGGCCTAGTAACTCAACATTAAAATAGAAAGAAATTAAAATTAAAAAAGCCCAATAGGCCCGTTCTCATTAATAAAATGCGACGGGTTCTTTTGCTCCTTTTGCATCTCTGGGGTATCATCGAACGAAAAAGAAGAAGAAAAATGATTAAGAAAAAGCGGAGGCATATATAACACCTGAAGCTAGAAACTCGAAGTAGCAATAGTAACAGAAAGGAACACAGTAGTCTACCACCTAGTTAAAAAAGCAACCCGTCAAAATGAGCAGTAGCCTCAGTTAGTTTAGTTATCTTCTTCCTCGCTACCACCTTTTCCTCCTCCTCTTCACCTTCTTTTTTGATTTCCATTTGATCAAATTGAGAGAGGGCTCATTTAGGAGTAAATTGGTCAAAATGGACAAAATTTGTCGTAATTTTAGGTAAAAAATATTGCAGAGCCGTATCCTAAAATTAGTGGCCGTATCCTAGCCGTATCTTGCCGTATCCCGTACCCGTATCCGTATCGTATCGTATCGGTACGGATACCACAGGGCATTTGGAGTATCCAGGTATCATAGATCAGAACATTTCTTGATCAACATTAGTAGTGGACCCACATGATTGATCGAATCAAAGATCAGGTCCACACATCTTAAGGTGGACCCATGGGTGATGCAGCCCAAGGGCTAGGGCTGCGTGGAGGTGCCAGAGCACGTGTCCAACGACACTTCGAACGGTCACAAAGGACTTCAACACACACGAGGGACACCTCTGGGAAAAAAACCAATTCTATTAATCAACCAAATCTGAGAAGTTCTTCTCTACAAAGCCATATATATAGTAAAACAATCTTAATAAGCAAGAAAACCTAGGCTAAAAATAGAAACTTTCCTAATAATAATAATAATCCTAATCTAATTTGAAGAGGGGCTGAGAGGCGGCTGGGCCCTAGACTGCATCAATGGGCGACCCTAGGGGTAGGTCCCTTTGTGATTTGGACCATTGGGTCCTACCATCCCAAGATCCCAAGATGCCTAGGTGAGAGCCTCTTTCTAACGAACATTAAGTCTGGATTTCAAATATGAAGATGGGTTTGTCGACCTGCATAAAGTGTAACTTAGCTTCTATAAATTACAGATTGGTCCCTGCTACATATAATTATATTTAATAACCCTTGTACTATTATTCTGATAAGGATATGTAAGAACAGTAACTATGGGCTGTTAATAGAATGTGGTTAATATGATATTTATTGTAATAAATACTGAATTTTTATCATCACATCTAAATTGGGGATAAAATAGGTTGTAAATTAATACGGAATGTTTATTGAACACTCCATTATACCGGAAGATATTTTAATCTGAATTCATTAATTATGCTTTAATTCATGTGGTTAATTTTACGATGAACAATTAAATTCTTCAATAAGATAGGGGCAATGCCACAACCTGGTACCAACTCTGACTCGGAATGGGGCGAGGATTAACCAGTGTTATGTGGTATTGGCCAAAGAAAAGACTAAGATGATATAACCAATTATGATGGGGATGAATATCTGATAAAGCTTATTGAATATGAACTTGGAATTAATGTTTGAAATAGAGTAACACCAACCGTTAGCACTGAGTATAAAACTTCTCTCGTGGATGTTGGTTGAGAGAGGTAGATTCAACAATCATAGTGATAAGACAGCCATGTTGTTAAAAGAAATGTAGATGCTCCAGTATAAGAGTATCGGAACCGGTTTAACAATCATGGTGAATGACAAGCCATGTTGACAGAAATGTAGATACACCCGTATAGGGTATTGGAACTATTTAATGCTGCGGTGGGAAATTATTCAAGAAAGAAATTGATTAAGATGTTATTTTAACACCATTATTGAATATATAAATATTCATTTGAATGATTGAAAATATGCTATACCTTAATGTTTTCTTATTCTACTCACTAGTGTGACTGACCAGTGGTTTACCTCACTCCAGGTAATGCATTCGTAGAGGTTGCGGGGAGTGACGAAAATCAGTCGGTGGATTTTGGCATACATGGCTGATCCAGAGCACGAGGAATACTAAATAGATTCGTAGTTGAGTTAGCCCAATACTTAGATATTTCCTCTATTGCAAATGGTGATTTGTCTCTTACTTAGTAGTTTTATCAAGACTTCTAATATATTTAATGATTTAAATACAACTAAATTTGAATGTTTTAGAACTTGATGCTCATGGGAATTTGATTTATATGGTGTTGTTATAAAATTGAGAACGTCTTGAGAATCTGAAGAGCTCTAGATTCTTGGATCTTTATACAAACCCATGCGTGAAGTGGGTGCGGTCACACCACAGAGATATAGAAAACTCCTTAGAAGGCTATGGGCCATGTGGCCCTAGCCCCAATTCAAAACCCATCCCACCCCACCTTACGATGCTCTAGGCCCATTAGTTTGTTCGAATAGCCCCAATTCCCAAATCGCAGCTCTCCAATCTCCATTGGCATCCAAGCAGCAAATCACATTCTTTTTCAGAAATTCAGGCAACCAAATCTCCTCTACTCTTCTCTTTCCTGTTATCCTTTCAACTCTACTTTCTCTCCCATCTCCTCTGCTATTCACGAGCTTCTCCACATAACCATTATAGTTGTTCATTTTTTCATCCTTCGATGACATTCCTATTAATAAATCTAGAGAATCAATGTCCTATCGTCCCACTCTTCCTTTTTTCTCAACTTTAATCGTGATTGGAAATAAAAGAAAATCTCATGCTCTGAAATCCCACTCCTCTTTTTTCACCAACTATAACCATGATTGGAAAAAGGATGAAAATGTCATGTTCTAAAATCCCACTCTTTTTCCCCAACTTCAACCATGATCGGAAAAAGAACGAAAAATCTAACGTTCTGAAGTCCCCTTTCCACTGCTAAATTTAAATGTAATGAGATCAAAAGAAGGATCAATAAAAAAATAGGGAAAGAAGAGAGAGATGTCTCGAGAAACTGACATCGATTGATGCGCAACTCAGGCTTTTGTTGTCTAGGAAGGTTTTGGCAAACAATCGGCTTATGGAGTATGATGCGCTCCTCTTGGATCGATTTCTTGAGATTTATGTGGGGATGAGATCAAAGAAACAGTATAAATATTGGATTTTTATGGCCATTTTGTGTTTTTAATGTTGGATTTTTTGCTTATGTTTGATTGTTAGGAGTTTTGGTTACTTTCTTGCCAATCATTATCGAGGAAAGAGCTTGTATAACCAACTTGCATATTGATTTATGTTTATTTTTTTTCTGATTTATATTCAGACTCCAAAAATTTCAAGGATTTTGGAGATTGCTAAGAAATAGATTTTGGATTTCCCTCCAGCCATCTCTCTCTCTCTCTCTCTCACTTCATGTGATTTTTTAAAAATTATATAACTACATGAACATTCATCTCTCTCTTTGAGACTTATGTCTGAGATTTGCTTTCATTTATTATATGGATTTAGCATATTTTCTCTATAATTACCTGCATTGTATGATTTTTTGTCTCTTTTTGTGGTTGCCCAATAAATGTATCATATCGTGGATTTTTCTTGTTTTTTCATGGATTTATGATATGTCTATGTTTTTTTTTTTTCCTTCTCTTGCCTATAGCACCATTGTCAAGTCTGCCAAGGTATATATTTTCCTCTTACTATTGTTAACATGCAGTAAAGTCTAACACAAATTTTGCCCCACCTAAACACAAATTTAGCCCCACCTAAATGAAAATCCTGGGTCCGCCACTGGATGCATATATTTAAAGTTTAAATAAAAGATAATTCACTAGCAATTCTTTGGTTTGGCCTATAGTTGGCAAGCTATAAGTTTGTGTATTTCTAAAATTTAGGAGCACTGATGATTCTTCTCTTTGCAGGTGTTGATTGTTGAAAAAATTGTAAGGATTTTTGCAACTGCTTATTGGCATGGGTAATTTCAATGTCCTCCATGCTGTTCTCTTTTCCAGGGTCCAATCTTTGGGTTTTCTCCTTACAAGAGCAGGTGTCTCTCCTAGCATAAGTGGGTCTTATCTCCCCTTGGCTATAATAGTCTCTCTTGGGTCCCATCCTATTTGGCTGGATACCAAAAAAAAAAAAAAAAAAAAAAAAACCACCCTTCATTGTGTTGCTTGAAATTTGGTTGTATTTTGAGTGATTTTCTTTGGCTTTGGTTGAACTACAACTGTTGTACTGTGTGAGTCTTGGCTGCATTGTTTGTTTTGTTCTTATTAACTTGTTTGAAACTTGTGGAATTTTCTATTTTTACCTTGGTATCTGAGGAAATTATATTGACCATGGATGTAAATGTAATCCTTATCACTTGAATATGTTCAAGGGCCACAATTTAGTCATGGAGATTGCTGATGAGATGACATATTTGTGAAAGATATATACCACTCCATAGGCAACCCCTAGTGATATTTTGGTATTCTAGTGATATTTGCTGAGTAGATGACATTTGTGAAAGATGCAGATCATGTCCTTTGGTCTTTAAAGTTAGCTTCCCAAAACCAACAAAAATAAATTATTTTCTTTGCCATTGATTGAAATAATTTATTTAACAATAATCTAAACCGCTTAAAATAAATATTTTCCTCTCTTTTAAGATGTGGCTAGATTTTGCTCTAATTTGACTTTATTCCACATTAAAATTGACTATCGTACAATCAAGGAGGATGAACTTGAAAGACATCATATTTGTTCAAGTACAAATCTTTTGATAAACTCTAATGGGGCCCTTTTATGTGCATACGTCCCCCATGGACTTTTCACGCACACTCTTTGGTGGGGCCCACTGCGGACCCCACCAAGGGATGAGACTGGGGGGTTGGAAAGATCTATGTGAAAGCACCCTACATATCAAATTTGGTTCCAATCACATATCCCTAACCTCGTCATCCATGACTCACAAATTCATTCCGTTCGGATTGGTGTATAGTCAATCCAATGGTCCAATAAATTCGGATATGACCGAAAGTTGGGGCGAGTTGCTATCATGGGTCCCATGTGTATGGTAAGGTTTGAATTGAGTGATAGATAGCCCCACCTAGAGTTCTCACGAAAAGAATGGGGAGGGAAGGATGCGTATGAAGATTCTCCAACTCTAATATATGAGTTATGAACACATCAAATACAATCAAGAACCATTAATATAAATGGCATTAATTCTCAATATATATGCATACAAATCGTAGTTGTCAAATTCAGTTCGGTTAGGACGAAATTCCCGATTTAATTCGGTTCAGCAAGGAATCTGAACCGAACATGCTCCCTAAAGGTAATCACTTCCAGATTCAGCTGATTTGGGGCGAAATCATACATTTTGGTCCAAAATCCCCAAATTCGCACGAATCATTATCGAATCTCTCAATTCGGGCGAATTGAGGTTCGATCATGCAAAGAGAGGTTCGATCATGAAAAGAAAAAGAAATGATTAGGGCAAGCACTCATTTCACATACCCATTTCCATCGAGGAGTGAAATTCTTTCTTGCCAAAGCACGATATCAAACCTCTGCACTTGCCAGAAACTTTTTGCGGTGACAAGTTCAGATCTCTCCCTCATCTAAGTTTCTCGTGGCTGCCAAAGCAAGATCCCATCGCCAAACCTCTTGCCGAAGATGCAGGTATGCTTGCTTCTCTCTTTTGAAGATCCCTCCCTCGTCTTCTTCCGGTTTTTTTTTTTTTTCCTCTTCTTCTTTTTCCTTTCATTCGTTTCTTTTAATATTTTGATATGCATTCCGTAATACAAGAAAGGGCGTGACAAGATACAAATGTGCCCTCTGTTTTTCAACCATTGATTACTACTGATAAGATTCGTGACTCATGAGGCCCACTTATTTTCATGTGGATGAGTTTTTCTGCCACCAGAATTCAATACGTGAAGCGAGCACAATTACTATAGCTCTCTAGCCCCACCCTAATACAATATGTACGGTCATTTTGATTTTATTAGAAGTTATTAATCAGAAGTGGGCCATTTTATTTGAGTAAATTATTTAAGTTAAATGGTTTTAGAATTACTACATAGCACTATGCTATGTACAATTAAATGGTTTTAATTTTAGTTATTGGGCCCACTAAAAATGTGATGGTCAGTTAGCATTGTTACTAAAGTTCTTGGCCCACCCTCAGATAATCTAAATGGTAGGATTTCATTGAATTAGAATTTTTATGAAACTATTTTACATCGCATCAATCTGAGGTGGGCCATTTAATTCGAGTAAATTAGTACTATTCTATGCAAAATTAAATGATTATTTATTTATTTATATTTTCTAAAATGAATTTCCAAATTGGAAAACAAATGCCCGAAATGGGCCAAAATGGGTTCTAAAACGAATTTAACAACTATGATATAAATGGCATAAATATGAAAAGGTGTGTGCACGAAGTCATCAAAAAAATTATTGAAGTAATTTTTAGAAATAAACATATGATATCAAATAATCTTTTTATGACTTCCTACCACAAGCGCCTCTCAATAGAGTCAAGTAGTTCAGAGACCTGAAAGTAGTCCCCAGTCTTAGCTAAGCTGATTAGGGAAATAATGTAGTGAGTGAGCGTGCATGAGGGCAACTCTCTACTAAAAAAATTTTAGTAATCTCCAACCAGGCCATGTTTGCTCAAACGTTATTGGGTCAAATCAAAGAATAAAACAGGAAGTTACATTACATTACAAAAATACTATATAATATAATAAATGAATGTAACAATTCTAGAGAGATAATGTCAGGCACCATGAAATACTGCATTAGAAAGGAGTCTCCATGGGTTAAGCAACATCATCTTTTTAGCTTTATCCTATCAATCTAAGGTTGGATTAAATCTTTTTGCCAATCGAATTGGTTAAATTTTGTTTCTAAAGAATAATTCAACTCAGAAACATATGCTTACTAAAACTACCAAAAAAAAAAAAATCAAGTTGCTAACAATGCAAGTGGCATGCAGATTAGGTACCCCCACTAGAGAGTTAGGTCCTATGCTAGCAAGCTGAGGGTCAAATTTGCCCCTCCCTTGTTTGAGAGTAATTTGTAATGTGTGCGTGTGAGTGTGAGTGTGAGAGAGACAGAGAGAGTTAAATTACTAGTCCAAAGTTTTGAGTTGACAAGTTCTAGGAACTACACAATATCATACACCTTCATGTGCATTAAAACTATTTTTCCAGTATCCCTGAATCCATAGCTAGCAACTCAACTTCCCGCCTGACATCTAAAATAAGACATTTCTGTGTAACCAATAGAATAGAATATTAGGAAGAGGGAATAATTATATTAATTGTAAGGGCTTTTGAATTCATAATACGATCATACAAGCAAGAAGCAACAATAGCACATTCTACTTTACAAACATCATTGAAGTACTGAGGCATATTTACATAGGAATCACGTACCAAAAATGCTCTTAAGTGTATGTTTGATCATCCCTACCGATGCCACCGCCATTCCGGTAGACTGCAGCCAAGATGTGTAACATGTCAGTATTCAGTCATGGAAGTAAAACCACATAGAGAATGTTTGAGGCCCACCTCAGTGATCCAAACTCTCATATATGGGCCCTCTCATAGATGAAAGTCCCACAAAAAAAAGCCCCAATCACATGATTCCAATTGGATGGGAATGGTTACTGCCAAACCTATGATCCAACATCTAGGGTGAGGTGAACCAAGTAAGAAAAATGCAGATGTACACAAGGAACAGACCTAAATCAGGCCTTGAACTAGCTCCAGAGGCCCTAATACCAGCTAGAGGAGTCCCCAAATGGGCCTAGCCACAAGTCCAGCAACCCATGTTTCCACTTCCATTTCATGGTGACGACCATTCCTTTCAAATATTGTTTTTTGTTTTTTATACCCCATTTAGGGATTATTGCGTTTATTCAGTTATAATGGATGAGATGAAAACCTCTCCATTCCTAGCAGTATAAGTGGTAGGCGTTGAATATTTTTAGGGTAGGAATTAAAGGAATTACCTCTAGTTATAGGTTAGCACATATCTACCTATGGAGTAGTATATACGTCCAGGTTTTAATCAAATCTCAATTACATGTTCTTTTTCAGCCATTAATGGTGAGATGATATGCAACTTCTTTCAAATATTTTTGTATTTAGTGGGGAATGAGTGAGTGGCTGCTCTCGACTGATATTTTGTTGCAATTAGACATGGAAATTATATAGGGCCGCTCAGTGCACGAGGCTCCCACCATTGTAGGCTCTGCAGAGGCACCTAGTATTACCTCTAGAACTAAAGAGGCTATTTCCACGTTTCGAACCCTTGATGCCTAGGTAATGGAGCAACCTTACCATTGCACTAAGGTTCGCCCTCGTGGAAATCATAAAGATTCACCAAAAATCCCCATTCTTATCTTTGTGAGTTGGGGGTTTGGCATATAAATTCAAGGAAAACCTTTTTTGTGAATTCTTCTTGCAAATAGGGCTTTGTCATTCCCCAAGTTTGTATGAAATTATCAGATCATATCAAAGTATAGAAACTAAACATTGGAAATTTTCTAGATTAGATCAGACATGGGTCAATTGGCCAGGCTGATAAGGACTCAGTTAGGATAATCTATAATTTGCATTAGTTTGGTACTATAGTATTTTGAGCAGCGTAGGTAACCTGGACACGTTGTTATTGGGTCAGACAAGAGAAGATAGCAAGAACATCAAGTTTCCATCCAGAGGCAAATCAAATGAATAGCTAAAATTACTAGAAGGTGGCCTAACTCAAACTACGCTAACTGAACCAACGACAACAATAACCACAATATTGAAGGAGGGAATCTTAAGCTATGAAACTAGTATACTGTATACCACAAGGGTGTGATATCCAGTTAACCAATCATCATCATCATCATCATCAAAGGCATATCCCATCTATGTTGGGGTCGGCCACATAAATTCTATTTCTTCATTCAGTTCTATTTTGAGCTGAATCCTTCTATAAGTTAAACTTCTTCAAATCTGATTCGATGACCTCCATCAATGTTTTATTCGGCCTACCCCTACCTCTTGATGGGTCATCCACCTGTATAGTTAAATTTCTTCTCACCGGTGCCATTTCCGGCCTACGCTCAATATGCCCAAACTATCTTAAACAAGTTTCTCTAATCTTATCTCCTATTGGTGCTATCCATAAATGCTCTTGAAAGCACTCATTTCTAATTTTATCTTTCCTAGTTTTACCACGCATCCATCTAAGCATTCTCACTTCCGCTATATCCATCTTATAAATATGCGTTTTCTTAATTGGCCAACATTCTGCTCCATATATCATAACTGGTCTAACCACTGTCTTTCAAAATTTGCACTTCAATTTCATTGGTATTCGTCTGTCACAAAGTACTCCAGAAGCCAGTCTCTACTTCAGCCATCCAGCTTTTATCCTGTGTTCTACATCTTCGTTAATCTCTCCATCCTTACTAATCATCGAGCCTAGGTACCGAAAAGAATCTTTACGTGCGTAAATGTCTTCCATGCTCTTCTTTCCCGCTAAGCCCAGAAAGCTTTCACATAAACCCCATTAAACTTTTAGGCAAATGGTGCAAACCCATCTTAAATTTCAACAAACAAGATGGCTTATATTAAAAAAAAAAAAACAATTGTGGGATCTGAATTGATGGCTAGTTTGGCATTAACGTAGAGGAGGATGGCTTGCTGTATGGACTGTCTGCCACCTCCAATCTCCCTGTCACCTCTGCCACTAGCGCAACATTCTATTCACTATATCTTAAAATAAATAAATAAATAAATAAATAACCAACTTATTGTAGCTTATATCAATATCCAGGACTTGGATAAACTCCAATTGCTTCAAATAATTTCTAGCCAATTGATTACTTTCAAGCTACTCGGAATAACTCATCATCATCATCATCATCAAAGCATTATCCCAACCATGTCAGAGTCAACTACATGAATCCTGTTTTTCCATTTCATTCTATCTTGAGCCAAATCTCTAGATAAGTTAAACTTCTACAAATCTAATTCAATGACCTCCATCAATGTTTTCTTCGGCTTGTCCCTACCTCTTGATGGGTCATCCACCTGTATAGCTAAACATTTTCTTACCTATGCCATTATCCGCTTACGCTCAACATGCCCAAACCATCTTAAATGGGTTTCTCTAATCTTATCCCCTATTGGTGCTATCCCTAAGTGCTTTCGAAAACACTCATTTCTAATTTTATCTTTCTTAGTTTTACTACACATCCACCTAAACATTCTCATCTCTGTCACATTCATCTTATGTATATTTCTCTTCTTAATTGGCCAACATTCAGCTCCATATGTTATAGCTGGTCTAACCACTCTCTTATAAAATTTGCCCTTTAATTTCGTTGGCATTCGTAATACCTATGTGCAATTAAACAATGCTTTTGGTATAGGACCAGTCAAGAGGTTTTGGTAGCGATTAACCTCACAACGGATCCACCTTTGGACAAGTGCTTCAGTAAACGACTGGAGAGGTTGTTAGCCAATTCAAGATCAGACCACAATAAAAAAAAACAATAAATGGCCTACTTTGTGGAGTGTCTGCAACCTCCCATCTCCTTGTGGAGACCTCTGTCATGGTATCTGCCAACCATGACAAATGCTTTGATGCCACTGGTGAGTTATAAAAAAAAAAAAGAAAAGAAAAAAGGAAAGAAGGAAAGGGCAGCGTTAGGGCCAGATGTCTGGATTGATGGCTAGTGAACCCTAATCCCTATTACTCAAAACCCAAGTTGAGAACATGAGATCATCTGGAGGGCAGCGATGACTTGGTTGGAGGGCAATGATGACATGGTTGTATTTATGCAAAAGAGATGAGGGAAACAGAGGGGAAAGAGATGAGGGAAACAAAGGGGGTAAAGGTGGAGAGCTCTTGTTCAGGACGGGCTTTTCTTCTCCTTTTTTTTTTTATATTCCAAGTCTTGTTCAGGACGGGGTATTGAACACATGTGGCCATTGAGGTCAATATTGCATCAAGTATTTTCTGATTGTGGGATTGAGTGGGCCTTCATTTCTTCAGATAGTATTAGGTGGGTCATAATACGAGTTTCTTTGCGTAGAACTTCTTGAAGACACATCCTTAGATCAAAAGAAACCTCTCTGTTCAAGAAGGCTGAGCGAGATGACATTAATTAATCTTATTGTCTGAAATTTTGTTATGGTTGGAGAAAAGCTTGGAAGGATGAACAGAGTTCTATGCGTGTTTATTGCTCTAAACCTTCTTTAAACATTATGTTTTTATTTGGTGGGTTCAATATTACCTTTTCTCTAATTTTCCTTTATATGTAGTTTGGAATTGGTTCCTTCAATGTTGTTGGAGAGGTTTCTTCCACTCCATTTTGCTTAATCTAAATTTTCTAACTTTTTTGCTTGTTGGATATCCACTTTATAGTGATTTTCTCGGCTATTTTTGCCCAAATGTTACATGCCTAAAAGGAAATGGGGTGAAGAAAATAGAGAAATAAGTTAGTTGCTTGGGTTTTGTCAAGGACAAGGTTGTTCTACTATAGAGTGGGCCAGGGGTTATCCACTTTCAAATCAATATCGAGGCTTGGATTGGATTAGATTGAGTGAATGTTGGAATTATGGGTGTTCAGTGATCAGTTTGTCACATTTCTAATTTCATCATATAAGACCTTATTTAATGATGCTGTCCTCATTCACCTTTCTGAATTAAAGAAACACAATAAAAGAGAGATCATACATCTGAGTTCTTATTAGTGAACTAGAAGTCTTTCTTTCTTTTGAAAAACTCTCTTCAAAAAGAGGGATGGATGGGTTAAGTAAATATAGATTGTATTTTGAGTAGATGTGGATGGGTCTGACTTTGTTCGACCAAAGTGAAAAAATTTAACACAGCTAGCCTCAATTAGTCATATGTACTCCATATATTCTAAAGACTATAACGAATCAATGTTCATCATGCCATTTAGGTAGACTAATGATATTACTTCTTTTTTTCTCTTTTCCTAACCTTCTTCACATCTTTCGATGCAAAGGGATTGGTCTCAAAGTGGGAGTGCAATGTCAGATCCAACATAATTTAACCAAAGCACAACATTTAGTGCAACCAATTTCAACTAGACCCATGGAGCTTGCTTATTCTAAGGACTACAGTGAATCAATGTTCACCACGCCACTTGATCAAACTTTGAGGTGGTTCACCGCCACTGAAGTGGATTCCATCAAAATTTGCAAATCCAAGGGAAGATCCCACTGTTTGAGAGGATAGCTGATCCATGCTGGGTTGGGTACTCTCCATATACAATTTTTTGTCTTTAAGTGTTGATCAAACTAGAACTTTTAATTAACTCATAATATTTTCCCATGGAAGGCACTAATTTTTTTAGTTCACCCAAGAAAAAGGGAAAAATCGTAGCATACAAAATGCATCTTGACTCTCCTTTTGGTGGACAAAGAAAAGGCACGGAAAAGAAAAAAAGTAATATCAAACTTTTCGACCTTTTCTATCCCAAGTTTATTTTTCATGGGTTCTTTTACATTCTAACTTCCCAGGTCCAAGCCGTTTATATATATATTTTTATCACAGCTCCTCTGTGTGGTCTCAGATGATCAACACTAAAAAAAAAGAGTAAAATTTTGAATTTGTGCATAAAAAGTAAAAAATATGAAAGAGACTGATCCTAGATTTATTGAATGCATACCTCTTTTTTAAGTCGATTGAGTAGTCTTCATAACCTATCACTTGTCTTCCTTGAATATAGAGTTTTCAAGGGGAGTTAGAATGAAAATTCTACGGTCATGGTTACCCCCAATAGATCATTATCGTGTTATGCCAATAGGTTGGCCATGGTTTTACCCATATCACCTTCAACTCCTAAGTAAAGGAAACAAAGAAAGTCTCAAAAGTCTTATCTTCTTTGGAGATCCTTTCGAATCAAGGCACTATCCTTTTGATTATTTACAGAAGATCAAGTACTTGGCTGTTAGAGTTAAAGCTAGAACAAAGAAGTTGAAGCGTCGGAGTCTTTTTGAAGAGGACCGAAAGAGTCTCAAGTGTGTTATATGCACTCTACGCTATTCTTGTACTGGTGTGTTGTGTTTTTCCTTTGTTGTCTGTTGGAATGGGTGGCCAAGGGGGGTATTTATAGCCTCCAAGAGTCTTCTCCAGTCATTTATGGCAAGGAGAAGATTGAGCAAAATTTGATTTACAGGGAGGGTAGCTAACCATGCATTTGTATGGTCTGCTACCCTCCCATAGTCAACTTTGTGGGTTGGCAGCCGGACATTATGCACACATTTCCAACACATTACTTGGGAATATTGTCGAAGGAGGATTCTTGTAGTTTGTTTGCGATATTGGTAAACCCAAAAAAAAAAAAAAAACCTACCAGAAAACTTTTTGTCAATTGGAAAGGAAATGGTAGGGAAGTGTGGTGGTCTTCCTCTAGCAGTGAAAACTTTGGGAGGTTTGGTGTCTTCCAAAAAGACTGACAGTGAGTGGGAAGTTGTGAAAAAAAGAGATTGGAAGCCACAAAATAATGATGGTGCAATCTTACCGATATTAAGACTTAGCTATAATCATTTGACATCATCTTTGAAACAGTGCTTTGCATACTGTGCTAAAATTCCCAAAGGAAAACATGAACCAATCAAGCTATGGATAGCTAAAGGCTCCATCAAGTCTGATGAAAAGCATGATCTCCTGGAAGAAAATGGTGAATGTTTTTTCAATGAATTGTTGTAGAGATCATTGGTTTAGGCTTCTGTGGAAACTGATGACATCTATGCAGAACAAGCAGAGTTCCCCAACAAACTCCAGGTAATGAACTACAAGATACCTTTTACATGAACTTCTCAAATATGTTGTAGGAAAAGAATGCTTTATTGTGGAAGCTTCTACGAACGATGTTCCCGCAGAAACTCCTCATTTAGCATTGTGGAATTATCAATGGGCCAGAGAGCCAAAGAATTTGCACACATTGAAGAAATATAAGAAACTATGTTCAATATTTATAAGAAGAGATTTTGTTGATAATAATGTTTACTCAAGTTTGAGGTGACAAAGGGTATTGGATTTAAGTTGGCGGACACATTTCTGCTACTTACCAAATTCAATAGACAAATTGAAACATCTTAGGTACCTCAATGTCTCATACACTTCAATCATAGAACTACCTGAAACCATATGCAACTTACACAGCTTACAGACACTGATGGTCAACTATAGCAATATCCAGAAGTTGGCAAAGGATATGAAGAGGATGACCAGCCTTAGACATATTGAATTTGAGGGTAAAATATTGTTGTTGCCGAAAGGGATTGGAGGATTAACTTATCTCAGGACATTGTCTGGATTTACTATTTGTAAAGAGAGTGGAGCCGGAATAGAAGAGTTGAAAGGTCTAAATTGAATCCAAGGGGATTTTTACATTCGAGGACTTGAGAATGTAAGAAATAGTGAATGTGCCTCTGAGGCAAATTTAATGGAAAAGCAAAACCTTCGTTGTTTAAATTTGATTTGGTCTCATTTTGAAACAGTAGATTACACAGAAGGAAATGAGGAGGAAGTGATTGACAACCTCAAACCCCACTTAAAACTAGAGAAGCTAGTTGTTGAAAACTACATGGGTATGAGATTTCCTAGGTGGATGACGACACTTACAAATTTAGTTGGTATAAAATTGTAGCATTGCAATAGATGTGAACACCAACCACCTATTGGGCAGCTATCTCTCCTTGAATCACTTGAGATAGAGCAAATGAGCGGTGTAAAAAACATTGTTGAGTTTGATGGGGGTGATGTCACAACCCGAGCCTAGGAGATCGGAGGTTAGCAAAAACCTAACCAGCGACACACTCACTCCCGTGCATATACACTTAGACCCGGTCTAAATGCACACGCACAAGGGAAAACACTCGTGCAACACAAGTATGCAGAAGCTGCAAATATCAACATGTGACACGAGATACATAAGAAACAAAAGGAATGATATCCAAAGACTGACATAAGGATTGGAACATACAATTTGGATCCACACGATGTATAGAACATGAGTACAATCAATGGCATGAAAAGAAAGCAATATGCATGCATGCAGAGAACAGTCGCGCTCTGGTGGAGTGATAACACACACTCCGCGATCCTGAAGAGACAATTGGAGTTTCCCCTGCAAACTGATGACCGACAAGAACACGGTCGAGGGTACCTGAGCCTGCAACACCAAGGACAACTCATGAATACGACGATTCAGCAAAGTATAAGCAGTAACAAGTTAACACGTATGGTCTCTAATAGAATAAAAGACATAAACAATCATAACATGTCAATGTAGTAGTCTAGGCAGTTGTGCATTCAAATTAACATATGCTCTGTGAATCAATGTGTATGTAACCGAACATGTACATACTAGGTGGCAACTACGTAGGCCATATGCTCCCCAAAGTAGGGATCTTATAAACGTGATGAGAACACCATGGGCCAGATGGGTCTCGGTTTCCTGGGGTCCGGATTCCCCAAGACATGTCCTGCAGTAAGGCAATACAAACTATACCAAAGTCACCCCGTCGGGATCCTAAGGCTGAAGCTTAGTAGTGCCGGACCATATCGAGTCAATCAATATAAGAACATGCATATCATTACGTGCATATCATTACGTGCATAGCTTAACCTGTATATCTTATCAGAATGTGACGTGCATGTCTTATTAGGCATATATCAAGTAGATGCAAGAGTTTATACGAGTTGAATCAATCAACAACCACATCAACTTTAGCAGATCAACAATATAATGGAGACCAACAAAGTAGAAAGCATTAGATTAACCAATCATGAGTATCAAATAGTAATATCAAACATGCAAGACCGCTGTTCCACCCGGAATTGACCATGGACAGAGCCAGGATATATCCAATCGTTTGTCCCAGCGCAAACGCGTATAAGAGGGCAAGAACCGAAGTCAATATGCCATACAATCAGATTTTCTTGTAAGGATCACAAGCTTTTACTAGCCAATCCTATTTTAGTTATCCAGTGTTTCTAACCATGTATGATGATGTAGTTTTAAGTTGTCTGATGCACCGTTATCTAGTGTTGCAGTGTATCTGGAATGTGCACAGAAGTCCCTTAAACCAACACCCATGGGGAGGTGCTGAGCAACTGGATAACGTGCATGAATGATTCGCAGCCCTCGAGATCATTCATGTCATACATTTAGACCATTGGGCAAGTCTAGGTGATCTACATTCTATTATGAAGGCCATATCAGTCTATTCCTTACGCCTATCATTGTTATTCATTTTTCAGGGGTGATACGGCTTAGCCGTAAGCATCTTACGGCGTAGCCGTAATCTGCACTGCGGCTCCACCGCGGTTCCCTTTACTGTTCATCCGAAATTACGGTTCACCTGTATTTTGTTCTATGGTTTAGCCGTGTGCTGTTCTACGGCTTAGCCGTGGCTGGGCCGTAGAAGGTCTGTCAATTGCTTGCTTTCAGTTAATTCAGAAAAAGGCACCCTGTACTGATCTACGGCTCTATCACGGTTGAGATACGGCTTAACCGTAGGACAACATATGGCTTAGCCGTGTCCTGGCCGTAGAAGAAAACTAGGTTTTTCTATCTCTGGACTTTAAGCCGAAGGTGACTTATGGGTTAATCGGGGTACACACGGAAGCATTTTCTGAACTGATTACAGAATCACTGAAACACATCCAAACTGACGAAATCACATGTAATAGAGGGAAATGATCACAAGATGGGCTGTAAACATCATTCATAAGCAAGAATACATGATTTAATCTTAACCAAACCCATACCCACGTGGTTTAGCCAAGTTATGCTTATACTTGCCTTAAATGAGTTCAAACACGATCTTGTTGTCCTTGTGCTCAATTCTCACACTACAAACATGTCACAACCCGAGCCCAGGGTTCGGGGGTTAGCAAAAGCCAAACCTAATGACACACGTACTCCTGTGCATGCACACGTAGACCGAGTCTAAATGCACACGCACAAGGGAACATTCACACGTGCCAAGCAAGTACGCGGAAGCTGTAAATATCAGAAACACAAACTAACAGTACAAGAAGAGGATACAAAGGGCGAAGTGACATAAGTACATATGAAAGTCTTATAAAAAGAACAAAAGAATATATACAATCATGACATATCATGCCAAATACAAGTCTGAAAATCCACAAAACAAGACTCCAATGATGCATGCCAAGAACGCTCTCCCGTGGAGTGATCACATCCACTCCTCTAGGCCTGATGGGGCCCCGGGGGTCTCATCTGGAGCCTGGCCGACCTGCGGGGGTTCGGCAGGGGGATCTGGGCCTGCAACACCAAAAACAACTGTGAATACGAAGATTCAGCAAAGTATAAACCATAGCAAGTTAACACACGCTGTGTCTAACAGAATAAGAACATCATGTGATTAAAGAAGGTAATTTCGTAGACTAGGCTATCATGCAAGAAAGAAATATGCGAAGTGAATCAATGAATACATGCTGTGTACATAACTAGTGGCTACTACATTACTATGTGCTCCCAAAAGAGGGATCTTATAACATGCAAAGAACACCATTGTCCGGGCCAGGGTACAATGGGTCTCGGTTTCCTGGGGTCCGGTTCCCCAAGACATATCCATACTGCAGCAGGCCATATAAACTATACTAAATTCACCCCGTCGGGATCCTAAGGCTAAGGCTAAGTAGTGCCTGACTATACAGAGTCAATCATGAAAACCCTGAGTAGATCGTGACAACATATCGTACGTGCATCTGAGAGTGAACACATCATACATGCATACTCAAGGTAAGGAACCACAATGTGAATATAACTGAACACAGTAAACATGTTAGAGAGTTGAGATCACTGATCGAATGCAATATGTTGTGCAACAAATCATGCGAAATCGAATTATCTGTATTTACAAGCCAATTCTAATCTAATTACCCGGTGTTTCTAACCGTGCATGATGATGTAGTTTTAAGTTATTCGATGCACCGTTGTCTAGTGTTGCATTGAGTCGGGCGGTGCACGAAGTCCCTTAAACCAACACCCATGGGGAGGTGCTTAACATCCGGATAACGAACATGAATGATTCGCAGCCCTCGAGATCATTCACGCGTTGTATCACATTCCGTTGGGCAAGTCTAGGTGCTCTACATTCTATCATGAAGGTCATATCGGTCTTTTCTTTACACCTATCCTTGTTTTTCTTTCATTAGTCTAGTGTGGATACGGCTTAGCCGTGTGTGTGCTACGGCTTAGCCGTGTGTGGTCTACGGCTTAGCCGTGGCTGGGCTGTAGAAGGTCAGTCAGTTGCTGACTCTCAGTTATTCCAGAAAATGCACCCTGTATTGATCTACGGCTGGGCCACGGCTGAGCTTCGGCTTAACCGTAGGGCAATCCACGGCTTAGCCGTGCCCTAGCCGTAGAGGAAAACTGGGTTTTTCTCCTCTCTGGACTTTGAGCCGTAGGTGCTATACGGCTTAGCCGTACCTGCACGAAATCAAATTTCTGAAGCATATACAGAAAGTCTAGGAATTCATCATAAAGGCAAATTTCCAATAGAAAGGGATAGAATACCAACTCAATGGGCTGGACACACATTTATCCATACAAACTCATGTGAATTACCCAAAATCAAATGCATACCAACATGGGTTCTCACAAGATATGGTTATACTTGCCTCAATTGGAATTCAATGATACACTTGTTGTCCTAAAGCCCAAACACAACCTAAAACACAATCAAAACCACATGCATGCATGAGAATTGGGATCATAGACTCACCATGCAAATGAGAAACAAGAAGGAGAAGAGATAGAGAAGGGAGATGAGAGAATGGAAAGGTTTCCAACTCACCTTACATGCAAGAACCCAAACTTCCTCTTGATCGATGAAGGAGAGAATTCAAGTGAAGGAGGGAGAGAATTGAGCTCCACGTGCACAGTGAGGAAGTTGAGAGAAAACGAGAGAGAGAGAGAACCAACTTGTCGATGGATATAAGTTATATAAACTAATGGTTAAGTCCAAATGACAATGAAGTCCAAGCTAGAATGCTAATTTCAGTTTGAGTCAAATCAGGGTCCAATGGAATCACACGACCTCGGTTGCAAATGACGTAGTTACGAAAGTTAACGAACTCAACGAAAGACACGTGTTGACATCAAGATGATGCAAAAATGACCATGTCTAAGAAAAGCTAAAATTACGAAAAAGGGCTTGGTCTACTTAATCCAGGTCAAACTCAACCCAACTACCTATCCATGACCCGAAACGAAAAAAAAACACAAACAAAACACGATTAGCAACGAAAACAAGATTAACTAGCCACTAAACGAGGTCAAGCTGGGTCGGAGTGTTACATCCTCCCCTACTTGAGAATCATTCCGTCCTCGGAATGCACACTAACTCACTCATACCTGGGAAAACAAATCGGGGTACTGTCGTGCCATCTGCTCTTCTAATTCCCAAGTAGCCTCATCGGGACTGTGATGATCCCAAAGCACTTTGACCCATCGAATTGTCCTGGTGCGGAGTATCTGTTCTCGGGTTCCCACGATACGGAGCAGTCGCTCAACGTGTGCAGCATTCGGCTGAATCTGAACCTCGTCGTAACGGATGACATGTTGGGGATCATGAACATATTTCGGAAGCATCGAAACGTGGAAAACGTTGTGCACTCCTGAAAACATCTCGGGAAGCTCTAATCGATAGGCCAAATCACCAATTCGACTTTTGATCTCGAACGGTCCGACGTAGCGTGGAGCTAACTTGCCTTTCTGGCCGAAGCGGATTGTACCCTTCATCGGTGAGACCTTCAGAAATACCCACTCACCAACTTGAAACTCTAAGGGTCGTCTGCGGGTGTCTGCATAACTCTTCTGTCTCGACCGAGCAACTTTCAAGTTCTCAATGGCTTTCTGTACCTTCTCCGTAGTCTCGGCAATGATCGTCGGTCCGTGAAAACTTCGAGTTCCAACTTCTTCCCAACATACCGGACTCCTACACTTCTTCCCGTACAATGCTTCATATGGTGCCATCCCAATGCTCTCGTGGAAGCTGTTATTGTAAGCAAACTCGCACAACGATAAGTGAAGATCCCATTCTTTCTCGTAGCTCAACACGCTGGCTCGCAACATATCCTCTAAAGTCTGGATAGTTCGCTCTGATTGCCCATCTGTCTGTGGGTGGTATGCTGTGCTGAAGCTCAACTTCGTACCCAAAGCCTCTTGGAAAACTCTCCAGAAAGATGAAACAAAACGGCTGTCACGATCGGATACAATCGACACGGGGGTACCATGGAGCCTGACAATCTCATCCACGAACTTCCTAGCCATCTCTGAAAATGTCATACCCTTCCGAAAAGGAATGAAATGGGCTGACTTCGTCAATCGATCTACAATCACCCAAATGGCGTTATTCTTTCTGCTCGTCGGCGGTAATCCGGAAACGAAGTCCATGGTGATGTTTTCCCACTTCCACTGTGGTATATGCAAAGGATGCAACGAGCCTGGCGGTCTCTGATGATCTGCCTTCACCTTCTGGCATGTCAAACAGCGAGTAACAAATCCTGCTACTTCTCTCTTCATGTTGTTCCACCAGAAGCGATCTTTGAGATTCCGAAACATCTTCGTGCTGCCTGGGTGCATCGCGTATCGAGCGTAATGCGCTTCGTTCATCAGTTTCTCCTTGAAATCATCGACTGCTGGCACGCACAACCTACTCCGAAAGTAGAGTACACCATCCTCGAGTCTGAAATCGGGTCTGTCTCCAATGTGGTCTCGAATGCGCTTCAAGGTTAGATCTTCAAACTGCCTGTCCTTAATCTGCTGAATCATCTCAGGCTGAAACACTAGCGTACTAGCCAAAGTCACGCACTCATCCACTAGTTTAACTTCAACAGGGAGACCATGGAACTCTAAGAGGAAACTGTTCAAAAGCTGCACTGACTCTGCTTTCCTGCTGAGCGCATCTACCACCACATTCCCCTTGCCTGGCTGATATTTGATCGGGAAGTCGTAATCCTTAATAAGCTCAAGCCATCTCCGCTGTCTCATGTTCGGCTCCTGCTGCGTGAATAGGTACTGCAAACTGTGGTGGTCGGAACGAACCTCAAACTGCACACCATACAGATAATGTCTCCACAGCTTCAATGCAAACACGATGGCTGCCAATTCCAAATCATGGGTGGCGTAATTCTTCTCATGTTCTCGCAACTGTCTCGATCCATACGCAATAACCTTCCCGTGCTGCATCAACACACAACCTAGGCCAACTCGAGAAGCGTCTGAATAAACCACGAATCCTTCATTACCATCTGGCAAGGCTAACACTGGGACCGTAGTCAACTTCTCTTTCAAAGTCCGGAAACTAGCTTCACACTCCTCAGTCCAATCAAATGGTACATTCTTCCTGGTCAACTTCGTCAAAGGAGAAGAGATCTTCGCAAAGTCCTGGACAAATCGGCGATAGTAACCTGCTAGACCAAGGAAACTGCGAACCTCTGACACTGTCTTGGGGCTAGGCCAATTCACCACAGCCTCTACTTTAGATGGATCAACTGCCAATCCCTCTCGTGAAATGATATGACCCAAAAATGCCACCTGCTCAAGCAAAAAATCACACTTCGACAACTTAGCAAACAATTGATGTTCTCTCAACAACGACAAGGCTTTTCTCAAATGCTCCCTATGCTCCTCTGCTGACTTAGAATAGATCAGTATGTCATCAATAAACACAACTACGAACTGGTCCAAGAAAGGAGCAAAGATCTGATTCATCAAGGCCATGAACGCTACAGGTGCATTGGTTAGTCCAAAAGGCATCACGAGGAATTCATAATGTCCATAACGAGTCCTGAAGGCAGTCTTAGGAATATCATCTTCTTTGACCCTCAACTGGTGATATCTAGACCTCAAATCAATCTTCGAAAAATATGCTGCACCCTGAAGTTGGTCAAACAGCTCATCAATCCTGGGTAGGGGGTACTTGTTCTTGATAGTCACTTTGTTCAGCTGTCGGTAGTCTATACACATCCGAAAAGTACCATCCTTCTTCTTGACAAACAAGACTGGCGCTCCCCAAGGTGAAACGCTCGGGCGAATGAAACCCTTATCCAAAAGCTCCTGCAATTGCTTCTTCAACTCAGACAATTCTGCTGGTCCCATGCGATACGGAGCCTTGCTGATCGGTGCCGTGCCGGGAACAAGCTCAATAGCGAACTCCACATCTCGAACCGGGGGTAAGTCTGGCACATCGTCTGAGAAGATATCGGGAAAGTCACAGACCACCTGAATCTCACCTAGCTGCTTCGTCTCCTTCTTCGCTGAGATAAAGGCAATGAAGCCTTCACACCCTCGGCGGATCAAGCGATCTGCCTTACACGCCGAGATCACACGTCTGGGGCATCTCTGCTGACTGCCCTCGAAACGGAAGCCTTTGCCTAAATCGAAGAAGATCGTCCTGTTGTAACAATTAACACAGGCACGATATCGAGCGAGCCAATCCATACCAAGGATCACGTCGAAGTCCAGCATCGACAACAGGATCAAATCAACAGGTAACTGATGACCTGCAATCTGCACGTCGCAATGGGGGTAGTACATACTACACTCCACTCGCTTGCCAACTGGGGTGGATACAACCAGCACATATGGCAACGGCTTAGACGGCTGATGTAACCGCTCGGCGAAATGAGGTGCTACATAAGACCGTGTAGACCCCGAATCGAACAAAGCTAATGCCTCGACGCGCGAAATCAAAACAGTACCTTCAACCACCTGTGGATCCTCGGCACTCTCATGGGTAGCAGCGTAAGCACGGGCTGTCTGGCGAGGCTGTCTCGAGCCTGGACGAGCTGACTGTGGCTTGCTCGGAGCTGTAGGTGCACTTGGTCTGCTAAGAACTGCACCGGAGGTAGGACCAGATGGGGCTGCACCGGAGGCTCTATATCGAGGACAATTGGGGATCATATGCTCCCTCGAACTGCAGATAAAACAAGCACCTGCCTTCCTCCAACAAGCTTCAGTCGCGTGGTTCTTGCCACAATACCCACAAGTCACTCCTGCTGAACTGGAAGTACTCTGCTGGCCTTTGGTCTTCTTCTGTACTTGTCCTCGTGCACTGAAAGGCGGCTGTCGCTTGGGCTCAACGGCTCTCGCAGCTTGGTGGATGGCCTCAGCGGAATAGGCCCTGTCCACTGCATCATCAAACGTAGCCGGACGCTGAAACGCTGTCACGTGGTGCATGTACCGGGGATGCAAACCTTCGACAAACCTGTTCACCTTCCTTTCCTCAGTACTGATGTCCGGAGCAAAATGCGACAACTGCATAAACTTGTTCACATATTCTGCTACTGTCATTTGCTGCTGGCGGAGGGCTAAAAACTCAACCTCCTTTGCTCGAAACACATGAGCCGGGATGAACTTTCTCCTGAACTGTTGCTTGAACATCTCCCAAACCGTCGCACTAGGAATATCTCTGTATGAGTCTTTCACGCTTTTCCACCAAGTTTTTGCGACGTCTCTCAACATGGAAGTTGCCAGCCCGACCTTCTGTCGGTTCGTGCACACAACGGTCTCAAAAACATCCTCCGTCTGTTCCAACCACTGTTCTGCCTTCAATGGCTCTTCTGTTCCATAGAACTCAATGGCTCCTCGCTTGCGAAATTTACCGTAGAGGGCATTCGGGTCATTCTCTCGAGGCTGTAAGACCACCTGCTGGTCTATATGTGACTGAGCTCGGGCTTGGCTTTGTCGGTCTAACATGGTTGTCACTTGGGCTTGTAAATTTTGCATTGCTTGCGATTGTGCCTGTAGAGACTGAAATAGCATGAGGATGCGTTCATCTGTATTCTGTGTCTGTGGGGACGGTGCGGATCCGCTTTCATTATTGCCAACATTCTGCTGAGAACCCGAACCTGACGCCATCCTGTAACATGGAAAGAGTCAGACACAACACAAAACAATTGCGCCCAACAAACCCCAGAATCTAGAAAGAGCACAAAGAAAGAATCGTATCCTCACCACGATCCTACATGCCTACATGCTTATCATCTAGAACAAGGAATGAGCAAGGAATGCTTTGATACCATACAGTACGTATGTCACAACCCGAGCCCAGGGTTCGGGGGTTAGCAAAAGCCAAACCTAATGACACACGTACTCCCGTGCATGCACACGTAGACCGAGTCTAAATGCACACGCACAAGGGAACATTCACACGTGCCAAGCAAGTACGCGGAAGCTGTAAATATCAGAAACACAAACTAACAGTACAAGAAGAGGATACAAAGGGCGAAGTGACATAAGTACATATGAAAGTCTTATAAAAAGAACAAAAGAATATATACAATCATGACATATCATGCCAAATACAAGTCTGAAAATCCACAAAACAAGACTCCAATGATGCATGCCAAGAACGCTCTCCCGTGGAGTGATCACATCCACTCCTCTAGGCCTGATGGGGCCCCGGGGGTCTCATCTGGAGCCTGGCCGACCTGCGGGGGTTCGGCAGGGGGATCTGGGCCTGCAACACCAAAAACAACTGTGAATACGAAGATTCAGCAAAGTATAAACCATAGCAAGTTAACACACGCTGTGTCTAACAGAATAAGAACATCATGTGATTAAAGAAGGCAATTTCGTAGACTAGGCTATCATGCAAGAAAGAAATATGCGAAGTGAATCAATGAATACATGCTGTGTACATAACTAGTGGCTACTACATTACCATGTGCTCCCAAAAGAGGGATCTTATAACATGCAAAGAACACCATTGTCCGGGCCAGGGTACAATGGGTCTTGGTTTCCTGGGGTCCGGTTCCCCAAGACATATCCATACTGCAGCAGGCCATATAAACTATACCAAATTCACCCCGTCGAGATCCTAAGGCTTGTTGACCTATAAAAATTGCAAATACTGCAGCGAAGACACCTCATCTCAGCTTAATTTAGGCTACAGAGGTTATTTGTAGATCCTGGGGAATCACTGTGAGAACCGGCATTCCATGAAGATCAAGATAGCTGGAACTCTCAGAGGAAGTTCAAATTTCGGGTTGAACAGACATCATCAAACTCAAAAGCCACAAGCATGTCAGCCTGAGGTCAGTTCCCCCTAAGCCAAGGGGTCACTGACCAAAATCCTGCTTCCCGATGTCCAAAATTAATGAAATTTAGACGCGAAGTTTCAGTCATGCTCAGAAGATACTTTGCAAATTTTCAAGAAGAAAATACTCTGTTTGGCCTAAATTTCATTACATGTCAGCTTAGAGGACAGTAATCCCGAATTTGGGGGTCATCGGCTAAGATCTTACTTCCAGAAGGCCAAAGCAGATAAAATTTGGAACAAATGCTCAAAGAATGCCCCAAGTTATTCTCCCAAAGTTTCAAGTTAAGGGGAGGCTGTTCGGATAGAAAACAAGCTAACTATCTCAATGTGGAGTGAATAGTGACCTAACGCATGCAATGAATAGGTTACTGTTCGAAATCCTACTTCCTCAAATCTAAACTGCATGAAATTTGGATGAATACTCCAAGATGTTCTTGACGTCAGTCCCTCCAAGTTTCAAATCAAACCGGGGTCATTTGGGCTTCAAACAGCTGAAACAAGGGCCCACTGTCATAAAAAAGTCAACTGGAGAGTTGACCAAGTTCAGATGGTCAAACAAAGCTAAAACTTCTGTGACACACTCAAAATAGTGTCAAGAAGTGTTCCTCCAAGTTTCGTGGCGATTGGACGTCGTTTGGGCCCCAAACAGGCGGAAACAAGCCACATATGCAAAAATCCAAGAATGGGCCTTGGGAGTGACCGGGGCCCACAAACAAATGGAGTTGACCAAGTTCAGGTGGTCAAACAGAGTTGAAATTTCTATGAAACACTTAAGATGGTGTCAAGCAACATCTCTCCAAGTTTCGTGATGATTGGACATCATTCGGGCATCAAACAATGGAAAATAGACCGCATATGCAATGTTCCAAAAGTGGGCCTTGTCCGTGACCGGGGCCCAATTAATGAAAAAGTTGACCAACTTCCTAAAGTCAAAATGGGCTGAAATTTTTATGACATGTAGAAAATAGTGTTAAGAAGCATCCCTCCAAGTTTGGTGGCAATTGGACTTCGTTTGAGCCCAAAACAGATGAAAATGGGCCACATACGCGAAAGACCTGAAATTGGGCCTCGTCCGTGGCCCAGTCTGCGGTCACGAACCTTCAAAGGATGTTTCCCACGATTTTGGGTGGTTTCCCTCCACTCCTCTTCGAAATCCAACTCCCCACAACTGCTATTAACTCCCCAAAACTACACAAAACTGATTGGGAGTCTATAAAAAGAGAAAATTTGGGAGAAACAAAGACACACACACACATAAGGAAGAAAAGTGAAGAAATTGAAGAAAGTCACCACCTAAGGCAACAAGAAGCAAGCTCCAGCAGCACTTCCACGACTATTCCCACCTTCTTTTCTTAGTTTTGAAGGTGAGCAAGAAAATTCAGAAGGAGAGAAGGAAGGGAAATGGCCAAAGTCCATACTATGTTCGTACGACGCCAATTTTTGAGAGGATGACATTGTCACCTCTGTTTCTCTCATTCGTAGGGCTTCTTAGCCATTACAAGAGCTGTGAAAGAAGTCTCTCTAGACCTCATTTTGTTCCTTGAAAATGATAGGTTCAAATGACACAACTCCGGCTTCAAATTTGCCCATTTCGGACTTGAAATAAAAATGCAGTCCGTAAGCACGAATGATGAGTTACAGCGGTTTCAATTGATTCCATGATAAAATGTGATCTTCTTGATGGTGGTCCACCGCTCCAAAGTCATGAGAATGGAGTTCCAACACTTGAAAGAAGTTCCAAGAAAGAGCCAGCGCGAACAGCACAAAAAACGGAGGCATCGGGCCATCGTCTGTCAGTGACCGTGATCCCCGGTCACTGGCAGGTTCCAGTGACCGCGGGTGAGTCACGGTCACTGGAAGGCCCCGGTGACCGCGGGCGAGTCACGGTCACTGGAAGGCCCCAGTGACCGCGGGTGAGTCACGGTCACTGGAACGGGGCAGTGACCGCGGGTCACGGTCACCCCCCATTTTTTCCCCTTTTTCCACATTTTCTTCCACCTTATGTACATTTTCTTGTATTTTTCAAATTGAGATCACATCTGAGACTTGAGGGAGGGGTTGTAAACTTTCAAAATGTATGTAAACAACCTGCATCCCCGCGGTCAGGGCACTTGAACCCATGAAAACAAAAGGGAAATTAATGATGAACTGTAATTATTTCCCATTCTTCTTAACGCTTAAAGTGCGTGAATGTCGGACCTTGATTCCGTAATTCATTTCCACGCATACATTTTTTAAGCGCGATCAAGGCTGAGGCTAAGTAGTGCCTGACTATACAGAGTCAATCATGAAAACCCTGAGTAGATCGTGACAACATATCGTACGTGCATCTGAGAGTGAACACATCATACATGCATACTCAAGGTAAGGAACCACAATGTGAATATAACTGAACACAGTAAACATGTTAGAGAGTTGAGATCACTGATCGAATGCAATATGTTGTGCAACAAATCATGCGAAATCGAATTATCTGTATTTACAAGCCAATTCTAATCTAATTACCCGGTGTTTCTAACCGTGCATGATGATGTAGTTTTAAGTTATTCGATGCACCGTTGTCTAGTGTTGCATTGAGTCGGGCGGTGCACGAAGTCCCTTAAACCAACACCCATAGGGAGGTGCTTAACATCCGGATAACGAACATGAATGATTCGCAGCCCTCGAGATCATTCACGCGTTGTATCACATTCCGTTGGGCAAGTCTAGGTGCTCTACATTCTATCATGAAGGTCATATCGGTCTTTTCTTTACACCTATCCTTGTTTTTCTTTCATTAGTCTAGTGTGGATACGGCTTAGCCGTGTGTGTGCTACGGCTTAGCCATGTGTGGTCTACGACTTAGCCGTGGCTGGGCCGTAGAAGGTCGGTCAGTTGCTGACTCTCAGTTATTCCAGAAAATGCACCCTGTATTGATCTACGGCTGGGCCACGGCTGAGCTTCGGCTTAGCCGTAGGGCAATCCACGGCTTAGCCGTGCCCTAGCCGTAGAGGAAAACCGGGTTTTTCTCCTCTCTGGACTTTGAGCCGTAGGTGCTATACGGCTTAGCCGTACCTGCACGAAATCAAATTTCTGAAGCATATACAGAAAGTCAAGGAATTCATCATAAAGGCAAATTTCCAATAGAAAGGGATAGAATACCAACTCAATGGGCTGGACACACATTTATCCATACAAACTCATGTGAATTACCCAAAATCAAATGCATACCAACATGGGTTCTCACAAGATATGGTTATACTTGCCTCAATTGGAATTCAATGACACACTTGTTGTCCTAAAGCCCAAACACAACCTAACACACAATCAAAACCACATGCATGCATGAGAATTGGGATTATAGACCCACCATGCAAATGAGAAACAAGAAGGAGAAGAGATAGAGAAGGGAGATGAGAGAATGGAAAGGTTTCCAACTCACCTTACATGCAAGAACCCAAACTTCCTCTTGATCGATGAAGGAGAGAATTCAAGTGAAGGAGGGAGAGAATTGAGCTCCACGTGCACAGTGAGGAAGTTGAGAGAAAACGAGAGAGAGAGAGAACCAACTTGTCGATGGATATAAGTTATATAAACTAATGGTTAAGTCCAAATGACAATGAAGTCCAAGCTAGAATGCTAATTTCAGTTTGAGTCAAATCAGGGTCCAATGGAATCACACGACCTCGGTTGCAAATGACGTAGTTACGAAAGTTAACGAGCTCAATGAAAGACACGTGTTGACATCAAGATGATGCAAAAATGACCATGTCTAAGAAAAGCTAAAATTACGAAAAAGGGCTTGGTCTACTTAATCCAGGTCAAACTCAACCAAACTACCTATCCATGACCCGAAACGAAAACAAAACACAAACAAAACACTATTAGCAACGAAAACAAGATTAACTAGCCACTAAACGAGGTCAAGCTGGGTCGGAGTGTTACACAACAAGCTTCTAATCGCCATGCATACAAGGAAAGAAGAAAAGAGAACCGTGAGTGCAGTACCAAGCGATCATGAGAACAAGAGGAAAAAGGAAGAGAAGAGGCACAGCAAGAAACTCAAGCTCACCTCCAATCACACGAGTGATGCTCGACATGGACATGCACCGATGCTCTCCCTGACTTAATCGACAGAAAGCAAGGAGGAACGAGAAGAAGAAGAATCGAGAAAAAGAGACAGATCTGTGACAGAGAAGAAGAAAAAGGTCGGTGGCATCGATATATATAGATAATGATAAAACAAATTACCAAAAGGTCCAATTGTTCAAGTTAATTCTAGTTCGAGTCAATTGCGGGTCTAACGGAAACAAGTGACATATTTGGCAAACAACATAGTTACGGGAATCAACAGGCATAACAAAAGACACGCGTTAATACCGAGATGATGCATGAATGACGACATCGAACAAAATCGAATATTACGAAAAAGGGCTTATGTCTACCTAAACCAGGTTAAACTCAACTGAACTACCTATCCGTATTAAGAATATCTGACAGCAATGAAAGACTGTTAGGGTCATTGGCCAACTACCCTTCACTTGTCAAGCTCTTCATTAAAGGGTTTCCATATGTCATGTATTTGCCAAAAGAATTAGGGCCAAACCATGCTAGGCTTGGGACCTAGGAGATCGTCAGTTGCCCAAAATTAATGTCTTTGTCATTTCAGTTGAAAAATCTCCCTGCGCTCGAACAGCTGAACATTGGTGGGTGCCATGAACTAGTGCTATCATTACTGAATGTGCAGGAGCAACAACAATGTCGTGGCTAACATCTCTCAAAAGGTTCACGATATCCGACTCATGTGCAAAGCAAATGTAACACTCCGACCCTAGCTAATCGAGATTTGTGATTAATTAAGTATGATTAGTGCCTAATTAAACTAGTATTAATTTAAATAATTGGGATTCTTACTATTTAAGTGAAGACAAAGGTTGTTTTGTCTTATTTGAGTTTTATGAGTCGAGTTCGTATTGCAATTCGGCAGTTTGGGGTTGGGTTTGACCTCAATTAGGCAAATGAAGCCCCCCCTTTTTTTTTCCTTGTAATTTTAGATTTTGTGTTTTTGCATCAAACATGCATTGTATTGACACCATCATGCTTGTTTCGTTGAGCTCGTTAACCTTTGTGTTTGACTTGAACTCACTGGACTTCGTTTGAAACATGTGTACCTTCATTTGAGTTAAACTAAAAATATCTGAAGGACAATGGACCTTTTTTTAAAATCTAGAAACTTTGAAGTACAAAAGGATCCATTTCCTTTCCATTTGATCATTCTGTTGCTGGGAACCTCCTGAGAGCTCATTTTGCTCCTTCTTTTCTCTGAGATTCTACTTGGATGCATGGTGGTGATTGTTGGATGTGAGGATTGAGCCTCCAAACTTCATTCTCGTCATCTCTTCTTCACTTCCATCACCATTTTCTTCTAGCAATTGCTGGAACTTCTCTTTTCCTTCTCCCATCAGCCATAAAGGTGAGGGCTTTGGTTGTTCTTGGATTTCTGGATTTTAGAAGAGTCTTAGAGACTCAAGGGAGTACATGCATCTCATTCTTTCCATCAATTCCATGTTTTTCTAATGTCAAAGTTTAGAATTTGGGACTTTCTTCTCAATTGAGCCAAGTAGGGGGAAATTCTAAGCAAGCTAGTGACTAAGGTAAGTATAAGCTGGTTTTGTGTCAATGCATGATGATATAAACTTGATTATTAAATTGATTCATACTATGTATATTCATACAGCCATATTTCCTACTTGTTCAACTTGAATTGGGCTTCTTTTAATATGATGATGGATATTGAAGTATATTGGTGGATGGGAGAATGGATAGAATGTACATTGGATGTTGTTGTATGGTGGGAACTAGTGGTTCCATGCAGGTATAAAATTGAAGAAGAAGAAAGCATGCAACATAATTCCGAACTAGAATTCTAAAGCACACGCTCACGCGCACTTGCTGATCAAAAATGTGTTAGTAGTTTTTGACCAGAGACAGAGATGAGTGTGCTCAAGGACACCTGGGTTGTGCTTGAGTGCGCGTATAATGTATTGATGAGAAATTCATCAGTTGAAATTTAATCGAAATAGAGGCAAGGGTGCTCGAGCGTGCATGAAGCCACGCTGGAGTAGACACTATTAACTTTGAAGAGTCTGTTTGATACCACTTCTAAATTAGCCTAGGGGTTCTACCCATCCCTAATTGACCCTAAACACTCCATACTTAACCTTGAGGTTAATACTAATATGAAATTGAATTTATAGGACTTTAGAACACTTAAAGATCTCCTAGGTCGTTAGATTTGGAACCTTTAACCTTAAGAGATTGTCCAATGAAAATTAACATTCACGAATAATCTGGGCTGGGATAATTCATGTATTATCACTCATATGTTAAGCACTCAACCATGGGTATTTGTTTATGGGACTTTGATATTATATACAATGTGACATTAAGTGAAGATAACAGTATATCAAACAACCTAAAACTACATCGAAATGAACGGTTAGATGCTACAGGTGATTAGAATAGGTTTGGCTAGTAAATTCCTTGATTCCCATAAAGTGAATTGCATTGCATATTGTCTTATTCGATTATTGCTCTCTTAATATGCTACTGAGTCATTGTTAACACTTACATTACATTGATTGATTAATTTGCTTTGATGGATTGATAATTCCATCGTGTAATTGATACCAAACTGAAATGAATTGAGTAAGAACGTTTGAAATTGAAATTGATTGATATAGAATGAACTCTTACTCAATTTAATGATTGATTCGAAGCAATCAGGGTCTACTTAGCTTCACGCTAATAAGACTCCACGGGGTCGAATTTGGGTAGTATGATTCGTTACCACTGTAGTTGGTATCTGGATTTCTGGACTTTAGAAAAGAAAGGTCTCAGATGTTATCGGTAAGCCATATGTAGTAGCTAAGTTGAATGTGTTTTCATTATTGATTCGAAAAGCATGTTTATTCGATGCTCAATCTGCCTCATAGACTTAAATTGCTTTTCTATAATTATCTATAATCAATTCAATTAGATATAGCTTGTATTACCTTAATCATGTTCATGCTTTGCTGAATAGTCTTATTCATAGTTATCTATTTGATGTTACAGGCTCAGATCCCGATTCCGGTCCCCCAAAAAACCAAAGAGACGAAGGAGGAGACCTCACCGTTTCCTTTTGGTCTCGAAGAGTGGTCAGCAAAGGATCTTTGACTGGCCTACCGATCGGAGAGCATCACAATCACATTCTCAGGATTGTCTTTTTGGTCTTTAGGACTCAATCTTTTGTATTTAGTTGCCTATAAGCTGTTACATGTATAGTATGACTTAGACTTGTATATAGTTCTTTCCTGTCCATATTAGTTTATCTTTTGTATAGGCCTTTATGAATGTTCACTCTTGCATATAGATGTATATAGGTACATTATAGCATGATGTACAGGTTTCAAATAGTTATGTCATACATCCTTCTGTATATTTGAATAATTAGGTGTGGATTGATTCGTGTGGGAAGGATACTATAAAAATGTTTCTCAAAAGTTGAAATTTACAGGTGATATTAACAAGCTCCCGTGTATAGAATACTTGGATAGGTGTCCGTGTAAGTATCTCATAGGTGTTAGTATGTAATGCAGGCCATACCAATGGGCTTCATCTGAAAGTCTATACCCGCAAGCCCAAGACCAATAAGGCCCAGTAGAGTAGAATAGATCCCATTATTATTAGTTACTTTAGTTGCTTTCTTAATTATTAGAAACTCTAGTCATGTTTGGTTTAGGACTTCTTATTTGATTTGAATTAGTTGTGTCCTTTATTAGAAAGCAACTAATAGGTGTTAGTATGCAATACATGCCATACCAATGAGCCCAGTCTGAAAGTCTATACCCATAGGCCCAAGACCAATAAGGCCCAGTAGAGTAGAATAGATCCATTTATTATTAGTTGCTTTAGTTGCTTTCTCAATTATTAGAAAGTCCAATCATGTTTGGTTTAGGACTTCTTATTTGATTTGAATTAGTTGTATAATTTATTAGATAATATCTTAGTTATAAATAAAAATATAATCTCTTCATGAGATATAGACATTGATATTGAATAAGAATTTGAGTTTGGTTCTCAGTTGAGAGAGTTTTGTTTGTCTTTGGTAAGGAACCTAGACATTCTATCCTTGAGTCTTTTGATTTGAGATTAGCCCGTTAGCTAATCTTCTTCCCTGTATTGCTTTAATTAATATCAGAGCAAAGATCCGGCCTTGGATCGCCGTTCTGAGGTGACATATCCCATTATCATCACTGCCATTACACTGAAACTGCCATCGCACTTGCTGTTTTTAGGCAGCACCCATTCCCACCACTGTAATAAATCCTGAGACCTTAACCCTATCCCCACTTCCTCTCCCTACCTACTGTTACCCATCCCCACTTCCTCAACACTACCCAACCTCCAACCATTTTCTCTAACTTTGCAAAATCCCCAATCATAGACCATCCCACTCTTTACAACTACTTTTGACCCCATCCCTACCCACCGACACCAAACCCACACCCATCTCAACCACTGTCACCCTACTCCAGACCCCGACCAACCCAAAACCCTAAGACTCCTAACCCTGGGACCCCCTTTCGACCATCATCTGCCTTCCCAACTGGACCAAACAACCCACCGACCCCAGCCGAACCCACCCATTGGTCACTATCAACCATCCCCAAACCCAAAAGAAAAAAAAATCAAAGCAAAAAAAAAAGAAGAAATAGAGACAAGAGAGAAGAGATAAAGCAGAGAAAAAGAGCGCGTACCATGCACCGACGATTGAAAGCATCCTCGTCGAGCATCGCTGCTTCCCTGTGGATGCCATCACCCCTTCACCACTTCGCTGCTCCACCCATCCCTCCTCTTCCTTTGGCGTCAACAACGTTCCCTCTCTTTAAAGCCAACACCAGGGTTTCAACCATTTTCTTTCTTTCTTTGCTCTCAAGTTAACTTGAGCCTACAACCCAATCCAGCCAGGCCCATTCTTTAGGCCTTATTTCATGTAAGGCTTGACCCATTCAGTTCAAAAAAAAAAAAAAAAACCAGTAGTCTTTTTGTTTCTTTTCCTTCTTGAAAGCAATGTTAACCCAAAGCGGTTAATCATATCAGGCAAATTCTCTGATCACCAATGTGATGCTATAATAATGGAGCTATATGAGAGAGTACATATGCTGGAAGTCATGTCCCGAAGTTCGCAAAGGCCTCCTGCTATAGAAGCCTCATCTAGCTCGGGAAACCAACAAAATCCCGCATGACAAGCAGAAACAGGCCCTCAAGAATCTATCCATGATTTTATTCAGCATCTTTTTACTGAGAAAGATCCTGCAGACACACCTGTTACACCCAAGGTTGATGAAATCACAAAACAACTCAAAATTGATATCATTGATTTCTCCGGTCGTCTCAATCCAAAGGCTTTTATTGATTGGCTCCATTCTTTTGAAGATTATTTCTCTTGGTATCATATGGATGATGCACAACGTGTTGGTTTCGTCAAGATCAAACTTAAAGGTTCAGCACGCATTTCGTGGCACGACGTTGAGCACAATAATCTTGTCATGAGATGCCCTGCTATTACCAAGTGGGATGATATGCGTGAAAAGCTTGATGGTAAATACCTGCCATCCAACTATTTGAGTCTCCTTCAACAAGAATGTTTTGTTTTCAAACAAGACACATTATCACTGGATGAGCACACAGAGAAATTCAATGATTATGTTATTCGGTGTAAAATTCAACATGATAACTTTATGCTAGTCAACCGGTATAGAACTAGTTTGTGGGAAGAAATTAGACGTGAGGTCCTTATGCATGACTTTGAAACTGTTGATGACATTTCGAACAAGGCCAAACGGGTTGAGCTAGAATTGCGGTCATTCATTTTGAGACGATTTGGCACTCAAACCGGGGAGTCAACGACTTATCGAGCCCCGCCTTTCAGTATAATAATCATGCTCCACCAAATCAAAATAATTTTCAATATAATTGTACTCCACCGGCGGGTTATCATCTGTTGGGAGGCAGCCCCTAGGATCCTTAGATATCGCGCACAGATCACTGCGGAAATAAGTTTAAATGATAATGATTCAAGAACCATACCTGCGAGATCTCTCTGATTTGATCTCGGTCTTATAACAGCTTGAAAATCTCAAGATCTTTTACTGTATTCATCTATGCTCGAATTCGCACTGGGGTGTGGGCTTCTTCTGTGAATTCTCCTTACTCTCAAAAAATGAGATTTCTCTTGTGTCTCTTTTCTAAAGAGCATTAGTGCATATTTATAGGCTACAATAGGGACCTCAAGGAGGAAATAAGGAATAGGCTTCTTATAGAAATAGGAAATCCTCATTCGACCCAAATTAGAATCCTAGATCCATAAATTATAATTCAGTCCACTAAAGAATCATAATTTTACTCCTGTCTTTATTCTCAAAATAATATTTCGAGCTTCTTATTATTAAATACTTATTAATCTCCCCACGTTAAGATTTTAGATATCCATTGATTAAATAATTACTGACGCCTATATTTAATCGATATCTTTATAATTCCTTGAGACTTTACACTTAACTTATTTGATATGTTGGATACTAAGTCCACCTGCAGGATTTGACATAATCAAAACTTATAATCTTCATCAAGGGGATATCATCAATCCCTATTACGGGACGTGGATTCCGTCAATAAACTAATATGCACCATACACGTAGTGTAGTCATCCAATTTACTGAGATTATTAACCCACAAAAGGTCTCACTCCTTTGTAAATCAAAATGCCAAATACTAAATGCACGTGTCTATTATTTATATCGGGATTAAGAGTATAAGCTCTCATAATAACCATTTGGATGTTAATAATCTTATATAGTCAGTATAAAGACAATAACCCAGAAATGGTCATGTTCAATTCACACAAAGTGTACTAGCATAACGAGTTGAAACTATACTGTTTCCCGCAGCCAAGACAAGCCTACTAAAACATCATGCTACAATCGTACCGATGGTGTGTCCAGCTCCATCTAAATTGTGAACAACAATAACTTATATTCTATAAGAACCAACAAATAAGTCTTTCGTGCGTAAGCTGAACTCTACACACTAACTTGTCTAATTTATAGAATAAAAGACGTACTTATGCACAGTAAATAATAATGCAACCATTTACCCATACAAATTCTCATTAAGATGGAAAAAGCAAACTTTACTAATAAGTAAATCAATCAAAGAAAAATACATAAAAGTATGCTTTTAGTATAAATTTCCAACATCATCTACCTCCGAAACAGTAGCACAACCACCCTAACCAAGATTCTTTTGCTCAAAATCAAAGGGGAACAGTGCCACAGGAACAAGAAATGTGAAGTCATGGACCTCCTCAACAGGATTGACGGACTGATGGTTGTTACCGATGTGGTCAACAAGGGCACTTTGCTAATGAATGTCCTCAGGTTTGCAATATTTATTATTGTGATGAAGATCCTTATTTGTCAGAAGAATATGACAAGCATCTTCAGATGAAGCCTCCTCCTGACCACGTCTAATCAGAAGCTCCACCAGATCCACAGCAAGAGGTTCAATCTGATCATTCTCCTCAAGCCGCCACCAGTACAGAAGAAGGTGGTCCTGCCCTTATTATACGTAGACTTCTCCTCACCAATGAGTAAGAAGAAGCTGATTGGCAACGTACTTCAATATTTAGGACACATGTGAGATGCAAAGGTAAATTAAACAATTTAATTGTTGATGGAGGAAGTGTTATGAATGTCGTTTCATAGGAAGTGATCACTAAACTCAATTTGCCTACTGAAAAACATTGAAAACCTTACAAGGTCACTTAGGTAGATGATCATTTAATTCCTGTGACCCATCGTTGCTTGGTTCATTTTAAAATTGGCATATATGAAGATGATATCTCATGTGATATCATTCTCATGAATGTTGCTCACATTTTACTTAGCCGACCCTGGTTATATGGCGAAGAAGTACATAATAATAAAAAAAGGCACATACATTCTTTTAAGTGTAAGGGACAAGTCGTGGATCTCCTTCCATTGCCTCTATTAACATCTTCTTCAACAGTTTATACCACCCAATCAAACCCTCATATTCTCTCTATGAGGAAGTTTGAAATGGAAAATAAAGACCAAGGAGTTGTTTATGCTCTTATTCTAAAGAAACCCAAGAGGCAACTAATAAACAATAAGATTATACCCCACAAGAAATCAAGTCGTTGCTCCATGATTTTCAAGATTTGATTTCAGCAGAGCTTTCTAATGAACTACCAATTATACGGGACATACAGCATGCCATTGATTTAGTCTCTGGATATATCCTTCGTAATTTGCCTGCTTATCGCATGAGCCCCACTAAGCATGCTGAATTACGAAGACAAGTTGAAAACTTACGCCGGAAAGGGTTATATTCGAGAAAGCATAATTCCTTGCGCAGTTTCAGCCCTTTTAACACCGTAGAAAGATGGTTCTTGACGAATATGCGTCGATAGCCGAGCAATCAACAAGATCACCATCAAATATCGGTTTTCGATTCCCTGCGTGGATGACATGCTTGATATAATGTCTGGATCCTCTATCTTTTCCAAGATTGATCTCAAGAATGAATATCACTAACTCCATATTTGGCCTGGTGATAAATGGAAAATAGCATTCAAGACCAAAGATGGATTATACGAATGATTGGTCATACTGTTCGATTTCTTTAATGCTCCCAGCACTTCTAGGAGAGTAATGACTTAGCTTCTACAACCTTTTCTTGGCAAATTTGTCATGGTATATTTTGATGACATCTTGAATTTTAGCAAATTAAAAGAAGCTCATCTTAACCATCTGAGGTATGTCATGCGTGCACTTCGAAAAAAAAAGTTTTACATTAATTTGAATAAGTGTACATTTTTTAAATCCAAAGTCACATTTTTGGACTTTGTTGCTTCGGCCTAAAGAGTCGAATCTAATCCAGATAAAATCAAAGCAATCATTGATTGGCTCATCCCCACTTCTATACATGAGGTTTGCAAATTTCATGGTTTGACTACCTTTTATAAAAAGTTCATTTGTAATTTCAGTACCAACATAGCTCCTACAATTGATTGTATGAAAAAAGAAAAGTTCACTTGAACCAACGCCGCCTCTCGAGCATTTAAGTAGATTAAAAGGAAAATGACCAATGCACCAGTTTTAAAACTTCCAAACTTTGACAAGGTCCTCGAAGTTAGTTGTGAAGCTTCTCACGTCGGTATTGGCAGTGTCTTGAGTGAAGATGGTCATCCAGTTGCTTATTTCGGTGAGAAGTTAAAATGACTCCCATAAAAAGTATACGATTTATGATCTGGAATATTATGCAGTGGTTCAAGCTCTTCGTTATTGGCGTCATTATTTCATCGGGAAAGAATTTGTTTTATACTCTGACCATGAAGCCTTACAACGTTTGAATTCTCAAAAGAAGATGAGCACCAATCGTGTCAAATGGAGTGCATACTTATAGGAGTTCACTTTTGCTCTACTTCATAAATCTGGCACAGAAAATAAAGTTGCAGATGCATTGAGTCATTGAACTCACATTCTTACTACAATTTCCGTTAATATTCTCGGCTTTGAAGAAATACGCAGAGAATATGTTGCTGATCATGACTTTGGTCGCATTTATACGGCTCTTCGAAATGGTGAGTTTTCATAACATCTAAAGTTTTCTCTTCATAATGGATATTTCTTTCGTGGAAATCAATTATATTTGCCAGCTGCATCTATCCGTGAGTTTGTGATACATGAATTACATGGTGGTGGATATAGTGGACATTTTGAGCGTGATAAAACATTCACTATTGTGGAAGACCGTTTCCTTTGGCCACGCTTAAAAACAGATGTTGTCCGAATTGTGAATTATGCAGAGTATGCCAACTTACAAAATGTAAAAAGAAAAATACAGGTTTGTATCAACCCTTTCCTATTCCACATGTACCTTGGCAAGATTTGAGCATAGGCTTTATCTTGGGCTTACCAAAAACAACGAGAAAGGTAGATTCTGTATTTGTTGTTGTGGATCATTTCTCAAAATTGGCACATTTTATCACTCGTTCTCACACAGTAAATGCCAAAAAGATTGCTACTCTTTTCGTAAAAATGGTTGTTTAACTGCATGGCCTTCCCAAGATAATAATGTCTGACAGAGATACAAAGTTTATGTGTTTCTTGTCAAAGACTTTATGGCATATGATGCGCACAAAACTCCAATACTCAAGTGCTTATCATCCCCAAACTGATGGTCGACAAAGGTCGTCAACTGCAATTTGGGAAATCTTCTTCGATATCTTATCGGAGAATATGTTGCTTCATCAGATCTTCTTTTACCCATGGCGGAGTTCGCTTACAATAATTCTGTCAACAGAACAACAAGGAGATCACCATTTGAAGTTATCACTGGTGTCAAGCCGCGCCTTCCTTTTGACTTAAGGCCATTACCAGTTGACTCTAGGTCAAGTTAGGATGTTGAACAGTTTGCACCTCATATGAAAGACGTTCATGATGAAGTTCGCCCGAAAATTACTGCAAGTAATGAAGCATATAAAAGGCATGCAGATTCTCGCAAACGCCATATTGAGTTTGCTACAGGCAATATGGTAATGGTTCGTTTGAAGCCTGAACGATTTCCTGCAGGTAAATACAAGAAATTACATCCACGAAGTGCAGGTCCTTTCAAAATTCTGAAGAAAATCAGCTTCAATGCGTATGTTCTCGACCTTACTTCAGACATGAATATCAGTTCTACCTTTAATGTTGGAGATTTGGGATTTTATCACCAGCATCACAACGATGAATCCTTTGAAGAACAAGCTCTACGCATCCCTCTACATCAATTTCCTCCAAATGAATTTAAAGATGTTTTTATGATCGGATCATTTCAACCAAGAATAACGGATTACACAAGTTCCTTGTCAAATGGAAAAGCAAACCATTCTCTGAAGCTGCATGGATTACGGCTACAGATTTTCAACGGATCAATCTAGATTTATATGAGTAGTACCAAGCTAATAACTCATCAGAGTTAAGTTTTTCTAAGCCGAGGAGAGCTGATGCAGCCCATACCAATGGGCCCCATCTGAAAGTCTATACCCACAGGCCCAAGACCAATAAGGCCCAGATAATAGAATAGATCCTATTATTTTTAGTTGCTTTAGTTGCTTTCTTAATTATTAGAAAGTCCAATCATGTTTGGTTTAGGACTTCTTATTTGATTCGAATTAGTTGTTTCCTTTATTAGAAAATATCTTAGTTATAAATAAAGATGTAATCTCTTCATGAGATATAGACATTGATATTGAATAAGAATTTGAGTTTGGTTTTTAGTTGAGAAAATTTTGTTTGTTTTTAATGAGGAACCTAGACTTTTATCTTTAAGCCTTTTGGCTTGGAAATTAGCCCGTTGGCTAATCTTCTTCCCTACGCTGCTTCAGTATGTGAATATCCCCTATGGAATTCCATCTGGACTTAGGTACATGTGGGAATTTTACAAGAGTATGCATGTCACGCTTCGAGGTTTACCATAATCTACGGATTCTTAGGCCCAGGTTGTGACAGCAAACCTCATTTCTAGAAGCAAGGACAATCTTGACCTCTCTGAAGAAATTGGGAATCAGCTCTTGTGGAAATTTGGAGCCCTTCTCTTCTAAAGGGCTATAAAACCTCACCGACCTTGCCATTTTTGGCTGTCCAAAGCTATGGTCATCTTCAGAGTGGCTTAGGAATCTCACGTCACTGGAGAATTTTACAATTCCAGGCATATTGTGTTTGCCAAATCCATTGGAAAATATAAAATCTCTCAACTCTAAAGACATTTACTCGTGTCTTCATGTGATGAATTTTCCAGAGTGGATTGGAAACCTCACATTGCTTTTGAAATTGAGTATTGATGGCTGCCCAGCTTTAACAACTTTACCAGATTTTGTGGAAAGCCTCAAGTCACTCACTCATTGAAGCATTAAGAAATGCTTAGGCATTCACTCATTACCAGAGTCCGTGGGCAACCTTGAGTCACTCACTTTTGAGATGACTCATTACAACAATGATCTCCTCTACACTCTCTCAACGTGTTGAAAATCAAAAACTCGTGTGAGAAACAAATCGTACTTCCAGGAGATGGGATTGTATTGACCTCTCTCAGGGACTTGACCATCAAGTCTTGAGGAAATTTAGATTCCATATGGGCTGAAATGCTGCAAAACCTCACCTCACTTGAAATTGAGGGCTGTCCAAAGCTGAGGTCTTCTCTAGTGTCATTGGAAAACCTCAAATCAATTAAGTCATCGAAGATTTCAGGGTGTCCGGATACGATGAGTTTGCTAGGGTCCATGGAAAGCCACACATCACTGATTTGGTTACGTATTGAAATTGCTCTTGTATGAGGTCTTTGCCAGATTCCGTAAAAAACTTCACATCACTCACTAAATTAGTGACTAAAAATTGACCTAAAATGAGGTCTTTGCCAGAGTCTATGAAAAACCTCAAGCCACTCACTGTGTTATGGATTAAAAATTGCCCTTGTATGAGGTCTTTGCCAGAGTCGATAGGAGGCCTAAAAATGCTTGGATTTCTAACGATTAGGGAACGCCCAAGAATAATGACTTTGCCAGAGGGTTTGAAACACCTCATAAATCTCAATGAATTGCATATGCAAATGCCCTGATTTAAAAAGAAAACTTTGATTCCTTAAGGGCCAGGACTGGCATAAGGTAGTACACGTTCCAAGCATCTTGATTGACGGCCTAGATTCAAGGAAAGAATAATGTGATTGTTATTTTAATCATTGAAGAAGATACGATGCCACAAGTACAACAGAGAGCTCCTGTTGCCCTCCTACATATTCATCATCTTCTTCTAAGCAAATTACATGCACATGAGGGGAATCAAGTAAGTGAATCTTATTCATTCTAAACAAATTCATTTGATAGTAAGTGAATTGAAGTTGATACAGAGAGTTCCTCTCAAGTGGAGTGTTTTTATGGAGTTATTAATTATTAAGTCATTTCACATTTGTTCTATTGACTGTTGACTATTGAGTATTGACTATTCACTATTTAGTGTTTACTATTGCACTTCTAAGTTCCAACTTTTAAATCTTGAGTCTTGACTTTAAGTTCAATACATTGTTTATTTTGTTGATGTTACTTTATCACAATTTTTTTAATAAGCCTTTCATTAGTTTTTAAGTTAGCATAACAACATGAATACATATAAAAAAATGATCATTACTATTATTTTCTATTAATACAGGGATACATGACCTCATGCAATGAGGGGACCGTTACACCCCTTTATTTTAATTACTTTTGCAAGAAAATCATTTATTCTATCATTTTCTAATATTCTGTATTTTTTGAAAATTTTTCAGAATCTTTTGATGATTTTTTAAATAACACTGTTACACCGCTATGTAGCACCACTACCGCTATGTAGCACCCGCTATGTAGCGTTTCGATAACGGGCCGCTACATCCACCGCTATCACTATTTTCATCCTTGATTGTGAGTAGCGATCAAAAGTGGGCCACCATCAAATGATCAAATCTGGTCAGAGAATCTCCATCTCCTTGGTCACCTGTTTATTTAGGATTTTATGGTATATTTCTCAGATTTTTTTTAAAGACCAGAGGTTGGCCATTTGGTCGCTTTTCTACTTTATCAGTTTTGCATTATCTTTTCATCAGAGTCGTCCAACTTCCTACATAAGTCCTTGATTGTTGTAATCCATGGACTGTTTGTTAGGAGATTTCATCTATAATCTTTATTTGATCACGAATCTAGACGATAGCATCAGCAATGGGCCCCACTTATCATTTTGTGTGAAAAATTGGGTCATTAGGGCCCTTTTTTGGCAGAAATGGGGACAACAGCCCCTATCCTTTCTATTTTACTATTCTTTGTGAAGATTTGTCTATATCAATTCATTGAGAATTGATTTACGAAGCTGATCTTGCAAATTTCCGAAGATCTACTCATATAAATTCATTCGAAATTGATTCAAATGACTGTATTTTTTTCAGTTTTGATCATAGAACATTTGATAACAGTGAAACTAACCACTGTTTTTTGAAATCAGCACCTTTGTTATTTTGGCATGTTGTGTGAGATATATTTTAGCTTCATCACTGATCTTAGCTTGTAGATTTCATTCTGGCAGTTACATTTAAGTTATTTGTGGGAATTCTCCACCTATGATGCTCAGATACAGACACGGATATGGATACTAACACCGGAAATGGGGATTCGACACGGCAACTTCAGAAATTTAGGACACAGATACGGGTACGAGGTCACTTAAAATACTATACGAACACAAAAGATGACACGGATACTAGTACAAATATCACATTTTAGTAGTATGTGATACATCATACATGACCAACTAATAGCAGTATGTCCCTGGAAATCTCAGTCTAAAGTGGGGCGATATGGTCAAACTTATAATCCTAAAAAATCACAGCTATCAAAATTAAAATGAAGAGAAGAAAAGAAGTTTTAACTTTTCAAGGAGAGGAAAATATAATTTAAATTAAGAAAAGTAGGACATTGAATGACATGACAAAAAAGGCACTTTCCCATCCAGTAAAAGAATAGAAATAAAATGGCAGAACTTTAAATATGAGAGTGAAAGGGGGAAAATAACCATCAAATATACAATGGGTTTTGAGTTTTGTAATATTAAAACAAAAACAAAGGGGCTGAAAGTAAAAATGAAAGTACTCTATTTAAGTTATAACTAAAGATTTTAGACAAGATGTTTAGCTCAATTTTGGATGAATTCCTCCAATTTTGCCTTTTTCTTTTCGTAAAACACAAGAGAGTTGTATCTTAAAATTGTATACTGTATCCGAGCCGTATCTTGTTGTATCCTATACCCGTATCCATGTCAGACCGTTTCCGTATGGATACCTCAAGTCAAATGAGGTATTCGGGTATCATAGTTCTTTACTTCATACCTGTGATTTAGGCCTCTGGGAGTCATTTACATTCTGCCCACCATTGTTTGACTAGATGTTTTTGTCTTTTGTCTTCATTTCACATCTATTGTCTAGATTGATAATGAAGAAAACAAAAATAGAAATAATAAAATTTAATGAGAAGAATTATACTTCTTGGGCTTTGCAATTACAAATTTACCTTAAAGGTAAAGAACTATGGAGGTATGTTGATGGAATGGATAGTAAACCAACTAAGGACAAAGGCTTGGCCAAGTGAGGAACCAAAAATGCACAAATCATGAGTTGGATAGTGGGGTCTGTAGACTCTCAATTTATTTTACATCTTAGACCCTATAAGACAGCAAAAGACATGTGGGACTCCTTTGAAAATATTTGTCAGCAAGAAAACACTGCATGTAGGTTTCATCTGGAGGATGAGATCTTCCAATTTGCTTAAGTTAGTATGTCAATTCAGGACTGCTACTCTCACTTTGTTACTTTGTGGACTCATTACACTAAGGTTATCTATGTGGATCTTTCTAGAGCATCATTGGTTATTCTCCAAGACATCCATAAGACCAGCCAAAGGGATCAATTTCTAATGAAATTATGGCCAGAATTTGAGACTGTTAGGTCACATTTGATTGAGTCACATCTTTTTGTCGTCCATAGAAACTTGCTTGAGTGAACTTCTTTGTGAAGAACAAAGGCTAGCCACTCAAAATATATTCGCATATAAAACTTCTACTGGTCCCATTGATGTGGCTTATGTGGCTAGAGGGAAAACCCATGGATGAAATATGAATAAAGTATAGTGTTATAGTTGCAAAATTAAACTACGGCCATGTTGCTACTTAGTGCAACCAAAAATTCTGTTCCTATTGTAAGATTAAGGGATATGTTTTCCCAGAGTGTCGGAGACAACCTCAAAATAAGTAATAGAAGGCCAATATGGTATCAAAGCCACCATAGGTCCTGAGTTTGAATTCACACTGTTGCATCCTTGGTAATATGTTGCAAGTGCAGGTGCACAAAGCAGAAAGCCCCATGTTATTTTATGATGGGCACGTGCTTCGAGTCTGGGGCAGCGTCCTGCCTAATGGTGGGGTATTAAGTATATTCTTTATTGCAACTCTAACACCTACGCATTTTGGTTGCAATGGTTAGCAACTCTTGACAAAACTAACATAAGATTTTGATTTCAGCTGAACATATTTCAGGTAATTCTTAATAGGTTGGATTAATTTTTTTTATTTATTCTTAAGTATAATCAGCTACAAAAATTATGTTATTTATAAAAAGGCATATTGCTTTTTATCTTGAGTGTTCTACCATAAGGTGTTCCTATAACTATACACTGCTATTTTATATTATGTTTTGTTCTTCTGATGTTTTAAATCAACTTGTCAACCTATAGTTGCGCTTTTTCCTCATCTATTCTTTTCTTTTTGTGACAAAGTGAGCTCTATAATCATGGATCGAATTTGCTTCGTTCCCACCTCCATATCAGGTGAAGTACTCATATGCTCAGAAATCTTCATGAAAAACATAGGTCTAGTGGTAGCAAATAGTAGCTAGTTTCATCAGCTACAAGTTCATTTGCAATATCTCTTGCTCAAGTGTGAGATGTAATTAGATGGAGAAGTCATCCGAAGCCGTGGGACATACATGTTTTGAAACCCCTTAATTAAGCCAGCTGCACATGTTTTGCATGGAGACTTTCCACAGAAAGTCACCAACACACTCTTGGGCCCAATCGATCGATCCTCATCTTGTTTTGAGATGTTTCCTATGTCTTAAGCACATTTAAGATATTAGAACTTCTTTTTCACTTTTTCACTTTTACTTTCTCTAATAATTTATGGAGTTGGCGTTTCAAATTAGCCAAGGTGGCCTACCTTTGAATTCTTTCTATCTCATTAATTTGGCGTTGCTTATCTAGCCAACCCTACTATACAATCAAGGTAGGTCTAGGTACAGTTTCTTCAATGACAGAGTGCCACATCTTTGTGCTACCACTATATCTCTCAAGGAAGATTGACTCTTGTTTCTGACCAAAATGGTAAAGTATTTCTCAGTCAAGGTCGACTTTTGCTTTAATATTAAACAATGTTAATCTTTTTGAAATCTTTTTTTTAGATTGCAAGTCAAACAATATGCAGCCGAATAAATAAAATAAATTTGCAAGCAAAAGCAATCAACCATACAACAAGAAGACATGCAAATTTTTAATGTGGAAAATCCTAACGGTTGAAATTACGAGCCATTTCATACTAGCAAAACTAAGCACTAATTTCGAACAGTTACAAGATACACTCACAACCCTTTCTAGTTAGTCTTTCAACTAGGATGTAGTTCTTCTTGTAAGAATCCATGACACGACTAGCCTTGTGTTCCCTGTTCTCCACGCTTGATCCAATCAAATTGATTCCACAATATGAGCAATCTTCTACAATGAAGTATAAGCAGCAAACTTTAGAACTTAAAGCTTCAGTATAATCTCTCCAATGATTGTTCTAGAAAAAAGAAGAAATCTCCAATGTAAAATCTCAACTCAAATTATGGAGATCTATATTTTAAGGTTGAGAGAGAACCCCTTTTTATAATCCACAAGTTGTGCCTTAAAAAAATACTCCTTGTAGAACAAAAACCGCCAGTTCCTTAAAAAAGTACTCTTTGTAGAATAAGAACTATCAATTCTATCACAAAAAGGAAACAAGCTCCAAACAGGAAAGTTTTGTCCAACCCATGAATTAGCCAACTACACAAAATCCTTACACTTTCAATTCCAATAGCTCATCCCGACTAAAATGCTTCTATATAATGTGTGGTTCAGGACATGCTCTAGTTCTAGATCTTGGGTGTTTGTTTCTACTGTTTTATCTTTCTTGCTCCTCTTCTTTGTGTATTTGTTACTTTATTAATAGTTTTTCTTTTGAGTGGCCCTAGGGTTTTTGTCTAGCCTCTTATTGTTTTTGGCCCTGGTGGTTGATGGTTGAGGATGGATCTCTAAGTACAATCCCCACAATCTAGTATATGCTTTGTCATTTTTAATGTGTGCTGCTCTCCAATTGAATGGGAGATGAGGAGATAGATAAGTTTGTTAATTTGAGATGACCTTAATATCATTCCAATCATATGATCCAAGCCCTTGATTTTAGCTCTTGAAACTTTCATGACTATTTAATGGCCATCTTTATTGTGAAAAATCTAATGGTGACTCATATCGAGATTGATGATGATTTAGTACTAGTGTTGGAACAAAGGGAGTAGGTTCTGTGAAGAGATTGGATTGACATGATGAGGCTAATATGTATAACCAAAAAAATTGATGCTTGTAGAATGGTTGTTTTCAAGAATCTTCAACCTATTTTGTTATTTTATAAAATAAACGACAATAACTTATATGATGTAGACCATGGCCTGGTGGGTAAAGTACACACATTAAAAACCCAGCATCTTTGATCTATGGCATGCCCAATTTTTGTGTGTTCCAAAAATGGCTCTCTTTTAATAATGGGAAGAGTATTGAAAGTTCTTTATCTATAGAGCAATTACAACAAATAATCAAAGATCAATGATGATCCAATTAGGATCAATCTAAATCTAGTTAAAAAAATTCAGCAAATCCATAAATAATATCTGAGATGTCTTGCCAAAAGAGTATGATAGCCCAGTGCCATTGGCTCCTTAGCTTCCCTAGAGGGATCTATCCCTGGATGGATAAGATGTACTAACAAGTATTGCAGTACAGTGCAAAAGAAGAGAGAGAGAGAGAGAGAGAGAGAGAGAGAGAGAGAGAGAGAGAGAGAGAGAGAATATGATTGTTATTTTCTTTCTGCCGATTTTGTGGTTTAGCTGAGTAAAAAATTTGTAAATTGTTTGAATCCGATAAAGAGTTATGAGGATATTGGTAACTCCTTAATGTTATTGGGTCATTTCAAACATTCTATATGGTGCTTTTCAAAGTTATGGTTGTGTTTTCTGAGTGGTTTTCTTTGACTTTAGTTGAACTAATTTGACTATTACAGTCATAAGTGTTGATAACCACTTTCTGTAGAAACTTAAGCTAATAGGGAACGACATAAACCCCCCAAAACCCACCATGTGGGCTCTGCATGTGAATATACACATAATAGCCTCACTCCAATATCATGTTGGCAACAACTTACTCTAAAAGTGTAAGCTGATAGTGAACTGTGTAAGTGTATAAACAATGTTTATCAAATTGCACATCAGTATGTATTTTGTGGATCTTGATTGTGATCTTTGTTGTCTTCTATTCACTTGTTTGACACGCTTTTTTTCTTTTTTAGTTAAAAATTATCAAACAGGAACTCGGTGGCTTTAATTTGTTCAGTCTTTGTTGTTTTTAAGGTACATCTTATTGGTATTGTCTTTATGATGATGATGAGATAGCTCTTTTTCTATTGTTATGATGACATTACTCTTTTTTGTTGTTGCTGTTGCTGGTGGTGATGTTACAAAAGTACTACCTTATGTCTCCAGTGTGATGATAAACGTTTTGCTTAGAATTAGAAAGATGACGTATGTCAATTTGTTAATACCATCCATAGTGATGACTGTATTATGGCTTCTACAGAAGTTTGACTGAATTTGTGCGAATGAGAGGATTTACCATTTGTAATATTTATTTGTTATATAAACTAGAACAACTAATTACTCATATGAAGTAGATCGTGGCCGAGTGAGTAAAGTACTTAACTTTAAAAGCTAAGCATGTCACTACAAAAAAAGACACATATAGCGGCAATTTTTTTCTGCTGTTAAAAATTAAAATCTGCCACTAAAACTTTATTGTGGCAAACATTTGTTTGCCTCTATTCTTATCACTAAAACACTAAAACCCTCTGTCACTATTTCTCCCCACCTTTTTGTGGTGGAGAAGTGTCTGCCGCTAAAAATAAGGAAATAGCAGCAATTAAACAATTGCCGCTATTAATATTAAAATGTGCCGCTAAAAATGTTTTTTTTAATATGGAGAGTGCTTTTTTAAGTACTTTTAGAGGCAGTTTTTTTCTGCTGCTAGAATGGTTTTGATAAAAAAAAATAATAATAATTTTTGCCCCAAAAAATGGCAAAAAGGGTTTTGGATTTACTTTGAAACATCTAGATACAGTTAAAAACTATTAATTTCCCTCCTAAAGATGTGAGAGTGAATGGACAAGGAATCTAAAGACCACCACCCACAAATTCAAACCATCATCAAACGTCTCGTGTTCCCTTTTTCACTGTTAATTTTAACTACCGAAATGAAAGGGCTGGTCATGATGTTTCCATCATCAAACATCTCGTGTTCCCTTTTTTAATTATCCATTCTATACTATTTCATCCAATATATGTTGTCATGATTGTCATCCATCCACGTCCTTTGTGCTTGTAAACTTAATCAGCAATCAATACCCAGCTCATCCCGTGTTGAATTGGCATTTGTTTCATTTATTTGGATTTGCTTCTACTCCTGCAACTGGTTTATATGATGTCTTCTTTAATGTGAAGCTAATGATTAGAAAACTTGATGCCATCTCTCATCTGTGTTTTTCCTACATGGTTGACTTGTTCTCCATTTCCTGTTACTATTAAAGTCACTGAATGACCTTCCCTTTAGCAGTGTCATAATGATATATTTTCTTTGTAATGTTTTTCTCTCTTAACATATTGCAGTCATCATTATTTTCTATTTGGCAGGTTGTAAGCGACATCTAGACTTTAATGGAAGCCAAAGACTCTAGGTTTCTTAAGATTGTTGGAGTTGGGTTCAAGGCTAGAGCAGAAGCAGAAGGTCGCTTACTGTATCTGAGGCTGGGTTACAGTTATGACGTCGAACTAACTGTCCCTCCAACTATTCGTGTGTTCTGTCTCAAACCCAACATAGTTTGCTGCACTGGATTAGATAAGCAGAGGGTGACACAGTTTGCTACTGTCGTTCGTAGCTATAAGCCTCCTGAAGTCTACAAGGGAAAGGCATAATGTATATTGATGAAGCCGTAAAGACAAAGCAAGGAAAGAAGTCCAAATAATCAATGAAAGGAAACACAAGCAAGCCATAGAAGGAATTTATTGCAGGCTGCATTCAAGAGAGAGAAAAAAAATTGTTCCTCACAAAGGCTAAGAATACCTGGAAGAACAATGCTTATTGTCTCCTTTATGAGGAAGTTTTTTTTGAAATTTGAGCATTATGGTTAAACTTCTCAAATCATAACTATTGTCTCTGAATGGATTATTCCTGACATAGCAGGTCTTTGGTGAGAAGCGGTTGGTAATGCATTAGTAGGTTGGAACTTGCTTTTGCTTTAAGTTTTAATCAGTGGGTGCAAAAAACCAGTGATTGAACAGTAACATGAAAACAATTAGTAATAGTCACTCAGGCCTTTAGCTCTGTAGATGTAACACAAACAGGCCTCATCCTTTACTGAGTCCAGGCATGATTTGCAGGATCCGATTGCGACAGTAAGGGCACCAAACTGAGATGGGGCCGGCCCAACTGGCTTGTCTAGTCCAGTGCCAACTACACATAAAGATATCCTCCTTTGTTCAAACATAGGAGATTTTCATTAAGGCATTATGATTTCCATGTCGAGTGTGTCAGTGACACAAAACACAAGTTCTGTATCACTGATTCTATCAAGGAGCTATACTTGCATGAGTTAATGCACACTAATGTCATCCCAAACAACATGATGAAATGATCCAAATTCATCCATAGCTTTATTTTGCTGTGTATCCAATGTTGTGTTGGCATGAATATGGCAGGTAAATGTACAGAAAACAAATCTGTTACATCGTCAAAATCCATTAGGGCCTTTGACAACTACAGAAGGTCATTTGAGAAAGATCTGTTACATTGCTACAGTGCTCCCTCAGCAGCTTGCATGTCAGAAGATCCTGCACAATGGAACTGTTTCAGCAAACGATGTCGAATGGTGTGATAATTTAACATAGATATTGTGAGGGAGTGAGATTGTTCTTGTTAAGAGAGATCACAAAAATAACCACAAGCTTACTATAGTCAAATGCTGTAAGTATCTTGAGAGGAGATATCAACTTGTAACTACTGCTATCTAGGATTGAGGACTTATGATTCTTAAATTATACATTTTCTGTGTGTTCTCAGAACATAGGAGATACCTGCTCATTGTTGTGAAATTGCTGAAACCTTGTTAAGTGCCCAAACTTGGCAAATGGCAAGGAATACCAAAGTTTTCAAATATACATTCAGTGTGTAGGATCTTTCCAAAAGTAAAAAATCAACATGCAATTTCTTTTATGAAATTGTACTATAAAAATATTATGCATGTAAGACAATATACATGCATACCACAAGAAGTTTGCAGATTTTTAGTTAAGACTTCAAAGAAAAATATACAACTCAAAATTCTCTCTGAAGATACTCCCTAACAAATCAAATCATTACAGAGCATCCCCCATTCAGGTAGAGACAAGCTTGTATGTAGTGAGTAATTCTGGTGCCCTTTCTTTCACTAACTTTGTACCATTCCCTTACTCAAAGTGCAGTAGATCATTTATTTTGCCAATGTAGTGTTCTATTTATTGGTTGTAATTACTTGCTATTATGCATGCATGTCTTCTGATTTCCTAATAATTATATTGCTACTAATGACATGGCTTCTTGTCATTCTTTATGACTTGGGGTCTCTCCTTTGTTCGTATATAGCAAAACTTATAAAATTCAATTATATGTTTGACAAGCACAACCTCTTCCATTTAATATCTAAATGCAGGTCTTATTAATCTAATATGCACATTTACATGACTTGTTTATTCAAGTGGTAATTGACTGTTGTTAACTTACACTATCAGAACACTTTTTCGAAGTGGGACTAGTGTTTTGTGGGAGACAATCTCCAGGAGGGCATAATGTCATATGGGGTCTTCACAGCGCTCTAGAAACTCACAACCCTAAGAGTACTTTGCTTGGATTTGTTGATAAGAAATCATTATTTTATTGTTTTTAAGTTGTTATTCCACCCTTTAAACCTTGTTTGCTCATCCATTAAGGATTGTGGAGGTGCTTTATGGGGCTCTATTCTTCTTTTTTCTTTCTTTTTATTGCACTTGTCTGTTGTCACTCATAGCTTGGATCTTCCCCCCTCTATTCTTTCTTCCAATTTCTCTGTATCATTTCAATGGCTCTCTCGTTTGGCTTACTTTTGGAATTTGTTGCTACTATTTCTGTGAGCAAAGAATATAATTTATTTTTCTAACTTAGGTGATTGATTTGGCTGCATTAGTTATTGAAGTGATGCCCCAAGTTTCTCAAAGACATAGTGCCACCCGTCAAACTGACAAGAATTTTGTTTTTCCTCTTCTTTAGAAAGGCGTTACAACATTCTGTACTATAGGAATTGGGGCATCTGTTGAACTGTTTGTCCATTTCACTCATTTCATCTGTGAAAAGAGATAAGTGCCCACAGCATAGTTTGGAAGGTGCACATTGTCACAAACACGAGGTTCTAGGTCATGCTAAAAAAAAATTCTTAGAAAGAGTGGGTGTCCTCGATCTGGCTTTACTAAGTGAGTGTGACTTAGTATGAATTTACATTAATCTATCTATCTCTAACTAGTGGGTTTGGAATTTATATTTAACTAGTATTATGGGACCCTACTTCTATAATCAGATGACGTTCATAAATAATTCTCATTGAAGCTGATACCTTCTATTTCTGACAATAGGTGGGACTGAAGGTTTATTTGCACAAAAGACCCTGGAAATCATAGACGATGTTCTTTCTACATATAAAAATCAAGGTTAGTATTAGCTATGTATTCCATTCTCCGTATAGACTTTAGATTATTTTCATTTTATATAGATCTGTCAATCTCCATTTGTGTAGAAGGCAAGGGACTTAGTGCTGACCCAAACTTGTTATAGAATTACTAGTAGCTGTCCAGTTTCTATTTGTTCAATGTTCTTATGTATTGTATTATTTTTTCTGGTGCGAATGGTTGCTACATCCGATTGTCTATGAGTTTTTTGATGCGTTATTTCCATCCACAATACTCAGAGAAGACTACCAATTAATGTGTTTATGAAATTTATTCTTTGATTTTTCATCTATTTTTTTAATCTTTTTGACAGAGTAAAAACTTAGATGAGGAAATCATTCACCTAATATTTACTGACATAGGAACTTGTTTTGTATTTCTGTTCTCTCTCTATTAGAATCCATACTTGTAAGTAACCATCTTTAATTAAAAAATGCACAAGACCCTGATTGCTTATTTTCATTTTCATTTAAGATAGATTGAAGAAACTGGACTTTCACTATCTGGGTTTTGGAGATTGATATCTAATTTGGGTTCTTTTTGTTTGGGTGAGTTGAAACTACAGAGTTAGGAATCTGGTTGCAGATTCCTCCATCTTCAATGTCAATTTGGCATCTGCTGTGAATCATGTACTTCATGATCCTGAGACCATTGAGAAATCTATGTTTACTTTGCGCTCCCATGACAAGAATGAGAACCAAACAATGCAAAGGATTCCCGTGGACAAGATCAAAACCGCCAAAGAGTATGTGTTCTATATGGATGTGTCTGGATTGTCGATTTCAGATATTCAGGTAACTTGTTTACAGAAAATAGGGTCTCTAGTCTCTCTCTTTCTTACTAAGAGCCTTAAGCATGCTGAAGCTTTTGAACAACTATGATGAGGTTGTTACAATCATGGAGACAGAATCACATCTTGGATGGGACCAAACAATCTTTGCAGAGAATAGAAAATGCCTACAGAGGATGAGAGAAATCAACCCCATCTAGAGGGAATCAATGATTCTACCTACTTCATCCCATTACCCAATTTGCTTCATTCCATAGACGTTGCTATTCATTGACAGCATGAACCCTAAATTATGCACTAGTGTAACCCATTAAACCATCCCCTACCACCATTTTGATAATTTGGGAAGCAAAATCAGACCTTTACATAATATAAACACATCTTTCTCAAGAACTTATAAGGTAAAATCAATAGAAAGAAAGCACTGAACTAGCATCATGACCATTTTGGCCCCAACCAATAAACACAGATTGAGAAAGAAAATATTAGAGACATTGAGACAGAGATATATTAGAGATGTATAGATTAAAAGAGACAATGTGCATGTGAGAATTATATATTAAAGAGCAATCCATTAGAGATTATATATTAAATAAATATGACTAAACAGTGATGCTCCTCAAACAAGAGCAATCAGTAGATTCCTAATTTAAGACATGGAAAAAGGGGAAAAGCAGTTCAACATAACATACAACACAAATTAATATATCACCCCCATCAAACAAGCTTTCAGGGAAAATCTCAATCAAGTAAGACATAAACCATACAGATTATATCATCGTGGAAGACTGTTTAGAGGAAAATTGCATAATTAGTTTTTTTCAGCAGCTCAATTTCTTAGCTGCAATACGGAAGCCTCCAAGTTTCAGAACTGTTATTTGTCGACTATAACCTGATCCAAAATACAGAAAACAAACATCAAAGATACAAAATGGTTACCAACATTTAGCAAAGGGCGTTGGGATCAAGCATGGATTCATAAAAAGAAAGAAATAGAAAAAGATTAGTGTAGATTGAGAATTTCCAAATTTCTGTTACAACACTATTTTTAAATTGCAGAAACCAACCAAAACAATCTCAAACTATCTCGAATCACCTCAAAAAATCGAAAATCCCGAATTCAATAAAACAAAGCTAGGGTTCACCAAATCCAACTGAGGAAACTTAGCAATCTTTCAAAGCAAAATTCAACAAAACCACTTCTTTTAGCTGTCGATAACCAAACACAGGGGTATTTCGAAGCAGAATCGCTGCCAAACAGTAAATAATCAAGAGTTAAGATGCATACCTTAAACCGATCAAGATCATGAGCTCCAAAATCAGAACGCGAGTGATCATGAGATCCTTCGATAGATCTCAAATTCTCACCAGATTCCCTTCTTGCGCTTCAGGAGCTCTTTTGCAACAATAGAGGATTAGGATTTTGGGGACTAGATTGAGCAGACTAGGGTTTCGACAAGAGATTCAATGGGAGATTTCACAGAAGATTCGTGTTTCGGGAAGAAATTCGTAGAGGACTAGGGTTTCCAAGAGGTTAGGGTTTCGCAGAGTTTTGAGCTTTGTGAGTGTAGTGACCATCGTAGAGAGGGGTAAGGTTTCAAGATGAGATTCAGGAAGCGAGAGTTTTGAGCATTTTTAACGGTTTGAGCTTCAAACGTGGGGCTAGCGATCTGACGATGTTTAATGGTGTGAGCTTCAAATGTGGGGCCATTGTTTAATGGTTTAAAGAAATTGGAGCCGTTGATCTGACGATGGACATTTGTGCGAGCAACCTGGCTAACGATCCAAACCAAAACATGAGATCCAAACCAGTCTGGACCTTATTGGAAACTCTTGTACACAAGCCTTGGCCGTTTTGTCGTTTTAAATAACCATTTCCAGCCTAAAATAATACAAATTTCAAATACCTCTTAGTGTAGAAAAAATAATTCAATAGTACACTATTCAATAGGCATCCACTAGTTAAAATTCTAACCATATAATTTTTGCTTCTATATATAATTCTCTAAACCTCTCTTGAGCAGCATATAAAATATTATACTGTTGTATATAAGCTTTTTCAATTACTTATACAACACTTACTTATGTATTATATAACTCTATAGCAGCAAACAAAATTATATACAGTTGTATAAAATATTTTTCCACTATATAGCAGCATACAATACTGTCTGCTACTATATAGACTAATATATTTTTCCCCTACTATAGCAGCATGCAATACTGTCTGCTGCTATATACACTAATATTGCAACCAAAAGATAGCATATGATAGTAAAACCAAACCTTAGTGCAAAAATTATTTTATGCTGCTGTAGAGGTGTATATTTTTAACTTGCAGTGGGAAATAGTAGAGTGGGGCTGTTGACTAAAGACATTTAGCGGCAGAATCTAAAAATTGCCGCTATAAAAGTGTCGCTAATTCCTCCTTTTCTTGTAGTCTGTCTAAGGCAAGGCACAACCATCTTTTTACATCTTGAAACCTCAAGCTGATTTCTTTGCCATTAAAAAGACATAGATTTCTTTGTAACTGGCTCCCTTTTCTTTTATGCAAATATGTGGAACTATTTAATTCTTGCGTGTATGGAGCAAATATTGCAACAAATACTGATCCAATTCGGATCAATTTAAAGTCGATAAAAATTCAATCTTTCCTTCATTCAAAAGAAAAAAAAGAAAAAAGTTCAATCTTTCCAAATGAGTATAGTTGCGATCTTTATTAGCTGGTGCATTAGGCCGATAAACATGGAATACATGCTTCGCGCTGATTCCACAATTTGGCAAATTAAAGATATAGATAATAGAGATATATATTGGCTGATATGGATTGTGTCTGCCAATATTCAACCCATGGTCATTACCACTAACCTGACGTGTCAAAAACTCAGCAAAGTAACTTAGGTTGCTTATCCCAATTTATACATTTTTATAGCTTTAAGTAAAACCTCCTCAGTCCCCACTCCTTGGCTTGGTCTCTAGTTAACCAGGCTATTAGTTTTGAGTTCTTTCCATAACTTTTGAGTACTTTTGTTTCTTCTTTTTGCAGTAGTGAATTCAGTCTTACAGAGAATTGCAGGGATCTTGGCGACTCCCTACTTGGTTGAGTCATTTCAACTTCTTTTTGTGTTTATGATTGTGTTCTCTAGAATGGGTTTTCTTTGATTTTGGTTTGTACTTAAGTGTTGTGGCTGAATTTATTATGTGGATTGCTTGTGATCTTTGTCCTTCTTTTTTCTTTTTTTTCTTTTTAAATTTATTGTTCACTTGTCAGTGGTTGAATTTTCTCCACCTGATGTGGATTCTCCATTGATTAGAGGAATATTCAGTCTATTCTCATTGGTGTTGTAACGACCTAGTCCCAAAAAGTACATGTGAATGAAAGAATATAAGTAATAATCCGTCCTAAACTGTCGAGGCGCCTTGGCGTGGCTCACTGGCAAGGAGCAGGAGCGGCGAAGCCGTACGGCCTTGTCCAGGTTCGAGTCCCCCCAGGGACAAAATCCCCGCTGCGTACTCTGATAGTCCAGTTAGGTGGAACAATACCTCGCACAGGGTCTACCTGTGGAGGCGCCTTTTGAGGACAAAACCGTGAGAACTTCCATAAAAAACTATAAAGTTAAGCGTGCTTGAGTCAGAGCAATTTCAGGATGGGTGACCTCCTGGGAAGTCCAAAGCGGACAATACCTCGATGGTGCGGGGCGGGTTGTTACAGATGGTATCAGAGCAGGGGATGGCTCTCCTCTGAGTGGTGGAGGGTGAGGCCGTTAGGCCGGACCCCTTGGGGACCGCTCGAATCCTGCTTCCCTCTCGAATCCTGCCCTCCACAAATAGGGGGGGAACGAAAGAGGAGGAACGAAGTCTCACATCGCTTATGAGGCCGTCTTCGGTCCGACATTGTGCTAGATATGTGGATATGGGGACATATTCGGCGGAAGCTGGTGGGCCTGTAACGACCTAGTCCCAAAAAGTACATGTGAATGAAAGAATATAAGTAATAATCCGTCCTAAACTGTCGAGGCGCCTTGGCGTGGCTCACTGGCAAGGAGCAGGAGCGGCAAAGCCGTACGGCCTTGTCCAGGTTCGAGTCCCCCCAGGGACAAAATCCCCGCTGCGTACTCTGATAGTCCAGTTAGGTGGAACAATACCTCGCACAGGGTCTACCTGTGGAGGCGCCTTTTGAGGACAAAACCGTGAGGACTTCCATAAAAAACTATAAAGTTAAGCGTGCTCGAGTCAGAGCAATTTCAGGATGGGTGACCTCCTGGGAAGTCCAAAGCGGACAATACCTCGATGGTGTGGGGCGGGTTGTTACAGGTGTGCACTTGATCCAATGGTCCATTTATTCGGATGGGATCCAAACTTGAAGGACGAGTGCAATTCAAGGGATACTACGTGTGGCCCATTTGGATGGACCATCCAGTGGGCCCACCCTAGGTGCATACCCAATAGCGAGCTTGTGTGTGTGTTTTTTGTCATTTAGTTTGAAATCTTGTGAAAAATATTAGATTTCTTTTTGTACGGATCTAAGAAAGCCCATAGGCTTGGGAAGAGGAATCCTGTACAAGTGAGAAGCAGAGTTTGCACACATCAGAGGAAATGCCTACACACGTGGAAAGAGTGACATATGTGGCCAAAGATGGATTTGTGTGCAATTTAGTAAGATATGGGGCTACCAACTAAGGGTTTGTTTGGCAAACTTGGTTTGTTTGAAATAGATGTGTCTAAAATAGATCTATTTCAAATGGAGCTATTCGAAAAAGATATTTTTAGAAATAGATCGTTTGGCAGGATTCACTTTCCATGTCTTATTCGATTATATCTATTTGGAAAATCATGTTTGGTAAACATAAATATGAGAGGATTATACAAGGGCATTTACTGTCATTTTATCAAAAACACATTAAAGTCTCTATTTTCAAACACCCCATTCGAACATGTAAAAATAAGGATCATCTGAGTTCTCCTTTATCCTTTTAAGGCCTAATTGCGTTTAACCGTATCCTTTGTATGTATCTGAGATAAAAAAATTTACAAAATGGCATTTAAAAATATAATTTATACCTTTATCTTTTTTTTGTATAATCTCAATATATTTAACAATATTAGGAAACTTAAACCATCATTCACATTATGCAAAAGAAATCCATGAGATAAAAATAGACACTCTACTAACCCCCCCCCCCCCCCCCCCTCCAAATAAAAAACCCCAACCAAACAAAAAAAAAGGGTAAAAAGTTAATAATAACATCATGAATGAGTAAGGGCATCTTCGATTGCATCTTTAATAGCCGGCATCTCCATTTGTTCTTCAATATTGACAGTTGCACCTATTTTAGGATTACTACTACTCCCACCATTGCTTGCCTCTAAAGGTAATTCTTCTTACTCCTATCAATGCAAAAGTTCATCTGCAATAGCTTCTTTCCTAATGAAGTTGTGCACTGTCATTGCAGTAACTACGATATACTTCTTTGTACAGGAAATGGGAATGGAGGCATCTTCTTCAAAATTGTACTCCAAATGCTCGCTCTATCACATTTCTTAGTGAAGAATGAACATAATTGAAATTTTTGTTTCTTTTACGAGGGCTACCACCTCCTCTAAAGTCTGGTAACCGTACTGAACATTACGATAAAGAGCAACAAAGCCACTCATATTTATAAATCCGACATCAACAACATAGATTTTCCTAAAATGTAAAGAAATTGTCATAATATGTTAATATGAAATGAATTGAAATTTATGGCTCGTTGTTTACCTGGAGGGGCATGCGAAGAGTTTAACTTTGGTCTATAAATAGTATCAAGTAAAATGCGTGAATTATGTGCAGTTCCTTCCTAGCCAGCTAGAACGAATGTGAATAACATGTCGAATGAGCAAGCTACCAATACATTTTGCATGTACTCTCCTTTTATTCCTCTATAAGCCACTTGATTTTCTGTAAGTACCACTACTTATGAGAGTACCATCTATAGCCTCAACACTACCCTTCAAAAAGTCATAACTTTTTAATAAATTGATATTTTTTTTATGTATTTACTTGCTTCTAGTAAAGCACATGTAAAAAGTATTACCTTAAAATATGGATAAAACTGAGGGTGGTTTTGCAATACTTGTTTTGGAATTTGATGTTATGAAGGTCGCTTTATAACCTCCATTGAGAAGTGAACCATTTCTACTAAAACATCATGAAAGTGCCGTTGTACAGTTTCCCCTGAATGTTGAAATCTATTTTGCAAAGTTTTATTCCTATGATTTTGCACAATTGTGATAAGAAATATAGCAATTTTCCTCCTCTACAGAGACATATCGAGTATCTTAAAGCAATCCATTCTCTCTAAACACAACATATGAATGAATATTAGGGCCTCAGTTTTTTAGATTGTAAGTCAAATAATATGCAATGAAATAAATAAAACGAACTTGTAAATAACAATCAACCATATAAGAAGAAGATCCATAGATTTTTTAATGTGGAAAATCCAAATGAAAAAAACCATGAGCCCTTCCGGACTAGTAACCAAGTACTAATTTTGAATAGTTGCAAGATATACTCAACCCTTTTTAGTCAATCCCTCAACCTAGGATATAGTTCTTCTTGTAAGAATCCACGACATGACTATGCCTTTCATTCCCTACTCTTCACACTTGATCCAATCACCTTGATTCTACAAGATGGGCAATCTCTTATAAGAAAGTAGAAGCAACAAACTCTAGAACTCAAAGCTTCAGCCAAATCTCTCCAATGGAAGTTCTAGAAAAAAAAATCTCTAATGTAAAATCTCAACTTAGATTATGAATATGGATGTCTCAGGGTTGAGAGAAACACACGTTTTTATGGCCCACAATTCGTGCCTTAATGTTAGAGTCCAAGTATAAATAAAACAACTAACTCAAGCACAAATAGGAAAGATTTTCATGCAAGTCAGTGGGGTTTTTTTTCGTCAGGGACAAGTGGTCGCTCAAGTGGAGCTCAATTCTACCTTTAAATGAAATTCAGTGATGAAAATTTGTACTAGGTGCTTGAGCGACAAAATGGGCACTCGAGTGTATGGCATTTTCGTAAATATTGTAAAAATTTCTCGAGGCCATAGATTTATCATTTTAGCTTCAATTGACGCAATCTTGGAACCTTTTGATATTTATTCAAAATGAACTTTCAAATGATTTATAGATTGCCCCGACCCAACAGTTGATTTAAGAGATATAATCATTTCTTTCCAAACACTGCCATTCAAGTGACTTAATAAAGCATTCTATAGTCCAATATCCAACCAATGAATTAACCAACACACAAAATACTAACAGCACATAATCTAAAAAAAAAAACATGTTTCTCCATACAAAGTAATTCCAAACATTGTATTGGATTCCCACATAAAATGTTTGGAACAAAAACTTGGCTCGAGAGATTCGAAGTTCCGCATGGTTCTCTAAAGATGCTCATATGTTGTTTCTTTCTCAGCAACCATCAATTATTGATGGGCATTGATAGGAAGATCGACATAAAAGGAAAGAAAGACGAAAAGGAGGAAGAAGATAAAGTTGGCCCAACAATGATAGATGGTGTGGATTTGGTCTAAGTAAGGGAAGCAGAAGAAACTCAGGAAAATAAAACATACGAGAGTACAACCAACCAGAAAAGAGAAGGAAAGAAAGCCAATAATAATATGTAAACACACACAAAACACATTGTAATTTTTATTTGGAGCATTGTAATCCACCCACCTTGTGGGGGGCGCTCTTCTTTCTTGTGATATTGATTAAATGATATTCAACACAAGAGTTTGTCTCCATTTTTTTTCAAACACGTGGACTCGAAATTTGACCTATTAAGCAAAAAACATAAACATTTAGTCATTATCCATACCCTTATTTCGTCATTTGTAAAGATAGAAGTCTATAAAGATTTTTGTTTATTGGCGAATTCATGAATTAGGCAAAACTCTATGTCCATTAACTTATATTTTATATTTCTTATAGAATGAACTGTGATATGTGTTCTCAAATGGGCTAAAGCGAAGAAAGAGATAAAAAAAAATTGAAAGACACTATCTGATCAATCAGGCCTGGGAAGAGCTATAGTTAAACAGGCTAATTGAAAAATTCTTCAGAATGTTTCAACATCCGATTGATCAGATGATTGTCCAATCAATTGGATAGAGGATAAAAACCCACCAACCTGGGCTGATTTCTTTTCTATTTGTGCCAAGTTTAGTAATTCTTATTATACAAGGAGAATAACCCTAAGGCACGAATTGTGCATTATTTAAATGTGTCCTCTCTAAACTCTAAGTGATCGATCTCCTATTCTATGATTGAGAATACCAATGGAGATATCTCTTATTGTTCTAAAGGTAGAAAACCTAATTAAGAGACTATTGCTTCTTTAAAACATCCATTAGAGACAAAAACCTAATTGAGATATGATTTTTACCCATTGGGCTGGTGTGAGTTCTAGAGAGTGTTGCTTCTGCATCTCTTGCAGAAGATCATTTTTTTTGTGGAAAATTGTTTGAGGAGTCAAGTGAGGCTTGGATCTATTGTAGAGAGTGGCAAGCAGTTGGGACAATGCGTATTTGTAAAAAAAGAATTACAGTCTTTAGGTTGAGCGAGAGCTAGATAACGGTTGTGAGTATATCATTTTATAACTGCATGATTCATAGTGATTAATTGTTAGTCCAGTATGGGTTCATAGTTTTTTCCCAGTTTGTTAAAAATTGTATTTTCTTGTGGCGGTTGCTTATTTGATTTACTTTTATTTTCCACAGCATATTGTCTAGTTGTTTGTAATCTAGAATCTGCATACTTGGGAGTGTTGGAAAGTTATACTAAAAGCATACTTTTATGTATTTGTCTTTGACTGACTTATTTATTAGTAAAGTTTGTCTTTTCATCTTAATAAGAATTTATATGGACAAATGATTGCATTGTTATTTATTATGCATGTATGTGTCTTTTATTCTATAAAATAAATAAGTTGGTGTGTAGAATTCTGCTTACACATGGAAGACTTATTTTTTTGTTTTTGGTTCTTATAGATTATAAGTTATTGTTGTTCACAATTTAGATGGAGTTGGACACACCATCGGTATGACTGTAACATGAAGTTTTAGCAGGTTTATCTTAGTTGCCGGAAATGGTTTAGTTTCGACCCGTTATACTAGTACGCTTTATGTATATTGAACAGGACCGCTTTTGAGTTTATGTCTTTATACTGACTATATAAAATGATTAACATATAAATGGTTATTATGAGTGTTGTACTCTTAATCTTGATATAAATAATAGACACATACATTTAGTGTTTGGCATTTCAATTTACAAAGGAGTGAGACCTTTTATAAGTCAATAATCTCAGTAAATTGGATGACTACACTACGTGTATGGTGGATATTAGTTTATTTATGAAATCGACGTCCCGTAATAGGGATTGATGATATCCCCTTGATGAAGCTTATAAATTTTGATTATGTCAAACCCTACAGGTGCAGTTTGTATCCGACATATCAAATAAGTTTAGTGTAAGGCTTCGAAGAATTAAAAAAGATATTGATTAAATATAGATGTCAGTAATTATTTAATCGATAGATATTTGAATCTTAATGTGATGGGATTAATAGGCATTTAATAATATGAAGCTCGAAATATTATATGAGAATAAGGACAGGAGTACAATTGTAATTCTCTAGTAGATTGAATTATAATCTATGAAACTAGGATTCTAATTTGGGTCGAATTAGAGCTTTTTATTTCCATAAGAAGCATATTCCTTATTTCTTTATTAAGGTCCCTATTGTAGCTGATAAATATGTGCTATTGCTTTTTAGGAAACATAACAATAGAAATATCATCTTTTAGAGCAAAGAGAATTCGCAAAAGAGGCCTACACCCCGGTGGGAGTTCGAACATAAAGGAGTACAGTAGAAGGTCTTAAGATTTTCGGGTTGCTATAAGACTGAGATCAAATCAGAGAGATCTCGCAGGTATGTTTATTGAATCATCATTATTTAAAATTATTTCCATAGTAAATTATATGCAATATCAAGGGATCCTGACAGCTACCCCCCAACAAGGAGCATCCCCAAAAACTTTTAATTAGTATCAAAAAAGGTTGCACAAAGTTACTGTGTAGATCAATATTTGTAATTTCTAAAATGGATTTCAACCACAAAAATACATTGAAGACAAAGCCATCTCAGTTGAAAGATATAAAAACATCTAGCTTGAAAAAGATACTCACATATCAGTTTGAGAAGAAAAACCTTAGATCTCTTTGATGTTTTAAATGCAAAGATTTTGGTTATAGAGCATTTGAGTGTCTAAATAAAAGGATGAAAAGACATGGTAAAGTTGATAATTCTGAAGATGCAGAAAATACACTTTCTGACAGCGCCAGTGCTGCGTATGTTTTTTTTAGGCACTATCTTCTCATGGCACACCAACCATTGTTCTAATGATGACGATGATGAAATGTTAGATGATGAGCATGATTGGGAAGTAGAATACAAACTTTTATTGAAGAAATCTTTGAAGATGAGCAGTTTGTATAAGAAAGATGTCCTCATGTGGAAATCTACTTAAAAAGAGAATTCTTTTTATGGATGAGTTGGAAAAAGCACTTTCAAAAGTTCATCTCTTGGAAGATAAAAAAAAACTCCATAACTAATAAGTTGACTGCAAAGACTCAAAAATTTGAGAAAGCTAATCAAGAGAATGCAACCTTGAATGAAGAGTTGAAGACATGTCAAGTTTAAAAAGAAGAGTACTTGAATAGCAAACTGAAGATTGCGTTATCTGAACTAAATTCTACAACTTGAAGACATCTTGTGAATTCAAAAGTTACCTAATGAAAAAAACGGTCTCTGTTTTGATTATAGTGCATCTACTTCTAAGTCCAAAGGTAAATCTACTTTTGTTAAAAGTGTTGTACACACTACTCCACAAGCTGCATTTGTCAATAATGTAGTGAATCGTTTAAAGAAGAATGTGTCATGTTTTATATGCACATCCACTTGTCATCATTGTAGAATCAAAGGTAACATTCGTCCCTATGACAATAAGCTGAGAAGTCTACTAAAGACCAAGCAATGACAAAAGCAATTGTCTCCACCAAAGGTTAAGACCACTACAATATGGATTAAAAAATCTAATTTGCCTAAAGAAGTTGCGCACACTGTGCTGAAATCTCAAACTTTACAAGTATGGATGGCTACATGCAAAAACCTTCATTAAGAAGATCATGTTCCCTCCGCCAATGCTCCGATAAAGATACAATTAAGGGGGGGTTGCAGTTAAGGGAGAGCTACTACTGCTGGATTTTGATCAACAAAAATGCTATATGTTTTCTAATATATGTGTCAATTATGGATAATATGGGGGTGAATAAGGTCTTCAAGGAGAGAATTGAAGATTCAAGGTTATTCAATTAGTAAATTGGTACGGTGATATAGGCATACAATCAATGTACAGGTGTTGAAAGTATTATATATATTCTAAAAAAAATTAAAATATTTTGCATTTTTATTTTGGGTAGAATAGTTATATATTTAGGGGGTTTTGTCCATGAATTGCCAAAAGAAAATGTTGTAAGGATTTTTGTTTATTGGCTAATTCATGGGTTGGACAAAATTTTGGGTTCATTGAGTTGTATTTTATATTTCTTATAAATAGACTGCGATATACGCGTCGTCAAATGAGCTAAAGCAAAGACAGAGAAGAAAAACTCGGAAGACACTGTTCGGTCGATCGGATGAGGCTCAATCAATTGGACCTGGGAAGAGCTACAGTTAAATATTCTGATTGAGAAATTCATCAGCCAGTAGTAGCATCCGATTAATCAGATGATTTCCCGATCGATTGGGTAGCAGACAGAAACCTACTGACCTGTGCAAATTTCTTTCCTATTGTACCAAGTTTAGTAATTCTTGTTAGACAAGGAGTATAACCCTAAAGCACGAATTGTGCATTATTTAAATTGGTCTTCTCTCAACCCTAAGTGATCGATCTCCTATTTTAAGATTGAGAATACACATTAGAGATATCTCTCATTATTCTAAAGGTAGAAAACCTAATTGACAGACTACTACTTCTCTAGAGCATCCATTAGAAAGAAAGGGCTGTTGTGAGTTCTAGACGTTGTTTCCACATCTCTTGTAGAAGATTATCTTCTTTCGTAGAAGATTGTTTGAGAAGTCAAGCGATGTTTGGATCTGTTGTAAAGAACGGTAGGCAGCCGGGACAGTATGTATCCATGGAAGAAAAATCACAGTTTTTAGGTTGCACGAGAACCAAAAAAGATTGTGAGTTTATCATCTTGTAACTGCATGATTCTTAGTGCTTGATTGTTAATCTAGTTTGGACTTGTGGTTTTTTTCCGGTTTGGGTTTCTACGTAAAGATAATATCTTCTTGCGGCGGTTGCTTGTTTAACTTGCTTTTGTTTTCCGCTACATATTGTCTAGTTGTTTGTAATCTAGAAACTACATACTTGGGAGCACCACCAGAAACTTTCAAAGTCGAAAACCAACCTAGTGTTCTTGTTCCACTCCCTTCTCTCCTTGCCTCCCACTAATTCATTGATTTCTGCCGCCCTTTTTTTCTTTACCCACATTCTCTTTTTGCAGCTTTGACACTCTCCGGTTATGACACCAACCCAGAACAAAAACCATATGCGGAACCATATGGTTGAAATCCCGCCTCCTGCTCCTAATAATCTTAGTGGAACCGGTTCCAAATCTAGTAAATTGGAACCAAGATAGCAACGGTTTCAGTTTCAGTTCCGGTTCTAACCTTTGGAAAATGGTTCCAAGTTCAAAAAATCGTTCTGGTTCCACTATAGACTTAGATCCAAACTGACTCATTTGTAACCCTACCTACACCAGACATGTCACGAGTGGGGTCTAGATTGAGACGTGCTATGCTAGTTGGATAGGGTATTGAAAGTTTAAACCCAAACCCAACACAACCAGTTCCCATCCCAGTATGGTTGTCAGTGGGTCTGAAATTTGAATAAAGCCATTATCATTTATCGATTTCGCACCTTACGCGCTAAGTACCTTACGCGCTAAGTATGAATGCAGGAGACATTGTTAAAAAAAGAGCAACACTTCCTAAAAGTGATAACAATGGCAGACTAAATAAGTTTAGACCAATATCCTTGACTAATGTGATCTACAAGATTATTAGTCAAATATTGGTTAAAAGGTTGAAAGATGATATTGAAAAAGCTGATTGGCCCTAAGCAATCTGCTTTTATTCTTGGAGGAACATTGATGATTGAGGATCTTAGAATCGTCAAGATGAGGTTCAAGGTTCCAACCAGATTTCTAGTATGCAATAGAATTAATTAAAGCAGAAAATTAAGGGACTACAGTAAAACAATCACCATAAGAAGACATCGATATTTTTTACATAAAAAAACTGAACACAGAAAAAACCACTAGACCGATCTCTTCGATCTAAGGAAAATCAAGCACTAGAAATTGAACAGTTACAAGATATACTTACAACCTTTCTCTAGTTGAACAAAACTTAAGAACTGTAGTTCTTCTTGCAAACAAATACATCGTTCACCATTTCCCCTGCTTGGCACAACCTTCCTTGATGCTGCAAGGTGAACGATCTCCTACAAGAGCAAAAGTAGGAAGATCTTTAGAAGCTTTTCAGTTCAACACAGCTCTTTAATGGATACTCTAGACAGAAAGAAGATCTCCAATAGGAATTCTGAGTTTAAAATTAGAAGATGGCATAGCTTGGATTTACAAAAGCAACCTTAAATAACCTAGAATTCGTGCCTTAAAGATAGAATCCAATTAATGCTCAAACAGGCAATAATAGAATAATTAGGAAAGTGGTTGGTGCAAAGTTGGTTTCCAAATTGCCTATGCTCGCTTGAGTAGAGGGTGTGCTCGCTCAATCGGGTTATGGTTTTGTCTGGGCATTTTCATCAGGTCCGCTCGAGCGACCAATGCTTCTATCTTTTGGTTTTTTGTTTCGCATCAATTTTTGTTTTGGCTTTGATTTATTCACTTCATTACATCCAGTGATACATACTATAATGCAAACCTAAAAATATAAAATTAAAAATAATGTCCAATTCCACTAATGAGGTACACAAATAAAATATGCAATTGGTTTACAGTACCCAAAACCATACAAACAAACTTAGTCTTCCAATGTTTCATTTAAGTTTGAACTTTGAACTAAAAGGAACTAGTTTATATAGTACACAATGCTGCATGTGATTTGTTAGTATGACGATGAAGTGGGAGTTGGTTATTTGTAGGGGCGCTCAAGTTCCACTGGCCCGAGTTAAAACCGGGCCTGCCTAATGTGGTCGGGGCTTAGGCCTTGGGTTTAAGTACTCAGGTTAGGCTTGGATGTCTTAGTTTGGCCCAATTAATAAATGCTTCGGGCTTCGACTTAGCCATAGAGAGCCCAAAGCTCGGCCTGACCCAATTGAAAAAGGATAATAAGAAAATACGAAAGAGAGTATTTGATTTGAACCCATGTGCTCTTACATGTATAAATAGCGCTAAGCCTATGTTGCATTCTCTTTATTAGTTATATATCAAACTCGGGTTGGGCCTGGGCTTTCCAGTTTCTTGGCTGGCTGCCTGGACTTACTATTCAGAAGTCGGGCCAGACATCAATATTCGTTAGCCTGGCCTGGCCCAATCTTTATTAATTATATATCAAACTCGGGCTGGGCTTAGGCTTTCCAATTTCTAGGTGGGCTAGGCTTTGACTTACAATTTAGAAGTGAAACCGGGCCTTAATATTCCTTAGTCTGGCTTAGTCTTACCCATGAATGCCCCTAGTTATTTGATTAAGTGTAAGTATTATATCCATTATTTTTAATCTCTACAAACACTAATGGCTACGCGCAACAGATATGTGGATTGCCAACAGCCAGCAATCAAAAATTGCAGGTGAGCTGACCAGCAGGGCCCAACCCACACGTTGGCCTGACCTGGCTGGACATCGATGGGCCCAGTACAACTATAAAGCGTGTAGTTACCACTACTAAAGTCCACTAGTCGAGAAACATCATAAGCAAGACTCTTTGACCAATAGGGTTGAGGTGGGGGGTGTTTAAACCAAATACACGAAAAGACTTGAGACAACCTCTAGTTTAGTCTAGGGATATAATGATTAGATTAACCATAGATTTTGAAAATTTTGTTAACACAACTGTATTATATGCTTTTCAATTTTAAAAAATCGTAACCATAATTATATCCCAAAAAGCCATTAAAAAATTGAACCGCAATTAGCCATATTAAATGGTTTGATTACGGTTAACCGTATTAAAAAAATATTTGAATATTAAATAATTGTTGAGGTGCTGTAATAAAAGATTAATAATTAAAATTGATCTAAAAATATAATTTAAGGTGTAACGATTCAATTAACCAATGAATCATATGCTACAGTCTGATTTGGTAAATAATCATAAGTGAAAATTGAAAATTGAAATCAAATCGTGAAACACAAGTTTTCAATTTTTATAATTGTAACGATAATCAAACCGAGATAGCTATCAACCGTCAGTTTTGCCGGCAGGAGGTTTTTACAGGTTTTTTTTAATTTTACACCCCTAGTTTGGTCATTGATTTTTGGGTGGTTTCCCTATTATAATGTCCTGGTGTAAAATCCAAACAGAAGGCACAAATCATTTGGGCCTCTTTTCTTTGATATTGAAAGAATTCCTCTTTGCCGAATGTAGTGGATGCTACCCCATTGCTCAGGCTCTTGTCGGATTTAAAGATTCTTGGAAAAAGAGCCATCACATGGCACACTGACAAATCCCATCATCCCTGTTCGTACGCTTTCTGCGAAAAGGTTTAGAAAATTTAGAAAATTTAACGCGTCTGCGTATATGCTTGCAAATTGGACTAGTCTGATGCCATTTTCCACTTAAGAAAAAAGTAGCGTACGTAGTACATGTCTTCGTCCAGTAAAGTCGGTTTTACGACATTCCAAAATCAGGATTAAATCAGGCAACCTGATATATATCGGCAGAATCCATGAAGCCATAGAAATTTTTTTGGTAAGTATAGAAGCCAAAAAATTGGAGTAGCTGTCAGGTAGATACCTAACATTAATTTGTTTTATCTGACATTTAACTATTCTAATCCATTAGTGAATTAATTCTTCTTTATGCAGTCAACTTTGACCCCTGATTGTGATGGTAGGAATACATAACAATGCCTATTTCATTGAATGGTAATTTTCTCACAAACCCCATCGGCCTATCTGCACAGCTGTATAGGATAAGCCACTCGTTGAAAATTCCAAAGTGCTAAAAATGAAGGGCATTTTATTATTATTTTTATTATTATTAATCGGGCTGTTAATTAAATTTTAAGTTTTTTTTAATGCTTCTTTGTACTTACCTGATTATTCAAAAATTTTATAGAGAAGCAAAGGCCATGGGTTTCCAAAGTTACAAATAGCTCAAATTTGAAACTGATTGCAAAGTAAAAAAAAAACATTTACATCTTTCAAGGAATAAAAAATTATATTATGTAGGATTTAGAGTTTAAAGTTTAGAATTTAAGGTTTAAGATTTAAAAACCCAATATGTAAATTCTTATTTGAAAGTCACGTTCGGGCTTGAGAAACTCTTGCGTGTGTTAGGCAGAAATTGTGTCAATGAAATAGATCCGGATGGTTGGAATAAGAGCCTTGCCAGGCCATCAGTAATGCGTTAGCTACAAGCGGTTCAGGTAAAAATCGCTTTGTAGCAATCACTATTTTGGCCGTACCATTGGACTTAAACAGCACATGGATGGGCCCTCCGCTAATAAATGGCCAAGTTGACTCAGGCATCACATGAATAAATCGGCCTGAAGTGCACATTGCACACCGATTCATGCATTTAGGGGCAGAAGCGCAGAGACGCTCACTTGTGGCCCAGTGTACTCCAGAACATATTGATGTAAGGTTGGAATCTGAGATTAAAATGGAGCTCATAGATATGCTTTGCGTGGAAAAAAACGCCTATTTTGGCCCTATTTCTTGCGAGGATTCAAAGAATTTTCGTGGAATTCCAGAATTTTGAGATACAGTAGAATTTTTAAACTCTCCCTTGTATATGAGCAACCAGAAATTTCAGTAAAAAGTAAAGAATATGAATTCTAAAATTTTTAAATGATATTTAAGACTTTATAGGTTGGTAGAATTTTGAAATGCTCATGATAAAATAAGGTATTTGAAAATACTAGGGGATAAGATGTTACTTCATATCGTAAAAACCCCAACAACTCAAATTCTCAACAAGAATTCTTGTAAAATAATAGGCCCTTTGGATTTTTTGGCATGGAAGTGATTCCCTAGACTATATATATTTAAAAATGAGCGAAACTCAAGATATCAATTTTTGGGGATTCACATAATATATATTTTTTTTCTCAATTTTCTACATTTAAAATGACATTACCAGGGTTAATATCTCTTCAATTTATGTTTTTTTTATATACATTCTTAAAATTGATTTAATAAATTTACATTTCTGTGAGTTATTAAGAGATGAGATGAACGCTATTTTAACTTAACACGATTTTTTCTCGCTTTTTCTACCCTAAAGCTAATTCAAATATAATGAGCAAAACATCCTCGTGCTTAGCACGGGCAATATTTAATTTATAAATTAGCTTAAGGCGGTACAATTTGAAATCAAAATTAAAATATAAAAAATAATATAAATAATTGATAAATTAAAAACTAAAAGTATTTTAATTTGTTTGAAATGAGCTGAGTTTTTTACTTCAAACATTCTTTTGAATTCAGAAGAATAAATCAATAATAAAAAAACAAATTTGAAAAAAACACCATAAACATATAAAATGAAAATAAAAGTCCATAGGCAATCAAACAACAAAAATAACTGAAAAAAAATAAATAAACCCATAAAAACCCAAGAACAACCTTTTACCTTAATGGTAAGAGCTGTTGGTGCTTACCTACCTAACCAAGGTTCAAACCTGGCCAAGACCTTTTGCTCTCCTTCACCAGAGAATTCCCCAACCTCACTTGAGGGCTAGGGAAGAAAACCTATGAACCTATCACTATGATAACTAAAAGAGCCCATTAAAACCGAATAGAGGTGCTCATGTCTATGCTTAGCTCAACTTCTCTGCTCATGTATCAAGCTTGGATTGCCCCATAACTGGCTAGCCCAAGCCCGACCCCTCTGAGGCATATTAAGCTCGAGCCCAACCTAAGTTAATATTTATAATAAAAAAAAGCCCCTTTCTACCAAAAAAAATAAATAAATAAACAAGCCCTCCTTTATATAAGTTTGCTATTACCTCAACTGGTTTAGGTACTTGTGCCTCATTCAAATGTGCTTTTCCCAATAATTACTTTTCTGGACCATGAACACCATTAAATATGAAATTTAAATATGAATTGATTAATTAGAGACCGCTAGTGCTATTTATAAAGCCCTTTAGATTAGCCTCTTTATTTAGATGGCTAAAATAGAGAATTTCTCTCAAAACCCTAAAATCTTATATAATTTATAATATTAAAGACTATAAAAATATTAAATAATATTTAACAAAATCATATCTAAGCATGGCCCGTCCATTTAAGTGGGACCACCTAAATAGTCCAACACCAACCAAAGTATTCAAACTTAAAGTCCAAGCCCGAGCTAAAGTGCGCGGGGCTGGATACGGATTCAGGTGTATTTACTTCATTTCAGGCTTTACTTTCATAAAATTATTAATAGTTTAAGATAAGAGATTTGTATTATTAAAAGTTTAGATGAGAATAGAATCTTTTATAAACTAATTAATATTTTAAGGGAAGATATTTGCATCATTAGAAGTTTAGATGTGGATAGGCTCCTAAAATTTCTCTCAAATCCAAAATCAGAGCAAAATTGAAATCTTACTTGAGGCTCAATTAATTGCGAAATTTTAGCTCAATTGTAAAATCAAATCCTTTATGGTTTATATGTTATAATTGTAACTTATATAATTTTATACCACTACATACTTTTTGAATAATTTTTCAGGGATAGAATTTTTTGAATGCTAAAAAAATATACTTTTTGTTTTAGATAAATACTATATTTGTTTATCTTAGATTTATTTTCTTTTAACTAATATTGTGAAGAAATATATAAATTTAATAGCTTTTATTTCCCACGCTTATATTATTAGTTTAACACGAACAAACCCAAACTAATGCATTGCCATCCCTATCCCTCAATGTGGTTATATTTCTTATCGTGGCAAGTTGTGCTTATCACCCAAACATGGCAAGTTATGCTAACTGCTCCAATCTCATACCGTGGTCAGTGCCTTTATCTAAAGATTTTCATAGCTATGCAATCTCTTGCATTAAGCGTAAATTGTTACCTCAATGGCTATATGGCATGTAGTGGTATGCACACCTCCTTACTGTAGGCCAAAAGTCTGAAGTTGGATTGGCGTGAGATATCTTGGTTCATAAAATAATAATAATAATAACAATCTTGCGAAATACAAGATGCAGTCCCTTGATTGAAAATACTCTTATATTACTCAGTTGTTCCATCCAAGGCAATGGTCATGAATAATTTCAAAGGTTAAAATATAAATGCTTAAGAATGTAAGATTATATTTTTTTTGGGTAAGGGGTAAGGAGTGTCTATTCTCATTAGGAGGTCATTAGAATGTGTGAGTTGTGTCTTTGTTCTCATATATATATATATATATAAGTCCTCATTATTTCGTAGGTGTGAGTTGAGTTTTGTTTCTATTCAATCCAGCCCTTGCCCCTCAGCTAGATTACCCCAAAAAAATCTATTTTTGGTAGATGACTTAGCTGCATTTTATCGGCTATAGGCTTTACAAAATGTAATGTATTTTTAATCTAGCGAATTCTGCTAATCTCCATAGCTTCTCTTGATGTAGGCATCTTATACTATATGAAACCTTTTCTTGCTTTGGTCCCCGGCCATAGGAGTTGTGCCTTTTATTTTGCATCTTTGTGATGCTTGTGATCTTTTTGTGCGTCTTTATTGCCATGTATTAATATAAAATCTTTTGGATTAAACCAATATAAGAAAAATAAACAAAAATACATCTAGTAAAAAAGTTACACCCAATGCTCCCACTTGCCTGCTTATGCAGTTCGGCTTTTTTTGAAGTATTTTAATTGCACTCTCAAATTTATCTTTTTCAGATAAACAATTATTCCTTCCCAAGTCAACAAGTCAATGTCCCCACCCCCTCCTTCCCAAGTCAACAAGTCAATGTCCCCACCCCCACCCGCCCCGCCGGCCACTTGCAGCTACTCTCTTGGCGTTGTTGACATCTTCGTCAATTAGACAGGGAGAGAGGACCCTACCAAGCCTTCTTTTTAGTACATATTACTGAGACTTGATGAGATATCTTTTCCAAAAAGCAAATCACGGGCCAAAGGTAGGAAGCCAATTTTTGCAGATTTTGAAAACACAATCTACGCAGACAATATCTTGTCAAATTGGGATTTAATGAGAATTTTGATGCGCGATAATAATAGTGGATCAATCACGATCCGTCATGTTGTTGTGATTTTTGACATCACTCGTTGTGCACATCCATGACTCACAAGATCAACAAGGAACCAACCACACAAACAAGAAGAGACAGAGATTTACGTGGTTCACCTAAACAGGGTTATATCTACCGGCACAGAGACGATCATCTTCACTATCACAAGTAAAGCATATAAAAACTCTCGTTCTCTCACATTATCTCACCTACGTGGTGTGAGAACACCACTGGCAAGAGAGTTCTCACCTCTCTTCAGCGCGCAAGATCTAAGATTACAGACTAAACACATATATAGTCTCCACTTTTTTGGCCACCAAGAAAGCCCCGGTACAATTACCAAAATACCCTTGACCTTAAACCAGTCTTTGGCTAACACAGTGGAGTCATTCGGCTAAACCGGAATACAAGACATAAACCCAACAATCTCCACCTTGGCTTTAATTCCGTATAACTTGAGCCACCATGAGATAAAACCGGCAATGTCTTCAAGTACCTTGCTAAATGGTACATCACTGCACCGAAGATGCAGTCTTCTTCCTTCAACACTCTGATATGTTGAACCATCACATGAACTTTGAGCAAAGTTCATCTTCTCGTCAAACTCCACCTCGAGCTCAAAGCTCAAATTCATTGGCAAATCTGAGTGATATCGATGTCTGAATCACTCATCATCTTTCCCCATCTTCAATAACACTATGAAGATCAAACCACCACAAGCATGCAAGCAAAACAGATCGGGAATACAAGTTCAAATGACTTTACAATTACAGAACAACCTCTGCCTCCGAGGGATCAAAAACTCCAGTTGACCGGGCCTCTGATTAATCAAACACATGTTTGACAACTGCTGATGCATCAGCTCCTCCTTACTACTTCTTCATTGGCTTTGGCTTTGGCAAAATAAACAACATCACATGAGATCCGGAAAACATGTGAACCCCAAACGAACAACTTCGTTTGAATAAGCATACCCTTTGCAACTAAGCCGATGACTCCTACTATTGGGTTTGCAACAATAACCAGGTCGAGTAGACTCAATTTTGACCTGAACCACATCTGTTTAGATCTTCTCTTTTCAAGACTTCTGCACTAAGTTGTAGATCTCGTTACCATGAGCATGCTGGAAGAGACGAATATGAAATCCAAGTCCGGATGGCTCCGATGTCGCAGAAACAAGTTTTTACTCTCTAATTAGTCAAACCTCCTTGTTGACTATCAAACAGCCAATCACCCTCTTCCACTGTGTAGATCTGCTCGAAACGAGTCCGTAGGCGCAAACGGATCTCCGATCGGACATCGGACGATCAAGATATCGCAGAAACAATTTCAACCGTTGAGCCGATCAAATCTGCTTGTTGACCGACGCTAACGTCACTGTTGACGTCATCTCTGTTGCTCTACTGGGCTTCTGCAACAGATCCGGGTCGGGTTCACCTAACCCGAAATTGAATTGAACTACTGCGCTGGGCTCTGCTGCTAATGGGTCGGGTCGAACGAACTTGACCCCGCTTGAACCTATTCTGCTGGTAACCGGGCTCTGCTTGATGGGTCAGGTCCGACCTGACCTGACTTGCACTGGACCTGACCTGGACCAAGCTACAGCCTACTTCCTTGGACTTCGCTGCTGACAAGTCACGTCAACCCGACCTGACGTTGACCTAACCCGACTTGGATTGGAACCGTCTCCTTCCTCTATTCTGGTTCTACAACCAGAAGCACAAAGCAGCGCTGGCCCCTGTTTCTTCCTCGGCTACGGCGAACAGGGACCGGTGGTGGCTGACAATGGCGGGGTAGCGCACTCCGGCGACGGCCGCCAACAACAGCGTCAGTGGTGGCCCGGTGAATGGGACGATGATTGTGACTGTGGTTACGTGCGAATATGGCAACAGCACCTTCTCTGGTCTTCTTCTTCGACGACGATGAGGATAGCCCATATGTGGTTTCCAATTTCTTCTCAGAAGCAAACGGAGCCTTCATTTAACAATGGAGGAACCCAAGCCGAAGAAATCGGCTCCTTATCACCTCCTGTTTCGGAATAGAAAGAAATCGAGAGATCCATGTGCCCACGAGATCTCCTTCAAATGTCATCTCTTCCTTTCTACAAAGCACACAATCCTCCATCTTCTCCTTCAATTCCAGTGAGTGATGAAGCAGCACCTCTCTCAAAATTCTGGGACACTATAGATCCACGTGCTCCGATCTTCTTCTTCAGTTCCTCTCAGTAGAACCCCCCTGATCAGAGTGATGGTCATCTTCTTCTATCCAATCTGTGTGGCCCTTTGATCAGATCACAACCACAGCAATTGACTCCGAGACCTGATAACATGTGAATCCTTTTTTCTCCGATCCCAGCCAAACCAGAGAACCCAATCTTGTCTTCTTCTTCTTCGATGGTGGCCCAACCAGAGATCATGAAACTAATCTCTCTTCTTCTCTGTTTTAAAAACAGAGATCCGAACCCTTCGACGAGGATTCAATCTGTCAATCTTCGTGCGCACAACCTCCAAGCCACCAAGTGATCTCCACCTCGCTTAGAAACCTGAGGAACACCACCTCGGCTCTGATACCACTTATTGTGATTTTTGACATCACCCGTTGTGCACATCCATGACTCACAAGATCAACAAGGAACCAACCACACAAACAAAAAGAGATAGAGATTTACGTGGTTCACCCAAACAGGGCTACATCCACGAGCACAAAGACGATCATCTTCACTATCACAAGTAAAGCATATAGAGACTCTCATTCTCTCACATCGTTTCACCTACGTGGTGTGGGAACACCACGGGCAAGAGAGCTCTCACCTCTCTTCAACGCGCAAGATCTAGGGGTACAGACTAAACACATATATAGTCTCCACTTTTTTGGCCACCAAAAAAGCCCCATTACAATTACCAAAATACCTTGACCTTAAACCAGTCCTTGGCTAACCCAGTGGACTCATCCTGCTAAACCGGAATACAAAACATATACCTAACACATGTGACTTTAGAAAGTGGTTGTCTTGGACAAAACACCATTGCCCATATGATTGGCATGCTTCCTCTTATTGATGTGGAAGACTGCGATTAGGCCACCAATCATAGTCACCTTAGGAAAAGCCTCGAAGTATTCGGACTCATATCTTGCCATCAAAACCGAAGGATTTGGTGGTACTCCCAAGTAAGTAATTTTCTTGATTGCAAAGAAACACATAATATGCAGCGTAAAATAACCATAAATCAAGCAATCAACCACCACAAGAAGATGTGATTTTTACATGAAAGTCCAACTGGAGAAAAAACCACAAGTCAAAATGAGACCAATAATCAAGCAGTATGAATATTGCATTTACAAGATACTTACAACCTTATTAAATCTTCGTAACCTAAAGACTGTAAATCCTTGCACAGAATTACTTTACAACGACTTTACACCGTTGATGCACCATATCTATTCTTTGCTTGACTCCTCAAGCAATCTTCCAGAAAAGATGTAGAAGACTAGAATATGAAGAACAAAATTTCAGTAGTTTTCTTTCCAATGGATGCTCTAGAAAAGAAAAATAATCTCCAATGTATAATCTTCACTAAAAATAATGAGATATGTATTTCATGTCTTAAGGTTGATAGAGAAACTATTTAAGTAACTCATAATTCGTGCCTTATAAGGATACTCCTTGTAGAACTTAACTTACTAATCATGGCATAAATAGGAAAGAAATACTCGCAGGGTAGTAGGTTATTTCCATCAGCGCGCTCGAGCGAATGTGAGTACCCGAACGAGCGTGGTCTTCGCGCATGTTGTTATTTGTTGTTTCGTTAGTCAAGCTTGAGCGCTTATGTCAAGGCTTGAGCGTAATCGCTTTTGCCTTTGATGCCTTTGTGTGGATGCAAGCGCTCTTGAGCGTGCGCCCTGCTTTTTTTTTTTTTTTTTCACTTTAGCTTTTCCGGTAACACGAATTACAATCCATTCTAAAGAATTATAAAATACAATTCAATGGACTTAGAGTTTTGTCCAACCTATGAATTAGCCTACAAACAATAATCCTTTCAAAAACATTGAAAACAGAAAATGGTAGAAAATGAAGCAAAAATATTTAACCTTCATTTTAATTTTTTTTATAAAAGATACAATCAATTTGAACATTGATTTCATTGAAACTACTAATGGGAATTAATAAAAAAAAATAAGGTCAGATGTGAACAACACACACAAATTAAAGTACAACCAACTTCATTTCTAAAAGCATTTACTTCCTCGTGGACTACAACCAAAATTACTTTATTTTTTTGAAATTATGAGTTTCTTTTGCTTATCCTTGATATGTGATTGGCTGTGGAAAAACCAAACAAAGATCGAATTTAATCATTATGCAGTCATTCAAGCAATGACATTATCGTTGTCAATGCATCCCATAAATGCTTTCAGAGTGTTAGTCGTTTACCACACACCAATCAGAGATGTAAGAAAATGTTGTAGCTAAAAGAGATGTTAGGATTATTCAGTTAGCTAATTCATGAGTTGGACAAAATTCAGGGTTCATTGAGTTATAATTTTATAGTTCTTTTAGAATGGACTGTAGTATTTGTTGTTAAAAGAGTTAGAGTTAAAACATATAAAAAAATCAAAAAATTCTTGAATAATTGAACTAGGGATAGAATGATCATCCTCTCGAGTGAGCGGGGATACCCTAGTTGATTGAGACAAGTACCGCAGTCGACTGAGGCCTAGTAAACTTGGGCTTGCTCGAGCGGATAAGGGATAGAAATCTAGATTCCTACGTGATTCACTTTCCTTTTTTTGACGAGACTGCCTATTTTATTTCCACATGGACTCAACCCTAAGGCAAGAATTGTTGATTATCCAAATGGTTCTTCTTTTATTTATAAGTACCAATCTCCTTCTTCTGAGTTCAAAAAACCTACTAGAAATCATTTTTCTTCTCTAGAGCAACCATTTGAGAGTTTGCTGAAGATCTAAGTTTCTAGAGATTTTTGCTTTTACTTATGTGGAAGATTCATTTACCTTGCAGATTCAAGGTAGTGTTGACTTAAGCAAGAGGATCGGACGATGAACGGCGTGGTCGTCGGTAAGTGATAGCACTACAGTCCTTAGGTTGTTGGAAACTATTAAAGGATTGTGAGTATGTTGTAATTGTTTATTCTTTCGTACTTGGTTTTCATTGGTCCAGGTGGTAGGACTACTGTTTTTTCCTGCTCTCCACATAAAAATCATGTGGCTCTTTTTTGTTTGTGGTTAATTGATTTTCAGTTATTATTATTATTTTTGTCGTTGTTATTTAAACAACAATCTAGAAATCTGATTTGGGACCATTCATTCTATCCTTCACATGGTAGATGGCAAACTTTTGCTCACCGTCTTAGCAGAAAGTCCAGATGCTTATTGTAAAGTTGTTCGTGCAAAACCATGTAATATCATACATATCATACTTTGTGACATTTTAGAGCAGTGAGATATCGCATATACTACAACACATTATGATATATTCCCAAACATTCAAGTTCAAAGTGTTGAAAATGAATGAACACTCGTTAAAGGGTCCCATATCACGAAGAGTGGGATGGAAACCCTGGTACCACAAAACACGACCCTACCAAGATTGAAGATCATGCAGGACCCATTTTTACAAAATCACGCTCCAAAAAGAAATCCCACTTTGTAAAGTATAACTTAGCCAATTAATGAATACAACTGACAAAACTCCTAGGAATAAAAGAAAAACTCAACAGAAACGGAAAATCTTACACTGATAGTCATCCCACTTAAAATTATACTTTTATAATTAACGAAACTTAATAAAGGGAAGGGTTTCAATACTAATCATCCATTGAAAGACACTAAATAGTTAAGAGGCCTTTTAATGGGAAGTACTATATAGAGTCCAGGCTTTTTTTAGGAGAAAACACGCCTCACACCCCTCATAGTTGTGCTCAGTGGAATGCATGATGATCAACGAAGTCTATTGGATGGAAAAATCCATATAATGCCCACTTATATGCAAAATTTTGAGTCTATAAGATCGCCTTAACCTTTTGATCCATTGGCTTGAAATTCAATGGTTTTGATGTATCATTTTATTATAATTTTAATCCAATGCAGAGGAAAATTTTGATAAGTGCCAAATTTGAACTTGTAACCATACATTGGGGGGTGTGAAAGACTAGATTGACTCAACGCGGGCCCCATATCCAAAAAAAAAGGGGCGAAAAAGAGGCATTTTTAAGGTGTGACATTTTTATTAGAAATTTCTATTTATATTTGATTATAGGTTAAGGGCTCATTAACAAATCCCCTTTACATTTGGTGTGACCAATGCATTCGGGCATATATATATATATATATACATACATACATAGAAGAAGAAAAGGGGAACAAGAAGATAAGGAGAAAATAAGGGATTGAGGTTTTTTTTTTTTTTTTTCCTTTCATTCCCTTCTTTCTCCTCCCTTCTCTTTCCTTTCTCCTCTCTTCTTCTATTCTTTCTCCTCTCTTCTGCTTTTCTTCTTTGCATTTTTTTTCATAAGTAGGCTTGAATGATGCTTCTATTATTCCTTCCTTTCTTCCTTTCTCTCTCTTCTTCTTTTTGATGAGTCTGTAAAAATGTATATTTTCATATACACTTTGGACCATTTTAAGGACTTATTGACTTGAAAGAGCCTCATTTGCATTGAAAACATGGTTTCATGCATTTATACATCATTGCATTGTATTCTTGTATAATTTGTTTAAAAATCACACTTTTTGAATATATTCATGAAACTTGCCATTTTTAGAAAATCTATTTTTAAAAAGTTTTGTGAAAATTTATATTCTCATGAGATAAATTGAATTTTAATCATCAATATTAGTTCATTCACATAAAATTATGAAGACTGGTGTGCATTTTTATTATCATTTCATAAGAGATGGGCCCATAGTCATGCATTTGTGATCTTAGGGGTAAAATTATCTTTTTACATGAATGCACATTTATGTTATAGGAAATTGATGAAATGGGTCCCATTTGCAAAGAATCGAGGCAAAGAAATTATTTTCAAAAGAAAGAAGAGAAGAATTAAAAAGAGAAAAGAAATTGAAAGAAAAGTTAGCTTTATGGTAGGGTACACATGTGAGACATCTAAGATGGGTTCCATTTACTTGTTGCACATTTTCAAGAGACTTTAAAGAGAATTTGAAGAAAATCTCATCAAAGATTGAGAAAGAAAGCCGCATAAGAAACCTTTTCAAAGGAATAAAATTGAAAAAAAAAATAAAGAAAATCCAAGCAAGCATGGACATCCAACACATGTTTTGGATCAGATTTTTGCTGAACAAAAAGAAAGAAAAAAGTTTAGAGAATTATTCTAGAAGATATCTTTGAGTTTGGAGCTAACAAGGAGTACCTTTCAAAGAAGGCAAGTTGACAATGTAAAGAGAAAAAGGAGGAGATTTTACACATCATGTGTCCCAAGTTTGATTTTAAGAAAGGATTCTTATCTCTAAATTATCCCTCTAAAGATCTCAATGCAAGGTGGCACATACAAAAAAAAAAAGGAAGCATCCAAGAGGAACTTACAAACAAAGCAACCAAGAGGAACTTACAAACAAAGCAAGCAAGGAAAGAAAAGAAAAAAAAAATTCCAAAGTGGATCTCATGCCCAAAGCCTTGTATGGGGCCCATTTTCTTTCAATTTTTTTAATTATTTTTAAGATTTTAAAGTTTGAGAAGGAGTAGGACTTGAAAAAGTATAAATAGGGCACCCCTCTCCCATATTCTTTATGAAAGAATTACCCACCTCCCACCTCTAGAATTTCTACACTCCACCTCTCCCTCTCTTGTTTTCTACATCTCAAGTTATCAAGGAGGCTTAACCCTAAAGGTACACCACCAACCTTGAAGATCAACTAAAAGGAGGAATTCTTTTCCATCCTAGTATGTGTAATCTTTTGTTTTAATTTTATTTCATATTGTGTAAAGGATTCGCATACTAGTTTAATAATATTCATCTTTATATTTTTCTTATTCTTATGGTTGCATGATTACTTGATTTCTATTTTTCTTATTTGGATTGACGACCCAAATATAAGAGCATATTTTAAGAAATTGTTAGGCCTTGATTAAGAGAGAATTTTAGGTGAATATACCGCCTTTGACTTCAGTTGTTTACCACCTTGACTTCAATGGTTTCACCGCCTTTGACTTTCTACAATTTTTTGTTGCACTTTTGAATCTTAAATTCTGCGCTTTTAAATTTCTGCATCTTTATTTGAATTCCTGCACTTTGCTTATTTTTTCTGCACTTTTAATTTATGCAATTTTATTTTAATTCCTGCATACTTTATGTTTCTATTATTGTACAGTTTTGCTTAGTAGTGTTCACTGCTGTAAATTACATTAGATTCACGCATAGTTCAAGTTTTAAAAATCATGTTTAGGGTTGTTAATCAGGTTGGATTTAAAAATCAGATTTGAAGATTTTTTATGTTGATTGTTATTTTGTTGAAACAGTTTATGGTTCAATAAAAAAAATTCTGAACTGATCATGAGATCGTGGCATGACTGAACCAGCTGTAACACTTGATTTCCTACATTACAAGTTGAACAAATTTTAGATTAGAAAATACTTCAGGTTTTGCGCAGAAAATTAGTTTCAACGAGGCTCATGTTGGACGACTTTTCATGAGCCAGATTTGCATGCAATCATATCAGTTGAGTGCTTGACGTTTCCAGCAGTTTTTAAAATTGAAATCAGAATTGAAATTCAATTGAAATCAGTCCATGATCAACTCTGAAACAGTCAAAAATTCTGAACCTGTGTTGGATGAAATTCTTGATCAGATTTGTGTAATTTTTCTTCCACTTATTATGTGATTGATTTCTGAAAAAAAAAATCAGGACGGTGAACTGATGCTTACCTAAACTTAGTTCATTAATGTGCATAATTCATATTTGTATGAGATATATATGGCTGATATGAATGGACTTTGGTTGAATAACTGTAGATTGTTTGGAACTAGTTTAAAGCTTAAATTTCTGCATTTCTCTGTATTAAATCTTAAAAGAGTACAGCTCTGAAATTCACAAGCAATTCAGTTTTTAAATCTGATTTTTGAATGTATATAGGTAGCACATATCATTCTAATACATGCACTCTCCAATCATGCTTGCATATAGTCTCACGTCTCATGCATATCTTATAGTTTTATTTCTTTTAGAAGTTTACGTTGTTATTCCTCATAAATTACTTTAGGAAATTGAGTTTTCAGATTTGCATTAAAATTTTTTTTTTAGTTTATCCTGTTTGAATAGATTTTTTTTTTTACTCAGAAAGTTGTGCTGTTTGTATTGAATGTTGTTGTTTCTATTTAGAGTTTTTTTTTATGAACTTCTTTCTAATTTGGATAGGATTTAGAATTCCTTTGTTAACATTGATTAGTTTTTATTGTTAGTAAGTTTCTAATTTTAATTTTATTTTTATTGAAAGTTCTAATGTGTGTTTTGTTTTGCAGTAAATTTCATTTTTAGGAACTTTTAGATTTAGGATTTACTTTCTTTATTTGAATTGTGATTGTAATTTTTTTCTAAGAATGTATGTATTTGTTAGATTGTAATTAGGATAGTTTTAGAATTTTGTTTAGGGAGGTGACGAGTTGAAAATATTTTAAACATAGCTCCCTGTGGAATCGACCCTGTACTTACAGGGATATTACTGCATTGTAGCTCAGCACTTGGAGTTGATGAACACTTTTCTTTCTCCCTCTCTTCTTCTTCCTTTCTTTTTTTTTCTCATGTTCTCTTCTTCTTTACTTCTCCGCATTTTTTTTTGTATGTAGGGCTGAGTGACACTTCCAAAAAATAAAAATAAATAATAATAATAATAACTTGCACACGATTAGGCCCAATGGAATTGATTAGTGCACATAAAAAAAAGGATCTAATCGTGATTAGTGTACATATTGTTAGTGTCATTGTAAGAGTGTGTTGTCAATTACGTGACCAAAGTGTAGTTCGATTCTAGAATGATGTAGTTCACCTCGGAAGTTCATTGAAGATCAAGTCAAGTTCAAAGAAGTTCAAGCTAGTTCAAGACCATTCAAGGAAAACCTATCAATGAAGACTAAGCAAAGAAGTTCAACATCAAAGAAAATCATCTGTGAGTGCCAAGGGATAAGGTATCTGTGATCCCTAAGTGTCCTTGAAAACAAACTAGGAAATTAGGGTTTTCAAACACCCTGTTTTGTTCTACGGCTTGGACCACGGCTAAGCCGTAGATCCTACGGCTCACTTTCCAGAGAGTGTATTTTGGAGCTTTTTGTTCTACGGCTGACCCTATGGCTACACCGAAAAAATGTTACGGCTAAGCCGTAGTGTGTTTCACAGCTAAGCCGTAAAATCTACGGGTCACAATCCAGAGAGTGTACTTGGCCATATTATGCTTACGGTTGACCTTACGGCCAAGCCGAAAGGCCTTCACGGCTAAGCCGTAAGGTTATTCACGGCTAAGCCGTAAAGATTACGGGCCACTCTCCAGAGAGCTGTTTCTGGGAAATTTGAGCTTACGGCTGACCCACGGCTGGGCCGAAAGGTGCTCACGGCTAAGCCGTATAAGAATTTACGGCTAAGCCGTAGGCCTAACCGTAAGAAGGAATTTGTGTTGAATCTGGTCAAACTAGCCGTTGGATGTTGTCAGAACTTACGGCTAAGCCGTAGACCATTCTGTTCTAAGTCGTAGAACTATCCGTTGGAGCTCATCTGTATTTAAAGAGGACCTCTTCCTTGCTCCAACTACTGAATTTATTGCTGAGAAAATCACTAGTATAGCTGAGCCTTTGCACCTCTATTAAAATCATCTTCAAAGCTCCCACAACCACCTACTCTCCAACATCAAAGAGTGCCATTATTGTTACAAGTAGAGTAGTTGGTGACTTAGGAAAGGCTTCTTCAAATCTGAGAAAAGACCTTAGCCTTCCAAACCCTCTTGGAACCTCTTCCCTTGGCTGAGCTCACATCTGAAGATCTTCATCTCCAAGGAGCAAGAACAAGAGGCCAAAGCTTGGAGGTAGTCTTCAAGCATCAAGAGCACCACTCAAAACCAAGGTATTCAATTCCTTGTATAGGTGTTCTTTAATATTTCAATTCATATTGCTGTATTTGGTGGAAGACAAACCACCGCATCAAAAATTGTTGTAATTGGTGGACTAGATCAAGGATCAACCACCTGATCAAAAAACTCTAATTGGTGGAAGACAAACCACCGCATCAAAAATTGTTGCAAGAGGTGTATGTTATGTGAGTACCTCTTATTTAGTGGAACCAAGAGAGATTGCTCTTGAGAGTGGATGTAGGTCTAGGACCGAACCACTATAAATCATTGTGTTCATTGTTTGTTGTGTGTGGATGTTGCCTTGCTTTCTTGTCACTTGAGTTGATGATCTTTTATATGCTACATCTCTATTGCTCTAGTTACATTTCTAGACACTCACAACTCTGATTATCTCTCTCAATTTTAATAATTTTTCAGATTGTTCTTTAATAACATCTAAGTTTTGAAAAGAAATTTTTAATAGTCCTATTCACCCCCCCTCTAGGACTTGGTGAGATCTAGTTATTGCACTTTCAATTGGTATCAGAGAGGGTTACTTCGTAAGGGTGTAATAACCTGAAGTAGATCCATCTTTTGCTAGATTCACCATGAATCCTGAAGGAAGTTCTATCACCCATCCACCTTTCTTCGATGGAACAAATTATGCCTTTTGGAAAGCCCGGATGACAGCATTCTTAAAATCCATGGACTGGGCTGTTTGGGAGGCTATAGAGAATGGTTGGACGGAACCCACTGAAGATGTGACTACAAATGGTGTCACAACCACTAAACCATTAGACCCAGCCAAATGGTCTCAAGCTCAGCTAAATCTTAGACAAAATAATGCTAGAGCATACAATGCTATAGTGTGTGCCATGAATCAAGAAGAGTTTAAAAAAATCATGACAACCACTAATGCAAAACAGGCATGGAGAATCCTCGAAGTAACTTATGAGGGTACCTCAGTTGTCAAAAGATCTAAACTTCAGATGCTCACAAGTCAGTTCGAAAACATTCGCATGGAAGAAAATGAAATGTTTACTGACTTCCATACTAAGCTCATGAAAATTGTAAATGAAATGTGGGCTCTTGGGGAAACTCTTCCGGAAGGTAAAATTTGTAGTAAAATCTTGAGATCACTTCCGGAAAGATTCCATCCTAAGGTAACCTCTATAGAAGAACACAAGGATTCGGAACAAATGAAAATTGAAGATTTAGTGGGATCCCTCCAGACCTTTGAACTCAAATTCAATAATGACAAAAAGAAATCAATCGCTCTTATCACCTCTCATAACACATCTTCCTCTAAAGATGACTTAGGAGTAACTAGTAATGATGAGGATGAAGATGTGGCCCTTTTGGCTAAAAAATTTTTGAAACAATTTAAGAAAAAGAGGGTGAAAGAGTATAAAAATGAAACCACAAATGATAAATACAAAGGTCGGTCAAGTTCCCTCTCTAGAAGTAAACATAAGGAACCTATGTGTTACATATGCAAGAAAATTGGACACATATCCACCGATTGTCCTCAAAACGGAAAATACAAAAAGAAGAATCTTGTAGCCACTTGGGACGATTCATCTGAATCAGATTCTGACTCAGATGAATCACATCAAAATGAATCAGACAAATATACAGTTCTGATGGCTACCACTGCCACCTTAAATCTTTCTGAAGAAATGATTAAAATATCGAATGAAGAAATCTCAGGCAGTGAGTCAGAGAGTGAGTATGAAAATTCAGATGATGAGGATAATGACAACACCACGGATTCCTATGAACTACTCTATGAGGGAACATGTAGGCTCGTTGAAACTGTAAGCAATCAACAAAACAAAATTAAAAATTTAAAGGAAAAGGTTGATAGTATTAATGCTGAAAAGGAAGAATTGCTCAAAGAACTCGAAAGTGTAAAAATTCAATTATCAACTGAAAGAGAAAATGTACTCAAATTAAGAGAACATGAAAAATCCCTTTTAAAAATAAAAGATGAAAATAATGCTCTCCACAATGAAGTGACTATTCTGAAACGGTATAAAGAAAAGTATGAGTACAGATTTACTCAAAATGATGAGAAATACATTAGACTATTCAAAATTGGGAAAGCTTATAAAGACATGACTGGTCTTGGATATGACAAAAATGCTAATCAGCCTCCAAGTTCCGGAACTGTTTTTGTCAAAAGTGCTTTAAAGGATGAAGATATTAGTGCTCAAAACACTGTGGATAAGGCATCTACTAGTACTCATACAGTTTCGTCAAATGTTCTCTGTCATTATTGTGGAAAAAGAGGTCATTTCAAAATGGAGTGCAAATTAAGAAAAATTCATTGTAACATCAGTCAGAAAATTGAGAAAAACACCACGAAGAAAGTGGAACCTGAAAACATAAAACAAAAGTCTCAGATAAATACATTTCCCTTAAACCAAAAGATGAATAATTTATTAAAAGAAGTCCATAAGTTAAGAAAACAAATGCTTCATCCTCTGCTTCGTGCCTACTAACTAGTATTGATGAAGCTAAGTTGTGGCATCAAAGACTTGGGCATGTAAACTACAGAGACTTATCCCATCTAAACAAATATGTTGAAGGACTGCCCAAGATCAGTAGTCAAGAAAAGATGATCTGTGGAGAGTGCCTTCAAGGAAAACAAATTAGAAGTGCCCATAAAATGGTGAATGCTATGAAAACTACTCGACCACTAGAACTTATTCATATGGACTTGGTTGGACCAACTAAAAGAGAGAGTCGAGGTAAGAAAAGGTACTTTCTTGTTATGGTAGATGATTTCTCTAGATTCACTTGGGTTGCATTCTTGAGAGAAAAATCTGAAGCCTTTGGAGAATTCAAAATGATTGTAAAACAAATTCAGACTGAAAAAGGTACTTCAGTAGCCCGAATCAGAAGTGATCATGGTGGAGAATTTGAGAATGATCAATTTGACAAATTTTGTGAGAAATATGGGATTCATCATGAATACTCAGCACCCAAAACTCCACAACAAAATGGGGTGGCTGAAAGGAAAAATAGAGTTCTCCAAGACATGGCCACAGTCATGCTTCATAGTAAGAATCTTCCTAGAGACTTGTGGGCCGAAGCTGTTAATACTAGCTGCTACATTATCAACCGAGTTTATCTTAGGACTGGTACAAATCAGACAGCTTATGAATTGTGGCATGGGAAGAAACCAAATGTAAAATATTTTAAGGTCTTTGGAAGCAAATGTTACATCTTGAAGGATAGAGAGCAACTGAGTAAATTTGACTCAAAAAGTGATGAAGGTATATTCTTAGGCTATTCAACAAGGAGTCGAGCCTATCGTGTTCTAAATATGAGAACCGGAGTCATTCAAGAGTCAATAAATGTCATTATAGATGATGAATCCACAATGTCCGACAATGTTGATGAAGTGGAAGTGCCCTCGATGATTGAACCCACACGATCCACAATAAAAACTGATGCACCTATCACTACTGAAAATTTGGTGAATGTAAAAGATCATCCTATAGATCAGATTATTGGTGATCCTCTAACAGGTGTAAAAACTAGGAAACAATTGGAGAACATTATGAGCCACTTGTGCTTTACTTCCGTTTTAGAACCTACCAGCATTGATGAAGCTTTTTCAGACAATGATTGGATAAAAGCTATGCAAGAAGAATTGAATCAGTTTACAAAAAGTGATGTTTGGTACCTAGTTCCAAGACCAAAGGATAAAAATGTGATAGGCACTAAATGGATCTTCAAAAATAAACTTGATGAAAATGGAGTTATTGTTAGGAACAAAGCTAGGTTGGTAGCGCAGGGATATTCTCAAATTGAAGGTATTGACTTTGACGAGACCTTTGCTCCAGTTGCTCGTTTAGAATCAATTAGAATCTTACTATCTATTGCTTGTTTTTTGAAGTTCAAATTGTTTCAAATGGATGTTAAGAGTGCTTTTCTAAATGGAATTCTGAATGAGGAAGTGTATGTTGAACAACCTAAAGGTTTTATAGACTCAAAATTCCCCGATCATGTGTTTAGACTGAAGAAAGCTTTGTATGGTCTTAAGCAAGCACCACGTGCTTGGTATGAAAGGTTGACAAAATTCTTGTTAGACAATGATTTTCAAAGAGGTAGTGTTGATAAAACCCTTTTTATTCAAAAGACAAGAAAGTCAGTGTTAATAGCGCAAATATATGTAGATGATATCATCTTTGGTTCCACATCTAATGACTTGTCTACTCAGTTCGCTAATCTAATGCAATCTGAATTCGAAATGAGTATGGTTGGCGAATTAAATTTCTTCTTAGGCCTACAAGTCAAACAATTACGTGATGGCATCTTCATTTCCCAGTCCAAGTATGCTAAAGAACTGGTGAAACGATTTGGTCTAATGACTGGGAAACATGTCAAAACCCCCATGAGTACAACCATCAAACTTACTAAAGATGCAAATGGGAAAGGGGTTGACTCTAGCCTATATAGAAGTATGATTGGTAGCCTGTTGTACCTTACTGCAAGTAGGCCATACATAGCATTTAGCGTGGGAGCATGTGCTCGATATCAAGCGGATCCCAAAGAATCTCATCTAACTGCTGTAAAAAGAATCATTAAGTACATTGCCGATACAACTGAATATGGTCTGTGGTATCCTCATGACTCCTCATCCTCCATTGCTGGATACTCAGATGCTGATTGGGCAGGAAACTTAGATGATAGAAAACCCACAAGTGGCGGCTGTTTTTATGTTGGAAATTGTCTAGTAGCTTGGCATAGTAAAAAGCAAAATTCGATATCTCTCTCCACTGCTGAGGCTGAATACATAGCTGCCGGAAGCTGCTGTTCTCAACTCTTGTGGATGAAGCAGATGCTTATGGACTATGGCATTACACAAGGAATAATGAGCTTGTATTGTGATAACACGAGTGCCATACACATTTCTAAAAATCCGGTCCAGCACTCTCGCACCAAACACATTGATATTCGACACCATTTCATTAGAGAATTGGTTGAAGAAGGAATAATTGAGCTCGAATATATTCAGACTGAAAAACAACTTGCAGACATCTTAACTAAACCTCTTGATGTGTTAAAATTTGAAAATTTAAGGAAATCTATTGGTGTTTGCTGTTTGGATTAACTTGTGTTTTTGCCCAGGGTCTACGGCTAAGCCGTACACCACTTTACGGCTAAGCCGTACGCGTTTACGGCTGAGCCGTAAAACACTCTACGGCTAAGCCGTACGTACCCTCGTTCTGCGCGCCGAGATCTTTTTAATCCGTCTGTTCCTCTTCTTTTTCACGCTGCTCGCCCGACTGTTCTCCTTCTGCCCTCGCTTCCTCTCTCGGCTTCCCTCCTCCTCCGGCCTTCCTCCTTCTTCCTTCTCCGGCGTACCTCTTCTCCGGCCCTCCTTCTCCGGCGTGCGTCTTCCTCCTTCGGCCTTCCTCCTCCCGTGTCCTCATCTTCCTTTCTTTCTCTGTCTTCCTCGTCTCCACGGCCTCACCGCCCAAATCCGCGGCCAAGTCCTCGGTCTCCACGCCCGAATCCTCGGTCTCCACGGCCTCCACGCCCGGCTCCGGCGTTCTCCTCTCTGTTTGATCTCTGTCGTGTTCTCCTTTCTTTTCTTTTCCCTCACTGTTTCATTCATTTCCTGTGCTCTGTGTGCGTTTTCCACCTGTTGGTGGTGTGTGGCCTTCTCTCTGTGTCTCACTATGCCTCCGCGCTCCAAGAATGCATACCCTCCCGGTAAGAGGCCTCGTGCCTCCGGTAGCTCCTCCCGGGCTCGACAGCCCTCTCCACCCTCTCCCCGGGTCTTAGTTCCACGGGAACCCACTAGTGATCGGTCTTTCTTTACGAGACCCATCACCGTCGAGCGGGATGTTAACATCCTAGCTGTTGAGGCCTACGGAGTACACACACTTCTCACTCATGTTGGGTGGGAAAACATTCTGAAGTGGGGTGGTCCTGGCTTCCCCTCCATTGTGCGTACCATGTATGCATCTATCTCCCATGCATCGATAGACACCATGTCCTTTGACATTGGGTTCAGTGATGGCACGAACACCATCACCCCTGCCATCATCTCCTCTCTGTTATGTGTGCCTCTCTCTGATTCTCCTTCGGTCATCTCGGATTCTCTATCCGAAGAGGAGAGACACACTGCCACTTTCGCCCTATGTGGCGCCTCCATACCATGGAAGGCCAAGGGGTTTCTTCCTGCCGTCTCATTGCTTCCTCATAATCGGATCCTCCATGCCATCTTCACCTATAACATCTACCCTCGGAGGGGGAACTTCTCTGACCTCACCCCGTTCATGGTGAATGTCCTCTATTCCGTCCACATGGGGGTCAGAGTATGTCTTCCATCGCTCATCTGTGCCACCATTATTCGTTTTTGGCAGTGCCCAGGCAGAGGCACCAATGCATGTGTCTTTGGGTATCTCATGACTCGCCTCGCCTCTCACTGTGGGGTCACTTTACCTACCGATGAGGCTTCTGAGTCTCACCCCACCTTTGGAACCGTTAACATCCAGAACATGCGCTTCTCCAAACAGCAGGCAGCTGCTCCCCGCCTTCCTGACTCCGGCGACGAAGACGATTCACCCGTTGCGTCTCCTTCTGCAGCACCCTCTGCCACTTCCCCGGTTCTGGTTCCTCCCCCGGCTTCTTCCTCTTCTTCGTTTGAAGCTCATTTGGCCGCCCTCGAACAGAGGCAAACTAAGATGGAGAAGCTCTTGAAGAAATCATTTCAGTACTTGTCTAAGATCTCCAAGAGCTGCCGGCGCGACGATGTGGCGATTCCTTCCCCTTCTCCTCCTTCGGATTGATGACTGTTCTTGTTGTTTTGTTTGTATTTTGAGAAATGGTTGTACCTCACCTGTTAGTCTTAATTGTTATCTCATGTATGCTTATGGGTGATGTATTGTTTTGCTATGGTTGTACTTCATTTCTACATCTAATATAGCCATTGTTTCTCTTTGTGTGCATTTCTGTTCTCAATTATGCTTTATCTCTTTGTCAATCTTGTGCCAAAAAGGGGGAGAATTGTATGCATGTGTTTAGGGGGAGCTTTCTAACCTCCCACCTTTCTAGTAGATTGTGTTTGCAGCCTTTTTGCAGGTTAAGCATCGTCAAAGGGGGAGTTTCAAAGTGTTGTGTATGTAGATGTGGGTGCTTAAGGTGTATTCACTGATGTAATACTTTGTGTATCTCAATTGCTGAGTTTAAATGTTGTATCTTCTTCACATTATGTAATTTTGTCACGAAATTGACAAAGGGGGAGATTATTAGTGTCATTGTAAGAATGTGTTGTCAATTACGTGACCAAAGTGTAGTTCGATTCTAGAACGATGTAGTTCACCTCGGAAGTTCATTGAAGATCAAGTCAAGTTCAAAGAAGTTCAAGCTAGTTCAAGACCATTCAAGGAAAACCTATCAATGAAGACTAAGCAAAGAAGTTCAACATCAAAGAAGATCATCTGTGAGTGCCAAGGGATAAGGTATCTGTGATCCCTAAGTGTCCTTGAAAACAAACTAGGAAATTAGGGTTTTCAAACACCCTGTTTTGTTCTACGGCTTGGACCACGGCTCACTTTCCAGAGAGTGTATTTTGGAGCTTTTTGTTCTACGGCTGACCCTACGGCTACACCGAAAAAATGTTACGGCTAAGCCGTAGTGTGTTTCACGGCTAAGCCGTAAAATCTACGGGTCACAATCCAAAGAGTGTACTTGGCCATATTATGCTTACGGTTGACCTTACGGCCAAGCCGAAAGGCCTTCACGGCTAAGCCGTAAGGTTATTCACGGCTAAGCCGTAAAGATTACGGGCCACTCTCCAGAGAGCTGTTTCTGGGAAATTTGAGCTTACGGCTGACCCACGGCTGGGCCGAAAGGTGCTCACGGCTAAGCCGTATAAGAATTTACGGCTAAGCCGTAGGCCTAACCGTAAGAAGGAATTTGTGTTGAATCTGGTCAAACTAGCCGTTGGATGTTGTCAGAACTTACGGCTAAGCCGTAGACCATTCTGTTCTAAGCCGTAGAACTATCCGTTGGAGCTCATCTGTATTTAAAGAGGACCTCTTCCTTGCTCCAACTACTGAATTTATTGCTGAGAAAATCACTAGTATAGCTGAGCCTTTGCACCTCCATTAAAATCATCTTCAAAGCTCCCACAACCACCTACTCTCCAACATCAAAGAGTGCCATTATTGTTACAAGTGGAGTAGTTGGTGACTTAGGAAAGGCTTCTTCAAATCTGAGAAAAGACCTTAGCCTTCCAAAACCTCTTGGAACCTCTTCCCTTGGCTGAGCTCACATCTGAAGATCTTCATCTCCAAGGAGCAAGAACAAGAGGCCAAAGCTTGGAGGTAGTCTTCAAGCATCAAGAGCACCACTCAAAACCAAGGTATTCAATTCCTTGTATAGGTGTTCTTTAATATTTCAATTCATATTGCTGTATTTGGTGGAAGACAAACCACCGCATCAAAAATTGTTGTAATTGGTGGACTAGATCAAGGATCAACCACCTGATCAAAAAACTCTAATTGGTGGAAGACAAACTGTAACACTCCGATCCCCTTTGAGCCGGATTAGTGGCTCATTAGTGTGTGTTTTGTTTTGTTTATTTCTTTTGGACTTATTTTGGGCCTTGGATAGGTAGTTGAGCAACCTTTGACCTGAGATAGGTAGTTCTAAGCCCTTTTTCGTAATTTTGCTTTGGCTTTGCTCATCTCATCTTTGCATCATCTTGGTGTCAGCACGCGTATTTCGTTGAGCTCGACAAATTCCGTAACTGTGTCAGAACCATTTGGAGTCAATTGGGGAAGATGGACCTTCGTGTGACTTGAACTGTAATTAGTCTTAACTCTCAGGACTTTGACTTAACTTTCAAAACCCATATATAAGTGAGTCATCTTACAGATGTCTCTCTCTTGCTCATTTCATTTGATCGACTGCATGCAAGGAGAATTCAGAAGCCACGTTGTCTCTCTCTCTCTCTCTCTCTCTCTCTCTCTCCTTCGATTGGGTTTGCTAATCTCTGTTTGGTTGGACTGTTTGGTTGGAATTTCTCCTCTCTCTCTGTCCTTGCCTTAGGTAAGTGGGTTCTTTCCCAACTCTTTGTATTCCCTCTCCAATTACATCTCCCATTCTCTGTTGCTATGTCTTCATCTCATGCATGTGTGATTGCTTTGATTTGTTTTGATTTTAGTTGCTTGGAGCTTGATTTCAGAGGATTTGTCAGATTTGAGGCAAGTATAAGTACAGGTTTTGATAACACATATGGGTGTTGTTTGATTGCTTGGATTCATTCTCATTCTCTGTATAGAAATGTGTTACAGCCATTTTCTAAGCTATGAGAATCAGTTGAGCTTGTTTTATTCAGTTTCTGTACAAAAATTTCGTTTCTGAAATCTTCCCGAATTCGCGTCTGTATTGTACGGCTAAGCCGTAACCCTGTACGGCTTAGATTCCAGAGAGTGACAAATTCGAGTTTGTTCTACGGCTAGGCTACGGCTAAGCCGCAATTTGTCCTACGGCTGAGCCGTAAGCTAGCCGTGAACCAAACCGTATCTAAGCCGTGGATTTAATCTCTGATCAGTCGAAACTTTTCTGATATCAGTGTTCTTACGGTGAGGCTACGGCTAAGCCGTGATGGTTTACGGCTAAGCCGTGGACTCCACCGTAGCTCAGCCGTGAGATGTATCAGATCAGAGGTGGAAAAGATGACAGTTTAGCCGTGTTCTGAAGGGAACCACGGCTAAGCCGTAGTGCATATTGCGGCTACGCCGTAGGATGCCACGGCTAAGCCGTAGGTCACCCATGACTAAACCGTAAGACCTGTTAAATATCAGTTAAACTTAGGCTAATGGTGTGACCTTGTAGGGCTCAAATACAGGTTAACCATACCCGTACACCGGCCCGATGGACTCTTTGGATCGCATGAATAATCTGTTAGGCTGTGACTTGTTCATGTGAGCGTTGATCACTGTTAAGCACCTCCCCATGGGTGTTGGTTTAAGGGACTTCGATGCACATAAGGATTATATTGCAACACTAGGATGGCAACGGTGCATCGAATAACTTAAAACTACATCAACATGCACGGTTAGTGACAGTGATGCAACTAGATTAGACTTGGCTTGTAATGAACCTTGATTCCGTATTAATCTGAGATGCATTTCATATTGTTTATAGTTTTGCCCTCTGCTCTGTTAATCTATGTATGCATTTCCTCAGTCATTTTTGCTTTCGTCCTGTATGTCTGTTTATTCTTCGATCTACACTATGCTCTGATCTATGCTATGCTTTGACTTCATCTATGCTCTGTCTTTGGCTTTGTATATCTCTGATTTTTGGGTATTCCCTGGTGGCTCTGCCCAGAGGTTAATACGTGAGGATAAGATCCGGTCCTTGTCATCGGTGAGTCCAAAGCGGATAATCTCCTTTCTTTAGCTTTGATTTGATTGGTATTAGTCTGGCTCTACTCAGCCTCAGCCCTAGGATACCCGACGGGGTTACCTCTGGCGTAGATCTCTGTATCTCTGTTTTAACTGCAGTGTTGCTTTGTCTTGGGACCCCGGAACCCAGGAAACCGAGACCCGTTGTACCTTTGGCCTGGACAGCGGTGTTCTCCTCTGCTCTGCTCTGCTCTGCTCTCTTTTGGAGAGAACATGGTTAACGTAGTAGCCAACTAGTTCAGTATTCTATGTTTTGATTCCATTATCATGTTTTACTTCTATGCACGATTTGCTTAGTTTCCTAATATGGAACTCTGTATTTAATCTTCTGTCATTATTATATCCTCTTTGATACTATGCGTGTTTCACCCCTGTTACTTATATTTGCTGGATCGTTGTATTCATTCGTGTTGTCTGTGGTGTTGCAGGCACAGATACCTTGCCCAGCTCCCCGGCGGTCGAGGAGGCTGCAGGGGCGAGTGTAGAGGCACCCTCCGGTCTGGCAGAGTGGGCCTGATCACTTCTGCCAAGTGCGTGCATGCATACCAGTGGCTTTTATTTTGCGTTTTGGTTTTTTGAGAGCTTGTATTTGGACTTTGGACTTTGGACTTGTATTCTGTATATTTTGTGTATATTGATTTTGGTGTGTATTCGGTTTTATCTCAGTGTATTTGTCTTTGTCTTTTCCGTTTCGTATTTGCTTTGGCTTCCGCTATTTTATTTTCCTTTGTTGCTTGCTATGATATGTACAGCTTCCGCGTACGCTTAGTTCGCACGTGTTAGATCCCTTGTGTGCGTGCATCTGGACTGGGTTTGGGTGCACGTGCACGGGAGTACGTGTGTCACCGGTTTAGCTTTTCGCTAACCCCCTAATTCTGGGCTCGGGTCGTGACATACGTATTGTATGGTATCAGAGCATGCTAGTTATAAGCATGTAGGCATCTAAGATCGTGGTGAGATAACGATATCAACTATTTGACTCGAGGTCTCATATGTTGATTTGGGGTTTGACTAACTCAGGGCATGTTATATTTGTGTGTTGTGTTTCTTTTCCTTTTACAGGATGGCATCAGGATCAGGATCTAGGGATGAGAATCAACAGGGCCATAACGGTGATAGTGGATCGGTACCCCCACATATCAGCAGTGAGGAGCGCTTGATGATGATGATGCAGTCTATGCAGTCATTACAGGCGCAGATGGCATCTATGGTAGATAGGCAGAGTCAGGCTGCTGCAGTAGCATCACCTCATGTAGATCAGCAGGTGATTTTCCAGCCTAAGGAATCAGATCCTAATGCGCTTTTCGACAAGTTCCGTAAGCGAGGGGCGACTGAGTTCCATGGGATAGAGGATGCATTGCAGGCTGAGCAATGGTTGGAGCAGACTGAAGAGCTATTTGATACGATTGTGTGCAGCAACAAGCAGAAGGTAGTTCTCACAGCCTCTATGCTTCGGAGTGTAGCTAAGACATGGTGGAGGAGTGTTAAGACCTCATTTCAGACTATGCCCAGTGCCACAGTTTGGGAGACCTTCAAGCAGCAATTCCGTCGTAAGTTCATGCCTCTCCATATTCAGCGAGCCAAGGAAGTGGAATTCTTCAACCTTCAGCAGAGACAGATGTCAGTTGCAGATTATGTACACAGGTTTACAGAGTTGTCTCATTTCGCAGAGGATATGGTGAACACGGAGCATAAGAAGGTGACTCGCTTCGTCAACGGCCTAAATCCGAGACACAAACGCCACGTGGTTGCTTGTATGTGGCCGGCTACCTTGGATGACGCTATTGACAGGGCTTATGATGCAGAGGCCATCTTTGAGGAGGAGCGAACAGAGGCTAAGAGGGCAGCAGGTTTCAGTGGCAGAAGTCAGTTCCAGAAGAAGTTCAAGGGTAAACAGGGCAGTTCGAGCAGTCCTCAGATAGTTTGCAGTCACTGTGGGAAGGATCACCCCACCGACAGATGTTGGAGGAAGAGTGGGGCTTGTTTCGGGTGTGGCTCTACGGACCACAGGCGGGCCCAATGCCCGAAGTTTCAGTCCTCTCCACAGACGAGACAGACAGGACCTACAGCACAGGGCAGATCTCAGCCAGCTCGCCCAGGCCAGAAGCCGAACCGCCAGACAGCCCGAGCCTATGCTGCTACGCATGAGGGCGCGGAGGAGGCCACGGTAGTGGAAGGTAAAATTTTAATTTCCGATGCAGAAGCTTTAGCTTTATTTGACTCCGGGTCTACGCGTTCGTACGTAGCACCCTATTTTGCTGTGCAGCTTCGACAGCGACCCACACCACTTCCATACTTGTTGCTAGTATCCACTCCGGTTGGTAAGCGGGTGGAGTGCAGTGTGTTTTACCCTCAGTGTGATGTGCGGATAGCTGGTCATCAGCTCCCAGTAGACCTCGTGTTGCTCACGACACTGGATTTTGATGTGATTCTTGGTATGGACTGGCTTGCGAGATATCATGCGTGTATCAATTGCTACAGCAAGGCTATTTATTTTGATTTAGGCAGCGGATTCCGATTTGAGGGCAGCCAGACGAAGTGCCCCAGGCGTGTGATATCTGCTTGTAAGGCAGACAGGATGCTTCGTAGGGGATGTGAAGGATTTCTTGCATTCATTTCAGAGAAGAAAGATCAGCGACAGCTCAGTGAGATTCCAGTAGTCAGCGAGTTCCCGGATGTCTTTCCGGAGGATGTGCCAGGGTTACCACCAGCTCGAGAGATAGAGTTTGCGATTGATTTGATGCCAGGTACAGCACCCATCAGTAGAGCTCCATATCGTATGGCACCTGCAGAGTTGTTGGAATTAAAGAAACAGTTGCAGGATTTGTTGGATAAAGGGTTCATACGCCCAAGTGTTTCACCTTGGGGAGCTCCTGTATTGTTTGTCAAGAAGAAGGATGGCAGTTTCCGGATGTGCATTGACTACAGGCAGTTGAACAAAGTGACTATCAAGAACAAATACCCATTGCCTAGGATTGATGAGTTGTTCGATCAACTTCAGGGTGCAGCTTACTTCTCTAAGATTGACTTGAGGTCAGGATATCACCAGCTCAGGGTGAAGGATGAGGATGTTCCTAAGACAGCTTTCAGGACTCGGTATGGACACTACGAGTTCCTTGTCATGCCGTTTGGTTTGACGAACGCACCCGCAGCTTTTATGGCGTTGATGAACAGGGTGTTTACTTCCTTCTTGGACCAGTTCGTTGTGGTTTTTATAGATGACATATTGGTCTATTCGAAGACTGCTGAGGAACATACAGACCATCTGAGGAAGGCATTGCAGCTGCTTCGAGATCACAAGTTGTATGCAAAGTTGGCTAAATGTGATTTCTGGCTAGAGCAAGTTGCATTTTTGGGACATGTGATTTCTAGAGATGGATTGATGGTGGATCCAGCTAAGATTGAGGCAGTAGTCCATTGGCCCCGTCCTAGATCAGTGACAGAGATTCGGAGTTTTCTGGGTTTGGCAGGATATTACCGCAGGTTTGTGCAGGATTTCTCGAAGATTTCAGCCCCGCTGACTCAGTTGACTCGGAAGAAGGTCCCGTATGAGTGGACAGAGAAATGTGAGCGTAGTTTTCAGTTGCTGAAGGAAAAGCTCACTACGGCGCCAGTGTTGACTCTCCCGAATGGTAGTGAGGGATTCATGATTTACTCAGATGCCTCTAGAGTTGGACTAGGCTGTGTACTGATGCAGAATCAGAAGGTGATTGCCTATGGATCCAGACAGCTGAAGGAGCATGAGAAGAACTATGCCACACATGACTTGGAGTTAGCAGCCATTGTATTTGCATTGAAGTTGTGGCGACATTACCTGTACGGTGTGAAGTTTGAGGTCCATTCCAATCATCACAGTTTGCAGTACCTGTTTGATCAGCATGACTTGAATATGAGGCAGCGAAGGTGGTTGGAGTTCATCAAAGATTACGACTTTCCGATCAAGTACCACCCAGGCAAAGGCAATGTAGTTGCAGATGCACTTAGCAGGAGGACAGACAGTCTTCAGGTGTTGGCAGGATTTTATATGCTTGTGCGTGATCAGCCTGTTGAGGTTCAGATGGTAGGTGGATTGGTGACATTAGCTACTACCATCGTGTTTCAGCCTGAGGTGATTCAGCAGATCAAGGATCGCCAGTTTGAGGACCCCCTCCTGGTGAAGTTCAGAGATCGAATTGCAGATCGACCGGATTTTAGCTTGGTAGATGGAGTTTTATACTTTCGGAATAGACTGTGTGTTCCCGCTGTGGACGAGCTGAAAGATAAGTTGATGACAGATGCGCACGATGCCCGATATGCGATGCATCCCGGTAGTACGAAGATGTACCAGAACTTGAAAGATAGATTTTGGTGGAACAATATGAAGCGGGAGATCGCAGGGTTCGTAGCTCGATGTTTGACCTGTCAGAGGGTAAAAGCTGATCATCAGCGACCTCCAGGATCATTGCATCCATTGCACACTCCGCAGTGGAAGTGGGAGCACATTACTATGGATTTTGTTTCCGGTTTTCCGCCGACCAGTAGAAAGAATAATGCGATCTGGGTCATAGTGGACAGATTGACCAAGTCAGCGCATTTCCTTCCGTTCAAAAAAGGGATGACATTCACAGAGATGGCCAGGAAGTTTGTTGACGAGATAGTCAGATTGCATGGCACCCCAGTATCGATTGTGTCAGATCGAGACAGTCGTTTTGTATCTTCATTCTGGAGAGCATTTCAGGAAGCTATGGGTACGAAGCTGAGTTTTAGTACGGCATACCACCCCCAGACCGATGGACAGTCGGAGCGTACCATTCAGACGTTGGAGGATATGCTCAGAGCTAGTGTGCTGAACTTTGAGAAGGAATGGGATACGCATCTAGCATTGTGTGAGTTTGCTTACAACAACAGCTTCCATGAGAGTATTGGTATGGCACCTTATGAGGCTCTATACGGACGTAAGTGCAGGACTCCAGTGTGCTGGGAGGAAGTTGGAACTAGAAGTTTCCATGGTCCGACGATCATTGCTGAGACGACAGAGAAAGTGCAGAAAGTGATAGAGAATCTGAAGATTGCTCGGTCCAGGCAGAAGAGCTATGCTGATACTCGGAGGAGACCTTTGGCATTCCAAGTCGGAGATTGGGTGTTCCTTAAAGTTTCTCCGATGAAGGGCACAGTTCGATTTGGTCAGAAGGGCAAGTTAGCTCCGAGATATGTAGGACCGTTCGAAGTCAAGAGCCGAGTTGGAGATTTAGCCTATCGGTTGACACTTCCAGTTGAGTTCTCCGGTGTTCACGATGTGTTCCATGTGTCGATGCTCCGTAAGTATGTGCCAGATCCGAGCCATGTGATTCGCTATGATGACATTCAGATTCAGCCTAATGCGACTTACGTTGAGCGTCCGCTTCGCATCGTTGGGACACGAGAGCAGATTCTCCGTACCAGGACTATCAGATGGGTTAAAGTGTTGTGGGAGCATCACGGTCCGGATGAGGCTACTTGGGAGCTAGAGGAGCAGCTAGCGCGCCAGTACCCCCAGCTCTTTGCGCAGGTAGGTAGTCATTCCGAGGACGGAATGATTCCTAGTGGGGGAGGATGTAACACTCCGATCCCCTTTGAGCCGGATTAGTGGCTCATTAGTGTGTGTTTTGTTTTGTTTATTTCTTTTGGACTTATTTTGGGCCTTGGATAGGTAGTTGAGCAACCTTTGACCTGAGATAGGTAGTTCTAAGCCCTTTTTCGTAATTTTGCTTTGGCTTTGCTCATCTCATCTTTGCATCATCTTGGTGTCAGCACGCGTATTTCGTTGAGCTCGACAAATTCCGTAACTGTGTCAGAACCATTTGGAGTCAATTGGGGAAGATGGACCTTCGTGTGACTTGAACTGTAATTAGTCTTAACTCTCAGGACTTTGACTTAACTTTCAAAACCCATATATAAGTGAGTCATCTTACAGATGTCTCTCTCTTGCTCATTTCATTTGATCGACTGCATGCAAGGAGAATTCAGAAGCCACGTTGTCTCTCTCTCTCTCTCTCTCTCTCTCTCTCCTTCGATTGGGTTTGCTAATCTCTGTTTGGTTGGACTGTTTGGTTGGAATTTCTCCTCTCTCTCTGTCCTTGCCTTAGGTAAGTGGGTTCTTTCCCAACTCTTTGTATTCCCTCTCCAATTACATCTCCCATTCTCTGTTGCTATGTCTTCATCTCATGCATGTGTGATTGCTTTGATTTGTTTTGATTTTAGTTGCTTGGAGCTTGATTTCAGAGGATTTGTCAGATTTGAGGCAAGTATAAGTACAGGTTTTGATAACACATATGGGTGTTGTTTGATTGCTTGGATTCATTCTCATTCTCTGTATAGAAATGTGTTACAGCCATTTTCTAAGCTATGAGAATCAGTTGAGCTTGTTTTATTCAGTTTCTGTACAAAAATTTCGTTTCTGAAATCTTCCCGAATTCGCGTCTGTATTGTACGGCTAAGCCGTAACCCTGTACGGCTTAGATTCCAGAGAGTGACAAATTCGAGTTTGTTCTACGGCTAGGCTACGGCTAAGCCGCAATTTGTCCTACGGCTGAGCCGTAAGCTAGCCGTGAACCAAACCGTATCTAAGCCGTGGATTTAATCTCTGATCAGTCGAAACTTTTCTGATATCAGTGTTCTTACGGTGAGGCTACGGCTAAGCCGTGATGGTTTACGGCTAAGCCGTGGACTCCACCGTAGCTCAGCCGTGAGATGTATCAGATCAGAGGTGGAAAAGATGACAGTTTAGCCGTGTTCTGAAGGGAACCACGGCTAAGCCGTAGTGCATATTGCGGCTACGCCGTAGGATGCCACGGCTAAGCCGTAGGTCACCCATGACTAAACCGTAAGACCTGTTAAATATCAGTTAAACTTAGGCTAATGGTGTGACCTTGTAGGGCTCAAATACAGGTTAACCATACCCGTACACCGGCCCGATGGACTCTTTGGATCGCATGAATAATCTGTTAGGCTGTGACTTGTTCATGTGAGCGTTGATCACTGTTAAGCACCTCCCCATGGGTGTTGGTTTAAGGGACTTCGATGCACATAAGGATTATATTGCAACACTAGGATGGCAACGGTGCATCGAATAACTTAAAACTACATCAACATGCACGGTTAGTGACAGTGATGCAACTAGATTAGACTTGGCTTGTAATGAACCTTAATTCCGTATTAATCTGAGATGCATTTCATATTGTTTATAGTTTTGCCCTCTGCTCTGTTAATCTATGTATGCATTTCCTCAGTCATTTTTGCTTTCGTCCTGTATGTCTGTTTATTCTTCGATCTACACTATGCTCTGATCTATGCTATGCTTTGACTTCATCTATGCTCTGTCTTTGGCTTTGTATATCTCTGATTTTTGGGTATTCCCTGGTGGCTCTGCCCAGAGGTTAATACGTGAGGATAAGATCCGGTCCTTGTCATCGGTGAGTCCAAAGCGGATAATCTCCTTTCTTTAGCTTTGATTTGATTGGTATTAGTCTGGCTCTACTCAGTCTCAGCCCTAGGATACCCGACGGGGTTACCTCTGGCGTAGATCTCTGTATCTCTGTTTTAACTGCAGTGTTGCTTTGTCTTGGGACCCCGGAACCCAGGAAACCGAGACCCGTTGTACCTTTGGCCTGGACAGCGGTGTTCTCCTCTGCTCTGCTCTGCTCTGCTCTCTTTTGGAGAGAACATGGTTAACGTAGTAGCCAACTAGTTCAGTATTCTATGTTTTGATTCCATTATCATGTTTTACTTCTATGCACGATTTGCTTAGTTTCCTAATATGGAACTCTGTATTTAATCTTCTGTCATTATTATATCCTCTTTGATACTATGCGTGTTTCACCCCTGTTACTTATATTTGCTGGATCGTTGTATTCATTCGTGTTGTCTGTGGTGTTGCAGGCACAGATACCTTGCCCAGCTCCCCGGCGGTCGAGGAGGCTGCAGGGGCGAGTGTAGAGGCACCCTCCGGTCTGGCAGAGTGGGCCTGATCACTTCTGCCAAGTGCGTGCATGCATACCAGTGGCTTTTATTTTGCGTTTTGGTTTTTTGAGAGCTTGTATTTGGACTTTGGACTTTGGACTTGTATTCTGTATATTTTGTGTATATTGATTTTGGTGTGTATTCGGTTTTATCTCAGTGTATTTGTCTTTGTCTTTTCCGTTTCGTATTTGCTTTGGCTTCCGCTATTTTATTTTCCTTTGTTGCTTGCTATGATATGTACAGCTTCCGCGTACGCTTAGTTCGCACGTGTTAGATCCCTTGTGTGCGTGCATCTGGACTGGGTTTGGGTGCACGTGCACGGGAGTACGTGTGTCACCGGTTTAGCTTTTCGCTAACCCCCGAATTCTGGGCTCGGGTCGTGACACAAACCACCGCATCAAAAATTGTTGCAAGAGGTGTATGTTATGTGAGTACCTCTTATTTAGTGGAACCAAGAGAGATTGCTCTTGAGAGTGGATGTAGGTCTAGGACCGAACCACTATAAATCATTGTGTTTATTGTTTGTTGTGTGTGGATGTTGCCTTGCTTTCTTGTCACTTGAGTTGATGATCTTTTATATGCTACATCTCTGTTGCTCTAGTTACATTTCTAGACACTCATAACTCTGATTATCTCTCTCAATTTTAATAATTTTTTAGATTGTTCTTTAATAACATCTAAGTTTTGAAAAGAAATTTTTAATAGTCCTATTCACCCCCCCTCTAGGACTTGGTGAGATCTAGTTATTGCACTTTCACATATAAGGGGTTTTTTCAGGTTTAATCCTCTTTTTTGTATAATTTTACTAAACATAATAAATCGTAGATTAGAGGGATGTGGACAATTAGATTTGCCCATCCATGCAATTGGAAGGAGGGGGTCTAGCATTATGGAGAGTCAGGAGGAGAGCTCTACATGCCATTGCTTGGAGGAGAAAACTCTTCATCTATAGATTTTACTCTAATAAAAGATGATCTAGTAACAAGATCAAGAATTTAATTAATAATATAATTAAGGGATTTTTAATGTCACGTTACCCTAAGATATGACATTCGCCCACCAACTATTTGAAGTTTAACGAATTCCTATAGAGCTATTCATGCATCCTCTTTCCGTGCATAGATTGTATGTATAGTTTTCTGGGAAAATACCAATAATTAATACAAGTATTATGTATTCTTACCCCTGACTTAGAGTGACACCCCAATTTAATGTGGATGGTGCGGCAAGAAGAAAATCAGGACATACAGGTATATGTGGCATCTTAAGGAACTTCAAGAGAGGGGTTTTGTTTATGTTTTCAAAGCATATAGGCAAAAATGATTCTAATGAAGTGTAAGAATTAACTATCTTAGAAATTCTAAGGATTTATGGCTCAAATAATTTTCATAACATAGTTGTGGAAAGTGATTCTTTTACTGCTATTTTTTGGATGTCTTATTTGCAGAAGGGTCCATGAAATTTCAATTTTTTTTCAATGAAATCAAGACTTTGTCCTCATATTTAAATGTTTATTTTATTATGTGTATCGGTTGACAAATGGCATTATGGAAACTTTGGCTAAGTTGGCTTTGTTTGCTCCTTGTAACTTGTTTTTATGTGGGTAATTAGCTCCAATACCTTTGCACGCTTTATTTTTCTCTGTTTTCTATGGTTGTACATTTTTTAAGTTTTTAATATAATCTACCATTACCGATAAAACAAAAAAAAAAAAGGACTTCTATTTGAATTAAATTAAAAAACACCTTGCAATGGGATAGCATTAATTATGAGAGATTCAATTGTCATTGAATGGGCAAAGTCTAGCCCCTGGGCCAACTTATATGTCTTTATTTTAACACCAAGGGACCGTTTAGCCAACCTAGGACCACAATTTATTTTTTAGCGGTTGCTTGTTCCAATTGCAGTACTGCACTACACTAGACTGTGGGTGATTTACTTGTCTCCTCTTAAATCAGGGATTAGTCCCTTAAAAACAAAAAAAATCCTTTTCTGAATGGGCATGGGTAGATTTAAAGGAGTGAACACATGAAAGGTGTCCTCACGCATAAGGATCAATAAAAAGATCCACCGCCTCTTATCATTCTTGCTCTTATATAGGACTTTAATGTTCAGTGTTCTTTAAATTATATATTTATTTGGGATTGAAGTGATAATTGATAAATATTTTTGAGTGAAATTTGTCCTAATGTCAAAAATCATATTAGGAAAATAAGAAGGTCAAATGCCCTGTATTTGCTCTATCAAAAATAAAATAAATGCCCTAGATATGCTCAAAGGTAGGCTGAAGTGGGGCCAACCTAGCTGGCCTGCATCTGCTTTAACTCATTCGGGGAGCTCAATTCTGAATTCTCCATCTAAAATGGGCTAGATATTTGTTTGTTTGAATTGCATCTCCGCGTTCCCAACAGCTATAAATGGATGGTTAGCATAAGAGCTTGGGTACGGATGACTCAGACATCACATGGATGGGTCCCACTGCTCACAAGCTGCATCAATAATAATGTAAGGAATCTGAGATTAACGATTGAGTACGCTTTTACTTACAATTCTGAATTCTCCATCTAAAATGGGCTAGATATTTGTCTGTTCGAATTGCCTCTCCGCGTTCCCAACAGCAGTAAACGGATGGTTGGAATAAAACGTTGGGTACGGACGACTCAGACATCATGATGGGCCCCACTGCTCACAAGCTGCGTCAATAATAATGTAAGGAATCTGAGATTAACGATTGAGTACGCTTTTACTTACCATTCTGAATTCTCTATCTAAAATGGGCTAGATATTGGTCTGTTTGAATTGCCTCTCGGCGTTCCCAACGGCTATAAATGGATGGTTGGATTAAGAGCCTAGGTACGGATGACTCAGACATCAGTTGGATGGCCCCACTGCTCACAAGAGTATCAGTGGAGAAAGCAAATTCCTCCGTAAGTGCACATGCATGCTGAGACAGAAGCGCAGAGACGCCTGTCTTCAAGAAGAACTCGTTAGTAAAAATAATGTAAGGTAGGAATCTGATATTAATGATGGAGCACGCTTTTACTTTCAGAACTAATCAGGTTTTTTTCGCACAGAGACACCATCATCTATTAGTTTCTACCCCCGTGAGACCAAAGTAGAAATATATTTCTAGAACTTCTATGTAAATTTTTTATATATCCCAAAAAGCTTCATTGACTTGAAGGATATTGCATAAAACTGACTTGTTAAAAATAGAATTGGAAATCTTTTTATTTATATTTTAGTGATTATTTTCAATCATTTAATTAATTTTTGTGATATTGAAGAAAATGGACTAATATAGCGTCTGTAAGTGTGTTATTGAAATTGAAAGCTAAGATCCTACATAAAAAAGCTCATACAATAATTGCTTGGGCTATTGTTGGGCCAACCTATTGAACATTGAGTAGCTCAAAACAATGACCTTTGAATTTTATATGGGATATCTTTCAATTTTGCTTGGTAAAAACAGGGGCTTGCCAAAGATTGATCGTTCTATGTATCGTGCTTTACGAAAAATTTATGGACACAGGATTCGATTGCTAACCCGTTCTTCTGTCTCTTATCGGGGTTAATGACACTTGGAAAAAAATCTATCACATGGCCCACCATGTCTTACCAGATATCACATCACATTGACAAATAGCATCCGGCCTGTCCCGTGTGAACGCTGCATTGAAAACGCGTAGGAATTTCAACGCGCCTGCGCATATGCTTGGAAATGGGGCCACTGGCATCTTCCTCCCTCTGGCGAAAAAGCACACATGTCCCCGTCAATTAAGGTAGGTTTCACGACACTCCAAATCAAGATCCCTGGAAGCCATAGAATTGAAGGAGGTGCTGTTACGCAGATATCTAATATAAATTTATGCTATCAGACATTTAATTATTTTTAGCCATTAAGTAATTCATATTTGTTTATCAGTCAACTTTGACCCGGTCATGAATGTTTTAAGATGCATTTGAATATGTGGTATAGTGAGGTAATATCTTAAATAATAAAATTAAAATATTAAGAAATTTAATCATGGTGGAATATTTATGTGCATACATTTTTCACCATTTTATTGAGGGATACTTCTTTTTTAAAATCTAATAAGGTAAAAAAGGAAAAATGATATGTGATAGTTTTGTATTTTTACATATTTAATACCTTTCAAAAAAGGAGTGTTTCTTATCATTTTGATGAGAGATGTATGCATTTAAATATTATCCTTAATCATGATGTGAGAACCTTTTAGTTTTTGTGGTTTGACAAGAATTTTTTATAACAAATTTCTAGACTACTATATCAAAATTAATTTCTTTTGTACTTTTATCTTTTTAATATTTTTATTATGATTTCATAGCAGTTCAAAACTATAGCAACGGAGATTCAGATTCTGAATAAGATTTCTATACCAGTATTTCGCAGCACTTTCACAACAACTAATTTTGATGAGCTCAATCACATCTCTGTTTGAGTATTATTTGTTGATTTGACTCATATGGTGCTTTTTTGTGTGAGAACTGGGAAGAATAAGTAATCATCAAGCTTTCTTTAAAAACTTATAATAATTCACGTTCACCCTCTTCGTTTGGCGAAGGCTTGATCAGCTTACCTCCAACTTCATTTATTCTAAAGACATGGATTATCCTGCTTTGTATATATGGGTGAAATTAGTCTGTGCCCATGTCCTTTGTGGAACAAAATAACTTTACTGTAAAAAACAGATGACTATTTTATTATTTAATGGCTTAAGAATTTTGCTTTTCTACTTTTTTTTTAATAAAAAAGGGAGAACTTTTGATATATCTTGTGAATAATCCACACTCTTCCTACCAAAATAAGCAAGAGAGGACCACGGTGTACCCTTCGATTGCTTTTCTAATAAGCAAGGGATGTTCATACAGTAGCTGAGAATTATTAATTATGTGTTTTTGAATCGCTGGTTTAGTGCAGAATTAGCAGATTTATTTGGGAGGTCTGTAAAACTTTCCAGGTTGCTGTTTGTATCCACTCACTAAAAATTCCAAGTGCTAAGGAGGAAGACTACTCGGAGCGTCTGCCGTGTGCATGACATGGAAATTGTGTTAATGAAATAAGAGAACTCCAACATAGGCAATGAAGAGTTTTAAGATGGATGTCATCCCCTCAAGTGACATGTCCTTGCATTTTATTTTTATAGGATTGCGTGTCACTATTCGATTGAGCACATTTTTAATAATGCGATTAAAAAATTTAATTAGTAATTTATATCATTTTATTAATAATGATATTAATCGTGTGCTTAATTTGAAGATGGTTTACACTTCTGTTGAAGTGAAATTTGAGAACATATCATATCAGTTGAAGCAGTAATATTCTCCAAATATTTGAAATATCATTATTGGGGAGTTTTCAATTTCTATTAACGTGTAATAATTATAATAGATCCAACAAGGGATATCCAAAGATGGAAGATAATATTGACACAAAAGTTGAAAGATTGATTCACACGAATCTCTGGTAATACCCGACAAGCCCTAGAAAGCTTCTGATTTCCGCTATATTCTTCGGACTCTGCCCATTTACAACAGCCTCTACTTTCGCTTAATCCTCTGTCAAACCATTTCGTGATATGATGTGACTTAGAAAAGCTACCTGCTCAAACCAGAAATCATATTTCTCTAATTGTGCCTATAACTTGTATTATTTCAAAAGCTATAGTGACTTCCTCAGATGATCCTCCTTTGCTGAATTAGAGTTTACTAAGATATCATCTATAAACACTAGGATGAACTGAACCAAGAAAGGAGTAAAGACTTGTTCATTAAAGCTATAAACATTGCAGGTGCATTTGTTAATCTAAAAGGCATCACGAGGAACTCATAATGTCCATATCTAGTCCTAAAGGTTGTCTTTGGCAAATCTTCTTCTGTGCTCCTAGGTGGTGGTAACCAAATCTCAAGTCTATTTTCAAAAAATATGCAGTACCCTAGAGTTGATCAAACAACTCATCGATACGCAGTAATGGATACTTGTTCTTAATTGTAACTTTGTTCAGTTGCCTGTAATCAATACAGATCCTGAAAGTGCAATCCTTTTTGTTCACAAACAACACCGGGGCTCCCCATGGTGAAACGCTTGGGCATATGAAACCCTTATCTATCATATCCTGCAATTGCCTTTTCAATTCTTTCAACTTTACAGGAGCTATCCTATAAGGGGCTTTACTGATATGGGCTGTACCCAGTGCAAGCTCTATAGAGAAATCTGCTTCTCTAGCTGGGAGTAATCCTGGAACTTCACTCGGAAACACATCCGAGTACTCGCACACCACAGGGATTTCTTCCAGCTTTTTCGGTTGCTTTACTTCACAGACGAATGCAATGAAGCATTTGCAACCTTTGGTACAACCTTTGCGTACCACTTTATCTGCCTTGAATGCGGAAATGCTGCAATCTTAATACTCCTTCTTTATGCTTTCAAGCCAAAACCCTTTATCAAGGTCAAAGGTAACTATCCTGTTATAGCAATTCACACAAGCACAATACTTAACAAAGCCAATCAACTCTGAGCATTACATAGAAGTTTAGCATTGACAGCAGAACCAAATCGACTGGCAATTAGCAACCTTCGATCTGAACATCCCACTGATGGTAGAACTTATCACATTGCATGGATTTACCCAGTAGAGTAGACACCACCAAAACATATGGCAGCTGCTGAGGCTGCTCCTATAGCTAAACAACAAAGTGAGGAGCTATGAATGACCTCGTAGACCCCGTGTCAAACAACACTTGACCCTTTTTATTAGAAATAGAGATAATAACTTCCACCATGCTGCCTTTATTTTTTGCATTCTTATGCGTGGCGGCATAGGCTTTGGCACTTTGATGAGGTATTTGCTGCTTCTGATCTTGAGATTTCTGCTGCTACTTTCCAGAAGAGGCGACTGACAATTGATGCTGCTGATAATACCTAGTTTTCGGACACTGAGATATTTGATGTTCCATGGAGCCATAGCTAAGATAGGTTCCAGTATTCTTCCAACACACCTTAGCCCGATAAGCCTTTCCACAAGTAGTACATTTTACCAATGGCTTCCCAAAACTACCCTAGCCTTCTTTTGGGGCTGATTCTTGCTAAAGAAGGTGGCACTCCTCTTGGGATCCATAGCTCTCTTGTCTCGAGCAATGGACTGTGTAGAATAAGCTTGATCAACCACATCATCGAAGTCGGTCTACTACAAGTTGTAACATACTCCTTATATGCTGGATTCAATCCCAAAACAAACCTCCCAGCCTTCCTAACATTAGTATTAACCATATCCTCTACATAGTTAGATAATTGTAGGAACTTGTGAGCATAAGCAGCCACTAACATTTGCTGCTGCTGCAGTGCCAAAAACTTCACGTCTTTTTCCCTTTTAACATGGTTAAGGATAAACTTCCTCTTAAACTGGGTCTTGAATGTCTCCTAGACTGTTGCTCTAGTCATATTCTTATAAGAATCTCTGACACTCTTTCACCACGTCTTTGTTATGCCTTGGAACATGGAGGCAATAAGCAAAGTCTTCTGCTTTTAGTGGAGATGACTATGTCGAAGATCTCATCGATGTGATCTAGCCACTCTTCAGATTGTAAGGCATATTCTTTACCACTAAACTCAGTAGCTCAACATTTTTTAAACTTCTCAAACAGCGAGTTAGGATCATTTTCTTTAGGCTGAACTACAACATGTTGATCTACATGAGGTTGAACCAATGGTTGCCCTTGTCTCTCAACAAGTGTAGTTACTTGTGCTTGGAGTGTCCATATAGTCTGCATCTATGCTTGCATAGACTGAGATTGAACTTGTAGCACTTGCATAACTACTATAAATCGATCCTCGTTGCTCGGAGGTAGTCATGCAGATCCACTTGTCTCAGTTATAGGATTCTCCATGGTGTGATCGCTGGTGGTTCCATATCTCGTCGCCATTTATCCTGTAAAACAAGGTAAACCCTACATTATGATCCACATAGCTACTTCCCCCAATACATCAATATACATATATGACAAAATGTCATATAATTAATGTACGTATTAATACTAACGCATCCTCACCACGTTCCTATCTCTCTAAATCTTTTAAAAGGGTTTCCGTGGCTTTTCATGTCTCTGATACCGTACTATACATATGTCATTGTCCGGGCACGAGAATCCATAGATTCGGATAACTCTTGATGCATGACATGCATACTCCCGTGAAACTCCCATTTGTACCTAGGTTTAGATGGAATTCCACAAGGGATATTCACATTTCAACACATGTGAGGTGCTTAACCGGACATCTGTCGGAGTATTTTACACGTGAAAGCCTGTCAATTTCACCTATAAATCTCAAGCTCTCAATAAGCATTTTATTAGTATCAATCATCATATAAACAGTCCACACTCAGACATCATTATACAAAAAGAGATGTATAGATTATAACTATCTGAAACCCATACATCATGCAATAGTGTCCTGTGTGCAATCTAAATGCAAGAGTGGGCATCCATCCAGGTCTAAACAAAATGATATCAACATTATCGACAGGAATAACGGATATCCAAGTCTAAATCAACTACACATATAACAGTTTATATGAAACTACACAAAAAGATCAAATCCCCAAAAAACCCAATAAATGATCCCTAAATGTGTATGTGTATTGCTTTCCGGTTAGTGTCAGTCAGAATGCCTCTGTTGTGCACTTATCAAGACCTAAAGAAACCTCTTAGGTCTCTTCCTCAGTCTCCTTGGCCTTGGCGAGACCGATATAAGGGTTTGAGCCTATAAATACCAAATAGATAGTTGTGAATAAGACTATTCAGCAAAGCATAAATATGATTAAAGCAATATAAGCTCTGTCTAGTAGAGTAAAAGACGGGATAAATATAAAAGATCAATAAAAGTCTACTAGGCAGATTAACCATTAAATAAACATGCTTTATGAATCAATAAAAACGTAATCAATTTGGCTACTACATATGGCTTATCCTCTCACCAGGGATCCTTAATCGTTAGGCACTCAATGCCCGTGCCCGGTTACACATGATACCTTAGCTTTTAGAGTGCGGAATTCCAAATACCTACTACAGTGGTAACACATCATACTATCCAAATTCGACCCCTTCGAGTAAGATTTAGTTAAGTTCAATCATTTTTAATTCAATCTTATTCAATCGTTCTTACTTAATTAGCTACAGATTTAATAGCAACTAAACAATTAAGAAGTCAATCAATTCAATATGATTTCAAGCAATGATTCAGTAACAATTAGGATAATCGATCCATATAGCGTCATTGTAAACAATGATTCAATAAAAATTAAGAGATCATTAATCAAATTAACAATATGCAATGTAATTTGATTTAGGGAATCAAGGAGTTTATTATCCAATCTTAAACTAATCACTCAAAGCCTTTAACCATCCATTTCGATGTAGTTTTAGGTTATTTGATACATTACTATCTTTGTTTCGTGTTACTTTATATATAAATGTTTATCAAAGTCTCTTAAACTAACGCCCATGGTTAAGTGTTCGACATAGAAGTGATGATACATGAATAATCCTAGCCACGATTATGCATGCATATTTATTTACGATTTGACACATTATCAAGGTTGGGTTTCCCAAACTAAGGACATAACAGGTCTTTTAGTGTTCTAAGTCCTAACAATCTATTTCATAACATAAATAACTTCAGCATTAATTATGAAGTGTTTTGGGATTCTTTGGGTAATAGTATAATCCCTAAGTTAAATTAGAAGTAGCCCAAAACAGACCCTTCAAAGTTGATAGAGTCCACTCGAGTGCGTATGTGGTCATGCAAGCACCCAAAGTTTTTGTTTTCAAAAAATTTTGATTGATGAATTTTCGTCAGTTTTTCTACACTACTGCTTGAGCAAACGCTCAGTGACGCTCTAGCGCTTGCTCCAAAATTCCAAGTTGGACTTTCTGAATCACATTCTTCCTCACTTCAGCACCTGCATGGAACCTCTAGTTCTTTCCCTCATTTAACATTCATTCATACAACTATATCATCACCCCAACCTCTTTAATCCATTTCATACCATTCCATCTTCTCACACATATAAATAACATGAAAGAAGCTAAAATGTCAATCAAGCTAGAAATAAATTACAGAATCATGAAGTACCAACATACATTCATCTTTAATATACTTATACTTGCCTCAATTCACAAGCTTACTAAAAAATTCCCTCCCTATGGCTCAACTTAGAAGAAATTTCCCAATTCTTTAAACCCTAATATGAATTCATGCCATGAAATGAAGGAGTAAAAGCATGCAGGCTAAATGAGTCTTCTTTACTCATAAATCATCAAATTTCTGCAAGAAGGTGAGGATATTACCGGACTGACTTTTGAAGAAGGGTATTGAATTCCTATGTTTCCAAGGTCTAAGAAGAAGGAGAAGATGATGAAAATGAGTTTGGAGCCTCAATCCTCTTGTGCAACAGTCATCACCATGGATCTCAAGTAGAATTGGAGAAGAAAAGAAGGAAAATGAGCTCCCAACAACATTTTGTGAAGTAGAATTGAATGAACTAATGTTGGGTTGTTTTTATATTAGAATTTTCAGTTATTTATAAGAAAGTTCAACTTCCGTAAGGTATTTTTAGTTTGAATCATTTAAGGGTCAACTTAACTCAAATGAGGTCAAATGAATTCAGGTTCAACGCGAAAGTTGACGAGGACGACAAGATGAACACAATGGTTTTAATATGATGCATATTTGACGCAAAATCATAAAATCCAAAATTGTGAAAAAGGGCTTCATATATCTAATCGAGGTTAAACCCAACCCAAAATACCTAGTCGTGATCCAAAATCAACTCAATAGACTCAAACGAAATTGAATAATCTTAATCTAAATTCAAACTAGACTAATCATAACTATTTATCTCAATATTAGATTTATTATCTACTAATCACACTCAATTGTCTAGTAATCTTAATAAGCTTGGTGCGGAGTGTTACAGGTTTAGTTTTGGAGAATTTGCCAAGTATTAAAGCTTTTTTTTTTTTTTACAAACCAAGAGAGAGGGCAGAGGGATTGAACACCAAGCAATTTTGTTTTGTATTGTTTTGTTTTTGTTTTTGTTTCTATTTTTGTTTTTAGCTTTCTAAGTGTGTCTTTGATCAATAATCAATTGATTGATGTGGCCATTGATTGTAATGAAATGGATGATTATCTCCCTCTCTATTCAATAGAATCTTTTCAACTTTCATTTTGCTTGCTATTCTTTTCTTTATAGGTGAATTATAACATTTGAAGTTTAAGTTTAGTAAAGAACTATCAGCACTTTGAGCTTCACTCGAGGAACATTCTATTTTTTTTTTAGCTTTTCTTGCTATATCCTTGTAGTGTTTACTAGTAAACTTAGTAGTATATACTTATTGTTATGTGATCATAGTTTTCCAATTTGGATGAATCTTGGTCAAGTTGACTTAACCAATCTTTAAGATTAGAGCTGAGTATTTATCACAACTAGAACATGTAAGTCTCAGCTTGAGTCACTTTTGTGGAGCAAGCCGAGTCACATGGCTCACTGAATTTTTTTTAAGTAGTAAAATCATATTTTGAAATTTATCATGGGATATTTTTCTTTAGTTGTCCCTTATGCCCTTTTAATTTTATTTTATCATAGGAACAATTGCAAGAAAAGGCCTGATGATTCTTCTCTTTGCAGGTGTGGAATTTTGTTGTCTGATAAATGATAGCATTATTTGCAACTACTCATTGGAGTGGGTAATCCAACTTCGTTAACAATTTTCTCTTTACCAGGGTTTGATCCTTAGGACTTTCCTTACTTGAGAAGGTGGCTCTCCCTGCATGAGTGGGGTAGGGATGTAAATGAGTCCCTGAACTTTTGATTACTCAGAGGTTCCGACCTGTTAATAACCAAATTAGGGTCTTTAATTAGGTCCCAATAAGTAAACGGGTCCAGGTCTAGATCCTTTTTTGGACTTGTGACCTAATTGGATTCGACTCCAGTTCCATCTTGGTTTCATCCCATGAACCAGAGACCCGACATATTACCTCAATTATAGATAATTCCTCCTAAAAGTTAGTTTTTTTTTCTCGAATGATTCTCTATCTAGACCCAGATTCAGACCAATCCCATATACGAAACTAGTTTTGGTTTAGTTCCATCTTCTCATTAACGGTTCCGGCTCTGGTACCAAGAACTGGTTTTTATTTGGTTCTGGTTTCATCTTCTCATTAACGGTTTCAGTATTGGGTCCATGGACCTAGATCGGAATCAACCCATCCCATTTACATCACTAAGCAGGCATTTTCTCCCCTTGGTTAGGGTGTTTCATTTGTCCCATTCCCCTTGGTCTCTCATTGAAAAATCCTCCACCATGTTGTTTGAACTCATAGTTGTGCTTTATGAGTGGTTTTCTTTGGCCTTGTTTGATCTATGGCTGCTATAGTTGTATTGTGTGGATCTTTGTTGTGATCTTTGTTTTGTTATTATTCACTTGTTTCTAACTTGTGACAATGGATGTGATTCTTGTGACTTGAATATCTTTAAGTGAGGCCCATGATTTATGCATGTATAGTGCTTAATGAGATGACGTATATGTGGAAAACTCATTTGCTATGAAATCCTACCATTAGTCAGTGATTTGGTATTTTGATGATCAGCATGCATATTGGTCTTTAAGTTAGCTTTCAAAACCAACAAAAAGCTCTTCTTTTGTATAGAGGGTTTTCCCACCTTGTTTTGAGAGAAGTTAATGTAACAATCCGCTCTGCATCATCGAGGTATTGTCTGCTTTGGACTTCCCAAGAGGTCACCCATCCTGAAATTGCTTTGACTCGAGCATGCGTAACTTTACAATTTTTTTTTATGAAAGTCCTCATGGTTTTGTCCCTAAAAGGAGCCTTGATAGTTTAGAACAGATTATTACTTATATTCTTTCATTCAGATGTACTTTTGAGACTGTGTCGTTACAATTAATATATTCCGACCCACCTTTCATGAGGAAAAAAAGCCCTTAACATTTATGGGAGTGTGTATGTACATTTCTGTATGTTCTCATATGGAGCAAATATGGAAACAGCTCTTTCAAATTTGAGGGTTATACGTAATGCAGAAATTCAGGTAGCTACTCGGCTAATAAATGGAGCACGTTCGGATTGACCTTTTATGTATCACTCATAGTGCTCAATTTAACTTGAACCAACCCAAACTGATGCGTTGATTATCCTTATGCTAACTTCCCCAATTTGTTCAGTTCATTTATCTTTAAAATTTTCATAGCTATGCAAGTTCTTGCATTAAGTGCAAACTGTTACCTCAATGGCTATATGGCATGTTGCGGTATGCCCACTATCATGTGAAATACAAGATGCAATTGTTGATTGATTAGCTATCAAAAAAGGGCCACTTTATAGAAAATCCTCTTATACTTGGTTGTTCCATCCGAGGCAATGGTCGTGAACAATTTTACAGTCTAGAATATAAATGCTTAAGAGAGGCAGATAATGTCCATTTTTGGTAGATTGCTTATCAAACACCCTCTTGTATTTTGTGGACCATGGGCTTAACAAAATGTAATGTATTTTTAAACTGACGAATTCTGCTAATCTCCGTCAGTTTCTTTGTCATAGGCATCTTACACTCTGTGAAATCTTTTGTTCTATTTTGGGTCCCAACCCATGCCCTGTTTTCTAAGGAGCTGGACCTTTTGTTTTGCATCTTTGTGATGCTTGTGTTCATTTTGTGGGTCTTTAGTGCTATGTATTAATGTAAAATCTTTCCAAGTAAGGAAAAAAAAAACAACAAAAATATGGCGAGGAACACCCATTACTCCCACTTGCCAACTTATGCAGGTCTGCTTTTCTTTTTTTTTTAAAGCAATTTAATTGTTCTCTCAGATTCCACCTTTTCAGACAAACAATTATAGAATTCGTATGGCAAGACTCCAAACCTTTGTCCTTTCCAAGTCAACAATAAATAGGTAGCCATTGTCTTAGTAAGTGAAAAAAAATAAATAACTATCCAACATTTTTCCACGATCACGATTCTCAAATATAATATTTGTGACAATTCATGGCAGTACTTGACAAAGCAGATCATTTTCTAGATAATCTTCATGTTTTTAGTAATTAAGAAAAACTTGCTTCTATAGAAAGTAGAGTAGAAAAATATGACAATTAAGAAAATGAAAAGTAAAAGGAAAATGAAGAAGGACAATTACATAATATTTTAACAAGGTGGTTGTTGGTAATAAGTGACAATTGTTTGTGTAACTCTTAAGGGCCCGTTTGTTAATTTAACTGGTAGAGTGAAGTAAAGTGAATGATAATTTTAAAAGATAAAAAATAAGAGGGGTTAAATTAATCCAATGATTAGATTTTGTTTTTTAGTGAAAAGAGCATATAACTTTTTGACTTTTTGTGTTAAAAGTAAATATTTTTTGTTTGTTAGTAGGATGAAAAGGTAATTAAGGAGAAAGGCATTGTATGCATTCTCATATAATAGATACAAACACATTTCACTGTGAAAAGTGCCTAAAATGAGAGAAGATAAAACATATAAAATTTTTAGTTTCCGTGCAAGAGAAACTAAGGGTTTTTTTTTTGTGAAGTCTGCCTTTAAGGTGATTGTTTTGTAAAATTCTCAACTATATAATATCACAGACATTGTTGCTAAAAAATTTAATTATGCAGCTTTCTCTGTCAAGGGCTCCGGTGGATGAGGAGAAAAAAGTGGTGATTGAAGGAAGCACGAATGCATAAATGAAGAGAGATGATGCCGGGGAGCCGGTGAGCATGGACGAGAGGGTTTTCTTTTTGCATATATTATATATGGTTCTTTGCACTCATATATTTAGAGATATCTTTTTACATCTCCACCGAGTATGTGATATGGACTTGACACAAGGGTGTTGACACAAGGGTGGTGACCACGGACGAGATGGTTTTCTTTTTGTATATATTATTTATGGCTCCTTGCACCCATAGAGAGATCTTTCTCCATCTAGATTGGATATATGATACGAACTTGACAGGAAAGTGAGTTGTAGCATACCAATTCAATTATGCATGCAAGACACCAAAATAAGATATAGTTGTTTGACAAGACAAAAGAAAACTTGTTGTCTTTGGTTTTTGTGCATAAAAACAAAATGGGTTTCAACCCTCTTCTTCTCCTTCCCCAAGACACTACGGAAAGATCTTCTAAATATTTGAAGATTTATGCTTCACACTAAAGATTTAAACCGTCCAAATGAATCCTCACAAGTCTCTAATACCAATAATGGAATTGTGAATACATAAAGGAAAAGAGATAATGTTATGGGGTTGGTGATCACCGATCAAACGATAATTTCCTAATATTCACAAATTAAGAGTCACACCTCTTGATTTAGCACGCCTAATTAATGCATAATCATGGAGAGCAGTTTTTCCGATTGAGATGGAGAAAGATCTCTCTATATATGGGTATAAAGAATCATAGATAATATATGCAAAATGAAAATCCTTTGGTCAGTGATCACCAGCCCCATGACATCATTTCTTCTCGTTTATGCAGTCGCACTTCCTTGGGCGACAAATGATGTTGACACTTTTTCCATTAGTTTTTACATCCAATTTTTACATTCAAAATCCACCTATTGATAAATCTACCTTTGTCAATGTGAATGGTTGAAATAAGGCCCACCCGAGTCTCCTACAGTAGTTGTTTTGTTCGTTCCAAGAGCATAATGGGTATGGTCAACTGACTTGGACATCACGACTAATAATCCCCAATAGGCACATTATGGGGAATTGAGATTCAGTAAGGAAATTTTCACCGGTGACTTGGCCGAACCTGAGTGGTCCCGCCATGGTCACCATGGGAATTTTACTAACAGGGTTTGGAGTCTAGACTCATTATGAGGTGAGAATTTGAAACTGATATGTGATGGAAGAAAATTCAAACACACCACACATGGCAATCTCCATGTGACGTAGACTCTCCACTGAGTTTCGTCTTCATGTGCTCGAGATTAAGATTCGTTTCTATGCTGTTTTTGTTAGAACGTACGATTCCATGAAAATGCTTAAAAGGTGCATTTGAGAATGCAAGGTTTTACATTTTTATTTGTATTAGAATAAGTAGAAATTAATTCTATATGCACGCAAGTTAGATGAGCTCGTTAGAAGGATTAATAAAGAGGCGAGGTCAACAGCGGACGTAGGGCATGCGGGGGTGCCCCCTTCTTTAATAGTGGACCCCCAAGGCACATTTCTTGGTTCAAGGGCGTTTAATGAGAGAAACAACAAATGGAAGATATATGACTTGAATTTCTAGGATAATTGCTAAGTATACATTTCCCATCTTACCTTGCTTAAATTTTCATTAAATGGTGGATATCTGATAGTCATTTTCGAATAATCACATTGGAGTTGTGTTGATCAAGTCCTTGGAGATTCCTATTGGTTTTTCACGAAGTCGTGGAAAACCTATATTAGCAATTGTAAATGTATGATGATTTGGGCAAGTGAAAATCATCTTCTGGGTGGATTTTTATACTTGACATCCCACCATATGATTTTCTTAGACTCTTTGGTTTTTAATAGCTCTCAGTGAAATGATTTCAGCCTTAAACCCAACCGTGAGCTATGTATTGTATTTATAGTACAAAGTTAAAGTTTATAAGTTTTAATTTAACATGGTTTCAAATTTACCAAAAAGAAAAAAGAATGACAATATACTGATGGTGGATCTGAAATAGGCCTTATCACATATGCTAGCTGTATTTGTCACATGGTGCAGAAATATTTCTATATCCCTTTTCCTTGGGGACAAAACACAAAACTGTGCAACATTTCTTTTTGGATTACAATAATGATGCTCACAAGTAAATCAATATGAATCTCATATCCTTCAATCACATATATCATGTTTTAGCTTTAAGAAAAAAGTGAATTCCACTTTTTCTGATTAACCACATTGACCACATTTATGTTATATTTCTGCACGAGAATTCTAAAATTCTGACCACCTTAAAGCTTTTAAATGACTTTTTGAATTCCTGAAACTTCAACTGCTTTGCTTTTTAATAGAATTTCTAAATGCTCAAGCACATGGAGCATTAAGAAATTCTACTATGTTGGATAGGAATTCCAGGAATTTTAGTAAAGAAACAGGTTAAGGCACAATATCCCTTAATTTTGACACACGATATCAATTGTGGACTAATCTTGATGTGGAAGAGTGCGATTAGGCCACCATTCACAATCACCCTAGGAAAAAGCCTCAAAGTATTCGGGCTCATATCTTTCCACCAAAATGGAAGGATTTGGTGGTGCTCCTAAGCATGTAATTTTCTTGCTTACAAAGAAATACACAATATGCAGCACAAAATAACCATAAATCAAGCAATTAATCATTATAAAAAGATGTAATTTTTACGTAAAAATGCAACTGGAGAATAAACCACGAATCAAAATAAGACCGATAATCAAGCATTATGAATATTGCATTTACAAGATACTTATAACTTTATCAAGTCTTTGCAACCTAGAGACTGTAAACCTCTGCACAAAATTACTTTACAACAACTTCACACCGTCAATGCACCATATCTATTCTTTGCTTGACTTCTCAGGCAATCTTCCACAAGAGATGTAGAAGACTAAAATATGAAGAACAAAACTTTAGTGGTTTTATTTCCAATGAATGCTCTAGAAAAAAAGGATGATCTCCAATGTGTAATCTTCATGAAATATGTATTTCATGTCTTAAGGTTGAGAAAGAAACCATTTTAAGTAGCCCACAATTCGTGCCTCATAAGAATACTCGTTGTAAAACTCAACTTACTAATCATGGTACAAGTATGAAAGAAATCCTCGTAGGTCAGTAGGTTATTTCCATCAGCGCGCTCGAGTGTACGTGAGAGCCCGATCGAGTGCGATCTTCGCGCATGTTGTTATTTATTGTTCCATAAGTCAGGCTTGAGCGCTTGCATCGGTGTATGAACGCAATCGCTTCTGCCTTTGATGCCTTCACCTAGATGCAAGCACTCTTGAGCGCGTCCTGTTTTTTTTAGTTTTCACTTTAACTCTTCTTACAACGTGAACTACAGTCTATTCAAAAGAATTATAAAATGCAATTCATTGAATTCAGAGTTTTGTTCAACCCATAAATTAGTCTACATACAATAATCCTTTCAAAAACATTGAAAACTGAAAATGGTAGAAAATGAAGCAAAAATATGTAACCTTCATTTTCATTTTTTATAAAAAATGAAATCAATTTGAACGTTGATTTCATTGAAACTACTAAAGGAAATCAATAAAAAAAATGAGGGCAGATGTGAGCAACACGCACTAATTAAAGTATAACTAACTCCATCACTAAAAGCATTTTCTTGCTGTGGGCTACAAATGAAATTACTTTACTTTCTTTGAAATTATGAGTTTCTTTTGCTTATCCTTGATATGCGATTGCCTGTGAAAAATCCAAACAAAGAACGTATTTAATCATTATGTGATTGTTCAAGCGATGACATTATCATTGTCAATGGATTCCATAAAGGCTTTCAGATTATTAGTCATTTACCACACACACTGATTAGAGATGGGAAAATGTAGTAGCTAAAAGAGATGTTAGGATTATTTGGTTGGCTAATTCATGGGTTGGACAAAATTCGGAGTCCATTGAGTTATAATTTTATAATTCTTTTAGAATGAATTGTAGTGTTTGTTGTCGAAAGAGCTAAAGTGAAGACATCGAAAAAAATCAGAAAATTCTTGAATAATTAAACCAGGGATAAAATACTCATCCTCTCGAGTGAGCGGAGGTACCCTAGTCAACTGAGATAAGGATCCGCAGTTGACTGATGCCTAGTAAACTACAAGCCAAAATAAAGTCTCGCTCAAGCGAACCTTGGGCTTGTTCGAGCAGATGAGGGATAGAAATTCAAATTCCTACGCTATTCACTTTCCTTTTTTTGACGAGACTACATGTTTTAGTTTTACATGAACTCAACCCTAAGGCAAGAATTGTGAATTATCCAAATGGTTCTTCTTTCAACCCTAAGTACCAATCTCCTTGTTCTGAGTTCAAAAAAACCTATTAGAAATCATTTTTCTTCTCTAAAGCAGCCATTAGAGAGTTTACTGAAAATCTCAGTTTTTAGAGATTCTTGCTTTTACTTCTGTGGAAGATTTATTCACCTTGCAAATTCAAGATAATGTTGACTTAAGCACGAGGATTGGAGGGAGAGTGAACAGTGTGATCGTCGACAAGTGATAGTACTCTAGTCCTTAGGTTGTAGCAAACTATGAAGAGATTGTGAGTATCTTGTAATTGTTCATTCTTTCGTGCTTGGTTTTCATTGGTCCAGGTGGTAGGACTACTATTTTTTCTTGCGTTGGATTTTCCACATAAAAATCATGTGGCTCTTTTTTGTGTATAGTTGATTGATTTTCAGTTTTTATTATTTTTGTGTTGTCGTTATTTAGACAACAATCTAGAAATCTGATTTGGGACCATTCATTCTAACCTTCACATGGCAGATGGCAAACTTTTGCTCACCATTTTAGCAGAAAATTGGATGCTTATAGTAAAGTTGTTTGTGCAAAACGATGTAATATCGCACATATCATACTCTATGACATTTTAGAGCAATGAGATATCACACATACTAGAACACATTATGATATATTCCCAAACATTCAAATTCAAAAGTGTTGAAAATGAATGAACACTTGTTAAAGGGTCCCTCGTCATGAAGGGTTAGGATGGAAACCATGGTACCACAAAAACACGACCTTCCCAGGATTAAAGATCATGTAGGACCGATTTTTACAAAATCACTCTCCAAAAGAAATCTCACCTTGTAAAATATAACTTAGCCAAATAATGAACACAACTGATAAAACTCCTAGGAATAAAAGAAAAACTCAACACAAACGGAAAATCTCACATTGATAGTCATCCCAGTTAAAATCATACTTTTATAATTAAAGAAACTTAATAAGGGAAAGGGTTTCAGTACTAATCATCCATTGAAAGACACCAAATAGTTTAGATGCCTTTTAATGGGAAGCACTATATAAAGTCCGGGCATTTTTTTAGGAGAAAACACCCCTCACGCCCCTCATTGTTGGGCTCAGTGGAATGCATGACGATCAAGGAAGTCTATTGGATGGAAAAATCCATATGATGCCCACTTATATGCAAAATCTAAGGTATATAAGATCATCCTAATATTTTGATCTATCACCCTAAAATTCAATGGTGTTGATGTATTATTTTATTATGATTTTGATCCCATAGTAAGGAAAAGTTGGATAAGCGTCAAATTTGAACTTATAACCATACATTGGGGGGGTGTGAAAAGACTAAATTGATTCAACATGGGCTCTATGACCAAAAAAAGTGGGGTAAAAAGAGGCATTTTTAAAGTGTGACATTTTGTTTAGAATTTTCTAATTATATTTGATCATAGGTTAAGGGCTCATTAACAAATCCCGTTTACATTTGGTGTGACTGATGCATTTGCATATATATATATATATATATATATATAAGAAGAGGAAAAGAGGATGAAGAAGATAGGGAGAAAATAAGGGATAAAGGTTTTTTTTTTTCTCTTTCATTCTCTTCTTTCTCCTCCCTTCTCCTTCCTTTCTTCTCTCTTCTTCTTTTCTTCTTTACATTTTTTTCGTATGTAGGCTTGAGTGATGCTTCTTTTAGTCCTTCCTTTCTTCCTCATTCTCTCTCCTTCTCTTCCCCCTCTCTTCTTCTTCTCCTTTTTTCTCATATTCTATTCTTCTTTTCATTTCTACATTTTTTTTTCGTATGTAGAGCTGAGTTACACTTCAAAAAAGAAAAAAATAATTAGCACACGATGAGGTCCAATGGAATCATTAGTGCACATAAAAATAATGGGACCAATCGTGATTAGTGTACATCTAAGGGGTTTTTCTAGGTATAATTCTCTTTTTTTGTATAATTTTAATAAACATTATAAATTGTAGATCGGAGGGATGTGGACTAATAGATTTGCCATCAATACAATTGAAAGGAGGGGCTCAAGCATTATGGAGAGTCAGGATGAGAGCTCTACATGCCATCGCTTGGAAGAGAAAATTCTTCATCTATAGATTTTAGTCTAATAAAAGATGATCTAGTAACAAGATCAATAATTTAATTAATAATATAATTAAAGGATTTTATATGTCCAGTTACCCTAAGATATGACATTCACCCACCAACTATTTGAATTTTAACAAATTCCTATAGAGCTATTCATGCATCCCTCTTTCCATGCATAGATTGTATGTATATTTTTGTGGGAAAATACCAATAATTAATACAAGTTTATATATTCTTACTTCTGAGTTAGAGTGATGCCTCAGTTTAATGTGGATGGTGCGGCACTAAGAAAATCAGAACATACAGGTATAGGTGGCATCTTAAGAAACTTCAAGGGAGGGATTTTGTTTATGTTTTCAAAGCATAGAGGCAAAAAAGATTCTAATGAAGCGTAAGTGTTAATTATATTGGAAATTCTAAGGATTTGTGCCTTAAATAATTTTCATAACATAGTAGTGGAAAGTGATACTTTAAATGCGAGTTTTTTAGATATCTTATTTGGAAAAGGGTCCATGAAATTCCAGTTCCTTCTCAATGAAATCAAGCCTTTGTCCTTTTCTTTACATGTTTGATTTTATTATATGTATCGGTTGACGAATGGCATAGCGGATGCTTTGGCTAAGTTGACTTTGTTTGCTCCATGTAACTTGTTTTTGTATGTGTTATTAGCTCTAATATCTTCGCATGGTTTATTTTTCTCTATTTTATGTGGTTGTACATTTCTTAAGTTTTTAATATAATCTAGCATTATCGGTAAAACAAAAAAAATCGTGGACTTTTGTTTGAATTAAATATGAAAACACCTTGCGATGGGATGGCATTAATTATGAGAGATTCAATCATCATTGAATGGGCAAAGTCTAGCCCGTGGGCCAACTTATATGTCTTTATATTAATCTCAAGGGATAGCTTAGCTGGCATAGGACTACAATTTATTTTTTAAAGGTTACTTGTTTTAGTTGCAGTATCACACTACACTAGGCCGTGGGCGATTTACTTGTCTCCTCCTAAACTAAGGGATCAGTCCAGCTCAAATGATGGGCACACTCTCCCTTACAAACATGAAAGGTGTCCTCATGCATAAGGATCTATAAAAAGACCCACCGCCCCTAATCATTCTTGCTCTTATATAGGACTTTAATGTTCAGTGTTCTTTAAATTATATATTTATTTGGGTTTGAAACTTGTTGGGTTTATGTCTTGTGTTTGAGTTTATCGGATTGGTCCATAGGGTTAGTCTTAAACCGAGCTTTGAATTAGCGGTATTTTGGTTTTTGTACCAGGCTTCTTTAAGGGTTAAGAAAGATAAGGTTATATATACATATAATGTAACATGTAACCCTAGATCTAAGCAAAAAGAGTACAGTAAAAGAGTAAAGTTTTTTTTTTTTTTTACAGTGAATGTAGGCATCTCGTAAAACCATGTAAATTTTTTGTGTGTGCATTCTTGAATGCTTGTCTTTTTTTTATGTGTAGCTTTAATTGTTGATCGTAGGTTATATGCTTTTGGATGTGCACAACAAAATTGGTAATTGATAAAGATTTTTGAGTGAAATTTATCCTAATGTCAAAAACCATATTAGCAAAATAAGAAGGTCAAATGCTGGGTATGCTCTATCAAAAAAAACATAGATGCCCTAGATATGCTTAAGGTAGACTGAAGTGGGGCCAACATTGCTGGCCTGCATATGGTTTACCTCGTTCGGGGAGCCCAATTCTGAATTCTCTAGGGCTAGATATTTGTTTGTTTGAATTGCGTCAGCGCGTTCCCAACTTCTATAAACGGATGGTTGGAAAAAGAGCCTGGGTACGGACGACTCAGACATCACATGGATGGGCCCCACTGCTCACAAGCTGCATCAGTAATAATGTAAGGAATCTAAGATTAACGATTGAGTACGCTTTTACTTAAAATTCTGAACTCTCCATCTAAAATGGGCTAGATATTTGTCTGTTCGAATTGCCTCTCCGCGTTTCCAATAGCTATAAACGGATGGTTGGAATAAAAGCCTGGGTACGGACGACTCAGATATCATTTGGGGCCCACTGCTCACAAGCTGGATCAATAATAATGTAAGGAATCTAAGATTAACGATTGAGTACGCATTTACTTACAATTCTGAATTTTCCATCTAAAATGGGCTAGATAATTGTCTGTTTGAATTGCCTCTCCGCTTTCCCAATAGCTATAAATGGATGGTTGGATTATGAGCTTGGGTACGGATGACTCAGACAACAGATGGATGGCCCCACTGCTCACAAGAGCAACAGTGGAGCCAGCATATTTCTCTATGAGTGCACATGCACGCTGACATTCAGACACAGAAGCGCAGAGATGGCTGTCTTTGATAAGAACTTCTTAGTGAAAATAATGTGAGATTAACGATGGAGCACGCTTTTACTGACCTAACTAATCAGGTCTTTTTCACACAGAGACACCATCATCTATTGATTTCTGCCCCCGTGAGACCAAGGTAGAAATATATTTCTAGAACTTCTATGTAAATTTTTTATATATCCCAAAAAGCTTCATTGAATTGAAGGATATTGCATAAAACTGACTTGTTAAAAATAGAATTGGAAATCTTTTTATTTATATTTTAGTGACTGTTTTCAATAATTTAATTAATTTTTGTGATATTGAAGAAAATGAACTAATATAGAGTCTGTAAGTGTGTTATTGAAAATTGAAAGCTAAGATCGTACATAAAAAACCTCATACAAAAATTGCATTAGCTATTGTTGGGCCAACCTATTGAATATTGAGTTGCTCAAACCAACGACCTTTGAATTTTATATAGGATAGCTTTAAATTTTGCTTGATAAAAACTGGGGCTCGCCGCAAGATTGATCGTCCATATTTATCGTGCTTTACGAAAAATTTACGGAAACGGATCCCAAAAAAACATGTCACAAGTCATTGAAATTGATAGGATTCGATTGCTAACCCATACCTCAGGCTCTTATCAGATTTAATGATACTTGGAAAAAAAATCCATCACATGGCCCACCATGTCTCCTCAGACATCACATCACATTGACAAATACCCTAAGGCCTGTCCAAGTGTACGCTTCATTGAAAACGCGTAGGGATTTTAACGCGTCTACGCATATGCCTGGAAATGGGGCCACTAGCATTTCCCTCCCTCTCGAGGACAAAAACATGCATGCCTTCGTCGATTAAGGTCGGTTCCACGACACTCCAAATCAAGATCCATGGAAGCCATAGAATTGAAGGAGCTGCTAAGCAGATATCTGATATAAATTTACTCTATCAGACATTTAATTATTTTTAGCCATAGAATTGAAGGAGCTCCTAAGCAGAAATCTGATATAAATTTATTCTATCAGACATTTAATTATTTTTAGCCATTAAGTAATTCATATTTATTTATCGGTCAACTTTGACAGGGCCATAAATGATTTAAGATGTATTTGAATATGTGATATAGTGAGATAATATCTCAAACAATAAAATTAAAATATTAAGGGATTTAATCATGATGCGAGAATCGTTTAATTTTTGTGGTTTGAAACAAATCTTTATAACAAATTGCTAGACTACTATATCAAAATTATTTTCTTTTGTTCTTTTATCTGTTTAATATTTTTATTAGATGTTCATAGCAGTTCATAACCATAGCAATGGAGATTCAGGTTCTGAATAAGATTTCTAGACCATTATTTCGCAGCACTTTCACAACAACTAATTTTGATGAGGTCAATCACATCTCTGTTTAAGTATTATTTGTTGATTTGACTCATATGGCGCTTTTTGGTCTTTAGTACTGGGAACAATAATTAATCATCAATCTCAATCTTTCTTTAAAATCTTATAATGTTCGTTCCACGAGTATAATAGGTATGGTCCACTGACATGGACATCACAACCGATCAGCGCTAACAGCCACATAAGTAAAACTTCACTGATGACCTAGCCGGACCACTTAGGTTCAGCCATGGTGACCATGGGGTTTTTAATTAGAGGCTTTGAGTCTGGACTCCTTATGAGGTAAGAATTTGAAATTGATAGGTGATGGTAGAAAATTCAAAGACACCGTACATGACAGGCTTCATGTGATGTAGACTCTCCATCAAATTCCATCCAAATGCCGTCAAGATTAAGATTTGTTTTTATGCTGTTTTGGTGAAAAGGTATGATTCCACAAATATGCTTAAAAGGTGCATTTGAGATGCAAGATTTTAATTTTTATTTGTATAAGAATAAGTAGAAATTTATTCTATATGAATTCAAGTTAAATGAGCTTGTTAGAAGGATTAATAAAGAGGCAACGTCAAGGGCGGATGTAAGGCATGCCGGGGTGCCCCCTTCTTTAATAGTGGATCCCCAAGACACATTTTTTAATTCAAGGGCGTTTAATGAGAGAAACAACAGATAAAAGATATATGATTTGAATTTATAAGATAGTAGCTAAGTATACATATCCCATCTTACCTTGGTTTAATTTTCATTAAATGGAGGATATTTGATGGTCATTTTCGTATAATCACATTGGCGTTGTGTTGATCAAATCCTTGGAGATTCCTATCGATTTTTCATGAAGTCGTGGAAAACCTATATTTAGCAATTGTAAATGTATGATGATTTGGGCAAGTGAAAATCATCTTTTGTGAGGATTTTCATACTTGACATCCCACCATATAATTTTCTTGGACTATTTAGTTTTTAATAGCTCTCTATGAAATGATTTCAACCTTAAGCCCAGCCGTGAGGTATGTATTGTATTTATAGTACAAAGTTAAAGTTTATAAGTTTTGATTTAGCATGATTTCAAATTTACCAAAAAGAAAAAAGAATGACAATATACTGATGGTGGATCTGAAATAGGCCTTATTACATATGCTAACCGTATTCGTCACATGGTGCAGAAATATTTCTATATCCCTTTTCCTTGGGGATATAATATAAAACTGTGTAACACTTCTTTTTGGATTACAATTATGACGCTTACATGTAAATCAATATGAATCTCATGTCCTTCAATCACATATCTCAAGTTTTAGCTTTAAGGAAAAAGTGAATTCCACTTTTTCTGATTGATCACATTTATGTCATGTTTTTGCATGAAAATTCTAAAATTCTGACCACCTTTAAGCTCTTAAATGACTTTTGAATTCCTGAAACTTCAACCGCTTTGCTTGTTAATAGAATTTTTAAATGCTTAACTACATGGAGCATTAAGAAATTTTACTCTGGTGGATAGAAATTCCAGAAATTTTAGTAAGGAAACAGGTTAAGGTGCAATATCCCTTAATTTTATTTTGTGGATAGACTCTTATAAAAAAATATTTTGCTACAATCGGGTATAAAAGTTACATTTATTTTAATGTATTTAAGATTTCTAATAAGCCAAACCCCACTGTTTAATCTGCTGAGAATTTGGACCTACTATGTCCCTCGGTCGTTTTTTAGTGGAGTGAAAACGTTGCTTTCGTGCAGCTTTTCAACATTAAAAAAAAAAAGCATCTATGCGCTTTATTTTATTTTATTTGCTCCATGTTAATAAAACACACACATCTATCTACTTGGCTCAGATCTTCGTGTCATTTCCTTTCCTTTGGTTCCTTTCTCCCTGGGCATGGCACCGGAAGCAGTTCTCTTCAGCGTCGTGAACGAGTTGCTTAGAAAGTTGAGTTCACCTATCCAAAATGAACTTGGGTTGTTCTGGGGTGTGGAAAAGGAGAGACGAAAGCTTGAAAGGACCCTCTCATCAATTACAGCCGTTCTTCAAGATGCAGAAGAGCGACAAGTGAAAGAGAAGGCAGTGAGTGACTGGCTTGGAAAGCTTAAAGCTGCTGTCTATGATGCGGAAGATTTATTTGATGAGTTTGTGATTGAAGCTCGGCGAAGGCAGGTTGAGAACCAAGATGGCACGGGAAAAAAGGTACGTAACTTCTTCACGGCTTCCAACCCGCTTGCATTTCGTTTAAAGATGGCACATAAGATGAAAGAGCTGAGGGAACGACTTGATGACATTGACGAAGACAGAAAACGTTACCAATTGAAGGAGGGATATGTACACACCCAGGCTTTTATCTCGAGCACAAGAGAAACTTTTTCCCTTGTGAATGAGTCGGAGGTTTGTGGGAGGGCCACTGAAAAAGAAAAGTTAATCGATTCATTAATCAACTCTGGAAATGAATCTGTCCTTTCTATCATTGCTATAGTCGGTATGGGGGGATTGGGTAAGACCACGCTGGCTCAATTGGTACATAATGATGGAAGTGTGGTGGCTCATTTTAATTTGAGGAGGTGGGTCTATGTCTCTGAGATTTTTTATTTGAAAAAGGTTTTAAAAGAAATTTTAGAATCTCAAACTAATGATAACGCGAGCATAGAGCAATTACAAACTCGTGTTCGAGAAAAACTGGGTGGGAATAGATATTTACTTGTTCTGGATGATGTCTGGAATGATGTCTGGAATGAAGTCCAGGATGAGTTCTTTCGGAACTGGGATAGACTGAAAACATGTCTGACATGTGGCGCTATGGGAAGCAAAATATTAGTAACCACTCGCAATGTTCAAGTTGCGGGAATTATGCGCGCGCTTCAAACACACAACTTGGAGAAATTGTCGCTGGAGGATTCTTGGAGTTTGTTTGAGAAACTGGTAAATCCAGAGCAAAACCTACCACAAAAGCTGTTATCAATTGGAAAGGAAATGGTAGTGAAGTGTGATGGTCTCCCTCTAGCCGTGAAAACTTTGGCAGGTTTGTTGTCTTCCAAAAATGCTGAAAGTGATCAGTGGGAAGCTGTGAAAAATAGTGAATTTTGGAAGAACGGTGGAGGAATCTTACCCGTATTAAGAATTAGCTATGATCATTTGCCATCATCTTTGAAGAAATGCTTTGCATATTGTGCTTCAATTCCCAAAGGAAATAGTTTTAGAAAACATGTACTAATCAAGCTGTGGATAGCCGAAGGCTTCATTAATTCTAATGAAGAACAAGGACTCCTGGAAGAAAATGGCGAATGTTATTTCAGTGAACTGTTGCAGAGGTCATTGTTTCAGGCTTCTAAGGAAACTCATTACCTCTATGAAGGACGAGATGACTTCCCAAAGGAACTCAACGTGATGAAGCGCTACAAGATGCATGATCTCATACATGAACTTCTCAGTTATGTTGTTGGAAATGAATGCTTTACTGTGAAAAATCTTAAGGATGTTGTTCCTGAAGAAACTCTTCATTTTGCATTGCAGAATGATCAATGGGCTAGAGAACCAAAGAACTCGAATGCTTTGAAGAAATGTAAGAAACTACGTTCAATATTTGTTTCAAGACATTTGGTTGACATTAATGTTTGCACAAGTTTGAGATGCCTAAGGGTATTGGATTTAAGCCATTCATATATCTTCTACTTGCCAAATTCAATAGAAAAGTTGAAACATCTCAGGTACCTTGATGTCACACGGACTTTAATTGCAAAACTACCTGAGACCATATGCAACTTACACAGCTTACAGACACTGATGGTCAGCCATAGTCATATCTGGAAGTTGCCAATGGAAATGAAGAGGATGACCAGCCTTAGACATATTGAATTTGAGGGTAGAAGATTGTTGTTGCCGAAAGGGATTGGAGGATTAACTTGTCTCAGGACATTGTCTGGATTTACTATTTGTAAAGAGAGTGAAGCTGGAATAGAAGAGCTGAAAGGTTTAAATCAACTTCAGGGGAATATTTACATTCAGGGACTTGAGAATGTAAGAAATGGTGAATGTGCTGATGAGGCAAAGTTAATGGAAAAGCAACACCTTCGTTCTTTAAAATTAACTTGGTCTTATGTTCAAATAGAAGATTACACAGAAGGAAATGCAGAGGAAGTGATTGACAACCTCAAACCCCACTTAAACCTAGAGAAGCTAGTTGTTGAAAACTACATGGGTATGAGACTTCCAAGGTGGATGGCGACACTTGAAAATCTAGTTGGTATAAAACTGCAGTGTTGCAATAGATGTGAGCACCTGCCGCCTCTTGGGAAGCTATGTCGCCTTAAATCACTTGAGATAGGGCAAATGAGCAGTGTAAAATACATTGTTGAGTTTGATGGGAGCGACGACCACAAAGATTTATTCCCATCACTAAGACACCTTGTCCTCTCTAAATTGCCTAATTTGGAGAGATGGTCATCTCGACAAGAGGATGGTAATGGTGACGATGGAGGAAGAGAAAGAGATGAGCAAGTGACCTTATGTCAGCTTCGTCATCTTAAAATCTACAAATGCCCAAATTTGACTCATCTGCCACAACTTCATTTTCTTTCAGCCCTTGAAAATGTCGAGATGAAAGGAGTAGGTTGTCAAAGGATAGACGTACCCGTATCCAAGTCACTGAAAGTAGTGGAGCTAAAAAATATGCCTAATTTGGAGAGATGGTTAGCACGAGAATTAGATGATGATGAGAAGAACGTGATCCATCCTTCCCTTAAATTGGAAGTTAAAAAGTGCCCTCAGATGATCTGCTTGCCCCGTTTCATTCCTTCACTTGAAGAATTAAAAATATCTGATAGCAATGAAATGCTGCTAGGGTCATTGGCCAACTACACTTCACTTGTCAAGCTCTCCATTAAAAGGTTTCCAGATGTCATGCATTTGCCAGAAGAATTAGGGCCAAACCATGCTAGGCTTGGCACCTTGAAAATTAGGGATTGCCCAAAATTAACGTCTTTATCACATCAGTTGAAAAATCTCCCTGCGCTCGAAGAAGTGACCATTGATGGGTGTCATGAACTGGTGCTATCATTGCCGAAAGTGCAGGAGCAGCAACAGTGTCGTGGGCTTACGTCTTTGAAGAGGTTATGGATAGATAAGTCATGTGCAAATCAAACCTCATTGGCAATCTACTCTGATGGAATTTTGGAATCCTTGTCTTCTGAAGGTTTGCAAAACCTCACCGACCTTTATATTAGTGACTGTCCAAAGCTGTGGTCATCTCCAGAGTGGCTTGGGAATTTCACATCACTTGGGCGACTTTCAATTGGCGGCACCGATAGTTTATTGAGTCTGCCAAATCCATTGGAAAATCTAAAATCTCTCGAGTCTTTGGCAATTTTCAGTTGTCCTAATGTGACGAGTTTTCAGGAGTGGATCGGAAACCTCTTGCTTTTGGAAGAGTTGATTATTTATAACTGCCCAGCTTTAACAACTTTACCAGAGTCCATCGGAAACCTCGAGTCGCTCAATCATTTATGGATTGAAGATTGCCCTAATGTGACCTCCATACCAGAGTCCATCGGAAACCTCAAGTCACTCAATCGTTTACGGATTGCTGATTGCCGTAGAGTGACCTCAATACCAGAGTCCATCGGAAACCTCACGTCACTCACTGGGTTATCTATTATATCTTGCCCTGGTATGAGGTCAATGCCAAAGTCAGTGGGAAACCTCACTTCGCTTGAAAGTTTAGCCATCCCTGGTTGCACAGGAATAACGACTTTACCAAAGGAGCTGCAACGCCTCACAAATCTCAAACAGCTGAACATAGATAGATGCCCTGATTTGCAGAGAGGACTATCCAAGAGCTGGAAGGACTGGATTAAGGCAGCCGACGAGCGAGGCCTCGACATTCTCCCGTCTTTACTTTCATGGGAAGACGTGCATCCAAGTCCAATGCAATCACTGAAGATAGGATGCATTAATTTCATTTGGAAAGTGGTAAGGGGTGCGGTTTATTTGTTTATTTTTATTACAAAAGAAGAAAGACTGCGATAATCATCAGTTCTTTTAACCCACTTGATAGGAAAGAGGCTGATTTGCTTGATTTCCCTTACGAAAACAGAGGGAAAAAAACTAAAAAGGATTGCTCCATTTCTCTATATTAGTTTAGATATTTTTAAATATACTCTAGTTAGCATCTGAGATTAATCAATTAGGATTTTCAGTCGTCAATTCCTTTTCAGTTTGTTACTCGTTATGCAATTATATGATGATGTCTTAAACCAAATCATCCATTTAAAATGTACACAGAATATTTATTTTTACAAGAAATGATAACCAAAAAAAAAAAGGCATAGTCTTGGTGCAAAGGACAATATTGGTCTTGACCAATTATCATGTGGGTATCAGTTTGGTTTTTATGCGCTTCAACTGTCTTTGATCAAATGATCTTTGATTATTCTTCCATTGAAATTTAAGTTCGCTTATTATTCTTTTCTTCATGTGAATTGTGGCGGTTGAAGTTTAATATAAGGTCAACAGGTATTTCAAGCTTCACCCTGAGTGTTGAAATATCTTATAAGAACAAAAATGATATTTTGAATTTCATCGTGGAATGTTTTTCTTGATTGGTCCTTTGTGCTCTTTCAATTTTTATTTTGTTCTGTCATATTTTTTATACCTGGCGTGTCTGAGCCTACTTTACTTCACCCATCAAGATAATGAGCTGAGCCAATGACATGGGTTGAAGTATTGGTCCGAGATCTCATATCAGTTGGGGAAAAATGGATACATACCGACCATATGGCAACATGTATTGGTGTTGGCCCTGCATCAATGCTATTTTGAGTAAGATTTTAAAACCCAAAGAAATCTCTAAAAATCCAAAAAGAGTAGAAAATCTTACATTTTGTATTTTCTAGATATTTTCTACTTCATTTTTTGTGTCCTAAGACTGATATAACATGCTACATGTTGTTTCCAATAGAACATATTTGTGTAAATTTCAATGTGTGCATGTAAATTTTTTTTTTATACTTTTTCAAGCATATTTAGTGATAATTTTCTTATCTATGGTAATCTGTATTGCCTTGTAATTGGGTGTTTTTTAGTGCAAGTGCATATATAATCGTAACCATGCATCACTATTTTATTTTTCTTCTTCTTTTGATTTTGCAAACTAAAAAGGAGTAGGTATCACCATGCATCACTATGTCATTTTTGTAATCATACTTGGCAAGGATGATGGAAAAGGAGGAGGTTTGCATTAATTTTTGCTGTACCGAGGAAGAAACAAATCTCCATCTATTTTTCACCCGTTTTTTTGCAACCAACATGTGGTTGTAGCTTCTTGGAGGCATGATATTAGCTTTAGCCTGCCTTACTTCCCCATCTAAGGTATGGGCTGTTAGAAATGCCTGCCCCTTAACAAGGCTAATGCCTCTTTTAATTGTAGGCGAATGGCTTTCGGGCAATGTTTAGGAGTTGTCAATTATCTTTCCCTTCTTTTTGGTTTATGAGACTTGTAAACTTCTCTGCTTTCAGTCTGTTGCAGGCTTTGGCCCATGTGTTCTTTCTTTTTGTCAATATAACTTGAAAAAAAAAAAAAAGGGGATGGGGGCAATGTAAACTTTTGTCACAACTACCACATGAGGAAATCAAAATTTTATGAGTGTTTGCCCCACGGTGACCATGGGTGAACCACTCACGATCTGCCGTGTCACGATGGGGCTACCTTGCCTTGGATGGGGCATGTTGCCCCTTGGTGACATGGCTGACCATGAGTGGTCCATCCACAAGGGCAAACACTTAGACAATCCAGAATCCACATGAGATCATATAGCTGGCCTAGAATTGGTTGGACAAGGCATTGATGATGATTTGATGATAGTTATTGTGTATACTCATACTGACATGAAGTAGATCTAGGCTTGGTAGATAAAGTACTCACTCACTTTTAAAACTTGTAGGCTTGAGCAATCATTCAACCAATTCTCATGTTTTGAATCTATAAGCTAGCTTATTGGCAAAAAAAAAAAAAAAGAACTAGTTTATTGGCTGGAAAAGATTTATAATTTTCTTGCTGCCTTATCTTAATGTGTAGGAATTAGGAAACTATTGAACACTTTTTTATCTATAAATTAAAACAAATTATCAAGATTACTCGTGATCCAATAAGGATCAATCTAAACTTAATAAAAAGGCAAAAAAATAATAAATAAATAAAATAAATATAGGTGAATGCATCTTTCCAAAAGAGTATGCTTGTGATCTTGTATCAGCCGATAAATTGGCTGGTACATATATGCAATAAATATATAGTGTAGATTTCATGATTTGGCTGGTAAAAGATTTAATATGTAAGGGCCGCTTTGAGGGCCTTTTTTTTTTTTTTTTGGGTAAGAGACTTGTATAGATTGTGCGCCATTTTTTAACTCATGGTTATCAGCGCTACCATGACATGTTAAAGACTCAGTAGAGTAACTATGGTAGCTTGACATAGTTTGAAGAATCCTGTTTATATATATTTATAGCTTTAAATGAAAGATTACTTGACTCTCCAATCGTTGGTTGGTCTCTAATAAGCTAGATTTAAGTTCTTTCTAAATTTAGGAAAATGATTCTCTTTGTAGTTGTAGAAGGGTTTTTTTTTTTTATTTATTCCAACTAGGGGGCCAGGTCCGTGAGAGACTTATACATGCGAGGTAATAGAAACTCACACATGCAAGAGGCAGTCAACACACACATGTGAGACAATGGGACCTCACACATGCAAGGAGGACCAACTCACACATAAGTGGGAATTAATAGGAACTCGCATGTACAATGCGTCTTGCCATTGGTGCAAGACATCTTCTCTTCAAGTGTAGATAGTTGGAGTCTGCTAAAGAATTATAGGGATCTTAGCAATTTCTCATTGGAGTCATTTGAACTTCCTAAGTGGTATTGTTTGAGTTTGTGGTTATGTTTCCTAGGTGGGTTATTTTGACTTTGGTTTAACTACTTTCAACTACTGTGGTGGTATGTATTGTATGGTTCTTGATTGTGATCTATGCTTTATTGTAGTTCGGTTGTTTGAAACTTGTTGAATTTTCTATTTTGACGTTTCATATATCAAAAAATATATATTAAACAAAAATGTAATTCTCATGGCTTGAGGATGCTTGAGTGTGGCCCATGTTTTAGTCAAGGAGACCGCCAACAAGATGAATACAATTGTGGACTAATCATATCTTAAAAATCCCCCATGGGCAACTCTTATTTCTGGTGATCAAATCATAGTCATTGGTCTTTTAGTTAGACTACTCAATTTTAGAATCAAAATCGATCTAGCTTTTCCCTAAACCAAGAAAAAACTCATTCCAAACCAGTAGTAGGAGATTTTAATATGTTCTTATTATTAAGTAGTTAGTACAACGCCTGGGCCTCTTGGGTGTATTGGGTAGCAACTTAAGATGATTTCAAAGTCAACTCATCTTGCACAGTGCGAAAAAGACCCTAAGTTGCATCTTGTACTACAATGTACTTCAACTGCAGAGGGTTCCCCCACCACCCCCACCCCCCCCCCCACCACTCCCCCACCAACCCAAAAAAAAAAAAAAGGAGGGTGTTTAGTGTCTAGGCTTAGGTGTTGTACTCTCACTCTCTTGGTCGTGTCACTAAGGCCTTCACAGCTCCTCACTGGACACTATTACACTCTTCCCAAGCTTCAAAAGCCTTTTTATATGGATAGATGGTCATTATCTGTTACATCACCTGTTTTGTTTGTACATTCTGTGCTTTGTTGAAGGGCTATCTTTGGTTATATTCTTTTGGGTTTGTTTCTCACAAGCATTTTATATTCCTCTTTCTCTAATTCCATTTCCAATCAAGAAAACAAATTCTATAGCGATTGATTTGCTTTTTTTTTTTTTTTGGAATGATAGTTGTATAGCAATTGATTGTAATAAAATGGATGATCTACTAGTGAAGCAACTATGATAGGAAGTACATTGTTATAGACATATAACCGCCGTTCATTTATTTATGGTCCTCTCACTTCCTATTCTATTCATGGTTTTATTCTTGGTCAATTTCATTAGGTTGACATTTATTGCTAAGGTCAATGGACAAATCAAAGTGATTTTCTCTCTTGGTGGGAGGAGAGATTACAAAATTTTTGGTATATAAAATAGATCATCGGATAACTCTCTTGCTTATATGGGATTATTTCTATCCATCATTTACCTCAAAGAAGAATTGATAAAAGACAAGACAGTTTTGAGTCCCTATAAAGATCAATTTTTTGTTGGGTCGAATGCTTAAGATGGTGCACTCAGGTAAATTTATTCATTGAACAATTTTGATTTTTCTTTTGCAGTTTTATTATATTAATTCCAAAGATTGTGGGTGGTAGCAAAACCCCAAAATATTCTAACATGATCATACTCTTCTCCACATTTAATGAATCTTTTTAATTTTTTTTTTGCTTAACATTCTTTTCTTTACGGGTTAATTGTGAAATTTGAAAAAAAAATTTATAAGTTTTTTGAGCCTCACTTTATGAACATTTTTTATTCTCTTGCTAGAATTTTTTTACTAAAAGACGAAAAATTAATTCATAAGAGGACTGTTCTCTTGGTTTTTTAGTTTTGATTTTTATAGTATCGACTTTGTGCGATCTTATATGATCATAGTTTTCCAATTTGATGATTCGTGCCCAAGTTGACTTCATTTATCAAGATGATGAGAGCACAATTGGAACATGTCAAGACTAGCCGAGTCATTTTAGTGAAACAAACTGAGTGGCTTGACGAAGTCGCAAGAATTCCATTTTGTCTATATGCTTATATTTTAAGTATAAAATAAAGAATACTTTATTCCCCATTCTTTGCCTTTGTCTATAGTTGGCAAGCTATAAGTTTGGGTTCTTTCTAAAATTTAATAGCACTGATGATTCTTCTTTTTACAGGTGTAGATTGTTGGATTCTGATAAAGAATTGTAGGGTGCTATGGGTAATTTCAATTTCCTTCATGGTGTTCTCTTCACCTCATGGTGTTCTCTTCGCCAACATTCCATCCTTGGGTTCTTTCTTTGTGTGAGCAAGTGTCTCTTCTGGGAGAAGTAGTCTTTATATCCCTTGATTAGCATCCCATCCCACCTTGGGTGGGTGCCGAAGTTATTAAAAAAAAAAAAAAAAACTCTATGGTGTCTGCTTGAACTTATGGTTGTGTTTTCTAGTGGTTTTCTTTGGCTTTGGTTGAACTATGACTGTTGTATTTTACTGTGTGGTTCTTGGTTGTAATCTGTGTGTCCTTATTCTAAAAGGGAAAAAAAAAAAACCCTCCATGGTGTGGTTGAACTTATATATTTTCTGACTAGTTTTTTTTGGCTTTGGTTGAGCTATGATTGTTGTGGTTTTAACATGTGGGTCTTGGTTGTGATCTTTATTTTGTTCTCATTGTCTTGTTTGAAACTTGTAGAATTTTCTATTTTTACCTTTCATATTTGAAGAAATTATATTAACCAATGATGTAATCCTCATGACTTGAGTATCTTCAAGTGAGGCCCATGATGTAGTCATGGAGAGTGCTAATTAGATAAGATATTTGTGAAACATTCACATAGTATGAAATCCTGCTTTGGGACCCCTTAGCAATGTGCTGGTATTCTAATGATCCGATCATTCTAATTGGTCTTCAAGTTAGCTTTCAAAAAAGAAGCTCTTCTTTTGCACAGATGGTTTTTCCCTGCCCTGTTTTGAGAGAAATTGATCTATTCTTACTTTCCAGAAAAAAAAAGCCTTCCCACATTTTTGGAAGTGGTGTCTGTTATACATTCTTAAATGTTCTCATGTCGAGCACATACCTAATTCAAATGTGGGGTTGCATTCAATAAAGAAATGCAGCTAGGTACGTGATGGCTTTAATTTTTTTCAATTATTTCATAACACCTTGTTATAAAACAGCTTGTGATAATGATGAGATAATTCTTTTTTTCTTATTGTTGTTGATGTTGTTTTTGCTGAGTTGCATAATTGCATAGAAAAGAATAGAGGAGACACAGTTAGCTACTTGATTTTGTTCTTGATGTTGATGATGAAGAAAAGTATCATCATGTTCGGTCTCTCAATGTTGTTGATATTGCGCTGTCTCCCGTATGAGGCTGCTGTTGATATTGCTGCGGATGTTGTTGACTTACACTTGTAGATTTGATCATGTTTCCATCGTGATAACTGCATTGTATCATCTACAACTCTACTTACCGAATGATATGTCAATGAGTGACACTAAACATGGTTTTTCCTTTTAATTTTGTCATTTTAAAATCATATCCGAATAGACATGGCTCGTCAGCAAACCTCATTAGTTAGAAATCTAGACCTGTTGACCTAGGGGCATTTGGGTGTGCACAGAATACTTCCAACATTGAGCCTGAGTAAGTAAAGCCAGGTTTTAATTTGACAGACATTGGGTTTGGACATGTGGGGCCATGCTTGAATCATGATCTTGTAGAAAATTGGATGGCTAAGATTTTTCCAAGTTGAGAATTTTAATCTCACGGTCATGCATTAATTCAATTGTCATGCATGCATATACAGCATGCGAAGGCTATAGTGTACAACTCCTAAACCCTGGGCGTTATTCGGATCTTTTGAACTCATTTGTGCTTTGCACTGTTTCTTGCATTAGCGTGGTTTTTTTTTGAAAAAGACTAAAAAAAAAAAAAGTAAGACAGAGAAAAGTGAGAAGTCCTGTCTTTAGTTTTTAGGTATTATGTGCCCCAATTTGGGTGCATTGCACTAATTGCACTGCAAAATGATGTTGTTTTAACCAGCAGTACATTTTGCACTTCACTCTGGTAGATTTACGAAATCCGACAAGGGGAGGTCCGATCACATGAATATTTACATTCACCGATCTTCAACGTCGTTTCTCATGTGCTTATAATATAACACAAAACCTCAATTTGCCCTTGAGACAAGGGGTCCAACCCAACTGTTTTTTCTTAAGCCCTTAAAATGAGGGCCTGCATTACCTAGTAATATATAAACATATTTTGAAAATAACATCTTAAAAACGGAGTTGGTCCCACATATATGAGCATATTTTGTGCATAATCTTATGGTATGGTCAATTTTTATTTGAGTAAAATTTTAAAAAAAATCCACTTAAAGAAAGGTTTTTTTTATTCTAGGGGACATGTGTATTAAACTTTTTATGACATTAGTTGATGGGTATTAGTGGTGCACTATCAACTATCCATGCCTACCAAAAGCATCACAGCCCATTAAATAATCATAAATAACCAATCAACATATTTTTATTAATAAACTATGGGTGGTTTGGTTTGCATATGATCAATATGATATGATAAACTCTACTTTGATCAAAGTGAGATACAGCTCTCAGTCATAAAAGGAGTAAATGTTTTGAAAATTATTGAAATATTTTTCAAATGTAGGATATATTCTTCAAATATTAGTTAAAAACTCTTAGAAAATGAATAAATTTATTTTTAAAGTATAAGTAAAAGAATCAATAAATACAAACGAGTTATTGATCCCCTTTATAAAAAAGTTTTGGCTCCGCCATTGTTTATTCAATTATTGCTTGCCCTCTAGAAGAAAGTCCTGGCTTTGCCACTGCTTATATTCTTCAAATGTTTTATTAATAGTTCCTTCGCAATTGTGGTTAAACAAGACACAGCTTGGTCGAGCCATGATCTTGATAATATTGTAAAAAACTAAAAAAAATAATATTCTTATTTTGAGGCCCTGAGCCTAATCCCGGCCATTGAGAGTAGGGAAAGGCCTTAGGTAATGAAGGCCCTCCGAGGGTCTTAGCCTGTCTAGCCCGATCCTACATATATTGAAAGTAGGGTTAGGATAGCCCATGGGCCAAGCCTGGCCCAGCCCTCTGACAGCCCTAACCAAACCTAAATAGAGAGATTCAAATTTTCATTAAGTGGGTCCATTCACTATCAGAATCATGACCAAGGGCCTGTTCTTTTACAAGATTTTCTATTAAGATTTTCATGTGTTGGAGGTTTGTGGGACATGATGTTATAACTTGTCTGCTGCCATTTCCAAATGCGATGTTCATTAACCCGAGTTTTTGAATTCCAACCTCTTGAAAGGACTCATTTAACCTTTGGAAGTTTCAGAACTCCACTTCCTACACCTTTTGCCAAAATTCCTGGATGATCAAGTACAAGGGAGCATCTGGATATTCGACTATATCTGAGAATTTCATAATTCCCAGACATAAAATTTTGGAATTCTATCAAAAGAACAGAGCCTAAGATGCATGTTTCTTTTCTAGAGTTCATGTTAGGTTTATGTCTTGTATTCCGGTTTAGCCGGATGAGTCCACTGGGTTAGCCAGGGACTGGTTTAAGGTCAAGGGTATTTTGGTAATTGTACCGGGGCTTTCTTGGTGGCCAAGAAAGCGGAGATTATATATTGTATAGTCTGTAACCCTAGACCTTGCGGCTTGTGGCAGTAGTTGCCCGTGGTGCTCCCACACCACGTAGGAGAGATGAGGTGAGAGTGTGGGAATCTCTTGTATGCTTTACTTGTCATAGTGAAGATGTTCGTCCTCCTGTGCCCGTGGATGTAGCCCAGTTTGGGTGAACCACGTAAATCTCGGTGTCTCTTCTTGTGTGGTTGATTGTTAATCTTGTGTTGATCTTATGATTCCATGGATGCGCACAACGGTGAATGTCTCATTCACAACAATTGGTATCAGAGCCACAACAATTGGTATCAGAGCCACAACAATTGGTATCAGAGCTGAGGTTGGTGTTCCTCGGGTTTCTGAGCGAGGTGGAGATCGCTCGGTGGCTTGGTGGTTGTTGTGCATGAAGATCAACGGGTCGGATCTTCTTTGAGGATCCGGAGTTCTGCGATTCTCGTTGCAGACAAATCAGAGATCACGGGTGATCTTTGTAGAGCCACATATCAGGTTTGCCTGATCATCGGAGACGATGGACCAGATTTGTTAAAAGAACCCGTGCTGGTTCAGTTCAGATGGAAAAGGTGGATGCCCGAAGATCTGACGATGGGTTGAGTCAATCTTTTTGATCAAGTTATGAAAGATTCAGTGCCTGCACCATCCGAAGAGCGTTGCTCTGATGTGGGCTATTTGGTGCTTCAGAAGAGTAGGAAGGCGCGGTCTTCTTTTAAGCGGAAATCTTGTGTTGGGTTGTGGTTCGTCATGGAAACAGTGGATTTCTCGGTCCAGAGAAAAACCAGGAAGAAAAAAACAAATCGTGATCGCTGTACAGTCCTGCTCATTGCTGCGAAGAATGGAAGAACAAACAAATCGCTGTGCAGTCCTGCGAAGAACGGAAGAACAAAAAAAGAAAAAAAAAAAAATTTACCGGAACGTTCGCCGGGAATCTCGCCCTCTCCGTCGCCTTCGCCGGACTCGCTGCCCGCCGCCGTCGCCGTCGCAGTCGCTGCCGTTCCCGTCGCCGCTGCCAGCTGGCGCTGAAGCCGGAGCCGAAGCAGATCGCTTGCAGCACCGCTGTTGCGCCATCAACGTTCCCTTAGGGCCGGCCGTCGCCAGAGAGTGCACCCCCGCTGCCATTCACCACCGGCAGTCCCCGTCTCCGGACCAGCGGCAGTCCCGCCGCTGGTTGCCGGACTCCCAGCCGCAGCCGAGGACGAACGGTTCTGGCCGAGGCGATCTCTGCCAGTTGCAGAAACAGAGGAAGGAAGAAGGAGAAGAAGGGGTCGGGTCCAGATCCGGGTCAGGTCAGGTTCGACCTGAACCCGTTCGTGCAGAAGCCCATTTACAGAAACGGGCTACAGGTCAGGTTAGGTCAGGTTACACCCGACCCGATCGCACAGAAGCCCAGCAGTTCAGAGGCGGTTTGGCTCTGGGTCAGGTCAGGTCCGACCCTACCCGTTATCAGAGGTCCAGCCCAGTCAGCAGGTTCAGTTCAGGTCAGGTCAGGTCTGACCTGACCTGTTAGCAGACGGTCCAGCCCAGCGCAAAATTGCAGTTCAGTTCCGGGTCAGGTGAACCCGACCCGGGTCCGCTCCAGAAGCCCAGCAGACAGCGCAGAATGACGTCATCGGTGACGTCAGCATTGGTCAAAGGCCAGATTTGACCAGTTTCAACGGCTGAAATTGTTTCTGCGATATCTTGATCGTCCGATGTCCGATCGGAGATCCGTTTGAACCTACGGACTCGTTTCGAGCAGATCTACGCAGTGGAAGAGGTTGATTGGCTGTTTGACAGTCAAGGAGGAGGTTTGACCGATTGGAGCGTAGAAACTTGTTTCTACGATATCGAAGCCATCCTGAGTCGGATTTTAGATCCGTTTCTTCCAGCGTGCTCGTGGTGACGAGATCTATGACTTGATGTAGAAATTGGGAGAAGATCTGAACAGATGTGGATTGAGGCTAGAATCGGGTCTACTCGACCTGGTTGTTATTGCAAACCCAATAATAGGAGTCGCCGGCCTAGTTGCAAAGGGTTTGCTGATTCAAACGAAATTGTTCGTTTGGGGTTCACATGATCGCATGTGATGCTATTCATCTTGCCAGAGCCAAGCCGGAAAAGCAGCAAGGAGGAGCTGATGTATCAGCAGTTGATCGGAGGCCCGGTCAAATGGAGTTTTTTTGACCGCTCGGAGGCAGAGGTTGTTCTGCAATGGAGTCATCTGGACTTGTATTCCCGATCTGTTTGCTTGCATGCTTGTGGTGATTGGATCTTCACAGTGATGTTGAAGATGGGGCAAGATGGTGAGTGATTCAGATATCACTCAGATTCGTCAATGGTTTCGAGCTTCTAGTTCGAGGTGGAGTTTGACGAGGGTATGAACTTTGCTCAAAGTTCATGTGCTGGTTCAACATGTCAAAGTGTTGAAGAAGACTGCATCCCTGGTGCAGTGACGTGCCATTCAGCAGGGTACGTGAAGACATTGCCGGTTTTATCTCCTAGTAGCTCGAGTTGTACGGAGTTGTACGGAATTCAAGCCAAGGTGGAGATTGTTAGGTTTATGTCTTGTATTCCGGTTTAGCCGGATGAGTCCACTGGGTTAGCCAGGGACTGGTTTAAGGTCAAGGGTATTTTGGTAATTGTACCGGGGCTTTCTTGGTGGCCAAGAAAGCGGAGATTATATATTGTATAGTCTGTAACCCTAGACCTTGCGGCTTGTGGCAGTAGTTGCCCGTGGTGCTCCCACACCACGTAGGAGAGATGAGGTGAGAGTGTGGGAATCTCTTGTATGCTTTACTTGTCATAGTGAAGATGTTCGTCCTCCTGTGCCCGTGGATGTAGCCCAGTTTGGGTGAACCACGTAAATCTCGGTGTCTCTTCTTGTGTGGCTTGTTCGTGTTGATCTTATGATTCCGTGGATGCGCACAACGGTGAATGTCTCATTCACAACAGTTCAAAGTATTCATGTTTGATGAATCTCTAAATTCATAGATATAGCGGAATTCTTGAATGCTCTATTGTACTTAGTAACCAGAAATTCCATCTTCTTCTTCATCTCTTACTTTATGGTCATAGATCATCATCGTCAAATCACATCCCCATGAGGGGAATCAGGTAATTTCATCCCTAACCGTTTTTTATTTATTTTCAATCCTTTATTAATAACTTGGAGAGTAGAAAGCTATTTGCCATACATCAGATATGGGTCTAAATGGAGACGTTGGATGGCTAGTGACTGATGGTGCTACTTGCAAGAGAGGCATACTCATTACTCAACCTCCATCTTGTGTTATCATGGGTTAGTGGACCCCTACAACTGATCATGCTTAATTACTTCAACTTCTATGTCTGTATATCATGCAGATTGTCATTTTGTGTCTCCTTACACTAATAAAAGATGCTTTCAACCGGTCATATTTGTGTAAATTTAACACGTTTATATAAATTATTTAGTTTTTCAGCTATTCAGCTGCAGTATCTTGTTATTTATTGTAATGTGTATTGCTTTGTAGATTGAGTGTTTTTAAGTACAAGTGCCTGTAATTTTTTTGTAATCTGTACTGGTTTGTAGATTTAGTGTTTTTAAGTATAAGTGCTTTATCAGAACCATACATCATGTTTTTACTTTTTTGTTCTTTTGATGTTGTAAACTGAAACATTAAAAATTTGATATAAATGAACTTTTTTATTTTTAGAAAAAGAAATAATTCATGACCTATATCCCTCATGGGCTCATTAGTCTTTACGTGGTTAATCAGTGAAGATGAACCTCAAAAGTATAAACTCTGCACCATGTGGTGAGATTCATGATGATCAAGGGAGACAAGGAGATGGATGAGTGAGCATGTGATTAATCCAATGGAATGATCCAGCCCTTATTTTAGCTCCTCGAACTTTGATGGCTACTTTTCATCAAGATTTTGTATGATAACTCTAAGATGACTTATGTATAGTGTTAATTTCATACTAGTGTTGGTTCTAAGAGCCTAGGTGTCTGTGAAGTGATTCAAATTGCACTGGTGGACCAAAATTACATAGAAGTAAGGACCAAAGCAGTGGTGGCGGTTGGCGTTTTAGCCGGCCGCCAAAATGCTATGTAGTAGGCGCTATGTAGAGGTAGTAATGCTACATCGTGGGTAGTGGTGTGATTCGAAAAAATTGTCAAAAACTTAGAAAAAACAATTACAGAGAATCCAGAATTTTGTAAAAAGTGAGAATATGTGTTTTTCTTTTCAGAAATAACTAAGATAAAGTAGTATAGCGGTCCCTTTGTTGTATATATATATATTTTTTTTTGAATTTTGGTGTGTCTCCTAGCTTTAAATTGGCAGAAAGTGATTTTAGGAACCCAACTTGGAGAAGAATTGTGGTAAGATGGAAGAAAAGAAGTAAAAAAGAGAGAAAAGGGGACCCTTTAAATCTTCAAAATCCAACTACCACGTAGCGGCTCTAATACTCAAATGCCATAGCGGCCATTACCGCTACAGCTGATATAGTATAGCGGCCGCTATTTTGATCCATGCATGGGAGTAAATTAGAACACACAGTAGGAAGAAAACCACTTGCCCATGTAGATAAGAGGATTGCTTGCACACATGAGGGGGAGGACCTAGGATTGGACATAGTGCAATTGGGTGAAAAAAGGGACTCACAAACACTGTGCTCCCTTATATGAAGTAGACTGCAGCTCAGTGGATAAAGTATTGACTTTGAAAACTGTATTTCTGAATATCTCTTTAGATTTTAAAAACCTAAGCTGGCTTATTGGTTAGTAAAAAGGAAAAATTTTCTTTGCAAATGACTCCCACTCCTTTTTGTCTTTGGGCACATATTTGTATGTCCATAGATAATCAGTTTCACTATTTCTGCATAATCACATAAGATTTAGCTCATTTTTGCACGTAGATTTTATTCGTAGCAAGAAAACCTTTTCTTGTAATCCTCATTTCTTCTTTGGAAAACTGGTCACACAAACATGTTCTTATTGTGTGGGGGCCTATTGAACTCCAGTATTTATAGAGAAACTGAAACATGTAATCAAGATCAAACATGATTCATTAAGATCAACCTTCCAAAACAGCACTAGTGTGATATTCTATCTTATGATGCCCAGATACGGGCACGGACATTGACACCGTTACAGGAAATGAGAATTTGATATAACAACTTCAGAAATTTAGGATATGGATACGGGTATGAAATCACTTAAAATATGACATGAACACAACATAGATACTGGTACGAATATCATGTTTTAGTAATATGTGATACATCATATGTAACGAATTACTAAAAGTGGGTCCCTGAAAATCTCAGTCTAAAGTGGGGTAATATGGTCAAACTTATAATCCTAGAAAATTCTAGCTATTATAATTAAAATGGAGGGAGGGAGAGAAGTTTCAACTTTTCGTGGAGAGAGAAATATAATTTAAATAGAGAAAAGGACAGTGAATGACATGATAAGAAAGGCCATTTCCTCATTCTCTTCTTTTCCTTTTTCTTTCTTGATAAAATGAAAAGGGGAAGGGTTAGGGTTTTTCTTTCCTTTTAAGTTAAAACCAAAGATTCCAAACGAGATTCGTTGCTTAGCTCAAATTTGAATTAATTCCTTTAATTTTGTTTTTTTTTTCTTTCTATAAAATACAAGAGAGCCGAATTCTAAAATTGTGCGTTGTATCCCAGCTATATCTTGCCGTATCTCGTACCTATATCTATATTGAACTGTATTGGTATGGATACCTCAGGTCAAATGCAGTATCCGGGTATCATAGATTCTATCAGTAGGTGTATTGCCCAATGCATGTATCATGCAAATTAATTCCAATATTGGGCTAGTTAAAAAACTAAATATGTATTGGCTACTATGGATTCTGTTTGCCAACTTTTTAACTATGACAACATTAAAAAAAGAACATTTTAACTATGACATTAGTTAATATGGTTTGTGTCTACCAACTTTTCAACACTCCCCTTATGTGGAGCTTGCTCCTCAACTCTCCTCATCATGTGGGATCCAATGGGCATGCTTTTGGTGACACATATGTTCATGTCGAATCGTTCCTCCTAGGATTTGAATTCACGACTGGCTAGCTTTGGTGTTGTATTAAGTTTCTTGAGGTAACCTAATCATTCCTACCAAAACCGGAGGCGTTAGTAGAGGTAACAAAATTCAATACTCCAGCCGTTACTAGAGGCAGCATAAATAATAGGTCATATTGTCGAAAGTAAAAATACAAACTTCTGATGAGTTACCCATCTTTTCTTCTTCTTGTTTTCATGATGATAATGAAGAAGAAGAAGAAGAAGAAAAAGTATTACATTGTGGCCTTTTGTGTGACATACTGATAATGCATCCACAATGCCAATTGACTTATGGCGTCTAGTTAAGTTCGAAGCACTCGTAACATTGCTGATGAACAAAAAAACCTAAGTTACACCAAACAACAATTAGTCAGAGAATGCCAGTTGCTGTGATTGATACTTCATCAGTCCTGGCTATGCTTCAAACAGGTCCAAGGGATGCCTAGGATCTCAATTCTCAAGTGAACAAGGTAATGAAGACCAATCAAGAGAGAGAGAGAGAGAGAGAGAGAGAGAGAGAGAGAGAGAGAGAGAAGAAGAAGAAGAAGAAGAAGAAGAAGAAGAAAGGAAGAAGAAAGAAATGGTACGACAGTTCACATTTGTCTCAAGAGAAGGTTTACATTGTGTCTTCATCTCCATGTAAATTTATAGAGCTAAGAAATGACTATATATTCAAAGGAAAGCAAGAATCATGTAGCAGAAGCCTCCCACTCTCTTAGTGGTGTGACTAAGGCCTGTAACAGCTTCTCCGTAGACACCATTTACAGTCTTCTCAAGCTTTAGAAGCCTTTTTCTGTTAAGAGACGAGCATTCTCTATTATGTCCCCTGTTTTTTGTATATTTTGTTCTTTGTGAATTCTTTCGAGCGTTTTTTTTTTTGTGTACTGTGTTTCCTACAAGCCTTTGTGTATTCCTCTTTCTCTAATTTCATTTCAATTAAGAAAATAAAAAATCATGTGGCCATTGATTTTATGAAATGGATGATGATCCTCTTCCCTCCATTTAATTAAATCTTTTTTAATTTTTAATTTTCTTGTCATTATTTTCTTTATAGGTGTATTATGGCCTTTTCAAGTTTAATAAAGAATTATTGGTATTTTGACCAAAACCTAATATAACATTTCTTTTCTCCGTAGATATTTGTGGTTTTTTTTTTTTTAACATTGGGTTCTAGTAGCATCGACTTTCTGTTTCCTTATGTCATCAGATTTTTCCATTTAAAAAAGGATATTTTCCCATTTTGATGATTCATGGCCAAGTTGATTTCATCCATCATAATGATGAGCCGATTAATTGTCAAGAACAATTCATAGACTCGAGTTGAGTCACTTTGGTGAGCATACCAAGTCACATGACTCCTGAGTGTTGAAATATTTTATAAGGATTAAAATTACTTCTTGAATTTCATCATGGAACATGTTTCTTTTTTGGTATTTTGCGCCCTTTAATTTTAATTTTCATATTAAATTTTCTGATTTTTATTGGATCATAGCTTACGAAGTTGGGGTGTATCTGCCTTGTTGACTTCACTCCTCAAGAAAACATGCTGAATCATTGACTCATTTTAGGCTGGTGAAAATTTGATACATACAACTGTAGTGTGTGTGTGTGCGCGCACATGTAAAATTTTAAAAATTCAAAGAAATGCCTAAAAATTGAGTAAAATGGAAAATCCAAGAATTATTTGTTTATTTATTTATTGCTAATTTGAAAGAATATATTGACGAAGGAGAGAATCCCAAAATAGATTAATTATCATCTACGCCATTTTGTGTGTTGTTAGACTGACATAAGACTTTGATTGCAGTTGAACATATTCTGGATAATTCTCGACAGGTTAGAGTAATTTTTATTTATTCTTAAGTACAATCAGCTACAAAAATTATGTTACTTATAAAAAAGGCATATTGCTTTTTATCTAGAGTGTTCTACTATAAGGTGTTCCTATAACTATACACCATCATTTTATATTATGTTTTGTTCTTCTGATGTTTTAACTCAACTAGTCATTTGATAAATAGCGTTTCCCGAACCTATAGCTGAGCTCTTTCCTCATCTATTCTTTTCTTTTTGTGACAAAGTGAGTTCCATAATCATGGATTGAATTTGGTCCTTTCCCACCTCCATATCAGGTGAAGTATATCATATGCTCAGCAATCTTCACGAAAAACATGGTTCTACTGGTAGCAAAGATTAGCTAGTTTGGTCAGCTACATGCTCAGCTGTAATCTCTCTTGCTCAAGTGTGGATGTAATTAGATCGAGAAGTCAGCCAGAGCCATGGGACATAAATGTTTTGAAACCCCTTGATTAAGCCAACTGCATCATGCTTTGCGTGGAAACTTCTCCACAAAAAGTCACCAACACACTCTTGGACCCAATTGATCGGTCCTTACCTTGTTTTGAGATGTTCCCGATGTCTTAAGCACATTTAAGATGATTAGAACCTCTTCTTCGCTTGTACTTTCTCTATACTTTCTGGAGTTGGCTTTTCAAATTAGCCAAGGTAGCCAGTGGCCTGCCTTCGAATTCTTTTTGTTTGGTGCTGCCCATCTATCCAATCTTGAAACACAGTCAAGAAAGGTCTAGGTGCATTTTTTGTGAATGCCCATGACGTATTTATAATTTGGAAATCAAGGAATGCTAAAATCTTCAATGACAACGTATTACATCTTCCTACTGCCACTTTATCTCTCAAGGAAGACTTCCTCTTATTTCTGGCCAAAATGGTAAAGCTTTTCTCGAGCTGTGCTTTAGCTTTAATATTCAACAACTTAAATCTTTCAATTCTGCAAGGTCATCCCAACTATAAGAGCATGTCGAAGGGAGATGTTATTTTAGAAATGTCAAAATTTATTTGATAGCTTATGTGGCATTTTAAAAGTTTGAGATTTGGTATGCTTGGAAAGTGGAAACTCCAACCAACATGTCAAATTATTATTTTATTACAAATTTACATTCTTGTGGGACCCACATCATAAGAAGCTTGACAACATCTTTACATTATTGTAGGGCCCATGTAATAAACAATTCAAAAGTAAAATTGACATGTGACTTTACAGGATGTCAAATTTGACATCCCAAACCCATATGCCAACTACCACATCACATCGGACATTTCCTTTAGAGAGACTTACATGCCTTTTTTGCTTAGATGGAAATGCCACATCACATTTGACATATGAGTTGGAGATGCTCTAAGACTTCTAAATGTTCGAGATTTGGAACATAGGGTTGTCCTAGTGGTATAAGCATCTACTCCCATTGCTCCCACTAGGTATTGATACATGGTGGGAAACTTTCCTTCCTAATTACCTGGCCACTGAATAGGCTTGTCATTTTGGTCCTGAGGCAAGAGAGCCTGCCCCATAAAAAGCCCTTATCGAAGACTTTTGTTTTTAAGAAAAGGCCTTAGGGCCAGGCTTGGACAATTTTTGTAAGCCTTGAATTTTAAAGGCTAAGCTTGGACAACACTAGCTCGGCCCAGCCCTCACCTTGGCCCTCTACTTTTCTTTATTATATATATGTAAATGTATACTAAAATACCGTTATAATAGCTACTTACTAGTAATCAGATGATGATACAAAGGTTATTTCTTACCCCCATACCAATTACAAAATGCCTTCAAAACCCATACATTGTTCATTTATTCTCTATTTAATTATTTAAGTTATGTATTATCTTAATGTATATGCAATAAGTGTTGCATGGTTGTTTTCTATCCCTTTAGTTTAGCTCTATTGCTTCTTATTTAGGCTTTTTGTATTTTTTTATATATTTTTGTTAATGCAAAGGGGTATAGTCTTGCCAATAAGGATGCACTTTTTCCTTTATATAATGCCTTTGGATCCAATCAATTCACAATGGTTGTTTGTATGCACTTCAAGGATATGAGGTGATCAAGATTTCATTTTAATTTGATAATTATAAACTTCCAATTTTTTAAAGTTTATAATAATGCATGGTTGAAAATAATGTCCATTCATAAAGAGGTAGGTGGCTGTAAATGGTTTTGAATTTGTCATATATATGACTGCTAAAATGATTTGGTACACGGAAATTGCTTTGAAATAATTAGTTTCCTTTAACAAAAAAGGAGAAAAAAACACCACATCTAGAAGCCTAAGCCACCAAAGCATATGTTACTTTCTTCAAGAAAGTTCAAAGAGATAACTCCTATTCTACAGTATTTCTTATTGGGAGAGTATAAATAAGATAAAGCTTAGTTGATATTCGATACATGATAGAGGTGTACAAAAGATTAAATACTAATTTTCCTCTTTTAAGGCCTTAAGCCCTACCTTGACCTGGTCTTGGCCCTTGAGGGTAGGATAAGGGCTTAAATAGTGTATGCCTTTCGAGAGATTTGACTTGGTCAAGCCTGGCCTGTATCTATTTCAAGTAGGGTATGGATAACCTCGAGCCTTGCCTGGCCCTATGACGCCTCTACCATTGAGCCAATGTGTGTGTGTGTGTATTCGAGATTCAATCTTGAGTTTGTTAAAGATTTGATGAGAGAGAATTGGTCTTGTGTCAAAAATCAAAGGAAAATGAGAGGGTTCGGATGTGCTCAAAGGTAGGCTGAAGTGGGCCCCACATAGAGTTGGCCTGCATATGATTCATGAGAGATATGGTTGCAAACGAGTATCTAATTCTCTAATTACTCAAAAGTTTTGACCCGTAAAAATTGAGTCTAAAACCTATTTTAGGTTCCTATTTATAAATGGATTTTAGTCCGGAACCCAATTTAGATTCCAATTTGTAAACTAATCCGGTTCTTGGTCCATATGAGCGTCAACCCGGGAACTCACAAGAGCCTTTAACATTATAAATTATAGTTCAAAATTAACTTTTATTTGACATTTTTATATTTAATCTTAAATATAGTATACTTCATGCATTATTATAAGTTAAGAAATATTCTTAATTTAAAAAAATAAAAAAATTAAAAAAGTTAAAATAAGTTAAAATCAATGTTGAAAGTAGATTCTAATTCTTCAGTTAGATGTGGTTTCAAAACCAAATCCGGAGCCTCTTATTGTAATTGGGCCATGAACCAACAAAATAGACTTCAAGTAAGAACAAGTTCCAAAATGGGGAACTGAAACCGATATTTAAAAATGGGTTCTGGTCCAAATATAGATCTAGTATGAACACATTCTTAAATCAATCCATTTGCAACTAAAAATTTCTTTGGTTTGAGAGAAAGGGCGTATCTTTCAATACCATTATTACTGCTAAAAATTATTTTTGAGCACGGTAATTACACATTGCCGGATTAAACGTCTTTCTTTTTCTTTCTTTGTCGTTGGGATATCTTTCGTAGGGAACCATGTGAATGCGGGGACTGAGGCCCTTGGGCATTAACAGGAATCTTTTCCTTTTGATTGCTCTTGGCTGTAGCGGCCTTTGTCTGGAGTTGCTGAGTCAGGTGCGCGTGGGGAGCAAGAGTCGTCTTAGCTGTCTTGCTTTGTTTCACAGGTTGCTGCACCGTGTTGTGGAGACTGTTTCGTCGGCAGGCTTGACTGTTGTAGTTGGATCTGCTTCTTGGAAAGACTTCGGGCAATTAAAATTTGTGAAGAGAGCGTAATAGGAGGGTGCTTTGATAATATTAGTAGAAAAGAAAAGGAGACCTATGAGGTTCCGCCATCCTAGATCTGGATAATCCTTGTGGGATTATGGTTTACCTATGCTTCTGGTATAGGAATAAAGTAAGCAGGTCTGAGATCAACAACTAATTGTTGATAGATATAGACAGGACTCATCTTCTGGTCACCAAAGTGCACGAGTAAATGGACGACAAGCCTAAAACCAACTTTTGACAAACGGCAAAAAGGTCCTGCGGTCCATACTATAATGTTAGAGCAATTCTCCATTCTAGAATGCGCTACGTACTTCTTTGCTTGAATTGAGTCTCAGCGATTTACGATGGTTGGAGTTAGAGCCTGGGCGGGCCGTCACTGAAGTCTAAGAATACGGACGACTCAGACATCAAATGGATGGGCCCCACTGCTCACAAGCGTGCACCAGCGGAGCCAGCACTTTGGTCTGTAATAATAATAATAACTGCATATGCATTCATCTGCATCAATGGAGCCTGCACATTGGTCTGTAACTGTAGGTGCACATGCATGCATTCAGAGGCACCATGGTAATAAGAACGTCATAGTGAAAATAATGTTAAGGTAGGAATCTGTGATTAACGATGGACCACGCTTTTACTTACATAACTAATCGGGTTTTTCCCACACACACCATTATCTATTGAGTTCTGCCCCTATAATACCAAAGTAGAAGAATATTTCCAGAAGTTCTATGTAAATTTTTTTCCAATCCCATGGCATAAACCTTCATTGAATTAAAAGATATTGCATAAAACTGACTTGTTAAAAATAGAACTGGAAACCATTTTATTCAGAAAAGTTTTTAAATCAGGATTTAAGTTTTGCCTAGATTTCAAAACAGTATAAAAAAATTTTACATTTTGAGTTTTTCATTTGAATTTCAAATAAGGACAACCCAAAGAAATTTAGATTTACGACAACTTCCTCTTCATTTTTTCAAATACCCAAAATGCCCTTTCACTGTTTCCTCTTCCTCCTTCCAGCACTATCTACGTTTCCCTTCCACCATCTCCACTTCGGCACGCCAGAATACCGCACTCCTCAGGCAAGCTAGCACCGTCTTCTTCCAAATACCTCATGGCCTTCACTGCATCGATCAGCGGTCAAATCCTCCCACGCGGATGTCAGCCGTCGGATTAGATGTGAGACAATGAGGGGCAGTTGCAAAGCGTCCCTCCGGTCATCAAGCTCGAGATGGTGGATGTTCGATGAGGAGAAGAACGACGAGAAGAAATTTGGGGTTTTTTTGAAAAAAATGGAATAATAACTAGCCGAAAAAAATTCAATTTCTTGCCAAAAACCCCAATTTCTCAACTCGATTGTCCTGCTTTAAAATGTAAATGAAAAACTTAAATCCTAATTTAAAATATAAAATTTTTTATCCTATTTTGAAATCTGGGTAAAACTTGAGCCCTATTTTGAAATTCTCTTATTTATTTATATTACAGTGACTCTTTTCAACAATGTTATAAATTTTTGTGATATTAAAGAATATGGACTGATATTGAGCCTATCATGTGTGTTTTTGAAAATTAAAGGCTTGGTGATCTTACAGGAAAAAAGCCCAATTCATAGAGTAATGGCTTGAGCTATGATGGGCCCACCTGGTGAATATTGAGCTGCTCAAAAGAATGACGTTTCAAGTTTATAGGATATTCTTAAATTTGGCTTGATAAGGAAGGACTCATCCAAGGTTGATCGTCCATTTTTACCATGTTTTTTTTTTTTTTGAAAAATTTATTGACAAGGATCTGAAATACTTGGCACAAGTCATTAGGGCCTGTTTTCTTATTGAAATTGAAAGAATTCTGAGCGGATGCTAGGCGCCCATTGCTCAGGCTCTTATAAGATCTGGGAAATTTGTGCAGCGGCAATTGCCGAGAAACCATAAGGGGACACGGCGCTGTTTGTTTGGTGCAAAGAGAGAAATTCTTTCTGGAAAAACTGGTGTCTCTAAGGGCACATGGTTTTCTGTGCAATCGTGGAATCACCATGTTTGGTAAATCAGTGGAAACCCCCCCCCCCCACCCCCACCCCCACCCCCACCAAATCTAACCCGTAGAATCCATAGTTGTGCAGAAATGCATTGCTATAGTACTAGAAGGGGCGTACCGGGTGCGATGCACGATCGTGGGTATGTTGGTCCCATGAAGTTGATCAGAACCGTTGGGATTTTTTCTCATCCCAAAAATGGCTACAGGACCAAATATTAACCGTTAAATCATCTTATATGATAAGATCTGATAAAAAACTAATCAATGTTGCTTATCCAAATCTGGGCTATTGTAGGCCCCAATTTACCATTAGATCTGATCTAAAGGCCAAGAACGGTTATGAGACCAAATTTTAAAACATGAGGTCATGTGGATCATCAGATATTGACCAAACTGTTGAAAACCATTATTTTCTTAAAGATTTTTTTTCTAAAAATTCTTTTTTTTTTTTTGCTAAACCTGGTTTTTTTTAAGTTGATAGATTAATTTTAGGTTTCCAAAAAGATTCTTTACAATTATAAAATTTCCTCATCCCCACGTACCATTGCGGGCGTGCCCTTACAAATAAAGCCGATTCCGCGGACTCCGCCTGGTCATTTCGATTTCCTACCTCCATGGGTAGGAAATAAGGATGCTTGGCCCAGCATGTCTGCCACAGATATCACATCACGTCGACAAAATCGCAGCAGGCCTCTCCTATTTCTACTCTTTCACTGAAAACGCCTAGAAATTCTGACGGGTCTGCGAATATGCTTTGGAAATGGGATTAGTGGTTAGTGGCATTTCCTCTGAAGAATAAAATACATGTCTTCGTGGATTAAAGCAATCGGGGTCCATGGACGCCATAGAATTGAAGCAGCTGCTGTCAAGTAGATGTCTGATATAAATTTATTTTATCAGACATTTAACTATCTTTAGCCATTAATTAATTCATTCTTATTTATGCATTCAACTTTGACCCAGCCATGAATGTGATTGTTAAGAAGAATTTCGGTAATTCAAAAGTCTTAGGATAATGTAGTGAGATATAGTGAGGTGAAATCTCAGATGAATAGAAAATAAAATAAGAGGGGATTTAATTATATTGTGAGAATTTTTTTATTTTTTGTTGTTTGATAAGAAATTTTTTTAATTTTATTGTAAAAAATAGATTACTATTTTATCATTTAATGGCTGAGAATTTTGCTTTTCTATTTTTTTTAATAAGAAAGGGAGAACTTTTGATATATCTTGTAAATATAATCCACACCCTTCCCACCTTATCATGTGTATGAATTTATGACCCGACAAACCTTTTGGTTTGCTACCGTTTCGGCTTTCCTACGAAACATCATAGAAGTGAATAAATAATCATGTTACTGTGATCAGTCAAAAGGCAACACCCAATCTGCCTTTCTGTATCATCCCAATCTAATGCACTGCCTGTAAAAGGGTAAGTTGCAACTGGAAGGCATTTGCTTCTTTTTCATTCAAAAGTTCCTTTTTTTACAAAATTCAATTTCTTCCTTTATTGTAACAAGAAGTTATTTCTTACTATTTTACTGTCTGGTTCGAATGAGACTCGACTCATAAGATGTGTCAAGGATTGGACTTAGTAATCTCATTATGATTTATCTAATTAATAGTCTAAATTCCTATAAAAATATTCTCCTTATATGTAAGATTTGTCTAAATTTTACTCTAGTAAGAGTTTATTCCACTTTAAAATTATTTATTAAATGTGAAATAAAGTATAAAAAAATCTTAAATACTTACACGTTACTAGTTTTTGTATTTAATCAATCAATCTTACCATGGAATAAATTCTTATTGATGTGAAATTAGGCAGCGCATCCCATTTTAAAGGAGGAAATTTATTTTACATGGTTTATATTTGAGCCTTCTTGTTGGGCCTGAGGCCCTGAGCATCTGAGAGTAGGGACTTGGTGCGCCCTTCGAATCTTCCACTGCTTTTCCAATAAGCAAGGGTACTTCATACACTAGCTGAGAATTATCAATTTTTTGTTTTGAATTGCTGGTTTAATGCAGAATTAGCAAATTTATTTGGGAGGACGGTAAAACTTTACAGTTTGCTGTTTCCCGTTTGCATCCACTCATTGAAAACTCCAAGTGCTAAGAAGGAAGAGTTTGGAACTTCTGGCGTGCACATTATATGGAAATCGTGTTAATTAAATAAGAGAACTCCACCATGAGCCTCACAGATAGGTAATCAGGAGTTCTAAGATGGATGTCATCCCCTCAAGTGTCATGTCCTTGCATTTTATTTCTATGGGACTGTGTCACACTATTAGATTGGGCACATTTCTAATAATGAGATTAAGAAATTTAATTAGTAATATATAAATTTTATTAAAAATGATATTAATCATGTGCTTAATTTGAAGATGGTTTACACTCCTGTTGAAGTGAAATTTAAAAACATATCATATCACTTGAAGTAATTATATTCTCCAAATATTTAAAATATCATTATTTGGGAGTTTTCAGTTTCTATTGAGGTATAATAATTATAATAGATCCAACAAGGGACATCCAAAGATGGAAGATAATATTGACAAAAAAGTTGAAAAATTGATTCATACCGACTGTCTTCGCTCATCCATATAATTGGTAGAGGGCTCTTACATTATGAAGGATTAAGATGAAAGCTCTTGGAGGAGAAAATTCTTCAAATATATATAAATTTTGCTCCAACAAAATAAAATGATGGCTTAGATAGTAAAAGGATTGATTATTAAAATAACTAATAAAAACTTATATATCAAAGACTTCTATGTGAGTTAAATTTAGAGACACCTTGTGGCAGGACCGCATTGTTTGGGATATATTAAAATTATCATTGAGTGGGCCCATTCACCATTGAGCGAAAAGGGTCGGAGGTGGGAATTAAAGCTGATACAGTGGATTTCATGTTAAAGCATACGCATCCGTCTACTCTGCGCAAGTCTTCGTTTCCACTCCTCACTTCTGATTTGATTGATTTCTTCTTGTGAGAGATGAGGGCATGGCTAGAGTTGTAGCTAGAGTTGTTATCTGCCGTTCTAAGAGTGGTGGTCAGCAATGACTAAAGCACATTACACCAAATATTCTATGTACTCCGGAAGTACTAAGATATACCGAAATCTGAATTGATAAAATAATAAGAAAAGAGACATTGCAGGTTTTGTGGCAAGATGTCTCATTTGTCAATGTGTGAAGGTTGAATATAAAAAGCCTCCCAGTTTATTACATCCTCTGTATATTCCAAACTAGAAATGAGAAAAATATTTCATTGGATTTTATTTCAGGGCTGCCCCGGATGAGCAAACATCATGATGTTATATGGGTGAATGTCAATCGACTAACAAAGTCAGCCTATTTTATTCCTATCAAAAAATGGATGAAATACCACGAGATAGCTAAGACCTTCACTAATGAGATTACATGGTTACACGGCACCCCAGTCTCCATAGGCTCCGACAGAGATAGTAGGTTCATATCTTCCTCTTGGCAGTCTTTTCTGAAATCCATGGGTATCAGACTCAATTTTAGCACGGCTTATCATCCTCAGACCGATGGACAATCGGAGCATACAATACAAACTCTTGAAAACATGCTTCGAGCTAGCGTGTTAGACTTTGGGAAAAAGTAGGATGAACACCTCTCCCTGTGTGAATTTGCGTACAACAATAGCTATTACACAAGCATCAGTATGGCTCCATTCGAAGCCTTATATAGACGTAAGTGCTGTACATCTATTTGTTGGGAAAAAGTCGGAGTTAGAAGTCTCCATGGACTTTCTCTTGCTGCAGATACGGTAAAAAAGTGCAAAAGATTCAAGATAGATTGAAAGTTGTGCGATCTCGTCAAAAGAGCTATGCAATCAATCGCCGTAGACCTCTTCAATTTTAAGTAGGAGACAAGGTTTTCTTGAAAGTTTCTCCAATTAAAGGTACTATCAGGTTTGGACAAAAAGGCAAGCTAGCTCGACGATTTGTAGGACCTTTTGAATTTCAGAGCAGAGTTAGAGATTTGGCTTATAAGTTGGAATCACCACCTTAACTCGCAGAAGTTCATGATGTGTTTTACATATTAATGCTTAGAAAGTATTTTCCAGACCCTTCACATATTCTCTAGATAGACAACATCCAAGTTAAGCCAGATGTGAGCTAATGAAGAAAGACCCCTTCGTGTCACTGACACAAAGGACCAAGTACTGCATGCTCGGACAATTAAATGAGTTAAGATTCTATGGGAGCATCATGGATAAGAAGAAGCTATTTAAGAGCTCGAGGAATAAGTTCGGAAAAAATATCCAGAACTTTTACCTAAGGTATGTTGCATTTGGAGGACCGAATGATCTTAAAGAGGGAGATGATGTAAAGTTCAAATCCGAATTAATCTTGATTTATAATAATGAATCTTGTTTATACTAATCAATGCTCGTTTAGACTAATTTAACTCAAAACCCCTTGGGTTTGAATCATGGATAGGTAGTTGGGTCGTATTCGAACCTTACTTAAGTAATCAAAGACTTTCTTGTAATTTAGAGTCACATGGTTTGCATTATTTTGGCACCATATTAGTTGCATCATATATATTTTATCTTGTGGATCATCTTTCATAATTGGCCCAACTTGATTCGGATCTATCATGGCCCACTTGAATATCATTTGACTCAAACTATAATTTCCTTAAAGAAAGTAAATTTGCATGCAAACTCTAGAAAATTTGAGTTTAAGAGTTACATCCATCGTTCCCTCTTCTTTATTCTCTAACCTCTTTGTCGAAGCTACTCCTTTCACTCTCCTCTCATCTCCACTTCAAACTTGGAGCTGGAAACCGAATCTTGGAACCTTGCATGTGCTCTTACTAGGTTCTATTCTCCTCTTTCTCCATCCTCTTGTACATCTTTTCCTAGGAACCACCAAATTCATCTTTTCCTTTTCCCTACAGCTCTTCAAGGTAAAATCCTCAACATCATTCTATTCCTTTGAGTTTAAAAGAGTCAAGGAAACTCAAATGAGCAACATACATGCATCTTACACTCGATGCACCTATTGCATGTCTTTGTATGTAGTAGGATTTTCTTTTATTGAGACTTTCTTCATCATTAAATCAAAGGAGACACTAGTTTTGGGTAAAGTACTGGGATAAGGCAAGTATAAGAGTATATATTACTACATGTATGTTTGATTATGTTGATTCTCAGAGTATTCTCATCTTAATACAAGTTTACAGCTCTTTCACCCCTTAATTAAGTATGTATTTGTTGAATTAAGTGATAATGAGTATGATTATGTAATACTGATAAATTGTGGGTTTTGGAAATGTATAATGTTAGTTGAATAAAGAAAATCATAGTGGAATTGAATGGAAGAAGTTTCATAGAGAAATGAATCCCTGTACCAACACAACTTCAGAAATTCTAAAGCATATGGTTAAGTCATAAGTTACACTACGGCTAAGTACGATTTGAAATCCAGAAAGCTCAAATTACTGTTTACTCTACGGTTAAGACCACGACCAAGTCGTGAAATGCATTACAGCCAGGCCGTAACCACCCCGTGATCAAGTCGTAAACTATTTTAAAACTAGCTTTTCAGAGAACCCAAATTCAACTTTTCCTCTACGGCCGACCCCATGGCTACGCCATGGATTGTACTACGGCTAAGCCGTAGCTTAGTCGTGGCCTCGCTGTAGGCTTCATATGGTTAAGTCGTAAACCAACATACGGCTGAGTCTTAATTGCGGGTGAAATTAAGATAAAACTTATGCAACACAGCTAAGCCGTGACCTATACACGGCTAAGCCATAAAAACACAGTAAACTTAGAAAATTAGGAATTTCAAAGACCTTGTAAGGCTTTAGATATGACACATCTGCCCCAATTAAATTAACCCAATGGTAATCAAATGATAAGAAGGAAGAGTAAAAAGCTGTTACTCAACTCTTTCGATTTTTCGAATGGTTTTCGGATGTCACGTCATGAGTGTTGGCATAAGAAGAAGTGTCCTTTAGTTACACAATGTAACACCAAGATTTTTGGTAACACAACGACATCGGACGTTTTATGAATATATCGTAGTGAATGACCTTGGAAATACAAATTATCTAGCATAGGGTGGCTAGTGAATATCCTTGATAATTACTCAATCTAAATGTATTCATATTGTTAAGTAACATTGCCCTCAACATCATCTAATCATGTACTCAATTCTTCCAGGTGAACCTTGATGCAAGATCGGATTCAGAGCTTCTACTAAGTGTGAACCTGTGAGCCAAAATGGAGATAACTAGGGTTGATAGGGTTCGATCTCCAATAGCTCATTGAGAATGCATTGTTTGAATGATAGTTGCTTCGTTCAATTTTGATTTTTATAACTGAATACAAACTCAAGACCGGTATACGTTTCTGTACAAGAAGAGGCGATTGCTACATACGATAAGTAAGAATGTAAGAATTCTGATTAGTCGAATTCTGATTAGTCTTAAAACATTGAGTCGGCACCACTTAGCTTGTACCCATAGGAGTTCGACGGGACCGAATGAGGGTATTATTTATGTTCCTACTGCAGTAGTTGTATAAAAAGTTGGTCGACGCTCTTAAGATAGCTAAATGGTCTTGGCCTGACCACTAATGATTTCCCCCGATAAGATATGCTCTCCTTAGAGAGAAGATAGCTATGTCAATGCCAACTAGTATGTTATGATATTTTTGTTAGTGATTCGTTACTCATGCTTACTTTATGCACAATATGCCTAGCTTTCGCTATTGCTTTCTTTTAATCAATATGTTCTCCAATTCAATTGATACAACATGATAGTCTTATATATCTCTATATATGTTTACCGTCGTACTAACAGTGCTACCCTTGGTGTTACAGGTACAGTGTTACAGGTATAAAACCTAACACCAATTCAACAATTGACACGCCCTCAAAAGGAACCCCAATGGTACCCCGGGGTGTAGATGAGTAGAATAAAGATGACGTATTTTACTAATCATCCTACATAGTGCGTTGCAGGGTTGTTTAGGTTGCTTAGGCTTGCCATGATTGACCTATAGATGAGTCATACCACCTCCATCATGTAACGACCCAAGAATCTGGAGCTCTTCAGATTCTTAAGCCGTACTCAAATTTTTATAACAATACCGCATAAATCAAATTCTCATGAGCATCAAGGTCATAAACAATCAAATTGCATTGTATTTCAACTATTATGTAAATATTAGGAGTCTTGATTACACTACTAAATAAGACAATCTTTATTGTAGAAGAAAAATATCTAAGTCTTGGGCTAATCTCAACTACAATTCTATTCTTTGCTTTTCGCGCTCTGGATCAGCCATGTATGCCAAAATCCACCGGCTGATCCCCGTCACTCCCTGAAATCTCCATGACTGCATTACCTGAAGTGGGGCGAACCACTGATCAGTAACACTGGTGAGTAGAACAAGAAACATTAAGGTAAAGCATATTTCAATCATTCAGAGAACATATATATTCAATGATATAATTACAATAACATTCTAATCAATTTCTTTCTTGAGTAATTTCCTACTGTGGTATCAAATAGTTCCGATACCCCATATGGTATATCTACATTTCTATGAACAACATGGCCTATCATGCCACCATAATTGCTGAACATCTTCCCCTCGACCAACATCCACGAGGGAAGTTCTATACTCAGTGCTAGTAGTTGGTATTACGCTTATTTCGATCATCAATGGTAAATTCATTTCAATAACTTTAGTATAAATTCATCTCCACCATAATTGGCTACATCATCTTACTCTTTTCTTTGGCCAGTACCACACAACACTAGTTAATCCTCACCCCACTCCGAATCGGAGTTGGTACCAGGCGGTGGTATTACCCATATCTTATTGAGGTAATCAATTATTTATCATAAAGTTATCCATAGGAATCAAGACACAATTAATAAATCCAAGTGAAATATCACATTGAAGGAACTAGTTATTATAAAATTTACTATGGAAAATTAAGTCATAAAGAATAGTAAATTGTTATGAAAGGGCCCACACAACATTCAAATAATTGAACTCATGCTAGTTTAGGCAGTAGATAATATTGGATTTGTAACTTGTCATGCCATAAATTTATCATAAGGCTTAGCAGGGTTTTTAGGATATAATGAAAATAGTATGGGCAAATTCGTAAATTCCAAACCTCTATAAAATATCTCTCCAAATCGTCGATTGCATAAATACCCGCCTGTGTATTCTTCACTGGTTTCGTTCGTCAGAGAAGAACACCGCCTGGCTCGACTTGCTGCAGTTGCAGGGTGGGGCCCAACGGTTCGATGCACATGGGACCTACACCATAGTGGTCGCCTAGGGGTCTACTCTAAGATGTGTGGATGTGATCTTTGGTCAGGGAACCCAGGTGGAGCCACAACCTCTGACGACCAAGACCATCTCCGACGGTCTAGGGATTTCAAATCTCAGTTCAGATCTGAGATTCTAGTGTAATTGGTCCTCTTTCCATCCTAAATCGAAGTCCTAGAGGTGTGCTATTTAGAGGATGTTGTCACAGTAAGTTTTCATTTGAAGAATGGGATTTTTCGATAATATCTCAATTTGTGCTGGGTCGACAACTACCGAAAGGGCTTCATCTTGTAATCAAAGTTCCAGGTGAGTTGATTTCCAACCCATACAAGACTAAGGGATGTCGATTAGGCGTCATACTGCATATCAGCGGGTCTGATTATTGTTTTGATGATCGATTTGGGTTCTAATTCAAAACTGGCCGACAATCACTGTAACACTACAATATATAATGGCCACGGTTTAACGGAGGATCAAATAGATCTAATCTCCTACTCTATTTAGATAATCAAGTTAGATTCTACTCACCTGGTATAGTAGTGTATTGCTCCGGCGGTGATTGGCCTCGCGTCAGACATCCACCGTTGTCCCGCTGTGATCTTCCTTGCCTTCTTCGAGTTCTTCTTCTACAGATTTCAACTAAGGTCAGTCCCTCTGTTTCTCTGTTTCCCTCTCTCTTCTCTCGTTAATGTGTGAAACAACATGGACTCTCAACATATACATATATAGTACTTAGAGGGAAGTCCCGTTTAGAGGAAAGTCCAATTTAGAAACTACAAGGAAGTCTTTTGGCAATAATATTCTTAGAGAAAGATCGGTGGACTCCTTGTTCTTACCTATTTTGAATTTTCAAAGTGTCCTAATCTATGACTCTTATTTCGTTTTCAACTGTGGTGAACTAATATGGCCCACCTTGTAAGGTTGGCCCGCTGAGGTGGTTTAGGTTATTACACCTCATTGTTATTTGGAATCTGAGATTGATGTACATGTTATTCTCAATTATGTATATGTTTAAATGTTTCGTTGTCATGTGTACGTGGATGGTTAAGCTATAGACTTTAAGTATAATTATGAATGGACAATGTCATTATTATTGCTTATAATAAATTATAGGTAAATTCTCCAAGTTTCCACATAATTGTGCAAAATTATTGATACGCATATATGAATTTTCCTCACACATGCCTATAGAATCTCCCTTGTAGCAGTTCATATACGTCCTTACATGGCATGAATTGCTACGGTATTACGTGTGTCGCGCTTCAAGATCCACCCAAATCCACAATTCTCGGGTTCAGGGCGTGACAGATGCCTCCCTCTCTCTCTCTATTCAATTGAATCTTTTCAACTTTCATTTTACTTGCTATTGTTCTCTTTATTGGTGAATCGTGGCATTTGAAGTTTAGTGAAGAACTACCAGTATTTTTATCTTCACCAGAAGAACATTCCTTTTTTTTTTTTCTCGTTATGTCTTTGAGGTGTTTACTAATGAACATTTGAACTTAGTAGTATTTCAATTTAGATGAATCTTGGCCAATTTAACTTCACCAACATTCAAGATTTGAGCCGAGTAATTGTCACAAGTGGAACATGCAAGTCTCGGCTTGAGTCACTTTGGTGGAGCAATCCGAGTCACATGACTTGCTAAACTATTTTATAAGGAGTAAGATTATATTTTGATTTTTTTTTTCAAGGAAAGATGGTATATTATAAACAAATATAGCAAAATTACAGCAAAAAGGGGGAGCATGTTTGCCACGTTGTTGGATCAACAACTCAAAACAAACTACAAAAGAAAGGGCCAGCCAAGACAAGCAGAAACAAAAGAAGAATAGAATTGACTCCAAACAAGCATTCCCACGACAACCAAAGTAAAAGGCCTAAGTTACAACTAAACAGTTATAGCTCCTAACATTCTTGAAGTGTGTATCGATTCTTGACCAGTATAAAACAACATTAGGAGGCTAGTGGCAAGGGAAGGAGAAGTTTCTTCCGTCAACCATTTGATGGAACATTTTTAGTTATTTGTCCTTTATGCCGTTTTAATTTAATTTTATAATCGGAACAATTGCCAAAAACCTCAAATATTTGGAAAGACCCACAAGAGTCCCCCAAAAAATGAAACCCCCCAAAAAATCCTGGAGCAGTGCTTACACATCTTTTCATAATTTTTTTTTTTTTGGGTATGTGGCTACTTTCTGTACAAATTTTTTTCTCGGTCCTTTGCTTTTCGCAGAACTCTTTTCTAGATGCATGCAAGCATTTGCCAAATATATAAGTCGTGTGTGCCCATGTACAAGTTGCACGTGGTGTACCACGATCACCATATCCAAGTTGTGTATTCCTCACATGTGCGAGTTCCCATTCCTCACATGTGTGAATTGGAATTGGTGTTGGTATTTGTATATGGGTTGAAGCCCCCAACAACATGGTGCATAAGATTCCATTCATCGTGCTATTCATTATCCAATCAATCTAACAGTGGGTCACACAACTATTGGTGGGGACATCCATATTTACCTCTCAGATTTCAGTAGGGGGGGCCGCACATTGGAGTTCTCTCCTTTTTAACTAGGGAATTCTAAGAGAATGTTAAGGATCTGGATTCTGGACCCACTTAAGGATGTAAACTCATGCATGCATTATAAGACCAGAGGGAAAATCTAAAATTGACAATATGTAAAACATTCAAATAAAATACAAAAAAATTCCTGTTTATTTATTCATAAGTAATTTTATACTCAATCTTACACTGAAATACACAGTAAAATCATCCCACAACAATACAATAAGGAGAAATTTTTATTTAGGATGCTGCCCATATAACTGCCCTTAAATCTAACATTTGCCCGGAACAACTAAAGTTTAAATATTTTATCTAGAGAGCTGTTTGTATAATAATGGTATGGAATTGCATGACCCAACATAATTGAGACGAGACTTTGATGATTAATGACGATTGCATGACTCAGAATATCTCTCAAGGTGGGGATTTGTGATATTGCTAAGTTCAAATGTATGCAATACCGCATGATGTTAGTATACTGTACAAATGTCAGTGGAAAATGCTTAAACTGCAACAAGTTATGGGCAAATGCCAAAGTCTGAAGACTGGGCAATATCCCAATTTATTTTAGTGGCCAGGCGCCTCACAGCAGAGAATCTAGACTCGGTGTGCTTTTTCAATAAGGAACCTTACTAGCTAGAAGTTGTGAGTGATTTTTTCTTATTTGTTTTAATGTTAAAGAATAAGGATCTACCTAGTGATTCTATTCTGCCCAGATACTCGTTTCATTTCTTTCCTGTGGTTTCTCTGTTGTGAGAGAGGAGCATTGCAGGGGAAGCAGTTCTCTTCAAGATCTTGCAATTGTTGCTAAGCAAGTAGATCTTGCCTGTCCAAAATGAACTTTGGTTGTTGTGGGATGTGAAAAAAGGAGAAAGAATAGCTTGAAAGGAATTTGTTGGCAATTAGAGCCGTACTCCAAGATGCAGAAAGACGACAAGTGAACGACATGGCAGTGAGAGATTGGCTTGGAACACTTAAAGATGCTGCTTACAATGCAGATCTGGTTGATGAGTTCATAGTTGAAGCTCGACGAAGGAAGGTTAGGAATCAAGATGGCATGAGAAGAAAGGAATTCAACTTATCCTTGTCTGAAAACAGGCTCACCTTTCAGTTAAAGATGGCACATAAGATGCAAGAGCTGAGGAAACGATTTGATGACATTGTCAAACAGAGGAATGATTTCCATTTCAGAGTGGGAGTTGTAGAAAGCCAGCCTTCGACCTCAAGAATAAGAGAAACTTGGTCGTATGTGATCGAGTCAGAGGTTTATGGGAGGGTTCATGAGAAGGGAAAGTTAATACATTCATTAATCAACTCTGGAAATGAACCAGTCCTCTTGGTCATTCCCATAGTTGGTATGGGGGAATTGGGCAAGACCACGTTGGCTCAATTGGTATATAATGATCAAAGTGTGGTGACTCATTTTGATTTGAGGATGTGGGTTCATGTGTCTGAGGATTTTGATGTGGGAAGGCTTCTAAAAGAAATTTTACAATCCGTAGTTAAGGATAAAATTGATCAATTGAGCATAGATCTATTACAAACCCATCTTCGGGAAAAACTAGGAGGGAAAAGATATTTACTTGTTTTAGACGATGTTTGGAATCAAGCATATAATGAATGGAACGAACTGAAAACATGCCTGAAATGTGGTGCCAGGTGAAGCAAAATATTAGTAACCACTCGCAATGATCAAGTGGCAGAAATTATGCATACACTGCCAACACATTATTTGGGAATACTGTTAGAGAAAGACTCTTGGACTCTGTTCGAGAAATTGGCACACCCAAATCCAAACTTTGTATCGATTGGAAGGGAAATCGTAAGTGTGGTGGTCTCCCTCTTGCAGTAAAAAACTTGGGAGGCTTGACGTCCTCTAAAACAACCAAAAGTGACTGGGAGTCTCTGAGAAATAGTGAATTTTGGAAGCCACAAGATAATGATGGGGGAGTTTTACCTGCATTAAGATTGAGCTATGATCATTTGACATCATCATTGAAGCAATGCTTTGCTTATTGTTCTGTAATTCCCAAAGGGAATAAATTTATAAAGATAAACTACTTAAGCAGTGGATAGCCCAAGGCTTCATTCATTCTGATGAAGAAGATGAGCTCCTAGAAGAAACCGGTGAAGGTATTTTCAATGAATTATTGCGGAGGTCTTTGCTTCAGGTTGAGGTACTGAAAAGAGTGTGACATTGATGTATCACTCTACAAGATGCATGACCTTATGCACGATCTTCTCAGATCTCTTGTAGGAAAAGAGTTCTTGATTGTGGAAGCTCCCATGGATAAGATTATTCCCAAAGAAACTCATCATTTAGCATTCCAGGATTATGGATGGATTAGAGGTTCAAATCATTTGGAGGCATTGGAGAAATGTAAACGCTCCATCTTGGAATATCAATATTAATATTTACTCATGTTTGAGGTTCCTAAGGGTATTGGATTTAAGTCAAACATCCATTGATTGCTTGCCATTTTTACCTTGACATCTCAAATATACGAGAAGTACCTCCGACCATATTCAACTTATACAGCTTACAAACACTGAAAATCCATGGCAAACAGATTGGGAAGTGGCCAAAGGACATGAAGAGAATGATTAGCCTGAAACATGTTGAATATGACGATGATTGTAAAGATGGTTTTAGCTTACCAGAAGGGTTTGGAGAGTTAATTTGTCTTACCAGGTTGCCTAAATTTATTGTTAATAAAGAGAGTGGGAATGGAATAGAAGAATTGAAAGGTTTAAATAAGCTTTCTGGGGATATTTGCATTGAAGGCCTTGATAATGTAAGAAATGCTATATGTGCTCATGAAGCAAATTTAAAGATGAAGAAACACCTTCGATCATTGGAATTATGGTGGTCAAGTGGTGACACAGTAGCTAAGATGGAAGGAAATGCAAATGAAGTGATTGAGAACCTTGAACCTCACTCAAATCTGAAGAAGTTACTTGTTTGGAACTACATGGGTTTAAATTTCCCAAGTTGGATGAATACAAGTTTGACTAATCTAGTTGAAATATCACTGATGTCTTGTGATAGATGTGAACGCTTGCCGCCTCTCGAGCAGCTACCCCTTCTTGAATCACTTCGTATATGGAGAATGGGTGCTGTAAAATATATTGTTGATTCTGATGGGGGCCAAAACTCAAAAGATACGTTTCCATCATTAAAATGCCTCTCACTATCTGGCATGTATACTTTGGGGAGATGGTCACCAAAAGAAGCAGACGATGATGATGAAGATGACCAAGTTGTCTTCCATTCTCTTCATACTTTGAACATCAGTCTTTGCCCAAATTTGATTTATTTACCCCCAATTCAGCTTCCAGCTCTTGAAGTTTGAAATATGTGGGTTGTGGGTTGTGACAAGATGGAGTTATTCATATCCCAGTCATTGAAAGAAGCCACTCTCTTTGACATGCCTAATTAGGAGATATGGTCACTACAAGCAGCAGATGATGATAACCAAGTGCTCTTGTCTTGACTTATGAAATTAGATGTTGAAGGATGCCCAAATTTGATTTATTTTCAACCACTTCATCTTCCTGCTCTTGAATTTTTAAGTCTGAGCAATGTGGGTTGTGACAAAATAGTGTTATTCATATCCCAGTCACTGAAAGAAGTCAAACTCTTTGACAAGCCTAATTTGGAGAGATGGTCACTACAAGCAGCAGCAGATGATGATGATGATGAGCAAATGGTCTTCCCTGACCTTGTAAACTTGGAAGTCAAAAGATGCCCTAGGATGGTGCATATGCCCCATTTCTTCCGTCACTTGAAAGGTTAAGTATATATACTTAACCCAACCATTGAAATGTTTTCAAGTATTCGCCAAAAGAACTAGGCCAAAACATGCAAGCCTATACACCTTGGAAATTCGAAGCTGCCCAAAATTAATCTCTCTATCAAATTAGTCGCAGAATCTCATTGCTCTTGGAGAACAAGAAAGTTCAAAATAATTTTAAACTGCCTAGGAATAACGGCCTTGCCGGAGGGACTGCAAATGGAGTCCTTGTTTTGGAAGAAAGACTGCAATGCAACCAGGGCCAAGACAGGCACAAGGTAGCACATGTTCAAAACCTCTGGATAACATGATCCAAGAAGAAAAGATAACTCCTCTCACGGGAGGAGACTCTGACAAACGCAAATAATGGTACATCATTCAAGTCTAGTTCAGTGGTTGACGATAGGATGCCACTAATTCAACAAGTAGCTCATTTTTCCCATCCTGCTGCTCATCTTCTCCATCTTCTACTTCTCCTAGTCGATGATCATGGATCTTCATCAATTATGTCGACACGAGGAGAAAAAGCCGACTGAATCTTCATTTTATCATTATCAACAACAACAAATTTAATTGCACAGGTATCTTCTCCAATAAGCTATCTTGTGCGCTTTATTTGAACAAAGGTATTTGATGATGATCATCAATTCTATTTTTCCACTAGAAATAAAAGAGGTTTATCTCTAACTTCTCTAAAAGAAACTGAATGTTGGTAGTTGGTATCCATCTAACTTACTTTTTCATAGGCTGCATCGGATGGCGAGTTTATGTTTGTCATGCAAACTTTTATATACACATTATCAATCATGCATACAGGCTGTCATTCTATATTGAGTGAAATGTAAGAAACCATGCATTGAGGTTTTGGTAGCTCATTTAGCTTAGTGTGTCTCTGCCTTGTTAATTGAGTCATTCGTTTACAACCACTTACTCTAAAAGCATAAGCCTATCAAGAATGGTGGTGTAATAATGTATAACAATGTTACATAAGATTACAATGAGTGTCTTATATGATATTTAGAGAGAGATGAAATACAGAACATAAGAGAGATGAATGTCGTACCTCCTTTGAGGATCGACCATTCTTATATAAGGGTTTAATTCCCTAATTACAATCAATTACAAATCTTAGATCCTAAACTGAAGCCACAAATTAAGTAACAACCTTTGACTAATTACAATGTAACAAATGGGTATGATAAATGGGCCTAATGGGCCTGGGCTTGCTTGACAGCCCCCCTCAAATTGATGTTGGGGAGTCATAAAGCAGCAATTTGGAAACAAGAAATTGATGTTGAGGACGAGGAAGTCCCTTTGTGAAGATATCTGCAAACTGAAATGCTGTAGGAACATGAGGAAGAGTAATGACACCACGCTTATATTCATCGCGAATAAAGTGGCAGTCAACGTCGATATGTTTGGTGCATTCATGGAAGACGGGATTTTCAGTGATTCGGATAACCCCAGTATTATCGGCATGCAATGGAGTAGCAGAGGTTTGAGCAAACCCGAGTTCCGAAAGAAGTCCCCGTAACTATAAGATCTCAGAACAAACAGAAGACATAGCCCTACATTCAACTTCCGTGGAAGATCGGGACACCCATTCTTGTTTCTTGCATTTCCAAGAAACGAGAGATGTTCCAAGGTACATGCACCAACCAGTAGTAGAACGGCGTGTGTCTTGACAGCCAGCCCAGTCAACATCTGCATAAACGGTCAGATGAAGAGGATTATCCTTTGGATAATATAAACCACGAGGGACAGTTTTGAGCAGATAACGGATAATGCGCTTCACAGCTGTCAAATGATGGTGTTGAGGAGCTGTCATGAATTGGCTCACAAGATGAACAGCATATGATATGTCAGGTCTAGTGATGGTAAGATAGACAAGACTTTCCACCAGACGCCGGTAGGTATGAGGATCAGGAAGAAGATCGCCATCATCTGTACTCAACGTGAGATTGACCTCTACAGGTGTATCAACAGGTGAAAAATCAGTGAGGTCAGCCAACTCGATAAGATCTGATGTGTATTTGTGTTGATTAACAAATAGACCTTTTGGAGATTGATGCACCTCTAGGCCCAAGAAATAATGCAAAGGACCCAAATCCTTCATACAAAAGGAATCCCTGAGAGAAGCTTGGAGAGATTTGATCATACTATCATATGGGCCAGTGATAACAATATCGTCAACATAGACGAGAAGCACAGTAACACCAATAGATGTGTGGCATAAAAAGAGAGATGGATCAGAAGGACTCTGGGTAACGCCACTCTCGCATAAGCGAGCTTTGAAGGTTTCGAACCAAGCACGAGGAGCATGCTTTAAACCATAAAGTGATTTGCATAGGCGACAGACAGACCTCTTTAAGGGAGAGGAGACGCCTTGTGGTATCTGCATATAGACTTCTTCGTGCAGGTCCCCATGGAGAAATGCATTTTTGACATCCATTTGGTATAAAGGCCAGGATTTAGATGTAGCAATGGCGAGAAATAACCGAATAGATGTCATTTTTGCCACAGGTGCAAATGTTTCCTCATAGTCAATGCCATACTCTTGTCTGTTGCTGAGTGCCACAAGTCTAGCTTTGTGTCTATCCAATGATCCATCAAATTTAAGCTTGATCGAGTAGATCCATTTGCAGCCAATGGGTGTAACTGCAGGAGGACACTCCACAATATCCCAGGTGTGATTCTGATCCAATGCATCCAATTCCTCCTTCATAGCCTGGTTCCAGCAATCTTGTTGGACAGCCTGCAAATAAGAACTTGGGATAGAAATAGAAGAGAGAGTGGTCATCAAAGAAGTATGGGTAAATCCATACTGATCAGGCGGTCTAGAATTTCTGGAGGAGAAACGTAAGGTAGGAGTAGTTGTGGAACCAGTGGTCAGTGGAGGATAGGGGGTGGGGGGGCGCAACCTGCAGTGGGAAGCTTCTCCCGACGGTGGTATACCAAAGCAGGATTAAACCTAGTAACAGAGGGTTGATCCGAAAAACCTGGTAAGAAAGCTGGTGAAGAGGGCTGAGGACAGTCCATGTGAGTTTGGAAGAAATATTGATTTTCAAAGAAAATAACATTTCTAGAAACCCTGATACGACGACCAATGGGATCATAACAAACAAAACCTTTTTGAGTAGTGGCATAACCCAAAAAAGCACACCTGCGAGATTGTGCCGTTAGTTTCGTTCTTTCGGTGGGAGGTAGATGAACAAAACAAACACAGCCAAAGGTACGTAGGTGATCAAACACAGGATGATGACCAAACAATTTGAAATGAGGCGTTAAATGAGCAATGGTATGTGATGGAAGGCGGTTTATGAGATAGACAGCCGTGGTGAGAGCTTCAGTCCAAAAACGAGGGGAAACAGATGCTTCAATCAGAAGAGTACTAGTGACAGCAAGAAGATGTCTGTTTTTCTGTTCCGCGACTCCATTCTATTGTGGAGTATATGGACAGGTACGTTGAGAAATGATTCCATTATTGGTTAAAAATGATTGAAAATCCTTGGAAACATACTCCCCCCCTGAGTCTGAGCGTAAAGTTTTAATGCATTTAGAGAATTGGTTTTTAACATATTGAACAAAAAATTTAAATGCATTAAGAACATCAAACTTTGAATGTAATAAATAAATTCAAGTAAATCTGTCGTAGTCATCAATGAATGTTACAAAGTACTTGAAATGACTATGTGAAAGGGTCGGAGCAATGCCCCAAACATCACTGTGAATTAAGTCAAAACATGTAGTGCTCTGTGTGTTAGAATTTGGAAAGGGTAAAGTTTGACTCTTTCCTAATTTACAAGCATCACAGTCAAAAGAAGCAGAATCAACAGGTTTATTGATGAATCCGGATTGAAATAAACTAGTCATTGTAGAAGCAGTCAGATGACCTAGTCTATTATGCCACAACCGAGAATTATTCTTAATGAAAAAACAAAATAACTGATGTAAAGTTTTATTAGGAATGAAGGAAGACACTGGTAAGGAAAAAAGTCTTCCACGCTTAGGCCCCCTCGCGATCACTTCCCCCGACTCCCGGTCCTACACAACACAACCAGAATGAGAAAAACAAACATTGTAGTTATTTTCAACAAGTTGACCCCCAGAAACCAAATTGGTAGCTAGATGAGGAGAAACTAAAACATTGGTTAATGGTAAGGGGCTAGGGGTATCACCAACAGATGTGATAGGAAGATGATCTCCATTGGCAGCTTGGACAGTAAGATGACCAGTGTAAGGAACAACATTTTGTAATTTTAGGGCTGAAGTGGTCATATGGTTACTTGCACCAGAATCTAAGTACCAGGTATTGGAAAGAGAGGAAGCAGTACCGGCGATGTGCATGGAAGCTAAGGCATTGATGATCATTTGGTTTACCATCTCAGGGGTGAGAGGAGCTGGTGCCGCAGATTGGGAGGAACCAGGTTGGGAGGAAGAATCATACTGCAGAGAACCACTGAAGTCAGGTGAAGCATATGGTGGAGTAGTCACAGTGAAAGCACTAGGAGCTGACGGCACGCTCTAAGTACTAGGGGCTGGCGGCACATAGTAGCGGGAAATAGAATTGCGATTCTTTTTCCGGCACTCTTCAAGAACATGACCAGTGGCCTTACAATATCGGTAGATTTTTGCCTTACATTGATTTGCATAGTGACCATATTTCTTGCAGGTATGGCACTGAACTTTACTGAGGTCCCTAGAAGGTGGTCTAGTTGTAGCAACATAGGCAAGGGGAGCCTTAACAGATCTCTGTTGTTCCAGTGTAGTTTGAGTGACCCGACGTTGTTCTTCTCGTAGAAGTTCCTGAAGACAATCATCCAAGCTAGGAAGAGAAGCCCTGCTCATTAAGTTAGATCTAACTGTCTCAAACTCTAGACGAAGTTTCATAAGAAACTGATCCCAATGACTACATGGCTGTAATGGAAGTAATTCCTGGAGAAGAGCCGCAGATACTGAGGCAAACTTAATCTCATCATATTCGGACCACAGTCTGCGGAAGCCATTATAATACTCCTGAATAGACTGGGTGCCTTGAGTGAATTGAGAGATTTCAAGTTCTAATTGAAACTGGCGAGCAGCATTGCCCTGTTGGTAAATTTTCTGAAGATACTCCCACATTGCACGGGCATTGTTGCAGGGTTTGAGGTTGAGAATAAAATGTGACTCAACAGAGCCCAGCAACTAGGTCTTGATTTTAGCATCCTTTGTCTTCCAAGCTGAAATTTTCTTATCATCGTCCTCAGGTTGAGGTTCATAGCCATCAATGTGTACCCAGAGTTCTTTTCCTTCCAAATAAATTTGAAATTGGAAGGCCCATGAGGTATAATTTGTACCATAAAAGCGAATCAGGGCAATCTCATGTTTGTCCATGACTAAAGAGAAGGAAGAAGCTCGCACAAATCAGTCCGAAAAAGATATTGTCAAATAGGAGAAATGGAGCAGCAGCACTGATAGAGTCCAAGGTTAGGCAAAAGAGACCACAGTCACAATTGAACAAAAGCTGACATGTGAAGAGGTCCAGAATCCACAGGATAAATAGTGGAAAAAAAATTGGTGCACAGAAAAAAATAGTCCAAAACAATCCCCAGAAGGCATACAACGAATAGCGCACTAACACAGTGCACGGATTGACACGGACGGCCCTGTCGTCACTATGTAGATCTGCACATGGGTCCCACCAAATGATCTGCTGGCAGATCTGAGGATGAGGATGGGTTCACAACCAATTTCCGCAACTATTGGAAGTGGTCTCAGGCATAACGAATCCAAATCCAAACTTTTGGATGGTTGAGATGAAAAGAAATGGACAAAACAGAGTTTCTACAATAAAGGGTAGATGGCCTACCTCTGATGATCCATAAATAGTGAGAAAATCTCCAAAAAAATGTAGAAATCCAGACGACCAAGATGGGCTGGTCCAGCTGAGTAGCGATGAGGATTGCAGGTGGGCCACTTCAGATCTGAGATGAACAAGGACGATCAAGGCTTCTAGATCTTGGAAGATGACTCTGATGATCAATAAATCAGAAACAAATTCTGCATAAATCCTGGAAGTTGCAGGCGACCAAGATGGTAGGATTCCGCTGATGAGTTGGTGATAATCACAGGTGGGCCATGTCGGATCTGAGATGATCAGGAGGATCTGGCTAAAGAGAATGATCACAGATGATCATATACTGGCTTCCAATGTGTGGAAGATGATTTAGGAGAAGATCACAGATGATCGAGCTCTGATACCATGATATTTAGAGAGATGAAATACAGAACATAAGAGAGATGAATGTCGTACCTCCTTTGAGGATCGACTGTTCTTATATAAGGGTTTAATTCCCTAATTACAATCAATTACAAATCTTAGATCCTAAACTAAAGCCACAAATTAAGTAACAACCTTTGACTAATTACAATGTAACAAATGGGTACAATAAATGGGCCTAATGGGCCTGGGCTTGCTTGACATTATACACCATTATTTGATTTTTTATTCATTTGGTGTCATAAAAAAATATTGAATATCTCATATGAATGTAGGCTTTTTCTTCTTTTTTTTTTTCAATCCATCAATTACATCACTCATTAGGAAAAATTAGTCTTTAATGCGGTACGTTCCTTTGTCATTTTTTATCCATGCATCTCTCTTGAAAGCTTCACAAGAGGGAGACATGGAGATGGATGGATAAAAAACAACAAAGGCATGTACTGCATTAAAGACTAATTGTTCCTAATGAGTGACATAATTGATGGATGGACACGTGAGCATACATATTAGGGGTGGTTGATCCGCCCTTGATTTTAGTAACTCAAAATTTGATGGCTGCTTGTTGGCGAAATTTGTTGTGATAAAAATCTTAAAGTGATTTATCGTGAGATTGATGTTAATTTAGGACTAGTGATTTATACTTATTTGAAGTAGATCATGGCATCGCAGATAAAGTGCTCACTGACTCTAATAACTTAGCATGTTTGAGCCATGCCCATTTTTTGCATTTTGAAAACCCAAGTTGGCTTCTTTCTCAATAAACACAGCAAAGATTCTTTGTAAATAACTCCTTTTTCTTTTAGCATCAATTTGTTTGCATTTGAATACAAAGGAATTTAATATTCATGGTAAAATGTGTATCACAGAAGGATTATTAAATATGTAAAACGTAACCCGGGGTGAGGATCTAAGGTAGTAAGATAGATTGCACCTTGCCTTTCCCAGGAATTGAATACTAGGGTAATGGCTATGTATTCATTTCCTATCATCCATTGAGTCACTTTCCATTAAAGGGGAGGTTCTTTGATGATCTTTTTCTATATTAACCATCTTCATTTTTAGCCACTTACGGAATGAACTCCTATGTATTTTATGCAAACAAACAGACCCTTAAATGAGTGGGAGACTATTGAAACTTCTGTATTTATTAAGTAATTATCAAAGTTCATTCATGATCCAATTAGGATAAAAGAATTAATAAATCAATAAATATTGTCCAAGAAGTCCTTCCGAAAGATTATGGTTGTGAACTAACTGATATATCACCGATACACAACGAATACATGTATCATGCCAATTCCATGATTTAGCAAGTCAAAATTTTGACATTTTGTTGAAATTGTGTTTGCCAATGTCTGACACATGGTCCTTAGTACTACTCAGAAATGTCATATACTCAGCTGAGTAAGTTTGGGTGGCATCAAAAAGTCTTAAGAGTTCCACTTAATGCACAGGGGCAGACCCATGTTGTGTGAAGTGGGTGCAGTTGCACCACAGAGATATAGAAAACTTCTTAGAGGGCTGTGGGCCATGTGGCCCTAGCCCCAGTTCAAAACCCATCCCACCCCACCTTACAATGCCCTAGGCCCATTAGTTATTTGAATAGCCCCCAATTCCCAAATCGCAGCTCTCCAATCTCCATCGGCATCCAAGCAGCAAATTGCATTCTTTTTCAGAAATTCAGGCAACCAAATCTCTTCTACTCTTCTCTTTCCTTTAATCCTTTCAACTCTACTTTCTCTCCCATCTCGTCTGCAATTCATGAGCTTCTCCACACACACCATTATAGTTGGTCATTTTTTCATCCTTCAATGACATTCCTATTAATAAATCTAGAGCGAATCAATGTTCTATCGTCCCACTCTTCCTTTTTTTTTGCAACTTTAATCATCATCATCATCATCATCATCAAAGCCTTATCCCAACCATGTAGGGGTCGGCTACATGAATTCTATTTCTCCATTCCTTTCTATTTTGAGCTAAATCTTTCGATAAGTGCAACTTCTTCAAATCTGAATTAATGACTTCCATCCATGTTTTCTTCGGCCTACCCCTACCTCTTGATGGACCCTCCACCTGTATATCCAAACTTTTTCTTACCGGTGCCATTACTGGCCTACGCTCAACATGCCCAAACCATCTTAAACGAGTTTCTCTAATCTTATCTCCTATTGGTGCTACCCCTAAATGTTCTCGAAAGCGCTCATTTCTAATTTTATCTTTCCTAGTTTTACCACACATCCACCTAAGCATTCTCATTTCCGCTACATCCATCTTATGAATATGTGTCTTCTTAATTGGCCAACATTCTGCTCCATATGTCATAGCTGGTCTAACCACTGTCCTGTAAAATTTTTCCTTCAATTTTGTTGGCATTTGTCTATCACAAAGTACTCCCGAAGCTAGTCTCCAATTCAGCCATCCAACTCTTATCCTATGCTCCACATCTTCGTCAATCTCCCCATCCTTACTAATCATCGAGCCTAGGTACCGAAAAGAATCTTTACGTGGTATCTCATGGGTTTCAATTTTGACAGTGGTTTCAACACTTTGTATATGTCCACTGGAATTGCAATCCATATATTCTGTCTTTGTACGACTTATTTTAAAGCCTCTAGATTCCAATGCCCTCCGCCATCTCTCAAGCTTTGCATTTACACCCTCTCTTGATTCATCCACCAATACTATATCATCTGCGAACAACATACACCATGGTACTTCTTCTTGAATATGCACAGTTAACTCATCCATAATTAATGCAAAGAGGTAAGGGCTTAAGGATGATCCCTGATGTAAGCCTATAGTCACGGGAAATCCGCCCGTTTCTCCACATGTGGTTTTCACATTTGTTATTGCACCTTCATACATATCCTTTAAAATTTCAATGTAACCTCTTGAGACATTCCTTTTCTTTAAGACCCACCAAATTAAATTCCTCGGTACCCTATCATAGGCTTTTTCCAAATCGATAAAGACCATATGTAGATTTTTCCTCTTTGCTCGGTATTTTTCCATTAATTGCCTAAGTGAAAAGATAGCTTCCATAGTTGATCTCCCTGGCATAAAACCAAATTGATTGTCCGAAATCTTAGTCTTTTTTCTCAGTCTTTGCTCTATTATTCTCTCCCATAACTTCATAGTGTGACTCATAAGTTTAATCCCTCGATAGTTGGTACAATTTTGTATATCTCCTTTATTCTTATATATAGGTACTACAATGCTTCTTCTCCATTCATCCGGCATTTTCTTTGTCATAAGTATCTTATTGAATAGTCTACATAACCAACTTACTCCAACCTCTCCTAAGCATTTCCATACCTCTATCGGAATACCATCTGGGCCTGTTGCCTTTCCTGTCTTCATTCGCTTTAATGCTTCCTTCACTTCCACCCCTCTAATTCTACGGAGAAAAGTATACTCTTGTAATGAAGCATCCTCCTCCACTCTTGTATCGCCCAAATATTCTTCATTTAAAAGTTTACTAAAATATTCTTTCCACCTTTCTATAATATCGTTGTCCTTCACCAAAATATTTTCCTCATTGTCCTTGATACATTTGACATGATCTAAGTCCTTACTTTTCTTTTCTCTTATTTTTGCAAGCTTAAAAATATCCTTTTCTCCTTCTCTTGTTTCCAACCTATTATAAAGGTCATCGTATGGTTTGAACTTTGCGCTACTTACTACTTTCTTAGCTTCTTTATTTGCCTTCTTATACAACTCAAAATTTTCTATACTTTTAGTCCCCTGCCAAACTTTGTAGCAATGTTTTTTTTGTCGAATAACTTCCTGAACCTCCATACTCCACCACCATGTTTCTTTATTAATATGTCTCTTCCCTTTTGATTCTCCAAGTACCTCCTTTGCAACATTCCTAATGCAATTAGCCATTTGATTCCACATTACTGTAGTTTCTCCTTCAATATTCCATTCTCCTTTCTCAATCATTTTGTCCTTAAATATATTTGCTCTTTCCCCCATCAAGTCTCTCCACCTTGTTTGAGGGCCCATTTTGTTTACTACTGCTCTCTTTTTACTTCTAATGCAAATATCTAAAACTCCAAGCCTATGTTGCGTAGTCAAACTCTCTCCTGGAATAATCTTACAATCTTTACAAGCCAATCGGTCCCGTTTTCTAACTAGAAAAAAGTCTATCTGACTCCTATTACTCCCACTTTTATATGTAATTAAATGCTCATCTCTTTTTTTAAAGTAAGTATTTGCTACTATAAGATCAAATGCCACTGCAAAGTCCAATATAGTGTTTCCGAATTCATTCTTTTCTCCAAATCCATGCCCTCCATGCACTCTCTCATATCCTCTATTATCTCTTCCTATATGCCCATTTAAATCCCCTCCAAGGAAAATTTTATCACTAGTTGGGATTTCTCGCATTAAGTCATCCATCTCCTCCCAAAATTGTCGTTTCACACTTTCTTCTAGTCCTACTTGGGGAGCATATGCACTAATGATATGAATTATGTCTTCCTCTAGTACTAGTTTAATTGCTATAATTCTATCACCAAACCTCTTTAACCCCACAATTTTCTCTTTTAAATCCTTATCTATAATTATACCCACTCCATTTCTTGTATTACTCTTTCCTGCATAGAAAAGCTTATACCCATCCATGAGCTCCTTAGCTTTATTCCCTTTCCACCTTGTCTCCTGTATACAAGCCACACTAATTTTTCTTCTTTTCATTACCTCAACCAACTCCATGCTCTTGCCTGTCAAGGTTCCTATATTCCAAGTAGCCAGTCTAATTTTCCTATTCCTCCTCTTCTTCTCATGGACTAACTTCTTTAACCGCATTAGCCCAAAGTCATGCGGTAGCCCTTGCATACTTTTCACTGCAGCCGGGCGATGCTACAATGCGTCGCTTAAAGCGGGGAACGCCCTAGCCTTATCGTGAAATATCATTTGTTCAGAATTCATGTTTGGGTTGTGACAAAGTTTTAAGCTGGCTGTCACCTACCTAACGCAACCCTCCTCCTTTACCCGGGCTTGGGACCGGCAGCAAAACTGGCAAAACTTGCAACTTTAATCGTGATAGGAAATAAAAGAAAATCTCATGCTCTAAAATCCCACTCCTCTTTTTTCACCAACTATAACCATGACTAGAAAAGGGATGAAAATGTCATGTTCTGAAATCCCACTCTTTTTCCCCAACTTCAACCATGATTGGAAAAAGAATGAAAATCTAATGTTCTGAAGTCCGCTTTCCGCTACTAAATTTAAATGTAATGAGATTGAGAGAAGGGTCAATAAAAAGCAGGGATAGAAGAGAGAGATGTCTCGAGAAACTAGCATCGATTGATGCACAACTGAGGCTTTTGTTGTTTGGGAAGGTTTTGGCGAATAATCGGCTTATGGAGTATGATGCGCCCCTCTTGGATCGATTTCTAGAGATTTACGTGGGGATGAGATTAAAGAAACAGCATAAATTTTGGATTTTTATGGCCATTTTGTGTTTTTAATGTTGGATTCTTTGCTTATGTTTGGTTGTTAAGAGTTTTGGTTACTTTTAGTTTTGGTGGAACTTGTCAATCATTATCGAGGAAAGAGCCTGTATAACCAACTTGCATATTGATTTAATTTTTTTTTTCTGATTTATGGTCGGAGTCCAAAAATTTTTAAGGATTTTGGAGATTGCTAAGAAATAGAGTTTGGATTTCCCTCCAGCCATCTCTCTCTCTCTCTCTCTCTCTCTCTCTGTCTGCATGTGATTTTTTTAAAATTATATAACTACATGAACATTCATCTGTCTCTTTGAGACTTATGTTTGGGATTTGCTTTCATTTATTATATGGATTTAGCATATTTTCTCTATAATTACCTGCATTGTATAATTTTTTGTCTCTTTTTGTGGGTGCCCAATAAATGCATCATATTGTGGATTTTTCTTGTTTTTTCATGGATATATGATATGTCTATGTTTTTTTTTTTTTTCCTTCTCTTGCCTATAGCACCATTGTCAAGTCTGCCAAGGTATATATTTTCCTCTTGCTATTGTTAACATGTAGCAAAGTCTAACACAAATTTAGCCCTGCCTAAAAGAAAATCCTAGGTCCGTCACTGGATGCATATATTTAAAGTTTAAATAAAAGATAATTCACTCCCAATTTTTTGGCTTGGCCTATAGTTGGCAAGCTATAAGTTTGAGTATTTCTAAAATTTAGGAGTACTGATGATTCTTCTCTTTCCAGGTGTTGAACGTTGCAAGAATTGTAGGGATTTTTGCAACTGCTTATTGGCATGGGTAATTTCAATGTCCTCCATGGTGTTCTCTTTTCCAGGGTCTTATCTTTGGGTTTTCTTCTTACATGAGCAGGTGTCTCTCCTATCATAAGTGGGTCTTATCTCCCCTTGGCTATAATAGTCTCCCGTGGTCCCATCTTGTTTGGCTGGATACCGAAAAAAAAAAAAAACCCCTCATTGTGTTGCTTGAACTTCGGTTGTATTTTGAGTGATTTTCTTTGGTTTTGGTTGAACTACAACTGTTGTACATGTACTGTGTGAGTCTCGGCTGCATTGTTTGTTTTGTTCTTATTAACTTGTTTGAAACTTGTGGAATTTTCTATTTTTACCTTTGTATCTGAAGAAATTATATTGACCATGGATGTAAATGTAATCCTTATCACTTGAGTATGTTCAAGTAAGGGCCATGATTTAGTCATGGAGATTGGTGATGAGATGACATATTTGTGAAAGATATATATCACTCCATGGGCAACCCCTAGTGATATTTTGGAATTCTAGTGATATTTGCTGATGAGATGACATATTTGTGAAAGATGCAGATCATGTCCTTTGGTCTTTAAAGTTAGCTTCCCAAAACCAACAAAAATAAATTATTTTCTTTCCCATTGATTGAAATAATTTATTTAACAATGATCTAAACCACTTAAAATAAATACTTTCCTCTCTTATAAGTTGTGGCTAGATTTTGCTTTAATTTGACTTTATTCCACATTAAAATTGACTATTGTACAATCAAGGAGGATGAACTTGAAAGACATCATATTTGTTTGAGTACAAATCTTTTGATAAACTCTAATATATGAGTTATGAACACATCAAATACAATCAAGAACCATTAATATAAATGGCATTAATTCTCAATATATATGCATACGAATCATAGTTGTCAAATTCAGTTTGGTTTGGACGAAATTCCTGATTTAATTCGGTATAACAAGGGATCTGAACCGAACATGCTCCCTAAAGGTAGTCACTTCCAGATTCAGCTGATTTCGGGCGAAATCATACATTTTGGTCCAAAATCCCCATATTCGCATGAACCATTATCGAATCTCTCAATTCAGGCGAATTGAGGTTCAATCATGAAAAGAGAGGTTCGATCATGAAAAGAAAAAGAAAAGATTAGGGCAAGCACTCATTTCACATACCCATTTCCATCGAGGAGTGAAATTCTTCCTTGCTGAAGCACGATATCAAAGCTCTGCACTTGCTGGAAACTTTTTGCGGTGGAAAGTTCAGATCCCTCCCTCATCTAAAGTTCCTCATGGCTTCCAAAGCAAGATCCCGTTGCCAAACCTCTAGCCGGAGATCTAGGTATACTTACTTCTCTCTTCTGAAGATCCCTCCCCCGTCTTCTTCCGGTTTTTTTTTCCCTCGTCTTCTTTTCCTTTCATTTGTTTCTCTTAATATTTTGATCCTGCATTCCGTTATACAAGAAAGGGCACAACAAGATACAGACGTGCCCACTGTTTTTCAACCGTTGATTACTACTGATAAGATTTGTGACTCATGAGGCCCACTTATTGTCATGTGGATGAATTCTTCTGCTACCAGAATTCAATAGGTGAAGCGTGCACAATTACTATAGCTCTCTAACGCCACCCTAATACGATATGTACGGTCATTTTGATTTTATTAGAAGTTATTAATCAGAAGTAGGCCATTTTATTTGAGTAAATTATTTAAGTTAAATGAGCACTATGCTATGTACAATTAAACTGGTTTTAATTTTTAGTTATTGGGCTAACTAAAAAATGTGATGGTCAGTCAGCATTGTTACTAAAGTTCTTGGCCCACCCTCAGAAAATCTAAATGGTAGTATTTCATTGAATTAGAATTTTTATGAAACTATTTTACATCGCATCAATCTGAGGTGGGCCATTTAATTCAAGTAAATTAGTACTATTCTATGCAAAATTAAATGATTATTTATTTATTTATATTTTCTGAAATGAATTTCCAAATTGGAAAACAAAATGCCCAAAATAGGCCAAAATGGGTTCCAAAACGAACTTAACAACTATGATACGAATGGCATAAACATGAAAAGGTGTGTGCACGAAGTCATCAAAAAAATTATTGAAGTAATTTAAATAAATATATGATAGCAAATAATCTTTTTATGACTTCCTACCACAAGTGCCTCTTAATAGAGTCAAGTTGTTCAGAGACCTGAAAGTAGTCCCCAGCCGTAGCTAAGCTGATTAGGGAAATAATGCAGTGGGTGAGCGTGCATGAGCACAACTCTCTACTAAAAAAATTATACTAATCTCCAACAAGGCCATGTTTGCTCAAAGGTTATTGGGTCAAATCAAAGAATAAAACAGGAAGTTACATTACATTATAAAAATACTATGTAATATAATAAATGAATGTAACAATTCTAGAGAGATAATGTCAAGCACCATGAAATACTGCATTAGAAAGGAGTCTCCATGGGTTAACCTACATCATCTTCTTAGCTTTATCCTATCAATCTAGGGTCGGTTTAAATCTTTTTGCCAATCGAATAGGTTAAATTTCATTTCTAAAGAATAATTCAACTCAGAAACATATGCTTACTAAAACTACCAAAAAAAAAAATCAAGTTGCTAACAATGCAAGTGGCATGCAGATTAGGTACCCCCACTAGAGAGTTAGGTCCTATGCTAGCAAGCTGAGAGTCAAATTTGCTTCTCCCTTGTCTGAGAGTAATTTGTAATGTGTGTGTGTGTGTGAGAGAGAGAGAGAGAGAGAGAGAGAGAGAGAGAGAGTAAAATGACTAGTCCAAGTTTTGAGTTGACAAGTTCTAGGAACTACACGATATCATACACTTTCATGTGCATTAAAACTATTTTTCCAGTATCCCTGAATCCATAGCTAGCAACTCAACTTCCCGCCTGACATCTAAAATAAGACATTTCTATGTAACTAATAGATTAGAATATTAGGAAAGAGGGAATAATTATATTAATTGTAAGGGCTTTTGAATTCATAATACGATCATACAAGCAAGAAGCAACAATAGCACATTCTACTTTACAAACATCATTGAAGTACTGAGGCAATCACGTACCAACAATGCTCTGAAGTGTATGTTTGATCATCCCAACCGATGCCACTGCCACTCCTGTAAACTGCAGCCAAGATGTGTAACATGTCAGTATTCAGTCACAGAAGTAAAACCACTTAGAGAATGTTTGAGGCCCACCTCAGTGATCCAAACTCTCATATATAGGCCCTCTCATAGATGAAAGTCCCACAAAAATAGAGCCCCAATCACATGATTCCAATTGGATGGGAATGGTTTACTGCCAAACCTATGATCCAACATCTAGGGTGATGTGAAGCAAGTAAGAAAAATGCAGATGTACACAAGGATCAGACCTAAATCAGGCCTTGAACTAGCCCCAGAGGCCCTAATACCAGCTAGAGGAGTCCTCAAATGGGCCTGGCCACAGGTCCAGCAAACCATGTTACCACATCCATTTCATGGTGACGACCATCCCTTTCAAATCTTGCTTTTTGTTTTTTATACCCCATTTAGGGATTATTGCGTTTATTTGGTTATAATGGATGAGATGAAAACCACTCCATGCCTAGCAGTATAAGTGGTAGGCGTTGAATATTTTAACGGTAGGAATTAAAGGACTTACCTCTAGTTATAGGGTAGCACATATCTACCTATGGAGTAGTATATACTTCCAGCCAGGTTTTAATCAAATCTCAATTACATGTTCTTTTTCAGCCATTATTGGTGAGATGATATGCAACTTCTTTCCTGCTCCATAAACATTTTTGTATTTAGTGGGGAATGAGTGAGTGGCGGCTCTCGATTGATATTTTGTTGCAATTGGACATGGAAATCATAAAGGGCCGCCCACTACACGAGGCTCCCACCACTGTAGGCTCTGAGGAGGCACATGGTATTACCCCTAGAAGCGGAGAGGCTATTTCCACATTTCGAACCCGTGATGCCTAGGTAATGGAGCAACCTTACCATTGCACTAAGGCCCGCCCTCGTGGAAATCATAAAGATTCACTAAAAATCCCCATTCTTATCTTTGTGAGTTGGGGGTTTGAAATATAAATTCAAGGAAAACCTTTTTTGTGAATTCTTCTTGCAAATAGGGCTTTGTCATTCCCCAAGTTTGTATGAAATTATGAGATCATATCAAAGTATAGAAACTAAACATTGGAAATTTTCTAGATTAGCTCAGACATGGGTCAATTGGCCAGGCTGATAAGGACTCAGTCAGGATAATCTATAATTTGCATTAGTTTGGTACTAAAGTATTTTGAGCAGCGTAGGTAACCTGGACACGTTGTTATTGGGTCAAATGAGAGAAGATAGCAAGAACATCAAGTTTCCATCCAGAGGCAAATCAGATGAATAGCTAAAATTACTAGAAGGTGGCCTAACTCAAACTATGCTGACCGAACCAACAACAACAATAACCACAATATTGAAGGAGGGAATCTTAAGCTATGAAACTAGTATACTGTATACTACAAGGGTGTGATATCCAGTAAACTAATCATGTGGGATGAAAATGTACATAAATTGGGCCAAATATCAAGCCAGTCCATTCATTAGTTGGCTCAAACATGTATCAACATGTGTGGCCCACCTGATGAATGGACCAGCCTAACTTTCATGCTGCTGCATCTTCACAAGTACTAATCAAAATAAACTGAGTCCAAAAATCACAAAATAATAATAATAATAATAATAATAATGTGTTTCCAATTATAATGCGTCACATCAGCCAACTCAGCTTTGCAAGAAAAGCAGGAATCTTTTAAAAAGCGGGAAAAAAGAGTGAATGTGTTCTGGTGTGGCATATTTTGATTGGAAGCCGAAGCACTTTTGTGCAGAGGTGGACCCAGGTAATGGGTATTGGGAGCACTCGCCCCCGCAGACCTCAAAAAATCACAAAAGGGACTATGGACCAAATGGTGCATGCTTCTTAAGAAATAAGCTGTCGCCTCTCTCAAACAACAAAGTAATGACGAAAATAACATTATGGCCATGTCTGCCCCCATGAAAATCCTGGGTCCACCATTGCATTTAAGATACCGGCCTCAGGAGATCCAAACTCTCACAGTACACTGGATAAAAAGCTTGCATCACATGCATCTGTGCCACGCGGACACTAGAATCATGAAGATCCTTTTCAAATGATGATAGCATGAACAATTTAACATCCATAACAGGACTCTAAGAAGGAACTATAAGGATTGCCTTTGAGTTATCTACCTTAGATGTCAGCGTCAAGGTCAGGAATCCGTTAGTGGTGGATGAATTGAGCGAGAGAGCATCTAAATTGAGACTGCTTAGTGCTTCCACTATTTCAAGAAGCAGGCATTCCCTCCACGGACACCATAATTCAATCACAACCTCTTTTCCGACGACAGTTACAGTCATATCTGATATATTGTCCTTGGATAAAAGCCAACTGAACTCAGCATCTGTTTCATTAATGTCAGATGCCTTTCTCTTGTGTATGGAAGGCTTCCTTCCATCATCCATTTCATTGTGGCCATAGTTGTCCGATGTTCTCTCCACTATATCAGGTTGTTTCCTTTTTTCTCTTGCTCCAGACTGTGCAGACTCTCTGCCAGCTTCCAACTCTTCAACCCGTTTTTCAAGATCCTTCAGGTACTCTATTGTTTCACTGAGGATTGATGCTTTGTCAACCTAAAAAAATTAAAATAAAAAACAAAAACTCTTAGACAAATGAAATTGCAAGGACTGATATGGACATGGAAGAAGTCACATGATATGTTTGAACAATTTGTTTCCATGCAGCCCAAAATGCAATCTGTTTGAATTAGCAGATTATATAATTATCCACTAGTGCATTGTTTCAGACATTTAATTGAGAACAACAGTTCGTGGCGATACATATGTTTCTTCCCCAAAGTTTACACCCAAATAATATTGGCAATCAGTGTTGATAACATTTTGGGTGAAAGCAACAGAGCAGTATCCCGCATGCTGCTGTTTCCAATTTTGTGTTTTCCAATTTATATGACACCCTCAAATGCATATTAGAATATATAGCCATCCACACTACCAAAAACTCTAACTCACCTCTGATTTGGGTACATTCAAATGTCCAGTGTTCATAGCATATGTGATAGAGATCAAAGAAGATTGAAAAACAATAATAGATTGATAGACAAAATTGCTTGTGGAGAGGATCCTCAAGCCTGTCTTATATATACAGAAGATTTCCAAAAAGGTGATAATGTGCAGTTGTGTAATTGCTAAGAACAAGTAATTTACAGCACTGCATAAATCGTGATTTATACACAAGAATGGAAACATACTCTTCAAGATAAGGCATGACAGAATGAGTCAGAAAGAGTCAATCGAGCTTATCTAAAGTGGGCCTTGGCTGTTGGACCAGGTCCTAGGTCGGCCCATTAGTTTAGGCCCATTGGGCCCAAAGGTATGATCACCCATTATCTTTACACCCCCCATTCAAGCTGATGATGTGGTAGCAACAGAAGATTGCTCAGAAGAGTACTGAAGTGAGAGAAGATTTGAGCTTTAGTAAAGAGATCCGCTGCATTATCTTGGGAAGGAACCGGATGAAGGGTGAGAGTGTTTAGTTTATATTGCTGCCGGACAATGTGACAGTCAATCTCAATATGCTTTGTCCGTTCATGAAAAACTTCATTTTGAGTGATTTTTATGGCACTCTGATTGTCGCAGTACAAAGGGGTAGGAGTTCGAAGATGGATCCCAAAGTCATGCAAGAGCCACCGAAGCCAAAGGATTTCAGTTGTAGTGTCGGCAAGAGCTCTATATTCAGCTTCTACAGAAGAGCGAGATGCTAGAGCTTGTTTCTTGCTTTTCCAGGATACTAAGGAGTGACCAAGGAAAATACAAAATCTAGTGGTGGACCGACGATCATCAGGGTCACCGGCCCAGTCAGAGTCAGAGAAGGCATGAAGAGCGAGGGATCTGTCTGATGAGAGTAACAGCGCATGAGTTTCAGTTCCTTGAAGATAGCGGAGTATGCGAAGAACAGCACCCCAATGAACCAAAGTGGGTTGAGCTAGAAATTGGCTAACCCGGTGAACGGCAAAGGCAATATCAGGACGAGTGATGGTAAGGTAGACAAGAATACCTACTACTTCGCGGTATCTAGTAGGGTTTGACAAAGTACCCCATCAGTCTTACTGAGACGAGTGTTAGTTTCCAGTGGAGTAGTAACAGGAGTGAGATCAGTAAGACCCGCACGCTTGATGATATCAGAGCAATACTTAAGTTGAGATAGTACATATCCATGCGTAGAGTATCCCACTTCAATACCAAGAAAATACCGCAAAGGTCCTAAATCTTTCATCTCAAACTGTTGATGAAGGAATTGTTTAAGTGCAGCAATACCATCATGATCATCTCCGGTAATAATCATATCATCAACATAGAGAAGAAGAACACCTAGGCCCTTGGAAGAATTGTGATAAAAGAGGGCACTATCATGTGAGCTTTGATGATAACCAAAGGAAGTCACTGCGGTAGCAAAACGTGCAAACCAGGCCGGTGGAGCTTGTTTCAAGCCATATAAAGCTCACCGAAGATGACAAACATAGGTAGAAGGAGAGGAGATACCAAGTGGGGGAGTCATATAAATGTCCTCAGTGAGATAGCCATTGAGGAAGGCATTTTTCACATCAAGTTGATGAAGAGACCACCGTTGGATAGCAGCAACAGAGATCAAAATCCGGACTTTTGTCATCTTAGCAACAGGTGCAAACGTTTCTTCATAATCTATCCCATAGTCTTGTGTATATCCTTTTGCCACAAGCCGGGCTTTATACCGTTCTATAGAGCCGTCAGCCAGCGTTTTCACTTTGTAAATCCATTTACAACCAATGGTTTTCCTTCCAGGAGGAAGTGGAACAAGATCCTAAGTGTGATTTCGTTGAAGGGCAGCAATTTCTTCTTCCATGGCCGTCCTCCATTCTGGATATTTGGAAGCTTCTTGATAGGTGCGAGGTTCAAAATGTGAATGGACTGTGGCAAGAAAAGTGCAATACTGTGGAGAAAACAGATTAGTAGACACAAAACCATAGCGCTGAACTGGGGTTCGAGATCGCAAAGGATACCTCTGAGGTGTGGCAGAATCCAACGCTTCAGGAGCCACTTGGACAATGGTTGAGTCAAAGGAGGGGGAAATAGCTTTGGATCGTCGCTGGTAAACTTGAAGAGGCTTGGGTTCAATAGATATGGGTTCTGAGGGGAAGAGATCTGGAAAAGGATCGAGAGAGTGAATAGGAGAAATCGGTGTAGATTGCTTGGTACGAGGTAAAGAGAAATAGGGCACATACTCAAGAAAAGTCACATTGCGAGATATCCTGAGCTTATTAGCGTGAGGATCAAAGCATCGATATCCCTTTTGTTCAATTCCATAGCCCAAAAAAAGCTGATTTGGGGAACAACTTATCTCGTTCATGAGGTTGAAGAAGGACAAAACAAGTGCAACCAAAAACTCTGAGATGTGAGTAATTAGGACGTGTACCAAATAATTTTTCAAAAGGTGTTACCCCAGAGAGAACAGTGGAGGGCATTCGGTTGATAAGATACACAGAGGTGAGAACACATTCTCCCCAAAAGGAGAATGGAACCGATGAGGAACATAACATGGATCTAGCAGTTTCTATAATGTGACGGTGTTTGCGTTCTGCGATTCCATTTTGTTGGGGAGTACCTAAACAAGAAAGCTGGGCTAGAGTTCCATGAGAAGCGAGAAGATCCTGAAATTTGTGTGAACGATATTCTCCTCCAGAATCATATCTAAAAACTTTAATTTTGGCAGAAAACTGGGTGGAGATCATGTTGGCAAAATTAACATAGGCATTAAAAAACTCAGATTTGTGTTTTAACAAGTACAGCCAAGTGTATCTGGTGAAATCATCCACAAATAGGACATAATAGAGGGACCCTCCTTTTGTGGGTTGAGAAGCCGGTCCCCACAAATCAGAATGGACTAAATCAAAAGGTGAGTGAGAAAGAGAAACACTTTTATTAAATGTCAACACAGTTGGTTTGGAGATTCTACAATCAATGCAATCTGGAAAATGTCCAATATTGACTTTACCAAGACAATGACTTGAACTTAAAACATTTAACTTATTCTTAGACAAATGGCCTAGCCTAAGGTGCCACAAACTGGCAGAAGTTAAAAAGGCAGCAGAAGCAACATGGGAAGAGAATCCAGGGATGTGAAGAGTAGTCAAATGGTACAATCCTCCAAGTCTATAGCCTGTCCCAATCTGGCTCCCTGAGCGAGGATCCTGCACAGTGCAACCATGAGAGTCAAAAGTAACTACGTATCCCATATGTGTAAGTTGACCACCAGAGATTAAGTTAATAGAAAGACCAGGAATGCACAGCACATTGGGCAAGGATAACAATCCTAAAGATGATGTGGAGGTGATGGACCCAATGGACTGAACCGGAAGAGTGGACCCATTAACAGTGCGAATATTCATAGGAGAGGGAGGGGGACGCCTAGTATGAAAGAAAAAGGTGTCTGAAGCCATGTGAGAAGATGCACCAGAATCAAAAATCCAAGTATGATGCTTACCTGTGAAGGAAGCCATAGCAGAAGCAGCTGTCTTAGCAGGAGTCAAATGCGAGGGACCAGAGGTAGTCAGCATCAATTGTTGGAGCCGCTCATCTATCATAGTTTGGAGCTGAGTAGAGATCCATAGTCGAAGGGGTCAATTCAGTGCTTACAGCAGTCTGTTGGAACTGTCCTGATTTTCGTTGAGTCTGATTCTGATGTTTTTTCTTTTTCAGTAAAGGACAGTCTTTTTTCCAATGACCCGGTTCTTTACAGTAATTGCAAAGATTACTAGCGGAGACTGTGGTTTTGGCAGCAATGTGAGTCTTTGTGGCTGTTAAAACATGATCAGTATCACCAGCTTTCTTTCCAGCCAATGACTTCTGTGTTTATTCCTCTGCTAATAATTCAGACAAGGCAATGTCGACCTGAGGTAGTGGTGAGCGGTGCAGTAATAATCCCCTAACATGCTCATACTCTGGTCTAAGGCCATGAGAAATTGTACCAATCTTGTTTCCTGTCTATATTGTTCAAAGGTGACAGAATCATTGGTACAAGAAAATTGGGGCTCCATTAAAGCCAATTGATCCCACAAGGCAGACATCTTGACATAGAAATCATGAATTGAATCTGATCCTTGATCAGCGTTCTTAATTTCCCATTCCAATTGATATCTCCATGCAGAGTTAGACTGAACATAGAGACGCCCTAAGTAATCCCAGGCATCCTTGGGGTGAGAAAATTTAGACAATTGATTTCCTATTGAGGGAATAACTGAGTTTGCAATCCATGAATTTATTTTCCCAATTGAAGCTTCCCAATCTTCATAAGCATTATCTTTACTGTCAGGACAGGATTTTTTTTTCAGTAATATACTTCCAAAGTTTTTGTCCTTTCAGAAAATTGGTCATCAGATGAGACCAATAGGCATAGTTGGTCCCATCTAAGATGACACTAATTCCTGATAATTTCTCAGCCATTGAGGATCACCAAGTATGTCAAGTAACAGCAACCAGAAAAAAAACAATTCTGGGCGTGCAAATAACAGGGAGTAGAAACCAGATTGAAGCCTTAATCTGTCTAACTAATCAGATCAAATAATAGCAAGGACTAGCCACCTAAAATGCGCACCCACACACTAAATTTGCAGACGATCCAATGGCAGGACAAGAAAATCAACGGTACTGATGAAAACTAGTGCTCAAAAACAACAATCAGAGGATTTCTTAGAATCAGACCAAAACAGTCCAGAAAAACAAACAAAAAAATACCAGAGGTTCTTCTCAAATGGTCGAACCAGGAGGTATGATCCACAGTGGTCGTCAGGCACCTATGGGGCCCACTGTAAATCAATCAGCTACAGTCCTATGCACACGCACAATCTTCAAATGAAAATCACGAAAGAGCTCTGATACCATGATAGAGATCAAAGAAGCTTGAAAAACAATAATAGATTGATAGACAAAATTGCTTGTGGAGAGGATCCTCAAGCTTGTCTTATATATATAGAAGATTTCCAAAAAGGTTATAATGTACAGTTGTGTAATTGCTAAGAACAAGTAATTTACAGCACTGCATAAATCGTGATTTATGCACAAGAATGGAAACATAATCTTCAAGATAAGGCATGACAGAATGAGTCAGAAAGAGTCAATCGAGCTTATCTACAGTGGGCCTTGGCTGTTGGACCAGGTCCTAGGTCAGCCCATTAGTTTAGGCCCATTGGGCCCAAGGGTATGATCACCCATTATCTTTACAGTATGAATTATGAAATGGCTGGAATGTAAAATTTTATTTCATAATATCATCTTTGACATACGATATGGAGTAGTGATGTCCTCAAGTTTGTACAATGATGCTTCCTGAGCCACGTATAAATATTTATCAAAAAAAAAAATCTCTCTTTCCATTTTCACTATTCTTTGACAAAGGAATGAGACCAAGAAAGCTGAGGGAAAATATGCAAGATAATGATGCATGAAATGCTTTCTGTAGGATTTTGTTATAAGTTCAGAAACATGAACTGGATGCATGAATCAGGACAGAAGGAAGGAAGCATATGTAGATGCAAGATAAGTAAGTTTCCAGTAACTAAGGTTTCACAGCCACTATCATTTCCATGTAAATTACATGAAAGGAAGCCTGATCTGATAAGATATCAACCAATAAATTGTACTATCCATTTAAAGAATGGTACACCCCTGTATTAAGTATATTGTTTGCCGCAACTCTAACACCCAGGCATTTTGGTTTCAATGGTTAGCAATTGTTGACATGGTATCAGAGCTACCATAGGTCACAGGTTCGAATCCATGATGTTGAATCCTTGGTATTATGTTGCACATGCAGTTCTGCAGGGCAGAAGGCCCCATGCCACTCAATGACGGGCGCGTGCTTCGAGCCCAGGCTTTGTCCCACCCAAGGAGGGTGTTAAGTAGTTTGCTACAACTCTAATGCCTAAGCATTTTGGTTGCAATGGTTAGCAACTCTTGACACCCTGTAGTTCATGTGATTGGCAATCTAGATAACCAATGTACAGCTGCCTCCTAGATGGTTCTATGCTCAAAGAACAAGTAATTAAGTGTTCTAATGCTTATATCTAAAGAGCTCCTATACCAGTGTTCCCAACCCATTCCAACTATCCAAGCTTTGAGTCATGAATCTGATAATAAAGGCAAAAAAATGCAAACAGAAATGAAAATGAGAAGTGATGTGGCTGAAGGTCCGCCCTCCCCTTTTGGGATCGACCATGAATTTATATATCTCAAATGCCAATCAAATGGATACACAATCAATTAAAATGAAATCAAATGAATCACCTAACTAAATATGGCATAGCATGGTTCAAAATACTGTATAGCAGCCACATTATTGGCCATAGCGTTTAAGGTCGCTATGCTATTTTGAAAATAGCAACGCTATAGTCTAAAACCTAGTAAAGCCAAGCAATTTTAATTTATAACGGTGTTTTTTCCTATTTCTTCTCCTTAATAGCCTTTCCTATAATTGTCTATATCCTTGTATGGTTCCAAATCACTAAAACAACACGAGTTTTGTTGTTATACAAGATTTACATTTTTTTAGCACTTAAAAAATTAACACCACTACACCACTAAGTATCGCCTGCTATGTAACGTTTTAGCCACTAGCCGCTATGCCCACCGCAACCGCTATTTTTATCCTTGTGGCATAGTAATAATCTCCTACAATTAGTAAGTGTCTATTGCTGACTAAGACCGACGTATCTATCTTTGACTATTGATCAATTGGGCCGAATTTCTTGATCAATTGGGCCAAATTTCTAACGGGCTTGATAGGCCAATGTCATGTTAGCCTGGACTTCTACACTCCCCCGCAAATTGATGCGATTTGGAACATAGCAACAATTTGGCAGTAAGAAAATCATGTCTAGCACGAGGTACCGCTTTGGTGAAGAGATCTGTGAACTAGTTTTGAGATGAAACATGAGGAAGATGTATAATTTCAGAGAGCACATGCTAATGAATAAAATGGCAGTCAACCTCAATGTGATTGGCTCACTCATGGAAAACAGGATTGTTGGCAATTTTTATAGCACTAGTATTGTCCGCATTAATAGGAGTGGGACCAAGGACAAGAACACCAAGCTCGCAAAGAAGTCGCCGAAGTTCGCTGAAGCCAGATTACCTCACTACATGCAAAAGACATGGATCTGTACTCAGCTTCGGTAGAGGACTAGGAGACCATATTTTTCCTTTTACATTTCCAAGAAATAAGTGATGTGCCAAGAAACATACACCAGCCAGTAAAAGATCTCCTAGTTTCTAGACATCCGGCCCAGTTTGCATCTGCATAACTGCGGAGAGGGAAGGATGAAGTAGAAGAGTAGAAAAGTGTAACGACGCAAGAATCTGGAGCTCTTCAGATTCTTAAGCCGCACTCAAATTTTAATAACAATACCACATAAATCAAATTCTCATGAGCATCAAGGTCATAAAAAATCAAATTTCCTTGTATTTCAACTATTATGTAAATATTATAAGTCTTGATAACACTACTGAATCACACAATTTCTATTTGAGAAAAGAAAGATAATAATAATGTCTAAGTCTTGGGCTAATCCCAACTATAAATCTATTCTTTTGCTTTTCCGCACTCTGGATCAGCCACGCATGCCAAAATCCACCGGCTGATCCCCATCACTCCTCGCAACCTCCACGATTGCATTACCTGAAGTGGGGCGAACCACTGATCAGTAACACTGGTGAGTAGAATAAGAACATTAAGATAAAGCATATTTCAATCATTCAGAGAACATATATTCAATGATATAATTTCAGTAACATTCTAATCAATTTCTTTCTTGAGTAATTTCCCACTGTGGCATCAAATAATTCCGATACCCCGTACGGTGTATCTACATTTCTGTCAACAACATGGCTTGTCATCCACCATGAATGTTGAGCCTGTTTCGATACTCCTAACTGGAGTATCTACATTTCTATCAACAACATGGCCTATCATGCCACCATGATTGCTGAAACTCTTCCCCTCGACCAACATCCACGAGGGAAGTTTTATACTCAGTGCCAGCAGTTGGTATTATGCTTATTTTGATCATCAATGGTAATTTCATTTTAATAACTTTAGTATAGATTCATCTCCATCATAATTGGCTACGTCACCTTACTCTTTTCTTTGGCCAGTACCACACAACACTGATTAATCCTCGCCCCACTTTGAATCGGAGTTGGTATTAGGGTGTGGCATTGTCCGTATATTATTAAGGGAAAATTATTTATCTATTATGAAGATTAGCCACGGTCATCAAGTTATATTTACAAATACTAGATAAAAATTCAGCACTTATACAGTAAATACCAGGGTCATTAGATTCTAATAACAGCCCATGCTTACTGTCCCTGCATGTCCTTATAAGCATAAAAGGAAAAGGATCATGTGACAAATAAATATAACATCAGGGACCTATTTGTAATTCTGTGTGTCTATTTTAATTAGATTATGTCGACAGAGCCCAGACGATCCCTTACAACACCGACTTCATATTCGTCAAGATGGAGAGCTCGCCTGGCTTGCCTTAGAGCAGTTCGTCTGTGGAGTTCGACGGTCCAAATCACACAAGTCCTTCACCCTCGAGGTCGCCCTAGGGTCCACTAGCAGATATGTGGTTTGATCTTCGATCGGGGAACCTAGATGGGCTCACAACCACTGGCGACCACAACCGCTTCTGATGGTCTGGAACTTTCAAATCTCAGTTCAGATCTGAGATTCCCAAGTAATCATCCTTCTTCTCGTACTAAATCCAAGTCCCAGAGGCGTGCTAATCAGAAAACGATAACTCAGCGAGTTTCCATCTGAGGAATGGGGATTATTGATGATGTTTCACGTCTATGCCGGGTCGCCAATCTTAGCAGGGGACTTCATCCTTTAATCAGAGTTTCAGGTGAGTGCTTTCTAACCCAAACAAGGCTAAACGGTATCAATTAGGCATCATATAGCATATCCGCGGGTCTAATCATTGTTTTGATGATCGGTTTGGGCTCTAAATCAAATCTAGCCGATAATCACTGTAACAGTACAATATATATTGGCCACGGTTTAACGGGGGATCAAATAGGTCTAATCTCCTACTCTATTCAGATAATCAAGTCAGATTCTACTCACCTGGTATAGTAGCGTATTGCTCCAGCAGTGATTGGCCTCTCGTCAGACATCCACCGTTGTCCTGCTAGGGTCTTCTTCTCCTCCTAACAATTTCACAGCCAAGTCAGTCTTCTTCTTCTCTCTCTCTCTCTCTTGTAATTTCTATTGTTGCTGTACATACGTTATGTTCTGCCTGCTGTCTAATCTATATATATATTTAGTGTTTGGTGGGGAGTCCTGTTTGGAAACTACAGGGAATCTTATAGAAAACATATTCTGAGAGAGGAAGTCTATTGGGACTCCTACAATGGACTTACCAAAAGTCCTAATTCCATGACTTACAAATATTCCGATCAAATTAGGACTCCAAACATGGTTTGGACCATCATGGCCCACCCTATAAAGCTGACCCACCAAGACAGGTTAGGTTATTACAAAAAGTCCATAACCAAGCGTGCTATGAATATAACGGAGGATCTGATGCACACCTGTAAAATGGGTTTTGTGTGGATTACTCACAAATTGACTGACAAACTAGACGGCATATGATATGTTTGGCCGTGTCAGAGTGAGATATACTTAACTACCAACAGGGCGTCGGTATAAAGTGGGATCATGCAAAGGACTACCTTCTTCTCTTCAGAATTTGGCATTTAGCTCTAATGGGGTATCAATAACCTTGGTGCCTATCAGATGTGCCAATGAGAGTAAATCTTAGCATATATTCGTTGATACATGCGGATACCATCCTTAGGACGAGAGATCTTATCATGTTGTTGACATAGACTAAGATAGCGCAACCATGCCCAGTTCATCGAATGAACATGGAGTTATCATTTGGACTTTAATAAAAGTGAGCACCAAGTATAGCATTGCAAAATTTTTTAGACCATACATGTGGACCTTGTTTGAGTCCATACAATGATTTACATAGACGACAAACATCATTTGGCGGACATGCATAATCTGGAGGTGGTCACATAAAGACAATTTCTTGGAGGTCACCATGTAAGAATGCATTTTCTACATCCATTTGCCAAAGAAGCCAATTGCGTATAGCAACAACCACAAGTTAGGTGCGAATAGTGGTCATTTTTGCAACTGGTGCAAATGTCTCCTCATAGCCAATGTCATATTCTTGCTTGAAGCCTTGGGTGACAAGACGGGCTTTATATCTATCCAAACTTCCATCTGAGTTTGCATTATAACTGGAACATCGGCAGGTCGTGGAACCAAGTTCCAGGTTTGATTAGAATTGAGGGCACATAATTCTTTTGTCATTGCATCCTGCCAATAGGGTATCTCTTTAGCTTGTGAATAAGAAGGAATGAAAACAGAATCAAGGTTAGTAAGAAATGCATAAAGGGTAAGGCGATCAAGGGGTTTGGACATACTAGTGGAGCACTGCACGTGTGTAGGTGGCAGTGGTGAAGGAACAGAGAAAGTGTTAACTTGATGCAAAGGATCTGGCAATGGTGGATGATTTGGAGCAGGAGAAGTAGTAGCAGACAGCTTCTGTCTTTGACTGTATACCTGTTGTAATAACTATGAACCAACCTGGTGGGCCAACCTGGCATAGATGGGCCCACATTCGGCTAGCCCAATTCAAGGTTGGATTGGGTTGCTGGATCAAGTCTTATCAAGTCTCAATTAGGTAGTAGAAATTTGACACAAACCCATTTGTAGTGAGTGTGTAGTTCTCTAAGAAGATTCCTTGTCTACGATGCTCAGATACGCATAGATACGGCAAGGACACGGATTTAACATGTAAAAAGTGAAGTATCGGAAATGATACGATCCGATACGTTGCCCATTTTAAGGTATCCATGCATCATAGCTCCTCGTTACACACCAGTAGTTGTGACCTCGTAACTTCCCCATGTGACTCTTCAAAGGAGAGAAATCCAAACAGGACTCCTCCACTGGATGTCCAAGCCTAGTTTATAAGGAGGACCCCTCTCTTCTTTGATTACTTTTCATAGATTAAGAGAGATAGAGATCAAGAGATCTAATGATGATCTGTGTCATTTGATATTAGAAGCAGAGAATCGTGTCGAAGAGCAAATTGCTTAGTGGATGTCTAGCTCGAGGCCACTCACGACCCGAGCAACAATCGTATACTCAAGGTGAGTAGAACTTCTCATATACTCAACGAAATATAGTGCTCATCAAGGAATTGGTCCTTCAAACAAGATGCAAATCCATCTTAGGGATTGGCAGGCGACCCCCAAGGATGAAGTCCCACTTTGATTTGGACCATTGGGGGTCCACTATCCAACATCAGATCTGCTATGTTAAAAATACATGCACTGCCAACCTCCCTATTATGGGAAATGAAGGTCAAATCTCAATTTCTTCTGCGTAGATAATTGACTAATTGGATTATGTGATTGAAGAGTCTCTTGAAGATTGTTTTCATTATAGCATATGGTGGATTAATGCAAAAAGGAAATCAGAAATTGGGGAATTCCAGTTTGGGTCGTTAAAAGGTCGTTTTGGAGTTCTAGGCCCAGGTGGCCCACCTGGTCTATGATCAGGTCCCCACATCTAGTAGGGGACTGGTGGGCGACCACTAGGGTAGTAGACCCATGATGAATGGACCGTTGAGTCCCTTCATCGAAGAGATTCAAATGGGCTACGCGTGAGGCCCCTCTTTTTGTCACAGGTCCGTTTGAACCATTTTAGTTTCTGTGTGAAACTCTTTTTATTCACAAATCATAACTTCTAGATATCTATATAGAAGCCTCTAGGTCCTAAAAACTATTAATCCTTCCTTAAGAATGGTTCTATAAAATAGGTAAAGAAGTCAGCAATGATTAATCCATACTTCTATAAGAATTAACAGTGATTGTTATCTCCCCTGATAATAATTAACTGTGATGATGTTCTATTAGTGTGATGACATGTTGTAACCTTAATTTATTACAGGTCAATAATTAAGAAAGCCCTTCCTCTTACTAGTGTATTAAGAATATGCGAACAAGATAGGTAACAATGCTGTAATTAGTTTCAGACCAAACATTAACTGCCATTATTTTACTATTCACTATTAGTGCTCTAACTCTGATTTTACAATCCAGGATTAATATCATCAATAAAAACCATTGTATAAAGTGAATAATTAATAAGGAACTATCAAGGCACGGGCCCTTGCACATAATGTTTTTGTAATAACCTAACCTACCTCGGTGGGCCAGCCTTACAAGATGGGCCATATTAGTCAACCATAGTTGAAGTTAGAATGGGAGTCATTGATTAGGATTCTTTGTAAGTCCAAAATAGGCAAGAACAAGGAGTCCCGAACCGACCTCTCTATTGCCAATAAGACTTCCCTGTAAATTTCCAAACAGGACTTTCCTCTAAGCACTATATATGTATATGTAGAGTCTCCTGTTATCTCACGCACATCAACGAAAAAGAGAAAAATTCTGAGAGAGAGAGAGAGAGAGAGAGAGAGAGAGAGAGAGAGAGACTAATTTCGCTGTGGAATTGTTAGAAGGAAAGGAAGATCAACAACGGGACGGCAGCGGATGTCTGACGTGAGACCGATCACCGCCGGAGCAATACACTACTATACCAGTTGAGTAGAATCTCTGAACTTATTATCATAAAGTCTAGATTTGAGGAAGTTTAGATATATGATCGATTGATGGACTATTGCCGACCCTATAATAATACCATCATTACTGTCGACATAGCAAAGTAGCAGATATTCTCCAGAAATCCATAAATCTTGAACAAACTTGTCTAACTGGGTTTCTAAGATTTGTAAGGATGATGAACAAGGGAGCAGATAGCAGAGATCAATCGTTATTGATGATCGAAATCAAAATTTTTGGAAATTTCTACCTACAGGTCATCAAAACCCAACTTTGTCGATTTGGGTTGTGGGTCCCCATGGCCCACCTGATGAGGGATCAAGACCCCACATCTGGTGGAGGACTGTTGAGCGACCACAGGTGTGATGGTCCCGTGGGGATTGGACCATTGGGGGTCCACCATCCAAACCCAGTTTGAGAACTCTGACGAATAGTGTTTCTGACAAAGGAAGTTTCTGAAATTTGGGCTCCTGTTAAGATCAACATCTTTGGAAACTTGATGAAATTGATTCCCTATGATTAATAAACTTCTAAACTTTGGATTAGGAAGAAAGAGTGTTAGATCTGCAAAGAGCTTCAAACAGTATCTGAGTTTTTGTGAAACTGGGTCGTCAAAACATGTCTTGGTCGACAATGATAGTGGGACCACGTGGGCCACCCGATCAAAGATCAGGTCCCCACATCTTGGAGGAGACACATGGGCGACCCCACTGGTGGTGGTCCCAAGTGATTCGAACCGTTGGGATCTACCATCCCAAGATCCCAAGAAGCCCAGCGAGAGTACCTATGATGACGCCTGGGTTCTGATATTGAATGGATGAGGCTGTCGAGTGGCACAGCTTGTAAATTAAGTTTAATAAAATTACAGTACAGTCCCTGATGTATATAATTTTATTAATAACCCCTTTTACTAAAATTCTTTTGAGAACATGTAAAGAACAGTAATTATTGACTGTTGCTAGAATCCAAAAGCATGATATTTATTATAATAAATGATGAATTTTTATCCTCACATTCAAATTTGGGTTGAATAGATTGTAAAGTAATATGGGATATTTACTGAACACTCAAATCTACTAGAAGATAATTTACTCCGAGGTCAGTAATTAATTTACTCCGAGGTCAGTAATTATGCCTTGATTCCTGTAATTAATTTAATGAAGAACAATTAAATTCCTCGATAAGATACGGACAATGCCACAGCCTGGAACCAACTCCGACTCGGAATGGGGGCGAATACTAACCAGTGTTATGAGGTACTGGCCACAGAAAGAATAAGATAATATAACCAATTATTTTGTTCATGATGTGTGAGACAGAATAACATAAACCACTAGCATTGAGTATAGAAATCCTCTCGTGGATGTTGGTTGAGGGAAGTAGATTCAACAATCATGGTGGTAAGCCAGACCATGTTGTTGATCAAAATGTAAATGCTCCAGTATAGGAGTATCGGAACAAGCTCAACAACTAAGGTGGATGACAAACCAGGTTATTGACAGAAACATAGATGCACCCGTATAGGGTATCAGAATCATTTGATGCTTGCGGTGGAAAAATATACTCAGAAAAGAAATGATTATCACATTGTGTTTAATTATGTCATTGAATCTATGAATGTTCATATGATTGTTTGCATGTGTTATATCTTGACACTTAATTATTCTACTCATCAGTGTTACTGACCAGAAGTTCGCCCCACTCCAGGTAATGCATTTATAGAGATTGCGAGGAGTGACGGGGATCAGTCGGTAGATTTTGGCATGCGTGGTTGATCCAGAGCGCGAGAAGCAAAAGAACAGATTCGTAGATGGGATTAGCCCAACACTTGGTTATTTTATTGCAAATAGAGATTTGTCTTTTACTCAGTAGTCTTTATCATGAATTCTAATATACTTTATGATTTAAATACAATGGAATTTGAATGTTTTAGACCTTGATGCTCATGGGAATTTGATTTATGTGGTGTTATTATAAAATTGAAAACGTCTTAAAAATCTGAAGAGCTCCAGATTCTTGGGTCGTTACAGTTTTGGTCTAAGTTTAGCAGATGTAATATGAGCAAGGTGTTCACTCTATGACTGATTAGAACATCAAAGATATGGTCAACGCCACATACTTGGGATACCAATTACAATTCGGAGTGGGGCAGGATTTCATCTCAAAGTGTGTGGGACTGACAATGGAAGATGTGATGACAATTATTATGGAATCTATGAGCTAAGTTAAAATTTGAATTATGATTTGTTATGGAGTGTTTGTTTTTCTACTGGTATTGGATTCGACCTTTGAATTAAAATAGGTGGCTGACTTGTCACGACAAGAATATGAATTTCTCTTATAGAAGTATAAGAACTAATATGAATTAAGATTGGTAGCAATCTTGTCATGACAAGAATATGAATTTCCCTTGTAGAAGTGTATAAGACAATAATCATGGTGGTACATCAAGCCATGTTGTTGAATATGATTATGAACTTTTCCTTTGGGTAAGCCTATGAACTTTCCTTTTGAGGAGAACCAATGAACCTTTGAACTCCCATATGTAGTATTTGAATCGACCAGTCCATTGATGTGGATGGATACTTAGGAAAGAAATGATAGGTCAATCACACCACTAAAATCTATGGCACACCTTTCACATTTCCATGAGAATGATGTTAAACTCACTTCATGCTTTTTTTTTCTTTGATTTAGAAATTCTTCTCACCAATGTTACTGACTAGTGGTTCACCCGACTACAAGTAACGCTTTCATAGCGGGATCAGAGAATGACGGAGATCAGCCTATAGACTTTAGCATGCATGGCTAATTGAGTGGACGAAAAACATCTTATACTTTAGATGGGATCAGCCCATATTTTAGACTCTCTTTTGGATTAAATTAAAAACGTGTTCCTTTTAGTTGTACTTCTTAGTGACTTTTGAGACATTGATGTTGGAATTTAAATTTTTAATCTATGCTTGGACTAGTGCTCTTGGAATTTTACTTATGAATATTATTGATTTATAAATTTGAAAGCGTCTTAAGAATCCAAAAAGCTCCAAATTCTTAAGTAGTTACACCTGTAAAATAGGAGGTGAAGTATGTTAAAGTATATTGTTGCCGCAACTCTAACGCCTAGGCATTTTGGTTGTAATGATTAACAACTTTTGACATGGTATCAAAGCCACCACAGGTCCCGGGTTTGAATCCATGCTGCCACGTCCTTAGTATTATCTTGCGGGCACAGGTGCACGGGACACAAGGCCCCATGCCGCTCTATGACATGCGCATGCTTCAGTTCGGGCAATGTCCCACCCGAGAAGGGGTGTTAAAGTTTATTGTGTGCCGTAACTCAACACCTAGGCATGTTGGTTGCAATGGTTATTAACTCTTGACAAAGTAGAGTCATAGAATCAAGGAAGATAGGAAGCATCCAAAACACGAGAATTAGGTTGAAGTGAATAATAGGGGATACGCTCAACAAATATGACATTACAGGAGATGCGCGTTCGACGAGCCTCTGGGTCATAGCAAACAAAACCTTTATGCTCATCATTGTACCCCAAAAAGACACATTTAGCCGCTTATTAAGATAATTTGGTTCTTTCAAAGGATGGCACATGAACGAAGCATAAGCAACCAAAGATGCGCAACAGAGAATACTTCGGTGGAGAATGATCGAAAGCTTCAAATGGTGAGATGTTATTTAAAATTACAGTGGCCTACTGATTAAATGAATAGCAATATGAACTGCTTCACACCAAACAATAGACGAAACCTTTGGTTCAATGAGGAAGGCCCTGACTATTTCAAGCTTGTGTTGGTTTTTCCTTTCCGCAATTCCACTTTGATAGAGGGTATGAGGACAAGACTTTTGATGGACAATTCCTTTAGCTAACAAAAAAGAGGAAAATTTCTCAGAAACAAATTCTCCTTAGGGAATTAGAACGAAAGGATTTTGATATTTTTGTTAAATTGAATATGCACTAACTTGCAAGTTCTCTTGAAAGTAGGCAAAACTTCTGAGGTAGCCCTGGATCTATAATTGAAGAATAGATCAATCTCCCAATGGATCGATCGAATCCACAAATAGATTCAACCACTAGGGCACCCTCACAAAAGGACAAAGCACCATAAAAGATAAATCTCAAAGAGAACTTTAATTAATTGAAAATAAGCATGCATTACAATGAGGCCTAACATCCTCATATAAATGAGTTGGCTTGAACCCTAAGAAACAAAACTTCCTAATATTAGATTAAATCTAAACAAATTAAGAAACTAATTAATATTAATCATAATAAAATCAAACAACTTAATATTATTCCTAAATAACTAGATGCCCAGTTGGGCTCATGGACTGGGCCCAACAGGTTGACTGACCCATAGTTTGGCCTGCATCAACTCTCCCCGGCTTAGAAAAACTCGATTCCGATGAGTTGCCAACTTAAGAAATGCCGGAATGAATTGAACCACAAGTTGGGGGAAATGTTCTCTTGGGTCAAACATCAATCGCACAAACTTCTGGCTTTTCTTTTGATTTGCATTCGCAGGACATATCTTGGAAGCTTGATTTGGTAGTGTTCTCCATGTATCAGTGCGTTGGAAGTGTCTCTTTTTCTGATGAATGAATTTAGCTCAAATATGTGATCTAACTTGTAGATGCTTCAATTGTTAGCTTTCTACCATCCATGTTTGATCCCCGAACATGAAGTCAATATGAGAGACTTCAACAACTTGATCTTCTTGAGAAACCACTGGAGCAATTAATTTGATTTTATGATAATCTAATTAGATATTTTGAAAGTAGCATTGCAATCAGATCTCCCGAATGTTCAATATTCTTGCGGACCCGTTCAAAGTCTCCAATATTTGCCTATCCTTGTTCTTCCTCAACTCTTTGAGGCTCGTGGTTGACATTGCCTAGATCAATATTGGTTGCACCCATGAAAATTAGTGGACATGAACTTGAGTTTCTATGTTAACCTTGATGTCTTCTGTCTACGCTTTTTGTGCAATCATATATTTTATTTATTCTTTTTGTTCTGTCTGTGATACTTCAATTGAAGGTGATGATGTAGATGAAGACGGTGCTATTGATGGCAATGAAATGAGCAAAATCCATTTTCCTTCCCACACAATTGTATATGTGTTCATCTCTTTATCATTGTGCACTTTCCAATCAAAAAGCCATATTCGTCCAAAAATAATATGAGCAATATTCATATGGATCACATTTGTTATGATACTTTTTGAAATGATGATGATAGATTGCCCAATTCGAGGATGGATAAACTCATTGTGCAAGCATAGAATTTTTGGAGAATAATTTTTCTCTAATTTTCATAAAGAAGGATATAAGACATTTATAAAATTCGTTGCCTCAAATATAGAAATTATTCTATCAATCACTAATAAATTACCTTAAATCCTAGATATCAATTACCTTAAGTCATGATATCAATTATTAATTAATTACCTCAAGTCAAGGTAATCAATCTCTTAATGAAAGGTAATCAATCACTAATCATATTGCATAAATCAAGATAATCAATCACTACTTTATTATCTCCATGATATGGGGAGATTGACATAATCCAATATTTGCAATCTAATGTTGTTATTTTTATTCAAAGCAATCCATGCCCTAAGATCCTATCAACATCACACGAAATTTTGTCTTCGTAATTACCAATCTTAAATGATACCAAACATCTATGAGTCACAAGAATGATATAACCATTGAACCACATGACTTGAGAGGGCTTAGGAAAGTTTTAAATTGGCAAATGAAGCTTATCAATGACTTCATGTGCAACAAAATTGATTGCAATACCATTGTCAATAAGCAGCTCTTATTTTCAGCAGTTAATAATTCCAGTGGAGAGGATTTGATGCAAAAGTTGAAACTGATTGCAAAAGAAACTCAGAGAGAAAGGCATTTTTGCTGGGTTGTTGCTGTTCGGCGTCACGCAGATGGGTTTCACTTGTTGACGACTTTTCGATTGCACCAAAGGCCAAAAAATGCAAACAGAAACAAAAATGAGAAGTGCTTTGGCTGAAGGTCTTCCCTTCCCTTTGGGATAGACCATGAATTTACAAATCTCTAATGCTAATCAAATGGCTACACAATCAATTACAATAAAACCAAATGTATCACCTTATGGCACAGTAATAATCTCCTACAATTAGTAAGTGTATATTGCTGACTAAGACCCACGTATCTATCTTTGACTATTGATCAAGTGGGCTGAATTTCTAATGCGTTTGATGGGTGATGCAAGCCAAACCATAGGTTGGCCAACTTGTTGGGCCTAGTCCACAGGCCCAACCAGAATTCTAATTATTTAGGAATTATATTAAATATTTGATTTTATTATGATTAATATTAGTGAGTTTCTTATTTTGTTTAGGCTTATTCTAATATTAGTAACTTTGTTTCTTAAGAATCAAGCCAAATCCTCTTATAAAGATGTTGGTCTCATTGTTATGCATGCTCAGTAGTTAATTAACAAAGTTCTCTTTTGAGATTTGATATTGATTCAGCATTGACCTCAATGGCCACATGTGTAGGGCCCTCTTAGTTTTAAGAATTTATTTTATATCATTAACTTCTTTGTTTCTAGTTTATTTAGTTTCTATTATTAGATTAGGCTTTCTTAGGCCTTAAGTTTGCTTTCTTATTTATATGGGCATTGTAGTCTATGATACCCGGATACTTGTACAAGCCCAACGTATCCGTATCGGACTGATACTATGCTTGTACTGGTACCTGATACTGCATCGATACTTACGGGGTATAAGTTTAGTATATCCTACTTAGCAAATCCATTATTCCATTTATTTCTTTAATTCTTCTTACTTTCCAATATAGAAAATGTTAGAATTGAACATAAATAATGATAATTTCATTAATTAAATCATAATTTAAAGAAAAATTAAGGACACCCATATCCGTATTCGTGTCCTAAATTTTTCAAAGTGCAGAGTTGTATTCCTGATTTCCGTATCCGTATCCATGTCCGTACCCATGTTCATATTTGGGTATCATAGATTGTAGTAGATTATTTTTAGACTTGATTGATTAAAAAAATTGGATGTTATCCCTGTGAGGTGCGTCCTCATGTGTGTTGAAGTCTTCTTGATGATTCGAAGTATCCTTGAACACATGCTTCGGCACCCCTACGCAAGCCCTAACCCTAGGGCTTGAATCAATTTGGTTATGTTCAGGTAGTGGTCTCGATGGCTTGGGGTTTTGGGGAGGGATAGTGACGGGAGATGATGGCAGAGGGTGTTGAAGATGGATGAATAAGGGCAATCACGCTGGAAGATCATGCAAATCCTTCATCTCTAATACCAAACTGATGCAGGCCCTAGGGTTAAGGCTTGAGTAAGGGTGCCAAAGTACGTGTCCAAGGACACTTCGAATCGTCAAGAAGACTTCAACACACACAAGGACGCACCTCTCAGGGATAAAACCCAATTCTATTAATCAATCAAGTCTATTTTCAGTCATTTCTTAATTTGAAACAATAGGACATGTCTATTCTCGATTATGGTGATATGTTTTCATTGCTCCAGGACAAGTGTGGATTCGAAGATGAGGAAGAACATGACTTGATTAGTTTCATTAGAGGTTTGAGACCAGAAATAGTGGAGAAAATGAATGATTGCAAGAACATCCATGAAGCATATTGGGAAGCAATTCGTGTGGAATAGATGCTTAAAGGGAATCATCTGGTGAAAGTTATGCCTCTCGAAGAAAAGTCTCTGCAAATAACGGTAAACTATGTTGATAGACCAGTGACTGCAGATATGCAAACCAAGTAGCCAGAGAAAGATGCAAAATTTTCCACCTCTACGCTTAGCCTCGAAATTTCTCCTCTAAGTAATAATGATCAAGAAGTGCAAGCACCGATGCAAGACGAACATGTTGTTACTATCCCCTACATAAATTCTCACGTTGATTTTGTCTTCGAGGATCAACAATGGATGTTGGGAGATGAAGATCGACTAGTCAAAGATTGTGATCTGATTGTGCACTTTTCAAAGAGGAGGTTTCCAATGGTTCGATTGCGTATGCACACGCACTTTGTCTGTCAAATCAAATGGTGCGTCATGCTCAAAATTTTCCAGATGTGCGCACAAGCTCAAGCTCAACCAACTAATCGAAAGTCCATCCGAATGGTCTTCGATCCAAGTGGATATTTACCGAACTAGAAGTCAAATTCTGTCCAAGCCGGGGAGAATGATGCAGCATTGACCTCAATGGCCACATGTGTAGGGCCCTCTTAATTTTAGGAATTTATTTTATATCATTAAATTCTTTGTTTTTAGTTTATTTAGTTTCTATTATTAGATTAGGTTTTCTTAGGCCTTAAGTTTGCTTTCTTATTTATATGGGCATTGTAGTAGATTATTTTCAGACTTGATTGATTAATAGAATTGGGTTTTATCCTCAAAAGGTGCATCATCGTGTGTTGAAGTCTTTTTGATGATTTGAAGTGTCTTTGGACACATGTTTTGGCACCCCTACGCAAGCCCTAACCCTAGGGCATGCATTAGATATGCTATCTCTAATGGTGTTTGCTCCTCTTGAGAGGATGCCCTAGTGGCTGAATCCTTTTTTAAATTCGATCAATCCTTCGAGAGATTAGTCTATTTTTCGATCGTGGATTTGTGACTACGCCAATGGCCAAGGTCATGGCAACCTGGACTTCTACAGAATCAGTTAGGCAAGTACTATGGCATCAATCCAAAGGGTATGGGCAATAGGTCAAAAACAACCACCAAGTGCACTAACCACAAATGGAAGCCCTCACAATTTATGAAGTGGTTTCCATATGTGCACCAACTTCTAAATTTGTGGAAAGAATGGCCTCTAATGAGATTTATAGGATCCTACTCTACAACAATTGTACTATTATTTTCTTTCCCCACTGTATGGGGCATAGTTCAAGGAACAATAATGTTATAAGCTGCTACATGGATGAAGTCCCAAAAGTCTTGCATATATGAAGATATTTTACTCTTTAATCCCTACCCTACAAATATACAGGGAAGAATAGAATGAAGCATCAATCAAGGAAGAGGGGCCAAAAATAGGTTGGCTGGGGTCAGTGTTTTGACCACACCATCGGCGGATTTTCACACCAGAATCAATATAGATCATCTGCAGCAGGCAAGGCATATGGGTGGAACAGATCCCTTCAATTTCTCCACTAAGGAATGCCAGAAAGTTTTTGGCCCACTGCTGTTAGTCATGACCCACACCACTAATATGGTAGTCTACACCAAGAGCAAGTCACTGTAGAAAAAGGATTCATTTGGTTGAGGAATTAGTAAGAATGGAATGGAATGGAATGAAATCATTTAAGCCGGGGAGAAATAAGGAACAAGAACTGAAATTCAATCCATTACGATATCATATTAAAAAGAATTGTAAGTTGGCTAATTCATGGATTGGACAAAACTCGAGTGCTAGTTGGAGTTGCATTTTTATTTATTTTTAGACTAAGAGCTTGAAGAGGCAACAGAGTTCCAGAAGAGTTGAAAAGAATAAAATCCAGAAAAAATTGAAAACTAGACTACCCAATCGATCAAGCATGGGTCCGCTCAATCGGATTCCAGGCAGAACCCAAATTCGATCGATCGGACCTCTACCCGATCAATCAGACCTGCACTGGAATTCCGCCAATTTGCTAATTTTTTGTCCGATTTTAACAACTTGCATGTTTCATGCCAACTCCTTTACTGATTGAAACATACTTGGGAGGGACGAATTCGGAGCTATATAAAGGGGTTCTCTCTCAACCCTAAGGCATGTAATACAAATCTCATTGGTCTAAAGTAGAGATTGGTAATTAGAGATCATCTTCTCTAGAGATTTTCATTGGAGAGTTGACCGGATGAAATTCTACGCTAGAGATTTTTGTCTTCCACATCTCTTGTAAAAGATCTTCTTCTAAGCGTAAAAGAGTTAAAGAGTCAAGCACAACATCTAAAATGCGTCTAGGCACGTGGTTTTGTAGCAAGCAACGGCAAGCGGTCGTTGCAGAGTGATTCTTTACAGGAGGAGTACATTACAAAGGGTATCTATAAGTGGCTTGTAACTGCGTGAAAATTCATAGTGCTTGATTATTAGTCCAGGTTGGACTTGTGGTTTTTTTCCGGTTTGGATTTCCACGTAAAAATTGTCTTCTTGTGGTGTGTGCTTGTGATTTATTTATTTCCACTGCGTAGTTTATTGTCTGCACACATAGTATTGAGATTATGGATGAACATAGCGGCCGCTATGGTATCAGGCTTAGCGGCCTCTACAGTATCAGGCTTAGCGGCCGCTACCGCTGTGCTAAATTGAAAATAACGCCGCTATCTTCCGTAGCGGCCGCTACGGGTCTACAATGGGGTCGCTACAGAGTGTGAATGATGATTACTTTTCAAAAAAAAATTGAAATACATATTAAAGCTTATTTTTTTACTTTTTCTCTTCAGATAACATTTTTACTCAGCTATTCTACTTCTTCTATAATTGAAAGAACACCAAAACACATAGGATCCCCCTTCTATCCTTAAAAGAATACCAAAGCACACAGAATCTCGCTAAATTGAAGTTGATGCAGAGAGTTGCTCTCAAGTGGAGTGTTTTTATGAAGCTATTGATTATTATGTCATTTTACATTTATTGTATTGATCGTTCACTGTTTAGTGTTTACTATTGCACTCCTAAGTTCCAGCTTTTAAATCTTGAGTCTTGACTTCAAGTTCAATGCATTGTTTATTTTGTTGGTATTACTTCATCACAGTTTTTTTAATAAGCCTTTCATTAGTTAAGTTTTCATAACAACGTGAATACTTGGGAAAAAAATTGCCATTACTATTATTTTCTATTAATACAGTGATACAGGACCTCATGCAATGAGGGGACCACTACACCACTTTATCTTAATTACTTTTGCAAGAAAATCATATATTCTATCATTTTCTAATATTCTGGATTTTCTAACATTTTTTTATAATTTTTTTTATGATCTTTTCAAATCACACCATTATGCCACTACGTAGTGCCCACTACGTACCATTTCGACAATGGGCCGCTACGCCCACCGCTACCACTATTTTCATCTTTGATTAAAATCTATCACATTAATCCATTCTAGAGGATCTCCAAAAAAACTTTCAAGTGGCATCAAAGTGGGTCGAACTAATTTGCTATGTTTGACCCTAAGAAATATCTAAAATGGTGCTTAATCAAGAAGCCACATCCACTGTGAAGCCACCATTGTTTGATGGCTAAAATTATGCTTATTGGGAGCAAAGGGTGATTGGGTTCCTCAATTCTATTGATAATGATGTGTGAAATATCGCTGTAGATGGTTATTCAAAACCAACAATTACTACTAATGGGGAAACAGTTGCTAAACTTAAAGCCCAATGAACTAAGGAAGAGAAGCATTCGTCAAACCTATTTTCAAAAATGAGGCAAAACCCAAGTACAAAAGCAATTAGTGGAATAACATAAAAAAATTCCTGAGATCAGGAATCCATCTACAAAATGTGGAATCTAAAGATAGAAAAATCCATATCAGCAAACAGCCCCATTTTCTAGACAATTACAACTAATTATCAACCAAAACCCCTTAAGATTTGCACCTTCCACAAGAAAAGTAACAAAGGATTATAAAAAAAACCAATGTTCAACATCAGAATAGATGATGGAATATATATATGGGAAATACTAAAAAACGCCCCTTTTTTTTTTGTCAAGAGGCCCACATTGATTCAATCTAGTCTTTTCACACACACTAAATCTAGTCTTCCCCACCCTCCTTTTCCTCACCATTGGATTGAAATCATCATAAAATGTAAACCTTTAAATTTTAGGGTCATGGATCAGAACGTTAGGATGATCTTATGGACTCAAGATTTTGCATAAAGGTAGGCCTCATATGGATCTTTCCATCCAATGACTTACGTGATCATCATGCATCCCAATGGGCCCCAACTATAAGAGGCATTTTCTCCTAAAAATGCACTGGCACTGTGTAGGTGCTCTCCCCTATATGCTTTCCTATATATATATATATATATATATATATAAAATCTGGTGGAATCATTTGCAGACCGAACAGCAGTAAGACAAGGTAGGCCAATGATCTGGACCACCCCATGGAAGTAAAGGGATAAACAAGAAGTAGTGGTCCATACCATTTCCTGTTAGCAGTCCAAGATGTGCAGTTCATGTACCTTGTTGATAATAGGAACCATGGATCTTAGAATCAGAAACTTCTCATTCACTTTATCACTTCTCTCCAGCAAAGCATGGTTAACCCCAATACCACTCTCTTCGATTTTCCAAACTCTTTCCTTTGATGCAACTGCTCCTGGATTTGGTAGGTACTTTCCATGCATCCAAGGGGAATCAAACAAAACTTTCTTCAACATTTTTTGCTTTGTAATAATCTGCAGCTGCCGAGTATCCCAGCTCTCTCTCCAAGCCGTAAAATTAGAATGACAAGAATCATTCCGGAAGTACGGTTTTGCGGCAGACCTTTGGGAGTTTTGGAAAACAACAGCAAGAATCTTTGCGTAGTGAGAATCTTGAGCTTCAAGGTCCAACAACGTAAATTTTGGGTGATTGCACTCTTGAAGATCTTGCAGAGGAAGCTTACTTGCTTTCTCGCAACTTGAAGAGATGACAACCCTTTCTGTATTTAAGACGGACTCTGACGTACAGTTGCTAAAATTCACAGAACCATGAAGTCCATCGCTGAATTCATCATTCATGTAATGAATTTGAGATGTGCTATTTAGATCATCCACCATAAAAGAATCCTCGAAGTCATGATTGTGACCAAACCCATTTGAGCTGTCACCAGATGATTCCCTTTTTAATTCATCGTTGATATTGGAAGGAATGTTTTCTTCAGGAAAGTACGAACTGACAGGCATTGGAGATGCATGTGCGCCAACTTCTGACAGCACCATGTAGCGTGCTGTAGAGTTGACCTTATCTAAAGGCATGCCATTTACTATTCCATGATCAAACACAGTGCAAGCACAGTCTTCATTGTTGTCTGCCTCTCGTGGACTGGAAGTTGACTGCTTGGAGCAAGCAGGCCTTGGTACTTCTGAAAAGAATGTCTTGATGTGTTGAAGCAAAGATGGATCCTCCAAGATCTTCAGACAATTAAGAGAAATAAAAGGATTAGTCGTTTCATGAATGTGATTGACCAAAACAATCACAAATTCAGGATGCAACTGGATGGCAGAATAAGTCACATGGGCATGTTTCTACCAAATATCATGGAATTCTAACTCAATCTTGGAACAGAAAAATTGAAATTCTTCATTTCTTGCAGGAACTCATTCACTGTGCCCAGAAATCAGCCCTCACAAATATGTTTAGATATTTGAGAAGTCTGTCATCTCTTAAAAAAATAATAATATTCTAGGCCATCTAAACAAAATATGATCCAACTTACAAGTTCAGTTGCGCCTATCTCCAGCACACCACCCATAAGGGGAAAGCATACAACAGTCTGTAAATCAATGAAGTAAGAAATGGTGAATAAGCAGCATTAGAAGCTTGGTGCCAAACTAAGATATCTATATAGGCCAGTATTACCATTTCCTAGAGGACAAAACATAGATGGACAGGAATATGGCAGAACACAACTGCAGAGGTCACATATTATAATCAAATTCTTCTAAGGTGCACACCCTTGTGTGAGATGCATTTGTGCAGACCCCCATTTTTCCATCATGTAGGACCCTCTACGAACAACCCAACCCCCTCAAACTCACAATCCCTTGATACAAGCCCAAATTTGATACTCATCCAACTATTACGCACCGTTAGATTGAAATCCTAAAAAAATAATGCCTTTTAAAACCATGAAACTTAAGGGCCATGGATCAAGTAGTTAGGATAATCTAATATTGTTAAGATTTTGCACACAAATAGGTCCCATTCAGCTATTTCGATCGTCCCCATAATTGGAGCAAGCTTAGTTGGGCCCCGTGAGGAGTTTTGCACAAGATATGTATGGAGAGGGTATGCACCTGGGCATAGTCATATACGAGTTCAATTCTATTATCATCATAAACAATCACAACACCATCATCTATATTTCTAGGATTTACAGGTATAAAATGAAAATATTTTTTTTTTCAAAAAAAGGAAGGCAATGAACCTAACCATGACTAATTTGTAACTTTATGTCGCCACTATGAAAAAAAATTTTGAAGACAATGCATCTTTCTGTGACATGCACACACACACATATATATGTGTAGACCATTTGACACGGGACTTAACAAATGACAGCCCAGGATCACATAGAATGGTCAGTCATCAATGACTCACCTTGGCTTGTATTTGGTTTTCAAAACAAGCAATTTGCATTTTAGCTTGGAAAACAAACTTATGAAGGGAACCTAGAAATCAGTGAGTTTTGTGGTTTGTGATGGACCGTGGGCTGGATAGATGAGATAGTCTAGATTGGAGACTAGGACTGCTACCTGTTTGCAAGCAATCCAGTTGGAACAGCCTGGTTCCTATTTGAACTGAATGTTCCTACTTATTAGATCATGGCTTTTCTAATATAATCAATAACCAAGAAAAGGTCTCTAGCTGTTGGCCGGCAGGTTAGGGACACCGAACGCGTGAAGCAAGGATGGGTGGGTGAGTTTGGATCCCCTGTAAATCAACAAAAATAAAATAAAGAAGAAAAAGAGATTATACCTTAACAGATGCACTCTGAGGGTGACAAATGATATCCCATCAGCGATTGAATGAGACCAAATAATGTCACAAACACACACAGAAAAAGAAATGAAAATAAAATCAGTTCATTTTTTGTTTCAATAGAACATCATGTCCATTTTTTCCAATTATTTTAGCATTAGTTTAAATTCAAATATCTATTAATGGAAACTGACCTTTGCAAGAAGTGAGCGTGTGAAGACCTTGCTATCTGCATAATTAGCATTGCATAGCCAGATATGGTAACCATTGGCAAATGCTCTTCCTGGCATTCTGGCCATCAACATAAAGAGGTAAGACATCTATCACAGGATGCTAAGGACAAAAGATCAAAATATACCCTAATTGGCATACAAAACCAGTTAAACTACATAGGCCATGCAAGAATATACTTTAGCAAGGATCTAAAATAGCTAAGGGTGTTTAGTTTCATGTCAAAAACACAAGGGCTTCCAATCTGGCAATCAGGACCATTTCTAAATCATCCTTGAGACATCTTTGAAGCTCAGAATAATAATTGCCCAAGGGGCTGTTTGGTCCCTAAGAACTGTCTCCACTTCACCAATTTTCCATGTGACATTTCAGTGCTGAAGACTTGAGAGAGACAGATTTCCAAGTACCAAAAATATTTGCAACTCAATTACCTGAACCAAAATTCAAACTAGTCCAAGACTCGACCAAAGGAGAAAGTTGAACCTAAGTTCATACTAGCCTTTTCAAAACCAAAGTAAATAAGAAGAAAAGTAAAAACATACTGTGATTAATCATGTGTTAAAAATTAAAATCCAATATTTGTCATACATATAGATTTAGTTTTTTTTATGTCATATAAATGTAGTTATCATAGAGAAACACTGCTTAGTGCTAACTACTCATAACTTATCAAATTCAAACGTGAACTTAACTTTCTAAATGCAAACACATACCCAACTCCCTTACACAACATCTTTGCACAACTACCCTAAATGCAAAATCAATAATTACAAATGAAAATAATCCATAACAACATTTGTACTTTCAGCACTCCTACGATTAATTTTCTGGAAATGAGCCCAGGTTTCATCCTAAAAACTCCTATGGTGCTTTTGAAGAGAGATTTTGTAAAAACATCGGTGATATTTTTGCAGCTTAGGACCACCACATCAACAGCACCATCAGTGCACCCTCTCACTTATAAAGTGATGTTCGATCTCATCGTGTGTAGTCCTTGCATGAAAAAACATTCGTTTCAAACTTGATTGCACTTTCACTGTTACCATATATAATAGAAGGCTTACAAATATATGAAGAAACATCATCTATCGATTCACAAAAACACAGAGACACTAGTGATACAAGAGACAAAACCTTGTATCCTGCTTCTACTATTAATATCGCAAGCCCTCTCATGAAAATGCACTCCAAATTTCACACTATTGGAAGTAATAGACACCATTCAATTGATCAACGTAATAGAAAATAATAGTTTAACACCACTTAATCTCATGTGTTAAGCCTTGGTCAAACTAATGATCCATATCACTATTTGAAATGAAATTTGGGACAGTACCCAATCACTGGGAATGTGTGCTGTGAATGGCTTGGATCAAGAAAAGGTTGGCTCCATGTGGAACATTTGAAGGGGAAAACATGGGAAGTCCTATGTGATCATCAGCATGTGATCATTTCTCTGTTACTTGTACGTTTTTATGTCTTGCCTAACTGGAAAGGGACTACCAATAGGGAAATACAAGTATGACCCACACAATTTGAAACTTGTAAAGCCACTCTTCATAATGGATTTTATGTTTTACACTTGTACCAAGCACCTGATGACAAGAAGTTATTCCTATGAGATATAATAGCATACATGACTCTTCCCTGACAATATGCAGTGTCCACAGGCCTTAAAAGTTTCCAAATGAAGCAGCAATGATTTGGAGATCCAGATTGTCGATCTGATGAACCTGCTTTAGATGGCCCATGAGAAGAAATTTGGAAAATACCAACCACCCAGTAGAGAGAAGTTTTGATTGAACGTGGACTGCCGCTATATTTCTTTTTTTCACCATCAGTTTGAAGGCAACCAATCAAATAGATAAAAAGTATTCCATCAAGGAGATGTATCAGAAGCCCAGTAATTGAAAAATAAAAAGTATGGTATAGATCGCTAAATCATGGGTCCGCTGGTACACACTTATGGACCAAGGAAAGCATGCACTATGCTTCAGTCAAGAATCAAAAAAATTCCTCCCTGAACAAGTACAAGGAGAACATCATGAATGTAAAAGATCCATTCTAATGCTTTAGAAGAACTGATTACCCTTCACCATGCTTGAATGAGAAGGACATGCAAACCAAGTAGTACCACTCAGTGTCAGTGAGATCTTCAGGAGATAGTGAAGCCACCCTCTTCTCCGGCTGAATGGCGTTGCCTGCAGAAAGGGACTTGTACAGGTCTCTCAGTTCCTTACTCCTCTGAAAATCCATGTCATTAAGTTCAATGGATTGCACTGTCTTCCTCGTCTTTATATCTCCGTTGTAATAGCCATCACCCCACACCAACATCCTACCAAACAAAGAAGATTTAGAGTAAAATGTCAAAGAACAAAAGTTGTTTCCCGAAAATCAATAACAAGAATTGCTAAGGTAAAACTGGCAGGTTTTTTAAGGAGGGACTGCACATTAAGGGACCATTTCTTTACTAGAATTTCCCATAAGAATTTGGTATGTTGGGGTTTTTTAGACATGGTGTGATGACTTTTTGCCTAGCGTTTGCAAATACCATGTTTCTTCACAAGAATTCCAAATTCGAACAACCTAAAAGGTCTCATCAAATGACCTTTGGAATTCCTAGAATTCCAACCCCTTCACATTTTGGTGGAATTTCTAGATGCTCAAGTAAAAAGGACGATTCAGGAATTCATTATGTTGGAGAATTTAGAAATTCTCCAAACAGGAATTCCAGGAATTTCAGTAAAGAAAGAAGCCCTAAAATAATATACATATATATGATAAATATATGCATGAATGTGCATGCATGCATAAATGCCTCAATGTAACCCAGTTGTAAGATATGGATATTATAGAAAAATGCGTTGTTATTCATTCACTCTGAATTGGAGCAATGTGTGAATTGGAAGCCATATGTGAGGCCTACATTTTGCCTTTACACCACAAACCATTGTCACGCAGTTGCTAATATTGAATTGGCTGCAATAATCAGATAAACAACATTGCAACTAGCATTTTTTCCAATTCTCACACCACCCAAAAATGCACCTTTAAACAGATAACAAACCATACTGCCAAACATTTTAAAGATTTTTAAAGTGTACAAACAATCAAAAAAATTATAAGGACTGTTGAACAGTCCGAAATCCAAATGCATGTTCAATGCCTTAAATCATTTGAAGGAAACTAGGAAGAGCACTAAGAGTGCATTTGAATTTGAATGTACTGAAAACCTAATTGTTTTGGTATTTTGGTAGAATGGTTCTTATCTGTTTCAGTATATGCACAAGAAATCAGGAAATCAGAAATTACACTAGGAGTAGTACTATTATCTCTGCTTTGTCCTGCTCATATTGTTAGCAAAATCAAGAGCTAACATCAATTGGTTTAGCAAAGTAGGAAGGCAGTATTTCAGGAATCCACAGTTGTCTTAAGATTCAACATTCTCCATAAACAAAAAGAAAACAAATCGTAGAAACATGGTCTGCTCGGAATCCAGGGTATGTACATGCCTCACTATTCAGTAATCAGTAAATATGAAAAGAGAAGTCTGCGGAGAAATAGAGCTCAGCCTTAATCTAAACACAGATGAACCAAAAAGAAAACAAATCGTAGAAACATGATCTGCTCAGAATAGAGGGTATGTAGATGCCTCACTATTCAGTAATCAGTAAATATGAAAAAAGAAGTCGGCGGAGAAATAGAGCTCAGCCTTAATCTAAACACAGATGAACCAAATAAAAATGCAACCTCCCCTCTTCCTCATTGTAACAATAGCACCTTCTCCCAGCATCAATCTAAACACAGATGAACCAAATAAAAATGCAACCTCCCTTCTTCCTCATTATACCAATAGCACCTTCTTCAGTTCCACCAAATGAATGAAACCTAAAACAATAAGTAACATTACATACTAATTCACCTCAACAAATCAATCCAGTGAAATTGCAAAGATGGCAGAAATAACAAGTGAGCATGCCTAGTAGGACCTATACCATTGTCATATTATAATGAGCACAATCAAATTAATTAAAGGCCCAGTCTCCCAGTTTGTGGCTTTTGTTTATTTATTGCCAAACACTGCCATCTCATATTTCCATTCAAGATTGCATTCTGCAGTCTTTGACTTGCCCGAAGAATACACTTTATAGGGGCATCTGATTGCTACTTCAAGAAAAGATAGAAAACAATGGCCACCATTCACCAACTCATTTCCCACATAACAGACAAAGAATTAGTAGCACTGTTCAATCACAATGACCTTCTTTTCCCTTCCCTTCTAAATGTTAGAGATATCAGGATATAGATTTCCTGTTACCATCTCAAAAAAAAAAAAAAAATAGGCGATAGATTAGGTTGATTAGGGATGTTAGAATTGAATTTAACTTCTGACTGAGGTTAGCTTTGAATTTTGCATAGTTTCCTCTTGCATTATTAATTAGGATGCTTTCCCTTAATGAAAGATACAGTAAAACTTCTATGGAAATGTAACCTCTTTATACTTTCAATACTAGAATCATATGTAGACTTCATCAATCTCCACATTACAGCTTGCCCATTCATAAGACATAACACAAACCTCATATATTCAGTACCCAATCTAAACATAGGAAACCATATAAAAGAAAGTACCCTTTCCATTACATTTTGCTTGAAATCAAGCATGCTGCATGTATATCACTAATTTCAAATCGGTCTGCTAGAATAAAACAGACCAGACGCCAGAGTCATCAATGTTAACCACAAACTTCCAGATTTAAAAAAAAATGTTGCAGAAACACAGTAATTCTAAAAGTCCAATATTGAAGTATGGAAGTAGAACCAAAGGAAAGAAAGTTCTGGGACCCCCATCGGGAAACGTCAACCAACCTCAGGTGAGGTGACAAAGCCCTCTGGCGAGGGAAGGTGGCATGCCCAGAGTTCCAACCCTGGACAGCCACGTGAGAACTGCCGCCTCTCACCACTGAGGTAGAAGGCCATTCTCAAGCCCAGATTACTTGGTTTTAGTTATGTAGCAGAAAGCACACTCACCCACTTCAGCATGCCTTTGGAATGATGAAAACAACAAACAACATTTGGTGGGACAGTGCTCTTTTTTTTTTCTTTCTTTTTTCAACCGCAAATCATTATCAACAACATTACTTGAATTAATAACCCTTCAGACAACCAAAAGATTCATAAACATTGCATATTGTATCGCTCAAAACCCAACTGAAATGTTGAATGTCTAAATCCATACCCCTGTTTTGTGGTAGAAATGACCCAGAAGAAGGCATAGCTCCATCCGATGCTTCTAACAGCAGCAGCAAGCCTTCTCTTTAGGTGATGTTCTGGCACTCCTTCCATGCTATGAACCCCAGAAGCTGTATGCCCACAAATGATCCTTACCTTCTACTGGTAAAGGGCATAAACTTCCCTATCCCTATCAATAGGCGTCAACAACTATCAAAAGCAGCTTTTTGAGGCCATATTCAGGCACTGCATCCTGGTTCTACACCTTAGAAAACTTGGTTGTGGTATTCTTGAACAGATTTGGGTAGAAAAGTAGAGATTTTGAAGAATGGAGGAGTAAGAAGTGGCTCTTGCAATACCACCCTGGTTCCAGATATCAACTGCCAGAAATCCTGCACATAGAAATGACATTTTCAGAGGAAAAGAAACAATTTGTACTAAAATACACAGGAAAGTTTTTTTTCCCTTTTCATATAAAGTGGTTCTGTGCCATTGCTACCCCAGAAAACAGACCCAGAAAAGGCAGAACCAGAGAGGTTCTGGCACCTGGAAATTAAATGTTGCTTATCTAAAAGAGACATGTAGCACCAACAACAGCATCAGCAACCAAAAGGGTTCTGAAATACACCCCACCCCCACAACAAAAAAACAAGGATAAGGGAAGACACATTTAAAACACTACTTTTAGAATTTTTTCCCACCAACTGTGAACAAATCCAATTCATAACATGAAGGAATTGCAATTGCAACCCACCAGAAAGCTGGGCAGGTGAGTTTCTATTGTTTTCCCACAAACACCAAAACCCAGATCAGAACTTGCATTCCAAACCTTAAAAACTCAGGTTTTGACAAAAATCATAAGAGAACTGCAATACTTTTCACAAGATGGTTTGAAAAACGAAAATCAAAAAACCTTCTATCAAGTATCAACGATGTAAGTGAACACAGAACAAGTTGGATGACAGAAAAATGAGCCTTCAATCAATGGAGCAGTGTAAGGAAATAAATGATATGAGAACAAATGAATTGATACAGAGCAGATGTTGCTGTCGTGGGCCTCTTTGAAACACAGAAGAAAAGACACTGGGGACTCCTGTAGTCCTAACTTCTATTATTCTTTTATTCTGGGTCACATGGCAGACTGAGATATTGCTGAAGAGTTTCGGAGCAGAGAATCTATTTTTAACTCTCCAGTTTTGTCTGCGGCCGATCTTGGGACAACATTAGAGTAAAATAGAATGGGTGGGTTTCATTGACTTGTAATATGGAAAGACGGACAATATGGATAAGTGTAAAATGGCTGGTCGGGCTTTGGTTGTTATGGTTTATGTGCTCGTAGAAAAGGCTCATGGGTGGTCGAGGTTGGATGCAAAATTTTGTGCTGATGAAAAAACCACCGTCATTGAGAGCAAAAACGAGACCTCACTTTTACTTTTTCTTTTTTAAGAGGTTTTTCCAATAGCTTACCTTTAGGGCCCATTCGGTTACAATCAAAATAAAATATTTTTATATCTAAATAAAAGTAAAATCAAATGCTGTACAATATAATACCGCATTATTATATTCTTGCAATATTATTGTTGTTTGGCATATTTTGAAGGATCCACATATTTTAAAATGAGTCATTTACCTGGTCCTAAAGATTATAATATATGCTAAAATAAAGTTATCAAATATTTAATGGCAAACAACAATGATATACAAATTGTTATTACTAAAGGAATCAATATGACCACTACAATCCAGGCTATATTTTATTAATGTCAATACCGATCTCTTACAAGTGACACCTAACTTGACTAACCAAAATTTTTAACTTTTAAAACCTACAGTAAAGTAATTATATAATAATGTCCATTTACATATACTGACCAAAATAGTTTGATGGGGCTGATTTTTCACATGGGCTGTGTGCATGATCAGACCTCTTCCCAACTTAAAAATGGGTGGATGATAAATGAGGGTAAACATTACATTCTCCTCCTCTGACTAAAAGCAGACCATTTGTGTATGGAGGGCAATGATTGGATCCAAATCCATGATGGATCCAAGACACTGGACTAGACCACCTGGATCCAACATAATCAGAAAATCGAAGTTCCCTCTCGGCTGCTCAACTGCATATCAAAATAGGACCAAGATCTAAGGGCGTCGGGCTGAATTCAACTTTTAACCTTGTCCTGTGCTCTGTGTCCATTACTACCATCTGATGGCAATGCCACGTGAACAGTGATAAATAGCTAGTAAAAAATGAACTGTGATGAACTCCTTATACTTTCTACCACTAAATCCATTGTGATAAAGTAGAAAGTAGAAACTACATTACCTGAAAATGTTTAATGAGACAGAGAGAAGAGAGACCTGGGTGATCATGAGTAAAAGGTGTCCCGGATGCTTGGTCCTCTCCCACCTTCAGCTGTTGCACCTTCAATATATTGAAGAACGTCATAAGTGATCAGTTCCCCAAGGAAGGAAAGAAGAGAACAGGATATGTGAGGAAGAACGAAAGAGGAGATGTGAAATAGAGAACGCACCTGTAAAATACAAGATAATATCCTTACAAGATTCTTTCCTACGACATAGGGGTGTAGGGAGAAATTTTTGAATATTTTAAAAGAAAAGGAAGTATTATTTTAATTTATTAACTTACCTAAATAGCCTCAATTTGAATGCTAAGATAACTTTCTTAAAAATATAAAAATCTTTCACATTCTTGTGAATCCAAACACAAGAAATGGCTTTTCCCTTCCCCTTACTAAAAATTCTAATTTTTCCAAAACCTTCTCCATGTTAGGGAAAATGACAATACTTCCCAAACCCTCTTTTCTTGAGGCAACTTCATTCTTGTCTTTTCTATTTCTCTTGCAATGATTTTTCTTTCCTCTTCCTTTACCAAACCTTTGGTCATTACAACCCGTGTGACCTACGTTTGTGTGAATAATCCACCTTTACATATTGAAGTAAAATATAATAAAAAAAACATATTGAAAGTGGTTGTTTATATGATCAACTTTGAAAGATGAAAGGTGGGCATCGAATAAGATAAATCAATTATCTTTCTATTTATTCTTTTTAAGAAAATTGGTCTTTTTTTCCATGATCTGAAAATATACATTTTTTTAGTCCTAATATCAAAAATCAAATTGATAGACAATGAGGATAGAAGATTCATGAGATTTTAATTGCCTATTTTGGTAAGGGCCAATTTGATTGCAAGAAAATAATTGTTAAAGAGTCATAAAAAACCACTTTAGCACTAATTTATTATCTTGAACATATCATAAGTTTTGTTTTATTTGCATGGAATTAATTTCTCAGGGATTTATAAAAATTCATTCATTTTCATTAAAGTATGATTGGGCCAGTCTATCAGTTGGTTCTAAATTTCTAAAATTCAAAGGAATGCATTATGCCATGACAAACACTAGTGACATTAGACAATGTAACTCATTCATGGTGAGGATTTATAGGATCCCCTTAGGAACATGATAATCATCTACATTGGTGGAATGAAATGCTTTCTACTTAGGTGGAGTGGACCAAAAACAACCTAGCTGGCCATCATATGGAGTAGACGTTAAAGCCCCAAAGATCAAGAGTGAAAAAATAATAAAATTATTTGAATGTAAAATCTCAAAGGTCAAAACGGATTTAAATAAGGGGTAGGCAAAAATAAGTTTAGTTGGCCATCATATGGTGTTAGATATTAAGGCTCAAGACAGGATGTTGAAATATAAAATCCGTTTGTTGATGTAGTTTAGAAGAATGTGTAGTAGTCGGTATCAGGAGGGAGATAGGATCACTAGAGGGCATTTTAGTTCTAAAACATCCCAATTGTAAGTGGGGAAATATTTAAAATTTAGGAAGGGAAAGGGAAAATCCATGTATATAGGTAAGCTACATGTCAGTGTCCCTTTTTTTTAAGATTTAGTGATGGAATAGGACATGCGGGCTAACCTAACTACCCAAAGATTAGGCTCAAGGCAGCTATTTGATTTTTTTTTTTTCTTTTTGGGTACCTATCACGCCCTGATCCCGGGAATTGGGCATTTGAGTGGGCCCCCAAGGCGTGGATACGTAATCCCATAATAATTCGTGCCCTGAAGAATTGTGCACGAATCTTACAAGAGAGATTCCACAGGAATGTGTGAGGTATGCCAACACACGTAGGAATATAACTCATCATAACGAACTCCTGCGAAATACTCTGTAATGATCAAGAGCAAAACAAAAGAAACATATCCTCCAACATTCATAGATAGATAGATAGATATATATATCAGTGCTTAAGACTTTAATTAACATTTCATACAATCCAAACTACTACTTAAAGAGGTTGGGTACAAAAGGTCCAATTTACACATTCCCAAGGGTAGACCAAAAATTATGACTGTAACACCTCCAAAACCGGCACACTCCGTAGGATGACTAATAGAAGACATCGCCATCCTTCCATTCATCTATATCCCAAGGTACCATTGGGGCACTCTCCGGCGGTGCATTAACAACCAGGTTGGGATTTGGTTCCGTACCTGTAATGCAAAGAGTAACACTGTTAACACGACGGTTAAGCAAATACAGAGCATATGAAACTAGCATAATGTATCAAATGAATTTATTAATGTACGCTAGACAAGAGAGCAATAATAACTTACTAGGCATATTATGCATGAGTAACAATAAGTGATGAATCATAATTAAGATGTAGTACACACTAATTGGCAACCACGATGCTCTATTCTTCCAAAAGGAGCATACATATGGGTTGCTAGGGGATCAAACTAGCTTCCCGAGGAGCGCCGACAACTCCTCCGTAGACTACTACAGTAGTGACGTAAGAATACCCAAATGGCACAAGCTAAGTGGTGCCGACATGGATTCACCTCTTTCATGCTTATAATTGTACTCGTCATATCATATATAAGGAACATCAGTCCGAAAGTATAATCAATCAAGAAAACAGAGATAGTAGAGTGACGAATAATTAACTAAACATACTTATATGAGCTATGTAGACTCGAACCCTGGCTATACCCTTTTTGGCTAGCAAGCACACACTCAGTAGAAGCTCTGACTTGTCAGACATGCACTCATTAGAAGCTCAGGCCTGAATTGCCTCAGGATTTGGCTAGAGGGAGTAGAAACATAACAATCATGTTGAGGTCAAGGCATCGTAACCATATAAATGCATCTAGATCAAGTAAGTATCAAGGAAATTACTATCCAACCCTATATTAGATGATTCATAATTCCCAAGGTCATTCAACTCGACGTACTCATAAAACATCCGGTGCCATTGTGTTACTGCATCTTGGTATTACCTTATGTATATAAGGACACCCCTTTTTATGCCAACATCCATGACTTGACATTGAGAGATCATCCGGGAATTTCTTCATTCTCTTGAACGTGTACTTACAGTTGGCCAATGTGGTTGTAAAGAATGGTGCCAATACTAAGGCCCTTCAAGTCAGTAGGAGTTTTTAATATCCTTGATTTCACTGGGTTCTTATGGCTTAGCCGTGTCTAATGTTACGGCTTAGCCAAGTAGCTCAGGTTTCCTTTTAAAAATTTAGGCGCATTTATGGCGTAGCCGTATATTAGCCTACGGCTCAACCGTACTAAGCCTACGGCTAGGTTATGGTTGAGTTACGACTTATCCATAAAGCATTACACGATGTAGCCGTGTGCAAGCCGAAGAAGAAAATGAGTTTTTCAAGCTCTCTAGAAAGTCCACCGTAAGAAAGCGTACGGCTTGGGCACGGGCTGGGCACGGCTTAGCTGTAGTGCATATCACGATGCAGCTGTGGGTAAGCTGCAATACAAAACCCAAATTTATTGCTCTCGGGACTTTAAGCCGTAAGCACTCACAGCTTAGCCATGGCTTCGCCGTGCGCTTCAGAAAACCTGAAGTCAGTTCCGTAGCTCAGTTTCAATACGGAATCAGTACAGAACCTGAATTGTGGGGAGTTTTTATGACTTAATTATAGTGTACTTAAAGGTATTCAATACCCACACACCCTCCTATTCCATGTTTACATCCTAACTCAATCCATACCAAATTTGTACACAATTACAACAATGAAAAATGGGCTGAATTTGAGAATTTAAAGAACTAACCCCAAAATCAATAACTTAATCACACATGTAGCACATATGAACTCTAATACTTGCCTATTAACAGTGTTTGCCCTCCATAAGTCCTTTTTGTTGTATGGTTAGGGAAAAACCTCCAAAGAGAAGTGAGTCTCTACATGGCAACATATAAATGGTGAATGTGATGCAACAAGGCATGCATGTCATAGATTTGAGTATTCTTAACTCCAACAAACCTTAATATATGGAATGGAAGTAAAGCCCTCACCTTTGTGAGCTGTAGCTTGGAAAGGAGGTACTTCCCAAAGAAAAAAATACTCCTATGAAGGAGAGGAAGGTAGGTGAAGACTTTCCCTAGTACATGCAAGACTCCCAACCCTAGTAGCACTTCAATTTACAAGGGAAAAGGAAGAAATTATGAAGAAGGGGAAGAACTCCAGCCAAAGAGAATGGAAGAAGACTCTCAGAAACGTTGAGTTCCCTTTTTAAACTCAAGTTTACTGCATTTAACATGCAAGTCCAAATTTTCTAGGAAATTTCAGTTTAGGCCAAATGAACCTCAATTGGCCCGAGATAAATCCACTTCAAGTTGAGTCTAACACAAAAGATGATCTACACGAAAAATTACACAAGAAGTGACTGACAAGGTGCCCATAAGATGCAAGAATAATTTAGAAAAAGGTCCTCAACTACTGAAGTAAAGTTCAAACTCCGCTCAACTAGCTGTCCAGGACCCAAACCCAATCGTTTTTATAATAGATTAACCTTAACAAGGCTTAATTAACATAAAACGTGATTAATTAACGTAGGTTAAGATTAGTGGGATTCGGAACCTTATAGTACCTAGCCTAAGGGGGCAGGGTCCCCAACTCTTTGGTGAGGAGGGTAAACTTCAAGTAAGGTGGAAAGAGCACTTTGGTGAGGAAAGTAGACTTTGGGTGAGGTAGAACAACCCCTAAGGGAGGAAAGGTGCTAGTTTAAGATGACCTTACTTACTGTAAGAATTTTTATATTGGCTAATTCATGGGTTGGATAAAACTTTAAATCCATTTAATTATATTCTTTATATATTTTAGTATGGAGTGTTGTATGACTCGCCAGATGGACTGAAGTGAATAAATTGAAGAAAGAGCGACAAATTAAAGTATTTTTTCTAAAAATAACATGGGTTAATAGGTCATATCTCACAAATTAAGCATTGGATATATGCAATCTACCACCATTGGAAAGCTCATTTCGAGTAGATATCCGTAAAGCACAAGATTGCATCAATCGGAGCTAAAACGACAAAGTTAAGGCCTCGAAAAGTTTGCCGGAAAATAGACTAAAATCCAAAAAAAAAAAAAACCCAACCAGAATAGGTACCCGATCGATCGAATGGCGTATAGAATCCCACCGACTTGCACAAAAACTTTCCTGTTTGCGCAAAAGTTGCCTTTTTTATTCTTACTTGAACTCTAACCTTTAGGCACGAATTGTGGGTTATAAAAATGGGTTTCCCCTCAACCCTAAACACAAATCTCATTATTCTAACTTGGGAATACTCTTTGATATCATCATTATTCGTTAGAGCTTCTATCAGAGAGAGTTGCTGAAGGTTTCTAGTTCTAGAGTTGTTGCTTCTACTTCTTCTAGGATTATTGCTTTTACTTCACTGTAGGAGATCGTTGTTTTGCTGCGTGAGATCCGTTCAACCTTATGGAGTTAAAGTGGTCATCAAGTGTGGAGAGCAAGGCATTCACAGTTGAGTCGTTTCGTGGATTTTTGTAAAAAGAACTACATCCTGTAGTTGAGGGACTGACTATATAAGGTTATGAGTATATCTTGTAACTGCTCGAAATTAGTGCATGATTAGTCCGGTATAACTCGTGGTTTTTTCCAGTGGAGTTTTCACATAAAAATCTGCTTGTCTTCTGTATATGCCATTCATTTCTTTTTGCTTGAAAAATGACTTTATTTGTTCCGCTACATAATGTTTGGCTTACAATCTAGAAACCTGGGACCCTATAAAACTTTCACTTACCATTAAGGTAAGATGTGGTTGTTGGCTATGTGAGTAGAGCGCGAACTTTTCCACTCTATTCTCTCCTCATTCTACAAGAGAGACCTCACTTTTATTGGAGTTTGGTCATGACTTTTTTCCACTTTAACACCACTGCTATTGGGCCAACTCTTTGAGGAAGTACAATCCTGTTACAAAAGTTTAAAGCACCAAATTCCTAAGGGCACGGTATATGCAATACGTAATTTACACGGAATGAGAAGCATTTTTCATGAACTATGACACTTATCTAGTCGTGCCACATAAGATTATATTGATTTTCTTCACAATCTCAAAATCTCATACCTGACCATCCTGATGAACTTGAGCTTATACGGAAGAAGGAAGTGGCAGATTTCCTCTTCCACAACTTTATACAAATAAACTCTAAAAATAATAGAATGAATGCTCCATTAAATTTCTTCGGCAACTACTAAAGTCTCGAGGTGTTAGTAGAGCCAATAGAAATAGTTTTCAATATTCTCAATTAGGAGCCCACTCCCCAATATTCTCTATACATTTATTAATTGTGGTCAAATTACATTTATATAGAATACAAGCCCATCAGCTAACTAATTGCTCAAGACACTTAAGTTTTTATAATATTTATTCAAGTATTGTATGAGAAACTAATTTAACTTTTGCTCAACTTGAATTTTTAGATCAAAAAGTCTATTTGGACCGACTTTGCACACTGATTTGAGTCCTGATCCAACATTGATGGGGAGCTGGCAAGTGGAGGGGTCCACATGCAGCTGAGGGAAGCAAATAGGGTTTTGTTTATTTTTGCCTCTCCTCTGCCCCTCTCTCTCATCCTTGTCTGCCCAGGAAAACGAAAGGAAAAAACCGTAGCAGCGCCTCTGGCTCGATCTGCTTCATCCGCATCATCCCTCTCGCTCCCTCATCTCTTTGAAAGTGGAAGCCCCCTCATCTCTCTCACTCAGTCCACTTGACCTCCTGAACCCTCACTTGATGTTCCAGCTCCTTCTGGTTGACCTCTAGCTAAGAAAACATCTCTTACTCGATCTGCTCGACCTCTGGTTAAAATCCCAGCACCCCTTCATCTTTATCGCTCTGCTTCTAAAGGTAATGTAAAAGCCCTCTCTCTTCATTTGGCTGCTTCGCTATGGTTACCAATTATGAGAATTTTTGGAGATCCGTAACATGATTTGAAACCTGGAACAAAACCCTCTCTCTTTAGTCAAATTGGATTTTGGGTTGTCTTTCTTTTTATTGGATGAGTCTCACGATCCTTAAAAATAATATTTTTATCTTGGGAAAGTATGTTTGAATATATGTTTGTGCACTTCCATGAATTTTTGTAACAAAGAATATTAACAACCTTAGGTTCAGTCTTCAATTGTTTCGACTAATGACTAGTGACTAGTGCTCCAGTAACTTTCATACTGATGCCTTCGTGTTATTTATATGTTTTCAACTATGCCCATTACCAGATTACTAGTAAAAAAAGTAAGGATGATGCTACAAAGAAAAATAAGTCTTTATGATCTTCTTTATTCTTTGATTTAGTGTTGCTCTTTTCTTCCATGGAAAAAGAAGAGTTTTACCCTGGACCCCTTGATATCAACTTACCAATAGAATTATAAAAAAAAAAAAAGAAAAGAAAAGAAAAGAAAAAAGAAAGGTCTGTGCTACAACTCCTAATGGTACCTTGTGAGTATAAACGCAAAGGTTTAACACTCATTCCATGCTTAATAACCTCATATTAGGCTACATCCATGGCCGTTGCTACCCTTACTCAATTATTCTGCTCCATTTGAGTTTAGTCCACCAACATAGGCAGAAGTTCAAACCTAAGCCCTCCCATGACTAGTAACAATAACAAGCTTTGCTTGAAAATGCTAATCCACCCTATGTGGGTTGGACTAGCTTGCCCATTGCAAATCTATCATCATCAACTGAAGAGTGAATACCATTGGTTTTTTTTTTTTATGTTTGAACATCATGGTTATTCAATTAATCCAAGCACTTTGAAAATTTTTATATTGATTTTTTTTTAAGATTTGAGTGTTTAGTGTTTACATTCTAGTCCTTTAATACCTCTACTTTCATACTCTCTTTAGTTTATTTGTTTGTAGAAGCATGGAAGAGGAAGAATCATCAAGGGATTTTGATGGAGACAACAACGAAACTGTAATGGGGAGAGTTTGCAAGGAATTAAACAATGTTGAGATGGAGAACCCCTTTGAGGAAGCCCAAAACCTAGAGGAGGTAGTAAGGGAACCTAATAGGAGAATGATATTTGGTTTAATTGAAAAAGCATATGAATATTAGGCAAAATATGCCAGGCTAATCGGTTTTTCTATCGCCAAGAAAACCTCTAAAAAAAGATCATATAAAAAAAAAGTTTATAACAATTTCTTGTAATCAAGGCAAATAGCCGAAGACAAAGGCAAGCAACCTAGTTAAACTCCGTCTACAATCAAGAACAAATTGTAAAGCAGTGTTGAATTTTTATTTGTAATTTGACAGGAAGTGGCTTTTTAACTCATTTATACTCGAGCATAACCATGATATCAGTCCAAACAAATCTCGGTATCACAAGAATAATCGGGTAATGCCGCCATATGTGAAGGGGAAGATTGCATTAAATGACAATGCGGGAATTAGATTGAACTAGGCTATTAGCTTATGTATGGTAGAGGCAAGGGGGCACGGGAATTTAACATGGTTAACGAAGGATGCAAGAAATTACCTAGATAAACTTAGACGCTTAGAACTCAAGAAAGGGGATGCCGAGGCAATGCTAAGCTATTTCAAAAAAATGCAATAAGACAATGGATCCTTTTTTTATGTCATGGATCTTGATGAAGAGCATCGAGTAAAGAACGTCTTTTGGGCTGATACAAGGAGTAGAGCGACATTCAAAAAATTTAGTGATGTCGTCACGTTTGACACTACTTACCTGGTTAACAAATATGATATAACTTTCGCTCTTTTTGTGGGTGTAAATTGTCATAGACTGTTAGTGTTGTTAGGTTGTGGATTGATATAACAAGAGGACACAGCTACATTTGTCTGATTGTTCTAGTCTTGGGTTGATTGCATGTCTTGATGTCCTCCTAATGCCATCATCACCGACCAAGATAAAGCCACACAAAATGCTATATGAATAGTATTTCCTAATGCATGACATCAGTGGCGTTTATGGCATATCTTGAAAATGGTGCTTGAAAAATTAAGGGGGTATAATGACTACCAGTCAATTAAATTAATGCTTTCTATTATTCGATGAAAAAAGAGGAATTTGAAGAAAAATGGGGCAAATTTATTAAGGTGTATCAGTTAGAGGACAATGAATGGCTAGATGGCTTGTGCAGTGAGAGACACCAATGGGTGCCAGCATTTGTGCAAGATATTTTTTTGGTGGGGATGTCAATGACCTAGCGGAGTGAGAGCATACATGCCTTTTTTTATGGCTACATCAATTCTACGACCACATTGAAGCAATTTGTGGAGCAATATGATAATGTTTTGTCTAAGAAGGTTCAACTTGAAGCTGTTGTTTCAATGAATACCCTCCATGTGTGACCCCCTACAAGTTTGAGAGACAATTTCAGGAAGCATACACACATGCTAAATTTAGAGAGCTCTAGAATGAAAGATGTAAGGAGAGATATTGAAGGGATGGTAGTTTTTCCTGGGATTTGAGTTCCTATGTTGGTGGCTAGGCATATATCTCATCCATTTGCCTTCATTTAATTAAATATAACCAACCACCCCTAAAAAAAATTCATGCCTCAATTCAACACTTCAACAAAATAAGAATGCACGTGCACTCTGGTAAGTAGCCATAGCCATATCGTACAAAGTTGGACCTTAGGTCTTGAACCAATCCCAGGTCCCAATTAGCTTTTGCCATACAATAACTTTGGACTTCATTTTAGAAGTAAATTTGAATTACTTAGCTCTTACATTTGTTTGGATAGTTGAAAAAAATATCACCATGCATACAGATCATATCAAAATATTAGAAAGACAACATTGGATCCTCGCAAACAAGGCCCATTTATAGCAGAGATAAATATAATAATCATAAGAATAAACTCAAACAGAGGCATATCTTAGTCTATCTAAACACGGGACTAACGACTCATTTATATAAAATCTTGCTGCATGCAGTCCTTCTTGGTAAGCAGTTTGCAAATTCTATGAAACATTCATAATTCAGCTCCATCTGGAAAAAAACGACTTATTTACAAAAACATCATTCATAATTCATTACTTCATGACAGCAAATAAAAATCGGAAATAACATGCAAATATCAACATGAAAAAGAAAGTTCAAAGTGAGGTAGGAACAGAAGAACATCAACAATTAGGCAAGACTAATACGCAGTTTGTTCAACATCCATAATTCATACCTTCATCATACCCAGATGTCTAACTAAAGAAGTTTCTAACAACATCAAAAGAATTATCAAAAGATTTCTGACATGATAAATACATAAGATGGCTAACTAAAGAAGTTTCCAACAACATCAAAAGATCATATACAATTCAAATTTTACAAAACAAGCATCAAAATATTTACATGTAACAACTACATTTTTTCGCTATTCTAAGTTTCAATTACTACATTCGATTCAATACAACTACAAGCAAGACGCCGTACACAACCAGAACAACTGCGAAGACTCGATACATTTGTTCAAACTTCTCCAATCTTTTAAGAACATTCTCCCTATGAGTATCTTGTGGGGTAGGGGCATAGGGTAAAGTATTCTAGTTAAGTTAATTCATGATTGCCATCGATCACAAATAATCATCACACCAACCAATGAAGTTGTCGTATTCCTATTTTTTCTTTCGCAAATAGTGGTATATATATGTCGTTAGTTGGTACATATGGCTCCATATGCAAAAAATAAAAATGAAAAACAAGCAAGTATATTGTATACTTACCAGTAGTCATGGACAAGAATAATAGTGTCTACCATAATTATTCATTGATTGCGAAACCTTAACCACACACTTGCCCACACGGCAATGACATAAACGTCAAGACCAATTGGAATTTCCAGTAGAGGAATATGATGTCATTTGTTTCAATCTAAATAAATGAAATTGAGTAAAAGTCAATCTAAATAATCTCGAAAGTAATAAAGCCACAAGATATATTTGGAAAATAAGATTCTTTGCTTTAACATTATAAGAAGGAAAGTACCTGTAACACTCCGACCCAACGTAATCCGATTTAGCGAATAAACAAGGTGTTTTTGGGTAATTTTCTAGTGAATTAGTTTTATGCATGTCGTTTGGTCTTTTTGAGTTTTATTTTGGGTCATGGATAAGTAGTTGGGTTGAGTTTAACTAGGTTTAAGTAAACATGAGCCCTTTTTTGTAATTTTACCTTTTATACGATTTCGTTTTTCATGCATTATCTTGGTGTCAACACGTGTATCTCGTCTAGCTTGTTGACTTCCGCAACTGACCCGCATGTCAATGACTTCATTTTCTTCCGTTGGACGGCTATTTAACTCGAACTGTAATTATCTTAAACTATTGGACTTTTATATAATTTCCACTCATCCTTATCTTATATATATGAGAAGATGCATGCACTGACTTATTTCTTCTCTCTTTCTCTCAACATTCCTTCTTCTCTTCCTCCTCTTCCTCTCAACTCTCTTCTTCTAAACTCAAGGTAAGAAAGGGGGGAGATTTTGTGCACCCATGTGACACCCATCTCCTTATGTGGGTTAAGGTAAGAGTTGTTGTTCTAGTCTACCATTTTTTAGTCTACAGGTTTCACCTTGCACGTTAAGCACCTCCCCATGGGTGTTAGTTTAAGGAACTCTGATACACCTCTCTGATACAATGCAACACTAGAGAAAAATAATTGTGTGTTGGATAACTTAAAACTATATCATCATGCACGGTTAGAAACACTGAATAACTAGATTAGGGTTAGCTAGTAAACTATTTTAATTCTATCAAATCGACCGCATGGCATATTGGATAACGATTATTACCCTCCACCGTTATGTCTTGATTGATTGACGGTATGTCTATCTATTGCTTGATATGTTCTCGACAATTGTTATTCCATGTCCATTGGTTATTGTCATCGACTTGAGTACTGTATGAATTAAACGTAATGTAATGTTCCCTATATGAAATGCATGTTTACTCAAGGTCAAGTATATTATTGACTCAACATAGTCAGGCACTACTCAGCCTCAGCCTCAGCCTTAGGATACCCGGCGGGGTTGATTTTGGCGTAGTATGTATGTACCGCTGCAGTGTGTTTATGTCTTAGGGCTTTTGGACCCCAGGAACCCGAGACCCATTCGTACCCTGGCCCAGTCGATAATGTTCTTATATGTATAGATCCCTAGAGGGAGAATATGGCAAATGTAGTAGCCACATAGTACAGTACACTCATGTATTGATTCGTATTAGCATGGTTTATTCAAATGCACAATTGGTCTAGTATACGAAATTGAAATTCAATGCAATTTTATCTGTTCTTTATTCTTTTAGACACAACGTGCGTTACTTTATTATTGCTTATGCTTTGCTGAATCGTTGTATTCACTCGTTGTCGTTAGTGTTGCAGACTCAAATTCCCTTGGCGATCCTTTGTCGATCGGCAAGGCTCTAGAAGATACCGTAGAAACCCCATCAGGGCTCAAGGAGTGGATGTGATCACTCCATCGGAGGGCGACATGACATACATATAGGTCTCTTTTTGGTGTGTGGGATGCTTTTCGGTTATGTGACTTGGAGTTGGTTTATCATTCTATATTTTTGTCATTTAGAAACTATCCTTTGTCTCTGTACAAACCGGATTTCATGTATGTGTATATCATGTAATTAATGTTATCTTTTGTTTTGTCTTTTGTTCGTATAGTTCTTTTCTTTTCAAGCAATGATACTTACAGCTTCCTCCTATACCATGTTTGCACGTGTAAGTTTCCCTTGTGCATGTGCACTTGGACGGGGTCTAAGTGTATATGCATGTGAGTACATGTATCACTAGTTAGGCCTAAACTTAACCCCCGATTTCTTGGGCTCTGGTTGTGACAATACTAATGAATAAATTAATGAATTCAGCATTTCAAAAGAGTACCCACAACTACAAGTAATGCTATAATTTTAGCTCATTAGGACTTAATCACATAGTGAACTCAAAAACCCATAAAGCTAAAACAAAAATATTTTAACATTATGACAAAACAATCATGAAAGAAAATTATTTGGAACTCAGCCAAAGGTGAGCCCTTATACATATAGGCATTGGCCTTTTGAAATTTGATACGATGTATGAAAACCATGTTTTAAGATAATGTCTAACCTACTTTCAAAATCATGACCAAAACATAAGAGTAACTAACAGTCTACACAAGCAACATCATTATCTTATGAAATTGATGGCCATATAGGAAATCTAAATAGATACAAATATCTAGGTATTATATGCATATGGGATTCTAATTTGGATAAATGCATTAGCTAAGTTATCAACAAGAGAGGCTTCACTAATTGGGTAGTGAACTAAACTCAAATGGAGTAAAGTAATGGGGTAAGGGTAGCAACGACCGTGGAAATAGCCTGATATGAGATCATCAAGGGTGGAATGAGTGTTAAGCCTTTGTGTTTATGCTCACAAGGTACCATTAGTCCTTGTAGCATAGGCCTTTCTTTTTTCTTTTCATTTTTTTTTATAATTCCATTGGTAAGTTGGTATCAAGGGGGCTAGGGTAAAACTCTTCTTTCCCCATGGAAGAAAAGCGCAACACTAAATCAAAGAACAAAGAAGATCATAACGACTTATTTTTCTTTATAACATCAGCCTTACTCTTTTTATTGGTAATCTAGTAATGGGCATAGTTGAAAACATATAAATAATACAAAGGCATGAGTATGGAAGTTACCGGAGCACTAGTCACTAGTCAGAACAATTGAAGATTGAACCTAAGGTTGTCAATATTCTTTGTTACAAAAATTCATGGAAGTGCACAAACATAGTCAAACATACTTCCCCAAGATAAAAATATTATCTTTAAGGATCGTGAGACTCATCCAATAAAAAGAAAGACAACCCAAAATCCAATTTGACCAAAGAGAGAGGGTTTTGTTTCAGGTTACAAAAATTATGTTACAGATCTGAAAAAAATTCTCACAATCGGTACAGCAGCGAAGTAGCCATATGAAGAGAGAGGGGTTTTGTGTCATAACTCGAGCCCAAGAAATTAGGGATTAGGATCAAACCCAATCAGTGACACACGTACTCCGGTGCAGACACACGTACTCCCATGCAAATGCACTTACACCTAGACCCTAGTCTAAATGCACTCACACAAGGGAAAATCACACGTGTAAAACCATAGTATGCGGAAGTTGTAAATATCATCACATAAAGAAAAAAAGGCTACATTAATAACTCAAAACAATTTACAACATGTACAAGAGAGAGAGAGAGAGAGTTCTAAGAGACACAAAATGCATAACGTTATCCAGCATTACAAAGAAAATGAGGACTAGTCTAAGCCATGTCGCTCTCCGAAGTGAATGGATCATGTCCACTCATCTAGCCCTGATGGGGTCTCTATTATCTCCTCTGAAGTTTGGCTGACCATCGATGGATCGGGAACGAGATCTAAGCCTGAAACACCAAAGAACAACGAGTAAATAAGACTATTCAGCAAAGCATGAGCAACATAGAGGTAATACGCGTCGTATCTAATAAAAATTAGTAACAAGTAATTATACAGAGTTTCAAGTTAGTATACTAGGCAAATCGTGCAATGGAATACTACAAGCTAAGAGATTCAATAAATAGAAATACTGTACTAAGTGACTACTACATTTGCCATATTCTCCCTATAAGGAGCGTGATGTTAAGAACATCATCGACCGGGCCAGGGTATAAATAGATCTCTGGTTCTGGGGGTCCGGAAGTCCTAAGATGTGAGCATACTGCAGTAGCAACAAACATGCTATACCAAAGTCAACCCCGTCGGGTATCATAAGGCTGAGGCTGAATAGAGCTAGACACTACCGATCAAATGATATACCAAGACATTTAAGTAGAAGTGAACAATAATCATACTTCAGTCAATTGCATTCAGTTCCATGTTGATGTAAATGTCAAGATACAATGCAAGTCACGAATAACACGAATCATACTAATGCTCATTCAAATCAAATCAGAGTTAGAGATTAGAAGGCAACAACCGTATTTCAATATACTATGCAATTTAATTTGATATAATCAAGGTAGTTTTACTATCCAACCTTAATCCAGTTATCCATTGTTTCTAACTGTATATGATGATATAGTTTTAAGGTATCCGATACACGGTTGTTCTTCTTTTGGTATCTCGTTGTATCAAGAAAATTATCAAAGTCCTTTAAACCAATACTCATAGGGAGGTACTTAACAAATGGATGACACACATGAATGAGTCTTAACCCTCAAAACTATTCATGATGTTAATTCTTCCATTGGACAAGTGAATAGGGTGAGGGATCCAAGAACTAGGGCCCTACATGGTCATAGACTAGAATCTAATCCAACCCTAAGGTTTTAGGGTCTTACAGCTTAGCCGTGTTATGCTCTACGGCTTAACCGTAGCTTCCCAACATTGTTTCTGCAATTACGGCGAGCCGTGGTTGAACCGTGTTTCCTCTTACGACTCGGCCGCATTTGGTCTACGGTGGAGCCACGGCTTAGGTACGACTTAGCTATAGCTCAAGATACGGCTGAGGTGAGGCTTCACCGTAGAAGAATTATAGATTTTAATGTCTCGGGTCTTCAAGCCGTAAAATGACTTATGGCAAGGTCACGGTCAGGTTACGGCTTAGCCGTAGTGTATCCTACGACTTAAGCCGTAGTGTATCCTACGGCTTAATCTAGCTCAGCAGTAGCACAAATTCAAAATTTTCTACTCTCTAGAGTCTGAGCCATATGACCTTACGGTGTAGCCGTAAGCTTCAGAAGTTTTGAGACGCAGACTATCGAGAGCTTTCAAAATTCAATCATCATATATACTAACAGATGAAAGAAGTGACAAAATGGCTATAAGAGCATACACACAATGAAAATGATTGAAAAGAATCATACCAACCGCGATATACTAACATATATTCAACCAACAGTTGCTTATACTTGCTTTAATGACGATTGTGACGAGGATTTGGACAAGAGACTTGGACGAGAGGAAAATACAAACGTCCAACAAGGTGAAACGAAGATAAAGTCGAAGAAGAAGAAGATGACGTTAAGAGAGGTGGAGAAAGAACTGGCAATAAGAAAAGATAACAATGGGTGAGGGGTAGGCGAGGTTATATATATTGGCCACTTATAAGAAAGTCCGATAGTTCAAGGAAATTGCAACTTGAGTCAAATGAGCGTCCAATGCCTTTAAATGACTTCAGATACTTTCGAGTCAGTTATAACAATGAACAGGCATGATGAAAGACACGTGATGACACCAAGAGGACACAAGAACGACAAACTAGAACAAATTCCAAACTTACGAAAAAGGGCTCGAAGCTACCTATTCCTAGTTAGTTCAACCCAACTACCTATCTATGACCCGAAACATAACTCAAAAAGACAAATCGACATGAACTAACATACTCCTCTGGAAAAATACTAACAACAGGATTAATTAACTATTAAGCTACCTTAATTTGGGTCGGAGTGTTACATTTTGCATTACCTTAAAAAACCGAGCAATAGAGATGAGGGGGTGCTAGGATTTTAGCTGGAGGTCGAGCAAAGGGAGCTAGAACATCGAGCGAGGGTTCCAGAGGTCAAGTGGATTGAGCGAGAGAGATGAGGGGGGCTTTCACTTTCAGAGAGCTGAAGGAGAGAGAGGGATGATGTGGATTGAGCAGATCGAGTCGAAGGCACTGCTATATTTTTTTGTATTCATTTTCCTCGGAAAACAAGGATGAAAGAGGGGCAAAGGAGAGACGAACCTAAACAAAGCCCTATTGGCTTCCCTCAACTACGTGTGGGCCCTTACACTTGGCAGCTCCCCATCCTCGTTGGATCGAGACTCAAATCAAGATACAAAGTTAGTCCAAGTAGATTTTTTGTTATTAGACAACTAGAGATGGGATGGACAAACATTCTATCTGTATTAAGCCCGATATTGAGACAAGTTGACCGAAGCTCATATACTTTAGTGGATTCGTCTCCCAAAAAAGGTTGGCATTGACTTGGGAAAGTATTCAAAAACTTTTCCCTACATTGAAATCATTTATCAAAAACCATTCACTATGTTTTTGTAATAAAATAAAATGAGAAAATTAGTAAAAAGTCTCTCCCATGTCACAAATCAAATCCGCAGTCCATAGACATTTCCTTTAAGGCTTGTAGTCCCTACTATCTAGACTTATTGCAGGCGGAGGACCTTAGTTGGCCAGTTTATCTTTTTTCATGATTGATTTGCCTTTCAGCAACTACTTTTGTATTTTGAATTCCAAAACTTTTGAAATTCCATAATTTTGTTTCACTATATAAGTTTTTTTTTTAATGGTATATTTGGAACATACTCATCGAGACTTTTCAAACAACACTCATGTTGCATATGAAATTTAAAAAAAAAAAAGAAAGAATTGGTTAATAGTAATCTGAATTTTAATTACCTCAAAGCAAAACTAAATAATTTTTAGAAAAAAGTTTGAAATAGGTAGATCAGTCTGATCATCTTATTTTTCAGTGAGAATTGGGAAATTTAAAGTTTAGCAAGCAGTCTTTTATATCTCATAATTTTAAGTCAAAACAATTTCGAAAAGTGGTTGAACCAAAGGCTTAATTAAACATACTGAATTTTACCTTAAAGCAAAACTAAATAATTTTTTTGCAAAGAGATTGAGATGGGTAGTCCAGTCTAATTATATTATTTTTTAGTCAAATTTGGCGATGTTAAAGTTTAGTTTGTAGTCTTTCATATCCCAAAATTTCAGTTCAAAACAATTTTGGGAAGTGAGTAAACTAGAGGCTTAAAATCAAACTATGCACAGAAATTCTATCTATTTAAATTCAGATAAATTCTGATTAAGCTCATATAGCCAGTTCAAACTCAGATAAACTCTAATCAAACTTAAGTAAATTCATATAGGGAGGGCTTTTTGGACTTTTTAAGTGCTTAAATATGAAAAATGATCTCTGCCTTTATTACAAAAGATCGTGAACCTCTCACTATAAAGTGAAATGTTAAGGGACAAGTCGCTAAATGTCCCTTTGTATATTACCATTTCTCTTATTGTTCTAGAAGATAAAAGAAAAGATGACACCTATTTATGGTGTGCGAGTTCTTCACATGTTACCCTCAGGATGATGGACAAATGCTCAACTGTAACATGGGATTATGGAAGCTGACAATTGAAAATTTTCATAAGCCAAAAATGACCATGCACATGGATGGATTTTTTTTTAAATCTCACTAATCAAATATGGTAATTCCAAATGTTGGAGGACTCAACTTAGAAAGTTCCCGTCAGAAATTGTGCCTGCTAAATAACTTTGACCTCATTGCATATTACAGCTAGTTACTAGCCTTACAATAGTCAAGTATAGGTTGGCTAGTTAGCTTAGGGCGTGTTTGGTAAGCATCCTTAGCAAAGGAGATTACCTAATTTTCTACAAGCTTTCAGAAAATCCATGTTTGGTAAAAATTGGTGACAAGGAAAAGAAAGCTCAACATTTAAGGGGTTTTTCCCAGAAAAATCCCCTTAGACTGGTTGAGGAACAAAAAGAACCCCAAATAAATTTATCACCCGCAGTGGTCCTTTGGGCCCTTTTTGGTTTTTCTTTTATAGATATTATTCTTTTCCCATTCCTTCTTCCTTTTCATCGTCTCCTATTACCCTCCTTCACCACTAGGACAGTTGCATTATCATCTCTCCTTCTGTGATCTTCTTCCTTTTCATTTCCTAACTGACATACTCTCCTCCCTCTCTGTATTCAACCTCATCTGCTTCTTTCTTCTTCTTCTTCCTCTCGATCTTCCTATTTTCTTTCCTTCTTCTTCTGAGCCTTCCTTTTCTTTTTATTGCAAGCTCTCTTTCGTCTTTTTGTTTTCTTCGTCCCCTTCTTTTCTGGTAATAACCGGAACCCAGCAGGCCCCAAATGTTATTCTTCTCCTTCCTTCTTCCTTTTCTCCTTTCTTTTTCTTCTTCCTTCATTCTTCCTGTGATGGTTCTTCTTCTCCATACTCTTTCTTCTTTTTCTTTGTTCACTATCAACTTGCAAATCCAACACAAAGCCCAACTAGCAATTGGATCTTGTTCTTGAAGAAAAAGCCAGTGATGAGAGGAGGGAGAGGAAAACAGAATGCAGAATTCAAGGAATTGTAAGATGGTTAGGCATAGATATCGCTCCTCATGAATAATGGGGAATAAGAGGGATTATAAGATGGTTAAGCATAAATATTGCCTTTTATGTACAATATCTATAAAAACAAAAACAAAAACAAAAAGGGCCGAAGGAGCCACTCGGGGGAAATAATTTTATATGGGGTCCTTTTTGTTCCACAACCGGTCTTAGGTGATTTTCCCAAAAAAAAACCCCCAATATTTAAATATCGTTGATCTTGTGCGCAAATTTGGATAGATTTAGTGGAAAGGCATTATTTTTGGAGGGGAACTTTTGTCACATTTTTTTCACACCTACAGACCCCTAAATCATAACCTGAATCATTCAAAATGCTAAAAATAACTAGAGGTCAAAATTCAACACTTGATTCGTAATAGATTTTGTGAAATTAGTAAAGGACTCCAAGCCACTGGATGGTCATTTAAGAATTTATAGACTTTCATGAACCCCTAAATCATGATTTAAACTGTTCATCTTCTTTGAAAGGCTGAAATTGGAAAGAAAATAATATTTGATGCTTTGTTTCACCAAGGATCTTCAAAAAATTACAAATAACCTAATTGTTTATCTGCTATAAATCCCATCACACCCTTTTACATGCAGTTTATTTTTTTAATTATTTATTTTATTACTATGGCCCCTAAATCATGATAAAAACTATTCATCATATCCAAGGAAAAAAATGACTAAAGCGGTCAAATTTCATATATTGATTCATCATGGATTTTGAAAACGTTGTGAGAGACTTCAAATTAAATAGATGGGTGTTTCTGGATTTCTGTAGACCCCTAAATCACAATACAAATTGTTCATCTTCCTTAGAAGTTATAAACAGCTAGGGGTCAAATTCATTTATGTGGGTCCTCACGCAATTTGAGGCATATGTGTAAAATGGTCAACTATTAGATTTAATGTAGTGTACGTTTGTGTGATAGAAGTGTGGAATGAGATGATTCCTCCATTCAAAAATTTACGACACAGATAGCTTGATTTCACATGATGGAAGGAATCCTCTGAATCATTGATTTCTCTCCTGTTAGCAAATGTGCCCGTAGAGTTAAATGTAAGGTTAGTTTATTTGGATTAAGATTAGACCAACTAGATTAATTATTTTTGTCCTCCAACTAGATTAATTATTTTTGTCCTTTTAAAGAGTATAGAAATTTAGCAAAAAAATGTTCCCTGTATACACAATTTACAGCAAGTTGAACTTCCACATTGTTAGTACGCTCCCCATGTGGAGTCCATGTCCTTGGATATGTGACCGGGCATCTACTGGGCCCCACACAGACTGGTGAATAAATTTGGTCTTATAAAGCATCTGGCCCGTGTAAAAATGGTAGGGTGTGGTTCCCCTTCTATTTATATCTCAAAGAAATAATTATACATAAACCATGGTTGATTCCATTCAACCATAGTTCAGACGGTGCCAAAAAAACCACATTTTATTTTAGTTATGACAAGTGCAAGAGATCATCACATATTTTCTCTTTCACTATGTACATTTGATGGCCCCAAGGACCATAGAAAACTGCATCAAGTGATTGATTTCTTGTGGTCAAGGCATTCTTTTGAGAATATAAAACATTCGACGGGGTGTCCTTGTAATTACTACAGGAAGTGTAATAGTGTTCTTTGCATGGAAGGGTTTTTTTTTTTTTTTTTTTTTTTGCATTTCTGCTAGGAGAGGTGAAAAAAAGAACACACACTATGGATCAGGGGCGGACCCAAGAAATTTTCTTTAGGGAGACTTAATGTAAAAAAAAAAAATCTTTGGATGATGAGCTAAATGTAAGAAAACTATAAATTTTAGAAATTATAAAAAAAGTTTTGGACCTTTTTCAGATTTGGATAGGGGTTTCAACCCTAGACCCTTACTCTAGGGCGTATCTTGCAAAAATCAATCCTTAATAAGTGCTATGGGAATGAGTTACCTATCTACTAACTCAACCCTAAAGTCTCAAATAATGTCTTTGATAATGATACAAAAGGGAGGCATGGCAGTCCTATTTGTAAATTGTATTATGACGTGTTTTTGTTTTTTTGCTTGATCATGACAATTTTCTTTGTAAAATAGGAGTTCATTTATAATTCATGGAGTTTTTTCATAATACCAAAAGAGAAGGTTGCTTTCGTTAAAAGCTAAGAAAGGGGTTTCTGTGATTAAAGTTATATAGAGGGATCAGTTTGTGAATTCATTACAAGAGGGTACAATAAAGAATTATAAAGGTTGCCATAGTCAGAAATATGCAGTGTCTCTGACCTAAAAATCTGTAGCAAGTACATTACATGAAGAGGGTAAAGTAATGTGCATTAGCCCCTCGAATAACGTGGCATGGCCTGGCATGGCATTCCGACCTCTTGGATTTCTCAAGATGCTTTAAGCGTAGTTTGCCAAAAAAAATTCTCTTATATTCTCAAAAGGACCTAAAATATGTATATCCACTGTAGTGATCTCATAGGCCTTTTTTTATTTTTTATTTTTTGCTATTTTGTTAAACAGCAATATCTCCTCTCATTCACATATACGAGCGGGGAGATATCCCCTCTCGTTTTTCCTTTTTCTTCCTTATCCTCCTTCCTCCTCCTTTTTCTCCAACTCTTTTCACCTCAATCAACTAACCCCCTACCTACACAACATTTTTTTTCATAATATGGTAACTTCATTTTTTTGAACTTGGATGCAAATAGGAGCTTATTACCAAAACACCCTAGTATCATTTATACTCATTTAAATCCATCATCTTCTACATCTTTTTTCTTTCTTTTCTTCTCTCTTTTCTCTTTTCAATCCTAATATATGCAACCCACCTTAAGTTACATTTATTTCTGTAGCTAGCAATCAAAGTGTTCTACAATCAAATGTCCCTCTCAATCATTTTGTCAAACACCTTACAATCATGTATCAATCTGTCACACTTTCTATACATGTCATTCAAGTACTCTATAAACAGGTGTCCCTCTCAGTTATTTCATCAAATATCTTACGGGCATTGCCTAAGTATTCTACCCTTCATTATCTTATCTCATTCCCTCATCTCCTTTACCATTCCAGTTCACAACATCTAAACCAACCTCAATCTCTAACATTTTTCTTTCACCACCATTTTAAAATTCATCCATCATCACCATCTAACCATCGTCACCTAGCGACCATCATCCAAAAACAAAGTTTTATTATTATTATTTTTTTGAAACTGATATGGGCAACGATATTCTAACTTAACTATGAAGAAAAAGAAAAAATGAAGAGGAATATCCCCACTTGTGTACGTAGGTGAGCAGAGATATTACTGCTAGGTTAAAAAAAAAAGAACAAAAAAAGGGCCCCAAGACTATTATGATTGATTCAAATATTTTATGCCAGTTTTGGTTTACTGTGAATCTAAGGAAATTGTTCTAGTAAAATCGTCTAGCTTTAACTAAAAATTCACCATTTTTGTTACAAAGCACTGGAAAAATCTCATGATACTGCTACAATACTTTGGAACTTAGAATTTTCAAATGAAATTACATTTATTTATGTAATTGTTTTCGATGAAAATAGTTTTACAAACATCATTCTGTAAATGCATGTAGTTTTCATTGTCCATTTTACATCATTATGATCAGCCCCCACTTTTTTTAGCTGGTGGAACACTGAGGATTTCTCAATTATGCAGGAAAGGTTTTTGCTTTTCCTCACTTTCCACTTTCTTGTAATTTTGTACATCGCCTTTCTTCACATTTTTTTTTAAATAACCTAGCAAGGGGCCTCGGACTCAAACAAAGAGCCTATACACACGGGAAAAAAAGCGTACTCAAGCAGGGAAAAAAGCTCTCACACACAAGATGAAATCACACAAAAGTAAGAAGGAAGTTCGCACACTCGAGAAAAGGTAACATATCTAGGGCTCGAACCATGCACAGCCAAGTAAGAATACACACATTTACCACTAGGGTAAGATAAAAAAAACACTAAAAAGCACTTTTTCACATGAAAAGAGAAAAAAAACAAAGGCCGTATTTATGCACAGGCACTAATTCCTTAATAGCATGAAAGGACTTTTGTTTTTTCGCATATGTCGACTTTTCGTTGTTTAATGCTACACTATTTTAAATTAAAAAAAAGAAGAAAAAGTTGAGCTATTTTTTCCAACCCCTATGAAAATCAGGATGAGGGTAGGAATTGCTTTTTCACAGTGCCATGAAAAAAAAAAAAAGAGAGAATGTGTGGCTCACTCAAATTCCAAAATCATGCAAATGTATTCCAACTATTTTTTTATTTATCTAAAAAATTAATATTTCTCAATTCTGCAGAAAATTATGTTTCATGATGTGCTCGAAACTACTCCATGGCATGGTAGATGAACAAAAATCCTGGAAGCATGAAACCATAGCATTCCACAAGAATACCCAATATGATCTAGCTTGACCTGTCTTGGCTTGCACAGCCAACCTGCCAGATATATGTATGTCAGTTACGTATATGAGAACTTGACCTAAATGGGCATTCAAATAATTTAGTAGTTTCATATTTTGGTAATTAGAGTAATTTATTTTGTTGACCTTATGTTCGGCTTTCTTGGTCCATAACTTAATTCAAATATATTTTTTTTCTATTTTTATTCATATTCACCAAAAAAAAAAATTAACTCAAATATATTTCTACCCAAAAGAAAAAAACTTAACTCAAATATAACCTTAAAATTGGAAATGGATTAGATCTGGACGAAGCTCATACAGGCTAGATCGGGTTAAACATGTTAAAAAATTGAGTACAAGTTACAGAGGTCGGGTTGAATTGACCCGGAAATCAATTCATTGAGATATCTTATGCTTATCAAGCTAATCCATTTTTACTCAAGCCAACCCGCTTGGCACACCATCCTCAGTTAATTCATTAATCTTTTTGTATCCTCGCTAAGAAGACCGAAACCAAGAGACACATGCAGGAAAGAATCCACAGCCCACAGACGCCAGGATAACTTGAAGATGGGAGCAGTGGTGCATGAATGGTATAGTACAAGAATCTTGCATGCTTTATATGCTTTCTAAACGTGGTGAGGTCCACAATTTTGTCACTGAATGGAAGGGACAGCTGGACAAGTGATTTGAGGCAAATCAATGTATGGATTAGGTCACTTTGACATTATCTTTGGTGCCAAGAAGTATTTTGTGCTCTTTTAAAAAAAACGTGACTAAACTCAATGTATGAATTAGGTCAGACTGACGTCGTATTTGGAGACACATGATTTTCTTCACTTGAAAAAAAATTGTAAAATCTCTAAAGCCAATATAAAACAACAGCTGAGCTACTTCAAATCTAGGGACTTGTAATATGAATTCAAAAAAGAATGGGATAGTACAAGAATCTTGCATACTGTTTATGCTTTCTAAACATGATGAGGTCCACAATCTTGTCACTGAATGGAAGGGCCAGCTGGACAAGTGATTTGAGGCAAATCAATGTATGAATTAGGTCACTTTGACATTATCTTTGGTGCCAAGAAGTATTTTGTGCTCCTTTAAAAAAAAAAGTGACTAAACTCAATGTATGAATTAGGTCAGACTAACGTCGTCTTTGGAGACACATGATTTTCTTCACTTGAAAAAGAATTGTAAAACTTCTTGAGGGAAAGCCAATATAAAACTCAATCTATGAATTAGGACTCGTAAAATGAATTCAAAAAAGAATTTAGTTCACTCACTTCTTTTTTAAAAAATAAAAATGCATGTAAAATTACTCAAACACCATCCCATTCTCCCCCCACTTTACCTGCCTCTCTTCTCTCCTCCCCTTCCCAACCCTCCCCTCCCGGCCATGATCGGTGGCTCCGGTGGCTATCGGATCTCCTTCCCTCCCCCCATCTTCCCCTCCCTCTCCATCTTCATCTTCCTTTCTCTCCCTCATCTCCCTTTTACCCATTTGCTCTCCCTTCCCACTTGCTCGATCACTCTGATAGGGAAATCAATGCCCTCCCCACTTCCTCTTCCCCTTCTACAACACCCCCTTTCCTCTTCCATAGCATGCCCTCCCTTTTCAGCCAAGATTGGTAGAACAGTCCTCTTTTGTTCGGCTAGTCTTGGTTGAACATGCTACTTTTTGTTCAGCTCTGTAAGGCCGAACAATAGTATAATGTTCAACATCGCAGGACTGAACAAGTTGAAAATCTCAAATAGGGAGAGGAGAGGAAAGGAAGAGGGGGAGGAGAGGAAGAGGGAGAGGGAGAGGGAGAGAAAGGAAAATTGATAGAAGGAGGGAGAGGGAGAGGGAGATGGAGATCTGACAGCTCCCTCCGCCGGAACTGCTAACAGTTGCTGGAGGGGGAGGTGGAGAAGGGGAGGAGAGAGGACGGGGGCATGGGGAATGTGAGTGGGGAGAGAAGAGGGTGAGGGATAGTTTATGTATTTTGAATCTTTTTTCTAATGGGTGAGTTTACTGAAAATTTTTTTGCTTTTAAATAGTAAATTCCTAAATCTAAACCATTCAAAATCAATTTCATTGCGGAACAAAATAAGCCAAATTTCACACAAACCAGAGTTAAGTTACACCACCATGCTTGATAGTTGCAACAAATGTGATAAAGTATGTTAGGAAAAAAAAAGACAGGAATTAAGTAACTTTTTAATCATGTTATTTTAAGTGTGAGAAATTTGGCACTGTGCTTAACTTCATATTGGATTGATACTTGGCTAGGATCCAATACAAGAGGGTCCATATTTTATAGAGGTTAGGATTCCAGAGAAAGCCTTACTGTTGGACTTTATGGCCTCCCATAATCCTACTAAGATAACTACAACCCTGTGGTGACATCTCCCTCGGGTGAATTAACTCAACTAGGCTTTGGCCAAAACACCTAAAAAAAAAAACCTTGATCTGCCTAGTAGAGATTCACTGAGGGATGCCGTGATCCAAGGTCTACCACTATGATTTTTCTTCTCATTAAAACTTGATCACAGCCATGGTTTCAACTCTTCCCTCCAAGTTCTTGTCATAAAAAACTCTCAAAGAATTTTAGTTTTTTTTCCTTATAGATATAACTTAAAATTCTAATAAAATTGGTACAAAATTATGTGTTCAAATTGGGTCGACCCAAACTGGCATCTCTTGCTTCCTGAGTCAATGAAAATGCAGCTAAAGCTCGACTTTTGGGCATGGTGGAAAACCCAAACCTGGATTGGAATCAAATCGATCAACATTCCAATGATGAATATTAATCATAGTTGTTAGAATTTTTGTTTGTTGGCTAATTCATATATTAGATAAAACTTAGGTCTATTGATTTGTATTTTATATTCTTTAGAATGAACTATATTTTGCGTTGAAGAAGAACTAAACTAAAAAAATCAAAATACAAAGGATGCACTTGAGCAGGCCTAGATAGAAGCGACTGTTCTCAAGCTCATGAAAATAGACGGATTGCAATTAAATGGATGCGCAAAGCACGTGCTCGAGCGAGCGCTCACCTGCTTTCGAGCGTTCATGCGGCAGAAGCTCCCTGTCCTATTATAGAATTATTGCCTTTTTGTGTCAATATTAGTAAATTGAATTCTAAAAGCACTATCTTAATGAGGTACGAATTATAGGTTATAGAAAGGGTGTTTCTCCCAATCCTAAGACAATAACTCACTCTGTGTGTGCGTGTGTACATGTGCGTGCGCATGTGACAATTGAAATATGTGACCATCTTGTGTGATTATAAATATGAGGTCCTCCTTTTGCATTTATAATATAGCCCACCTCCGGAATTGTTATAATTACAACATGGACTCACCTTTAGAGTTTAGAACATAAGCCCCTTTTATAAGAATTAGAACATGAGGCTGACCTTTATGAGGCCCACTTATTGAATTATAATATAGGGTTTAGAACATAAGCCGCCTTTTAAAAGAATGAAGACATGAGGCTGACCTTTACGAGGCCCATTTATGGAATTATAATGTAGGCCCGCTTAAGGAAGTTTCAAAAAGGACTCATATAGGATTGTAAAACATGTGACCTACTTTTAGGACCTACCATTAGAAATTAGAACACATGCCCCAACTTAATAAGAATTACAATGTCAGCCCCACTTTACACAAATTATAATGGGGCCAATATTTTGTGAGTACATTGGACCCAGCTTTAGAAATCATAAAAGCCTGGCCACTTTCTGTGATTAGGAAGATGCCCACCTTTAGAAATCGATGTAAGTGGAACCCACCTTTTAGTGGCTAAAAAAGAAGAAATAAAAGTGAACATCTATAAACGACTATCAAGTAATTTCTTCTCTACTGAAAAATAAAAGTCTGAATACTCCTTGCCCACCTCCATTTAATTCATTTCTCATTTAAGGAATATTATTAAATAGTCATTTATGGATATTGAATGTCATTTCCTTGGTTTTAATATTTTCTAAAATACATTCCTCAAAGATGGAATGCACAATAGCATAAGCATTCAATTCCATGCAAATAAACAAACTAGTACAAATCTATATATAAGAGGAATGCAGGTAAGATGTTTACTGAAAATATGTGATATCCACTGTTCAAAATAGGAAAAGGGTGCATTGAGTTTAATGCTCACTTTGGCTTTCAAATGAAGGTAGATGTCACGACCCGAGCCCAGAAGTCGGGGGTTAGCGAAAAGCCAAACCTGTGACACACGTACTCCCGTGCACGTGCATCCAAACCCAGTCCAGATGCACACACACAAGGGATCTAACACGTGCGAACTAAGCGTACGCGGAAGCTATACATATCATAGCAAGCAACAAAGCAAATAGCGAAAGCCAAAACAAATGCAGAACGGAAAAGACAAAGATAAATACAATACTGGAAAGCCAAATACAAATCTGAGTACACGACAAAATAAAGGTGTACAAATATACAGAGTACAAAGTCCAAAGATGCCAAAGTGCCAAGATACAAAATCTCAAAAACCAAAACTCAAAACAAAAGGCCACTGATGCATGCGCGCACTCGGCAGAGGTGATCAGGCCCACTCTGCCAAACCGGAGGGTGCCTCTACACTCGGCCCTGCAGCCTCCTCGACCGCCGGGGAGCTGGGCAAGGTATCTGTGCCTGCAACACCACAGACAACACAAATGAATACAACGATCCAGCAAATACAAGTAACAGGGATGAAACACTCATAGTATCAAAGTGAATAACATAATGACAGAAGATTAAATACAGAGTTTCATCTTAGTATGCTAAGCAAATCGTGCATAGAATTAAAGCATGATATTGAATCAAAACATAGAAATACTGACTAAGTGGCTACTACGTTAACCATGTTCTCTCCAATAGAGAGCAGAGCAAAGCAGAGCAGAGGAGAACACCACTGACCGGGCCAGGGTACAAGTGGGTCTCAGTTTCCTGGGTTCCGGAGTCCCAAGACAAAGCGACACTGCAGTAATACAGAGATACAGAGATCTAAGCCAGAGGTAACCCCGTCGGGCATCCTAGGGCTGAGGCTGAGTAGAGTCAGACTAATACCAATCAAATCAAATCCATAGAAAGGGAGATTATCCGCTTTGGACTCACCGATGACAAAGACCGGATCTTATCCTCACGTATTAATCTCTGGGCAGAGCCACCCAGGAATACCCAAACCAAACAGAGATATACAAAGCCAAAGACAGAGCATAGATTAAATCAAGCACAGCATAGATCAAAGCGTAGTGCAGAGCGAAGAATAATACAGATATACAGGACGAAAGCAAAATGACTGCGGAATGCATAACATAGATTAACAGAACAGAGGGCAAAACCATAAACAATATGCAATGCATCTCAGATTAATACGGAGTCAAGGTTCATTACAAGCCAGTCCTAAGCTAGTTGTTCACTGTCACTAACCGTGCATGTTGATGTAGTTTTAAGTTAGTCAATGCACCGTTGCCATCAAAGTGTTGCAATGTAATCTTTACGTGCACCGACGTCCCTTAAACCAACACCCATGGGGAGGTGCTTAACAGTAAATCAACACTCACATGAATAAGTCACAGCCTAACAGACTATTCATGCGATCCAAGGAATCCATTGGGCCGATTTACGTGTATGGTTTCATGTAGATAAGCCCTACAAAGTCATACCATTATCCTAAGTTTCAGTCATATTTTACAAGTCTTACGGTTTAGCCATGGGTGACCTACGGCTTAGCCGTATGCATCTTACGGCCTAGCCGTAACATGCACTACGGCTTAGCCGTGGTTCCCTTCAGAACACGGCTAAACTGTCATCTTCCGCCTCTGATCTGATACATCTCACGGCTGAGCTACGGTGGAGTCCACGGCTTAGCCGTAGACCATCACGGCTTAGCCGTAGCTTCACCGTAAGAATACTGATATCAGAAAAGTTTCGACTGATCAGAGATTTAATTCACGGCTGGGTTACGGTTGGGTTACGGCTAGCTTACGGCTCAGCCGTAGAACAAATTACGGTTTAGCCGTATCCTAGCCGTAGAACAAACTCGAAATTTCAAGTCTCTGGAAATCAAGCCGTAGAAGTTCACGGCTTAGCCGTGCAATACAGATACGAATTCGGGTTGAGTACAGAAACGAAAATTTGGTACAGAAACTGAACAAAATGAGTTACAGAGGTTCCAAATTCACAAAATGTGGCTGTAAAACATTTGTATACAGAGAATAAGAGTGAATCAAAGCCATCAAACAAAACACCCATGTGTGTTATCAAAGCCTGTACTTATACTTGCCTCAAACTCTGTCAATCCAATGAATCAAGCTCCAAATCAACTAAAATCAAAGCAAATCAAAGCAATAACACATGCATGAGATGAGAACACAGAAATCAGAGAATGAGAGGTGCAATTGGAGAAGAAGAAGAAAGAGTTGGGAAAGAACCCACTTACCCAAAGCCACAAAACATAGACAAAGAGGAGAGAGAAGGAAGAAGAACCCAAATCAAGATGGGAACCCCACTCAGCAACCGAGCAAGAGAAGTGAAGAGAAGAGAGAGAGAGAACGTGGAGCTCCTGGAGTTGCATGCAGTCGATCAACGAAATGGGTAAGACATCTGGAAGCTGACTCATTATATAGGTTTTGGAGTTTAGGTCAAAGTCTGAAGAGTTTCAACTATTTACAGTTCAAGTCACACGAAGGTCCAACTCCTCCAATTGACTCCAAATGGATCTGACACAGTTAAAGCAATTGACGAGCTCAATAAAATACACGTGCTGACACCAAGATGATGCAAATATGATGCAAGCAAAGCAAAAGCAAAATTACGAAAAAGGGCTTAGAACTACCTATTCCAGGTCAAAGGTTACTCAACTACCTATCCAAGACCCAAAACAAGTCCAAAAGAATAAAACAAAACAAAACACACTAATGAGCCACTAATCCGGCTCAAAGGGGATCGGAGCGTTACAGTAGACATATTGATGACGATGAAAGAGAAAAAAAAAAGGAAGAAGAAGAAAAAGAACAAGTCTCTCAAGGAATGAATAGATTTGTGCTGATTAGAGATGGTTTAGACTTCACTTCAATCAAATAATCCTAACTCTTATTTCAAGGCCTCAATAAATTTAATTGGCGCTGGAGTATAGAGTTCTTTTCTAACGATGAAAAATGGCCGGATTTGTGCTAAATTGATGCCTAAATCACGAAGAAAAGGTATCCACACTTGGTTACCTTTTCTTCGTGATTCAAGCATCAATTTAGCACAAATCCGGCCATTTTTCATCATTAGAAAAGAACTCTACACTCTAGAGCCAATTAAAATTTGAACAAATTGCCATTTTCTTTTTAATTTGCTTGAAAAACAATTTGTTAGTTTTGAAAATTCATAGTACTCTGGTATTGTACATGGCCATGTGGAAAAGGTGGAAGTAGGGTACAATACAGCACAACTACTTTGCCATGCATTACCTTACTTTTTTGCATGGTGCAGGGCCGGTGACAATTATCAAAGATGACAATTATATGGACCATCTATAAAAGGCAGTGCTTAGCCCGAAAGGGACCTTGATGTGATGATAGAACTTCCATATTTCCATACAATATGGAAATGCAACAAGAATAAAAACATTGTGTGTGTGCACATTACTCTAAGACCACTTAGTTTTTTCTCTCACAAATGAAGATTTCACTCTAGTTAGTTTTTAATTAGTGTTATTTCACCATCCCAATGGACAATGTTCTCATACAAACAGACTGTATAATGTTAATATGCAGCTTGTGGGGCTTACTGAGATAATCTCTATCCATCAATGTTTTCAATATTCAATCTGAAGGTAAGAGATGGTTCAATAAATGTAAAATTGGCTTTGATGACATACCATAGGATAACAAGAGGATCAAAGGAGCTGTGCCAATCAAATGTGGTCCCAAGTGGGCCCAGTAGATCTGAATGGCAAATGTTGTCCGCTCACACAAAACCATTTTCCCCCATTGGTTGCATCTAAATTATGTGTTCAGAATTAAGTATAAAGAGTACAAAATGCATGTTTTAAAAATTGAATCTCACAATTGACACAGCTCTAATGTGGGTAAAATTTTCCTTTTGGGAAAAGAAAGGGAAACGATGATCTTTGGATTGTTATGCTTTGAATGATCTTTGTATTGTGTGCTTCACTTATGGATTTACCAGGATCGGCTGAAAGAAGCTTTTTTTGCCTAAGAATATCACAACCAGTATGCTTTCTAAGTTTGATGCAGCCATGACTTATATTTTTACAGCAGCCAAGCTAGTTAGATCTTTAAGAGCCCCAGTTGACGTGGGAGTAAATCCCAGCACACACTGAGACTTACAACAGAACTGCGTGCATACACTGAGGAGAGGACGTGAGAATCAAAGCCACACATGACGGAGAAAATTCCATAAAAAGAGGTTTGTGGGTCTCCAAAAAAAGAATATTCACTAGAGGCTATTAGCTATCCAATCTGCAGTGAGAATTGATCAGTTTACTTTCAAACTAGAAAAAGAAAAGAAAAAAATAAGGAAACTAGTTACGCACACGCAGTTTGTGTTCTACTTATTTCATAAATCTGGGCAAGTTAGCAAAAGTTATATCAATCATCAGTAGTCATCTGATGCAAGGCAACATTGTTTGCATAAGGCTTTGATAATGATGAGTCATCTGTTGCACCTAGCACAATCACAATCATCATCTTGAATCAGATGACTAGTTAAGTGCAATGAAGGGTATTTTTCTTTTTCTTGACCTGTTTTGGTTATGGGCCTAACCAACACATCCTTTCACCATGCAGAACCACCGCTGGGATGGGCGGGCCCACTTGCATATGCATTTTGACTTTGAATCTTCGTCGAAGGTTGGATGATTGATTTTGAATAGTCCTCGTGTAACATAGCTAAAATATTTGCCCTTAAAAACATTGCATGGTGTTTTCCACAAGGAAAATCTCCTCGGTCCATCACTGGCTGAATATGGAGACATATCAAGAAGGCCATTACAGGATAAACTGGGCCTTAATGAATCCATCTGCAAATTGATAGGACCAACCTGAAAGCCAGCACACGTATTCTTTAATGCTAAGCCCCCACACTGAGGGGCAGACCAGGAATTTCATTTGAGGGGTGTAGACCGTAATAGGCAATTTAGTTTTGGGGACAAATCAGAAATTTTTATATGAATTTTGAGGATGGACCGATGATTTTTACTGAATCTTTTGAAGTAGACCCAGAATTTTTCCATGGGTTTTGATAATGCACCGTGGTTTGACCAATACGACTGCATGCACGTGCTTGTAACTGGGTCCGCCCATGCCTACTCAACAGTCATATCATATGTACAGGCACCTCAAGGTCAGCCTAACCCTAGCCCAGCATATATTGAGCTGAATGAAGTCAGTGTTTTTAGACACCCGGAATGGAAATGGTCCCAATTTGATGGCCCAATAGTTAAGCCAACTGCAACTGAGTTAATGTATGCATGCAAGCCGGATTGGCGTGGCCTTTTATATGTAGCATGCAGAAGTGTACCAGGAACAGGGATGGGAATAGGTAAGCCATTTACTTGGATCATCATGGACATCACTGTTAAGAAAATACGTTTAGGACACATGAAATTTTAGGGTCAAGGTTTGGGTCTGTGTATAGATCCTAATTTTTGGGATTGAACCGGGTTCGTGTTGCTTTAAACCTGTGGACTTGGACCTGAACCTGGAACAAAGTTGTATGTGAAAAGGATACATGTAAGAATTATTGTGTGTATACTACGTGATCCAAAAATTTCTCCCATGACCTGCTTCGATTTCAGTACCCACTCACCCAAAATACCCCCTTGCCTACACGAGACCCAACTTGGACCCTGAGCTAGTTCGGTATGTAATGATAAAATTACTGGGGCACAGATGATGTTGGACCCAATCTATACCCAACCCATCTCCATTTCTACCTATGAATGTATTCACAAATGGGCTGGTTTTAGGCCTCTTTCAGGCCCATGCCCTGGATCCAAGCCTGAATCACATACAGTTACTAAATGGGCCAGTCTTGGACAATCATCAGCCCATTCAAACTGTGCCCTAAAAACCCCTACTTATATGAACCGGCACCCAAAGTACATGATCCATTTGGACTTACTTTGGTGTGACCATACAGAATGGAAGGCTAGTTTATTAGTCTTACGGTTTTGGTTCATTTTTCCCAACCATATCCATGAAATAGATGGCCCAGCATGAAATGGAAAAAATATAAGATGTCGGAAGCAAATGGATCTGCAATTTGCCCAGGCCAAGCATTCTATACAGATCAAGCCAATCTTATCTAGATCATTAGATTGGTCACAATATGGATTCACAACATAAAGTATAGCCACCCGACTGACAATCGTAGCTAAGGATATGTAATTGGATTGAAAATGGATCATTCAAAAGAACACCCAGAGACAAATCAGACAATCCAAACTCTTTAACTGCAAAGAAATCACCATTGTAATTTTCATTCAATATTGTTCGACATTCAACTTTTTATCATTATTTTTTGGCGCTTTTGGATCCTTGTAAATAGATTTTGGGTACAAGGTTCATGCACAAATTAGGGTTCATGCAAATAGGTTTTTTCTTTTGTGATTTAAGATATCCCTCGCCAACCTAACTTTCAGACTTTTGGCCTCTGGCCTGCAGTTACACAATTTTGACAATTATTCCTTAGGGAATACATGTATGGCTATGCACATAATAACTGGATAAAGTGGGTGGGAGTCAAACTAGAGACCTTGAAAAGCAAACCAAGACTCAAACACACTAAGAGACTGCCATTATGGCATTGATGCATATAGCTAGGGGTGCCCATGGGTTGGCCCAGCCCAAGCCCAATCTGGGCCCAGACCAATTAGGTTGGGCTTGAACATGTAATTAGGGCCACCTAATAATTGGGCCAGGCTTGGATTAAGTGATTGATAGTCCAAAGTTCGGCCTGTGTACAACATGCAAGTAATTTAATTTAATTAGTTCAAACAATTACTCAAATGGCCACAAATTTAATAAAAGCCCGATTCAACTGGCCCAAGTGATTAAATGAGCTGGCTTAGGCCTGACTTTAATAGCCAATGTTGGGCTTGGCCTGGGCTCGGGCCTGAGGAAGAGTTTCTAAAATTTAGGGTAGCCTAGATATGCCTTAGCCCGGCCGGCCCATGAACCCCCTATAGAAAGCATGTCTATGTACTTTCTTGGCGTCTAGTTCCAACAACGGCAAATGGCAAGTCTGCAACTTCCACAAACATTGAATCAATAATGTCCATAGCCGCATAATAGATTACAGGAAGCAATGTTTATATGCCTGCGGCCTGCCAATGCATGCCTTTGTTTGAGAGAGGGGAGCGAACCCTTCAATTCATATAAGGATAAGCAGGTTCACCCTCCTTAAATAGAAACTTCAAATTTAAAATTAATTAAAGGCCACACTTGAATACATATTTTTTATGACGAGAAACCCGCCGTCCCACCATATAGAGGATCGTTGGTAAAATCTCAAATATACAGCACCACTCACTAGCAGTGTGTATCAGGTAAGGCTCCAAAAAGACTTACATACAATTCAACTAGTAGTCTAATTTTCTTATCTAAGGCTCACACGCATGAACTCTTTTTCAAAGATAATGATGCACATATTTACCAACTTAAGCAACAGATTCACACCATAGAGCTTGGAAGTAGCAGTGCCATCTTTTTCTACGCGTGTTTGAGGATGTTGTAGGAAAAGTGAGAAGGAAATCACATCCCATTTTATAGCTTCCAAATGAAAGAACAAGGGAGCGTCACTATTTCCTGGGACTCGAGGTGGAGAGAAGTAGAGATCAACTTTTCCTAGGGCAAGCAAAAATATCCAGTGGGTCTATTAGAAACTCCAAGCTGATTGATGCAAAGCCAATAGCTACTCCCAGCAATCTTACATAGAAATTGTGCAGTACGGATGAAGTCGAAGATTAACATTTGGAAAAGCTAAAGTATTTCTGAAATACTTCTGGTTTCATCTCCCGGTCACTGATTTTGTATTCATAAAATAGTGTATTTATTAGTTTAACTAACTCATCGATTAAATCACTTTCTAACCCTTTTTTGTCCGTCATTCTCTAGCCTCTTCCTTATGGAACTCTGCTTCAAAACAGTGCATGATATCCAGCGTTTTTAATGAAGATACACTTGTTATTGAAACTTAGAGAAACCACGTATTTCTGAATTAATCAGGATGAAGGCTTACAAGTTCTTAACACTAGATATGAAAGAATTTCTGAAGATCCCATCCAAAATGAGCATTCCTGTAAGAGAGTACCAGTGAAACTAGCCTTGACTCACAAAATCATGGAAACCGTACAAGCCGATTCACAGCAGAATCCAGAGCGTCAACATTCCTCCTCAGGATCTTTCTTCACAAGCATTAAGAAATCAAGAGAAGGAAAAATTTTCTAATCTACCAGGTCAATGCCAGCAGCCCAAGGGCCAGTTGCATCCTAATGTATATGCCTTCATCCAAAATTGAAGACAGTGCACTCATTGTATTCTAATGTAGATGCATTGGCCCAAATTTAAGACACTCCACTCATCAAGTAAAATCACGATTATGTATATCTGTCAACTGTTGTCAGTCTGGTTAATGGTTCCTTTTTTTTAACATATAAATGTGACCCACCTGCTGAGCGAACTGGCTTAACTCTTTGAAAAGGCCAACTCCTGGGGACTGGTTTTCTACAAAATGTGCCGTGCCAATGAGTGACTTGGATCTTGCCACATGGCATAAATTGTAATGTTTACCATGTATAGGTGTCTAAGCAGGGAGATGCAATAAGGTTTAGTTAAAACTCTTTACTGCAATAATATATAGAAGGTATCTTTGCACAAGAATGCTCCCTTGAGATCAGAACTGAGATAAAAACAAAAAGGATACAATTGGATTGCTAGACTTTCCATGCTCTTCATTTCCTGGTTCAGTCTGCAGTATACAGTATAAATTATGAAAACCACCTCATATAAGTCATCACAACAAGATATAAAAAATGCTTTTCAGAAACCCCGGTGCTACAAAACACATCAAGTGTCTCAAGAGAATGCTAGGAAAGAATAAGATGCAACCCTGTAACATTGCCATATATACCTGGGCTGAAACTGCCCATCAGTTCATTGGGCTCCATATACTTGGCAAGCAAATGAACTACCTAGGTCGTAGGCCAAAAGGTTAACAAGACTAAGGATCATGACCCTCATTAGTCACAACCCGGCAAGTGGTACAAGCAGATGTATGGCCCAAGAGCGCATGATAAATTTAAATATGTGGGGATGACTTCATTAAATAAGATTCATAATAAAACTATAAATTTGGAAATTTTAATTATTTTAGGATTTTATTGTTATATTTTTTTTAGGGAAAAGATGTAATTTTCCCCATAGAGGAATCCTATTCCCATCCTTACATATACACGTGTATTTACAGAATATATGGATTGCAACTTCAGTAGATATATACAAAGTATTGAAACCACTGTCAAAATTAAAACCCATGAGAAACCATGTAGAGATTCTTTTCGGTATCTAGGGTCGATGATTAGTAAGAAAGGGGAGATTGACGAAGATGTTGAGCATAGAATAAAAGCTGGATGACTGAAGCGGAGACTAACTTCTAGAGTGCTTTGTGACAAACAAATGCTAACGAAATTGAAGGCCAAATTTTACAGGACAGTGGTTAGACCAGCTATGATATATGGAGTAAAATGTTGGCCAATTAAGAAGAAGCATATACATAAAATGGATGTGGCGGAGATAAAAATGCTTAGATGGATGTGTAGTAAAACTAGGAAAGATAAAATTAGAAATGAGCGCTTTCGAAAGCATTTAGGGGTAGCACCAATAGGGGATAAGATTAGAAAAATCCGTTTAAGATAATTTGGGCATGTTGAGCGTAGGCTGGTTATGGCACCGGTGAGAAAAAGTTTGACTATCCAGGTAAATGGCCCATCAAGATGTAGAGGTAGGCCGAAGAAAACATTGATAGAAGTCATTAAATCAAATTTGAAAAAGTTTAACTTATCTAAGGATTTAGCTTAAAATAGAACGGAATGGAAAAACAGATTCATGTAGCCGACCCCAACATGGTTGTGATAAGGCTTTAATGATGATGATAATTCACATCCTTCTACATTCATCCATTTCTTAGAAACAAAAATCGAGGTTTCCTCCTTTCTGTGATTGTGCACACAGGTATTTTCAATCTTAGGATGCTGACTCCCAATTCATTGTTAAACTTTTACTTGGGTTTTCGATGTCCTTGTCAATCCATCACCCACCAGCATCAGATTATATCTTTAATCGATTTCAATAATTGAACCTTATACGACAGACTACCCTGCCAGGAACAAGAATGTTCAATATACCTGGTATAGAAAGAAAGAATATGAAACTATTTCATTTTTCATGTTCAATATACATTGAATAGATGGAAGTGACAATAGGTGTGATAACCAAATACTTCCATCGGCCTAAAGGACCAGTATTCAGAAGATCTGGGTACGATATGGATACAGGCATGGGGTATGGCAGGAAACACCTGTTTCTTTATCCCACATTTTTAAAGATATATTTCAAAAGACAAATTTTAATATTTATTTGTCATATTTTATATATAGCGCAAAAAATATATGTGAATTAGTATAAAATACTACCGTGCGGTCAAAATAAAACTATACATAAACACTTTGTTAAGAACTGCATACATATCCATATCCACATGAATATCCTAGATTTTGGGGAATGTGTAGTTATATTCCCATTTCCATATATGATATGTATCAGTGTATCTTTGCAGGGATGGAAGACAAGAAACAAAAGGGTTGATGACGAAAGAAGGTTTGTAAATAACTATTCCTGAGATTCACAGGTTCCCTCTTATTCTATTTTATGTTATTTGTAACTCAAGTATAGTTTTTTATATATTTTTTAAATAGTTTTTATATTGTTCCACAGGCAGCACTTGCACTTTTGGAATGAAATTTTTGGTTTTCTAGTTTTTCAGTATTACACTTTGCAAAACAGGATGATTACTTAAAAAGAGAGGAAAAGCTTTTAAGTACAAATAGAAGTTCAAAACAATCTCAATCTCTTTCCACATGTCCTTAACCTTTCAATTCATTTGGTTTGAGTAAATTCCCTTAAATATATCTCAAATAAATGCAATCCAAGATGCTCCAAAGTTGGGGAAGATCTGAAAAAGATAGTGACCAAAAGGTTCTGCTAGATATAATACAGAAGAGAACCACATAGAGGGAAACAAGCCAAATCAAGCTAGAATGTGTCCAACATCCAAAAATTTCCACCTATCTCCAGTTTTTGTACTGAAAAGGAAGGGTTAAACGATTTAGACAGATAAAAATAAGGTTTTTCAAGCAGCCCTTATTTACTCAATTATGATTTCTTAAACAACAGTAACTAGTGCTCAACCTAGGACTAAAGAAACTAGTTACAACTAGCACACTCAAGGAACCCAAGAAAATGCTACTGTTTCACTGTTTATGTAAGCTAAACAACAATAAAGTTATTAAAAATACAAAAGAGGAGAAATAAGAACCTTAGACATGAATTGATATAGCGGTTCCCCTTGGTTGCTGCATCAAGTGCTACAAAGAAAAAGTAACAACATGCAAGGAGGATATTAGACAAAGACCCATATCGAAAATTTCACTCATGTGAAAACTTTATGATGCCCAAATCTAATTATAAGTATGTAAAAACATAGTAAATATTACTTTTATACATTAGGAAAAATGAAAACAAAATAAAAAATTAAAAGGATCTATGTAATCCACACACCCATATGTGAGCATCTTAATACATCAATGCTTCCCTTAAATTCACTGGTTTGAAATTTTATTACTACTATATTTCAAACTCCATAATATAGTTCTCCTTAACTCCGGCAGATTGTCACCAACTTTTTCATGCATGACTTTTACAGTTCAAATGCATATAATGTCTTACCTGATTCTTGTAAGCGGCCTGCAGCATCATTAAAGCAATGCATATGCTCAACTGAGGTACTAGTAACCTACAACAATGGTGCAATTGCGTAAGATATTATACTCATCAATAAAAAATTAGCAAAATGAAAGATTCAGTTTCCCTGTACAGAACTGTCTCAATCACATACAGACAAATTTCTAGTTTTGCTCATTGTGACGAGGCTTCAATGCTTTCAGCTATATCCACGGATCAGGAAACAGGATAAAAAATGTCATTCCTCAGGGTACAGAACATCAGGCTTGCATATTGAATGTTATGAACTGCTTAGCTTAATTTTAATCCCACAACCTTTAATTTTGTTGATTCATGATTCATGTCATATTATATATGTATATACTATATGATAGGCAGAAAAGAAATAGTTCTCATATTGCTAAATAAGAGTCACCTTGTGGGGGCTGGATAAAGGTCAATCATTAAGTCATGGAAACAGCTGAGAAAACAGGAGTTTCAATCCAATGGTGAGTAACTGAGTGTCAAATGGGATGAGTGCAGGTTCATGAAAATGATACCATATGTATGGATTTGGGGACCAAGTCTAGCCTCCTGTTGTATAGTTTGTTCTTATTCCTTTTGCCCCTTTACTTGTCACACTTTGTAGGGAACCAAGTATATCCTCATGTTGTATAGTTTGTTGTTATTCAGTGTTGCCTCTTTACTTTCAATCATCATGATCAAGTTATTCAGAGTTTGGCAGTCCACTTATGAATGCATTTTGCAGACAATTCAAAGATTGCAGTCTACTTAATGGGCTTCCATATAGAAACACAATTTGGGACAAACCAGCTGAGCGACCCAAACCCAAATTAGTTACTTCCATCCAGGTCACTACTCCAAGAATCTTCAATCAATCTAAAGTCCCACAAAATTTAACCCCCAGTGCATCAATTCCCTTATCCAGGCAATAGCCCCAGATTAGAACAATAAGAACTATGTGGGTCCCACAAGAATAGACCCCACCATCAGCATAATGCAAAAATTGAAGCACATCTACATCTAATTCACTTGAGACATTTTATTTATCAGTTTTGAGACCGCTAACGAATGTTCTTGACAACACCCATCTCTATGAAGCTACATCAATAGTGGGCCCCGCCAGATGAGCAGTCAAGACATCCACGATTGAGCCCAAAATGGGTCCCACGCTTCAATCCAGACCGGCCATCCAATAAACCCCTGATGGTTTTTGCTCGACGTGGTGGGCCCCACCAGGTGCGCGATCTGGATCACCGCAACGGTCATGATTTCGGATTGAAAGGGCAGTCGGGAGGAATCGATGGAAGTTGGAAAGCTGACCTCGGAGAGGGCGAGACGAAGGGAAGAGAAGAGAGATGCGAAGCTCTCGGCAATGGCGGCCGAGTCTCTTTCTACGACTTCCAGAGCTCTGAGAATCTGGCGCCGATCCGAGGAGGCTTCGGATGATGACCCATCTTCATGAGGTTTGGATTTAGGGTTTTGAAGGGGTGGATCTAGATCTGGCTTTGGTGTTAGGGTTTCTACTGTCGCCTCAGATGAGTTTAAAGTCTCGCCTTCTTCTTCCTCTCCAACTTTATCAACCTTTTCCATCTCTCTCTGTGTCTGAGTGTGCTAGCAGAGAGAAAAATGGGAAAGATAAAGACCGCTAATCAAGGTGGGCCATGCTCAAAATTGCATTTGGGCCATGTTGGGTCTGCCCGAAGCTAATCCGTGCAGAGGCCTGGGCCTGTCAAATCGGCCCTAGCCAAGAGGCCCAGGCCTGGCCCTCCTCTTTTTCTTTGGGCTCTGTGTATGTAGAAAAATTATCCTACAAACAGGTATACGCACTTGATGACCCATCCGAGTAGACCACATAAACAAACCCATCCCCCTTGTTCACATGCCACTAAATTTGCACCCATGCGAATGTTGTGAATGTTAGGATGTGGGTATTTTTTAATCCCTCAGCTCCATTCCCATGTGGCCCTTATAACAAGGTCACGTGGCCCTTATAACAAGGTGTGCATGGAAGCAACTCCGTATATGTTTTTTAGAAATTGTGAAGTGCACACCTGATTTTTGCGCAGCACTTAGATTTGAGGTTTGAGCACCTAATGCCTCTAAAGGCTTGTGGGTAAACTTAAGTAAAGTCATAAAGCCTTAATTAATATTAATGCAAGATTATGACAAAGGGAATTGCAGCAATTCCATCTTTCTACACACACGAGAAAAAAAATTTTAAATTAAAATCCCCATTTTACCCCCCACACATCCCTCTCCGTCCCTCCTCTTTCCTCCCCTTTCCTTTTAGCCAACAACGAAGTTTGGCTGGCGGGAGGGGGGCTCTTCCTCCTTCCCCTGTGATACTCGGAGTTTGACCCACCACATTGGGTTGAATAGAGGAAAGTAGTTTCTTCTGTGAAAGTTTTTTAGGATCTCGAATTTTTAAATTGCAAATAAAATAATATGCAGTGTAATAAATAAAGTAAACTTGCAAGCAAAAACAATTAACCACAAAAGTGAAAACATACAGATTTTTATGTGGAAATCTCAATGACAAAAAATTATGAGCCGTAATGGACTAATCAAGTACTAATTTTGATTAATTACAAGATCTATTCACAACCTTACACATTTAATCTCTCGACTATAAGATATAGTTTTTCTTGCAAGAATCTACAACACTTCTTGACTTTGCGTGCCCTACTCTCTGCACTTGATGACCACCTTAATTCCGTAAGGTTGAACGGATCTCATGCACTGAGATGACAGTCTCCTACGATGAAATAGAAGCAACAAATCTTATATGAAAAAGTAGAAGCAACAACTCTAAAACTATAAGCCTTCAACAACTCTATCCAATGAAAGCTTTAGAAGAAGGATAATCTCCAAAGAGTATTCTCAAGTTAGAATAATGAGATCTATATTTAGGGTTGAGAGAGAAACTCTTTTTATAACCCACAATCATGCCTTAAGGTTAGAGTCCAAGAAGAAACAAAATAGGCAAACTTAGCCCAAAGAGGAAACAAATTTATATAGATCGATGGGCAACTTTCCACCATCAGATTGATTAGGCAATGGTTCGATCGATCAAGTACCACCTCTGCCTCCAATTCAATCAATTAGGCAATCCAAATTCTATACTTCAATTTTCTTCTCTTTAGTTTTTATGGAAACTCCAACTCCAGTCCAAACTATATGAACATAAAATACAACCCAAATGAACCTAAGTTTTGTCCAATCAATGAATTAGCTAATACAAAAATCCTTCCATTGTAGACATAGGCAAGTTTGTCAAACCATTTAAAATCTCGTCTTCTTGTATGGTTGATTGTCGATCGTGGTTATTGCTCACGCTTTTGCATACACACGTACAACAGGTGGTATGAGTGTCACAACAGAGATTAAAGTAAAACTTGGGTGAGTGATATATGGATCATATATGGACTGCAAACATGGTAGATGTTAGTTTATGTCCACATATAATAACATGGTTAGTTTTATTATTTATTTTTCCATACCGAACTCTCTGTCTATAAAGAAAATGTTCTAACTTCGAAAATATTGCTTCTATTGGTCCATTTTTGTCTATATGCATCAAGATCTCAATTTATGGATCTCTCACCTGGAATGATAGGATGGCTGAGTGATTTCAAATTAGGTTTTATTTTTTTTTAATAAAAACATCTCTCTTTCAAATGATTCCAAACATTAGAAAGATCCCGAAGTGATTACATACATTAGATGAGTTAACATCATGTCTATAATTATTTGGAACAATTCCATCAAAATTACCACCATTAAACATGTTCAATAATGATTAAAACATCAGGAGGGCTCCTGTGTTAAAAAAAATACAAATAAATTTTGATAGATTAAGAGCTCTTTTTTTTTTTTGGTATTCCTCATGAACACAAAATCTCAAGAAATATTGATTCCAAATACCCCTTTTGGTTTACCTATTGCCACCTAATAATGATACAAATCTTTTCACAGATGTTATACAAAATCTGTGGATCCGGAAAAAATATGCTGTTTAAAGAAACTTCATCAGAACATAACTTACATTGGACCTGGACATTTTACATATATCACGGAAAACATTTAACATCAAACACAAAAGAAGCTGAAGCTTGTGGGTGTACCTCATTCTGCAACAACTAAGCCAAAAACTAGGCCTTTTGCTTTTATAGCTCATTCTTATTAGCCACAACAAACTTTATCTTTGTGGTCTATTGGAGTATAATGCAAACTCTTTGAAAAATGAACCTTGATCAATCTCGGGGCCCAGCACCATAAAAGAAGTCCCGGATCTCATGCATTTTTGTTGTGACACCTTTCATCTCTTTGCGTTCTCTCAATGACTCCATTGAACAAAGCAACCCAATTTGGAAAACTGAGATCAAAGAGTCTTGCATTCTAGCTCTCATGTCCTGGGCTCTGCATTGATCAATAGCTTCAAGTTCTGTAAAATGTTTTTGGTCTGCAATCTCCATGACTTGTGCAGGTAAAGCCTTCTTAATGAACTTATGGAGAGTCAGCTATCCTTAAACATGTCATCACTAGGGCTCTTTCGTGAACATCTCCAGTAGAAGGATCCCATAACCATACACTTCTCTTTGTGTAGAAACCTCACCACTTCTCCCATACTCTGCAATTACAAGCACCAGCTATATGTGTAAAAACTCAAATGAGTATATTCCAAACAATATATATATGGTTAAAATAGATATTGTCAAAACTGTACAGTTCTTAGGTAAAATCTAGCAAAAATGGAATGAAAAGGTCTCCAAAAAGTTATGAATTATGACAACCAATATGACAGAATATATTGTCCTAAAGAATTTGCAACATTCTTTTCATGACGCAACAAATTGCACAATTCAGGAAAAACTAACAATATTTTTTCAAAATATTATATATCCATGACTCAAATTAGGAACCTGCTGATTGAATTGGTTGATGTTGAGGGGAAGGAAAAACCAACTGCACGGAAACTAATCATGTAGGCATAAAAGTTTTGTTGGTTTGTTAAAGAAATTTTGGTTTCCTACTTATTAAACATTTACAGTGAGTTCTCATGACATTTATGTAGATATAGTTCTCAATAAAAAAATTAAAAACAGTGAAGCATTGGTTGAAGAAATCTTATAACTAGAAAACCATTATTTTTGTCAATGCATAGCATCCTGTAAAGAGAAAGTGTAGTGAAGAAAGGTAAAGATTTACCTTCTCAATTGTTGTTCTTCTTTCCTCTTTGTTTATATTTCCTAAATGCAGCAGCAGATAGTATTTATGACATTTGAATGTTTGTTTACGAAACATTTGATTCCACTGGGTAATAAAACATAGTATACAAGCTATTAAAAATGTTGGAAAATAATATACCATAAATCTAAAGCATAAAAGCAGGGAACAAGTAGGTGAACTAGTTCCTGGTGCTACATATCCGATCGAGCCCTTGATTGCAATTGAGTTGGTTTGATCATGCGAAGCATCATTGGTTGGTTGGAGAAGAAATTTTGCTAGTCTGAAATCACCCACATGAGCAATCATGTCATGATCTAGAAGAATATTATTTGGTTTTGGATCGCATTGGAGAACCGGCGTTTGACAGTGGTGGTGAAGATAATCTAGTGCAGATGCATCATCAATTGCTAGATTGAGGTGTAAGGTTCAAACATCTGAACTTGTTTTGGCCATCTAGAACTGGATACAACTACTTATCCAAACTCCCAGTAGGGATGTATTCATAGACAAGAGCCTTGAAATCAGTGCCTTTAAAAGCAATACTTGAGCTAGCACTGATGACCTTAACCAGATTTCTGTGTCTTAAGTGTCTAAAAGCTTCGCATTCAGCTATGAAACTTGCAGTCGCTCCTCTCCTTTGAAGGTCGAGTACCTTCATTGCTACAACCATTTCATTCTGTTCTAGAACTCCTTTCGATACGGAGCTATAACTTCCCACACCAACCAAATTTGTGGGAGAGAACCCATCAATTGCTTTAAGGAGATCCACATAAGAAATTTGAAACCATTGATCAACATTGGATGACACTACAGAAGGTTCATGTCTTTTTCTTATCGAATAAAGAGTTCCGGAAACAAACGCAAACAAAGTCAAACACAATGATGCTACACAAATAATTGTGATTTTCACTGAAGTAGTCACAGACTTCTTTTGTTTTTCAGAAGCTTGATTGGGGCATGGAGATAGCTTTTGCTCTGGAAAACCCCCACATAGACTCTTGTTTCCTGTAACTGAAAATGCACTTGAATGTTTGAATGCCCCTTTGTTAGGTACTTCGCCCTCAAGATTATTGAATGACAGATTTAGAAACTGTAAGAATGAGAGTTTCTCTAGGTATTTTGGAATCTGTCAAGACAAGTTGTTTTGTGAAAGATCAATGAATACAATACTTTTTAGCCCACTTAATGTTGAAGTAATGGCTCCCTGAATCAAATTAGTATGTATATCAAGGTATTCTAAGCTTTCAAATTTTCCAGGCATGCCAGGAATTTCACCTGACAATCTGTTGTTCAAGACATCTAAAAACAAAAGTTGATTCACATTGTCAGCCTCCATCAGCAGGGACCCAGTGAAGTGGTTATAAGACAAGTTGATGTAGCGAGGATGAAATTGCCAAAACTCTCTAGGGATGGTCTCACTGAGGTTGTTCACAGGGAGGTCTGGACTATCCAAATATCGACAGCCTCCAAGGCTCAGTGGTATGCTTCTCTCAAAATCATTTTCAAACAATACCAATCAACTCAATGGCGTAAGGTTTCCAATTGAAGATGGAATTTGTGCTGAAAGTTTGTTACTAAATAATGCCAATGCCTCCAACCTAACAAGCTTCCCAATACCAATTCGAAGAGAACCTGTCAAGAGGTTCCCTTGTAGTGACAACAAATTCAAGCAAGCAAGATTCTCAATCCTGACAGGGATGCTTCCAAAAATGTGATTATTTCCCAAACGCAAATTAGTTAGCTGGGCAACATACCTTTAAGAAGATTGCTGTCTGCACCCAATGTCAAAAGATTGGTGCAGTTGCGAAGTGATAAAACTCAAATCATCCTCACCATCTCCAGTACTACCCAGCCTATTGCTAGTGAAACTTAGCCTCTGAAGACTATTTAGGCGTCCTAAATTCACAGGAATAGATCCAGTAAATCTGTTATAGGCAAAAAATATCCCTTGAAGCCCCATTGCATTACCGAATGATGTTGGTATAGTCCCACTAAACTGATTTCCTCCCACATACAAGTTCACCAAATTAGATAGAGTAAGACCTATGCCTGAAGGCATGCTACCTTCCAAAGCATTGATAGTGATATCAATGCTATGGAATGATGAGATATTGTAGAGCCCAGTAGGAACGATGCCAGACAACTGATTTTCATTTACTTGAAAGTTTCTTAATTGGGTGAGTCCGATTAGATCATTTGGGATGCACCCTCCAGTTTGTTCTCTGATAAGTCGAGGATTGTTAGCAACGAAAGATTGCCAAGGGAAGGTGGGATGGTTCCTGTTGACAGAGAATATTGTATGCTAATATAAGTCGGTATTTTGATGTGATTAGGATTATATTAACACTAGGTTCAAGTTATGATGCAATGGGACATCTTAAAAAAACCTCTAGTTTATAAATAGCCAAGCTATCCTCAATTAAAACATTACACAGCCAATTTATCAAGATTGGTCCTTAAACTCCCATCACCTGTGAGGTTGTTGACACCCAGATACAAATGGACTAGATTCGGCAGCACACCGAGTTCCAGGGGTATTTCGCTAACAAGTTGGTTGTGGTACAAATCAATGACCTTAAGATTAAAACAGTGTGTTAGATTGATTGGAATTTGGCCTCCAAACAAGTTGTTGCTGATGACCGAGTAGCGCAAGCGGCACAAAAGACCAACTTCTTGGGGGATGATGCCGTAGAAGCTGTTGCTGGAGAGATTGATGAAACTGAGGAAAGAGACGTTGGATATGTGGGGTGATAAGCTGACCACTAGGCTTGAGTCTGTAATGTTCAAGACCTTGACCCTTTGTGGGTGTAAATAATTTGCTGCAAGTGATACCAGTCCAATTGCAGAAATGGAGGGAAGGGGTCCATGACCTCAAGGCTCCAAGAGGATCATTGGTTATTTGGGTTCTTGAATGCAAGGAGAGAGAGGTGGCCTATCTCATTTGATGGTGGAAGACTCAAGAGGGTCACAAGTTCATGCAAGCGAGGAGCAAGATGACATGAATGGAAAGTGAACAGAGTAGCATTGAACTCATCATACATGGTGTCAAGTCCCAAATTTTTATATTGGGTCATATCGGTTTGTCGGGTTTGAATTGGGTTAAGAGGGTCAAATGGATTGAATTAACACAATTGGGCCTGAGTTATTGGACCATTTTAGGCCAAAGACTCTTTTTGGAATTTCTTAAAATCCACTAGAAAGTAGGGAGCCCTCCCTTGTAATTTGGAAAAATCCTCTTTCTATATAAACTCTACTCTTAGGGTTTTCCCCATTCTTCCATCTTCTTCATCTCTTCTACAACCAAGCCCTAGAAGTTCTCCAGGGGGAAACCAAGGTTGGAACTTCTACTCTTCACATTTGCTTTTGGCTTCGAGATCCAGGCAAGTGGATAACTGCAAACAATATCTTCTTGGTTGCTTTGTTTAATCATATGTTCTAATCATGATCTCTTTGTTTGGTTAATGTTTTGGGTTAAGAGATTAATAGTGAATACTAATTTTTATTAAAACCAAGTAAGCACATATGATTTAAGGTTTAGTGTTTTTGAATCAAGATTAGTTTTTCTTTATATACATATATAAATCGGTTTTCATAAAAAAAAAAAAAAAAAAAAAGAAAAAAATCTGCCAGCAGCAGCGCTGCCTGGCATGCCCAGGCAGCGGGCCTGCTGCCTGGGCCGGTTGGGCAGCGGCCCGGCCAGGCTAGGCGGGTGCGGGTCTGGGCCCATCCATCTAGTTTTTTTTTCAAAAATAAAAAATAAAAGTAAATAAATACATGTAGATTTATATAAATAGAAATGATTAGAGTTTTTGAATATTAATTATAATATTTAGAGGGTTATAGTTTGGTTAATGGTTCTATTATGCTAATAGAGATTTGATTTCATTAAATTAATTTTTATTTCGATGTTATTTGAAATTTAGCTTCGATTATTTATAAATTTAATTGAGAATTATATAATTTTGATTAATGTTTATTTAGATTGATTTGAGATTAACTAAGATGTATGTGGTAATTAATAAATCTTACCAAGATTATATTTATGATTCTAATTTGGATTTTTAATTTGAGTTTGATTTCAAACTGGGGCCCGAGATTTGTACCTTTAGTTTTGTATAAATTAATAAGGTGTGTTTATACACAAAAATGACATTAAGGAATTAATTATTCCCTTTCCCCTTTTGATTATAACTTGATTTAACTTTGGATTTGGAAGTTGAACATCTTTTACCTAATTTGCGAAACACACTAAATATACATAATTGGATTAGCTGAATTATGCCTTTAGGAAAGTTAGTTGAATGTTCACATGAGAATTAGACTACATGCAGAATGGGAATGTGAGATTGGGGATGCACCATATGATAGGCACCAAAAGTAGTATATCGGCATCGTGGACTCACATTTTCATTGTGAAAGAGGGTTGGTTCTCATGTGTTTATTTAATTAACTATGACCGTTAGGTGGTTTAGTGCTTACCCTTGGAAAAACTGGAATTGATACTGTACATAATACATTTTCAATTATAAAAGTTTACGTACCCAAATTATTAATGGTATGAATATTGGGATTAAGAGTGTCATATCATGATTCATTCTGCATCGATATATATGCATTTGTAAATATATATATATATGCATATATATCTGACCGACTGCAGTTCGGAGGTGGACGTACGCCATCGGGTCAGCGTGTACCGTGGATTATAGTACACAGCTGTGCCTTCTGTTATTATCTGCGGGAATACCCGATTCTGTTATTATCTGCGGGATTACCCGTTTCTGTTATCTGTATGCTGGATTACCTGTTCCTGTATATTTATCCGCGGGAATACCCGTTTCTGTGCATTCATGCCATTGGGATTTGCATTTGATATATTTTTGGTCATCATGAATACTTCTGTTTAATTCAGTTGATTAATCCATTGATTGCAGTTTACCCTCTTGCCAGATTACGTCAATCTGACCCACTACTTTTGGTGTCTAGGTTCCGTTACAGGGGCCGAACCAGAGGGTCAGGCTACGTAGGAAATTCCGCCAGGTGGTGGAGTTGTTGAGTGGCCCACCGATGACATCATCTGAGGTGTCCTAGTGCGGTGCAGAGTTCGAAAAACTTTAGGTTATGTAATAAAGCTATTTTTGGGCCATTAGTTTATTTAATTAAATTTATTTGTTTTGAAATTATAACTTTAATTGTTATGCTTCGAAGCACTTGACCTTGATTTTATTATTAATGAGATTTGTTACATGGTTGTTATGTGATATCCGTCTGCGATGAGTATGGATTTTAGTTCCACGTGTGATTATGGTTGCTTGATCACCAAGCATAGCCTCACGAAGGACTTCGATCCACCCGGAATTGGGGCTCGTATTGATTATGTTAAAAAAATTTTAATTAGCCCCAATTCTCACACCCCTGGAACCGGGTTTAGATCCGGCCCAGTTTTGGAGGCGTGACAGATGGTATCAGAGACGGTCAAGTTCTCGAAGTTCTAAAAGATGCTAGAACGTAGGTCCGATGTGAGGATTAAAAACTTTAAGTGGGAACGTTGGGAGTTTTTGGCGTTCATAATCGTATCCGTACTTTAGCAAATGTTTAGAGGTTACAGGGACCCGTTACTTTCGCATTTTTGGTCGTTTAGTCGCTAATGTATAGGGGATCACAAAAAAGGTGGCTTGGACTACTTTTCGTAATCAGTTTCCCGAGAAGTACGTACCGGAGCATGTTTACATTTAGAAGCGAATAGAGTTTGATAGACTAAAGCAAAGGAATCTATCTATTTAGAAATACGAGCTACAGTTTATCTATTTCCTCCATCTCGTACCAACCCTCATCACTCCAATAAGTAAAGAGGATTCGATGGTTCATCGAGGGCCTTCGACTAGATATACTACTTCATACCAAGTCACAAGTTCTAAATACTTACCATGCATTTTTTAGAAAAGGCATATTGGGCTGAGGAGGTGATTGGACTCATGGCCCTTACAAGCCAAATTAAGCAGAAAGTCACTTCGTCTCCAGTTTCACAGTACTAATTTAATAAGCAAAAGAGGGAGTCTTGTGGTATTTGTGGCAATAATCACCCTACAACTAAGTGTTGGAGACAGAAAACAGTTAAGTTATAGTTGATGATGACACAAGGTGCAATTGTGAGATCAAAGAAGAAGGATGTTATTCGTATGATTTCAATTATTAAGGCTATAAAGTTGTTGATGAAAGGTTTTGAGGGGTATATAGTGTTTATCACGGAGGATAAACGGACTAAAGCGGTGGAGGAGATACCAGTGGTATCTAAGTTTCTCGATGTTTTTCCTGATGAGATTCCTGGATTACCACCGATCCGTGAGATTGGCTTAGCAATTGAGCTTGTGTCGACCACAGCTCCGATCTCAAAAGCCCTTTATAGAATGGCCCCAGCAAAGTTGAGAGAACTCAAAGAGGAATTGCACGAGTTATTAAACAAGGGCTTTATTAGACCAAGTGTTTCTCCTTGGGGGGCTCCAGTGTTATTTGTGAAGAAAAAGGATGGTTATATGAGAATGTGTATTGATTATAGGCAACTGAATCAAGTGACCATCAAGAACAAGTATCCTTCACCGAGAATCGACGAATTATTTGATCAATTGCAAGGTGCGCAGTATTTTTCTAAGATTGATCTGAGGTCAGGATATCATCAGTTGAGGGTACGAGATCAAGATATCCGAAAAACTGCATTTAGAACTAGATATGGTCACTACGAAGTTTTAGTGATGTCTTTTGGGTTGACGAATGCGCCAGCAGCTTTTATGGCTATGATGAATAGGGTTTTTGCGCAGTACTTGGACAAGTTTGTGGTGGTATTTATTGACGATGTACTTGTATATTCGAAGAGTTGAGAAGAGCATGCTTAGCATCTTCGCACTTCACTGCAGTTGTTGAAAGAATATCAATTGTATGCTAAGGCAAGTAAATGTGAATTTTGGTTGGAACAGGTAGGATTTTTTGGTCACATCATCTCTAAGGAAGGTTTAGCAGTGGACCCAGCGAAGATTGAAGTAGTGGTAAAGTAGGATAGACCAAAAACAGTGTCGGAGATTCAAAGTTTCCTATGCCTCGTAGGTTATTACCGCAGATTCGTGGAAGGATTTTCCTCAATAGCAACCCCACTATCGAGATTGACTCGTAAGGGAGTTCCTTTTGTGTGGAATGAGGGTTGTGAACAAAGTTTTCAGGAGTTGAAAAGAAGGTTGACCACAGCCCCTATTTTGACCTTACTTGCTGGTGATGATGGTTTTGTGATTTACACCGATGCATCCGGAGTTGGACTTGGTTGTGTTCTCATACAACATGGGAAGGTGGTGGCTTATGGGTCTAGACAGTTGAAGGATCATGAACGAAAGTATGCAGCCCATGACTTGGAGCTTGCTGCAGTGGTCTTTGCTTTGAAAATGTGGAGACATTATCTTTACGGAGCCTCTTTTGAAGTACATTCAGACCATAAAAGCCTTCAGTATCTCTTTACACAGGGTGATTTGAACATGAGACAGAGGAGATGGATGCAGTATATTAAGGATTACGATTTTGGGTTGAAGTACCATCCAGGAAAGGCTAATGTAGTGGCAGATGCTCTAAGTAGAAAAGCAGCGTTCACTGGAGGATTAATTACAGAATACTTCTGGATTCGATGTTTGGAAGATATGGATGTTTACTTTCAGCCTATCAGTGAGCAAACAGTATTGGCTAGTATATTCTCGTGGGAACCTGAATTACTCTCGAGGATCAGAGAATACCAGTTACTAGACCCCCGATTACAAGAATCAAAGATCATATGGAGGAGAGGCCTGATTTTAAGTTGGAAGATAATATTTTGTATTATAAAGATAGAATTTGTGTGCCTGATTTTTCAGAATTGAAGGATGAAATCGTGGTAGAGGCACATTATACTCGGTATACTATTCATCGAGGAGGTACCAAGATGTATCAAGATCTGAAGGATCACTATTGGTGGAAGTGATGAAATTGCATGGAGAACGAGTTTCTATTGTCTCTAACTAGGATAGTAAGTTTGTATATAGGTTTTAGGTATCACTGCAGGAAGCCTTAGAAACCAAGCTGAGTTTTAGTACAGCCAATCATCCCCAAATAGATGGACAAACAGAGTGTACAAACCAAACATTGGAGGATATGTTAAGGGCATGTGTCTTGGATTTCAAGACTAGTTGGAATGAAAGTTTGGCTCTATGTGAATTCGCGTACGACAATAATTATCACTCTAGCATTGGCATGGCACCTTTTGAAGCTTTGTACGGGAGAAGATGTCAAACCCTTATATGTTGGTCGAATTTTGGAGCTCGCGGTTTTCATGGACTGTCTGAGGTTGGAAAGTCCAGTGACAAGATAAGACAGATTCAGGAAACGTTGAAGGTTGCCCGTAGTCGCCGAAAGAGTTATGCCGATAAAAGAGGGAGAGAGTTAAAGTTTGAGACTGGTGACCATGTATTTCTGAAGGTATCACGCATGCGTGGACCGTTATGATTTGGGCAGAAAGGAAAACTCTCCAAAAGATATGTGGGACCGTTCCAGACTATCAGCGAGGTCAATGACGTGCTTATCAGTTAGCATTGCCACCAGAGTTGTCAAGTGTTCATAACATCTTCCATGGTTTTATGTTGAGGAAGTATGTAGCAGACCCTTCACATGTGTTGCAGTATGAGCCGTTGCAAGTGCAGGATAATACAACTTACGTTGAGCAACCGGTGGGGATTGTCGACACCAAAGAGCAGGTGTTGAGAAACTGTGTCATCTATTGCGTGAAGGTTCAATGGAGCCATCATCACCCGGAGGAAGCAACGTGGGAGCTTCGAGACGAAGTGCAGTGTCAGTATCCGCACCTTTTCTTGATGTATGTTAGTAATTTGGAGGACCAAATGTCCTTTAAGGGGGATGAGATGTCAAGTCCTAAAATTTTATATTGGGTCATACCGGTTTGTCGGGTATGAGTTGGGTTAAGAGGGTCAAATGGATTGAATTAACACAATTGAGCCTGAGTTATTAGACCCTTTTGGGTCAAAGGACTCTTTTTGGAATTTCTTAAAACCCACTAGAAAGCAGGGAGCCCTCCCTTGTAACTTGGAAAAACCCTCTTTCTATATAAACTCTACTCTTAGGGTTTTCCCCATTCTTCCATCCTCTTCCTCTCTTCTGCAACCAAGCCCTAAAAGTTCTCCAGGGGGAAACTAAGGTTGGATCTTCTACTCTTCACATTTGCTTTTGGCTTCGAGATCCAGGTAAGTGGATAACTGCAAACAATATCTTCTTGGTTGCTTTGTTTAATCATATGTTCTAATCATGATCTCTTTATTTGGTTAATGTTTTGGGTTAAGAGATTAATAGTGAATACTGATTTTTATTAAAACCAAGTAAGCACATATGATTTAAGGTTTAGTGTTTTTGAATCAAGATTAGTTTTTCTTTATATACATATATAAATCGGTTTTTATAAAAAAAAAAAAAAAGAAAAAGAAAAAAATCTACCAGGCGGCAGCATTGCCTGGCATGCCCAGGCAGCGGGCCTGCTGCCTGAGCCGGCTGGGCAGCGGCCTGGCCCGGTTGGGCTGGGTCGGCCGCCTGGCGGGCCCGGGTGCGGGTCTGGGCCCATCCGTCCAATTTTTTTTTTCAAAAATAAAAAAATAAAAGCAAATAAATACATGTGGATTTATATAAATAGAAATGATTAGAGTTTTTGAATATTAATTATAATATTTAGAAGGTTATAGTTTGGTTAATGGTTCTATTATGCTAATAGAGATTTGATTTCATTAAATTAATTTTTATTTCGATGTTATTTGAAATTTAGCTTCGATTATTTATAAATTTAATTGAGAATTATATAATTTTGATTAATGTTTATTTAGATTGATTTGAGATTAACTAAGATGCATGTGGTAATTAACAAATCTTACCAAGATTGTATTTATGATTCTAATTTGGATTTTTAATTTGAGTTTGATTTCAAACTGGGGCCCGAGATTTGTACCTTTAGTTTTGTATAAATTAATAAGGTGTGTTTATACACAAAAATGACATTAAGGAATTAATTATTCCCTTTCCCCCTTTGATTATAACTTGATTTAACTTTGGATTTGGAAGTTGAACATCTTTTACCTAATTTGCAAAACACACTAAATATACATAATTGGATTAGCTGAATTATGTCTTTAGGAAAGTTAGTTGAATGTTTACATGAGAATTAGACTACATGCAGAATGGGAATGTGAGATTGGGGATGCACCATATGATAGGCACCAAAAGTAGTATATCGGCATCGTGGACTCACATTTTCATTGTGAAAGAGGGCTGGTTCTCATGTGTATATTTAATTAACCATGACCGTTAGGTGGTTTAGTGCTTACCCTTGGAAAAACTGGAATTGATAAGTGTACATAATACATTTTCAATTATAAAAGTTTACGTACCCAAATTATTAATGGTATGAATATTGGGATTAAGGGTGCCATATCATGATTCATTTTGCATCGATATATATATGCATTTGTAAATATATATATATATGTATATATATATCTAACCGACTGCAGTTCGGAGGTGGACGTACGCCATCAGGTCAGTATGTACCGTGGATTATAGTACACAGCTATGCCTTCTGTTATAATCTGCAGGAATAACCAATTCTGTTATTATCTGCAGGAATACCGGATTCTATTATTATCTACGGGAATACCCGATTCTGTTATTATCTGCGGGATTACCCGTTTCTGTTATTATCTGCAGGATTACCCGTTTCTGTTATCTGTATGCTGGATTACCCGTTTCTGTATATTTATCCGCGGGAATACCCATTTCTGTGCATTCATGCCATTGGGATTTGCATTTGATATATTTTTGGTCATAATGAATACTTCTGTTTAATTCAGTTGATTAATCCATTGCTTGCAGTTTACCCTCTTGCCAGATTACGTCAATCTGACCCACTACTTTTGGTGTCTAGGTTCCGTTACAGGGGCCGAACCAGAGGGTCAGGCTACGCAGGAAATTCCGCTAGGTGGCGGAGTTGTTGAGTGGCGCACCGATGACATCATCTGAGGTGTCCTAGTGCGGTGCAGAGTTCGCAAAACTTTAGGTTATATAATAAGGCTATTTTTGGGCCATTAGTTTATTTAATTAAATTTATTTGTTTTGAGATTATAACTTTAATTGTTATGCTTCGAAGCACTTGACCTTAATTTTATTATTAATGAGATTTGTTACATGGTTGTTATGTAATATCCGTCTGCGATGAGTATGGATTTTAGTTCCGCGTGTGATTATGGTTGCTTGATCACCAAGCATAGCCTCACGAAGAACTTCGATCCACCCGGAATTGGGGCTCGTATTGATTATGTTAAAAAAATTTTAATTAGCCCCAATTCTCACACCCCTGGAACCGGGTTTGGATCCGACCCAGTTTTGGAGAAGTGACACATGGGAATGGAATGTCCATTGCCATGTTGACTCTAACACAAGAAGAAATGGGGATGTTTACTGCCTCCTTCGCATTTATAGAAAAAATGTAGAGAGAGAGAGAGAGACCTCAAGTTGTTACTTCATTAGATTTTGATAGGATGGCTCTAGAGGAATTGAGATTCGTTGAGGAAAAATCTCACCAGTGGCAGCCAGATCACACTGCCGTGGTGCATGGCAGTGCCCACTGGTAATGTGACGAGGCCAATCGCCGTGAGGTTTTTACTCAGGGGATCCAGACTCGGCTCTAGAGTACATCTTGGGTTGGTTGGGTGGGGTGGGCTAATCGAAGCCCAACCATAATTGCATTTAAAAGTCCCGAACAAACCCTATGAAAGCCCAACCTCAATTCTCAATGTTTAACTTGAGTGCCCTTTGAGATGAGTCCTGGGCCTCGTGGCTGACATGGCTTGGGTCAGATAGTGCTCAAGTTCCTTGATTTGATTTCCTTTGTGAAGGGTATAAATTTAGTAAATGCATGTACTTCTTAAATGATAGGACATTTTCGGTATCTAATCATTAAACCTATATTAATTATCTTATTTAAGACCATTTTGGATGTCCTACAAAATTTACTCACTGTCCATTTACCACTTTAAATCAGGCAATGGATGGCATCTAATGGACCTTTATTTATATGTTGGAGAGATCTCAAAATGCTCGTGCTTAATAGTTGAGTGGGTGGTGTAGAATCAGTTACTTCTCTAATTTTAGAAAGTAGTAAAGTGATTTTCATTAAAAAGTAGAGCAGCTAGAGTCTGAGTTCTACCTGACCTAACCTCTATCTCTGTCATTTAGAGCTGTAAATGGGTCACATTAAACTTGATGCCTTGATTTGACCTGGACTAAAATTATTAGGTCTTGCCCCAAATTACATCCAATGATTCTAGTCGAGCCTGGGCCCCAAGATCTATCGAATCTTGTGATGATAAGAATTTCTTACAAAAGCATTTTGCATTAAGTTACTTGAACTATACCCATGAACTAAAGCCAAAACCATTGATATGTAGCCGGCTTAGCGTAAGGCCAGAAATACTATAATTGGAATTCAAAGCTTGACTTAGATCAGATCCAAATTAATGTGGATCTGGACTAATTTGTTAAAGTCAAAGATCCATAAAGATCTAAATATTGGCCTAGTGGTACTAATATTAATAGCAAGTTGATATTATAGAATAAAGATAATCAAGGATGAAAAGTCTTTTGTAAGTTGAGATGAACTGTATGTATCATAGTCATAATCTTCTTCATCATATTTTCTTTACTCCATCCATGTGGAGTTGAGTTCAAGAGTTACATTATGTAACTATTTAAGAAAACTATATTATCTTATTTTGAATTTAAAGACTAGAGTGATTTAAAATAAGATTTTCTATTTGTGTATGTGAGCATGTACTTCTATTTGTGGCGATGAATAAGTGCGATAGGAAAGAAATTTTACTACATGAGTAACCTAAGTAAAGCGACACTTCATAAAAATATTAAAATACTTCAACACGCATCTCTAATGTGATATTAATCACTTTTTAAGTATTCACACTGTAGTTAAGCTCTTGCTAGCATGATTTAGAACATAGTTTCAAACACTATTTCAAAAAAAACAAAAAAACAAAAAAAAAAGATCGGTACAACTGGTTCATGGGATTGGAAATTAACAACTTAACCTCCCAAAGTTTGATCCCAGGGCGGTGTAGAACAAAGTGCCAATGCCACTGAGCTATGGTTGCATTGTTTCAAACACTATTTTGATTGTTGGCTAACAATTTAAACAGCTTTGAGTCTTTTGACCCTTTTGCTCTCTAAAAAAAATAAATTTACAAAAGAGCCCTGCTATTTGAACACAAAAAATATCTCTCATCACACATCATTTTGTTATAAATTTTTAATCCAACTTTGCCCTTATATAAAATTACAAAATTACCCAATTCCCTCCAAAATGTAGAAAATTTCTTCTCTTCACACACAATTTATTCTCTTCACATTTAAACCCTATCATTATCTCTTCTTCCTCCATCTTCTTCTTCAATCTTCTTCCAACACATTCAAAGCCTCTCATCATCTCCTCTTTCTCCATATTTTTCATGCACCTTTTCCCTCTATCTTCTTCCCTACTACTCACTACAAGTTCTTATTCCTCCAACTTACTTGGATAAGAATATTACTAAGCAAAAGGTGCAATGGAGGAGGAAATAAACAAGGATTTGGTGGTTTACACTCCCCAGACGAATGGCAAGGTTAGTATACTATAATTTTTTTGTTTGTTTTTACATGTTTTTTAAAGTTTCGTATAAAGTTCCGTCCACCTTATGTTTGGACCTGGAAGTCCGAATTCGAAAGAACTGTTCGGCCATGCGTATTCGAACAGGATAGAACTATTCGGCCTCTCATAGCCGAACAGACCTAGTATGTTCGGCCACTCATGGCCGAACATAATTTTTAATTTTTTTTTTTTTTTTGTGAATCATTTGCTCTACAGGCTCCTACAGAAGAAAGCGATGTGGGTCATGAATGCATTAAAGATTATACAAACGAATTTATTACTCATGAGGTAAGGACGATTTGTCATAGTTTTTACTAAAAACACTTCGTAAACATTATTTTAAAAGTTTATTTACTAAACTTTTTTATAAGTTTTGCATTTCTAGATCTTCCATAATCGTCAGGCAATGATCGATTGGGCTCGTAATGTTGGAAAGAGAAATGGCTTTGTCATTGTTATTAAAGTTTCTAATGCGGCTGGGGTTGGAGTAAAACCGAGAGTATTACTTGCATGTGAGAGAAGTGGACACTATAATACAAAGAAGCTCACCGATAATGAGCCATTTGAGAAGAAGATCAAGCAAACAGGCACCAGAAAATGTGGATGCCCATTTTCATTGAAGGGTAATAAATTAAAAACAAATGATGATTGGATGCTAGAAGTGCTTTGTGGTGTACACAACCATTCTGCGGCACAATATCTAGAGGGTGATTCATATGCAGGCAGATTATCAAAAGAGGAAACGAAGTTATTGGTTGATATGTCTGCGAGCATGGTCAAACCAAAAGAGATTTTGATTGCCTTGAAGGGAAGAAGTGAACTTAATGTGACAACAATGAAGGCGATTTATAATGCACGGCATAGGCATAAAGTCATTGAACGAGGTGGGAGAAGTCAAATGCAACTTCTGTTAGGAAAGTTGGAAGAGCATAATTACATTGAATGGCATAGAAATTGTGAGAATTCCGACATTGTGAAGGATCTTTTTTGGACGCACCAAACTAGTATTGACTTGTTACATGCATTCCCACACATATTGATAATGGATTGCACTTACAAGACCAATCGGTATCGGTTGCCTCTATTGGAAATTGTTGGTGTAACGTCTACAGATATGACGTTCTCTATATGTTTTGTATATATGGAAGCTAAATATGAAGACAACTATATATGGGTATTAAGTATCTTGCGCTCTGTAATTGGGGAAGGTGTTCTTCCGGATATTATTGTGACAGACCGAGAATTGGCACTGATAAATGCGATTGAAAAAGTCTTCCCAACTGCTACACATTTATTATGCAAATGGCACATCAATAAAAATGTGCTTGCTAAATGTAAGAAGTTGTTCGAAACAAGGCAAACTTGGGACAAATTCATTACACATTGGAATATGCTGACAAATTCATCAACGGAAGCAGAGTACATCGAACAATTAACAAAGCTAAATGAAAGTTTCAGTACATATCCAATGGCACTTAAATATGTCAAGGACAACTGGCTTGACCCATACAAAGAAAGATTTGTCTCAGCATGGACGAACAATTATATGCATTTTGGCAATGCTACGTCGAACAGGTATGGTTAAGAAGTTTTCTTATATTATGAATTTTAAACATTCTCTAAGATTCTATTCTTTACAGGGCAAAGAGTTCGCATGCGCAATTGAAGAGGCACCTCCAATCTAGTCAAGGCAATTTTGAATCAAATTGGACAAAGATCCAAAGTTTGCTTGAATTGCAACACACGGGTATTAAAGCATCATTTGAAAAAGTAAAACACTAGTCCAACATAACTTCCAGCCGAAAGAATTCAAAGAGTTGCGTGGGAATATATCAAAGAGTGCATTTGACAAAATATTAATGGAAAGTAAAAGAGCAAATGTTGTTGCAATTGATAAAAATGTCTGTCAATGCGTTATGAGATGTACACATGGGTTACCTTGTGCTCATGAGATTGCAGAGTATATGATTGAAGGTCGGTCGATTCATTTCCAATGCATACATCCTCATTGGTCTAGGCTTAATATGATACATACTCGTACAACCAATGATCCAACTATGGACTTAGATTTGATGGCGGAGTTGCTTAATATTCAATCAAAGTTCAAAGCTTCTGATCTTCCTCAAAGAATACAAATGTTGAAGAAATTACGGGAGGTATTTAGGCCTTCCACTATATTTTTACAAGAACCAGAAGTAAATTCAAAGCCACGAGGTAGGCCTCTATTGAAACGTGATACATCAACTAAACGTGCCCCAAGTGCTTTTGAGTTGATTTCATCTGCACAGGATAGTTATAGTCCTGTATGCACAGAAGTGGTAGACTCTAAGGACATAGCAAAGAAGAAACAGAAGGTTAAAAAGCTAATGGTTCGGACAAGATCGAATAGCTCGAAGACTTCGTCTTGGCATGAATCATTCCCACAGGGAATAAGGCCTTATATATGCATTGTGAAAGACGTGGCAGCTGACGGTAATTGTGGATTTAGAGCTATTACAGGATTACTTGGCATCAATAAAGAAAGTTGGAGACAGGTCCGGAGAGAGCTTGTTAGAAAGCTTATTAGAAATGTGGATCATTACAGAGCATTGTATGAAGTAGAAAACAGAGTTGAAGATCTAATAGCATCATTATCATACTATGCGGATCATCCATCATATGATCATTGGATGACTATGCCTGATATGGGTCATCTCATAGCATCTCGTTATAATGTGTTCTTGTATCACTTAAGCAATGAACAGTGCCTGACTTTTCTTCCTCTAAGGTTAACTCCTGTGCCTATTTCTAATAGAAGAGAGATAGCTATAGGCTTTGTTCACGCTTATCATTTTGTTGAGGTACGATATAACTACTATGCCTTAGTATGTTTCATTATGTTTCATCTTCTTCATTCTAATACTTTTGTCTATTCTTTTAGGTTTTCTTGGTACTTGATCATCCAATACCACCAATTGCAAATAAGTGGCGAGAATTCCATCATTCTTGTGCGAGTGGATGGGAAACTGCATATACAGATAGCATAGAGCAATTTAAACAACTTGTCAATCCTAATGTAGCTACATGTGAAAGTATTGGTTTGGAATGAAAGTGGTAAAGTTTATAGACTTGATTTAATTGAACATTATGTAAAGCATTTCTTTTTTGTTGTGGCAACCATTTGCAAATTTTAGAGAGAGCAATGTTGAATGTTAACTTGATTGCTTCATTACGTCATACTTCATTATAAAGTGAAATGACATGAAAAGTGATATGAAAAGGGAATTTCATTAACTTGAATGGTTCATTACATCATAGTTCATTACATTGAATTCAAGACATGAAAAGTGATCTTGACACCAAATTCATCTCTTTTGTCTAGACCGACGAGAGTAAGCATGCAATGTCATACGGGGTTCTCTACTTGATTCACCCTCTTCCTCAATGGTAAGTCCGCGCAAAGTTCGGGCCATATGTCTGACATCTCGGTACAAACTATGCCTATCTTGTGCGAATGCTTCTTCAACCCTTGCCTCAATTCCTTCGTAAATTCGAAGAGCACTTCTGTTGCGCAGTTCATAATCAATTACACTATATGCTTGTGGCTCAAGCTCACTTTGACGAAAACCAGATTGTATTTCGGGGTTTGTCAATATTCTCCATGACACAGTAGCGTACCAATCCATATAATCTGGCGCGCAATCCCAAGGACGACGGACAGGTGTACTCCGGTTTACTTGGGCTAGTAAGTGATTATGCCACTGATGCCATATTTGATCGTAAACTCGGACTGATGCATTGATAGATGCTGTTGTATTACCCCTCAAAACACGTACTGGCTCTAACGATGCCATGGGAATCGTTTGGACCCGACTAAATTGCCGGAGAACCCTATCTGGATGGTAGGGCTCTACAATATCTACGTGTATTAGGCATCCACAGAAGAAAGCAATTTGATGTAAGGGATGATCTCGCCTACAAGAAAGATAAGGCTCCCATGTGAGCTGCACAATGAGAATCATTGTAAATAAATTAAATCATCATAGGTTGACATGATATGATCAATTAAAGAGTGATTTACCTTATCTACGCTTAAGAAGTCTAGTTTCTCCCGCAAACCTTGTAAAGCCGAACTGGTCTCCCTACGAGAAATCCAACGCATCGCACGAGGCTGCCTCACTGAGCATGATACGGTGGCAGTTGGAGCTAGTGTTTCAAAGTGCTCGTAGACCCACGCTTCAAGAAGTGTCAAGTATCCAGCCATTTGTTTGATGTCATTCTGGCTCGCTAAGCCCAACTAATGGTACAAATATGCTAGTGCACCGACGCCCCATGCATGGTTCTTGACATTTTCTAAATCCATCAATAGCTTTAAGTATATACATGAAACTCTTGTCCCGGTCTTGTCAGTAAAGAGCGTACAGCCAAGTAAATACAGAAGGTACGCCCTGACTGCATAGTCAACACCATCATCTCCAGCATCATCGTCCACTCCAGCAAAATTCTCTCTGAGCCATTCTAATTTTAGCGATTGGCCTCTTTGACTGTACAATTCTTATCTTGCTTCATCAGTAGAGACCCCCAACGCATCAACAACAAGATCTATGGCGTCAGGGTATGTCAACTTCTCTAAATTTGTTGTAAGGGAACCAATGATGGGAATCTTCAAGAGGCAAGAAACATCATCGAGGGTGATTGTCATTTCACCGAAAGGCATGTGGAAGGTATTTGTTTCAGGATGCCACCTTTCAACAAAACCGGACACCATCGTCTTGTTCACCATCCGGTAAGAACATTCAATCAATGGAGATAACATGGAATCTCTTATCAGCTGCCTAAAACGGTTACTATCATTTAATGGCCACAAATCTATTTTTTGCCCATGACTTAGGCATTTCAATGTTCCACGATCCTGCATTCAAACATGAATTACTAATTAGCTATTTGTCATTAAACAAATAGATTATATTTTAAAGAAAACATATTACTAAAAACACACTTCACCCTTCCACAAGAAATATGCGACATGAATGTGGAAATTCTTAAGCAAACTTCCATCAGGTGGCCCAAATGCAGTATTCTCTTCTTCATGGTCATTGTCTTCATTGGAAACATGTTCTTCAATTTGAGGTTCGTCTTCCACAGGCTCTTCCAACCTATGGCGACGCCTCCTATTAGAGGCTATAGGTCTCACTCTTGAAGTACTAAGTCGGTTCATATCTGTGAATCACAAACAATGCATTAATCTCTTCAAAAAAATAAAAAAAAGATTTCTCAAAATAATCACAGATCTGGTCTTGTTCGGCCCTCCATGGCCGAACAGATCCTATTTGTTCGGCCCTGGAGGACCGAATAGGCTTGTGCTATTCGGCCCTCCATGGCCGAACGGAGCTCGAGAAAAATTCTGAGGATGATTCCTCTATGGCCTGCTGGTTGGATGCTTACCCTCCAAAACTCAAGAGGATCTTTTCTACTAACACACAAAATAAGAAAAGAGGATAAGAAGGAAGCTTACCTTGCAATGGAAGAAGATCTTAGTGCAATGGAAGAAGAAGAGTTGAAAGAAATTAGTAAAAAATGAAGACTTACTTGCAATTGAAGGAGAAGAAGTGAATGGAAGAAGAAGAAGAAGAAGTTGATACCCAAATCCCTTGCAGTAGAGAATGAGAAGAGAAAAGAGGGTTGAAGAGAAAAGTTGATTTGAATGTGTGTAATGAGAGGAGAAATGAAGGATTTGGGTATTTTAGGGAAATAGGGTGTGTTAAGAAAGAAAATTTATAATTTTTTTAAATTTTATTTGTGTGTAAAGAGAGATTGTGTGTAGATAGACTAAATTAAGGTTTATCCAGCAAATCTCTTTACAAAAATCTATGAAGGGTAATCTATTAAAATTACTTTTATTGTGTTTTACATGTTAATAAAATAGGAAACTATTACACAAGGGTGGTGGGAATGGAGTTTTGGTGCAAAATCTATCCACTATCTATTTCAAACTAAACATATTAAAAATCGTTTGAAATGCTTCAAATGACCAATGAGGGCCGCCAAGCTATGACTTAGCTGGTAAGAGACTTGGATGTGTAAGTACTGGGAATATGTAAGTTTGGGTCCCCAGTTTAGCTAAAAAGAAATTCAATCAAGGCAAGTGTTTTTCCTTGTCCAGACTAAAATTTTATACTGTGTTGGATACCATGTTGGACCTAGCCCATCACTATTTAAAACTATGCCTATGAGTTTTTGTTTGAGGGGTGCAAACCCAACAAAAAATTGTGGTTTGAGGATAAATACAGAATTTTCATGTAGGTTCTAGGGCCTGATGTAAAATTTTTATATAAATTTTTAAATAAAAAAAAGATTTTCACTATATTTTTAGATAGGGGCCAAGGTCCAACAGATGCATTCGCCCCCACATGGATGCATGTAGTGCCTATGCAGGCAAGGGGTCCACTTGGGTCAGTCAAGTTGGCTATTAGCCCAACTCAAGCCTCACTCAAGTTAAACTAAACAGTTCAAATTGAATCCTCAACCAAATAATAAACTCCCTAGCTTGTCTTATCTGTCAATCGGGTTAGAATTCCGAAATGTTAAATCTAAAAATCTTGGTCAGGTTGTTGGGCTCAGTAACAGAAATGAACCCGACTTCAAATTAACTTGTTCATTGTTTGTGCTTAGGGCATGTTTCTGAAGCTAACTTCCCATGGAAAATCTGCGGAAAGCACGATGTTTTTCCATGGAAAAGTTCGTTCATCAAAATCTGTGTTTTCTATATGCACAGAGAAGTGTTTCCAACGAGGTGTAGGAAAAAAAATTTAATGGAAGGAAGTCTGTTCTAAAACTGAGTTAAAACAGCTTTGAAATTGGGTTACTGTGGACCTCCCTGATGAATGTGTTCCCTGAAAAGTCTTGCAATTGAGTGAAAAAATGCATATGGCAGTGGAAAAGGAGCCTGTGGACTTGCTAAGAGAGTTGAGATAGCTGTGAATGAAGTTAAGGACACGCTGGTGTAACACGCTTGACTTCAGCAAATTGCCTGGCACTACCCTGGGGCATGTGGAGATTTTTGGGGCTGCCGGGGGAGAAAGGTTGGAACGGTAATGAATTTATTTCTATATTTTACTTTTAGTCAATCCTCGTTTTTAAAGCAATATGTGAAGAGAAATATTGGCACGCATTCTTCCTTCATCATAGGATAATAGATGTTTATATGACTTTTATTTTTTATACAGGAGCATTCTTTCTTTTCATACACCTTTTGCCATTTGCACATGAATTTTTCTAATTGTACAAATGCTTCCCCCACCCTATGGTTACAGATGGATGTATACTAACATTCTCCATATGTGGATATGTCTTATTAGGGTTAAAAGCTAGATATCTCATCTCTCCTTAAAAGACTTTGATGTCCCTCATCAACTGTGCTATAACAGTGGTATATTGAAGTGATTTCAGTCAGTTATGAATACTCTATGGAGACAAATACACTTGGTTAGTTATGAACACTCTATGGAGACTAATACACTAGGCTTTGGGTTGGTTGAATTTGGTTCACTAACATGGGCGTGTAGCTACCACGCCCATTTCATTTCCGAACGTCATAGCTTGGATGTTAGCCGTATTGAGACCTAAAGAGGCATTAGTGAGTGAATTCAAGCTAAAGCAGTAAATGTTTTAGTCCAGTTGTAGCTGAGAAGGAAAATACTTTAAGAATGTGTAAAGCTTGTAGACAGATCTTTGGGTCCAAGAAAAGGAATTTGTGCCTAGATATCCAACTACAGAAAAAATCTACAAAACAATAACTCATAACCGGAGAAAGACCCAAACTTCTATTGGTACGTGACTTCAATCGATATTATATGAGGATAGCTCATTTTATGATGGCAGCGAACCTGTTAAGTTGATGATATTGATTTTTTTTAGGTTTAATGAGAGGAATAATCACAATTGTGATGGGTTTATTATGCCCAAAACAAGAGAGATGAAAACTGCTATTTCCATGGTGCATAGGTGGAGACCATATATTTGCATAGAGGTGATGCAATTTTCATATATATAAGAGAAATTTTCTTATGCTTGCATACACCTTTCATCGTATTATGGTGAAGGCAACACAACAAAGCCCACTTTATGATCCATCAAAGCTATCCATACATACATGAGCCTTGTATTACACCAAATCCAATGAGTTCTCATTGATTCGAATGTACAAGACGAAGGCGCAAATCTTTTTCTTTGATATAAAGTTATTAATTAATTGGACATGATTGACCCCAAACTTGACATTTTGGCTCATTGAAGATTGCTTTTTCTATCCCCTCTTATCGTATAATCATTAAGACCCCAAGTGGGGGCCCATGAAGATAACTCTCACCATAATACAATGAGAGATGTATGCACGACCACATTATGCTTCATATAAATGCACTCTAAATATATTCTTTTGGTATCACATCCCCAAGTGGGCCTATTCTTTTAGTAGAATTTTTGTCAAAAATTTTGGTGGTTGGGGTTTTAAGAACATAATGTTACATCTTTTCTCCTAGCATTTTCAAATTCCTTATTTCTTTAAAAACATTTTTAAAATTTCACTTACTTAAAAGGTCTTAAATAGCCTTAAGAATTTTAGAATTCCACTTTCTCTTCCTTTTGCTGAAATTCTTGGATGCTCAAATATAAAAGAGTATCACGAATTCCACTATATCTGAAAATTTTAAAATTCACCATATATAAATTCTTTGAATTTTAGCTAAAGAATATGCCCATAGAGGAGGCGAGCAAGTTGATGTCAGTTGATGTTGACGTTATACATGGGCATCTGTTGGTTTCCTATTTACTTCTTACGACTCCCACAAAGGGCTCTTGAGAAATTTTAAATCAGAGCTGTGGCAGGAAAGAAGGAAAGAACTCGATCTGTTTAGTGTTCGTTATTATGCAGTATCTAACATCTTGATAAAGGTTCATGTGCTTAAACTGAGTAAGGAAATTTCAACTCAGAAAGATGCCTTCATTTACTCAGAAACTTGTCGTTATTGGCTAGGATTATTCTCTTATGTTTTTTTTTCCTTTTTCCGGTCTTATTTTGAAATGAGGGAAAATTGATATTGTCCTTACGTACAAGTTCATGTTGGCCTTTTCTTATCATACCTCTTCAGTCCAATTGACTGAAATCTCCAAAACAAGTCATAACTAAGTGACTAATGGATTAGGATCATAACCGTTGCTATTTGATTAAGATTAGCTGCCACCGATTTGATGTCCCTTGCATATATGCATTTCATAGCCATTTACCTAGAATGGCTTTAAACCGTTCCAGATTTGGTTTAGGACGGATTTAAGCCGTTCTTAATTATGAGTTTTGGTGTAGTGCATGATGCAATTTTCATATATAGAAGAGAAATTTTCATATGCTTGCATACACCTTTTATCGTATTATGGTGAAGGCAATATAATAAAGCCCACTTTATGATCCATCAAAGCTTCCCATACGTACAGGAGCCTTATATTACACCAAATCCAATGAGTTCTCATTGATTCAAATGTACTAGACGAAGGCCCAAATCTTTTTCTTTGATATAAAATCATTAATTAATTGGACTATCAATGTGGGGTGGGTTGGGTTAGAGGCATGGGATTGACCCCAAACTTAATATTTTGGCCTATCCAAGATTGCTTTTTCTATCCCCTCTTATCGTGCAATCACTAAGGCCCTAAGTGGGGCCCATGAAGATAACTCTCACCATAATACGATGAGAGATGTATGCACGAAAACGTACCCTTTATATAAATGCACTCTAAATATATTCTTTTGGTATCACATCTCCAAGTGGACCTATTCTTTTGGTAGAATTTCTGTCAAAAATTTGTGTGGTTACGGTTTGAAAAACATGATGTTACATCTTGTCTCTTAGCATTTTCAAATTTCTTATTTCTTTATAAACATTTTTAAATTTCACTTACTTAAAAGGTCTTAAATAGCCTTAAAATTTTCATAATTTCACTTCTTCTATCTTTAACTAAAATTTTTGGATGCTCAAGTACAAAAGAGCATTCAGGAATTTCTTAAAAATTTTAAAATTCACGATATATAAAATCATTGAATTCTAACAAAATAACATGCTCATAGAAAGTGGGGCAAGTCGGTGTCAGTCGATGTTGACCTTATATATGGGCATCTGTTGGTTTCCTCTTTAATTTTTACGAGTCCCACAAAGGGCTCTTGTGAAATTTTAAATGAGAGCTATGGCAGGAAAGAAGTAAAGAATTCTGTTTAGTGTTCGGTATTATGCAGCATCTAACAGCTTGATAAAGGTTCATGTGCATGAATTGAGCAAGGAAAGTTCAACTCAGAAAGATGCCTTCATTTATTCAGAAACTTGTCGTTTTTTACTAGGATTATTCTGTTATGTTTTTTATCTTTTTCCAGTCTTATTTTGAAATGAGGGAAAATTGATATTGTACTTACCTACAAGTTCATGTTGGCCTTTTCTCATCATACCTCTTTCAGTCCAACTGACCGAATCTCAAAAACAAGTCATAACTGACTAATGTATTAGGATCATAACCGTTGCTATCTGATTGAGATTAGCAGTCACCGATTTGATGTCCCTTGCATATATGCACTTCATAGCCATTTATGATTAGAATCCTTTCAAAGCCCTTTTTTTTGGGCTTTTTGCGACTGGTCCTCAGCATTTTATATTATGGTGTGTAGGTCGCAATCTTTTGTCATAGAAGCAGAGATTTTTTTTTCAAATTTAAACACGTAAAAGGTCTAAAATGCGCTAGTAAAAGATATAACCATGACCTTCCTCCTCTCTTTCTCTTCCAACCAGAAATAGGGTTAATCCAGGTGTTATCTTCTTCCCCTTCGATCTCTACCCTACAACAGAGACAGGATAAGGGCTCGGCCCTCCTTCTTTTTCTTCTTCCCATTCAATCTCTGATCGTAGTCCGTCCTTCCTATTTCTGGTTGTGCAATGAGAAACAAAGACGGAACCCAAGCTTCCACGATCTTCCTTCCTTGGCAACAACTACCGTTGGGTCAGGCTTCTCCGGCGAAGATCTCCAATCAATCCAGCGAAATTAAGAACCCACCTTTCCTCTTTCTTCTCCGATCAACATAAAACCACAATCATTTGATTCTGCAATCAGATCCAAACCCAAGAACCACCTTCAAGATTCCCCGTTATTTTTCAATTCTGGCAAGCAATACAGCAGTGAAACATTTTCCCTTCTTCTCCGATCAACATGAAACTAGAATCCTCTTATTCTCCAATCATATCCAAACCCAAGAACCGCCTTCAAGATCTTCTGTTCTTTTCCAATTTCGGCAAGCAGTACAGCAGTGAAACCAATATGATCTGGCTAGATCAAATCCAATCCTCCACTCCAACAATCTCATCTCTTCTTCTACAAATGGGAAAAACCCAATCTGTGGCCTACCTAGAGATCACAACTTTGATCTCTGATCATTTCTGCAACAAGGTGGATTGTAGAAATCCGGATCACCAGCAATTCGATCAGTCGATCACAAAATACAACTTAGGCTCTACAACCACAACGAATTTCTTTGAGTTTTAAGTGAATTTATATGAGTTTTATTAGCATTTATCTGAGTTTCATTAGAATTTAAATGAGTTTGCAGAGGATTTATTTGAGTTCGCAGAGATTTTTTCTGAATTTATATGAGTTTTGCAAAAAATTTTTTTTTTTTACAGAATGAGTTTGAAGAGAATTTTTCTATGGTTGCAAAGAATTTATATGAGTTTTAAAAATGGTTTTTTTATATGAAATTGCATAAGCAACATAGGTAATGTTTGAAATGCCTTGATGAGTAAGTTTCAAATATATCATTTTTTTTAAAAATAGATATCATAAACAAGCGTTATAGATTTTCAAAGTTTTGAATTACAAAAACAAAGGTAATTGCAAAAGGAGGCAAATCATTCGTAAAAAAAAATATGAGCTGTCACTTTAGGGACCTATACTAGAATATGTCCATACAGTAGGGACTTCATGCTTTAATAGTGTTTTACGTGGATTTCATCCCGCACAACTGTTCAAGGAGGGACTTTTGGATAATTTTCTCTTTTTTTTCTTTTTTTTTATAACCTAATGTATCTCTCACCAGACCAGCATTCAGACATTTAGCTTCCAGCGAAGATTACCCGATTCTAATGAGCAAGGACTATTTCTTGGGGGTACATATATAGCTACACATAATAATACCCTGATAATGCAAGGAGTGAAAGTCGAACTTCAAACCTTATTGAGCAAACTCAAGACTTAAACCAACTGAGCCACCACCTTTCAAGGCCCATAAATAATCATATTAGTTACAGCTTATTTGCATTCATTTAATGATCCAAGGCATAGACAACTCTCAATATCAACTCACACTCATTTTGCAAACTCTTCAAAATCAACTCACCCAAGCAGACCTACACATAAACAGGTAGTCGGGTTTTAGGTTAAACAGTATTTTCACGTGGTTTTTTGAGATAGACTCATAATTTTCATATGAGTTTTAGACATAAATAGGTAGTTGGGTTTTAGGTTAAATAGTATTTTCACGTGGTTTTTTGAGATAGACTCATAATTTTCATATGAGTTTTGAAAGTGGCCTAGGATTTTGTTCTTTGTTTTGGAAGGTTGCTTGCTTCACGTAGGGGCACTAAAGAAACACATTGTTGTACTTAAAAAGTATGTTTAGACTTGGAAGTTAAAAAGTATGTTTAGACTTGGGAGCACAGTTAATTCACTTCACGCGTGTGGATTACTTGAATAATCTGAACATGAGTCACCTTCAAGTGAGTTTTTTTTTTATTAATTGCCATTATACTAAATGAAGCGAAGAAGTTTTTCAATCTAATTTGAATTGTGAGTTTGAATTTAGATTGCAAGTCATTCTTCTTTTATCCATTATCTCTTCTAACTGCCCACTTTTAATCCCATGTAATACCCATTTTATCTCATATAACTAGCTACCTCTATTTTCCGCGCTTTCTTTTTAGTTCCCTAAAAACTCCTTTATGATTACATCTCATATTTCATTTCTGCATATTCTCTTCTTTATTTTTTTTCTACATCCCTTCTCATTTTTCCTTTTCACTCTACCTGCTCTCAATTGCAAAAGTAAGTATGTTTGTGCATTTTTTTTATTATGTCTTCTTTTTAAGAATTTTTTTTGTTGTACATTGTATTTGAGCCGTCATCCGAGTCAATGCTTACTTTTTAATGATTAATATGAGCATTTAATGATTAATATATACTATGCTCAGCATGGGTTCAGTGCTTGTGTCTAATTACAGACAAACAGAAGGTACTGACTTTTGAGGATCTAACAGCGTTGTTAAGTATATTTTTTATTAAAAAAACTGTAATTTTTATCCTGAATTGAGACAATGCCTTCAATGATGAAGTAACCAACAATATCTAAGGGCCCATTTGTTAGCATTGGACTGTAGTTACCGCGTACCAAATGCCTGCAACGTCCAGTCCTCTCAACCCACCAATTCATCTCGAGAGTCTGAGATCCAGATTGATATTATCCAGAACCCAGTAAACAGTTTGGATTCAATCTGACCTGGGCTACTACTCAGCACGCTGAGATCATTCCGAGCCAACCCGTTTAAGGCTGTTTAAACAGATCATTCTAACCCAGGTTGTTGACCCATTTGATAGACCCTAATCATTTCAAAACTTAAACCTTCAGCAGCTCGGAATGGGCGGCCCATTTCCTCGCTCAACGACCTGGGTCAAAACTGAACACGATTCTTGCTACCGTGCGCCAGACACCAGGCCGCTCGCGTGATACACACAATCGGCACGTGCTACACGTGTCGCTTCCACGACCGTCCGATCTCTTCCCCTCCCTCCCAATTCCCATCCGTGCCAAAAATAAACCCAAGCACGAGGCCCGCACACGAGCGAAACCCTAGCATCCCCTTCCACCCCTTCCGAAGCCGCATCCGACGCACCGCCGGACCGCCGCCGGAATCAGCCAAATTCAGCTAAAAAACTCGAATTCCAACCGTCCGATATCGACGGAAGATCACGAACTGGTCGGAAACTCACCGGATCCGGCACTCGCAGGGGCAAAGATCTAGATGTTGAAAGATGAAAGGTGAAAAGTGAGAAGATTTAGAACCTTAGGTCGCAGATCTGGTTCTCGATTTCGATCGAATTCGAGTAAGAAATCTGATCGAGCTTTTCCCTTGCAGAACCAGACCGAAACAGAGCTTTGAAGGCGATTCGATGTTCTTCAAGATGTTGGAATCAATCTAGGGTTAGTTAGGGTTTTAGGAGATGGAGAGGTTGGTGGGAACGAGCGACGATGAGGAGGAGGAGGAGGAGGAGGAGGGAGGAGGAGGAAATGATCGAGGGTTTTATAAGCAGGAAGAGGAGCAGGAGGAGAAGATCGGGCGGAGGAGGAGCAGGCCAAAGGAGGAGAAGGAGAGGACGAAGCTGAGGGAGAGGCATCGGAGGGCGATCACGGCCAGGATCTTGTCCGGGCTTCGGAAGCATGGAAATTACAATCTGCGAGTGAGAGCCGACATCAACAACGTGATTGCAGCGCTCGCTAGGGAGGCCGGATGGGTGGTTCTTCCCGACGGAACCACCGTCCCTTCGCAGCAGGTACTCTCTCTTCTTCTTCTTCTTCTTCTTCTTCTTCGGCTTCTTCTTCATGTTGTTGTTGTTGTGAGTTGAACACTTGAACTTGAACGGGTATTCGAAGTTTGAGAGGAGAGAAGGAAATTTTAACGGAACGGAACGGGAGAGATCGGGGGATGTGTTTCTGGACTTGCGAAGTTGGAAGAAATCTGTAGCTGAGGAAATGCTGCGTTTGTTTCTTATGATGTGTTTGTTTGGAGGACGAGTGTGCTGATCTTTCACTGTACACGTGGCAAAACTGTAAGGTGCTGAAGGGGTTGGATTTGTTGGGTGATTTGATGGTTCACAGTCAGATACAATGGGGAGATCGACCCGGCAACTCAACTTACAACCCAACTCGGTAGCTGAGTTTGGTCTTTTCTCTCTCCCTCTCCTATTAGATTTTTTTTCCTTAAAAATGAAGCGAATCTTTCTTTCATTATTTTGTACCAGGGTGTGGTCATTTAATAAGAAAAATATGAAAAAAGATGCCACTACCTTGGGATTTATTTTGGTTCGGTCTTATTTTGAGGAAAAAAGAAAAAGGAAAAAAGAAAAATCACTAGTCTATGGGCAGAGTTGGGATTTTATTAGAAGGGCAAGCGTTTATAGACTAATGATATTTTATGTGGATGTGCTAAATGAATAAAGAAAGGGACTTGGTATACTCAATCCTTTAAAAAAAAAAAAAAGAAGTTAAAATAACCCAAATGCCCATCCTTTTCTCCCCACTCTCCTCCTCTTCTCTCCCCTGCTTCCCAACTTCCCCCTCCAACAACGGTCGTCGGCTCCTACAAAGGGAGCCAGCCAATCTTCCTCCCTCTCCCTCCCCCTTTTCCTTTCTCTCCCTCCCCTCTCTTTCCCTTTTCCTCCCATTCCCTCTCCCTTTTCCTTCTCTCCCTCTCCCTCCCCTCCCCTCACCTTCGAGCAGGGAGGGGGAGGGGAGGAAGAGAGAGAGAGGGAGAGAAGGAAAAGGGAGAGGCAATGGGAGGAAAAGGGAAAAAGAGGACAGGGAGATAGGCCAACTCCCTTTGTTGGATATGGTGATCATCGTCAAGAGGGGAAGGTGGGGAAAGGGGTAGAAAGGAGAGGAAGGTGAGTGGGGTAACAAGGAGGGGCATTTGGGTCATTTCGTTTATTTAAAAAAAAGGGGGTTAAATGTATTGAGTCCCTTTCTGTGTTCATTTAGCACATCCTTGAGTACTGCTAAATGAACTCAAAAACCATCTTAATACACAAATCTCTTATTTTTTTTAAAAGGTAAAATTACCTAAACGCCACCTTTCTCTCCCCCACACAACTTCCTCTCCTCATTCATTCCCTTCCCCACAGAGAATCCCAGCAACAATCAGCCACTCTGATGAAGGGAGCCGCTCGATCTCCTTTCCCTCCCTCTTCCTCCCCTCCCATATATGCTCCATCTCTCTCTCTCTCCCACCCCTCCCTCCTTTTCTCTCTCTCCTTCCCTTCCAGTAGTGTCACTAAGATCGGGCAGCAACAGGGCTTCTGTTGTCGCCTAATCTCTCGTCGCCAGCAACGCAGGCGGCCCCCCTAGCAGGATCGGGCGGCAGCAAGCCCCCTGTTGTCACCCGATCCCCAATGATGCCACTAGGAGGGAGAAGGAGAGGGAGGGAGGGGGTGGGGGAGAGAGATAGAGCAAAAGGGGAATGAGAGGGAGAGAGGGAGGGAAGGGAGATTGGGTTGCTCCCTTTGCCGCAGCCGCCGATCATTGCCTGGAGTCTTAGTGGGGACAGAGAGGAGAAAGGAGAGGAAGGTGTATAGGAGAGAAATAAGAGGCATTTAGATAATTTCACATTTTTTGGAAAAAATGGGGTGAGTGTACTGAGATAGTTTTTGAGTTCATTTAGTAGCACTATATTTTATTTGTATTAGTTTATTGCTAATCATCTAAAAAGTGTTTTTTTTATAGATTGTTTCAATAATATCTAAAGAAGATGCTAAACTTTAAAATACCTCAAAATTTTTTATGATATAATTTCTTAAGACTTTGTAAGTGCAATTAAAATACAAAAATACTAGAGCTCATTGCAATGAATCCAACTACTTAAATTAATTTTTCCCCCCTTGTTTTTAACATTGAGAATTGTGTCTTACTCCAATCAAAGTAGAGATTTGTTGGAATAATCACATGTAAATCAATAATTAATTAATGAATACCCATTTATTGGTTAGTTCTGATCATTTGATAGGCCACAATTATTAACCTAGGTTGGTATCAATTGAAGAGTGGAAGGCAGTTCTCAGTGTCAAGATATAGATCGAGAACAATGGGGCAAAGTCACCCTATAGGCTTGGCCTTTACAAAGTTTTGAATTATTGTTGCCTATGGTTCAAAACAGTGGCTGTATTATTGGTCGTTGTGGTTGAGGCCGCTATACTATTTTAAAAATGGCAGCCCCTACAATCTAAAACCAAGTAGAATCTAAGAATTTTATTTTTAAATCTTATTTTTTTATTTCTTCTCCTCAATATCTTTTTTTAAAGTTGCATATAACCTTATATCGTTTCAAATCTCTAAAAAAAATATAATATTGGCTATCATACAATATTCAAACTTATTTTACCACTTAACAAATTACACTGATACAATACTGCGTATCGTCACAACTGCTATGTATCAATCGTTGCAACTACTATGTATCAATCATTACATAGTGTTTTTGCCACTGACCATTAAGCTTCCTGCAACCACTATTTGAATCCTTGTTTTAGCCTGCTAAAAGAAGGGCGGCTTGGCCCAATGGTAAAGACTTACCGGTAGTGTCCTAGAAGACGCGGATTCAAATTACGGAAACAGCCTCTTCAAATAAAGGTAAGGTTACGTACATCTTGCCCTCCCTAGATTGCACTGTGCAAGAGCCTCGTACACTAAAGCGCTCTTTTAGCATGCTAAAATCCTACATTAACCTCAAATCCTACCAGGGACCTAAAGTCCACCAAGTATCAAGATTGGGTTGAATGATGGTCAGCACTCATCAGGCTCGACTGCCCCACCCGATATGCAATTCTAATGATTATCAATTTTCTGATATCAGATCCAAGTCCACAGTCTAGTGTAACGGTCCGGTTACCTTTGCACAGATGCTTTTGCCGGATGGCAGCAGCATCAGCGCATCACTAGTTGGCGCATGCTGTTACTCGTTAGTGATGTCTACAGTCCACCACGGGTTGCTGTGACTTCCCGGGTCTTTTGAAGATCACCTCTCTCTCTCTCTCTCTCTCTCTCTCTCTCTCTCTCTCTCGGGACTTAGAGCTACTTTTTGGAGCTTTACGCTTCCTGCCCATGCATCTTTCCTGTGATTTCTATTATTAAATCTCACGGGTTCACGATCCAACGCTCTCTCTCTCTCTCTCAATTGAATCTGTGACCTGCAATTGCCACCCATCTGAGCCAGCCAACCCCCAAATGGGTCTTCTCACTGCTCCCATTTTCCAGACCGCAAGGACTGCCGTGGCAGCCCCACCACTGCTGCCCGGCCAGACGCCGCCGGCACCTCTGAGGGGTGGAGGAGTCTCTTCTGGTTTGCGAAGCTCGGTAGATTACCACCCGTGCCGTCGGAAGGGTGTCTTCACGCCGACGCCGGTGCCGTCTTCTCAGCCTCGAACTATTGCCATGGTTGGAGACGGAGGAGAGCTGGCTGAGAATTCCCCTCTTATCGGTAGCAGTATGGTTGCTGTCAATGATAATCAGGTAATTGGGATTGAGACACTCCTTTGCATCAATTGCAAAATTTTATTTTGAGAATGATTGTGTACCCATTTTGAAATCTGCATTGTGGGCCCCACTTCGCATCAAATTGGACCAGTGGAAGAATAATATTCGCCAAAATTTTAAGTGATAAGGGTAGTAGTATTCACTGTTGAGTTGAGATGATCCTGTTCACTTCCCGCGCCGCCCAATTTTAAGTTGGGACCCACCATATAGATCACCTGGCTGTAATCATGTAGCCCCATCATGTGGTGAGCCAGATATATACATGTTGAATGGTCCTATTCAATGGCGACGTGTGGGCTCACTCGATAGCCCCATATTCATGTAAACAATGGATTCTCCTAGTTGATGGCGTGGGAAAAACCTGTTGAGGAGGCCTGCTTATGTTTTAACCCAGGTGATCTATTTGGCAAATGTTACTTTTTTTTTTACATAGTTGAGTTTGGATCATGTGTATCACATACTATCCTGGTTGTCTTGAAGGCATATTAAGAGTGTGATATATGTAACTGTATATTGTTGCTTACATCAATTACCCTGTTTATGTTCTAACCTTCATTTGCTAATTGAAATCTTGCATTCATATGGTAATTTCTATTGCTGAATGATGGGTTCAGTTTGAAGCACAGGTTCACAATATGATCATTCCGTAGCGGTCTTTTTGAATTTTATTGAGTGATGTGTCTTTTCTTTAGTTGTGGCTGTTGATCCTGAAAAGTTATAGAGTTCTGGATAAGAGCACTTATGAGAAATCTCTTTGATAATATTGTTGGTTTCCATTTTACACCATACAACTTTGGCAGGAGGATGTACTCAGTCTATTGGGCTCTACAATGATATCGTACTGTTGAAGAACACCTCAGTCAGATTAACCCAGATATCATGTTTACTTGCTTTATATCAACTGCTGACACTTCTGTTGTCCGTTATCTATTTGAAGCATGTTTTGGAATTTCGTCTAACACTCAGTTGACTTGGTATTGGTTAATACTGGGTAAGGCTAGGACAGAGATCCCGAAAAAGCTCTGATGTTATTATGTTGGCACCAACTCGACCATACTGACATTATGGTTTATAATTTCTTGTTTTAATGTTATTATGAGCTTTAAGGTTTTTAATTTCTTATGTTAATGTTACTATAAGCATTAAGTTATTAGTAGTTATCATACATTAGTATCCAGCTTTTGGTGTTTCCCATTTTTATGGATGTATTTTGTATTTTTGGATCCTCAATCCAATTACACTCAAACTTGACATTTGCTCATGCCAAATGACTTACTATAATGGTAACTGCCAAAAAAGGAGAGATTTTCACAATAAGATCCTTTCACGAATCCTACACAGGGTTGAGATATGGGTGCCATTTGATGCATATGCATTGGTTCAGCCCATGTGCATGTTTCTCTCTTGGACTACCTGTATGGCTGTATCCGTTGTGCTTTTAAACCCGATTCAGCATTTCACTTATACCCAGATGACTCTCAAGTTACTTTCTTCTCTGCTTGTCTAGGTAATGAATGCAAGTCCAAAGATGCAAGAGCGTGATTTTGCAGGCACCCCTTACGTTCCAGTATATGTCATGCTACCTGTGAGTTATACTATTTTGTCTTGATTCCTTATTAATATTTCTGTAAATTGTTTGTGACATTATCGTTATTGAAGAAAATGCTTTATTTCTTATACCTGTTGGTTCCTTTCAATTTGCTGATATTCCTTCATTTTTGTATCATGAATGAGATGACAGCTGGGCATTATTAATACTAAATGTGAGCTGGTTGATCCTGATGGCCTACAAAAACAGCTAAGAATTTTGAAATCAGTTAACGTTGATGGTGTCATGGTTGATTGCTGGTGGGGAATAGTAGAGGCACATGCCCCTCAGGAGTACAATTGGGGTGGTTATAAGCAGCTCTTCCAAATTGTACGGGAACTCAAGCTAAAGTTGCAGGTGAGACATGCAATGTATATTCAGTTTTCTTATCTGCAATATGTGTTGGGAATTTATGATTAGACTCTATAACCCAGTTTACCAACTTCTAGCCTATCATTGATTTATGTTAGAAAGGTAAATTTTACCACACAAATGGATGTCCTGTGAGAATTGGATAAGGGTGGTGCAGAACAAGAAAGAATATCTTGTCATGTGATCGGCTTCTTTGATATTGGTATCCATCTTCTGGATTTCCTTCATCATATAGCTCATTCATTACTATTTGTATTAAAAGACCAATCGATAGTTTCCATCTCCACTATGAATAATAAACCATTTCTCTGTACCTCTTATGTTCCTTCATTATCGGTGATAAACCGACATCAAGATTTCTACAGTAGACTAGTGCTCACTACATGGCAAGTGGCAACCTCTATTCTAACCATAGTTTCCAGACCAGAAAAAATGTGGGAAATGGATTCCAAATTTAGAAACATGGGCAAAATTTTGGGGCAAGTATGGTTCTGTGACACAGTTTGACACTTGGCTTTGCATCCATGTGAATTGCTCAAACTGGGTGTCTTGATAGGTCAGATTAAACACTTGTGAGAGGGTTAAGAGGTAATAGTTTGTGCGAGACTTCGGATGACAACATCTATCCGTTTTTGGTAAAAGATGATATTTCTCTTGTCGAATCATGGCAACGAAAAAAGAATAAATTTGCAGAGATATTTTACTAAATTCTAGCAATTCTTTTTCATTTAGATTCAACTTTTATGTTTTAACTAAAACAACCTAGTAGTATACTAGCTTTGAAAGTATTATTGTGAATGCTTTAGCTATTTATATTCAAAGTTTAACCTAAACGGCCAATTACATTGCTTTTATGTCTCAGCAATGTGCATGTGCATTGGGATGCTAAGGCCATTTTATTATGTCCCATTGATTACAAAACTCCTCTTCATTTCATGTTATTTCTTCCAAACAATTGTTTATAATCCTCATTGGTTAGCTAAGGTCCTTTGGATTCTTACATTGCTATCCCTTATCTTTAGCCCTTGTATCAAATGTTTGACAAGCGTGTTTCTTTCCCTTTCAACTCTCTCAAATCCCATGTCTCGTTATATGTATCACGTTTTTAAAATCAGAATTCCTTGAAACTATCTAACATCCAAGGAAAATTAATTCCATCTTGTCAGTGAATAACTTTCTTCAAGTAGCTACTTGTTTGTTTTTCATCTGTCTTTGGTGTTTTTCCCTTGGCTTTGCTTTCTATGGCTCTGCTTCTTTGTTTTCTCTCTACATATTTTTTGTTAATTGTCATTGTCATTTCATATTCATCTAACCAAATTTTCTATGTCCCATGGATCTGGCCCCTTTCTTCAAGTAACTAATTGCACCTTCATGTTTATTTTTAACTGTCTGTTGTGTTTTCCCATTGGCTTTGCTTTCTATGGATCTGCTCCCTTGTTTATATCATTTTTTTGTTAATTGTTAATGTCATTTCAAATTCATCCAACCAACTTTTCTGGGTCCCAAGGATCTGGCCCCTATGATGGGTATATTTGTTTTGTTTTGTTGACTACCTATTTTTTCTTACTTCTTTTCCACACTATGGCTTGCTTTCTTAGTTTCAGCTCCTTTGATTCTCAGTTAGTTTTGTGAGCTAGTTGACGCAGATGTTAATATGTGATATCCAGGAAGAATCCATGAGAGGCCCACAATTCAAATTCCAAACAATGTAACCCGCATATATTTGCACAAAACCTAAAGGTCTTTTTGAATTTGCATGACTCGGTCTTCGTCAGGTCAAAAAAATTTTTCCAATTTAATTTTATTTTTTACGAGACACAGGGTCTTAGAATAGAAGTCCTTTTTATTTGTTAGTGTTGACATTTTACCAAGATTAGCAAGGTTTTATTCCAAGAGGAGATGTCCATTTGGAGGGCCGATCCTACATTATTCCATTGCACAAATATGTAGCTTCTCTCTCTGGATCCACAAATCTGCCACTAGGAATCCCTGGGTCCATGATTTTTTGTAAAAGCATGCTATGTGTTTGTGCAAGTGGCTGTCTATTGTTTATGACTGAGATCATCTTCAATTTGAACATGAAGACACTTGATACCATCTGATCAGTGGACAATGGACATGTTAAATGGATGTTCCTGATTATTTCTCCCAAACTAGTGAAGAAATTTTTTCCACTCAGGACCTTCAATTTGGACACTCAGATTTGTGCTTTCGTTTCACATTTTTTGGCACTTCTTCATATTATGTCTTGAAGGCCTCTAGGCTATTTTGCAGACAAATCCAAACCATTCAGATCATTGTGTTCACTATAAATGAGAGATGCTATCCAATCAGAATGAAAATGTATATGATTTTATCTGGGAATCTGTTTCTAGGACTTTGACCATTTACCATTTCTGATTTCACCTTATAATCAAATATCTCCACTTCCTGTAAATTAAGGATATCCCTCTGCTTGGTGTCATTTCCAATTATGCCAAATCCCAAGTGTGCAAATGTTTAGAGAATTTTATTATATTTATTTATATATTACTCTCCCTGGACTGTTTAAAGGGTGGGCTTCATGGGGCATGGTAGATTTATGCCAAATCCCAAGAGGCATATGTTGGACAATTTGCACCTCCCTCTGAATATGGGCCTCGTAGATTTTTTTCCCTGTTGTTATTAATTCTCGGAGTTTCCATTCAGGTTATATAGTGTCGTCATGATGCTGGTAATATTACATATATAGCTAAGTACAATTCCTTAAATAGCATATGGTTGTGACTTGACTTCAGAAGATAACTTGAGTTTCAACTCTCTTGGCAACTTGGCCAGGTCATGAGTTAATTAGAAGATCAATCATAAATTCATAATACTGAATACATTATCATCAATTGCCGGAAATGTTTTTATTTTTTGTTTTGGAAGTCTGGGTTGGTTGATAGCACACAATTTGCATATGAATAAGAAGTTTGCCCACTCTTTGGATAATTGTTCTCATAACATTGTGCAAAAAAATTGAAGATCTGACTATTGGATTCTGGAATCTGCAATTGCAATAGGTGGTTATGTCATTTCATGAATGTGGAGGCAATGTTAATGATGATGTATGTATTCCCCTCCCTCATTGGGTGAGAGAAATTGGTCAAAGCAATCCAGACATATATTTTACAGACAGGGAAGGGAGACGGAACCCTGAATGTCTTACATGGGGAATTGATAAGGAAAGGGTATTAAGGGGTCGAACAGCAGTTGAGGTACTGGTGTACGTCATCTCCATCTATGCTTGTTTTTGTTCTTCATTTCTTATTACCATAGCCATTTACTATTGCACTTGTCCTTTTTTTTAATCATTTCTCAATAGTGTCTTGGAATTATATATTTTGTTAAGATTGTTATACCTTATGGCTGCTGCAACTTTTCAGATTTTTTTCTCTTGCTCTTCTCTGACAAACATTACCAAGTTATCAGTGTTGTTTTCTTTTGTGAAATGATTGAATTCAGACTTCAGAGGATTGCATCCTGAAACTAAATTTATTGCGTGATGAATACGGTTGGTAATTACGCTGGATCATTATCTCTGAAGCCTTTACCACTCTATCCCATTATGGTCATTTGTTTGCATTCATTTGCATATTTAAACGTTGCACATGCATAACATGTACACATCGTCACATTTTTTGCGTTTATTTATGCATCGCATGTGTAAATGAGGTCTGAACAGATGTTAAGAAGGTGCTAATACAAGGGACACTTGGGACAGTTTGCAGTACCAAATCCCTTCACCTGCTTTTGTTTTTGGCAAGGCTTGTGGGCCTTTAAAAAAAATTTAATCCGAGCTGTTTAGGTTTTTTTTTTTACCCATTAAACTCCAGAATGTTTAGTTTCATGTCTTAAACTTTCATAGATTTTGACATATATGAACATTTGACATAGGTATTCCTAACCGTTCAACATTTACTCATGTCAAAATGATGATTCCAAACAAATATGGTATTGTGTTTCACATGTTTAAATTTTACATATTTAAATCCCATCTTCATATTTCATGTGTAAAAGACAAACAACCCTAAGGGTAACTCCTAATGGATTAGGAGGGTTAATAATTATGATCCCTTGCCATTTGTTTTGGTCTTTTACGTCTGGAACATTAATGTCCAAAATGCTAAAATATTTGGTGAAGTTAGAAAAATGAAACACCCGTCAAATAGAAGTCAACAATTATGCTGCTTTGGACTTTCATATATTTCAAAATGAAATATGCATGTAACAATTATTACTTAAGCAGTTCAAACTCAAGCATTCATTATAAGTAGGAAAAAGATAAGAATCCGATCCAGGATATTTTTCTATAATTTGAAGGCTTACTTTGACTAAATAAGGAGCCAAAGTAATAAAAATAATAAGAATTCATTATGATTATTCTTTTATTTTAATGATTTCCATGTAGGTTTACTTTGACTATATGAGGAGTTTTCGGGTAGAGTTTGATGAGTTTTTTGAGGATGGTATTATTTCTGAGATTGAAGTCGGATTAGGTCCCTGTGGAGAGCTAAGATATCCATCCTATCCTGAGAAGCATGGTTGGAGATATCCTGGAATAGGGGAATTCCAGGTACTGTTGAGTTGTTTTGTATCTGACACAACTAGTCATGGCATTGTTCACAAGATAACTCATTTCTGCCTAATTTTTAGCTTATAGGTTATTATACTAGTATCTTTAGCACCAACCAAACAATTATTTTTTTCTGAATTATTGTGTGTTTTACATCTATGAAACATTTTTTTTTCAGTGTTATGATAAGTATTTGATGAAGAGTTTGACAAAGGCAGCTGAAGCAAGGGGACACTCTTCTTGGGCTAGAAGACCAGATAATGCTGGCACTTACAATTCCCAGCCGCATGAAACTGGATTCTTCTGTGATGGAGGTGATTATGACAGCTACTATGGCAGATTCTTCCTCAATTGGTATTCTCAAGTGTTGGTTGATCATGGTAACCGTGTACTATCTCTAGCCAAGTTGGCTTTTGAAGGCACTTGCATTGCTGTGAAGGTATCTGCACATGTTATGGAAGTGTTTGTTGACATTTATTGCTTACTGCATATATTCTATCCAACCAAAGTGATTCTCTCAGTTGCTCATATAATGAACTAATGATTCATTCATTATAATTTATTACAAGAGATCAGTCATGAAAACTCGGCTAAACGTACAACCTCTTTTTCTTTTTCAAGGTGAGAGCTAAACTGTAAAACCTAGATGGATATTTGTGGTATTGACAGCTATGGGCAGAGCCTTTGGCTAGGGAAACATATAGGGCATGGCACCTTGAAATGTCTGTTCAAATATGTTGGGTTTCTAATTTTGAAATGTGGAAGCATAAAGCATAAATTTCCCAAACACATCATCATCATCTTAGCCTTATCCCATAGATCAGAGATCGACTTAATGTTCTCTACTCAAGAGACAACCTAAGATAGTGTTTTATGTGCATGCCAATGTTGTACTAGGTGATCTCTTTGATTGTGCTAGTCATGAGCTAGTCATAAACTCATAATTGTTAATAGCCAAAAACACCAAAAGCTTGAGTTGTTAATGAATGGTAGAATAATGTATATCAACGGGTCTTGGCAGCTTCCCTCACATGTGGCGCTCTACACGTGAACAAAAACTTGCCAAACAACCATACGTGGACAAAAAAACTTCCCCAGGGATTCAAACGCATGATCCTTGGCTTTGATACCATCTTAATAACCAGAGACACCAAAAGCTCGAGCCATTAGTGAGCGATAGAACAATGCATATCAAAGGGTCATAGATCAAAACTATGTAGCGGCTACTACATCGGGTGTAGCGGCCTATGTTGAAGTTAGCGCCGCTATTTCTGCTATGGCTGCTACGGGGCTACTCGACTGCTACGGGGCCGCTATAGACCGCTACGGAGTGTGTTTGACAGCTATTTCTCAAAATTTTTTAAAATGCATAGTAACACTTATTTATTTACTTCTTTTACATAGTAGGACTTATTTCTTTACTTATTTTCTCAAAAAAAAAAAAAACATTTTGATGACATTTCTTTACTCATCATCATCATCGTCATCAAAGCCTTATCCCAACCATGTTGGGGTCAGCTACATTTCTTCACTACGTAGTTTTTTTTTTATAAGCCTTTCATTTGTTTCTAAACAATATCAATACGTGAGAGAAAAAAAAGATCATTACTATATTTTCTATTAATACAATGATACAAGGCCTCATGCAATGAGGGGACCGCTACGGCCCCTTCTCTTAGTTACTTTTGTAAGAAAAATACATATTCTATCATTTTTCAATATTATAGATTTTTTTTTATATTTTTTCTGATTTTTTAATGATTTTTTTAAATCGCACCACTACGTTGTGCCGCTGCTACTACATAGTGTTTCAGCAGTGGACCGTTATGCCTGCCGCTACCTCTATTTTCATCCTTGGTCCTCACAATAATTATCATCATTGTGGTCTAATCCCAATTAGTTAAGAGTCGCACTTGCAAGTTCTACTTTTCCATTTAATTTTATTAGAGGCCATGTTCTCATTAGTTCCAAAGTTTAGCATCTATTTCCCCATAGTAATGGAGAGGGGGCTAAGTGGTACTTGTATATAGAAGTAGATTGAAAATCGGTTCTTTGCTTGTTTTATGGTTGTTTGTCTGATGCTAAACCTCCTTCTTCCTGGCTTAGAACTTGTACATGCTGAGACAAGATATATAGAAGAGGAATTCTCTATGGTGGGACAATTGAATGGGGCAACAACAGAAAACATATGGTGGATTGACTATGCTCTCATGATGTTTTCTTGGAGCAAGGGACCTTGGAAAAGGGAGCATTGAAGGAGTGGCTATTCCTTAAGTAGTTTGATTAATGGATTAACTTTGTTGAGAGGGACTATCAAAAATGGGCTGAGGGACCATGCATGTGTCACTGATACAGGATATGTATAGTTTATATTGAAAAATGTATTGCTATATCAATTTTGTTAGTAACTGCATTAGAGATGCAGAATGGGTTCATGTACAGAATGGCACTAAAATTCTGTCAACAGCAACTACTGCTATTACTGATAAAAAAAAAAGAAAAAGAGAAGTAATTAATGCTATGTGAAAACAAAAGAGGTGTTTTTTTTTCCCATAGAAGTTTCATTGCACATAACACTCTGCCTTCTTTTCAGAAATTTAACCTCGTAACATATGTACTAGAGTCTAGAAGAGAATTATTGGTATTTTTTCATCTTGAAGTTAATTTCAATTCAGGCTGTGTCATATTAATAAGGAGCTCATTTATCCTGCTTTTAACCTGTATGTAGCTTGACCATACATTATATGATCAATCAGTATTGTGTTTCGATTGCTTGTTTACTTAAAAAAGAATACTTAATCATGCTGATCCTGTACTGCACTCCTCCATTGATCAAATTATTAAACAGGTTTCTGGCATTCACTGGTGGTACAAGACTGCTAGCCATGCTGCTGAACTGGCTGCTGGATTTTATAATCCTTGCAACCGTGATGGCTATGCATCTATAGCAGCAATGTTGAAGAAGCACGAGGCTGCTCTAAATTTCACATGTGTTGAGTTACGCACTTTGGACCAGCACGAGGGCTTCCCAGAGGCATTGGCAGATCCCGAGGGGTTGGTTTGGCAGGTATTTTTATTAAAATAGTGGCTTCATGTAGCTTCCTTGTGATAATCCTAGATAATATGAAAGCAATACTATAAACAGGAGTTTCAACCAATTATAGCAGTCACAACAAGTTGACCCTTTGTCCTTTGGCCTAATGATGAATGGCCTCAAATAGAGCCCCGAGGTAAGGGGTTCAAACTTTGTGCTTATTTTTCATGACTAAATCAGTAATAAATCTGGGTAATAAATAAATACCCAATAGTGAACTTGGCTGTCAAATTAATGAGAATTAATAAATGATTGAGCATGCGTGGTGGGCCAAAATATTGAAGCATATACTGTAAACCATGAGGGGGTGGTGACTCTCATAATCATTAGGACATCTGCGTTGCTAGTTGTATAGCTAGTTGCTGTTGTATATTGCAATGACAAAGCTTAAGCTCTAATGTCTTCAAATGATATCAACAACCAACTGGTCCCATTCTGACCATCAGTATAAAATTATAATTGTTTGAATAGAAAAATGCGGTATTAGTAAATAGTACTACTGTAATAGGCAACTGTAAAGAAAGATTTTTCTGGTACGAATGTATTAGATATCTAATACATTAGTACCAGAATTACAGGAATGATAAAATGAAATCCTCCCCTTTAAGGCTAGATGAAGTTCAACATTGATGAAGTAGCTCAAGGAAAACCTGGACCCACTGGGATTGGACTTGTTTCTAGGGACAGCTCGGGAGCCACAGTACTAACTTTTTTACTGGCCGAATTGGTGTGACAGAATCTAACGAAGCTGAGCTTTTTGCCAGTTAAGAAATGTAGAAGTTTGCGTGAGAAAGGAAACTGAAAAATGAATTGATAGAAGGAGATTCAGGAATGCGAAGAAGTGGGTTCAGAAGAAGGAACTAGAGCCGTGATCATGGTCAGAAGGTGCTTATCGTCAAGTCATCTTACCTTTCAGTAAAAACAAAGAAACATAAAATAAAATAAAATATCGAAGGGAAGGGAGGAGAGCCATGGAAGTCAGTGTTCATTTCAAGAGACATGGGGGATCTTTGGTTGGTGTTGTCAATGACTCTTTTGCATGTCTATGGAGACTCATGTCCGAACTGAGACCATCTTGAACCAGTCACCAACTTTGTGAATGGATGAAGTTGATTTGATCGGGGTCCACCCACAGGGTCCCAAAACTGTTAGTCATCCCCATGAACAAGATACAGTTTTAAAATCTCCTATCAAAGCAATCCAACCAAAATAAAGGAAATCTCATTAAAACCAGATATGTCCATTTAAAATAACAAACCATGCAACAGGCCTAAATGAAGCCAAGCCCAGGTGAGATGTTTGCATAGTTTTCACAATTGAGATGAAGCCATTTTTCTTTTTCTTTTTTTCTTTTTTTTTTCTTTGATTGCCAACAATGAAAGTATATTCAGGGAAGAAGAGCTTACAAAGAAGCCCCAGCCAACATAGCAAAAGGGCACTATGGTATAGAGGCATTATACCACAAAAACATCTTACATAGTGAAAGCTACAAAATTAGAAAATGTATCAACCCCTTGCTTCGCTAGAGAGTCAGCAAAACCATTTGTTGTCTGCCCAACATGAAGAAAACTCACTTCAATTGAAGAAAACTCACTTGAATTGAAGGCATTCTTCTTATGAAAGTTCAAAATTGGCTATTGGCCTGTGGGAACAATAACTGCTCTTTTGTTTTCCTATCTGCATCTCTGAACAACGATAGCTTTTTTAGTTTTTGGTTACTTTATGAAATCGTGATTCATGTTTAGCTGAAACTCAATGGGGAGGCAAAGACTGCAAAGTGTCTGATGCCATCAACAACAGGAATATTTTTTATATTTCTATCTGTTTTCAGGTGTTGAATGCTGCATGGGATGTTAGTATACCCGTGGCCAGTGAGAATGCTCTTCCGTGTCATGATAGAGATGGATATAACAAGATACTGGAGAATGCCAAGCCCATGAACGATCCAGATGGAAGACACTTGTCTGCATTCACCTACCTCCGTCTTAGCCCAACTCTTATGGAGAGACACAACTTCTCAGAGTTTGAACGCTTTGTCAAGAGAATGCATGGTAAACAACTGGACATGCTATGTTCTTTGGTTATTTATTTCAAGGACTCTTTTAGGAAATTTGTTAGTTCTAATTGGTTTTCAAAAGCCAATGAAAAAGCTCCCTGGATGTCCCAAATATTAAAACGAGAAAAGATTTTTAATCACTAACTGGAGTTTGAGTTATAATATATTTTCGATATTACTACTGCTTTCAGGGACTTCTCTACTCACTTTGTTCTTCCTTAAAGGGATTTACAGATTTGTATTAAATATATTTCGGTCTGACTCCTTTCTGTAACCATCTGCAGGGGAAGCTGTTCTTGATCTTCAAGTGTAGATGAAGATGACAGAAGAGAGGAGGAGGGTTTGGTCGGGGAGATCTGTGTTCCTATGAATGATATATTTACAGTAAATTCATTGTTAAAACAAGCATAATGCTCCCCCCTCCCCTCCACAACACAACACACACCCCCCCACCCCCCCACCCACACTGTACAAAAAGAAATTTCCACAATGAATGGCATTGATAACCCACAGCTCAGTTGTTCTTTGTGCTTTCACGAAAGGGAAACATATATTTTCGTCAATTGGATGCTCCGTAGAACTTCACCAATTCACATAAGGGTAGAAAATAAAAAAAAAAAAAATTAAAGTGCAGTTATGAGTTTGCTCAAATCTGGTCAATTTCAAAAACCCAACTGCTCCATCTCAAATGAGTGACCACCTATGATTTAGATTGATATCAATGCCCACAATAGCAAATCTTTTTTTGAATTATAAAGACTGTTAACTTGTGGAGTTTGCAAGCATTGTTCAGGCTAAAATTATCATTTGATACTGTATGTCTCAGAAGATTCCTATTTCTCTTACCTCAAAAGTACAATATGTTTAATGCATTTTATCTACAATATTTCTTTAAATCGTTTAGAATTCTGTCTGGTTGAACATCATCTGAAGTTAATTTTTCCACATTCTAGTTTTGTCACTGAGTAATTCATGCTTTGACCCAAGCTTTCTCTAGACTTTGCTTTATCCAGCTTAAAGCCTTTCCTTTGTTTCTCCAGCTAGTTGGGAATTTCGCCATTAGCTTTGTCTGCATCCATTTATGCTCCAACATCATAACTCGATGAGAAAATTTAGTGGTCCTTCCAGTCAACATGGTAAAATTATAATAAAGAGAGACCTGAAACAACTAATGTGGCCTCTTTCTAAGGCATTCAGGAAATTTTTACAAAGAAACAGAACTTAAAGAGAGAGACTCAATTTAAAAAGAGAAGGCAGGATAGTGGAGACCAAAGCAACACAAACTGAATTTAGTCTGTATTTTCAAGTAAGATACATGGCCGGTCCGTGCAGCCCATTGGCCTGTAAGGTAAAAGAGAATGCTTTGTGATTAGTGGTCCACAAAGTCTCTTCAGTATTGAATTTTGCTAGATGCCCGGTTTATGCCATGAAATGAAGTGGTTGAAAACCATTCAACACAGTTACCTGAATTGAACATCTAACAGCCATGACCTCTGTATATGTAGCTTAGCCTGTCGCTGTATGTTTTATTGAGAATGCCATAGAAACTCCACTGTAGCACCATGCCAATCATGGGAAGGTGAGGGATGGAAAAAATTTTAGGAGACCTAGGGTTCTGAAGCTATCAATCCATTGGCTAATTCTAACCTCTTAATCTATGGCCCTCAAAGTTTAATGATTTTAGAATGCGCCATAACCATTTTTCAGACTGCAATCAGATGTTAACAGTTGCATTTGTCAATTTGGGCTCGTGGCAGTTTCCAAGGGTAGTGCGTGTAAGGTGGGTTAACTTGAACATAAATGGGCCAGATGATCCAAAAAATAAAGTAGACAGTATTAGGATATAAGAGCCCTCTCATCTGATTATTTTTCGTCATGTTAACGGGGACCAGGTTGCAGAACCTCTATACATGCATTACATGCATGAATCTGAACTAAGGGCGCAAACAGGAATCTGCCCCAAGTAGGTGTCTGGACTCTCCTAACCAAAGACCCGCTACTCATTAACGTATAAAACCTATGTGAAACTCGTTAACGCTTTTTTTGTGGTTCACATCTAGACATGTGAACCACAGAAAGCACTAGGAGTAACTGGGAGAGTAAGTATAACATTGCTCGAAGGCGTTTTATTAGAATCTATCTTTTGTGAGTAAAAAGGGGGAACTATTTGATCATATAGGCACTGTTCTGAAGCCATCAAACTGTCCCACTATTAGTTAATCTAAAGTTGATGAATGAATGTTCATAAAAATATAAAAAACGATGAATGTCAATTCCAAATGTACAACAAAACTTGGATAAATGTCAAATTACAAAAATATCAATTCATAGTCTGGGAAATATGAGGGTTTTGGATTGATCATAATAGAAGGCGTAAAAACGTTCCATTATGATGACCTCGTGGCCATTCTTCAAAGATGAGCCAGTTGCAAGGAGGCTTCTCAAATCCTTTTTTTGTTCTTCCAGATCCATGACCCCAAGCCCAGACCCAAATCTGTAGAGGGTCAAATAATGGATCAAAGTTTTCAAAGTAAAGTTTGGAAAATTGGATTTTCATGAGAATGTACTTCTTTTCAGAATTAAAAATTTGCAAGATAAATTCTGGGTGAGTTTATTTTCATGCAATACATTTCTTGTTCCCCACTTTTCCCCTCATGAATCATGCCAAATGCTTATCTAATAAGCATAAAAACAAGTAAGCTTTAATGATCAGGAAAATTAGTTTAGGTGGTATAACTTTCCATACAAACCTATAAGGACTCATTAGTGCCATGATGAAACTGTGTACCATTGCATTATTCGTGTTTTTGTGTGGTGCTGCAACAAGCGATTCTTGCCTAGCAAAACAGCTTTTGCAACGCTTAAAAAAAAAGCAAAGAAAATCAAAGACTTTCTCCATGTCGTCAAAGCGAGTCAAAGAATCCTCAATGGTGCACTTACGTATCCTAAGTATATGAATTATACAGTCTACTATCATCAAGTCCGGATCCTCTCATTAAAAGGCCCGCGATGTGGCTGGACCGATAAGGAATTTCCTCATATAATCTCAATTCACTATCATCACGCCTGTCTCAAGGGAACCTCAAGTGACTGCTGGGTCCTCAAAATCATCATCTTTCATCTCTCATCTCTACCCCTATTTTGCTGTAAATAACGGCAGCTGGGTCTATATGGGATTGCAAAATTAAGATTTCATATTTTCATTCGCCCCTTCTTCGTTGTTCACCTCCTCTTTACCCTTTATGTCCATATTAAATCCAATATGAAAGGATTCCTTTCTAAAGAACACCACCACATTGTAAAGAGCCTCAAGTATGAGAAAATTACCACCCTACAAACTTGTGCAATAAATGTAGAACTTTCTGGGGGTTGTTTGCCAACTGCTCACGTGAAAGGAAGATGAGATTTACAATGTAAATGCTACATATACAATTTTATATACCAAATGCTATACACGTGAATGACATTAACTTGTTTATCAAAATCAACATTTTCACATCAGTAACTAAATAAGCACATCAAATTGTTTTAGTTACATTTCAATTCTTTTGATTTTTTTACAAATTTCTCAAAATCCATAAAAAATTAAGACATAAAACTAAATATTCTAATATTTTCTTGATTACATTTTCCCAAATTTACAGTGGCATTTATTGACAATAATCAATAGCTATTTTAGTTTCTTATCTTAAGCATTTGTAAATTCTAAAATATATAAAAATATTGCTTATTCAAACCCTACCTCTCAACACTTACTCAATACAAAAATGATCCCCTAAAAAAAATTTGGTACTGTGTTTCCAATGTAAAAATTTTAGATTTGTAAAATTTTTATTGGGATTTTTATGAAAAAAAATTAAGCTTAGACATTAATTAACCAATTTTATGAAGAAAAACCACAAAATGACGAGATCGTTGTTTGTACATGTTTTTTTATGGTGTATACTTGATTGTCTTAGGTTTGGAATGGATGATGTTGAAATTTGATAGGAGTTTGACTAATTATTTCAAAAAACAATGAAGGAAAATAAAAGATGCGATGAATGCATCAAAGAAGAAGAATTTATTAAGTCTTTACAAATCACATTATAAAGTGCATTCAATCCATCAACTATCAAATTCATGCATAAAATTGATTCAAAGATTCAAAATTAATGGAACAAAGGGCACTCTTGAGATCTAATACTCCAAATAAATGATACAATATGTAGGAGAAAACCTCCCATTCACTACAAACAGATTGCAAAACCTCCCATTCACTACTAAAAGATTGCCCAACATGACTCCCTACTGTTAGATTTGAATCTAAGCCAACCACAACCAATCACACACCATACAAGAAGAAGAATAAGTAATTACATACAGAAGACTTAAAAAAATTTACGTGGTTCGGCCAGATTGCCTACGTCCATGGGTACAAAGATTTCATTATTGAGGAAATTTCTCTCTCACCCCTTACAATGCTCTCTTTTTGTACCTTTCTCCTCATTGTTATCTTGCTTGGTTACAAAAGAATACACTATTGAAAAGAATATGTAAGAGATTAACCCTAAATAACCAGGCCCTAATGTAAATTACTCATAGGCTCAATAAGAACCTTTTGAGGCAAACTTAACAATCACCATATTGGGGAAAAATATCCGACTCTTTGAAGAATTGTTGAAATGTATTTATAACACATATACCTTGTGGGAACTCCATCCCACCATAACTGCACCCCAATGGAGATGAGGTGCACTTTCAAACAAGATGAGAGATTGAGTAAATCCAAATAATGCTTGAACTTCTCTATAATAATTGGCTTGGTAAGCATGTCACCTGAATTAATCTATGTGAATCTTCTGAATGGAGATCTCACCTGTAGCAACCAAATCTTGAATTCTGTGATAGATAATAGCTATGTGTTTTGCCCTTGCATGATATACTTAATTCTTTGATAAGCATATTGCATTTTGACTGTCACAGTGTAGCAAGATTGATTTTTGCTTGATACTTATATCATTTACCAAACTTTTCAACCAAATAGCTTCCTTAGAAGCCTCTGTAGCTGCCATGTACTCTGCTTCTATAGTGGATAATGCAGTTGTAGACTGAAGTACCGATTTCCAGCTTATCGGTCCTTATATAGTTTTTGGGTATCCTAGATGTAGGGGAGCTGGGACCCCTAGCCCTTTGGCAAGGTTGGGGAGCCCTCTTGTGAGGTAGGAAGACCTCAGGCGATGAAAGGTTCTTGGTTAGGTTCAAACTTTGGTCAAGCCCGTAAGAATCAACACCTTTTACTCTTATTTGTTGCTCACAAACATCGAGACCTATTAAATTCTCCCAAACAAATGGCTTCAAACTCTAATTGTACACAATAGGACACTCAAATTCATTCCCTCCAATCCTACTCAAAGTTACCGCCAAATCGGGAGGAAATCCTCATGTAAGCATCTCACTAAACACCTTGTACTCCAAACTCAAACTTTTAAAACTTATGTGAAGAGGATATCAAGTGTATAGAAACTAAGCATAAAACTCACACCACTTAAAAAATATTGACGAGACCACTTAAAAGAAGACCATTGAAACACAAAATATAATGATTTTCATAATTTTTTCACCACGAGATTAAAGGAGATTAGACAGAATTTTGCATTTCACAATGAAAATTGATGATATCGTGAACCGATTGATGATATCGTGAACCAATTGATGACATTGCCAACTGAGTTGATAATATCGTTAATTGGGGTAATTTTATAAAAAAATATACGAACAACTATCTCGTTATTTTATAGTCTTTCTTCATGAAACCGTTTTATTAGGGTTTAAGCTTAATTTTTTCGGAAAAATCCCATTTTCATATGTAAATATCATCTTCGTTATATGTAATCAATTTCAAACTCAAGGGCGATGCTGAAAATTTCCCATTTCAAAGAGCAAATCCGTTTCTGACAGCAACCTGACCGAGTAAGACTGACCGTGGAAGTTCCAGCTTTTGCTGCGCCGCACCGATTGGGAATTTTTGCTCTGGAGAATCCACTCCTCTCCCTTCTTAAACCCCCCACAAAACCCTAATTTTCTTCTTCTTCTTCTCACAGTTCTTTAATGCAATGCATCCAAACCATCTGCAGCTAAAATCCCTCCCCATGGAAAGATTCAACTCCAAAGGTTTTTACTCTCTCTCTCTCTCTCTCTCTCTCTCTCTCTCTCTCCCCCTCTCTCTCTCAACTGCACAAGATTTGTTTTTCATTCAGTTTAATCTAAGTTGAGATTTTGTATATATGGTTAGTATTTTTGATTTGCCATGAGCTATTGTTTCCTCTCCTTCCACTCATTGAATCCCATGGCAACTCTGGCTGCAGTTATAGATTCTGAGAAATGTGGGTGCAGTTTATTCATTTGGATGATGTTGTTTTGCTTGAAAGATTGAAAGATTTTGTAGGCATTATTGCTTAGAGAGTTTAGTGGATTCTCAAAAAGTGACCTTTGGAGATGTGGATGGGGTGGTGATGCACTGATGCTAGCATTTCTTTACTCATTTGTATTATGTGGACTTGGGTCTTTGTGCTCTTTGTTTTTATTATTGATTTTGTCTTTGTGCTCTTTGTTTTTATTATTGATTTTATCTTGTGTTGTACTTGTTTGGATGCTGATATTCCTTCATTGAGTCTGAAAGATCACCACCCTTACTGCTATCCACATTGGGCATGTGTTCAGAAATCAAGAGGTGCCTTGTAAAGTACAATTTAGAAATGAATAAGCAGCTAGGTAGAGATTTCTAGATCTTTTTTTTTACCCCATTTCCATATCCTTCTAAGTAGCTGGGAGATTAGAACCCTCTCATTTCAATATCTTTCCTCTTTCTTTCTCAAATGTTAATTTCCTATGGGTACTTGTTAGACCCTAAAGACGGAACACTCCAGCGGTTGTAGAATAGCTTCCTGGTGAAACGCTGTGAGAGTGAGTGATTCCTCCCTAGTGGAGAGTGAGTCCCACTTGGTATGGGTGATTCTCCTAATCAAGATTTCCTTGTCCTGTTATAATGACGAAATGTACAATTGTAGTTGAAGTCTTTCTTTCCCCTCTTGAAATAGAAAGAATTTTAGTTTGATTTTTCCATTGCTGTCTTGCAGCAGTTCTCACTTTCCATCAAATAAACTACTGTTTGAATTGATTGCTTTCATTTTTTATTTTTCATTGAGATCACAGTCATGAATACTGTGCATCTGCCTCCATTCTGTTGTGATTATGTTAATGCCTCCCTCTGAATCATGTGGGTTACAATATCCAGTAGACCTTAAATAATTTATGTTGTGTGGGATGGTCCAAAAAATTGCATTTGTAGGAGTCTCCCCTGAATTCTGTGCTTTTGCTCTGTTGGGATCTTGATTATTGGTTGTGTGTGATGTGATTTTGTTGAAATTGGAGTCTAATCTCAAATTTGTTTCATTGAAGCAGCTTTATGGAGGTACTGATGGGCTCATTGCGCCGGATTTGGAAAAGAACAGATACATAGGAAATAATTACTCTGCAGGTGGTACATGATGTTATTGAAGTGTTCATTTTGTTTGGTTTATTTGAATTTTGTTTCTCCCTTGAAAATTGGGAATTTTCTTACTTTCCTTCTTCATTTTTTTTTTCTTAACTAAATGGATTAAAAATTTGTTGTTTTATAGTTCTAGTCTTTCAATTTACCTCTTAAGATTGTGTATTCGTTATGGCTGTAAAATATGCCAGATATGGGCATGATAAAGTATTTACCTGTTTGTCTACCAATTGAGTTTTTTTATATCCATATCCAGTGCATATCCCATTTATAAGGCCTTGTTCCAAAAACCAATATATTCCTTAAATATCCAGATCTGAGCCCAGAACCTTTTTTTTTGACATTTGGTGCAGGTCTGATTCTAGACTATAGCTAAAAGGCCATAAGATTCACTAATAAAGTAATAATCATGATAATGCCATTGATTAAACAAGTATGGATCAACTCGGATTATTGACTGAATCTGGATCCATTGATGTTCAACCACCCTAATTATTAAATGAATCCAAGATAGGTGTCCATAGTGACTTATTATTATTATTTTTGGCCGGATTTTCTGTAATCTGTTAGAGTTATGTTAATTAAATATACTGTATAAGTTTATTGGCTCTGATGAGAGCCTGTCACACAATTGGAAGGTGCTCCGTGTCACATCAACAATGCTGCAGGCTGTTCTACCAAAAAAAAAAAAAAACTAATGCTGCAGGTTGAAGTCACATCAACAATTAAAAAAGTTTATTAGTCTCTCAATTGCCTTAAGTTCATAATTTTAAGTGGAAAACATATATTTTCTTAACTTTTTCCTTTTTCTATTTTCTTCTGCCAATATTTGTTTTTGCTTGACTTACTTTTTTAGCTGTATCGGAACATAAGAAGAGAGAGAGAGAGAGAGAGAGAGAGAGTCCCATTTCTTTCAAGTGATGCAAGTGTGTGGGAGTCCCATTCCTTTCAGATGATGCAATGTGCTTCACCAGATTGCCCTAGGTGGATGCAGTGCTCCATCCTTATGTTCTACATTTCCCACTTCCATAGCTGTTTTTGACTTCTGATTATACTTTGTCCATAATCTTTTGCGTTCCATTTTATTTTTAATTTTTTTATCTCTTTGTAATATATTGGTGCAATCTTTTATTCCTTACTGTGAATGCAGCTGCTTTGCAGCCAAGTTTTGCTACATCTACTGATTTGAGGAAGTTTCTTGTGAAAGATTTGTGCAACATGGTTTCTTGTGGCAATCCATCTAGTGGGGATCATCCCTCACTCAAGTGTAGGACTGTCCCACTTGATTTATCACCCATTGAGCTTGTTGATAATGGTCAGGCAGATAATGGCAACAATCAGAAGTCCAACAACATGCTGAGCACAACTGGGTTGGTGGTAGCAGCTGGCAGAATATGGAACTTTCTTAATGAGCCTTCTGATTTATTGCAGCCGAAGGAAAACCTGAAGCAGATTAGTCCATGCAAGAATAAGAGTGTCACATCTTATTCTGATGACAATGCCAAAGCATCAATATTGGCTGTTACAGAATACTACAGCATTGATTTGAAGTCTGATGCTTGTTTCCCACTTGCTGTTAAATCAGGCTTAAAGCATCCAAAATTTACTCAGAAAATGTTATTGTCAGAACCAGGCATTGGACATAATAACAGTTCTTTGTGGAGAGGTGTCCAGGCAGGTAACTTCCATGAGCATGCAGAATTCTGGAAGACAGATGGGCCCACAAGTTTTGGATTTTCTCATGATTTGAGAAGGATATATGGATGCATGTGTCAAAACCCTTTTTATAATTTGAAAGATCTGCTCAATTTCACCCAGAAGGAATACAAGAAGCCTTCTGAAAGAAACATTTTGGAGAATAGAACTTCAGAAGAAGATGAAACTTCCTTAAAGCGCATAGATTGTAGAGAGAACCATCTTCCTAAGATAACTAGGTGTAAAGATCCTGTAGGCAATGATTCTAGTTCATCAGTTGAAAATGTACAACCTTCTGTTAGCTCTCTTCATATTGCGCATTCACTTGGAACTGTCACGAATTTAGAGACGGCCATTATTTCAAGGATTCCAAGTTCAAGCCTGTACTCAGATTACCATCTTAATTTTTTAGCATCAACAGATTGCTCAGTTGAAAATTGCCTGCAATCATCTGAAACATGTGGTAAGGTAGTTGAAACTTCAGAAGTGTCTTGCCTTGAGGATGCAATTGTGCATAGAAATCAGAAAAGTGATTGCAAGGGAGCTCTCCTTGAGGATGGAACTTCAATAGATTGCAGCTTATCAATGCACAAGAAACCTGGTAATATTCTTGCCAATCAAAAGCATGCCATTGCTGGGGCACTGGCTGGAACATTTGTTAGCCTTTGTCTGCATCCTTTTGACACAATCAAAACTGTCATTCAAGCTCGGACAAAAAATGAGCAGTCCATCCATCATATTTTTGGATCAATTGTATCTGAGAGAGGTAAGGATCAGTAGGGCTGCAATTCGTTCTTTCTTGCTTGCTTGCTTTTCTGTGTTTATGGACAGGTCGGGCTGATGAATAGGACTCCAGAGTTAGAATAATTTGTCTGAAGGAATGCGAAAATAATTGATTTAATCATATTCTTTGCTCTTTAAGATGTACATTGTAATCAAGGTTCAAAATTATTCATATGATGGACCTCTTTGGGTTGGGCAGGGCGTGGTTGAGTCTCCCATCCTAGCTGTTCTTCTTCAATTGCCCCTAAACCCATCTCTTCAATTTGCCTGCTACCCCAAAACCCATCCTTTCAATTCCTCTCCCCCTCCTTCAAACTTCCTCTTCTCCTCATCTCTCCTTTGCATGGTTCAAAATAGTTGCCACTACGTAGCATAGCGGTCGTAGCGGTGGAGACTGCTATGCTATTTTGATAATAGCGGCGCTATGGTCTAAAACCTTGTAAAGCCAAGCACTTTTAATTTATAACACTATTTTTTCTATTTCTTCTCCTCAATAGCTTTTCTTATAGTCGTCTTTACCCTTATATGGTTCCAAATCTGTAAAAAAACACAAGATTTGCTACAAAACATGATTCGATCTTTTTTTTTTTTTGCCATTTAAACAACTCACATTGCTACACTGCTACATATTGCCGTAACCACTATATATCGTATGCTAAGTAGCATGCCACTAATGGCTACACCCGCCGCAACCGCTATTTTTATCCCTGCTCCCTCGCCTCCTACTGCTACACCAACAGCTCATTTTCTTTCTACGAAAAATTGAAAAAAGAAAAAAACAGAAAGGGAACCCAACTTCACCCTACCCGACTTCCACCAAGTTGGGGGCCGAGTCTGTTTTTTAAAACCCTTATGCAAATAGCGAACAAGTTGGGCATCTCCCACTAGGGCAACAGATCCTGCGATTTAGTCCCATCTGGTTGTCTTGCCTGAACCAATTATATCAGATAAAAATAAATAAATATCTCAGTTCATAGATCTCAATGTTCTGCCTCATATGCCTAAATGTTCTTTTGTCTGGGCTCTCTCTAAATAATCGACATTATTTACAGGTGTAGCAGGACTCTACCGTGGAATTTCAAGCAATATTGCTTCTTCAGCTCCTATTTCTGCTGTGTACACCTTTACATATGAATCAGTTAAAGGGGCCCTCCTACCACTGTTGCCAAAGGTGATTTTGTATGTTCAATTATTCAATCCTCTTTACTATGATGGCAACCATGTGAGCATCTCATCTGATTTCACATGCAGGAATACCATTCTTTCGCACATTGCTCAGCTGGTGGTTGTGCTAGTATTGCTACTTCATTTATTTTTACTCCTAGTGAGCGCATTAAGCAGCAGATGCAAGTTGGTTTACGCTATCAGAACTGTTGGTATTACCATTCTACTTTGATTTCCTTTATGACATCATATCCTTCTTGTGAAACTTGGTTTCATAGTATACTTTCCCCTTTTAGATTTGATTTATCAGCTTTTGCAGCTTTCATCGGTAATGCCACAACCAACATTATCATCATCATAAAAGCCTTGGCCCATTTATCTGTGGTAGGTGTGAGCAGGTCTGAGGGGTGACTGTTGAGGGTGATACTCATACCCTGCTGTTGTGGTGAGTCCATGTCCATGTGTGCAGGAGAAAACAAGGTATCTAGAAGAGTGTGATTGAGATCTGGAGGGTCTTAATTTAAGGTATTGTTGTGGATCGGGTGAAGTAGGTACTAGTGGCAGAGTGGTGGGACAAAGTGGGAAGATCTGGTTTGGTGGTTTGCTCAGAATATTGTTGGGTATGATGTTTGGTCATCCATTCATCCAAAATCATTTTCCCCCTTAGGAACTCTGGCCAATCCAAATTTGTGAAATTATGAGGTGAGTGTTGGATGGCTTGGGGATGAAGTGTGCTTGTAGAGCAATGGATATTGCATGGCTAGGGGTGGTGCTTGCTGCGATGAAGCAGAAGTGTCAGGGAGGATATCCAGACACAAAACGTGTGAGAGCTGAGAAGTGATTTCTATCTGGTGACAAAGGCAAGTTCATGTCTAATTGGGCATTTAGGATGGCTAGCTTGCATGAGTGATGTTTTTTATTTTTATTTTTTTTCTGGAAGTTGCCTTGTGGTATGGGATGGTGATTTTGATGGCTCAGGTTGGGGTCAAAGGGTGCTATGCTATGATGCACTGATACTTCAAAATTGCCAATGTATTGTGTCGTGTCTTATCTGATACTTCACTTTTTATGTGTAAAATCCGTGTCCATTCCATGTCGATGGCATGTCCTTGCCATATCCATGCCGTATTTGGGCATCATAGGTGCTATGTAGTGTTACTATGGCTAGTGTGGATGGTGATGAAGTGAAACTCTAGCTTCATTTTCTTTCTGATAAATCTTATTTAGTATTTATAATTAATCTTGTATGGTCCAAAACCACATTAATACTTCTTGTAGGTACCATTATCCATATTGTTGATCAAAAATTTGTTTTAGGTACCATAACAGTACTTGTCCCTTTCACTTCAACATTCAAACTTAGATGAAACAAAATGAGAAATATGAACTCATTTTTATGTTTTTGGTTGATTATTGTGTGACTCAATTTGTGCTAGTCTGGTACCGGTCCGACTTGATCAGTTGGTGCCAACTCTGTTGAGTTGGGCCTTTTATGATATCTTGGTCCCTAACTTGTATCGGTACAGTCCAGCACCAAGGCAACTTGACCAATTCAAATTGGTGCAGAATGAAACTTCAAACCATGGTGGCAAGGTAGGCTGTCTATCTTGGAATGGGTGGACAGAAAAATTATCAAAATCGGTAAAATTATGGGGGTTCAATAATTAAAAATACATAAGTTCTCTGGAAAATAGTGCTGAAGTTTGTGGAAGAAAATGATGATTTTTATGGAGTAAAAATGGTATTCTGTCAACTAATGAAGAGAATGTTAAAGCTGTTATGTGTGGGGCTGATATGGTGGATGACGAAGTATTAATTCTACGGAGCTTGATGAATGTGGAGGAACGATTATTATAACGTGGTGTCATTAAATGTTATTGGTTCTACAATGAAAGAATGGAAATGTTGAAAATTGGTCAAGCTTTAGGAGTGCCTTAACTCTTTAGTTAAAATTATCATCATCATCTAAAATTGTCATCATCATCATCATCAACGCCTTGCCCCAACTATGTTGGGGTTGGCTACATGAATTCTATTTCTCCATTCCAATTTATCCCAAGCCAAATTCTCAGATAAGTTGCACTTCTTCATATCTATTTTTTATTAGCTCCATCCAAGTTCTCTTTGGCCTACTCTTACCCCTTGGTGGGCCATCAACCTGCATAGCCAAACTTTGCCTTACCAGCGCTGTTGCCGGCCTGTGTTGGACATGCTCAAATCAATTCAAATGGGTTTTCTTAATTTTTAACCTTATTGATGCTATCCTTAAATGTTTCGAAATTGCTCATTTTTAATTTTATTCTTCTTAGTTTTACCACACATCCACTCAACATTATCAACCTTGCTAAATCCATTTTGTTTATATGTTGCTTCTTGATTGGCCAATATTCTGCTCCATATACCATAGTTCATCTGATCACTGTCTTGTAAAACTTTTCCTTTAATCTTGCTGGCATTCGTCAATCACAAAGCACTCCAAAAGGAAGTTTCCACTTCAACCATCCCACTTTTACCATCTTTGACATCTTCATCAATCTTATTATTGAGTAAAGGTAATGGAGTGAATCTCTTTGTGATATCTCCTCGATCACAACTCTTACAGTAATTTCAACTTTCAACTCTGTCTATGCTCATTGAAGTTGCAATATATATATATATATGTATATATATGAGGAATCTTCCTGTGCATATGTCACTCATGGAGGTACCATTCATACTCCTCCGTGGGGCCCATTGTAGACCCCACCAAGGGATGAGATTGCGGGATGGAAAGATCTATGTTGGACCTCCCTAGATATCAAGTTTGGCCCCAATCACATGTCCCTACCCCCTTCATCCGTGGCCCACAAATCCATTCCATTCGGATTGGTACATAGTCGATCCAACGGTCCAGTAAATTCGGATATGACCGAAAATTAGTGGATGTGTGCAATTCAAGGGGGTCGTGTGTGTAGTCCATTTGGATGGACCATATAGTGGGTTTTTCCTAGAGTTCTCACGAAAAAAATGGTGAGGGACATATGCAAATGAATATTGTCCATATATATATTGACGGGGTCAATGGGTGATCAAGAAAGCCTATGACCTAGGTCAGTGGCCTCCATTGCACTTAGGAGGGGCAGTAGCTTACCATCTCCCCAAGTGGGAGAGTGGATGTCATAATTTGTGGTAGTAGGTCCTTATGTTTGCTCAGTACCTAAACAAACGTCATTGCTTTTGGTGCAATGGTAAAAGTCTCAAGTGCCATGCGTGATAATGTAGGCTCGAGACCTATGAGCAGCCATTTTGTGCAAAATTGTTGAAGGTTAGGTCTGTCTGCAGTCTGGACCATCCTAGGACCTTGCTTTGGTAGGACCTGCACTGGATAATGACTCATCATCATCATCAAATCCTTATCCCAATCATTTTAGGGTCGGCTCCAAGAATTCTATTTCTCCATTTCGTTTTATTTTGAGCCAAATTCTTAGATAAGTTAAACTTCTTCAAATCTGATTTAATGACCTCCATCAATGTTTTCTTCAGCCTACCCCTACCTCTTGATGGGCTATTTACCTGGATAGCTAAATTTTTCCTCACCGATGCCATAATCGGCTCATGCTCAACTGCTCAAACCATCTTAAACGGCTTTTCCTAATCTTATCTTCTATTGGTGTTACTCTTAAATGCTTTCGAAAGTGCTTATTTCTAATTTTATCTTTCTTAGTTTTACTACACATCTGCCTAAGTATTCTTATCTCCGTCACATCCATTTTATGTATATGCGTCTTCTTAATTGGCCAACGCACTGGATGATGACTCTTGAGGTAAAATGAGGATAATATTTGGCTATTTGTTAAGGGCTTCTAAGGAAAGATTAAGAAAAGGGGAAGGATAAAATGAAAACTAGAGGGAAATGGAAGGGGGAGTTACAAAACCTTTGTGGTTCGATCAATATGATAGACTTGTTGATCCGAAGGTTAAATGAGCCTTAGTAGTGGTGCCATGCAAATCTTTTTAGTCTGTCCCTTGGTATATTTTGTTTTTCAGGTTGGTGATGTGAGTATTTTCTCGTGGGTTCTCTGGGTGACGTTTCTTTCTAGTTGGCTGATTGTTGACATAATCTTTGCTTTCTTGGTGGCTCTTTTTTTTTTTTTTTTGTAATGAAACATTATTTTCTAGTATGGCTGAACTTTTCCAATCCTTTTGGTATTTTGATGTGAGCTGGTGAGTTCGTGTACCATATGATTTTCCGGTCACACAAATCAAATGATACCTGATAAAATGTTTTGCAGGACTGCGGTTGTTGGAATCCTAGAAAAAGGTGGCTTGCCTTCGTTATATGCTGGATGGGGTGCAGTTCTATGCAGGAATATCCCACACTCTGTCATCAAGGTCAGTATTTTCCAGTCCTGCATATTTGTCTTCTAACTGGTTGGTGTTTTGAAGATCAAGGCCTTCTTTTACAATCTCTCAGATTTTCTCTCCTGCTTACCCTTGCTAGTTTGCTATGCCTTCTGGTGTGACTGTGTCAAACACTTTCTTTCTGCTCATCTTTATCATATATTTCATGTTGCACACTTGCAGTTCTACACGTACGAAAGCCTGAAGCAGTTGATGTTATCATCATCTCAGTCTAATGCTTATCCCTCCTTACAAACGGTTTGCTTTCTGCAGTCCTTTTCTTACAGAAGCACAGATCTTCCAAGCTGCATTAGCATCACTAATACTATGTGATTTTGTTTGAATTGTAATCTATGCTTATTCATTTTTTAATGATAGTAATAGTGATCTATACTTGATCTTTATAATAAGGGAAAATAGTAATTTACCCCCCTGTACTTAGATCCAATTCCAAAGTGCCCCCTTGTAGTTTAAACTGTTGCACTAAACCTACCTAACTCACAACTAAAGTGCAAAATGGATGTCTATTAATGGAACTTGTTGGGTTCTTATTAGGCTAGAAATGGAGTTTGTGGTAGGTTTGATTGGTGTTGGTGGGAACTGTGTGTCGGATAGGATTTGGCAAGGGTTTGTTAGATGAAGGGGGTGATGATGATGAATGGAAACGATGATGATAGTAATGGTCCTAATGGAAGATGTTAGAAACAAAAATAATGGGATGGGATGCCGAGTTACCTTAGATCCGTGATCAACACCATGATCTGAGAATAGATCTTCGCTCTTATACCAATTGAAGTAGCCCATAAATCAAGATGAAAGAGGACCAACATCAGGGATTTGACCGAATCCTTTCAAGAGCAATTACAACCACATTCACAAGAGAATACTCAAATCTCTAGAAGAAATCTCAATTCATTAATCTAATCATCAGTTGTCTATCACAGAAGCGGGACTTACATATTTATAGGAAATAAAGGACTTCCTACTAGGACTCAAATACCTAAATTAATAAGAATACCTAATTTGATTAAAAACCAAACACTAAACTAAATAGGAAACTAATTAAAAGTCCTAATTAATATTTACTTCTAACAATAAGAAAATCCTAATAAACTTCAAATCCTAGAGAATTAAAAATTCTATAATAATTGTATCTGTGAACTCTTCATTGAGCTTGGGCCTAATGGGCTGGCCAATCATGGATCTGGCCTGCATCAATGAGTGTGTAAACTGAGAAATTGTATGTGTTTAAATTGAAGCTCCAGTCAAAATAAATGGATTCTGTTACTTTTGCACTTTAGTTTTAAGTCCAAGGTGGTTTAGTGCAAGAGTTTAAAAGTTGATGGGGGCACTTTGCAATCGTGTTAAAGTACAAGGGAATAATTTGCTATTTTCCCTTATAATAATGTAATGTGGCTTTTTATGAAATTTGTGGTTATATGGAATATTTCCTGTTGCCTAGAATCATGCAACCAGACATTCACATTGACATTTCTGATAGTATGGTATGGCCTTCTCATAAAGCTTTGACTTAACTAGCAGCAAGTAGACACACAAACTTATTTTGTTGTAACTTGAAATAACATCAATTCATACTGCTGTTTCTTTTCCCTTATTACACAAAATCTAGCTGTCCCTATGAATTCCAGGGGCATGTTTGGATGTAACTCAAGTTGCAATCTGTTTGATTTTTTTTTATTAAAAGATCAAATGCAAATATTACAAGAGGATACAGACACCACAAGATCAAAAACTAAAAAAGGCTTATTAGAACAATCTTGCCAACGTTTTATTTTTATTTTACTATTCTTTTTTTCTTTTTGTGTGCGTGTGTGCATGCAGGTATGTTTGACAATGGTAACACTGTTACCAACCTTTCTTCTCAAAAAGCCAAAATCAGCTCATCCTCGCTAGTAGATGAACCTCCTCTATCAAATCTGCCACATGTGAATGGCTATGAAGCATGGAGACAGACACGGGACACAGATACGACACGATATGGACATGGCGATATGGCAAATCCTAAAAAAGTAGGATACGGACACGGCTAGGACACGACAAATAATAAATATATATATATTTTTATATATAATCATAAAATTAAAGAATAGTTATATTTTTAGCCAAATTAAAAAGTATAATGTCACAATTAATAAAGAAAAAACATAACTAACACTAGAAAAATAAAAAATAAAATCCATAATGCATAATGTAATGTAATAGTAGGACATAGGCCCTTAGTACATCAATCATCACCAACATTACATGTCACGATTACATCATAATCAAAACAACAAAAAAAGGTCCCTCCTCCACCCACTCCATAAAAGAAAAAAACAATAATAATCCTGGCTTCATTCATGATTCATCATTGGAGACATTTTCAATGGCATCATCATCCCCACCAACACTCCTATCATCAGTAAATAGCACAGCCTCTAATTCTGGCTCATCAAGTGAGAGATTTGCAACCTCAAGTACTCCAACGTCCTCAGGGGATTCAAATGCATCTCCTACAATATTCCACATCTTAGTTTGTCCTTGTATGTATTGTGGGGTTCTTCTTGATAGAAAACGAAGATTACTATGAATGAATACCAAATCTTCAGCACGTTCTGGTAATATTTTGCTCCTTTTCAGTGAATAAAGGAGTAAATACTCCAATTCCTCTGACAACAAGATGAGGAAGAAGGTTGCACATGTAGCTTCAAAGCTAAGGTCTGAAGCGATGGAGCAAATACACCATAAATAACCCACCAACTTTTTGGATCCATGGTAGATCTATCATGTATGGAATCAACCTCTGAAAACCCCCCAGAATTAGTTAAGAAAGCTGCATATTCTAATTGAATTTTTTGTCTCTCTTCTGGGTCAACATAATATCTTTTTAAGCACTTTGTTTTCTCTCTTGAAACCTCCAAATCTTTATGTGGAGGAACTCGATTTGGGTCCTTATGAAGCCATGCATCGTTATAGTACCTTAAATACAAGAATAAAAATTATATGATTATTTGATATTTTTTAATTAATAGTTTTTCTAAAAAAAATATGCTAAATCTTAGAGGTCACCTTGAGTTTAATGAATGTGCTAAGCAATGAAGCGGAGTGTTGTTCTTATTCCAACGGTCAAGTAGAATCTAATGCACCACATCATAGAAGGTTGATGTCTCATCTTGCCGCTTCCCTTCATGCCTATATATTGTCAACTTCACTTTCTCTATCATTGTATCCCACATATTATAAACTAAGTGAAGACAAGGCTTATCTGTATCACAAGCGCGAATCATGTCATAAATAGGCAAGGTAGAAGCAAGAATTTAATCAATCGTATCCCACCAAATGTCATCCAACACTTTTTCCTTCACAAACTTGGCTTTTTCAACGTCATCATCCCTATAAGAAGATCAATTGTCACAAATTACCATAGCTTGAAGACCACCCTTTATCAATTTGAATCTTTTAAGCATCACAATCATCGAAGCAAAGCGTGTCTCCGCAACTGAAAGCAATTTCAAACTAACAAAGTCCTTGAACATAGACAATCTCATTGAATGATTCATGATAAAATGCTTTATCATCATGATGTCCCCAATAACATCGGTAATCCAACTGCACTCTGCATTAGTTATTTCATTTGTTTCCACATTTTTTGCTGCACAAATGTTTTTTAGGGCAAGATTCAATGTGTACTACACATGGTGTCCAAATAATGTGAGGAAATATCCCTTCAATAAGTTGCCTCGCTCCTTGGCAGTTTTTGGCATTATCCGTAATCACTTGAACCACGTTTTGGGGCCCAACTTCAAGGATGACTTCCTTCATCAAGTTAGCAATGAAAAATTTATTCTTGACTTCACTTGAACAATCAACTGCTTTTAAAAACATAGGCCCCCTTTTGTCACTGCCATAAAATTAATTAATGGCCTCCTTTGTGAAGCACTCCAACCATCACTAACAATGCTAATCCCCTTTTCCTTCCATGTGCCTCTAATTGGTTGCAATAATTTGTCAATGTTTGCCCTTTCTCTTTGAAGCAAAGTGGTTCTTAACAAATCATAACCAGGAGGCAAATAACCCGAATTTTGATTATTGGCAGCAAAGTTGTAGGAACTAACATAATAGCGGCTCCTAGCCAAGTGAAAGGGCAAGGCCACAGAATAAAACATCCTAGCTATTTCAGAATGTAATTGGTCCCGTGCCCCAATGTTAAATGCCTTCTCAATGGCACTTCCACCTCCACTTCCACTTCCATTGCCACTCCTCAACCGCTTCTTTGATTCAAAGAGCCCCAGCCCTTGACTAGCAGTCATGTCACCCAAAGATGCTCTAGGAGGGGCAAAGGAACTTTTTTGGCTTAAGGCTTTGCAATCTAGCTTTAGCTTCCTCAACAGTTTTTTGCATTTTAGCCATATCTTTAGGAGTGACTTTAGAACATATTTGAATCCCTTGACCACTAGTTTTTAGCAAATATGCCTTTACCCTAGTATATGAGCCCTTAAAAGCTTTGTGGCAAAATTTACATTGGAAATGAAAATTCCCTCCTCCCCCTCCAATTTTCTCCATCTTCGTTATATAGTTCCAAAGGGGCTTATTTTCATCTTGTTTTGAGCCCTTGGCCGGTACAGGGCTGCTAGCTCCTGTAGAAGAGAATGACATATTTTCAAATCAATTTCCTATCACATTGAAAAATAAACTATTACATTGAAAAATAAACTAGGAAAAAACATATAGTAGTTCTGGAAAAAAAAAATGCAGCAGCAGTAGTTCTTAAAAAAAAAACAAAAAAAAAAAAGAGAACAGCAGCAATAGCACAGCAGTCCCATGGAAAAAAAAAAACAGCACTGAAAAAAAAAAAAACAGCAGCATTGAAAAAAAAAAAAAGCTGTAGCACAACAGTCCCATTAAAAAAAAAAAAAACAGCAACAGCACAGCAGTCCCATAACAGCAGCAGCAATTAAAAAAAAAACTAGAAAGAAAACAGCACCAGCAGCAACACAACAGCAGCAGCAAAGCTGTCCCATGGAAAAAAAAAGTAGCACTGAAAGAAAAAAAAAATAAAGAAAGAAAACAGCAACAACACAGGCATCCCATCGAAAAAAAAAAAACAGCAGTAAAAAAAAAAGCAGTAGCATTGAAGAAAAACAGCAGCAGTAGTACTTCGAAAAAAAAACAGATCTTCCTCAAGTAGTTCGAAAAAAGTGGATCTTCCTCATGCTTAACATTAGCAGTATTTCAGATGGAAGAAAAAATTAAAAAAGAAAACAACAGTTCAAAAAAAAAAAAAAGAAGAAAAAAGCAGCAGCAGCACAGTAGTACTTCGAAAAACAAAAAGAAAGAAAATAGCACAGTACAACAACACTGGAGAAAAAAAAATAGCAGCAACAAAAAAAAAAAAAAAGCAGTACCTGTTCTTCCTCCTCCTCCTTCTTGTTCTTCTTCCATGCGCAGGCGTAGATCTTCCTCACGCTTCTTCCACGCTCAGATTTTCCTCACGCTCAGATTTTCATTGAGCTCAGATCTTCCATGCGTCTTCCGTAGGCTCAGATCTTCCACGCGCAGGCGTCCTCACGCTGTCTTCTTCTTCTTCTTCGTTTCACTGCTGGCGGCGATGCCCCCTTTCCTCTTCTTTTTCTCCGTCTCCTAGCAGCGTTTCCCCCTTTCGATTTCAGAAACAAAGAGTGAGTGAATGGAGACATTAGGGTTATAAGTTAGAAAAATTACATTTACCCCCTTCTGCTTTTTTTTTTCCAATTTTAACCTAAGTTGAGCATATTTTAATTATATTTTGGTCTTGCCGTGTCCACAACGTATCCGAGCCGTGTCTTGCCGTGTTCACCCCATGTTCGAGCCGTGTTCAAAATTTAAAAAATTAAAAAAAAAAATCCAGGACACATTTTTGGCTTGTCGGACACGTGTCCCGGCGTGTCAGAGCCGTGTCCGTGTCGGACACTGATACGGGGGCCATTTTGGAGTGTCCGTGCTTCATAGGCGAATGGAAAGGAGAACATCTTTTTAGGTCCTCTGTATCACAAAGATCAAAGATAGCATCTTCATGGCCCGTCTAAACATCCTCCCTGTAGAGTCTCTTCACCCCCACAAGCATTTACAACCCATAAGTAGTGTCATCATTTACCAGGGACTTGAATAATTCCAACTACAACTCCCCCTTTGGCTTCCAATAATGCCACTTGTTCTGCTAGCTTCTTCACACTTCACGTTACTCATATCAAAATTTAGTTTCACAATGTTACATCTTGGTTAAGTTAAATGGGAAATAGAAAGAGATGTCAACAGACAGGCACTACTTTGCCCAACATTTCCTTAGGCCTGAATCTTAAATACCCCTAAATGCTTGAGAAAACAGTTCGTATGACTACCTTAGCCATTCTGGAAACACCGCCCATTCAACCATCTTATTTTGGATTTTTCCTATTTCTCTACTTTATGCAGATATACCCCACATCTGCCACAAGGATTGGATATTCCCCACGTCTGCAACAACGGTAAACCCCATCAATGCTGCTACAGCAGGAACAAACGAACAATAACCATGCATCTAATTTTCAGGTAGGATAATATGAGTGTCCAATATGTTATTTGTACGGAAAAGCTTATTCGTCATAATGCAGCATTGCACCCAATTTAGCGACCAACTTTTATCCATATCAAACACAATCTTCAAGAATTAATAAACCATGCTTGTAATATATCAAATTAATTTAGATGTGGGTGCATTTGAAGTTCCAAGCATATTAATGTTTGTTCCCCATTCTTGATGGTTATTCACAATCCTGTTTTAAGCCCTCGGGTGAAGATTTTCAGAGAAGAAATAACTCTTCTTTTAAAATTTAGACAATCTAAAGTGGCTAATACTGGGCTATATGTTATGGTGCTGAATGGTAAACTCAAGTTAGTGATGGGCCTGTTGTTTCATGGGTGCCTGTCTTGTTTTTGCCAACTTGTTTCTTGCAGCAACTCTCAGAAGTAAATTAAATCACTTCATGTTGGATAATGATGCACCGTTTCAAAGAAAGCTATGAAGATTTAGACATTGGATTGCAGAACTTACTGCTTGTAATGAGTGGAAATCACTTGAGTCATCTAAGTTCTATTTTATTCATATATTTTTCTTGAGAATGGCTCATTGAAATTTTATTGAACTGCTAAATCTGCTGCCATTATCTCTTCCATGGAATGGGCTTGATCTTTAAACTCATAACAATGGCAATGGGTTGCCAAGGGAACTTGATGCATATTTTCAAGGAGGAACAGTATGTCTTGCCCACACCAAAGATCTGGATTGTTGGCAACAACTCACTCTAAAAGTTTAAGCCAATAGAGATTCAAACACTCGACCTCCTGCTTTGATACTAGATTGGTAAGCTGGTGGAGAGATGAAATCAACAAGAGGTGCCTGGTCCTTTTCACTACCATCTGGTAGCAATTCCTTGCTGGTTGAGGAGTAGAATAAAACTTTTTCACGAATGCTGACATCCATTGTAACAAAAGTACGACCATTTTTCTCGAGAGCATGACGCTTATATTGTTTATGAGAACTAGCATATCCCACGAACATACATTTGATAGCCTTTGGATCTAACTTATCACATTGATGCTTGGGAGTATGAACAAAGCACGTGCATCCGAAGATTTTGGGTGGCACTTGGAACAATGGTGTATCGGGACACGAGATTTCTATAGGGCTCTTCCCTCCCAAGATCTTTGAAGGCATTCGGTTTATTAAATATGTGCTGTTAAAAACTCCATCGAACAAAAAAGATTTTGGAACATTGATTTAAAAAAGAAGAGCCCTCGTCACCTCCAATAGGTGTATGTTCTTACGTTCAGCAACACCATTTTGTTCTGAAGTATATTACCACGAGGTATGCGATTTAATCCCATTTTCAGCAAGATAATGCTGAAAATATTGGAGGTATACTCTACTCCTTTGTAACACATAAAGGCCTTAATCTTTTTCTCAAACTTAACTTCAATCAATTTATAATATGTATGAAACACATGTAAGACCTCATCTTTAGATTTCAGAAGATACACCAAAGTTACGTTGGTGGCATCATCAATGAATGTCACAAAATATCGATGGCCATAATAGATGGAACTGGAGCATACCAGACATTAGAATGAATCGGATCAAATAGAGACATACTTCTTTTATTAATATTAGTTGATTACACAAATCTCTAATTCTTGGCAAATTGACAAGCATCACATCTCAAATTACTATCATCTTTAATTCTAAAATTCATCATCATCATCATCATCATCAAAGCCTTATCCCAACCATGTTGGGGTTGGCTACATGAATTCTGTTTCTCCATTCCGTTCTATTTTGAGCCAAATCTTTTGATAAGTTAAACTTTTTTAAATTTGAATTAATAACTTCCATCAATGTTATCCACCTGCATATCCAAACTTTTTCTTACCGGTGCCATTACTGGCCTACGCTCAACATGCACAAACCATTTTAAACGGGTTTCTCTAATCTTATCCCCTATTGATGTTACCCCTAAATGCTCTTGATAGCGCTCATTTCTAATTTTATCTTTCCTAGTTTTACCACATATCCACTTAAGCATTTTCATTTCCGCTACATCCATCTTATGAATATGCACATCGATCTAAAATTAATAAATGAAATTTTCCTAAGACATTGCACTGGTGCATGACCAAGACAGTGATGCCACAAAGAGGATTCATTGTCATCATCAACTCTAGTTTGTAGAACTCTTGACTCTACGTTCTCCAAGTCCAAGGTGTAAAGACCATTACTCTTACTACGACCACCAATCTTCTGCCCCATCCACAGATCCTGAAATATGCAGTAAGAAGGATAAAAGTAAATACAACAATTAAGATGCTTGGTTAGGGTACTAACATACAGAAGATTTAAGGAAAAATTTGGAACATAGAGGACGGGGGATAAGGATAGGTTAAGTAAGACGCGAATATTTCCCTTCTTAGCTATGTGGTTATAGGAACCATTAGCAATTCTCACTTGTCCAGCATTAGTATAAGTGTAAGATTGAAATTCAGAACGGATGCCTATCACATGGTTTGTTGCTCCTAAATCAATCACCCAAGTAGAAGAGAAGCAAATGAAGCAAATGCAGTAAGACTATGAGATTAGGTTATATCGACCGAAGAATCATGAGTTGCACCCCCTAATGCAGCCAATCTTTTGCAAAGATTTATGAGCTCATCCTTCCAATTTTGTCAGTAAGATTTAACACTAGCATCTTGTTCAATTGGGCGCTCCACCTCTACCTAGGATGTGAATATATTTCTTGGCCAACTGTTCAAATCCCAATAATTCTCCTTTGTATGCAAAGCCAATCGATACACCAATTGAACAAAATCATAATCTACAGTTAAAAAGTGGAGAATTGCTTCAAAATAAGAGAATGTATCAATGGTTGGTGGGGAAGCTAATTTATCTTATATTCACATGGTCTGACATCTCGTATGTTGTTAGTCTATTTAGTTAATTTGTACATGCTCCCAGAAATGATCATCTAGTTCCAGTGCATAGAATTCTCAAATATTTGGGTCTCCAGGACAAGGAATTCTTTACAAATCATACAGGCATGCAAATGCTGTTGCATTCACTGATGTAGATTTGGCCGAATCACTGACAGATAGAAAGTCTATGACAAGATGCTGTATAATGGTTGGAGGCAATCTAGTCTTTTGGAAAAGTAAAAAATAGGTTGTTACAGCCAAGTCTAGTGAAGAAGCTGAGTATAGGGTTGTAGCTCATGGGTGTTGTGAACTACTATGGCTCAGAATATTGTTGGAAGAGTTAGGTTTCAAACATGGTGGTCTGATGCATGTGTATTCTGATCGTACATCAGCAATTAAACTTGCCAATAATCTAGTTTACCATGAAAAGACAAAGCATGTGGAAGTAGATCTTCATTTCATTGGGGAAAAAATTGAAAAGGAAGATGTGTTGTAGACTTTCTTACTAAGGTAGCCAATAAAACTAAGTTACATCATGTTTTTTCCAAGTTGGGCCTAGTAAATATCTATGCACCATCTTAAGGGGGTGTTATGAGTCAGAGAGGGACATATTTGTAATTTTATAATTAATCAGGGACCTTGATATAAATATCATAATATCCAGGGACTTTTCTGTAACTTCAAAAATTAGTGGAATAACAATATAGGAGTGATCACCCAACTTGGTAAGGCAGTTCATCTTTCTACCCCATTGTTAAACTCCTCTCACTCTCTCTTTTTTTTATTTTTTTTTCTTTTTCTTTCTTTTTATTTCTCATGACAGGCTGAGACAAAACCCTAGATCCAGTTGAATCCAAGGTTTCAAGTCATCCAAATGAAGTTTGTGCTTCAGTTATGCTCCTTATAACACATCTTGTTTTGTATAAAGAAAAGGGAAGGAAAGTTCTTAAAATGACGAACTTAAAGTCCTTTAAAACAATTGAAGACTCTTGTGAATAAATTTAACTAAATTAAACCTTAGTTTAATTAGAAGGCAAACACAGCCAAACTGCTATTATTTTCCCTATTCTTATTGATATAAAATTTTTAATGTAATTATTCATTGAAAGGCGTGCTCATAACTCATAAGGCTTATGATTCACAGTTCGAGTCAAATGCCACACTTGGGGAAAATGGAATGCAACCTTGTTGTACCTCAATGTCTAAAACATTAATCCAATTTATGAGTTAGAGAGGGACTTATTTGTAATTTTCTAATTAGTTAGTATCTTCCACAGTGAGTATAAAAAGGTTTGTCACAATTAAAATTGGACTGTCCACCACTTCCTCGACCACGGCCACCATTTATACCACTACGATAATCCCATAACCACGTCCTCGCCGTCCACCATATCCGTAGTAAGTTTGTAATTACCATTTCATGTATTTAACAACGTTGTAAGTTTGTAATTACCATTTCACGTGTTTAACAATGTGTTCGTCACACTATTATTTGCAAGAGTAGACCTTTTAGGTGTATTATCAAATTTATGAGTCAGAATGGTGCGACGACTTTCTTCTCCTTGTAATGGAGAAAATATTGTACCAATGTGAGGTAGAGGGTCCTGACTTGTTACTTGTGTGTGAATGGGTTCATATTTTGTATTAAGACCACCCAAAATCTCAAAGATGTGTGGTTTTCTAGCAATTTTGCCTGTTTCTTAGCACAACAGGGTTTAGGATTCATATACCCGATTCTAACTCTCTCTACAATGCTCGGAATCTAGAATAATAATATCCAATTGATAGACTTGCTTGTTTAAAAGTAGTAATTTCCATTTTTAATTCTAAGATCCTGGCATTATTCCTCTTCTATGCATAGGCAGCTCAATTGACTCCCAAAGTTCTTTTGCGGTTTTAGTTTTTTGCAATATCGTCTTCCATCAAATTAAGAATGTAGTTCATGACCAACATATTTTCTTAAATCCAGTCTAAATATTTTGTGTCGTCTTTTCCTGGGTCTTGGATACTCCCATTAATATAGCCTAGTCTCTTTGAACCCCCAATGGCCATTTTGGCTGAATAGGCCCAATCCTTATAATTAGCATCATTGAAAATGCCTGGTGTTGTCCTTGCATTAGGATTAACAACATTTGGGAGGAGTTGTTGACTGGATCCAGTGGAGTTTTCACCCTTGGGCATTATGTAAAGTGAGGTTTCAACTTATTACCAATTTAATGAATCCAAAAAAAAAAAAAGAAAAAAAAGAAAAAGGAATCACCAACCTATGAGAGGAACACTGTAAATCTCCAATCAGACACATCAATTTCAAAACTCGTAGTATCAGATGTTCATCTTTTGGACTGGAAAACATATCAAATGATTACCAACACAAGTCTGCCAAGCACAAACGAGCCGAGAACACACTTTGCTAGGGATCCAAACAAACAACCACCAAGCTGACGGACAACCACACTCAGCTAAACAGCAGTGTACAATAACCATACATCAACCAAACAGCCAGCAAACTGACGAACAGGCACCGCTCAACAACTGATGAAGAACCATCAATGAACCACAAACACATCAATCTTGATCCTTCTGTCCTTTGTCCAACCTTCAACACATCACATCTCTGAGGAACCCAGTCAAATGCAACCAGATCAAACACAGTTGACAAACACTGCAGTCGACTTCCGGTCAAACATGTGTTTATGTTCAGCTGGGGTTGAATCAACACAAAGGTGCTGAAATGGACAGATCTAGATCACTAGATCTCTTCGTATGCAAGTCTCCTTCCTGGTGATTGTCTTATACCAAGTTGACAACCACTTACTCTAAAAGTTTAACTTGTTAGAGATTTGAACGCTTGATCTCCTGCTCTGATACCAAGTTGAAGTCCTAGATTTGATTGGTCTAGGGTTTTGTCTCAGCGTGTTGTGAGAAATAAAAAAGAAAGAAAAATAAGAAAAAAATAGAAACGAGAGAGAGAGAGAGAGAGAGAGAGAGAGAGAGAGAGAGAGAGAGAGAGAGAGAGAGAGGAATTTTACGATGGGGTAGAAGGATGGTCTGCCCTACCAAGTTGGGCGATCACTCCTATATTGTTATTCTGCTAATTTCTGAAATGACAAAAAAAGTCCCTGGATATTATGATATTTACATCGGGGTTCTTGAAAAATTATAAAATTACAAATAAGTCTCTCTCTGACTTGTAACAGGATGCACACCTCAAATATGTCTCAAAAGGTGAGACATATGCCCTGAATGCAAGCCATGCCTCAAACTTTGGGCAAGGGTTTTTTGAGGGGTAACCCCCAACACTTTGAAAATGCTGTTACGAAAGTGCATGATTTCTTCTAATTTTTTTTCAGTGCATTTTAAACTCATAACTCTACTAGGTTGAGTTATAATACGAACTCGTATTTAACAGGTGTTTAACAGTTGTAAAATAAAAAATCGATAAATGTCCGCAAGAGTCACGAGAGTTAGTTTATTTTGTAGCCAAACCCATTTAATGGATTTCAAGGGAACCCTCTCTCTCTCGAAAAAAAAAAAAAAGAAGAAGAAGAAAGAAAAAGAAAGGGACAATAAAATCACATTTTGTTCTTCAAATAATTTTAAAATAATTCTTTTAATCTAATTTGAGTACACTTGAGTTCTTGATCCATGGATTTCATTCTTGACCCTATGAAAGCATTAGTAAATGTACTACGGGTGCTACAGGGTAGGAGACTGATGGTAGGTATATGCTATAACAAAATAAAGGCAAAGCTGTTTTTCATGTACCACAGTACCAGAAATTGATATATGGCTTTGTTTGCAAACTGCAAAAACAAATAAAGGGAATCAATGTATAAGATTTTTTTTTAATCGGTAAATCATTTTATAGGATTTATTCATATAAAAAAAGTCAATGTGTAGGATTGATTCTGAGTTTATGAAAAATCATTTACCAAGCTGCATTAATGCTTAATGTTTAAAGTCAGTATCTCTATATAGGACTGCACTAAGAAGTGTGATTTACCAAGTTTCTTTGGGAATAATGTGAATTGATCTCCTTGCAGCTACTCTGCGGGGGTATTGCTGCATCGACTGCAGCACTGTTCACAACCCCATTTGATGTGGTAAAAACAAGGCTACAGACACAGGTGTGCTTTCTTCTTTTCATTTGTGTTTTTGCTGCAAGCCACTTTTCATGATCTTTTAGTGAGACTCGGTTTTCTATTTAATATATTAAGGCTGATGTTATATTGCTGGATGATAAAATTTTTCAGAAAAGAACTTGACCATGCATTGTTCATTTCTCTCAGGACTGCTTTCTTAAATTTTGGTAGTTATTAACTAATGAGGGCTTACGCCTCAGTGGTTCACAATCTTATGTCTTACTTCTTACTGCATTCCAAGTCCGTATCGAATTTCCCATCTCTTACCATGATGCAACATATCAGTTCTTTGGATATATTGTGTTTAATATATTTTTTGGAGTGCTGTTGAATTTTGACAACTCTTCATTTGATCTATAGGCCAAATAATCCCCGTATTTACTGAGCTGTGACTGTTTTAAATTTCTCATTCTCTGAGATTGTCATTGAATTGAGTCTTTCTTAGTTTTATAACAAATCTTCAACACAATCTTTATCAACATTTCTTGATTCTCAGTTATTGGATTAACCTGTAAATTTTCTTTGAAGTGTTATTAGTATCAATTCTATAATTCATCATAGCATATTCATATCAGCTGCAGCTACATTTTGCTTTTGTGCCTGACATTCAAGTCCACATGATAGAGGTCTAGCTACTTATAGTAAGAATATCTTCAATCAAAGTGGCACTTGGGGGTCACAAAACGCTCCACTTGTCTCTACTCTGACGACCTGGTACAAGTATCACTATATCCTTGATAGGTCTTTCTTCTTCTTCTTCTTCTTCTAAACTTGCTCTTGGATACTGGAGTATATCCCATTTGCACTATATGGTTTTCAATTTTTACCATATTCTTCTACTTTCAAGACAACTGAAATTGCGTTGTATGCATGTTGTCATTGTTTTATGGATATGCTCAAGCCCTTTGACTTAAAAAGGCTCTCTCCAGAATTCTAGTATATCACTTCCTCAGTTTCTTCTCTGACTGGGTATCAATACATCATTTGCAAACAACATGCACCAAAGAACCTTATCCTAGATATTTGCTGTCAAGTTGTCCCAAATCAAATGGGTAGTTTTGTAGATAGTAGGAAGAACTTAATAGCAGTCATGTAGCTGAAATGATTCATGTGTACCAGATGGGATAAGGCTTATTCATCAAGGTGATGGTTATACAACATGTATCAGTTATATTTGATTACAAATAGTGCAGTCCACCTGGATGCGTGCAAATAAATGTAGAGAGGGCTGGGTAGGTGTTGTCATGGATTAACAGATGGGCTTTACATGGACACAGTTTAATGATTCTAACCCTCTGATTAAGGGCCAAAGTGTAATGGTTTTGTAAGTACATATGTACCTCTTAAATTTTGGGGACTTTAGTCAGATGATTATGATCATCAAATCATGCCCAAGTAGGCCCAGTTGTTAACCATAACAAGACCTGCCAATCTCTCTCTATCCTATTCATTTGCATGCATCAAGATGGGCCCCAAATGCAATGTATTCAGCTTAAAATTTGTAGTTGGTCAGCCAAATATTACTTTTAATATTTCTTTGCCCTTGTAGTATTAATCATCATCGTTGTCGCCAAGATTATGTTGGTGTCATATTCCATATGTATTATTCTTGATTGTTGTATGTTAATTTAGCATAACTAGTGCAGAAAGTGTGTCCTCAATTTCTTATTCCATGAATTATTTAAATGTAAATGTGCAATTTATTTTGTATGTTCCATCTTCTCACATCTAAATGTTCTACATTGACATTTGATGATATTGCATTAGAAGGGTGACGTATGTTCTGGCAAGTTTGTCTCATTGCAGATACCAGGATCTCTCACACAATGTGGTGGTGTTCTCCACTGCCTTACACAAACTGCCAAGCATGAAGGATTAAAGGGTCTTTATAGGTGTGATATCGAAATTCTTTTGTGTGATAACCTATCATTGGTCATTCTGAATATACTATTTCTATGTGAATCTGAACTGGAAAATCAGGCAATTTTAGTTTAGACTTGGCTATTGTGACTTGAAGAAAGATTTGCTGTTGTTAATACAAACACCCATTAATTTAAATGAAGGTGGCGGTTGAAGTTTTGAACTATGAGCTTGCCTCTTTTACTCAAAAACTTCTGAATTCTGATATTTCTTTATGTTCCAGGGGATTGACACCAAGGTTGGTTATGTATATGTCTCAAGGAGCTATATTTTTTGCTTCGTATGAATTTTTCAAGAGCATGTTTTCCTTCGAAATACTGCAAATACCTACACAAGTCAGCGAGAACAATGAAGGATAGAAGACCATGTCTCCATGACTGCTTGGTTCGCATATACAATTGGAGTTATGCACATGTTGGAAGAAACATATTTTCTTTGCAAGGGAAGCATGAGTTGAGTGAGCTTGCCCTAGTTATTCGGAAGTGAACCTTTTGGATCTTCAAGATTCAATCAGATCCTAGTTCCTGGGTTCAGCAATTTTGACATTTCTAATGAAAAATAAAAAAGCTACAATCATGACAGCAAAGCTGTGACCTTAGGACTCTCGTTCTCTCTGGTTTGCCCCCTTTGTTTCTCATGATCTGAAGTGAACTTTTTAAATCTTCAAGACTCAATCAGATCCTAGTTCCTGGGTTCAGCAATCTTGACATTTTAAATGGGGAGTACAAAAGCAACAATCATGACAGCAAAGCTGTGGCCTTGGGACTCTCGTTCTCTCTGGTTTGCCCCTTGGTTTCTGATGATGGGGCTGATATTTTGCTAATCCAAAATCATTCAATTGTATAAAATGGCCCATGAACGAATGGGCTGTAAAAGATTATTTTGATGGGAAGATATTCACCGTTGGATTGATCACATGTACAAAGACATGATTAAAGTTTTGAAGACACTTCCACCTGTTTGTTTATGTAGAATATATGGTTGAATGAGTGGATGAAGGGAATACAAAGTAGCAATTTATAAGAGACGAGACTTTTGAAGGATTTGAATTACTTGAGTGATGGATGAGTATTCATTTTTGCAGTTAGTTCCTATGTATTGTATACAAACAAACCGGCCCAAGATGTCATGAATAACCCCATAGGGATTCAGGCATCCTAATCCAATAATTATTCTCACAAAAAATGATGTCATTTGTTAAAATGTTAATTCTAATTTTTATAAACATATTTAAATTCCCATTTGGTAGACATTAAGGATTACAACCTTCTCAGTCCAGGTTGGATTCTTCATCAAGAAATCCAAATGGACACTCTGGCCGATTGTTTCACATATAATTCATTCTCCATCCGACCTTGTTGGATTTCATGATGAGAGAACCATTATTTGGCAAACCATCTGACCTTGTTGAATTTCATGATGAGAGAACCACTATTTGGCAAACCATCAAAAAGAGTGCCCCAATTTATAATGGTGGATCTGTTTCATGTGAAACATCTGGCCATGTTTAGGTGGCACTAGTCCAACCTACTTGCCTTGTGTAGTCCATGTCAACATGGTCACAATGGTTCTGTTTACGTAGCACCAGGCCAACGTGGATCTATTTCATGTGAGACATTAGTTGGTTTTTACTTACTTGACAAGGGTTTAGACGTGGCCAGACACCTTTCCTCACCTGAGGACGTGTTGCTTCACCAGAGGGCTGGGGGTCCACCCCCCCCCCCCCCCCAAAGAAAGGCTGGGGTGCCAAAAAAAAAAAATGGTCACAATGCATGCTCCTAAATTTCCAACTGGATTATAAGATTATATTATTAAAACTAATCAAGCATGCACAACATGAATGGGAGGACCACATTGTCTTAATCATTTATTCTAATGGCATCTTATGAGGTGAGATATGTTGTCATTATCATTATTATCATCATCAACGGAAGGTAATCTTTGTCATGGACTATCTTTAACACATATTGCATTTAGGCGCACCTGTGAAAGGTGGATTTTGAGCGCGCCACCTATGCTCTTCCGGCATGGGAAAAAGAATCTTTTTTTTTTATACCTTTCTTAGAGCCTTATCTCTGAAAGATTTTTTTTTTCTGGGTCACTGAAATGCATGCAATATAAAAAATTTGTCCTTTTCGTTTCCACAACGTATGTAGAAGAGCCCAATATCTTTCATAGACTTTCAAAAGGACTCAAAAGTCAGTCCTTAACCAAAACTCCTCGGTTTATACTTTATAATGCTCCTCCAACTGCATTGTAATTTCATTTCAAATTCAAATATCTCCCTCCACAAACAGTCCACCCAAAAAGTCACCTTAAGCCTCTTTTCTTCGGACCAGACCATATGGTTTGTGAAGCTTTATCCAATCTTCTTTGATCTGCAAGGGTTTTTGTATGGGAGGGATACTTCTCCCGTGGAAATAGAAATCCATCATGAAATACTCTCACCACAGAAACAAATCCAAAGATATACACATAGGGAGAAGCTTTTATCTCCTTTTCATAAATCCCAAACTTGTTGATTGTATATGTTAAGTTCATGAATTTGCTATTTATGCATTATTTCAGATTGAATTAGGGACTTAATTGCATTAATTTTCATTTAATTTCATCATTTCATGCATTTTCACTTGGGAACTTGGATTTTTTTAATTTTTCATACATTTTTCTGCATTAATTTAGAATTTTTGTAAGTTTTCTCCAAAGAGTCCCAGTTGGAGTAGAACTCTATCTGGACGAGTCCCATTTCAATGTGGGCTCTTCAGTATTTTATGAGTTTTTTTGGAATGTGCAAGAAAATATAGGACCCATAGAACTCTCGGAAAGTTTAGTTTTTGTGCTATAAGGAAGCTACGCACTACAGGTGGGACCCGCATTCTCTAGAGAACATCCCACATCTCTTTCATTCTCATCAGTTAGTTTAAAAGAATATTCTCCCTCTATCTTTTTCAGTTCTATCTTGATTTGAAGATGAAAAGAGAAAGTGAGATAGAGTTGGAGGGAAATTGAAAGGAAGAAAAGACAAAGAAGCAAAGACCAAGAGGGACTCCATTCTATCCCTTGGATGTCCAACCAATCCCACTCTCAATTAGGGACGGCCAGTACCCTCTTTGGGCCTTGTCTCTCATGTATGGTTGAGTCTCATTGCAAAAGTTAGCCTTATTTTTCTTAGGACAACTTAACTTAAAATGGGCATATCTCTCAAATCGTAAGTCCAATTGGTGCAATTTTATTACCATTGGAAAGCTTATTTAGAGTAGATATCCGTAGAGCGTAAGATTATGAAATTTTAAATTGAAATGACCAAGTTATGGCCTGAGGAAGTTAGCTATAATTTTTCCAATTAGGAAATAACTATTTATTATCTAAAGTGGGCCCAAGTCTTTTGTAAATTTTAATTCAAGAAGTGTGTGTGTGTGAAGAAATCCAAGAATCTAGATTCATCAAGTAGTTTCCCCCAATCTCATCTCACCTAAGCTTGGAGACCAAAAAAGAAATCTTTCTCAAAGAGAAAGAGTTTTATCTCTTCACAGAGTTCAAGACAGAGCAATAAGGGACTTCAAAAAACCATAAATAAACCCCTTATAAATTTCCAAGACACATTCTCCACCACCCTTGCATGTTCTCCCTCCTCTACCCTCTCTTTTCTCTCTATTTTTTGTATTTTCTGAATTATTTTTGGGCATTCTTGAGCCCTGTTCAAGAAACCAAGTTCAAAAGAGGTAAATTTGAGAGATTTTATGATATTATCCGGAGATTTTAATGGAGAAGTTCATAAGTTCTGTTGTAATGAAGGAGTAATCCTTTGGATTAGAATGTCTAGATGAAGTTTAAGTTAGCATATTTCTTCTTTTTTATGCTCTTTGATTCAATAGTTTGTTTATGATTGATTGATCCCTTAATACATCTTTGGGCTCCATAATCAGTGGCGGAACCAGGAAGGTGCCACAATGCATTTAAGTTTTGCTCCAATCTGCTATGACCAGTTAATAGTTTAGAAATCACATTCTCTGATTTCTTGACATTAAAAGGTCCAATTACAATGGCAATGGCATACCTTTTATCACTGCACTTGCCACTTCTTGATACATCTGGAAGCATGTTTTCTTCTGCATGCTCCATAAGGATGTAGCAAAGGTGGCAACAACGTCTATTACCTTGAGGATTCAGGCTTGATGCTTAAATTGATCATAATCCCAGTGAAGACATCAATGCAACAAGGTTAAATGATGCCATGAAAACTTAACATCCAAGCAACCCCTCATCATCTTCAAAGGGCTTCTCAAAAAATGTCCACAGAGCAAGATCCTAGGAACTTTTTAACTACATATTTTTCAGAGAAGGCAGCAATGTAACCAAAAAGGAATTATCCCAGTCTTACACATGAATATCTAATCCTTAGTAATGTCCATTTAAACAATAAATTTCTAGGATTTACATAAAATAAAAAAAGAACAATGGAGAAAAATGTCCTCAGGATACCATTAACTACTACAATTCAAGGCATGAAAAAGTCAAATAAAAAGTAAGCCATCTTTGCTTCCTATAATTGTAGAGCTTTAATGCATAGTTGACAAAACAGTTATGTACAAGTCTTCCAATCAAAACAAAAAGCACAACAGCAAAAGAAACGCCTCTATATGAAGGATATTCTTGATGGAATATGAATGGGACAGAAATTTTGCCTCCACTCTTTCAGAAAAACCATAGAGTCCACCACTTGGACCAAATTGTACAAACTGAAGACCTGAACAAGATGAACATACTCTATGGAGCGCAACACTCAAAAACAACAAAATACAAATGAATGCGTCATTGCTTCCTTCTCTTTTTAAAGGTAGGATGGATGTCAACATTGCACCTATCAAGTTTTTCTGTTTCTGTCATACATTCATTCATCCTTTTCAATATTACAGGCGTAGCAGAAACATTACTGGATTTTTTGGATTTAAGCAGGCATATTTTTGCGGCAGTTTCAGCATCCTCTTCCTCAAGCGGTGCCTGGTTACTCAATTCAACGTTCACTGCTGCCCCTGCAAATTATAGGAATCAACAATGAGAAGGGATTGTGAACCAAAGCCCAAAAAGTATATTAAATCTATCAAATGGAAGAGTAACGAATATGCACTATTTTAGACATGAGAAGTTGGTGAAAGCATCAGTTTGCATATACATACCAAATTTCAAAACCAACTACATTGCAGCAATGAAAGAAACTAATTTTATAAGCTTTATAACAACATTAAATGAATTTCGGCATATCAAAGAATTGAAAAGAAATGAAAGACAACAAAACTGCTTCTTACCAACAAACTAAAATAGTGTCATTTTGGGAATCATGGGCCAAGTATAGGTGGTGATTTTAATTGATTCATCATTGGTGTTAGACTGAGAAAGGGGTACTGGTGGGGTCCACAGTGATGAGTGATGGAGATTAAACTATGATGTCTTGAACATGCTCTATTTTATGCCAATCCTGCCCCTTGTTGCGTCTTAGTCTTCTATTCAAAACAGGGCGTCCTAAAATGAAACAAGCGGCTGAGATTTGTTAGGCGTTGCAGCCCCTCTGGCAAAGTCATTATTCCTGGACAATTCCGAATGCACAAGTGTTCTAGCAACACCCACTGACTCTGGCAAGGACATTAAACCAGGGCAATTGCTAATCCATAAAGCAGCGAGGACATTGTTACTGCTGCTGCAATCCATTAGGCAGTGATAGCACCATATCACTGCACCCATCAATTGTCAGTGTACTGAGAGCAATGATATTCTCCAACTGATTTGATAGAGATATTAATCTCGGGCAATCTCTAATCTCCAATGTGTGTAGGGCAGCAAGTTTTGGCCCTAACTCTTCTGGCAAATACATTACCTCTGGAAACCATACAATAGTGAGCCTGGCAAGTGAAGTGTAGTTGGCAACCGACTCTAGTAGCATTTCATTGGTTACAGATACACTTAATACTTCCAAGTGATGGAAGACGATGGGGCAAGCGGACCATCTTAGGGCATTCTTTGATTTTCAGTATGAGGCGAGGAAGGATCACTTGTTCACCATCATGATCATCATCTGCTTCTTGTGATGACCATCCCTCCAAATTAGGCATGTTGATGAAGGAGACTTCTATCAGTGACCGGGATGTGGATAATTCTATCTTGTCACAACCCACCCCTTCCATATTTAGATGTTTTATAACTGGAAGAAGAAGCGGAGGCAGACAAATCAGGTTTGGGCAATCAAAGGTCCTCAAAGAATGAAGCGAACGGAGGATCCATTAGTCAACTTCATCATCATCTTCTTCTCGTGGTGACCATCTCTCCAAATTAGGCATATCATTGAGGTTGAGTTCTTCCAATGACTAAGATACGGGCACGTTTGACTTAGATATGGGGACGTTTATCCTGTCACAACCCACGTTTTCCATCCAGAAATATTCGAGAGGCGCATGAGGATGAAACTGTGGCATCCGAATAAAGTTTGGACAATTGATCATTTCAAGACAACAAACGTGATGGAGCATCACTTGCTCATCTCTCTCTTCCTTGATCATCACTATTACCATCCTCTGGTTTTGGTTACCATCCCTCCAAATTAGGCATATTAGAGTGATAAAGTTTTTTTAATGATGGAAATGTATCTTGTAGTTCTGGCTCATATCAAATTCAACAATGTATTATTTTACAGCACTCATGTTCCTTATCGTAAGTGATTCAAGGAAAGGTAGTTGCCCAAGAAGTGGTAACTGCACACATCTATTGGATTGTGACAATCCCACACTAACTAGATTTGTAAGCATAATCATCCAACTTGGAAAATTTAGACCCATGTAGCTATCAACAAATAACTTCTTTGGATTTGGATGAGGTTCAAGGTTCTCAATCACTTCCTCTGAATTTTCCTGTGTGTCAGCTGTTGTTTCTACATTAGACCAGGATAAATACAAAGTGTGGAGGTGTTGCTTCGCTTCTACATTTGCTTCACTAGCACATACACCATTTCTTATATTATCAAGACCTTACACCATTTCTTATATTATCAAGACCTTCAATGCGAATACTCCCCATAAGCAGATTTAAACCTTTTAACTCTTCTATTCCACACCCACTATCTTTACTCACAGCAAATTTACACAATGTCCTTACACAAGTTAACTCTCCAATTCCATTTGGTTGGGAAAAAACTTGATTATGACTAAACTAAATATGCCTAAGGTCAATCATTCTCTTTATGTTCTTTGGCAACTTTTTAAGGTGAGTGTTAAAGATTCTCAATGTCTGCAAGCTGTGTAAGTTACATATGGTCTCTGGTAGTTCACGAATAAATGTTATTGACACATCAAGGTAATTGAGATGTTTGAACTTGTCCATTGAATTTGGCAAATTGAGAAGACTGCTTCTACTTAAATCCAATACTCTTAGTCTCCTCAAACTCAAGCAAACATTAATATCAAGAAAATCAAATGGAATAAATATGAATGTAGTTTCCTACATTTCTTCAATGCCTCCAAATTTTTAGATTCTTCTGCCCATTTACTATCGAACAATAATAAATGATGAGTTTCTCTAGGGTCAATTTCCATGGAAGCACAATGAGGCATTCTTCTTGTACAACAGATCTAAGATCATATATAAGGTCATGCATTTTATACTGAGGTATATAGATGCCCCTTTCAACTTGAAATATTAGTGACCTCTGCAACAATTCATTGAAATATCCTTCGCCCTTTTCTTCCAGGAGTTCATTTTGTTTGTCAGAATGAATGGAGCCTTGGGCTATCCGCTGCTTGATTAGTTTATCTTTATTAATTCCATCTCCTTTGGAAATTACAGTGCAATATGCAAAGCATTGCTTCAAAGATGAAGTCAAATGATCATAGCTCAGTTTTAATGCGGGTAAAATTCCTATCATTATCTTGTGGCTTCCAAAGTTCACTGTTTCTCACAGACTCCCACTCAATTTGAGTTGTTTTATAAGACATTAAGCCTCCCAAAGTTTTGACGGCAAGAGGAAGACCACCACACCTATCAACCATTTCCTTTCCAACAGATACGAAGTCTGGATGTGGTTGTGCTAGTTTCTCGAACAAAGTCCAGGAATCCTCGTTCGACAGTATACCCAACTTATGTGTTGAAAGTGTGTGCATGATTGATGCAACTTTATCGCTGCGAGTGGTCACTAACATCATGCTACCCATAGCACCACATTTCAGCCATGTTTTCAGTTGGTTCCACTCGCTATGTTCTTCATTCCAAACATCATCCAAAACAAGTAAATATCTCTTCCTGCTTAGTGCTTTTCGAAGATGAGTTTGCAACAGATCAATGCTCAATTGGTCAATTTTATCATTAATTGCAGATTGCAAAATCTCTTTCAAAAGCCTTCCCACATCAAAATTCTCAGAAACATAGACCCACATTTTTAAGTCAAAATGAGTCAGCACTCTTTCATCATTATATACTAATTGAGCCAGCGTCGTCTTGCCCAATCCCCCATACCAACTATAGGAATGCCTGAAAGGACCTCTTCATTTCCAGGGTTGATTAGTAAATCTATCAACTTTTCTTTCTCATAATCTCTCCCATATACCTCCGGCTCAATCACATAGGAGCCAGTTTCTCTTGTTCTTGAGATCGGAGGCTGGCTTTCAGCAACTTCCACCCTGAAATGGAATTCATTCCTCTCTTGGGAAATGTCAGCAAATTGCCCCCTGAGCTGTTTCATCTTATGTGTCGTCTTGAAATGGAAAGCGAGTGGGTTCACGGGGGCAAGGAAGTTACGTACCCTGTTTATCTTGCCATCTTTATTCTCAACCTTCCTTCATTCAGCTTTGACTACGAACTCATCAACTAGATCTTCTGCTTCCAAGGCAATTAGATTTTGTGGACTCAATCCAGCAGTTGATATAATAAAATGATTAATTTCTTTATTTATCAATAAAATCATGTTTTACTTTCATTAGATGAATGTTATTTTACTACTTCATGCACATGACCAATACATATGACATAATGGTTCATGAGTTGAACCGGGTCCCATTAGTATATTAGATGTGATATATGTGCATGGATGAGATTCACACGCGGGAGATATATGTTACAAATCTTATACTTAAATAGCTTTACAACCAGTAATGAGACTGGGCATCTCATTTGATAAGGTTGCAGCACTTTGATCACTATGAGATAGTGTGATTTGTCTCGATCATCAGAATGTAAGATTTTGGATCACGGTTCTGGTACATTGGATGTATTGAAGGACCATGAGATGCACCTTATGGAATTCTGTCTCAATAATAAGGTATGCTCTCATAATTCCCTAGCAATAGGCTCTCAATTCTGAGACATTGATGAACTCAAGTTTCTATCTATTCATTTGCTTTGAGTCACCAATGAGTGAGGCCGACTGTAAGTTAACACCTCGGTGTCTTGGGTATGTGGTAGTAGAACTGTGGGAACATTGAATGATCAAGATGGAATCTATCTCTATTATCCCCTTGTGCCAATTAATGGATTTGTTATTAGTAAGTGCGCACCCATCCCAATTAAGAGTTAATTGGATTGTACTGATGATTACTGTGATTAATTGGGGTTCAAGGATAATAAGATGTGGAACTTAGATTGGAAAAGACAGATTTATTCCAATTGATCCACGGATATTGATAGAGGGACCTACTTGTGGTAATTGAGAAGTTTAGGGTCTTCATTGTAATTTATTCCTAAGACTGGAGTGCAATTGCATTTATATAGTGGTGTTATTTGCAATTAACTGTGGGCCTGAATTGCACATGAGATGTGGGGTCTCGATGTTCTAGTTGGAGCCAGTTTTCTAAGGAATCCCTAGTGGTCCCCACGTTAGCCCAAGTTATTGGAAAAAACTAATCTGACTTGAACTCTAGAAAGAAGGGATTAGATAGGAAAAAGTTGCTAATTGTTTTGGAAGTAAGACTTCTATTTCAATTAAGCAAGGAAGAGATTTGAAAATATATAAATTCTCTTGGACGTCCAATAAGAGTCTCTCTTTTGCCCAAAACCCTGTTCGTGCAAGAGTTGCACGAGTTTCTCTCTCTTTCTCTCTTCTAGTTCTTTGGAGTTTCGAGTTAGGATTTCTCCTAGAGATTCCACCAATCTTCTTGAAAAAAGAAATCTAATTCGGGTCATAGCGTGGAAGGCTAAGAGGTGTTGAAGATTCTTATCATCAAGTAGAGTCGCAACTTCTCCATTAGAGCACTACGGATTTCCAAAGGTATGATCTACTTCTTGCATGTCGTAGATTATTATGGATGTTTAGTGCTGTTTAATTCTGTCTTTTAGATAGAATATTTACTGTACATGGTCACGAGATTGAGGCTAATGCATCCTGGATTGGGATTTTGGTTTTATGGATAGTTGATCTCTGTGTTAAGTGGGTCAAAAGTTTTAAAAAGTCTATCCATCAGACCCACCTACTTCCAATAAAGGCAGCATCTTTAAGAAGCCAATCTCTCACCGCCATCTCATTCTCGTCGCCTTTCTGCATCTTGGAGCACAGCTCTAATCACTGACAGATTGCTTTCAAGCTTTTGTTTCTCCTTTTTCACACCCCACAGCAACCCAAGTTCATCCTGTAGGGGAGAACTCAACTTGCTCAGCAACTCTTTTAGGACGGTAGAGAGAATTATTTCTGCTGCCATGCTCACTATCTCTAACAAGACGGTAGAAACCAAAGGAAATGAAAGGGATGAAAGGAGTATCTGACCAACCTAAGTGCAATGAATATCTGCCACTTGAGTCGATGGCTCTTATGGTTTAAAAAGATGCTTTCAAAGTGTGCAATGAATATCTACCACTTGGCTTCATGACTCTTCTTTTAAGCATCCTTGCATCTGCAAGGAGTTGCGAGCAATGGGCTAGCAATAGCATCCATTAAGTGAATGGTAAATGGCACTAGTTGGTACAAACCCTGCATATCTGCTCAAGTGCTTTTCTTTAAAGAGATATCTTAGTTGGCTTTTGGGATTTGATGAAAAAAATGTTTTCAGAATTCAGATTCATATTTTTCAATGGAAATTCTTGCAGGGAAAATCTCTTTAAAAAAAATTGAAACACTCACTTCATTGTGTGGGTGTTTCAATCGAAGTTTAAATCAACCGACTACAATAATCTCGATCAACAAATGATGTACATGTAGATATATTCATGTGGATTCTTCAACCCAGAATCGCAACAAAAAAAACAAAAACCAGGATCGCCAACCCTGCTTTGATGAAATCGCTATTTACAATTTAATAGATTGTGGGGGACATCCACCATGTTATCCATTTTATAACTGTCAATATACAAAAGACAATCTAGTCTTCACCTATTTAATTGCCTTCCCAGCAGTGCCGATTGCTTTTCTAATCGAGGTCTTCCCCTGCTGCCCATCATTCACCTATTGCCCATCCTAAGTCTTTCTTAAACATAAAAAAAAAAAGCTTTTCTAATTGAGGTCTTAACCTACTGCCCATCATTCACCTATTGCCCATCTCAAGTCTTTCTATACCATAAAAAATGTCTTCCTTTATTGGGTCATTGTTTTTGGGATTTGTTATTTGAAATAAAAAATAAACGTAGTACAATAAAAAAAAAAGCCTAAACTACACCTACACTCTTCTCTCCCCACTCCCCTTCCCCACTTCCCTCTCCTTTCTTCTCCCCTTTCCCCACCTCCCCTTCCGGGCCATGATTAGTGACATCAGCGGCTGTTGGATCTCCTTCCCTCTTCCTCTTCCTCTTCCTCCCCTTCCTTTCTCTCTCTTTCTCCCCTATTTTCCCCCTTTGCTTGATCTCCCTGCTGCAGGGAGATCAAGGCTCCACCCCACCCCCCCCCCTGTTCGGCCATGACTTGCCAACAGTCCTGGATTGTTTTGTAAGGCCGAACATAAATTGTAATGTCTGGCCTCGCAAGGTTGAACATGTTAGAAATAAAAGAATGGGGAGAGGAAGAGGGGGAAGAGAGAAGAGGAGAGGAAGAGGGAAGGGACGGAAAAGGAGAGAAAGGAAAAGGGAGAGGGAGAGAAAGGATAATGGAGAGGAGGACGAGGGATAGGGAGAGAAAGGAAGAAGGAGAGGAAGATGGAGGGAGAGAAATGAAGAAAGAAAGGAAGAGGAAAGGAGATCCGGGAGCGAGCTGCCGACCGTTGTCGTCGGAGGAGGGGGAGGTGGGGAAGGGGAAGGGGAGGAGAGGAGGGGGAGATGGGTTGGGAAGAGAAGGGTAGTTTAGGTATTATTATTATTATTATTTTTATGAGTGTAGTGAGTCATTTTTTGAGTCCATACAGCAAGCCTCTTGTTTTTTCAATGGGTGTTTACTTATTACCAATGGAAGGTCTTTCTTTATTGGGTCTTCATCTAATCAACTACCCATCATTCACCTATTGTCCATCCCAAGTCTTTCTTTAACATAAAAAAAGCTTTTCTAATTGAGGTCTTCACCTACTGCCCTTCATTCACCTATTGCCCATCCCAAGTCTTTCTTTACCTTAAAAAAATGTCTTCCTTTATTGGGTCATTGTTTTTTGGGGTTTGTTATTTGAAATAAAAAATTGACTCAGAATATTCAAAAAAAAAAAAAAAAACGTAAATAACCCCCACAGTCTTCTCTCCCCACACATCTTCCCCACCTCCCCCTCCTCTCTCCTCCCCTCCCCCACCTCCCCCTCCCGGCCACAATTAGTGGCTTAACGGCCGCCATCCCTCCCTCCCTCTTCCATTTCCTCTCCCTCCCCCTTCCTTTCTCTCCCTCTCCCCCCCTTTTTCCCCTTTGCTTGATCTCCCTGCTGCAGGGAGATCAAGGCCCCCCCCAACCCTATTCGGCCATGACTGGCCGAACAGTCTTAGATTGTTCAGCCAGTCTTGGCCAAACATAAACTGTAATGTTTGGCTTTGCTGGGCCTAATAGGTTAAAAATTAAAGAATAAGGGGAGGAGAGGAGAGAAGAGGAAGAGGGAGGGGACGGAGAGGGAGAGAAAGGAAGAGGGAGAGGGAGAGAAAGGAAAATGAAGAGGAGGGAGAGGGAGAGAAAGGAAGAACAAGAGGAAGAGGGAGGGAGAGAAAGGAAGAAGGAAAGGAAGAGGGAGGGAGATCCCGTAGTGAGCTACTGATTGTTGTTGTTGGAGGGGGAGTTGGAGAAGGCAGGAGAGAGGAGGCGGGAGGTGAGGATGTTAGCCAAAATGGCCCATTCTGGGAACTTTGAACGGATTAGATTCGCACACCAATGATTATGATTAAACGTAAATGGATTTACCAAATTTCAGGGCATACCTGAATCCATTGAACTGTAAGCAGGAAAATCATCGAACGAACGACTCTCTTGCTCTTCTCTTTATGCAGGCTCGTGGATGGGAATGCCAAGCTCGTTGTAATGCAAGACAAGAGAGTCCCAGGGCTTTTATAGCCTTCCTCCCCATCACAGAAGACTTAACTTGGAACGTTACATGGACTGTAATGGCAGAAAACGGAAATGGATTGAATGGTACTGAATGGCCTTAAGGGAGAAGACCGTTTCTGAACCGTTATGAAAATGGGTGGTGGTCATGTGGACCACCACCTCCAGTCACTAACAATCTCCCACTTGGTCCATATGACCACCATACAGCTGCTTAGTTTATATATATATATATATCAAAAATACTTTATTTTGCAAACAAAGTTTGAAAAACGACTCTAACTGATGCGCATCATTTGAAAACACCGATTATCCATGAAAACTGTAATGCTAAGATCTTTAAACTGTAATTAGGTTAGTTTACTAATGCGAACTGTGGCGGTTACACATCTTTACGATATATTTCCTTCCACAATCATAACACCAGTATCCTTTCCTAATCAAGAACTTAACTTTAATATGACTACTTTAATGGGAACTATAATGTCATAACACTTTTATATTCTTACTTCATTGCATAATTATCACATGTGAATATATAACAAAGTAAGAGTTGCAAAATCGTTTCTTTAATTGATCATTGAATAGTGTCATACATTATTGATTTTTTCAAGGCATATCTTTCAATCCCATACTCAATACATGGTCTTTAAAATCATTTGGCGCCAATGCCTTTGTTAATGGATCAGCAACCATGAGCTTCGATGGAGCTCCAACAATTGACACTAAACGATCTCGCACCTTTTCCTTCAAAACAAGGTACTTTACTTCCAGAAACTTTGATTTACTGGAACACTTGTCATTCTGCGCAAAAAGTCGAGCAGCATTGTTATCGCAGTAAATCTTTAGCGGTTCAGAAACACTACCCATAATTGTAAGTCCTTTGATGTAGTTACGCATCCATAATGCGTGACCCGTGGCTTCAAAGCACGCCACATACTCTGCATCAAATGTGGATGGAGTGACTAGCGTTTGCTTTGCACTCCTCCACGACACTGCCCCGCCAGCCAACAAAAAAATGTATCCAGATGTTGACCTTCTAGTATCGAGACAACCCGCAAAGTCAGAATCTGAATATCCAATGACTTCCAGCGTATTGGATCTCTGATATGTGAGCATGTATCTTCTAGTGCCGTTGAGATAACGCATCACTTTCTTGACAGCTACCCAGTGAGGTATGCCTGGATTACTTTGATATCGACTTAACATCCCAACTGCAAAACTAATATCTGGCCTCGTGCATGTCTGAAGGTACATTAGACTTCCTACTGCTGCCGCATAAGGGTATTTATTCATTTCTAACTTTTCTATATCAGTCATGGGGCATTGATCTTTACTAAACCTATCTCCCTTAGACATTGGGGCAATTTGTGATTTACTCCTTTCCATTCGAAAACGTTTGAGAATACTTTGCACATAGGCTTCTTGACACAACCCGAGTAATCCTCGAGATCGATCTCTGAATATCTCGATTCCTATTACAAAAGTTGCTTCACCCATATCTTTCATGTCAAAATTATTCTCAAGGTATACCTTAGTTTCTCGGATCATACTAAGGTCATTGCTGGCTAGTAAAATGTCATCTACATACAGGACTAAAATGATAAACTTGCTCCCACTGATCTTAATGTAAATACAATGGTCAACTGGATTTTCGGTAAAACCAAAAGATGTAATAATATAATTAAACTTTAAGTACCATTGTCTGGAAGCTTGTTTCAGCCCATATATCGACTTCTTTAACTTACAGACCAGCCTTCCATTATTACCTTGTTGAACAAACCCTTCAGGTTGTTCCATGTACACTTCTTCATCAAGATTCCCATTCAAAAACGCTGTTTTAACATCCATCTGATATAGCTCTAAGTCATAATGAGCTACTAGAGCCATTACAATTCTGAATGAGTTTTTCTTAGATACCGGAGAGTAGGTTTCGTGAAAATCGAGACCTTCTCTCTGAGTGAATCCCTTAGCCACTATCGGGCTTTAAATCGTTCAACTTTACCTTTAGAGTCCTTTTTGGTCTTAAAGACCCATTTACAACCGACGGTCTTGGACCCTTTAGGTAGTTCAACGAGATCCCAAACGTCATTTACAGCCATGGATTCTAACTCTTCTTTCATAACATCTAACCATTTATCAGAATTGTCATTGTGTACAGCTTCATTAAAAGTTTTTGGATCTTCTTTAATTCCAATATCCGATTCTTCTAGATACACAATATAATCATCCGAAACAGCAGGCCTTCTCATACGAGTCAACCTTCTCAATACTTCCGTATTTTCTTCAGGAATGTTTGGTTGTATTGGAGGAGTTGGTTGTGTATCTTGAGGAATTGGATCAACAGATCGTTCTGGGAATGCCCCTATATCGAGTGGAATCATTAATCCATCTTGAGTAGAGGATTGAGGCCCATCTCTAATCTCCTTGTATATAATGTTTCTAGCCTCACTACTCCCACTATTGTCATGATTATCCAAAAACTTAGCATTATGGGACTCAACTATTCTTAGTGAATGATTAGGACAGTAAAATCGATACCCTTTAGACCTCTCTGGATAACCAATAAAATATCCGCTTACAGTTCTAGGGTCTAACTTCTTTTCTTGTGGATTATAAACTCGCACTTCAGATGGACATCTCCAAACTCTGAAATGGTTTAAGCTGGGTTTCCTTCCAGTCCACAACTCGAAAGGAGTTTTGGGAACTGCTTTACTGGGAACCCTATTTAAAATATACATTGCCATCTTCAGTGCTTCACCCCACATAGACTCTGGTAACGAAGTATTACTAACCATACTCCTAACCATATCTAACAGAGTTCTATTCCTTCTTTCAGCAATTCCATTCTGCTGAGGAGTTCCAGGCATTGTGTATTGGGCAACAATACCTTCGGATTCTAGGAATCTTGCAAACGGACCAGGGTTACGGCCCACTTCAGTGTACCTACCATAGTATTCACCACCACGATCCGATCTCACAATTTTGATCTTCCTATCTAATTGCTTTTCTACTTCTGCCTTGAATATTTTGAACATAGTCAAAGCATCAGATTTTTCTTTAATAAGATAGACAAAACCAAAACGTGAGTAATCATCTATAAATGTAATGAAATATTGTTCTCCTGTAAAACAAGGTATATCTATCTTTCCACAAACATCCGTATGGATTAACTGCAGGAGTTCAGAACTTCGTGTGGCAGTTTTCTTGACTGTTTGTGTCTGTTTTCCTTTAATACAGTCAACACAGACACCGAAACTAGTGAAATCAAGGGTTGGTAATAACCCATCCTTCACTAATCTCAACATCCTCTCTTTCGAGATATGTCATAACCGTTTATGCCACAACATGGAGGAGTTCTCTTTTATCAGTCCTCTTTTCATGCCAACATTCATTCCACAAATAACATGGTGTGTAGTTAGTGATTGTGTATATAAAATATCTAGCTGTAACTTATATAAACCATCACACAATAAACCACTACCAATCATTATATTATCGAAAAATAGTTTAAAAGATCCGCTATCAAAATTAAAAACATATCCTTTCACATCCAATTGAGAAATGGAAACCAAATTTCGGGAAATCTCCGGAACATAGAAGGTGTTCGGCAGATCTAAAACGAATCCGGTATCTAGCACCAGCCTATATGTGCCTACTGCCTTGACTCTTGACTCCTTCCGGTTCCCCATAACGATGGTTCGTTCTCCATCACTTGGCCTCCGGGTTGAAAGGAATCCCTGCATACAACCAGAAATGTGAACGGTTGCACCAGAGTCTACCCACCATGTATTAGATGGGACATTAATAATATTGGTTTCACATACAAGAGATAAATTTCTTTGCTTACCTCTTTTCTCAAACCAGTTTTTCCTTTTGAGACAGTCCTTCTTGAAATGTCCTTTCTTGCCACAAAAGTGACATTTTTCGGACCCTTTCTTCCCTTTTCTCTTCATTGGTTTCTGACCCTTCGGATCTACCTTGGGAGTGTTGGCATTGATCTTGAGGTTTCTAAAACCTTTCCTGCCCTTAAATTGGGAGACTAAATTTACTTGAAATTGCCCCTCAGCCTTAAGCCTCCTCTCTTCTTGATCACATCTTGCGATCAGTTCAGTTATGGTCCACCGACTAGAGCTCTGATTGTAGGTAACCTTAAACGGGCCAAATGCAGGGGGAAGGGAATCCAGAATGAATTGGATCAAATATCCATCTGAGATACTCATGTCTATATCCTTCAACTTGGATGCAAGGTTAGACATGAGTAGGATATGTTCCCTAACTCCCTTCGTCCCATCATACTGCATGTTTGTTAATTTGTTCATTAATGTGGCACCTAATGCCTTGTCAGTCACTTCAAATTGTGACTTGATCTGTTCTAAGAGTTCCTTGGCATGTTTTCTTGGATCAAGTGATCCCCTAATACTCTTAGAAACTGACGTCATTATGATCTTTTGGCATTTCTTGTCACATTTGTGCCACTGTTCATGTTTCGCCTTTTCAGGTGCAGAACTCTGTTCGGTGAGGGCAGGAGGCATGGGCTCATCTAAGGCCATTTCTAAGTCGAGAAAAGTTATGGTCAATGCTAACATGTCTAACCATTCGGGGTAGTTGGATCCATCTAAAAAGGGAATGGTTCCTAAGCACGAGGGAAGAGTCAATGATCTGGAGGAAGAAGCTGTAAAAGAAAGAAGATATAAACTATTATTTTTCACAATTCTATAATGCTTTGAATTCACAGGGAAGCTTACAACAAAATAATAATTTGACATCATTACAAATAACCTTTGGGTCAAATGCAACATGTTAATTTTAATTATTCTCAATTATTTGATAAAACCACAATTTATTAAGTGAATAAGTGAGATCCCACCTTTGGGCATAGATCAACACGAATTCACAAAAACATCTTTAATGTGTTTTATCCAATATTCAAATAATCGAAAGATAAACTCCTTTGGGTCGATTATCTATCCTTTAAGTGAAATTGCAATTTAAGTGTCATATGTGGTATCTCTTATTTAAAAAATATGAGTTTCATCATAACTGGGCCACTTTGGTGACTACGGAATTAACTCATAATTTCAATTGAAACCTATGACACTAATATTCATCAAACATTCATGCATGTAACAAATTATAACTCACACAACATTAATCATGTTAACAATAAGCGAAAAACATGAATTTAAATGAGTTAAACATGCATAAAACCTTATGATACGATCATTGAACCATTGGATCGGTAATTAAATTCACTAATATGGTAGATCTCATCATAAGGAACACAACAAAAGAAACGGATCGAAAATCCGATGTCATATGTGTCCGTAATGATCAAAATAAGATTTTGATCGTCCATTTTTCCTTGATCTGGCCTTGATCTGATCACATTTAAATGATCCAGTCCCATCAGAATGATTACAGCATTTAAATATATCAAATGGACGGTTCTGATCGGAACGGATTAATTTTATAATGACCCAATTATTTAAAACATACAATTATCAAAATTAATAATACTTTATTCAATCAGGCCAGGCCAGTGGGTCGGGTCAGACCCAGGTCATAAAATAACCTGTTCAGTCCAATCGGGCTTGACAGGTTGGGCTGGGTCGGGTCAGGTCGGGTCGGACCTGACCTGTCATTTATATTTTCTGTTATGTTGGGCTGGGTCAGGTCAATCGACCCGGGTCGGACTGAAACCCGAAACCGAGGCCTAGTCTATTTTAATCCCAGTTGAACCGGGTCAGTTGGGTCGGGCTTGACCTGTAAGCCGGATCTGATCCAGATCGGGTTTGCAATATCCGGCCCATATAAGGTCCGGGTCATAAACAGCGGGTCGGGTTAGTTCAGCAGGTTGACCCAATTAAAAACCAGACCCATCCTTGCTTGGGTTACCTTCCAGGTCATCGGCCTGACCAGCATAGCAACCCGGCTGACCCGAAACTCGACCCGTACTGTTCATCGTCTCCTTCACAGAGACGGTGAACAGCCGGGGTCCCCAGTCACGCCGGCAGGGGCCGCGGACGGCGGCTGGGGTCCCTCCTGAGGCTGGCGACGGCAGTGGCAGTGGCTGCCGGTCCTTTCCCGTCGCCGGCCGCCGACTGCAAGTTTTTTTTTTTTTTTCTTCTGACACGGCGCTGCCGCTGGGCGCAGCATTGCGCCTGCGCGCGGTTGCGCCGGCGCGCAGCGCCTGCTGCCAGGGGCGACGGCTCACTGTAAAATTTTTTTTTTTCTGCTCTCTGTTCTCTGTTCTGAAAATCGAAAAACAGAGTTTCCGGTTTTCTACAATTCCAACCCGTCCAACACAAATACCATTGGCTCTGATACCAATTGTTAGCCAAAATGGCCCATTCTGGGAACTTTGAACGGATTAGATTCGCACACCAATGATTATGATTAAACGTAAATGGATTTACCAAATTTCAGGGCATACCTGAATCCATTGAACTGTAAGCAGGAAAATCACCGAACGAACGACTCTCTTGCTCTTCTCTTTATGCAGGCTCGTGGATGGGAATGCTAAGCTCGTTGTAATGCAAGACAAGAGAGTCCCAGGGCTTTTATAGCCTTCCTCCCCATCACAGAAGACTTAACTTGGAACGTTACATGGACTGTAATGGCAGAAAACGGAAATGGATTGAATGGTACTGAATGGCCTTAAGGGAGAAGACCGTTTCTGAACCGTTATGAAAATGGGTGGTGGTCATGTGGACCACCACCTCCAGTCACTAACAGGGGAAGGAGAGGAGAGGAGGAGAAGGTGAGTGAGAAAAGAAGGGTAGTTTAGGTATTTTTAATTTTTTTTTATGACTAGAGTGATTCTTTTTTTTTAGTCCATATAGTAAGCACCTTGTTTTTTCTACAGGTGTTCTCTTATTGCCGATGAAAAAGTCTTTCCTTATTGGGTTTTCACCTAATGCCCAGCTGTGCCAAATCTTTTTAACTGGGTCTTCCATTTGCTCAGGCACGGCAACTTTCTTCAACATAAAATAGAAATGTTCAGTGCCAACTATTTTGACCGTGCCTGACTGTGAGTGCTTGTGTGAGTAATTTACATGTAATCAAGAAAAGAATAAAAGCTGAGAGGATCATGTCAAAATGGGCTAAATGACAAAAAGGGAAGCTGAGACGTATCTTCTTGATGTTTTGCGGGGAAAAAAAAGAAGGCTTTTATGCACTAAACGAGAAGGTATCATTTTAACTATTAAAATATCGAAGAGGTTATTTCTGAAATTTGATCCCTTTTAATTTGACTCATCTTCTTTTCTTTTCTCATCAAACGATCATTGACTTCATTTTCCCTACCAGTGAATTCCTAAACATGGAGGTTTTCCCTTTTTTTTAATTTACTTGTACAGTAAAATGAAAAAAAAGTTCAAATCAAGAGAAAATATAAAAAAAAGAGGTCAAATAAAAAAAGTCCATGGCCTTTTATCAGAAGGCCATGTTTCTTTTGTAGAATTCCTTACAGGAGTTTGAGTTGTTAGAGATTTTATGGCATGATGTGATGACTTGATCTCTAGAATTTGTAAATGCCATATTTTTTTCAAAAATTTAGAAATGCCACACACTTAACAGGTCTCAAATGCCAGAAGAGAATTTTAGAATTACTTTGAGGATGTTTTCTAGTGGAATTCCTGGACCGTAATTCTAGAGGAGGGTTTTAAAATTCCCTTATGTTCGGGGATTTGCAAATTTTGGAGTTATAAATTCTTTGAATTTCAATAAGGAAATTGGCCCTAAGGGTGCTTTTGTGCAGTAATAAATGTTGTGGAAAGAAGACTCTGGCACACACCTCAATGTGTTTAGTTTAGCGATGATATTGTGTCTGTCTTCACGTGATATGGCTTGGTTTTCATAGAAGAGAGGATCTGGATGCCTTCACAAGGGTGATAGGAAAGGTGGTGTAGTGGAAGAGGATGCAAATAGTTTCTTCTCAACAGCAATAACTAAACAAACTTTTAGTAACATGAGAAAATATCTTTTTGACTTATTTGGTCTAAGAAGAGGGATTTTGTATGTACCTCCTAGGGAATAGTCATTGCTCATCAGAATTGAATAACCACCAAGTTAGAGGTCAAAAGTTTGAAGGCTAGGTTGGCGAGGAATACCCTAAATTATTAAAAAAAAAAAAAAAAAAAAGAAAGAAAACAAAGAGAAGGATTTTGTGATGTAGTGGCATGAGAAAGTATCCTTTTCTACCTCTTTATTTTTTTCTAAAAAAAATATGTGATTTTGAAGTTTGCTATTTTTTTTATGCGATCACTCCTTTTTATCAATTCTTTTCTAGTGGTATCCCTCTATTCCCAGACTTTTCTTTGAAAATGACAAGAATACCCTTACGAAAGCATTAAAAGAGAGATCTTCTCTTGGAGAAACTGGAAAAATTATAAAACTTTTGAATTATTTTCAATATATATATAATTTGAATATTTCAATATAAAATAAAAATTTTCTATAGTTCTTTCAATTGTAGTTCGCCTCTAATCATCAGGCTATTGTTTTACCACACTACTTAATTTTATCATTAAACAAAGTTCATCTTCAATGGGATTTATGCCGACTATTAAGATTGTAACATACGAAAGCACACGATTTAAACCATATTGTTTTCTTATTTCAGTCACATTAACATTTCTTATGATAGGCATATTCTTGTTCAAAACAAGATGCTTCCTCAATGATCGAGTAAGGTAGGAGAATGATGTTTTTAAGCGATGAGGCCGAACAGCAGATTAATAGTGATGGCTTAGATATTTTTGAAGCATCATTTCTTTCTCTGAGTCCATTTGATCGCCTGTACAAATGGCTCCGCTAGGGGTGTAAGAGATTGGGTCGTCTACAAACAGGTGTGTCTGCATGTTAGACACCAACCCATATCCAACCCGTTTCTAAAATGGTTTATCCGATCTCAACCAGCACATGATGCATGTCTACCTGATCAAACCCGTATAACCCGGCCAGCACCGGAAGAAAAAGGTTCAAAAGCTGATCCAAGTTAGCAAAATCTCAGCAATCCAATTCTGTTATCTCATCAGCACTCTCCATGACTATATTATGGGCCCCACTTGAACAGGCTCATGTCATGAGGAGCATCCTTAATCAATATAATTTCCCCACATACAAAAGGTCCGAATAGAAAAATCAACTAGCAAGCCATCATGGCAGTGTCTCAGTTGGTTTGAGCATTTCGTTTGTTTGTGATGAACTCAAATTTGACTCCTGCCCCTTTTGTTATCCGAATACTATGTGTGCAGCCATATATGTACCCCTAGAGAATAATCCTTACTCGTCATAATCCGGTAACCCCCTTTCCAGAGGCCAAAGGTCCAAAGGCTGGACTGGCGAGAGATAACTTAGGTCTTTCAGAAGAAAAGAAGGAAAAAAAAAAAAAACCTACACCCACAATACTCTAAAGTACAAATACGAGAACACAACCATAAACGCAAACACCACCATGAAGTCCGTCAAAATGACTCAGCCATAAGGAGTTGCCAAGATCCTATGAGACTAACAATCCACACCTGCAAAAAGAAGAATCATAAGTGCTCAAAATTTTAGAGAGAACTCAAAACTCCGCTAGCCAACTCAAATAATTTACCTAAACTAGATGTATAAATTGGGATTTTTGAGACTGTCAAGCAACCTAAGTCACTTGGCAGAGTTTTTGACATGTAAGGGTAGTGCTAATGACCATGGGTTAAATAATCGCAGACACAGAAAAAAAATGGCAGACACAATGCATATCAGCCTGTATAAATCCATATTTTTTATTGGCCAAATTGTGGAATTGGTGTGGTACATGTATTCCACAGCTGGTAAAGATCACAATCACTCTTTCTGAAAGATTGAAGTCAACTCTAAATTGATCCTAATTAGAAGAGGATCATGAATGATCTTGAGTATTTGTTGCAATTGGTTTATACATACAAGACTAAAACAGTTCCACACAATCTTTGTTGTTTTTAACTGCTAAGAAGCCAACTTGAGGCATCAAAACATAAAAACATGGGTGTGCCTTGGCTCAAACATTTTACCCACCAGGCCATGATCTACTAAATATAGATAAGTTACATCTTTGGGCTCCATAATCTGTGGCGGAACCAGGAAGGTGGCCTTGGAGGAGCAAATAATGCAAAATCTTTTTTTTTTCTTTTGGAGGGGCCAATATAAAAGAATTTTATAATTTACCATAAAAATGGAAGAAATTTTCACCATTCATGTAATATTTGACGCTCAAAGGCAGAGTATTGATATGGTCAGACCAAATTTACTTTAATTTTGCTCCAATAGCCATATGTAATCAACAGAGTTTTAGCCATGACACAGCAAACAGAGGAAGTTGAGATAAAACTAGAAGGGGGGATATTGCCAACATCAGTAACACTTAACAAAAGGACAATATGATCTCATCTCATGCTGTGAAATTATGCACATTACAATTATAGGTTTCAAAAATGAAATAGATGACATTTCCTGCTACGACTGGATAATAGTTTAGAAATCAAATTATCATGAAATTTCTGCCGACACTAAAAGATCCAGATGACAATGGCATACCATCTTTTATCACTGCACTTGCCACTTCCTGATGCATCTTGCATGTTCTCTTCAGCAGTGGCCAATCAGGAAGCAGATGAGGTGGCGACAAGGTCTACTACCACCTTGAAGATCCAGGCTTCATGCTTAAAATCAATAATAATTCCAGTGAAAGACATCAATACAACATGATAGAATGGTGCCATGCACACTCAGATCAATTAGCTATAAATAATATAAAAAAAAACATCAAAGTATCCCCTCATCTTCTTCTAAAGGCTTCTCAAACACAGCCCACAGAGCAAGATCTTGGGAACTTTTAACCTACAGAATTTTCAGAAAAGGCAACAACGTAACTAAAAAGAATTACCCTTATCTTACACATGGACATGTAATACTGTCGCTTTAAACAATAGATTTCTGTGATTTACATAGACAAAAAATGGAAAAATGTCTCAAGGATAACATGACCCACGGCAATTCAGGTAGAAAGAGCATGAAAAAGTCAAATAAAAGTTAGCCATCTTTGCTTCTTATAATTGTAGAGCAATGGATATTTGACCTCCAATAAGGATCTCCAGAACAATAATTAAAAAGAAGTGATACATTAGCTGGACAAAAGAGAAATGTACAATTGTTTGAATAAAAAAAAAAACACAACAGCAACAAGAAATGCCTTCATGTGAAGGATATTCTTGATAGAACATGATGGGAAATAAATTTTACCCCCACTCTTTTAGTGAAAAACCAGAGTCCTCAAAGCAGCACAGTTATATGTTTACCATACCACCTACAATTCTTCCCATCAAAATAACATAACAAAACTCCACTGATGACAACACATTAAGATGAAGGATCATCTTGAAACCATAAAGAAAAATAACTAATCTTTCTATTAACTTACCAATTCTCACTAAATGAAAAACCCTGGGTCCCAAAGCTTCAGTGTGTAGTTCACAATATCGCCTATTTCTATCAATGTGAACCAAAGATTACTTGATCCTGACAGTTTTAATGATGGAAATTGGGAATCGACCATAATAGCAATGGTAGATCTGATGTACACCAAGCTTCAACCAGTCACAGTAAGGGCCACTACATTGACAGTGTGGTCAAGCATATGTACAGAGACGAGTGGCACAGGAACAGCAACAATGGTGCAACGTTCTAAAACTCCTCTCTTAATAACATGACTGCTTTCTAACTAAATCATTAGATTTTGTCCAGGGAAGATTTTAGAGCATCGGTCATCAACCAAAAGACCCACCAAACAAACAATTAGAATCATTAGATACCTGAACTTGGACCAAATTGTACAAACTGAAGGCCTAACATGATGAACATACTCTATGGAGCCCAACACTTTATATTCCCAGAAGCTGTCATTGCTTCCGTCTCCTTTTAAAGGCAGGATGGATGTCCGCATTGCATCTATCGAGCTTGTCTATTGCTGCAATACATTCATTCATCCTTTTCAATATGACAGGCATAGCAGAGACATTACTCGATATCTTGGATTTAAGCAGGCATAATTTAGCTGCGGTTTCAGGATCCTCTTCCTGAAGCAGCGCCTGGTGATTCAATTCAATGTTCTCTCCAGCCCCTGCAAATAGGAATCACAAATGAGAAGAGATAGCAAACCAAAGCCCATAAAATAAACTAAATTTATTCCATGGAAGAGTAAAGATTATGGACTATTTTAGACCTAAAAAGTTGGTGAAAGCATTCATTTGCATTTACATACCAAATCTCAAAACCAACTACATTACATTGCACCAATTGAAGAAACCAGTTTTATAAGCTTTATAACAAAATATTGCATGCCATTAATTGATGCTTGGGTTGTGACAAAGTTATCAACCTACCTAATGCAACCCTCCTCCTTTACCCGGGCTTTCGACCCGCAGCAAAAACCGGCAGAGTTATAAAATAGAACGGAATGGAAAAACAGAATTCATGGAGCCGACCCCAACATGGCTGGGAAAAGGCTTTGATGACGATGATGATGATGATTAATTGAATTTCAGCATATCCAAGAATTGAATTTAAAAAAAAATGAAAAACAACAAAAATGCACCTTGCCATCACACTAAAATACAGTGTCAGTGTCATTTGGGGGAATCATGGGCCAATGACCCTGACTTCAACAATAATTTTGATGATACTGTTGCAGAAGCAATTCTAGTACAACTAAGCAAGTGATACCGAAACAAACAACGGCTAAGCATCAATATATGTAATGAATCGAATCAAGTAATTGAGGGATACTTGAAAATCAGGAGAAAAGTCACTCGTTGGTATATACATCAAGGACTCCAACAGTGTTTGTCGATGCTAGAGAACATGTTCTAGGGTTTATACAGTCTAGGGGTTCTAGACAGAACATCAATAAACCCCAGAGAATCTCTTCCAAAACCCTAGAGAGAGAGAGAGAGAGAGAGCAGAAGAAGAAGAAGAAGAAGAAGAAGAAGAAGAAGAGAAGAAGACGAACCACAACGACGATTGCAATCTGAAAGGTCGATTTGGGGAAGAAGGGGTCTCCTGGCGACAAGGGAAGATTCTAGGGTTTCCCTGATGAGATCTGGGACTGTCTTGCGGAAATGGATGATCTTCTCGGCCATCTCGCCAACCTCTCGCTCCAGATCTTCGATTTCTCCTCCTTCTTCTTCATCTTCTTCTTCTTCATCTTTGGAGTTTCGGTTCTCGATTTCTAGGGTTCGCTTCTGCTTCTGCTTCTGCTTCTGGTGGTGGTGCTGAGAAGAGTCGGACATGTTTGGATGAATCATACCATGTATCAGATTTCCAAATACTCGGAGATTTCGGGATTTTGAAATCTTTCACACCAACCAAACTTATTTGATGTATCAGGTGTCGAGCCGCTTCAGTGCTCTGTGCGCCACACCTTTCTTCCCCCTTGGCTTTTGGCTACTAATAGTAATAAAACTAGCGCTTCAGGAAATCAGGACCGCTTATTTTAAAAATTATTATATTTGCAAATAGAAAATATTTATAAATATTTAAATGAATTGAAAATGAATATCAACATAAAATTCATCACACAATTATGATTTAAATTGAATCCTTAAAACCAAATGTTTTGTAATATATATGAATTAGAATTTATAAACGTTTCAAAACAAATAAACCAAAACAGAATAAAAGAAATCTAAAAAAAATATTTTCAAATGTGATTTTTGAAAAAAAAAGGACAGATGGATGTGTTGAGGTAAGATAATTTATAAGATCCAAAAATGACAATAAAATGAATAAAATCTATAACAACAATAAAAAGAGAATAGCTTTTAATTAATTTAAGTTATAATTCATTAATTGCATGACATGTGTTGTGCTCCTGCCCTTTCTCGCAAAAGGGGCAATTCTCTTAATATAAATGGAGCGGGCCTCGTCAATAATTATATCATTTGTGAATAAAAATATTTATAAATATTTAAATGAATTATAAATTAATATTAACATAAGATTCATCACGTAATTACAATTTTAAATATTTTAGTGCACTCTTGAAAAAAATAAATATCATATTAGTGAAACTATATAAAAAAGAAAAATAATGTACTAGTAGAGTTTCAGTAGAATATAAATGAAAAAGAAGTTAGATTAGTTTTCCTTTAATCCTTAAACTCAGCTTAAAAGAAAAAAATATTATATGGTAAAAAAATTGAACGGAATAGTCCAATATACAAAGAATATTCATTAGGTCAACCAAACCTCTTACTATGAAAAAATTTGATAAGTTGGAATTAAGCAGGAAAAAAAAAGAATAATGGAGCCAATGCGGCCCATTGATATGTACCATATGAGTAAAATATCTTTAAAGAACAAAAATAGAGGGTAGCTCAGAGTCGACCTAATCAATAATCAAGATTGAGAATATTTAATAATTAGACCTCAGAATAGGGTTTAGGTGCAGTTTGTGAATCCAAAAACATAGCCCAAAACAGCACAGTGAGGGCTTTGATGCTGGGCTCAAGCTAAGCCTAGTTATAAGTATCCATAAAATACTAAATCAATCTTAAGGTTTGAGTTATCAAAATGAAAAAAACTTATAAAATGTTCAACTTTGACTCTTAGTTACAATCTTTAAAACTAAATTACCTATTAAAAAGTAATTATATTTTAATAGACTTATTTAAATCAATTGTAAAGGGCAAAAATAAGTTTGTAATGTTCATAAAAATACCCATCAAAAGCGCACGCCCCCCCCCCCCCCCCTCCACCACCAAAAAAGAAAAAAAATGAAATAACATAAAAGAAAATTCATGTTAGGACCTAATCCCAAAAATCGGCCTTTGATTATAGATCGACTAATGGACCCCACCTGTGTAGAGATTAATTAATATTTATTTTCTTTAGATAAATAGAATTAGATATAAATATGGAATTAGACTCATTACTAATATAATTATTCATGTAGACACCACTTTGTTAACTTATTTAAAATTAAATTACCATGTGCCAAAATTATTTATTTAAAAACTAATGTTTCTTTTAGTTAATATTTAGTAGCAAATACATTAGTTAAGATGAGTTAACAAAATATTTGTTTAGTTAATAAATAGTCTTTAATTAAGTTTCACTTATAATAATTAAGATAAGTCATGTGGATGTCAACACCTACAAAAAAGAAAACGTTGAACTCAAGTTGAGTTCAAAGTGGATTTAAGAGAAAATAAAAATAGATGCTTTAATGAAGTTATGAGTTTTAAAGTCCTTAAGTAAACTTTATTCATTATGAAACCCCCCACCTTAAACAAGCCCATTAAGCCTTACTCCACATGAGAAAACCCGTATCTAGAATTTGTTAGCTTTTAGTAAACATATATGGACTTCAAAGATGGATTTATAGTGACATCAATAGAACTTAACCCCACACCTCAACACAAGCCTATATAAACACCACATGTAGGGACTTTAGAAACTCACGCCCCATGGCTTGAGAGAACAGTGAGTAGAGAACGCTAGAGAAGGTGAGAGTAGAGAGATAAGGGATTGGGCCAAAACTAGAGGTCTCGACCCAGGCCTAGCCCAATTTGTGTTTGAAGTTCTTAGGTAGATACTTCTTACTTAATTTAAAATTTACATGTTTATGTCATTTTCAATTTGATGTGTTGTGATGTATTCCTTGATTCATAATACATTCACATAGATATAAAAAGCTTTATGTTGTTGATTCGATTATCGGTTTTAGGATTTTGAGATTTTTCTAAAATTATGTCATAAATTTGAGAATTTCTATGCAGTTAATTTTAATTCTATCTTAACATCCAAAGACTTAAATTCAATTCATGTTATCCTTGAAATCTAGCCATGTTTTTTTTTTTTTTTTTTTTGCTTCAAATTCAATGGTCTTTTATTCCATACTATTATACAAATTGAGATTGTTTACCTAATCCTATGTAAGCACTACTAGGATTTAAATATTTGAGATTTACCATTAATGGATATATGTTTGAAATCAATTCATCGTTCTTGAAAGATATTGAAACAAAAGATGGTGTTTATTTTAATTTGTAAACTTCATTTTTCTTTAAGTATTTTGAATAAACATATTATTTCAAGAAAGTATATTTCATATATATATATATACATATAATCCTTGGCTTTTTCAGCCTGGACATCATAAGAATTGTTTTCATAAATTTTCATCAAAAGGTGGAGTTAGATGTCATTATTTTACTCGCTAGGATTACATATATATATAATTTCTGAAATGAATTTTTAGAGGCTAAATAAATTGGAATTTTGATTTGCCAATTTCACAAAAAAATGTAAATTTTTGTTAGCATTCAAAAAGAACTTATTTGAATTAAATTGAGATTCTATAGAATATCATAGGAATATTTTCCATGACTGAACAAAACAATTTTCCTACACAATAATGTATTTCCTTTCAAAATTATATATTTCTTTTCTAAAAACTTGACATACCAATTCAAGATGGCTTTTATTCAATCAATGATGATCAATGGAAATAAAAGGATGTTATCATTATAGTGACTTGTGATTTTTCTTGACTCGATGAGTCGACACTTAAAACCATGTAGCCAAAAAGGGCTTACACATTGGGGGACGCCTAATGTTACACACGTAGTGGGAGACCTTGCCTGTTATTGTGAATTGTAACATTTGCTTAGAGGGTGTCATTAGCTAGTGAGATGAAAATTCAACTGGTAGGATGTGGTTGACCCTAGCTCCGCAGGGGTAAAATGCGAGTGCCTTTTCCTAGTTGGAGGAAGCACTAGGGCTTGGTGTGACATCTGCTAATAGTTGTTTCACATATAGGATTCGAATAAATTCTTAATTTTATTTACATAATCATGTGTCTATTGTTGTAGGTTATGCTCTTTAGGATCATATCTTGTCATACTCAAGTTAATTCTATGTAATCTACTCTATGTTTATTCATAATCTTTTGATATTATGATGCATGGAATTAAAATGACATTTATATGTGTATTTTAAATTAAGTATTATATCTGCTGAGTTCCTCCTGTTCTCACCCCAATCATGGACCATTTTTAGGAAATAAAGAGTATGTTGGCATTGACAATGCTAATGATGATAATAAAGGTGTCAATGTGATGCAAGTTGGATACGACATCTGTGGAGACGAATAAAGTCACTAGCTGAATATTTAAATTTTATTTATTTAGTTTTATTTGGTTTCCTTTTTAGAGACAAGTATTTCTATATAGTTATAATTTATTTTATATTTGAATTTATGACTTTAATTATGGCTTTGAATAAATTAATTTAAGTGGTTGGATTTAGATTTAAATGATTAGTACTCCTTGTTATTTTGATTAGTTAAAAAAAAAATCTACTGCAGTATTATTTGGCTAACTTATAGATTCGGATAATATTGGATTTTTTTAACAGTCCAAATAGTGAATTTGTCTTATCCGGATTTGGGCCGTTACAATTCAAGAAACGAGTAAAGTTCATACTATTTGAATTCTCCTGTAATACCTCTTGATATGCTTCCACTTCTACAAAAACTCATGTTTCAGTGGAGACTCAAATTGGAATGTACTTTTTATGATAAAATTCTTCTCCAAACTACATACCCTATCCCACCAAGCACCTACATCTTTTTCAGTAAATGGATCAATTGGTACTTTCTACAAAGAACAAATTTAAGTTAATTTAAAGATAAAACCCACCAGAGTCTTTGTTTCCATTTAATCAAAATAAATTTAGCCAGGAATATTGTCAAAAGGATAAATAATTAGGAAATCCAAGGGAAGATCATTTTCAAGTGAGCTCATGTGTATGTAGTTTAGTTGCACACAACCTAAGTAAAAAAAAAAAAAAAAAATCACTTGTGAATAGTAATCCCAAAAGTACTCAAACTAACTTCCCCTGAATGTCAATGGTCCCATGTTTTTAACATTGATATGAATGGGATTGGCCGTTAGATTGAATTTAAAATAGATGTATTCTAAAAGCATTAAACATGAATGCTGCATAGTAAGAAGTTAATATTGATGGAAGTTAAATTCTGTATATAAGTTGGTCGCATCCAAATCTTTTGATCTCTAGTCATTCCATGAATTGATATAGGTGCAAAAGGCCCACAAGGGTTTGTCCAAATTGCTTTGATGAGCATGCACCCACTCAAAACACGTATATTCTATCCTTAATTTAGTAGCCTCAACCCACTACCAAGGGATCAAGGGAAAACTCATCGAAGGTGCCAAGTGGGCCCAACATGGTGTATTAGTGAATATTTGGTGACCTTGTTTGTATTTCCCTTCTTGTTTTTTTTTTCCTAATGCTATTCCATTTCATATTTAATCACTTTAATCACCAAAAAGGGGCTCATGATAAGCTATGGCCCACCTAAACTATGGTCAACTTCCTTCCAGCATACTATAGCACAGATATGTATCAGTTAGCTAAAATTGGAAGATTTTTGGAATAAGAGATAAAAATGAAAAAAGAAATATTGAAAAAATCTTTTTGTTTATTTTTAATTTTTATCTGTAACTTGTTTATACCAATCTCATCGAAACTAATTCAATAAACAAACAAATAAATTAAAATCCAACCAATTACAAATCCAAATGAATAAATATTAAAAAAAATATATACAAAATATCCAATAAATATCCATCCAAGTAAGCCTCAAACATATTCAAATATCCAAAAACAAGAAGATAATGTTCAAAGAAGATAATGTTCAACAAGTCTAAATGCTTGTCATAAAAGAGAAAACATGAGAAGAGGCCATCTAGTTATCAAACTGAAAACATCTATCAACTTGTGTAAAAAAATACAGAAAATCGTGAGCATTTTATCAATGAACTAACTTCAAACCTAATTATATGCTTGTGCTATCGTTTCCCTTTAAGTTGAAAAATTCAAAAGTTAGCAAAATACACTAACTATAGCCTTGGAAAATAAAAGGGCTGTATCTCCCCCTAAAAGTAGACTACCTAAAACGTGTTTCAAAACCACTACAATATTCTAAGGGTCCACAGTGTCCATATTATCAAAATAAATCATCACAAAGTTAGCTACAACAAAATTTGGCTTAAATGTATGAAATAATTTATTTACTTAATTTTAGATACCTCCTTAAACTCAACTTTTAAATCCAAACCACTATCTAGAATTGAAAAAAAAGTTGATTTACTAACCAAGGGAAGCCGCATTCTGCTCTTAACTTGATGTGCCATCTTCAACACCATTCTTTAGAACCAACCCCAGAACGTTGGCTGGATCAACCAACCTTGGTACGCTAGTTGGATCTATCCCAATTTTTGTAGCCATCACCTCAGTAAGCCCCTCCATGCAGTCAAGGTCTTATCTTGGTCAACTATCTTTTGTTGTAGAGTGATCACCTTAGGATTAGGCGCCTCAGACTGTGTGGAAGATGAAGCGGTGCTGCGGATCCCAAATCCCCTTAAGAAACTTAACCTTTTCCCAAGCACATCATTGGAAATTTGTACCTCAATTTGCAGATTCTCGACACTCAGTTGCAACTGTGTAAGAATCTTCTCTTTTAGCATAGCCTGTCATTTTTCATTATGTAAACCAATAGCATATGTAAAAAATGCACATTTGATGATTTAAACAAATAAATTAGCTAGCACTTACATGATGTTGTTCAGCATAGTCATTTATCAATATCCTACCTTGTCGATCACGTCCACAAGTCTGCTCAAAAATATCCAAGATAGACGGTCGAACATCACCATTCTTTGATTCGTATTGTTTATTAGATATTCTAGTCCGATTAACTAAATATTGAAATTTTATTAAGAGTATAAAATTTGCAATCCCAGACTTACATCAATAGACGCTCGTGATGCATATGATCTAGAGCCCCTCATATGATTATATTTCTAGGCAAATCATGGCTTCTTCCCATTTTCAAACTTTTTCTATGAAAACAAAATTAAAAAAGAAAAAACCAAAATAAGATTAACTATCCCACATTTAGTTGGTCTATTTTAATCTAGTAGAAGCCCAAACACCATAAATATATATAACCAATAAGGAATACCTTAAAGTCGTTGCTCTCCCACACATGCTCAATCATGAACTTCCAGTCATCCAATTTACAAGGACATAATGGATGCCATTTGATGTCTGGCACCCCATCCTTTTTAAGCTTAAGGCAGTGCGTGTGCAGCGTACTCTTTCAATCTTTGTATAAATCCTGGCACTTATGGTCAATGATAGACATGAGCACAAAATCTCTTTCGTAGTCCTTGCCAAGGTTAAAGGTTAACTACAATTGGTAATAATAAAATGCAATATGAATTAAACTCTCAGTTTAAGAAATCAATTGAATAATGTGTTGAATAATTTCTTTTTTTTAAATCAATTGATATTACCCCAACTCTCCTAACAATGGCTAGCTTAATCTCAAAATCAATGTCTACCTAACAAATGTCTCGGATTAGTGCATGATCTCTAATTTGTTCCCTAAGAGTAATTGCTACAGAAGAGGCCCATGTCTCCTCTATGGCCTGCAAATAAAACAAATGAACAATGCTTAGATTACTATAAAAAAATACAATATATAATTAGAACTATCGAATAAATCAAATAAAATGAATCTACTATAAGTAAAAAAAAAAATGAAGAGATAATAAGCCTAGGTCATAAGCTTAGAATTGACTAAGTAGTTGGGTAGTGCAATTGTAAATATATTATTTTTCTCTCGCAACTCTATGGATTAGGAATAAGTTACAAAGAAATCTACTAGTGAACATGTTTAATCTAAAAATCATCTCAAAAAATATTGACTACTTGATTACTTGCAAGGCTTAAATAAAAAATAGAGTGTGAAACTTGCATTGTACATGTGAATAATTTCTCTCTTCAAATCAAGGGGAAACTACGACAAACAATACAAGCCGCTCAAGGAATAAATTTTAAGCTTCCCACTCAAAAAATCCAAGAGGTCATAATAAACAAGAACCTTGCACATAGCTAAGGTGCCTTTCTTATGTACACTTATAGCATGATTTAAAAACATGGTTTTGACATGGTTATTATCATTATTATTATTTTAATCTCCACTGAAATACATTGTTTTTAAGTGCATAATTCATACTCTACACTTGTGAACTTCAATGCCAAATTAGGGGAAACAAAGTCAACCAGTCCATTTTTTTAATGATCAATTCTAAAAAAGAGAGAAACAATGTTCACATTTATAATAGAAGAATCCATGACAAGCAACATAGAAGCAGAGATGCCAACTCCACTTATTTCTAGTAATTAACTTAAATAATTAATGCCTCATGCCCCAAGAAAATCATGTTGGATCAAATTAGATGAATTTTTCACTCCATGACCTAGCATTGGTAGTGAGAACCATATAGTGATGATATGAAAGGTTGTTTATAGGTGAATATCAAAGTATACATAGAGATGGTTGCCTAAGATTCTGCTTTGAAATACTTGAAAAAATGGAATCAACATTTAGCATAGTGTATTTAGAGATACTTTCATTACTACATGGCCTATGTCACAACCTGAGCCCAAGAAATTGGAGATTAGAAGAAAACCTAATCAGTGACACACGTACTTCGGTATATGTACCCCTAAACCTAGTCTAGGTGCATATATACAAGGGATCTATCACACGTGCAATCCTTGTACGCGGAAGCTGTAGATAGCATTAGTGCACAAAAAAATATAAAAAGACACAATAAACATAATCACTAGGGAAAATAGGTGTCACAAGAAATACATGAGAGAAGAGTCAACGAATACATATACAATAGGTAAAATACTAGCATGTAGCAAATAGGAATGTGAGGAATGCAAGGCACTCTCTGGCGCAGATCAATCACACCCACTCTCCGTCCCACTGGGGTCTCTAAAATCTCCTCCGAAGTTAGGTAGATCTTCGAGGGATCGGAAATTGACTCTGATCCTGGAACACCAAGAACAACGAGAGAGTATGACGACTCAGCAAAGTACAAACAAAATAAAGGTAACACGTGTTGTGTCTAAAAGAATCAGTAACAGGTGATCAAATAAGATGTCAATTCCGTATACTAGGCAAATCATGCAATGAGTAAAGCATGCCGTACGAGTCAATAACAAAAATACTATACTAGATGGCTTCTACATATGCCACATTCTCCTTATGATGAGCAATCGGTAGTGAGAACACCATCGGCCAAATGGGTCTTAGTTTCCTAGGGTCCGGAATCCCTAAGACGGTAGCACATTACAGCGGTAACAATTAGTAATACGCCAAAGGTCAACCCTGTCGGGTATCGTTAGTAGAGGCAGATAGACAAGGTCAGTCATACCCAATGGATGCACATCAATCAATGTCAGTCAGTTGGTCAATTAGTGTAATTCAGTACAGTACATGTCATGTCACAATCAGACAATACAGTTCGTGCATCACTCTGGATCAATCCCGTAAGTCAAACAAGAAACAAGACAGAGAGCAAGGAAGCCAATAGTCAAACCAATATGCAATACAAGTCGAGTCCGTGTCAAGATTAAGATATCTGAAGTGCCATCAAACATGTCAAGGCTTATCAACTCACATAATCAAACGGGTAGCATCGAACATGGAAATCAGCGGTTTCCGCCCGGAATTTACCGTGGACAGAGCCCTCAGGGATTATCCAATCGTTACCCCAGCGCAGAACGCTTACCATGTGAATAGGAGGGTAAAACTGAAGTCAATATGCCATGCAAATCGGATTATTTAGCAAGAATCACGATCTTTTACTAGCCAACCCTAAGCTAGTTATCCATTGTTACTAACTATACATGATGATATAGTTTTAAGTTATCCAATACCCGATTGTTCTTCTTTTGTTGTCTCATTGTATAAGTAAGAGTATCGGAGTCCCTTAAATCAATACCTATAGGGAGGTGCTTAACAAATGAATAACATTCATGAATGTATCTCAGCCCTCAAGACCATTCATGAGATTCATATGTTCGGTCATTAATGTAGTTCATCTATAGGTTTCCAAGTAGTATAGAACAGGTCAGGAAGTTATGTGCATTCAATTTTCTACCAGTCTACAGGTGACTTATCCGATTGATCGGGTAAGTGTCTGACCGGTCGGACCCCATCCAGAACCAGAATCCGACCAATTGGGGTTCAGGACCGACCGGTTGGCCTTGAAGCTCCTTGATACGCACAGAGTCGGTTCATAATGGTCTCAAGGCTAAGGTATAGGTAAGAAATCTAAGTCTTGAAGGCCTGCTAACACACCCTTATGAGGTCCTTGCCGTCTCGAATCCGAAGGTGTACCTGTGTAAGGTCTAAGAGGAAGTATGGTTCTCCTATAACTGGACCATAAGGGATTCTTAGTCCGTTATGTAGCCTAACAATTAGGCCACTAGGAGGTTTATGGAGGGCCTCTAATTAAACTTGAAACCATTTATAAGAAGAACCTACATTATTGAAATGTGCACCACTCGGCCAATCGGGTACAGGTCCGACCGATTGGATCTACTCCCAGAACCTTAATTCGACCGGTCAGGCTATCAGGACTAATCGATCAGCCCTGATATGCCTGGTCATGAACAGAGCTAGGTATCCACTGTTCTAAAGCTCACAAAACCTTCTATTTCTCTTCCTAACAATGAAAGAAGAATCAAGAGGGCTGTAGAACATGCATAGACTAAAATATTTGAAGTAAATTATAATCATCACAAGTTACCAACATATATTCAACCAATCGTTGTTTATACTTGCCTTAACTGACAACGAATCAAGCTTCACTCGTTTCTAGACTCAAATTGAGATAACCCGGCACGAGTAATCGGAGCTTGACATCGACCACTGGCGAAGATGGGCGACGAAGAAAACGCAGAAGAATAAAGAAGCGAAGAAGAAGAAACGAAGAAGAGGATAAGGACGAACTGAGGCGGTGGCGATATATATATATTTAGCCATTTGCAACCAGGTCCAAAAGTTATACAAATTACAATTTGAGTCAAATGAGTACTTAAACATTTCAAACGACTCCAGATGATTCTGAGTTAGTTACGGAAAGTAACGAGCATTACGAAAGACAGATGATGCCATCAAGATGACGCCAAAGTGACAAACTTAATTAAAATAAAAAATTACAAAAAAGGGCCCGAAGCTACCTAATCCAGGTAAAACTCAACCCAACTACCTAATCAAGATTCCAAACCTAACCCAAAAAGAAATAAACATAATGACCCAAGAAAATCCTCCAACAATACGCTAACAACAAGAGTAATTGACTACTAAATCGGCTAATTGGGGTCGGGGTATTACAGCCTAGGTCTAATTAAATTAGCAATTCAAAGTTCCAAACTCTATTACTCACACAAACCAATCAGAAACTACATTGATTAAAATGAAAAAAAGCATCCAGGATTCACAATAGACTCTAAACAACAAATAAAAAAAAATCCAATTATATGATATTAAAATACATGGAAGGAAAAAGAGCTAAAAGTCATTTATTGAACTTGCTTACAAGGAAACACTCAAGACCATGAAAGTGCTCCTGCAACCAGCATCAATAGGATGGAGCCCATTAAAAAATAATTTAAAATAACTTATCTAATAAGAAATAAATCCTATCTAATACACTGGAGTTGGCATTTGGAAACACAGAAGGACAAGTCGTATCTAATGAGGAATAAATCCTATCTGTCTTTTCTTCAGCCAATGCTCTCAAAGAAAATTTTTTTTAAACAGTAAACTTTATTAATCAGAGGCAAGAAAGCCTGAAAACAATCTAATGCTCTCAAATATATTACTAGAGCACATCATGATTCTACTTGAAAATATATATATGAAATTGAGGCTTTTTTGGATGAGAGGAATCTTACATTGGAATCCATGAAATGAAGACTTCAATATCTTCTTTGTTTGGTTGTGCTAGGGATTCCTTGATGGATTCCATGAATCAACATGTCAGTGTTTGGAGAAATCCTACTACCACATCCAAATGAGAGTAAAACAATTTTGAAAATGTTTAACACATTCTGTAACATGAATTGCTTATTCTGCAGGGTCAATCAAGGCCAGTTGAACTTGTAAAATAACTCAAAACAAATGGACACAGAATTACAACCACTCATAGAAGATCTTGCAATCTCAAATTGCAAATTGAAGATCTGAATCAAACTAATAAAACAGGCAAGCCCCATGATAGGATTTCGATTTTACAGTAAAGTAGTGACAGTGTAGGGATAGTGGTGGATTAACATGAACCATTACAATGCTTGGTGTTTGATCAAGATAGAAGGGGGTCTACAATACCCATCTCTGTTTTCCTCTCATCTTCCAGATCCCCATCTCCATTTTTCCCTTGATCGTTTCTCTTTAGGTTTCGCCAAAATGCCCTCCAAAAGGGCATGTTTTTCTTATACCCACATTGGAAAAGAAATATTCAAGGAAGAATCGAGAATCCCAAATGGCCAAAAGGTCCAAGAACAAGAGTTTCAGTGTTTGATTTCAAGAGCTTCATGCTCCAGAATGTAACAACCCGCCCCGCACCATCGAGGTATTGTCTGCTTTGGACTTCCCAGGAGGTCACCCATCCTGAAATTGCTCTAACTTGAGCACGCTTAACTTTATAGTTTTTTATGGAAGTCCTTACGGTTTTGTCCCCAAAAGGCGCCTCACCATGTTTAGAACGGATTATTACTTATATTCTTTACATTCAAGCACTTTTGGGACTGGGTCGTTACAGGCCCACCAGCTTCCGCCGGATATGTCCCCATATCTACACATATCGGATCGAAGACGGCCTCATAAACGATGTGGGACTTCGTTCCCCCCCCCCCCCCCATTTGTGGATGGCAGGATTCGAGAGGGAAGCAGGATTCGAGCGGTCCCTAAGGGGTCCGGCCTAACGGCCTCACCCTCCACCACTCAGAGGAGAGCCATCCCCTTCTCTGATACCATCTGTAACAACCCCCCTGCACCGTCTAGGTATTGTCCGCTTTGGACTTTTCAGGAGGTCACCCATCCTGAAATTGCTCTGACTCGAGCACGCTTAACTTTATAGTTTTTTATGGAAGTCCTCACGGTTTTGTCCCCAAAAGGCGCCTCACCATGTTTAGAACGGATTATTACTTATATTCTTTACATTCAAGCACTCTTGGGACTGGGTCATTACATAGAATGCCAATCTGATGAATAAAAGAGATTGTGCTTAAAGAAGGGTGTGGTAAAAATAACCACAGCTTGAACCAAGGCTTTTTAGCGCCCGAATGCGTGTTATTTTTGCTCTTTTGACGTAGTGATGAACTATGAGATCATTGGATTCATCCACTTTGTACTCTCCTATCTCTTAAAACCTCCCTTTGAGACCCTCTTTCCTCTCTCAATGATTAGGAACTCCTTTTAAGGAATGTGGCTCTTTTATGATCAATTCAATCTCTCACACCTACTACTCTAAAATGTCACAAACTTCACATTTGATACTCATCCAATGAAAGAAAATCATTTAACTAGATGGGATCTAAACTTTAAAAAAATATAAGGGGCAAGAACAATGGGTTAGACTAAATTAACCAACCTTAGATTTTTGCAATTTTGATCAATGTTGGAGCATGAAGTGAACACCCAAGTTATGATAAATTCAACTCTGTCATACCCACTAAAATGGTTTTTTTAAAGAATTTTTAACTTTGAATTTTGTATAAATCATATCTGGATCATTTGATCTTGTGCCACTCCCATTATTTCCATGGCCTCATGTGGGCCTCATCACAAGGCTACGAATAGGAGATCATGGCCCCATATATAAGTAGTTTTTAGTCCAAGTGGAGCCCAACAATTAAGGAAGGGGTTTTTTTTTGGGTGGGGGGGCGTGGGGTGTGTGGGGTGGTGTTGTTCAGTGAGCATTTAATTCTCATCTTCTTCTTCATGAGTTGTAGAAATGTTGAAGATGATAGTATAAATGATGACCAAGAGAGAAATGGGGAAGGCTTCTATAGGGCAATGCTTGACATGAATGAAAACAGGGGAAGGAACATTTCATCTTTCTAAAAAATGATTCTCACATAAGCCCTAATTGATTCTATAATTATTTTATGAAAATACATTAATTCTAGCTAGAATTAGGGACTAATATTTTTTAATTTAATTTAATTTTTTTAAATTGATTGATTTTTGTTCCAAAGATATGACCATGTCGGGCATTCCAATGAATTAAATATTTTTTAATTTGCTTGATTAACTTGAGTTATTATTTGTTATTTAAATACTTAACACCAATGCATAACCTAATAGTTTTTTTTGTTATAGTTAATCATATGGTGCAACCAACTCAATTTTAAGTGAATTTTAGGGATAATTCAAAATGGGTAAGGCATTCATTCTAAACGGCTCTATTTATCCATATTTGGGCATGAGCCAAGGGGTTAGGCATTAAAAAAAAAGCTCCCAATGTACCTATGGAAGCTAGAGACAATCTTAGCTCTTTCCATCTATGGATGTGGGTGGGCCCTACGATAAACAACTTGCGCTAGTGGCTTCCTAGAAAAATAAAGAATATCAGGGCTAACAATTTGATGATCAATTCTAATATAATAACAATTTAATGGTTTATCTTACTTCGTTCGAATAATATTTTACAAAATTTTGTAAAGAAAAAAATAATTCATTTCGATAAAATCCTCCAAGGTGACAACTTTGAACTTTCATTCCTTAGAGATGTAGGACCGAGACGGGAGGAAGAAGATCTCTGCTATTGGATTCGATGAATCTCAACCTCTCTTGTATTCGGAGAAGAAAGAGAAGAAGGAAGGGGCATATGGAAGAAGAAGGTCACAATGGACTTGCACCTAATGGTTGACAACTAGAGTTGTAAATGGGTACCCAATTTTCGATTACCTGGAGGTTCCAACCCATTAATAACTAGGTTTAGGCCCTCATTTAAGTCTCAATAAGTAAACAGGTTTGGGTATGTATACTATTTTTAGACCCATTACCTAAAAGTTCCAGGTTTGGTTCCACCTTGGTTCCATCTCGTGGACTCGAGACCTGACATAGTACCTTAGTTTTTGAGAATTTCTTTTCTAAAAGTTAGTTTTTTCTTTAAAAAATTTTTTCCTCTAGAAATTTTCTCTACATAGGCCCAAACCCACCCCATACATGGGTTTTGTTCTAGTTCCAAGTCCATCTTCTTATAACTATTTCAGTTTCGGTTCTAGATCTAGAAAACTAATTTTGGGTCTAGGTCCATCTTTTCATTAATAGCTCTGGACATTCCAGGTCCATAGTGGACTCAAAATCGAAACCAACCTGTTTGCAACCCTATTGTTAACTGACATTGTGCATGATCATTAGTATAGATGGATTATTTTGCTTGAAATGAGGAAGAGATGAGAACTAACAGAGAGGGGCGGCCTAAAATGCTGCTTTTTGAATAACATATTTAGTGGCAATATAAAGTCACCACAAAAAAGTAGCACATCAAAAAAAAAAAAAAATGCAGATACAAGTGATCGACTTAAGCAATAAGTGGCGAAAAAAAAAGGTTGCCACTAAATCCATTTCCCTCTAAATGACATTTAGTTGCGGCATAAGATACGCCATTAAATGTAGCGCATATAATAACTTTAGTAGCAACATCAAATTCCGCTGCTAACAGTGACTTTTTAGCGGCAAAACTTAAATTGCGGCTAAAAATGTCACTACTAAAAGCCAACTTTCTTGTACTAAGTTTTTAGAGGCAATATAAAGTCATCAGAAAATGTGGCATATATAGTGCCAAAAAGCAAACTGCAGCTAAAAGTAAGACATGTAATTAATTAGTAACGAAATTAAGAAGTTGCCACTAAATTCTTAGACTATTAGTGGCGAAAAAATAAAACTTGTTACTACATCTCTTTCCCTCCAAAATCTCATGGTGTTAAAAATTCCCACCATGGGATTAGTGGCAAAGTTTAGCTGCAACATATGAGTTGCCACTTAATGTGGGCACTATAATACATTTAGGGGCAACAACAAAGTTTCACTGCTAAAGGCGACTTTTTATTGACTAGAATTACACTGCGGCTAAAAAAATGGCCACTAAAAGCCTAGTTTCCTATAGTTATAGGGCACACAAATATCCTCACACCCAAGTCCTTTCTTTCATATAAATGACCTTTAACTAAAACAGTATAGCACCAAAATAAAACAAAGGCTTTGATTTTTGAAGCATGGTTCTAGCAAAAGCATCTGCATAACCCAATAATGTTTGAAAAAAAAAGAAGAAAAGGTGGGAATGGGAATAATTACATTAAAAAAAAAGAATGGAAATGACAATATTTGGATTCACCTATAGAAAACAATGCGTGGTCGAAAGTCTTGACCATTCCCTACGCAAATATATACATAGCTAAAGGTTTTTCATTTTGCCTATAAAATACTATGTCACTAAAGGATATTGCCCATGGAAAACCATGTGTGGCTGAAAGTCTTGGCCATTCTCTACATAAATATATTCGTGGCTAAATGTTTTTCACTTTGCCTACAAAATATTGAATTGCCAAAAGATATTGCCCACGAAAAACCATGCATGACCGAAAGTCTTGGCCTTTCCCTACTCAAATATATGTGTAGCTAAAGGTTTTTTACTTTGCCTGCAAAATACTGCGTTGTCAAAGGATATTGCTTGTGGAAAACCATGTGTGGCCGAAAGTCTTGGCTTTTCCCTTTACGCCACTATATGCATAGCCAAAAGTTTTTACTTTGCCTACAAAATACAGCATTGTCAAATGATATTTGTTCGTGGGTGTTGACCTATAAAAATTGCAAATACTGCAGCGAAGACACCTCATCTCAGCTTAATTTAGGCTACAGAGGTTATTTGCAGATCCTGGGGAATCACTATGAGAACCGTCATTCCATGAAGATCAAGGTAGCTGGAACTCTCAGAGGAAGTTCAAATTTCGGGTTGAACAGACATCATCAAACTCAAAAGCCACAAGCATGTCAGCCTGAAGTCAGTTCCCCCCCAAGCCAGGGGGTCACTGACCAAAGTCCTGCTTCCTGATGTCCAAAATTAATGAAATTTAGACGCGAAGCTTCAGTCATGCTCAGAAGATACTTTGTAAATTTTCAAGATGAAAAGACTCTGTTTGGCCTAAATTTCATTACATGTCAGCTTAGAGGACAGTAATCCCGAATTTGGGGGTCATCGGCTAAAGATCTTACTTCCAGAAGGCCAAAGCAGATAAAATTTGCAACAAATGCTCAAAGAATGCCCCAAGTTATTCTCCCAAAGTTTCAAGTCAAGGGGAGGCTGTTCGGATAGAAAACAGGCTAACTATCTCAATGTGGAGTTAATGGTGACCAAACGCATGCAATGAATAGATTACTGTTCGAAATCCTACTTCCTCAAATTCAAACTACATGAGATTTGGATGAATACTCCAAGATGTTCTTGACGTCAGTCCCTCCAAGTTTCAAATCAAACTGGGATCATTTGGGCTTCAAACAGCTGAAACAAGGGCCCACTGTCATAAAAAAGTCAACTAGAGAGTTGACCAAGTTCAGAAGGTCAAACAAAGCTGAGACTTCTGTGACACACTCAAAATAGTGTCAAGAAGGGTTCCTCCAAATTTCGTGGTGATTGGACGTCGTTTGGACCCCGAACAGGCGGAAACAAGCCACATATGCAAAAGTTCAAGAATGGGCCTTGAGAGTGACCGGGGCCCACAAACAAAAGGAGTTGACCAAGTTCAGGTGGTCAAACTGAGCTGAAAATTCTATGACACACTCAAAATAGTGTCAAGAAGTGTTCCTCCAAGTTTCGTGGCGATTGGACACTGTTTGGACCCCGAACAGGCGGGAACAAGCCACACATGCAAAATTCCAAGAATGGGCTTTGAGAGTGACCGGCGCCCACAAACAAAAGGAGTTGACCAATTTCAGGTCGTCAAACAGAGCTGAAACTTCTGTGACACACTCAAAATAGTGTCAAAAAGTGTTCCTCCAAGTTTCGTGGCAATTGGACGTCGTTGAGACCCTGAACAGGCGGAAACATGCCACATATGCAAAATTCCAAGAATGGGCCTTGGGAGTGACCGGGGCCCAAAAACAAAAGGAGTTGACCATGTTCAGGTGATCAAACAGAGCTGAAACTTCTGTGACACACTCAAAATAGTGTCAAGAGCTGTTCCTCCAAATTTCATGGCGATTGGACGTTGTTTGGACCCTGAACAGGAGGAAACAAGCCACATATGCAAAATTCCAATAATGGGCCTTGGGAGTGACCGGGCCCCACAAACAAAAGGAGTTGACCAAGTTCAGGTGGTCAAACAGAGCTGAAACTTCTGTGACACACTCAAAATAGTATCAAGAGGTGTTCCTCCAAATTTCATGGCAATTGGACGTCGTTTGGACCCCGAATAGGCGGAAACAAGCCATATATGCAAAATTCCAAGAATGGGCCTTGGGAGTGACCGGGGCCCACAAACAAAAAAAGTTGACCAAGTTCAGGTGGTCAAACAGAGCTGAAACTTCTGTGATACACTCAAAATAGTGTCAAGAGGTGTTCCTCCAAATTTCATGGCAATTGGACGTCGTTTGGACCCCGAATAGGCGGAAACAAGCCACATATGCAAAATTCCAGGAATGGGCCTTGGGAGTGACCGGGGCCCACAAACAAAAAAAGTTGACCAAGTTCAGGTGGTCAAGCAGAGCTGAAACTTCTGTGACACACTCAAAATAGTATCAAGAAGTGTTCCTCCAAGTTTCGCGGCGATTGGACGTCGTTTGGACTCCGAACAGGCGGAAACAAGCCACATATGCAAAAGTTCAAGAATGGGCCTTGAGAGTGATCGGGGCCCCATAAACAAAAGGAGTTGACGAAGTTCAGGTGGTCAAACTGAGCTGAAAATTCTATGACACACTCAAAATAGTGTCCAGAAGTGTTCCTCCAAGTTTCATGGCGATTGGACACCGTTTGGACCCCGAACAGGCGGGAACAAGCGACGCATGCAAAATTCCAAGAATGGGCCTTGAGAGTGACCAGGGCCCACAAACAAAAGGAGTTGACCAAGTTCAGGTGATCAAACAGAGCTGAAACTTCTGTGACATACTCAAAATAGTGTCAAGAAGAATACCTCTAAGTTTCGTGGCGATTGAACACCGTTTGGGCCCCGAACAGGCGGAAACAAGCCACATATGCAAAAATCCAAGAATGGGCCTTGGGAGTGACCGGGGCCCACAAACAAAAGGAGTTGACCAAGTTCAGGTGGTCAAACAGAGCTGAAACTTCTATGAAACACTTAAGATGGTGTCAAGCAATATCTCTCCAGGTTTCGTGATGATTGGACATCATTCGGGCCTCAAACAATGGAAAATAGACCGCATATGCAATATTCCAAAAATGGGCCTTGTCCATGACCGGGGCCCAATTAATGAAAAGTTGACCAACTTCCTGAAGTCAAAAAGGGCTGAAATTTTTATGACATGTAGAAAATAGTGTTAAGAAGCATCCCTCCAAGTTTGGTGGCAATCGGACTTCGTTTGAGCCCGAAACAGATGAAAATGGGCCACATACGCGAAAAACCTGAAATTGGGCCTCGTCCGTGGCCCAGTCTGCGGTCACGGACCTTGAAAGGATGTTTCCCACGATTTTGGGTGGTTTCCCTCCACTCCTCTTCGAAATCCAACTCCCCACAACTGCTATTAACTCCCCAAAACTGCACAAAACTGATTGGGAGTCTATAAAAAGAGAAAATTTTGAAGAATGGAGGAGGGAACACACATACATAAGGGGGGGAAACACACACATAAGGAAGAAAAGTGAAGAAATTGAAGAAAGTCACCACCTAAGGCAACAAGAAGCAAGCTCCAGCAGCACTTCCACGACCATTCCCACCTTCTTTTCTTAGTTTTAAAGGTGAGCAAGAAAATTCAGAAGGAGAGAAGGAAGGGAAATGGCCAAAGTCCATACAATGTTCGTATGACGCCAATTTTTGAGAGGATGACATTGTCACCTCTATTTCTCTCATTCGTAGGGCTTCTTAGCCATTACAAGAGTTGTGAAAGAAGCCTCTCTAGGCCTCATTTTGTTCCTTGAAAATGATAGGTTCAAATGACACAACTCCGGCTTCAAATTTGCCCATTTCGGACTTGAAACAAAAATGCAGTCCGTAAGCACGAATGATGAGTTACAGCGGTTTCAATTGATTCCATGATAAAATGTGATCTTCTTGATGGTTGTCCATGGCTCCAAAGTCATGAGAATGGAGTTCCAACACTTGAAAGAAGTTCTAAGAAAGAACCAGCGCGAACAGCATAAAAAAACGGAGGCACAGGGCCATTGTCTGTCAATGACCGTGACCCCCGGTCACTGACAGGTTCCAGTGACCGCGGGTGAGTCACGGTCACTGGAAGGCCCCAGTGACCGCGGGTGAGTCACGGTCACTGGAATGGGGCAATGACCGCGGGTCACGGTCACCCCCCATTTTTTCCCCTTTTTCCACATTTTCTTCCACCTTATGTACATTTTCTTGTATTTTCCAAATTGAGATCACATCTGAGACTTGAGGGAGGGGTTGTAAACTTTCAAAATGTATGTAAACAACCTGCATCCCCGCGGTCAGGGCACTTGAACCCATTTAAACGAAAGGGAAATTAATGATGAACTGTAATTATTTCCCATTCTTCTTAACGCTTAAAGTGCGTGAATGTCGGACCTTGATTCCGTAATTCATTTCCACGCTTACATTTTTAAGCGCGATCAGAAGATTGGCGCCGTCTGTGGGAATTATATGCCCTAATTTGTGATCAAATTTGATGAAAAATGCATGAAAGCGCTGAAAATTGCTGAAAAGTGCTGCTGTTGCCCTGAAAACTGCCGCTGTTGCCCTGTAACTACTGCTGTTGCACTGAAAGTGCCGCTGTTGCACTGTGACTGCTGCTGTTGCACTATAACTGCTGCTATTGCACTGAAAGTGCTGCTGTTGTGTTAAAGAGTGCTGCTGTTTCACTGAAACTGCTGCTATTGCACTGGAAACTGCGGCTGTTGTGCTGGAAACTGCTGCTGTTTCACTGAAAACTGCTGCTAAAAGCCTGTGACTGGGGCACATGGTCACTTACCTATTTTTATGATGACAAAGGCTTATTTAACCTCCAATTACCCATACAAGACCTTTGATGTCTGCAATGGGTTTGAAAATATCATTAAATGACTTTTGCACTTTGAAGTGCATATTGTTCATACAAATGAAAGCTTTGGGCACCTTGATGTGCATACATTTGCCATTTAATTGGAAGAATTCGCACCTTGATGTGCGTACATTTGCCATTTGATTGGAAGAATTTGCACCTTGATGTGCATGAACCAAATCATCACCCTTTTCACTTTAGAAGAGTGATGATTCAGTTCAAAGGGCTTCTGACCCATATAAAATGTTTATTAAATCAGTGATAAGACCAACGACATTGTAATTATGCATTGTCCGGCGTCAACCACTGATGGATCTTGTGTGGTCATTGTGATAGTGGTGCAGGCTTGATCCTGTGGGCCCTATCCCTTTGATTGATCCAACTCACTCTTGCTTATAAGTCTGACACAGATAGTCCAGATATGCTGCTGAAATTTTGGTAGCCAGGACTAGTCAGCATAGCGTGCTTTTAAGCCTGACTCGATAAACCCGAAATGCTGCAGAAATTCTGACAGTAGGGATAGTCAGCATAGCATAATGAGATGGGATTTAGGCCTATATCTAACCATTTCGGTTCAAAACCATGTTGGTCTAGATGGCATCTATAAACCATTCCGGCTAGCCCAAGAGGCAGCCATGTTGGTTATACCACTAATATAGTCCTGTGGGCTTACTTTTTGCAGAAACATCATGGGTTCCCTGATCATCACTTTTGATGAGGCCAAGGAGAGGCTCTCTAAAATATCCATGACCCAAAACAAACCAACTGTAAGAGCATCAAAAAATGCTCGAATGGACTTTACTGCCCCTATGTCAAGAGTCTCAGTATTTCAAAGACTTTCTATTCCAACAGGCTCTATAACTTCGGCTGATCCAAATGGGTCATCAGTGACCCTTAAATTCATCAAGAAGACTAAAACTCCCAAATCTTGGGTTTCCAAATACGCCCAGAATCCGTTTGGAGTTTTCAACAAGGTTCAGAAGGAACCAAATCACAAACTGAAGTCAGAACGTAGTAATTTTCATATCACCAAGCCTCGTCTGGGGGCAAGGCAGGTCATGTCCATGGATCATAAATCAGTGGTACTTGACAAGTCACATTCAGTGACTGTTCAATGCTTAAAGTCACCACTTACTAGGCCCAAACAGCGGGTCATTACCAAGCAAACACCAAAGGACTTTTGGCAATTCCTAACTCGTAAGAAGGTCCAGAAGGATGCATCTATCCCCAGATACAGCACGTGGTCACCTCAACCACACACTCCAAAATCCAATATGGCTGAGAACAAACTCTTAGCCTCAGTTGAAGATAATACTTTCTATCCTCTGACTCAAAAAGAAGGACGAAGGTTTGGCAGGGGGCATCTACCTTCTATTATAGTGGCACCTTCTCCGTTATCTTCACCCCAAGGCTTATCATATGGCGTTGAAGGCAATAAACAAGCTGAGCGATTGGTCATCAATAATTCGAACGATCTCGCTCATTTCAAATATTCGCTCCAACAGAAGAAAGTGCAAAAGAAAAAGAACAAGGGGGGTCCTATTGACATCCTTCACTTCCCACTTCAGATTCCATGGATTGGGAACGAGTGACAAGCACTTCCAGGCCGTTGGTTGCCAAGTTCAAAGATCAGACCTCAGCAGCCAAGATGGCTAACCAACTCAAAAAGAAAGCTTTAGCCCATTATAAGGACCAAACTCAGAAGCTGTCACAGTGCAAGATCACTAAAAAATGGGTGGTTAAAGAAGATGATCCGGACTTGACCTCGTCTTGCATGGTCGGGCCAGGTTCAATTCGAAGAATTACTCGGAGTATGACTCGGACTCAATCACAGGGATCTGATTCAGACTCCCATTCAAGTAGTACTTCTGAAGGTCATGTCGAAACTGATTCTGATGATGATCCTTTCACTATCTTGAATATAAAAGATAGTCAATCCACTCCTCAGGCATTAGCATCATCCTATCCCCGTCAGTACACTGTGTTTATGGCTGAAGGGAGTGGAACTAGCAAAGATGGAAATGATGATGCTAATGGAAGTAAAGATGCTGATGAAAAAGATGCTAGTGAAAATGAAAATGACAATGTCAGTGATGTTGTCAAACGACAAGGAGTTATGATCGAACACTTAACTGCCCAAGTGAAAATCTTAACAGATAAGCTAGGTGGTCCGGTTGGAGCTCAAATAAATCCTCTGTTCGTCAACAGAAGAGAACAAGCAATGATCATGGAGAATGCCACTAAAATTGACCTTCTCACAGCCTAATTTAAGTCCCTAACAGACAAGGTGATAACTGTAGGTTTTACTGGTGGTGATCATTCATCAATCCTTGGTCTTCATGCAAATCCTGAAAAACATGTGACCTTCAAAGAAGTTGAAGAGATACTGACAAAATCAAAAGTGGAGACCAGAATGAAAAAGAAAGGTATTACACCCAAGTATCCCCCGGAATTTGATCTGGTTCCATTTCCACCAGATTATAAACTTCCGACTTTCCAACTATACCTTGGGAAAGGGTCGGCATATCAGCATATTGTGCATTTCAAATCACTCCTAGGAAGCCTGCCAGAGTTAGATGCACTAAAAATAAGACTATTCGTCGGCACATTGAAAGGAGTCGCCTTCGATTGGTACAAGCAGTTACCAGAACTCTCATTCATGACATGGCCGATCACAGAAGAGAAGTTTTTACTCCATTTTCAGGAGGAGGATCAAACAGTCACCTTTGCTATGCTCAGCAGCACAAGGTAGGGAGACAACGAAACTGCACAGGCCTTTATCAATAGATGGAGAGCATTATCCTATAAATGCTTGGAACAACCATCTCAAAGGGCAACGATCGAAATGTGCAAAACCAATTTGCGACCAGAAATCAAGGCTATCATACTTAGTCATAAAACTAAGTCTTTGGCTCGATTGGTTGAAGTTGCCACTGATGCAGAACTAACTCTCAAAGAGATCAGTCAAAGTCAAAGCTATATTGAAGATGCCTTCTCTGAGAACTCTTAAATAACTTAAGGGATTGCAGGGCAAACTTGCCTACATTTGCAGCCTCAACTCCAGGCAAACCTCTCATCCTCTACATTCGAACTCTTGATCACTCTCTGAGGGCATTGCTAGCTCAAAAGAAAAACGAGGAAATTACACCACTATATTATTTCCAATGAAATGTATTTGGTTTCCAACACCAATCCACTCAAAGCAGACGCCTTAGCAAGCTTGGCAGCTTCAATGGCAATCCCTGAGAATGACAAGATGATATTGGAAGTTGTTGAGAGAAGACTTCTACCCCCACTCGATACTTACAAGGCAGTAGAAGATAGCTTCACTGTAATCAAAAATCGAATTTCATAGTTCCAAAACTCATTCAGGGATTGGGGAGATCCTTTTATTGATTACATTCTGCATGGAGTATTACCAGAGAATCCTAAAGATAGAACCAGTATTCAAAGGCGAGCTCTCAAATTCCATTTTGATTTGCCCTCAAAAACTCTTTATCGCAAATCATACAATGGAGTTCTACTTCGTTGTTTGTCCCCGAAAGAAGCTGAACAAGTTCTCAGAGAAGTTCATGCGGGCCTATGTGGTGCTCACCAAGCTGGACCAAAACTTCATGATCAAATTCGAAGATTAGGCTACTATTGGCCTACCATGGTGTCTGACGCTATTAATTTTGCTAAAAGATGCAATGAATGTCAAATTCATGGTGATTACATTCACCAGCCTCCTAAACATTTGCACCCTACGACCACTTCTTGGCCGTTTGAATCTTGGGGAATGGATATAGTGGGGAAGATGTCACGACCCGAGCCCAGAAATCGGGGGTTAGCGAAAAGCTAAACCAGTGACACACGTACTCCCGTGCACGTGCATCCAAACCCAGTCCAGATGCACACACACAAGGGATCTAACACGTGCGAACTAAGCGTACGCGGAAGCTGTACATATCATAGCAAGCAACAAAGGAAAAGCGGAAGCCAAAACAAATGCGGAACGGAAAAGACAACGATATAAATAAAACTCGAAAACCATATACAAAACTGAGTACACGCCAAAATAGCGATATACAACATGATATAGAGTACAAAGTCCAAAGTGTCAAAATACAAAATCTCAAAACCATATAACTAGGCCACTGATAATATGCATGTACGCACTCGGCAGAGGTGATCAGGCCCACTCTGCCAACCCGGAGGGTGCCTCTACATTCGGCCCTGCAGCCTCCTCGACCGCCGGGGAGTCGGGCAAGGGATCTGCGCCTGCAACACCACAGACAACACGAATGAATACAACGATCCAGCAATATATAAGTAACAGGGATGAAACACTCATAGTATCAAATAGAATAATGACAGAAGATTAAATACAGAGTTCCATCTTAGTATGCTAAGCAAATCGTGCATAGAAGTAAAGCAAGATAAGTGAATCAAAACATAGAAATACTGAACTAAGTGGCTACTACGTTAACCATATTCTCTCTAATAGAGAGCAGAGTAAAGCAGAGCAGAGGAGGACACCACTGACCGGGCCAGGGTACAAGTGGGTCTCGGTTTCCTGGGTTCCGCGGTCCCAAGACAAAGCGACACTGCAGTGATACAGAGGTACAGAGATCTAAGCTAGAGGTAACCCCGTCGGGCATCCTAGGGCTGAGGCTTAGTAGAGCCAGACTAATACCAATCAAATCAAATCCAAAAGAAGGGAGATTATCCGCTTTGGACTCACCGATGACAAGGACCGGATCTTATCCTCACGTGTTAATCTCTGGGCAGAGCCACCAGGGAATACCCAACTAAATCAAAGATATACAAGGCCAGAGGCAGAGCATAGCCGAAAGACAGATCACAGATCAGAGCATAGATTAAGTCAAAGCACAGCATAGATCAAAGCATAGTGCAGATCGAAGAGTAAAACAGACATACAGGACGAAAGCAAAATGACTGCGGAATGCATAGACATAGATTGGCAGAACAGAGGGCAAAACTGTAAACAATATGCAATGCATCTCAGATTAATACGGAGTCAAGGTTCATTACAAGCCAGCCCTAATCTAGTTGTTCACTGTCACTAACCGTGCATGTTGATGTAGTTTTAAGTTATTCAATGCACCGTTGCCATCAAAGTGTTGCAATGTAATCCTCACGTGCACCGAAGTCTCTTAAACCAACACCCATGGGGAGGTGCTTAACAGTGAATCAACGCTCACATGAATGAGTCACAGCCTAACAGACTATTCATGCGATCCAAAGAATCCATTGGGCCGGTTTACGTGTGTGGTTCCTTGTATATATAAGCCCTACAAAGTCACACCATTATCCTAAGTTTTATTTCGGATTTGCCATGCCTTATGGTTTAGCCATGGGTGACCTACAGCTTAGCTGAAGAAATCATATGGGCTAGCCATAGCATGCACTACGGCTTCACCGTGGTTCCCTTCCAAACACAGCTAAACTGGTCATCTTCCACCTCTGATCTGATACCTTTTACGGCTGAGCTACAGTTCAGTATACGGCTTAGCCGTATACCAATCCATGGCTTAGCCGTAGCCACACCGTAGGAATACTGTATCGGAAAAGTTTCTACTGATCAGAGATTTAATTCACGGCTTAGTCACGGTTGGGTCATGGCTAGCTTACGGCTCAGCCGTAGGACAATCTACGGTTCAGCCGTAGCCTAGCCGTAGAACAAAAGGTGAAATTTCAAGTCTCTGGAATGTGAGCCGTACAAGGTTACGGCTTAGCCGTACGATACAGAGAACCAATTCGGGTTGAGTACAAAAACTGGAATTTGGTACAGAAATGTCTCCAAAACAAGCTCATCTGATCCTAACATCTTAGAAATTGGCTGTAAAACACTCTATACAAAGAATAAGAATGAATCAAAGCAATCAAACAAAACACCCATATGTGTTAAACAATCCTGTACTTATACTTGCCTCAAAACTCTGTCAAGCCACTGAATCAAGCTCCAAATCAACTAAAATCAAAGCAAATCAAAGAAACAACACATGCATGAGATGAGGACACAGAAATCAGAGAAGGAGAGATGCAATTGGAGAAGAAGAAGGAAGAGTTGCAGAGAACCCACTTACCAAGCCACAGACAGAGAGGGAGAAGAGAAAGAAAACCCAAATCAAGATGGGTGCAAATCCCCAACTCCAACCAAAAACGAGAGGAGAAGAGAAGGAGAGAAATGAACGTGGCTCCTTCTAGAGTTTTTCTTGCATGCACGTTGAAGCCAAATGAGTAGGGAGTTGGACATCTGGAAGCTGACTCCTTATATAGTTTTTGGAAGTTTAAAACACAGTCCCAAGGAAGTTGGTTATTTACAAATCAAGTCACACGGGGGTCCAACTTCTCCAATTGACTCCAAATGGGTCTGACACAGTTACGGAAAATAACGAGCTTAACAAAATACACGTGCTGACACCAAGATGATGCAAAGATGATGCACTCAAAGCAAAAGCGAAATTACGAAAAAGGGCTTAGAACTACCTATCTCAGGTCAAAGGTTACTCAACTACCTATCCAAGACCCAAAACCAAGTCCGAATAAATAAAACAACAGAAAAACACACTAATGAGCCACTAATTCGGCTCAAAGGGGATTGGGGTGTTACAGAAGATCAGTCCACCCTCAGAACGTGGACGTCAATTCATTTTGGCTGCAACCGATTACTTCTCCAAATGGGCAGAAGCAGTGCCTCTCACAGAAGTTAAAACTGATACAGTCCTTAGCTTCCTGAAAACTCATGTCATTTGCCGTTTTGGGGTGCCCAAACGTCTGTATCATGACAATGGCCCGTAATTCAATAATAATAAGTTTTACAGATTCTGTGACAAATACGGAATCTAGTGTTGTCCATCTACAGCGTATAACCCCGTGGCCAACGGACTTGCTGAGGCTTTTAACAAAACCATTTGCAAGATTTTGAAAAAAATGGTCTCTGGCAACAAAAGGTTGGAGTACCAAACTTCCAGAAGCATTGTGGGCATACAGAACTACTGTTCGTAGTCCGACCAAGTCAACACCGTATTCCTTGGTCTATGGTTGTGAAGCTGTAATACCTTTGGAAATTCAACTTCCCTCTTTTCGGGTGGCTGTGATAAACAAATATACTGAAGAAAAAAATGCCAAACTCAGATTACAAGAGCTAGAAAACCTTGATGAGAAAAGACTTGCCGCTCGACAAAGTATTGAGTTGTTTCAAGCTCGTATGGCTGCATCTTTCAACAAAAAAAGTCAAGTATAGAGCTTACAAGAAGGGAGATCTAGTCCTTGCAGTTAGAAGACCTATGTTTTCCACGCAATTGTCGAGAGGCAAGTTCGAACCTAAATGGGAAGGACCTTTTGTTGTCAACAAGGTTTACTCCAATGGCGCATATGCGCTCCTCACACTTGAAGGGGACAGATGCATGATGCATATCAATGGAAAACTTCTCAAAAATATACCTGAATGTCATTGGTACACCCAAACCATGTACAATGTGCCCAAACCATGTACAGTGTACATTCTCACTCCTAACCAAAATCAAAATCCTCTGGTTTTGAGCCTCACAACCTATGACTCCCAACCAAAATTGCAATCCTTTGGTTTCGAGCCTTACAACCTATGACTCGTAACCAAAATCCCTCAGATTTGTATAAAATGACTGCGAGGATCAAGTCCTTCGACCCCTCTAGTCAAACCTTTGTTACTTGGATAATGTCCTTACGAGACCCCTTGTAACATCCTGCTATATAGATTAAGTCTTTTTACAAACTCTATATAGCAAAACTCAGCTATGTGGAATAAGTCTTTTTGCAGACCCCATATAGCTAATCCTTAGTTGTATAGAACAAGTCTTTTTGCAGACCCTATATGACTACCTTCGGTTATATAGAACAAGTCTTTTTGCAGACCCTGTATAACCAAAATCTAAACAAAAACCAAAACCAAATCTTTGTCCTAAGGAATAAGTCAAGGATCCCAGGGAAAGCCTCACACATGGGCACCGGATAACATCCACTTTGTTTGACCCCTTTCGACACCAAAAGGATCAAGTCATGGACCCTGGAGAAAGCGTCACACATGGGCACCGGATAATGTCCACCTGTATGACTCCCTTATTTTCGATTTGTGGATCCAAACGATCGCAAATCACACCCTCATACAAATCTGAGAAAACCAAACCAAATAAACCATCCATACAAACCACCTACAAACCATCCACATAAATCACAACAAACATCCACACAAAATCAAACCAAACACCCATACCAATGACAAAAATAGAAAGGAAAAACATTTTCCATTGATATCCATTTTAAAGTTTGAATATAAACAGTGAAGTCAATGTACACATGGCCCTCAAGGCTAATCAGAAAAAGCAAAACTATCAAATGGAAGGTGCAGTAGAGAATCTCAGTCCAGGAACTCCTCCAGTTTTCCCTTGGCATTTAGCACTTCTGCCATGAGGATGCGCCCTTTGTAGCTTGCATAAGTTGGGATAGCATTACTAATGTCAATCTCGTCTAGCTTACACCAATACGAATACCAGTTTCTCGGTGACAAAGCCTTAGCTCCCTGGAGCCACAAGTTAACATCAGATGCTTCATTTGGGTCTTTCGGATCAGGCCCTCTTATGGTCTTACCCTTGGCATGACTTTTAGGTGCCCCGGCAGTGGCAGTTGCAGGCGCTTTACCCTTCTTATCTGCAAAACAAATCAAAAGAAAGAAAAGATGGGTATCGGTAACAATGATATGGGAATTTCTCAAAAAAAAAAAAAAATTCGGCAGCATCTCCCTTTAGTATAAGGCCAAAAGGAGAAGGCAATACTCAGTTCTGAGACCAAGAATTGGCATCAAAGGCACACTTAAGTCTCAGAACCGAGGCTCCCGGTCTAAACAGATGTTCAAGCATCTTAAGACCTTTTCAGGGGGGTAGCAGATTCGTGTTCAAGCACGAAAATGGCATTCTATAATTCCCATAGAGGTTCTGATCACAGAAAGTTAGACGCATGTTCAGTGGTGTGTATGTTACTACTCAAACACAAGTGGATGTCCTTTCACGAAGTTTAATAGTGAGGGTTAAACTTAAACGAAGTGGTAATGGATTCTGTCATACTGTGAACAAGAAGTGAAATTTGTGCACTTAGATACAATGACTGTTTAGTTTTAAACCTCCCTGGTTTTAAACTTCCCCACTATTCGGTATGAAGCACTCTCACCAATGATAATTCCAACTCATATCAGTCACCATGAATTGCAAATTTCAGTTTGTGACAGTCACTGTAACAACAGTAACAAGTATTAGACAGTCAGGATTGATAGTGACCATGAAGAAATTTGGGCAGTGTTCAAAACACAAGAATTCCATGAAAATCGTTACAGGTTGGCAGTGATTGCGAGCTTCTCGCAGGCAACATTGGCAGTACCAGTAAGCCTATTCATTGCTTTGATATGGCAAGAATTTCATGACACCTTGAATGGACACTGACATGGACTACATACGAATAGTTATCTTTGGCAATGACAATGAATTTGCACTACTGGCAACGGGGAACAGATTTCTTCAGAAGAGAGAGGAGCAACAGAGATAATGGAATTCCATTTTCTCTCAAACATTGCTCTCAACTGGGTGTGACCGTGGACTTCCTAATTATGAATGAATTACCAGATGATGCCCAAGCTAAGCCATTTGCCAAAGAATTGAGCTCAGGCTAGACCCTCATGATAGACAGCAAACTGAGAACATAAAAAAAAAAAAAAAAAAAAGAAGATACGGAGTCTCTTTCCAAATCAACTTTAGGTCAAACTTTGATTTCAAACCAATGTCTCAAATTGTTTTTCATCAAAACCCATAAAAGCCAATCTCTTTCAAAATTACATCTCATTTTGTCAAAATTGCATCTCATTTTAAATCATGTCAAGCCAAGTCAAAACCCAAACTTTGATCTTTGAAAATGAACCAAAAATCCATGAAGATCCAAACCCAAATCCATTTTCTCTAAAACTTTTGAATTTCTTAAAACCTCAGGGATTCTTTTTGTGGGTGTTCCCCACATCCCCACAGAGATGCCACTCTGGATATCTATGAAAAATAGGTCAACAGAAAATCAAATTCATTTCCAAAATCCAAACAAAATTCATAAACTTCTGAATTTTCTAAATACCTAAGGGATTCCTTTGTGGGTGTTCCCCACAGTCCCCACGGAGATGCTACTTTTGATATCCGTGAAAATAGGGCAAAGAAATTCAGATTTCTTATGTCTTTTCAAAATTCCGTCATCAAACCCTTCATGGTTTTTATCAAAATCTTCAAATCCCAAAGTTTAGGCCTACAACCTACCTTGACAAACTGTCTTTTCATCAAGCCATCCAACATTCCCACAGATTGGCTATATCGAGGCACAACGATTACTATACTATAATCATTGCACCTCGAGGGGGCACTTGTTGACCTATAAAAATTGCAAATACTGCAGCGAAGACACCTCATCTCAGTTTAATTTAGGCTACAGAGGTTATTTGCAGATCCTGGGGAATCACTATGAGAACCGGCATTCTATGAAGATCAAGGTAGCTGGAACTCTCAGAGGAAGTTCAAATTTCGGGTTGAACATACATCATCAAACTCAAAAGCCACAAGCATGTCAGTCTGAAGTCAGTTCCCCCCCAAGCCAGGGGGTCACTGACCAAAGTCCTGCTTCCTGATGTCCAAAATTAATGAAATTTAGACGCGAAGCTTCAGTCATGCTCAGAAGATACTTTGTAAATTTTCAAGATGAAAAGACTCTGTTTGGCCTAAATTTCATTACATGTCAGCTTAGAGGACAGTAATCCCGAATTTGGGGGTCATAGGCTAAAAATCTTACTTCCAGAAGGCCAAAGCAGATAAAATTTGGAACAAATGCTCAAAGAATGCCCCAAGTTATTCTCCCAAAGTTTCAAGTCAAGGGGAGGCTGTTCGGATAGAAAACAGGCTAACTATCTCAATGTGGAGTGAATGGTGACCTCACGCATGCAATGAATAGATTACTGTTCGAAATCCTACTTCCTCAAATTCAAACTACATAAAATTTGGATGAATACTCCAAGATGTTCTTGACGTCAGTCCCTCCAAGTTTCAAATCAAACTGGGATCATTTGGGCTTCAAACAGCTGAAACAAGGGCCCACTATCATAAAAAAGTCAACTAGAGAGTTGACCAAGTTAGATGGTCAAACAAAGCTGAGACTTCTGTGACACACTCAAAATAGTGTCAAGAAGTGTTCCTCCAAATTTCGTGGCGATTGGACGTCGTTTGGACCCCGAACAGGCGGAAACAAGCCACATATGCAAAAGTTCAAGAATGGGCCTTGAGAGTGACCGGGGCCCACAAACAAAAGGAGTTGACCAAGCTCAGGCGGTCAAACTGAGCTGAAAATTCTATGACACACTCAAATAGTGTCAAGAAGTGTTCCTCCAAGTTTCGTGGCGATTGGACACCGTTTGGACCCCGAACAGGCGGGAACAAGCGACACATGCAAAATTCCAAGAATGGGCCTTGAGAGTGACCGGGGCCCACAAACAAAAGGAGTTGACCAAGTTCAGGTGGTCAAACAGAGCTGAAACTTCTGTGACACACTCAAAATAGTGTCAAGAAGAATCTCGCCAAGTTTCGTGGTGATTGAACACCGTTTGGGCCCCGAACAGGCGGAAACAAGCCACATATGCAAAAATCCAAGAATGGTCCTTGGGAGTGACCGGGGCCCACAAACAAAAGGAGTTGACGAAGTTCAGATGGTCAAACAGAGCTGAAACTTCTGTGACACACTCAAAATAGTGTCAAGAAGTGTTCCTCCAAGTTTCGTGGCGATTGGACGTCGTTTGGACCCCGAACAGGCGGAAACAAGCCACATATGCAAAAATCCAATAATGGGCCTTGGGAGTGACTGGGGCCCACAAACAAAAGGAGTTGACGAAGTTCAGGTGGTCAAACAGAGCTGAAATTCTGTGACACACTCAAAATAGTGTCAAGAACTGTTCCTCCAAGTTTCGTGGCGATTGGACGTCGTTTGGACCCCGAACAGGCGAAAACAAGCCACATATGCAAAAATCCAAGAATGGGCCTTGGGAGTGACCGGGGCCCACAAACAAAAGGAGTTGACGAAGTTCAGGTGGTCAAACAGAGCTGAAACTTCTGTGACACACTCAAAATAGTGTCAACCTCCAAGTTTCGTGGCGATTGGACGTCGTTTGGACCCCAAACAGGCGGAAACAAGCCACATATGCAAAAATCCAATAATGGGCCTTGGGAGTGACCGGGGCCCACAAACAAAAGGAGTTGACGAAGTTCAGGTGGTCAAACAGAGCTGAAATTCTGTGACACACTCAAAATAGTGTCAAGAACTGTTCCTCCAAGTTTCGTGGCGATTGGACGTCGTTTGGACCCCGAACAGGCGGAAACAAGCCATATATACAAAATTCCAAGAATGGGCCTTGGGAGTGACCGGGGCCTACAAACAAAAAAAGTTGACCAAGTTCAGGTGGTCAAGCAGAGCTGAAACTTCTGTGACACACTCAAAATAGTATCAAGAAGTGTTCCTCCAAGTTTCGTGGCGATTGGACGTCGTTTGGACCCCGAACAGGCAGAAACAAGCCACGTATGCAAAAGTTCAAGAATGGGCCTTGAGAGTGACTGGGGCCCCACAAACAAAAGGAGTTGATGAAGTTCAGGTGGTCAAACTGAGCTGAAAATTCTATGACACACTCAAAATAGTGTCAAGAAGTGTTCCTCCAAGTTTCATGGCGATTGGACACCGTTTGGACCCCGAACAGGCGGGAACAAGCGACACATGCAAAATTCCAAGAATGGGCCTTGAGAGTGACCGGGGCCCACAAACAAAAGGAGTTGACCAATTTCAGGTGGTCAAACAAGGTTGAAACTTCTGTGACATACTTAAAATAGTGTCAAGAAGAATCCCTCCAAGTTTCGTGGCAATTGAACACCGTTTGGGCCCCGAACAGGCGGAAACAAGCCACATATGCAAAAATCCAAGAATGGGCCTTGGGAGTGACCGGGGCCCACAAACAAAAGGAGTTGACCATGTTCAGGTGGTCAAACAGAGTTGATACTTCTATGAAACACTTAAGATGGTGTCAAGAAACATCTCTCCAAGTTTCGTGATGATTGGACATCATTCGGGCCTCAAACAATGGAAAATAGACCGCATATGCAATATTCCAAAAATGGGCCTTGTCCATGACCGGGGCCCAATTAATGAAAAAGTTGACCAACTTCCTGAAGTCAAAAAGGGCTGAAATTTTTATGACATGTAGAAAATAGTGTTAAGAAGCATCCCTCCAAGTTTGGTGGCAATCGGACTTCGTTTGAGCCCAAAACAGATGAAAATGGGCCACATACGCGAAAAACCTGAAATTGGGCCTCGTCCGTGGCCCAGTCTGCGGTCACGGACCTTGAAAGGATGTTTCCCACGATTTTGGGTAGTTTACCTCCACTTCTCTTCGAAATCCAACTCCCCACAACTGCTATTAACTCCCCAAAACTACACAAAACTGATTGGGAGTCTATAAAAAGAGAAAATTTTGAAGAATGGAGGAGGGAACACACATACATAAGGGGGGGAAACACACACATAAGGAAGAAAAGTGAAGAAATTGAAGAAAGTCACCACCTAAGGCAACAAGAAGCAAGCTCCAGCAGCACTTCCACGACCATTCCCACCTTCTTTTCTTAGTTTTAAAGGTGAGCAAGAAAATTCAGAAGGAGAGAAGGAAGGGAAATGGCCAAAGTCCATACCATGTTTGTACGACGCCAATTTTTGAGAGGATGACATTGTCACCTCTGTTTCTCTCATTCGTAGGGCTTCTTAGCCATTACAAGAGTTGTGAAAGAAGCCTCTCTAGGCCTCATTTTGTTCCTTGAAAATGATAGGTTCAAATGACACAACTCCGGCTTCAAATTTGCCCATTTCGGACTTGAAACAAAAATGCAGTCCGTAAGCACGAATGATGAGTTACAGCGGTTTCAATTGATTCCATGATAAAATATGATCTTCTTGATGGTTGTCCACCGCTCCAAAGTCATGAGAATGGAGTTCCAACACTTGAAAGAAGTTCCAAGAAAGAACCAGCGCGAACAGCATAAAAAAACGGAGGCACAGGGCCATTGTCTGTCAGTGACCGTGACCCCCGGTCACTGACAGGTTCCAGTGACCGCGGGTGAGTCACGGTCACTGGAAGGCCCCAGTGACCGCGGGTGAGTCACGGTCACTGGAATGGGGCAATGACCGCGGGTCACGGTCACCCCCCATTTTTTTTCCCTTTTTCCACATTTTCTTCCACCTTATGTACATTTTCTTGTATTTTCCAAATTGAGATCACATCTGTGACTTGAGGGAGGGGTTGTAAACTTTCAAAATGTATGTAAACAACCTGCATCCCCGCGGTCAGGGCGCTTGAACCCATGTAAACAAAAGGGAAATTAATGATGAACTGTAATTATTTCTCATTCTTTTTAACGCTTAAAGTGCGTGAATGTCGGACCTTGATTCCGTAATTCATTTCCACGCTTACATTTTTAAGCGCGATCAGAGTGGGTAAAACTTTGCCTCTCATTTTGAAGAGAATCCGGACCACTTTTGCCCACGCAAAATCTTGTATCGACAAAAGCAGGAGATAATTGTGGCTTTTATCTACGTAAGTTCATTTTCGTGAACAAAAGATAACTTTTAGTCACACAAAATGGACTTGCGTGCGCAAAGCCCTAGCCAATAATGCATTTTATTGTAATTTGCCTCTATGAAATTCGCCGGGTTAAACAGCGCATCACACGGGCATTACTGCTAGTTATTGACTAATAACTGAACAAAGATATCCAAGGTCTATAGATTTATGATAGAATTTCCAATATGTCACTTTTAACTTCACCAACCCTCCTTTTTTCGCTCTCAATTCCTCTCCTTTTTTACAACCATTGTCAGTTTCTTTTGACTCTTCTTGTGTGTTTTTCCTTGATTCTATCGTTTCATCTCTTATTCGTTCTAACACAAATGTATCACCAATTATTTTAATAATAAATAAGAAAACTTTACATAATATAACGAGGGACCTATTTCAAAATTAGTTTTAAAAAAGAGTCCATCTTCGAATCAATTTTGGAAAAGAAATCATTTTAAAATCTATTTTTAAGAAGAACAGGAGGGAAGAAGGGAGTTATTCCGATTGTGAAATGGTAAAGATGTGGAGTTCTCTAAGGTTGAAGGTGATTTGAAGAGGAGAAAAAGAAGCATAGACAAAGCTAAAATAGCCATATAGGTAGCTATACCACGAGCTATGGTTATTTTGTCATTTCACGGTCCCTCGAACTAGACATTTTTCTTCCGAAAAAATGATAATATATATTATTGTTTGGGCAGTTATTGAGTTTTTGCATAATTTTGTGGTAAAAACCCTTTTAAAAATATAAAATTTTACCATTCAATATAAAAATAGCAACATGTTAGAAAAAACAATAAAATAAATGTAGATTCTTAAAAACAACGCAGATGATTTTTATAGCATTATCTCCAACACAATGTGCCTTCACATCTCATCATACTTAGGTCCCACAACTATGAATATTTAATGCCATCTCATGGAAGATGCACACGGGAGTCCACCCGCCCTCATAAACTAGACAGATACATGAACAGAGTTGGTTCATTGAACCTGGACACTCGACCGTTTATCTCTTCAAAATTCCCGCCTTCATTCCTCTCAGACGGCAAACCACTCCGACCTATCACAATCTCTCTAATTTATCTCTCTTCTTTTTCTCTCACGATTCAAACAAACCCTAACCCTACTTTTTGCCAAGTCTTTCTTTTTGATTCCGAGGTTTGCTGAATCGCGCCAAAACAATGAACAAATGTTGTTTTCTCCGAAATCCTAAGCCAATAAACGCAAGAGCATCCAAATTTAATCTAAATAAATATGGCAGCGAAGTATATATGTTGTCATCTGTTCCCATCTCATCTGCAAAGCTCTCAGTCGGTTCTTGGCATCACAGCTTTTGCAATTATACTTTAGTGGAGGTAAATGGAAGGAGAGTGTCCATCCCCGTCATCAGAGGTGATGTTTCTGTTCTTTTCTTGTTTTACTTTTTGAATGCCTGAAGTGGGGTGTGCATTAGTTTGTGTGGTTCGATTTTGAATGCTTAAAGTGTGGTTTTCCATTTGTTTGTGTGGGGCAAACCTGGATCAGGGAAGAGAAGGGTATTGTCTGGACTATGAGGTGGACAAGGTCACTCTGATGAGATCATGCTAAACCCTGGTTTTTTGGCCTCAAGGTTTTAATGCTTTGAGTGTCGGTTCTTCTCTTTTTATGTGTGCGCGCTCACCTCACTCTCATTGTTTGTTTATTGTGAAGTTGGCATCAGTGCCAATTGTGAGTGGTTGAGGGCTTTTTAACTTTCAAGGTTTCTTTTTGGGGAGTTTTGCCCATTTTTAACTTTTGTGTCTTCTTTGTTTTCCTGAAAGACTCACACATGTAAGGTGGTAAGAATTCGAAGACATAAGGAAAAAAAACTCATACATACGATATAATAAAAGCTCAAATATATAAGAAGGGGGGAGGCCAAATTCAAAACCTAAACCTCCCAATAAGAACAACCACTCCTTACCAATGGGGTAAGGAGGCGTTTTCAGCACTTTACTTTTCATTTGAGGCATGCTAGTCTACTAAAAGAGAAGTAATTTGCTGAACCTGAAATACCCATAAAATAAAAGTGGAGGGTGTGGAGTAGCCATATAAAATAAAATAAAAAATAAAAAAAGAAGAGAAAAGTAAGAAGACACTATCTTAATTATAGTGAATATTTATGAGGATAAGTTTGAAAGAGAATATTTTACCTTAAGAAGGTTGTTATGATTAGTAGTAACTACCTTCTTAAGGTAAATTTCTGTGTGTTACGTCCGACATTCTTAACCATCTACACCAAGGCCTCTTTAAGTTGGAAGATCAAACTAAAAATCAATAATGTCTTGACATTCATTGTCTTAGATTAGAATATTAGACATGGCAAATGAATTTGGTTTTTGGGAGATGATGAATCGACCATAACCCTTTTGTCTTTCGTTAGTCAGTGGGTCTACTAATATCCCATGGATTCATGAATATGACGAGTTATACACCCGGTTGACAAAAGTCCAATAATATTCAATCCAAAACACATCAGTTGGCTAGCTGCTGCTGGATTCATCAACATGTGGGCACAGCTTATGATAATTCCTTGGGCATCCATGGTAGTTGTTGATTAGTGGGAGTTGACCATAGTACCTTACTCACGAGCTGCATCAGATATCAACTCTATTCTTCTCTTGCAAAGCAAACATGGAACCCGAGATATTTTCCAAAGAGATGCTGCTTGCTCTTGCCCTCGCTAGCAGACAAAGGCCTCCACTCAATGCGAAGGATCATTAAAGATAGTGTGCAATGGCATTTTGGAAGGACTTCATAGAGAAATTTATCAGTTTCCTTCTATGCTCTACTATTTTTAATTGACACATTAATCAATAAATATAATCTTGACACTCATATCATGCATGCACATTGTTACAGAGGATACAACATTTTCAGCCACGGATAATTGACGTGGCCAGTCCATTCAAGCTTCTCTTCTATGCAAGCAAGGGCAATAAAGATGGTGTACTCGAGGAATTAGAGAAGGGAGTATCTCCAAACCTAGCAGATTATGAAAAGAGAACTGCACTTCATTTAGCTTCTTGTGAAGGTCACACGGAACTTGTTGGGTTGCTATTGGAGAAAGGAGCTAATGTGAACTCTGTTGATCGCCGAGGTCGCACTGTAAGTTTAATGAATAAATCAAGGCTAGTGTGTTTCAGCCACGAATTTAAAATGTTGCAGCTGAAAATCACCAAAATTGCCGCTAGAACTCTACTATTTAGAGTTAATTTTTAGAGCAATGCTACACTTCTACCCTCATTTACTCCCCCAGTTATTTCCTAGTGTTTTTTGTGGTTCACATTTATCTTATATGTGACCCATATTACATCTTGTATAGATGTGAACCACAAAAAGTATTAAGAGAGTAACTAAGAGAGTAAGTGGGGGTATAAGTTTAAACCTTCTCTCATTCTTATAGTCCTGATAAGAAGGGACTCAATTCGTTATGCAAAGAAATTTGACTTTGCAAACTTGACCATGATCCATTTGTTATTAGTAACATTTCTTGATATATCGACTTTTTATCTTCTCAATTTTTACTTGGACTTTTGTAATGTACAAATACTTTTGATGAGCTAAAATATTACTTGACACTAATTCAAACATTGTGACTGAATGTAAGGTCAAAACAATTTCACATTTAGTCAGGATGGCTGAGCCATGCTATATACAAAATGTACTTGTTTGTCATATAGTTTTGGATTTAAGTTTATGGATGTTTCTTATTGTAATATCTTTCTATCTACATGTGTGCAGGGGGAACTTGGGGGAAGGAGGGGTTTGGTGGGTGGGGGGATGCAAGTGGGGCCATGGCCCCTACAAAATATTTGGAAAATCTTTCTAGGTTATTCAAATTTATGGGTTTTTACACTACTCCCCAAGAGTTCTTTTTTACATAATGTCCCGAAAGGCTAATTTCATGGTTCTGCCACTAGTGAATATCAACATATAGATAGATGAGAGACTCATAATAATAAGCATTCTCTCCATCCACATGGATAGATAAATAGTCACAGAGGGATGTCCCGAGTAGTCAAGCTGCATTTTATGCTCCAAAAACACCATTCATTAGCCAACCCCTCAAACACAACCCCCTCATGTATTGGCACTCAAACCAATTTAACACATCCTATTTTTATTAAGGATTGATCATGGACCAAATAAAAAAAGTATTATATAAATTGAAAGGATGAACACTAGCTGATAGGTGTTCACCTTTTTCTCTTCTCAACAGTTAGTTTGAGAAAGAATATCTCAAGACTCATCACAACCACATAACACAAACACAATTAGAAGAAGATAAAATATTATTGATCACAATATCAAAAAGCATTTCAAGATTCCTACTTAAATAAGCAAAATCCACACACTATGTAAATGCTCAATACGCCATTGTAGTAAATATTGTAAATGCTAGGTAAGTTTCATATGCATAATTTGCTCTTAATGACCACTACAAAGACCACTACCTATTGTAACTCCAGTCCACTGAAGAGAGGTAACTGCCCCCATAAAGGTGCAATTACACCCATGGGAAACCAAAGGATCACACACTAATTAGACCACTTGTCATGCATTTTATGAGAATTTATTTACCATTTTATTTTTGCATTTTTCTCTACACACCCCCTTAATGCAAAAATCAATTACTCCCAATAATTCTTTGAAATATGCAAACTTTGCAAATGGTAGTGGCTTTGTGAAAATGACATCTACTTGCTCATTGGTGTTGCAATATGCCATTTCAACGTTTCCTTTCGCCACCAAGTCCCAAATAAAATGATATCGAGTCTCTATGTGTCTTGTATGGCTATGATTCACTAGATTCTTTGTCATTACAATTGTAGACTGATTATCACAATGAATTGTTGTCGCATTTTCTTAAACTTGCTGCATATTTTCCAAAATTCTTCCTATCCAAACAGCTTGGCAAGCTACAATTGTAGTCGCACTGTATTCCGCTTCTGAGGATGATAAGGCTATAAAATGTTGTTTCTTTGAACATTATGAAATTGCTCCCGACCCAAGAGTGAAGACATAGCCTGAAGTGCTTTTGCAATCATCAAGAGAACCTACCCAATAACTATAAAAAAAACCACATAATTCAAAATTATTAGTATTAGTGTACTAAATACCATAGGACTTTGTCCCCTTTAGGTCTCATAACACTCTTTGGCAACACCATTGTGAATTTTGCTTTGACTCTGCATAAACCTTGATAACAAACTTGTTGCTTGCATAATGAAGGACTTGGTGTGTGTGAGATACAATAAGCTTCCAACCAAGCGTTGATGAAAATGAGAGTCAACCTTTTCTACCCCATCATTGATACTAAATCTTTGACTTGTATTCATCAGAGGTCTCACCACATTACAATTTAACATTTGAAATTTTTTAAGAAGATCAGTCACATATTTTTCTTGTGAGATAAAAATTCCTTTATCACATTGCTTCACTTCTAATCCAATAAAATAATTCATCTTTCCAAGATCAGTCATCTCAAATTCTTCAATCGTACTTTCTTTAAAGTCATCCATCAATGATACACTATTTCCGATATATATATATATATAATCATCAACAAATAAACAAACAATGAATATCTCATATGTACCTCTTGATTTCATATATAGTATATATATTATAGCAATAAGTCCTTTTGCGGGAAGAGCGACACATGACGCATTTTTTTTGCGAGAGTGCGACACGTGGCACGCTCTGATTAAAGTCCTAAAATTTATAATATCTATCATCTCTCCCTCCATGCATAGCTTTTGACTCACAAGAGTTCTTACATTTCCTAAAATCTCTCAATCAATATCTCCTCAAACCTCCCTGTTTGCTATAATTTTTCTCTCTTATCTTTACTCAGTTTGTTGTTCTCTTTTTTTCCCTCACTAATTAGAAACTTAAAATTCGTGCATGACACTAAAAGCAACTAGAAGATGCACAACACTAGAAGCAAGTAGAAGATGGAGAGGGAGAGAAAGCATTACAATAAGGTAGTTTTAGTTTTGTAAGAATCTGAACTAAATGAGAATAAGATTCCTCTAGTGATTCTATTGCGGAAATTAAATGAGGAAAAAAATTAATAATAAATTGCCTATATCAGAGGGGCAACAATCAAGTCCAAATAGCTCCTCTTTCTCGGTGCCAAATCTTATTACTTTACGAATTGGGTTCACTTCCGAGTAATGTGTTAAAAACATGTTCTATGAGTTGGACAGTGCGATACTGGTTGGTCCCATATGGTTTGACCATAGGTCCTCGGTGACTTTTTCAAGATAAGAACGAAATTACTGTAGATAGGTAAATTGGATTTTTTTAATTCAATAATGCTAGCCACACTCCCCATCTTATAGCACAACTCACTACAATCATTTATTTTGTTTTAGGTCCTACTCACTTTTAACATCGTAGAGATGAGGGCTGTGAGTTGGGGAGTGTGGCTAGTACAATTCTTTTTAATTTCATGTCTTCTGCAACCACTACAACCATTTCCCCCACCAATTGATTGTAGGGTTTGGAGAGTATGCCAGAAGAAATTGAAAGAATGAAGTAGGAAAAGAGGATAAAAGGAGGTGGTTCTTGGTTAGGGTAGCTGATGGCATTTACCTTTCCTTTCTAATCTAATAATTGGAATCTAAATAAAAAAATATGTAGGAATCAAAATTCAATCAATGTGGGTGTAATCCAACCCAAATTGTAGATAAGGTCTCATACAATGTTTGTAGGTTTGTTAGTTTTTATTTTTCTCCTAACACATTAAAATCTCATTATTATCCCATTTATTGGTTATTTTTATTCATGTATCTTTTGTGTTTTATTTTTCAAAGAGATTATATTCACATTTTGTGGATTTCATTCCGGTGTTATATATATATATTTTTTGGGAGATTATTTGTTTCTTTGTTTGGGAGTTTTCCAAATCCACTTGCATAGGGTTTTTTTTTTGTTTTTTGTTTTTGCGGATTCTTCTTTTAAAAAATAAAGATATTGTTTTTAATGAATTTTATGATCATCATAATTTAATTTCTTTCACTTATTCTTTATAATAAATTTATTTTTAGATTTATTTTTTATAAAAAATATTTAAAAAGTGTTATATATTAATATATTTTTAATTAAAGTCCTAAGATTCTCTCCCATTTCTCTCCCCTTAAATCTCTCTCTTTACTATTTAATCTCCTAAAAATCAACATAATCCTTATCCCTATCATTATCTATCTCTTTCTAAAATCAATCTAAATCTTTCTTATTTAAAAAATATGATATCTTAAAATTTTCAATGCAATCCCTTGCATGCAATCTCATTATAATCTACTATTGATATCCATATTATATTTAATCTTAAAGAATGCCATATAGTAAAAAGGAGGGGTTCTTATACATCTCAAATAAATTTTCATGCCACTCATCATATTAATTAGGCAAATTACCTTTATCTCATTTCACATGCCATTAAATTCCACTATCCAAGTGGCAATTTGTGGGCCCGCATCATTTCCTATTAAAATCACAATGGAGTCTAAATTGGTCACGGGTATTCATAAGGCTGGGCGAAGATGAGCCGGGCCTAGACAAGTATGTCTAGGCCTAACCTAGATTTTGAACAACAGGTCTAAGCCTGGAGAAAGCCTAATTTGAGCCAGAAGTACCTACCCTAAGTCCCAACCCACTTAGAATAATTTAAACTTGAGCCATACTGTATTATATTTTAAAAATGAAAATATTTGTTAGTTAGGATGTTTGTTTCTGTGTAAGAGATTTTTTAGTGTCTCTCATTTGGACCAGATCGGGCTTGGGCTTTCTACTACTAAGTCTCAGCCCAATTCAAAGTTTATATTTGGGCCCCACTCGAGTAAGTTAATGCTCAAGCTCAAAAATTGTTAGATCTTCCCTAAATTAATCACTTAGAATAACACTACTAGGAGGCAAGATTTCTAAAATATCTCTCATTCTAAATCATGTCCCTTAAAACTCGGAACAACCAATAATTTGGATTAGCCCTAGCATAGCAATTTTAAATTTGGATTAATACTCTCACTTAATTTTAAATTTTATATAAACTAATCAATATTTATCTCTTATCCTAAAATCTTTCAATTTTATGCACAACATTTCTTATGGTTAGATTGATAGAACCCTTGACAATCATATTCATTTTTATTTTGACTCCACTCGCCATGAATAGGTGGGTGTTGAAATTTAATTTTTCCATGTAACAATGGGTGGAGAAAAAAAAATAGAGAATGATCAGCTCATCGGCCTATATGTTTTACATGAGAATATAAAATATGGTACATACTTGAAGACACCATCAAACAACTCACCATTGAGAGTAAGTGTAGTTCTGCTCTCTTTAAACATCAAAAGTTCTGATGGGTTATATATATATATATATTTATTTTAAATGTTAAGAAGATAGTTATACTATTTTTTTCCTATTAGTTATTTAATTTCTCTTTTTTCTTTCTATCTCTTGAGGCCATGATCATTACATTTTTTATAGGTATCAATTTTAATATACTAATACATATTAACCAAGTGTGTCTTTCATATTAGAATGTCTATGGCAATGTAAATAGTATTTTATGCTTAGTGTAGGACTAATACAATTTTTTTTTCTACCGATATAGAGATTGAAAGTGTATCCCATATTTTAATGTCTACCACTCAACTGGAGATCATCTTAGGTTTTGTTACATTTAGTCGAAATTTCTCTTTCTATTTTTATCTCTTTTTCTTTCTTTGGGTTATGCACAAATGAACAAGGGAGATGCCTAAATTTTGTGATAATCTTGATTACCGGCCTCTTTTCACCTAATTCAAAATATTCATAGTAATAAGATTGGTTAAACTAATGATTCTTTGCATAGTGGAGTATTTCATCTAATTTATATTACCATATAATATTTTTATGTCTTAAATTGATTTTATAGATTAAAGGAAAAATAATTTTTTTATTAATATTCTAATGAAATTCCACAAGTACATTATTTTCATTTTTATTTAATTTTACTAATATGATATTTACTTTGTAAGAGTGCAGTAAAATATTTAAGATTATGATTATAAAATGAATTTAAAGTTAATATTAAATTAAAAATAATTTAAATATTTATAAATATTCTTATTTACAAATAATATAATTATTGCACTTCTTTGAAACCCATATTGAGTATAGGGCCCATTAATTCTGTTATACCACAAAGTGAAGGATGGATGCATAGTAGTTTTTCACATATAAAAAATATATATATATAGAGAGAGAGAGGTGGGATTCTTGGAAAAGACTACCCATGGGCTTATGTGTGAAAGCCCAGTTTTTAATTATATATATATTTTTTGGGGGGTGGGGGGAGATTGAAAATGTTGTCCTTGGATAAAGCCACTAAATCTTTATTCCATATGATGAAGATATAGTGACAAACCCAAAAAAAAATAAATAAAAGAAAGTATTCTACAGTAAGAAATTTTGGACCTAAATCAGATGTCAAATTTTGAGTTTGGTCCAGTTGCGGGCTTGTTGTGGGGGGGGGGGTGGTGAGGTTTGGTTTGGTTGGGAGATTTGATAAAAGGTGGGCCACATTGGGTCTCACCCATGGGTTATCAAGTTTGGGTAATCATCACCGTAGTAAATAAATTTTGATGGTTTTGTAACCACACACAATAACATCCAATGGGGTTGTTGTGCTTAGGCCTATGCACATGTTATTTGAATGGGGTTTGCGTTTGCCCTAATAGCTGATTTGATCCACCTGTTTTTCACTGTACTGGTGATAAAACCTTACAATTGATTAGGATGCCTATAAATCCATATTAATCAACGTAGGAAAGCTATGAATTTCTTTGCCTGAAATGGATCAAAATGGCCAACATGTTGAAAAAGGCTAAAATCGACTGAAATGAACCAAAATTCCGGATGTAGTTTCTACATGTGTAGTTTGCTCCAGCCGATGGTCTTTGGTAAGGCAGGTGATTTTGTGATTTCTAGTGTTTTCTTCCTAAAGGTCAAAAATAGAAACCCTAGAATTGTGAAAGGCTGTGAAAAACAGAGAGAAAAGAGGTTGGAGTCAATTAAACAAAAATGCAGAGTTGTGCCCTTGGGCTAGCCAACACCTTGTATAATTTTCTATGTTTATAGTATTCACAACCCACCCCCTCCCCCTCCCTCCCTCCACCCAATTTTAGAGTATTTACAAAATAGCTCACAATTTCTTAGTAATTACAGACAGGTCCTTGTCGTAACTCTTAAACAATGCAAATTGAAATTATTCGGCCATTTCGGCCAAATTGAACCAAAATTGACAACTTATCCTCTTTACATATTATGTATTCACTGTGTGTTTCCTAGGTGGGCCCCATATGTCATCACGTACTGAACACATTCTTTGCCTATATTTATATAGGAAAATATTCATGTGCATATGTCCCTCACCATTTTGGTGAGGGACACTCCTTTTTTGGAAAGTGTTAATAAGCAAGAGGACAAAACTTCACGCCTTTTCAAGCTTGAAAAGTCCAAAAAAGGAAGTGTCCCTCACCAAAATGGCAAGGGACAGATGCACATGAAGACCCCTCATTTATATATGCACATATAAGATATAACACATGCATAGAATACATACACAAATACATTTAAAGCTAGGCTAGATGGATTGGTTTTAGTAAGGTTTTTGATAATCCTTTAAGAGCATTTAACTCTCTGTTTATCTTTGCCATTAGTTGACAAGTGTGGTTCAGTGGTTGTTGATTTATAGCAGTTAATGCAATTTTCAATTAGTATTGTTGGTGTTATACTACAACTGATGACCCATATGATTATAAATTTGCAGCCATTGTCAGATGCTCGTTTATTTGATCATGAGGATATTTGCAAGATACTAGAGGCACAAGGGGGAGCTGATGTGGTATTCTTCTCTCTTGATGGATATGTAAATATGTTGTCCAAAAGGACCTGATTCATTCTACCCGTGTGTATCCCTTCGTGTCAAAGGTCTAGAAATTCCTAAAATTTTTCGCTGCCCCACTCAATTTAGCATGATATTGTCTTCTTTGACCCACGTACGGGCATAAAAATTTTTCAGGTGGTCACCCATCTTAATAATGCTCCTACCCGAGCATGCTTAACTCCAGAGTGCTTATGAGATCTAGGGCCGCACAACTTTAAGACACGTCGTGTTAACTTAACTTGAGATTTAACTTATAAGTATAGAGTCGGGACTTGACCATTTCCGATGTGAGACTTGTGGAGTCACTTGTATCCTAAGTGTCCTATGGGAGGTGATAGGCACACCTGATTTCAAAAGGATCTATCACCTTCGCCCAAGCCTGCCGGATCTCACACGAAACGTGAAGGGAAGTGCCAACATGTGTATTCAAGTGATAATTCTTCCTTTTTTGCCGTTGTTTTATTGAGCTATGGGTTAACTGATTTGATACTCAACTCATGCCATTGGATGCGAGTTTGAAAGTCTCTGTACAAATATTCACTGCCCTTGTAGGAAAAAATTTATCTCAGAATTATAGGGATTTCCTTATCATGACAAAACACTAGGTACATTTGACATATGCAGTAGCACAATTAGAAGGTGCTTGTTGTTGCAACTAGAATGTTACAGGAAAGAGTCATCTTACCCTTCCATAAAAAAAGAGAGGAAACAAAAAGAAAAAGTAGAATGGATTAGCATTCGTACCCAGAGAATGGATTAGCATGCGTACCCAGTAGTTATATTTGAGATTTCCTTTACACATATGAACACTGCAAAAGGTAATGCATGTGAACATACTGCTACATCCATCACAGAGAAAGTAGACTTATAGCATTAGATTGGTAAATGACATTTACTAATTTGCTGTTTCAATCCCATTGTCTATGCTAACATTCTTTATGAAGATTTTTTTTTTCATTTGGTAAATATTCTTTATGAAGATTAATTATGAATCATCAAGCACAGCATGTTTGCACTGGATATATATTCTAACACTGTTATCCTTGTTATGACTTTGTCCACTAGTAGCTGCATACTTATAGAATCTAGTAGCCATTGATGTCACTTTGTGGCCATTTGTCGTAGGTTTTTGAGCAAACTACATTCTCCATGCACAGTAGCCATTAATCCATGAATGTTTCTAATTGGATCTTACAGTTGTACTTTGGGAATAACAAATTTGATACCCAAATCCCTACTCATTTCTTACGAAGAGGAGCAAACCTCAAAGGGAAAACTCAATCAAAGAAGAAAACTCTCTATTAATCTCCAAACCTTTCTCTAATGTCTAACAGTGCTCATATAGAGGAAAATGAACTGTAAAATACAATATTCCCAATGAAATTGTAAACTAATCAAAGATTCCATCTGAATTAGAAAGGAATTCCTAATCAAACCCATCAGGAAATTAAATAAACTAAAAATTTAGGAAATACGGAGTCCTCTGCCTTTGATCATCGACACACAAGGAAGGGTGGACTCAAGAAATTCTCCGTTTTTTTTATTAGAGAGGGGCAAATCTAAAAATGCATATTAGTTTTCATAATTTGCAATGTTTTTTTTTCAATTTTTTAACTTTGGGTGGGGATTGAAGCCCCGAAATCTTTCTACTTGGGTCCGCCCTTGCTCATAGGTCTCCTTCTTTTGGGCCATACAGTTGAGCCTCAGACCTAGCTCACTTAGCACCGATAATTTGCATCAACATTTTCTTTCATTTATGAAAGAATCTACTCTTTTCTAAACCATGTCTTTATTTATGAACTTCCATTTCACTTTCATTCATTATTAAAATGTAATAATTTGAATGCATGTTAAATTACCTGTGGGACTTTCTAGATTGATGCTTGCTATTCATTGTCAATTTATTCTTTTCTCCTAAGGGTGGCTTTCTCGTTTCAATATAATTGAGTGTAATGGTTAATTGGTGTGTTTTCTTTGTTAAAACGACTACTCTTATAGCCTAATGATTGTAGATCATGCATATTTTTGAAGTAGAGGTACCAAAATTTCTTATATTGCTCTGTTCATTATTTAACCATGTAGCTCACTACCTTGTTATTCAAAACAGTTGGTACGTGACTCCCAAGGTAGATGTTGTCAAATTGAGTGCAATGAGGTGGACATGAAGCAAGCAACTCTTATTGGAGAAGTAATCTTCATCCTTTCTCTTATTCTCATTTTAAGCTAATGCTTTCATTCAAATCTTCCATATCAGATAAATGTTTTGCCATAGGTTGTTGTACACACACATACACAAAAATGATCTCACAAGAAATGTGACTAATGGATTAAAATGGATTAAATTACATGTGGTGCCTACCTTAAATATCATTCCTATAACATCCATTGTTCTGAAAACTGAAATCATATTGCAAATCATTCAAGGAATTGAATCAAATTGTATGGTGAGTTGTATTATTTCTTTTAATTTTCTCTCATCATCATCAATCATCATCATCAAAGCCTTATCCCAACCATGTTGGAGTCGGCTACATGAATTTTGTTTCTCTATTCGATTCTATTTTGAGCCAAATCCTTTGATAAATTAAGCTTCTTTAAATCTGATTCAATGACTTCCATCAATATTTTCTTCGGCCTACCCCTACCTCTTAATGGGCCATCCACCTATATAGCCAAACTTTTTCTCACCGGTGCCATTATTGGCCTATGCTTAACATGCTCAAACTATCTTAAACAGGTTTTTTATAATCTTATCCCCTATAGATGCTACCCCTAAATGCTTTCGAAAGCGCTCATTTCTAATTTTATCTTTCCTAATTTTACCACACATCCACCTACGCATTCTCATTTCAGCTACATCCATCTTATTAATATGTGTCCTCTTAATTGGCCAACATTCTACTCTATAGGTCATAGCTGGTCTAACCATTGTCCTGTAAAATTTGCCCTTCAATTTCATTGGCATTCGTCTGTTACAAAGCACTCCAAAAGTTAGTCTCCACTTCAGCTATCTAACTTTTATCCTATACTCCACATTTTCGTCAATCTCGCCATCCTTACTAATCATCGAACTTAAGTACTAAAAAGAATCTCTACGTGGTATCTCATGGGTTTCAATTTTGACAGTGGTTTCAACACTTTGTATCTGTCCATTAATGTTGCAATCCATATATTCTGTCTTTGTATGATTTATTTTAAAGCCTCTAGATTCTAATGCCTCCTGCCATCTTTCAAGTTTTGCATTTGCCCCATCTCTTGATTCATCCACCAATACTATATCATCTGCAAACAATATACACCATGATACTTCTTCTTGAATATGCACAGTTAACTCATCCATAATTAATGCAAAGAGATAAGGGCTTAAGGTTGATCCCTGATATAAACCTATAGTCATGGCGAATCCACCTGTTTCTCCATATGTGGTTCCCACATTTGTTACTGCCCATTCATACATATCCTTAAAAATTTTAATGTAACATCTGGGGACATTCCTTTTCTTCAAAACCCACCAAATTTAATTCCTTGGTACTCTATAATAAGCTTTTTTTTTAAATTGATAAAGACCATGTATAGATTTTTCCTTTTTGCTCGATATTTTTCTATTAATTACCTAAGTGAAAAGATAGCTTTCATAGTTGATCTCCCTAGCATAAAACCAAATTGATTTTTCGAGATCATGGTCTTCCGTCTCAATCTTTGCTCCATTATTCTCTCCTATAACTTCATAATATGACTCATAAGTTTAATCCCTTGATAGTTAGTACAATTTTGTATATCTCTCTTATTTTTATATATAGGTACACAATGCTTCTTCTCCATTCATCCGGCATTTTCTTTGTCACAAGTATCTTATTGAATAGTCTACATAGCCAGCTTACTCCAACCTCTCTTAGGCATTTCCATACCTCTATCGGAATACCATATGGGCCTATAGCCTTTCCTATCTTCATTTGCTTCAATGCTTCCTTCACTGCCACCCCTCTAATTCTGTGGAGAAAAGTATACTCTAGTAATAAAGTATTCTCCTTAACTCTTGCATCCCCCAAAAGTTCTTCATTTAAAAGTTTGGTAAAATATTCCTTCCACCTTTTTTTTAATATCATTGTCTTTTACTAGAACATTTCCTCATTATCCTTAATACATTTGATATGATCTAAGTCCCTACTTTTCTTTTTTTCTTATTTTTGCGAGCTTAAAAATATAATTTTTCCTTCTCTTATTCCCAACCTATTATAGAGGTCCTCTTATGTTTTGAACTTTGCACTACTTACTACTTTCTTAACTTCTTTCTTTACCTTCTTATACAGAAAATTTTCCGTACTCTTAGTCCCTTGCCAAACTTTGTAGCAATGTATTTTCTCTCAAATAACTTCTTGAACCTCTACACTCTACCACCATGTTTTTTTTTAATATGTCTATTTCCTTTTGATTCTTTATTAATATGTCTCTTTCCTTTTTTTTAATTTTCTCTAAAAAATGAAAAACAAGAATCCATAATAGTTTGGGTTTTTTCCTATTTTTTGAAAATGTGAAAAAATATAAAACCAAATTAAATATATTAATGCATAATATTTCAGTTTCTATATTTTTTTTGTTTAATACTTTTTCTTTTTTTTTTTGGGTAAAGTGTTGTGTTCTGTATTGTTATATTTATTTTAACCAAATCTATACCAGTTGATCAGCCAGTTTTGGACCAAAGTATTTGACCAAAAGGTCAAACCGCCAAAGTACTAGTTTTAAAATATGAGATTTTCATTATCCATATATCATATTATCTTATGTACTTGTGTTGAACTTGAAACATGACAGGGAGCATATGGTGAGATCTATTTGGTGAACTGGCGAGGTACAAATGTTGCTGCAAAAACTATTCGCCCTTCCATTGCAACAAATAGCAAAGTGAAGTGAGTAGTGTTTTCATGTGAATTAGGATTGATAATAAGTTTCAATAATTTCATTGACAGAACTGTTCATATTGAACTTCCTCTAATTCTAACTAGACAAAGGTGAAAGATTTCATGGTCCACAGAACTTGTTAGTATTGAACTTCCACTAATGCTAACTACACAAAAGTGAAGTACTCTAAATAATGCGCTCAATCTTACTTTTTTTAATTCTAATTATCATACTTGTCAAGCATGCATAAAGTGGCAAATAAATTAGCTATGAAATATCACCTAGTTCTCTATTATTGTTGCAACATGTCAACCACAAAATCTCATGAGATCTTTAGAAATATGTGTTTTTACGTATTGAAAAACCTTCCAAACAGGTATCTGTCATATAAACAAACAATGAAACAAAAGAGGTATACTGATGACACTCAAATGCAACATTTTGGCCCGTATAGATTTTGAAGATCTTCGACCTTCTTCCATTGGTTTCTATTTTTTGTGGCTTTAGTGGGCTCATGTGTTCTAACATTTGGCCTATCTAATCATCCATTTATCCTTTCTGTGAAAGGACAGCTACTATGGATTTGATTGTCATCGGTAACACTCACAGAAGGGACAACATTGTTGCGAAGAATAATTTTTCAGAAATTTTAGAGTTTTAACCTCCTATGCAACACTTATTTTGCAATGATTTTTCTTATTATTGTCAGGATTCATTGTACATTATATGATTCCCATTTTGTCTGATCTTTTTGGCTTAATAGGAATATTTTCTTGAAGGAGCTTGCGCTATGGCAGAGGCTGCTTCACCCCAATATAGTGCAGTTTCTAGGTGTTCTCAACTGTGATCGCTTGATCTTCCTCACTGAGTATCTTTGCAATGTGATTATCTCTTTATCCATATCAAGTTGTGATTCATTGGGATTTCCTTATTTCAGCCATGTCTTTTTTTTTTTTCTGTGGATGGCAGGGATGTTTGTATCATATTTTGAAGAAGAAAGGGAGGCTTGATCCGGTAACAGTTGTAGCTTATGCTTTAGATATTGCTCGGTAAGGAAGTTGGTTCCCATGCCAAGTGTAATAACTCTTCAAATAGTACCTAAAGGAAAAGAAAAAAGGATGAAAGAAACTACATTGTTGTTGCCTAGCAGCAATTCTTCCATGATCTTAGCAGTTCACAATTCACACCCTTTTTTGTATATAGTGTCCCATAGGCCATACCATTTATTTGAATCTTGTAAAGGGTGTTCTGATTCAATGGTATATTGCACAGGTTCCTTGCATCAAAAAAATCATCCAACATGCTACTATATGGTTCTAACCAGGTTGAACAAAATATAGTGTCCCCTTAGTGAACTATCATAGAAAGATGCAGCTTAGCATGCAAGAGCATTTATATGCCATTGTCCCCATCCTATTGCTTCCATAGGTTCAAGAGCATAAACACAAAATTCACATGCAATTTCTTTTTGACTCGTGCAATTTTTTTTTTACTACGGGAGAACTGTATTTGTAGAGTTCTATGGCCAAATCATTGAAGCCCTTAAATTGACCGATAGCAAAATTTTCCAAGGGTTATGATTGCTGCATATTCAGTTCTGCCGGTATTTTGAAAACATCATTATAATATTGAGAAAATGAATGTTTACTGAAAATATCAGAATCATATTGTGGTGTTTTCAAAATGTTTGTCAATATTTGTGATGTGTCCTACAACCCTTAGCTCAAATAGCTCAATGTTGCAAAGCAGATGTGATTATTGATTGTTTATCATTTTGATAATAGGCTTAATTATGATTGGACTGAATTCTTTGCGAGATGATAGAACTCGGTGGGGCATTAACTTTGGGTTATCTAAAAATTTTAATCAAGGGATCTTTTCCAATTGTGGGATCTTGACAATAAAACATGGTGGGATATTGATCATCTTATTATAGCCAACTTTTTGCCCACTTAAGCTTCTAGAGTTGGACTTTATAGATTTTGAATCACACAATCCTGCTTCACAAAACAGTGGACTTTAAGGCCTAGAAAAAGATGAAGAAAAGGAAAAAGAAAAAACAAAGGAAGGAGGAGGTGGAAGAAAAGTATACCTTAGTCATTGAGTAAATGATTTTGATTGGAAGAGGGTTTTTACTTTGCCATTTGAATTTTTGAATGAAAAGGTTGGTTGAGGACTGCAAACAAGAGGAACAAAAAAGAGGTTTTTCTTTTAGCTGAAGGTTTTAAACCCTAGCATGGTTAAGGTCCCAGATCAAATCTTTGATATGCAGTTTACAAATGGAAAAATAATTAACAATCAACAAGCATCCATCATCTACACATAGACAAGAACACACAAATATACGTGAAAAATCCAATCTCGGGAAAAAACCATGGACCTTGGAACCCTATCCAGGAAAAATTAAGCACTATAACCAGAAGATTACAAGAATCATTTACAACCCTTCCCCAATTGCAACTCAACCTAAGGGATTACAGATCTTCTTGCTGGCCACTCGTCGTTCACCTTCAATCGTGCTTGAATTTTCGTCTACCACCTCGAAGCCACTTCGAAACGAATCCAAAAAGGTGGAGATGAATATTGAATCTCTAAGGAAAGACTATCAACACTTCAATGGTGGAGGCTCTCGGGATGATGAAGAGATATCTCTTGTGATTTTCTAGGGTTAGAATACGAAAAAAGTTCACTTAAGGTTGAAAAATAACAGGAATAAATAGGCCCTCATTTGTGGGTCCAAGATAGGGTTTTGATATTTGAAAACTTTTAAACAAAATAAAGTCGAATTGAAAAATCTCCGCAGTTCATTCGAACAGAACTAGGGTCCGTTCAAACGTCCATGAAACAAGTTGTGCTCAACGACTCAAAGCATGTTCAAAAGGCTAAGACATGCATTTGAACATTGAGCCTCTCAGGATTCTTGGCTTGCAGCACTAACTAGCTCCATTCGAATGGGTGTTCAAACGCATGTGACCCTGCAGTTCTTCTTAGCTTTATAGACTTCATTTCTTCTCTTCATTGCTTTGTAAACTTCAATTTTTCTTGAACATGACACTACAGTCCTGTTGGCTTTCTGCCTTGTATTTTGGTTTAACTGAATGGGTCCAATGGATTAGCCAAGGACCAAATTAAGATCAAGGTATTTTGGTAATTGTACTAGAGCTTTCTTGAGGCCTAAAAATGTAGGGATTATATATATTAAATAATCTGTAACCCTAGATCTTGCGAAAGAGAATGTACTCTCTTGCTCGTGATGTGAAAGACGATAAGAGTGAGAGTCTCTGTGTATGCCTTTGCTTGTGATAATGAAGATGATATCGTCTCTATACCCATGGGCGTAATCCTGTTTGGGTGAACCACGTAAATTCTTTGTGTCTTTTCTTATGTGTGCGTGGCTTGATTATCAATTACAGATTACGCACTTCCATACATGCACAACAAGCCTAATCTAGAAAGAAGAAAATTTTGACATAATTTCAAACCCAATTTTTCTCCAATCCCATGAATAAACCAACATTATAAAACCTTACATTAGGGCTAAAGGAAAGACACAATCCGAAACACCCTCATGGAGAGAGAGAGAGACAGACAGAGACAGAGAGAGAGTGGATTGGCTGAATTGGCCAAACTCGATTAAAATCTTAACCGAGTTCTTTGTTTTTTTTTTTTTTTGAATGGCGCTCCATGTAGTTCATTCCACTGGTTGAACTAAAATTGTTCATCTAGTTTAGTCTAGCTGAACTGAATTTGATCACTATGGCATAATTCCCTTTGAATTAGTCGAGCCATTGAATCACATCATATGAAGCGTTATACCTCTTGTTGGTTCCACCCCTATGATGGGAAATAGTTCCAAAGAGAAGATGTTTTTGAATGCTTTCATTCAATCATTATTCAACTATTCATCATCACATCATCATCATTGAAGCCTCATCCAAACTATGCTACGATTAGCTACATGAACTTTGTTTTGTCATTCTAGTTTATCTTAGGTCAAATGCTTAGATAGGTTGCACTTTCTCATATCTATCCTTATTCCTTTCATTCAAATCTTCTTTAGCCTACCCTTTTCTCAACAGGCCAACCACCTGTCTTATTAGCCTGCACCAGACATGCACCAACCATCTCAAATAAGTCTTTTTAATTTAACACCTATTCATTTTATCCCTACTTGCTTACAAATGTACTTATTTCTGATTCTATCCATCATAGGTTTACCTTGCAACCATCTCAACAATTTTACCTTTGCTATACTCATTTTTTTCTTGTCTTTCGTTTTGATTAACCAACATTCCGCTCCATTAGTCATAACTAGTTTAATTATTGCCTTATAAAAAATTTACTTCAACTTATTAGTATATGCCAATCACAAAGCACTCTAAAAGCAAATTTTCACTTAAACCATCCAACTTTTATCCTATGTTCGATATCTTATTTAATCTTTCCATCCTTCTTTTATCTTCTTCTTTTTTGTTCTATTAGAGAAGAATATCAAATCATTTTTTTGCCTTCCATAATCAATTATATCATGTTTGTTTTTTCTTTTTAACATATTTTATATTATTCTTTTAGTTTCTGTGCACTTCTTTATATATTTTATGTTATTTATGAATTATTGAGCTACAACAAATTTTAGTTTATATTTCCATAGTGTTGTATCTTCAGGGCAAGTGTTGTGACATTCCTGTGTGTTTCCAAGTGACATATGCTCAGTATATGAAGCTTGATGAACTATCTAATTCTGCTTAGGTCGTATTGCTATTGATGTCTCCATTGTTTTGTGGAAAAAAAATAATAAAAATTCAGAGGCATGAATTATCTTCACCAGCATAAACCACATCCTATCATACATAGGGACTTGACACCAAGGTACAGCAACTCTAGAATAATATTTGACAAGCATTTAAAATCTGTTTGCATCTAAACTTATTTCTATTTTACTCAACTTTTTTGTACTGTGTATCTCAAACAGAAATATATTGCAAGATGAAGCTGGGCGCATGAAGATTACAGATTTTGGTTTAAGCAAAATAACTCTAGAAAAAGAATCATACGGTGCATATAAAATGACAGGAGGAACAGGTTCATGTAAGTTCTTTCATCTCTAGCTAGAAGAAAAGTAAAAATGAACTAAGCTTTCACTCTGCCAAACAAATTGTATGTTTGGTCTGTTCTCATTGATGGTACCAGCCATTCATTTTTGTCCCCTCTTACAAATGGCCACTTCTACCTCCCTTTTTCTATATGGTTTAATCTATTATGCAACTAATTAGGGGCCCATGTCCCAGTACTACCAAATAAGAGGAAGAAGCCAACAAAAATTGAAAAGGTCCCATGTTAGGACTTGAAGCAAGTTCCTATAGATCATTTGTTAAATACACAAGTAGTGGGAATTATAAGCATGAAACCCATTTGAAACATGTAAAATTGTAGGGTTGTCTTGATAAGGAGGTTAGTGGAATAATGGTATCAGAAAAAACTTTCCACAGTATGTAAGACTGTCCATGGCCAGATTTGAGCCTGATTCACCTGTCCAGGCCGAGTCTATTTACAATTGAAGAGTCTGAGTTTGGTCTGATATGGATCCTAGAGCTTGGTTCTGAATCAACTGGTTATGAAAGAGCGAGTCAAAGTCCCTGTGTAGAGATCCTTAGTACATTCGAACATGGATCCAAACTTTAAAAGTATCAATTTATAAAAAACTATGGGTAAATCATAAAACTCCTGCTTTACATACGGCATATAAATCTTGTCTTTATATTATTTCATTTCGTATGCATATGGCTTATACAGCAGATTTCTTGACTCATTGGGTTGACCAGACCCATAAGACTGCTGACCCACATCCTGACCCTCCACATCCAAATCGACCCTAGGGATCCCAAATGAGGATAGTTATTCTGGCTTTGGAGTGTCTCTTTAAGAGCCATATTGACATATATATATATATATATATTTATATATTCGTTTTTGAAGGAGTTCTTGAGTCAATTTAACTGTGAAGGTGTTAAGAGTATCTGGTTAGACAATCTAGTGATTGATTTGGGTCCTCTTTCAAAATAAAAAGTCATCTTAGGATCCCCCTCTCTTTGTAATGATTTTTTGCTTTGAGGATGTAGTGGCCGGAAGTTTTCTTTTTTTTTTTTACGGAGGATATTATTGTCCTTTGGGCCCAAGGGGAGCTGGTTAATTTCCCTGTGGCCCTAATGTGGTAGCATAGCTCGAACCCGCAATCTTCATAAGTAAACTACAGTCCTAGGCCAGTTGAGCAACTCCTTGGAATTGTAGTCGGCAAAAGTTGGAAGTTGAAACTGAGTTTTTGCCCCTTACCTTGTCTTCTTAGCTCATTGAGTTACATCAAATAGTCTCTGAGAATATGCAAACCTAATTTGGAGAGCTTATTTTCATCTATATTCTACAGATACTTGAATCTAGTACCGTTTTTGCATCAACAGTACCGTGGTTCTGAGATTTTGAAGTGATACATACAATTCACTGGCCAACTTATCGACCACCCTACTTTCTGCATGAAAAGAAATTTCATTGTTTTGTTACCCAGCTTTCACCAATCTGATAGGTGAGATGTTGAAATGTGATCGTTCCATGGTCTTTAAAATACATTAGTGAAAGGTCTTTACACATGTACCATATATGTGTTAAATGTAAATGCTGCTTGTTTTGATTGGGCCACATATGGTACTTATGCTTGCAGTCGCTGCTGAATGAAAAAAAAATTTGCACTTTTGAATATTTGCATCTCTGTTGTGATTCGCATCCAATTTGGCAGATCGCTACATGGCACCTGAGGTTTACCGCCGGGAATCATATGGAAAGCATGTTGATGTCTTCTCATTTGCCTTTGTTGTGTATGAGGTATGTCAGTCAAATCACATTGATAAATAACTTTTAATTAACTTATTACTGGGCCCTTGTGTAGTGAAAATGGTGTTACTTGAAAAACATTAATATTGCTAATACATTAGAGGAAAATTCAAATGTATGGGTATGTCATATGTGGGTCAAAATCAGACATTAATACGCTTGCAAACTGACCAAATGCTGAAGCATAAAATTCTTGGATCCAATGTGACACTTAAGAAAATTTACATGAATGTGAGAAAAAAAATACATTAAAATAAAGCTCTTACAAAAATCATCATCATTATCATCAAATGGCATGTCCCAACTTTCTCCAATATGGTCATGGCTTAAGGCATCCTAGATCTCGGTTTCTCAGGGCCTCATTTCACTTGGGCAAACAACAAGCAAGGCCGTTCTTATACAGCAGCCTGATTAGATAGGGCTTTTGCTAACACTATGTGGATAGAGATTTTCAAAGACCCAGCTATCACCCACTTGCCAAGGGTTTCTTTTGACCATAGTCCCCTCCTTCTAAGTCATTCCACCACATTCCCAAACAAAAACACCCCTTTCGAATTTGAGGAGATGTGGATCCTTCACCCAGATTTTTTGAATCAGGTTGCTCTATGCTGGAATACTTCCGTTCAAGGAAACCCCTAATACATTTTGCTCAAAAGCTCAAGATCCTCAAACTGCATCTAAAAGGTTGGAATAGATCTACCTTCGGAGAGCTCAGATTAAAAATTCAGGAAGCTCAAGCCTAGGTTATCTCTTGTCAGCAGTCCCTGGATGACTCTCCTTCCGATCAGCACCAGTAGATCTTAACCTTGCAAAAGCCTCTTTCACAACTGGCTCAAGGTAAAAGAAACTCACTGGAAACAAAAATCTAGAATTAAATGGCCGCAAGTAGGAAACAAAAAACACCCGTTTGTTTCACCTTTCTACAAAAGGAAGAGGGAGAGTCAATCTAATAGAGACAATCTCTATGGATGGAGAGACTACAAACGACCTTATAGCAATCAGGCAAAAGGTTGTTGAGTTCTTCTCCAGCCAATTTCAAGCTTTCCAAGAAGCCCAGGATGAGAATCTATTTCAAGTTCAAGGCCCCTATGTGTCAAAAAATGATAATGCTCTGTTATCTGCAGTTCTATCTAATGAGGAAATCAAGAAGGCTTTCTTTTCTCGAAGCAAGGGTAGCTCCCCAGGCCCGATATGGCTTCAATGGTGCCTTCTTCACTACAGCTTGGCCCATAATAGGCAAGGATGTTTGTCTAGCTACTAAGCACTTCTTCCAAACTGGCTGCCTGCTGAGAGCTTCAAATGCCTACCTTCTGGCATTAATCCCCAAAACCTCCTCTCTCCAGTCATTTGCAGACTACCGTCCGATAAGCTTGCTCAACTTCTCATACAAGATCATCTCCAAAATCTTGGCAGCAAGACTTTCTACCATCCTCCCTACTATGATCTCCTAACTAGGTAGCCTTTATTAAGGGGAGAACCATCCACCATCATGCTCTCTTGGCCCATGAGCTCCTCCAAAAACCAAACACAAAGGTTTCGAGTGGGGCTCTTTGTATGAAACTAGACATATCCAAGGCTTTTAACAAATTACAATGGTCCTTCCTATTCAGAGCCTTAAATACTTGAACTTTTCTGACAAATGAATTGCCTCAATTTCAAAACTGATCACCACTTCCAAATGTTCAGTGCTTATTAATAGAACCCCATGTGGCTTCTTTGGCTTTTCTTGTCGTCTTCGCCCAGGTGATCCTCTGTTCCCTTCCCTCTTCATTCTTGCAGAAGAAATTCTCAACCTTAACCTTACCTCCCTAGGAAATCAAAATTCAAGCAATTTCCCCCATCCAATCCTCTCCTTGTCACCTCCTTTATGCAGATGACATCCTACTTTTCCTAAAAGCTCCCAAAAGAAATTTGTAGGTGGTCAAGAACCTTTTATCTAGCTACCAAAGAGTTGCAGGTCAAGCCTTCAACCTCTCAAAAAGTCAACTTTTCATTGAAAAAACCACTCCCTCTAAACTTCGCTCAATATGCTCAATCCTGGCAATCCCTCAAGCTTCTGTTCCTTCCTCCTTCCTAGGCATCCCCTTATTCATTGGCAGTCCTAGATATAGACACTTCGCGAAACTTCTTGAAGCCCTGAGATCTAGACTCGATGGATGGAAAATGAAAACCCTTTCTTTTGATGATTGTCTTCTTCTTGTCAAGCTTGTTCTAAGTAGCCTCCACATTCATGTTTCTCTAGCCATCCCCATCCCATTCAAAACTTGCCAACAAATGGAAAGATTAATTAGAAAATTTCTGTGGTCCTCAAATTCCACCCAAACCAAAAGAAACCTTGTCAAATGGGGGAAATTGTGCCTCCCAAAAAAAGGAGGAGGCCTGGGAATCAAACAAGTGGTGGAATCTAATGAAGCTTGCATGCTCAAGTTAGGCTAGCAAGCCATGACATCTTCCTCTCTATTGGCTTCTTTGTTCAAAAGGGGATACTTCAAGAGCTTCTCTATTTGGCACCCTAGCACCTACCTTGCAGGTTCTAGCATTTGGAGGAAACTTTAATCCTTGGCAAAGATCATCTAATCAGGAAACAGATGGACTATTGGCGATGGGAATTCTATCAACATCTGGTATGATAAGTGGTTGGACCTTTCCCCTATTGCACCAAGGTTTCCAAATCGCAATTTCTCCCATGCAAATAAAGTTTCCACAATTATCAGAGACAAATTTTGGATCTTCCTAGCCCACCTTCCCATGGTTACCCTCCACATCCTTAGGCAGGCAGAATCAACCAACTTAGATATAGCTCCCTCCGTTGATGGGCTCAGATGTGAAGGTAATCACTCAGGTTCCCTCTCTTTGAAAGCTGCTTGGGAGCTAATCAGGTCTAATAGTCTAGAGACTCCTTGGGCTCCTCTAGTTTGGAACAAGTTCGTTTATCAAAGGCTCTCATGCTTCAGCTGGTAGCTTTTGCGCAGGAAGACTCCCACACATGCTTAGGCTCAATCAATGGGCACTCACTTGGCCCCTAGATGCATTCTTTGTAAGTCCAACTATGAAACAGACACTCATCTCTTTTTTAGTTATTCTTACGCAGCCCACATCTGGGAATAGATTCTAGAAAACCTCCACTGTCCTCAACCTCAGTCTCTCTCAACTGGTTCCTACTGGCTTGCCCTCTCCTCTGGTAGAGATGAGATTGGAAGAAAAATTATAGCTTTAATTTTCTTCCACATCCTCTCTTCTATTTGGTTTGGGCATAATGAATCTACCTCCAACAACAAGCTCCTCACTGTTCAAAGACTCAAACTCCATATCATCCAGCGTATTCTTAAGTTTCTTGGTTGTATTGCTTATACTCATATTAAAAAAAGCATTTCTCCTATTCTAATAGAGGCTTTAAACAATCTCTTGTCGGTCTATGTTTTTAGCTTCTTTCTTGTTTATCCTTTTTTGGTTCTTTTTCTTGGCTCTCTTGAGCATGTACATTTCTTATACGCTCTTTGGGGGCTTTAGCCCATGTTTCTCTTCCTTTTAATACAATTTACCTTATAGCAAAAAAAAAAAAAATAGCATGTCCCAATTATGTTTGGGTTAGCTGCCAGAATTTTGTTTTGCCATTCCATTGAACAATGGGACAAATCCTTGGATGTGTTACACTTCATCAAATCTTTCATTACTACTTCCATCCTTACCCTCTTTGGCCTACCCCTTTTCTTGAGGAGCCATCAACCTACATTAAAAGGGTTTTCTTGACTGACACCCTTAGTGGCATGCAGTAGACACATACAAACCATCTCAAATGAGTCTCTTAATTTATCACCCAATGATGATATTACTAAATACTTCCGAAAGTGCTTATTTTTTATTCTCTCTATGCTAGTTTTACCACGCATCCATCTAAATACTCTTATCTTTATTACACTCATTTTTGCATTTGTTGTTCTCTATTTTGCCAATATTCTACTCTATAGGTTATTACTGATCTAACAGTTGTCTTGTAAAAAAAATTTCTTCGATCTTATTGTTATATATGGATCACAAAGCACTGCATAAGCAACACTTTAACCATCCAGCTTTTAACTTATGTTCAATATCCTCCTTAATTTCTCTATCCTTACTATGAGGCTAAGGTATCTACAAGAATCTCTTTATGGTATCTCTCACCTTTCAATTCTTACAGTTTCACATCTATTTGCACATCCCCACTAACGCTGTAATTTATATATGATTTGATTTATATTAAACATCTTAAATTCTAAAGTCCCTCACCACCTCTCAAGTTTTGCATCATGTTTTTCTGCAAACAACAAACATCAAGATGTATCCCATCAAATATGAGCAATTAACTTGTCCATAGTTAGTTATGACATACTCCATCAGTCCGAAGCCCTGATAAAAAAAGTTGCGGTAGGTAGGTCGCAACCCACATAAAACTTTTGTGTGAATATAATGTACAAAACTTTATGTACGAATTCAAGTAATAAACTTTTCAATACATAAGACTTCCAAAGGAGGTAAAGCATGATAATATTTGATCAAATAGGATGCAAGTCAGCAGTAAATTATGAAATAAGTTTAAACAAAGGTCTATTTTCAAATAAAACTGATATGATAATCCAACACCGTTGAATTTATTTTACAAATACTCTGACAAGCATTTCATTAATTAATATAGATTTCAAACGAAGAAAATACATATGTGATCCACTACAAAACAAAGTATAAACTAGCACAAGTTGAATCCAGTTATGTTTCGAAACTGACAGTGTTGAAACAGTGTTCAGTTGTGTGCAATTCAGCGTTTTGTATTTGTTTTCAAATGTTGTGGTCAAGTTCTAAACTTTAATTGTAAAACAGATGAGGCAAACAGACAGTGATGTTAAATTAAAATAGGGGTTTAAAAGTTTTCTAAATTAGAATTCAATTTATGAAAATGTTGGTGCTTTATTTAGGGACCAAACAAAGCCTAACTAACATTCATTTCACAATCAAGATGGAAAAGAAAGAAAGAAAGCTCAATGTAATCTCTCTTGGTTGATCTAATTTTTTTTCTGTGGGGTTTCTTTGAAGATATTTCTGAAGCAACAAAAGGAGTGTCAGATTTTCTTAAAATAACAAATGGGTGTGTGTCCATGGTGTAGATGTTTTATGGTGGACCCACAAATAGGAGAGAATCACCTGAATCAGTGGCAGATAGGCGCGCATATGAAGATGCTCGGCCGTCTCTCTCCTCCTTTGTACACCCAAATGAAATGAAGAAGTAAGTAGCTAGCTGAATGGAATCCATTTTCTGTCATCCATGGGCATGTCATGCATATATAGTTTGTAGTAGAGATGTAGACCATGCTATTCTACATGATAAAAATTCATTTATCCAGAAGTGCATTTGGATGTTGCCATTCTCCTAACCTCGCTGATAACCAAAAATGACACCATAGGCACAGATACCTTTTTTTTTTTTTTTGTGGCAAAATTTTAACTAATCTTTGCCGTTTTAGAAAATTCAATTGTGTTGGTTTAATGTTTAGATCACTAAAAAAGAAAATGAAGTGTTCAAGGAGCTGGAAAAAATAACAACTTATTGTAGATTATTATTATTATTTTTTTGACTTGTGCTTTAGGCTTCTTCAAGAATGTTGGCACAAGGATCCAAAGTCTAGACCATCATTTGAAGAGATAATCACACAACTTGAAGTCATCCAAGAGAATCTGCAAGACAGTGAACGTAAATCCTGTTGTTTTCCCTTCTGATGTCTGTAATTCTTTTCTTCAAGTGCTTTATTACCGAGACATTTGATCAGTTGTTTGGAAGAATAAGCTGGTGAAGGTATCCGTTTCAAAATGATATGCCAACTTGCCAAGATGTTTGATCATAGGGCATGGTGCCTTTGGTTTTTAAAATGCTTTATTGTGCCAAGACCGTTGGATGATTGGATCAATAATTGAAAATAATGTATGTTGATATAATAAGGCATTCTGTGCCTGACTATCAAGTATCTTCCAATAAATATGATGGAATGTTTGAGCGAATAACACCTTGTTTCTTTTCCTTTTTTCATTTTTTCTTCTTCGTTTTTTGTTCATGTGTGTGTATTTATTTATTTATTTATTTTTGAGATAACGTTGTACTTTATTAAAATAAAAAGGTAAAGATGGTCATCTGGTGAAAATCTGAGGGTCCCCTTTTTTGGATGTGCCCTCTGTCTTTCACATCAAATTGTCCAAATTGGGACACCTGCATCAATTTTTGTATTGAGTTCCAATAATAAAGATATAAATGACCACCTATTTGGATTCGAAACTCAACTTATTTATCAATCACAACCCAAATTAGGTTCCGAATGGGGGCCTATTTATAATTCGCAACCTAAACCTAAAATAGTTCCAAACCTTATATTTTGTGAGTCAAACCTTTTGAATAATCAAACAATCAGATATCTATTTACACCCGTAATTTTACCCTTTGAGAGGGATGAATGATGTCTCCATGCCATGAGAAAAGATGAAAAGATAGGGGTTTGGCTTTCACTTTCTTTCTTCGGCAAGAAAGCTCTTCTTTATAATTCAAACCGAATGCAACTGGACGCTGGCTTTAAAAGGTACAATTTTAGTTGACTTTTTCGCCAACTGGCCTACATAAACAAATTGAGATTTCCTGATTAGGCCACAATCACCATGAGGTTTTTAATCAAAGGATCTGGACTCCACATAAACATTACTTAAAAAGGAGACTAGCCAGCTGCCAAAGATAAGCATTGTAATTTATTGTCAGGCAATGCCTTGAAATAGTTGATTGAAACTCAAAAGGGCCGAAATGTACACATTTATTCATTTATTTATTTACATAAATGGTGTAATTTTTAGGACTGCAATCATCAAGTTGGTTCAGTCATCCTCAATCTAATTTGCTGATAACCACAATTATTCATGCATTAGCGTCTTAGGTTGCTGTCCATGGAGTGGGTCCAACATCATATTTTGATCACATGTAAGCTATGTTTTAGTTTATTTTTATTTTTTTATGGAGATATAAAATAGGCATGTTCTGTAACATAATATCACATGTAAGCTCTTTTTTTTAGTTTTTATGGAGATCTAAAATAGTAATGCTCTAACATAAATACTCGGGCGCTGGCTGACAAGGGATACCCTAGGTCATCAAAAATAAATAAACACCTGGGCGCCGCACTAAAATGTGCCACGTTCACCATGGGGCCACATAAACAACCAACATGCTACCAAAGGTTGACAAAATGGGCTTGTCTGTGTCTTTAAAGGTTCATCATCCTACATTCAAGACTAAAAGTTTGATCAAAAATTTATTCCAGGCGTCCAGTTTGTTGGGAAGAGGGCAGACAGTGGAGAGAATGCAAGCAGAGAAACTATCCATTGATCAAATTGGTATTATAGACAGTTTTCTCCACATACAAACAACCTATATAATTGGAATGCACTCACCTACAATCTCAGGCGGAACCTGGCATCCACCTGAGAAACAGCTTCCACTTTTCGGACCACCTGAACAATGTGTCAATTAGGTCATCGGTGGAGGCACAAAACTAGAGATTTGTGGGCACATCCAAATGAGGTCTTAACAATTTTGTCCTCTTGTTTCTTCTTTGTTCTTTGGGTATTTTTTTTTAATAAATTTTTCTTTCTATTAGGAAAAAAAACAATTAATGAGAATGTTAATGAATAATGTCCAATTAGGTCATCGGTGGAGGCACAAAATTAAAGATTGAGGGCACATCCAAATGAGGTCTAACAATTTTGTCCCCCTGTTTTCTTCTTTGTTCTTTGGCTGTTTTTTATTTTAATGAATTTTCCTTTCTACTAAAAAAAAACTAATGAGAATGTTAATGAATAATGTCCAATGGATGAATGTGTTCTGTTTCCATGCATTCATTTGAATCACCAGACTTACTTGTACCAATGTAGTAATGAAATAACCACGCTGATCTTTCCAATGGTCAGAACAGAAAAACCAACTAGACAGAACACAAGATCAATTCTAAGATAGACTTCTAGCACTGAAAAAAGAGACATACTTTCAGAACATAATATACTCGACTTTGTTCTTCAAGGAAGATATCAAATCCATTCTAAGGGAAATAAGGTGAAATGGTTGGATTCCATGAGACTTGAAATAAGATTTTTTTTTCTTTTTTGTTTTGTTTTGACCAATCATTGGGGGCTTCAACTAACTTGAGAACCATTACAGAGCTGCAACTCTTCCAAAAAAGCCTCTTACTCTCCTTCATTAAGAATTGGAACAATTAGAGGATTAAGCTGTGCCAGATATACAATTGCCCACCTGACAAATGAAGAAAAAAAGAAAGAACATATCATGGTAGGGAATGAGAAATGATTACTACAGGGACCAGTAGGTAATAGAAAGGATAAACTACATGCTTCACATCAGTTCCTCTTTTATGATAACAATCGATTTATTGTAAGGTAAATACAAATTATCATCATCATCATCATCATCATCAAAGCCTTATCCCAATCATGTTGGGGTCGGCTACATAATTATGTTTCTCCATTCCGTTCTATATTGTAAGGTAAATATAGATACGTAAAAATAAATAAATAAAAAAGGGTAAATACAGAATATGCATGATACTGTGGACATAAAATGCCTAAGAACCAAACACTAGGGTTTCATTTCTTAGGAAAAAATCTAGATCTAAAAGATCTCAATCAAGATCCATCATCATAATGGAACCTGAGAAAAGGACATTAACAAATGACATTCTCTAAAACAGCCGCCTGAATTTACACCCCTGTCCAATTTTTATACAGGAGGGCCTGCCCTTAGTCAGCCCAACCCCTTCATGAACCTAATCCCAAGTTAAAAACTGGTTGCAATTTGACACCAATTTGACTAGTACCCACAACTGAATTTCATCACAAACTAAGCACAATTAAATCCATTGAACTATAAAGGCTTATAAATTTAAGTGCTAGGATCATTTGATTGAATTGATACTAGTCCACCCCTAATCCACATCAAAGTCTTTCATCCCCCCACCCCCACTTCAATTTTCTAACATCCATGCCCACAGGAGAATACACAGATGTTTTCTCTCTTCTTTTTTCCTTCTTTCTAAAAGAACTGTTGGGCATCTTTGCAGTCAATATCTTGACATTCCTAGGTGTAGCTAATACCTCATTAATTATCAATGCAAAAGGAAACAAAAACAGAGGAGTAAAACTCGAGCAAAACTAAACAGAAACAAGAATTCAAAACATCTGCTCACTCAGCTACATGACGAAGCAAAATCCCTTTAAACAATACAGACTTCCAACAAACCAGTCTTTGTCATAGCTTCAATGCCTCCTACATTACCTACCTCATTGGAGTCCACTGCCACAGGCTTCAAAGGGGACAGCTTCACATTAGTCATTCGAGATACAGCATGAATATGGCAAGGACACACTATTGGCACTGTAGGGACACAAATTTTACACAAAAACTGAAATACTGGGTACGATACAACACGATAGGTTGGCCATTTTGAAGTATCTGTGCATCATAGCTCATAAGCTGGTTCAATTTTAAATTTAACTCTTTATCTTCTTGCAAAATTTGTTTATACCTTTACTGAAATGATATTCTTTTTGCCAATCAATGTAAAGTTTCTTTCTTTGAAGAGACGCACAAACAATCTGGTAAGTAGACCAGCACATGGAGAATAACAAGGATAAGCTTCAGATTGGCTCTTCGCTTCCCACAGAGATGCAACTCAAGGCTCTAGATGACACATATCTTCCTTTTGTTGGGTTTTGTCTTGTATTCCGGTTTAGCCGGATTGGTCGTCTGGTTTAGCCAGAACCGAGACTTAGGGTTAGGGGTATTTTAGTCATTATGTATGGGTTTTCTTGGTGGCCAAGAAAGCGAGAACTATATATATTGATGTACTGTAACCCTAGATCCTGAGGGGATTGAGATGGGATCATAGTAGATGAGTTCTCTCCTCCCGTGGACGTAGGCATGATTGCCGAACCACGTAAAACTGTTGTGTCATGTATGTGATTGCTTGATGGTGTAATTACTTACGTAGATCGTGGTATATCCGTTGATTGCAGGTAGTTTTCGTTGCGCCGCTTTTCCCAACAAGTGGTATCAGAGCGAGGTTGAGATCGCTCGTGGTTTTGCGATTGATGGATCGAGGTTGTTTGTGCAGGGAAGATCATCGGGTAGAAGAGATCAAGTGATTGATCTCTACTGGGCCACACCACAGGTGAAATCGCATCTCTGTTACAGTTAACAGAGATCGATTTTGCAGTTCACCACAGAAGAAGAAAGAGAGGGTTCGACTACTGCAGATCTTCATCGAAAAAGAGAAGATCGGCCGGACCGGTTCTGAGGAAGAAGACCGGCGAAGAAGACCTGGGTTCTGTTGCAGAGAGATCCACAGATCGGAAAACAGAGACGCAGTTGAGGTCGCCGCCATTGTTGCAGATCGGAAAACGGCGAAGAAGCCGTTGTTGCTGCCGCCATCTCCAGCAGACGCTGACCGCAGCCGTCGTCGACCCAGTCAACGTCGCTGCGCCTCGTCGCTGGTCGCCGGACCAGCCAAGCCGGCGCTGCAGTAGACCGCGGCCGATGCATCTCTGTGCCGCCTGCAATTGGGTTGCAGACCCAGACGCAGGTTGAAGGTGACGACTCCTTGGGTTTCGTTTCGGGTCAGGTCAGCTTGACCTGACCCGCTGTGTAGACCAGTCAAGCGCACGAATTGGGCCGGGTTAGGTGGGTCAGGTTCGAACCCGAGCCTGTTTATGCAGCAAGCCCAGCAGAGAAGTTCCAGGTTCCAGGTCAGGTCGGACCCCAAGCCGGTACATCAGAGAAGCCCAGCAGAGCGAGCAGTTTAGTTCAGTTCCGGGTCAGGTGAACCCGACCCGGATCTGTTTCAGAAGCCCAGTTTGCCAGCAAGCCGTGACGTCAGCAGTGACGTCAACACGGTCAACAGGCAGGTTTGACCAGATTCAACGGTTGAAATTGTTTCTGCGATATCTTGATCGTCCGATGTCCGATCGGAGATCCGTTTGCTCCTACGGACTCGTTGTGAGCAGATCTACGCGTATATGGAAGAAGATGGGCTGGTCAACGGTCAACATGGATGTTTGACCAATTGGAGTGTAGAGAATTAATTCTGCGATATCGAAGCCATCCGGAGTTGGATTTCAGATCCGTTTCTTCCAGCGCGCGCGTGGTGATGAGATCTACGAGGCAGATAAAAGATATTGGCAGTTTGATGGGCAGAAAATTGGGGGACTGAAGAAACTGACAGATTCACAATGATAGCAATGGATTCAAGCATCACGGGCCAGATTGAAGTGTTTGATGGAGACACGACTTCAGGGATTGGCAGGATAGAGTGTTAGACTCCATGACACAGCAATGATTGAAAAGTGTTACTTGATGTCAAGAATGGTAGATTGCTCCAGAACTTTGATGAAAGCTCAGATCCGCGTCGAAGGGATTGGGTAGGAGTGACATGCCAAAGTGGAAGGAAAAAGCAAAATCGGAAGGAGGTAGTGTGCAAGAAAACTCAGATTCGGTTAACAAGGAATCAGTTTTGGTCGCTACAGGTATGGATCTTATTGATGATTCATGGTATTAATATTCAGATTCTTCCTATCATGTGATTGAGTAGAGATTGGTTTGATGCAAATAACTATCATGGTTGATGGATTTGTTCTTATGGGGGGATAATGCAACTGATGAGCATTTGAGATAAGAACGGTAGAAATCCAGATGTATAATGATGTTATTCAAACCCTAACGGTTGTGATATATGTTCTGGGATTACGAAGAATTGGATTTCTTTGTGTGCCTTATACTTCAAAGGCTGAAGTGCACTGTAGCGGGTGGAGTTATGAAGGTGGAAAAGGGAACATTGGTCATCATGGAGGGTGAGATGGTCAGAAATCTCTGCAGGTTGATAGGAGATGCTTTTTCAGGTGGAGTGGTGAAGGAGACATCAAATAACAAGGGAGGAAATCTGTGGTTCAGGTGGAGTTAGATGCGACGGATTATCAGAAGATAGATTGATGGATCTTCGATGATATCATCTAGCGGAAATCCAGGAAGCCCTGAACGGAGATGATTTTCTCGGGAAAAGGTAGTTTTGTTCAGGTCGGAGTAAGCCGGTTTAAGCATCGGGTCATACTTAACCCGCATGTACTGTTCCCAACCCACCAGAACAAGCTAGAACAGGACAGTTGCAGATTTGACGGAAAGAACATCGGGATGGAGATGGAAGGAAGGATTCACAAGGTACCAGTGAGATCCGGATTCGGGGAGGTCTTCAGTTTTGTCTTGACGGACGGAAGTTAGGTTCATTGTGTTACAAGGATGCATGCATGTGGCAACAAATGGAGAGCACTTCGGAGGTTCAAGACGGTGGTGTTGAGGTCAAAGGAGGCAACTATGGCCACGCTAGGTCGTAGCGTGTGCGGAGACGTACCCTTCAGCAAGGTGCGTGAAAGACATTACCAGGTATCTCAAGGTGGCTCTGAGGATTTGCGGAATCCAAGCCAAGGTGGAGATTGTTGGGTTTTGTCTTGTATTCCGGTTTAGCCGGATCGGTCGTCTGGTTTAGCCAGAACCGAGACTCAGGGTTAGGGGTATTTTAGTCATTATGTATGGGTTTTCTTGGTGGCCAAGAAAGCGGGAACTATATATATTGATGTACTGTAACCCTAGATCCTGAGGGGATTGAGATGGGATCATAGTAGATGAGTTCTCTCCTCCCGTGGACGTAGGCATGGTTGCCGAACCACGTAAAACTGCTGTGTCATGTATGTGATTGCTTGATGGTGTGATTGCTTACGTAGATCGTGGTAGATTCGTTGATCGCAGGTAGTTTCCGTTGCGCCGCTTTTCCCAACACCTTTCACCTTTGCTTGGCCAACACAGAAGTTGGCATTTGGAAACACAGAAGGACAAGTCGTATCTAATAAGAAACAAATATTGTCTGTCTTTTCTTTAGCCAATGCTCTCAAAGAAAAATTTTTTCTAATAGTAAACTTTATTAATCAAAGGCAAGAAAGCCTGAAAACAATCTAATGCTCTCAAATATATTACTAGATCACATCATGATTCTACTTGAAAATATATATATATATACAATTAAGGGTTTTTTGGATGAGTGGAATCTTACATTGGAATCCATGAAATGAAGACTTCAATATCTTCTTTGTTTGGTTGTGCTAGGGATTTCTTGATGGATTCCATGAATCATCATGTCAATGTTCAGAGAAATCCTACTACCACATCCAAATGAGAGTAAAACAAATTTGAAAGTGTTTAACACATTCTATAACATGAATTGCTTATTCTGCAGGGTAAACCAAGGCCAGTTGAACTTGTAAAATAACTCAAAAAAAAAAAAAAGGACACAGAATTACAACCACACGTAGAAGATCTTGCAATCTCAAATTGCAAATTGAAGATCTAAATCAAACTAATAAAACAGGCAAGCCCATCATAGGATTTCGATTTTACAGTAAAGTAGTGACGGTGTAGGGATAGTGGTGGATTAATGCGAGCCATTACAATGCTTAGTGTTTAATCAGGAGAGAAGGGGATCTACAATACTCATCTCTGTCTTCCCCTCATCTTCCAGATCCCCGTCTCCATTTTTCCCTTGATCATTTCTCTTTGGGTTTTGCCAAAATGCCCTCCAAAAGGGCATGCTTTTCTTATACCCACATTGCAAAAGAAATATTCAAGGAAGAATTGAGATTCCCAAACGGCCAAAAGGTCCAAGAACAAGAGTTTCAGTGTTTGATTTCAAGAGCCGCATGCTCCAGAATGCCAATCTGATGAATGAAAGAGATTGGGGCAAATCCAAATTTTTCGTTTTTTCCATAAAAACAAACAAAAAAAATAGTGCTATAAATGAGGCCGTGGTTCGTAAAAGAAGGGCGCGGTAAAAATAACCACAGCTTGAACCACAGCAAATCCAAATTTTTCGTTTTTTCCATAAAAACAAACAAAAAAAATAGTGCTATAAATGAGGCCGTGGTTCGTAAAAGAAGGGTGTGGTAAAAATAACCACAGCTTGAACCAAGGCTTTTTAGCGCCCGAATGCGTGGTATTTTTGCTCTTTTGACGTAGTGATAAGATATGAGATCATTGGATTCATTCACTTCGCACTCTCCTATCTCTTAAAACCTCCCTTAGAGACCCTCTCTCCTCTCTCATTGATTAGGAACTTCTTTTAAGGAATGTGGCTCTTTTATGATCAATTCAATCTCTCACACCTACTACTCTAAAATGTCACAAACTTCACATTTGATACTTATCCAATGAATGAAAATCATTTTAAGTAGATGGGATCTTGTAACGCCCCACCCTTCACACATGTATGATATTGTCCGCTTTGACCCATGGGCCACACGATTTTGTTTCTGGTGGGCATCAACCAACCAAAAGGCCTCATGTAAGGTAAGGGTGCAAGCTTTATATATAAACCTATTCACTTTTCCTCTCAATAGTCGATGTGGGACTCCAGGATGTCACAATCCACCCCCCTTAGGGCTGCACGTCCCTGTGCAGTAGCCTGCCAGTTCCTGTAGCCTGCCAGCCCTCTTGGCCCGCCCACATATGAACCCGCCCAGTTGCACCAGGCCACGGCAAGGGCCCACACTCGATCTACTTTGTAACGACCCAAAAATCTGGAGCTCTTCAGATTCTTAAGTTGCACTCCAATTGTAATAACAATACCACATAAATCAAATTTTTCATGAGCATCAAGGTCATAAACAATCAAATTTCCTTGTATTTCAACTATTATGTAAATATTATGAGTCTTGATAACACTACTGAATAAGACAATTTCTATTTGAGAAAAGGAAAATAATAATAATGTCTAAATCTTGGGCTACTCCCGACTATAAATCTATTCTTTTGCTTTTCCGCTCTCTGGATCAGCCACGCATGCCAAAATCCACCGGCTGATCCTCGTCACTTCCCGTAACCTCCACAACTGCATTACCTGAAGTGGGGCGAACCACTACTCAGTAAAACTGGTGAGTAGAATAAGAACATTAAAATAAAACATATTTCAATCATTCGGGGAACATATATATATATATTCAATGATATGATTTCAGTAACATTCTAATCAATTTCTTTCTTGAGTAATTTCCCACTGTGGCATCAAATAGTTCCGATACCTCATACGGTGTATCTACATTTCTATCAACAACATGGTTTGTCATCCACCATGAATGTTGAGTCTGTTCCGATACTCCCAACTGGAGTATCTACATTTCTACCAACAACATGGCTTATCATGCCACCATGATTGCTGAACCTCTTCCCCTCGACCAACATCCACGAGGGAAGTTCTATACTCAGCGCCAGCAGTTGGTATCACGCTTATTTCAATCATCAATGGTAAATTCATTTCAATAATTTTAGTATAGAATCATCTCCACCCTAATTGGCTACATCATCTTATTCTTTTATTTTGCCAGTACCACACAACACTGATTAATCCTCGCCCCACTCCGAATCGGAGTTGGTACCAGGCGGTGGTATTGCCCATGTCTTATTGAGGTAATCAATTATTTATCATAAAGTTATCCATCAAGACACAATTAATAAATCCAAGTGAAAATTAAAGGAACTAGTTATTATAAAATTTATTATGGAATATTAAGTCAAAAAATTAGTTAATTGTTATGAAAGGCCCACATAACATTCAATTAATTGAACATATGTTAGTTTAGGTAATAGACAAATATGGGATTTGTAACTTATCATGCCATAAATTTATCATAAGCCTTAAAGAGAAATTTTAGGATATAATGAAAATAGAAGGGGCAATTTCGTAATTTCCAGAGGTTTATATAATATCTCCTCCAGGTCGTCACCTCACATCTTTAACCTAATGCCGTTTGCCTGTTTCGTTCGTCAGAGGAGAGTGACGCCATGCTCGGCTTGAGGCCGTTGCGGGGTGGGGCCCAGCGGTCCATACACATGGGTCCTACACCATAGTAGTCGCCTAGGGGTCCACTCCAAGATGTGTGGACCTGATCCTTGATCAGGTGGCCCCACGTGGCTCTCAACTCCAGTCGGCCACACGAGTGTTTGACGGCCTGGAAATTTAGAAGTTCCAGTTCTGATCCGGATTTGCAAGTTCATCCGTCATCTTCTCTGCCGAAATCAAGGTTTTAGAGGTATGTAAATCATAAGATCTTTATTTGCCCCATTCTCATCCAAAAATTAGGTTTTTGGAAGGAGTTTCTGCTATTACACAGTCGTCAGATCTGGGTAATTTCTTGTCTCTTCACTCAAGGATCAGATTCGTTGGTTCCATTCCAAAATAGGGCCAAAAGGTGTCGATTGGGATTCATACAGCATGTCAGCAGGTCTGATTACTATTTTTGATGATCGAATTGGGCTCAACACCAAATCTGGCCGACGTTATGTATTAACGATCATTGTGGTACTAGTATATAGTAGCCACGGTTCATCAGATGATCAAATAGGTCTAATCTTCTACTCTATTCAGATAATCAAGTTAGATTATACTCACCTGGTATAGTAGCGTATTGCTCCGGCAGTGATTGGCCTCTCGTCAGACATCCACCGTTGTCCCGCTGGGATCTTCTTCTCCTCCTAACAATTTCACAGCCAAGTCAGTCTTCTTCTTCTTCTCTCTCTCTCTCTCTCTCTCTCTCTCTCTCTCTCTTGTAGTTTCTATTGTTGCTGTACCTACGATAGGTTCTGCCTGCTGTCTAATCTATATATATATATATTTAGTGTTTGGTGGGGAGTCCTGTTTGGAAACTACTATTCTGAGAGAGGAAGTCTATTGGGACTCCTACAATGGACTTGCCAAAAGTCTTAAAACATTCCGATCAAACTAAGAGACTCCCTGTCAGGCTCCAAACATAATTTGGACTATCATGGCCCACCTGGAAAAGGGTTGACCTACAAAAGTAGGTTCGGTTATTACAGATCTCAACTTTAAAAAAATATAAGGGGGCAAGAACAATGGGTTAGACTAAATTAACCAACTTCAGATTTTCGCAATTTTGATCAATGTTGGAGCACGAAGTGAACACCCAGGCTATGATAAATTCAACTCTGTCACACCCACTAAAAAGGCTTTTTTTTAGAATTTTTAACTTTGAATTTTGTATAAATCATATCTGGATCATTTGATCTTGTGCCACTCCCATTATTTACGTGGCCTCAGGTGGGCCTCATCACAAGGCTATGAATAGGAGATCATGGCCCTATATGTAAGCAGTTTTTAGTCCAAGTGGAGCCCACCAATTAAGGGAGTGCGGGGGTGGGAGGGGCGCGGTGGGTGTTGTTCAGTGAGCATTTGATTCTCATCTTCTTCCTCACAAGTTGCAAATAAGTTGAAGATGATGGTAGAAACGATGACCAAGAGAGAAATGGGGAAGGCTTCTGTAGGGCAACGCTTAACATAAATTTATAAAAAAATGGCGCGATGAGTGAAAACAGGAGAGGGAACATTTCATCTTTCCAAAAAAGATTCTCACCTAAGCCCTAATTGACTTTATAATTATTTTATGAAAATATATTAATTCTAGCTAGAATTAGGGACTAATATTTTTTAATTTAATTTAATTTTTTTAAATTGTTTTATTTCAGTCCAAAGATATGACAATGTCAGGCATTCGAATGAATTAAATATTTTTTTAATTTGCTTAATTAACTTGAGTTATTATTTATTATTTAAATAATTATCACCAATGCATAACCTGACAGTTTTTTTGTTATGGTCAATCATATGGTGCGACCAACTCAATTTTAAGTGAATTTTAGGGATAATCCAAATTGGGTAAGGCACTCGTTCTGAACGGCTCTAATTATCCATAATTGGGCATGAGCTGAGGGGTTGGGGGGTAAAAAAAATGCTCCCAATGTACCTATGGAAGCTCTATCCTTATATGGACGTGGGTGGGCCCTACGATAAACAACTTGTGTTAGTGACTTTCCCAGAAAAATAGAGAATATCAGGGCTAATAATTTGATGATCTATTATAATACAATAGCAATTTGATGGTTTATCTTACTTCGTTCGAATAATATTTTACAAAATTTTGTAGAGAAAAAAATAATTCATTTCGATAAAATCCTCCACGGTGACAACTTTGAACTTTCATTCCTTAGAGATGTAGGACCGAGATTGGAGGAAGAAGATCTCTGCTATTGGATTCGATGAATCTCAGCCTCTCTTGCATTTGGAGAAGAAAAAGAAGATGGAAGGGGCATCGGGAAGAGGAAGGTCACAATGGAATGGCACCTGATGCTTGACAACTAGAGTTGTACATGGGCACCCAATTCTCGATTACCTGTATGTTCCACCCCTTTAATAACCAGGTCTAGGCCCTTATTTAGGTCTCGATAAGTAAACAGGTTTGGGTCTGTATACTATTTTTGGACCCATTACCTAAACTGTTCCAGATTTGGTTCCACCTTGGTTTTATCCCATGGACTCGAGACTTGACATAGTACCTTAGCTTTTGAGAATTTCTTTTCTAAAAGTTAGTTTTTTCTCTAGAAATTTTTTTCCTCTAGAAATTTCTCTACATAGGCCCAAACCCACCCCATACATAATTCTTGCTTTGGTTCCAGGTCCACCTTCTCATTAAATGTTTCGGTTCCGGTTCTAGATCTAGAAAACTAATTCTGGGTCTTGGTCCATCTTTTCATTAACGGCTTTGGTTCCCGGTCTATGGTGGACTCAGAATCGGAACCAACCTGTTTGCAACCCTATTGTCAACCGACATTGTTCATTCTCATTAGTATAGATGGGTTATTCTGCTTGAAAAGAGGAAGAGATGAGAAGTAACAGAGAGGGGCGGCTTAAAATGATGCTTTTTGAATAACATATTTAGTGGCAATAGAAAGTCACCCCAAAAAGGTAGCACATCAAAAAAACAAAAAAACAAAAAAAAAATTTGCAGATACAAGTAATCGACTTAAGCAATTAGTGGCGAAAATAAAAGGTTGCCACTAAATCCATTTCCCTCTAAAATGACATTTGGTTGCGGCATAAGATATGCCACTAAATGTAGCGCGTATAATAACTTTAGTGGCAACATCAAATTCCGCTGCTAAAAGTAACTTTTTAGCGGCAAAACTTAAATTGCAGCTAAAAATGGTACTATTAAAAGCCAACTTTCTTGTACTAAGTTTTTAGTGGTAATATAAAGTCATCACAAAATGTGGCATATATAGTGCCAAAAAGCAAACTAAAGCTAAAAGTAAGACATGTACTTAATTAGTAATGAAATTAAGAAGTTGCCACTAAATTCTTAGACTGCTAGTGGCGAAAAAATTAAACTTGTCACTATATCTCTTTCCCTCTGAAATCTCATGGCGTCAAAAATTCCCGCCATGGGATTAGTGGCAAAGTTTAGCTGCAACATATGAGTTGCCACTTAATGTGGGCACTGCAATACATTTAGTGGCAACAACAAAGTTTTGCCACTAACGGCAACTTTTCATTGACAAGAATTACACTGCGGCTAAAAAAGTGGCCACTAAAAGCCTAGTTTCTTGTAGTTACGGGCCACACAAATATCCTCACACCCAAGTCCTTTCTTTTATATAAATGACCTTTAACTAAAACAGTATAGCACCAAAATAAAACAAAGGCTTTGATTTTTGAAGCATGGTTCTAGCAAAAGCATTTGTATAACCCAATAATGTTTGAAAAAAAAAAACAAGAAGAAAAGGCGGGAATGGGAATGGTTACAATAAAAAAAAAAAGAATGGAAACGACAATATTCAGATTCGCGCATGGAAAACAATGCATGGTTGAAAGTCTTGGCCGTTCCCTACGCAAATATATAGGTAGCTAAAGGTTTTTCACTTTGCCTACAAAATACCGCGTCACCAAAGTTTATTGCCCATGAAAAACTATATGTGGCCGAAAGTCTTGGTCATTCCTTACACAAATATATGTGTGGCCAAAGGATTTTGCTTTGCCTACAAAATACCATGTTACCAAAAAATATTGCTCACAAAAAACCATGCATGGCCAAAAGTCTTGGCATTTCCCTACTCAAATATATGCGTGGCTAAAGGTTTTTTTCTTTGCCTACAAAATACTGCATTGTCAAAGGATATTGTTCACGGAAAACTATGTGTAGCCGAAAGTCTTGGCTTTTCCCTATATGCAACTATATGCGTAGCCAAAAGTTTTTCATATTGCCTACAAAATACATCGCCAAATGATATTTATTCGTGGGTAAAAACTTTGCCTCTCATTTTGGAGAGAATCCAGACCACTTTTGCCCATGCAAATATCTTGCATCGACAAAAGCAGGAGATAATTATGGCTTTGCCTACGTAGGTTCATTTTTGTGAGCATAAGATAACTTTTAGCCAAAAAAATGGACTTGCGTTGGCAAAGCCCTAGCCAATAATGTATTTTGTTGTAATTTGCCTATATTAAATTTGCTGGATTAAACAGTGCATCACATGGGCACTACTGCTAGTTATTGATTAATGATAAAGATTTAAAGTTCTTACAAAACAAAGATATCCAAGGTCTATAGATTGATGATAGAATTTCCAATAGGTCACTTTTAACTTCACCAACCCTCCCTTTTAGCTCTCAATTCCTCTCCTTTTTTTACAACCATTGTCAGTTTCTTTTGACTCTTCTTGTGTGTTTTCCCTTGATTTTATCGTTTCATCTCTTATTCATTCTAACACAGATGTATCACCAATTATTTTAATAATAAATACGAATACTTTACCTAATATAACAAATTAAGGACCTATCTCAAAATTAGTTTTAAAAAAGATTCAACTTCAAATCAAGTTTGGAAAAGAAATCATTTTGAAATCTATTTTTAAGAAGAACCTATCACCAAATCAATTTTGAGGGGGGGTGGGGGAGGGGGAGGAGTGAAAAAGACGAGGAAAGAAGGGAGTTATTCTAATTGTGAAATGGTAAAGATAGGGATTTCTCTAAGGTCGAAGGTGATTTGAAAAGGAAAAAAAGAAGAAGGATAGACAAAGCTAAAATGGCCATATAGGTCACTATACCACGAGCTATGGTTATTTTGTCATTTCACGGTCCCTTGAACTAGACATTTTTCTTCCGAAAAAATAATAATATGTATTATTATTTGGGCAATTATTGAGTTTTTGCATAATTTTGTGGTAGAAGCCCTTTTAAAAATATAAAATTTTACCATTCAATATAAAATAGCAACATGTTATAAAAAAAAAATAAAATAAATGTAGATTCTTAAAAACAACGCAGATGATTTTTATAGCATTATCTCCAACACAATGTGCCTTCCATCTCATCATACTTAGGTCCCACAACTATGAATATTTAATGCCATCTCATGGAAGATGCACACGGGAGTCCACTCACCTTCATTAACTAGACAGATACATGAACAGAGTTGGATCATTGAACCTGGACACTCGACCGTTTATCTCTTCAAAATTCCCGCCTTTAATTTATTCCTCTCAAACGACAAACCACTCGACCTATCACAATCTCTCTAATCTATCTCTCTTCTTTTTCTCTCACGATTCAAACAAACCCTAACCCTACTTTTTGCCAAGTCTTTCTTTTTGATTCCGAGGTTTGCTGAATCGCGCCAAAACAACGAACAGATGTTGATTTCTCCGAAATCCTAAGCCAATAAACGCAAGAGCATCCAAATTCTAATCTAAATAAATATGGCAGCGAAGTATATATGTTGTCATCTGTTCCCATCTCATCTGCAAAGCTCTCAGTCGGTTCTTGGCATCACAGCTTTTGCAATCACACTTTAGTGGAGGTAAATGGAAGGAGAGTGTCCATCCCCGTCATCAGAGGTGATGTTTCTGTTCTTTTCTTGTTTTACCTTTTGAATGCCTGAAGTGGGGTGTGCATTAGTTTGTGTGGTTCGATTTTGAATGCTTAAAGTGTGGTTTTCCATTTGTTTGTGTGGGGCAAACCTGGATCAGGGAAGAGAAGGGTATTGTCTGGACTATGAGGTGGACAAGGTCACTCTGATGAGATCATGCTAAACCCTGGTTTTTTGGCCTCAAGGTTTTAATGGTTTGAGTGTCTTTTTTTTTTTTTTTTTTGCGCGCGCACTCGCCTCAATCTCGTTGTTTGTTTATTGTGAAGTTGGCATCAGTGCCAATTGTGAGTGGTGGAGGGCTTTTGACTTTCAAGGTTTCTTTTTGGGGAGTTTTGCCCTTTTTTATTTTTTGTGTCTTCTTTTTTTCCTGGAAGACTCACACATGTAAGGTGGTAAGAATTGGAAGACATAAGGAGAGAGAACTCATACATATGATATAATAAAAACACAAATATATAAGAAGGGGGGAGGCCAAATTCAAAACCTAAACCTCCCAATAAGAACAACCACTCCTTACCAATTGGGTAAGGAGGTGTTTTCAGCACTTTACTTTTCATTTGAGGCATACTAGTCTACTAAAAGAGAAGTAATTTGCTGAACCTGAAATACCCATAAAATAAAAGTGGAGGGTGTGGAGTAGCCATATAAAATAAAATAAAAAATAAAAAAAGAAGAGAAAAGTAAGAAGACACTATCTTAATTTTAGAGAATATTTATGAGGACAAGTTTGAAAGAGAATATTTTACCTTAAGAAGGTTGTTATGATTAGTAGTAACTACCTTCTTAAGGTAAAAATCTGTGTGTTACGTCCGACATTCTTGACCATCTACACCAAGGCCTCTTTAAGTTGGAAGATCAAACTAAAAATCAATAAAGTCTTGACATTCATTGTCTTAGATTAGAATATTAGACATGGCAAATGAATTTGGTTTTTGGGAGATGATGAATCGACCATCACCCCTTTGTCTTTCGTTAGTCAGTGGGTCTACTAATATCCCATGGATTCATGAATATGAAAAGTTATACACACGGTTAACGCAAGACCAATAATATTCAATCCAGAACGCAACAGTTGGCCAGCTGCCGCAGGATTCATCAACATGTGGGCCTAGCTTATGATAATTCCTTGGGCCTTCATGGTAGTTGTTGATTAGTGGGAGTTGACCATAGTACCTTACTCACGAGCTGCAACAGATATCAACTCTAATCTTCTCTTGCAAAGCAAACGTGGAACCCGAGATATTTTCCAAAGAGATGCTGCTTGCTCTTGCCCTCGCTAGCAGACAAGAGGCCTCCGCTCAATGCGAAGGATCATTAAAGATAGTGTGCAATGGCATTTTTTTTATTGGTTGCAATGGCATTTTGGAAGGACTTCATAGAGAAATTTATCAATGTCGTTCTATGCTCTACTATTTTTAATTGACACATCAATCAATAAATATAATCATGACACTCATATCATGCATGCACATTGTTACAGAGGATACAACATTTTCAGCCACGGATAATTGACGTGGCCAGTCCATTCAAGCTTCTCTTCTATGCAAGCAAGGGTAATAAAGATGGTGTACTTGAGGAATTAGAGAAGGGAGTATCTCCAAACCTGGCAGATTATGAAAAGAGAACTGCTCTTCTTTTAGCTTCTTGTGAGGGTCACACGGAACTTGTTGTGTTGCTATTGGAGAAAGGAGCTAATGTGAACTCTGTTGATCGCCGAGGTCGCACTGTAAGTTTAATGAATAAATCAAGGCTAGTATGTTTTTAGCCACGAATTTAAAATATTGCAGCTAAAGGTCACCGAAATTGCCACTAGAACTCTAATATTTAGAGTTAATTCTTATAGCGAAGCTACACTTACACCCTCATTTACTCCTCCAATTTTTCCCTAGTGTTTTTTTATCGTTCACAGTTATTTTGGATGTGACCCACATTACATCTTGTATAAATGTGAACCACAAAAAACATTAAGTGAGAAATTGGGGGAGTAAGTGGGGGTGGAAGTTTAGACTTTCTCTAATTCTTATAATCTTGATAAGAAGAGACTCAACTGGTTATGCAAACAAATTGAACTTTGCAAACTTGACCATGATCCATTTGTTATTAGTAACATTTCTTGATATCTTGACTTTTTGCCTTTCCAATGTTTACTTGGACTCTTATAATGAACAAATACTTTTGATAAGCTAAAATATTCCTTGATACTAATTCAAACATTGTGACTGAATGTAAGGTCAAAACAATTTCACATTTAGTAAGGATGGCTGAGGCATGCAATATACAAAATGTACTTGTTTGTCATATAGTTTATGGATGTTTCTTACTGTAATATCTTTCTATCTACATGTGTGAAGGGGGAACTTGGGGGAAGGAGAGGTTTGGTGGGTGGGGGGATGCAAGTGGGGCCATGGCCCCTACAAAATATTTGGAAAATCTTTCTAGGTTATTCAAATTTATGGGTTTTTTACATTGCTCCCCAAGAGTTCTTTTTTACATAATGTCCCCAAAGGCTAATTTCATGGTTTCGCCACTAGTGTATATCAACATATAGATAGATGAGAGACTCATAATAATAAGCATTCTCTCCATCCACATGGATAGATAAATAGTCATAGGGGGATGTCCCGAGTAGTCAAGCTGCATTTTGTGCTCCAAAAAACCATTGGTCTCACCATTCATTAGCCAACCCCTCAAACACAACCCCCTCATGTATTGGCACTCAAACCAATTTAACACATCCGATTTTTATTAAGGATTGATCATGGACCAAAAAAAAAAAGTATTATATAAATTGAAAGGATGAACACTAGCTGATAGGTGTTCACCTTTTTCTCTTCTCAACTGTTAGTTTGAGAAAAGAATATCTCAAGACTCATCACAACCACATAACACAAACACAATTAGATGAAGATAAAATATTATTGATCACAATATCAAAAAGCATTTCAAGATTCCTACTTAAATAAGCAAAATCCTCACACTATGTAAATGCCCAACACGCCATTGTAGTAAATATTGTAAATGCTAGGTAAGTTTCATATACATAATATGCTCTCAATGACCACTACAAAGACCACTGCCTATTGTAACTCCAGTCCACTAAAAAGAGGTAATTGCCCCCATAAAGGTGCAATTACACGCATGGGAAACCTAAGAGTCACACACTAATTAGACCACTTGTCATGCATTTTATGAGAATTTATTTACCATTTTATTTTTGCATTTTCTCTACACACCCCCTTAATGCAAAAATCAATTACTCCCAATAATTCTTTGAAATATGCAAACTTTGCAAATGGTAGTGGCTTTGTGAAAATGACAGCTACTTGCTCATTGGTGTTGCAATATGCCATTTCAACATTTCCTTTCGCCACCAAATCCCAAATGAAATGATATCGAGTCTCTATGTGTCTTGTACGGCTATGATTCACTAGATTCTTTTTTATTACAATTGTAGACTGATTATCACAATGAATTGTTGTCGCATTTTCTTAAACTTGCTGCATATCTTCCAAAATTCTTCTTATCCAAACAGCTTGGCAAGCTACAATTGTAGCCGCAATGTATTCCGCTTCTGAGGATGATAAGGCTATAAAATGTTGCTTCTTTGAACACCATAAAATTGCTCCCGACCCAAGAGTGAAGACATAGCCTGAAGTGCTTTTGCAATCATCAAGAGAACCTACCCAATAACTATTAAAAAAAATGGCATTATTCAAAATTATTAGTATTAGTGTACTAAATACCATAGGACTTTGTCCCCTTTAGGTATCATAACACTCTTTTGGCAGCACCATTGTGAATTTTGCTTTGACTTTGCATAAACCTTGATAACAAACTTGTTGCTTGCATAATGAAAGACTTGGTGTGTGTGAGATACAATAAGCTTCCAACCAAACGTTGATGAAAATGAGAGTTAACCTTTTCTACCCCATCATTGATACTAAATCTTTGACTTATATTCATTGGAGGTCTCACCACATTACAATTTAACATTCGAAATTTTTTAAGAAGATCAGTCACATATTTTTCTTGTGAGATAAAAATTCCTTCATCACATTGCTTCACTTCTAATCCAATAAAATAATTCATCTTTCCAAGATCAGTCATCTCAAATTCTTCAATTGTACTTTCTTTAAAGTCATCCATCAATGGTACACTATTTACGATATATATATATATAATCATCAACAAAGAAACAAACAATGAGTATCTCATATGTACCTCTTGATTTCATATATATTATATATATTATAACAATACCCCCTTTTACGGGAGAGCAACATGTGACGCATTCTTTTTGCAAGAGTGCGACATGTGGCACGCTATGATTGAAGTCCTAAAATTTATAATATCTCTCATCTCTCCCTCCATGCATAGCTTTTGACTCACAAGAGTTCTTATATTTCCTAAAATCTCTCAATTAGTATCTCCTAAAACCTCCCTGTTTGCTATAATTTTTCTCTCTTATCTTTACTCAATTTGTTGTTCTCTTTTTTTCCCTCACTAATTAGAAACTTAAAATTCGTGCACGACACTAAAAGCAACTAGAAGATGCACAACACTAGAAGCAAGTAGAAGATGCAGAGGGAGAGAAAGCATTACAATAAGGTAGTTTTAGTTTTGTAAGAATCCGAACTAAATGAGAATAAGATTCATCCAGCGATTCTATTGCGGAAATTAAATGAGGAAAAAAATTAATAATAAATTGCCTATATCAGTGGGGCAACAATCAAGTCCAAATAGCTCCTCTTTCTCAGTACCAAATCTTATTACTTTACGAATTGGGTTCACTTCCGAGTTAATAATTTGTTAAAAACATGTTCTATGAGTTGGACAGTGCGATACTGGTCGGTCCCATATGGTTTGACCATAGGCCCTCGGCGACTTTTTCAAGATAAGAACGAAATTACTGTAGATAGGTAAATTGGATTTTTTAATTCAATAATGCTAGCCACACTCCCCATCTTACGGCACAACTCACAACACTAATTTATTTTGTTTTAGGCCCTACTCACTTTTAACATCGTAGAGATGAGGGTTGTGAGTTAGGGAGTGTGGCTAGCACAATTCTTTTTAATTTCATGTCTTCTGCAACCACTACAACTATTTCCTTCACCAATTGATTGCAAGGTTTAGAGAGTATGCCAGAAGAAATTGAAAGAATGAAGTAGGAAAAGAAACATACAAGGATAAAAGGAGGTGGTTCTTGGTTAGGGTAGCGGATGGCATTTACCTTTCCTTTCTAATCTAATAATTGGAATCTAAAGAAAAAAAGATTTAGGAATCAAAATTCAATCAATGTGGGTGTAATCCAACCCAAATTGTAGATAAGGTCTCATACAATGTTTGCAGGTTTGTTGGTTTTTATTTTTATTCTAACACATTAAAATCTCATTATTATCCCATTTATTGGTTTTTTTATTCATGTATCTTTTGTGTTTTATTTTTCAAAGAGATTATATTCACATTTTGTGGATTTCATTGCGGTTATATATATATATATATTTTTTGGGAGATTATTTGTTTCTTTGTTTGGGAGTTTTCCGAATCCACTTGCATATGGTTTTTTTTTTAATTTTTGTGGATCTTCTTTTCAAAAATAAAGATATTGTTTTTAATGAATTTTATGATCCATCATAATTTAATTTCTTTCACTTATTCTTTATAATAAATTTATTTTTTATAAAAAATATTTAAAAAGTGTTATATATTAATATATTTTTAATTAAAGCCCTAAGATTCTCTCCCATTTCTCTCCCCTTAAATCTCTCTCTTTACTATTTAATCTCCTAAAAATCAACATAATCCTTATCCTTATCATTATCTATCTCTTTCTAAAATCAATCTAAATCTTTCTTATTTAAAGAATACGATACCTTAAAATTTTCAATGCAATCCTTTGCATGCAATCTCATTATAATCTACTATTGATATCCATATCATATTTAATCTTAAAGAATGCCATATAATCAAAAGGAGGGGTTCTCATACATTCAAATAAATTTTCATGCCACTCATCATATTAATTAGGCAAATTACCTTTATCTCATTTAACATGTCATTAAATTTCACTATCCAAGTGGCAATTTATGGGCCTGCATCATTTCCTATTAAAATCATAATAGAGTCTAAATTGGTCACGGGTGTTCATGAGGCTAGGCGAAGACGAGCCGGGCCTAGACTAATATGTCTAGGCTTAGCCTAGATTTTGAACAACAAGCCTGAGCCTGGAGAAAGCCTAACTTGGGCCATAAGTACCTACCCTGAGCCCAGCCCACTTAGAATAATTTAAACTTGAGCCATACTGTATTATATTTTAAAAATGAAAATATTTGTTAGTTAGGATGTTTGTTTCTGTGTGAGAGATTTTTTAGTATCTCTCATTTGGACCGGATCGAGCTTGGGCTTTCTACTACTAAATCTCAGCCCAATTCAAAGTTTATATCTAGGCCTCGCTCGAGTAAGTTAATGCTCAAGCCCAAAAATTGCTAGATCTTCCCTAAATTAAACACTTAGAATAACACTACTAGGAGGCAAGATTTTTAAATCTCTCTCATTTTAAATCATGTCCCTTAAAACCCAGAACAACCAATAATTTGGATTAGCCCTAGCATAGCAATTTTAAATTTGTATTAATACTCTCACTCAATTTTAAATTTTTTATAAACTAATCAATCTTTATCTCTTATCCTAAAATCTTTCAATTTTATACACAACATTTCTTATGGTTAGATTGATAGAACCTTTGACAATCATATTCATTTTTATTTTGACTCCACTCGCCATGAATAGGTGGGTGTTGAAATTTAATTTTTCCATGTAACAATGGGTGGAGAAAAAAAAATAGAGAACAATCAGTTCATCGGCTTATACGTTTTACATGAGAATATAAAATATGGTATATACATGAAGATACCATCAAACAACTCCCCACTGAGAGTAAGTGTAGTTCTGCTCTCTTTAAACATCAAAAGTTCTGATGGGTTATATATATATTTGTTTTAAATGTTAAGAAGATAGTTATACTATTTTTTTCCTATTAGTTATTCAATTTCTCTTTTTTCTTTATATCTCTCGAGGCCATGATCATTACATTTTTTATAGGTATCAATTTTAAAATACTAATACATATTAACTAAGTGTGTCTTTCATATTAGAATGTCTATGGCAATGTAAATAGTATTTTATGCTTAGTGTAGGACTAATACAATTTTTTTTTCTACCGATATAGAGATTGAAAGTGTATCCCATATTTTAATGTCTACTACTCAACTGGAGATCATCTTATGTTTTGTTACATTTAGTCGAAATTTCTCTTTCTATTTTTATCTCTTTTTCTTTCTTTGAGTTATGCACAAATGAACAAGTGAGATGCCTAAATTTTGTGATAATCTTGATTACCGGCCTCTTGTCACCTAATTCAAAATATTCATAGTGATAGAATTGGTTGAACTAATGATTCTTTGCATAGTGGAGTATTCCATCTAATTTATAGTACCATATAATATTTTTTTTTGTCTTAACTTGATTTTACAGATTAAGGGAAAAATAATTTTTTATTAATATTCTAATGAAATTCCACAAGTATATTATTTTCATTTTTATTTAGTTTTACTAATATGATATTTACTTTGTAAGAGTGCACTAAAATATTTAAGATTATGATTGTAAAATGAATTTAATGTTAATATTAAATTAAAAATTATTTAAATATTTATAAATATTATAAATATTCTTATTTACAAATAATATAATTATTGCACTTCCTTGAAACCTATCTTGAGTAAAGGGCCCATTAATTCTGTTATACAACAAAGTGAAGGATGGATGCATAGTAGTTTTTCCCATATATAAATATATATATATATAGAAAGAGAGAGAGAGAGGTGGGATTCTTGGGAGAAACCACCCATGGGCTTATGTGTGAAAGCCCAGTTTTTAATTATATATATATATTTTTGGGGGGTGGGGGTAGATTGAAAATGTTGTCCTTGGATAAGGCCACTAAATCTTTATTCCATATGATGAAGATATATGGAATTTACAATAAGAAATTTTGGACCTAAATCAGATGTCAAAATTTGAGTTTGGTCCAGCTGGGGGCTGGGGTGGGTAGGGGTGGTTTGGTTTGGTTAGAGATTTGATAAAAGGCGGGCCACATTGGGTCTCACCCATGGGTTATCAAGTTTGGGTAATCATCACCGTAGTAAATAAATTTTGATAGTTTTGTAACCACACACAATAACATCCAATGGGGTTGTTGTGCTTAGGCCTATGCACATGTTGTTTGAATGGGGCTTGGATTTGCCCTAATAGCTGATTTGATCCACCTGTTTTTCACTGTACTTGTGATAAAACCTTACAATTGATTGGGATGCCTATAAATCCATATTAATCAACGTAGGAAAGCTATGAATTTCTTTGCCTGAAATGGATCGAAATGGCTAACATGTTGAAAAAGGCCGAAATTGACTGAAATGAACCAAAATTCCGGATGCAGTTTCTACATGTGTAGTTTGGTCCAGCCGATGGTTCTCTGTTAAGGCAGGTGATATTGTGATTTCTAGTGTTTTCTTCTTAAAGGTCAAAAATAAAATCCCTAGAACTGTGAAAGGTTGTGAAGAAAGAGAGACAATAGGTAAACAAAAATGCAGAGTTGTGCCTTAGGGCTAGCCAACACCTTATATAATTTTCAATGTTTATAGTATTCACAACCCCCCCTCCCCCCTTCCCCCTTCCCCCACACAACTTTGGAGTATTTACAACATAGCTCACAATGTCTCAGTAATTACAGATAGGTCCATGACGTAACTCTTAAACAATCCAAATTGAAATTATTCGGCCATTTCAGCCAAATTGAACCATTGACAACTTATCCTCTTTACATTTTATGTATGCACTGTGTGTTTCCTAGGTGGGCCCCATATGTCATCACGTATTGAACACATTCTTTGCCTATATTTATATATGCGCATATAATATATAACACACGTATAGAATACATACACAAATACATTTAAAGGCTAGATGGATTGGTTTTAGTAAGGTTTTTGATAATCCTTTAGGAGCATTTAACTCTTTGTTTATCTTTGCCTTTAGTTGACAAGTGTGGTTCAGTGGTTGTTGATTTATAGCAGTTAATGCAATTTTCAATTACTATTGTTGGTGTTATACTGCAACTGATGACCCATATGATTATAAATTTTCAGCCATTGTCAGATGCTCGTTTTTTTTATCATGAGGATATTTGCAATATACTAGAGGCACAAGGGGGAGCTGATGTGGTATTCTTCTCTCTTGATGGATATGTAAATATGTTGCCCAAGAGGACCTGATTCATTCTGCCCGTGTGTATCCCTTCCTGTCAAAGGTCTAGAACTTTCTAAAATTTTCTGCTGCCCCGCTCAAGTCAACATGATATTGTCCTCTTTGGCCCATGTACATGCATAAAGACTTTTCAGGTGGTTAGTCATCCTAATACTGCTCCTACCCGAGCATGCTTAACTCCAGAGTGCTTATGAGATCTGGGGCCGCACAATTTTAAAAAACGTCATGTTAAGTTAACTTGAGATTTGACTTGACCATTTCCGATCTGAGACTTGTGGAATCCCTTGTATCCTAAGTATCCTATGGGAGGTGATGGGCACACCTGATTTCAAAAGGATCTATCACCTTGGCCCAAGCCCACCGGATCTCGCACGAAACATACAGGAAAGTGCCAACATGTGTATTCAAGTGATAATTCTTCCTTTTTGTCACTGTTTTATTGAGCTGTGGGTTAACTAATTTGATGCTCAACCCATGACACTGGATGCGAGTTTGGAAGTCTCTGTACAAATATTCACCGCCCTTGTAGGAAAAAATTTATCTCAGAATTATAGGGATTTCTTATCATGAAAAAACACTAGGTACATTTGGCATAAGCAATAGCACAATTAGAAGGTGCTTGTTGTTGCAACTGGAATGTTGCAGGAAAGAGCCATCTTACCCTTCCATAAAAAAAGAAAGGAAAGAAAAAGTAGAATGGATTAGCATGTGTACCCAGCAGTTACATTTGAGATTTCCTTTACACATATGAACACTGCAAAAGGTAATGCATGTGAACATATTGCTACATCCATCACAGAGAAAGTAGGCTTATAACATTAGATTGGTGAATTACATTTACTAATCTGCTGTTTCAATCCCATGGTCTATGCTAGCATTCTTTATGAAGATTTTTTTTTTCATTTGGTAAATATTCTTTATGAAGATTAATTATGAATCATCAAGCACATCATGTTTGCACTGGATATATATTCTAGCACTGTTATCATTGTTATGACTTTGTCCACTAGTAGCTGCATACTTACAGAATCTAGTAGCCATTGATGTCACTTTGTGGCCATTTGTCGTAGGTTTTTGAACAAACTACATTCTCCATGCACAGTAGCCATTAATCCATGAATGTTTTTGATTGGATCTTATAGTTGTACTTTGGGAATAATAGATTTGATACCCAAATCCCTACTCATTTCTTACGAAGAGGGGCAAACCTCAAAGGGAAGACTCAATCAAAGAAGAAAATTCTCTATTAATCTCCAAACCTTTCTCTAATGTCTAACAATGCTCATATAGAGGAAAATAAACTGTAAAATACAATATTCCTAATGAAACTAGTAAACTAATCAAAGATTCCTTCTAAATTAGAAAGGAAATCCTAATCAAACTCATCAAGAAATTAAATAAACTAAAAATTTAGGAAATAAAGAGTCCTCTGCCTTTGATCATCGACACATAGGCAAGGGTGGACTCAAAAAATTCTCCTTTTTTTCAATTGGTGGTGTCTATGTGAAAAAACAATTGAAGGAAGGGGCAAATCTAAAAAAAATGCATATCAGTTTGCATAATTTGCAATATTTTTTAAAAATTTTTTAACTTTGGCTGGGGACTGAAGCCCGAAATTCTTCTACTTGGGTCCGCCGTTGCTCACAGGTCTCCCTCTTTTGGGCCATACAATTGAGCACCAAACTTAGCTCGCTTAGCACCCATAATTTGCATCAACATTTTCTTTCATTTATGAAAGAGTCTACTCTCTTCTAAACCATGTCTTTATTTATGAACTTCCATTTCACTTTCATTCATTATTAAAATGTAATCATTTGAATGCATGTTAAGTTACCTATGGGACTTTCTAGATTGATGCTTGATATTCATTGTACAATTTATTCTTTTCTCCTAAGGGTGGCTTTCTCGTTTTCAATATAATTGAGTGTGATGGTTAATTGGTGTGTTTTCTTTGTTAAAACCACTACTCTTATAGCCTAATGATTGTAGATCATGCATATTTTTGAAGCAGAGGTGCCAAATTTCTTATATTGCTCTCTTCATTATTTAACCATGTAGCTCACAACCTTATTATTCAAAACAGTTGGTACGTGACTCCCAAGGTAGATGTTGTGAAATTGAGTGCAATGAGGTGGACATGAAGCAAGCAACTCTTATTGGAGAAGTAATCTTCATCCTTTCTCTTATTCTCATTTTAAGCTTATGCTTTCATTCAGATCTTCCATATCAGATAAATGTTTTCCCATAGGTTGTTGAACACGCACATATACAAAAATGATCTCACAAGAGATGCGACTCATGGATTTAAATGGATTAAAGTACATGTGGTGCCTACCTTAAATATCATTCCTATAACATCCATTGTTCTTGAAACTGAGATCATATTGTAAAATGTAAATCATTCAAGGAATTGAATCAAATTGTATGGTTAGTTGTATTATTTTTTTTAATTTTCTCTAAAAAATGAAAAACAAGAATCCATAATAGTTTGTGTTTTTTCCTATTTTTTGAAAATGTGAAAAGAAATAAAACCAAATTAAATATATTAATGCATAATAATTCAGTTTCTATATATTTTTGTTGTATACTTTCTCTTTTTTTTTGGGTAAAGTGTTGTGTTCTGCACTGTTATATTTACTTTAACCAAATCTATACCATCTGATCAGCCGGTTTTGGACCAAAGTGTTTGACCAAATGGTCAAACAACCAAAGTACTGGTTTTAAAATATGAGATTTTCATTATCCATATATCATATTATCTTATGTACTTGTGTTGAACTTGAAATGACAGGGAGCATATGGTGAGATCTATTTAGTGAACTGGCGAGGTACAAATGTTGCTGCAAAAACTATTCGCCCTTCCATTGCAGCAAATAGCAAAGTGAAGTGAGTAGTGTTCTCATGTGAATTAGGATTGCTAATAAGTTTCAAGAATTTCATTGACAGAACTGTTCATATTGAACTTCCTCTAAGTCTAACTAGACAAAGGCGAAAGATTTCATGGTCAACAGAACTTGTTAGTATTGAACTTCCACTAATACTAACTTCACAAAAGTGAAGTACTCTACATAATGCGCTCAATCTTACTTTTTTTAATTCTAATTATCATACTTGTCAAGCATGCATAAAGTGGCAAATAAATTAGCTATGAAATATCACCTAGTTCTCTATTATTTTTGCTGCATGTCAACCAAAAAAATCTCATGAGATCTTTAGAAATATGTGTTTTTCGGTATGGAAAAACCTTCCAAACAGGTATTTGTCATATAAACAAACAATGAAACAAAAGAGTTATACTGATGACTCTCAAAGGCAACATTTTGGCCCTTCCAGATTTTGAAGATCTTCGACCTTCTTCCATTGGTTTCTATTTTTTGTGGCTTTAGTGGGCTCATGTATTCTAACATTTGGCCTATCTAATCATCCATTTATCCTTGCTGTGAAAGGACAGCTACTATGGATTTGATTGTCATCGGTAACACTCACAGAAGGGACAACGTTGTTGCGAAGAATAAATTTTCAAAAATTTTAGAGTTTTAACCTCCTATGCAACACTTTTTTTGCAATGATTTTTCTTATTATTTTCAGGATTCATTGTACATTAGATGATTCCCATTTTGTCTGATCTTTTTGGCTTAACAGGAATATTTTCTTGAAGGAGCTTGCACTATGGCAGAGGCTACTTCACCCCAATATAGTGCAGTTTCTAGGTGTTCTAAACTGTGATCGCTTGATCTTCCTCACTGAGTATCTTTGCAATGTGATTATCTCCCTATCCATATCAAGTTGAGATTCATTGGGATTTCCATATTTCAGCCATATCTTTGTTTCTGTGGATGGCAGGGAAGTCTGTATCATATTTTGAAGAAGAAAGGGAGGCTTGATCCGGTAACAGTTGTAGCTTATGCTTTAGATATTGCTCGGTAAGGAATTTGGTTCTCATGCTAAGTGTAATATTTCTTCAAATACTACCTAAAGGAAAAAAAAAGGATGAAGGAAACTACATTGTTGTTGCCTTGCAGCAATTCTTCCATGATCTTAGCAGTTCACAATTCATACCCTTTTTTGTATACAGTGTCCCATAGGTTGTACCATTTATTTGAATCTTGTAAAGGATATTTTGATTCGATGCTATATTGCACAGGTTCCTTGCATCAAAAAAATCATCCAACATGCTACTGTATGGTTCTACCTAGGTTGAACAAAATATAGTGTCCCCTTAGTGAACTATCATAGAAAGATGTGGCTTAGCATGCCAGAGCATTTATATGCCATTGTAGCCATCCTATTGCTTTCATAGGTTGAAGACAATAAACACAAAATTCACATGCAACTTTTTTTTTACTATGGGAGAACTATATTTGTAGAGTTCTATCACCAAATCATTGAAGCCCTTAAATTGACCGATAGCAAAATTTTCCAAGGGTTATGATCGCTGCATATTCAATTCTGCCAATATTTTGAAATCATCATTATAATATTGAGAAAATGAATGTTTACAGAATATATCAAAATCATATTGTGGTGTTTTCAAAATGTTTGTCGATATTTGTGATGTGGCCTACAACCCTCAGCTCAAATAGCTCAATGTTGCAAAGCAGATGTTATTATTGATTGTTTGTCGTTCTGATAATAGGCTTAATTATGATTAGATTGAATTCTTTGCTAGATGATAGAACTCGATGGGGCATTAACTTTGGGCTATCTAAAAATTTTAATCAAGGGATCTCTTCCAATTGTGGGACCTTGACGATAAAACATGGTGGGATATTGATCATCTTATTATAGCTAACTTTTTCCCCACTTATGCTTCTAGAGTTGGACTTTATAGAATTCGAATCACACAATCCTGCTTCACAGAAAAGTGGGCGTTAAGGCGTAGAAGAAGATGAAGAAAAGGAAAAAGAAAAAACAAGGAAAAAGAAAAAACAAAGGAGGAGGTTGAAGAAAGTATACCTTAGTCATTGAGTAAATGATTTTGATTGGAAGAGGGTTTTCACTTTGCCATTTGAATTTTGGAATGAAAAGGTCGGTTGAGGACTGCAAACGGGAGGAACAAAAAAGAGGTTTTTCTTTTAGGTGAAGGTTTTAAACACTAGCATGGGTTAAGGTCCTAGATCAAATCTTTAATATGCAGTTTACAGATGGAAAAATAATTAACAATCAACAAGCATCCATCATCCACACATAGACAAGAACATACGATTATACGTGAAAAATCCAATCTCAGGAAACAACCACGGACCTTGGAACCCTATCTAGGAAAAATTAAGCACTACAACTAGAAGATTACAAGAATCATTTACAACCCTTTTCCCAGCTGCAACTCAACCAAAGGGATTACAGATCTTCTTGCTGGCCACTCGTCGTTCACCTTCAACAGTGCTTGAATTTTCGTCTACCACCTCGAAGCCACTTCAAAACGAATCCAAAAGGGTGGAGATGAAGATTGAATCTCTAAGGAAAGACTATAAACACTTCAATGGTGGAGGCTCTCGTGATGATGAAGAGATATCTCTTGTGATTTTCTAGGGTTAGAATATGAAAAAAGTTCACTTAGGGTTGAAAAGTAACAGGAATAAATAGGCCCTCATTTGTGGGTCCAAGATAGGGTTTTGATATTTGGAAACTTTTAAACAAAATAAAGTCAAATTGAAAAATCTCCGCAGCTCATTCGAACAGAATTGGGGTCCATTCAAACGTCCATGAAACAAGTTGTGCTTAACAACTCAAAGCATGTTCAAAAGGCTGAGTCATGCATTTGAACATTGAGCCTATTAGGATTCTTGGCTTGTAGCACTAATCAGCTCCGTTCGAATGGGCGTTCAAACGCACGTGACCCTGTAGTTCTTCTTAGCTTTATAGACTTCATTTCTTCTCTTCATTGCTTTGTAGACTTCACTTTTTCTTGAACATGACACTACAGTCCTATTGGGTTTCTGCCTTGTATTCTGGTTTGACTGAATGGGTCCAATGGGTTAACTAAGGACCAGATTAAGATTAAGGTATTTTGGTAATTGTACTGGAACTTTTTTGGGGCCCAAAAAAGCGGGGATTATATATATTAGATAATCTGTAACCCTAGATCTTGTGAAAGAGAATGTACTTTCTTGCCTGTGGTGTAAAAGACGATAAGAGTAGAGTCTTTGTGTATGCCTTTGCTTATGATAATGAAGATGATATCGTCTCTATACCCATAGACGTAATCCTGTTTGGGTGAACCACGTAAATTCTTTGTGTCTCTTCTTATGTGTACGTGGCTTGATTATCAATTGCAGATTACGTACTTCCATACGTGCAAAACAAGCCCAATCTAGAAAGAAGAAAATTTTGACATAATTTCAAACCCAAGTTTTGTCCAATCCCATGAATAAGCCAATACTATAAAACCTTCCATTAGGGCTAAAGGAAAGATACAATCCGAAACACCCTCATGAAGAGAGAGAGAGAGAGAGAGAGAGAGGATTGGCTGAATTGGCCAAACTAGATTAAAATCTTGACTGAGTTCTTAGGCTTTTTTTTTTTTTTGAATGGCACTCCATGTAGTTCATTCCACTGGTTGAACTAAAATTGTTCATCTAGTTCAATCTAGCTGAACTGAATTTGATCATTATGGCCTAATTCCCTTTGAATTAGTTGAGCCATTGAATCACATCACACGAAGCATTATATCTCTTGTTGGTTCCACCCCTATGATGGGCAATAGTTCCAAAGAGAACATGTTTTTGAATGCTTTCATTCAATCATTATTCAACTATTCATCATCACATCATCATCATTGAAGCCTCATCCCAACTATGCTATGATTAGCTACATGAACTTTGTTTTGTCATTCTAGTCTATCTTAGGCCATATGCTTAGATAGGTTGCACTTCCTCATATCTATCCTTATTCCTTTCATTTATATCTTCTTTAGCCTACCCTTTTTTCTCAACAGGCCAACCCCCTTTGTTATTAGCCTACACCAGACATGCACCAAAAATCTCAAATAAGTCTTTTTAATTTAACACCTATTCATTTTATCCCTACATGCTTACAAATGTACTTATTTTTGATTCTATCCATCATAGGTTTACCTCGCAATCATCTCAACAATTTTTCCTTTGCTATACTCATTTTTTCTTGTCTTTCTTTTGGATTGACCAATGTTCCTATCCATTAGTCATAGCTAGTTGAATCATTGTCTTATAAAAAATTTACTTTTAACTTATTGGTATATGCCAATCACAAAGCACTCTAAAAGCAAATCTTCACTTCAACCATCTAACTTTTATCCTATGTTCGATATTTTATTTAATCTTTCCATCCATCTTTTATCTTCTTCTTCTTTTTTTTTCTATTAGAGAAGAATATCGAATCGTTTTTTTGCCTTCAATAATCAATTATCTCATGTTTTTTTTTCTTTTTAACATATTTTATATTATTATTTTAGTTTATGTGCACTTCTTTATATATTTTATGTTGTTTATGAATTATTGAGCTACAACAAGTTTTACTTTATATTTCCATAGTGTTGTATCTTCAAGGCAAGTGTTGTGACATTCTTGTGTGTTTCCAAGTGACATATGCTCAGTATATGAAGCTTGATGAAATATCTAATTCTGCTTAGGTCGTACTGCTATTGATGTCTCCATTTTTTTGTGAAAAAAAAATTCAGAGGCATGAATTATCTTCACCAGCATAAACCACATCCCATCATACATAGGGACTTGACACCAAGGTACAGCAACTCTAGAATAATATTTGACAAGCGTTTAAAATCTGTTTGCATCTAAACTTATTTCTATTTTATCAACTTTTTTGTCCTGTGCATCTCAAACAGAAATATATTGCAAGATGAAGCTGGGCGCATGAAGATTACCGATTTTGGTTTAAGCAAAATAACTCTGGAAAAGGAATCATATGGTGCCTATAAAATGACAGGAGGAACAGGTTCATGTAAGTTCTTTCATCTCTAGCTAGAAGAACAGTAAAAAATGAACTGAGCTTTCACTCTGCCAAACAAATTGTATGTTTGGTCTCTTCGCATTGATGGTACCAGCCATTCATTTTTGTCCCCTCTTACAAATGGCCACTTCTACCTCCCTTTTTCTATATGGTTTAATCTATTATGCAACTAATTAGTGGCCCATGACCCAGTACTACCAAATAAGAGGAAGAAGCCAACAAAAATTGAATAGGTCCCATGTTAGGACTTGAAGCAAGTTCCTACAGATCATTTGTTAAAAACACATGCAGTGGGAACTATGAGCAAGAAACCCACTTGAAACATGTAAAATTGTAGGGTTATCTTTATGAGGAGGGAAGTGGAAAAATGGCGTCAGAGAAAACTTTCCACAGTATGTAAGACTGTCCATGGCCAGATTTGAGCCTGATTCACCTGTCCAGGCCGAGTCTATTTACAATTGAAGAGTCTAAGTCTGGTCTGATATGGATCTTAGAGCTTGGTTCTGAATCAACTGGTTGTGAAATAGAGAGTCAAAGTCCCTGTGTAGAGATCCTTAGTACATTTCAAACATGGATCCAAACTTAAAAGTATCAATTTATAAAAAACTATGGGTAAATCATAAAACTCCTGCTTTACATACGGCATATGAATCTTGCCTTAATATTATTTCATTTCGTATCTATATGGCTTATACAGCAGATTTCTTGACTCATTGGGTTGACCAGACCCATAAGACTGCTGACCCACATCCTGACGCTCCACATCCAAATGGACCCTAGGGATCCAAAATGAGGATAGTTATTCTGGCTTTGGAGTGTTGCTTCAAGAGCCATATTGATATATATATATATATTCATTTTTGAAGGAATTCTTGAGTCAATTTAATTGTGAAGGTGTTAAGAGTATCTGGTTAAACAATCTAGTGATTGATTTGGTTCCTCTTTCAAAATAGAAAGTCATCTTAGGATCCCCCTCTCTTTGTAATGGTTTTTTGCTTTGAGGATGTAGTGGCCAAAATATATATATATATATTTTACGGAGGATATTATTGTCCTTTGGGCCCAAGGGGAGCCGGTTAATTTCCCTGTGGCCGTAATGTGGTAGCGTAGCTCAAACCCACAATCTTCATAAGTAAACTGTATTCCTAGGCCAATTGAGCTATTCCTTGGAATTGTAGTCAGCGAAAGTTGGAAGTTGAAACAGAGTTTTTGCCCCTTACCTCATCTTCTTAGCTCGTTGAGTTACATCAAATAGTCTCTGAGAATCTGCAAACCTAATTTGGAGATCTTATTTTCATCTATATTCTACAGATACTTGAATCTAGTACTTTTTTGCATCAACAGTACCGTGGTTCTGAGATTTTGAAGTGGTACATACAATTCATTGGCCAACTTATCAACCACCCTACTTTCTGCATGAAAAGAAATTTCATTGTTTTGTAACCCAGCTTTCACCAATCTGATAGGTGAGATGTTGAAATGTGATCGTTCCATGGTCTTTAAAATACATTAGTGAAAGGTCTTTAGACCTGTAGCATATATGGGTTGAATGTAAATGTTGCTTGTTTTGATTGGGCCACATATGGTACTTATGCTTGCAGTTGCAGCTTAATGAAAAAATTAAAAAAAAAATTGTACTTTTGAATATTTGCATCTCTGTTGTGATTCGCATCCAATTTGGCAGATCGCTACATGGCACCTGAGGTTTACCGCCGGGAATCATATGGAAAGCATGTTGATGTCTTCTCATTTGCCTTTGTTGTGTATGAGGTATGTCAGTCAAATCACATTGATAAATAACTTTTAATTATCTTATTACTAGGCCCTTGTGTAGTGAAAATGGTGTTACTTGAAAAACATTAATATTGCTAATACATTGGAGGAAAATTCAAATGTATGGGTACGTCATATGTGGGTCAAAATCAGACATTATTACGCTTGCAAACTGACCAAATGCTGAAGCATAAGATTTTTGGATCCAATGTGACAATTAAGTAAATTTACATGAATGTGAGAAAAAAAATACATTAAAATAAAACTCTTACAAAAATCATCATCATTATCATCAAATGGCATGTCCCAACTTTCTCCAATATGGTCATGGCTTAAGGCATCCTAGATCTCGGTTTCTCAGGGCCTCATTTCACTTAGGCAAACAACAGGCAAGGCCATTCTTATACAGCAGCCTGATTAGACAGGGCTTTTGCTAACACTATGTTGATGGAGATTTTCAAAAACCCAGCTATCACCCACTTGCCAAGAGTTTCTTCTGACCATAGTCCTCTCCTTCTCAGTCATTCCACCCCCTCCCAGACAAAAACACCCCTTTCAGATTTGAGGAGATGTGGATCCTTCACCCAGATTTTTTGAATGAGGTTGCTTTATGCTGGAATACTTCCGTTCAAGGAAACCCCTAATACAGCTTGGCCCAAAAGCTCAAGATCATCAAACTGCATCTAAAAGGTTGGAATAGATCTACCTTCGGAGAGCTCAGATTAAAAATTCAGGAAGCTCAAGCCCAGGTTATCTCTTGTTAGCAGTCCCTGGATAACTCTCCTTCCGATCAGCACCAGTAGATCTTAACCTTGCAAAAGCCTCTCTTCACAACTGGCTCAAGGTAGAAGAAACTCACTAGAAACAAAAGTCTAAAATTAAATGGCCGCAAGTAGGAAACAAAAAGCACCTGTTTGTTTCACCTTTCTACAAAAGGAAGAGGGAGAGTCAATCTAATAGAGACAATCTCTATGGATGGAGAGACTACAAATGACCTTATGGCAATCAAGCAAAAGGCTATTGAGTTCTTCTCCAGCCAATTTCAAGCTTTCCAAGAAGCCCAGGATGAGAATCTATTTCAAGTTCAAGGCCCCTATGTGTCAAAAAATGATAATGCTCTGTTATCTGCAGTTCCATCTGATGAGGAAATCAAGAAGGCTTTCTTTTCTCTAAGCAAGGGTAGCTCCCCAGGCCCAAGATGGTGCCTTCTTCACTACAACTTGGCCCATAATAGGCAAGGATGTTTGTCTAGCTACTAAGCACTTCTTCCAAACTGGCTGCCTGCTGAGAGCTTCAAATGCCTACCTTCTGGCATTAATCCCCAAAAACTCCTCTCTCCAGTCTTTTGCTCTATCATCCAATAAGCTTGCTCAACTTCTCATACAAGATCATCTCCAAAATTTTGGCAGCAAGACTTTCTACCATCCTCCCTACTCTAATCTCCAAACTAGGCAACCTTTGTTAAAGGGAGAACCATCCACCATCATGCTCTCTTGGCCCATGAGCTCCTCCCAAAACTAAACACAAAAGTTTCTGGTGGGGCTCTTTGTATGAAACTAAACATATCCAAGGCTTTTAACAAATTGCAATGGTCTTTCCTATTCAGAGCCTTAAAATACTTGAACTTTTCTGACAAATGAATTGCCTTAATTTCAAAACTGATCGCCACTTTCAAATGTTCAGTGCTTATTAATAGAAGCCCATGTGGCTTCTTTGGCTTTTCTTGTGGTCTTCACCAAGGTGACCTTCTGTTCCCTTACCTTTTCATTCTTGTAGAAGAAATTCTCAACCTTAACCTTACCTCCCTCCAACAGGAAAGCGAGATTCAAGTAGCTAGTTTCCCCCATCCAATCCTCTCCCTGTCACCTCCTTTATGCAGATGACATCCTACTTTTCCTAAAAGCTCCCAAAAGAAATTTGCAGGTAGTCAAGAACCTTTTATCTAGCTACCAAAGAGTTGCAGGTCAAGCCTTCAACCTCTCAAAAAGTCAACTTTGCATTGAAAAAACCACTCCCTCTAAACTTCGCTCAATATGCTCAATCCTGGCAATCTCTCAAGCTTCTGTTCCTTCCTCCTTCCTAGGCATCCCCTTATTCATTAGCTGTCCTAGATATAGACACTTCGCGAAACTTCTTAAAGCCCTAAGATCTAGACTCGATGGATGGAAAATGAAAACCCTTTCTTTTGATGATCATCTTCTTCTTGTCAAGCATGTTCTAAGTAGCCTCTACATTCATGTTTCTCTCACCATCCCCATCCCAGTCAAAACTTACGAACAAATGGAAAGATTAATGAGAAACTTTCTTTGGTCCTCAAATTCCACCCAAACCAAAAGAAACCTTGTCAAATGGAAGAAATTGTGCCTCCCCAAAAAAAGGAGGCCTGGGAATCAAACAAGTGGTGGAATCTAATGAAGCTTGTATGCTCAAGTTAGGCTAGCAAGCTATGACATCTTCCTCTCTATTGGCTTCTTTGTTCAAAAGGAGATACTTCAAGAGCTTCTCTATTTGGCACCCGAGCACCTACCTTGCAGGTTCTAGCATTTGGAGGAGACTTTGATCATTAGCAAAGATCATCCAATCAGGAAACAGATGGACTATTGGCGACTGGAATTCTATCAACATCTGGTATGATAAGTCATTGGACCTTTCCCCTATTGCCCCAAGGTTTCCAAATCGCAGTTTCTCCCATGCAAATAAAGTTTCTACAATTATCAGAGATAGATTTTGGATCTTCCTAGCCCACCTTCCCATGGTTACACTCCACATCCTTAGGCAGGCAGAATCAACCAACTTAGTTATAGCTCCCTCCGTTGATGAGCTCAGATGGGAAGGTAATCACTCAGGTTCCCTCTCTTTAAAAGCTGCTTGGGAGCTAATCAGGTCTAACGGTCTAGAGACTCCTTGGGCTCCTCTAGTTTGGAACAAGTTCGTTCATCAAAGGCTCTCATGCTTTAGCTGGTAGCTTTTGCGTAGGAAGACTCCCACACATGCTTAGGCTCAATCAGTGGGCACTCACTTGGCCCCTAGATGCATTCTTTGTAAGTCCAACTATGAAACCGACACTCATCTGTTTTTAAGTTATTTTTATACAGCCCACATCTGGGAATAGATTCTAGAAACCCTCCACTGTCCTCAACCTCAGTCTTTCTCAACTTGCTCCTACTGGTTTGTCCTCTCCTCTGGTAGAGATGAGATTGGAAGAAAAATTATAGCTTTAATTTTCTTCCACATCCTCTCTTCTATTTGGTTTGCGCATAATGAAACTACCTTCAACACCAAGCTCCTCACTGTTCAAAGACTCAAACTCCATATCATCCAGCGTATTCTTAAGTTTCTTGGTTGTACTGCTTATACTCATATTGAAAAAAGCATTTCTCCTATGCTAATAAAGGCTTTAAACAATCTCTATCGGTCTAGGTTTTTAGCTTCTTTCTTGTTTATCCTTTTTGGTTCTTTCTCTTGTCTCTCTTGAGCATGTACATTTCTTATACGCTCTTTGGGGGCTTTAGCCCAATTTACCTTATAGCAAAAAAAAAAAAAAAAAAATTTGGCATGTCCCAATTATATTGGGGTTAGCTGCTAGAATTTTGTTTTGCCATTCCAATGAACAATGGGACAAATCCTTGGATGTGTTACACTTCATCAAATCTTTCATTACTACTTCCAACCTTACCCTCTTTGGCCTACCCCTTTTCTTGAGGAGGCTTCAACCTACATTAAAAGGGTTTTCTTGGCCAGCACCCTTAGTGGCATGCAATAGACACATACAAACCATCTCAAATGAGTCTCTTAATTTATCACCCAATGATGATATTACTAAATACTTCAGAAAGTGCGTATTTTTTATTCTCTCTGTGCTAGTTTTACCACGCATCCATCTAAATACTCTTATCTTTGTTACACTCATTTTTGCATTTGTTGTTCTCTATTTTGCCAATATTCTACTCCATAGTTTATTACTGGTCTAACAGTTATCTTGTAAAAAAATTTCTTCAATCTTATTGTTATATATGGATCACAAAGCACTGCATAAGCAAATTTTCACTTTAACCATCTAGCTTTTAACTTATGTGCAATAACCTCCTTAATTTCTCTATCCTTACTATGAGGCTAAGGTTTCTACAAGAATCTCTTTACGGTATCTCTCACTTTTCAATTCTTACAGTTTTACATCTATTTGCACATCCCCACTAATGTTGTAATTTATATATGATTTGATTTATTTTAAATATCTTAAATTCTAAAGTCCCCCACCACCTCTCAAGTTTTGCATATGTTATTCTGCAAACAACATACATCAAGATGTATCCCATCAAATATGAGCAATTAACTTGTCCATAGTTAGTTATGACATACTCCATCAGTCCGAAGCCCTGATAAAAAAAATTGCAGTAGGTAGGTCGCAACCCACATAAAATTTTTGTGTCAATATAATGTACAAAACTTTATGTACAAAATCAAGTAATAAACTTTTCAATGCATAAGACTTCCAAAGGCGGAAAAGCATGATAATATTTGATCAAATAGGATGCAAGTCTGTAGTAAATTATGAAATAAATTTAAACAAAGGTCTGTTTTAAAATAAAACTAATATGATAATACAACACCGTTGAGTTTATTTTACAAACATTCTGACAACATTTCAATAATTAATATAGATTTCAAACGAAGGAAATACATATGTGATCCACTACAAAACAAAGTATAAACTATCACAAGTTGAATCCAGTTATGTTTTGAAACTGACAGTGTTGAAACAATGTTGAGTTGTGTGCAATTCAGCGTTTTGTATTTGTTTTCAAATGTTGTGGTCAAGTTCTAAACTTTAATTGTAAAACAGATGAGGCAAACAGACAGTGATATTAAATTAAAATAGGGGTTTAAAAGCTTACTAAATTATAATTCAATATATGAAAATATTGGTGCTTTATTTAGGGACCAAACAAAGCCTAACACACACTCATTTCATAACCAAGATGGAAAAGAAAGAAAGAAAGCTCAATGTAATCTCTTTTGGTTGATCTAATTTTTTTTTCTGTGGGGTTTCTTTGAAGATATTTCTGAAGCAACAAAAGGAGTGTCAGATTTTCTTAAAATAACAAATGGGTGTGTGTCCATGGTGTAGATGTTTTATGGTGGACCCACAAATAGGAGAGAATCACCTGAATCAGTGGCAGATAGGCGCGCATATGAAGATGCTCGGCCGTCTCTCTCCTCCTGTGTATACCCAAATGAAATGAAGAAGTAAGTAGCTCAATGGAATCCATTTTCTGTCATCCATGGGCATGCCGTGCATATATAGTTTGTAGTAGAGATGTAGACCATGCTATTCTACATGATAAAAATTCATTTATCCATAAGTGCATTTGGATGTTGCCATTCTACTAACCTTGCTGAAAACCAAAAATGACACCCTAGGCACAGATGCTTTTTTTTTGGTGGCAAAATGTTAACTAATCTTTGCCCTTTTAGAAAATTCCATTGTGTTGGTTTAATGTTTAGATCACTAAAAAAGAAAATAAATTGTTCAAAGAGCTGGAAAAAATGACAACTCATTGCAAATTTTTTTTTTAACTTGTGCTTCAGGCTTCTTCAAGAATGTTGGCACAAGGATCCAGAGTCTAGACCATCATTTGAAGAGATAATCACACGACTTGAAGTTATCCAAGAGAATCTGCAAGACAATGAACATAAATCCTGTTGTTTTCCCTTCTGATGTCTGTAATTCTCTTATTTAAGTGCTTTATTGCCAAGACACTTGATTAGTTGTTTGGAATAATAAACTAGTGAAGGTATCCGTTTCAAAATGATATGCCAACTTGCCAAGATGTTTGATCATATGGCACGGTGCCTTTGGTTTTTAAAATGCTTTATTGTGCCAAGATCATTTGCTGAGTGGATCAATAATTCAAAATCATATATGTTGATATTATTAGGCATTCGGTGCTTGACTATCAAGTATCTTCCAATAAATATGATGGAATGTTTGAGCGAATAACACCTTGTTTCTTTTCCTTTTTTCTTTTTTTTCTTTTTTTTTTGTTCATGTGTGTGTGTATTTGTTTATTTATTTATGTTTGAGATAACGTTGGACTTTATTAAAATAAAAAAGTAAAGATGGTCAGCTGGTGAAAATCTGAGGGTCCTGTTTTTTGGATGTCCCTTGTGTCTTTCACATCAAATTGTCCAAATTGGGACACCTGCATCAATATTTGTATTGAGTTCCAATAATGAAGATATAAATGACCACCTATATGGATTTGAAACTCAACTTATTTATCAATCACAACCCAAATTAGGCTCCGAATGGGAGCCTATTTATGATTCAAAACCTAAACCTAAAATACATTCCAAACCCTATATTTTGTAAGTCAAACCTTTTGAATAATAAGACAAGCGGATACCTAGTAACACCCCTAAATTTTACCCTTTGAGAGGGATGAATGATGTCTCCATGGCATGAGAAAAGATGAAAAGATGGGGGGTTGGGTTTCACTTTCTTTCTTCAGCAAAAAAGCTCTTCTTTATAACTCACACAGAATGCAACCACATGCTGGCTTCAAAAGGTACAATTTTGGTTGACGTTTTCTCCCACCGGCCCACATAAACGAATTGAGATTTCCTGATTAGGCCACGGTCACCATGAGGCTTTTAATCAGAGGAGCCGAGCTCCACATACACATTACTTAAAAAGGAGATTAGACAGCTGCCAAAGATGAGTATTGTAATTTATTGTCAGGCAATGCCCTGAAATAGTTTATTGGAACTCAAAAGGGCCGAAATGTACACATTTATTTATTTATTTATTTACGTAAATGGTGTAATTTTTAGGACTGCAATCATTGAGTTGGTTCAGTCATCCTCTATCTAATTTGCTGATAACCACAATTATTCATGCATTAGTGTCTTAGATTGCTGTCCATGGAGTGGGTCCAACATCATATTTTGATCACATGTAAACTGTGTTTTACTTTATTTTTATTTTTTTATGGAGATATAAAATAGGCATGTTCTGTAACATAATATCACATGTAAGCTCTTTTTTTTTAATTTTTATGGAGATATAAAATAGTAATGCTCTAACTTAAATACTAGGGCTGGCTGACAAGGAATACCCTACGTCATCAAAAATAAATAAGCACCTGGGCGCTGCACTAAAATGTGCCACATTCACCATTGGGCCACATAAACAGCCAACATGCTACCAAAGGTTGACAAAATAGGCTTGTCTGTGTCTTTAAAGGTTCATCATCCTACATTCAAGACTAAAAGTTTGATCAGAAATCTATTCCAGGCGTCCAGTTTGTTCGGAAGAAGGCAGACAGCAAAGAAAATGCAAGCGGAGAAACTATCCATTGATCAAATTGGTATTATAGACAGTTTTCTCCACATACAAACAACCTATATAATTGGGATGCACTCACCTACAATCTCAGGCGGAACCTGGTGTCCACCTGAGAAACAGCTTCCACTCTTCGGACCACCTGAACAATGTGTCAATTAGGTCATCGGTGGAGGCACAAAACTAGAGATTTGTGGGCACATCCAAATGAGGTCTAACAATTTTGTCTTCTTGTTTGTTCTTTGTTCTTTGGCTATTTTTCGTTTTAATGAGTTTTTCTTTCTACTAGAAGAAAAAAAAAACAATTAATGAGAATGTTAATGAATAATGTCCAATTAGGTCATCGGTGGACGCACAAAATCAAAGATTGAAGGCACATCCAAATGAGGTCTAACAATTTTGTCCCCCTGTTTTCTTCTTTGTTCTTTGGCTGTTTTTCATTTTAATGAATTTTCCTTTCTACTAAAAAAAAACTAATGAGAATGTTTATGAATAATGTCCAATGGATGAATGTGTTCTGTTTCCATGCATTCATTTGAATCACCAGACTTACTTGTACCAATGTAGTAATGAAATAACCACGCTGATCTTTCCAGTGGTCAGAAGAAAAACCAACTAGACAGAACACAAGACCAATTCTAAGATAGACTTCTAGCACTGAAAAAAAAGACATACTTTCAGAACATAATATACTCGACTTTGTTCTTCAAGGAAGATATCAAATCCATTCTAAGGGAAATAAGGTGAAATGGTTGGATTCCATGAGACTTGAAATAAGATTTTTTTTTCTTTTTTGTTTTTTTTGACCAATCATTGGGGGCTTCAACTAACTTGAGAACCATTACAGAGCTGCAACTCTTCCAAAAAAGCCTCTTACTCTCCTTCATTAAGAATTGGAACAATTAGAGGATTAAGCTGTGCCAGATATACAATTGCCCACCTGACAAATGAAGAAAAAAAGAAAGAACATATCATGATAGGGAATGAGAAATGATTAACTAGAGGGACCAGTAGGTGATAGAAAGGATAAACTACATGCTTCAAATCAGTTCCTCTTTTATGAGAACTATCGATTTATTGTTAAGGTAAATACAGATGCATAAAAATAAATAAACAAATAAAAGGTAAATACAGAATATACATGATACTGTAGACAAAAAATGCCTAAGAACCAAACACTAGGGTTTCATTTCTCAGGAAAAAATCTAGATCTAAAAGATCTCAATCAAGATCCATCATCACAATGGAACCTGAGAAAAGGACATTGACAAATGATATTCTCTAAAACAGCCGCCTGAATTTACACCCCTGTTCAATTTTTATACAGGAGGGCCTACCCTTAGTCAGCCCAACCCCTTCATGAACCTAACCCCAAGTTAAAAACTGGTTGCAATTTGACACCAATCTGACTAGTACCCACAACTGAATTTCATCACAAACTAAGCACAATTAAATCCATTGAACTTTAAAGGCTTATAAATTTAAGTGCTAGGATCATTTGATTGAATTGATACTAGTCCACCCCTAATCCACATCAAAGTCCTTCATCCCCCCACGCCCACTTCAATTTTCTAACATCCAGGCCCACAGGAGAATACACAGATGTTTTCTCTCTTCTTTTTTCCTTCTTTCTAAAAGAACTGTTGGGCATCTTTGCAGTCAATATCTTGACATTCCTAGGTGTAGCTAATACCTCATTAATTATCAATGCAAAAGGAAACAAAAACAGAGGAGTACAACTCGAGCAAAACTAAACAGAAACAAGAATTCAAAACATCTGCTCACTCAGCTACACGAGGAAGAAAAAATCCCTTTAAACAATACAGACTTCCAACAAACCAGTCTTTGTCATTAGCTTCAATGCCTCCTACATTACCTGCCTCATTGGAGTCCACTGCCACAGGCATCAAAGAGGACAGCTTCACATTAGACATTCCAGATACGGCATGGATATGGCAATGACACGCTATTGACAATGCAGGGACACAGATTTTACAAAAAAAGTGAAGTACCGGGTACGATACAACACGATAGGTTGGCCATTTTGAAGTATCTGTGCATCATAGCTCATGAGCTGGTTCAATTTTAAATTTAACTCTTTATCTTCTGGCAAATTTTGTTTACACCTTTACTAAAATGATATTCTTGTTGCCAATCAATGTAAAGTTTCTTTCTTTGAAGAGAGGCACAAACAATATGGTAAGGAGACCAGCACATGGAGAATAACAAGGAAAAGCTTCAGATTGGCTCTTCCCTTCCCACAAAGATGCAACTTAAGGCTCTAGATGACACATATCTTCCTTTCACCTTTGCTCGGCCAACAACTTGGCCAAATCATTTACCCCCCTTCTTGCATATTGAAGAAAACCACCAGGATCCCAGATAACTGAATTTCATAAAAACAGTGAAAGCCAATATCCAAGGCTCCTTACTACATACTACCCAATGTCCAAGCTTTTCTTTTTTTTGGAAAATTACATCCACACCCCCTGTATTTTGCCATAAATATAAGGACACCCCCCTCCCTTCTCTGAAATCACATTGACACACCTTGTCAGTTGTTGTCAGGGATGGAAATAATGGAATATGGCCTTTTACCTATTTGCCCTTAACGGAATTACATCCACACCCTTTTCTCTTTTTTATTTCCCCCTTCCCCCTCTCTATATTCTCATTATCTCTTCCCCTCACCACCCAGCCACCAACCGGCCACCTCCTTCTCCACCGGATTGCCACAAGTCACCTTCCCTTTTCTTCTCCTCTATTTTCCTTTCTCATTCTTACTCACTGTTTCCTCCATTTCCTTTCTTTCTCTCCACCCTACTTGTTGTGAGAAGAGGATTGGCTTACTGAGGCTAGCTTACTATGACAAGCAAAATTAGAGGTGGGGGGTTCAGTTCTCATTCCAAAACCAAACCCCAACCCCTTGATTATCTCATTCTCCCCTCTTTGCTCTTGGTTCTTTCTCCACCCTCATCCTCTCATCTCCCAACGGCAGTCATCAGAAGATCTGGGCTCCTCCATCATTGCCAGCCACCGCCGCCATCTCCAATGCCCACCAACCCAACTCCTCTCTCTCTCTCTCTCTCTCTCTCTCTCTCTCTCTCTCTCTCTCTCTCTCTCTCTCTCTCTTGTTTTTCCCCTTTCTTCCTCACTCCCACCTCGCTGCCAATGGATCCCTAAGCATACTAGCCAGCCCAAGCCACCACCAATCATCTTCTCCACGTCCTCCTCCTTCCTTGCGCAGCCAGCAACCCAGATGATTTCTAACCATCTGGATTGAAGTCCCCCCTTGTAGAAGTCTAGAATCTAGCTTGCAGGATACCCTTTTCCAAAGACGGTGAACTCAACCCAAGCGTGGCCCACCAGCAGATTGAGTCCTTGTTTCTATCTCAAATCTAGAAGATAGATCCAGGCAAAACCGTGCCGATCTTCTTCTTCCTCTTCAATAAGAGATAAAATCCATCAATTTCAGGTCGTCAATTTTGTGTTTTGCCAAAGATGCATTTGGGGCACAGGTGGGCCATCCGATTGATGATCTAATCCATAGATTAGTTAGCTAATCCCTGGGCGACCCTAGTGGTCTTGGTCCCATAAGGTTTGGACCAGTGGGGCCCACCCATCCATGAATCCTTACTACCAAATGTACAAGCAATCTGACAAATCCATTTCAGTCCTAAGACATCTAGAAAAGTGATCCTTCAAGAGCTTCAGAGCTCTTAGTTACTCCTACTTAATCCAAAGGAAAATTGCAACTTTTTTACATCAGAGTATCCTCCAACACTATTGGAACTAGAATTCCCCTCGAAAAGGGCGCATGAGTCGATTCAGGTAACACTGGGTCAGGTTGACCAGGGAGTATATAGGTTGAGGCCCAACCCATATCCGACCCATTTTAAATGGGCCATGCAACCTCAACCCACACAATGCAAGTCAGCACAATCTGACTGGCATAACTTGGAACAGCAGGAAAACAGTCTACTGTTCTTCCTTCCTTTTTTTCTGATACGATTACCAGGATACAATTACCAGGCATTCAGTTCAGTTACAATATCTGGATTTTAGGATTTTTCTCAGATCCCATTCAGTGCATTTTTAGATTTCAATTTTCTGAATTGAAACTAAATCTATCCAGATTCCAGTGGTTTGCTGATCCCATTTGGAGTTTACTACCAGGCATTGAATTCAGACACTATCTGGATTCTTGAATATTTCTCAAGTCCCATTCAGTTCATGACTTTTGTTCCATTTTACCAAATTGTAAGGAAAACCATCCAGACTCCAGAGGATATTCTGCTACTCCTGGTAAATAGGTAGGGTTGACCTAAGCTGTCTGCATGTTAAAATTTAACCTGCATCGGACCAGATTTCAAAACAAGTCAGATAACCCCATCCAGAATGTGATGCAGGTCAAACCTCGACCCAAACCACGTCAACATGGGTCAACACATTTACCCCATCCCGACGAACCCAACTTGTAGAAGTTTGGCCCAAGTCAATTACATTTCAAATATTAATGCTCTATTTGAGTCTAGTCATAGTTGGGAGGAAAAAGCCCTAACCATGAGCATATTAAACCATCAAAATTCAAAACATTTACGTAAGTTCAGATATGTGGTTTGATCCTAACTCAACCCATTTAGATAGGTCAAGCAGGGTGTGGGTCAATCTAATTCAAACGTTACTGATATAATGAAATTCTCAGTTGCCCTTTGGGTCTCCATCTTCCTCATTCCAAAGGTTTCTCCATTAGCACTGTGACCAGAAATTGGGAAGACGTCGCTTTTTCTGAATTCTTAGGTTTCGTCCTCATCCATGATGGATTCCTCCTTCGCCTAAGAGATTTAAGTTGAATTTTGATGGTGGTGCAATCGGCAGTCAGGGTATAGCTAGAGTGGAAGTGTGATTTGTAACAGCAAAGCAGAGCCTACCTATTCGTTTTCAAGCCCTACAGCTATGTGTTCTTTTAATCAGGCCAAGTTGATTGCCATGAGGATTGAGCTTCGTAAAGCTTTTTATCGATGTCTTAATCAACTCTTAGTCAAAGGTGAACCAATGGGAGCAGTAAACGCCATTGGGAGTTGTGATGTGGCAAAAGAGATCCTCGACTCCGCTAGGTGGCTTCAAGCATCTTTCTCTCATCTAAAGCGAGTGCTAATTTGATGGTTGATTCTCTTGCCAAGGGGTTGTTTGTTAATTTTACATGTGATGTGAAAATGCTTTACATGTGAGTCATTTGCATGTGAAACACAATTCCTTGCTTGTTATTTTCACACATCTTTAAATGTGAATCTGATTGCACCTAATGATTCACATATTTTTCACAAATTTTGAAATATCCATGCTGAGTCAAAGGATGAGATTTGATCTAGTCAGCATTGTTGTCCTTTTAAAGATCAACAGTGTGGATTAGAAAAAAAAGCAGACAGAAATCATAATTGAAGAACACATAGTCTAGGATTTTTTCAAATATCTTACAATCTATGAAGGATCAACGGTCGAAATTTGATCCACTAGCCATGTTTGGCCTTGTAAAGAGATTCAATGGTTCAAATCTAGCATTTGAGGCTCAAATGATCCAAAAATTTGGAAAAACCAGACTGCCTATTCAACTAATGGAGTGCACGGTAGCAACAGTGTATGCATCCAATGGTTGATATGCTTTTTAAAGATATCTCAAGATCCATGTTAATCAACACTTGAAATTTGACCTCCTAGCTGGAAATAACATTTTGAAAATGATTAACGGTTCAAATCGTGAACACTGGCCACAAAAATCTGCAAAAGATGAAAATTAACGGTTTGGACTTTTTCGTACATATCTCACAATTTATGATGATCCAACAATTAAAATTTGGTATTGCAGCCAATCTACCTTCTTAATTCATTTAACGGTTCAGATCATCATTTAGGGGCCCATAAAGATTAAAAAAATGAAAAAGGTGTGATCGGGGAAAGGTTACTGTAGCACCGCCAAAAGCAAAGTAGTTTGATTCCTTTTCACACCTCTTGAGGTGTGAAAATGTAAGGGCCAATTTGCTCATCATTTACATACCAAAATAACATGTAATTTACACACCACATGCGAAAATTTTGCAAACAAACATAAATGGTGTGTAACCGTTTCACATGTGGGATGTTTACATATTTAATGAGGTGAAACAAACGACCCCGAAAGGTTCATTGGGAAAGCTTGGTTAGAAGTTACGCTAGATCCTTAAATTCATAGTGCTCTGGGCATTTTGGTTAGAAGTTATGTTGGATAGTTAAATTCATATGTTCAGGGCATTTCTGTTCTTTTTTGTTAATCCGTTTCTGCTTGAAGTTGTTTTGGTATTCTGCTCTTATATTGTACGGCTTCTATAAATAAAATAACAGTTACCATTCAGAAAAAAAAAAAAAAAAGTGGGCGGGGAGCGGGGGCCGGGGAGGCACACTTGTGTATAAGGATACCTACTAGTTATTTCTCTGAACCCAGCATACAGTTTGAATCTGTCCACTGTGTCAAACAGGGTGGTCGCAGGTTCGAGAATGCACCAATCATTGAAAGAAGGAAAACAGAATATGTTTCTAATTGGAAATGATAGAACTCCAATAGTAATAACAAAATAAAACTAAGCAAGTACGACTTGGGGAGATCTAAGTAATGATATAGACTGGGAACTTGAATTCTGAACCACAAGGAGTTTTTAAGTGCATTTCATCAGTCCATCAGCTCATTACTGCACAGAAAGAACTTGGTTTCTTTATTAAACCCAATTTGCAGCCCAACTTGCTCTCGTTAAATTTTGCTACATCACCTAGCTTAAGGGATCCTTGTATTGTTAATAGTATCACTATTATTATTATTTTAACTTTTCGTTTTGTAGACTTTGCATGTTCCTTCACTTGAAAGGCCCAATATCATAGTTGTCAAGTTCATTTTGGACCCCATTTTGGTTTGGCTCCAAAGTGAAACATTTCGGCCAATTCGCCATTTCAGTTTTCCAATTCGGAAATTCGTTTTGGAAATATAAAAAAATTAGATATATATATCCATTTTAAATATAATTTTATTTTTTATGTACAACTGCAGTAATAGTTGTAAAGATAGTAGTCAACTAGTGGTGAGCACCCCAGCGCTCAATTTCCTAACCAAAGTTTTCAGTGGGCCATTTAAAAAATTAAAACAATTTAATTCTACAGAAATAGTACTAATTAAAATTTATTACTCTACTCAAATTAAATGGACCCACTTCTGATTGATATAAATATTTTTTAAATGGTTTCAGAAAATATTTAATAACATCAAATGTTATTGTATTCAACTTGTGGTGGGCGTTGATCATTAGCAAATTCTTTACTGGTCCTTCGTTTTTTATTAAGTGGACCTCTTACATCGTCAATTCATCGGTGATTAAAAAGAAGAGGGCCTCGCAATTAAAAATTAGAGGGCGTCACTCCAGAACTCATCATGACCCTCCTTCATAAAGTTATCATTGCAATGCCTTTATAAACGAAAGAAATCGCCCAAGGTTTGGCCCTTCATCAGAACGCACGAAAGAAAGAAATGAAAAAGAAAGAAGAAGAAAGGGAAGAAGATAGAGAGATCGGGCATCATGGTGCTACGGCAACATTTTTCACTACCAGAATCTAACTTGGGTAACAGCGACGAGCTTTGGCAAGTGGGGAAATGCAGGGAAATAGTTCAGCAAGGGTAGGGTTCACGTTCTGGCTTCTACAGAGGAAGAATCTCAAATGATTGAAAGGAAATAGGGCAAAAAAGGTGTGTATAATAAATTCATTCATTTTTCTTTAGATTCATCCAAATCTCCAATAGATCTAAGTCATTTTATCTTTTTTTTTTTTTTTTTTACATTCACCCTCTCGATTTCTCTGAGTCTATAGATTCAGATATTGTTCATCCAAAATTAGGGGTTTAGGACCGAAATCCTATATTTCAGGCAACTTGAACGAAATCTGAACCAAACATATTCAGGCAGGATGTTCAGTCTGGTTTTACCAACGAAATGAAATAATCTAACATTTCGCCCGAACTGAAACAAATTTGATAACTATGCCCAATATACACTGACACTTCACATGGAAACAAGAGCAAGAGAAAGTCAAATGAGAACTTTGCTACAAACAGATAATTAAGTTAAAATTTTAAATATTTAAAAAGAACAGTAATTTCTGTATGTAACAACTCGGAAGGAAAAACAGAGAAGAACTCACATCATCCAACAACAGACCGTTGCTGTAATAACCAATGTTAAGTGGAGCCTGCACCCAAAAAATACAAATAAATTTGTTTCAAATAAAAAGATAGGAAAGAAAGCCAGTTAAACCAACTAAACAAGTATTCCGTAAAATACTTAAAAAAAAAAAAAAAAGACAGCCGGCATAAACCATTTATCACATCTAAACCATGAATACTGAAATGCTACTCCGCGATGATTACCTAAAATAAAAGCAATAATAATAATAATTTCACATAACCAAGAGTGTCTCAGTAGCTGGTTAATTGGTTACAAGATTGATAAACAAATTGTCATAATAGGTTACCAATATAAAAAAAAAAGTAGTAGTAAGTATAAAGTAGATAAAGAAAATCATCTGCACATCTTCATCAACATAATCAACCGCAATTAAAGTCACTATAAAAAAATATAACTGCCAGTTACAAGAAAAACAATCAAACTCGCAACTCAAGTATTCCTCATGTAACTTCCAAAAACTTAGAGATAAAAGACTGTAAGCAAAAAGACCGAGAGTTTTCTATGTCCATGGATGCAGGCACATCATTGAACAAGCAAATCTCTTGGGTGCTTGCTTTGCGTTGCTTGATTCTTAATTGCAGATTTTCGCTTCCGCATCAATGGTCAAGTTCTCAATTGCAATCTTTACATCTCTTTCTCATCAACCCAAGAACATTTTCATTTTCCATCACATCACACCCAAGCAGAAAAAGAACACAGCTTCACCACTTCCTCCTATCTTGTGAATTCATGTATCCAATACAAAGTGAAAAATCCTCAACCAAAACAAGGTTAGAGAGAAAATCAGAAAGTGGGTTTTACAAAACGCTAATTCCATGCCCTGTAACTTCAAAATCCTCCGAAAGAGGAATCCAGATTCTTGTAAAACTGTGCCCTGATAGATCCAACAGATCGAAGATAAATCTACTCCTTTTTCAATGCAATCGTGAATTCAATGAAAATGGGGTAAAACTAATCCAAATCTGAAATTGAAGAAAGAGAAGCAAGAAGAAATTGGGACATACAGATTGACAGAAGGGCCTTTGTTGCAGCACAATCTGACCATGACAGAGGCAACGAAGCCCACCACTATGAAGATTAGGGTCGTCAACAAGAAACCCATCGCGATTCGATCTCGAATGAATCCAATGAGGATCTAACTGAAGTTTGAGATTGTAGATCTGCAAGAGAGAGAAAGAGAGAGAGAGAGATTGGAGGTTAGGATTTGGGGGATTGGGGTGGTAAATTTCACGGAGATGAAGGAAACCCTAGATCCCACGATCGAGAGAGTATGATAATAGAGTGAGCGAAGATGATCCTGACCTTTGAAAGATTCAAAATTAGCTGAAGCGTCTTCTTCTTCTTCTTCTTCTTCTTGTTGATTTCTGTTTTTCCTGCAATTGCAATTGCAATGGCTTCTCGGTCTGTGGTTCTGTCTGTGGTTTTGGGATATGAGGAAGAGAATTTGCTTCTAAAATTTTTCTATAGTCCCTGTTTTTAGCCGTATTGTCAATAAAAGTCCGATTAAGTAGTGTATGAGGTTTCATTGCGCCCAACGCGAGCCTTGTTTAATAATTATATTATATGTAAATAGAATATTTAAATAATTTGTAAATTAATGTTAACATAAAATTCATTACATAACCATAATTTTAAATATTTTAGTGCACAGTTAAAAAATTAAATATCATATTATTAAAACTAAATTGAAAAGAAAAATAATGTGCTTATAGAGTTTTATTATAATATTATTAAAAAAGTTAAATTATTTTTTTTAATTTGTAAATTCACCTTAAGAGAAAAAAATATTATATGGTAAAATAATTTAGATGAAATAGTCCAATATACAAAAAATTATTAAGTCAATCAACCAACTCACTATAAAAAGATTAATTAGTTGAAATTGAATAGAAAAAAAAATGACCCATACCAAACACTGCCCATTTGAAAATATATGTACTATATAAGTAAAATAAAATATAGTCGAAACCACCATAATGAGGGCTTCGATGCCGGGCTCAGGCTAAACCCAGGTATGATCATGCACTGCCAATGGCTAGGCCAAGTTGGGCCATGCCAAGTTCAACAAAGTCCAGGTTTATACATATTAAAAAGTAATTATATTTTAAAATAAAACCATTTAAATCAATTGTAAAAATATTATACTCATAGAGTCTCATTAGAATATTAATAAAAAAAGTTAGATCATTTTTTCCTTTAATTTAGAAGCTCAACTTAAGACAAAAAGAATATTCTATAATAAAAAAAATTAGATAGCATAGTCCAATGTACAAGAATCATTAAGTCAACCAACACTCTCACTATAAAAAAAAGTTGATCAATTGAAATTGATAGAAACAAAAAATAGACTAACGTCCAATGCTGTCCATTTAATAAAGTAAGTGGGCTCCTTGCTTTTCCACTCTTGGCCATTGGGCCAACTTAGGAAAAAAAAACTAAAGCATAATGAGTGTTAGGACGTGTAGAGAATTTTTAATATGAGTCTTCACGGGCTAAGCTAAGCTAGGCTAACCTAAGACATATTCAAGCTTGACCCAACTTTAGAAGCATTGGCTTAGGCTTGGCCCAAGCCTGACACAACTTATAAAATTCAGGCCCGAGTTTTCCATTTAATTAATTGGGCCTGACCAAATCATTAAAAAATTAAAAAGATTTATATATGGAAATAGAATAAGTGTAATCGAATGTTTTCTATAGAGAAAAATAGAGTAGTTTGGACCAAGTGAATTTTATTAAAATTTTAAGCACAAAAAAACCACGTATTAGGAAAGATTTTAGGGAGAATTAAGAAATCAATATTAGCACGTAGTGCTTTAAGGAATGAGTGATCTTAACTAAATTTAAATTTCAAATATATAAAGGTGATTACTCATAGGAAAAAAGATTTAAAAAAAATCAAAAGATAAAAAAAGCTTGGAGATATGAATGAATAAAAGAAAGAACTTTAAAAAACTTGTGGCCCAATGAAAGATAAAATTGGCCGATGAAATAAAAATACATCTCAAGACCAATGCATGGACCCATGCATTAAGAAATTTAATTTATGTCTCATATTTTATGAATCTCAATGACTTATATTACATTTTTTTTCAACGAGTATAGACCCATCTTATCAGGCCCAACTCAACCTAATCCCAAGTGGTTAACCTGAAGTCCGATGTTATAGGGAATTCGAGTTGGGTTGCTAGGTTCTAGTGCAAATTGCTGTGTTGGTTTGGGTCTTGCTTAATAGTTATAATAATAGGCTCAAAACCTCAACCGAATGCCAAGATGAGAAGCTTCATCCCAAACTCCAATCACTGTTTTGGTTTGAATAGGTTATCAGGTCAGGTCAAGAATTGTCTTAAAAGATACATAATAAATATAGCAAAATGAGCTCTACCCAGGCTTAATTTTCTAGCCACTGTCTTTGGCTAATATGGCCCAACTCTAGGCACAGCCTAGGCCACGACCAACCTTTAATTGGCTCTATAATTTGGACCATTGAATCAATGACTACATGTCTATCATATACCTGTACTGAGTTGATTATTAAAGGAGAAAGGAGCACAGATAAAAAATCATAAAAATAATTTTAACATTCTAAACTTTAGAATAAGTGAATTTCTCTACTTTTTTTCTCCCAACAAGGGATGGCTTTATTCCCCATTTGTATAAATTACCGTTTGACATTTTTTTCCTTGGAAGGGATGACTTTATTCGCCATAACAATATTCCTAACATTATATGTGGAGAAAACCATAACATTTAATCTAGTTTTTTAGTCTAATCCCAGCTAAAGTTACGAACCCAATCGTCTTTTGAACTACTATTTGATTTCAAAGCTGACAACTTTTCTTTAGATAGATATCAAAGAAAGCATTTGTGGGCATGCATGAAATAATTTAGGCATTTTATGTAAATTTGAAAGATTTTAGGGATAAGGGATAAATAAAAAAAGTTTAAAATTAAATGAGAGTTGTTTGGGAGAGAAAATTTGTGCAATAGAATTCTATTGAGAGTGCGCCATGTGTTGCTTTCTCACGAAAAGACTGCGTCACATGTCGCTTTCTCATGAAAGAGGATATTGTTATAATATATACTAGTGGAGCGAGCCTTATTAAAAATTATATTATTTGTAAATAAAAATATTTATAAATATTTAAATGATTTATAATTTAATATTAACATTAAGTTCATTTTACAATCATAATTTTAAATATTTAATATTATAAGATTATGATTTAAATGAAATAATATAAAATGATTTGGGAAACTAATGAAATAGCATAAAATGAAGCCACATATGAGCTTAATATAAATCTTAATTCTTAAATAAAAGATATCAGTATTTGAAATAAATGATAAATAGGAAAACAAAATACCTTAGCCATGATTGTAAATAGTAATGAGAGAAAAAATAAAAAAAAGAATTGTAGTCATTATAATGATATTTAAATAATAATAATAATAATTATTATTATTATTATTATGTAATTTGAAGAGAAAATAAATAAATTATAAGTAGGTTTTAAGAGTCTAAATGAAGTAAATTTTCTATTACTAAATTATAAATTAAAAAAATGTAAGAGAGACAAATCAGCAAGTTATATGACACATACTGATTAAAAAAAATATGCAACAAACTTACCCACGTACTTGAACCTTGCATTAATGTTACATTTCCAATACATGGAAAATAAATAAAGAGAGGATTTTGATGAGTAAAATCACTTGAAAAAATACATCAATTGTTGATTAAATCTTTATTATTATCAATCAAAATCTTGTTTAGAGACTATATAACTCGTCTGAGTTGATTCTGAAAAATATAAAAAAAGATACATACAACCATTGATATTAAGTTATTCTTGAATGATTAAAGGATTTACATGTGGTCTAAGGAAAAAATAACCATTAATATTTGTTTATTGACATGAACTTGTTTCAGCAGTTGCACTTGGTTCATATTCTCCATTTGTCTTGATAGTTGCGCTTTTTTAGCTTGTACAGATCTTTTAACTCATTCACTTGTTTCAATTTATGTGCTTATCTCAATAAAGTTATTTGTTTTTGGTATTGCAGTGGAAGCACTTGGCCCAACCTCTTGAAATTTCGCATTTCCTTTATAATTTGACACTACATAGTAAATATTGAAATAAATTAGTAAAAGAAATTGATATGAAACAAATTGTGTTGATGGCATTAAAATTAAAATTACAATTTTCAATTTCTAACTATAGAATGGTTGATTGTTGAGTGTAGCTAATTTCTTCAATTTTCTTGACTGCGATATAACTTTCTGACATTAATTTGTTCATTGTTGAGTCTATTTTTATATGAAATAAATATTACTTCCACAATGATTTTTTTATTTCATTTTCCAATAGTTCATACCAATTAACCTGCAAAATAATAAAAATTTTAATATATATATATACATGATGATAGTTAAAACAAAGAATTAACTTTATGTAAATAAAAATTATTTGTAAAATACCTTATTTGCACATTCTTGAAATTGTTCTTCTGTCACATTTATGAAGATTTTAAGTATTTCGTCGTGCAATAAGAATGATGTTTGGTTGGTGTGATTCATAACTGTTATAGTTACAATATATCTGACAATAAAAAATTAAAAATATTTGTTTGATAATATGTGCAGTAGATACATATGTTAAAGTTATCTTTAGTTTATGTATATTTGCTTACCTCATTTTTGTTGGTATAGTTGTATCATTACAATGAATACACTGACCGTTATTGATTTTTTCATGAATCTTCTTATCACATTTACTATATGAAAGATGCGCTAAAGGTGCATTTATATATAACATTGTGACTATAGCCTTTATCGCAACATATTTGACCTAGAAATTTTTTAATAAAAAATAATTATTAGCTTGGATTAGACAAAATTTTAAAAAATTTAAGTAAATAAGGAAAATGTATGTAAATTGGATTTTACCTCTTTTATACCATTCTCCAATAATGAAAATAATTCTTGTAATGATAATCTGATTGAAGTTGAATCATTCAACAATCAGAGCTCATTGATATAATTTAATAGTTAGCAAATATGTTAGTATTAAGAAATATAAATAAAATAAATATATATTAATGAAAAAGTTATGATTTTAACTATAGTAGCAAATGTCTTGCCAATGGATTATCAAGGTTGATTAGTAGTTTTTGTAGCAGTTGATTTTCTAATTTTAATGCTAAAATAATGACAAAATATATCAAATTTATAAAATGAAAAAAAATTAAAACAAAATTTGCCACATAGAATTTGAATCCTGAATTATATCATTTTTCTTTTTGTTAATACAAACACATGAATTTTGAATATATATATATATATTACACAGAGCAAATTAAACCAGAGATATCAATGCAAACACAAGAATTTTGAATATATATATTATACAGAGAACACATGGGTAAAAACATGAAATATAGATAAATAGAAAAACAAATATATTTGACACAAATAACAGAGAAGGAGAGAGTATACCTTGAATATAGGAATAGAGCTTGATGTTAAATAGGTGAATACAGTTTTCATATAAATAGTAGAGAAAGGGAGAGAGCATACCTCGAACAGAGAAATAGAGCTTGGTGTTGAATAGGTGTTGAATAGAGATGGGTATTATGAATAGCTAAATAGTTGTTGATGAAACTCTTATTACCGACAATCAATGACCTAGCTGAAAAATTGAGATTTTAGGAAAAGATATCAGTCAGTGCATCGAAAACTTGGAATAATAATAATAATGAGCATAATTATATAATTTTTTATGTGAGCACAAATATTTTAAATTTTAAAATATTGTTGACTTCAAATAGTTATTTTACTTAATCTCATTCATATCTCATGTAATTTGAATGGTTTATTAAGGTGAAACCCACCATTTTCCCTATGATTATCACTCATCCGTATAAAAGCTTAGCCAGTACAGTAATATGTGACACTGACCATAGTAGCTTTCTATTGGCTATGGAACCAATGATAGAAAGGACTTAGATGGGCCCACTGCACGAGGGAGCCACAGGTACTTCCTCAAGTCGGTTTGAGCTAAAGCTAGACCCATCCTCGCCGAAGGCTAGTAGCAACAGCGTTGGACTCCAACCATGATAAGCATTCATTCAGTCATGGCAATCAGAGTTGTGCATGGAGATGAAGAAGCATGGTAGGTAAGGAGGGGACTTGCTTTGGTGTCCCTTCAAAAGGGCTCTCTCCCAGCTCCTGATCATTTTGGGTGCACCTTTGTTTCAGGGAACCCAGGTCCTAACTACCCGCCAAGAAAATGTCACGCCCCGATCCCGGATATTTGGAGATTTGAGTGGGCCCCTAGGGCGTGGATACGTAATCCCGTAGAAATCCGTGCCCTGAGAAATTATGCACGAATTCCTACTAGGGAGATTCAACAGGAACGTGTGAGGTAGGCTGGCACATGTACAACATAACTTATTATAAGCGAAATCCTGCGAAATGCTCAGTAATTATCAAGAGCAAGTTAATGCACATATTTTTTGTCAATCATAGATATATATATATATAACAGTGCTTAAGTCCAATTACATTTCATGTCATTTAACATTTACTTAGAGGAGTTAGTTACATAAAGTCCCATTTGTGTTTCCCCCAACATGGACCAAAAGTGACTGTAGTATCTCCTAAAGTGACACACTCCACAGGATGGCTAATAAAAGACATCGTCATCCTTCCAGTCCTCTATACCCCGAGGTACCGTTGGGGTACTCTCCGGGGCCGCGTCAACACCCGCATTGGGATCGGGTTCGGCACCTGCAATACCAAGGGTAATACTATTAATACGATATTTAAACAAGTACTGAGGCATACGGAACAAGTATAACATAATATATATTAAAAGTACTTAACTGTATGCACCGATTTAAGAGAACAATGATGACGTGCTGAACATATAATGCATGAGTGGCAAGGAATGGGAATTACAATTAAAACATCATACATACCGATTAGCAACCACGGGGCTCTCTTCTCCCAAAAGGGAGTATACATATCTCATATGGGTCGCTAGGGGATCAAGCTAGCTTCCCGAGCAGCATCGACTACTCCTCTGTGAACCTACTGCAGTGGAGTCATACATATACCCAAAGGGCACAAGCTAAGTGGTGCCGACTCGGAATCAATCAAACTAGTCATAACATACATAAGGAGTAGTTAATCATGGGAGCAATGAATAACCAACGAAACGCATGTATATGGGCTACAAGGGCTTGAACCTCGGCTATACCCTTGACAAGCAAGCATATACTCAGTAGAAGCTCTGGCTTGTCAGACACGCACTCATTAGAAGCTCAGGTCTGAATTGCCTCAGGGTTTGCTAAAGGAAGTAAATTTGATAACAAATCATGTCTAAGGTAACATATCATAACAATATGAATGCACTTAGATTGAATAAATATCCCATGATCCCCAAGGACATTCAACACGATGTACTCATAAAACGTCCGGTGTCATTGTGTTACCACTTCTTGGTATTGCCTTGTGTGCGTAAAGAACACCCATTCTTATGCCAACATCCATGACTTGACTTTGGGGAATCATCCAGAATTCATTTATTCTCTTAATGTGTCCATACAGTTGGGCCCGTGTAGAGGTAAGAAGGTGCCAATACTAAGGCCCTACAAGATCAATGAAGAATTCTTAACATCCTAATTCACTGTGTTCATACGGCTTAGCCGTATGCAACGCTACGGCTTAACCGAGTAACTCAGGTTTCCTCCAACAGTACATACGCATTTATGGCTTATCCGTATATTAGCCTACGGCTGGGTTACGGTAGGGTTACGGCTTAGTCGTAAGGCAGTTCACGGTGCAGCTGTGTGCAGACTGTAAAAGAAAATAGGTTTCTGGAGCTCTCTGGAAAGCTCGCCGTAAGAAGGCTTACGGTTTGGGTACGGGCCGATCACGGCTTAGCCGTAGATCATTTTACGGTGCAGCCGTGGGTGAGCCGCAGTACAAAACCAATTTTGTTGCTCTCTGGACTTTGAGCCGTACATGCTCACGGCTTAGCCGTAGCTTCGCCGTAAGCTTCAGAAAATCAGAATCATTTCTGTAGCTCGATTTCCATGCAATTAAACACAGAACATGAATGAGTGGGTTACTTCTATGGCTCAATAACATTGTCTTTGAAGGTGTTTTATACCCATACACCGTTCTAATGCATGTTTACCTTGCAATTCATTCCAGGCCACATTTACAGCAATTAAAACAATGAAGATGACTAAAATTGAGAAAATGCAGGTAACTAACTCAATCATCCATACTTAATCATGCATACAGTATACATAACTCAATACTTGCCTCTTAACAGTGTTAACCCCTTTCCAACTCTCTCTCTCTAGCTGTGTGGTTAGGGAAAGGCCTCCAACTGAGATGGGGTCTCTACAAGTAACATGAAACGTGGAACATGGGGTTTAGATTCATATGCATGTTGTGTAGTTGAGTCTCCTAGGCTCTAACAAACCTCAATACATGGAAAGGAATTAAAGCCCTCACCTTAGTGAGTGTGTCTTGAAGAAAAGAGCACACAAACAGAAGAAAACGCACAAGGAAAGGGAAAAGGAAGGAGAAGACTTCCCACCATTATATGCAAGCTCTCCTCAGCCTAATAGCTCCTCAAATCTGAAAGATGGAGGAAATAGTGGAACGAGAGGAAGAGTACAGCAGCTACGTGAAGATGAAGAGGAAGAAAGGAGAAGAACGTTGGGTTTTTTTCTTTTAAAAAGATTTTCTTCCCTTGCATGCAAACCTATAGTTTTAAGGATATTTGCGAAATAGGTCACGTGGCCAAAAGTTGCCCCAAAATGAGTCCAGATCGAGTCGAACCCCACACGGGAGACAGTTTACGCGAAGACTTACACGCAAGGCAATGGACGCGGTGTCCATAAGAAATAAGAAAAATTTACAAAAAGGCCCTCAACTACCGAAGTAAGGCCCGACTCTGTCCAACTATTTATCCAAGACCTAAACCCAATAGTTCTGAATTAAATTAGCCTTAATAAAGTTCAATCAGTATAAATCGAGCTTAATTAACGTAAATTAAAATTAGTGGGATTTGGGACCTTACAGAAAATGAGGTGGGCCATGTGTTTGATCATGACAGTGCATCTCCGTTGACAAGTGTGCCAAATTTTGAGGCCATCTCAACCGTTATGATATATTGGAGCCGTTTGCGTACAACTACAGCATACTACCATGAAAACCCGCTTCAGGGCCTATGTTTAAAAAATTATTTTTATTTGTAAATAGAATCATATTTAAGTATTTCAATAAATTATAAATTAATATTAACGTAAAAATCATTGGACAATCATAATTTAAATAAAAGCATTAAATACAATCCATAAGGATAATAAAATAAAATGGGAGAATAAAATTATGTTAAATGTCTAATTTAAACAATCGAAAAAGAGAACTTATGAAAGCATTGATCATTTGTAATATTTATGGAACGATAAAAAAAGAAGAAGAAGAAGAAAAAGATCAAAGGCAAGGAGGACCAAAACAGATGGACTCGACACAAAACCCATTGCCACAAGAACATAAATACTGCAAGTTGAGTTCATGACATAAAGTCCTTTATCTCTTCACTTATCTCTTCATTGTCAAGTTCTCTTCTGTGGAAGTTCCTGTGGTAGCGACATGCAGCACACCTGAATGCACTTGTTCCATTTTCCCCACTTGCCATGAACTCTCTACATCCATCTAAAATTTACAAAAATTACAATTAGGACCTGCTTCTCATTTATTGTGTTATTTTTTCTCTTTTTTCTTTTGTTTTTCTTCGTTTCCCATTCTTTTCCATGTGGGCGTGCATTTGTCCTACATTTAATTTACAATGCACTAGGTTATTCTTCTCTTTTCCTTTCTTGTTCTCTGTTTCTCTTCTCTCCTTGTTTCTGATCGAGAAAACCAGTCCTGAGCCTGGACCCATCTCAGTATTCATCTTATTGTGCTAACCACCCATATTTTCTTCTTCTTGTTTACTTGTTCTTCCTCCTCCTCTTCTTCTTCTATGTACCTACCAGAACTCAGTCCACTTCATCATCTTCTTCCTTGTTTTCTTTTCCTTCCCTCCCATTGCTTCCTTTGTTCTTTCTCTGAAACCAAACCCAATGCAATTCCCTTCTGTTTTATATTTCTTCTTCCTTCCTCTCAACCGATGGCAACGTCGGGCCAAGCTAATTCTCACTCCGCTCTAAGTGGATACATAGAAACCAATTGAATTGATCTGTATAATAGTATCTTGTTGGTTTGCTCACATCAATTTCAAATCATAAATAAGTGAGTTGAGTTAACTAAAAACTTCTTATAGTCAAATTGTGCACTTCTATATTTTCTATGTTTATTGGTAGATCTAACGTTAAAAAAGAAAGAAGAAAAAGAAAGGAAGAAGAGAACGCCGTTGCATCGCCACTGCATCTATAGTTTCTCATCGGATGAGATGGGTCGATGGCTGGTCAAGCACATGGATGAAGAAGGTGAAGAAGGAAGGGAAGGAAAACAGAGAAGAAAAGAAAGAAGAAGAGAAAGCAGTTGCAGTTGGTTTCATCGTGACATTGGGTTCACATGGATGAAGGAGGTGAAGAAAGAAGGGAAATAAAACGGAGAAGAAAAGAAAGAAAAAAAGAAAGAAGAAAAAGAAAGGAAGAAGAAAACTTTGCATCTACAGTTCCTCATCAGATGAGATGGGTCGATGGCTGGTCAAGCACATGGATGAAGAAAGTGAATAAGGAAAGGAAAGAAAACAGAGAAGAAAAGAAAGAAAAAAGGAAAGAAGAAAAAGAAAGGAAGAAGAAAAGGCACTTGAAGATCTCAAAGAGACAAACACCACCCACTCTCGTGTGCTTTATCTCCGGGGATGCTCATGCACAAACTAGACCTCATTAAAAGAAAGAAGAAAAAGAAAAAAAGAAGAAAACTCTGCATCTATAATTCCAATTGATGAGACAAAAACAAAAAGAAGATAACGGGTCTTTTACCATGTAAGTGGATTTGATGACAGATCAAGATTGAGAGCGTCCAGTTGATGATGGATGTAGAATATGGTCGTGCCTTTCTTCTTGGAACTCTCTTTGATCAAGCAATGGATGTAGAATATGTTGAAGAAGAGTGGAAGTCGTGCAATGGCTTTTCTAACGTGGGAGTGCATATTTATAGATGAATCCCTCTCCTTTTCTCATTCCCATTCCAACTTCTCAATGCTTTTGATTTTAACAATCAGTTGTAAAGAGATTGTAAGTTTTAAGAAACTTAATCATAATCACATTCGATTTCTTCTTTTTGTTAACTAACATAACTGGTTGAATGAGAGAGAGTTTTAAGACTTTACTCAGAAATGCGCCACATGTCGCCCTCTCATGAAGAGGCCTACGCCACATGTCACCCTCCACTAAAGGGGGTATTGTTATAATATATATAATATATAATTAAAACTACAAGAATGGAGGCCTCTGGAGGGTGCCACACCAGCAAGATTTTTTTTCTTTTTTTCTAGAGTTCCACATCATCTTCTAAAAAAATTAGTAGTAAGAAATGGTTTTTCTAAAACATCTCCCTTTCTCTCCATCGTTTTTGCATCATCGCCTAAAATATCTCCCTTTACCCTCCTCTTTCTCATCTATTCTATTTATCCCAAAAAATATCTCTATTTGAATGATATTCAAACCTCTTCCTCATCAATTCAATTTTTTCTTCTAAAATCTCTTGTAAAATCTCTTCCTCCATCCATCATTTCTGTATCATCCCTAAAATCTCTTAATCAAGATCACGCTACCCACGATGAGTGAAGGTTTGGCCTGGTATGGCTCCAATTCAGCAACCTTCAGATCTTGGTATTCCATAATGAGAAGGGATAGCTACTACAAAGTCTTCATGGAATGCTCCTTATAGTGTTTGCTTTTTTTTAATCAATAAATGCTCCTGGTAGTGTGTTACTTATTTATCCATTAACAACTTTTTACTTTGACTTATGATAAACTCAGTTGTGGCAACATAGGCACTTGATATGAATTTATTGTTGCAGAAATTGTAGATTCATGGACCTCAGCTATAATATCACTTTTTTAGGTGCCTCCCTTCATGCGGAGCCCATTTTGCTAATAATATTTGATATGAATGGGCCTACCATGGATGTGTGATGCTTATTGCTTAGACTCCCAAATGGACATATATAGAGTTAGTGTGCTTTAAATACATGGCTGATAGCTATGTCTTTTTTACATGGATAGTCATATATGCCTAGCAATGCAACTGAACACTGCATTAATACTTGTGACAAACATTTTAACAAATTCTACAATACAACTTTTTTCTTTTATTAATAAAAAATATTGTGAAGGAAAAGTAAATATAGGTGATATATATTGACTTTTGGCTTATAGTTATTGTATGCTTTTTTATAAGATAATTGCACTTTTGGTTAAACTAATCCTCTCGCTATTAGGTGGAGTCGGGTAAATCCCTTGTAGTGTGATAAAAACCATTTGATATTCAAACTTGGTAAGAATATTAGATTCAAACTTTCTCAATTATCTTCTCCAAAATTATATTTATATTATTCAATTATCTCCACCATTTTAGCAAATGTAGTAAATTAATTTATAAATTATTTTATGTCACATTAATATAATATTCAATTATCTCCGCCAAGGTAGCAAATGCACTAAATTAATTTATAAATTATTTTCTGTTGCATTAATATAATATAATATTTAAATGCAAATAACACGACAAGTTTTGAAATATAACTCTTTTATTATAGGGCCCGGGTTAAGCACGGGCCTTTGTTGTTAGTGTAAATATAAAGTGACATGATTTCATTGGACAAATCAAGAGGGGGAAAAACTCTCCTTTTGAAATGGAGAGCTTTTGAGAATTTCTCATTTTTATATATTCTAACAAAGTAACAAAGTCCCGCGCTCAAAGATATATCAAATTTAGAAATATTATTAAAAATACATAATTAATAAGAGTAAAGGAGACCACGTTACAACTCATAATATATTAATTTAATAAAATAAGAATATTTAAAATAAATTGAACCAATAAAAATAAGAAATAAAGATAAAAACCTAACCAATTATCATAAGGTTGTTCTTAGTTGGGGGCTAAAATAAAGATACATTAAATTAATATAATAGTTGAAACTGTCGAACAAGAATTCACTATTTTTATTTTTAAGAAATTTTAGAAGAAAATAAGATGAAATAGAGCTTAAATTTTTATGGTAAAAGAAATATGTTCTTTTGAGAATTAATAATGATATTGTTATTAATAATAAATTAAATAATAAGAAGCATTGCAATTGATAAAATGGAAAATTTTGAGAAAACAACACAAATACTGTAGAATATATTGCAGTTTCTTCAACAAAATCATAAAAATAGATTTGGTGTAACAAAAAATCATGCATGCAAGCATAGACTTCTTCGGTATAATCACAAATAGATTTGACTTTATCCTCGCCACCTTGGACAAGATATGTAAATGATGATTTAAGTTAATGGAATTATGAAGCAGCGCAGGGGAAAAAGAATAGCCAACAAGCTAATTTTCAAGCCAAAAGGCTTATGGGTAGAATGTCTAGGTGCCTCACCAAAGACAAACAAAACTCTCTCAATTGAAAACCAAACCCACACTCTTTATTTAATATCAATGTCTATATCCTATGAAAGGATTACACCTTTATTTATAACTAAGATATTGTCTGATTAAGGAAACCACTAATTCAAATCAAATAAGAAGTTCTAAACCAAATATAATTGGACTTTCCAATTATTAAAGAATCCTAAATAATTAAGAAAGCGACTACTAATAATAGGATCTACTCTATTCTATTGGGCCTTATTGGTCATCAGTCCAATGGCCTGGCCAATCATGAATCTGGTCTGCATCAGTTCTCCCCCTCTTGGAGGAGAACTCGTCCTCGAGTTCGGTAAATGTCTACCTGGGTCGAAAATCATCCGAACAAACTTCTGTATAGCTAATTGAGCGTCATGTTGAGGATATGCCTTGAAAGCAAGATCAAATCTTCTATTCCACTTAGAACTAGGTTGGAGGAGATGCGTCTTTTGATGGTTGCATGTATTTTGACAGTGTGATCTGACCATTATATGCTTTAATAGTAGACTTTATAACAAGAGAGCATAATTGTTGATTGACATTGTTTGATCTCTGAAGATAAAATCAATATGGTGCATGTCAATCAATGTGGACACATCTTCTTGCGAAACCACTGGGCAATTGATTTGTCGTTCGATGTGGCAATCAGATCACCAAAGAGATCGCAGTCCCTCTTCTTCTTTGTTTTGAAAACAGAGATCCGAATCCTTCGATGAGAATTCAATCCGTCGATCTTCCACGCACAATATCCAAGCTACTGAGTAATCTCCACCTCGCTCAGAAACCCAAGGAACACCACCTCAGCTCTGATAAAGCGAGTTAAATCATGCAGCTCATTTTATTCCAAGCCACAAACTTGGTGCAGTCTCGAAAATTAATTTAAATATTCATAAACTGTCAAATCTACCTGTTTGAGATTAAGGAATTGCTCAAAGTAGACCTTATTGTCATAATACCAATCTCCATATTTATACTCATACAACATGGTTTGAAATTCATCAGATGGTCCAAAGATTTGCATGATGACTTTGATGGAAAAATACAAAATTTTCAAAAAAGGGACTGACCTGATAGCTCAATCAGATGGACAGAAGTATGCTTGTGAAGACCGATCGTGAATCATAATTTAAAGGACCATGATTTCACCCCTTTTGAAAAACACAGGAAGTGATTGATTAAATAGAAAATTTGAACTTTGGACTAGCTTGGCTCCCTATCAGTTGGGCTCACTTGTATATATATATTTAAATATAGAGCTCTAATATCGGGTTGGGCCTAACCATAACTGGATCCCAGCAATTGGGCTTGGCTGCAGTCACTTGCGCCCCCTTTGAACTATTGTGACGATAAAAACAAAGGGTTTCGAAAACCCTTTCTCTTACTGGATGGAGACGAAAGAAAGAGGAGCAGCGAGAGGAGATGGAATGGACACGCTGACGGCAATGAAGGCGGCAAAGGTGAACGATGAAGCTATTATGGCAAATGAAGGTGACCGTGGGTAGCAGCGAAACGAAATAGAGAGGAGGCGCGACTAGGTAGCAGCGATGAAGATAGAGAAGCGGTCGTGTGCCTGGGCTCACTGCCGGTGGTGAGGAAGCAGCAAGGAAAGGTGAGCAGGTCGGCGGTGCGTGGTGTTGAGTTGGCTGCTGTGGTGTACTGTACACCCTCTAATTTTGATCTCTCTTTTCAGTTGCCTCTTTCTCTTCTATTTTGTTTTTTTCTTCTGGGTTTGGGGATGTGTGACGGCAATCGATGGGTTGGTTCGGCTGGGGTGTTTGGTCGGTTTGAGAAGGCAGATGATGGTCGAAAAGGGGTAGCAGGGTTAGGTTGAGAGGTATGGGTTTGGGGTTTATTAGGGAGGTGTGGCTGGGGTTTTGGCTGTCGGGATTAAGGTTCGGTGAAAGAGTCGGGGATGGAGGCAAGGGTTGTGAATCTTAGGGTTTTGGAGGTGGGTTGAGAACATGAGATGGGTCCGGTAAGGGATTAGTGATTTGACGGTGGGAATGGTTTTAGGGTCCTGGAGTTTAGATGGGTTTTAGGTTGTGGAGTTGGGTTCATTTGGAATTGCAGGAAGTAAAGGAGAAGGAGGACTATTTTTGTTAGGGTTCGGGAATATTGTTGGTGGTGTCGGGGAGTGGGGATTGGTTGCAGGATGGGGCTTTGATTGGTCTGGGTTTCGAAATTTGTGGGTTTAGGATGCATGTGGTTGTAGCTGTGGGCTGTGGGAGAGAAGTGGGTCTCGGTGGGGGTTTCGGTGGTCGGTTGGGATGGGTGGATTCAGGAGGAAGATGGTGGATGAGTTGTGATGAAGATGAAGGAATGGGGAATCGAGATGGGATACGATGCCTCTAATCGGTGAACAATCGTATGGTGATCCAAGAGTAGATTTTCTTCTTTGATACCAATTGAAGCAACACAGGGGAAGAAGAATAGTCAACGGGCTAATCTTCAAGCCAAAAGGCTTATGAGTAGAATGTCTAGGTGCCTCACCAAAGACAAATAAAATTCTCTCAACTGAGAACCAAACTCAAACTCTTTATTTAATATCACTCTCTATATCTCATGAATGGATTACACTTTTATTTATAACTAAAATATTGGTTAATTAAGGAAATCACTAATTCAAATCAAATAAGAAGTTCTAAACCAAACATAATTGGACTTTTCAAATATTAAAGAATCCTTAATAATTAAGAAAGCAACTACTAATAATAGGATCTACTCACTCCATTGGGCTTTATTGGTAATAGGTCCAATGGGCTGGCCAATCATGGATCTGGCTTGCATCAAATTAACTTTACCTGTACTTTGGGTTTTTTTAATTCATGTTTGAATGTTGCAAATTTGATAAAATATTGTTTAAATATTTATTAAGCAAAAAATTAAATACAAGCAAAGAGAGATCAATATCATGCCCAACAATGAACAAAGAGAGAGAATTTGTTAGATGTATACATGGCTTTTACTTTATTTTGACTGTTTCTTCTTTTTTTTTCCTTCATTTTTTCTGTGAAGAGTTTAATGATATTGTCACGCCTCGAACCCGAGAATTTGGAATTTATTATTGATTCCGAGGCGTAATACACGTACCTGTGACAATTCGTGCAATAACAAGACACGTACGAACTGTCACAAGGGTGATCCCATAGGTACGTGTGAGGAAGGTCTGTAAATACGTATTAACAAGTGTGATTTAATTAAGTGGAAACCTGGAGAATTCACCTGTACATATCATAGGCATCAATAAAACATTCACTTGAGTTCATTAAATAAACAAAGTCTGTTAATTATCCCGACTACATGCATAAGGTATGAAAATCCATAAATAATACAAAATATATCAAGTGCCAAGATGAACCCTAAGTCAATCCATGGCAAAACTAAGTCAACCCAAAATAACCCTGTTTTGCTCTTTCGAGGAGGATAAAAAAAAGGCATCTTCCTCGTTCCACTCGTTCACATCCCGAGGTAACACTGGGGTTCCCTCCGAGAGCGCGCTGAGTGCCAAACTGGCAACGGGTTCCGTACCTGTAACACCATGGTAACTTTCTTAATACGATGATTAAGCAAAGATAAGGATACATAAGCTTAACATAATATAACAATTGAATTAAAATGACGTAATGGTTAAAAGAGAGCAATATTGAAATATAGGCACTTATGCATATGAGTAAGCATGAATAAGGAATTATGAATAAAGAACACATCATACCAAAAGGCAACCACATTGTTATGTCCTCTCTAATAAGAGAGTAAACTGATCCGTGAGAAATCACTAGCGATCGGGTCAAGACTGACTAGCTACCCTAGAGCGTCGACTCACTCTTTTGATGACTACTGCAGTAGACAACTGATAAAATACTTCCATTTGGTCCCGTCAAACCTCCTATGGGGTATAAGCTAAGTGGTGCCGACTTTAAGTATGTCGGAATTAATCTGATACCCATATTCATCGTATATTGATTTGTTTATACTCATACGGAAATGTATTTCAATCTTGATGGAATTACCAATCATAGAATCACCACTAAGTAGGATACTGTTCATCATTAATGCATACTGATATGAACTATCATGTAGAGGTTAAGGTTGCTATCAATATAAATGCAATTAGATTGAGAAGTTATCAAGGATAGTTACTAGCCAACCCTATGTTAGATAATTCAGATTTTCAAGGTCATTCAATACGGTGTATTCATAAGACGTTCGGTGTCATTGTGTTACCATTATCGGTGTTACATTATATATGCAAAGGACATTTCATCTTATGCCAACACCCATGACGTGACATTAAAAACTAACCAGAGAATCAAGAGGGAAGGAGTGACAGCTCAACACTCTTCCTTCTCCATGTTTAGTTACCGTTGGGTTGGTTGGTGTAGCAAAGGATCAACTTCTATGGTTATAAATGGTCTTGGGTTAAACTTACAACTTATAGTAAGGGTGGGTGGATACCTCGGTCTCCTCTAAGGTTAAAGGGTGTAGCCCATTACTAGGCTATTCCGTAGACTAAAGAAAGTCCATAGTCAAGCATGAAATTCATTTTTTTAATACATTTCTATAAGCTACAAGTTAGGCTTACCCAACCGATCGAGTATTGGTCCGACTGGTCGGACCATGTCAAAAATGAAATTCGACTGATCGAGCAGATTGGCTAACCGTTCGGACTACCTTGAGAGGCAATTCAACCGATTTTGCTTCAGGACCGACCGGTTGGCCCTGAAGCACTCTGTTACGGGCGTGTTCAGTGTCCAACTGGTTTTTTCTTCCAATCTACTATTCCACCTGCAATCAAACCAACATAAAGCCTTCCATTCCACATTTTTAGGTTCCCTAAATGACCACCATCAATTATTCATCCCAAAATCATTAAAAATTATGAATCAATTTCATGCATTATCCATTGAGCTGTAAAAAAGGTAAATCACAAGAATACATCAAGGATCAAGGAATAAGCCATGCATGTGAAGATAATGTATCCTTATACTTGCTTTAGGCTTAGTGCTTCACTCAAACCGATTTGCCCCTTGGTTAGATGGTGGAGGAGGCTTCACTAATGAAGAATCTAACACATGCATGGAGAAGAATGACAATGTGATGCATGCATGCTTAAAACTTGAATCTCTTAACCCTCATGGAACTCAATAACTCAAATGGAGATGGGGTTCCTTACCTTAAGTCTTCTACAAACAGTGGGTAAGGAAATGAGGCTTGGCTTTCAAAGAAGGAAGCAAGAGGAGTGATGAGGAAGAAAAAGAACCTCAAACTTGATGCATGCAAGCCTTCTACTACCCAAAAATGGAGGCAAGATGAGGAAGAGAGTACCGAGCTGTAAACGAGATGAAGAAGAAGGAGAGGAAGAGAGGGTTGTTGGTGGGTTGGGGTTTTTAAATAAATGGGTTTCTGGAAATTATAAACACGGCCTATTAGTTTCTTGGATTTTCAGGTTGAGTCACTTGGGCTTAAATGGGTCGAAATGAGTCCGAGTAAAATTGGGCCAAGCATAAAAGATGTCCCACAAGATGAAACTCACCTAATGCAACTAATATGATACATTAATAATACAAAACCATGAAAATGCTAAAACACAAAAGGTCCTAGACTACCTAATAAGGTTAGAACCCGACCCAACTACCTATCCATGACCCGAACCTCTGGAGATTTGGGCTCAATTAGCCTAAGAACATATTAATTAAAGTAAAACCAACTTAATTACTATAAATCATAATTATCTAGGGTTTAGACCTTACAGATATACACTTTTGCCCATCCAAGCACCGAGATCGATATGGAAGATGAAATAAAAAATGCAAATGACTTCATATGTATTTGAAGAAAATCATTCTAAGGGGTTTTAAAGAGAGACTTTAGTGGCTTTTGGAATATTTTTGGGGAGTAAGAGAGTGAAAATCCATAACATATGGTATTTAGGGGATTTTAAGAGAGAGATTCTAGCGGTTTCACAATATTTTTGGGGATTAAGAATGAGAGTAAAGAATTCATAACGTTTATAGGAGAGATTATAAGATAATAATAGTTGTTATTATGGAAGGGTAACTAATAAGATAGCAGTTACGATAAGAAATTTGATGAAGTCAAATCTATCAAAGGTTTGTGGAGGCATTGGATTTAAGGTTACAAATGGGTCAGTTCCAGAATTGATCAACATTGGACCCGGACTCGAACCCATTTTTAAATGATGGTGATCGTGCTTAAAAATGATGTGGAAATGTGTAATGGATTCGATGTACGACATTCACGCACTTCAAGCGTTAAGAAGACTGAGAATTAATTACAGTTCATCATTAATTTCCCTTTGTTTACATGGGTTCTAATGCCCTGACTGTGGGGATGCAAGTTGTTTACACAAGTATTCAAAGTTTACAACCCCTCCTTTAAGTCTTAGATGTGTTCTTAATTTGAAAATTACAAGAAAAATATACATAGAATGAGAAAATGCAAAAAATAGAAAGAAAAAAAAGGGGGTGACCGTGACTCACGCCAGTGACTGTGAGGTCACTGTTTGCCTCCATTTTTCATGCTGCTTGTGTTGGTTTTTCTTCCAAACTTTTTCAAGTGTTGAAACTCCCTTTCATGACATCTTGGGGTGTTGAATGACCATTGAGAAGATCTAATTCGACTATGGAATCGATTGAAAACTTTGTAATTCATCATTCATATTTACAGACTATCTTTTGTTCAAGTTCGAAGAGGGTATCGCAGGAAGCCAAAGTTGTGTCATTTTGAACCTATGGTTTTCAAGGAACAAAATGAGGCCCAAAGGAGCTTGTTCACAACCTCTGTGATGGCTAAGAAATCCCCCTGAATGAGAAAAACAAAGATGACAACGTCATCCTTCGAGTCGTCATTACTACATGAACATGGTTTGCTCTATAGTTACCCCACCCTTCTCCTCTTCCTCTGAATCTTTTTGCTCACCTTGGTGACTAAAAAAGGAAGGGAATGGTCGTGGGATGCTGCTTTTCTTGCTTGAATGCTCTTGCGTTCTTTCAATTCTCTCTTTTTCTCTCCTGTGTGTCTTTTTTTTTTCTTTCCTTCAAACACTGTCCTTTTTATAGAGGCCCTAGATGGTTTCTGGCAGTTCTTGGGAGTTGAGGGGAGTTATGGGAAGTTGAATTTCGAAAAGGAGTGGAGAAAAACTGCCCAAAACCGCAAAAAATGTTCTTTGGGGGTCTATGACCGCAGCCGCGGTCACGGACAAGGCCCAATTTCGGGTTTTTGCAGTTGCGGCCTGTTTTCACCTATTTGGGGCCTAAACGAAGTCCAATCACCACAAAATTTGGAGGGATGCTTCTTGATACTATTTTGACCATGTCATAGAATTTTCAGATCGTTTTGACCATCTGAAGTTGGTCAACTCCCTTGATGAACAGGCTGGGGTCACGGACAAGTCCCTATTTCGAGCTTTTGCATTTGTGACCTTTTTTCGCCTGTTTGGGGCTCGAACGATGTCCAATCTTTACGAAACTTGGAGGGATGTTTCTTGACACTATTTTGAGTGTGCCGTAGAAGTTTCAACTCATTTTGTCCTTCTGAAGTTGGTCAACCCTTCAATTGACTTTTCATGAAAGTGGGCCCTTGTTTCAGCTGTTTGAGGCCCAAATGGCCTCTGTTTGGTTTGAAACTTGGAGGGACTGACATCAAGAACATCTTGGAGCATTCCTCCGAATTTCATCTGCTTTGGATTTGGGGAAGCATGATTTCAAACAGTGGCCTATTCATTGCATGGGTTAAGTCACTATTCACCCTACATTAAGGTAGTTAGCTTGTTTTCTATAGAGCATTTGTTCCAAATTTTATCAGCTTTGGCCTTCTGAAAGTAAGATCTTAGCCGGTGATCCCTATAACTCGGGATTACTGTTCTCTAAGCTGACATGTAATGAAATTCGGACCAAACGGAGTCCTTTTGATTTGAAATTTTGCAGAGTATCTTCTGAACATGACTGAAGCTTCGCACCCAAATTTCATCAATTTTGGATATCGAGAAGTAGGACTTTGGTCAGTGACCCCATGGTATGGGGGGGGGGGGGACTGATCCTAAGTTGATATGCCTGTAGCTTTTGGGTTCGATGATGTCTGTTGAACTCGAAATTTTGTAGAACCTTTCTTGGGCATCATTTGAGCTTCCCTCGAGAGTTTCAACTAATTTTGATCTTCATGGGATGTCACTCTACGCAGGGGCCCACAGAGTATAGTATATGATTATTTGGACCAAGTTTGGATCCAAATGATGTCTAAATGCTCTGAATCCTTAAGAAATAGTCTTTAGATATACTTGAAAGTATTTCATTGAATAGGAACTTGTTTCAACATGTGGAAGTGTCAAGTCTCGCAGTTATTCCCAAAGAGCTGGCAAAGAGTCACTAAAACTGATTTGAGTCGAGATCAGGTTTAAGTGCTTCGAAAATTTTGGAAATTTATAATCCAAAGCTTATAATGTCTTCACTGCACTATTTGCAAATTTTTATGGGTCAATAGATGGTTCCGATTTTGAAACCGGTTCTGACTTGGAACCTATTTTGTTAGTTCCAGACATAGTTCCAATAAGAGGGTTTGGATTCGATTTTAGAACCGGGTCTAACTATAGAATTGAGATTTAGCTCCAAAGTTTGTTCTTACTTCTTTTAACTTTCTTTTTTTTTAATTTTTTTAAATTGAGGATATTATTCAACTTATAACAATACACCAAATCTACTATATTTAAGATTAAATATAAAAATGTTAAACCAAAGTTCATTTTGACCTATAATTTGCAATATTAAAGATTCTTGTGCTAGGTTCTACGTCTATCAGTCGAAATCTATGTGGACCTGAAACTGGTCCCATTTACTAATCAAAATCTAAATTGAGATCTAAACCCAGACCCATTTATGGATTAGAACCTGAAATAGGTTTCAACTTAGTTTTTCATGGGTTAGAACCTTCGGATAATTGGAGATTTCGGTACCTATAAAGTTTAAACATTTTAGAAACCCTGATGCTAGATGGTGTTCATGAGAGTCATGAGGTGCCATTTGAGGCTTTAGAGTTGCCGCTCCCTCCACAGCCTTCCTCCCTATTGCTTTAATATATATAATTCGGTACAAACGAGAGCGCTATAGTTTGATTTTGAAATTAGCAACAATAAATTGCACTGGTTATCAAAAAGTTAGTGGTCCAAAGAAAAGAAAATGGTAAAAGAGAGAAAAAGAGGTGCTAAATGAAAGAAAAAAGCTGTTGTACCACAAATTATAGCTTTCATCTTTTAACCCATCACTTTATTTTTTTCTATTGATTTGACTCTTAATTTTACTTCACCCTTACATAACAGGTAAATAAAGCTTGTAACGTAGGGGCCTAAATAGTGCATGCCACCAAGCCCCCTTCATGTAAGGGTTATATAAGGGCAAGCTGGGGCAAGTCTTTAGTCAATTTTTTGAAGGCCAATGGTCTGTTTCTTTATTAGAATTTATAATAAAAATTTGGTATATTTGGATTTCTTGGACATGATGAAACATTGTCTCCTAAAACTTCAAATGCACTATTTTTTTCACCAGAATTCTAAATTTTAGCCACCTAAAAGAGCCTGAAATAGCCTTTTGGAACTCATGAAACTCTATGTGTTTAGATGGAATTTCAAATACTCTGCTAAGATAAGGAATTTGTAATTCCATTCAAGGGGACAACTTTTAAAGAATTTAAAATTCCTCCCCACATGAATTCTTGAAAAGTTGTTCATTTAGATGTTCCATAAATAGTCCACACTGCTGAATTTTAAGCTTAGAACCCTTCCCCATGGCAATTGCCAAATGGCAACTGTGTAACAAATGTCAAGATCTCTACCATGAGGGCTATATAGAGATAATTAGATCATTCAAGATGAAGCGCATTTCCTCTACATGAATATATACTTAAATGCCGGTTTGATAGCGGTGGGTCACCCTGTTAGACTGAGCTGAGCTCACACAATGAAAATGTTGTTGATGCTGCATCAATGCCAACCACGTTTTCAATAATGAGATCATTCTTACAATTGGACACTATCCTTGCTAAAATAAATCTGAATTGAATATATATGTCATTAGAGGAATGGGATTCATGTTTCTTTACATGGGCTCCACTATGGAGTTACTAGAATGGAGCCATGTTGAATGGACCCCATTCGCTGAAAGAAGCACAGGGGGTCAAGGCCGGAACCGTTTGCTCACTCCCTGCAACTTTTTACTTGTAATAGGTTCGTTTGTTTCTCTCTCTTTTTCCATCTCGAGTAGAAACCTCCAATCTTTGTCTTGCACTAACCATAATGGATTATCTTTTCCTTTCTTTCTTAGTTTTTCAGATTGTCCTACTCTTAAGAGGATTCTGCAAAAGAAAGGGTTCTAATTGAATCTGCAATGGTGTATGCATCCAATGGTTGATATGCTTTTTAAATATATCTCAAGATCCATGTTAAATCAACACATAAAATTTGACCTCCTAACTCAAAATAACATTTTGAAAAGGATTAACAGTTCAGATTATGAAGTGAAAATTGGTCAAACAAATCTGCATAAGATGAAAATTAACGATCTAGACTTTTTTTTGTAAATATCTCATAATTTATGATGATCCAACAACTAAAATTTGGTAATGGTGTACAACCATTTCACACGTGGGATGTTTACATATATAAATGGGATGAAACAAATGACCCCTAAAGTTCATTGGGAAAGCTTGGTTAGAAGTTATGCTAGATCCTTAAATTCACAGTATTCTGGGCATTTCTTTCTTTTTTGTTAATCCATTGCTGCTTGAAGTTGTTTGGTATTCTGCTCTTATACTGTACGGCTTCTATAAATAAAATAACAGTTACCATTCAGAAAAAAATTTGTTGTGGGTTTGTTTGTGGGGGGGGGGGGGGTGTGGTGTCCATTTCATCAGTCCATCAGCTCATTACTGCACAGAAAGAACTCGGTTGCTTTATTAAACCCAATTTTCAGCCCCAACTCTGTCTCAATTAAATTTTGTTACATCACCTAGCTTAAGGGATCCTTGTATTGTTAATAGTATCCCTATTATTATTATTATTTTAACTTTTCGTTTTGTAGACTTTGCATCTTCCCTCACTTAAAAGGCCCAATATCATAGTTGTCAAGTTCATTTTGGACCCCATTTTGATTTGGCTCCAAAGTGAAACATTTCGGCCAATTCTTCATTTCAGTTTTCTAATTTGGAATTCATTTTGGAAAACAAAAAAAAATAAATTACATATATATATATATGCATTTTAAATATAATTTTATTTTTTTATGTACAACTGCAGCAATAGTTGTAAAGAAAGTAGTCAACTAGTGGTGAGGGCCCCAGTGCTCAATTTCCTAACCAAAGTTTTCATTGGGCCATTTAAAAAATGAAAACAACTTAAATCTACAGAAATAGTACTAATTAAATTTTATTACTGTACTCAAATTAAATGGACCCACTTCAGATTGATATAAACATTTTTAAATGGTTTCAGAAAATATTTAACAACATCAAATGTTATTGTATTCAACTTGTGGTGGGCCTTGATCATTAGCAATTCTTTACTGGTCCTTCCTTTTTTTGTCAAGTGGACATCTTAAATCGTCAATTCAGCGGTGATAAAAAATTAGTGGGCCTCACTCCATAACTCATCATGACCCTCCATCATAAAGTTACCATCGCAATGCCTTCATAAAATAAAGAAATCGCGCCAAAGGGTTGGCTCTTCATCAGTACTCACGAGAAGAAGAAATGAAAAAGAAAGAAGAAGAAAGGGAAGAAGATAGAGAGATGGGGCATTAGGCTGCTACGGCGACATCTTTCGCCAGCAGAATCTAACTTGGGTAGCAGCGACGAGCTTCAGCGAGTGGGGAAATGCAGGGACATCGTTCAGCAAGGGTAGGGGTTCACGTTCTTGCTTCTACAGAGGAAGAATCTCAAACGATTGAAAGGAAACAGGGCAAACAAGGTGTGTATAATAGATTCATTCATCTTTCTTTAGATTCATCCAAATCTCCGATAGATTGAATTGATTTCATCCTTTTTTTTTTTTTACATTCACCCCCTCGATTTCTCTGAATCGATAGATTTAATTGCAGATTTTCACTTCCGCACACACGCATCACACCTACTCGTCGCCCCCATTAACCCAGGATTGACTTCCATCCAAGTGGGCCCCAACTTCATCAGTTCTACTACTACAGTGCCTTCTCGGATATGCAACTTTTAAAACTGCCATCACCCATCAAGTTTGTAATTGCAAATCACCCCTTATCCAACTTCATTAGTTCTCTTAATGCATTCTCTAAGATGCAACTTTACAATTGCCATGAATGGTCAAGTTCTCAATTGCAATCTTTACATCTGTTTACAATCAACCCAAGAAGATTTTCCATCACATCACACCCAAGCAGAAAAAGAACAGAGCTTCACCACTTTCTCCTATCTTGTGAATTCATGTGTCCGATACAAAGTGAAAAATCCTCAGCCAAAACAATGGTTAGAGAGAAAATCAGAAAGTGGGTTTTACGAAACGCTAATTCCATGTCATGTAACTTCAAAATCCTCTGAAAGAGGAATCCAAATTCTCGTAAAACTGTGCCCTGATAGATCCAACAGATGTCAAGGTGAATCTACTCCTTTTCAATGAAATCGTCAATTCAATGAAAATGGGGGAAAACGAAATCAATGGAAAACTAATCCAAATCTGGAATTGAAGAAAGAGAAGCAAGAAGAAGAGAGGAGAAATTGGGACATACAGATTGACAGAAGGGCCTTTGTTGCAGCACAATCTGACCATGACAGAGGCAACGAAGCCCACCACTATGAAGATTAGGGTCGTCAACAAGAAACCCATCGCGATTTGATCTCAAATGAATCCAATGAGGATCTAACTGAAGTTTGAGATTGTATATTTGCAAGAGAGAGAGAGAGAGAGAGAGAGAGAGAGAGAGAGAGAGAGAGAGGTCAGGATTTGGGGGATTGGAGTGGTAAATTTCACGAAGATGAAGGAAACCCTAGATCCAATGATCGAGAGAGTATGATAACAGAGTGAGAGAAGAAGATCCTGACCTTTGAAATATTCAAAATCAGCTGAAGCTTCTTCTTCTTGTTGTTGATTTCTGTTTGTCCTGCAATTGCAATGGCTTCTCTGTCTGTTGTTCTGTCTGTGGTTTTGGGATTTGAGGAAGAGAATTTGCTTCTAAAATTTTTCTATATTCCCTATTTTTAGCCGTATTGTCAATAAAAGTCCGATTAAGTAGTGTATGAGTTTGCATGTAAATGCAAAGTGGCATGATCTCGTTGGACAAATTACGAGGGGCAAAAACTGTCCTTTTGAAGTGGAGAGCTTTTGAGAATTTCTCATTTTTATATATTCTATCAAAATAACAAAGGCCGGGGCTCAAAGATATATCAAATTTAGAAATATTATTACAAATATATAATTAATAAGAGTGAAAGAGACCATGTTACAACTCATAATATGTTAGTTTAATAGAATAAGAATATTTAAAATAAATTGAACCAATAAAAATAAGTAATAAAGATAAAAGCCTAACCAATTATCATAAGGTTGTTCTGAGTCGGGGGCCAAAATAAAGATACATTAAATTAATATGATAGTTGAAACTGTCAAACAAGAATTCACTATTTTTATTTTTAAGAAATTTTAGAAGAAAATCAGATGAAATAGAGCTTAAATTTTTATGGTAAAAGAAATATGTTCTTTGAAAATTAATAATGATATTGTTATTAATAATAAATTAAAATAATAAGAAGCATTGCAATTGATAAAATGAAAAAAAATCAAGAAAAAAGCACAAATACTGCAGAATGTATTGCAGTTTCTTCAACACAATCATAAAAATAGATTTGGTGTAACAAAAAATCATGCATACAAGCATAGACTTCTTCGGTACAATCATAAATAGATTTGACTTTATCCTCGCCACCTTGGACAAGATATGTAAGTGATGATTTAAGTTAATGGAATTAACTTTACCTGTACTTTGGGTTTTTTTTAATTCATGTTTGAATGTTACAAAATTGATAAAATATAGTTAAAATATTTATTAAACAAAAAAATTAAATACAAACAAAGAGGGATCAATATCAAACCCAACAGCGAACAAAGAGAGAGAATTTGTTAGATGTATACATGGCTTTTACTTTATTTTGACTGTTTCTTCATTTTTTTTCCTTCATTTTTTCTGTGAGATTGATAGAAGACTGTAATGATATATACCTTTGCCCGTCGAAGCACTGAGATCGGTGTGGTAGATGAAATAAAAAATGCAAATGACCTTCATCTGTATTTGAGGAAAAACATTCTAGGGGGTTTTAAAGAGAGACTTTAGTAGTTTTTGGAATATTTTTGGGGATTAAGAGAGTGAAAATCCATAACATATGGTATTTAGGGGATTTTAAGAGCGAGATTTTCGCAGTTTCACAATATTTTTGTGGATTAAGGTAGAGAGTAAAGAATTCATAACATGTATTGGAGAGATTATAAGATAATAATAGTTGTTACTTTGGCAGGGTGATTAATAAGATAGGAGTTATGATAATAAATCTGATAAAGTCAAATCTATGCGAGGTTTGTGGAGGCATTGGATTTAGGGTTGCAAACAGGTCAGTTCTGGAATAGATCAACATTGGCCCCAGACTTGGACCCATTTTTAAATGACGGTTGCAATTTCAAAACCGGTTCTAACTCGGAACCTATTTTTTTAGTTCCTGACATAGTTCCAATAAGAGGGTTTGGATTCTATTTTAGAACCAGGTCTAACTATAGAATTGAGATTTAGCTCCAAAATTTGTTTTGACTTCTTTTAACTTTCTTTTTTGATTTTTAATAAATTAAGGATATTATTCAACTTATAACAACGCATCAAATGTACAATCTTTAAGATTAAATATGAAAATGTCAAAACAAAGTTGATTTTGATCTATGATTTGCAATTTTAAAGATTCTTGTGCTGGGCTCTACGTCTATAGGTCGGAATCTATGTGGACCCAAAATTGGGCCCATTTACTAATTAGAATCTAAATTGGGATTTGAACCTAGACCCATTTATGGATTGGAACCTAAAATAGGTTTCAACTTAGGTTTGAAACCTTTGGATAATTGGAGATTCAGGTACCTGTAAAGTTTAAGCATTTTGAAAACCCTGATGCTAGATGGTGTTTGTGAGAGTTATGAGGTGCCAGCTGAGGCTTTGGAGACGCCGCTTCCTCCACGGCCTTCCTCCATATTGCTTTAATATATATAATTCGGTACAAAAGAGAGGGCCATAGTTTGATTTTGAAATTAGCAACAATAAATTGCACTATTTATCATAAAGTTAGTGGTCCAAAGAAAAGAAAATGGTAAAAGAGAGAAAAAAAGGTGCTAAATGAAAGAAAAAAAAACCGTTGTACTACAAATTACAGCTTTCATCCTCTAACCCATCGCTTTATTTTTACTATTGATTTGATCCTTAATTTTACTTCACCCCTTCATAACGGGTAATTTAAGCTTGTAAGATAGGAGCCTAACTAGTGCATGCCACCGAGCCCCCTATATGTAAGGGTTATATAAGGGCAAGCTTGGGGGCAAGTCTTTAGTCAATTTTTTGAAGGCCAATGGCCTGTTTTGTTGTTAGAATTCATGACAAAAATTTGGTATATTGGGATTTTCTGGACATGATGAGACATTGTCTCCTAAAACTTAAAATGCACCATTTTTTTCACTAGAATTCTAAATTTTAGCAACCTAAGAAGGCCTGAAATAGCCTTTTGGAATTCATGAAACTCCATTCTCTATATTTATTTAGATGGAATTTCAAATGCTCTACCAAGATAAGGGATTTGTAATTCCATCCGAAGGGACAACTTTTAGAGAATTTAAAATTCCTTCCCACATGAATTCTTGAAAAGTTGTTCATTTAGATTTTCCATTAGTTGGCCACACTGTTGAATTTTGAGCTTGGAACCCTTCCCTATGGCAATTGCCAAATGGCAACTGTGTAACAAATGTTAATATCTCTATCATGATGCCTAACTATAGAATTGAGATTTAGCTCCAAAATTTGTTCTTACTTCTTTTAACTTTCTTATTTTTTATTTTTTATTTTAAATTGAGGATATTATTCAACTTATAACAATGCATCAAATCTACTATCTTTAATATTAAATATAAAAATGTCAAACCGAAGTTGATTTTGACCTATAATTTGCAATATTAAAGATTCTTGTGCAGGGTTCTACGTCTATAGGTCGGAATCTATTTGGGACCCGGAACTAGGCCCGTTTACTAATCAAAACCTAAATTGAGATTTGAACCCAGACCCATTTATGGATTGGAACCTAAAATAAGTTTCAACTTGGTTTTTTACGGGTTGGAACCTTTGGATAATTGGAGATTCAGGAATCTATAAAGTCTAAGCATTTTAAAAACCTTGATGCTAGATGGTGTTTGTGAGAGTTATGAGGTGCCATATGAAGCTTTGGAGACGTTGCTCCCTCCTTAGCCTTCCTCCCTATTGCTTTAATATATATAATTCAGTGCAAACAAGAGGGCTATAGTTTGATTTTGAAATTAGCAACAGTAAATTGCACTGGTTATCATAAAGTTGTGGTCTAGAGAAAGGAAAACGGTAAAAGAGAGAAAAAAAAGGAGCTAGATGACAGAAAAAGCCGTTGTACCACAAGTTATAGCTTTCATTTTTTTTAACCCATCACTTTATTTTTACTATTGATTTGACCCTTAATTTTACTTCACCACTTCATAACAGGTAAATAAAGCTTGTAAGGTAGGGGTCTAACTAGTGCATGCCACCACGCCCCCTATATGTAAGGGTAATATCAGGGCAAGCTGGGGCAAGTCTTTAGTCGGTTTTTTGAAGGCCAATGGCTTGTTTCTTTATTAGAATTCATAACAAAATTTTGGTATATTGGGATTTCTTAGATATGATGAGACATTGTTTCCTAAAACTTAAAATACACTTTTTTTTTTCACCAGAATTCTAAATTTTAGCCACCTAAAAAGGCCTGACATAGCTTTTTGGAATTCATGAAACTACATTCTCTATATGTATTTAGATGGAATTTCAAATGCTCCACCAAGATAAGGGATTTGTAATTCCATCCAAAGGGACAACTTTTAGAGAATTTAAAATTCCTTCCCACATGAATTCTTGAAAAGCTGTTCATTTAGATTTTCCATAAGTTGGCCACACTGTTGAATTTTGAGCTTGGAACCCTTCCCTATGGCAATTGCCAAATGGCAACTGTGTAACAAATGTCAAGATCTCTATCACGAGGCCTATATAGAGATAATTAGATCATTAAGCATGAATTGCATTTCCTCTACATGAATATACACTTAAATGTCAGTTTGATAGTGGTGGGTCACTCTGTGAGACTGTGCTGAGCACGTAATGAAAATGTTGTTAATGCCACATCAGTGCCCAACCACATTTTCAATCACGAGTTCAATCTTACAATAGGACACAATCTTTGCTAAAATGAATCTGCATTGAATATATATGTCATTAGAGGGATGGGATTCATGTTTCTTTACATGGGCTCCACTATGGAGTTACTAGAATGGAGCCGTGTTGAACGGACCCCATTCGCTGAAAGAAGCATAGGAGCACAAAAATGGTGCCGTTTGCTCGCTCTCTGCAACTTTTTACTTGTGAACAGGTTTGTTTGTTTCTCTCTCTTTTTCCATCTCGATTAGGAACCTCTAATCTTTTGCTTGCACTAACCATAGTGGATTATCTTTTCCTTTCTCTTTTAGTTTTGCAGTAACCAAAAAGAAAGGGTTTTAATTGAATCTGCTTTCTTTTTGTTGTTTCCACTCGCGCTTGTTATAAAAGTTTTGAGTTTTTAGTTGTTTATCTTGCGTTAGTTTTCATTTTTTTCGGTTTTACTCGTTTTGGAGTTTCCCCCACTCTTGTTAAAGATTTGTTTTTCAAGGATTTACATTGAATTCTTAAAAGATTTACATGATCTGATAATCTCTGAAAAAATCAATAATGGGTTGTTGAGGAATCCATAACTTTCAAGATTCCCAACATTTTCTCTTATTGCTTTTTAAAAATTAGTTTCGGTATTTCCTATTGATTTTTTTGGTAGTTCTAGTTTTCTTCAATTTTTTTTCTCAATGTTTATATTTTTTTAACTTCAGTTGATGGGATTAGAATTCTGACTTTATGACCTCCCCTTCCCCACTGTTCAATCAAATTTGTGGTTGTGCCAATTCATTGGGTGGCAGTGAGTGTGAGGTTGTTGGATTGATAATAGGGGTCCCACGTACTCGTGAAAAGGCGGGTGCTCACATATGGACTATGACACTCATGAGATGATTAGGAATATTTGATTAAGGAATTTTTGTCTAGATTTTCCCCATGTGATGAATTTTTTTGCTAGATTTTCCCAATACATATTGGTTAGGAATATTTGGTCTGTGAATTTTGGGCTATGGCCTCTTATTTAATGAGCTTCAGTGTGTAGCATATTCACAGGATCATTATCTGGTTTTGTTCAAAAGTTGTTCTCTTTCTAGCATTCTTTTATGAAGAAAAATGCTGCTAATCTATAGTAATATTTTCCTGTAATTTTAGCATTGTCTGTATTATTTTTGTCTATTTTGTGATGCTTGTATTGATCAGATGTAATTAAAATTTTGATTCTATTGTTTGTGTATATTTCTTTTTCTTTTGTCTTCTATAGGGAAACAAGATACATTATGATGAGCAGAATGCTATCAAGATGGAATCTGAACTACGGACACCAAACTTCATTTGTTATCCTACAGTTCAAAATATGTTACTTGAGTAATCTAATCGCCACTTTTTCTACTAGTTCGGGTGGGGTGCCTAAACTCGCAGAGCTTTCCAGAAAGCTTCAAAAGTCAGAAAGGAAGCCATTTGTGACAAATGTCAATGAACTCAAACGGAGAGAAAGATTAGAAAGAAAAATTAGGCAGGAGGTGCATGAGGTTGTTTTGCGGCCCCCTGAAAATGGTTTGTTGGTCAAGAGATTAGTCCCAGTTGCTCATGAGGTCTATGCTGCTAGAAATGTTCTCTTGAAGTGTGTTTCAAGGATTGTTAAGAGTATTTCTGTTCATTTCTGCAGGTAAAGTCATGGTGCATATCATTGATTTTATTGGGTGTCTGAGGAGTTCACTGTGACTTGATCTTGTTGTAGCAATATTCAGAATGGAGCACTTATTCACAAAAGGAAAGCTTCAGTGCTCTAATTTGAATCGCTATGAATTGCATTTGCTGTAATCAATCTGGAATATTCATTCAATCCCACCCATTCTTCTTAGGAGATCTTGCTTAAATCTCTCAGTTTGGATTACTCTAATAGTTTGATCGGTACTTGGCAGTGAGAAAATGGATGGAAAACAGTATTTTATCATAAATACTTCTCACAACAATCTGCTCAATCTTCTCCGTGGGGCCTACCTTGGTTTTCTTACAGTTTCTAAGAATCACTTTGATAAGATGGTGCCAACCATCCATCTTGGCATGGAAGACAAATGATTGTATGAAAAGATGTTGATAAGATGTAAACATTTGGATTTACGGGTTCTTCTGTCTGCTATATTGTTTCATGACTGACACTCGGTCTGATAGTGCCAATAATTGGCTTGACAGAATGCTTATTTGATGCAAGCCGATCCCAAGTCCGGCCCAGATCACAGGCCCGCAGGCCATCCGATTGATCCTTGACCTCAAGGATCCCTATCCTTAATTATCTACTTCCTATTTTATTTTTAGTAAGCTATGTTTGTTTAGAATTAGTCCTTCTATTTTAGAAACAATCACTGCTATATAAAGAGGAGTTATTCATTGTATTAGACATGCTGTTATCTATAATAATCCAGTTTTCTTCGGAGTATTTCTTGTCCTAGTTTTGATTGTGAGTTTTTTTGAGTCTTTGGATTCAAACAATCCTTCAGGAGATTGTTCTACATTCGATTTACGATCTGGGGCTGCGCCATTATTCTAGATTGATTAATAGAAATACCATGTATGCAAATATGGCATTTCTGTTGTGAATTATTCCATGTAGTCCTGATTTATTGCCCAAATTTACCTGTTTTATCAGCACCGTAACATGCTAATGTTTGGTTTCCTTACAGCTTGTGTGGAGAAGCACATATAGGACCTTTTCCACATAGGATTCGAACATGTAATGTTGCTGGGAGTCTGGCCAGCAAAGAACATAGCTGGGAAAAAGGAGGCACTGAACATGTTCTCCCTCTTGTGGAATCGTTTCATCTCTATGATAGATTGGGGAGAGCTGTGAGCCATGAAGAGTGTCTCCAAGTTGATCGGATCCCAGCGATTGTAGAATTGTGCATACAAGCGGGCGTGGATATCCCTGATTACCCTACAAGAAGACGAACATTCCCTGTGTACAATGTTGCTGGTAAGATCATAGATTTTGAGCGGAAGTTTCCACAAGATGATGCATCTGGAAAAGATATTCAGCCATTTGGGTTTTGGGAGAAGAGGGAGAATACATGGGATAGCAACTCTGAAGCCTTGCCCATTGATGATGTGCAAGGTCTGTCTCAAAGATATTTCCTTTTATCATTTATTTTGATGATTTGAGGCAAATAGAAAGTGTGGAGTTTTTTTAATTGATAAAATATGAATGCCATTCTTATTCTTTGTTCTGCTTTACAAATTGTGTGGGGCAATAAAAAAATTTTTTGATGGGCTATTTTATGATTAGAGATGTCCAAAGAGATCTTACAATAATCTATCCTACCTGCCTTATTCTGGAGTCTTTGAACTGTGGTGCGTCATGTGATAATATCTTTCCACCATAGGTCATTGTATTCAGAGCCTTCTTAGGATGGGAAAATGTGTTTTAGGGTCAATGGTGGAGTCTTATACAGTAGAAAGTCATTAAAGCAGACTCCACCAATGACTCATACCCATTTATTATTATTATTATTTTAAATTGGCATTGTGAAATAGGAGATTAATGCCCTTTTTTGTGATATGATGTATGAGCCACATGGATGTATTAGAAAACTGTTCCTTCTGACACATTTATGCATGTACTTGATGAGGAGTATGGTAATTGAAGGTTGAGCCTATGTTAATTGAAGGTTGAGCCAGTCATTTTTCTTTTTCTTTTTCAATGATTCTCTTGTTATGGCTACATTGGATACTTGAACTCATACAATCATGTCCCCAACCAACTAAGCTACAGCGAAGGGACTGTTCGTTCTGATATTTGAGGCCGTTTTGACAACCATTCCATGGAATCATATATTTTGGACCTAACTTGAGCTTGAACCACACCAATTCTTAATCCACTTGGTGCCTATATTGACAGAACTTTGGATCTGAGTTTTATGAGCTTGATTCAGTTATATTGGTAAGAGAATTCTGAATGTGGTTGCTCTTACTACCCATTCACACAATTAGTAGGCAGTGGAATCTGATCCATTTGGAACCCATCTTGTGCCAACAACTTAGATGCTTGCTCTTAGTGAAAGCTCTTTAAAATTTCATGAAAAACTTTCTGCAATGTGCAAATTTATGTGGCTTTACAGAGAGCAACAATAGAAAGGAAGTTTAGCATGTGCTGTATAAAGAAAAGAATAGGTTTCTTTTTGGATGTCTTACGATATGACACCTAGATATATGGGTAATGACATATATCTCCATAGTAGCTGGTCTCCATATTTGAATCTGTGAATCCCTATGTGGACCCCAAAAATATGTTATTACCTTTTGTGGGTGGGGAACTAGTAACTCTGTGTGGAAGAAGGGTCTTGTTGTGGACTTGGAGTGGGCCAGAAATGGTTCCTGAAAGATCATCCTATAAAACAGTGGAATAAATTTTACTTCATTCTTATGCATTCAGTCTGTAATCTGTTACAGAATTTAACAGTCACAGAAACTGTTTGATGGATAGAGACATTTTTACAGTTTGTGACTGTCAGGGAAACTACGTGACAGTTTTAGAAAGTGTTGGACAGTTTTTGAAACTGTGTGTAAGATCTGGTCAGTCTGCTATGTTACACAGTCTCATGAGAACACAGCCTGCATTTCCATGAAATACCATAAAACAGTATAATGAACTTACTGCATTTCTTAGAAATTAGAATTCATTCTGCTATGTTACATAGAATTATGGATGAAACTGCTCCACCAACAGTTTACAGATATAGACAGTTTTACAGCTTGTGACTGTTGGGGAAACTGTTTGGGATCTGGTCCAATATCCTAACCCTTGATTTTTAATGCCCTTTAGTGCATTTTTTTTGATTTAACCAAATATTTAGCTAAGATTTGGTTTTCAATTTCAAGTGAGTCCAAATTAATGTGCTCGTGCAGGTGGGCACCTTATAAGTTCGTGTCTTGTTCATCAATTTGAAATATATATATTTTTACCGCATTGTTGTTCAAAATCCTATGATCCATATCTAATCCTAAGTAAAAAGATTCATATATATGTGCAATGAATTGCAGTTGTGACTCTTAGGATTCACGTGTGAATCTTATGGTTTGATACTTCTTTTCATTGAATCTTACAATTCTAGTGATCCTTCTGGCAAGAATAGTAACAGCTGTAAGTAACAATAATCTGTTGGCAAAGTTAAGTTATCAGTTGCTCAATGGGTGAAGACAAATCCTTTATTCAAAGACTACACTCTTATTAACTGGAAAGAAATAGCCCTTTGGTGAGCAGATTCTAGGTCTAGTTTTAAGTTTTTTGTTGTTTGTTGGTTGTGCATGTTTGGGTTGGCTCCTACTCTTGGGCATGTACTGTTTTCTGTCAGCTAGTATAAATCTTTTGTACTGGCTATTTTAAATGAAAGTTAACATTCGAAAGAAAAGGAGAATAGTCACAACTGAATGGTTAATATTTGTATATATTTTTTTCTTTTGCTCTCTTTCTTTTTATGGTGTTCCTATTTTGAAGAGGTTATCTAGTGATTGACAAAACGTCTTTAGAGGTTGTCTTCATTTTGGAGAGGTTTTAGAGGTAAATAAGGAATAGGCCTATGAGTAGAGTATTCAACTGTACAAATGGCTTCATCCTACAATCTTTTATTTATTTGTTTGGTTTATTTTTTTTTCCTTTTTTCTTCATGAACGCTCTTTTAACTTAAGATGCTTCCTAACTGTGTATGGAAAATGAATTGGATTTTATTTTTATCTTTTTGTTTAAAAAAGAACATGACACTGGCTGCAATTTTTTTTCTATATATATATATCAATGATTTTCTTCATATGATTGTATTATAATGCTATTTGCCATTGTATTGATGCTACTATGTTTGAAATGGATGGATTATGGAAAAGCTTGTTTTTTTGGTCTATTTTCTTACAAATATATTTTTTTAATGTTTTCATGCTTTACAAGAAAAATAAGAAAATCCTATGATTTTCGATATGATTCACGATATGATTCAATCCATCCCCTTGAACGATTTGTGATATAATTCTGATTTTCAAAACAGTGTTTAATTGGTTCTTCAAATTGAAATATGCTTTTTTTTCACTGTTTGATGCATTGTTTAGGGCTTTTTTTGTGTATTACTGTAATGGATGTTTTGTATAATGTATTTTCTTTTGTTTGTATTTTTCACATTAACAAACTTGGGTTACATACAAAAGAAATCTATAGATGTATCCAGGGATATATCTTTAGCAATATATATATATATATATACGGGTATATATATGCTCTTCGACAGGCTGATTATTTTTTGGGTTTTTGTGGTTGTGGTAGAAAGGGCTTAATCAGGTATTATAGTGTTTTGATATGTTTCGCTAAGTATTTTAAGTTATGATGGGTTCCATATGTCAAACAATATTTATAATTTATAATGCCCAGATCCGGCATGGATACGATAGGGACATGTCATGGATATGGAAGGGACACCAATTTTACAAATAAAAAGTGAAGTCATGGATATGATACGACATGATACGCTACCCATTGTGAAGTATCCGTGCATTATAGTTTAATGAAGATGTGTACTTTGGATTGGTATTGGGCTATTCCACTGCTGCTGTTGCAAACATGGGTTCTGGTGACTTGGTGGGAAAGCATATCTTTCCTGTGGCAGCACGTTTTATTTGTGGAGTGCAGAACAATCGGAGTAAGGTGTGTTAACTGTTAAAGTGCGCTACAGATAATTGAGGCTATTCAACTGCTGCTGTTGCAAACATGGGTTTTGGTCAGTTGGTAGGAAAGCATATCTTTCTTGCAGCAGCACATTTTATTTTTGGAGTGAAGAACAGTTGGAGTAAGGTGCGTAACTGTTAAAGAATGCTATAGATAATTTGGGGGCACAAGGGCATTATGAACCTTCAGGGCACAGTCATACAAAATGTTTTAGGTATTCCATGGCGACTTCAAAAAAAAAAAAAATGCTGATCATAGTATGAATTTTTGTAAGCCAGCCCAACACCTTTTTTTTTTTTTTTTTGGTGGGTATCCCATGTCAACTTAAAAAAAAAGTGCATGATGAGAATTGTGTGGCCTCGTAGAAATGGTCGATGAGCTGATTTTACCTGTCATGCACAGTTTAAATGGGGTAGAAAGAGGAGCATTGGGGCCTGCAGATATTGCAAGGGTCCTTGGGATTATGGTGTAGCAGTTCTGTAAGTCCTCTCTGATGCAGCTGGTGTGAATGTTGCTTATGGGATGGAGTTCTTTGGTGATGCATTCAAGATTTTTGAATTGTTTTTAAGGAATGCTCATCATTTAAGGGGATTCCTACATTTCCGTTGGTGAGGCCAAGGATCCAAGTTCTGCCTCTTGGAAATTGGCATTTATTGCTAGGGAGTCTAAATTCATGTGTGGTGTTATGGATGTCTCTTCTTGTCATGTCATAGATAGGTCTGACATATTTGTGCATTCTTTTGCAACTGTAATGATTTGTTGGGGGGGGGGGGGGGGGGGGGGGGGGGTGTTGTGGTGGTGTGGAAGTGGTAAGGAGTTCATGGTTTTTCTTCTCTTTGTATCATCTTTGGTTAACAGTATACCTCTCCTGTACTACTTTGCTGTATTTTTCTTATCTCTTAATAAAGTCTATTAAGATGGTTAAAAGAATGGAGATTATAGACATGTCCTTCCTTGCTTCACAATCCATCATGATGATAGGGAGGCACTAGATAATTTGATTAGGATAAAATTAAAAAAAGGTTATGACCCATTACTAAGAAAAGTTACAAGCGTTGGCCTTGATATATTTATCAATTTAGATGGTCAAAGTTAAAGTAATGAAAGGTGAAAATTGTATTAGATTTTTTTTTTTTGGGGTTTAGTGAAAGTGTATAAAATTTAATGAGGAATAAAGTGCACTGGATGAATTTCTCTTGGTATTTCCCTGCATATACCCTATTCATTTTCCATTATATAATTTCTGTTGTGATGCCCTCCCTCTTTCTCCATAATTCTTAGCGAATATTCATCTCTTGTCAGTCTATTCTGGTAAGAGTTGCTAACCATTGCAACCAAAATACCTACGCGTTAGAGTCGCGGCAAGCAATTTACTTAACACCCCCCCTCGGGTGGGATGCCGCCAAAACTTGAAGCATGTGCCCACCATTAGAGCAGTATGGGGCCTTCTGCCCTGTGCACTTGCACCCGCAACATAGTACCAAGGACGCGGTAATGTGGATTCAAACTTGGGACCTATGGTGGCTCTGATACCATGTCAAGAGTTACTAACCATTGCAACCAAAATGCCTAGGCATTAGAGTTGTGGCAAACAATTTACTTAACATATTCCTCCTCTATGGTATTATTATACCTTAGTCTTGTTCTGTATTTCCCTTATCTTTTTTCCTTTCCTAAGATCACATCCAACCTCATAATGAATACAGTTCCTGCATAATATATGTTTGGTACAATAGCGGATTGCCTGTCATTTATTTGTTGCTGCCATTTTTTACCTGGATACCACCTATTATGTAGTAATTGATCAGAAATTAGGTGTGTATTACAAAGCCATCATTCAAAAAAAAAAAAAAAAAATAAAAATAAAAATAAAAATAAAAATAAGTAAATAAAATAAAGAAAAGAAAAGAAATGAAAAGAAAAACAAAAGCAAAAAAAGGATCATATAACTATCCTACTGGCTGCATTTGATAGCATATTACCCATAGTTAATTGTTTGATGCCAGTGTTTTTTCATCTCAAAATTTGATGTTCTATATGAGGATTCAAGTTACTGGATTTGCCGTAATGATAGATTATCCATGTGCTGATTTTGTCTGCACCCTAAACATGGTGAAATGGATAAAACTATCCAACCCAAAAATTTCAAACTGCCTGATATGTTTGCTTGTTCAGAATTCAAATCTACTGGTTTTATGTACTGATCTTCATATGATTTGATGAGATTTGTCTTGTCCACTTTGTTTCCTTATGATTCTGTTCTTTCTAAGGAAATCTTATGTTTTTCTAACATATGCTGCATGCTTTCAGGTTTGGCTGTACGAGGCATGGAAGCATGGAATAAAACGCGATCTGGTGCAATAAAACTCATGCAAAAATATGCAGTCCAGACATGTGGGTACTGCCCTGAAGTTCAGGTAGGGTCCAAGGGGCACAGGGCAAGGCTCTGCCAGGCATACAAACACCAGTTGAGGGATGGGCAACATGCATGGCAGGAGGCAACAGTTGATGATCTGCTGCCTCCAGTATATGTATGGCATGTGCAGTATCCAAGTGCCACACTTGTTGATAGGTTGAAGAGGTACTGTGGAAAACTGCCTGCGGCTGTGGAGCTGTTTGTACAGGCTGGTGCTCATGTGCCAGAGGAATACATGAGTCTGATGAAGGAAGATATTGCGGTGCCAGATTTGGATGAAGAGAAGTGGGTTGTGTGAAGCTGGATACCCAGGCTTCAAAATCAGGCAGTAGGTGCCCCCTTGATTGATGAAAAATGTTGATCGTAAACAGGAAATTTAGAATTCTGTAACATGATATTTTGCTGTCATTGGTGGAACCTGATTTTTGTTTTGTTAATTTAGAGCAGTGAATTGCAGGAAGAAGGAAAAGGTCCAAGAGCAAGCTCTTTTGTCATAAATTTGTGGGCAGTGGCAAGGTCACAGGACCTGAAAAGTGAAAACTCCTAGTTGGGATGCTAAGCATTATTTGGGATTAGATTAGTGTTCATGTGATTGAAGTTGCTCTTTCTCTTATGGTATGGGCTTTTTCCATCTTCCCCAAATTGCAGATATCTATTACTGAAACAGACCAAACAAAGGAGAGACATGGCCACAGTCAAAACTCACCATCTTACCATGAGCCTTGCAAAGAGACCACATCAACACACCAAGTGAAGAAATACAAATGGATAACAAGAAAAAAAGAAGGGAAAAAAACTGAAGATATACATATCTATAGTGCATGATAACCAACTGAAGCGCTGAACGTGAGTCGTCTTTCTTACAGTTAATTGCAATGACAAGGTAGAGCCAGGAGATGGTGAAATGTTCTGAAACTAGTACCAGCTTGCTTACTAAAATTCTAGTTGTATTATTGGTAATTATAGTGGGATGTCTAGTGTCATGCTATAATACCTTGGTATGGTGGGGACATGGAGTTCATACATAAAAGGTGAAGTACCATATATGATACGACACAAAATGTTGCTTACAGCATCCTGAGCACCATCCTGTGCTGAAAAAATAAAAAATAAAAAATCTGAGGGCATTATCATCAATCATCATTCAACTGGCATTATCATTTATCAATAATGTCTTGCTTCGGGGCAATTAGTTCAGTGGAAAAGCATGGAATATTACTAGAAGAGAGTTTGTGAAGGACATTTATGTAATTCAAGTATGTGTTGCAGATTGGTATTTTGATGTAAGATCAACTGCATTTTGTTGCAAAAGGGATGTTGGCAGTGTGTGGAGAATTTGGAATTTCATGCTGGTTGGACATCTAGTACAAAAGCAAGTGAATGAGCTAGTCATAAACAGGCATCCATGTGTGAGAATCCTTGTAAGTTGTAATTTTAGAATGCTGAAGGTTTGTTGTGGGAGCTTCTGCTGCAGGAAAGGTCTTTTGAGCAAGGGCACTAGAGGTTGGAGCGCCCTTGCCCAAATCTCACCTGCATGTAAATTTATTAGAACAGGGTTGGTTTTGAATGGTTGTAGACATTCTACAACCTTAAACACAGGCCCCAAAGCCCACTGGATTTGATTTCAGCTTAAAATGAATTCAAGCCTGGAGTGAGTTGGCTATGAGAATGGAGCAAGAAGCAATAAATTCTTAGCTGATATGGCATGCATGGAAGCATGTGTGGAAGTTTGGTTATGATTTGGAACTCTGTAAACCAAGCGCAGATTGATTGTTACCTGTAATCAGTGCTCATGCATTTCAAATGAGCTACCTGTAAGTGCTAGTTGTTTTGTTCTTTTACAGCTGTTCCTTTTTTAAATGACGAAAATTTAACTTTCATTCTTTGTCACAAATGTCATTGATATATAGCATGATAATATTCCCATTACTTAAGGAAAGATATTTTCGTGACAACTTTGGTGATCATGATATTGCAAACCTATTTTAAACCAAGGGGTTGTTTGGATGTGAAGAAAAATAAGTGGAGAAAACTGCCTAGAGTTCAAATTTAATCAATGGACTTCATTTTTTTTCTCCACCTTTCCTCGTTGAAACGGTCCATAAAACTAAACGTTTGTCCAGTCATGAATCAAAATATTGTGATTGCACCTTTTTTGTGATTGAGTACATATGTGCCCAGAATGTGGTTGTCCCCGAACTGAGTCATCCTGTTCCAACCAAGTCAGGTCACCCAAAATTAAAGATTAATGAGTTAAAATCCTTTTTATACTTGCATTGAGCTTCAACCTATCTGAAGAAAACATGTTTGCATAGGTGTTTTTCTTCTTCCTGCTATTGGTATTCATGATCACACATGGAACCGTGAGGTTTTCAATGAAATCAAGTCCTACATCCTAGGCTGTGTCCGCCTGTATGGATTTTTGTGAAAACATACCTTATTTTCAGGAAATGAAAAAAAAAACTAAGGATATTTTGATTGTTTACCTTACTTTTAGTACATTTCCTGACCCCCCCTTGCCTCGTTTTGTTTGATGACTATTTCCTCATACTTTTTGAAAGGGAGAAGTATTGAGAAATGGAGAGAAATCTACCTCCTGTATTATATGGACATAGGGTGCATTTTCAATTATAATATATATTGGCAAATGTTAGTACGGTTGACCACTTGATTCTATATTTCTCTTCCTGAGAGAAGTTGCTACATAAAAATAGGCTCAGACAAGGAGGGGGCAAGGGGAAGGCAGAACATGTATAATAAGAAAGTAAAACCATCCAAATGCATTTAATTTTTTGGATTTTCTGATAAATGTTCATTTCTCTGGAAATATAGGTAGCCAAATGCAGTCTATGAGGTAGTAATAATTCAATAGGATGTCACTTAAATTCATCAACTGCGAATGTATGAGCTCGAGTCAAGAGTAAAGGCAATAGTCTAAGCATAAAAGTATGCAAATGGGTTGGTTCTAGGAAGGAATCATAGGATATCTAGATCTTTTTTTTTTTTTGTAGGATGGATTTGTCTCCAGATCTGAATTCAGTATGGATCCTGTGTGTCGGATATGGATCCAAAGATCCAACATCAACTAAAAGACCACTGATTTGGTTCCAGATCCGACACCGGAACTTGGTCTCATGTTAGTATACTTGGATCAATGAACCCAGAGATGTGGATATGATTCATCATTGATAGATTTTCAAATGTCAGTATGTTCCAAGCTCTATACACTCTTAAATTATATATATATATATATACATATATATATATATTTCACTATGCCACAATATTCGTTCCATATCTGTATTCCAGCACATGGATCCTGAATAACCTGCTCCAGATCCACATTTCCCTTGTGTCCAAAATCAGCTTCCACAACTACTTTTTCCTGGATTGGAAACTTTGGATAATTAGATAGTCATTGACATTACTAAGTGGCACTCTGTGTTTGTCATGTCATGTATGATGTCGCTGCCAGAAGTTCAGTTATGAACTGGAAACAACTTGGAATATTGTGAACCTGGTTTTAGGGCCTCATAGGGTTCATGCCAGTCTCTGGGTGTGGGGGTTGATTGAAATATCTTTTCACATGTTAGGGTTGGCACCTACGTTAACAATCTGATGATCCTTACCATCTATTTTAGGGCTTCCGCTCCTCACCCCATTCTTTGTCATCAACTGAGGGTGAGCCTCACAACCAGGTTTGTACCTAGAGAAGGCTGTGGGCTGGCTCTTACCATAATCTTTCTTGTCCTTCCCTACCTAGTTATTTGATCGTGGGCCTCAAACTGACGTTGGGTCATTTGTAGTAGAAAATTTCTTGTTCATGGCTATGAACCAAAATTCAGCTACATTTTGAGGATTATGTTAATCTGAGCTCACTATTTTTCTAGCCAACAAAAAATCCAACTTTTTTTTACTATTCTTTTATCAATGAGTACAAGAAAAAGAGGTAAACCAGACAGAATAATATATATGCATGAGAACAAGAAAAGAGATGTAAACCAGGTAGAATAATACATATGCATGCACTCCATAAGAAAGGGCATGGCTGTGATGTGAAATCAACAAAGGCAGTGCTGCCAGCATGATGGAGGTTTTGTTCTAGTGGGTTGGGTTCTGTAAAGACTGAGTAATGTTCCCCAAGTGTCATGGTATCATTTGTATTGGAATCATCGTTCAAAATAGCTACATAGTGGCCCATTATCGGCCATAGCAGCGTATTTTGAAAATAGCGGTACTAAGGTGTAAAACTTAGTAGTGCCAAGCAATTTTAGTATAAAATACTATTTTTCCTATTCCTACTCCATAGTATTCTTTCCTAAACTTGTCTCTATCTTTATATAGTTCCAAATCACTGAAAAAACAAAAAAAAGAAAAAAACAAAAGATTGGCTGCTACACAAGATTCATATTTTTTTACCTCTTAAAAAATGCACTGTACTACACTGCAACGAATTGCCTGCTATGTTGCATTTTGGCCATTGGCCACTATGCTCGCCCACATTATTTTGATCCTTGATTGTAATTAGTGATTTACTATTCCAAATTTTTTTATCATTAAGAAATTCTCTGATAACTTGACCATTCAATAATCTTGTTCTCTTTATCTTTTTTATCTCATGATCCTTGTCTTTGGATAACTCTAGTATGTTTTGCATCTTAGAAAGTTGCCTGCAGTTATATCCTTCATGGGCCTCATCAACTAAAACATGGAGATTGTGATCCTTATCGTCTCTGTATTAATTGTGTGAAGAGTCAGTAACTTTTTCCTGCATGTCTTCATTATTTGGAAATCATCTGTTAGCATTTTTTCAAACATCTACTATAGATTTGAATCTTTAGTTTTGTTGGGCTCGGATTCTAGAAAGGGGGATACTCCAGCAATAAAGTTTGACAGCAAAAATCAATCCAATATGAATATTTCGTTTTAAGTTTCTTGCCGAAGGAAAAAGTTCATGGGGATCTGTGCATGGAATAAGTCCACAAACCAGGGCTGTTCTCTTCAAAGATACAGATGCATCAGCCACAACCTGTCCCAACCCATTAATATCATCATCATTACCGTCATCAAAGCCTTGTTCCAACTATATTGGGGTCAGCTACATGAATTTTGTTTCTCCATTTTAATCTATTTTGAGCCAAATCCTCAAACAAGTTAAACTTCTTTAGATCTAATTTTACTACCTCCATCCACATCTTCTTCGGCCTATCCTTCCTCTTGGTGGGCCATCAACCTTCATAGCCAAACTTTTTCTTATAGGCGCCATTGGCAGCCTACGTTTGATATATCCAAACCATCTCAAATGGGTTAATCTAATCTTATCCCCTATTGATTCTATCTACAAATGCTCTCAAAAGCATTCATTTCTAATTTTATTTTTCCTAGTTTTACCACACATCCACCTCAACATTCTCATCATCCATCAACCTGTTCCAATCAATATATTACCAAATTTAACAATGGAAGATGAACAAGACTGAAGTTGTGTCCAGGATTCTAGGGTCCATGGTGAACCACTTTTGGAATTACCATGAAAGGCATTATAACTGTTAGAGAAACATGGAGTTATTTAGAAAAAGTTTATCAGCAATACAGTCATGCATGAAGATGTCAATTTGAGTATATTCTTCCTCTACCATCAGGGCGATAAATCAATTTGTAAGTACCTTTTTTTTTGCATGGCAGACTGAACATGAGATAATTACAATGGGAGACATTGCAAATGGCCACTGCATTAAAAAAATGAAAGAAATTAGTGCAGTTTTCTGATAAAACTTCGCCCTAGTTTTTAAAGAGCCTTCATGCCAATATTAATTATCCTTCAAGCCAATATTCCTAGTGCAGAAAATTTATTGAATCTCGATGGGATTATTAGTGACTTAATGCCAATTTGGTACTTTTCTGTTTTGTCACTAAGTGAGATAAGGAAGTAGTTATTTTCATCCTTTTGTGGGTGTTTCTCTCTATTAATGTTGCTCTAAGTGAGATAATTTTCTACAATCTGGTGCTCTCGGCATTTACCATACCCAAACAGGCCGGAACTATTTCCTTCATTTCATGGATGTCCTTGACTGTACTTGCCCTTTGCCTTCCTTCAATCTCCATTTCTCATGTCTCAAAAGTGGGGCATGTCTTGAATGAAGATTATCGATATCACTGTGATTGAAGAAAGATCGAAGTTCAAGTTTGTATGATATTATGCCTGGACTGTGAAGGAGGTTGCTTTGATTGGGTTAGGGCTAACAATGGTGTCCGGTTTATGATGGTCCATGGGTGGAAGGAGTTGGGCAATGCGTTTGATAGAGTTGCAATGGGTTCTACAAGGAATTATAGATGTCGATACAAACATGATGATATATGGTAATGGTAGAGTTTATTGAGAATGAAGTTCATATATGGATGTGTATTGTTGTAAAAAGAGATGTTTCTTTATTTGAATGAATGGTTAAGTTAATGACATGATCTATAGAGGATAGATTGCTTTCTCTCTTTCTTTCTTTCCTTTTTCTCCCCTCTTTCCATTTTTATAAAGATGTTTGGAAAGCTATAGTTCTTATATTTTCAATGAATTTGGAAGCACGCGCTTTGTTTGATGGGTAATAAGGGAATTTGAATCATAGCTTTATTCAAGATTTGAAGCATCAACATTTAACAGCAGTTTATTTTATCATTGTGATGTTGCATCATCTCTTTGGGAGCACTTCGTCGAAGAAATTGGCATGGCTTGGTGTTTTCAAGGTTCACTTGTGGGGGTGATTGAGACATGGAGGGGACTCCCCTCCATTTGGTGTGGGTTGATTTAGTGGAGGATTCCCTTCTCAATTTTGTAGTCTATCTGGAAAGAGAAAAATGAAAGAATTTTTGGAGGAAAGGAATCATCTTGGGAGGTCTTGTAACAACTATTTCATTGAGGATCACTACATAGGCTTCTACAAGAATGAAATATATAGATCTGAAGATGGATAATTTTCTAAACAATCGGGGAGCTTGCATGAGGATGAGAGTCTCAAAGAAGATTAGAAAGTTGCTTGGTGTCCTTAAGTTTAATCTGGATAGATCAGCACATGGAAAACCTGGGGTGGCTGGCATCAGTCGTATATTGAGAAATCTCAAAGGGAAAGTGCTATTTGAGTTTTGAAAACATGCTGGGATTAAAGATTCTAATGAAGTAGAAGTTTTGGCCATTTTGAAAGCTCTCTTCGTATCGTTGATATCTCTTACCAACACGGTTTAATTGTGAAGACTGGAGAGTGATTAATTTAATTCCATTTCTTGGGTGAAATCCTCTAGGGTCCCTGGAAGATTCAGTTCTAATTTAATGAGATTAAACTGGCATCTATGTTTTGGGTTCATTTGAGCATGTTAGGGGGTTTGCGGTTTGCCAGTGGAATGGCGGACTCTCTAGTTAATCAAGGGGTTGATTTTTCATGTAAATTAAGTGCTACTATAGTAGTTTTGGTTGGTGTCTGGCATATATCTTTGATACTGGTGCACTCATTTATTTTCTCCTATATTAACAGTTGGTTGTAATATCTTTTAACATTACTATAAGTTAGAGTCACCTATATATATGTATATATATATAAAGTTTAAAAGCAATCCCCCCCCCCCCCCCCCCCCCCCCCCCCCCTCGTTTTTTTTTTCTGAAGGATGTTTTCTTTGATGGTTACAGCCTGCTAGCTGTAGTGGGGTTGTGATGGTGCTGATTATGTTCAGGGCTAGGGCAGCCTTCCCGTGGATAAGCTGCCAAGATGGTTGGTAGAGGATGACCTGGGTGCAGCCTCATGACTTCTATGCCAAGTTAGTGTGCTTGCTGCTCTTTCCACCCCAACTTGTGTGAGTCATCATTGACTCCCTGGAGTTGCCAGTTGCTATGTTTAATCTCATTCTTTATATCTTGAATATTGACTATTTTGTTCTAAATTAACGAACTTTTTTCCCATAGCTGAAAATGTTTAGAGCTTTTTAGTAGGGCTCCTTGCTCTTCTTGTTGGTTGCATTTCTTAAATGCCATGATTGAGAACCTAATCTCACCCACAAGTGATCTCTATACTTTTTTTTTGGGTGGCTTTCTTGGGCTAGTTGCCAAGGGGACTACCTAGACACACTCCCAGGAATCTATCCATGGGCATGTGGTAAAAGCGGGAGTCCTGTCCACAGACATGCTTCTATTTTCAAATGATCTCTATTGGTTGCAAACTTCAAGTTGCTATATATAGAACAAGTGATACATACATTTTATTTTTCATCTATATATGTTTGGTTCTAAGAAGCGCGGACACTTCTAAGAAAGTGACGTATCCGTGTTGGACATGTGTCGGACACTCTTTGGACACTCTCGGACACGTGTCGGATACTATTTAGCAGTGTCCATAATTAAGAACTAAAAATCTTAATTGTGGACACTTGTTCGACACTCTTTTTGTAACGTGTCCCACAATTCCTAACCCGTGTCTATGACTAAAAAATAAATGTGGCTGATATCTCTTGGACACTTTGTTAACATGTGGTTATTAAAACTTGTAAACTTGACATATAACAATTTTGTATTATGGAAAAATGTATGATTGTAAATATTAATTATATCATAAGCAAAAGACAAATAAATATTTCACTAAAGAATAGGCCTCAAGATTGGCTTCTTTTTGCTTTTTGGTTTTTTTTTAGGGACGGGAAAGAGAGGATTTGCCCCTTTTTTTATATGGATTTTATGGAACTATGGATATTTCATATTTAATGATTATGAATTATGTTTTAGTGTTGTATTGATATTTGATAATTTGAAATGCTTATTAGTTGGTACTCGAATTTTTATTTTTTGATTGCTAAATTGATTAAAAAAATTAAAATGATATTATTTTTTTGGTAGATGATTATATATATAAATTAATATATATTAATAACGTATCCCCCAACGTGTCCGTGTCCTACTTTTATGAGAAATGCTGTGTCGGCGTGTTCGTGTCGTGTCGTATCTGTGTCCCGTGTCCGTGTCCGTGCTTCTTAGGTTTGGTTAAAAAGGGTGGGTGAGTTTTGAATTGAGCGTATGTTGAAGTCTTAACAACTGCCAAACAGTAAACTGCAAAATAACACAATATTGCAATATTTCATTAGTTTATTGTATGCCAATATAATAATGATAGTAATTGAATATGAAGATATTATATCCGCATGTATCCAATTGGACACTAAACTATATTATCACTATATTTATACCTAGCTTTATCATCTAAGGCTTAATGACATGTATACAACTAAAAGAGTAAAGTATCCTGAAGATCACTTAACAAAGATTTTTGAAAAAGAAACACTAAGAATGAAAAGTCTTATTTATTCCTAAATTCCAAAGCATTTTCTTTATAGTTCAAGCAAAAGGAAGCGTAAAACTGAATTGTTACATAACAGTTTCAGCCTTTTTCTGTCACAGGTTTAGAAGTCTTGTAATTTCATGGTCTTGTGTGAACAACAAAGTAGAGTTCATTGATGCACATGACCTTCAATTCTCTCTTGATTGACATCATCTAAATTGACAGTGCATTGAAAATAACATCAGCATTCTATACTTAACATAGCAGTAGATCAAACAGTGTGCTATTTGATCTTTTGTTTGGATTGATCACACACTATGGAACTCACATATTTGAGGATGCTGGCCTGTTTGAGGATGTTTCCAAGTATAACAGGGTTCATGCATTTGGATAACTCTAGGTATGACTCTTTTTTCGGTCTTTGCCATAACTAATTGCCAGTAGATAGAGGTATAATTCATTAGATTTACAGATAAATTATTTGCAGTGCGAATGAGTTCCAAGGATCCTAACAGGGCCTCTGAATCAAATGTAGGAAATGCCCATAAATTACAATCCATTAAGCAAAATAAGAGAGTAACCCATTAAGCAAAATAAGAGAGTACCTCGTGTAAGAAGGGAGGTTCTGCATTTTACCGTGATCTGGACCCAGCTATTGTTATCATTATTTTTATTTTTTTTGAGTTGTCCAACTAAAGTCGGAAATGGCGAGTGTTCAGAGGTCGACGATGACCAGTGTTCAATTTATGAGGCACCTCAGTTACTTCCCATTCGTCTGGCAGAGACAGTGGAGTGTAACGTTCAATGTAGCATTCGATGTGAGGGGAGTGATGGTGGGACTTGAGTTGTGCCAGGCCATCAGGCAGAGACCTCAGCTGTGAGCAGTACCGAATGTGAAGTGTGTGGAGCGACTCAAGTTGTCCCAACCAATGAGGTAGAGACTCAAGTTCTTTACAGCGAATGATGTGGAGAGCACAGAGCGACTTGAGTTCTTTCAACCCATCTGTGAGCGACTTAAGTTGAGGACAGTAGATGATGTAGAGAGTTTCTAGTGACTTAAGTTGTCCCAAATTATCAGGCAGAGACTTCAGTTGAGTGCATTGGTTGATGTGGAGAGTCTGGAGTGACACAATTTTTCCTAGCCCAGCTGGTACAGTAGTCAATTGATGGCAGTCCCAGATGCAGAGTGTGTGGAGCGACTCCAGCTGTTCCCAGACATTTTGGTGTACTGATGACAGATCTGCTGTATCTATGATCTTTAGTACTTTCAGGTTTGGAAGGGGTGGTAGCTCTACTAACTGGCCCCTGAGAACAAGCTCTTCCAAATGTGGGGTTGGATGGCATGGTGATGGCCTCCAAATCACTTCATCACAGTATGCAATTGTTAGTTTCTTAAGTGTGTTTGGGAGATGACCCGGCACTGACTTCAACTTGGGGCAACGCTCAATTGATAATTCAAGGAGGCGAGGCATGATATTATCTCCATGGTTTGCACTGAAGTCCCAAGCCTCCCAATTTGACAGGGAATAGAAAAGAAGTTTTTCAATCTTTGGGAATGCAACTTCCTTTACAGTACAACTGCTATTACCTCCACTTTAAAGCTCGGGGCCCACTTTTTCGATTGTCTGATTAACAATGATTTCTAGGAGTTTAAGGGATTGTAGTTTCCCGAGCGGTGGCAATGACTTCAACTTGGGACAGTGCTCAATTGTTAATTGAAGGAGACGAGGCATAACAGTGTCTCCAGCTTCTAGCTGCAACTCCCATTCCTCCAACTTTGAGAAAGAAGAGAGAGTCAGTTTTTCCAACTTTGGAAAAGCTTCAACTCCATTCCCAATAAATTCGCAGCCCACCCGTTCCACTTCATCGTTTCCCTCTATATTCAGATATTTCAAAGAAGGAAGCATCCCCAGAGTTGGCAGTTGTTTTAACTTTCTGCAATCGAACAGGTCAACGTCAACCAGTCTTGTGAAGAATGATGATCCCTCTGTCCAACTTGGAAACATGGAGCCCAGGTAATTTGAAATTATCAGCTGTTTTACTCTTGTATGGGGTAGTCCGAGGCCTTTAAAGACACCTTCCATCCTCCTCCCCTCATCCTTGTCTATCATTCTCCAGTCATCCTCTGTCTTGTCCTCATAATGTAAGATCAATGTCTGCAGGTGTTGTTTCTTTTTCAGCTCTGCCTTTCTGGCCTCGTCCTCGCTTGCAACTCTTTCTAGGTTTTTTATTTCTAAACTTCCACTGAGGAGGTTAAGGTTCCCCAGCTCTTCAATGTTGCATCCATCCTCATCTTGCACAACAAATTTACTAAGTTTTCGAAGCAAGCTCAGCCTCCCTATTCCTTTCGGCGTATGCTTAAGTTCCTTGGTCTCTTCTATCTCGAGATGTCTTAAGCTAATCAGTTTGCTTGTTCCTCTGGGTAGGTTATGAAGACTTGTGCATCCGTTGAGTTTCAATGTTTGTAAATTCCAAAGACTACCCACTGATTCAGGCAACTCCTCTACAGCTGTCTTGGACAGATTGAGATATCTCAAATGCTTCAACTTCCCTATTGAACTTGGCACTCGTCTTACATGAGAGCCACTGAGATCCAATGCCCGAAGTAATTTAGCATGATCGAAAAGTTTGGGAGGAATTGTCTGATTTCTTGACCTCCCAAGCAACAGGAAAGTGCGCAAACTTTTCAGATTATGGAATGGGCAATCGAAGGAGGGGAATGACGAGTGGCGGTATTTGAGAGAGCTGCGCTCTACTTTTCCAGGATCTGCTATGCGACATTCACCTTCAGCAATATATTGTGCAAGATCGTGAACGAGATCATGGAGCTTACATTGAATTATGTTTCCCTCATGATCACTTTCTACATCTTGAAACAATGAGTGCCTCAGTAGATCATCAAAATATTCTGCACCAACTTCCTCCATCTCTTTTCCTTTTTCTGAACTGATGAAACCTTGAGCCATCCACAACTGGACCAGCATATCCTTTTGTATCCAATAATCCTTGGGGAATACTGAGCAGTAAGCAAAGCATTGCTTTAAATGCACCGGCAAATTGTAGTAGCTCAGCAACAAAGCTGGTAAAATTCCTTTCTCGGCTTCTTCGAGTATAGCCCATATCTCATTTTGTAGGATGCATTCCCAGTCTTCTGCAGTTCTTTTTCTTTGCATAACACTGCCAATTGTCTTTGCAGAAAGAGGGACTCCTTTGCACTTCTCAACAATTTTCCTACCAATATCTTCGAGCTCAATACACTCTTCTCTCTCCCTCCCGGCAAAAGCTCTGCGACTGAACAGAAGCCAACAGTCATCATGGGATAGAGCTTTAAGATTGTGGATGTAGTTTGTGCCCATTGCTCTTGCAACCTTCTCACTGCGAGTGGTCACCAGAATCTTACTTCCATGCCTTCCATATTTTAAGGGCAGTCTCAATCTCTCCCATTCTGTTTCATCGTCATGCCACACATCATCTAAGACGAGTAAAAATAACTCATCTTGCAGCGTTTTGACAAGTCGAGTCTGCAAGGTGTTGAGCTCTGTGAGGTTGCAAGCATTCCCTGTCGCATCTTCCATTATCTTCTTTGTTACATCCACGACACTAAAATCCTCAGAGAGGCACACCCACATGCGCTTTGTGAAATGGCTCTTCACCCTCTCATCATTGTAGATCAGTTGAGCTAGAGTTGTCTTCCCTATTCCTCCAATACCCACTACAGAAATAACACCAATTCCGCTCCCGTCACCGTCACCCTTCTGGCATATCAACTTTGTTATCACTGTATCTTGATCTTCATTTCTGCCTCGTATGTCTGATTTATCCACTAAAGAAGTAGTTTTTCGATGGTCATCTGCCTCGAGCTGCCTGACTTCACTAAACTGGTATTTGTTCTTTTCATCTCCAATCCAATCAAGTCTTTCTCTAATGGTTTGTATCCGGTTTGAGATCCTACGACGTGACTTGAATTGATTGAAGAACAGACAAGGTGAGAATGAAAAAGCTCTTACCTTGTCATCTTTTTTTGGATCCCTTTCTGATGTGATATGGATTGTTGTCCACTCATCTAATACATCGTCCACGTCGTAAGCGACATCTTTCAGCTTCTGTAGCCAGTCTCTCACTGATCTGTTTTCTATCTGTCGAGTTTCTGCATCGGTGATGAGAGCTTGGATGGCTGTGAAACTACTGGAAAGCTTTTTCAACTCGCCTGCCATGGCTGCCAAGGATTGAACCTCTCCTTCCAGAATGGTGTTTAGGTTCTTCAACACAAGGGTGATGAGTGCATCTGCCATGATATCTCTCTCTCTCTCTCTCTCTCTTTCTCTCTCTCGATCTTGATCTCGATCTCGAATTGAAAGAGATATTACAATTACTTCTCCCTCTTCTCTTTTCGGTGGTTGGATGGGTGATGCCTGAATATTACAATCACTTCTCCCTCTTATCTGTGCGGTGGTTGGGTGGTTGATTGCTGGTGAAGGCAATGCCTGGGAAAACGCCCAGATGGTCAACTGTTGCTTGTAGCAGGATGGGCCCAGTCAACCGGGGATTTGATGTCAGCTTTTTGTTTCATTGTCAAATATAAATGATGAGGAATTTGGACAGGATTGAGCTTCAGTGCTACAGAATGAAAACCAAAACATCTTTGATAAAATATTGTCTAGCTTTTTTGTTGTAAAACCAAGTGCTGGGATGATCAAATGGGCCCCATCTTTTCTATTACATGATAAAATTTATAGCCATTTCCATCTATTTTCTTTGTAATTGTTATGCATCCAGACATGGACGTTTGTTCTTTATATGCCACGTGCAATGGTGAACTTCGCTGCTTTTTTGTTTTTTTTTTTTATATACCACCCATTGGTTGAGAGGGGGGAAAATTGTTATGGTATTTTGTATGGTTCATTTCTTTTTTGTTCTGTGCAATCCAATTTCATTACAAAGGAAAGAGAATATAGATTAATGGCGCTTGACGGAGAGGATTTCACTTTAATATCGGAGGAAATAGAAATCTATGGAATGTAGAATTCTCTCGTTGCACAAATAAGTTCTAAAAGAAAATGGGACACAACTTCTTGGCATAAATATTGAGTTAAAATATGCAAAATATGGTTTGTTTGATTGTTATAGAAATTATTTCGGTGACCTGTAATGAGATGTTTATGGTTGTAAAGTTAAGATGATTTTACTAGGAAAATCATCTTAGGTGACTCCTAAACTAAAAAAGTCACCCAAGCCACCCAAGCAGTCCGTGCATCGAAGTGGTCACTTAGCGACTGCTCCGTATTTTTTTAATCTAACAAGGGAGCATTAGAGTTTTACTTGTTTGTGTGGGAGTTGTCAAAAAGGGAACCAAAAATTGATTGAGAATTGTGTTTCTCTTGTTTGTGTGGTAGTTGTCAGAAATGGGTATGTGGCATAGAAGGAACCTCTTTATAAATGAGGAGCTACTTGATCCGTGGTCAGTCATTAACGGAGCGGTGTGTTTAATTTAGGTAGCGTTTGGTTCGCTGGAATGATTCTTAACAGGAATGGAATGGAGGCTGGAATGAGCCTGGAATGGAATGGAGCCTGGAATAGTAATTCTCATTCCAACGTTTACTTAGACAGAGGAATCAATCCATTAATGAGATTTTCATTCCGATTCTTGTGTTTGATACGCTGGAATGATGCTAGGAATGGAATAAAATTTATATAAACTGACCAATATACCCCTGTGATAAGATACCTTAAACATGATTTACAATAGCAATAAACATCAACAAAATCTCCATGTAACATGTTACTAAACTTAAACATCACATATATTATCTAAACCAAGTCATTTAAAAGTTCAAATTCATCCAACTTGTCCAAAATAACATCCATATAGTGCTTAAAAAAAAGAGTAGCAAATATAAAATATAGATAATCAATGCATGCATCAAAGAGCTCCACTTAACAAAACCCTCATAAAGTCTTCTTTCTCATCATCTTCCAAAGTAAAAAAAACTGTAGTCATCTCATGATCACGGCCTATAGCAATCAAGGCTCTATGGCATTCCATCCTTGATAGATTTGGAAGCTTGCGAAGTTCTTCATTGATTTTATCTCTCTTTGTCGCTATATCCAAATCAACACCAATAGCTCTATTGAACTTCTCAGTAGTTTCATCAATCTTGTTGCCTATGATCATGGCTGCTTCTCGAAATCCATCCATATGATCGATGCTCCTTCTCCTTTTTCCTTTCTAACTAGTTCCTTCATTATTGAATGAAACTGTGGAAATTTCCTCTAAATTCACAGGACAATTTTCTGTATCTTCATCCTCTTCATTTCTAGTTAGCTCATCTAAGATATCTTCAGTGGTAGCAGCTGCCCTTCCTGTGGCACGATCTTTACCAAAGATAGTGCAAAGCATTTCATAATGTGGAAAACTTCTAGTCCTCCACTGAGCTGCACCCTTATGCGTCTACAAAAAACATATAAAAAAGACAAATAAAGTAATATATTCAAAGGATAGATAAGAATACATCAAATAATTCTTAAAATAATAATACCTTCACATAACCGTTCCAAACTTCACCTTCTGCAACCACCAAATTCTTTTGTGAATCCCATCCAAATCCACTGCAATTTACTCCATTAAGCATATCATACACAATACGAAAGTATTTTTTCATTGTCTTAATTTTGGAATCAATGTGTGGCTTAGCTTTAATTCCACTTTGAGGTAACTTTTGCTTTAACACAGATTTAAGCACTCCAAGAAAGCCTGGCTTGAACCCATTGTCAACCTTATGAGTCCCAGCATTAACCATATCAAACAATGCAAAAACTAACTCTTTGTCCTCAGCTTCTGTCCATTTTCTTTTATTCTTCCCTGGCCCCTTCTCATTGATGTCTATATCTTCGTTCATGTCCATGCCTATTAATATTGGAACAACCAAAACACCAATGACATGATATTTAATTAACCATAAACCAATAACATAATATAGAAAAATAGCACAATGAATATAATGTATAAAAATAACATGATATAGCCATTTCAATTAACCAGTACAAATAGTCACTCAAATACAAGCAAATAAAAGAAACAACCATTACAAACTTTGCCTTTAAAATACAAATAAATTCAAATAGTTCATCTCCACGCTTTAAACATAGAAACAGCCATTTGTTGTCTAAATGAGGTCCATTCATTTGAAGTCTTTACAGTGCCAATTAGATCCCTGTCTCCTTCGTTGTCATCCTCGTTTAGTTCTATATCTTCATATGGGTCCACAAGTAACTCGTTCCTTATATAGTTATGAAGCAAACAACACACCAAGATAATATGAACTTGAATATTAATGGGATAAAAGGCAGGACTCCTAAGAATTGCCCATAGTTTTTTCAATATCCCAAAGGCTCTTTCTATTACATTTCTAGCAATTGAATGCTTCATGTTAAAATATTCCTTCACGCTCGTCGGTTGATGTCCATTACTCTACTCATTCAGATGATAACGTTGACCTCTATATGGTGCAAGAAATCCTTCACCATTTGTATACCTAGCATCAACCAAATAGTAGGTACCTTAAACAAATTGAACATTTTTTTATGTTAGTGATATATAATCTTTTCAAGAAATTAGTTTATTATTTATTTTGTAACAGTATTGTATCTTACCATGTGGAACAACTAAACCATGTCTTCTAGCAATTGCATCCGTTAACACTCGGCCATCAGCGGCTGACCCCTCCCATCCAGGCAATACATAAATAAATTGTAGATCTGGGTTACATGCTGTAAGGACATTAGTTCCAATGTGATTTTTTCTAGTTCGATACCTAGGTCTGTCAATAGTCGGCACATGGACCGGTATGTGTGTCCCATCTAAAGCTCCTAAACATCCCTACAAGACATTACAATGCATCAAAATATTTTTACACATAGATGATAAATTACACAGCTATAATTTTAAAAAAATATGAATCATTTACCTTAAACCACTTCCATTTTTCATCTACCGAGTTTTTTGGTATTGGCTCAGGTTTCTTGTATAATTCTCCCTGTAATCTAATGACTGCAACCAAAATCCTTTTGAAATGCCTACTGATTGACTCAGCTGAACGATTAAACTCACTTTGAATTACCCTATTTTTAACATGATGAGCAAGGATATGCAAGGAAATTGCAACTTGCTCATCAACTAACATGTGTCTGGTTGGTTTAAACTTTCCAATTGTGCTAAGCAAGTAACATAACTTCACAAATGGTCGCCTAGTCATTCTAAAATTGTTTAAACATGTTTGATCACTCTTATACACCCAATTCTCAATTATTTCTCTATTACCATAGTAATCTAATTGGTACCTAGATCTAACCCCACGCATGTATTGTTTTTCGAACAATTTATATGATAATTGTAGGAATAGCCCCAGAAGATGTAGAATGTCCAACCACCACTGCATAACCAGTGCAAATTTTTTCACTTTCAATTTTCTTTTGGTTAAACTAAGACATGCCATAGCTATCATCAAAGAAAAAGTTTGATCAATTTAATATAACATAGAAGAAACAAGCATTTCAAAGTTACGTTATAAAATAGAAGAAAGAACCCTCACCGACTTCTTCAGTCCAACCCCCCCTCTGTCTCTCATCCCAGCCCTCCTCTCACTGTCATAGCCCAACCCCCTCTCACTGTCCCTCAATCCCAATTCCCTCTTTCACTGTCTCAGCCCAGCCCTCCTCTCACTGTCTTAGTCCCAGACCCCATCTCATTAGCCTCAGTCCCAGCCCCCTCTCACTGCCCTCATTCCTAGGCCCACTCTGATTCACACTCAGTCTCAGTACCCTACTCTCACTGTCCCTCAATCCCAATTCCCTCTCTCTCTGTCTCATCCCAGCCTTCCTCTCACTGTCTTAGCTTATACCCCTCTCTATCTCAGTCCCAGACCCCCTCTCATTAGCCTCAGTCCCAGCCCCCCTCCTCCTTCCTCTGCCCCTTTGTCATTCTCCTCAAGCCTCCTCTCCCTGTCCCCCTCTCACTGTCTCCAGCCCCCTCCCTCCCTCTGTCCCTCTCGCCCAACCCCCTTTCACTCTCCATCTATCCCCATTGTCCCAGCCCCCCCTCTCCCCCTCTTTATCCATAATTCTTCCCCTCTCTCTTTCCCATTGTACCAGCCGCTTCTCCCTCTTTTTCTCCAGTTGCCTCCCTTTCCTTCTGTCATAGGCCAAATTCTCCCTCTCTCTGTCCCCTGTCCCAGCCCCCCTCTTCCTCTCTCATTGTCCCAACCCCCCTCTCCCTCTCTCACCATCCCACTTCTTCCCTTCTCTCTGTCTCAGTGTCCTCCCTCCCTCTATCCCTCTGTCCCTCTCGCCAAGCCTCCTCTCACTCTCCCCCTCTCACTGTCCCCAGCCCCTCCCTCCCTCTGTCACCACTGTCCCAGCGCCCTCCCTCCCTCTGTACCTCTCGCCCAACCCCCTCTCACTCTCCATCTATCCCCATTGTCCCAGCCACCCCTCTCCCCCTCTATATCCACAATTCTCCCCCCCTCTGTCCCACTGTCCCAGCCCCCTCTCCCTCTCTCCCTCCAGATGCCTCCCTCTCCCTCTGTCCTAGGCCAAATTCTCCCTCTCTCTGCCCCCTGTCCCAGCCCCCCTCTTCCTTTCTCACTGTCCTAACCCCCCTCTCCCTCTCTCACCGTCTCACTTTTCCCCTCTCTCCATCTCAGCGTCCTCCCTCCCTCTATCCCTCTGTCCCTCTCGTCAAGCCTCCTCTCACTCTCCCCCTTTCACTGTCCCTAGCCCCCTCCCTATTTCTGTCCCCACTATCCCAGCCCCCTCCCTCCTTCTGTCACTCTCGCCCAACCCACTCTCACTCTCCTTTTCGCTCTCTCTGTCCCCACTGAGCGACGAGTCTCATCCAGATCCTGAGGAAGTACCAAGAAAAACCCCTCCCTTTCATCCCCGGATCCAACTACTCTGGTGTCGTCGATTCCATTGGAAATGGCATTTTTAGGCCTCTTCTCAATCTCCCCTGTCCAGCCCCAAAAGCTAGGGTTCGATCAATAGCACTGAAGAAGGGAGAAAGAGAAGAGGGATCGTGCATTTGTAGCAGTGAAAAAGGGAAAAAGAGAAGAGAACGACAGAGAGTGAAGGGAGATCATACCGGAACGACTGTGATTGCTCGGCGATGGAGACAAGAGAGACGGCAGAGATGACCGAGGAAGGGAACAGCAGAGAGAGACGAGTGTGATTTGGTATCACAGCAGGGGTTAGTATCGCAGGGGGTTAGGGCTATTATTGACACAAGTTCTCGATAAGAAGGAATAGAATGACCATTTCTCTGACCTCCCTGTGGAATGATGATTCCCTCATACAAAGGAATGATGATTCCTGAAGGAATGATCATTCCCCTACTTCTTCATGAACCAAACGTGGGAATGGTCACTCTAATGGAATGACCATTCCATTCCGACCTCCATTCCAGCGAACCAAACACTACCTTAGGAGTTTAAATGTTTTCAATTGCTTCGCAAGATTTCTGTAAAGGAGAAAGCCTTAAGGTGGATTCCTCCTCCAGTGGGTGTTTTAAAGCTTAACGTAGATAGAGTTGTGTTTGAGAAAATCCAGAAAACAGGTGTGGGTGTGGTGCTTAGAAATGAGAAGGATGCGGTGGTGATGGCTATCATCATCATTATCATCAAATCCTTATCCCAACCATGTTGGGGTCAGCTACATAAATTCTGTTTCTCCATTCCATTCTATCTTGAGCCAAATCCTTCGATAAGTTGAACTTTTTCAAACATGATTCAATAACTTCCATCAATGTTTTCTTCAACCTACCCCTACCTCTTAATGGGCAATGTACAGGACTTGTACCCATACCCAAATTTAATTTCAAGCCCCAAACTCAAACCAAACACTTATAATAATAATAATAATAATAATAATAATAATAATAATAATAATAATAATAATAATTATTCATTATCATCATTATCATCAAAACCTTATCCTAACCATGTTGGATCAGCTACATGAATCCTATTTCTCCATTCCATTCTATTTTGAGCCAAATCTTTGATAAGTTAAACTTCTTTAAATCTAAATCAATGACTTTTCTCAATGTTTTCTTGGGCTTACCTCTCCTTCTTGATGGACCATCTACCTGTATAGTCAAACTTTTTCTCACCGGTGCCATTACCGGCCTACGCTTAACATGCCAAAACCATCTTAAACGGATTTCTCTAATCTTATCCCCTATTGGTGCTACCCTTAAATGCTCTCGAAAACGCTTAAGATAGGAAATGGAGTTTAGGGGCTTAGGATATTGAAGCTTTGGTAGCTTTAAGAGGTCTTCAAATAATTTACCACATTGGGGTAAGTGTTATTATTCTAGAAAGTGATTCTTTATGTAGGTAGATGCTTTGAAGAAATTTTCTCTAGTTCTATCTAAACAGGGCCCTTTGGTTGATGAGATAAAATACTTGCTGGCTTCTTTTAAAAGTTTTGAAGTTCTTCATGTGGGTAGGATGAGAATTTAGTGGCTCATTTGCTAGCTAGGCATGCTCAGCATGTGAAAGAAATGTCGGTCTAGTGGGTTTCTTTCCTAGTTTGATCAAATAATATGTAACCATTGATTCCATGATGATTTTCATCATTAATATCAAAACATTTTTTCCTATAAAATTATAATAATAATACTAATAATAATTTCCATTAATTGAGGCTATGAAAAATGTTTGGTGAGAGTAAATGATTGTTCCGAATTTTGTTTTAAGGAATCTCAAAATCTTAACAAGGTGGCATAAGAATATTGGGAAAAAAATGATAGAATTTTTTTTCAATAAAAAACTTTGTGGCATAATTGTTTTTTATTTATCTCTTGCATTTAAAGAAGTTTATTTAAAAACCGTAGCTCTCACTTATCCTAAAGGTAGGCTCCATGTTCACAATCTCAAAGTAGGTGCCCAATATTATAATTTCTAAAGGTGGGCCACATGGTCACAATCACAAAAGATGGAACCATATTATAATTTCTATAATGGTGCGACCACATTGTAAGGCCCTATGTTCTAATTTCTAGAGGTAGGCATTACGCTGTAATTTTTTAAGGTGGGTCCCATGTCTATAGGAGGTGGCCCCACTTTATAATTCTTAAAGTTGGGTCATATGGTCACAATACGAAAGGAGGAGCACATTGGAAATTCTATGAATGTAGCCTTACATTACGAATCCTAAAATGTGGCCTCATGTTTTAATTTCCAAAGGTGGGTATCATGTTGAAATGTTTAAAGGTGTCTTATCTTTACAATTAACAAAAAAGATGGCCATTTATTAAAATTCCTATAAAGGTGGGCCCACAGTGTAAATCCTACGAATGTACCCCCTATTCTAATTTCTATGGGTGGGTACCACATTGTGATTTCTTAAGGTAGGTCTTGTGTACACAATCACAAAAAAATGTGGCTCCACTTTATAATTCCTAAATGTAGGTCACATGGTCATGGTAAAAAAAGATGAACCCATATTGTAAACACTGAATATGGGCTTAGTATTCTAATTTCTAAAGCTGTCTAAGATGTTGTAATTTCTAAAGGTGGGTCCCATATTTACATTTACAAAAGGTGGCTCATCATCATCATCATCATCATAATCATAGCCTTATCAAAACCATGTTGGGGTTGGTTACATAAATTCTGTTTCTCCATTCCGTTCTATTTTGAGCTAAATTCTTCGATAAGTTAAGCTTCTTCAAATCTGAATCAATTACCGCCATCAATATTTTCTCGGCCTATTCCTACTTCTTGATGGGCCATCCACCTGTATAGCCAAACTCTTTCTCACCGGTGCCATTACTGGCCTACATTCAATATGCCCAAACCATCTTAAACGGGTTTTTCTAATATTATCCCCTATTGCTGCTACCCCTAAATGCTCTTGAAAGCGCTCATTTCTAATTTTATCTTTTCCAGTTTTACTACACATCCACCTAACTATTCTCATTTCCGTTTATGTGTCTTCTTAATTGGCCAACATTCTGTTCCATATGTTATAACTGGTCTAACTACTGTCCTGTAAAATTTGCCCTTGAATTTTGTTGGCATTCGTCTATCACAAAGCACTTTAGAAGTTAGTCTCCATTTCAGCAATCTAGCTTTTATTCTATGCTCTACATTGTCGTCAATCTCCCCATCCTTACTAATTATCGAGCCTAGATACCGAAAAGAATCTCTATCTGGTATTTCATGAGTTTCAATTTTGATAGTGGTTTCAACACTTTATACATGTCCACTAAAGTTGCAATCCATATATTCTGTTTTTGTACGACTTATTTTAAAGTCTCTAGATTTTAGTGCCTCTCACAATTTCTTAAGTTTTACATTTATATCATCTCTTAATTCATCCACTAATACTATATCATCCGTGAACAACATACACCATGGTACTTCTTCTTGAATATGCACAGTCAACTCATCCATAATTAATGTAAATAGATAAGGGCTTACGGTTGATCCTTGATATAAACCTATAGTCATAGGAAATTTACCTATTTCTCCACATGTGGTTCTCACATTTGTTATTGCTCCTTCATACATATCCTTAAAAATTTCAATGTAATCGCTAGGAATATTCTTTTTCTTTAAAACCCACCAAAATAAACTCCTTGGTACCCTATCATAGGCTTTTTTCAAATCGATAAAGATCATATATAGATTTTTTCTCTTTGCTTAATATTTTTTCATTAATTGCCTAAGTGAAATGATAGCTTCCATAGTTGATCTCCTGGCAAAAAACCAAATTGATTTTAAAAGAGCTTAGTCTTCCGTCTCAGTCTTTACTCTATTATTCTCTCACATAATTTCATAGTATGACTCATAAGTTTAATCTCTCGATAGTTGATACAATTTGTATGTTTTCCTTATTCTTATATTTAGGTATTACAATGCTTTTTTTCCATTCATCTGATATTTTCTTTGTCATAAGTATTTTATTGAATAGTCTACATAACCAACTCACCCCAACCGCTTCTAAGCATTTTCATACCTCTATCGGAATACTATCTGGGCCTGTTGCCTTTCATGTCTTCATTCGCTTTAACGCTTTCTTCACTTCCACTCTCTAATTTTACGGAGAAAAGTATGCTCTAGTGATGAAGTATCCTCCTTAACTCTTGTGTCGCCCAAATGTTCTTCATTTAGAAGTTTGCTAAACTAGTCTTTCCATCTTTTTGAATGTCGTTTTCCTTCACCAGAATATTTTCCTCATTGTCCTTGATACATTTGACATGATCTAAGTCCCTACTTTTCTTTTCTCTTATTTTTGCAAGCTTAAAAATATCATTTTCTTCTTATCTTGTTCCCAACCTATTATAGAGGTCATCGTATGCTTTGAACTTTGCACTACTTACTACTTTTTTAACTTTTTTCTTTGTCTTCTTATGCAGCTCAAAAATTTTCATACTCTTAGTCCTTTGCCAAACTTTGTAGCAATGTCTTTTCTGTCGAATAAATTCCTAAACCTCCACACTCCACCACCATGTTCCTTTATTAATATGTCTCTTTCTTTTTGATTCTCCACATATCTCCTTTGCAACATTCCTAGTGCAATTAGCCATTTGATTCCACATTACTGTATTTTCTCCTTCAATATTCCATTATCCCTTCTCAATCATTTTATCCTTAAATATATTTACTCTTTCCCCTTCAAATCTCTCCACCTTTTTAGGGTCCATTTTGTTTATTACCGCTCTCTTTCTACTTCTAATATAAATATCTAAAACTTCGAGCTTATGTTGTGTAGTCAAACTCTTTCTTGGGATAACATTGCAATCTTTATAAGCCAATCGGTCCTATTTTCTAATCAGAAAAAGTCTATTTGACTTTTATTACTTTCACTTTTATAGGTAATTAAATGCTTATATCTCTTTTTAAAGTAAATATTTGCTACTACAAGATCAAATAACACTGCAAAGTCCAATATAGTGTTTCTGAATTTATTCTTTTCTTTAAATCCTTGCTCTCCATACACTCTCTCATATCCTCTATTATCTCTTCCTATATGCCCGTTTAAATCCCCTCTAAGGAAAATCTTATCACTATTTAGGATTTTTAGCATTAAATCATCCAGCTCCTCCTAAAATTGTCTTTTCACACTTTTTTCTAGTCCTACTTGGGGAGCATATGCACTGATGATATGAATTATGTCTTCCTCTAACACTAGTTTAATTGCTATAATTCTATCACCAAACCTCTTTACCCCCACAATTTTACTTTTTCAAATCCTTATCTATAACTATGCCCGCTCTATTTCTTGTATTACTCTTTCCTGCATAGAAAAGCTTATATCCATCCGTGAGCTCCTTAGCTTTATTCACTTTCTACCTTGTCTCCTATGTATAAGCTACACTAATTCTTGTTCTTTTCATTACCTTAACTAATTCTATGCTCTTGCCTATCAAGGTTCCTATAATCCGAGTAGCAAGTCTAATTTTCCTATTCATCATCTTCTTCTCATGGACTAACTTCTTTAACCGCACTAGTCCAGAGTCATGCGGTAGCCCTTGTACACTTTTCACTGTAGCCGGGCGACATTATAATGCATCGCTTAAAGCAAAGAATGCCCTAGCCTAAAAGGTGGCTCCACATTATAATTCTTATAAAAGGGTGGGCTTACATTGTAAGTATCATGAACATGAGCCCCATATCATAATTTTTAAAGTTGGATATAATGTTGTAATTTCTACATGAGGGTCCCATGTACAACAATAGTAGAGTGCCGCAAACAATAAAAGGTGGGTCCTCTATTATACATCATATGATTATCTGGTTTTCGTTCTTCATATCAAAACATTTATATAATGTAACAAAACAAGTTCTATACAAAAATATTCTAAAAAATAATCTGATATAATGTTACTAAACAAGTTTCATAAAGTATAGTCTCGATACAACCTAATCTCAACACAAACCAAATGCAAATGGCATGGTCCACACTCATCAATGCGCATCAAAGTAGCCCCTGATTATTACATTCTCATGGTGGGCCCCACTTAAGTTATGGGGCCCCCTTCCTTACATTTTGGACCTCCGAATAGGGTATAGTAGATCTGAAGGTAGAACCCTCTTGGTCATTGAATTGAAACTTCAGAGCGTATTTGATAATTTAATTAGTCAAACAAAGTGAAGTCAAGGGTCAAATCAAAATGTTTCCAGATGTATTGAAAGAAGATCCAACTTTATGCATGAAAGAAGTATGTGTTTGGAATGGAACAGGTAAGTGGGTACTTCACCTTACTTAACCATATTTGGATGACCTAAGAAACTTTAGTAACCTAAGATTGAACGTGTTTCAAACTAAACTAACAACCGAAGATTGAACGTGTTTCAAACTAAACTAGTACACGTTTTTTTGCATTAATTTTCATAATACATCATTTTCTTCTGTACCGGTCATAACATAAGTTCAAAGTACCTTGACATTACGCCTTCTTGAAGTAAGATTGCGGATATAATCCTCTTACCTATGGAGTATTTTTCATTCAAAAAGTAGATGCATGGCTAAAAGTCCACTTCCAAGGTTATTAACCACCATCCCCTGAAATATCTAAGCATTTCATATGCACGCTCTGCTTATTCCTTTCTTCGCAACGACTCGCGTCCAGAAACATCTATTGCGCCAGCGTCAAATATATCGACCATAGAGCATTTGTCTGCAACCCTGTTACTTTCAAAAGATTAATTGCATCGACCGCGTCTTCTCTGCCGTCCATTTTCGAAGACAGATCGCACGCACAAGTATCTTACCATTATAGCTACACTAAGGTTTTCATGTGTTCCATTATTAAAATTTTGAAGATACTCAAATTGAGTAGGCAATTTTTAGATTAAAAAATGTACAGAGTCTTCTACATGGAAGATTATGAATGTGATATTTTATCTGTTTCTTTTATTTAGGGTTCATTATAAATCCATTTGTTTCTGTTTTTTTCTAGTATTACGCCATTTTCTATTTCAGGATCCATTTTAGGTCATTTTCAGTTTTTCTTTCTATGTCTCATATTGCTCTTTCACTATCATAATTGTTACTTCTTTGGTTTTCTTCTCAGATTCTTCCAATTACATCTTTCTTTTTATGATGTCACAATGATCTTTTGTAAAGATTTCAGTGACATATGAACACAATGTCTAACTTATTAATGAATTCATTTGTCTGTTTATACAGTTCTACAAATATATTTGTTTCTTTAAAGTTCATAAGTCGGAACTTTAGAAATTTCTTTTCACATCATTTTCTACCTTCAGAGTCTGATTCAATTTCATCTGTTTCATTTGATAGATCTGTCACAATTTATGTCTATACCTTCTTAGTTATTTTCAATTACAACTATTGCTGTTTTACAATAATATCTTCCTTAATCGACTCGATGACAAAAATTAGACCGAATCAGTTATTGGCTCACTTTAATTTGAGCATTGTAATACATTAAGATATACACATTTTTGTTACAGTAAATATTCAAGTGTATGGAAACCATTTCTTTGAAGCAAATGGGTGCGGTTTTTTTTTTGGTCATTTGTTCTGTTTTTGCCCAAATAGATTTTGCATTACTAAAATATAAACTGTTCGAAATGTGAGGGTCAAGTCCGCTTATCCTAAAATATCTTTGGAGGAGTGTAAGCAACCGTTTTCTATAATTTACATTCGAGAATCAAGATGACGTTTTTGCTGAATACTCATGTTCCATTTGTAGTTGTTTTTTCAAACATATACCTATTTCATATGTGTCCTTTTTCTTGAATTCATCTGTTGCTAGCGACTTGTTATCCATAATACTATTTGTTTCACTATGACATGTTAAATCATTTGCCATTGGTTATGTTTTCATATGAATTGCTATATGTCTGACATCAAAATACCAAGGATGACAAAGAAGACTGGAAAAGGAAGTCAAAGGCAAAGAACTTGAGAGGTGGAAACAAATAGAATTCAGTATTGTGCACAAGTGAAGATGCCAAAATGATGAGGCAGGGCAAGAATTACAAACCTTAATTCAGGTCTAATCTTTGGGTAGTCTTGCAGTTGTTTGAGGAAATAAAACGAACAAGGCATCTCATGAGTGGACAAATCGTTCATTTGAAGAAAACACCTTTTTGGAAGCTGATTGAAGCCATCACGGAGGGAAAGGTTGAAATGAGACACTGCAGAAAGAATGATGACGATGTAGTGGCCATCATTTTAACGTACAATAACAACGGCAGAGATTTTAGACTCGAAATGAAGAAAGTACCGTTAACAACCAATGACGTCTTTTTCACCTTTGGGATTGAATGTGGAAACAAAGAAATGAAGATTGACTATCAAAAGAAACCAATTACAAGATTCACCACAAAATCGTTTTCAAAGGAAGCGGGATTGACTACAAAGAATGTCAAAAATAATTTGATGAATGCACTCTGAGGGAATGTAGAAGAGGACAGGGCTAACTTTGCAAGGCTCTTCACCTTTTACTTATGTGCTGCGCTATTCTTCTCTAAGATTGCACATACACTGGGTTGAGTTTTTTTAGACGACCTAGAAAAGATCAAGACTCACAATTGGTCAAAATCCATCTGTGACAACTTACTGAAGGAGGTGGCAAGAAAATATACTAAGCTAGCTATGGCGACAAGCTGCGCTATAGCTCTACCGGTAAGGTCTTACTTATATATACGAGTATGATGTCATGATAAGTTTACTTATCATGAGATAACATACTTATTCTTATAATGTTTAATCTATTTTGCAATAGTATTGGCTATGTGAGCATGCCGAGATCATAATCCCAGTGAATACATAGGACATCCATCCAAGAATATTAAAATGGAACATTGACGACCTTCACAGAGTACTTGCAACCAAATCAAGGGAAGCAATATCACTTGAAAGTTTGCATGATAAAAAGGTAATGGCTTGTCCACTAACAACATAAAGAAGACATCTCTGTGATAAAACTCCCAAGAAATCAACCAATTTGAGAATCAATAAAATAATTTGATGCTATTTGAGAAACATTTAGATTGTTTGCAACATTCAGATTGTTTACTAAGTTGGTTGTAGATCCTTTATATTATTGTAACTCGAACAACTAAAATCACTGTTAAAATGGTGCATCGTAGATTCCAATTACTGTGTTGTATTAAATAATAGTTTGTTGGTCATACACAGCTGACATTTTGCGATTAATATCTGTGTGCTAAAAAATACTGTGCAGGTTATTGCTACAATGCATGTGAGGAGTTCCATAGAAGATAATTGCATTCAATCACCAATATCACGTAAGAAAAGAAAAACAAAAAAGTGACAATACAAATTGCAAGAAACAGAAGAGGAAGAAGATAGACCAAGAAATTTGGGAAGGAAATAAAAAACTGCAGCAGTTGAAGGAAAAAGAAGAAAATGTAGGCAGAGGAAAGGAAAACAATTCGTAGCCGAATCATCAACTACAATGGTTGATATTAGAAATGAAAAGGTTGGAGCAATGCTTGATGTAGAAAAGTTCCCTGACCATGAAGGTTTTGATGAAAGACAACAATACAAGGATTGCACTGCTATAATAAGCAGGATGTGCGATGATGCTTTGCTTAGCATTATTTGCACTCAATAATAAACCAATCATCACTTGGACATTTTGGCAAATGCAATTGAGAAGGCACCACCGATGTTTGAAAAGGAGATTTACTACCAATTTTAGCATTTCAAACACTAAATCTAATGGGGGATTGTGCTACAAATAAAGAATTTCTGAATCTTTATGCTGATTTAAAGGTTGCAAATATTGAATCAATTTGCAAGATCAACAGATTAGAGCTGAAATGTATTGGTCTGGAAAAAAATTAGAGACAAAGAGGAGAAGAATAATACAGGTTGAAGAAATGTTGAAAGCTCAGGTTCATGAACTCGAAGACAAAACTCAGATGCTAGAGAAGAAACTAGAAGAAAAGAATGGTGAAATCAAGGTGTTGGGAGGCAGTCGCCAGGATCCTTCGATATCACACATAGATCACTGTGGAAATAAGTTTAAATGATAATGATTCAAGAACCATACCTGTGAAATCTCTCTGATTTAATCTCAGTCTTATAACAACCTGAAAATATCAAGATCTTCTACTGTATTCCTTTATGCTCGAACTCGCACCGGGGTGTGGGCCTCTTCTGCGAATTCTCCTTACTCTAAAAAAAATGATATTTCTCTTGTATATCTTTTCTAAAGAGCAATATCGCATATTTATAGGCTACAGTAGGGACATTAAGAAGGAAATAAGGAATAGGCTTCTTATAGAAATAAAAACTCTAATTCGACCCAAATTAGAATCCTAGATCCATAAATTACAATTCAGTCCACTAAAGAATTATAATTGTACTTATGGCCTTATTCTCAAAATAATATTTCGAGCTTCTTATTATTAAATGATTATTAATCTCCCCACGTTAAGATTTCAGATATCCATTGATTAAATAATTACTAATGCCTATATTTAATCGATATCTTTATAATTCCCTGAGATCTTACACTTAACTTATTTGATATGTTGGACACAAAGTCCACCTGCAGGGTTTGACATAATCAAAACTTATAAGCTTCATCAAGAGGATATCATCAATCCCTATACGGGATGTGGATTCCGTCAATAAACTAATATGCACCATACACGTAGTGTAGTCATCCAATTTACTGAGATTATTGACCCACAAAAGGTCTCACTCCTTTCTAAATCAAAATACCAAATACTAAATGCACGTGTCTATTATTTATATCAGGATTAAGAGTACAAGCTCTCACAATAACCATTTGGATGTTAATAATCTTATATAGTCAGTATAAAGACAATAACCCAAAAGTGGTCCTGTTCAATACACACAAAGTGCACTAGCATAACGAGTCGAAACTATACTGTTTCCCGTAACCAAGACAAGCCTACTAAAACATCATGCTACAATCGTACCGATGGTGTCCAGCTCCATCTAGATTGTGAACAATAATATCTTATATTCTATAAGAACCGACAAATAAGTCTTCCGTGCGTAAACTGAACTCTACATACCAACTTATCTACTTTATAGAATAAAAGACGCACTTATGTACAGTAAATAATAATGCAACCATTTACCCATACAAATTCCCATTAAGATGGAAAAAGAAAGCTTTACTAATAAGTAAATCAGTCAAAGAAAAATATATAAAAGTATGCTTTTAGTATAAATTTCCAACATAAGGAACTTGGAAAGAAGGTTATAAGCCTTGAAGAAGAGAAGTATCAATTGTATTAGGAATGGCAAAAGGATAATGAGCAGTATGCGACTAATATATTGAAGGAAAATGATGAAAAAATATAGCAGCTTAGCATAAAAGTTGAGCTCCTACAAGCGAAAATAGATGACTTGATTCAAGAAGATTTAGTAGCACAGTCAGACTATTTTGAAAAAGGCCTTGGGAAAAGGACGCTGAAATCCAAAATCTAAATAATAGAGTCGGAACTCTTCAAACAAAAGAAGTGTAAGGTCCCAAATCCCACTAATCTTAATTTACGTTAATTAATCTTGTTTTATACTAAGTAAACCTTACTAAGGCTAATTTAATTCAAAACAACTGGGTTCGGGTCGTGGATAGGTAGTTGGGCGGAGTTTGAGCTTTACTTCAGTAGTCGAAGACCATTTTGTAAATTGTTCTTGCGTTTCATGGACACCACATCCATCGCCTCTCATGTAATTTTTCATGTAGATCGTCTTTCGTGTTAGACCCGACTTGATTTGGACTCATCTTGGGCCAACATAGGCCACGTGACCTATATTGTAAATATCCCAAAGAAATGGGTTTGCATGCTAAGGTAAGAATTCTCTTTTTAAAGAGAAGGAACTCAACGTCCCTTCTCCATTTCTACTTCCTCCTCACGTGGGCTGCTGGAATGGTCTCCCACTTCCTCAATCTTCATCTTCACTTCACGATCTAGGGAGCTACTAGGACGGAGAGATCATGCATGCATTGGTAGAGACTTTTCTTCTTCTTCCCTGTGCAATTCTCCCATTAGGGTGTTTCCTTCTTCAAGCTACAGCTCACCAAGGTGAGGGTTTTATTCCCATTCCACACATTAAGACTTGTTGGAGTCAAGAAGACTCAAATCCATGACATGCACGCATTAATGCATCACATTCACCATTTATATGTTGCCATGTTGAGAACCTACTTCAAGTTAGAGATTTTCCCCTGAGCACATAGCAAGAAGGAGTTTGAGAGGGTTAACACTGTTAAGAGGCAAGTAATTGAGTCATATGGATCGCATGCATGATTAAGTTATTGACTATTAAGTTAGGTCCTTACATTTCCAATTTTAGTCATTTCTTTTCATTGTTTAATTGATACAAATGTGGTGTGAATTGAGTTAGAATGACAAGAAGGGAATAGGAGGGTGTGTGAGTATGGGACACTCTTAGGGACACTCTAATTGAGCCTTAGAATTGCCCCACAAGTCAGTTTTGTATTGATCCCGTACAGAAATTGAGCTACAGAACTGATCCAGGTTTCTGAAGCTCACGGCGAAGCTACGGCCAAGCCGTGGGTATTTACGGCTCAAAGTCCCAAGAGTAACAAATTGAGTTTTTGTACTGCGGCTTACTCACGGCTGTACCGTAAAATGCACTACGGCTACGCCGTGTCCAGCCCGTACCCAAGCCGTATGTCTTCCTACGGCGAGCTTTCCAGAGAGCTCCAGAAACCCATTCTTTTCTACGGCTTACACATGGCTGCATCGTGAAATGCCTTGCGGCTAAGCCGTAACCTCACCGTAACCTAGACGCAGGCTTAGCACGGCTAAGCTGTAGGCTAATATACGGCTAAGCCGTAAATGCGTCTGTATTGTTGAAGGAAACCTGAATTACTCGGCTAAGTCGTAGCGTTGTATACGGCTAAGCCGTATGAACACAGTGAATTTAGGATGTTAGGAATTCTTCATTGATCTTATAGGGCCTTAGTATTGTCACCTTCTTACCCCTACACGGGCACAACTGTAAGGATACATTAAGAGGATAAATGAATTCCGGATGATTCCCCAAAGTCAAGTCATGGATGTTGGCATAAGAAGGGGGTGTTCTTTACGCACACATGGCAATACCAAGATGTGGTAGCACAATAACACCTAACTTTTTATGAGTACATCGTGTTGAATGTCCTTGGGGATCATGAGATACTTACTCCATCTGAATGCATTCATATTATTACGGTATATTACCTTCGACATGATTTGTTATCGAATTCACTTCCTCTAGCAAACCCCGAGGTAATTCAGACCTGAGCTTCTAATGAGTTTGTGTTTGACAAGCCAAAGCTTCTACTGAGTGTGTACTTGCTAGCCAAGGGTATAGCGGAGGTTTGGGCCTTTGTAGCCCATATGCATGTGTTTCGTTTAATTATTCATTGCTTCCATGATTGACTATTCCTTATGTATGTTATGACTAGTATGATTGATTCCGAGTCAGCACCACTTAGATTGTGCCCTTTGGGTATATGTATGTTACTACTGTAGTAGTTTATGGAGGAGTTGTCGACGCTTCTCGGGAAGCTAGCTTGATCTCCAAGCGACCCATATGTATGCTCCCTTTTTTGGGAGAATAGAGCATCGTGGTTGCCAATCAGTACGTAGTATGTTTTGATCGTAATACCTCCTTCATTGCCACTCATGCATTATATGTCTAGTAATTTACCATTGCTCTCTTTTAATCGGTGTATACTGTTAAGCTCAGTTGATATGTATTGTTATACATACTTCATATGCATCAGTACTTGCTTAACCGTCGTGTTAATAGTGTTACCTTTGGTATTGCAGGTACAGAACCCGGTCCCAACTCGGGTGTTGACGCGCCTCCGGAGAGTGCCTCAATGGTACCTCGGGGTATAGATAAATGGAAGGATGACGATGTCTTTTGTTAGTCATCCTATGGAGTGTGTCAGTTCTGGAGATGTTATGGTCACTTTTTGGTCTGTTTTGGGAAAACACAAATTGGTCCTTATGTACCTAACTCCTTTATGTAAATGTTGAATTGTACGAAATATAATTGGAGCTTTGAGCATTGCTATATATATATTTATATGTTTATCTATGAATGACAACAGATATGTTCTTTTAATGTGCTTTTGATTATTATTGAGTATTTCGCAAGGAATTCGCTTATGATGAGTTACATTCCTACGTGTGTTGGCATACCTCACACGTTCCTGTGAAATCTTCCTTGTAGGAATTCATGCATAATTTTTTCGGTCACGGATTTCTACGGGATTACGTATCCGCGCCCTGGGGACCCACCCAAATCTCCAAATTCCCGGAATCGGGGCATGACATACATAAGTAATGGTATCAGAGCCGCACAAATAAGTCAATTAAAAGGCTTAGCAACATTAGAAAACGTGGTGAGGTTCCGATAGGTCCGTTCAGGGTTGGGTTTTCTATTATGTATTATAATCTTGTGTAGACTCGTAGTATATATGTATGTATATACATGTGTATGTGTATGTGTTTAACGATCATTGTGATTGCAGATCCATGGCATCGGGGTCTTGTACAAACAATAGTTCGGGTGACAATGATCGTAATAATGTTGAATTGGAAGGTGTGGACCCTCCACCGCAACCTCCTCCTTGTCCTACATACAACACGGAGGAACGGTTCATGATGATGATGCATCAGTTAGCTGCTAGTAATGCCAACCAAGCCGCCATGCAGATGCAGTTGGCCTCTTTAGTAAACAGACAAAATCAATCCGAAGACCCTAATTCTTTGTACGAGAAGTTTCGAAAGAGGGGAGCAATTGAATTTATGGGACACGAGGATCCGTTACAAGCTGATGAATGGCTCGTTCACACTGAGAATGTCTTCGATACCCTAACTTGTATACCAAGGCAGCAAGTGGTCCTCACAGCGTCCATGTTTAGGGATATTGCGGATACATGGTGAAAGAGTATCCGAGACCACATGAGGGCCATGCTGGATGCCACTGTCTGAGAGGCCTTTAAGAGGCAATTTAGGAAGAAGTTCATTCCTGAGCATGTAACCCGCAAGAAGAAGGTAGAGTTCCTCTCCCTGTAGCAGAACTCCATGACTGTTGCAGAATACGTGCATGTATTCAGCCAGCTCTCTCGGTTTGCTCTAGACCTAATTGACACCGAGGAAAAGAGAGTGGAAAGGTTTCTAGAAGGGTTGAGGCCTACTATTAAAGGTCATGCTACCACCTTTCAACGACCGTTCAATATGATGATGCGGTGGCCAGGGCCTATGCGGCGGAAGAGATTGAGAAAAGCCTATTCTTGGGAGAGTCTAGGAGGAGTGTTCCGCCTTCTGGGAAAGGTCAGCAGCATTCTAAGAAACAGAAGGGGGTTGTTAGTGGGACATCACGGCTAGTCTGCGGTGTATGCGGGAAGGGTCATGAGACTAGCAAATGTTGGAGGTCCACGGGAGCCTGTTTTGGCTGTGGCTCAATGGACCACCATTTGTCTGAGTGCCCGAGAAGGAAGGACTCTAGTCAAGCCCCATCGCAGCAGCGGTACCAACAGTCTACTAAGGTGACACCACCCGTGCCTAACCGTCAACAACAGCAAGTGAGACAAGGCCAAGGGCAGACACGACAAGGTCAAGGATAGCAGAGGCAAGGACAGTAGCATTGACCCCAAAGGCAGGGTCGCGCCTATGCATTGACACAGGAAGAAGCAGAAGCAACGGAGCATGTGGCTGTAGGTAAGGTTTCTGTTTCTGGCATTGAAGTTAAAGTGTTGTTTGATTCAGGATCTTCGCACTCCTTCATTTCACCTCGATTCTCTAGCAGGATACGGAAATCGCCAGCATAGTTGCCATATGTGTTGAGTGTTATCACTCCGGTTGGTAAGAGAGCAATTTGTGATGATTATCACCCTGGTTGTCGAGTTCTCATTGGAGAGGTTCTTCTCCTTGCAGAACTCATCATATTGCCCATGCACGATTTTGATGTAATCCTAGGCATGGACTGGTTGACCAAGTATATAGCCTGTCTAGACTATTTTCATAATACTATCACCGTAAGGGTGAATAAAGATGGTCCAAGTGTCATGTTCCAAGGTGACAAGAAGAGCTCGAACACTAGATTAATTTCAGCACTTCGAGCGGAAAGACTAATTCATAGTGGTTGCGAGGGGTATATTGCCTTCATTGTGGAGAAGAAATCACCTAGGAAGCTAGAAGAGATACCCATGGTTTGTGAGTACCCTGATATATTTCTTGATGAAGTGCCTGGTATTCCTCTGATTAGGGAAGTTGACTTTACTATAGAGTTAGTACCCGGTACTGCCCCAATCTCTAAGGCTCCATATAGAATGGCCCCAGCAGAGTTACGTGAGCTGATAGTACAGTGCAAGACTATTGGATAAGGGGTTTATTCGTCCTAGCACATCACCATGGGGAGCCCCAATTTTGTTCGTGAAAAAGAGGGATGGCACCCTTAGAATGTGTATTGATTACAGGCAGTTGAATCAGGTGACAATAAAAAACAAATATCCACTGCCTAGAATTGACGAACTGTTTGATCAATCACAGGGTGCAACCCATTTTTCTAAGATTGATCTCAGATCCGGATACTATCAGCTGCGAGTTAGTGATCAAGATACATCGAAAACGGCTTTTAGGACAAGATATGGGCATAATGAATTCTTGGTTATGCCTTTTGGGTTAAAAAATGCCCCCGCGGTATTTATGGCTTTGATGAACAAGATCTTCTCAGCATACCTTGATCGGTTTGTGGTAATTTTCATTGATGATGTGTTGGTGTACTCCAAGACCCAAGACGAGCATGCAGAACATTTGAGGATTTCTCTATAATTATTAAGGACCACCGACTGTATGCTAAGCTGGACAAGTGTGAATTCTGGTTAGAACAAGTTGCCTTTTTGGGGCATATAATCTCGAAGGATGGGCTTACAGTAGATCCAGCTAAGGTTGAGGTTATAACTAGTTGGCAAAGTTCCAAAACTGTTGCAGATGTTAGAAGTTTTGTTGGCCTGGCAGGTTATTATAAAAGGTTTGTGAAGGACTTTTCCAGAATAGTTGCACCTTTGACAAAGTTGACTCAGAAGAATGAGCTATTTATTTGGTTAGCGGAATATGAGTCGAGTTTCCAACTCCTTAAGGAGAAACTAACCTTAGCTCCGATCTTATCCCTACCAGAAGAGAGTAGTGGATTTGTTATCTATACGGATGCTTCGAAGATTGGCCTAGGATGTGTGCTCATGCAGAATGGAAAGGTGATAGCATATGGATCTCGGTAATTGAAAGAACATGAGAAAAATTATGCTACGCATGATTTAGAACTAGCTGCAGTGGTCTTTGCATTGAAGTTATGGAGACACTATTTGTACGGGGAGAAATTTGAAGTCCATAGCGACCATCGCAGTCTCCAGTATCTATTTTCACAGCATGATCTTAACATGAGACAGCGTAGATGGTTGGAATTCATAAAGAATTATGATTTCCTGATCAAATATTTCCTCGGAAAAGGGAATGTAGTAGCAGATGCCTTGAGCAGGAAGTCCACCATTGAAATGGCAGCACTGTGTGGTGAGTGGTCTCTAGTGGAAGAAGTCCAAGATCTGGATGTGGAAGTTGAATTTGTGAATGATAAGGTCATGCTGGTGGCTATGTCAGTCTTCGAGCCCACCCTAATTCAACAAATCAAGGAGAGGTAGTTTGAGGACCCGGAGTTTGTTAAGATTTATGACCACATCTCAAATAGACTCGATTTCAGATTAATTGATGGTGTACTGTACTTCAGAGATAGGCTCTGTGTTCCAGCGGTCCAAAATCATAACTTAAAAAGGGCAATCATGACTGAAGCATATTATGCTCACTATTCCATGCACCCTGGGAGTATAAAAATGTACCGAAATTTGCATGGCCGATTTTGGTGGAAAAACATGAAACGGGATATTGCAGGCTTTGTGGCAAGGTGTTTTACTTGCCAACGAGTGAAGGCTAAACATAGGAAGCCTCCCGGTTTATTGCATCTTGTACAAATTCCTAAGTGGAAATGGGAGAATTTAACAATGGACTTTATTTCAGGGCTGCCTCGGACACGTAAGCATCGTGATGTTGTGTGGGTGATTGTCGACCGACTAACGAAGTCATCCCACTTTATTCCCATTAGGGAAGGGATGAATTTCACGAGTTGGCCAAGATCTTCATCGATGAGATTGTGCGGCTACATGGTACTCTAGTCTCAATTGTTTCCGACCGAGACAGTAGGTTTGTGTCTTCCTTCTGGCAGTCTTTTTAGACATCCTTGGGTACCAAACTAAGTTTTAGCACGGCTTATCATCCGCAGACCGACGGGCAATCGGAGAGAACGATACAAACCCTGGAAGACATGTTACGAGCTAGCGTGTTGGACTTCGAAAAGGAATGGGATGAACACCTCTCCTTATGCGAATTTGTGTACAATAACAGTTATCACGCAAGCATCGGAATGGCTCCATTTGAAGCCTTGTATAGACATAATGTAACGACCCAGTCCCAAAAAGTACATGTGAATGAAAGAATATAAGTAATAATCCGTCCTAAATTGTCGAGGTGCCTTTTGAGGACAAAACCGTGAGGACTTCCATAAAAAACTATAAAGTTAAACGTGCTCGAGTCAGAGCAATTTTAGGATGGGTGACCTCCTGGGAAGTCCAAAGCGGACAATACCTCGATGGTGCAGGGCGGGTTGTTACACATAAGTGCCGTACTCCTGTCTGTTGGGAAGAAGTTGGGGTTAGGAGTTTCCATGGTCCCGCCCTAGTGGCGGACACGGCGGAAAAAGTGCAAAGAGTGTAAGATAGATTGAAAACTTCATAATCATGCCAGAAAAGTTTCGCAGATAATCGCCGCCGGCCCCTTGAATTCCAAGTGGGGGATAAAGTTTTCTTGAAGGTTTCCCCAATAAAGGGTACTATCAGGTTCGGACAAAAGGGCAAGTTAGCTCTGCGTTTTGTAGGACCTTTTGCGATACAGAGCAGGGTTGGAGATTTGGTTTATCAATTAGAGTTACCACCCCCGCTTGCGGGAGTTCATAATGTGTTCCATATGTCGATGCTTACAAAATACCTTCAGGATCCATCACATGTCCTTGAATTGGATGACATACAAGTTAGGCCTGATGTGAGCTATGAAGAAAGACCACTTCGCATCATTGACACTAAGGAACAAGTCATGCGTATCCGGACGATCAAATGGGTTAAGGTCCTATGGGAGCATCACGGACAGCAAGAGGTCACTTGGGAACTTGACGATCAAATTCGGGCGAAATATCCGGAGCTACTACCCCAGGTACGTCACATTCGGAGGACTGAATGATCTTAAGTGGGGGAGGATGTAAGGTCCCGAATCCCACTAATCTTAATTTACATTAATTAATCTTTTTTTACACTAAGTAAACCTTACTAAGGCTAATTTAATTCAAAACTACTAGGTTCGGGTCGTGGATAGGTAGTTGGGCGGAGTTTGAGCCTTACTTCAGTAGTCGAGGACCATTTTGTAAATTGTTCTTGCGTTTCATGGACACCACATCCATCGCCTCTCATGTAATTTTTCATGTAGATCATCTTTCGTGTTAGACCCGACTTGATTTGGACTCATCTTGGGCCAACATAGGCCACGTGACCTATATTGTAAATATCCCAAAGAATTAGGTTTGCATGCTAAGGTAAGAATTCTCTTTTTAAAGAGAAGGAACTCAACGTCCCTTCTCCATTTCTACTTCCTCTTCACGTGGGCTGCTGGAATGGCCTCCCACTTCCTCAATCTTCATCTTCACTTCACGATCTATGAGCTACTAGGACGGACAGATCATGCATGCATTGGTAGAGACTTTTCTTCTTCTTCCCTGTGCAATTCTCCCATTAGGGTGTTTCCTTCTTCAAGCTTAGCTCACCAAGGTGAGGGTTTTATTCCCATTCCACACATTAAGACTTATTGGAGTCAAGAAGACTCAAATCCATTACATGCACGCATTAATGCATCACATTCACCATTTATATGTTGCCATGTAGAGAACCTACTTCAAGTTAGAGATTTTCCCCTGAGCACACAGCAAGAAGGAGTTTGAGAGGGTTAACACTGTTAAGAGGCAAGTAATTGAGTCATATGGATCGCATGCATGATTAAGTTATTGACTATTAAGTTAGGTCATCACATTTCCAATTTTAGTCATTTCTTTTTATTGTTTAATTGATACAAATGTGGTGTGAATTGAGTTAGAATGACAAGAAGGGAATAGGAGGGTGTGTGAGTATGGGACACTCTCAGGGACACTCTAATTGAGCCTTAGAATTGCCCCACAAGTCAATTTTGTATTGATCCCGTACAAAAATTGAGCTACAGAATTGATCCAGGTTTCTGAAGCTCACGGCGAAGCTACGGCCAAGCCGTGGATATTTACGACTCAAAGTCCCGAGAGCAATAAATTGGGTTTTTGTACTGCGGCTTACTCACGGCTGCACCGTAAAATGCACTACGGCTATGCCGTGTCTAGCCCGTACCCAACCCGTATGTCTTCCTATGGTGAACTTTCCAGAGAGCTCCAGAAACCCATTCTTTTCTACGGCTTACACATGGCTACATCGTGAAATGCTTTGTGGCTAAGTCGTAACCTCACCATAACCTAGACGTAGGCTTAGCACAGCTAAGCCGTAGACTAAATACGGCTAAGCCGTAAATGCGTCTACACTGTTGAAGGAAACCTGAATTACTCGGCTAAACCGTAACGTCATATACGGCTAAGCCGTATGAACACAGTGAATTTAGGATGTTAGGAGTTCTTCATTGATCTTATAGGGCCTTAGTATTGTCACCTTCTTACCCCTACACGAGCACAACTGTAAGGATACATTAAGAGGATAAACGAATTCTGAATGATTCCCCAAAGTCAAGTCATGGATGTTGGCATAAGAAGGGGGTGTTTTTTACACATACATGGCAATACCAAGATGTGGTAACACAATGACACCGAACTTTTTATGAGTACATCGTGTTGAATGTCCTTGGGGATCATGAGATACTTACTCCATCTGAATGCATTCATATTATTACGGTATATTACCTTCGACATGATTTGTTATCGGATTTACTTCCTTTAGCAAACCCTGAGGCAATTCAGACCTGAGCTTCTAATGAGTGTGTGTTTGACAAGCCAGAGCTTCTACTGAGTGTGTGCTTGCTAGTCAAGGGTATAGCGGAGGTTCGGGCCTTTGTAGCCCATATGCATGCGTTTCATTTAATTATTCGTTGCTTCCATGATTGACTATTCCTTATGTATGTTATGACTAGTATGATTGATTCCGAGTCAGCACCACTTAGCTTGTGCCCTTTGGGTATATGTATGTTACTACTGCAGTAGTTTGTGGAGGAGTTGTCGACGCTTCTCGGGAAGCTAGCTTGATCCCTTAGCGACCCATATGTATGCTCCCTTTTTTGGGAGAATAGAGCATCGTGGTTGCCAATCAGTACGTAGTATGTTTTGATTGTAATACCTCCTTCATTGCCACTCATGCATTATATGTCTAGTAATTTACCATTGCTCTCTTTTAATCAGTGTATACTGTTAAGCTCAGTTGATATGTATTGTTATACATACTTCATATGCATCAGTACTTGCTTAACCGTCGTGTTAATAGTGTTACCTTTGGTATTGCAGGTACAGAACCCGGTCCCAACTCGGGTGTTGACGTGCCTCCGGAGAGTGCCCCAATGGTACCTCGGGGTATAGATAAATGGAAGGATGACGATGTCTTTTGTTAGTCATCCTGCGGAGTGCGTCAGTTTTGGAGATGTTATGGTCACTTTTTGGTCTGTTTTGGGAAAACACAAATTGGTCCTTATCTACCTAACTCCTTTAAGTAAATGTTGAATTGTACGAAATATAATTGGAGCTTTGAGCATTGCTATATATATATTTATATGTTTATCTATGAATGACAACAGATATATTCTTTTAAGGTGCTTTTGATTATTGTTGAGTATTTCGTAGGGAATTCGCTTATGATGAGTTACATTCCTACGTGTGTTGGCATACCTCACACGTTCCTGTGAAATCTCCCTTGTAGGAATTCGTGCACAGTTCTTCCGGGCACGGATTTCTACGGGATTACATATCCGCACCCTGAGGACCCACTCAAATCCCCAAATTCCCGGAATCGGGGCATGACAAGAAGACTTAACTGAAAGGGTAGCTGCTCCAATGGCTCAAAATGAGGAATTAAACTTGAAGAGATGTACTATTGAAAAAGGTGTCATGGTAGATGACTTCTGTTAAGGCACACCTTAGTTAAAAAACTGCCACACTTTCACAACAGAGCCATCTCCAATTAATGTTGAAGTTAAGGAAGATCAAGCCAAAGAGATAAATGATCCTAAAAAAGAATTACAAAAAAATAATCTAAAATCTTTTCCATTAAAATATCATATGGCTTTGCCTTCCAAAAAACCTGAAATTATTGAAGCCGGGGAACCAGAAAATCTAGATGTCCAAATTACAAAAATTCAAAATCAACTGCCCACAAAGTCTCCTGTCTATTAGTACTTGGATGAAGGCAATATCAATTTATTGAGAGAGATATTTGAGTTAGAAGGAGAAGGGTATAGGTAAGAGTCTTAATCATCAAGAAAAACTTAATTCAACTTCCATCGCGTATAATTAAACTCAACATTTTGTATTTTGCCACACAGTGCATTAGTTTGGAGCTCAAAAGCCTTGGGCTCTGCATCAATGGAAGACATTAGAGATATGTTGAATAGCAAAGAGGTCTCAAGCAATGTAAGAAGGCCTAGAACCACTATTTTGAAAGCTCTATCCAATAGATGAATTTATTAACCCTGATTACATCTGTTATAATATATATAGATAATAGATGGATTTTGTGAAATTCTATATGTAGACCAGAAGAAGACCTAGCTAGTATATCTCGAAACAAAGCTAGGAACACCTTTAGATATGGACAAAGCCTCCTACATAACCTATTTGGCTAGGGTAAGTATACCTCATTTGTAAATAAACCTGTTGGGGCTGACTGTTTCACGTCCAACTCTTTGAAACAACAGATGGATTTCACTGCGCTCTATTTCAACATCATTTCATTTGTTTAAGCTTAAGTCTATTCGATATCCATCTATTTCAATAATCCTATATGTTTTAATTGCTTAGTTTAGTTCCATTGCATCTATTTCAACTTAAGTCGGAAATGCCCATCATCTACATAATTTGGATGGTTTTAAAACAAAAATATGTTATTTGCTCATCTGTGTTAAGTTTTATTCCTCTCAATTTGTTTATGTTCAATTTAATCTGTTTTATTTGTTTAATCTGTTTAAGTTTCATATGTTACGGCTTACTTCTGTCAGAACTTTATCTTCATCAGAATGATCTGTTACAATTCCAATGCTTGACAAATATAAAGTTTAAAGGTAGTGGATTCCATATTATTCATTATTAAATATTTAATTTGAACAGATATGGGTTAGGGAGAACGATTCAGCGAGCCTGAAGAATTACGTCTTCCCTCACTTAACAAGTGATGTGGTAACCAGTCATAGATATATTGTTTTTCCATTAAACCACATTAGGTCTGAAACTAATATTCCATATTATTGGACACTTTTGGTGGTTGAAAATGAAGATAAAATTTGGAAACATTGCAACTCATTATTGTCACGGAGATCCAACCAAAAGGATAATTGTTTCGTGGATGCAAGAAGGATGGTAAGATGACAATGGTTAAGTAAGAAATAACTATATAATCTAAGTAGCATATCTAACGATTTTGGTTCTTTATTTTGGTTTTCCATGCTACAGAAAGTGTTTATTGAAAATCACTTTCAAACGCTGTATTTAAATTCACTGTACGATAATAAAGGACAGCATAAAAATATAGGTCAAATTCGATCAACCCATAATTACACTTACAAAATGGAGATGGTTAAAAACTGTCCACAGCAGCCACCATCATCGTAAGTTTAACAAAATTCAAATACTTAATAGCAGCATCTTCATTTACTGTAGCCTCGATTGAGTAACTAATTTTTTATTCGAATATTTATTACCGGGCTTACTGTGGAGTTGTGGGATGCTATATGATATAACAGATATTTGAAGAGAAGCCCATCAGAACCGACTTTCCTTTAACAGCAGCACCAAAAATCCGTGCCTCCATGATTTGAAGATTTCTACATGACGTGGGAAAATCATGGACAAGAGAAGACTATAATACGAGGGAGATGCTGTTGAAGGAGCAAATTCTTTCAATGTGAAAGATGTATTGGAACAATCATTGTATAAAAGGAGCATTGTATAAATGTTCCTATTGTGAGACAATGAGTTGATTTAGCTCTTAAATGTACAGAAATCAAGTTTTGAAATTGGCTCCTTCTGTTTGTTAAACTGTCATTCATCAATTTCATCTGTTACAATAGCTAAATGCATATGCTTGTCATTGCATGTCAACGTACATCGACAATTGCCTAGGCCAAGGTTGAATTCCATTATGTGGGTGACAAACGAGAACTGAAATATTTTAGCCTAGCCAAAGGCTAGAGTGGAAAGAGCATTAAAATTATCTTCTTTTAATCTGTTCTACAGTCATGATCATTATTACTGTTTCACGATCATCGTAATTGTATTTGTTTAAGCATCACTTATGTACACGACAAACAGATATAATTACAGTGGCAACTGCAATCAAATAGTTTGGAGAAAACCAATCTTGTTCTAAGCTATATATATAGGACCATTTTGATCTTGAGCTGGAAATTTGAAACTACAAATCCATTTATTAAGTTAACCGTTTGAAAAATAATTTCATTGGTCGACTTAGAGTTCAATTTAATAATGATTTTATCTGTTTGGCCTTATAATCATGACAGAAACATATGAAATTACAATGAAATAGAAAATTTCATTTGTTTGGAATAAATTCTTACACAGGCAATAGACAAAAACAGATAGAACTGAATCCACAGCCAGCTAATAATACATGGAAATTGATGTTGTTTTATCCATTAATATTGGGAATTCATCTGATTAACTTTTGATACTGAACTTAAGACGAAGCAATAAAATATATCTGTGTGGAACGAAGGTAATTTGGTAAGAGATTCAATGACTTAGTAAACACAGATATATTCCATGATAGGTTTTACTTACATAGCCCCATATTGAAATATACACAACAAGTTGGTGGCATATGATTTCCAAAAACTGCCCTTAAGCTGATGTCATCCGGTTGTTAAATACAAAACATAAAACATACAAGGGCTGCATACTCGCTTACAAACTGTCACGCCCCGAACCCGAGAATTGGGGATGTATTATGGGTTTCAAGGAATGACATACGTACTCGTGACAATTCGTGTCATGACCAGACACGGATGAACTGTCACAAGGGTGATCCTACAGGTACGTGTGAGGAAAATCCACAAACACATATTATCAATATAAGTCATTTAAGCGGAAACCTGGAGATTTCACCTGCATATATATCATAAGCATCCATAAAACATTCATCTCAATCCATTATATAAACAAATCTGTTAATTAACCCAACTACTTGCATAAATATGGAAGTCCTTTATGAAATACAAATGTGTACAATGCCCAGATGACCCTAAATCCAATCCCAAAAAGATCTCTGTTGCACTCTGTTGAGGAGAATCACGAAAAGATGTCTTCCTCGTTCCACTCGTTTATGTCCCGAAGTAACGCTGGGGTTTCCTTCGGGGGCACACTGAATGCCGGATTAGCATCGGGTTCTGTACCTGTAACACAATGGTAATTGGTTAACACAACGATTAAGCAAAGATAATGATACATGGGCTTAACATGATAGATCAATGGAATTAAAATGACATACTGATTAAAAGAGATCAATATCGAAATCTAAGCACTGGTGCATATGAGTTAGCATGAATAGGGAATCATGAATAAAGAATATATTATACTAACATGGCAACCACATTTGTTATTTCCTCTTTAATAAGAGAGTAAACTAATCCTTGGGAAACCACTAGTGGCCGGGCCAGGACCGACTAGCTACCTGCGAGGGCGTCGACTCACTTTCCTGATACTACTGCAGTAGGCAACTGATAACACACTCCCATGGGGTCCCGTCGAACCTCCTATGGGGAATAAGCTAAGTGGCGCCAACTCTAAGCATGTCGGAAATAATCTGATGTCCATACCTACTATATACTGATATGTTTATACTGATACAGAAGGTAACTTAATCTTGTTGGGAATATTAATCAGAGAATTGCAACTAAGTAAAACACTGGCCATCATTGATGCAAACTGATAGAATTCTCATGTGGAGGTCAAGGTTATTATCAATATGAATGCAATTAGATTGTAGGGTTATCAAGGATAATTACTAACCAACCCTATACTAGATAGACCGGGTTTCCAAGGTCATTCAATACGGTGTATTCATAAGACATTAGGTGTCTCGGTATTACCATTCTCGGTGTTATCTCATGTATATAAAGAACACTCCATCTTATGCCAACACCCATGATGTGACATTGAAAACTAACCGGAGAACCCAGAAGAAAAGAGCGACAGCTCAACACTCCTCCTTCTAAATGTTAATCACCGTTGGGCTAGTTTGGGGTAGCAAAGATCCAATTCTATGGTCCTATGAGGTCTTTGGTTGAACCTATAGCCTATGGTAATGTGTAGGTAGATATCTCGATCTCTTTTTAAGATTTAAGGGAGTAACCCATCATTCGGCTATCCCATAGACAATAGAAAGTCCATAGTCAAGCATAGAATGCATTTTGGAACACATTTCTATAACCTACAGGTCTGGCTTACCCGACCGATCGGGCATGGGTCCGACCGATCGGACCGCATCTAGAAGAGAAATTCGACCGGTCGGGCTGGGTGACTAACCGGTCAGATGACCCGTGAGGTAATTCAATCGATCTAGCTTCAGGATCGACCGGTCGGCCCTGAAGCACTCTGTTACGGAAGGGTTTCTATTCCACTGGTTTCTCTTTTCCAATACACCATTCTACCTACAATAAAACCAATCTAAAAGCTTCCATTTTACACTCTTGGGTTCCCTAATGGACCATTGTCAATTTATTCATCGAGAATCAACACTAAAACACAATCAAATCCATGTATTTTCCATTGAGCTGTAAAGAGGGTAAAATCACAAAATCCATTAAGAATCAAAGAATAAAGCTATGTATGTAAAGAAAATGTATCCTTATACTTGCCTTAGGCGTGGTGCTTCATCCAAATAGATTTGCCCCTTGATTAGATGGAGAATAAAGCTCTTTAATGGAGAATCTAACACATGTATGAAGGAAAACGAGAATGAGATGCATGCATGCCAATAGATGGGTTTTCTTGACCCTTATTGCATTCAATAACTTAAAAGGGAGAATGGGATTCCTTACCTCAAGCTTCCTACAAGCAAGAAGATGAAGATAGTGCCTGGGTTTCCAAGATGCAAGTAAGAGGAATAAAGAAGAAGAAGAAGAAGAAGGAGGAGGAGGAGGAAGCTCAACCTTGATGCATGCAAGCTCAATCGCCAAGGATGGAAGCTGGATGAGGGAAGGAGATGAAGGAAAGGGGAGAAGGGGGAACCAGCTGTAGCGTGAAGGAGGAAGAAGAATGAGGGTTGTTGGTGGGTTAGGGTTTTTATAAAGGGTGGAATTCTGGAAATTGCGAAGAAGCCCTATTGGTTTCTATATATTTCCGGTCATGACTCAATGGGCTTAATTGAACTCAAATGGGATTGGGTCAAACATGAAAGATGTCCCACAAAACTTAACTCACCTGATGCAACTATTATGATGCATTAATGATGCAAAACCATGAAAATGCAAAATAGAAAAGGTTCTAGACTACCTAATAAGGTTCGAACCCGACCCAACTACCTATCCATGACCTAAACCTTTTGAGATTTGGGCTCAATTAACCTAATAAAATATTAATTAAAGTAAGATCAATTTAATTACTATAAATCATAATTATATAGGGTTGGGGCCTTACACAAACCAATGCAATGTATATTGTGATTACCTACATAAGACGTAATATTGCAATTAGGAACATCAGAAGTGATAGGGGTTGTGACACATGAGCAATACTAGCTGTTTCTTGCCTCTAATCATATAGAATGTGTGGCTCCACTTCTTCAGCTAAGGTGTTTGGCATTTCTTCGTACATCCGAATACTTTCCCCTGTATCTTGCAAATTAGCATATCCTTTGAATTCTGCATTTGGAAAACAATGCATATGTCTTTTGCATTCGGCCCATGAAGTATACAATCCTGGACAACGAACCCTGTGTACAACATAATACCCGTATTTGGCCATTTCTTTAAATCAAAATACAAGAGACATAAGAAACAAGGGTTACGGAACTGTTGACCATATAGAGTACAAATATCTCAACCATATAGTTAATTCATACCATACTTAACAATGCAAACAACAAGATTAGAATTACAAAAGTATTATTAAACAGATCACCACAAAATACAGCCTAACATTAATGCTATCCACATCTCAAAACAGGAGGCACAGTAATGTCCCTTCTCATGTGGATGCACACACCAATATAACAGTTAATTAAGCATTCAACAAGTTCAGATATGCATATCCAAAGTTCATAAGCTACGATAACCAAGTCGGCACTACAATGTCAGGATAGTACGAAGAACTTAAATAGAGTAGTAGAGAGAAAACTAAGATTGAGTTCAGTTATAGGAAACAAGAGTCAATCAAAGCGTGAGCTGCCATGTCGAAACAGTGGCAACCGCCGACGAATCCATGATCCTTATTTTTGGCACAAAGGAAAACAATGGCAAAATCCGAGTTAATGGTCAACCACTCGCGGACAAGTTCCGCCTCTATTTCATTAAGATCTTCAATTTGGTCCAATTACTTGACTGTAACGCTTCGACCCAACTTAATTAGGTTTAGCGACTAACTACTAACACTTTAGTTGTTAATTGTGTTTTAACATTGTTTTGATTTTGTTCCAGATCATGGATAGGTAGTTAGGTTGAGTTTAACTTTGATTAGGTAGATATGAGCCCTTTTTTGTAATTTTAAATTTCATAAGACGCCGTCATTCATGCATCATCTTGGAGTCAACACGTGTATTTCGTTGAGCTCGTCAACTTTCGTAACTGACTCATATGCTAAAGACGTCATTTGTTCCGTTGGACCGTCATTTGACTCGAACTGTAATTCGTGTAAATGTTTGGACTTTCTTGCAATTTCCTCTTATCCTTATCTTATATAAACCAAGACTCCACCGACTCTCTCCCTCATTCTCTTCTCCATTCACGTCGGGTTCTCTCTCTTTCCTCTTCTTTTCATTTCTTCTTCCTTTCAGTTTCTTCTCTATTTCTTCTTCTCGATCCATTCAAGGAAGGGGAAATTATCGTGGTTTAAGGTAAGTTTGGGTTTTTGGTTTTCTTCTTCTCCTTCTTCTTCTTGTTAGCCACGGTCTGTGCTCACTATCCCTCTCTCTTTCTCTCACGCATGGCAGATTTGAATCATGTTTGGACTTTGAAGTTAAGCCCAAGGACAACCAGTTGTGTATTCGATCTCTTTTGAGGCAAGTATAGGCATGATTTGATTGAACACATGTTGGTATATGGTGATTGTTCATAGTCTCTTGTTCGCTTGTGCATGTGTGTTATGTGAATTACAGCCCTTTGCCTTTATATCGTCTTAATATTGGTTGTTTTCCTGAATGCAAGTATTCAATTCATCACAGCCATTCTATAATAGGGCAGGCTGTTTGACCGATCGAGCTTCAGAGTCGATCGGTCGGGCGCTTCTAGAATCGAAATTCGACAAGTCAAACGTCTCAACCTACCAATTGGTCCTGAAGTGTTCTACTTTATGAGATTTAGCCTGTGCACTGACAACTTTTGTGTTCATTTTTATTCTTCTATCTTTCACACCAACCAAGGAACCTTGTAGGCTATATGCTCGGGCCTCGTGGCTCGTGAATTATGTAAGGAAGTCTTCCAAAGACCTCCAATAAAAGGTGGGTATGTATTGGACCTGATAGGGCCTTCACATTAGAGAATGGTAGTGACTCTTGACTTGCCCAATGGAACATGAGCATTGCATGAATAGTCTTGAGGGCTGTGACTCTTTCATGTGTGTTGTTCAGTGTTAAGCACCTCCCCATAGGTGTTGGTTTAAGGGACTTCGATATACCTTCTAAATACAATGCAACACTTATAAAAGACAACTGTGTATCGGATAACTTAAAACTACATCATCATGCACGGTTAGAAACACTGGATGACTAGATTAGGGTTGGCTAGTAAATGTCCTTGATTCGAACAAAAATGAATTGCATGACATCTTGATTTATGTTATTTGACCTCCATTCTTTTGTATAGTATGTCTAGCTTTGATATGCCCATTTGCAATGATAAATTTGATTTGTTTAACATGTTCACTGTGTTTCCGTTATGTTTGATTCGTTATGTTGATATGCCCAGTATGATATTTTGAGTTTGTACGTATGAGTTGCACGTGAGTTGCACGTATGATATCTGTTTGATATGATATGCACGCTTAACTCAAGTTCTTGTATATGATTGACTCATACGGTCAGGCACTGCTCAGCCTCAGCCTTACGATACTCGACAGGGTTGAATTTGGTGTAGTATATATGGCACCACTGTAGTGATTTTATGTCTTGGGGTTTTCGGACCCGAGGAACCTGAGACCCATTCGTACTTTGGCCTTGTCGATGGTATTCTCAGTATGTATGTAAGATCCCTTCTTGGGAGCATATGGCCTATGTAGTAGCCTCCTAGTTATGTTCATATCATGTATACATTGATTCTGATAACATACTTTATCTGACTGCACGATTGCCTAGTATACGAAATTGAAACTCTATGATTTATTCATAATCACTTATTCTACTAGATACAACATGCATTAACTTGTTGTTGCTTATACTTTGCTGAATCATTGTATTCATAAGTTGTCCTTTGTATTGCAGGCTCAGATCCCTCGACCGACCCCTCGTTGGTCAACCAGACTCCAAGGGAGATCCCCGACGTCCCATCAGGATTAGAGGAGTGCATGTGATCACTCCATCGGAGCGCGACAATGTCCGACATGCATATAAGCCTTCCTCATTTTGGGATCTCAGTGGATTTTTTTGGATTGAGTCATGATCTTTATGCCTTGTATTTTGGCCCAGTTTGTGTAACTCTGAACCTTATGTAATCTTTGTATATACATTCTTTTGTTCTAATGTATGTCTCTCATTATGGTTTGATACCTATAGCTTCCTCGTACATGTATTGGCACGTGTGAAATTTCATTATGCATGTGCATTTAGACTGGGTCTAGGTGCATGTGCATGGGAGTACGTATGTCGCTGGTTAGGTTTAACCTTCACCCCCGATCTCCTGGGCTCAGGTTGTGACATACGTATTGTATGGTATCAAAATATTGTTGCTCTAGTTGATAAGCATGTAGGCATGTAGGAACGTGGTGAGGATACAATGTCACAGAGTTGACTTTCTAGTCTGTTATTGTGTTTTGTTGGGGAATAGTGTAGTGGGGATGCTTTGTTTTTTTTTATTAACCTTTTGCATTTTACAAGATATGGCTTCTGCTCAGGTATTAATAACAATTATGGGGACAATGAAAGTGGGTCGGCTCCTCCACAACAGCCACAGAACCAGGATGATCGATTTTTTGTGATGTTGCAAGTGATCCACTTTTTACAAGCACAAGTTGTTTCTCTTGTTGACAAACAGAGTCAACCATCCGTTCCACCTCACATGGAGCAACAGGTAGTTTTCCAACCCAAAGAGAGCGATCCCAATGCTCTTTACGAAAAGTTTTGGAAACGCGGAGCCACCGAATTCTATGGAAGTGAAGATGCTTTAAAGGCGGACCAATGGATCGAGCATACATAAGTTCTATTTAAGACTATGGTGTGCACCAATAGACAGAATGTAGGACTTGTAGCTTCAATGTTTCACGATATAGCGAAGACTTGGTAGAAGAGTGTAAAGGAGTCTTATAAGGACCTACCGAATGCAACCGTTTGGGAGACATTCAAGAGGCAATTCAAGAGGAAATTTATTCCAGCCCATGTACATCGAGCCAAGGAAGCCGAGTTCTTAGCCTTGCGCCAACATCAAATGACAATGGTGGAGTATGTGCACAAATTCACGTAGCTGTTGCATTTCACTAAAAACATGATTAATACAGAAGAAAAGAAAGTTAACCGATTTATTGATGGCCTAAATCCCAAGTACAAGAATCACGTGACAACCTTCCAGCTGCCAGCTACTTTTGACGATGCCGTGGACTGTGCTTATGCGGTAAAGGCTCACATTCAAGAGGAAAGGGCTGTTGATTCCAAGAGGCATGCACCATTTGGTGCAAGGGGGCAAATGCAGAAGAAGATGAAAGGCAAGCAAGGTACATCCAATTCGACCAGTGTGACGTGCGAGCATTATGGCAAGGGCCACAAGTCAAAGCAATGTTGGAGGAAGACAGGAGCTTGTTTTATTTGCGGCTCCATGGACCATTTGATGGCCAACTGCCCAAAGTACAAGCCATCTCAATCCCAACAATCCAGGCCAACTGCTTCAACGGGTTTAGGTAGATGCAATGCCTCACCAGCTTCCAGTAAAACCCAGCAATCTCGTCCCGGCCCGAAACTGCAACGTCAGACTACTCGCATTTATGTAGCTACCCATGAGAGTGCCAAAGAGATGAATGTTGTGGAAGGTACTATTTTGATTTCGCAAGTTGAAACTTTAACATTATTTGATTCAGGATCTACACATTCATACGTAGCACCCCATTTTACCGAGTAGTTACGGCAGCCGTTTAAGCCGCTACCATATGTATTGGTGGTGTCCACTCCTGTTGGCAAGAGGGTGGAGTATAGTGTGTACTACCCCCAATACGATGTGCAAATCGAAAGGCGTCAACTCCTAGTTGACCACATTCTGTTGTCGATGTTGGACTTTGACGTGATCCTTGGAATGGATTGGCTCACGCAATATCATGCCTGTGTCAATTGTTACAACAAGACGATTCACTTCGATCTAGGCAATGGATTCTGTTTCAAGGGCAGTCAAAAGAAATGCCCAAGGCTTGCTATCTCCGCATGCAAGGCAGATCGATTGATACACAAAAGATGTGAAGGCTTCATTGCCTTTATCTTAGAGAAGAAAGATTTGAAGTAGCTGAGAGAGATTCCGATATTGTGTGATTTTCCAGATGTCTTTCCCAATAACGTGGCAGAGTTACCTCCAGTGCGAGAAGTAGAATTTGCCATCGATCTTGTTTCAGGCACGGCACCGATCAATAAAGCTCCATACCGTATGGCTCCAACAGAATTGTTAGAATTGAAGAAACAATTGCAGGACCTTTTAGATAAGGGTTTTATACGCCCGAGTATTTCACCTTGGGGAGTACCGGTGTTGTTTGTCAAGAAGAAAAGCAGCACCTTTCGGATGTGTATAGACTACCGGCGGTTGAATAAGGTGATAATAAAGAACAAGTATCCCCTGCCGAGGATTGATGAGTTATTTGATTAACTTCAAGGCACGGCCTATTTTTCTAAGATTGATTTGAGATCTGGGTATCATTAGCTAAGGGTGAAGGAAGATGGCAATCCCAAAACTACTTTCAGGACACGGAATGAACATTATGAATTCATTGTGATGCATTTTGGATTAACCAATGCACCTACATCTTTTATGGCCTTGATGAATAGCATTTTTGCTCCTTTCTTGGGTCGATTCGTTGTTGTGTTCATTGATGATATATTGGTCTACTCAAGGACAACAGAGGAGCAAAAGGATCATTTGAGGAAAGCTTTAACCTTGTTGAGAGAATATCAACTATATGCCAAGTTGTCAAAATGTGATTTTTGGCTATAGCAGGTAGCATTTCTTAGTCATATCGTTTCACGAGAAGGATTGGCAGTTGATCCAGCTAAAGTAGAGGCAGTTATAAATTGGCCCAACCCGAGAACTATAATAGAGATTCGGAGTTTTCTTGGACTTGCAGGATATTACCGATGTTTTTTTCAAGATTTTGCTAAAATCTCCGCTCCTTTGACAAAGCTGACTCGAAAGAATGTGCCTTTTAATTGGATTGAGGAATGTGAAGCTAGTTTCCAGGTTTTGAAAGAAAAGTTAACTACCGCTCCAGTACTGACTTTACCAAATGGTGATGAAGGCTTTGTGATCTATTCTGATGCGTCTAGAGTCGGATTGGGCTGTGTATTAATGCAGCATGGCAAGGTAATCGTGTATGGATCGAGGCAACTCCGAGAGCATGAAAAGAACTATGCCACCCATGATTTGAAACTAGCTGCTATCGTGTTTGCCTTGAAGCTTTGGAGATATTATTTACATGGTGTGAAATTTGAGGTCAATTCAGATCATCACAGTTTGCAATAATTATTCACATAATGTGAGTTAAACATGAGGTAGTGCAGATGGTTAGAATTTATCAAGGATTATGATTTTCCAATCAAGTATCAACCGGTGAAAGGCAACGTGGTGGCAGACGCACTTAGTAGGAAATTGGAGACCGTCAATATGTTAGACAACTTCCTTTGGGTGATGCATGATCATCCTATCAAGGTGAAATTGGTAGATAACTACGTGATGCTGGCAAGTACTCTAGTCTTCCAACCCGAAGTGATTCAACAAATTAAGGACAGGCAATTTGAAGATGTAACCTTCAAGCGCGTCCGTGATCACATCGGAGATCGACCCGACTTCCGACTGGAGGACAGTGTACTATACTTTCAGAATAGATTGTGTGTACCAGCCATCGATGATTTGAAAGAGAAGTTGATGACAGAAGAACACTATGCGCAATATATGATGCACCCAGGAAGTACAAAGATGTACCAGAACATCAAGGATCGATTTTGGTGGAACAACATGAAGAAGGAAATAGCAGGGTTCATCGCTAGGTGCTTAACTTGTCAGAAGGTAAAAGCAGATCATTAAAGACCTCCAGGTTCATTGCACCCGTTGCACATACAACAGTGGAAGTGGGAGCATATTACCATGGACTTTTTTTCTGGGTTACCTCAGACAAGCTAGAAGAATAACATTATTTGGGTGATCTTTGATCGCCTAATGAAGTTAGCCCATATCATTCCGTTCAAGAATGGTATGATGTTTTCAGAAATGGCGAAGAAGTTCGTAGATGAGATCGTTAGGCTATATGGTACGCCTGTGTCGATTGTGTCTAATCGTGACAGTCGCTTTGTTTCATCATTCTGTAAAGCATTTCAAGATGCTATGGGTACTAAGTTGAGTTTCAGTAAAACGTATTACCCACAGACGGACAGACAATTGGAACGGACGATTCAAACTCTAGAAGACATGTTATGGGCCAGTGTGTTGAGTTTCGAGAAGGAATGGGATGCAAATCTCTCGTTGTGCGAATTTGCGTGTAACAACAGTTTCCACGAGAGTTTTGGAATGGCCCTGTACGAAGCCTTGTATGGGCGCAAGTGCCGAAGTCCTGTCTGTTGGGAAGAAGTAGGAAGAAGAAGTTTTCACGGATCGACGGTCATCGCCAAAACTACAGAAAAGGTGCAAAAGGCAATAAAGAATTTAAAAGTTACTTGGTCGAGACAAAAGAGTTATGCAGACATTCGAAGACCAGCAACTAGTACTAGTCAAGGATCAGATTCGAACTTAACCAGATTTTTGATTGGAGAACGGTGTTCTTTACTTTTGATCTCGCTTATGCGTACCGGCAGTTGGGGATCTGAAAGAGATTTTGATGACGGAAGCCCATTATGCTCGTTATGCGATGCATCCTGGGTGTATGAAGATGTACATGAGCTTAAAGGATCATTTTTGGTGGAATAACATGAAAAGAGAAATTGCGGGATTCGTCGCGAGATGCCTCACATGTCAAAAGGTGAAAGCTGATCATCAAAGACCCCTACGATCACTACACCCATTGCATATACCACAATGGAAGTGGGAACACATTACGATGGAGTTTATTTCAGGGTTCCCTCCAACGAGTAGGAAGAATAATGCTATTTGGGTGATTGTAGATAGATTGACGAAGTCAGCTCATTTTCTTCCATTCAAGAAAGGAATGACATTTTCAGAGATGGCGAAAAAGTTTGTTGATGAGATAGTTAGGTTACAATGTGTGCCAGTCTTTATTGTTTCCAATCGTGATAGTCGTTTTGTTTCTTCTTTTTAGAAGGCATTTCAAGAGGCTATAGGTACGAAGCTAAGTTTTAGTACTGCTTATCACCCACAGACAAACGATCAATCAGAACACATAATCCAGACTTTAGAAGATATGTTACAGGACAGTGTTCTTAATTTTGAGAAAGAGTGGGATCATCATCTTTCATTATGCGAGTTTGCATATAATAAAAGTTTCCACGAGAGTATTGGGATGGCTCCGTATGAAGCCTTATATGGACGGAAATGTAGAAGCCCATTGTGTTGGGAAGAAGTGGGGACTAGAAGTTTTCATGGCCCGATGATTATTGCAGATAACGTAGAGAAAGTAGAAAAGGCCATTGAGAATTTGAAGGTTGCCCGGTCTAGACAGAAGAGTTATGCGGATACACGAAGGAAGCCCTTGGAATTTCAAGCTGGAGACTAGATGTTCCTGAAAGTTTGCCCCATGAAAGGTACTATTTGATTTGGACAAAAGCGCAAGCTAGCTCCAGGGTTCGTTGGCCCATTTGAAATCAATAGCCAGATTGGTGATGTGGAGTATAGATTAGTGCTTCCTGTGGAGTTCTCAGGAGTTCACGATGTATTCCATGTGTCGATGTTACGTAAATATGTTCGAGACCCTACCCATGTCATTCGGTCTGACGATGTGCAGATTCAGCCGAATGCATCATACGTCGAACGTTCGCTTCGTATTGTGGATACGAGAGAGCAGCTCCTGCGAACAAGAACAATTCGTTGAGTGAAGGTCCTCTGAGAACATCATGGTCCAGAAGAAGCCACGTGGGAACTTGAAGAACAGATAGCTCGTCAGTACCCTAAACTCTTTACTCAGGTATTTTAGTTATCATTCAGAGGACTGGATGATTCTTAGTGGGGGATGATGTAACACCCCAACCCCAAATAGGTAGGTTAAAGGTTGTTTGGTTGCATGATCAGTGTCTTGCCAGAGGTTACTGTTAGGTCATTATGTTTGACCTTCTCTGGGTTATGTTTAAGGTCTTGGTTAGGTAGTTGGGTTGAGCTTAACTTGGATTAAGTAGTTTCAGGCCCTTTTTCGTAATTTTTTTATTTGTTCGAATTCGTCGTTTTGATGTCATCTTGATGTCGTCGCGTGTCTTTCGTCGTGCTTGTCAATTGTTGTAACTGCCCTGAGAGCATCCGGAGTCATTTTAACTGGCAAGAATAGTAACAACTGTAAGTAACAATAATCTGTTGGCAAAGTTAAGTTATCAGTTGCTCAATGGGTGAAGACAAATCCTTTATTCAAAGACTATACTCTTATTAACTGGAAAGAAATAGCCCTTTGGTGAGCAGATTCTAGGTCTAGTTTTAAGTTTTTTGTTGTTTGTTGGTTGTGCATGTTTCGGTTGGCTCCCACTCTTAGGCATGTTCTGTTTTCTGTCAGCTAGTATAAATCTTTTGTACTAGCTATTTTAAATGAAAGTTAACATTCGAAAAAAAAAGGAGAATAGTTACAACTGAATGGTTAATATTTGCACATATTTTTTTCTTTTGCTCTCTTTCTTTTTATGGTGTTCCTATTTTGAAAAGGTTATCTAGTGATTGACAAAACCTCTTTAGAGGTTGTCTTCATTTTGGAGAGGTTTTATAGGTAAATAAGGAATAGGCCTATGACTAGAGTGTTCAACTGTACAAATGGCTTCATCCTACAATCTTTTATTTATTTTTTTGGTTTTTTTTTCTCCTTTTTCTTCATGAACGCTCATTTAACCTAAGATGCTTCCTAACTGTGTATGGAAAATGAATTGTGTTTTATTTTTATCTTTTTGTTTAAAAAAGAACAAGACACCCACTATAATTTTTTTTCTATATATATATATCAATGATGTTCTTCATATGATTGTATTATAATGCTATTTGCCATTGTATTGATGCTACTATGTTTGAAATGGATGGATTATGGAAAAGCTTGTTTTTTTGGTCTATTTTTTTACAAATATATTTTTTTATGTTTTCATGCTTTACAAGAAAAAAAAGAAAATCCTATGATTTGCAATATGATTCACGATATGATTCAATCCATCCCCTTGAATGATTTGTGATATAATTCTGATTTTCAAAATAGTGTTTAATTGGTTCTTCAAATTGAAATATGATGTTTTTTTTTTCACTATTTGATGCATTGTTTAGGGTTTTTTTTTGGTGTATTACTGTAATGGATGTTTTGTCTAATGTATTTTCTTTTTGTTTGTATTTTTCACATTAACAAACTTGGGTTACTTACAAAAGAAATCTATAGATGTATCCAAGTATATATTTTTAGCAATATATATATGGGTATATATATGCTTTTCAATAGGTTGATTATTTTTTGGGTTTTTGTGGTTGTGGTAGAAAGGTCTTAATCAGGTATTATAGTGTTTTGATATGTTTTGCTAAGTATTTTAAGTTATGATGGGTTTCGTATGTCAAACAATATTTATAATTTATGATGCCCAGATACGGCATGGAAACGATAGGGACACGTGTGGATATGGAAGGGACACCAATTTTATAAATAAAAAGTGAAGTATCGGATACGATACGACACGATACGCTACCCATTTTGAAGCATCTGTGTATTATAGTCTAATGAAGATGTGTGCTCAAGATTGGTATTGGGGCTATTCCACTGCTGCTGTTGCAAACATGGTTTCTGGTGAATTGGTGGGAAAGCATATCTTTCCTGTGGAAGCACGTTTTATTTGTGGAGTCCAGAACAATTGGAGTGAGGTGTGTTAACTATTAAAGTGCGCTACAGATAATTGGGGCTATTCAACTGCTACTGTTGCAAACAGGGGTTTTGGTCAGTTGGTAGGAAAGCATATCTTTCTTGCAGCAACACATTTTATTTTTGGAGTGAAGAACAGTCGGAGTAAGGTGCGTAACTGTTAAAGAATGCTATAGATAATTTGGGGGCACAAGTGTTGGGTTTATGTCTTGTATTCCGGTTTAGCAGGATGAGTCCACTGGGTTAGCCAAGGACTTGTTTAAGGTCAATGGTGTTTTGGTAATTATATCGGGGCTTTCTTGGTGGCCAAGAAAACGGAGATTATATATGTATGGTCTGTAACCTAGATCTTGCACGCTGAAGAGAGGTGAGAGCTTTCTTGCCCGTGGTGTTCCCACACCATGTAGGTGAGACGATATGAGAGAGTGAGAGTCTCTGTACTTTACTTGTCATAGTGAAGATGATTATCTCTGTGCCCGTGAATGTAGCCCTGTTTGGGTGAACCATGTAAATCTCTGTCTCTTCTTGTGTGTGGTTGTTTCGTGTTGATCTTGTGATTGATGTATGTGCACAACGGGTGTTGTCAAAAAATCATAACAAGTGGTATCAAAGCTGAGGTGGTGTTCCTTGGGTTGGGTTTCTGAGCAAGGTGGAGATCGCTCAGTGGTTTGAAGGTTGTGCACATGAAGATCGACTAACTGAATCCTTGTCGAAGGGTTCGGATCTCTGTTGTTGAAACAGAGGAAGAGAGATTAGGTTCGTGATCTCTGGTTGGGCCACCATTGGAGAAGAAGAAGACGAGATTGGGTTCTCTGGTTTCACTGGGATCGAAGGAAAAAAAAACTCACATATTTTCAGATCTCGGAGTGATTGCTGTGATTGTAATCACCAGCGTACGAGATCGAATTTCTGTGCAAGGAACGGGTTCTTGGACAGAATCTGAAACGGAGAAGATAAAGGGGATTTTTGGGCTGGGCAGTTATTAGCTAAAGGAGATCAGTGATCTATGTTGCAGTGCATGAAACAAAGAAAAAACATTGGCCGTGGTTCTTGGTTCACTGGAGAGGATAGATCTGTGCTATGCAACGGTTCTAGAACTCAGAACCGGAGAAGATAGAGGGCGATGATCTACTGTAAGGCCTGAGAGAAAGGCAGCCTGCAGTTCTGCTTGTAGAACCAGATCATGAAGAAGAGCAGCGCCGTCGCTGTGCTCACTGCTCGTAACTTTTGTCGGACACTACTGTCGTTCGCTTTCACCGGAGAAGGTTTCAATCGCTACCGCTGCTGCGTCGTCAACATTCGTTTAGGGCCGACCATTGCTGGAAAGTGCACACTCGCTGCCATTAGCCACCGTCGGTCCCTGTCCGCTCAAGCTGGGGAAAACGGCTAGGGTGCCGTTTGATTACAAACCCAAACCAGAACAGAGACAGAGGAAGGGGATGACCATCGGGTTCGGGTTGGGTCAGTTTGACCTGACCGGTTCTGGCGAATAGCCCAGGTTAGCGACTGCAAGTTGGGCCTGGGTCGGGTCTGGTGCAGTCAACCTGATCACTTAGAAGGAAGCCCAGCCCAAAAGAAAGATAAACAATTTAGGCCAGGTTCGGGTCCAAATCGGGTTAGACCTAACCCGGTTACAGCGATGCCCAGGCGGCAACAAGTGCGTTCCAAGTTGGGTTCGGGTCGAGTAATATTTGACCCGTGTGCATAGAGTCCTGCCCAGCGGACAGTTTAATCCAACAGATCAGCCAGTTCGGGTAGGGTCCGACCTGACCCGCTACCCAGAGTCCAGCCCACTGTTGTAAAGCAGGTTCAGTTTAGTTCGGGTTGGGTGGACCTGGACCGGTTGCAGAAGCCCAATCAGCGTTAGCACAGCAGTGATGTCAGCATCAGTCAACAGGCAAATTTGACCAGATTCAACGGCTGAAATTGTTTCTGTGATATCTTGATCATCCGACGTCCGATCGGAGATCCGTTTGCACCTACAGACTTGTTTCGAGGAGATCTACGTGATTGTGGAAGAAGATTGGCTGTTTCATGGTCAACGAGGAGGTTTGACTGATCGGAGCGTAGAAACTTATTTCTGCGATATCGGAGCCATCCAAACTCGGATTTCAGATCCGTTTCTTCCAGCGTGCTCATGTTAACGTAATCTACAACTTAATGCGGAAATCTGGAGGAGTTTTGAATAGATGTGGGTTCAGGTTAGAATCGGGTCGACTCGACCTGGTTGTTGTTGCAAACCCAATAGTAGGAGTAGCCGGCCTAGTTGCAAAGGGTTTGCCGATTCAAATGAAGTTGTTCGTTTGGGGTTCACATGCTTTCTGGATCGCATGTGATGTTGTTCATCTTGCCAAAGTCTGAAAAACAGCAAGGAGGAGCTGATGTGTCAGTAGTTGTCAAACATGTGTTTGATTTATCGGAGGCCCGGTCAAATGGAGTTTTTTTTTGCCACTCGGAGGCAAAGGTTTCTGCAAATGTGAAGTCATCTGGACTTTTATTCCCGATCTATTTTGTTTGCATGCTTGTGGCGGTTTGATCTTCATAGTGATGTTGAAGATGGAGCAGGATGTTGAGTGATTCAGATAGATGTCACTTAGATTTGTCAAAGGATTCGAGCTTTAAGTTTGAGGTGGAGTTTGACGAGAAGATGAACTTTGCTCAAAGTTCATGTGTTAGTTCAACATGTCAAAGTGTTAAAGAAAAAAGAATGCATCGTCGGTGCAGTGACGTACCATTCAGCAGGGACGTGAAGACATTACCGGCTTTATCTCCTGGTGGCTCGAGTTGTGCAGAATTCAAGCTAAGGTGAAGATTGTTGGGTTTATGTCTTGTATTCTGGTTTAACCGGATGAGTCCATTGGGTTAGCCATGGACTGGTTTAAGGTCAAGGGTGTTTTGGTAATTGTACCGGGACTTTCTTGGTGGCCAAGAAAACGGAGATTATATATATGTCTAGTCTGCAACCCTAGATCTTGCACGCTGAATAAAGGTGAGAGCTTTCTTGCACGTGGTGTTCCCACACCACATAGGTAAGACGATGTGAGAGAGTGAGAGTCTCTGTACTTTACTTGTCATAGTGAAGATGATCGTCTTTGTGCCTATGGATGTAGCCCTGTTTGGGTGAACCATGTAAATCTCTGTCTCTTCTTGTGTGTGGTTGTTTCGTGTTGATCTTATGATTGATGTATGTGCACAACGGGTGATGTTAAAATTACAACAACAAGGGCATTATGAACCTTCAGGGCACAGTCATACAAAATTTTTTAGGTATCCCATGGCGACTTCAAAAACAAAAAAAATGGCCATCACAGTATGAATTTTTGTAAGCCAGCCCAACACCTTTTTTTTTTCTTTTTTTGGTGGGTATCCCATGTCGACTTTAAAAAAAGTGCATTGTGAGAATTGTGTGGCCTCGTAGAAATGGTCGATGAGCTGATTTTACCTGTCATGCACAGTTTAAATGGGGTAGAAAGAGGAGCATTGGAGCCTGCAGATATTGCAAGGGTCCTTGGGATTATGGTGGAGCAGTTCTGTAAGTCCTCTCTGACGCATCTGGTGTGAATGTTGCTTATGGGATGGAGTTCTTTGGTGAGGCGTTCGATTTTTGAATTGTTTTTAAGGAATGCTCATCATTTAAGGGGATTCCTACATTTCCATTGGTGGGGCCAAGGATCCAAGTTCTGCTCCTTGGAAATTGGCATTTATTGCTAGGGAGTCTAAATTCATGTGTGGTGTTATGGATGTCTCTTCTTGTCATGTCATAGATAGGTCTGACATATTTGTGCATTCTTTTGAAACTGTAATGATTGGGGCCTTCGGGGGGTAAGGAGTTCATGGTTTTTCTTCTCTTTATATCGTCTTTGGTTAACAGTATTCCTCTCCTATACTACTTTGCTGTATTTTTCTTATCTTTTAATAGAGTCTATTAAGATGGTTAAAAGAATGGAGATTATAGACATGTCCTGCCTTGCTTCACAATCAATCATGATGATAGGGAGGCACTAGATAATTTGATTAGGATAAAATTAAAGAAAAGTTATGACCCATTACTAAGAAAAGTTATAAGCATTGGCCTTGATATATTTATCAATTTAGATGGTCAAAGTTAGAAGTAATGAAAGGTGAAAATTGTATTAGATTTTTTTTGGGGGTTTAGTGAAAGTGTATAAAAACCTTTTAATGAGGAATAAAGTGCATTGGATGAATTTCTCCTGGTATTTCCCGGCATATACCCTATTCCTTTCCAATTATATAATTTCTGTTGTGATGCCCTCCCTCTTTCTCCATAATTCTTGGCGAATATTCATCTCTTGTCAATCTATTTTGGCAAGAGTTGCTAACCATTGCAACCAAAATGCCTAGGTGTTAGAGTTGCGGCAAATAATTTACTTAACACCCCCCTCGGGTGGGATGCCGCCAAAGCTCGAAGCATATGCCCACCATTAGAGCAGCATGTGGCCTTCTGCCCTGTGTTCTTGCACCAACAACATAATACCAAGGACGCGGTAATGTGGATTCAAACCGGGGACCTATGGTGGCTAATACCACGTCAAAAGTTACTAACCATTGTAACCAAAATGCCTAGGCATTAGAGTTGCGGCAAACAATTTACTTAACATATTCCTCCTCTATTCTATTATTATACTTTAGTCTTGTTCTGTATTTCCCTTATCTTTTTTCCTTTCCTAAGATCACATCCAACTTCATAATGAATACAGTTCCCACATAATATATGTTTGGTACGATAGCGGATTGCCTGTCATTTATTTGTTGCTGCCATTTTTTACCTGGATACCACCTATTTTGTAGTAATTGATCAGAAATTACGTGTGTATTACAAAGCCATCATTCAAATAAAATAAAATAAAAATAAATAAAGAAAAGAAAAGAAAAGACAAGAAAAACAAAAGCGAAAAAAGGATCATATAACCATCCTACAGGCTGCATTTGATAGCATATTACCCCTAGTTAATTATTTGATGCCAGTGTTTTTTCGTCTCAAAATTTGATGTTCTATATGAGGATTCAAGTTACTGGATTTGCCGTAATGATAGATTATCCATGTGCTGATTTTGTCTGCACCCTAAACATGGTGAAATGGATAACTATGCAACCCAAAATTTTCAGACTGCCTGATATGTTTGCTTGTTCAGAATTCAAATCTACTGGTTTTATGTACTGAACTTCATATGATTTGATGAGATTTGTGTTGTCCGTTTTTTTTCCTTATGATTCTCTTCTTTCTAAGGAAATCTTATGTTTTTTCTAACATATGCTGCACGCTTTCAGGTTTGGCTGTACAAGGCATGGAAGCGTGGAATAAAATGCGATCTGGTGCAATAAAACTCATGCAAAAATATGCAGTCCAGACATGTGGGTACTGCCCTGAAGTTCAGGTAGGGTCCAAGGGGCACAGGGCAAGGCTTTGCCAGGCATTCAAGCACCAGTTGAGGGATGGGCAACATGCATGGCAGGAGGGAACAGTTGATGATCTGCTGCCTCCAGTGTATGTATGGCATGTGCACTACCCAAGTGCCACACTTGTTGATAGGTTGAAGAGGTACTATGGAAAACTGCCTGCGGCTGTGGAACTGTTTGTACAGGCTGGTGCTCATGTGCCAGAGGAATACATGAGTCTGATGAGGGAAGATATTGCGGTGCCAGATTTGGATGAAGAGAACTGGGTTGTGTGGAGCTGGATACCCAGGCTTCAAAATCAGGCAGTAGTTGCCCCCTTGGTTGATGAAAAATGTTGATCATAAATAGGAAATTTAGAATTCTGTAACATGATATTTTGCTGTTATTGGTGGAGCCTGATTTTTGTTTTGTTAATTTAGAGCAGTGAATTGCAGGAAGAAGGAAAAGGTCCAAGAGCAGGCTCTTTTGTCATAAATTCGTGGGCAGTTGCAAGGTCCATGACAGGACCTGAAAAGTGAAAACTCCTAGTTGGGATGCTAAGCACTATTCGGGATTAGATTAGTGTTCATGTGATTGAAGTTGCTCTTTCTCTTATGGTATGGGCTTTTTCCATCTTCGCCAAATTGCAGATATCTATTACTGAAACAGACCAAACAAAGGAGAGACATGGCCACAGTCAAACTCACCATCTTACCATGAGCCTTGCAAAGAGACCACATCAACACACCAAGTGAAGAAATACAAATGGATAAACAAAAAAAAAAAGGGAAAAAAACTGAAGATATACGTATCTATAGTGCATGATAACCAGCTGAAGCGCTGAATGTGAGTCGTCTTTCTTACAGTTAATTGCAATGACAAGGAAGAGCAAGGTGATGGCAAAATGTTCTGAAACTAGTACCAGCTTGCTTACTAAAATTCTTGTTGTATTATTGGTAATTATAGTGGGATGTCTAGTGTCATGCTATAATACCTTGGTAAGGTGGGGACACACAGTTCATACATAAAAGGTGAAGTACCATATATGATACAACACAAAATGTTGCTTACAGCATCCTGAGCACCATCCTGTGCTGAAAAAATAAAAAATAAAAAATCTGAGGGCATTATCATCAATCATCATTCGACTGGCATTATCATTTATCAATAATATGTCTTGCTTCGGGGCAATTAGTTCAGTGGAAAAGCATGGAATATTACTAGAAGAGAGTTTGTGAAGGACATTTATGTAATTCAAGTATGTGTTGCAGATTGGATTTTTTGATGTAAGATCAGCATTTTGTTGCAAAAGGGATGTTGGCAGTGTGTGGAGAATTTTGAATTTCATGCTGGTTGGACATCTAGTACAAAAGCAAGTGAATGAGCTAGTCATAAACAAGCATCCATGTGTGGGAATCCTTGTAAGTTGTAATTTTAGAATGCTGAAGGTTTGTTGTGGGAGCTTCTGCTGCAGGAAAGGTCTTTTGAGCAAGGGTACTAGAGGTTGGAGCGCCCTTGCCCAAATCTCACCGGCATGTAAATTTATTAGAACAGGATTGGTTTTGAATGGTTGCAGACATTCTACAACCTTAAACACAGGCCCCAAAGCCCACTGGATTTGATTTCAGCCTAAAATGAGTTCAAGCCTGGAGTGAGTTGGCTGTGAGAATGGAGCAAGAAGCAATAAATTCTTAGCTGATATGGCATGCATGGAAGCATGTGTGGAAGTTTGTTTATGATTTGGAACTCCGTAGACCAAGCGCAGATTGATTGTTACCTGTAATCAGTGCTCATGCATTTCAAATGAGCTACCTGTAAGTGCTAGTTGTTTTGTTCTTTTACAGCTGTTCCTTTTTTAAATGACAAAAATTTAACTTTCATTCTTTGTCACAAATATCATTGATAAATTGAATATAGCATGATAATATTCCCATTACTTATGGAAAGATATTAAAGATATTTTCGTGACAACTTTGGTGATCATGATATTGAAAACCTAGTTTAAACCAAGAGGTTGTTTGGATGTGACAACTCCGTAGACCAAGTGCAGATTGATTGTTACCTGTAATCAATGCTCATGCATTTCAAATGAGCTACCTGTAAGTGCTAGTTGTTTTGTTCTTTTACAGCTGTTCCTTTTTTAAATGACAAAAATTTAACTTTCATTCTTTGTCACAAATATCATTGATAAATTGAATATAGCATGATAATATTCCCATTACTTATGGAAAGATATTAAAGATATTTTCGTGACAACTTTGGTGATCATGATATTGCAAACCTATTTTAAACCAAGAGGTTGTTTGGATGTGAAGAAAAATAAGTGGAGAAAACTGCCTGGAGTTCAAATTTAATCAGTGGACTTCATTTTTTTTCTCCACCTTTCCTCGTTGAAACGGTCCATAAAACTAAAAGTTTGTCCAGTCAATATTGTGATTGCACCTATTTTGTGATTGAGTACATATGTGCCCAGAATGTGGTTGTCCCCGAACTGAGTCATGCTGTTCCAACCAAGTCAGGTCACCCAAAATTAAAGATTAATGAGTTAAAATCCTTTTTATACTTGCATTGAGCTTCAACCTATCTGGAGAAAACATGTTTGCATAGGTGTTTTTCTTCTTCCTGCTATTGGTATTCATGATCACACATGGAACCAATAGGTTTTCAATGAAATCAAGTCCTACATCCTAGGCTGTCCGCCTGTATGGATTTTTGCAAAAACATACCTTATTTTCAGAAAATGAAAAAAAAAAACTAAGGATATTTTGATTGTTTACCTCCCTTTTAGTACATTTCCTGACCCCCCACCACTCCACCACAGCACGCCCACACACCCCCACCACCCCCCCCCGCCGCCTTGCCTCTTTTTGTTTGATGACTATTTCCCCATACTTTTGGAAGGGAGAAGTATTGAGAAATGGAGAGAAATGTACCTCCTGTATTATATGGACATAGGGTGCATTTTCAATTATGAAGTATATTGGCAAATGTTAGTACGGTTGACCAATTGATTCTATATTTCTCTTCCTGAGAGAAGTTGCTACATAAAAATAGGCTCAGACAAGGAGGGGGCAAGGGGAAGGCAGAACATGTATAATATGAAAGTAAAACCATCCAAATTCATTTAATTTTTTGGATTTTCTGATAAATGTTCATTTCTCTGGAAATATAGGTAGCCAAATGCGGTCTATGAGGTAGTAATAATTCAAAAGAATGTCACTTAAATTCTTCAACTGCAAATGTATGAGCTCAAGTCAAGAGTAAAGGCAATAATCTAAGCATAAAAGTATGCGAATGGGTTGGATCTAGGGACGAATCATAGGATATCTTGATCTTTTTTTCTGTAGGATGGATTTGTCTGCAGATCTGAATTCAATATGGATCCTGTGTGTCGGTTATGGATCCAATCGTCCAGCGTCAACTAAAAGACCACTGATTTGGGTCCAGATCCGACACCGGAACTTGGTCTCATGTTAGTATACTTGGATCAACGAACCCAGAGATGTGATTCATGATTGATAGATTTTCAAATGTCAGTATGTTCCAAGCTCTATACACTTTTAAGTTATATATATATATATATTTCACTGGGCCACTATATTCGTTCCATATCCGTATTCCAGACACATGGATCCTGAATAACCTGATCCAGATCCACATTTCCCTTGTGTCCAAAATCAGCTCCCACAACTACTTTTTCCTGGATTGGAAACTTTGGATAATTAGATAGCCTTTGACATTACTAAGTAGTACTCTGTGTTTGTCATGTCATGTATGGTATCGCTGCCAGAAGTTCAGTTATGAACTGGAAACAACTTGGAATATTGGGAACCTGGTTTTAGGGCCTCATAGGGTTCATGCCAGTCTCTGGGTGTGGGGGGTGATTGAAAGATCTTTTCACATGTCAGGGTTGGCACCTACGTTAACAATCTGATGATCCTTACCATCTATTTTAGGGCTTCCACTCCTCACCCCATTGTTTGTCATCAACTGAGGGTGAGCCTCACAACCAGGTTTGTACCTAGAGAAGGCTGTGGGCTGGCTCTTACCGTAATCTTTCTTGTCCTTCCCTACCCAGTTATTTGATTGTGGGCCTCAAACTGAGGTTGGGTCATTTGTAGTAGAAAATTTCTTGTTCATGGCTATGTACCAAAATTCAGCTACATTTTGAGGATCATGTTAATCTCAGCTCACTATTTTTCTAGCCAACAAAAAATCCAACTTTTTTTTACTATTCCTTTATCAATGAGTACTCGAAAAAGAGGTAAACCAGACAGAATAATATATATGCATGAGAACAAGAAAAAAGATGTAAACCAGGTAGAATAATACAAATGCATGCACTCCATGAGAAAGTGCATGTCTGTGATGTGAAATCAACATAGGTAGCGCTGCCAGCATGATGGAGGTTTTGTTCTAGTGGGTTGGTTTCTGTAAAGACTGAGTAATGTTCCCAAGCATCATGGTATCATTTGTATTGGAATCATTGTTTAAAATAGCTACATAGTGGCCCATTATCGGCCATAGCAGCGTATTTTGAAAATAGCGGTACTAAGGTGTATAACTTCGTAGAGCCAAGCAATTTTAATTTAAAATACTATTTTTCCTATGTCTGCTCCATAGTATTCTTTCCTAAACTTGTCTCTATCTTTATATAGTTCCAAATCACTAAAAAAAATGAAAAAAACAAAAGATTGGCTGCTACACAAGATTCATATTTTTTTACCTCTTAAAAAATGCACTCTACTGCACCGCAACGTATTGCCTTTTATGTTGCGATTTGGCCATTGGCCACTATGCGCAACCATGCTATTTTGATCCTTGATTGTAATTAGTGATTTAGTATTCCAAATTTTTTATCATTAAGAAATTCTCTGATACCTTGACCATTCAATAATCTTGTTCTCATCATCTTTGTTATCTTAGGATCCTTATCTTTGGATAACTCTAGTATCTTTTGCGTCTTTGAAAGTTGCCTGCATTTATATCCTTCATGAGCCTCGTCAACTAGAACATGGAGATTGTGATCCTTATGGTCTCTGTTTTAATTGTGTGAAGAGTCAGTGAATTTTTCCTGCATGTCTTCATTATTTGGAAATCATCTGTTTAGCATTTTTTCAAACATCTACTATAGATTTGAATCTTTAGTTTTGTTGGGCTAGGCTTCTGGAAAGGGGGATACTCCAACAATAAAGTTTGACAGCAAAAATCAATCCAATATGAAGATTCCGTTTTAAGTTTCTTGCTAAAGGAAAAAGTTCATGGGGATCTGTGCATGGAATAAGTCCACAAACCAGGGCTGTTCTCTTCAAAGATACAGATGCATCAGCCACAACCTGTCCTAACCCATTACTATCATCATTACCGTCATCAAAGCCTTGTTCCAACTATGTTGGGGTCAGCTACATAAATTTTGTTTCTCCATTTTAATCTATCTTGAGCCAAATCCTCAAACAAGTTAAACTTTTTTAGATCTAATTTTACTACCTTTATCCACGTCTTCTTCGGCCTACCCTTTTCCTTGGGGGGCCATCAACCTTCATAGCCAAACTTTTTCTTATAGGTGCCATTATCAGCCTACGTTTGATATATCCAAACCATCTCAAATGGGTTAATCTAATCTTATTTCCTATTGATTCTGTCTCTAATTGCTCTCGAAAGCGTTCATTTCTAATTTTATTTTTCATAGTTTTACTACACATCCACCTCAACATTCTCATCATCCATCAACCTGTCCCAATCAATATATTACCAAATTTAACAATGGAAGATGAACAAGACTGAAGTTGTGTCCAGGATTCTATGGTCCATGGTGAACCACTTTTGGAATTATCATGAAAGGCATTATAACCGTTAGAGAAACATGGGGTTATTTAGAAAAAGTTTATCAGCAATACAGTCATGCATGAAGATGTCAATTTGAGTATATTCTTCCTCTATCGTCAGGGTGATAAATCAATTTGTAAGTACCTTTTTTTTCGCATGGCAGACTGAACATGAGATAATTACAATGGGAGACATTGCAAATGGCCACTGCATTAAAAAAATGAAAGAAATTAGTGCAATTTTCTGATAAAACTTTGCCCTAGTTTTTAAAGAGCCTTCATGCCAATATTAATTATCCTTCAAGCCAATATTCCTAGTGCAGAAAATTTATTGAATCTCGATGGGATTATTAGTGACTTAATGCCAATTTGGAACTTTTCTGTTTTATCACTAAGTGAGATAAGGAAGTAGTTATTTTCATCCTTCTGTGGGTGTTTCTCTCTATTAATGTTGCTCTAAGTGAGATAATTTTCTACAATCTGGTGCTCTCAGCATTTACCGTACCCAAACAGGCCAGAACTATTTCCTTCATTTCATGGATGTCCTTGACTGTACTTGCCCTTTGCCTTCCTTCAATCTCCATTTCTCATGTCTCAAAAGTGGGGCATGTGTTGAATGAAGATTATTGATATCACTGTGATTGAAGAAAGATCGAAGTCCAAGTTTGTATGATATGATGCCTGGACTGTGAAGGAGGTTGCTTTGATTGGGTCAGGGCTAACAACGGTCTCTGGTTTATGATGGTCCATGGGTGGAAGGAGTTGGGCAACGCGTTTGATAGACTTGCAATGGGTTCTACAAGGAATTATAGATGCCGATACAAACATGATGATATATGGTAATGGTAGAGTTTATTGAGGATGAAGTTCATATATGGATGTGTATTGTCGTAAAAAGAGATGTTTCTTTATTTGAATGAATGGTTAAGTTAATGACATGATCTATAGAGGATAGATTGCTTTCTCTCTCTTTCTTTCTTTCCTTTTTCTCCCCTCTTACCATTTTTTTAAAGATGTTTGGAAAGCTATAGTTCTTATATTTTCAATGAATTTGGAAGCACACGCTGTGTTTGATGGGTAATAAGGGAATTTGAATCATAGCTTTATTCAAGATTTGAAGCATCAACATTTAACAGCAGTTTATTTTATCATTGTGATGTTGCATCATCTCTTTGGGAGCACTTCGTCGAAGAAATTGGCATGGCTTGGTGTTTTCAAGGTTCACTTGTGGGGGTGATTGAGACATGGAGGGAACTCCCCTCCATTTGGTGTGGGTTGATTTTGTGGAGGATTCCCTTTTCAATTTTGTAGTCTATCTGGAAAGAGAATAATGAAAGAATTTTTAGAGGAAAGGAATCATCTTGGGAGGTCTTGTAACAACTATTTCATTGAGGATCACTAAATGGGCTTCTACAAGAATGAAATAGATAGATCTAAAGATGGATAATTTTCTAAGCAATCAGGGAGCTTGCATGAGGATGAGAGTCTCAAAGAAGATTAGAAAGTTGCTTGGTGTCCTTAAGTTTAATCTGGATAGATCAGCACATGGCAAACCTGGGATGGCTGGCATCAGTCATATATTGAGAAATCTCAAAGGGAAAGTGCTACATGAGTTTTGATAACATGCTGGGATTAAAGAATCTAATGAAGTAGAAGTTTTGGCCATTTTGAAAGCTCTCTTCGTATCGTTGATATCTCTTACCAACACGGTTTAATTATGAAGACTGGAGAGTGATTAATTTAATTCCATTTCTTGGGTGAAATCCTCTAGGGTCCCTGGAAGATTCAAATCTAATTTAATGAGATTAAACTGGCATCTCTGTTTTGGGTTCATTTGAGCATGTTAGGGGCTTGCTGTTTGCCAGTGGAATGGCGGACTCTCTAGTTAATCAAGGGGTTGATTTTTCATATAAATTAAGTGCTACAATAGTAGTTTTGGTTGGTGTCTGGCATATATCTTTTATACTGGTGCACTCATTTATTTTCTCCTATATTAACGGTTGGTTGTAATATCTTTTAACATTACTATAAGTTATAGTGACCTATATATGTATATATATATATATATATATATAAAGTTTAGCCCCCTTTTTTTTTCCCGTAGGATGTTTTCTTTGATGGTTACAGCCTGCTAGCAGTAGTGGGGTTGTGATGGTGCTGATTATGTTCAGGGCTAGGGGCAGCCTTCCTGTGGATAAGCTGCCAAGATAGTTGGTAGAGGATGACCTGGGTGCAGCCTCATGACTTCTATGCCAAGTTAGTATGCTTGCTGCTCTTTCCACCCAACTTGTGTGAGTCATCATTGACTCCCTGGAGTTGCCAGTTGCTATGTTTAATCTCATTCTTTATCTCTTGAATATTGACTATTCTGTTCTAAATTAACCAATGTTTTTCCCATAGCTGAAAATGTTTGGAGCTTTTTAGTAGGGCTCCTTGCTCTTCTTGTTGGTTGCATTTCTTAAATGCCATGATTGATAACCTAATCTCATCCACAAGTGATCTCTATACTTTTTTTTGGGTGGCTTTCTTGGGCTAGTTGCCAGGGGGACTCCCTAGACACACTCCCAGGGATCTATCCATGGGCATGTGGTAAAAGCGGGAGTCCTGTCCACAGACATGCTTCTATTTTCAAATGATCTCTATTTGTTGCAAACTTCAAGTTGCTATATATAGAACAAGTGATACATACATTTGATTTTTCATCTATATATGTTTGGTTAAAAAGGGTGGGTGAGTTTTGAATTGAGTGTATGTTGAAATCTTAACAACTGCCAAACAGTAAACTGCAAAATAACACAATATTGCAATATTTCATTAGTTTATTGTATACCAATATAATAATGATAGTAATTGAATATGAAGATATTATATCCGCATGTATCCAATTGGACACTAAACTATATTATCACTATATTTATACTTAGCTTTATCATCTAAGGCTTAATGACATGTATACAACTAAAAGAGTAAAGTATCCTGAAGATCACTTAACAAAGATTTTTGAAAAAGAAACACTAAGAATGAAAAGTCTTATTTATTCCTAAATTCCAAAGCATTTTCTTTATATTTCAAGCAAAAGGAAGCCTAAAACTGAATTGTTACATAACAGTTTCAGCCTTTTTCTGTCACAGGTTTAGAAGTCTTGTAATTTCATGGTCTTGTGTGAACAACAAAGTAGAGTTCATTGATGCACATGACCTTCAATTCTCTCTTGATTGACATCATCTAAATTGACAGTGCATTGAAAATAACAACAGCATTCTATACTTAACATAGCAGTAGATCAAACAGTGTGCTATTTGATCTTTTGTTTGGATTGATCACACACTATGGGACTCACATATTTGAGGATGCTGGCCTGTTTGAGGATGTTTCCAAGTATAACAGGGTTCATGCATTTGGATAACTCTAGGTATGACACTTTTTTTGGTCTTTGCCATAACTAATTGCCAGTAGATAGAGGTATAATTCATTAGATTTACAGATAAATTATTTGCAGTGCGAATGAGTTCCAAGGATCCTAACAGGGCCTCTGAATCAAATGTAGGAAATGCCCATAAATTACAATCCATTAAGCAAAATAAGAGAGTAATCCATTAAGCAAAATAAGAGAGTACCTCGTGTAAGAAGGGAGGTTCTGCATTTTACCATGATCTGGACCCAGCTATTGTTATCATTATTATTATTATTTTTTTGAGTTGTCCGACTAAAGTCGGAAATGGCAAGTGTTCAGAGATCGACGATGACCAGTGTTCAATTTATGAGGCGCCTCAGTTACTTCCCATTCGTCAGGCAGAGACAGTGGAGTGTAATGCTCAATGTAGCATTCGATGTGAGGGGAGTGGTGGCGGGACTTGAGTTGTGCCAGGCCATCAGGCAGAGACCTCAGCTGTGAGCAGTACCTAATGTGAAGTGTGTGAAGCGACTCAAGTTGTCCCAGCCAATGAGGTAGAGACTCGAGTTCTTTACAGCAGATGATGTGGAGAGCACAGAGCGACTTGAGTTCTTTCAACCCATCTGTCAGCGACTTAAGTTGAGGACAGTAGATGATGTAGAGAGTTTCTAGTGACTTAAGTTGTCCCAAATTATCAGGCAGAGACTTCAGTTGAGTGCATCCGTTGATATGGAGAGTCTGGAGTGACACAGTTTTTCCTAGCCCAGCTGGTAGAGTAGTCAATTGATGGCAGTCCCAGATGCAGAGTGTGTGGAGCGACTCCAGCTGTTCCCATACATTTTGGTGTACTGATGACAGATCTGCTGTGTCTATGATCTTTAATACTTTCAGGTTTGGAAGGGGTGGTAGCTCTACTATCTGGCCCCTGAGAACAAGCTCTTCCAAATGTGGGGTTGGATGGCATGGTGATGGCCTCCAAATCACTTCATCACAGTATGCAATTGTTAGTTTCTTAAGTGTCTTTGGGAGATGACCTGGCACTAACTTCAACTTTGGGCAACGCTCAATTGATAATTCAAGGAGGCGAGGCATGATATTATCTCCATGATTCGCACTGAAGTCCCAAGCCTCCCAATTTGACAGGGAATAGAAAAGAAGTTTTTCAAGCTTTGGGAATGCAACTTCCTTTACAAAACAACTGCTATTACCTCTACTGTAAAGCTCGGGGCCCACTTTTTCCATTGCCTGATTAACAATGATTTCTAGGAGTTTAAGGGATTCTAGTTTCCCGAGCGGTGGCAATGACTTCAACTTGGGACAGTGCTCAATTGTTAATTGAAGGAGACGAGGCATAACAGTGTCTCCAGCTTCTAGCTGCAACTCCCATTCCTCCAACTTTGAGAAAGAAGAGAGAGTCAGTTTTTCCAACTTTGGAAAAGCTTCAACTCCATTCCCAATAAATTCGCAGCCCACCCGTTCCACTTCATCGTCTCCCTCTATATTCAGATATTTCAAAGAAGGAAGCATCCCCAGAGTTGGCAGTTGTTTTAACTTTCTGCAATCGAACAGGTCAACGTCAACCAGTCTTGTGAAGAATGATGATCCCTCTGTCCAACTTGGAAACATGGAGCCCAGGTAATTTGAAATTATCAGCTGTTTTACTCTTGTATGGGGTAGTCCGAGGCCTTTAAAGACACCTTCCATCCTCCTCCCCTCATCCTTGTCTATCATTCTCCAGTCATCCTCTGTCTTGTCCTCATAATGTAAGATCAATGTCTGCAGGTGTTGTTTCTTTTTCAGCTCTGCCTTTCTGGCCTCGTCCTCGCTTGCAACTCTTTCTAGGTTTTTTATTTCTAAACTTCCACTGAGGAGGTTAAGGTTCCCCAGCTCTTCAATGTTGCATCCATCCTCATCTTGCACAACAAATTTACTAAGTTTTCGAAGCAAGCTCAGCCTCCCTATTCCTTTCGGCGTATGCTTAAGTTCCTTGGTCTCTTCTATCTCGAGATGTCTTAAGCTAATCAGTTTGCTTGTTCCTCTGGGTAGGTTATGAAGACTTGTGCATCCGTTGAGTTTCAATGTTTGTAAATTCCAAAGACTACCCACTGATTCAGGCAACTCCTCTACAGCTGTCTTGGACAGATTGAGATATCTCAAATGCTTCAACTTCCCTATTGAACTTGGCACTCGTCTTACATGAGAGCCACTGAGATCCAATGCCCGAAGTAATTTAGCATGATCGAAAAGTTTGGGAGGAATTGTCTGATTTCTTGACCTCCCAAGCAACAGGAAAGTGCGCAAACTTTTCAGATTATGGAATGGGCAATCGAAGGAGGGGAATGACGAGTGGCGGTATTTGAGAGAGCTGCGCTCTACTTTTCCAGGATCTGCTATGCGACATTCACCTTCAGCAATATATTGTGCAAGATCGTGAACGAGATCATGGAGCTTACATTGAATTATGTTTCCCTCATGATCACTTTCTACATCTTGAAACAATGAGTGCCTCAGTAGATCATCAAAATATTCTGCACCAACTTCCTCCATCTCTTTTCCTTTTTCTGAACTGATGAAACCTTGAGCCATCCACAACTGGACCAGCATATCCTTTTGTATCCAATAATCCTTGGGGAATACTGAGCAGTAAGCAAAGCATTGCTTTAAATGCACCGGCAAATTGTAGTAGCTCAGCAACAAAGCTGGTAAAATTCCTTTCTCGGCTTCTTCGAGTATAGCCCATATCTCATTTTGTAGGATGCATTCCCAGTCTTCTGCAGTTCTTTTTCTTTGCATAACACTGCCAATTGTCTTTGCAGAAAGAGGGACTCCTTTGCACTTCTCAACAATTTTCCTACCAATATCTTCGAGCTCAATACACTCTTCTCTCTCCCTCCCGGCAAAAGCTCTGCGACTGAACAGAAGCCAACAGTCATCATGGGATAGAGCTTTAAGATTGTGGATGTAGTTTGTGCCCATTGCTCTTGCAACCTTCTCACTGCGAGTGGTCACCAGAATCTTACTTCCATGCCTTCCATATTTTAAGGGCAGTCTCAATCTCTCCCATTCTGTTTCATCGTCATGCCACACATCATCTAAGACGAGTAAAAATAACTCATCTTGCAGCGTTTTGACAAGTCGAGTCTGCAAGGTGTTGAGCTCTGTGAGGTTGCAAGCATTCCCTGTCGCATCTTCCATTATCTTCTTTGTTACATCCACGACACTAAAATCCTCAGAGAGGCACACCCACATGCGCTTTGTGAAATGGCTCTTCACCCTCTCATCATTGTAGATCAGTTGAGCTAGAGTTGTCTTCCCTATTCCTCCAATACCCACTACAGAAATAACACCAATTCCGCTCCCGTCACCGTCACCCTTCTGGCATATCAACTTTGTTATCACTGTATCTTGATCTTCATTTCTGCCTCGTATGTCTGATTTATCCACTAAAGAAGTAGTTTTTCGATGGTCATCTGCCTCGAGCTGCCTGACTTCACTAAACTGGTATTTGTTCTTTTCATCTCCAATCCAATCAAGTCTTTCTCTAATGGTTTGTATCCGGTTTGAGATCCTACGACGTGACTTGAATTGATTGAAGAACAGACAAGGTGAGAATGAAAAAGCTCTTACCTTGTCATCTTTTTTTGGATCCCTTTCTGATGTGATATGGATTGTTGTCCACTCATCTAATACATCGTCCACGTCGTAAGCGACATCTTTCAGCTTCTGTAGCCAGTCTCTCACTGATCTGTTTTCTATCTGTCGAGTTTCTGCATCGGTGATGAGAGCTTGGATGGCTGTGAAACTACTGGAAAGCTTTTTCAACTCGCCTGCCATGGCTGCCAAGGATTGAACCTCTCCTTCCAGAATGGTGTTTAGGTTCTTCAACACAAGGGTGATGAGTGCATCTGCCATGATATCTCTCTCTCTCTCTCTCTCTTTCTCTCTCTCGATCTTGATCTCGATCTCGAATTGAAAGAGATATTACAATTACTTCTCCCTCTTCTCTTTTCGGTGGTTGGATGGGTGATGCCTGAATATTACAATCACTTCTCCCTCTTATCTGTGCGGTGGTTGGGTGGTTGATTGCTGGTGAAGGCAATGCCTGGGAAAACGCCCAGATGGTCAACTGTTGCTTGTAGCAGGATGGGCCCAGTCAACCGGGGATTTGATGTCAGCTTTTTGTTTCATTGTCAAATATAAATGATGAGGAATTTGGACAGGATTGAGCTTCAGTGCTACAGAATGAAAACCAAAACATCTTTGATAAAATATTGTCTAGCTTTTTTGTTGTAAAACCAAGTGCTGGGATGATCAAATGGGCCCCATCTTTTCTATTACATGATAAAATTTATAGCCATTTCCATCTATTTTCTTTGTAATTGTTATGCATCCAGACATGGACGTTTGTTCTTTATATGCCACGTGCAATGGTGAACTTCGCTGCTTTTTTGTTTTTTTTTTTAATATACCACCCATTGGTTGAGAGGGGGGAAAATTGTTATGGTATTTTGTATGGTTCATTTCTTTTTTGTTCTGTGCAATCCAATTTCATTACAAAGGAAAGAGAATATAGATTAATGGCGCTTGACGGAGAGGATTTCACTTTAATATCGGAGGAAATAGAAATCTATGGAATGTAGAATTCTCTCGTTGCACAAATAAGTTCTAAAAGAAAATGGGACACAACTTCTTGGCATAAATATTGAGTTAAAATATGCAAAATATGGTTTGTTTGATTGTTATAGAAATTATTTCGGTGACCTGTAATGAGATGTTTATGGTTGTAAAGTTAAGATGATTTTACTAGGAAAATCATCTTAGGTGACTCCTAAACTAAAAAAGTCACCCAAGCCACCCAAGCAGTCCGTGCATCGAAGTGGTCACTTAGCGACTGCTCCGTATTTTTTTAATCTAACAAGGGAGCATTAGAGTTTTACTTGTTTGTGTGGGAGTTGTCAAAAAGGGAACCAAAAATTGATTGAGAATTGTGTTTCTCTTGTTTGTGTGGTAGTTGTCAGAAATGGGTATGTGGCATAGAAGGAACCTCTTTATAAATGAGGAGCTACTTGATCCGTGGTCAGTCATTAACGGAGCGGTGTGTTTAATTTAGGTAGCGTTTGGTTCGCTGGAATGATTCTTAACAGGAATGGAATGGAGGCTGGAATGAGCCTGGAATGGAATGGAGCCTGGAATAGTAATTCTCATTCCAACGTTTACTTAGACAGAGGAATCAATCCATTAATGAGATTTTCATTCCGATTCTTGTGTTTGATACGCTGGAATGATGCTAGGAATGGAATAAAATTTATATAAACTGACCAATATACCCCTGTGATAAGATACCTTAAACATGATTTACAATAGCAATAAACATCAACAAAATCTCCATGTAACATGTTACTAAACTTAAACATCACATATATTATCTAAACCAAGTCATTTAAAAGTTCAAATTCATCCAACTTGTCCAAAATAACATCCATATAGTGCTTAAAAAAAAGAGTAGCAAATATAAAATATAGATAATCAATGCATGCATCAAAGAGCTCCACTTAACAAAACCCTCATAAAGTCTTCTTTCTCATCATCTTCCAAAGTAAAAAAAACTGTAGTCATCTCATGATCACGGCCTATAGCAATCAAGGCTCTATGGCATTCCATCCTTGATAGATTTGGAAGCTTGCGAAGTTCTTCATTGATTTTATCTCTCTTTGTCGCTATATCCAAATCAACACCAATAGCTCTACTGAACTTCTCAGTAGTTTCATCAATCTTGTTGCCTATGATCATGGCTGCTTTTCGAAATCCATCCATATGATCGATGCTCCTTCTCCTTTTTCCTTTTTGACTAGTTCTTCATTATTGAATGAAACTGTGGAAATTTCCTCTAAATTCACAGGACAATGTTTTGTATCTTCATCCTCTTCATTTTTAGTCAGCTCATCCAAGATATCTTCAGTGGTAGCAGCTGCCCTTCCTGTGGCACGATCTTTACCAAAGATAGTGTAAAGCATTTCATAATGTGGAAAACTTCTAGTCCTCTACTGAGCTGCACCCTTATGCGTCTACAAAAAACATATAAAAAAGACAAATAAAGTAATATATTCAAAAGATAAATAAGAATACATCAAATAATTCTTAAAATAATAATACCTTCACATAACCGTTCCAAACTTCACCTTTTGCAACCACCAAATTCTTTTGTGAATCCCATCCAAATCCACTGCAATTTACTCCATTAAGCATATCATACACAATACGAAAGTACTTTTTCATTGTCTTAATTCTGGAATCAATGTGTGGCTTAGCTTTAATTCCACTTTGAGGTAACTTTTGCTTTAACACAGATTTAAGCACTCCAAGAAAGCCTGGCTTGAACCCATTGTCAGCCTTATGAGTCCCAGCATTAACCACATCAAATAATGCAAAAACTAACTCTTTGTCCTCAGCTTCTGTCCATTTTCTTTTATTCTTCCCTGGCCCCTTCTCATTGATGTCTATATCTTCGTTCATGTCCATGCCTATTAATATTGGAACAACCAAAACACCAATGACATGATATTTAATTAACCATAAACCAACAACATAATAATGAAAAATGGCACAATGAATATAATGTATAAAAATAACATGATATAGCAATTTAAATTAACCATTACAAATAGTCACTCCAATACAAGCAAATAAAAGAAAAAACCATTACAAACTTTGCCTTTAAAATACAAATAAATTCAAATAGTTCATCTCCACGCTTTAAACATAGAAATAGCCATTTGTTGTCTAAATGAGGTCCATTCATTTGAAGTCTCTACAGAGCCAATTAGATCCCTGTCTCCTTCGTTGTCATCCTCGTTTGGTTCTATATCTTCATATAGGTCCACAAGTAACTCGTTCCTTATATAGTTATGAAGCAAACAATACACCAAGATAATATGAACTTGAATATTAATGGGATAAAAGGAAGGACTCCTAAGAATTGCCCATAGTTTTTTCAATATCCCAAAGGCTCTTTCTACTACATTTCTAGCAATTGAATGCTTCATGTTAAAATATTCCTTCGCGCTCGTCGGTTGATGTCCATTACTCCACTCATTCAGATGATAACGTTGACCTCTATACGGTGCAAGAAATCCTTCACCATTTGTATACCTAGCATCAACCAAATAGTAGGTACCTTAAACAAATTGAACATTTTTTTATGTTAGTGATATATAATCTTTTCAAGAAATTAGTTTATTATTTATTTTGTAACAGTATTGTATCTTACCATGTGGAACAACTAAACCATGTCTTCTAGCAATTGCATCCCTTAACACTCGGCCATCAGCGGCTAACCCCTCCCATCCAGGCAATACATAAATAAATTGTAGATCTGGGTTACATGCTGCAAGGACATTAGTTCCAATGTGATTTTTTCTAGTTCGATACCTAGGTCTGTCAATAGCTGGCACATGGACCAATATGTGTGTCCCATCTAAAGCTCCTAAACATCCCTACAAGACATTACAATGCATCAAAATATTTTTACACATAGATGATAAATTAGATAGCTATAATTTAAAAAAAATATAAATCATTTACCTTAAACCACTTCCATTTTTCATCTACTGAGTTTTCTGGTATTGGCTCAGTTTCTTGTATAATTCTCCATGTAATCTAGTGACTGCAACCAAAAACCTTTTGAAATGCCTACTGATTGACTCAGCTGAACGATTAAACTCACTCTGAATTACCCTATTTTTAACATGATGAGCAAGGATATGCAAGGAAATTGCAACTTGCTCATCAACTAACATGTGTCTGGTTGGTTCCAACTTTCCAATTGTGCTAAGCAAGTGACATAACTTCACAAATGGTCGCCTAGTCATTCTAAAATTGTTTAAACATGTTTGATCACTCTTATACATCCAATTCTCAATTATTTCTCTATTACCATAGTAATCTAATTGGTACCTAGATCTAACCCCATGCATGCATTGTTTTTCGAACAATTTATATGATAATTGTAGGAATAGCCCCAGAAGATGTAGAATGTCCAACCACTATTGCATAACCAGTGCCAATTTTTTCACTTTTAATTTTCTTTTGGTTAAACTAAGACATGCCATAGCTGTCATCAAAGAAAAAGTTTGATCAATTTAATATAACATAGAAGAAACAATCATTTCAAAGTTGCGTTATAAAATAGAAGAAAGAACCCTCACCGACTTCCTCAGTCCAACCCCCCCTCTGTCTCTCATCCCAGCCCTCCTCTCACTGTCATAGCCCAACCCCCTCTCACTGTCCCTCAATCCCAATTCCCTCTCTCACTGTCTCAGCCCAGCCCTCATTTCACTGTCTCAGTCCCAGACCCCCTCTCATTAGCCTCAGTCCCAGCCCCCTCTCACTGCCTCATTCCCAGGCCCACTCTCATTCACACTCAGTCCCAGTACCCTACTCTCACTGTCCCTCAATCCCAATTCCCTCTCTCTGTCTCATCCTAGCCCTCCTCTCACTGTCTTAGCCTATACCCCTCTCTATCTCAGTCCCAGACCCCCTCTCATTAGCCTCAGTCCCAGCCCCCCTCTTCCCTTCCTCTGTCCCTTTGTCATTCTCCTCAAGCCTCCTCTCATTGTCCCCCTCTCACTGTCCCCAACCCCCTCCCTCCCTCTGTCCCTCTCGCCCAACCCCCTCTCACTCTCCATCTATCCCCATTGTCCCAGCCCCCCTTCTCCCCCTCTTTATCCATAATTCTTCCCCTCTCTTTGTCCCATTGTCCCAGCCCCTTCTCCCTCTTTCTCTCCAGTTGCCTCCCTTTCCTTCTGTCATAGGCCAAATTCTCCCTCTCTCTGTCCCCTGTCCCAGCCCCCCTCTTCCTCTCTCCCTGTCCTAACCCCCCTCTCCTTCTCTCACCGTCCCACTTCTTCCCTTCTCTCTGTCTCAGCGTCCTCCTTCCCTCTATCCCTCTGTCCCTCTCGCCAAGCCTCCTCTCACTCTCCCCCTCTCATTGTCCCCAGCCCCTCCCTCCCTCTGTCACCACTATCCCAGCGCCCTCCCTCCCTCTATACCTCTCGCCCAACCCCCTCTCACTCTCCATCTATCCCCATTGTCCCAGCCACCCCTCTCCCCCTCTATATCCACAATTCTCCCCCTCTCTGTCCCACTGTCCCAGCCCCCTCTCCCTCTCTCTGCCCCTGTCCCAGCCCCCCTCTTCCTTTCTCACTGTCCCAACCCCCCTCTCCCTCTCTCACCGTCCCACTTTTTCCCCTCTCTCCATCTCAACGTCCTCCCTCCCTCTATCCCTCTGTCCCTCTCGCCAAGCCTCCTCTCACTCTCCCCCTCTCACTGTCCCTAGCCCCCTCCCTCCCTCTGTCCCCATTATCCTAGCCCCCTCCCTCCCTCTGTCACTCTCGCCCAACCCACTCACTCTCCTTCTCGTTCTCTCTGTCCCCACTGAGCGACGAGTCTCATCCAGATCCTGGGGAAGTACCAAAAAAAACCCCTCCCTTTCATCCCCGGATCCAACTACTCTGGCGTCGTCGATTCCGTTTGAAATGGCGTTTTTAGGCCTCTTCTCAATCTCCCCTGTCCTAGCCCCAAAAGCTAGGGTTCGATCAATAGCACTGAAGAAGGGAGAAAAAGAAGAGGGATCGTGCATTTGTAGCAGTGAAGAAGGGAAAAAGAGAAGAGAACGACAGAGAGTGAAGGGAGATCATACCGGAACGACTATGATTGCTCGGCGATGGAGACGAGAGAGACGGCAGAGATGACCAAGGAAGGGAAGAGTAGAGAGAGACGAGTGTGATTTGGTATCACAGTAGGGGTTAATATCGTAGGGGGTTAGGGCTATTATCGACACAAGTTCTCGATAAGAAGGAATGGAATGACCATTCCTCTGCCCTCCCTGTGGAATGATGATTCCCTCATACAAAGGAATGATGATTCCTGAAGGAATGATCATTCCCCTACTTCTTCATGAACCAAACGTGGGAATGGTCACTCTAATGGAATAACCATTCCATTCCGACCTCCATTTCAGCGAACCAAACACTACCTTAGGAGTTTAAATGTTTTCAATTGCTTCGCAAGATTTCTGTAAAGGAGAAAGCCTTAAGGTGGATTCCTCCTCCAGTGGGTGTTTTAAAGCTTAATGTAGATAGAGTTGTGTTTGAGAAGATCTAAAAAACAGGTGTGGGTGTGGTGCTTAGAAATGAGATGGATGCGGTGGTGATGGCTATCATCATCATTATCATCAAAGCCTTATCCTAACCATGTTGGGGTCGGCTACATAAATTCTGTTTCTCCATTCCATTCTATTTTGAGCCAAATCCTTCGATAAGTTGAAGTTTTCAAACATGATTCAATAACTTCCATCAATATTTTCTTCAGCCTACCCCTACCTCTTAATGGGCCATGTACAGCACTTGTACCCATACCCAAATTTAATTTCAAGCCCCAAACTCAAACCAAACACTTATAATAATAATAATTATTATTATTCATTATCATCATTATCATCAAAACCTTATCCCAACCATGTTGGGGTCAGCTACATGAATCTTGTTTCTCCATTCCGTTCTATTTTGAGCCAAATCCTTTGATAAGTTAAACTTCTTTAAATCTAGATCAATGACTTTTATCAATGTTTTCTTCGGCTTACCTTTCTCTCTTGATGGGCCATCCACTTGTATAGCCAAACTTTTTCTCACCGGTGCCATTACCGGCCTACGCTTAACATGCCAAAACCATCTTAAACGGATTTCTCTAATCTTATCCCCTATTGGTGCTACCCTTAAATGTTCTCGAAAACGCTTAAGATAGGAAATGGAGTTTAGGGGCTTAGGATATTGAAGCTTTGGTAGCTTTAAGAGGTCTTCAAATAATTTACCACATTGGGGTAAGTGTTATTATTCTAGAAAGTGATTCTTTATGTAGGTAGATGCTTTGAAGAAATTTTCTCTAGTTCTATCTAAATAAGGCCCTTTGGTTGATGAGATAAAATGCTTGCTGGCTTCTTTTAAAAGTTTTGAAGTTCTTCATGTGGGTAGGATGAGAATTTAGTAGCTCATTTGCTAGCTAGGCATGCTCAGCATGTGAAAGAAATGTCGGTCTAGTGGGTTTCTTTCCTAGTTTGATTAAATAATATGTAACCATTGATTCCATGATGAGTTTCATCATTAATATCAAAACATTCTTTCCTATAAAATAATAATAATAATAATACTAATAATAATTTCCATTAATTGAGGCTACGAAAAATGTTTGGTGAGAGTAAATGATTGTTCCGAATTTTGTTTTAAGGAATCTCAAAATCTTAACAAGGTGGCATAAGAATATTGGGAAAAAAAATGATAGAATTTTTTTTCAATAAAAAACTTTGTGGCATAATTGTTTTTTATTTATCTCTTGCATTTAAAGAAGTTTATTTAAAAACCGTAGCTCTCACTTATCCTAAAGGTAGGCTCCATGTTCACAATCTCAAAGTAGGTGCCCAATATTATAATTTCTAAAGGTGGGCCACATGGTCACAATCACAAAAGATGGACCCATATTATAATTTCTATAATGGTGCGACCACATTGTAAGGCCTTATGTTCTAATTTCTAGAGGTAGGCATTACGTTGTAATTTTTTAAGGTGGGTCCCACGTCTATAGGAGGTGGCCCCACTTTATAATTCTTAAAGTTGGGTCATATGGTCACAATACGAAAGGAGGAGCACATTGGAAATTCTATGAATGTAGCCCTACATTACGAATCCTAAAATGTGGCCTCATGTTTTAATTTCCAAAGGTGGGTATCATGTTGTAATGTTTAACGGTGTCTTATCTTTACAATTAACAAAAAAGATGGCCATTTATTAAGATTCCTATAAAGGTGGGCCCACAGTGTAAATCCTACGAATGTACCCCCTATTCTAATTTCTACGGGTGGGTACCACATTGTGATTTCTTAAGGTAGGTCTTGTGCACACAATCACAAAAAAATGTGGCTCCACTTTATAATTCCTAAACGTAAGTCACATGGTCATGGTAAAAAAAGATGAACCCACATTGTAAACACTGAATATGGGCTTAGTATTCTAATTTCTAAAGCTGTCTAAGATGTTGTAATTTCTAAAAGTGGGTCCCATATTTACATTTACAAAAGGTGGCTCATCATCATCATCATCATCATCATAATCATAGCCTTATCAAAACCATGTTGGGGTTGGCTATATAAATTCTGTTTCTCCATTCCGTTCTATTTTGAGCTAAATTCTTCGATAAGTTAAGCTTCTTCAAATTTGAATCAATTACCGCCATCAATATTTTCTCGGCCTATTCCTACTTCTTGATTGGCCATCCACTTGTATAGCCAAACTTTTTCTCACCGGTGCCATTACTGGCCTACGCTCAATATGCCCAAACCATCTTAAACGGGTTTTTCTAATCTTATCCCCTATTGCTGCTACCCATAAATGCTCTTGAAAGCGCTCATTTTTTATTTTATCTTTTCCAGTTTTACTACACATCCACCTAACTATTCTCATTTCCGCTACATCTATCTCATGAATATGTGTCTTCTTAATTGGCCAACATTTTGTTCCATATGTCATAACTGGTCTGACTACTGTCCTGTAAAATTTGCCTTTTAATTTCGTTGGCATTCGTCTATCACAAAGCACTCTAGAAGTTAGTCTCCATTTCAGTAATCCAGCTTTTATTCTATGCTCTACATTGTCGTCAATCTCCCTATCCTTACTAATTATCGAGCCTAAATACCGAAAAGAATCTTTATCTGGTATTTCATGAGTTTCAATTTTGACAGTGGTTTCAACACTTTGTACATATCCACTGAAGTTGCAATCCATATATTCTATTTTTGTACGACTTATTTTAAAGCCTCTAGATTTTAATGCCTCTCACAATTTCTCAAGTTTTGCATTTACACCATCTCTTAATTCATCTACTAATACTATATCATCCACGAACAATATACACCATGGTACTTTTTCTTGAATATGCACAGTCAACTCATCCATAATTAATGTAAAGAGATAATAGCTTACGGTTGATCCCTGATATAAACCTATAGTCATAGGGAATTTACCTATTTCTCCACATGTGGTTCTCACATTTGTTATTGCTCCTTCATACATATCTTTAAAAATTTCAATGTAATCGCTAGGAATATTCTTTTTCTTTAAAACCCACCAAAATAAACTCCTTGGTACCCTATCGTAGGCTTTTTTCAAATCGATAATGATCATATGTAGATTTTTTCTCTTTGCTTAATATTTTTTCATTAATTGCCTAAGTGAAATGATAGCTTCCATAGTTGATCTCCTGGCAAAAAACCAAATTGATTTTAAAAGAGTTTAGTCTTCCGTGTCAGTCTTTACTCTATTATTCTCTCACATAATTTCATGGTATGACTCATAAGTTTAATATCCTGATAGTTGGTACAATTTTGTATGTTTTCCTTATTCTTATATTTAGGTATTACAATGCTTCTTTTCCGTTCATCCGATATTTTCTTTGTCACAAGTATTTTATTGAATAGTCTACATAACCAACTCACCCCAACCTCTTCTAAGCATTTTCATACCTCTATCGGAATACTATCTGGGCCTGTTGCCTTTCATGTCTTCATTCGCTTTAATGCTTCATTCACTTCCACCCCTCTAATTTTACGGAGAAAAGTATGCTCTAGTGATGAAGTATCCTCCTTAACTCTTGTGTCGCCCAAATGTTCTTCATTTAGAAGTTTGCTAAACTAGTCTTTCCATCTTTTTGAATGTCGTTGTCCTTCACCAGAATATTTTCCTCATTGCCCTTGATACATTTGACATGATCTAAGTCCCTACTTTTCTTTTCTCTTATTTTTGCAAGCTTAAAAATATCATTTTCTTCTTACCTTGTTCCCAACCTATTATAGAGGTCATCGTATGCTTTGAACTTTGCACTACTTACTACTTTTTTTGACTTTTTTCTTTGCCTTCTTATGCAGCTCAAAAATTTTCATACTCTTAGTCCCTTGCCAAACTTTGTAGCAATGTCTTTTTTGTCGAATAACTTCCTGAACCTCTACATTCCACCACCATGTTCCTTTATTAATATGTCTCTTTCTTTTTGATTCTCCACGTATCTCCTTTGCAACATTTCTAGTGCAATTAGCCATTTGATTCCACATTACTGTATTTTCTCCTTCAATATTCCATTATCCCTTCTCAATCATTTTATCCTTAAATATATTTGCTCTTTCCCCTTCAAATCTCTCCACCTTTTTTAGGGTCCATTTTGTTTACTACCGCTCTCTTTCTACTTCTAATATAAATATCTAAAACTTCGAGCTTATGTTGTGTAGTCAAACTCTTTCTTGGGATAACATTGCAATCTTTACGAGCCAATCGGTCCTATTTTCTAACCAGAAAAAGTCCATTTGACTTTTATTACTTTCACTTTTATAGGTAATTAAATGCTCATATCTCTTTTTAAAGTAAATATTTGCTACTACAAGATCAAATAACACTGCAAAGTCTAATATAGTGTTTCTGAATTTATTCTTTTCTCCAAATCCTTGCCCTCCATACACTCTCTCATATCCTCTATTATTTCTTCCTATATGCCCGTTTAAATCCCCTCTAAGGAAAATCTTATCACTATTTGGGATTTCTAGCATTAAATCATCCAGCTCCTTCTAAAATTGTCTTTTCACACTTTCTTCTAGTCCTACTTGGGGAGCATATGCACTGATGATATGAATTATGTCTTCCTCTAACACTAGTTTAATTGCTATAATTCTATCACCAAACCTCTTTACCCCCACAATTTTTCTCTTTCAAATCCTTATCTACAACTATTCCTACTCTATTTCTTATATTTCTCTTTCCTGCATAGAAAAGTTTATACCCATCCGTGAGCTCCTTAGCTTTATTCACTTTCTACCTTGTCTCCTATATACAAACTACACTAATTCTTGTTTTTTTTCATTACCTCAACTAACTCCATGCTCTTGCCTATCAAGGTTCCTATAATCCAAGTAGCAAGTCTAATTTTCCTATTCATCATCTTCTTCTCATGGACTAACTTCTTTAACCGCACTAGTCCAGAGTCATGCGGTAGCCCTTACACACTTTTCACTGTAGCCGGGCGATACTACAATGCATCGTTTAAAGTGAAGAATGCCCTAGCCTAAAAGGTGGCTCCACATTATAATTCTTATAAAAGGGTGGGCTTACGTTGTAAGTATCATGAACATGAGCCCCATATCATAATTTTTAAAGTTGGATATAATGTTGTAATTTCTACATGAGGGTCCCATGTACAACAATAGTAGAGTGCCGCAAACAATAAAAGGTGGGTCCTATATTATACATCATATGATTATCTGGTTTTCGTTCTTCATATCAAAACATTTATATAATGTAACAAAACAAGTTCTGTACAAAAATATTCTAGAAAATAATCTGATATAATGTTACTAAACAAGTTTCATAAAGTATAGTCTCGATACAACCTAATCTCAACACAAAGCATATGCAAATGGCATGGCCCACACTCATCAATGCGCATCAAAGTAGCCCCTAATTATTACATTCTCATGGTGGGCCCCACTTAAGTTATGGGGCCCCCTTCCTTACATTTTGGACCTCCGAATAGGGTATAGTAGATCTGAAGGTAGAACCCTCTTGGTCATTGAATTGAAACTTCAGAGCGTATTTGATAATTTAATTAGTCAAATAAAGTGAAGTCAAGGGTCAAATCAAAATGTTTCCAGATGTATTGAAAGAAGATCCAACTTTATGCATGAAAGAAGTATGTGTTTGGAATGGAACAGGCAAGTGGGTGATCGTGAGTTCCAAGTGCAGAACCGCGATGTAGTAATAAAACTGGTGAGACCAGGTCGATCTTCAGGGAGCAATGTGTTTAAGGTATTTTCAACTTGTAACCTGTCTTAAATAAAAATCTAAAACTAGCCTAATTTAAAATCTAACAAATACAAGTGTCCTACTTACCAAAATTAAATTAATTACAAACCAATGAAAGAAATTTTCCTAAATCTAAAAATTCCTAAAATAAAACTAAAGTTGCTGCAAAACTAAAACACAAGTTAGAACTTCCAAAAATAAAAACTAAAATTAGAAACTAACTAACCTAAACAATGTTAGAAACAAAATAAAAAAAAATTAGAAACTTTCCTAGGTTAGAATTTCCAAAACTAGAAAACTTTTCAATTTAAAATCTTCAATTAAAACAATTTTAGAAAGATATTTTAATTATGAAAATTAACTAAAACAACACGAAAGTCAAAGGCGGTAAACAACTGAAGTCAAAGGCGGTAATAACAAGAAGTCAAAGGCGGTAGATTGCTCTTTCAATTTCTTATCTTAATTTGGGCTAAAATAGATTAGCAGTGTTGTCTTAGGGTCTTATTCTTCATCTTAGGTCGTCAATCTAAGTGAGAATAACAAATTTCCATTCTATGTAGAAATAAATTTCAGAATTGGCCTCTAGTCTTTTTTCACTTAAACCTCTTTAACTCCATCTTGCATTGTCTCCAAACATACAATGTATCCAAAGAGACAAAGTATATTAAAAAGGTTACTAAGATGGGTTACTAGTTGTGATTCCAATTCTATCCCAATATTTAAACAAGAACAAAAATTAACCCAATCACAAACAAGACTAAAATTATGAACACCACAAAATCAAAGACAAGAACAACTGAAAAGAAACAAACTTTACTAGCATGAAATTGTTTTACAAAAGATTGGAAATAAAAAGCAAACAATTACATACTAGGATGGATGAGAATTCCTCATTCTAGTTGACACTTTAAGGTTGGTGGTGTGGCTTTAGGGCTAAGCCTCCTTGATGACTTGAGATGTAAAGACAAGAGAGGGAGAGATGGATGAAGAAATCTAGAGGTGGGAGGTGGGTAATTCTTCCATGAAGAATAAGAGAGAAGGGTGCCCTATTTATACTTTTTCAAGTCCTACTCCTTCTCAAACTTTAAAATATTAAAAATAATTAAAAAATGAAAGAAAAAAAAGGCTCCAACCAATGCTTTGGACGTGCAATATCCTTGGGGTTTTTTTTTCTTTTTATTTTTCTCTTCTTTCCTTGCTTGTTTTGTCCAGAAATCCCTCTTGGATGCTCCTTTCCTTCTTTCTCTTTGCCACCTTGCATTGAGATCTTTTGAGAGATGAAATAGGGATAAGAATCCTCTCTTAGAATCAAACTTGGCCCACATGAGGTGTAGAACTTCCCCTTTTATCTCTTTGCATCGTCAACTTTCCTTTTTTGGAAAGTTCTCCTTGTTGGCTCCTAACTTGAATAGATCTTCTAGATAATTCTCCCTTGATTTTTTCCTTTACTTTGTCAATCAAAATCTGATCCAAAATCTCTTTTGGACATGGAATAACTTGCTTGGATATTTTTTTATATATTTTTTTTTCAATTAAATCTTCTCCTTCTCCAAAAAGAACTCCTATGTGGCTTTCCTTGTCCATCTTTGATGAGATATTCTTCAAATTCTCTTCAAAATCTCTTGAAAATGTGCAAAAAATAAATGGACCCCATCTTGGATGTTTTAAAAGTGTGCCCCACACATGTGCATGTGTGTGTGGGACCATGAAGCCGACTTTTTGCAATTTTCTTCCAATTTCCTTTTCTCTTCAATTCTGCTCTCCTTTCTCTTGAAAATCAATTCCTTGCCTCAATTCTTTACAAATGGGACCCATATAATCAATTTCCTACAAAACAGATGTGAATTCATGTGAAAAGACAATTTTACCCCTAACATCACATATGCATGACTGTGGGCCCATTTCTCACGAAATGATAATAAAAATGTACATCATTCTTCATGATTTTGTATGAATGAACTAATGATGAAGAGTTAAAAATAATTAAAAAATGAAAGAAAAAAGGGCTCCAACCAATGCTTTGGACGTGCAATATCCTTGGGGATTTTTTTTCTTTTTATTTTTCTCTTCTTTCCTTGCTTGTTTTATCCAGAAATCCCTCTTGGATGCTCCTTTCCTTCTTTCTCTTTGCCACCTTGCATTGAGATCTTTTGAGAGATGAAATAGGGATAAGAATCCTCTCTTAGAATTAAAATTAGCCCACATGAGGTGTAGAACTTCCCCTTTTATCTCTTTGCATCGTCAACTTTCCTTTTTGGAAAGTTCTCCTTGTTGGCTCCTAACTTGAAGAGATCTTCTAGATAATTCTCCCTTGATTTTTTCTTTACTTTTTCAATCAAAATCTAATCCAAAATCCTCTTTTGGACGTGGAATAGCTTGCTTGGATATTTTTTTTGTATTTTTTTTTCAATTAAATCTTCTCTTCCTCAAAAAAGAACTCCTATGTGGCTTTCCTTGTCCATCTTTGATGAGATATTCTTCAAATTCTCTTCAAAATCTATTGAAAATGTGCAACAAATAAATGGACCCCATCTTGGATGTTTTACAAGTGTGCCCCACACATGTGCATGTGTGTGTGGGACCATGAAGCAGACTTTTTACAATTTTCTTCCAATTTCTTTTTTCTCTTCAATTCTTCTCTCTTTTCTCTTGAAATCAATTCCTTGCCTTAATTCTTTACAAATGGGACCCATATAATCAATTGCCTACAAAGCAGATGTGAATTCATGTGAAAAGACAATTTTACCCCTAACATCACATATGCATGACTGTGGGCCCATTTCTCACGAAATGATAATAAAAATGTACATCATTCTTCATGATTTCGTATGAATGAACTAATGATGAAGAGAATTCAATTTAATTCATGAGAAAAATTATTTTTCACAAAACTTTCCAAAAATAGACTTTCCAAAAATAGCAAGTTTCATGAATTTATGCAAAAAGTGTGATTTTTAAGCAATTTATGCAGAAAAATATAAAGATGAATTTAAAATGAATTAAACCATGATATCACAGTAAATGAGGCTCTTTCAAGTTAATAAGTCCTTAAAATGGGTCAAAATGTGTATGAAAACATGCATTTTTAAAGACTCATCAGTGGGTACTTCACCTTAACCATATTTGGATGACCTAAGAAACTTTAGTAACAAAAAATTGAACGTGTTTCAAACTAAACTAGCAACCGAAGATTGAACGTGTTTCAAACTAAACTAGTACACGTTTTTTGCATTAATTTTCATAATACATCATTTTCTTTTGTACCGGTCATAACATAAGTTCAAAGTACCTTGACATTACGCCTTCTTGAAGTAAGATTGCGAATATAATCCTCTTACCTATGGAGTATTTTTCATTCAAAAAGTAGATGCATGGCTAAAAGTCCACTTCCAAGGTTATTAACCACCATCCCCTGAAATATCTAAGCATTTCATATGCACGCTCTGCTTATTCCTTTCTTCGCAACGACTCGCGTCCAGAAATATCTATTGCGCCAGCGTCATATATATTGACCACGGAGCATTTGTCTGCAACCCTGTTACTTTCAAAAGATTAATTGCATCGACCGCGTCTTCTCTGCCGTCCATTTTCGTAGACATATTGCACGAACAAGTATCTTACCATTATAGCTACACTAAGGTTTTCATGTGTTCCATTATTAAAATTTTGAAGATACTCAAGTTGAGTAGGTAATTTTTAGATTAAAAAATGTACTGAGTCTTCTACATGGAAGATTACGAATGTGATATTTTATCTGTTTCTTTTATTTAGGGTTCATTATAAATCCATCTGTTTCTGTTTTTTTCTAGTATTACGCCATTTCTATTTCAGGATCCATTTTAGGTCATTTTCCGTTTTTCTTACTATGTCTCATATTGCTCTTTCACTGTCATAATTGTTACTTATGTGGTTTTCTTCTCAGATTCTTCTAATTACATCTTTCTTTTTATGATGTCACAATGATCTTTTATAAAGATTTCAGTGACATATGAACACAATGTCTAACTTATTAATGAATTCATTTGTCTGTTTATACAGTTCTACAAATATAATTGTTTCTTTAAAGTTCATAAGTCGGAACTTTAGAAATTTCTTTTCACATCATTTTCTACCTTCAGAGTCTGATTCAATTTCATCTGTTTCGTTTAATAGATCTGTTACAATTTATGTCTATGCCTTCTTAGTTATTCTCAATTACAACTATTGCTGTTTTACAATAATATCTTCCTCAATCGACTCGATGGCATAAATTAGACCGAATCAGTTATTGGCTCAGTTTAATTTGAGCATTGTAATAAATTAAGATATACACATTTTTGTTACAGTAAATATTCATGTGTATGGAAACCATTTCTTTGAAGCAAATGGGTGCGGTTTTTTTTTTTGGTCATTTGTTCTGTTTTTGCCCAAATAGATTTTGCATTACCAAAATATAAACTGTTCGAAATGTGACGGCCAAGTCCGCTTATCCTAAAATATCTTTGGAGGAGTGTAAGTAACCGTTTTCTATAATTTACATTCGAGAATCAAGATGACGTTTTTGCTTAATACTCATGTTCCATTTGTAGTTATTTTTTCAAACATATACCTATTTCATATGTGTCCTCTTTCTTGAATTCATCTGTTGCTAGCGACTTGTTATCCATATTACTATTTCTTTCACTATGACATGTTAAATCATTTGCCATTGGTTATGTTTTCATATGAATTGCTATATGTCTGACATCAAAATACCAAGGATGACAAAGAAGACTGGAAAAGGAAGTTAGAGGCAAAGAACTTGAGAGGTGGAAACAAATAGAATTCAGTATTGTGCATAGGTGAAGATGCCAAAATGATGAGGCAGGGCAAGAATTACAAACCTTAATTCAGGCCTAATCTTTGGGTAGTCTTGCAGTTGTTTGAGGAAATAAAACGAACAAGGCATCTCATGAGTGGACAAATCATTCATTTGAAGAAAACACCTTTTTGGGAGCTGATTGAAGCCATTGCAGAGGGAAAGGTTGAAATGAGACACTGCAGAAAGAATGATGACGATGTAGTGGCCATCATTTTAACATACAATAACAACGGCAGAGATTTTAGACTCGAAATGAAGAAAGTACCGTTAACAACCAATGACGTCTTTCTCACCTTTGGGATTGAATGTGGAAACCAAGAAATGAAGATTGACTATCAAAAGAAACCAATTACAAGATTCACCACAAAATCGTTTTCAAAGGAAGCGGGATTGACTACAAAGAATGTCAAAAATAATTTGATGAATGCACTCTGAGGGAATATAGAAGAGGACAGGGCTAACTTTGCAAGGCTCTTCACCTTTTACTTATGTGCTGCGCTATTCTTCTGTAAGACTGCACATGCACTGGGTTGAGTTTTTTTAGACGACCTAGAAAAGATCAAGACTCACAATTGGTCAAAATCCATCTGTGACAACTTATTGAAGGAGGTGGCAAGAAAATATACTAAGCCAGCTATGGCGACAGGCTGCGCTATAGCTCTACCGGTAAGGTCTTACTTATATATACGAGTATGATGTCATGATAAGTTTACTTATCATGAGATAACATACTTATTCTTATAATGTTTAATCTATTTTGCAACAGTATTGGCTATGTGAGCATGCCGAGATCATAATCCCAGTGAATACATAGGACATCCATCCAAGAATATTAAAATGGAACATTGACGACCTTCACAGAGTACTTGCAACCAAATCAAGGGAAGCAATATCACTTGAAAGTTTGCATGATAAAAAGGTAATGGCTTGTCCACTAACAACATAAAGAAGACATCTCTGTGATAAAACTCCCAAGAAATCAACCAATTTGAGAATCAATAAAATAATTTGATGCTATTTGAGCAACATTTAGATTGTTTGCAACATTCAGATTGTTTACTAAGTTGGTTGTAGATCCTTTATATTATTGTAACTCGAACAACTAAAATCACTATTAAAATGGTACATCGTAGATTCCAATTACTGTGTTGTATTAAATAATAGTTTGTTGGTCATACACAGCTGACATTTTGCGATTAATATCTGTGTGCTAAAAAATACTGTGCAGGTTATTGCTGCAGTGCATGTGAGGAGTTCCATAGAAGATAATTGCATTCAATCACCAATAACACGTAAGAAAAGAAAAACAAAAAGTGACAATACAAATTGCAAGAAACAGAAGAGGAAGAAGATAGACCAAGAAATTTGGGAAGGAAATAAAAAACTGCAGCAGTTGAAGGAAAAAGAAGAAAATGTAGGCAGAGGAAAGGAAAACAATTCGTAGCCGAATCATCAACTACAATGGTTGATATTAGAAATGAAAAGGTTGGAGCAATGCTCCATGTAGAAAAGTCCCCTGACCATGAAGGTTTTGATGAAAGACAACAATACAAGGATTGCATTGCTATAATAAACAGGATGTGCGATGATGCTTCGCTTAGCATTATTTACACTCAATAACAAACCAATCATCACTTGGACATTTTGGCAAATGCAATTGAGAAGGCACCACCGATGTTTGAAAAGGAGATTTGCTACCAATTTTAGCATTTCAAACACTAAATCTAATGGGGGATTGTGCTACAAATAAAGAATTTCTGAATCTTTATGCTGATTTAAAGGTTGCAAATATTGAATCAATTTGTAAGATCAACAGATTGGAGCTAAAATGTATTGGTCTGGAAAAAAATTAGAGACGAAGAGGAGAAGAATAATACAGGTTGAAGAAATGTTGAAAGCTCAGGTTCATGAACTCAAAGACAGAACTCAGATGCTAGAGAAGAAACTAGAAGAAAAGAATGGTGAAATCAAGGTGTTGGGAGGCAGTCGCCAGGATCCTTCGATATCACGCATAGATCACTGTGGAAATAAGTTTAAATGATAATGATTCAAGAACCATACCTGCGAAATCTCTCTGATTTAATCTCGGTCTTATAACAACCTGAAAATCTCAAGATCTTCTACTGTATTCCTTTATGCTAGAACTTGCACCGGGGTGTGGGCCTCTTCTGCGAATTCTCCTTACTCTAAAAAAATGAGATTTCTCTTGTATATCTTTTCTAAAGAGCAATAACGCATATTTATAGGCTACAATAGGGACATTAAGAAGGAAATAAGGAATAGGCTTCTTATAGAAATAAAAAACTCTAATTCGACCCAAATTAGAATCCTAGATCCATAAATTACAATTCAGTCCACTAAAGAATTATAATTGTACTTATGGCCTTATTCTCAAAATAATATTTCGAGCTTCTTATTATTAAATGATTATTAATCTCCCCACGTTAAGATTTCAGATATCCATCAATTAAATAATTACTAATGCTTATATTTAATCGATATCTTTATAATTCCTTGAGATCTTACACTTAACTTATTTGATATGTTGGACACAAAGTCTACCTGCAAGGTTTGACATAATCAAAACTTATAAGCTTCATCAAGAGGATATCATCAATCCCTATACGGGATGTGGATTCCGTCAATAAACTAATATGCACCATACACGTAGTGTAGTCATCCAATTTACTGAGATTATTGATCCACAAAAGGTCTCACTCCTTTCTAAATCAAAATACCAAATACTAAATGCACGTGTCTATTATTTTTATCAGGATTAAGAGTATAAGCTCTCACAATAACCATTTGGATGTTAATAATCTTATATAGTCAGTATAAAGACAATAACCCAAAAGTGGTCCTGTTCAATACACACAAAGTGCACTAGCATAACGAGTCGAAACTATACTGTTTCCCGTAACCAAGACAAGCCTACTAAAACATCATGCTACAATCGTAGCGATGGTGTCCAGCTCCATTTAGATTGTGAACAATAATATCTTATATTCTATAAGAACCGACAAATAAGTCTTCCGTGCGTAAACTGAACTCTACATACCAACTTATCTACTTTATAAAATAAAAGACGCATTTATGCACAGTAAATAATAATGCAACCATTTACCCATACAAATTCTCATTAAGATGGAAAAAGAAAGTTTTACTAATAAGTAAATCAGTAAAAAAAAATACATAAAAGTATGCTTTTAGTATAAATTTCCAACATAAGGAACTTGGGAAGAAGGTTATAAGCCTTGAAGAAGAGAAGTATCAATTGTATCAGGAATGGCAAAAGGATAATGAGCAGTATGCTACTAATATATTGAAGGAAAATGATGAAAAAATATAGCAGCTTAGCAGAAAAGTTGAGCTCCTACAAGCGAAAATAGATGACTTGATTCAAAAAGATTTAGTAGCACAGTCAGACTATTTTGAAAAAGGCCTTGGGAAAAGGACGCTGAAATCCAACATCTAAATAGTAGAGTCGGAACTCTTCAAACAAAAGAAGTGTAAGGTCCCAAATCCCACTAATCTTAATTTACGTTAATTAATCTTGTTTTACACTAAGTAAACCTTACTAAGGCTAATTTAATTCAAAACTACTGGGTTCGGGTCGTGGATAGGTAGTTGGGTGGAGTTTGAGCCTTACTTCAGTAGTCGAGGACCATTTTGTAAATTGTTCTTACGTTTCATGGACACCACATCCATCGCCTCTCATGTAATTTTTCATGTAGATCATCTTTCGTGTTAGACCCGACTTGATTTGGACTCATCTTGGGCCAACATAGGCCGCGTGACCTATATTGTAAATATCCCAAAGAAATGGGTTTGCATGCTAAGGTAAGAATTCTCTTTTTAAAGAGAAGGAACTCAACGTCCCTTCTCCATTTCTACTTCCTCCTCATGTGGGCTGCTGGAATGGTCTCCCACTTCCTCAATCTTCATCTTCACTTCACGATCTAGGGAGCTACTAGGACGGAGAGATCATGCATGCATTGGTAGAGGCTTTTCTTCTTCTTCCCTGTGCAATTCTCCCATTAGGGTGTTTCCTTCTTCAAGCTACAGCTCACCAAGGTAAGGGTTTTATTCCCATTCCACACATTAAGACTTGTTGGAGTCAAGAAAACTCAAATCCATGACATGCACGCATTAATGCATCACATTCACCATTTATATGTTGCCATGTAGAGAACCCACTTCAAGTTAGAGATTTTCCCCTGAGCACACAGCAAGAAGGAGTTTGAGAGGGTTAACACTGTGAAGAGGCAAGTAATTAAGTCATATGGATCGCATGCATGATTAAGTTATTGACTATTAAGTTAGGTCCTTACATTTCCAATTTTAGTCATTTCTTTTCATTGTTTAATTGATACAAATGTGGTGTGAATTGAGTTAGAATGACAAGAAGGGAATAGGAGGGTGTGTGAGTATGGGACACTCTTAGGGACACTCTAATTGAGCCTTAGAATTGCCCACAAGTCAGTTCTGTATTGATCCCGTACAGAAATTGAGCTACAGAACTGTTCCAGGTTTCTGAAGCTCACTGTGAAGCTACGGCCAAGCTGTGGGTATTTACGGTTCAAAGTCCCGAGAGCAACAAATTGGGTTTTTGTACTGCGGCTTACTCACGGCTGCACCGTAAAATGTACTACGGCTACGCCGTGTCCAGCCTGTACCCAAGCCGTATGTCTTCCTACGGCAAGCTTTCCAGAGAGCTCCAAAAACCCATTCTTTTCCACGGCTTGCACATGGCTACACCGTGAAGTTCCTTGCGGCTAAACCGTAACCTCACCGTAACCTAGACGTAGGCTTAGCACGGCTAAGCTGTAGGCTAATATACGGCTAAGCCGTAAATGCGTCTGTACTGTTGAAGGAAACCTGAATTACTTGGCTAAGCCGAGCGTCGTATATGGCTAAGCCATATGAACACAGTGAATTTAGGATGTTAGGAATCCTTCATTGATCTTATAGGGCCTTAGTATTGTCACCTTCTTACCCCTACACGGGCACAACTGTAAGGATACATTAAGAGGATAAACGAATTCCGAATAATTACCCAAAGTCAAGTCATAGATGTTGGCATAAGAAGGGGGTGTTCTTTACACACACATGGCAATACCAAGATGTGGTAACACAATGACACTGAACTTTTTATGAGTACATCGTGTTGAATGTCCTTGGGGATCATGAGATACTTACTCCAACTGAATGCATTCATATTATTATGGTATATTACCTTCGACATGATTTGTTATCGGATTCACTTCCTCTAGCAAACCCCGAGGCAATTCAAACCTGAGCTTCTAATGAGTGCGTGTTTGACAAGCCAGAGCTTCTACTGAGTGTGTGCTTGCTAGCCAAGGGTATAACGGAGGTTCGGGCCTTTGTAGCCCATATGCACGTGTTTCATTTAATTATTCGTTGCTTCCATGATTGACTATTCCTTATGTATGTTATGACTAGTATGATTGATTCCAAGTCAGCACCACTTGGCTTGTGCCCTTTGGGTATATGTATGTTACTATTGCAGTAGTTTATAGTGGAGTTGTCGACGCTTCTCAGGAAGCTAGCTTGATCCCCTAGCGACCCATATGTTTGCTCCCTTTTTTGGGAGAATAGAGCATCGTGGTTGCCAATCAGTACGTAGTATGTTTTGATCGTAATACCTCCTTCATTGCCACTCATGCATTATATGTCTAGTAATTTACCATTGCTCTCTTTTAATCAGTGTATACTGTTAAGCTAAGTTGATATGTATTGTTATACATACTTCATATGCCTCAGTAATTGCTTAACCGTCGTGTTAATAGTGTTACCTTTGGTATTGCAGGTACAGAACCCGGTCCCAACTCGGGTGTTGACGCGCCTCCGGAGAGTGCCCCAACGGTACCTCGGGGTATAGATAAATGGAAGGATGACGATATCTTTTGTTAGTCATCCTACGAAGTGCGTCAGTTCTGGAGATGTTATGGTCACTTTTTGGTCTGTTTTGGGAAAACACAAATTGGTCCTTAGGTACCTAACTCCTTTAAGTAAATGTTGAATTGTACGAAATATAATTGGAGCTTTGAGCATTGCTATATACATATATCTATATGTTTATCTATGAATGACAACAGATATGTTCTTTTAACGTGCTTTTGATTATTATTGAGTATTTTACAGGGAATTCGTTTATGATGAGTTACATTCCTGCGTGTGTTGGCATACCTCACACGTTCCTGTGAAATCTCTCTTGTAGGAATTCGTGCACAATTCTATCGGGCACGGATTTCTACGGGATTACGTATCCGCGCCCTGGGGACCCACCCAAATCTCCAAATTCCCGGAATCGGGGCATGACATACGTAAGTAATGGTATCAGAGCCGCACTAAAAAGTCAATTAAAAGACTTAGCAACATTAGAAAATGTGGTGAGGTTCCGATTGGTCCGTTCAGGGTTGGGTTTTCTATTATGTATTATGATCTTGTGTAGAGTCGTAGTATATATGTATGTATATACATGTGTATGTGTATGTGTTTAACAATCATTGTGATTACAGATCCATGGCATCAGGGTCTGGTACAAACAATAGTTCGAGTGACAATGACCACAATAATGTTGAATTGGAAGGTGTGGACCCTCCACCGCAACCTCCTCCTCATCCCACATACAACACGGGGGAACGGTTCATGATGATGATGCATCAGTTAGCTGCTAGTAATGCTAACCAAGCCGCCATGCAGATGCAGTTGGCCTCTTTAGTAGACAGACAAAATCAATCCGGAGACCCTAATTCTTTGTACGAGAAGTTTCGAAAGAGGGGAGCAATTGAATTTATGGGACACGAGGATCCATTGCAAGCTGACGAATGGCTCGTTCACACTGAGAATGTCTTTGATACCCTAACTTGTATACCAAGGCAGCAGGTGGTCTTCACAGCGTCCATGTTCAGGGATATTGCGGATACATGGTGAAAGAGTATTCGAGACCACATGAGGGCCATGCCGAATGCCACTGTCTGAGAGGCCTTTAAGAGGTAATTTAGGAAGAAGTTCATTCCTGAGCATGTAACCCACAAGAAGAAGGCAAAGTTCCTCTCCCTGCAACAGAACTCCATGACTGTTGCAGAATACGTGCATTTATTCAGCCAGCTCTCTCGGTTTGCTCTAGACCTGATTGACACCAAGGAAAAGAGAGTGGAAAGGTTTCTAGAGGGGTTGAGGCCTACTATTAAAGGTCATGCTACCACCTTTCAACGACCAGTTCAATATGATGATGCGGTGGCCAGGGCCTATGCGGCGGAAGAGATTGAGAAAAGCCTATTCTTGGGAGAGTCTAGGAGGAGTGTTTCGCCTTCTGGGAAAGGTCAGCAACATTCTAAGAAACAAAAGGGGGTTGTTAGTGGGACATAACCGCTAGTCTGCGGTGTATGCGGGAAGGGTCATGAGATTAGCAAATGTTGGAGGTCCACGGGAGCCTGTTTTGGTTGTGGCTCAATGGACCACCGTTTGTCTGAGTGCCCGAAAAGGAAGGACTCTAGTCAAGCCCCATCGTAGCAGCGGTACCAACAGTCTACTAAGGTGACACCACCCGTGCCTAACCGTCAACAACAGCAAGTGAGACAAGGCCAAGGGCAGACACGGCAAGGTCAAGGACAGCAGAGGCAAGGACAGCAACACCGACCCCAAAGGCAAGGTCGCGTCTATGCATTGAAACAAGAAGAAGCAGAAGCAATGGAGCATGTGGTTGTAGGTAAGGTTTCTGTTTCTGGCATTGAAGTTAAAATGTTGTTTGATTCAGGATCTTTGCACTCCTTCATTTCACCTCGATTCTCTAGCAGGATACGGAAATCGCCAGCACAGTTGCCGTATGTGTTGAGTGTTATCACTCCGGTTGGCAAGAGAGTGATTTGTGATGATTATCACCCTGGTTGTCGAGTTCTCATTGGAGAGGTTCTTCTCCCCGCAGAACTCATCGTGTTGCCCATGCACGATTTCGATGTAATCCTAGGCATGGACTGGTTGACCAAGTATATGGCCTGTCTAGACTGTTTTCGTAAGACTGTCACCGTAAGGGTGAATGAAGATGGTCCAAGTGTTGTGTTCCAAGGTGACAAGAAGAGCTCAAACACTAGATTAATTTTAGCACTTCGAGTGGAAAGACTAATTCATAGTGGTTGCGAGGGGTATATTGCCTTCATTGTGGAGAAGAAAGCACCTAGGAAGTTAGAAGAGATACCCGTGGTTTGTGAGTTCCCTGATGTATTTCTTGATGAAGTGCCTGGTATTCCTCCGATTAGGGAAGCGGACTTTACTATAGAGTTAGTACCCGGTACTACCCCAATCTCTAAGGCTCCATATAGAATGGCCCCAGCAGAGTTACATGAGCTGAAAGTACAGTGCAGGACTTATTGGATAAGGGGTTCATTTGTCCTAGCACATCACCATGGGGAGCCCTACTTGTGTTTGTGAAAAAGAGGGATGGCACCCTTGGAATGTGTATTGATTACAGGCAGTTGAATCAGGTGACAATAAAAAATAAATATTTAATGCCTAGAATTGACGAACTGTTTGATCAATTACAGGGTGCAACCCATTTTTCTAAGATTGATCTCAGATCCGGATACTATCAACTGCAAGTTAGGGATCAAGATACATCGAAAACAGCTTTTAGGACAAGATTTGGGCATAATGAATTCTTGGTTATGCCTTTTGGGTTAACAAATGCCCCCGCAGTATTTATGGCTTTGATGAACAAGATCTTCTTACCATACCTTGATCGGTTTGTGGTAATTTTCATTGATGATGTGTTGGTGTACTCCAAGACCCGAGATGAGCATGCAGAACATTTGAGGATTTCTCTATAATTATTAGGGGACCACTGACTGTATGCTAAGCTTGACAAGTGTGAATTCTGGTTAGAACAAGTTGCCTTTTTGGGGCATATAATCTCGAAGGATGGGCTTACAATAGATCCAACTAAGGTTGAGGCTATAACTAGTTGGCAAAGTCCCAAAACCGTTGCAGATGTTAGAAGTTTTGTTGGCCTGACAGGTTATTATAAAAGGTTTGTGAAGGACTTTTCCAGAATAGTTGCACTTTTAACAAAGTTGACTCGGAAGAATGAGCTATTTGTTTGGTCAGTGGAATGTGAGTCGAGTTTCCAACTCCTTAAGGAGAAACTAACCTCAGCTCCGATTTTATCCCTACCAGAAGGGAGTGGTGGATTTGTTATCTATATGGATGCTTCGAGGATTGGCCTAGGATGTGTGCTCATGCAGAATGGAAAGGTGATAGCATATGGATCTCGGCAATTGAAAGAACATGAGAAAAATTATGCTACGCATGATTTAGAACTAGCTGCAGTGGTCTTTGCATTGAAGTTATGGAGACACTATTTGTATGGGGAGAAATTTGAAGTCCATAGCGACTATCGCAGTCTCCGGTATCTATTTTCACAGCATGATCTTAACATGAGACAGCATAGATGGTTGGAATTCATAAAGGATTATGATTTCCTGATCAAATATTTCCCCAGAAAAGGGAATGTAGTAGCAGATGCCTTGAGTAGGAAGTCCACCATTGAAATGGCAGCACTGTGTGGTGAGTGGTCTCTAGTGGAAGAATTCCGAGATCTGGATGTGGAAGTTGAATTCGTGAATGATAAGGTCATGCTGGTGGCTATGTTAGTTTTCGAGCCCACCCTTATTCAATAAATCAAGGAGAGGCAGTTTGAGGACCCGGAGTTTGTTAAGATTTATGACCACATCTCAAAGAGACCCGATTTTAGATTAGTTGATGGTGTACTGTACTTCAGAGATAGGATCTGTGTTCCAGCGGTCCAAAATCATAACTTAAAAAGGGCAATCATGACTGAAGCACATCATGGTCGCTATTCCATGCACCCTGGGAGTACAAAAATGTACCGAAATTTGCATGGCAGATTTTGGTGGAAAAACATGAAATGGGATATTACGGGCTTTGTGGCAAGGTGCTTTACTTGCCAACGAGTGAAGGCTGAACATAGGAAGCCTCCCGGTTTATTGCATCCTGTACAAATTCCTAAGTGGAAATGGGAGAATTTAACAATGGACTTTATTTCAGGGCTGCCCCGGACAAGTAAGCATCGTGATGTTGTGTGGGTGATTGTCGACCGACTAACGAAGTCATCCCACTTTATTCCCATTAGGGAAAGGATGAAATTTCACGAGTTGGCCAAGATCTTCATTAATGAGATTGTGCGGCTACATGGTACTCCAGTCTCAATTGTTTCCTACCGAGATAGTAGGTTTGTGTCTTCCTTCTGGCAGTCTTTTAGACATCCTTGGGTACCAAACCAAGTTTTAGCACGGCTTATCATCCGCAGACCGACGGGCAATCGGAGAGAACGATACAAACCGTGGAAGACATGTTACGAGCTAGCGTGTTGGACTTCGAAAAGGAGTGGGATGAACACCTCTCCTTATGCGAATTTGTGTAAAATAACAGTTATCACGCAAGCATCGGAATGGCTCCATTTGAAGCCTTGTATAGACGTAAGTGCCGTACTCCTGTCTGTTGGGAAGAAGTTGGGGTTAGGAGTTTCCATGGTCCCGCCCTAGTGGCGGACACGGCGGAAAAAGTGCAAAGAGTGCAAGATAGATTGAAAACCCCATAATCATGCTAGAAAACTTTCGCAGATAATTGCCGCCGGCCCCTTGAATTCTAAGTGGGGGATAAAGTTTTCTTGAAGGTTTCCCCAATAAAGGGTACTATCAGGTTCAGACAAAAGGGCAAGGTAGCTCCGCGTTTTGTAGGACCTTTCGCAATACAGAGCAGGGTTGGAGATTTGGTTTATCAATTGGAGTTACCACCCCCGCTCGCGGGAGTTCATAATGTGTTCCATATGTCGATGCTTACGAAATACCTTCAGAATCCATCACATGTCCTTGAATTGGATGACATACAAGTTAGGCCTGATATGAGCTATGAAGAAAGACCACTTCGCATCATTGACACTAAGGAATAAGTCTTGCGTATCCGGACGATCAAATGGGTTAAGGTCCTATGGGAGCATCACGGACAGCAAGAGGTCACTTGGGAACTTGAAGATCAAATTCGGGTGAAAAATCAGGAGCTACTACCCCAGGAACGTCACATTCGGAGGACTGAATGATCTTAAGTGGGGGAGGATGTAAGGTCCCGAATCCCACTAATCTTAATTTACGTTAATTAATCTTGTTTTACACTAAGTAAACCTTACTAAGGCTAATTTAATTCAAAACTATTGGGTTCAGATCATGGATAGGTAGTTAGGCGGAGTTTGAGCCTTACTTCAGTAGTCGAGGACCATTTTGTAAATTGTTCTTGTGTTTCATGGACACCACATCCATCGCCTCTCATGTAATTTTTCATGTAGATTATCTTTCGTGTTAGACCCGACTTGATTTGGACTCATCTTGGGCCAACATAGGCCACGTGACCTATATTGTAAATATCCCAAAGAAATGGGTTTGCATGCTAAGGTAAGAATTCTCTTTTTAAAGAGAAGGAACTCAATGTCCCTTCTCCATTTCTACTTCCTCCTCACGTGGGCTGCTGGAATAGTCTCCCACTTCCTCAATCTTCATCTTCACTTCACGATCTAGGGAGCTACTAAGACAGAGAGATCATGCATGCATTGGTAGAGACTTTTCTTCTTCTTCCTTATGCAATTCTCCCATTAGGGTGTTTCCTTCTTCAAGCTACAGCTCACCAAGGTAAGGGTTTTATTCCCATTCCACACATTAAGACTTGTTGGAGTTAAGAAGACTCAAATCCATGACATGCACGCATTAATGCATCACATTCACCATTTATATGTTGCCATGTAGAGAACCCACTTCAAGTTAGAGATTTTCCCCTGAGCACACAGCAAGAAGGAGTTTGAGAGGGTTAACACTATTAAGAGGCAAGTAATTGAGTCATATGGATCGTATGCATGATTAAGTTATTGACTATTAAGTTAGGTCCTTACATTTCCAATTTCAGTCATTTCGTTTCATTGTTTAATTGATACAAATGTGGTGTGAATTGAGTTAGAATGACAAGAAGGGAATAGGAGGGTGTGTGAGTATGGGACACTCTCAGGGACACTCTAATTGAGCCTTAGAATTGCCCCACAAGTCAGTTCTGTATTGATCCCGTACAAAAATTAAGCTACAGAACTGATCCAGGTTTCTGAAGCTCACTGCGAAGCTACGGCCAAGCCGTGGGTATTTACGGCTCAAAGTCCCGAGAGCAACAAATTGGGTTTTTGTAGTGCGGCTTACTCACGGTTGCACCGTAAAATGCACTACGGCTACGCCGTGTCCAGCCCGTACCCAGGCTGTATGTCTTCCTACGGCGAACTTTCCAGAGAGCTCCAGAAACCCATTCTTTTCTACGGCTTACACATGGCTACATCGTGAAATGCCTTGCGGCTAAGCTGTAACCTCACCATAACCTAGACGTAGGCTTAGCACGGGTAAGCCGTAGGCTAAATACGGCTAAGCCGTAAATGCGTCTGTACTGTTGAAGGAAACCTGAATTACTTGGCTAAACCGTAACGTCGTATACGGCTAAGCCGTATGAACACGGTGAATTTAGGATGTTAGGAGTTCTTCATTGATCTTATGGGGCCTTAGTATTGTCACCTTCTTACCCCTACACGGGCACAACTGTAAGGATACATTAAGAGGGTAAACGAATTCCGGATGATTCCCCAAAGTCAAGTCATGGATGTTAGCATAAGAAGGGGGTGTTCTGTATGCACACATGGCAATACCAAGATGTGGCAACACAATGACACCGAACGTTTTATGAGTACATCGTATTGAATGTCCTTGGGGATCATGAGATACTTACTCCATCTGAATGCATTCATATTATTACGGTATATTACCTTCGACATGATTTGTTATCGGATTCACTTCCTCTAGCAAACCCCGAGGCAATTCAAACCTGAGCTTCTAATGAGTGCGTGTTTGACAAGCCAGAGCTTCTACTGAGTGTGTGCTTGCTAGCCAAGGGTATAGCGGAGGTTCGGGCCTTTGTAGCCCATATGCATGTGTTTCATTTAATTATTCGTTGTTTCCATGATTGACTATTCCTTATGTATGTTATGACTAGTATGATTGATTCCGAGTCGGCACCACTTAGCTTGTGCCCTTTGGGTATATGTATGTTACTATTGCAGTAGTTTATAGTGGAGTTGTCGACGCTTCTCGGGAAGCTAGCTTGATCCCCTAGCAACCCATATGTTTGCTCCCTTTTTTGGGAAAATAGAGCATCGTGGTTGCCAATCAGTACGTAGTATGTTTTGATCGTAATACCTCCTTCATTGCCACTCATGCATTATATGTCTAGTAATTTACCATTGCTCTCTTTTAATCAGTGTATACTGTTAAGCTTAGTTGATATGTATTGTTATACATACTTCATATGCCTCAGTAATTGCTTAACCGTCATGTTAATAGTGTTACCTTTGGTATTGCAGGTACAAAACCCGGTCCCAACTCGGGTGTTGACGCGCCTCCGAAGAGTGCCCCAACGGTACCTCGGGGTATAGATAAATGGAAGGTCGACGATATCTTTTGTTAGTCATCCTACGGAGTGCGTCAGTTCTGGAGATGTTATGGTCACTTTTTGGTCTGTTTTGGGAAAACACAAATTGGTCCTTAGGTACCTAACTCCTTTAAGTAAATGTTGAATTGTACGAAATATAATTGGAGCTTTGAGCATTGCTATATACATATATTTATATGTTTATCTATCAATGACAACAGATATGTTCTTTTAACGTGCTTTTGATTATTATTGAGTATTTCGTAGGGAATTCGCTTATGATGAGTTACATTCCTACGTATGTTGGCATACCTCACACGTTTCTATGAAATCTCCCTTGTAGGAATTCGTGCACAATTCTTCCGGGCACGGATTTCTACGGGATTACGTATCCGTGCCCTGGGGACCCACTCAAATCCCCAAATTCCCGGAATCGGGGTGTGACAAGAAGACTTAACTGAAAGGGTAGCTACTCCAACGGCTCAAAATGAGGAATTAAACTTGAAGAGATGTACTATTGAAAAAGGTGTCATGGTAGATGACTTCTGTTAAGGCACACCTTAGTTAAAGAATTGCCACACTTTCACAACAGAGCCATCTCCAATTAATGTTGAAGTCAATGAAGATCAAGCCAAAGAGATAAATGATCCTAAAAAAGAATTACAAACAAATAATCTAAAATATTTTCCATTAAAATATCATATGGCTTTGCCTTCCAAAAAACCTGAAATTATTGAAGCCGGGGAACCAGAAAATCTAAATGTCCAAATTGCAAAAATTCAAAATCAACTGCCCACAAAGTCTCCTGTCTATTAGTACTTGGATGAAGGCGATATCAATTTATTGAGAGAGATATTTGAGTTAGAAGGAGAAGGGTATAGGTAAGAGTCTTAATCATCAAGAAAAATTTAATTCAACTTCCATCGCATATAATTAAACTCAACATTTCGTATTTTGCCACACAGTGCATTAGTTTGGAGCTCAAAAGCCTTGGGCTCTGCATCAATGGAAGACATTAGAGATATGTTGAACAGCAAAGAGGTCTCAAACAATGTAAGAAGGCCTAGAACCACTATTTTAAAAGCTCTATCCAATAGATGAATTTATTAACCCTAATTACACCTGTTATAATATACACAGATAATAGATGGATTCGGTGAAATTCTATATGTAGATCAGAAGAAGACCTAGCTAGTATATCTTGAAACAAAGCTAGGAACACTTTTAGATATGGACAAAGCCTCCTATGTAACCTATTTGGCGAGGGTAAGTATACCTCATTTGTAAATAAACCTGTTGGGGCTGACTGTTTCACGTCCAACTCTTTGAAACAACAGATGGATTTCACTGCGCTCTATTTCAACATCATTTCATTTGTTTGAGCTTAAGTCTATTCGATATCCATCTATTTCAATAAGCCTATATGTTTTAATTGCTTAGTTTAGTTCCATTGCATCTATTTCAACTTAAGTCGGAAATGCCCATCATCTACATAATTTGGATGGTTTTAAAACAAAAATATGTTATTTGCTCATCTGTGTTAAGTTGTGTTCCTCTCAATTTGTTTATGTTCAATTTAATCTGTTTTATTTGTTTAATCTATTTAAGTTTCATATGTTACGGCTTACTTTTGTCAGAACTTTATCTTCATCAGAATGATCTATTACAATTCCAATGCTTGATAAATATAAAGTTTAAAGGTAGTGGATTCCATCTGATTCATTATTAAATATTTAATTTGAATAGATATGGGTTAGGGAGAACGATTCAGCGAGCCTAAAGAATTACGTCTTCCCTCACTTAACAAGTGATGTGGTAACCAGTCATAGATATATTGTTTTTCCATTAAACCACATTAGGTCTGAAACTAATATTTCCTATTATTGGACACTTTTGGTGGTTGAAAATGAAGATAAAATTTGGAAACATTGCAACTCATTATTGTCACGGAGATCCAACCAAAAGGATAATTGTTTCGTGGACGCAAGAAGGATGATAAGATGACAATGGTTAAGTAGGAAATAACTATATAATCTAAGTAGCATATCTAACGATTTTGGTTCTTTATTTTGGTTTTCCATGCTACAGAAAGTGTTTATTTAAAATCACTTTCAAACGCTGTATTTAAATTCACTGTACGATAATAAAGGACAGTATAAAAATATAGGTCAAATTCGATCAACCCATAATTACACTTACAAAATGGAGATGGTTAAAAACTGTCCACAGCAGCCACCATCATCGTAAGTTTAACAAAATTCAAATAATTAATAGTAGCATCTTCATTAACTGTAGCCTCGATCGAGTAACTAATTTTTTATTCAAATATTTATTACAGGGCTGACTGTGGAGTTGTGGCATGCTATATGATATAACAGATATTTGAAGAGAAGCCCATCAGAACCGACTTTCCTTTAACAGCAGCACCAAAAATCCGTCCTCCATGATTTGAAGATTTCTATATGACGTGGGAACATCATGGACAAGAGAAGACTATAATACGAGGGAGATGCTGCTGAAGGAGCAAATTCTTTCAATGTGAAAAATGTATTGGAACAATCATTGTATAAAAGGAGCATTGTATAAATGTTCCTATTGTGAGACAATGAGTTGATTTAGCTCTTAAATGTACAGAAATCAAGTTTGAAATTGACTCCTTCTATTTATTAAACTGTCATTCATCAATTTCATCTGTTACAATAGCTAAACGCATCTGCTTGTCATTGCATGTCAACGTACATCGACAATTGCCTAGGCCAAGGTTGAATTCCATTATGTGGGTGACAAACGAGAACTGACATATTTTAGCCTAGCCAAAGGCTAGAGTGGAAAGAGCATTAAAATTATCTTCTTTTAATATGTTCTACAGTCATGATCATTATTACGGTTTCACGATCATCGTAATTGTATTTGTTTAAGCATCACTTATGTACACGACAAACAGATATAATTACAGTGGCAACTGCAATCAAATAGTTTGGAGAAAACCAATCTTGTTCTAAGTTATATATATAGGACCATTTTGATCTTGAGCTGGAAATTTGAAACTACAAATCCATTTATTAAGTTGATCGTTTGAAAAATAATTTCATTGGTTGACTTAGAGTTCAATTTAATAATGATTTTATCTGTTTGGCCTTATAATCATGACATAAACATATGAAATTACAATGAAATAGAAAATTTCATTTGTTTGGAATAAATTCTTACACAGACAATAGATGAAAACAGATAGAACTGAATCCACAGCCAGCTAATAATACATGGAAATTGATGTTGTTTTATCCATTAATATTGGGAATTCATCTGATTAACTTTTGATACTGAACTTAAGATGAAGTAATAAAATATATCTGTGTGGAACGAAGGTAATTTGGTAAGAGATTCAATGACTTAGTAAACACAGATATATTCCATGATAGGTTTTACTTACATAGCCCCATATTGAAATATGCACAACAAGTTGGTGGCATATGATTTCCAAAAACTGCCCTTAAGCTGATGTCATCCGGTTGTTAAATACAAAACATAAAACATACAAGGGCTGCATACTCGCTTACAAACTATCACGCCCCAAACCCGAGAATTGGGAATTTATTATGGGTTTCAAGGAATGTCATACGTACTCGTGACAATTCGTGCAATGACCAGACACGGACGAACTATCACAAGGGTGATCCTACAGGTACGTGTGAGGAAAATCCACAAACACATATTATCAATATAAGTCATTTAAGCGGAAACCTGGAGATTTCACTTGCATATATATCATAAGCATCCATAAAACATTCATCTCAATCCATTATATAAACAAATCTGTTAATTAACCCAACTACTTGCATAAATATGGAAGTCCTTTATGAAATACAAATATGTACAATGCCCAAATGACCCTAAGTCCAATCCCAAAAAGATCTCTGTTGCACTCTGTTGAGGAGAATCACAAAAAGATGTCTTCCTCGTTCCACTCGTTTATGTCCCGAGGTAACGCTAGGGTTTCCTTCGGGGGCACACTGAATGCCGGATTGGCATCGGGTTCTATACCTATAACACAATGGTAATTGGTTAACACAATGATCAAGCAAAGATAATGATACATGGGTTTAACATGATAGATCAATGGAATTAAAATGACATATTGATTAAAAGAGATCAATATCGAAATCTAAGCACTGGTGCATATGAGTTAGCATGAATAGGGAATCATGATTAAAGAATATATTATACTAACATGGCAACCACATTTGTTATTTCCTCTCTAATAAGAGAGTAAACTGATCATTGGGAAACCACTAGTGGCCGGGCTAGGACCGACTAGCTACCTGCGAGGGCGTCGACTCACTCTCCTGATACTACTGCAGTAGGCAACTGATAACACACTCCCATGGGGTCCCGTCAAACCTCCTATGGGGAATAAGCTAAGTGGCGCCAACTCTAAGCATGTCGAAAATAATCTGATGTCCATACCTACTATATACTGATCTGTTTATACTGATACAGAAGGTAACTTAATCTTGTTGGGAATATTAATCAGAGAATTGCAACTAAGTAAAACATTGGCCATCATTGATGCAAACTGATAGAATTCTCATGTGGAGGTCAAGGTTATTATCAATATGAACACAATTAGATTGTAGGGTTATCAAGGATAATTACTAACCAACCCTATACTAGATAGACCGGGTTTCCAAGGTCATTCAATACGGTGTATTCATAAGACATTAGGTGTCTCAGTATTACCATTCTCGGTGTTATCTCATGTATATAAAGAACACTCCATCTTATGCCAACACCCATGATGTGACATTGAAAACTAACCGAAGAACCCAGAAGAAAAGAGCGACAACTCAACACTCCTCCTTCTAAATGTTAATCACCGTTGGGCTAGTTTGGGGTAGCAAGGATCCAATTTTATGGTCCTCTGAGGTCTTTGGTTGAACCTATAGCCTATGGTAATGTGTAGGTAGATATCTCGATCTCTTTCTAAGATTTAAGGGAGTAACCCATCATTAGGCTATCCCATAGACTATAGAAAGTCCATAGTCAAGCATAGAATGCATTTTGGAACACATTTCTATAACCTACAGGTCTGGCTTACCCGACCGATCGGGCATGGGTCCGACCGGTCGGACCGTATCCAGAAGGGAAATTCGACTGGTCGGGCTGGGTGACTAACTGGTCGGACGACCCGTGAGGCAATTCGATCGATCTAGCTTCAGGATAGACTGGTCGGCCCTGAAGCACTCTGTTACGGAAGGGTTTCTATTCCACTGGTTTCTCTTTTCCAATACACCATTCTACCTACAATAAAACCAATCTAAAAGCTTCCATTTTACACTCTTGGGTTCCCTAATGGACCATTGTCAATTTATTCATCGAGAATCAACACTAAAACACAATCAAATCCATGTATTTTCCATTGAGCTGTAAAGAGGGTAAAATCACAAAATCCATCAAGAATCAAAGAATAAAGCTATGCATGTAAAGAAAATGTATCCTTATACTTGCCTTAGGCGTGGTGCTTCATCCAAATAGATTTGCCCCTTGATTAGATGGAGAATAAAGCTCTCTAATGGAGAATCTAACACATGTATGAAGGAAAACGAGAATGAGATGCATGCATGCCAATAGATGGGTTTTCTTGACCCTTATTGCATTCAATAACTTAAAAGGGAGAATGGGATTCCTTACCTCAAGCTTCCTACAAGCAAGAAGATGAAGATAGTGCCTGGGTTTCTAAGATGCAAGTAAGAGGAATGAAGAAGAAGAAGGAGGAGGAGGAGGAGGAGGAGGAGGAGGAGGAGGAGGAGGAAGCTTAACCTTGATGCATGCAAGCTCAATCGCCAAGGATGAAAGCTGGATGAGGGAAGGAGATGAAGGAAAGGAGAGAAGGGGGAACCAGCTGTAGCGTGAAGGAGGAAGAAGAATGAGGGTTGTTGGTGGGTTAGGGTTTCTATAAAGGGTGGAATTCTTGAAATTGCAAAGAAGCCCTATTGGTTTCTATATATTTCCGGTCATGACTCAATGGGCTTAACTGAACTCAAATGGGATTGGGTCAAACATGAAAGATGTCCCACAAAACTTAACTCACCCGATGCAACTATTATGATGCATTAATGATGCAGAACCATGAAAATGCTAAATAGAAAAGGTCCTGGACTACCTAATAAGATTCGAACCCGACCCAACTACCTATCCATGACCTAAACCTTTTGAGATTTGGGCTCAATTAACCTAATAAAATATTAATTAAAGTAAGATCAATTTAATTACTATAAATCGTAATTATATAGGGTTGGGGCCTTACACAAACCAATGCAATGTATATTGTGATTACCTACATAAGACGTAATATTGCAATTAGGAACATCAGAAGTGATAGGGGTTGTGACACATGAGCAATACTAGCTGTTTCTTGCCTCTAATCATATAGAATGTGTGGCTCCACTTCTTCAGCTAAGGTGTTTGGCATTCTTTGTACATCCGAATACTTTCCCCTGTATCTTGCAAATTAGCATATCCTTTGAATTCTGCATTTGGAAAACAATGCATATGTCTTTTGCATTCAGCCCATGAAGTATACAATCCTGGACAACGAACCCTGTGTACAACATAATACCTGTATTTGGCCATTTCTTTAATTCAAAATACAAGAGATATAAGAAACGAGGGTTACGGAACTGTTAACCATATAGAGTACAAATATCTCAACCATATAGTTAATTCATACCATACTTAACAATGCAAACAACAAGATTAGAATTACAGAAGTATTATTAAACAGATCACCACAAAATACAGCCTAACATTAATGCTATCCACATCTCAAAACAGGAGGCACAGTAATGTCCCTTCTCATGTGGATGCACATACCAATATAACAAATAATTAAGCATTCAACAAGTTCAGATACGCATATCCAAAGTTCATAAGCTACGATAACCAAGTCGGCACTACAATGTCAGGATAGTACGAAGAACTTAAATAGGATAGTAGAGAGAAAACTAAGACTGAGTTCAGTTATAGGAAACAAGCGTCAATCAAAGCGTGAGCTGCCATGTCGAAACAGTGGCAACCGCCGACGAATCCATGCATCCTTATTTTTGGCACAAAGGAAAACAATGGCAAAATCCGAGTTAATGGTCAGCCACTCGTGGACAAGTTCCGCCTCTATTTCATTGAGATCTTCAATTTGGTCCAGTTACTTGATTGTAACGCTTTGACCCAACTTAATTAGGTTTAGCGACTAACTACTAACACTTTAGTTGTTAATTGTGTTTTAACATTGTTTTGATTTTGTTCCGGATCATGGATAGGTAGTTAGGTTGAGTTTAACTTTGATTAGGTAGACATGAGCCCTTTTTTGTAATTTTAAATTTCATAAGACGCCGTTATTCAAGCATCATCTTGGAGTCAACACGTGTATTTCGTTGAGCTCATCAACTTTCGTAACTGACTCATATGCTAAAGACGTCATTTGTTCCGTTGGACCGTCATTTGACTCGAACTGTAATTCATGTAACCGTTTGGACTTTCTTGCAATTTCCTCTTATCCTTATCTTATATAAACCAAGACTCCATCGACTCTCTCCCTCATTCTCTTCTCCATTCACGTCGGGTTCTCTCTCTTTCCTCTTCTTTTCATTTCTTCTTCCTTTCAGTTTCTTCTCTCTTTCTTCTTCTCGATCCATTCAAGGAAGGGGAAATTATCGTGGTTTAAGGTAAGTTTGGGTTTTTGGTTTTCTTCTTCTCCCTCTTCTTCTCGTTAGCCACAGTCTGTGCTCACTATCCCTCTCTCTTTCTCTCACGCATGGTAGATTTGAATCGTGTTTGGACTTCGAATTTGAGCCCAAGGACAACCGATTGTGTATTTGATCTCTTTTGAGGCAAGTATAAGCATGATTTGATTGAACACATATTGGTATATGGTGATTGTTCACAGGCTCTTGTTTGCTTGTGCATGTGTGTTATGTGAATTACAGCCCTTTGCCTTTATATTGTCTTAATATTGATTGTTTTCCTGAATGCAAGTGTTCAATTCATCACAGCCATTCTGTAATAGGGCAGGCTGTTTGACCGATCGGGCTTCAGAGTCGATCGGTCGGGCGCTTCTAGAACCAAAATTCGACAAGTCAAACGTCTCGACCTACCAATCGGTCTTGAAGTGTTCTGCTTTATGAGATTTAGCCTGTGCACTGACAACTTTTGTGTTCATTTTTATTCTTCTATCTTTCACACCAACCAAGGAACCTTGTAGGCTATATGCTCGGGCCCCGTGGCTCGTGAATTATGTAAGGAAGTCTTCCAAAGACCTCCAATAAAAGGTGGGTATGTATTGGACCTGATAGGGCCTTCACATTAGGGAATGGTAGTGACTCTTGACTTGCCCAATGGAACATGAGCATCGCATGAATAGTCTTGAGGGCTGTGACTCTTTCATGTGTGTCGCTCAGTGGTAAGCACCTCCCCATGGGTGTTGGTTTAAGGGACTTCGATATACCTTCTGAATATAATGCAACACTTATAAAATACAACTGTGTATCGGATAACTTAAAACTACATTATCATGCACGGTTAGAAACACTGGATAACTAGATTAGGGTTGGCTAGTAAATGTCCTTGATTCGAACAAAAATGAATTGCATGACATCTTGATTTATATTATTTGACATCCATTCTTTTGTATAGTATGTCTAGCTTTGATATGCCCATTTGCAACGATAAATTTGATTTGTTTAACATGTTCACTGTGTTTCCGTTATGTTTGATTCGTTATGTTGATATGCCCAATATGATATCTTGAGTTTGTACGTATGAGTTGCACGTGAGTTGCACGTATGATATCTGTTTGATATGATATGCACGCTTAACTTAAGTTCTTGTATATGATTGACTACATACGGTCAGGCACTGCTCAGCCTCAGCTTTACGATACTCGACAGGGTTGAATTTGGTGTAGTATATATGGCACCACTGTAGTGATTTTATGTCTTCAGGAACCCGAGACCCATTCGTACTTTGGCCTTGTTGATGGTATTCTCAGTATGTATGTAAGATCCCTTCTTAGGAGTATATGGCCTATGTAGTAGCCTTTTAGTTATGTTTATATCATGTATACATTGATTCTGATAACATACTTTATTTGACTGCACGATTGCCTAGTATACGAAATTAAAACTCTATGATTTATTCATAATCACTTATTCTACTAGATACAACATGCATTAACTTGTTGTTGCTTATACTTTGCTGAATCATTGTATTCATAAGTTGTTCTTTGTGTTGCAGGCTCAGATCCCTCGACTGACCCCTCATTGGTCAACCAAACTCCAAGGGAGATCCCCGACGTCCCATCAGGATTAGAGGAGTGCATGTGATCACTCCATCAGAGCGCGACAATGTCCGACATGCATATAAGCCTTCCTCATTTTGGGATCTCAGTGGATTTTTTTGGATTGAGTCATGATCTTTATGCCTTGTATTTTGTGTTAGTTTTTGTGGACTCAATCCATCAGTTGATGTAATAAATTGATTAATTTCTTTATTTATCAATAATATCATGCTTTACTTTCATAAGATGAATGTTATTCTACTACTTCATGCACATGACCAATACGTATGACATAATGGTTCATGAGTTGAACCGGGTCCCATTAGTATATTAGATGTGATATATGTGCATGGATGAGATCCACACGCGGGAGATATATGTCACAAATCTTATACTTAAAATAGCTTCACAACCAGTAATGAGATTGGGCATCTCATTTGATAAGGTTGCAGCACTTTGATCACTATGAGATAGTGTGATTTGTCTCAATCATCAGAATGTAAGATTCTGGATCAATGGTGCTGGTACATTGGATGTATTGAAGGACCATGAGATGCACCTTATAGTATTCCGTCTCAATAATAAGGTATGCTCTCATAATTCCCTTGCAATAGGCTCTCAATCCTGAGACATTGACGAACTCAAGTTTCTATCTATTCATTTGCTTTGAGTCACCAATGAGTGAGGCCGACTATAGGTTAACACCTCGGTGTCTTGGGTATATGGTAGTAGAACTGTGGGAACGTTGAATGATCAAGATGGAATCTATCTCTATTATCCCCTTGTGCCAATTAATGGATTTGTCATTAGTAAGTGCGCACCCATCTCAATTAAGAGTTAATTGGATGGTACTGATGATTACTGTGATTAATTGGGGCTCAAGGATAATAAGATGTGGAACTTAGATTGGAAGAGACGGATTTATTCCAATTGATCCACGGATATTGATAGAGGGGCCTACTTGTGGTAATTGGGAAGTTTAGGGTCTTCATTGTAATTTATTCCTAAGACTGGAGTGCAATTGCATTTATATAGTGGTGTTATTTGCAATTAACTGTGGGCCCGGATTGCACATGAGATGTGGGGTCGCGGTGTTCCAGTTGGAGCCAGCTTTCTAAAGAATCCCTAGTGGTCCCCACGCTAGCCCAAGATATTGGAAAACACTAATCCGACTTGGACTCTAGAAATAAGAGTTTGGAAAGGAGAAAGTTGCTAATTGTTTTGGAAGTAAGACTTCTATTTCAATTAGACAAGGGAGAGATTTGGAAGTCTATAAAATATCCTTGGACGTCCAAAAGAGTTCCTCTCACGCCCAAAACCCTTTCGTGCAAGAGTTGCGCGAGTTACTCTCCTCTCCTTTCTTCTAGTTCCTTGGAGTCTCGAGTTGGGATTTTCTCCTGAAGATTCCACCGTTCTTCTTGAGAAAAGAAATCCAATTCGGGGGTCATAGCGTGGAAGGCTAAGAGGTCTTGAAGAAGTCCATTAGAGCACTGCGGGTCTCCAAAGGTATGATCTACTTCTTGCATGTCGTAGGTTATTTTGGATGTTTAGTGCTGGTATAATTTTACTGTACATGGTCACGAGATTGAGGGTAACGCATCCTGGATTGGGTTTTGGTCTTATGGATAGTTGATCCCTGTGTCAAGTGGATCAAAAGTTTTGAAAATCTATCCGCGAGACCCACCTACTTCCAACAATTGGTATCAGAGACATACCTCATCTCTAATCATGTTAGATCAGTAATCTTGTTCTAATCTTCGCATGAGATGCGAAGAGGATAGAGCAAGGGCTATGATAGGATCAGTGTTTATTAGGTTTGCATGCTTTTGTAGTAGATACATGTTTGGAAAGTCACAAAAGGTTTTAATCATGATAGGAGGATGATAAGATGCCATTAAAACATACTGAGATCATTAGAGGTGATTGGGTACAGCAGGAGTCGAATCTGAAAAAGAACCCAAATTTCTGGGTTCATCAGGTCGGTTAGCCAAACGGACCACTATGGTTATAGAGGTCTGTTGGCTAACCGTAGGGACCAGATCGGCTAGCCGAACCTAGGCAGAATCATCTTGTTCTTGGTCTGAGCTGTTGTTGTTTTTTTTTTTTTTTTTTTTTTTTTTTCGGGGGCGCTGCCCCTTGGAACCCCGCGAGCTGACCGGGCAGCTCGACCCCCGCCAGGGGCGCTGCCCCCGGACCCCCGTTGCGTAGGGGGTCTTGTATCGTGGTGGCAAAATATTTGGCATCTTGTTTTTCCTATTGTGGTTTGGCAACCTGGTTTTGTGAGATGCTTTGTTGTATGAGATACTAACTTGCAGGTGATAATGTCCTCTCCATATGGCCCACATGTTTTTCTTTCCTTTTAATTATTGGTTTATTTGTGGCTAAGTGTAAAGGGCATCATGGTCTCCTTGGTTTCCCGTGAAAGGGCAAGGCATGGTGAATTTCCCTATAGCCCTTTTATTTCCATGTTTAGACTACCATGTAAGTCTCATTATAGAGACATAGGAATTTATGTATTTTTTTTTAAAATTTGTAAATTCTGGAGATGTCCGAAACAAAGAAGGAAAGAGAAGCTGGACTCCTAATCAAAGAGTTTGAAGATTACCAAAAGGTGCTTTGGAGATGCCCAAAGAGTTTGAGGAATCCCAAAGTTTTGGAAAGTCTAGAAGTCCAAGAAGTCTTTTTCGCCTGGGCCATGTGGAGGAGAGGACTAGTCTTTTATTACAGCACTTTCTATTTATGGATGAATGCTTATTTTAGAGTATTTCCATATTTGTTCCAAACATAGCAAATTCCAAAATTGGTCAAATCAAATTAATTTTTGGAAAGAGTTCTAATTAGAGTTGGTAGGCCCATGAGATGGATCTATTGGTAACACTAATTTTAGAAACTGGGCTTTCCTTAAAATAACTTGACTTGGAACCAATCATTGGTCTTATCATGAGATGAATATATACCTATATTTGATGGACCCATACACCTATAAGGAAATCCTCAACTCTAAAATATTAAGTGGGAGCGGGGCTTTTCTATACATATAAAAATCCCCATGGTTTTCCACCATAGGTCCATTGTAAGGAAAGTATTAGCCTTGCGCCATTTTGCGAATGGCCATTCCCCACGGAGGGCTTGTATTTATCTGGATACTGGATATGGATCTCCTATGGATAGTGTTGATGAGACGGGGTGGGAGCCCACTCCCCAAGGAGGAGCTACCCACAACGGTTGTCATGCAATGCTAGTTGGTGGGTCACACTTAACTAAAATAATGATGTAGTATCCCTAAGGATTTGCCTCATGTATTTTAGAAACCAAAGCTAATTGGGAGTCATACATTATTTGGTATGAGATACCTAGATTATAATGAATGAAGGGGATCATGGATAGTTAGTCTTAATCCAAATTTTGACCAACTTTGATCCGCACCAGTCTAGGAGGTATATGCACTCCTCAAGGAGGCATACCCCGCAGAATTGGGATTCCGATGTATTCTGAATTTTGTGGTTATGAGGATTCCCACATAAATTTGGTAGAATACTAAACCCTAATGTCATTTAAATTCATTAATTGAATGTATGGTTATGTGCTACAGTATTACAAGCATGAATTCGAATACTTTCAATCCACTTGCGACCATCCTCAACCAGAATAAGTTGGTGGGATCCAACTATGTAGACTGGAAACGGAATCTGGATATTGTCCTGACAGCTTCAGGATATAAATATGTCCTTACCAAAAACCCCCTTGAAGAGCCTGGCCCAGATGCATCAGAAGCAGAAAAGGACCTTTACACCAAATGGGCCAAAGACGATGAGATGGCCCGATGTTACATTCTGGCATCCATGTCTAGTGTGCTGCAACATCAACATCAATCTTATAAGACTGCATATGATATGATATCGAACTTAAAGGAGATGTTTGCAGAACAAGGCAGACCTGCTAGGCAGGCAGCCATGAGGGTGCTCATTAGCACCAAGATGGCTGAAGGTACATCAGTACAGGAACACATGTTGAAAATGATGGACTCATTAAATGAGTTAGATGTACTGGGAGCTGCGATTGATGCAGAATCGTAGATTGACATAATCCTTGAGTCACTACCAGAGTCATTCAACAATTTCAAGGTCAATTATAATATGAATAAAATGAATCTGACTCTAGCTGAGCTATCTAGTCAGCTGGTAGCAACTGAAGGGATTATGAAGAAGAAACCAACTGCCTTAATGACAGAAAAGTCAGATGCCAAGTCCAAGCCGAAAGGCAAAGGGCGGAAAGGCAAAAAGAAATCAGTTCCAAAGGGTCCTAAGGTGGAGAATGGTCCAACTGGTGGCGTGGCTAAAGCTAAGGGTTCAGGGACAAAAGGAAAGTGTTTCCATTGTGGTAAGACAGGACATTGGAAGAGGAATTGTCCAGAATATCTGTCTAAGAAAAAGACCCCAGGTATGATTGAGTCACTTATATCTGAAGTTAGTTTTGCAACTGGTACTTCAGAATCCTGGTGTGTGGATTCCGGGGCAACTAATCACATATGTAATACGTTGCAGGGGTTCAGGGAAACCAGGAGGCTAAGTGATGGAGAAATCATTGTCAACCTAGGATCTGACGCTAAGGCGGAGGCTGTTTCAGTAGGAGTCATTACTTTATGTTTTTCAAATAAGAAATTGGTTTTGTCAGAAACATTATATGTACCGTCTTTAAGGCGGAATTTAATTTCAGTCTCTAGTTTGGTGAATAAAGGTTATTCTATTACTTTTGGTACTGAAGTTGTCATAAAGAGGAATGGTACTTTCATATGTTCTGGCAAGGTAACCAATGGACTTTATTTGTTAACTCCCACGATGTATGAGATACATGATACTGAAACAATTAGTAGATCATCATTAAAGAGAAAGTCACCTTCATCTAATCCAACAAAACTTTGGCACCTGAGGCTAGGTCATATAAACCTTAACAGGATTGAGAGGCTAGTGAAAGATGGTATCTTACCTTCATTGGTGGTAGAACCAATGCCTATCTGTGAGTCCTGTTTGGAAGGTAAAATGACTAAAAGACCCTTTTCAGCTAAGGGTAATAGGGCCAAAGATTTATTGGAATTAGTGCATACTGATGTCTGCGGACCCATTAATGTCAGGGCCAGAGAAGGATATGAGTACTTCATCACTTTCACAGATGATTACTCAAGATATGGTTACATATACCTTATGCACCGCAAGTCCGAAGCTTTTGAAAAGTTCAAAGAATTTCGAGCGGAAGCGGAAAAGCAATTAGGTAAGAGTATCAAGACTCTTCGATCAGATCGAGGAGGGGAATATCTCTCTGCTGATTTTATGGGTTACTTATCAGAAAATGGGATTCTATCCCAGTTGTCTGCTCCTGGTATGCCTCAACAGAATGGAGTAGCAGAAAGAAGGAACCGGACTCTTTTAGATATGATTAGGTCTATGCTGAGTTTCTCAAGATTACCTATATCCTTTTGGGGATATGCTTTGGATACTGCAATGTACATACTAAACCTCGTACCATCTAAGTCTATACCCAAGACTCCCCGAGAATTGTGGTCTGGGCGAAAGCCTAGTCTACAACATTTACACATTTGGGGTTGTCCAGCACACGTGCTCAAGGTTAAGACGGATAAGTTGGAAGCGAAGTCGGAAGTATGCACATTTGTAGGATATCCTAAAGGAACTAAAGGTTGGTTATTCTATAATCCCAGAGAGCAGAAAGTGCTGGTCAGCACCAATGCGGTTTTTCTGGAGGAAGATTATATGATGGACCAGAAATTTTTAGAAAAGGTGATCTTGGAAGAGATTCAGGAGCAATCAATTCCAAATCCAAGTATGACCGGACTTGAGGAAGAACCGCCCTTACCAGACCTAGTAGTTACACCAGTACCTCGTCGTAGTGGGAGGATTGTCAGACCCCCTGACAGGTTCTCATTCTTGGGAGAGTCTTATGAAGCAATCCCAGAAGAGCCAGAACAAGATCCCTCTAACTATGATGAAGCAATAAATGACTTAGACTCGGGACGCTGGCAAGATGCTATGAAAGCTGAGATGGAGTCTATGTACTCAAATCAGGTCTGGACACTTGTGGACTTGCCAGCCAATATTAAACCTATTGGGTGCAAGTGGGTCTACAAGAGAAAAAGAGGACCAGATGGAAGAGTGGAGACCTATAAGGCTAGGCTTGTTGCGAAAGGATATACTCAGAAAGAGGGGATCGATTATGAGGAAACCTTCTCGCCAGTAGCCATGCTCAAATCCATCCGGATACTCTTATCCATTGCGGCTCATCTCGATTACGAGATTTGGCAAATGGATGTCAAGACGGCTTTTCTCAACGGCCATCTTGAGGAAGACATCTATATGGTGCAGCCAGACGGTTTTGTAGCTAAAAACCAGGAGCAAAAAGTTTGCAAACTGCAGAAGTCTATTTATGGACTGAAGCAGGCATCCCGAAGCTGGAATATCCGTTTTGACCAGGCAATCAAGTCATTTGGTTTTTGTCAAAATCCGGATGAGTCATGTGTGTACATGAAAAGTGAAGGTGACAGGGTAGTTTTTCTGGTTTTATATGTCGATGACATCCTTCTCCTGGGGAAAGACATAGGAATGTTGTCAACGGTAAAAGTTTGGTTAGCCAAGACTTTTGATATGAAGGACTTGGGAGAAGCTAGTTACATCCTAGGGATCAAACTCTATCGAGACCGGAAAAATAGGATGATTGGCTTATCCCAAGCTGCATACATAGATAAGGTGCTAGTACGATTTGCAATGCAAGACTCCAAGAAGGGTATCACACCTTTCAGGCATGGAGTGCACCTTTCCAAGGATCAGTGTCCTAAGACACCCGAGGAAAAGGAGCAAATGAGGTCGATACCATACGCTTCGGCTGTTGGTAGCCTCATGTATGCTATGTTATGTACTAGACCAGATATCTGTTATGTAGTGGGCCTAGTCAGCAGATATCAATCCAATCCAGGACCTGAACATTGGACTGCTGTAAAATGTATTCTCAAATACTTGAGAAGGACTAGAGATTACATGTTGATTTATAGCAGTGATGAGTTGATTCCAGTCGGATACACAGATTCTGACTTTATGTCAGATAAGGATTCTAGGAAATCCACCTCTGGTTATGTATTTATGCTTGGAGGCGGAGCTATCAGCTGGAGGAGTATAAAACAAGAATGTACCGCTGATTCAACCTCGGAAGCTGAATATGTAGCAGCTTGTGAAGCAGCTAAGGAAGCAGTATGGCTTAAAAGATTCCTTTTGGAACTTGGGGTGGTACCTTTGGCACGACAGCCACTCACAGTTTACTGTGACAGCAGCGGGGCAGTCGCTCAGTCAAAGGAACCCAGAAGCCATAAAAGCCAAAAGCATGTACAGAGGAAGTATCACTTAGTCAGAGAGATTGTGCAGAGAGGCGATATTGCTATTACCAAGATAGCCTCTGCAGACAATTTAGCAGATCCCTTTACTAAGCCTTTGACTACCAAAGTCTTTGAGCAACATGTGGAAGGGATGGGCATGAGATGCAACCCTGACTGGCATTGAGCCCAAGTGGGAGATTATTAGTTTTTGTGGACTCAATCCATCAGTTGATGTAATAAATTGATTAATTTCTTTATTTATCAATAATATCATGCTTTACTTTCATAAGATGAATGTTATTCTACTACTTCATGCACATGACCAATACGTATGACATAATGGTTCATGAGTTGAACCGGGTCCCATTAGTATATTAGATGTGATATATGTGCATGGATGAGATCCACACGCGGGAGATATATGTCACAAATCTTATACTTAAAATAGCTTCACAACCAGTAATGAGATTGGGCATCTCATTTGATAAGGTTGCAGCACTTTGATCACTATGAGATAGTGTGATTTGTCTCAATCATCAGAATGTAAGATTCTGGATCAATGGTGCTGGTACATTGGATGTATTGAAGGACCATGAGATGCACCTTATGGTATTCCGTCTCAATAATAAGGTATGCTCTCATAATTCCCTTGCAATAGGCTCTCAATCCTGAGACATTGACGAACTCAAGTTTCTATCTATTCATTTGCTTTGAGTCACCAATGAGTGAGGCCGACTATAGGTTAACACCTCGGTGTCTTGGGTATATGGTAGTAGAACTGTGGGAACGTTGAATGATCAAGATGGAATCTATCTCTATTATCCCCTTGTGCCAATTAATGGATTTGTCATTAGTAAGTGCACACCCATCTCAATTAAGAGTTAATTGGATGGTACTGATGATTACTGTGATTAATTGGGGCTCAAGGATAATAAGATGTGGAACTTAGATTGGAAGAGACGGATTTATTCCAATTGATCCACGGATATTGATAGAGGGGCCTACTTGTGGTAATTGGGAAGTTTAGGGTCTTCATTGTAATTTATTCCTAAGACTGGAGTGCAATTGCATTTATATAGTGGTGTTATTTGCAATTAACTGTGGGCCCGGATTGCACATGAGATGTGGGGTCGCGGTGTTCCAGTTGGAGCCAGCTTTCTAAGGAATCCCTAGTGGTCCCCACGCTAGCCCAAGATATTGGAAAACACTAATCCGACTTGGACTCTAGAAATAAGAGTTTGGAAAGGAGAAAGTTGCTAATTGTTTTGGAAGTAAGACTTCTATTTCAATTAGACAAGGGAGAGATTTGGAAGTCTATAAAATATCCTTGGACGTCCAAAAGAGTTCCTCTCACGCCCAAAACCCTTTCGTGCAAGAGTTGCGCGAGTTACTCTCCTCTCCTTTCTTCTAGTTCCTTGGAGTCTCGAGTTGGGATTTTCTCCTGAAGATTCCACCGTTCTTCTTGAGAAAAGAAATCCAATTCGGGGGTCATAGCGTGGAAGGCTAAGAGGTCTTGAAGAAGTCCATTAGAGCACTGCGGGTCTCCAAAGGTATGATCTACTTCTTGCATGTCGTAGGTTATTTTGGATGTTTAGTGCTGGTATAATTTTACTGTACATGGTCACGAGATTGAGGGTAACGCATCCTGGATTGGGTTTTGGTCTTATGGATAGTTGATCCCTGTGTCAAGTGGATCAAAAGTTTTGAAAATCTATCCGCGAGACCCACCTACTTCCAACATTTTGGCCCAGTTTGTGTAACTCTAAACCTTATGTAATCTTTGTATATATATTCTTTTGTTCTAATGTATGTCTTTCATTATGGTTTGATACCTATAGCTTCCTCGTACATGTATTGGCACGTGTGAGATTTCATTGTACATGTGCATTTAGACCAGGTCTAGGTGCATGTGCATGGGAGTACGTGTGTCGCTGGTTAGATTTAACCTTCACCCCCGATCTCCTGGGCTCGGGTTGTGATATACGTATTGTATGGTATCAAAATATTGTTGCTCTAGTTGATAAGCATGTAGGCATGTAGGAACGTGGTGAGGATACGATGTCACAGAGTTGACTTTCTAGTCTGTTATTGTGTTTTGTTGGGGAATAGTGTAGTGGGGATGCTTTGTTTTTTTTATTAACCTTTTGCATTTTACAAGATATGGCTTCTACTCAGGTATTAATAACAATCATGGGGACAATGAAAGTGGGTCAGCTCCTCCACAACGGCCACAAAACCAGGATGATCGATTTTTTGTGATGTTGCAAGCGATCCACTCTTTACAAGCACAAGTTGTTTCTCTTGTTGACAAACAGAGTCAACCATCCGTTCCACCTCATATGGAGCAACAGGTGGTTTTCCAATCCAAAGAGAGCGATCCCAATGCTCTTTACGAAAAGTTTTGGAAAAGCGGAGCCACCGAATTCTATGGAAGTGAAGATGCTTTAAAGGCGGACCAATGGATCGAGTATACAGAGGATCTATTTGAGACTATGGTGTGCACCAATAGACAGAATGTAGGACTTGCAGCTTCAATGTTTCATGATGTAGCGAAGACTTGGTAGAAGAGTGTAAAGGAGTATAAGGACCTACCGAATGCAACCGTTTGGGAGACATTCAAGAGGCAATTCAAGAGGAAATTTATTCCAGCCCATGTACATCGAGCCAAGGAAGTCGAGTTCTTAGCCTTGCGCCAACATCAAATGACAATGGTGGAGTATGTGCACAAATTCACGCAGCTATTGCATTTCGCTAAAGACATGATTAATACAGAAGAAAAGAAAGTTAACCGATTTATTGATGGCCTAAATCCCAAGTACAAGAATCACGTGACAACTTCCAGCCGCCAGCTACTTTTGACGATGCCGTGGACCGTGTTTATGCGGTAAAGGCTCACATTCAAGAGGAAAGGGCTGTTGATTCCAAGAGGCATGCACCATTTGGTGCAAGGGGCAAATGCAGAAGAAGATGAAAGGCAAGCAAGGTACATCCAGTTCGACCAGTGTGACGTGCGAGCATTATGGCAAGGGCCACAAGTCGAAGCAATGTTGGAGGAAGACAGGAGCTTGTTTTATTTGCGGCTCCATGGACCATTTGATGGCCAATTGCCCAAAGTACAAGCCATCTCAATCCCAACAATCCAGGCCAACTGCTTCAACGGGTTCAGGTAGATGCAATGCCTCACCAGCTTCCAGTAAAACCCAGTAATCTTGTCCCGGCCCGAAACTGCAACGCCAGACTGCTCGCATATATGCAGCTACCCATGAAAGTGCCAAAGAGATGAATGTTGTGGAAGGTACTATTTTGATTTCGCAAGTTGAAACTTTAACATTATTTGATTCAGGATCTACACATTCATACGTAGCACCCCATTTTACCGAGCAGTTACGGAAGCCATTTAAGCCGCTACCATATGTATTGGTGGTGTCCACTCCTATTGGCAAGAGGGTGGAGTATAGTGTGTACTACCCCTAATATGATGTGCAAATCGAAGGGCGTCAACTCCCAGTTGACCTCATTCTGTTGTCGGTGTTGGACTTTGACGTGATCCTTGGAATGGATTGGCTTGCGCGATATCATGCCTGTGTCAATTGTTACAACAAGACGATTCACTTCGATCTAGGCAATGGATTCTGTTTCAAGGGTAGTCAGAAGAAATGCCCAAGGCTTGCTATCTCTGCATGCAAGGCAGATCGATTGATACGCAAAGGATGTGGAGGCTTCATTGCCTTTATCTTAGAGAAAAAAGATTCGAAGCAGCTAAGAGAGATTCCGATATTGTGTGATTTTCCAGATGTCTTTCCCAATAACATGGTAGAGTTACCTCTTGTGCGAGAAGTAGAATTCGCCATCGATCTTGTTCCAGGCACGGCACCGATCAGTAAAGCTCTATACTGTATGGCTCCAACAGAATTGTTAGAATTGAAGAAACAATTGCAGGACCTTTTAGATAAGGGTTTTATACGCCTGAGTATTTCACCTTGGGGAGCACCGGTGTTGTTTGTCAAAAAGAAAGACAGCACCTTTCGGATGTGTATAGACTACCGGCGGTTGAATAAGGTGATAATAAAGAACAAGTATCCCCTGCCGAGGATTGATGAGTTATTTGATTAACTTCAAGGCACGACCTATTTTTCTAAGATTGATTTGAGATCTGGGTATCATTAGCTAAGGGTGAAGGAAGATAGCAATCCCAAAACTACTTTCAGAACACGGTATGAACATTATGAATTCATTGTGATGCATTTTGGATTAACCAATGCACCTACAGCTTTTATGGCCTTGATGAATAGCATTTTTGCTCCTTTCTTGGGTCGATTCGTTGTTGTGTTCATTGATGATATATTGGTCTACTCAAGGACAACAGAGGAGCAAAAGGATCATTTGAGGAAAGCTTTAACCTTGTTGAGAGAACATCAACTATATGCCAAGTTGTCAAAATGTGATTTTTGGCTAGAGCAGGTAGCATTTCTTGGTCATATCATTTCACGAGAAGGATTGGCAGTTGATCCAGCTAAAGTAGAGGCAGTCGTAAATTGGCCCAGCCCGAGAACTATAATAGAGATTCGGAGTTTTCTTGGACTTGCAAGATATTACCGACGTTTTTTTCAAGATTTTGCTAAAATCTCCGCTCCTTTGACAAAGCTGACTCGAAAGAATGTGCCTTTTAATTGGACTGAGGAATATGAAGCTAGTTTCCAGGCTTTGAAAGAAAAGTTAACTACCGCTCCAGTACTGACTTTACCAGATGGTGATGAAGGCTTTGTGATCTATTCTGATGCGTCTAGAGTCGGATTGGGCTGTGTATTAATGCAGCATGGCAAGGTAATCGCGTATGGATTGAGGCAACTCCGAGAGCATGAAAAGAACTATGCCACCCATGATTTGGAACTGGCAGCTATCGTGTTTGCCTTAAAGCTTTGGAGATATTATTTACATGGTGTGAAATTTGAGGTCCATTCAGATCATCACAGTTTGCAATAATTATTCACATAATGTGAGTTAAACATGAGGCAGTGCAGATTGTTGGAATTTATCAAGGATTATGATTTTCCAATCAAGTATCAACTGGTGAAAGGCAACGTGGTGGCAACGCACTTAGTAGGAAATTGGAGACCGTCAAAATGTTAGACAACTTCCTTTTGGTGATGCATGATCATCCTGTCAAGGTGAAATTGGTAGATAACTACGTGATGCTGGCAAGTACTCTAGTCTTCCAACCTGAAGTGATTCAACAAATTAAGGACAGGCAATTTGAAGATGTAACCTTCAAGTGCATCCGTGATCACATCGGAGATCGACCCGACTTCCAACTAGAGGACAGTGTACTATACTTTCGGAATAAATTGTGTGTACCAGCGATCGATGATTTGAAAGAGAAGTTGATGACAGAAGAACACTATGCGCAATATGCAATGCACCTAGGAAGTACAAAGATGTACCAGAACATCAAGGATCGATTTTGGTGGAACAACATGGAGAAGGAAATAGTAGGGTTCATCGCTAGGTGCTTAACTTGTCAGAAGGTGAAAGCAGATCATTAAAGACCTCCAGGTTCGTTGCACTCGTTGCACATACTACAGTGGAAGTGGGAGCATATTACCATGAACTTTTTTTCCGGGTTACTTCAGACAAGCTAGAAGAATAACATTATTTGGGTGATCTTTGATCGCCTAATGAAGTTAGCCCATATCATTCCGTTCAAGAATGGTATGACGTTTTCAGAAATGGCGAAGAAGTTTGTAGATGAGATCGTCAGGCTACATGGTACGCCTGTGTCGATTGTGTTTGATCGTGACAGTCGCTTTGTTTCATCATTCTGTAAAGCATTTCAAGATGCTATGGGTACTAAGTTGAGTTTTAGCAAAGTGTATTACCCACAGACGGACGGACAATTGGAACGGACGATTCAAACTCTAGAAGACATGTTATGGGCCAGTGTGTTGGGTTTCGAGAAGGAATGGGATGCAAATCTCTCGTTGTGCGAATTTACGTGTAACAATAGTTTCCACGAGAGTTTTGGAATGGCCCCGTACAAAACCTTGTATGGGTGCAAGTGCCGAAGTCCTGTGTGTTGGGAAGAAGTAGGAGGAAGAAGTTTTCACGGATCGACGGTCATCGCCAAAACTACAGAAAAGGTGCAAAAGGCAATAGAGAATTTAAAAGTTACTCGGTCGAGACAAAAGAGTTATGCAGACACTCGCAGAAAACCTTTGGAATTTCAAGTTGGAGATTGGGTTTTTCTGAAGGTCTCGCCGATGAAAGGTACTATACGTTTCGGCTAGAAGGGTAAGATAGCGCTAAGATACGTGGGTCCATTTAAGATTAAAAGCAGAATTTGTGATTTGGCGTACCGATTGGCTCTTCTAGTAGAGTTTTCGGAAGTACACGATATCTTTCATGTATCGATGCTTCGTAAATATGTTCATGACCCTATCCACATCATTCACTATGACGATGTGCAAATCCAGCCCAATGCGACATACGTTGAGTGATCGCTCCGTATCGTGGGAACTCGAGAGTAGATATTAAGCACCAGAATAATTCGATGGGTCAAAGTGCTATGGGAGCATCACAGTCCGGATGAAGCCACTTAGGAATTGAAAGAGCAAATGGCGCGTCAATAGCTCCATCTCTTTACTCAAGTACATGTTCATTCTGAGGACGGAATGAGTCTTAAGTGGGGGATGATGTAATGCTCCGACCCAACTTATTCAGTTTTAACACATTAGTTGTTAATTGTGTTCTAACGTTGTTTTGGTTTCGTTCCAGGTCATGGATAGGTAGTTGGGTTGTGTTTACCCTTGATTAAGTAGACATGAGCCCTTTTTCGTAATTTTAGATTTCGTAAGATGCCGTCATTCATGCATCATCTTGGAGTCAACACGTGTATTTCGTTGAGCTCGTCAACTTTCGTAACTAATTCGTATGCTAAAGACATCATTTGTTTCCATTGGACCGTCATTTGACTCGAACTGTAATTTGTGTAAACGTTTGGACTTTCTTGCAATCTCCTCTTATCCTTATCTTATATAATCCAAGACTTCACCGACTCTTGCCCTCATTCTCTTCTACATTCACGTTGGGTTCTCTCTTTTTCCTCTTCCCTTCATTTCTTCTTCCCTTCGGTTTCTTCTCTCATTCTTCCTCTCGATCCATTCAAGGAAGGGGAAATTATCGTGGTTCAAGGTAAGTTTGGGTTTTTGGTTTTTTTCTTCTCCCTCTTTTTCTCGTTAGCCACGATCTGTGCTCACTATTCCTCTCTCTTTCTCTCATGCCTGGTAGATTTGAATCGTGTTTGGACTTCAAATTTGAGCCCAAGGACAACCGGTTACGTATTCGATCTCTTTTGAGGCAAGTATAAGCATGATTTGATTGAACACATGTTGGTATATAGTGATTGTTCTTAGTCTCTTGTCTGCTTGTGCATGTGTGTTGTGTGAATTATAGCCATTTGCCTTTATATCGTCTTAATATTGGTTGTTTTCGTCAATGCAAGTGTTCAATTCATCACAGCCGTTCTGTAATAGGGCAGGCTGTCCGATCGATTAGGCTTTAGAGCAGACCGGTCGGGTGCTCCCAGAACTAAAATTCAACCGGTCAAATGTCTCAACCGACTGATCGGTCCTGAAGTATTTTGCTTTATGAGATTCAGTCTGTGCACTGACAACTTTTGTGTTCATTTGTATTCTTCTATCTTTCACACCAACCAAGGAACCTTTTAGGCTATATGCTCGGGATACCTATAGCTTCCGCGTACATGTATTGGCACGTGTGAAATTCTCTTGTGTGTGTGCATTTAGACCGCATCTAGGTGTATGTGCACAGGAGTACGTGTGTCACTGATTAGGTTCAGCCTTGACCTCCGATCTCCTGGGCTCGGGTTGTGACATTGACCACGTCAACAGATCTTCGTTTCTTGGGGTGGCAGATTCTTTCAGCCACTTCAGTTATTGCTAAAGAAATCTTATCGGATCTTCTTCCAACCGCGGTTACATACATGTCAATTTCCTTTCCCTTTCTAGTTCGAGAGCTTTTCTATGAAGATCCTTTGCTCTCATTCATGCCTAGGTCAATGAAACTATCATTCAGATCAACCGGTAGTGAACCTTCCATTTGGGTGTTTGCACCATTCGTTAATATTTCTACATTTTGACTCCCTACATAGCTAACAGGTCTAGCAAACTATCCAGTTGCAATGTCTTTTCCAAATACCAAGCTTAACCTATCGTAATCAGTTGTCTGGCACCTCCAGAAAGTAGCATTGGGGTGACTCTGTTTGGCATAAATAAAATGGTGGCATTAATTGTAATGTAGAGAACTAGAAAAGATGACAAGGGCCGTATTTGGCATTTCTAATACTTTATACCTGTAAATGAGATGCCCATACATCATCAGTGGCAATAACCTGCTGTGTTGCTACATCGTATCTAAGGCCAGATGCATTTAGAAGGTCCATCACTTTTGCAAAGTTCCTCTTCAACACCTTACAGTGGTTACTCACTGTAATAGCTGTTATATGGCCAACTCCATGATTTTCTTGGTTAAGTTTATGGGCAATCTCCACATAAATTTCAGTCTTGAAGCCTTTGTTTCCTTTCCTCCCCAGTGTAATCTGCTTGTGAAGTAATCTATGCAAGTCTTCATCCGTCATAGCATTGAAATATACATTCTTTCGTTGAGACATTACTACAAACATATATTAGAGTTCAGAATTGGATTCTATTAGATATCAAGTTATTAACAAACTGAATATTTCATTATTTATGATCTATTAGTGATACCATAGGACCGAAGATGAATACAACCATTTGAGGACAACATTAACAAAAGTTGTATGAAATATACATTTTGAAAAGCAAAAGAAGATATGGTCAATTAGCACTGCTACATTAGGTGTAATCCTGCCACATTCTAGTGGAATAAGCATCTCTAAAATTATTCCATTCATCTTTTTGATGTTGGGAGTAATACTGGAGTATTTGCAATGTGGCAATATTATCATTTGTTTCATTTAATAATGGTGTGCCATCGACCTTTTCCACGGGCTCTTAGTAAGCTTAAAATAGCTCCTCATCATGTTCATCCCCACTGTTTTGGCGTACAAATTTATGAAGCACAACACATGATGTTAAAATGTCCACTTCAGTTTCTAAGGGGTATTGTGGAGCTATTTTCAAAATCCCAAAAAGTGATTTTAGAATTCCGAATGCCCTTTCAATTACATTGCGCACTTGAGAATGTCTTTTATTGAATAACTCCCTTTCGTTCTGAGGATTCTGTCCTCTATGTTTGCTGAGGTGGTATTAGACACCGCGATATGGTCTAGAAACTACGGAGCATTTGCATAACCAGCATCAATTAAGTAGAGTTTCTCTAATACATTTTAAGAAATTATAACTCGTTGCCTTTAAGAAAAATAGATATGTTCATGATTTTCATACAAGCTTTTTATATTTAATTCTTTATATACAAATACCTAGTGGGACACGAAGGGGCTTTACATGAAAGAAAGCATTCTGAAGTACGCGGGCGTCTGTAGTGGAACGCTTCCAAGCCGAGAGCACATATTGAAAGGAAAGGTCAAATCCACATATTGCCATTACATTTTAGCTCAATGTACCCTTTTTGTTTTGAAAGGAGCCTTGCATATGGATTGGGACATATACAGGAACATGTGTTCCTTCAATGGTGTCAACACAATCCTGGAAGACATAGTGATAGTAATTAGACATGAAACTACTTTATAAATTTATTACAAAGCTGCCATCATCTCAATTAGGTATACCTCAAAGTAGGGAGGCCCATGTGTATTTATTCCTGTTTGTTTGATAACATTTGGTGCAAGAGCTGCTATTGCTTTCAATACTTTATGAAAGTGTCGACTGATCCTCTCACCTGATCTAGCAAACCTTATACTATTTTTTCTATTCCTAACATTATGTGAGACAGTGTGCAAAAACTCTGTAACCGCCTCCTCTACCATTACATATCGCGAGTCTTGTAACAAACCCCGATTGCGCAATATGGTGCATAGTAGATCAAAACAATTTTTGTTTAGTCTCAGTTGGCTTATGCATTTATTGTCTATTCAGCGTGTTAATGTAGATATATACTATGCTCTCTCAACATCTTTATTTATTCTCTTTGACTTGGACTTAGTTCGATATAGATATTGTTCTCTTAACATTAGCACCTCTGATTGCCGCTCCGTTGCCGTAGCCCATAGTGTTGTGAAGACTCTATTATGAGCATGATTCGCTACAACCTTTTGTTCATTGACTTCATCCTTTTGTCCATTTTCAGCCACTAAGTTATTTTCATCATTTGCCATCTACATAGTAGTCCGTCCATCTTGATAGGTCACAGCTCATATAACAGATCGTAGTACACATATAGGATTATACTTCGGGATTTGAAAATGTATAGGAAATAATAAGTGAAGGCAATTACAATGTAAAGTTAGAACCCGTAACACCCCAACCCCAAATGGGTAGGTTAAAGGTTTTTTGGTTGCATGCTCAGTGTTCTGCTAGAGGTTACTGTTAGGTCATTATGTTTGACCTTTTCTGGGTTATATTTAAGGTCTTGGTTAGGTAGTTGAGTTGAGTTTAACCTAAATTAAGTAGCTTTAGGCCCTTTTTTCGTAATTTTCTTATTTTTTCAAATTCATCATTTTGATGTCATCTTGATGTCATCACGTGTCTTTCGTCGTGCTTGTCAATTGTTGTAACTGCCCCGAGAGCATCCGGAGTCGTTTGATGTGTTTAAATGTCCGTATGATTCAAATTGTAATTTATATAACTTTTGGACCTAGTTGCAAATGGCTACACTATATTTTTATATATATAACCGAACTGACCTGTTCATTCTTATCTCTTCTCTTGCGTTTTTTTCTCCTTTCAGAGTCTTCTTTTTCTTCGTTCTTCTGTTCTTCATCTTCGCTTTTCTTCGTCGTATCAAACCTAGAGCTTTTATGCCAGTTCTGCGTAATTTGAGTCTAGAAATATGTTAAAGTTTGGCAATCATCGTTTAAGGCAAGTATAAGCAACTATTGGATGAATACATGGTGTTATACCGTGAAGGCTATGAGTTACTTCAATTATGCTTAGTAGATGCATGGTATAATAGCCCTTTCTTGCTTTCTCTTGTTTCTTCTTGGTTTCTTCCTTCCTTAGGTACAAAGGAAAAATAGTTCGTATCGACTCTATTCGCGTCTTTCTGCTTCAGGTCCGACCAGATGGCCCGAAACCCCGACCGGTCGAATTTCGGTTCTGGGAGGCGCCCGACCGGTCGAGTACCTCAGCGATCAGTCGGCTGGGCAGAATGGCAGAGTGTGGATTTTCATGTAAATGACCTTTTTCACTGACCATAGGCTACTTGGAATTATAGAATGGACTACCCTAATGATTGACCATGGGCATATCATAAATAGTCTTAAGGGCTGAGATGTATTCATGATTGTTATCTATTCGTTAAGCACTTCCTCATAGGTGTTGGTTTAAGGGACTTTAATACTCTTGTCTCTTACAATGAGGCATCAAAGGAAGAACAGCCGAGTATCGGATAACTTAAAACTACATCATCATGCACGGTTAGTGACAATGGATAACTGAATTGGAAGTTGGTTAGTAAATGACCTTGACTCTATCTAATTGAACTACATAGCATCTTGACACATGGCTCTTGCCCTAAATTTTTGTTTCGTATTACTTTCAATATCTTGCCATTGATGTGGACATTGATGTGCATCTATGTTCGCACTTGTGTAACGATCGCAGATCTTGTCTTGTTTTCCTTATTATTCTTCATGTTTTGATATATGCTTATTTAAATGATATACGCTTATTGAGTATTAGCATGGATATCGGTTGGATGGAGGGGTATAGAGCCCCCTTGGGGATCTCTCGATATCCTGCTGCTCGGCTATGAGGAGTGATCGAAGTCCCACATCCAGTCAGAGATTGATTGATTGATCAAGCGTTGGATTGATCGTGTCTAGTTGTACTCAGCCTCTGCCTTACGATACCCGATGGGGTTGACATTCGGCGTATTATTGATTATTGCCGCTGTAGTGTGCTACCATCTTGGGGGATTCCGGACCCCAGGAAACCGAGACCCATTTGGCCGATGGTGTTCTCACTACCGAGTGCTCCTCATACAGAGAATGGGCAAATGTAGTAGCCACCTAATTCAGTGTTTTTGTTATTAACTCGCACTAGCATGTTTTATTCATTTGCATGATTGCCTAGTGTACTAACGTGACCTCTATTGAATACACCTATAATGAATTCTTGTTAGATACAACGTGTGTTACCTATAGATTGCTTATATTTGCTGAGTCGTTGTACTCACGTGTTGTTCTTGGTGTTTCAGGCTCAGATTCCATCTTTGATCTTATGAAGGTTAGTCAGACTTTGGGAGAGATCGTAGGGACTCCTTCTAGGTTAGATGAGTGGGAATGAGTAATCCCCTCCGGAGAGCGGCTCGTCAGTGTTTTGTGCATCTTGCTTACATTGCATATCACTGTCTCACTTTTGTTTTATCTCTCCTTTTGGCTTGTATTGTATTTGTGACTTGAATGTATATACTGTATATATCACTTTGCTTATATTATTATCTTCTTCTCTGGTTCTTTGTTGTAGCATAATGTAATGATACTCACAGCTTCCGCGTACATTGTGATTGCACCTGTGAACGTTCCCTTGTGTATGTGCATCTAGTTCAAGCTTGGGTGTAGGTACACGGGAGTACGCGTGTCCTTGATTGGGAAGATCCTAATCCCCAGTTTCTTGGGCCCGGGTTATGACATACGTATTGTATGGTATTAGAGCATGTTTTGGAGCATGTAGGCATGTAGGAACGTGGTGAGGACACGTTGGACTTGTGCGAATAGCTAAGATTCGACTTATTTTCTTCTGGGAATTGTTTTGGGGATTTTTGAATGTATTTGTTTTGATGTTTTACTTTTGCAAGTCATGGCATCTGGATCGAGTACGAACAATAATCATGAGGTTGATATGGTTCCCTCTGTAGGAACCAATGAATCAACTCCCCCTCCACTGGCTAATGAAGATCGTCTGATGTCAATGCTGCAAGCGATCCAAGCACAATCCCATGCGATGCAGGCACAGATGCAAGCCCTACAATCGTTACGAGAACAAGTAGCTTCCATTACAGAACGATAAAGCCATGCATCTCAGCAACCTCATGTGGAACAACAAGTAGTGTTCCAACCAAAAGAAATGGATCCCAATGCATTATATGAGAAGTTCAGGAATTGAGGAGTTACAGAATTTGTTGGTAAAGAGGATGCATTACAGGCTCACGAATGGCTGGAGCACATAGAAGACTTATTTGATATGGTGGTTTGCACGCATAAACAGAAGGTCCTGCTTACTGCCTCTATGTTCCACGGGGTAGCTGATATGTGGTGGAAGAGCGTGAAGGATCGTTATAAGGATATTCCCAGCCCAACAGTGTGGGAGACTTTTAAGAAGCAGTTTAAGAGAAAGTTCATCCTGGCCCATGTGCGGAGAGCTAAGGAAGCGGAGTTTCTAACATTACAAAAGCAGCAGATGTTGGTAGCCGACTATGTACATACCTTCACACAATTATCTCAGTATGCTGAGGACATGATTAACACAGAAGAAAAGAAGGTGAATCGATTCATAGATGGTCTAAACCCCTTCTACAAAGATCACATGACAGCATTCCAGCGGCCGGCTACATTTGATGATGCCATTGACCGAGCTTATACTGCGGAAGCCAATGCATGGGAAAGAAGAGCTATAGACCCCAAGAGAAATGTCTCGTTTAGTGTGAAGGGACAACGACCAAAGAAGATGAAAGGTGGGCAAGAGACTTCCAGTCAGATAGCTGGAACATGCGGTTATTGTGGAGGCCGGTCACATAAGACAGAGTAATGCTGGAAAAGGACAAGAGCGTGTCTGGGGTGTGGATCTATGGAACACAAGGTGGCTCAGTGTTCTATGGCCAAGGTTCCCCAACAGACTCGATCTTCAGCTTCTGTAACAGAAGGCAGACCTCAGCAAACGCATCCGAGTCAGAAACCTAAGCGCTAGACTGCCCGAGTATATGCTGCAACACATGAGAGTGTGGAAGACACGGCCGTAGTAGAAGGTACACTTTTGATTGAGAATGGGGAAGCCCAAGCTTTATTTGATTAGGGGTCTACGTGTTCATACGTAGCACCTCACTTTGCTATGTAACTACGGAAGCCGCCTCAGCCGTTACTGTATGTGTTGGTTGTGTCCACTCCTGTAGGCAAGAGAGTGGAGTGTAGTGTCCTTTACCCCTACTGTGAGGTAAAGATAGAAGGTCATCAACTTCCATTTGATTTGATTTTGTTGTCAATGTTAGATTTCGACGTCATCCTTGCGATGGATTGGTTGGCGAGGTATCGTGCCTGTGTCAATTGTTACAACAGGACGATTTACTTCGACCTAGGGAATGGGTTTCGCTTTGTGGGACGTCAAAAAGATTGCCCTAAGCGCGTGATCTCTGCATTTAAGGGTAGCGTATGATACGCAAAGGGTGCGAAGGCTTCATTGCCTTTGTATCGGAGAAGGAGCCCAAGAAGCTTGGCGAGATTGCAGTGGTACAAGAGTTCCCGGATGTGTTTCCGGAAGAAGTACCAGGGTTACCTCCTATTCGAGAAGTGAAATTTTCTATTGAACTCGTGCCCAGAACAGCACCCATCAGTAAAGCTCCCTATCGTATGGCTCCTGCTGAGTTATTGGAATTGAAGAAATAGCTACAAGAACTTCTGGATAAGGGTTTCATACGTCCGAGTGTGTCACCCTGGGGTGCACCAATACTGTTTGTGAAGAAAAAAGATGGCACACTTCGTATGTGTATTGATTACAGACAGCTGAACAAGGTCACGATCAAGAACAAGTATCCTTTGTCGTGCATTGATGAGCTGTTTGATCAACTCTAAGGTGCAGCGTACTTCTCTAAGATTGATTTGAGATCAGGCTATCACCAGCTACGAGTTAAGGAAGAGGATGTGCCAAAAACGACTTTTAGAACGCGGTATGGTCATTTTGAATTCCTAATGATGCCTTTTAGGTTGACTAATGCACCTGTTGCTTTTATGGCTTTGATGAATCATGTTTTTACTCCTTTCTTCGATCATTTTGTAGTTGTTTTCATTGATGATATCTTAAGCTATTCAAAGACCGTAGAGGAGCACTCCGACCATTTGCAGAAAGCCTTGCAATTATTGCGGGAACATCGGTTGTACGCCAAGTTGTCTAAATGCGACTTTTGGCTTGAGCAGGTGACATTCCTTGGTCATATCATCTCAAGAGGAGGGTTAGCAGTGGATCCCTCAAAAGTTGATGCAATTATGAATTGGCCAAAGCCGACATCAGTAACTGAACTGTGAAGTTTTCTAGGACTTACAGGATATTATAGACGATTTCTTCAGGATTTCGCAAAGATATCTGCTCCTTTGACAAAGCTAACTCGAAAGAATGTGCCGTTTACCTGGACGGGTGATTGTGAAGTCAGCTTCCAAAATTTAAAGGATAAGTTGACTACTACTCCCATTCTTGCTCTTCCAGATGGAGGTGAAGGATTTGATATTTAGTCTGATGCGTCAAGAGTGGGATTGGGATGTGTTTTGATGCAGCATGGCAAGGTCATTGTTTATGGATCTCAGCAATTAAAAGAGCATGAGAAGAACTACGCTACCCATGATTTGGAACTGGCAACAGTTGTATTTGCCTTGAAACTATGGAGACATTATCTGTATGGAGAGAAGTTCAAGGTACATTCCGATCATCACAGTTTAAAATATTTATTCCAGCAGCTTGATTTGAATATGAGACAACACAAGTGGTTGGAATTTATTAGGGATTATGATTTCCTGAATAAGTATCATCCGGGAAAAGGAAACGTGGTGGCTGATGCACTCAGTAGAAAAGCAGAACATCTTAGTGCTGTCGACAACTCAGGGCTATTTCTTTGTAGAGATGCCAAGGACAGACCGCTAGAGGTGACTATGTTGGGTGATGTAGTAATGCTGGCCAGTACGGTTACATTTCAACCTGAGATCATCCAGCATATTAAAGACAAACAATTCGAAGACCAGCAACTAGTACTAGTCAAGGATCAGATTGGAACTTAACCAGATTTTTGATTGGAGAATGGTGTTCTTTACTTTTGATCTCGCTTGTGCATACCGGCAGTTGGGGATCTGAAAGAGAGTTTGATGACGGAAGCCCATTATGCTCGTTATGCGATGCATCCTGGGTGTACGAAGATGTACATGAGCTTGAAGGATCATTTTTGGTGGAATAACATGAAAAGAGAAATTGCAGGATTCGTTGCGAGATGCCTCACATGTCAAAAGGTGAAAGCTGATCATCAAAGACCCCTACAATCACTACATCCATTGCATATACTACAATGGAAGTGGGAACACATTACGATGGAGTTTATTTCAGGGTTCCCTCCAACGAGTAGGAAGAATAATGCTATTTGGGTGATTGTAGATAGATTGACGAAGTCAGCTCATTTTCTTCCATTCAAAAAAGGAATGACATTTGCAGAGATGGCGAAAAAGTTTGTTGATGAGATAGTCAGGTTACAATGTGTGCCAGTCTTTATTGTTTCCGATCGTGATAGTCGTTTCGTCTCTTCTTTTTGGAAGGCATTTCAAGAGGCTATGGGTACGAAGCTAAGTTTTAGTACTGCTTATTACCCACAGACAAACGATCAATCAGAACACATCATCCAGACTTTAGAAGATATGTTACGGCCAATGTTCTTAATTTTGAGAAAGAGTGGGATCAGCATCTTTCATTACGCGAGTTTGCATATAATAAAAGTTTCCACGAGAGTATTAGGATGGCTCTGTATGAAGCCTTATATGGACGGAAATGTAGAAGTCCATTATGTTGGGAAGAAGTGGGGACTAGAAATTTTCATGGCCTGATGATTATTGCAGATAACGTAGAGAAAGTAGAAAAGGCCATTGAGAATTTGAAGGTTGCCTGGTCTAGATAGAAGAGTTATACGGATACACGAAGGAAGCCCTTGGAATATCAGGCTGGAGACTAGGTGCTCCTGAAAGTTTCCCCCATGAAAGGTACCATTTGATTTGGACAGAAGCGCAAGCTAGCTCCAAGGTTCGTTGGCCCATTTGAAATCAATAGCTGGATTGGTGATGTGGAGTATAGATTAGTACTTCCTGTGGGGTTCTCAGGAGTTCACGATGTATTCATTGTGTCGATGTTACGTAAATACGTTCGAGACCCTACCCACGTCATTCGATATGACGATGTGCAGATTCAGCCGAATGCATCATATGTCGACCGTCCGTTTCGTATTGTGGATACGAGAGAGCAACTCCTGCAAACAAGAACAATTCGTTGAGTGAAGGTCCTCTGAGAACATCATGGTCCAGAAGAAGCCACGTGGGAACTTGAAGAATAGATAGCTCGTCAATACCTTGAACTCTTTACTTAGGTATGTTAGTTATCATTCAGAGGACTGGATGATTCTTAGTGGGGGAGGATGTAACACCCCAACCCCAAATGGGTAGGTTAAAGGTTGTTTGGTTGCATGATCAGTGTCCTGCTAGAGGTTACTATTAGGTCATTGTGTTTGACCTTCTCTGGGTTATGTTTAAGGTCTTGGTTAGGTAGTTGGGTTGAGCTTAACCTGGATTAAGTAGCTTCAGGCCCTTTTTCGTAATTTTTTTTGTTCGAAATCGCCGTTTTGATGTCATCTTGATGTCGTCGCGTGTCTTTCGTCGTGCTTGTCAATTGTTGTAACTGCCCCGAAAGCATCCGGAGTCATTTTAACTGGCAAGAATAATAACAGCTGTAAGTAACAATAATTTGTTGGCAAAGTTAAGTTATCAGTTGCTCAATGGGTGAAGACAAATCCTTTATTCAAAGACTACACTCTTATTAACTGGAAAGAAATAGCCCTTTGGTGTCTAGGTCTAGTTTTAAGTTTTTTGTTGTTTGTTGGTTGTTCATGTTTCGGTTGGCTCCCACTCTTAGGCATGTTCTGTTTTTTGTCAGCTAGTAAAAATCTTTTGTACTAGCTATTTTAAATGAAAGTTAACATTCGAAAAAAAAAGGAGAATAGTCACAACTGAATGGTTAATATTTGCACATATTTTTTTCTTTTGCTCTCTTTCTTTTTATGGTGTTCCTATTTTGAAAAGGTTATCTAGTGATTGACAAAACCTCTTTAGAGGTTGTCTTCAAGGTTTTAGAGGTAAATAAGGAATAGGCCTATGACTAGAGTGTTCAACTGTACAAATGGCTTCATCCTACAATCTTTTATTTATTTGTTTGGTTCTTTTTTTCTCCTTTTTCTTCATGAACGCTCTTTTAACCTAAGATGCTTCCTATCTGTGTATGGAAAATGAATTGTGTTTTATTTTTATCTTTTTGTTTAAAAAAGAACAAGACACCCACTGCAATTTTTTTTCTATATATATATATATATCAATGATGTTCTTCATATGATTGTATTATAATGCTATTTGCCATTGTATTGATGCTACTATGTTTGAAATGGATGGATTATGGAAAAGCTTGTTTTTTTGGTCTATTTTTTTACAAATATATTTTTTTATGTTTTCATGCTTTACAAGAAAAATAAGAAAATCCTATGATTTGCGATATGATTCACGATATGATTCAATCCATCCCCTTGAATGATTTGTGATATAATTCTGATTTTCAAAACAGTGTTTAATTGGTTCTTCAAATTGAAATATGATGTTTTTTTTTCACTATTTGATGCATTGTTTAGGGTTTTTTTTGTGTATTACTGTAATGGATGTTTTGTCTAATGTATTTTCTTTTTGTTTGTATTTTTCACATTAACAAACTTGGGTTACGTACAAAAGAAATCTATAGATGTATCCAAGTATATATCTTTAGCAATATATATATGGGTATATATATGCTTTTCAATAGGTTGATTATTTTTTGGGTTTTTGTGGTTGTGGTAGAAAGGTCTTAATCAGGTATTATAGTGTTTTGATATGTTTTGCTAAGTATTTTAAGTTATGATGGGTTTCGTATGTCAAACAATATTTATAATTTATGATGCCCAGATACGGCATGGAAACGATAGGGACACGTATGCATATGGAAGGGACACCAATTTTATAAATAAAAAGTGAAGTATCGGATATGATACGACACGATACACTACCCATTTTGAAGCATCTGTGTATTATAGTCTAATGAAGATGTGTGCTCAAGATTGGTATTGGGGCTATTCCACTGCTGCTGTTGCAAACATGGTTTCTGGTGACTTGGTGGGAAAGCATATCTTTCCTGTGGAAGCACGTTTTATTTGTGGAGTGCAGAACAATTGGAGTGAGGTGTGTTAACTATTAAAGTGCGCTACAGATAATTCGGGCTATTCAACTGCTACTGTTGCAAACATGGGTTTTGGTCAGTTGGTAGGAAAGCATATCTTTCTTGCAGCAACACATTTTATTTTTGGAGTGAAGAACAGTCGGAGTAAGGTGCGTAACTGTTAAAGAATGCTATAGATAATTTTGGGCACAAGTGTTGGGTTTATGTCTTGTATTCCGGTTTAGCAGGATGAGTCCACTGGGTTAGCCAAGGACTTGTTTAAGGTCAATGGTGTTTTGGTAATTATATCGGGGCTTTCTTGGTGGCCAAGAAAACGAAGATTATATATATGTATAGTCTGTAACATAGATCTTGCGCTCTGAAGAGAGGTGAGATCTCTCTTACCCGTGGTGTTCCCACACCACGTAGGTGAGACGATATGAGAGAGTGAGAGTCTCTGTACTTGTCATAGTGAAGATGATTATCTCAGTGCTTGTGAATGTAGCTCTGTTTGGGTGAACCACGTAAATCTCTGTCTCTTCTTGTGTGTGGTTGTTTCGTGTTGATCTTGTGATTGATGTATGTGCACAACGGGTGTTGTCAGAAAATCATAACAAGTGGTATCAAAGCCGAGGTGGTGTTCCTCAGGTTGGGTTTCTGAGCGAGGTGGAGATCGCTCAGTGGTTTGAAGGTTGTGCACATGAAGATCGACTAACTGAATCCTTGTCGAAGGGTTCGGATCTCTGTTATCGAAACAGAGGAAGAGAGATTAGGTTCGTGATCTCTGGTTGGGCCACCATTGGAGAAGAAGAAGACGAAATTGGGTTCTCCGGTCTCGCTGGGATCAGAGGAAAAAAAAACTCACATATTTTCAGATCTCGGAGTGATTGCTGTGATTGTAATCACCGGCGTACGAGATCAGATTTCTGTGCAAGGAACGGGTTCTTGGATAGAATCTGAAACGGAGAAGATCAAGGGGATTTTTGGGCTGGGCAGTTATTAGCTAAAGGAGATCAGTGATCTCTGTTGCAGTGCACGAAACAAAGAAAAAACATTGGCCGTGGTTCTTGGTTCACTGGAGAGGATAGATTTGTGCTGTGCAGCGGTTCCAGAACTCAGAACCGGAGAAGATAGAGTGTGGTGATCTACTGTAAGGCCTGAGATAAAGGCAGCCTGCAGTTCTGCTTGTAGAACCAGATCATGAAGAAGAGCAACGCCGTCGCCGTGCTCACTGCTCGTAACTTTTGTCGGACCACTGCTGTCGTTCGCCTTTACCGGAGAAGGTTTCAATCGCCACCGCTGCTGCACTGCCAACATTCATTTAGGGCCGGCCATTGCCGGAAAGTGCACACTCGCTACCATTAGCCACCGTCGGTCCCTGTCCGCTACAGCTGAGGAAAACGGCTAGGGCACCGTTTGATTACAAACCCAAACCAGAACAGAGATAGAGGAAGGGGATGACCGTCGGGTTCAGGTTGGGTCAGTTTGACCTGACTAGTTCTGGCGAATAGCCCAAGTTAGCGACCGCAAGTTGGGCCTGGGTCGGGTCTGGTCGCAATCGACCTGATCACTTAGAAGGAAGCCCAGCCTAGAAGAAAGATAAACAGTTTAGGCCAGGTTCGGGTCCAAATCGGGTTAGACCTAACCTGGTTACAGCGATGCCCAGGCAACAACAAGTGAGTTCCAAGTCGGGTTTGGGTCGGGTAATATCTGACCCGTGTGCATAGAGTCCTACCTAGCGGACAGTTTAATCCAGCAGATCAGTTAGTTCAGGTAGGGTCCGACCTGACCCGCTACCCAGAGTCCAGCCCACTGTTGTAAAGCAGGTTCAGTTCAGTTCGGGTAGGGTGGACCTGGACCGGTTGCAGAAGCCCAATCAGCGTTAGCACAGCAGTGATGTCAGCATCGGTCAACAGGCAGATTTGACTAGATTCAACGGCTGAAATTGTTTCTGTGATATCTTGATCATCCGACGTCCGATCGGAGATCCGTTTGCACCTACAGACTCATTTCGAGGAGATCTACGTGATTGTGGAAGAAGATTGGCTGTTTGATGGTCAACGAGGAGGTTTGACTGATCGGAGCGTAGAAACTTATTTCTACGATATCGGAGCCATCCAAACTCGGATTTTAGATCCGTTTCTTCCAGCGTGCTCATGTTAACGTAACATACAACTTAATGTAGAAATCTAGAGGAGTTTTGAACAGATGTGGGTTCAGGTCAGACTCGGGTCGACTTGACCTGTTTGTTGTTGCAAACCCAATAGTAGGAGTAGCCGGCCTAGTTGCAAGGGGTTTGCCGATTCAAACGAAGTTGTTCGTTTGGGGTTCACATGCTTTCTGGATTTCATGTGATGTTGTTCATCTTGCCAAAGTCTGAAAAACAGCAAGGAGGAGCTGATGTGTCAGTAGTTGTTAAACATGTGTTTGATTTATCGGAGGCCCGGTTAAATGGAGTTTTTTTTACCGCTCGGAGGCAGAGGTTTCTGCAAATGTGAAGTCATCTGGACTTATATTCCCGATCTATTTTGTTTGCATGCTTGTGGTGGTTTGATCTTCATAGTGATGTTGAAGATGGAGCAGGCTCTTGAGTGATTCAGATAAATGTCACTCAGATTTGTCAATGGATTCGAGCTTTAAGTTTGAGGTGGAGTTTGACGAGAAGATGAACTTTGCTCAAAGTTCATGTGCTGGTTCAACATGTCAAAGTATTAAAGAAAGAAGAATGCATCGTCGGTGCAGTGACGTACCATTCAACAAGGGACGTGAAGACATTGCCGGTTTTATCTCCTGGTGGCTCGAGTTGTGCAGAATTCAAGCCAAGGTGGAGATTGTTGGGTTTATGTCTTGTATTCTGGTTTAGCCAGATGAGTCCATTGGGTTAGCCATGGACTGGTTTAAGGTCAAGGGTGTTTTGGTAATTGTACTGGGACTTTCTTGGTGACCAAGAAAACGGAGATTATATATATGTCTAGTCTGCAACCCTAGATCTTGCATGCTGAAGAAAGGTGAGAGCTTCCTTGCACATGGTGTTCCCACACCACGTAGGTGAGACGATGTGAGAGAGTGAGAGTCTCTGTACTTTACTTATCATAGTGAAGATGATCGTCTCTGTGCCTATGGATGTAGCCCTGTTTGGGTGAACTATGTAAATCTCTGTCTCTTCTTGTGTGTGGTTGTTTCGTGTTGATCTTGTGATTGATGTATGTGCACAACGGGTGATGTTAAAATCACAACAACAAGGGCATTATGAACCTTCAGGGCACAGTCATACAAAATTTTTTAGGTATCCCATGGCGACTTCAAAAACAAAAAAAATGGCCATCACAGTATGAATTTTTGTAAGCCAGCCCAACACCTTTTTTTTTCTTTTTTTTTTGGTGGGTATCCCATGTCGACTTTAAAAAAAGTGCATTGTGAGAATTGTGTGGCCTCGTAGAAATGGTCGATGAGCTGATTTTACCTGTCATGCATAGTTTAAATGGGGTAGAAAGAGGAGCATTGGAGCCTGCAGATATTGCAAGGGTCCTTGGGATTATGGTGGAGCAGTTCTGTAAGCCCTCTCTGATGCATTTGGTGTGAATGTTGCTTATGGGATGGAGTTCTTTGGTGAGGCGTTCGATTTTTGAATTGTTTTTAAGGAATGCTCATCATTTAAGGGGATTCCTACATTTCCATTGGTGGGGCCAAGGATCCAAGTTCTGCTCCTTGGAAATTGGCATTTATTGCTAGGGAGTCTAAATTCATGTGTGGTGTTATGGATGTCTCTTCTTGTCATGTCATAGATAGGTCTGACATATTTGTGCATTCTTTTGAAACTGTAATGATTGGGGCCTTCGGGGGGTAAGGAGTTCATGGTTTTTCTTCTCCTTATATCGTCTTTGGTTAACAGTATTCCTCTCCTATACTACTTTGCTGTATTTTTCTTATCTTTTAATAGAGTCTATTAAGATGGTTAAAAGAATGGAGATTATAGACATGTCCTTCCTTGCTTCACAATCAATCACGATGATAGGGAGGCACTAGATAATTTGATTAGGATAAAATTAAAGAAAAGTTATGACCCATTACTAAGAAAAGTTATAAGCATTGGCCTTGATATATTTATCAATTTAGATGGTCAAAGTTAGAAGTAATGAAAGGTGAAAATTGTATTAGATTTTTTTTTTTTGGGGTTTAGTGAAAGTGTATAAAAACCTTTTAATGAGGAATAAAGTGCATTGGATGAATTTCTCCTGGTATTTCCCGGCATATACCCTATTCCTTTCCAATTATATAATTTCTGTTGTGATGCCCTCCCTCTTTCTCCATAATTCTTAGCGAATATTCATCTCTTGTCAATCTATTTTGGCAAGAGTTGCTAACCATTGCAACCAAAATGCCTAGGTGTTAGAATTGCGGCAAATAATTTACTTAACACCCCCCCTCGGGTGAGATGCCGCCAAAGCTCGAAGCATGTGCCCACCATTAGAGCAGGATGTGGCCTTCTGCCCTGTGTTCTTGCACCAACAACATAATACCAAGGACGCGGTAATGTGGATTCAAACCGGGGACCTATGGTGGCTCTAATACCACGTCAAAAGTTACTAACCATTGTAACCAAAATGCCTAGGCATTAGAGTTACGGCAAACAATTTACTTAACATATTCCTCCTCTATTCTATTATTATACTTTAGTCTTGTTCTGTATTTCCCTTATCTTTTTTCCTTTCCTAAGATCACATCCAACTTCATAATGAATACAGTTCCTGCATAATATATGTTTGGTACGATAGCGGATTGCCTGTCATTTATTTGTTGCTGCCATTTTTTACCTGGATACCACCTATTATGTAGTAATTGATCAGAAATTAGGTGTGTATTACAAAGCCATCATTCAAAAAAATAAATAAATAAATAAAAATAAAAATAAAAATAAAAATAAGTAAATAAAATAAAGAAAAGAAAAGAAATGAAAAGAAAAACAAAAGCAAAAAAAAGGATCATATAACTATCCTACTGGCTGCATTTGATAGCATATTACCCATAGTTAATTGTTTGATGCCAGTGTTTTTTCATCTCAAAATTTGATGTTCTATATGAGGATTCAAGTTACTGGATTTGCCGTAATGATAGATTATCCATGTGCTGATTTTTTCTGCACCCTAAACACGGTGAAATGGATAACTATCCAACCCAAAATTTTCAGACTGCCTGATATGTTTGCTTGTTCAGAATTCAAATCTACTGGTTTTATGTACTGAACTTCATATGATTTGATGAGATTTGTGTTGTCCGTTTTTTTTCCTTATGATTCTCTTCTTTCTAAGGAAATCTTATGTTTTTTCTAACATATGCTGCACGCTTTCAGGTTTGGCTGTACGAGGCATGGAAGCGTGGAATAAAATGCGATCTGGTGCAATAAAACTCATGCAAAAATATGCAGTCCAGACATGTGGGTACTGCCCTGAAGTTCAGGTAGGGTCCAAGGGGCACAGGGCAAGGCTCTGCCAGGCATTCAAGCACCAGTTGAGGGATGGGCAACATGCATGGCAGGAGGGAACAGTTGATGATCTGCTGCCTCCAGTGTATGTATGGCATGTGCAGTACCCAAGTGCCACACTTGTTGATAGGTTGAAGAGGTACTATGGAAAACTGCCTGCGGCTGTGGAACTGTTTGTACAGGCTGGTGCTCATGTGCCAGAGGAATACATGAGTCTGATGAGGGAAGATATTGCGGTGCCACATTTGGATGAAGAGAACTGGGTTGTGTGAAGCTGGATACCCAGGCTTCAAAATCAGGCAGTAGTTGCCCCCTTGGTTGATGAAAAATGTTGATCATAAACAGGAAATTTAGAATTCTGTAACATGATATTTTGCTGTTATTGGTGGAGCCTGATTTTTGTTTTGTTAATTTAGAGCAGTGAATTGCAGGAAGAAGGAAAAGGTCCAAGAGCAGGCTCTTTTGTCATAAATTCGTGGGCAGTTGCAAGGTCCATGACAGGACCTGAAAAGTGAAAACTCCTAGTTGGGATGCTAAGCACTATTCGGGATTAGATTAGTGTTCATGTGATTGAAGTTGCTCTTTCTCTTATGGTATGGGCTTTTTCCATCTTCCCCAAATTGCAGATATCTATTACTGAAACAGACCAAACAAAGGAGAGACATGGCCACAGTCAAACTCACCATCTTACCATGAGCCTTGCAAAGAGACCACATCAACACACCAAGTGAAGAAATACAAATGGATAAACAGAAAAAAAAAGGGAAAAAACTGAAGATATACGTATCTATAGTGCATGATAACCAGCTGAAGCGCTGAATGTGAGTCGTCTTTCTTACAGTTAATTGCAATGACAAGGAAGAGCAAGGTGATGGCAAAATGTTCTGAAACTAGTACCAGCTTGCTTACTAAAATTCTTGTTGTATTATTGGTAATTATGGTGGGATGTCTAGTGTCATGCTATAATACCTTGGTAAGGTGGGGACACACAGTTCATACATAAAAGGTGAAGTACCATATATGATACAACACAAAATGTTGCTTACAGCATCCTGAGCACCATCCTGTGCTGAAAAAATAAAAAATAAAAAATCTGAGGGCATTATCATCAATCATCATTCGACTGGCATTATCATTTACCAATAATATGTCTTGCTTCGGGGCAATTAGTTCAGTGGAAAAGCATGGAATATTACTAGAAGAGAGTTTGTGAAGGACATTTATGTAATTCAAGTATGTGTTGCAGATTGGATTTTTTGATGTAAGATCAACTGCATTTTGTTGCAAAAGGGATGTTGGCAGTGTGTGGAGAATTTTGAATTTCATGCTGGTTGGACATCTAGTACAAAAGCAAGTGAATGAGCTAGTCATAAACAAGCATCCATGTGTGGGAATCCTTGTAAGTTGTAATTTTAGAATGCTGAAGGTTTGTTGTGGGAGCTTCTGCTGCAGGAAAGGTCTTTTGAGCAAGGGTACTAGAGGTTGGAGCGCCCTTGCCCAAATCTCACCGGCATGTAAATTTATTAGAACAGGATTGGTTTTGAATGGTTGCAGACATTCTACAACCTTAAACACAGGCCCCAAAGCCCACTGGATTTGATTTCAGCCTAAAATGAGTTCAAGCCTGGAGTGAGTTGGCTATGAGAATGGAGCAAGAAGCAATAAATTCTTAGCTGATATGGCATGCATGGAAGCATGTGTGGAAGTTTGTTTATGATTTGGAACTCCGTAGACCAAGCGCAGATTGATTGTTACCTGTAATCAGTGCTCATGTATTTCAAATGAGCTACCTGTAAGTGCTAGTTGTTTTGTTCTTTTACAGCTGTTCCTTTTTTAAATGACAAAAATTTAACTTTCATTCTTTGTCACAAATATCATTGATAAATTGAATATAGCATGATAATATTCCCATTACTTATGGAAAGATATTAAAGATATTTTCGTGACAACTTTGGTGATCATGATATTGCAAACCTATCTTAAACCAAGAGGTTGTTTGGATGTGAAGAAAAATAAGTGGAGAAAACTGCCTGGAGTTCAAATTTAATCAGTGGACTTCATTTTTTTTCTCCACCTTTCCTCGTTGAAACGGTCCATAAAACTAAAAGTTTGTCCAGTCAATATTGTGATTGCACCTATTTTGTGATTGAGTACATATGTGCCCAGAATGTGGTTGTCCCCGAACTGAGTCATGCTGTTCCAACCAAGTCAGGTCACCCAAAATTAAAGATTAATGAGTTAAAATCCTTTTTATACTTGCATTGAGCTTCAACCTATCTGGAGAAAACATGTTTGCATAGGTGTTTCTCTTCTTCCTGCTATTGGTATTCATGATCACACATGGAACCAATAGGTTTTCAATGAAATCAAGTCCTACATCCTAGGCTGTCCGCCTGTATGGATTTTTGCAAAAACATACCTTATTTTCAGAAAATGAAAAAAAAAAAACTAAGGATATTTTGATTGTTTACCTCCCTTTTAGTACATTTCCTGACCCCCCACCACTCCCCCACCCCCCCACCCACCACCCCCACCCCCCCACCACACCCCCCCCACCCTGCCTTGCCTCTTTTTGTTTGATGACTATTTCCTCATACTTTTGGAAGGGAGAAGTATTGAGAAATGGAGAGAAATGTACCTCCTGTATTATATGGACATAGGGTGCATTTTCAATTATGAAGTATATTGGCAAATGTTAGTACGGTTGACCAATTGATTCTATATTTCTCTTCCTGAGAGAAGTTGCTACATAAAAATTGGCTCAGACAAGGAGGGGGCAAGGGGAAGGCAGAACATGTATAATATGAAAGTAAAACCATCCAAATGCATTTAATTTTTTGGATTTTCTGATAAATGTTCATTTCTCTGGAAATATAGGTAGCCAAATGCGGTCTATGAGGTCATAATAATTCAAAAGAATGTCACTTAAATTCTTCAACTGCAAATGTATGAGCTCAAGTCAAGAGTAAAGGCAATAATCTAAGCATAAAAGTATGCAAATGGGTTGGATCTAGGGACGAATCATAGGATATCTAGATCTTTTTTTCTGTAGGATGGATTTGTCTGCAGATCTGAATTCAATATGGATCCTGTGTGTCGGTTATGGATCCAATCGTCCAGCGTCAACTAAAAGACCACTGATTTGGTTCCAGATCCGACACCGGAACTTGGTCTCATGTTAGTATACTTGGATCAACGAACCCAGAGATGTGGATATGATTCATGATTGATAGATTTTCAAATGTCAGTATGTTCCAAGCTCTATACACTTTTAAGTTATATATATATATATTTCACTATGCCACTATATTCGTTCCATATCCGTATTCCAGACACATGGATCCTGAATAACCTGATCCAGATCCACATTTCCCTTGTGTCCAAAATCAGCTCCCACAACTACTTTTTCCTGGATTGGAAACTTTGGATAATTAGATAGCCTTTGACATTACCAAGTAGCACTCTGTGTTTGTCATGTCATGTATGGTATCGCTGCCAGAAGTTCAGTTATGAACTGGAAACAACTTGGAATATTGGGAACCTGGTTCTAGGGCCTCATAGGGTTCATGCCAGTCTCTGGGTGTGGGGGGTGATCGAAAGATCTTTTCACATGTTAGGGTTGGCACCTACGTTAACAATCTGATGATCCTTACCATCTATTTTAGGGCTTCCACTCCTCACCCCATTGTTTGTCATCAACTGAGGGTGAGCCTCACAACCAGGTTTGTACCTAGAGAAGGCTGTGGGCTGGCTCTTACCGTAATCTTTCTTGTCCTTCCCTACCCAGTTATTTGATTGTGGGCCTCAAACTGAGGTTGGGTCATTTGTAGTAGAAAATTTCTTGTTCATGGCTATGTACCAAAATTCAGCTACATTTTGAGGATCATGTTAATCTCAGCTCACTATTTTTCTAGCCAACAAAAAATCCAACTTTTTTTTACTATTCCTTTATCAATGAGTACTAGAAAAAGAGGTAAACCAGACAGAATAATATATATGCATGAGAACAAGAAAAAAGATGTAAACCAGGTAGAATAATACAAATGCATGCACTCCATGAGAAAGTGCATGTCTGTGATGTGAAATCAACATAGGTAGCGCTGCCAGCATGATGGAGGTTTTGTTCTAGTGGGTTGGTTTCTGTAAAGACTGAGTAATGTTCCCAAGCATCATGGTATCATTTGTATTGGAATCATTGTTTAAAATAGCTACATAATGGGCCATTATCGGCCATAGCAGCGTATTTTGAAAATAGCGGTACTAAGGTGTATAACTTCGTAGAGCCAAACAATTTTAATTTAAAATACTATTTTTCCTATTTCTACTCCATAGTATTCTTTCCTAAACTTGTCTCTATCTTTATATAGTTCCAAATCACTAAAAAAAATGAAAAAAACAAAAGATTGGCTGCTACACAAGATTCATATTTTTTTACCTCTTAAAAAATGCACTCTACTGCACCGCAACGTATTGCCTTTTATGTTGCGATTTGGCCATTGGCCACTATGCGCAACCATGCTATTTTGATCCTTGATTGTAATTAGTGATTTAGTATTCCAAATTTTTTATCATTAAGAAATTCTCTGATACCTTGACCATTCAATAATCTTGTTCTCATCATCTTTGTTATCTTAGGATCCTTATCTTTGGATAACTCTAGTATCTTTTGCGTCTTTGAAAGTTGCCTGCATTTATATCCTTCATGAGCCTCGTCAACTAGAACGTGGAGATTGTGATCCTTATGGTCTCTGTTTTAATTGTGTGAAGAGTCAGTGAATTTTTCCTGCATGTCTTCATTATTTGGAAATCATCTGTTAGCATTTTTTCAAACATCTACTATAGATTTGAATCTTTAGTTTTGTTGGGCTAGGCTTCTGGAAAGGGGGATACTCCAGCAATAAAGTTCGACAGCAAAAATCAATCCAATATGAAGATTCCGTTTTAAGTTTCTTGCTAAAGGAAAAAGTTCATGGGGATCTGTGCATGGAATAAGTCCACAAACCAGGGCTGTTCTCTTCAAAGATACAGATGCATCAGCCACAACCTGTCCCAACCCATTACTATCATCATTACCGTCATCAAAGCCTTGTTCCAACTATGTTGGGGTCAGCTACATAAATTTTGTTTCTCCATTTTAATCTATCTTGAGCCAAATCCTCAAACAAGTTAAACTTTTTTAGATCTAATTTTACTACCTTTATCCACGTCTTCTTCGGCCTACCCTTTCCCTTGGGGGGCCATCAACCTTCATAGCCAAATTTTTTCTTATAGGTGCCATTATCAGCCTACGTTTGATATATCCAAACCATCTCAAATGGGTTAATCTAATCTTATTCCCTATTGATTTTGTCTCTAAATGCTCTCGAAAGCGTTCATTTCTAATTTTATTTTTCATAGTTTTACTACACATCCACCTCAACATTCTCATCATCCATCAACCTGCCCCAATCAATATATTACCAAATTTAACAATGGAAGATGAACAAGATTGAAGTTGTGTCCAGGATTCTATGGTCCATGGTGAACCACTTTTGGAATTATCATGAAAGGCATTATAACCGTTAGAGAAACATGGGGTTATTTAGAAAAAGTTTATCAGCAATACAGTCATGCATGAAGATGTCAATTTGAGTATATTCTTCCTCTATCGTCAGGGTGATAAATCAATTTGTAAGTACCTTTTTTTTTGCATGGCAGACTGAACATGAGATAATTGCAATGGGAGACATTGCAAATGGCCACTGCATTAAAAAAATGAAAGAAATTAGTGCAATTTTCTGATAAAACTTTGCCCTAGTTTTTAAAGAGCCTTCATGCCAATATTAATTATCCTTCAAACCAATATTCCTAGTGCAGAAAATTTACTGAATCTCGATGGGATTATTAGTGACTTAATGCCAATTTGGAACTTTTCTGTTTTGTCACTAAGTGAGATAAGGAAGTAGTTATTTTCATCCTTCTGTGTGTGTTTCTCTCTATTAATGTTGCTATAAGTGAGATAATTTTCTACAATCTGGTGCTCTCAGCATTTACCGTACCCAAACAGGCTGGAACTATTTCCTTCATTTCATGGATGTCCTTGACTGTACTTGCCCTTTGCCTTCCTTCAATCTCCATTTCTCATGTCTCAAAAGTGGGGCATGTGTTGAATGAAGATTATTGATATCACTGTGATTAAAGAAAGATAGAAGTCCAAGTTTGTATGATATGATGCCTGGACTGTGAAGGAGGTTGCTTTGATTGGGTCAGGGCTAACAACGGTCTCTGGTTTATGATGGTCCATGGGTGGAAGGAGTTGGGCAACGCGTTTGATAGACTTGCAATGGGTTCTACAAGGAATTATAGATGCCGATACAAACATGATGATATATGGTAATGGTAGAGTTTATTGAGGATGAAGTTCATATATGGATGTGTATTGTTGTAAAAAGAGATGTTTCTTTATTTGAATGAATGGTTAAGTTAATGACATGATCTATAGAGGATAGATTGCTTTCTCTCTCTTTCTTTCTTTCCTTTTTCTCCCCTCTTACCATTTTTTTAAAGATGTTTGGAAAGCTATAGTTCTTATATTTTCAATGAATTTGGAAGCACGCGCTTTGTTTGATGGGTAATAAGGGAATTTGAATCATAGCTTTATTCAAGATTTGAAGCATCAACATTTAACAGCAGTTTATTTTATCATTGTGATGTTGCATCATCTCTTTGGGAGCACTTCGTCTAAGAAATTGGCATGGCTTGGTGTTTTCAAGGTTCACTTGTGGGGGTGATTGAGACATGGAGGGAACTCCCCTCCATTTGGTGTGGGTTGATTTTGTGGAGGATTCCCTTTTCAATTTTGTAGTCTATCTGGAAAGAGAATAATGAAAGAATTTTTAGAGGAAAGGAATCATCTTGGGAGGTCTTGTAACAACTATTTCATTGAGGATCACTAAATGGGCTTCTACAAGAATGAAATATATAGATCTGAAGATGGATAATTTTCTAAGCAATCGGGGAGCTTGCATGAGGATGAGAGTCTCAAAGAAGATTAGAAAGTTGCTTGGTGTCCTTAAGTTTAATCTGGATAGATCAGCACATGGCAAACCTGGGATGGCTAGCATCAGTCATATATTGAGAAATCTCAAAGGGAAAGTGCTATATGAGTTTTGATAACATGCTGGGATTAAAGAATCTAATGAAGTAGAAGTTTTGGCCATTTTGAAAGCTCTCTTCGTATCGTTGATATCTCTTACCAACACGGTTTAATTGTGAAGACTGGAGAGTGATTAATTTAATTCCATTTCTTGGGTGAAATCCTCTAGGGTCCCTGGAAGATTCAAATCTAATTTAATGAGATTAAACTGGCATCTCTGTTTTGGGTTCATTTGAGCATGTTAGGGGTTTGCGGTTTGCCAGTGGAATGGCAGACTCTCTAGTTAATCAAGGGGTTGATTTTTCATGTAAATTAAGTGCTACAATAGTAGTTTTGGTTGGTGTCTGGCATATATCTTTTATACTGGTGCACTCATTTATTTTCTCCTATATTAACAGTTGGTTGTAATATCTTTTAACATTACTATAAGTTAGAGTGACCTATATATGTATATATATATAAAGTTTAGCCCCCTTTTTTTTCCCGAAGGATGTTTTCTTTGATGGTTACAGCCTGCTAACAGTAGTGGGGTTGTGATGGTGCTGATTATGTTCAGGGCTAGGGGCAGCCTTCCCGTGGATAAGCTACCAAGATAGTTGGTAGAGGATGACCTGGGTGCAGCCTCATGACTTCTATGCCAAGTTAGTATGCTTGCTGCTCTTTCCGGCCCAACTTGTGTGAGTCATCATTGACTCCCTGGAGTTGCCAGTTGCTATGTTTAATCTCATTCTTTATCTCTTGAATATTGACTATTCTGTTCTAAATTAACCAATGTTTTTCCCATAGCTGAAAATGTTTGGAGCTTTTTAGTAGGGCTCCTTGCTCTTCTTGTTGGTTGCATTTCTTAAATGCCATGATTGATAACCTAATCTCATCCACAAGTGATCTCTATACTTTTTTTTGGGTGGCTTTCTTGGGCTAGTTGCCAGGGGGACTACCTAGACACACTCCCAGGGATCTATCCATGGGCATGTGGTAAAAGCGTGAGTCCTGTCCACAGACATGCTTCTATTTTCAAATGATCTCTATTTGTTGCAAACTTCAAGTTGCTATATATAGAACAAGTGATACATACATTTGATTTTTCATCTATATATGTTTGGTTAAAAAGGGTGGGTGAGTTTTGAATTGAGCGTATGTTGAAATCTTAACAACTGCCAAACAGTAAACTGCAAAATAACACAATATTGCAATATTTCATTAGTTTATTGTATACCAATATAATAATGATAGTAATTGAATATGAAGATATTATATCCGCATGTATCCAATTGGACACTAAACTATATTATCACTATATTTATACTTAGCTGTATCATCTAAGGCTTAATGACATGTATACAACTAAAAGAGTAAAGTATCCTGAAGATCACTTAACAAAGATTTTTGAAAAAGAAACACTTGGAATGAAAAGTCTTATTTATTCCTAAATTCCAAAGCATTTTCTTTATATTTCAAGCAAAAGGAAGCCTAAAACTGAATTGTTACATAACAGTTTCAGCCTTTTTCTGTCACAGGTTTAGAAGTCTTGTAATTTCATGGTCTTGTGTGAACAACAAAGTAGAGTTCATTGATGCACATGACCTTCAATTCTCTCTTGATTGACATCATCTAAATTGACAGTGCATTGAAAATAACAACAGCATTCTATACTTAACATAGCAGTAGATCAAACAGTGTGCTATTTGATCTTTTGTTTGGATTGATCACACACTATGGGACTCACATATTTGAGGATGCTGGCCTGTTTGAGGATGTTTCCAAGTATAACAAGGTTCATGCATTTGGATAACTCTAGGTATGACACTTTTTTTGGTCTTTGCCATAACTAATTGCCAGTAGATAGAGGTATAATTCATTAGATTTACAGATAAATTATTTGCAGTGCAAATGAGTTCCAAGGATCCTAACAGGGCCTCTGAATCAAATGTAGGAAATGCCCATAAATTACAATCCATTAAGCAAAATAAGAGAGTAATCCATTAAGCAAAATAAGAGAGTACCTCGTGTAAGAAGGGAGGTTCTGCATTTTACCGTGATCTGGACCCAGCTATTGTTATCATTATTATTTTTTTTTTTTTGAGTTGTCCAACTAAAGTCGGAAATGGCAAGTGTTCAGAGATCGACGATGACCAGTGTTCAATTTATGAGGCGCCTCAGTTACTTCCCATTCGTCAGGCAGAGACAGTGGAGTGTAATGTTCAATGTAGCATTCGATGTGAGGGGAGTGGTGGCGGGACTTGAGTTGTGCCAGGCCATCAGGCAGAGACCTCAGCTGTGAGCAGTACCTAATGTGAAGTGTGTGAAGCGACTCAAGTTGTCCCAGCCAATGAGGTAGAGACTCGAGTTCTTTACAGCAGATGATGTGGAGAGCACAGAGCGACTTGAGTTCTTTCAACCCATCTGTCAGCGACTTAAGTTGAGGACAGTAGATGATGTAGAGAGTTTCTAGTGACTTAAGTTGTCCCAAATTATCAGGCAGAGACTTCAGTTGAGTGCATCCGTTGATGTGGAGAGTCTGGAGTGACACAGTTTTTCCTAGCCCAGCTGGTAGAGTAGTCAATTGATGGCAGTCCCAGATGCAGAGTGTGTGGAGTGACTCCAGCTGTTCCCATACATTTTGGTGTACTGATGACAGATCTGCTGTGTCTATGATCTTTAATACTTTCAGGTTTGGAAGGGGTGGTAGCTCTACTATCTGGCCCCTGAGAACAAGCTCTTCCAAATGTGGGGTTGGATGGCATGGTGATGGCCTCCAAATCACTTCATCACAGTATGCAATTGTTAGTTTCTTAAGTGTCTTTGGGAGATGACCCGGCACTGACTTCAACTTGGGGCAACGCTCAATTGATAATTCAAGGAGGCGAGGCATGATATTATCTCCATGATTCGCACTGAAGTCCCAAGCCTCCCAATTTGACAGGGAATAGAAAAGAAGTTTTTCAAGCTTTGGGAATGCAACTTCCTTTACAGAACAACTGCTATTACCTCTACTGTAAAGCTCGGGGCCCACTTTTTCCATTGCCTGATTAACAATGATTTCTAGGAGTTTAAGGGATTCTAGTTTCCCGAGCGGTGGCAATGACTTCAACTTGGGACAGTGCTCAATTGTTAATTGAAGGAGACGAGGCATAACAGTGTCTCCAGCTTCTAGCTGCAACTCCCATTCCTCCAACTTTGAGAAAGAAGAGAGAGTCAGTTTTTCCAACTTTGGAAAAGCTTCAACTCCATTCCCAATAAATTCGCAGCCCACCCGTTCCACTTCATCGTTTCCCTCTATATTCAGATATTTCAAAGAAGGAAGCATCCCTAGAGTTGGCAGTTGTTTTAACTTTCTGCAATCGAACAGGTCAACGTCAACCAGTCTTGTGAAGAATGATGATCCCTCTGTCCAACTTGGAAACATGGAGCCCAGGTAATTTGAAATTATCAGCTGCTTTACTCTTGTATGGGGTAGTCCGAGGCCTTTAAAGACACCTTCCATCCGCCTCCCCTCATCCTTGTCTATCATTCTCCAGTCATCCTCTGTCTTGTCCTCATAATGTAAGATCAATGTCTGCAGGTGTTGTTTCTTTTTCAGCTCTGCCTTTCTGGCCTCGTCCTCACTTGCAACTCTTTCTAGGTTTTTTATTTCTAAACTTCCACTGAGGAGGTTAAGGTTCCCCAGCTCTTCAATGTTGCATCCATCCTCATCTTGCACAACAAATTTACTAAGTGTTCGAAGCAAGCTCAGCCTCCCTATTCCTTTCGGCGTATGCTTAAGTTCCTTGGTCTCTTCTATCTCGAGATGTCTTAAGCTAATCAGTTTGCTTGTTCCTCTGGGTAGGTTATGAAGACTTGTGCATCCGTTGAGTTTCAATGTTTGTAAATTCCAAAGACTACCCACTGATTCAGGCAACTCCTCTACAGCTGTCTTGGACAGATTGAGATATCTCAAATGCTTCAACTTCCCTATTGAACTTGGCACTTGTCTTACATGAGAGCCACTGAGATCCAATGCCCGAAGTAATTTAGCATGATCGAAAAGTTTGGGAGGAATTGTCTGATTTCTTGACCTCCCAAGCAACAGGAGAGTGCGCAAACTTTTCAGATTATGGAATGGGCAATCGAAGGAGGGAAATGACAAGTGGCGGTATTTGAGAGAGCTGCGCTCTACTTTTCCAGGATCTGCTATGCAACATTCACCTTCAGCAATATATTGTGCAAGATCATGAACAAGATCATGGAGCTTACATTGAATTATGTTTCCCTCATGATCACTTTCTACATCTTGAAACAATGAGTGCCACAGTAGATCATCAAAATATTCTGCACCAACTTCCTCCATCTCTTTTCCTTTTTCTGAACTGATGAAACCTTGAGCCATCCACAACTGGACCAGCATATCCTTTTGTATCCAATAATCCTTGGGGAATACTGAGCAGTAAGCAAAGCATTGCTTTAAATGCACCGGCAAATTGTAGTAGCTCAGCAACAAAGCTGGTAAAATTCCTTTCTCGGCTTCTTCGAGTATAGCCCATATCTCATTTTGTAGGATGCATTCCCAGTCTTCTGCAGTTCTTTTTCTTTGCATAACACTGCCAATTGTCTTTGCAGAAAGAGGGACTCCTTTACACTTCTCAACAATTTTCCTACCAATATCTTCGAACTCAATACACTCTTCTCTCTCCCTCCCGGCAAAAGCTCTGCGACTGAACAGAAGCCAACAGTCATCATGGGATAGAGCTTTAAGATTGTGGATGTAGTTTGTGCCCATTGCTCTTGCAACCTTCTCACTGCGAGTGGTCACCAGAATCTTACTTCCATGCCTTCCATATTTTAAGGGCAGTCTCAATCTCTCCCATTCTGTTTCATCGTCATGCCACACATCATCTAAGACGAGTAAAAATAACTCATCTTGCAGCGTTTCGACAAGTCGAGTCTGCAAGGTGTTGAGCTCTGCGAGGTTGCAAGCATTCCCTGTCGCATCTTCCATTATCTTCTTTGTTACATCCACAACACTAAAATCCTCAGAGAGGCACACCCACATGCGCTTTGGGAAATGGCTCTTCACCCTCTCATCATTGTAGATCAGTTGAGCTAGAGTTGTCTTCCCTATTCCTCCAATACCCACTACAGAAATAACACCAATTCCGCTCCCCTCACTGTCACCCTCCTGGCATATCAACTTAGTTATCACTGTATCTTGATCTTCATTTCTGCCTTGTATGTCTGATTTATCCACTAAAGAAGTAGTTTTTCTATGGTCATTTGTCTCGAGCTGCCTGACTTCACTAAACTGGTATTTGTTCTTTTCATCTCCAATCCAATCAAGTCTTTTTCTTATGGTTTGTATCCGGTTTGAGATCCTACGACGTGACTTGAATTGATTGAAGAACAGGCAAGGTGAGAATGAAAAAGCTCTTACCTTGTCGTCTCTTTTTGGATCCCTTTCTGATGTGATATGGATTGTTCTCCACTCATCTAATACATCGTCCACGTCGTAAGCGACATCTTTCAGCTTCTGTAGCCAGTCTCTCACCGATCTGTTTTCTATCTGTCGAGTTTCTGCATCGGTGATGAGAGCTTTGATGGCTGTAAAGCTACTGGAAAGCTTTTTCAACTCCCCTGCCATGGCTGCCAAGGATTGAAACTCTCCTTCCAGAATGGTGTTTAGGTTCTGCAACGCAAAGGTGATGAGTGCATCTGCCATGATCTCTCACTCTCTCTCTCTCTCTCGAATTGAAAGAGATATTACAAATTACTTCTCCCTCTCTCTTTTCGGTGGTTGGATGGGGTGATGCCTGAATCTTATTACTCACTTTTATGAGACCGAATCAAAGGCCATTTTTTATTCTTTATTTTCCTCTTATTTGTCTCTCAACTTCAACTAACAGTCCCACACCTAACAGCCTGTGGGACTGGTAGGGAAAATTTCAACGGCCCTTGCAGCCGTCGGTCTTATCGCTTGCGGCTTATTTTAATTGTTTTTCACCCAGCGCAAGGAGGGAGGATTTGTTACGTTTTCCTTGTAACGCTTGGTATCTCCCACCAAGCTCAGCCCAGAAATATTTGGCCTCGAGCCCAAAAGACACTTAATGTTAAAATAACCCGAGCTAATCCCCAAAACATATGCAAATCCTCCTGTGGACATGCATTGAATAAAACTATGGGCGGTGGCCAATAAAGGTACATGTTGAACACAAGACCTTCCCCTTCATGAAACATAGACCTTGGCCAATTGAGCTACCACCCATTGGTTGAGAGGGGGGAAAATTGTTCTGGTATTTTGTATGGTTCTTTTCTTTTTTGTTCTGTGCAATCCAATTTCATTACAAAGGAAAGAGAATATAAATTAATTGCGCTTTAAAGAGAGGATTTCACTTTAATATAGGAGGAAATAGAAATCTATGGAATGTAGAATTCTCTCGTTGCACAAATAAGTTCTAAAAGAAAATGGGACACAACTTCTTGGCATAAATATTGAGTTAAAATATGCAAAATATGGTTTGTTTGATTGTTATAGAAGCTTATTTCGGTGGCTTGTAATGAGATGTTTATGGCTGTAAAGTTAAGATGATTTTACTAGAAAAATCATCTTAGGTGACTCCTAAACCAAAAAAGTAGCCCAAGTCACCCAAGCAGTTCGTGCACCGAAGTGGTCACTTAGCGACCGCTCCGTATTTTTTTAATCTAACAAGGGAGCATCAGAGGTTTTCTTGTTTGTGTGGGAGTTGTCAAAAAGGGAACCAAAAATTGATTGAGAATTGTTTTTCTCTTGTTTGTGTGGTAGTTGTCAGAAAGGGAACCAAAAATTGATTGAGAATTGTTTTTCTCAATGGCGTGGGGTATATGGCATAAAAGGAACCTCTTTATAAATGAGGAGCTACTTGATCCGTGGTCAGTCATTAACGGAGCGGTGTGTTTAATTTAGGAGTTTAAACGTTTTCAATTGCTTCGCAAGATTTTTGTAAAGGAGAAAGCTTTAAGGTGGATTCCTCCTCCAGTGGGTGTTTTAAAGCTTAATTTAGATAGAGTTGTGTTTGAGAATATCTAGAAAGCAGGTGTGGGTGTGGTGCTTAGAAATTACAAGGATGCGGTGGTGATAGCTATCATCATCATTGTTATCAAAGTTTTATCCTAACCATGTTGAGGTCGGTTACATAAATTCTATTTCTCCATTCCATTTTATTTTGAGCCAAATCCTTCGATAAGTTAAACTTTTTCAAACCTGATTTAGATGGTAGTAATATTATTTCTCCATTCCATTTTATTAATTCCTTTTTTACTTTGGTTCTTAATCTATTTAGATGGTAGTAATATTATTTCTCAATATAATTAATTATTAATTCCTTGTAAAAATAACATGATGAATTAGTAAAGGTGTAAGATAGGTGTTCACAGCTTGGAGTAACCTAGATGAGCGAGGAGGAGATGTCGATTAAGGTGCTTGGCCCGAGACCGGGGTATTTGAAGGGATTCAGGGTTGGACCGAAGCCCTCTTCTTCGAGGAGTGTCATTCAAACTCGAGCATTTTTGCGTTGCTAAACCTTTTTGTCAACGCATTTCTGCGTTGGCAAAGGTTAGTATCTACATTGCTAAACATATTCTGCAACGTAATTGAGCGCATTGCCAGCATGTTGCCAAAGCCTCGTCAATAGAAGTATTCCGCAACGGAAGTTGACCGCGTTGCGGAAAGTTAACTTTTTAGCAACGTATTTTTCGTTGCGAAAATACGTTGCCAAATCATTGTAAACGTTACCAAAAGATGGTCTATTGGGGAAATTAGTTGACATACGCCAACACAATAGGTGCGTTGGCAGAAGGCATTGGGGATTTGCCAACGCACGTAATGCGTTGGCAAAAGTCCACTTTCCGCAATGCACGTGGCGCATTGTCAAAAGTCTACTTTTAGCAACACACGTGTTACGTTGGCAAATGTTCACTTTCCGCAACACATACAGTGCGTTGGAAAAAGTCTACTTTCCGTAACGCACGCAGCGCGTTGGCAAAAGTCTAACTTTCGCAACGCATGTGACTCGTTGGCAAAAGTCCACTTTTTGCAACGCACCTGGCGTGTTGTTAAAAGTCCACTTTTAGCAGCACAATGTCTGCGTTGGCAAATAATTTTTTTTTACTCCGTCAATACAAATAATTGCGTTGGAAAAAGTGTTACATATCACGTTGATATGTTCAAAATTTGTTTTTGCCAATGCCCCTATTAGCATTAGCAAATGTATAACATCACACCTAAGATTCCCTAATTTTTTATACACAACCTGTATTCATATAAACTCATTGCAATTGAAAATAATTTCTCAATCTCAAATATTAAAATAAAAAACCAACCTCAATGTACATTCATAATGAAATTCATTCAAACCTCAAACCATTTGCATTATAATAAAATTATATCCAATTTAATTCCAAAATATACCTCAATCCTGATATCAAAATAAAAAAAAGACAATATAAAAATATTTAGACAGTTTATTAAATTAAAGCAAATTCTCTCTCTATCTCTCTCTCTTTCTTTCTTTCTTGTTCATCAAAGCTGACATGCATTCCATGATGTAGCTCATCCATCTGTGGAAAAAGAAGAAAGAAATACATCAAACATGTTTTCAAGCACATTTCAAGTATAATATATGTGCAAAAAATTTGGCTTGATATTAGAGAAGTCATTGGAGTTTTTAATCAAGAGGCTCAATAAATATAAATGCATGTTTTATTCCAAACTAAAATAGAAATTCTAAAACTGATGTATTGAGATTCATACGATAGATATGAATTTACTAACCAAGAAGTTTTCCCATGATTGGCTTCCGATACAGTTGCCCCACCAGGTGATGATGTTAAAAAGAATCCCGCCCGCTGTAAGGCCTCCATTGCCATATCCTGGAAAGCCGAAAATTCTTCAATTCTTTTGTTTGCAACTTCAATTTGCTTTTTGAGGCTCCGCACCTCATGATCATGTGCTCGAGTCTGAATAACACTCCTAGAAGATGATGGCTTCGGTCCTACCCCGAATCCCTTTAAATACCTTGGTCTCGGGCCAAGCACCTCAATCGACATCTCCTCCTCGCTCATCAGAGTTGCACCAGGTTGTGAACACCTATCTCGCACCTTTACTAATTCATCCTGTCATTTTTACAAGGAATTAACAATTAATTATATTGAGAAATAATAATATTACTATCTAAATAGATTAAGAACCAAAGTAAAAAAGTAATAACCATTATTACATATGTAATATACAATAAGCAAGCTATAAACAAAGTAGTCTATCCAGTGTATTACAGCTAGTATCACAGGATTCTAGTGATACATGTGCACACACACACACACATATATATATATATATACATATATATACATGATTTTCCTTGCATTTTGGATTCACCCAATCGTTCTTCGATTTACTCTAATGGGAGTCCTTATAAAAGTCCACAAAGTGGGGTTTTTGGCCTCCATTATCTGCCGCCTAATTTCATTAATAAGTTTTATGAGTAAGATTATATGTAAGTACTTGAAAATAATTAACATTATTTTTTTAAATTATCAATAATTAACATCACCATGATATACATCGTTGATGGAAAGGACCTCAACCCGCATGCATGATTGTAGGGCAGTAGTGCACGGGATGCTTTAGCTTTCTCCGACTTAGCCTACCAAAATTAAGAAAACAAATAAAAAAAAGTTAGTAAATCCCAATTATATTGAATCTGAACCAATAGAGATTCACGACAAATAGCTTAGTGACATATATAACATATAGATGTTACCTTCCACTTCTCATTAGTCTATACATGGTCAATCATGTAGTTCCAATGCTCTGGCTTAACGTTATTAGGTGGCTGAGCTTTGGGGTCAACACCTTCTTCCAACATATTCTTATACTTAAGATGCAAGCTGCACTTGCAACCCCTGTATAATGCTTGACATTTTTTATCAACTGCCGCTTGTACTTTGAGTTCAATTGTGTAATCCTTAATCTCAAACTTCTCCTGCAAACATAATATTATTGTATTGATATTTATTAAATAATACAAATTAACCTTATTAGTTAATTAATAAATTTCAATTACCAAAGCTCGTTGTATGATGACCGCTCTGAGTGAACTATCAATATCAGTCCATGTATTGATGCCCTGTAACAGCGCCACCCCTCTAATCTCTTTGCCAAGCTCCATCACAAAAGAAGGGGCATTAAGCCACACTGGCACATTACAGTCATCTGAGAACTCCACTGGGAGTTTTTTACCAGATCGCGCTACAAGCCTCTCAGTCTTTCTACCTTTTGTCGGGCCTCGTACAGACCTTTTGGTTGAGTTTAAGGCTGGAAAAAAAATATTGTTTAAGCTTGCTTGCATAATACATTAGAGTAAGATAAAAATTATAAGTGAAGAATATTAGATTCTTACCTACACTGTTGGCCTGGATGGTCGGTGCATGCACTAATGGTGCATGTTGGGTTTGTATAAGTTGGGACTGTGCCGGAGGAGCATGTGGAACCTGTACAAGTTGGGACTGTGCCAAAAGAGCATGTGGGGTCTGGGCAGGTTGGGATTGTGCCTCCGGGATTAAGGACTGCGTGGGTATGGAAACTGGTAGATGACGAGCCGATTGAGGTTTGTCAGTCATCGATGCGACCTAAAAGGAAAGAAAATAACAGATTATGTGTACATATATCACTAATTATCAATAATTAATATATTATGTGCACAATATCACTAATTATCAATAATAAAAGAAGTGTCATTGGTAAAGAAAAATTAGTCTTAGATAATACTCACACACATTACCTTTTTAATTCGAGATCCAAAACACTCATCATCACCATCACTAGCATACTCTTCATCATCCTCACTGGAGTAACTTGGTTCTTCCTCACCCTCTGGCAGACTATACTCCTCATCGTCTTCCTCAACCATGTTTCTTTTTCTCTTTTTAATTGAATTCGTATCGGTGATCTTCTCAACCGACGCTCTCCAAGAATTTGCCACCCTATGCAACCTCAAAGCTTTAAGTCTCACTTGGTTTTCCGCAATGGTAGCCATTCTTTCCTTCTCAATATCTGACATCTTCTGCCTCAGTGACCCGGGTTTAACCCATAATTTTCCATTCTTAGGCATTTTAGCAAATTCTAGTTACTGAAAAATGATGAAAAGATGCATGAATAGTCAACTAATATCAAAATCTGATTAAGAATAAATGTTGGCATATATTTAACTATCCACATAGTTTGCTAGTCAGAAAACATCGGCATCAATATATTTGTAATAAATACATAGCCAAAAATTGAATAAGGATAAATAGTAAATTTCTACAAGTTAGGCTGAATAGAACATTTATCCATATGCAAACCAATAAATTTATTAAGAGTATTTATCCATATGTAAAGGAAAACAAATACTACATATCGCATTCGATATCAGGATCTATATCCGAATCGGAATGCCATTGTTGGACATCTTCTTCATCATCTTCATTCTCTATTATTGTTTCATCCTCGTCATCTCTATGGTCCATCATTTGTGCATCACCAATATGTACTCGGTTGCTTAAATATAAAACCCTATCTCTTGGAATAATCTCGGGATCAATACCATCCCTACGATATTGAATATTAGTATCTTCCATGACCATTTGGACAGCCCCGGTTGTTTCTTCCTGCTGGTACGCATCATTAGGTTCGGATACTTCTGCTAAGCTACGTTTATTGCCATCCAACTCTGGTACATCCCATAATCCCCGATGTCGGACTCGTTGTACGACTTTCCAATTTGTACCTAATTTTGTATCTTTAACATAGAAGACTTGTTGTACCTGACTTGGCAAGACAAAAGGATCACTTTGATACCATCGACTGCTGACATCAATACTTGTGCAATGGGCATCTGTTTGTATTGTTCTCCTACTATCGGTCTTGAACCATTCACATTGGAACAAAACAACTTTACGCCCATACAGGTATTTCATTTCCCAAACTTTGCATAAGTATCTGTAGAAGTCAATCATTTGACCCTTATGGTCACCTTGTACAACCAACCCACAATTTTGGGTTTTACGACGATTGTCTCGATCTCTAGTATGGAATCGAACTCCATTAGAGATGCAACCCGAATAAATATTGACTATTGCATCGGGACCATTTGCTAATGACCAGAGGTCATCGGTTGCTTCTAGCGACCCTTGCGATCGCATTTGATTGATCTGCATCAACAACATATAGTAAATGTATTAAGTCACTGTAAAGTCAAGCATAATTGAAAATATCTTATATAACTTACACGTAATTTAAACCAGTTCGGAAAATCTTGTCGTTGTATCTGAGTGATATCATGTTCGTTTGAATTCTGTAGTAGATTCTTGTGTTCCCTAATTATAGAAATTTGAATCATAAGTAAAAATCTGCAAAACTTAAAAAGTTTACAAGTTATGCATACACTTGATTAGATGATCACATACTCTAAGTATTGCTCTACTTCAATGCTATTATACAGCACAAACCACTGCGCCATATTAAGTTCCTTTTCAGACACCTCGAGAGCCCTTGTGAATCGTCCAAAAGGACGAACATTTTGTGTGAAGACCATTAATCTCAAACCAGAATGACCACCATTAACATTCCGTTCGTCTCGATTAAATACGGTTTCGACCTCATTAAGGTACATTGAGCAAAAAGTTAGACATTCTTTGACAATATAAGCCTCGGTAATTGAACCTTCAGGCCGAGCTCGATTGGCGACGTATCCTTTCAAAGTCCCTGGAAATCTTCAAACAAACACCAGCTTGAATTAAGTTACAAACGCAACACAATTAGGCTAGAAAATAACTTTAAAATCACACTAGAATGGTAACAATTACCTTTCAATTGGGTACATCCAATGATATTGCACTGGTCTAGCAAGCATGGCCCTACGTGGCAAGTGGACCACTAAATGGAGCATCACATCGAAAAATGCTGGAGGAAAAATCTTTTCCAACTTGCAAAGTATGAGAACTATGCGTTCTTCTAATTTCTCCAAATCGTTTTCCCTCAATGTCTTGGAGCACAACTCCTCAAAAAAATTACCCTACTCGAACAATGTAGTACAAATATCCTTGCTGAGGTATCCACGCATTCCAATCGGCATAAGTCGTTGTAGAAGGACATGACAATCATGGCTTTTTAAACCCGATAGTCTACCATTTGTTGTGGTCACACATCTCGAGATGTTTGCTGTATAGCCATCTGGAAACTTTATAGATTTCAAAAATTCACAAAAACCCTCTCTCTCCTTCGGGGTCAATGTGTACATTGCTGGGGGCATCACAGATTCACCATTGGCACGCTTCTGTATGTGCAATTCTTTTCTAATGCCCATGTCCTCCAAATCTCGACGTGCTTTTTCTATATCCTTGTTCTTCCTGTCTATGTTCAATAAAGTTCCAAGGAACTCATCACATATATTTTTCTCGATGTGCATGACGTCTAAGTTGTGCCAGAGTTTTAGTTTCTTCCAGTACTGAAGCTCATAAAAGATGCTTTTTTTTTTGTCCAATTCAGTTCTTTAATGCTACGGGGTCTTTTCTTGTTGCTTTTATGATTCCCAAACTTGACAATTGGCAAGCGATCTATCTGCTCTAATGTCTTCTCCACCGGTAACTCCAAGGATTTTGTGCGAAGCTCAACCTTACCATTAAAGGCCTTACTCCTTCGCCAATAGTGGTTCTCAGGCAAATAACATCGATGGCCCGTGTACCCAATCTTACTTCTCAAACCTTGCGACAATGGATTATCATTACAAGTTGGACAGGCTAAATAACCTTTTGTACTCCAGCCAGACAGGTTACCATATGCAGGAAAGTCGTTTATGGTCCATATTATAGTTGCATGCATTCAAAAAGTCTGGCTGCTAAAGGCATCATAAGTCAGTATACCATTTTCCTATAATTCACAACTCTTCAATTAATGGTCGCATGTAAACATCAATTTCTCTTCCAGGTGCTTGCGGTCCTCGAATAAGTAAGGACATCATAAAAAATGGCTCCTTCATGCACTTCAGGACATCATGAAAAATGGCTCCTTCATGCACTTCCAGGATGGAAGGTTGTATGGCATAAGTATTACAGGCCACATACTATAGGAGTTGCTCATGTTTCCAAAGGGATTGAATCCATCTGTGGCTAGCCCTAGTCTTACATTACGAGGCTCAGCTGCGAACTCAGGATAGTTTATATCAAAGTCCTTCCACTCCTGACAATCAACTGGATGCCTCAATATCCCATCATCAACGCGCTTATCACTATGCCATCTCATATCCATAGCTGTCTTTCTAGACATGTACAATCTCTGCAACCTCAGAGTCAGCTGGAAGTAGCGCAGGACTTTATGAGGGATCTTTTTACCATTGCCATCATTAACTTTATATCTAGACTCCCCACATATCGGACATTTTTCTAAATCTGCATTCTCTTTCCAAAAAAATGCACAATCATGCTGACAAGCATGGATGACCTCGTATCCCATGCCTAACTCACGTAAGAACTTCTTGGCTTCATAGATTGAACTCGGAACTAAATTACCTTCTGGTAAAAGATTCAGCAATACCCCCATCAACATATCAAATGACTTATTGCTCCACTTGAACAATACCTTCACATGAAGCATTGTAATCACGAACTTTAAAAGAGTATACTTTTTGAAACCTGGGTACACCTCACGTTGGGCAGCCTCCAACAATTTTTCAATATTTTTTACCTCCTCCCTCTGGACGGTATTAGCAGCTTGTGCAAATCCGGATTCTCCCCAATCATGGTCCATGTAAGTCCCTCGGTAATAGTCTTCCATTAATTCAGGAAGTTCATCCCCAAAAACGTCTTCATTATCTGCTATTTCATTATTACCATCATCATCGTCACCATCATCCGATACATAGGGATGATTGTTAGGAACGGGCTCACCGTGGTAGACCTAATGCTCATAAGATAGCATCATCCCATGAAGGATCAAATGATTTTTCACAACTTCACTAGTATACCAATCAACATTCAAACACTTGTTACACGGGCACTGAATCTTACCATCTTGACCTGCATTCTCCACTGCAAACTCAACAAATGACCTAACCCCTTCACGATACTGCTCACTTAATCTTTGTTTAAACCCAATTAGGGTCATCCAACTCTTATCCATAGCTGATTACAAGCAAAATCAAGTTTAAGTCAAATGTCATATCACTATAATTTGAGTTTAAAATCATTTTTTCTTGAATTTTTTTTATAACCCTTAGGTTTCCATAACCCTAGATATGTTTCAAGAAATGTTGAATTAGGTTGTCAAGCCATGAAGACATGACTTATCATTGGTTTCATTAGACCCATTTCAAAGCAATAATAGAGTAAGAAGATTTCATTAGAATCATTTCAAAGCAAGAGAAAAACCCAAAGAAACAAAGGCTAAGATTTCATTTATAGGCAACCGATTGAGAATTAAACTTGGAATAAGCGACCAATCTGAAAAAGCAGAACATATGGATATCATCTTGTAAAAAGGAAATTTATTTGGCATATACCCATTCATGGTCAAGATGATCACATATCACTGATGTGGATCGCTGCAACATGGGCTCCACATGTACAGAATTATGTATCTAATCAACTACATTTGTTGATGCTCAAGATCTAAGAATTCCTTCAAAAGGTTGTCTAAAATAACTTTAATTTATCATATGTTGTAACCATATCCCACTACCTAACTAGGGTAGGCTGACTACTATTTCTCAGACTGGACATGAAATTTTGGTTTGCTGAGATTTAATATCCAATTGCCTGTCAAAAACCAAGTTAACCACTTCCAGTCCCGAGACCAGTGGCACACACCAAGGAACAACACAAGGCGGTAATATTAGTTGTGCTAGTAACAAAATGTAGATATGGTTTTTTCATGTAAAACACAATCCACTACATGCCAGAACTCCATTATTTTTAGAATTAAACTCATCCCATTTCATTCTTTACAAACAGTGGAACGGATTGTGCTAATCATTTCTTATGACAACCACTCAAAAGACCATAAGTTGAACATTTCAAAGAAATTCAGATCCAAACATCAAGTTCTATTTAAAGAACATAGAGGAATTATAAGGTCCTAATGCACCCAAAAAAAAAAATCAGCTAAGATGCAAAAAGGTCCACTTGTGACAACCCAATAATCTGATGACCCACCATTAGCGAGAGATTCTTAAAAGAACCTTCAAGATTGTAAGATAATGGGGGCCCAATCTTAGGCCCAGAGACAATTGCCTAAAGAAAAAGCAACAATCCAGAAAAAACATGAAGATTGAATGGCTAGGATTTGCCTATCACTGAAATCTTTTAAACATGATTCACATCAGGTCCAATGAAGCAATGCTCTGGATCACCAAAACTGAGTCCCACTTGCAAGGAATGGGTGCATTAGGAAACCATCTAGAATTTTTTATGTCAGACTGATAATTCCCTAAAAACAACTATTGTTGCCTTTGAAAAACATCAAAATATAACCATTTACAAAGCATACAGCATGCATACCTGTTCCAGTTACCCACACCCACACCCTTACCTCCCCCAAGTCCAAGTCCAAGTCCAAGTCCTTCCCACAAGAGCTACAAAAGTAAAATTAATAAAATAATGGCTGTTTGAGAAAAGGCTAACTAACATCTAACAAATAGAACCAAATTTATGCAAATAACTACATGCATGCCTTTTATAGAGAAACAAATAAAATAATGCAGTGTTTGGTATTATGAGAAAATAATTTAGTATAGAAGTTTCTTGGATGATTAATTTGAGCACAACATCAAATGTCATTTGAACAAAATGCTGGCCAACTCTTGGTGCAAATATCTGAGGCACTAACAAGCAATGGCTTGCAAAAAAGTTCAAAGAGATAGGGATGCCTAAGAAGTATTAATATAAAATCAAACAACATATATAACCAAATTAAGGCACCCAAGAAGTATAAATATAAAACCAAACAACATATATAACCAAATTAAGTGCACCTATATCCTACTCTCTCTCTCTCTCTCTCTCTCTCTCTCCCTCTCAAACATTCACTCTTAGGGCAATTAATTATAATGGTGAACATCGCTGCAATCCAGGACAGTTTGAGCCAAAGTTAATAAGCATGAGTAGCATTGACAATAGTTGAGCTGTAAAAAATCACTGTGCTTACAGTTTGCTCATACTTCATCTTTTTCACATATATCATATTTTCAAGTTCCCTCAACCATGCACATAGCCATGTCTGATAAACACAAGCCCACAAAGCAACATCTATGAGCATTGGTAAGTGGAATCCTACATACAAAATGCTAGTAAAGACTTAACTCGATTCATATAAAATCTCATTCTTTCTCAGAAGTGATGTCCATCGGACCCACTTAGAAGCATCTGGTCATGGGGAAAAGGGAACTAAAAAGTCAATATAAGGCCTGTGTCTACAAAAATTTGGGCCACATGATCATCCTAATCTTGCTTTAAGCAATATAACCCTCTGAACCCTGAACCCTGTTCCACCTTTTACCCTTTTCTTTTTTTATTTGGAAGAATCAATGTATTCTGAAAAATAAAATGGCATATTTCTTACTGTTTTCAGTGTCTGTGAATTCTGGGTACTGGTAAGAGCCATGATATCATGGCTTCATCCCATGGTATCATAGTTTCTCTACATCAATTGTCAACAAAGTTTATCAGTTCTTGATGTCATCGACTGATGACCAAATCTAAACTCTTTTTTGGAGTGATCATTGCATCCTCAAATACAAAATTGCTGTCTTACTATTTTTCCATGTCTCTGAATACTGGCTACTGATAAAAGCCATGATGTCATATGTTCCCTACAACATTTGTCAACAAAGATTTTCAGTTTGCTTGGAGTTATGGACTGATGATCAAATGTCAACTTTTTTTGGAGGAATCATTGTATCTTTTAGTGTACCCATCTCTTAGCTTTCACCGTCCTCTTTATCCAACCAGTCACTCTTTCCCTCACAAACTTCAAACAATTACTTCCCACATGCGACAGAGACATGTGATTTTCATATAAAAAATAATCAAAACCCAATAAAAGAAATCAAATGAAAAGGAAATGTGTAAGAGGAAAGATGATGAAAATAATACTTACAATCAGTAGCACCGTTCACAAAACCACAGAGGTTCTAGAATCTAAAACAAGGCAGGGGAGGAGAAGATGTTGTGGATTCTAAAAAATGGGGATTCAACCCTTGCACTTGCTGCTGCTGGAGAAGATGGCTGCTGCGTCTTCTTTGGAAACAGAGAAGAAGATGGTGTGGTGGCGGGAGTTCTAGTAGGAAGAAAATAAAAATCTTGAGATGGAATTTGATCAAAATGGCAAGTAGATCCGGATTTCTTGCTCTATCTTGCATCATCTTTCCTTCTTCTCTATCCTTTCCTCATTTTTTTTCTCTTCTCTCTGCCTTGCTCCCGATCGAAGTCCCCCAATTAGGTCACTGCCATATAACAAAGTTTAAATGGGGGTGGGCTCTCAATCACGCACAGGCCCAACCCGAGAATGCATGCTGGCCCGGCTGGGTTGAAATAAAAAAAAAGAGAAGTAAAGAGAAATAAAAAAAATAAATATAAAAAAAATAATAATAATAAATAAATAAAGTCATAAATAATAAAAGAGAGTGATGTTTAGTTCATGTGTGGGCCCTATCCCAACTTCAAATTTTTAAAAATGTAGATTTTGATGATGAAACTTTTATTTGCAATTACTCAGTACATGGCCCATCCAACACTGGCCCCATTAAAGGGATTTTTAAATATTACCTACGCCGGCCACACATTATGTGGAACTCAAAATGGGTTTTTACCGACGCACACAATACGTTGGCAATTAAGATTGGTCTTCACCAATGCACATAATGTGTTGGCATTGTTCAAGGTGCCTTTACCAACACACATAAGTGTGTTGCAAATAGGTCAAACCATAGCCAACATTTTCTTTACGTCGCCAAAGGGGAACATTTCATTGCCAAAAATTTTTCTCTTTTCTAGGGGGAATTTTGGTTGCGTGCCAATGTAATTTCGATACCTTTTGCCAATGTAACCTCTTTTGTGTTGGTAAAAATATATTACTTTGTAACTTTTACCAACGTATCATTATTTTTGTTGGTAAAAGGTCACATTTAACAATGCCTTTACAATGACGTTGGCAAAAAATGTTGGGGATTACGCAATTTGTTGTAGTGTACACAGTGGTGCCCTACTATGCTAGACTTAAAACAGCCTAGTGGTATCGCCTTAATTCAAAATATGGATAAATAGCCAAGTAATCATAAAATAGAATTTATCTACATATAACAGATTCCAAAGTTGACATGTGCAACGTCTAAATACCATAAACCATATAACAGAGAAAAATATATTTTATCATGTCAGAGTATATTTTAGGTTTGATTGAAAACATAAAACCAAAAAATAAATTTCCATGATACAAAATCCAGATTTTATGGGTCATACTGCACGCCGAGTTTAAAAGAACTTAACCCTATGATATCATAGGATTCTCAAACACCGTATACTTGCCCTAAATCTAATTTGGATGATCGCGAGGATCTTCTCCTTAGATTTGGGTTAATTCTTAATTGGCGTTTCTAAAGTTGGTTGGTGTTTGAAGAGCCCATGACGTCATACACTTAAGTTTCCATCACCCTAGGCATGCTTCAAGATAATTCTAAGTGGATGTCAAATTATGATGACGTGACTTACTTTTGGCTGATATTTGATTCAATTTAAATAAAATACTTAATTCTTAATGAATATTCCCTTTGTTAATTATATTTCATAAGTAAACTAATTACAAAGGCCTATAACTGGTCATAAGCTCTAATCAAACCTTATGACCTCCCAAAAGAAAATTCAAAATTGTTAACCGTGGGTCATATTACAAGTCAGACATTAGTGGATACTTACAATTCTTAAGTTTTTTAGAAAAACTTTAAATGCATAACTGTGGAGGCCAAGTAGTATTTACCTATAGTGTGAGGGCTTATTTACAATTCTCAAAAGCTACTTTAAGGCTAAGAAAACAGGGACCAGCAGTGTACTTATACACTGTTCCTGTAACATGGGTTCACTGTTACAGTAACATCGGTTCAGGGGGTTCTAATTAGCGTCCTATCTTATTGGACTACTTTTGTGGTGGGTCCTAGTAGATAGTCTACAAAGATTGAATTCCAAGGTTAACAGGATGGTGGCCATAGCAAGTTATCTAAAGGATAGGCCTAATCAAGACTGCCAGAAACGTATAAAGACTAGGAAGCAACAATACAGTGCTTGCACTATTTCTGTAACATGTTATAAGAATAGTCTCACGCCTATATCCTTCAAGCCTCACAGATGGTGGGTCCTAGTAGCCATTCCACAAAAAGGGAAGGGGTCTCCAAGGTCGCCTAGGAGTGGGCTTTTAGATGTGGGGTATGGATTTTCCAAATCAAGTGGCCATGGGGTCCCACAAACTTAGTCGGTCCATGTAAGTTTTAACGCCCAAGTTCTGTAAATTTCAGACTTCTGGTCAAGACTCTTATGGTGCTTCCTATTTCTAGGTTCTAGGGCTTTCTCCAATGTCAACAACTTGAGGTAAAATGATTCATCAAGTTAGATCACATAAGTTATATCTTTTCTGTCTACCAAGTCCATATCTAAGATATCGATAGTGTTTCTCTCCACATGGGCAAATTGCTGACATGGGCAAATTGCTGGATAACATACGTGGCCCCAATTTGATTGATTCCAAACCAAGTGGGTCCACTAGGATCACCCAAAGGTTCTAGTCAAATCGTCAGATTTGATCACCAATCTCGTTGGACGGGTGGGTCTTCCTGTCAAACTTATGGCACAATTTATGAGGGCCTGGAATATGAAATTATCAAATCTCCTTGTGGCTTAGAGCCAGTTTTGGGTAGTTTGAGTGGTAATCACATCTCAATAGCACAACTAACAAAGTGGCATGCATGAATTTTAATTTCAAGGCTAGAGGTATGATCTCAAAATTTCTAACACAAACATAGATCCACGTGATCCATTACCGTAGTCGCTTTACTATTATTATCATAAATTCAATTCCAAACATGCAATCTAATTTACGAACAATTATCATACGCGGGTGATTTTGAAACATAGTATATTACTAGTTTAAGAAAACCTTAGTGTAAACAATGCACATGAGTTTCAAAAGATAAATATTAGGTGGAAACATAAGATTGGGTTTCTGCACTTGCCTTAATTGTTGATTTTACCAAAATTCCAAACCCGTAGAGAGCCTCAAGATATTTCTTCTATGGTTTCCTTTCAAATCCTTAAGCCTAAAGTTGAACCTTCTAGTTGAAGGAGAGAGAAACTATGGAGAGGGAGAAAGAGTTGGAGAGAATCGTATGTAGGAGAGGGGCTCTAGTCATATACAAATATATAGAATTTAATAGAGGTACTTAGAGTAAAACTAGGAAGTAGAGGTAGGGTAGAATTCTCCTTTTTCCATATAGAGTTCTAGGATGTCTCTCTAGCCTTAGCCTTATTGTATCCCAACCAAACTCCTACGAAGGTAAATTCTACTCTTCTTTGAAGGAGAGACGAACACGTGGTCCCCCACACCACTAGTAATGGGTTTATTTAAATCTCTATCAACTAGGCACTAGATTAATCCAGATGAGTTCAGGTTTTAAGGAAAAGTTTCATAATTAATTGTTCTCTATCCAATGAGCCCCATTTTGGCTATATTTTTTAAAATTATGAAAATACCTTTCATATTTTTTAAAAATTACCTACATGCATTTAAAATTCCCAAATCAAGTTCTAATCGCGTTTGTGCCCCAATTCTGCCCTAATTGTTTACTGTAAGTTGATTTTCCCAAATTCGATTAATGTCATTATTTATTTTATAAATTATTTTTAATTGAATCAAATTTATTAATTTGGGCTGGGGTCTTACATCAGCTATGGTGACAGGCAGCGCTATGGCTCTACCGGTAAGGTCTTACTTATATATACAAGTATGATGTCATGAAAAGTTTACTTGTCATGAGATAACGTACTTATTTTTATAATGTTTAATCTATTTTGTAACAGTATTGGCTATGTGAGCATGCCGAGATGATAACCCCAGTGAATACATAGGACGTCCATCCACGAATATTGAAATCGAATATTGACGACCTTCACAGAGTACTTGCAACCAAATCAAGGGAAGCAATACACTTGAAAGTTTGCATGATAAAAAGGTAATGGCTTGTCCACTAACAACATAAAGAAGACATCTCTGTGATAAAACTCCCAAGAAATCAACCAATTTGAGAATCAATAAAATAATTTGATGCTATTTGAGCAACATTTAGATTGTTTGCAACATTCAAATTGTTTGCAAAGTTTGTTGTAGATCCTTTATATTGCTGTAACTCGAACAGTTAAAATCACTATTAAAATGGTACATCGTAGATTCCAATTACTGTGTTGTATTAGATAATAGCTCCTAGGTCATACACAGCTGACATTTGCAAATTAATATCTGTGTGCTTGAAAATACTGTGCAAGTTATTGCTGCAGTGCATGTGAGGAGTTCGACAGAAGATAATTGCATTCAATCACCAATAACACATAAGAAAAGAAAAGCAAAAAAGTGACAATACAAATTGCAAGAAACAAAAGAGGAAAAAAATATACCAAGAAATTTGGGAGGGAAATAAAAAACTGCAATAGTTGAAGGAAAAAGAAGAAAATGTAGGCAGAGGAAAGGCAAAAGATTCGTAGCCGAATCATCAACTACAATGGTTGATATTAGAAATGAAAAGGTTGGAGCAATGCTCGATGTAGAAAGGTCCCCTGACCATGAAGGTTTTGATGAAAGACAACAATACGAGGATTGCACTGCTATGATAAGCCGGATGTGCGATGATGCTTCGCTTAGCATTATTTGCACTCAACAACAAACCAATCATCACTTGGACATTTTGGCAAATGCAATTGAGAAGGCACCACCGATGTTTGAAAAGGAGATTTGCCACCAATTTCAGCATTTCAAACACTAAATCTAGTGGGGGATTGTGCTACAAATAAAGAATTTTTGAATCTTTATGCTGATTTAAAGGTTGCAAATATTGAATCAGTTTGCAAGATCAATAGACTGGAGCTGAAATGTATTGGTCTGGAAAAAAATTAGAGACGAAGAGGAGAAGAATAATACATGTTGAAGAAATGTTAAAAGCTCAGGTTCATGAACTCAAAGACAAAACTCAAATGCTAGAGAAGAAACTAGAAGAAAAGAATGATGAAATCAAGGAACTTGGGAAGAAGGTTATAAGCCTTGAAGAAGAGAAGTATCAATTGTATCAGGAATGGCAAAAAGATAATGAGTAGTATGCGACTAATATATTGAAGGAAAAGGATGAAAAAATACAGCAGCTTAGCAGAAAAGTTGAGCTCCTACAAGCTAAAATAGATGTCTTGATTCAAGAAGAGTTAGTAGCACAGTCAGACTATTTTGAAAAGGGCCTTGGGAAAAGGACACCGAAATCCAAAATCTAAATAGTAGAGTCAGAACTCTTCAAACAAAAGAAGACTTAACTGAAAGGGTAGCTGCTCCAATGGCTCAAAATGAGGAATTAAACTTGAAGAGATGTACTATTGAAAAAGGTGTCATAGTAGATGACTTCTGTTAAGACACACCTTATTTAAAGAATGGCTACAGTTTCACAATAGAGCCATCTCCAATTAATGTTGAAGTCAAGGAAGATCAAGCCAAAGAGATAAATGATCATGAAAAAGAATTACAAACAAATAATCTAAAATCTTTTCCATTAAAAAATCATATGGCTTTGCCTTCCAAAAAAACTGAAATTATTGAAGTCGGGGAACCAGAAAATCTGGATGTCCAAATTACAAAAATTCAAAATCAACTGCACACAAAGTTTCCTGCCTATTAGTACTTGGATGAAGGCAATATCAATTTATTAAGAGAGATATTTGAGTTAGAAGGAGAAGGGTAGGTAAGAGTCTTAATCATCAAGAAAAACTTAATTCAACTATCCATTGCATATAATTAAATTCAGCATTTCGTATTTTGCCACATAGTGCATTAGTTTGGAGCTCAAAAGCCTTGGGCTCTGCATCAATGGAAGACATTAGAGATATGTTGAACAGCAAAGAGGTCTCAAGCAATGTAAGAAGGCCTAGAACCACTATTTTAAAAGCTCTATCCTATAGATGAATTTATTAACCTTGATTACATCTATTATAATATACACAGATAATAGATGGATTTGGTGAAATCCTATATGCAGACCAAAAGAAGACCTAGCTAGCATCTCTTGAAACAAAGCTAGGAACACCTTTAGATATGGACAAAGCCTTCTACGTAACTTGTTTGGCTAGGGTAAGTATACCTCATCTGTAAAAAAAAACCTGTTGGGGCTGACTGTTTCACGTCCAACTCTTTGAAACAACAGATGGATTTCACTGTGCTCTATTTCAACATCATTTCATTTGTTTGAGCTTAAGTCTATTCGATATCCATCGATTTCAATAAGCCGATATGTTTTAATTGCGTAGTTTAGTTCAATTGCATCTTTTCAATTTAAGTCGAAAATGCCCGTCATCTACATAATTTGGAAGGTTTTAAAACAAAAATATGTTATTTGCTCATCTGTGCTAAGTTGTGTTCCTCTCAATCTGTTCATGTTCAATTTAATCTGTTTTATTTGTTTAATCTGTTTCAATTTCATATGTTATGGCTTACTTCTGTCAGAACTTTATCTTCATCAGAATGATCTGTTACAATTCCAATGTTTGATAAATCTAAAGTTTAAAGGTAGTGGATTCCATCTGATTCATTATTAAATATTTAATTTGAACGGATATGGGTTAGGGAGAACGATTCAGCGAGCCTGAAGAATTACGTTTTCCCTCACTTAATAAGTGATGTGGTAACCAGTCATGGATATATTGTTTTCCCATTGAACCACATTAGGCCAGAAAATAATATTCCATATTATTGGACACTTTTGGTGGTTGAAAATGAAGATAAAATTTGGAAACATTACAACTCATTGTTGCCACGGAGATCCAACGAAAAGAATAATTGTTTCGCGGACACAAGAAGGATGGTAAGATGACAGTGGTTAAGTAAGAAATAACTATATAATCTAAGTAGCATATCTAATGGTTTTGGTTCTTTTTTTTTGGTTTTCCATGCTACAGAAAGTGTTAATTGAAAATCACTTTCAAAGGCTGTATTTAAATTCACTATGTCACGACCCGAGCCCAGAAATCGGGAGTTAGCGAAAAGCTAAACCTGTGACACACATACTCCCGTGCACATGCATCCAAACCTAGTCCAGGATGCACACACACAAGGGATCTAATACGTGCGGACTAAGCGTACGCGGAAGCTGTAGATATCATAGCAAACACAAAGGAAAATAGCGGAAGCCAAAACAAATGCAGAACGGACAGCATAAAAATATAGGTCAAATTCGATCAACCCAGAATTACATTTACAAAATGGAGACAGTTAAAAACTGTCCACAGCAGCCACCATCGTCGTAAGTTTAACATAATTCAGATACTTAATAGTAGCATCTTCATTTACTGCAGCCTCGACCAAGTAACTAATTTTTTATTCGAATATTTATTACAGGGTTCATTGTGGAGTTGTGGCATGCTATATGATGTAACAGATATTTGAAGAGAAGCCCATCAGAACCGACTTTCCCTTAATAGCAGCACCAAAAATTCGTGCCTCCATGATTCGAAGATTTCTACATGATGTGGGAAAATCATGGACAAGAGAAGACTATAATACGAGGGAGATGCTGATGAAGGAGCAAATTCTTTCAATGTGAAAAATGTATTGGAACAATCATTTTATAAAAGGAGCATTGTATAAATGTTCCTATTGTGAGACAATGAGTTGATTTAGCTCTAAAATGTACAAAAATCAAGTTTTGAAATTGACTCCGTCTGTTTGTTAAACTATCATTCATCAATTTCATCTGTTACAATAGTTAAATGCATATGCTTGTCGTTGCATGTCAACTTACATCGACAATTGCCTAGACCAAGGTTGAATTCCATTATATGGGTGACAAACGAGAACTAACATATTTTAGCCTAGCCAAAGGCTAAAGTGGAAAGAGCATTAAAATGATCTTCTTTTAATCTGTTCTGCAGTCATGATCATTATTACTGTTTCATGATCATCGTAATTGTATCTATTTAAGCATCACTTACGTACACGGCAAATAGATATAATTACAGTGGCAACTGCAATCAAATAGTTTGGAGAAAACAAATCTTGTTCTAAGCTATATATATAAGACCATTTTGATCTTGATCTGGAAATTTGAAACTACAAATCCATTTATTAAGTTGACCATTCGAAAAATAATTTCATTGGTCGACTTAGAGTTCAATTTAATAACGATTTTATCTGTTTGGCCTTATAATCATGACAGAAACATATGAAATTACAACGGAATATAAACTTTCAGTTTTTTGGGATAAATTCTTACACAGACAACAAATAAAAATAGATAGAACTGAATCCACAGCCAGCTAATAATACATGGAAATTGATGTTGTTTTATCCATTAATATTGGGAATTCATCTGATTAACTTTTGATACAAAACTCAAGACGAAGTAATAAAATATATCTGTGTGGAACGAAGGTAATTTGGTAAGAAATTCAATCACTTAGTAAACACAAATATATTCTACGATAGGTTTTACTTACGTAGCCCCATATTGAAATATATACAACAAGTTGGTGGCATATGATTTCCAAAAACTGCCCTTAAACTAATGTCATCCGGTTGTTAAATACAAAACAGAAAACATACAAGGGCTGCATACTCATTTACAAACCAATGCAATGTATATTGTGATTGCCTACATAAGACATAATATTGCAATTAGGAAAAGTAAAAGTGATAAGGGTTGCAACACATGAGCAATACTAGCCGTTTCCTGCCTCTAATCATATAGAACGTGTGGCTCCACTTCTTTAGCTAAGGTGTTTGGCATTTCTTCGTACATCCAAACACTTTCCCTTGCATCTTGCAAATTGGCATAGCCTTTGAGTTCTGCATTTGGAAAACAATGCACTTGTCTTTTGCATTCGGCCCATGAAGTATACAATCCTGGACGATGACCCCTGTGTACAACATAATACCTGTATTTGGCCATTTCTGTAATTCAAAATACAAGAGACATGAGAAACAAGGGTTACGGAACTGGTGAATATATAGAGTATAAATATCTCAACCATATAGTTAATTCATACCATACTTAACAATGCAAATAACAAGATTAAATTACAGAAGTACTATTAAACAGATCACCACAAAATATAGCCTAACATTAATGCTATCCACATCTCAAAACAGGAGGCACAATAATGTCCCTTCTCATGTGGATGCACATACCAATATAACAAATAATTAAGCATTCTACAAGTTCAGATATGCATATCCAAAGTTCATAAGCTACGACAACCAAGTCAGCACTACAACGTCAGGATAGTACGAAGAACTTAAATAGGATAGTAGAGAGAAAACTAAGATTGAGTTCAGTTATAGGAAACAAGAGTCAATCAAAGTGTGAGCTGCCATGACGAAATAGTGGCAACTGCTGACGAATCCATGCATCCTTATTTTTGGCGCAGAGGAAAACAGTGGCAAAATCCAAGTTAATGGTCAGCCACTCGTGGGCAAGTTCCGCCTCTATTTCATTGAGAACTTCAATATGGTCCAGTTACTTGACTGTAATGCTCCGACCCAACTTAATCAGGTTTAATGACTAATTAATGACACTTTAGTTGTTAATTGTGTTTTAACGTTGTTTTGGTTTTGTTCTGGGTCATGGATAGGTAGTTGGGTTGAGTTTACCCTTGATTAGATAGACATGAGCCATTTTTCGTAATTTTAGATTTCATAAGACACCGTCATTCATGCATCATTTGGGCGTCAACACGTGTATTTCGTTGAGCTTGTTAACTTTCATAACTGACTCATATGCTAAAGACGTCATTTGTTTCCGTTGGACCGTCATTTAACTCCAACTGTAATTCGTGTAAACGTTTGGACTTTCTTGCAATTTCCTCTTATCCTTATCTTATATAAGCCAAGACTCCACCTACTCTCTCCCTCATTCTCTTCTCCATTCACGTTGGGTTCTCTCTCTTTCCTTTTTCTCTTCGTTTCTTCTTCCCTTCGGTTTTTTCTCTCCTTCTTCCTCTCGATCCATTCAAGGAACGGGAAATTATCGTGGTTTAAGGTAAGTTTGGGTTTTTGGTTTTCTTCTTCTCCCTGTTCTTCTCATTAGCCACGGTCTGTGATCACTATCCCTCTTTCTTTCTCTCATGCATGGTAGATTTGAATCGTGTTTGGACTTTGAATTTTAGCCCAAGGACAACCGGTTGCGTATTCAATCTCTTTTGAAGCAAGTATAAGCATGATTTGATTGAACACATATTGGTATACGGTGATTGCTCTTAGTCTCTTGTCTGCCTGTGCATGTGTGTTGTGTGAATTACAGCCCTTTGCCTTTATATCATCTTAATATTGGTTGTTTTTGTGAATGCGAGTGTTCAATTCAGTACAGCTGTTCTATAACAGGGCAGGCTGTCCGACCGATCGGGCTTCAAAGCTGACCGGTCGGGCGCTTCCAGAAACGAAATTTGACCGGTCGGACGTCTCAACCGACCGATTGGTCCTAAAGTGTTCTACTTCATAAGATTCAGTCTGTGCACTAACAACTTTTGTATTCATTTTTATTCTTCTATCTTTCACACCAACCAAGGAACCTTTTAGGCTATATGCTCAGGATACGTACAGTTCCCGCGTACATGTATTGGTACTTGTGAAATTCCCTTGTGCGCGTGCTTTTAGACCGGGTCTAAGTGCATGTGCACGGGAGTACGTGTGTCACTAGTTAGGTTCAACCTTGAACCCCGATCTCCTAGGCTCGAGTTGTGACATTGACCACATCAATGGAGCTTTGTTTCTTGGGGTGGCGGATTCTTTCAGCCACTTCAGTGATTGCTAAAGAAATCTTATCAGATCTTCTTCCAACTGCAGTTACATATATGTCAATTTCCTTTCCCTTTCTAGTTTGAGATCTTTTCCGTGAAGATCCTTTGCTCTCATTCATGCCTAGGTCAATGAAACAATCATTTAAATCAACCGGTAGTGAACCTTCCATTTGGGTGTTCGCACCATTCGTCCATGTTTCTACATTTTGACTCCCTACGTAACTAGCAGGTCTAGCAAACTATCCAGTTGCAACGTCTTTTCCAAATACTAAGCTTAACCTATCGTAATCAGTTGTCCGGACCTCTAGAAAGTAGCATTGGGGTGACCCTGTTTGGCATAAATAAAATGGTGGCATTAATCGTAAAGTAGAGAACCAGAAAAGATGACAAGGGCTGTATTTGGCATTACTAATACTTTATACCTGTAAATAAGATGCCCATACATCATCAGTGGTAATAACTTGCTGTGTTGCTACATTGAATCCGAGGCCAGATGCATTTAGAAGCTCCGTCACTTATGCAAAGTTCCTCTTCAACACCTTACAGTGGTTACTCACTGTAATAGTTGTTATATGGCCAACTCCATGATTTGCCTGGTTAAGTTTATGGGCAATCTCCACATAAATTTCAGTATTGAAGCCTTTGTTGCCTTTCCTCCCCAGTGTAATATGCTTGTGAAGCAATCTAAGCAAGTCTTCATCTATCATATCATTGAAATATACATTCTTTTATTGAGACATTGGTACAAACATATATTAGAGTTCAGTAAAAGAAGGAAGGCTCCGATTGGATTCTATTAGATATCAAGTTATTAACAAGCTGAATATTTCATTATTTATGATCTAATAGTGATACCATAGAACTGAAGATGAATACAACCATTTGAGGACAACATCAACAAAAGTTGTATGAAATATACATTCTGAAAAGCAAGAGAAGATAGGTTAGTTAGCACCGCTACATTAGGTGTAATCTTGCCACATTCTAGTGGAATAAGCATTTCTAAAATTATTCTATTCATCTCTTTGATGTTGGGAGTAATACTAGAGTATTTGCAATGTGACAATATTATCATTTGTTTCATTTAATAATGTTATGTCATCGACCTTTTCCACGGGCTCTTAGTAGGCTTAAAATAGCTCCTCATCATGTTCATCCCCATTGTTTTGGCGTATAAAGTTATGAAGCACAACAAATGATGTTAAAATGTCCACTTCAGTTTCTAAGGGGTATTGTGGAGCTATTTTCAAAATCCTAAATAGTGATTTTAGAATTCCGAATGCCCTTTCAATTGCATTGCGCACTTGAGAATGTCTTTTATTGAATAACTCCCTTTTGTTCTAAGGATTCCGTCCTCTGTGTTCGCTGAGGTGGTATTAGACACCACGATATGGTCTAGAAACCACGGAGTATTTTCATAACCAGCATCAACTAAGTAGAGTTTCCCTAATACATTTTAAGAAATTATAACTCGTTGCCTTTAAGAAAAATAGATATGTTCATGATTTTCATACAAGCCTTTTATATTCAATTCTTTATATACAAATACTTGGTGGGACACGAAGCTCTGCATGAGAGAAAGCATTCTGAAGTACGCAGGCGTCTGTAGTGGAACGCTCCCAACCCGGGAGCACATATTGAAAGGAAAGGTCAAATCCACATACTGCCATTACATTTTGGCTCAATGTACCCTTTTTATTTCGAAAGGGGCCTTGCATATGGATTAGGACATGTACAGGAACATGTGTTCCATCAATGGTGTCAACACAATCCTGGAAGACATAATGATAGTAATTAAACATGAAACTACTTTATAAATTTATTACAAAGCTAACATCATCTCAATTAGGTATACCTTAAAGTAGGGAGGCCCATGTGTATTTATTCCTGTTTGTTTGATAACATTTGGTGAAAGAGCTGCTATTGCTTTTAATACTTTATCAAAGTGTCGACTGATTCTCTCACCTAATCTAGCAAACCTTATACTATTTGTTCTATTCATAACATTGTGTGCGACAATGTGCAAAAACTCTACAACCAACTCCTCTACCATTACATATCGCGAGTCTTGTAACAAACCCCGATTGCGCAATACAGTGCATAGTAGATCAAAAAAAATTTTATTTAGTCTCAGTTGGCTTATGCATTCATTGTCTCTTCAGCGTGTTAAGGTGGATAAATACTGTGCTCTCTCATCATCTCTATATCTTCTCTTTGACTTGGACTTAGTTCGATTTAGCTATTGTTCTCCTAACATTAGCACCTCTAATTGCCACTCCGTTGCCACAGCCCATAGTGTTGTTAAGACTCCATTGTGAGCATGATTCGCTACAACCTTTTGTTCATTGACTTCATCCTTTTGTCCATTTTCAGCCGCTAAGTTATTTCATCATTTGCCATTTACATAGTAGTCCATCTATCTTGATAGGTCACAGCTCATATAGTAGACATAGTACATATACAAGATTATACTTTGGGATTTGAAAATGTACAGGAAATAATAAGTGAAGGCAATTACAATGTAAAGTTAGAACCTCATTTCGTTTGAAACCAACGTAGGTCGGGTCACCGGTAAATCTCCATTATGAATAGTTATAGGATTAGTTGCATATTTCCATTTCGGAGTTTTGGGAGGCTTTGCCTTGGAATGGAAGCTAGGAAAAGATACATAGAAAATTTATACGAAAGAGTGAATAACTGTAGTTGTCTATAATTACTTGCAACCACTTTTATAAAAATCAATTTTAGAACAAATCCTGATTAGATGATATTGCGAGAGGCTACCAACAGAGAAGCACCTTGAATGCAAGAAACTTTAGTATAGGGTGAAAGTGCAATAGCTAGATCTCACCAAGTCCTAGAGGGGGGGTGAATAGGACTATTAAAATTTTTTTTTCAAGAATTAGGTTTTATTAGTGGGCTATCTGAAAGATTAATTAAAATTGAGAGTCCCCAATAAAATTAAGAGAGATATTCAGAGTTGTGAGTGTTTACAGTATGTAGAAATGCAATTAGAATAACAAAGATGTAGCTTAGAAATGATGATCAACTCAAGTGTCAAGAATGTAAAGCAACATCCACACACAACAAGCAATAAACACAGTGATTTTTAGTGGTTCGGTCCTAGACCTACATCCACTCTCAAGAGCAATCTCTCTTGGTTCCACTAAATAAGAGGTACTTACATAACATACACCTCTTGCAACAGTTTTTGATTCGGTGGTTTGTCTTCCACCAACTAGGGTTTTTGATCAGGTGGTTGATCTTTGATCTAGTCCACCAACTACAACAAATTTTTGATGCGGTGGTTTGTCTTCCACCAAATACAGCAATGAGAATTGAAATATTAAAGAACACCTAAACAAGGAATTGTATACCTTGGTTTTGAGTGGTGCTCTTGATGCTTGAAAGACTACCTCCAAGCTTTGGCCTCTTGTTCTTGCTCCTTGGTAATAAAGATCTTCAGATGAGTGCTCAGCCAAGGGAAGAGGTTTTAAGAGGGTTTGGAAGGCTAAGGTATTCTCTCAGATTTAAAGGAGCCTTTCCTAAATCACCAACTACTCTTCTTGAAACAATAATGGCATTTTTTTGTGTTGGAGAGTAGGTGGTTGTGTGAGCTTTGAAGATAATTTTAATGGAGGTGCAAAGGCTCAGCTATATTAGTGATTCTCACAGTAATAAATTCAGTGGTTGGAGCAAGAGAGAGGTCCTCTTTAAATACAGATAAGCTCCAACGGATAGATCTACGGCTAAGAACAGAATGGTCTATGGCTTAGCCGTGAGTACTGACAACATCCAACGGCTAGTTTGACCAGATTCAACAAAAGTTCCTTCTTACGGTTAAGCTTACGGTTTAGCCGTAAATCCTTATACGGCTTAGCCGTGAGCACCTTTCGGCCTAGCCGTGGGTCAGCCGTAAGCTGAAATTCCCAAAAAACTGCTCTCTGGAGAGTGGCCCGTAATCTTTACGGCTTAGCCGTGAATTACCTTACGGCTTAGCCGTGAAGGCCTTTCGGCTTGGCCACAAAGTCAACCGTAAGCATTATATGGCCAAATGCACTCTCTGGATTATGGCCCGTAGATTTTACGGCTTAGCCGTGAAACACACTACGGCTTAACCGTAACATTTTTCGGTGCAGCCGTAAGGTCAGCCGTAGAACAAAATGATTCAAAATATACTCTCTGGAGAGTGAGCCATAGGATCTACGGCTTAGCCGTGGTCCAAGCCGTAGAACAAAAACTGGGTGTTTGAAAACCCTAAGTTCCTATTTTATTTCTACGGACACTAGGGGTCACAGTTATCTTATCCCTTGGCACTCACAAAGGATTTTCTTGAACGATCTTGAACTTCTTTGAACTTGCTTAGTCTTCATTGATAGGTCTTTCTTGAATGGTCTTGAACTTCTTTGAACTTGGCTTGATCTTCAATGAACTTCCGAGGTGAACTAGGTCGTTTTAGAACTGAACTACACTTTGGTCACGTAATTGACAACACACTCTTACAATGACACTAACATAGGGCACTCATATATTGCCAAAATTATCACCTCATCATGATATTGAACTTTCATAAGTATTTGGTATATTTTTAGATGAAGGAATTCACGTACATAGTTCAGTTTATTATTTGGGTATATTTAACATCACGCCCGTAACATATATTTCCACGTTATGAACTGCAAATTTGATGATACAGCATCTTGATGGTAGCACTAATGTGGGTTGGGCAGATTATTAATCCCTTTCATAGAATATCAGATAATAAGAGAAGAAATAAAACAATCAAATGGAGATTAGTAAAAGAAAACACTGAAATCAATTCTCAAATATTCAACATGCAGAAGGTTTTCTATATGACCCCCTTACTTGATAATTCAAGGTGATATGTGTAGTGACAGTGTTCTATAGATTATCAACCTCCCGCCTCTTTCCTAATCCACTCTTCGGAAGAGATAAACCACAGGAATCCACAAAGTACCAATTTATAGATTTCAAAAAGTTCAATTATCCATAACTGCAGCTCATGAAAAGTTGGTGTGGGATAATTACCTCAGGAGCGGTTTAGGAGACATGTAAAATCATACGGACACAAGTTTGTTAGTGTCTAACATTTCTAGGAGAAGATGAACTACTCGATATCGGCTAAACAACAGAATCATGGTAGCAATCCTCTGAACGGTTAACTCCACCTTCTCTTATACTTTGTGTCTAAACTTAGATTTGAGGTTGTTTGTAGGTACCCTGCTGTAATGCTAGATTTGTATAACATGCATTTACAAGTGTACTCTGAGATTCATTAAATCTGATGGAGTTTCACTAGACCGGTTTGCTTGCGAGCTCATTTCAGCAAATTTGTTGAATGAATGTGTTGAACGTCAGTGAATCCCTCCACTTAAGGTTGTGGTTGAGAAGGGAGCAAGTGGGTTGGAAGCAACACTGTTATGGACTCCCGATGTTGGTACGAGATCTATATCTCTGGAAGATCTTCTCTGGTAATTTGCCGAACGAAGGTTGAAATGGTCCCCCAGATGGTGGGTCGAGAGTAAATGTTACAGTTGTTTTATTACGTAAAGAAAAGTAGATCCAGATTTATTATCGTATCCGATTAACTATGACTGGGAGAATGGAGAAAGTGAAAGTATGTGTTTGTCTAAGGTGCTTTTGACTTCATCTGACCGTGTTTCGAGATCACTACCATAGTCCAACGCACCAAACATGGACTCGGGTTAATTTCCTGGCGCCGGTGTACGGGTTACCTTAACTTGCTTATTGAGCAAATTACCAAACATGCCCTCAATGATTTTGAGAGAACCGGATTTCAAAATAGCCCTACTTATGCGTGATAATAAATGGACATTATGGTAATTTTCCTCATTGCATCTACTTTCGTGGCCCACCTACCGATGATGAAAAGTTCTTCCACAACTCAACATGCGACAATGGGAAAGAGACGAACGAATCCCAAACGAACTTCTAGGGTTTCCGATCGTTCGATCGAACCTCCAGGTCTCTCCTAAATCACATCTTTCTGCAGTCTTCGAACGAAGTTTGGTTTCGATGATCATCTCATCCGAATGCGGTTTCTCTAATTCTCTTTAAGATTTTCGGTTCTCGGAAATCGTTCAACGAAGTTGAAATCTCTTCACTGCCCGAACGGATCTGGATCCGCTGACGAGGTTTAAGAGATGGGAATTCTGTTAGATTTGAGATCTTGAGTTTTTTTAGCCCTAAAGTACAGTTCTCCATCGAGACTTTGATTCTCTGAAACTGATAAATGGAGCTGAAGATGTGTGATTTGAACTCAGCTGATGCCGCCCTTGGGCTTCACTCCAGGTATGAATACATCAAATAATCAAGACCTGTATGATTTGATGCATGGACTGAGGGTGTCGGGGCTGATAATGGTGGTGGCTTTATGAATGGGTTATAGATGGCACTGACTTGGATAATGGGTTCTATGATGGCTTTGGAATTATAGTTGTCTGTGCCAAAATGATGATATCATGGTAATGCTGGAGTTCTTTTAGGATAATGTTGTTGTGTATTGTTGTAGAAGAGATGTATCTTTGGATGGATGGGTTGATAGGACTTGCAGATGATAGACTGCATTTTGTTCCTTCAATCTTTGGATGGATGGGTTGATATATAGATGCCTGTTTTTGCCGCCGGTCTCAAGCCCGGGTAAAGGAGGAGAGTTGCATTAAGTAGGTTTACAGTTAACATAAAACTTTGTCACAATCCAAATATAAATTCTGAGATAATAATATTTCGCGATAAGACTAGGGCGTTCCACGCTTTAAGCAATGCATTGTAGCGCCGACTGGTTAAATAGAATGGAACGGAGAAACATAATTCATATAACTAGCCCCAACGTGGTTGGGATAAGGATGATGATGATGAATCTTTTTCTTTTTCAAAAACTTTACTGTATTTGAATTTTTCAAAGCACTTTCTTTTTGTTTCAAGAGAAGGGAGGCAAAAGACTGCTACATTACTTAACTGTTGCAGCTTTTATGTGTTAGAGGTTTAAATCAGTGTTGTAACATCATGGTTTTGTGTGTGCAAGAAAGTAGAGTTTATCGATGCTCATGGGCCATGTAATTTAATTCCACTTGATTGACAGCATCTAAACTGTGGAGACAGAAATCACAAAAGGAATCCATATTTTCCATAGCAATGGATAAATCGGTACGACTTTATGTGATCTGTTGTCTCAGTCACTGATCACACACTATGGACCTCACATATTTGAGGATGCTGGCTTGTTTGGATCTTCATCAACTGAGTGCAGGTAAGTTACTTTATGTGTAAATCAGGGCTCACGCATTTGGTTGACCCAACTTACTTGTGTCTCCTGTTTTTTCCTTTGCCATACTGATTGCAGGTAAATAGAGGCACAATTAATTAGGTTTACAGGAAAAATGATTCCAGCACAATTGAGTTCTCAGGATCCAAACAAGGCTGGAATCCAGAATAGGAAATGCTCGCAAGTTACAAACTTACAATCCATTAAGCAAAATAAGGTGAGTACCTCAAATAAGAAGGGAGGATCTGCGTTGATCTTTTCACAAAGATCTGAACCAAGTCATGCTGATTTACTCGAGTTGATAAGGGAAGTTGGCAATGGTATTGTGTAGAGGTTGGCAATGACCACTGTTCAGTTTAGAGGTACCTCATTTGGTTCCCATTCTTGAGGGAGAGATCTTAGTCGACTGACACGTTCGGTTTGAGCAGAAAGGTGGCGTGACTTGAATTTTTCCAGCCCATGAGGCAGAGTCAGCTGTGGGCAGTCTCTAATGTGAAGAGTGTGGAGTGACTCAAGTTGTCCCAACCAATCTGGTAGAGACCTAAGTTCTTCACAGCTCCTAATGTAGAGAGCGCAGAGTGACTTTAGCACTCCCAAGCCATCAGTCAACGAACTCAGTTGAGGGCAGTAGATGATGTGGAGAGTTTGTAGCAATTTGAGTTCACTCAAACTATCAGGCAGAGACCTCAGTTGACCACATTGGTTAATGTGGAGAGCCCGGAGTGACACAATTTTTCCAAGCCCAGCAGGTAGAGTAGTCAATTGATGGCAGTCCCAGATACAAAGCGTGTGGAGCGACTGAAGCCGTTCCCATACATATTGGTGAACAGATGACAGATTTGGTGTATCTATAATTTTTAATACCTTTAGGTTTGGAAGGGGCGGTAGCACTCCAACCTTGCCCTCGAGAACAAGCTCTTTCAGACCTGGTTTGGGATCGCATGATGAAGGTGTCCAGATTAGTTCATCGCAGTATCCAATTGTGAGTTTCCTGAGTGTGTTTTGGAGGTGATCTGGCTTTGACTTCAACTTGGGGCAATGCTCAATTGATAATTCAAGGAGACATGGCATGATATTCTCTCCATTATTCACTTTCAAGTCCCAATACTCCCAGTTAGACAGAGAGTAGAAAAGAAGTTTTTCAAGCTTTGGAAATGCAATTCCCTTAATACCATTTCTATAGAACTCATGACCCACGTGTTCCATCCTCTGATTAACAATAATTTCTAGGTATTTAAGAGATGGTAGTTTCCCAAGTGGTGGCAATGACTTCAACTTGGGACAATGCTCAATTGTTAATTCAAAGAGACAAGGCATAACATTACCTCCATCTTCTAGTCGCAACTCCCACTCCTCCAACTTAGAGATAGAAGAGATGGTAAGTTTTTCCAACTTCAGAAAAGCTTCTTCTGCATTCCCTGTAAATTCACAGCCAATCCGCTCCATTTCATCATTTCCCTCTATGTTCAGGGATTTTAAAGAAGGAAGCAACCCTAGAGCTGGCAGTTGTTTTAACTTTCTGCATTGGAACAGGTCGACTTCAACCAATCTGGGGAAGAATAATGATCCCTCTGTCCAACATGGAAAGACGAAACCCACGTAATTTGAAATTCTAAGGTGTTTTATTTTTGTGTGGGGTAGTTTGAGGCCTTTAAAAACGCCTTCCATCCTCTGTCTCTCCTCTTCTTCTATCATACTCCACTCATCCCTCGTCTTTTCCTCATAATGTAAAATCATTGTTTGCAAGTGTTGTTTCTTCTTCAGCTCTGCCTTTGTCACCTCATCCTCGCTTGCAACTCTCTCTAAGTTTTTTATTTCTAAACTTCCGCGAAGGAGGTTAAGGTTTCCCAATTCTCCAATGTTGCATCCATTCTCATCTTGCACAACAAATTTACTGAGTGTTCGAAGTGAGCTTAATCTCCCTATTCCTTGTGGTGTATGCTTAAGTTCCTGAGTCCCTTCTATCTCAAGATGTCTTAAGCTAATCAGTTTGCTTGTTCCTCTGGGTAAGTTACAAAGGCTTGTGCATTGATTCAGTTTCAGGGACTGTAAATTACAGAGACTATCCATTGATTCAGGCAACTCCACTATATCTGTTCTAGACAAATTGAGGTATCTCAAATGCTTCAATTTCCCTATTGAACATGGCACTTGTGTGACATGAGAGCCACTAAGATCCAATGCCCTAAGAAATTTCACATGATCAAAAAGTTTTGAAGGAATTTTTTGAATTCTTGACCGTCCAAGCAACAGGAGTGTGCGTGAACTTCTCAGATTGTGGAATGGGCCATGTATGAAGTGCAATGATGAGTGGCGGTATCTGATGGGGTTGGGTTCTACCTTTCTTGTATCTGCAGTGCGACATTCGCTCTCAGCAATATATCGTGCAAGATCGTGAACAAGGTAATGCAGCTTACATTGAATTATATTTCCCTTGTCATCACTTTCTGTATCTTGAAAAAATGAGTGCTCCAGTAGATCATCAAAGTAGTCTTCACCAACTTCCTCCATCTCACTTCCATTCTCTGTACTGATGAAACCTTGAGCCATCCACAACTGGACTAATGTGTCCTTCTGTATCCAATAATCCTTGGGGAATATCGAGCAGTAAGCAAAACATTGCTTCAGATGAATCGGCAAGTGGTAATAGCTCAGCAACAAAGCTGGGATGATGCCCTTTTCACCTTCTTCCAGTGTGGCCCATATCTCACTTTTTAGGATGCATTCCCAGTCTTCTGCTGTTCTTTTCCTTTGCATAACACTACCTATAGTCTTAGCAGAAAGAGGGACTCCTTTACACTTCTCCACAATTTGCCTCCCCATATCTTCCAACTCCGTATACTCATCTCTTTCCCTCCCAGCAAAAGCTCTGGACCTGAATAGCAACCAACAGTCATCGTCGGATAGACCTTTAACATTGTGGATGTAGTTTGCGTCCACGGCTTTTGCAACCTTCTCACTGCGAGTGGTCACCAAAATTTTACTTCCATGCTTACCACATTTTAAGGGCAGTCTCAATCGCTCCCAGTCTGTTGGATCACCATTCCACACATCATCCAAGACTAGTAAAAATAGCTCATTCTGCAGCCTTCCAACAAGTTGGGTCTGCAAGGTGTTCAGCTGTGAGAGGTCGCAAGCAGATCCTGTGACATCTTCCATTATCATCTTTGTAACACCAGTGACGCTGAAATCCTCAGTCAGGCACACCCATATCCTCTTTGTGAAATGGTTCTTCACCTTTTCATCATTATAGACCAGTTGAGCTAGAGTCGTCTTCCCTATTCCACCAGTACCCACTAGAGAGATCACATCAATTCCTTTCCCATCGCGGCACAGCAACTTGCTTATAACAATATCTTGATCTTCACTTCTGCCCCGTATCTCTGACTTATCCACTAAAGAAGTAGTTTTTCGGTGGTCATTTGTCTCAACCCGCCTGACTTCACTGAATTGGTATTTGTTCTTTTCATCCCCAATCTCATCAAGTCTCTCTCTAATAGCTTTTATCCTGTTTGCAATCCTGTGTCGTGATTTGAATTTTTTGAAGAACAGAATAGGTAAGAATGAGCAAGCTTTTACCTTGTCATCACTTGCATTGCTTTCTGATATGAGATGGAGTATTCTCCACTCATCTAATACATCGTCCACATCGTAAGCAACATCTTTCAGCTTCTTCAGCCAGTCTCTAACTGATTTGTTTTCTATCTGTTGAGTCTCTGCATCGGCGATGAGAGCTTGGATGGCTGTGAAACAACTGGAAAGCTTTTTCAATTCACTGGCCACAGCTACCAAGGGTCGAACCTCTCCTTCCAGAATGGTGTTGAGGTTCCTCAACACAACGGTGATGAGTGCATCTGCCATGGTCTCTCTCTCAAGGATTGCTCAATTGAAGGGAAGGGAATGGGGCGGCTATTGAAGAAGAAAATCTGGGTTAATGGTTTTATGAAGTCAACAGTCTTCTTGCTTTTGAATGGGTCTTTAGATGATTGTTCAATTGAAGGAGAGGGAATGGGGTGGATGATGATGAAGAAAAACTGAATGAATGGATTCTGAAGTCAACAATCTCCTTGCCTTTGGATGGGTCTTTTGATGGAAATAATTTCACTTATCGCTAGCCTAAAATCGGATGATTGGTATTGAAAATTGACATGAAAATGAGTCTATTTTATTGGTGGATCAGATGGGCCCATAAACATGGGACAGGGTGAAAGAGACTCTCTCTCTCTCTCTCTCCCCTTCTTCTTCTTCTTTCTCTATTTTTGGTTTTTGTTTTTTGTTTTCTTAGTCCTAACCATTTTATTTATCTTTTAGGCCTTTGCTTGGAAATGGGGCACATCTTTGTTTTGTTCAGCAGACCACATCTACTGTGAATTATAATCAAAAGACTAAAATGCCTCTTTGTGACCATTTGTTTGTCATCCCTTGTAATAGTATTCTATAATTTATCATTTTATTTTTCAATGGAAGCAAAAGTCAGGAAGGAAACGAGATGGAAACATCTATTATTGTTGACTTTGACTTTGCGCACATAGATGCACGCGGACAATTAGCGGCCGACATGGATATGTTAATGTTTTATTACTGGTTCATTCTGTTGTTACATGACACTGTACTAAAAAGAGGAAATTTCCTTATCACCACTTTAGACCCCTCCAGAATGTGTAGATTACATATTTGGCCTTTCAAGGAGGCATTGAGTTAGGTCGGGCTCCCTGGGATGTAGCCTAGGTCTTACAAATGAGACCAATGTTTCTATGTACCGGACGTGGAGTCATTCAGTATGCCTAGACATTTGTTTCTGCCTATCTGATGCTTGTGGGCATTTTCATAGGTAAGATTGAGATTATGGGCAGCTGATGCCAGCAATGCAACATGTAGAGTCTTTTGAAGCTCATACGTGAGCTGGACAATCTTCAATGTGTGGAGGATGATGTTGATGTGATGCTAATTTGATTTTGAAGATTTTGGGTGGGCCTAGAATGGATCAATTTAATGGATCAATGTAATCAACTTAACAATATGTATGCAAACAATCAACCACACAACTGAAAATAAATCCATCAAACACAAAAGTACACACTACAAGAAAACATAATTTTAATGTGGAAAATCCCAATCGGTTAAAAGATCACAAATCCCAACGAGGATCAACCACCCAGAAAGTTTGAACGGTTATAAGATATACTCATAACCTTATCACACGTAAGGACTAAGTTCTTTTCGCAGCAACTCCTTCGCCATACACCATTCTCTGCTTGATCAATACGCACCTTGACCATACAAGATGGCTTCACAAACTTTTGTAAGAGACACAGAAGCAATCTTTCTTTAGAACAAAGTTTCAGCCCTTCAATTCTTAATAAAAGCTCTAGAAACAATAATCTCCAATATATGATTTTTACTTGGAATATGAGAATCTACGTTCCATACCTAAGGTTAAGAGGAAATCTCTTTTTATAGCCCCAATTTCGTGTCTCATAATAATATTCAATCCGATAAAGGATTTGGCACAAAATCCAGTAAAGGATTTCGTGCCCCAATTCCCAATTTGTGCCCTCCTTGTCTTCACAAGAACCGTGAGAGAGCAGAAAGAAAGTTGAAAAGGAAATGAAGAGAGTGAGGGTTTTGTGGAAATATTTTGAGGAGTTACAACTGTTTTAATAACATGGGGGAAAGAGATAGGTAAAGTTACAATTGCAAAAGAGCTATATTAATGATTCTTAAATAAGAGCTATATTAATGATGACATTACAAATGATTTTCGCATGGTCACACTAAATTAAGTAGGTCAAAATAAATTGAAGCGAATTGGGGCTAATTTCAATTTGAATCCAATTCACTTCATATATATAATAATAGAACCCTAAATATAATTGTGCTAAGCATGGTTTGCAGGTGCCAATGATTGGGCAGATCCTTCCACACCAATTTGATGGTGTCACTAGTGAAAGAATGGTGGCACACTATGAATGAGGAAACCCTCAAAGATTTTGTTTTGTTTTAGGGGGGGGGGGGGATGTGTTGGAAATGCATAATTTTTTTTGCTTTTCTCTTTCTGACAAATGTCGTCACATGGTTTTATACTAATATGTGCAAACCACCAACCAAAAGGTTATAGAATTGAGGAATTCTAAGATCCTTGACCGAAGGTGTTGACAAAGTAAGCTTGAGACTAAAGGGTCCCATCATTTGGTAGCTCCAGAATAGTGAAGGCCATTGATATTGATATAGATATAGTGGAGCCACTGGATGATCGAGCCATTTATCAAAACCTGACACAAAAACTCTCAAATGAATGCACATTCTGAAGCCATCAATCCTTACATGCGACAATCAGGTCCTCCCAATATTTAATGATCTGATGGTTTAATGAACGAGCCTGACCAAAGATGGGCCGTCAAAAAGTATATGCGATCGTAAATCTATAGTTACTCTTAGCAATCAGAATTATAATAATAAAAAAAAACTCTTAAGGCATGTTTCAATGAAATAAACCAAAAATGTAACATTGTTCTAGAAAGCATGAACATTCACCCAAGCAATAACATTCACATAACAGATTAATGACATCTATCCTAAAGTTATGGCTACTGAAGAGTAATATCTTAACCCTTAATTCTACTAGCAGGAATTTCAGCAAACACCTAAAAGGTAGCATGTGTTTAATCAGTTGAACTTCAAACAAGAACATGTACCACTCCAAATTAATGAAAACCAATTAAGCCTTAATATGACTACATATCAGAAATCTCCGTCAAATTTGATGGCCATAGGATCAAATCTCAACGCCCATCCAATCAGAAAAATTCCAAATGGACCTCATCCAATCCAAAAAACTTGGATTAGCTTCAGTCAAATACGACTTTGACGACTTTTGTGGCGACATTAAAGAAATATAGGATTTTTTTTTCTTGGATATACAAAATCTCAAATGATTGTTAAGTATTTGAATTATTTTTTTATTAATAATCAAAGGTAGGGGCCACTTTGTGAGGGTAAGACTCTCCACAAGATATAAATAGGCCACATGATCAAGTCAGATTAAACGTGTTATAGCACCATTTCTTCACTCCAACCATGCACGATCAGATTAAATATGTTAGAAAATTAACTACGACATTCACACATAATCAACTCAAGTGGGCATATCATTGGCATTGTTTGGGTTATAGGTGTGTGATACGACTGACTGAATTTAAAAAAAAAAAAAACAAAAAAGGGTCTAACATGCTATCATTTATCGGATTCAGATCCATCCATTAGTCAATTGGGTTTGCATTTCCAAGTTTTAGGCAGGTGGCCCCCGCAATGGATATGACATTTTATTTTTTATTTTTATTTTTATTTATTTTTTTTGCTGTAAAACTATCAAATGTAATAAATTTTTTATATCTTATGGCAGGCCCAAAATTGTTTAAAACACCATATCTCATTTACTAGAGGCATTGATTTTAAGTGGTTCTAATTCGAAGTATGTGGGTCATAGGTAGGGCTGTCAATTGGAACCTTCTACAGGTAGCCGGCTTGACCCTTAAAAGACTTCAAAATAGGGCCCTTCCTTTGGCCTTCCTTTTTTTTTCTTTTCTTCTCTCTCTGTCTCTGTCTCTGTCTCTGTCGGACAATTTTGAACTAAATTTTAGAAAGCACTCCAATTTTAGCATTGGGCTTGGACAATACTGGGCTCAGGATGGCTCTCTTTATTTATTTATTTATGTATATGTAGGTTTTTTTTATCGGTAACAGAAAGTTTCATTAAAAGAAGAAGAGAACACAAAGGGACAGAAAGAAAATAAAGAAAGAAAGAAAAAAAGAAAACAAAAACTCTAAAGAGAAAGTGTACAAGAGCAGTGTAGTAGTTTATTTAGCCCCTATGAACAATCCATCCTTTCATACTTATTATCTCATGAATTGGTAGCAGTGACCCATATTTGACAGCAATCCCAGTTATACTTAGCACTGGGTTGAATGTTTATGGAAGTTACAACTTAAGAAACAATCAACCTCAAGGCTCTTGAATGAAAGGTTGTGATTAGAGGTGACACATCTTGACCTGGATTACTAGCCCAACCTGTATCTGACCCGCATTTGACCTCCACAACTCGATCCATAATGACCACTACAACCCACATCCATTTATACTTATTGTGAGGATAGGTAGACCTGGATGTCTATACCCATTTAAATGATTTGGCGACTCAGCATTTTAATACTCAGAATACATTATTTTATATTGAATGAGCAAAACTTGTATTGGGCCTCTCTCTCTCTCTCTCTCTCTCTCTACAACTTAACTCAAATACCGCCATCATTGTTTGAAACAGGTTGAACCTACCCAAAGCTTATACAGGTTGAGTCAAATCAATTACGTGGAATGCAGGTTATGCAGGACAAGTCACGCTGAACTGCATCGTTTATGGATTGGGTACTGTGACCTACTTTAAAAAACCGGGGCGCATATAGATTGAAAAAGGGCAGACCCTAGATCACACCAACCCGGTTTAATCCGATCCCAATTGATTGAGACGATCTTTTTTGGCAGTCTCGTGATCGGCATGTTTCAAATGGGTCGCACAGGACATAACCCTATACATTAATAAAAATTTCTTAAATGTATGATGCCGATAAATTGTTATATGTACTTTGACACCCAAGTAACACCACAAGTTAGTAGGGACCCAATTTAACCCTAATTATACATAAATGGAATCTCATACTCAAATTCTAACTACTACGTGCATTATATGATAAGATTTTTATTATAGATAATGAGGCAATTTTTTAATGATAAACAACACATCAACTTTATTAGAATACCCAGAATTCAATACACACCCCAATGTACTGCCACCTCCCATAGTTTTACCCTAGATGTAAGGGTTTGCACGTGCCCCTCGGGATTAGTTCTCAGCTGCTCGAAATCTCATGCTCCTCGGAGTCGCGGCTAAAGGTTCTTAGGCTGTGCTAGGCAAGTGATGAGGCACCATCAAGATCATAGGAATTTTTAAGGAAATTTTCCAACCACTTATCCTCAACTGTTAAATGTTTGGTCACAGCAGGGCCCCACAAAACCAACCTTCAACTCACTGTAACTTTGCAAGTTAGTGCAGTATTCTTCTCATTTTTTACAGCATAAACCTCCCTCCCCAATGTAGTTCCCCATCTGAGGAAATCTTTACAATCACTGTTAAAAAACAAGAGGGCTCAATATGCTGTGATGGAAAATATAGAAATGTAATGAACCAGAGAGAATCAAATAGTTTCGAGCCAGCCATTAATTTCAGCAGAGCTTCTGTTACAAAGAAATCCAACCAGAGAGCCCTCGCTCTAGTAATAACAACGCATTTGTGGTATGTTAAATACCTTGAAATATTATATTAAATGTACTGTCTCAGTTGTCTCTCCGATTCAGCCAAAAGGAATGTACAGTATAAACTTAGGTCCAGGCAAACATCTCAAACCTCCATTGAGTGTGCCTTGTCGCTTGAGTTTGGCCCAGGTCCTTCCCACAGCTCCAAGAGTTCCTTTTTGGTCCATGAGATGAAGATCACAGGCCCCAAAGTTGATGGCACCTGCATTAGCAAGATACTCAAATTATGAAGGCTCATGCACATGATAACAACAGCAGATAATTTATCAAGTTCACCAAAAATAGTAGTTTTCTATTTTCATTTCTTTTTTATTGCTTAAATTTATTTTCTCACAATATAGAATGTATATAGAAGAGCGGCTTGGCTCAACAGTGAAGGCTTACTATAGTGTCCTGGAGAACGCAAGTTCAAGTCACGGAAACAGCCTTTTCAAAATAAAGGTAAGGCTGCATACATCGTGCCCTCCCCAGACCCCTGCTATGCGGAAGCCTTGTGCACTGGGCTATCCTTTTTTAATGTTTAATGTATATAGGAAACGATTTCTTTTATTTTCGGTAGTTTCTAAGATCAGTACAACTTGGAAATAAAGGCTCTGATCTCTCAGTTCCTGACGTCCAGAGACTGGGAATCAATGAAAGCATAGGAATCCAAGAATCTGGACATGCAGTGTCTTTCAGGGATCACAGGATAAAAGGAGAGGGATTACGTGGAATGTCTCTTTCTTGGCAGCCATTTGGTTCATTTGGAAAAAGAGGAATTTGAGGTGTTTTGAAGATAAATTTATTGATGTGAGCAATTTAATGGAGAAAGTGAAATATTTAGTAGCTCTTTGGGTTTACTCCAATCTGTTATTCGAAGGCATCCAGTGAATTTCATTATTCATAATTGGAAGGAAGTAGTTCCGTCATCCTCACCAAACACAAGTAACTACTAGATGGTTCCCTCCCCCTCCCGGCGCTCTCAAGCTTAATTTTGATGGCAGTGCTTCAGGTAGCCCCAGTTTCGCAGGCTTTGGAGGTGTCATTTGCAATAAGGAACCGTAATTCGTACTCTGCTCCAGCTGGGTTTAGCTCAAGTAATAAAGCTGAATTGTTGACTCTTCGAATCAGCCTTTTGTGAAGCGTCAAATCTTAATCCTCAACGGCTATTTGTTGAAGGGGATTCTTACTGCATCATTCAATAAGAGAGTCGGTGTTCAACTCCTGTTTAGCACCTTACGGATATCATTGAAGAGGTGGTCCAGCTTTTATGGGAGCTAAATATCTCCTTCCTCCCACCACATTATGTGCTCGGCCAATGAGGAAGCGGATAAGCTTGCCAAAGTGTGTGTTCCTAAAACTGGCTTGACTGTTTTTGGTTAATGTGCTTTTTTATTTAGCTCTTTTTCTGGGGTGGGGTGGGGTGGTGGGGTGTGTATTTGAAGAATTTTGCATCCACCACCATTATTTCCAAGTGTGCCAGCTATGTCATCATTTTTTCTTCTATTTCTTTTTGACGAAGAATAGTTCGTCATTTTTATCAATCGCCTAAAAAAAAGATAAAGAATAAATTGATCACAGAATTTAAGAAACATTGATTTCCAAGGGTGTTCTCATAAAACTTCTGAACTAGGCTTAAAATTGTGAGAATTTTCTTCTTTGGGATGTCTGTTGCGTAGAACCTGATTCCTGACAGAAGGTAACCAAGTGTTTCGAAATTACACTGTAATCCATAGTATTTACAGGTTTGGTAATTCAGCACTCAGACCACTTAAAAGCAATAATCAAACAACAATACATCAATCAGATGATTATATCAATCAGATGATTAACAAATCTATAATAAAAAACAAGATTATATCCCAGTACACATGGATAAATATGAAATTTGGCATCTCAATCAATTAAGGAAAAATACCAGATATAGAAGAGCAGGTTGGGGAGAGTGGGTCAAGATCCCAGCAGCAAGAGCAGTAACCAGTCCAATGGCATATCCAGCAAGTGCATACCACACATATTTGTGCCCCTTGGAGAATGATGCATCCATAGGACTCACAGAATCCCTGCTCTTTCGGTGATCAAAACAGAGAACCAACGCTAGAAGCATGCCAGGAATAGCCTGAACAATTCAAAATAGACAAAGCAATTGAACTGGCAATCCATCTATGAGTGGCTACCAAGAAGGTTTTTAAACATGCTGTATATTATACATGTCAGATGCAATGCCAGCGTGAGGATAAAAGAGCACCAAAAGTTGAATGTCGCAAAATTTTTGATAACTTGCTGCGAGCTACTATTATGAAAACGAAGTCTAAACCTTACTTCGTCCCCGCCTCTTTTTCTTTCTATTCCTTTCTTTGTTTTTCTTTTTGACAGGTGAGTCCAAACCTTGTTTATCAGTTAACAAAAAGAAATTGAAGAGTATCACTATCACCCTTTTGAGATTCAGCATTCTAAATGTTGTTTATCTCATTCAAAATTCATTAAAATACAATTTATAAGCATCAAATTATCAGGCGAATGGTGAGCCTAATCTTCAGAGAAGTGGTTTTCTTTTTTTTTTTTTTTACTTCCTTCTTAATATCAAAGAAGATGAAACATGTGAATAGGAACAACAAAGGAGATAGATATCCACAAACTGCAAGAGTTGAGCAAACTGGAAAAACTAGAGAACCTACACCTTGTTTATGTTGAGAATCATTGACAAAACAGCAACTCTAAGAATGTCACCCTTTAAGAAGATATTCCTTTTTGCAGACTGCCTCATGAGCTATGATACCCAAATACAAATATGGATACAGATACCAGCACGGAAAATGGGAATTTGACAATGCAACTTCAAAATTTTAGAATACGGATAAGGTGTCACTTAAAATATGATATGGACATGTGATATGATACTGATACTAATACAAATATCACGTTTTAATAGTATGCGATACATCATATGTAACTAACTATAGAAGTAGGTCCCTGGAAATCTCAGTCTAAAGTGGGGTGACATAGTCAAACTTATAATCCTAAAAAATTACAGTTATAAAAATTAAAATGGAGGGAGGGAAGTTTCAACTTTTGAAGGAGAGGGAAATATAATTTAAATTGAGAAAAGAAAGACATTGAATGACATGACAAGAAAGGCCACTTTCTCATCCAGTAAAAAAATATAAATAAAATGGCAAAACTTTAAATATGGGAGTGAAAGTGGGAAAACAACAATCGAATATATAGTGTTTGTACTTTGCAACATTAAAATAAAATAAAGGGGGCTGAATGTAAAAATGAAAGTACTCTTTTTAAGTTATAACCAAAGATTTCAGACTAAATTCATTGTTTAACTCAATTTTCGATGAATTCCTCCAATTTTGCCTTTTTCTTTTCGTAAAGTACAAGAAAGCTGAATCCTAAAATTGTGCGCAGCATCCCCGTCATATCTTGCCAGTACCGGTACCCGTACCCGTGTTGGACCATATTGGTATGGATACCTCAGGTCAAATGAGGTATCCGGGTATCATAGTTCATGAGATATATTTATGGAATTGAAGGTGCTTTGTTTGACTAGAAAGGGGGTCATTCTTCGACTTATCTTGGGCCTTCTAGGTTTCAAGGAGTCTAATGAAGCAGAGGTGCTACTATCGAGCAAGGCATACAAATCTTCAGAGAATCTTTCTCAAGAATTCTTGTTATATAAAGTGACACCTGGGATATTTATCTTGGGTCACCTCTATCATGGGTTGGCCAATGAAGCTATATATTAAGTTCAATGAAATTAGAGATTTATGCTCTGGCCTCCGTGTTTCATGTTAGGCGGGAAGCTAATTTTTGTGGTGGAAATGTTGGCAAAACAAGCCATACATAGAGCTGTTTTGTATTTTTTGGCTTTGCAGAACAAAAAAATACAGAAAGAAAAAGAAAGCTTCTAATAGCCATTGACTATAAATAATAAAAATATACGTAGAAAGTGTTTTTCTTGGGATAATCCTAAAATGCCCTCCTAAGCTAGATACACTATGCAACCTATTTTTCTTAAGGCTCAACGAGCCAATAACTCTGTTCCTTTGAGAGGTCAAACCTAAGTATCCTATGGAATGCTTTCATGTCGCTTGCCAGCTAAGCTAGCAGCCTGGAACGAGAGGTCCCCCAACCCCCACCCAAACCACAGACCACCACCAGAGAGAGAAAGGGGGGCAAACAATATGAATAGTTGTTTCATTTGTTTCAAGTGCAAATAGTAGCAAAGGGTCACCTGTCATTAAACTGCTGTGTAAGCCTGCGTCGAGGGACAATCTTTTACCTTTAAGTTTGCTAAGAACAAAAGGCTCTCAGACCTGTTTGGAGGGAGGGGCAAAATTTTACGGAAAATGGTTTCCTAGGCAATGTATGGAAAATAGTTACAAATTTCACCAATGCAGTTGATCTAGAAAATATCAAATAATAGGGGGAATCATAACAATATTTATATTTAATAATTTTAAAATAAAGAGATCCTCATTAGCAACAAAGCCTTCTCTCAACATGTTGGGAATTGCGATCTTCTACCCCAAACAAAGAACTAATTTGGGGTCAGCTATATGAATTCTGTTTCTCCATTCCAAACTATTTCAAGCCAAGTTCTTAGACAGGTTGCACTTCTTAAACTAAAAGGATTTTTTTAAAAAAATAAAAAAATTTAACAGACAAAACAAAAGGAGGAATAGACAACCACAAAGTGCACAATAGTAATTGAAGAACAAGAGAACTTAAAAATACCACAAGTGGTATGAAAAACAACAACTTCCCTTTCCAGCATTTGATTCATGTGTGAGCAAATACTAAGTGTAGCTCACCTGTTCTTTTTGGATGAAGCTCCTGCATTTTCATCTTGCAGGAAAACTCAAGGCACTTTAATTGAATAATGCATGACACCAAAGGAATTCAAAGGGACATCTCCCTTCTCAATTCCCATATTGACTGTAGGCAGCCGTCAGTGACAGACATCCATAACAAGATTTTCCCTTTTTCTTTTTTGGTTAAAGATCTATAACAACATATGGTAAAGGTAAAATGGAAACCACTGCCAATGGTACTCAAGAAAATACATTAGATTGAAGGACATTAGAAACCAAATTTACGAGATTTGTTGGTGTAAGAGATGAAAAGGAAGAAATCGCCTTGCTTTCTTTGTACTGTTAGAACCCTTTGAGGTAAGGGAAAATGGAACCCAACTCGCCTTGGAAGTTGGCATGCAGCAATGATAGAAGGGAATCATATGAGGTAACAGCATATCTTTTGTGCATTTCCCAAGAGACAATAATAAGATTAGAGAATTCGCTGGCTGATTGGCGATTTTCAAACCTAATTGCTTCAAAATGTATATCATCGTAATTTGGAAATCAACTTGATGATAATGTACATTCTTTACATTCTTTCACTTTTGAATATAATCTGTACAGTAGAGTGTGAGCACGCGCATAAACAAAGAGAGTTTTTCTAACACCACATGCCGCACCCCCCCCCCCCCCCCCCCCCCCCCAACCACAACACCCTCCTCCAAAAAAAAAAAAACCCCCCCAAAAAAAAAGCCATGAAAATGGGCAAAAACCCAAAGTTGACATTCATCCAACTGCTACAGAAACTACCAATTGTTACAGGTTGTGCCCAACCTGTAGCACTTGAACTCAACACTTTCTAATTCCAATCCAGTACAACTGCAACCCTCAGCTACAATTCAACTTCAATTTACTGTATAGATTTTAGTCCTCACATTCATTACTAACCCCTTCAAACATGTCTTCTTTTTCTTTTTGTTTTCCATTTTTTTAAATGGACCCTTCGAACAAGTCTTGCAGAATATAATATAACAACTAGAGATTGTCATAAATGGTATAATCAAAAGAATAAACACTTTGCAATTTAGTGATCAGTTCACTTGTATAGTTTTGTGTGAACAATAACAGTTAAAGCACCATCATCATCAGTGTAGCAGTGTAGCCTTATCCCATCTAATTGAATAGTAACTTTCACTAATTACTGTCAGTTTTTTAGTTCACTTTTCTGCTCAACCCTAATTCATGTTTGGAGTAACTTCACAATTGATTGTGTCTTATCTCACTACTTCATTTAAGGTCTTCACAAGTCTGCCTCTATTCTAGTTTGCTGAATGTAACTCTTCAATATATCATATAGAGGTCATTTTGGATCTTCTATGTACATGCCCATGACGATACCATTAAAAACAACATTCCTTGAATATATACTCCTTTGAGGAGAATAGCTATGGTTCATCTCTAATTTATCTTTTCTCAGAACTCCCAACATTACTCTCAGCATGCGCATCTTTGCAACCTGTACTTCCATTGCTTCTCATCTCATAGCTGCCTGACACATAGCTCCATAAGCACGTGGCAGGTCTAGCAACCATCTTACCTGCCCAACTCAGATTTTATTAATTATATCCAAAAAGTACTGCAGGTCGTTGTTTGTCAGTATATAATATAAGGTCTTTTGGAAGTAGGCAGGCCATGAACTTCATAGAATGGTTTATCACAATTGATAGTCATACGATGTATCAATACCATCTCCATGAAACAATAAATAAACAAACTATATAAAAAAAGCACCAGGTAAACGCAACTGTAGTCTAGCATCACAAATGTGCAAAATATTTCATAAGCCAAGACAAAGGTCCCAAGCAACTGCATGCTACGAGAGGTTAGCATCGACTACAAGTTCCATAGTTTGAATCAAATGAATACATTGTAGAATAGGAAAATAATGAATATAATTCAATAAATGAGAAGAAAAAACAAGAAGATACCATGTCACCAAGTCCGAGCATCATGAACTCAACAGCATTACTTCCAGGAACCATCCCACCCATCAAATTCCTTGGGAAAACCAGCTTCACTGGAAGCTCCAGCTTCTTTGTAATCAGCTGCAGACCTGGAAGGCTCAAACTATTCGCCACAGTGTGAACTGGATTAGACGCCTGCTGTGTCGCTACTGAGACCATAACATTTGCCCCAAAGAATCTCTCCGAGAAGAAAACCCAGAAAATATCATACACAAACAAGCAAACTAGAAGCAGTGAACATATCTTGATGTTCGGCAGCCGCACATGGCTGACGAATGCAATGCAAATCGAAATACCTAACAGATTGTTCAGCACCCAATGTCCTGAAACCAGCCAAGCACACACAATTCCTGCACTAACAAGCAGCAGTATGCCTTGCATTCGCGTACACGATTTCGAACAACATCGCGAGACAAAGGGGTCCACCAACCCAAACTGTGATTTCAAATACGTGGCATAGGGCGTTAGACAGAAGAAAAGCGAGGAAGCCGACGCAATCGCCGTAAAAGCAGTGACAAGATGGGAAACAGAGGCGAACAGATAGAACATCAAGAGAAGGCTGCACGAGCTCGCAAGCGGGATCATGAGTGCCTGCGACCTGTCTAAGGTAATGGAAGCCTCCGAGAAATCTCGGTTACGCTCCATCTCCTTTCCATAATTTAACGCCCGCAATGCAGATGCAAAGGTGACCGCAACAGCGGTCAGGATGAGAGTCACAGAAGCCGGTTCGAGCAAATAAGCCAGCTTCCACAAGGGCTCCATGAACAAGGTATTGATACAAACTCAAGTTTTCAGCCTCTCAGCATAAAATTCACCATGAACATAACGCCACGCAATTTAGGCATTAAACGCAAAAGAAGCCAAAGAAATAAGATACAGTGCACTTGCTACAAAATCTTTGTGGCATCTCCTCTAATCAATTTGCAACCGGAGCTATCTGAACTTCCTGAACAATAAAAATGAGAAATCAAGAACAAAAGAAGCCATTCTTAACAAACATGCTTCCTCATTTTGAGGTTCCAGATTGAGATCATACAAAAACCCTAAATTATAACTACAATCACACAAGAACCCCAATCGGATTATACCTAAACGGAAGATCCATGGGTATTCATCTCTTCTAATCTATGAATCTCAAGATCTAGGGTTCCCGATCGAAAGAATCTCAGAAAAGCTGAGAAAGTTGGAGGAATCGAGAGATTGTGATATCAAGAACAAGAGCAAGGAAAGAAACGGGGGGATTCAGATGATTACGGACCTGAGGATCTGTAGAAGAAGAAGAAGAAGAGATGTGTCGCTTTCTCAGGCATTGATCGATGTAGGAAGAAATTAGAAATGAGAGAAGATTAGGATTGAACAAGGACGAAGAAAATGAAAGCTAGGGTTTTCGAGAGTACACTTTTTTGGACTCGCCGCTGAGAGAGGGCGAGCTTTTTGCTCACCGAATGGCCCAGATGGGACTGTTCGGTAGTCCGTGGATTTTATAGAGTCTGCATCCTTCCAGTGGTCCCAGTGTCCAACTCTACAGTAGTGGGCCCAATAAGTAAAAATTTGATCACCATCATCATCATCATCATCTTCTTCTTATTAGATATCTCTAAAAAAATTTTACCTAAATACGAGTTGATTTGATTGTAAATTTAATTCTTCGATGATGATGGTAAAAAAGAAGAATAAGTGATTAGTTGACACCGTCTTATACATCTACCCGGTATCCATGTTTCATTGTTCACTAAATTTAGTCAACGGCTTGTACTGTACTACCCATCTAGAGATCCATGATCCATCCATGGGCAGAGGCATGAGATGATGAGATAAGAAATTTATACAATATGTGACAGTCCTGATTATTAAAGTATGAGAGTGTTTGAGTACTTGTTACATCCAAATGCCCAATAAAGTACACTAGCAACAAAAGGCCCTCGGCTTAGAAAAAGTAAAGTTTTAATTAAGTTTAGTGTTTTCTTTGAGATATTATTAGTAAAAGATTAAGTAAAATGAAATAATTAAATATATTATTTAGAAAAAAAGGTCTAGGATAATTTATCTATAAAACTTAGATTGAAGTACAAATCATATATAACTTTGAAGTTGGTATATGAGAAATATAGAAAAAGAGAATGCTGATGGTCTCTGTTGAAAATTTTATGTAAATAAAGTATAAAAATAATATTTCTAAAAATTTCTTTGTTTGTGTGGATTTGTGAGTTTGAATGTACTATACAACCCAATAATAATAATAATAATAATAATAATAATAATAATAATGTTGGGTTATGTCTTGTATTCCGGTTTAGCCGGATCGGTCGTCTGGGTTAGCCAGAACCGAGACTCAGGGTTAGGGGTATTTTAGTCATTATGTATGGGTTTTCTTGGTGGCCAAGAAAGCGGGATCCATATATATTGATGTATTGTAACCCTAGATCCTGAGGGGATTGAGATGGATCATAGTAGATAAGTTCTCTCCTCCCGTGGACGTAGGCAAGATTGCCGAACCACGTAAAACTGCTGTGTCATGTGTGTGATTGCTTGATGGTGTGCTTGCGTAGTATTCATCGTGGTAGATCCATTGATCGCGGGTTGTTTCCGTTACGCCGCTTTCCCCAACAAGTGGTATCAGAGCGAGGGGGAGATCGCTTGGATTTTGCGATTGACGGATTGTGTCTGGGATGTGCGTGGAAGAAGAGGATCGATATGTGGCGATGGTGCTTGAAGATGTAGGAGGCCTGAGGTTGGTTTCTGATGCAGAGGAATGGAAACGTACTGATTTTTTGGTTTGAAGTGGGCCACATAAATTCGTCTGTGTGGAAAAGAAGACCGGCGCAGAAGAACATCGCTGCGGAGGAAGAAAACAAAAAAAAAAAAAAAAAAAACGCTGCACTTACCGGTCGCCGGTCGCCAGCCGCCGGACGTCGCTGCCGCCGCCGCTGTCGCCGTCGCCGCGCCATCGCCGGTCCCGCGCTGCAGTCGCCGGACCAGGGAAGCCGAGCCGCAGCAGCCCCGACCGCGGCCTCTCTGCGCTGCCTGCAACTGGGTTGCAGACCCAGGCGCAGAGAAGGGGACGACCCTGTCAGCTGGGTGTTGGGTCGGGTCGGGTCAGTTCCAACTGACCCGCGTTAACGTATAAGCCCAGCGCCCTTTCTCGGGTTGGGTTCAGTTTCGGGTTGGGTCCGAACCAACCCGCGGTTCAAGCCCAGTTACGTCAGCAGGCCGGTTCGGGTCGGATCAGGTCGACCTGGTCCGTGTACTAGAAGCCCAGCAGTCAGAGCCGGTTCGGTTCCGGGTCAGGTCACGTCGGACCCGAACCCGGTTCGCCAGAGAAGCCCAGCAGAGCAAGCAGTTCAATTCCGTCTGGGTCAGGTGAACCCGACCCGGATCCGTTTCAGAAGCCCAGTTTGCCAGCAAGCCATGACGTCAGCAGTGACGTCAGCACGGTCAACAGGCAGGTTTGACCAGATTCAACGGCTGAAATTGTTTCTGCGATATCTTGGTCGTCCGATGTCCGATCGGAGATCCGTTTGCGCCTACGGACTCGTTGTGAGGAGATCTACGCATATATGGAAGAAGATGGGCTGGTCAACGGTCAACATGGATGTTTGACCAAATGGAGTATAGAGAATTAATTCTGCGATATCGAAGCCATCCGGAGTCGGATTTCAGATCCGTTTCTTCCAGCGCGCTCATGGTGATGAGATCTACGAGGCTAGTAAAAGATATTGGCAGTTTGATGGGCAGAAAATTGGGGACTGAAGAAATTGACTGATTCACGATGATAGCAATGGATTCAAGCATCACGGGCCAAATTGAAATGTTTGATGGAGAAACGACTTCAGGGATTGGCAGGATAGAGTGTTAGACTCCATGACATAGCAATGATTGAAAAGTGTTACTTGATGTCGTCAATGGTAGATTGCTCCAAGTACTTTGATGGAAAGCTTAGATCCGCATCGAAGGGATCGGGAAGGAGCGACATGCCAAAGTGGAAGGAAAAAGCAAAATCGAAAGGAGGTAGTGTGCAAGAAAGCTTGGATTCGGTTGAAAGGAATCAGTTTTAGTCACTACAGGTTGATAGGGGATGCTTTTTTCAGGTGGAGCAGTGAAGGAGACATCAAATAACAGGGGAGGAAATCTGTGGTTCAGGTGGAGTTAGATGCGACGAATCATTGGAAGATGGATTGATGGATCTTCAATGATATCATCTAGAGGAAATCCAGGAAGCCCTGAACGGAGATGATTTTCTCGGGGAAGAAAAGGTAGTTTTGTTCAGGTCGGAGTAAGCCGGTTTAAGCATCGGGCCATACCTAACCCGCATGTACTGTGCCCAACCCACCAGAACAGACTAGAACAGGACAGTTGCAGGTTTAACGGAAAGAACACCGGGATGGAGACAGAAGGAAGGATTCACAAGGTACCAGTGAGATCCGGATTCGGGGAGGTCTTCAGTTTTGTCTTGACAGACGGAAGTTAGGTTCATTGTGTTGCAAGGATGCATGCATGTGGCAACAAATGGAGAGCACTTCGGAGGTTCAAGACGGTGGTGTTGAGGTCAAAGGAGGCAACTGTGGCCACGCTAGGTCGTAGCGTGTGCGGAGACGTACCCTTCAGCAAGGTGCGTGAAAACATTACCGGGTATTTCAAGGTGGCTCTGAGGATTTGCGGAATCCAAGCCAAGGTGGAGATTGTTGGGTTATGTCTTGTATTCCGGTTTAGCCGGATCGGTCGTCTGGGTTAGCCAGAACCGAGACTCAGGGTTAGGGGTATTTTAGTCATTATGTATGGGTTTTCTTGGTGGCCAAGAAAGCGGGATCTATATATATTGATGTATTGTAACCCTAGATCCTGAGGGGATCGAGATGGATCATAGTAGATGAGTTCTCTCCTCCCGTGGACGTAGGCAAGATTGCCGAACCACGTAAAACTGCTGTGTCATGTGTGTGATTGCTTGATGGTGTGCTTGCGTAGTATTCATCGTGGTAGATCCGTTGATCGCGGGTTGTTTCCGTTACGCCGCTTTCCCCAACAAATAATACCCCCAAAACCTACTTAGAGAAAAAAGCAAACGGATTTATAGTGATAATTGTTGCTAGTCTAGCATTGATTCTAAAATATTTTAATTTTTGATAAATTAGAAAACAACAACCCACCCCAAGCTAAAATAAAAAATAGCATTTACAATCGTAATTTGAAGCTTCAAATTGCATCATTGTAACCCTCAAATATCTAAATAATAATAATAACCATAAAATAGACTTTTTTTTAGTTCTAAAACACCTCTTTTATGTGTAGATATAGAAAAAACAAGAGAAGAAACATGAGCATAGAGGGCGAAAAGCAGAGCCATGCATGGAAAGCTAGATAGTGTCATGTGATTGCCCTAATATTGACCAAACAAATCTCCACTGTTAGAATCTGGGTTTCCTCCGCAAGCCGCAATTTGATCATTGAAATTCAGATTAAGTGTTGTTTTCCGATGGCACACGATCAAACTGTCTCCATGATTCTTGTTCAGCACACCACATGTCCACGAGTAATCTTGATCTCTTCAACTGTGATTTCTGTTTTCATAATTAAATATCTAGATCACCAATAGACCATGACTAATCATGGACCCATCTTATCAACAGCTCTTTGGGTGAACCGCAGCCCATGATCCACAAAGGGTGAATTGTGATCCACTGATCCTAGTGACATTAGTAGAATGCTAACTAGGAGAGCAATAAGCATAATTATCTCATGTTGATATAAGCTTTTTATGATTCCATATGGGTGAATCTCAAGTTTGAAGTCAATTTGATTCTTAGTAGAGTGCAACTATTTTGACTGATCTCTAGCCTTTTAAGAGAGTAGATATCTTATATGGTTCCCAATAGAGTTCAGATCTTGCATTTTGAAGATCTAAGCATCCATCAGATAAAGCCATATATCTATTTTCACGGGCCAGATGCGCCGAACACTTTTTATGGTTTTTTTTATGGTAGGAAAGACAACTTTCATTAGCAAAACAGCAAAGACCACAACAACACCTAGTACACAGCTGTTTGGGATTGACCCTGGCGTCAACACTACACAGAACTTGTTGGGCTGGCTTCTTTTCTTGGCCCAAATATAAATGGACCGTGCTTGCACCCCCATCTGTCTGACGGAGCTTGGCCCATTGGCACCACTGAATGCAGTCTATTAAGGGCCATAGACATGTGTGAAATTTATGTTATTTGGCAATAGACCACTCACTGCAATTTCAATATTTATTAAAAAAATTGAATATCTTCAATTAACCTTACATGATCAAATGTCCACTTTGGCAGTTTGTAGGATCTTAACACCCACAGGCTTGTTTTTTGGATGGTGCTCTTGTAACTCGAACTTTTAACTTGGAGCTTTGATACCATTTGTAAAATCTTATGCACCCATTGAGCTACCATTTCTACCAAAATCAATGGGTGATGGTAAAGGCACAGCACAATGTTTTAAGGCATTCCACATTGCACCCATAGATCTATTTTTAGAGCAGTTGCAGGGAGCTGCAATGTAGCATGCCTTTACTTAGCACAGTCACTTTTGATTTTCCATATAGAGTGGATATCCAGTATGCAAAATGCTCCTAGAGCTTCCTTAGCAGCAGCAACTAAATCCAGATAGCACTTTAGCAGTAGCTGAAAGGAGAATTTCGCAGACCAAATTACACATTTTCCCAGTTATCTTCAAGTTTTGGGGAATTAGAATTCCATAGCAGCTTCTGAGCTTTGTTTCTTTTTTTTTGTCTGCTGTAGCTTTTGTATGGGTCTCCCCTGTCTTTACAGGGCTCTGACACCCTTCAGCCATGTATTCTTTTGCTTACTTATACAAACTTTTACGTACCTTTAAGCCGAAGAGAAAAAAATCGGTTTAACTAAAATTGATTCATTTACTTTTTCTAATTACAAAAATGGCTAAAAACAAGCGCACAAGCTTAAAATATGTCTGTACAAAAAACAAAGATCTTGTCCCAAAATATTTTCACTGAAGAGCCAAAAACACTGAGGACATTTTTCTCCACTATTTCCTCCTCTTCCACATTCAAACAGGGTATAAACAGGCATAGGACAAACCCAATGAGGGGAGCCATTTGAATTATACGTTTGGGATTAGGCATCCCATAAACCCATAGCTTGGGCCATTTTCATATTAGGATCTCTGAGGATGGATCTTCAAAACTTATGGTGGAAGAATAGGAATCCATTAACTGTGTATATGAATTTTGTTTTGTTTAGTAAATCTAACCCCTTACGTCCATAGTCCTCAATGTGAAAGGTTTTAGGAGGCATTATTTTTTTTTAATCAAACGTAAGTGATGATTGGATGAGTGGGCCATCTCGCACATTCATCACATTATTCTCATTCGATGCCCGTTGCACTATATCATTTGCCATTATAATTAATTTATTAATTAAAAATATTAGAAAATTTTCTCTTTCACTCAAATCTGTAAGAAACTGCTAAAAAACCCAATTTGTCTCCAACAAAAGCTCTTGCACTCTCTACTGTCAACCACATAACCAACATAATCCCGTCGTCAATAGCCACTATTTTTATTCAAAGCTATAGCACACTCTGAAACATTTTTCTTGTAACCTCCCTTATAAATTCCCGAGGCAACCCAATATGAATCCATGCTCAACAAAAGAGCCTAGGGACTCTAGACTCCCTCCCAATTACAGGTGTTGATTAAAAATAGGGATTCAAAATTCAATTTCACTGGTCATTTAAGACAATGAAATAAAAAGCCAATAAATCGTACCCTGGAACTAATGTTTTCATCAGTTTGGTTGATGAAAGATCGTCCCAAATCCGGATTTTTAGATTGTAGTTTAAAATATATGCAATGAAAGAATACAGTAAAAGAATAAAAGAACTAGCAGATAAATCATTTACACACTATAAGGAGAAGACATGTATATTTTTTACGTACAAAACCTTACAAGGGAAAAATTAAAAGTCCTCTTCGGACCAACAGAAATCAAGCACTAATAATCAGCAATTACAAACTATGCTCATAGACCTTTTTCTAATTGCAACTCAACCTAAGGACTGTAGTTCTTCTTACATAATCCCTGTTGTCACTACTCCTCATCATTTAGTGCTCTTTGCGCTTGATTCAACTAATCTTTAATAAGACAATCTTCTAGAAGAAAGTAAAAGTAATATTCTCTAGATCTCAAAGCTTCAACACAAATCTCTCTAATGGCTATTCTAGAGAAGAAGGGTATCTCTAATGTATATTTTCAACTTAGAATAGGAAGATGGACGCATCAACATTAAGAGAAACACCTTTTAAATAACCCATAATTCGTGCCTTAGGATTAGAATAGAAACTGGCAAATAAGAAATAATTCTGTATAGGAATGGGTTTCTGCTCGTTAGGCGCGCAAGCCAGTTGCCAGTTGAATGAGTGCTCGAGCGTACTAGTTTTTGCCTGGAAACTATGCCTTGGGGACTCGAGGGTAGGTGTACGGGCTCTCACGTGCGCATGTAAATTTTGCATTTTTCTATAAATTTTTCGATGCCATAACTTTATCGTTTTAATTTTAATTGACATAATCTTGAAACTTACGAGTATCTACTCGGAAAGAGCTTTCCAACGATAGGTAGTTTGCCCCAAACTTACACTTTATTTGTAAGATATGACATTTTTAATCTATATTGTCCTTAGAGAATCACTTTAATATTCTTCAATTTGCATTCTTTTTTTTTTATTTCTTTACTTTAGTGCATCCAGAGACTGATCATACCACAATTTATTCTAAAAGAAATAAAAAATTACAGCTCAATGGACCCAAAGTTTTGTCCAACTTATGAATTAGCCAACATACAAAAATCCTAATAGATTATTAAACTAATGACTAGAATTTAGATCAATTTCTTTGTAGATGCCCCATCCGTAGTCGTGGTTCCATTAGATTGTGCCAATGAACCCCACTGACGTGCCATGAATATGGCTTCTTATAGTTTGATTGACATTGTGAAAGTAAAGATATTAATTCCATCATATATAAGTTCAATTTAGTCCAAGGGTTCTTTGTTTTTTGCGAGTCATGAACAAACAATAACTTGAAAAAAATATATGATCTCAACTAAAGGATAATTGTTGCAGTGAGGGACTCGGAGTGACCCAAAAATTGCTTAAAGTCACCAACATAGTCATCAAGCGATTGTACTTCTGGTGGCTTGCCACTGCCCAATTCAAACTCTAACCATTTCCTTCTTATGTGCTTTGGAATTTAGTAGACACAATTTCGTTTCCCACCAGCTTCAGCAGCAGAACTGAGATTGAACTGTACTCACTCAAGAACAATATCTGGTCGCCCAAGTCTTCAATCTTCTCCCACTCCATTGTAGACAAGTTTGCATGATAAATCTCAAAAGAGTATTTTTCTGGTTTCGTGTCATATTTTCCACCAAGAACTCTCAATAGCAATATCTCTTCACAGGATTCAACCAAATAAATTGAATCCCTCCAATGAAATAGTTGCGGAATGGCAATCATTTCGAGTATCTCGTCCACAGGATGATCATGTAGAAGGTCAGCAACCCCCAGAATATATTTCCAATCTAATCCATATAGTTTACCTTTACAAGAGATGAAACTGCAATAAACAGGTGTCTTGGAGTGATGTTTGCCAAATTCCAAGTCCCTGGGTCGATAATAGAAGAAAAATGTGAAGCCCGAATGTGATGCTGTGGAGTTGATTAGAATCCCATCTGGGTCAGTTGGGGTGGAGAGGAAGAGGCAATTGTTAGTGTCGCTGGCATAATGTTCATTTGGTAACTTAAATATATTTCTTATTGAATGTGTTTATAAGAAATTTGCGATGTACTGTCTTTAACCATCCTTCACAAGAGGATAATACATTGGCATGTATGGGGAGCTCAGGAATTGTCATCTTATTATATGTTACTTTTTTCAGATAGATTGAAGAAGAGCCTTGCTTCTGTGGGATGCTTATCTGCTTGGAAAAGCATAAGCCAAGGGAGTTGAGAGGCTGGAGAGTAGAACCGACGTCTTTCTGCATTGCACAATGAGCGGCATATAGCGCCAAATCTCAAGTACTCTTGAACAGGCAAGCGCTTCAAGACTAGTTCAGTAAGAGGTAAGGGAAGATCAGACCAATGACTATTTGATCCTTGATCCACATCTTCTTTGGCTGGCTGCTAGTTCATCATGCTTCTTGGTGACTTTGTGTAAATCTTATTTTCTTTTTCTTGTTGTTCTTTCTATAGGAAGGACATTGGGAAAAAACATAATAATAACTTCAATAATATTATCAGCTATCTCATATTAATTCAAGTTGAAGATTTTTGGAGGCCTGGATTTCTAGATTGCAGTTAAAGACCATGCAGTGGAAGAAATAAAACAAACTTGCAAGAAAAAGCAATCAACCACACAAAAGAAGGCACACAAAACTTTTTCACATTGAAAACACAAACAGAAAAAACTATGAGCCTTTTTGACTAACAAAACTAAGGACTAATTTCGAGTAATTACAAGATATACTCATAACCATTTTCAGTTGCTCTATCAACCTAAGGACTGTAGGTTTTTTTTGCACAAATCCTTGTCACAGCAATCTGTCGCCGTGCACTACTCTTCGCACTTAATCTAATCACCTTGAATCGCAAAATAAGTAATCTTCTACGAAGAAGTAGAAATCATATAAACTTTAAAACTCAAAACTTCAGTACAATTTCTTAAATGAAAGCTTTAGAGAAAAAAAAGAAATCTTCAATGTGAAATCTCAACTCAAATTATGGAGATGAATGTATTAGTGTTGAGAGAAAATTCTGTTTTTATAATTTATAATTCATGCCTTACGATTAGAGTCCATATAAGAGCCAAACAGACAACTCTGACACAAAAAGAAAATAATTCCGTGTAGATCAATGGGTTTTTTCGTCGAGCACTCTAACGGACAAGTGGGTGTTCAAGCAGAGCTCAATTCTACTTGCAAACGAAATCTTGCACTGAGCGCTCAAGCGGATGGCTTTTTTGTAAATATTTTAAAATTTTTCTAAGGTCATAACTTTGTCGTTTTATCTTCGATTGATGCAATCTTAGAGCGGACGGATATGTACTCAAAAAGATCTTTCCAATAATACATGGATTGCCTCTATCTAATAGTTGGTTTGAGAAATATAACCATTTTTCTCCAAATACCTTTATTCAAGCAATCCGGTAAAGCGCGCTACATTTTAATCGAAAAAATAAAAAGTATAACTCACTTGACCCAAAGTGTTGTATAACCTATGAATTGGCTAACATTCATAGTCCTTACACAATTACATACAATGGAAGGTCATACTATCTATTTTCTAGCTTCAGATTGACAAAATGCATGTACACATGCTTAAAAAGTGAAGTTATTTTGATCTTATGTTTCCTTCCATTACATTGGTTGTGTTTTAGCGTAAATTGGACATAAGAAATCAAAGAGGGCTAATCCATTAAGGCTACTCTAGCTTTTGGTTATTGGCAGTGAGTGCTAACAATTTTCCATATGTTTTACTTTTGGAAACTCCAATAATGTTTACCATTAATTATGGTTTTATTTCTTTTAGTGAAGACATGTCAATGGACATCGGCTAAATAAAGATCCCAACCCAAATATATGAGCATGGAGTGGGTCCAGTTAATATTCGGGTCTGTCCGAGTCCGGGTCTAAGATCATGGTTGAAGTCCATTTACTAAACGGGACTGGGTCTCTCCCAGTTATATGCCTGATCTGTACCGAAGTGTGTAATAGTAAGATTTAATATATTTCCACATATAAATATATTGGGAAATATTCATGTGCATATGTCCCTCACCATCTTTTTCGTGAGAATTCTAGGAAAGACCCACTGTATGGTCGATCCAAATGGATGACACACACGACCCCCTTGAATTGAATACATTTTCCAATTTTTAGTTAAATCCAAATTTATTGGACTGTTGGATTGATTATGCACCAATTCAGTGGAATGAATTTGTGGGTCACGAATGAAGGTGTTAGGGACATGTGATTGGAGCCAAACTTGGTATGTAAGGTGGTCCCGCATCGATCTTTTCATCCCCCCAGTCTCATCGCTTGGTGGGATCCACCATGGGTCCCACATAGGAGTATGCATGGTCCCTTTATGAGGGACACGTGCACATGAATATCCCCCAAACATATTATCATTAGGATTTGATCTAGTTTGACACACCATATACGGACAAGGAGCCATGACAAACATGCCCGATGGATAGCGTTGTTAAAAGGCAGGGCTAGGCCGAGGGAATGGTTGTCCAAGCCCTGTCTGCAACATAAGTGGACCAATTTGAGCACCTCCACTACTTGGGCCCTTAGTCCACAGTTTTAGTGTCCACTTTATTAAAGGCCGCTGGTAACAAATTAATTTTTATCCAGAAAAAATCTGAGTTCAATTAATTTTAACGAGAAATTTAAATTTTAGTGGGGGCTAGATCTGGCCGCCGCTATAAGTATCCCACAACAACCCATTTGATTGACCCCTACTAAAAGTTGGCTGCTAAAAGTAATTTTTATTGTACTACATGAAGGGAAGAAAATATTTTTAATTTTTCTACAATAATATTGAACATGAAGCACTGTCAACCAAGCACTAACACTTCTCCTTTATTGGGCTTGGGATTGGCAGTGCAAAACTTAAACTAGAATTGATTAACAAAAATAAACAAAGAACAATATAATTTGAGAGGGGGAGGCATTATATATTCAAAAAAATCCACATATAAAGCATGCCTCTTATCAGATTATCTAAGCCATCTGATGATCAGTAGACTACCAATATCTAACAAGAGAAGTTTGTTCGAAGTATCTATCAATCAATTTAAGATTAAGGAACCACATTATCAAAACCTTACAACCCATCACCCAACTGCTGCGGTCACAACATGCTCAAATAAACTCAAATATACAGCAATGGTATGTGCATAAGCCATTTCAGAAAAACAAAATCGCGAAACAGAGAGAGAATGCACAGAGCAAAATTAAATAAAAAAGAACAAATCCAAATATTAAAAAAATAATATTAACTATATGTTGAACAAACAATAAAAAAAAAAGCTTGTGAATGAATACTATAAGTAAACCAAAAGAAGAGGTCTACACATGCATAAAATAATTATCCACCCACAGATATAGCAAGTTTATGTCATACTGTTTACAGAAGAATTCCATAGGTTCAAAAAAAAAAAAAACAAAAAAAAAAATCATGTCAACAACACAAATATAGTGAAAAAAATGGGAAAACACGCAACACAAATAGGCCATTGCAATAAATAAATAAATTAGTGACAATACACATGGAAGAAAGAAACTAGAAGTATAAAGAAGAAATACCTCCAATGCATTGAGAGAGAGAGAGAGAGAGAGAGAGAGAGAGAGAGAGAGAGAGAGAGAGAGAGATGGCTAAGAAACTGTTTAGCGTTAAATCCACTTGTTAAACAAAAACTCCTTTTATAGCTTTTCAGGTCGAAACCACCATGTATCGAAGATGTACTGAGTAAAAGATGCTGGTTGCCCCAATATTGACTAAACAAATCTCTGAAGAAGAACAAACTCAGCAGAGAAGAAGAGTGAGAGGGATGGAGAAGGAGAAGATTTCATTTCTGTTACTTAGCTTACATTACGAGACTGTCATTCATATAAATACACAAATGTAAAATGGTTCCAGAAGCCTCTGTTCTATCAATATTCATTGATCTTCTATAACTAGCACTCCTGTGGATTACATGAGCTGTCGTTCTAACCAATCTCTGGGTTTGGCCCACCTGTGATGTGACCATTGGTAGTTGTCTTAAATTCCTGTATCTTATCATCCCCGCTCAAGCTAAAGGGTGATTCTGTAACTTTTAGCTTGGAACAAAGAAATTTGAATCTTTTAGGATGGAGACCCCTTGTGAATACATTAGCCACTTGATCTTGAGAGCAAACATACTTGACTAGAGAACTTTCTCTCTCACAAAATGATAATCTACCTCAACATGTTTTGTGCGGGCATGAAAGACGGGATTAGAGGCTAAAGCAATGGCAGATATATTATCACACCACAGTTCAGGACAATAAGGTAGATTTATATATGAAGATCCTTGAGAATCATGCGCAGCCAAGAAATCTCTGCAGCTATATGTGCTAGCGAACGATACTCTGCTTCAGTAGTGGAGCATGCTACGAGAGGCTGTTTCTTTGCACGCCAGGAGATCGGGGCTGAACCAAGAAAGACACAGTAGCTGGAAGTGGAACGCCAATATGAGGGATCCCCAGCCCAGTCAACATCAGAATAAGTTGTAAGAGTAAGGGGACTTCTTTGTAGGTGAATACCAAAGAACATCGACCATTTTAAGTAGCGAAGAATCCTCTTCAAAACTGTGAAGTGAGCTGGAGAGGGGTTGTGCATATGTTGGCAGGCTTGGTTTACAGCAAATGAAATATCTGGACTTGTCAAGGTAAGGTATTGCGGAGCACCCGCTATGCTTTGATATAAATGAGGATCAACAAGCTCCTTGGATGTTTCTAGTGGAAGAGATCCTCTGTATGAGGAAGGAGAACCACAAGGTTTGCAATCCAGCATAGAGGTTCTGATTAGCAAATCTTTAGCGTACTCAGTCTAAGATAGGAACAACCCATTTGCATTCCAACTAACTTCAATGCCTTAGAAGTGATGTAAAGTACCTAGGTTTTTCATTTCAAACACCAGACCCAACTGAGAGATGAGCTTACTTATGTATTAGGAAGAACTACCACTGATAATCAAATCATCCACATATATCAAAAAACAAAGTAATGGAGTCCTTAGTAAATCTGACAAACAAGGACGAGTCTGCATAACTTCCATTGAAGCCCAGTCCAAACAAATAACTAGAAAATCTTTGAAACCAAGCGCGGGGGCCCTGTTTCAACCCATACAAGGACCAATAAATCCAATGGGTTGAGTCGTGTATATTTCTTCTTGTAAGTGCCCAGGAAGGCATTGGTGACGTCCAATTGTTGAAGAGGCCATTTGAAATGCACTGCCGAAGTAAGCACAATTCTGATGGTGGCTTGTTTAACAACGGGGCTAAATGTTTCACTATAATCAAGCCGTTGTTGTTGATGGAAGCCTTTAGCAACTAATCTTACCTCGTGTCAAGGAATGGATCCATCTTGATTAAGATTTAATTTGTACACCCACTTACAACCAACTACATGTTTGTCCGAAGAAGATGGGACAAGGGACCATGTCCCCTGTCCCCTGTCTTTGTGAGGCAGAAAACTCCTCAGCCATGGCATTTCTCCATTCAGTTGACCTAGAGGCTTCACTGTAAGATGTTGGTTCAATGGCGTTGTAGTAGACAGTAGGTGGAAGTGATACAGGGTGTTTGGTAGATAAAAACATCTTTCTTTTTTTAAATCCCTGACTTGGACTGAGTGGTCATGTTGTGAGTATTGTTGGGTTTGGCTCAAAAGGTCCTTATTGGGCCTGAGTGGAGAGCCCAGTTGATTAGGATTAGCATCATATATATACTCTCTTTAGATGCTTTTTGTTCTAAGGGCAATCCCAAGGAAAGAGAACACAGCAAGGAAAAGGGAACACAGACTGAGAGCATTGTAAAGGGGTGAGAGAGAAATTTCTAAATAGTAAAATTTTTGTGCCCGTGGATGTAGGCAATCTTGCCGAACAATGTAAATCCTCGTGTCCTCTTCTTTATGTGTGATTGCTTGTTGTTTTTCTTCGGTGTGGTGTGTGATTGGATAAATTCAAATCTAACAAGTGGTATCATAGATAGATCTGTAGAAATCGAAAGAGGGCACTCCAGATCTGGGTTATTTTTGCCCAATCTCAGAGTGGGTTGTTTTTGCGGAAACCAGATCTGTTGCTTTTCACCGTGCACAGTCGCCAGCCACCGGTGCCTCCCCATCCACCGTTCGCCCCTGTCCGAAAGCACCAGGCCGTCGCATGCTATGTCCGTCAGCCACCCCGCGCCACTGCTCCCTCACCGCCATCCATTGTCGCTCGCCGCGGTCGACGTTGCAGTCACCGTCGCCGCTGCCAGTTGTCGCTGGGCATCGAACCCCATCGCCGCTGCCGTTGCCGAGGACGAGGAAGAAGGGCCCGATTTTTTTTCTCTATTACAGAACGCAGACAGAGCCGCAGGGTTAAAGACGACTGGGATTTACATCCCAAGTCTGGTTCCGAGTTTCGGGTTGGGTCAGACCCAACCCATGGAGAGAAAGCCCAGTTAGGCGTCAAGTGCGGGTCGGTCCAGGTTTCAGGTTGGGTCAGAGCCAACCCGTGGTGCAGCCCAATCTAGCAGCACGAGTACAGTTCGGGTCGGGTCGAACCGACCCAGTTTCAACAGCCCAATCCAGCGCATCAGGTCACAGGTCAGGTCAGGCGAACTTGACCCATAACAGAACCCAGCCCAGTCACCGCAGGATCCAGGTCAGGCTAGGGTCAGGTGAACCTGACCCGGTTTCGCAACCCAGTCTGACAGAACAGGCAGTTTATGGTTCGGGTCGACCAGACCCAAACCCGTCTGCAGAAGCCCAGTCCGACAGCAGTGCTGACATCATCGTCAGCTATTGACCAGTTTGACCAGATTTAACAGTCAAAATTCAAACACAATTTTCGGAGTCATCCCGACTCGGAATTGAGCTTCGTTTTTTCCAATGGACTCCTGGCGACGAGATCTACGATGTGAACTGAGTACATTAACAGTTTGACAAGCAGATATTTAGGTGAGTTGTTTTTTGGGATCATCTTTAGATTTATCATGGCCACAACAGGAACTTCCACTGCAGGAGGCATCAAATTTGAAATTGAAAAATTTGATGGAAGAATAAACTTTGGTTTATGGCAGCAGAAGATGAAAAATATCTTGATTCAACAAGATATTAAGGGGGCATTGTTAGGCAAAGAAAAGAAGCCTGAAAAGATAAAAAATGAAGATTGGGCAGACATAGATGAAAAGACAGTCAGCTCTATTCAATTCTACCTCTCTGATGAAGTTATGTATAATGCCATGGAAGAGGAGACTGCAAAGGGTCTATGGGAGAAGCTGGAGAGTCTTTACATGGGTAAGAATCTTACAAACAAGCTGCATCTCAAGAAACAATTGTATGGGTTGAAAATGGAAAAAGGTTGTGATATGCTGGAGCACATAAATATTTTCAACAGAATGATTAAGGACTTGTTGAGGCTCGATGTGAAATTCGGTGATGAAGACAAGTCTTTGCTGTTGTTGAACCCTCTTCCTGACTCATATGATCATTTCGTGACTACCCTGCTGTATGAAAAGGACACACTCAATTTCGAGGATGTTAGGCAAGACATCATTTCCAATGATGCAAGAAAAAAGGCCACAAAAATTAGTTCACATACAAAGGAACTTCTAGTAAAAGGAGGTTCTAGTGAACGTGGAAGATCTAGCAGATAGGGGCAAAGCAAAGAAGAATAACTCCAAATTAAAATCACGAAGCAAGAAAAATTCAGAGTGCTTCTTTTACAAAAAGAAGAGACACTGGAGGAAAGATTGCAGGGAATACAAGGTGTCTAAAGATGGGAAGAACAAAGTTGGAAATAAAGCTGCAAACAGTGACTCCGCCAGTGTTGCTTTAGAAACTGAAGTGGAACTTCTATCGGTCTCGCAAGGTAACCATTTATTTGATGTTTGGATTTTAGATTCCGGTTGTTCTTATCACATGTGCTCTAATCGTGATTAGTTTGAGACCTATGAGGAGTGTAATGGTGGTAATGTTCTAATGGGTAATGATATACCCTGTAAGACAATTGGAATTGGCACCATTAAGATCAAAATGGTAGATGGAGTTGTGAGAACTTTGGGAAATGTCAAACATGTGGCAGCACTAAAAAAAAAAATCTTATCTCTTTAGGCTTGCTTGAATCCAAAGGGTGCACATTCATGGCAAAAGATGGTTTGCTGAAAGTGTCCAAAGGTGTTCTGGTATTAATGAAAGGTACCAGAGTGGGGAACAATCTGTACAAACTTATGGGAAACACAGTTATAGGTGGAGTGACAATCTCCACAGATGATAAAACTAGTGATGATGAGTCTCAACTATGGCATATGCGTCTAGGGCATATGAGTGAGCGAGGCTTGTTAGAACTACACAAAAGATAGTTGTTAAAAGGTGTGAAAACATATAAGCCGAACTTTTGTAAATACTGTGTTTTTGGCAAGCAGAAAAGGGTGTCATTCAAAACTGCAGGCAACAGTTGTAGAAGTAGTGATATTCTAGATTATATTCACTCTGATGTGTGGAGACCAGCCCCGATTATATCAAAAGGTGGAGCATATTACTTTGTGACATTCATTAATGGTTTTTCAAGAAAGGCTTGGGTCTACTTTATGAAAGAGAAATCTAAAGTCTTCATTAAGTTCAAAGAGTGGAAGGCAGAAGTAGAAAATCAAATAGGCAGAAAAATCAAGTATTTGAGATCAGATAATGGGGGTGAATACAGAAATGACAAGTTTCTACAGTTTTGCAAGGATGAAGGCATCATAAGGCACTTCACTGTTCCAAAAAATCCTCAGCAAAACGGAGTTGCAGAAAGAATAAACAGGACACTTTTAGAAAGAGCAAGGAGTACGAGACTTCATGCATGGTTGCCTGAAAGTTTTTGGGCAGAAGCAGTTAACCACGCATGTTATGTGGTTAATCGGTCACCATCAAAACCTCTTCACTGTAAAGTTACAGAAGAATTGTGGACAGATAAAGAGGTGGACTATTCTTCATTGAAGGTATTCGGTTGTCCAGCTTATGTACACATTCCTAGTGATGAGAGATCCAAGTTAGACTCCAAGTCACTCAAATGCATATTCCTCGGCTTTGAGAAAGGTGTAAAAGGGTATAAACTATGGGATCCAGAAAACAGGAAAAAGATCTGCAGCCGAGATGTTGTGTTTGATGAAACTTCTATGCTGAATAGAGAACATGACAATGAAGTCAAAGGCATAGTGTTGAAAAGGTGGTCACCGCAGTAATTCCTCTTGCAGATAATATAACCAAAGAACAAGGTCAAAGTTCATCAGAGGTTGGTACATCTAGAGGTGAGGAACAATGTGAGGTTCAGTAGGAACCCTCATGTGTAGTATAAAGAAGGGCAAAGAAAACCATCAAGCCACCTCAACGATATGGATGGGATGAGGATGAAGTACACTTTGCTCTTATTACCAGCAGTGGTGATCCGACCTCATTTCAAGAAGCTATGGAAAGCAGTGAAAGACAAGGTTGGATGGGTGCTATGATGGATGAGATTGAATCTCTCCAAAAAAACTCAGTCTGGGAGTTAGTTCCTAAACCCAAAGACAAAACAACAGTAGGCTGCAAATGGGTGTTTATGAGAAAATAAGCTTCACAAGAAAATGCAGAACCAAGGTTCAATGCACGTTTAGTAGCAAAGGGATACTCACAAAAGGAAGGGGTTGATTATGATGAGATTTTTTCCCTAGTTGTGAAACACACCTCTATCTAGGTGTTGTTGGTATTGGTAGTACAGTTCGACATGGAGCTCGAACAATTAGATATAAAGACAGCATTCCTTCACGGTGACTTGGAGGAAACAATTTACATGGAGCAACTTAAAGGATTTAAGGAAGTTGAAAAAGAACACCATGTGTTTAAATTGAAGAAATCATTGTACGGGCTAAAACAATCTCCAAGACAATGGTACAAGCGTTTCAACTCCTACATGTTGCAGATCAGTTACCATCGATGTAAGTATGATTGTTGTGTTTATTACAGAATTCTAGATGATAATTCTGTTATTATTTTACTACTTTATGTGGATGATATGCTCATTGTATGTAACGACATGTCAAAAGTTGATGAACTCAAATTTCAGTTGAAAAAAGAATTTGACATGAAGGACCTTGGAGCAGCCACAAAAATGTTAGGCATGGAAATTAGGAGAGATAGGAAGGCTGGAAAGCTGTGGTTATCACAGAAAAAGTACATCTCAAAGGTACTTGAAAAATTCAACATGCTAAATGCTAAGCCTATGTCTACTCTACTTGCAAGTCACTTTAGTTTAAGAGCCAAACAATGTCCCAGTGATGATAAGGAAATTAAAGAAATGTCCAGGATACCGTATGCAAATGCGGTAGGATGTTTGATGTATGCCATTGTTTGTACTAAACCAGATATAGCTCAAGCAGTGGATGTAGTGAGTAAGTATATGGCGAATTCTAGAAAAGAACATTGGAATGTCGTAAAGTGGATTCTGAGGTACTTGAAGGGCACCAAAGACTTGGGTATTCTGTTTGAAAGAAAACAGGGGTCAGAGGTTGTAATTGGATATATAGATTCTGATTTTGCAGGAGACCTAGACAAAAGAAGATCCACTACCGGATACGTCTACACTCTTGCTAGCGGACCGATAAGTTGGAGATCAGTGCTTCAGTCTACAGCTGCATTATCCACTACAGAGGCAGAATACATAGCAGCTTCAGAGGCTTCTAAGGAAGCAATATGGATGAGAGGTTTGGTAAATGACATGGGTCTTAAACAAAAATCAATCTTGCTACACTGTGACAGTTAGAGTGCAATATGCCTATCAAAGAATCAGGTATATCATGCAAGGATAAAACACATAGCTGTTATCTATCACAGAATTCGAGATTGGATTGCTACAGGTGAGATCTCTATTCAGAAGATTCACACAGATGATAATCCAGCTGACATACTTACCAAACCAGTGACTACAGAGAAGTTCAAGCATTGCTTGGACTTGCTCAACCTCTTCTCTTGTTAAAAAGTGAAAGTGCACCTCATCTCCCTTGGGGTGCAGTTATGGTGGGATGGCATTCTCACAAGGTATGTGTTATTAACAGTTCAACAATTCTTCAAAAGGTCAGACATTTTTCGCCAAGGTGGAGATTATTGGGTTTGGCTCAAAAGGTCCTTATTGGGACTGAGTGGAGGGCCCAGTTGATTAAGGTTAGCATCATATATATACTCTCTTTAGATGCTTTTTGTTCTAAGGGCAATCCCAAGGAAAGAGAGAAACACAGCAAGGGAAAGGGAACACAGACTGAGAGTATTGTAAGGGGGTAACAGAGAGATTTCTAAATAGTGAAATCTTTGTGCCCGTGGATGTAGGCAATCTTGCCGAACCACGTAAATCCTCGTGTCCTCTTCTTTATGTGTGATTGCTTGTTGTTTTTCCTCAGTGTAGTGTGTGCTTGGCTAGATCCAAATCTAACAAGTATTAGGTTTGGAGAGAGGTCTGGGTAAATTGGAGGTTGAAGGAGTATGGACAGTGGGAGTAGGTTCAAGTAAAATGGGGATAGAGGCGACTGATGAGGTACCATTAAGTTCATCAATAGACATAGTGTGAGTAGTGTTGGTAAAGTGGAAGAAGTAGGAGGGAAAGCAGTTAAAATAGGAATAATAGTGACTGATGAAGTAGCTACAGGTTCAATAGTGGGCAAAGTACTGGTGGGAAGAACAAGAAGGTCTGCACCAGGTAGTGTAGGCCTATGGGTAGCAATAGGTTGAATTAGGACAGAAGTGGCTAGATGAGACTGTGGAGGTAAGGATGGATGAGGTCCAAGTATTGAGGACTGGGGATGTAAATGAAGCCATGAAAAGAAGGGAAAAGATGGGGAATGCTGGGTTGTTTGAGATGGGATCTGAAGGTAGGGAAAGTTGTTCTCGTCAAATATGACATGTCTGGACCCTTCCTTTTTTTAAATCAAGACATTTATAGCCCTTGTAGTTGAGACTATAACCAAGAAATAGACATTGTGTAGTTCTTGGTTCAAGCTTGTTATTAGTGTATGGTCTTAACCAAGGATAGCATGCACATCCAAAAACTTTCAATGTGGAATAAAAGGGTGGAGCTCCAAATAATTTTTACTATGGAGAAACAAAGGCCAAGGAAGGTAAAGGCATTCTATTTATCAAGTACACAGCAGATGAGAAGGCATCATTCCAGTATCTTTGAGGAAAACTAGCATGAAACATAAGAGCTAACCGAGTTTCAATAATATGCCTGTGTTTTCATTCAGCACAGCCATTTTGTTAAGGAGTATATGGGCAAGAGATCTGACGGAGTATGCCATGAGTTTTTAAGAAGAGTTGAAACTTATTGCTCGTGAACTCTCCTCCTCCATTAAATCGAAATCGTTTAATCATTGTGGAAAACATGTTTTCCACTTGAGCTTTGAAAGTACAGAAAATTGAAAAGACATCAACTTTCCAAGTCAATGGATAGAACCAAGTATATTTTGAAAAATCATCAATGAAAACTATGTAGTAACGGAAGCCATTTATAGAAAGACAAGGAATAGGGACCCAAACATCACTGTGGATCAATTGTAAAGGCATTGTACTTTCAATTACAGATTTATTATATGGAAGCTTAGTACTCTTTGCAAATTTAAAGAGTCGCAGAAAGAACTATCAAATTTGCCAGTAACAGGAAGACAATGAAGAAGACGATGAAGAAAAGCTTAAGAGGGAAGACCCAATCGTTTGTGCTAGGTGTTGACAGCTGTTTTCTCACTCAGCAACACAATATACCTAATGTTAGAAGTGTTTGAAGAAGGAGGAGAGGTTGAACAGGGAAACGCATACAGCCCATTCCTACTCAGTCCCTCAAAAAGAATCCTCTCTTACTGCTGGTCCTAAATTGTGAAACCAGTTGTCATGCCCCAAATTTTTATTTTGGGTCATAGCAGTTTGTCGGGTTTGAGTTGGGTTGAAAGGGGTTATATGGGCTGAGTAAACACTCTTGGGCCTTGGGATTATATTATTTGACCCGTTTAGGCCAATAGACTCTTTTTTAAATTTCATAAAACTTACTAGAAAGCAGGGAGCCCTTCTTTGTAATTTAGAAAATTTTCCTCTCAATATAAACCCTTAGGGTTTTTCCCATTCTCCCATTTTCTTCCTTTCTTCTGCAACCAAGCCCTAGAAGTTCTCCAGAGGGAAACCAAGATTGGATCTTCCAAGCTTTGATCTTCAGATTTGCTTTTGGCTTCGAGATTCAGGCAAGTGGATAACTGTAAACAATAGTTTTAGTTACTTTTAATATCTTTTAGTTGCTTGTTGGATAATAAGCTTTTGTAGGATTTCTTTGTTTAGATGTAAACTTTTGTAGGATTTCTTCATTTTGATACCTTGATTTGGATTCACAATAGAGATCGGGTTTATTCTCTTTTACGTAAAAAAAATATAAATTAGTTTTTATATTTAAAAAAAAAACTGATTGCAGCGCAGCAACTGCCTACCAGCCAGGTGGGCCTGGCTGCTGCCGGGCCAGCAGCGCCGGCTCGGGATGCTGCTGGCCCAGCTGCGGTTGGGTCGGGTTTTGCGGGTTTGGGCAGATCTGTTAGGCTGGCCCAGTTTAAATAAAAATATTTATATATTTATATAAATAAAAACAATGAGAATTGTAGAATAGTAATTGTAATGTTTAGAGGGTTATAAATTTGCTTAATGGTCTACTAATAGAGATTTGATTCTATTAAATTAATTTTTAATTTGATGTCATTAGAAATTTAGTTAGGATTATTTATAATTGTAGATTATGTAATTTTGATTAATGTTTATTTCGATTGATTTGAAATCAACTAAGATGTATTTGGTAGTGATTAAGTCTTAAATAGAATTATTTATAATCTTAATTTGGATTTTTAATTTGAGATAGATTTCGAATTGGGATCCGAGATTTGTACCTTTTGTTTGGTATAAAATAATAAGGTGTATTTATACACAACAATGATATATAAGGAATTAATTATTCCCTTTCCCTTTTGATCATAACTTGATTTAAATTTGGATTTGTAATTTAAACATCTTTTGCCCAATTTGTAAAACACACTAAATATACATAATTGGATTAGATGAATTATGTCCTTTTAAAAAGTTAGTTGAATGTTCACATGAGAATTTGACTAAATGTAAAATGGGAATGTGAGATTCGGGATGCACCACATGACAGACACTAAAAGTAGGATATCGGCATTGTGGATTTACATTTTCATTGTGATAGAGGTTGGTTTTTATGTGTATATTTAACCAACTATGACTATTAGGTGGTTTAGTGCTTATCCTCAGAGAACTTGAATTGAAATATGTTCATAATACACTTTCAAATTTAAAAGTCTAAATACTCAACTGATATTGGTTTGAATACTGGGATTAAGGGTGTCATATCATGGTTCATTCTGCATTGATATACGTATGTATTTGTAAATATGTACATTTATATATATATATCTGACTGACTGCAGTTCGGAGGTGGACGTACGCCATTGGGTCAGCATATACTGTGGATTATAATACACAGCTGTGCCTTTTGTTATATTTGGCGGGAATACCCGTTTTTGTTATCTGTCTGTGGGATTACCCGTTTTTGTATATTTATCTACGGGAATACCCATTTTTATTATCTGTCTGCAGGATTACCCATTTTTGTATAATTATCTGCAGGAATACCCGTTTTTGTTATCTGTCTACGGGATTACCCTCTTTTATATATTTATCTACAAGAATACCCGTTTTTGTTATCTGTCTGCAGGAATACTTGTTTTTGTATATTTTATCTGCGGGAGTACCCGTTTTGGTATATTGTATCTATGGGGTTACCCATTTTTGTGCATCCAAGCCGTTGGGGTTTGCATTTGATATATTTTGGGTCATAATGAATATTAAGTTTAATTCAGTTGATTAATCCATTACTTGTAGTTTACCCTCTTGCCAGATTATGTCAATTTGACCCACCACTTTTAGTGTCTAGGTTCCGTTACCGGTGCCGAACCAGAGGGTCAACGACATAGGAAATTCCGCCAGATGGTGAAGTTGTTGAGTGGAGCACCAATTCATCATCTAAGGTGTCCTAGTGTTCGTATAGAGATCGAAACTTTAGTCTATGTAATAAGGCCAAGTTTGGGCCATTAGTTTATTAATTTAAGATTATTTATTTTAAAATTATAACTTTAATTGTTATACTTTGAAGTACTTCACCTTGATTTTATTATTAATGAGATTTGTTTTATGATTGTTATATGATATTCATCTGCGATGAATATGGATTTCAGTTCCGCGCGTGATTATAGTTGCTTGATCATAAAGCACAGCCTCACAAAGGACTTCAATTCATCCGGAATTGGGGCACGTATTGTTTATGTTAGAAAATTTTTAATTGGCCCCAATTCTCACACCCCTGGAACCAGGTTTGGGTCCGGCCCAGTTTTGGGGGTGTGACACCAGTGGAGTCAAAGATAAACACACATGAATTAACTTTGGTAAACTGATTAATAGAAAGCAAATTGGATGAAATAGCAGGGACGTGTAACATGTTGTTGAATTTAAATGAGGAGTAGAAGTGTGAAGAATAGAAGAGCCAAAGTGTGAGAGATTCAAACCTTGCCCATTTCCTACGGCAACTTGGTCATGACCACTGTAGCTGTTCTGCAGAGAAAGATTGTTAAGGTTATTTGTAATATGATTTGTTGCTCCTGTGTCTGCATGCCATCTGTGGTCTGTAGCCGGAAGAAGAGAAGTAGCCATTGCTGCAAGTTGGGAAGGTGGATGACGACCTTGATAGGAGTAATCCATCCTATGATAACAGTCCAAGGCAGAGCGACTTGATCTGACAGCATGGTCTCCTACTTGTTTTCTGAGAGCTGGATTTTGATTGAGGTGGACCTTTGGCTTTGAATTGTTCCTGCCTCCATGACCTCTGCCTCTGTAATTGTAGCTAGTGTTGTTGCTGGAAGGCCTATTGTGCTATTTACTACTGTTACTAGAAGAGTTCTTGTTGATTCCTTTAGACGACATCAAAGCTGCTGCAGAGTAGTCAATTGGTGATTGTTGTGCATTTTCTAAGTGGAGTTCTTCACTTAACAGCAGAGCATGCAATTCTCCAATTGTAATTGGTGACGAACGAGTACGAATGGGGGTTTTGAATGCAGCAAATTCTTGAGGAAGTCCATTCAAGGTGCATAGTATCATATCCTCTTCACCAACTGGACTTAACACAGCTGCAAGGCTATCGATCAAATGTTTGAGTTTCTGGAGACATTCAATGATTGAGATAACTAACACTCATGTGGATTACATGAGCTGTCGTTCTAACCAATCTCTGGCTTTGGCCCACCTGTGATGTGACCACTGGTAGTCGTCTTAACTTTTTGTATCTTATCAATCTCCACCGTAAGCATCTGGGTTACCTCCGCAGCCCAAAATCTTGATCATAGCAATCCAGATTAAGGGTTGGTTTTTCATATGTCGCACTATAAACTGTCCCCATTATTCTAGTTCACCAAAAAATTAGTCAACGAGTTAGAGAGAATCTTTGATCCTCTTCAATTGCGATTTCTGTTTTCCAAATTAAATACTTAGATCACAAGTTGATCATGATCAATCATGGACCCATCGTATTGATGCCTTTTAGGTGAACCGCAGCCCGTGATCCACAAAGCGTGAATTGTGATCCATTGATCCAGGTGACCCTTGTTCGAATGCTGATCAGAAGTGCAACTAGCATCACTCTGGGTTGGTATAATCTTTGTGATGCCTTATGGGTCAAATGATCAAGATCAATCTTTGTTGTCCATGGGTTATAGGCTTATAGCCCTGGTTCTCTTAGATTGTGGACCAAAATTTTACAATCTAATGTCAAGATTGCAGATCGTTCATGGATCAAATGTGGGGTCATCAAGTCAATGGTTTGAAATCTTTTATCTAAACCAAAATTAGGCTTGGAAATTTAAGAAGACAAAAGGTTTTATTTTGGTAAATCACCCAATAATGAGAAACCTCTCATCATATCCCTAGCTAACTAAGATAGCAAGATCATTGGTATGAGGAGCATAGAGACCCCCTAACGAAGAACCATGGTTTTTTTTTTTTTTTAACCTTTTGTTTTGGTATATATCTGAATTTTTATCTAGACTATCTCTCCAAGTGCAAGCAGGATCTCATAACACAAAATGTAGGGAGCAAACGTTCACCTTATGCCAATAAACCATCATCCAAAAAAGTAAACAACCATAACTTATGATCCACTAATCCAGCGCGAAAGTAACCCTAGTTAAAGTTGTCTGCCTAAATCTAGGCCAGGCAACTGAGCCCAACCCCTAAACGCCTTCTGCAATAGATGGACTTGGGCCTGAGATAGATGTCGACATTCCGCAGAACAAGCTGGGCTGGCCTCAATTCTAGACCCAAATATAAATGGCCTGTGCTTGCACCCACATAGGTGTGACAAAACCTGGCCCATTGGCCCTAAATTGAAATTTTTATCAAGGCCTATACTCCATCGGATGTCTCCGGTGACCATTCAAACACAATATTCTTAATTTCTTTCGGCTTATGATTTGCTTGCCACTTTTTTTAATCAGTAAGGAAACTTATATTAAGAAAGAAAAGAGCAATATAAAGAAAGCAAAAATTTTTATGCTTGCATGTCATGTCATGTCATCGTGGGTCCGTTTGGGTATTTCACTAGGAGAAGCCCACATGAAATGATGAGGGGTGGATAAAAAAATATAAAAAATTAAAAATTTTCCCTTCTTGTTAAAAAAAGTTAAAATGCAATAATTTGAACCCACTAAATGATAAAAAAAATACAATTGCCAAAACAGTGGCTCAGTTGGTTTGAGCCTTGGGTTAGCTCCCCCATGATCTCAAGTTCGACTTTCGCTCCATGTATTATTCGGGTATTATGTGTATGGTAATGTATGTACTCCCTAAGAGACAGTCCTTACTCGTCAAATTTGGATAACCTTAGGGTCAGGGCTGGCAAGGGTTACCTTAGGTCATTCAAAAAAAAAAAAAAAAAAGACAAAAAATCTATCTTCTTTTGTAAAAGGAAGTAAAAAAATATTTATTATCAAGTTAGTAAAGACAAAAGCTATCACATTGTGATTAAATTATATTATATTTTATTTTTTCTTAATTTGATAATTTAGATTATGTTACTTTACAATACCATCAAACATTATTGGCTAACAAGATGAGCTAGGACAAAAAGCCCATGAAATATTCTTCTTTAATGAACTTTATCATTGTGGCGCACTTTGTGATGCCCCGCCCAATCATCAAAAACATAAGTGAAAAGGAAATCAACACTATCGTGTCTTTCCTGTTGGCTGGTACTTTATTGCCCCAGGAGAAAATGTATGCACATGTGTAATCATTGCACAGATGAAAAATTGGTTGTGGACTACCCAAGACCTACTCAGGATCTCATCAATTTAGATCCCTTTTCATGGATCTGATTCGGAGCCTGGATCCTTTGAGCCTTGGACAGTTGGACTCTTGAGAATTTCATGATGCAACACAGTGGAACACACTAATTGAAGCATATATGCCTATCAAATTAAGTCGCCCCCATCTTGCATGTGCTCCCCCAAAAATTCACACCCTTATGAGTGAGGCCTCCCGGCAAAATTTTTTTTGGCGAATAGCCTCCCGTCAGTTAGTCGCTATGAAACACTTGGTTTAATCATAACCCGAATTACCCCTAGTGGAGGGGTATGTGGATTTAATTTCCTAAATCCGGCCAATGGGTGGACCCTTCTAAGTAGATGCGATGGCCAAACATTACTTAAGTACAAATGGACCATTCACATTATGGCCTATTGCTTCCATAGTAATCTTGAGCAAAGATTAATATGAGATGAACATCATCATCGGACACAAGTTTTTCTTTTTTTAAATTATTGGGCCCAGCGATTGGACCATGGTTGGACCATGCGCTAAATTTTTGGTAACGATTGCTTTATTCACTTTGCTGGCCATCAATCAAAAGGGCTGGAATTCTCCCTCACCATCGAGCTAAAGTTAATGAGGCGCATCGAGGCTATTTATGGGTTAAAATTCTGTGTACCGCTGCAGTTGATTTTTCTGTGGAGTTAGTCGACGCTCCTTTAAGTGGTCAGATTAGCTATCTGAATTCCCGTTTTATTCTCATATCTGTCTCTCTTTAGGGAGAATTGCAACTATGTGGTTTGCCATCTAGTTATAAGATTCTGTTATCTTGATTCCATATTATTATACTGTATCTTATGATAACATTCTTAGATTTCGCTTTTAACCTATTTAATCACTATATCCATAACTCTTTTTGAAACAACATGTTTAGTGTATCACTTGCCTATTTTTATTGAGCTGTTATGATTAAGGTGCTACCTTTGGTGTTGTAGGAGCAAGCCCTAATTCCGACTCGATTATCGACGCACTCTTAGAGGTTATCACAGCGGTACCTTCAGGATTCGACTAATGAGGGACCGGATGACATCTTCTACTAGACATCTATCCGTAAAGCGACATAAGTCTTGTTAGGCATCTATGATATGGGCTACGATAGCTCTTTTTTATCATACCATCATGACATTGAATCCCATTTATGTTTATTTTATTTGAGGACATGTATTATACTTCAGCCTATGACCGTTATGCAGTTCTACACTTTATCACTTATATGTTTTCAGACATTAGTATTATGCATGGGTTATATTCGTTTTGATAATTCAGTAAGTAGTTTAATTATGAAATGTTAAACTGGTATTTATTTAGGCTCTTATATTATAACAGGATGTTGATTAGTTGCACCAAGCGTTAAGTTCCACAGTTAGATTTAAATGTGCATTTATTATGGATCTTCTACAGATATGAAAATTGTGAAAATTCCTTTGTAGTGGTCTATGTTTGCCTTAGTGTGGCGTGAATTACTACGGAATTACGTGTACCACGTCATGGACTATCCGTAATGACTTAATCTCAAGCCCTGTGCGTGACATATGTGATAGTAAGTGATTGTCCACATCATGTAAAAACAGGAGATTCATGTTCTAATTCCAAAGTTTGTGCTATGTCTCGTAAGTTTTGTGTTTCTATGTTAAAAATGAAGAATCAATGTTTCATGTATGCATATACAATGACTATCTAATACCCTCTCTTTTAATTACAACATCCAAATAATTGATATTTTAGAGAATTCATTTTCTGATCTAGTGACTACCTTACATCTTACACTTTTTACCTCTTTAATAATTCATTGTAGAGTCCTTTGAGTGTAAACAACCATATACTTGATTATTTTATTCTTTACCAAAAAAAAAAAAAAACATTAAATCCATCGATCCGTGATGTAACCTCCAGTCGAGAACTGCTGATTAGAGACGCGGATGCGTGTGGAGAGTACATAAGTTTAATTCTCAACATAGTGAAAAATATATAAATATATAATAGCATCTAGATACTCTCCTTTGCCATTGGTGAGGAAGTGAACCCACCACAATGTCCGAACCCCATGAGGCTTTATCCCCGATCGAGAGGCATCTTGCTTTTAAAAGAATAAACCATGCATCCCGCAATTATGGAGACAAAAAAAAAATAAAAAAGACTAGAATAAGTGAAAAAGAAAAAAAACCAATCCCAAACTGCTACAAAATAGAAGATTTCATGCAGACCTCCGTTTTGCTTGGTGGGACCATTGTCAACCACGATCTGTGGGACCATTGTCAACCACGATCTGTTGTAACATTGCAACCGTGCTCATTCTGATCTGTCTCCATCATTGGATAAGTCTCATGCTACTTTTAAGGATGGTATAAAAAAGCCACTCAACAAAGACGACATCAGAGACGACAAGTCTATTATAAAAAAGACATAAAAACAAAGGACGATTAGTCAATGTAGAGGAATGGTCTCCTTTCCTAGCTTTTCCTATATCAAAACAGTACTAGAAGCTCATTCTGATCTCTCCATCAGTGAATAAGTCTCACACTACTTTTAAGGAAGGTATAAAAAAGCCACGCTACAAAGACGACACTAGAGACGACAAGTCTATTAGCCAAAAAATATAACAACAAAAGACGATACAGCAATGTAGAGGATTGGCCTCCTTTTCCTAGCCTTTCCAGTATCAAAATAGTATTAGAATTGGATTGGTATACATTAATGCAAGTAGTGTGGACAGGTAGCCCATTGGTGACGTGGGATAAACCTCACTGTGGGGGTTTCCCTCACTTAATCTCAATCATGATGAAATGCTCACCTTCAACATAAAGTCAGGCTCACATTTTTAAAATTCTAATTAGTCATCAGCCCAAAGACCCTATGTAAAATCAACTTGTAAATTACTATTTAAATATGTAAGATGGTCACTATTAGCTGAAGGACCTTTAATACCAGTTTTTTTATTGAAATTTCTTAAATTTGTGTCTAGTGTTTGTCTTGGAATTCCAAACGTTGGAATCTTAGGATGTTGCTGATTTTTTTCATTTCAAATTTTCAATTTTATTCATGTTGGACTCCTATTTGATTATCTGAGAATTACATGCATTTTGAACCCCATAAATTCCCTATTTTATACCTTCAAGAATCCCTTTATGGAATCATACTTTTTACACATTGTGGTACATGGGTCCCACCTTTTTGTGATTGTAAAAATAATACCTACTTTTGAAAATTTTCACATGGTCCCATCTTGGAAATTTTGCACATAGGCACATTGTTAGAAATCACAATGTAGGACTCACCTTTAGGATTTAGGACTTCTTATTATGTTTTGCTAAAAGGTATCTCTCATGAATTTGCATAAAATTAGGATAACATAGGACATCCTATAGCAAATCCAACTCCTTCAGACTCACTAACCTCATATGAGTGAACACTCATCCAAATTTAGCACCAATTTGAATAATCATCTCTTTAAAATTAACCTCCATGAAAATTGTAATTTAAGAAATAGTTGGAATTACAAAATGGGGGGTGCCATGAAAAATTACACCATAAGACCCACCTTTAGGAATTGCACAACATGGACCAACCTTTATAAAAATTATATCTAGTGCCCACCTTTTGTGATTGTACATGGCACCCTTTTGAGGAATTAGAACATGAAGCTCATCTTTAGAAATTTTGTTATATATAGGGTCTATCTTTATTAATTACAATGTGGGACACAGCTTTAAAAATTATAAAATCATGATAGTTGGGATCCACCTTTAAAAATGCATTTTTAAAAGCTATAATATGCAGCCCACCTTTGGAAATCATGGCACATGCCCACCTTCAAAACTTTGAGCCATTAGAGTTCCATTGGAATACTTGGAACTCCAAAATTCATAAATGCTAGAGGATGTGGGATGATTTGCAAATGATTCATTTTGAGCATTTCAGAATTGCAAAATCTGCTAAGGAAATAGGAATTCTCGGAAGGAGATCGAGAATTCAATAAGAATTTAATTGGAGAGGAGGGGGAACTTTTTTGGTTCCCAACAGATGGGAGGGCCATAGTACCATTTTATGATCTGGATGGCGTAATGTTTTTATCAAATGTGTGGGTTCCATTGTGGTTTATTCAGATTCCCATATCGCTTGGCCCTATGACTGATCAATTTTTCTATAATTGGTTGCCCGCACACACCAAGCTTTCCATTAAGGGGTGCATCCAAATTATGTAATTTCCATCAACGGGGGAACCCACTTTGATCTCACAATTAGACATGAATCATTATAATTTTCACCATTGCATACACCTATCAAATCCATGCACCGTGATGCCACTTCCATAACAACATTCGTTTTTTTTTCTATCCCTTCCCCAACACTCTAATTTTGCCTATACCTTCTCCATGTTATGAGAAATGACAAAACTATCCTAATTTATTTTAAGAGAAAAGGTCCGAAGGACAAAATGAAAAGGCCCTGTTCATTCGATCAGGCGGCCTTCTTTTTGTAGAGGGAAATTTACGAAAGAAGAAAGGAAAAGGAGGAGGAGGAGGAGGGAAAAGAGGGAAGAGCATGAGTGTCGCATGCACTATAGGTACATTCTCTCTCATTTAATCATTTTTTTCTCTTTCTGGGATTTGAGAGTTTTCCACAATTATCAAGAAATTTGAGCAAGGGGTTTGGAAGCTTTGAGGATATTTGATAAATGGAGGGAAGGGGTTGGCATTAGAGATTTATACATCCTATTAGGTCTAAAAGTGTTAGAATTCAGACCAATTTGGCTCATATTTCATCTATAACCTCATATAATGATAATTTTGTACTCAAGTGAGTTCAAACTGCTTTGGGCATGCTATAACCAAACCTAGATTTCATTATTTTAGCTATACCCTCACCTGGATTTGCACCAAACACGTGTCTAGGGTATGAAGCCTGGACCTGATCGATGGATCTGAGTGGACCCAAAAAGGTTTTGCATAAATTAATGGAAAACAAGAACCTTGAAAAGGTAGACAATAGTAACATCTTTTTGGAGGGAATTCAGTTATAAAAGAGCCAAAAGGGGGTGCATCTAGGGATTTCAGCCATGTTAATTAGAATATATTCACTAACCAACATCCCAAACTCAATCCTAAACCTGCATTTTTCCCATAGGAAAGGCATTTTAGTCCTAAAACGGTGTAATTATAGCTATGGGGAATTATTTAAAACTTGGTAAGGGAGAGGGAAAGCCACATCTAGAAGTAAGGCTACTGATCAAAACCTCTTCTCTTTTTCTTTTTTTTTTTTTAACCCCAGCCAAGGGCATCCAAATGTAGTTTCCATCATTGGGGGAACCAACTTTCATTCTGTGATCAAACATGACCCATTATAAATTCACCATTGCGTGCACCTATCAAATCCATGGACCATAATGCCACTTCGATAAGAGCATGTGTTTTTTTTTTTTTTTAACCCCAACCAAGGGGGATGGGTCGAAGGATAGAACCCACACAAATGGAAATAGAGTCCCACACACGTGGGAAAGGAAGCTTGCACACCCCAGAAAGGTTGCATGTCCAGGGTTGGACCCTGGACATCCAGTTGAGAACTATAGTGCTTGCCAATCTCCCACAAGAGCGTGTTTTGTTTGTTATTTCAATCATATAAATAAATCATTTTCCTATGAGAGTACACGATAGTAGGACTTACTAAAAGTACGTTCTTATTCTCTAATCTCTACAAAGATTGTCAAGTAGTTGATTAGATTTTGTATGTAAAAGCACTTTGATGCTCGTTGTACATGGTGCTCACCATAATAATTTTAGGTGCACACAAGGAAATGCACACAGAATACACATGTGCTGATATGGACGCCTAGCCGTGCAAGGTTCACCATGCTTGGTAAAAAGTTCCCCTAGGTTAACTGTTGCCATACCGTACCCCTACCCAACAACCTAGTTAACCTTGAGATATCATAAAGAAACATAACATCTACTTCCCTTAGCTTCCACAACCAAGAAAAACAGGAGCTTCGCCAAGGATCTTCATTAGAGATGGCCAAGACCACGATGCCCATGCTCTAGCTCTCACATCCCTATCTCGATCTTCGATATGCATCTCCCACAATCGAGATTGTAGTGCCCCATCTCCAACTCTCAGATTCGAGTTCCATCTTCAATCTGCATCTCCCACAGCCAAGACCACGGTGCCCCGTCTCCAGCTCTCAGATCTGAGCTCCATATCCGATCTGCATCTCTCATAGCCAGGACAGAGCTCGGATCCTCATCTCCATTAACTCCTGCTTTAGCTCTCGGATCACCATCCCCATCTCCATCTCCAGCTTCTCCCACACCGAGTACTCCTTATCTGATCTTCTTCTCCAGCTAATCTTTGGTAATGCTTTTGTGTGTTGTTTTTTTTTTCTTTCCTTTTTTTTTCATTGTGTGCTTTTTTATTATTTACCATCCACTTCTTTTGTTTGAGTGAATCTAATTCAAGTTCTAGTGGTAATTCCTTCGTGTGTTTTTTTTTTCATTGTGTGTTTTTTTTATTTACAATCCACTTTTTCTATTTGGGTGAATCTAACTCAAGTTCTAGTGGTAATGCTTTTGTGTGTTTTTTTTTCTTTTTTCATTGTGTGTTTTTTTTTTATCAAGTTCTGGGGTAGATCGAACTAGATTGTGATAAGGAAAGGATTTTTTTTTTGTTTTATTTTGTTTGGTAGTAGTTGTTCAAATGTCATTTGTTTGGTAGTAGGTCTTCATATGTCATTTGGGTGCATCTGTGCATTTTGGGAGCAATGCTCAGGTCATTTCAATCTACTTGTTTAATAAAATGTATCAATGAAACTATTGGACAAATTATTACCATTTCATATGGAGTTTTGCATGTGCTCACCTTATTACCCTTATTCGTTGTTAGTTTCGCCAAATTTTACAGAATTAACTTGCTGTTTTGGGTTTAACTGTAGAAACATGGAACATGAAAGATTATCAAGTGGCTCTTCAAGTGAGGAGGTAGATGGGGATGAGTGTGAAATTCAGTTGGGGTCTGCATCTTCTGGCATTGATGAAAATATAGTGGAGGAGTTAGAAAAGGTTGAGGAGCCTGGGAAGGGAATGGTGTTTGATTCGGCCAATGATGCGAATGTATATTATGCAATATATGCAACACAAATTGGATTTACCATGACAACAAGAACCTCTTTAAAGGGAAAGGATGGATAGTGTACTTCTAAAACACTTATTTGTTTTCGATTTGGAAAACTGAAGATAAGAACCTACAATCCAATTAATCCGTGACCACAAACTAAAACAGATTGCAAAGCGATTGTTAAAATGCATCGATGCCCTAATGGAAAGTGGGTCTTGAACTCAATTGAACTTGGGAACAACCATGAAATTAGTCCGAGAAGAGTTCGGTACCACAAGAACAATCAGGTTTTGGATCCACATGTAAAAAAAAAAGAAGCTTGAAATGAATGACAAAGCTGGAATTATATTGAACAAAACTTACACCACACTAATGGTTGCAGCAGGCGGTATTCAAATGTGCAATGTAATAAAAGAAAATATAGAAATTACCTTGCTAGTCTCAGGCGATTAGACCTCAAGGAAGGAGATACTACTGCAATGCGCAACTACTTTTTGAGAATGCAAGCTGACAGTAGTGACTTTTTCTATGTGATGGATCATATTTCAAATGATGCATTAAAAAATGTATTTTGGGCTGATGAGAGGAGTAGAGTTGCATTCAGAGAATTTGGTGATGTGGTCACATTTGACACACTTACTTAGTTAACAAATATGATATGCCATCCGCCCCGTTTGTGGGGGTCAATCATCACTGTCAATCAACATTATTGAGGTGTGAATTAGTATCACATGAGGATATAAGTTCATCTACTTGGTCATTTAAATTTTGGCTCACTTGTATGAATGGATATCCTCCAAAAGCAATCATCACAAATCAAGACAAGGCTATGAAGAAAGCAATAGAAATTGTTTTCCCTAATGCACGACACCGATGGTGCGTGTTATATCATGAAGAAGTTGCCAAAAAATTAAAGAGGTACAAAAAGTACAAGGAGATAAAATTTCACTTAAAAAATATAATTTATGATTTGTTGACGATTGAGGAGTTTGAAGTAAACTCGAGTAAGTTTATTAAGAAATATGAACTTCATAGTAATCAATGGTTAGCAGGGTTGTATGAAGAGAGGCACCGTTGAAGTCTATAAGTTAGAAACCAAATTATGTGTTTTATTTTTGTAAGGATTGTTAGTTTCTGTCAGTTACTTTAAATCTTAATAGGTAGAGTTCAACCTTAAAAAATTCATATATGATGTAACATTCTGACCCTAATTAAGTATGTTTAGTGAATTTGTATAGATTTAGCTTAGTTAATTATGTTTTGTCTTAATGAGTCACGTTTAGGGTCATGGATAGGTAGTTGGGTTGAATTTAACTTGGATTAGGTAGATATGAGCCCTTTTTCGTAATTTTAGACTTTGTAAGCTTACGACATTCATGCATCATATTGGCATCATTACATATGTCTCGTCGGGTTCGTTACCTTCCATACTTGATTTGAACACAAACACAGTCATTTAAATTAGTTGGACACTCATTTGACTCAAACTGAAATTACCTCTAGGAAAATTGGACTTTCTTATAAACTTAAGGTTCTATATATATATATATATATTACAATGGGTTTAAGTGCCCATTTGTTTCAGCTGTTTCTCTTCAACATTCTCTCCTCCTTCCATTCCCTTTTTTTTTTCTGCATCAAAAAGAACAAGATCATTCTTGCATGTGAGTTTGCAAGCACCCATTTCACCAGCCCATCCTTTTAGTGTGATTTAAGGTAAGAGCCTTTCACATTTCAGCTCTTTTGAGTCAAAGAAACTCTCATTCTAACACAGCACTCATCTTCTTCCTTATTTCTTGCATGCATGCCATTTAGGTTCAAGAATTAGATGATTCTACTCAAGTTGAGCAAAAAAAAAAAAAAAAATGATTAGTAGTTTGAAAACATAATCTAAGGCAAGTATAAGCAAATTTTTGGGTGAATGCATGTTGGTATAACATGATTCTTATGATTCTTGCAATTCTCTCAATTTTAATGTATTTTATAGCCCTTTATTTGTACCTATATTTCATTATTCTGAAGAAGCATCCTAAGCTACCAAGTTCTGAAACGAACTGGACTTGCTTTAGAAAATCTGAAGCTTATAGCTAAGCCGTAAGTCTTCTACAACTCAACTTCCAGAGAGCAACAAATTTAAAATTTCTTTTATGGCCAAGCTACGGCTAAGCCGTAAGATGTACCACGGCTAAACCATAGCCAAGCCTGGCTCAGCCGTAGGCTAAATACGGCCAAGCTGTAAATCAAAATATGGTTCAACTGTGTGAGTGGCAACATTTTGGATAACTACAGCTCAACCATAGTGCATTTTACTGCTAAGCCGTAAGATGTCTATGGCTAAACTATAAGCCACCCACACTAAGCCGTAAGGCCACTGAGAATTAGGATTGAAGTAGATACTTTTGGGAAGACCTTGTAGGGGCCTAGCTTTTGCATCCCTAGACGCCCATTAAGTGGCCCAAAGGAATAATTAAATATCATGAAGAGTCTTAAGGGCTGAGACTCATCCATGTGGCGTTGTCCATTCGTTGAGCACCTCCCCAAGGGTGTTGGTTTAAGGGACTTTGATACACATTCACAATACAATGTAACATCAAAAGCAAAACAACTATGTATCGAATAACTTAAAACTACATCATCATTCATAGTTAGAAACAATGGATGACTAGATTAGGGTGGGTTTGTAAAACTGCCATGAGTTTATTAAATCAAATTGCATAGCATATTGAGTTACTGTTATTGCTTTCTTTTATTCCATTGCTAATTCCGACTTGCAATAATCATGTACACGTTGATTTCAATTGAATTATTTTGTTTTGAGAAACATTTGGTATTGATATTATTTTGAATTGAGTATGAATGAATTGTACAAATGACTTGAACGTATATTCAATGAATGAATTACACACATTATTCAAAATTCAATTGAATGAATCAAATTGGTCTGACTCTACTCAGCCTCAACCTTATGATACCCGATGGGGTTAACTTTAGTGTAGCATGAATTATGCCAATATAGTGTGCTTCCTTGGAGCTTTCGAACCCATGTACGAGAGACCCATTCCTACCTTGGCCCGGTCAATGGTGTTCTCAATGCATAGATCTCTAAAGGGAGGATATGGCAAATATAGTAGCTTCATAGTAAAGTATTTCTATTAATTGATTCTTATAGCATATTTTATTCAAATGTACAACTTGCCTAGTATATTAATTTAACATCTATCTATGATCACTTATTAATGATTCTTATAAACACAATACGTATTACTTTAATTATGCTTATACTTTGCTGAATAGTTTTATTCACTCGTTGTCCAATGGTGTTGCAGGCTCAAGTCCCTCTTCCAATTCATCAAAGATCGATGAAACTTTGAAGGAGATCTCCAAGGTCTCATCAAGATTATGCGAGTGGACAGTAGAGCATCTTTGACCGATCCACTTCGGAGTGCGGCTTAGGCTAGCATAGGCCTTATTTTTTGTTGTGGTTGTATTAGTTTCATTTTGTTATGTATGGGCCATGACTCTATGTGTTTTGTATACTGTATAAAACTTCCATCTTTTCAGAAACTTTCTTCCCTTTGGTAAAGACACATTTCCTTTTCACTCTATTACACATAGATGTGTTTCTAGTTGTTGTGTGTCCTCTTGTTTTTATGTATGATACTAACAGCTTCTGCGCATGATTACTTGGACAATGTCCACTAATAGCAGTTATACGTGTGACTTTCCTTTGTGTGATTATACTTAGATTTAGGTCCGGGTGTGTATTACACGGGAGTACATGTGCCACTGTGTCACGTCCCGAACCTGAGAATTGGGGATTTATAATGGATCTTGAGGCGCAGCACACGTAACCCATGATAATTTGTGCCATATCAAGATACGTATGAACAACCACAAGGGTGATTCCATAGGTATGTGTGAGAAAGATCCATAAACACGTATCAATCAGCTTAATAATTAAGCAAAAACCTAAAGAATTCACTTGTACATATCATGAACACTAATAAAACATTCATTAATTCATTAATATAACCAAGGTATGTTACTTCACCATCTACATGCACATGGTACTAAGGTTCCATAAACATATACAAAGTGCAAGATGATATATTCATCAAACAGTAATTCCTGATATCAAAGCAATGATGACATGATCTACTACAAGCCAAACCATAGCTATACACTGACAACCCAAAAAAACCATGTTATGCGCTGTGTAGGATGACTAGTAAAAGGCATCATCCTCGTTCTATTTGTTTATACCCCGAGGTACCGCTATGGTTCCTTTCGGGAGCGCATCGACTACCGTACCTGCACCGGGTTCTATACTTGTAACAGCAAAGGCAGCTCTATTAATACAATGGTCAAGCAAATATAATGGCATATAAGCTGTTGACCCATAAAAATTTGCAAATAATGCAGTGAAGACATTACAAGCTTTGGATTATAAATTTTCAAAATTTTGAAAGCACTTGAACCTCATCTCAGCTCAAATCAGTTTCAGAGACTCTTTGGAAATCACTGCGGGACTTAACACTTCCACATGTTGAAGCAAGCTCCTATTCAATGAAATGCTTTTAAGTATATCTAAAGACCATTTCTCAAAGATTTAGAGCATTTGGACGTCATTTAGATCCAAACTTGATTCAGATGATCGTATACTATGCTCTATGGGTCCCTGTGCAGAGTGACATCCCTTGAAGATCAAGTTAGCTGGAACTCTCAGAGGAAGTTCAAATGATGCCCAAGACAAGTTTTACAAAATTTCAAGTTCAACAAACATCATCGAACCCAAAAGCTACAAGCATGTCAACTTAGGGTCAGTTCCCTTTCAAGCCATCGGGTCATTGATCAAAGCCCTGCTTCCCGATGTTCAAAATTGATAAAATTTAGATGCGAAGCTTCAGTCATGCTCAGAAGATATTATGCAAATTTTCAAGCCGAAAGGATTCCGTTTGGTCCAAATTTCATTACATGTCAGCTTAGAAGACAGTAATCCTGAATTATGGGGTCTAGGGTTGTAAACGGGTTGGTTCCGGGCCGGGTCCATGATGGACCCGGACCCGGAACCATTATGCTAGGTCTGGACCCGGACCCAGATCCAGAAGCTCTACGGTTCCAATTTATTGGATCCGGAACCGGAACCGGAACTATCTGGACCCCGTGCTGGTTCTGGGTCTGGACCAGGTTCCTGTTCCGGGTCTGGACGGGTTTCGGTTCATGCTTAAGTGGCCTCACTTAAATGCCTCATGAAAATCTACTTAAGAGATTGGAATAAAATTAACGAAACAACTCAAACATCTACAAATAATTTGATTGATCGCATTCCCATCCATGACCATCGTATGTTATATATATATATATATTTTTATAAGTGACTTTATGGGTCAGATCGCGGGTCCACGGGTCTGAGACCTGTTGGAACCGGAACCGAACCTGTTTAGAAAACGGGTCCAAAAAAAGGACCCAGAACTGGACCCATTTAAAAATCGGTTCCAAAAATAGGACCCATACCCGGTTTTTAGCGGGCCAGAACCTCCGGGTAATCGGAGAATCGGATATCCATTTACAACCCTAATGGGGTCATCGGCTAAGATCTTACTTCCAGAAGGCCAAAGCTGATAAATTTTGGAACAAATGCTCAAAGGACGCTTCAAGTTACTCTCCTAAAGTTTCAAGTCAAATGAACGTTGTTCAGATAGAAAACAAGCTAACTACCTTAACATGGGGTGAATAGTGACCCAACACATGCAATGAATAGGCCACTGTTCGAAATCCTACTTTCCCAAATTCAAACTGTATGAAATTTGGATGGACACTTCAAGATATCCCCGATGTCAGTTCCTCCAAGTTTTGAACTAAACTGAAGTCATTTGGGCCTCAAACAGCTGAAAAAAGGGCCCACTCTCATTAAAAATCAACTGGAGGGTTGACTAATTCCAGAAGGTCAAAACAGGTTAAAACTTCTATGACACACTCAAAATAGTGTCAAGAAGCATCCCTCCAATTTTCGTGGCAATTGGACTTCGTTTCGACCCTAAACAGGTGAAAATGGGTCACAAATGCAAAAAACCGAATTGGGCCTTGTCTGTGACCGCGGCCTGTTCATCAACGGAGTTGACTAACTTCAGATGGTCAAAACAAGTTGAAACTTTTATGACACACTCAAAATAGTGTTAAGAGGTATCCCTCTAAGTTTCATGAGGATTGGACTTCGTTCGGATCCCAAACAGATGAGAACGGATCACAAATGCAAAAAATCAAAAAATGGGCCTTGTCACGCCTGTTCATCAAGGGAGTTGACCAACTTCAGATGGTCAAAACGAGCTGAAACTTTTATGACATGGTCAAAATAGTGTTAAGAAGATTCCTTCCAAGTTTCATGGCGATTGGACTTCGTTTGGGCCCCAAACAGGTAAAAAAGGCCACATCTGCAAAAACCCGAAATTGGGCCTTGTCCGTGACCGCAGCTGCAGTCACGGACCCCCAAAGGACACTTCCTGCGGTTTTGGGTGGTCTTTCTCCACTCCCTTTCGAAACCAAACTTGCACAATTCCCCTTAACTCCCAAGAACCATCAAAAACCACCTGGGACCTCTATAAAAAAAGAGTGTTTGAAGGAAGCAAGGAGGACACACAGGAGAGAAAAAGAGAGAATCGAACGAACGCAAAAGCATTCAAGCAAGAAAAGCAGCAATCCCATAACCATTCCCTTCCTTCTTTAGTCACCAAGGTGAGCAAAAAGATTCAGAGGAAGAAGAGAAGGGTGGGATAATTACAGAATACATTATAGACATGCAGTAACGGCTACGCGAAGGATGACGTTGTCATCTTTGTTTTTCTCTTTCGGGGGGATTTCTTGGCCATTATAGAGGTTGTGAACAAGCCCTTTGGACCTCATTTTGTGCCTTGAAAATTATAGGTTCAAAATGACATAACTTTGGCTTCCTGTGATGCTCTCTTCGGACTTAAACAAAAGACAGTCCATAAACAAGAATGATGAATTACAAAGTTTTCAATCGATTCCATAGTCAAATTCGATTTTCTCAATGGTCACCCAACATCCCAAGATGTCATGAAAGGGAATTTCAATATTTGAAAAGTTTAGGGAGAAGAACCAGCATGAACAGCACAAAAAACGAAGGAGAACAGTGACTTCACAGTCACTATCTGCCAGTGACCGTGAGTCACGGTCACTGGAAAAAGCTAGTGACCGTGACCCACGGTCACTGGCTTGGGGCAATGACCGCGGGTCACGGTCACCCCCCATTTTTCCCTCTTTTGTTTGCATTTTTTCCTACTTTATGTACATTTTCTTGTAAATTCCAAATTGAGATCACATCTAAGACTTGAGGGAGGGGTTGTAAACTTTGCAAACTCATGTAAACAACCTGCATCCCCACAGTCAGGGCATTAGAACCCATGTAAACAAAAGGGAATTCAATGATGAACTGTAATTGATTCTCATTCTTCTTAACGCTTGAAGTGCGTGAATGTCGGACATTGAATCCATTACACGTTTCCACGCCATTTTTAAGCACGATCATAAGCCTATCATGATGTAACAATTAAAATTAAAAACAACATAATGATTAAAAAAGAGCAATAACGGAAACTAGACATGTTGTGCATGTGAATAAGCATGAATAAAGAATCGTAGATGGGAAGACAATATCACACTAATTGGCATCCACATGGCTATCTTCTCTCTAGTAAGAGAGCGTATCGTATAGTGGGAAGTCTCTAGCGGTCGGGCCAAGACCGTTTAGCTACCCTAAGAGTCCCAACCAACTCTTTATAAAACTATTGCAGTAGGTAATATATTGAATACCCTCATTCGATCCAATCGAAACTCCTATGGGTACAAGCTAAGTGGTGCTGACTCAATGTATCAAGATCAATCCGAATTCATACTTTCATACTTATCATACATAGCAATCGACTCATACTTATACAGAAATGTATATCGGTCTTGAAAGCGTAACCAATCATACAATCAAGACTGAACAGAGTAACTGATAATTAACAATGCATACTTAAATGATCTATTAGAGCTCGAACCTTCTCAACCTTAGCTATACCTGTCTTGGCTCACAGTCTCACGCTTAGTAAAAGCTTCGTCTCCGATTTTGCCTCAAGGTTCACCAGGAAGAATGGGTACATAATCAAATCATGTTGAGGGCAAGGTCCACTTAACAATATGAGTGCATGTAAATTGAGTAGTTAACAAGGAAATTTACCAGCTAACCCTATGCTAAGACATTTTGTGTTTCATTAGTCATTTAATACGGCGTATTTATAAAATGTCCGGTATCAATGTGTTACCAAAAATCTTAGTATTACATTGTATAAGTAATGGACATCACTTCTTATGCTAACACCCATGACGTAACGTCAGGAAACAACCAGAAATCAAAAGGGAATGAGTGACAGCTCAACACTCTCTCTTCTTAGTATATAATTACCATTGGGATAATTTGTTCGAGGTAACGGTACCACTTTTAAGGCCCTAAATGACTTTTTATTATGCTTAAGATTCTAATGTAAGATTGGCTTAAAACACATCTCTAAGGTCTAAAAAAAATAAAGCTAAGATAACTCCCAATTAATTTCCATTTTAAACAAATAAAATAAGGTTTTACTAAAACTGGGGGTATATTACTCCCCCATAACTCTCATACAAGGTCCCCCAAAACATCTCTATAAAATAGTTTTCATTTCCATAAAATAATTGTGCTCATATAGAGGTTGCCTCATGAAACTTTGTGACTGAATTCTGTAGAGAAATTTGGGGCCCTAAAATATTAAAAAAAGTCAAAGTAAACGGTTTATCATTTTTATATCCAATAAAGTAGTCAAAAGTATTACGCATAATTTCATACATACTAGTACTTACCGGAGCTTCGGTAAGGCCCCATGTTCTGACACTTTTGGATATTATTATTATTATTATAGAAAATTTAAATAATCTAATGATTAATTTTAGAACACCTTAGCTTCACCAAGGATCAAAAGTGTAGTCTCTCCTTATGCCATGCGATGGACTATGGAAGGCCCATGGTAAGTCATTGAACCAATCTTAAATAAGATTTTCAACCTAGAATTTTTTTTGTTACTCGACCGATCGGGTAGGTGTCCGACTCACAGAACGGAAATTCGATTGATTGGACCCTAGGGCCGACCGGTCGGCCCTGAAGCATTTTGCTCCTGGTAGAATCAATTTCAAACTGATTTTTCTTTGCTCATTCTACCTCCCCTGCATTCAAACATCAAAGAGACCCTTCATGCTACATTCTTGGGTCTCCTTACCATCTATTTTTATCATTCATTCATAAATACAATCATTAACACTTCGACCAATCTTACATATTTAATTAAAGATTAAAAGAGTTACAAATTGATACTTATAAAAAGCTCATCAAGAATCAATAAATTAACCATGCATGTAGAGAATAGCTACTCTTATACTTGCCTTAAGTTCAGTGCTTCGCCCAATCAAGTTGACCTTTGGTTTGATGGTGGAAAAAGCTTCACTAGAAGATGATATAAAACATGCATTGAAAGAAATGAGCATGAGATGCATGCATGCTACAAGATTGAGTCTCTTTGTCCCTATTGAACCCAAGAAATGGAATGGTGATGGGATTTTCACCTCAAGGCTTCTACAAGTACAAGGAAGAAGATGAAACCTTAAATTCCAAGAAGAAGAACGGAGGAGAGTGAAGAGGTTGAAGATGACACTAAGACTTTTGCATGTAGAGCTCCTAATGCTCAGAATAGAGACAAGGTTAGGGAGAGAGCATGGGAGAAGAGAGAAGACTTGTTGTTCCAGCAGAATGAGAGAAGATGAAGAGGAAATGTAGATGGATTTCAGTTGTTATAAATTGTATGTTTCTGGAATTTGTAAACAAGCCCATTGGCTTTTTGGATTTTCCAATTTGAGTCAGTTGGACTTAAACTGGGCCAAGATAAATTCAAATTGAGTTGGGTCAAACATGAAAGATGACCTACAAGATGAGACACACTTTATGCAATTAATATGATGCCTTAATTATGCAAAACCATTCAATTCTAAAATACAAAAAGATCCTTTACTACCTAAGTAAAGTTTAAACCTAACCCGGCAATCTATCCATCACTCAAACCCAAGGAGATTTGAGCTGAATTAGCCTAAATATATATTAATTAAAGTAAAATAAAATTAATTATTATAAATTATGATTAACTCGGGTTTGGACCTTACACACTGGGCCCAGGATATGACACATTAATCTAAATGCTTTTTTGAGTTTATTTAAACCAAGATTAGCAGTAATGAGTTAGCTAACAAGACCTTGACATTAGATAATGAGTTTGGCCCCGAAGGAACTAAGAATTTGTTGCTTTAATATGCTAAGAGCTTGGACCAGATTAGTGAAGCAAGAAAAATCCCTCAAGCTCGAGCTCTCTGTAACACTCCGACCTAACTTAATCCGGTTTAGTGACTAATTAATGATGAATTGGTTGCTAATTGTGTTTGCCTTTGTTTTGCTTTGTTCCAGGTTCTAGATACGTAGTTGGGTTGAGTTTGACCTAGGTTAGGTAGACATAAGCCATTTTTCGTAATTTTAAATTTTGTAAGACGTTGTCATTCATGTGTCATCTTGGCGTCAACGCGTGTCTTTTGTTATGCTCGGTAATTCTCGTAACTACTTCGTTTGCCAAATATGTCATTTGTTCCCGTTAAACCCGCAATTGACTTGAACTGTAATTAGTAGTATGACTTCGACTTTCTTGTAATTTTCATATCTTATATAAGGCCTTATCCACCGACTCTTTCCCTCTTCAGTTCCTCACATTGGTTTTCTCTTCTTCTTCTCTCCTTGTTTCTTCTTTCTTCTTCCATGATCAAGCCAGGGAGGGGATTTGTGCACTCATGAGCCGGATTCATTCCTTGTGGGAAGTGAAGGTAAGCTTTGGTTTGGGTTTCATCTTCTTCTTCTTCTTCATCTTCTCCATGTCAGTTTTGGACTTGCACTCACGTCTCTTTCCTCCTTCTCTTTTCTTTGCATGCATGGGGATTAGATCAGTGCTAGACACGTGAATTGAGCCCAAGGACAACAAAGAGCTTGTTAAAACTCATTTGACGCAAGTATAAGCATGACTTAGATGAACCATGTTGGTATATGTTTGATTTTGATTCATTTTCGTAATCTTGTATGTGAAACATGTTTACAGCCCAAATTGTGTTAGTTCCCATCCATTTAAGGTGATTTTGTCATTTTTGTACACATTCAGTTGTCTCTAGAACAAGTTCAGAAAATTACCCCGTGCAGTTTATGGCTAAGCTGTAACTGTACTACGGCTTAGAGTCCAGAAACCTGTAAGACCCAGTTTTCCTCAACGGTTAGGTCATGGTTAAGTCGTACAATGTATTACGGCTAGGCCGTACCTCCGCCATGACCCAATCATAGATCAGTACAGGGTGGAATTTTCTGGATTAATTGGGAGTTAACATTTTTACAAACCTTCTACGACCCAGCCATGTTTAAGCGGTCAAATGTACTACGGCTAAGCCGTATAACAGAACACGGCTGAGCCGTAGAACAAAATACAGTTGAACTGTAAACGCGGATGAATAGTAGGGGGAATCGCGGCTGAGCCGCAGTGCATATTACGGCTAAGCCATAGGTTCACCTACGGTTAAGCCGTTCCACCCCTAAGAAATGAATAAAAGGATAGGATTGAGAAAGAGACCTAATATGGCCTTCATATTAGAATATAGATAACCTGAACTTGCCCAATGGAATGTAAGAATGGCATGAATGATCTCGAGGGCTGCGATTCCTTCATGTACGTTATCCAGTTGTTAAGCACCTCCCCATGAGTGTTGGTTTAAGGGACGTCGGTGCACATTTAAGATACAATGCAACACTAGATAACTGTGCATCGGATAACTTAAAACTACATCATCATGCACAGTTAGAAACGCTGGATAACTATAATAGGATTAGCTAGTAAAAGACCGTGATTACAACGTAATCTGATTTGCATTGCATCTTGGCTTCAGTCCTTGCCCTCTTATACGCGTTATGCGTTAGGGCAACGATTAGAAATTCCCTAGCTCTGTCCATGGTTAATCCCAGGCGGAAACAGTGGTCTTAAATGTTCGATATTACCCGTTTGATCTATGTGAATTGATAAGACTTCATATCTTTTGTTATCTTGCTTCCGTATGCTCTGTTTGGCATCCATTATACCTTTTGATCTGGTAAGCTTGCTTTTCTTGTTCTGTTCGATTCGTATGATCAATCTAACTCGTATGACCTCTTGATTTGTCTGAATATGCCTAACAAGACATGCACGTCACATTCTGATAAGGTATGCACATTATGATATGCACGTTATGATATGTACGTTATGATAAGATCTGTATGCTCTTATATTTGTGTGACTCCCTATGGTCCGGCACTACTAAGTCTCAGCGTTAAGATACCCGACGGGGTTGAATTTGGAATAGTTTATATGGCCTTGTTGCAGTGAGGATTGTCTTGGGGATTCCGGATCCCAGGAACCGAGACCCATCTGGCCCATGGTGTTCTCATCACATATGCTCTCTCCACGGAGGGAGAATATGGCAAATGTAGTAGCTACCTAGTTATGTACACATCACATATGCATTGATTCTGATAGCATGCTTTATTCATTGCACGATTTGCCTAGCATACGCAATTGAACTTCTGTAGATTATTTGTTATCACTTATTTTATTAGATACAACATGTGTTAACTTGTTATTGCTTATACTTTGCTGAATCGTCGTATTCATGAGTTGTCCTTAGTGTTGCAGGCTCAGACCCCTCAACCGATTCCTCGTCAGTCATTTGGTTTGCAAGGGAGATATCAGCTGTCCCTTCAGGGTTAGCGGAGTGACTGTAATCACTCCATCGGAGCGCAACAGTATCATGCATGCATATCATTTTCTTTCCATGTCATTGGGCTTTTATTCTTGATCGGTATATTTGTGATTTGGTTCAGTTTGTATATCCGACCTTTATGTTAGCTTTGGATATTATTGATTTTATTTTGTGTTTTTGTATTTTTAGCGTTACGGTTTGATACATATAGCTTCGCATACATGTATGGCACGTGTGAATTTCCCTTGTGTGTGTGCATTGAGCCTAGGTCTAGGTGCATATGCACGGGAGTACGTGTGTCACTGGTTTGAGTTTCACTAACCCTCGATCTCTTAGGCTTGGGTTGTGACACTCTCCTTCCAACCCCTACCATATTTGTCAATATATCCCTAGACAATGTGGCATAAAGCATTAGGTTTTGTGCTCATAAATTACGTGCACATGCATTGAAATGAAAGTTTTTGTTTGCAAATCACATCAAGTACCACATACATTCACAACTAGCTTTCCTCCATTCGCAACTGTGGCTAGAATATGTTCTTATATCGGATTGTGCATCTATCTCCTCAAGCAAGGGTACCATCAATAACAACGAGTCCAACTTGATGCAGAATTTAGCATATTCTCATTCACTAGTCTATATGCTGTAATAAGCAAAAGATCCATTAACGACATGATTATTATTTACAAACTTCGTAAAACAAAAGAGCGTGGGCCAGATGTAAAAAGTCATTAGTTTCTTATAATTTTATTAAAAAAAACTCAAGAAAAAAGGAAGCTCCATATGTTCTTTTATTATTCAACCCTCTGTTGAATCATTCCCACCAAACAGGGGAAAAAAAAAGACACATCTTATTCAATCTTCTAATTAACATATCTAACATTAACCAGGGATTTAACAGCCTCATCTCCATCTCCCACCATGATAGTGTGTTGTCCTAATGGTAAAACAACATAAGCCGAGTGTGTCACCACTCTTAAGCTCTTGAGAACATCCAACTTGAATTCCACAGTCTATCAGGAGAATGGAACTGATCAACACCTTCCAAGTTCTCAAGATCGTAGGCAGCATAATGCTTGCAACATGCAAAAACTTTCAAGGGTTTGGAGTTCAAGTTACCTCTATAGATGTAGCCTAAACATATTCAAAATAGATCAAATCAGATATATGTAACCCAAAATACATGATGAAATAACTACAGATGTTATGTTAGTACATACACTGCCTTAAATATAAAGTTTCCATTTTCCATTCTATCCAATATAAGTGCAAAATAGATTAGATTCGATATAACCAAAATACATGATGAAATAACTGGAGATGTTACATCAGTACATACACTGCCCTAAATACAAAGTTTCCATTTTTGATAGCCTATACATACACTTCTACATTAGTACATATGCAAATGGAGACATTACATTCGAAAGCGCAAAATAATAGAAGCACCGCATATATGGCCAAAACAATTGTGACCACTGCCCTAAATATAAAGTTTCCATTTTCCATTCTATCCAATCTATGGTCAACACCATCTAATCCACGTTCAACACTCGACAGAGTCATGGCTACATGACCAGAGGCAAACATTTGAGTACTTTGATCCATGGCAACCTAATTATTTATTGTCCGTGTGTACTCATCACACCAACCAATCCAATTCTTACAACCCTGTTTTTTTGACATGCAATCATAATAAGTAATTGGCATCTGAAAGTATAAAAATATAAACATACAATAAGATGTTATCACAAACAAGCATATGGCTAATGACCTTACCATTGGTTGTGGATAAGAGTAATACTATCTATCATTATTATTAGTTGACCCTAATACCTTCACCACACAAGTGCCCATCCCACATAGACATGGACGCAAAGGCCATGTTGAATTACCAGTAGATGAATATGATACCATTGGTGATTGAGGCATTTTTTGATCTGAAAAATGGAGATTTTCAATATGAGAGATTGGTACCACATGATGAACTAGCTTAGTATAGTGATACACTAGCAATACTAGGAGTCCAGATCCACTTTGAGGCAGGACTCAGAAAATTATTCATCGCTATAAATCAATCAAAGGGATTGATATCAAAACTTAGAGAAATCTTTTCCATATCAGAATCTAGTTGTACTCCAATACCCAAATAACATATGAACAACTACTACCAAGCATTTCATTTTGAGGATTTCACCCAAACAGAGCCTTGAGAATTTTTTACCATTGGGATGAAGCTGAGCATTGCTTCCAAAATGCACATATGCGCTTTTGGGTTCTCTTCAAAAGTGACTTTTTTTTCATCCTGGTGCTCTTCAAAAGTGATTTTCTTTTTCATCCAAGATTGCAATAAAATAAAATAAAAAACAAATAAACAAAAATTCCTTTCCTTTTCACAATCTGGTTCTTCTCCAGAACTTGATAAAAAAAAACACACAATGAAAAAAAAAAAAAAAACACACACACACACACACACACATACAAAAGCATTACTACTAGAACTTGAGTTAGATTCACCTAAACATAAAAAGTTGATTGTAAATAAAAAAAAGGCACACACAATGATAAAAAAAACTACAATGAGAAACACACACACACACACACGCGCACACACACACACACAAGCAACACACAAAAGCATTACCAGAGATTAGCTGGAGATGAAGATCGGAGAAAGAGTACTTGGCGTGGGAGAAGCTGGGATGAGGATGGGGATTTGAGAGCTGGAGCAGGAGTTAATAGAGATGGGGATCTGAGCTCTGTCCTGGCCGTGGGAGATGCAAATTAGAGGTGGAGCTCGGATCAGAGAGCTGGAGACGAGGCACCGTGCTCTTGGCTGTGGGAGATGCAAATCGGAGACGAAGCTTAGATCTGAGAGCTGGAGATGGGGTGTCACAACCCGAGCCCAGAAATCGGGGGTTAGCGAAAAGCCAAACCTGTGACACACGTACTCCCGTGCACGTGCATCCAAACCCAGTCCAGATGCACACACACAAGGGATCTAACACGTGCGGACTAAGCGTACGCGGAAGCTGTACATATCATAGCAAGCAACAAAGAAAAAGCGGAAGCCAAAACAAATACGGAACGAAAGACAAAGATAAATACGCTGATAGAAAATCCGAATACACACCCAAAATCATGATATACAAACTATACAGAGTACAAAGTCCAAAGTCCAAAGTCCAAAGTGCCCAAATACAAATCTCCCAAAATCCAAAAACCCAAACAGATGGCCGCAAAATGATATGCATGTACGCACTCGGCAGAGATGATCAGGCCCACTCTGCCAAACCGGAGGGTGCCTCTAAACTCGGCCCTGTAGCCTCCTCGACCGCCGGGGAGCTGGGCAAGGGATCTATGCCTGCAACACCACAGACAACACAATGAATACAACGATCCAGCAAATACAAGTAACAGGGATGAAACACTCATAGTATCAAATAGAATAATGACAGAAGGTTAAATACAGAGTTCCATCTTAGTATGCTAAGCAAATCGTGCATAGAAGTAAAGCATGATAAGTGGATCAAAGCATAAAAATACTGAACTAAGTGGCTACTACGTTAACCATATTCTCTCTAATAGAGAGCAGAGCAAAGCAGAGCAGAGGAGAACACCACTGACCGGGCCAGGGTACAAGTGGATCTCGGTTTCCTGGGTTCCGGGGTCTCAAGACAAAGCGACACTGCAATGATACAGAGATACAGAGATCTAAGCCAAAGGTAACCCCGTCGGGCCTCCTAGGGCTGAGGCTAAGTAGAGCCAGACTAATACCAATCAAATCAAATCCATAGAAAGGGAGATTATCCGCTTTGGACTCACCGATGGCACAGACCAGATCTTATCCTCACGTTTTAATCTCTGGGCAGAGCCACCAAGGAATACCCAACTAAATTAGAGATATACAAAGCCAGAAATATACAGAGCATAGCATAGACTGAGTCAAAGCACCGAGCATAGAGCATAACAGAACGAAGGCTAAACAGATGTACAAGACGAAAACAAAAGAATCTCGAAATGCATGAACATAGATTAACAGAACAGAGGGCAAAACTATAAGCAATATGCAATGCATATCAGATTAATACGGAATCAAGGTCAATTACAAGCCAACCCTAATCTAGTTATTCACTGTCACTAACCGTGCATGTTGATGTAGTTTTAAGTTATTCAATACACCGTTGCCATCCTAGTGTTGCAATGTAATCTTCACGTGCACCGAAGTCCCTTAAACCAACACCCATGGGGAGGTGCTTAACAGTAAATCAATGCTCACATGAATAAGTCACAGCCTAACAAACTATTCATGCGATCTAAAGAATCCATTGGGCCGGTTTACATGTATGGTTCCTTGTATATAAGCCCTACAAAGTCACACCATTATCCTAAGTTTAATTTCTGAGATTCCAAGTCTTACGGTTTAGCCATGGGTGACCTACGGCTTAGCTGTATGCATCTTACGCGCTAACCGTAACATGCACTACGGCTGAACCGTGGTTCCCTTCAAAACACAGCTAAACTGGTCATCTTTCACCTCTGATCTGATTCCTCTTACGGCTGAGCTACGGTTCAGTATACGGCTTAGCCGTAGACCAATCCACGGCTTAGCAGTAGCCACACCGTAGAAGTACTTCATCGGGAAAGTTTCGACTGATCAGAGATTTAATTCACGGCTGGGTCACGGTTGGGTCACGGCTAGCTTACCGCTCAGCCGTAGAACAAATTACGGTTCAGCCGTAGCCTAGCCGTAGAACAATTTTCAAGTTTCAAGTCTCTGGAATGTGAGCAGTACAAGGTTACGGCTTAGCCGTACAATACAGAAACGAATCGGGATAGTTATAGAACTTGGAAAATCATGTACAACTTGAGCAAAACAAGCTCCGATGAATCCAAAACAATAGATTCGGCTGTAAATTCATTCTAAGCCTATGAGAACAAAAGAATCACAGCAATCAAGCAAATACACATATGTGTTATCAAAGCCTGTACTTATACTTGCCTCAAAGCCTTGGCAAATCCACTGAGATCAAGCTCCAATCCAACTAAAATCAAAGCAAATCAAAGAAACAACACATGCATGAGATGTATGAAGACACATAGAGCTTGGAGAAGGAATCCAATTGGAGAAAGGAAATCAAAACCTACTTACCCAAAGCAAAGACAGAGATAAGAGAGGGACCCAGTCGACACCAAATTCCCACACCAACTAATTCAGAGAAGAGAAGTGAAGAGGAAGAGAAGAATGGACGTGGCTCTCCAGGAGTTTTCTATCATGCACGTTGAAGCCAAATGAGCAGGGATGAGGACATCTGTAAGATGACTCATATATATATAACTTTGGAGTTTAAATCAAGAACCAAAGAGTTTAAGCTATTTACAGTTTAAGTCATACGAGGGTCTAACTTCTCCAATTGACTCCGAATGAGTCTGAGACAGTTACGGAATTTGACAAGCCCAACAAAATACACGTGCTGACGCCAAGATGATGCAAAAATGATGCAAGCAAAGCAAAAGCAAAATTACGAAAAAGGGCTTAGAACTACCTATCTCAGGTCAAAGGTTACTCAACTACCTATCCAAGACCCGAAACCAAGTCCGAAAGAATAAAACAACAGAAAAACACACTAATGAGCCACTAAGCCGGCTCAAAGGAGATCGGAGTGTTACATGGGGCACCACCGTCTTGGCTGTGGGAGATGCAGATTGGAGATGGAGATGGGGATGTAAGAGCTAGAGCACAAGCACCGTTGTCTTGGCCGTGGGAGATGTAGATCAGAGATAGAGATGGAGATCTAATAGTAGTTGCACTGGCACCGCGGTCTTGGCCGTCTCTTATAAAGATCCTTGGTGAAGCTCCCTTTTTCTTGGCCATGAAATCTAAGGTGGGTAAATGTCATGTTTCTCTATTATATCTTGAGGTTAACTGGGTTGGGTAAGGGTATGGTATGGTAAAAGTTAACCCAAGGCAGCTTTTCACCAAGCACAATGAACCTTGCACAGCTAGGCGTCCACATCAACGCATGTGTATTATGTGTGCATTTCCTTGTGTGCACAATTATTGTGCTCACCAACATAGTCCTCACCAACATAGTGTACACCTTAGCTTGATTAAGCATTAGCTCAAATCTGAATCCAGTCAAACTAATATACCACTAGATTGATCAAAATCTTATTCAAGTAATATTTGAAGTAAAACTTCTTCCCGTGAATTGTTATTTGATTATTTTTGAAGAGGGTAAGGCAAGCTCCACATGCGTCGACATGAAAAGCCCCTTGGACTTGTCATCAGCATGGGATCATCATTTTCGCTTGTGCGTTGCTCCAATTTGTGCACCCTAATACCTATTCAAAGCCACTTTCCAGACACAATATCTTATACACCGTGCTCATAGAATGGCATAATTAGTGGGCTCACCTTTATTAGTACAGGCCTTTCCGACTCCCATCTCCTATAGTCTAGCACTAGGCCAAATTTCACTCTCATCATTTCTGTATCCACAATTGAACTGAAAACAAAAAAAAAATCGTTAAATATTCAAAGGCTAAGATATTGGTATGTGGCTCTCTCATCCTCCAATATTATATTGTGATAATCTTAGTGCTTCATAGATGACCATCAATCTAGTGTTTCATGCTCACACCAATTAATGTGGAGGTTGACTACTATTACGTCTGTGAAGAAGTTGCTCTTGGCACTTTCACTACTCCGTTCTAATTTCAGCCAATCAACTCGTTGATCTCTTGACAAAACCGTTGTCTCGGGCTCAATTATCAACATTGAGATGTAATCGGCCCTTGCCCCATCTCCTCGGCCCAATTTGAGGAGGACTATAGAGAATGGGCCCATGAGAAATTTGGGTTTTTTCGGCATCTATTAATATTGTTTTTCATCATGTGCTTATATCAGCTAATTCCATGACTGATACTTTAGCTAAGAAAGGAGTTATTTAGTAGGTGCATTTGTATATGTTGATAGAGTTTTTCCTTGGGAGGCTTTTATTTACTAGGTGGATGAGTTGTTTGGGGATATAATGCTCTAATACCTCTTTGTACTTTAGTTTTTTTTTGTTTCTTTATTTTCTTGTATTTGTTTCCTCTTCTTTTTTAATGAAATTTTTGTTACTAACAAAAATTATATATATATATGGGCCCATAAAGACATCGAATACATGCAATGAACGAAATATCTCTCCATCAGTTACACCCTGCTCAGCATCCAATCTGAAAAGTATCTTAACCCATTCAAAGCAAATGTAATTCATTCTATTAGTTGCTCCATAAGTCACAAAGTGCATTTGTATTTAAAATCATACACATCCATGTATCATAAATCCTCATTCAATACATTCAACTGTAACATAAATGATGGATTCAATATGAAGGAATATAGAAGTTTGTCTCAGCTCTCACGTTTCGAGAAAGAGTAAAAAGCATTATTTATTTATTTATTTTTTATTTTTTTTGGTTTTTCTCCTTAGAGTTTCATCCTTAAGGTAAAGAACCACATCAAATGTGAACCACAAAAAGTATTATGGAGTAACTAATTAGTAAGGGTATAAGTTTAGCATTTTTCTAATCTAAATGAAACATCTGTTCTTTGAACTTGCCTTTCGATGCAATTGCAAATATGGTTTTTTTTTTTGACAAATATGCCTTATTTCTAAGGACAATTAAAATAAAAGTTGCAGAAGCTCCTCCATTGTCAACAACTATACTGATGCTCCACTTTTCTTATATGATCTTTGAATTGTATAAGCCAAGGATTTTTTTGCTACAATAAAAATAAAAGTACCACAAATTTCTGTAAGCACAAAATTTTTACAATTTGGTGGCCAAATTTGCACCCAGTAGAAGAGAAATTTGAGCTTATTTTTTTTATGATTTTGTAGAACACCATTTCTTATTGGGAGAGAGGTTCAAACGCTTCTTCATGTCCACGTTGATATAGATTCTTAGGGGGAATTGGTAGCCCACACATGTGAGAAGAGTATCATACTCAAGGATTGATCAATGGATATGTAACTAACATCCATAGTTGCCAACCAACTAAACAACCCCATGCTATAAAGTAAAAGTCATAATTAATTAGTATTTAACCAAGTAAATTTTAACTTAAATATATCCCATGGTGTTCCATCAATAGGATGTTTCCATCAATAGGATGTTCTCACCATTAGTTTTTATATCAATGTCTTAACCCCTATTGTGGTTCTATAATTCTGGGGGACCAGTGTGTTTTCCATTAAGGAGAGTATAGTATCACCTATCATTATGTGGATATATTCATAGTGATATTATTTGAATTGTCCATTGTCCGTCCCATCACTTTAATTAATTAGTGGGCCCATTTTTGTTTCAATTACTTAGTTGGCACTGCATACTCTCCCAAATTTAGGTGCCCAGAATAAGGTTTTGATATTTAAGGGCCTTTAATGCTGTTTTCTTTATTGAAAATTTTGAAATTATGTTTGGTGGTTGTATGGGAATTTCAAATGCTAGAATTTTGGGATGTTGCTGAATTTTGTCATTTTTAAATTTTGGATTTTATTCATGTTGGGCTCTTAATTCTTATTTGATTGTCAAAGAATTTCATACATCTTGAATTCCTTAAATCTCATTTTTGTGATAATGTAGGACACCCCATGATGAATCCAATGAATCAACCCCTTCAGACTCACTAGCCCCCAATAAATTAGCATTCATCCAAATTTAGCACTAACCTGAACAACAATCATTCACATTAAATTTCATGAAAAATGTAATTCAAGAAACAGTTGGCATTACAATATGGACTCACCTTTAGAAATTATAAGATAAGACCCACCTTTAAAAATATTTTAAATATAGGCCCACCTTTTTATAAATTATATCTGGTGCCCTCCTTTTGTGATTGTAAACATGAGATCCGCCTTCAGGAATTACATCATTGGTTCGCCTTCGGGAATTTTGTACATGTGACTCGCCTTTAAAATTTTAAAAATGAGATCCACCTTTCAAAATTAAAACATGGGGCTCACGTTTAGAAATCTTGTCACATGTAGGGTCTATCTTTATAAATTACAATGAGGACAGTGGGACCCATAATATATATATATATATTTTTTAGACTAAAATATGGCGTGCACCTTTAGAAATCATGGCACAATTCCAACCTTCAAAATTTTGAGTGCATTAGAGATTTATTTGGAATTCTTGGAATTCCAAAATTCATAAATGCTCAAGGGTGTACTATGAGTTGCAAATGAGTCTTCTTAAGCATTTGAAAATTTCATAATCAGTTAAAGAAATAGAAATTCCTGTCAGGAATTTTTCCAAATTTTACAAACAATAAAAATTTCAATAAAAAATTCCAACATAGGTTCTTAGTTATTCTGTATTATTTGTTTTTTTCCCTTTTTAAATCAGTGGTAGGACATGCTAACCAAGGCCATTGTGATTTCACTAATAATTAAGCCCCAGATTGACATCTATGAAAGAGTCGATTGCTTCACAATTTTCATGGCTTGGAGAGCCAAACCATTATTTGAATATACCAGTTGCCGGAAGAGAGTGGGGTGTGGTTTTGGGTGGGGGTGGGTGGGTCGGGTGGTGTGGGGGTGGGGGGTGGGGGTTGTGGTGTTGGGTTGTGGGGTGGTGTGGGCGGGGGTTGAAGCTGTTCCTTCAAAGCACTCTCTACAGACTTTTGCGGGCATTGCTTGCTCGAAGAATGAGACTGCAGGGACTTGTTGCTTCAAAGCACTCTATAGACATTCGCAAGGCCCCGCTCATAGACCTCACTTGCCCTGGAAACGAGTTTGTAAGCTTCGTATTCACCACAAACTTCAATCCTTCCTTTGGAGACGCCGACACGACAAATTGTCTACCAGAGGTAATTTAACCTTTATCGGCGAAGAAGTCCCCGTCATTTGCAATCTTTGCCACATCTTCACGGAAACTCTCGACTACCTGCGCCGCCAATGTCCTTTCAAAGATAGGGTCTAGATGTGTCTTCCAAGATCAATTATAAACTCCACAAATTACCCCCCTTTTCGTACTTGGTCTCTGGAAACCAATGTGACTCTAGAGTCAGGCTGGCCATCATAGTTTCTTGGCACATCTGGAAAGCCAGGAATGACCTTATCTTCAATTATTGTCCCACTAACCCTCTATTTGTAGCCGCCAAAAATACTTCTTATATGCTTAACTGGAATTTATCTCATCTTTAAGCAAGGCCAGGCACTAACGAGGAGACCAGGTTGGAAAGTGGATTCCTCCCCCTCCCGGATGGTTGAAATTTAACTTTGATTGTTCCTTTAAACCTGATAATTGCGTTGCAGGGGTAGGAGGCATCATCGGGGACCATATTGGGAGGATCATAAGAGCTTATGGGGTCCTATCTGTTGTGAATATTGAACATCACCTGTTGTGCGCACACATGAATAACAAGATCAACAAGCAAACCACCATACAAGAAGACAAGCGAGATTTACGTGATTTACCAAAAAAGGGTTATATCCATGGGCACAGAGACGAACATCTTCACTATGACAAGTAAAGTACAGAGACTCTCATTCTCTCACATCGTCTCACCTACGTGGTGTGGGAATACCACGGGCAAAAGAGCTCTCACCTCTCTTCAGCGCAAGATCTAGGGTTATAGACTACATACATATATAGTCTCCGCTTTCTTGGCCACCAAGAAAGCCCCGGTACAATTATCAAAATACCATTAACCTTAAACCAGTCCTTGGCTAACCCAGTGGACTCATCCGGCTAAACCCGAATATAAAACATAAACCAACAATCTCCACCTTGGATTGAATTCAACACAACTCAAGTTACTAAAAGATAAAACCAGCAATGTCTTCACGTACCTTGCTGAATGGTACGTCACTGCACCAACGATGCAATCTTCTTCAACATTTTAACTTGTTGAACCAGAACATGAACTTTGAGCAAAGTTCATCTCCTCGTCAAACTCCACCTTGAACTTAAAGCTCGAAACTATTGACGAATCTGAGTGATATCCTGAATCACTCACCATCCTGCCCCATCTTCAACATCACTTTGAAGATCCAACCACCACAAGCATACAAGCAAAACAGATTGGGAATACAAGTCCAGATGATCTCACAATTGCAGAAACCTCTGCCTCCGAGCGGTCAAAAAACTCCATTTGACCGGGCCTCTGATCGATCAAACACATGTTGACAATTGCTGATGCATCAGCTCCTCCTTGCTACTTTTCCGGCTCTGGCAAGATGAATAACATCACATGCGATCGAAAAAGCATGTGAACCCCAAACGAACAACTTCGTTTGAATCAGCAAACCCTTTGCAACTAGGCCAGCGACTCCTATTATTGGGTTTACAACAACAATCAGGTCGAGTCGACCCGATTTTGGCCTGAATCCACATCTGTTCAGATCTCCTCCAGATTTCTCCATCAAGTTGTAAATCTCGTCACCACGAGTATGCTGGAAGAAACGGATTTGAAATCCGAGTTTTGAGGGCTCCGATATCGCAGAAATAAGTTTTAACGCTCTAATTGGTCAAACCTCCATGTTGACTGTCAAACAGTCAATCAACCTCTTCCACTACGTAGATCTGCTCGAAACGAGTCCGTAGGGGCAAACGGATCTCCTATCGGACATCGGACGATCAAGATATCGCAGAAACAATTTCAGCCGTTGAAATTTGTCAAATCTGCCTTTGACCGAACCTTCGCTGATGCTGGCTGACGTCAGCGCTCTGCTCACTGGGCTGGACTCTGCCCACACGGGTCAAGTCTTACCCGACCCGAACTGGCTAGTCTGCTGATTAAACTGCTGAGTTGGGCTTCTAGTACACGGACCAGGTCAACCCGACTCGACCCGGCCTGCACTTGTGCTGCTGGACTGGGCTGTACCATGGGTTGGGTCTAACCGAGCCTGAACCTGAAACCTCTCTGACCTGGGCTGATTCTCCACGGGTCAGGTCAAACTGACCCAACCCGCGACCCAAACCAACCGAGAGTCATCTTCAACCCTCGGTTCTGCTCTGTTTCGCGTTCTACAATGGGGGAAAACCGGAACCTTCTTCCCCGGCGATGGCTTGGCTGGTCCAGAGACCAGCGACGGCTCGCGGAGACGGCAACTGCGACGGCGAACAGCGGTGACGGTGGTGACCGGCGACTGGTATAACAGCGCCAACAGCGATCAGTTTTTTTTTTTTTTTTTTTTTTTTTGTCGACAGCCTCTCCTGTGCCCACAATCAGCGGTCGTGGCTCACCTTCGAGATCACATCTGATCTCTTCTATCTCTCTAGCCTTCTGCACCAGTTTTTTGCGCCACAAAAGTCAAATCCTCAGCAGCGTTGTTCTCTGCAGGTCTGCAACATTGATTCAACCCGGTCAGATCTGGATTTGCACACCCTTCGCACAGCGATCAAATAGAGGCCCACCGAGGATCAGAATCAAATATGATCTCTTCTCTTTCCGCAGCAACTTGGCCAAGCAAGTCTAGCCTGACTTCGGAGAATTTGATCCAAGGCCCAAACTGAGAACCCAGAAATACAGAGAACCCTTATTTCTTCTTAAGCACTAGTGATGCAACCAGTGGCCTGTCTTTTCCGGTTTTCTTTTTCAAGGCCTCTGTTCTCCAGTGGCATCAAATGATCTCTGATTCTTCTCTGTTCAGCAACAGAGACTGATCTCACTGCCTGCAAAACCGATTTCTCTGAGAAATTGATTTTTCTCCTGCGGCCCATCTGTGATCAACGTGCTCCGGTCTTCTCCTTCTCAGATTTGGAAAACCAGATCCTCTGTTCTTAGAAATCGAACCAGCCGCGAGTACTCCGAGATCTGAAAACAACCTGTGAATTCTTTTTCCTCCAATCCTAACTAGACGGAAAAACCCAATCTCGGCTTCTTCTTCGATGGTGGCCCAACTAGAGATCACGAAACTAATCTCTCTTTCCTCTATTTTGAAAACAGAGATCCGAACCCTTCGACAAGGATTCAATCAGTTGATCTTCATGCACACAACCTCCAAGCCACCGAGCGATCTCCACCTCGCTCAGAAACCCGAGGAACACCAACCTCGGCTTTGATACCACTTGTTGTGAATATTGAACATCACCCGTTGTGCGCACATATAAATAATAAGATCAACAAGCAAACCACCACACAAGAAGACAAGCGAGATTTACGTGGTTCATCAAAAAAGGGTTACATCAACGGGCACAGAGACGAACATCTTAACTATGACAAGTAAAGTACAGAGACTCTCATTCTCTCACATCGTCTCACCTACGTGGTGTGGGAACACCACCGGCAAGAGAGCTCTCACCTCTCTTCAGCGCAAGATCTAGGGTTTCAGATTACACACATATATAGTCTCCGCTTTCTTGGTAACCAAGAAAGTTCCGGTACAATTACCAAAATACCCTTGACCTTAAACCAGTCCCTGGCTAACCCAGTGGACTCATCCGGCTAAACCCGAATACAAAACATAAACCCAACACTATCATGGCTGAAAATGCTTTTGAGGTGGAACTAATTGTTGGGAAAAGCAGCAAAGAGAAACTTTTCGCAATCAACGGTTCAACCACGATGAACACACATAATCATACCATCAAACAATAACACACATGAACACATTAATTTTAGGTGGTTCGACAACCTTGCCTATACCCATGGAGGAGAGAATTCATCTATCATAATTCCATTTCAATCCCTTGAAATTAAGGGTTACTGTATATCAATTTATATAGCTCTCACTTTCTTAGCCAACACGAAAACCCATACTAATAATCCTGAACTTCTGTTATGGCTCAAACAACTGATCTAACTAAATCCGAATACAAGACAAAATCCAACAATAAGAGAAAAGGTCTGCTTGCGAAAGTGCTCGACATCAACACACTGCCTGTCGCTGCCTGTTGAAAGCAATAGTAAATTGCTTATTATGTCGGTGCAGTCTAATGAAGCCATGGCTTGGAGGTTAATGCCTGAGCGGAAGCGTTGCTTGTCTCTTCTGGCAGAGACCCAACTCTGGAATTTCAACTATTGCAAGCGGTCGACAAACACAATTGCGGACGCTCTCGCAAAAACCACATTCTCGAGCATCACAATTGTGTCCTGCGGTTTGCCCACACGCATCTATATGGAATATGAAAGGGAACTTAGGTTGGCCCATGTGTATACGACCACTTTGGAGATCGAGGCTGCGATCCAGATGTGGCGACCTCGAGAGTGTGCCACATTGATGGTAATGGCAGAGAAGAGAGCTCAAACAGCAATATTAATGGTCCGGAACACGAACCAAATCAAGCCAATGATTAGCATGACCCTGGGGTATACCTTCGTCCATATGGTATTGACTATCAAGGTAGGACAAGGTGTTAGGCATCCGGTCTGCTGTTCCTCCCATGGGAGCTGCAAGAAGTTGGTTCCGGCTACCATCACGTGGGAACTTCGGTTTGAAACTAGGATGCTGCTTTTCTCTCCTGTTTCATATTATATTTTCATCTGCAAGAATGTCGGTTTCACTTCTTTTGGAGCTCTTTTTTGTTATCTCCAGCTTGTGTGTGGAGATCCTTCTTATCTTTTGGCATCACCTTTGAATGTTTGTTTTGGTGGTCCTTGCCGTTTAATGTTTATCTTCTTGATTGTTCTCCCTTCCTCTAACCGAGCTTTATTTTATGGTATTGGAATGGGTTATGTTTACTTTTCTTACCCCCGCTGCCCAGTATGATTGGAATAAGGGTTTAATGATAATATTTATTTTTTTTAGTTAATAATTTTCTTTTTACAAAAAAAATAAAATAAACCCAAGCACTCTAATGCCACTTCGATGGTGGCATGCATTGTCTGTTATTTCTCTAATATAAATAAAAGTTCTTTCTCTAATTAAAACGTGGGCGTGTGTGTGTGAGTACATGATAGTAGGACTTAGATCCTATTCCCTACAAAGATAGTAAAGAAGTTGATAATCGTTTTTTTTTCTTTTTTTTTTCTTTTGTTGTTGTTTTGTTGGAAGCACTTTGATATTCGTTATACGTTGTGCTAGCCAATACGGGGCAAGCATTAGTTGAAATTTCACTCCCAAGTCAAAAATGATAAACATAACTAAATTGATCAAAGTCTTATTCAAGTAATATTTGAAGTAGAAACTTCCTCTGACTTTTTAGTTGACTATTTTAGGTGAGGCTAAGGAGGCTCCACATGGGCCAACACGAAAAGTTCCTTGGGCTGGTCATGAGGATGGGATCATCATTCTTGCTGGTGCATTGCTTCAATTTAGTGCAGTCTAATATATATTAGAACCCACTTTGCAGACACAATATCTTATACACCATGTGCTCATAGAATGACTGAATCAGTGGGGTCACCTTTATCCACCATTGAATTGAATATAAAAAAAAAGTCTTTTGTTGAAAGACTACTAAATATTAACAATATTAAATCAAAGGCTAGGATGATAAGATAAAGCTTTTTTTTTTTCGGTTAATCCTTTCCATGTACTTCATCCCTATTAAAGAGAAGGTATTCAAATGGGCCCCATGAGTTAAACTCCAGAAGAGTAATATGCAGTCTACTCGTCGGAGAACATTGCCCCTTGGAATGTAGGGCAAAGTTTCTATTATGATCATCTATTTTATGGCATTTCACATCAAAGGATTATAAACATTCAATGCACTTTATTATTATTTTGTTTGAATTTTACAGGCCAATGGACCCAGCACTGCCCAGCTCCACCAAACTTACCATACCAAGAGCCAACTCGGAGGCTCCTGGTGTGCAGGCCATAGAGGAGATCCTGTCCGTTGAAACTTGGAAAGTTGAAACAAGAGAGGGAGAGCGTCCCATTTGAAATCTAAACCCCTAACGGCTACTGTTTCTCTCTCTCTCTCTCTCTCTCTCTCTCTCTCAAAAGCAAACTCTCGCCTTTTCTCTCTCAATTTCCTTCTCTTATACAATCAATCAGTTTTCCCTGTTGACTCGTTCATGGCCTCCTGCAAGATCAATTCGGCAGATGGAAACTCCTACATGCTCTCCCATATGCACAAGAAAGTGCGAATCGTAGGAAAAATCAGGGGTTTTCTTGAATCAGAGGCCAAACCCTCTGATGGGTCTTCTTCTCCTTGGATTTCTGTTCAGAAATCAGCCAGAGAATCGTCCGACTGTGTCACGGTCCTATGCAAAGACCAAACATCCAGGCATTCTACTTACCAAACTATTTACAGAATCTTGGGTTTCTTTGTTTGAAGTGAACCCTTCTTACCTTGTCTTTTTACATGTCCTTTATTTTGATTTGGGTTTCTTTAGTTTGGGTCTGGCTCTCTTGGCGCTTTAGCTTAGAAACTCATTTTGTTTTAAAGGTGTAAAGATCCCTATGAATTGTAACACTAGGAGAAAACTTCACAAGTAAATGGTAGTTTGTCAATTACTCATGCAGAGTGAGGCCCACCAGATGAACAATAAAAAAAAATAGGCTTCTCGTCCTTTCAAAATTCTGGCAAGAAGTACAACATCATGATTTGGATTTTGATCTGCCCACACAGCTTTGATAGGTTTTTTTTTTTTTTTCAAATGGTACATGCATTCAAATGTTTAAATCTAAGATTAAGAATACTCATCATCTCTTGCAGTAGTTGTAAGGACTACAAGCTAGATTACTGCTATGAACAACATGAGGACATACCCGAGATATTTTCTAGAGAGGTTAAGCCTCTTGTATCCAGAACTTTTGATGGTTTCAATGCCTCTGTTATTGCCTATGGAGCTCGAGGAAGCGGAAAGACATATACAATTCAGGTGCCTCTTCTTTTCATTGATTGCATTTGTTGTAATGCAAAGTTTACATGATGCTTTTTTATTCTTAATGTTGATGTATAGGGATCTTGTGAGAAGCCTGGGCTAGCAGCATTGGCAATGGCTGAAATTCTTTCAAGCTGCGAGGAAACTGGAAGAGTGGTGAGGATTTCTTGGTATGAAGTCTATCATGATCATGTTTATGATATCTTGGAACGGAAAGAACAAGAGGTGTTAGTTTGGGAAGATAGAGGTCGAATTCAACTGAAGGGCCTTTCTCAGGTAAATTTTCAGACGTACTATGTCCAGTCCAATTTATGATAGAAGCTCTTGGGGCTCTCACACCTTGAGGCTTATCTTGAAGTGAGGCTTCCAGAATTACCCGGGACTTGAGTGTGAGGCATGGCTTGCATTAGCCCAATCATATCCTTTTCCTTGATCCTACAAACTGCATATATGGAACCAACCCTTTTCTCGATCGAAAGAATCGATTATAAGTTGTCCTATGGTAAATGAAATATACTTCAAAAATATCACCCCATTGGATGATCTTAAATGTTCCATCTTTTCTTAATTCTGGATAGTTAGAAAATCATTATCATCTAATCTAAGTCAGCCTATCTATATGATGTCTTCTATTGTGGAAGATTGGCTTTGAATGTCTACTTGTAGGTCCGTAGAGGGCTCAACCCATCCCATGTGGGTTGGGCCAGATAAATAATTTAATGGTTAGAATTCCATCAATCGGTCCCTATCTTTAATCAGTTATATAATCTGATATTTTGGTTTGTGACGGCCATGAGGTTGTTTTTACAAGCGTACATTTTTATTCATTGTTTTACAGGTTCATGTGAAATCAATCCTGGAGTTCAACAGACTATATTTCAATGGGTATGATCAGGACAAACCTTCACAAAAGATTGTGAATGATGTTGCTCGGAGGAGCCACAAGGGCTTGATTATATATGTTTGCTCTCGTGACAAAGATTCCAACATTTCTGTCGTAGGAAAGATGAATTTTGTTGATCTGGCAGGTTGTAATCCTTCAATCAATTTTAAATGGCTCTTTCAGTATCTGACTTTTGATCTTGTGAATCATTTTTTATCTCCCAAATACTAAAAGCCATGTGATGGACCTACCCATGATACAATTGACCTGTTCATGCCACATGATCACTGTGAATGGGCACTAATTCAAAATTCACTCAGGAGTTCAACCATGTTGGATACTTGGATTTCATCCCATTTGAAAACATGATTTATATCAATGGAGTCAATCATCTATTTTAGATGTGATTATTCCATTGATGATTAGCCCAAGTAAAGTAAATTCTTGTTTGGTGCTTATTTATTCATGGTGTGTGATATGAGCAGCATAGATTCATAAAAGTGGGCCCTATATGCTGCTTCTGAAAGAAGCAACAAACCATATGGATTCTTTCATCCTACTTTTTTTTTATTCATGTTTGGAATTGTTTTGGTTATTTGTAACAGGCTATGAGGACACCAAACGGATGGGTATTTACATCCCCCATCTTCCTGAGATCCCTAGGATTAACAAGTCATTGTATGCAGTAGAGAATGTCGTTCGTGCATTGAATGCAAATGAGCGCCATGTACCATTTCGAGACACCAAACTTACCCGCATGCTGCAAGATTCGATCGGTGGAGCAAGCCAAGCTTTGATAATAACTTGTTTGGTGGGTCATTTTGTTACTTCAATATGCAAAATTTATAAAATGCCTTGAATCTTATTCTTACTTGCATTTGCTTACTACAATATGGAAAATTTATAAAATGCCTTGAATCTTATTCTTACTTACTATTTTGCTTTTGTATATTAGTATTCTGGACAAATCATACGGTACTTAAGCATATGTCATGATTCAATGCTCCAAATTGTGATATGATGATGCCCACTTCTGTATGTGGGAAATTCAATCCTTCCAATATTTCTTCATTTTTAAGTTGCAAACGGACTGCCAGAGCACTTATCGAAAGATTTAGCTCAAAATAGAACGGAATGGAGAAATAGAATTCATGTAGCTGACCCCAACATGGTTGGGATAAGGCTTTGATGATGATGATGATGGTGATGAAATGGACTGCCAGAATTTCTTTTGTTTTACATCTCCATGTTGGTCATTGATCATGGTTAGAATTTCCATTTACAAAGATTTTCGAGGCACAGTCCATCTTCGGTGGTCCCATCATATCAGTGTTTATTGAATCATTTATCCCAAATTACTTACAAATTAAAGGAACCCTAAACTAGACTATGTATTTATCCTTTTAATCAGAGAACTTAAACTTTCCCATTCCTTTTGTAGCTCAACTAGTTAGGGATGTGTTGTAGTGTGTGCAGGTGAGTGAGTTCGAGTAACATAAACATCCTCACATTCCTTGTCCATAATATAGTCCTTTTTGCATTTAATGTAGAGGCCCTATGGATCCATGGTTATGTAATCTAGAATATAATGTTATGGGCTCCCACCACAAGTAGAAATTACAAAGAAATTAACTATGTTGGAAGATCTTATTCTTCCGAGTTTTGGTAGTCTCTATTTTGCATTTGCTTTGTAGCATGTTCTTTCTTCATCTCCATCCTAACTGCAGGACTAATGGTTGGAATGCGCAGTCAAGGAGTTCATAAGGCATTCTACATGCATGGTGGGGCTCATATTAGTGCCTTGTCCATAATATAGTCCTTTTTCCATTTAATGTAGAGCCCCTATGGATCCATGGTTATATAATCTAGACTATAATGTTATGGGCTCCCACCATGAGTAGAAATTACAAAGAAATTAACTATGTTGGAAGATCTTATTCTTCCAAGTTTTGGTAGTCTTCTATTTTGCATTTGTTCTGTGGCTATGTTCTTTCTTCATGTCCATCCTAACTGCTAGTCTAATGGTTGGAATGCCTCTTTAAGGAGTTCGTAAGGCATTCTACATGCATGGTTGGGTCCCTCATATAAGTGTTTTTTGGATCACGTGCCTCACTTGTTCATTGTCAAGGCTACATCCTTGTGTCAAAGCGTATATATTCATTCACTTGCCTTGTCAATCATATACTCTGCTTTTCCTTTAATGTAGAATCCAACTTTCTGTCAAGATTCCATTCATGTGATCAGTTGGGCTTCTCGGTCATTCCAAGCTGCCGATTTTACATGCCAAGATTCAGCTAAGAGGGCTAAGAGCAGTGCAAGAATAATAGGATTATCTTCCCCACCAGCCAGTAAAGCACAAAGTCTTTCTGCTTCCATGAAAAAGCTTGGTGGCTCCCTTTACTATTCCACGGGAAAGAAAACTATTAATATGCCACATGGAATGAAGGAAAGGTAAGCTCATTGGTTCACATTTTTTTCACAGGGATGTCCTTGGGCCCCACATTGTCATATCTATTATAGATGCCTTTTTGAAAACCTTTCCAATACATTAGTGATTCTAATGTTTTGGGGACAAACCAACCAAATCACAAGTAGGCAGCCACATCCAGTTTAGGTTGAGCACTGTATAGGCTCAACTCAAACCCAGCCCCTTTTTCTTGTTTTTTGTCATGTGAAAACTTCAAACCAAACCTAGTATGCCACCTAACTAATAGGTTGGATTTAGTTTGGGTTGACGGGTTAGAAATGTCAGCCTGAACCCAACCTAAAAATAAAATTGGTCAACCCGAACCTAGATATACCAGGCTGGATTAAATATTGGTAGCGTATTGACAAGAGCTTCTGCTGATGGTAGTTCTATTATATGGTTCAATGCCTTGAACATGCTCATACTTGCCCACAGATTAGTTGTTTGTATTTTGATAAGAGCAATTTTGTTTTGGTTGCTTGTGCAGGAATGTGCTCCCTGTTGTAAGACCTACCCTCAAATCTTCTCAGGTAACAGTTCAAGTTTGGACTTTGATCGTCCATTTACCTTACATAAATTATTGCAATTCTTATGTAAGAAACTATGTTCAAGTGTGTTTTTTAAAACTACAAAATAGTCGCAACATTAAATTTCATTTACATGGGAAAGCACACAATTCCGTTATATAACTGGACATTTTGAGTTTGATAAAATAAAAGAGGAGGAAAATTAATTTTATATAGGCTTTTCCTTTCAATTCCCTGCAGCAAAATTTCCATGTTGATTCCTTACTTTCTAGTTCATAGTGTATAAGCAGATTTTTCCGTCTTGTCCTGGTTGGAGGCGAGACTTTTTAGAGTAGAATTCTGGAAGGCAGCCCCAGAATAACAAGATAAGGCTCCATTGATGATAGTCATGATGGTTCAGACTCTATTGATAATAATAATGAGTTAATTTGTTGATTTCTCTTTCAGTCCATTCCTGAATTATATCGAGGAAAGTTCCATATCAATTGCAACTCCTATAATAGAACCTGCTATGTTGAGGGGTGGTATTTACTTGGGATTGGTGACCACCTGCGTTGACAAGCACATCTGTAACACTATTGGTACTATTAGATATGTAAAATATCTTTAGGATTAGGATGAAATCCTAATAATGGAAAATTGCCCCAGTTAAGAGGATGTGATTGTAAGATATTTGTTTTAAGTAGTGGCAGACATCCCTGTATGATAGAGTGACCAATCACATTGAAAGGCACTCAATTCAAAGGCAATTCACTTTCTTCTCTAGTTATTCTGTCGTCACACAATATGAAATACTTGCTGATGCCCATGGTGAAAAATCCAACGATTTCTAATCCTGTGCAACACTCTATGCAGGAAAGTACCACATTAAGCACTGCCAAATCTATGGAAGTTCTTACACTGGAGGAGGTATTTTCCTTTTTATTTCCATGAAAGGTTTAAGAGTACGTAATAGTCTTTTCAGTGAAAAGTTCTTTTTTTAGCAAGATTGAGTCTCTTGAACTCAGTCGAACTCTAAACACTACCATGCTTTAAGATTCTATATAGGAAAACTTTTCTTGATGCCTTACCCTATCCTTAAAGCATCACTTACCAGAAGAAGAGATGTTTATAATTATATGGATTATTCCCAAACATTCTGTTGTTTATGACATTGCCTTTTTGGGTCCATGTGGATCACTGGCACCCTAAAACCATGGAACTCAAATTTTCCAAGCATGCTTAGATATGGCCTAGATGGTTAACATATACTTTCAAAACTTCTAGTTCTTAGAATTAGTCTCTCACAACACATACTAGCCTAAGTTTCTTCTCACTTGGTTTTCTGGCTTAGAAATGGATGATTGTAACAGCTTGACTAACAGTTTTGGTTCAATGCTTAGATTTAGTGATTTGGCTCATGGAACAGACTTGATTTCTGGTTATGTTCATTTTTGATGAATGAGCCCCACTGAATTAGTGGCTAGGATCTATCTCACATGTGCTTTATTGACATTTGCATTTTGAAATGCTCATGCTTTTTGTATACACTAAAATTGTGATGTTTTGACAGTCTGTGAGCTCTCTTTTTTTTTCTTGTTTTCAATCATGCAGGAAAGGTGCTTACAAAGTGTCACCAACACCATAGAACCATTTACACCCAAGCAGGTACTTAACTATTTTATTCTTTGCGATGTTCATGGTAGTAACAGATTCCTGCAAGATTATGACATATCTTACAATGCCTTGTTTTCTAGGATCTGTGCACACAAGATGATGTTGAATTTGACCAAAAGCCAATGACAGATCTAGAAGGTACAAGTGTACGACACATTAAGCAATCCTTGCATAAGTATAAATATATCATAATCTAGCCATCTGCTCAGTCTTTTACAAGCTGTGTGTGAGAGCATATATTCCCTTAGGTGACAAAAAATGTTCATTTACTGTATCTTAGCGATCTGCTTTGCCCTACAAGCTGCATGCAAGCATATTCCCTATGGTGACAAAAAAATGTTCATATGATGGTGGACCTTGTGTAAATGTGAGATACCCGAGCCAGTCTTCCTGAACTCATGATCATTGAGTTTTGCTCTTACTAACCCATACTTGTTGATCATAGGCTGCAGTTATAATTTTGGAAGCAACCAACAAATCAGATAGCTTAGAGATTGCTTTCCATTGAGCGAGTATTGATGTTTTTTTTTTTTTTTTGGAACTAAATGTAGTTTGGACAAAAAAATTATCTTCCTTTTCCAGGTAAGGAAATGGAGAATTCTCCTGCTGATTTAGAGAGATCGCCACCAATAAGTGCAAAATTAAGAGAAATAGCAAGTGCATTGAAGGCTTTTTCTACTCCAATTCCGTTGAGCATAAAAATGCCAAACACAGATAACATCAGAAACAACCATGTCTGCAAGGATTTAACAGAATCACTGACTCCTGGAGTTTCAGTCAATCTCAGAGTTGATGAATGGGAATCTGCAAAGGCCAATACTCCTGGAGAGACATTTAAAACACGCAGCTGTGGACTTAAGGTATTGATTGGCTAAATTTTTTAGAAGTCATCTCTGTTTTAATATCTATATTATGCAGGATCAACTACCTTCAATTGGAAAGCATATATGGCTTATCTGCAAGATAGCCATGCAAATATTCCAAGAAAAGCCATATTATTAGAGCATTATTCTTTTATATCAATTTTCAAGTTTCATGTTACTGACTCCAGTATTTTTTTCTTTTCCACTTTGATATCAGAAATCTCTGGTTCAGGAGTACCTTAAGTTTCTAAATTCAGCCAGCAAGTAAGTGATTCTGTACATTATGATAAAGATAATTTTTAAGAACTAATTATCATTTTAAACTAGTGGTAATGCCCATGTGATGCATATGTAAGGTTGATTTAACGGTTTAACCTGACGAACTTAATACACACCTAAACTCTAAAACTAGAATAACAATACAGAGTTTATATCTACAAAGCAAAACAATCATAATTAACTTATTAAAAACTAATCAAAAGCAGTTGATCGACAACCCCCACATGCCACCCATTGACAAATTTCTTGAAATTGATTAGTTAAGTTAAATTAACACTTAAATTAATTATCAATTGATAAAGATTTACTAAAGTTATTCAAGAAATTTTCAATCTTTTAACATCATTGCATGGGATTAATAAAGATAATAAAATAGATTTACTTTTATTCAACTCAATCCTTCCAAAATTGGACATAAATATAATCACAGAAATATATTGTTTTTTAAAGCATAAATATAAATTTCTATTCAAAATCAGTTTATATAATTCTAGTATCTTGAATCACAACTTTTTATTATCATTCGAATTTCACAAGTATTTTGGATATATGGTGATATTAACAATAAATTCTTTTTTTTCTAATAATTTTATGACATAAATCCAAATTAATATAATCACAGTAATGTTTTTTATGATTAAATATAAATTTATATTAAAAATCATTTTTATATAACTATAGTATCTTGAATCACAACTTTTCTTATCATTTGAATTTCACAAGTACTTTGAAAATATGGTGATATTATCAAGAAATTAATTTTTTTCTAATAAGACTTTTCATAATGCTTATTATTTATGACATAAATCCAAATTGAATATTTGGAATTGACTTTGAGGGCTTTATCTTCCAACTTGTCTAGAAGTATACCCTACTGGTTAAAAACATGTAAATGAACATAAGGAACTGGTGAAGATACATGGGCATATTTGCAACCTCTAGAAACATCATGAGATCTATAAAACAAAACTTTATCATGCATATCAGGAGTAAATTTTACATAATAAGTAATGTTAGTAATGCCAGTGACTTCTTCCTACATTCTTTTCATCGCATTTAATGATATTTTTACTTTCCTTTTTCATATATGTCATAGAGCTTTGATGAGTTTCAAGAAAAAAAATTTAATAGTATGTTTGGCAATTAGATTGTTATCCTAAAACTAGTACATTAAGTTCATAAACATAATTTTTGTCCTTTCATGTTATTAAAAAAAATTTCCATATTTTGTTCCAAGGTTCAATTAAAAAAGATAAAATAGATTTTGGAGTCAACTGAAAAATTAAATTAAAAATTATATGATTTTGGTATCTATATAAAAAAAGAATTATTTATTTTATCATGCAAGTATCATGCACAAGGAATAAATTATATCTATAAATAATGTAGCTATACCTGTGACTTCAATTCTTTATCATGAATTTAACTATTATTAATGACTCTTAAGAAGAATTATACTATTCGGTGTGGTTGGGCATTTACATTGTTATGCAAGACTAATCAAATAATTTCATAAATATATTTTGTACCTTCATGTTGTTAAGTTTTTCTACTTATTTTCTTTTTCAAGGTACAATAAAAGGATAAATTAAGATATTAGAGCCAACTGAGAAACTGAAATAAAAATTAGAGGAACAATAGAAACAAGATAATTTGTATTAAATAAGGAATATTAGGGTAAGTGTCAGATGATATTTTGAAATATCATGTTATCTATTTAAAATACTTTCCTAGAAATGATAAAAATTTAGAATAAATTCAAATTTGAAGACAATTTGACCCATTTTCATGCTTAATTAGAAAGATGGGGTATCCACAACCACTTTGAAGACAATTTAACCCAATCAGGAGATTTGCATCAGGACTACATCTTCAGTTTTCTTTATTGATTGATGATGGTGGATCATAGATCATTAAATTACTTTTCTTGGTGTGTTGTTAGACATCATATTGCGTAGCCTGGTGCGGGGATAGGGTTGCAGTTTTCATTTTTGATAGGAGAATAATTTGTTGCAGGTTATGGTTGGTGTCATGATCTTTGCTTTTCTAAATCTATTAGACATCATATTGTATTGCATGATATGGGATATATGGTCAAAGGGAAATAATTTGTTGTAGGCTTGTTGTGGTTATCATTTGTGGTTGCAGACTTGTATGCTTTCTAGGATGGTATACATAGTGAATGACCTCCTCCCACTCTCCTAGTCATCCTACGGCCACAATAGGAAATGGTAGAGCAATAGTTTTATGGTCATTTCAGCTGTGTTAGGAAAGCATTCGATCTATACTGGTCTTCTCCCCAACACGGGCCCACGAGGGTTACACCAGGGACCTAACAAGGGAGAGGAGAGAAAGAGGAAGAGGATATTAGAGTGAGAGAAAGAGGGGAGAGAGAAAAGGTGAGATGTTGGGGAACTGAATAATGGATGAATTATATATACGTAAGATGAGTTTCAATGAGTAAGATGAGGTGGCCGTTCACAATGAGTGGGTAGTCCTTGAGGAAGAGAGTACCAGCAAGAGGGAAAGGCCTTTCAACGTGTGCAGTTTTGATGGTGCTGATGTAGTTAATTTTTCAAATTTCAAATTTGAGAGGTAAAATATGGGGTCCCGTATGATGACATGGTGGTAATTAAAAAATAACTAAAACTCAACTTCCATTCTCTGCTAACTGTTTTACGACTTTAAAGAGAAAGAATTGCACGTAAATTCTTGTACCAGCTTGCATTAAAAATAAAAAAAGAAGAGAATTAGGAGGGATAATGTTTCATTTTTTTTTCTGCACGAATCAACATTGGCATGACAGAAAATCCAGAAATGTTTTTTTTAAAATCAAATCTGGTTTCCAGTTTTCTCACCACTCATTAAACACATAGGGAGATTTCAGGTCTGGGCACTTGCATATCTACTGTTATCCCAGCATTTCTTAAGCATTAGTAGTTTCTTTGGGGTTGTTATTTTTATTACCGTTGGAAATTAATTAACAAGTTTTGCTAGATCTAATTTTTTTTTAATTTTATTTCTATGATCACAGGGAAGAATTGAAAGAAATAAAGGTAAGCTTCAAAGCTATCGCGGTAAAGGTCTTTTATTATGGACAGTGGATGCCCAACTGATTAAACAAACAGCCATAGGATGCCTTAAACTACCTTCAATCAAGAAGAATGCAAATGTTAGAATGAATGTTTTGGAATCAACAATTTTGGTAGTTGTACGATGAATGGTTGGGATCACTTAATCAGCGTAGGGGTGGGGCACTGTCCAGAGATCATCTGCTGAGTCAATTCCTCTTCTATTCTAATTCTTTAATTTGTTCATCTTTGCATCCTGTCTCATTTCAGCACCTTTGATCTATGTACAGGGTATAGGAGAAAAGAGAGCTAACTACATACTCGAATCTCGTGAAGCATCTACTGAACCCTTTAAAAATGTAAGAACATTCAGTTTTTACTTTGATTCTATGAGTGATTTCATTATTTAGAGGGAGAACTTTAGCTCCTCTCTTTTATTTGCTTTGCAGCTTGACGATTTGAAAGAAATAGGCCTTTCTTCCAAGCAGGTAATTTCTTTTCTGTGGTGATAAATTTCTAGACTATCATTTAATGAGTGCTGATCATGGAAGTTCAAAACCATTCATTAATTACCGATTTTTGATGATCATGTTTAGAGAACATCTGCTTGCCTCATTGTTTTACCATCTGAGTTAGAGGTTGATACACTTTGTTAAAAACAATCCAATTTGATCCACCACCCATTTCTCATCCTGCTCTCTTAATTTAGGCCCCCTAGAGTTGCATGATAAGATGAGGAAATATTGGACAAGAAGCATCAGGATGGTTTCTCTTTAGTAGGATGAAAGCCTCTAGATCCATCTTTAACAGTCTACTTTTAGCGATACCTGGGCAACAACCAATTCGTTCCATTAAGTTACAAGGATTAACAGATATTCAAGTATTTTTTTTTGGTTTGAGCCTTATGGCTTCATCAGTGCAGTGATTGTTGTGGTCAGACTTATCTTCTTTGCTTTCTCTGCAGATAAATGGAATCATGAGACAAATAGCCGGGCAGCTTTTCAGTTAACAGGGAGGGTTCATTATTCAACAGCCTATATGTGGATTGCTGATGAGACCTACTGTTGTTTACTATATACAGATCAATGATCTTGGGAGGAAAAGTAGCTGACATCCAACAAGGCAACAACATTGAGTTGTGTATATTATATTTTCATCATGTTTAAGATTAAAGAATGAGATAGTGTGTTTATCTTCCTTTGTGTTGAATTGTAAACTGGTCATTATTTTGTTTGACCTTTAATATTAAAATGTAATCCACCTAAGACCAATTCAACAGGCGCCCCCCACCCCCAAAGAAAGGTCTGTGTAATCCACCTAAGACCAACTACTATTAGAAATAGAATGATGCTCCTGATACGCCCAGCTCGATCTTCCTCCTTTTTCTTTGGAACATCCTCTCTAAAATTTACATACAATATAGGGAGAGAGATGTTGGGAAAGTTAAATTTTGCTTATGGTAAGCTCCTTCATCTGTTCTTCCTATAATAAATTAGGATTTAACAAGCTACGGCAAATTGATCACAACAGTTTCTTTCAAAATGTTTTACACCTTCATCTTTTCCTATATATTTGCAATGTTATTTGCATTGCATTGCAACTACGAATTTGAGCTTTGGACTCTGAACCCACTTAAGAATCATATAAATTTCTATGGGCTGTTTCTCATCGGTGTGTTTTCAATAATTGATGAGGCATTGCCTTCTAAAATGATATTATCACTGTTTGACTAGGTCATTATTATCGACTGGAATCGATGGATGTTTTCTTCTGTCACAAGGTTAGATCCACCAACTCCATTATCCAAGCAAGGCTTGATAAGTTGCTTCCGTAAGTTGGTGTGATTATGTAATTGGGGTGTGTCTTTGTTTTGGGGTTGGTGGTGATGCACCTCTTTGTTCTTTTTGTGGTCTTTGTTTTTTGGGTCTCTTTTAATGAAATCTTTCATTATTGGTCCCCAATAAGATGATATGAGGCCTAAGAATAGGTTAACAAGAGTGTTCCACCAGTAGATCTAGCGTTCAACCTGCCGGACCCATATCAGTTTTTTTTTTTTTTTAGACGTGATGAAGACTTTCATTAAAGAAAAATGAGATTACAAAAAGAGGAGTAAAAGGTGAGGTACAAGAGTAATGTACCCCACCCCACGCAACCTACCTTACATAATAAAATCCTATTTGTTTAGCCAAAGCATTGGTCATAGAGTTGGCGAATCTTAGCTTGTGACTGAAAACAATGGAAATTGAGGTCGATAGCACTCAGATTTTATTAAAGAGGCAATGAATTTTCATAGATTGATCCTCTGATTGGACACCCACGCAATTGCATTAAAAGAGTTGCTCTCTACGATAAGAACACCTTTGAAGTGCCTCATAAAGCACCGGAGAGCTTCTTGAATAACTTAAACATCTACTTAATTGGAATCACATATAGAAAACATAAAAAGAACCTCTCCATTACTACTGCAAAGAACACCTTATACTCCAACTAAGCTTGGCTTGCCTTCTGCTACACTGTCAACATTGAACTTGAGCATACCATGAGGAGGAAAAGTCCAAAGAAATGACTTTTTTTATTTTATTTGGCCATACCCCATACAAGCTTGATATCATTAAGAGTGAGATCATAGAATTCCTTTCTAACCAAAGCCCACTGTACAATCTTAAAGGTAATTATAGAACTTAACTCTTATATAGGAGAGGAAGCACATTTGAAAATACTGTCATTTCTTACCATCCAAACCATAGAATAGTAAACAATAACAACCTCCAAAGAGTATGGCCGCCCCCAAAGAAATAATCTCCCCACATCTTTGGATTCATAATTATAGGAGCCATCAGAATTGAGCATAGTCCACCCTTCTGGTGCGGTCTTAAAGAGTCTCCTAAGCAAAGAAACCATCATCATCATACCTTTATTTCATTGATTTCAATCAATAAAGATAATTAATAAATCAGTTAAATAATAATTACAAATTTTAAATTATAAAAAAAAACCTCGAGCATTTAAAAGACAGTTACTAGATGGAGAGCATGGTTAAAACTCCTTCCTCTTCTCAATATAATGTAATAAACTTTTACTCGAATGTTATTTAATCTCCACGGATATATTGTAAGTACAGGGACGGTCCTGATGAGTGCTCCCATGGGGCGCATAGCGCAAAGGAAATTTTTATCAGTTTCTTAAAACTATTATAAGAAACGGGACTGTTTGTAACAAACTTCACACACATAAATATATGTAGGCTACACTCTATGGCGCCAATCTGTGACCCCACCTGAGGATGAGACGGGGGAGTGGTTGATCTGGGTGGGCCCTACCTGTGTATGGAATTGGAAGCTTGTCATCTTAACTCCCTCCAAATTTCACCCTTAAAAATAGTCGATCCAAGGGTCGATTCCATTCAAATGGACCATCTGGTGGGCACTAAATCACCCAAGAAAAAGGTGCAAACCTGATGATTTATATAAAGGGTCAAATGTAATCCACGAAACCATTTTTCTTTCATATGCAGTTTATGGGGTGCACACGTATGTTGGTCTTCACTCTTCAGCATGAGTTTCGGATTATTATCTTTCTCATCAACTTCTCTCTGGTCTAAATCCTACAATATCATCAATACGCTCATGGTTGCACACACAATATGTAGGAATTAAAAACTGGGCACTCAAAGTATCACCCCTTCCGGGGCAAACCCAAATCAAGCTTGGTCATGGCACAACCCGGCCTGTGAAAATTTAGTGCATGGGCCATGCTGGGCTGATTTAGTGCCCACAAGATGGTCCATCTGAATGGACGAAAACACCAAAATTTGATTCCGACAAAGTCCTTTCAGATGGAACATCAGTCGTGCCAAGGGCTCTGCTGGGCTGAACCCCAGTCAAGCTGGTCCATGGCTCGGCACAGGTTCAGCCGGGCAAGCAAGTCACCGGGCCTCACCGTGTTATACCCCAATACAACGTCTTTTTTTTTTTTTTTTTAAGCAAGTAACAATGATATATATTAAAATGAACTATTGGTACAATAAAGTGCGCTAAAAACTAGAAATAAAGCAGTGTTAGTGTAAGAGATATGTACCGGGCACAACTCTTCACACCTAACTAATGATAGCACTTAAATTGCATCCACAATCAATTCCACCATTCATAGATCTACTAACATGCTGGAAAAAAGCACAAGACTCCAATGACAAATGTTTAATCTCATTAAAATAAAACTGCATCTTCCAAGAGCCGTTGAAATCATTTGCCCAAGATATGGAATTGAAAGGATCACTTTCTAAAATGAGGCTAAACTAGAAGGAACGAAGAAAGTAGATGGAAAGTCTTAATATAGCTAAAAATAAAAATTAAATAAATAATAAATCTGCAATATCAGTTCCCTGCATCTGATAGCTTTGTCAAACTAAAAAGAATTATATTTTCATTGCTGCTTCTGATAGGAGCCCAGTCCAATTGTGTAATAAGGGGTGAGTCATTGGCCTACACAAGCTAGAGCTTGGGTCAGGTTGCTAAACCTTAGGTCAAGTCTGTGAGGTGGATTGCAAGTAAGTTAGGAAAATGAATAAAATGATAGGCTTGAGTTGTCAACCAAATCTGCTAGTGTCAATAAGATTAAGTTTCTTTCCTATTTAAGTAATAGGATTTCTTTGACTAATTTTGTGGTGATCTTTTCTTTATTCAAGGGAGATATTTTAAATTTTGTTTCTGTCATGTAAAGCCAACAATGGCTATTTAGTCAGGAAATAATAAAAATAATGATATTAAGAAACTATCTCAAATCTATGCTTGCACAAGGAGGCTATCCACCTCGAATTGGACGATCTAAGGGGCAGTCCAACTTCGAATTGAATCATCTTTCTCTCTTTTCTCTTTTCTCTTTTGGTTCCTATTGATATCAGAGCCCCACCAATTCTGAATTTCCCCACACCCAAATCCCCGTCTTATATTCGATCCACCTCGGCCATCCCTCAAAATCCTTCCACCATCTTCAAACCTAATAAGAAAAAGTAAAAATTAAAAATTAAAAAAAATTAAAAATTAAAAAAATTAAAAAAAACCTTAGCCTACCGAAGACAACCTTCGGACGTTGCTAATCCGCACTGGAATTTGAAGGCATATTCTCAGGTGCAAAGGTTCGGTTCTTCATCGTCTTCAATAGAAAAGGAGAAAAAAATGTATATATCAAGAAGAAAGGTTCGAAAGCACGCATTGTGAGAGAACACCATCTCTCTTGGTACCGTCATTTTCTTGGAAGAAGTCGGGCGCCATAAATTTGCAAGGTTATCAAGTGTAGGGTCGGCACACTATTGTTCTCATCATCCTTCTCAGTAAGTGTGCACAATTTAACCTACAAGAGCATGCTGCAATTCCTTAGGACAGCAAGTTTATAATATTTACAGCCAACTGCCATCACTTTCTATTCTATGAGAAAAGGCAGACACTTTATGACAAGTATTGCCATTAGAGAAAGTTAATTAAGCATGACTAATATTATCAGAACCAAAGTACTAACCACAAAGGTGGACAAGCTTGAGGAAGAAGTCAAGCAATGTGTGGGATCATTACAGGACATCAAAGTTCCATTGGCAACTAAGGATGCTAAATATGGCCACATACTCTCCGTCCTAAAAGGGTGATCCACGAAGGTTCCATCGGTAGCAACTCCATAGATCACAATGGACAACTTCAACCTCACATCGCAAGATTGGACTTTCCAAAATACTCGGGCAGGAACCAACCTCATGCTTCTCTAAGACAAATTAATTTTTTGAATATGCAAAGACCACAACAGACTAAAGACTTCTCTTCCTCTCATTTAGATGGAGAAGCGGTGCAATGTTTCCCGTGGTATGAGAAGACGCAAAAAGAATTGACATGAGAGATATTGCAAAAGGCAATTTGTGTACGCATTGGGTCAACTAAATATGAGAACTTCGATGAGGCACTCTTTTGAATTTGAAAAACAGGCACAGTATTAGAATATCCAGCCCAATTTGAATGCTTGGTAAATTGAGTAGAGAGATGGCCCGAAAAGGCATTAGTTGATTGTTTCATTAGGGGACTCAAGGACTAAATTGCGACAAAAATCAAAATGTTCAAACCCGCAAACCCTTCCGCAACAATTGGTCTAGCTCGAATGTAGGACAAGAACTACCGCTACCACAGTCGATGTTTTTACAAATGGGGCCCTGTCAAAGGGGCCCACAGGGCCGCAAGTGACACCACATATTTGACAGCTCACTTGGTCTGAGATGTAAGCCCAAAGAGAGAAAGGCCTTTACTACTTCTGTGATGAAAAGTTTGGGCCCGACCACAAATGCAAAAATTACCAATTATCTATTTTGACCTTAATGGCAAGGTCAATTTGGAAGGAGCACTGATAGGAGCATGGTCCAATTGCATTTTAAGGGCTGCAGCGGCAGCCCACACAAGCTGGACCTTGAGTCAAGTTTGTGAAGTGTATTGCAAGTAAGTTGGGAAAGTGCATAAAATGATAAGCCTAAGTTGTCAGCCAGATCTGCGAGAGCATCAATACGCTTAGATTTCTTTCATATTTAAGCAATATGATTTCTTTAACTAATTATGTAGTGATCTTCCCTTTTATTCAATAGAGATTTTAAATTTGTTTTCTATCCATGTAAAGGTAGCAATGGCTATTTAATAAGAGAAGAATAATAATAACGATATCAAAAAATTATCGCAAATCTGTGCTTACAAAAGGAGGCTGTCCAGCTCAGAATTGGGTGATCTAGGATGCCGTCCAACCTCAAATTGAGCCATCTTTCTCACTTTTATCTTTTGGTTCCTACCAGCTTCATACAGCTAGCCTAACCTATTCACATGCAACGTAAGAGCAGACTTCACATATAGATAGTAAAAGCATACTTCATAAGGGCTATTTCTCACCCATAAGCTAATAATACACAAGCCGACCAAGAAGATGAGGTAGAGGGTTAAAAGATAATAAAATAAGGGCTATTTCTCACCCATAAGCTAATAATAATACTTAAAACTTACTATACATGTATGAGATCAACAAAACGAGAGAGAGAGAGAGAGAGAGATATCAAAATAACCATGACTCATACTTCGTACACAGTACACATACATACAATGTATGTATGACAAACAATTGAGATTAGAGAGCATGGTGAAATGAAGATTAGCCCAAAACATCTACAGACCACATTCTTGAGACATTTACCCGTCTCAAAACAGGCAAAAATAAACAACATCTCTATATATACAACTACCTCCAAACTGCACCATAAACGGTTGCAGAGACATGGGGAGGGTATTCCAAGGGTTAGCTGCCGACCGGGCCTCGCATAGGACGGCCAAGGAAGGGATTGAGCACATGACTCACAAATGTTCCCCGTTAAGAACCACCCCAAGAAAGAATCTTCCCGTAGCTCCTCACTCTGGAATGAAATCAAATTCCATCAGTGTAGAAATCTTAATCAGTAGTGAAAGGGAGGAGCCACCACTGCCACCATAACCCAAATAATGAACAATGAAAGGTTGGCATCAGCTATCATCATCCACAGTCCCAATGTATGTAAGATCTGTTCTTCTAACTCTAACAGTCCCTTTGAGCCAGCTGCAGGCCTTCAGATTAACATGGTCACTTCCAACGCTGACATTGCTGTTGCCAGAAACAGGCACAGACCCTGTCCCATCTTCCAACAGCATCCAAGGATCAATTTCCACATCTGGGTCCTGGGACTGCAGTGGCCTGCTTTTCGCAGATGCATTAGAGGAAGTTCGCACAGAAGGGACAAGATTTCTTTGGGGTGGGTTGGAATTTCCTGCCTGGAACCCAGGAGAAAGTAAGCTGGATTGCATTGAGGCGAGAGCTGCAGAGGATAGCAGAGGCGGCTGGCACGAGATGGAGGGCGGCAGGGATGGGGGAAGCACTGGCATGGCAGCTTGCAGTCGCCTACGGATTGCTGCAGGCAACTGCATGCGGTCCAAGTCGGTCTGCAGAAAGTGAAAATGAGATCTCACAAGTAAAACAAGTGTGGAATTAACAGAATCCCTCACCCAAGCAAATGCCATGCATTTGTGACCAGCAGCGCTCTGTAGAATGGGTTACATTTCACCGTCATGCAGAAAGTTAATCTGATGACCACAAACATGGATGAGGGATGCAAAACACCAAAAAAAAAAAAATCTAGGGATCAAAAGATCCTTACCCTTCAGAACTTGGAAAAAAAACTCAAAAGATCTTAGGAAAATTATCTTGAGTTATTAAAGTGATTGTTACAGATAGGGAGTACGCTTGGATCCTAAGCTTCAGATCTTTAGGACAATGTTCTTCAGTTGTTGAAGTGATTAAGCTCAAGACCTTTATATCTTGGATATTTTCAGCCATCCATCGTCCAAAAACACATTGACTAGATCAATGGTCTAAATCCTACATGTAGCAGAAGCTGAGCTCAGTGGACAATATATATTTCTGAGGCTCAAGGCTGTTAAGTTCCTTGACAGAAATGTCCATATTCAGAACTCACGGAGGTACCGTAGTAGAGACTAAAAAGTGGGAATTCCCTGCTAGCCACAGAATGGAGAAACATAGTGGTAGAGAAACCCCAAAGTAGAACAATCCAACTTTTCCTTCAGTAGCAAAGTTGCTATTCCAGTTTCTAATCAAAAAAAGTCCTCTTTAATTTTTTTTTTTTAAATTTGGTGTTGGGGAGAGAGGAGAGGAAGGGGAAAGAGGGAATAGGACCAATTCTCTCCTTGATAAGAAAACAGGAGAAAGTGGTCTCCCTCTCCCACCTCCCTCTCAAATAAAACAGCAAGGGCTTTAAAACAAAAATATCAGGGAAATGAGTTGTCCTTTCCAATTCTCCCCTCCCCTCCCCTCCCAAAATCTTAAGCAGTCATGGGCCTGCTTTTGTAGGCCCACGCATCCCTTTAAGTGGCTATATCATGAAAAACAAGAGTCAACTACAATTTTTCACATAGCCAACTGAAGATTAGTAAATAAAAAAACAAGAAAAGTGCAACCACTACAAGTCTACAGCTTGTGTCTAAGTTCCATGACATAAAAAAATAAATAAATAAAGACAAAATCAAATGAAGAAATGATCTTGAAAAACTTGCAGATTAATGATTTTCGAGACCCAATTTCTAGAGGCATCCCCATCCATATTAAAACACATTGGATAACCAACATGGTACCAGAATCAGCCGAACATGCACAGAAATGAGATCCTCATCCAAGAAGGCATTTGCTTAGACTGCCATGTAAGCCCCCCTAGAGTTCTTGCATTCATTTGATAGTTTATTTTTTATTTTTATGTTTTGGGCTACATGGACTACTAGTGGGAACATTAGTGTGAGAGCTACAAACCAGGGATTGATTCCTGGATGGCAATAAGGTGGGATGCCTCTTTGCCACTGTGTTTTAAGGCATCATGTAAAACTAACCAGGACTAACCTGCAAACTCTCTGCTGCCTCACGATCGAACACAGAAAAATCCCTTGGAGATTTGACGGTTGACTTGGAGGTAGACTTGGGCTTCAGCCAACTTGGCTTGCAACTGCTCAGCAATCCATGCAAGACACACAAAAGCCAATCAAAAAGGCTGTCACCTGAGGGGTCTAGAGGTGTTGCAACCGACGCATCAATGAGAGGCTCCACTTCCCTCCTAGACAGAGAATTTCTCAGCACAGGAAAGAAGGAATGATCTGCATCCTCATGCACCACCCTTGTTCCAAGGAGTCGAAGTAAAACTGAGGCCAGGATATGCCTCATGTTTCGGCTCGATGGTTCCCTGAAAAGGCCAAACTGAGACATCATTAAACTAAAAGAGAATTCACCATGCTGCATTTTTCTGCAAATTAGGTATAATTCCGCATTGTAAATATATTTTTTTTCCATAATGACAATCATATTTTGTTCACGCAAAAATGAAAAAACAGAGACTATCAAAACCAACAAATGCTACACTACACATTTCAATAATAAAATAACAATTAATCAAAAACACAACCCCACTCCATTCTCTTCAGGACCTCCTAAGCTCCAAAATTTACAAACCATCCACAATAAATATCCTATCGTTAATATTCACAGAATCAATTTGTATCTTGGTCCCATCCACATTAGTTCTACCACCAATCCATGAAAAAACAGAAGAATAAAAACTGACAGGTTGCATGATCAGATGATAAAGCAGCAGCCAAATTATTGGCTCATCTCACAACTCTATGGTCCATCAAAAACAAAAACCAAAACATTTAAAAAATAATAACAATAACATCACTATCAAGCATTAAGACATAAAATGAAAACAGGGAAAAAAATGTTGGCAACAATAGTACATGGGAAAATCCATGTGATCATAAATGCCACCAAGAATTAGGGATGGCAATGGGGCAGGACAGGTTCAAGTTTAGGCGAACCCAGCCCAAATGGTATTTGTACTACCCCATACCCACCCTATGATAGTCACACACCAGCTTGGGTTTTTTAGCAGTAGATTTATTTATTTATTTATTAGATGTGAAAAGGTAAATGCAGTAGCCATTAGGGAAGAATTGAACCCATGACATCTAGGAAAATGTTGCTCCTTACTACCGCATTCACTAATGATGGTTTTCATACTTAACCTTAGTAATTTATAAAGTGAAGACATGAGGTGGGGTTAGGCACATCAGCTTGGGTTTTTTAGTAGTTGATTTATTTCTTTTTTTTTAGATGTGAAAAGGTAAATGTAGTAGCCATTACGGAAGAATAGAACCCATGACATCTAGGAAAATGTCACTCCTTACTACCACATTCACTAATGACGTTTTTCATACTTAACATTAGTAATTTATAAAGTGAAGACGTGAGGCAGGGTTAGGCACACCCAAAACCCAAACCCTCCCGAACCTGACTCTGGTTAGTGCATGGAATCCATACCAATGCAAACCCTACTAAGACACCACCAAACCTACCCTTAATAGGAGTGGGTCCAAGTAGGTCCCCATTTAGACCCGACCCATTGCCATCCCTAGTCCCTACCAAAAATTAAAGTTACAGAGTACCAGAACAATGATATGAATCAGCAAAATACACACTGATTACTGGCAAGGCGGCGACACCCAAAGTTAGCAGAGGGAAGAATTTGATATAATTGATATATTGAAAGACACACTCTTCACCATGGTCTTGAATGGTCCAGATCACTAAAATATGCTCCATGCTACAATTCAAGGTGTTAAGATACTATGAGAAACGTAGGACAGGATTGAAATTTTATTGTCTCCCCTTATCCAATTAATGGATAACAGGTTCAAAACTCAGAAAATAAGAAACACTTTTTATGGAACTTACCCAGTAAAAAACAAGAGCACATAAACAAACATTAACCATATCCAGTACACCAGCAACATGAAACTAACTCTCAAAGAAATCCGGTATGCTATGATATGGGTATGAATATAGCATATTCAACATATCTCCTGAGTGAACACTATTGTAAAGATAACTATGTAGGCAAAAAAGTGACGTAAAACACAATACTGTAAATGATTAATGATTGGAACCAGCCTCGTGCGCGCGCGCAGAAAAGCATGAGCACATGCAATATATTAAACATGGACATCATGATAAACCAATTGCCTAGTATATCCAAAGAGTGCACCAAAGTAATTGATGGCCCCTAGATAAGCAAGATGTCATTATCATCATCTTAGGCAATCCCATCAAAAAAGGGTTGGCACTATAAAAACAAATCAATCACAACACAAAGATAAATTAAAATTAAAAAATCTCTGAAAAAAAAAACATTAGAGATGTTGTTACCTATCTGCATAAATGATTGGAAGCAGTCTCAGAATGAACTGCAACCGCAACCACATTGAAGCTCGCAATGCTGCTGCGGAAGGTGGAGCTGAATCAGCAACGCCAGCTGGTCGCCTACTCGAGCCAGGACTTCCACCTCTTATCACCTTACGAGTGCTGTTTTTTACTGCAGAACCTTCTACACCAGATGGTGCTGCACCAGCCTGCTTAGTCGCACCACGGGTGAGTGTACTGATGTGGTGCTCAATACTATTCATCTGCTTGATCAACTCACTGGCAAATGTATTTCTCAACTCATTGGAGCTCTGGTCCATACAAGGAAGAACTAATTCTGCAAAAGCTTTCTCGGTAACATATAATTTATTCGAGCTAGAGCCTTTGACATCAAATATTTGAGCAGTTGATCTCCCTAACCTTTTGACGTCTGTGCCTTCTTCTACAACTTCCCCTTCTTCAAGAGATGTTGCTTCCAACTTCCTCTTCTCACCTCTGTGGGCAGACTGGTCCATAACAGAACCAGACCAACCCCAAGGCTTCCAAAACTGGACTTTAGTTGACAAACCTCCATTTTGAGCAACATTAGTAAGCCGTTGCCTAATGGATTTGCGACCCAATAGTACATCAGACCCAACTAACAACCATTTCGCATTCAACAGCAAAGATTCCTCAAACAACCTTCCAAATAGATGTATGACTTCTGAATAAAGAGGAGCAGCATCGGGTCTAACAGTTAACCTTGTCAGAACAGTTTTAGTAAAATTGTTTTCACAGTCACAAAGTTCAACATTATCAGCATTTGGCGACAGAGATCGAACAGCCTCCACTAAAGATTTGTTATGTTTCTCAATGTTCTCAATAAGAACTTGCTCATTCAAGAGAAGCCTCAGCTCAATCCACTGCCAATGAAATTTTGCAAGTTGAAGAGTATCCAAAACATGTAAAAGCTGATCACAAGGCTTCTCATTCTCAGCATATACCTTAGAGTCACCATGCACAGGGAGCCGAGCCCCATCATCCTGCATGAGTGGAAACTGTGGCAACCTACAATCAAGGATGGCATTCAAAAAGAGCCTCGCTCGAAGAGGAACAAATGCTGTAGTTTTTAAATTTTTGTCCGGGCTATGCAATTCAAGCATGGCTGCAAACTCAGAATCACCAACATCTGAAACTAGAAGATCACATAAAGTATGGCTGTCTCGTAGACATACATCACGAAATGGCTGGTGTCGTATTATAGCTGAAGATAAGGATTGGTACATTTGGATGTCATCACGGTTTCCTGTGTTATTGTTGAGAATGTAAGGCCTCCAAATCACCATAGTAAAGATTGCATAGGCCGGAGGAAGCACCAAATTAAGAGGAAGCATCCGCTGCATCCTCGAAAGAGCCAAGACGTAAGGTTCACCAAGGAGCTCCACAATTAATCCATCAGAAACAGTTCTGCAATCACCGACAAGCAACCTAAACCAGTGCAGACAAACTTCGATTCCACTCTCAGACTTAAAAGCACCAATTGAACGAGAAATCCCATTTGAACTGGATCTCACACCCCTTATAAACTGCAGAATGTCCAACCCTTCCTTTAATCTTAAGACAGTAAGCATCCTCTCCAAGCTAGCAACACCATGAACAACAGCGCCAATTACAACAGCAGAAACAGCAGCTGCAGCTTTTGCAGCCCTTCCAATATTTATCTTAGTAGGACTATTCAAAATTTCATTTGACATGTTGACACTGGAATCATGGGTCTCGGGAGACAGTTGAAATTGACAGCGAGGTGCCTTCCCAGGAGCAAAGGCTACAGAAACAGCAGAAGAAGCTTCTGTTGCCAGAGCTACCTCAAATACCCGGCTCTGACGCTCTCCAAGAGCTTCCTTAAGTAAGCAAAGGGAGGTTATGTGAATGCGCACAACATGTCGAGCACAACCCAACGAACTTATAGTTGGAGGAAAATTTGGGTAACTATTGCCTGCTGCGATATCTAGCAATTTTGCTACCACTGGGCCAACATTACCAACGATTGCAGAAATGGCAGAAGCTACCACAGAAGGATCCCACTCTTGAGCTGCACCACCATTCTGCCTAACACACTCTACTAGGCTTGATACAATCTGATGTGCTATTTGGAATGTATCATCCCATTTTTCTATGCCACAGGAACCTTTTGGACCCGTAGCCGCAAATAGTTTCCTTTCTTTTCCAAAAAAATAGTTCACAGCTTCCTCAACATGCCTTTGCACTATCTCTTTCATGGGAAGCGCTGCCCTTGTCCGCCCACCAATCCTCTGCCGGAAATAATCATCCACATCTTCCATTCCTGCTGCTACACCAACAAGTGAAAATCCTAATTCACTATCCAGTGCCCTTCCAGTTTCAAGTTCAGAAAGAAGTCTCTGATCACAGGTTGATTTAAAACTCTTCTCCCATTTTGCTACACTAGCTACACTACCAAATTTCTTCAACAAATGCCGACCATAAACAAAGGCTGCTGAGAGAGATGCCCTTCCACTGGATGTCATGACTGCCACAGCCCGAAGCATGGAAGCCGAGAGAGCCTCAGGTAAAAGATCAGCTGCTATCAGTATATTCTCATACCTAAGACAAACAAAATGTTAGAGAAAAGAAAGAAATAAAAATAAATAAATTGATTATGAAATTAAGACAATAAATTAGTAATAAGCCACAAGATTTTGTCCAAAATCATTGCAAAAGCAATTCCCATCAAAAGTTAAAGATGTGCAGAAAACATATAACCCAGAGATGGCATTGTATTGATGTTGCAAGAAGAAATGGAGTGGTGGAAGAACTTTTGAAATTAAACAATAGTTTCCAGATGATTACACCAATGACTAACACAGCTTGGGACCTTAAGAGCTATTCTTAAACTACAAGCTATTGTATAGGCTTTACAACAGCACAAGAAGTAGGTCATACACCAATACATATTTTTCTGAAAGCACTACTGGCTAATAGCCCCTCATTCCTACCAGGCTCAAACCTACCAACCCTAACTCCTTCTGGAGGACTTTTGATGTCCTTTAACAGCTGAGGCAGCAGCCTGGGACTGATTATAATTCCTGATTTGAGTAAAACTAAAGTTACTAAAATAACACTTTCAGTAACTTAAGTTAATCAAATGCTTAGCAGTACATGAGAGATATACTGAAAGCACTTAAAAAAATAAAACTTACGAGTTAAGAAACTTTAGGTAAAAGATAAAAGAATAATCCTATCAAAAATCAATCAATCTTCAGGCTCGGTTTCATGAAAAATAGGGCTGCCCCATGCAAGATCCTCCAATTAGAATCTGAGCATAAGTAGTCACCCTTGTCGGAGTACTTAGGGTTTTTATTTCTCTCCATTCGGATTATCATAATGTATTCTCTTATTTATTTTTGCCCAAATCGTATCAAAAATCAATATGCTGGCTCAGTTTCATGAAAAATAGGGCAGCTCTATACACAATGCTTCAATTAGAATCTTTGCACTGTAGAAGCATAGAAAACAAGAGTCCAGCAGGCCCAGCTCATCAGGCCTCTCGATATCCCACATAAGGGATCTAGAGGGATTCAGTCAATACTGTATAGCTGTAGTATATCTCTTTCCTTGTTTGATTAGATTTAGATATCAATCGCTGTAATCACTGCCTAGCATTAAGGCAACTATACATATTAGATGCTATGGTCGATGCCCATCAAACGGACACGACAGCTTTCCAATTCTCTCTGTATGCTCTTCTTCTTATTCTTCCTGCCTCTTAACATAATGATCTAGAGATCCAAACATGCACAAGCACTTTCCCCCTTGCCAGAGTACTTAGTCTTATTTTTTTTATTTTTTCCTTTATTCGGAGTATGATACTGTATTCTCGTATTTATTTTTTTCTTTATTGTATTTATTTTCACAATTAATTGCTGACTCATTGGAGTACCATCATACCAAATTCTTTTATTAGTTTTTCCTTTATGGGATTTTTCCATCTCTGTTGCTTGCTTAAATTTTAAGGGGGGCACCTATCTACAGGCAGAACACAAGTTGATAGAACATGTGAGATCCCATGATGGGTCTCAACTTAAAAAAAATAAAAATAAAAATAAAACCCTCGCTACTTCAACACATTATCATAGCATGTGAATATGTCCTTTCTGAATCGTTCTCTTCTTTCCCTCTATTCCCTTCACTTTTCTTTTTTTGAAAACACTATTCCCTTCACTTTTCCAACACACATTTCCTTTCTTCCTCAGTCCTTATCTTCTCTTACTTCGTTTCTTTTTCTTCACTTCATAGGTTGTATTTGCCTTGCCTTACAGCCTTGTCGACCAGGTCAGAGACCGTCTATATTGGCATGCCATTCATAAATCCAACAGTAGTCTCGGCACAGGGAATCAGATTTCTGGATACAGTGAATCAGATTGCAGTTAGTAACATCTGAGTTTAGGTTGAGGATGTATTTCTCCAGGTATAGACTGGCTGTTGTGATTATCAAGAGTCCTCAAGTCAAATAGATCAAGCTACAGTTCCATGTTGATTTGTAAATGAAGATTGTGGGTTTAGGTTAAGGCTGAGTCATCAAGTATAGTTTCTTCAGATGAATCACATATCAATTCATCGGAATCCAAATGATCAAACAAATCAGAAGTGCAACAATATCCCATTGAACCGCAGTAGTTCCCTTCAATGGTCAATGGGCGTTTTGAGTAGTGGTGGCATATCTAAATTGGGATATGTGCATGGACCGTCAAGGAGTCAAAAAGCGGTTGCACCAAAGAAAGTCCATATGCTTAACATGTCATTGATTCTAAATTGAATGGCTGTGGATGTTTAATCCACTGTGAAGGAGGCTGGCTTGTGAAAATACTCACGGATTATTGGAAAGGGTGAGCTCATTTAATCAATGAATATGAGTACAAAAAGAATGCTGAAGAAAAAAATTGAGACCAATCTTTTGTTCGATTTCCTGCTAGTATAAACCCGAATTCAAAAACTGTAAAGAGCTAAACTTTTGGGAAATGCTGCATTACCATCATGGTCTTAAAAACGGCCAGTTGAACTGACTGACTAGGAGTCAGCAGGTTCCAAGTCAAGTCACCTGCTAGGCCAAGTGCTACGGTTATTGAACCTAAATACAAATTCTTTATAGGGGAGTACTCTAATGCATCCATCCCTCACCATTTTGGTGAGGGACACTTCCTTTTTTGACCTATCAAAGGTTCAGAAAGGTGTTTTTTTTCTGTCATTTTGCACATTAATGCTTACAAAAAAGGGAGTGCCCCTCACCAAAATGGTGAGGGATAGATGCACTTGAATATTTTTCGTAAATATATAAATATATATATATAGAGGAAGAAAGTTGTGAAGGGCCCTTGGGGACATTTTGCACTGATTCTAGAGGATTAGTGATGCAGGACCTAAAACTAATGAATGATATGCAAAAGAAAGAGATCAAATACCAAATTAATAAGCACACGAATCAATGTAACTTAGGCACCAGCACAATGCAAAATTAATTTCAGCACAGATTATTTATTGGTTTCGCTATGTAAATCGGTCCCACAAGTGCTTTTCCCAAAGGTGGGGGAGATAGATCTTAGGAAATAGAATTTCCAACCACTCTAGGGATTCAATCTCAGTCAACTTTCAGATCTGAAAATTCAGATTCAGATCTGAATGGGTTGACACAACAATTTGTTTCCAAAAAAATACAGATCTAGGGTTTAAAACTAATGTTCAGATCTGTCCAAGATGGGTTATATTCAGATCTATGGGCTATATGGGCTGTATTTCATAATGTTTCAGATCTGGTTGTAAGGCTCATGATAGCCAATCATCAGATCTGGGACTGTTTTGGATGATTTCCCCTCTTAAACCAAGATTGGGCTGGTTTTAAGAAGAAAAGGTTAGGGTTTCTTGGGCTGAAAAGGGACTGTTTGCTCTTTACCAAAAGAAAAGGAGGGAGAATACCTTGGAGAAGATGAGTGTCTTGGCCTTATGCCAAACTCCCCAACTAGGGCGAGGAAAATCGAGAAATCTTCCAAGAAGAACTTGAAGAAGCTTTCAAGAAGAAAAGGATTTCTTTCATTCATTCATTATGAGCTCCATTGATGGAGTTACAACTTAAAAAGGAGAGAAAATTCAGCCCTAAACAATGAATGGTTGAGATTAAAAGATCTAATAAAGTCTCAACTAAAATATAAAGAAAGAAAATAAATAAATAAATAAACAACAAAAAAAGGGGGCCGAATGTGGGAGAGTTGCGCATAGGAATTCGTGCGCAAGTCTCCTCTTGGACAACAGGTTTGTGTAATGCTTAAGTAGTGGGCCCTCCTTCTTACACATTTAAATAAAACTTCACAACCATGGGACCCTTGTTTATTAAATAATCCTACTAAAGTAACTTGGGACCCATGTTTAAAATTAAAACATCATTAAAACAGCAACAACTCTTCTCCCTTGGCACATCCCAGCATGGGGCCTTCTACTTGCATGCCTAGGGAGCCTTTCAACGGTGGATCTTCGTCTGTACCATGATCCAACGGTGGATCTTGTAAACTAAGATGAAATAACCCCATAAAAGAGTAATCCACCCAGATTGGGATCATGTTACGCACTTTCCTTCTTTACTTGATGCCCCCATCAATTAGAACCACTTTTCATAAAAGATCCAAGCATTTGAGGATATGTGGTAATATTCATTGGACTGAATGACATATAAACGTGGGGTACAACTAAAACTCCTTATAACAAGTCTTAAAATTATAGTTTTGCCTAGGCAACTTGATCTGACACAGTCGAGTCAATTCAACTTGAGGGCGATCAAGATTCTCCCCAAGTCCAATTTTTAGAACCTTGGATGCCATTCTTATGTTGTGGTGTCCATCCATCCATCATTAAGATGGCACAATCCACTTGATTATCAAAGTTAGAATACAGATTGACAGCGATGCAGCCCCGATCTGCAAAAGAATTAGGCCACGCCCCTGTGACTGGGGGCTCACCAAATCCTTCAATAGTCTACACAAGATAGACTAACCTCCAAATATGGCTGGCCGAATCCCCGAGGGATTCCACACAGGCAAGTAGCCAAAATAACCTAGAAACCAGTACTCGTTATTGAAGTACTAAAAATGATCATCCGCGAATGGGAATGCGCATATTTATATGTTTGGGATGGCACGTTCCTTCCTAGGTTGGAATTCCCATTCCAATTTCTCTCCTAAATTATCTCTTACAATTGGAAACTACCTAAAAAATAAAAGTCAAATAAAACTCCTAACTAAAGACTCTTAATTGACTTAAAAGTCCTAATTAAGACTCCTAATTAACTTAAATTCCCATTGTAAATTGGATGGCCCTGTTGGCTCCTAGGGGCTGGACCTAAAGGGGCCTGATCAACCCATCAGTCATGTGTCTAGTCTGCGTCATGCTATGTCAGAAGCATGTAATAGAAAAAATAATAATAATGTCATGCATTGTCAAGAGAAAAAATTTAGAATTTTTTTAAAATTTGGTTGCAAAGAAGCATCCTGTCAAGATATCCCCACACATGTTCAGAAACACGAGTTACCATGCTATGCAACTACAGTAAAAAAGCAATGTCCAATCTCTCCTGCATTTTGTAATAACTACCCATTTAAAGAATGCCATAACTACAGTAGTAAGACAATCCCTCCAAGTTTTGACTCTCTCCTGCATTTTGTCCAAGCTGCTCACTTAAATAGACCATGCAAGTAATGAGACAACTTACAGCACAAGCAGAACCCTTTGTTATTAATATTTACTCATTTAAAGCCATCAATAAAACTAGGTACTGGTAAATTAAAAATGAAATAGACGTACAACGGAAGTATGGGGCACCAGATATCAGAATAAACCTAATGCAAACTGAAAAGATATCATGAGAAATGAACAGATAACAGAGAATATTAAAAATTGACTGTATGTGGAGTACATAAAGAACCCAAAATACAACCACAGACCAAACAATAGTGAAAATAGTCAAGCTCTTTTAGTCCTTCAATTGTAGCAGGCAATAGGCTAATAGGCATATCTCATCTGACACCGGCATACGAGAAGCAAAGCAACTTGACTATGAGGAAGCCCATTTGACTATGAACAAGTTCAACTCGCAAAGGAGTTTTAGAATGGAAAATGCCAGCCAAAATCTCTACTAGAAAGTTGAAAATTAATATTTCAACAACTACTGGCACTATATTTCAACAACTACTGGCACGATGTGCATTTAAATTATAAAAAAAAAGTGAGTTGCTCATCAAAAATTGACAAGAAATCAAGACCAAAAATAATTTTGAAGTGGATAGAGAATGCATTTTAATGCATTAACTTAATAACTTTAAAAATAGCACACCAGAGAGCTTTTGTTGTATTAAGCGAAGGGGAAAGCAGGAAGGGACATAAGAATGGAGTTTCATGCAGCAGGTATCTCTCAAGTGGGAACAAAGCAAGAAAAGTAACAAGAACCAAGTAACAGACTAACAGAGACCATCTAAGCAATAAACACCAGTTCCCACTTCTGGATAAAAATAAGAAAACTGACAGCCAAAATAAAACTGAAAACAACGCAAGAGAGGAGAAAGATCACAAAGAATGCAGTAGCAACAATCTGAGCCACCACAAAAGAGAACAGTTTTTCAATAATAGTGGCTACAATTTTCAAAAAACAAATGAATTATCCACCAAAAAGTAGAGATGTAAGTAAAAAATACAAAAATGCTTCACCGTGATACATGTCCAACTATGAAACCCCAGAGAATGAATTTAATAAATGATAATAAGACTTAAGAATTCTCATAGAAACAAGAGCGTACCTCCGAATAGATGATAACAGAAATGCCTCTCCCACTTCACAAACATTGCTTTCTGAATTCCTGTTTGACACCAATATGTTTCGCCCACCGTGGACCCCAGAATTTGGGCTAGGTAGAGCTTTTGGCAACAACCATAGCAAAATCTTCACGGCAGAAAATAAATCAGAAGAGGTATCTAATAAATACAAAATGAAGGATAATTCATCTTCACCAAGTTTCCAGCGTACAAAACTCCCATCATCAATTGGAGAAAAATGACTAGTACATTGGCTCACTTTTGCAACAACCTTTTCATTTCCTTCAACAAGTTGCCTAATTGAAGCTATTAACCAGAGAGTAATGTACCTCCTTTCAAGCAATCGCAGTTGTTTCAATGCTTTTCCTATGCTAACAACATCACTAAGATGCATAGCTCTATTTCCATCCATCGACTTTGAAGTTTCTCCTTCCATACCAGTTCTATGATGAGGACAGTTTATTTTATTATCACAGACATGGCTCGTAGATGCGCCCTGGCTACCCTCAATCCTTGCAGATTGCAAATGTGCCAAACTTTGAGTTTTACGTCTGCCTCTCGATGGCAGTTTGGTTTGTTTAAGGGGAGGGTCAACCTTTGGTGTATCTAAGAGTTTAGGCCCCTTCCTCACCCACCAAGTGTCTTCATCGTCTGACAGATTTGGTAGAACCCCCTGAAGGAGATTATTCCGATTCTCGCTCAATTTTTGTCTTTTTGCTCTTCTACATTCTTCACAGCCAGGAGTTCCGTCACTAGTATCGCTCTTGGTTACAAGTGACCCAACAGTCCTCTTAAGACTTACTTGAGACTCATCAGCGTGTGCATCAACGGATGCTGAACAAATGCTCGGAAAATGTAATAGAAGTGCAATTGCACCCTTCAGCTCCTCGACTTTACCCTTTCTTTTCTCATGTTTAATAGGCACAGGAGCTAAATGAGATTTTTTACAACGATCCAGCACAGTAGGTGAGGCACTATCCCTTCCAGCAGTTGCATTGTCTCTCTGTTTTTGCAGATCAAAATTAAAAGAGCTCCCATTAGCAGCTTTTAAATAACTAGGACGCCCACCAAGAACTCCATTCAGAACAAGACGGCGTTCATTAGAGTAAATGCGCACAGCCTCAGATAAATGTGAAACTTCAGCAATTTTTGCCTCTTTTAAAGCATCAAACAGATAGGACCCTGGAAGCTGCTTCAGGATTCGATAGTGCCTCATTTGTCTATCCAAATCCACTGGACTTCCATTCCTATCCATAAGTCCACTGACTATAAGCTGCCTTACATAGGCCTGAGGATAAAAGATACCAAAACGAATAAGTTCCACAATAAGCATCTGAAGCCGCTTAAAGCCTTCTCTGCTTGCTTCATGCTGATCAAGCCAGCAAACCACAATATCATGCAATGGACCAGGAGACTGAAGAATATCCATTGGGTCCTCTCTTTCCTCTGAATTCTTCAAACCATTTCTAAGGTCAGAGGCATTTTCAATGGTGGTTCCAGTAGAACCACTATCATGCAAGAATGAGCCTTTAGCAAATGCATCCCCTGAAAAGTTGCTTCCTCTCCTAGACTGCAATGTTCGATGCATGTCTTCCCTTCTTAGCTTCAAAAGTAGTACTGCAATGTACACTTGAGAAAAATCTTTTCTACCAGTGAACTTTAGATCATGAGGCAGTGCAGTCCGACAATCTCTAAAATCACAAGTCGCCCACTCACAAAGCAAAAATACAGAACAAAGTACTGAAGGGCTAACTGTCCCAATCCACTTCAAGGATGAACGTAGACAAGGGCTTACTTCTGCAATCCAACTTTCTTCAACACCCCCATCAAATAAATTCTCAAATAGACAAGTATACGCAACTCTAACATCCCCCAGTGTCAAGACTCTATCTAATGCCTGTACAACCTTGGCCACACCGTGACCTTGAGAACCAGGGCTTACAGCTAATGCAAGATTAGTAGCACGTCTCTGAAGCGCAGAAACAACATATCCAAATGAAATGTATCGATGAAAGACATCTTGGCCTTTGCCATTATAAATGTTGGAAAATTCCTGAGGACCATACTGATATTTCTCTAGACCCATGACAAAGAAAGTTCTACCATTTATCAAATCAGGAACAATAGAGGATGGCAGAGGAAAACAATCCAAGGCAACAAATGTATCAGGAACAGCTAGTATCAAATACCGAATCATCTCAACAAGAACAGCCGAAACATAAGGCTTTCGAGAATTATCCACTGCATCTGCTGGACTAGCTTGAGAGAGACTCTGTATGGAACGAACAGCTATTTCCACAAGCATCCGCACATAAGTCTGTGATAACGCAATTGAATCAATCACATTAAATACGATTGGCAACAGAAGCTGTAGCACATCAACGGATTCCTTGCCCTGAAAGCATGCATCACACATTAAAACCCTGCATGCAGTTCACATTACACAAATAGAGAAGCCAACAACAAAAGTTACTCAATTTTAAAGCATATAATACAGCATCAATTATCTAAACTGAAGCTTCTATTTTTGCCTTGATGGGATTATAAATTACCTGTAGTTGGTTGAGAACCCACTCAACAATGTGAGAACAGAGAAGCAGCCCTTCTGCTTGGTGCCATTGTAAAATGCGAACCATGTACCTCCATTTGAACTGCAAGGTAGGCTCCTCACCATCGGCAATGACAGGCTGTGAACCACCTTTGTGTTGTGCAGAAGAAACCAGAAGTGTTTGAGATGATTGATCTCTTCCATACAAAAGTGAAGTAGAAGTGTATTCATCTAAAAGGTACTGCAGATACTCAATAACATCCTTTGTCCACAGTTCAGTGCGGGCCAAGAGTGTTCTGTCTGGAGCTCCGGAAGAAACGCCCGAGGTGGTGGGACGGACCTTCAAATAGCAATATAAAAGTAAATGTCCGATCCAATTAAAGCAAAAGCAAAGTAGAAAAAATATGAATACAAAATAACTAGAAAATCCACATAGTTCAAAACAGTCCCAACCTGATTAAGATAAGTAACTTTAATAAACCAAGTTGCCCTCAGCAACGGAACATTATGTCTAATTAGAACTTCAAAAAGAGTTTTCTTCCTAAAACCATGAGGAACATGCTCGGCCAAAGAATGCAGTCTCTTATGATGTTGTGACAAACCCTGCACCAAAATAAAATAAAAACTGAAACCAGCACCTTAAAAGAACTGGAAGCCACTCATCAGAATTCATCTCATTGCAGAAAGCCAGAAACAGTACACACACTGAGCCACTAATCAGTGAAAATAAATTATTCATCTGAAATGGCAAAGAAGTTCAAGACATTCCAAATTTTCCAAAAGCTGCACAAAGAGAAAATAGCAGATGACTTAAGTATGCTAAGTTCTCTCAGCAAAGACCATATCAAAGACGTTGATATTCTTGAAAGAGTGCCCAAAAATAGAGGAGCATTCACTTTCAACAGTAGCAGCAACTAAAAATGGTAAAACTGAATGTGATAACAGTTTTTTTTTCTTTTTTTCTTCTTTTTTTTTATAGGCAGATAACAGAAACATGATGTGAGGATTTTTTTTTAGAAAATAGGAGTACAGTACTAAACAGAAAATGGTGCAGGTTAAAATCAATGGATATACATTATAGAAATGCTTTTGCATGTGACCATTGCTTATTAAGTGCCATATTACCTGTGAAAATCTAAGATAAATCCTAGATAAACATGTAAGTCAAATTTCGTAATCAAGAACAAATAGGCAACCACAAATTTCACAATGTAAATCCGCATCCAAAAAGACCACATCTACAAACTCACTCCACAACTATGCTTCTATAATTACCATAGAATAAAATCACACAGGTAGATACAGACCAGCAGAACCAATATTACATCGTTTTCACAAATCACGTACACTACTATACAATGACTAGAATTTATTTTTTGGGATCTAGCAATTGTTCCTTTACATGCTCTGATATCTTTATTTGCGCCAGTATTCTGACCATGGATATAAATATCGCTTCGTATCGGCCGATAAATCGGGCGCTACTTAAAAATATCGCCGCTCACATGCGTATCGGCCGATACGGGCCGATACAAAGTGTATCGGCTGGGGGGGTTTAAAACCACCCAGCCGATTTTTCTACCCACCTTTCCCTTTCAACATTTGTCTTCTCTCCTCTTTTCTCCCCTCTTCACAGCTCCAAGTCCCTTTCCTTGCCTCCATTTTTCAAATCATCTCAAAAAAACATCAAAATCATCAACAAAAACATCAAAAACATTCAAAGATTCATCAGCAATGTGATTCCTGGAAGACATTCCCTTTGATATTAGATTAGAGCTAATCAGCAAGGTATTCCTCCATTACAAAGTCTTTGCTCTTTAAGTAGATTAGTATATTGTTTTTTTATAAAGTTTAAACGTAGTTTATCTTTCATTCTTGAATGAATCTTGATGAAATTTGTTTATAACATTTTTTGTTTAAGCCTTAAGTTACTATTTAAGTTGACATAACTAAACAACATGATTCCATATGAAAAACATTGATTATTCATATTCTTTTCTATTGACACAGCGATACAGGATCTAATGCAATGAGGGGACCGCTACATACTCATATACTAGTTGCTTTTGCAAAACAAACACATATTCCATCATTTTCCAATATTCTGGATTTTCTGGAATTTTTTTGGATTTTTTTGAAGACTTTTTTAATTCACACCGCTACGCCGCTACGTATCGCCGCTACGTATCGCCTGCTACGTATCATTTTGACGACGGGCTGCTACGCCCGCCGCAACCGCTATTTGCATCCTTGATTCTGACTTCATAATATCATTCAAACATTTGGTATGAAAGATACACCAAGGCAAAAGGAACGATGTCCTACTCTCATCATCATCATCATAGCCTTATCCCAACCATGGTGGGGTCGGCTATATGAATTCTGTTTCTCCATTCCGTTCTATTTTGAGCCAAATCCTTTGATAAGTTAAACTTCTTCAAATCTGAATCAATGACCTCCATCAATGTTTTCTTCGGCCTACCCCTACCTCTTGATGAGCCATCCACATGTATAGCCAAACTTTTTCTTACCGGTGCCATTACCGGCGTACGCTCAACATGCCCAAACCATCTTAAACGGGTTTCTCTAATCTTATCCCATATTGGTGTTACCCCTAAATGCTCTTGAAAGCGCTCATTTCTAATTTTATCTTTCCTAGTTTTACCGCACATCCACCTAAGCATTTTCATTTCCGCTACATCCATCTTATGAATATACGTCTTCTTAATTGGCCAACATTCTGCTCCATATGTCATAGCTGGTCTAGCCACCATCCTACTCTCATGAAAGCAAAAAACCAAGAACTTGTTAGTATCTTCACAATGGCAATCTACAGATTGCATCATCAATACATCAAACAGTGATTGTTCACCATTTATTAAAAAATAGAAGCAAGCAATTACATATACAAATAAACTGATTTTTTCTTTAATGGGATATATACATAAAAATAGAATTTGGCTCAAGGATTTGGCTCAAAATAGAAAGGAATGGAGAAATAGAATTCATGTAGCCGACCCCAACATAGTTAGGATAAGGCTTTGATGATAATGGTGGTGGTATATATACATAAAAACTGATCTTTAACTGATTCGAAAAGATTTGCTTTGGGCCAAACAGGACTCTGATGATTGACACCATGATTGCATTTTCCACTGTGCTGACATCAATGTGTTAAATTCTAGGGTTAGCATGAGCCAATCCACTAGTTAGGTGGGAGATTAGCAATTTGGAAATGATAAGCTCTTCCACTAGCAAGCAGTGGTGAAACCATCTTAGAACAAGAAGGATATATTAAGATGCTCTAATCTGCGGCCAGAGCAAAAAACAAAGCTTCTCCATAATCAAAGCAGTCAAATTAAGGTTGAATGAGCATTGACTGAAATGGGTGCCTCTGTTGGTGTAAAACCACTAACTTCTTATATTGGGTTTGCCACTATGAGTTTCAAATGCTACAACATTCTTTGGTGATTGAGTACAATCAGAAGAGGTTGTCTACCCCAAAGTCAGAATACCTATACATCGGGAAAGATTACACTCGAGGCAGCAGGATCCAGCATACCAATATAGTTATGCCGCTTTTCAAGAATATGGTTTCAGCGATAGATATTGAAAAGCTCCAATGCGACTTCTGGTCACAACAAATGGAGGAAACAGAGTATCGTCTGGTAAAGAGTGGGTTGGTGCGAATCCCAAGTCCAACAGTATGCATGGAGTCATGGCTTTAAAGATCATCCAATTCCAAATCGACACCCAAGTTAACTCAGACTTGGCCAGCGGTTAGTTCAGCCTTCCTCCCAACAATGAACCTCAAAACCAAACAAAATGACCTAATAACTACTCCACTTCATGGTGTAGCCCAAATCCACAGCCACACCGTTCTATCCTAATGCATACAGGTGTGCCCGAAAACAGGAGAACAATCTTGAAGTATGGCCCTGAAGATGAACCTGCGATTATAGTCCAACTCCCTTGGATCATTAGCCACTCCCCCAAAAATTGACACACAAAGTCCACCCTACAGCACTTAAGTCAGCCAATACTCACCACAGGATTGAATCTCTAAAAAATCAGCATAAATAAAAAAAATTAAAAAAAACAACTTAATTTTGAGGACCTAAAATAAGGGATTAAAACAATATGATGAGGCCAGGTTTTTGCAAATCCAATCCACAATATGACCTTCACTACCCAGCTAACATTGCTGATTGGCATCCATCTAGGTCGGACCCACAAGGACATCCAAATATAAGTCATGTGCAAAGATTCATTGAGAATCAGCATATACAGGAAGAGCATGGTGCATTCAGGTAAGAAATACAAGGAGGTCCAAATACAAACACATGGGTGACATCCCTCAGAGAAAGACTGGCATTCATCAAGGTGGGACCCACAAGTCAAATTTAATCCATAGGAGAAACTTTGGCCAAGAAAGGATTGTCCATCATCCACGTCAAAACCCACAAGGAAGTCCAAATACAAGCCATATGCAAACATCCATAGGAGAAAATTGTCCTACACCTAGTCAGAAGAAATGTGTATTTCATCCATATGCATACATAGATAGAGTTAAGAGATTATGTGTGTGTTCAAGCCATATGCATACAAATGCAAGCGTACAAACACAAACCTCGATCCATTTCTTCCTAAAATCTTCACCACAGGGTCTTTGATCAGGAAAAACACCAGGTTTGTTTAATAATGGTCCTGAGAGAGGAACTCCATAAACTTGGCCAGCCTGATGTCATATCAAGAAATGCACAGAAAATTCAGTTTCCAAAAGAAAACTTCAAACAGATATGAGAAAAGACTGGAACTGGAAGTAAGAGATATACAGAATATCATATGACGAAAGGGACATAATAACTGGTGAAGGGAAAAACAGCCGAGTCATACCTTGCGCTTTTGAGCTCGTGATTCATTGATAGCCCTGAGACGTCTCCGAATTGCCTAAAAAACAAGTAATGGATGGTAAGAACTTATATTTGAACTCAACTCTGACAAAAGTATAAAAAATACATTAAAGGCAATCACATTCCATAAGACAGATCATGGATGGTAAAAACACATTAGGGCTCACTATGGGACAAAGCGTTTCCAAAATGCCTCCATCTTAACCAAAGAGCTCTTAAAACGTCCCAGGCTCAAGAATGAGGCATAGATTGCATTTTTTACTGGCGCAAGCCCGATCGAGGATCGAAGAACAAGACCAATCTTCCAAGGGATTTCTCAAATCTAAAGATGGACTCCACTGAATCAAACACTCCCACGTATGAAGAAACTCAATTCAAAGGAGATAGTTGAATAATTTACTGAAGAAATTGGTCATACATTACAATGAGAATTATCCCTTTATACAGCTTCATATGACAGTGGATCCCTTCTTAATTGCGGAATTCTTAGAAAGCAAGATAATAAAGTTTCCAAATGCATCCCATAATAAAATCCAAATCTACTAAATTAACAAACTATCTAATACAAACAACTAAAAAATAGGGATCTCTAATCCTTGAATGGATCTTTGATCAAGTGGGGTCCATCAGGGCTTGCAGGCCTGTTGCAAGGCCCTAGACCTTAATAAGGGGATTAGCAAAATTAATTGAGATTAATCGAGTTTCGTAGTGTAATTAGGTAGTTCTCATCATGCATGGCATTCCCTATGTTGAAGCCATCATGACCTTGGCCTTAAAACCCACCTAGGAACCCATTTTCATTTTGGTCCCTAAAGCCATTTCACTTTGATCCAAACCCCACTATTAGCCTACTCATACCAGGCGCCCATGAACCCACCTTGATCTAGGCCAGAAGCCCTCCCTCAGTATTCCTTAAAACTTTCTCTAGAATGGGCCAAGCCCTTATTTGTAATTTTATATAACCTACTCTACAAATCCCACTAAAAGGCATCTCTTCCCTTCTCTCCTCTTCTCTTCTCTACTCCTCTTCAATCCCTCCACCACCTGAGCTCAAGACAAGGATCACAAGCTTCCAAAGCCTTCCCCAAGCTTCCAAGACTCTCCACCCCCATTACCTCATCAACACCTTCTTTCCCATTTTCCCCATCTCTCATGTTCTTCTCAACTTTCCCCTTTCTCTTCATCATCTCCCCTCCAGAAGCTCAAGTTACCAAAGGCGTTTCCAAGCAAAGGAAAGCTTCTCCCAAGCCTCCAAGCTTTCATCTTCATCTTCACCATCACCTTATGCATTCACGTCTTAGATATGTTTTTCTTCTTGTTTGGCATGTAGGAAAGTGCTTTTGAGCCTTGGATTAGAGTGGGATCTGATGAGGGATTTTTGTGCAAGATCTTGGGAAACCCTAGGCACCAAAAGAGGGATTTTGTGCAAAGTTACCAAAGGCAAGTAAATTAGTGTATTTAATGTGATATTTATGTCTTGGATGTTTGTTTCTTCAAGTTATTTTGTTAGCTACCCACTGAAAGCTCATTTATGAGTAGATGTGCTTTTAAGGTGATTAATGGTGAATTGGTTAATGAACCATAAATAAAAGATTTGAGGTGTGGAATAGGTGCCCTTGGCTGCCCTTAGTACTAGGAACCCAAATGGAGAACGGCAAAAGGCCTCCCCAGTACTCATCCTGAACGAAATAAGGTTTGTTTTCTATAGGCTGCAACGACCCGAGGTAGCTCACAATCGACCACAGGCTTCAAGTGACCAACTATGGCGTTTTAGCCACTCGACACTGGATATGAGAGCAATAGGTCAGTAACTTCATATAGCACATAACATGTGCATGTATCCACTCTATTTCTCTATCCCTCGTTGTTAACTAATATGTAATGGGCCTAACAGTTAATGACATGAATATGTAATATAGGATATTGGGTTAGTATGTGGTCCGTTAGGAGGGCTTAGGCCAAAGGATCGGTATCAGGTGCTACTTACTGTGATTATGGTATGTTGGATAAAACACACGTGTGGAGTAGCACCCCAGTCTGTTTGTCTATTTAATTGGTGGCGATACCCTATGCAATGTTGGCCGGGTACTATGTTGGGTGAGTATACCTTTGATCCTCGAGTCTGGCACCCCTAAGTGGATGTATCCTACCACGGTTTAGAGCACCTTCCTGTGAATGAGGATTGTGCATGAATATTGTTACCATTTGCAGACTATGAGGTGGTCGTTCATCATTAGGCCAACGCATATTATGTGAGGTAATGCGTAGCTGAGCTGACCAGGTTCACATGGGTTGCATTGGTTTACCAGCTTGTCTGGGTTACTGGGTTCGCCTGAGTTACATTTGTTTGCCATCCTATCTTGGTTACCGGGTTCCCCCTAGTTCATTGATGATAGCCTATGGGGAGTGTCACATATTAGAGTGTGTAGCTAGGCTTTTGTCTCCATTTGAATCATATGGTTTGTTATTACGCATGCTTATGCCTAACTTCTGTTTATCTACGATTGTTTTTACTCAGTTTTGATGCGTAGTATCTATTTATCTACATTTATTTATTTGCCAGATTTACATCAAATCTGATGATACTACATTTGGTGCCTGGGTAGTGGAGCCCTATTGTGTAGGTGGCTAAGGCAGTCCCACAGGGTCCATCAGCTACGGAGTGTCACAAATGGAGACTAGACAATGTAGTGTAATGAAGCTAGGTTTGCACTCAAGAGCCTCAACCTTATTCTTGGCATTTTTCATTTCGGTATTGTAGAGATGCATGTTTGATAGAGCATTGATTGTAGTAGTTGGACCATCATGAAGACTCTAATATATAAATATATATATATATATTTGGAATGTTAACTCTAATATAAAAATATATTAGAGTTAACATTCCAAATATATATATATATATATATATTAGAGTCTTAATGATGGTCCAACTACTCCGCCAGTTTATGCTGCCAACCCCAAGCCCAAGTAAAGGAGGAGGGCTACGTTAGGTAAGTTGACAGCCAACGTAAAACTTTGTCACAACCCAAATGTTAATTCTAAGATATGGAGAAATAGAATTCATGTAGCCAACCCCAACATAATTAGGATAAGACTTTGATGATGATGATGATGATGATGATGATAACTCTAATATATTTTGTAATGGAACCTTAAGTAAATATCTTTTGTTACTTGTACTAGCTCTGTTATTATGATTTGCTATATTGGTTTACCAACAGCACGGATTGTATGAATCATTGCTTTTGCATTTGTTTATGGTGACAAATCATCATTCATAACCTCACTGCGGACTTCAATCCACCCACAATTGGGGCCTAAACACACTTCTAAGGAAAATTTTTAATTGGCCCAATTCTCACACCCTCGAGATTGGGTTAGGATCAGACCCAGTTTTAGGAGCGTGACAACTGTGATCTGGGCTGGATCTTGGATCAAAGTGCATCATAGACACCTTAAAGTATGAGCAGATTTCAAGGATATGCCCAAATGAATCATGTGCTGCAGTCATGCTCAATATCTAAAACATCTTGTTTTCAAGAAAGAATGAAAACATAACAAAATTTTAAGAAATTAATAAGCTTTTTGTTTCGACTCAAAACTACTGTAACAAAAAGTATGCAAGCAGTATTCAGTTTCGAGTTGGAATAGGAGAAAGACCCTTTCCCAGTTCGATGCTTGGACCAGTCAGAGCTGCTTGACAGTTCAATTTTCGGAATTATTTAGAAGTGAAATGGACAAGAAGGCAATTGTGAAAGACTACATGGATAGAGGAAGTCGCCAAGTTGTTTGGTGTCCTGTGTTAAAGAAACTCCCTGAGCAGAAGAGTAGCAAATTAGTTTCTCCACTGGATCTTCTTGCACATGTCTGCATTTTGGATGAAGGATAAGACAGAATGCTAGGATGGTTGCATTTCTATGCATTAATTTTTTTTCTTTGTTGGCTGAGGGAAACCCGAGGGTTAGCCACTTATATCGCCTAAGGAAATTGAGAACCCCTCCGAGGGTTATTGCTTTCGATAAGTTAGCCCTTCAAGGTCATGTTCTCACTATGGAAAATCTTTGCCAGCGGAAAAGAATAATTGTGAATGCAAGTTTGTTGTGTCTTGCAAATAAAGAGATAGTAGACTGTCCATCTATTCATCAGCTGTAGTGTTGCACAAGCCTTGTGGGGAACGGTACTTGCATGGTTTGAGTGCTCCTGTATGTCTTCTCCCTCTTTTTTGGCTTTCTTCATGGCTTGGAAGATGAGTGTGGGCTCAACAAAGGGAGCGATATTGTGGTAACCGCTTGTTAGGCCACTTTATGGGTGCCATGGAAGAAAAGGAATTTGCAAGTTTTTGACTGGATTCCTTCTATCGAAGCCCTAATTGATTAGGGGAAATTCCTTGTCACCTCCTTGGCATCATGTTTCCATTTGTTTCACGGTGTCTCTAACTCTTAAGTCTTTTACTTAGATGAGTTAGAAGGAGATAGCTTTTTCCCTCACTACAGAGAAATACAGAATCTATTGGTCCCATTCACTTTTGGGTTGTTTCAAATTAAATTTTGATGGTAGTGCCATTGGTGATGTGGGTTTAGGAGTCCTTCAAGATGGGAGTGTGAGGTCCATTCTCTTTCTATCCTACTCTAAGCCAGCTGGTGTTTGTTCAGTTAATAGGGCAGAATCTCTAGCCTTGCTGACAGGTCTTCAAGAGGCTATGTAGCTTAACATGCATGGTATTTTGGTGGAGGAAAATTTATAGTTTTCAAAAAAAAAAAAAAAAAAAACTTTGGAGGTTGACTCCCTGTGTGGCATTTGGTGGGCTGCCTGTGCTTGTAAACCTCCTCGGAGGATAGCAGATGTGATAGAGAAAGTGATAACACGAAATTTGAATGTTATCTTTTCTTCATATTCCAAGAACTGCTAACAGGTGGCAGATACAATGGTTAAGGAGGGAGTGGATGATCAGAGTTTGTTTCTCTTCTGATAATGGATCATTGCAACTTTGCTGTTTGACTGTCAGGTTTCCATGTTTAGCTGGTCATTGTATATCTCTTGTACTGTCTTTTGCGTTTTTACTGAGATTTAGCTACCATTAAAAAAAAAGGGCTTAAAATAGCCAAAATGTGACTTCTTATTTATTTTAATGCATTTTATATTTTATTCAATCACCTATTTGTTAGAAAAGGTATGATCGTGAAGATTACAACGGTACAACCCATTCTTGAGGGCCTCATTCATTAAGCAGACTCACTCAAACAACTACAACCCATTTGATCGCCCTTTTTGTGCCTCACGCATCAGCAACTTAAAACATTAATCCAGACTCACTCAAACAAACCAAGGTCGCAAACCTCACTAAAAGTCATCTCTTACCCACCCACCTAACCACATTATTGATTATACCCCATCCAAACATATAAAATTCAAATTTTGCTAAAATTCAGGGAAATAAAACCTAAGAATACCTACATAGGAATATTCAGTACAACACATAATTAAATGCATCAAGCAGCACCAATTCCAGCATATAACCCACATGCCAGCATTTAGCAGATATAGTAAACAATGTTCCATAAAGAAACATAGGTATTAACATCATTTATCAACTGAAGAAAATATATTACCTCTTTGCATTTGATGATATCATCAGTCGTCAAAGTTGCAATAAAAGTTAACGCAGTCTCTTTAGATTCCTAACATACTCATCATAGAAACAAAAATCAGGAAAAAGACAATACAAGAAGCAATTAAAAAGGAAATGCATTCGCTAAAATCAAATATGAGAGTCCATGCAAACTACAGAATCAGAATACTTAAATGGAACCTGCAATACTGATTAAAAAGATAGAAATTGAAACTTTGAGAAATTGAAGCTTTGATACCATATTTCCCACAAGGCCACCTTATATATGGATAAAAATTCAAAATTGCAAAAGCTACAGTGGCTAAGTAACATACAAAAGGATATTCTGACAGAAAACCTAATGGAGTTTCTCCTTTTTCTTGTTAATTTTTGAGAGGGAGAGAGAGCATTAGTTGATAACTTCATTCTTTTAACCAAGATCACGCACTAATTCTCACACTACTAAAAATGGCTATTGATGAAAACATGCTGTGGGAGCAGATCAATTGTGGCTAGGTACCATACCCACAGAAGATATGAGCAAAGAGACTCATATCCACACAGGTATGAGTTAACATCCATACCAAATTGAACCCTTAACAATGTCAACTATTTCCTTGTCCAAACCTAATCCAGAAAACCATCTCTTTGCTTCTCGAACCCCAATCCATCTTCCGCTCTCAGATAGAGATCAATTTCCACTTCTCTTTCCTTCTCAAAGATCATAAGGGCAAAAACCTAGAAGAGAGAAGGCATGGTGCATTCAGATGTTAAAACCTTTACCACAATCTACCCACAGAAAATATACATAAAGGACTTTGATAGGAAAGAAAGAGACCTCGCAGTGGAAGAGACTACCATCGGCACTTTCCATCCTACTGTCACTCTCCTCACAACCACTTACCAACTATGATGCCCAGATACAGACATGGACACAAGGGTTCAACATGCCAACTTAAAAAATTTAGGACACCGATACAGGTACAGTATCACTTAAGACACAAATTCAAACATGGGGCACAACACGGATATTGACACATAAATCTAAAAAATATAAAAGATCTGATTCTACGAAGCATCCAAAGCCACATAACTTTAAATAGAATAGTACTCAATTAAATATATGTAACAACTATAAAAGGTATATTAAGTAAATATATATATAACAACTATAAAAGATATACTAAATTTAAATGTAAGCAGGTGTCCAATTGTCTGTCTTTTTTTTATCACATGCATATCACCCTCTCTCCTGCTCTGCTGCTACATTTTTTTCCTTTTTCTTTCTCCTTTTCTTTTTTTTTTTTTTTTTTTTGTAGGACGACTAGAATCCAGAGGGCGCCATATCTTCCATATACCATACCTGTATCCGACCACAGATAAGGGCCCATTGATTGGTTGTTGATTAAAAAAAATCATTTCCTTTGACTGTTTCACCAAAAATTATTAATCATCCAATCAAACAAAATAAAAATGGATGGTGAATATAGATGCATTGAATGGTCAAAAATCATTTCCTTGACTGTTTGACCAAATAAGTATGATGAGGTCTAATTTTCTCATATAACTAATCCATCAAGCTCTCTCCCATAAGGCGAGAACGCTAGCTGCTTCTACGTGCCACGACCACCATCTAACAACGTACGAAAACCTTTGTAAATAAGTGAATGTATGGAAGAAAAGTACGTCAACATCTTACACACTGCAGAAAAGACCAACTGGTATATTCATTTGTCCAAATTCTCTAAGGCTTTGACTTAGAGATATCCAAAGGCAAAGGAGTGGAACTCCATAGTGGGACCCACATCTTGAAAATCTGACCCACACAAAATAAATTACCTTCAAGTGTATGGGGTACCTCCAGGTTTTACTCTAAGACGAGTTGATATCACTTTAAGAACAACCATTTAATTAAAAAGGTCATTACACAATCTAATGCTTTAATTCATTAATATTTTATTTATCAAATGGCTGATCTTATGGTGGGACCGAATTCTATTTGGCTAAAATTTGCAAGTAGCCCACACACTAGGTCAGCATTTATTTTGAGTGGCTGATATTTTCCATAGATGGGCTCCATTATAGAGTTTCACTCCTTTAAGTCAATATTTCTTTAAGTTGAAGCCTTAGAGAATACAATTTCCCTTCTAATCATAATCTCTTTTTGCATGTCATAGGGATTAGTAATTACTATCTGCATAGTATTACATATTCAAATTAGTGCATCAAACTAGTCAAACTCAAACTTGGATCTAAGTGAATTGGAAAACGAACTAAATAAGCCAACCCCCATTGAATTTTCAAATTCGATTAGGAGCCGAACAACAAACTAGAAACTTAAATGCGAATCAGACAAACTGCGAATCAGGTAACTATGTTTTGGACTCATACCAGAAAAAAAAAGTTACTTTTTTTACTTTTTGGCAAGTACTTTTCATGGTCAGGTATCCGCAAAACCCATTTTCATCCCTATATTCAACTAGTGCATGATAGCTCTAGTGGGAAAACAATGGTAACTTTCAGAAGCCAAGTGGGTTGTGAATGATTCACTAGAATCACTGCTTCAAGGATCAGTCAAGATCACTTCCAAGAACATTTAATTGTTAAAAGCATAATATAGGCATGGTTCTCCTATCCTTTAGAAAGAATCTACTATAAAGTGCCTAGGTGATAATCATTTATTTGTTACAAGATTCGTGCAATCTTGTCCACATGGAGGCAGTTTTGTGAAAGGTGCTGAAGATGTTAATCCTATTGCCGAGTTTTAGAAAAAGAAAAGGGATTTACAAGACTCTTCTTAAAAATGCCTTGACTTTGTCTGTTTAATGTCTGTTTTATGTTTTTGGGGCTGTTGCCCTTTCTCTTGTTTGGGGGTTGCTACCCATCTATTTGGGGTCTACCCTCTTCTTCTTTTTGGTTCCTTTGCTCTTCAACACCTTTGTGGGGGTTTATTGAGGAAAGTATAATTTTCTTATACTTTACAGTTGGGGTTCTTCCCCTTCTGAGCAATATACTGTCATCATCTTCAGCTTAAAAAAAAAAAAAAAACCTCTTCCTCTCATTGAAAATTATTCCATTTGAATTTTCTGCTTCTTTTTCTTGGGTCTGGTCCTCTGATCATCAAGATAGGGTGTTGGCACACCATTCTTACGAATGTAAATAGATAAACGCTGTACATTTGGCCCAAACCACCTTTTCCCCATTGATTGGTAATGTGCTTGAACTCACAACCTCGAAGTTGCAATAACACTCTGCCAGTTTTAATAGACCAACTAGCGAAAATCACCTAACAAAAATAACACCAATTGCATCATCTTAACTCCACTAATTCCATGCAAAATGAAAGCTCTTTCTTTTTTCCAATGAAAGTTAGAAATGCTATTGACGTATAAAAGTTGTAAACAAGATAAAGTAGGAAGAACTGAGCCCCAAGAAGCCCAAGAGACAACAGAAACAAGAACTAGCCAAATTCAGAAAGTAAAAAAGGAGTGCCATAAAGCCCCAAGCCAAAACAAATTCAAACCAAAATTAGAAGGTCATCCAAAACACTAACAATTCAAGCATGATTCCCTGTCTAGGTAGCTCATCAGCCTCCCAATTTGCTTCTCTGGCTATATGATAGCAAGACAAATCCATGCAATACTTCAAATCTTAGTTTCCACTATGTTTGTTCATCTCCAAGCAGCTTGAGAGTTAAGGACATCACTTGCCCATGACATAGCACTCTCTGAATCACCTATCACTAATAGGGAGTGAACCCCTGACACCTTAGCCCTTTTAACCCAGTAAGAAGAGCCAACAGTTTTGCCTGATTAAACTACAACAGTTTTGCCTGATTAAAACTATCTTATTCCAATTATGCTTGAGAACCTACATCTAAATTCTCAAGGAGGCAATCAAGTCATAAATCACTACATCAATTCCTGTTATACTGGGATTACCAATGACACTAGCATAAAAATCAGCTTGACTCTGCCTGTCAGCAGCACCAAGGACCACCTAGGAAGTATATTTTTAGATTTCCTCCATAATCTAAAATTGAAGTCAGCATCTACTAATAGGGGACTAAGGGACTCCTTAGAAGTCAAGCATCTAGGAGCAATGGCCTACATGATCACTCTCTTCTAAGTCACAAACATTCATTGGAAGGTGTCACTTTGCTCAAGAAGCACCAAGCATTTGTTTCCTTCCACAAGTACCAAAAATGATGGGCACCATAAGTGTGTGAATATGATGCATGGATACGTTGAAATGGGCAACATATCCTCTCTAATCAGATCCAGTTATTCATATTTTGTGAAAAATTTGTGTCACTGCCATGTTTATGGAAAGTCCCAGTTGTATTCATGTAATATCTAGCATTATAAGTATGTGCCCCTCTAAATCCTGAAGTAAAAACTTTGAAAAGATCACATGTCCTAGAGGAAAACTTGAGCATGCAAACAAAGAAAACACCTCATTCCACCCATGTCAGGCATGCGAGTAAAATATGACTAAGTGATTGAGCAAGTCCCCATCCCCAAAAACAGTGGCAAACAATGAATATTATTTTGTTGCCAACTTAGATTGTCCATGGTCAATAAACTGTCAAGTACTCATGTATTTAAAAGCCATGTAAAACATACTGTCTTCAGCAACAACCTCAGCTTTCCAGACCGCAGCACTTGAGACATTGGCATTCCACCACTTAGAAGGGCCATAGATATGTGGAGTAATGAAGTGTGGTGAGGTCAAGCCTCAAATCAAAATAGAATAAAATATAATGGGGTCAAATCATAATATGATGATTTTTTGTTTTTAGTAGCTTGAGAAGGAATCTTTTTCATTCGTGTAAAAGGTAGATGGTTTTTTTGTCATGGCTTGAGAATGTTGCTTTTTGACCCTTTTTTTTTAAGGGGAAATTTTGAATTTTTATACTTTTGATATGACCTACACATCAAATCACGTCTGTGAAATAGAGGCTCCACTTCACTCCACTTCATTCTACTCCCATCCAAACACACTCAAATAGGAATTAGCTGAGGATCTGACACTTATTATGAACTGTTTTATATATCTGAACGCTTTAAATTGGGAGTCATACCAGGGCCAGCATTACCATTTTTTCAATTGACGACATTTCAGTTGCAAATGTCATGCGAGAAATGTCCTCTATTGTACTTGAGTAACATTGTATCACTCTCTCAAAGAAGAATCAGTATATTAGACAATCCTGACATTTCAATTTTAATACATGAAATAGAGTGGTCAAGGATCAAAACAGCGACTACAGTGGCCGTAGCGGGCAGTGGCCAAAACACAATGTAGCGAGGGATATGTAGTGGCATAGCGGTGTGAACTTTTTAAGTGGTAAAAAAAACTCAAATCTCATGTAGAAGCCAATCTTGTGTTTTTTAGTAAATTGAAACCCTATAGTGATAGAGACAAAAGGCAAAAGGCTATTGAGGAGCATAAATAGGGAAAACAGTGTTTTAAATTAAAACAGCCTGACTATACTAAGTTTTAGGCCATAACACCGCTATTTTCAAAATAGCATAGCAGCCTTAACCACTACGGCCGATAATGCAGCTGCTACACTACCCAGTGGCCACTATTTTGAACCATGGGAGTATTTATATACTCCTGCTTATCTAATGGAAGCCAAACGAATAGATTTCCAAAAAAAAAAATCAAACCCTACCCGCATCAACAATCAAATAAGCTAGAATAACAAGCAAAGTAAAATACTAATTACCCCAAATTACTATTACAATACTTGTAAAATCTTCAATCCTTGGGAGAGACACTCTCAAACCAACAATGGAGAAGAGAAAATGATGCAATAACACTTAAATTTCTACACTACACTAAAAAGATAAAATCAAAGCGACATAAGGTAGGATGTCCCCTTACAAGTGTTTACATAATGTTTCCATCAAAACACTCATATCTATAGATTTAGCCATTCACCTAATCTAGCTAATCAAGAAACTTACATAAAAATTTTCCTTACAAAACTCAGCAAATTGCAAAAAGACAAGGAATAAAATAATAATTAGAAAGCTTTCTAAGATTTAAAAATCAAAGTGGATATCCTCCCTCGAGGGAGTCTCTCTTCAATTACCTCTTGAAACTACTTTCCTTGAGCTGCTCCATGATTCATGGAAGCCTCCCTCTCTTGAACTTTCGATTGAAAAGTTTCCAATTTTGAATTGCTTGCATAAGGGATCACTGGGCATCCTTTTGAGTGGGCTAGGGTCCCATCTTTTTGGCACGTAGAGCCATTTAAAGTGGTGCTCTCATGGGTTGAACCTACATGTCCAATTCGAGCTCAGTTTGCCTTGGGTCCATAAATTTAGATATTATAAACCCAATTTAAGCCTAGTGGAGTTTTTATTCGAGCCCTTATACTTGATTGGGTGCCGTTTAAGATGGTTCTTAAATCCCTTGACTGATCAAATCAATCCACATGGTCCGAGGCCTGATCTGACACAAGATGAATGAAACCTTGACAATCAGCCCTTGTGTCAAGTAGGGAGTGTTATATTTAACACCACCACGTCACAACATCATGTCATTTTCAAAGCCCATGGGTAAAGTCAAACTTCCTGAAGTTGTTGAAACTACTTCAAGAATAAATCCCAATGCTCAGGCACACCATCATTAGACTTGATGACTAGAGAAAGAGAATTCATAATGTCAACGCAAATAGATGGAGCAAGGCTCCTACTGCAAAGATGATATTGATTATGGGAAATAACTATACAAGATGGGCCAACATTTGGATGGTTAAAATCATTTTTGACCAACGGCACTTCGACAAGGTGACTTATGGAAAGCAAAGTGGAAAATTAAAAATGTTGATTGAAAATATGGATTCTCCAAGTATACGCACACTGTTTTATACATTGCATAATTCGCACTACATCGCGTCTTGCCAGGGAATAAAGTCCATAAATATGCTGCAAGCTTATCAGATGGAAAAAGATAAGCATAAGACACTAATACTCAAGCATAAGGTTTAGACATAAAGCGCACGCCTCAAGCACACAATTTTGGGATAGGCAATAATAGGCTCCAACATGACATAGTCACAGGAGAAAATGGAATCTGCAGACTCTTCAACTAACAGAATTACTGATGCACATCAGTAAACAGAGACTGCACTGCCTTTGGTCATGAAAAACAATCAAGGATTGTGGATGGAGAGATCCCTCCTACATGTGATCTCAATGCATAAATGGCACACACCTGGGAAATGCAATGTAGAGAAACAGACAATGGAGAAAAGAGACGAAATACTCATTATTTTAAACTGATAGAACGTCTACTGTTACATTATCCCTACCAGTCGATTCATAAATATATATAAAGCATGGCTGTAATAGAGAAATCGAATCAGTCTCCTTACAAATAACATGGTTATTCTCACAATCTAGGATCTTAAATGCAGCAATTTGATAGCTCTTTCAAGAGAATAAAAAAACCCCAAAACTCCAGAAATTTCTAAGGATAAGAACATCCAGCCCTCTAGAAACTCTAGAAATTTCTAAGGGTTTGATCCCTAGTTGGCACCCTTTCCTTTCCAACTCATGGTCACTGGGCCAGTTAGCGGGAAAAAAAAGAGTCTAGACCTCTCCAACGTTTCACTTCTTGGGACCAATGTGGCCCACCTTTAGGAGCTGTGGGCCTGCCCCCTGAAAGAGGACCTCTGGGTGGCCTAGTGGGTCTTGGAACCAGAAGGGTGACCCCTTTGGCCCACTAATCTCAGCCAAACAGAACAGTGCACCTACTGCCCTTGTTATTTACTGTTCGCTTAATTAGTTTTCAGAATCACAAAATACCCCCTGCATTATTCTAATTTATTATTCCAGCCCCTGCTTCGGTAAGACTCAGCAATTTTGGGGCTGTTTAGCTCCTAGAATTAAATGGAACCCTTCACACATGGGTCCAAACCCTAATTGCTCAATCAAATGTCACGATATACACCATAGCTCACCCAATTACACAAGCCACATAACACCATCAGCAGTGTGCAATTACTAAGTAACCCATGTTGTGCCTGATATGTCTAAGAAGGCATGTGCTTTTGAAGAACCTCGAGACCTTAGGCCCATGGGCATTGAGGTTTAAGGTCCAGACTAAGTTGCACCCGGAGAAGGGACTAAATTAGCAACACAGGTTTCTAAAACAAAACATTGAACCAGTAAAAATCATCTGCCGAATTATTCAACCCACTTGACAGTATGATTCTCAAGCGAAAAAAGGGGAAGGAAATGGTGCAAATCGATCAACCAAAATCACAATCTCAAAGATTTAGCAGTTTGAAGAAAGGTTCAAGCATAAAGAGCTCCCACATAAGACAGTTCAAATAATGAAAACTCAACAGATTAAAAATGTCTAAGAAATGCAATAAACAGAAGAAATAAATATCCACTGCTGTAGACTATATGCCACAACGAGCAAAACCTACCTCTGTACAAAAGACATGAAAAAAGAAGGAGCATACCTCGATTCCCTCAACAAGTTCCTTATATCCAACTTGCAAATAATCCCTGGTTAGTGTCTCTTCAGGACAATTTGGTGTTTGAGGATAAAAATCAGGTGGGCCAAGACTGAAATAGATTATGAAAATTAAAAAAAATGAATCAGACAGAATTTTGTACATAAATAAATGCAACTAAATAAAAGAACTACAATTTTTTTATACTTTTTTTTGTCACCGTAATCAAAATGGGTAAATAAGAATGATAAGATACGGATTATGAAGAACGAAAAAGAAAAAAAATAAACTTTTAATATAAACCTTACCGGCAATTTAGAGATTCTTTATCACACTTGAGCTTGTATGGTGTAAGTGGCAACGAGCGCCTGCTCAACAGACAAGGGGAAAAGGCTCGTAAAAAAGTCTATGACACACATGTATAAACTCGACAGTTCTATGTAGAAAAATCATTGCAGGAGAGGAAATAAGTAAATCATTAAGGAAAAAAAGAGATCATGTGATTACAACAACCCAATAAAAACAGAAAAAAAAAAAAGAAATTTGAAGATCCAAATAAAATAAAGCAGTGTCATCCTCAAAAGCACATGATGATGACTCGCATTGTTATTAAAATCCTAAAATTTGTATCAACTATCGAGTACAAAGGAAAACAGTTCCTGTCCGTGCAAAGACTCCCATTCACAGGTGAGCACAATGGGGGTGTTTGCTCACTGTATCACGAGCATGAGGGAGCCCATCATTATAATATTAATATGTCAACAACTAGGAAGCGCAGACACTTATATAGGGTCCCACTGTCCATGTCAGACAGGGACACAGCCGAATGTCAGACAGGGACACAGCCGAACAAGTGTCAAACTTTTTTTTTAATTTTTTAATTTCAAACACAGCTTGGACACATTGGACATGTCCCCATGCTGCTGTGTTTTTTTTTTTTTCCTTTTCAAAACTGCTGTTTGTTTTTCTTTTCCCCCTTATTGCTGTTTGTTTTTTTTCCTTGCTACTGCTGTTTGTTTGTTTTTTTTTTTTTTTTTTCCAGAACTGCTGCTGTCCCCTGATTTGAATTATTACATGTTCATTATGCTTCTTAATTTGGCTAAAAACATAACTATTCTTTGATTTTATGATTATATATATTCATTATTTGCGATATCCTAGCTGACTCCGTATCCTACTGTTTAGAATTTGCCGTATTGCCATGTCCGTGTCGTGTCCCGTTTCCATATCCGTGCTTCAAAGGTCAACAATATTCCTCATATAATTGTATCGTAATCTCAATTGTCAATATATTGATGCAGCTATGGATGGATTCTGAATAGCTATGTTTTTTGTCCTTTTTCAAATTTTTACCAAAAAAAAAGTGTCTGACGATTAATGATACGATTCAATTCAACCCCTTGAATGACTTGTGATACAATTTCATTTTTTAAAACAATAATAAACTCAGACTTGTAACTTAAAATTTTACTGGTGCTATTTTCATATAATAATATATTAAAGTTACGGGGTTTGGATTTGATTTTGACCACGTTCCATTCAATTTTGACTTCTTTATTGAGCATTGGTAAAAGACAAGGTGTAGGTGGTGTGTTTTCAACACATAACCATATGCAATTTTTAATAGCTCACCTAACCACTACACTACACAAATACCAATATATAATTGTTTATCAAAAAAAAATTTTTTAAGTAGTTAGGTGGCGCGGGGACTGTATCTCTGTGGGTCATGCTCGTGCTTAACAAGGGTTATTGTGATAGTTTTTTATTTAAAAGAAACATTTATTTAGATTAACTTCAATATTATATTGAATCCAAAATTCATATGTTGTTTGGATTTGCCAAATTGGCCACCTCCAGCCAAGTCACAGTCCACCACATGTAGAACTGTAAATGGACCCATGTTAGCCCAATATCCCCTGAGCTTAAGTCCGATAATTGAGGACCCAGGTCAGGCCCAATTTAGGGCTGGAACAGTAATCATGCTAGGGCTAAGGTGCTGAACCCTTGGATTCTAGTTATAGATAGACTTTAATATGTATGTCTGTGGAAATCACACATGCGCGTGGATGAAATTTTCTAGCAATGCCCTGGCGCACATGCCTCAGCCTTGAATTGCAAAGTAATCTGGTCCGGGGCCGTAACATGGCCCAAGGATCTAGCTGTAAATACAATGACATAAGAGCATATTAGTTTGTAATTTTATTGTTTTCCCATTATTGTTGACTGCTGCAAACCAATCGTGACCTGAGACAGCCACTGATACAGCCCTTTACAGCAGCTAAAACAGCTCCATACAGCCCCAACAGTCTCTAAACCATTCATCAAACCTGTCAACTTTAAGCCCTTAAACCCATTTGTAAACATCAGCCCCAGTCATAGTTCTGTAACAGTTCCCAAAATTGAAATTGTTCTTATCCAGTCCCTAATACCAGTCCATAATTCCCTATTGCCCAAATCAAATCCTCTTCCAATCGGTCTTATTTGACCAGTGACCACCATTCACAAACAGTACACTTCAAGGTTGATAGACCAACTCCAATCACAATTCAAAATTACACTGTCCAAAGTGTGTTCAGTTCTTGAAAAGATTAAAAGATTATAATAAAAATGACCAGTATGCCTACTCAAAAACCTTGAAGGGAAGACACACGGACTGTCAAAGAGGAGAAACATTTAAAGAAGCTGCCATTTGAAATACTTGAGAACGATCAAGACTATAATTGACATCAACTTGAAGAAGCCAAGGGCCCAAGACTGATTGAAATCTGTCTTCTGAATCCAAACTGGAGAATTTTATAATTATACATAGGGAGAGAAATATGATTGCCTTGGAAGTGAGTGTGTGTTTTCTCTGGTTGCTTCCCAAAAAAAGGTGGTGTTTCTGTTCTGCATGTTAAGTTCTACAATGCAAGCAGTTGGGATTGATGCAAAACAAAGATAAAGTAACTTGATTTTATGAAGAAAGATAGCACATAAAAATTTTCTAGTGTCCCAAAAACATGTTCAGTCACAAACCCAATTATAATATATTAAAGCCGAAGTTTTTGAACTCAATTTTGACCAGATTACTTTCAATTTTGACTTCTTTTATTGAGCTGTCATGGTAAGAAAAGCTAAAAATGCTTGTAAGGTAGGAGATTTGATCTCATGACCTCATGCTTTTTTAAATAGGTAACCTATCCACTATACCACAAAATACTTGTGTGTCATTATTTGTCAAAACAATGTCATAAGTGGTTAAATGGAGCAGGGACCCTAGCTGTGTGGGTCATCATGCCTATGCTTAGCATGGGTTATTATGCTAGTTGATGCCCTTAATAAAGAAGGGGTTGCGAGTTCACTATTGGTCGTCGTCGTCATCATCATCATCATCATCAAAGCCTTATTCCAACCATATTGGGGTCAGCTATATGAACTCTATTTCTTGCGAGTTCACGATTGATAATAAATAAAATTTAGATGATGGCTCAGAGGATTTCAAGGTCAGAACAAAGAGTATGGAGAATATGTGAGTACTCTTTTTGGTATTTTAGCATCTTATTGCATTTAACGACACATCTTTGTCAGTAAACTCTCCCATTTTTCTTGTATCACTCTCATATTTTCAAATATATATCTTTTTAACGGTATATTTTTTTTAATGGTATTTTCAAATATATATTGATCAATGCAAAAGGTTCCGATATGGAAAAAAAACATGAAGTCGAAGAAGCAAATAGTTTAAAAACAGCATTTCTTTTTTTTTTTTTTGAAACCACAAAGGCATTTATTTTCCTCAGATTTGGAACGTGCTCATTATCAGAACCACAAAGCTGCAACTTCAAGTCAACTATGTTAAATAAATCCATATCTGTGGGCAAAATAATAACAACAGTTTTTGTCAATTTTTCAAACCAACTGGAGTATGTGTAATATTGAAAACCTAGAAAGTTATAATCTCTATTGATGGAAAAAAAAACACAAAAAAGCCAAGACAATGGCAAGATAGGACCAAAAGTCACAAGCATAGAAAAAAAAGAAGCTGTCACCTCGAAGTCAGTGAGAAGTTTGATGAGGAGAAAGACGAATCTGCTCTGGCAGTGTCCCTGGAAGATGTCCCACCAACTGCGCTGTTATTAACTCCACCACCGTAGCCGGTAGCAGCAAACCTTTGCATTTCTCCCCAAAATCAGCGGCATACTGCCTCCGACATTAACACTACTTTAAGCAATGCAAGCTATACCCATTCCAAAACAACCAAGTAAAGTCCGACCATGAGTCATCGAAGTCGAACGACTCTAATATAAAAAATGAAGATTAAACTCACAGTTGTAACGAATTGCCAGTCTCACTTCAAATGATATTCCTTAACCAGGTCTTTTTGCTCCTGCCACAGACACCCACTATCCAGAACCCTATTATTGTACATCTACCGAAACGGGAAGATAAATTTTAAGGTTATATGCACATAAGTCAGTCAATCAACACTTCAAAGCAGTCCAGTCCGCCTTCTCACCCAACATTCAGACAACCTCTATGCCAGATCAGAACCCAGAAATCAGTAACTCCTCAACAACTGTTTGGTCTTGCTGGCTAAGCTTCAACTGCAAATGCCAACAAATCCTAAAAAAACAGCCGAATGTACAGCCCCTGGATAACTGCCATATAATGAAATGACTGTCAGCTAAAAACCATCCTAAACAACAGAAATTCAAAAAACAGGAAAGCCAAAGAAACCAAGCACCATTGTTTAAACTTATCCATAACAAAGACTCAAGTCAACAGCAGGCACTACCACTACCACAAACTGAATTGTGGGGAAAAAAAAACAGTAACTATAAGCACAATTTATTAAGCACCTACATACATGTACATAAAATCATGCACACAAATATGACTATGAGTGAAGGAATTCTTTATGGAACACTTTGGGTGTTTGGGTGGAACTGATGGATGAATATCCAATCTGCTATGCATTTTGAGAGCAGCAACTGCAACACCTTCTCCATTACAAAACCACACAACACAAACACCAATCACCAGCATAAATCTGGAGCCAAGAACCCCAACAAACCAGTATTCAATCACCAATCTCTCCTCACCACCACAAAGCCAAATCGATACACATCAGTCCCACCCGGCCAGAAGCTCAACCAATCAGGCCAAGCTCATCCCCAAACACCCAGATCAGCTCAAAACAAACACACGCAACTCACACCAGCCTCAAAATCCAAGCATCAAACACCTGAGAATCAGTTGAAAATCTCAAATCGAGCAGCAAACGATCCCCAGATCCGTCCAAATCTAAGGAAGTAACATCCAAACAACGGCGAATCCGATTCCCAACAAATCGATAATAGTCCTGGAAACAGATAGGGTTTCCGCATCTGCGGATCGAGGGAGAGACAGAAGCTAGGGTTTTTGAAAGGGAAAGGACAGATCTCTAGAAACCCTAGAATGAAAAAGTAAACGAAACAGAAGAAGAAGACGAAGAAGCGTACCTTAAAACAAAGAGGAAGAGGAATCGAAGAGAGAGAGAGAGATGAGAGAGAGAGAGAGAGGAAAACAAGATATAGAGAGAGAGAGAGAGAGCGTTTTGCCGTCGCTTTGACTCTTCTTGTTTGCTTTTTGTTTTGCCGCAAGAAAACGAATGGGCAGGGGATAGCTGGGGTTGGGTACATGAATAAATGTAAACTTCCCCTTCCTTGTTTTGCACCTTTGATTTTGTAGATTTGCTATTTTGCCACCGGAAGTTTTGGGCTGAACTTAAATAAGTTTGGAATGGTGGCAGAAGGATCTAACTCAAATTAGACTTGTTAATTGAGGATTTATAAAGGATGGTTTTCATAACATCTTAGTAGATTTTACATCATCCTATTTGGTAAGATTTCTTGATTAGTGACCTTAAGTAAAGAGTCGTATCAAGATAAAATCAAAAGAAGAGATGATCAAATCAAAAGGTGATGATAGAAAAAATAGAAAGCCAAATTATGACTTTAGTCATTCCGAAATAGGAGGAGAGGCAAAAATCTTGAGGATCCGTTTGTACACATGATTCCAATAAAAGAAGAGTGAAAATTGGTTAGCAATAATTATTTATGCATGTACTAAAATACACACAAGTGTATTTATCTCATAAGGTGATAACAAGTGTATTTATTCCATGAGGTGAGGAATAAAAAGTGAAACACAATTATTATTGTGTTGTGCCACGTAAGCTATTGTGCATTTTGTATGCATTTAGTATGTGTCTGTGTCATAACTGAATTTATTGTGCATTATTGCGCTATGGCTATACCTCCTTCACATGTTTGGTGTCCAAGAAAAGTTAAAATGGCTTACTTTTCTGCGCATATGAAAAATTGTGGATCCAATCAAGGAGGTGAGAATCGAGTCACCGTAAAAGAGAACTGATTTCATTCTCCACAACAGCCACACAAATAAATCACAAAGCTCGGTCAGTCAAAAATTCATGTGAACTCCAATTGGTCGAAATCATTGAAGTTTGATTGAATTGGCCTTTTCACTTTGTAAGGATTTGAACTCACACCTTACACATTGCATGTTTCTAAACTAGTTGAGCAATAGCCGAGGACTATTTGAATTAGTTTTAATGAGAAAGACCCAAAAGGAAAATTAGAATTGGCTAATGGCACTTGAGGTGGAAGTGAGAATTAGTAGAGAATCTTTTAAAGAATATAGCATATACATTAATTCTACATGAACTTAGTTAAAGGTCGGGTTTGTGGATTGATGAACAATTAATTAAATTAAGTTGGACTGTTTACTTTGCCAGTTTACGTTAGCTTGCTGGGGTCTCAATCCGAACTCACCTCATAATTAGGTTGAAAGTTTAGCTTTGAAATTAAATTTACCAAAGTTGATATCATGTTAGATTGATGATTTGTATAAGAAAAAATTGTTACTGCTAGCCATGGAGATTAGAGACGAAATGTCATTGAATTCAAAGTGTTAGTTCTCTTAAGAAATGCATTAAGGTGGGCCCAAGGATCAAAATATTAGCCGTATTGCCTAATATTTTCAATTTATCATTGTTCAAACTTACCGATCTGTATTAGTTGATAAATTGGTTTTTCAACTGATATAATATGGTCAAGACTAATGGGTGCGATAGCCTCTTCAGCTAGTATAATACGGTCTATCCTAAATGGTATCTCTACTCATTTTTCAGTTTTCAAAACCTTTGAGCAGCTAGTATTATCCCTTCTCCACCCTCTCTATAAATTTGAAAAACACACTTAAAAAACCCTAGCAATCACAAGATCTATGAAGGTACGCAAAGGTTCTTCTCAAGGGTTTATTTCAATGAATGAAAAGTTTCAATGTTCATCAGTTTATTTGGTTTCTTTCATTTTAAATTGCCGTGATTCATGATAGAAACATTGTTATGCATGTTTTGGTGAAAAGATTTCCAACTCTTACGCTTTTTATTATTATTATTTTTCAGTTTTTTTGGATTTTCAAATAAAATCAATTTCTTTCATGATAAACAAACCACATCACTTAAAATGCTTTTCTCAACTTCTAGATTTATATTTCTTATAGATTAATTTTAAAAATTAAAATATTTTAAAAAATATATTTTTCAACTTTGGCCAATCAAATCACATCCAAATACTTTCTAACTTCTATATTTATAGAAACATAGGTTAATACCAAAGGGTGTGAGATTTTCTTTATCTATGTTCAGATATTTGAAGATTTTTCAAAAGAGATTTCAAAGTGGGCCAGCCATAATACATCCAAAAACATTCTAACTCCAAGGTCTATATTTAATTATTAGCATTTCATTATTTTATAACTTAGTATAGCCGACCAACACGTAACTATGTGGATAAATAGATCAATATAATAATTTTATAATCATATAGTAATATTGTACCTATATGACAAGTCCGATACAACCACCTATGTTAGTTACTAAAGAAAATATGAGATTATAATGTTTTCTGATTTTTCAGGACTTTGATTTTTTTTTGTTGAAGTTTTTACATCGTTTTTTAAGGCAATTAATGGACCAAAAAAGAACGTCCATTAAGTGACTGCTTTAAGGAGACACAAAAGAGTAGAAATTGTGAAACACTAGAACAAAAAATTTCATCCCTGGTTTGTCTTGATTACATTTGAGTTATGCCCTGATAACCTCACATGTGATAGGCTGCTTACATATTTCTTTTGTTTGCTTACAATTTATAGCCCCTTGTCCGCTTACAATTTACAGCCCCTTGTCCGGTCTCAAATGCTTAACATTGAGAGGTATACAAAAAATTACAAATATAATGTGGGAAGAACACATTTCTCTGTTATTTCCTTAGTCACCCCGGCGAGAGGAAGAGTCCCTCAAGAGAGAGTAATTTGTCAGAAGCTCTTCTACTATCTTCTTTTTTCTGAAAGCTGAGGTCATCTGCTCTTAGTGTTTCAACTATCTTCTTTGGACACTTTACTCTTCTTTTTGTCTTTAATGTGTTGCTTTTTTCTATATGTCTTTGTATTCTAGGTCTTTGTGTATTCATGAGTTTCTCTTTGTGTTTGTCTATGTGTCCCATACGTTGATGTCAATGGTGAGATTTATAACATTCTCCCTATGGTATTGATACTTGTTCCAGTGAAGGGGTTGTTGCTTTGTGCTAGTGTGAAGATCGTGGGGAAGAGTGTTTTGCCAATGTTCTCTGAGATTTCACAAATGTCTCCACGTGTAGGTTTTTGCCTATAATCTGCAACAGGTTTGGAGTAGTGTCGTCGTGAATGAAAACTGCCGTTGAGGCCATCTCCACATGAATGAGTTCATGCAATCAAGGTTTGAAGAGGTCTTTCCGGGGGATACTCTACTGACACTTCCTTGGGGTAGATGACTTTGTTCTAGGGGCATTTCAACTGGGAGAGCCAAGCTATTGTAAGGCTGACATTCACATCTAGAAGGCGATTTCTTTTAATAGATAAGTTGTTGACATGTCTCCGGAGGTATGCCTAATTTGAAGGAAAAGCAAGGTTGTCGCCGGGGAATACTTTGTTAACACTTCCTTGAGGCAGATGACTTTGTTCCCGGGGGATTTCATCCGGGTGAGCAACGCTGTTGTAAGGCTGATGTTCACATCTAGAAGGCGATTTCTTTTAATAGATAAGTTGTTGACATGTCTTCGAAGGTATGCCTAATTTGAAAGAAAAGCAAGGTTGTTGCTGATGTATACTACGAAGGTATGCCTCATCTGAAGAGAAAGGTTGTTGCAGATGTAGGCCAGATATTCCTAGAAAAAAAAGTCGACGTGCAAACAAGAGCATGGGTGTGGATCACTGCTTCAAACAATTCAAGATACTAAGAGGGGGCCAAGCCCCTTGAAAGAGGAGAAGGAAGATGCTCTTATTTTATTCTCTCTTATCCTTCTTTGAATCCTCTTCCCTCTTCTCCTTCTTTGGTGAGGAAAAGGCCCTTGAACTCTGGCTAGTCCTTTACCTTTAGAGAGTGCCCACCCCAGGCTTATGGACTCCTATGGGTGAGGAGAAAGATGTAGATTTTTTACTTGTTAACAATTTTCAATTCACACTAATAATTGATATGCATCACCACAATCATTATGTATTGCACAATGTGTTGGGTTTATGTATTGGATTCTAGTTTGACCAAGTTGGTACATTCAGTTGGCCAACAGCTATATTCAAGGTCATGTGTACTTTGGTCATTTTACCAAGGCTTTCTTAGAAGCCAAAAAAGTGGAAATTTTATATTATTGTAATCTGTAACCCCAAACTCTGTGTCAGAGAAGTGAGAGCTCTCTTCTCATGGTATTCAGAGAGTGACCAACCACATATGCCCACTGTGATAATCAAGAGAGATGAGAGCTCTCTCCCCAGTTGTGCTCGGAATATGACCCACCGTGTGTGGCAAGGGGGCTCTGAGAGAAAGATTGAGATCTATAAAATTTGTGTGTCATGGTTGCATACTTTTCTTCTTCTATTGATGGTGTTTTGTGGTGCATGTGATGTATTTGCTCTAAATATGATCTAACAGGTGGCATGTTAAAGTGAAAAACAAGTCACATGAATCCAGTATGTTAAATGACATGTGCCTTTTCATTTTACGATTTGGGTATTTCATGGTGTTTGGGTATGGAAATTTACATGTGTTTTTTATGTTTCAGTTGTTTGGCTTTCTTTGATATTATTGAATACATATTATATTGGTCATGCTTGTTTATTTTGTCATTTCCCTAATGTATTGTACAGTGAAACCTATAGGGTATTTTAATTCTTTGTATTAGATGCATACTCTTATGAGGCATAACTTCCTTTGTATTTTATCCATTTCCAACCAATGTACAGCAGCTGTCTCTTACAATGCAAATTTGATATCTATTATACTGTTGTTATAAATATGCCATTTAAGGGACAACCTAAAAGTATTGCCTTGAAAATTTCCATGGAATCGGCAACGAAAGCTAAAAGTGATTCAAATTATGATTATAAAGAAATATATGTTTAAGCTGTTTATCAGGAAAATTTTCAAAAATAGGAAATCTGACTTGAAGATTCCAAAATCTGAAAATATGAAGTCTCCAAAATCTCTGCAGTGATGTGAATGTAAAGGCTATAGTCATGTTGTCCATGATTGTGGAAACAAAAAACTAAAGACCAAGGAAATGGCTTTTAATGTAACATGGGAAAAGTCTTCTGAAGAAGAGGAGGAAATTACTAAGAATAAGAAATCTATCCTGATCCTAATCCTAAATATGCTACTTTCATGACCAAGCTAATTCTCTTACTTCTCAGGATTTTAACAATAATCTTGACACTGATGATGATGTAATGTCAGATGCTAACCAAGATTGGCAAGATGTCTACAAATCTGTATCGTCGAAACCTTTAAAGTTGACCAAATTCAGTGAGAAGGTCTCTGAAGTAGAAAGCTTCTGAATAACTGATTACTTCCCCAAAGGTAGAATTAAAAAATGCACTTTCTAAGGTTCATCTATTTGAAGATCAGAAAAGTTCTATGTTGACAAGTTGACTAATGAAGGTCGCAAATATACATTGCTGAAAAGATAACTTCAAAAAATTTGACCAAGAGATGGTAACATTGAAGAAAGAGTTGTTGACATTCAAAGCTAAAAGAGATAATTTGAATGAAAAATTGAATATGGCTTTCTCTGAGCTGACTGTTTGAAAGGCATCATTTGACAAAATGAACACTGCCTCAAAGAAATTGAAAGACATTTTATGCAATCAAAAGTTGCCTAATAACAAACGTGGTCTTGAATATGATTATGGTGCGTCTACTTCGAAGAACAAAGTTAAAGCTGTAATGACCGGAAATTTTATTTTCAATTAAAATTAATTTTGACCTTTGATTTGACCCGTGATGGACCCCACATACATTTGTGTTATTTTATTTAAAATAAAAAACTTTGGAATTATTGTGGGACCATGTTTTGTTAGAAATTGGCATATTTAGGAGTCTGGATCAACCAAGATATTCAATTTGATTAGGCTTCTTGTTGATGTCAATCCCATCTCAATTCCATCTTGAAATTAATGTTCAATTCTATCTTGAATTCTAAAGTCCCACTTAAAATTATTCTCCTTGGCTAACTTAGTAAAGGACTCTTATTCCCTTTGAGACTCTCCCTTCTTTTCCTATAAAAGGACACTATCCCTATCCTCTCTTATCACATTCGAATGTTCTCCTCTCAAGTGCTCTGTTTCCTATGTCTTTGAAGGTATGTGTTCTCAGCCCTTTAACCCTTTTGTTTCCATAGTTACAATTTTGATATTAATATGCCACTTCTGTCAACATGATTGTTAATTTGTCATCCTCATCATTCACACCACATCATCAGGCCCCAACCCGATTACCATCATCACTAAACCCAGATCACTGTCACCGGGACCCATCTACGATTTACCCAGACTCAGATCCTCGCCATCTTCTTCTTCGTTTTCTCTTTCCTCTTTCTCGTTTCTATTTTTTCTTCTTCTCTTTCTCGACTACCCTCTCATTCTCGTTGTCTTTTTTTTCTTCTTTCTCCCACACTGTTCATCGTCATCGTTTTTTTTTCTTCCGCATCGTGTCTTCTTCTACAACCTTGTCTCTTCCCTTCTCCACTGCTTTACTCTTTCTCCTTTTCTATTTTCTGCAACCACTCACCCACTTTCATCTTCTTCTTCCTATTTCTCTGTTCTTTCCTTCTTGGTTTTCCTTCTCTTTGTTTCTCTTTTACTTTTCTTCCTCTGCTGCCATTTCTTCGTCGTTTTGTCTTTTCTCCCCCCCTCCATTTTTTCTCTTCTTTTCTGTATTGTCCTGTAATACTCCGACCCAATTTGATCCGGATTAGCGGCTAATTCCTGATGAATTGGTTGCTAATTGTGTTTTGCTCTTGTTTTTGTTTGGTTTCGGGTTATGGATAGGTAGATGGGTTGAGTTTGACCAGGTTTAGGTAGACATAAGCCCTTTTTCATAATATTATATTTTGTTAGATGTCGTCATTCATGAATCATCTTGACTTCAACGCGTCTCTTTTGTTACGCTTGTTGATTTCCGTAACTACGTCGTTTGCCAAATATGACATTTGCTTCCATTAGACCCACAATTGACTCGAACTGGAATTAACTTAAATGATTGGACTCTCTAGTAATTTGGTTTATCCTTGTCTATATATATATCACCGACCTTCTCCTTCTCTCACTGTTCTGTCTCTCTATCTCGAGTCTTCTTCTTCTCGGTCCTCCTTTCTTTTTGTTGATCTAGCAAGGGAAGGAAGTTATGCATGTCCACGTTTGAGCATCACTCGTGTGAGTTGAGGTGAGCTTGAGTTTCTTGAAATGCTTCTTCTCCTCCTTCTTCTTCTCGTTCTCGTTATTAACTGTTACATGTACTCATGGTTCTTTTTTCTTCTTTCTTTGCATGCATGGCGATTAGAAGCACGGTGGTAGTGTGAATTGAGCCCAAGTACAACAGAGAGTATGTTAGACCCCATTTAAGGCAAGTATAAGCATAACTTGGCTAAACCATGTGGGTATATGTTTGATTGTGATTAAGTCAAGTATTCTTGCTTATGAATGAAGTTTATAGCCTATTTTGTGTTCGTTTCCCTCTATTACATGTGAATTAGTAATCTTGTATATGTTTCTTTGTTTCTGTAACCAGTTCAGAAAATACTCCCGTGTGTTCCACGGCTAAGCCGAATACACCTACGGCTTAAAGTCCAGAGAGGGAAAAACTCAGTTTTCTTCTACGGCTAGGACACGGCTAAGCCGTATATTGTCCTACGGCTAAGCCGTATGCTCTCCTACGGTTAAGCCGTACCACCCTTGAGGAATGTCTAAAACTGGATAGGACTAAGGAAGAGACTGATATGGCCTTCATGATAAAATGTAGATCACCTCAACTTGCCCAATGGTATGAATGTATGACATGAATGATCTCGAGGGCTGCGATTCATTCATGCACATTATCCAATTGTTAAGCACCTCCCCATGGGTGTTGGTTTAAGGGACTTCGGTGCACATCCAGATAGAATGTAACACTAGACAACGGTACATCGAACAACTTAAAACTACATCATCATGCACGGTTAGAAACACTGGATAACTAGAATAGGATTGGCTAGTAAAAGATCATGATCCCTGCAAGGAAATATGATTGCATTGCATATTAACTTCGGTTCTTGACCTCTTATACGCGTTCTATGCTGGGGCAACGATTGGATATGTCCTGGCTCTGTCCATGGTTAATCCCGGGTGGAACAGCGGTCTTGCATATTTGATACTACCGTTTAATGCATATGAGTTGAGATGCCTTCACCTTTTGGTATCTTAGTTCTTCCTACACTGTTGGCATCCATTATATCGTTTGATCTGATAAGTTTGATTTGGTTGTTCTATTCGATATGTATGATTTGTTTCACTCGTATGACCTCTGGAGCTGTCTGGTATATGCCTAACAAGACATGCACGTCACATTCTGATAAGATATACAGGTTATGCTACGCACACGTTATGATATGCATGTTATGATCAGATATGCATGTTCTTATGTTTGTTTGACTCCATATGGTCCGGCACTACTAAGCCTCAGCCTTAGGATACCCGATGGGGTTGAATTTGGCATAGTTTACATAGCCTTGCTGCAGTAAGGATTGTCTTGGGATTTCGGACCCCAGAAAAACAGAGACCCATTTGGCCCATGGTGTTCTCAGCACGGATATAAGATCCCTATTTTTGGGAGCATATGGCATATGTAGTAGCCACTTAGTATGTACATGCCACGTATACAGTGATTCCGAACGCATGCTGTAATTTGAATGCACAACTGCTTAGAATATGAAATGGAAATGCTATGATTTATCTAATGTCATTTATTCTATTAGATACCACATGAGTTAACTTGTTATTGCTTATACTTTGCTGAATCGTTGTATTCACAGATTGTCCTTGGTGTTGTAGGCTCAGGTACCCCGACCGAGTTCTTGTCGGTCATTCAGTTTCTAGGGAGATGTAACACTCCGACCCGAGTTGAGCCGGATTAGTGGGTAATTACGTGTGCTTTTATCGTTAAGAGTGTTTTGGCTTTTGATTGACCTTGTCAGTTTTGCGTCATTCTGACGTCAGCGCGTGTATTTCGTTGAGCTTGTCGTTTTTCGTAACTGTCTTGGATCCGAATGATTTCGTTTGCTCTCGTTGGACCGTCATTTGACTCAAACTGATAATTGTGTAAACTGTTTGGACTTATATGTAATTTGGACTCATTTTGAGTTTAAATATCCTACCAACTCCATTCCTTTATTTCGATCGTCTCTCAGCTCACTCTCTGTCTCGCTTTCAGCTCGTCTCTCTCTCGTCAGCTCTCTTTCTCTCCTTCTCCTTCTCTGTTTCGTTTGCTTGAGGGAGGAAGAAAGGAGCTTGTTTGTGTGTGTTTTCAGCGGACTGAGCCAAGCAACGAAGTGAGTTCCATCCGTGAGGCAAGTATAAGCCCAAGTTGTATGAACACCGATTGATATGGATTCGATTGTTGTATTTTGATTCTTCATTGTGTTTCTCAGTGTTAGACAGCCCTATTGAGCTTATTTTACTGTTAGCTCCTCATTTTCAGTCGTTCTGTACACTTTCTGTATGTCTGTAACAATTCCAAAAAAATGACTCCGTGCACTCACGGCTAAGCCGTGAAATGTGCTACGGCTAAGCCGTAAGATGGCTTACGGCTAAGCCGAGACCCAGCCGTAACCCTAACCGTAGAATAGTACAGACTGTTATCTGAAAATAACTGAGAGTTGGCAAATTGCCATTCTTCTACGGCCCAGCCTGATCTAAGCCGTACATTGTCTTGCGGCTAAGCCGTGGACCAGGATACGGCTGAGCCGTAGAGTAAAATACGGTTGAGCCGTAAATCCGGGTGGATATTTGGGGAACCTCGGCTCAGCCGCAGTGTATAATACGGCTAAGCCGTAAGATGCCTCGGCTAAGCCGTAAGGTCACCTACGGCTACACCGTGAAACCCTGAGAATTGAATGAAAAGGATTAGGTTTAAGCAAAAGACCGTATATGACTTTCACATTAGAATGTAGCGAACCTGAATATGCCCAATGGAATGTCTGAATGACATGAATGAGATCGAGGGCTGCGAATCATTCATGCAGTTATCCAGTTGTTTAGCACCTCCCCATGGGTGTTGGTTTAAGGGACTTCGGTGCACACTCCAGACACTGCAACACTAGACAATGGTGCATCGGATAACTTAAAACTACATCAACATGCACGGTTAGAAACACTGGATAATTAGTGTAGGATTGGCTTGTAATTGATCCTTGATTCATATAAGTACTTGATTTGTTTGATTTGTATAGCATATTGATTACGGTTATGCCCTCTTATGTGTTCTGCGCTGGACCTCTCGATTCTGTGGGAAATGCAGCAACCCCAGAGCGAAGCCCGGGCGGGACCATTCTATTATTGTGTTTTACCGTTGCTCCATTGGAGTACTTGCATCAGTGTTTATTGTGATTGGTACCTGAGTTTATCAGTGCCTCTTTTCCGGCTTATTTGCATTCAGTACCTTCAGTATCAGTATCCGCTTATTGTATTCAGTATTCAGTATCAGTATGTGTGATGCACTTCCTCTTGTTTGTTCAGCATGATATGTGATCTGTATGTGATATGACATGATTGATTGATTGAGGTGCATCATCCGATTGATTGTGATTGGTATTGGCACTACTGAGCCTTAGCCTTAGGATACCCGACGGGGTTAACTTTGGTTTAGTTTATGTGTTTGCCTCTGCAGAGTGATCCGTCCTGGGACTCCGGACCCCGGGAACTAGAGACCCATGCGTACCCTGGCCCGGTCGCTGGTGTTCTCATTCCGTCCGCTCTCGTAAGGGAGAAAATGGCCAATGTAGTAGCCACTTTGATTGTTATCTGTTTATGATTCTTACAGTATGCTTATTCGTTGCATATTTGCTTAGTATACGAACATGATTTCTATGGATCTTGCACTGTGACTATTACTCATGATTAGACACAATTTGTGTTATCTTCTTGTTGCTTGTATTTTGCTAAGTCGTTGTACTTATTAGTTGTCTTTGTGTGTTGCAGGCTCAGATCCCTCTCCCGATCCTGCGTCGGTCGACCCGACTCCAGGAGAGGCTCGCGAGGCCCCCTCCGGCCTAGAGGAGTGGACTTGATCCATCCTCCAGAGTACGGTTTGCATCATTTTATTCTCCCCATTTTTTGAGTCCGAGTCTATTGAGGGGATTTTTCTGTACTTGTAATGTGGGCTTTGAGTGATATCTGTATTTTGATTTTTGATTGTTGTAAGCCCGCTATATGGTCATACGTTCTTGTAAATTGTTCTTGTTATCAGTTCATGATCTTTTGTAATCCATTGTAGCTTTTGGTATGTCGTTGTATGCCTTGATACGTACAGCTTCCGCGTACAGTTGTTTGCACGTGTGAATGATCCCTTGTGGGTGTATGCTTGGACGGGGTCCAGGTGTGCATGCACGGGAGTACGTGTGTCATTGGTTAGACTATCTCTGACCCCCGGTCCCTGGGCTCGGGTTGTGACAGGAGACTTCAGCGGTCTCTTCAGGGTTTGCGGAGTGTATGTACTCACTCTATTGGAGTGCGCTAGACTGATACATGCATATTGTCTGCTTCCCGGTGTTATTCTTGATGTGTATACTCATGAGTTGCTTCTGTTGTATAATTCCGATCTTGATGTATCATTCTACCTCTATTTCACCTTGCTTGCTTGTCCTTCCTAGTGTTATGTTTTGGTACCTACAGCTTCCACGTCCTCGTATGGTACGTGTGATTTTCCCTTGTGCGTGTGTACTCAGACTGGGTCTAAGTGCATATGCATGGGAGTATGTGTGTTACTGGTTAGATTTTTTACTAACCCCCGATCGCCTGGGCTCGGGTCGTGACACGTCCTTTCTTCTTCCTTTTATTCTCTTTCTCGTTCTCTATCTCTTCTTCCTTTTTTTTTTCTTTTCTTCTTTTTTCTCCTCTTTCTACTGTTCTCTTCTTCTGCTCCTCCACTTGTCTCTCTGTAACTCCTGCCATCTTTTTCTTCTTTTTCTCTCGTGTTTCTCCTTCAGTTTTCTTCCTTATCTCCCTACTACCTCTGCTTCTTTCTTCGATCTGTTGTTTTTTCCTCCCTTCTTCCCTCTGCATTTCTCTACTGTTGTTCCTCCGTTCTCTTTTTCTTCTCCTTCTGTTTTTGGCTGAACAATCTCAAGCCATCCCGGCCATGAGCAACTACAGAACCCAACTTCATCGTTACCTCGTTGCTGTATTCTTCTAACCAAACAACACCGAACCAGAACTCAACTTCATCTTTCATCTTTGCCCACTTCCAAAACTAAACTCCACTGCCCAGCCATCCTTCTTTTGTTCTTCTATGTTTTCTCCTTTCTTTTCTTTTCATTCTTCACCTCTGTTTTATTCTCTTCTTTCTCCATGTTCCCTCCTTTTGTTCCCATACTCTGCAACTTGTGAACAGAACCCACTTCACCTGCAGCGTCTCTGGTCGTCCTACTCACCTGTCCCCTCTCCATCACCCAGGCCAGTGGGGCCTCACCCACGTTTCTTTCGACACCAAACCGAACTTATGTTACCAAAGGTACTTCCTGTCACAACCCGAGCCCAGGGTTCGGGGGTTAGCAAAAGCCAAACCTAATGACACACGTACTCCCTTGCCTGTACACGTAGACCGAGTCTAAATGCACACGCACAAGGGAACATTCACGCGTGCCAAACATGCACGCGGAGGCTGTAAATATCAGAAACATCAAACTAACAGTGCAAAAGAGAATACGAAGAAAGAACTGACATAATTACATACGCAGGTCTTACAAAATGAACAAAAGAACATATATACAATCAAGACATATCGTGCTAGATACAAGTATGAAAATTCTCAAAACAAGACTCCAATGCTATGCATGCCAAGAACGCTCTCCCGTGGAGTGATCACATCCACTCCTCTAGGCTTGATGGGGCCTCGGGGGTCTCGTCTGGAGTTTGGCCGACCGGCGAGGGTTCAGCAGGGGGATCTTGGCCTGCAACACCAAAAACAACTGTGAATACGACGATTCAGCAAAGTATAACCCATAGCAAGTTAACACACGTTGTGTCTAATAGAATAAAGAACATCATGTAATTTAAGTAAGGCATTTTCGTATTCTAGGCTGTCGTGCAAGAAATAAATATGCTATGCGAATCAATGGATACATGCGGTGTACATAACTAGTGGCTACTACATTACCATATGCTCCCAAAAGAGGGATCTTATAACATGCAAAGAACACCATTGTCCGGGCCATGGTACAATGGGTCTCGGTTTCCTGGGGTCCGGTTCCCCAAGACGTATCCTTACTGCAGCAAGGCCATATAACTATACCAAATTCACCCCGTCGGGATACTAAGGCTGAGGCTAAGTAGTGCCTGACCATACAGAGTCAATCATGAAAACCCTGAGTAGATCGTGACAACATATCATACGTGCATATCTGTGAACATACTATACATGCATACTCAAGGTAAAGAACCACAATGTGAATGTAACTGAACACAAGTAAACATATCAGAGAGTTGAGATCAATGATCGAATGCAATATGTTATGCAACAAATCATGCGGAATCGGATCATTTTTATTTACAAGCCAATTCTAATCTAATTATCCGGTGTTTCTAACCGTGCATGATGATGTAGTTTTAAGTTATTCGATGCACCGTTGTCTAGTGTTGCATTGAATCGGGCGGTGCACGAAGTCCCTTAAACCAACACCCATGGGGAGGTGCTTAACATCCGGATAACGAACATGAATGATTCGCAGCCCCCGAGATCATTCACGCGTTGTATCACATTCCGTTGGGCAGGTCTAGGTGCTCTACATTCTATTATGAAGGCCCTATCGGTCTTTCCCTTACACCTATCCTTGTCCTTTATTATTCAGATGTGAATACGGTTTAGCCGTAGTTGAGTGTACGGCTTAGCCATGGGTGTTCTACGGCTTAACTGTGGCTGGGCCGTAGAAGGTCTGGCAATTTGCGTGCTCTCAGTTAAATCCAGAAAATGCACGCTGTATTGATCTACGGCTGGGCCACGACTGAGCTTCGGCTTAGCCGTGCCCTAGCCGTAGAGGAAAACTGGATTTTTATCCTCTCTGGACTTTGAGCCGTAAGTAACATACGGCTTAGCCGTACGTGCACGAGGTCAAACTGCTGAAGCACATACAGAAAGTCTGGGGAACTCATCAGAATTGCAATTCTCCAATGGAAATAGACAAGTACTGAATCAATGAGTAATCAAATGGGCTATAAACACATTTTTCCATATCAATTCATGTAAACTAACCAAATCAAATGCATACCAACGTGGGTTCTCACAAGTTATGGTTATACTTGCCTTAATTTGAATTCAATGACACAACTTGTTGTCCTTAGGCCCAAACACAACCTAACACCAATCAAACAACATGCATGCATGAGAATTGGAAAGAAATTCAAAACACAGACACACCATGCAATATGGAAACAAGAAGGAGAAGAAATAGAGAAAGGAGATGAGAGGGATGGAAGGATTTCCAACTCACCTCACATGCAAGAACCAAACTTCCCTCAATTGAGCTTGATCGATGGAGGTCGATGGAGGAGAGAATTCAAGAGAGGGAGAGGAATTCCACGTGTACAGTGAAGAAATGAAAATGAGCGAGAGAACGTGAGTTGTCGATGAGATGGGATTATATAAGCTCATGGTGAAGTCCAAATTACAAGAGGGTCCAAGTTAGAAGTTTAATTTCAGTTTGAGTCAAATCCGGGTCCAATGGAATCACACGACATCGGTTGCAAACGACGTAGTTACAAAAGTTAACGAGCTCAACGAAAGACACGTGTTGACATCAAGATGATGCAAAAATGACCATGTCTTAGAAAAGCTAAAATTACGAAAAAGGGCTTGGTCTACTTAATCCAGGTCAAACTCAACCCAACTACCTATCCACGACCCGCAACGAACATCAAAACATAAACAAAACGCGATTAGCAACGAAAACAAGATTAATCAACCGCTAAACGAGGTCAAGCTGGGTCGGAGTGTTACATCCTCCCCTACTTGAGAATCATTCCGTCATCGGAATGAACACTAACTCACTCATACCTGGGAAAACAGATCGGGATATTGTAGTGCCATCTGCTCTTCTAACTCCCAAGTAGCCTCATCGGGACTGTGATGCTCCCATAGCACTTTGACCCATCGAATTGTCCTGGTGCGGAGTATCTGCTCTCGGGTTCCCACGATACGGAGCGGTCGCTCAACGTATGCAGCATTCGGCTGAATCTGAACCTCGTCGTAATGAATGACATGGGAGGGATCATGAACATATTTCCGAAGCATCGAAACGTGGAAAACGTTGTGGACTCCTGAAAACATCTCGGGAAGATCTAATCGATAGGCCAAGTCACCAATCCGACTCTTGATCTCGAACGGTCCGACATAGCGTGGAGCTAACTTTCTTTTCTGGCCGAAACGGATCGTACCCTTCATCGGTGAGACCTTCAGAAAAACCCACTCACCAACTTGAAACTCTAATGGCCGTCTGCGGGTGTCTGCATAACTCTTCTGCCTCGACCGGGCAACTTTCAAGTTCTCAATTGCTTTATGTACCTTCTCCGTAGTTTCGGCAATGATCGTCGGTCCGTGAAAACTCCGAGTTCCAACTTCTTCCCAACAGATCAGACTTCTACACTTCTTCCCGTACAATGCTTCATATGGCGCCATCCCAATGCTCTCGTGGAAGCTGTTATTGTAGGCGAACTCGCACAACGATAGGTGAAGATCCCATTCTTTCTCGTAGCTCAACACGCTGGCTCGCAACATATCCTCCAAAGTCTGAATCGTCCTCTCTGATTGCCCATCTGTTTGTGGGTGGTATGCCGTGCTGAAGCTCAACTTCGTACCCATAGCCTCTTGGAATGCTCTCCAGAAAGATGAAACGAAACGGCTGTCACGATCGGATACAATCGACACGGGGGTACCATGGAGCCTGACGATCTCATCCACGAACTTCCTCGCCATCTCTGAAAACGTCATACCCTTCCGGAAAGGGATGAAATGGGCTGACTTCGTCAATCGATCTACAATCACCCAAATGGCGTTATTCTTCCTGCTCGTCGGTGGTAATCCGGAAATGAAGTCCATGGTGATGTGTTCCCACTTCCACTGCGGTATATGCAAAGGATGCAACGAGCCTGGCGGTCTCTGATGATCTGCCTTTACCTTCTGGCATGTCAAACAGTGAGCAACAAATCCTGCTACTTCTCTCTTCATGTTGTTCCACCAGAAGCGATCTTTGAGATTCCGAAACATCTTTGTGCTGCCTGGGTGCATCGCATATCGAGCGTAATGCGCTTCGTTCATCAGTTTCTCCTTGAAATCATCGACTGCTGGCACGCACAACCTACTCCGAAAGTAGAGTACACCATCCTCGAGTCTGAAATCGGGTCGGTCTCCAATGTGGTCTCGAATGCGCTTCAAGGTTAGATCTTCAAACTGCCTGTCTTTTATCTGCTGAATCATCTCAGGCTGAAACACTAGCGTACTAGCCAAAGTCACGCGCTCATCCACTAGTTTGACTTCAACAGGGAGACCATGGAACTCTAAGAAGGAACTGCTCAATAGCAGCACCGACTCTGCTTTCCTGCTGAGTGCATCTGCCACCACATTTCCCTTGCCTGGTTGATATTTGATCGGGAAGTCATAATCTTTAATAAGCTCAAGCCATCTCCGCTATCTCATGTTCAGCTCCTGCTGCGTGAATAAGTACTGCAAACTGTGGTGATCAGAACGAACCTCAAACTGCACACCATACAGATAATGTCTCCACAGCTTCAATGCAAACACGATGGCTGCCAATTCCAAATCATGGGTGGCGTAATTCTTCTCATGTTCTCGCAACTGTCTCGATCCATATGCAATAACCTTCCCGTGCTGCATCAACACACAGCTTAGACCAACTCGAGAAGCATCTGAATAGACCACGAATCCTTCACTACCATCTGGCAAGGCTAACACTGGGACCGTAGTCAATTTCTCTTTCAAAGTCCGGAAACTGGCTTCACGCTCCTCAGTCCAATCAAATGGTACATTCTTCCTGGTCAATTTCGTCAAAGGGGAAGAGATCTTCGCAAAGTCCTGGACAAATCGGCGATAGTAACCCGTTAGACCAAGGAAACTGCGAACTTCTGTTACTGTCTTGGGGGTAGGCCAATTCACCACTGCCTCTACTTTAGATAGATCAACTGCCAATCCCTCTCGTGAAATGATATAACCCAAAAATGCCACCTGCTCAAGCCAAAAATCACATTTCGACAACTTAGCAAACAATCGATGTTCTCTCAACAATGACAAGGCTTTCCTCAAATGCTCCCTATGCTCCTCTGCTGACTTAGAGTATATCAGTATATCATCAATAAAGACAACTACGAACTGGTCCAAGAAAGGAGCAAAGATCTGATTCATCAATGCCATAAAAGCTACAGGGGCGTTGGTTAGTCCAAAAGGCATCACGAGGAATTCATAATGTCCATAACGAGTCCTGAAGGCAGTCTTAGGAATGTCATCTTCTTTAACTCTCAATTGGTGATAGCCAGATCTCAAATCAATCTTCGAAAAATATGCTGCACCCTGAAGTTGATCAAACAACTCATCAATCCTGGTAGGGGGTACTTGTTCTTGATAGTCACTTTGTTCAACTGTCGGTAGTCTATGCACATCCGAAAAGTACCATCCTTCTTCTTGATAAACAAGACGGGTGCTCCCTAAGGTGAGACGCTCGGGCGAATGAAACCCTTGTCTAAAAGTTCCTGCAATTGCTTCTTCAACTCAGACAATTCGGCTAGGGCCATGAGATACGGAGCTTTGCTGATCGGTGCCGTACCGGGAACAAGCTCAATGGCGAACTCCACATCTCGAACCGGGGGTAAGTCTGGCACATCGTCTGGGAAAATGTCGGGAAAGTCACAGACCACCTGGATCTCACCTAGCTGCTTCGCCTCTTTCTTCGCTGAGATAAAGGCAATGAAGCCTTCACACCCTCGGCGGATCAAGCGATTTGCCTTACACACGGAGATCACACGTCTGGGGCATCTCTGCTGACTGCCCTCGAAACGGAAGCCCTTGCCTAAATCGAAGAAGATCGTCCTGTTGTAACAGTTAACACAGGCACGATATCGAGCGGGCCAATCCATACCAAGGATCACGTCGAAGTCCAGCATCGACAACAGGATCAAATCAGCAGGTAACTGATGACCTGCAATCTGCACGTCGCAATGGGGGTAGTATACACTACACTCCACTCGCTTGCCAACTGGGGTGGATACAACCAGCACATATGGCAACGGCTTAGACGGCTGATGTAACCGCTCGGCTAAATGAGGTGCTACGTATGACCGTGTAGACCCCGAATCGAACAATGCTAATGCCTCGACGTGCGAAATCAAAACAGTACCTTCAACCACCTGTGGATCCTCGGCACTCTCATGGGTAGCAGCGTAAGCACGGGCTGTCTGGCGAGGCTGTCTCGAGCCTGGACGAGCTGACTGTGACTTGCTCGGAGCTGTAGATGCACTGGGTTTGCCAGGAGCTGCACCGGATGTAGGACCAGATAGAGGAGACTAGGAGGCTCTATATCGAGGACAATTGGCTATCATATGCTCCCTCGAACCACAGATGAAACAAGCACCTGCCTTCCTCCAACAAGCTTCAGTAGTGTGGCCCTTGCCACAATATCCACAAGTCACTCCGGCGGAACTGGAAGTACTCTGCTGGCCTTTTGTCTTCTTCTGTACTTGTTCTCGTGCACTGAAAGGCGGCTGTCGCTTAGGCTCAACGGCTCTCGCAGCTTGGTGAATGGCCTCAGCAGAATAGGCCCTGTCCACTGCATCATCAAACGTAGCCGGACGCTGAAACACAGTCACGTGGTGCATGTACCGGGGATGCAGACCTTCAACGAACCGATTCACCTTCCTCTCTTCGGTACTGATCATATCCGGAGCAAAGTGCGACAACTGAGTAAACTTGTTCACATATTCTGCTACTGTCATCTGCTGCTGGCGGAGGGCTAAAAACTCAACCTCCTTGGCTCGAAACACATGAGCCGGGATGAACTTCCTCCTGAACTGTTGCTTGAACATCTCCCAAACCGTCGCACTAGGAATGTCTCTGTATGAGTCTTTCACGCTTTTCCACCAAGTTTTCACGACATCTCGAAACATGGAGGCTGCTAGTTCGACCTTCTGCCGGTTCGTGCACACGACGGTCTCAAAGACATCCTCCGTCTGCTCCAGCCACTGTTCTGCTTCCAATGGTTCTTCTGTCCCAAAAAACTCAATAGCTCCTCGCTTGCAAAATTTACTGTAGAGGGCATTCGGGTCATTTTCTCGAGGCTGTAAGACCACCTGCTGGTCTATATGTGACTGAGCTGGGGCTTGGCTTTGTCGGTCTAACATGGTTGTCATTTGTGCTTGTAAATTTTGCATTGCTTGCGATTGTGCCTGTAGGGACTGAAATAACATGAGGATGCGTTCATTTGTGTTCTGTGTCTACGGTGACGGTGCGGATCCGCTTTTATTATTTCCGGCGTTTTGCTGAGAACCCGAACCTGACGCCATCTTGTAAAATGGAAAGAGTCAGACACAAATACAAAACAATTGCGCCCAACAAGCCCCAAAATCTAGAAAGATCACAAAGAAATAATCGTATCCTCACCATGATCCTACATGCCTACATGCTTATCATCTAGAGCAAGGAATGCTTTGATACCATACAATACGTATGTCACAACCCGAGCCCAGGGTTCGGGGGTTAGCAAAAGCCAAACCTAATGACACACGTACTCCCGTGCCTGTACACGTAGACCGAGTCTAAATGCACACGCACAAGGGAACATTCACGCGTGCCAAACATGCACGCGGAAGCTGTAAATATCAGAAACATCAAACTAACAGTGCAAAAGAGAATACGAAGAAAGAACTGACATAATTACATACGCAGGTCTTACAAAATGAACAAAAGAACATATATACAATCAAGACATATCGTGTTAGATACAAGTATGAAAATCCTCAAAACAAGACTCCAATGCTATGCATGACAAGAACGCTCTCCCGTGGAGTGATCACATCCACTCCTCTAGGCCTGATGGGGCCTCGGGGGTCTCGTCTGGAGTTTGGCCGACCGGCGAGGGTTCAGCAGGGGGATCTTGGCCTGCAACACCAAAAACAACTGTGAATACGACGATTCAGCAAAGTATAACCCATAGCAAGTTAACACACATTGTGTCTAATAGAATAAAGAACATCATGTAATTTAAGTAAGGCATTTTCGTATTCTAGGCTGTCGTGCAAGAAATAAATATGCTATGCGAATCAATGGATACATGCGGTGTACATAACTAGTGGCTACTACATTACCATATGCTCCCAAAAGAGGGATCTTATAACATGCAAAGAACACCATTGTCCGGGCCATGGTACAATGGGTCTCGGTTTCCTGGGGTCCGGTTCCCCAAGACGTATCCTTACTGCAGCAAGGCCATATAACTATACCAAATTCACCCCGTCGGGATACTAAGGCTGAGGCTAAGTAGTGCCTGACCATACAGAGTCAATCATGAAAACCCTGAGTAGATCGTGACAACATATCATACGTGCATATCTGTGAACATACTATACATGCATACTCAAGGTAAAGAACCACAATGTGAATGTAACTGAACACAAGTAAACATATCAGAGAGTTGAGATCAATGATCGAATGCAATATGTTATGCAACAAATCATGCGGAATCGGATCATCTTTATTTACAAGCCAATTCTAATCTAATTATCCGGTGTTTCTAACCGTGCATGATGATGTAGTTTTAAGTTATTCGATACACCGTTGTCTAGTGTTGCATTGAATCGGGCGGTGCACGAAGTCCCTTAAACCAACACCCATGGGGAGGTGCTTAACATCCGGATAACGAACATGAATGATTCGCAGCCCCCGAGATCATTCACGCGTTGTATCACATTCCGTTGGGCAGGTCTAGGTGTTCTACATTCTATTATGAAGGCCCTATCGGTCTTTCCCTTACACCTATCCTTGTCCTTTATTATTCAGATGTGAATACGGCTTAGCCGTAGTTGAGTGTACGGCTTAGCCATGGGTGTTCTACGGCTTAACTGTGGCTGGGCCGTAGAAGGTCTGGCAATTTGCGTGCTCTCAGTTAAATCCAGAAAATGCACGCTGTATTGATCTACGGCTGGGCCACGGCTGAGCTTCGGCTTAGCCGTGCCCTAGCCGTAGAGGAAAACTGGATTTTTATCCTCTCTGGACTTTGAGCCGTAAGTAACATACGGCTTAGCCGTACGTGCACGAGGTCAAACTGCTGAAGCACATACAGAAAGTCTGGGGAACTCATCAGAATTGCAATTCTCCAATGGAAATAGACAAGTACTGAATCAATGAGTAATTAAATGGGCTGTAAACACATTTTTCCATATCAATTCATGTAAACTAACCAAATCAAATGCATACCAACGTGGGTTCTCACAAGTTATGGTTATACTTGCCTTAATTTGAATTCAATGACACAACTTGTTGTCCTTAGGCCCAAACACAACCTAACACCAATCAAACAACATGCATGCATGAGAATTGGAAAGAAATTCAAAACACAGACACACCATGCAATATGGAAACAAGAAGGAGAAGAAATAGAGAAAGGAGATGAGAGGGATGGAAGGATTTCCAACTCACCTCACATGCAAGAACCAAACTTCCCTCAATTGAGCTTGATCGATGGAGGTCGATGGAGGAGAGAATTCAAGAGAGGGAGAGGAATTCCACGTGTACAGTGAAGAAATGAAAATGAGCGAGAGAACGTGAGTTGTCGATGAGATGGGATTATATAAGCTCATGGTGAAGTCCAAATTACAAGAGGGTCCAAGTTAGAAGTTTAATTTTAGTTTGAGTCAAATCCGGGTCCAATGGAATCACACGACATCGGTTGCAAACGACGTAGTTACAAAAGTTAACGAGCTCAACGAAAGACACGTGTTGACATCAAGATGATGCAAAAATGACCATGTCTTAGAAAAGCTAAAATTACGAAAAAGGGCTTGGTCTACTTAATCCAGGTCAAACTCAACCCAACTACAGTTCATCATTGAGTTCCCTTTTGTTTACGTGGGTTCTAGTGCCCTGATCGCAGGGATGCAGGTTGTTTACACAAGTTTATAAATTTTACAACCCCTCCCTCAAGTCTTAAATGTGATCTCAATTTAGAAAATACAAAAAAATGTACATAAGGTAGAAAAAAATGCGAAAAAGAGGAAAAAATGGGGGGTGGCCGTGACCCGCGGTCACTACCCCAGGCCAGTGACCGTGGGTCACGGTCACTGGCACCTTCCAGTAACCGTGACTCACGGTCACTGGCAGACAGTGGCCGTGAAGCCACTGTTCGCCTCCGTTTTTCGTGCTGTTCGCGTTGGTTGCTCTTCCAAACTTTTTCAAGTGTTGAAACTCCCTTTCATGACATCTTGGGGTGTTGGATAAATATTGAGAAGATCGAATTCGACTGTGGAATCGATTGAAAACTTTGTAATTCATTATTCTTATTTACGGACTGTTTTTTGTTCAAGTCAGTGATCGCGCTTAAAATGTAACGTGGAAATGTGTAACGGATTCGATGTCCAATATTCATGTACTTCAAGCATTAAAAAGAATGGGAATCAATTACAGTTCATCATTGAATTCCCTTTTGTTTACATGGGTTCAATGCCCTGACCGCAGGGATGCAGGTTGTTTACACAAGTTTACAAAGTTTACAACCCCTCTCTCAAGTCTTAGATGTGATCTCAATTTGGAAAATATAAGAAAATGTACATAAGCTGGGAAAAAATGCGAAAAAGAGGAAAAAATGGGGGTTGACCGTGACCCGCGGTCACTGCCCCAGGCCAGTGACCGTGGGTCACGGTCATAGGCAGATAGTGGCCGTGAAGCCACTATTCGCCTCCATTTTTCATGCTGTTCGCATTGGTTGCTCGTCCAAACTTTTTCAAGTGTTGAAACTCCCTTTCATGACATCTTGGGGTGTCGGATAACCATTGAGAAGATCGAATTCGATTGTGGAATCGATTGAAAACTTTGTAATTCATCATTCTTATTTACGGACTGTCTTTTGTTCAAGTCCGAAGAGGGTATTGTAAAAAGCCAAAATTGCGTCATTTTGAACCTATCATTTTCAAGGAACAAAATGAGGCCCAAAGGGGCTTGTTCACAATGTTTGTAATGGCTAAGAAAACCCTCCGAATGAGAAAAACAAAGATGACAACGTCATCTCTTGAATCGTTGCAGTTGCATGAACATAGTTCGTTCCGTAGTTACCCCACCCTTCTCCTCTTCCTCTCTGAATCTTTTGCTCACCTTGGTAGCTAAAGAAGGAAGGGAATGGTCGTGGGATGCTGTTTTTCTTGCTTCAATACTCTTGCGTCTGTTCCCTTTTTCTTTTTTTCTCTCTTCTCTATGTGTCCTCCTTGCTTCCTGCAAACACCCTTCTTTTTATAGAGGTTCCAGGTGGTTTTTGGTGGTTCCTGGGAGTTGAGGGTTGAGGGGAGTTGTGTGAAGTTTGATTTCGAAAGGTAGTGGAGAAAAACCACCCAAAACCACAGGAAGTGTCCTTTGGAGGTCCGTGACCGCAGCCGCGATCACGGACAAGGCCCAATTTCGGGTTTTTGCAGTTGTGGACCGTTTTCACCTGTTTGGGGTCCAAACGAAGTCCAATCGCCACGAAACTTGGAGGGATGGTTCTTGAAAATATTTTGACCATGTCATAAAAGTTTCAGCTCGTTTTGACCACCTAAAGTTGGCCAACTCCCTTGATGAACAGGCTGCGGTCACGGACAAGGCCCATTTTTGGATTTCTGCATTTATGATCAGTTCTCACCTGTTTGGGGTCCAAACGAAGTCCAATCGCTATGAAACTTGAAGAGATGCTTCTTTACACTATTTTGACCATGTCATAAAAGTTTCCACCCATTTTGACCACCTAAAGTTGCTCAACTCCCTTGATGAACAGGCCGCGGTCACGGACAAGGCCCATTTTTGGACTTTTGCTTTTATAACCTAGTTTCACCTGTTTGGGGTCCGAACGAAGTCCAATCTTGACAAAACTTGGAAGGATGCCTCTTGACACTATTTTGAGTGTGTCATAGAAGTTTCAGTCTGTTTTGACCACCTGAAGTTGGTCAACTCCCTTGATGATTGGGCCGCGGTTACGGACAAGGCTCGTTTTCGGACTTTTGTATATGTGACCCGTTTTCACTAGTTTAGGGCCCGAACGATATCTGATCGCTGCGAACCTTGGAGGATTGCTTCTTGACACTATTTTGAGCATGTCACAGAAGTTTCAACTTGTTTTGAATTTTAGAAGTTGGTCAACTCTCTAGTTGACTTTTTATGAAAATGGGCCCTTGTCTCAGCTGTTTGATGCCGAAATGACTTCGGTTTGGTTCGAAACTTGGAGGAACTGACATCAGGGATATCTTGAAGTATTTTCCCAAATTTCATCAATTTTGGATATCAGGAAGCAGGACTTTGGTTAGTGACCCCATGGCTTGGGGGGAACTGACCCTAAGTTGACATGCTTGTGGCTTTTGGGTTCGATGATGTTTGTTGAACTCGAAATTTTGCAGAACCTGTCTTGGGCATCATTTGAGCTTCCACCGAGAGTTTCAGCTAACTTGATTTTCATGGGATATTACTCTGTACAGGAACTCACAGAGCATAGTATATGATCATCTGGACCAAGTTTAGATCCAAATGATATCCAAATGCATTGAATTCTTGAGGAGTAGTCTTTAAATATACTTAAAAGTATTTCGTTGAATAGGAGTTTGGTTCAACATGTGGAAGTGCGAGGTCCTACAGTGATTCCCAGAGAGCCGGCAAAGAGTCTCCGAAATTGATTTGAGCTGAGATGAGGTTCAAGTGCTTTGAAAATTCTGGAAATTTATAATCCAAAGCTTGTAATGTCTGCACTGCATCATTTGCAAAATTTTATGGGTCAACAATGGGCAATGCACTGTAGGGATGCTCACACGTGGATTTTAGGCCCTTCTGGGTATGACATTGGGATTGGGACCCCTTTGTGCGATATTTCTAGTCTGCAGCTAGCCCACTTTGTTTTGAAGACTACCAGAATTTTAGGCTTCGTGCCACTTTGGATATGAAATGGCTTGTACCTAGCGGGTACCTTGTGCTTGGCGCAGGCTTAACTCTGGCGAGCACACTTTATTATTTTGTTTACTGCAGATATGCCTTATCTTAGTTTGGTTTTGTAACACTCCGATCCCCTTTGAGCCGGATTAGTGGCTCATTAGTGTGCGTTTCTGTTAATTAATTCTTTTGGACTTGGTTTCGGGTCTTGGATAGGTAATTGAGTAACCTTTGACCTGGGATAGGTAGTTCGAAGCCCTTTTTCGTAATTTTGCTTTTGCTTTGAGTGCATCATCTTTGCATCATCTTAGTGTCAGAACGTGTAGTTTGTTGAGCTCGTTGTTTTCTGTAACTGCCTCAGACCCATTCGGAGTCAATTGGAGAAGTTGGACCTTCGTGTGACTTAAATTGTAAATATCTAAAACTCTTTGGCTGTTGATTTAAACTCCAAAACCTATAAATATGAGTCATCAGTCCAGATGTCTCATTCCCTTCGATGCTTGCATGCAACGTCTCCACGTTTTCTTCTCTTTTCTTCATTCTTTTCTTCGGTCTTGTTGGTGTTGGAGCTACATCTCTTCCGATTGGGTTTTCTCTTCTCTCATCTTTGTCTATTACTTGAGGTAAGTGGGTTCTCTCCAAGTCTTCTTCTTCTTCTCCAATTGGATCTCCCATCTCTCTCTGCATGCTCATGGTTTGTGTTTGGATTTGTTTCGCTTGGGTTGTAGTTGGATTTGAGCTTAGCTTCAGTGATTGACAGAGCTTTGAGGCAAGTATAAGTACAGGATTGTATAACACATATGGGTTTTGGGTTTGACTGCTTTGATCTCATCTATTACATCAGATATATGTCTGTTGTGTTTTACAATCAAATTCTGTAATGTTGGAACCTCTGGAACTTGTTTTGTTCAGTTTCTGTATCAAATTTCAGTTTCTGTACTCAGCCCGAATTCGATTCTGTATTGTACAGCTAAGCCGTAAACTTGTACGGCTCAGATTCCAAAGACTTGAATTTTCGTATTTTGTTCTACGGCTAGGCTACGGCTGAACCGTAAAGTGTTCTACAGCTGAGCCGTAAGCTAGCCGTGACCCAGCCGTGAATTATTCCCCCTGATCAGTCGAAACTTTCTAAATTCAGTACTCTTACGGTGAGGTTACGGCTAAGCTGTGGACTCCACCGTAGCTCAGCCATGAAAGGTATCAGATCAGAGGTGGAAGATGACCAATTTAGCTGTGTATGGAAGGGAACCACGGTTAAGCCGTAGTGCAAGTTACGGCTAGGTCGTAAAGTGTATACGGCTAAGCCGTAGGTCACCCATGGCTAAACCGTAAGACCTGGAAAATCTGAAATAAAACTTAGGATAATGGTGTGACCTTGTAGGGCTAAAATACAGGTTAACCACTCATGTAAACCTGCCCAATGGACTCGTGGGACCACATGAATGGTCTGTTAGGCTGTGACTGATTCATGTGAGCGTTGATTTACTGTTAAGCACCTCCCCATGGGTGTTGGTTTAAGGGACTTCGGTGCAAGCGAGGATCACCTTGCAACACTTGGATGGCAACGGTGCATCGAATAACTTAAAACTACATCAACATACACGGTTAGTGACAGTGAACAACTAGATTAGGGCTGGCTTGTAATTAACCTTGATTCCGTATTAATTTGAGATGCATTACATATTGTTTACAATTTTGCCCTCTGTTCTGCAAACCTATGTCTATGCATTACGAGGTCATTTTGCTTTCGTCCTGTATATCTGTTTTATTCTTCGTTCCGCACTAAGCTTTGATCTATGATGTGTTTTGACTTAATCTATGCTTTGTACATCTCTGGCTTTGTGTACCTCTGATTATTGGGTATTCCCTGGTGGCTCTACCCAGAGATTAATACGTGAGGATAAGATCCGGTCTTTGCCATCGGTGAGTCCATAGTGGATAATCTCCCTTCTTTTGGGATTTGATTTGATTGGTATTAGTCTGGCTCTACTCAGCCTCAGCCCTAGGATGCCCGACGGGGTTACCTCTGGCTTAGATCTCTGTATCTCCGTATCACTGCAGTGTCGCTTTGTCTTGGGACCCCGGAACCCAGGAAACGGAGACCCACTTGTACCCTTGGCCCGGTCAGTGGTGTTCTCATCTGCTCGGCTCTGCTCTCTATTGGAGAGAATATGGTTAACGTAGTAGCCACCTAGTTCAGTATTTCTAAGCTTTGATTCACATATCATGCTTTACTTCTATGCACGATTTGCTTAGCATACTAAGATGAAACTCTGTATTTAATCTTCTGTCATTATTTTATTCATTTTGATACTATGAGTGTTTCATCCTTGTGACTTGTATTTGCTGGATCGTTGTATTCATTTGTGTTGTCTGTGGTGTTGCAGGCACAGATCACTTGCCCGGCTCCCTGGCGGTCGAGGAGGCTGCAGGGCAGAGCCTAGAGGCACCCTCCGGGTTGGCAGAGTGGACCTGATCACCTCTGCATAGTGCGTACATGCATATCTTCCGTGGTTTTTGGATGGATTTTGGTTTTTGGCGCTATGTATTTTGTACTTCGGACTTGTCACTCTGTATATTTGGACATCTTGATTTTGTCGTGTACTCAGAATTGTATTTAGCTTTATCTTTTTCCGTTCGGCATTTGTTTTGGCTTCCGCTATTTCTTTGCTGCTTGTTATGATATCTACAGCTTCCGCGTTCGTTTGTTTCGCACGTGTTAGATCCCTTGTGTGTGTGTCACAACCCGAGCCCAGAAATCGGGGGTTAGCGAAAAGCTAAACCAATGACACACGTACTCTCGTGCACGTGCATCCAAACCCAGTTCAGATGCACACTCACAAGGGATCTAACACGTGCGAACTAAGCGTACGCGGAAGCTGTACATATCATAGTAAGCAACAAAGGAAAAGTAGCGGAAGCCAAAGCAAATACGGAACGGGAAAGACGGAGATAAATACATTGATATAAAACTGAATACACACCAAAATCATGATATACAAAATATACAAAATATACAGAGTACAAAGTCCAAAGTCCAAAGTCCAAATACAAAAAAACCCAAACAGATGACCGATGAAAGATATGCATGTACGCACTCGGCAGACATGATCAGGCCCACTCTGCCAAACCGGAAGGTGCCTCTAGGCTCGGCCCTGCAGCCTCCTCGACCGCCGGGGAGCCGGGCAAGGGATCTGTGCCTGCAACACCACAGACAACACAAATGAATACAACGATCCAGCAAATATAAGTAACAGAGATGAAACACGCATAGTATCAATTTGAATAATGACAGAATAGAAGTTACAGAGTTTCATATTAGTATGCTAAGCAATCGTGCATAGAAGTAAAGCATGACAAGTGAATCAAAACATAGAAATACTGAACTAAGTGGCTACTACATTCACCATATTCTCTCCAATAGAGAGCAGAGCAAAGCAGAGCAGAGGAGAACACCACTGACCGGGCCAGGGTACAAGTGGGTCTCGGTTTCCTGGGTTCCGGGGTCCCAAGACAAAGCGACACTGCAGTGATACAGAGATACAGAGATCTAAGCCAGAGGTAACCCCGTCGGGCATCCTAGGGCTGAGGCTGAGTAGAGCCAGACGAATACCAATCAAATCAAATCCAAAAGAAGGGAGATTATCCGCTTTGGACTCACCGATGACAAAGACCGGATCTTAACCTCACGTATTAATCTCTGGGCAGAGCCACCAGGGAATACCCAAAAATCAGAGATATACAGAGCATAGCATAGATTACGTCAAAGCACAGCATAGATCAAAGCTTAGTGTGGAACAAAGAATAAAACAGATATACAGGACGAAAGCAAAATGACCTCGTAATGCATAGACGTAGATTAACAGAACAGAGGGCAAAACTGTAAACAATATGCAATGCATCTCAGATTAATACGGAATCAAGGTTAATTACAAGCCAAGCCTAATCTAGTTGTCCACTGTCACTAACCGTGCATGATGATGTAGTTTTAAGTTATTCGATGCACCGTTGCCCTCTAAGTGTTGCATTGTAAACCTCTCGTGCACCGAAGTCCCTTAAACCAACACCCATGGGGAGGTGCTTAACAGTGAATCAACGTTCACATGAATAAGTCACAGCCTAACACTATTCACGCGATCCAAAGAATCCATTAACCTAAGTTTTAATTCAGATTTTCCAGGTTTTACGGTTTAGCCATGGGTGACCTACGGCTTAGCCGTGGCATCTTGCGGCTTAGCCGTAATATGCACTACGGCTTAGCCGTGGTTCCCTCCAGAACACGGCTGAACAGTCATCTTCCACCTCTGGTCTGAGGCATTTCACGGCTGGGTCACAGCTAGCTTACGGCTCAGCCGTAGAACAATTTACGGCTTAGCCGTAGCCTAGCCGTAGAACAAAACTCAAATTTCAGTTCTCTGGAAATCAAGCCGTAGAAGTTTACGGCTCAGCCGTACAACACAGAAACAAAATCGGGCTAAGTACAGACGCTGGAATTTGGTACAGAAATGTCTCAAAACAAGCTCAATTACTCTCTACATCTTAGAAATTGGCTGTAAAACCTTCTACATCAAGAATAAGAGTGAATCAAAGCAATCAAAGAAACAACCCATATGTGTTAACAAGCCTGTACTTATACTAGCCTCAATGCCTCAAAACTCTGACAATCCACTGAATCAAGCTCCAAATCAACTAAAATCAAAGCAAATCAAAGAAATAAACCATGCATGAGATGAAGACACAGCAACAGAGAAAGAGAGGTGCAATTGGAGATGAAGAAGAAAGAACCCACTCACCTCAAGCCACAAAACACAGACAGAGATGAGAGAGAGAAAGGGGGAGAACCCAATCGAATCAACTCCCACAACCACTAGAGACCGAGAAGAGAAGTGACGAGAAGAGGAAGGAAAAGAACGGACGTGGCTGAGCTGCATGCAACGACTAAGGCAAATGGAATGAGCAGGGAGAGACACCTGGGCTCATGACCTGTATATATACAGTTTTGGAGTTTAAATCAAGAGCCAAAGAGTTTAAGCTATTTACAGTTTAAGTCACACGAAGGTCCAACTTCTTCAATTGACTCCGAATGGGTCTGAAACAGTTACGGAAATTGACGAGCTCAACGAAATACACGTGCTGACACCAAGATGATGCAAAGCTGATGCACTCAAAGCAAAAGCGAAATTACGAAAAAGGACTTAGAACTACCTATCTCAGGTCAAAGGTTACTCAACTACCTATCCAAGACCCAAAATCAAGTCCAAAAGAATAAAACAACAGAAACACACACTAATGAGCCACTAAACCGGCTCAAAGGGGATCGGAGTGTTACATCCTCCCCCACTAGGAATCATTCCGTCCTCGGAATGACCATCTACCTGCGCAAAGAGATGTGGGTACTGGCGTGCTAGCTGCTCCTCTAGCTCCCATGTAGCCTCATCTGGACCATGATGCTCCCACAACACTTTAACCCATCTGATAGTCCTGGTACGGAGAATCTGCTCTCGTGTACCAACGATGCGAAGCGGACGCTCAACGTAAGTTGCATTAGGCTGAATCTGAATATCATCGTAGCGAATTACATGGCTCGGATCTGGTACGTACTTACGGAGCATCGACACATGGAATACATTGTGAACACCGGAGAACTCAACTGGAAGCGTCAAGCGATAGGCTAAATCTCCAACTCGGCTCTTGACTTCAAACGGTCCCACATATCTCGGAGCTAACTTGCCCTTCTGACCAAACCGTATCGTGCCCTTCATCGGAGAAACTTTAAGGAACACCAAATCTCCGACTTGGAATGCCAACGGTCTCCTCCGAGTATCCGCGTAGCTCTTCTGCCTGGATCGAGCAATTTTCAGATTCTCTATCACTTTCTGCACTTTCTCTGTCGTCTCAGCAATGATTGTCGAACCATGGAAACTTCTTGTTCCTACTTCTTCCCAGCACACTGGGGTCCTGCACTTGCGTCCTTATAGAGCCTCATAGGGTGCCATACCAATGCTCTCGTGGAAGCTGTTGTTGTAGGCAAACTCACACAATGCCAGATGCATATCCCATTCCTTTTCAAAATTCAGCACGCTAGCTCTGAGCATATCCTCCAATGTCTGAATGGTACGCTCCAACTGCCCATCAGTCTGGGGGTGGTATGCCGTACTAAAACTTAACTTCGTGCCCATAGCTTCTTGAAATGCTCTCCAGAATGAAGACACAAAACGACTGTCGCGATCAGACACAATCGATACTGGGGTGCCATGCAATCTGACTATCTCGTCAACAAACTTCCTGGCCATCTCTGTGAATGTCATCCCTTTCTTGAACGGAAGGAAATGTGCTGACTTAGTCAATCTATCCACGATTACCCAGATCGCATTGTTCTTTCTACTGGTCGGCGGAAAACCGGAGACGAAATCCATGGTAATGTGCTCCCATTTTCACTACGGAGTGTACAATGGATGCAATGATCCTGGAGGTCGCTGATGATCAGCTTTCACCCTCTGACAGGTCAAACATCGGGCTACGAACCCTGCGATCTCCCGTTTCATATTGTTCCACCAAAATCTATCTTTCAAGTTCCGGTACATCTTCGTACCCCCTGGGTGCATCGCATAACGGGCTTCGTGTGCATCTGTCATCAACTTTTCTTTCAGCTCATCCACAGCGGGAACACACAATCGACTCCTGAAGTACAAGACTCCATCTACCAAGCTGAAATCCGGTCGATCTGAAATCCGATCTCTGAAAGTCACCAGAAGAGGGTCCTCAAACTGGCGATCCTTGATCTGCTGAATCACCTCAGGCTGAAACACGACGGTAGTAGCTAATGTCATCAATTCACCTACCATTTGAACCTCAACAGGCTGATCATGCACAAGCAGGGTAGTTCGAGCAGTTCTCAGGTGGTTTGTGGTCACTGTGGGAAGGACCACCCCACCGACCGATGCTGGAGGAAGAGTGGAGCTTGTTTCGGTTGTGGCTCCACGGACCACAAGCGGGCCCAATGCTCGAAGTTTCAGTCCTCTCCACATACGAGATCTGCAGGATCTACAGCGCAGGGCAAATCTCAGCCAGCTCGCCCAGCCCAGAAGCAGAACCGCCAGACAGCCCGAGCCTATGCTGCTACGCATGAGGGCGCGGAGGAAGCCACTGTTGTGGAGGGTAAAATTTTAATTTTTGATGCTGAAGCTTTAGCCTTGTTTGACTCCGGGTCTACGCGTTCGTACGTAGCACCCCATTTTGCTGTGCAGCTTCGACAGCAACCCACACCACTTCCATACGTGTTACTAGTATCCACTCCGGTTGGTAAACGGGTGGAGTGCAGTGTCTTCTACCCTCAGTGTGATGTGCGGATAGCTGGTCATCAGCTCCCGGTAGACCTCGTGTTGCTCACGACACTGGATTTTGATGTGATTCTTGGTATGGACTGGCTTGCGAGATATCATGCGTGTATCAACTGCTACAGCAAGGCTATCTACTTTGATCTGGGCAGCGGTTTTTGATTTGAGGGCAGCCAGACGAAGTGCCCAAGGCGTGTGATCTCTGCTTGTAAAGCAGACAGGATGCTTCGTAGGGGATGTGAGGGATTTCTTGCATTCATTTCAGAGAAGAAAGATCAGCGACAGCTCAGTGAGATCCCAGTAGTCAGCGAGTTTCCGGATGTCTTTCCGGAGGATGTGCCAGAGTTACCACCAGTTCGAGAGGTAGAGTTCTCGATCGATTTGATGCCAGGTACAGCACCCATCAGTAGAGCTCCATATCGTATGGCACCTGCAGAGTTGTTGGAATTGAAGAAACAGTTGCAGGATCTGTTGAATAAAGGGTTCATACGCCCAAGTGTTTCACCTTGGGGAGCTCCTGTGTTGTTTGTGAAGAAGAAGGATGGCAGTTTCAGGATGTGCATTGACTACAGGCAGTTGAACAAAGTGACCATCAAGAACAAATATCCATTGCCTAGGATTGATGAGTTGTTCGATCAGCTTCAGGGTGCAGCTTACATCTCGAAGATTGACTTGAGGTCAGGATATCATCAGCTCAGGGTGAAAGAGGAGGATGTTCCTAAGACAGCTTTCAGGACTCGGTATGGACACTACGAGTTCCTTGTCATGCCTTTTGGTTTGACGAATGCACCCGCAGCCTTTATGGCATTGATGAATAGAGTGTTTACGTCCTTCTTGGACCAGTTTGTTGTGGATTTCATAGATGATATATTGGTCTATTCGAAGACTGCTGAAGAACATACAGATCATCTGCGGAAGGCATTGCAGCTGCTTAGAGAGCACAAGTTGTATGCTAAGTTGTCCAAGTGTGATTTCTGGTTAGAACAAGTTGCATTTCTGGGTCATAAGATTTCTAGAGATGGATTGATGGTGGATCCAGCTAAGATTGAGGCAGTAGTTCATTGGCCCCGTCCTAGATCAGTGACAGAGATTCGGAGTTTTCTGGGATTGGCGGGATATTACCACAGGTTTGTGCAGGACTTCTCGAAGATCTCAGCCCCGCTGACTCAGTTGACTCGGAAGAAGGTTCCATATGAGTGACAGAGAAGTGTGAGTGTAGTTTTCAGATGTTGAAAGAAAAGCTCACTACGGCGCCAGTGTTGACTCTCCCGGAAGGTAGTGAGGGATTCGTGATTTATTCCGATGCTTCTCGAGTTGGACTAGGCTGTGTACTGATGCAGAATCAGAAAGTGATTGCCTATGGATCCAGACAGCTGAAAGAGCATGAGAAGAACTATGTCACACATGACTTGGAGCTAGCAGCCATTGTATTTGCACTGAAGTTGTGGCGACATTACCTGTACGGTGTGAAGTTCGAGGTCCATTCCGATCATCACAGTCTGCAGTACTTGTTTGATCAGCATGACTTGAATATGAGGCAGCGAAGGTGGTTGGAGTTCATCAAAGACTACGACTTTCCGATCAAGTACCACCCAGGCAAGGGGAATGTGGTTGCAGACGCACTTAGTAGGAGAGCAGACAGTCTTCAGGTGTTGGCAGGATTCTATATGCTTGTGCATGACCAGCCTGTTGAGGTTCGGATGGTAGGTGGATTAGTGACATTAGCTACTACCGTCGTGTTTCAGCCTGAGGTGATTCAGCAGATCAAGGATCGCCAGTTTGAGGACCCCCTCCTGGTGAAGTTCAGAGATCGGATTGCAGATCGACCTGATTTCAGCCTGGTAGACGAAGTTTTGTATTTCAGGAATCGATTGTGTGTTCCCGCTGTGGATGAGCTGAAAGATAAGTTGATGACAGATGCGCACGATGCCCGATATGCGATGCACCCAGGGAGTACGAAGATGTACCGGAACTTGAAAGATAGGTTTTGGTGGAATAATATGAAGCGGGAGATCGCAGGGTTTGTAGCTCGATGTTTGACCTGTCAGAGGGTGAAAGCTGATCATCAGCGACCTCCAGGATCATTGCATCCACTACACACTCCGCAGTGGAAGTGGGAGCACATTACCATGGATTTTGTCTCCGGTTTTCCGCCGACCAGTAGAAAGAACAATGCGATCTGGGTAATAGTGGACAGATTGACGAAGTCAGCACATTTCCTTCTGTTCAAGAAAGGGATGACATTCACAGAGATGGCCAGGAAGTTTGTTGACGAGATAGTCAGGTTGCATGGCACCCCAGTATCGATTGTGTCGGATCGCGATAGTCGTTTTGTGTCTTCGTTCTGGAAAGCATTTCAGGAAGCTATGGGCACGAAGCTGAGTTTTAGTACGGCATACCACCCTCAGACTGACGGACAGTCGGAGCGTACCATTCAGACATTGGAGGATATGCTCAGAGCTAGTGTACTGAACTTTGAGAAGGAATGGGATACGCATCTGGCATTGTGTGAGTTTGCCTACAACAACAGCTTCCACGAGAGTATTGGTATGGCACCATATGAAGCTCTATACGGACGCAAGTGCAGAACCCCTGTGTGCTGGGAAGAGGTAGGAACAAGAAGTTTCCATGGTCCGACAATCATTGCTGAGACGATAGAGAAAGTGCAAAAAGTGATAGAGAATCTGAAGATTGCTCGATCCAGACAGAAGAGCTATGCGGATACTCGGAGGAGACCCTTGGCATTCCAAGTCGGAGATTGGGTGTTCCTTAAAGTTTCTCCGATGAAGGGCACGGTGCGGTTTGGTCAGAAGGGCAAATTAGCTCCGAGATATGTAGGACCGTTTGAAGTTAAGAGCCGAGTTGGAGATTTAGCCTATCGTTTGACACTTCCAGTTGAGTTCTCCGGTGTTCACGATGTATTCCATGTGTCGATGCTCCGTAAGTATGTCCCAGATCCGAGCCATGTGATTCGCTACGATGACATTCAGATTCAGCCTAATGCCACTTACGTTGAGCATCCGCTTCGCATCGTTGGGACACGAGAGCAGATTCTCCGTACCAGGACCATCAGATGGGTTAAAGTGTTGTGGGAACATCATGGTCCAGATGAGGCTACATGGGAGCTAGAGGAGCAGCTAGCGCGCCAGTACCCACAGCTCTTTGCGCAGGTAGGTAGTCATTCCGAGGACGGAATGATTCCTAGTGGGGGAGGATGTAACACTCCGATCCCCTTTGAGCCGGATTAGTGGCTCATTAGTGTGTGTTTCTGTTGTTTTATTCTTTCAGACTTGGTTTTGGGTCTTGGATAGGTAGTTGAGTAACCTTTGACCTGGAATAGGTAGTTATAAGCCCTTTTTCGTAATTTTGCTTTTGTTTTGCTTGCATCATCTTTGCATCATCTTGGTGTCAGCACGTGTATTTTATTGAGCTCGTCAATTGCTGTAACTGTGTCAGACCCCATTGGAGTCAATTGGAGAAGTTGGACCTTCGTGTGACTTAAACTGTAAATAGCTTAAACTCATTGGATCTTGTTTTAAACTTCCAAATCTATATATATGAGTCAGCTCCCAGGTGTCTCTCTCTCCTTACCCATTTGTCCTCAACGTTGCATGCAAGAAAGATCTCCAGGAGAAGCTCCACGTTCATCTCTCTTCTTCTCACTTTTCTTCGCTTCCTCACTTCTGGTTTGTGTGAGTGTGACTTGGGTTTCTTCTCTCATCTCTGTCTGTGGCTTTGGTAAGTGGGTTCTCTTCAAATCTCTTCTTCCTCATCTCCAATTGCACCTCTCTTTGTCCGATTTCTATGTCTTCATCTCATGCATGGTTTATTTCTTTGATTTGTTTTGATTTTAGTTGATTTGGAGCTTGATTCAGTGGATTTTCAGAGTTTGAGGCAAGTATAAGTACAGAACTTGATAACACATATGGGTGTTTTATTTGATGGCTTTGATTCATTCTTATTCTTTGTATAGAATGTTTTACAGCCAATTTTTGTGAATTTGGAACCTCTGTAACTTGTTTTGAGACGTTTCTGTACCAAATTTCAGTTTCTGTACTCAGCCCGAATTCGTTTTCTGTATTGTACGGCTAAGCCGTAACTTTCTACGGCTCACAATCTAGAGACTTAAAATTTCACTTTTGTTCTACGGCTAGGCTACGGCTGAGCCGTAACTTGTCCTACGGCTGAGCCGTAAGCTAGCCGTGACCCAACCGTGACTAAGCCGCGAATTAAATCTCTGATCAGTCGAAACTTTCCCGATACAGCACTCCTACGGTGTGGTTACGGCTAAGCCGTGGAATGCTACGGCTAAGCCGTGGATTGGTCTACGGCTAAGCCGTATACTGACTGCAGCTCAGCCGAAAAAGGTATTAGATTAGAGGTGGAAGATGACCAGTTTAGCTGTGTTATTAATGGAACCACGGTTAAGCCGTAGTGCATATTACGACGAACGCGTAAGATGTCTTCGGCTCAACCATAGGTCTCTCATGGCTAAACCATTAGGCATGGCAAATCCGACATAAAACTTAGGATAATGGTGAGACTTGTAGGGCTCAAATACAGGTTAACCACCCACGTAAACCGGCCCAATGGATTCGTGGATCGCATGAATAGTCTGTTAGGCTGTGACTCATTCATGTGAGCGTTGATTCACTATTAAGCACCTCCCCATGGGTGTTGGTTTATGGGACTTCGGTGCACATGAGAATTACATTGCAACACTAGGATGGCAACGGTGCATCGAATAACTTAACACTACATCAACATGCAAGGTTAGTGACAGTGAACAACTAGATTAGTATTGGCTTGTAATGAACCTAGACTCTGTATTAATCTGAGATGCATTGCATATTGTTTACAGTTTTGCCCTCTGTTCTGCCAATCTATGTCTATGCATTCCGCAGTCATTTTTGCTTTCGTCCTGTATCTCTGTTTTATTCTTCGATCTGTACTATGCTTTGATCTATGCTGTGCTTTGACTTAATCTATGTTCTGATCTGTATTTTGGCTATGCTTTGGATATTTCTGGCTTTGTATATTTTGGGTATTCCCTGGTGGCTCTGCCCAGAGGTTAATACGTGAGGATAAGATCCGGTCTTTGTCATCGGTGAGTCCAAAGCGGATAATCTCCCTTTCTATGGATTTGATTTGATTGGTATTAGTCTGGCTCTACTCAGCCTCAGCCCTAGGATGCCCGACGGGGTTACCTCTGGCTTAGATCTCTGTATCACTGCAGTGTCGCTTTGTCTTGGGACCCCGGAACCCAGGAAACCGATACCCACTTGTACCCTTGGCCCGGTCAGTGGTGTTCTCATCTGCTCTGCTTTGCTCTCTATTGGAGAGAATATGGTTAACGTAGTAGCCACTTAGTTCAGTATTTCTATACTTTGATTCCCTTATCATGCTTTAATTCTATGCACGATTTGCTTAGCATACTAAGATGAAACTCTGTATTTAATCTTCTGTCATTATTTTATTCATTTTGATACTATGAGTGTTTCATCCTTGTGACTTGTATTTGCTGGATCGTTGTATTCATTTGTGTTGTCTGTGGTGTTGCAGGCTCAGATCCCTTGCCCAGCTCCCCGGCAGTCGAGGAGGCTGCAGGGACGAGTGTAGAGGCACCCTCTGGTTTGGCAGAGTGGGCCTGATCACCTCTGCCGAGTGCGTGCATGCATATCAGTGGCTTTCTGTTTTGAGTTTGATTATTGAGATTTTGTACTTTGGCACTTTGGACTTTGTACTCTGTATATTTGTACATCTTTATTTTGTCGTATACTCAGACTTGTATTTGGTTTTCTAGTATCGCATTTATCTTTGTCCTTTGCTTTATCTTTCCGCTCCGCATTTGTTTTTGGCTTCCGCTATTTTCCTTTGTTGCTTGCTATGATATGTACAGCTTCCGCGTACGCTTAGTTCGCACGTGTTAGATCCCTTGTGTGCGTGCATCTGGACTGGGTTTGAATGCATGTGCACGGGAGTACGTGTGTCACCGGTTTAGCTTTTCGCTAACCCCCGAATTCTGGGCTCGGGTCGTGACAGGTTTTTTCCCAGTTTGGGTTTTCCAAATAAAAATATGTCCCTCTTATCTTTTGCGTGGTTGATTGATTTATTTGTTAGTTTTTTTTATTATTATTCCTCCATTGCTAATTGCACTGCAACCTACAAATCTTAGTTGGGACAAACTTTTAGAAAGAAGTATATGAGAATGTGGCAGCTATAATGGTTAAAAAATACAAGGATTATGTAGTGACAAATGCTAGCATATTCAATCGATGCAAAATTTTGAAAATGAATTATAATGTTGTAACTAGGATGATAAATGCATTGCGCTTTGGTTATGATAATACAACACAACGTATTATTGCTTCCGATGATATTTGGAGAGCTTGGATTGACGTATTCATATTAAACTGTCTTAGCCCTAATTAAAGTCAATTTGTTGTTTCTAAATGCATAATGATTTGTGTATTATATGTACTAAATAGGGGTATTTGGATGCCAGATCTTATAAGAGCAAGATCATTGACTATGACAAGCTTACTATGGTTTTCAAAAATGATGTTACCATCGGATAGTATGCACTATCTGCAACAATTGCTCCCAACGATAAGTCAAGCGATGATTATAATGCACACTATACGCCATGTCAAGCAAACTTCAACATGGGATTGATTGGTCCATTGAATGAACTTGGGATTGCTTCAAGTGGTGGGGAGAGTTCTTCAAAGCGAAAGAATCGATGTAAAATGAATAATGAATTTCTTGAGATTATTCAATGTATCGAGAAGTCTTCATAGGGATTACATAATGCAATTTTACATGTGGCTTCTAGCATTCGGATGCCTTGAAAGCAAGTTACTGATTTTATCATGATTGAATTGAATCAAATTCCGGAACTAGGGGAATTAGGCATGCAACTAGCACATGAGTGGCTTATCATACATCAAGACATGGCAACAATTTTCCTAAGTTTAATGACAAGTGTGAATGGATTTTGAGACAACTGCCAAAGATTAGGGCCGAAAGGCTCTAGGAAACATGTTGGTTTTACTATATTGTATCCTGCTGCAGACTTCATTTTATGTTTATTTGGTTTAGTTATGGAATGTTTAAACTATTGTACTATGTGTATCTCTGATGGATACCTTGTTTGACATGCTACTTAGTGTTTAATTTTATTTTGCTGCTTACTATGGAACCTTTTTATTTAGGTGTTAGTTTTTTGGTGTTAATATGTTGACTAATAATGCTTTCTATATGTAGTTTTAGATTTAATAATACCAATGCTTGCATTTTGATCATTTGATTTCATATGATGATGTTTTCTATTACAGATTATCTACTCCATATCTAACAATATATGGCTCGCTCGCTATCATTACCATGTTGTTTATAAGGGGCGTCAACTAGGTATATATCATAGTTGGATCGAATGCAAATCAAATGTGCATCAGTACCTAAATGAAATCTACAAGGTTTAATAATGTGGAAGATGTTATAGATATTTTTGAACTTTTCAATGTTTATGGGCCAACCTCATCAACCCCCTTAGCTACAACTGAAACTAATTCAAGATCAGTTCTGATGGAGTGACATAGTAACTCCACTGAATGTCTCTATATTATGGCTGTTATATTATTGATTTCCATCTTATTTTTAATATGTTTCTTGACCCTCTATGTGGTATTTATGAGGGCCTAATTATAACAATTGTATGCACTGCTTTTTTTTGCTACTGGATGAGATTTTTTGTTTGTGATATATATAAATTAGCATTGCCTAACCTTGTTTCTGTATGATAGAATGATTTGTAAAGGTGGTTATCATCAGGGGTGAATCCGGATTCAAGTACCTGGCCCCCACCCATTGGTTTCAAAATTTAAAAACCCCTTTACAGATTTTTAAAAGTATTAGTATTTTTCTGTATTTTCCCCCTCCCATAATATTTTTTTTACATAAACGGGTTCACATCAAATTGAGGTAGAAGGAAGAAGTTCTTGAGGTTAGTTATCAACCTAATGAGCCAAAACCTCTTAAATCAGAAAATTATGAAAAAGAGCTTCTATACTTTTTAAAATTGAGAACTATCCCATTGTTGTACTCAAACGAACTCGAAATCCAATGAAACTTTGTACGCACAGTTCTAATAGTAATTAGAGCTTGCTTAGACTCCAACCGAGCTTAATTAGCTAAAAATACAATATAATTTAAGCTAAACTCATATTTAAGATACAATTCCTTACAAGCACTTAACCCACTTCGATTACAATCAGAGTACTCTTTAGAGCTAGATTAAATGACCCCTTACATTTTACGCTTGGTCATTCTTGTCTTAAAAGTAATAGATATTATAATATGACTACTTATGATAGTTTATTGGCCATCACCAATCCATTGTCCTTTTCATCTACACTTCCCTTGAATAGGACTAACAAGTAGGCCCCAACAAATGGAGTACCAGAAGGAAGAAGCAGTTCACAAGTGTATTTAGAGATGTGATGTACCATGAGGAAAGGAGGCTGGTTCATCCAAGTTGTAACACACTAGGATGACATGGTTCTTAAGTGTTGGGCATTTTATAAAACCAACAATTAAAAATTTAAATCTGAAGAGGCACTTGAGACTGGATCATGTCTTTTCAAATTATTTGAAATGTTTTAAAGTTTGTGCCTTTTCAAAACTATTTTGGTGCTAATTGGATGAGATGTGTCTCCTGGGCCCATTTTGAGTAGATATGACACAATGTTAGTGGGTGTTCTCTGTCATACCCCCAGATCATAATTCAAGGTTAAACGTGAGATATCGGGCCAATTAAAACTTTTCGTGTTTAAAGCAATGCGTGGCTCCTGATCAATCCCACATAGGATTTTTGTCCGCGATGAGTTTATGAAGCTGGACAAATACCAATATCTGCGGAAGCGTTATCTAACAATTGATATCAAAATATAATACAGAGTATACACCTTAAAAGATACTAGATTTAAAATTAAGGTTTCAAAGTTGGCAAACTATATTAGTTACAAACCCACTAAAAACTCGAGCTCCAAAAACAATAGACCCAATAGAATCCCAAAAATGATGATAGCCTAATGAAGATCACTCAAGTACAAGGCTAGATGGATCAGACACTGTCATCTGTGCTCCACACGGGCTCTTCAAGTGACTCCAGTGCTTGCAGCACTTTACCATGCGCCTCCTTCCCAAGGTAGAAATAATCAGTACTTATGCACCAATATAGTATTATCAAACTACGACAAGTCAGCAAGAAATAACATAAACCATAATAAGTATATAGTATTGAAAGTGAGTAAAGATGATGTTATCATGGGAAGAAAAGCAATAACGGTAACGAAAAAGAAGAGGAAGAAAAGAATCCTAATCTGTAAGATCCAAAGCCGAACTAATCTCGATTGACAATAATTAATCTTGTTTTACATTTATTAATGCTTATTTAGACTAATTTAACTCAAATCCCCTTGGATTTGGGGCATGGATAGGTAGTTGGGTTGGATTCGAACCTTACTTAGGTAATTAAGAACCTTTTTGTAGTTTAGAGTTATATAGTTTGCATCATCTTGGCACTATATTAGTTGCATCATGTGTATTTTATCTTATGGATCATCTTTCATGTTTGGCCCAACCCACTCCGGATTCATCTTGGCCCAATTGAAGTCCAATTGACTTAAACTGTTAAATTTATAAAAATAGTGGACTTGCATGCAAATTTCGAGAAAACTTAATTTAAAAAGGGACTAACCATCGTTCCCTCTTCATATCCTCTACATCTCTGTTGGAGATTATTCCTTTCACTCTTTCCCCATCTCTTCTTCAAGCTTGGAGTTAGAGATTGAATCTTAGAACCTTGCATGTGCTCCTATTAGGTTTCATTCTCCTCTTTCTCCATCCTTGTGTGCATCTTCTTCTCAAAAACCTCCAAATTTAATCTCTCATCTTCTTTATAGCTCTCCAAGGTAAGATACTCGAGTTCAAAAGAGTCAAGGAGACTTAATTAAGCAACATGCATGCATCTCATACCCATTTCACCCATTGTATGTCTTTACATGTAGTAGGATCATCTTCTATTGATGCTTTCTCCATCATCAAACCAAAGGAGAAGTTGATTTGGGTCAAACACTGAGATAAAGCAAGTATAAAAGTGTATATTACTACATGCATATCTGACTTTGTTGATTTTTAATGAAATCTCATTTGAATGTTAATCTATAGCTCTTCTACCTCTTTGATATAAGAATATGTAATGGATTAAGAGATAATGAGTATTTTTAAGCAATAATGGTGAAATGTAGTTATTGAAAGATGTATAATAATAGTTTGGAGCAAAGAAAACTGCATTGGAATCATATAGGAACCAATCAAGTTAGTTTTGTACTGGACTGAACTCTGTGTTGAGACAGTTTCAGAAAAACTGAAGCTTACGGCTAAGCTATAAGTACACTACAGCTTAGAATCTAAAAAGCTAAAAATTAATTTTCATATACGGCTAACCTCACGGCTAAACCGTGGCCCAGCCGTAAGCAAATCATGGCAAAGCCGTAGGACAATATACAACTGAGCCGTTACTATAGGTGAATTTAATTGAAAATTTTGTGCACATGGCTAAGCTGTGGCCTATTTACGGCTAACCCGTAAGAACACATAACACCTAGGGAAACTAAGACTTTTAAAGACTTTGTAAGGCTTTAGATATAGCACATTTACCTTAATTAAAATAGCCTAATGATAATCAAATAATAAGGAGGAAAAGTGTAGAGTTGTCACTCATTCCCTTAAATTTTCCAGATGGTTTCCCAATGTCACATCACGGGTGCTGGCAAAAGAAGAGGTGTCCATTGCCTACACAATGTAACACCAAGATTTTTAATAACTCATCGACACTGTATGTTTTATGAATACACCGTATTGAATGACTATGGAAACATGGATTGTCTAGCATATGGTTGGTTAATAAATATCCTTATTAACCACTTAATCCAAATGCATTCATCTTGTTAAATAATCATTGCCCTTAGCATGATCTAATCATGTACCCATTCTTCCCGATGAACCTTAAGGCAAGATTGGAAATATTGCTTCTATTGAGCATGAGCCTATGAGCCAAGATAGGGGTAACTAGGGTTGAGAGGGTTCGAGCTCTAATAGCCCACTTAAGTACCCATTGGTTGAATGATAGTTCATTTAATTCTAAACTTTGTGATTGAATATGATCATCAAGACCGGTATATGTTTGCATATAAGAATGAGTCGATCTCTACGTATAATAAGTAAGAAAGTACGAATTATGATCGGTCTTGATATATTGAGTCAGCACCACTTAGCTTATACCCATAAGAGGTTCGACGGAACCGAATGAGGGTATTCAATATGTTACCTACTTCAGTAATTGTATGAAGAGTTGGTCGATACTCTAAGGGTAGCTAGATGGTCTTGACTCGCTTGTTAGTGATTTCCTATAGCATGATATGCTCTTCTTAGAAAGAAGATAGTGATGCGGATGTAACTAGTATGTTATTGTATTTTTGTTTATGATTTATTACTCATGCTTAATCACAAGCACAACATGCTTAACTTTCGATTATTGCTATCTTTTTTTAATTCAATTGATACTTTATGATAGTCTTATGTACTCAATATTTGCTTAACCATCATATTAACAGTGCTACCCTTAGTGTTACAAGTATAGAACTCAATGCCGGTATAGCAGTCGACACGCTCTTGGAAGGAATCTCAACGGTACCTTGTGGTATAGATGAGTGGAATGAGGATGATGTCTTCTATTAATCATCTGTAGAAGAGCATAAGGGGGTTTCATGTTTTGGGGTTTGTTTAGGATATAGCTGTTGACCCATAAAATTTTGCAAATAATGCAGCGAAGACATTACAAGCTTTGGATTATAAATTTCCATAATTTTCAAAGCATGTGAACCCCATCTCAACTCAAATCAGTTTCGGTGACTTTTTGCCGACTCTTTGGGAATCACTGCGGGACTTGACACTTCCACATGTTGAAGCAAGATCCTATTCAATGAAATGCTTTCAAGTATATCTAAAAACCATTCCTCAAAGATTCAGAGCATTTGTATGTCATTTGGATCCAAACTTGGTTCAGATAATCGTATACAATGCTCTGTGGGTCCCTGTGCAGAGTGATATCCCATGAAGATCAAGTTAGCTGGAACTCTCAGAGGAAGTTCAAATAATGCCCAAGACAGGCCCTACAAAATTTCGGGTTGAACAGACATCATCGAACCCAAAAGCCACAAGCACGTCAGACTGAGGTCAGTTCCCCCCCCCCCCCAAGCCATGGGGTCACTGACCAAAGTCCTACTTCCTGATATCTAAAATTGATGAAATTTGGGCAAATACTCCAAGATATCCCTGATGTCAGTTCCTCTAAGTTTCGAACCAAACCGAAGTCATTTCTGCATCAAACAGCTGAGATAAGGGCCCACTTTCATAAAAAGTCAACTGGAGAGTTGACCAACTTTCGAAGGTCAAAACAGGTTGAAACTTCTATGACATGCTCAAAATAGTGTCAAGAAGCAACCCTCCAAGTTTCATGGTGATCGAACACCGTTCGAGCCCTAAACTGGCGAAGACGGGTCACATACACAAAAGTCCGAAAATGGGCCTTGTCCGTGACCAGGGCCTGTTCATCAAGGGAGTTGACCAACTTCAGGTAGTCAAAATGAGCTGAAACTTTTATGACATGGTAAAAATAGTGTCAAGAAGCATCCTACAAGTTTCGTGGCAATTGAACTTCATTCGGGCCCCAAACAGATGAAAATGGGCCACATACACAAAAGTTTGAAAACGGGCCTTGTCCGTGACCGGGGACTGTTCATCAAGGGAGTTGACCAACTTCAGGTGGTCAAAATGAGTTGAAACTTTTATGAGATGGTCAAATAGTGTCAAGAAGCATCCTACCAAGTTTCGTAGCAATTGGACTTCGTTCGGGCCCCAAACAGATGAAAATGGGTCACATACACAAAAGTCCGAAAATGGGCCTTGTCCGTGACTGGGGCCTGTTCATCAAGGGAGTTGACCAACTTGAGGTGGTCAAAATGAGCTGAAACTTTAATGAAATGCTTAGAATAGTGTCAAGAAGCATCCTACCAAGTTTTGTGGCGATTGGACATCGTTCGGGCCTCAAACAGTTGAAAACAAGTCACAAATACAATGTTCCAAAAATGGGCCTTGGGAGTGACCGAGGCCCAATTAATGAGAAAGTTGACCAACTTCTCAAAGTCAAAACGAGCTGAAATTTTTATGAGATGTAGAAAATAGTGTCAAGAAGCATCCCTCCAAGTTTCGTGGCAATCGGACTTCATTTGAGCCCAAAACAGATGAAAATGAGCCATATACACAAAAGCCCGAAATTGGGCCTCGTCCGTGACCGAGCGTGCGGTCACGGACCTTCAAAAGGTGTTTCCCACGAATTTAGGTAGTTTCCCTCCACTCCTCTTCGAAATCCAACTCCCCACAACTGCTATTAACTCCCCAAAACTGTACAAAACTGATTGGGAGTCTATAAAAAGAGCAAATTTTAAAGGAAAGGTGGGTAGGGGGGGTGACTAACACACATAAGGAAGAAAAGAGAAGAAATCAAAGAAAGAAAGCACTTAGAGCAACAAGAAGCAAACTCCAGCAGCACTTTCACGACCATTCCCACCTTCTTTTCTCAGTTTTGAAGGTGAGGAAGAAAATTCAGAAGAAGAGAAAGAAGTGGAATGTCCAAATTTCATGATATGTTCGTATGTCGGCAATTTTTGAGAGGATGACATTGTTACCTCTGTTTCTCTTATTCGTAGGGCTTCCTAGCCATTGCAAGAGTTGTAAAAGAAGCCTCTCTAGGCCTCATTTTGTTCCTTGAAAATAATAGGTTCAAAATGACACAACTCCAGCTTCATCTTTGCCCATTTCGGACTTGAAACAAAAACGCAGTCCGTAAGCACGAATGATGAGTTACAGAGGTTTCGATTGATTCCATGGTTAAATGTGATCTTCTTGATGGTTGTCCACCACTACAAAGTCATGAAAATGGAGTTTCAACGCTTGAAAGAAGTTTCAAGAAAGAACCATCGCGAACAGGACGAAACCGGAGGCGAAGCAGTGACCAAACAGTCATTGTCTGCCAGTGACCGAGAGTCTCGGTCACTGGAATGGGGGAGTGACCGAGAGTCTCGGTCACCCCCCCTTTTTTTCCCTTTTTTCTACTTTTTTGCATTTTCTTGGTTATTTTATGTACTTTTCTTAAAAATTCCAAGTTGAGATCACACCTAAGACTTGAGGGAGGGGTTGTAAACTTTCAAAATGCATGTAAACAACCTGCATCCCTGCGGTCAGGGCACTTGAACCCATGTAAACAAAGGGAAATTAATGATGAACTATAATTATTTCACATTCTTCTTAACGCTTGAGGTGTGTGAATGTTGGACCTTGATTCCGTAATTCATTCCACGCTTACTTTCGAGTGCGATCAATAGCCATGCTTTGGTATTATAGTTACATTATGTTATTTTTTGAGTTACTGTATAAGGGACATGATATTTATGATCTTTAATATGATTATGTAATTTGGTATCATGTGCATGTGAATGGTTTAATCTACAAACTTGGAATTAATTATGAATGAATATGATTTTATTAATGCCTATGATGAATTACAGGGTATTCTTTAGGTTTCCGATTAATTTTGGAAAATGGTTATTATCTGTATATGGATCTTCCTCATATCTACCTGTGGAATCTCCCTTGTAGTAATTCATACGTGTCTTGACATGGTACGGATTACTATGGGTTATGTATGTCGTCCCTTGGGATCCACTCTAACCCCCAATTCCTGGATTCAGGGCGTGACATAATCCATTATACACAAATGAGCACATAAGTCCAAACATGACGGGTAAATCTTTAACTCATTAGAAAGCATTCTAATGTCAAATCAGGGGAGTCAATCCTATCAAATCAAGGAGAAACCCACCAAATATCAGATGTTAAGCAATCTGTCAAATACGGTGATTAGTCTCTTCAAAATCGCCCTACTACAGTCGTCAAAGACCTCAAGTATATAATATAAATATAAACCCAACTTAAAGGCACTCATACTCAAATTCTAAGTCAAAGTGAAAGGCTGGCTTCCTGTATTCGCATACAGAATCAGTAAAAGGAGGAATTACTCTTGAATCATAATTCGAGTCCAAATGACGTAAGTAGTCCTTTGGTAACCAAGTACCAACATTGCCAAGCCACTTTATAGTCCAAGTCCAAATGCATGGTGCAACCTAAAGACATGTACATCAAGTGTATATTAAGGAAATCATGCAATGCAACCTAAAGGCAGAGGGGTGTACACCAACCAACCCCTAGTTAATATGTTGCAGTTTGCGTATGCGACATCTCTTATTTGAATCAACATTGAAGTGAGTTTTGGGTATTTCAAGTCAAATATCTAAGATGCATAGCCCCAACTCCCTTTTCACCCAAATGCAAGGCAGATTGTCTACGTACACTAATTGCATGATCCTTAAGAGATATGTACACCTAAATACGCCTCTTTCATAGTGATTTAAGGTGGTTTTATCAAAACACAAGTTAAATGGTGGTCTCACATTGAAACAGGGTTATAATATACATGGGATAAATATGGGTCCCAAGGAACCCATTAATCATCACCACGTTGGCCCACAGACCAAAAAATACCCCTGAGGCAGAACCTTAATCCGATCGATCAGGCAAGGACCCAATTGATTTGACCATGGTTTTGGCCTCAATTGGTTCCAGCTCCGATCAATTAGACAGTGGTCTGATCAACCGTGCCTAGGACTAATTTGACAGGGAGTCCCCTGTTCCTTCCATTCTTGGGGATTATTTCCCCTACATTCATTTCCCCATTGTACCTGCATAAAATAAAGCCTTTCCCTCTCCATTTCCATCCATAAAACCATTTGAAACCCCTCCATCCAAACATCCATTCAAATCACATCTAGATCTAGGATTTATATCCATTTTTTATTTAAAAGGGTAAACCATCTAAATGAAAGCAATAATATTATAATTAATAAGAAGACATGTATTTCATTATAAGGGAATGTATATCAACTTGCCTTAGATGAAAAGGGGTGAAACTAGTAAATGTCATAGCACTGACACGCCTAAATAGAGCTCAAATGGTGAAGATGCTCAACCCAAACCAAAATATCATTACAAAAATAAAGAAAGAAGACTAATGAGCACTCTAGACACTTCCTAGGCTCAAAAACCACAAAGACTTGTAAATGTGAAGGTTAGGAGCTTATGTAAAGCTTGGTGGTTGGAGGAAGAAGATGAAAATGGCATCCATAAGTTAAGGGAAGCTAGGGGAAGAAGATCGGTTAGAAGATCTAGCGGCTCAGTGGCTAGAAAACGGCAACGGCAAGGGAGGTGAGTGAGGAAAAAGAGAAAAAGGAGAGGAGGAGAAAAAAGGAGAAAGAAGGAATGAGATGGGACTTGGCTCCTTATAAAGAGATTGAGTTTAGGAAAATTACAAATAAGGGTTTAGTTTTAGGGGAATGATTATTAGGAGAGTTAAATGGATTTGGTTTGGTAAATAGATTTAGTTTGGTTTGGGGTAAAAGGATAACGGTTTTGGAATTAGGAGAGCTATCCGATGAACCCAAAACCTTGCAAAGCGGTAAATTATGAAAAAAAAAAACTTCTATACTTCTGAGAATTGCAAACTACTCCTATTATGCTCAGACGAGCTCGAAACTCGATAAAACTTCGTATACATGATCTTCATACACATGATCTTAACACTAAACCGAACTTGTCTAGACTCTAATGAAGTTTAATTAGATAAAAATATAATTTAATTAGGCTAATATTCATATTAGGTTATGGAACATTACACTTTCCAACTCTATAAATTAAAGTCATTTTCAGATTTTTGATATGACATTCAAAAAGCAGAGATTATAGAGTTTTATCCTTTATCATTATTTTCTTATTTTCAAGGGTAATTCCATATTTCTATGTCTGGTGTGCAAATGTTGAGATAGAGCTGGGCATTGTGTTTTTGGGATAAAATTTCATAAAAAATACCTGCATGTGGGAAATTGTTGTCTTTAAGAAAGCATCTTAATTGGCGTACCTTGCCCATTATTTTTATTGCTTTCTTATTCAATTTCTCACATTCACATTATGCCAAGTATTATTATTCAAATTCACTTCACTTATTAATTATTTATTCTAATGTTTATCAATTTTTCTTACTACACATTCTTTGTAAGAAATTTCTCCAATATTAAGTATGTTGGTGATGAATGATCGGCAAGGAAGCAAATGTGTTAATGTGGTGACCTAATTTTGGTAGGCATTAGTGTTTTTTTTATTCATAATGATGCAAATTGCAAGTGAGGATGACTATACTATTAAGTACAAGCATAGCATTCTCGTTTGTTACACTCCTTATGCTAGGCACATTTAGTGTTTTAGTTACCAACAACTCTAGGTGAGTATGTAAGGCATTACCTTATCCACAGAGCAAATACATGTTCAAGCTATCCATTAGCCGCATAACAAAGAAATTTTCTGAAGGAGTAATTGTATAAATCATTGGAAATTTATACTAAAAGCATACTTTTTTTGCCTTTGACCGATTTATTTATTAGTGGAGTTTGTCATCTTCTCATCTTAATGAGAATTTGTATAGGCAAATGGTTGCATTGTTATTTATTATGCATATGTGTGTCTTTTATTCTATAAAGTAGATAAGTTGGTGTGTAGAGTTCAGCTTACACGCTTACATACGAAGGACTTGTTTGTCAGTTCTTATAGAATATAAGTTATTATTGTTCACAATCTAAATGGAATTGGACACACCATCAATGCGATTGTAGCATGATATTTTAGTAGGCTTGTCTTGGCTGCTGGAAATGGTATAGTTCAACTCATTATGTTAGTATACTTTGTGTGTATTGAATAGGACTACTTTTGGGTTTATTATCTTTATACTGACTATATAAGACGATTAATATCCCAATGGTTATTATGAATACTTATACTCTAAATTTCGACATAAATAATAGACACATACATTTAGTGTTTGGTGTTTTAATTTACAAAAGAGTGAGACCTTTTATGGGTCAATTATTTCAGTAAATTGGATGACTACACTATATGTACGGTGCATATTAGTTTATTGATGGAATTCATGTCCCGTAATAGGGATTGATGGTATCTCATTAATGAAGTTTATAAGTTTTGATTATGTCAAATCCTACAAGTGGAATTTGTATCCGACATATCAAATAAGTTAAGTGTAAGGTCTCAAGAAATTATAAAGATATCGTTTAAATATAAGTATCAGCAACTATTTAATCGATGGATATCTGAAATCTTAATGTGGGAGATTAATAAGCATTTAATAACAAGAAGCTTGAAATATTTTTTGAGAAAAGGGACAGGAGTGCAATTATAATTCTCTAGTAGACTGAATTGTGATTTATGGAATTATGATTCTAATTTGGGTCGAATTAGGATTTCTTGTTTCCATAACAAGCCTATTCTTTATTTCCTTCTTAAGGTCTCCATTATAGTCTATAAATATGCGCTGTTGCTTTCGAAGAAAAACACACAAGAGACATCTCATTTTTTAGAGTAAAGAGAATTCGCAGAAGAGGCCCACACCTTGGTGTGAGTTCGAGCATAGAGGAATATAGTAGAAGATCTTAGGATTTTCAAGTTGCTGTAAGACCAAGATTAAATCAGAGAGATCTCGCAGGTATGGTTATTAAATCATCATCATCTAAAGTTATTTCCGCAGTGATTTATACATAATTTCTAGTGATCCTAGCAGCTGCCTCCTTACAAATAAAGGGATCCCTGCCACTCTAGTTGCAGACTTTCTAGTTAGTTAGTTAGTTAATATGGTGGTGAACTGAAAATTCTATAAAAAAAAAAGAAGTTAATGAGAAGTAATAAAAATATAGAATTGGTTATAGGAAGCGGAAATAGGAAAAATGATAAGTTAACACATTCACGTCATTGTACTCGGATGCATATCAAGGAAATTTATTTTTTTACCAAAGAATAAATAAAACCAGCGTCATGGCAAGTCAAAAGCATAGGGTATTTAGATGAATAGGTTTAGATTAGATGCAATTATCTAATAAGATGAAAAAGGGGGTTAAATATCTTTTATTTTTTTCTTCAAATAAATAGGAAAGCAAGGAACTCTTTGACTATCTTATAAACCATCCACTTTCCTAGGTAGGCTTTAATTAATTTTGATGTGTACTCACCACCATTATTATTTTTTAATTATTTAGTTCTTTTCTCAACTTCTAAAGTAGGATGAACATTTGCTATGCATATTACATACCTTTGACTACTCTATAAGAAAACAGAAAGTAATCATCTATTAACATCGGCATATAATATAGTTCAAATTATATAGTGAGTAAAAATAATACTCTCGTCCCTAGTTGTGTAGATATGGTTAGGGACACAAGTGCAAGTGAGAGAGTGAGTTCGAGTGAAAAAAAAAATCGAGAAAAGCTATTGACCCTCCAAATGGCCGTTTATGCATCTTACCCAATTGAAAACCAATTTTTTTTTCGGCAAAAAAGTCAACTATGAGTGATTCTTAGTGGCAGAAAATAAAAATTCGGAAGACCTTACATAGTGTGTATATAAACAAAAGTGGCACTTTAAGTGGCAGAATATATAATTTTGACCACTAAAAGAGGATTTCTTCGCCATTTAAAGTCTTTCTATTTTTTTGTAGGAGTAAAGATGATTATCATTATTGCAAGAAATCATATCACTCATCATGCCATGGGGACATTGACGGACCTACATGTTAGCACGTCGGTGCAGTCGGTCGCACCCACATGATTTGCCAAATTTCAAAAAGTAGATATTTAAAATTCTTCTTTAATAATTGAACTCTTCACCCAATTATTGCCCACACCACCCAAATGAAAATTCTGAGTCCGCCATTATTACATGGGGGCCATGTTTGGATAAAGCCATAACCTAAATAAAATGGGTAATCTCACAATCAAAGTCTTAATCCTAATCTCTAGGAGAGTTTGAATGAAATCCTATCCAATTTAGTTAATTTAGTGCAGCCTAGCATAATTAGTGGAAGGAGGTAAAGAATTAAAAGACAGATATAGAATGGTGACAAAGAAAAGGTGGTAGCATTGCATGTATGTTAGATTCCCCGCTCAATACCTAAGGGCCCATTTGGCATTATTCCTGTGTTGTTCCCAATTTTGTGTTCAGATCCAGTTGTGTTGAGACAAAACACTATAGAACTTATTTGGCAATATTATATTAAAATACACTACTGAGAATATGTCATATGAAACTTGTTTAGTGACACTATCAAATATCTTCTCTAACAAACGGAAGCAAGAGAATTATAGGATCTAAAATGTGGGGCCGACTGTAAAAATTAGAACATATGGCCTATATTCATAGGATCTATAATGTGGGCCTACTTTTATAAGAATTATACTATGGGCTCACTTTTTTTAATGTAAATATGGAATCCATTTTTATAAATTACACCTTGATACACACCTTTAAGAATTAAAAAATAGGCTCACATTCATAGGATTTATAATCTAAGTCTACCATTTGTGATTGTAATTATGTGGCCCACATTTAAAAATTACAAAGTGGAGCCACATTTTTTTTTATTTTGTAGATAGGAAGTACATTTAGAAATTACAATGTGGTGCCCACCTTTGGAAATTATAAAATTTTTTTGAAAGATTAAAATTGTTTTTTGAAAGATTAGATTTTTTTAAAGAGTAAATATTTTTTTGATATATGAAACATCCTCTTGAAAGATTAAATAATTTTTTAAAATGATAATATTTTTTTGAAAGATTAAATATTTTGTAATTTTTTAAATATTTTGTAATTTTCTTCCAAGATTAAATATAATTTTTTGGAAACATTAAATATTTTTTTGAAAGATTAAATACTTTTTTTGAAAGATTGGATATTTTTTTGGAAGATTAAATATTTTTTGTAGTATTAAATAGTTTTTTTTAAATATAAAATATAAGCCACATTGTAATTCCTATAAATGTGACCACATGTTCTAATTTTTAAATAATGTGACCACATGTTTTAATTTTTAAATGTGGGTTATATAGTCAAAAATTATTTAATCTTCAAAAATATATATATTAAATTTTTTTTGAAAGTTTAAATATTTTTCTGACCATATAAACCACATTTAGAAATTAAAACATGGGGCCACATTCATAAAAATTACAATGTGGCTCTACCTTTTGTTATTTTTTTAAAGATTAAATATTTTTTTAAATGATTAAATACTTTTTTGAAAGATTAGATTTTTTTTAAAGATTAAATATTTCTTTAAAAGATTAAATATTTTTTGAAATGTTAAATATTTTTTTGAAAGATAATATTTTTATTTAGAAATTAGAATATAAGGCTCACACTTAAAGAAATTATAATGTGGCCACACCACTATAAGAAATTAGAATTTATAATATAGGCCCACCTTTTATGATGGTTACCATGTGACCCACTTTAGAAATTATGTAGTAGAGTCACTTTAAAATAAATAGGAGACAACTATGCCAGTAAGTTGTTTTAAAAAAAAACAACAAAGTTTTTTTAATTCCAAGTTTCTTATGCTAGCAAGTCAAGATTTTGAGAATCTTTCTAATGAGACAAAAATTTGAAATACTGATTTGTACATCTCAAACTTTTTTTTTGCAAACTTATTTCGTGGGAACATAGGAACATTCGAATGGCATGATGCCAAATGCACTATAAGATTTCTAAGCAATGCCTTTTAGCTAAAATTGAAGAGGACAGGTGATATCTGCAAAGGGGATCAAATAGCCTCTTCCTCTATAGAAAATGATAAGTCAACCATCATTCTCTTAGGAACTTGAAGGTCATGCCTTCATCTCCACCTCATGCCATCCACTCCTCTTCTCTCTCCCCGATTTATATTCTTTTGTGCAAGTAAAGCTCTCTAGACACTAAATTCTTAGGATTGTTTGTTTCATTACATTAAATTCCTATCTTAAGTAATTTATTGAAACTGAAGATAAAAAAATGAGCATCAAATAATCTTTTGTTTTATGAAAATAGACTAATGGAAGATGAAAAATCAATATCCAACCATCACCCCAGTAATTCACAATCTTAAGAAAGTCAAAGTCTTATCTATATCACTGTGTTCTTTCTTTCACCCATCCCTCATATCCTTGATCCCCCACCCTAGTAGGCGTTTGTGTAACCCTCTCTTCCGCCTTATTTATTGCCATTTGGTGCAACACCGATTCAAGGGAAGAAAATACTTGTTTAGGTGTCTTTTCTGCATTAGAGGGGATCTAGAAATTCTATCATCTCAAATCAGAAAGCAATGTTGAGGAAGGCCATGGAACATATGCAAATGACTCCTTAAAGATGAAGTACATTTAACCATGAATTTCTGTGTATCTAATTCCTATGTGGGTCCTTATGAATTTCATCTAAGGCCAAAGGGCACTTGATTTTAAATGGATCCTTGAATATTCGATGGGCCCAACCAAGAAAAACGCAGGACTCTATTATTTGGACCTATTTTACATTTGGAACTAGATCCATGGGGTTTATACCCACGAACATGATAGGTGAATATGTGATTATACTCACATGTTTATATTGAGGGTTGGCAATACAATATTGAACACGTTTAGCAGGCTTACGTATATAACGTACATTTCTAACTAGTACAATAACATATGCTAAGCACAAGCAGAGCCCACATGGCTATGCTAAATGGTTTTCTTTCCATCTAACTATTTTTGATATTTTTTCTGATAAATAATAACTCATTGATAGTGTGGAGTGTAAGATTACTTATTCAAATAAGCAAAAGGTCATCAGTATTAAATCTCATATCTTATATATTTTTGCCTTTTTACCAAAGCCTGTAGTCAGATCTGATATTTTCATTTGAGGGGGCTGAATTGAAAAAGTCAATTATAGGCACGCAAAACCCATAAACCAAAGCATAAATATGAGAAACATTGCATGCTTCCTGAATTAATTTTCTATCACCATGAATCACCCATCAACTCAATAGAGAACTTGAATCAACATTGAAAGGCGTAAACTTGAATCAACATTGAAAGGCATACATTCAGCAGAATAAAGACAAAATGATACGGTGAATAGGCTTTTTAGTAACTCAACAAAGGGTCATTAAATGCCTTCCATAAGCAAACTGTCATACAATTGATAATTATGTACTAATATGACACAGGAGCAAAGGAGGTCGCATACCCCAACTTCAATAGAATTAGAAATTGGGCAGTGGCTGCTTGTGCAAGGACTGCTATCGTCCACTGCATGCAATCTCACCGGTTGGCCATTGCAACCATCATGAGCAGCTGATCCACTTTTTGGGTCTATTTCTTCTCGTCCCACATGCGTTTCGGATGAGAACATCTTTCCTCTAATGGACCCCTCTAATGGAATTCAGCAAAAGTGACATAGTATAAGCACACTAAGAAAACTAAGAAAGAATAATACCATCTTCAACCCAATATCAACACTTTGAATCCACAAAGAAGAGATGGGAGAAACCCTAAAACAAATTGTAATTCGTATTATTTCTTAAAATGAAGTACTACAGTTTTATAAAGTCCCAGAACCCTAAATTACCCAAAATAATAAACTTTCCAAAAATGGTAAAAAATAAAATATTACATTAAAGCCATTAGACTGTTCTTAAAAAACTTTCTAAGACTTTCCATAAAGCTTCAATCCAAACTGGACTAAAAAACCTCCTAAAAAAGCAAAATGAAATCTTACTATAAATAATAAGTTTTACACAAAAAACTAGATTTTAACCCTCGAAAAGGCGTAATTTGGCCTCTGACGACTCCAACCGCCTTCTGGCAGTTGTTTAGGCATAGAGCTTATCGATAGCTTCGAAATACATGGTTATGGGCCCTGTCGCGATACCTAGACCAAAAGTTATGACTGTTTGAAGTTGCCGATATAGATTTAAGCTTCCGGTTTGACTTCTTGTGATCTTCTTGCTCCATAAATTCTTCCGCATCTATATCAAAAAGACATCGATGGAGGCAACAAAGGGTTAAATACAAAGAGGAAAAAATCATATGTACATGTTGATTGGGATAGTCGGCCCATATATACTCGAGATGGAGGGGGTGACGCACTAATATCCAGTGGCGGACTTACATAAACTTGGCTGGGTGCTGAAGTCCCCCTCTCCAAATGAAAAAGCCCATTAGGGCCCTAAAAGAATTTTGCCTAGCCCCCACTTTAAGTGATCCATAAGGCCCCACCTCGCTTTCTTTATCTCTGTTTCTTATCTCTCTTTCCCTCTCCCATAAATCCTTAAATTGAGAGGCTCAAAGTCTTCTCCATCTCCAATATTGAGGCATGGATATGGTGCACCGCTGCTTTGTAATTGACTTTTTAATTACATGTTTTTCGAGTGTTTTATTTTTCACATCCCCTTTTCTCCTGCGACGGTTTCAAAACATAAAGAACCGTCAATGGAAATTTTAAAATCTTTGTTCTGAGCTAAGTATGGCTTTTAATGACAAAAGGTTAGTTGATGTAATTATATATTTTGTGAAATGAATTAATCCTATGAGAACTAGTTCTCACCACTTTTTTGTGAAAAGTCTAAGCGGAGCCCATCGATCACCCAATCCAAATCTTGTAATACACAGGGACTCATTGATAGTCATACACCTCAAGTTTCAGTCAAATCTTAATTTACTAGACTATTGAATCAACTGTATACCAATCCGAGTGGACTCGATTTGTGGGTCACAGATGAAAGGGTTAGGGACATGTAATTGGGGCTAAACTTGATATTTGGAGTGGTCTCACATAGATCTTTCCACCTCCTATTCTCATCGCCAAATGGGACCTACAAGTGACCCTCATTAAAAGTTCTTACGGTAGGCGCGTGAGAACAATTCTCATAAGATTAAAGCTCTTTTGTAAATGCAATACATTTTCTCTTTTGCAAGGGTTAACTTTAAAAAAGAAAAAGAAGATAGTGATGGACTTTCTCAAGTGACTATTGTAAGTCCCCCTCAAATGAAATCTTGGGCCCACCACTGTCAATGCCAATGTCGGAGGCAAAGACTGTTTTGAGGGTTTTTTCCGATTTGGGTATGTTTTGAGAGAATGAGAGAGAGATACCGGGAAAAATCATTTTTTGATTTATGTCGATCTCTACCTGAGTTGCGGAGGGGAGGGGGCTTGATGGGCTTTTAAGTTGGTGATGGGCCAGACAACCATTATTGCCTTTCAAGTTCAGAGGGGGCTCCCTATAGGTGGGTCCCCCCATCCAAGGCTTAATGAAAAAAGCCAAAATTAAAAGTAATATGGTCAAACTTGAATTCAAAATCTTCATCGTTTATTTATTGTAATTGGGTGGAGTGCTTGTAACATATTCTCACGCTCGTGGTACAAGTTTATATAGCCGGATCTGGATTTTTTTTTCCTCTTCTAATTCTTTGATAATAGATATGGATCTTAGTAAAGCATGAACACAAGGATTTCACGAGCATCTAGTTATCACAAGGGTATGATCCAACCCAAAAATGGTGGAGAATATAAATTTAGATTCAGGAGAAATCCATATATAGATCTGAATCCATGCATATAGAATCTGGTTCCTATATGCAAATTGAGAATAGACAGCAGGAGTGTATTAACAAGTTGTATTATATGATTCATAAAGCTTGGATTATTATATTGTTGTTTTGGGAGAGATTGGCAAAGTATCAATCTTAGTTTCAATAGCCCTAAATATATATAATACATGAAAAACCCACTAACATCTTCTGTTCGAAACGCTGTCTTAAATTTGACTAGTGTGCATTTACATGGATTTAACGGGAGCTAGTGCCACACCTTAAAAAAAACCCAATAATAAATCATCCTCTTAATTGATGTTAAGCCAATAAATATAGGTATGTTGACTTATTATTATTATTATTATATATTTGAAAGATTTTGTTTTAAATCAGGTCCCACAGGTGAATTTGTAGGGCTGGCTTGCATAATCTGTGAGCTTTGGCTTGAGATGACGAGGGGTCCAGGATGCACTGGTGATGGGGACAGTGGCATTCTTGTAATAATAAGGAAGAACGAGGGTATTGTTGGTAGGTGTCATTCGTTGATGAGGTGTCAGTGTGTCACCGCTCTTTCCGCTTACATTACAGTTACCGGGCATTTCGGGGCATAGAAGCGAAAGCCAGAGTCGGTCACGTGCGGCTTAGGCGGTGGTCGCATCACACCACATGTGGAATATTCTATGCCCTGTGTACCTGTTTCTATTTTTTGCTTGCTGATGTCTTGCCCACTATTAAGTATTAACCACCAACTCCACACAGATGTAATTTGATGGCCTTGGATTGGTGAAAAATGGGCGGTTTCTAGAGCGTTGATTGGTGGGCCAGCTATTGGGTGGTTTACCTCCATAACCCATTATCCATTGGGAGTTTACAATGATTAGATCCACCAACCAATTTCAACTTAATGGTCATTATGGTTTTAGATCGAAGATGTCAATGGCTTTCCGCAATGGAGAGGGAGAAAATTCTCCCCAGGGCATGTTTTGCAGCTCCATTTTTATAGAAAAGGCATGGAAAATCAAGCCTTTTTTTTTTCTTGGTGGAAAATTTTTATATTTGGTGTGACTGCTTTTGTGCAGTGAAGAAAATAACAAAATGAGCTATTTTTTTTATAATTTCTTGAAAAAACCTTTTTTTATGGTGGAGACTTAGATTTTTTTTATTTAGTGGAGAATGAAAATTTCCATGGAACACCTTTCTCGAGACTATGCTGGTCGATTTGGCCATAGGATAAAGGGGACCGGCCAAGGAAAAGCCCTTAAAATGAGGGCTTTTGTTTCTCAGGAATACCCCTAGGGCCAAGCTTAGACAACTTTTGGCGAGTCCTAAAATTTGAGGGTTAGGCTTGGACAATACTAGCTAGGCATGGCCTTGGCCATCTACATTTTTTATTTTAGATAATATATATACTAAAATGCTCTTATAAACTTATTTAGTAGTAATAAAATGATTATACAAAGGTTATTTCTTGCTCCTATTCCCATTAAAGAATGCCCTAAAAACCCATATACACACACTAGGTTCATTTATACTCTATTTAATTATTTAAATATCTATTATACTGAATACATAAACAATAAGCATTGCACAATTGCTTCTTTTCCACTTCTTTTAGTTTGATTGCTTCTTATTTAGACTCTTTATATATTTTTAGATATTTTTGTTAGTGCAAACGGGGTTTACTCTTACTAATAGGAATAAACTTTTTCCCCTGTTTGATGGCTTGGGATGCAAATCAACTCATAAAAAGTAGTTTGCATGTACATGAAATCTCAAGGATATGGGGGTGATCCAAATATCCCTCTAGATAATTATAACTCCCAAGTATGAAAAGTCTAAAATAATAGCATTTTTTTAAGTGCATCTATTTTTGTGACTGAAATCTAACAATGCTTAATAGTCAGATCAGTATTAAATTAAAAATAATATCAATTCATGAAAAGGTAAGTGAATGTAAATGTTTTTAAATTTATCAAATATAAGATTCTGCTAAAATGATTTGGTATGTGCAAACTCCTATGAAATATGTGAGATAAAATATAATATTTAATCATTTTCCATCTTTAACAAAATAACAAAATATTTCTAGTTACCAAGTGACCAAAGCATGTATGGGCTTGTCCTATTAAAAAAAGCATTTTAAGATGACTTTTATTCTTTGAACATTTTCTCAGTGGTCTCTTCCCAATAGAGGTTATACAAGCTAATGCTTAGTTGACCTTTAATGCTTGGTACCAGTACAAAATTCTTAATTAATGATTTTCCTGTTTTGAGGCTTTTAGCCAGGGCTCTTGAAGGCAGGGTAAGGGCTTAGGTATTACGGCCCTTCGAGGGGTTTGTCTTGCTTGGGCTTAGCCCTGCATATGTTCAGTGTTCAGGGTAGAATAAGGAAAACGTTAGCCTGGCTGGACCTTTTGACACCCCTATTTGGGACATACAGTGACATGCCGTGGAATTTTTTTTAGGCGGCCAATTTGTAAAATATGCTCCCAAAGCTTTTGGCCTAGATATCGGGTATCTGGTTTCCAAATATGTAATGTCTCCAGTCCAATAAAAGGAATAGATTTGAAAGCCAATTCATGTGTTTTCTCATTCAAGTGAATGGATTTGAAACTGCCTACACTGCACCACATATAGAAATTAAGACCTGCAAAGTCATAAGTCACTTTGAACGACTAGAAAGCTTCAATCATATGAAAAATGTTCTCCAGGGAGTAAGCGCATGTGCATTCCAGCTCTATGAGTCTTTGCCTTTGAACAGTACAGGCTTTCACACTCGCATTTACCCCCATGTTCCTGGCCTAATTTTACTATCAACAAAGATATCTTTGCCTAACATGGGATAGAATCTAAAAGAAATCTATAGTTGAAAGGCTATCAAAATTTTAAACCTGGTCGAGAGATAGGATGATTCGATTGGACATATACCTTTTTTCCAGGCACATTATCTATAATGAGACCTTCTCATCTTCTCTGATTTATACCAAACATCTAAATAGGCCAGATGGGCTAGACTGTAAAAAAAAGAATGTAGTCTACTTCATTTAGAACAAAATTTCTCTAAATGATACTGCTTTCTCACCCAAAATGAGTAAAGATATGTTTTAAAAGACAAATCGGCGTGAATAAGACCCATGTAACATCATTCCTTTTCTCCTAAATCTGGATTTCAAATCGGATCTTTAAGTTGATGCCATATTCATATCAGGATCCAACAAATAGAATTACTGCCAGATATGGATTTGGAGAGGACTGGTCATATAAAAATGGATTCTGGCTTGCATATAATATGGTTTCACCCCAGACCTGAACTGTCTTCATCTCTAAATAGAGTGGTACAGCCAATGACATAAATGATACATCTGTTTTGGGGTATTCCCTATGTGGAACTGTGTGTGTGTCTTCCGACAGTGACATCAATTTTGTGCACTAAATTATCTACACTTATGTGGGGCCCAACCAAGGTTATATTTACACCAAAAAAGAAAGAAAGAACAAATATATATATATACACATTTCACCGTCAATTTGAGGCATTAAAATCTATAGAAACAAACTTTTTTCTTCCTCGTTATCTAAACTTTTATTGGGCTGATTTTTGGTAATCCTACTGATTAAAACAAAAAATAAGGTTTGCCCATGGGGCTAGAACCCTTTCGTAAGTTCTAATGTTCTAATCATATGTCCCTTTAAAGATTAGTTTTCCTTCCTCTTTCTTGGTTCCAATTGTATAATTTTTTTTTAAAGATATAAGAGCGATGTACATGTAGAAACTAGAGGTGTGAAATCTTACTTGACCCACAAAATCTGTATAACTCGACCAACACCCTATATGGGTCAGACAGAGATCAAATAGGGTTTACTTTAAATGGATTGGGTTAGGATTCACCCATATGGACGGATCCCTTGAGTGAGACACTATATAAATAATGTTTCCTATGGGATTGTTTGTAAAGAAACAATAACAATTTTCAATTATTTGTTTTGTTTTTTCTTTTTCTTTTTCACTTGTTTTTTGGGTTAGGGGTGGGTTGGCGGGTGGACGCTTGTTTAAACCATCACTTGGGCTGTGGATTGGTTTAGACCATCACTTAGGCTTTAGTCACACTAAGATTAAGAAAATTTTAGGGAAGAAATAATGGGATTTTAGCAAAATCTTTGAATTTCTCCACTAATTCAAATGTATCCATATTTGCACTTCGGAATTGTGTTCACCTTGTGAAAATGACATAAATCGATCCTTTTTAATTAGTGGTTTACAATAGTGGGCACCAACACATCACTATAAAAGAAGGTAAATGCTAGAAAAATCTATACGTACTCTAAAATAAGGGAAAAACTGGGCTAAAGTCAAGGGCACATGGATCCATATTTGCTCTTTCGATTTGAGTCCACTTACTGAAAATGACATATATCAATCCATTTGAATTAGTGGCTCAATATAATGGGCACCAACACATCACCAATGAAAGGAATTACTGCATGCCAGAAAAACCTATACATACCGTAAAATAAGGGAAATTTTGCTCTAAAGTGAGGGGCACATGGAAGAAATAAATTCTGTGCAACAGTAAGAGTGAAAGTGCAAGTCATTATACATACATGTGTAACCGGAATTAAGAAGTCTCTAATGACTTGGTTTCTCGGTCTTGCACCCTAATTAGAGGTAGAAAAAAATTATTGATCAAATTCTATTGGTTCATAAAAGAACGACTCTAGTTGCCACATCATTGCAATAACCAAGTTGAAATTCTGTTGATCAAATTGTTTTATGTTTTATTCATATTAAACGTAAATCGAAGAGTGTCTCTGGTTACTAGCGGAATCTTTCTGTTAAAATGAATTGTAGATACATTAGTGATATTATTATTTCTAATTGAACCAAATACGGGTCATTGGGCAATCAATAGAATAAGAGAATACAATTTCTTGATATTAAAACAAATATCTCATGAATTCAATGGTTTGGCTATGGATGAATGAATATATCCTCTCTACCAAGCTCACGTGCTTGGTTGGGATGCAAACATGGAAAGAAAACCCACTCACGTGGGAAAGAAGCCCATACATGTGGAAAGAAAGTCCACAAAAGTTAGAAGAGAGCCCGCACATGTCAAAAGTGGTGGCATACAGAGGGTTTAAACCTTGGGCAACTATATAAAAACACACACCTCTTACCACTGAGTTATGAGGCTGTCCTTTCTTGCATGGACCATAGTTAGTTACATTGCGGAATTGGAAAGGATGATGAGGGTGCTCCCAAGTATGTGATTTTCTAGATTACAAGTAAACACACAATATGCAACAGAAATAAAATAATGCAAACAAGCAACCACCACAAAACACCATTTTTACGTTAAAACCCAAACTAGGAAAAAACCATGAGTCCTAACTGGACTAATAATCAAACACTATGAATCTCACAATACAAGAATATATACTCACAACTTTATCCTCTTCTCACGCAACCTAAATATTGTGATTCTTTTTAGACAAATGCACATTGTCACAACCGCCTACCGCTGACTACAACATATCCAATCAACTAGATGCCTTCTAGTTGTTATTTTTGACTCCTTAGATGATCTTCTACAAAGATGTAGAAGACTGAAACCTCTAAAACAAAGCTTCAGCATTTTTATCTCTAATAAATGCTCTAGAAGAATAAGGAAATTCCCAATGAGTAATCTCTATTCATAATAAGGAGATCTATACTTGGGTTGAGAGAGAATCCCTTTAAATAACTCCAAATTCGTGCCTCATAATATTACTTTTTGTAAAACTCAAATTACTAATTTTGGCACAAAAGGAAAAGGTTTTCGAGCAATGATAATTTCATAATTTCCACGCAACGCAATGGCAGTTTTATAATTTTTGCACAATGGCAGTTTTATAGTCACGGATAATGCAATTATTGCAAATTGTCCAAAGCCATAACTTTGTCATTTAGATTCAATTGACGCAATCTTAAAACCAATAGTTATCTACTCAAAGCGAGCTTTCCAATAGTAGTTAGCTTGCCTATATCCAATGCTCTTTTTGTGAGATTTGACCTTTTTAATCCAAATAACTTCATTAAGCTCTTTTGGTGACTCACGCAACAATCCATTCTAAAACAAATATAAAATACAATTTAATGGACCCAGAGTTCTATCCGACCCATGAATTAGCCAATATATAAAAATCCTTTCAGATGATCTTATTATAAATGAGGCTATGCTAAATTGTGCTCTTTGGTGGATGATGAAAGCTATTGATTGAAAGTAATATTATATTATCTATGAGAGAAAGACAATCAAAATGACAGTAAAAGGCCCCATGGGTGGACGTAGAGGTGTGAGGGATATAATGTGTGAATGTCGAAAGCGTTATTCATTTTTCAAGTTTCACTAGCATTAAAATCCCATGCGATGCATAGGTTAAATTCCATGCAAATTGAATAATTAGTTAAAATAATTATTAATTAATAAAAGTTAACTAAAATTATTCAGTTAATACCTAAATTTTATTTAAAACAAAGTTTCAAATTACAAGCATCAAAAGATCATTAAGTAGACTATTAGCATTAAAAGGTAGGCAATAATAATAATAATAATAATAATAATAATAAAAGATAGAAGCCCGTCCTTTTTTATTACAGTAGAAGAGTGACTTTTATATTACTTTCAGAAAAAGGCAATATGAAACCAATAAGGAATATAACAATATAGATAGATAGATTGAAAAAAGAGATGACATACACTACACCAAAAATGGAGTTTAGGAACGGACTATGGGCTCGGTTTTGAGCCGTTCTTTAAGTGAAACGGGTTTGATCCGTTCTGAACGAGGCCCACTTAAGAATAAAAAGGGATTTACTGTTCCCTATCGTCATTTGCTCTTCGTCTACACTCTTGCTCTTCTTCTCGCTGAGGCCAATCTAGCATTGTCGACAACTACAATCGCGTCGCCAGGGACACTCGCATCGTCGATCACTCCCACAGATCTGTTCGCAAAAGGCAAAGGGCAGATCCGTTCCCACTGTTTTTCGCCTTCTCTCAAGATTTTTCGATTTCAGGAGCTTTTCAAACGAGGGTTTCTCTTAGAGATTTTCACCGTCTGAACAAGGTGATCGGGTTTGATTCTAGGGTTTTCATTTTTTGGATAATGATGATGATGATCTTGTTGATTTGTTCTTTTTTTGATTGTTTGATTTTTTTATTCCAATCGATTGATCTGTGTTTTCTCTGCTTCGGATGATGAAATCGCAAAAGATTTTGCCTGTTTTTGACAGTCAGGATCTCGGTTTGGTGATCCCGTGGTGGATCCGTTGAAAATTTCGTTTGTTTAGGTCCGTGTTAGGTTTTTCATCGTTTTGTTTGGAATCTCGGAAGGTGCTGCTACCTTTTTGCCATTTAATTGCTCGATTCCTGTTGTTTTCGTCGGTTTGTCTCCTTTTGTGGAATCGCTTTGAGAGATCTCGTCGATTTTTTGGTGATTTGTTCAGGTTTTGGTGGATTCCTTGTGTTATTGTGGCTGGGGAAGGTATGCATGAAATAAGAGCTCGATGTTGAAGGGCGATCACCTGTTAGCGCGATTCGAATGTGATTTTTGGATTTAGGAATGTTTCATAGTTGTAGATGCATATGTTTGATTGACTGGATTGCTCTATGTTTTGGCACTTGGGTTATGTATATTGATGGATAACAGATTTGAGAGAAACAATGGGTTTATGCTGTTGTTCATGGTTTGAGCCCTTTGTCTTTGTCGTGTAATATGCTGGCATCGATGAAAAATATTTATTATGCTTTCCTCAATGCTGATTGGGAATAATGCAGGTATAAATCAGATTATGTCATAGTTGAATATCTCCTTTTCCATGGTATTAATTCTTTTGGTTCTATGCTTCAGTTGTATTGGTATGATAGTTTTTACCTAAGTTAGAAATGATTACTCTGAACTGGAAATTAGTTTTTATTGATATGTTCTGCCTTTACGAAGTGGAACACAGAAATGGCCAAAATTTAGCAGGAAAACAAAGTGCACATTGCAGCAGTATTGATAAATGACAACTATATCAGTAAACCATGCCATGACATTGCCTGTGTATCAATTGTAGTTGCTGCGTTTCAAAGGTAGTAGTTCTGTTGCATGGTGGTTCCCTTTTGTTTTCTCAGACACTGTACTAATGTTGATTGTTGCCTATCACTGCTTTCTGACCTTTTTCTTGTGTTATTTTTTTTTTCCAATAAAAAAGTATGCCTTTCCTGTGTAAGATTGCCAAATTCCCAAGGTAGCTTTCGGGCTTAGGTGTGAGGATCTGAATCAAACCTAGATTTGATCCCAGCCAGTTTGAACAATTTTAAAGTCATTGGATCTTTCTGGAACCTGGCTAGTCTATAGCCCTATATGACATCTTCACAAAAATCATCTCAAAGGCAAGCAATTTAGTTTAGTATAGATGTGCTCTTGGAATAGATGGTCAAGCATCTTATATTGCACTGTGAAGTTTGAGTGCAGCATGCTGGAATCCTACAATTTGCATTCCAAATCCTACTATTTGTATCGAATCATAAGGAAAATGATTCATATAAATGTAACGGATCCCATTTACAGGTTAATCTTAAGATTTAAGAACACGTTGATGCCTGCTTCACTGTATCTTATAATTTAAGCGATTCGGTTAAGTGAGAATAGGCACAACTAAGGGGTTAATGTTAATAATCTTTTACTTTTGTAGAATGTCGTTACCAAGTGACAAAGCATGGATGTCCAAACACAGATTAAGTCGAGAGTATTTGGATGGACTTGTGCATTTCTTTGAGTTTGTAAAGAAAAATGGTGGTGGATTTCAGCATTTTCCTTGTCCATGTGTGAAATGCCGAAATGGGCATGGAATGATAGACCTTAACTTGATTTATGACTATTTGCTCGTTTATGGTATTGATCAGTCATATACACATTGGATTTTTCATGGAGAAGGTGTTAACACATCTAATGAGAAACCATCGACATCGAAGTCTTATGACCAAATGGACGACATGTATCCTAGAATGGAGGAGCTTGTAAATGCTGCATTTGGGAGAATTGGTGAACATGTTGATTCTCTCATAGACGATCTCGCAAGTAATGAAGATTTAAATGAAGATTCTCTAAGGTTTCAAGGGCAAGAAGACCATGAAGCCATGAGATATAAGTCTTTATTTGATGATGCAAGGCAAGCTTTGTATCCTTCATATCCTAGGGAACTCACAAAATTGTCAGCTATTGTTGAGTTGTCCAGTTTAAAAGCACAAAATGGCTGGTCAGACAATAGCTTTAATGATCTCCTTCAATTGGTAAAGAAGTTTCTACCGATAGGAAATACATTACCATAAAGCACATATCAAGCTAAGAAGATGATCAACTCATTAGGAATGACCTATAAGTGTATACATGTATGCCCGAATAATTGCACTCTGTACTGGAAAGAATATAAAGATAGGCAAAATTGTCCAATCTGTCATATATCTAGATAGAAGTCAGATTACTTAGCAAAAAAGAAAAGTGTTAAAGTTCCATCAAAGGTTTTGAGATATTTTCCTTTGACACCTAGGCTGCAAAGGCTATACAGGTTAGATTTCAAAGTTAAATATATTTTCTAGGTCATCCTATTTTCTATTGGAATATTACAATTCATAACTAATTAATTAATTGTATACTTTGTTGTGTAGTGTGCCATGGATAGCGGAGCAAATGATTTGGCATTCTCGACCGAAAGAATATAGCGGTGTTATGCGTCATCCATTTGATTCATCAAGTTGGATGGTAGTAAATACCAAGTGGCCAAGTTTTTCCGAGGAACAGCGTAATGTCCGTTTAGGACTTGCGACTAATGGGTTTAATCCTTTTGGACATCTTAGTAGTATTTATAGTTGTTGGCCTGTCATTATCGTGCCCTATAATCTCCCTCCCTCAATGTGCATGAAAAGAGAATTTTCAATGTTGACAGTATTGATACCAGGTCCAAAAGGACCACGTAAAGTCATTGATCTTTACTTACAACCATTGGTTGATGAGTTGAAGGAATTATGGCTTAATGGAGTGCAGACATATGATTCTCATTCGAGGGAAGTTTTTAATATGAAAGCTATGTTGATGTGGGGAATTCATGATTTTCCTGCATATGGGAGTTTATCAGGTTGTGTAACACATGGACAATATGCTTGCCCTGTTTGTGCTGAGGGAACCGTTGCTGAACGCCTTAAAAGTGGAATGAAGTACTCCTATCAGGGTCATCAAAAATTCCTTCCTACTGATCATGTTTTTAGGACCCAAAAAGCGGCTTTCAATGGTAAAACAGAGGAAGGAAGACCTCATCGTCGATTGAGTGGTTCAGAGGTTCTTAACAAGGTAGTGGATATTCAGATGGATATTGGTAAATCAAAGGTGAAGAAACGAAAAAGTTGTGATGATGAGTTGACCAATAATATAACAGCTTGGTACAAGAGATCGATTCTTTTTGACCTATCATATTGGAAGGTGATTTTACTTACTTTGGCATTATATCTTTTATACATCCATCTTAATGAATAGATAGCTTACTATTTTTCTTTAATATGCTTTAACAGGATTTACCAATTCGTCATAATATAGATGTGATGCATGTTATGAAAAACGTTGCTGAACATCTTTTGTCGACGATCTTAGATGTCAAAAATAAAACAAAGGATAACACAAGTGCGCGTGAAGATTTGAGACGAATGAACATTAGAAAAGAGCTATGGTTACAAGAATCGGATGGTAAGACTATTAAACCGAAGGCTCCGTTTACTCTAAGTCGTGTGGAGAAAGAATTATTCTATCGTACATTACATGACTTGAAGGTTCCAGAAGGGTATAGTTCGAGGTTTAAACATCACGTGAATCTACAAAATCTTGAAATGAAGGGGCTTAAGTCACATGATTACCATATCATAATGCAACAATTACTACCTGTTTTGCTACAACATGCTTTAACAGAGCATAAGACGCTGAAGGATGCTATTCAACAAATTTGCAACTTCTTTAATGTCTTGTGCTCAAAGACAATTAGTGCAGATAGTATTATTGCTGCCAAAAAACGGCTTATCGTTGCAATATGCATCTTGGAGAAATTCTTTCCACCGTCTTTTTTTGTAATTAGCGTTCATCTCATGGTGCATTTAACCGACGAAGCATTAGCTTGCGGTCCAGTTAGATTTCGTTGGATGTATCCTTTTGAACGGTAAAGTTCTAACTCCAAAGATGTCTTTTGAATGGTATAATATAGTGCTAATTTGAAATCTCTCAACAGGTTAATGAAGGTCTATAAAGGATATGTAAAGAACGCAGCACATCCTGAAGGGTGCATTGCTGAGCGCTACATTGTAGACGATTCTATTTTGTACTGTATGGAATACATGCCAGATGGTGATAAAGGTCGTCACAAGAGGACGCGTCAAAGATTCCTAGATGAGGATGGTATGTGCGATGAAGAGCCCTTGGATAAAGGCAAAATTTTGTACCTAACAAACACACAACATCAACAAGTATGTAGATGGGTTTTGAATTGCTATGATGGAATTGCGGATTGGCAAGAGTGAGTGGGTGAAGTTTTTTAAATAACTTGTTAGTCTAGTAATTAGATAACATGTACATAAATATATATAATAATGTGTCTGTCATTGATACAGGAAATATAAAATGTATCTAAGAACAAAAAATTCGAAGGGACAAAAAAGAAAGGGCAGTGTGTTTAAGAACAATGAGCCTGATTTCATCAGTTGGTTGATGAAGGAGGTATTATTTTAATTATTTATTAGATTTTATGTATTGGATAATTAGTGACTATTTGTATATGCTGAGTACTATGAAATCCCAATGTTTATATGCAGATGGAATTTATCGAGGGCAATCAGACTCTGAAACGACTCACAGATGGCCCAATGTTTAAGGCAAAATATTATAACAAATATCGTTTTAATGGATTTGTATTCTCTCCAATTGAATATGAGACTAACAAGTCAACACAAAATAGCGGGGTTTCAATGAATGCCATCACTAAATTCAGGGCAAGTGCTAAAGACAAGAATTACAAGGAAGATGAGACCACTTATTATGGAGTTGTAAGACAGAAAATCGAGCTGAATTACATTGATTTTCGTCAAACCGTATTTTATTGTGATTGGTTTAGAGTAGAGGATAGGATCAATGGGTGCATTGTTGATCCTGATACAAATTTGACAATGGTGAACATGGAGAAATTTAAAGGAAAAGACAAGGAAGGAGATGAGCCATTCATATTGGCATGTCAAGCAAAGCAGGTGTTCTACTCTCAAGCTCAGACAAGGCTTGGATGGTCTGTTGTTCTAATGGCACCAAAGAGATTAACAAAAGACGTTGATGCACTTGAAGATCCTAGTCTCTTTTCTTCCTTTGATGGCGAAAGAGCAAATTTGGAAGACGTACTAAAAGAATTTGACTATGAATTATAGAGCTGGACATGTAACAAATTTGACTATAAAGATGAATTGATGGTTTTATCCACATATTGATAATTTGAAATATGGACTTTATGCTTACACTCATGCTTAAGCTCATGGTGCCTTAATTATTTTCATGATTATGGTGTCTTGAATATGTTAATGTTCAAATATTGCCTTATTCATTTACAAATATATATTTTTGTTAATTTTATTGAATGTTGATAACTATGAATTGATTATGCTTTGTTTCATCAAGTCATTTAAGACGTAGGTGTTTGAATGGCGGAGGAGCATAATGCATGTCTAACCATGTTATCTAAACAAAAGCCAGTGATTACGTTCAATGATAATGGCTTACCCGTGGGAGATCATTCCATCCATTTGGCATCAAGATGTGGAGAGGTTGTCCACACCATTGTCCCCATTTCCATCAAGGACTGGCGTGCGGTGCTTAAGACCATGAAAGATCAGCTCTGGAAGCTCATCCAGGTATAAAATCATAGTACAAACTTGGCATGAAAAATATTCACGCTCGCCATAGCGCTCAGGATGGATGCATAGTAGTCTCAGTCTCTCTCTTTCTCTATATATATATATATTGATAACCAAAGCCTTCAATTTATTTATTGAACTAATAAATTCAAAGATCTTCAAGCTAGTTATCTTAAATCTCCATAAATTTTGATAAATTTGTTAAAATATCACAAGGCTATAGATCTAATTTTTTGCACTTTAATGGGCCTCCATCTCATGATCCGAATCATTTAATATCAGGATTTTTACTTTCATATCTTAATTCTTCATGGATTTTAAGAAATTTATGAAAATGATAAAATATACAAGCACATCCAAAACAGTTAGATGGACTTGTTTCCTCAAGTGAAAATCGAAATATCAACAAATATTGTAATGTATTTCTTATGTATAACTTTTTTTTTTTGGCTAATAGAAAGTGTCCTAGCCTTTTGGACCGAACTTATCCCTTCAGGCCCAAAAGGAGGCTGGTAAACCTCCTGTGGCCCCAATATGATAGCGCATTTCGAACCCACAATCCTCGAGAGCAAACCATGACTTATGTAGAACATTTGAATATATAATATTTACATATGTAAAGCTCATTTTACTCGCATGTGTAAAATACAAACGACCCCTTATTGAAGTGAGATATGGAGGACCTTTATTTTACATTTTAGATTTAATTGTTAGACCGAACCACCTTAAGTTTAAAACATCAAGTCTTTTTTTTTTAAGTCAAATCATTGGTCTACAGGGATGTGAAAACTAACCTGTGGGCAGCGGCTACATAAGGTGAGATGCCTCTTTCCACCTTTCTACGAGTGCACATATCTAAAACAAAAATCCTTTATTTCTCCTTAGTCATAATCGATTGTGGGATGCTAATAGAAAAGTTCAATTGGGCCAATACCAATTCATAGGGTGAGGGCCAAGTCTTAAGTTTCAAAGTGTTATCCCAACTTTAGATTGTTATCCCATTTTACTTTTTAAAGCTTTAATCGTTGCTTGACCCATCACAGGCCTAGTATGATCAATGGAACTCTCTTTCCTGAAAGTTGAATAACGGTTAGTAAAACATGAAAAGTTTTGAGTGCAAATCGATACTGCATTCAGCCACACTAGTATACGAACTCAATTCTTACCTCTCATAGTTGAAGTTTGAAAGAAGATAACCAAACTCATCTAAAAGTTTTCTTTCATTTGTACCACTTCATCAACACAACACACATTCAAACGACACTACACATTCCAGCAACACAACACTCTCTCTTTCTGAATTCGTTCCTCTTTAAAACTATTTCTCTCTCTCTTCTCCTCTTATCTTTAAAACTTAAAATAATTTAAAAAAATACAGAGTTTGAACGGAATCTGTTTATACATAAATGATGTTTGATGTTCTTCACACCTACCCATAATCTTGTCATCATGGTTAACAAAGTTCTAGGAGGTGTAATCTGAAATTGATTGATGATCTCCTTTAAAATCCAATTTAGAAACTACTAATTCTATCACTACACCAAAAATGCCCATCTGGAACGGTTTAAAACTTTGCATAATACCATATATAATCCATTTGAACCATTTACACATATGAGAGTTTGCATAACACAATAACATGAGAAAATTGAACTCACCATAGGTGAAGACACAGTATTAGAGACAGAACCATCTTTCCTTTTATGAGCTTCTACCCACACTTCAGCCCTAGATAGTGGAGGGTCATCCTCCTTCCTTTGACGTTTCTATATTTGCATAAATTTCACATAATCAGTTTTTAAGCAACAAATCACTATTACATTTATGTTATGAACAAATGTCAATACTTACCATTTTCTCCTCTGGTCTTGAGTGGCCATACCTGCCACTTGTATGATATATGTTCAGCGTATTCCTCACATCTATATTTTTTATCCGTTGTTCTATGGTTTTGGGACTCGAATTCTGTTTGATGAAAGTTTCTCAATCTTCTGGCCTAACTCCAGGAGGACGATTGCTCAATCTACCTTCATAAGTTGGATGGGGATCAAGGTATTTCTTTCTCAATTTTGTCTTGTACTTCCTCATCATGTCAGACATGCTCTTAAGGTATTAACCTTTATAGGATTGAAGAACAACATATTCATCCTAAAAGAAATTATCAAAAAGGTCAAATAAAAAAAGATTCAATATTAGCATTCATATGCCAACTTCCAAGTTTGCATTATCAATCTAAAAGGTAATTTCAAGTATATGTCAATCATCTACCTTATTTTATTAGTTAATGGTTTTTACACAAAAACGTGGAAATCATATCTCTACAAAATTGTAATTGTCTTTAAATAGTATAAGGATCATTCATACTACTCACATTTTGATTAAAGGAGTCTTGATTGGACAATCTCTATTAAATTCAGATTTGTTTTAAGTTGAGCTTGACTTGAATATTTATAAGCGAGCGTGAATATTTTTCATGCCAAGTTTGTACTATGATTTTATACCTGGATGAGCTTCCAGAGCTGATATTTCATGGTCTTAGGCACCGCACGCCAGTCCTTGATGGAAATGGGGACAATGGTGTGGACAACCTCTCCACATCTTGATGCCAAATGGATGGAATGATCTCCCACGGGTAAGCCATTATCATTGAACGTAATCACTGGCTTTTGTTTAGATAACATGGTTAGACATGCATTATGCTCCTCCGCCATTCAAACACCTACGTCTTAAATGACTTGATGAAACAAAGCATAATCAATTCATAGTTATCAACATTCAATAAAATTAACAAAAATATATATTTGTAAATGAATAAGGCAATATTTGAACATTAACATATTCAAGACACCATAATCATGAAAATAATTAAGGCACCATGAGCTTAAGCATGAGTGTAAGCATAAAGTCCATATTTGAAATTATCAATATGTGGATAAAACCATCAATTCATCTTCATAGTCAAATTTGTTACATGTCCAGCTCTATAATTCATAGTCAAATTCTTTTAGTACGTCTTCCAAATTTGCTCTTTCGCCATCAAAGGAAGAAAAGAGACTAGGATCTTCAAGTGCATCAACGTCTTTTGTTAATCTCTTTGGTGCCATTAGAACAACAGACCATCCAAGCCTTGTCTGAGCTTGAGAGTAGAACACCTGCTTTGCTTGACATGCCAATATGAATGGCTCATCTCCTTCCTTGTCTTTTCCTTTAAATTTCTCCATGTTCACCATTGTCAAATTTGTATCAGGATCAACAATGCACCCATTGATCCTATCCTCTACTCTAAACCAATCACAATAAAATACGGTTTGACGAAAATCAATGTAATTCAGCTCGATTATCTGTCTTACAACTCCATAATAAGTGGTCTCATCTTCCTTGTAATTCTTGTCTTTAGCACTTGCCCTGAATTTAGTGATGGCATTCATTGAAACCCCGCTATTTTGTGTTGACTTGTTAGTCTCATATTCAATTGGAGAGAATACAAATCCATTAAAATGATATTTGTTATAATATTTTGCCTTAAACATTGGGCCATCTGTGAGTCGTTTCAGAGTCTGATTGCCCTCGATAAATTCCATCTGCATATAAACATTGGGATTTCATAGAACTCAGCATATACAAATAGTCACTAATTATCCAATACATAAAATCTAATAAATAATTAAAATAATACCTCCTTCCTCAACCAACTGATGAAATCAGGCTCATTGTTCTTAAACACACTGCCCTTTCTTTTTTGTCCCTTCGAATTTTTTGTTCTTAGATACATTTTATATTTCCTGTATCAATGACAGACACATTATTATATATATTTATGTACATGTTATCTAATTACTAGACTAACAAATTATTTAAAAAACTTCACCCACTCACTCTTGCCAATCCGCAATTCCATCATAGCAATTCAAAACCCATCTACATACTTGTTGATGTTGTGTGTTTGTTAGGTACAAAATTTTGCCTTTATCCAAGGGCTCTTCATCGCACATACCATCCTCATCTAGGAATCTTTGACGCGTCCTCTTGTGACGACCTTTATCACCATCTGGCATGTATTCCATACAGTACAAAATAGAATCGTCTACAATGTAGCGCTCAGCAATGCACCCTTCAGGATGTGCTGCGTTCTTTACATATCCTTTATAGACCTTCATTAACCTGTTGAGAGATTTCAGATTAGCACTATATTATACCATTCAAAAGACATCTTTAGAGTTAGAACTTTACCGTTCAAAAGGATACATCCAACGAAATCTAACTGGACCGCAAGCTAATGCTTCGTCGGTTAAATGCACCATGAGATGAACGCTAATTACAAAAAAAGACGGTGGAAAGAATTTCTCCAAGATGCATATTGCAACGATAAGCCGTTTTTTGGCAGCAATAATACTATCTGCACTAATTGTCTTTGAGCACAAGACATTAAAGAAGTTGCAAATTTGTTGAATAGCATCCTTCAGCGTCTTATGCTCTGTTAAAGCATGTTGTAGCAAAACAGGTAGTAATTGTTGCATTATGATATGGTAATCATGTGACTTAAGCCCCTTCATTTCAAGATTTTGTAGATTCACGTGATGTTTAAACCTCGAACTATACCCTTCTGGAACCTTCAAGTCATGTAATGTACGATAGAATAATTCTTTCTCCACACGACTTAGAGTAAACGGAGCCTTCGGTTTAATAGTCTTACCATCCGATTCTTGTAACCATAGCTCTTTTCTAATGTTCATTCATCTCAAATCTTCACGCGCACTTGTGTTATCCTTTGTTTTATTTTTGACATCTAAGATCGTCGACAAAAGATGTTCAGCAACGTTTTTCATAACATGCATCACATCTATATTATGACGAATTGGTAAATCCTGTTAAAGCATATTAAAGAAAAATAGTAAGCTATCTATTCATTAAGATGGATGTATAAAAGATATAATGCCAAAGTAAGTAAAATCACCTTCCAATATGATAGGTCAAAAAGAATCGATCTCTTGTACCAAGCTGTTATATTATTGGTCAACTCATCATCACAACTTTTTCGTTTCTTCACCTTTGATTTACCAATATCCATCTGAATATCCACTACCTTGTTAAGAACCTCTGAACCACTCAATCGACGATGAGGTCTTCCTTCCTCTGTTTTACCATTGAAAGCCGCTTTTTGGGTCCTAAAAACATGATCAGTAGGAAGGAATTTTTGATGACCCTGATAGGAGTACTTCATTCCACTTTTAAGGCGTTCAGCAACGGTTCCCTCAGCACAAACAGGGCAAGCATATTGTCCATGTGTTACACAACCTGATAAACTCCCATATGCAGGAAAATCATGAATTCCCCACATCAACATAGCTTTCATATTAAAAACTTCCCTCGAATGAGAATCATATGTCTGCACTCCATTAAGCCATAATTCCTTCAACTCATCAACCAATGGTTGTAAGTAAAGATCAATGACTTTACGTGGTCCTTTTGGACCTGGTATCAATACTGTCAACATTGAAAATTCTCTTTTCATGCACATTGAGGGAGGGAGATTATAGGGCACGATAATGACAGGCCAACAACTATAAATACTACTAAGATGTCCAAAAGGATTAAACCCATTAGTCGCAAGTCCTAAACGGACATTACGCTGTTCCTCGGAAAAACTTGGCCACTTGGTATTTACTACCATCCAACTTGATGAATCAAATGGATGACGCATAACACCGCTATATTCTTTCGGTCGAGAATGCCAAATCATTTGCTCCGCTATCCATGGCACACTACACAACAAAGTATACAATTAATTAATTAGTTATGAATTGTAATATTCCAATAGAAAATAGGATGACCTAGAAAATATATTTAACTTTGAAATCTAACCTGTATAGCCTTTGCAGCCTAGGTGTCAAAGGAAAATATCTCAAAACCTTTGATGGAACTTTAACACTTTTCTTTTTTGCTAAGTAATCTGACTTCTATCTAGATATATGACAGATTGGACAATTTTGCCTATCTTTATATTCTTTCCAGTACAGAGTGCAATTATTCGGGCATACATGTATACACTTATAGGTCATTCCTAATGAGTTGATCATCTTCTTAGCTTGATATGTGCTTTATGGTAATGTATTTCCTATCGGTAGAAACTTCTTTACCAATTGAAGGAGATCATTAAAGCTATTGTCTGACCAGCCATTTTGTGCTTTTAAACTGTACAACTCAACAATAGCTGACAATTTTGTGAGTTCCCTAGGATATGAAGGATACAAAGCTTGCCTTGCATCATCAAATAAAGACTTATATCTCATGGCTTCATGGTCTTCTTGCCCTTGAAACCTTAGAGAATCTTCATTTAAATCTTCATTACTTGCGAGATCGTCTATGAGAGAATCAACATGTTCACCAATTCTCCCAAATGCAGCATTTACAAGCTCCTCCATTCTAGGATACATGTCGTCCATTTGGTCATAAGACTTCGATGTCGATGGTTTCTCATTAGATGTGTTAACACCTTCTCCATGAAAAATCCAATGTGTATATGACTGATCAATACCATAAACGAGCAAATAGTCATAAATCAAGTTAAGGTCTATCATTCCATGCCCATTTCGGCATTTCACACATGGACAAGGAAAATGCTGAAATCCACCACCATTTTTCTTTACAAACTCAAAGAAATGCACAAGTCCATCCAAATACTCTCGACTTAATCTGTGTTTGGACATCCATGCTTTGTCACTTGGTAACGACATTCTACAAAAGTAAAAGATTATTAACATTAACCCCTTAGTTGTGCCTATTCTCACTTAACCGAATCGCTTAAATTATAAGATACAGTGAAGCAGGCATCAACGTGTTCTTAAATCTTAAGATTAACCTGTAAATGGGATCCGTTACATTTATATGAATCATTTTCCTTATGATTCGATACAAATAGTAGGATTTGGAATGCAAATTGTAGGATTCCAGCATGCTGCACTCAAACTTCACAGTGCAATATAAGATGCTTGACCATCTATTCCAAGAGCACATCTATACTAAACTAAATTGCTTGCCTTTGAGATGATTTTTGTGAAGATGTCATATAGGGCTATAGACTAGCCAGGTTCCAGAAAGATCCAATGACTTTAAAATTGTTCAAACTGGCTGGGATCAAATCTAGGTTTGATTCAGATCCTCACACCTAAGCCCGAAAGCTGCCTTGGGAATTTGGCAATCTTACACAGGAAAGGCATACTTTTTTATTGGAAAAAAAAAATAACACAAGAAAAAGGCCAGAAAGCAGTGATAGGCAACAATCAACATTAGTACAGTGTCTGAGAAAACAAAAGGGAACCACCATGCAACAGAACTACTACCTTTGAAACGCAGCAACTACAATTGATACACAGGCAATGTCATGGCATGGTTTACTGATATAGTTGTCATTTATCAATACTGCTGCAATGTGCACTTTGTTTTCCTGCTAAATTTTGGCCATTTCTGTGTTCCACTTCGTAAAGGCAGAACATATCAATAAAAACTAATTTCCAGTTCAGAGTAATCATTTCTAACTTAGGTAAAAACTATCATACCAATACAACTGAAGCATAGAACCAAAAGAATTAATACCATGGAAAAGGAGATATTCAACTATGACATAATCTGATTTATACCTGCATTATTCCCAATCAGCATTGAGGAAAGCATAATAAATATTTTTCATCGATGCCAGCATATTACACGACAAAGACAAAGGGCTCAAACCATGAACAACAGCATAAACCCATTGTTTCTCTCAAATCTGTTATCCATCAATATATATAACCCAAGTGCCAAAACATAGAGCAATCCAATCAATCAAACATATGCATCTACAACTATGAAACATTCCTAAATCCAAAAATCACATTCGAATCGCGCTAACAGGTGATCGCCCTTCAACATCGAGCTCTTATTTCATGCATACCTTCCCCAGCCACAATAACACAAGGAATCCACCAAAACCTGAACAAATCACCAAAAAATCGACGAGATCTCTCAAAGCGATTCCACAAAAGGAGACAAACCGACGAAAACAACAGGAATCGAGCAATTAAATGGCAAAAAGGTAGCAGCACCTTCCGAGATTCCAAACAAAACGATGAAAAACCTAACACGGACCTAAACAAACGAAATTTTCAACGGATCCACCACGGGATCACCAAACCGAGATCCTGACTGTCAAAAACAGGCGAAATCTTTTGCGATTTCATCATCCGAAGCAGAGAAAACACAGATCAATCGATTGGAATAAAAAAACCAAACATTAAAAAAAAGAACAAATCAACAAGATCATCATCATCATTATCCAAAAAATGAAAACCCTAGAATCAAACCCGATCACCTTGTTCAGACGGTGAAAATCTCTAAGAGAAACCCTCGTTTGAAAAGCTCCTGAAATCGAAAAATCTTGAGAGAAGGCGAAGAACAGTGGGAACGGATCTGCCACTTGCCTTTTGCGAACAGATCTGTGGGAGTTGTTGTAACACTCCGATCCCCTTGAGCCGGATTAGGGGCTCATTAGTGTGTGTTTCTGTTGTTTTATCCTTTCGGACTTGGTTTCGGGTCTTGGATAGGTAGTTGAGTAACCTTTGACCTGGAATAGGTAGTTCTAAGCCCTTTTTCGTAATTTTGCTTTTGCTTTGCTTGCATCATTTTTGCATCATCTTGGTGTCCGTACGTGTATTTTGTTGAGCTCGTCAATCTCTATAACTGTGTCAAATCTATTCGGAGTACATTGGAGAAGTTGGACCTTCGTGTGACTTAAACTGTAAATAGTTTAAACTCTTCGGACTTTGACTTAAACTCCAAAACCTATATATATGAGTCATACTCCAGGTGTCTCTCTCTTGCTCATTTCCCTTAGTCGACTACATGCAACAACACCAGAGGAAGTCCACGTTTTCATTTCTTCTCTTCATTCTCTTTCTTTTCCTCTCCTGTTTGGTGTGGGAGTTGTTGTTGATTGGGTTCTTTTCTTCCCTCATCTCTGTCTGTGGCTTGGTAAGTGGGTTCTCTGCAACTCTTCCTTCTTCTTCTCCCATTGTATCTCTCCTTCTCTGTTGCTGTGTCCTCATCTCATGCATGGGTTGTTTCTTTGATTTGCTTTGATTTTAGTTGATTTGAAGCTTGATTCGGTGGCTTGACAGAGTTTTGAGACATTGAGGCAAGTATAAGTACAGGATTGTTTAACACATATGGGTGTTTTGTTTGATTGCTTTGACTCCTTCTTATTCTTTGTATAGAATGTTTTACAGCCATTTTCTAAGATGTTAGGATCAGATGAGCTCGTTTTGGAGACATTTCTGTACCAAATTCCAGTTTCTGTACTCAACCCGAATGGGTTCTCTGTAGTGTACGGCTAAGCCGTAACTTTGTACGGCTTAAACTCCAGAGACTTGAAATTTCACCTTTTGTTCTACGGCTAGGCTACGGCTGAGCCGTAGATTGTTCTACGGCTGAGCCGTAAGCTAGCCGTGACCCAACCGTGACCCAGCCGTAAATTAAATCTCTGATCAGTCGAAACTTTTCCGATACAGTACTCCTACGGTGTGGCTACGGCTAAGCCGTGGATTGGTCTACGGCTAAGTCGTATACTGAACCGTAGCTCAGTCGTAAAAGGCATCAGATCAGAGGTGGAAGAGGACCAGTTTAGCTGTGTTTTGAAGGGAACCACGGTTAAGCCGTAGTGCATGTTACGGCTAGCCCGTATGATGTCTTCGGCTAAGCCGTAGGTCACCCATGGCTAAACCATAAGGCATGGCAAATCTGAAATAAAACTTAGGATGATGGTGAGACTTTGTAGGATTCAAATACAGGTTAACCACCCACGTAAACCTGCCCAATGGACTCTTTGGACCGCAAGAATAGTTTGTTAGGCTGTGACTTATTCATGTGAGCGTTGATTTACTGTTAAGCACCTCCCCATGGGTGTTGGTTTAAGAGACTTCGGTGCACGTGAGAATTACATTGCAACACTAAGATGGCAACGGTGCATCGAATAACTTAAAACTACATCAACATGCACGGTTAGTGACAGTGAACAATTAGATTAGGGCTGGCTTGTAATGAACCTTGACTCCGTATTAATCTGAGATGCATTGCATATTGCTTACAGTTTTGCCCTCTGTTCTGTTAATCTATGTTCATGCATTTCGAGATTCGTTTGTTTTCGTCTTGTACATCTGTTTAGCCTTTGTTCTGTATTATGCTCTATGCACGGTGCTCCGACTCAGTCTATGCTATGCTCTGTATAATTCTGGCTTTGTATATCTCTGATTTATTGGGTATTCCCTGGTGGCTCTGCCCAGAGATTAATACGTGAGGATAAGATCCGGTCTTTGCCATCGGTGAGTCCAAAACGGATAATCTCCCTTCTTTTGGGATTTGATTTGATTGGTGTTAGTCTGGCTCTACTCAGCCTCAGCCCTAGGATGCCCGACGGGGTTACCTCTGGCTTAGATCTCTGTATCTCTGTATCACTGCAGTGTCGCTTTGTCTTGGGACCCCGGAACCCAGGAAACCGAGACCCACTTGTACCCTGGCCCGGTCAGTGGTGTTCTCTTCTGCTCTGCTCTGCTCTCTATTGGAGAGAATATGGTCAATGTAGTAGCCACTTAGTTCAGTATTTCTATGTTTTGATTCACTTATCATGCTTTACTTCTATGCACGATTGCTTAGCATACTAAGATGAAACTCTGTAACTTCTATTCTGTCATTATTCAAATTGATACTATGCGTGTTTCATCTCTGTTACTTGTATTTGCTGGATCGTTGTATTCATTGTGTTGTCTGTGGTGTTGCAGGCACAGATCCCTTGCCCAGCTCCCCGGCGGTCGAGGAGGCTGCAGGGCCGAGTTTAGAGGCACCCTCCGGTTTGGCAGAGTGGGCCTGATCATCTCTGCCGAGTGCGTACATGCATATCTTCAGTGGCTTTTGGTTTTGGTTTTTGGGACTATGTATTTTATATTTCGGACTTTGTCACTTTGTATATTTGTACATCTTGATTTTGTCGTGTACCCGGACTTGTATCTGGTTTTCGTGTATTGTATTTAGCTTTGACTTTTCCGTTCCGCATTTGTTTTGGCTTCCGCTTTTCCTTTGTTGCTTGCTATGATATGTACAGCTTCCGCGTACGCTTAGTTCGCACGTGTTAGATCCCTTGTGCGTGTACATCTGGACTGGGTTTGGATGCACGTGCACGGGAGTACGTGTGTCACTGGTTTAGCTTTTCGCTAACCCCCGATTTCTGGGCTCGGGTCGTGACAGTTGTCGACGATGCGAGTGTCCCTGGCGCCGCGATTGTAGTTGTCGACGATGCTAGATCGGCCTCAGCGAGAAGAAAAGAAGAGCGTAGAAGAAGAGCAAGAGCATAGACGAAGAGCAAATGACGATAGGGAACAATAAATCCCTTTTTATTCTTAAGTGGGCCTCGTTCAGAACGGATCAAACCCGTTTCACTTAAAGAACGGCCCAAAACCGAGCCCATAGTCCGTTCCTAAACTCCATTTTTGGTGTAGTGAAGCATTAGGGCCTGTTTATTTGCTTGAATTCAGGGAATGGTGTCTCCATCAGATTTTCCAAATCCCACAGTATCTACTAGCATTCACAATGCTGATATATAGAGATTTTGAAGAGCCACAGGTCTCATTTCAAAAAATAATTATTTTTTTAAATTTAAGCAACAAAATAAGAATTTCAAATGCTCCTCATGCAACAGCTGACAATACTATCAAAATTGTATATATTAAAGCTCTAAAAATTGAGGCCTGTGAGGGGTGCCACATTAGCAACTTTGTTTTTAGAGCGCCACCTTAGCATCTAAATTCTCCCAACTTTCCACCCAACTTTCTATATTTTTCGATATCTTTTCTTATCACATATCCTACACTTTCCATATTCTTCTTCTTCTCTCTAAAATTGAATTCAAAGAAGAAGAATCTTGCAAATCTCTCAGACCCGTCTGTGAACTCTCTCCTCCTGCGAACAGGGAGGTCCCGTCTGCGAACTCTCTCACATCAAGGGACTAAATCAGTTGAAAAGAAGTTGAACATATTAAATGTTTTTAGGCTGCAGGTACTTATCAGCAACCATTTGTGGGTTCAAACAACCACAGCGACGGGCAATTTGGATTGAGGTATTATTGCAAGTCTAAACATAAATTATAAAGCAGGTTTCACATTTAATTTAGTGCTGCCAGTTATCTCGTTCAGTTTGTGGAAAAACAAGTATTATAGCCATGTTTTGGAAAGCCACACAATGCATGATCCTAATGAGTCCCCTGCGCGCTATAAATATTCCCTGAAGGTGAGGCGTATCTTTCACTGATCCAGATCTTCTATTAGGAATTCCTGTTGATGAGCTTCCTTCCTAGATAATCATAGTTGTCTCATAATCGTCTTGCAAATCTATATTTAAAAACAAAACAAAATAAAATGGTCCATAATCTGCTGGAAAACACACTCTGATGACTAAACCATCAAGTATATTATTTTTCATAATTTTAATTCCCATTCCTTGTAACTAAAACATTTCCACATGCCAAAATGTTGCTGGCGTGCGTGTGGAAACATGAAATCTGCGATTAACAACCAAGCCACAAACAAGAAGAAAGAAAATCATATGACAGATTTCCTTTTCGATGTAGTTTGCAAAAATTTTGAACGAAGCATGTGAAAATTTTAATTATTAATTTTTATTTGTTGATCATTATTACATTTTAAACTACATTGTGAGATTTATTTAGTTTTGAAGAAATATTATCTATTAGAGTAGGTCCAAATTTGTGTATTGTTTTTAGGCCCGGGCTTAGCACGGGCATTTGTTACTAGTTTATACTTAAGTTGCATCCTACTTGGTTTGTAGTAAAATAGAAATGAATGGAAATCCCTTCCAAATCCTTTTCCTATTTTATATCTTAATCTACCCGTCACTTAGCAAAATGTAGGTCTAATCAATGAAACTTTCTAAGATTGTGTTAGATTAGATAGAAATCCATGGTCAAATGAGGCTCACTATAGTATTATTAAAGTGGTGAAGTGTACAAAATTTTTTTTTTTCTGTTGGTTGGCCTAGTGGCCAGGAGGTGAAGAGTACATGATATAAAGTAAGGGGTAAATGATTTAAGGTAGCCATGTAGATGGGTCATTCACTATCCTTGGATTTGAAGTATCAGGGTCATAGCTGGATATTCATTTGTTATCTTCCCTTGATCAATTTTCATTGAAGGAGAGGTCACTTGATGGTTATTTTGTTGTATATTCACCATTGGACTTTAATTTTTACCACTCATAACATGAATTCATATGTATTCGTTATAAGTTCCTATGTATTCCATTCTTATGCATTATATGCAAACAAATAGGCCCTCAGTTTGGAATAACTAAAACTAAAAACCTCAAACATCTACATGTTTTCGCTTGCTTATTTTTCAGATCTTGAATAAATGAATGAACTGACCCAGAAGAATCAGTTATGGGTCCAACATCTGGATACACTTTCAAATTGGACTGGGAACATTTCCTAGATCAAAATAAAACTCGGATAAGAGTCCCTTTACGATGGAGATCGGCATATGTACTTACCCTCTACTTTGGCACTATGGTGCCGACCCTTTCAGTTTAACAAGTACAATGAATGGCTCGTAGGTGGGGCTAGAGTTGAACGAGGCACTCTAGGTCCTGCCTAAGTGTAGTTGGAGTGGACCTATTTGTGGTTATAAGTAGGATAATAGGCCCAACCAGACCCCACATATTTAACACAGGTGCACAAGATGCAAACAGGACATGCCTGGGCCCCACGTTAGGCTTGCTTTAAAAATATAGGATTTTAGGTCCCATAACTGGATAGGCTTTTTTGGGCTGACTTGTTAGAAGGCCTAACTGTAGGGCTGTCATAATGGGCCAGTTCTGCGGGATCTTGAACTGCTCGAACAGGGCTATTTTGATGTCTCTATTTGTATTCAGCTTTTCACAGCCCAAGGCCGACCAGTAGTCAGTTGAGCCAAGCATTATGTACCGTTCTTTAAGCAATAATGATCATTCATCTGGCATGGCCCATCTTGGATAGGCAATGGAGAAGCAATATTCATTCAACTATCTCAATCTACCCACTTGAGATAGGCAACTGCATAGGATGTCAAATTTACTGTTAACAGCCTGGTTTCACAAGTCATCAGTTCATAAATTTAGCATTTCTCATGCACACTGTGAGCCTGTGGCTGCAGATGCAACACACCCATAAGATCCAACGGATTTCTATCAACACCTTGAAGTGAGGAGATAGTGATCGAATATCTTATTATGAATGCGTGGACTCTCTCTCTCTCTCTCTCTCTCTCTCTCTCTCTCTCTCCAACATTCAAAGACTTTGTTCTTGCAGTCAAAATTTCACAATTGATGATAAACCTTTGATGTCCAGATTTGGACACGGTTATGGACACAAATAAGGGGATTGTTGGGAAAAAAGAAAGACAAGAAGAACACACAATCCACACAATAAACACCAGATTTACGTGGTTCACCCGATGTGGGCTACGTCCGCGGAGATTCAAACATGTTCCACTATTGTTTAGAGATCACCCACAAGAAGAATAATCCTCTTTTTGTGATTATAAGAGTACACCACTCTCCTAGGGTTCTTCTCTGCAGAAAACCAATGTCACAACCCGAGCCCAGGGACCGGGGGTCAGAGAAAGTCTAACCAATGACACACGTACTCCCGTGCATGCACACCTGGACCCCGTCCAAGCATACACACACAAGGGATCATTCACACGTGCAAACAACTGTACGCGGAAGCTGTACGTATCAAGGCATACCACAATATACCAAAAGACATAGGAGATTACAAAACAATATACACTGATGATAAGACCAAATACATGAACGTATGACAATAGAGCGGGCTTACAACAATCCCAAAATCAAAATACAGGTATCACTCAATGCCCACTTTACAATTACAGAAAAATCCCCTCAATAGACTCCAACACAAGGAATGGGGAAAACCAAAATGATGCAAACCGTACTCTGGAGGATGGATCAAGTCCACTCCTCTAGGCCGGAGGGGGCCTCGCGAGCCTCTCCTGCAGTCGGGTCGACCGACGCAGGATCGGAAGAGGGATCTGAGCCTGCAACACACAAGACAAACACATAAGTACGACGACTTAGCAAAGTATAAGCCAACAAGAAGATAACACGAATTGTGTCTAAAACTGAAGAATACCGAACAATAGTCATAATGCAATATCCATAGAAATTTTGTCTGTATACTAAACAATTATGCAATGAATAAGCATGCTATCAGAATCATGAACAGGTAACAATCAAGTGGCTACTACATTGGCCATTTTCTCCCTTACGAGAGCAATCAGGATGAGAACACCAGCGACCGGGCCAGGGTACGCATGGGTCTCTAGTTCCCGGGGTCCGGAGTCCCAGGACAATCACACTCTGCAGAGGCAAACACTTAAACTAAACCAAAGTTAACCCCGTCGGGTATCCTAAGGCTGAGGCTCAGTAGTGCCAAGACCAATCACAATCAATCGGCTGATGCACCTCAATCAATCAATCATATCATATCACTTATCACTTACAGACCTCACATATCATGCTGAACAAACAATAGGAAGTGCATCGCATATACTGATACTGAATGTACATAAGCAATTACAGGAAGTGCTGACAATCACAATCACTGACTCATAACCGATGCACGTTCTCCAATGGAGCAACGGTATAACACAATACACAATAATAGAATGGTTCCACCCGGGCTTCGCTCTGGGGTTGCTGCATTTCCCACAGAATCGAGAGGTCCAGCGTAGAACACATAAGAGGGCATAAACCGAAATCAATATGCTGTACAACTCAAACCAATCCAGTACTTATACGAATCAAGGATCCATTACAAGCCAATCCTACACTAATTATCCAGTGTCTCTAACCGTGCATGTTGATGTAGTTTTAAGTTATCCGATGCACCATTGTCTAGTGTTGCAGTGTCTCGAGTGTGCATCGAAGTCCCTTAAACCAACACCCATGGGGAGGTGCTAAACAGCTGGATACAAGCATGAATGATTCACAGCCCTTGAGATCATTCATGTCATTCAAACATTCCATTGGGCATGTCCAGGTTCGCTACATTCTAACATGAACGTCATATACGGTCTTTTGCTTAAACCTAGTCCCTTTTCATTTAATTCTCAGGGTCTCACGGTGTAGCCGTAGGTAACCTTACGGCTTAGCCGTGGCATCTTACGGCTTAGCCGTAATATGCACTGCGGCTGAGCTGAGGTTCCCCAAACATCCCTTCGGATTTACGGCTTAACCGTATTTTGCTCTACGGCTCAGCCGTATCCTGGTCCACGGCTTGGCCGTAAGCCAATGTACGGCTTAGATCAGGCTGGGCCGTAGAAGAATGGCGAATTGCCAACATCCAGTTATTTTCAGCTAACAGTCTGTACTGTTCTACGGTTTGGTTTACGGTTGGGTCTCGGCTTAGCCGTAAGCCATTTTACGGCTTAGCCGTAGCACATTTCACGGCTTAGCCGTGAGTGCACGGACTCATTTTCCCTGAACTTGTTACAGTCATACAGAAACTGAATGAAACGACTGAAAACAGCAATATAACAGCAAAACACACTCAATGGGGCTGTCTAACACTGAGAAACACAATGAAGCATAATAACACAACAATCAAAGCACTATCAATCGGTGTTCACACATCTTGGGCTTATACTTGCCTCACGGACGAAATCCACACGCTAATTGGCTCAGTCCACCGGAATCACACACGAAAAAGAGCTCCTTTCTTCCTCCCTTAAGCCACGAGCAACAGAGAAGGAGAGGAGAGAAAGAGAGAGCTGAACAGAGAGAAAAGAGAAACGAGCTGAGAGTGAGAGAGCAAGAGCTGAGAAACGATCGAGAGGAATGGGTGGGTTGGTGAGATATTTATACTTAAGTTGAGTCGAAATTACATTTAAGGCCAAATAGCTTATACAAATATCAGTTTGAGTCAAATGAGGGTCCCACGAAAGCAAACGAACTCATTCGGATCCAAGACAGTTACGAAAAACGACAAGCTCAACGAAATACACGCGCTGACGTCAGAATGACGCAAAACTGACAAGGTCAATCAAAAGCCAAAATTACGAAAAAGGGCTCGATCTACTTAGACCAAGTCAAACTCAACTCAACGATCTCTCTACGAGTCAAAACCAAAGGAAAACCAAATCAAAACACTCTTAGCGATAAAAACACACGAAATTACACACTAAACTGGATCAACTCGGGTCGGAGTGTTACATCCTCCCCCACTTGGACATCATTCCGTCCTCGGAATGAACGCGTACCTGAGCAAACAGATAAGGATACTGACGCGCCATCTGATCTTCTAATTCCCACGTGGCTTCATCAGGTCCATGATGTTCCCAAAGTACCTTAACCCATCGAATAGTCCTCGTACGCAAGAGCTGTTCTCTAGTTCCAACAATACGGAGCGGACGCTCAACGTATGACGCATTAGGTTGCATCTGAATGTCATCGTATCGAATCACGTGCGTCGGGTCTCGAACATACTTGCGAAGCATAGACACATGAAAAACATCGTGTACTCCAGAAAACTCCACGGGTAGAATCAATCTGTACGCTAGATCACCAATCCGGCTCTTGATCTCAAATGGACCCACATATCTTGGCGCTAACTTGCCTTTTTGACCGAATCGTACTGTACCTTTCATCGGTGAGACCTTCAAGAATACCCAATCTCCAACCTGAAATGTCAAGGTTCTTCTTCTCGTATCTGCATAGCTCTTCTGTCTCGATCGGGCAATCTTCAAATTGTCAATCACTTTCTGAACTTTCTCTGTAGTCTCAGCAATGATCGTCGGTCCGTGGAAACTCCTTGTTCCAACTTCTTCCCAGCAAACAGGACTTCTACATTTCCGTCCATACAGAGCTTCATAGGGTGCCATTCCAATACTCTCGTGGAAACTATTGTTATACGCAAACTCGCACAACGAGAGATGCAAATCCCATTCTTTCTCGAAATTCAGCACACTGGCCCGTAACATGTCCTCGAGCGTCTGAATAGTTCGTTCTGACTGTCCATCAGTCTGCGGGTGATACGCCGTACTGAAGCTCAACTTCGTTCCCATGGCTTCCTGAAATGCTCTCCAAAATGAAGAAACAAAGCGGCTATCTCGATCTGACACAATCGACACGGGCGTACCATGTAGTCTCACGATCTCATCAACGAACTTCTTCGCCATCTCGGAAAATGTCATGCCTTTCTTGAATGGAAGAAAATGGGCTGTCTTCGTCAGTCTGTCCACGATCACCCAAATGGCACTGTTCTTCTTGCTCGTCAGGGGTAAACCCGAAACAAAGTCCATCGAAATGTGCTCCCATTTCCACTGGGGAATGTGCAATGGATGTAAGGAACCTGGAGGTCTCTGATGGTCAGCTTTCACCTTTTGGCATATCAAACATCTGGCAACAAACCCAGCAATTTCTCTCTTCATGTTGTTCCACCAGAATCTGTCCTTGAGAGCTCGGTACGTCTTCGTACTTCCAGGATGCATAGAATAACGTGCATGGTGTGCTTCTGTCATCAAACTCTCTTTCAAAGCATCTACTGCTGGCACACATAATCTGCTCCTGAAATACAAAACATCACCTTCCAAACGAAAGTCTGGTCGATCTGCAATGCTATCTCGGATTCGCTTCAACATCGCATCTTCAAACTGCTGGTCTTTAATACGCTGAATAATATCAGGCTGAAAGCTCACTGTACTGGCAAGTGTCAAACGGTTCTCCACCGATTGCAGTTCCACTGGCTGTGCGTGCCTCACAAAATAAAGGCTGTCCAAAGCCTGAAGAATCTCCGACTTCCTACTCAAGGCATCTGCAACAACGTTGCCTTTCCCTGGATGATACTTGATGGGGAAATCAAAATCCTTGATCAACTCAAGCCACCTTCGCTGTCGCATATTCAACTCAGACTGCGTGAAGAGATACTGTAGACTATGATGATCTGAATGCACTTCAAATGTCACGCCATACAAATAGTGTCTCCACATCTTCAACGCAAAAACGATGGCTGCCAACTCTAAATCGTGCGTGGCGTAGTTCTTCTCGTGCTCCCGAAGTTGTCTCGAGCCATAGGCAATCACTTTGCCATGTTGCATCAAAACACATCCCAAACCGACTCGAGAAGCATCTGAATAGATCATAAATCCTTCATGCCCATCTGGTAACGTCAAAACTGGAGCCGAAGTAAGCTTCTCCTTCAACATCCGGAAATGGTGCTCACATTCGTCCGTCCACAGAAAAGGGATATTCTTCCTGGTCAATCGGGTCAACGGGGCTGAAATCTTGGCAAAATCTTGAATAAAGCGACGATAATATCCAGCTAATCCAAGAAAACTCCGTATCTCCGTCACAGTCTTTGGGCTGGGCCAATTCATCACTGCCTCAACTTTCGTCTGATCCACTGCCAACCCATCTCGTGAAATGGTATGACCAAGAAAAGCTACCTGCTCGAGCCAAAAATCACACTTCGACAGCTTGGCATATAAGCGATGCTCTTTCAACAACTGCAAGGCTCGACGTAGATGTTCCTCATGCTCCTCTGGGGTCTTCGAATACACCAAAATGTCATCAATAAAGACCACCACAAATCGATCCAGAAAAGGAGCGAAGATCCTGTTCATCAAGGCCATAAAGGCAGCAGGTGCATTGGTTAATCCAAATGGCATCACGAGAAACTCAAAATGTCCGTACCGTGTCCTGAAAGCAGTCTTCGCAATATCGTCTTCCTTCACCCGGAGTTGATGATACCCCGATCGTAGATCAATCTTGGAAAAATAGGCAGCACCTTGAAGTTGGTCAAACAACTCATCAATACGCGGCAATGGGTATTTGTTCTTGATCGTGACTTTGTTCAACCGCCGGTAATCGATACACATCCGTAAGGTACCGTCCTTCTTCTTCACAAACAGCACTGGAGCTCCCCACGGTGACACACTCGGCCGTACGAAACCCTTCTCCAAAAGATCTTGCAATTGCGTCTTCAATTCGAGTAACTCAGCAGGGGCCATACGGTAAGGAGCTAAACTAATGGGTGCTGTACCGGGCACTAGATCGATCGCAAACTCTACATCTCGGACAGGGGGTAACTCGGGTACTTCCTCCGGAAATACATCCGGGAACTCACGTACTACCGAAATATCGCTCAACTGCTTCACCTCCTTCTTCTCCGAGACAAAAGCAAGAAATCCTGCACAACCTCTGCGTATCAAACGATCCGCCTTGCATGCGGAGATGACACGCCTCGGGCATCTCTCCTGATTGCCCTCGAAACGAAACCCCTCCTCAAAATCGAAGTAAATCGACCTGTTGTAACAGTTAACACAGGCACGATACCGCGCTAGCCAGTCCATTCCAAGGATCACATCGAAATCCAACATGGACAACAAAATCAAATCAACTGGCAGCTGGCGACCTGCAATCACCACGTCGCACTGAGGGTAGTATACACTACACTCCACTCGCTTGCCCACAGGAGTGGACACCACTAACAAATAGGGTAGCGGCTGAGGGGGTTGCGGTAACTGTTCCGCAAAACGAGGTGCAACATATGAACGCGTAGATCCCGAATCAAATAGGGTATGTGCTTCAGCTCGGGCAATGAGAACTTTACCTTCCACCACTTTCGCATCTTCTGCATGATCATGAGAGGCTGCGTACACACGAGCAGTCTGACGCTGGGGCTTCTGGCTCTGGCGAGACGGATGGGGGCTGTTCGAAGCTGCTGAACTGAGAGATTTGGATGACCCCATAGATCTGGACGACTGGAAAGTCCTGGTCTTCGGGCACTGAGCTATCTTATGCTCCATCGATCCGCAACTCAAACAAGCTCCAGACTTCTTCCAACACTTCTCCGTCGGATGTCCAAATCCACAAAACTCGCATCTGCTCCCGGAGAAACTCGAAGTGCCTTGCTTCCCTTTCCATTTCTTCTGACTCTGTCCCCTGGAACTCACAGGTGCACTCCTCTTAAAATCCATGGCTCTCTCTGCTAGGTGGTTGGCTTCCGCAGCGTGTGCTCTGTCGACCGCATCATCGAAAGTAGCTGGTCTCTGAAAGGCAGTCACAAAATTCGCATATCTAGGATGCAGACCAGAAATAAAACGATTCACCTTCTTCTCCTCGGTATTGATCATGTCCTCAGCAAAATGGGACAACTGGGTAAAGCGGTGAATGTACTCTGCAACGGTCAGCTGCTGCTGCTGTAAGGCCAGAAACTCAACCTCCTTCACACGCCGAACATGAGCAGGAATGAACTTCCTTCTGAACTGTTTCTGGAACGTCTCCCACACTGTTTCACTGGGCAAGGTCAGATAGGCTGCACTAACACTCTTCCACCACGTCTTAGCCATCTCTCGAAACATCGAGGCCGTAAGCATAACCTTCTGCCGGTCGTCACAGACGATGGTAGAGAAGAGATCTCCAGTATGCTCTAGCCACTGATCAGCCTTCAACGCATCTTCATTACCATAGAATTCTGTGGCTCCACGTTTCCTGAATTTGTCGTATAACGCATTCGGATCGCTCTCTCTAGGCTGGATAACCACTTGCTGCTCTGCAGGCCGAACTGGCGTTTGGCTCTGTCGGTCTACGATCGAAACAACCTGCGCTTGCAAGGAATGGATCGCCTGTAGCATAGTCAAGAAGCGCTCGTCAAAATTCACAAGTGGCTGTGGAGCGGCTGACCCACTCTCGTTATCTCCCTGATCATTGTTGTTGTGTGTTCCAGATCCCGATGCCATAACCTGCAAAACACAAAAGTCAATCTGCTAACACACTAGGGAACGCACACAGACTCACAAGACAAGGGGACCAAACACAACAGTCCAAAACTGGACTACGAAATCTCACCACGTCCTATATGCCTACATGCTTACACGCTAAGATAGAGACAATGCCCTGAGAGACAAAGCTCTGAGAGACAATGCTCTGATACCATACAATACGTATGTCACAACCCGAGCCCAGGGACCGGGGGTCAGAGAAAGTCTAACCAATGACACACGTACTCCCGTGCATGCACACCTGGACCCCGTCCAAGCATACACACACAAGGGATCATTCACACGTGCAAACAACTGTACGCGGAAGCTGTACGTATCAAGGCATACCACAATATACCAAAAGACATAGGAGATTACAAAACAATATACACTGATGATAAGACCAAATACATGAACGTATGACAATAGAGCGGGCTTACAACAATCCCAAAATCAAAATACAGGTATCACTCAATGCCCACTTTACAATTACAGAAAAATCCCCTCAATAGACTCCAACACAAGGAATGGGGAAAACCAAAATGATGCAAACCGTACTCTGGAGGATGGATCAAGTCCACTCCTCTAGGCCGGAGGGGGCCTCGCGAGCCTCTCCTGCAGTCGGGTCGACCGACGCAGGATCGGAAGAGGGATCTGAGCCTGCAACACACAAGACAAACACATAAGTACGACGACTTAGCAAAGTATAAGCCAACAAGAAGATAACACGAATTGTGTCTAAAACTGAAGAATACCGAACAATAGTCATAATGCAATATCCATAGAAATTTTGTCTGTATACTAAACAATTATGCAATGAATAAGCATGCTATCAGAATCATGAACAGGTAACAATCAAGTGGCTACTACATTGGCCATTTTCTCCCTTACGAGAGCAATCAGGATGAGAACACCAGCGACCGGGCCAGGGTACGCATGGGTCTCTAGTTCCCGGGGTCCGGAGTCCCAGGACAATCACACTCTGCAGAGGCAAACACTTAAACTAAACCAAAGTTAACCCCGTCGGGTATCCTAAGGCTGAGGCTCAGTAGTGCCAAGACCAATCACAATCAATCGGCTGATGCACCTCAATCAATCAATCATATCATATCACTTATCACTTACAGACCTCACATATCATGCTGAACAAACAATAGGAAGTGCATCGCATATACTGATACTGAATGTACATAAGCAATTACAGGAAGTGCTGACAATCACAATCACTGACTCATAACCGATGCACGTTCTCCAATGGAGCAACGGTATAACACAATACACAATAATAGAATGGTTCCACCCGGGCTTCGCTCTGGGGTTGCTGCATTTCCCACAGAATCGAGAGGTCCAGCGTAGAACACATAAGAGGGCATAAACCGAAATCAATATGCTGTACAACTCAAACCAATCCAGTACTTATACGAATCAAGGATCCATTACAAGCCAATCCTACACTAATTATCCAGTGTCTCTAACCGTGCATGTTGATGTAGTTTTAAGTTATCCGATGCACCATTGTCTAGTGTTGCAGTGTCTCGAGTGTGCATCGAAGTCCCTTAAACCAACACCCATGGGGAGGTGCTAAACAGCTGGATACAAGCATGAATGATTCACAGCCCTTGAGATCATTCATGTCATTCAAACATTCCATTGGGCATGTCCAGGTTCGCTACATTCTAACATGAACGTCATATACGGTCTTTTGCTTAAACCTAGTCCCTTTTCATTTAATTCTCAGGGTCTCACGGTGTAGCCGTAGGTAACCTTACGGCTTAGCCGTGGCATCTTACGGCTTAGCCGTAATATGCACTGCGGCTGAGCTGAGGTTCCCCAAACATCCCTTCGGATTTACGGCTTAACCGTATTTTGCTCTACGGCTCAGCCGTATCCTGGTCCACGGCTTGGCCGTAAGCCAATGTACGGCTTAGATCAGGCTGGGCCGTAGAAGAATGGCGAATTGCCAACATCCAGTTATTTTCAGCTAACAGTCTGTACTGTTCTACGGTTTGGTTTACGGTTGGGTCTCGGCTTAGCCGTAAGCCATTTTACGGCTTAGCCGTAGCACATTTCACGGCTTAGCCGTGAGTGCACGGACTCATTTTCCCTGAACTTGTTACAGTCATACAGAAACTGAATGAAACGACTGAAAACAGCAATATAACAGCAAAACACACTCAATGGGGCTGTCTAACACTGAGAAACACAATGAAGCATAATAACACAACAATCAAAGCACTATCAATCGGTGTTCACACATCTTGGGCTTATACTTGCCTCACGGACGAAATCCACACGCTAATTGGCTCAGTCCACCGGAATCACACACGAAAAAGAGCTCCTTTCTTCCTCCCTTAAGCCACGAGCAACAGAGAAGGAGAGGAGAGAAAGAGAGAGCTGAACAGAGAGAAAAGAGAAACGAGCTGAGAGTGAGAGAGCAAGAGCTGAGAAACGATCGAGAGGAATGGGTGGGTTGGTGAGATATTTATACTTAAGTTGAGTCGAAATTACATTTAAGGCCAAATAGCTTATACAAATATCAGTTTGAGTCAAATGAGGGTCCCACGAAAGCAAACGAACTCATTCGGATCCAAGACAGTTACGAAAAACGACAAGCTCAACGAAATACACGCGCTGACGTCAGAATGACGCAAAACTGACAAGGTCAATCAAAAGCCAAAATTACGAAAAAGGGCTCGATCTACTTAGACCAAGTCAAACTCAACTCAACGATCTCTCTACGAGTCAAAACCAAAGGAAAACCAAATCAAAACACTCTTAGCGATAAAAACACACGAAATTACACACTAAACTGGATCAACTCGGGTCGGAGTGTTACAACCAACTCTCTCTTTCTCACACAACTCAGAATAAAATAGAAGCCATAATTTATAATAACCATGAGCAGTAACAACCGTCGGATCTGCCCTTATAACAAAGGGTCCAGATTAAACCGACATATTACATAATTACCCCAGATCAGGCTTCACCAACCCATCAATCTCTCACTTGAAGACTGATCACATTGAATGGCAATGGCAACAACAGAACACAGGTTTAAATCTCAACACCTTGTCTTCAAACAAGAAGTCCAACTGAAGCAGCTCAACACCTTGTCTTCAAACAAGAAGTCCAATTGAAGCTGAACACAGCTTCAGTTTCTCTATGTTCACCACCTTTGTAAGCATATCTGCTGGATTCTGACTTGTGAGAATCTTATCCAATTTCAACACCTTTTCTTCTAAAAGCCACCGTATGAAGTGATATCTTATCCGAATGTGTTTGGTTCTTGGATGAAAGGCCGAATTCTTCACAAGGTGAATGGCATTCTGACTATCACTGTACAGCTTACTGTCCTCCTGCTTCTTACCAAACTCTTCCATTAACTCTTGTAACTAAATCATTTCCTTGCTAGCTTCTGTAGCAGCAACATACTCTGCTTCTGTAGTCGAAAGTGCAACAACATCCTGTGATTGTGATTTCCAACTGATTGCTGCACTATCCAAGGTGAAGACATATCCAGTAGTACTTCTACTTCTATCAAGATCTCCTGCCAAGTCTGAATCAACATAACCCTCCAGTTTGATTTTTGGTCCTCCAAAAGACAATGCTACATTAATAGTACCTCTTAGATATCTGAGAATCCACTTAACTGTTTCCTAATGTGTTTTCCCATGGTTACCCATGAATCTGCTTACAACTCCTACTGCATGAGCAATATCAGGTCTTGTGCTAACCATAGCATACATCAAACTGCCAACAGCTGAAGCATAGGGGATTTTAGACATGTCATCTTTCTCATGTTCTGTCTTAGGAGACAACTCTTTTGAGAGTTTGAAATGGCTTAATGTGGAGTGCTAACTGGCTTAGCACCTTGCATGTTGAATCTGTGTAGGACCTTTTCAACATATTCTGCCTGAGACAACTTCAGTGTACGATTTGTTCTGTCTTTAGTGATTTTCATGCCGAGAATTTGATTCGCAGCACCAAAATCCTTCATTTCAAACTCCTTCGACAACTGTTTCTTCAGATTACTTATTTCTTGCATGTTTGATCCTGTAACAAGTATGTCATCTACATACAAAAGAAAAATGATATAACAGTTATCGAAGTTTTTGTAATAACAACAATGGTCTGCATGACATCGTTTATAACCTGTGTTGCACATAAACCTGTCAAATTTGATATACCATTGTCTTGGGGCCTGCTTCAAGCCATATAAACTCCTTTTGAGTTTACACACCATGTCCTCCTTTCCTAAGACAGCATATCATTGTGGCTGATACATATAGATATCCTCTTCCAAGTCACCATAGAGAAATGCAGTTTTAACATCTAATTGTTCGAGATGTAAATCTTCTACTACCACAATACTCAAAACACTTCTAATTGTGTTTAACTTAACCACAGGAGAAAAAGTTCATAATAATCAATACCTTTCTTTTGTTGGAAGCCCTTTGCAACTAATCTGGCCTTGTATCTCTTACTGCCGTCATGTTCATCCTTCAACCTGTACACCCACTTGTTATGCAATGCTTTCTTTCCCTCATGCAATTGAACTAAGTCTCATGTCTAACTTGATAATAATGATTGCATTTCATCTTTCATGGCTTGCTCCCACTTAGCCCGAGTATCAACCTGCATTGCCTCTTCATAATATTCTGGCTCACCACCATCAGTTAACAACAAGTAATACATTGAAGGTGAATAACGCTGTGTAGGCTTAGGGATTCTAGATGACCTTCTTACCGGTGTAGGTGTATGAGGATCCACCTATGGGTTTACATTTTCATGTGCTTCGGGTGCATTATTTTCAGGAATGTCCTCTACATCTAGGTACTCTGTGTTGTCCTTTTGCACATTATCCTTATCCTTATGCAAGACTTTCTCATTGAATACAACATTTCTACTTCTGATGATTGTTCTATTTTTTTTATCCCAGAAGCGATAACCAAATTCATCAGAACCATATCCAATGAAAGTGCATTTCCTGGACTTAGGATCTAACTTATCCTTTTTCTCAGCATCAACATGAATATAAGAGATACAACCAAATACTTTTAAGTGTGAAAGATTTACCTCTTTTCCACTCCAAGCTTCCTCTGGTAATCCACCATCCAAAGGTACTGAAGGCCCGCGATTGATCAAGTATGCAGCAGTGCTCACTGTTTCTGCCCAAAACTGCTTTGGTAATCCAGCATGCAGCCTCATGCTTCTAGCACGCTCTACAGTGATCCTGTTCATACGCTCTACTGCACCGTTTTGTTGTGGTGTATTAGGAATGGTCTTTTCTCGCTTTATTCCATTTGTGGAGCAATACTCCTCAAATTCTTCGTTGCAGTACTCTCCCCCATTATCAGACCTTCGGCATTTCAATTTCAGACCTGTTTCATTTTCAACCAAAACTTTTCACCTTTTGAAAATACCAAACACATCAGACTTGTGTTTCATAGGATAAACCCATAATTTTCTGGTAGCATCATCGATGAATGTAACAAAGTAAGAAGATCCACCAAGAGAAGGTACCTGTGTTGGTCCCCACACATCCGCGTGAACTTGTTCCAACATTTCTGATTTTGGTTGCCTTCCTACTTTAGAGAAAGTGACTTTCTTCTGTTTTTCAAAAACACAGTCTTCACAGAACTCTAAGTCCAAAGACTTAAGATCTTGTAGTTTACCTTTCGAGTGAAGGATTTTCATCCCTTTCTCACTCATGTGTCTGAGTCTACAGTGCCATGTGTTTGTATCTGTGCTTTTATCTGCAACTGCAATGGAATTAGTATTGCTATTAGATAGGTAAAGAGTACCTTCTTTCTTACCGCGAACAACAATGATACTCCCTTTTGTCACCTTTCATGAGTCACCACTGAAGGTTGTGACATAACCAGAGCTTGCAAGTTGACCAACAGATATGAGGTTTCTTTTAAGGCTCGGTATATGCATGACATCATTCAATTGCCATGTACCTCCGTTTGGCAATTAGATCTGAACATCTCCTTTGCCAATTATATCACAAGGTTCATCATCACCGAGATAAACTTTTCCAAAGTCACCTTTTACATAATTTTGGAGATATTTATTGTGTGCAGTGACATGAAAGGACGCACCAGAATTTATGACCCAAGATTCAGATTTATAATCAAAGGAAAGAATTAAAGCATCATGAACAGTATCACATGCAACATTTGCGGAAGCATCACTGTCATTGTCATTGTTACCGTTCCTTTGCTTGTTTTTCTTTGGTGGGGCTTTGCAATCCTTTTTTACATGTCCCTTTTTGCCACAATTCCAGCATGTGATCTTGCCTTTCGACGATCTTGACTTGCTTCTCAGTTTAGATCTTCCACGACTTTGACCTCTCTCAGTTCTCCTTCTTCTGTTTTCCACATTTAATGCACTTCCTGATGATTCACCTGAGGATTTCCTGCAAAGTTCTTCATCGATGATAGCACTCACAATATCATCAAACTTCAGTTGATTTGATCCCAATGAATTACTCAGTGAAGTAACCATACCACTCCAACTGTCTGGTGAAGAAGATAACAATAATAGTGCCCAAATCTCATCATCAAAATGTACTTTTACTGATGACAACTGGCTCATGACTGTGTTGAACTCATTTATGTGTTCAGTGACAATCCCACCTTCAGCCATCTTCATGTTAAACAATCTTTTCATCAAATGTATTTTGTTTGAAGCAAATGGTTTTTCGTACATTCGTGAAAGGGCAGCCATAACATCTTCAGTGGTTTGCTCTTTGGAAATATTGAATGCAACAGATTTTGTTAAAGAGAGTCTGATCGTACCTAAAGCTTTTCTGTCAAGCACCTCCCACTCTGGATCTGACATAGTTGCAGACTTATTTGCTTTTCCTCCAAGTGGCAAGTAGAAATTTTTCTGGTAAAGAAGATCCTCTATTTGCATCTTCCAGAATGTGAAATTCTGGCCATTGAACTTCTTAATTGTTTGCTTTGTATCATCCATCATTGCTCCCACTCAAACCAAGCTTTATTTACTTGATATTTTTTCTGTCAATCAAACAGTCAATCTGTTCCGTCTATCTCGTAGATCTCGTCACAACAAGTGCATAGAAAAAAACAGAGCTAAATTTGGAGTCTGGATGACCTCAAAACTTGCAAGACAATTCTGGCTGTCGAATCTGGTCAAACCTACTGTTGACCGGTGCTGACGTCATTGCTGCAGTTTGCTGGGCTTCTGGAGCGGACCCGGGTCGGGTTCACCTGACCCGGAACAGGACTGACTTGCTTGCTGTCGCTGGGCTTTCTGCTGAACTGGGTTCGGGTCCGACCTGACCCGGAACCAACCTGAAGTGCGGTCTGGGCTGGATCGTCTGATAGCGGGTCGGGTCGAACCTGACATGACCCGGCCTGGAAACGGATGGCTGGGTTGAACTCCAGCACGGGTTTGGGCTGACCCAATCCGAAACTCGGAACCTGTACCTGTGTGCTGGGCTTATACTCCACAACGGGTTAGGTCAAACTGACCCAACCCGAGACCCAAACTGCCTAAGAGTATCGTCTTCAACAAGGACTCTGTTCTGCAACAGAACAGAAGGGCGGTGAGGCTCCTTTCACCCGCGGGGTATGGCGGACGGTTCGGGGAACCGGCGACAGCGGTGGCTCCTGGCGGTGGCGACGGCTAAGATCGGCGATCAGCGGCAGGCTCGAGGCGACCGGCGGCTATAGCACCGACGATCCCGGCGGCAGCGAAAACTGGGCGATGCACGCAGCGGTTACCTTCCTCTTGATCGGCAGTGTCTCCTTCGGCAGCGGGAAGAGAAATCCGGCAGCCTTCTTCCTCCTTCCCCTTCAATTCGGGCAAGATCAAGGAAACCCAAACGCACCAACCAACTGTTTCACAAGGAAATCCGATGAGACAAGGATCCGATCCGTGGATCCTTTGATCACAACCAAAGCAATCGACTCGAAGATCTGAACCGGCTCTGATTCCGGTTGTTGGAAAAAAAGAAAGACAAGAAGAACACACAATCCACACAATAGACACCAGATTTACGTGGTTTACCCGATGTAGGCTACGTCCACAGAGATCGATGTGGGCTACGTCCACGGAGATTCAAACCTGTTCCACTATTGTTTAGAAATCACCTACAAGAAGAATAATCCTCTTCTTGTGATTACAAAAGTACACCACTTTCCTAGGGTTCTTCTCTGCAGAAAACCAACTCTCTCTTTCTCACACCACTTAGAATAAAATAGAAGCCTTAATTTATAATAACCCTAAACAGTAAAACAAAGGGTCCAAATTAAACCGATATATTACATAATTACCCCAGATCAGGCTTCACCAACCCATTAGGGATCGGGAATAGGACTACTTTTTGAAACCCAGGACACTAATCTGGATCTCATCTATAACATTATATTTCATATTACGTGTTAATCTTTTTAGCATTACTCTGCGATTATAGTATATTTTAAATTTAATGAATTTTTCACTTCTTACACTCTGCCTCACAATTTTATGTGGAAAAGAATAATAATAGAAACTTAGAACTTGTAATGCAAGTACTAAAACCAGTATCATATCCTTCAGATATGGGAATGCTAGGCATATACTAGTATCTGGGTATTACATGATAGAACTTGGAAGATAACTTGTAATGCAAGTACTAAAACCAGTATCATATCCTTCAGATATGGGAATGCTAGGCATATACAAGTATCTGGGTATTACAAGATAGAAATTGGAAGATGTGTGATTTTTCACTCGCAGTAGTTTTCTCTTGCCTTATTGACAATTTTCACCTGCAGTAGTTTTCTCTTGCCTGATTGACATTTGTCCTAACAAAATTTTAATTCATTAGAAATAAAGAGTATCAGAAATGGTTGTTGCAAGTAGTGGAATTTGATTGGAGTTCCTTCATCGCAACCTTTGTGAAAAGAAGACCAGAGATTGTATGATGATAACAGAAAATCTGCAATCTTCTTTATTACTAGCTTCCAGTCACCACAATTCACAACAATGCACACTATTACACACAAAACCTTTCATGAATCCAACACTTTGAATGCTCAGGAGAATGAATGAAATGAACAAACTATTATACATTAGCTTGTAATGGTTGAGGTCAACATGCGTTACTCCAAAATCTTTCTACGGCGATGAAAAGAATTGCTACTGTCTCAAGCATTAGCACTAACCTCCACATTGCCATAATCTTTCTCCCACATGTCCGACATCTGTAACAAATGAGAACATGAAACAACCATGAGAAACCTCTGAATGTTAGTTAGATGCTATGATACCCAGATAAGAATGTGCAAAGCAGTGATATGATCCATAGGTAGCAGATAAGAAAGATTCTTGATAGCAAGATATCGTTTAGTATATCGATATGCTCGAGTGGAGCATTCCATTGAAATTGGATTATCTTTTCCTGTTATCTTGGATATAGTCATATCTGAGATTTTCAAAGATAAAGAATCTCCATGCAAAGGCTTTCTGCATCCATGATTCTATCAAGAACTTGCAGATAAGCAAGCATATTGCCTTGAAAATATGAGGGGAAAAGCCTTTTGATGTCTGCTGACCATTTCAATGGCTACGGAGCCAGCATATCTATATAACAGATAGACACTAAGATGTGCTTGAATGTGCATTAATTGAAATGTTTTTCTTTTCACTCGTGTAAAACAGATTGCTAATAGGATAAGGCTAAGATGATGATGATGATGATATAGAAATGGATAGCTATTTGTTGCACTATGCAATATAAATGGAAAGGAAACCAGGAATGACATTAGGTGGGATATCTTATTTTTTTGCTAGCCAAAATGATCGCTGATATTTGTGTAGGAAGTCAGAAAAATAATGTCCCAACGAATTATGTGATTTCTTATTCCCAAACCTTACTAGACATGCTTATCACCGTGTCAATAATCACTAATAGAAATGAAGTTGCATAGTGTATCATACTGTGACTCATGAAGTTGTATATGAATTTAGAAGTATCTATTATTTCCGCTCAGAAGAAATATGACTTTCTTGCTTACCTGTGTAGGAGGGATATGATTCTGCACTTTAAAATTCTCAAGAATGTGATATTATACATGTGTTCTTTCCATTCATTTACCCAGCTCCAACTAAGATTGAATAAAGGAAGCCCTTAGCCAATACTAGAAGTTCAAAACAACACATCATATGCGGTCTCCTCCAGTAATTCTTCGAGAATATCATATTCTATCTCCACGCCAATACTTTCCACATCAAATCGAAGGTCCATCCATCTTCTGTCTTTCTCCATGTCTTTTCCAACTATCTGTTCTAGTTTGCATGGAACCATTCGAAGAAGATGCCAATCAATGCCCTTCCATACTTCTTGAACAAGATATTTCCCAAGTGGCACGTCCTGAATATTAGGCTTGACAAATGATACCCATGGTGAGCATCCATAAAATCTCTCATGGACTTCCATGAGAACTTCATTTATACAATCAAAGAGAAGCTTCTGATTATCAGATGATTGGGTGGACAAGGCTTCTACTTCCTCAAACATGGATAAATTGATCAGTTGATCTGAAGAATGAAACCTTCCCATGAATTCTTTGCTGGTTAGACCAGAGGCTTCCAGTACAGCTTTTACATAACCAAGTTCATATTCTTTTTCTCCTCTACATGTTCTTGGATATATTTCAGGATCTGAAGTGGTTATTCTTATAACAGAATCGTTGTGTTCTTCGAACTGAATTTGCCTTGGTTGCATTGGCAACTCATCTGCATTTGTTGGTATGCAAGTAAGAAACTAAGAGCATACTTAAAAGCAATCAAAATCACAATTTGTATGAATATTTTTCGGAATGGTTCATCACTTGCTTTCCCCAGAAATAAGAAATCACATGGATGATCTGTTGATTCTCTAACATTTATAGCACATGAAAAATATTGACAATAATTACTGATAATAGCTAGAGATGGAGGTGGTGAAAACAGTACCACACTTACTATGTGCCAAAAAACATCCAATATAAATAAATAAATATATGTATATTATTTAGGGTACCGTCCAAATTCGCTCGGAAGATTAATGAGTATAAATTGCTGTCACTGCTTGTTGGTGCATATGAAGTCATACCATGATGGGCTGCAGGCCTTATATGATCAACATCTTCCACACAGAATGGCTCAAGGACAGATACTGGACTTGGCCGCTCTGCTTTTTCACAAGTACTGTCTGGATCTTCAGTTTTATTAGTATGCAAAGGGCTTCCAGAGAAGGAATCTGATGGGTATTCCTGCTGCAAATTCTCTTTAGATGACTCCTGCAAATTATCAAAGAGGATCCAGACATGCAAGGATTAGTTTGTCTCTTTCTGTTAGTAAGTTAAAATATGGAGATCATTGGGAATATTGCCAATACAACATGAATGTAGACAATTATTCTACAACTTCAGGTATAAATAGAAATTAAGATTAGCAGTTGCAATGGTAAAAAAAATTAACTTATGAATATTAGTATAGAGGAAGCGGACCATTTTTAAGGTTTGTTTTCTTTCTGAAAATTTTGCATTGTTTTGGTGTTTGCATGTCAGGCTCTTGGAGTCCTTTATATGATGTCCCATATCCATGACCGACACCAAAGCATGTGAAATTGTCCAAGTTAAATGGAAGATAGCTTGTCATTTGAACCAATTTTAGAAATCTTTTAAGAAATAGTTACCAGTTTCAAGCATGTGGAGTACCCCTCTTGCTCATATTTTTCAGCTTCACTGGTGCTTTGGTGGTTGTCGGCAATGGGTCTGTCACTATCCAATTCAGAGGGAATGGTCACTAGGTTATGCTCGTCATTCCATTCGACATCTGTTAGCTCTTCAAACCTCATATCACCTGCAGAATTTTTCATATTTTACTAATTTAAAATGCATAATCGAGACGAATTTGGATGCAATACAAAAAAAAAAAAAAAAGTTGTTTGTGTGAAGCATCAGATTGGAATTTTTACAATTCCTACCTTGCTTTTGGGAAAACTAGTATTGTGATTGCTTTTGTTAAATCTAAAACTACAATTATTCTGCCATTGCACACTTTCTAAGACACTTGGGCGCATTGTATGCTAAGAGCCTACTATATTCACATATAACTAAGTTTGAAAACAGTGAGAATATTTTGACAAAACAATTGGCTTACTTGTTTCACCGTGAATTCAAAGTGGTGCAGAAATCAGAAATTACATATGGACAATGTTTCTGTCTCAGTCCTCAAAAAACTCATCATTGCAACTCCGCCAACATTGTTTGACAATGGAAAAATTTGGAAAAGTAGCATGCTACCAAATGATATTCTGATTTCTGCACTACCCCCAACACAGAGTACAGTAGATGACTGCAACTCCAAAATTTATTTGAACAAAATAAAATTTGGAGGTCCTCCGTGCTCACTCTAAGAAAATGGTTCATTATTATTATTATTTTCAACTAAACTAGAAGCAATACCTTTCTGAGTTGAGTCTTCTTCAATACAAATGCTCTCCTGTATTTCGATATCAAATGGAAGCCCCTCTGAGAGTCCTGATCTTGAACTGGACAATTTCTCTTCGCCATCTGCTTGCTTGTGATCACTCAATGTTGACCTCTCCACATTTGATTTCGAGTGACTTAAATGGTCAGCAGCAGCTTCTTCTCCACACATTTCTGCATTTTCACTCTCACAATGGAAATTTTCATCTGGAGAACATTCTATCATTTCACTTGGAAAGCTGGGTTCCTCATTTTTTCGTGGACTAGTTCTTGGTGACATGTATTCTGGCAGAGAAAGGATTCTCCCCAAGGTTCTTGGAATATGTTTCATCGGAGTCTCTCCACCTTCATCCCCACTGTTCAACATTTCAGCAAGATGTTTCTTAGCTTGTTCATAGATATTAGCTTCTCTTTGATGGGAATTCATGCTTAAGTCACTACCGAAAATAGGCAATGCAACTTCAAGTTTGGCGCTTGACTCACATGCCTTTTGCTTGCTTGTCTTATCTTTCTTCTTGGAACTGGAAGGTTTGGAGGTTCTTTCATTGCTAAATGAAGTTTTAGTCTTGTGCTCTTTAACAACTTCTCCTTGGTCTTGGTGCCCATATGGAATTCTATGCAGAATTCCATCCATAGATATCCGATGTTGCTCATTTCTGCTCTCTCCAACGACACGTTTCCACTTTCTTTTAATTTCTCTTAGAGAGAAGTAGGAGGGAACTGTTTCACTCTCCATTGGATTTTGCAATGTGAGTTGGGATTTTGGTGAAGAGCTTGGACTAGTCACATATGTTGAATTAGGAATGCTTGCATAACCAGGCTTCAAGGCGACAACTCCATTTGAAGCCGGAGAACCATCATTTTCCTTCATACACTTAGCCTTATCCTTTCGTCTAAAAAGGCTTTGTATGCTTTGCTTTCTAGACTGCTTCATACTGACAATCTCCCCACACTGCACTGGGTCATTCCTTTCTTCATCCAACTGCTTCACTCCTGCCTGAGAATCTTGTAGTCCTTGAATGTGTTTCACTAGAACCGAGTTTGGATCTTGGATGAGTTTTAGAAATAAATCCTTGTTCAAATTCATTATCTCTAAGGCATCCATAAATTCCTTGGACTGTATAAGTGACTCTTCTCCGAAGAGCTGTTTTGCATCAATGCACTTTTGCATTAGAAATGCTTCCATGGCTACTGCTTTTTCTTCAAGAGCTGCTCCCTTAGTTAGCAGCTGCATTTCAGGCTCACTGCTTTCAACAGATACTGGGATTTTCTGGGTTTGAAAAGAATCAGTACCATCCATGTGGTTCGGATGCATTTCTGAATGCTGATGGTTCTGATGCAAGAGTTCTTCCAACTCTGGAAATCTTTTGTTTGATGAGTGGGATTCCAAGGTTCCACAACCTGTCCCATTAGACTCTTTATCACTGGCTACCTTACAAGTCTTGCTGATTTGCATATGGTCTCTGCCTGGAGGGTCTCCTGCAGCAAGATGACTCCGGTTCTTTGATTGTGCCCCTTTGGACATCTCTTCATCCAGGAGAGCTTTTATGCTTATTCTAACGGATTCTATTTGGATCTCACCATCATCCTGAAACATTTGAAGTTGGAATTACTATTTTACTGGAAGCAATTGAAGTTAAAGTTACATGAAGGCCACCACATGCATGAGTTTTGGGTACTTACAGATAGATTTCCTCTGCTGCTATCTGTCTTCTTACATTTTTCATGACCATTGGTCAGTAAACCAACACTCCGGTTTGAATTTCTGGTGCCTGCATGAGAGGACAATCAGCACTAGCATTTTGAAATGTGATAGTTCAGAAGGATCAGTGGAGAACTCAACAACTGTAAAATCAATAGACATTTATCAGTTGAATTGAAACAATCAGCTATACAATGGCGCAATCTATCAAGAAAATCTTCTTGCAGAGGCATTAGATGCACCCAAAATCGTAGTAGAACACTTTTAGAGGAATTGATAGCCACCTGTTCAGTTGTGCTTCTAGTACGACATGGTGAGACTAACATTTTTCGGGGGTTGGTATACATTTATTTCAACTTCCCTCCCATCTTAATTTTGGCAATTGGCACTCATAATGAGCTATAACCTATCTTTGCTTCTGATTTCCATAATCAACCAGTAACATAGAAGAAAAGGTTACCATCTACTCTGCCAAATGATTCAAATGTAACGAATTTAGAAACATCACACACCAAAACTCTAATTTTCTTTTGAATATTATGGGTATTTATCAGACAGTAGCATAAAAGATGGCGATCTTTCAAGGCACTCGATGGCATGATTAGACCAAAGGAATGTTGCCTTCCTTACCTATATTATGTCTAGAGGTTGTACCCATTTTATACGACATTTTCAGTATCTAGTGTTTATGATGGATATTCATGCTAAATTCTGTTGCACATTGTTGTACAGTTGTGGGATGATTTGGGACAAATCCAAAAGCATTGTAATATAATGGAAATGAATGTGAAATTGTGAACTCTGTTGTTGGAAGTTGTAAAGGTAAATTCCATTAGTCTGGAATGGTATTTTCCCTGACAGATAAAACTAACATAGACAAGCTTGTGTTTGTTGAGCAGGCCCAAACTGATGACTTAAATTAAAACCAGAAGCAATTGCATTTTATGATGTAATATGGTTAGATTTGAAACACAAACCTCCAGAAGAAACTATTTTAGGTAACTGTGAGACCCCATTTTGCTTGGGCAATTCCTTGAGGCAAAATCAGGTCAAGTGATCTTATGAATTAAGAAAGGTGGCTCTACACAGGAACATACACACAACATCCATCCACAACACCCTCCGTGGGAGAAAACAAGGCACAACAACCCTAGAGATTCGAACACTCGACCTCCCACTCTGATACCATGTTTAACAACCACTTTAAAAGCTTAAGCTGATAGGGAACGGTATAACAATGTATATAACAATTCACAATATTCTTAAGTCTTAACTCAACATGGCCCTTTTTAAAGAGAGGGAGCAGTACCAGGATGGGTGACCGAGGGGCCCTCTTGTAAAGGCTAGAAAGAAAAAGACTGCCTGTCAATATTCAGCATATGAATGTGGCCCACATCATAAGTGGAGCAGCTTCAATCAGGGATAACAAATAAATCTAGCAGTCACTATGCATGGACTAGCTTTATATCATGCTCAATGATTAGTTACCTGCAGCATGTCTGCTACTTCCACGCCTCCGATCTGAAATCAACCTCCTAGTGAAACGACCACCGCGGAACTGGAAGAAACATACCAAACCCCACATACAGCCAGCTTGGTCCCTTTCACATGGTGGGCTCCGCTTGGGCGCCATCATAAGATTTAGTGTCCAATGATGGGATCTGCTAGAAAATTTTAAATTTGCAGTTGGGACTGAATCAAACCTGACATAGACACAGCCACGGGGTTAAAATCCACAGCAAAGACAAGCAGTTTCCAAAATGAATGAATGTGCCAGAATGCTTCCTAAGAACTAACAAGAATTTAGATCCAAACTAATTAAAAAAAGATGAAGAATTCAGATCAAGGGTTAAGGTTTTTGTTGTCTAACAACCAACCAACTGTACATGTGGGCCCCACCTTTCAAAAAGGAACACCGCCATTGGACAAGTCTGAACCATTTGATAGGTGGCCTCCCAATGATTCACACTGGGAAAATGAAATCCCCCATCCCCAAGGATAAGGTTTTCCAGTTGGGCAGAGTTTTAGGTCAAAAAACCCCCCATATGATCTGCAACTCCGCATTCAATGGAAAAGAGAAAACAACGATTACAAATATCCACCAATTGTTAGAGTGAGATTTTCCAGCACCACAAAATCCTTTGGTTAAGGATAGATCAGAATGGAGAAACAAAATTCAGTAACGAAGCTCAAAATAGTTGGAACAAGGCTTTGATGATGATAATAATGATGACGACAAGGCTTACCAATTGATCAATGGGGCACTACCAGAAATGCATGTTCAGCAGAAACAAGACCTATGTAATGCCGTATGATCTTCCAACCATTGGATAAATGACAGGGTGTCTGTGAAAATTACATCAAGCACATGAAACTTCAAGATTCCTTCTTTTATCTTATACTATTAACCTTACCATTACAATTTTTCTGGCTTGAACTTACAAATCAGAAGAATTAAGTTTCATGACAGATGTGAGGATGGTCAACAAAGACAACAAACACACCAATCCTTTACTCAAGTCGCCAGACAATAATCTGATTATGGGATTCTAGCATCACTCTAGAAGAAAAGGACAGATTGATGATTACATGAAACCAGTCGTGCCATAGGAACAGGTCATAACTTTAGCATTAAAAACATTGAAGACTCCCAAATATAATCAATCAATTCAGGTTCCTTTTCTTATGAAACATCAATGCCAAACAAGCAAGTTGGACCCAAATCCAAGTCATCTCAGTTTAGCAGTTTCGACAATGCTCAAGTTTAATGTCACTGCTGTGACCATCCTGTGTCCACAGGCCTGATTGTGTTTTGCAAAAATCCAGTCTGTAACTCTCATCACCTCAATATAAATATATATATATATATATATATAAAATCTATGTGAATTTGACTCGTTCAATGAAATTGAGTTAGAAACTGAGTCACCGAGTTCCAACACATACAAGCAGAAAATCCAAACAGAAAATGAAGCGTTACGTTATCAATCAAGAACATAAGAATGGTAGGAAAATAAACAATTAAATTCAATACATACCCCAAATGGAGAACCTTTAATCTTGAGCCTGGTGCACAGGATACATGCAACAGAAAGAGGCATTCAAGAAGGAAGATCAGCTCTTGATTCCAATCTCAAACCACAAGCTCTCTAGCATATAAAGCAAGAGCATTACCGTACCATCTTCTTCCTTTCTCTTAAATGACAGAAAGGAATGCAATCTTTTTCTTTATGTTTTGGTCATCAGAGACTCATGAATCTTCTGATAACTGAACCCCTCGTTTGGTCCCAAATACTTACCAGTATCTTAATCCATATATGTCAAATGGATGATTTGCCGACTGTTTCGTTTATATACTTCAATCCAAGTAGAACCACTTCTCATCTCCTCCTCTTTCTCCATCTCTATCCATTTTGAGGTTCCACCAATGCTAATTCTCTTACTCATGTCCTTCCAATTTCACTCTCTCTTTCTGCACATCAACATCTAGAACCGCATGACTGCCGCTTCTCATCTTTCAGCTAATATCGTCGACTTCTTAAACAATCACAGCTCTGTCCACACAACAGAAAAGCATGAGATTCCAATTCTGACACCTTTAACTAGTTCTCAGCTTTCTACTTGCAATCACTTCCAATTAGCATAACCCTAGTAATTCTAACGCGTTTCTTTCCTCGTGAAACACTCGTAAAAGTCCGAACTTTATCCAAGTACAAACACTAGAAGGAGAACCCAAAACACCCACTTGATGAAAACTCTTCAAACTACTCTTGCACTACAGATTCAGAACACTAGATTATGATTATCCAACTGTTTTTGTCTTTTGCAGACACTTCAAATATTAGAAACGAAATGGGGTACTTACTAAACTGATAGTAAGTGATTATAAATTCCATCTTCTTCTTCTTCTTCTTCTTCTTCACGTTTTGTTGCACTGCATAATAAAAAGTAGGAATCTGGTTTCTCTTCAATGGGATTTAGGTGGCCACCATTAAAGACTAGCAGAGAGAGAAAGAGAGAGGGAAGGCTGTAGAAAAAGGTAAAGGAGAGGGAATTCCTTCTTTGTGCTTTTTTGGGGTGGAAAATGGATTCCATATCAAACTGTTTTGGCATCAAAGAAGACCCCACAACAACGCTTTCGGTTCAAGAAAAGTTGGGCGGATTTCCATCCAATATCCTTCTCTCTCTCTGAAATTCGTTGTATATCGATCAACAACTGCGGCTTTTTCTGTGCTTCTTTTACGTAAGATAGCAACGCGTTTCTTTGTAGATACACATAACACATGACATATTGCCGACTGTAGACCGAAAGAAACGTGCATGATTTTAGTCTTTCTAGTCATTTGACATGAGGGGCAGTTTAGTTTTATGGTGATCAGTGGGCCATTGACTTGATGGGACAATCTTTGATAGGGAATGATCTCTAACTAAATTATATGAGTCAATCTTGGTTGTTGGATGAAAGACTTGGAATTGGATGGCCAAAAAAACAAATCAGGCAAAGGTCCATCATTTGTAAAATGAATGGGTGGAGATGTGGGCCCCTTTATTGGTTGGGTGTACCCCTCTAATATGGTTGGTCTCACAATCATGTGGCAGTTTGGGCTTATTGCTAATCAAGACTGGGGCTCACTTGCCTTTGTCATTGTATCAATGGGAGGTAATAATTTCTTCAATCCAGATCAAATGGTGGATATTCATTTATGGGATGATTGATGTTATCTGATTGGTGGCCCACGAAAAGATAGTTGTTGTAAAAGAGAAAGGGCCATCTGGGATGATTGATGTCATCTGATTGGTGGCCCACGAAAAGATAGTTGTTGTAAAAGAGAAAGGGCCATCTAATTGTAAGGGTTGATGAACCATAGCATATCTAATTTGGTAAAAAAAAAAAAAAGCACTTTATTGGATCTGGGTCCATAAAGTCATACCTCAATCTCAATCCTCAGGTCCATGTCTCAGATGAGAAATATAAAGAATAATTCTATATTAGTATTTTATTCGGGACATCAGACAAACTTAACCCAACCCAACACAGTTAGTTAGGGTTCAGGAGTTCGGGTTGACATTTCCAACCTGTTTAAAACATCTCTCAGGTTCAGGTTCGGCCAATTGGACCTGACCCATTGCCACCGCTTGAGTTAGTTCCATGATAGTGGACTTGGGTTTGTTTGGTCTTCTTCGATGGATCCAGGGCTAATTTATTGGGCATAAATTGGATTCTAGACACAACCACTTACATCCATTAATCATATGTCTACATGATTTTAAGATCAAAGCCCACAATTCCTGACCTATTCAATGGGTGGCAATGAAAGCAGAAGCTAAAAAAATTCCACGCTGCAGTGCCTGGCATTTGATGCCCAAATGGTGCCATGTGATACAACCATAGATACTACCAACAACTACATGTGCTATCATCTATTTAGTAGACCGTTCATTAATCACACATGAATGCAAGAGAAAGAGGGTCAAAAGGATAAAAAAATAGCCGATCACAAAGCAGGGCCTACTTATTTGGGCCCTACCCACTGGATGAATTTCGAAGGCAATGATCCATGCCAGTCGTTGTTGAAGGATGAAAATGAGGAAGACGGTGGTTTTTGAACAACAAAAAAGTGTGACAACTAAAATGAGTTAGAACTAAATGTTAATTGTTTATTGAGTTGAAATTGCCAATCCAATAATCAGACTTAAGAGGTCAAATACAGACTAGAGAATCATCTCACCAAATCTTACCAACCGCCTGCTAATTCAAACTGGATTGAAATCGAGACTTCGAAACTGCCAAAATTTTGAATTTTGGGGCATGAATTTCTCATGATAATCTGGTCTCAGTTTTCTCTAATTAGAACTTTTTGTGTGGCCAAGTTGGAACACAGAACAAGTGCAGCAGGGGATGGAAAGGTCCAGGTATGGACTCATTGGTGCAGCTAGCTCACATTAGTTCATCCTAGTTCTTAACCTTTGATTTAAGGGCCTCAAATTTTAATGATTTGTACTCTCTGAAACTTAATTTTTTAAACAAATACTGGCAGCACATAAAACTCCAACCAAAGTCAAATTTAGGCATGCGCTATGATGTGCACACAACATAAAATCATCCTAATTTAGGGCCTTTACAAAATTTTTTGGAACCCCTCCAATCCTTTGACTGGCCTTTGAGGGACATGACCAACATGGCTTTTGGAGAGACCATCTTATCAACTAGGGATCAAATGCTAGACAGGTGGCGAGAGCAAGACTCCCAACCACTCAAAAGGGACTCCCAAGTCCCAACTATTGATGTTTTTGGTAGTAGGAGATCATAGTCGACAATTATTGAGATTTTGCCAACCCCTTCTTGCAGCAAGGTAGCGGGATTGGTCATGTAGCCAGGGTTGGATACATAAATATGGCCCCACAAAAAGGTTCCTGTTTTAGGACCCTACTCACTAAAAATCTTCCATTGCAACTATCATCATTATCCTTCAAAATAGCAATCAAAGATGCCTCTCAAATTAATGATCCAGGTCGTCAAACTGATGCATGTGGAAACATATCCAATATGATTTGTATCTTCCACCTTGGATTGTCAATTATGTAATGGCCCATCAAATCAACGGTCTAGAAAACATGAAGAGGGGCACAACATGTACAAGACCGGCCCAAAATCACCTATCATACATCTTTTCTCTCATCAGCTAATGTGAGAGAGACAGAAAAGCTGTTCATGTTGTCTCATGCATACAAGGAGCTATGAAAGGAAGCTCTGATCGTGTTATTATGGGTTGGGGTTGAACGGTCGTGATCTTTTCAAAGTGGGGGCCATAAAAGAAGAGTGCGAATGGTGATTATCTTGCCTCCAACTAATCCAACCAACTCTAATACATGAAAGAAGTGAATGTTGCAATTGGGCAACCATCAACCTCTTTCCAATTCTTTTCATGTGGATGGATGTAAAGGACGAGGAACATGGGTTCAATGGCATGTAATTATCTATAAATATTTTGCAGAAAGATACCAACAAAATTTAATTTTAGGGTTGGAGATCAGCATCGGATACCGTGCATATCAGCTGGATTAGTAAACCTATCCGTCTCACCATAAGGTTGATTTGTATTGGTGTATCAATCTCATTTTATTAATTTACATAGAAAAAGTAGTAGACCATATCAACTTATATTGGCCTGAGGAACCTCTAATACTTATCTAATGAAGCATGAAGTTTCTGTTTAGATCTTTCATTTCATGGACTTGTTTTTGTAATAGCTAGATCCCAAAGCCCTCTTATATATATATATATATATATATAGCTACTGTAAGCTAAAGTTTACTCTAACTAGAAAGGTTTTCCACATGATCTAATTTGACAGTGGTACCAATTCTGATTGAAGCAATACTTGAGCCATTACCAATACAAAATGAACCATATTTTGAGGAGTGTTTTGATTTCAAAACAGGGACCCAACTTAAAAGTTTTTTAGGGCCTCAAACAATTCTCCATAGGGGTCCTGACTTGAAAGCTCATTAGTGAAAGGTGCTGTGATTAAAGGGTATGGTATATGACCTTGAGGAAGAAAAGTATCTGAAACCCTCTGACATTGAGTAGGCCACCCTCATGTGCATTGTATAAAGAACCCATATCACAGCAGTGAATGGGCCTTCTTCTTTTACACACATCTCCACTTTTGCATCCCATGCTTCATGCTTCAGTCGGTGATCAGCTTTTCCTTCAAAAGCCTTGCTTGACATCCAAGATATTCGGCATAAATGAAAAAAGAAGTGGTGAGAAACATGCACATGGCCACATCAAACACTCATTTCTACCCCACATTATGAAAGCTATATGGGCCTCCTGTGCCCTGCCCACCTCACCCTCTTTGGTTCCTAAGCTTGTCTCCAAAGTTAATGGAAGAGTAGTCAGTTGGGAAAATGCCAAACCAATTGCCTAATCATTATAAATGGAAGTTTAAACCTAAACCTATTAAAAAATGGCAGATCTGTTGGTGAGAAGTAGTTAGAGAGTAACCACTGAGTTTGTTGTTGTTTGGTGCAAGGTAGATTCTCTTATCATCAATCTTGCTAGGTTCAATCTAGTTATGCTGTTTATTTAGTGCAATGAGATTTTTCTAGTACTTTTGCTGTTAGTTAAAGAAATGCATGAATAAGATGTGAGGCCAAAGGTTTCATGCATTAGAGTTTTGGGTCTTTGACTAATCTAAGATGGATAGATTAAATATAGATGACATTGTAAGTATAAAACTCGACTCGGCCATGGACAGGGAAGGGCATCATTTGGAGTAGCACAGGCAAGTTTAAATGAGTGTTTTTGTGGAATCATGTCATATATTTTGTCGTGACTGATCTTCTGAGTCATACTATATATTTAGCACATATAAATAGTTCTAGGTGGGTTGTTTGGTGTTACAAAAATTAGTCTATTCAAAGAGGCATAAAGGGAGTGAGGTTTCCAAAACGTTACAATGTTACTCTCCGAGAAAGTGAAAACTTGCATATGTGATATTTTGCACATTGTCAAACCACGTAAATCTTTTTCATTATTTCTTGTGTTTTCTTGTTCATTTGTTGCAACATATTTGTTTACATTTGTAAACACTTGGCCCTTCTCGAAAAAGTTGCACAGAAAACTACTTCAATCCAAGAAGGGTAGCATAATTTGGTTAGACAGAAAGTTGGACCGCCCTTAATTTTCATCATCAACCCTTCCATCAAAGGGTTAGCCTGATCAGTGAAATTTCTGTTCGAAGTTCACTATGTCTAAGAATTTCAAATACTTGTTAGACCTTGCCTTCTGCTTGATAGATAATATTCTAAAAACCATTGCAACAAAATGACCAAAGTACATTTTCAACTAAATTCTGAGACTTCAAAGGCTCTTTAGTAGAGTTTCCAACAAAATTGTGATGGAATTTGAAATTCCTTACACAAGTAGTCCTCTAATTCTTGCTATCAAACAGACTCTTAAGAATATTCCATGAACTAGGGAACTGATCAAGGAAAGCAGATATTAGACACATTTTTGCAGCCCACAATAACCAAAGTATAAATCTGGGTTTTTTCGGATTCAGATTGAGATACACAAATATCCAGATCTAAAGATCTGAATATGGAGATAACAATAGCACTTGGCTAATTTTCAGGTCCTACTTGGAGCCCATAGGGCTAGAATTGAGTCAGGATATTTGCTTTCCTCCTGATGTCAGACCCTGGTCAAATACGTAAAATGCATGTTGGATTTAGACCCATAAACGGAACCTACCTTTCGAAAAAAATATCTAATGTAGGGATGCAAATGGGTCGAACCTGGTTGAACCATGGTTTGTCCAACCTGAATCAGCCTTCATAGATCTGGTTCCAATTTCAATATGTGATCTGAATCCTATATGTTTTTGTTCTGGATCTTGATCCAAATTTCTCCCAAATTTGGTTACATATACCTACTTTATTCACAACTGGAGACTTTGGATGCTCGTATAGTTGAATCCATTTTGCAACTCTAAATCCCAGTCCGAATACACCACCCTCTACTAGATTAGTGTGTGCAACTCAATTCCAGACCTTACAGGCAATTCTTGCCAATTATAAGTACAAGTATTGATTGCCATTGTCGTCGATTTAAATTTAATGAAATGGCCCCATGTTAATAAATTGAATATATGTAGGGCTACTCTCTCCCACCAAATATACTATAGTAATTGTTAATGTTGCAAGCTTTAAAGAAAAATAACTCCAAGCTTTGAAATTATGAACATATGGGTAAAGAAAAGGGCAAAGTGTCATTTTACTCTCAAAATTTTTGGTGGCGGATAAGGTTACTAACTTTGGGACAATGAAGGTATTAAAATTAAAATATAAGTGGTATATATAAAACATTAAAATCATAGAGACTTATTTACAAATCCTAGAAACCTTAGCAGGGCATATACCCAAAAAAAAAAAAAAAAAAACTCATTATATAATTGGTCCTCTCCAAATTAGTGTGTGCAAACCTAATTGAGTTCTTAAACCATGTTCATGCAATACCATGAACATATGATTACCAATTAGTGCATTACTTCCCGTTTGGCCTGTAGTCTACAAGCTAGATAGTTTGAGTTTGAAATTCGAATGTGCTTTCTATTAAGTCAGTGGAAATAATCATAGGCTTGTGACTAGAACTATAGACAACTTTGTGCTCTATCTTATCTAATGCGTCATTGTAGCTTTTTGACCCTAAAATTAGGTGATGATGGGTGGGACAGTAGAGGTTCTAGATAAGAATTGGTTTTCTAACTCCTCAATTTATTTATTTATTTCTTTAATTTTGTTCCTTGGGTCAGGGATATGGGTTTTGAAAATCTTCTCTTTTAATCAGGCCCATTCTTGATAGCCTTTAGCGATGACAACTGTTGTGCGCGTGTGTGCAAAGGCAACCAAGATCAACCAATCACCACGCAAGAAGACAAGAAGATTTACGTGGTTCGGCAAAGATGCCTACGTCCACGGGAAACCAATTTCCACTGGGTTCTCCTCCAATCTGTGAAACCACAGCCTTGGAATCTCAGCCACTCTGACTGACTGACTCCTAGGGTTACAGATTACATCATATATATAACCATTACATCCTTATCCCCCAAGAACTCTATCTCAAGAAAAAGGAAAGTCCTAACCCATTAGAAAACTATTATTTGACAAAATAGGAAATTCCTAATATCATTAGGAAACCACCCCAGATATAGAACCCAATCATGGTCTGGACCCACATGGCCAACAACAACATGGTTTGGGTTTGTTCCATGGTGTACCGTACCCAAAACCAAATTAGTGCCATAAACATCCAATTAAGGTAAAAAAAAAGGGTCTGCAAATAAATTGGTATATATACATATATGAGACTAGAAGATAGTTTCTACTAAAAAAAATGACTAGAAGATAGTTGGGTATTTGGTTCATGGGTTATAGCCCTCGAACCTGAACGAGAACGCAAATTTTACTCAGGTCCATGCAGTGAATCCAGACACAAACCTGAATTTATAACGGGTCCAAATCCTAGAACCATGTCATATTTTCTTGCGTTGGCCCATCTGGTCTCGGCAGACCATCCCAAATTCTCAAAGTACAGCATATCATCATATCTTTACAAATATCCACTGTACAAATGAAATTCATATTCTCAATCTATCTAGACCCTCCATATGCGGGGCATGTCCTAATAACTGTACTAATCTATTTGTAAACGGTTCGATCTCGAAGGGTTAGTTTGAATCGCTAATCGTCTTCCATTTCAGCAGTTCAACTGATCACCTCAAAAAATTCACGGTTAGGATTTTCTGATTAGTGGACCTGACGGCCAATTTCTTATCTGTAGATTGGCCCGCTATTCAGACGCTCTAGATTGGTTTAGATGTATGCCATTTTTACGGTGAATTCATGAGTTTGAAACATGGAAACCTTTATTTATTTATTTTTGTTGACGCAGCCGAGTTTAAAACATGGAAACTTTGGTAACCTTGTAGTATGGAAACTTTGGTAACCTGGTAGTTCTGCCATTGCAAACATTGATTAGTCTATGGGCCACTTCATGGTCCTAAGGACAAAGTCTACATCCGGATCCATTGCGGAACAGCTGAATTTCATAACTCACTTAAAATAAAGTATTTAATGAACCGTATTACATATGATATAAAGGAAATTATCAGAAAAAATCGCCTTAGTAGGCCACTGAATAAAAAAGGCTGTACGGGAATGGCCTCAAAGTGTTGTTTTTGTGTTTTTTGTTTTTTTCATGTTTTCCAAGAGTGACGACATGACGCTCAAATGCACATAAAGCTCTGTGCAAAACCCTTGTTTTTCATTTTCTTATTCCCCAAGCTTTGTCTCGGCTCTGGTGAAATTTGCACTCTCCTCCTCTTCCATCTTGTTGTCTTCTTCTCCTCCAACGTCAACTTTTATCTCCTCTCATCATGTTCTCCCATTTTCAAAACCACCACCACCACCACCACCACCACCACCATGAAAAAACCAATCTTCAAAACAAAAAAACCTGCCAGCCCAAAAAGCAAAAGATGACAAAGAGCATTTGCGAAGAGGATATTAAAGGCTAATCCGAGCTTTAGAAAGAGGGCATAGCTTTGACCGCCCATCTAGGAGTCTTTAATGCAATGATTTAAATGGTGCGCAGAAGGTGTTTGATGAAATGCCTTTGAGAAGTGAAGTGTCGTGGATGGTCTTGATATCCAATTATGCGAAGCGGAGTGAGGTTGAGATTGCGTGCAAGGTGTTTGATGAGGCACCAGTGAAGGATAAAGGGACTTGGGGTGCTGTGATTTCTAGGTACATGCAAAATAACTGTTTCAAGGAGGGGTTGGTAATGTTTCAGATGATGTTGTTGGCGGATTTGGAGGCTGATGAGGCGATTTTTGTGAATATTCTTTGTGCTTATGTTTAGGAGGGAGCTTTGGATATTGGGTTGGGGATACATGGGTATTTGGAGAGAGCTGGGTTGAGGTTGGGGACTGCTCTTGTTAATATGTATATGGATTGAGTTGGATTGGAGGTTGGAAACTGCTCTTGTTCAAAGCAATTCTCCTTCGTTGAATCATCTCAAGGTGGTTCCTTTGCGATGTGTTGGTTCATCATTCCATTTCTTTTTTATTCATCTCTTTCTTGACGACAAATAATACATCAGGTCATTCAAAGTGTGAGCCAAAGGTCATTGTTGAGGACACATTGATACATTTAGAGTTTATACAAATAAAATTGGGATGTACTCGACTCAGGAGATTTGGATAGGACATATATTTCAAGATTGCAAAAGTTGTAGAAGAACTTTAGCAAAGTTTTCATTGTAGTAGAGAATGACTATAAATGTGTTTCTTTTTGTCATTTTCATTGTAATAGAGAACTTTTCTTTTAAATGAAAGATGTTTATTATAGTAATTTTCTTTGATCAATATCTTTCTAATTTAATTTCAAATGTTGCATGTTTCATTTTGTTAAAGTTTCTTTCTACCAAGTTTTTAATAATGGAGTACGTCGTCAATATCTTTGTCACTCAATTGTTATCTTCAATAATTTCTAAGTTCTGTGAAGTGACAAAGTCATTGCATATTTGTGAAGAAATTTTAGTTAAAAGGTTATGTTAAGTCATGACATCGTCACTCGTTTGTAAAGAAATTTTATTTAAAAGGCTATGTGAAGTGACGATGTCATCACTCGTTTGTGAAGAGATTTTATTTAAAAGGTTATGTGAAATGATGACGTCGTTACTTGTTTAGAAATAAATTTTATTAAAAAGGTTTTGTGAAGTGACGATGTCGTCACTCGTTTGTGAGGAAACTTTATTTAAAAGATTTTAGGAAGTGACGACGTTATTACTCATTTATGAAGAAACTTTATTTAAAAGGTTTTAGGAAGTGATGACATCATCACTCATTGTGAAAAATTTTATTGAAAAGGTTATGTGAAATGATGACGTTGTCACTCTTTTGTGAAAAGTTTTTATTAAAAAGGTTCTGTGCAATGACGATGTCATCACTTGGTTATGAAGAAATTTTATTAAAAAGGTTCTATGAAGTGACGACTTCGTCACTTGTTTGTGAAGAGATGTTATTAAAAAGGTTCTATGAAGTGACGGCGTCGTAAGCTGTCACAACTCGAGCTCAAGAATTCGGGCATTAGGATTAAATCCAAATAGTGACACATGTACTTCCGTGTAATACACACCTGGACCCGAGTCTAAGCAGAATTATATAAGGGATATTCACATGTTTACACTTGTGAGGTGCTTTTAAACCAACATCTGTCCAAGCATTTAATATGCAAAAGCCTGCCAATATCGTTATAATATATTTTTTTTCTAGGGATCTTTAGTTCCAAGATATTATTTCATGAAACGAGAAACTATAATGCCAAATTAATACACATTTATATAATATGTTATGTACAAGAGTTGTAATGAGACATGTCTTTACAAAAAAGAAGGAAAAGTTTATGAACAGTAAAAAAGATTTGTACAGTCTCAAAATACAAGGGATCATAAGTTATATATGACAAAAGAAAATGAATACAAGTCATGAAATCCTAATCATCCATAAAAATTAAAATAGAAGAGCTCTAAGTAGATTGTGTTACACTCCGTAGGCGAATCAGTCAGAAGATATCCGTTGTTTACTCATCTAGGCCTGAGGAGATCTCGAAAGTCTCTTCTATCTTCGAAAGATCGGGACTAGGATCTGAGCCTATAACACCATAGACAAATAGTGAATGAGACTATTCAGCAAAGTATAAGCATAATTAAGGTAATACGCATTGTATCTAAAAGAATTAATCACAAATGATCAATAGAAGTCAATTCAGTACACTAAGCATGTTATCATTGAATAAATCATGCTATAAGAATCAATAAGATGAAATACTTTACTAATTGGTTATTACATTTGCCATATCCTCCATCTAGGGATCTTTACGTTGAGAACACCATCGATCGGGCCAGGATAAGAATGTGTCTCTTTATACATAGAGTTGGAAATCTCTAAAGGCACACTGCAGTGGCACTGTTTGTATTCTACATTAAAGTCAACTCCGTCGGGCATCATAACGCTGAAGCTGAGTAGAGCTGATCATTTCAATTCATATAATTGAACTTGAGTAATTTGTGCAATTCATTCATTGAGAGCAATATAATACAATATACGTTCAATTCATTCGTTCAATTCATTCTTACTTACTTCAATGTCAATGTCAATATAAAACATATATCAAGAAACAATTAAATAATAATCAATTTATCCATGATCATTTCAATTCAAAATCATTATTGGAATAATAGAAGGAAATAACAGTACTCCAATATGCCATGTAATTCACATTAATAGAATCAAGATAGTTTTACAAACCAATCATAATCTAGTCATCCATTGTTTCTAACTGTGCATGATGATGTAGTTTTAAGTTATTCGATGCATGGTTGTCTTTCTTTTGGTGTCACATTGTATAAATGATATGTATCAAAGTCCTTTAAACCAACATCCATGGGAGATACTTAACAAATGGACAACATAACATGAATGAGTCTCAGCCCTCAAGACTTTCCATGGTGTTAGATTACTCCATTGGGCCAGTGAGCAGGGTAGAGAAGTCCAAGAACTAAGGCCTTACAACGTCTTGAAAAATCCCTAGTTAATCCTAGTTTTTAATGGTCCTACGGCTTAACCATGTGTGACTTACGACTTAGTTGTGGGCAGCCTATGGCTTAGTCGTAGAATGCACTATGGCTTAGCCATGGTTACACAACTATTTCTCTGCATTTACGATTTAACCGTAAAATGGTCTACGGCTTAGTCATACTTGACATACAGCTGAGCCATAGCGTCGCTACGGCTTAGCCATAGCACATTTTACGGCTTAGCCGTAGAACAATGTATCAAATTTGGCTCTCTGGATTTTGAACCGTAAAATGAGCTGTAAGCTCTAGAATTCCTGCAGCTCCTTCGGTTATAGGATTTTTTGTTCGTCCCATGACACTGGGTAGTCTTCAATTGGATCCACGCTGATTTCTTTGTTCTAAACCATCAATTTCTAATTCAAATTCACACTTCATCATTATTAAAGAAAGCTCATCATGCAATAGAAGTTTGACAAAAATGAAGATATAGGGGCTGATATTTAACATTAAAACTTTAATAGATTTAGAAGGATTATAATATACTGACATGCATTTAATCAAAATTAACTTATACTTGCCTTAGGCTTGTATTTAATTTACTACTCCTTTCTTGGCTCAACTTAAGGAGAAGCATACTGCACTAGACCCTAAAACAACATGCATATAAAGAAGAATAAAGAAAATGAGCACATATCAAAGAATGAGAATCCTCTTGACTCAATTAACCTAAAAGATCTGTAATTGGGTAGGAGATCTTATCTTAGAAACTGTTAGAAAATTGTTGAGAAAATTAGAGATCTATATCCTCAATTCTAATAGGGAAGATAGGTAAAGGAGATATGGATTTAAGGTTTGGAGACCTTAGAACATACATGCAAAACTCATCTTAGTCAAGTGATCAAGAGGAAAAGAATGGGAGAAGAAGGAGAGCTGGTGTAGTTGAGGAGAGAAAGGATCGATTGAGAGGAGTCTTAGATCCTTTTAAATCTTAGTTTTTAGGGGTTTATAAGAAAACCCATATTCCTTCATATATTTCGAATTTAAGTCAATTGAGGGTCCAACTAACACAGACAAAGTCAAATGCATTTAGGTTAAGTACGAAAGTTGACGAGCTCAACAAGATAAACGCGACGATATCAACATAATGTATGAATAATGTAAACTATAAAGTCTAAAAAGGGCTTTATCAACCTAATCAAAGTTAAACTCATCCCAAACTACCTATCTTTGACCCAAACTTGATCTATTAGCCTTAATGAGATAAAAGTAAACTAAATTTAACCTAATCAAATACCAAATATCATTATTTAGGTTAAATCTATGTTAATTACTTAATACCCTCCTGGATCAGTCTCTAAACATGCTTAAATAGAATCAAAGTGTTATATAAGCACACTATAACAACATTCGAAAGTAGTTCTTAAAGAATTATTGGAGCATTTCATTATAATCACATTGATTCTTCACCTGTACTCTTTACATTCAAATAAACATTCACATAAATTCTTCAGCTCTAAATATTCACCTTCAAACCAAACATTGTTTATAAAATCTTCACATTCATTCTTCACCTCCAAACCAAACATAAAAGCTTCACCTCGAAACATAACATGTACGGTCATTCGTCTCCTCCAAACTTCTCAACTACATTCACATTGATTCTTCACTTATAATCTTCACATTCATTATTCATCTCCAAACTTCTCAAAAACATTCACATTCATTCTTCACACCAAAATATTATACATATAAAATGTACATCAAATTAATAAATAGTCATACAATCTACATACAAACTTGCTTTATCCAAAACTCTACCTTCCATCATCAATCATCAGTCAAATTTATATCTCCTAAATTCAACCATGTGCATTCATTTGCCATTTCTTCTTGAATATTTCAATGACAATCTTCGAATGATAATATGGGACGCACCTCGGGTAGCATTGTACCCAACTTGCGAGCCTCTTAGCAGACCGAAAGAGTAAGTTTTTTGCTCAAGATCTCTATGGAGCTTTTCATCGAGCAGTTGGTGAGCAGTTCATCCAAGAAGGTGGAGGGGTCAACATGGCTAGTCCTCCCCAAACACAATGAAAACCTCTTGAAGTGTTGACTCACTTAGTGGAACCTAAGCTGGCTCGGCTTCGGTTACATTGTCGACATTGGAATCTTTGTGCTCACCTTTGAATAGGCATGAAATGACACTAGCTTGGTGATCATCCTCTCCTACACCATCTCCAACATCTCTGCCCTCCTTTCTGTTTTCTGCTACACCAAGTTCACCGTCAAGATCCTGATTGCCTGCGAGTTGTTCTCCTACTTTTGAGCCGAGCTCAGTGACTTCATCGCCTTCATCACTGCCAACAACATCCTACTTCTACACCCACACCAACCTCCACCCCAACGCCCTTCACTTCCACTTCTCCGCCTTCAAGGAGGGCTACAACCACCTCAACCCACTCACCGTCATCATTCTTGTCACTTGCTCCACCATCGCCATGTTGGTTACCTAGATATGGACACTTATCAATTGGCTAGGAAACATAAGGAGGAAGAAAAAGGAGAAACAAGAAAAAAGAAGAGGAATAGAGGCAAGGGGAAGACGAGGGGGCAGGTGGATTGGATTGGGCGTAAAAGAAATAAGAGAGTGAGAGGTGTAGAGAAAATGAATGGAGAAGAAGAAAAAAGCAGGTTTTTAGTTTGTGGAGCAATGACATCATCGCTCCACGAAAACATGGAAAAAAAAAACAAAAATGGCCCCCTAGGGCCATTTTCGTATGTGAAATGCTAGCAGGGCATTTTTTATTTAATGGCCCACGCAGTTGATTTTTTTTGCAATTTTCTCTATGATATAATAACAAAAAAAAAGATTATAATGTATGTCATTACCTATTATTGTACACCTATATTATATATGAATGCTTTGATAATGATGATGATGATGTACATTATAAAAGATATTAAATATATTTAATATTAGACAAGGATATTGACCATACAATTGGCCTTAAATTTGACATTTGCCCCGAAACGGTAAAAATTTTAATATTTTCCACAAAGTTGCTAGTACAATAGTGGTAGGAAATATCGCATGTGTGAAATATAGCATGTGTGATATTGCATGAACCCTAGGATATTGCATGAACAGCTTTGTGGAAAATACTTAAACTTTGATTGTTCAAGAGTGAATATCATGTCGAAAGACAGCTTTATGGGCAATATCCTTATTAGAAACTAGTGGCCTTGGTGTCAAGAACTTTCAATCAAAATATATTAATCAATCAGGGCTAATCTACGATGAAAAATGTCAAATATCTTTTTAGAATTTGAAAAAAGAAATCACATAATGACTATGTTGTACATTTTTTTGTGATCCCTAACATGAGAAGAAATTCTCAAGGCCTATTTATTTCATGTAATTGAATTCCTAGGAATGCTGAGACTTTGTATTCTTATATATGGTAAAAGATTAAAAATCAAATGTGAACATTTGATTATCAAATAGTGTCCCCTTATATCGAAATTAAAGCAAGAAAGATGGAAAATGATTAACTATCCCTCACCTTAGTAATTTAATTTGTAGGAAAGTCATAGTGGTGTTTACATTGCTACTTTATATTCTCAACCCTCACCTTAGCTTTCACTCCTTGCCTCTTTAATAATCCTTAGTAGAGCTCATTCGAACATAATTCTTATATTTTCTATTGGGATTTTTTAGTGTTGCCAAATTCATGAGTCGGACAAAACTTTAGGTCTATTAAGTTGTATTTTATATTTCTTTTAGATAGACTATGATTTGTATCACCAGAAGAGCTGAAGTGATAAAATCAAAGAAATGGAGCACATGCTTGAGCAAGTCTAGATAAAAGCGAATGCGCTCAACCCCTGATGTATCACTCAAGCCTGACTGACGGAAAATCAAATAACTGTATACGTGAAGCATGCGCTCGAGCAGGCACTCACTTGCGCTTAAGCGTACTAACAGAAAACCCCACCGACTTATGTGGATTTATTTCCTATTTGTGCCAGGATATAAGGAGAATTATTATAAGGCACGAATTTTGAGTTATAAAAGAGTTCCTTTCTCAATCCTAAAGTGCACATCTCTCATTGTTTTGAGTCTAGAAAATCTATTTGAGAGACCATTTCTTCTCTAGAGCTTCCATTGGAGATATTATGCTTGGTTTTTGTTCTAAAGAGCTGCTGCTTCTGCATCGCTTGTAGAAGATAATATTCTTTCGCATAAGATTATCTACAGAGTCAACTAAGGTTTGGATCTGTTTGCATAGAACAACAAATGATCGGGACAGTATGTATATGTGCAAAAAGAATCACAGTCTTTAGGTTGTGTGAGAATCAGATAAGGGTTGCGAGTATATATCTTGTAACTACGAGATTCATAGTGCTTAATCGCTTGTCCAATTTAGACTCATAGTTGTTTTTCGGTTTAGGTTTCCATGTAAAAATTATTTCTTTTTGTGGTGTGTGCTTGTTTGCTTTACTCTTATTTTTCGCTGCATATCTGATTGTTTGCAATCTAGAAATTCACATACTTGGAAGCACCCCAAAAATTTCATATTCCATTCAAACAAGCATACTCTTAATAGCAATTGGCGACCATTCGAATATTACTAAAACCGGGTTTGCAGGTCTGGGTTTTAAAATTCAAACCATGGTAATATGAGAATGGTATGATTCCTGCTTCGCCAAATTTTAAATAAAGGCCCCCCATTCAAACCGAAAGGTAATTTAATGAGTGTCACTAGGTTCACTTCCCCTGAATGGAACATTTCACTATTAGCCTCCGTAAAGAAAGTTAGATCATTCCTCGATTAGAAGGGTCCCACCACATGAACATTGATTACGCAGAGAAATAGTCTGTTTTTATGACAAGTAGGGATGGATGGTGGAATCATGATTCATGAGTAACAAAGGTGATGAGACGAATCTAGCTTCGAATATGTGCCAAACCATGGTTTGAAAGTTGCTTCATATTTGGCTGTGTTAACAATCATCAACCTTCTACCAAAACACGCACACATGCACACACACAAACAAAAAAACCCCTTTTGATCAAGCAGATAACTAAGTACTCGTTGAAAAAATAAAAAGAAAGAAAGAAAGAAAGAAAAGACTCTGCTCAATAGGGTGAGCAGTTGAGTTTGAAATGGGTACTGGTAAGAACATCAGCCTAGACTCAACCACTACTTTATCTTGTGAAGGGTGTAAGATATGTGGTACCAAATCCGTCCTATGATAGTGTTAGGTTGGGTTGCATTTGTATAGTTTGTATGGCACTCCTTTTAATTTAAGAATATTATTTTTAGTGGTTAAAGAAATAGTAAAGCACTTTAAGAATAGTTTACCTTGGTTTAATAATATATGTGTAAATAGGGCCCCCATAGTGGCTGACCTCCTTGTGGGGACCACCTAATCATCCCAACCACTTGATCAACAGCCCACAAGATATCATCATTCAAAATGAGTGCACAGTTGATGTATTGATCTAATCAAGTCCATTTGGACGGGTGCCAAACTTTCAACTGGTAACTAACAAGGGGAATCTATGTTTTATGATCCACTTAGACCGATCACTAGTCCTTGCATAGTTTTGCCATACTTGGATTGACTTGGTCAAGACTCAGCTGGCTCCCTATGACTCGATGGATTCGATAAAGAATTACGTAATATCAAAAAATGATTTAACATTTATTTTTAAATTACCATTACCAAATTTTAACATTTTGACTACGTTATGACTCGGATTAGTCTACAAGTTTACTTAGATAAGGTTGATTTCCTAGCTGAGTTGTGTTTTCGAGTTTAAAACCAGTGGTTTAAACAGGTTTGGGAATTGGGATACAGTGAGGTGTCTGCACTATTAAATGCTAGTGCTACCATAATCATAAAAAGGGCAAAAAATGGAAACATCTCATCCGGCGGTTGAGATTAACGGGGCCCACTTTGTACTTTGGTCCATTGGCAATGTTCCAATTAGTTAGAAATAACCTACAGGGATTACATTTAGCAGAACTCCCTAAATAAGACAATGAAGTGGATGAGGCTATGTTCTGAGCAAAACACTAAACAAGGCTGTGTCCAATGAAGGTCATTTCATTACAGCAATAATTCATTGGTTGATAAATTCAAACATCATTATCATGTTTCAAAGATTAAATGAACCTCTCACCTTATCCAAAAAGAGACCCGTGCCCACAAAGCTTTATCTAGGGTTACAACACAACTCCCTGCAAATTAGAGCTATTACCAGGTTGGGCCGGGCCAAGATTGCAAAAAATTTATCTTTCATAAAACGAGCTCACCCTCGTTGTCCAGCACAACCATTTCAAACCCCAAACAAGCTTGTTGAGTATTGACAGACTAGCAAATTGAAGATTAAGAACTTGTTGGACTCACTAGAACTCAGACGAGTTACTCAGCAATACGGAAGGGAAAATGTGGGCTCAGTTGTTCGACCCACTCCTCAATGGCAAGTTACATGGTCAAGACTTGGCTACTCAATGGTGAGTTACATGGTCAGCACTTATCTAAGTCTCCAAATTGACTCGACGCTCAGATTATCAATCCAAATGATTATTGTACCTTGGTGTACACATTGGGTACAATATAAGGTATCTATCATCCAGTTTTTTTTTTTTTCCTTTTATGATGGGTAACACTAACTCCTAGGAAAGTCAATGTCTCATCTAAGTATCTACCTTGTTTTCTTCACCTCTTGCCTCATTATGATAAAGGCTCATTTGACCATGAGTTTTTATATATTCCATGCAACTAAACAAACTCCAAGTAGGTTGTATCAGAAAATACTCCAAACAAACACCTCCAGTGGGTAATCTGGGGTATTCCCCAGAGAGAGGAAAATGATTCTTTCGTCGTTATCACCATGAGAAAGAAGATGCTGATACTTCTGCATAGGGAGTTCAGTGATTTCTAAGAATGTAAGGGGGCTTTTAGTAAAAGAAAACATAAAATAACACCCGAACTGTGTTGGCGGCCACATGATGACAAAAACTATGCCGGGAGTGGAATCCCTTTCTTTAGTGGTTATCTTAGCTGGTTTTAAGCACTTTGTTGATGTCAAAGTATTCAAAGAAGGAAAAAAAAAAAAAAAAAAAAAAAGAGGGCCAATCATTTAAAATCCACAAAAGCACACTTATAATAACTTAACCATCAAGAGTGACTGAAACTCTTTTCCTTGACACTACCCTCCACTAAGAGACATTTTTGTTCATATTAAAACAAAGCATCTACAATGTGTCTGGAACTCAATGGATAAGAATGGTTCAGTGAAAGGACTAGTAGACAAATTTAAGAAAGAGAAACATAATGCATTTAAAAAATACACGTTAGTTTTAGTTTTGCTCAGCAGTGTTCGTACCACCGGTACTAATATTTTGCAACATCTGGTGCATTTTGGTATAAGGGCCAGATAATTCATTTCAATAAATGGTTTCCCACCACACCTGCAATACACACAAATAAATAGGAATAAATACAAATAAAATCTTTTTTTTCAAAGATACATACTGGCCCTGGTCATTCACATTTTGGGCGACATCCTTAATGAACCCAGGCCCATATATCAGGTCATTCACGGGTATGAATAATCATCTATTCAGGGCACAAACTTGAAACTGTTTTATATTTGCATGTATAGAGTCATTAACAATGGCTAATTTTGTCATGGTTTTGATTTCTTAGGATGAAAATGGACATGTTATAAGCATCACAACTGAGTTATCATTCCCCCAAACCATACTTCGTTACAACTATTGTCACATCTCTATTTGGCCTTCCATTTTTCTTTTTCTTTTTATTAGTATACTAAAAAAGAAAGGAATAACTTTGCCTGCAGGTTCCCAGAGTACCATTCACTGGATATTGAGTCAGAAGCACCAAATACTGGCCTTTTAGCTGACATTTTTTAGCAGTGAAATATTTAAGATTTACCAATTGTTCGAAGAAAGAAACAAGCAAGAAAAAACTTTCAGTCCTCAGGAAAATCTCCTCCCCCTAAGAGTACATATGTTTAAAAAAAGATTAAGGAGCATAACTAAAATCTTCTCCCTACGATAGTACAAATGTCGCAGAATACAACTAGTTGTTAATAAAGGTTGAAGCTAAAAGGAAAGACTAGAATAATAGTGGGGAAAATCATGATGTGACTCTGCTTTTCAATCTCTGTCAGCATCTTCAATTTCTTCATCCTCTGGCACACCTCGAAGATATAGAACATTATTGCACCTGAAAATGGGGAGAGAGAGAGAGAGAGAGAGAGAGAACAAGATCAGACATCATTGCCCATTGACTTGCAACCAAATATATGCAGCAGCATCAGCATCATCATCATCAAAGCCTCGTCCCAACAACTAAATATCAATATCTCATATAAAAGAATGTTAAAATTTTCATTTTCTACAGAAAATTTAAGATTTGATGAAACATCCAAGGTGTGTTTGCGGCTTCATGCCATATAGGGTCCCTGCAAAGAACATTTTTGTTTTTCCACAAGTCATCAGAAAAATTGGGACTGAATCCAGGAGTAAAATAGTTGAAGTCATGGGCTTAACCATCTGACCGTTTCAAGAAACTTTCACCTGTGGGTATCAAATAATCACATGGTGTTATTGTGGTCAATAAATGTATTTACAAAAGTTGAAGAGCAGTCTAACAGAAATTGTGTACAAAATAGATATGAAAAAAAGTGTGCAATCAAATACTGATTGATTAGTTTTAATGCATACAATGGAAAGGAAAGAACGTGTCTGACAAGTAAAGGAGAAAAAGAATATGTCAATGTAATTAACCATCCACTTTTCCATACTAGTAAACTGTGTTTTTAAACACATTTACGGCTTAAGGGTCACGTTAGGGTGTGCACCCTAGTGCTCCAGTTTGAGGTGTAGATAGCAACTGGGGCGTACACCTGACCATATCAGGCATACTTGAGACTTTACTATTGGATGAAACATGCGCTTCAGTCACACTCCATACCAGGAACTGTACACCCCATTAATACATATTGGTCTCAAGAAAAAAAGGGATTTGAGAGTTTGTGCTTCTTAGTCAGCCAGTTTTTTTCTCATTCTTTTTCTTTCTAAACACTTGTGACTAGGGCTAACTAAGCTCAACATCAATTAACTCTGTAACATGGTTAAAATAGTCATATTGCAAATTTTTTATAGCTATATATTATATATTTTATGTAATTATTTATTTATCAAGACTGAAGGAAAATTTTACAAGATATAAAGATGAGAATGTTGAGATGGATATGGTAAAACTAGGAAAAATAGAATAAAACAATGAGTGCATTCATGAGCATTTGGGAAAGTATCAATAAGTGATAAATTAAGCGAGGCTTGTTTGAGATGGTTTGGACATGCCTAAGATTAGATAATGATGGGATATGTTTCTCTATTGGATTTATTGTCCCTCAAGGAAACGGAGTAGACCAAAGAGGATATGGGCAGAAGTAGTAAAGAGAGGGCTGAAGTGGTGTGACCTATCTGAAGATTTGGCTTAGGATAGGCTGGAATCAAGACACAAAATCCATGTAGCTGATTAGGACAAGCCTTAGATGATAACAATCATGTGAGGCTTATACTCCCTCTTTAATGCGCTTTACATATTTGGCAATTGAAATGACTTGTCTCATGGCTCCATGTTTTAAATTATTGCAAGTAAATGGTTCCACTGGCTTGTTGTAATCTTGTTAGTTCATGTCGGCATATTTGGATATTTACAAGAGCAGAGTAGAGTGAAGAAGAGCCTTCATTTAAAAGACATGAAAAGATGAAAGGGTCAAGTTAAAAGTACAACAACTCGAAATTTCCCCCTTTAAAAAAAAGCATCAAAAAGCAATATTCTCAAGCCACTAAATGGCAAAATAGCCATCTACTTTTTTACAATAAAGTAAAAAAGATGTCTTATCAAGCCACTAAAAATAAAAAGTCATCACATTATGATTAGACCTCATTTTATTCTCTCTTGATTTGAGACTTTACCTCACCGCACTTCAATACACCAAATATCCAAACAGGTCCTAAAAGCCAAAGGGTTTCGTGATTGCCATTTTTACTCACTATGGTGTAAGAAAATTGTTACAAAATACGACTATGGCTGGCCTTATTTCGGGATTATAAGAATGAAGAAATTTTACACTTTCAATTCGCAGATGATACGATCATTTTCGAAAATGCTTCTCCTACTTAGCTCATCAAAATTTTGTTAGAACTCCATTGCTTTAAGGCTATATCAAAGTGGACAGACGACAGATCAAGCATAGTAAAAGATCTATAATAGTAGTTTGAGCTTCTCAAGCATAGTTGTCAATTTTGTTTTGGGTTTCAATAAATTCCAGTGTTACATTCCGGAAAGACAAAATGGAAAATTAAAAAAAAATGGTATAAAAACCCTGAATAAGTAGAATACTAAAATAATACTAAAAATGCCTATTTACATCACTTAAATTAAATTACAAACTGCAATGGTCTATTTCTAGGTTTACTACTTATGAACGTAAGTATGAAACATGGTCCAGAATACCGGAATTCAGCCAGGAATTGTGTCCAGATATTTTCAAGGGGGCATTCCATTTTGCCCCAAGCCAATTCTAGAACATTCCAGCTAGAATTGGCCGGAACATAACGGAGTTGACAACAATGTTCTTAAAAGGCTCGTCTTCCTCTCACCAATGCTACTAGGTGCCAGCAGTAGGCTTGCTATGAGTGACTAACCCAAGAACTCCTTCCATCAGTCACCCAATTGTGAACAAGTCGTTGGGTGGAGAGAGAGAGAGAGAGAGAGAGAGAGAGAGAGTCCTCATGTTATAAATCTTATCATGTTTTTGGCTGGGTGCATCATATGATGCCCAAATACTGATATGGGGATCAGAGAGACAACTCTGCACCTTTGGAAATCTAGGACATTAAAACAAATACGGGTGTCCTAAATTTTTCTTTACATCAGTTTTGAATTAATCAAATTACCATGATTTATGTTTCTTTCTAATTACTATGTTGAGACATACAAAAATTTAAAGAACTATATGAAATAAAGGACTTGCTAAGTAGGATATACTAAACTTATATTCTAGAAGTATCGGTGCAGCATCGGGTATCAATAGAAGTATCGTATCAGTTTATATGGACGCATCGGGCTTGTACAAGTATCTGGAATCACACACATTACACATTATATCAACTGTGGCGAACTTCCCCAGAAGGTTGTATTTTCACACACAAAAAAAAAAGCTGAAAGAAGTTTCTTTCTATTTTTCGGTGTGGTTGGAACTTGGGGGAGGGGGTGAAGAGGAGAGATCATCAGATAAATTGGAAGGAGAGTAGGTTATCACTTCATGGTGGAGGCAGTGGGCAGAAAAACCAGGGAGAACAGTTATTGCTAGCAAAACAGTGGTAGAGATTATAGGAAAAGGGATGTTCTGTTGAGTAAGGTGATACTACCAGCAGAGAAAAGTTTGGGGGTGATACTACCAGCAGAGAAAAGTTTGGGCTGTAAGTTGTAACCTTGTTTGAATAGCTCCTCTAGTTGCTAGACTGCAAACTGTGAACAACTGACCTTCATCTCTAAAGATAATAAGAAATTAACATGACTTATCATGTAATCCTTAGCTCTTCTCCATCAGGAGTTGGGCCAGGCCATTAATATCCATACATCTTGAATTATCTACTACTAATGTGCCATGCCAATAGATTATTCCCCTATCCAAGTTCATCCCCCTATCCAAGGAGGCAGTGGGCGGAAAAACCAGTGAGAACAGTTATTGCTAGCAAAACAGTGGCAGAGATTCTAGGAAAAGGGATGTTCTGTCGAGTAAGGTGATACTACCAGCTGAGAAAAAAGTTTGGGTTGCAAGTTCTAACCTCTTTTGAATAGCTCCCCTAGTTGCTAGACTGGCAATTGTGAACAACCGACCTTCATCTCTAAAGATAATCCGAAATTAACATGACTTATCATATAATCCTTAACTCTTCTCCATCAGGAGATAGGCCAGGCCATTAATATCCATAGGTCTTGAATTATCTACTACTAATGTGCCATGCCGATAGATTATTCCCCTATCCAAGTTTATCCCCCTATCCAAGCCATTTTGCATCATCATGCCACATTGAACATTCCTCTTTCTAGGGAAGACTCCCCCCTCCAATGTACCAGTGCATAAGATTCTAACCATGTTCCCGACAAAGTTGCAGGGATATTCCTCAATAAAATGGACCTCTCTTATCCTATGCTTGTTGTCATGCCCTGGTTCAGTCAACCACTGAGTCATCTCAGATTATTGGATGGTTGTATTCAAGTGCCAGCCAACTGCTGAGTCATGAACAGTAAGGACCAAGTCAAATCAAAATTTTGGTCTGGCAAGCATGACTGGACATCCCTCCCTTTCATCCATGAGGAGACTATTTGCAAGGCTTGACTCCTGAGGGCCTGGAACAGAGAAAGCCTGGGCTTGTGCAGCCTCTGCAAGCAAATCAGGCCTTCCAGCTCAACCTCACCTGGCATTTACTGACTGCCTCATCTCTGGTGGATCTCCCTTCTCTCCAGTCACCATCTTCGATTCAGTCCTTTGCCACAACTACTGCCAAGCCAGATTGTTCACCCCTTAGGATCTTGCATCTTTTCAAAATAGTGAAGCTTGGGTGGTTGGAAATGGTCAAAATGCTAATATCTCGTGGGACCAGTAGGTCCACACACTGGTTATTTGCAGCGTGGTCTTCTTTCCCCCACTACCACTCAACTTGCAGCAGATCTTATTATCTTTCCCAATACCTCTCAGTGGAATAAGCCTATCATTTGGGGATTGGTGCCCAAATCAAAGATTTGCAGCGTTCCCCGTGTTTAGAAGATTGCCGTGTGATGCATGCCCTAGGGTTAGGGCTTATGAGTGGTGCCGAAGCACGTGTCTGAGGACACTTCGAATCGTCTTTGAGAACACTTCAAGATACAAGGACGCACCTCCAGGGATAAAACCCACAATCTATTCAATTAATCAAATCTCTGACTAATCTTATGTCTACAATGCCATATAAATAATAGAGGAAAACTTAGAGCCTAAGAAATCTATTAAACAAGGAAACTAAATAATATGGAAACTAAATCCTAACATACAACTCATAAAATAAAATAAAATATAATGACATAATTAAATCTACTTGGGCCCTACATATGTGGTTATTGAGGTCTATACTGCATCATTCTCCCCTGCTTGGAAAGAACTTGACCTCGAGCTCGGTAAGTGTCTTCCTTGATCGAAGATCATTCGAACAAACTTTCGAATAGTTGGTTGATCTTGAGCTTGTGCACACATCTGGAAAATTCTAAGTGTGATGCACCCTTTGATTTGACAAACAAAGTGTGTGTGGGTACGCGATCGAACCATTGGATACATCACGTGGAATTTGCACTATCAAATCACAATCTGTGGCCAGCTGTTCGTCATCTCCTAATTTCCATTGTCGATCCCCAAAGACAAAATTAACGCGTGAATTTATGTGGGGGACAGCAACAACTTGTTCTTCTTGCGTCGATGTTTGAACTTCTTGATCATCATTACGCGTAGGAGAAATTTCGAGGCCAAGTGGAAACTTCTGTGTCTTTCTCTGACTTCTTGGTCTACATATAATCAGTCACTAATCCCTTAACATAGTCTACCGTTATTTGCGGCGACTTGTCTTCCGGAGGCATAATTTTTACTGACCTTTTCAGCATTTGCTCTACATGAATTGCTTCCCAATATGCCCCATGAATGGTCTTGCAGTCATTCATTCGCTATATTTAATTTCTAGTCTCAAGCCTCTCAAGAAACTAATCAAGTCATGTTCCTTATTATCTTTGAATCCACATTTGTCTTGGAGCCACAAAAACATGTCACCATAGTCAAGAACAGACATTTCTCCTTGTTTCAAATTAAGAAATGATCGAAAATAGATTTCATTTTCAACATACCATGAGCCATATTAATCTGCATATTTATATCTTTGAACTATGTTGAAGATTGTAGTATTACGAAGTTTCATCGTGGATTAAAGAATGGACGAATGTAATATGCAGATCTGCTATCTATGAACAGGATGGCAAAAACTGATTTAAAATTTGATGTCAAATGGCTCCAAAATTGCAAAAATAAATTATGGACCTTGATTGTGTCAAATCAACTATTTGATTGTGCTTTGATAAGGCAATGATAAGGTCAATGATGATGGCAACTGTTAAAATAGGCAAGCTTGCCATTGTTGGGCTTTGGGCAACAGTTGGGCAAAACGAACTTGGGCCAACCTGATACTTACCCAAATGGAATTCAGGCCCACGATCTCTTTGATGTTTTGATCTGCCTTGGACCTTGTGCCATAAAAGGAAACAAAAGAAAACCTTCATCGCTTTCCTGTTTTGGGGATGACAGGTAGAGGAAGACAACTCTTCTTCTATGATGGAAAGAAGATGATCGAGGATGGAGCTCCCTACATGGTAGAAGAGATCTCACTACATGAAGGTAGTGAATGCAACGATGGAGCAGGCAATTGTGGACATGAGGCCGGTGACAGATGCTTGAAGCTGGCAGGTGGATTGGCGCACGGATAAAGGCGTCGGCGATGCAAGTAAGTGATTGTCTTCCTCTTCCTGTTCTTCTTCTTCTCCTTCTTCTTTCTGTCTTTTTTTTTTTTGCTGGTTTCGGTAGGGTGTGGGTTCTCTCTCTCTCTCTCTCTCTCTTTCGGGATGTGGTTTTCCACTGGGAAGGGTGTAGATGGGGTGGGTTTGAATGATAAATTGAAGTGGAGATGGACTGTGGAGGGGCTTAGACGTTTGATGGTGGGTGGCTGAGATTTGGGCGTGGCAGGGAGAGGGTAGGGTTGTATGGGTATGGCAGAGGTTTCGGTAGGAGTTGAGGGGTTCGAAAAACAATGGGTGTTAGGTTTCACGATTATGGATTTTTTTTTTTTTTTTTTTACTGCGATGGGGAACGGTGGTGAGGTTTTGAGTTTATGGATGGACAGAGGTTGGGATGGTGGAAAGAGATGAGAAGATAGCACTGGTAAGATAGTGGCGGTAATCACACTAATCTATCTGAGGATCAGCTCTGACTGTGATATAGGGGTAATCACGCCGAGATGATCGAGGATTGTTCGGCTCTGATACCAATCTGATGCAAGCCCTATGGTTAAGGCTTGCGTGTGGTGCTAAAGCACGTGTCCAAGAACACTTCAAATTGTCTTCAAGAAAACTTCAAGACACAAGTATGCACCTCTAGGGATATAACCCACAATCTATCCAATTAATCAAATCTCTGACTAATCACATGTCTACAATGCCATATAAATAATAGAGGAACACTTATAGCCTAAGAAATCCATTAAACTAGGACACTAAATCCTAAATACAACTCATAAAATAAAATAAAATCTAATGACATATAATTACTTAATCAAAATCCTAAATCTACTTGGGCTCTACACATGTGGCCATTGAGGTCTATACTGCATCACCTTGCACAATACTCATCTTTAGACACAAATTTTGGAGAAAGCAACAAATAAATTTCTTAAGCCCCAACCCCCGAGGCCTTCATCTCCCCAGGCAACAAGTTCTGAAAATCTGCTGGCCCGAAAATTTTAATTGTATATCACGACACTACTTCAATACCTGCTACCCACAAAAAATTATCTATTGCAGTATTTGCCACAAGTTCCTGTCACATGTCCTCAATCTAACACAATGGAGAAGGGCGCAGATCATAGAGTCCTAAAATGCCCCACTACTATGATAGTCTGGGCTCGTACTTGTCATGCCTTTACATATTTACCTTGCACAAGTTGATTTTTTTTTTTTTTTTTTTTGGCATCAACGAGAAAAAGATTTTATTCAATTTCTAGCTTTCCTCTTTTGGTACATTCGGAGATGTAGGGACAATGTGCTCTACTGCTCTTGTGTGTAGTGCCTCTTGCCCCTTGGGTAATAATGCAAAATCTTCAATGGGCTACTGCAGGGTGAAATCTTCCTTAGGCTTCCTCTTCATTTCACATGATAGCATCTTTTTCCAATAACCACCCCTGCCTCTTCCCCCACAAGCCAATGATCACTTTTCAGCAGATAAGATGGTCCTTTTGGCTTAATTTTAGTCCTCTCTTCTGTTGTTGATTTTCTCATTACTTCTTGCTCATATTATAGCACTTTCCAGTGTATGTATGTGCATATATATTCATAGGAATTTGTATGGGGGAGAACCTGTTAAAAATGTCTTTGAAAGTAGAAACATTAAAATTAAAAAAAAAAAAAAGAAGTCAGCAAGTGATCACAACATGCATCATGTGACCAGGCCTACCATCTCAAGAACAAAGAAGATGAAGATAATAAAGATGTTTGTAGTTTCTCATTTTGGATGCGGTTTTGGGTTTTTTTTTTTAGATGTTCATGTGATTCTAGACTAGTTATTGTGGTCTTCTTGCTTTTAGGGCTAGGTTTTTTGTGGGATAATATCCTCTAGTACTTGGAGGCTTTTTTGATTGGGTTTATCCAAAAATCTGGTTGTGTTTTTTTCTCCTTTAGCAAAATGTTTACGTGTGTTCCTAACGTAACACGGAAAAGAAGAATAGCCAATAGGCTAATATTCAAGCCAAAAGGTTTAAGGATAAGATATCTAGGTACTTCACCAAAGACAAACAATAGCTCTCTCAATTGAGAACCAAACTCATAAGTTTTTTGATATCAATATTATGTGTCCCATGATGAGGGATTACATCTTTATTTATAGATAAGGTACTTTCTAACTAAGGAAACAACCTAATTCAATCCAAAAAAGGAATACTAAATTAAACATAATATGAACTTCTAAAAATAGAAGAATCCTAGACAATTACGAAAACAACTACTAATAGAAATTAATTTTCACTACTGAGCCTTATCGGATTTGGGCCCAATGGGCTAGCCAATCATGAATCGGACCTACATTAGGTCTCCCCCTCTTGGAGGAGAACTTGTCCTTGAGTTCAGTAAATATCCACCCGAGTAAAAAACCAAGCATACAATTGCCTAATAATCTTGATCTTCTTGCTCTTGATATAGCTTGGAAGTTTGATTTGATTTTTTCTTCCACTTGAAAATAGGTTTGAGGTGTACCTTCGCCGAATAACTGTTTGTTGCTTGGATGTGTGGGTAGACCATTAGATGCTTCAATTGTAGACTCTGTACCAATATAACATCATTAGATGCTTCAATTGTAGACTCTGTACCAATATAACATAATCTTTGATTGACAATGGTTGATCTCCAAAGATGAAATCTATATGGGGAACTTCAAAAGATAAATCTTCTTGTGAAACTACTAGAACAACTGATTTGTCGTCTGATGTTGCAATCAGATCCACTGGATGAGCAATGTCCGCTTGTACTTCTCCTTGCTTTACCACTTGCTTTTCTAGATCAGCATTGTCCCTAAAAACATATTTATCTTCTTCTTGAAGTTCAGATTAAACAGGACCCATTTTGGAAGTTTCGCAACTTATTTCACTTGAAGTTGTCATGAAATCATTTTTTCTTCAACGTGATTCTCAACATCACCCTAAGAAGCACGGACACAGACACGGGACACGGATACGAACAACACGGACACGGCAATACGGCAAATCCTAAAAAATCAGGATACGAACAGGGCTAGGACACGGCAAATAATAAATATATATATTTATATATAATCATAAAACTAAATAACAGTTATATTTTAGCCAAATTAAGAAGCATAATATCACAATTAATAAAGAAGAAACATAAGTAATACTAGAAAAGTCAAAAATAAAATCCATACTTCATAATGTAATACAATAATAGGCCATAGTACATCATCAACATTACAAGTCACAATTACATCATAATCAAAACAACAAAAAAGATCTCTCCTCCATTATCCCACTCCATAAATAAAAAAAATAAAAAAAAAAATCCTCACTTCATTCATGATTCATCATTTGACACAATTTCAATGGCATCATCATCCCCACCAACACTCCCATCATCAGTAAATAGCACAACCTCTAATTTTGGCGCATCAATTGAAAAATAAACTATGAAAAAAAATACAGCAGTTTTGAGGAAAAAAATGCAGCAACAACAGTAGTTCTGAAAAAAAAAAAAACAGTAGTGGCAGCTCGGAAAAGAAAGAAAGAAAGAAAACATAAGCAGCAGCAGCACAACAATTCTAGAAAAAAAAAACAGCAGCAACAATTCTGAAAAGATTACAAAAAAACAGCAACAACAAATTGGAAAAAACAGCAGCTGCGAAAAAAAAAAAACAGCAGCAAAAATTCTGAAAAGACTACAAAAAAACAGCAACAGGCAAAAAAAAAAAAAAGTGGCAACAATTCTAAAAAAAATAAAAAAAAAGTAGAAGCTTCTTCGTTTTCCTGCTGTGTCCGAAACGTGTCCCGACGTGTTCACCCCATGTCCTGACGTGTCCGAGCCGTGTCCGCATCTTAAAAAATTTTTTTAAAAAGACAAGACACATTTTTAGTGTGTCGGACACGTGTCCGGCCGTGCCCGAGCTATGTCCGTGTCCGACATGGACACGGGGACCCTATGCAAGTGTCCGTGCTTTATAGACATCACCCATGGATTTTGTTTCTTCTTGTTATTCATCTTTTGACTCTTTAAATGACGGTGATAATGTTAACGAAGAGGTTGTTGATTGCAAAGAATTTTTCTTTTTGAGACTTAACTTGTTGCAGGTGGGATCATCGAAGCACGTGCTCAACATGAATAACTTTTTTGAACGCTTTGTGAACGTTGTTACATGGTTTCATTTTCTTAAAAATGTTTGACTTCAAAATCTCTGATAAAGCAAGGCAAATCATGCAGCTCATTATATTTTAAGTCACAAATTTGGCATAGTCACGAAAATTGATTTAAACATTCATAAACTGTTGAATCTGCCTATTTGAGATTGAGGAACTGCTCCAAGTAGACCTTATTTGCATAATACGAATCTCCATATTTATACTTATACAACATGTTTTGAAATCCATCGGATAGTCCAAAGATTTACATATTGACCTTGATGCAAGAGAATAGAAATCTTTTGAATTTTTAAAATTGATTTACCTGGTGGCTTGATCAAGTGAGAAAAATATGCACGTGAAGACGAACTGGGAATTGGACTTCAAGATATCACCCTTTTGTTTTGAAAAGCAATGGTCAGGAGAGCACAATTAGGGACTTTGTGCCTTGGCTGGTTGGCTCTTTGTTGCCCAGGCTCCCTTTTGGATTTTTTTTTTATTTTACGAATTGGCTTTGGGTCTAGTTAGGGTTCAGGTTGAACCTGAATTCAGCCCATTTCAATAAGTGGAGGAAAAACACGTGGGAGTTTTCCTCTTGGATTTTGTGCAGAGAAAAGAAGCAAAAGAGAAACAAAATTCTCCCTTACTGTTTACGCTACAACGAACACAAAGAGAGAGACGACTGATGAGGCGAGGTTGATGTCACGAGGAGAAGATGACAAAGGGCTGAGGGGCAAGCATGGCTACAGTGGTCTCAAGCTATTGTTGTGACGATAGTGCTAGTTTCCAAAGATTGACTGCAACAGGGGATGAAGATGTCCTAGCAACTTCACCGATTGATGGCATGCGCTGAGTTGGCTGCCTGATTGTGACTTTGATGGTGCTAGTGATGTGGAGTGGTGATGCTAGAAAACCAGGTACGCGTTGCAAACTTAATCTCCTCCATTTCCTCTCTTCTCTTTTTTTTTGGGGTGGGCAGGGATTTGGAAGGCTGAGGTTTTCAGGGATGTCGCAAAGAAGGGTCGATAGAGAGGGGATGTGTGTGATGGGGTTCGGCTGGTCTGTGGTGGTTCGATGGGAGGGTATGAAGCAAATAGAAGGGTCGCCTGAATGTGGAAGCATTGGAGTGGGCCGGGAGAAGGGGTTTTGGGTGTTAGGGTTCCAGATGGTTAAGATTGGGGTCATAGGGGTGTCAGGGATGTGTTTGGTGGCATGGTCGTTGTCTAGGAAGAGGTTTGGGGTTGTGGAAAGGGGTCTGTGGAGGGATTTGACTTTCGGTGTTGATGGGCTGAGAGAGCTAGGGTTTAGGTATTGCTGGGATGGGTTGGGTTGACGTAGATGGGGTTCGAAAGGGGTTTTGGGTCCTAGGAAGTGATTTGGGATTGGGTTTTGGTGATCGAAAATGGGTGTTGGTCCGTTTTGGGTTTTGGAAAGAGATCGTGAGTTCGACTATGAATGGAAACCGATGATGGAATATGGTGGTGATGATGATGATGATGACGGGATGCGATGGTGATGATGATCAATGGATGGATAAGAATATGAAGATGGGTTGCCAAGGTTAACTCGGATTGGCGATCGAAATGGCAATATGAGAACGGATCTTTGCTTCTGATACCAATTGATGCAGCATGGAGAAGAACAATAGCCAACGGGCGAATCTCCAAGCCAAAAGGCTTAAGGATAAGATGTCTAAGTGCCTCGCCAAAGACAAACAATAACTCTCTCAATTGAGAACAAAACTATAAGTTTATTGATATCAATATTGTGTGACCCATGAGGAGGGATTACAACTTTATTCGTAGCTAAAGTACTTTCTCACTAAGGAAATAATCTAATTCAATCCAAACAAGGAATCTTAAATTAAATATAAATGAACTTCTAAAAATAAAAAAATCCTAGATAATTAAGAAAGCAACTACTAATAGAAATTAATCTTTACTATTGAGCCTTATTAGATTTGGGCCCAACGGGTTTGCCAATCATGGAACTGGCCTGCATCAATTCCTCTCTTCTTTCCTTCTCTCATCTAAGAAGTTGAACTGACCTTTTCGTCTGTGATTAGTTTTGCAAAAAAAAACTATTCCAAAAAATGCATTCAAAATTGAATTTTTGGGGTGTATAGATAAGAAAAATGGACATAGAGGCAGGGGATTTTGAGAGTGTTTTGTGGGCTTCTCGGATGGGATTGGCAATGTAGGAGGATGGGTGTTCTTTTAGGGGTTTAGAGGAAATGGGTTTTGTTTATTATCATCATATGATGTCCTGGTGTGTTCGGATAGAGAGAAATAGGCATTGAGGCAGTGGGTTCTGAGAGTGTTTTGCCGAAGCATATGTTGTGATGGCGCAAGCCGCAACATAATCAGGGTTATATTAGGCCATAGTGACATAGGGGCATTTTGATCCAAAAAAGGGCACTGTACCTGCTGTCATTTTTAAGAATTAATCTTCCTGTCATGGAGTACGTGTCTAACAAGTTTTTTCCCATACAAATCCCTTTTAAATTATTTAGCTAAAAAAAAACTGCTTCCTAAATCATGGGCACCGGATGCATCATATAAGTCATGCTTGTTTGTGTAGTTTGGCTGTCATATGTGCCTCCCTTGCCAGTCGTGGGCCACTTGACTCTTGATTTTAAACATTACATAGTCACTGAGTAATATTATGAGAACCATTAAAAAAAAAAATTTTTTTTTTTGAAGGCTTTTAGAGATGTTATTTTTTAATTAAGTTCATGGCCAAGGTCAACTGTGCATCAGTTTGTTTAATTAATTCGGTCCCTAGCCAATTGTCAACTGTAAGATATGAATGTATTTTTCAACAACTGATTTATTAAGCTACTGTGTACACAATTCAAAAAAGAAAATGAGAGGGGAAATCATGCACTGCTTCTCAATATGTTTGAGACTATAGACGGCCAACATATGAGTTACATGGGTTAATCTTCTTCTTCTTTGTTTCTTTTCTAAATAGAGTTAGATGGGCATATCGAAAACATTAAACAAAGAAAAAATTTTAATCAATGGAAACTACCTTATCAATATCTCTCCAAGATTCCCAGTGAATTGCCCCTCCACATACTCTTCAGTGTTGGCAAGCTACAAAATAAAACCATACCATTGAGCTGGGCAATTCCAAAAGAATTCCCAAGTGCAGAAGAACTAAAAAGGAGAGATAAAAGATCTAAAAAATAAAAAACCCAACTCAATCAAGTCATGTATCAGATAACAATGAATAAATTTCAAAACATTACCTGCAAATTCATGTATGAATCTACTGAGACAAGGTAGCCTGCAGAGACCCCACAAAAGGCAATGAGAAGTTAGTTATTGTGAGAAATGAGAAATCCGTTTTTTTTTTTTTTCTTTGAAGCCATACACACCTTTGTACTCCATGCCCCATTTGAGCTTGACAATGACCCGTTTGCCCGTCAGATTGTTCAAGAAAGGCTTTGGGTTCACTGGAACGGTCTTCAACACCAAATTATCAAAATCAAATTAGTGGGTCGGAATGAATCATCTCAATCATGATCATTTCCTAGTTATGGGGTGCAAGGAAAAAGGATCGTTAGTGCATCTGTAGATCATACAACTGCATTTGCATCTCCTCCTATTCGGGTAGTAACAAGCACATCTGATATAATAATAATCTATAAAGGAGAATGGAGAGAGAAAGAGAGAGAGTTACTTACCGTCATCTGAGCCGGAGGAAACTGCAACAAAGAAAGAAAGAGACGGTGTTTGTTTAGGGTTTAGGGTTCTATTTGGGAGAAAAAATACAATAGTCATCCGTCCCAGTAAAGAGAGTCTGTCGCAGCTATTAGCCCACTACACTACTGTGGGCCCGCACAATGATAATCTGGACCATTCACGATGCAGTTAATCTCAAGCGTCCTTAAATTTTACTTAAATAGGAATGGTCCCACTATATGTAATTGAGCACCCCTAGTTGAAAACTATGCTTAAGTAAGAATGAAATGTGCCAAGAACCTCTTCCGAGAATGAATTGTGATGAATCTGTTTAGTAAAAGTTTTTTTTTTAAAGTTATTTTCATTAAGCAAAAATAACAAAATAATGTTTGATATCATTCTTGAATTTGAATGGTTTTGAAAAGTTTTATACATCCATATTATTGATTAAAATAAAAAATATTAATGCCAAAATAAATTTTTAAAAATTAAAAGTTAATCATTTCATCTCAATTGTTCTATAAGTCCTCAAATTATTTTAATATGGTAGGACTGAACTATATATATCTGCCTGCCTTGCTTTGATTTTAAAGTAGTGAACAGTATCAAAATTGAAAAATGGAGAAATGGAGCTTGAGAGTGAACCAAATCTAATGCAGAAAACGGAATATAAAACCAAAAAGAAGAAAGCATGTATACACGTACAAATTTTTCAAATATAAAGACCCGTACAAATTTGGGGGTGATTGTTGGTTTTGAACCCAACACAACCCTTTTTTTTTAATGACTTATATTACATGTGCTAAACACAGTGTATTTTGCTATTTTGATCTAATATCTCAATTTTTTTTTATCTATTACTCTCCAATAGAATAGGGATTGGGTTGTGTTTGAAATATGTAGGCTAGACATTGGTCGGGATTGAAGGTAAGGTCAGAATTTTTCTTTTCACAAATCCAAAAATATTAAGTCAAATCCAACAATAGTAAGACTATTGAATCTTTTTTTTCATTATTTTATTTTTTTTTCATTTTGAAATTACAAATCTATTTGTTATTTTTATCTCAAATAACAAAGATAGAAAAGGTAGATCATTCAAAATCAAAATTTTACATATTTTTTTGTTTATAAAAGTCTAATAAAAAATAAATAATAAAATTATTTTTACTATGATTTGTATTGACTGTGCTAAGGAACAATAAATATTTTGAGAATTGATCATGCTAGCAAAATGCATCCGCGCTTAGCACGAGTAATACAAGTCATAAAAAAAGATATTTATTACTTGATTTTATACAATTTTAAAAACTTTATATGTAAGTAAGAATGTAATTTTGAATTATTTGAAAAAAGATTTATGGTCTTAACATGGTTGGATTTTTTGACAGAAAAACCTGACCTTACCTATAACTCCGACTTTAACCAACGTTTGACCCAATAGCCTGATCCATATCATATTAGTGACTCATAGCAAATTTTGAGATGAAAATTGAATTTGAGATGAAATCCATACATCCAAGATTAAAGTTGAAATAAGGATCAAAATCTTTTAAAAGTATTTTTAAATAAAAATAATTTAGGCTAATAGTTTAAACTAATTAATGATATGCTTTCTTCCTCCTCCTCTTCTTCTTCTTCTTCTTCTTCTTCTTTTTTAATAGAAAGACTACTAAGATATTATTAAGAAGCGAACGAAGATTCAACAATTACATATTGCTTAATTAGGTCTGAGTTGTAATACCACCAAAGCACCATATCATCAACATACTGAGTATGCCTATCTAACTCATGAGCTACTTGATTCTCATCTTTACCCATATTGTGCACTTCAAAATTGTTAAAATGATTCAACAAAATTTTGATCTCTTCAAACAAAAGACCCTGTCTTGACAAATTTAAAATGGAAGACTTTAGCGTATTCACTGTCAACAATGAATCTCCTTCTAGAATGATAGCTCTCACCCAAATGTGACAAATCATTTGAAACCATCTTAGTGGGCTTCAATGTCATCAGCGCCTTCCACCGCATTTTTTATTTTGTTCATGTCCATGATCACATTACCCATCTCATCTCTAAAAATAGCACCAACACCCACCTTCTGGATCTTGTCAAATAGTGCACCATCCACATTAAGCTTGAGTATTCAATTTGCTGGAGGCATCCAACATAGAATTTTCACCATTTTCAAACACCTATTATGAGTACGGGTGCATTTAAAAACCTATATTAATGTCATCGCCTCATCCACAACCAGCCATGGGTCTTTGTGAATGAAGTAATTTCTTCTGTTCCATAATCCCCACACTATGGTAAAGAAGAGTTCCAAATCAATTTCTAAAACCTTTTTAGCTAAATCCCAAGCAAACAAACCAAAGTTATGCTGCATTATCTGAGTAAATTCTATGCCAGGAAGACAATCCCTCCACACCCGATGCACATGAGGACAGGAGAACAAAGCATGTATACTGTCTTCATTCTCAACTATAAAAAAATCGCATGTGGGATTGGCAATAATATGACGCTTTGCATGTGTAACCTTAGTGGGCAAAATGTCCTTACATGCCCTTAGGAGTCATTTGTTTTTTTCATATGTGATGTGAAAATGATTTGCATATGTAAATAGCTTACATGGGAGTCATTTACATATGTAAATGACTTACATGTGAAATATAATTTTTGTTTATTATTTTCACACTCTTTCAAATGTGAATCTTAATTACACCAATGGCTAACATGTATTTTAAAAATATTTCAAGATCCATGTTGAATCAACACTTGAAATTTACCCTTCTTATTGAAAGTGACTTTTTGAACAAGATTAACGGTTCGGATCATGAAAATGGGGCCTATAAAATCCCAGAGATTAAGGTCAACGGCCTGTATTGTTTCATAAATATCTCATAAGATGAAAAACGGTTGAAATTTTGTACCATGGCCGTAATCATCATTTCTAACATTTTGGACGGTTCAGATCTTGCATTTAAAGCATACAAGATGCAAAAATTAAGAAAAACCAGACTGGCAGGATGCATGTAATGGTCGAAACGTTCTTTTTTAGATATCTCAAGATCTATGAACAGTTCGAATTATGATAATAGGGCTCACAAAATCTCAGAATTGAAGATCAACGGCCCAGTTTGTGTCATAAAGATCTCATATTGTAAGATGATCCAACAGTTGATTTTTTTGCACCATAATCATTTTTAGCATTCTAAATAACTTGAATGGTTCGGATCATGATTTTGGTGGCCAAAAAATTAAAAAATAAAAAATAAAAAACGTGCAAGGCGTGAAACACTGTTCACGCCCTGTACCAGCGCCTCATGGTTGGGGGGGGGGGGGGGGGGGGGGGGGGGGGGGAATCCTTTTCACACCCATTGAGGTGTGAAAAGTTGCAACTCATTTTGCTTTTGATTTACACACCAATATCACATGGAATTTACACACCACATGTGTAAAATGGAAAAACAAACATAAATGTGTGAAACCATTTCACATGAGTAATGGTTACATATTTAAATGACAAAAAACAAACGACCCCTTAGGTGTCGTTTGTTTGCTGACATTTACATATGTAAATGTTACCAATGCATAATGGTTACCTAGGGTTATGTTTGTTTGGGTTGATTTACACATGAAGTATGTAAAATGGGTGTGTAAATGGTGTGAGAATCACTTGGTTTTTTGCCCAGATTTTACACACCTCAGTAGCTGGTAAAAGGTTTCCTGCATCACTGTTATGAGGCGGATGCATAGTATTTTAGGCATCATCACCGTCCATCACGTGTTTTTGAATTTTTATGCTTATTTGGGATCCTAAATGTAAATCTGAACCGTCTATCATCTTTAAAAGGCCTATTACGGCTATAATACCAAATCTCAACCGTTGATTCTTCCTAGATTGTGAGATATTCTCAGAAACATTCACGTATAATATCTAACCATTCTGGATATATGTGGGCCCCATATTCATGATCTAAACTGTTCAAAGTCTTTAAAAGTCCCATTACAGCTATGACACTAAATTTGACAACTTAAATCATCATGGATGATGAGATATTTCCAAAACAATTACAATCGTTGGATGGACTACTGTTTTTTTTGTGCTGTGTTGAAGTCCCTTGAACCCAGTTCCATTTTTGAAGTTTTTAATATAGTGTGGACCCCACAAGCATGATCCAAACCATTGAAAGTTTTTAAAATAACCAAAAAGGCCATGGGACCATATTTTATATTTTAATTCTTTACAGATTTTTTTATATTTATAAAAAAAGTTCGGATCTAAAAATCTATAATTCTTAATTTTTTAGGCCCCATTTTCTTGATCAAAACCATTGATCCTCTTAAATATGGTCGTTTTTTGTTTGGGGTCAAGTGTCATGCATTTATTTATCATATATTTTAATAAATTTGTGAAAAATGGTGAAGATTTTTTGTAGAAAAATGCTCAACCGTTGGATGCATTCAAATTTACATATGATGAGGTGTGAAAATGACAAACATGGGATTATGTTTCACATGTGACTCATTTGCATATGAAAATAACTCACATGTGGATCATTTACACATATAAATCATTTTCATATCCCATGTGAAAATGACAAACGATCTCTTAATGCAAAAGTCTTGATCTTATTTTGGATCTTTATATTTCATAAATGCAACCAAAATTTTCTTCTCACCCCTGTGTTCAAGTTTTCATCCATATTGTTCTCTTTCTAAAGCCTCAACGCAACAACATAAGCACTTTTAACGGAGAATTCCCTCAATTTCTTCTCAGCACATACCGAGAAATCACTTGGCATATGGGGACTCAAAGGAATCTTTAAAATCACTTCAGCTTCATGTGGGAAGAAGACGTCACGAACTTTTTGTATATCCCACATCTTTGTGCCTTGATCAATGAGGTCACTCACTACAACACCATCATCTAGGACCCTTCTCGAAGTAGAAACTTTATAGGTCATAGGTGTTAGGAGCAGTTTGTTATCCCAAACCTTTTTATTTTGGCCATCTCCCACTCTCCATTTGCACATCTCTAGCAAAATTTTCTTTGCTTCCTAGATTTATTTCTATGCAAAAGATGAATTTCTACTAAGAGCTGGTTGGAGGAAAGAAACCTTTGGAAAGTATCTTACTTTAAACACCTTGTAAAATAAAGATTGATGACTATGCATAAGCCGTCATCCTTTCTTAGGTAGGAGAGCTAAGTTAAAAGCTTCCAACTTCCAAAATCCCATGCCCCCAACATGTTTGGAATCACACAAATTTTCCCAACTAGTCTAATGAATCTCTCTCATTATTGCACTGCCCCCACCAAAACCAAGCCATCATACTCTCCAATTCTTTGCAAAGGCAAGATGGTAATTTGAAACAGCTCATGGCATAGGTTGGGATCGCTTGTGTTATAGCCTTCACCAAAATCTCTCTTCCAGCTTGTGATAGTAACTTCTCCTTCCATCCTTACATCTTTCTCCAAATTGGTATTTTTTTTCCGAGAAGGTCCGCTTCTTGGATCTCCTAACAAGGGAGGGTAACTTAAGATATTTCTTATATTGTTTGACCACCTCCACTCCCCAAATAACTTTGATCCTGCTCTGGTCTGCTTGACTAGTATTTTTACTGAAAAAAAATGAGGTTTTCTCTATATTTATTTTCTGACCTAAAGCTTCCTCATACATACTGAGGAGGTGCTAGACATATAAGTAGCTTGACAAAATAGAAGGATGTCATCTGCAAACAACATATGGCTAATCCAAGTTGCTCTTGTGCAAATGCTAATGATGTGCTTTCTGGGAACATAAAACTCCACCCAATCTAATTGGCCTCATGTTTCCATTACAAATTTTCACAAATGGGTCCCCAATCTAAAACCTATTTCTAAGTGATAAATATTATCAGTGGATCCCATTGAATTTGTTGTGCTTACATGAGGTAGCTCTCTCCTTAAATTTCTTTGCAAGTCTAACCAACGAAAATGTTTTAAATGAAAGGCTGATCATAGGGGTGTTCATAGCCAGCGTTTGGGGGGTTGTGGAATATCCATGCTCAACCCATTTAGCCCAACCCTAACTTGATACGGGACATAAGTGCTTGGCCAAAACTCAGCATGCCTGAAAAAGTGAGCCCGAGCTCATGTGGATCATGTTTTTATTTAAAGAGATGAATTTTACTTATTACTATCTAAAGTTGTAGCTTAGCTGATTTGGTTTTGTGCTTGTTTTGTGAAGGGTCTAGTTTTTGGTTAAATTGTGTATGATCTTATTTGAGCCGGGCCGGGGTTCAAGGTCTGTAATGCTCCGATCCCCTTTGAGCTGTATTAGTGGCTCATTAGTGTGTGTTTTTGTTGTTTTATTCTTTCGGACTTTTCCATAACTGTGTCAGACCCATTTGGAGTCAATTGGAGAAGTTGGACCTTCGTATGACTTAAACTGTAAATAATCTAAACTCATTGGACCTTGACTTAAACTTCCAAAAACTATATATATATATGAGTCATCTTATAGATGTCCTCATCTCTGCCCATTTGTCTTCAACGTTGCATGCAAAAAGATCTCCAGGAGAAGCTCCACGTTCATCTCTCTTCTTCTCACTTCTCTTCTCTTCTTCACTTCTGGTTTGTGTGAGTGTGACTTGGGTTTTTTCTCCATCCCTGTCTGTGGCTTTGGTAAGTGGGTTCTCTCCAAGTCTCTTTCTTCTTCATCTCCAATTGCACCTCCCTTTCTCTGTTGCTGTGTCTTCATCTCATGCATGGTTTATTTCTTTAATTTGCTTTGATTTTAGTTGATTTGGAGCTTGATTCAGTGAATTGACAGAGTTTGAGGCAAGTATAAGTACAGGATTTGATAACACATATGGGTGTTTTGTTTGATTGCTTTGATTCATTCTTATTCTTTGTATAGAATGTTTTACAGCCAAATTTTGTGCATTTGGAACCTCTGTAACTTGTTTTGTTAAGCTTCTGTACCAATTTCTAGTTTCTGTACTCAACCTGAATTCGCTTCTGTATTGTACGGCTAAGCCGTAAGTTCCTACGGCTCACAATCCAGAGACTTGAAATTTCACTTTTGTTCTACGGCGAGGCTGCGGCTGAGCCGTAATTTGTTCTACGGCTGAGCCGTAAGCTAGCCGTGACCCAACCGTAACCCAGCCGTGAATTAAATCTCTGATCAGTCGAAACTTTTCAGATACAGTACTCTTACGGTGAAGCTACGGCTACGCCGTAATGGTCTACGGCTCAGCCGTGGACTCCACCGTAGCTCAGCCGTGAGATGTATCAGATCAGAGGTGGAGATGACCAGTTTAGCCGTGATCCGAAGGGAACCACGGCTAAGCCGTAGTGCATGTTACGGCTAAGCCGTAAGATGCATACGGCTAAGCCGTAGCTCACCCATGGCTAAACCGTAAGACTTGTAAAATATGAATGAAACTTAGGATAATGGTGTGACTTTGTAGGGCTTATATACATGAAACCATACACGTAAACCGGCCCAATGGATTCCTTGGATCGCATGAATAGTCTGTTAGGCTGTGACTTATTCATGTGAGTGTTGATCGCTGTTAAGCACCTCCCCATGGGTGTTGGTTTAAGGGACGTCGGTGCACGCAAAGATTACATTGCAACACTTTGATGGCAACGGTGCATTGACTAACTTAAAACTACATCAACATGCACGGTTAGTGACAGTGAATAACTATATTAGGGCTGGCTTGTAATGAACCTTGACTCCGTATTAATCTGAGATGCATTGCATATTGTTATGGTTTTGCCCTCTGTTCTGTTAATCTATGTTTATGCATTCCGCAGTCATTTTGCTTTCGTCCTGTATGTCTGATTTACTCTTCGATCTGTACTATGCTTTGATCTATGCTGTGCTTGACTTAATCTGTGCTCTGTCTCTGGCTTTGTATATCTCTGATTTATTGGGTATTCCCGGGTGGCTCTGCCCAGAGATTAACACGTGAGGATAAGATCCGGTCTTTGTCATCGGTGAGTCCAAAGCGGATAATCTCCCTTCTATTAGATTTGATTTGATTGGTATTAGTTTGGCTCTACTCAGCCTCAGCCCTAGGATGCCCGACGGGGTTACCTCTGGCTTAGATCTCTGTACCTCTGTATCACTGCAGTGTTGCTTTGTCTTGGGACCCCGGAACCCAGGAATCTGAGACCCACTTGTACCCTGGCCCGGTCAGTGGTGTTCTCCTCTGCTCTGCTTTGCTCTGCTCTCTTTTGGAGAGAATATGGTTAACGTAGTAGCCACTTAGTTCAGTATTTCTATGCTTTGACTCAAATATCATGCTTTACTTCTACGCACGATTTGCTTAGCATACTAAATGAAACTCTGAAATTACTATTCTATCCTTATTCTGTTTGATACTATGAGTGTTTCATCCATGTTACTTATATTTGCTGGATCGTTGTATTCATTTGTGTTGTCTGTGGTGTTGCAGGCACAGATCCCTTGCCCAGCTCCCCGGCGGTCGAGGAGGCTGTAGGGCCGAGTGTAGAGGCACCCTCCGGTTTGGCAGAGTGGGCCTGATCACCTCTGCCGAGTACGTGCATGCATATCTTCCGTGGCCTTTTGTTTTGAGTTTTGGTTTTTGGGGATTTGTATTTGGGCACTTTGGACTTTGGACTTTGGACTTTGTACTTTGTATATTTGTACATCTAATTTTGTCGTGTACCCGGACTTGAATCTGGTTTTCATGTATGGTATTTAGCTTTGACTTTCCGTTCCGTATTTGTTTTGGCTTCCGCTATTTTCCTTTGTTGCTTGCTATGATATGTACAGCTTCCGCGTACGCTTAGTTCGCACGTGTTAGATCCCTTGTGTGTGTGCATCTGGACTGGGTTTGGATGCACGTGCACGGGAGTACGTGTGTCACTGGTTTAGCTTTTCGCCAACCCCCGATTCTGGGCTCGGGTCGTGACAAGGTCTCACCCACTAAATGTTAGTCCGGCTCGCTTACTAAAAAGCTCGGCCCTAAGTGGGTTAGCACAAGTCAAACTCAGGCCCATCTGGTCCATGATCAACCCACATTCTAAGGATTGATCATATAGGAGACTTCTTATTTGATAGGATAAAGTCAAATTTGATTCATGATAATTGGCACTTGGGAGTTCAATTGGGTAATCAATTTCCAAATTAAACCTCAATTTCCAAATCAAATCGATACACTCAATCAAATAGTGGGATATATCCTTGTTGAAATGAAATAAAATTAAGTTTATATCATTGGATGGGCTAACATTCATTTTTAACGGTTCAAATTATCATTATGTAGGCTCTATCATGATAGATTTCTAGAGATGAGTGGGGCTGTGATTTCTCATTGTATTGAGACACTTATCTTCTTATCTAGTTGAAAAGATAGTGAAAATCGAAATTCAAAATTGAAACTAAGAGTAAAATTGAAATAAATATTATAATGGCATCAAATTAAGGCTCGATTTCCAAATCAAATCATGCAAAAAATGTGTATATAAATAAGAGTAGGTTCTATTGTCTAATTGAGCACAAATGAGAGCATCCATTATTAGCTTAGTTTGACGGTGGAACTCACTCCTATTGAATTAAAATTTGAGGATATAGTGTTAGAGAATGACATTTATCTTAGAACAATACCGATAAGGGATTTGCTATTGGAACTCTAAAAGGGTCACAGTACACTCACCCCTTTTTTCAACAAAGGAGGTAAATTGACCCAAATGCCCCTATTCTCTCCCCACTCACCTTTTCCTCCTCTCTCCTCTCCTTTTCCACCTCCCCCTTCGGGCGACGATAATTGGAGCTGCTTGATCTCCCTCCCCTCCCTCTCCCTCTTCCTTTCTCGCCCTTTCCCACTCAACCATGAATGTTTTATAGCTATTGGAGCAACTCCTCTCATCTCCTACTGTTCAGCCCCCACACCCCTATTCCACCGGGAGACTATCACCGGACAATATCCGGGTGGAGGGAGGGAGAGGAGAGAGGAGAGAGGGGCAGTGGGGTGTGGAGGGGGTGGAGGAGGGAGAGGGTGGGGGAGAGAAAGAACATAGAAAGGGAGGCAGAGGGAGCAAGAGTGATAGAGAGAAGAGAGAGGGGCGAAAGGGTGGGGGAGAGAAGGAGAATAGAGAGGGAGAGGAGAGCACTGAGAGGGGGAGGAAGAGAGAGGGGAGGAGGGGTAGGTGGGGAAAGGGAGAGGGGGGGGGGGGGGGGGGGGGGGTGTCTCGCTCTGCCAAAGCCAAAGGAGGAGCAGGAGCTGGGGAAAGGAAGAGAAAGAGGAGAGGAGGGTGGGGACAGTTTGGTATTTTCACTGGAGAGTTTTTATTTAAAAAAAAACTATGTGGATAGAGATTTCTTGTGTGCCAATACAGCACTCTAAATTAGCACCTAGTCAAATTTTATTTTAATAAAATTTACATGATCAATTTAATGGTGGACTCACTTTTTGAAGGAGTTAAATTTGGCTGGATGGTGCCCCAAGTTGAAGAAATTCATTTGCTTAGTTAAGGTTATTGATTTATGGGTTTCACTTACGAGCCTCACAGTTTTACTTTTGTCTGGACTCTTTACGCGGTGGAATCAGTACACAAATTTATAAAACGAAGGGGGGAAGGCTTAGGTGCCCACTTGCACTGTATTATAGGGGAGCAGCCTGCACCTCCAATGCACCTCCAATAATCTTGCTCCATGTCATCCTTCGTTAAAGCAAGTTTGAAAGGATCGTTCAATGAAATCTGTGTCAGCCTGTACATCAACTACGTTTGATTAGATTTCAAAAATATCTCTTACATTTATTTGGTTAGTCTTTTTAAAAATTAACGTTCCTCCATATAATTTTCAACCTCTCTTCTAATTATCCAAAATCTTCTTATACTATGTGAGCTCTATGGTGCCCACTTGGGCCCACTTTGATAACTATAACCTATTTCATATTTTATACCCCCTTTGGGACTCCACAGTAAGGCTTACCTTTTGAGTGCCCACATCGGTCAAAATAAGTGCACTCACTCTAAAATGGTTGGTCCTCAAATTTTACTTTCACTTAAGTCCCTCTTAGCATAAGTACTTGACATTTAAATTATATGAACAATCTTATAGTATAGCAAACTCTTATTAAAGTAAAATTTTGGCAACCTCAATTAAATATAGTGAAATCATTTTTAGAGACTCCAATTTTTAAGATATGGGTCCCACTATGAGTAATTCATCTTTAAGACTCCTTCACTTTCCAATAGTTCCCTTATAAGCTGTCAACCTCCTCTTTCAAACCATGGTCCCACGACTATTATCTTTGGTACCTTTACACAATATTTCACTGTTTTTGGAGTTGGGCCGACCAATTGTCATAAAGTAGTGTTCCCCAACGAGCTATATCTAGTGTTAATGAGGATGAAATATTTTGATTTCTATAGGTATTAAAAATTGTACATCCAATCAACAAATATAATAATGGCCAAATTAAACTGAGTGTTATAAGCTTATAGAAGCTCAAACTCATTACTGGCCTGATATATTCAGGGCGCATAATTAAATTTCGAATCTCTAATTAATTTTTTAAGAAAAGATCCAATTGATTTTGATCAAAAGATTTATATAAGGCTTAACACAACCCCATAAAAGATAGTAGATTGTTTTTAATCCATTTGAGTTTTTTTTAAAATGAAAGCCCTATTGAGAAGAGTAATGAATTTGTCATCCACAATCAAATTATCTTGAGTCTTAAGTGGGTTTAAATCTTTCCATAAAAAAATTTTTAATTGAATATTAAATAAGGATTAAAAATCTCAATTCTTTTAAGTATTGAAACTATAGAACTAGTTTGCATATCTGACAATGAGCTAGACCAAAATGGATAGTTCTAATCTTGAAGAAGCACAACCTCTTTATTGGCCTAATACTCATGCCACATATTTAAATTGTAAAATAAAATTAATTTTGAGGAGAGTATTCAATTTAGTGGTCACTATTAGAATAAATGGAAATTCTAAGTGGGTCCTACTCAAATTGAGTGAAACTTAATGAGGGTCATAAAATATAGTGTTATTTATTTTGATTGGCTTGAATTTTTTATAAGTGGGCCCAATTGATGAGCATCATAGATTTTTTAGATTACTATTAGATTATATATGAATTTCACATGAAAACTCACATTAAATGAAATTCGATAAGAGCCTATAAAATAAGGCATAATTTATTTCGAGTGATTTGAATTTTTTTTTAGGGCTCCATTAAAGAGTACTATGAATTAGTGAGATTTGCATTGATTATGTGAGAATTTTAGGTGGACCCAACTCTAATTGAGTAAAATTTCTAATGGCATCATCATCATGTATTATGCAATCAATGCACAAAGAAATGAACCCAACTCCACTAGATGGACTATAAAAGATAAGTGCGTTGATTGTTGGAGAACATTGCTCATGAAAAATGGTGGTTCCAATTTTAGAAATAATGAAATGTAGCTCGAAGGTAAAAAGTAACTTAAAAGTTTATAGAGTAAAATGTTAGCAGAGTGATTTGTGAGAAAATTGATGATGGTAGTTTTTAAAAAGAAAAAACAAAAAAAATTAGGTAAAGGAGAGCTGATCGAAGAGAGCAACTTTCCAAGAACTAGTGGCACATAGTGATTGGAAGTACATAGTAGATGCATTTGTCTATGGTTAGCCCGATCCGATTTACAAAATAGCAAACACGATTTCGAAAATGTCCGACCCCGTTTCGGATTTGGTTGCCAGACGTCTCTTAGTCAAAGCCTAGCAGATTCGACGTCGCTGAGTCAAAGCCTCAGGAGATCCGGTCTCTGTTCACACAGCCACGTGGCAGCTTTCCAATTCTTTTTCTGGGTAGAAGGAAACTTTCTAATTCGAAGTTGAATTTGCACTAGTTTGCAGAGTTGGAACTGAAGAATAAGAGAGACTATAAAAAACAAGAAGGGACTTCTTACAGAAATCCATCAAGACTAACACGTAGAGATATAAGTAAGAGTTGCGAGGAATCTTCTCTGAAGAGAAGCATAGACTCTGTGGAGTGGAGGAGTTCTGAACAAAGACAAAAGGGTGCAGAAGAAGACGACGACCATCTCATTCTCGAAAGAGAACATGGTATTGTCGTTCATCTTATTCGTGGTTCTGGGCGTTTGTCTTTGTGGGGCCGTGTCAGCAGCACTTGGAGACAACGCCCGGAACCAGCAATGGAAGAAGGATATCGCCAAGTGTTTCGGCCGCCTGGCTGTGAAAACCAACTCTTTCGAAGATGAAATAGGCTCCAACATCGTAACTCCCATCCAAATTGATGTCGGACTCGATTCAGTTGGAGGCCTGGAGAGTGTGAAGGAATCATTGTATGAACTGCTAATCCTTCCGTTGCGAAGACCTGAGTTGTTTGCAGATGGGAAGCTCCTCAGCCAGCCCAAAGGAGTGTTGCTGCATGGGCCTCCGGGAACGGGGAAGACGACACTGGCCAAGGCCATAGCCAAGGAATCCAGCGCCGTTTTCATCAATGTGAAGATGTCTACTTTGAAGAGCAAGTAGCTTGGCGATGCAGAGAAGTACGTGAACGCAGTGTTCAGCTTGGCTCATAAACTCCAGCCTGCTATTATATTCATTGATGAGGTTGACAGTTTCTTGGGAAAGCGCAGCAGCGGTACTGAGCATGCAGTGATTACAACCAGTTGTAAACTGAGTTTATGGCATTGTGGGATGGGTTGACAACTGATCAGAAGGCGCAGGTTGTGGTTTTAGGGGCGACGAACCGGCCTGCAGATCTAGACGAGGCGATTCTCCGGCGTTTCTCCCGGACTTTCAAGGTCGGAGTGCCTGATCGCAGCGAGAGAGCTAACATACTGAAGGTGATCCTCAAGGGTGAAAGAGTGGAAGAGGACATCGACTACGATCACATAGCAGGGTTGTGCGAGGGTTATACTGGTTCAAAAATGCTCGACCTCTGCAAGCAGGCAGCCTACTTTCCTGTAAAGGAGATATTGGCTGATGAAGAGAATGGAAGGGTATCAGATGGGAAGAAAAGGGCGTTGAAACAGCTGGACCTGGAGAATGCTCTGTTGGAGTTCAGGGCCCAGTCAGATCAGCATAGATCCACTGCATATAATTCTATGTATTTGTAGAAGCGTAGGCCCCTGTGTATAGGTTATTTGGGTAAGAATAGGATGAAACTTGAGTACAGGGTAGTTGAGTTCTGAGGTTTCAAACTGGGCACACAAGAAAGGCCAGGAAAATAGTGGGGCATGGTGACTTAGAATAATTGTATGTGCAGTCCAGGTGTAGAGATGAAAACGACTATCAGCACTTTTTTGATCTTCTGTATCATACTTGTGCTCTTTCCAAGTTTGTAACATATTACGTATACATCTCATGGTAGAAAAATAAATTAAAAAATAATAAAAAAATAAAACCGTATCTATTTATGGATTGGATTCTACCATTATTCATTGGCAGAAGCCAAAACAGGGCTGGATCTTGCACCCTACTTTCATTGCTGTTTTAGTCGTTGGACTGATCTTTTGCTGAGAAATTGTGGACCTAACGGGTAAAAGTACAAGGAATTGTGATTCACTTGTGTTAGAACTTAGAATTGTGAATGAAATCAAGGGACAAACATTTAGGTAATACATGCAGTCTTTCATTATTCAGTTGACATGTGCGAATCTACTTGCTATTTGAGCTAGTTTTCAATGTGAGATTTACTCATTATTAAACACAATGTTTGGGATAATTAGTTGTTGGAACTGAATTTCTTGCAGAGTGCATTAATCTAGGACATGTTTGTGTGATTCTGACTGGCTTCTGGGAAAAGGGGAGGGATGAAGCATTAGAAATGAAAGTGATAGAGCCAGGGCATAGGTATATACTATGATACCCAGATACAGCATGGATTTAGCAAGGATACGCCATATACACAGAAGGGACACGGATTTTACCTGTAAAAAGTAAAGTATGGGATACGAAACGACATGATACATCGCCCATTTTGAAGTATCCGTGCCTCATAAGTCATATATTGGAGTGCATGCCAATTTTCAACAGAAAGTAGATCTACACCCTCAACCTAGGGAAATTAAATCAGACCTATGTAAATTTCTGCTTTTTACTGTTCAATCCTTCTTCCCCACTTTCCTCAGAAACCAGATCCTAAAAGAAGAAAATAGGATGGTTTCCATAATCTCTTCCTGTGAACAACTGCACATGAGAGTTCCCCCTGCATGCACGGCTCAAATGGTGAAGGCCCTTTGCACTTGGTAAGAGCTTTGCTGTAGCCAAGTTTGATGCTAGTCCATCAGCTTCTGTCCAAGCTTTGACCATTACTACTCATCCCTTCCGTCCCTCTCATCCAGTAACCCATGATACAAGCCAGTCAGAAAGACAGTAACATGAGCTTGGAGAATTCTCTGGGCTCGGTCAGGATTGGCTGGGTGATACATGCTTGGTAACAGAACAATGGATGTATCAATTCAGCACTAGAGTTACAATGCGCAACCTAAGGTTTCCTGCTTGTGCTTCCATAAGATGCAGGAATAAGGATATAACACAGATACTCACACACATGGATAAAGTGATTCTTCTTTGCACTTGCCACTTGCCATCCTAATTGTACAGTATTGGTTAATATCATTCATCTATGCCACAAATTCTACAGTAAAATAAGGAATTCTGGAAATAAATGATGGTAGTATTTTGGTCATTTTCCCATCATTAGAAATCATATTGTCCACTAAAAGCGCTTCATTTTGAGAAAGGAACATAAGAGATGGAGGCATTCGGACATCCTAAAAAGAAGTAAGAACAAGATCCAGTCAAACCTGTCAGATACAATCACTGAAGTAAGAGTAAAACCTGTCAGATACAATCACTGAACTACAAGGACGTGCACCGTTGCCATACCTTCAAACTAAAATTATTTCATCAGAAGGCTTTCTTCTTCTTCTTCTTCTAGCTTTCCTCAGAATCCGCCTGGTCTCTTCTGTCGCATCTTCTATCAAATAGTTCCCAGTGCCTATCACAATAGAAGAATTATTTAATAAAGATTTAAATCTATTTACACATAGACATCATATTTCTGTATTTGCAGTTCTGCAAATAATTGAATTGCCTCATCCCCAAATATTAATGGCACTCCATTTCCTAGAACATAATAAGCCCATTTCTTTTTTCTCAGAAGTGTCAAATTAGTCTTCTCTGCCATGGACAGAGATGGATTAGACACATCAGTGGCAAACTGATTTGATGGGATACTACAAGGATGATAAATGATGAACAATGGCACATTAACAAGGAAAAAAATATTATCTAATTACCAATTTCCTTTCTCTCAAGCAAAAAGGATAACCCATCAATCTCCTCATCTGATTCAATAATTACTCGACAATCCTGTTCCTGCATCACCAGTGTTAATGTCAATATCAAAGTGTTCTTGCTTCCAGTTTCTTTGGTGGTTTTAGTACTAAAGATGTAGCAACACAAAAGAAATCGAAAAACCGAAATATTTGTGCTTCAGTTTACTAGCTCGTCCAGGTTAGAATTTTGCTGGGTGTATATATGGTCCTTATGGCTAGCTAACATAATGAAAGGAATTTTTGCTTGCACAAATATATTCAGTAAAGATATAAATTTTGATTTTTTTTTTGAAAAATAGGTAATCCCAATAGTAAAATGGTATTAATGAAATTTAGAAATTTGTAGACTATCCAATTATATTTAAGAGATGGTCAAGTCATTGTAATTTATCAGTCAGAACTCAGAAAGACGAATGGGGAAATTTGCAAAATATTTCTAGAATACCGACAGTAAATTTACTCCATTACAAGGCCACACACGCATGTATGCGTCCATTTTAACACAATAGATTTTCCAAACTTGACTCATTTAATCTATCTGATGACAGCATCTTACTGATGCTGCTAGCACCCCTCTGTACAGCGTCACATATAATATAGCAAAAAGGTGTACTGCAGTGTTTCCAGAAAAATTAAATCACTTAGATACCTGTTCAATAAGAGGAATTTCTTCTCTTTTGGGCTTCATAATAGGCTTTGCATCAATTAAGGCAGATGGCTTTAGCTTTTGCAATTTCAAGTTTTCTGCCTTCATCTCCGGAATCTGTGTGCTTTTTTTAACTTTTCGATGCACTAATGAACTGAAATGAAAAATCCAAAGATATAAGTGAGAAATGAGAATCCTTTAGAAAAGTCAAGTACCAATGTAAGACAATAAAGACACTTGGATAAGGGACCCTCCTTCCTAAAAGACTCAAATACTTGGATAAGGGAACCTTTAATTCTGAATTCTAAACCCATTATTTATTAATAACAAATGGGTGAATCCATCAGTCAAACCACAACTTGCAATTATGTTATGATAAAAGGCAAACAGTTAAAAACTCGATACTTGCCAACTGTAACCAATATTCTCCTCTTCAATAACTTGAAAATTCTAGTTTAGAGATCCATTGTCAAGTCTTGCGGTACCAAAGTTAAAGGAGCTATTAACAAGAAAACAAAATAAAGCTGAAGAAGCTAAGAGGACAAGACATTGAATAGACCTAGCCAACTGAATGGATAAGATTATTCCTGCAGCTTTCTTTCTATTGCAGGCAGTAAAATACGTAGAATGCTAGGGCTATGCTATCTATTGACTTGAATTGAAAGCTTGAAAGCTTGAAGACTCGAGAAGATCTCCTTTGGAAAGAGTTCATAAGCGCCCTTGAAGCCTACCATTGGGTTGTGTGATCTATGGTGGATTAGGTCCAGACCTACACCTTTCATTGTGGCTCCCCACTTTCTCCACTGGTGCATGGTTTTAATTGTTCATTTACTTTCCTTGTAGAAGAAGATTTAAGAGGTTCTGAGGAATCAAAAGATATTGATCCTCAAACACGTGAACCTAAAACATCTGGGAACTGATTTATATGTGCTTAAGGGATCATTTTATATGCAAGATTAGGTTGCCTTCTACATTTCTTGTCCAATTTTCTATATTAGTTGCTCAATTTTCTGCCCATTCAGTTAGCTGCAGGATTTACCATTGTTGGGATTATTTGAAGGATTGTGCATTGATTGCAAGTGGTCAAGAGAATAGTTTATCCTTGACTTCATTCTCTTCACGTAAATAATTAAGAAATAATGGATAGTTAACTCACTTTTCAAGGATACTCTAGTTCATTGCTCATTACCTTCAACCTGTCTTCTTTATCAAGTGATGAAGTGTTGGATAGGGTGTCCTAAAAGTGCATGCATGCTCCTAGAACTCCTCATCTGGGTGTGGTCAAGCAAATTCAACATTGTATCAAGAGATCTCTAGGACATTTAATTCTATAGAGGAATTATGGCAACTCAATGGTACAGGGTATTCAGATACTCTTTGCATTGGATCATTGAATGATAATTGATCAACACCAGTTGAAGGGTGAACAACCATTTATGGGAATTCTTGTATTTTGCAATTTTCAATTACCACAATCATTGTTCTTCATTTGAGTACTAAGGAATAAGCATTTAGTTACCACAATTCTTGCATAATACTTACCAGTTAGATAAGAAAATCAGTTCTTTCTAGTTAAAAAGAAAATCATTTCTTTATTTAAAGAATCTTCTCGTAATTAGTGAATTGTAGCAAGGCCTGATCACATCTAACCAAAAAAAAAAAAAACACTCAAGAACAATTTTTCAAGACTTCTATAGTATGTTATAAAACTAATCAGCAAATTCAGGGATTTTGGCCCCATCAACCCTGTGACCCTCAACTTACATTCTCAACTACAGTGACCTTATGTAGTCAAGCTAATTAAGTGAAACATTATGAAAAAATTGAAAGATTGGTGAGTCACAGAAACATACTTCTCTATGAGCAGCTGCACACTTGGAGATTGGTTGGCACAATAGCTTTTCCTCTAAGATTTGTGAAATACAGGTAAAAGGTTACAGAGAGAACAAGTGCAAAATATAAAAGGAAATATAACAAAAGAAATATCAGGTTAAAACTGTACATTTCAGGAAATACCTTTGGTGACTGAATAACTGGCAGCTGATGGTTATCACTAGGAAGCTTCATACTACTCACCTTTGCCTGTAAAGGGTTCAAGTGTATAATAAGAAGCACTTTTGTGACAACAGTATTTTCCTACTTTTTAAAGTAAATGTCATTAACTATTGACCTCTAATAGGAATTAAAACAACCCTCTCCTAACATGCAGGTAATCTTGATATCCATTTCTCTTCTAACCATAAAAGCACTGCCCTCTTTCTTTTTAGTTATTTATTTTCTTATAGGGACAAGCTATCCTATTCAGTATTTTCCACAATTTAAAGCCATTCCTCCTCATTTTCATCTTTATTTTAAGACAAAGACAAGATCATACCACTTCGCTAGAGACGAATTGACAAAGTTCATTCTGGAGCTTCAGCAAACGAGAATCAATATGGTCAGGTAAGGTTGAAAAAGAAGAGATGGTCTCTAATTTGTATTTCTCCAGTTCCTTCCTCAATCTATCGGATATAGAGTTCAGACTTCCATCAAGTCTGGTTTTCACATCTTCCTCTCCCTTGAGCTGATTAAACCATGGAGTGCCAACATAGATCATAGCACTATTTGAAATGCATAAATTAGAACAAAAATAAAGAAAATAAAGCCAGAGTTCCCTGTTCTTACCATTAACTGCAATGAGCTCTCATGAAAAATCAACTTCTGCCGTATGCCTTCCACTGAACACAATGCCAAAAATTGCTTAGAGTAATACTGCTGTCAGAGATTATTAAGCAACCTCATTTATATACAATTAAAGAATCAAAATAGTAATGGCTCCATGTACATAATTTGGACAATATAATAATCATTTCATAGACCATAGAATCCAAAGAAAAATTTGCATCATCTGGTATAATTGAAGCTCTAATACAGGATTTTGAGGAAAAGACTCATATTTTTTGTGTACAAAATGTTTACGTATATAGCTGGTGCTTTTATCTGTAACATTAAAAACCCTACTCTTTGGTTGCACTTATTTAATAAATAAATGGAAATACTAGGGGTGATCATGCATCTGATGTTGCTGTAAACTTCAAAACCATTAAGGTTGTTTATTAGATCATATGCAAATTATCTTATTGGGTGGCGACAAGAGAAGGGGGAAATGGAAAGCTGCCACAAGTAATATGAATGAGTAGCCATCATTTAAAAAATGATGGTGAACAGTAAGCTTAGAAAATCACATCAGAAATTCAAGTAATGGACAGTCGTTTTATTGGCATAAACAAAAAGGGTGAGTAGTCTGTGGACTACCATCTATGGAAACTGATTAAAACCAAGCCTAGAGCATCAGGGACTCCCCAGTGTGGGATTCCTAAATCCTGACTCCTCTAATCAAAGGAGGTGTGAGAATTGCTAAGGTGGTACCTCGACAGAAACAATAGCAATAAACAAATTCATTTTCTCATAGGGGAGCAAATGATAATGCTTTTTGTGATTTAGCACTAAATAAATTATGAGTGCATTGTGAGCCAATGAGTGCTTGGTGTACGGTGACATGATAGAATAAATTAGCTATAGCTAATTGGCAGCGTTAATTGACAAAAAGTTGATATTTTGAGAATAAGATTCTCTCCTAACAATACAATGCAATAAGGAAACTTACGTTCCAGTGAAACTTCCTTTACTGATTTGTTTCCTTGCATGACATCGCTCTGAACAGAATCTAGGACCATTCCCAACCTGTTTAATGAGGTCTCCATCAGTCCTATTCTGTGTTCAAGTTCTTCACTAACCTGACCTGTTCAAACAAATCAAAACATAAGTAACCAGCACAAGCAATCACCTTTCTATCATGGAGAGACAGAAAGTAATCACTTAATGGCATTGAAGCCTTTGCTGAGATTACATCTATGATCTGGCCCAGAAGATGAATTCCATCTGCGAGTAACATTGTTGGATGATCTTGATACTGCCATTTGAGACTCTTCACGTGGGTAACTTATTGGTGGTAAGCTAGAGATCCTCTTTAATGAATTCTCTCTTTCTTGGGCTTGGGAACTAAATCTCTGTTCTACCAATATGCACAAAATTATTGAAGAATAAATAGAATAAAAATGCCATACATGTCAAGATTTGGTGAATAAAATGGAATCCAAGAATTTCCTTAAAGCCAAAGAGATAATGCCAATGATGATGATACCTATGGAACTAAAGAAATATGAAATAACATAAATTTCATTCACGCTTTAAATTCACTGTTGCTTTAACATAACAGAATCTACAAATCTGTTTCTCTTAGAAGTCACAAACACAATACCAAACATGAGGGAGGGGGAAACGTCAACGTCAAGTATAGCAACTGTGTTTCTTTGTTAAATTAACAAGTTTCTTACTTGTTCATTCATGACAATCTCATCGAGAGAGTTCTGCGAGAGCTGAGAGAGAGGCATTCCTTGCGAGAGGGAATGCTGTGATTGGGACCGAAGCTGCTGCAGACCCTGGCTTTTGCCAAAAACTGAAGCTTCAGCTTCAGTTCCAGATGAAATCGCATTTGTTCTTCTGCACAAAAATTTAAGAGCATTAGAACAGGAATTCAACAAAAACAAGTTCTTGATTATTTGATGCATCGATACCTGGAGTGAGGCGGGAGGACGGAAATTGAGCTCAAATCACAGGCTTTGTTGATCTTCAGCTTCATTCCTACCTTATGGAGAATCAAAATCTTGATTGAACCCAAAAGCAAAACAAAAGTTATGACTGAATGACATCATCCATCGGCAGATCTCAGAGATCAGGATTCCAATCCTGTTAAACCTCGTCACTAGCAGATCTACATCTATTACAAAACCTCCGCTCTATTTAAGGATCCGAGAAAACTCAATTTGATTAAACGATATAATCTCATCAGAAGATCTAGATCTATTGCAAAATCCGAGCTTCTACCGTTAATCAAAGAGAAATCTGATTCATCTGAACGATTTCATCAACAGATCACAGATAACAAGTTTCCAGAGCTTCGAGACTCACCTGTAGAGATAGATCTGCTGGAAAAAACCTAGCTTCGCTGGAATCGAACAAAACTCAAATTCACGAGTGCTTCGGCTTCATCCAACGATCAATAGCCATAGAATCTCATCAGAAATCCGATCGAACGATCGCAAAACCCATTTCGATTTCGCTTCCTCTTTTGCAGAGAACAGAGAGAGAGAGAGAGAGAGAGAGAGAGAGAGAGATGAAAAGCGGGAATTTGAGTTCGAACCTATAAATAGAACGGGTGATTGATTAAGTGATGTCTATGCAAGTGACGTACACGTGCCGACGCGGCAAACGTGTGCGGGATATGGCCCTTTGTCAGGTTGGGTTTGGATTTAGATCAACAGGTGGACCACAAGAGTTATACAGCCGCCCTTTTTTTTAAGGCACTTGTCGCCTACTGGAAAGATGAAATGATCTTGACATGATAGAAAGATCTTAGGTCGGCCACCTTTGAAATTCAAATGTGTCAAGATGGTTGTATATCCTTGTAAGCTAGGGAAGTTTCAGTTCAATCGAGAATGGCCCCTACAATGTAGGTTAGGACCCGCACCTAAAATGGGCCATCATCATTCAGGGACAACTTTACTTGGCCATTATCAGTGGATCATGGCATTTGCATTTTTTTTACACCTGAAACGGATAGCTAATCTCCCAAGCTTTCGTGGTCAAGGTACTGGCTTAGTTAATTTTTAGTTTTGGATTTGCTCTCTAAGGTTTGAGCTTTGAGTTTGCTCATTAAGGTTTTAAGTACGATTCTCGCCTCTTACGTCACTCAAGTAATATGTGTGCTAACATTTACGTACCCCCAGGGATTAATCCTTTTGTCACAAAAAATAAAAAATCTCACAAGCTTTGTGTTTCATTGTGGACCTCATCTGCCCAAACTCTTCCTCCCTATCAACTGGAGCCACATTAGTTGCTTTGTGTTTCATTGTGGACCTTCTCCACCCAAACTCTTCCTCCCTGTCAATTGGAGTCTTATTAGTTATTAAGTTTCTACATACTGATCCTACTAGTGCGGCTCATGGGCCAGGCCGGGCTAGGCTGACAAAGCTTAGGCCCGGCATGACTATAATCCTAAAGCCCAGGCCTGGCTCAAGCCCAACTCGGGCCATAACTGGTTGCTTGGGTCCAGCCCATATAAAATCTATTAAGCTCGAGCCCGGTCTATATATTAATCGGGCCTAACCTTATTCAGGCCTAAGTATTAAGCACGCTTAAGTAGTTCTCTAGTGGGGCCCCAACATGACTGTCATACACCAATTCCTATTTATACACACGGTCAAGTCCAAATGAATCCATCTAAAATGCAAAAACATCTTTATTAAAAGTGATTGCAATGTTCATAAAAAGCTATCTTTTATGCTTTTTGAGTTAATGTTGTATCTTTTTTTTAATAAAAAGCAAATGACTCATTAACAAAATAGAAATACGTCGGTGCAACCAATAGATCTTTGTTTAATACAAACCAATTTGAATGAATATTGTTTGCTTGTTGAATAGTGTTCTTTGATAAATAATTTTTAAAATTTATACCATGAAAGATTTGAATGCAATATAAGAAACATAAGAGGGGAAAGTTGCAATTTAATCCATATATTCGGGCCGGGTCGGGCTACGGGCTTGCTACCACTTATCCCAAGCCCAGCCCATATGCAAACAGGCCTAAAATTTTAATTCAAGCCTGACCCAATGACTTATACCTAAGGCCTAAGCCAGGGCAAAAGCGGGTTGGGCCCAGGCTAGGCTCAAGCCAACCCAACCCATGAGCAGCCCCAAATCCTACCATTGAATTGATGGAACCCAGCTTGGGCAAATCATATCACAAACATATATTTTACAGTCGAAGACCTCATCCATCTGGCATGGCCAATGTAGAAAAGATTATATAATCTAAAAATGTTTACAAAAAAATTATCCTAAATTCAAATTAAACGGATTTATTAACAAATACAAAAAAAAACCCTTTAATTGGTGGTTCATACATTTTTTTGGACTAATTTATCCTCTAATGATATCATTATCATGTTGTCGTATCAATATTGTTATTGTTAGGCTAATGTTAAAATCCCACCTTTCTTTTGAAAAAATTTTAAAAATATTTAAAAATGAACCCATCACTTAAAAGTATAAAAACGCATTTATTTGCATGCATTTATGATAATCAATTCAAATTATGGAATTTATAGTTCAAGAAAAGTACTATAATAAGAAAAATAAAATAAAATATATTGTATATTACATAATTTGATAGTTCAAATATCAAATGTAAAAATAAAAAATATATGTTTCAAATTATATTCCAATCATATTGAATTATTGACTCCAAACCTTGTGCATAATTACTTAAAAATAAACATTAATTGTTCAAAATTAGATCTACCTATCAAATGGTTCAGAATGCAAACAACTTATTAACATGAGGTGACTCGGCCAAGTCTTCCTCATATTTGACTCGCCCCTTCCTCAAAATGTGATGACTCAGGATAATCAAGAGTCAACTCAAAAAGTTTTCCAACCGTGGTTAAAACAATGACGGAAGCCTTAATTTCCTTTATCTATTTGTTACCACAGAAGAGATGATTTACATATTGCTAAAAAAATTGGACTCTTCGAGACACACAAAAAAGAAAAAAAAGAGAAAATGGAAAAAAAAAAAGAAGAACTAGATTCAAGATTGAATTGAGTGGGAGGCGTCTAGAGTGCAATATAAAATTCTACTCAAATCCGATGTTACTGTTTCATTTGTTGCTCGCTATCATTTAATCTGCAAAATTCCGTAGTAGCTTGAAAGCTTTTTTTTTTTAATTTTATTTTGGTAACTTAGTTGTGAGATCCAACCTACCTGGGCCTTTCTGTCTATCTCATAGGGGGTCTAAACTACACTAAGTCTCACATTAGAAATAGCCCAGTCTTGACCCTGGGCTTATAGGTCAAGTTCTGTATCAACTCAATATGGCACGTCTTAAAGCCTTGCAGTCCCGGATCCATAAGAACTCCGGAGTTAAGTGTGCTCGACGAAGCCAAGAATATCATGCTTGGTCTTGCTTGGGCCTGTCTATCTATTTGTCTGTCTCCCAAGGGATTTGTTAAGTCTATGAAATTGCATCATAACTCATCATTTTATGTAGAATTATGGACTTAATTAGGTTAAATGCACTTATTTTAATTGAATTTCATCATTTTAATGCATTTACAGTTCAAGCTGAGAATTCTAGCAATCCATACACATTCCCTGCATCATTTCAACATTTCATATGATTTTTTTTTTCAAAATTTTGAAGAATTTTAATCGGATTAGGACTCTTTCCGAAACAGTGCCAATTTAATTAGGACTCTTTACTACTTCTTCATTTGAGCTAATTTGTGCAGGAAATGAGAATTTTAGGACCTACAGAACCCTAGAGAGGATTTTAAGAAGAGTCCTAATTACATTAGGTTTCTAACATGGGACCCACTTCAGAGCACATACAACTATCTTGGGCCTTGTACTGCTGCACTGAAGTTGAAAAGGAAGTAAACTGAAGAAAGAATGAAGAATTCACTTAGTGGACCCCACACACACATGAGGGTTGGCTAGAGAAGGGTTCACTCATCTTGCGCAGGTTCTAATTATCTCTATAGATAACTATCAGGGATTTTGTGTTGTTGCAATTAGATTGGATATGCTTTTATGTTTTAAGGTTGATTTTCATACATGCTTTTAACTTTCAAAATCAAATTTCTTACGCATTTGATTGATTTTAATTTCATATCATTTTCGGCATCTTAAGCTCGTGATATGAAAAGAACTTTTAAATACTTTAATCATGAATCTAGATATGATTTTTAATGTTTAAGTTGCTTTTCAATGCCCAAAGTAACTTTAAAATCTTGGAATTTTCGTCAAGCTACCATCCATTTATGGTTTCATTTCCCAAGAGCAACATCTTTCAAATTATGATGTCGGTCAACTAGCGGGCACTTGTCGGTTAACCTACTTGTGAAAGTCGGTTAACCACCTATAGTCAAACTAGCTATTGAGATGACCATTAAGAATTTTTCTATATATTCAAAGCTCGTCCAAATGATTTTGGAGAGTGATTTTTTGTGGAGAAAAGGTGCAAAAGAATGGGTTTGAGCTAAAGGAGCTTAGAGAATGAGATGAAAAGTTAAAGCAAGGATTCTCAAATAATTCACACCAAGCTAAGTTTAAATCTTTATTTATAAAGTTGTCATGCTTTGTTATAACCTTTGGTTTCTTTCATTTAGCATGATTTATATGCTTGATTGAATATTTGTTTATTTAATTCCATCATATATATGAAAATCATTTTCAAATCTATCTTGTGTTTTGGTTTCAACAATGCTTAGACATACTTTTGATATCTTTTGTTGCATGTTCCTTGCTTGGTTGAATCTCATATTCTTGAATCCATCACATGAAAATTGATTACTCTATAAAAATGCAATTTTTCAAGGTTATTTTCAAAAGTTTTAAGGACTTATCAAGCCAAAGAAACCTCATTTAGTATGATATAATGGTTTCATAAATTTTAAATTCATTGTAGTATTTTCCTACATAATTCACTAAAAATCATAATTTTTACATAAAATCATATATATGCCATTTTTAGAGTGCTAGTTTTGGAAAGTTTTTCCAAATGTGTTTTTCTCATGAAATGAAATGATATTTCATCATCATTAAATATTTCAAATGAAATTACATCCAAATGTGTGTAGTCAAGTTTCATTTCATGAAAAGACTGCCCGCATTTATACATTGTTGACTTGTGGTCAAAGTTTTCATTTCATAAAAAGAGAGCGCACAGTTATACATTGTTGACTTGTGGTCAAAAGTACTATTAACATATATTTCACTTTATGCTTGTAGGTCATGGGAGAAGAGGGTCCACCTTCTCCAGAAGAAAATCCAAGAAGATCACAAAGATTTGAAAAAAAATCCAAGAAGAATGCATGGAAGGAAAGTGCACATTGGAAGATTTTTGTATGAGAGCAAGATTTCTCAAATTGGAAGGTGCAAGCACATGGATTGGACGACCATTCATTTATGGATTTGAATTTGATTTTTTTTCTAATCAATTAAAAATTCCCCCTTCTCCAAATACCTCTGAATATTTTAAAGTCAAAGGGAAATTTTTGAAAAGAAAAAGGTGACATCACATGAAGATTTTGCACAAGTGGAAGAATGCTCAAATTGGGAAGTTGGCACACATGAGAGACGTCCAGCAATACAAGGGAATTAAAACTGAATCTTTGCTGCCAAGAAATCATGATAATTATCTCCTAAAAATCTCCATAAAGTTATTTTAAAGAAGGGAGATACATTAGCACTGGGAAGAGGTCAACTTGGAATGTTCCAAGCCACATAAGGATGTCCAGATCCAGCCCCTTTTTGTTGGTTGCATGGCCAGCCATGATATGAGGGCCCCACATGAACACAACTCAAGCACATTGAAGCAAAATTCAAGGCACATCACGTACATTGAGTTCCAAATCTTAAGTGGGCCCAACTGAAGTTGTTTTTGCTCAGATTCTATATGGAAAGTGGGTGTAGAGAGTGGATTTCAAGAAAGACTCTCACACAATCCCTACATCTATGCTAACTTGGAGACCAAGCCAAGAGACTTAGCAAGTCAAGGAAAATTGCAAGCAACAAAGAAGGAAGCATGAAAGGAAAGAAGGGCAAGAAAAAAATAATGTATAAATACCCCCTATGGGGGACATCCAATTCATGGAGCATTTCCCCCTCTAGCCTCTTTCCACATCATGTTCTCCCTCTGTTTTCTCTACGCTGTAGTCCTCAAGGAAACTCTGCAATAGTCACACTACACCCTTGAGATTTCCACTAGAAGAGGTTCTCCTTCCATCCTAGTGTGTATAGTTCCTTTGTATTTAATTTCTTTCTCATGTTATGTAAAAGGATTATCATGCTAGTTAATGAAATTCTTCTCATCATTCTTTTTGTCCTTGTGGTTTTTAATGGCTTGATTTGTGTTTCTTACTTGGACTACCAACCCAAGGCCCTAAGAAGACGTTTAAGTAATTTAGAACCCAGTTGAAAAGGATTTTTGAGAGAATGCACATACTACTTTACTACTTAAACTACATTTAATTTCTCCACTGCTACATTTACGTGTCATGCATAACTACATTTAAATTTCTTGTCTCAACTACATTTAAATTCCTTGGACAACTACATTTAAATTTCTACACTCTTATTAGTTTGTTCTTTCTATGCTCTTATTGTTTCCATGTTTAAATTAGGTATGATTTGATGGCTGAAAGTTTTGTCATAACATGCATCACTTATTGATGAGTTTCTTAACATGTGTGAGGTGCCAAAGTAATCAAGTTTCAGAGGTGTTTTGACTGAGTTTAAAACTCAGATCTGAGTGTGCAGTGGGGTGCCCAAATCTATCCAAAATAGTCCGTATTTGTGGAAAATTTTGATACAACAATCAGTTCATATTTGGGTGCATTCAATTGGATTTCGTTTTGGTCAATTTGTGGATAAGATTTGAGGACTTGAAAGATCTGAAAATTTGTGATTTGTAAGATGAACTTTGGACACATACAGTATGTAATTGAAGTAACAACAATATAAAGAAAAAATCTGCAACACATATATTGGTAACTTACCATGATGGAAACTCATTCAATCTTGCATAGTTTTATATGAAAAGTTGGAGGATCATAAATATCACTGAAAACACTCTTTCAAACTGAGGGCTTGTTTGGCATTGTTCCCTTGTTGTTCCCAGTTTTGTGCTCAGATCTGATTGTGCTGAGATTGGGTTATGCTAAGATAAAACTCTATAGAACTTGTTTGGCAAAATTGTATTAAAATACTATGCCATGTAGAACTTGTTTGTTAACGTTGTAAAAAATTTTCTCCAATGAACAAAAGCAAGAGAATCATAAGATCTAAAATGTGGACCCACCTTTTAATGTTTGCGGCACTTTATTATTGGTGTTCATTGGAACCATCCGTACAAGTTATATCGTAGTATCCACCTTTAAAAATTAGAAAATGGGGCCTATATTTATAGGATTTATAAGGTCGGTCTACCCTTTATAAGAATTATAAGTGGGCCCACCGTTGAGAATTATAAGAGATTATAATGTTGGGCCGACCTTTTTTAATGTAAATGTGAGACCCATCTTTATAAATTACAACATTAAACACTTATAATGTAGATCCACTGTTTGTGATCGTGACTACATGACCCCATTTAGAAATTATAAAGTGAAGCCACTTTTTTTGTGATTTTGAACATAGAACTCATATTTAGAAATTACAATGTTTTGCCCACCTTTGAAAATTTTTAAATATTATAATGAGGGATCATTCTGTTTGTTAATTGTAAATAGGAGTCTTACTTTAAAATTTTCGTGGTACCCACTTTTAAAAATTTGAACATGGGACTACATTCATAGGATTCATAATGTAGGTTTACATTCAAAGGATTTATAATGTGGCTCCACCATTTTTTGATTTTTTTAAAAGATTAATTTTTTTGATAAATTAAATATTTTTTAAAAGATTAATTTTTTTGATAAATTAAATATTTTTTAAAAGGTTAATTCTTTTGATAAATTAAATATTTTTTAAAAGATTAATTTTTTTGATAAATTAAATATTTTTTAAAAGGTTAATTTTTTTGATAAATTAAATATTTTTTAAAAGATTAATTTTTTTGGAATATTAAATATTTTTTGAAAGATTAAAATTTTTCAAGGATTAAATATATTTTTTAAAAGATTAATTTTGTAAATATTAAATATTTTTTTGAAATATTAAATATTTTTTAAAAGATTAAAAATTTTCAAGGATTAAATCTTTTTTTAAAGATTAATTTTTTTAAATATTAAATATTTTTTGAAATATTAAATATTTTTTAAAAGATTAAATATTTTTTCAAGGATTAAGTGTTTTTTAAAAGATTAAATATTTTTTTAGAGAATAAATAATTTTTTTGAAAGATTAATTCTTTTTGGAAATTTTAAGTATTTTTTCTTGAATGGTTTTTTTTGAAGGATTAAATATTTTTTTGAAGATTAAATATATCTTTTTTTTCAAAGATAATTTTTTTGACCATATAACTTACATTAGGAAATTTAACATGGGGCCTACACTCAAAGGATTTATAATGTGGTTCCACTATTATAAGAAACTAGAAATCATAATATGGGCCCACCTTTTTGTGATTGTTAATATTTGACCCAGTTTAGGAATGAAGTAGCAAAATTACTTTGAGATAAGTAGGAATCAATGTGCCAGCAAGTTGTTCTTTAAAAAAAAAAGTTTGTTTTGTTCCAAGCTTCTTATACCAGTAGGTTAAAATTTTGAGATTCCTTCCCATGAGACAAAATTTGGAACAATGATTTGTGCATACTAAATGTATTTTCTGCAGACTTATCTCGCGGGAACATGGGAACAACCCAATGACATGATGCCAAACGCACCCTGATTTTTTATTACCTTAGTTGTACATAGAATTAAAGTGGTTTAGGCGTGGCAAACAAGGTCAAGAACAGTCCCCATGCACAGTAAAATCTGTATTGCAAAATTTTGGTAACCGGTCTCATACATTCATGCACATTTTCTTCATTTTAGAACCTTTTTCCTTGCTTTTTTTTTCTTTTTGTTGATGTCATGCATCATTAAAGTGTTGATTTTAGCCATTAAATCTAGATTAGGTTTGCATTAGATTAGGTTCAATTTAAGGAGGTTACTAACTTTAGGGTTCCTACTTTTTAGAAGGTAAGTTGATTTCTTTTGTTTATTCTAGATTTCTTTCTAATCTTGTTTGGACAAATTGATTTCTGTCTAATTTAGTTTTATTTGGTTCTTAAACTAGTTTTTAGCTTAGTTTTGTTAAATTTTATTTTTAGTAAGTTACTAATTTTATTTTTCTATTATTGGAAGTTCTTACTTGTATTTTAGTTTTGCAACAACATCAGTATTTGTAATTAGGATTTTAGTTCTAGGTTTTTAGATTAGGAAGTTTATTTTAATTTATTAGTAATTGTTTTAATGGTTGTATTTGTTAGTTTTTAAATTTGGCTAGTTTTAGATTTTTATTTAGGATAGGTACAAGTTGGAAAGAAACCTTAAAACACATTGTTTCCTGTGAATCGACCTGGTCTCATTAATTGTTGTTACTATATCGTAGTTCTACACTTGGACTTCAAGATAAAAAATCACCTTCGATCTATCATATGTTTTGGATTCAACAATGATCCTTCATCGTATGTCATGTTTTTGAAGCTTTGATAAACTTAAAGTGCTTTTATTTTCAAGATTCCATTAAGTTGACACTTATGCATTCTATGTGTTTGACATATTGCCTCAACCATATCATTTCTTAATTTCACATCTTTTGAAAGCCAAGTTAAGCTCTAGTTTATTTCCAATCTATTTAGCTTATTTTTACATGAGCTATCAATTTCATATTGGTTGAAGGTAGTTTCCATACACTCACTCATTGGACCAAAACCTTTGCATCTATGTATTGTGTGTTATTGATTAGATTATAACTTTTATATTTGCTTATTTTAGAGGCTCAATCATGTACTTCAAATGTATCTCTTCTTGTATATCTTAGACACATTATTTTTAGAGAAAATTTATTGTAGAGCTTCTTGCGTAGCCTGGAAAAGTATTAATTATAAAGGTTATTGCTTAGCCATGAAAAGTATTTGATTAAAGGTTATTGCCTAGCTTAGAAAAACATTTATTGTAAATGTTATTTCTTAGCCTTGAAAAGCATTTAATTAGTAGAATACTGGTGGGTGTAGAGACACAAGCTAGGAGTAGATGTCAGCACTTTGGTTGAACCACTATAAATTGTTGTATTATAGTGAGTGTTATTTCTTTCATGGTAAATGTTTATAATGTATGCTTCCGCCTTTATATTTCTATAAACATCACTTGTGCTTAATTTGTAAGAAGAAACTTAAAAGTTGATCATAATTGAGTTAATCTTTTAGACTCACACTATTCACTCTCCTGAACTTTTAATAATTTCAGGAGTCCTAATTAAAGTAAAAGACCTCTCGTGGGGCCCACCATTCAAGCATAAGAGATGTCCTACATGGAAGGGTTCACATTGGCTGCAGTTAATTCGAAATTCTAAATGGATAATTCAAGAAGTCTTGTGATGAAAGAAGAGTATTTGAAAGAGTTTTAATGAGCCATAAATTAATCTCCTTTCCTTAGACTCAAATTCAGAATTTGTGCAGAGATGAAAGTCCACTTCAATTCAAGACAAGAAAGTTAATCTCATTTTTCTCAAAATAGTATAACTTAAAATAGTCATAACTCTCAAATAAAGTGTTGGATTGGCATAATCCATACGTCATTGGAATGCTCTTTCAAGTGGATATTTGTGGAGCTCAAGATTGTACAATTTGAATCTAAATTGCCAAAGTTATGGCATCAGAAAGTTGAGTATACATTTTTAGACTGGCTTGCAAAGAAATCCACACCATTGAAGATTACTTTCTGCACTTCTTGTGTGGGACTCTGAAGATTAGCCAAGCTATTCAGAGAATTCCAAAATCTTCTTGTCTAATTTTCATCCCATTCAAGGCAACAGATCTTTCTCATCTCAAAAGAAAAAGGAGTCCAAATTCATTGAACTAAAAAAGACTCAAAATTATAAAAAGGAGCCATGGGGCCGATGAGGGTTGGGGGGGGGGGGGGTGTGATGTGGTGGGGATGTCCCATGCTTCCTTTCCCTCAGGGCCATTCAACCCTCTCTCTCTCTCTCTCTTCTCCATCTTCATTCTTCCATTTTTTTTTTTTTGTGTTTTCTTTTTTTATGCAAAGGTGTTCTGGTGCCTTGTTTTGGAAACTTAGGCATTAGAAGAGAGCTAATCTGAGAGATTATTGTATAAGAAGATGCTTTCAATAAAATTGTTTCTAAAGTTCATGAAAATAGCTGGCTAGTTTTACTGATTAAAGCAATTGATGAAATTAAGTTTTCTGCTTGTCTATTTTATGTTGTCTTTCTACTTTTTTTATTGTCTCTTCTTAATTTGCTTTTAAAAATAAGAATAGATTGTCTTCATGCCAAAGGGGGAAGCTTCCATATCTGAGTTCTTAAAATAAAAGGATTTTGATTATCTATGCTTATTTTGATATGTTATGCTTAGAACTTTGATTTTTTTTAGTTTATATTTTATGCTTTAGTTTGATATGTGATACTTAGGATTTTTATTCTTTTATAAAGTGAAGGAGATCTTGGGTATTTTTATATCATTTTTTTATTAAAAAGGTTTTTCCAAAAGACAAATCTTCCAAATCAGAAACATTGATTTGTTTCCGATCTAAGTTATATTTGTGACAAAAGATTAGAAAATTTGCATAGATAGATTAGTTTAATGTACTTAGTGGATTTTGGCTGCTTAGATCGGTTTGCTTTAATCATTGTCTTTACTTTTAATTGCTTTAGTTTTTTGTTTTTCTAGTTCTACTTCCAAGTCAAACTCTTCGATTTATACTATTTAGTTTAAAAAGTTCTAATTTTAATTTTTACTTGATACAGTTCTCTGTGAGATCGGCTAGCTCTTGCCACTGTCTACTATTGACAACTGTGCACTTATAGTATTACTGATTTAAAATCACATCAGAATCTAGACTACACTAAGTCCCACATTAGAAACAACCAAGGCTTAACTCTGGGCTTATAAGTCGAACCCCGTATTAACTCAACATTGACATGTTTTAAAGCCATGCAACCTTGTGTCTCATAAGAACTTCAAAGTAAAGAGAACTCGGATGGAAGCAATTTAGAATGGGTAATTGCGTGAGAAGTCCTCGTGCGCGCACATGGGTTAATGCGGACAATATCATGTTGAGTTAGGTTGGGCTGTGACACTAGCTATAGGGGCTGGGGCCACACACTTAGTAGAGAGAAGCAGACCTCATAGAGGTATGTAGAACTGTAACACGGGGCCTCTAGTGAGGGAAATGTGCCTGCCTAAGTTTAAACCTTGGTTAGGCATGTAAGAACTATCAACTCTTGCTAGTGATGTAAGAGGCCGTTCTTTATGTTATCTCATTAGAGCAAAATCATCTGCTTCACTCAATCTAACTATTCATTTCTACTAATTTTCTCTTTGGTTGCTTCATGATTTGTTTGGTTGGGCTTCATAAAAGGTAAAAGTGCTTTCTTAGAAGTAATTTTTAAGAAGATACTTCTTCAAATGATCTTTTGAGAAGAAAAGGCAGTTTGGTCAGTATTATTTTTTAATGTGCTTTTTAACAATAAAAGCAAGATTGTTTGGTTAAAATTTAAGAATAAACTTTTATCACATAATAGCTAAAATAATGTATTTATATCTTATAAAAAAAATATCATACAATACAAATGACTCTTTTAATTAAATAATTTGACCTTGCTTTAAGTTGGCTCAGGGCTGGCTTGGGATAATTTGAGGCCTAAAGCGACAATCCTAAATAAGGCTTTTCTTTTTTTTTTAATAATATTACAAATATTTTATTTAATTTATATTTGGAAACAAAAAGAGACATTAAATAAGGAAAACCATATTTGGAAAACTTGATAGCCTTAAAAAAAAACCCAACTGAGATTAGTGGACCCAAAAAATCAGTTTTCTTGTCAATGTCGATTCAATTTTTTAGTAATAATTTTTATAGTTGATATTAAGGATGAGTAGATATGAACTCACTGGAAGCACTTTGTGAACATTATCCACAACCATTGGTATTTTGTGGCCTACGATGATTGAATGTAGGAAAAAAATGGTGGAACCAACAATAAATGTTTTGTGGGGGAAATAATCATTGAGTTGTAATTAGAGGTGATCATTTTTTACCTAACCCACAAACAAGCCGAAACCCAAACTAATAAATTAGGGTTGGAGATGACATTTATGACAAAATAAATGAAACATAATGGGTTTGGATTGAGTACATTTTTTATATTTAACCGGCCAACTTGACTAATTGCAAACACCTGCCAATCCAACCTAAATCGAACCTGTTAATTTAGAGTTTCGGTTGAGATTTTGATGCAAGACCATGAATGTTATCCTACATTGAAGGTTTTTCAGGTCAATTCACAAAATTTTAATTATAAATAAGTTTATAAAATAGTTGCAGTCTACCATAAAACCGACTACCAAACATCATATTACCATAATCTCATGAGCTGAACATAATATGGCTTATAACCCACAAGTGGAATAGCATGTGATTAAAACCAAACTATTAACCTTCAATCACATCATTTAGAACATAATCATGGAAAAGATAGCATTTATTTTTTTTTAATGTGAAAAGCTGAAGGCTTATCTTTTGGAGAGAAACAAAAGGATGGAAGTTACTTGTTTTGAAATTTAAAAAGATGCCAATTGCTATTATAGGGCATTTTTTGGGGGATTGAAAAAAGGGGCCTAAAGCAAATGCTTTGTTGGCTTTATGGTAAAGTTGACACTGAGTTGGCCCAAGCTACAATAGCTTGAATTTGGCGGTCTCTCAAAAGAAACTTTAAAAAAATTAGAGTTATCAGATAATGTTATGTTGAGATAACCTGGGTCATCCAAAAAAAAAAAAGTCGCATTTAGTTTATTGAATTTGTTAACCTGAAAACCAATCCATTGTCAACCCTAAAATTGATTTTTTCACAAAGAATTCAACCACTTCTTCACAACTTTAGAACAAAATTGGTTCTTCCCATACTGCATATTGACATTAAGACCACTAAAACTGTTACCAGTAGCTTACATATAATCCTCTATATAGAGCTTCGTTTTAATGAGTCAAGGGTTGGCACTCAGTGTGGTCTTGCCAAAGCAGGGGTCCTGGAAGGGTCCAAACTATAGATAGACCTAACCTTTGACAATTTTGCACAAAGTGGTTGTTCATAGGTCTCGACCATTTGTTACTACGAATGACACCCGAGACTTTTACCATAACACCAAAGCAATGACCCTTCTTCATCTAAATGTGTATGACAAAGAACTAAACATAAATAAGAAATGGTTAGAATTTTCTATGAAAATGATAGAAACTTATAAAATAAAGAACAAATAATTTTATTTTCTTAGAAAATGCTGGAAAACTAAACATAGCTATGGGGATCTCGAATTTTGAAGAGAATGTGAATCAACTAAAAATTTTAAAATATGAAGCAAGAAAATTAGGTAAGTGGATAAAATAGAAACAAATAAAGAAAATAAGGTAAAGAATGAAAAGTCAATAGAACAAATAAAGAAAATAAGGTAAAGAATCAACAGTCAATATTCTACACTACTATTGACATGTAACTTTAAGAGCTTAATACACCGCTTCAATGAGGTGAACAAGAAGTTGTTTCTTTGTGTGGCATGCTTGGATCCAAGTAATTCATTATCTACTTTCAATAAGTAAAATTTACCCCTCTTTCTCAATCTTTCCTAGATGATTTTTCAAACTCAAATTGGGTGATACTTGATAACTAACAAGACACATTATTGATGTGCGCACCAATAGTGAGTTCTTGAAAGTACAAAAGAATGAGTTCGTTCTTGCAAGTAAAACAGAATGGGTAACCTTACTCAAAAGATGATTGAAACAAAAAAGGATATTATATATCATTTGATTTATTTGCCTTTGAAATTCGTGCTGACCCTACAATTGCTATTGCAAATGTTGAGTGGGTATTCTCTGTTATGAAAATTGTGAAGAACCGGCTGCCAAATGAAAGATGAGTGGATGAATGATTATTTGCTTGTATATATCGAAAAAGATATATTTAATAGCATTGACGATATGGCAATCATGCACTGGTTTCAAAACACAGACAACCACGAGGGCAATTGTTTGAGTTGAGATATGACTTTTAGATGTTTTTGTATATGCAATATATCCTCTCTTTTGTCAAAGTGAATTTTAGGAAAGAACAATAAAATAGTGATTGATTTTTTTAGTAACTATTGTAAGCCCCTCTCAAACGAACTGGGTCTGCCACTACCCCTCATACTCATAGAAGTTAAGCTATGAAAGCTATAATTCATCCACTGATTTGACAAAGTAAGAGAACATAGAATTAATAAAGAAAAAAAGTGAAAGAGAAAGTGGGTGAGAGAGAGAGAGAGAGAGAGAGAGAGAGAGAGAGAGAGAGAATATAGAATCAATAAATAAAAAGAGTGAAAGAGAAAGGGGTAAAGAGAGAGAGAGAACAGTTGGATTGATAAATGGAAGGGGGAAACAGGAAAAGGAGAGAAAATAATAGCCTTTGTTTTTTAGTCTCTTCATTCCATACTTCCTCTACCACTTCCATCTTGTGTCCAGCTAAGTCAAAATACACTTTGGAAAGCAAGGTCGGTTGAGATTGATTGGCTTAAACAAGAAGTGATTTTTAACATTTGCTTTTAAAAAAGTTCATTTGAAAATGACTTTACCAAACTAGCCTGTACAAACTTTTGAGGTTTTCAACATTGAAGTGCTAGAAAAGCACTTAGAAGAGTTGAACCAAAAACCCCCTTCAATTGGGGAATACCTAAGGTGGTGTTTGGATACAAGAAGAATAAAATATGTGTAGATTTAAATATTGATTGATTCTTTTATCAAATATTAAAAGATCGATATATTATAATACTTCGTTGTTTTTGCTGTTTGACAGTTTTTGCAGATTTTAAATGATTTATACTTTTATGTAGCGTTTGGTTCGCTGGAATGTTTTTTGCGGGAATGGAATGGAGACTGGAATGAGTCAAGAATGGAATGAGGCAGGAATAGTAATTCCCATTCCAACATTTGATTAGACAGATGAATCAATCCAGTAATAGGATTCTCATTCCCGTTACTGTGTTTGGCATGCTTGAATGATGCTAGGAATGGAATAAAAATTACATAAAACTGACCAAAATACCCTTGTGAAGTTTTTTTTTTTGCTAGAATTTTCCTCTCTTGCCCAGCCCTCTCTCTCTGTCCTAGCTATCTCTCTCTGCGGCGGGTTCCAATCAACCAACGGCGAGAAGGGGGGGTCACAGAACATGCCTTATGGTCGATGAAGGAGGGTCGGCGACGAATCACAGAAGGAGAGAGAGGTTAGAGACGAAGAGGAAGGAGGCTGGGTATTATGATCGGGCATCTCAGGTTTTGTTTGATGAAAGGGGCTTTTTGAACTCAAGGGAAAATTACAAAGGAATGGAATGGCCATTCCTCTACCCCCCCCCCCCCCCCCCCCCCCAAAAAAAATGGAATGGTGATTCCCCTATATAAAGGAATGGTGATTCCTGAAGTAATGGTCATTCCGCCACTTTTTTACAAACCAAACGTGAGAATGGTCACTCTAACGGAATGACCATTCCATTCCGACCTTCATTCCAGCAAACCAAACGTTACCTTAGTGTTTGAGAATTGTACATAGAATATTTCTATATAGTCTAAAATAATGTGATATCCACTATTTCTAAAGAAAGTCCTATATTGTAATCTACAATATTCACCCCCTCCTAAAGAAAGCAATATCAACTATTTCTAAAGAAAACCCCACATTGTAACTAATAATCTACACTTTCCAAATAGTGCAAAATAAAAGTGGAATATTTTTATCTACTACATCAAAAATATCTTAAAATCTTCAATAATTTTTGGTTTCCAAACTGTCACAACCCGAGCCCAGGGTTCGGGGGTTAGCAAAAGCCAAACCTAATGACACACGTACTCCCGTGCATGCACACGTAGACCGAGTCTAAATGCACACGCACAAGGGAACAAGCACACGTGCCAAGCAAGTATGCGGAAGCTGTAAATATCAGAAACATAAACAACTAACAGCACAAGAAGAGGATACAAGGAAAGGACTGACATAATTACATATGAACGTTTACAAAAGAACAAAAGGATAAATACAATAGTGACATGTCATGACATATACAAGTCTGAAAATCCTCAAAACATGACTCCAACATGATGCATGCCATGAACGCGCTCCCGTGGAGTGATCACATCCACTCCTCTAGGCCTGATGGGGCCCCGGGGGTCTCATCTGGAGCCTGGCCGACCGGCGAGGGTTCGGCAGGGGGATCTGGGCCTGCAACACCAAAAACAACTGTGAATACGAAGATTCAGCAAAGTATAAACCATAGCAAGTTAACACACGCTGTGTCTAATAGAATAAAGAACATCATGTTATTAAAGAAGGCATTTTCGTATACTAGGCTATCGTGCAAGAAAGAAATATGCTGCGTGAATCAAGGATAACATGCTGTGTACATGACTAGTGGCTACTACATTACCATATGCTCCCAAAAGAGGGATCTTGTAACATGCAAAGAACACCATTGTCCGGGCCAGGGTACAATGGGTCTCGGTTTCCTGGGGTCCGGTTCCCCAAGACAAAATCCATACTGCAGCAGGCCATATAAACTATACCGAATTCACCCCGTCGGGATCCTAAGGCTGAGGCTAAGTAGTGCCTGACCATACGGAGTCAATCATGAAAATCCTGAGTAGATCGTGACAACTTATCATACGTGCAGATCCGTGAATGAACATATCATACATACGTACTCAGGGTAAATAAACCAAAATGTGAAAGTAACGAAACATACATAATCATGTTAGAGAGTTGAGATCAATGATCGAATGCAATATGTTATGCATCAATTCATGTGAAATCGAATCATCTTGCTTTACAAACCAATTCTAATCTAGTTATCCGGTGTTTCTAACCGTGCATGATGATGTAGTTTTAAGTTATTCGGTGCACCGTTGTCTAGTGTTGCCTTGAATCGGGCGGTGCACGAAGTCCCTTAAACCAACACCCATGGGGAGGTGCTTAACATCCGGATAACGAACATGAATGATTCGCAGCCCTCGAGATCATTCACGCGGAGTATCACATTCCGTTGGGCAAGTCTAGGTGCTCTACATTCTATCATGAAGGTCATATAGGTCTTATCTTTACACCTAGCCTTATTCTTCATGTGTGGTTACGGCTTAGCCGTGTGTGTGCTACGGCTTAGCCGTGTGTGGTCTACGGCTTAGCCGTGGCTGGGCCGTAGAAGGTCTGTCAGTTGCTGACTCTCAGTTATTCCAGAAATTGCACCCTGTATTGTTCTACGGCTGGGCCACGGCTGAGCTACGGCTTAGCCGTAGGGCATTCCACGGCTTAGCCGTGCCCTAGCCGTAGAGGAAAACTGGGTTTTTCTCTTCTCTGGATTGTGAGCCGTAAGAAGCATACGGCTTAGCCGTACCTGTACGAGTTTAATTTCCTGAAACCTGTATAGAATGTCTGAAAACTCATCCAATTTACAATTATCAAAGGGGAGTAGACAAGTAGTGAATTAATGAGTAGCAAATGGGCTGTAAATACATATTTCCACATCACTGCATGTAAAAACTATCCAATTCAAATGCATATCAACATGGGTTCTCACAAGCTAGGTTTATACTTGCCTCAATTGGAAATTCAAATGCACAATGGTAGCCCTCAAGCCAAACACAACCTAACACCAAATCAAAGTACATGCATGCATGAGAGATGGAGAGAAATCCACAACACACAGACGCACCATGCAAAGAAGCAAGAAGGAGAAGAGATAGAGAAAGGAGATGAGAAGAATGGAAGACTTCCACTCACCTCAATTGCACATGCAAGACCCACAAGTTTGATCGATGGAGAGAAATCAAGTGAAGGAGAGAGAGATAGAAGCTCCACGTGCACAGGGAATTTGAGAGAAAACGAGAGAGAGAGAACATGAGTGTCGATGGTTGAGAGCTTATATAAGTCAAATGGGTTGTCCAAATTTACAATGAAAGCCAAGTGAAAAGTGTATTTTCAGTTTGAGTCAAACTCGGGTCCAATCGAATCACACGACCTCGGTTGCAAATGACGTAGTTACGAAAGTTAACGGGCTCAACGAAAGACACGTGTTGACATCAAGATGATGCAAAAATGACCATGTCTAAGAAAAGCTAAAATTACGAAAAAGGGCTTGGTCTACTTAATCCAGGTCAAACTCAACCCAACTACCTATCCATGACCCGTAACGAAAACAAAACACAAACAAAACACAATTAGCAACGAAAACAAGATTAACTAACCGCTAAACGGGGTCAAGCTGGGTCGGAGTGTTACACAAACACCCTGTAAGACAACATCTACTGACTCTCTTGCTAGTTGGCTTCTCGGTTAAATTATATCCAATGTGGGATTCTAGTTGTGAAGCCTGAAAGGTTCTTTACTCTTTTAAAATTTTCCAACATTTCTCCCTAATTTTCAAAATTTTAAATGACCAAGGTGCTAACACCACTCAACCATAGGTGTGTTAGGAAGATAGTGTCTACTTTTATGGGACACAAGGATGGAAAACTCATGACTCAACTCAACTCGTCCAATGCAAAAAAAACTGACTGAGTTAGAATCAATGAGAAGACTTGGCGGGAAAGCCATTTTTTTTAACACTTTCAAAAATATTTTAAATTGAATCAATTACTCATAAAATATAAATATACAATTACAAACATGCATTCATGATAATCAATTCAAGTTAATAAATTTATTTATGCAAGAAAAGTACAATAATAAGGAAAGTAAAAGAGAAATATTGTATATCACATAATTTATTAACGCAAGTACCAAGTGTAAAAGAAGAAATATAAGTTTCATATTGCATTCTTTTTATCATTTTAAACTGCAAACTCCAAACTGCATTAATAATTATTTATAAGAAATAAATACTAATTGTTCAAAATTAGATAGACTTGTTTAAATATTTCAAAATTCAAATAACTTATTAAAACAAGATGACTTGGGTCAAGTCTTCTCTGCATTTGATTCAATTCTTTGTTAAAATAAATTGACTCAAGAGAGTGAAGAGTCAACTTGGAGAGTTTTTCCAACCATGACAGTACCCATAGATCATGGACAATATTCACCAACGCATTAGCTGTATCTAAGAGGTGGGGGACCACCCATGACTATCATGTGATGGAAGCACTTGTGCATAGAGGTGTTCATGGGCTTGCCCAGCCCACTTTGGGTTGGGCTGGTTATGTCATTAGGGCCCATTTAATAATTGGGCCGGGCCTTGATTAAGTGATAGAAAGCCCAAAGTCCAGCCCGGCCCGGCCCATGTAACAAACAATTACAAAAAAGGCGATAAAATTGATTAAAAGCCTGATTTGGCCCTCCCTAATTGATTGAATGGGTGGGCTCAAGCGTGATTTTAAGACCCGTGTTGGGCTTGGCCTGGGCCTGGCCCAATGTTTCTAAAAAGGGCTAGGGCCTAGAGATGCCTTAGCCCGGCCCATAAACACCTCTACCTGTGCATGGTGCTTAGGTGAATGTAATCCCCAGCAGCTACTGTAAATTTACGTTTATCTTGACTATAGTATGAAATTTTTCCTTGTGTATCCACAGGTGGTTACCTCTCACCTGGTATTGGGGGGGGGGGGGGGGGGGGTGTGGGGCAGCGTTTCCGTCCCTTCACTTCACAAATGTGTCCTAATGTTGAATGTCCCTAGAAAATCTTTAAATTTATGACACCAATGTAATGCATCATAGACATTTTTTTTCTTGAGGTTCCTCAATGGATACAACATGCCCTCAAACCAAGGTTTGAATGAGATCCATCAAAAATACCAATTTGCAAAAGCCGATTCAAGGTTTGAGGAAGATCCAATCCAATGTGTGACTACTTATCTTTCTTGTAAATAGATTAGTTTATAGAAGCGCATGGAGCCTAATTTATGCATAAACCTTGTCTAACCTGCACTGCACTTCAATTATGATTGAAAGATGGCCTTTTGGTTCAACCTACTAACTGATTTGTCTAATTCTTGTAATTAGGACGGTCAATTTGGCCCTGAGATAAGGGGACCCTGAAAGACACTAAAAAATTCTTAAAATGAGGGTTTATGTTTCTAATGAAAAGCCGTAGGGCCAGGCTTGGACAATGCTAGCCCAGCCCTGCTCTGGCCTTGTCGTTGCCACATTTTAATATATTTATACATACATACATAAATATAAACATACAGTAAAATATGTATATAACAGTCACATAATGACAAAAAAAATGAGAGATATGAAGGAAATTCCATACCCCATGCCCATTACAAAATGCCTTAAAAACTCATACACACATAGTTTTTCCTCTATGTAATTATTTGAGTGCACAAACAATAAGCGCTACATGGTTGCTTCCAATCTTTTCGAGCCTATTGATATTTATTTAGGTTTTCTATATTATTTTGATACATTCTTAATATTGCAAAATGGGTGTAGCGCATAGTTGTTAATATCGTTTTGGAACCCATTTTGGTCTAACTTCCAAAATGAAAAATTTCGGCCGATCTGAAATTTTGGCTAAACTTTTTGAAATTACGTTTTGGGGAAATATATAAAAATAATAATGTATATATGTAGGAAAATAAAAAAATAAAAAGATAATCATGAATTTCATCCATTCTAGTAAAAATTTTTAGAATTATATTTTAAGAAAATATAAGAAATACAAAGTACATATATGTAGAAAAGTAAAAGAAAAATTAAAAAAATATGTCAAAAATAATTTTGTCCAAAATTTGCTAAGCTGAAATCCGAAATTTCCACCGAAATAGACAGATATGGCCAAGATTGAATGAAAGTCAGAGCAAAAAGTTTCAGCATGTATTTTGTTTCAGCTTTATGGCCAAAAAGAAAAATTTTGGCCGTTTCGGCCGAAACGAAATGAAATTAATAACTAAGTCTTCTGATCGCGCTTAAAAATGTATATGCGTGGAAATGAATTACGGAATCAAGGTCCGACATTCACGCACTTTAAGCGTTAAGAAGAATGGGAAAATAATTACAGTTCATCATTAATTTCCCTTTTGTTTACATGGGTTCAAGTGCCCTGACCGCGGGGATGCAGGTTGTTTACATACATTTTGAAAGTTTACAACCCCTCCCTCAAGTCTCAGATGTGATCTCAATTTGGAAACTACAAGAAAATGTACATAAGGTGGAAGAAAATGTGGAAAAAGGGGAAAAAATGGGGGGTGACCGTGACCCGCGGTCACTGCCCCATTCCAGTGACCGTGACTCACCCGCGGTCACTGGGGCCTTCCAGTGACCGTGACTCACCTGCGGTCACTGGGGCCTTCCAGTGACCGTGACTCACCCGCGGTCACTGGGGCCTTCCAGTGACCGTGACTCACCCGCGGTCACTGGAACCTGCCAGTGACCGGGGGTCACGGTCACTGACAGACAATGGCCTTGTGCCTTCGTTTTTTTTTGTGCTGTTCGCGCTGGTTCTTTCTTGGAACTTCTTTCAAGTGTCGGAACTCCATTCTCATGACTTTGGAGCGGTGGACAACCATCAAGAAGATCACTTTTTATCATGGAATCAATTGAAACCGCTGTAACTCATCATTCGTGCTTACGGACTGCATTTTTGTTTCAAGTCCGAAATGGGCAAATTTGAAGCCGGAGTTGTGTCATTTGAACCTATCATTTTCAAGGAACAAAATGAGGCCTAGAGAGGCTTCTTTCACAATTCTTGTAATGGCTAAGAAGCCCTACGAATGAGAGAAACAGAGGTGACAATGTCATCCTCTCAAAAATTGGCGTCGTACGAACATGGTATGGACTTTGGCCATTTCCCTTCCTTCTCTCCTTTTGAATTTTCTTGCTCACCTTTAGAACTAAGAAAAGAAGGTGGGAATGGTCGTGGAAGTGCTGCTGGAGTTTGCTTCTTGTTGCCTTAGGTGGTGCCTTTCTTCAATTTCTTCACTTTTCTTCCTTATGTGTGTGTGTGTCTACTTGTTTCTTCCAAATTCTCCCTTTTTATAGACTCCCCAATCAGTTTTGTGCAGTTTTGGGGAGTTAATAGCAGTTGTGGGGAGTTGGATTTCGAAGAGGAGTGGAGGGAAACCACCCAAAATCGTGGGAAACCTCTTTTGAAGCTCCGTGACCGCAGACTGGGCCACGGACGAGGCCCAATTTCAGGTTTTTCGTGTATGTGGCCCATATTCATCTGTTTTGGGCTCAAACGAAGTCCGATTGCCACGAAACTTGGAGGGATGCTTCTTAACACTATTTTCTACATGTCATAAAAATTTCAGCCCATTTTGACTTCAGGAAGTTGGTCAACTTTTTCATTAATTGGGCCCCGGTCACGGACAAGGCCCACTTTTGGAACATTGCATATGCGATCTATTTTCCATTGTTTGAGGCCCGAATGATGTCCAATCATCACGAAACTTGGAGAGATGTTGCTTGACACCTGAACATGGTCAACTCCTTTTGTTTGTGGGCCCCCGGTCACTCCCAAGGCCCATTCTTGGAATTTTGCATATGTGGCTTGTTTCCGCCTGTTCGGGGCCCAAACGGTGTCCAATCGCCATGAAACTTGGAGGGATACTTCTTGACACTATTTTGAGTGTGTCACAGAAGTTTCAGCTCTGTTTGACCACCTGAACATGGTCAACTCCTTTTGTTTGTGGGCCCCCGGTCACTCCCAAGGCCCATTCTTGAAATTTTGCATATGTGGCTTGTTTCTGCCTGTTCGGGGCCCAAACGGTGTCCAATCGCCACGAAACTTGGAGGGATACTTCTTGACACTATTTTGAGTGTGTCACAGAAGTTTCAGCTCTGTTTGACCACCTGAACATGGTCAACTCCTTTTGTTTGTGGGCCCCCGGTCACTCCCAAGGCCCATTCTTGGAATTTTGCATATGTGGCTTGTTTCCGCCTGTTCGGGGCCCAAACGGTGTCCAATCGCCACGAAACTTGGAGGGATACTTCTTGACACTATTTTGAGTGTGTCACAGAAGTTTCAGCTCTGTTTGACCACCTGAACATGGTCAACTCCTTTTGTTTGTGGGCCCCCGGTCACTCCCAAGGCCCATTCTTGGAATTTTGCATATGTGGCTTGTTTCCGCCTGTTCGGGGCCCAAACGGTGTCCAATCGCCACGAAACTTGGAGGGAGACTTCTTGACACTATTTTGAGTGTGTCACAGAAGTTTCAGCTCTGTTTGACCACCTGAACATGGTCAACTGCTTTTGTTTGTGGGCCCCCGGTCACTCCCAAGGCCCATTCTTGAAATTTTGCATATGTGGCTTGTTTCTGCCTGTTCGGGGCCCAAACGGTGTCCAATCGCCACGAAACTTGGAGGGATACTTCTTGACACTATTTTGAGTGTGTCACAGAAGTTTCAGCTCTGTTTGACCACCTGAACATGGTCAACTCCTTTTGTTTGTGGGCCCCCGGTCACTCCCAAGGCCCATTCTTGGAATTTTGCATATGTGGCTTGTTTCCGCCTGTTCGGGGCCTAAACGGTGTCCAATCGCCACGAAACTTGGAGGGATACTTCTTGACACTATTTTGAGTGTGTCACAAAAGTTTCAGCTTTGTTTGACCATCTGAACTTGGTCAACTCTCCAGTTGACTTTTTATGATAGTGGGCCCTTGTTTCAGCTGTTTGAAGCCCAAATGACCCCGGTTTGATTTGAAACTTGGAGGGACTGACGTCAAGAACATCTTGGAGTATTCATCCAAATTTCATGCGGTTTAGACTTGAGGAAGTAGGATTTCGAACAGTAACCTATTCATTGCATGCATTAGGTCACTATTCACTCCACATTGAGACAGTTAGCCTGTTTTCTATCCGAACAGCCTCCCATTGACTTGAAACTTTGGAAAAATAACTTGGGGCATTCTTTGAGCATTTGTTCCAAATTTTATCTGCTTTGGCCTTCTGGAAGTAAGATCTTAGCCGATGACCCCCAAGTTCGGGATTACTGTCCTCTAAGCTGACGTATAATGAAATTTAAGCCAAATAGAGTCTTTTCATCTTGAAAATTTGCAAAGTATCTTCTGAGCATGACTGAAGCTTCGCGTCTATATTTCATTAATCTTGGACATCAGGAAGCAGGACTTTGGTCAGTGACCCCCTGGCTTGGGGGGGAACTGACTTCAGGCTGACATGCTTGTGGCTTTTGAGTTTGATGATGTCGGTTCAACCCGAAATTTGAACTTCCTCTGAGAGTTCCAGCTACCTTGATCTTCATGGAATGCCGGTTCTCACAGTAATTCCCCAGGATCTGCAAATAACCTCTGTAGCCTAAATTAAGCTGAGATGAGGTGTCTTCACTGCAGTATTTGCAATTTTTTTATAGGTCAACAAGTGCCCCCCTCGAGGTGCAATGATTATGGTATAATAATCATTGTGCCTCGAAATAGCCAATCTGTGGGAATGATGGATGGCTTGATGAAAAGACAGTTTGTCAAGGTAGGTTGTAGGCCTAAACTTTGGGATTTGAAAATTTTGATAAAACCATGAAGGCTTTGATGACGGAATTTTGAAAAGACATAAGAAATCTGAACTTCTTTGCCCTATTTTCACGGATATCAAAAGTAGCATCTCCGTGGGGACTGTGGGGAACACCCACAAAGGAATCCCTTAGGTATTTAGAAAATTCAGAAGTTTATGAATTTTGTTTGGATTTTGGAAATGAATTTGATTTTCTTTTGACCTATTTTTCACAGATATCCAGAGTGGCGTCTCTGTGGGGATGTGGGGAACACCCAAAAAAAGAATCCCTGAGGTTTTAAGAAAATCAAAAGTTTTAGTAAAAATGGATTTGGGTTTGGATCTTCATGGATTTTTTTTTTTAATTCATTTTCAAAGATCAAAGTTTGGGTTTTGACTTGGCTTGACATGATGCAACTTTGAAAGAGATTAGCTTTTATGAGTTTTGATGAAAAACAATTTGGGACATTGGTTTGAAATCAAAGTTTGACCCAAAGTTGATTTGGAAAGAGACTCCGCGTATTTTTTTTTATATATAATTTCCCTCAAAATATCCTAAAAATAGGATTATTTCTTTGGTAAATTAGGATTCAGCAATGAGCTCCACTAGTTCAAGTTTGCAATGACCGTGGGTAAAGAGGCCAAACAGGGTTTTTTTTTTTTTTTTGGGCTCAAGCCAACAAAGAGAAAGGGAGACTGAGCTTTTTTTTTTTTTTTTTTTTTTTGAAAAAAACTGAGAAAAAGGGGGAGAGACCGAGAGAAAGAGGGATGGAGAGAGAAAAGAGTGGAGAGAGAGAAACCGAGCGGAGAGGAGAGACCGAGAGGAGAGAGAAAAAGAGGAACCGAGAGGAGAGAGAAAAAGAAAGAGAAACCGAGAGGAGAGAGAAAAGAGAGAGAGAAGAGCGGGAGAGAGAAAAGAGCGGGAGAGAGAGAAACCGAGCGGGAGAGAGAGAGAAAGCCGAGAGGAGAGAGAAAAGAGAGAGAGAGAGAAACCGAGAGGAGAGAGGGAGACCGGGAGAGGGAGAAAAGAGAGAGAGAAGAGAGACCGTGAGAGAGAGAGAAGAGAGAAAAGAGAGAAGATCGGGAGAGAAAGAAGAAAAGAGAGAGAGACCGGGAGAGAGAGAAAAGAGAGAGAGAAGAGAGAAAATCGGGAGAGAAGAGAGAGAACGGGAGAGACAGAGAGTGGGGAGAGAGGGAAACCGAGAAAGAGAGAGAAAAGAGAGAAAGAGTGGGAGAGAGAGAGACCGAGTAAGAGAGAGAAAGAGAGAGAGACCGAGAGAGAGAGAAAAGAGAGAGAGAAGATAGAAAATCGGGAGAGAAGAGAAACTGAGAGAAACAGAGATTGGGAGAGAGAGAGAGAACTGAGAGAGAGACCGTGAGAGAGAGAAGAGAGAGAGACCGAGAGAGAGAGAAAAAAGAGAGAAGAAGAGAGAGACCGGGAGAGAGAGAAAAGAGAAGAAGAGAGAAAATCGGGAAAGAGAGAGAGATCGAGTGAGACAGAGAGTGTGAGTGGGAGAGAGAGAGACCGAGTAAGAGAGAGAAAGAGAGAGAGAAGATAGAAAATCGGGAGAGAAGAGAAACTGAGAGAAACAGAGATTGGGAGAGAGAGAGAGAACTGAGAGAGAGAGAGACTGTGAGAGAGAGAAGAGAGAGAGACCGAGAGAGAGAAAAAAGAGAGAAGAAGAGAGAGACAGGGAGAGAGAGAAAAGAGAAGAAGAGAGAAAATTGGGAAAGAGAGAGAGACCGAGTGAGACAGAGAGTGTGAGTGGGAGAGAGAGAGACCAAGTAAGAGAGAGAAAGAGAGAGAGAAGATAGAAAATCGGGAGAGAAGAGAAACTGAGAGAAACAGAGATTGGGAGAGAGAGAGAAAACTGAGAGAGAGAGAGACCGTGAGAGAGAGAAGAGAGAGAGACCGAGAGAGAGAGAAAGAAAAGAGAAGAAGAGAGAGACCGGGAGAGAGAGAAAAGAGAAGAAGAGAGAAAAACCGAGAAAGAGAGAGAAAGAGAGAAAGAGCGGGAGAGAGAGAGAGACCGAGAGAGAGAAAAGAGAAGAATAGAGAGACCGGGAGAGAGAGAAAAGAGAGGAAAGAGAGAAAATGGGGAGAGAAGAGAGAGAACAGGAGGGACAGAGAAGAAAGAGAGAGAAAAGAAATTAAGACTGAAAGAAAGGGTGGAAACGGAGAGGTGCTGGGTGCATCTTCCTCTTAGTTACCAAGCAGGACTCGGGTTTCTTTCATCATCTCAAGCACAGACTATGGCTGGTAAGAATTTCCTTTTCATCTTCTCTTGTGTTTGTTCATGACTGAATCCAAGCCTGGCTTTCTGGATGCATCCCCCTTTTTTTTTTTTTTTTTAAGAACTGATGTAAGATGACTTTTGTGAAATCATCTCAAGCTCATCAATCTACTGACCATATGAACTTTTCTTGGCGCATGGTGATGCCTGAATTTCATTCTCTGGTGAAGTCAGCATCGAGCAAGCTCACTGCCAAAACCACTGTATTTGAGTAGTAACATGCACACCACTGAACACGCATTTAACTTTCTGTGATCAGAGCCTCTGTGGGAATTATAGAATGCCATTTTCGTGCTTGAACACGAACCTGCTGCCCCCTGTAAAGGTCTTAAGATGCTTGAACATTGTTTGGACCGGGAGCCTCGGTTTTGAGACTTAGGTGTGCCTTTGATGCCAATTCTTGGTCTCAGAACTGAGTATTGCCTTCTCCTTTTGGCCTTATACTAAGGAGAGATGCTGCCGAATTTTTTTTTTTTTTTAAAGAAGAAGTTCCCTATCATTGTCACTGATACCCATCTTTCCTTTCTTTTGATTTGTTTTGCAGATAGGAAGGGTAAAGCACTTGCAACTGCCACAGCTGGGGCACCAAAAAGTCGTGCCAAGGGTAAGACCACAAGAGAGCCTGATCCGAAAGATCCAAATGAAGCATCTGATGTCAACTTGTGGCTCCAGAGAGCTAAGGCTTTGTCATCGAGAAACTGGCATTTGTTTTGGTGTAAGCTGGACGAGATTGACATTAGTACTGCTATCCCAGCTTATGCAAGCTACAAAAGGGCACATCCTCATAGCAGAAGTACTGAATGCCAAGGGGAAACTGGAGAAGTTCCTGGACTGAGATTCTCTGCTGCACCTTCCATTTGATGGTTTTGCTTTTTCTGATTAGCCCTGAGGGCCATGTGTACATTGACTTCACTGCTTGTATTCAAACTTTAAGATGGATATCAATGGAAAATGTTTTTCTTTCTATTTTTGTCATTGGTATGGGTGTTTGGGTTGATTTTTTGTGGAGGTTTGATATGGTTTATGTGGATGGTTTGTTTGGTTTGGTTTTCTCAGACTTGTATAAAGGTGTGATTTGCGATCTGTTGGATCCACAAATCAAAAATGAGGGAGTCATATAGGTGAACGTTAACCGGTGCCCATGTGTGAGGCTTTCTCCAGGGTCCATGACTTGATCCTTTTGGTGTCGAAAGGAGTCAAACAAAGTGGATGTTATCCGGTGCCCATGTGTGAGGCTTTTCCCGGGATCCTTGACTTATTCCTTAGGACAAAGATTTGGTTTTGGTTTTTGTTTAGATTTTGGTTATACAGGGTCTGTAAAAAGACTTGTTCTATATAACCGAAGGTAGTCATATAGGGTCTGCAAAAAGACTTGTTCTATACAACTAAGGATTAGCTCTATGGGGTCTGCAAAAAAACTTATTCCACATAGCTGAGTTTTGCTATACAGGGTCTGCAAAAAGACTTAATCTATATAGCTGGATGTTACAAGGGGTCTTGTAAGGACGTTATCCAAGTAACAAAAGTTTGACTAGAGGGGTCGTGGGACTTGATCCTTGCAGTCATTTTATACAAATCTGAGGGATTTTAGTTACGAGTCATAGGTTGTAAGGCTTGAAACCAAAGGATTGCAATTTTGGTTGGGAGTCATAGGTTGTGAGGCTCAAAACCAGAGGATTTTGATTTTGGTTAGGAGTGAGAATGTACACTGTACATGGTTTGGGTACATTGTACATGGTTTGGGTGTACCAATGACATTCAGGTATAGTATTTCTTGAGAAGTTTTCCATTGATAGGCATCATGCACCTGTCCCCTTCAAGTGTGAGGAGCGCATATGCGCCATTGGAGTAAACCTTGTCGACAACAAAAGGTCCTTCCCATTTAGGTTCGAACTTGCCTCCCGACAAGTGCGTGGAAAACATAGGTCTTTTAACTGCAAGGACTAGATCTCCCTTCTTGTAAGCTCTATATTTGACCTTTTTGTTGAAAGATGCAGCCATACGAGCTTGATACAACTCAATACTTTGTCGAGCGGCAAGTCTTTTCTCATCAAGGTTTTCTAGCTCTTGCAATCTGAGTTTGGCATTCTTTTCTTCAGTATATTTGTTTATCACAGCCACCCGAAAAGAGGGAAGTTGAATTTCCAAAGGTATTACAGCTTCACAACCATAGACCAAGGAGTACGGTGTTGATTTGGTAGGACCACGAACTGTAGTTCTGTAAGCCCATAATGCTTCAGGAAGCCTGGTACTCCAACTCTTTTTGTTGTCAGAAACCATTTTCTTCAAAATCTTGCAAATGGTTTTGTTAAAAGCCTCAGCAAGTCCGTTGGCCGCGGGGTTATATGCTGTAGATGGACAACACTGGATTCCATATTTGTCACAGAATCTGTAAAATTTATTATTATTGAATTGCGGGCCATTGTCATGATACAGACGTTTGGGCACCCCAAAACAGCAAATAACATGAGTTTTCAAGAAGCTAAGGACTGTATCAGTTTTAACTTCTGTGAGAGGTACTGCTTCTGCCCATTTGGAGAAGTAATCGGTTGCAGCCAAAATGAATTGATGTCCACGTTCTGAAGGTGAACTGATCTTCCCTACTATATCCATTCCCCAAGATTCAAACGGCCAAGAAGTGGTCGTAGGGTGCAAATGTTCAGGAGGCTGGTGAATATAATCACCATGAATTTGGCACTCATTGCATCTTTTAGCAAAATTAATAGCGTCGGACACCATGGTAGGCCAATAGTAGCCTAATCTTCGAATTTGATCATGAAGTTTTGGTCCAGCTTGGTGAGCACCACATAGGCCCGCATGAACTTCTCTGAGAACTTGTTCAGCTTCTTTCGGGGACAAACATCGAAGTAGAACTCCATCGTATGATTTGCGATAAAGAGTTTTTGAGGGCAAATCAAAATGGAATTTGAGAGCTCGCCTTTGAATACTGGTTCTATCTTTAGGATTCTCTGGTAATACTCCATGCAGAATGTAATCAATAAAAGGATCTCTCCAATCCCTGAATGAGTTTTGGAAATATGAAATTCGATTTTTGATTACAGTGAAGCTATCTTCTACTGCCTTGTAAGTATCGAGTGGGGGTAGAAGTCGTCTCTCAACAACTTCCAATATCATCTTGTCATTCTCAGGGATTGCCATTGAAGCTGCCAAGCTTGCTAAGGCGTCTGCTTTGACATTCTGGCATCTCGGAACATGATGAAACTCAATCGATTTAAACCTCTGTTTGAGTTCATATGCCCTATTGAAAAGGGGAATTAGGTCTGGCTTCTTTACTTCATACTCGTGATTCATTTGCTTAATCACAAGTTGTGAATCTCCATAGACCCCTAGCATGTTAATACTAGCATCTAAAGCTAACTCAAGCCCCATAATTAATGCTGTGTATTCTGCCACATTGTTCGAGCATGGTTTGATCAATGAAAAGGAGTGAGGAACATAAAATCTTTCTGGACTGCAGAAAATAATTCCAACCCCTGATACTGGCATTCCTCGTTCATTAGTCCTGGAAGCTCCATCAAAATGCATGGTCCAATGTAGATCTGAATCAATGGTGGATTTCTGTGTTTGTTCAGTGAAGAAGACTGACTCATCAGGGAGATTGTCTGTGAACTCAGAATCTTCTGACAGTGGATGTTCTGCTAGAAAATCTGCAAGAGCTTGTCCTTTTACTGCTTTCGCAGGAGTATATCTGATGTCATATTGAGAAAGAAGTATGGACCATTTGGCCAGACGTTCACTCAACGCCCCGACTTTTGTCACTAATACCTTTAATGGATTAATATTGGAAACCAGATACACCACATTAGAGAGGATGTAATGCCGCAGCTTTTGTATTGCAAACATAAGTGCTAGACATTCTTTTTCTATTGGGTGATAATTGTGCTCAGCACCAACTAGCATCCTTGACAGGTAATAGAGTGCCACCTCCTTTCCTTCATCATTCTTTTGAGCTAACAATGCTCCCAAGGAATGATCAAGAGCCCTTGTATAAAGAATGAAAGGCTTGCCCGGAATTGGAGCTGAAAGAACTGGCGGATTTGTAAGATATTGTTTAATATCCTGAAAAGCATTTTCACAAGCTTTGTCCCATACAAAGTCTACTCCTTTCTTCATCAATTTGGAGAATGGTCTGCACTTTCCGGACAAGTTAGAAATGAACCGTCGGATGTAGGCGAGTCTTCCCTGCAATCCTTTCAATTCTCTCAAATTTCTCGGCGAAGGCATTTCCAATATGGCTTTGATTTTGACGGGATCTATTTCAATGCCCCCTTTTCGCACCACAAATCCTAGAAACTTTCCGGAGGAAACTCCGAAAAAACATTTCAGGGGATTCATTCGAAGATTGAATTTCCGTAATCTCTCAAAGACGGTGCGAAGGTCGGCGAGATGGTCTGATTTATGCTTGCTCTTGATTGCCAAATCATCAACATAACATTCAACAGATTTATGTTGTAAGTCCTTGAATATTTTCATCATTGCTCTTTGGTACGTGGCTCCAGCATTTTTGAGACCAAATGGCATGACAGTATAGCAGTATATGCCGAATGGAGTTCTAAAGGAAGTGTGTTTCTCATCCTCTTTGAACATTTTGATCTGATTATACCCCGAGAAGCCATCCATGAATGACATTCTTTCGAACCCAAAAGTATTGTCAATCATTATTTCTGGTATAGGTAATGGAAAATCATCTTTGGGGCAGGCTTTATTCAAATCTCTGAAGTCAATACAGATTCTGATTTGTCCATTCTTTTTAGTAACTGGGACTATAGCCAACCAGTCTGGATGCTGTTCTTCACGGATGAAATTAACGCCTTTGAGTTTCTGAACTTCTGCTTCTATCTTCTCCATGATTTCAGGCTTAGTCCTCCTTTGGTCCTGTTTTACAGGTTTAGCATCATCTGCTATATTTAATTTGTGTATGGAGATTTCTGGATCTAAACCCGGCATTTCTGCATAAGTCCATGCAAAGCAATCTATGAACTCTCGCAAGAATCCCACATACAAATCAAGTTCACTTCCTTTAATTTGAGAGCTTACAAAGGTAGGTCGGGGATTTTCTGGGGTTCCCAAGTTTATTTCTTGTACTTGGTCCTCAGTTGGAGGATTAGGAGGAAGTGTTTCTACATTGTTATTGGAAGTTTCTAACTCTGTGAAACCCTCTGGGGTTTCAGTTGGGGGTTTTAGCCAAGGCCTGATCCCTTTCCAAGGATTTGGTTTTTTAGGCTCTTTGGCTTTTACATCAAGGGCTAAGCATTCCCAGCGGACATGTTGGGGTGGGCTTATTTCCTCGTTGAGTTCAGGTGGCCAATAGTCAGTGATTTGTGATGCAGCATCATCTTCATCACTTGCCCCCTCAGGATGCTGAAAAATGGCCCAATCAACGGGATCTTGAAGCACAGGAATTTCATGAGAGTCATCCGAGTCATATTCTTCAGTGAAGACTACCGATCTGGCTTTAACACTTTGTTTAAATTTAGGAATGTTACTGTAAGGAACATATCCTATGCAATGACGCAGCTGCTCAATTCTGCCCCCTGTCTGGAGATCTTCTTTCATCTCTGGAGTAAAGACATCCAAAGGAGCCCGTATGCCATTTGCAGTTAATCCAAGACCCATAGGTTTCTTGAGATTGTACCCCATATTTTTCATCATGTTACAGACCACAGGATTATAAATATCGAGCCGGATTTTTCCCTCACTACTGATTTTGTCAATGATATCTGGTGGAGAAGTATCTTCAGCCCGATGAAAAATAATCGGATGATTATATTGCTTAGATGAAGGTACCAAAAAGCAAGAACCTTCGAATTCATAAATGTGAGAGGGAGTAGGCCATGGCATAAGCGGAAGATTGCAGTCTACCTTAGAATGCACGAGGGTGCTCATTTCTTCAGCGTCTTCAGAATCCAACTCAGAATCTGTATCTCTGATCATTGAAATGACATGTATTGGACGCATTCTTCTAGACCTCCTGCGCAGCCGGTGGAGTGCCACTTCGAGAGATGATACAATTCGAGACATCTCATCAAAGGTTTGAAATTCCATTGCCATGGTTAAGCTGCGGAGAGCTGGCCGAAAACCTACCCAGCACAAGTGAATCCATGCGGAGCAGTGTGGAGGATTTTCACATCTTTCAGCCAAACGGAGCCATCTATCAATATACCTGTCGGCTAATTCTCCCCTCTGCTGTGATGTCAATATCAATTGACTAAAAGTGATAGGAGAATCAGGCTTTATAGGTGATATTCCCCTATTAGGGGGAGGTCTATCATTGCTTTCTTGATTAGAGCTCAAGGATACCATGTTGGCCGAAAATGAAAACTTCTGATGTTCAGCATCTTTTACTTTTGATAGCTTTGTAGATATGATTAAAGGTGGATCTGGCTTTTTGATTTCAGATTTCACCTTAATTATCAAAGGAGCTTTGATATCTACGCATTTTGCCGCAGATTTTCCTGCACATTCCAACTTTATGGGGAGATCAGATTTTTGACCAACTTTCTTTGCTGAAATAGTGAAAGGTTCTGCAGGATTATCATTCACAGCAGCATTCTTTGTATCTGAGTTGGATTTTGTAGGCATTTCTTGATACATTGCTGCGTCTGTGAAATAAACCTCTTTTCCTTTGAATGGCTTTTCCTCTGCAAAGACTCGATGTACCTTCCCCTCGTTGTCGATGTATTTAAGGCATTGATGAAGAGTAGAAGGTACTATGGCATAATCATGAAGCCATCGTCTCCCCAAGAGGATGTTATAGCAAGCACGAGTTTTTACCACATGCAGAGTGGCCTCTGAGACTAAATCTCCCAACTGGAATCGAATTCGGATTTTACCAATCGGATCCTGGACTTCCCCATCATAACCTTGAATAGAAGTCTTTGTAGCAGATAGCTTGCTCACTGGAATACTGAGCTCTTGAAGGGCCGTGATTGTGATGAGAATTAGAGCTGACCCTGGGTCAACTTGAACTCTTGGAACAGGCATATCTTTGATGTAGGCCGTGAAATAAAGTGGCCTCGTATGCTTCATATTTCCCAAGAGGAGATCCTCTTTGGTGAAAGAGATAGTAGCTTTAGAAGCATTGTGAGTTAAGAGACACTCCTTGCATTGCTTTTGAGGCTTCTTGGATTTCGCCTTCAAATAGTTCTTTTCTATTTGATGCACTTGTGTTATATGAGTATGATTCTCAATATTCAAGGCTTGTAGTGCTCGTATGAAGTTGTCACGAGTCTCCTTGGACATCTGCAGGAGATCAAAAATGTGGAGTCGTGCAGGTATGTGCTTAAGGTGTTCAACAACATCATACGTGAATGGCTCTGGTGGCCTTGCATTGTCATTTACTTCTGGAGAAGTTACATTTACATTGGTATTGCCTCCCGAAGGGTTTACATAAGAAGAGGAAGGAATAGAGGATTTATCATAGTTGACCCTATAGTTACGACCAGAGCGAGTGCCATCATTAAGCATGTTGCTTCTGTCAATTTCTGGTCGTGTGTCTCTTCTTATGGCATTGACTTCTTCTGGTTCGATGAAAAGCTGGTTGACCTCTTCCAGGCCTACTTCTTGGTTTACACCATTAAGAATAGCCTGCGATGTTTGGGGTTCTATGGCAGCATTCAAAACCACCAGGGAAGGAGCCGTTGACAGTTCCTCTTCAAAGTCAGAGATATTCTCGACAATATTACTCATACTAGGGTTATTATGTCTCTTCGGTAACCCAAATTCCCTGACAAACTGATTACTTAATTCAGAATTTTCATTTGAAAAGATCAACTCTGAATTAGATGTGGAAGAAGCATCTGGCGTAGAAGGAGGAAAAACTGTCTGCTGATCCTGAACTTTATCGTGCCCGACTAATGGTAGTGGATCCGGATGAACTTCTGGAGGTAGTGGAAAACGAGGAGGATCATTCGACCAGCCACTTGAACTTGGCCTGTGTATGTCATACAAGGTCACTGATAGTGTATTTAGACCGTGCTTGATATTAAGCGTTCCCGTCTCGGGGTCAAAGGCTTGTTCGAAATCCTCATCCTCATCAGAAGGGTATTCATCAGCAAAATAATCATCGATCCAATGATCGTCTTCAAGATCAGAGTAATCCGACCATTGATTTTCATCATCGGAGTTAGGGGGTGTACCATCCCATGATATCCGATTGCAACTGGATATTGCTGGTTCTTCCTCATCTTTTGGAATTGGAATGATGTAGTCGGCTAGAGTAAAATAACCTCTGGCTGATCTGGGAGGATTTTCTAAGACTGGGGCCTCGACCGCCTTGTCTTTCTTCTGCTTAAACTGTTGTTCTTGTTTCTTTTGAGCAGTTTTCTGGAGACCTTTAATTTGCCTTTTGATCTTTCTTCTTTCCATAGGTGTGGGTTTAGTTTTCACTTTTTCCCATCCTTCATCATTTATTAAGTCCGGGTGAACCCACATTTCCTGCCCTGAAGAATCTTTGATAAGTATCAACCCCTGTTCATTATGTAGTGCATTGATGACCCGGAATTCGACCATTGGTAGCCTTGATGGAGCGGGTATTGCCACAGGTGCAAATTGTCCAAAGGAAATCATATTGACTGGGGCCGTATCATATTTTCGGTCAAATGTTATTACTCCATTTTTCCACATCTCATTGACCTTTTCTTTTAAGATAAAGCAGTCTTTCAAAGGATGAGATACCATCCGATGGTATGCACAATAGTTTGGATCATTAACACGACCCGCTTGCTCTGGCTTTTTCATGGGTGGAAGCTCGAGCTTATTGTTCTCCATCAATGCTTGGAAGATGACTTCAATGTCCCCGTCAAAAGGGTACTTAGTTTGCTTCCTCTTTTCATATTCTTCCTTTTTATTTTGCTCCGTCTTGCCATTCTGTGGTTTTTGAGGAACTGGTTTGGAGGTTTGTACATTGAATACCTCCTGCTTCTTCTGGGGTTTCGGCACAGTTGGTTTTGGAGCAGAAGATGATGATGATTCCATTTTTCGGGAACTTGCTTTCTTCTGGCTAATTTCTTTCAGGGTTAACTCCGCATCAGTGGCTACTTCAACCAATCTGGCCAAAGACTTAGTTTTATGACTAAGTATGATAGCCTTAATCTCTGGCCGTAAATTGGTTTTGCACATTTCAATTGTCGCCTTTGGGGATGGTTGTTCTAGGCATCTGTAAGACAATGCTCTCCATCTATTAATAAAGGCTTGTGCAATTTCATTATCCCCTTGCTTTGTACTACTGAGCATAGCGAAGGTGACCGTTTGATCTTCTTCCTGAAAGTGAAGTAGAAACTTTTCTTCTGTAACTGGTCATGTAGTGAAGGAGAGTTCTGGCAATTGTTTGTACCAATCGAAAGCAACTCCCTTCAATGTACCAACAAACAGCCTTATTTTTAGTGCATCCAATTCGGGTAAACTGCCAAGGAGCGACTTAAAATGCACTATATGTGATAGGCTGACCCTTTTCCAAGGTAAGGCTGGAAAGTCGGAAGTTTGTAATCTGGCGGAAATGGAACCAAATCAAACTCCGGAGGGTATTTAGATGTAATACCCTTTTTCTTCATCCTGGTTTCCACTTTTGATTTGTTTAAAATTTCCTCCACTTCTTTAAAAGTTACAGGTTTTTCAGGATCTGCGTGGAAACCAAGGATTGAGGAGTGATCACCTCCAGTTGAACCTGAGGCAATTACTTTATCTGTTAGTGCCTTGATTTGTGCTGTAAGTAGGTCAATTTTGGTGGCATTCCTCCTGATCATTGCCTGTTCTCTTCTATCAGCAAATAAGGAGTTAACAGGAGCTTCAGCTGGACCACCCAGTTTGTCTGCTAAGATTTTCAATTGAGCCGTCAGGTGGTCAATTTTAGCTCCTTGTTGCTTGACAACATCACTGACGTCATTCTCTTGATTTTCGTCAGCATTTTCTTCGCTAACATCTTTGCCTCTACCAGCATCCTCTTCATTACCGGTCCCACTCCCTTCAGCCATAAATACGGTGTACTGACGGGGGTAAGAGGATGTAGGAAGAGTGGATTGACTATCTTCGGTGTCCAGGAGAGTTATTGAGTCCTTATCAGAACCATGATCGTCAGAGGTCCTATCTGAATGAGAGTTCGAATCAGAATCTTGGGACTGAGTTCGAGCCATACTCCGAGTAACTCTCCTGGTTGAGCCAGGTCCGACCATACATGAGGAGGTTAGATTTGGCTCATCTTCTTTAATCACCCATTTTTGAGTGATTCTATGCTGTGACTGCTTCCGAGCATGCTTCTTGGAGCGAGACAAAACCCTCTTTTTTATTTGCTGGGCCAATCTGGCTGCTAGAGTTTGATCTCTGAATCTAGCAACTAATGGCCTAGAAGTGCTAGCAACTTGCTCCCAATCTATACGGTCGGAAGTGGGAAGTGAGAGGATGTTAACAGCATTTCTTTCAATTTTCTTCTTCTGCTCCTTCTTTTGTTGAAGCAGATTTTTAAATTGAACGAGATCGGTCGAATTTTTTATGACCAATCGTTCAGCATATTTCTTGTTTTTACTGCCATATGACGAGCGCTGGGTTGAAAGTGATGGTGATGGTGCCACAATCACAGAAGGTAAGCGCTTCCTGCCGAACCTCCGTCCCTCCTTCTGGGTCAAAGGGTAAAAGACATTCTTTTCAAGTGGGGCCAAGGGTTTCTCCTCAGCTTTTCTGGACTTCTGCATACGTGGCTGTGGTGACCACATACGGCAATTTGGAATAACAATATCCTTCTGACCCTTTTCATGGGCTAGGGCTTGCTTGCGAGTGGTTTGCTTTTTGAGAGGTACCCTTTGTTTAGGATGCATAAATGAGGACTTTGTAGTCTGCAAAGCCTCCCGCTGTGAACCAATGGGTATCTCTGTTTTGTTGTTCGTAAACCGAACTTGCCTTGCCCCCAGTCGAGGCTTGGTGATCTGAAAATTACTGCCTTCCAACCTCACTTTGTGTTTTAAGTCATTGTGACCTTTGTGAAAGACTTCAAAGGGGTTTTGGGCATATTTGGAGACCCAAGTTTGAGGAATCTTTGCCTTCTTGACGGGCTTCAAGGTTTCTGATGACCCATCGTGGGTTGAGGTCATGTAGCTTGAAGGAGTAGAAAGCCTTTGAAAGACCGAGACCCTTGATGCAGGAGCATTGGTGTTCATTCGGCCTCTTTTGGGTGCCCTTGTGGTCTGAGCCATGGAGATTTTGAACAATCTCTCTTTAGCTTCGTCAAAAGTGATAATCAAAGAACCCATGCTGTTTCCTGTAAAAAGTTAGCCGATGAGACTATATTAGTAGTATAACCAACATGGCTGCCTCTTGGGCTAGCCGGAATGGTTTTTAGATGCCATCTAGACCAACATGGTTTTTGAACCGAAATGGTTAGATATAGGCATAAATCCCATCTCATTATGCTATGCTGACTATCCCTACTGTCAGAATTTCTGCAGCATTTCGGGTTTATCGAGTCAGGCTTAAAAGCACGCTATGCTGACTAGTCCTGGCTACCAAAATTTTAGCAGCATATCTGGACTATCTGTGTCAGACTTATAAGCAAGAGAGGGTTAGATCAATCAAAGGGATAGGGCTCACAGGATCAAGCCTGCACCACTATCACAATGACCACACAAGATCCATCAGTGGTTGACGCCGGACAATGCATAATTACAATGTCGTTGGTCTTATCACTGATTTAATAAACTTTTTATATGGGTCAAAAGCCCTTTGAACTGAATCATCACTCTTCTAAAGTGAAAAGGGTGATGATTTGGTTCATACACATCAAGGTGCAAATTCTTCAATCAAGTTATGCACATCAACGTGCAAATTCTTCCAATTAAATGGCAAGTGTATGCACATCAAGGTGCCCAATGACTTCATTTGTATGAACAATATGCACTTCAAGGTGCAAAAGTCCTTTAATGATATTTTCAAACCCAATGCAAACATCAAAGGTCTTGTATGGGTGTAATTGCAGGTTAACTAAGCCTTTGTCATCATAAAAATGGATAAGTGACCGTGTGCCCCGGTCACAGGCTTTTAGCAGCAGTTTTCAGTGAAACAGTGGCAGTTTCCAGTGCAATAGCAGCAGTTATAGTACAATAGCAGCAGTTTCAGTGAAACAGTGGCACTCTTTAACACAACAGCAACACTTTCAGTGAAATAGCAACAGTTACAGTGCAACAGCGGCACTTTCAGTGCAACAGCAACACTTCAGTGCAATAGCAGCAGTTTTCAGGGCAACAGCAGCACTTTCAGTGCAACAGTAGCAGTCACAGTGCAACAGCGGCACTTTCAGTGCAACAGCAGCAGTTACAGTGCAACAGCGGCAGTTTTCAGGCAACAGCAGCACTTTCAGTGCAACAGCAGCGGTTACAGTGCAACAGCGACACTTTCAGTGCAACAGCAGCAGTTACAGTGCAACAGCGGCAGTTTTCAGGGTAACAGCAGCACTTTCAGTGCAACAGCAGCAGTTACAGTGCAACAGCGGCACTTTCAGTGCAATAGCAGCAGTTACAGTGCAACAGCGGCAGTTTTCAGGGCAACAGCAGCACTTTTCAGCAATTTTCAGCGCTTTCATGCATTTTTCACCAAATTTGATCACAAATTAGGGCATATAATTCCCACAGACGGCGCCAATCTTCTGATCGCGCTTAAAAAATGTATATGTGTGGAAATGAATTACGGAATCAAGGTCCGACATTCACGCACTTTAAGCGTTAAGAAGAATGGGAAAATAATTACAGTTCATCATTAATTTCCCTTTTGTTTACATGGGTTCAAGTGCCCTGACCGTGGGGATGCAGGTTGTTTACATACATTTTGAAAGTTTACAACCCCTCCCTCAAGTCTCAGATGTGATCTCAATTTGGAAACTACAAGAAAATGTACATAAGGTGGAAGAAAATGTGGAAAAAGGGGAAAAAATGGGGGGTGACCGTGACCCGCGGTCACTGCCCCATTCCAGTGACCGTGACTCACCCGCGGTCACTGGGGCCTTCCAGTGACCGTGACTCACCTGCGGTCACTGGGGCCTTCCAGTGACCGTGACTCACCCGCGGTCACTGGGGCCTTCCAGTGACCGTGACTCACCCGCGGTCACTGGAACCTGCCAGTGACCGGGGGTCACGGTCACTGACAGACAATGGCCTTGTGCCTTCGTTTTTTTTTGTGCTGTTCGCGCTGGTTCTTTCTTGGAACTTCTTTCAAGTGTCGGAACTCCATTCTCATGACTTTGGAGCGGTGGACAACCATCAAGAAGATCACTTTTTATCATGGAATCAATTGAAACCGCTGTAACTCATCATTCGTGCTTACGGACTGCATTTTTGTTTCAAGTCCGAAATGGGCAAATTTGAAGCCGGAGTTGTGTCATTTGAACCTATCATTTTCAAGGAACAAAATGATGCCTAGAGAGGCTTCTTTCACAATTCTTGTAATGGCTAAGAAGCCCTACGAATGAGAGAAACAGAGGTGACAATGTCATCCTCTCAAAAATTGGCGTCGTACGAACATGGTATGGACTTTGGCCATTTCCCTTCCTTCTCTCCTTTTGAATTTTCTTGCTCACCTTTAGAACTAAGAAAAGAAGGTGGGAATGGTCGTGGAAGTGCTGCTGGAGTTTGCTTCTTGTTGCCTTAGGTGGTGCCTTTCTTCAATTTCTTCACTTTTCTTCCTTATGTGTGTGTGTGTCTACTTGTTTCTTCCAAATTCTCCCTTTTTATAGACTCCCCAATCAGTTTTGTGCAGTTTTGGGGAGTTAATAGCAGTTGTGGGGAGTTGGATTTCGAAGAGGAGTGGAGGGAAACCACCCAAAATCGTGGGAAACCTCTTTTGAAGCTCCGTGACCGCAGACTGGGCCACGGACGAGGCCCAATTTCAGGTTTTTCGTGTATGTGGCCCATATTCATCTGTTTTGGGCTCAAACGAAGTCCGATTGCCACGAAACTTGGAGGGATGCTTCTTAACACTATTTTCTACATGTCATAAAAATTTCAGCCCATTTTGACTTCAGGAAGTTGGTCAACTTTTTCATTAATTGGGCCCCGGTCACGGACAAGGCCCACTTTTGGAACATTGCATATGCGATCTATTTTCCATTGTTTGAGGCCCGAATGATGTCCAATCATCACGAAACTTGGAGAGATGTTGCTTGACACCTGAACATGGTCAACTCCTTTTGTTTGTGGGCCCCCGGTCACTCCCAAGGCCCATTCTTGGAATTTTGCATATGTGGCTTGTTTCCGCCTGTTCGGGGCCCAAACGGTGTCCAATCGCCACGAAACTTGGAGGGATACTTCTTGACACTATTTTGAGTGTGTCACAGAAGTTTCAGCTCTGTTTGACCACCTGAACATGGTCAACTCCTTTTGTTTGTGGGCCCCCGGTCACTCCCAAGGCCCATTCTTGAAATTTTGCATATGTGGCTTGTTTCTGCCTGTTCGGGGCCCAAACGGTGTCCAATCGCCACGAAACTTGGAGGGATACTTCTTGACACTATTTTGAGTGTGTCACAGAAGTTTCAGCTCTGTTTGACCACCTGAACATGGTCAACTCCTTTTGTTTGTGGGCCCCCGGTCACTCCCAAGGCCCATTCTTGGAATTTTGCATATGTGGCTTGTTTCCGCCTGTTCGGGGCCCAAACGGTGTCCAATCGCCACGAAACTTGGAGGGATACTTCTTGACACTATTTTGAGTGTGTCACAGAAGTTTCAGCTCTGTTTGACCACCTGAACATGGTCAACTCCTTTTGTTTGTGGGCCCCCGGTCACTCCCAAGGCCCATTCTTGAAATTTTGCATATGTGGCTTGTTTCCGCCTGTTCGGGGCCCAAACGGTGTCCAATCGCCACGAAACTTGGAGGGAGACTTCTTGACACTATTTTGAGTGTGACACAGAAGTTTCAGCTCTGTTTGACCACCTGAACATGGTCAACTCCTTTTGTTTGTGGGCCCCCGGTCACTCCCAAGGCCCATTCTTGAAATTTTGCATATGTGGCTTGTTTCTGCCTGTTCGGGGCCCAAACGGTGTCCAATCGCCACGAAACTTGGAGGGATACTTCTTGACACTATTTTGAGTGTGTCACAGAAGTTTCAGCTCTGTTTGACCACCTGAACATGGTCAACTCCTTTTGTTTGTGGGCCCCCGGTCACTCCCAAGGCCCATTCTTGGAATTTTGCATATGTGGCTTGTTTCCGCCTGTTCGGGGCCTAAACGGTGTCCAATCGCCACGAAACTTGGAGGGATACTTCTTGACACTATTTTTAGTGTGTCACAAAAGTTTCAGCTTTGTTTGACCATCTAAACTTGGTCAACTCTCCAGTTGACTTTTTATGATAGTGGGCCCTTGTTTCAGCTGTTTGAAGCCCAAATGACCCCGGTTTGATTTGAAACTTGGAGGGACTGACGTCAAGAACATCTTGGAGTATTCATCCAAATTTCATGCGGTTTAGACTTGAGGAAGTAGGATTTCGAACAGTAACCTATTCATTGCATGCATTAGGTCACTATTCACTCCACATTGAGACAGTTAGCCTGTTTTCTATCCGAACAGCCTCCCATTGACTTGAAACTTTGGAAAAATAACTTGGGGCATTCTTTGAGCATTTGTTCCAAATTTTATCTGCTTTGGCCTTCTGGAAGTAAGATCTTAGCCGATGACCCCCAAGTTCGGGATTACTGTCCTCTAAGCTGACGTATAATGAAATTTAAGCCAAACAGAGTCTTTTCATCTTGAAAATTTGCAAAGTATCTTCTGAGCATGACTGAAGCTTCGCATCTATATTTCATTAATTTTGGACATCAGGAAGCAGGACTTTGGTCAGTGACCCCCTGGCTTGGGGGGGAACTGACTTCAGGCTGACATGCTTGTGGCTTTTGAGTTTGATGATGTCGGTTCAACCCGAAATTTGAACTTCCTCTGAGAGTTCCAGCTACCTTGATCTTCATGGAATGCCGGTTCTCACAGTAATTCCCCAGGATCTGCAAATAACCTCTGTAGCTTAAATTAAGCTGAGATGAGGTGTCTTCACTGCAGTATTTGCAATTTTTTTATAGGTCAACACTAAGGTGTAGTGCTCTTGTTAATGAGGATACACTTTTTCCTCTATAGAGTGACTTGGGATGCTAACTAATTTATAAGGGTAGTTTGTATGTGTGTGAAACTTCAAGGATATGGTGTGGTCCAAATATCCTTTTTATTAGTTAATTATAACTCCCAGTTTTTAAAGTTGGAACTAATAGCATCTATTTTAGTGTTGATTGAAATCCAACAATGCATAATAGTCACATTAATATTAAATTTAAAAAATCTTCAATTCATAAAGGCAGGTGAATATAAATATTTAAAAACTTTTCAAAGATAAGACTACTTAAATGAGTTTGTATGTGAAAATTATCGTAAAAGGTGTGAGGTAGAACAGACATGTTAACTGTTTTCTTTATTTAACAAAAGAAATAAAACCATACATCTAGAGCCCAAGTCACAAAAGCATGTATAACTTTGTTCGATAAAAGAATGTTTTTAAAGATAGGTTCTATTCTCCAAATGCTCTCTCAGTAGTCCCTTTGCAATAAACACTAAACAAAATAACAATTAATAGTCACTCATTAAAAACACAAATAAATAATGGTTTCCTTGTTTTGAGGCCCCCTTGCCCTGGTTCGACCATAACCCTTAAGGTAAGGGCCTAGGTAGTACAAGCCTTCCAAGGGCTTTGGCTCACTCATGCCCAGCCTATGTATATCTATTGTTTCCTTGATGACAAGTTGAAAACTTTTGCATGGGAGGTTTCACCCAATGATTATACTTTAAAAAGTGGGTTTATTAGTTTGTTGGATATTACTAGCTGTCTGATCTGGAGTTGCAAGTATTGCTGATGCTTTAGATTTATTATGATATTAATATAAAATTTATTGAAATTTATTTGAAATGGAACAGTTGTGATAAATTCAGTTGATTGTCATTCAGTTATATTGCAATATTTTTTCTAAAGAACTTTATTTTCCTTGTCTAAAGAAGTTGCTTAAAATGTTTTTTTTCCCAATATTATCATTATATTTCCATTACATCACTAAAAGTGAACATATAGTGCAAAGATCCTGAGAAAATTATAACAAGATATGCAAAATTAGTAAAACAAGAAAATTCTAAAAAAAATATTTTTAGCATTTTTCAATTCTTCTGATAATAACAGGAGAAAACCCCAAATTTGAAATATCCTACCCGATAAATTGAGGATACAAGAATTTCTTGAATGAGATTTAGTGACATTGAATATTGAATAAAAGGGAGCTGGACTGCACCTAATGCATTGCCATAATCCATTCAACCATTATGAATTTTTGGTAGGGCCCACCTTAGAGACAAAGGGTGCATAATCAGTAGCCATCTTTGCATTGGCAAAACCAGCTCATTTTTCAAGTTTCAACTCCTAATGTGTGAGAATGGCTTCTTACTCAATTGGTAAGGAGTCGTAGTTCGCATTTGGCTACCAGGGTTTGAACCCTGGGTATATGCCATCTTTTCCACGTGTGTAGTCTCCCTTCTCATTTGAACGGGGCTGTCTTCCCGTTTGTCTTGGCTCCCTCCTGGATCCCGGGCCCTTAGGTGGTTGGGGTTAAAAAGAAACACCTAAGATGTGGGGCACACTGTTTGGCTAGGTCCCTCTCAACTCAAGAAAAAGATTGATTCTCCAAAAGAAATTATGTGCGTTGATAATATACTAAGTCGGAGAGAGGGTCCCACTCCTCCCAAGAATAACTTTTGAACTATTAAAATTTAAACTGATTCATTTAGAACTTGGAAGGAAGTAACAACCTCAGGAGACTTGTAATCTTACTAGTGGACCACTTTCCAAATTTCTCCTATTAACATCATGTGGATCGACATATGGAAAACCTCAATTGTTCACAAGAAATGGCCCTTTTGAATATGGTCAAATCTCATCTTATCTCAATAGGACATGATTATATGAGAACTATATCTCTCCCTCACTCTTTTTTTTTTTTTTTTTACAAAAGATTTGTCTCCTTTATCTATTTACTGTTACAGTAACACTTCCTTGCATACTGCTAAAATAATTGAATTCAGGGGTAACATTGAGTGGATGGTGTCTAAGGAAAGTGCAATTCAAAATTCTACTCGAATCTGATGTTTCCTTTTAAATTTGCTCTGTCTACCAATTTAATGGAATGTGGTTTATGCCTGTTGTTTGCAAAATGAAGGAATAGCTGGAAAGCACACTCTTTATGTTGCTTTATTAAAGCAAAAGCATCTGCTTCGAGCGATTCAATCATTCCTTTCTTCCCCTTCTCCTTAATTGGTTGCATCCTCTGTATAAAAAAAAGAAAAAAGAAAAAAACAGCTAGATTTGGCAAAAGAGAGGATTTCTAGAGATGAGACCTTTAAAAAATCAACGGCTTGGAACGTTTTGGCCAATATATCATGATCTACAAGGCCTCATGTTATGAAATTTGGTCCTATAGCCATTCTTGGCCTTTAAATTAGATCTTGCAGTATGGATTTTTCAAAAGGGGCCGACAAAAGTCCAAATCTATGTATGAAACGTTGATCACATTTTTTAAAATATCATCACATCTAAGAAAATCAACGACTAAAAATTTGTCCCATAGCCATATTCTGGGGGTGCTTCTCACATCTAACTGTTCAGATAATTTTTTTTTTTTTATTATTTTTGGGTTGTTTTGTGGGGGGGGGGGGGGGGGGGGGGGGGGCGGCACCATCAATGTCCTTTCCACTTTCTAAGCTGTTGCCAAAAAATCACTCGGATATCTGGCTTGAAATCCCCGTCATGGACCATTACCAAACGTGCCCTTAATTTTCCTTTGATGTTTGTACGAACTCCCTCTTGGATCCCAGCCCCTTTGGTGGCTGGGTTAAATAAAAAACACCTAACATGTGGGACGCACTATTTGGCTTGGTTCCTCTTAACTCAAGAAAGAGATTGATTCGCCAAAAGAAATTATGTCCGTTGATAATATGGTAAGCCGGAAAGTTGGTCCCACTCCTCCCTAGAATAACTTTTGAACTATTAAAATTTAAATTGATTCATTTAGAACTTAGAAGGAAGGAGACTTGCAATGTTACTAGTGGACCACTTTCCAAATTTCTCCTATTAACATCATGTGGATCCACTTATGAATTACCTAAATCGTTCACCAAGAAATGGCCCTTTTGAATATGGTAAAATCTCATTTCATTTCAATAGGACTTGATTATATGAGAACTATCTCTTATTATTATTATTATTATTCTTATTATTATTATTACAGAAGACTTTGTGTCCTTTATCTATTTGTTGTTACAGTAACACTTCATTGTATATTGCCAAAAAAATTGAATTCTGAGGTAAAATAGAGTGGATGGTGTGTAAGGAAAGTGCAATTTAAAATTCTACTCTAATCTGATGTTACCGTTTAAATTTGCTCCTCTACCAATTTAACGGAATGCGGCTTATGCTTGTTGGTTGCAAAATGAAGGAGTAGCTTGAAAGCACGTTCATTATGTTTAACTTTATTAAAGCAAGAGCATCTGCTTCGGTCTATTCAATCATTCCTTTCTTCACTTTTCTTTTGGGTTGCGTAGGGGTCTTGCTGGAATAGCTAGAGCATCTACTTTATATGACACTACTATTAAAGGAATAGCATCTTAGATTTATGTCTTATATTTCGATTTAGCCGGATTGATTTATTTGTCTAGCTAATGATCAAGTTAGGGTCAAGGGTAATTTGGTTTTTGTACCGGAGCTTTTTTTGTGGCCAAAAAAGCATATATTATATATTCATATAATGTAATCCTAGACTCTGCGTAGGAGATATGACAGATCTCTTTTCCGTGGTGTAAACCATGTATGGCCATGCAGGGTGTAGAGAAGTGTGAGCTCTCTTTCCCGTGGTGTGTCAACACCACGTATAGTAAGGGACTGTGAGAGCAAGATTAAGACTTATTAAGATTGAGGATCTAAGTGTTAGAGGAGAGGGAGTCCTTGTAACGAATTGCCCAATATTTTTCATAGTGAAATCAAGCAAGATGTTCATAGCTCATGGATGTAGCTTTTATGGTGAACCACGTAAAAACTCTATGTATACTGTTTTCTTCTTCTTGATGTGTGTGATGATGTTGAATGCTTTCACATATGCACTGCATAGCATCTCCTCCTCTTAATTCGTATAGCTGTTATTCCTTGTTTTCTTTTGATGCTTTAAGTAAGAATGTAACAGAGCCAAAGCAATAACCTTTAATCTTCCTTTGATGGTCAAAGAATTATTCTTTACGGAAACTGCTGGATCTTCCAGTTGCAATCAACTAATAAAATCAATCCATACATCTGTTCAGATACATTATCCAACTCTCGTTATTTGTAGTTTGGCACTTTCTTTTCACCCTGAGAAGACGATATGGCCGCAGAAGCAGTTCTCTCTAGCATCTTCCAAGAGTTCCTGAGCAAGTTGAGCTCCGGTATCCAAAAAGAACTTGGGCTGCTGTTGGGGGTAGAGAAGGAGAAAGAAAACCTTGGCAGCAATTTGTCAAGGATTATAGCTGTGCTTCAAGATGCAGAAAGCCGACAAGTGGACAATTCAGCGAAAGATTGGCTTGGGAAGCTTAAAGATGCTGCCTACGATGCAGAAGATCTACTTGATGAGTTTGCGATCAAAGCTCGCCGAAGGGAGGTTGAGAAAAAAGATGGCATGGGGAGAAAGGTATGCAATTTCTTCTCACCTTTGAATCCGCTTTCTTTTCGTTTCAAGATGGCACATAAGATTCAAGAGCTGAGGGAACGATTAGATGCCCTTGCCAAAGAGAATAATAATTTTCATTTGGGGATAGTTGTAAACAACCAGCCTCCTATCTCAAGTGAAAGAGAAACTTACTCGGCCGTAGATGAGTTGGAGGTTTATGGAAGAGATGATGCGGAAGAAAAGTTAATGCATTTACTAATCGACAGTGAAGATAAAAAGGACCTCTCGGTCTTTGCCATAGTTGGTATGGGGGGACTGGGTAAGACTACACTAGCTCGATTGGTATATAATCATGAAAGCGTGAAGGCTCATTTTGGCTTGAGGATGTGGGTATATGTCTCTCAGAATTTTGATGTGGGAAAGCTGCTCAAAGACATTTTGCAGTCTGCAATTGAGAGTACAACTGATCAATTGAGCATGGATCAATTACAGACTCGTCTTGGAAAAGAATTGAGTGGGAAGAGGTATTTACTTGTTCTGGATGATGTTTGGAATGAAGACTATGATAAATGGGACAAGTTGAGAACAGCGATTAAATGTGGTGCTATGGGAAGCAAAATATTAGTCACCACTCGTAATGAAACAGTTGCGAGAAAAATGGATGCTCTTCCTTGGTCTGATCTGAAAACACTAACGAAAGATGAATCTTGGACTCTGTTCGATAGAGTGGCACACCCACCTCCAGGCTTTGTATCAATTGGAAAGGAAATAGTAAGCAAGTGTGGTGGTCTCCCTCTAGCAATCAAAACATTGGGAGGAATGTTGGTTAATGAAACAAGTGAAAGGGAGTGGCTGTCGGTGAAAAATAGTGAACTTTGGAATCTACAAGAGAATGATGGAGGGATTTTACCAGCATTAAGACTTAGCTATGATCATTTGTCATCATCTTTGAAGCAATGTTTTGCTTTTTGTGCTGTAATTCCTAAAGGTTTGTCATTTCATAAAGATAAACTAATCAAACAATGGATCGCCCTAGGCTTCATTCATTCTGATGATGAAAATGAACTCCTAGAAGAAAAAGGCGAAAGTTATTTCAATGCATTGTTGCGGAGGTCTTTGTTTCAGGTTGATGATGTGGAAATCAATTATCAAGTGCTGTACAAGATGCATGACCTCATACATGATCTTCTCAGATCTGTTGCAGGAAAAGAATGCTTTTTTGTAGAAGCTTCTATGAATACTATTCCCAAAGAAACTCGTCATATAGCATTATGTGATGCTAAATGGGCAGGAGAACCAAAGAACTTGGATGCATTGAAGAAATGTGAAAAACTGCGTTCAATAATTACATATGATCCAGTTGATATTAATGTTTGCTTGAGCTTCAGGTGCCTAAGGGTGCTGGATTTAAGCTACAGCAGCATTTACTGCCTGCCAGATTCAATAGACAAGTTGAAACATCTTAGGTACCTCGACGTCTCAGAAACAGGGATTGAAGAACTCCCTGAGACCATTTGCAACTTGCACAACTTGCAAACACTGAAACTGCTCGGCATTCGACTTAAGAAGTGGCCAAAGAATATGAAAAGAATGCTTAGCCTTAGACATATTGAATTTGATGGAGACGATGATTTTCCCTTACCAAAAGGAATTGGAGAGTTAACTTTTCTTAGGACATTACCTAAGTTTATTGTTACCGAAGAGAGTGGAGCTGGAATAGAAGAGCTGAAAGGTTTAAATCAGCTTTGGAGAGCTATTAGCATCAGTGGGCTTGGTAATATAAGAGATGTTGGACGTGCTCGTGAAGCAAATTTAAAGGCGAAGCAACACATCAATTCTTTGGAATTTTGCTGGTCCAACGATGAAACAGTAGCCACAGAAGGAAATGCAGCGGCAGTGATAGAGATCCTTGAACCTCATTCAAATCTAAAGGAGCTATATGTCCTGGAGTACATGGGTCTCAAATTTCCACGTTGGATGACTGAAAAACTTCCAAATCTAGTTAAAATATCACTGTGGCGTTGTAATAGATGTGAACACCTGCCACCTCTTGGACAGCTACCTTCTCTTGAATCAGTTGAGATAAGCACAATGAGTGCTGTAAAATACATTGTTGAGTTTGATGGAAGCTGCAACTGCAAAGATCTGTTCCCATCACTAAAAGTCCTCAAGCTCAGGAATTTGCCTAATTTGGAGGGATGGTCATCTCCACTGGAGGATGGCAACGGTGATGATAAGCAAGTGATCTTCAAATGCCTTCGTACTTTGGGAATGGATGATTGTCCAAAACTAACACGACTGCCTCAGCTTTTTCTTCCAGCTCTTGAAGAGTTAGAAATGAATGGAGTGGGCTGTGACATGATATCGTTATCCATATCCAAGTCTCTGAGAAGAGTCAGGCTCACCAATATGCCTAATTTGGAGAGATGGTCACCACAAGAAGCAGATGATGATGATGATGAGCAAGCGGTCTTTCGTTCCCTTCGAATGTTGAGCATCTTTGAGTGTCCAAAGCTCATTTGTCTGCCTCAGCTTCTTCTTCCAGCTCTTGAAGAGTTAGAAATGAATGGAGTGGGCTGTGACAAGATATCGTTTTCCACATCCAAGTCTCTGAGAAGAGTCGAGCTCACCAATATGCCTAATTTGGAGAGATGGTCACCACAAGAAGCAGATGATGATGATGATGATGAGCAAGGGGTCTTCCCTTGCCTCGTTGAATTGGTTGTCAGTGGATGCCCTAGGATGGTGAGATTGCCCCATCTTCTTCCTGCACTTAAAAAATTAGAACTATATGCAAGCAGTGAAAGGTTATTAGAGTCTATGGTCAACTGCACTTCACTTTTGACGCTCCGGATCGATCGGTTACCAGAGGTCGAGCATTTGCCCAAAGAATTAGGGCCAAACCATGCGAGCCTGAACACCTTGACAATTAGCGATTGCCCAAAATTAATTTCTCTTTCAAATCAGTTGGAGAATCTCATTGCTCTCAAAGAACTGATTGTTGATGGGTGTAATGATCTGGTGCTATCATTGCCCAATGGATTGCAGCAGCAGCAGCAGCAACAACGGCCTCCTCCTCTTAAATCTCTCGAGGTGTTGGCAATAGCAAATTCGTGTGAAAAGCAAACCTCACTTCCAGGAGATGGAATCGTCTTGCCCTCTCTTAGAGTGTTGACAATCGACTCTTGTAAAAATATAGAGTCCTTATCAGCTGATATGTTGAAAAACCTCACCCTCCTTTCCATTAGAGGCTCTCCAAAGGTGTGGTCTTCTTTAGTTTCTTTGGAAAATCTCAAATCACTTCACGCATTGAGGATTTCAGGGTGTCCAGAATCAGTGATGATGACGTTACTGGAGTCATTGAGAAATCTCACATCACTCGCTTGGTTATATATGGAAGAATGCCCTGGTATGAGGTCTTTGCCAGAGTCCGTAAAAACCCTCACATCGCTCACTCAGTTAGGGTTTTCTGAATGCCCTGATATGAGGTCATTGCCAGAGTGGGTGGGAGACCTCTCGTTGCTTGAATATTTATGGATTGAAAATTGCCCCGACATGAGGTCTTTGCCAGAGGGGCTGCAACGCCTCAGAAATCTCGAAATTTTGGACATAAGCGGATGCCCTGTTTTGGAAAGAAGAGTGCGACGCAGCAAGGGCCAGGACTGGCATAAGGTAGCCCATGTCCCACACATCCGGATTTTCCAAGCAAGTGAAGGAAGGGACAACGAAGGGGAGGAGAGCAGTGACCAGTGCGCACATCTATCATTGAACTCGTTGAAGAAGCTTCCTTTGCCCTCCTGCTGCTCATCTTCTCCATCTTCTTCTTCTCCGACTTGATGTTCATGCTCATGGATCATCATCATCATTGTTATCAAATCACACCCAGATGAGGGAAACCAGGTGAGTGAATCTTTCATCTGCATCAGCAAATTTCATTCCATCGGTATGATCATCTTCAATTATCACCCTTCTGACCTTTATTTATCAGAGGCACACTCACTATGTTTTAATCGATCCCAACAACTTCTCATGCTTATTAGAATTCCTATCTACATACATACATGCACACACACACACACACACACACACATATATAGAGAATCTTCATATACATCTGTCTCTCACCATTTTTTTTTGTGAGAACTCTAGGTGGAGCCCATCTATCACTCAATCCAAACTTTGCAACACACATGGAACCACATGATGGCATCTTGCCCCAACTTTCAGTCAGATCCGAATTTATTGGACCGTTGGATCAACTATACACCAATCCGAACAGAATAAATTTGTGAGCCATAGATGAAGAGGTTAGGGATATGTGATTGGGACTAAATCTGATATATAGGATGCTTTCACATAGATTTTTCCAACCCTCCTAGTCTCATCTCTTGATGGGCTCCACAGTAGGCCCCACCAAAGAGTGTGCACGAAAAGTCCATAAAGGACGTATGCACAAGAAAAGGCCCCTGTATATATATATCATGCTAAGTTGGTGCAATTATCCTATTGTTTTCAATTTGGTTTTTTGGCTTTCCAATTGTATTTTTTTTAATCATGTGACCATTGAATGATTGTATTGAAATGGATGATTATCCCACTCTCTTTCTCTCTAGTTAATTGAATCTTTTTAATTTTCATTTTTGTTATAGGTTTTTAATGGCGTTTGAAGTATAATAAAGTAATTAGAGGTATTTCCATCTTCACCCTTGGAATACTGGCCATCAATACTACCCTAGCATTTCATAGACTCAGTAGAGTTATTTGGATGACCTAATAAGAGTCCCAAGAATCTCCAGTCCCTACTCCTTGCTTGTTCTCTCTTGACAAGCTATAAGTTTTGACTTCTTTACAAAATCTTGGTGTACCTATAATTCTTCTCTCTTCAGGTGAGGATTGTTGGGGTTTGATAAAGAATTTTAGGGATATTGGCTACTCCTTCATGGTGTTGTTTGATTTTATGCTTGAATTCTCTGGAATGACTTTTTCTTTGATTTTCATTGATTTACTTTTGACTGTTGTGGTTGTATTCTATTGTATAGATCTTGATATTACCTTTGTTTTCTTACTGTTTACTTATTTTATGCTTAATGGAGTTTTACATCTCTTGTGTTTGAAACTATGTTGATACAATATGTTATCCTCTTATCCTCATTACTGGAGCTGGATATTCACCTTTGATCATTATTTTTTAACCACCCAAGTCTTAGGGCATCGGTTTCTATGTATTCAATTCCTGTGTACTCCAAACAAACAGTCCCTATGTAATTTTTTTGTATTTTGATGATTAGGTCATAGCAAATGGTCTTTAAGTTAAAAAGGAAAAATCTCTCAACAGTTCTGCGGGTGGGAACATCTATATTCCTTTTCATATGTTCTCTTATGGATCACATATCCTAGTAGCCCTTTCAAATGTGAGGGCTGTACTCAATGTAGAATTGATCAAATAGTAACTTTATGGATTTTTAATACCCACTAAAAAAAACTATATGGCTTTGGTATTTTTAGTGTTTGTTTTTTTTTTTATGATAAATCTTCTTGGTAAGAACTTATGATGATGAGATAACTCCTTGTTTGTTGTTGTAATGAGATAACTCCTTTTTTTTTTAATTTTTTATTGTGGTGGTTGATGATGATGATGATGATGATGATGATGATAAGTACTACCATATGGTCTCCTATATGTCAACATACATTTGAGTTGTTTGGTTTTCAATCACAAGCATACATAGTGATAGCAGCATTCTGGCCTCCAGCAAAGTTTTAAAATGCATTTGTGCTTCAGAAAGGATTCCACAAATTTAGGAAATAAAATTGATAAGATTTTCCATGCAGATCATAGTTTCATTATTCGGTGCAAAGATTTTCCTCTTTGAAAAGAAAAAAAATATGAATTATTTTTTATATAGGAAAACGGGATTCCTTTTCACAGATGAACAGAATTCAGCATAGAGCAGAAACCTCTCATGGTTCGTATTCCTGTTTCACCTTCACCTAACCGTAGTTTTTGGTAGAACAAAGCATGAAGAGAGGGGAAGCCATGCTAGCAGAAATGATAGAGTCGGAAGTAAAAGGGACCAGCATGTAGCTTATGATATCACAAGAAGAATGCACTATGCTGAAAAGCAGCGTCATTCTAAGATAGCAGATTAATTAAGTATGGATATGCAAAAAAACTTTGTAATGCTTGGCCATGCTCTTCAAGGTAAAAGATTGAATGTTTATTTCCCGGGATGCAAAAAGTCACCAATATGAACTGGGGTAATTTTACTAAGTCCTACCATGGCAGTGTAGCTAATGGGAAGTTTGCAATTATCCTATAGGCCTCAATTTGGCATTTGTTTTACTTTTACTTACTTCTTTTCAAGTGTCATTTTTTAATTGATATGTGGCCATTGATTGCAATTCATTGGATGATTACACCCCCCCCCCCCCAACAATCCTTCTAACCTTCATTTTGCTTACCGTTCTTTTCTTTTTAGGTGAAGTTTGGGCTGTGGCATTTGAGGATTAATAGAGAAATATTACATGTATTTGAGCTTCATCCAGTTAACATTCTCTATTGATTTATTCTTTTCCTCTGGTGTGATCATTGTGGTGTTTACTTTTGATTTTTGCATCATCCACTATGTTCATTTATATATGTAATCTTAGTTTTCCAATTTGATAATCTTGGCCAAGTATTGTATAAGATTAAAATTATTTTTTGAATTTCATCATGGAATGTTTTTCTTTATTGGTCCTTGTGCTCTTTTAATTTTTATTTAATTATATTATATTTTCTGAATTTTTATTTGATTAGAGCTCACCAACTCGGTGTGTCTCTGCTTTGTTGACTCCACTCGTCAAGGCACAAGCTGCATTATTGATATGGGTTCTAGCATTGGTATCAAAATCATGTCAAACTGGTAAAGAATTGAAGCATACAGCCACGTTGGATATATATAGAGAGAGATATATATATATAAGTCCCCTATCACTGTGACTCTATAAAGATTTAAAAATTCAAAGAAATTTCTAAAAATTACACAAATTGGAGAATCCTGGAAATTTCAATTTATTAATTATCATCTTCCTTATTTTGTGAAGCAAATATGGTAAAAATTGATAAGAGGAGAATTGTCCATACATTAACTACTATAAATTACTCATATCACGTAGACCATTGCTTGTTGGGTAAAGTACTCACTTAGTATAAAAACGCAAAATGCTTGATCTATGACACACCCATTTTTTGTGTTTCAAAACGCTGAGTGCTTTTTTCCCTGTAAAAGCAACAAATATTTCTTTGTATATGGTCCTTTTTTCCCTCTTGGGCATGTTTATTTGCATTAGAATACCGAAATTGAATATTCCAAATCAAATGCGTTCCACTAGAGGATTTTTAAAGAAGTGAAATGTGAATGATTTGTGGTGAGAGGCGAAAGATATAAGGTACCAATATAGATGAGACCTTGCCTTTCCTATGACTTGAATTATTTGTGGTGGTTGTATATTGATTTCCCATGAGTTGCCAGTTCACTTCCTATCAAAGAAAAGGTTCTTTGATGGTCATTTTTTATATTGACCTTAGATCTTCATTTTTAACCACTTATGGCATGAACTCGTGTTTTCATCTATTGCATGCAAACAAACAGGCCCTTAATGAGTGGGACACTATTGAAACTCATGTATAATTTATACAAAAATTACAATAAATAATCAAAGATCATTCATGACTAAATTAGGATCAATCTAAATTTAATAAAAAGTAAATTCAACAAATCAGTAATTATTGTCTTAGAAGTCATTCTAAAAGGTTGTGATGGTGATCTTATAGCTGTGATATTAGCAAATTCAGATGCAATACATGCATTATGCTAGTTCCATATGTTTTTTTTTTCTTCTTGCTAATATGCTAATTCCACGATTTAGTGAGTCAAAATCTTGATATTATTGGCAGATTGAGATTGTTTCTACCAATGTTTTAACACTTGTTCCTTGGCACTGCCCTATAATGTCAAATACTCAGTGGAATAGATTGGGTGACTTGGCAAAATCCCAAGAGTTCCACTCTCCATTCCTTGGCTTGGTCTATAGCTTACAGGTTATTCTTTTCCAAATTTAGGAGCCCTAATAATTTTTCTCTTTGCAGGTGTGGATAGTTGGAGTCTAATAAAAATAGTATGGATCTTTGCAACTTCTTATTGGTTCTTATTGGTATGGGCAATTTCAACTTCCTTCATGGACTTCCAAATAAAGGGGGGGAAAGAAGAAGAAGAAAGACATTCCTTCATGATGTTGTTTGAACTTTTGGTTGCGTTTTCTGAGTGCTTTTTTTGGCTTTAGTTTAATTATGACTGTTGTAGTTGTATTGTGTGAATCTTGCTTGTGATTATTCTTCTGTTTCATATCCAGTTGTGTGAAACTAAAATGATTCTATATTTGCACTTGAGGAAATTATATTGACCGTGGATGTAATCGTCAATGACTTGAGTATGTTCAAGTGGAGACCATGATTTAGTCATGGAGAGTGCTGATCAGATGAAATACATGTGGAGAATTCATATCCTTAGAAATCTAATTTCCATGGGCAATCCTTAATGATGTTTTCATACTATGATAATTAGATCATGGACATTGGTCTTTAATTCAGCTTCCAAAACGAACAAAAAGCTCTTCTTTTGTATAGAGGGCTTTCCCTGACTTGTTTTGAGGGAAGTTAATATATTCTTTCTTACTTTCCAAAAACAAAAGCCCTTCTCTTAACATTTCTACGAGTGGGAGCATATGTATACATTCTAGTATGTTCTCGTGTGGAGCACATATGCTTATAGCCCTATTAATTGTAATGTATTCAATGTGGAAATGCAGCTAGCTACTCGATTGCTTTATTTTTTATTTTTTATTTTTTGAAGTCATTGTTATTTTTCATAATGTCTTATTTTAATAACTTGCGATGATGTTGGGTAACACTTTTTTCATTGTTGTTGATGATGATGATGATGTTGATGAGAAGTACTACCTTGTGATTTCTCTGCCTGCTTAAACTTGCATTGATTTTAATTTTTTTATTTGTAACTTTGAATTACAAAGCTGACCTGTGCAAATTTGATAGAGCGCTCACAGTAATAATTGCATTGGATCATCTCTTTGCACTAGTCCAACTCTACTCACAAAATAAAAAGCCTGGGAGCAACAAAGAAGCCAATGAATGCAAATAAACATGATTTTTCCAAGTTATTGTTATATCAAAACCATATCCATCATAGACATGGTTTCATAAGCTTAACCTCATTAGTTATTAAGAACTGATGGACCATTTACATAAGCAGGGAGCTTCGAGAAGAAAGCTTAAAATGAGATAAAGAAATTTTTAATTCTTTCTCCTGACTTGTTTTTTCCCTTTTTTCTCTATTTCATTTATATTGATTTCAGTGTGCAGAGTTCCTTGCATTTTAGTACTTTCATTCATAAATAGAATCTTTAGAATCATATAAAAAACATCCAAGGCCAGCTCTTTGATAGGCTTCATAGATCTTGATGGTCTTCAATGCACACAACACACTCAAGGTCATAATATGTCATCTTGAAAATACTTGTTGGTTGTGTGCAGTGTGCCAATGTTTATTGTGTTGGCTAGTCTGTTGAATTTGATATGGTTTGGAACATAAATCGAATGACCTTTATCTACTTGTGAGACTTGTGGGCCATCCTCACAATGGGTAACTTATGATCCTGACATGCTTGATTCGTGTTCTTGTGGGAAACTGGATTTCAAAAAATTTTCAAATTGGGTCTTGTTTCAAACAGTTTTCATCTACGGTTTTATTTGAAAATTTTCAACACAACTGCAGAGTGGTTTAGAAAGATCAGCAGATCAAAAAAAAAATATGAATGTGCGTTTTGTTTTGGTTTGAGTTGCAAAGATTTATAGAGAAGGGAGAGAGGAGATACAGGGGAGTCAAAAACAGCGTCCAAAAGAATACAATTGAATGCCAAAAGCCAAACAATGACTATTGGAGTTGGCCATATGAATTTTATTCCTCCACTCCCCTCTAAGTCAAATCCCTTAGAACTGATTCAAATGGTATGGGCGCTTTTGATATTGTTTAAAATTGTACGAAATAATAAATCCTCTGAACACACATGAATGTCTAAATCAAATGTATCATGTAATATACTTTCCAAGTTATCCTAACACCTCTTTTATAGTTGAATAGATTATGTTCTAAACTAGTAGTTAATATAGCAAAGTCTTTTGAAGTATATTGTTTGGAAACACCCCTTAAAATTGGAGCACATTCTATAATAAGGAGTTCATACAGATTCCCCAGAAACAAAAGTTCCTCACTGAGAATTTTACATCATTGTTGATGTGTATGGATGCGTTAGTTAAAAAAATCACAAACCTATGGATTTCCAAATGTTACAGGGGAGGTTGGACTTGAAAACCTTCACAAATAAGGATACTCAATTGTACAAATCCTCAACATGGGTTTCCTTGACTATAGAAAGCATAAATCATTTTTCCAAAGATTTGGTTGCCAAACATTACCTTAGTAGTAAATGTCAACAGATCAAGCATGATCTGTGTTCATATCTATGGCCCCCAAATTTACCAAGACCAACATGCCCATCATTTTCAGGGGCTAGATTTTTCTATAAAGTGGGCCATCCATCTGGGCTTCAGAAAGGAACTTCTTTAGAAGAAAATGCATGCCATGCATTTTTTTTCTTTTCTTTTTTTTTTTTTTGTAAAATTTGAACATCAGTAAACCAGAAACAATGACAAGATAAACAAAACAGAAATTAGGAGGGGACCATCAACCCCCACACCCATTTTGGAAAAGTATCATCCCTACAAAAACTCTAGCCAAGAAAAGAGTAATATTTGGCTAACTCATGAGCAATCTCAACCATAGACCTAGGGGCATAAAAAAGGCCATCAAACACACAAGAATCACAAAGAGACTTTTTGTCCAAAAGAATAGTCCTAATAGCACAATCTTGTTTCACGTTAATGTCATTGATGACTTCCTTGGCATTTCACAAAAGAATGATCTCAAAGAATCCTCTACAACAAGCCGCTTTTAATGCAAGGAGGATAGCTTGTACTTTTGCTTCTTTTAGAAAAAGACTCTTAGCCCATAATGAGCTCCTACAACAAGAGGAGAATTATTCTTCATAATGTAAAAGCGAAAGGTAGACTTGCCATCCTTAACTCTGAGCACTGCATCTATAATGATCACAATTTTATTGTTAGAAACATAAGAAATTATTCTTGACATGTGGTTAGCAGGGGGAAAAAGTGTTTTTCCCTTCATCTAAAAAGTTCGAGTTCCATATATTATTAATCAAAGAAATAGTTTTTTTGGGACAAATGGATTGCCCTCTAAATATGAAAATATTCTTAGCTTCCCACACCGCCCAACATATCACAAGAATAATATTCATAAAATAGGAATCCATAGAGACCCTCCTCATGAATCAATTCCATAAACTTACTCCACCAATTCAAGATGCTAATATTCCTATCTCTATAAGAAAGGTATCCAAGATAAGAGCCAAACCAAATAGCTCTAACATGCTCAGAGAGAGAGAGAGAGAGAGAGAGAGAGCATGTTCTACAGTTACTTTTTCAATACACAATAGCTTGTTACCAATCCATTTCCTAACAAGAATAACTTTTTCAAGGCATTTCTACCTAAATAGAATGATCCTTTGAGGCTTTGAGGGAAAGATTTATTCTAAAATTGTTTTCAATTGATTTTTTTATGGTTACTTTTTGTCAAGATTTTGTAGGCAGGTTTAGTCAATAGATTCCCATCTTTGGAGAATGTTCATACTCTCCTGTATTTAGATTCTGACTTTGAAATATAAACTTTACAAATATCTTCAATATCTTCTAGATTATTTAAAATATTAGATATCTCAGAAATATCTCACTCCATATTATCATTCCAAAGGTCTTTAACTTTTAAGTTTGGGATAGAAATCAGTGAAATTGGTTTTCTAAGGACATGTATAGATGGAATCCAATTGCAATTCCAAACAGAAATATCATTATCATTCCTAACTATCTATTCCCAATTGCAATTCCAAACAAAAATATCTTTACCATTCCCAATTATCCATCCGAGGCATTGGTTTGTAGCCACCAAGCCTTTCCAAAACCAACAACCCTGCCTAAAATTGGCCTCCTAGAAAGGCTTGTTAGGACGATACTTAGCTTTGAAGATTTTGAAGCTTAAAAAATTTTTCATTTGATAAACTTCTCCAACAAGTTTTAGTGAGTAAAGCCATGTTGTTCTTTTGATTTTCTTATACCTAACCTACCCTCATCAATAGGTTTACATAATTCAGTCCATTTAATAGTATGAATCTTTTTTCTTCCCTTCCCCATCTCCCCACCAATAAGATCTCATCATTTTATCCAAAGTATATAGAACTTTATTAGGGATCAAGATTCAAGAAGGCATACATATTGTAGACCGCCATTGATGCGGCCACTGATTTAAGTAAAGTATTCCTACTAGCCTGGAAAAAAGATTTGTGAGTGAATTATTTTCTTGATGTTTGCAATTAGAGAATCAAAGCATAAGTTTTTATTTCTTTTAAAAATATTTGGCTTTCCAAGATACTTTTTGCTTTCGTTCATCATCCTTACCCCAAGTATAGAAGACAGAGTTTTGCATATAAGATGAGAAGCTCCTTTACTAAAATAAGTAGCAGATTTATTGAAATTACCATTTGACTAGATATATCACAATAACAGTCAAGAATAGTTGACTTCCTTAATATCCGAGAAGGAAGCATTGCAGGCAATAAAATTATCATCAACAAAAAATAAATGTGAAAAACAAGGGACTTTCTAAGAGACCTTAATACCATGGATCTTACCATTTTCCTCGGCTCTAATAAATAATCTAGACAGCACCGTAGACAGCACCGTAGCCCATTTAACAAAGAGATATGGAGATAATGGGCATCCTTGTTTTAAACCTCTCATGGGAATAATATTCCCGAACGGAGATCCATTCAAAAGAAGTAAGAAACAAAATAAACACATTATAGAACTAAGTTAATAAATTTATTATGAAATCCCATAGATCTCATACCCTCTTCTAAGAAGTCCCACCCCACTGTATCCTAAGCCTGAGCTATATGAATATCCAACCTTATTAGCCCTAAAACTTTATTTTTCCTTTTCTTTTTAAAAGAATGAATCACCTCATGAGCACCAATATAACTATGTATAATCATTCTTCCTTCAATAAAAGCACTTTGGAAGGGACGTATAGTATTTTCAAGAGTTCCTCCAATCCAATTAGCTAAGACTTTGGAGATAATCTTATAAATCACATTACATAAGCCTTTAAGTCTAAAGTTTCTAGCATTTTGAGGGTTGTTCTTTTTAGGAATAAAGACAATGAAAGTTTTATTAATTTTATGTAGAAAGATGCCATTGCAAAAGAAATCCTTGACAAACAAAGATATATCTTGACCAATGGATTCCCATATATGCTTGTAAAACTCAACTCGGTATCCATCAGGTTTGGGCATGTTTGGTACTTTAATAGAGTAGAATAGAGTAAAATAGAGCCTCAATTTAAGAGATATAAAAAGATGTGTAGGTCACATCAAAAGTACCAAAATTTAAAATTCTCTCTTTCTTTTTTTAAAAAAAAGTAAAAAAATAACATTCTCTCTTGATTTGAGATTTTCGCTCACTTTAATTTACTACTAAAGTACCAAGCCGAGCAATCTAATTTGAAAAGTGATTTCCTTAATTTCATCACAAGACGGAATAAAACCTATCTTTTCATTAGCAAAATCATTTAACACTAGAAAAATTGCCCGCACTTAGCATGAGCAACATAACTCATAAAATATATCATTATTAATTTTTGTATAAAAATTTAATATTTTTAAAATTAAATTTGATTCATTTAGATTTTTTATATTTAGATTATAAAAACATTCCAAATGGAAAAGAAAACTATATGCAAAAATTATAAGCACCAAAGAGGAAAGACATTATTCACGTAGAATCAGGTGTGGAGAATTATTGGATATTGATTTTGCTTCGTAGGTTTGTAGCCCACTAGTGAATCCAAAATCCAAATAGACACATTAGAAGCTAACCTCTAAAAATAAAATCTAGGAAGGCCCATCACCAAGATTGGTAATAAAACCTTTAAAAAAAATTGCCTTTCAATAAACAAGAAGTAATAAAACACTTTGTAAGGGGAAAAAGATAATAAAGTAAGCACTTAATAAAAAAAATAAAATTGATAAAAAAATACTAAAAATATAAAATAGAAAAAAAATCCATAGAAACATGGAAAACTAAAAGAACTCATCAAAACTAAAAAAAAAAATGATAAAATCAAACCATGATGAAAAGAAACAATAAAAATCATTTCCTCTCTAATTTTATGCATTTGTGAAATCGACTTGACCATCTCTTATGTCATTAGGCAGAAGAGAATATAACGATGACTTGGATGACCACCTGAGCTATAAGAAACCTCATATGCACGTTTGATATGAGATGAATAAGAGAGTTTCTTAGAAAATGTCTCGTGGGAAGGCCTGCCAGTGAAAATAAAAAAAGCCCCCGATTGACACTTGAGAACCAAAACTATTAAGAATAGTGCCTTAGATTTAATAGTGACATATTTAATAAGGATTTAAATAAAATCACGCATAAAGACATAATATTTCTGTATTTTCAATTCTGCAAATATTTGAATTGCCTTGCCCCCAAATATTAATGACACTCCATTTCCCAAAACATAATATGCCCATTTCTTTTTTGTGTAAAATTAGTCTTCTCTGCCAAGGACAAAGATAGATATATAAGCTACAACAGTGGCAAACTGATTTGATGGGATACTACAATGATGAACAATGGCACATTAACAAGGGAAAAATATTATCCGATTACCAATTTCCTTGCTCTCAAGCAAAAAGGATAACTCATCAATCTCCTCATCTGATTTAATAATTACTCAACAATCATGTTCCTGCATCACCAGTGTTAATGTCAATATCAAAGTGTTTTTGCTTACAGTTTCTTTGGTGGTTTTAGTATTAATAACTCATCTAGGTTAGAATTTCTCTGGGTGTATGTATGGTCCTAGTTAGTCGACATAATGAAAGGTATATTTGGCAAACATAATGAAAAGAATATTTGGTTGCACAAATATATTCAGTAAAGATATAAATTTTGACTTTGTCCTTTTTTTTGGGAAAAACAGGTAATCACAATAGTAAAATGGCATAAATGAAAATTTAGAAATTTGTAGGCTATCCAATTATATTTAAGAGATGGTCAAGTCATTGTAATTTGTCTTTAAGAAAGAGTAATGTGGAATTTTGTAGAGTATTTCTAGAATACTGACAGGAAACTTACTCCATTACAAGTCCACACATGCATGTGTGCATCCGTTCTAATACGATAGATGTTTGAAGCTTGACTCATTTAATCTATATAATGAAAGCATCTTAGTGCTGCTGCTAGCACCCCTGGTAAAGAGTGGCATATAATAAGGCAAAGACGTGCAGTGCAGTGTTTCTAGAAAAATGAAATCACTTAGATACCTGTTCAATAAGATGAATTTCTTCTATTTTGGGCTTCAGATTAGGTTATGCATCAATTAAAGCACACAGCTTTAGCTTTTGTAACTCCAAGTTTTTTGCCTTTGTCTCCAGATTCTGTGTGCTTTTTTGAACTTTTCAACATATGAATGAACTGAATAAAAAAATCCCAATATCTAGATGAGAAATGAGAATCCTTCAGAAAAGTGAAGTACCAAACTAAGACAATAAAGACAATTGGATAAGGGACCCTCCTTCCTAAAAGACTCAGATACTCGGATATGGAAACCTCAGGTTCTGAATTCTACACCCATTATTTGTTGAGAATATATGTGTGAATCCATCAGTCAGACCACAATTTCCAATTATGTTATGATAAAAGACAGACAATTAAAAATTTGATACTTGTCAACTGTAACTTCAAATCTTGCAATAGCTAAGTTAAAGGAGTTATTGACAAGAACATGAAACAAAGATGAACAAGCTAAGTGGACAAGATATTGAATAGACCTAGCTGATTGAACTAATAAGATTATTCCTGGAGCTTTCTTTCAATTACAAGGAGTAAAATACATAGAATGATAAGACTATGCTATCTACTGACATGAATTGAAAGCTTAAAGATTTAGGAATATCACTTTTGGAAAGAGTTCATAAGTGCACTTGAAGCCTACCATTGGGTTGTGTCATCTATGGTGGATTAGGTCCAGACTTACACCTTTCATTGTGACTCCCCAGCTTTTCCATTGGTGCAAGGTTTTAACCATTCATTTACTTTCCTTGTAGAAAAAGAAGATTTAAGAGTTTTGAGGAATTAGAAGATATCAAAATCTCAAACTTGTGAACCTAAAGCGTCTGGGAACTGATTTACATGTGCTCCCCATTTTATATGCAAGTTTTAGGTTTCCTTACACGTTTCTTGTCTAATTTTCTATATTAATTGCTAAATTTTCTGCCTGTTGAGTTAGCTGCAGGATTTTACCAATGTTGGGGTTATTTGAAGGATTGTGCTTTGATTGCAAGTGGTCAAGAGAACCATTTATCTTTGACATCATTTTTTGATGTAAATAATTAAGAAGTAATGGATAGTTCACTCATTTTTCAAGGATACTCTAGTTCGTTGCTCATTAACTTCAACCCAGTTGTTTTGTTAAGTGATGAAGTGTTGGATAGGTTATCCAGAAAGTACATGCATGTTTCTAGAACTTCTCATTTGGACATAGTCAAGCAAATTCTACATTGTACCAAGAGATCTCTAGGATATTTAATCCTACAAAGGAATAGTGACAACCTAATGGTACAAGGTATTCAGATACTCTTCGAGTTGGATCTTCAAATTATCATTGATCAATCAATATCAGTTGTTGCCCACTAAAGAGCCAATTGAAGGGGGAACAAGTATTCATAGGAATTATTGTATTTTCCAATTTTCAATTACCATAATCACTGTTCATCATCTGAGTTCTTAGGAATAAGCATTTAGTTATCACCTATGAAGCACAGAGACGGACATGGGACACGGATACGACACAACACGGGCATGGCGATACGGCAAATCCTAAAAAAGTAGGTACGGACACGGCTAGGATACGATAAATAATAAATATATTTTTTTTATATATAATCATAAAATTAAAGAATAGTTATATTTTTAGCCAAATTAAAAAGTATAATGTCACAATTAATAAAGAAAAAACATAACTAACACTAGAAAGATTAAAAATAAAATCCATAATGCATAATGTAATGTAATAGTAGGCCATAAGCCCTTAGTACATCAATCATCACCAACATTACATGTCATGATTACATCATAATCAAAACAACAAAAAAAGGTCCCTCCTCCACCCAGTCCATAAAAGAAAAAAACAATAATAATCCTCGCTTCATTCATGATTCATCATTGGAGACATCTTCAATGGCATCATCATCCCCACCAACACTCCCATCATCAGTAAATAGCACATCCTCTAATTCTGGCTCATAAAGTGAGAGATTTGTAACCTCAAGTACTCCAACGTCCTCAAGGGATTCAAATGCATCTCCTGCAATATCCCACATCTTAGTTTATCCTTGTATGTACTCTGGAGTTCTCCTTGATAGAAGACAGATTACTATGAATGAATACCAAGTCTTCAGCACATTGTGGTAATATTTTGTTCCTTTTCAGGAGTGAATAAAGGAGTAAATACTCCAATTCCTCTCATAACAAGATGAGGAAGAAGGTTGCACAAGTAGCTTCAAAGCTAAGGTCTGAAGTGAGGGAGCAAATGCACCATAAATAACCCACCAACTTTTTAGATCCATAGTAGATCTATCATGTATGGAATCAACCTTTGAAAACCCTCCAGAATTAGTTGAGAATGTTAGATTTTGTGGACTCAATCCATCAGTTGATGTAATAAATTGATTAATTTCTTTATTTATCAATAAAATCATGCTTTGCTTTCATGAGATGAATGTTATTTTACTACTTCATGCACATGACCAATACGTATGACATAATGGTTCATGAGTTGAACCGGATCCCATTAGTATATTAGATGTGATATATGTGCATGGATGAGATCCACGCGCAGGAGATATATGTCACAAATCTTATACTTAAAATAGCTTCACAACCAGTAATGAGATTGGGCATCTCATTTGATAAGGTTGCAGCACTTTGATCACTATGAGATAGTGTGATTTATCTCGATCATCAGGATGTAAGATTCTGGATCACGGTGCTGGTACATTGGATGTATTGAAGGACCATGAGATGCACCTTATGGAATTCCGTCTCAATAATAAGGTATGCTCTCATAATTCCCTAGCAATAGGCTCTCAATCCTGAGACATTGACGAACTCAAGTTTCTATCTATTCATTTGCTTTGAGTCACCAATGAGTGAGGCCGACTATAGGTTAACACCTCGGTGTCTTGGGTATATGGTAGTAGAACTGTGGGAACGTTGAATGATCAAGATGGAATCTATCTATATTATCCCCTTGTGCCAATTAATGGATTTGTCATTAGTAAGTGCGTACCCATCTCAATTAAGAGTTAATTGGATGGTATTGATGATTACTGTGATTAATTGGGGCTCAAGGATAATAAGATGTGGAACTTAGATTGGAAGAGACGGATTTATTCCAATTGATCCACGGATATTGATAGAGGGGCCTACTTGTGGTAATTGGGAAGTTTAGGGTCTTCATTGTAATTTATTCCTAAGACTGGAGTGCAATTGCATTTATATAGTGGTGTTATTTGCAATTAACTGTGGGCCCGGATTGCACATGAGATGTGGGGTCGCGGTGTTCCAGTTGGAGCCAGCTTTCTAAGGAATCCCTAGCGGTCCCCACGCTAGCCCAAGTTATTGGAAAATAGTAATCCGACTCGAACTCTAGAAAGAAAGGATAAGAAAGGAGAAACTTGCTAATTGCTTTGGAAGTAAGACTTCTATTTCAATTAGACAAGGGAGAGATTTGGAAGTCTATAAAATAGACTTGGACGTCCAAAAGACTTCCCCTCACGCCAAAACCCTTTCGTGCAAGAGTTGCGCGAGTTACTCTCCTCTCCTTTCTTCTAGTTCCTTGGAGTCTCGAGTTGGGATTTTCTCCTGAAGATTCCACCGTTCTTCTTGAGAAAAGAAATCCAATTCGGGGGTCATAACGTGGAAGGCTAATAGGTGTTGAAGAAGTCCATTAGAGCACTGCGGATCTCCAAAGGTATGATCTACTTCTTCTATGTCGTAGATTATTTTGGATGTCTAGTGTTGGTAGAATTTTTTACTGTACATGGTCACGAGATTGAGGGTAACGCATCCTGGATTGGGTTTTGGTCTTATGTCTAGTTGATCCCTGTGTCAAGTGGATCAAAAGTTTTGAAAATCTATCCACGAGACCCACCTACTTCCAACAGAGAAAGCTGTATACTCCAATTGAATTTTTTGTCTCTCTTCTGGGTCAACATAATATCTTTTTAAGCACTTGGTTCTCTCTCTTGAAACCTCCAAATCTTTATGGGGAGCAACTCGACTTGGGTCCTCATGAAGCCATGCATCACTATAGTACCTTAAATATAAGAATGAAAATTATATGATTAGTTTATATTTTTTAATTAATAGTTTTTTGAAAAAAAAATATTCTAAAGCTTAGTGGTCACCTTGGGTTTAATGAATGTGCTAAGCAATGAAGCGGAGGGTTGTTCTTATTCCAACGGTCAACTAGAATCTGATGCAGCACATCATAGAAGGTTGATGTCTCATCTTGCCGCTTCCCTTCATGCCTATATATTGCCAACTTCACTTTCTCTATCATTGTATCCCACATATCATAAACTAAGTGAAGACAAGGCTTATCTGTATCACAAGCCCGAAGCACGTCATAAATAGGCAAGGTAAAAGTAAGAATGTAATTAATCGTATCCCACCAAATGTCATCCAACACCTTTTCCTTCACAAACTTGGCTTTTTCAATGTCATCATCCCTATAAGAAGACCAATTGTCACAAATTACCATAGCTTGAAGACTAACCTTTATCAATTTGAATCTTTTAAGCATCACAATTACTGAAGCAAAGCGTGTCTCCGCAACTGAAAGTAATTTCAAACTGACAAAGTCCTTGAACATAGACAATCTCATTGAATGATTCATGATAAAATACTTTATCATCATGACGTCCCCAACAACATCAGTAATCCAACTGCACTCTGCATAAGTTATTTCATTTGTTTCCACATTTTTTGCTACACAAATGTGTTTTAGGGCAAGATTCAATGTGTGTACTACACATGGTGTCCAAACAATGTGAGAAAATATCCCTTCAATAAGTTGCCCCACTCCTTGGTAGTTTTTGGCATTATCTGTAATCACTTGAACCACATTTTGGGGTCCAACTTCAAGGATGACTTCCTTCATCAAGTTAGTAATGCAAAATTTATCCTTGACTTCACCTGAACAATCAACTACTTTTAAAAACATAGGCCCCTCTTCCGTCACTGCCATAAAATTAATTAATGGCCTCCTTTGTGAATCACTCCAACCATCACTAACAATGCTGACCCCCTTTCCCTTCCATGTGCTTTTAATTGGTTGCAATAATCTGTCAATATTTGCCCTTTCTCTTTGAAGCAAAGTGGTTCTCAACAAATTATAACCAGGAGGCAAATAACCCAAAATCTGATTATTGGCAGCAAAGTTGTAGGAACTAACATAATAGGGGTTTCTAGCCAGGTGCAAGGGCAAGCCCGCAGAATAAAACATCCTAGCTATTTTAGAATGTAATTGGTCTTATGCCACAATGTTAAATGCCTTCTCAATGGCACTTCCACTTCCACTTCCACTTCCACTGCCACTCCTCAACCGCTTCTTTGATTCAAAGAGGCCCAGCCCTTGACTAGCAATCATGCCACCCAAAGATACTCTAGGAGGGGGCAAAGTAACTTTTTTTGGCTTAAGGCTTTGCAATCTAGCTTCAGCTTCCTCAGTAGCTTTTTGCATTTTAGCCATATCTTTAGGAGTGACTTTAGAATATATTTGAATCCATTGACCACTAGTTTTTAGCAAATGTGCCTTTACCCTTAGTATATGAGCCCTTAAAAGCTCTATGGCAAAATTTACATTGGAAATGAAAATTCCCTCCTCCCCCTCCAATTTTCTCCAAGTTCGTTGTATAGTTCCAAAGGGGCTTATTTTCATCTTGTTCTGAGCCCTCGGCCGGTATAGGGCTACTAGCTCTCATAGAAGAGAATGACATATTCTCAAATCAATTTCCTATCACATTGAAAAATAAGCTATCACATTGAAAAATAAATTAGGAAAAAAATGCAGCAGCAGCAATTCTAAAAAAAAACTAAACAAATAAAAAAAAAAGAAAATAGCAGTAACAGCACAGCAGTCCCATGGTAAAAAAAAAAAAAAACAGCATTGACAAAAAAAAAAGCACGGCAACAGTTCGAAAAAAAAAGAAGAAAGAAAACAGCAGCACTAAAAATTAAAAAAAAAAAGCAATCGCACAGCAGTCCCATTTAAAAGAAGAAATAGCACTGAAAAAACCATAACAGCAGCAGCAATTTGAAAAAAAAAAACAAAGAAAGAAAACAGCAGCAGCAAAGCAGTCCCATGGAAAAAAGAAATAGCAGCACTAAAAGAAAAAAAATAAAGAAAGAAAACAGCAACAGCACAGGCATCCCATGGAAAAAAAACAGCAGTAAAAAAAAAAAAACAGCAGCAGCACTGAAGAAAAACAGCAGCAGCAGTACTTCAAAAAAAAAAACAGATCTTCCTCAAGCAATTCGAAAAAAGTAGATCCTCCTCACGCTTAACAGTGGCAGTACTTCAGATGTAAGAAAAAAGTAAAAAAGAAAATAATAGTTCGAAAAAAAGAAGAAGAAAGAAAACAGCAGCAGCACAGCAATACTTCGAAAAACAAAAAGAAAGAAAACAGCACAGCACAACAACACTGGAGAAAAAAAAAGCAGCAACCAAAAAAAAAAAAAAAACAGTACCTGTTCTTCCTCCTCCTCCTTTTTGTTCTTCTTCCATCGCAAGCGTAGATCTTCCTCACGCTTCTTCCACACTTAGATCTTCCTCATGCTCAGATCATCCTCAAGCTCAGATCTTCCATGCGTCTTCCTTAAGCTCAGATTTTCCACGTGCAGGCATCCTCAGGTTATCTTCTTCTTCTTCTTTTTCTTCGTTTCACTGTTGGCAGTGATTCCCCCTTTTCCTTTTCTTTTTCTACGTCTCCCAAATGCAGCGTTCCTCCCTTTCGATTTCACAAACGAAGAGTGAATGGAGACGTTAGGATTATAAGTTTAAAAAAATTACATTTACCCCGTTCCGCTTTTTTTTTCTAATTTTAACCCATGTTAAGCATATTTTAATTATATTTCAGTCCCGCCGTGTCCACAACATGTCCGAGCAGTGTCCCGCCGTGTCCACCCCGTGTCCACCCCGTGTCCAAGCCGTGTCTGAAATTTAAAAGATAAAAAAAAAATCCAGGACACATTTTTGGCATGTCGGACACTGATACGGGGGCCATTTTGGAGTGTTTGTGCTTCATAGAGTAAAATTCATAGAATGCTAAGCCTATGCTATCTACTGACATGAATTGAAAGCTTAAAGATTCAAGAAGATCTCTTTTGGAAATAGTTCATAAGCGCCCTTGAAGTTTACCATTGGGTTGTGTCATCTATGTTGGATTCGGTCCAGACCTACATCCCTTTTGTTTTACATGAGTTCAATGGTTATAACCTAGGGGATGCAGGCTATTTGCATTTTATATACTTCATAGCTTGTCTCTCTGGTCTCAGATATGATCAGAATTGGATAAAATAATTGAAAGTTACATAAAAATGTGAAAAATGATGAAAGTGGGAAAGCACAAGTCCATGACCGAATCCGGTCAGTCATGGAGTCCTATGTTCCACCAGTCTTCTCCTTTGGCTTTTGTTTTCTCGAAATCACTCCTTTAGAGATGCTTAGACCTCTGCCTTCAAGTTTTCCAAATCCTAGACCATAGCTTTGAGCTTTGAACTTGATTTTGAATCACCATAGCCTATGATGATTATGACGTTTCTTTAAAGACTATGTTTGTACGAGTCCAACAAGGTTACTGGTACATCATCATCATCATCATCATCAAAGCCTTATCCCAACCATGTTGAAGTTGGCTACATGAATTCTGTTTCTCCATTCCGTTCTATTTTGAGTCAAATCTTTCGATAAGTTAAACTTCTTCAAATCTAAATTAATGACTTCTATTCATGCTTTCCTCGGCCTGCCCCTACTTCTTGATGAGCCATCCACCTATATATCCAAACTTTTTCTCAGCGGCGCCATTACTGGCCGACGCTCAACATGTCCAAACCATCTTAAATGGGTTTTTCTAATCTTATCTCCTATTAATGCTACCCCTAAATGCTCTCGAAAGCGCTCATTTCTAATTTTATCTTTCCTAGTTTTACCACACATCCACCTAATCATTCTCATTTCCACTACATCCATCTTATGAATATGCGTCTTCTAAATTGGCCAACATTCTGTTCCATATGTCTTAGCTGGTCTAACCACTGTCCTATAAAATTTGCCCTTCAATTTCGTTGGCATTCGTCTATCACAAAGCACTCCCGAATCTAGTCTCCACTTTAACCATCCAGCTTTTATCATATGCTCCACATCTTTGTCAATCTCCCCATCCTTACTAATTATCGAACTTAGGTACCAAAAAGAATCTCTACGTGGTATCTCATGGGTTTCAATTTTGATAGTGGTTTTAACACTTTGTATATGTCCACTGAAGTTGCAATCCATATATTTTGTCTTTGTATGACTTATTTTAAAGCCTTTAGATTCTAATGCCCCCCACCATCTCTCAAGTTTTGCATTTATACCATCTCTTGATTCATCCACCAATACTATATCATTTGCAAACAACATATACCATGGTATTTTTTCTTAAATATGCACAGTTAACTCATCCATAATTAATGCAAAGAGATAAGGCTTAAAGTTGATCCCTGATGTAAACCTATAATTACGAGAAATTCACTTGTTTCTCCACATGTGATTCTCACATTTGTTACTGCTCCTTCGTACATATCCTTAAAAATTTTAATATAACATCTGGAGACATTCATTTTCTTTAAAACCCACCAAATTAAATTCCTCGGTACCTTATCATAGGCTTTTTCCAAATCGATAAAGACCATATGTAGATTTTCCTCTTTGCTCGATATTTTTCCATTAATTGCTTAAGTGAAAAGATAGCTTTCATAGTTGATTTCCCTAGCATAAAATCAAATTGATTTTCAGAGATCTTGGTCTTCTTTCTCAGTCTTTGCTCCATTATTCTCTCCCATAACTTCATAGTATGACTCATAAGTTTAATCCCTCAATAATTGGTACAATTTTGTATATCTCCTTTATTCTTATAAACGGGTACTACAATGCTTCTTCTCCATTCATCCGGCATTTTCTTTGTCACAAGCATCTTATTGAATAGTCTACATAACCAACTTACCCCAACCTCTCCTAAACATTTCCATACCTCTATTGGAATACCATCTGGGCTTGTTACCTTTCTTATCTTCATTCGCTTCAATGCTTCCTTCACTTCCACCCCTCTAATTCTACGAAAAAAAGTATGCTCTAGTGATAAAGTATGCTCCTTAACTCTTATATCGCCTAAATGTTCTTCATTTAGTAGTTTGCTAAAATATTCTTTCCACCTTTCTTTAATATCGTTGTCCTTTACCAAAATATTTTCCTCATTGTCTTTGATACATTTGACATGATCTAAGTCCCTACTTTTCTTTTCTCTTATTTTTGCGAGCTTGAAAATATCCTTTTCTCCTTCTCTTGTTCTCAACCTATTATAGAGATCATCGTATGCTTTGAACTTTACACTACTAACTACTTTCTTAGCTTCTTTTTTTGCCTTCTTATACAGTTTAAAATTTTCCATACTCTTAGTCCTATGCTAAACTTTGTAGCAATGTCTTTTTTATCGAATAACTTCTTAAAGCTCCACACTCCACCACCATGTTTCTTTATTAATATGTCTCTTTCCTTTCGATTCTCCAAGTACTTCATTTGCAACATTCCTAATGTAATTTGCCATTTGATTCCACATTACTGTAGTTTCTCCTTCAATATTTCATTCTCCCTTCTCAATCATTTTCTCCTTAAATATATTTGCTCTTTCCCCCTTCAAATCTCTCTACGTTGTTTTAGGGTCTATTTTGTTTACTACCGCCCTCTTTCTACTTCTAATGCAAATGTCTAAAACTCCAAGTCTATGTTACGTAATCGAACTCTCTCCTGGGATAACCTTGCAATCTTTACAAGCCAATCGGTCCTATTTTCTAACTAGAAAAAAAGTTTATCTGACTCCTATTACTCCCACTTTTATAAGTAATTAAATGCTCATCTCTCTTTTTAAAGTAAGTATTTGCTACTACAAGATCAAATGCCACTGCAAAGTCCAATATAGTGTTTTCGAATTCATTCTTTTCTCCAAATCCATACCCTCCATGCACTTTCTCATATCCTCTATTATCTCTTCCTATATGCCCATTTAAATCCCTCCAAGGAAAATCTTATCACTATTTGGGATTTCTCGCATTAAATCATCCATCTCCTCCCAAAATTGTCTTGTCACACTTTCCTCTAGTCCTATTTGGGGAGCATATGCACGGATGATATGAATTATGTCTTCCTCTAGCACTAGTTTAATTGCTATAATTCTATCACCAAACTTCTTTACCACCATGATTTTCTCTCTCAAATCCTTATCTACAACTATACCTACTCCATTTCTTGTATTACTCTTTCCTGCATAGAAAAGCTTATACCCATCTATGAGCTCCTTAGCTTTATTCCCTTTCCACTTTGTCTCCTACATACAAGCACACTAATTCTTCTTCTTTTCATTACCTTAACCAACTCCATGTTCTTGCCTGTCAAAATTCCTATATTCCAAATAGCAAGTCTAATTTTCCTATTCTTCCTCTTCTTCTCATGGACTAACTTCTTTAACCACACTAGCCCAAAATCATGAGGTAGCCTTTGCACACTTTTCACTACAGCCGAGTGATGCTGCAATGTTTCGCTTAAAGCGGGGAACGCCCTAGCCTTATCGTGAAATATCATTTTCCCAGAATTCATATTTGGGTTGTAATAAAGTTTTATGCTGACTGTCACCTACCTAATGTAACCCTCCTCCTTTACCCGAGCTTGGGACCGGCAGCAAAAACTGGCGGAGTTAAGGTCACTGGTACATATCCTAGTAAAATAGTCAAAGTTGTGTCATTCTGATCCTATACATTTCAAAGATCAGAATAATGCCAGTGAATGGTCTATTAACAACCCTTATGGCCTACATGCCCCTAAGTGGGAAAGTCAAAGGGAATCAATGGTATCTTCACCATGTTTTCTTGATCTGCCGTGGTTAAGAGAGAAGTCTAGTTCAGAGGGATGAGGAATGCTTCTCCATGTCTAAAACCACATCTCACCTTGAGTTACCAATGGGGTGATCTAACTCGAGTTTAATGTATTTTTAAATAATATATTATTCTCTGGTTGACAAATGCAAGACTCATGATCATAATTAATAATAGGATGATTTTGCTCCAATGCTCTTGCACACTATGTAGTGCATATTTGTGTGTTTGTCACATAGAATTCAATGAAATTCGTGGGCATTCCGCCTTCGGTGACAGTCTAAATGCACTCTCCCTGTGGTTTTTTACAGCTATCCAAATGGAACTGCCAATTAGATTGAAACAATACAAAATTTATGCCTCATGAAGATGTTCAACTTGAGCATATAATGGATCAAGGGTGTAAAATGATGAATCACATCCAAATCTTTCAAGCTAGTTCATAATTTGTTTGGTCCCATGTAGTCATCACAAGGCCTACCCACATGGTAGAAACTCTTTTAAAATACTAGTGAAGCCCTGCAAGTGCAATGTCCAAGCAATTATATGTAGATTCTAGCCAAGTGAACATAGATATGCTATAAAAAGTAAAATCTATATGTCAATCACAGATTAAGATTAGCTAATCTTACCGATCACTGCTTTGTGCCCAAGTACAGGTAAACACAAATATACTATAAAATGTAAAATCTTTATGCTAGTGACAGATTAAAAGTAACTAATCTTACCTTAAGAGAAATCCAAACAAAAATGACTGCTTCGCAACATATAGATCATACCCATTAACTAATCCTAACCTATTAGAAATCCAAATAAAAATAACTGCTTTTGTGACATATAGATCATACCAATTATACATGCATACTAATCAAGATGCGGTTGATATTGTAAATCCCTGTATAGTAGTTTCTTCCATGTTAGTAAGCACTTTAGAACCCACTTAATGTGTCTTGTATTGTTGAACATGTATCCATCTATTCGCAAAAAGAAAATAGATGGGTAAAAAGTTCTGAGAAATGTTTGTTATTTCATCAATGAAATAAGTGCCTCCAACAACATCCACATGATTTGCTTCACATCATGATACAGTGAATAAAATGAGTTTGCAAAAAGTTCAGAGGGAGCAACCACATGGGTATGTATGCATGGCTTGGAAACAGAAACACATACACACACAAGTGGATATATTAATGTTGAGATATCCCAAGTTGAATGTTGTCTGGCTTAACATCATGGGTTATGGATTGTTTAGATAGAAGGCATCGATCATGACCTTGCATTTAGCACTTTAGATGGGATCCATTCCACGATAATGCTTATTTATCATAGGAAATTAATGATAAGCATGAGAAAAATATTCAGGTGATATCAAAACAGGAGTGTAATTTGCTTTATCACTACCACCTTTGTTATGCCTTGGGAAGCAACCATTTGAGGTATTTCAATTGTTGATATATATATTGAGCACCATCTGACGTGGAGATCGAATATACCTAGTAGACAGAATGCAAGACACACCAATTAGTAATGGATTTATGAAACTGTGAGAATCCATATTGTCTAATCCATTATCCCCAAAGAGAATGTACTACAACAAAAAAGGTTTTCTGTTTAAAGGTCCCTAACAATCAGTTGGTGGCCTTCAAATCAATGGTCAAGAATTAAAATTAATTGTCTAAATTCAACAGGTGAAATTAGATGCTTAGTCTAGCTTGTGGGCTACATCAGAGGATGTTTAAATGATAAAGCATTGAAAAGAATAGTTCTTATAAGCAAACTTATGGCAGAGTGTTTCTATTTTCTATGTAAGCTCTTTTGCTAAAACGCAAATGGAATTAAAAGATGGGAACATACATAAGGTAGAAAAGAAACATACTTCAACAAATAATATAAAAAAAAAACATTCACATAGAAAAACACTGAAATGGAGAAAAAAAAAAAGAAGAAGAAGAAAGGAAGAGCTCAAAACCAAAAATATATAGCATTCCAAAAAATTCAAACCTGATTGCTATGGCTTCTGAATATTTAGGATGACAGAAAATGACATCTAAAGATGGCTGCTTAATAAGTAGAATATTCTGCCAAACAAAGTAAGTCTATAAAGCATTACTGCCATAGGGAATTGATTGAATCAAACAAGATATCCAAAAAAGAAAAAAAAAGAAAAAGAAATGTCAGCTACATTTGGATGCATGTGCTTTTACTTCCAATCTTGCTACCGTTCACTTGCACAATTGTAGGAGAGCTATATCACTCAGACAGTCAGATCCATTATAGTGATGGGATCTACACTGTCAAAGATGATTATTATGTACAACCTTTCTTTCCCTTTTTGTATAATACGGTAGTTGTGTACCAATTGTAATTGATTAAATCAAGCCTTGATTAAGAACATGATGATGATAAAAGGAATAGTCCATCGACTCAAAAAGCAGAGTCTTGTCTGCACTCACAATATTTCTCTCTTTCCATTTTGTCTCTGCACCTTTGTATTATGAATGACATCTTCGTCAGGCCTATTAACGTTAATTTTGCTTTCTGCAACACTTGACTTCTCCACAACTTCAGCAGCTGTGGTGTCATGTTTACTTTCTTGTTTCTTTACTTGCAACTAAGTAACTTCAATCATTTCCATAAGCTATTTACAGTCTAAAAAAATAAAAGTCGGGTAACTCTTAAAACAATAAGACCCCGCAAATAAAAATAAAAATCAAATGAAGCACCATAACAAGAGACAGGCAAAGTACTTCTTAGAAAGCATCTGTTAGGTAGGGTATCCTGAGTTTCTAGCTTAGATAGCTGAGACAATATTAATTAGAGATTTGCTTGGAAAAGTAGCACAGCTGCTTTATGAAGTTAACGAAATCTTTTATGAGCACCAAAACTCAGACGACAACAAACTATTATGTACACCACATTCAGCTGATTCAGAAATAGGATGTAAAGGATGGACATTGCAATTCGTTAGATGATTCCTTTAAAATTCAGAAACAAATGAAAACTTGTTGGACATTGCAATTCTGGAGATTCTATTATTCAGTCCTGTTTCAGCTTTCTTTTATAAATTTCTGTAAGTTCTTTGTTATAGAACTCTACCTCTGTTTTGTTATTGGGGACTGTTTTCATTCATTTGATATACAAAATGCCAGAACAACTTCTATACAACTATTGATGTGGATTTGATTTACATAAAAAAGAATACATTAGTTTTTGGAGCATTATAAAACAAAGCAGTTCGATTAATGGTCTAATATCCTTTTACTGTTTTTTTTTTTTGCTTGACAATCAAGGAAAAAATGATGAATTAGATTTTAGCTGAGATTTTTCTACTCATGGATTCCTATTTTCAGGTTTGTTTATGAGATGATGGGTTTTGCTTGTGAGGCTTTATTTCCTTATTATTATTCTATGGACTATTGAAAAATGGCTTCCTCTTCTGCATGGCTCATCTTTCGTTGGTTTGGAATGACAAATTTCACTGTGAAAATGAACAATAAATGAAATGATTTTCCTAGGCTATGGGGAGCATTTACTTCAACACTACAGATCCAAACATCTTTCATGGTTTTTGAGCTAAATGCTCCGATAGTTTTTGCTGTTTGTAGATTCTGTAAAATAATGAACAAAAGGCATGACGAGACTTTGTAATGTGTTGTTAGCAAGATTGGAAGTAAAAGCATAGTTTTATTATCTATAATATGTGTTCTACATGGTAGCAAGATTGGAAGTAAATGCACGTGCATCCAATTGTAGTTGACATATTTTTTTGGAAATTATGTTTGATTCAATCAATTCCCTATGACGGTAATGCTTTATAGACTTACTATGTTTTCATAAGAAGTTTTGAGAAAATGGATCACTTTGATTGTAACAAATCTTTCGGGCCGATTTTAATTAAGGAATTCTGGCATTGTCCTTACTACATGGCGCATAAGTTACTATAATTACACAGAGAAGAATAATTTGGAACAATCATTTGAAGCTTCATTGAGAAGTTGAATTTGTGCTATTTACTTGTTTGAGTAAAGTGATTGATTTTGGTAATGTTTCCATAGTTGTCAACAGATGTGTATTGGGAATAGTTGTAGTATATTAAGAGGTGGTGATAGTTTTTTGACACTTTATTGAAAGGTTTGATTAAGTCTCTCTCTCTCTCTCTATCCTTTTTTTTTTGTCTGATTGTGCTTTGGATGAAAGCATCATAGAATTGTTATTACAATAAAGGAAATAAGTTTTGTTAGAAAAACTAGAACAAAATCAATCTTCTAATCTAACTATTACTTTTTCTCTCATCTACCGTCAAATTAGAGATGTTTTGATTCAACTCAAGCATTCAAATACCAAACAAATAAGAATATTATAAAATCGTAACTCATAACCTAACATAAAGCAGACCATATATTCATAAATACTTCTTAGATTTGCACAAACTTGAACTCATTGGAGCTCACTCCTTGGACATCATTTGATGCATGAAATATGGCTTGTACTAAAAAATGGAAAAAGAAAACAGAAACTACTTTAATTGTGGTACTGTGTAGAATGCATGTAGACGATAGGTACTTGGCCGACTGCATGCTTGCATCAAATGCACAACTATAAACAGGATACCACGATATATTTCACTCAAAGCTGAACTAACAAATGTTAGTGCTCAAGCTATGTATTGAAGATTAAAACTTTCACTGGTGCATTTGGTCTCATCCCTGCTGCTTGATTTGTTCTTTTTTTCTTTTTTTATAACTGGACAAAGATGTCACTTCCACCTTAAAAATCAAAGAACACACGATTCAGAAATGGGAAAAAAGAGAGTGCTCAACTATGCATACCAGGCTCAATTAGGTACAACTGAAACTCGTATCTGTGGTTTGGAAACTTTATCCCCAAATCTACAAGAATGGTGTGATCATGATTAATGACAACTCATCATACTCGCATAACATTCCAAATGCAGAATCATTTCGAAAAATATGCAAAATGTAGAACTTCACCTTTTGAAATGTCATGCAACAGTTCATAAATTTGCAAGAAAATGACACACGGGGATAAAAGCATCATGGAACAATAAAACCTAAACATTAAACAGAAATGAATTGAAGCAACAATTTTAAATATTACAAAAGAATGCAAACCTTTGTCTTATCACGAATGAAAAACAATAAAGTTGTTTTGCAAGGACTGAATAGACGCATTATGTGATATCTTTATCAGGACTTCTTAGGTCTTAGTGGGATTCTTAATTTGATCAAATACCTACATGTGATTGGAGTAGAACCAGGACTCTTAGTATAATTATAGTTAGACTAGATTAAGGTCATTAGGGGACTGGAAATTCCAAACTGGACTCTCTCTCAAGAATACATTCCCACTGGGACTCCCCTGTAGTTCCTAAATAAGACTCATAGTAATGGATCATCCAGCACTATATATATAGGGAGCTTGCACTTCTTTCTTCACAAAACTTCTAGGGAGAGAGAGAGAGAGAGAGAGAGAGAGCGCCCTAATGTGGAGTTTTGCAGCAGAAGGAGAGGATTGTGAGGAAGACAAGGAGGATCAATAGCGGGACGCATAGCGGATGTCTTGCTTGAGACCCATCATTGCACGAGCAATGAACTTCTACACAAGGTAAGTAGAAACTCCCTAATTTAATTGTGTGGAATGCCAAAGACTTGTGTAGTATCTCTAAAAGGTCATTCCATACGATTTTATGATTGGATTGTGATGTGAGCGACTGATCCACCAACTCTCCAATTGTCAGGCTAGGCTATAGAGATTATCAACTATAAGAACTCTTCAAGTGATTTACAAATTTGTCTATATTTTGGGAATTCTCTGTGACTATGTTTACAAGATGGTAAGGTGAGATTTGCGTATAAAAGGGGCGTCCCATACAGAGCTCACAATTTGAACTCTGGGCCCCATATGTCACACATGATGGATGATCAGATCCGATGATCTGAAAGGGGTGCTTCGGGTAGTGGTGGGGACCCCACTTTAATGGGCCCACTAACTTAGGATGGTAAGTCTGCCCACCATATGAAAATGTTTGAACAACCCACTGTACATCATATTGACTGTAGGTGACCTCATGGGAGAGTAGAAACTTGAAAGAATTGATTTTCTATGATGAGTACACCTCTGAACTTTGGATTAGGAAGCAAGGATAATTAATTTTCGAAGAGATTCAAGCTACGTATGGATTTGTATAATTTCGAGTTGACAAAACATGCTAGGGTTGACATGGATAGTGGACCCGCGTGGACGACCGGATGGACGATCCATACTACACTATCTTGTAGAGGGCACATGTGCGACCTTAGAGGGTGGGACCCTTTGGTGGGATGGACCACTACGGCTACCATCAAATTGTTTTACTACTATGGGGCGCGAGGCCATATCCTGGGAATGACGAGGGCCACCGTACATGTTCCTTTATGTAAAAAGGGATGACTGAAGCATAAAACAAGATCCTGGAGTTCTAATTTAATATATAAAGTTTCTATAAATTTCAAAAAAGCCTCTAGAGTCCCAGATTTATTTAATTAGGCCCCTTTGTATACTAGTCCTTTGAGAGCACGCAAAAAGGGACCACAGACCTTGATTTAGCATTATACCACGCCTGAATATTATTTTTACCTTACCTACACTATAGGTGTTGGTTTAATCATGAGATCCACTTATAAATTTGTGTTACGTGTCTCATAGCAGTATTGTTGACTGTTGATATGGCACGCGTGGTGCATATTTTGAATGAATATCTGAATTATGAACAGTTTGAATTTTGGATTGTGACTTGACTTCTATTCCTAAACTTATGACATATAAACTGGTAATTCAACCTAGGCAATGCTACGTACTTGCGTACCAATTCCAATTTGGAGTGGGGCGAGGACTAACCCAGTGTTATGTGGTACTGGCTAAGGAAAGAAAAAGATAATATTATCTATTATGATGGAGATAAAACTCTAACACACTAAATGGATTTGAACTTGAAATTGATGTTTAATTGGAGTAACACCAATTGCTGGCACTGAGTAAAGAATTTTCCTCGTGAATGTTGGTTGAGGGAAGTAAGTTCAACAATCATGGTGGTAGGACTAACCATGTTGTTGATAGAAATATAGATACTCCTGTGTGGATTGTCGGAATAGACTTAACAATCACGGTCACAACAGGCCATGTTGTTAATGGAAACATATATACACCCGTGTGGGTATCGAAACTTTTCGTTGCTTACGGTGGACTCAAGAAAGAGCTGATTAAAATATGAAAGAACTAATAAAAACATTGTCTCAATACCATTGTTTAATATTATATACATGATTAAAAATATGTTATACATTAGTGTTACTTGTATTGGCAATTCTGCTCACCAGTGTTATTGAGTAATGGTTCGCCCCACTTTAGGTAGTACATACATAGAAGTTACGGAAAATGACGGAGATCAGCCGGTGGACTATCGCATGCATGGTTGATCCAGAGAACGAAGAACAATAAATGAATTTTAGATGGGATTAGCCCAACTAATTGGATTTTCTCCACTTTGAACTATAGACTTGCCATTCATTCAGTAGGATTTTATTATGACTTTTAATACATTATGATTCAAATATAAATTAAATATGAATGCTTTTGGACCTTTATGCTCATTGAAATTTGATTTATGTTGCATTGATAAAAATTTGAGTACGTCTTAAGAATCTGAAGAGCTCTAAATTCTCGTCATTACACATTATAACTTGCCATAAAAAGAAGGATAGGTCGTAGAAAATAAGAATTGCACACATCACTGCTTTCAGTTGAAAGGAGAATTGAAATAGAATCATCTGAAAAAATGACTTTAGAAGTGGCTTATTCATTGTATGCTTCCAACCAATATCATGGTAGTAGCTAAATAATTTATTTTTAATCATCACTTCCAAAGAACAATCTTCTCTAACCATAACAAACCCACATGTTTCGAAACTTACAGACTTACATGTTTATCAACACAATGTCCGAGATTGCCAGAACAAGTAAAGCACTCTGTTTCTCAAAAGCAATATCATTCTAATAAAAAGAAACAAGCATAACTCAATAACACTTCCTCAACTGGCTTACCACCACCATAAAATAAGTTCATATGCCTAAAGAAGTTGGTTGTAGAAGGTTGACGTGCCCTTTAAAGCATCAATCTCCTTAAAATTGGTACAAAATAGATGGTTCAATAGTTTGCTCTTCCCTACTAAAAAATTTGACAACTTTGAGAGAAATCTTGGACACTAAAAAAAAAAGAGCAACATTGCTACATCTGTTGCTTACTAAGAACTAAAGATGCAATTGATGCAGAGTTTGTCATTGGTTGGAACTGAAAGTAGTATAGGTGGCAAAATCCAGGCCCTTGCAATTTGCCACTGTAGAAGCATAGTAGTAAGATCAGGATCATCAGGCCCAGGCCCATCAAGCCTAGGCCCAGCAGGTCATCCCACGAGAGGGATCTAGCTAGCATAAATCAGTCGACATTTGTATGGCTATGTGAGTAGCTATGTGATTTATTGTCTTTCCTTATCTGCTTATAATGATATGAATCATTGTAAATCAGCCCTTAATTAAGGTAATACACATTAGAAACGTGAAGGTCGATGCTCATCAAATGCATACAACAGTTTTCATCAAAATCTCTCTTTTCACTTCTTGTGTCTTTCTCTCCTCCATCCAAATCGACGTAAGGATCCACAGATCTTTACAACCACTAACAATTGTCTTTTAACAATTTCCTAATATTGAATAAATCAGAGCTTGGGTCACATATCATGTTTAAAAGGATTATCATGCGGTTGACCAAGTGTTAAAAGTTTGAATTAGCATAGGAATCTAAGGCCAATTGGAAGTAGTTTTCTTTCTTATCTGTGATGTTAATATTGCATCCAATTTAAAAATCATACGAAATGGGTATCTTTAAATAATTAATAGGGAACTTTGACGTGCATGCTCAAAACATAATTTTTTTTAGGAATTGAACAAAACTGAGTAGGAATTTGGAAGGGAAGGGGGCAAACAAAAGTTTATATTAATTTATCATTTAACTAAAATCTGAAAAGAAAAGAACTATTAAAGAGAGAGAAGGTAAGGAGATGAATGACACCAATAATGACAAGCACCCATTAATTGTGAGAAAACTATGAGGAAAGCAAACGGCTGACACTAATCTAATAGTTCTCTAGGAAGAATGGTTTCCCTAATGCGATTGCATTCTTTTGAATACCATGAAGGATCCTAAAAAAACAGCCCAACATAATTAGATGCATCACTACATCAATATAATAAATAAAAGCAATATCACTTTATCTCCATTTAAATAAAAGAACCAGATCAATATAATAAATAAGGACAATATCACTATATCTTCATTTCAAACCAAAGAACCACAACAACCTCAAGAAAGTGCCTTGTAATGTTTTAAAAAAGAAAAGAATGAGCATACAATTGATACCTCAGATGATGAATTTCAGAAATGCTTATGATATTGTGAATTAGGGATGTGCTGATGAAGAACCTGATAAAAAAAGGGAGCTTCTAAATATACATCGTTTTTCTCTCTTCTTACACCATAATTTTAATTTTTTTTTTACAGTTTTGCCCATGCATGAAATGACTAAAATGCCCTTATCTCTTGCAACATTAGCCCATTATTTCTTTTCATACACACTCTTCCATCCTTCTTTATTCTTTCCTCCAAAAGCATCTTTCATCTTCCTTATTCCCTCTTCCCTCTTACCTCTTCCATGTAAGAGAGCATCCCTAAGACCCTCTCCTTCCCTCTTCCACCTTCCTTCAAATAGAGCATCATTATCTAAGAGTATGAGTTGGCATTATCTTCCCTTCTCATTACTCTTTATCCTAGCAAACATCAACCAACACTCAAATAGTGTAATGGAAGAGGAGATTAACACTCAAATAATTGTTTTCAAGGAGAATGACAGTGACAATGTGAGTTTGTTTGAAATTTATATATTCCTTTTCTTTTTTTTTTTTTTTTGAAAATTTTCTGTATCAGCTCGTACTCTGTTCGGTCTCGGAAATCCTAACATATATATGTACGTTCGGTCTGCAATGACCGAACATACTACATATGTTCGGCCCCTAATGGCCGAACATATTAGATGGCCGAACACAATAAGCATGTTCGGCCAACAATGGCCGAACACCTTTCATATGTTCGGCCCTGTGTGGCCGAACAATATGCACTGTGTTCGGCCACGCAGGGCCGAACATGGCGACGAGATGGAACATGGTGGAGAAGAGATGAAAGCTTACCTTCAAGATTGGAGACGTACCCTTGGGGAAGAAAAGGGAATGGAGGAAGAATGGAGAGGAACCCTTGGGGAAGAAAGGGGAATGGAAAGAGAGATTTTTGGTGTAGAGAGAGGAATTTGTTTGGGTGGGGGTATAATATGTAAATATAGTGTGTATAAAGAGAAGAAAACTAAACCTCCTCACTTACTTCATTGTGTATAAAGAGAAGTGGTGTAAGAAGAGATAAATTTAGTGTATGTTTAGCAAGACCCTAAAAAAAAGTAATTTAATGATGATTTTTGGGGAAAAGGGGAAATAAAGAAGGAAAAAATGAACAAGATAGTTTTACCTAAACAAGATCTGGATTGCTTCGTCTTCAACTCTTGAACCTATAAGGAAACATGTAGATAATTTCTTTTGTGTGTGTGTATGGTTTTTTTTTTTTTTTTCTCCTGAGCTTCTGTAATTTGTATTAGCTATTGGTAGGAAAGAAAATTAAATATATATATAGCCCTTGGGTCTATGTGGGGTTGACAAGTAGTCGTGACGAAAAAAAAGGAGCTTGTTAAAATAGTGTTAAGGTGGCCTAAATCAGTTTTACAGTAAGATAATGTATGCAAATATCATCTTGATTACCATTTCCAAAACTATATGCAATTACAGTCTACATTTATAACCATTATCTGGATACGCGTACAAGCTAATGTGGAGGTTGCGGGTGCTTGAGTATATTTTTAACAACTGAAAATTTATATAGGTTTTGAGATGTTTAGATAACAATGTACAAAGATGATTGATCAATGTTGTATTTAGATTAAACTTGAGTTCTATTACCATTTGCAATGAATAATTTTTTTTTTTTGTTAGTCAGAAGAACTTATAAAAATGATATTAGTAAATGTCCATTCTTGTATGTGATGTCTGTTGTGACCCAAAACAGAAAGTAACAATAGTAGTGATATGAAGAACATGATGAAAGTATACATTTATAAAATCTAGATGTGTAAAACAAAGTGATACCATTCAAGGACAAGCAAAAACATGGTTTGTAGCAATTTTAAGTAAAACTGTAAGAGAAGATAATGAATTTCTTATTTACAAGAGTTGGTGCATTAGACAATGAGGTCCTTACTTACATGAGTTTGTTTTTTTTTTTTACATAGTAGTAGGCAGAAATGTAGTGAAAGTGTTATCAAAGTGAATATTTACAATGAATATTTACAGAACATAGTTTCTGACAAATTCTCTATGTTTGACTTTGTGTACGAATGTCATCAATTGATAGCACTATGAAGTTACCTCCCGAACCATATTGAGAGGCCTTCAACTGAAAGATGTATCTTGCCCATTGAATTTGTTGACAACATCTTCAATTTCATCACTGCAACCCTAAGATTGAAATAAAAGTGTAAGTTTAATTCTTTTAATTTATACGATATGTGGGTACTTAAATGAATCTGAATTTGATAGTAATTATACCTCCTCGAAAAACTTCATCATTTGAATTGGTGTGCATGATGACAATTTCATCTCATTTCCAAACAATGTGGCTAATAGGGTCCCCGTAGAGTCAGTCAAATTTGCTACAACTCTGAACCTGAGAAGAAATGAATATCGTAATTAATAATAGAAACTGAGTGAAAATAGTTTTATATACTTTAAAATATTCATACCATGGTTGTGCAATAACATCCTTATCAGGACATGAACATGAAATTGGATTATTATGATGAAATGATTTATATGTACCATGTTCATAAGAAAGTGGATTATGGTATTTGAAGGTCTATGATAACTGTTGAGAAAGTTCTTGTATTCAATCCTACTACTCCTGAGAAAAAATACAAGCATGCTAAAATATTTGTTCATAAAAATTATAACAAATACTTTTTTTTTTTGCGTACCATCATAATTTGATAACAATCACATGTGAACTCCAATCATTAAATTTATATTTGAAGTGTTAAAATATAGCTTCATTGTTGTTATTCACAGGCCAACGAAGGACAGAACACGCCTAATAGTCTCTTTTTAACTCTCACTCAACTTTTATTACTACAGAGGAAATGGTAAGAAGAAGATGTTAATAATAAATGTAAGTAATTCGGTGTTACAAGCTTATAAATTATAAAATATATAGCTAATTTCTGTACATATTAACTTAGAAATCAGTTTCTGAGTTTACAACTTCATCTATAAACTAATTTAAAAAGAGGAATACCTAAACTTAAATTCAAACTGGAAATCCCCAAATGATATTTCCCTTGTTTTTGTTTTGATTTGAAGACACGTGCTAACGGAAATCTAGAGTCTTATTCATGAGACATGAATCCAACCACATGTCCCTTTGCCAGATCAGCTACAAGGTGCATGTAAGCGGGCCCCACAAGAGGGTGTATAGAGAAAATTTTAGAGAAAAAAGTTGGACACTTGTTCTCTTTTATTTAAGGGCTATAAATGCAAGATCATATGTACCGTAAAAAAGTTAAGAGTCATCTTGTCTTTCAAAATTGACAAAAGGTCTTGAGAAGATCAAGATATTAATCAATCACAGCCTAAAAACAAGACAGAGGAGTTACTAAATAACATTTGCCTGACAATCACCAGACAAAATCAATCTGAGAGAGAAAGACATTCAATTTTTCAAATTATATAGTAAGGACAAAAGCAAATGATATGTAATTTATGTTGATATACATTGTTATGGCCTTCACTAACAGCTCGAGCTTTTGGTATTACTACTTATTAACATGGTATCAGAGCCAGAGGTCATGAGTTCGAAACCCTGGGATGCATGTTACCTCCATTTGTTTGTCTGTTCCATCTGTCTATTGGGTTTCAAGTTCGAATAGCCTCCAGTTCGACGGGAATGTTGATATACATTGTGATGCCCTTCACTAATAGCTCGAGCTTTTGGTGTTACTAGTTATTAACAACTTAATTTCATGGATATTAATTAATGTCATGATTTTTAATTTATGCTTAACAATATAATTTTGTAGGAGTTTTTTTTTTAAATGGTAGCCTGCAAAAGATTGGGGCATGGGAGGCTGACACAATTACACTTTATAAGAATATTTTGGTATGCAAATTAGAAATATAAGTTCGACGCCTAAAAAGCACAGACACTTCTAAGAAAGTGACGTATCCATGTCAGACACGTATCAAACACCGACACTCCTCGGACACTCTTGAACACGTGTCCAATACTATTTTAGCCGTGTCCATAATTAAGAACAAAAAATCTTAATTTTGGACACTTGTTTGACACTATTTTTGCAACGTGTCCCACAATTCCTAGCCCATGTCTATGACTAAAAAAATAAATAGACGGCTGATATTTCTTGGACACTTGTTAAAATGTGCTTATTAATACTTGTAAACTTGATATATGATAATTTTATACCTTGGAAAAATATATGATTGTTAATATTAATTATATGATTGTTAATATTAATCATATTACAAGCAAAAGACAAATACATCTTTTATTAAAGAATAGGCCCCGAGATTGGCTTCTTTTTTGCTTTTAGTTTTTTTTTTTTTTTTTTTTGAAGTGAGGGGAAAGAGATGATCCTTCTTTTTCTTTGTATATAAAGAAGGGCGGCTTGGCCCAACGGTAAAGGCTTACCGGTAGCGTCCTGGAGGACGCGGGTTCAAGCCACGGAAACAGCCTCTTCAAACATGAAGGTAAGGCTGCGTACATCTTGCCCTCCCCAGACCCCGCTATGCGGGAGCCTCGTGCACTGGGCCGCCCTTTTTTTTTTTATAAATATTTCATATTTAATGATTATGAATTATGTTTTAGTATTATATTGATATTTGATAATTTGATATGTTTGTTAGTTGGTACTTGAATTTTTATTTTTTGATTGCTAAATTGATTAAAAAGTTAAAATGATGTTAATTTTTTAGTATATGATTATATATATAAATATATATTATTAACGTGTCCCCCGACGTGTCTGTGTCCTACTTTGTTAAGAATGCCGTATCAGCGTATTCGTGTCGTGTTGTATCTGTGTCCCGTATCCGTATCCGTGCTTCTTTGGACCTTACCAATTTCAACTAACAATATCACACTTAGTGCCACCCACCAAAGTGAAAATTTGGAAAAGACAGTTAACTCCAGAGCATGTTCCACAAGAAAGAAACAATAGCATAATTCCCTAACATTTATGAACTACTATTATAAAAGACAGACAGAAGAAGATAATGTTCATAAAGCAGCTTATTCCACAAATCTATGGCAATAGATAATCATATATTTTTTTCAGGTTTGTAATTGCAGCCATATTTATACTTCCATCATAATGCTATCTCAAACTTCACCTTAAAAAAAACTAAAAAAAAAAAAAAGAAGAGGAAAAGAACAAGACTATAAAGGTAGGAAATTAGGACTTCCTTATCCCTGCAAGAGAGGGAGCTTTTGAAGAGGAAAAAAATAAGGAATTTAAACATTGAGAAGAAGGCTTTTACTATGCTTGCCACTAGTCAAAACTATAATCCATATAATTGGCTTTAATTATTGATTCAATCGATATCATCTGTTCTTCCAAAATATTGATAGAAGCCCTTGGCAGTCGAAAGTTATTGATATTTGATATAATGTGTACAAGGCCGCCAGTTTATGCTGCCGGTCCCAAGCCCGGGTAAAGGAGGAGGGTTGCGTTAGGTAAGTGACAGCCAGTGTAAAACTTTATCACAACCCAAACATGAATTCTGAGAAAATAATATTCTCAAAATAGAATGGAATGGAGAAATAAAATTCATGTAGCCGACCCCAACATGGTTGGGATAAGGCTTTGATGATGATGATGATGGTATAATGTGTACAAGGAAACGCATGACAATTTTATAACACTGCAACTGAATCAATCAAGGGTATTTCCCTTTTCAAATGCCCCCCTTTCCGTTTCTTCTACACACTTGATATTTTTGGTTTTGAAATTGCTACTCAAGGGTTCCTAGAAAGCAAAAGAATCAATTTTAATTATTCTTTATTATTTTAGAAGGCAAAATAATGGTTCTAAAGCTAAGCAAAAAGCAGTGCTTGGTGTTCGAAAAGCCTGGCAAATGTTACAAACTCAGAGAAACTATCCTCTTTTCAGGAATCAAAGTAAGATCTAAGTGAACAAATTTGTTGCTGCTAAGACAACAAATTCAGGGGTTCCAATCAAAGTAGAAGAGGAAAGGTACTTACTCAATCATGAGTGCTGCAAGAATATACAAACAAAGGCTAGCACAATACATCTTCTAAAGTCAATCCTTGTGTTTGATGGTGAAAGTAATTACCATTCCTAGTGCTAGCAAGCTTAGATTTATATATGATTTAAAGAAATAGTGTTTTTCCATATTTACTTCTAACATTTTTTTCGTTTATATGTATGCTGAACCAATCACAGGTATTTTTCTTTTTCATTTCTATCATTCAGCGAATTGGAACACTGTTGATAATGAGATTGGAGTTTAAACTTTTCTCTTCATGTGGAAATGAACTGACTTTCTAAACCGGTTTTACTCACAGGCTGATCTCATCAGTCCTACGAGGTACTTGGAGATATCATTCTCTCTTTCAAACGAAAGGCTCAGTTTTGCTTCTGAAAACACCAAAAAGACTCACGTTAAAAATTTGGTCGTGTTAAAAACTTGCTTATGGAATATTTCCAGGACTCTTTTGAAAATGTAATATGATGGTAGATAACTGTAGCTGGGAAGGCACAAATCTGGTTTTTTTTTAAGTGCTCTTTTTGTATGTCTGCATTGTTTCCATGAAAGATCTATATCCATTAGGAGAGAAGGATGTATTTGCTCAATTAGGAATGTACCCAAAATTGATCGAGTGGGGCAAAGTGTGAACTGGGAAGTTTGCAAGAATCATATACTAGATCAACATCATAAGCGTTTCAAGTTAGCCTCAACCTGTCAGATTAATGTTTTGCCAATCTGTTAGAGCATCCAATCAACGGCAAAAACTTAATCTGCCAATTGATAGTTTTGGATATTTCATCCAAGTAGCCAACTGAGATATTTGTCTTTAACTACAATCAATGGAGTCCTTTTATGATGTGGATATTTCATGGGGTTCACTGTTTTTGTTTCTTCCTATTACATTGGGGGATTGAATTCAAGTTTTGCATGGTGAGTTTGGCCTAGCTCTATTTCCAGATCAAATGCTTGATGCATGCAGAGTATGTTCCTTCGGGCCATGTTATTCTTACATTTGAATGACTACAGTATGTTCCTTCGTGCCATGTTATTCTTACATTTGAATGAATACAATTTGCAGAATTCAAGCTTTGATCAACCTCAAACAAAGCAGAGGACTAATGACCCCTTCACAGAAGGGGTCAATGAAGCAACAAGATTTCCTTTCCAAATCAAGCAATAGGCAGTTTTAAGTTTTATCTATTAAAGTCACCTAGTGTTTCTACATACAAGTACTTGATTAATGCATTATTTTTTTTTTCCTGTCTAGTTATATGAATATATAGTTGCTACTGAATCGCCCACGCAGTCTTTTATTAACCTGATACTATGTAGGTTTATTTAAAATAAGTGATATTAATTAAAATCAGTTTTCTGGACACAATTTTTGTACTATTTGTTCATTGGTGGGATATAATTGGAATTTCTTGGAGTGATAGTTAGGTTCTTTGCTTGAGTTGAAGGAGAATTGGCTTGTTTCGGGGAATGTTTGTTCTGTTTTTACATATATCTGGAATCTTGTAGTGTTTGAGATTTGAATTAGTAAAATGCACACCTTATGTTGTTTATTGGATTGAAGGGTTATGACTAAAGTACAAATTCTTGCAATGACATTTGGTAGATTTCATTTGCAAGTTTTAAGTTTGGTAACATGGAATCTGTCATGTGATTGGATTATCAACCAGCATGAATTATAATGGAACTATATAAATGAATTTCAACTTTGAACTTGACTAACATAAAATGAGCACTTTTAAAATGAGCGCCAGATAAAATGCAGTCATATCACATTACAACTTCCCCTTACTGACAAAGAAACTCTAGTACAAGAGAGAAATATAATTAGATTTCCATAGGATATATGATTCAATGACTAGAGGCATCATAAAAGGAAATGTATTCATTAAATTACAACCACAAATTTTGACTAAACTATCCAATCTCATCATCATCATGTTAGTTCCACTTAATTCACATAGATTTATCTCTGATGCATATCATTAGCAACATATCAAAGTCCAGTTCTATGAAACCTACCAACTTCAGTCCATCAAGAGAGGCAAATGACAACTTCACAAATTCAAAAAAAAAATTTTGATAAAGAAAAAGGAAAGAAGCTAAGTACAAGAAATTACCTTTCTCAAAGGAAGCAAAGCTAAAAGCCCAACAAATCATACAATAAACAAAGAAAAGATGTAATCAGGGCTCCCATATCAAAATTTTATACTTACAAAAGAGTTGTGTTGTGAAAAAGATTGAATCAGAGACTAACATTCAAGTGGATTTTCAGATGTTGAAAAGAACAACGAAGAAAGAAAAACAAATTCATTAGATACCATTATAAAAGTAATTGCAAAAAAAAAAAAATTTTTGTAAGGGAGGAAAATTTATTGATCTGAAGTCAATGACCACAGAATCACAATGAGTGCATATCCAAGAAAAAGATGTGGCACTGACCACCTCAACTTATTTTTCAAGTGGTCAACTTATTTTTCAAAGCAAGGCAACATATATTTATTATGCATATATGCACTAATGCCTTCTTTTCGCTGCAAGTGATTTTTTCCATCCAAATAAGGACTTGAGAAAGCCCATAGCCTGAATAGACAATTGAGATGATATTAGATGTAAACGAATAAAGAAAAACTAACTTCTCAAAATATTACACATTTTTTTTCAAGAAATCCATATGTTAGATGGATCCCTTAAAGACTATAAAGCACTTGATTCCTTGCAAAGTTGATACCAACACAGTCCCCATTACCTCTTGCAACACCTGTTATGCATCAAGAGAGATTAAAGAAATAATTAATGGAATAAAGAAGAAATATGAAGATGATTCCAATAGAATGAAATAAATGTTGTGCGTCTTGAATGCATTTAGATTATTAGAAGACCTAATTTTAGCCATTGGATCATCACTAATACTAAGATATTTGCTAAAAAAATGAATTATTTGCTTCTTTTTTAAAAAAATTTATGGGCCTCAAACACAAAATTCAAACCGTTAGATCTCATTGGAAGGATGAACATGGCTATAGAGTCAAATATCAAAGCTTGATAATTTGTAGATCTTGAGAAATTTGTGAAAAAGATTCAACCATTGATTTAAAAAGTCTATTTAAAATGGATCCTCATATTAACAAACACACATTTTGATTCTAGCCTCTTTTTTTTATGGCTATTTTTTTAATGCTTCTATTTTGGATTGGTCTATAATAATAAGACTAGAGATGCCAAACAAACTCTACTTTTCACATACATCCTAAGGTGGGTTGTGGGAAATAGAGATCAAGCCTCTGCTTGTCTAAATTCGGTAGAGAACAAAAGCACAAGTCAAACACTCTTATTTTTAATAACTCTACTAAGTTTAGATATTTAGACAAATAGAATCTAAAAATAGTAATGCCCACACATGCATTGTGCTGGTCACTTGTTAGTTCGAGTCATATACAAGAGGGGTGATTGCATGTTAAGGGTGGGGCAGTTAGTGCTTAGGGTAATACTTATGAATTCAACTTGCCATGCCAAAGTAAATAACAATAATAATAATAATAAAATAAAACCAAAGATTGGACATCTTACCATTCAATACTGAGTTCAGTGGGCTAATAAAATAAATGTTTAATCTGAGCATTGATTTTGTGGTTACTTGTAAAAATGGTTTTTCTAAATACACTAAAAAGAAACAACATTCAAACGAAGAGAATAAGAGACAATGCCTGTTTGCACATAGTGATATGATTGCACATACTGATATGACTCATCCGCTGCTACTGTTAAATCTCTCGCACAAAAAAATTAAATCAAAGAATTTAACAGCCCCTATACATCAGTTTCAACATGAATGAAGTAGTAAACGAATTTTTATATCTGATGGATGAAAACAACGAAGAAAATGCACCCATTCTTGACAGTTCACCAGATTCTACATCTGAAGATTTCTTAAGAACTATGATTTTTTTTTTTTTTTAATCAAACTCTCCACATCTCGTCATTTGTTCCATAGATAGTGGAAAGTTGATGCCAACTGAATCGTAAGACGATAACTCAACCACTGAATAGTAAGACGACAATTCATACATAGAATAAGAAATCAAGCACTGTTGCTGTCCACTTAAAGGGTTTTATCAAATCTAAAATGAAAACCAAATGAGATGAGGAGTTGTTGTTAGTAAATATGGATCTCGCAGGCCAAACCCACTTGTACAATAAGTCCAGCCCAACTGTATATTCAATTACACAATCTTGTATAGATAATACTCATTATATTAGGAAATACTGACTGTAGTGTGACGGGGCTATTACTAATCTGAAGCCCCAAATTCGTGCTTTTATATTATTATAAATAAATCATCAATTGATCCTGGGGATAGGAGTAGGACATTCCAATCAACTTTATTGTTGCATTTTGGCTCTCCTGACATGGTATCAGAGAAATGGAAGATCCCTATTTTTGTCGTTTGAAGAAACCCAGATCAAATCTTGTCATCCAACAGCCATTGCCTGCTCCAGTCTTCCCGAAAAGTTTTTTTTCTTCTCTGTGCTCCATAGTCTGCAAGTTGATCTAAGCCTGATCAATGGTGGCCCACTTCCGATCATCTTTAGTTCTGCAGTGGCTTATAGTTCCTTGGTTGCCAGGATTTCTGGGTTTTTTAGAAGATATTTTCGGATTTTTTCTGGCACATTTGAGGTAGTTTCTACCCTCCTCTTCAACTGTAGGAAGTTTTACATTTTTTCAGATAGTTTTAATCAACACCGTCCAGTTTTGTGGATCTGGGTCCATTCCTTCTCAAAATTGGACCACTGGTAGCCTCTTCAACTCCTCCCAGGATACTGGAATCTGATTTGTGTTTAGATCCCTTTGTGGGGCCCAGACACAGATCCAGCCACCAATCTTTGGGTCGTGTGGACTGTTTGGGATTGCCTACACTGGTCTGTTGGACTGCTGAGTATTTGTTTCTGCATACAGAGGTTTCTTCACTACATATAGAGTTATTCAGACCTGCTCTGTCTCTCTCTCACGATCAGAGATATTAATCTCTGTGGTTCATCTATTTGTCTGTGACCATTCAGTTCTCAGTAGTAGGCAGTGCTAATCATCAGGGTTTCTCGACCAGTAAGGACTGGTCTGTCTTGACCCCTGCTCTTTGCTACATTGTGAGCGGACAATTTCTTTCATGCATCTTTATTTATTTGTGATTGATCACTTAGATATGGAGAAATCTAAGTGTAGAAAAACTATTTTGTCCGGTCTTGAAAAATATTCATAAGATATTCTATAGAATTTCAATTTAACTCAAACTAGTTCTATTTTTTTTTAAGCTAACAAAAATTTATATTTTTTTGTGAAATAGCCAAATCAAAATTCCAATTTATTTAACCTCTAAATATTCATTTTAGAAATTATATATATTTGTAATTCTAATGTGTAGAAAAATGACATCTAACTTCACCTTTCGATAGAGATTTCTAAAAATTATTCTTATGATGTCCGCTTTGAAAAATCCAAATATTTATAAAGATAATATACACTTTCTTGAAATAGTGTTTTTATTCAAATTTTTAAATAAATAAAATAAAAAAACAACTTTTATTTCAAATTCTTTCCAAGAACCATGAATTGATTTCAAACATATATCCATTAATGGTAAATCTCAAACATTCAAATTCTACTAGTACTTATACGGGATTAAGTGAAAATCCCAATTTGTATAATAACATAGAATAAAAGGTAATTGAATTTAACACAAAATAAAGATAATAAACATTGATGGATTTCAAGGATAACATGAATTGAATTTGAGTCTTTGGACGTTGAGATAAAATTAAAACCAACTGCATAGAAATTCTCAAATGTATGACATAATCTGTAAAAAATCTCAAAATCCCAATACCAATAATCAAATCAACAACATAAAGCTTTTTATATCTATGTGATTGTATTATGAATCAAAGAATACATTACAACACGTCAAATTGAAAATGACATAAACATGTAAATTTTAAATTAAGTAAGAACTATCTACCTTAGAACTTTAAATACAAATTGGGTCAGGCCTGGGTAGAGATCTCTAGTTTTCACCCAACCACTTTTCTCTTTAGTTTTCCTTCTCTAACTTTCCCTACTCTCTTATCTACAACCTAGAATTGTGAATTGCTAAAGTAGAGATGTGTGGGGGTATAAATAGGCTTGAATTGGGTTAAACTTAAGTTCCATTGATGCTACCTTAACTCATCACTTTTAAACTCCATTTATGCTTTTAAGCACCAACTTGTAGGAATGAGTTTTTTTATTCATAGAAAGTAAGGCATAAAGGGTTTGTTTAAGGTGGGGGGTTTCAAAATAAAAGTTCATTACAACCATTTAAACTTTAAACTCATAGCTTCATCAAAGCATTTGCTTTCCTTTAAAACTATATTGAACTCAAACTTAAGTCCACCGTATTTGCATGATTTACATGAAGTGACCAACAACTTAACCCCCAAAAGTAACTATTTCAATTTAAGGCTTTGACTAAGCTAATATTTTCTTAACTCATCTTAACTAGTTACTTTTCAATACTAATTGATTTTTCAAATAACTAATTGACATATTTTAATTTTTAACTAGTTAGGGGTCAATTACTAGCCAAGTGAGACCCACATGATTAATTATATTTTATAATAAGTCTAAGTCCATTTTTATTTCTAATCATATTTATATATAAAAAAAACATTACATAATCTATAAACATGGGGTCCATTAGTTGATCTACAATCAAATGATTAACGGTCAATCTTTGGGGTTGGGCCTTTACAGGGAGTCCTACTCCTATCCACAAAGGCCCCCTATATTCTTGTGAGGATATCCTTGTATGATCAATTTTGCATGATGACCTTTCTATTGTTGCATTTATTTGATGAATCATTCCCTTGCTCAACCTGGTCAAGATCAACTGGAGTCGAAGTAATTCGATGGTTGCATGCATTTTGTTTTATTTAGAGCTATAAAAATTAAATTATATTCTACATCTGCTCAAATTAGCTAGTGTCAACAATGCCGTTGGTCCACGGGTATGGGTGATGCAAATGTGAATTGGAAATTGCATTGATAAAGTGTCATTTGAGAAATCTAGGGTTTCATCATCATCAGAAAACCATTGTTTGACCTATTGGAGTTGGCTATATGAATTTTATTCCTCCATGTTAAATCCCTTTGAACTGATTCAAATGGTATGGGTGCTTAAGACAATTTGGGAAAATTTATGTAATGGTCTATTTAAATCAATCTTAAGACCTTTTAAACATTGTTTAAAATGTGCAAAAATAATAATGCCTTACTCTAAGAAGAAGATATGGCAGAAGAAGCTCTCTATGACGTCTAAAATTTACCACTACAAAAATTTAAAAAACCATCAAATTTGAAAAATAATAATAAAACAATGCTATGATTAAAAAAACAACATTAAAACACAATATATATATATATGGAAAACGAAAAAAAACTAAGAAAAAAAATACAGCATGAAAACAATAATCCATAAACAATCCATTACTAAAAATAATTTAGAGAGAATAAATAAACCCATGAGAACCCAATGACTATATAAAAATCAAATATTGAGGCTAAAAAAGTAAAGGAGAAACATAAATCCATGAAAACCTATCACCATAATTATTTTTACAGTTGAATTAGACTCGGCATGGTTTCTCTACCATTCAATTCAAGCCGCGGTTGTCTATTAAATGGACCCAGCTAAATAATTCACGCCTAACCCTAGTATTCAAATTTAAGGTCCAACCCCAGGCTAAAGTAAGCTAGGCCGAGTTCGGGTTCAAACTGGCCTGATCCATGAATACACTTAGATAAAACAATCTAAATATAAATTGATTGATTAGAGATCATGGAAAATTAGACTCTTTAAAAGGAAAGTCCTTTTAGATTGACCCCTTTATTTAGATGACTAAAATAACAAAATCTCTCTCAATTTTCTAAATGTCTCCCTCAAATTAAAATCAATTCAAAATTAATGTCAAAATTAAGCTCCAATTTTTCAATTAATTACGAAATTAGAGATCAATTGAAAAATCAAATCCATTCCATTTATATATTAGTCATGAAAGCAAAGGGATAAAAAGAAATTGGCATCTATCAATTTCTAGTGGATAAAATTCAACCCCACTCAATGATAATGTTAATGGCTATCCATCTAAACATTCAAACGTTTGCTTTTTTTTTAAAGGTTAGTAAAGTTTTTAATTAAAAAGGAAAAGGACTCCCAAAGAGTACAAAGACAAAAGATCAATGATCTTACAAAAGCAAAGAAAAGCCCACATCTTGAGTGTTAAGAACATTAAAAAACCCACATCCGGGCATCAAGAACTACATATTACAGATTCCAGTTCTGTAGCAGTGAAGTGGGAAGGACCAATGCTGACTTCTTTCTTTCTCTTGCTCAGCTTGATAGTACTTTAGACAGAGATGCAAGCACTGCCAAGGGATGACATTCAACCAGACGATTCATTTTCCTAACTTTAAATCTTTCTCTCCAAGGGAATTTAGATGGGTCCTTTATTACCAATTTAAGATTCTCTGGAAATTCAAAAGCGGCAATTCATACATGCATGGGCAGAGGCGGTCCTATATATTTGGGTTGTGGGGGTTTCAGCCCCCACTCATTTGGAAAAAAGCCCATGGCTTTTTTAAAGACCATCCATTTTAGCCCCCACTTAAAAAAATTTCCAGCCCATTCTGTTTGCCCAACTCTCTTCCTCTCATAAATCCCCAAATCACAAGAGACCGCTCAAATCACACTCTGTATCTGATATCGGCCAACACCATCGTCCCCATCTATGTAGGTATTCCTTGCGGCATGCTGCTACTGCCACTTTCCATTCCTCCTTTCATTCTCAAAAACCTCTCTCTTCCAACCTCTCTTTTTTGGACATCTTTGGAATATTTGGATGTATTTCACAAAATTCTCAAAACCCAATTAAAATGTAAAAGCTATGAAATTGAGATGATGATCTTGAATTTGAGAATCTTAATGATTATCATTTAGATTAGATTACATTTTTGACACATTTGAAAAATATGGCCCCATTAATCAGACCTATAAAATGATGACCAATGAATGAATATTTTATTTCTGACACAACTTTTCTTATCAATTTCTAGGCGTACATTGGAATTTAATTCAGCTCATGGGGATCAACCTGGTATCATTTTCAAGCTTAAACTCAAATCAAAGTCTATTTGGATTCAAACAGAAACTTTATTTTTATTAGTATAATGCAACTTAAATTAAACTGGATTTGTATATTGGACACATATCTAATCTTATTTATCTAAGTACTTTAGTATTTGGACTATAGTTCAACCCTACTGATTAACACCTTTCATTTGGCTATTGTTTTTAGTCTAAATTATATTAAGGTGGTCAAAATTGAAATTAAAATTAAAACCTATAATAATAACAAAAAATAATTGGTAAATTCCGAACTAAAAAACTTTAATTTGTTTAGAATAAGTTGAGTTTTTCACTTCAATTGTTCTTTTTAAATCAGAAGAATAAATCCATAACAAAAAGATAAAATTTCATAAAAATAAAAATTTCATAAAACTAATACCACAAAAATACAATATGAAAACAAAAGTTCATAGACAATCCAATAATAAAAATAACTTATAAGAACCAAATAATCACATGAAAACCCAATGCCTAAAAATAAAAAGTTGAAGCTAAAAATAAAAAAGGAAAATCCTGAATACATGGAAACCGATCACCTCAGAAACTTAAAGAACCCATCAAAACCGAAAAAAATAAAAAAAAATAGTACTATGATTAAAGAAACAACATTAACACACAAAAAATTAGATAAATAGAAAAAAAAAAGAAATGGAAGAGACATGACATGATCGTATAGCAGAAATCATTAAAAGTACAGTTGTGAGAATCCTCGCATTCCAGTCACACTTGTTAATTTAAATTTAGTGATTGAAGGGAGATTAAAGAGTTAAGATCCAGTTAAAATCCATCTAAATTTGAAAACCATAAGGGGATTGCACAAGATAGGGGATGAAAAGTTCATATGATGTGCCTTTTTTAATTTATTTTTATTTTAAAATTTTGAAAATAAAATTTTAAAAATTCACTTTTAATTACTTTAGGATGTTCTAGATGTGAATAAAATAACGCAATAAAATTAAGAGTTCCTAAAAATAAGATTTCAATAGATGTTGATAAAATGATACTAATTATCATGGCCAAACTAATAACTATGAAAGAATGTAGGTGTGTTTAAACTCACATACAAGCTACATTGTCTAGAAATCGGCCCCACAAACATATACATATACAATAAATCGAAATTTTAGTATTTCATAAGAAGGCTTTCACTAATTAAATAAATTTTAAACCATGGGGTTGTTTATAGGCCGGGTTGGGTAGGATAGAGGAATGTCCATGCTCAGCTTGATTTTTGAGCTTATGGAAAAAGCTTGGCCTAAGCCAAGACTTGGCCATAATTGGCTAGTGGGCCAGCTAAGTGTTTCAAGTCCAGTCCGAGTATTTAAACACAAGGTCCAAGATTGGGCTAAAGTGGGCTGGGCCAAAATGGGCTTAGGCTAGCTTGATCCATGGACAGCCTAAGATAAGAAAATCTAAATATAAATTGATTGATTAGAGACTCTGGAAGATTGGAACTCTTTAAAAGGAATCTCCTTTTAGATGGGTCTCTTTATTTAGATGACTAAAATTGAAAATTTCTTTCAAATTCATTAAATCTCTCCCTCAATTAAATTTATCAATTAATTGCGAAATTGAAGCTTAATTGCAAAATCGATTCCTATACACTTAAGATGATAATGTTAATTATCATTAGGCCTTAAAAGAGGTTCGATACATTTTGATTGTCATTCTGTGTATATTCTTAATGCAAGGCCTTAACAAGGGTTTACTTAAATTAATTAAAAACTTAAGTGACTATTTTGGAATCTTAGAAACAGATTCGTTAGGTTAGGCATGCCTTCTGTTTGATTGACTTGATGTCATTGGATGGTGGGCCCCGTGGCCCAGTCCTTAAAAGGAATCCCACCCCCATGGTTTGCCGTCAGCCTAGTGTCTAATATCTGCTTTAGATCAATGATAAGGTGGTCTTTGTAGACCCCACACTTTAAATCGACAACAGTCCTCAAACCACTTCTTTTTGCTAAGTGGTAAGGAGTGGCTACTTATTGGCTGTTCTTACTATTAAATCGACAATGGCTCCTTACCTTGGTGGTAAGGAGTGGCCGTTCTTACTAGGTATCCAGTGTTCGAACCTTGGCTGCTCCCCCCCTTCCTTCTTCTCGCTTGTGTGGGCTACCTTACCACTTGCGTGGGCTTCCTTTTCGAGTGTACCAGGCTAATGAGTCCCAGCCCCCTTAGTCAGGCTATAAAAAAAAAAATTTTCCGCTTCCGAGCAAGATTTCTTATTATAATCTAGCTAATTTAAATTTCAGTTGTATTCTAACCTCATTATCAACAATGAGGGATGCTTAGATGTGAATTTCTAGTCTCGAGGATAACTTTAAATTCAAAAAGTTTCAATTGAATTATTTCATGGTTTAGATAAGGTGAAGATCTCATTAATGATATTGGGCACACCCCTAATCGGGTCCAGATCTTGAAATTTTGACAAAGAGAAAACCTAATTATAGGGTTCTTCCACCATTAATCCAGCAAGATGGAGAGACCCATTGGATTATCTATTAGTAACATTTGCACCAACTTTAAAAAAAAGAGGCATTTTCCCAAACCAAAGGAACATTAAAACCTAGGAATGAAAAGAAAATGAAAACCCTAGAAAACAAGATATTCATCCTCCCTAAAAGCTCGGTTTTATGAACTCAGACATTAGATACGAGCAAACACGAAGAAGATTACATAAAAACAACCAACTTGTTAGAATGTGTTTGGCTAGAAGAACATATACAAAAATTGTGATTTCGAAATCAGATGAGACTAATGGGATGGGTAATTCAATCATTCACGTCTTTTATGTTTGCAAGCATAGTTTTTCAAGGGTTTGGTTTTGGCATCTAAGGGGTTTTCAATCGTTTATGGTAAAAGTTGAGCAGAACTGGAACGGCTTTGCCCATCGAGATTGTGAAAGAAAGAGCCATACGATTTAGCTTATCAAAATGATAAGGTTAAAATCACCTCAAAATTGCCCTCCAAATTCCCATTAGAATAAAAACTCTTATTAAATTGGACTCTTTAATTAACATTTAAAATTAGGTTTAATTTCTCAATCAATTAGAGAATTAGGTTCAATTTCTCAAGTCAATTAGAGAATTAAGCTCAATTTCTCAAAGCAATAAGAGAATTTAAAAATTGAATCATATACGCTTCATATATATTAATGGTTCGCTAACTCGGGCATGATAATGGAAGAACCCCACCATACACATGAAAAATACGGGTGGGGCCTACAACCATGTCTAGAAGTGCATGCATATTGGGACCATCAGTGGCCATACATAATTGCTTAGGTCAATGTGGCATGATGTGCGAATCTTAAAATGCTAGTCAATGGAAGAAGATCCAAATGCACTGCACAAGGCATTGTCTCAATGTGGTGTGATGTAAACTCTCTACTAAGGGCATGTTTAGCAAAGGGGTAAGGTAAACTAGAGTAAAGTTAAATTTTTAAAATTCAAAATTTCCTCCTTTTTTTTTTATAAAAATTCAGAATTTTCTTCTCTTTTTTCTAAAAACGTAAAAAAGTCATCACTAACCTACAAAAAAATCTCTGTTTTTTATACAAAAAGTAAAAAAGATTCCATCAAACAACTAAAAATAAAAAGTTATCATAACCCACTTTTATATTATTCTTTTTTAATTTTAGATTTACTCTACTTTACTTTACCCTACCCTTCTCCTAAACATGCCCTAAATTTTATCCAAATGTCTCCAAGAAATAATGGACAGAAGATTTTCAAATTCCTTGTTTTATTTGAATATATGAAATTCCAACTAAATACATAGAAAATGACTTTAAAATTTTCAAAAGGTCATTTGAGACTTGAGACTTTTTAAATGCCTAAAATTTAAAATTCTAGTAAAAGAAATAAGGCATTTTAAATAATAGGGAATAAAATGTCACATCACATCCAAAAAAACTCTTATATAGCAAATTATTGTCAAGAATTCTACTAAAGAAACAACCCTAAGATTCATCTCTACGAAAATGCTTGAAAGGCCTAGTTGAGATTGTGAAATTTATCAGATTGTAAAATTTATCTTTTTATTTGCATAGGAATACATGGAAATTAAATTAATAGAAATTCAAGTCAAATAAGTTCTAAAAAATAATTATTAAAGGGGTGACTTTAAGGTGGCCATACCCACCAACGTTCATATTACTCCCAAATATGAATAGAAATCTTCCAAAGGGCACAGGATCTGAAATACTAGGAGAATAGCTAAAGGACTTTCTTTTGTGTTTTTTTTTTTTTGTCTCGCTAAGGTCTTATAGTTATTTTTGTGCATTTACTCTAGGCTCACATTAGGCAATTACATCCTTGGAGACTCCTCGTTGATTTTTTACAAGCAGTGAAAAATCCATGTTCGGTAAAGGCAAATTGGGCAAGAAAAAAATTATCATTTCTAAGGATTTTCATATCCAATCTCTTGATTTTTTCAGATGTAGTTCTTTGGTTTTAACAGGTCTCTGTGAAACAATTCAAGTTTGCAATTTACCAAGAAAAAAAATGACAACAATATTCTTTACTTCTTCTTTTTTTTTTTTTTTTGTAAAAAAATGACAGTATTATATTGGTTGGTCTTAAATAGACCTTTCACATATGTGAACCGTATTCTACACGTGCTGTGGAAATATTATTTTTTGCCCTTTCTCAGATACAGTAATCTTTTCGTCTGGATTTCTTGTCGCGGCTATTATAGAAAGCTATGTAACACGTTTTTAGATTCACATCATGGGACCTACATCGATATCATCTGGACCATTCAAGATAAATCTCATTCTCTCCCATCATATATACTCAAAATTTCAACTCTAGAGGAATGGATCCCACCGTATGATTGACTGCCATGATAGAAATGTGATTAAAACCACATCACCGTCTATTCTGTCAACACTGAGTAAAGTGGGACGCACTCTTTTTAAGTTGAAGTGCCCAAAAAACATTGTTACACTGTTAGTATAATACTAGTAACAGGGAATCCGGACTCGTAATCGTTTTGGTAATAATTTTTAACTGAAGCGACCGACACCACTGAAGCAAGAGATGCAAGATCTCTCCAAACAAAGTGGATCCAGTTAGCACCTGTAAGGATGCTTTTGAAAAAGAGCCTTCCACTAGCCCACCATTGCTATTTTCTTCCTTATCATGTTGGAGTGGTTCCTCAGTTATCACATCATACTGACAATCCCCCTTTGATCTTCCTTTGGTGGTCAAGTGGTCTTCCGTTCCCTTCGCATGTTGAGCATCTCTAAGTGCCCAAAAGTCATTTGTCCGCTTCAGCTTCTTTCAGCTCCTGAAGAGCTAGAAATGAATGGGGTGGGCTGTGATATGATACCGTTTTCCACATCCAAATCTTGTAAAATGGTGAGCTCACCAATATGCCTAATTTGGCGAGATGGTCACCACAAGAAGCAAATGATAATGATGATGAGCAAGGGGTCCTCCCTTTAAGGTCAAACAGGAATCAACCTGGCATCATTTTCAAGCTTAAACTCAAATCGAATCTATTTAAGTTCAAACAAGAACTTTATTTTTATTAATAAAATGCAACTTAAATTAAAATGGATATGTATATTGGACACATATCTAATTTTATTTATCTAAGTACTTTAGTACTGGGACTATATTTCAACTCTACTGATTAACACCTTTCATTAATTTGGCTATTTTTTTAGTCTAAATTATATTAAGGTGGTAAAAATTGAAATTAAAATTAAAACTTATAATTATCATCATCATTATCATCGTCAAAGCCTTATCCCAATCATGTTGGACTCGCTACATGAATTCTGTTTCTCCATTCTGTTTTATTTTGAACCAATATAATAAAATTGAAATTAAAATTAAAACCTATAATAATAAAAAAATTGGTAAATTCCAAACTGAAAGAACTTTAATTTGTTTAGAATAAGTTGAGTTTTTCACTTCAAATATTCTTTTGAAATCAAAAGAATAAATCTATAATAACATTTCATTAAAAAAAACCACAAAAATAATGAAAACAAAAGTTCATAAACAATCCAATAATAAAAATAACTTATAAGAAACAAATAATCACATGAAAACCCAATGCCTAAAAATAAAAAGTTGAAGCTAAAAATAAGAAGCAAAAACATGAATGCTTGGAAACCTATCACCTAGGAAACTTAAAGAACCCATCAAAATTGAAAAAAAAAATAAATTAGTACTATGATTAAAGAAACAAAATTAACACACCAAAAATTACATAAGGAAAAAAAATGGAAGAGATATTACATGATCGTATAGCAGAAATCATTAAAAATACAGTTGTGAGAATCTTCGTGTTCCAGTCACTTGCTAATTTCAATTTAGTGATTAAAGGGAGATTAAAGAGTTTAGATCCATTTAAAGTTCATCTAAAATTGGAAATCATGATGGGATTGCACAAAATAAGGAATAAGAAGTTCATATGATGAGCCTTCTTTAATTCATTTCTATTTTAAAATTTTGAAAATAAAATTTTAAAAAATTCACTTTTAATTACTCTAGGATATTTTAGACGTGAATAAAATGACACAATAGAATTAAGAGTTCCTAAAAATGAGATTTCAATACATATTTATAAAATGATATTAATTATCATGGCCAAATTAATACCTACGAAAGAATACAGGTGTGCTTAAACTTGCATAAAAACTACATTGTCTAGAAATGGGCCCCGCAAGACATATACATATACTATAAATCAAAATTATAATAATTCAAAAGAAGGCTTTCACTAATTAAATAAATTTTAAACTATTGGGGTGTTTATGGGCTGGGCTAGGTTGGATAGAGGAATGTCCATGCCTAGCTTGATTTCTGAGCTTATGGACGAAACTTGGCCCAAGCCTGGATTGGGCCATAATTGGCTAGTGGGCCAGCTAAGTATTTTAGGCCCAGCCCAAGTATTTAAACATAATGTCCAAGATCGGGTTAAAGTGGGCTGGCCCGAAATGGGCTTTGGTTAGCTTGATCCATGGACAACCTAAGATTAGAAAATCTAAATATAGATTGATTGATTAGAGACCATGGAATGTTGGAACTCTTTAAAAGGAATCTCCTTTTAGATGGGTCTCTTTATTTAGTTGACTAAAATTGAAAATTTCTTTTAAATTCATAAAATCTCTCCCTCAATTAAATTTGTCAATTAATTGCAAAATTGGAGCTCAATTGCAAAATCGATTCCTATACACTCAAGATAATAATGTTAATTATCATTAGGCCTTAGAACAGGTTTGGTCCATTATGATTGTCATTTTGTGTATATTCTTAATGCAAGGCCTTAACGATGGTTTACTTAAACTAATTCAAAACTTAAGGGACTATTTTGAAATTTTAGAAACCATTTATATGTTGATAAAACTTAGAACAGATTCGTCAGCTCAGGGATGCATTTTGCTTGACTGACTTGATGTCATTGGATGGTGGGCCCCGCATTTTGCTTGACTAACTTGATGTCATTGGATGGTGGGCCCCAGTGGCTCAGTCCTCAAAAGAAATCCCACCCCCATGGTCGACCATCAGCCAAGTGTTTGATCTCTAGTTCAGATCAGTGATCAGGTGGCCCATTTGGGCTTCACACTTTAAATTGACAACAATCCTCAAACCACTTCTTCCCCCTTAGTGGTAAGAAGTGGCTACTTACTAACTGTTCGTATTGGTAAATTGATAACGGCTCCTTGCCGTAGTGGTAAGGAGTGGTTGTTCTTATTAGGCTATCCAAGGTTCGAACCTTGATTAGCCACCCTTCTTCTCGCTTGTGCAGGCTACCTTTCTACTTACATGGGCTTCATTTTCGAGTGTGCTGGGTTATTAAAAAAAAGGTCCTCAAGATGGAGATACCCCTCAGGTTATCTATTAGCAACATTTGCACCAACTTTAACAAAAAGAGACATCTTTCGAAACCAAAGAAACATCAAAACCAAAGAAGGAAAAGAAAAAGAAAACCCTAGAAAACAAGATATTCATCCTCCCTAAAGCTCGGATTTATGAACTCAGACATCAAATACAAGCCAAAACGAAGAAGATTACGTGAAATCAACCAACCTATTAGAATGTGTTTGGCTAGAAGAACAGATTTACAAATTGTGATTTCAAAGTCGGGACCAATGAAATGGGTATTTCAATCATTAATGTGTTTTCTGTTTACAAGCATAGTTTTTCAAGGTTTTGGTTCTGGCATTTGAGGGGTTTTCAATCGTCTATGCTGAAAGTTGAGCAAAACTAGAATGACTTTGTGTGATTGAGATTATGAAAGAGAGAGTCAAACGATTTAGCTTATCAAAATGAAAAGGCTAAAATCACCTCAAAATTGAAAACTCTTTACCCTCCAAATTCCCATTAGAATAAAAACTCCAATTAAATTGGACTCTTTTATTAACATTTAAAATAATGTTCAATTTTTCAAATCAATTAGAGAATTAGGCTTAATTTCTCAAATCAATAGAGAATTGAGCTCAATTTCTCAAATTAATTAGAGAATTTAAAAATCGAATCATATACACTTCATATATATTTGGTCTGTTTACTCAGACATGACAATGGAACAGCCCTACCATACACATGCGAAATACGTGCGAGGCTACATCCATATCCAGAAGTGCATGCATATTGGGACCATCACCCATACATAATTGCTATGGTCAGTGCAATGTGAGGTGCAAATTTGAAAATGCTAGGCAATGGAAGAAGATCCAAACACACTGCACATAGCATTGTCTCAATGTGATGTGATGTAGACTCTCCACTAAATTTGGTCCAAATGCCCCCTGAAGAATTCCAAGAAATAATGTATGAAGGAATTTCAAATTCCTTCTTTTATCTGAGCTTTTGAAATACATAGAGAATGAATTTAGAAATTTCAAAAGATCATTTGAGACCTTTTATGTGCCTGAAATTTGAAATTCTAAAGCATTTCTAATAACAAGAAATAACATATTACATCATGTCCAAAAAACTCTAATAGAGCAAATTATTGTCAAAAATTTTACTAAAGAAATAGGGCTCGAAGATTTATTTCTACAAAAATGCTCGAAAGGCGTAGTTAAGATTGTAAAATCTTATTTTTTTATTTGCATAAGAATACATGGAAATTAAATTAATAGAAATTCAAGTCAAATAAGTTCTAAAAAAGAATTATTAAAGGGGTGACTTTAGATAGGCCACGCCCACCAAAGTTCATATTACTCCCAAATATTAATAGAAATCTCCCAAAGGACACAGGATCTAAAATACTAGGATGATAACTAAAGGTCTTTCTTTCTTTTTTTTTTTTTTTTGTTTTTATTGCTTGCTATGTCTTATAGTTATTTTTGTACATTGACTTTGGGCTCACATTAGGCAATTATATCCTTGGAGACTCTTCATTGATTTTTTTTATAGCCGTGGAAAGCCCATGTTTGGTAACAGTATATTGGGCTTGAGAAAATTATTATTTCTAAGGATTTTCATATCCAATGTCCCGATTTTTTCAGATGTAGTTCTTTGGTTTGAACAGGCCTATGAAACAATTCGAATTTGAGATTTACCAAGAAAAAAATGACAACAATATATATATATATATATATATATTGTTGTGACAATATTCCATTGGTTGTGTGGTTTTAAATAGGCGTTTCACATATGCGAACCAACACGTGCTGCGGAAATATTATTTTTTGCCCTGATACAATGATCTTTCCGTCCCCATTTTTTGTCGCAGCTGTTGCAGAAAAGTGTGTAACACGTTTTTTGATTCCCATCATGGGAACTACAGCGACATCATCTCAACCATTCAAGGTAAGATGAGTCTCATTCTCTCCAATCATCCATAGTCAAATTTCAACTCAAAAGAATGAATTCCACCGTACAATTGACCGGTCGCCATGGTGAAAATCTGATTATAACCGCATCGCCGCTGCTGTCAACAGTGAGTAAGGTGGGACCCACTCTTTTTAAACTGAGGTGCCCACAAAAAAGGCGTTACACTGTTGGTATAATACTAGTATAACAGGGAATCCGGACTCGTAATCTTTTTGGTATTACTTTTTAACTGAAGCGACCGACACCACTGACGCGAGAAATGCAAGAATGAAGATTTCACCAAAACAAAGTTGAATGCCAGCCAGCAGCTGTGAAGATGCTTTTACAAAACGAGCCATCGAATGGCCCACCATCATTATTTTCTACCTATATCATGGACTGGTTACTCTTCCTTTTGGTGGTCAACGAATTTTTCTTTGCTGGAAGTGCATAAAATCAATCCATACATCTATCCGGATACATTATCCAACTCTTGTTATCTGCAGTTCGGCACTTTCTTTTCACCCTGAGAAGACGATATGGCCGCAGAAGCAGTTCTCTCTAGCATCTTCCAAGAGTTCCTGAGCAAGTTGAGCTCAGGTATCCAAAAAGAACTTGGGCTGCTGTTGGGGGTAGAGAAGGAGAAAGAAAAGCTTGGCAGCAATTTGACAAGGATTATAGCCGTGCTTCAAGATGCAGAAAGCCGACAAGTGGACAATTCAGCGAAAGATTGGCTTGGGAAGCTTAAAGATGCTGCCTACGATGCAGAAGATCTACTTGATGAGTTTGCGATCGAAGCTCGACGAAGAAAGGTTGAGAAAAAAGATGGCATGGGGAGAAAGGTACGCAATTTCTTCTCACCTTTGAATCCGCTTTCTTTTCGTTGGAAGATGGCACATAAGAGTAAAGATCTGAGGGAACGATTAGATGCCCTTGCCAAAGAGAATAATAATTTTCATTTGGGGATAGTTGTAAACAACCAGCCTCCTACCTCAAGTGATAGAGAAACTTACTCGGCCGTAGATGAGTTGGAGGTTTATGGAAGAGATGATGCGGAAGAAAAGTTAATGCATTTACTAATCGACAGTGAAGATAAAAAGGACCTCTCGGTCTTTGCCATAGTTGGTATGGGGGGACTGGGTAAGACTACACTAGCTCGATTGGTATATAATCATGAAAGCGTGAAGGCTCATTTTGGCTTGAGGATGTGGGTATATGTCTCTCAGAATTTTGATGTGGGAAAGCTGCTCAAAGACATTTTGCAGTCTGCAATTGAGAGTACAACTGATCAATTGAGCATGGATCAATTACAGACTCGTCTTGGAAAAGAATTGAGTGGGAAGAGGTATTTACTTGTTCTGGATGATGTTTGGAATGAAGACTATGATAAATGGGACAAGTTGAGAACAGCGATTAAATGTGGTGCTATGGGAAGCAAAATATTAGTCACCACTCGTAATGAAACAGTTGCGAGAAAAATGGATGCTCTTCCTTGGTCTGATCTGAAAACACTAACGAAAGATGAATCTTGGACTCTGTTCGATAGAGTGGCACACCCACCTCCAGGCTTCGTATCAATTGGAAAGGAAATAGTAAGCAAGTGCGGTGGTCTCCCTCTAGCAATCAAAACATTGGGAGGAATGTTGGTTAATGAAACAAGTGAAGGGAAGTGGCTGTCGGTGAAAAATAGTGAACTTTGGAAGCAACAAGATAATGATGGGGGGATTTTACCAGCATTAAGACTTAGCTATGATCATTTGTCATCATCTTTGAAGCAATGTTTTGCTTATTGTGCTGTAATTCCTAAAGGGTTTCCATTTGAAAAAGATGAGCTAATCAAGACGTGGATAGCCCAAGGCCTCATACATTCTGATGAAGAAAATGAACTCCTAGAAGAAAAAGGCGAAAGTAATTTCAATGCATTGTTGCGGAGGTCTTTATTTCAGGCTGATGTGGAAAAAAATTATAAAGAGCTGTACAAGATGCATGACCTCATACATGATCTTCTCAGATCTGTTGCGGGAAAAGAATGCTTTATTGTAGAAGCTTCTACGGATACTATTCGCAAAGAAACTCGTCATATAGCATTATGTGATGTTAACTGGGCAGGAGAACCAAAGAATTTGGATGCATTGAAGAAATGTGAAAAACTGCGTTCAATAATTACATATGTTCCAGTTGATATTAATGTTTGCTTGAGCTTCAGGTGCCTAAGGGTGCTGGATTTAAGCTACAGAAGCATTTACTGCCTGCCAGATTCAATAGACAAGTTGAAACATCTCAGGTTCCTTGATGTCTCAAAAACAAAGATTGAAGAACTCCCTGAGACCATTTGCAACTTGAACAGCTTGCAAACACTGAAACTACTCGGCATTCCACTTAAGAAGTGGCCAAAGAATATGAAAAGAATGCTTAGCCTTAGACATATTGAATTTGAAATAGCTGATGATATTCCCTCACCAAAAGGAATTGGAGAGTTAACTTTTCTTAGGACATTACCTAAGTTTATTGTTACCGAAGAGAGTGGAGCTGGAATAGAAGAGCTGAAAGGTTTAAATCAGCTTTGGAGAGCTATTAGCATCAGTGGGCTTGGTAATATAAGAGATGTTGGACGTGCTCGTGAAGCAAATTTAAAGGCGAAGCAACACATCAGTTCTCTGGGATTTTGCTGGTCCAATGATGAAACGGTAGCTGCAGAAGGAAATGCAGAGGAAGTGATAGAGATCCTTGAACCTCATTCAAATCTAAAGGAGCTATGGGTCAAGAAGTACATGGGTCTGAAATTTCCAAGTTGGATGATTAAAAAACTTACAAATCTAGTTAAAATATCACTGAGGGATTGTAATAGATGTGAACACCTGCCACCTCTTGGACAGCTACCTTCTCTTGAATCACTTGAGATAAGCACAGTGAGTGCTGTAAAATACATTGTTGAGTTTGATGGAAGCTGCAACTGCATAGATCTATTCCCATCACTGAAATAACTTATTCTCTCCGAATTGCCTAATTTGGAGGGATGGTCATCTCCACTGGAGGATGGCAACGGTGATGATAAGCAAGTGATCTTCAAATGCCTTCGTACTTTGAGAATGGGTGATTGTCCAAAACTAACACGACCGCCAAGGCTTCCTCTTCTTCCAAGTATTGAGAGACTCGAGATTGAAGGAATGGGTTGGGATATGATAGAGATACCTGCGTCCCAGTCATTGAAAGAAGTCAAGCTCTACAAGATGCCTAAGTTGGAAAGATGGGCACCGCATGAAGCAGATGAAGATGACCAAGTGATCTTTCGTTCCCTTCGTATGTTGAGCATCTCTGAGTGTCCAAAGCTCATTTGTCTGCACCAGCTTCTTCTTCCAGCTCTTGAAGAGTTAGAAATGAATGAAGTGGGCTGTGACATGATATCGTTTTCCACATCCAAGTCTCTGAGAAGAGTCAGGCTCACCAATATGCCTAATTTGGAGAGATGGTCACCACAAGAAGCAGAGGATGATGATGATGAGCAAGCGGTCTTTCGTTCCCTTCGAATGTTGAGCATCTTTGAGTGTCCAAAGCTCATTTGTCTGCCTCAGCTTCTTCTTCCATCTCTTGAAGTGTTAGAAATGAAAGGAGTGGGCTGTGACATGATATCGTTTTCCACATCCAAGTCTCTGAGAATAGTCGAGCTCACCGATATGCCCAATTTGGAGAGATGGTCACCACAAGAAGCAGATGATGATGATGATGATCACGTGGTCTTCCCTTGCCTCGTTAAATTGGTTGTCAGAAAATGCACTAGGATGGTGAGATTGCCCCATCTTCTTCCTGCACTTAAAGGATTAGAACTATATGCAAGCAGTGAAAGGTTATTAGGGTCTATGGTCAACTACACTTCACTTTTGATGCTCCGGATCGATGGGTTACCAGAGGTCGAGCATTTGCCGAAAGAATTAGGGCCGAGCCTGAACAACTTGACAATTAGCGATTGCCCAAAATTAATTTCTCTTTCAAATCAGTTGGAGAATCTCATTGCTCTCCAAGAACTGATTGTTGATGGGTGTAATGATCTGGTGCTATCATTGCCCAATGGATTGCAGCAGCAGCAGCAGCAACAACGGCCTCCTCCTCTTAAATCTCTCGAGCTTTTGGAAATAAAAAATTCGTGTGAAAAGCAAACCTCACTTCCAGGAGATGGAATCGTCTTGCCCTCTCTTAGAGAGTTGAGAATCGACTCTTGTAAAAATATAGAGTCCTTATCAGCTGATATGTTGAAAAACCTCACCGACCTTTCCATTGGAGGCTCTCCAAAGGTGTGGTCTTCTTTAGTTTCTTTGGAAAATCTCAAATCGCTTCAGTATTTGCACATTTCAGGGTGTCCAGGATCAGGGATGATGACGTTACTGGAGTCATTGAGAAATCTCACATCACTCGCTTCGTTATCTATTGACAAATGCCCTGGTATGAGGTCTTTGCCAGAGTCCGTAAAAACCCTCACATCGCTCACTGGCTTAGGGGTTTTTGAATGCCTTGATATGAGGTCATTGCCAGAGTGGGTGGGAGACCTCTCGTTGCTTGAACATTTATGGATTGAAAATTGCCCCGACATGAGGTCTTTGCCAGAGGGGCTGCAACGCCTCAGAAATCTCCAAAGCCTGTGGATAATCGGATGCCCTGTTTTGGAAAGAAGAGTGCGACGCAACAAGGGCCAGGACTGGCATAAGGTAGCGCATGTCCCAGACATCTTTATTATCGATGCAATAGAAAGAAGCGACAACGAAGGGGAGGAGAGCAGTGACCAGTGCGCACATCTATCATTGAACTCGTTGAAGAAGCTTCCTTTGCCCTCCTGCTGCTCATCTTCTCCATCTTCTTCTTCTCCGACTTGATGCTCATGCTCATAGATCATCATCATCATTGTCATCAAATCACACCCAGATGAGGGAAACCAGGTGAGTGAATCTTCATCTCCATCAACAAATTTCATTCCATAGGTATGATCTTCTTCAATTATCTCCCTTCTGACATTCATTTATCAGAGGCACACTCACTATGGTCTAGTCGATCCCAAGGACTTCTCATGCTCACTAGTAGAAATGCTAAAGCACGAAGTAGAAGGGACCAACATGTAGCTTACGATATCACTAGAAGAATGTACTATGTTGGCCAAGTATTGTATAAGATTAAAATTATTTTTTGAATTTCATCATGGAATGTTTTTCCTTATTGGTCCTTGTGCTCTTTTCATTTTGATTTAATTGTATTATATTTTCTGAATTTTTATTTGATTAGAGCTCACCAACTCGGTGTGTCTCTGCTTTGTTGACTCCACTCGTCAAGGCACAAGCTGCATCATTGACATGGGTTCTAGCATTGGTATCAAACTCATGTCAAACTGGTGAAGAATTGAAGCATACAGCCACATTGGATATATATATATAGAGAGAGAGATATATATATATATATATCTATATAAGTCCCCTATCAATGTGACTCTATAAAGATTTAAAAATTCAAAGATATTTCTAAAAAAATTACAAAAAATGGAGAATCCTGGAAATTTCAATTTATTAATTATCATCTTCCTCATTTTGTGAAGCAAATATGGTAAAAATTGATAAGAGGAGAATTGTCCATACATTAACTACAATAAATTACTCATATCACGTGGACCATTGCCTGGTGGGTAAAGTACTCACTCAGTATAAAAACTCAGAATGCTTGATTTATGACACACCCATTTTTTGTGTTTCAAAACCCTGAGTGCTTCTTTCCCTGTAAAAGCAACAAATATTTCTTTGTAAATGGTCCTTTTTTTCCCTCTTGGACATGTTTGTTTGCATTAAAATACAGGAATTGAATATTCCAAGTCAAATGCATTCCACTAGAGGATTTTTAAAGAAGTGAAATGTGAATGATTTGAGGTGAGGGGCGAAGGATAAAAAGTAGCAATATAGATGAGACCTTGCCTTTCCTATGACTTGAATTATTTGTGGTGGTTGTATATTGATTTCCCATGAGTTGCCAATTCACTTCCAATCAAGGAAAAGGTTCTTTGATGGTCATTTTTGTATATTCACCTTGGATTTTCATTTTTAACCACTTATGGCATGATCTCGTGTATTCATCTATTGCGTGCAAACAAATAGGCCCTTAATGAGTGGGACACTATTGAAACTCATGTATAATTTATACGAAAGTTACAATAAATAATCAAAGATCATTCATGACTAAATTAGGATCAATCTAAATTTAATAAAAAGTAAATTCAACAAATCGGTAATTATTGTCTTAGAAGTCATTCTAAGAGGTTGTGATGGTGATCTTATAGCCGTGATATCAGCCAATTCAGATGCAATACATGCATTATGCCAATTCCATATGTCTTTTTTTCTTCTTGCTAACATGCTAATTCCACGATTTAGTGAGTCAAAATCTTGATATTATTGGCTGATTGAGATTGTTTCTACCAATGTTTTAACACTTGTTCCTTAGCACTGCCCTATAACGTCAAATACTCAGTGGAATAGATTGGGTGACTTGGCAAAATCCCAAGAGTTCCACTCTCCATTCCTTGGCTTGGTCTATAGTTTACAGGTTATTCTTTCCCAAATTTAGGAGCACTAATAATTTTTCTCTTTGCAGGTGTGGATAGTTAGAGTCTAATAATAATAGTATGGATCTTTGCAACTTCTTATTGGTTCTTATTGGTATGGGCAATTTCAACTTCCTTCATGGACTTCCAAAAACAGGGGGGAGGGAGGGGGGTGTGCAAAGAAGAAGAAGAAAGTCATTCCTTCATGATGTTGTTTGAACTTATGGTTGTGTTTTCTGAGTGGTTTTCTTTGGCTTTGGTTTAATTATGACTGTTGTAGTTGTATTGTGTGGATCTTGCCTGTGATTATTCTTCTGTTTCATATTCAGTTGTGTGAAACTAAAACGATTCTATATTTATACTTGAGGAAATTATATTGACCATGGATGTAATCCTAAATGACTTGAGTATGTTCAAGTGGGGCCATGATTTAGTCATGGAGAGTGCTAATCAGATGAAATACTTGTGGAAAATTCATATCCTTAGAAATCTAATTTCCATGGGCAATCCTTAATGATGTTTTCATACTATGATAATTAGATCATGGACATTGGTATTTAATTCAGCCTTCCAAAACGAACAAGAAGCTCTTCTTTTGTATAGAGGGCTTTCCCTGACTTGTTTTGAGGGAAGTTAATATATTCTTACTTACTTTCCGAAAACAAAAGTGTAACGCTCCGATCCCCTCTGAGCCGGATTAGTGGCTCATTAGTGTGTGTTTTGTTATTTTATTCTTTTGGACTTGGTTTTGGGTCTTGGATAGGTAGTTGAGTGACCTTTGACCTGAGATAGGTAGTTCTAAGCCCTTTTTCGTAATTTTGCTTTTGCTTTGCTTGCATCATCTTTGCATCATCTTGGTGTCAGCACGTGTATTTTATTGAGCTCGTCAATTGCTGTAACTGTCTCAGAGCCATTCGGAGTCAATTGGAGAAGTTGGACCTTCGTGTGACTTGAACTGTAATTAGTATAAACTCTTCGGACTTTGACTTAAACTCCAAACCTATATTATGAGTCATCCTCCAGGTGTCTCTCTCTCCTGCTCATTTCATTTTCCTCAACGTTGCATGCAAGGAGACTCCAGGAGAAGCTCCCTCCACGTCCATCTCTCTCTTCTTTTCACTTCTCTTTTCTTCCTCACTCTTAGTTGGTGTGAGTTCGATTGGGTTTTCTCTCTCTGTCTGTGTTTGTAGCTTTGGTAAGTGGGTTCTCCCCAAATCTCTTCCTTCTTCTTCTCCAATTGCACCTCTCATTCTCTGATTTCTGTGTTCTCATCTCATGCATGGTTTATTGCTTTGATTTGCTTTGATTTTAGTGGATTTGGAGCTTGCTTCAGTGGATTTTCAGAGTTTGAGGCAAGTATAAGTACAGACTTTTATAACACACATGGGTGCTCTGTTTGAATGCATTGATTTCCGTCTTCTTTAGTGTATATGATGTTTACAGCCAATTCTAAGGTGTTAGGGACCTAAAGGGCTTGTTTTGATGATGTTTCTGTACGATTTCTCAACCTCTGTACTCAGCCCGATTTGGTTCTGTATCATACGGCTAAGCCGTAAATTGCTACGGCTCACTTTCCAGAGACTTGAAATTTTGAGTTTGTTCTACGGCTAGGCTACGGCTAAGCCGTAATTTGTTCTATGGCTGAGCCGTAAGCTAGCCGTAACCCAACCGTAACCCAGCCGTGAATTAAATCTCTGATCAGTCGAAACTTTTCTGATATCAGTACTTTTACGGTGAAGCTACGGCTAAGCCGTGATGGTCTACGGCTAAGCCGTGGACTCCACCGTAGCTCAGCCGTGAGATGTATCAGATCAGAGGTAGGAGATGACCAGTTTAGCCGTGTTCTCAAGGGAACCACGGCTAAGCCGTAGTGCATATTACGGCTACGCCGTAGGATGCCACGGCTAAGCCGTAGGTCACCCATGGCTAAACCGTAGGACCTGTAAATTATTATTTAAACTTAGGATAATGGTGTGACCTTGTAGGGCTCAAATACAGGTTAACCATACCCGTAAAGCGGCCCAATGGATTCTTGGAGCGCATGAATAGTCTGTTAGGCTGTGACTTATTCATGTGAGTGTGGATTTACTGTTAAGCACCTCCCCATGGGTGTTGGTTTAAGGGACGTCGGTGCACGCAAAGATTACATTGCAACACTAGGATGGCAACGGTGCATTGACTAACTTAAAACTACATCAACATGCATGGTTAGTGACAGTGAACAACTAGCTTAGGACTGGCTTGTAATGAACCTTGACTCCGTATTAATCTGAGATGCATTGCATATTGTTTATGGTTTTGCCCTCTGCTCTGTTAATCTATGTTATGCATTCCGCAGTCATTTTGCTTTCATCCTGTATATCTGTATTATTCTTCGCTCTGCACTACGCTTTGCTCTATGCTGTGTTTTGACTTAATCTATGTTCTGATCTGTTTTTTTTTTGCTATGCTTTGTATATTTCTGGCTTTGTATATTTTGGGTATTCCCGGGTGGCTCTGCCCAGAGATTAATACGTGAGGATAAGATCCGGTCCTTGTCATCGGTGAGTCCAAAGCGGATAATCTCCCTTCTTTTAACTTTGATTTGATTGGTATTAGTCTGGCTCTACTCAGCCTCAGCCCTAGGATGCCCGACGGGGTTACCTCTGGCTTAGATCTCTGTATCTTTGTATCACTGCAGTGTTGCTTTGTCTTGGGACCCCGGAACCCAGGAATCTGAGACCCACTTGTACCTTGGCCCGGTCAGTGGTGTTCTCCTCTGCTTTGCTTTGCTCTGCTCTCTATTAGAGAGAACATGGTTAACGTAGTAGCCACTTAATCAGTATTTCTAAGTCTTGATTCAAATATCATGCTTTACTTCTATGCACGATCGGCTTAGCTTACTAAGATGAAACTCTGAAATTATTATTCTGTCCTTATTCACTTTGATACTATGAGTGTTTCATCCCTGATACTTATATTTGCTGGATCGTTGTATTCATTTGTATTGTCTGTGGTGTTGCAGGCGCAGATACCTTGCCCAGCTCCCTGGCGGTCGAGGAGGCTGCAGGGCCGAGTGTAGAGGCACCCTCAGGTTTGGCAGAGTGGACCTGATCATCTCTGCCGAGTGCGTTCATGCATGCTTCCAGTGGTTTTTTTTCGTTTTTGGGATTTTGAGAGATTGTATTTGGACTTTGGACTTTGGACTTGTACTCTGTGTATTTTGTATATATTGATTTTGGTGTGTATTCGGTCTTATATCAGTGTATTTGTCTTTGTCGTTTCCGTTCGTATTTGCTTTGGCTTCCGCTATTTTCTTTGTTGCTTGCTATGATATCTACAGCTTCCGCGTTCGTCTGTTTCGCACGTGTTAGATCCCTTGTGTGCGTGCATCTGGACTGGGTTTGGATGCACGTGCACGGGAGTACGTGTGTCACAGGTTTGGCTTTTCGCTAACCCCCGATTTCTGGGCTCGGGTCGTGACATACGGATTGTATGGTATCAGAGCATGCTAGTTTAAGCATGTAGGCATCTAAGATCGTGGTGAGATAACGCTTTCAACTATTTGACTCGAAGTCTCATATGTTGATTTGGGATTTGACTAACTCAGGGCATTTTATATTTGTGTGTTGTGTTTCTTTTACTTTTGCAGGATGGCCTCAGGATCAGGATCTCGGGATGAGAATCAACAGGGCCATAACGGTGATAGTGGATCGGTACCCCCACATATCAGTAGTGAGGAGCGGTTGATGATGATGATGCAGTCTATGCAGTCATTACAGGCACAGATGGCATCCATGGTAGATAGGCAAAGTCAGGCTGCAGCGTCAGCATCACCTCGCATAGATCAGCAAGTGATTTTCCAGCCCAAGGAATCAGATCCAAATGCTCTTTTCGACAAGTTCCGTAAGCGAGGGGCGACTGAGTTCCATGGGATAGAAGATGCTTTGCAGGCTGAGCAATGGTTGGAGCAGACTGAAGAACTATTTGATACGATTGTGTGCAGTAACAAGCAGAAGGTAGTTCTCACAGCCTCTATGCTTCGGAGTGTAGCCAAGACATGGTGGAGGAGTGTTAAGAGCTCATTCCAGACTATGCCCAGTGCCACAGTTTGGGAGACCTTCAAGCAGCAATTCCGTCGGAAGTTCATGCCTCTCCATATTCAGCGAGCCAAGGAAGTGGAATTCTTCAACCTTCAGCAGAGACAGATGTCAGTTGTAGATTATGTACACAAGTTTACAGAGTTGTCTCACTTCGCAGAGGACATGGTGACCACAGAGCATAAGAAGGTGACTCGCTTCGTCAACGGCCTGAATCCGAGGCACAAACGCCACGTAGTCGCGTGTATGTGGCCGGCTACCTTGGATGACGCTATTGACAGGGCTTATGATGCAGAGGCCATATTTGAGGAGGAGCGAACCGAGGCTAAGAGGGCAGCAGGTTCCAGTGGCAGAAGTCAGTTTCAGAAGAAGTTCAAGGGTAAGCAGGGCAGTTCGAGTAGTACTCCGTTGGTATGCGGTCACTGTGGGAAGGATCACCCCACCGACAGATGTTGGAGGAAGAGTGGGGCTTGTTTCGGGTGTGGCTCTACGGATCACAAGAGGGCCCAATGCCCGAAGTTTCAGTCCTCTCCACAGACGAGACAGGCAGGATCTACAGCGCAGGGCAGATCCCAGACAGCTCGCCCAGCCCAGAAGCAGAACCGCCAGACAGCCCGGGCCTATGCTGCTACACATGAGGGCGCGGAGGAGGCCACGGTAGTGGAAGGTAAAATTTTTATTTCTGATGCTGAAGCTTTAGCCTTATTTGACTCCGGGTCTACGCGTTCGTACGTAGCACCCCATTTTGCTGTGCAGCTTCGACAGCGACCCACACCACTCCCATACTTGTTGCTAGTATCCACTCCGGTTGGTAAGCGGGTGGGGTGCAGTGTTTTCTACCCTCAGTGTGATGTGCGGATAGCTGGTCATCAGCTCCCGGTAGACCTCGTGTTGCTCACGACACTGGATTTTGATGTGATCCTTGGTATGGACTGGCTTGCAAGATATCATGCATGTATCAATTGCCACAGCAAGGCTATCTACTTTGATTTGGGCAGCGGATTCCGATTTGAGGGCAGCCAGACAAAGTGCCCAAGGCGTGTGATATCTGCTTGTAAAGCCGACAGGATGCTTCGTAGGGGATGTGAGGGATTTCTTGCATTTATTTCGGAGAAGAAAGATCAGCGACAGCTCAGTGAGATCCCAGTAGTTAGCGAGTTCCCGGATGTCTTTCCGGAGGATGTGCCAGGGTTACCACCAGCTAGAGAGATAGAGTTCGCGATCGACTTGATGCCCGGTACAGCACCCATCAGTAGAGCTCCATATCGTATGGCACCTGCAGAGTTGTTGGAATTGAAGAAACAGTTGCAGGATCTATTGGATAAAGGGTTCATACGCCCAAGTGTTTCACCTTGGGGAGCTCCTGTATTGTTTGTCAAGAAGAAGGATGACAGTTTCCGGATGTGCATTGACTACAGGCAGTTGAACAAAGTGACTATCAAGAACAAATATCCATTGCCTAGGATCGATGAGTTATTCGATCAACTTCAAGGTGCAGCTTACTTCTCTAAGATTGACTTGAGGTCAGGATATCACCAGCTCAGGGTGAAGGATGAGGATGTTCCTAAGACAGCTTTCAGGACTCGGTATGGACACTACGAGTTCCTTGTCATGCCATTTGGTTTGACGAACGCACCTGCAGCTTTTATGGCATTGATGAATAGGGTGTTTACTTCCTTCTTGGACCAGTTCGTTGTGGTTTTCATAGATGACATATTGGTCTATTCGAAGACTGCTAAGGAACATACAGACCATTTGAGGAAAGCATTGCAGCTGCTTAGAGATCACAAGTTGTATGCAAAGTTGTCTAAGTGTGATTTCTGGTTAGAGCAAGTTGCATTTTTGGGTCATAAGATTTCTCGAGAAGGATTGATGGTGGATCCGGCTAAGATTGAAGCAGTAGTCCATTGGCCCTGTCCCAGATCAGTGACAGAGATTCGGAGGTTTCTGGGTTTGGCGGGATATTACCGCAGGTTCGTGCAGGACTTCTCGAAGATCTCAGCTCCGCTGACTCAGTTGACTCGGAAGAAGGTTCCATATGAGTGGACAGAGAAGTGTGAGCGTAGTTTTCAGATGTTGAAAGAAAAGCTCACTACGGCGCCAGTGTTGACTCTCCCGGTGGGTAGTGAGGGATTCGTGATTTATTCCGATGCGTCTCGAGTTGGACTAGGCTGTGTACTGATGCAGAATCAGAAAGTGATTGCCTATGGATCCAGACAGCTGAAAGAGCATGAGAAGAACTATGCCACACATGACTTGGAGCTAGCAGCCATTGTATTTGCACTGAAGTTGTGGCGGCATTACTTGTACGGTGTGAAGTTCGAAGTCCATTCCGATCATCACAGTCTGCAGTACCTATTTGATCAGCATGACTTGAATATGAGGCAGCGAAGGTGGTTGGAGTTCATCAAAGACTACGACTTTCCGATCAAGTACCACCCAGGCAAAGGGAATGTAGTTGCAGATGCACTCAGCAGGAGGACAGACAGTCTTCAGGTGTTGGCAGGCTTCTATATGCTTGTGCATGACCAGCCTGTTGAGGTTCGGATGGTAGGTGGATTAGTGACATTAGCTACTACCGTCGTGTTTCAGCCTGAGGTGATTCAGCAGATCAAGGATCGCCAGTTTGAGGACCCCCTCCTTGTGAAGTTCAGAGATCGGATTTCAGATCGACCTGATTTCAGTCTAGTAGACGGAGTTTTGTACTTCAGAAATCGATTGTGTGTTCCCGCTGTGGATGAGCTGAAAGATAAGTTGATGACAGAGGCGCACGATGCCCGATATGCGATGCACCCAGGGAGTACGAAGATGTACCGGAACTTGAAAGATAGATTTTGGTGGAACAATATGAAACGGGAGATCGCAGGGTTCGTAGCTCGATGTTTGACCTGTCAGAGGGTGAAAGCTGATCATCAGCGACCTCCAGGATCCTTGCATCCATTGCACACTCCGCAGTGGAAGTGGGAGCATATTACGATGGATTTCGTCTCCGGTTTTCCGCCGACCAGTAGAAAGAACAATGCGATCTGGGTGATAGTGGACAGATTGACCAAGTCAGCGCATTTCCTTCCGTTCAAGAAAGGGATGACATTCACAGAGATGGCCAGGAAGTTTGTTGACGAGATAGTCAGATTGCATGGCACCCCAGTATCGATTGTGTCGGACCGCGATAGTTGTTTTGTGTCTTCATTCTGGAGAGCATTTCAGGAAGCTATGGGCACGAAGCTGAGTTTTAGTACGGCATACCACCCCCAGACCGACGGACAGTCGGAGCGTACCATTCAGACATTGGAGGATATGCTCAGAGCTAGTGTGCTGAACTTTGAGAAGGAATGGGATACGCATCTAGCATTGTGTGAGTTTGCCTACAACAACAGCTTCCATGAGAGCATTGGTATGGCACCCTATGAGGCTCTCTACGGACGTAAGTGCAGGACCCCAGTGTGCTGGGAAGAGGTAGGAACAAGGAGTTTTCATGGTCCGACGATCATAGCTGAGACGACAGAGAAAGTGCAGAAAGTGATAGAGAATCTGAAGATCGCTCGATCCAGACAGAAGAGCTATGTTGATACTCGGAGGAGACCTTTGGCATTCCAAGTCGGAGATTGGGTATTTCTTAAAGTTTCTCCGATGAAGGGTACGGTGAGGTTTGGTCAGAAGAGCAAGTTAGCTTCGAGATATGTAGGACCGTTCGAAGTCAAGAGCCGAGTTGGAGATTTAGCTTATCGGTTGGTACTTCCAGTTGAGTTCTCTGGTGTGCACGATGTCTTCCATGTGTCGATGCTCCGTAAGTATGTGCCAGATCCGAGCCATGTGATTCGCTACGATGACATCCAGATTCAACCTAATGCAACTTACGTTGAGCGTCCGCTTCGCATTGTTGGCACACGAGAGCAGATTCTCCGTACCAGGACTATCAGATGGGTTAAAGTGTTGTGGGAGCATTACGGTCCAGATGAGGCTACTGGGAGCTAGAGGAACAGCTAGCGCGCCAGTACCCCCAGCTCTTTGCGCAGGTAGGTAGTCATTCCGAGGACGGAATGATTCCTAGTAGGGGAGGATGTAACGCTCCGATCCCCTCTGAGCCGGATTAGTGGCTCATTAGTGTGTGTTTTGTTATTTTATTCTTTTGGACTTGGTTTTGGGTCTTGGATAGGTAGTTGAGTGACCTTTGACTTGAGATAGGTAGTTCTAAGCCCTTTTTCGTAATTTTGCTTTTGCTTTGCTTGCATCATCTTTGCATCATCTTGGTGTCAGCACGTGTATTTTATTGAGCTCGTCAATTGCTGTAACTGTCTCAGAGCCATTCGGAGTCAATTGGAGAAGTTGGACCTTCGTGTGACTTGAACTGTAATTAGTATAAACTCTTCGGACTTTGACTTAAACTCCAAACCTATATTATGAGTCATCCTCCAGGTGTCTCTCTCTCCTGCTCATTTCATTTTCCTCAACGTTGCATGCAAGGAGACTCCAGGAGAAGCTCCCTCCACGTCCATCTCTCTCTTCTTCTCACTTCTCTTTTCTTCCTCACTCTTAGTTGGTGTGAGTTCGATTGGGTTTTCTCTCTCTGTCTGTGTTTGTAGCTTTGGTAAGTGGGTTCTCCCCAAATCTCTTCCTTCTTCTTCTCCAATTGCACCTCTCATTCTCTGATTTCTGTGTTCTCATCTCATGCATGGTTTATTGCTTTGATTTGCTTTGATTTTAGTGGATTTGGAGCTTGCTTCAGTGGATTTTCAGAGTTTGAGGCAAGTATAAGTACAGACTTTTATAACACACATGGGTGCTCTGTTTGAATGCATTGATTTCCATCTTCTTTAGTGTATATGATGTTTACAGCCAATTCTAAGGTGTTAGGGACCTAAAGGGCTTGTTTTGATGATGTTTCTGTACGATTTCTCAACCTCTGCACTCAGCCCGATTTGGTTCTGTATCGTACGGCTAAGCCGTAAATTGCTACGGCTCACTTTCCAGAGACTTGAAATTTTGAGTTTGTTCTACGGCTAGGCTACGGCTAAGCCGTAATTTGTTCTACGGCTGAGCCGTAAGCTAGCCGTAACCCAACCGTAACCCAGCCGTGAATTAAATCTCTGATCAGTCGAAACTTTTCTGATATCAGTACTCTTACGGTGAAGCTACGGCTAAGCCGTGATGGTCTACGGCTAAGCCGTGGACTCCACCGTAGCTCAGCCGTGAGATGTATCAGATCAGAGGTAGGAGATGACCAGTTTAGCCGTGTTCTCAAGGGAACCACGGCTAAGCCGTAGTGCATATTACGGCTACGCCGTAGGATGCTACGGCTAAGCCGTAGGTCACCCATGGCTAAACCGTAGGACCTGTAAATTATTATTTAAACTTAGGATAATGGTGTGACCTTGTAGGGCTCAAATACAGGTTAACCATACCCGTAAAGCGGCCCAATGGATTCTTGGAGCGCATGAATAGTCTGTTAGGCTGTGACTTATTCATGTGAGTGTGGATTTACTGTTAAGCACCTCCCCATGGGTGTTGGTTTAAGGGACGTCGGTGCACGCAAAGATTACATTGCAACACTAGGATGGCAACGGTGCATTGACTAACTTAAAACTACATCAACATGCATGGTTAGTGACAGTGAACAACTAGCTTAGGACTGGCTTGTAATGAACCTTGACTCCGTATTAATCTGAGATGCATTGCATATTGTTTATGGTTTTGCCCTCTGCTCTGTTAATCTATGTTATGCATTCCGCAGTCATTTTGCTTTCGTCCTGTATATCTGTATTATTCTTCGCTCTGCACTACGCTTTGCTCTATGCTGTGTTTTGACTTAATCTATGTTCTGATCTGTTTTTTTTTTTTGCTATGCTTTGTATATTTCTGGCTTTGTATATTTTGGGTATTCCCGGGTGGCTCTGCCCAGAGATTAATACGTGAGGATAAGATCTAGTCCTTGTCATCGGTGAGTCCAAAGCGGATAATCTCCCTTCTTTTAACTTTGATTTGATTGGTATTAGTCTGGCTCTACTCAGCCTCAGCCCTAGGATGCCCGACGGGGTTACCTCTGGCTTAGATCTCTGTATCTCTGTATCACTGCAGTGTTGCTTTGTCTTGGGACCCCGGAACCCAGGAATCTGAGACCCACTTGTACCCTGGCCCGGTCAGTGGTGTTCTCCTCTGCTTTGCTTTGCTCTGCTCTCTATTAGAGAGAACATGGTTAACGTAGTAGCCACTTAGTCAGTATTTCTAAGTCTTGATTCAAATATCATGCTTTACTTCTATGCACGATCGGCTTAGCTTACTAAGATGAAACTCTGAAATTATTATTCTGTCCTTATTCACTTTGATACTATGAGTGTTTCATCCCTGCTACTTATATTTGCTGGATCGTTGTATTCATTTGTGTTGTCTGTGGTGTTGCAGGCGCAGATACCTTGCCCAGCTCCCCGGCGGTCGAGGAGGCTGCAGGGCCGAGTGTAGAGGCACCCTCAGGTTTGGCAGAGTGGACCTGATCATCTCTGCCGAGTGCGTTCATGCATGCTTCCAGTGGTTTTTTTTCGTTTTTGGGATTTTGAGAGATTGTATTTGGACTTTGGACTTTGGACTTGTACTCTGTGTATTTTGTATATATTGATTTTGGTGTGTATTCGGTCTTATATCAGTGTATTTGTCTTTGTCGTTTCCGTTCGTATTTGCTTTGGCTTCCGCTATTTTCTTTGTTGCTTGCTATGATATCTACAGCTTCCGCGTTCGTCTGTTTCGCACGTGTTAGATCCCTTGTGTGCGTGCATCGGGACTGGGTTTGGATGCACGTGCACGGGAGTACGTGTGTCACAGGTTTGGCTTTTCGCTAACTCCCGATTTCTGGGCTCGGGTCGTGACAAGAAGCCCTTCTCTTAACATTTCTGCGAGTGGGAGCTTGTGTTTACAATCCAGTATGTTCTCATGTGGAGCACATATGCTTACAGCCCTATTAGTTGCAATTTATTCAATGTGGAAATGCAGCTAGCTACTTGATTGCTTTATTTTTCATTTTTTATTTTTTGAAGTCATTGTTATTTTTCATAATGTCTTATTTTAATTACTTGCGATGATGTTGGATAACACTTTTTTCATTGTTGTTGATGATGATGATGATGTTGATGAGAAGTACTACCTTGTAATCTCTTTGCCTGATTAAACTTGCATTGATTTTAATTTTTTTTTCATTTGTAACTTTGAATTACAAAGCTGGCCTGTACAAATTTGATAAAGCGCTCACAGTAATAATTGCATTGGATCATCTCTTTGCACTAGTCCAACTCTACTCACAAAAAAAAAAAAAAAAAAAAAAAAAAAAAACAAAAGGCCTGCGAGCAACAAAGAAGTCAATGAATGCAAATAAACATGATTTTTCCAAGTTATTGTTATATCAAAACCATATCCATCATGGACATGGTTTCATCAGCTTAACCTCATTAGTTATTAAGAACTGATGGACCATTTAGATAAGCAGAGAGCTTTGAGAAGAAAACTTAAAATGAGATAAAGAAATTTGTCATTCTTTCTCTTGACTTGTTTTTTCCCTTTTTTCTCTATTTCATTTATATTGATTTCAGTGTGCAGAGTTCCTTACATTTTAGTACTTTTATTCATAAATAGAATCTTTAGAATCATATAAAAAACATCCAAGGCCAGCTCTTAGATAGGCTTCATAGATCTTGATGGTCTCCAATGCACACAACACACTCCAGGTCATAATATGTTATTTTGAAAATACTTGTTGGTTGTGTGTAGTGTGCTGATGTGTATTGTGTTGGCTAGTCAGTTGAATTTGATATGGTTTGGAACATAAATCAAACGACCTTTATCTACTTGTGAGACTTGTGGGCCATCCTCGCAATGGGTAACTTATGATCCTGACATGCTTGATTCGTGATCTTGTAGAAAACTAGATTTAAAAAAATTTTCAAATTGGGTCTTGTTTCAAACAATTTTCATCTACAGTTTTATTTGGAAATTTTCAACACGGCTGCAGAGTGGTTTAGAAGGATCTGTAGATTAAAAAAAATTAGTTTTTTTTTTGTTTGAGTTGCAAAGATTTATAGAAAAGGGAGAGAGGAGATATAGGGCAGTCAAAAATAGCATCCAAAATAATAAAATTAAATGCCAAAAGCCAAACAAAAACTATTGGAGTTGGCTATCTGAATTTTATTCCTCCACTCCCCTCTAAGTTAAATCCCTTAGAACTGTTTTAAATGGTATGGGCGCTTTAGATATTGTTTAAAACTGTACAGAATAATAAATCCTCCAACACACATGAATGTCTAAATCAAATGTATCATGTAATATACTTTCCAAGTTATCCTAACACCTCTTTTATAGTTGAATAGATTATATTCTAAACCAATAGTTAATATAGCAAAGGCTTTTGAAGTATATCATTTGGAAACACCCCTTAAGATTTCTGAAATGTAAAATTGGAGCACATTCTGTAACGGTGAGTTCATACAGATTCCCCAAAAACAAAAATTCCTCACTGAGAATTTTACATCATTGTTGATGTGTTTGGATGTGTTAGTTAAAAAAATCACAAACCTATGGATTTCCAAATGTTATAGGGGAGGTTGGACTTGAAAACCTTCACAAATAAGGATACTCAACTGTACAAATCCTCAACATGGGTTTTCCTAGACTACAGAAAGCATAAATCATTTTTCCAAAGATTTGGTTGCCAAGCATTGCCTTAGTAGTAAATGTCAACAGATCAAGCATGATCTGTGTTCATATCTACGCCCCCAAATTCACCAAGACCAACATGCCCATCATTTTCAGGGGCTAAATCTTTCTATAAAGTGGGCCATCCATCTGGGCTCCAGAAAGAAACTTCTTTAGAAGAAAATGCATGCCATGCATTTTTTTTTTGTAAAATTTGAACATCAGTAAACTAGAAACAATGACAGGATAAACAAAATAGAAATTAGGAGGGGACCATCAACCCCCACATCCATTCTAGGAAAGTATCATTCCTACAAAAACTCTCGCCAAGAAAAAGGTAATATTTGGCTAACTCATGAGCAATCTCAACCATAGACCTAGGAGCATAAAAAAAGCCATCAAACACACAAGAATCACAAAGAGATGTTTTGTCCATATGAATAGTCCTAATAGCACAATCTTGTTTCATGTTAATGTCATTTACGACTTCCTTAGCATTTGACAAAAGAATGATCTCAGAGAATCCTCTGCAACAAGCCGCTTTTAATGCAAAGAGGATAGCTTGTACTTCCGTTTTTTTTAAGAAAAAGACTCTTAGCCCGTAATGAGCTCCTACAACAAGAGGAGAATTATTCTTCATAATGTAAAAGCCAAAGGCAGACTTCCCATCCTTAACTCTGAGCACTGCATCTGCAAAGATCACAATCTTATTGTTAGGAATATAAGAAATTATTCTTGAGATGTGGTCAGTGGGGGGAAAAAAGTGTTTTTCCCTTCATCTAAAAAGTTGGAGTTCCATATATTGTTAATCAAAGAATTAGTTTTTTTGGGACAAATGGATTGCCCTCTAAATATGAAAATATTCTTAGCTTTCCACACCGCCCACCATATCACAAGAATAATATTCATAAAATAGGAATCCATGGAGGCCCTCATCATTAATCAATTCCATAAACTTACTCCACCAATTCAAGATGCTAATACTCCTATCTCTATGAGAAAGGTATCCAAGATAAGAGCCAAACCAAATAGCTCTAGCATGCTCACAGAAAGAGAGAGAGAGAGAGAGAGAGAGAGAGAGAGAGAGAGAGAGAGAGCATGTTCTACAGTTACTTTTTCAATACATAAGAGCTTGTTACCAATCCATTTCCTAACAAGAATAACTTTTTAAAGGCATTTCTACCCAAATCGAATGATCCTTTGAGGCTTTTGTCAATCGAAGCAGGCCATTTAGGCCCAGTCCAGGCCTGATCTTGGCAAGCAGGCCATTTAGGCTCAGTCCAATTTTCAGTCCACTGTTGTACTGTAGAATACGCTATAATTTAGGATCTGTGCTATAATATAGGATCTAGAATAAGTCAAAGGATTGAGCTATAATTTAGGATCTGTGCTATAATATAGGATCTATGGATTGTAATGAGGGAAATCAACTCCTATATATGTAAAACTACAGTCGTCTCTGAGGGGCACTGCATTCTCACCATTTTAATGGAATTCTAAACTCTCTTGCAAATGTTATGGTATCAGAGCAAGGTCAATCAATCATCTTGGTTGTCTCAGTCATCTTCCAACCCTTGGAAGCCAATCTGTGATCATCTGCTTCAATCGGATCTTCTCTGATCATCCCTGATCATCTCAGATCAGGCGTGGCCCAAAGCTAGGTTTCATGTCCATCGTGTGAAAGTGACAATTCTTTGTTCATTTGTAGCTGCTCTGTTAGAAGTTTTTTTTTATATATAGAAGTTCCATCTTCTGTCTGTTACTCTTGAGAGCTGGATGTACAGAAGTCTTATACTATGTTGGAGACTTATGTTTCTTCTCTGATTTTCTGTTCTGGAGTTCTGGACATTCATTAAGGACTTTTATTGTGTTGCTGAGAAGCAGTGAACCTAATCAGGCTGAATCATTGACAGACTGGGATACATGGAGACAATAATCGCCTGGTTTTTCTGATACTTGTGAAGGTTTTTTGCTGATTTTGGCTAATCTGAGGTAGGCCGTTTGATTAAATCTTTGATTATTCCAATCATCCCATTAGTTTTATCTGGGCCATATAGATTAGTGGATCTGAGATTGTTGATTGTACAACTTGAATTGGGGGTTCGGAAATTATGGAATAAGAACACCCATTTCTTCTAATCAGGGGATTGATCCATCTGTGGCACCCACCTGCTCATTTTCTTTGAAAAAAAAAAAAAAACAAGGTCACTGAAGCCCTGTTTTTCTGATTTAAGGTACAGAATTCAGATCTGGACCTAGAACTCTGATCTGAACCTGTTACACTGTTTTGCTGGTTGCTATCTGCTGTTTTCCATCACCATCTGATTGTGTCTCTAACCACTGATTGTGGACTGATTCTGCTATTACTGCTTCCTGGAGTGTTTGCTTGTTCTGGGTCATCATGGACAAATCTGACATCATCTCCCTGGTTAAGTTTGATGGCGCTAATTATACCTCATGGGCCTTCCAATTTCAAATTTACTTAGAAGGCAAGGAACTTTGGGCACACATTGACGGATCTGACCCTAAACCCGAGGCCGATGACAAGAAGATTTTAGCTTGGAAAACTAAGGATGCTAAAATAAAAACCTGGTTACTAGGTTCGGTTGACCCACAGTTTATCCTCAACCTCAGACCTTGCCAAACTGCCCGTGAAATGTGGGACTATCTTCAAAAGATCTATCAACAAGGCACTGCTGCTCGTCAATTTCAATTGGAACTTGATATTTCTCAATATACTCAAGGCACACAATCTGTTCAGGAGTATTACAATGGCTTTCGCAGACTGTGGTCCGAATACGATGAAATTAAGTATGCCTCGGTGTCTGAAGCTCTTCTACCTGAACTATCTCGCTTACAGCAAAGTAGCCATCGGGATCAGTTTCTTATGAAACTTCGTCTGGAGTTTGAGCCAGTTAGATCCAACTTGATGAGCAGGGCTTCACTTCCTAGCCTGGATGACTGTCTTCAGGAGCTTCTACGGGAGGAACAACGTCTCGTCACTAAATCTACTATGGAACAACAAAGGGCTGTTGAGGCTCCGCTTGCCTATATTGCTCACACCAGACGCTCTTCCCGGGATATCAGTAAAGTTCAGTGCCATAACTGCAAGAAATATGGTCACTATGCTAATCAATGCAAGGTCAAGATCTGCCGATATTGTAAGGCCACTGGTCATGTCATTGATGAATGCCGGAAGAAGGGTCGCAATTCTTCTTTCCGCAACTCTGTGCCCTCAGCCTCTAATCCTTACACAGTGTCATCCGCTCCTAGTGCTTACACAGTCACCACTCCACGATATGCCTCCTCTGAATTCAGTGCTCTGCCGTCTGATTCTTCCTCACAACCTGATTCCTCCACGCAATCTGCATCCCCAGCTCCTCTCACCCCTGAGATGGTCAATCAAATGATTATCAATGCCTTGGCATCCATGCACATCGCAGGTACTGGGTCATCTCTTTCTAATACATGGTACTTAGATTCTGGTGCCAGTAACCATATGTCCTCTTCACCTATACAATTGCAAAATGTAGTTCCTTATACTGGTCATCTTACGGTTCAAGCTGCCAACGGAGATCATCTTCCCATCACCTCTGTTGGTGATACCCCTGGCCCCTTACCCTTAACCAATGTTTTAGTTTCACCTCATCTTGCTACCAATTTGGTTTCTGTGGGTCAACTTGTTGAAAATAATTACAATGTCTCTTTTTCTTCTGCTGGTTGTGTTGTGCAGGACCAGGAGTCGGGGGAAGTGATCGCGAGGGGGCCTAAGCGTGGCAGACTTTTTCCTTTACCAGTGTCTTCATTTATTCATGACAAACCTTTACATCAGTTATTTTGTTTTTTCATTCAGAATAATTCTCGATTGTGGCATAATAGACTTGGTCATCCGAATGCTTCTACAATTTCTACTTTATTTCACTCTGGATTAATAAATAAACCTATTGATTCTGCTTCTTTTGACTGTGATGCTTGTAAATTAGGAAAGAGTAAAACTTTACCTTTTCCAATCTCTGACACACGGAGCACTTCATGTTTTGACTTAATTCACAGTGATGTTTGGGGCATTGCTCCGACCCTTTCACATAGTCATTTCAAGTACTTTGTAACATTCATTGATGACTACAGCAGATTTACTTGGATTTATTTATTACATTCGAAGTCTGATGTTCTTAATGCATTTAAATTTTTTGTTCAATATGTTGAAAACCAATTCTCTAAATGCATTAAAACTTTGCGCTCAGACTCAGGGGGGGAGTATGTTTCCAAGGATTTTCAATCCTTTTTAAACAATAAAGGAATCATTTCTCAATGTACCTGTCCGTATACTCCACAACAAAATGGCGTTGCGGAATGGAAAAACAGACATCTTCTTGATGTCACTAGAACTCTTCTGATTGAAGCATCCGTTCCCCCTCGTTTTTGGACTGAAGCTCTCACCACGGCTGTTTATCTCATAAACTGCATCCCATCCCCTACCATTGGCCATTTAACGCCTCATTTTAAATTGTTTGGTCATCATCCTGTGTTTGATCACTTACATACCTTTGGCTGTGTTTGCTTTGTTCATTTACCTCCCACGGAAAGAACGAAACTAACAGCACAATCTCGCAGGTGTGCTTTTTTGGGTTATGCCACTAATCAAAAAGGTTTTGTTTGTTATGATCTCATTGGTCGTCGTATCAGGGTTTTTCGGAATGTTATTTTCTTTGAAAATCAATATTTCTTCCCCACTCACATGGACAGTCCTCATCCCTCTTCCCCAGCTCTTTTACCAGGTTTTTCGGATCAAACCTCTGTTACTCGGTTTAATCCTGCTTTTGTATACCACCGTCGGGAGAAACCTCCCACTGCGGATGGTCCTCCCCCTGTTCCTCCACCGACACCTGGTTCCACAAATACTCCTCCCTTACGTCGCTCCTCCAGAACTTCTCGACCGCCTGATAGGTATGGATTTACCTATACTTCCTTGATGACCACTCTCTCTTCTATCTCTATCCCCAGTTCTTATTTGCAGGCTGTCCAACAAGATTGCTGGAACCAGGCTATGAAGGAGGAATTGGATGCATTGGATCAGAATCACACCTGGGATATTGTGGATTGTCCTTCCGGAGTTAAACCTATCGGTTGCAAATGGATCTACTCGATCAAGCTTAAATCTGATGGTTCATTGGATAGACACAAAGCTAGACTTGTAGCACTCGGAAACAGACAAGAGTATGGCATTGACTATGAGGAAACGTTTGCACCTGTGGCAAAAATGACTTCTGTTCGGTTACTTCTCGCCATTGCTGCCTCTAAATCCTGGCCTTTATACCAAATGGATGTCAAAAATGCCTTTCTCCATGGGGATCTGCAAGAAGAAGTCTATATGAGGATACCACAAGGTGTCCCCTCTCCCTCTAAGAGGAGTGTCTGTCGCCTGCGCAAATCGCTTTATGGTCTCAAGCAAGCTCCTCGGGCATGGTTCGAGACCTTCAAGGGTCGCTTATGCGAGAGTGGCTTTACCCCAAGTTCTTATGATCCATCTCTCTTTTTATGCCACTCCTTTACTGGTGTTACTGTGCTTCTCGTATATGTTGACGATATTATTATCACTGGCACAGATGATGGTATGATCAAATCCCTCCAGGCTTCTTTCAAAGATTCCTTCTGTATGAAGGATTTGGGCCCCTTGCATTATTTCTTGGGCTTAGAGGTGCATCAATCTCCCAAAGGTCTATTTGTTAATCAACACAAATACACATCAGATCTTATCGAGTTGGCTGACCTCCATGATTCTTCCCCTGTCGATACGCCTGTCGAGGTCAATCTCAAGTTGAGTAAGGATGATGGCGATCTTCTTCCTGATCCTCAAACCTACCGGCGTCTGGTGGGAAGTTTTATCTATCTCACCATCACTAGACCTGACATCTCCTATGCCGTTCATCTTGTGAGCCAGTTCATGACCGCTCCTAGACATCTTCATTTGACAGCTGTGAAGCGCATTCTTCGCTATCTGTTAAAAACTGTCCCTCGTGGTGTATATTATCCAAAGGATAATCCTCTTCATCTGACCGCTTATGCGGATGCTGACTGGGCAGGCTGTCCAGACACACGCCGTTCTACTACTGGTTGGTGCATGTACCTTGGAACTTCTCTCGTTTCTTGGAAATGCAAGAAACAAGAACGTGTGTCCCGATCTTCCACGGAAGCTGAATATAGGGCGATGTCTTCTGCTTGTTCTGAGATTTTATGGTTACGGGGACTTTTATCAGAACTCGGGTTCGCTCAAACATCTCCTACTCCTTTGCATGCTGATAATACTGGGGCCATCCGACTCACTAAAAATCCTGTATTTCATGAACGCACCAAACATATCGAAGTTGACTGCCACTTTATTCGAGATGAATATAAGCGTGATGTCATTCGTCTTCCTCATGTCTCTACAGAATTTCAGTTTGCCGATATCTTCACAAAGGGTCTTCCTCGGCCTCGGCATCAATTTCTTGTCTCCAAATTGCTGCTTTATGACTCCCCGGCATCAATTTGAGAGGGGGTGTCAATCGAAGCAGGCCATTTAGGCCCAGTCCAGGCTCGATCTTGGCAAGCAGGCCATTTAGGCTCAGTCCAGTTTTCAGTCCAGTTTTCAGTCCACTGTTGTACTGTAGAATACGCTATAATTTAGGATCTGTGCTATAATATAGGATCTAGAATAAGTCAAAGGATTGAGCTATAATTTAGGATCTGTGCTATAATATAAGATCTATGGATTATAATGAGGGAAATCAACCCCTATATTTGTAAAACTACAGTCGTCTCTGAGGGGCACTGCATTCTCACCATTTTAATGGAATTCTAAACTCTCTTGCAAATGTTAGCTTTGAGGGAAAGATTTATTCTAAAGTTGTTTTCAATTGATTTTTTTATGGTTACTTTTTGTCAAGATTTTGTAGGCAGGTTTAGTCAATAGATTCCCATCTTTGGAGAATGTTCATACTCTCCCTTATTTTGATTCTGACTTCGAAATATAAATTTTACAAATATCTTCAATATCCTTTGGATTATTTAAAATATTAGATATCTTAAAAATATCTCACTCTATATTATCATTCCAAAGGTCTATAACTTTAAAGTTTGAGATAGAAATCCAAGAAATTGGTTTTCTAAGGACTTGTATAGATGGAATCCAATTGCAATTCCAAACAGAAATATCATTATCATTCCTAACTATCTAATCCCAATTGCAATTCCAAACAAAAAAATCCTTGCCATTCCCAATTATCCATCCGAGGCATTGGTTTGTAGCCACCAGGCCTTTCCAAAACCAACAGCCCTACCCAAAATTGGCCTCCCACAAAGGTTTGTTAGGACAATACTTAGCTTTCAAGATTTTGAAGCTTAAAAGATTTTCATTTGATAAACTTCTCCAACAAGCTTCAGTGAGTAAAGCCATGTTGTTCTTTTGATTTTCTTATACCCAACCTACCCTCATCAATAGGTTTACATAATTCAGTCCATTTAATAGTATGGATCTTTTTTCTTCCCTTCCCCATCTCCCCACCAATAAGATCTCATCATTTTACCCAAAGTATATAGAACTTTATTAGGGATCACGATTCAAGAGGGCATACATATTGTAGACCGCCATTGATGTGGCCACTAATTTAAGTAAAGTATTCCTACTAGCCTAGGATAAAACATTAGCAACTGAATTATTTTCTTGCTGTTTGCAATTAGGGAATCAAAGCATAAGTTTTTATTTCTTTTAAAAATAATTGGCTTTCCAAGATACTTTTTGGTTTCGTTCATCATCCTTACCCCAAGTATAGAAGAGAGAGTTTTGCATATAAGATGAGAAGCTCTTTTATTGAAATAAGTAGCTGATTTATTGAAAATACCATTTGACTAGATATATCACAATAATAGTCAAGAATAGTTGACTTCCTTAATGTTCGAAAAGGAAGCATTGCAGACGATAAAATTATCATCAACAAAAAAAAAAAAGTGAAAAACGAGGGACTTTCCAAGAGACTTTAATACCATGGATCTTATCATTTTCCTCGGCTCTAATAAATAATCTAGACAGCACCTCAGCCTCGATAACAAAAAAACATGGAGATAACGGGGCCTCCTTGTTTTAAACCTCTCATGGGAATAATATTCCCAAACGGAGATCCATTTAAAAGAAATAAGAAACAAAATAAACACATTATAGAACTAACTTAATAAATTTATTATGAAATCCCATAGATCTCATAACCTCTTCCAAGAAGTCCCAACCCATTATATCCTAAGCCTCAGCTATATGAATATCCAACTTTATTAGCCCTAAAACTTTATTTTCCCTTATCTTTTTAAAAGAATGAAGCACCTCATGAGCACCAATATAACTATGTATAATCATTCTTCCTTTAACAAAAGCACTTTGGAAGGGATGTATAATATTTTCAAGAGTTCCTCTAATCCAATAAGCTAAGACTTCGGAGATAAATCACTTTACATAAGCCTTTAGGTCTAAAGTTATTATCATTTTGAGGGTTGTTCTTCTTAGGAATAAAGACAATGAGAGTTTTATTAATTTTATGTAGAAAGAAGCCATTGCAAAAGAAATCCTTGACAAATGAAGATATATCTTGACCAATGGATTCCCACATATGCTTGCAAAACTCAGTTGGGTATCCATTAGGTCCAGGCATGTTTGGTACTTTAATAGAGTAGAATAGAGTAAAGTGGAGCCTCAATTTAAGAGATATAAAAAGATGTGTAGGTCACATCAAAAGTACCAAAACTTAAAATTCTCTCTTCAATTTTTTTTAAAGTAAAAAAAACAACATTCTCTCTTGATTTGAGATTTTCCCTCACTTCAATTTACTACTAAAGTACCAAGCCGAGCAATCCAATTTGAAAAGTGGCTTCCTTAATTTCATCACAAGAGGGAATAAAACCTAACTTTTCATTATCAAAATCATTTAACACTAGAAAAAATGCCCGCACTTAGCATGAGCAAAATAACTCATAAAAAATATCATTATTAATTTTTGTATAAAAATTTAATATTTTTAAAATTAAATTTGATTCATTTAGATTTTGTATATTTAGATTATAAAAAAATTCAGAATGGAAAAAAAACTATATTAAAAAATTATAAGCACCAAAGAGGAAAGATATTATTCATGTAGAATCAGATGTGGAGAGTTATTGGATATCGATTTTGCTTTGTAGGTTTGTAGCTCACTAGTGAATCCAAAATCCAAATAGACACATGAGAAGCTAACCTCTGAAAATAAAATTTAGGAAGGCCCATCACCAAGATAAATAATAAAACCTTTAAAAAAAATTGCCTTTCAAAAAACAAAAAGTAATAAAACACTTCGTAAGGGGAAACAGATAATAAAGTAAGCACATAGTAAAAAAATAAAATTGATAAAAAACACTAAAAATATAAAATAGAAATGAAAATCCATAGAAACCTGGAAAACTAAAAGAACTCATCAAAACTGAAAAATAAATGATAAAATCAAACCATGATGAAAAGAAACAATAAAAATCATTTCGTCTCTAATTTTACGCATTTGTGAATAGAAAATTTATCCATTTTCCCTCATTAACTACGGAGCACATAGTTTCATAAAACTGTTAAATCTACCTAACCATCTCTTATGTCACTAGGTAGAAGAGAATATGAGGATGACTTGGATGACCCCCTAAGTTATAAGAAGCCTATATGAGATGAATAAGAGGGTTTCTTAGAAAATGTCTCGTGGGAAGGCCTGCTAGCGAAAAAAAAAAACCATTGATTGACACATGAGAACCAAAACTATTAAGAATCGTGCCTTAGATTTAATAGCTGCATATTTAATAAGGATTTAAATCAAATTATGCATAAAGACATAATATTTCTGTATTCTCAGTTCTGCAAATATTTGAATTGCCTTGTCCCCAAATATTAATGGCACTCCATTTCCTAAAACATAATATGCCCATTTTCTTTTTCTCAAAAGTGTAAAATTAGTCTTCTCTACCAAGGACACATATAGATATATAAGCTACAATAGTGGCAAACTAATTTGATGGGATACTACAATGATTAACAATGGCACGTTAACAAGCGAAGAATATTATCCAATTACCAATTTCCTTGCTCTCAAGCAGAAAGGATAACTCATCAATCTCCTCATCTGATTCAATAATTGCTCGACAATCCTATTCTTGCATCACCAGTGTTAATGTCAATATCAAAGTGTTCTTGCCTACAGTTTCTTTGGTGGTTTTAGTATTAAAGATGCAGCAACAGAAAAGAAATCTAAAATCTGAAATATTTGTGTTTCAGTTAACAAGCTCATCTAGGTTAGAATTTCTCTGGGTGTATATATGGTCCTAGCTAGCCTACATAATGAAAGGAATATTTGGCCGACATAATGAAAGGAATATTTGCTTGCACAAATATATTCAGTATAGATATAAATTTGGATTTTGACTTTCGTTTTGAAAAACAGGTAATCCCAATAGTAAAATGGCATAAATGAAAATTTAGAAATTTGTAGGCTATCCAATTATATTTAAGAGATGGTCAAGTCATTGTAATTTGTCAGTAAGAAAAAGTAATGTGGAAATTTGCAGAGTATTTCTAGAAAACTGACAGAAAACTTACTCCATTACAAGTCCACACACCCATGTGTGCATCCATTTTAATATGATAGATGTTTCAAGCTTGACTTATTTAATCTATATAATGACAGTGTCTTAGTGTTGCTGCTAGCACCCCTCTATAAAGAGTCACATATAATAAGGCAAAGACGTGTAGTGCAGTGTTTCCAGAAAAATGAGATCACTTACATACCTGTTCAATCAGACGAATTTCTTCTATTTTGGGCTTCAGAATAGCTTTAGCATTGATTAAAGCACACAGCTTTAGCTTTTGAAACTTCAAGTTTTCTGCCTTTGTCTCCAAAATCTGAGTGCTTGTTTGAACTTTTCGATGCATGAATGAACTGAATCAAAAAAATCCAAGATCTAGATAAGAAATGAGAATCCTTTAGAAAAGTGAAGTACCAATGTATGACAATGAAGATAATTGGATAAGGGACCCTCCTTCCTAAAGGATTCAGATACTCAGATAAGGGAGCCTTGGGTTCTGAATTCTACAACCATTATTTGTTAAGATTATATGGGTGAGTCCATTAGTCAGACCACAACTTGCAATTATGTTATGATAAAAGACAGACAGTTAAAAATTTGATACTTGTCAAATGTAACTTCAAATCTTGCAATACCTAAGTCAAAGGAGTTATTGACAAGAATATGAAACAAAGATGAGCAAGCTAAGTGGACAAGACATTGAATAGACCTAGCTGATTAAACTGATATGATTATTCCTGGAGCTTTCTTTCGATTGCAAGGAGTAAAATACATAGAATTCTAAGACTATGCTATCTACTGACATGAATTGAAAGCTTTAAGATTCAGGAAGATCACTTTTGGAAAGAGTTCATAAGCGCACTTGAAGCCTACCATTGGGTTGTGTCATCTATGGTGGCCTACCATTGGGTTGTGTCATCTATGGTGGATTAGGTCCAGACTTACACCTTTCATTGTGACTCCCCAGCTTTTCCATTGGTACAAGGTTTTAACCGTTCATTTACTTTCCTTGTAGAATAAGAAGATTTAAGAGGTTTTGAGGAATCAAAAGATATCAAAATCTCAAACTTGTAACCTACAGTGTCTGGGAACTGATTTACATGTGCTCAAGGGGATCATTTTATATGCAAGTTTTAGGTTTCCTTACACATTTCTTGTCCAGTTTTCTATATTAATTGCTAAATTTTCTGCCTGTTCAGTTGGCTGCAAGATTTTACCAATGTTGGGATTCTTTGACTTCATTTTTTGATGTAAATAATTAAGAAGTAATTGATAGTTCACTCATTTTTCAAGGACACTCTAATTCATTGCTCATTAACTTTAACACAGTTGTTTGGTCAAGTGATGAAGTGTTGGATAGGGTGTCCAGAAAGTACATGCATGCTCCTAGAACTTCTCATTTGGACGTAGTCAAGCAAATTCTACATTGTACCAAGAGATCTCTACGAGATTTAATCCTACAAAGGAATGTGACAACACAATGGTACAGGGTATTCAGATACTCTTCGAGTTGGATCTTCAAATGATCATTGATCAATCAACATCAGTTGTTGCCCACTAAAGAGCCAATTGAAGGGGGAATAAGTATTCATAGGAATTATCGTACTTTCCAATTTTCAATTACCACAATCACTGTTCATCATTTGAGTTCTGAGGAATAAGCATTTAGTTACCACAATTCTTGCATAATAATTAACAGTTAAATAAGAATATCAGTTCCTTCTAGTTAAAAAAAAACAGTTTTAAATATAAAAAAATCTTCTAGTATTTATTGAACTGTAGCAAGGCATGATCACATCTACGAAACAAAAAGCTCAAGAAAAATTATTCAAGACTTCCATAGTATGTTATAAAACCAATCAACAAATTCAGGGATTGTGACACCATCAACCCCGCAACCCTCAACTTACATTCTCAACTACAGTGACCTCATGTAGTCAAGCTAATTAAGTTACCATTACGTAAAATTTGAAAGATTGGTGACGCACATAAACAAACTTCTCAATGAGCAGCTGCATGCTTGAGGATGGGTTGGCAATGGCAGAATAGCTTTTCCTCTAAGATTTGCAAAATACAGGTAAGAGGTTACAGAGAGAACAAGTGCGAAATATAAATGGAAATATAACAAAAGAAATATTAGGTTAAAGTAGTACATTTCAGGAAGATAGATACCTTTGGCGGTTGGACAACTGATAGCTGATGGTTGTCATTAGGAGGATTCATACTACTCACTTTCACCAGTAAAGAATTTAATTGTATAATAAGAAGCACTATTTATGAGAATAGCATTTACCTACTTTTAAATTAAATTTCATTAACTATTGACCTGTAATAGGAATTAAAATATCCCTCTCCTAATCTGCAGGTAATCTTGATATCCATTTCTCTTCTAACCATAAACAGCACTGTCCTCTCTCTTTTTAGTTATTCATTTTCTTACCAGTAGCATCCTGGAGGATGTGGGTTCAAGTCACGGAAACAACCTCTTCAAAATGAAAGTAAGGTTGTGTACATTTTGCCCTCCCCAAACCCCGCTATGCAGGAGCCTCGTGCACTGGGGCGCCCTTTTTTTAATTTTCTTATCAGGACAAGCTATCCTATTTAGCATTTTCCACAATTTAAAGCTATTCCCCTCCACATTTTTCTTTTTTATTTAAAAAAAAGAGACAAGATCATACCACTTCATTAGAGACAAATTGACAAAGTTCACTCTGGAGCTTCAACAAATGAGAATCAATATGGTTAGGTAAAGCTGAAAAACAAGAGAGCGTCTCCTTTAATTTGTATTTCTCCAGTTCCTTCCTCAATCTATCAGATATAGAATTCAGACTTCTATCAAGTCTGGTTTTCACATCTTCCTCTCCCTTGAGATGATTAAAACATGGAGTGCCAACATAGATCATACCACTATTTGAAATGCATAAACTAGAACAAAATTAGAGAAAATAAAGATGGAGTTCCCTATTCTTATCATAAACTGCAATGAGCTATCCTGAATAATCTTCTGCTGTATGCCTTCCACTGAACACAATGCCAAAAATTGCTCAAATTAATACTGCTGTCAGAGATTATTAAACAACCTCTTTTATATACAATTAAAGAATCAAAATAGTAATGGCTCCATGTACATAATTTGGACAATATAGTGACCATTTTATAGACCATAGAATCCAAAGAAAAAATTTGCATCATCTGGTATAATTGAAGCCCTAATACAGGATTTTGAGGAAAACACTCATATTTTTTTTGTACACATTGTTTTAAGTATATTGCTGGTGCTTATATCTATAACATTAAAAACCTACCCTTTGGTTGCACTTATTTAATAAATAAATGGAAATACTAGAGGTGAACATGCATCCGACTTTGTTGTTTACTTCAAAACCATTAAGGTTGTTTGTTAGATCATATGCAAATCATCTTATTGGGTGGTGACAAGAGAAGGGGGAAATGGAAAGCTGCCACAAGTAATACGAATGAGTAGCCATCATTTAAAAAATGATGGTGAACAGTGAGCTTTGAAAATCACATTAGAAATCCAAGTAATGGACAGTCGTTTTATTGGCATAAACAAAAAAGGTGAGTAGTATGTGGACTTCCATCTATGGAAACTAATGAAAACCAAGCCTAGAGCATCAGGGACTCCCCAAGTGTGGGATTCCTAAATCCTAACTCCTCTAGTCAAAGGAGGTTTGACAATTCCTAAGTTGGTCCCTCTACAGAAACAATAGCAATAAACAACTTCATTTTCCTACAGGGGAGCAAAATGATAATGCTTTTCGTGATTTAGCACTAAATAAATTATGAGTGCATTGTGAGCCAATGAGTGCTTGGTGTACACTGACATAATAGAATAAATTAGCTATTGCAAAATTGGGGGTGTGGATTGACAAATGAAGTTGATATTTTGAGAATAACATTTTCTCATAACTACACAATGTAATAAGGAAACTTAACTTTCCAGTGAAACTTCCTTTACTGATTTGTTTACTTGCATGACATCACTCTGAACAGAATCTAGGACCATTCCCAACCGGTTTAATGAGGTTTCCATCAGTCCAATGCTGTGTTCAAGTTCTTCAGTAACCTGACCTGTTCAAACAAATCAAAACTTAAGTAATCTGCACAGGCAATCACCTTTCTATCATGGAAAGACAGAAAGTATTCACTTAATGGCATGGAGGCCTTTGGTGAGATTACATTTATGATATGGTCCAGAAGTTGAATTCCATCTGCGAGTAACATTGTTGGATGATCTTGACATTGCCATTTGAGACTCTTCTCATGGGTAACTTATGGGTGGTAAGCTAGAGATCCTCTTTAATGAATTCTCTCTTTCTTGGGAATTAAATCTTTGTTCTACCAATATGCACAAAATTATTGGAGAATAAATGGAATAAAATGCCATACATGTCAAAATTTGGTGAGTGAAATGGAATCCAAGAATTTCCTTAAAGCCAAAGAGATAATGCCAATGATGATGATATCTATGGAACTAAAGAAATACAACATAACATAAATTTCATTCGAGCTTTAAATTCACTGTTGCTTGGAGCCTTGGACATTAAGAAATTATTCACCAGTTGAAAGTCCCATACCACGAAGCTCATAAGAAACGAGAACTAAGTTGGATCATGCCAATGTGTTGATTTTATTTTCATGTAACTATCAAGGAGCAATCTCATCTTTCTTGATTGACAAAAGGAGAAACTTACTAGAAACTAGGAGGCGTTAAAAAAGAAAAACGGGTGCAATATTCTAGATCACATTTATCATTAAAGAAATGTCAAAAATCAAGGTTTTGCACTAGTTTGTCAAGTTTCTGAGATGAAGATTAATTTCAAGCTAATCTCAACAATCCCAAAATAGGGAAATAAGAAAAGAAAAACAAGATAGGGACAAGTTGTCGTGCGAGGAGCAGCTATTGTGCCTCACCCCATGTGAGGCGAGGTGACTTCACGAAGACAAGGCTTAAGCACGAGGAGCGCTCCTGTGGACCAGGCAAGGGGCGCTTCAAGCATGGGCTTCTATCATTTTTTTTATGTTTCTGTTTTTTTTTTCTACTGCTGCATTTTTGTAAGGACCCGAACCCCCACTAATCTTAGTTACGTTAATTAACCTTGTTTTATATTGATTAAGACTTGTTGAGGATTAATTTAGTGTGAAACTATTGGGTTTGGGCCTTGGATAGGTAGTTGGGCAGAGTTTTGGACCCCACTGTAGTAGTTAAGGGCTTTTTCGTAATTGTCCTTGCACCTCTTGGACACCTCGTCCATTTCCTTATGTGTAATTTATCGCGTAGATCGTCTTTTGTGTTGGGCCCGAGTTAATCCGGACTCATCCTGGGCCAATTGAGGTCCTCCGGACTAAACTGAAATTTTTGGAAACAAGCGGGCTTGTATGTAACTCCAGGAAAAGTTAAGTTAAAAGGGGAGTCCCACGTACTCTCTCTTTCTTCTCTTGTTCAACTGGTTGGATGAAGCAGCGCAGGGGAAGAAGATTAGCCAACGGGCTAATCTCCAAGCCAAAAGGCTTAGGGATAAATTGTCTAGGTGCCTCACCAAAGACAAATAAACTCTCTCAACTGAGAACCAACTCAAAATCTTTATTCAATATGAAAGTCTATCTCTCTTGAAGAGATTACAACCTTATTTATAACTAAAACATTATCTAAGAAAGGAAATAACTAATTCTAAACAAATAAGAAGTCCTAAATCAAATACAACTATACTTGCCAAATATTAATAAAACAACTAAAGCCACTACTAATAATATAATATATTCTAATCTATTAGGCTGTATTGGTCTTGGATTCAATAATTGGCCAATCATAGATCTGGCCTGCATCAGTTCTCCCCTGCTTGGAGGAGAACTCGTCCTCGAGTTCTGCAAATATCCACCTGGGTCGAAAATCATTCGAACAAACTTCTGTGTCGCTGATTGAGCGTCAGGTTGATAATATGCCTTGAAAGCAGAATTGAATCTTCTATTCCACTCAGAAGGAGGTTGGAGGCGATGTGTCTGTTGATGGTTGCATTGACAGTGTGATCTGACCATTATATGCTTTAATAGTAGACTCTGTAATAAGATAGCATAATTATTGATTGACATTAGTTGATCTCTGAAGATGAAATCAATATGGTGCACGTCAATTAATGTGGACATATCTTCTTGCGAAACCATTGGGGCAATTGATTTGTCACCCGATGTGGCAATCAAATCCATTGGATGATTATTTTCTGCTTGTACATTATCTTGCTTTATCTCTTGCTTCTCATTTGAAGTTACAATAAGATCTTCCTTTCCATGAATGGGCTTTTCAACATCGTCGGTGGAATTTGTTTCTTCCCTGTATTCATCTTGTGACTCTTCAATTGATGGTGATGAGGTAGATGAAAATGTTGTTGATTGTAATGGAACAAGGTCAACATATTGTCCTTTCCAATAGAAAGAATAAATATTCTTCTCTTTGTCATATTGCACTTTCCGATTAAGAAGCCATGGTTGTCCCAAAAGAATATGAGTAATATTCATGGGAATTACATCACACCAAATTTTATCTTCATATACACCAATCTTGAAAGATACTAAACATCTGTGAGTTACAGTAATGACAGAAGCATTAGACCATGTAACTTCGTAAGGTATTGGAAGAGTCTCTGTAGGCCAATTGAGTTTGTCAATAACATATTGTGCCACAAAATTGATAGTACTGTCATGATCAATAACTAGATTAGTTAATCGATCTTCACACCTTACTCGCGTTCAGAATACTATAGTCTGTTTCCACTCTTTGTCTTCCTTTTCATTGGTGGCGAGAAGGCCGCGAATGACAAGGGTGTGAGTATCTTTACATTCAAATTTTGTTCCCATCAGATGATCTTTCGTTCGTTGTGGAGAATGTTCTTGCTTAGACTTGACTTGTTGCAGGTGGGACCATTGAAGCATGTGCTCAATAAGAATTGCTTCTTTGTATGCTTCATGAACACTGTGACATGGTTTCATCTTCTCAAGAATGTCTGGCTTCAAACCTCTAATAAAGCGAGTTATATCATGCAGCTCATTCTATTCCAAGCCACAAACTTGGTGCAGTCTCGAAAATTGATTTAAATATTCATAAACTGTCGAATTTGCCTGTCTGAGATTGAGGAACTGTTCAAAGTAGACCTTATTTGCAAAATACCAATCTCCATATTTATACTCAGATAACATGCTTTGAACTTCATCAGATGGTCCAAAGATTTGCATATTGACTTTACTGTAAGAAATTCAAAATCTTCTGAATGCTCAAAATTAACTAACCTGATGGCTTGATCTTGTTGACAAAAGATGCAAGTGAAGATGGGTCGTGAATCAGACTAAAATATCATCATTTTGAGAAGCAACTGGATTATTTTTGCTGGGCCCACTTATATATATATTTTGTATTGCTGTGGATCTGAACTTGAGTCAGGTTAGACCCGGACTGGACCCAATAATGATTAGGTCACCGATGAGACTCGGGTCAACAGTGTTGGCCCCAGCGACCCAACTGCTCAACTTGTTTTTCTGTCCTCTTGTTACAGTAACGAGAAGATAGATGAAAAAGGCAAGTTTTGCTCTCTGTTTCAGAAACGAAAGGAAAGAGAGGAAGGGTTGGATGTGGCTTATCTACTCGACGACGAGAGGCTGGCTGCGATCAACGAGGGGAAAGAGATCGTGCTGTGGGGGACTCTGTGGCTGCGGATGGCAAGGCAACGCTGTTAATGACGACGACAGTGGTCGACAACAAAGCAACTGACGACGGCGAACGGCACAGGTATGTCGTTGATCTCTCTCCTCCCTTCTATTTCTTCTCTCTCTTCTTCTGTTGCTTCTTACTTCTATTTTTTTCTGGGTTTGGGGATGGTGGACAGCAACCAAGGGGGTCGATGGTTTTGAAGTTTAGAGTTTTGGAACTGGGTTCTGGAAGAGGGTCGGTGGATGGTAATGGTGTTCGGTGGAGATGGAGGAGAGGGCTATGGTGTTCGGTATTGCTGTGGTGGGTGGAAAGAGTTGGGGATTTCTGGATTATGGGATCTGGGTGACTAGTTTAGGGAGTTGGCTTGAGATTTGGGGATCTGGGTTTGGAGAGGTTGTCGTGGGATAGGGAAGATGAGGATGAGGGAGAGAATGGAAGGGGGTGGGGGGTGGTTTCGGATGTTGGAGAAAAGGTGTCAACAGAAGTCGGAATGGTTTTCTGTGATGGGATTCGATAAGGAGATGGGTTGGGTCTCGTTGGGACAGAGGTTATGTCGAAAGGGTGTGGTTTCTGCGACAGAGGACGGTTTGGGTTTCTGGTGAAAAGATGGGTTGGTTTGGTGCAGGTGTTGGCCGTTTTGCAATAACGATGAAGACTGATGATGGTGGATGATGACGAACGATGACTGGTGGATACCAAACGAACGGAAAAAGGGGGACGGTTACCTCGAATCGGGGATAGACGTACGGTGATCCACGAGTAGATCTTCGTCTCTGATATCAATTGAAACAGCGCAGGGGAAGAAGATTAGCCAACGGGCTAATCTCCAAGCCAAAAGGCTTAGGGATAAATTGTCTAGGTGCCTCACCAAAGACAAATAAACTCTCTCAACTGAGAACCAACTCAAAATCTTTATTCAATATAAAAGTCTATCTCTCTTGAAGAGATTACAACCTTATTTATAACTAAAACATTATCTAAGAAAGGAAATAACTAATTCTAAACAAATAAGAAGTCCTAAATCAAATACAACTATACTTGCCAAATATTAATAAAACAACTAAAGCCACTACTAATAATATAATATATTCTAATCTATTAGGCTGTATTGGTCTTGGATTCAATAGCTGGCCAATCATAGATCTGGCCTGCATCATTGGAGCTCTCTTTCTTCTGAGTTTTTTTCCTTCTTCTCCTTGCAATCAGAGTGCTCGGGGATTTTGGGAGTGTGCATGCACAGAGAGTGGTTTCCTCTCAACCTCTTCTTCCTCCTTTGGGCATTTCCTCTTTCTCTAAGCTACAGAACTAAGAGAACCCATCTCAGATTAGAAGTTTTCCTCTAACCTCATAGCAAGAGACAGTGGGAGAGGGTTAGTACTGTTAGAAAAGGCAAGTACTTGAGCTTATATGCACTGCATGTGTGATTGGTCATTGCATGTTAAGTTAGATCTTCCAATGTTTCCCATTCCAGTTTCTTCTTAATGTGTGTGTGTATGAATCAAGTGGGAATGATGGAAATGGGAATAGAGGGGGTGGGAGTACAGGATACCTTAATTGGATACTACTAGTGAGTCCTAGAACCCCCTCCTAATATAGGTTCTGTACTGACTGAAATCGAGTTTGAGCTACAGAACTATGTTCAGGTTTCTGAAGCTTACGGTGAAACTACGGCTAAGCCGTGAGCATCTACGGCTCAAAGTCCAGAGAACAGTAGAATGGGATTTTGTACTACGGCTCACTTACGGCTACGCCGTGAATTTCACTACGACTAAGCCGTATCCAGCCCGTAACCTAGCCGTAGGTCTTTCTACGGCGAGCTTTCCAGAGAGCTCATGGAACCCAGTTTCTTCTACAGCTTGCAGACGGCTGCACCGTGGAATATACTACAGCTAAGCCGTGACCTCCTCGTACCCTAGCCGTAGGCTTAGCTCGGCTGAGCCGTAGGCCAACATACGGTTGGGCCGTAACTGCGCCGAAAATCCGGATGAATTTCTGACCCCTTCGGCTATGCCGTAGCCTTGTATACGGCTAAGCCGTAAGAACCCAATGAATGTAGGATGTTAGGAACCTCAATGACCTTGTAGGGCCTTAGTGTTGGTACCGTCTATACCTCCACATTGGCCACTGGTAATTACATATTGGAATGAATGAGTGATTTATGAATGATCTCCCAATGGCAAGTCATGGATGTTGGCATGAGAAAGGGTATCCCATATGCACACAAGGTAATACCAAGACACGGTAACACAACGACACCAAACGTCTCATGTGTACATCGTATTGAATGTCCTTGAGGACTATAGGTTACTTATTATAAGGGGGTGAAGGTAGTGATTTCTTGGGTATTCATTTAAGTGGAACGCATCCATATTGCTAGGATATATCACCTTCAGCATGATTGTTATCAAACTCATTTCCTCTAGCAAACCCGAGGCAATTCAGACCTGAGCTTCTAATGAGTGTGTGTCTGACAAGCCAGAGCTTCTACTGAGTGTGTGCTTGTTAACCAAGGGTATGGCTGAGGTTCGAGCTTTGCAGCTCATATGTATATGCTTCATTTCATTACTGTCATTGTCACAATTATGTTCTTAGACTGATGTTCTTCATATATGATATGACTAGTATGATTGATTCCGAGTCGGCACCACTTAGCTTTTGCCCTTTTGGGTATATGTATGTCACCACTGCAGTAGGTTTACGGAGGGGTTGTCGACGCTCCTCGGGAAGCTAGCCTAATCCCCTAGCGACCCATACGTTATGTATGCTCCCTCTTGGGAGAATAGAGCATCGTGGTTGCCAATCAGTATGTATGACTTTTAAGTTGTAATTCCTTACTCATGCATCATGTTTAGTGATTGTTCTTGTTAATATATGGTTATACTTGTTTTATATGCCTCAGTACTTGCTTAACCATCGTATTAACAGTGTTACCCTTGGTATTGCAGATCCAGCACCCGGTCCCACCGCGGACACTGACGCGGCCCCGGAGGGTAACCCAACGGTACCTCGGGGTGTAGGCGAATGGATGGATGGCGACGTCTATTACTAGCCATCCTACGGAGCGCGTCTATTGTTAAGATATTATGCTGGGAACTTTTGTATCACACTTCTAAGAACCATTTTTGGAATGTACTTAAAGACTCTAACACTACTGTATGTATATGTTTTAACAGACTATGAACTCATGTGTTCTTGATAATTACTGAGTATTTCACAGGATCTCGATTTTGATAAGTTATGTTTGTACGTGTGTCAGCATACCTTATACGTTCCTGTGGAATCTCCCTTGTAGGAATTCGTGCATAATTCTTCAGGGCACGGATTTCTACGGGGTTACGTATCCACGCCCTGGGGGCCCACTCAAATCCCCAAATTCCCGGGATCGGGGCGTGACAAATTTTTTTCTGTTGCAATTTTTTTTTCTATTCAATAGACCTAGCTGATTGAAGTGATAAGATTATTCCCGGAGCTTTCTTTCAATTGTAGGGAGTAAAATACATAGAATGCTAAGACTATGCTATCTACTGACATGAATTGAAAGCTTAAAGATTTAGGAAGATCTCTTTTAGAAAGAGTTCATAGGCGCCCTTAAAGTTTACCATTGGCTTATGTCATCTATGTTGGATTCAGTCCAAACCCACATCCCTTTTGTTTTACATGAGTTCAATGGTTATAACCTAGGGGATGCAGGCTATTTGCATTTTATATACTTCATAGCTTGTCTCTCTAGTCTCGGATATGATCAGAATTGGATAAAATAATTGAAAGTTACATAAAAATGTGAAAAATGCTGAAAGTGGGAAAGCACAAGTCCATGACTGAATCTGGCCAATCATGGATTCCTATGTTCCACCAGTCTTCTCCTTTGGCTTTGAGTTTTGAACTTGATTTTGAAGCACCAAAGCCTTTGATGATCACCATTTTTCTTTAAGGACTGCGTTTGTACAAGTCCAACAGGGTCACTGGTACATATCCTAGTAAAATAGTCAAAGTTGTGTTATTCTGATACTATGCATTTCAAAGATCAGAATAATGCCAGTGAATGGTCTATTAACAACTAAATGGTCTATTAACAACCCTTAAAATGGCCTACATACCCCTGAGTGGGAAAGTCAAAGGGAATCAATGGTATCTTCGCCATGTTTCCTTGATTTGCCGTGCTCAAGAGAGAAGTCTAGTTCAAAGTGTAATAACCGAACCGAACCTCTTGTAGGCCAACCCTTTTCCAGGTGGGCCATGATAGTCCAAACTAAATTTGGAGCCTGACTGGGAGTCTCCTAATTGATCGGAAGACTTTTGGCAAGTCCATTGTGGAGTCCCAATAGACTTCCTCTCTCAGAATAGCAGTTTCCAAACAGGACTCCCACCAAACACTATATATATACACAGATTAGAACCCATCGTAGGTACAGCAATAATAGAAACTACAAGAGAGAGAGAGAGAAAGAGAGAGAGAGAGAGGACTGATTTGGCTGTGGAATTGATTAGAAGGAGAAGAGGATCAATAGCGGGACGCGCAGCGGATGTCTGACGAGAGGCCAATCACTGGCCGATCAACACGCGTCTATACCAGGTGAGTAGAATCTGACTTGATTATTTGAATAGAGTAAGAGATTGAACCTATTTGATTCCCTGTTAAACCGTGGCCAATATATATTGTACTATTACAGTGATTATCGGCCAGATTTGATTATTGGCCAGATTTGATTTAGAACCCAACCCGATCATCAAAACAATGATCAGACCTGCAGTTGTGCTGCATGATGCCAAATTAAAACCCTTTAGCCTTGTCTGGGTTAGAAACCAACTCACCTGAAGCTCTGATTAAAGGATGAAGTCCTCTGCTACGATCGGCGACCCGGCACAGACATGGAACATCCTCAATAATCCCCCACAGTAGATGGAAACTCGTTGGGACAATATCTTCTGATTAGCACGCCTCGAGGACTTTGATTTAGGCTGAAAAAGGGATTGATTACACTGTAATCTCAGATCTGAACTGAGACTTGGAATTTCCAGACTACCGGAAAAGGGTTTTTGGTCGCCAAAGGTTGTGGGCTCACCTGGAATCCCTGATCGTAGATCACATGCACACATCTTATGGTAGACCCCTGGGCGACTACCGTGGTGAAGATTTCCGGCGCATCGGACCGTTGAACCCCCACCTTGCAATCTCCTCCAGATGAGCTTGGCGGTGCCACTCTCTGACGGACGAAACAAACAGAACACGAGAATGGGAGAGGAAAGAGAGGGGAATGCGTGGGTCGACTACGGGCGTACGTTATAACTTATTGGGAATTTTACAAATGGGCCCCTGATGTCATTGTTATATCCACAGAACCCCGCTAAAGTAGTGATTAACTTATAGCATGATATAATATGATCCAATATAGTTTAATTCCCTAAACTTGTAGGGGGATTAATTATTTACATGTATGTGGGCCTTTTATAACCACTAATTATTCCCTGTGACTTGATTTCTATAATGAGTTTTATAACTAGCCCTTTAATGTGATATTTTTACCTGGACTTATTAATTGTATCTTGATTGAAATAAGTGTGATATCAACTGTTGGCACTGAGTATAGAACCTCCCTCGTGGATGTTGGTCGAGGGGAAGAGGTTCAGCAAACATGGTGGCATAATAAGCCATGTTGTTGATGGAAATGTAGATACTCCAGTTGTGAGTATCGGAACAGGCTCAACATTCATGGTGGATGACAAACCATGTTGTTGACAGAAATGTAGATACGCCGTAAGGGGTATCGGAATTGTTTGATGCCACAGTGGGAAATCACTCAAGAAAGAGATTGATTAGAATGTGACTGAAATCATATCGTTGAATATATATGTTTTCCGAATAATTGAAATATGCTTTATCTTAATGATTTCCTATTCTACTCACCAGTTTTACTGATTAGTGGTTCGCCCCACTTCAGGTAATGCAGTTGTGGAGGTTACGGGAAGTGACGGGGATCAGCCGGTAGACTTTGGCATGCGTAGCTGACCCAGAACGCGGAGAAAACAAAAGAATAGATTTATAGTCAGGAGTAGCCCAAGATTTAGACATTATTATTATTATTTTCTTTTATCCAATAGAAGTTGTTTATTCAGAAGTGTTATCAAGACTTTTAATATTTACATAATAGTTGACATACAATGAAATTTGATTCTTTATGACCTTGATGCTCATGAGAATTTGATTTATGTGATATGGTTATAATAATCTGAGTACGGCTTAAGAATCTGAAGAGCTCCAGATTCCTGGGTCGTTACACAAAGGGATGAGGAATGCTTCTCCATGTCTAAAACCACATCTCACCTTGAGTTACCAATCGGGTGATCTAACTTGAGTTTAATGTATTTTTAAATAATATATTATTCTGCAGTCGACAAATGCAAGACTCATGATTGTAATTAATAATAGGATGATTTTTCTCCAATGCTCTTGCACACTGTGTAGTGCACATTTGTGTGTTTGTCACGTAGAATTCAATGAAATTCATGGGCATTCCGCCATCGGTGACTGTCTAAATGCGCTCTCCCCGTGGTTTTTTACAGCTATCCAAATGGAACTGCCAATTAGATTGAAACAATAAAAAATTTATGCCTCATAAAGATGTTCAACTTGAGCATAATGGATAATGGCTGTAAAATGATGAATCACCTCCAAATCTTTCAAGCTCATTCATAATTTGTTTGGTCCCATGTAGTCATCACAAGGCCCATCCACATGGTAGGTGCAAAAAAGCACAACTCTTTTAAAATACTAGTGAAGCCCTGCAAGTGCAATGTCCAAACAATTACATGTAGATTCTAGCCAAGTGAACATAGATATGCTATAATAAGTAAAATCTATTTGTCATTGACAGATTAAGATTAGCTAATCTTACCCATCACTGCTTTGTGCCCAAGTACAGGTAAACACAAATATACTATAAAAAGTAAAATCTTTATGCTAGTGACAGATTAAAAGTAACTAATCTTACCTTAAGAGAAATCCAAACAAAAATGATTGCTTCGCAACATATAGATCATACCCATTAACTAATCCTACCCTATTAGAAATCTAAATAAAAATAACTGCTTTTGTGACATATAGATCATACCAATTATACATGCATACTAATCAAGATGTGGTTGATATTGTAATCCCTGTATAGTAGTTTCTTCCAGGGTAGTAAGCACTTTAGAACCCACTTAATGTGTCTTGTATTGTTGAACATGTATTCATCTATTCGCAAAGAGAAAATAGATGGGAAAAAAGTTCTGAGAAATGTTTGTTATTTCATCAATGAAATAAGTGCCTCTAACAACATCCACATGCTTTGCTTCACATCATGATACAGTGAATAAAATGAGTTTGCAAAAAGTTCAGAGGGAGCAACCACATGGGTATATATCCATTGCTTGGAAGCAAAAACACATACACACACAAGTGGATATATAAATGTTGAGATATCCCAAGTTGAATGTTGTCTGGCATAACATCATGGGTTATGGATTGTTTAGATAGAAGGCATCGATCATGACCTTTCATTTAGCACTTTAGATGAGATCCATTCCACGGTAATGCTTATTTATCATAGGAAATTAATGAAAAGCATGGGGAAAATATTCAGGTGATATCAAAACAAGAGTGTAATTTGCTTTATCACTACCACCTTTGTTATGCCTTGAGAAGCAACCACTGGAGGTATTTCAATTGTTGATATATATATTGAGCACCATCTGATGCAGAGATCGAATATACCTTGTAGACAGAATGCAAGACACACCAATTAGTAATGGAATTATGAAACTATGAGAATCCATACTGTCTAACCCATTGTCCCCAGAGAGAATGTACTACAACAAAAAAGTTTTTCTGTTTAAAGGTCCCTAACAATCAGTTGGTGGCCTTCAAATCAATGGTCAAGAATAAAAATTAATTGTCTAAATTCAACAGGTGAAATTAGATGTTTAGTCTAGTTTGTGGGCTACACCAGAGAATGTTTAAATGATAAAGCATTGAAAAGAATAGTTCTTATAAGCAAACTTATGGCAGAGTGTTTCTATTTTCTATGTAAGCTCTTTTGCTATAACGCAAATGGAATTAAAAGATGGGAACATACATAAGGTAGTGAAGAAACATACTTCAACAAATAATATAAAAAAATATTCACATAGAAAAACACTGAAATGGAGAAAAAAAAAAAAAGAAGAAGAAGAAAGGAAGAGCTCAAAACCAAAACTATATAGCATTCCAAAAAATTCAAACCTGACTGCTATGGCTTCTGAATATTTAGGATGACAAAAAATGACATCTAAAGATGGCTGCTTACTAAGTAGAAAATTCTGCCAAACAAAGTAAGTCTATAGAGCATTACAGCCATAGGGAATTGATTGAATCAAACAAGATATCCAAAAAAAAGAAAAATGTCAGCTACATTTGGATGCATGTGCTTTTACTTCCAATCCTGCTACCATTCACTTGCACAATTGTAGGAGAGCTATATCACTCACACAGTCAGACCCATTATAGTGATAGGATCTACACTGTCAAAGATGATTATTATGTACAACCTTTCTTTCCCTTTTTGTATAATACGGTAGTTGTGTACCGATTGTAATTGATTAAATCAAGCCTTGATTAAAGGCAATAATGGATGATAAAAGGAAGAGTCCATCAACTCTCAGGGCAGAGTCTTGTTTGCACTCACAATATTTCTCTCTTTCCATTTGGTCTCTGCACCTTTGTATTATGAATGACATCTTCGTCAGCCGTATTCACCTTAATCTTGCTTTTTGCAACACTTGACTTCTCCACAACTTCAGCAGCTGTGGTGTCATGTTTACTTTCTTGTTTCTTTACTTGCAACTGAGTAGCTTCGATCATTTCCATAAGCTATTTACAATCTAAAAAAATAAGAGCTAGGTAACTCTTAAAACAATAAGACCCTGCAAATAAAAATAAAATCAACTGAAGCACCAAAACAAGAGACAGACAAAGTATTTCTTAGAAAGCATATGTTAAGTAGGGTATCCTGAGTTTCTAGCTTAGAAAGCTGAGACAGTATTAACTAGAGATTTGCTTGGAAAAGCAGCACAGCTGCTTTATGAATTTACTGAGATCTTTTATGAGTACCAAAACTCAGACAAGAACAAACTATTATGTACACCACATTCAGCTGATTCAGAAATAGGATGTAAAGGATGGGCATTGCAATTCATTAGATGATTCCTTTAAAATTCAGAAACAAATGAAAACTTGTTGGACACTGCAATTCTGGAGATTCTATTATTCAGTCCCATTTCACATTTCTTTTATAAATTTTTGTAAGTTCTTTGTTATAGAACTCTACCTCTGTTTTGTTTTTGGGGACTGTTTTCATTCATTTTAGATGCAAAATGCCAGAACAACTTCTATACAACTATTTATGTGGATTTGATTTTCATAAAAAAGAATACATTAGTTTTTGGAGCATTATAAAACAAAGCAGTTCGATTAATGCTCTAATATCCCTTTACTGGTTTTTTTTTTTTCTTTTGCTTGACAATCAGGGAAAGAATGATGACTTAGGTTTTAGCTGAGATTTTTCTACTCAAGGATTCCTATTCTCGGGTTTGTTTATGAGATGATGGGTTTTGCTTGTGAGTCTTTATTTTCTTATTATTATTCTATAGACTATTAAAAAATGGCTACCTCTTCTGCATAGCTCATCTTTCATTGGTTTGGTGTGACAAATTTCAATGTGAAAATGAAAAATAAATGAACTGATTTTCCTAGCCTATGGGCGAATTTACTTGAACTGTACAGATCCAAACATCTTTCAGTGTTTTTGAGCTAAATGCTCCAATACTTTTTGCCATTGTAGATTCTGTAAAATAATGAACAAAAGGTATGAAAAGACTTTGTAATGAGTTGTTAGCAAGATTGGAAGTAAAAGCATAGTTTTATTATCTCTAATATGCATTCTATACGGTAACAAGATTGGAAGTAAAAGCACGTGCATCCAATTGTAGTTGAGATTTTTTTTGGATATTATGTTTGATTCAATCAATTCCCTATGACAGTTATGCTTTATAGACTTATCATGTTTTCATAAGAAGTTTTGAGAAAATGGATCACTTTGATTGTAACAGATCTTTTGGGCTGATTTTAATTAAGGTATTCTGGGATTGTCCTTACTACATGGCGCATAAGTTACTATAATTACACAGAGAAGAATAATTTGGAACAATCATTTGAAGCTTCATTGAGAAGTTGAATTTGTGCTATTCACTTGTTTGAGTAAAGTGATTGATTTTGGTAATATTTCCATAGTTGTCAACAGATGTGTACTGGGAATATTTGTAGTATATAAAGAGGTGGTGATAGTTTTTTGACACTTTATTGAAACGTTTGCTTAAGTCTCTCTCTCCCTAGCTCTCTATCCTTTTTTTTCTTTTTTTTTTCTCTTTGATTGTGCTTTGGATGAAAGTATCATAGAATTGCTTTTACAATAAAGGAAATAAGTTTTGTTAGAAAAACTAAAACAAAATCAATCTTCTAATCTAACTCTTACCTTTTCTCTCATCTACCACAATATTAGAGATGTTTTGATTCAACTCAAGCATTCAAATAAAAAAAAAACAAGAATATTATAAAATCGTAACTCATAACCTAACATAAAGCGGACCATATAATCATAAATACTTCTCAACTTTGCACAAACTTTAACTCATTGGAGCTCACTCCTTGGACATCATTTGATGCATGAAATATGGCTTGTACTAAAAAACGGAAAAAGAAAAACAGAAACTACTTTAATTGTAGTACCATGTAGAATGCATGTAGTCAATAGGTACTTGGCAGACTGCATGCTTGCATCAAATGCACAACTATAAATAGGATACCATGATATATTTCACTCAAAGCTGAACTAACAGATGCTTGTGCTCAAGCTATGTATTGAAGATTCAAACTTTTGCTGTTGCATTTGGTCTCATCCTTGCTGCTTAATTTGTTATTTTTTATTTTTTATTTTTATAACTAGACAAAGATGTCACTTCCACCTTAAAAATCAAACACACGCTTCAGAAATGGGAAAAAAGAGAGTACTCAACTATGTATACCAGGCTCAATTAGATATAACTGAAACTCGTGTCTGTGGTTTGGAAACTTTATCCCCAAATCAAAAAGAATGGTGTGATCATGATTAATGACAACTCACCATACTCACATAACATACCAAATGTAGAATCATTTCGAAAAATATGCAAAATGTAGAACTTCACCTTTTGAGTGTCATGCAACAGTTCATAAATTTGCAAGAAAATGACACACGGGGATAAAAGCATCATGGAACAGTAAAACCTAAACATTAAATAGGAATGAACTGAAGCAACAATTTTAAATATTACAAAAGAATGCAAACCTTTGTCTTATCACAAATGAAAAACAATAAAGTTGTTTTGCAAGGACTGAATAGACGCATTATGTGATATCCTTATCAGGACTTCTTAGGTCTCAGTGGGATTCTTAATTTGATCAAATACCTACATGTGATTGGAGTAGGACCATGACTCTTAGTAGAATTATAGTTAGGCTAGATTAAGGTCATTAGGGGACTGGAAATTCCAAACTGGACTCTCTCTCAAGAATACATTCCCATTGGGACTCCCCTATAGTTCCTAAATAGGACTCATAGTAAAGGATCGTCCAACACTATATATATAGGGAGCTTGCTCTTCTATCTTCACAGAATTTCTAGGGGGAGAGAGAGAGAGAGAGAGAGAGAGAGACCTAACGTGGGGTTTTGCAGCAGAAGGAGAGGATTGTGAGGAAGACAAGGAGGATCAACATCGGGACGCATGGTGGATGTTTGGCGCGAGACCCATCACTGCACAAGCAATGAACTTCTATACAAGGTGGGTAGAAACTCCCTAATTTAATTGTGTGGAATGCCAAAGACTTGTGTAGTATCTCTAAAGGTTTTTCTATATGATTTTATGACTCGATCATGATGTGAGCGACTAATCCACCAACTCTCCAATTGTCAAGCTAGGCTATAGAAATTGTCAACTATAAGAACTCTTCAAGTGATTTACAAATCTATCTCTATCTTGGGAATTCTTTATCACTGTGTTTACAAGATGGTAAGGTGGGGTTTGCGTATAAAAGGGGCGTCCCATACAGAGTTCACGATCTGAATTACGGGCCTCATATGTCACACGTGATGTATGATCAGATCCGATGATCTGAAAGGGGTGCTTTCGGCAACCCCAATACACCAATAGTGGTGGGGACCTGCTTTCATGGGCCCACTAACTTAGGATGGTAAGTCTACCCACCATATGAAGATGTTTGAACAACCCACTGTACATCATATTGACTGTAGGAGACCTAATGGGAGACTAGAAACTTGAAGGAATTGATTTTCTATGATGAGTACACCTTTGAACTTTGGATTAGGAAGCAAGGATAATTAATTTTAGAAGAGATTCAAACTACATATGGATTTGTATAATTTTAGGTTGACAAAACATGCCAGGGTTGACATGGATAGTGGACCCACATGGACGACGGGATGAAGATCCATACTGCACTATCTTGTAGAGGGCCCATGTGCGACCCTAGAGAGTGAGACCCGTTGGTGGGATGGACCACTACGGCTACCATCAAATTGTTTTAACAACATGGGGTGTGCAGCCATATCCTGGGAATGACGAAGGCCACTGTACATGTTCCTTTATGTAAAAAGGGATGATTGAAGCTTAAAACAAGATCTTGGAGTTCTAATTTAATATATATATATATATATATAAAGTTTCTGTAAATTTCAGAAAAGCCCCTAGAGTCCCAGATTTATTTAATTAGGCTCCTTTGTATACTAGTCCTTTAAGAGCATGCAAAAAAGGGACCACAGACCTTGATTTAGCATTATACAAAGCCTGAATATTATTTTTACCTTTACCTACACATAGGTGTTGGTCTAATCATGAGATCTAATTATAAATTTGTGTTATGTGTCTCATAGCAGTATTGTTGACTGTTGATATGGCACATGTGGTGCATATTTTGAATGAATATCTGAACTATGAACAATTTGAATTTTGGATTGTGACTTGACTTCTATTCCTAAACTTATGACATATAAATTGGAAATTCAACATGGGCAATGCTACATACCTGGGTACCAATTCCAATTCGGAGTGATGCAAAGACTAGCCTAGTGTTTTGTGGTACTGGCTAAGGAAAGAAAAAAATAATATTACCTATTATGTGGAGATAAAACTCTAACACACTTAATGGATTTGAGCTTGACTTTGATGTTGAATTGGAGTAACACCAACCGCTGGCACTGAGTAAAGAATTTCTCTCGTGAATGTTGGTTGAGGGAAGTAGTTCAACAATCATGGTGGTAGGACTAGCTATGTTGTTGACAAAAATATAGATACTCTTATATGGGGTGTCAGAATAGGCTCAACAATCATGGTGGACAACAAGGCATGTTGTTAACAGAAACGTAGATACACCCGTGTGGGGTATCGGAACCATTCGTTGCTTGCAGTGGAAAGATACTCAAGAAAGAACTAATTAAAATATGAAAGAACTAATTAAAATATTGTTTCAATACCATTGTTTAATATAATATACAAAATTGAAAATATGTTATACACTAGTGTTACTTTATTGGAAATTCTGCTGATCAGTGTTACTAACCAGTGGTTTGCCTCACTTCAGGTAGTGCATATGTAGAAGTTGTGGAGAATGATGGAGATCAGCTGGTGGACTTTAGCATGCGTGGCTGATCCAGAGAGCGAAGAACAATAAATAAATTTTAGATAGGATTAGCCCAAATAATTGGATTTTCTCCATTATGAATTATAGACTTGTCATTCATTCAGTAGGATTTTATTATGACTTTTAATACATTATGATTCAAGTATAAATTAAACATGAACGCTTTGGACCTTTATGCTTATTGGAATTTGATTTATGTTGTGTTGGTATAAATGTGAGTACGGCTTAACAATCTGAAAAGCTCTAGATTTTTGGGTCGTTACACATTATAACCTGCTATAAAGAGAACGATAGGTGGTAAAAAAATAAGCATTGCACACATCACTACTTTCAGTTGAAAGGAGAACTGAAAATAGAATCATCGAAAAAAGTGTCTTTAGAAGTGGCTTGTTCGTTGCATGCTTCCGACCAATATCATGGTAGTAGCTAAATAATTTATTTTTAATCAATACTTTCAAAAAACATTCTTCTCTAACCATGACAAACCCACATGTTTCAAAACCTATAGACTTACATGTTTATCAACACAATGTCCGAGATTGCCAGAACAAATAGGGCACTCTATTTCTCAAAAGCAATATCATCATCATCATCATCATCATCATCAGAGCCTTATCCCCACCATGTTGGGGTCGGCTACATGAATTCTGTTACTCCATTCCATTCTATTTTGAGCCAAATCCTTCAATAAGTCAAACTTCTTCAAATCTGAATCAATGACTTCCATCAATATTTTCTTCAGCTTACCCCTACCTCTTGATGGGTCATCCAACTGTATAGCCAAACTTTTTTTCACAGTATCATTACCGGCCTATGCTCAACATGCCCAAACCATCTTAAACGGGTTTTTCTAATCTGATCCCCTATTGGTGCTACCCCTTAATGCTCTCAAAAGTGCTCATTTTTAATTTTATCTTTCTTAGTTTTACCACACTACTCAAAAGCAGTATCATTCTAATAAAAAGAAACAAGCATAACTCAATAACACTTCCTCAACTTGCATATCACCACCATAAAATAAATTCATATGCCTAAAGAAGTTGGTTATAGAAGGTTGGCGTGCCCTTTAAAGCTTGAATCTCCTTAAACCTGGCACGGAATAAATGGTTCAATAGTCTGCTTTTCCCTGCTCAAGAAAATTTGACAACTTTGAGAGAAATCTTGCACACTAAAAAAAAAAGAGCAACATTACTTCATTTGTTGCTTACTGAGAACTGAAGATGCAACTGATGCAGAGTTTGTCATTGGTTGGAACTGAAAGTTGTATAGGTGGCAAAATCCAAGCCCTTGCAATTTGCCACTGTAGAAGCATAGTAGTAAGATCAGGATAATCAATCCCAGGCCCATCAGGCCCAGGCCCATCAGGTCATCCCACGCGAGGGATCTAGCTAGCATAAATCAGTCAACATTTGTATGGCTGTGTGATTTATTGTCTTTCCTTATCTACTTATAATTAGATATGAATCATTGTAAATTAGCCCATAATTAAGGCAATACACGAGGTCAATGCTCATCAAATGCATACGACAGTTTTCATCAAAATCTCTCTTCTCCCTTCTCGTGTCTTTCTCCTTCCTCCATCCAAATCAACATAAGGATCCACAGATCTTTACAGCCACTTATAATTGTCTTTTAACAATTTCTTGATATTGAATAAATTAGTGCTTAGGTCACATATCATGTTTAAAAGGATTATCATGCAGTTGACCAAGTGTTAAAAGCTTGAATCGGCAGAGGAATCTGAGGCCAATTGGCAGCATTTTTCTTTCTTATCCTTGACATTAAAATCGCATGCAATTTAGAAATTACAGGAAATGGGTATCTTATAATAATTAATAGGGAACTTTGACGTGCATGCTCAAAACATAATTTTTTTCAAGAATTACAAAACTGAGTAGGAATTTGGGAGGGGAAGGGGGCAAACAAAAGTTTATATTAATTTATCATTTAACTAAAATCTAGAAAGAAAAGAACTATTAAAGAGAGAGAAGGTAAGGAGATGAATGTCACCGATAATGACAAGGGCCCATTAATTGTGAGAAAACAATGAGAAAAATGAACAGCTGACACCAAGGATATAAATATCGGCCGATACGCTGATAAATTGGGCGTAGCGCCAATGGGCGCTACGTTATTTGGAAAAAATCGCCGCTCACAAATGTATCGGCCCGTATCGGCCGATACGCATGATACGGCCGATACATTTTGTATCGGCCGATACGTATCGGCTGAGGGGGTTAAAACCCCCCAGCTGATTTTTTGACCCACTTTTTCCCTTTCCACTTTTATCTTCTCCCCTCTTCATTGCTCCAAGCCCCTTTCCTTGCCTCCATTTTTCAAATCCTCTGAAAAAAACAGTAAAATCATCAACAAAAACATCAAAAACATCCAAAGATTAAGGTGGCATTCAAGATTCAAGCATCAAGCTCAAAAAAGGTGAGTTTTGAAGCTTTTTTTTTTTACTTTGTGCTTATTTCTCTGTTTTCTTCTATGAATCACTTGAAAATGAGTTGTTGTTGTTAGATTCATGTTCCTCTTTAATCAAGCCTCTCTTTTTTATCACTTTCTTAATTTTTCTTTTTGAATTTTATTTTCGGATTATTTTATTATTTAAAAAAAGAAATCTATTTTGTTAATGGAAAACCAATAAAATGGGTTGAAAGTGGTCCATAAATGTTAGATCTATGTTTCCCATAGATCAATCCCACATATTTTTGTGTTCTTCTAATTTTTTCATATTTTTTATTTTCGGATTTTTGTATTTTTTTAAAAAAAATATTTTTTTTATGAAAGCAAACTCAATCAAATGGGTTGAAAGTGGTCCATAAATGTTAGATCTATGTATCCCATAGATCAATCCCACATATTTTTGTGTTCTTCTAATTTTTTCATATCTTTTATTTTTGGATTTTTGTATTTTTTTAAAAAAATATTTTTTTATAGAAGCAAACTCAATCAAATGGGTTGAAAGTGGTCCCTAAATGTTAGATCTATGTTTCCCATAGATCAATCCCACATATTTTTGTGTTCTTCTAATTTTTTCATATCTTTTATTTTCGGATTTTTGTATTTTTTTTTAAAAAAATATTTTTTTATAGAAGCAAACTCAATCAAATGGGTTGAAAGTGGTCCCTAAATGTTAGATCTATGCTTCGCATAGATCAATCCCATATATTTTTGTGTCCCTCTAATTTTTTCATATTTTTTATTTTCGAATTTTTGTGTTTTTTTTTTTAAAATATTTTTTTTATAAAAGTAAACTGAATCAAATGGGTTGAAAGTGGTCCCTAAATGTTAGATCTATGCTTCCCATAGATCAATCCCATATATTTTTGTGTCCCTCTAATTTTTTTCATATTTTTTATTTTCGGATTTTTGTATTTTTTTGAAAAAATATTTTTTTATAAAAGTAAACTGAATCAAATGGGTTGAAAATGGTCCCTAAATATTAGATCTATGTTTCTCATAGATCAATCCCACATATTTTTGTGCCCCTCTAATTTTTTCATATTTTTTATTTTCGGATTTTTGTATTTTTTTAATAAAAATATTTTTTTTTATAAAAGTAAACTGAATCAAATGGGTTGAAAATGGTCCCTAAATGTTATATATATATTTCCCATATATTAATCCTAATTCCCACCCATGTAGATGCGTGTTATTCTAATTTTTTCATGTTTTTAAAATTTATTTAAATTTTAACCTATTACTTTTAAATCTTGTTTAGGGATTGTGACTTGAAAAAATGCCGCGTGAGATAGATCTTGCATAGAGCTATAGTGAGGCAATTGAAAACAATCGGTTGAAGATTAAGTGCAAGTTTTGTCACAAAGTGACCCATGGGGTCATTACAAGATTTAAACAACATTTGGCCCATGTGCAAGCCAATGTTGCAGGGTGTCCTGAAGTGTCCAAAGAAGTTAGGGAGCAAATGAAAAATTTATTGAATCAAACAAAACAGAGAAAAGTACAAATTAAAGAGAAGAAGCAGCAGGGTGTTGATGCAGCACACCATGATGTATTTGGGGATGAAGGTCTTGGTGCTGCTTCTGATGATGAGTTTGATGACCCAGAAATGATGGTTGCATGCCGAGAGTCCCTTAGATCATGCCAAGAAGAAGCAGAGCGTCGAGCCTATAACCAGCGTAGAAACTATGATGTCTGGTGCAATAAGTAAGGGCAAAGGCATTGCGGGTAAAATGCGTGGAGCATTTAGCACCCGACAACGGGATGATGATATAGAAATTATTTCTACTCGGATGGCTACACCTACACAAAGTAGAAGAGGGGTTAGTTTTGTTGATCCTTTCGCACATAGATCGGAGGCAGCTAAGCAACCAAAAATCTCTAATGTTGTCAAGGGTGTTATGAAGGCTGCAAGAGACAGATTAGCCAAAGCTACAGCAAAATTGCTAATTCATAAGAATATATCCCCTACCGCAATTGATTCTCTTTATTTTCAGATAGTTCTTGAGTTTACTGCTCAAGCTGGGCGGGGTATTATGTCGCCATCCATGTATGATGTGGGCACCAAGTACCTTGAAGAAGAGTATAAAGAAATAAAGGCTTGGGTGGAGACGTTTAGGCCCATGTGGGGGCAAAATGAAGTCACTATTATGTGTGACGGGTGGACAAGCGGTACCCAAACACAATTAATTAACTTTTTGGTGTATAATGTCACTGGGACCGTCTTTGTGAAGTCCGTTGATGCATCTGAAGAAAAACGGACAGCAGATTATATTTATAGCCTTATGGATAAAGTTGTAGAAAGTGTTGGAGAGGAGAACATTGTCCAGATTGTGACAGATAATGGAGCCAATTTTAAGAAGGCTGGTCAACTTTTAATGGAAAAGAGGACACATTTATTTTGGACCCCATGTGCAACACATTGCATTGACCTTATAATGGAGGATATTGGAAAGAAGAAGAATGTGGCCACAGCAATCAAGGCATGTAGAGGCATTACAAGGTTTATATACGACCATTCATGGCTCTTAAGCTTGATGAAGAGATTCACAAACAATCATGCCTTAGTGCGTCCGGCATCTACTAGATTTGCTACCCATTTTATTACTATGGAAAGCCTAGTACATTGGAGAATGGAGCTAATTCAGATGTTTTCATCAGAAGAATGGCTTTATTCGAAATGGGGCAAAGCAACACGTGGTCCGGAGTTTGACATCCCAATTCTAATAAGGGATAATAAATTTTGGGCCAAAGTAGAGAACATATTAAAGGCATATGAACCTTTAGTGAAAGTGTTGCGGCTTGTAGATGCTGATGAAAAGGCAACAATGGGGTACATTTATGAAGCAATTAATCAGGCAAAGCAAGCCATTATAGAAAATTGCCGGTATCATGATGATTACATAAAAATTATTGATGCCCAGTGGAACGATCAGCTGCACCATCCATTGCATGCTGCAGGTTATTTTTTAAATCCTGAATTCTACTATCGCAATGCCCCACACCACACTGAAGCAATAGATACGGAATTGCAAGTAGGATTAAGGATAGTGTTGAAAAGAATTTTGAGTGAAGATGATTATATCGAAGTTATACAAGAGGTAAGCTAGTTAAGAAATTTATTTAATCTTTTAAATATATTTGAGATAATTGAATTAATATGGTCTACTTATTTATTTCTAATTTTTTGCATTGTAGATTTCTACTTATACACATAAAAGAGGAACTTTCGCTGACCCTTTTGTACAGCGAGCGATTGGAAAATGTTCACCTGGTAGTTATACTTATACGCAACTGACAATACATAGAAAAAGAACTTTCTACGATTTAAAGATGTCTATTTTTTTTTTTTTTTTTTGGTATTCCAGTTGATTGGTGGGAGAGTTTTGGAGAGAGTACTCCACATCTAAGGAGAGCAGCCATTCGCATCCTTAGTCAAACAACAACATCATCAAATTGTGAAAGGAATTGGAGCACTTTCTCCATGATCCATACGAAGCCCAGGAATCGGATAATCATGAGAAAACTCAACAAATTGGTATACTGCCATTACAATCTCAAGTTGAGGAACAAAAATAGAGAGAGAAAGGCAAGGAATGATCCTACTTATTGTCCAATTAATTTGGATCACATATTCAGAGACGATGATCCCTTACTTCCATCGATAGCCGAGAATGAAGATCCATTGTTAGATTCAGATCCGGGCTTTCAGTAAGAAGTACAACGTTTAATTGCTGAAGATGTACAAATGTCAGGGGGACAGCCACCTCAGGGAGAAAGAAGTAGTGGAAGTGCAAGTGCAACATCTAAAGGGAAGGAACCAGCTCATATTATGTCATCTTCTGAAGATAGTAGTTCTATCGTTGCTTCTTCCAGTAGCCATGGCGGAGGTCCTGGAGGAGATGGAGGAGATGGAGGAGATGGAGGAGACAACGGGACAGGTGGCACTGCTGAGTCTTATCAATATGATGAAGAAGAAAATGTCATTCCTGTTGAAACCATAGAGGAGTTTCCCGAACAATCAAGAATGGCTCCACAACGTGCTTATCAAAAGCGACGGAGAGTGTCATCACCCGCACACATAGATGAGCAAGGGAATATGGGTGGAAGTGGAAATGTAGGAGGGGAACAAATAGCACCTTGGAACCCTATTTATAATGTTCCACTTCCACATTCAGACTACAGGCCGTATCCTCATAAACCATCACAATATTATCAGTATGGTCATGTGCAACAAGAAGAAGAACAATCTTCGGCTTTAGGGTCTTACTCATATGGTAATTATGATGCTAGTCAACCTCAATATAGTTATCCACCTCCTCCAAGCTCCTTTGATTTCTTCTTTGCATTCCAAGATCCCAATGCTCACCAATATCAAATTCCATTTGGGGAGAATGTGCAATATAATAGGGGCACAAACACAACAAATGATGATGAAGATGACGACACTGATTGCAATGTGATTCCTGGAAGACATTCCCTTTGGTATTAGATTAGAGCTAATCAGCAAGGTATTCCTCCATTACAAAGTCTTTGCTCTTTAAGTAGATTAGTATATTGTTTTTCTATAAAGTTTGAACATAGTTTATCTTTTGTTCTTAAATGAATCTTGATGAAATTTGTTTATAACATTTTTTTTTATAAGCCTTAAGTTACTATTTAAGTTGACATAACTAAACAACATGAATCCATATGAAAAACATTGATTATTCATATTCTTTTCTATTGATACAGCGATACAGGATCTCATGCAATGAGGGGACCGCTACATACTCATATACTAGTTGCTTTTGCAAAACAAACACATATTCCATCATTTTCCAATATTCTGGATTTTCTGAAATTTTTTCGGATTTTTTGAAGACTTTTTTAAATTACACCGCTACGCTGCGACGTATCGCCGCTACCGCTACGTATCGCCCGCTATGTATCATTTTTGCGACAGGCCGCTATGCCCACCGCAACCGCTATTTTCATCCTTGGCTGACACTAATCTAATAGTTCTTTAGGAATAATGGGTTTCCTAATGCAACTGCATTCTTTTGAATACCATGAAGGAGCCTAAAAAAACAGCCAAAGATAATATAGATGCATCACCACATCAATATAATAAATAACGGCAATATCACTTTATCTCCGTTTCAAATAAAAGAACTAGATCAATATAATAAATAAGGACAATATCACTATATCTTCATTTCAAACAAAGAACCACAACAGGCTCAAGAAAGTACCGTGTAATGTTTTCAAAAAAGGAAAGAATGAGCATACAATTGATACCTCAGATGATGAATTTCAGAAATGCTTGAGATATTGTGATTTAGAGATGTGCTCATGAAGAACCTGATAAAAAAAGTAATTTAATGATCATTTTTGGGGAAAAGAGGAAATAAAGAAGGAAAAAATGAGAAAGATAGTTTTACCTAAACGAGATCTGGATTGCTTTGTCGTCAATTCTTGAACCTATAAGGAAACATGTAGACAATTTCTTTTGTGTGTGTGTGTGTGGGGGGGGGGGGGGGGGTGGGGTTTTTTTTTTTTTTTGAGCTTCTGTAATTTGTATTAGCTATTGGTAGGAAAGGAAATTATATATATAAAAAAAAAAAGCCCGTGGGTCTATGTGGGGTTGACAAGTAGTCGTGACAAAAAAAAAGGAGCTTCTTAAAATAGTGTTGAGGTGGCCTAAATCAGTTTTACTGTAAGGTAATGTATGCAAATATCATCTTGATTACCATTTCCAAAACTATATGAAGTTACAGTCTACATTTATAACCATTATCTGGATACACGTACAAGCTAATGTGGGGGTTGGGGGTGCTTGAGTATATTTTTAACAACTGAAAATTTATATAGGTTTTGAGATGTTTAGATAATAATGTACAAAGATAATTGATCAATGTTGTATTTAGATTAAACTTGAGTTATATTACCATTTGCAATGAATATATATATATATTTTAGTCAGAAGAACTTATAAAAATGATATTAGTAAATGTCCATTCTTAAATTGGAAGACTTGATAAGTGTGATGTCTGTTGTGACCCAAAACAGATAGTAACAATAGTAGTGATATGAAGAACACGATGAAAGTATACATTTATAAAATCTAGATGTGTAAAACAAACTGAAAAATCTATAAAAAAAAACAAAGTGATAACATTCAAGGACATGCAAAACCATGGTTTGTGGCAATTTTAAGTAAAAGTGTAAGTAAGAGAAGATAATGAATTTCTTATTTACAAGAGTTGGTATATTAGACAATGAGGTTCTTACTTACATGAGTTTGTTTTTTTTACATAATAGTAGGAAAAAATGTAGTGAAAATGTTAACAAAGTGAATCTTTACAATGAATATTTACAGAACATAGTTTTTGACAAATTCTCTATGTTTGACTCTGTGAATGAATGTCATCAATTGATAGCACTGTGATGTTGACTCCCGAACCATATTGAGAGGCCTTCAACTAAAAGATGTATCTTGCCCGTTGAATTTATTGACAACATCTTTAATGTCATCAATGCGACCCTAGGACTGAAATAAAAGTGTAAGTTTAATTCTTTTAGCTTATACGATATCATCATTATCATCATTATCAAAGCCTTATCCCAACCATGTTGGGGTTGGCTATTTTAACTTATATGATATGTGTGTACTTCAATGAATTTGAATTTGATAGTAATTATACCTCCTCGAAAAACTTCATCATTTGAATTGGTGTGCATGGTAACAATTTCTTCATCTCATTTCCAAACAACGTGGCTGATAGGGTCCCCGTAGAGTCAGTAAGATTTGCTACAGCTCCGAACCTGAGAAGAAATGAATATCGTAATTAATAATAGAAACTAAGTGAAAATAGCTTTATATACTTTAAAATTATCATACCATGGTTGTGCAATAACATCCTTATTAGGACATGAACATGAAATTAGATTATTATGATGAAATGATTTATATGTACCATGTTTGTAAGAAAGTGGGTTCTTGTATTTGAGGGTCTATGATAATTGCTGAGGAAGTTCTTGTATTCAATCCTACTACTCCTGAGAAAAAAATACAAGCATGCAAAAATGAACAAGACTATAAAGGTAGGAAATTAGGACTTCCTTATCCCTGCAAGACAGGAAGCTTTTGAAGAGGAAAAAACTAAGGAATTTAAACATTGAGAAAAAGGCTTTTACTATGCTTGCCACTAATCAAAATTATAATCCATATAATTGGCTTTAATTATTGTTTATTATTCAATCGATATCATCTATTCTTCCAAAATATTGATAGAAGCGCTTGGCATTCGAAATTTATTGATATTTGGTATAATGTGTACAAGGAAACACATGACAATTTTATAACACTACAACTAAATCAATCAAGGGTATTTCCCTTTTCGAATGCCCTCCTCTCCGTTTCTGTCACGCCCCGAACCTAAGAATTGGGGATTTATTGTGGGTTCGAGGAATGATACACGGACCCGTGACAATTCGTGCCATGATCAGACACGTACGAACTATCACAAGGGTGATCCCACAGGTACGTGTGAGGCAAATCCTATGACACGTATTATCAATATAAGTCATTTAAGCAGAAACCTGGAGATTTCACCTGCATATATATCATAAGCATCCATAAAACATTCATTTCAAGTCATTAAATAGACAAGTCTGTTAATTAAATCCAACTACATGCATAGATATAGAAGTCCATAATAAAATACAATATATCCAATGCCAAGATGACCCTAAGTCCAATCCCAAAATGATCCCTGTTGTGCGCTGTTGAGGAGAATCACAAAAAGATGTCTTCCTCGTTCCACTCGTTTACGTCCCGAGGTAACGCTGAGGTTCCCTTCGGGATCGCACTGAATGTCGGATTGGCCTCGGATTCTGCACCTGTAACACCATGGTAATTCTAGTTAACACGACGGTTAAGCAAAGATAAGGATACATAAGCTTAATATGATAGATCAATTTAATTAAAATGACATATTTATTAAAAGAGATCAATATTGAAATCTAGGCACTGATGCATATGAGTTAGCATGAATATGGAATCATGAATAAAGAATATATCACACCAACATGGCAACCACATCCGCTATCTCCTCTCTAGAAGAGAGTAAACTAATCCTTGGAAAACCACTAATGGCCGGGCCAGGACCGACTAGCTGCCCACGAGAGCGTCGACTCACTCTCCTGATACTACTGCAGTAGGCAATTGATAAAACACTCCCATGGGGTCCCGTCGAACCTTCGATGGGGTATAAGCCAAGTGGCGTCGACTCTAAACATGTCAGAAATAATCTGATGTCCTTATTTACTATATAATGATCTGTTTATACTGGAATGAGAAGGTAACTCAACCTTGTTGAAGATATCAAGCATGGGTTCACAACTAAGTAATTGACCATCATTAATGCAACTGATATAAATCCTTATGTGAAGGTCAAGGTTATTATCAATATGAATGCAATTAGATTATAAGATTATCAAGGATAAATTACTAGCCAATTCTATACTAGATAATTCGGGTTTCCAAGGTCATTCAATACGGTATATTCATAAGACATTCGTGTCCTGGTATTGCCATTCTCGGTGTTACCTCATGTATATAAAGGACACTCCATCCTATGCCAACCCCCATGACGTAACATTGAAAACTAACCGGAGAATCCAAAAGAAAAGAGTGACAGCTCAACACTCCTCCTCCATGTAAATCACCGTTGGGCTAGTTTGGGGTAGCAAAGGATCCAATTCTATGGTCCTAGAAGGTCTTTGATTGATCCTACAATCTATGGTAATGTGTGGGTGGATATCTCGGTCTCTTTTTTAAGGTTTAAGGGAGTAACCCATCATTAGGCTATCCCATAGACTATAGAAAGTTCATAGTCAAGCATAGAAATTGGTTTTGGAACACCTCTCTAAAAGTTATAGGTCAGACTTACCCGACCGATCGGGTGTTTTTCCGACTGGTCGGACCGCTTCCAGAAGAATAATTTGACCGGTCGGGCTGAATGGCCGACCGGTCAGACTACCAGGAAGGCAATTCGATCGATCCGGCTTCAGGACCGACCGGTCGACCTTGAAGCACTCTATTACGGGAATGCTCAGTTTCTAATGGGTTCCCTCCTCCAATAAACCATTCCACCTACAACGAAATCACCCTACAAGTTTCCATTCCACACTCTTAGGTTCCCCAAAGGACCGTTATCCATTTATTCATCATAAATCACCATAGAACACAAATCAATCCATGTATTTTCATTGAGCTGTAAAAAGGGGTAAAATCACAAATCTCATCAAGAATCAAGAAATAGGCTATGCATGTAAAGAAAATGTATCCTTATACTTGCCTTAAGCTTGGTGCTTCACCCAAACTGATTTGCCCCTTGGTTGGATAAAGAATAAGGCTCCTCTAATGAAAATCTAGCACATGCATGAAGGAAAACGAAAATGAGATGCATGCATGTTTAGGACTTGAATCTCTTGACTCTTATTAAGCTCAATAACTCAAAAGAAGATGGGATTCCCTACCTAAACTCTTCTATAAGCAAGATGAAGAAGATGATGCCCTAATTTCAAGATGAGAGCAAAAAGACCAAGGAGGAAAGCAAGAAGTCGAAGGAGGAAGACGGAGGAACCCAATCTTCTTGCATGCAAGTCTCCAATCACCAAGAATGAGGGATAGAGGAGAAAGAAGATGATGGGAGAAAGGAGAAGGGACCGGCTGCAACAAGGAAGAAATGAGAGGAAGAAAGGGTCGATGGGGGTTTTGGGGGTTTTTAAAGGAATGGAATTTCTGGAAATTGCAAAGAAGCCCTCTTGGTTTCTATATATTTCTGGTTATGAATCAATGGGCTTAAAATGAGCTGAGATGGGTCCGAATAAAATTGGGCCAAACATGAAAAATGTTCCACAAGATGAGACTCACCGAATGTAACTAATTTGATGCATAAATAACATAAAACCATGAAAATACTAAACTACAAAGGTCTTGGACTACCTAATAAGGTTCGAACCCGACCCAACTACCTATCCATGACCCAAACCTCTTGAGGCTTGGCTCAATTAGCCTAATTACATATTAATTAGAGTAAAACCAACTTAATCACTATAAATAATAAGTATCAAGGGTTAGGACCTTACAGTTTCTTCTGTGTGATAACCTAACCTACCTTAGTGGGCTAACCTTGCAAGGGGGGCCATATTTGATCAGAATATTTATAAAGTCATAGATTAGAACTCTCCGTAAGTCCAAAGTGGGTAAGAATAAGGTTTTCAGGAGATTAAGGAGTCTCAATAGACCTCTCTCTCTAAGAATACTTTTGCCAATAAAACTTCCCTATAGTTTCCAAAGAAAACTCTCCTCCCAGCGCTAATATATATCTGTCAAAAAGGCTCTTGTTATCACACACAGAGCAATGAAAGAAATTCTAAGAGAGAAAGAGAGAGTGGAAGACCGATGCAGTTGTGGAATTGTTAGAAGGGGAGAAAGATCAACAGCAGGACGCATAGCGGATGTCTAACGAAAGACCGATCACTGCTCGAGCAACACACGTCTATGCCAAGTGAGTAGAACTCTTAGAAATCAATGTTGGATTATCTAATATGAATAGAGAATTAGAGGGACCGAGCCATTCAAACACTTGCTGTATTATATACACATACTACAGTATCCGTTGGCAATATGTATGGGCCGGAATTGATTTATGTGCTCAGGGTAATCATCAAAGCAGAAATCAGACATTAGGGTATGCAGTAGGACTCTTGATCGACACCATTAGCCTTGTTTGGGTTGGAAATCAACTCATCTGAACCTTTGACCAAAACTTGAAGTCCCCTTCTAAAATTATCGACTTAGTACAAATGGGAAACATCATCAAAAATCCCATTCCTCATATGGGAACTTGTTGAGTTAACATCCTATGATTAGCACACCTTTGGGACTTCGATTTAGGATGAGAAGAGGGTTGATTACCTTGGAGTCTCAGATCTGAACTGAGATTTGAAATTTCCAGACCATCAGAGTTGGTTTTGGTCGTCAGTGGTTGTGGGCCCACCTGGGTCCCCTAATCAAGGATCAGGTGCACACATTTTGGAGTTGACCCCTGGGCGACCATTAAGGTGTAGGTCCCATGTGCATTGGACCATTGGGCCCCACCCTGTAACTGCCTCAAGTCAAGCCTGGCGAGACCCCTTTCCTGATGAACGAAACATGTGAGAACTGTGTGGTGTTGACGACTTGTGCAGATACTTATAATCTTCTTAAATTTACAAATTGGCCCTTGTTATTTTAGTTATATCCTAAGGACCCTGCTAAGGCTTTATGATATATATACAGTATGATAAGTTATGAACCCAATATTGTCTAATTACCTAAACTAGTGGGGATCAATTACTTGGATGTTATGTGGGCCCTTTTCGTATCAATTAATTGTAATTATTCCTTATGTCTTGATTTTCATGGTAAATTTTATGATGAATAATTAGCTCCTTCAATAAGATATGGGCAATGCCACAGCCTGGTACCAACTCCGACTCAGAGTGGGGCGAGGACTAACCAGTGTTATGTGGTATTGGCCAAAGGAAATATCAAGATGATGTAACCAAATATAGTGGAGATGAATCTCTGATAACTATATTGAATTGAACTTGCCATTGATAATTAAAATAGAGTAACACCACTGCTAGCACTGAGTATAGAATTTCTCTCGTGGATATTGGTCGAGGGAAGTAAGTTCAACATTCATGGTGAAAAGATTAACCTTGTTGTTGATAGAAATGTAGATACTCCGGTGTAGGAATGTCAGAACAAACTCAACAATCATGGTGGATGATAAACTATGTTGTTGACAAAAACATAGATACACCCATATGGGGTATCGGAATCATTTGATGCGGCAGTGAGAAGTTATTCAAGAAAGAAATTGATTAAGATGTTTTTATACCATATTGAATATATGAATATTCATTTGAATGATTGAAAATATGCCAATACCTTAATGTGTTCTTATTCTACTGACCAGTGTTACTGACCAGTGGTTCGCTCCACTCCAGATAATGCAATCGTGGAGGTTGTGGGGAGTAACGGAGATCAGCCAGTGGATTTTGGCATGCGTGGCTGATCCAGAGCGCAAAAAGCAAAAAATAGATTCGTAGTTGGGATTAGCCCAAGACTTAGATATTTTCTCTTCTGCAAATAGAGATTTGTCTTTTACTCAGTAATTTCATCAAGACTCCTAGTATATATAATGATTTAAATATAATGGAATTTGATTGTTTTAGACCTTGATGCTCATGGGAATTTGATTATGTGGTGTTGCTATAAAAATTTGAGAATGTCTTAAGAATCTGAAGAGCTCTAGATTCTTGGGTCATTACATTCTGATCACTTGATATTTCTCGTTTCGAATTTGCTACTCAAGGGTTGCTAGAAAGCAAAAGTATCAATTTTAATTATTCTTTATTATTTTAGAAGGCAAAATAATGGTGTACTAAAGCTAAGCAGAAAGTAGTGCTTGGTGTGCGAAAAGCCTGGCAAATGTTACAAACTCAGAGATATTATCCTCTTATCAGGAATCAAAGTAAGAACTAAGTGAACAAATTTGCTGCTGCTAAGACAACAAATTTAAGGGTTCCAATCAAAGTAGAAGAGGAAAGGTGCTTACACAATCATGAGTCATCATCATCATCATCAAAGCCTTATCCCAACTATGTTGGAGTCGGCTACATGAATTCTGTTTCTTCATTCCATTCTATTTTGAGCCAAATCCTTCAATAAGTTAAACTTCTTCAAATCTGAATGAATAAATTCCATCAATGTTTTCTTCGGTCTGCCCCTACCTCTTAATGGGCCATCCACCTGTATATCCAAACTTTTTCTCACCGGTGCCATTACTGGCCTACGCTCAATATCCCCAAACTATCTTAAACGGGTTTCTCTAATCTTTTCCCCTATTGATGCTACCCCTAAATGCTTTCGAAAGTGCTCATTTCTAATTTTATCTTTTCTTAGTTTTACCACACATCCATCTAAGCATTCTCATTTCCACTACATCCATTTTATGAATATACGGCTTCTTAATTAGCCAACATTCTGCTCCATGTCATAGCTGGTTTAACCACTGTCCTGTAAAATTTGCCCTTCAATTTCGTTGGCATTCATCTGTCACAAAGCATTCCCGAAGCTAATCTCCACTTCAACCATCCAGTTTTTATCCTATGCTCCACATCTTCGTCAATCCACCCATCCTTACTAATCATTGAGCATAGGTACCGAAAAGAATCTCTACGTGGTATTTCATGGGTTTTAATTTTGACAGTAGTCTCAACACTTTGTATCTGTCCACTGAAGTTGCAATCCATATATTCTGTCTTTGTACGACTTATTTTAAAGCCTCTAAATTCTAATGCCCCCTGCCATCTCTCAAGCTTTGCATTTACACTATCTCTTGATTTATTCACAAATACTATATCATCTGCAAACAACATATACCATGGTACTTCATCTTGAATATTCACAGTTAACGTATCCATAATTAATGCAAAGAGATAAGGGCTTTAGGTTGATCCCTGATGTAAACCTACAGTCACGGGGAATCCACCTGTTTCTTCACATGTGGTTCTCACATTTGTTTCTGCTCCTTCATACATATCCTTAAAAATTTCAATGTAACCTTTGGGGACATTTCTTTTCTTTAAAACCCACCAAATTAAAGTCCTCAGTACCCTATTATAGGCTTTTCCCGAATCGATAAAGACTACCATATGTAGATTTTTCCTCTTTGCTCGGTATTTTTTCATTAATTATCTAAGTGAAAAGATAACTTCCATAGTTAATCTCCCTGGCATAAAACTAAATTGATTTTCAGAGATCTTGGTCTTTTTTCTCAGTCTTTGCTCTATTAAGCTCTCCCATAACTTCATAGTATGACTCATAAGTTTAATTCCTCGATAGTTAGTACAATTTTGTATATCTTATTTAGTCTTATATATAAGTACTACAATGCTTCTTCTCCATCCATCCGGCATTTTCTTTGTCACAAGTATCTTATTGAATAGTCTACATAACTAACTTACCCAACATTTCCTAAGCATTTCCATACCACTATTGGAATACCATCTGGGCCTGTTGCCTTTCTTGTTTTCATTCGCTTCAATGCTTCCTTCACTTCCACCCCTCTAATTCTATGGAGAAAAGTATGTTCTAGTGATGAAGTATCCTCCTTAACTCTTGTATCGCTCAAATGTTCTTCATTTAGAAGTTTATTAAAATATTCCTTCCACCTTTCTTTAATATCGTTGTCCTTCACCAAAATATTTTCCTCATTGTCCTTGAAACATTTGAGATGATTTAAGACCCTACTTTTCTTTTCTCTTATTTTTACGAAAAATATCATTTTCTCCTTTTCTTGTTCCTAACCTATTATAGAGGTCATTGTATGCTTTGAACTTTGCATTACTTACTACTTTCTTAACTTCTTTCTTTGCTTTCTTATACAGCTCAAAATTTTCCATATTCTTCGTCCTCTGCCAAACTTTGTAGCAATATCTTTTCTATCGAATAACTTCCTGAACCTCCATACTCCACCACCTTGTTTCTTTATTAATGTCTCTTCCCTTTTGATTCTCTAAGTACCTCCTTTGCAACATTCCTAATGCAATTAGCCATTTGATTCCACATTACTGTAGTTTCTCCTTCAATATTCCATTCTCCCTTCTCAATCATTTTGTCTTTAAATATATTTGCTCTTTCCCTTTTCAAATCTCTCCACGTTGTTTTAGAGTCCATTTTATTTACTACCGCTCTCTTTCTACTTCTAATGCAAATATCTAAAACTCCGAGCCTATGTTGCGTAGTTAAACTCTCTCCTGGGATAACCTTGCAATCTTTACAAGCCAATCGGTCCTGTTTTCTAACTAGAAAAAAGTCTATCTGACTCCTATTACTCCACTTTTATATGTAATTAAATGCTCATCTCTCTTTTTAAAGCAAGCATTTGCTACTTCAAGATCAAATGCCACTACAAAGTCCAATATAGTGTTTCCGAATTCATTCTTTTCTCTAAATCCTTGCCCTCCATGCACTCTCTCATACCCTCTATTATCTCTTTTTATATGCCCGTTTAAATCCCCTCTAAGGAAAATCTTATCACTATTTGGGATTTCTTACGTTAAATCATCCATCTCCTTTCAAAATTGTCTTTTCACACTTTTCTCTAGTCCTACTTGGGGAGCATATGCACTGATGATATGAATTATGTACTCCTCTAGTACTAGTTTAATTGCTATAATTCTATCACCAAACATTTTTACCCCCACAATTTTCTCTTTCAAATCCTTATCTACAACTATACTTATTCCATTTCTTGTATTACTCTTTCCTGCATAGAAAAGCTTATACCCATCCGTCAACTCCTTAGCTTTGTTCCCTTTCCACCTTGTCTCCTGTATACAAGTCACACTAATTCTTTTTCTTTTCATTACCTCAACCAACTCCATGCTCTTGCCTGTCAAAGTTCCTATATTCCAAATAGCAAGTCAATTTTTTTTATTTTTCCTCTTCTTCTCATGGACTAACTTCTTTAACCGCACTAGCCCAAAGTCATGCAGTAGCCCTTGCACACTTTTCACTGCAGCCGGGAGACGCTGCAATGCATCACTTAAAGCAGGGAACGCCCTAACCTTATCGTAAAATATCATTTTTTCAGAATTTATGTTTGGGTTCTGACAAAATTTTACGCTAGTTGTCAACCTACCTAACAGAACCCTCCTCCTTTACCCGGGCTTAGGACCGGCAGCAAAAATTGGCGAAGTTTTTACTTACACAATCATGAGTGCTGCAAGAATATACAAACAAAGGCTAGCACAATACATCTTCTGAAGTCAATCCTTGTGTTTGATGATGAAAGTAATTACCATTCCTAGTGCTAGCAAGCTTAGATTTATATATGGTTTAAAGAAATAGTGTTTTTCCATATTTGCTTCTAACATTTTTTTCGTTTATATGTATGCTGAACCAATCATAGGTATTTTTCTTTTTCACTTCTATCATTCAGCGATTTGGAACACTGTTGATAATGAGATTGGAGTTTAAACTTTTCTCTTCATGTGGAAATGAACTGACTTTCTAAACTAGTTTTACTCCCAGGCTGATCTCATCAGTACTACAAGGTACTTGGAGATATCATCTCTCTTTCAACACGAAAGGCTCAGTTTTGCTTCTGAAAACACCAAAAGGACTCATGTTAAAAATTTAGTCGTGTTAAAAACTTGCTTATGAGATATTTCCAGGACTCTTTTGAAAATGTAATATGATGGTAAATAATTGTAGCTGAGAAGGCACAAATCAGGTTTTTTTTTTTTTTAATGTGCTCTTTCTGTATGTCTGTGTTGTTTCCATGAAAGATCTATTTCCATTAGGAGAGAAGGATGTATTTGCTCAATTAGGATGTACCCAAAACTGATCAAGTGGGGCAAAGTGTGAACTGGGAAGTTTGTAAGAATCATATACTGGATCGACATCATAAGCGTTTCAGGTTAGCTTCAACCTGTTAGATTAATGTTTTGCCAATCTGTTAGAGTATCTAATCAAAGGCAAAAACTTATTCTACCAATTGATAGTTTTGGAAATTTCATCCAAGTAGCAAACTGAAATATTTGTCTTTAACTACAATCAATGGAGTCCTTTTATGATGTGGATATTTCGTGGGGTTCACTGTTTTTGTTTTTTCCTATCACACTAGGGGATTAAATTCAAGTTTTGGATGGTGAGTTTGGCCTAGCTCTATTTCCAGATCAAATGCTTGATGCGTGCAGAGTATGTTCCTTCCTGCCATGTTATTCTTACATTTGAATGAATACAATTTGCAGAATTCAAGCTCTGATCAACCTCAAACAAAGCGGAGGACTAATGACCCCTTCACAGAAGGGGTCAATGAAACATCAAGATTTCCTTTCCAGATCAAGTAATAGGCAGTTTTAAGTTTTGTCTATTAAAGTCACCTTGTGTTTCTACCTACAAGTAGTTGATTAATGCATCACTTTTTTTCCTGTCTAGTTATATGAATATCTAGTTGATATTGAATGGTCCAAGCAGTCTTTCATTAACCTGATATTATGTAAGTTTATTTAAAATAAGTGATATTAATTAAAATCAGTTTTCTGGACTCAATTTTTTCTACTATTTGTTCATTGGTGGGATATGATTGGAATTTCTTGGAGTGATAATTAGGTTCTTTGCTTGAGTTGAAGGAGAATTGGCTTGTTTTGGGAAATGGTTGCTCTATTTTTACACATATTTGGAATCTTGTAGTGTTTGAGATTTGAATTAGTAAAATGCACACCTTATTTTGTTTATTGGATTGAAGGGTTATGACTAAAAAACAAATTCTTGCAATGTTTGAGATTTGATTTGTAAGTTTTAAATTTGGTAGCATGGAATCTGTCATGTGACTGGATTATCAACCAGCATGAATCTAAAATGGAACTATATAAACGAATTTCAACTTTAAACTTAACTAACATAAAATGAGTGCAAGATAAAATGCAGTCATATCACATTACAACCCTCCTTACTGAAAAAGAAACTCTAGTACAAGAGACAAATATAATTAGATTTCCATAGGATATATAATTCAATGACCAGAGGCATCATAAAAGGAAATGTATTCATTAAATTACAACCACAAATTTTGACTAAACTATCAAATCTCATCATCATCATGTTATTTCCACTTAATTCACATAGCTTTATCTCTGATGCATATCATTAGCAACATATCAAAGTCCAGTTCTATGAAACCTACCAACTTCAGTCCATCAAGAGAGGCAAATGACAACTTCACAAATTCAAAAAAAAAATATTGAAAAAGAAAAAGGAAAGAAGCTAAGTACAAGAAATTACCTTTCTCAAAGGAAGCAAAGCTAAAAGCCCAACAAATCATACAATAAACAAAGAAAAGATGGAATTAGCCAATTTGGGCTTTCGTATCAAAATTTTACACCTTACAAAAGAGTTGTTTTGTGAAAAAGATTGAATTAGAGACTGACACTCAAGTGGATTTTCAGATGTTGAAAAGAACAACGAAGAAAGAAAAACAAATTCATTAGATACCATTATGCAAGTATTTACAAAAAAAAATTTTGCAAGGGAGGAAAATTTATTGATCTGAAGTCAATGACCACAGAATCACAATGAGCGCATATCCAAGAAAAAGATGTGGCACTGACCACCTCAACTTATTTTTCAAAGCAAGGCAACATATATTTATTATGCATACATGCACTAATGCCTTCTTTTCGCTGCAAGTGATTTTTTCCATACAAATAAGGACTTGAGAAAGCCCATAGCCTGAATAGACAATTGAGATGATATTAGCTGTGTACAAATAAAGAAAAACTAACTTCTCAAAATATTACACATTTTTATTCAAGAAATCCATATGTTAGATGGATCCCTTAAAGACTATAAAGCACTTGATTCCTTGCAAAGTTTAAACCAACACAGTCCCCATTACCTCTTGCAACACCTGTTATGCATCAAGAGAGATTAAAGAAATAATTAATGGAATAAAGAAGAAATATGAAGATTATTCCAATAGAACGAAAAAAATGTTGTGTGTCCTGAATGCATTTTGATTATAAGAACCCAAATACTATGCCTAAATCAAAAACCTAAATAAAACTTCATCTAATAACCATACAAATTAAATTAGAAGCAAATTCCTCTTTCAACTCAGTTTTCTTAACGCGTTTTTAGTTAACAGTTCACCCTTATTACTATAATTAGAGTAAAAAGCATTTAGAGAGACTACAGAGTTCAAGATTTGAAGGTAAATTCAATTCTTGCGTTTCTCCAGGTGTGGATATGAATTTACTTTAATGCATCCATATGTCAATGGGTGATGCAGTAAGGTTCCTTGGCTACTCCTTAAAATGAACTTACCTTCTTAGTGAGAAACCAACTTCCCCAATTAAGGTATAAGGTGCACTTCACTATGGTGCTCGACACATATGAACACGAGACATGAGATCTATCAAATCTAACAAAATGAATGTTTACCAGTTTTTTTTAGCAACTCTCTTTGGACCCCACTTTGTCCTTTAACTCTCACTAACATTTAATCAAACAGTTAATGTGCACTACATGAATGTAGTTCGTAAATTTATGAAATTACAAATTATCTATTGGGAATTTGGAATTTCCAAAGAGCAACTTGTGAATGCAAAGAAAACCCATGCCAAATTTAAAAAAAAAAAGAAAAACAAAGATTGAACATCCTACCATTCATAAAAAATTTAATCTGATCATCGATTTTGTGGTTACTTGTAAAAGTGGTTTTTTACAAAATTTACTAAGACGAAACAACATTCAAATGAAGAGAATAAGATGAAATACCTGTTTGCACATAGTGATATGATTCCTCCACTGCTACTGTCAAAGCTCTGGCCCAAAAAAGGAAAAATCAGAGAATTTTTATATATCAGCCTCTATATATCAGGTTTAACATGAATGAAGTAGCAAAAGAATTTTTATATCTGACGGATGAAAAAGATGAAGAAAACGCACCCATTCTTGACAGTTCACCAGATTCTGCATCTCAAAATTTCTTAAGAATTATGATTTTTTTTTTTAACAAACTCTCCACACCTCGTCATTTATTCTCTAGATAATGGGAAGTTATCAAATGTTTCTTACTGGCAAGTTGAGCTCTGGTATCCAAAATAAACTTGGGCTACTGTTGGTGATAGAGAAGCAGAAAAAAAAAACCTTGGCAGCAATTTATCAAGGATTATCGCTGTGCTTCAAGATGCAGAAAGCTGACATGTGGACGAGTCAACGAAAGATTGGCTTGGGAAGCTTAAAGATGTTGCCTGCGATGCAGAAGATCTACTTGACGAGTTTGTGGTCGAAGCTCGACGAAGAGAGGTTGCGAAGAGAGGTCGAGAAAACAGATGGCATGGATTACATATCCCAGTAAACCTTTCAAATGTGAGGCCCGCACTCAGTATAGGCATGATCAAATAGTAACTTTATGGCTTTTTATACCCACTAAAAAAACTGTATGGCTTAGGTATTTTTAGTGTTTCTTATTTTTATGGTTCATCTTCTTGGTAATAACTTATGATGATGAGATAACTTCTTTCTGGTTGTTGTAATGAGATAACTCTTTCCTTTTTTTTTCATTGTGGTGGTGGTTGTTGATGATGAAGATAAGTATGCCTATGGTCTCCTATATGTCAACATACGTATGAGTTGTGTAATAACCCAACCTGTCTTGGTGGGCCAGTCTTATAGGGAGGGCCATGTTAGTTTGGCATAGCTAAAAATCAGAATAAGAGCCATGGATTAGGATTCTTTAAAAATTCAAAACAGGAAAGAACAAGGAGTCCAGAACCCACCTTTCTCTAGGAACTCTACCACATAAAGACTTCCTTGTAAGTTTCAAATAGGACTTTCTTTTAAACTATATATATGTGTAAAGTCTCTTGTAATCTCTCACATCAACGAAAGAGGAAAATTCTGAGAGAGAGAGAGAGAGAGAGAGAGAGAGACTAAAGTGGTGTGGTATTGTTTGAAGGAGAGGAAGATCAAGATCAACAGCGGGACGATAGTGAATGTCAGACGAAAGATTGACTACCGTCTGATCAACATACATCTATTCCAGGTGAGTAGAATTTCTGAACTTATTATTGTAGAATACAAATTTGAGAAAGTGTAGAGATATGATCAATTGATGGACTATTCCTGAATGTATATTAATACTATGATTACTGTCGACATAGCAAAATAGCAGAGATTCTCCAGAAAATCCATAAATCGTGAATAAACTTGTCTGATTGAGTTTCCAAGATTTGTAGGGATGATAATCAAGGAAACAAATAGCAGAGATCAATGGTTATTGATGATCGAAATCAAAATTTTGGAAATTTCTACCTATAGGTCTTCAGAACCCAATTTTGTCGAATTGGGTTGTGGGTCCCCATGGCCCACCAAATGGGGGATCAAGACCCCACATCTGAAGGAGGACTGTTGGGCAACCACAGGTGTGGTGGTCCCGTGGGATGGGACCATTGGGGCTCCACCATCCAATTTTTGTTTGAGAGCCCAGACGAACAATGTTCTGACGAAGGGAAATTTCTGCAATTTGGGCCCCTGTTATGATCAACATCTTTGGAAACTTGATGGAATTGATTCTCTATGATTAATAAACTTCAGAACTATGGATTAGGAAGAAAGAGTGTTAGAACTGCAAAGAGATTCAAACGTTATTTGAGTTTTTGCAAAACTGGATCGTCAAAACAGGATTTGGTCAACAGTGATAGTGGGACCATGTGGGCCACCTGATCAGAAATCCGATCCCCACATCTGCTAGTGGACCTTAGGGCGACCCCACTGGTGGTGGTCCCATGTGATTCGGGCTGTTGGGTCCCACCATCTAAAGTGTCATAAGTGGACTGGCGTTAACCTGTATTAACGTTTGGGTTCCGATATTGTATGGGGAAGATGTCGAGTGGCACAACTTGTAATTTTAGTTTGATATAATTACAGAATAGTCCCTGCTGTATATAATTTTATTAATAACCTTTTCTTTTACTCTTTTGAGAACATGTAGAGAACAATAATTACTATATACTAACTGTGGCTAGAATCTGGCAAGCATGATACTTATTATAATAAATGATGATTTTCACATCTAATATTCCTTGATGATGTAGCCAATTATGGTAGAGATGAATCTATTCTAAATTATTGTAATGAATTATTATTGATGTTTGAAATAGGGTAACACCCATTTGCTGGCACAGAGTAACGAACTTCTCTCATGGATGTTAGTTAAGGGAAGTAAGTTCAACACACATGGTGGAAAGATTAATTATGTGGTTGATAGAAATGTAGATACTCCGGTGAAGGAGTGTCGGAACAGATTCAACAATCATGGTAGATGATAAGCCATATTGTTGATAGAAATGTAGATACACCCATATGGGGTATCGGAACCATTTGATGCCACAGTGGGAAATTACTCAAGAAAGAAATGGATTAAGATGTTATTTCAATACTATGCTTTGAATGATTGAAAATATGTCATACCTTAATGTTTTCCTATTCTACTCACCAGTTTTACTGATTAGTGGTTCGCCCCACTTCAGGTAATGCAGTCTGGAGGTTGCGGGGAGTGATGGGGATCAGCCGGTGGATTTTGGCATGCGTGGCTGATCCAGAGCGCGGAAAAGCAAACGAATAGATTTATAGTTGGGATTAGCCCAAGACTTAGACATTATTATTATCTTTCTTTTTCTCAAATAGAAATTGTCTTATTCAGTAGTGTTATCAAGACTTATAATATTTACATATTAGTTGCAATACAAGGAAATTAATTGTTTATGACCTTGATGCTCATGAGAATTTGATTTATGTGATATTGTTATAATAATCTGAGTATGGCTTAAGAATCTGAAGAGCTCCAGATTCTTGGGTCGTTACAAAGTGGTATCAGAGTAAGGTCTTGGGCAAACTTTAAAATACTTAGAAACCACTAGGCAACGTGGTGAGGACGTGGATTAGGTGTAGGGATAAGGTATTCATTTATTAAGTACTAACTGCTGTACTCCCACTGTAGGAGAAAGAACATGACTTCCCAAGGAAACCCCATCCGGAATTCCAATGGAACTGAAAGTGGTACCTCGAATTTAAATGAGGGACAGACTCAAGTGCCCGAATATGTGAAAACTATGTTTGATACTTTCATGAGAGCATATAATCAGGTGCAAGAATAGATACAGACTTTGGCACAGCGACCAAATGACAATGATCAACCACAAGGTTGGGTCAATGCTGGGGGAGGCAGAGACAGAGAGCGAGACTCGTTATACAAAAGGTTCAATGAGTTTCGTCCTCGATACTTTGATGACACCATAAATCCATGGGAGGCGAACAGATGGATAGAAAACATGGAGGCAATCTTTGAAGTGATGGACTGCACGGATCACCATAAAGCCCTGTTGGCAGCATTTAAACTGGAAGGAGATGCAAAAGAGTGGTGGAAATCTGCAAAGAAAACCTATCCAGGTTCGGAGGGTGAGATTACTTGGGCTTTCTTTAAAAAAGAATTCATTATGAAGTTTATACCGGAGCATATTAAGGAAAGGAAGAGAAGAGAATTCCAGAATCTAGCACAAGGAGACATGACAGTGACAAAATATAATAATAAATTTACTGAGCTGTCTCATTTTGCGGAGTGCTTGATAGCAACAGAGGAGATGAAACGTAATAAGTTCATTGAAGGATTGCGTCCGGATATTAAAAAGGATGTACGGCTGGGACAGCCAGTAACTTATGCGGATGCTTTAAAGAGGGCATATGTATCAGAAGAAGCTACTGATGACATCAATGGGGTGACTCCACCAACAACGACAGATAATGGAAAGAGAAAGCGAGAAAACCATCCATCCCGGAAGAAGCAAAAGGTGGATTCTCAGGTTGAATGCAGTTGTTGCGGCAAGAACCATGAATTGGCGCAGTGCCCATGGCAGCGTGGTGCGAGCTTCACATGTGGCCAAGTGGGTCATAGGCGTAAGGACTGTCCAAAATGGCAAAAGAAAAATCAGACACAGCGACAGGGACAGCAGTCGCAGCAGGACCAACAAAATTTCTCACAGTCACGCCAGAACCACCAAAATTACCCTCCTCAGAATCAAGGAAACCCACAACAGAGTAGTCAACAGAATTAGCCACCACAGAGGAACCAACAGAACGGTCAAAACCAGCAGAGGGGATATCCACAGAATCCGCCACAGGGGCAAAATTATAACCAGAGAAGGAACAATCAAGGCGGAAATCAGCAGAGACAGCAACCCAATGCTAGGGCTTATGCAATCACACAGCAGGAGGCAGACATGACAAACAATGTAGTTGAGGGCACGCTTTTTATCTTTGGTACTAAAGCCATTACACTATTTGATTCTGGTTCTACACACAGCTTTGTTTCACATGTGTTTGCCCCAAAACTAAACATGCAACCCTTTAAACTTTCCCAAGCTTTAATTATATCAACCCCCACTAAAGGACAAGTGAACACTAGAACAATATTCTATAGTTGCCTTTTGAATCATGATAAAGTCGTCATGCCTACAAATCTAATAGTATTACCAATGCATGATTTTGACATTAATTTGGGAATGGACTGGTTAGAAAAGTATATGGCTGTGTTAGATTGTTTCAATAAGATAGTTCGCTTCAAATCAAAAGGATATAAGGAGGTACAGATAATGGGAACCAGGAGACCCATGGAGTCTAGGGTAATTTCGGCAATTAAAACTAGCCAATTACTAAGAAATGGGTGCAGGGGATACCTTGCATTCATCACTGAGGAGAAACAAAAGCCTGAGTTGGAGAATATACCAGTAATGAGAGAATTTCCCGATGTCTTCCAAGATGACCTACCCGGTTTACCGCCGATACGAGAGATCGATTTCACTATTGAATTGATGCCAGGAACAGCCCCAATTTCTAAGGCACCCTACCGCATGGCGCCTGCTGAACTAAGAGAACTGAAAGAACAGTTGCAGGAATTGATGGATAAGGGATTCATTAGACCTAGTGTCTCACCGTGGGGAGCACCTGTATTATTTGTTAAGAAGAAAGATGGAACCTTGCGCATGTGCATTGATTACCTACAATTAAACCAGGTCACTATTAAGAATAAGTACCCACTGCCGCGGATAGATGAATTATTTGACTAACTCCAAGGTGCAAGATGCTTCTCAAAGATTGATTTACGGTCGGGATACCATCAGCTAAGGGTGAGAAATGAAGATATCCCAAAGACAGCTTTTCAGACACGGTACGGACATTACGAGTTCCTAGTAATGCCGTTCGGGCTAACAAATGCACCAGCGGTGTTCATGGCACTCATGAATCAAATTTTCAAGCCTTATTTGGATCAGTTTGTAGTGGTATTCATTAATGACATCCTAATTTATTCAAAGACGGAAGCGGAACATGGGAATCACTTGCGCACTGCACTGCAATTGTTAAGAGATAATCAGTTGTATGCAAAGTTGAGTAAATGCGACTTTTGGCTAGCGCAGGTAAATTTCTTAGGCCACATCATTTCAGGTGAAGGCTTGTCAGTAGATCCTACAAAAATCGAAACTATCACTAATTGGAAACGACCAACCACGGTGGCAGAAATCCGAAGTTTCTTAGGACTCGTAGGATATTACAGGCGGTTTGTGAAAGGTTTTTCTTCTCTTGCGGGACCTTTGACTCGGCTCACTAGGAAGGATGTCCAGTTCAACTGGGATGATAAATGTGAGTCTAGTTTTCAGACACTAAAGGACAAGCTAACCTCGGCACCAATCCTAGCCCTACCATCTGGCAGTGGTGGTTTTGTGATATTCTGTAACACTCCGATCCCCTTTGAGCCTGATTAGTGGCTCATTAGTGTGCGTTTCTGTTAATTAATTCTTTCGGACTTGGTTTCGGGTCTTGGATAGGTAGTTGAGTAACCTTTGACCTGGGATAGGTAGTTCTAAGCCCTTTTTCGTAATTTTGGATGGTAGGTGAATTGGTGACATATTCTGCGATGCGTCTCTTCATGGACTGGGATGTGTACTCATGCAGAATGGTAAAGTGATTGCTTATGCTTCCAGACAACTGAAGACTCATGAACAAAATTATGCGACATATGATTTAGAATTGGCTGCGGTCGTCTTTGCTCTCAAGATTTGGCGACACTATCTTTATGGAGAAGAATTCCAAGTATATACAGATCATAAGAGTCTGAAATATGTTTTCTCTCAGAAAGACTTGAAATTGAGACAGAGGCAATGGTTGGAATTTCTAAAAGATTATGATTTCTCTATTTCCTACCACCCTGGTAAAGCCAATGTAGTAGCCGATGCTTTAAGTCGGAAATCAATTCAACTAGCCTGTTTGACGGCAGAATGGAGATTATTAGAAGAGATCAAAGATCTAGAAGTAACTCTTTGGCCCATAAGTGATAAGATTTTACTGGGTAATTTTAAGGTGCAGCCAGAACTCATACAGCGAATCAAGGATCACCAAAGGGATGATGCGGCACTTTTAGAAATTTTCGACAAGATGGATAACAAGCCAGAATTTTCACTCGCCAATGGTACCTTATATTTCCGAGATCGGCTATTTGTTCCTAATATTCGAGAGATCAAGGATGAGATATTACGGGAAGCACACCATACTCGGTACACCATACACCCAGGGAATACCAAGATGTACCAAAACCTCAGAAAACGATTTTGGTGGATTGGAATGAAAAATGACATTTCTGAATTCGTAGGGAGGTGTCTCACATGTCAACAAATAAAGGCAGATCATCAGAAGCCAGGAGGATTGTTACAACCACTTCCTATTCCTGAGTGGAAACGGGAACATATCACTATGGATTTTGTGTCGGGATTTCCACGAACCTTCCGGAACAACGAAGTTATTTGGGTTATTGTGGATCGTTTGACTAAATCCGCACATTTTATACCTCTCAAGAATAAGACTTCGATGAAGGAATTGGCTCAAAGATATGTCAAGGAAATTGTCCGGTTACATGGCATTCCGGTTTCCATTGTTTCGGACAGGGATTCCAGGTTTGTGTCTAATTTTTGGAGGAAACTACAGATGGCTATGCGAACACAATTGCGCTTTAGTATGGCATATCATCCCCAAACTGATAGCCAGATTGAAAGGACTAACCAAACTCTTGAGGATATGTTGCGAGCATGTGCCTTAGATTTCAAAGACAGTTGGGATGAGCAATTACCACTTGTGGAGTTTGCTTATAATAACAGTTATCATTCAAGCATTCAAATGGCACCTTTTGAGGCGTTGTATGGACGAAATTGTCGGACTCCCATCTGCTGGGAGGAGGTAGGTGACCGAAGAATACTTGGACCAGACTGGGTGCAGACTTCGACGGATAATATCAAGAAAATCCGAGATAGGCTAAAGACTGCTCAAAGTAGACAGAAAAGTTATGCTGATCACCGCAGGAGAGAATTGGAATTCGCCGTAGGAGACCATGTTTTTCTCAAAGTATCCCCGACCAAGGGAGTAATGCGATTCAGGAAAAAGGGTAAATTGAGTCCGCGTTATATTGGACCATTCGAAATAATGGGATGAGTCAGTGATGGGAACGCTTATGAGCTTGCACTACCACCTCAATTGTCAGGCGTCCATAATGTCTTTCATGTGTCTATGCTAAAGAAATACAACTCAGATCCCTCGCATGTTATTGACTTCGAGCCTCTCCAGTTACAACAAGATTTATCCAATGAAGAGAAGCCGGTGGCTATTCCACAGACAAAAGAAAGAGCCCTGCGGAACAAGACTATTCGATTAGTTAAAGTCCTAGGGGGCAGCATCATAATCAACTCGAAGCCACTTGGGAGTCAGAGGAGGAGGTCCGTGACAAATATCCGCAACTTTTTCCATCAGGTATGATTTAAATTTGGAGGACCAAATTTCCTAAAGAAGGGGAGTATGTAATAACCCAACCTGTCTTGGTGGGCCAGCCTTATAGGGAGGGCCATGTTAGTTTGGCATAGCTAAAAATCAGAATAAGAGCCATGGATTAGGATTCTTTAAAAATTCAAAACAGGAAAGAACAAGGAGTCCATAACCCACCTTTCTCTAGGAATTCTACCACATAAAGACTTCCTTGTAAGTTTCAAACAGGACTTTCTTTTAAACTATATATATGTGTAAAGTCTCCTGTAATCTCTCACATCAACGAAAGAGGAAAATTCTGAGAGAGAGAGAGAGAGAGAGAGAGAGAGTGACTAAAGTGGTGTGGTATTGTTTGAAAGAGAGGAAGATCAAGATCAACAGTGGGACGATAGTGAATGTCTGACGAAAGACCGACTACCGTCTGATCAACATACGTCTATACCAGGTGAGTAGAATTTCTGAACTTATTATTGTAGAATACAAATTTGAGAAAGTGTAGAGATATGATCAATTGATGGACTATTCCCGAATGTATATTGATACTATGATTACTGTCGACATAGCAAAATAGCAGAGATTCTCCAGAAAATCCATAAATCGTGAATAAACTTGTCTGATTGAGTTTCCAAGATTTGTAGGGATGATAATCAAGGAAACAGATAGCAGAGATCAATGATTATTGATGATCGAAATCAAAATTTTGGAAATTTCTACCTGATCGCGCTTAAAAATGTATGCGTGGAAATGAATTACAGAATCAAGGTCCGACATTCACGCACTTTAAGCGTTAAGAAGAATGGGAAATAATTACAGTTCATCATTAATTTCCCTTTTGTTTACATGGGTTCAAGTGCCCTGACCGCGGGGATGCAGGTTATTTACATAAATTTTGAAAGTTTACAACCCCTCCCTCAAGTCTCAGATGTGATCTCAATTTGGAAAATATAAGAAAATGTACATAAGGCGGAAGAAAATGTGAAAAAGGAGAAAAAATGGGGGGTGACCGTGACCCGCGGTCACTGCCCCATTCCAGTGACCGTGACTCGTCCGCAGTCACTAGGGCCTTCCAGTGACCGTGACTCACCCGCGGTCACTGGGGCCTTCCAGTGACCGTGACTCACCCGCGGTCACTGGAACCTGCCAGTGACCGGGGATCACGGTCACTGACAGACAATGGCCTTGTGCCTCCATTTTTTTGTGCTGTTCGCGCTGGTTCTTTCTTGGAACTTCTTTCAAGTGTTGGAACTCCATTCTCATGACTTTGGAGCGGTGGACAACCATCAAGAAGATCATATTTTATCATGGAATCAATTGAAACCGCTGTAACTCATCATTCGTGCTTACGGACTGCATTTTTGTTTCAAGTCCGAAACGGGCAAATTTGAAGCCGGAGTTGTGTCATTTGAACCTATCATTTTCAAGGAACAAAATGAGGCCTAGAGAGGCTTCTTTCACAACTCTTGTAATGGCTAAGAAGCCCTACGAATGAGAGAAACAGAGGTGACAATGTCATCCTCTAAAAAATTGGCGTCGTACGAACATGGTATGGACTTTGGCCATTTCCCTTCCTTCTCTCCTTCTGAATTTTCTTGCTCACCTTTAAAACTAAGAAAAGAAGGTGGGAATGGTCGTGGAAGTGCTGCTGGAGCTTGCTTCTTGTTGCCTTAGGTAGTGACTTTCTTCAATTTCTTCACTTTTCTTCCTTATGTGTGTGTCTTTTTTGTTTCTTCCAAATTCTCTCTTTTTATAGACTCCCCAATCAGTTTTGTGTAGTTCTGGGGAGTTAATAGCAGTTGTGGGGAGTTGAATTTCGAAGAGGAGTGGAGGGAAACCACCCAAAATCGTGGGAAACCTCTTTTGAAGGTCCGTGACCGCAAACTGGGCCACGGACGAGGCCCAATTTCAGGTTTTTCGCGTATGTGGCCCATTTTCATCTGTTTTGGGCTCAAACGAAGTCCGATTGCCACCAACTTTGGAGGGATGCTTCTTAACACTATTTTCTACATGTCATAAAAATTTCAGCCCATTTTGACTTTAGGAAGGTGGTCAACTTTTTCATTAATTGGGCCCCGGTCACGGACAAGGCCCACTTTTGGAACATTGCATATGCGGTCTATTTTCCATTGTTTGAGGCCCGAATGATGTCCAATCATCACGAAACTTGGAGAGATGTTACTTGACACCATCTTAAGTGTTTCATAGAAGTTTCAGCTCTGTTTGACCACCTGAACATGGTCAACTCCTTTTGTTTGTGGGCCCCGGTCACTCCCAAGGCCCATTCTTGGAATTTTGCATATGTGGCTTGTTTCCGCCTGTTCGGGGCCCAAACGGTGTCCGATCGCCACGAAACTTGAAGGGATACTTCTCGACACTATTTTGAGTGTGTCACAGAAGTTTCAGCTCTGTTTGACTACCTGAACATGGTCAACTCCTTTTGTTTGTGGGCCCCCGGTCACTCCCAAGGCCCATTCTTGGAATTTTGCATATGTGGCTTGTTTCCTCCTGTTCGGGGCCCAAACGGTGTCCGATCGCCACGAAACTTGGAGGGATACTTCTCGACACTATTTTGAGTGTGTCACAGAAGTTTCAGCTCTGTTTGACCGCCTGAACATGGTCAACTCCTTTTGTTTGTGGGCCCCCGGTCACTCCCAAGGCCCATTCTTGGAATTTTATATATGTGGCTTGTTTCCGCCTGTTCGGGGCCCAAACGGTGTCCGATCGCCACGAAACTTGGAGGGATACTTCTCGACACTATTTTGAGTGTGTCACAGAAGTTTCAGCTCTGTTTGACCACCTGAACATGGTCAACTCCTTTTGCTTGTGGGCCCCCGGTCACTCCCAAGGCCCATTCTTGGAATTTTGCATATGTGGCTTGTTTCCGCCTGTTCGGGGCCCAAACGGTGTCCAACCGCCACGAAACTTGGAGGGATACTTCTTGACACTATTTTGAGTGTGTCACAGAAGTTTCAGCTCTGTTTGACCACCTGAACATGGTCAACTCCTTTTGCTTGTGGGCCCCCGGTCACTCCCAAGGCCCATTCTTGGAATTTTGCATATGTGGCTTGTTTCCTCCTGTTCGGGGCCCAAACGGTGTCCAATCGCCACGAAACTTGGAGGGATACTTCTTGACACTATTTTGAGTGTGTCACAGAAGTTTCAGCTTTGTTTGACCATCTGAACTTGGTCAACTCCCCAGTTGACTTTTTATGACAGTGGGCCCTTGTTTCAGCTGTTTGAAGCCCAAATGACCCCGGTTTGATTTGAAACTCGGAGAACATCTTGGAGTATTCATCCAAATTTCATGCAGTTTGGATTTGAGGAAGTAGGATTTCGAACAGTAACCTATTCATTGCATGCGTTAGGTCACTATTCACTCCACATTGAGATAGTTAGCCTGTTTTCTATCCGAACAGCCTCCCCTTGACTTGAAACTTTGGAAGAATAACTTGGGGCATTCTTTGAGCATTTGTTCCAAATTTTATTTGCTTTGGCCTTTTGGAAGTAAGATCTTAGCCGATGATCCCCAAATTCAGGATTACTGTCCTCTAAGCTGACATGTAATGAAATTTAGGCCAAACAGAGTCTTTTCATCTTGAAAATTTGCAAAGTATCTTCTGAGCATGACTGAAGCTTCGCGTCTAAATTTTCATTAATTTTGGACATCGAGAAGCAGGACTTTGGTCAGTGACCCCCTGGCTTGGGGGAAATTGACTTCAGGCTGACATGCTTGTGGCTTTTGAGTTTGATGATCTCTGTTCGACCCGAAATTTGAACTTCCTCTGAGAGTTCCGGCTACCTTGACCTTCATGGAATGCCGGTTCTCACAGTGATTCCCCATGATCTGCAAATAACCTCTGTAGCCTAAATTAAGCTGAGATGAGGTGTCTTCGCTGCAGTATTTGCAATTTTTATAGGTCAACAAGTGCCCCCTCGAGGTGCAATGATTATAGTATAATAATCATTGTGCCTCGAAATAGCCAATCTGTGGGAATGATGGATGGCTTGATGAAAAGACAGTTTGTCAAGGTAGGTTGTAGGCCTAAACTTGGGATTTGAAAATTTTGATAAAAACCATGAAGGGTTTGATGACGGAATTCTGAAAAGACATAAGAAATCTGAATTTCTTTGCCCTATTTTCACGGATATCAAAAGTAGCATCTCCGTGGGGACTGTGGGGAACACCCACAAAGGAATCCCTTAGGTATTTAGAAAATTCAGAAGTTTATGAATTTTGTTTGGGTTTTGGAAATGAATTTGATTTTCTTTTGACCTATTTTTCACAAATATCCAGAGTGGCGTTTCTGTGGGGATGTGGGGAACACCCACAAAAAGAATCCCTAAGGTTTTAAGAAAATCAAAAGTTTTAGAGAAAATGGATTTGGGTTTGGATCTTCATGGATTTTTTTGGTTCATTTTCAAATATCAAAGTTTGGGTTTTGACTTGTCTTGACATGATTTAAAATGAAATGCAATTTTAACAAAATGAGATGTAATTTTGAAAGAGATTGGCCTTTATGGGTTTTGATGAAAAACAATTTGAGACATTGGTTTGAAATCAAATTTTGACCCAAAGTTGATTTAGAAAGAGACTCCGCATTTATTTATTTATTTATTTTATATATAATTTCCCTCGAAATACCCTAAAAATAGGATTATTTCTTTGGTAAATTAGGATTCAGCAATGAGCTCCACCAGTTCAAGTTTGCAATGACCGTGGGTAAGGAGGCCAAACAGGTTTTTTTTTTTTTTTCAACCCCAACTCTCTGATTCTTCCTGATACAGATGATTACATAAAATGAGAAATACGGTTATCATCATACAGTGGCATTCCATATTTCAGTCTTTCCACGCAACAATGAGAAGACATGCCCGTAATTACTGTCTGTTCAGGCAAAAGTTCCATACCATATACCCCGCATAAGTCTAGCAGCCCAGCACAGATACTGATATTATGTAGAACAGGACTAAAGAAATATACATTACAGTGAGATTAAAATATGGGCAGTTTCATCCTCATTTCAAGGTCAGGTGCCATGGATTTCCTTCTTTGTTTGTTTTCAGGTACTGAATTTGGGCCAACCTTCATCTCAGTGTTGCCATCTGAGCCGACTCTTTCTAAGTGGCTGCCTTCACTTTCTCTGCAGTGTGGTCTCTGTCATGAGCTTTCAAGCCCAAGCTTAGATCCAAACTAGTTTCATTGAGTTGTGGAGCTACTTGATCCGTGTCAGAAGCCTGACTTTCTTCCACTGAAGCATCATTAACATCAGGTTTTCCATCAGTATCATCATCCTTAGATGCCATGGGGGTTGGATCTCTTGTGGCATAATCACTTGGTTTGGTTTCATCATCAACCTGTTCGGAAACCTCTTTCTTCTGTTCTTCTATCACAGAAACCGGCATGTAACGGAACTTCTTGCGAGGGGGTTCTCCGGTTGCAGCAAAACGAGCTTTGGCGGTGGTGCTGCTTTGAGAGATGGGGGTCCATCTATGTCTTTTTCCATTTCCGGACCGGACCGTTGAACACGGCCGCCGGTCCGTAACGGCTCGATGACCGGCCGAGCCGGGCGCCCAGCCCCTCCATTCACCCCGCTATTGTTGCAGACTCGAGAGAGAGAGAGGGAGAGAGAAAGGAGAGAGAGAGAGACCGGGAGAGATAGAGAACCGACTGGGAGAGAGGGAGACCGAGTAAGAGAGAGAAAGAGAGAGACCGGGAGAGAGAAAAGAGAGAGAGACCGTGAGAGAGAGAGAAGAAAGAAAATCGAGAGAGAAAGAAGAAAAGAGAGAGAGAGAGACCGGGAGAGGGAGAAAAGAGAGAGAGAAGAGAGACCGTGAGAGAGAGAGAAGAGAGAGAGAAGAGAGAAAATCGGGAGAGAAAGAAGAAAAGAGAGAGAGAGAGACCGGGAGAGAGAGAAAAGAGAGAGAGAAGAGAGACCGTGAGACAGAGAGAAGAGAGAGAGAAGAGAGAAAATCGGGAGAGAAAGAAGAAAAGAGAGAGAGAGACCGGGAGAGAGAGAAAAGAGAGGGAGAAGAGAGAAAATCGGGAGAGAAGAGAGAGAACGGGAGAGACAGAGAGTGGGAGAGAGAGGGAAACCGAGAAAGAGAGAGAGAGAAAAGAAAGAAAGAGTGGGAGAGAGAGAGAGACCGAGTAAGAGAGAGAAAGAGAGAGAGACCGAGAGAGAGAGAAAAGAGAGAGAAGAGAGAAAATCGGGAGAGAAGAGAGAGAACGGGAGAGACAAAGAGTGGGAGAGAGAGACCGTGAGGGAGAGAGAAAACTGAGAGAGAAAGCGGGAGAGAGAGAAAAGAGAGAGAAGAGAGAAAATCGGGAGAGAAGAGAGAGAACGGGAGAGACAGAGAGTGGGAGAGAGAGGAAATTAAGAGACCGAGAGAGAGAAACCTTGAGGGAGAGAGAAAACTGAGAGAGAGGGAGAGAGAGACCGAGAGAAACAGAGTGGGAGAGAGAGAAAACTGAGAGAGAGGGAGAGCCCGGGAGAGAGAGAAAAGAGAGAGAAGAGAGAGAAAGAGAGAGAGACCGAGAGAGAGAGAAAACTGAGAGAGAGGGAGAGACCGGGAGAGAGAGAAAAGAGAGAGAAGAGAGAAAATCGGGAGAGAAGAGAGAGAACGGGAGAGACAGAGAAAAGAGAGATCGAGAGAGAGAGAAAAGAAGAGAAAAAGAGAGAGACCGGGAGAGAGAGAGAAAAGAGATAGAGACCGAAAGAAAGGGTGGAAGCATAGAGGTGCTGGGTGCATCTTCCTCTTAGTTACCAAGCAGGGCTCGGGTTTCTTTCATCATCTCAAGCACAGACTATGACTGGTAAGAATTTCCTTTTCATCTTCTCTTGTGTTTGTTCATGACTGAATCCAAGCCTGGATTTCTGGATGCTTTTTTTTTTTTTTTTACAGCCATATCCGGTTGAGAAAAACCCTTGTGTCTTAAATTCTATCAGAACTTCTTCATATCACGGTCAATCTTGACTGTCTAGCACTTGTTGCTGTTGTAACATATATATCACTGAACACGCATCTAACTTTCTGTGATCAGAGCCTCTGTGGGAATTATAGAATGCCATTTTCGTGCTTGAACACGAACCTGCTGCCCCCTGAAAAGGTCTTAAGGTGCTTTGAACATCTGTTTGGACCGGGAGCCTCGGTTCTGAGACTTAAGTGTGCCTTTGATGCCAATTCTTAGTCTCAGAATTGAGTATTGCCTTCTACTTTTGGTCTTATACTAAGGGGAGATGCTGCCGATTTTTTTTTTTGAGAAGTTCCATATCATTGTTACTGATATCCATCTTTTCTTTCTCTTGATTTGTTTTGCAGATAGAAGAGGTAAAGCATCTGCAACTGCAACTGCCGGGGCACCTAAAAGTCGTGCCAAGGGTAAGACCACAAGAGGGCCTGATCCGAAAGACCCAAATGAAGCATCTGATGTTAAATTGTGGCTCCAGAGGGCTAAAGCTTTGTCAACGAGAAACTGGTATTCATATTGGTGTTTGGCAAATAATACCAATTGGGAGAATAATGACAAGGTGGTTTTCCCAAAACCACAATATATATTTGGAGATGCCACAAAGGAGACCGCAAAGCAACCCACTGATCATATGCGGTATCGTTACACAAATTCGGCAGGAGTTGTGCGTGAATTAACCACAGTTCGATCAGTTCGACGGCATCCAACTATTATGTCACTATCTCCAACAATCCCAGCAAGGCATGATCCTTTTTCATGGATAAGACATCATGTCCATTTCAAGACTGGGAAATTCATGCGTCCGCCTCCATACTACTTCATAGAATACCCAAGGTCTGAAATAGAGACCCTTGAACCGTGCACTCTAAATTTGGAAGTAGGCACTGTAATTTCACAGCTCAGAACGGTCGGTCTTGGTATTCATTCCGGCGACGGGAGTGCTTGGCTAGGTGAGAGGCACCAATCTCGTGGGTGGTTTAATTGCATCGGGGATTGGTCAAGCTGGGTGACTGCAATCAAGTATCATTATGCGGAAGATTTGAAAGCAATTGGGATTTTTGACGCTGTAAATGCTACCACACAAAGAGTCCCCTGTGAGAACAAGAATGTCTGTAGGGCCATTCTGGAATTATTCTGCCCAGCGACTGGTACTTTCATTACTCCAAACATGGAGCTAGGATTTTCTCTATGGGAAGTAAAGAAAATTTTTGGTTTGGCACCTTACGGTGAGATCTATAATGAGACCGTTTTACCCGATGAAGAATTAGCCACTATGGATGACGAATTTCAAGCGGCATATTACCTCCTTTTTGCACTTGAAGATTCTATTCAGACAACTAGCCGAAGCCGAGGCAAAGTCTTTCAATGGATAAGTCAAGTGAAGGAAATCATAGATCCTTTCTTCGTTAATGAAGGCGGGTTCTTTAAGTGGAAGAGGGTAATCCCGAGCGAAGATCCCAAGAGAGGTCCAACAATTATCTTTCATGAAGACACGGACTTTCAGCCTTATATTTTTGCCAAATATCCAGATTTGAAAAGGAAATGTTGGCTTGCTTCATTCTTGACAGCATGGTTGTCCGAGGTTCTTTTTCCGAGCTCAGGAAATGACCTTAGGGCTGGTTGCATATATCCAACCCTCAAGATGGCCTTTGGACATAGCCTCGCTTTGGGTCCTGCTTTTGTAGCTTATATGCTGACAGAGTTGAAGCTTTCAGGATTCACTGTCAGAGAAGGAAAACCGTTCAATCGATGTTATGCCGAATATCTACTGTACACCTGGTTCACCTACCATTGCAATGATCTTCATTCACATAGCGGTGCACCGGGGAACATTTTCATGGAGGGTGTGGTTGGTGGTAGTTGCTTAATTAACAACTATTCCATGACCGATTTGCGCAAACATTTGCACAACTTTAACAATTATGTTGCTTCCCGGGATGCTATACCTAATATTGAAGTTCCAACTCAGATGAGGAATACTGTGGAGCCATCAATAGACAAGGTTGGGGAAGGTGGCCGGGATATCGGCTTGTCAGACGAAGAAAAGAGCTGGCTTCTGAGTTTAAGGCCTGCAGATCTGGTGTATAGAAAAAATACATACATCAATATTCAACCTTATATACCTGCCAGATTCTGCAGACAGTTCGACTTCTATCAGGCCGTCGTGGGAGCACCGGGCCGAATTCGAGGCACTATCGGCTCTTTGCAGGATGCCCGTAATGCTTGGGAATTTTATCAAGCGTTTGACACTGAGGCTCGTTTTGGATACCCTCATCTTCCGAATCCTGGATATACGAGTGGCTTCGCCCAGTGGTTTGCTAAAAGCACCCTCGCCATTGTGCAGGCATACACAAGTAACCCTCGAGCTAAATGTCGTGTTTTGCCTGCTTCTAAGAAGAAGGAAAAAGGGGAAAAGGGAGAAAGAGATCGTTTCATCCCAGAGAATTTTGAAAGTTGGCTACATGATGGGGACCAATGGCGAATTGGTTTGACAGCTGGATCCGATATCTGTCGAGGTCACCGTGGTTTGAGAGGTGAAGAAGATGAAAACTTCATGCCTCCGCCTAATGTACCTGCAACGAAAATGCGACGAGCCATGGAAGAAAATTTACAAGAGAGCATTAGCCTTGCTGAAACCAGGGAAACGGGCAGGGCTACTTTGGATTTTGCTCATAAATTAAAAACTGCTGCTGATACTCCTGTATTGCCAGAGACACGTGTTGATCAAAGTCAAGTAGAGGGGATCCAATCTGCGGAAGGGACTACGAGGGCAAGGCCTTCCATCATAATGCCGGTGAACCCTCCAACGGATCTGGGTTTGCATAAGAAAATCAGAGCCACTCATTCGAAATTGGTGACTCAAGTTCGAGCTTCAGCTACCCAAGAGACACCTTCTAGGAAGAGAAAAGCTGAAAGTCCACCTGTACGTCGTTCTCGGCGGCTAAAAACTGGTAACATACATATAATTGCTTATGATCATATCTTCATTGATTCTGTATCTCTTGCTTTAACATTGATACTCTTTTTTTTTTTTTTTTGCGATTGTATTAGCTCATCCTTCAATTGCTGGAGAGTCTGCGAGGCAAATGGCCAGAGTGACTGAAAATTATGCCTCTGATGAGAGGAGTGGGGGAGAAAGCAGTTTTGATAACCTTACGACTGGAGAGCGAACTGATAGTGATATTCACATTGAGTTTGATTATGAAAAAGATATATTTAATCAAGCACAGATGCCTGAATTTGAGATAAAAGTAGCGGCAGATGTACCGACAGGATCCATCATTGCAGATAAACCTATTGATGACGTTGGTACTGCTACCATTACAGAGGCTGTTCTCCAGGTTGAACAACAGAAGCCTCCTTCTGAGATTGTCAAGGAATCTGGGATCAGAGTCTCCAGAGATATCGAAGAAACTCCAATTGTTGCTGAAGGTAAACTTCACATTAGCTTGATTAACGTTTCAGCATTCGTGCTCTAATTTCTGCTTATTCCGCTTTTTCAGGTGGTCAAGTGGAAGAGGGTATTTCTGATACACTTGCTAAAACAGTTTCTACTATTCCTAGGAGATCTTTCGGATCCCCTATCGAGGAGCAAGTGGAGAAAGAGCATGCTGAAGCTTCGATTGACTTGGATGATGTCTCAATTCATAGTGGATACTTAGAGGCATCACCAGGCAGCCCTCTGGGGAGTGATCTGCAACGCTTTGTAGAAAATTTATCATCAGGTTCACTAACCCAAAGTATAAATGGTGGTGCGGGATTGTCGCCAGCCAATACCACCTTGCCAGTCAGTAATGAGCCAAGGGCTGATGAGGCTGAGGATGTTCAGATGGAGCAACATATTGAACCTGTTAGCGGAGCAGAAAAGACAACAGACAGTGTTATGGGTCCAGTCATAGAAGCCCCTGTAGAGGATACTGTTGTGATCAGAGCGGGCTCCTTTGTTCAACAGACAATGATTTTAGAAGGTACAAATCTCCCGGTAGAGGATACTCCTGTAACACTTGTCACTAGTAGTGTACCTCCAGTTGCTGGCAGGTTTACACCTCCCAAGGCCATGACACCTCCAAGAGTCCACTTTAGGGTGGATCAGTCATCGCCTTTAAAGGTTATTGAAGACCCTGTTGTTCAGAAGATATCAGATGAGGCTTCTACTGCTGAAGGTAGAGGGGCCCGAAAAGCTTTACTGCATGTGACAGTCACACCTCATGCCATTAGGGATCCTTCGACTACCTTGTCTTCACAAGGGTCACATGATTCGCCTTCTGTTCGTGAAGAAACATTGGCGATTCCTGAGGGCGGAGTAAATATCGAGAGAGAAAGGGATAATCGCTCAAGTTCTCAAATCCAGTCAAATTCACAAGAGCGAGAATCAAACCTTTCTATCCCTAAAGAACTCAGCTTCTTCGGGGACAACCCAAAGCCTCAATCTGCTATTAATTTTGCCACAAAGATAATCATTCGCAGCATTTTGGCTACTGTTTTTCAAGGAGAGCTTTCTTCAGAGAAGATTCAAGGTGCCAAGGCTTTAGCAGACATGTTGATATTTTCTGGTACCGACTTAAGTTGTCTTCGCGATGCCCTTGCCCTTCTTTTTAACAAACTCGAAGAAAAAAACTCTTGGGATAAGAGTGTTGATCATGCCAAAGCTTTCCAAGATGAGATCTTAAGGCACAAAATTCAGTTGACTGCAGAGATTGAAAGTGGTGAGGAGGAGATACAGGTAATAAATGCAGAAGAGGCCAAACTGACACAGGAATTGGCTGTGCATGCGGGCCAACGTGCACATATTCAACAACAGATTGTTGTATTGCAACATCAATTATCTTCCGTGGAGAATATTATGGAAAATTTGCAGATGTCTGTTTTGGAGAGAATTCGTCACCGAGATGATCTTTTCACGCATACAGAAGCGAAACGCACAGCCCTGAATGACTTCGTTCAGTCCTTGGAGATTGAATTGTATATTAAGCTGGACGAGATTGGCATTAAAACTGCTATTCCAGCTTATGCAAGCTACAAAGGGCATATCCTCATGGCAGAAGTACTGAATGCAAAGGGGCAACTGGAGAAGTTTCTGGACTGAGATTCTCTGCTGCAACTCTCATTTTTTTTTATTATTAGGCCTGAGGGCCATGTGTACATTGACTTTACTGCTTGTATTCAAACTTTAAAATGGATATCAATGGAAAATGTTTTTCCTTTCTATTTTTGTCATTGGTATAGATGTTTGGTTTGATTTTCTGTGGATGTTTGATGTGGTTTATGTGGATGGTTTGTTTGGCTTGTATGGATGGTTTATTTGGTTTGGTTTTCTCAGATTTGTATGAGGGTGTGATTTGCGATCGTTTGGATCCACAAATCGAAAATAAGGAAGTCATACAGGTGGACGTTATCCGGTGCCCATGTGTGAGGCTTTCTCCAGGGTCCATGACTTGATCCTTTTGGTGTCGAAAGGGGTCAAACAAAGTGGATGTTATCCGGTGCCCATGTGTGAGGCTTTCCCCGGGATCCTTGACTTATTCTTTAGGACAAAGATTTGGTTTTGGTTCTTGTTTAGATTTTGGTTATATAGGGTCTACAAAAAGACTTGTTCTATATAACCGAAGGCAGTCATATAGGGTCTGCAAAAAGACTTGTTCTATACAACTAAGGATTAGCTATATGGGGTCTGCAAAAAGACTTATTCCACATAGCTGAGTTTTGCTATATAGAGTCTGTAAAAAGACTTAATCTATATAGCAGGATGTTACAAGGGGTCTTGTAAGGACATTATCCGAGTAACAAAAGTTTGACTAGAGGGGTTGTGGGACTTGATCCTCGTAGTCATTTTATACAAATCTGAGGGATTTTGATTACGAGTCATAGGTTGTGAGGCTCAAAACCAGAGGATTTTGATTTTGGTTAGGAGTGAGAATTACACTGTACATGGTTTGGGTACATTGTACATAGTTTGGGTGTACCAATGACATTCAGGTATAGTATTTCTTGAGAAGTTTTCCATTGATAGGCATCATGCACCTGTCCCCTTCAAGTGTGAGGAGCGCATATGCGCCATTGGAGTAAACCTTGTCGACAAAAAAAGGTCCTTCCCATTTAGGTTCGAACTTGCCTCCCGACAAGTGCGTGGAAAACATAGGTCTTCTAACTGCAAGGACTAGATCTCCCTTCTTGTAAGCTCTATACTTGACCTTTTTGTTGAAAGATGCAGCCATACGAGCTTGATACAACTCAATACTTTGTCGAGCGGCAAGTCTTTTCTCATCAAGGTTTTCTAGCTCTTGCAATCTGAGTTTGGCATTCTTTTCTTCAGTATATTTGTTTATCACAGCCACCCGAAAAGAGGGAAGTTGAATTTCCAAAGGTATTACAGCTTCACAACCATAGACCAAGGAGTACGGTGTTGATTTGGTAGGACCACGAACTGTAGTTCTGTAAGCCCATAATGCTTCAGGAAGCCTGGTACTCCAACTCTTTTTGTTGTCAGAAACCATTTTCTTCAAAATCTTGCAAATGGTTTTGTTAAAAGCCTCAGCAAGTCCGTTGGCCGCGGGGTTATACGCTGTAGATGGACAACACTGGATTCCATATTTGTCACAGAATCTGTAAAATTTATTATTATTGAATTGCGGGCCATTGTCATGATACAGACGTTTGGGCACCCCAAAACGGCAAATGACATGAGTTTTCAGGAAGCTAAGGACTGTATCAGTTTTAACTTCTGTGAGAGGTACTGCTTCTGCCCATTTGGAGAAGTAATCGGTTGCAGCCAAAATGAATTGATGTCCACGTTCTGAGGGTGGACTGATCTTCCTCACTATATCCATTCCCCAAGATTCAAACGGCCAAGAAGTGGTCGTAGGGTGCAAATGTTCAGGAGGCTGGTGAATGTAATCACCATGAATTTGGCACTCATTGCATCTTTTAGCAAAATTAATAGCATCGGACACCATGGTAGGCCAATAGTAGCCTAATCTTCGAATTTGATCATGAAGTTTTGGTCCAGCTTGGTGAGCACCACATAGGCCCGCATGAACTTCTTTGAGAACTTGTTCAGCTTCTTTCGGGGACAAACATCGAAGTAGAACTCCATCGTATGATTTGCGATAAAGAGTTTTTGAGGGCAAATCAAAATGGAATTTGAGAGCTCGCCTTTGAATACTGGTTCTATCTTTAGGATTCTCTGGTAATACTCCATGCAGAATGTAATCAATAAAAGGATCTCTCCAATCCCTGAATGAGTTTTGGAAATATGAAATTCGATTTTTGATTACAGTGAAGCTATCTTCTACTGCCTTGTAAGTATCGAGTGGGGGTAGAAGTCTTCTCTCAACAACTTCCAATATCATCTTGTCATTCTCAGGGATTGCCATTGAAGCTGCCAAGCTTGCTAAGGCGTCTGCTTTGACATTCTGGCATCTCGGAACATGATGAAACTCAATCGATTTAAACCTCTGTTTGAGTTCATATGCCCTATTGAAAAGGGGAATTAGGTCTGGCTTCTTTACTTCATACTCGTGATTCATTTGCTTAATCACAAGTTATGAATCTCCATAGACCCCTAGCATGTTAATGCTAGCATCTAAAGCTAACTCAAGCCCCATAATTAATGCCGTGTATTCTGCCACATTGTTCGAGCATGGCTTGATCAATGAAAAGGAGTGAGGAACATAAAATCTTCCTGGACTGCAGAAAATAATTCCAACCCCTGATACTGGCATTCCTTGTTCATTAGTCCTGGAAGCTCCATCAAAATGCATGGTCCAATGTAGATCTGAATCAATGGTGGATTGCCGTGTTTGTTCAGCGAAGAAGACTGACTCATCAGGGAGATTGTCTGTGAACTCAGAATCTTCTGACAGTGGATGTTCTGCTAGAAAATCTGCAAGAGCTTGTCCTTTTACTGCTTTCGCAGGAGTGTATCTGATGTCATATTGAGAAAGAAGGATGGACCATTTGGCCAGACGTTCACTCAATGCCCCGGCTTTTGTCACTAATACCTTTAATGGATTAATATTGGAAACCAGATACACCACATTAGAGAGGATGTAATGCCGCAGCTTTTGTATTGCAAACATAAGCGCTAGACATTCTTTTTATATTGGGTGATAATTGTGCTCAGCCCCAACTAGCATCCTTGACAGGTAATAGAGTGCCACCTCCTTTCCTTCATCATTCTTTTGAGCTAACAATGCTCCCAAGGAATGATCAAGAGCTCTGGTATAAAGGATGAAAGGCTTGCCCGGAATTGGAGCTGAAAGAACTGGCGGGTTTGTAAGATATTGTTTAATATCCTGAAAAGCATTTTCACAAGCTTTGTCCCATACAAAGTCTACTCCTTTCTTCATCAATTTGGAGAATGGTCTGCACTTTCCGGACAAGTTGGAAATGAACCGTCGGATGTAGGCGAGTCTTCCCTGCAATCCTTTCAATTCTCTCAAATTTCTCGGCGAAGGCATTTCCAATATGACTTTGATTTTGACGGGATCTATTTCAATGCCCCCTTTTCGCACCACAAATCCTAGAAACTTTCCTGAAGAAACTCCGAAAAAACATTTCAGGGGATTCATTCGAAGATTGAATTTCCGTAATCTCTCAAAGACAGTGCGAAGATCGGCGAGATGGTCTGATTTATGCTTGCTCTTGATTGCCAAATCATCAACATAACATTCAACAGATTTATGTTGTAAGTCCTTGAATATTTTCATCATTGCTCTTTGGTACGTGGCTCCAGCATTTTTGAGACCAAATGGCATGACAGTATAGCAGTATATGTCGAATGGAGTTCTAAAAGAAGTGTGTTTCCCATCCTCTTTGAACATTTTGATCTGATTATACCCCGAGAAGCCATCCATGAATGACATTCTTTCGAACCCAAAAGTATTGTCAATCATTATTTCTGGTATAGGTAATGGAAAATCATCTTTGGGGCAGGCTTTATTCAGATCTCTGAAGTCAATACAGATTCTGATTTGTCCATTCTTTTTAGTAACTGGGACTATATTAGCCAACCAGTCTGGATGCTGTTCTTCACGGATGAAATTAACGCCTTTGAGTTTCTGAACTTCTGCTTCTATCTTCTCCATGATTTCAGGCTTAGTCCTCCTTTGGTCCTGTTTTACAGGTTTAGCATCATCTGCTATATTTAATTTGTGTATGGAGATTTCTGGATCTAAACCCGGCATTTCTGCATAAGTCCATGCAAAGCAATCTATGAACTCTCGCAAGAATCCCACATACAAATCAAGTTCACTTCCTTTAATTTGAGAGCTTACAAAGGTAGGTCGGGGATTTTCTGGGGTTCCCAAGTTTATTTCTTGTACTTGGTCCTCAGTTGGAGGATTAGGAGGAAGTGTTTCTACATTGTTATTGGAAGTTTCTAACTCTGTGAAACCCTCTGGGGTTTCAGTTGGGGGTTTTAGCCAAGGCCTGATCCCTTTCCAAGGATTTGGTTTTTTAGGCTCTTTGGCTTTTACATCAAGGGCTAAGCATTCCCAGCGGACATGTTGGGACGGGCTTATTTCCTCGTTGAGTTCAGGTGGCCAATAGTCAGTGATTTGTGATGCAGCATCATCTTCATCACTTGCCCCCTCAGGATGCTGAAAAGTGGCCCAATCAATGGGATCTTGAAGCACAGGAATTTCATGAGAGTCATCCGAGTCATATTCTTCAGTGAAGACTACCGATCTGGCTTTAACACCTTGTTTAAATTTAGGAATGTTACTGTAAGGAACATATCCTATGCAATGACGCAGCTGCTCAATTCTGCCCCCTGTTTGGAGATCTTCTTTCATCTCTTGAGTAAAGACATCCAAAGGAGCCCGTATGCCATTTGCAGTTAATCCAAGACCCATAGGTTTCTTGAGATTGTACCCCATATTTTTCATCATGTTACAGACCACAGGATGATAAATATCGAGCCGGATTTTTCCCTCATTACTGATTTTGTCAATGATATCTGGTGGAGAAGTATCTTCAGCCCGATGAAAAATAATCGGATGATTATACTGCTTAGATGAAGGTACCAAAAAGCAAGAACCTTCGAATTCATAAATGTGAGAGGGAGTAGGCCATGGCATAAGCGGAAGATTGCAATCTACCATAGAATGCACGAAGGTGCTCATTTCTTCAGCGTCTTCAGAATCCAACTCAGAATCTGTATCTCTGATCATTGAAATGACATGTATTGGACGCATTCTTCTAGACCTCCTGCGCAGCCGGTGGAGTGCCACTTCGAGAGATGATACAATTCGAGACATCTCATCAAAGGTTTGAAATTCCATTGCCATGGTTAAGCTGCGGAGAGCTGGCCGAAAACCTACCCAGCACAAGTGAATCCATGCGGAGCAGTGTGGAGGATTTTCACATCTTTCAGCCAAACGGAGCCATCTATCAATGTACCTGTCGGTTAATTCTCCCCTCTGCTGTGATGTCAATATCAATTGACTAAAAGTGATAGGAGAATCAGGCTTTATAGGTGATATTCTCCTATTAGGGGGAGGTATATCATTGCTTTCTTGATTAGAGCTCGAGGATACCATGTTGGCCGAAAATGAAAACTTCTGATGTTCAGCATCATTTACTTTTGATAGCTTTGTGGATATGATTAAAGGTGGATCTGGCTTTTTGATTTCAGATTTCACCTTAATTATCAAAGGAGCTTTGATATCCACGCGTTTTGCCGCAGATTTTCCTGCACATTCCAACTTTATGGGGAGATCAGATTTTTGACCAACTTTCTTTGCTGAAATAGTGAAAGGTTCTGCAGGATTATCATTCACAGCAGCATTCTTTGTATCTGAGTTGGATTTTGTAGGCTTTTCTTGATACATTGCTGCGTCTGTGAAATAAACCTCCTTTCCTTTGAATGGCTTTTCCTCTGCAAAGACTCGATGTACTTTCCCCTCTTTGTCAATGTATTTAAGACATTGATGAAGAGTGGAGGGTACTATGGCATAATCATGAAGCCATCGTCTCCCCAAGAGGATGTTATAGCAAGCACGAGTTTTTACTACATGCAGAGTGGCCTCTGAGACTAAATCTCCCAACTAGAATCGAATTCGGATTTTACCAATCGGATCCTGGACTTCCCCATCGTAACCTTGAATAGAAGTCTTCGTAGCAGACAACTTGCTCACTGGAATACCGAGCTCTTGAAGGGCCGTGATTGTGATGAGATTTAGCGCTGACCCTGGGTCAACTTGAACTCTTGGGACAGGCATATCTTTGATGTAGGCCGTAAAATAAAGTGGCCTCGTATGCTTCATATTTCCCAAGAGGAGATCCTCTTTGGTGAAAAAGATAGTAGCTTTAGAAGCATTGTGAGTTAAGAGGCACTCCTTGCATTGCTTTTGAGGCTTCTTGGATTTCGCCTTCAAATAATTCTTTTCTATTTGATGCACTTGTGCTATATGAGTATGATTCTCAATATTCAAGGCCTGTAGTGCTCGTATGAAGTTGTCACGAGTCTCCTTGGACATCTGCAGGAGATCAAAATTGTGGAGTCGTGCAGGTATGTGCTTAAGGTGTTCAACAACATCATACGTGAATGGCTCTGGTGGCCTTGCATTATCATTTACTTCTGGAGAAGTTACATTTACATTGGTATTGCCTCCCGAAGGGTTTACATAAGAAGAGGAAGGAACAGAGGATTTATCATAGTTGACTCTGTAGTTACGACCAGAGCGAGTGCCATCATTAAGCATGTTGCTTCTGTCAATTTCTGGTCGTGTGTCTCTTCTTATGGCATTGACTTCTTCTGGTTCGATGAAAAGCTGGTTGACCTCTTCCAGGCCTACTTCTTGGTTTACACCATTAGGAATAGCCTGTGATGTTTGGGGTTCTATGGCAGCATTCAAAACCACCAGGGAAGGACCCGTTGACAGTTCCTCTTCAAAGTCAGAGATATTCTCGCCAATATTACTCATACTAGGGTTATTATGTCTCCTCGGTAACCCAAGTTCCCTGACTGAGTTAAAGTTAACAAACTGATTACTTAATTCAGAATTTTCATTTGAAAAGATCAATTCTGAATTAGGTGTGGAAGAAGCATCTGGCGTGGAAGGAGGAAAAACCGTCTGCTGATCCTGAACTTCATCGTGCCCGACTAATGGTAGTGGATCCGGATGAGCTTCTGGAGGTAGTGGAAAAAGAGGAGGATCATTCGACCAGCCACTTGAACTTGGCCTGTGTATGTCATACAAGGTCACTGATAGTGTATTTAGACCGTGCTTGATATTAAGCGTTCCCGTCTCGGGGTCAAAGGCTTGTTCGAAATCCTCATCTTCATCAGAAGGGTATTCATCAGCCAAATAATCATCGATCCATTGATCGTCTTCAAGATCAGAGTAATCCGACCATTGATTTTCATCATCGGAGTTAGGGGGTGTACCATCTCATGATATCCGATTGCAGCTGGATATTGCTGGTTCTTCCTTATCTTTTGGAATTAGAATAATGTAGTCGGCTAGAGTAAAATAACCTCTGGCTGATCTGGGAGGATTTTCTAAGACTGGGGCCTCGACCGCCTTGTCTTTCTTCTGCTTAAACTGTTGTTCTTGTTTCTTTTGAGCAGTTTTCTGGAGACCTTTAATTTGCCTTTTGATCTTTCTTCTTTCCACAGGTGTGGGTTTAGTTTTCACTTTTTCCCATCCTTCATCATTTATTAAGTCCGGGTGAACCCACATTTCCTGCCCTGAAGAATCTTTGATAAGTATCAACCCCTGTTCATTATGTAGTGCATTGATGACCCGGAATTCGACCATTGGTGGCCTTGATGGAGCGGGTATTGCCACAGGTGCAAATTGTCCGAAGGAAATCATATTGACTGGGGCCGTATCATATTTTCGGTCAAATGTTATTACTCCATTTTTCCACATCTCATTGACCTTTTCTTTTAGGATAAAGCAGTCTTTCAATGGATGAGATACCATCCGATGGTATGCACAATAGTTTGGATCAGTAACACGACCCCCTTGCTCTGGCTTTTTCATGGGTGGAAGCTTGAGTTTGTTGTTCTCCATCAATGCTTGGAAGATGACTTCAATGTCCCCGTCAAAAGGGTACTTAGTTTGCTTCCTCTTTTCATATTCTTCCTTCTTGTTTTGCTCCGTCTTACCATTCTGTGGTTTTTGAGGAACTGGTTTGGAGGTTTGTACATTGAATACCTCCTGCTTCTTTTGGGGTTTCGGCACAGTTGGTTTTGGAGCAGAAGATGATGATGATTCCATTTTTCGGGAACTTGCTTTCTTCTGGCTAATTTCTTTCAGGGTTAACTCCGCATCAGTGGCTACTTCAACCAATCTGGCCAAAGACTTAGTTTTATGACTAAGTATGATAGCCTTAATTTCTGGCCGTAAATTGGCTTTGCACATTTCAATTGTCGCCTTCGGAGATGGTTGTTCTAGGCATCTGTAAGACAATGCTCTCCATCTATTGATAAAGGCTTGTGCAGTTTCATTATCCCCTTGCTTTGTACTACTGAGCATAGCGAAGGTGACCGTTTGATCTTCTTCCTGAAAGTGAAGTAGAAACTTTTCTTCTGTAACTGGCCATGTAGTGAAGGAGAGTTCTGGCAATTGTTTGTACCAATAGAAAGCAACTCCCTTCAATGTACCAACAAACAGCCTTATTTTTAGTGCATCCAATTCGGGTAAACTGCCAAGGAGCGACTTAAAATGCACTATATGCTGATAGGCTGACCCTTTTCCAAGGTAAGGCTGGAAAGTCGGAAGTTTGTAATCTGGCGGAAATGGAACCAAATCAAACTCCGGAGGGTATTTAGATGTAATACCCTTTTTCTTCATCCTGGTTTCCACTTTTGATTTGTTTAAAATTTCCTCCACTTCTTTAAAAGTTACAGGTTTTTCAGGATCTGCGTGGAAACCAAGGATTGAGGAGTGATCACCTCGAGTTGAACCTGAAGTGATTACTTTATCTGTTAGTGCCTTGATTTGTGCTGTAAGTAGGTCAATTTTGGTGGCATTCCTCCTGATCATTGCCTGTTCTCTTCTATCAGCAAATAAGGAGTTAACAGGAGCTTCAGCTGGACTACCCAGTTTGTCTGCTAAGATTTTCAATTGAGCCGTCAGGTGGTCAATTTTAGCTCCTTGTTGCTTGACAACATCACTGACGTCATTCTCTTGATTTTCGTCAGCATTTTCTTCGCTAACATCTTTGCCTCTACCGGCATCCTCTTCATTACCGGTCCCACTCCCTTCAGCCATAAATACGGTGTACTGACGGGGGTAAGAGGATGTAGGAAGAGTGGATTGACTATCTTCGGTATCCAGGAGAGTTATTGAGTCCTTATCAGAACCATGATCGTTAGAGGTCCTATCTGAATGAGAGTTCGAATCAGAATCTTGGGACTGAGTTCGAGCCATACTCCGAGTAACTCTCCTGGTTGAGCCAGGTCCGACCATACATGAGGAGGTTAGATTTGGCTCATCTTCTTTAATCACCCATTTTTGAGTGATTCTATGCTGTGACTGCTTCCGAGCATGTCTCTTGGAACGAGACAAAGCCCTCTTCTTTATTTGCTGGGCCAATCTGGCTGCTAGAGTTTGATCTCTGAATCTAGCAACTAATGGCCTAGAAGTGCTAGCAACTTGCTCCCAATCTATAGGGTCGGAAGTGGGAAGTGAAAGGATGTTAATAGCATTTCTTTCAATTTTCTTCTTCTGCTCCTTCTTTTGTTGAAGCAGATTTTTAAATTGAACGAGATCGGTCGAATTTTTGATGACCAATCGTTCAGCATATTTCTTGTTTTTACTGCCATATGACGAGCGCTGGGTTGAAAGTGATGGTGATGGTGCCACAATCACAGAAGGTAAGCGCCTCCTGCCGAACCTCCGTTCCTCCTTCTGGGTCAAAGGGTAAAAGACATTCTTTTCAAGTGGGGCCAAGGGTTTCTCCTCAGCTTTTCTGGACTTCTGCATACGTGGCTGTGGTGACCACATACGGCAATTTGGAATAACAACATCCTTCTGACCCTTTTCATGGGCTAGGGCTTGCTTGCGAGTGGTTTGCTTTTTGAGATGTACCCTTTGTTTAGGATGCATAAATGAGGACTTTGTAGTCTGCAAAGCCTCCCGCTGTGAACCAATGGGTATCTCTGTTTTGTTGTTCGTAAACTGAACCTGCCTTGCCCCCAGTCGAGGCTTGGTGATATGAAGATTACTGCCTTCCGACCTCACTTTGTGTTTTAAGTCATTGTGACCTTTATGAAAGACTCCAAAGGGGTTTTCGGCATATTTGGAGACCCAAGTTTGAGGAGTCTTTGCCTTCTTGATGGGCTGCAGGGTTTCTGATGACCCATCGTAGGTCGAGGTTATGTAGCTTGAGGGAGTAGAAAGCCTTTGAAAGACCGAGACCCTTCATGCAGGAGCATTGGTGTTCATTCGGCCCCTTTTGGGTGCCCTTGTGATCTGAGCCATGGAGATTTTGAACAATCTCTCTTTAGCTTCGTCAAAAGTGATAATCAAAGAACCCATGCTGTTTCCTGCAAAAAGTTAGCCGATGAGACTATATTAGTAGTATAACCAACATGGCTGCCTCTTGGGCTAGCCGGAATGGTTTTTAGATGCCATCTAAACCAACATGGTTTTTGAACCGAAATGGTTAGATATAGGCATAAATCCCATCTCATTATGCTTTGCTGACTATCCCTACTGTCAGAATTTCTGCAGCATTTCGGGTTTATCGAGTCAGGCTTAAAAGCACGCTATGCTGACTAGTCCTTGCTACCAAAATTTCAGCAGCATGTCTAGACTATCTGTGTCAGACTTATAAGCAAGAGAGGGTTGGATCAATCAAAGGGATAGGGCTCACAGGATCAAGCCTGCACCACTATCACAATGATCACACAAGATCCATCAGTGGTTGACGCCGGACAATGCATAATTACAATGTCGTTGGTCTTATCACTGATTTAATAAACTTTTTATATGGGTCAGAAGCCCTTTGAACTGAATCATCACTCTTCTAAAGTGAAAAGGGTGATGATTTGGTTCATACACATCAAGGTGCAAATTCTTCAATCAAGTTATGCACATCAACGTGCAAATTCTTCCAATTAAATGGCAGGTGTATGCACATCAAGGTGCCCAATGCCTTCATTTGTATGAACAATATGCACTTCAAGGTGTAAAAGTCCTTTAATGATATTTTCAAACCCATTGCAGACATCAAAGGTCTTGTATGGGTGTAATTGGAGGTTAAATAAGCCTTTGTCATCATAAAAATAGGTAAGTGACCGTGTGCCCCGGTCACAGGCTTTTAGCAGCAGTTTTCAATGAAACAGCAGCAGTTTCCAGCACAACAGTGGCAGTTTTTAGTGCAATAGCAGTAGTTACAGTGCAATAGCAGCAGTTTCAGTGAAACAGCAGCACTCTCAGTGCAACAGCAGCAGTTTTAGTGAAACAGCAGCACTCTTCAACACAACAGCAGCACTTTTAGAGAAATAGCAACAGTTACAGTGCAACAGCGGCACTTTCAGTGCAACAGCAACACTTAAGTGCAATAGCAGCAGTTTTCAGGGCAACAGCAGCACTTTCAGTGCAACAGCAGCAGTTACAGTGCAACAGCGGCACTTTCAGTGCAACAGCAGCAGTTACAGTGCAACAGCGGCAGTTTTCAGGGCAACAGCAGCACTTTCAGTGCAACAGCAGCAGTTACAGTGCAACAGCGGCACTTTCAGTGCAACAGCAGCAGTTACAGTGCAACAGCGGCAGTTTTCAGGGCAACAGCAGCACTTTTCAGCAATTTTCAGCACTTTCATGCATTTTTCATCAAATTTGATTACGAATTAGGGCATATAATTTCCCACAGACGGCGCCAATCTTCTGATCGCGCTTAAAAATGTATGCGTGGAAATGAATTACGGAATCAAGGTCCGACATTCACGCACTTTAAGCGTTAAGAAGAATGGGAAATAATTACAGTTCATCATTAATTTCCCTTTTGTTTACATGGGTTCAAGTGCCCTGACCGCGGGGATGCAGGTTATTTACATAAATTTTGAAAGTTTACAACCCCTCCCTCAAGTCTCAGATGTGATCTAAATTTGAAAAATATAAGAAAATGTACATAAGGTGGAAGAAAATGTGAAAAAGGAGAAAAAATGGGGGGTGATCGTGACCCGCGGTCACTGCCCCATTCCAGTGACCGTGACTCGTCCGCGGTCACTAGGGCCTTCCAGTGACCGTGACTCACCCGCGGTCACTGGGGCCTTCCAGTGACCGTGACTCACCCGCGGTCACTGGAACCTGCCAGTGACCGGGGATCACTGTCACTGACAGACAATGGCCTTGTGCCTCCATTTTTTTGTGCTGTTCGCGCTGGTTCTTTCTTGGAACTTCTTTCAAGTGTTGGAACTCCATTCTCATGACTTTGGAGCGGTGGACAACCATCAAGAAGATCATATTTTATCATGGAATCAATTGAAACCGCTGTAACTCATCATTCGTGCTTACGGACTGCATTTTTGTTTCAAGTCCGAAACGGGCAAATTTGAAGCCGGAGTTGTGTCATTTGAACCTATCATTTTCAAGGAACAAAATGAGGCCTAGAGAGGCTTCTTTCACAACTCTTGTAATGGCTAAGAAGCCCTACGAATGAGAGAAACAGAGGTGACAATGTCATCCTCTCAAAAATTGGCGTTGTACGAACATGGTATGGACTTTGGCCATTTCCCTTCCTTCTCTCCTTCTGAATTTTCTTGCTCACCTTTAAAACTAAGAAAAGAAGGTGGGAATGGTCGTGGAAGTGCTGCTGGAGCTTGCTTCTTGTTGCCTTAGGTAGTGACTTTCTTCAATTTCTTCACTTTTCTTCCTTATGTGTGTGTCTTTTTTGTTTCTTCCAAATTCTCTCTTTTTATAGACTCCCCAATCAGTTTTGTGCAGTTTTGGGGAGTTAATAGCAGTTGTGGGGAGTTGGATTTCGAAGAGGAGTGGAGGGAAACCACCCAAAATCGTGGGAAACCTCTTTTGAAGGTCCGTGACCGCAGACTGGGCCACGGACGAGGCCCAATTTCAGGTTTTTCGCGTATGTGGCCCATTTTCATCTGTTTTGGGCTCAAACGAAGTCCGATTGCCACCAAATTTGGAGGGATGCTTCTTAACACTATTTTCTACATGTCATAAAAATTTCAGCCCATTTTGACTTCAGGAAGGTGGTCAACTTTTTCATTAATTGGGCCCCGGTCACGGACAAGGCCTACTTTTGGAACATTGCATATGCGGTCTATTTTCCATTGTTTGAGGCCCGAATGATGTCCAATCATCACGAAACTTGGAGAGATGTTGCTTGACACCATCTTAAGTGTTTCATAGAAGTTTCAGCTCTGTTTGACCACCTGAACATGGTCAACTCCTTTTGTTTGTGGGCCCCCGGTCACTCCCAAGGCCCATTCTTGGAATTTTGCATATGTGGCTTGTTTCCTCCTGTTCGGGGCCCAAACGGTGTCCGATCGCCACGAAACTTGGAGGGATACTTCTCGACACTATTTTGAGTATGTCACAGAAGTTTCAGCTCTGTTTGACCGCTTGAACATGGTCAACTCCATTTGTTTGTGGGCCCCCGGTCACTCCCAAGGCCCATTCTTGGAATTTTGCATATGTGGCTTGTTTCTGCCTGTTCGGGGCCCAAACGGTGTCCGATCGCCACGAAACTTGGAGGGATACTTCTTGACACTATTTTGAGTATGTCACAGAAGTTTCAGCTCTGTTTGACCGCTTGAACATGGTCAACTCCTTTTGTCTGTGGGCCCCCGGTCACTCCCAAGGCCCATTCTTGGAATTTTGCATATGTGGCTTGTTTCCGCCTGTTCGGGGCCCAAACGGTGTCCGATCGCCACGAAACTTGGAGGGATACTTCTTGACACTATTTTGAGTGTGTCACAGAAGTTTTAGCTCTGTTTGACCACCTGAACATGGTCAACTCCTTTTGCTTGTGGGCCCCCGGTCACTCCCAAGGCCCATTCTTGGAATTTTGCATATGTGGCTTGTTTCCGCCTGTTCGGGGCCCAAACGGTGTCCAACCGCCACGAAACTTGGAGGAATACTTCTTGACACTATTTTGAGTGTGTCACAGAAGTTTCAGCTCTGTTTGACCACCTGAACATGGTCAACTCCTTTTGTTTGTGGGCCCCCGGTCACTCCCAAGGCCCATTCTTGGAATTTTGCATATGTGGCTTGTTTCCGCCTGTTCGGGGCCCAAACGGTGTCCAATCGCCACGAAACTTGGAGGGATACTTCTTGACACTATTTTGAGTGTGTCACAGAAGTTTCAGCTTTGTTTGACCATCTGAACTTGGTCAACTCCCCAGTTGACTTTTTATGACAGTGGGCCCTTGTTTCAGCTGTTTGAAGCCCAAATGATCCCGGTTTGATTTGAAACTCGGAGGGACTGACGTCAAGAACATCTTGGAGTATTCATCCAAATTTCATGCAGTTTGGATTTGAGGAAGTAGGATTTCGAACAGTAACCTATTCATTGCATGCGTTAGGTCACTATTCACTCCACATTGAGATAGTTAGCCTGTTTTCTATCCGAACAGCCTCCCCTTGACTTGAAACTTTGGAAGAATAACTTGGGGCATTCTTTGAGCATTTGTTCCAAATTTTATTTGCTTTGGCCTTTTGGAAGTAAGATCTTAGCCGATGATCCCCAAATTCAGGATTACTGTCCTCTAAGCTGACATGTAATGAAATTTAGGCCAAACAGAGTCTTTTCATCTTGAAAATTTGCAAAGTATCTTCTGAGCATGACTGAAGCTTCGCGTCTAAATTTTCATTAATTTTGGACATCGAGAAGCAGGACTTTGGTCAGTGACCCCCTGGCTTGGGGGAAATTGACTTCAGGCTGACATGCTTGTGGCTTTTGAGTTTGATGATCTCTGTTCGACCCGAAATTTGAACTTCCTCTGAGAGTTCCGGCTACCTTGACCTTCATGGAATGCCGGTTCTCACAGTGATTCCCCATGATCTGCAAATAACCTCTGTAGCCTAAATTAAGCTGAGATGAGGTGTCTTCGCTGCAGTATTTGCAATTTTTATAGGTCAACACTACCTATAGGTCTTCAGAACCCAATTTTGTCGAATTGGGTTGTGGGTCCCCATGGCCCATCAGATGGGGGATCAAGACCCCACATCTGAAGGAGGACTGTCGGGTGACCACAGGTGTGGTGGTCCCGTGGGATGGGACCATTGGGGCTCCACCATCCAATTTTTGTTTGAGAGCCCAGACGAACAATGTTTTGAGGAAGGGAAATTTCTGCAATTTGGGCTCCTGTTATGATCAACATCTTTGGAAACTTGATGGAATTGATTCTCTATGATTAATAAACTTCAGAACTATGGATTAGGAAGAAAGAGTGTTAGAACTGCAAAGAGATTCAAACGTTATTTGAGTTTTTGCAAAACTGGATCGTCAAAACAGGATTTGGTCGACAGTGATAGTGGGACCATGTGGGCCACCTGATCAGAAATCCGATCCCCACATCTGCTAGTGGACCTTAGGGCGACCCCACTTGTAACGACCCAAGAATCTGGAGCTCTTCAGATTCTTAAGCCATACTCAGATTATTATAACAATATCACATAAATCAAATTCTCATGAGCATCAAGGTCATAAACAATTAATTTCCTTGTATTGCAACTAATATGTAAATATTATAAGTCTTGATAACACTACTGAATAAGACAATTTCTATTTCAGAAAAAAAAAGATAATAATAATGTCTAAGTCTTGGGCTAATCACAACTATAAATCTATTCGTTTGCTTTTCCGCGCTCTGGATCAGCCACGCATGCCAAAATCCACCGGCTGATCCCCATCACTCCCTGCAACCTCCACGACTGCATTACCTGAAGTGGGGCGAACCACTAATCAGTAAAACTGGTGAGTAGAATAGAAAACATTAAGGTATGACATATTTTCAATCATTCAAAGCATAGTATTGAAATAACATCTTAATCCATTTCTTTCTTGAGTAATTTCCCACTGCGGCATCAAATGGTTCCGATACCCCATATGGGTGTATCTACATTTCTATCAACAATATGGCTTATCATCTACCATGATTGTTGAATCTGTTCCGACACGCCTTCACCGGAGTATCTACATTTCTATCAACCACATGATTAATCTTTCCACCATGTGTGTTGAACTTACTTCCCTTAACTAACATCCATGAGAGAAGTTCATTACTCTGTGCCAGCAAATGGGTGTTACCCTATTTCAAACATCAATGATAATTCATTACAATAATTTAGAATAGATTCATCTCTACCATAATTGGCTACATCATCAAGGAATATTAGATGTGAAAATCATCATTTATTATAATAAGTATCATGCTTGCCAGATTCTAGCCACAGTTAGTATATAGTAATTATTGTTCTCTACATGTTCTCAAAAGAGTAAAAGAAAAGGTTATTAATAAAATTATATACAGCAGGGACTATTCTGTAATTATATCAAACTAAAATTACAAGTTGTGCCACTCGACATCTTCCCATACAATATCGGAACCCAGACGTTAATACAGGTTAACGCCAGTCCACTTTTGACACTTTAGATGGTGGGACCTAATGGCCCGAATCGCATGGGACCACCACCAGTGGGGTCGCCCTAAGGTCCACTAGCAGATGTGAGGATCGGATTTCTGATCAGGTGGCCCACATGGTCCCACTATCACTGTCGACCAAATCTGTTTTGACGATCCAGTTTTGCAAAAACTCAAATAACGTTGGAATCTCTTTGCAGTTCTAACACTCTTTCTTCCTAATCCATAGTTCTGAAGTTTATTAATCATAGAGAATCAATTCCATCAAGTTTCCAAAGATGTTGATCGTAACAGGGGCCCAAATTGTAGAAATTTCCCTTCGTCAGAACATTGTTTGTCTGGGCTCTCAAACAAAAATTGGATGGTGGAGCCCCAATGGTCCCATCCCACGGGACCACCACACCTGTGGTCGCCCGACAGTCCTCCTTCAGATGTGGGGTCTTGATCCCCCATCTGGTGGGCCATGGGGACCCACAACCCAATTAACAAAATTGGGTTCTGAAGACCTGTAGGTAGAAATTTCCAAAATTTTGATTTCGATCATCAATAACCATTGATCTCTGCTATCTGTTTCTTTGATTATCATCCCTACAAATCTTGGAAACTCAATCAGACAAGTTTATTCACGATTTATGGATTTTCTGGAGAATCTCTGCTATTTTGCTATGTCGACAGTGATCATAGTATTAATATACATTCGGGAATAGTCCATCAATTGATCATATCTCTACACTTTCTCAAATTTGTATTCTACAATAATAAGTTCAGAAATTCTACTCACCTGGTCTAGACGTATGTTGATCGGACGGTAGTCGGTCTTTCGTCAGACATTCACTATCGTCCCGCTGTTGATCTTGATCTTCCTCTCCTTCAAACAATACCACACCACTTTAGTCTCTCTCTCTCTCAAAATTTTCCTCTTTCGTTGATGTGAGAGATTACAGGAGACTTTACACATATATATAGTTTAAAAGAAAGTCCTGTTTAAAACTTACAAGGAAGTCTTTATGTGGTAGAGTTCCTAGAGAAAGGTGGGTTCTGGACTCCTTGTTCTTTCCTGTTTTGAATTTTTAAAGAATCCTAATCCATGGCTCTTATTCTGATTTTTAGCTTTGCCAAACTAACATGGCCCTCCCTATAAGGCTGGCCCACCAAGACAGGTTGGGTTATTACAAGTTGTTTGGCTTTCAATCGCATGCATGCACAGTGAAAGCTGCATTCTGGCCTCTAGGGAAGTTTTAGAATGCATTTGTGCTTTAGAAAGGATTCCACAAATATAGGAAAATTGATATGATTTTCCATGCAGATCACAGTTTCATTGTTCGGTGCAAAGATTTTCCTCAGGGAAAAGAAGAAAATGAATTATTTTTTCTATGGGAAAACAGAATTCCTTTCAGATAGAAACAAAATTCAGCATAGAGCGTAAACTTCTCATGGTTTTTATTACTTTTTCTCCTTCACCTAACTGTAGTTTCTGGTAGAACAAAGCATGAAAAGAGGGGAAGACATACTAGTAGAAATTTTGGAGTAGGAAGTAGAAGGGACCGGCATGTAGGTTATGATATCACAAGAAGAATGTACTACATTAAAAAGCAGATTGAGGAGAGTTATTCTTAGATAGCATATTAATTAAGTATGGACATGAGAAAAAACATTTTACTGGTTGGCCATGCTCTTCATGGTAAAACATTGAATGTTTATTTTCCAGGATGCAAAAAGTCACCAACATGAACGAGGGTAATTTTGCTAAGTCCTACCATGGCGGTATGGCTAATGGGCAGTTTGCAATTGTCCCAGTTTGAAATTATCCTATGAGCACTACACCAAAAACTGTCATCTGGAATCGCTTTGAACTGTTCCTAATGATATCTAGAACAGTTCCGAACCGTTCCAGAATGGCCTGTTGCTGAAAATCTGAAATGGTTCAAATCCGTTCCTTTTTTTTTTCTTTTTTGGAACGGTTCTGAACCGTTCCACTTGAGTCAGAAACCGTTCCTAACTTTACTTTTGGAACGGTTCAGAACCGTTCCAATTGGGTCAGAAACCATTCCTGATTTTACTTTTGGAATAGTTCTAAACCGTTCTACTTGGGTCAAAACCTTTCCTATTTTTACTTTTGAAATAGTTTTAAATAGTTCCAGATGGGTTAAAACTATTCCTGTTTTACTTTTGGAATGATTTTGATTCGTTCTAGTTGTTTTTTAGGAATGCTTTAAACCGTTCCAAAATTGTAATTCTATAATAATTTTAAATCATTCTAAACTTTTTATTTTGAAGTAATAAAATATAGTTTATGAACAATTATTTTTAATTTTAAAGGATTAGAACCTTTCTAAAATGTAAAATAGAAATAATTTTATAGCATTCCAAAAGATAACATTCCCATACACTTCATAGAAATTATATTTCTTTATAATAATAAAGGCATCGAATGCCATAAGCAATATACAAGACAAGGTACCACAAAACTCACATTTAATGACATAGTTCCATTGCATACACCATCATAAAATTTATTACATTTTAGCGCTCAAACTCAATCTCTAACTTATGTGATGACGATGGTAGAGATCCACAAGCTTTGTTAACTTTCTCATTTAAAAACTTTGAAGCATCACCCGCAAGCTTTCTTAGAACCTACTAATATAAAAGGGGGAAAAATATATAGTTATTCATTTAAAAACTTTGCCAAACACCATTCATGTGTTTCATGTAGTGATAGCTTTGGACTTATTTACCGAATCTAAACTGTAAAGAACTATATGCAGAAAACTACATGGGTAAATTGAATGGGTCTGGGCCGACTGGTGAATGCTGAAATTGGGTCCATATAAAAAGTAGTTTGATTTGCATCAATGCAAATCAAAAGTGAACAGTGCTTGTTGATGGACCTATTTTGAAAAACAATGCTGGGCAAAGTTTCTCATTCAATGTTATAAAGGAGATTACCAAAGATTAATCACTCATATATATATATAATTTACATGATTCATAAGGTAAGAACTGTGATATTGAGCTAATCTCACATACAAGTAACACTAAAATTGATCAAAGATTCATGCTTACAGTTTTTAGGCCTGAGAGGTTGACAACTAAAAGCTTCAAGAATTCCTAAACAGTTTTGACACCCGCCGCTGTAAGCTTCTAATGGAATGCCCCATCTTTGCCTATCCTCTCCAGACGCCACACATCGTCGTCCAATGCTGGGGGATAATGCTTCGATATACTGTTAAAAAATTGATTATGTTAAGATTAGTTAAAAGTACTTTATTTACTATCTAGAGAAACTTCAAACAAGATACTCACACAGTAAAGATTGGAGGAATTTCACAGTTACAGTTGCTGTGGATATCCACTTCAACCTTCTTTGATTGGTCATGTTGCCTGTGCTTCCTTAAATGATTCGATACTCCAGGTTCACTATCAGAATAGCTCTCACTGTTGCTGTAGAACGCAAACAAGCAATCAACAATGAGTATGCAACTGAAATTAATTTTACATTTCTGTTATGATAAATGAAATGCATTTTAAGAACTACACGAAAAACCTGAATCCATGTTCTCTATCAGGAAGCCTAAATCCAGAATCGTCATGCTGGAAACCAAATATATACTTATCTAAGTACTTGGTGAATAGATTGTTGCTCTCGTAAGGCTTTTTCTAATTCACACTGAAGGCGGTCAAGTTCTGTATCAGGAACAACTTCATTCTTTGCCTCCTCTATATTGTGCTTGCATGCATTTATCCTTTTCTGATAGTCTGCAGCCCAAAAGAAAGACAAAAAACCAATAAAAAAAATACAAACAACTGATATTTGCAGAGTACAATCAAACTTGGCTAAGAGAACTGAAAGTCAAGTTTCCTCGGTCAATAATTTTACGTTAGACAATACGGAAGTAGAAATTCAGCAGTGAGTGGTAAAATTCATGCAAAAAGCAGCACATAACACATCACAAGAAAATATTTCTTAGAAAACCGACAGTCCAAAGCTATTTTAGTCATCATAGGTATAAAGTTATTCCTATGAGACCATAATATCATAGCCTTAAGACAAGTCTTTATGACTTTGGTGTTGGTGGTGATTTACAGACACATTCAAATTAAAAGCACAAAAGATGTGTGATAAGACAATCTCAAAAGTTACATATTTCATGGATCATAAATATTTGTGCATCTACATTCAGTAAGTATTTACAATTTCAAATGAGGTAGAGGCAGTATTGGTTTGAGAAGCTTTGAAGATAATCAAATAAATAAAGGTTCTTTAGTTATCTAATAACAGAGGGAGATTTAAGAAATATAATAAGGTGGGTTAAGAAAGGGGAGACCCACCATGAAGATCGGCTTTAATTTTAAAGAAAGATGGGTAAATAAGTTTGATGGTGACAGTCTCTTCTATGCACAGTAAGTTTTTGTTTGTACATAGTATGCATCTCTTTTACTAAATAGTTTTCCTTGTTCCATTGTCCAATTGAACTGATGAGTGGAACTGACACCTAGTTACTGATTAATTTATGACAGTTTCAAAGAGGGAGTTCATTCTTTAGGTTCATGGTTATAAAGATAGCCATGTCCCCTTTTGGAAATGAGGTCTTTGTAATTTCAAAATAAATAAAAAGTCAACATTTTAATCAATAAACAAGAACTAGCATCCAACTATTCAAGGGATCATACATGTAAAATTACATTTAGGAAGCAATTATTGCATAGATTTTTCAGCCCAGATACCCAGCATGAGTGTTCTGATGAATTGCTTCTGTTGAATGTCCATAGTGATGAATGAGGATATCCAGCAATCCCATCATTCCATGACAAGATCAAACCAGCAAGTCCCATTCCCACACCAAAAATTCCAGCTACAAGAACATGGGACTGACAAAGCAAAACCTCCTTAAAAGGAAACCACGTCTGATTGCCACGCTTAAGTGTATGGACAAGATTGAGCATAGTCACTTCTTTCAAATTTATATTCAATAAACATCAACTTCTTTTCTGAAATAGGTTAAATGTTGAACTTAACAAGACTTAGAATTACCTACACCATAATAAATGAGAACAAGAATTCATCAATAACTTTTCGGTACAAGCAACATATTCAACAGGACAAATGTACGATGGTTAACTGGTTATTGACTTAGTGCATGAAAAGTTACTCCTACTAGCATCTTCCAAATTTTCTAATCTAACAATATGTAGCAGCTTGAGTCATTCATAACAAGTGACATATTTATTATACAAATCATAGTTTACCAACCTCATGATTGACCAAATTAGGCCTTTTACCAGGTTGATTTAACCTGGAAACTCAGTGCACCAATTAGGCAGGTCATTAAATTCATGTTATAATAAAAGAAATGAATATTTATGATAACTATAATTTACATTTTAAACACAAAAAAATATTTTTCTCAAAAACTAATCAAAATTTCATATTATGGTTTCAGCAGCCAACATTCATCAAGTAATAATTAACTGCTACCATCTACTAATATACGGCATACATACAGCTCCATTTGTTGTCTTTCTTTTCTTTTTCAATTAAAAAAAAAAAGAAGCTATGATGAAAATGCTTAAGTGGATTTGGCCAACATGGCCAGGCCAAGAAAAGTGAAGCGAAGTCACAAGTTGGACCACCTGTTGAGTTGGTTCCAACCAAATCAATGGTTGAGAAATCAACAATCTGAGGAACAAATTTCTACTCAAAACCATAGAAATCATTCGCCAAGCATGGCAAAGGGTTGGTCTAAGTATGCCAAAAGTCCTCAAAAATAGCCCTGATGCAGTAGGACCAGATAAAAACAGACCTAGTAAACCCAAAATTAAGAGAGGATAGTGACACAAGGAGTTTCTTCCCCATCCCCACCCCCTCCCCAACTCTAATTTTGGCCCGTTTGGTTTCCTCTCAGCACCAACATACTTAAAAAGTTTAGCCTGTCAACAACATGCAGAATTGGAGGGAAAGGCCAAGGAGTTAAGCAAATCAGAATTACAAATCATTTATATCCTTGTTGCCACCACACACTCACTAGCCCTAATGCCAACTTTCATAGTTAAAAAAATGTTAAATATGGACCACCATTTAACTAAAGCCCAAAATACTAGCCAGATAATATAATTTGTATCAACAATTTCACTGTTAACTCATTTGTAAAAATTTTAGCAAAGCGTCAAAAAATTGCAACAGGATTTGCAGTGGCAAAGAAGAGAAGACAAAAGGGAGTATCATTTAATTAATTGACCCATAGTTTGCAAACCTAAAAAGGACAAGTCCTCGGATTGGACCTTTGAAATAGATAAATTAAGCATTATTAGGCAAGTGCCTTTGGAGAATCAGAGAGGATCTGGACAGTTTGTCGAAACAGATGCTAACAACAAAATATTGTGTGGACAAAATCAGTAGGACATACAAGAGTCTAACCCCCATAACTTAGGATTGCAAAGGGTATTCCTGTCAGTCAAGCAGCTCTTCTCAAATATGATTAGGTATCAGATTGGCAAAAAGAGGGGATTTAAAAAATAAATAAATAACTAGATACTTGGCCAGAAATAGACCTCTGTCCGTTCAATTCCCACTTCTTTTCCTTGTGCTCAGTGCTATGGATAGATCTAACATGGAGAGGAGGTAAAACCAAATAGTATGAGGCCCAATCTTAAGGATAAGTTGGTCAGAGAGGAAGGTCAGTTTTATTTTTTTGTTGACTCGGGGTTGTTTGGGTAATTCGTTTGTAGAGTAAACTGAAGTGAAGGCTCAATTTTGAGAGACATGAAAAGAAGAGAGTCTTTCTAAAAAGCATTACAGCCATTACTAGCTTTTTCTTGGCTAGGATGGTGAAATTGGGTGTGAAGACGGGAAGAGTTATATAGAAGATCTCATTCATGCTTGTTATTTGGGTTATTTGGAAAGCAAGGAAGATATATTTTCTTGAAGGAAAATCTTAGAAATGTGGAAACATTGTATAAAAGGTGAAGTAACATGGTGCCAATTGGGTGTTGGTTACTCAGTTAGCCACCTTCTGTAAAGATATATCTAGAGTCACTATTAAACAGAATTGCTTTCCCTCCCCATCTATGGCCTGTTTTCATCCTAAGTGCCCTCCTCCCTTGCGAGGCTCCCTCAAGCTTTATTTTATTGGAATCATTGTTGAACAAGATGGATTGTTTGTGATAGTGAAGCAAAGACCATTTTCTCCATCTCAGGGCCAGTTTGTACATGATCAGTAAAAGAGGCAAAGCTGTTGGCTCTGCAGACAAGTCTCCATGAAGCTCGCCATCTAAATATAAAGCATATCATTGTGGAAGGCAACTATACGCGTGCCATTCAGTGGGCCTCAAGTGTTAAGCCTCAAAGATGTGCCTGAATTATGAAGAGGTGGTGCGCCTAGTCAAGCATCTTGGTGCTTTCCTCACTCATGTCCATTAAAGTGCAAATTCTGCAGCAGATATCTTGGCAAAGGAGGGTGGTAGGACCAATCCTCTGACTACATCTTACAATGGACCAATGTCTTTGTCATTTATCACCTTCTCTTTTCATTAAGGATGCATGTTGTACGCCTTCGCCTTGCGCTTCATAGCATTCCAGGATACGTCTCTTATACTATTTTTCTATGTTCAATGAAGTTATCATTTCAACAGAATAAATAAATAACTAGTTCGGAAGATGACCCTATTTAGAACAAAAAGAGCCCCATGTCGGAATAAAGTAGCAAACCATCTTTAAACCTTTGGCTTATAGTTGTCTCATGAGAATAACTGAAACCAAACTAATGTTACTCAAAAGACGTAACCAAGACGACCATTTGGTAAGTACATTGGCACCATTTGCATCCCTGATGGCATTGGCCCTCTGCCATATATCATGGGCTGCTGCACATAATTGTTATACCAAATTATAGTGAGAAAAACAATATGGAGAGGCATGGCAAATAAAATGACCACCTGCCCATATTTGGCAGCACCATATCCAGCATCCAAAGCTCCAAATGGATCTCCAAAGAAACCATAACCAGAAGGAGGAAGGTTATTTGGAATAGTTCCGCCTTTGTAGGAATTTGAGGCCGCATCAGACTTCTTGTCAGTTTGGGGCTTAGCGAGAGAGGTCTCCAGGACATGGCCTGTGGTTCATCCAAGAACTCATCATGAATCATGATCACATATTCAAATATTCATATATAAGCATTAAGTAAAATTACAAGAAAACTTTGGCAAATATGTGGCAAGCTAAAATGCTAAATGGAGCCAAATTATGATCATTGGAATGAAAGACCCAAATCTTATAGATATTCCTTGGTTTTTAAGTGCATTTAAAAAAAATGAACAGAAGTACAATTATGAATTGATATACTTGAGCTATTAAGTACATATCCACTTTTTATATAAAAAATGATAGGATTTCTCTAGTCTTGGTGGAAACATAAACATCATTTCATATTCTAACAGTTGCCTAATTCAAGAACTTCCCTTGAACATATAAACAAACTAGAATTAATTTTTAAATTATTGAAATGAGAAATGTTCGTCATTACAAATTGGTCAACCACTTCCAAGCACTTTCATTAAAAAAATTAACTAGATATTAGTGCAGCTATTATCTGATGAGGATCTTTGCAACACAACATCAACACATAGCACATTTCATATCAATACCACCCACTAGATTAATTTCACTAGTAAGTCTAAAAATAAGCCACGCCACTCATCAAGTGGGCTACTCATGTACATTGAATGGAACCACTGGTTATAGTTTTATTCCATCATCCATTCACTTCCCACATGTACCCCAGTTGGTTAGCAGACTGCTTACTTTTGGAATAGTGCATGCTCACGAATGGCCCCCACCAGATTTATGCCCAAATCTCTGCATATATGCCACACTAGCAAGTACATTGCGAAGATGTCATCATATCATATCCATGCGTCTTCTCACATGCAAAGTTGAATGAATAAAAAACAATAGCAGGTTAATAGACATGAAATATAAAATTACCATCAATTTCATATTTCTCAGTTTCCTTTACAGCCTTCAATGCACTAGATCTCTCTGTAAAATAAATAAATCCAACATCGCACTTGTTCTGCCCAGGTTTAGCAGGAGGTAACTAGGCATGCGATGGCATTCTTTCCTTGTAACATGAGCAGAAGGATATACATAATCATAGATTGTGCTAAAAACAGAGTAAATTATTACAGGTGCGAGAAAAACACCATTATAAAAGGAGCTAGACTAAACCATGCACTCTTTCCTTTACACAAAAACCAAATGCAAAGGTCCACAACACTACCATTGTCCACATAAGCATTTTGCTGGGTACCTTCCTTTAGAAGGTAATAATGATATTACTATATTAAGCAATAAAATAAGGATGTAACTCTCATCAAGTTGATGAGGGGCCAACTAGAGATACATTACTTGCATCACAAACAAAAAGAGAAGAAAAGGATATATAGTTATATACATCCAATAATCATAATACAGATTCATTTAAAGGGTTTTTGCCCACTAGCTGATGGTTTGGACTGAGGGATATTGAATATTGACTTGCCAAGCATTTTGACAGTTGATAGTGATACAAAACAACTGCAGTATCCATGGGCTCCCACAACCCCACTACTAAAACAGGTAGCCACCAGCTTTTTAAAGTAGTTAATAGAAATATCCTATACATCTTATCTTAAGTTATGATGATAGTGGGATTACCTGTTACACTACTAATGAAAAGGTGCCCCCAATGTAGGAAGGAAAAAAAAAACACATAGAGAACCTATTAACTTAGTTTTTACAGCAATTTTGCATTTCACAGGCATCTCCAGTTGAAATGTTGTAAGAAATTGAGTGAATAAATAAGTAGAACATTACAAAGAATGGACCACAAATGTAGTGCTCAAACTGAGGACAGCTTCAGTAGGAATTTGACTGACTGCAGAATTCCAATGACAAAGAGAAGCAATGATGTTATTCATAGTGAAACAAAAGATCTGAATTTGTAGATTGTGTTTGGTCACTATAATTTCCATCCAATAAGGATTTTTAAATTAGAACTCTGGTCACATAAAGCACTGACGGTGAAAAGGATTTCTGAATAACAACCAGAGCAGAAAATCCAAACTTTACCACAGGCAAAGCAGGATATGGATAAAATTCCCTCTTGTAGAACAACATAAAACAAGTCAAAGGTAAAGATCCAAACTTACCAACTGTTGAAAATCTTTGGCCATAAAATCAATATTTGTTTTCTTTCGTAGTAGCACACTGCATTAATAAAATATGTAAAGCATTTAGATCAATCATATAAGGGGGGGTAAAATATTCACCTACTTGATTGTGTGTGGGCATTTTTGTGGTAAAATTTCACGATACAAACAAGCACAAGGCTAAAAGAATGAACATCTGTTGCAAAAAATAAAACACTTGGTGTGCGTGCGAATAAATCTCTATCTCTACTTAAGAAGCACAGATACTTCTAAGAAAGTAACGTATCCGTGTCGAACACATGTCGGACACCGACACTCCTCGGACACTCTCGGACACGTGTCCGATACTATTTTAGACGTGTCTATAATTAAGATCTAAAAATCTTAATTTCAAACACTTGTCCGATACTTTTTTAACGACGTATCCCATAATTCCTAGCCCATGTCTATGACTAAAAAATAAACATGTGGTTAATATTTCTTAGACACATTGTTAACATGCGGTTACTAAAACTTGTAAACTTGATGTATGACAATTTTGTACTATGAAAAAATATATGATTGTTAATATTAATCACATCACAAGCAAAAGACAAATAAATCATTCATTAAAGAATAGGCCTCGAGATTAGCTTCTTTTTTGCTTTTTTTATAGGGAGGGAAAGAGATGATACTCCCTTCTCTTTGTATGGATTTTATAGAACTAAAGATATTTCATGTTTAATGATTATAAATTATATTTTAGTATTGTATTGATATTTGAAATTTTGATATGTTTGTTAGTTAGTACTTGAATGTTTATTTTTTATTGCTAAACTGATTAAAAAATCAAAATGATATTACTTTTTTTAGTCTATGATTACATATATAAATTAATATATATTATTAACATGTCTTCCAATGTGTCCGTGTCTTACTTTTTTGAGAAATGCTGTGTCGGCGTATCCGTGTCGTGTCATATTTGTGTCCCGTGTCCGTGTCCATGCTTCTTTAATCTCTACATTTCTAATATTAGAAATTGCATGTGTTAGAAAATCCAATGCCATATTTCTCTGCCACATCTATTAGGACCCATGGACAAATACAACCCCCCAAATTCTAGGTACCTTCTGTCCCAAGAGTCTAGATTCTTTAAATAACACATGAATGTCGATTTATACCTGGTGGAAGCCCCAAAATATTTAATGGGAAGGCAATCCTCTTTGCAACCAATGATTTGCACCAGATAGTGAGTCGTTTTTATTGCTTACTACAAACCCTACCAATGTACTCTTAACAAATATATCATTTTCATCTTGACACTTCCTTGAAATGTCAACAGTTCCTTTAATGTTGCCCACCACCAATTTTATGAAGACAATGTATCATCTGAAAATTGCCAGTCTGAATAAAACTTGCTACCTGGAGGTTACAACAATGAGCAGCTCCTAAATGCACTAGGACTCTAGCTCCTCTCCTAATCCAAATCCTCTATCAATCTCTTACTAAACATACTCTCCATGAGCCTCACAAGACCATCTACAACCATGGATAAAGTGAAAATGAAGATCACCTTGTCCTAAACCACAAGAGCCATTGGATAAGACCAACAGGGATCTGCTGAATAGAAAAATAATGAAACTAACGAAAAACATTCATTAGCCACTGTCTCCACCTTTCCCAAATCCAATTCTGAATCATATGTATTCCGAGTCTGAGCATAAGCAATCATGAGCTTTCTCCATGTCAATCTCGAACAATAGTCCTTCACTTTCTATCCCAAATGTCTAACTTCATCTGTTTATCAAACCCCATCCAACATCTACAGGGGCAGACCAAGGTAGCGGGATTTGGAGCCAGTCGCCCCCACCACACATTGTTGGGATTTCACTCTTATGGGCTAGACATAAAGTTTGGGACATAGTTCAGACCTATGTCCCCATCAGAAATAAGCCCTTGTCCCAACAAAATAATGAAGAAATATGGCTATCATCCGCCCCCCTCATACAAAAATCCTAAGTCCACCACTAAATATCTAAAGATTCTTAACAAAGTCCCTTGAGTTGGACCAATAATTTTACAATAAAACCTCCTACATCTGATTACCATAATTTGGAAAAGGTAAGTACACCATCAAGTTTAGTTCTAAAGTCCGAAAGATCTGACGTTCTCTCAGATTTTAAAATAGGCACTGGAGATCACATGCATCCAAAGGATGGAACATGAAGCTAACCTTCCAATCGCCTAGAAGCCAGCCGCAGAGGAATTCGCATGCAGTTCACAATGTATTCCCTACCTTCTCATAGGAAACAAGCCCTATTTCTGTTGGGAAAAGCAGCTCAACGGAAACTATCCGCAATCAACGGATCTGCCACGATGAACACATTACATCACACCATCAAGCAATCACACACATGACATAGTAGTTTTACGTGGTTCGGCAACTTGCCTACGTCTACGGGAGGAGAGAACTCATCTACTATGATCTATCTCGATCTCCTCAGGATCTAGGGTTACAGTATATCAATATATAGTTCCCGCTTTCTTGGCCACCAAGAAAACCCATACATAATGTCTAAAATACCCCTAACCCTGAGCCCCGGTTCTGGCTAAACCAGACGACCGATCCGGCTAAACCGGAGTACAAGACAAAACCCAACAATCTCCACCTTGGCTTGGATTCCGCAAATCCTTAGAGCCACCTTGAGATACCCGGTAATGTCTTTCACGCACCTTGCTGAAGGGTACGTTACTACACCGATGGCGCAGTCTTCTCTTTTCAACACTCTAACATGTTGAACTAGCACTTCACATACCTCGCTGAAAGGTACGCCTCCGCACACGCTACAACCTAGCATGGCCACAGTTGCCTCTTTTGACCTCAACACCACAGTCTTGAACCTTCGAAGTGCTCTCCATTTGTTGCCACATGCATGCATCCGTGCAACACAATGAACCTAACTTCCGTCCATCAAGACAAAATTGAAGACCTCCCTGAATCCGGATCTCACTGGTACCTTGTGAATCCTTCCTTCTGTCTCCATCCCGGTGTTCTTTCTGTCAAACCTACAACTGTCCTGTTCTAGCCTGTTCTGGTGGGTTGGGCACAGTACATGTGGGTTAGGTATGACCCGATGCTTAAACCGGCTTACTTCGACCTGAACAAGACTACCTTTTCTTCCCTGAGAAAATCATCTCCGTTTAGGGCTTCCTGGATTTCCACTAGATGATATCATTGAAGATCCATCAATCCATCTTCCAATGATCCGTCGCATCTAACTCCACCTGAACCACAGATTTCCTCCCCTGTTATTTGATGTCTCCTTCACTGTTCCACCTGAAAAAGCATCCCCTATCAACCTGTAGTGACCAAAACTGATTCCTTTCAACCGAATCTGAGCTTTCTTGCACACTACCTCCTTCCGATTTTGCTTTTTCCTTCCACTTTGGCATGTCACTCCTACCCAATCCCTTCGACGCGGATCTGAGCTTTCATCAAAGTTCTGGAGCAATCTACCATTCTTGACATCAAGTAACACTTTTCAATCATTGCTGTGTCATGGAGTCTAACACTCTATCTTGCCAATCCCTGAAGTCGTTTCTCCATCAAACACTTCAATCTGGCCCGTGATGCTTGAATCCATTGCTATCATCGTGAATCTGTCAGTTTCTTCAATCCCCTAATTTTCTGCCCACCAAACTGCCAATATCTTTTATCTACCTCGTAGATCTTGTCACCGTGAGCACGCTGGAAGAAACGGATCTGAAATCCGACTCCGGATGGATTTGATATCGCAGAATTAATTCTCTACACTCCATTGGTCAAACATCCATGTTGACCGTTGACCAGCCCATCTTTTTCCATATACGCATAGATCTGCTCACAACGAGTCCGTAGGAGCAAACGGATCTCTGATCGGACATCGGACGATCAAGATATCGCAAAAACAATTTTAGCCGTTGAATTTGGTCAAACCTGCTTGTTGACCGTGCTGACGTCACTGCTGACGTCACGGCTTGCTGGCAAACTGGGCTTCTAAAACGGATCTGGGTCGGGTTCACTGACCCGGAACTGAACTGAACTGCTCGCTTTGCTGGGCTTCTCTGATGTACCGGGTTTGGGTCCGACCTGACCTGGAACCCGGAACTGCTCTGCTGGGCTTGCTGCATAAACAGGCTTGGGTCCGAACCTGACCCACTTGACCCGGCCCAACTCGTGCGCTTGACTGGTCTACACCGCGGGTCAGGTCAAACTGACCCGACCCGAAACCTGAACCGACAGGAACCTGTTGACCTGGGCTTTTTCTCCACCGCGGGTTTCGTCTAAGCAAAGGTACTAGTTAGCTCCTTTATAATCCACCAATCCTCCACGCAGCTAACAATTATGGCATCAGTGAGCACTAGATCCTTGACAACATTAGCTTTATTTTTTTCCTTTTTCGTTTCCTTTTAAGACGAAAACAAACTACAACATAAATGGAAATGGGAACAAAACTTAACAAAATAAAAAATGTGGTTAGGAAAGCAAGGAATGATATTCTCAGTATCTCGAGGACATATCTGCCTGCACTTGGATTACACCTATAATGCATCGGATTGATACGACCATCTGTCCTCAGGTTACAATCTTCCTCTTAATGGACAGACTAAGTGCACGTTTGGCATGTCTAATTTTTAAGCTCTTATTGTCTAAATGTCTAAAATTTATAGAGTTGAAAAAATAGAGGCGTTTGGCATGTGTATTTAGCTCTATTCAATTTAGACAATAAGAGGTAAAAGCTCTATTTTGAAGAGGAGGCCATGTGATGCATTTCCAAATAAGAGGGAAAAAAAAAGAGATGCCCAGCTACAGTGTTTTCATGGATCACGCCCAGTACGGTTTTTTCAATTTTCTTGAAATCCGAGCCCCTAAATCTACATCCAAACCGTTGAAAATGTTCACATGATCAATTACGGCCACCCATCCAAATTTCAACCGTTAATTCATCCTGAATCTCGAGATATGTGCAAGAAAGCGTGAGCCATTGTATATTAGTTTTTGAATTCTGTGGGGCCCAAACACAAGATCCAAACCATTGGAAATGTTGGGAAGACTAAAAACGGCTATGGGGTCAATTTTCAAGGATTGATTCCTTGTGGATCTCAAGATATTTGTGAAAAACTTTCAACCATTGAATTTAATATGTTGAATTTGTAACTAGTCCACAGGCAGCCCCTTTTTTATTTTTTTTTAATTATTTCTGGGACAATAAATAACAATCCAAACCATTGAAGATGTGTAGAAGGTCAATGACCATTGTGAGACCAAATTTCAGCCGTTGAATCATCACCAAACTTGAGATATTTATGTCAAAATGTGAATTATAAAATATTTTTTTTAAAAATTAGGGGCCTCAAATACAAGATCCAAACCGTTAGATCTCTTTAGGAGGCCAAACATGATTATGAAGTAAAACTTCAAGGCTCGATACCTAGTAGATCTTAATATATTTGTGAAAAGCTTTTAACTATTTATTTAAAATGATCTATTTAAAATAGATGCTTCCATTGCTAAACACATATTTTAATTCTAACCTCTTTTTTTTAGCTCTTTTTTTAATGGCTCTATTTTGAATTGCCTATAAAAATAAGATTAGACCTACCAAACAAGCCCTAAATCTATTGCACACACCATTAAAGCAACATATATGGATTTGTGAAACCAATATATACCCCAAAAACCAAAGCCAAAAGAAAGAATATAGTTTAAAAAATAAATGATATGAAAAGTTATATTCATTTTTTTATTTTTTATTTTTTTTTAAAGAACTAAGTATATAGAACATGAGATATTGCTGAGAAAAGACAAGGCAAGCGTGCACTCAAAAATGTAATTATGTAATCTTCCTAGCTAGTGAAGAAAAAAAAAAGTAACAGGAAAATAAGAGGACTAGGAAGCTACATGCAAGGCAGCCAACGATCAAAAGGAAAGTGGATTATAGTTTAAAGCTAGCTAGGTACAAATCCATTCATGTCGCTAGGGAATTTATAAACATGGCCATGCATATTGACAGAAGCACACATGTTCCAGGCAACTCCTGTCCATATTAACCTGACCCTTAATGGTGAAAGAATCTCCCCATATTCCATAACTCAACTTTTTGGTTGGTTTCACAAACCGATAAGCAAAGTTAGAGAGAGAGAGAGAGAGAGAGAGAGAGTGCATGAGGTACAGGACAGCACTCCCAATATAAAAGGGTTGAAAGTTTTGCAATATCATGTTTTTAAATGTTTTTTATTCCACAAACACCGATACAAAACCTAAGCACCCAACAGTTAGTATCTAATATGTTGTTCCTGTAAGGCAAAGTAAGAAAGCAAACATTTGTTGATTTCAACTTTATATGGGTGGTGGTGACAGGCATTCAAGTGCTCAAGTTCCACAGCCGGGTCGGAATCAGGCGCTAGTACTTGTTTTATGACATATAAAATAAGTACAAACGCATGACCTAGAAAACCAAACAATCAGTTCTGAGATAAGAAAGGGACTTGTTGAAAACAATAAAATAAAATAAAAGCAGTCTCCAGTACTAAGGAAAAAGGGGATGAAATAAGAAAAATAGAAGGAAAGAAAGCTTTCAAAATCAATCACACAGAAAGAAGTTACAAAATTTGAAGCTGATGAAGAAATCTCAGACACAAAAGAAACCTACTTCAATGTTGCAAACATCCACTACTTTCAACATACAAAATCCCTTTTCCAATCAAACAAACCGGCCTAGAAAAGAAATTATAAATAATAAATAATAAAAATTAAATAATAAAAATAAAAAATAAGCCCTTTGCACCTCAAAAGAGATACTAAAACCAAACACACCAATCCCAATTCATGCAAGAAGAAAACCCATTAATTTCAAAACCAAAACAAACCATTTTCCCAATAACTTCCACCACCCAAAAGTGAATCATCTCAAACGCAATTGGACCCACATCCACCTCCCCCGTTCCCCAACCCACCCACCCCCACACCACCACCACCACCGCCATTGCCTGAAAAAAAACACCACCAACACCACCCATAGAAAAAGAGAAAAACAAAAACACCAAAAGAATTACATGACTAAGGGCCTGTTTGTGTCATGTAATTGAATTCTTTTTTAGGAATGGTAAGACTTTGCATTACTATAAGTGATTAAAAATGAAGAATGAAAATCTATAAAATGACCATAAAATAACTTCCCCTTCAATGGAAATTGAATCAAGGGAGATGAGAAGTGAACACCCAACCACCATGCTAGTAATTTAAATCCTAGGAAAGTCACAGTCTCATCTGATACCATTTATCCTTCTCTTCTTTAATAATCCTTCAGTGGAGTGAACTTGACCATGAATTTCTTTGCATCCTAGGAAAACAAACAGGCCCTTAGGAAATAAGTCTAAGAACGTCATTCGAGAGAGAATCAGCTGCCAAAAATGATCAAATGCCTGGATACAAAACAAAAGCGAAAAGAGAAATGAGGAAAAAGGGAAGTGGCGTCTGTTTTACCTTGCTCTTGCCAGAAGTTGTTGGGGTAGGAGCATTGTTTCTTTTGCTGCGAGAGAAAGCGACAAGGGAGCGAGATTTAAGGAGAGGATGGAGAAATGGAGAATTTCTGGAGGTGCCCAAGAAGAAGAGACGTGATGTGCTTTGGATTCTGCCATTAGATTTGTTGGAAGACGCTGCTGGTAGAGCCCTGACCCGTAAAAGAAGGGAAGAGGAGGAAGATACAGTTGCAGTCAAGTGTAGAAATGCCTTGAATTGATTTTGAACGTGGCCATTGATTGTAATTCAATGGATCAATCTTACTCCCTCTCTTTCCATTTAATTGAATCCTTCTGCTCTTCATTTCTCTTACCATTCTTTTATTTTTGACGTGAAGTTTGGGCTGTGGTATTTGGGCGGTGGCATTTGAAGTTTAATAAAGAATTATAGATATTTGAGCTTCATCCGATGAACGTTCTGTATTTATTTATTTTTTTCCTCTGGTTTAATCACTGTGGCGTTTACTTTTGATTTCTGCAGTTTCAACTGTGTTAATTTATACATGTAATCTTAGTTTCCCAATTTGATGAATCTTGGCCAACTATCATATAAGATTAAAATTTCATTATGGAATGTTTTTCCTTATTGGTCCTTGTGTTTTTTTTTAATTTTCATTTTATTATATTATATTTTCTGAATTTTTATTTGATCGTAGCTCAACAACTCTGCGTGTCTCTGCCCTGTTCACTTTACTTGTCAAGGCTCAAGCTGAATAATGACATGGGTTCTAGCATTGGCACCAGACTTATGTCAAACTGGTGAAGAAATGAAACATACGGCCATATTGGATATATATATATATAGAGAGAGAGAGAGAAAGAGTAAGGGCATGCTATGGATACGGCAGGGATATAGATTTTACATATAAAAAGTGAAATATTATATATGATACGGCATGATACGTTAACTATTTTGAAGTATTTAAACATCATAAGTCGGTACAAAGAGAGCACATGTTTAAAAATATGACGAAGTAGGCTAATACGGTATAAATGAAAAAAATTGATACTGTAAAAATTGATAATAGGAGAATTGTCCAACTATTATTGTTATTTGTTAAAATTGATAATAGGAGAATTGTCAAACTATTATTGTTATTTGTTAAATAAACTACTATAAATTACTCATATGATGTAGGCCATGGCCTGGTGGGTAAAGTGATCACTTAGTTTAAAACCTTAAAATGCTTGATCTATGGCAAGCCCATTTTTTGTCTTTCAAAACCCTAATGGTTATTTCCCTATAAAAGCAGCAAAGATTTCTTTCCAAATGGTCCTTTTTTCCCTCTTGGGCATGTTTGTTTGGATTAAAATACAGAAATTGAATGTTCCAAGTCAAATGAGTTCCACCAGAGGATTTTTTAAAGAAGTGAAATGTGAATGACTTGAGGTGAGGGGCGAAGGATATAAGGTAGCAATACAGATGAGACCTTGCCATTACTATGACTTGAATTATTTGTGGTAGTTGTTTATTGATTTTCCATCATCTGGTGATTCACTTCCAATCTAAGGAGAAGTTCTTTGATGGTCATTTTTGCACTTGAATCATCAATTTTAACACTTATGGTATGAACTCGTGTATTCATGTATTTTGTGCAAACAAATAGGCCCTTAATGAGTGGGACGCTATTGAAACTAATGTATTATTTATACAAAAATTACAACAAAAATAATCAAAGATCAATCATGATTTAATTAGGATCAATCTAAATTTAATAAAAAGTAAATTCAACAAATCAGTAAATATTGTTCTAGAAGTCTTTCTAAATGGTTATAATTGTGATCTTATGACCGTGATATCAGCCAATTCACATGCCATGCATTTATCATGCCAATTCCATATATTTTTTTTCTTGTTGCTAACATGCCAATTCCATGATTTACTAAGTCAAAATTTTGATATTATTGGCTGATTCGAATTGTTTCTACCAATGTTTTAGCACTTGGTCCTTAGCACAACACTAATGTCAGATACTTAGCGAATAGCTTGCGTGACTTGACAGAATCCCAAGAGCTCCAATCTCCATTCCTTGGCTTGGTATATAGTGCACAGGTTATTCTGGCCCAAATTTAGGAGCACTAATGACTTTTCTCTTTGCAGGTGTGGATAGTTGGGAGTCTAATAAAAATAGTAGGTATCTTTGCAACTTCTTATTGGTATGAGCAATTTTAGCTTCCATCATGGACTTCAGAAAAAAAAAAAAAAGGAAGAAGAAGAAGAAAGACATTCCTTCATAATGTTGTCTGAACTTATGGTTGTGTTTTCTTAGTGGGTTTCTCTGGCTTTGGTTTAATTGTGACTATTGTAGTTGTATTATATGGATCTTGCTTGTGATCATTGGTTCTGTTTCTTATTCACTTACGTGAAACTAAAATGATTCTATATTTATACCTTCTATACTTGAGGAAATTATATTGACCATGGATATAATCTTAATGACTTGAGTATGTTCAAGTGGGGCCCATGATTTAGTCATGGAGTGCTGATCAGATGAAATATTTGTGGGAAATTCATATGCTAAGAAATTTAATTTCCATGGGCAATCCTTATGATGTTTTGGTATTATGATGATGGGTGGGAGCATGTACGTGTATACATTCTTGTGTGTTCTCATGTGGAGTTTACAACCCTTTTGATTGTAAGAGTTGTGTATTCAATGTAGAAATGCAGCTAGCTGCTTGATTGCTTTGTTTATTAGTTATTATTTTTTGAAGTCATTGATATTTTTCATAATGACTTATTTTAATAACTTGCAATGATTTTGGATAACACTTTTTCTATTTTTGTTGATGATGATGATGATGGTGTCGATGAGAAGTACTGCCTTGTGATCTCTTTGCCCGATGAGACTTGCGTTGATTTTTTATTATTATTATTATTATTATTATTATTATTATTATTACTTTGAATTACAAAGCTGACCTCTTGAGATCTGATAATGCACTCACAGTAATAATCGAATTGGATAATCTCACAATGTTTTGCACTAGTCCAACTGTACTTACTAAATTAATAGCTTGGAAGCAACAAAGAAGTCAATGAATGCCAATAAACATGATTTTTCTAAGTTATTGTTGTGTCAAAACCATATCCCCCATTTAGATAAGCACAGAGACCTTTGAGAAGAAAAATTAAAATGAGATAAAGAAATTGGTTATTCTTTCTCTTGACTTATTTTTTCCCTTTTCTCTCTATTTCATTTAAATGGATTTCAGTGTGCAGAGTTCCTTACATATATTATCTTGTATATCTTGAAGTACTTTTAGTCATAAATAGAATCTTCAGAATCATATAAAAAACATCCAAAGCCAGCTCTTAGATAGGCTACACAGATCTTGATGGTCTTCAATGCACACAACACACTCCAGCTCATAATATCTCATTTGGATGTGTGCAGTGTGCTGATGTGTATTGTGCTGGCTAGTCTGTTGAATCTGATATGGTTTGGAACATAAATCAAGCCTCCTTTTTCTACTTGTGAGACTTGTGGGCCATACTTCCAATGGATAACTTCTGATCCTGACACGCAGGGCCCAGCTTGATTTGTGACCTTGTAGAAAACTGGATTGCAAAGAATTTTCAAATTGGGTCTTGTTTCAAAACTTTTTCATATAGATAATTGGGTATGCATTATATCAATTGTCTAGATCAACAAAACATGAGTTTTGCATATGTACAGACAAGTGCTGAAGTTTACAGTGGCAAAACAAGGCTGTTATTTGGATTTTTTTCAACACAGCTACACTCCATGCCGAGTGGTTTAGAAGGATTTGAAAATTCAAAAAAGAAATCTTTTTTTATTTAAGTTGCAAAGATTTATTGAAAAGGGAGAGAGGAGATACAAGGGAGTCAAAAATAGCATCCAAAAGAATACATTAGAATACAAAAAAAAAAAAAAAATACAGAACGTGGCCACAGCCAGCCCAACACATTATTAATGCAATGCCAAATGATGTTTCCAATATAGTAATAGATTTGTAAAGATCGCACTCTTTTTTTTTTTTATCTCTTCTGATACTATAAGTACCCTGGGCCGCTGCATATTGTCTGGTTTGAACAAAGTATTGCGGCTTTAAAACTCATGATGAGGGATTAAGGTCAGATGACACAAATATATGCCCTGGATCAAGGCTCGGATGTTTTTGATGTTGAGACTTATTATTGGATTTGGATGCGCCACCCCCCCCCCCCCCCCCCCCCCCCCCCCCCCCCCCGGGCACCAACAACACAACAAAAAATAAATAAATAAATAAAAACAACCACCCCTATCTGAAGGGAAATTCTAATTGTGGTGCAAATTAAAAATATAACTACAAGTTTTTGGGGACGGAGATATATTTTTTCCATGCGGCCTAAAGCTTTGCCTCATATGCTCCATTTGATTTTGATGGTACTGGAACCTACTTTTGGACAGACCCATGGTTGCAAGAGGGATGCCCAAGGGATATTTGTGGGCAGATGGCCATCTATGCTCTTGGTCTTGGTAGAGATATAAAGGTGGAGTATATTGTACGAAGAGATACATGTCATCTTCCTCTGCCAACTTGATAATGTTATGGGATATTATTTGCCAACATGGGCCGCCCGTCGGTTCTTTTTCTAGATAAAATTGAATGGACTATGGAGGACTTCGAAACATTTTCACTAAAATCAGCTTATGAAAGTCTTACTCAAATTCCCCCTCAACAAGTGCTGCCATGACTAAGTTTGTCTGGTTTAAAGGATTTATTCCCAAATATTCTATGTGTGCATGGATGGCTTTTTTGGGTTGTCTCAAAAACAAGGTCTTTCTCCTATCACACGGTGTTCAGTGTGATGATATTTGTGTGCTATGTAACTCTCACAGGGAGGATATTGATCACTTGCTCCTCGCTTGTCCATTCTCATAGTTAGTTTGGACTGGCTTGATGGATAGAATCAGTTACTACTTCCTTTATGTTCTTCAATTGTTGAATTGGCTTCATCAGTGGTTATGGCAGTTGATAATGCTTCACAAGGTCTGGTTTGTTTGGCGCATCTCATGGTCCCAGCATTCACTTGGCACATTTGGCGAGAGCATAATAATAGGATTTTCTCTAAGAAATTCAATAGACCAATTTAGATTTTGCAAGGAATCATTCAAAGTAGAATTGTCTACTTAAATCTATTTCTCCCTTCACCTTTACATAGCATGTGGCACTTTCCTCCAGATGCTGGTCCTACTAATATTTATGGAAGACAAATTGTCGCTTTTCAATTGCTCATTATGAAGATTCCATCTATGGTATATTATGGTAGCCAAGTGGTTGTCCTATAGAAGCATATGCTCGTCTGGCTACAAATTATGAGGAGAAAATTCTCTTCCTTATAGGACAAATTCCAAACTATCTTCCGCATGGTTCAAGTGATCCAGCAGTGGCATTGTGTTCAATTTTCCCAAATTTTATCCATTGCTTGGAGGTTGATTAGAAAGATTAAGAAGATGGATAAGGTTCCTCTAGTGTCCGATTCAAAAACATGTAATGCTATATTAAATGATTTTTAGAAACATCATAGGCATGATAATGTTTTGGTTGTTTTCAAGGGCATGCCCCATTGGAGTTTATCATCTATGATGAACTTGTTTTTGTAGCTTTGTCTTTGTTTATATAAAAAGGATTACTAACTTTCCAAAAGAAAAAAAAAAATTGTAACCTAAGACATTCAAACCAACCTTTTGTTGATTGGATCAAGAATTATCATGGAAGAAATTACGATTTCAGTATATTTGCACATGAATGAGTGATGATGAATACGAGGAGGAGAGGTGAGAATGAACCTAACTTGCAGAGGAGGATGTGGATTTTGAGAAGTTAAGGTAAGAGGCATTTTGTGAGGGAGCATATGTTTGGTGGGAAGAGGTGTTACAAGAAATCTCATTGTATTGCCTTCAGCATATTAAATGAGAGATTAAAGGAGATTTAATCTCTTATCTACTAATGTGCTTGAAAATGTCTTGATTGTTTGGCTTGACATTTATTGAATTGCATTAAAGGAGAATTGAGTATTGGAATAGAGGATGGTCATTAGAGGTATTGCTTTCAAGAATGTTACATGAGAGATTTCAGGATATTTTATATCACATCTATAATGCTTGATTGTGTGGCTTGACATTTTATTGAATTGAAGAAAAATAAAAGGAGAATTTGGTATATATTAGGATTGATGATTGTCATTGGATCAAAATTATGGATGATGGTCAAAATTAATTGGAGCTGATTTCAATTTGAAATGAATCTCATTCATTTTTTTGGTTAAGAGAGAAGAAAGTAAAATCTACTTACCCATTTGGAGATGAAAGAAGGTGAGGAGTCAAATCAAAATGGTAACTATACATTTAATTTAACTACAAAAATAGGAGGGATGTTTTCATGTATTTACTACTCATTGAAATCGGGAGTATAGATGAAAAAGGAAGATGTTTTAAAACAATAGTCAAAGTCAATGGGCAGTCAAAATCGAGAATTCATTTCTCAATTGGAAACAAGTCTTAGATCTCCCTGGCGAACGTAATTCACTTTCAGGAAAATAAACCAGCTTCTGAACGAATTAAATGGTTTCTTCATGTCTATCGTGTTATCTCCAGCGAGATATCTTGGGAAGAGGAGGACAAAGTACTATCATCCCCCAAAAATCTTGAACTCTGAGGAATGCAAGACTCTTCTATCTAAGTAGTTTCTAGGCTTGGAGTTAGTTTGGTTTGGTGCTGGTTGTTATTTCTATTTGTGGCGAGTTTGTGGGGGGAGTTTATGGCTGTATTTATTTTCTTCTTCTTTTTCTTGGCCTATGGCCTTTTTGTAAAGCTTCTTTGTTTCTTTAATGGAAATCTAACCTTTCAAAAAAAAAACAAAAAAAGTCTCTTTATATATATTAAAGCTATAAGAATTGAGGCCTCTGGAGGATGCCACATCAGCACCCTTTATTTTTCTTTTTTTCTAGAGCGTCATGTCAGCATCTTCGAAAATTACATGTGGCACCAAAAAATCACTAATTCCCCTAAAATCTCTTCATCTACTACTATCACTAAAATCTCTCACTTATTTTCCTTTTTTGCACCTTTTATTGTTGCCTAATCCCATTTGTTGCTTAAATAGTAGCAAGATAATTTTTCTTGTGGGGCCTCTTTATAAAGATTTGGCACCAATCAAAATAGATGGCTTTATTTCTTATAGGAGTTAGGCTTATGATCAAATTATAATCCTAATTTTTCTTGTGGGGCCTATTTATAAAAATTTGACACCAATTAAAATAGATAGCTCTATTTCTTACAGGACCATCAAATTATAAAAACTTTATAATACTTTCAAAATATGGAAGTGGACCTCACCAAAATCATTCCTAGAGGATATGTCTCTCAGCCACCATTAAATTATGAAAATGTTAAACTATTTTATAGTTATAATGGGCTCAACTTATGCTCATTTGAAATTTGGTTTAGATAAATCCAAGCCCGTAACACTTACTTCTCCAATTTGATATGAAATGTTATTTTATCTAATTTTTCTTCTGAATGGTTTCCAAGTTAAATCAACTTTCTTCAAGCAACTCCAAAGAAGAAGGTCGATGTTGCATTTTTTTCAGATTATGAAAATGAAGCTTTTCAAGTAATTTTGGTATTTTGTTACTTGCTCATTTCTAATTGATTCTAGAAATACGGATTTTGTAATTTTTTTGTTGGACATTTAACTTGGTGAAATAATGTTTGTATAATATCATTTATTTTTACTCCTTTTTTTAAAAGTAGGAAGTGAGCTTTTTTAATAAAAGTTTTTGGGATTTAAATAGACTCAAATTACAAGAATTTTTTTCTTTGAAGATGTTATTTTTATAATTAATTTTATTGAAATAAATTCTCAATCATCATCATCATCATTTTCTTTTTTGTAATTCTTTTTTTTATCAGTTTTAAAGCAAGTAACATTAGTATTTAAATCTAATTCTAATAAATAAATTAGCTTGACAAATAATAATTTATTAATTATTTATTTATTTTTATCAATAATATTTTGAAGAATACAATAATATTTGATATATTATTTTTATACAGCAAAAACCTTTAAAATATCTATCTTAAGTAAGGACTAACAATGCAAGCCCGTGCTTAGCCCGGACCAATATAAAAAATTTAAATAGTTTATTATAAAGTTTATAAAAATAATAAAAGTTCAGATGTTTATAAAATTCAATAGACTTTTGAATTTTTTTCTTTTATTTAAACCATAAGAATCATTCGGTTGGATATTTACATTTTAAAACATTTTCTAATTTTTATTTTATTCATTTAGTAAGTGGACTTTTATAAATATCTGAAAATTTATTTTTTTTATAAATTTTTTAATAAACTATTTAATTTTTTTATAGAGGCCAGGGCTAAGCACGGACCTGTGTTGCTAGTTCTCATATATATATATATAAGAATTGGTTTAATCACTTCATTAACAATGGAGATATCCTTTCGACCATTAGAGGTCACTAATTTCTTAATACTATTACATAATTCATTCCCTATTTCCTCTTTGCTACAAAGCCATGACCCAGCAACATTGAAGAGTGCAAAACAATATTGGCTTCTTGATAATTAGATTTAATGGAGATCAAGAACCCTTTGGTTTTTCCCATGTCACCCTAGTGGACTCGAGTAAATAGATTCATTGGAAGTTGCATTGTTGTTTGTGGATTCAAAGACAGGATTAAAAGCCACATTGAATATATTTATTCATCACCCTTGTCGATTGGAGAAATCCTATAATAGGTTCATTTTCTTAACTTGACATGGTTGTACAAGGCTACAAAAGGGAGGGATGTGGTATGGATGCTCTTATTAAGTAACCTGTGAGCGTTCTCTTTGCAGAGGCAATAGCCTTTTTAATCTCTTTCTTGTTCTATTCCTTCTTTGTTTCCTCCTTCAACGTCTTATTTCTTTCGTGTTTCTTTCTCTTAACCACCTTTGTTTGCTGAACTCTTTCTCTCTCACTATCTCATGGCATTTCCCTTACTCACCTTCTCTCCCTTATCTCCTTCATCCAAACCTCGACTCCCCTTATTCAAATCCCAAACTCCTCTCCCTACCCTCCACATCAATCTCATCCAACGTATAACACTCCCCACCACTGTCCCCACTGCCATCGGCCCAGATGGCAAGTACTACCCCACCCCTCTCCACAATTCCATAGGCCCAGATGGCAAATACTACCACATCCTATCAGACGACGAACCCCCAGAAGCCCCTGAAGACACCCAACATGGCGTCTCCACCTTTGAAAAGATCAAACGCGACGCCGCCCGCGCCCGCAAGGAGGAAGAAGAACAGTTCAAGAAAGACCAGTCCACGTTCCTCAAGGCCATCGAAGACGTAGAAGATGCCCCAGATAACCCGGACGATGAAACCCTTGGTGACGATCTCTTCGAAGAGATCGACCGTGCCATTGCCCTCAAGCGCAAGGAGTTCGTCAAGCAGGGCCTCTTACCGCCCAACCCCAAGAAAGACGCTCGATTTCTCGACCCTTCTGTGGAAGGAATTGAGGAGCTCACGCCTGAGGAAGTCGTCGATCTTGATGAAATCTGCGAGCTTGAGGCCCGCAGGGTGGTCTCTGAGGAAGAACCCATTGAAGATGATCACAATTGAAATGATCTATATGATGATGATGAGGTGAAGTGATCAGAAAATGAATATTTTGATCGTGATTTGGTAGTTATGGTTAAGGCTAGAATTGTAGATCCCAAAATGATATGATATTATTTGATGTATCGAGATCTGTGTTGAGACTACACATAAGTTTGGATTTGAATAATGGTTGAATGAGCTCTATTAATGGGAATGAAGATCATCCTGAATGTCACTGGTGAAATTATGAATTGGATATCTTTTTTATGAATTTCTTTAACATGGAGTGAGGTGGTCCGACAGAGATTTAGCAATGTCACTGGTGAAATTATGAATTGGATATCTTTTTTATGAATTTCTTTAACATGGAGTGAGGTGGTCCGACAGAGATTTAGCTCAAATCACAGGTTTTGTTGATCTTTAGTAGGCTTTGTCTATCTTAAGTCTTTGTCGTCCGTTTTGGAGGATCAAAATCCTGATAAAACCAAAAATAAAAAAAAATGTATAATTAATATTGAAGAGTGGGCTCCACCCGATGGGGAATGTCAAAAAATATTTCCGTTGTCCTCTACTAATGGATAGATGAGGAAATAATAGGAGAGGCCACTGGTTCACTTGGTGAAACCCATTGATCAAATGAATAAAATGAGCAAAGGGGTCCAAGACAGCTGCATGACAAAAGGAAAAACAGCTTCATTAAAGCATACACGGCACGGGAGATGAAAATTTCCTGTCATTGAATCAAGGCACCTATATCCTTTGTGATTTGTTACATAGCCCAAGAGAATGGAAGGGACTGATTTTAAAGAGACTTTGTCATGTCAAACTTAGTACTTAGGCGATGTAGGACTTAAGTATTTATTCTAATATTCCCGCTCACGTGTAGGTCCAACAAATTTTATGGATGGGCCTTTCACATGGGCTATACAAAAACGATATCCACTCTAACACCATGTAAGAAACTCAAAAGCTTAAGCTGATAGGTGGAAGGCCCAAACAGATATATGAAACCATATCAAAACCCATTACTTGGGCAATGTCGGACGTGGGACTTTTTCCAACACTGCCACTTATGTGCAGGCCTAATAGATTCCTTGAACGAGGCTACCACGTGGGCTAAAGAAACCATCGCAAGGGGAGATTGTTAGGTAGAGGCGTGTAACAATGCCATTCCTTGCAATCGCTCTAAAAATAAGCCCGTAGGTGCAATGTCAAATGCCTTAAAAAACATTGAGCTGTGCCTCTACCATCATTGATTGATTTTAGTAGGAATGGTAGCTTAATGGGTGCATAAAATCCTACAAATGATATTGGAGCTCGGGGTTAAAAAAAAAAGCATATCTCCAAAAGTGCGCCGATCGGGTTCTACTTGAGGGGGAGTACTGAAGAGTGGGCTCCGCCTGATAGGGAATGTTAAAAAGTATTTTCGCTGCCTCTACTAACACCTTGAGGTTTTGATAGCAATGATTAGCTGAGGAAATTTAATAATTAGAAACACCTCTAGAATGTCTTCCAACTCCTGTTTAACATACAATATAAAACCAAAAGTAAAAAGAAAAATGTATAATTAGCATAACCTCTAGAATTAACATACAAGGTACTAGCAATAAAGGCTTGTGCAAAACCTAGGCCCTCGAACGACAAATACTGCCCACACTCATAGCAAACATATAAGTAGTTTCTTCAAATTTCATTCATAACACAAAGTAGTTCTTTCAAATTGCGATCCCCTTCGAATGGTTAGGGAAAGAAACCAAAATATTTAAACTTTGTAGCAATTAAAACAAAAACATATATTAAATTTTACTAAATAGTACAAAAAAGCTCGACCCACATAAATAATAAACATATAAGTAGTTCCTTCAAATTTCAATTCCCCTAGATTTGTTAGGGAAAGAAACTAAAATTATTTAAACTTTACAACAACTAAGCCTAAAAATGTATTAAATTTTACTAAATAAGAATTAATTGACTAAATTAATAAAAATAAAAAATAAATTGAAACCAGATAAGAACAGCAATTTAAGTTTGCTGACATGGAACCCTATAATGTCTGGGCCATTGATGTGGCACCCTCTACAGCACCCCTTCGTAATGCGTTAATATATATAATTATGAGAATTTTAAGTGGGTCGAACTCCAATCGAGTGAAATTTGATAAGGGCCAATAGAATATAGTACATTAGCTACCAATAGAAGAAGGCACATTTGCTCTTTCAGTTTTTTTTTTTTTTTTTTTTTGTAAGAGCGTTGATTTTTTTAATAACTTTCATTTTGCGGGAATCAACTTTATGTCTAAGGATAACATAATAATCAAGTGAATATAAAATTAATTTTAGGAAAATAGAGAGGCATATTCAAATTTTATAGATAGACTAAAACTCATTAAAACAATGGGTCCACCAATCTTTTATGTTCATAAAGCATTTGATTTAATTGATGACTTTTATGGGTATAGCACAAGCCCCTTAGAAGATGGATCAATTTGTTTTGTTGTCGAATGCTAGGTTATGAAAATCGGCCCAACTTTTATTGATTGAAATGTGATGTGGACTCAAAAAATTTATCCCAGTTATTTTGATTGGTTTGAATTTTTTTATCAGTGGGCCCATGAGGAACCATAGAAGATGGGTCCAACAACTTTTGATCAGCTTGAATTTTTTTAAGTGATCCCTATTGAGGAATAGCATGAATTTATCATCAAGTGCTAGGTTATAAAAATTATGATTGGACCTAACTTTTTTTGAGTGAAATCTGATGTTGGCCACTAAAATGTGGGGACACTTATTTTTTATTTTCATTTTCTTGACGTATGTGGACACATATTTTGTATGGGTTGAATTTCTCTTTTATAGGTGGGCCTATGAGGAGTGTAGAGGAAAGAACTTCTTTGGGACGTTTTTATTGTATTAGAATTAATGTATAAGTGCTTATAATGAAAGATCTGACCATAGTTGCATTGTTTTAGCAAGATGAGAGATATTATAGGAGAAGATTTAAATTGGGGAGAGGAAATACGAAAGAGTTTAGGATGACAGGTTCATTGTGTCACATGGCACACCAAAGCAATGTATATTTTTTGTGTATAAAAAAGAAGAACTCCTTGGGCAGTAGCAGACTAAGGATGACTCACGATATTCACTTGAGGGGGCCTAACGATGGTCAAAATTTCTTTATATATGTTGTGGGGTCCATCCACATAATCCAATTTTGGATGTCCACATCCATCATCAATTCATCATCATGAAATATATGTCATTAGATGATGATGTGTTGAGTATTTTCATGAACAAGTTGCTCTGTATGATTAAGAGATACATTACAGAATAGGAAAAATATGAAGTATAGGCCCTTATTCATTGTATTGATGACACAAACTGTGGTGGCCAAAATCTTTTATTTTTGAGATTTCATTTTTATTGGCATTGTCTAATTCCTTAAACCCCATCAGATCAATTGTCTAGATCACCTTGAGCCCCATCATACACAACAAGTGGGGCCCTATTGGGCTTTAAAAGTGGAGGCCGGGCTAGAAGTGCCTTATAGCACATATGGGCTTTTTTTTTGGTTGGGTGGGGATTGAAGCCCCAGGCCCTTACATGTAGGTCGGCCCCTCTCCTTAGGGGAAGACGTGGCTCCCTCTCTAGCCTCCCTCTCCTTTGCTTTAATATAAAACTAGCAAAATGCCCCATGCTTAGCATGGGCAATAGATGTCCTGTGAATAAATATCATTTAATTTTATGAAAGAAATAAAAATAGTAAAAATTAATTTTGATTTTAGATGTTTATAGCGTTTATATATGTCTAATAAAACCTAAAAATAATGTTCTCTACTATTAAAATAAGATTATCCGGGATCTATGAATTGGAAAAAATTAAATAAAGAAATAGCCCTCAATTTAGCGATGTGGCTATACATGCTTTTATTGATTTTCAATGTAGAAATGAATGTACACCTTATTTCGTAATTCATTGATAGAAAGAAAACTAAAAATGTTAGCATAAAATATGGCACTATTTTTCTTTTGTTATTTTTTATGACGTGAGTATCTCTAAAAGGTCTTTGACCCAATAAGACTAACACGCCAAGTAAATATGCACACCTTTACATGAGCATTCCATTGAGTTAATCAAATAATATTACTAAATTGTATAAAGATCTAATAAAGTGGAAGCATATAAAAGAAGAGGCAAACAAATAGAATTAATAACTAAATTTAGAAAAAATTGTAAATGTAATCAAATGATATCAAATAACACGAGAGAGTGAGAGAAAGATTAGCATAACTATTCATATTTACAAATATAGATCACCCTTTTTCAAGCATTTATGTCGATCACCTTTTTCAAGCATTTATGTCGCACTCTTGTCATGGGTTTCTTATAAGTATCCAAATGCATTTCTTCTTTCTCATTACTTCTCGAGTATCATATAATGGAAAGAAATGAGAGATAATAAAATGATCTTAAGTATTCAAGAGAAAATAAAATGATCGTAAGTATCAACTTGATTCATATATCTTTACTTCATATATTATTGATTGTAAATTTTATCACGTAAGAGTAATATATTGAAAGTGGTAATAAGAATTACTTTTTTCTATAAAAGATTATGGTTTCAAATCTCACCTAGTAGATTTGTATTTTTTAGGGGGTGTTTGGATAAACACATAATATAATATTAATAAAATTAGATATTGTTAGATTTCATTATCTCAGAATAAAATAGTATCATATTATAAGTGATAATGTTTGGTAGTGTCTTGAAAGATTCATTTCGTAGATATTTACTTCTATATAAGTCTGTTCACTTTATAATAAGTAGCAAAACATGCTCGCGCTTAGCACAGACAATATAATTCATACTATTATAAAGAATTGGCAAGATTTTTAAGATATATAAGAAATTTAAAATATTATTTCTTGTATATAAATTAACTAAAATGAAAAAAAATATAATATAATATATAAATTAACAGGATGATAATGATATTATGATTATTATCATAAAATTAGGATAAATGTCTTATTGATTATAAAGAAATCTAGACATGTAAACTTTTATAATAGTATAATTTGCATAAACATTAGTTTATACCTATATCATGTGAAATTATAAGTTATAAATCCATTACCTATAACATCATTTAGATTATTTCTAGAACTCCTTGCCTTTTGTCTCCTACTTTTTTGAAGGTTTTGGTTTTTTTTTCCCAACTGTAATGTCACCATAAAATAGGAGCAAAATAATATTAAACCGTAAATTTGATTTTTAAGACCACTTTTTCCTAGAAGACCAAAGAGGAATCAGGCTCATAATGTAATGACAATTTGATGATGGGTCTGTTTTTGAATAATATTTTACAAAATCTCATAAAGAACCATGCATTTTTTGTGAGGAAAAAGGTTTCCATCGCAGTATAGTTTTTCTAGTGTTATTTTAATATTCTTTTATGATTTTTCTTTTTGAAGGTAGATGAATTTTGCATGAATTTTATAGAAATTAGATCGAAGTCAAAATGCAGAAACCATTTACTGCCATGAATTTGGTAAAACCAATCTACAAAATTTGAAATTCTTACTTGTAATTGCAAATGAAATAACTATGGAAATTGTCATGCAAAAACAAATGATTAATTGCGTTTTCAATTTGAAGCCTAAAAAGAGTATGAAAAATAGGTGATTCATTTTAAATTTAGAAAACAAAACTGAGAGAGATGATAATTATCACAGACCATATCATCATCTGGTATGTAGAAGAGAGTGAGAGGAAACATTTGATATACAGCTCACTTTATCATTTAATTATAAGCTGTTACATTCATACTATACATTCTCCCAAAAAAAATTCATTCTATATTAGAGTTTCAAATTATGAATAGTGAAACAAATTCATATAACCAAGTGGTTAAAGCACAATTTCATATGACTATATTACTATTAAAATACAGACTACTAAACTATTACGGTAGTACCTATCAAATGTTTAATTGTAGCTTAATTTATAATGAAAATGATTGAAACAATAATTTTTAGTAAGGAGGCCTATGTACACAGAGTAAAGTAACAAAGAAGCTAAATTGGGAAAAAAATTATAAGCTAATTGATCAACACTGATATAGCTGGATTGGATGGTACTCTCCTCAATCAACATCCAATATTCTATAATAGTCCTGCAAAGAAGTAAGAAGCAAATGACTAAAAATAGATACACTAAAAAGTCAAATGCTTCAACAGATTCCAATGGAGTTAATAAACCAAAAATTTGTTTTATCATCTATTAAAACATTTGAAAAAGTTTACAAAAAGTGAAAAAGAAAGGTAGCGACTGAATATTAAAAGAGACTTACCATTAAAAGAGAGGAGGCATCAAGGAAAGATGAAAATATGAAAAAGAAAAGGGGGAAAAGGTAAAATAAAATCAATTATAATATATTAAGCCAATTGAATCCAATTAAGTGAAGGTATCTTCAATCCCAAGAAACTCTAGAACCTTTTTGGGAACCTAGTTGTGGAGATCCTTAACCCATGGGAAGGGGTATGCATGCTATGATAGAACTACACTTTTTCCAGTGACCTTGCAGGTGATAGGGTGGGGCAAGAGTCATTCGAAGACATGAACACATGGAAGTAACTAGAAAGAAATGTATAAAAACCCTCCTCTAACATTTGATGAATTTTATGGGTAAAACAATCATTCAATTAATGGAAATAAATAGAAATGTAAAGTGAATATAAATGGCTTTTAGTTTTCCAAAACTAATGGATGATTTTAAATGCTTTAAATTGAAATTAACATGTAGAGGGAGAGAGAGGGAAATGTGAAGAGGTGTGCAGTGAAAGTTTTAAAAGGCATGTAAAAAGTAAAGAGAGTGAAACGTGTAGAGGGAGACAAGGAGAGTTTTAAAAGGCATTTGGAAGGCTAAAATTAATTTGGTAGGTCAAAATCAATTGAGACCCAATTGTTGAATTTCTCAATTGGATTCATTTGGCTTAATATATTACAATAGGGAGCAAATCCACACTTTATGCGACTTTACCAACTCCCAGGTAGGTTACCACTTAGTAGTTAAAATCTATATATTTAATTAAGCACATACATTGCATAATTTTAATTTTGTGATTCCTTTAGTGGTAAATCCAAAGGTTTGAAATCGGTTTCATCACAATCCCACACTTCCCTTCTATGCAAGGTTGAATAGAAAGGGATAACGTAGGACCTACTCTAAATGGCTCATCATCCAATATAATATTGACATACAATATAAATAGAAATTGACTATCGTTTCTAGCCAAATATATAAATAATTAAAAATCTATGATCTTAAAATAGTTATAAATATGACTCAAATTTAATTCTATAATCTTAAATAAAAATGCATTTGAGGATCTTAATAGGTAGAATTTTATTAATGCTAACTAGCTTGATTACCCGTGCTTAAAGAGCATAGACACGTACATCTGTAAAAAGATAAAAAAAAAAAGGTGGGGAGTTCAACATTTGAAAAATACAATGAATTTTATGACTTGATTATAATTAAATTGTTATCAACTCTAATGTTTTAAATTAGAAAAATAAAAAATAGCGATTTACATAGAAAAAGAAACTAATAAAAATTTAAGGTGAAAGTTGCCAAATTAAAATAAAAATATATTCTTTATCCAGCTAAGAATGGATACCAAAAATCAAAAAAAGAAATTTCTCAGTTCCTAATTATAATGATAAATTGTTAAAACTTAGAAGTGGAAAAAAATTATGTAATAAGAAACTTATCACCACTTCCGTATCTCACAAGTTAAATTTCAAGATAAATTTTGATCCGGTCAGAATTAGTTTGAATGGTAAAAACTGAGATTGAGACGAAGGAGAGTTGTTTTGCAAGAGTAATATACTTTATTATGTTAAAAACTTATAAACAATTTAAAATTTTATGTCCTCTAAAGGTACACCATAAAAGAATTTAAGAAATGAGAGGTTGTGGGTTCAAATTCTAAAATGTACATTAAAATGTATAAACGTAACTTTCTATTATTATATTTTAAAATAAGAAACTTGAATATGTGTAACATAAAAGAAGTGGACATTTACAATAAAATTACTTGATAAATAGAAACCACAACTGAGGACCCAAAATATTGATAATATCAAACGATGACCTCCCACCCAAATCCTCCTTTTACTTTTTCTTTTTGCCCCTTATTTGTTTATGCCGATGGAACCTATAATCCCAAAATTGATAAAAGAAAAAGAAGAAGGAAAAGAAGAGTAGAAGATGAAAAAAACCATTGATGAGTCGATCTTCCTTAATTAGGTTATCGATTCAAGTCCATGCAATCATCATCTCACGAATCTTCATCATATTCTCCATCCATCTCCATTTGCACCATCAACAACCACTTCATTCTCCTAACCCACACATCTTCCCATCTCCAGTCCTCTTAATCAAAGAATGTATAGTTTCACTCGACCCATCTTCTCATCCCTTTTCATCTTCCCTTGTTAAACCCACTGATTTCACCTCAATACTTCTAAAAACAAACCCTAACAATCATGTGATCCATCTTCTCATCTATTTTGGGGGAATGGTAAATTTTCTTTTTTTTTTTTTTTGTGCATGATTAAACTATAAAATTATAATGAAAACCATATATGAACATACAAATCACAGTTTAGTCTATATAAATGAATTCATACAAACATGAAACACATCAATGCAAATAGGGACTTCTCTGCAACATACAAGAATTAGGCTTTTTGTCTTTATTCGTCAATATCGGTGAATACTTCATCTATCTGTCGATCGATGAATAAATTCATTGATATCGTTGAAAATACGCAATTAATAGGAGCTTCTTAGCAGCATACCTGAATTGAGTTTTTAGTCAATTTTTGCTAATATCGTCGGATTATTTGTCTATATCAATGAAAATACACACAAATACAATATTCTCAACAAAACATAGTAACCGAGTTTCCCAACTGACATTCCTGCCATAATATGTTGATATCAACAAATAATCGGTTGATAATGGACCATCAACGTGAACAACTTGTTCTACATTCAACTAAATAAAAAAAAACATCAACATTCAAACTTGTTTCATATTTAAATCAATAATTACTCTCTACATTGATCACTATCCATATTAACAATATGTTCCTCATTCAAATCAACATTCATACCCATTAATTTTGCATTAGAGCACATATCGACAACCTTGAGGAAAATGAGGGTCAGCAAGAACCCTTGCCCATCTTCAATTTGCTGTGAAGGAAATGGTTTATGTATAAAAGAACAAGTGGAAGTTTGTAATCAGAACAATAGGAAAGGGGTTTAGGTGTTCTATTTGTGAAGCATAAAACAGGAATATGACCATTTTCATGTTTCAGCTATTAAGAAGAGCCATGTCCCAAATCAAATCAGAATAAAAGAGGTTAAGTTCAATTGTACATAAATATAATAAAATTTAAGACTTTTTGAAATATTATTAGCAAAATACAAAACTAAAATATATATTATCTATCATTATTATTTTTATTTTATGTATCAAAATATAAAGGAAAAATTGAAAATTATTAAAAACCATAAAGCAAAGAGAGGTGTACCTATAAATAAAAAAATTAGGCCCAATTAGGCACCAGCTCAACAATGGAAGAAAATGGGTTTCTATCATGGGTACCACCCTTACATTTGGAGCCTAATGGCCCAACTCGCAGTTTACAGATTTAGATAAGAATCTTGTGGTAACTTTGTCATTAATATTCTTTACCCATATTTTACTAGAAAGGAGTATGGGGGACTCCTTTTAATAGAAATTTAATTGAGAAGAAACTTGGTTGGACCCAATACATGTGAACTTATTAGATTTAATTGATTTACATATGGGATGGGGCCATTGTTAAGGGAGAAACAAATAAAAGTAAAAATAGAAGGGGCTTCATGCTTGCTAATGAGAGGGGGAGAGATTTTAGGAAAATCTCTTATTAGAGGTGGTGTAGATTTATCCTACATAAATGTAAGATAATTTGAATTCAAAGTTGAAATAGAAAATCTTAGGTCATTATAGATTAGATTAGAGAATTAAATTCTTCAACACTATAGAAAATTTAAATGGAGAGATTTCGGGAGTAGATTTGGATAAAAAGGAGATTTGGAGAGGTTTAAGGTAGCCCACATCTAAGTCAAAGCTCTTAGGGATTTTCTAAGCATTTTCTTGAAAGAAGAACTCATGGGTGCTGTTGACGTGGGGATTTGGAGAGGTGTAGTGTGGCCTACGTCAAAGTTAAAGCTCTGTTTGAATTTTCTGAGCATTTTCTTGAAAGGAGAACTCATGGGTGCTAATGTAGTGCCCTCTCATTTTGTTTTCTTTAATATACATGTAATACATATAATTGTGACCACAATATATAATAAGAAATATAAATCTTACCTTAATTTATTGAACCATAGGGATCTTATTCTATTGTTTTGCAATTCTTTGTTTTATTATTGGAGATGAATGGACTGAGTCATCTCGTAATATATCAAAATATACAATCTTGATTAAGATTGTGCATGGGCCAAAGTCATATGCTTCCTTCTGACTCACTACCATGCAGAATTGATGATTTTATAAGAAAAACAAGAATAGGTGAAGAGACGGCCTAGAGCACTAGTAGAAAAGTTCTTTTTTTTTTTTTGAAAACATAATTATCTTATTCAAGATAGAGAGTTACATTCTACATGATTTACAATAGACAAACTATCACAATTTAAGCTCATTTTTGCTAGAGCATGGGCTTTAATTTAACTTTATCTTTTGCTTGGTTGGCCCAATGGCCAGGACATAGAAAGTAAAGGGCTCCTACCAGAGTTCGAAACCTAGTCAGAGTTCGAAACCTAGTAGGAGTTCTGGGAGCGGGCTCTTTATCCACAAGGCTAATCCTCTATTTTTGGGCTTTAACATTATCAATTCTACGAATTGCTTTGAATTTCATTGCTATGAATTCCTTCACCTTCTCTCCTATTTTTTGCACTGAAGAATAAATCTCTCAAGGCGGATTATTTGAATTTGAGTTGATAGCAACTATAGACTTTAGCGAATCACTTTGAGGCAAACTTTCCTCCAATCATGTTGTATAGCCAAGTCCATGGCCTAATCTATTGAAATGATTTCAGTTATGAGAGAAGACTATTCCTGCTTCAGTCTTGAAAAGCTTTCATCCTTGGAGAAAACTAAATATGAGCATATTTGATAATAAGTGAGAAATCTCCATATATGGTAATTCTTGAGCAATCATAAAACCAGACTCTACACTGAGAATTTGGGAAGGGGGGAGGTTTCACATCAATATCAATATATATGGATGCATGTAGCTAAAAAAAAATAGCTAGTGCACAAATCCAGAGAAATGAGGATTTTCAAAACCTATGACGGGAGGTCAGATGTGAAATTCTAACAAATGAGAATTTCTATTGGATCAAATCCCCGGAGATTTATAAAAGATTTGTAGAGGAAAAAAGATAAGGAAAGGAATAAGGGAAAGATAAATATTTGAATTGATTAGGTGGGCCTATAATGATTTAGTGCTCTAACCCAACCAATAATAATAATAATAATAATAATAATAATAATAATACTCATGTCTATATGTCTATTTTAATGATTGGGTATTGTCAATGGTCAAATGTGTGGTGTCATATATAGATAATAATTGATTATTATATTTTTAATTTTTTATTATTTATTTAATTCCTTTTAACCGCCCTACTGATCTAGGGTTTGCTACATAGGATCGTGCTATTAATTGTCATATCACCTATCATATTTATTAACTATTTCAATTTAATGGTTCACTTGATTTACTAATTAAATTTATTATTATATTAACTGAATTTTTTGTGGAGTAGGGATTTTATTTTTTCATGGTATTGTTTTTTAAGTATTAATCATTATCACTTACTTGTATTGTAAGGACCCTACTTTGGATTAACAAGTTAGGTAACATTTCTGGGTATTATCACAGGAATTCTCATTTTGATAATAATCAGCCTAAAATTATAGAAATTATTAGAAAAAAGAATAATTAGCCCGCACACAATGTGATGGTAAACAAAATATTAAAGTAGATGCTTAAAAATGGTGTAAATAGACAAATAACAATTTTGGACAAATAACTTATTACATGCTTATATTGTATATAAATAGGTCCATGTAAAATTTGAATAGCAAAATACTTAAATTTTGTTAGAATAAATTAATTAAGAAACTTATTTAATATATGTCACATTTATGGATTAGAGTAATTAATTGAAGAGGGTTATTAGCATAAACACACATGGGTGATTAGGGGTGAATAAGTCTAGAGAAATCAACATAAATCATGAGATGCATGGTACCCACATAAGCTTGTACATTCTAAATAAGTGAGGGCATGTTGGAATCTTTGTGAAAATTTAAAAAACAATCTCTAAGAGTAAGAAATAAAAAAGAATTAAATTAGAATGTTTTTTAAATATTAGGAAAGAATCCTTCACATTTAAATTTGAATAGATTTTGTTAGGAGGCTGTGAATGATACATATAATCAGTGGAAATTACTCTACCTGCTCTCATCCACTAATCCTCCAAAACCCTTCCAAAAACCCCCCTCTCTCTCTCTCTCTCTCTCTCTCTCTCTCTCCTCTTCATCTTCCTCACACTCTGTCCTTGTTCTTCTAGGTCCTCTGTCATCTTTTCTTCTCCAAACCAAAACACAAACATCATTTCTTCTTTGTTTGCTGGACTCTCTTTCTTCTCCCATGGCATTCTCCCTACTCACCTTCCCTCCCTTATCCCTTTCATCCAAACCCCAATTCCCTCACTTCAAATTCCACCCTCGTCCCCCTACCCTCCGCTGCAATCTCAACCGTCCAATACCAATCTCCACCATTGCCCCCTCTGCCATCGGCCCAGACGGAAAATACTACCCCACCCCATCAGACGACGACCCCCCAGAAGCCCCTGAAGACACCCAGCACGGCGTCTCCATCTTCGAGAGGATCAACCGCGAGGCCGCCCGCGCCCGCATTGCCGAAGAAGAACAGTTCAAGAAGGACCAATCCATCTTCCTCAAGGCCATTGAAGACGTGGAAGACGCCCCAGATAACCCAGACGACGAAACCCCATTCAACGCCGACGATCTCTTCGGTGAGATCGACCGCGCCATCGCCCTCAAGCGCAAGGAATTCGTCAAGCAGGGCCTCTTGCCGCCCAACCCAAGGAAGGACGCTCTAATTCAGGACCCCGCATTGGAAGGAATCGAGGAGCTCGCGCCTGAGGAGGTCGTGGATCTTGATGAAATCCGCCAGCTTCAGGGCCTCAGGGTGGTCCCAGAGGACGAACCCATTGAAGATACTCCAGTGGAATTGCCTGGATATGATGAGGTAAGCGATCAGGAACAGAATTCGAACGTGAATTCCCCATCATTTGATCTAGATTTTGATAGTTATGGAAAATCCAAGACTAGAATCATAGAACCCAAATTCAAAATGACATTAGCTGAGCTACTGGATGAAACCCGAGTCGTCCCCGTATCTGTTTATGGTAATTTGGAGGTCCCCATTACTGGAATCCAACATGATTCGAGGGAAGTGAGCGCGGGTGATCTGTTTGTTTGCTGTGTTGGATTGCGCACGGATGGTCATCTCCATCTGAGTGAGGCTGATAAGAGAGGAGCTGTTGCGGTTGTTGCTAGCAAAGAGATTGACATTGACCAAACATTAGGATGTAAGGCTTTGGTTATTGTAGAGGACACCAATTCAGTGCTCGCTGCGTTGGCGGCGTCTTTCTATCGCCACCCATCGAAAAACATGGCTGTTATTGGGATCACGGGCACAAATGGTAAGACAACCACTGCATATCTGATAAAGGCCATGTATGAGGGGATGGCCTTGAGGACTGGAATGCTGAGCACTGTGGCCTATTATATTCATAGTGAAAACCGGTTGGATGATATTCCAATAAACACAACACCTGACTCTGTCTTAGTCCAGAAATTGATGGCGAAGATGGTGCACAATGGGACGGAGGCTGTTGTCATGGAGGCTTCATCACAGGCTCTTGCGCTTGGGAGGTGTGATGAAGTTGATTTTGATGTTGCTGTGTTCACCAACCTGACTAGGGACCACTTTGACTTCCACGGGACAGAGGAGGAGTACCGAAATGCTAAAGCGAAGCTGTTTGCAAGAATGGTTGATCCAGAGCGACACAGGAAGGTTGTGAATATTGATGATCCAAACGCGCCATTCTTCATTGCACAAGGAAACCCAGATGTGCCCGTTGTGACATTTGCGATGGAGAATAAAAGTGCGGATGTCTACCCATTGAAGTTCGAGCTTTCTTTGTTTGAGACACAGGTTTTGGTTCATACGCCGCAAGGTATACTGGAAATATCGTCGGGGTTGCTTGGGCGGCACAATATTTATAACATCCTTGCTGCTGTGGCAGTTGGGATTGCAGTTGGAGCTCCTCTAGAGAACATTGTTAGCGGGATTGAAGAGGTGGATGGGGTTCCAGGTAGGTGCGAGTTGATCGACGAAGAGCAGGCATTTGGCGTGATTGTCGATTACGCTCATACTCCCGATGCTTTATCAAAACTCCTTGACACTGTAAAAGAGTTGGGTCCTCGACGAATCATCACAGGTATGTTCCTTCATCATGTACCATGCACAAATGCACACAGTTAGTTTGATCTCATAAGAGATGTCAATCATGGGTTTGAAATGGCAAGAGCACACATGTGGGGACCCACCTAAGCTCTCATTCAAAGCCCTCTGAAACCCCCAGCCAGTGCATACTTTCCTATCCATGCTAAATTGGTACTGGCCCCAATTGATCCCAATTGTCTTTATAAAAGGTGGTTTGGTGTGAGCTATTTCCTGTTTTTGGTGATGCATTAAACTTGGAAAAGATGGGTACATTTCATCTTTCTCTTCCTTTTCATGTCCCCTTTCTTGTAACTCTTTTTTGATTTTTTTAGAAGTTATTAATAATTGGACTAAGGAATGAGGAATTACAGGTACAGCATAAGAGAATATGCACTACAAGGAAAGTTAAAGAGAAAAGAAGAAAAAGCAAGAGCAGATCTAAAAGATAGGGTCCACCCCTTCTCTATGATGCCTAGATATGCAATGGATAAGGCAGGGACATACATTTTACTCATAAATTTTTTAAGTAATAGTAATTTAAGATATGTTGCCTATCTTGAAGTATCCAGGTGTCAAAGCCCCTTCCTTGGCATTGGCATTTGCCTTTAGTGTCATCAGCAGGCAGGACTCAGGAGAGTTCTCCCCTGCCTGAGTCTTGACCCATTAAGGGCTGAAGGATCAAGTCCAGGCCCAAGGATTGCAGGGTTCTAGTCGAGGTCTTAGTCCAACACAGACCCTAGATAAAACAGCTCCAAGCATGTCTAATAAGAAATATGGGAAGCTGAGCCTGCCCATTAAGGTCTGGACTTTGGAGTCCCATTTAGGCCCAAGCTGATTGAAGGCATTTTTTTAGTCAAAGAGATATCTTTTTTCCTCTCAAATGAACACTTAAAATGTATCATGCACATTTTTATGCAGGCTTAAGTATACATATATGTATATAAATATTGAAACCTATCTATAACTAGAGTCCAAGTGACTCAAGTTCAGGACCTGTTTCTGGCTCAATAAGTGATCCAGATGTTTTTACCAAAAAGGAAAAAAAGTGATCCAGTTGCTAAAATTTTGTTTGGTCCCATCCTACTGGACCCATTGGATCATCCTAATTCTCAGTTATGAGATTCGTTCTACTCCTAAATTGCCGGAGCCAGGCTTCAATGAATTTGGCCAGACCCGGGTCCATTGATTGCCCTATCTGCTTCCATGTTCACATCCCTCTTAATGTAGTGAAGGTTCCAAGTCCAAGGAGCTCCAAAGTGAAATATTTCATTGAAAATGTGGTGAAGCTTCTTACTTCATAGGACAGTTCGCAGTCCAAACACAGCTAATGGCATTCAGTGAATCACCATCGATTTTCACTGCCAACAAAGAGGCTCACCTTTTGCCTAAAGAGGGCATTCGACTGAATGCAATCATTGTTATTTGTTAGAAATGTGTTCTTGCTGCTGATTCAGGTTTGTTCTCCTTCCATAATCTTGGCTGATAATGCCATTGGTATTTTTGAGCTGTAACCCGAGATTTGGCTTAGTCAAGAATGAAGGTAGTGATGAATTATTGTTAAAGTTCTTGTAATTAATTTGATTTGTCTAGTTATGAATGAAATTGATGGTGCTGTTATTGTGTGACTATTGGTTCTCTTGTGAAAGTCTTTGGTTGTGTGGGCGAAGCTGATAGAGGAAAGAGACCGATGATGACAAAAATTGCTACTGACAAAAGTGATGTGACCATCTTGACTTCTGACAATCCAAAGAAAGAAGATCCATGTAAGTATTTAGATTACTATCCATTTGCTTTTGGCGATTTGCCGTACTGTGTATTTATCTGTTTTACTCTTGGGCAGAAAAGGTCATCATAATATCTGTTTATAACTTTAAAATGTGAATGTTGAAACTGATTTGTGGTGACACTTTTTTTCTTTCATCAGTGGACATCTTGGATGACATGTTGGCTGGTGTTGGGTGGTCCATGCAAGACTACTTAAAATATGGAGAAAATGATTATTATCCTCCCCTTCCAAATGGTCACAGGCTTTTTCTACATGATATCAGACGAGTGGCTGTACGCTGCGCTGTGGCCATGGGCGAGGAAGGAGATATGGTTGTAAGTCTTTTTGTAGCCCCCTGTTCTTTCTTTCCTGTCCACAACTAAGTGTCCACATGGGAAAGAAGATAATAAAGACACATGTAGAAAGTTTACAGAGAATTTGTTAAATATTATAATATAATGTTTATATGATAGAAAACTGATAGGACTGGGTTTCAGGAAGGAACATAATGAAGGGTACTGTGTATATCTTCTTGGTCCCCATGTATTCAACCTTCTGGGATCGTTAGTTTGGAAACTTAAAACGTATGTCTAGGAATAAAGAAGATCAGAAAAGGGGAAATATACTTCTTTTATGAGAGACGTGCTATTATAACTATATAGATTTTTTTTTAGTTCAAAATTCTTGTCTGTACTATGTATCCTAATAGTCATCTCTATACTACATTTCCAAAAGCCTTTGGATGTAACTTCTTGCTGGTGTTACTCTATGGTAGTTCATTTTTCTTAGAATATTTTCACATTATGTTTTTTAAGGTCTTGTTTGGTTCTGCTCAAATCAGGTTCAAGTAACTTGATATACACGGTACCAACAGTTGTGTTTGGTTACCTAAGTTTTACATAAACTTACAGCTCATTCAACTCTCTGCAACAACCAGTTTTTGGTAAACAGAATTGCATGGAGTTACAGATAACCTTAGTGCTCCAAGGATCCAAACAAAACTTAAAATGTTAGGCTTAAAGACTCCACACATCAAACTGGTTATTGCCTCAGTTTGCAACTGGTCTGATCTGCCTCATCCCAGCCTGGGCCGTCCCTAGACTGAATGGCTGGGGTGGGCCCTTAGTTTTGAGCATTGATATATTGATGATTATTTGAACAATACTATTTTGCCAAGTACTTGGCTAATGGGCTGGGCTGGGTCTTGATTAGCCTCAATCTGACCCACTTGTAATGCCACATCAAAGTGAAATAAACCTATGTATGAGTATTGACTGTATGAAAAATGCCCATATTACAGTTGGAAACTGTAAGGTGCTCATCGTCTCAATCATGAGCTTGTTGGGTCTAGTCATGCTATTGCTACCTATAAAAAACAAAAGAGTATGGACTATATGGAAAATATTCACCTGTGCAGGAAGCATAGCCACACACAAAATCTAGGACGGCGTAATGCTTAAACCGTGAATTAGGAGGTTGTGCCTGTGCACCCAGGCGATGTTCTGGATGCACAATGCATAGGCAAACGGTCCAATGCAGAAGTTCTAGGTAGTTGAGTTTACAAACTCAGAAATCCACATAAATAAATACCACTGTGCATCCCCATGTTAACATATAGGTGGCCTGAGCTATACTTTTCATTAGAGCAATATTCATTGTTGGATTCAAAATGAGCATAAAGCAGAAAAAATAACAGTATTTAATTTGTATGCTTTCCTTTGCATTGGGGCCTACCTTTCAAGGATTAGAACTACCTGTCACATTTTCATATACATGTTCTAAGCCAGAACTTTTTGGCCTATCTTTTTTTTTTTTGGTTGTCCATTTGAGGGGCTGGGTCCCATATAACTCACACATATGAGATAATGAGGACTCGCACATATGTGGGACACGCACAACTCATACATGCAAGTTAATGGAGACTCACATGCGAGAAATCACACCACAACTCTCACATGTGAGGTAATAAAACTCACATATGCAAAAAGGGGGGAAGGTAGGGTTTGAACCCAAGACGTCTTGGTAAGAACCAACACTCCTTACCACCCAAGAACTTTTTGGCCTATCGGAATGATATCGGCTGACAAAACAAAAGGGCCATTGGATAGAACACTCACATAACCACATGTTTTTTCTTTTTATAGATATGTTTCTAATCCAATGGCTTGGAATTTGAGGCATGTATTAATTGGTCAGGGGTGGTTTAAATGGATGGTTTGGATTTATATTTGGCAGGTCCATTGTATGTAAAAAAAAAAGTCATACTGTCAGTTTTAATCTCACTTTTATTTGGGTTCTTAGCTGAGTATTGCTTTCATAGAACTCAAGTTTTGGCCTACTTCTAGTATCGAGGAAAGGTGCATCTTTCGAATAGTTTTGGATCTTTAATAGGCAGGCCCCACATGTATAGATCTGAAAATGGCAAGTTCACTATTTGGAAGTTGGAACTTAGATGTCCATTCCTCTATATATAATCCTGGTGCATTTTAGGAGCATGCTTGTCTATGTGACCCACCTGGATCTATCCCAAACTATGAAGCACAGGTACTCCAAAAATATATATGTACCTGGTACGGGTACGGCTAACTAAATACGTTCCTGGTACGGTCAAATGTACCTGGTAAGTTAAAGTTGATGGATGACTGAATGTCAATCGTAAAGATTTTTAGCTTGATAGGACTTCCTTTAATGTTTACTTCATTTTTAGTGCATTGGTTTGTAGTTTTTGTTGTAATAAAATTAAACTCTTGGCTTGTATGTGCCTTTTAACATTAAATTATAGTTTGTAGGTTGAATTTGTAATGATATTAAGTAATTGCTGTCTTGTTACAACTAAGGATTTTAACCTATTTTAATTATTAGTAATTATTAGCACCTTGCATTATTAAAATTTAAAAAAATATAATTCTTTCATTGACATACCCCAACTGTACTCATATCCTGTCTTTTTAAGGATTTTGCCATATCGGCGTAACCGTACTTTACCCGCATGGGCTGCACCGGTACCCATGCTTCATAGATCCCAAATCACAGGGGTGGGTGGGATGCGACGGTCTCATCGCGGTTACACTTGCCTGAAAAATTCCCTGGTTGGATGGTTGAGTTGAGTTGTTTAGGTGCAAGTACTATGTCCAAACATTGTTGTTTAAATGGTATTTCCAGTCTAAAGACTTGGGTGGCTAATTTAAAGGTTTCTTTTTTCTTTTTTTCTCCTTTTTATTTATTTTTTATAACTAGTATTACCACCATATGTTATGTAGGTTGTGGCGGGCAAAGGACATGAAACATATCAAATAGAAGGCGACAAGAAGGAGTTCTTCGATGATAGGGAAGAGTGCCGAGAAGCATTGCAGTATGTTGATGAGCTGCATCAAGCTGGAATAGACACAAGTGAGTTTCCATGGAGGTAAGTTGAATAACACTTATGCTGAAGTCCTAGTCAGTAGTTCATTAGTGTCTCTTTGCATAAAGTACTTGGTCCCTTTCAATAGTATTTTGAAGTTAGGGAATATATTAGGTTAATCTATAAATTCCAGAACCCCATCACTTGGTGATTGCTTTCTGTGAAGTGCTTAGTTACCTTCTAGGCAGGGTTGCATGGTTGCAGTTGTATTATAATTTAGGATGCCTTTGGATGTAGTTGAAGTTGCAATCAGCAGGAATACTTTGGCAGAATAGATTGGTGTCCACCATGGGTTTGTGCCAGTAGAGGATTCAGTGATAAGAGAGGGAAGTTCTGATTTTTTTGTGCACCCCCCTTTTGTGTCATTTGGTGCAACACATTTTCCTTGCAGAAAAGAGAAAAAATAAGCTGAACCGATAGAGAGGATTTTGGTTTCTTCGGGTAGAGGTAGGAATGAATGAATTCTATCTCCCATGGTTAACAGAATTCACTGAGTGTGGAATCCTGTCATTGCAAACGAACGAGTCTTATGCTTTTGGGAAGAGATGCTGTCTGGGATTGAACTAATTAAGTCCGGATGGATCCTGATCAATTTCGCATTTTCCTGATCGAGCTGAAGCCCAAACTATGCACTGAAACACAAGAAAAACCCGTCTTCTGGGGTGGAAAAAAGGGCACAGGTGATATCGAGCTATCAGGCCTTAGCATTGTATTCCGAACAGCCACACAAATATGAACAATAACTTATATGCCCAAGACATGTGAAGACCTGGCCAAAACTGTATCTAGTTTTCATGTTCGAGAAGGTATGTGCATGCCGACACAAATTGATGAGTTCCTCAGAAAAGCCACTGACTTATTTAACTTGTGTACTTGCTGCAGGCTACCAGAGAGTCACTGATGTAGGCGAAGCTCTGACCTTACGACACATGAAGAGTGATCAACCTTTTTTCTGGCCCTTTATGTGTACCACCCCTCTCCAAATTGATTCAAAGTTGGAGCAAAAGGTGCTAGTCCTCTCGACCAAGCATGAGAGGCCGTAGAGAGACTGAAATTACACTATTAAGATCAGGTCTACAGCGCAAGGCACACATGGTATGACAAGTATTTACAATGCACTTTGTGTTCATCTTTGTTTTTCTTATTTTAATTTTCTTAAGTTTGCTCAGGCTATACTTAAAAAGTATAGTATGGGGTCCTGAGGATCAAGAAAATGTATATAATTTTCTGTTCTGAACTTAGGACCATGATCTTGCTACTTATGATGGACTTCCTGAAAATCTTTTATGAGAACTTGTTAAATTAACATCATATTGCTATTTGCTTCATTATTTCATTCTTTCTTTTTTCTTCTCTTGATTATTTCTGAATTCCTTTCATAACCATCTATTTTAAACCATATTGTTGCTTTAGCGAATGAAAAAGGGAGAAGTCAATTGATTTTCCGAAGAACCGGAAGTGAGGATTTGTTGGATGTGATATAGCTATCCACAGCTGATAATCTAGAGTACTTTTGGGCCACCACGCATCACCAGGGGGGCCCTTTAAGTTTATTAATAATTTTAATTCTGTTTTGGATTTGTAGTTGCTAATCATTTAATCCTTTGTACAGGTTGTTGCTTGGTTTTCTAAGACAGAACAATGGCTTCTCATAACAAGAGTGCAATTGGACAAGATCAAATGGGATGTACTTGCTGGACAGCAGGTGGAAAATCTGTTTGAGATTTTTCTTCTTTGTAGTACTGTTTATCCTGTAAAATGACTCCTTATCTTTTTCCTGATTAGAAAAAAGATGCGTTTTTTTTTCCTTCACTGCTCCCATGTTGGATGCTCTTAAGCAGAGTCTTACCAATGGATACATGATGCATCTGTAATCAGAGCTTTTGAATTCTGGTGCATCAATTTGTGTATAATGTGCATTCATGTGTATTGTGTGGTTAGATCTCGATGTGTACTTAAATGGGTTTTGGCTATCAGAAATGCACAGGCATTTTTTTTTATTTACATTTTTAACCTGGTATGAAGGGGTCATTGTTAGATGGTTCATATCAGAGATATGGGAAGATATCAATGAGCCTACTTTGATGCCTTTATTTTTGGTCTTTTCCCCTGATTGAGAGATTCCAACCCTTTGTTGATGTCATGTAGGAGAGGGTTAAGACTTCAGGGGAATATGAGATGTTGAATCTTTGTTAGCTCATCTCCATTTATGGTTGGTCAAGTTATCATGCAACCTTTGAATCACTGGTAGCATAGAAAAGTTTCCCCATAAATATATATATATATATATATTGAATATATATGTAGTTTTTTGCATGACAATTTCTTTTTTAGACCTAACAAGGTTAAAAAAGTATCATGATGTATGATGGTTTTGTCCTTTTGCACATCAATACTTTCCAAAAGTAGAAGTGTCTCTCACTATAGTGTAAGGGATAAATGCATAATAGTTTTGTCCTATATATATATTTTTTGAATCATTGTATGCACATGAATATTGTCCTCTATATATGTATGAGAAATTCGTAGGAATGTCCCATTTAAAAAGGGGCATTTCTGCCCTCTTTTTATCATCCAGTGAGGAACAAGTCATGTAGTGACTTTTTCTTCTTTTTGAAAGTAACATTAATTGCTTCTCCACAATATTAATCTCCTATACACACACGTATTCAACTTTGGTGAGTTTTAACTGAGGTTATATCTTAATTTGGTGACTTGAGTGCGTCACCATGTAAAGTGAGTCAAGATGAAGTCCAAGTTAAAATGTGCAGTTTTGGTTTAGCAAATTTGCCAAGAAGTTGAGAAACATGAGACACTCAGCGGCAAGGGTTTTTTCTTACATAGCTGCTGAGGTAGGCCGTCTCACAAGTTGTTACCACTCACCCATCTAAAAAAAATCTACAAATAATCCAGTTTATCAGGGCCTCTTTTCGGGTATCATACAGGGGACCCAATTTTTTTATCAATCAAATCCCTTCACAAACTTGACCCTGAAGAAAGGTACAAACCTGTGCTACATCGTCGCGCATTAAAATGATACTTTGTATCAGGTAAAGTTTGAATGAGTTGGAAGCATATATTCCTCGTATCCTAACATAAAAAATAAAAACTTCATAGTCATATACTTCACAAAGATGTTAAACAGACAAGAAAGAAGTAGAAATTTCTTGGAAAATCTCTCAAATCGATGTTTAGTACAATTAGCCTTAAACGAGAAAAAAAAAAAAAAACAGAAGCATACAAGTATTTCTCTCATCAATGATTACTGCAATTAGCCTCCACGAAAAAACCAAAAAAGTCAGCAGCTTCATCTGGTATGTATGAGAGGATTCAAATCTGACTTATAGATGTAGGCTTCTTCTGCGAATAACCTCGAGATCTTGGTTTCAGTGGATTTGCCGAGATGAAAGTTATACCTAACATTAAACAATCACATTGCCAAAACAAGTGAGTAATAGATACATCATTTTGTTGGTGAGCTCAGTGGAGCCACTAGACAAAAAAGCAGCGTATGGATAGTGAAACATCAATGTTTTCCTTCATTTTATATCTGATTGATGCAACTGAATAACATAGATCAGTGTCAAAACGCGTCATTTATCTAGTGAGACCAGCCACCAACATGACCCACCAAAAGATAAAACGAATTGCTATGATGTGGAAAGTAAATAAAAAATATTAATGACTCATTAGAGAAGAGAACAACTCTTACCATATAACCTTGAAAACTTCAAGCAGAAATGCAACTTCGGGCGTATATAAATCTGCAAAAATAAAAATGGGGTGATATTCTTCTATGTTCATTCTCTTCACTTTCTCCCACACTTCTTTGATGCTATCCTTCATCACCCAAATCTCCATCCAAATTTTTGTGTAGTAGCACAATGAGAGACATCCTTCATATTCCACAACCTTTTTATTAATGAAGAAGTCCTCACTGATGCTCAGTTGCTCTTGGGGCAGGGATATCATCTTCCAAGTCTCGTTTTCAATGGCAAATGCAAAGATTCGATTGTAGTTTTGTCAACCAATGCAGTGAACCATTTATCAGTACTCCACGGCCTAATGACAAGAGCTCATCAAAGTATCTCATTCTGATGTCAATCGACCGCCTCCATGTCCAGCTCTGACAGTCAAGTATCTCACATTTAAGATGATCTTTGTTGCAATTTGGCCGTTAGAACCGGATTATCTTATATTGCAAAGGTGCAGATGATTGCACCATTATCTCAGTTCTCTCAGTAAGATAGCGTGTCCTCGGATTTGGAATCATTCTCCATTCCTTTGTAGCAGGTTTGCAGATTAGATATCAAATCGGCCTGTCCTTTGTGGTGCAACACAACAATCCGTGTGTGGAGGATGACGCTTCGATCTTCACATTTTTTGGGAGAAACGCTAGAGAGGGTGTAGAAATAGATGGATTCTAATTCATAGAAACAAATGAAGAGTAATATTTGTTCTTCTCCAGGCTTTGAATGAAATAACCATTCAGAGTCTTTGTTCTTTCACTGTGTAGTTTGATGAAATATGTTTCATGGATCACCTGCTGCCATTCGACACAAACACGTTTGCACCAATGAAGAGAATGCAATGGTACCCTTGTTAAGATATCATATATTACATCGGACGGCAAAGTGGGGCAAGTACTGTTTTCCATGTGCACACTGTCAAAAAGAGAGCAAGAAATTAAGTTGGTTAGAAAACTTCGCTCACATTTTCATGTTAATGCATAACTATTTGCTACTCTTATTGTGAATAAGAACAAAAGGGTTGGTTTTGCATTTATAAAGAAGGGAAAGAAACTGTTTGGATGTTGTTTCTTTCTTTTATATAGATACTAGGAATTTACTTAAAATAAAACAAGGGTGGAGAGACAAGTAAACATTTCCTCTCTTTTATTTTCTTTCTTAATTAGGTTTACAATTGTTAACACCACAAAATAATTATACTAATCTAACATTGGATAGATGAGTCTTTGAGGAAGAGCAATGGCAACCCACAAACAACGGTGGAAGTAGAAATTTAGTTTTCTTGAGGGGGATACGCAACATCATCATCATGAAATTTAAAGAATTGTCCCAACTAAGGTGGGTCAGTTACCTGAATTCTTGAGAGGAACACTAGCCAAAATAGAACTTTTGTGGGGTGTTTGTGGTTTGTGTTGGGGGGGGGGGGGGGGGGGGGGGTGGTGGTGTGTGGTGTGAAAAGGATGAAAGTGGCGTACTGGCAATGTTATCACCATAGTTTTGAAGCACGTTTTTAACTCATCTGATCCGAGTCCAAATGGGTTCATTAACTCACCAAGTCAACCAAAAAAAAACAAAAAGACAAGTCCAAAAGTTTGACCCAACCTAAACAAGTGGTCAGTTTGAGCGAGTGTCTCACAATTGGGTTGGCCTGGGTTGAATCTGATCAAGTCCGACTCAAGTAGTTTTGAGCAAAAAAAAAAAAAAAAAAAAAAAAAAAAAAGGAATACATAACAGATGAAGAGGGAGAGTCGAAGGCAGAGGAGATATGCATGGTATACCTTATTGTACATACGACAGACAGAAGAAAGTGGGAGAGTTGAAATCCTCCGCTAAGACAAGAGCAGGAGACTGGAATTCTTCAACTAACTGGGGCACTGAAAATCTGAAATAAGATGGGCTGATAATTAAAGAGGATTGATTATACATATATAGACAAATAATCCTTAAAATAGAAACCCTCTATTTTTTTTTTCTCTCAGCTTTTTAGAATTAGGAGACCATCTTCCTAATTTTCTTTCCTGATTTCTTTCTATAGTTAGTTAGACTGAGAAAACCGTTAGAAGACGCTATTGACGGTTATAAGATGGTGACTTGGACTCTAATTCCATTCCAAGTTGGAATTGTGAAGTATGAGGATGATATATAAAAACATAATCCTTAACAAAGAAACTTTCTTTCTTTTTTTTTTCTCTCAATTAGTTAGAATTAGGAACAATAATGCTAACTACAGTCTCCATTTCACAACTCATCTCATAACCGTCATATCTAGCAATTTTCCTTTCCCTCATCTCTACAATGTTAAAAGCAAAACAAATTAGTTATAACTGCCACATAAAACGCCTATGAGATAAGTTGTGAGATGGGGAATGTGGGTAACATTATTGAATTAGAAGACCATCTTACTAATTTTCTATCCAGTTGGTTTCTTTCTATATTTAGTTAGAATTAGAAGCCCACATCCAGGTTTCTTTCCAACTAATTCTATTTTCTATATCTGCCGACTTTTTATTCTAAAAAGAGAATTGAATATTCACTGTCACTGTCAGGTGTTGGGATGAGTCGTTGGAATCAAAAGAAGGAATGGGATAAAATTAGAAAGTGGGGTCGAAGTGATGAGAGGATGGGTTTCGTGGCTACACACGCATGTAAGAAAATCCATTCATGTTAAACACCCCCTAATGATATTCCATGCGATCAATTTGTTTGTTTTTTTTCCAGTTGAATCCAACAATGTTTTTTTTTTTTATAATTACGATTTTTTTTTAGAAACATTGAATGGGGATGTGAATAGACACCAATTACCCGAAAGACCCAACCCAAAGTATGAGCCTTAACTCTTATTTTAGGATATGAGATCTCCAACACCACCATAGTTGAGACAAGGCTTTGATATGATGATAATGATTTGAGATCATGGTTTACGTCTAATTAATGATCAAGACGGTCTTTGCCCAGGTATACACAAGCTATCTGCTCCAGTGTATAAGTCCATATTTTGATAAATATTACTTCATGAAATAATATTGAATGTTAAATATTTAACTTTGGCCAGGTAAGAATTCATTTGGAATATGGGTCCACTTCACTTAGGATGGATTTGTATAAAAACATTTCCATGGCACAAAATCAAAACATTTTTTCTTGTAAAAGCTTTTCCTTCATTTAACAAAAATATTTTTCTGTGAGAAAAAACATCAAAGAAAAAACATCAAAATCAATGTAATTTTCTGTGATTCCACAAAATATATTTCCTATGAAAAAGTTAGTAAAATAATTCCACAAAGAATAGAAAGTCCACAGACTTCCCTTTTACGGAAGGGATACAAATTCGACCTCGAGAACTAAACAGTTCTATGCAAGATGAGAGGCCTGCAAGTCGAGATAGATACCTCCAACCCTGCACCTTCTATGGTTCAACCCTGCTTGATCCACCGGACCAGTTTAATGGTAGACTTCTATCTATTTTAGTCTTTTTAAACTATCACACTGTGGACTCATCTTTAAAAAATTGGGATTTTGACTGTAAGGCTGCAGAATGACCTGTGAAACCCTTGATATAACAAAGGGGGCTAAAAAATTTATAACTAAAAGGAAAATTGTGTGATCTCTATGTATGTAGGATATTGCATAGTGAGATATCTCTTGGCCTAAAGATATCACATAAATAGCTCTGCAAAAATTTATTTACTTCAACGGTTGAGAGGCTAATGTCAAATCTTAAGGCAACAGTAAGGTAAAAATCCCTTAAAAATTATGCAGACTAACCAAAAAGGGTTGGAGGGGATAGGGGCTTGCGGTTAACCTGTCCAATCAGTTTAACAGCAGCTGAGGATTTCATGGATCACGGTCATTCCAATAACTTGTGCAGGTGGGTTAAGAAAGGTTCTACTAGTCAAGCTGGGTTTGCCAACTATTGTCCTGAGGATCACATCTAACCTAACATTCCCCACCTCACTGGCAGTACCTGAGAGGAGACTCAATCTCAGACGGCCCATTGAGCTACCACTTATCAATTTCAACATTGGAGTTTTCCGAGGGTTCATTGGTAATACCCTCCCCCCCTCACTGGCACTACTTGAAAGGAAACTCAATCTCAGACCCCATTAAGCTACCACTTATCAATTCCAACATTAGAGTTTCTCGAGGGTTCATTGGTAACACTCAAGAGAAGACTTGAACACTCAACCTCATTAGGCTTTAATACCACTTGTAAGATCTTAGACCCCATTGAGTTACCACTTATCTCAAAACCAATTGATGATGGAAAATGATACAATAATGATTTTATGGTCTTTTTTGTTGTGTTAGGAAACATTCGAGCAACACTCTAACATGGGTGCCCAAGGGTTGCACCAGAGAACTAACCGTCATGACCACCCGATTTAACTTGCCAAGAACTCATTAATTCAATCCAAACACAACAAGAGGCTACATGTATATTAGATTGATTATATGTAGAAAATATAGCTTTATGTTACACATATAATCAATCCTAAAGGTTTGGATAGGTGAAGATGAATTATCTTAAAAAATAGGGATTTTTACAAATAAATTCATTCTAAATATGGATTACATAATTTAATTATGAAAAAAACATATTTAACGAATTAGGGTGTGGCACATTTTTTTGGACAAATTTGCCCTCATGAAGACTGGTAACGGTATTGTTACTTGAAAATTATATCCTTAGAGTGTCAAATTCTAGTATTTTTTCCTATATTTATTCTCCTCATTATAAAGTTATTATGAATCAGATGTTGGAAACCAAAATTGGACATAGAATCTATAAAGAATGGTAACGATATCGTTACTAAAAATTATATAGTTGCAAGGAAAAAACCAGTTTTATGTCAAATTTTAGTATTTCTTTCAGTGTTTATGCATATTAGTATAAAGATATTACAGATCAGATGTTGGAACAAAAATGCATATAGAATTTATAAAGAATCATAACGATATCGTTACCAAAAATTTATATAGTTGTGGGTAAAATCAACTCTAGGTCAAATTCTAGTGTCTTTTATAGTATTTGTGCATCTCTTTAATTTTCAATGGAACAGTAATAAATTTAAATAATTGCGTCTTAGATTATTCTAATCCACAGCCACTTAAGAAAATATACTATAGAGTTAGAGATTATATATATGGGAAGAGAAAATTGGCAATGTTATTCCTTTTATAAATGCTTATATTCCTGAAATGAAATAATCCTATCGTTCACGTGGTCTAATTAGGATGATCACTCTTCAGAGCGTATCCTGTAAAGGTATTAAAATGTAGTGCAATTTGGTTTTTTTTTTTTTTTTGTAGGGTTTTATAGCTATTTTTTGTTTAGTAGCTCTTGGTGGCTTATGCTTGAGTCTAAATTTTGGTGGCTTATAATCTATAACTAAGAGAGATGAACCCATTCCAAAATTAGCTTCAATGACAGGTCAGCCTCGACTAGTTGATTTCTCATAGTTTGGATCATTTTGAATGTCCTTAGCACCAATGATCACACCAAGGACCAAATATGGCATGATTAGTTAGGGTCCTATCATCCAACATTGATTTCTTGAGGCACTATCAAGAAAATTGGGCCTTTGTAATTATTTGAAAAAGCTAACAATTTTCCTAGTATTCATCCAAAACCAAAAGAGCACATTTTTTACGCATGGACTAGATTTTGTATAGGATTTAAGGTTTAGCGTAAATTGGGCCTAGCCAAGAACACGAATCTTGAAAAAAGGACCATTAAGAATATGGGTCCACTGAAACAAACGAAAATAGGAAGGCCATATTGAATATAAGGATCTTTTGTCCATTTTTTTTGTCTCTAACATCTTATCAGTAAAATCACGATACAAAGGTGCACAACAATTAGAAAGGATACTAGTATTTGACCCATAATTATTTTTCCTGCAAAAATTAGAAAGGATACTAGAATTTGACCCATAATTATTTTTTCTCACAACTATATAATGTTCTAGCAACTATATTGTTACGATTCTTCATAAATTCTACACTCATTTTTTGTCTCCAACTTTCAATCTGTAATATCTTTATGCTGATGTGTATAAACGCTGAAAATGACACTAAATTTTGACCTAAAAATGTTTTTTCCTTGCCAGTATATAATTCTCAAATAACGATATAGCTCTCATTCTTTATAGATTTTACTCCGAAATTTGGTTTTCAACAACTGATTCATAAATCTTTATACTAAGGTGAATAAACACAGAAAATGACACCAGAATTTGATGCATATCTACTTTTTTCCCGCAAGTATATAATTTTCGTATAACGATATCATTACCATTTTTTATGAGGATAAATTTGTCCAAAAACAACATACCACTCCCTAATTCGTTAAATATGTATTTTTTATGATCAAATCGTTGTAATCCATATTTAGAATGAATTTATTCTTAAAAATCCCAATATATAGTATAATATAAGATTGTGGTTATACTATCTAGTCCCTAATAGAATTAGAGGGTTGATCCCCTGAGCACCTCTTTTTCTGTGTATGCACGTGCTACTTCATTGTGGGCTTCCAACTGACCCACACCAATCAATGTGACTAAGAAATCGAATGATATAGATGTCACCAACTATTATGAGATTTTAGGTCTATCATATCATCGTAATCCCTTGACCCCTAGTCAACAAATTCAACAGTTTTATTTCTACGGAAGATAATGGATGGTCAATGTGATGGTCCAATCCATTAAGATCAATGTAAAAAACAAATGAGATCATGACTATCAAAGGAGGATTCCATTCTGTTTGGAGACCAGTGGGCCCCATTAGGAGGTATCATCATATGACCCACGAAAAGGTGCGCACCTCTAATCATTGTATCTTCTAAATAGTATTAGCTATTTATAATAAAATAATCATAAAAATGGAACTTTTGTGGGTATATTTTATAGTGTTTAATGTTCCAGACATTGAAGCTTGATAATGTACTGAAACCATTCGAAAGGCTTAAAATTTTGGTTAACGTAAGTTATCTGTGAGTGAAAAGTGTTCTGTTCTTCGCCTTCATAGAGTTCAACTTAATCCTATTTACAACTTTAATTGCTCAGTATTTAATCATTACACCTTCCTTGCATGTGCTGCTGTCCAGGCAGTCCTCCCCAGCATGTGCTAAAAATCAATCCTGTATGGAGTGTAAAGGGCCCTGCCACCTTCGCCGTAACCCTAAAAAAATAGTTACTCTGCTGGCACCTACATGGGGCCTTATATTTCCTCAATTTACCTATTATTATTAGTAAATCTTCTTCTTTTCGTACCCAGATCTCATAATTTTTTTTAACCTTTTTTTTTTTTTTTTTTTTTTTTGTGGGGGGTGGGGGAACCCCTTTCATTATATCTAACAAGTTTGCAATCGTGAGCACCTTCCACCATTTCATAAACTTTTGTGGAAATTTTTTTTAACAAGAAAAAAAACTATTAATTTGGCGGTTTTATCCGTTATTGGGATTGATGGATTTAGATAATAGAGGCCCTGAACCTCTCATGATCAGATGACTTCCATTTTTCACAGTGCTTGACCATGAGGCAGCCTTCGGAACCCACTAGCCCCCATCATTGTAATCCTTCTGGCATGACCCACCGGCCAGGCCGTTGCAATGATCCAATTGTTGGAATATTCATTTTTCCAATTTGGGAACCGACTGATAGCAGAAATTGGTGGCAACATCTGTTGTCAGAGTTGAACAAAACCATCCGATTCTCTTTGCATTGATGTCCTTAAGAGCATAGCAATTAGCAATCATAGGTAGAGAACACCCATAGCATCACTCCCATCCTTTTTTATCAACCTAGAATGTAATCTCAGTACTTAGCTTCAAGTTGAAATATTAATGTTCCCCAAAGTACTATGTGTTCTTCAGCATTGTCCAAGGAAATTGTGCTTCTTATCAGTTATCGCCATGAACAGGGTATCATACTGCTATTATGGAGTATGTACTCAGTTTAACTTTAGGAATTAGGGCATTGGATACTAAAGCTGTCCCATGACAGGTTTAGGTAAGGCAACAACAAACTCGACTCCAACTCCAGTCAAGACCCAAAAACCAACCTATACCTGACCAGATCCACTAAAACCACTACCGTACCTACCAATCGAACCCACAAACAGACCTGGGGCCAGGGCACTCACCAGACCTGGTTCAGTGCCCGAGTTGAGAGGTGATAAAGTAATGTTCCTTTAGGCTCCATATGGATCCATGCGATTTAGTTGACCTGAAATCAAGTTACCTGTAACTCTAATTACCAGCACCTCTGTCAACCTGTAATCAGTGATTTCAAAGAATAAGCATCCGATAACTTATGTGAAACTCAGATCATTTCTTCGGAATTATACTGAACGGGTCGATCCTCCCCGGCCATTTGTTTAAGCAACTTATCCTATGGTCTCCTCGCCAAGAGCTCCACAGCGACAACAGAGGAGGCTTTTTTGTTCCACAATAAGACCCGGATGATTATTCCTACCCTCAGTAAGCTTACGAGTTTACATCTATCCCTGCTCGGGTACAGTTTCCTTTCTATTTATGTGAGGCCACCCAGAAGATCTGGTGGGACTCTTATGATTACACATCCGGATCGGAGAGCGAAGCTTGAGGGTTCTGGTAAAGTTATTTGCCATCGCCAATCCTTTAGCTCAGGCTCTTGTGCGCCCGCTTCATGATTGGCTGATGAGGATTTTGTGTAAGTCGGTGTGTTTTACAGACAAGACCCCCTTACATGGATTCTCTGACGACCTCAGCAACAGATTCCCTCTCTGCGGAGCTGACAGCCATGTTGCTAAATGTTCTGTTTGGAGAGAATCTTGCCTCTACCTGGCTGTATGCACAAATAGTTAGTTACGCATAAATCAAGTAAACTGCACCCAATTTAAGGAGTCCCAAATAGGCCCTAGAGAAATAAAGTCAGTGGGGTCCATAGGCTACAACAGATGAGGGGTGGTATTTCTTTTCATGAAGCTTGTAGGATCCAATTCAAGCTCGGTTCGACGGCCAATATCCAAGCACTGTTTTATGGCTTTATTAATAAATCTCATTATTGGCAATTCCTATTGAAGGGCTTTCAAATCTTCTTCAGTGCTATACAGTATTATAGGAAAACAGAATTTGTGAAAAGGAAGATTAGTAAAAATATAGACATAAAATATAATCTGATGATGGAAAACATAAAGTGCTTCACTTTTCTGCATAAGAATAAAATTGTATTGTATTATAAACATCAGTCCTGGAGAACAAAGGGTAGGAAAGAAAGGAGCCCCCATCAGATACAAATACACTCAGCACGGAACAGTGAGGCACTCCATCACCTAATCTACATCATGATCATGCCCAGCTTCCCTGACAGCTCAAATTACCAGCAGGAAATTCATCACAGTTACCAAGTCGATCCTTGAGATGAGCCTTGCTGAGATGACTGTAAGAAGAGTGACCAACAAACAGGATGCCAATGCCACAGCAAGCTCATTTGCGCCTACAATTACAAGCCTGCCTTTTGCTGACAAACCAAAGTTCAGTTTCTTCCGCAGAACATTAGGCTTCCTACATTTAAATGTTTTTAGGATTTGGAATCAAAATAAAAGCTTCCTTTCAACAAAAACATAATTATTTTTATTATAACCTCAGAAAAACATTCATATAAATTTGTGTTACTCTTTAAATAACAATTATTACAAATATAGTTGTGAATAGTTAAGTCAATTAATTGTCTTTCCTATATAAGGCAGGATCTCCCAAATGGAAACCTTGTGGGGGCCATTTCTGATTCCAAACCCCAGTTTCTAGGGGAACTAGGGTCATCAATTATAATGCAGGTTTGACAATTGCACATCTACAGTGCAAAGGGTTTCCAGAAATTAAATGAAAATTTGCAAGAAAGAACAGTCAAATAAGAGTAAAATAGAACAGGAGAAAATATAATTACAACAAAAGATAAATGGGGGAAAAATAGGAGTCTGGTTATATCACCTTGATCTTCCAGGATCACTTGCGTGCTTCCACTTTGCAATAGAGAGGCTAAGTTTAACTATCTCCTGCTTTTCCTTCTGGAGTGGACTCATATGACAAGGTCTTCAGGCCTCCCATTGGAATGAGATCGATTTTATTCTTCTTGACAGCTTGAATTTGATCTGCAAGTGAAACTTCCCTTCGTATTTTCTCTCTCTTTATGAACTCTAAATCCCATTTCTCAATAGCAGGCTCAATGCCATTTACTGTGTCACTTTGACTGCTAATTAGATGTGCTGCAGACTCATCACGAATCTGAGGCACATGAAAAAAGGACCATCAGTAACACAAAATGGATGAGTCGACAACTTATGTGTTAAAGTACAAAACAGGCTCAAAAGAATGACAAAATGACCACTATCAAAAGCATCCAGATGATATGGATTAAAAGACAGGTAAATAAAAATGAGAAAGTTTTGACTTTTGTGATTCCATGATTTTACCTTGGTAAATCTAGCCTTGAGTTTCAACCTCCTGAAAATAGACATGTTTTCTCTATCTTCCTCTGATTTCCTTCGTGCTTCTCGCTTTGACTCTACTCTACCTTTTGCTTTCTGTTTCTTCTCTTCACGCTCTTTGGCAAGCCTCGCCTTTTCTGCCTTTGCCTTTGCTGCCCTTTCAGCTCTTACTTTAGTCATCTCCTTCGCCTTTGCCTTTTCTTCTGCCTGCTGAAGCTGTTCGTGAACAATCTCTGCTTTTATCTTTTCATAGCTATCCCATTCAAGTTCATGTTGATCACAGCCACCTTTCCTGGCTTCCTCTGCAATACTTAAGGCCCACTGCAAATAACATTTCTCTCGACACCTTTTCCATTTCAAGCGCTCTCCCCAAACCCTTCTCAACGCAAAGCCTATTCGTGCCTTGCTCTGGTCACTACAAAAAAAAAAAAAAAAAGGTACCATCTAGTCATTTCATTTTATGAGCCTTTTGGCCTTCAAAAATAGCAAGTTCTAATAGTCTAAAAAAGATTGCAAACAAATATAACAAGGGGATTCTAGTTTTTAAAAATAAGAAACATGTGCTACACAAACACACTGTGACCCATCCATTAGGAAAAGACCATAATCTACCTTTCATCCTTGCATATTAGCAATAAATCCAAGTTCCAACTCTACTTGCTCTTTAAATACGTTTTACCACATATTTTTCCTTCTTTGTTTTTCCTCCATTGGGGATTCAAACTCATGCACACTACTCACACACCCATGTCCCAAACCAGTTGAGCTATAACTGAAGGACCCATGTCCAGTGTATATGTTAACTCAATTTATAGGATGATGTGTCTTAATATGCAGACCATTATCAGAAATGTTGGTGCCAAGAGGAGTTCATTGTCTCATACTACCATTGAGAGGGTCAAACGTCTTGGTTTTTCTCAAGAAATATAATAAATTATCAATAATAAAATAAATTGAAACTGAAACTAGAAAAACACCCTAATGGCACTTATAATATGAGTTCAATAATATATTGGTTTTAGGTAAATCGTGTGAAAACTATTGCAATATTCTCAATTGTGGCTAAATTTCTAAAATTTCATGATAATATCATGAATATATCAATTCACTTCTCACAAATATAATGCAATATTTTTCAAGTCAGCAATATTCATGTTGAAACAGACATTTGGGGTATCAAGTTTCCTGAGGAAAATACCCTTTGAATTTGATAATTAGAACATGCAACTAATGTAACCATTTCATGCAAATGGGATGAGAGACGTTAGAAGAATAGCCATTCAATCTTTGACCGTTATTTGGACTCGTGTCGTATGTTACACATATATTTCTAGCCAATCTTTTTTATAGCATCCAGATCTTCTGATCTGGAAGATATTTGCAGCAATCCACAATCCATTATTGGATCCATCAGATAAACTATTTGCATAAAAAAATCAGACCATTATTAGGGAATATTACAGTTACATATACTGATGCATCATCCTCAAACAATTTATCTTTCTAGCTTGAACGTTGGACAGCTGATTTCTAACTAAGCACTAAATCACCCACAAATGCCCATGTCCAACATAACTGTAAATACATATGGAATCTACCAAGACATAAGGATGTAAAATATAGTTTTAGTCTACCAAAATACATCTCCATGCTACCAAGATATTATTACCTATGAACACGGGGGTATTCAGACATTTTCTTTCTAACCTGGAAAAAAAAAGACGGAAAAGAAACTTTAGGGCAAAAGTTGATATGAAAAAGACCTAGGAACACCAATTGCCAAAAGCGTAATGCCTAAGTGACAATCAAAATGAAACTGATTCTTACATGACATCACCTTGGGATCTCTCAAGGCCTCTATGGTTCTCCGCTTGATGCGCTCCCGGGTTTCTATAAGTTTGAGGGGGGAAAAGAAACAGTGAGGAATTACAAAAGATGATCATGATGAAGCAGAAAGAACAACTTTTTACCTGCACTATGCTTCCTGCCCTTATTCCATGGTGTTTTTCCTTTGTTTGCAAGACCAATCTTTCTTCTTCTTCGCATTTCCTTATGATCCTTTTTAGCATTGTCTTTTGTAGAGCAAGAATCTCGACCAGCAATATTGTGCAATCCCCGATCTAAATCTTGCAAAAGATGGTCTTCATTTCTGCCAACTGGAACACTTTTACCATCAGTCTGCAGCTCCATTAATGAGCCCAAAGTACAGGGTTGTGGCTGAAGATGAAAGCAAGTACTAGATAACCCATCTGCATTGCTGGAGAGTTGCAGCATCCCAGAATGTTGTGCTTTGGGACAGGAAAATGTGGAAGTAAATGCCTGAGCTACATTCTTCAAGAAAACTATCTGAAACTTTGCATGCATTAGAGTAGGCTGCGTACGCCCACCATTCACCACAGATTTTAAGAAAGGCCTCAGAAGATTGTTGCATGGAGAATTTAGTGCTGATATTCTAATAGGAAAAACACAACCAATGAGTCAAAGCAATGTTAACTCACATGCAGAATAGATTGGATAACTTTCTAGTGTGGTACGCTCCAAATATAAATGAATAGTTAAATAATGTACATAGGTAAATAATTCCCCAAGAACCAGCTTGTTTCCTGTAATTGAGTTTCTTGGTATTCCAAGACTCACAAGTGGTTAAAAATAAAGAATTAAAGCTGAATATACCAAAATGACCATGAAACAATCTCCCCTTTAATGGAAACTGAATCAAGGGAAGATGAAAAATAAATACCCAGCCATCACCCTAATAAGTTTTAGGAACTAAAGCTCCCACCTACATTGCTGGCTTATCTCTTTCACCTGTCACTTCTTTAAATCCCTCGGCGGAGCTCATTTGACCATACATTCATATTTATTCTATGCAAACAAACATGCACTAACAGCATGTCAGATGTGTGCATGGATAAGCTGTAATGAACCCTACATTATGTTAGATGGGAGTTGCCCTCACCATCAAATTCGGTCACAACTCCATAATAGAACTCTTGGACCATGAAATCCATTGCTATCCTAACATCAGCAGAAAATATTAGGTTGTTGCTAATCGACCCTAATGCATTCCATGCACCATTTCCCTTGATTGAAATGAAACCTATGGTACCAAGATACTTTGGAGTAGGAAAAATATCATGACATATTTAATCTGATACTTCACCTTTTTGTGTAAACTCAATGCCCCAGCCATATTCATGGCATGTCCCTAGTCGTATATGGGCATCTTAGAACTACTCACTTGGTAGAGTTCCTAAGCTATGATGCCCAAATACAAATACGGATATGGGCACTAATACAATGATCGGGGATACGGCTCTACACATTTGGAAATTTAGAACACGGATATGGATATGGGTTTCCAAAATTTTCTTTGAGATTATGTTTAAATTAATGAAGTTATAATTGTTTGTGCTCCTGTCTAACACTTTCTACGTTGAGATATAAGAATATTTAAAGAACTATATGAAATAAATGACTTGCTAAGTAGGATATGCTAAACTTATACCCTAGAAGTATTGGGGCAGCATTGTATACCAATACAAATATCGTATCAGACTGATATGGATACGTTGGGCTTGTGCAAGTATCCGAAGGTATCATAGTTCCTATAAAGAGATCATTGTCTTATGCTTAATTATGCAAGAGCAAACCATCCACAGCACTGGGCACTTTTGCTTCTAAGATTAAAAATAATACAATAAAATAAAATCCACCTCCTGTGGGGCCCATCTGGATGCATGGACACCAAGGGAGGCCTGATAATGGAAATGTTTGGATGTCGATTAGGAAAGAAACAATTATCAATCTATATCAAATGATCCTACTCCTTAATTTCGGTCCTCAGCGTTTAATGGTTACAGCGTGATCTAACAGCGCGTGATGTTCTGAACAATGTGGAATGAAGAAATGTATATCCAAGGGTTATGGCATCTACGAAGTACGAGGAGAGATAATTTTATCAAAAGTGGGCCCTTCGTATGAAAACCCAAAAGGAGGCCCCAAAAACTGGGTTATCTGTAAAGCTTTCCTTCCATGTGTGCATATAGGTGAGTAGAAAACTCCCGTGCATTACAAAATGCCCACCTTGGGGGCCCACCTGGATGCATGGCAAGCAATTGGGGTGGGGTGGTATTGTACACCTGGACTTGGATTAGGGGTGGGCCCAACATCAGTCCAATTAATCAATCCCAGCCCTCAGTTTTAGGCCCTCCAAGATTTCATGTCTATCTGATAACTCCATATGCATTTGGCATCATGATTGTTGTCACTTATAATTAGCCTTGCAGGCAACTGGACCAGCATGGTTAGCTAATTCATCTATTTCTCCTAGGAAACCAGCATCATATATGATTCCACATTATCAAAAGTAAGAACAGAGAATCCTCAAAAGACAATCGTAGAGAGAGAGATGCAGATAGAGAGAGAGAGAGAGGACCTGTTGTCATGTGGCCTCAGAGCTGGTGCCCAAGAGCTACTGAGGGTGTAGATCATCATCATCTTGAGATGTTTAAATCAGAAGAAGCACACAAAAAATCCAAAGTCTTGTGTTGAGGAGGAACAAAATCTAGGGTTTTGAAAGGGTGAAAAGATAGATCTCCAAAACCCTAGAAAAGAGTGGGGGAAATGAAATGATAATGACCATAAATGAATAAGAGAGAGAAAGAGAGAGAGAGGGATAAGGAGTGCGAGGGAGACCAGACAACCTCGCTTCCGGAAAATATGATTATGAACACAGCACGATACGATATGGGACCAGAAAAGGTGATTGGAAGATCTAAGCCATCAAATTTGACTTTTAGGATTAGGGCTTTCAATTGGGGCCCACCAGTGAGGCTAACTGTGGGCCCGACCCACAAATAGACTGCTAAATGGCTAAATGAGTTATTTTATTTTCATTAAAAAGCCCAAGAGCCCGACTTGTATAAAAAAATTTTGGAGCTCCTCAATTTGAGAGTTATGCTTGAATAATTCTAGGGTCAACCCAGGAGCTCTTTCTTAAGGATTTTATGGGAAAAATCACATTATATACCCACCCAACGTGAAAGGCATTTTTAGATTTTTAGAATTGGAAGTAGTCCCATGTTTCCTTTTGAAATATGAAAATCCTATTTCTTCTTTGTAATTTAAAGGCATAAAAATGATATTCTATTTCAGCCTCTAGTGATAAACCTCCGAGCATAATTATACTTACTAATATCAATGAGCCTCACAAACTCTGCACATCTTGTTTGAGTTTTTGGTATGAAAGAGAGAATTTTGATTTTTTTTTTTATTTTGTGTCAGAGAAAGAAAATTGCTATAAAAAAACCACGGAAGCAAAAATCAAACAGAAATCCATATACATCCACACAAAAATCACATAGTAAATTGCTATGAACTAAACTGTACATGTGTTCATTATCATTATATTCAATTTGAATCTATGAAATAGGCCCTACATTGAGAGAAATTAATTTATGCAAAGTTATTCGTTGCCATTAAAATAATTTTTAATGTTGAGCTTTAGAGAAAAATAAGTCTAAGCTTTTGAAATTATGCATATAGGGAAAAAAATGATGGGCAAAAGAGTTTTTCTACTCTAAAAGTTTATGGTGGTTTGAAGATTAATGATTGAGGGGGACATAGAAGGTATTAAAATAAAAAGGGCAGAGCCGTTTTTTCAAATAATAAAACTATGGAGGCCTATTTACAAATTCTAAAAATCTTATATGGGATTATATACCAAAAGCCAAAAAAACCGAAAAAGATCTCTTTTTATATATACTTATCCTTATCTCAAGTGGTTTGGGTCCTCATTCATGATGTTTTTTACAAGTTCAATTGATGGATCTCAAGTTTAATGATTTTAAAAGGAATTTTATTCTTTTAGTTTTGAATCAAAAGTGAGTGTTAATTAGCTAAATGTAAAATTTGGACTTGTGGAAAATTCATGCAGAATAATCCTACTCAGGGCTCGCACGAGTCATTCTTTAAGAGAAGGGGGATATAAAAGAGCGCAGCCAATTAAGGGTGTTTCACCGCCATCCAAACATGATGTCATGCTCTATACGGCTCCTGATAAATAGTTAAGGTGTTTGTACTTGCCATGCAAAAACCAATCCAATATGTAGGACCAGTTGAAAGCACGACAATAAATATGAATGGAGTAGAGGTTTGAAAGGTCTCCATGTAATCTATCCAGTCAAAAAGTGCCTCAAGTTATCTGTATCCAAACAATTAGAAAATTCCAATCTTAGTTAAAATCTAAGAGATTGATAGGAGAGATCATACAATTTCGATGACTGTGTATCAAATTTTAACTTAAGACAGTTCATGTGGGTGATGTTTGAGTGGGCTCAGCTAAATACTCCAAGCCTAGCTCAAGCTCTCAAAATTAAGTCCAAGCCCAGGCTAGAACTGCTAGGTCAGACACAACCTCAAACTAACCCAATCCATAAACTCTTATAGATAAGAAAGTATAAATATGGATTGACTGATTAGAGACCTTGAAAGATTAAACTCTTTAAATGGGAACACATTTTACATTGGCCTCTTTATTTAGATGACTAACATTGAAAATTTCTCCCAACCCCTAAAATCTCTCCTTCAAGTTAAATTTGATTCATATGACTTGGTTAAAGCTGGGATTGGGACTCTCTGAGATTTGCTCCCTCCAAATTGCCATTAGAATAAAAACTCCTATTAAATTGGACTCTTCAATTTCTCAAATCAATTAGAAAAGAATCTTATCCCTTTCACATATATAAATGTGTAGAAAATATAAAACTACATTTCAACATGATCAAAAAGTTGTGAAGATGATTATGATCATCAAATTCTGTCAAAAAGTTATTCCTGGCTCTTCACATAGTTGAAATTTAGACACGCACACACACACACAGAGATGGGAGCTCTACATAGCGCATGAGCAGTTTTTCAAGCCCACTGAGATGTATGATGATGATGGAAGTTCTTTAGATGTGAAGATCCATATGAAGCCTACCTATATACAAAGTCTTAAGTCCATAAGATAGTTTAAAAGCATCATTTTATCATGATTTCAATCTAATAGTGGAAAAAAGTTTGGTAAGTGTCAAACTTGTACTTATGACTATTCATTCGGGGGATATGGGGTAGTGTGTTTGAAAAGACTAGTTTCAATCAATATGGGCCCTATGACCAAAAAGAAAAGGAGCGAAAAAGAGGCATTTTTAAAGTAGAATTCTCGATAGAATTCCTCATTATATATATATATATATATTAAAACTCTAAGAATGGAGGCCTCTGGAGGGTGCCACATCAGCACTCCTTATTTTTCTTGTTTTCTAGAGCGCCACGTCAGTATCCTAAAATTTTATAATCTCTCCTCCTATAATCTCTCTCCCTCCCTTTTATCTTTTAGACAATTAGCATTTTTTAAACTTGGAACTCCTAAAATCTCTTTTTTTATCCTCTAAAATTTCCATTTGATTTTCTCTCTTAATATCTAATCACTCATTCATTATTCCAAAAAATGTTTCTATTGATAGAATTTAAAATTAGGAAGATTCTCATGTAGATAAATTGGTTCCATTGATAAATTGTTTATTATTAAAGTGGACCATTGTACATTGTATTCTCATTAAATTTAAAGTATTCAAAAATAAATATTAAAAAAACATTAGATTTCAATGTTTTTTTATTAAGTGTTTTAATGTATTGCCGGTGGTCAGTCCATTGGGATTAGAACGTTAATTTATTTATTTATTTGATTATTATCCGGTGTTGATGATTATTGCATGATACTATTAAATTAAAAAAAAAAGGAATCAGCTATTGCTATTCAAGTATTTCTCAAATCAAGTATAATTTACAATTTTGAATTTTTACGCATATAATTTTGTACAAATAAAGATGTACCCATGCCATTGTCATTATGAATATCATCATTTATGCTGAACAATATTAAAACCTTTGAGATGTACTTGGTTTTCTTAGCCCAGGCTCAGACAGGCATTTGTGGGCCTCCTCAAGTAAACATTTAAAGTTATTGATTAAGTTCATAGCTGTGTTCAAGGAGGAGATAGGATCAATCTGTGGATATAATAATCAATTTTCTATTCTATAATAAATATTTTTTCTCCAAAGAATTGCTATCTAATGCTTTGGATGTGATTTTCACGATTCTTTCATATGTAGAACTATTTCGGTCAACTCTTAATCGATTTTTCAATTTTAAGGATAAATTAAAATAGACTATAGGTCAGAAATGTTACTTGCATTTACATAGGTTTTTTAATATGTTTTTTTATAGTAAATTTCAAATTTTACTATAATTTATTTTTTGGCCCAGGGTTAGCACGGGCCTTGGTTGCTAGTATATATATACATATACATATGACGCATGCTAGAAAATGCCTGGGGTGTTTTCTTATTAAAAAACATTCATTTTCTGATTTGCTAATGTCTGCCTTTTATACTATTTTTAGGAAGTCTAACCATTTATAAATCCTTATTTTTTTCTTCTATAATATGAATTGGAATGTAAATGTTAGGTGTCATGATCTCATTAGACAATTAAGAGGGGCAAAAACACCCTTTTCAAAATGGAGAGTTTTTTATAATTTCTAAATTTCTCGTATATATATAGGCATTTGATCTTATGAGTACAGTTCTCACAAGATATATGAGAACTCTAATCTCCACTATCCATTTCAAGACGAGATTCAATAGTTGCTAAATCTGCTTTATATAAGCATCCAAAAAGGAGAGACTCGTTTGAAATTTCATTTTCCCGGTTCTCCAAAGCCTCAAAACGTAGAGCAGAGACCAAGGGCACGAAAAAGAGAGCAGAGAAGAATAGTCATCCAGAGCCTCCAGCTTCCCCAACACCAGTACAAGTATCATCGTCATCAATCTCTCCACCTTCCCCAACGTCGGTGTAAGCAAGGGCTCTCCTCCACACTAGTTTCAATATGTCGCCAATTTAGATATGCCCTTTGTTGTGATTTTCTGACACATCACCCGTTGTGCACAAACATGAATCACAAGATCAACAAGAACAAGCCACACACAAGAAGAGACACGAGATTTACGTGGTTCACCCAAACAGGGATACATCCACGGGCACAGAGATGATCATCTTCACTATTATAAGTAAAGTACACAGAGACTCTCCTCTCTCACATCGTCTCACGTACGTGGTGTGGGAACACCACCGGCAAGAAAGCTCTCACCTCTCTTCAACACAAGATCTAGGGTTACAGACTATACATATATAGTCTCCGTTTTCTTGGCCACCAAGAAAGCCTCAGTACAATTACCAAAATACCCTTGACCTTAAACCAATCCCTGGCTAACCCAGTGGACTCATCCGGCTAAACCGGAATACAAGACATAAACCCAACAATCTCCACCTTGGCTTGAATTCCGCACAACTCGAACTACTAGGAGATAAAACCGGCAATGTCTTCACGTACCTTACTGAATGGTACGTCACTGCACCAACAATACAGTATTCTTCAACATTTTGATTTGTTGAACCAGCACATGAACTTTGGGCAAAGTTCATCTCCTCAAAACTCCACCTCGAACTTAAAGCTCGAAATCATTGACGAATCTAAGTGATATCTATCTGAATTACTCACCATCCTACCCCATCTTCAACATTACTGTGAAGATCCAATCACCACAAGCATGCAAGCAAAACAGATCGGGAATACAAGTTCAGATGACTTCATAACTGCAGAAACCTCAACCTCCGAGCGGTCAAAAAACTCCATTTGACCAGGCCTCCGATCAATCAAACACATGTTTGACAACTGCTGACACTTCAGCTCCTCCTTGCTGCTTTTCCGGCTTTGGCAAGATGAACAACATCACATGCAATTTGGAAAGCATGTGAACCTCAAACGAACAACTTCGTTTGAATCAGCAAATCCTTTGCAACTAGGCCAACGACTCCTACTATTGGGTTTGCAACAACAACCAGGTCGAGTAGACCCGATTCAAGCCTGAATCCACATCTGTTTAGTTCTCCTCCAGATATTTGCATCAAGTTGTAGATCTCGTCACCATGAGCACGTTGGAAGAAACAGATCTGAAATCCGACTCAGGATGGCTCCGATATCGTAGAAACAAGTTTCTACGCTCCAATCGGTCAAACCTCCTCCTTGACCGTCAAATAGCCAATCAACCTCTTCCACTGCGTAGATCTACTCGAAACGAGTCCGTAGGAGCAAACGGATCTCCGATCGGATGTCGGATGATCAAGATATCGCAGAAATAATTTCAGCCGTTGAATCTGGTCAAATCTGGCCTTTGACCGATGCTGACGTCAATGCTGATGTCGCTGCTTGCTCGCAAACTAGACTCTGCGCACATGGGTCAGGTTGGACCCGACCCACACTAGCTGATCTGTTGGATTAAACTGCTGGGTTGGGCTTTTTGTACATGGACCAGGTCGACCCGACCCGACCCAGCCCGCACTCTTGCTGCTTGACTGGGCTGCACCACGGGTTGGTTCTGACCCAACCCGAAACCTAACCCAACCTGAAAAACAGGCGCTGGGCTTATACTGCATGTCGGGTCAAGTCGAACGGACCTGACCCGAACCTAGACTCAGAACCTGTTGTCTCCTTCAACAGGCGCTGCGTCTGCAACCCAGTTGCAGACGCGACGAATCAAGCCGCGGTTGTCTACTTTGGCTCTGGCGAAGGGTTCAGCGCCCAGGGCGGCGGGTAACTGCTGGTTCGGCGATGAGGCCGCAACGGCGACGGTGATTGGGGCTGGCAGCAGAGACCAGGGACCAGTTAGTGCAGTCTGTTTTTTTTTTATCTTCGCAGACAATTTTTTTCTCCTTCTTCAGAACCGGCAGCCCTTCGTCTTCTCCATCGAAGATCATCTAGCCAACAGAACCCTTTGTGTTCTTCTTCTCTTCTCCGGTGGACTGCAAAATCGTTCTCTCTGTTACAAAGAGATCGATTTTCTCCTGTGGGCCACAGAGATCAACACCGCTGATCTCTTTTTCACGTTGATCTTCCACGCACAACGTCGACACTCTGATACCACTTGTTGTGATTTTCTAACACATCACCCGTTGTGCACATACATGAATCACAAGATCAATAAGAACAAGCCACACACAAGAAGAGACACGAGATTTATGTGGTTCACCCAAACAGGGCTACATCCACGGGCACAGAGACGATCATCTTCACCATCACAAGTACACAAAGACTCTCCTCTCTCACATCGTCTCACCTACGTGGTGTGGGAACACCACGGGCAAGAGCTCTCTCACCTCTCTTCAGCACAAGATCTAGGGTTACAGACTATACATATATAGTCTCCGCTTTCTTGGCCACTAAGAAAGCCCCGGTACAATTACCAAAATACCCTTGACCTTAAACCAGTCCCTAGCTAACCCAGTGGACTCATCTAGCTAAACCGGAATACAAAACATAAACCCAACACCCTTTGCCAAAGAATAGATCGTGTCTCCCTCTCTCCCTCTCTCCTCTTCTTGAGCTCACCCTTTTCTTCTCTCCTCTTCTCGAGCTCTCCCTCTCATCCTCTCTCTTTCTCCCTCTTTCTTTCTGTCTCTCCCTCTCTCACCCCCTCTCTATTTCTTTTCCCTCTCTCTGTATCTCCCTCCCTGGGTCTCTCGCCCTTCCTCTTTAAAACTATTCCTCCCAGGGGGGGAGATACAGAGATAGGGAAAAGAAATAAAGAGAGAGGGGGCGAGAGAGGGAGAGACAACGAGAGAAAGAGAAGATGGGAGGGGGGAGGGAGGGAGAGATTGAGAAGAGGAGAGAAGGAGAGGGTGAGCTCAAGAAAAGAAGAGAGAAAAGGGGGTAGACACGATTTTTTTTCAGGGAAGGGTATACCTAAATCAGCAACAGATTGAAACCGACATCGGGAAAGAGCCGCTGCTTGCACTAGCTTCAGGGAAGGTGGAGAAATTGATGGCACTGATGCTTTACTGGCATCGGGGAAAGTGGAGGCTTTAGATGGCTATACTCCTCTGCTCTCTTTTTCGTGCCTTAGGTCTCTGTTCTCCATTTTGAGGCTTCAGAGAACCGGCAAAATGAGATTCAAACGAGTCTCTCCTTTTTGGATGCTTATATAAAGCGAATTCAGCTACCGTTGCATCTCCTCTTGAAATGGACTGTGGAGATGAGAGTTCTCATAAATCTTGTGAGAACTATTCTTACAAAATCAAATCCCATATAGATATATATATATTTACATGCGTGTGTAACTAGAAATTCCAAGGACAAATATATAGGGGGGTGTGCGTATCTAGAAATTACAAGGAAATAAAGAATTCACCATATATATCACATTGTTATATTTTAATTCACAGCATCATGAATTACAATTAAGAATTTTGCTAAGCCCCTATTTCTTTATTGGATTTTTAATAATTCATATATGAGAATTAATAAGATTTTCAAAAGCTATCCCCTAAGTGGAATTCTTGAATCCTCCTATCCAGCTCAGCATCCAGTTCACGAGGCCTTCTTGATGGGGCAAGTTTGTTTTTTCGCTGAAAACCTAATCCACAATGAGACCTTTTTATCTTTGTTCTTTAAAGTGAGGTAAAAGTTTAAAATCCAACTTAAATGGATGTAAGATTGTACATCTTAAATTTATCACATGCATCTTTTTCATTCGTCCATCATTTCTGCATTTCACTTACATTAAAAATAGTAATCGCGATTTCACTTGAATGTGATTGAAATATTGTATTGCGCCACTGTTGAACAATAAATATGTGCCACGTATAAAAACAATAATCCAGTCACCATTGCAGGAAAGGTGAAAAGAATTTTTCCCCCTTCTTGCTTGAGAAGGGGACATATGCAAGAGAAATGAAGGTTGAATTAGATTTGATTTCTCCAAAACAAGCTTCCTGGGTACGTCTGATAGCTGGGTTCATGGTCACTGTTCCAAGGATATCCTTCAGAATCATCTGAGATGTGAATGACCGTGTTTAATGCCCTGAAAGCCGGGTTGGAAGCGATAGTAGAAAGATTGTGCGTAAGTTTCAGCCTGCCTATATTCCTCATTATATATAGTTGAGGTGGTGGAATTGTTAAGGCAGCGTTGCCCTGAAAGTTTGCACAACTGGCGAATAGTATTCTTGCTAATGCATCTGCGAGGGAGTTCACCGATCTTTTAGGGCACATTTGGCAATAGTCAACGAGAATGAAGGGATTATGTAGTTTCAAAGAATCCCTTTTGATCCACCCTAAAAAAAATCAAGTTTGACGAAAGAGAGGATTTCCAGGAATAACCCTTTAAGAAATTAATGGCTTGGAACGTTTTAACCAATATATCATAATCCACAAGGCCCTGCATTATGAAATTTGGTCTCATAGCCGTTATTAACCTCTAGATCAGATCTAACGGTTTGGATTTTTTGAGAAGGGCCCATAGAAGTCCAACTTTGCATCTCTAACCTTGATTACTTTTTAAAAAATATTTCAGCATATAAGATGATTCAACAGCTGAAATTTGATCCTGTGGCCGTTTTTGGGATGGGGAACAATCTCAACAGTTCTAATTATATATACAGGACACACAAATGTCGAATCGGCATAAAACTAGGTGACAATTACTAGACATGGTAGCAGCTCCTTCCTGTGTTGCTACAGATTTCCTGGGGTTGAAGACGAACCCCCCCCCCCCCCCCCTTCTTTCCGCTAATGCAGGGAAGAAGGAATGAAGTATTCCAATTCCACACTCCACCAAACGTGGCCATTCCGTAATTTCGTAAAAAACCGATTGGTTTTCTGCGGAAACACGGTTCAAACGTACCCTTTTAGTATCGATTTATCCCACCATGGACAATTGAGCCAAACTGCACACATCAAGTATTTAGGTAGCATTTGATTCGCTGGAATGATTGCTGGGAGGAATGGAATGGAGGCTGGAATGAGCCTGGAATGGAATGAGGCAGGAATGGTAATTCTCATTCCAACGTTTGGTTAGACAGAGGAATCATTCCAGTAATAGGACTCTCATTTCGATTCTTGTGTTTGGTATAATGGAATGATACCAGAATGGAATAAAATTTATATTAAACTGACCAAAATACCCTGGTGATCATGAATAAAATAAAAAAAATTAAATTTTATTTTAAAAAGCTAAATTTATTAATTTTTTAATATTTTAATAAAATATAAATAAATATTATTATATAAATCATAAAATAAACATAGTTGAAATTAAATTTAAAATATCAAAATTTTAAGAATAAAATTATATACAATGTTTATAATTTATAGTTGAGTAGAGATTTTTGGTTTTTAACATGCATAAACATATTTATAACGTGCGATTCAGCCACTTTCACATTAAATCTACAAGTGGTAATTCATATCAAGGTTAGAAGCATGTGACCAAACATTGTATATAATTTTATTCTTAAAATTTTGATATTTTAAATTTAATTTCAACTATGTTTATTTTATGATTTATATAATAATATTTATTTATATTTTATTAAAATATTAAAAAATTAATAAATTTAGCCTTTTAAAATAAAATTTAATTTTTTTATGGCCCGCGTTGGGCGTGGGCCTTGAAGCGCTAGTCATCTATTAATTTCTGCCCCCGTGAGACCAAAGTAGAAATATATTTCTAGCACTTCTATGTAAATCATCTTGGAAGCCTATGTGGAATTACAGACATGGCTTTTTTATGCCTCCCAATAATTTGCATTTTCAAGAGACATACTCTTGAGAGTTCCCACTCCGAAGCGTAAGCTAATAAGAAGGTTCGGCGTTCGGACTCATCACGTGAAAAATGCCACACCTCACATTAGGCCGGTCTATTTGGCTTTAAAGAGAAGGGGACTAAGGGCACCTCACATTAGGCCGGTCTATTTGGCTTCAAAGAGAAGGGCACTAAGGGCTTTGGTTTCTTAGGGAAGCCCTAGGGACAAACTTGGACAATTTTTTGCAGGCCTTAAAATTTGCGGGCTGGGCTTGAACAATAACGGCCCGGCATTGGCCCTAGCCCTCCTACTTCTATTTAGTTTATATAATATATGTATTCATATATATAAATATATACTGAAATGTGCTTATTATAGTCACTTAATAGTAATAAAATGGGGGATATGATGGTAGTTTCATACTCACCTACCCATTACAAAAAGTCATAAAGGTCTTTACACAGGGCATTTCATCTATATATAATTATTTAAGTTATGTATTGTACATGATGCATAAGCAATAAATGTTGCATGGTAGTTTTATTGCTTTTTATTTAGGCTTTTCATATTATTTTATATATTCTTATTAGTGAAAAAGAGGGTGTACCCTTTCTTATTAATAAGGATACACTTTTTCCTCTATAAAGTTACTTGGGATACGAATGATTCATAGAGGTAATTTGTAGTTTGTATGTGCATTGAATCTTAAAAATATGAGGTGATCCAAATATCCTGTTAATTAGATAATTACAACTCTCAAATTTTAGCAATCTAAACTAAAAATTACAACTAAAGTCCAACAACACTTAATAGTCAAGTCAATGTTAAATTGAAAATAATATCATTTGGTAAAAGGTAAATGAATGTCAGTAAGTAGTTTAAAATTTTTAAAGATAAGAAATCGTTGGACTGATTTCGTACTTTGAAACTGCTGTGGAATGTGCAAAATAGGTCAAACCCTTTAACCAATTTTCTTTTTCAACAAAATAAATAAAATTGGATGTCTAGAGCCCAAGTCATCAAAGCACGTATGACCTTATCTGATAAAAAGAAAAGTTTTGGAAACAACTTATTTATCTAAATGTTTTGTTAATGGTTCAGTCACAGTTGAGGTTAAACAAAATAACACTTATCGATAATCAATTCTTGCTAACAATATAAAAGAACATCGTTTTCTTGTTTTGAGGCCCAGCCCATTGACAACCCTACCTCACATGTATGTTTACGGTTTACTAAAACAAAGTCAGGTATCAACAATTCTACCCTTCAAAACTGATAGGCTTCCTCTTTGTCAAACTTGTCTTCTTGAAAGAAGACTTCTCCCCCATTTAAGAAGTAAAATGCCGTGTTGAACATTCAAATGGTCAGAATCCGGTGGTACGATTTTGTAAGGATTTTTGGATTGGCTAATTCATAGGTTGCACAAAAATTGGGTCCATTGAAGTTGTATTTTATATTTCTTATAGTTTAAACTGAGGTTCAAGCAGCCAGAACAACTAAACAGAAGGAATTCAAATATAAGAAAACAAGCTTGCCTAATCGATCGAGTAAATATCCAATTGATCGAATTGAAAGCAGAGAACCCAATCAATCAAGTATTTGTCCGATCGATCGGATGGCATTCAGAAACCCACTAACTTACGCAGGATTATTTTCTATTTATGCCAGGATTAGTAAGTAGAGTTCTACAAAGGTTATCTTAATGAGGCACAAATTGTGGGTTATAAAAAAAAAGTTTCTCTTTCAACTCTAAAGTATAGACCTCATAATTCTAAGTAGAAAATACTCTTTGGAGATCATCCTTCTCCTCTAGAGCTTCTATTGGAGAGAGTTTGTTAAAACTTTTGCCATAAAGCCGTAATTTCTATTTAAGTGTAGAAGATTGATTGCTTCTACTTCATCGTAGGAGATCGTTATCTTGGTGCGTGAAATCCATTTAGCCTTATAGAATTAAGGTGATCATCAAAAGTTGAGAGCAGAGCACATGAGGCATACTCGCATCGTGTATTATTGGCAAAAGAATTACATCCCATGGTCGAGATACTGACTGTGTAAGGTTGCAAATAAATCTTGTAACTACTTGAAGTTAGTGCTTGATTAGTCCGTTGTGACTCATGATTTTTTTCCCTTTGGGGTTTCTATATAAAAATCTACATGTCTTCTTCTTGTTGGATTGATTTTTTATTAGCAAGTTTACTTCTATTATTCTGCTATATATTGTTTAGCTTGCAATCTAGAAATCAAAGACCCCAAAAACCTTCAAATTTGAGAGGGTGAGCATTCATCAATGCCTCTTCCTCTTTCTCTTACACCCTCTTTTCCATTTAAAGAAGGCAATTCAAAGTTGTCAAATTGAGGTTATAATGTCGTTAAAATGTCTTTGCACGGATGTATGAAGGGTAGAGGAAGAAGTCTTGGCAACGTTGATTATCAATTGCTGAACTATTGTGATTATTAATTGCACCATTTTCACACCAATCACAATAATTTTAACTAGAAAGAATACTAAAACCTTTTAACATGTTGGAAACTCTATTATGTGGCTCACTTTGAGATAATTTGGATACTTAAAGATGAATCTCTCTCTCCATTGACATATTTTCATATTCTACTTTAATAGAAATGGATTATGCCATAAAATTGAACACATGATTAAAAATATGACTAGCGCTCACACGGCATTGCTGCTAAGGCGACATAAATCACATTTCCAAAATGTGCTCAATCGCATGGTGAAACCCACTCATACTTAAACTGAAATTGAGGATCTATTCCTAGAGGGGGGATGTATTTCATCTTGAACCGTCTGAATTATCCCTCCACGGACTCCGTAATGAAGTTCCTAGTGTGTTGTGTAATAATTGCAAGAGCGTATCTAGAGTCATTGAAAATTAAGTCACTTAAAATAAAATCTTTCGCAGTTTAGTGTGACATCTCCAAATATTATCCCCACAGTAGTTGGTGTGACCTAAGATTAAGTGTTCGATAAAAAAACATAGTATTAGTGAAAATGCATAAGATTGTGCAAATCGCATTTTTATTTTTATCACATGTTCAATCTTACAAAGGACCAACTTTGATTGGAGTAGAATTTAAAGATATATCACATGCCAGTAGGGAGCTAGCTTAGATTTTTAATTGGCAGGCCCAACTTTTAAGTCTCACTCAAAACTTCTTTAAAAACAATGATCATGAAGTTGCCAAATAAGATCAACATAGCACATCCTCATAAGAAATCGCTCTCCGCATAACCCATTCTCCCAATAGAAACTCTAAACAAGAAATGCTTCCAAACTAGCCCTCAGGTGCATGTCAGAACAAATCGGAGTATATTTATTCTCAGGGGAGGGAGAAAAATCAGCCCCATTAGCATCCTATCACCTTTCTTATCCGGCTAATGGCCCTCAAAATTTAATGGTTCTAAACGGGGTAAGTATTGACCCTCAGCAATTAATGGTTTTAAAGAGATAAAATTTTGAATTGGAGTATTAAGTCTAATAACAAGAGTGTTTTCTTTTGCGGTAAAAAGTCTAGCAAGAGTTAAAAATGAGGTAACACTGTATGACGGGGATACTGGATCTAGGAACGGTTCAGGTAGGACTAATGGACTAAAAGTTTTCACATAATTTAAATTACAAACCACAATCTCTCTGATGGGAATATAGATTCAATGAATGTCTGGGGAAAGCGTCAATTTAGGGTGGATAGTGCATGTAAAGACTTCGAATAATCAATACATGATGGATGGTCAATGTAACGAGCCAAACATAGAGACTTTCTTTACACAAAATTTGATCCAAGTTTAAGAAGAGAAAAATGTAAGCCAACCAGAGAGGATTTGATTGCCAAATGTGGTCCAAGTTTAACAAGAAATCCCAAGCAGGAGACTCATTTCTTCACACAAAATGCAGAGAGAAGAAAAAACGTCATTCTAACTAGCTGGAATTTACAAAAGAACGTGGAGTAAAACTGCAAAGTTTCCCAAAAATATTTAAAAAACAGGATTCGAAAGGCAACAAAGAAACAATTATCCAAAAGAAGAAAGAAGAAAAAAAAGGTTCACCCCAGCTGCCCGGGCACAATTTGGAGAATGGCTACACTCATGTGGCACAACAAAAAAGGATCAACTGCAACTTCATTGGGCATTCAAACCAATCATGACACCACAGGCAAGCAGGTTCTGGAGTCCACTTGATCCAGCTAGTGGGATAGCTTAAAATATAGGATCAGGATAATTGCTAAGACAAGCACTGCAATGATTGAGCCAATGATCCACTTGTTCCTACTCATCCTCCTTGACATGGCAGTTAGAATTTTCCTGCTCTTGCCAATGTAGAATTTTCCTGCTCTTACCAATGTTGTCATCAACCCCACGAAGCTACAAAAAAGAAAGGGGATATGGTCACAGCTGCATAAGAGAGGGGAGTAAATTATGAAACGGGGAACGTTGTGGTGTTCGTGTGTGAGAGTTAAAGTCCTCCATATGGCCAAAAACAATTGGACCATTGGACCCAAAAGCATCTCACAGACTGACACTCAGAAAAATATCGAATAGACGGATATACAGTAAAATATCTATCTCGCTGGTTAAGCATAACACACCATAAGAACAGGTTTAGAGAAGCAAGATGTTGTCATCGTCAAAATCATCATCATCATTATTAAGAAGATGAGAATATGTACTATAGTTCCTTTCTCATCATGGAGAGCCATTGTATCTAAACCACCTCCCATGATAAATGATGGGCCTGAATCACCCATTAGGTTGAATCATGCCATTGCAAATGACTACTTCCTATAATGATTGATGAAAGTCAAGGGTACAAAATGCTTAGGTTGAAAAGGAAATAAATGTGTGTTTTAGAAACGAATTAATAACAACCAAATTGTGACCCATATCCAAATAAGAAAGATCCTCAAAGTATATTTGTATACTAGAAAGCAATGGGTCAAAGCTAAGAGAACAAAGCTAAAACAGTAAGATAGTCTGGCACTTCCGTGTCTAGCACAAGTAGCTGACTTGAGCATTGGTGGATAGTAAAGATGGAATGAGCCATGAAAGTAAAGTGAGAAGTGTTAGCACATGCAGTGAGTGAGACTGCCTTAGTAAAATGAGTGAGTGCATTGAGCATAGAGTGAAGTGTGTTAGGTGTAGGCGCTCTGAAAGTCATTGTGCAATTTGTGGGTGTAGCTAAAAAGCATTGTAGCAAGTGCTGCAATTCTGTAAATTTTTTAAGCAGGTTCTTGTTGTATTTGTATTTGAATTAAGTTGTTTACATTGCTGTAATTGTAAGTTGTGATTAAAGTTGTAAGAGTATCTCCCATGGTACAACAATTTTGTGGATGTACCTGGGAACAAGACCAATCCCTTCATGAAATATTAGACACCAACCCCTTTCTCTTCTTTTGCCTTTCTATTTAATTCACTTCTTTCATCTTCTTGATCCCTTACCTGTCATATATGTGGATTGACTACCAAACATGACCCAATTTAATTCACTTCTATCATCTTCTTGATCCCTTACCCGTCACTTATGTGGATTGACGACGAAAAGTGAACCACAATAAGAAAATACCACTATGCATCCCATGGGTAACCCAAAATAAGAAGGCAGCAACTATTAAGTGTGGTCAACAACTCGACAGTGTTCACAAAGAGTGGTTGCCCACATGGCAGTCGTCCCACTCCAAACGATCATCTAAATGGAGTCATGGATGTTCTTTACCATGATTGGTGATTGTACCATCATTGATTACGAGGGTTTGTCGGGATCCTTGTCTTCAGCGATCGGCGTCATTTGACTCATCTTAAGAAAAACAGTGCTCCTTCCCCCCTCTTTCTACAGGTGTGAGAGTGCACTTCAGTAAGGATAGCTACATCCAAATGGCTAATATTAGTTACATTTACTTCCTTTTTCTTTTTTATTTTCTCCTTCTTTCTCTCTTTCTTTCTTTATTTTTTCGGGTTATGGTGTTTCTACATTTTAAGACGTCATCAAGTGAAGAATGATGAAACGTTCTAAAGATGTTCTGAGATCTTGAGGGACATTGCTTTGGTACAATGGCAATAGTTACAGGTGCCATGCGTGATAATGCAGGCTCAAGACCTGCAAGCAACCACTTGATGGAAACTTGCCAGAGGTTGGGTTTGTCTCCCATCTGGACCCTCCCAAGACCCTTTCTTCTTCTTCTTTGTGGGATCTTGGGGAGATATAAGAGATGAATAAGAAACAGGCATGTGGCATCGTATTCAATTGCATGAATAAGTTCATCCTGCATTCACTGTTTATTAATTTTGTATGTTCTTCATCGGTACTTCATTAACTCCAAGAGACATCCTAACCATGTTGGGGAATGTTAATATATTATGTTTATTTTTTATTTATTGACTTCGAGAGAACAAAAAAGATGCTACTCATTTATTTTTCCCAGTACCATTGATAGATTAAACATATTTAATTATTTACACATATTTCATTCATGACACATTAATATATGTCAATAAAGTTCTTCATATGATTGCATTAGTCTTATTTGTGATGCTGCCATTTATGAAAAAGGGATGGAATATGGGTAACTACAATCTATTCTTCAATTATTATTATTTTTCATTTTTTTACAAAAAAGACAAAGTCCTATGGTTCTTCATGCAATACAAGATACAATTGGAGTCGACCCCGTGAACAACTTGCACTAGAATTTTGATTTCCAAAACAATGTCACTGGTTTTGGATGGGTTGCACCGTTTGCCCCTGCCATTCTTTCTTCCTTCTTCGGTATGGACATGACAACTATCATGAGTAAATAAATACAAAATATACAGCATATGGCAGGTTCTAGAAGAAGCTAGAGCCTAGGAGCCTCACCAGCACCTGAATTGAATTACAAAATAAAAGGGATTAGACAATCCTCTCATGGCAGAAGATCAACATCATTACCGTAAAAACAACATTTGATGCGGACAGTGTCCTCTCTTTTGCAGACAGACATTGAAATTTTAACCCCTAAGCAGAACACAGGACATTGGTAGGCTCCTAAACAAGAGCCAGATTAGCTCAACTAATCCAAGCCAGTTTAAAAGCAAAGGCTTGATCCTTGGGAGCATGGCGATTGAAGGAGAGGAGATGAAAGAATAGCAACTGGATTCTGAGCTCAGTAAGCTTTCCAGTTTATGTTCTGAATCTTCTGATAGTTAAAGAGGCAACTTTTCCGATTCAAATGGTAGTTAATCCATCAAATTATCCAATAAATCGAGTGGCCAGCTTACCTTGTGAAATGGGCCAACCTCAGATAAATTTCTTGAGACCCTGGCCACGAGTCTAGCTGTTACAAGAATATTGAATGAAAGGACTGAAGTATAACTTCAAAATATTGTCAATTTTTATCTAGTATACAATTAATATAAAAGGTGTTTGATATTTCCAAGGCATATTAATGCAAGACAGACCCATGGGGACTTAACAATGGGCCCAACCCATCCATCTCAACCAGCTCTTTTGGGCCCAGCCCACCTTTCTTAGTCTATTTAAGGTTTTAATTGCTTATTTATGTTTTAAATTGTGTTTAAGTGGATGTTTTAATCTCAACCATATGATTGTTTTAATGGTTGAAATCAGTCAGGGTAGTTTGTTTTTTTCTATTTAAGCATTGTAAAGTCTTTTAACTTATTCAGAGTTGATTAATGAAAAGTTTTTATCGAGTGATTTGGGTTTCCCAATTTCTCTCTTCTTTCTCGCCCGCAACGGGGAGTTTGGCGTGAGGCCAATCTTTTAGGCGGAAGCCTAACCAACACCCCTCCACCTTCCGCCTCTAATCTCTCCCTCTTTGCCGGCCTCGCTTCTAGTGCCCTGCTCCGTATCAAATATCCCATTCCCAACGATTTTTTATTCAACAGAATTCATTTTACTTCTCTTCTAACTGAGAGAGAGAGAGAGAGAGAGAGAGAGAGAGAGAGAGAGAGAGCACAAACTCATAACTGATAATGCTAAAGTGAAAAAAGTAAAAGATACATGGCCATAAAGACAACATACTGTGTTATTGGCATGTAAGAGAGATTGGCGTTGTTGGTGCAAGTCTTGAAGAATTGAGACGCCAAGCTCTTCTGTCACCAGCATGGTTCTTCTACTTTCCTTTATTCTGTCACTAGATTGGTTTAACCTCTCTGTTGACATTAATAACCTTCCTCTTTGATCAGTGGACACCTACAACCTCAGGGGTGGCTCAACCATTGAGCCAGAAAAGCCTTTGCTTTAGGCCTCCCAAAAAATAAGGCCCCCCAAAAAGTAAATCCTATCTTTTTTTTTCAATAAAAAAATAAGGCCTCAAAAAAGTAATAGTAGCAATTTTAATCTTTTCAAATTAAAAAAAAAAAAGCAATTGTCATCATTTAGTTTCTCCTAAAGAATAAGGCCTCATAAAAATAATTAAAGCAACTATCAGCTTTTTACATTCTAGAAAATACAAGTGTTATCTTTTCATATTTCAAAAAAAGAATTAAAGACTACTTTCACCACTGAGAAAATATTGCCATTAAAAAAAACCTTAAAATCACAATAAACAAGAAATCATTTTCTATTATGAAAATCCTCCAGTTTGCACAATTTTCCTTCTATATCTATGCTGCTTGAAATCCTTAGAAGACAACTTCAAATATAATATATTTTTTTTCATATTGAAGAAGCTGTGCCAAATTCAAAAATAATCCGCATCTATAACCTTTGTAGCCAACACTAATAAATCACTAAATTAGCTTTTGTGGTTTTATGCTTTTTAAAAAAGTTTAATTACAAGCTCATATTATATGTTTATTATAGTTAGTGTTCGTTTTATTTATAAATATTATTATTTAAAATTTAGAAATATTAAATATATCTACTAGAAAAATATTGACAATACATGTAACTGTTGCTTTTATAAAAAGAAGCTTTTCAAAATTAAAATTGATAAAATCCTAATTTAGATCAACAATGTCACAAAAAAGATAAAGTAGATTAGCTATACTATCAATTGAAAAAAAATATATTAGCAAAATTTGAATATAGAAACTTAAATAGTAATGTTGCATTACAAAAAATGAAAAAAATGAATTTTAAATAAAATATTATAATAATATTAAAAATAAAAAAATTTGTCGCTTTAAGCCTCAAATTGTCTTGAGCCGGCCTGTACAACCTCATTGGTTAATATAGTGCAAAGAATAAAAAGATGGGCAGAAATTCTCATAATGCAGACAATATACTCTATATACTGTTTTGGATGACTCTAAGAGAGAAAAACAGAAGAAAAAAATTTTGGGTTCAACCGTTCAAGGCTTAAGTAGGACAAAGTGATACATGCAAAGTTGTCATTTAAAAAGGAATAAAGAAGCTATTATTTCAATTATTTTTATAGGAGCAGAATTGTCAATGGCAAAGAACTGGTGTTCACTGGTTGGTCAGGTAGAGGTTAAAAGAATGTTCACCTACGAGCAGAATGCATATTGCTCATATGCAATGCACCTCGCAGAGCCCACTTAAATGGATATCTATAAATGGGAGGAGGGAAAATGGAAAGCTCTCTTTAGGAACAAGGAGGCAAAAAATCAGCACCACCAGATACCCCAGCATTGTTTTTATGTCCGATTGGTAAGGTTACCCAAGCCCGCAACTGTTTGCAATAAGAACACCTTCCAACAGTGCTATGAGTTCTTGTCATGTTACTTTCACAATCAAGTTAGTTCCATGAAAGCAAAGTAGATTTCAGGTCAGGTATATGTGGTTCAAGATCCTGCCCCAGACCTAATTACAAAAAAGGCATTCAACTCTTGAAACCAACCAAATGGTTCCTGATATTGGTCCAAAAAGAACAAACCCAATCCCATCTTAGATCAAGTCAGCCTTACCCAATAAGACCCTAGAAACAAATGTGTACGTAGAGAAATATTGGATTTTTTTAGCTCCCTTAGCCGAGCATCAATAAATAAAAACATTCAAGCAATTTTGGGAGAGCTTAGGGGCTACCAACATTATCATTGTGCACTATTGCTTCAAAATCAATGGGTGAAGCTTTCCCACATGTGCCTTATGTGACAAAATAATAAATAATAGTCAGACCACCTTCTCTGTCCCTGGTTCAGCCATTTTGGATCCCTTTTTGTCTTGTGGATGGTCAGAGCTCCCAAAAGGTAACACAAAGGTTTTTGGCAAACAGTTCCCAGTGAAGGCATTGCTATTTCACCAAGCACTGACGGGGGGAAAAGGAAGAATTATCTGGAGTTTCCGCACCAGAAAAGTTAAGTGATAAAGCAATTTCAGAAAGTCCTTTGACATTTTTTCTCTTCAGTTGTGTATCTCATAATTTCAGAAAGTCAACATTTTTTCTCTCTTTTATATTGTGTATCAGTTTGATCGCATTGTCTTTAGTCTTCGTTCCCTCTTCATTTTTTAGTAAATTCCTGATGAATTGCCAATTCCGTTTCTTTTCTTGTGCCTTCTTCACCCTTCGAATATGTTTTGCTTGACAGAAATTTATATTAAAAAAAACTATCAATCTGAACAGTCAGAAAATAAAGTAGACGGTAGAAAAAGTTTCTTCCACAGAGATGATAAGCAATAACTTAGCATTAAGCAAAATGCTAATAACACTAGAACAGAAATATCATTGGAACTGGAGACATGCTTTGGTTAATGACACAAACCAATTTAATTGCACAAAGTTCTTCACATCCAAAAAAAATTCCAATCAATTGCAATTTATGCAATATCAACAGCATTTTCCACCAAAGAAATAATATCGTTCTTTTGGATTCTGAAGAAATTAAAGAATGAGGGGCAAGTCTTGACATACCATATATGTATCTGCCATTCCTGACTCCAACAACTCATCTCTTGCAGCTTGGTTAGAGCCACCTGATGTAATCCGTTTAACTTCAGCTTTCAAACTGTTCAGGTCAGACTTGTACTCCCTCAACTTAGCAAGAAGCATGCCCTTTATGCTTGGCTGTAAGCTCCCACCATCGAGGTCCATTTTTCGAATCTACAGACAATTTGATCATACATTACAACAGAGAAATTGTGTTGGTGATGATAATAGGCAATAATAGAAAATAAAGATTTGACCCATATCACACCAAGGCATCAGCATCATCCAATCCTGATTTTATTTCTGATATCTTCTGCTTCTTCTGTTCTGCAGAGTTTAAAATAAAGAAGCCATTATGCTATGTAAAAGGACATCTAAAGAATGGCAATTAGAATTGGCCTACTAAAGTATAAAACACCATACTAAAGCAAGTCAAACACGTTTTCCCAACTGTTGTTTGGAAATGTAAAGCACTTAATAAACAAGTGCTAGTGTAATGATAAAAAAAATAAAAAAACCATCAGAATCAGACCTTTTACCAAAACCATGATGAGAAGCCAAAGTTTTAATCAAACAACAAACAGTCTTGGATTTGTTAACTGATCTAGTAGAATGTTGAGCTCACTACGTACTAAACAGAACAATCCAGTTGAGACATACTGTAGAAGCAATTGATGCCAAAGTTATGAAAAAGAAAAAAGAAAAAAAGTTACATAGAAAGGCGTGTGGCTGTTGGAAGGGGAGCAAGCATCAACTTCAGCATGGGATAAAAATGATTTGTCTACCAAATTGGACGTCCAGCCCCCACCCTTTACTTCAGATAGCTGAACAGAATTTTAGAAAAGAAAAGGATCTAGCTTCTTTGAAATAAAGCTTCAAAATTACTGGTAGAAGAATAGAAGCAACCAAACCTGTAAACCTTGGTATTTGGCAACCTACACAGAATTAACAATTGAAAAAAAAAAAAAGTTGCATGTAGCTGAAAATGTGAAATGGTCCAACTTCAAAATCTAACATAAAATGTCATCTTTAAAAGAGAGAGAGAGAGAGAGATCAATGACTTCGTTAGATAATAACCATGTCAGTAAGTTCAATGGAAAATTTAATGAAGATAACTAGAAACAGAAAGAAATAGAAGAATAAAGAGACTAGGCTAGATTACAACAACATACAAGGCATGGAAAGTAAGCACTTCCTACCTCTGTCAAGCAGAGCAGCAGATGAACACTTTCTGGAAAGATTTGCTGAGAGTTCACAATATTGACGTTCATATCCCTCAAATTCCTCACTCATTGTAGCAGAGAAATCTCACTTATATGCCACTTCACTCTGCATGTCCAGATAACTAACAGGCTTAATCACTAATAGTAAGATGGATGGATAATGAAAAAAGAACCCAAAACTAAGTCATGTAGAGTAGACTCGTCCAGCTTATTTAGACACCATCCAGAAAGATACAATATGAGTGCAACATGGGAAAATAACTATAGGAGCTACTTAGTATCATAAGGAACCGAACATTTCTTCTTTGAAAATTTTTATGTAAATGATTAACTCTAAGGTACTAAATTAATTATAAGGAGGGCTTTATTTCTTTATTAGTAAATTAACAACTGAAAATTTATCAAGTAAAGAGATCTTTTTTAGTTGTATATAGATAGATGGATATAAAAATGATTGTCATCAATCTCATTATCAGCAATTTCTTATATTAGGATGCTTTTATTAATAAAAGAATTCTTTATTCCAAAAATGTTAAAATATGATTTAAATTCATGCATCCAACCCCCAACATAGTTGGAACAAGGCTTTGATTATGATGACGAGTGACAGATATATGTGTGATGTGTGGGAAAGAGAGGGAAATGGTTGACCATTTGTTTATGCATTGTAAGTTCTCTTATTCCCTGTGATGTGGTCTTCTTGTGAGGTGTGGTGTTCTCTGATGTAGTTCGGAGGTCTTTGGCAAATATGTTCGAAGCTTCAAGGTATTCTTCTTTATTTGGATGCGGTTCAATTCTTTGGAGACTTATTCCTTTTGCTATTACATGGGCAGTGTGGAAGGAGAGGAATGATAAGAGTGTTTAAAGGTGCATCATATTCTGGGGAGGCTGTGTCACAGTTGGTGGTGGTTTGAATTGCCAATTGGGCATCTTTCAAGAGTGAGTTTGATAGCCTCAGGGTTAACTGTGTGTTGCATAATTGGAAGGCCTCCTTATATTGTGGGAAAAGAAGAAGGTGAAAAAGATGGTGCATTGGGTTCCACCAGCGGAAGGTAAGTTAAAGTTCACTGTGGATGGGACAGTTGAGGGTAAGCCTGGGTTGGCGAGTATTAGCGGAGTGTTGCATAATAGTGAAGGAATTGTAGTGGCAATGTTCTCTAAGCATGTGGGGTGTATGGAGTCCAATGAGGCAAAGGTTTTAACTATCTTACATGTAATGCAGATTTATGTCTCTTTCTCTTTTCGGTCTAGGTGAAGGAGAGTGACTCCATAAATGTCATTTCGTGGGTTTTGTCTTTCGGCCCTGTTTCCTTAGAGAATTCAATTTTACTTGAGTGATATTAAATCCTTATCATCTTTAATTCAGGTGTCGTTTCATCATATTGAGAGGGTGGCCAATGGATTTGCAAACTCACTCGCAAAGCAAGGGCTGGATAGGTCAAATGATTTGGTAGCTTTCACCATGTAATTTATTACTATGTTTCTCTTTGGTATAATGCTTTTATACCTTCAGCCCCTTTCTTCGATAGGGCTGCTTGTATGTTGGTGTATAATTCATCATTACCACAAGTTGCCACACTAAACAGTATGTCACAAGCATGTTCAAAAGAACTGTTCCATCGTCTTTTCGTGCTAGTTTGGAAGCACTAACATTTATGGGAGATTGAATCTCCTTTTGTTAAAAGTCAGTTGCTTGTAAAGAGCCCAAGTTATCTAGGATAAGTAATGGGAAACCTCCGGTCAAGGAAGGATCATTTTTATTGTATTAATTTGCTTAAAAAGTTAGAGGTCCAGCTGGATATGGTTGTGATATAGGATCTTTCCAACCCTGCCATGAAGCTAAGACAGAACAGAGTCCATGAATTCGTGTATAGTGCAACCATATCAATACATTTCAGATTATTTGAATTATGCATCACTTTGCTCTCTTAATATAGGTTTGGTGTGGTTCCAATTCTCTAGTGAAGTCTCCTACAAGAAGATGAAGACCAAAGTGTGACTCTGAGATTTCATCTTGCACCAATCCACATTTCAATAGAGAAACAAACAACTAACGAAATTCTTGATCTAGGATTGTAAACAAGAAAACATAGACATCAGTAAAACCCAAAAACAATTGTTACGTACTCTACCCACGAAGGTAGTTTCCACATATGAAAAAAAAATCCCCTAATGAAACAATGCTGATAGATTTTCTAGCTCTTGGGTGATGTAGGCCCTAGGATTAAAGCTTGCATGGAAAAGCGCTGAAGCAGAATATGAGGCCCACACAGAAACTCCAATATGATGACGCACCTCAAAAAGGGATAGACCCACGAATTCTCTATTAATAAACTATAAGAATTCCATCTCTACAATGCCATTTAAATAGTAAAAGAAAGCTAAGCACTAAGACTCCTAAATCCTAATCAAACTAGGAAAGTTAAAAACATATTAGATTCAATCCTAAATACAACTCGTTAAAGGAAATTAGAAGCAACTAACAATTGATTAGGGAAATAATAAAAGGTCCTACGTTGTCTTGACACCCGCACTATCTTGGCCATATGTGTGGGCTCGGAGGTCTATCCTACATCACAGGGTCATCCGTCACACAAAACATAAAACGTATAAAAGGTAAGGGGTTGTTTGTTAATTTCATATAAGATGTGAAAATACATTACATATGTAAATGACTCTCATATGAGTCATTTATATATGCAAATGACTCACATGTAAAACATAATTCTTTATTTGCTATTTTCATACCTCTTCATATGTGAATCTAATTGCATCTAATGGTTCACATCTTGCATAGTTTTTGGCAAATTTTGAAAAATCCACAGTGAATTAAGTGATGATATTTGATATAGGAAGCATTGTTGGCCTTTTGAAGAAAATCAACGGTTTGGATTAGAAAAATAAGGTAAATTAGAATTGAAGATCAAAAGGTCTATTTTTTTTTTTTTTTTGTAAATATCTCACAATCTATGAAGGATCAACGGTTGAAATTTGATCCACTACTTGTGTTTGGCCTTGTAAAGAGATTCAACGGTTCAGATCTTGAATTTGAGTCTACAATGATCCAAAAATTTGAAAAAAGCGGACTGCCTATTCAACTAATTGAGTGCCGTGTAACAAGTGTATGCATCCAATGACTAACACATTTTTTGAAGATATCTCAAGATTCATTTTGAATCAACTCCTAAAATTTGACTTCTTCGCTAAAAATGGCCTTTTGAACGAGATGAACGGTTCATATCATGAAAATAGGGCCCAAAAAAATCCCAAATTTGAAGATTACCGGTCTGAATTTATTCATAAATATCTCACAATGTAAGACGATCCAATGGCTAAAAATTTGTGCCATAGCCGTTTTTGGCATTCTAAACACTTTGGACAATTCAATTGTGATTGTGAGTACCAAAAAATTAAAAAATAAAAACAAAAGGCGTGATGGATATTAAGGCACTGTAGCACCCCCATTTTGAGAGCCCTGTGAAACCATTTACACCTAATGAAGTGTGAAAATGAAAGCCTCCTTTACCATGACATTTACACACTAAAATCACATGCACTTTTCACACCACATGTGTAAAATTGAAAAACAAATATGAAAGGTGTGAAACCATTTCACATGCATAGTATTTACATATGTAAATGTGGTGAAACAAACAACCTCTAAAGACTTGTAAGTATTGAAAACTTCTTATTGTATGTTGTGCATTCTCCAAAACATCAACCTCAAATTACACCCATTTTCGCTCTTCAAAGAAGGTGCCCACCTTAGCCACCTATAATCAATCCAATCCGTTCACACACATCTAGGCAAACACAAACATCTAAGCATTTATGAATGCATTAGAATGAGTATTAAGTAATGATAAGTGGCTGTATTTAATTTTCACTAAGTAAAATGAATAGGAGCTTTGATCCTTGATTTTTTTTTTCCTTTTTTTTTTCTAAATGCTAACTTGAACTTAAGAAAAGCTTAAGAGTACAACAAAATTATACTAATAAGCAAGGCCACAAGGGTAAGACCCCAGAAAACAAGAACCACTCAACAAGGAAAAGCCAAGAAGGAAAAATTAGAAAACAAAGTAGCATATCAAAACTACAATTGAACTAAGAGTAGAACCTACAAAACTAAAGAGGAAGAAAATAGCAATTGCTACCTGTTGACACCATCCTTAGCTAGCATATTTGCCGCACCATTCGCTTGTCTCTTTACATGAAAAATTAAAGCAATGGTAGTATTGGCAAGATCCCAAATCTCCTATATAATGTCCGCAAACATCCACAATGGGCTACAATTGCTTGAAGCCCGGCCCAATCAGGAGGAATCCCTTTCCACCAAAAGACTATCTTGTGCTTCCCGAAGTCGCATCCTTAAGGCTTTGCTCAACTTTATTGACTGAGCAAATGCTAGTAGGGCCTAAATACAAAGAGATGATTTATGCTTCACTGTTATGGATGACCCCACCAATGCCTGCTTTTCTTAGATATACAATGACAAACATTCCACCCCGCAGGGGGGGTGGAGGGCGCACTTAATAGATAAATTTAGTCTGTTAGTGAAGGATTAAGAAATTTGTTCCCAATTTCTTATAAACATTGAGATGGAGAAATCTTCGAAGAGGGGAACGATTAAAACCCACGAAACCCCAAGGAATTTTACTTTCTCTTTCAAATGATCAAAAGAAGAGTAGGAGTTTCCAAAGCATCTTGTGTTGCGCTCTCCCAAAATAACCCAAATGATAGCTAGAAAAGGCTTTCCACATGATTCCGCCCTTTAGCATCCCTACCACCAATTTCCAAGATTCAAAGTGTTGGAGGATAGATTCCAAGAAAATACAGTCACGACCAAACCAACCCAACACTAAAGCCCATAAAGAATAGGCCACCTTACACTACAAAAGCAAGTGATTCCACCTCATTGAGGCACAAGTCAATTTGTTCTACAAGTGAATAAGAAAGCAATTTGTTCCCAATTTCTTATAATCATTGAGATGGAGATATCCCTGAAGAGGGGAAGGAATGAAACCCACGAAGACAGAAGGAATTTTACTCTCTCTTTCAAATGATTAATAGAAGAGTAAGAGTTTTCAAACCATCTTGTGTTGCTCACTCTCCAAATAACCCAAATGATGGCTAAGAAAGAGGCTTTCCGTATGATTCTGCCCTTTGGCACCCCCACTGCCAATTTCCAAGATTCAAAGTGTTGGAGGATAGATTCCAAGAAAACCCAATCACAACCAAACCAACCAAACATTGAAGCCCATAAAGAATAGGCCACCTTACATTGCAGAAGGAAGTTATTAACAAATTCCTCCTCATTGAGGCACAAAGGGCAAGTGTTAGCCAGAAAGATCTCATGATGCTTTAGGTTGCCTATAGTTAAGATATTTCTAAGAAGAACAGTCCAAACGAAAGCCAAGACCCTTGGAGGGGCCTTAAAACTCCACGGGCTACACCCCAAGCTAGAAACAAAAGGTCTTTCTACTAGACTCTTACAGATAGAGGAGACAAAGAAAGAGCCATCTGTTGACATGGCCCACACCCTTCTATCCATCCTTAGAACTAGAATATGGTGCAGCAAGCAAGTATAGCAACTGCAACTCCTCTTCTTCTAATAGATTTCGCTTCAGTATGGGGCCCCAAACAACAGAGCTACCAACTCTTGAAAAATAACTTCAAATTAGCATTTTTGTCCACATTGCAAGAGAGAACCCTAGGGTACTTGAGCGCAAGAGAGGAGTTTCCAACCCTTTGATCATTCCAAAACTAAACCTTTTGCCCACAAGCTACCCGAAATATAATATTCAAAAGAAAATCACTTTTAGTTGATAAATTCCCTTCCATAAGCTTGAACATGTCTAACAGATGTCTGAAACATCCCACCCCTCTCTCCCAACACCATATTTGACTAAGACTACCCTTTTCCATAAACTATCCTCTTTACTCCCTAGCCTCTAAAACCACCTACCTAGGAGGGCCAGGCTCATCTCTTTTATGGGTCAAATTCTCAATCCACCCTCCTTTTGGAGTTACAGACAAGCTTCCATGCCACTAGGTATTCCCAATCCACCCTCCTTTTTGGAGTTACAGACAAGCTTCCATGCCACTAGGTGAAATTTATGCTTCACCTCCTGACCTTGCTAAAGAAAATCATGTTAAAGGTTTTTAATCCTAGAGGCAACTTCAATTTGGAACTTAAATAAAGACAAGAATTAAATTGGGAGATTGGAAAGTGCTGACTTGATAAGAGTAATGTGTCCGGCTAAGAATAAGTGTCTAGACTTCCATGAAGACAATTTCCTCTCCATTCTTTCCAATAGAGGGTTTCATAAAGCTTTCATGGCCCTTCCAATGCACAAAGGAAGGCCAAGATAGGTGATTGTAAAGCTACTAGCTTTGCACCCTAGGATCTAGATTGACTCTACATCCAAACTCAATAAGTTTTCTTTTAAAGAAATTAACCTTGAGCCCAGAAACAGCTTTAAAGCATAGCAAAGTAGCCTTCACATTATTCACTTGATATTTATCCATATCACAAAAGATGCAGGTATCATCTGCACATTATAAGTGGTTGATAGGGGACAATCCTCTAGATGGAGTAAACCTATTACCAAATGCGCCCTTCCTGCCGTTGCAAGCATCTTGCTTAAAGCCTCGAAAACAAGAATAAAGAGGAAAAGGGATAGGGAATCACGCTAACGCTTTTAGGGAACCATTGCTGAGAATTGTAAAGTAACCAAACGAGAGGCATTCCTTAATCCAACCTCTCCACTTGGGACCAAAACCCATCCCTCTCACCATATACTGAAGGAAGTCCCAAACAACCCTGTCATACCCGTTTTCAAGGTCAAGCTTGCACAATAGATCCGGTCTCCTACTCTTATGCCTCAAGTGCAAACATTCATTGGCAATAAAGACACCATCTAATAGTTGACGACCATGAACAAAAGCTCCTTGAGCTTCCCAAATAATGAGTGGGATAACTATCCGAATCCTAGAAGCCAACACCTTTGCTAGGATTTTATAGATGCTTCCAATGAGGCTAATAGGACGAAAATCTCTTATGCTCTCTACCCCTGATTGTTTAGGGATGAGTGTTATGAAGGAAGCCCCATTGTGTTTAGATAATCTCCCTCTATAGTGAAACTCAAACATGAATGCCATCAACTTCTCCTTAATATCTACCCAAAACCATTGAAAAAAAGCAATCGGGAATCTGTTCAGGCCTAAAGTTTTGTCTCCTGCTAAGTCAAAGATGTCACCCTAAAATTCACCTTCTTCAAAGTTTCTTTGAAGCCAATGAGCAGTGTGCTGCCCTATGCCATCAACCTCTAAGTTGTCCAAAGAGGGTCTAATCCAATCTTCTTTTGAGTAAAGATTTTCATGGAAATGCAATATATGTTGAATAATAGTTCCAATCTTCCAACCTGAGGTCACTCTCTTGAATGGCTACAATTTTATCGGTTCTATCTCTAGCTGAAGCCAAACCATGGAAGAACAGTCACCTTCCTTCAACCAATGACAACGCGATCTTTGCTTCCAATTGATTTCCTTTTCCTTGATTTTAATGTGAAAAGCTTCTTTTAACTCTCATCATTTTTGTAAATCTTCAGCTGAAAGCTTGCCCAATTCCTACTTAGAATCTAAACTCTTAATCTCTTGAAGCAAGTCCTCTTTAACCATTTCAATATTTCTAAATTCTGCCTTAGCCCATTCTTTGATTTTCAACTTCATTTGCTTCAATTTTGCAGCCAACCTAAAACCAGCCCACCTCTCAATCCTTATGGTTTTCCTCCAATTGCAAATCGGGTCCAGGAAGTTGCTCTCTTCTAAGTCACATTAACTCAAAGCGAAATGACGTAGGACCCCACCTCTCCATATTTGAATCAAGAATAATTGGACTATGATCCAAATTTGGTTTTGGCAAAGCCGATTGATAGACATGAGGGAACATGTCCAACCATTTCATGGAGATGAGGAATCTATCCAGTCTGGACATGGAGGGGTTGGACTAGTGATTGGACCAAGTGAAGGAGGCTCCAATCAGTTGCAAATCCACTAGAGCATGGGAATTAATCCAGTATGAAAAAGCCCTTATATCAATTGAGAAAGTACAGCCCCCAATTTTTCTTTGGGGAATTTTATAACATTGCAGTCCCCTCCTATACACCATCCACCTACCCATCTTGCTCTGATAGTCTTACTTTTTTCCAAAAATTTCCGCAATATGATAAAATCTTTGATCTTTGAATGATAAAATCTTTCACAATATGTGCTTTCATCTTTGAAAATAAATGCAAAATGACCCCAAAACCTCCTACATCTTGTCACAATTTGTAATTGAAAAAAACAAAAAAAGAACAAGAAGGAAGACCAAAATGAAAAAAGCATGAGTCTTGCCCTTGTTTCAAAAGTGATCAAGCAGGGGGTGACTCAGGGAGCAATGAATCCCTACCCATGTTTTGCTAGAACCCCCACTATTCCATTAGCTCCCCTTCTAATATGCATAAATAGGAAGCCATCCTCCATAGCTTCCTCTTTCCCAACCAATGTCAATGCTATAGTCTTTTTTCAATAATAGCCTAAAACAATGTAGTTTGGAACATCATAATGCTGCCTTCTCTAATTACAAATGCTCCAACCTCATTAGTCCTCAGCAGAACCCCTCTCCCTCTTCCCCTATGTCAGCAAGAAAACACTAGTAACAAAGGCCCATGCTAAGCCCAAACCCCAAAAATAAAAAAATATCTAAACTTAGTATTTTCCTTATAATAGTATTGATAATAATATAGAAAAAATAAATATATATAAGTGCTAATATAAAAAGCACCAAACAACATGCCTATGCTAAGCCCAAGCCATAAAAATTATATAAGCACTAATAAAAAAAACATAAATGGATAATATCTAAATGAGAACGCATTTAATTGTTTATGAAAATGTTTAAAAAAAGATATTTCAAATCCATAAACTCTATCTTCAAAATCATAGTCAATCTTGGAGAGAGAAGTATTTTCTTTCTATCTTTAAGTTGGTATGTGTGATTCAAGCTTCGTGGGATGAGCAATTGAACAATTGATAAATTGATCATCTCCCAAACACATTGATGCAGGACAATATGAGATCTAACCTAACATAAAGAGATCAGATCTGAATAAACAATTAAAATTCAGTTATAAACAGTCCAAGTAAATTAAACAATAGATTTCAAGTAAATAACAGATCCATGGTCCACGATGATCTCACAGATCCCGCAATAATCCCTTTTCTTGGTATAGAAAATAATAGGATCTTAATGAAAAATAGAACTTCCAAATTGCTTAGGGCCAATAATACTGATCCAATGTTTTGGTAAGGGTCTAAAGAGAAGATCTATGATGGCACAAGTCAGATCTAGTATTTTCAGATCTGGAAGAGATCTAGATCTAACAATAGTTCAGATCTGAAATAGGTTTCAGATTTGGGATGGTTTACGGTTCAGATCTGAAGTTTGGTAACCAGGGGAATCTAAATCTGTAGGATTCAGATCTGGGTGGTTTAGATCTGAAACAATACTAGAAGGGCTTTAGATCTGAAAGGGAAAAAGCCAAAATGCTCTTAGAAAGAAGAAAAAAGTGGAAGAAATATCGTTACCTTTATTGAGCTCTCACCAAACTCCGATCCGGAGGCGTTACAAGAAGAGATCTCAAGAGAAAAGTCGCTCAAGAGGCTCTTGGAAGAAGAAGATAAAGCTTCTTTTCATTCAATCTTTGCATAACATGACATACCATGAGAATACAAGAGAGCTCTTATATATAAACCCTAAAAGAACATAACCCAACTAAGAAAACAAAAGAAAATAGAAAAAAAAACAACTTTTCACCAACCTTGGGATTCGTGCACATAGAATGTGCGCACGAAACCAAATGCACATCCTTCCGTGCTTTAAGTTGTGGTCCCCCCCCCCCTCTTTATTACATAAATCATTAAAACATGGGTCCCTTTTTATATTCTAAGACTCTTATAATGACTTGGGCCCCTCTAAACAAATTAAAACAAAGACAAAACTCTTTTATTCCTCCCATGTGGCACCTCCCAATGTGGGGCTTTCAAGTCAGTTGTGCACATGGGCCTCCTCCATGAAATCTTGTAAGATCTAGCCGTCGAATGTCTTCACCATGATGGATCAGCAGCGGATTTTCCATTTCTTCGTAATCAAACCCTGGGCATTGTTCATCCATCCAAATTAGAGCTTGATCCATCATTCTGCGCTCTCTTCTTTGATAAACCTTATAAGAACGAGAGGGATCAGATCTGATGTCCCCATCACACATCACTAAGTTTTTACCTTTTAAATACATTAAAAGCAAAAGACTCTTTCCCACTAATTCCTAGATTTTTTTAAAAGGCCTCCTTATTATGAAACAGCAACAAAAATAGAGTGTCATAATATTATTCAAATTTGGGTACCTATAAAGGATGATAAGGATCACTTCAATAATCAAATGGTCACCCTCTTTCCTTCTTTCTTCAATGTGGTTTGTTATTCACGTTTCAAATGGAGACGTCATCTCCACCCCTATAATATATTAAGTGTATCCAGAAAAGCAAGATAGACAATACAAGTTTGAGGGATAACAATGGTAAGCTGTCATAGCAACATCTACTTCCAAAAGAACGTTAGTTTCAAAAATGCTCCTCAATCCCAAACTACAAGACTCTTCATGTGCTATAATTTGTATAATAATCAGAACCATAGACGCTCAAAGGAGAGAGGAGTTGTTTGTTTTCACGCTTCAAATGGCAAGCAATTGAAGGGACTAAGAGCCTCATTTGTACTGTTAGTCAATTAAGCCCCATCTTCTTATCAACGACTCGACCGGTATCTCCCATCTCTTTAAGCTTCGGTTCATCGAATACACTGCAAAGGCTTTGTAACATAAATTTCCAACTCTATAAAAGAAGATCTTGTAACTCGTACCTTCTCAGCACCAAAGCCATAGAAAGTTCTTCCCCACAGCTTGAACAGATGGATGACATTCATGGCCAAAGAATCTCATCCTCATTGGCATATGCTCAAAAGTGAACCCCTCTGAGATTTGCTATTCAAAATTCAAAAAAAAAAAAATTATTTGAGAAGGGAATATTGATAAGACAACCTGATTCCTTAATAATGATTTGAGCTTTTTTTTAGATAAGAAAAGATCAATTTCAAATGGGAAACAATAGAAAGAGTCCACTTTTTAGAAAGAGATTAGTAGGAAATTTTGCAATTCCTTTGATTTAGCATATAATTATTTAGTTTCTATATTTAAGGAAAGAGTTCTTATTGCCGAGACTCTTTGTTTTAATTTATTAAAGGGAGTGATAGGTTAGAAGATCCCCTGATGGGGGCATCAAACCAAGAAGGAAAGTGCGTAGCATGACCTCAATTTGGATGGATTATCCTTATATGGGGTTACTTCATCTTAGCTTACAAGATCCACCGTTGGATCATAGTATCGATAAAGATCCATCGTTGGAGGGCTCCTAAGGCATGCAAGTAGAAGGCCCCACCTTGGGATGTGCCAAGGGAGAAGAGTTATTGCTGTTTTAATGATGCTTTAATTTTAATAAGGGTCCTAAGTTGTTTTAGTTAAGTTATGTAATAAAAAGGGATCCCAATATATGTAGTTTTATTTCAATGCATTTAGAGGAGGGCCCACAACTTAAAAGACCACATTGGAATGCATGCAAGGGGGAGTTCTCCTCCCATTCGGCCAGCCTTCTTTTAGGTTTCTTTTTTATTTCTTTTGCTTTGTTGTCTTAAGTGAGATCTTTAAATCTCAGCCATTGATTGTTTAGGGCTGAGTTTTCTCTCCTTTTAATATGTAACTCCATCTTGGAGAAGCCATTGTTGATGAATAAAAGAACTCTCTTCTTGCTGAAAGCTTCTCAAGTCTTCTTGAGAGATTTTGGATCTTCCTCGCCCTAGTTGGGGAGTTTGGCGTGAGGCCAAGTAAATCATTTTCTCTAAGGTATTCTTCCTCCTTCTTTTCTTTTGGTAAAGAACATCCAGCCTTTCAGTCCAAGAAACCCTTCCTCTCTTCTTCTAAAACCAGCCCAATCTTGGGTTAAGAAGAGAAGTCATCCTAACAGTCCCAGATCTGAATTTTGGACATCATAAGCCTTACAACCAGATTTGAAACCTCAAGAAATACAGTCCAAATAGCCTGTAGATCTGAATCTAAACCAAGTTTGGACAGATCTGAATATTAATTTGAACCCTAGATCAGTACTGTTAGTAACTAACTGCTGAATTTCCACATTCAGATCTGAATTTACAACTTTCAGATCTGAAATTTGGCTGATTTAAAAATCCCTAGAATAGTTGGTAGTTCCTCTTCCGCAAGATCCATCTCCTGATTTGGGAAAAACATTCGCGGGACCAATTTGTATGACGAATCAAAATAAATACCTATTACTGAAATTAATATTGCTTTGTGCTGGTGCCAATCTGTGTGATTTAGTGTGCATATTATTTTGATTTGATCTCTCTCTTTGCATATCATTCATTAATTGTTTAGGGTCCTGCATCAAATTGGTATCAGAGAACAGTTTCTCTAGGGATTTGTATCAAGCATACATTACATTGCATCGTGTCTCATTGCACATACATAGTTGTTGCATGCCCACTAGGAGTGGTCGGGAACATCAGCCCCTAGTTTACAGAATGGCAGGTCCTTCTTAATCCAAACCCAATTCTGACCAGTCCGGTACAGCCATAGACCAATTGCAAAAGATCGTAGAGAGTCTAGCAGCGCAAGTTCAAACCCTATATCAAGGACAAGCTGAACTAACCAATGGATTTAGGGAACTTGAGCGGTCTATTCAGGAGGATGACAGGAGACGTCATCGACGTCATGAGAGAGATGACCATGAGGTGGAGCCCGATGGCGAGTCCAACAATGGATTTGACCACAGGGGTCATGGGAGAGATCAAAATCCTGATGGATGGATTTTGAAGAGCGTTAAGGTTGATGCCCCTACTTTTGATAGTCGGATGGACCCACAGGTTTTCTCTGATTGGCTTTCTGATATGGACCATTACTTTAAATGGTATGAAATGTCAGAAGAAAGGAAGGTTAAGTTGGCCACCATGAAATTAGTAGGTTAAGCCCGGATATTTTGGGTCAGCTTGGAAACTAATGAGCAAAGATTAGGCCTTCCTGCCATTAATACGTGGGAACGAATGAAGGAAAGATTGATGGATAAATACCTTCCCCAATCCTACCATGAGAGACTCCTTGATCAAAGGAGTACCTTACGCCAGGGTAATATGACTGTTCAAGATTACATCACGAAATTTGAGGAATTAAATTTGAGATGTGATGTAAAAGGGGAACAGTTGTCACTCCTCTCACGGTTTAGGACAGGCCTACGATCTGAGATCCGGAGAGAGTTGCTTCACCATAGGATCACATCCCTTGCGGACATGTATGAAAAAGCCATGGATTTGGAGCAATATGTTAAACCGCAATTTCCTAAAAAGTTAGACTCGCGCAATTCTGATTCTCGAGTCCATGGTTCTAGCGCAAAAGCCTACTTTTGGGAACCCTTCTTTTCAGAGGGGAACATCTAGTGATTCCTCATGGAAACAAAAGGGCAAAGGTTTTGATGTTGATAAGACAAAAAAACTCTCTCAAATCAAGTGCCGCAAGTGTCATGGATATGGACATTATGCTGTTACATGCCCTACAAGAAACTTGTTCATATCAGAGGCCCTTGATGATAGTGATCCGGATGTAGATAACTATGTTCCTGACTTCATTCCATCCGATGATGAATGTGAGGATCCCGAGGATCGTATGTCTTTTCTCCGATTTCTTCCTGCTTACCAAACGGATGAGGAAAAGACACGATCGGGAGTTCATGAGAGTACTAAAATGTTAGTGGTTAGATGTGCCTTAACCCTTCAGGAAGATGAAGATTGGCGCCGAACAGCCATCTTCCACACTTACCTAAAGTGTAATTAACGGAGTTGCAAACTCATAATTGACAGTGGCAGTTGTACCAATGCAGTTTTTTCTAGTACTGTCACTCGTTTAGGGTTAAAGGCTGAACCACATCCTAGGCCATATCGTGTCTCGTGGGTAGACTCCACGTCTATTCCAGTCACCCAAAGATGCTTGGTCCCACTTCAACTTTCCTCTTATAAGGACCAATTATGGTGTGACGTTGTTCTCATGGATGTGGGCCACCTCATTTTGGGTAGACCTTGGTTGTACGATCTTGATGTTACCAATTTTGGTAAATCAAATATTTGTGTCTTCAACTTTGATGGGAGGAAAGTGAAACTTCACCCACTACCTCCTAAAGACAATAATGAGAAAAAGAAGACCCCAACCACTGGGTCGAATGATAAGGTTAAGACCTCTAGCGTGGAGCCCAATGAAACAAGTAAGGACCCAAAAGGGAAGAATGTTGTGTCTAAGGGTATTCACATTTTGAGCGCCTCCGAATTTAAGCGAGAAATCCAGGACACCCTCATAAGTGTCCAAGAGACTGAAACAGCCATGTTTGCTTTAGTAACCAAAGAAATCACCACTGAAAATGCTGTAGAGGCCCCAAGTGAAGTGAACCCTATCTTGAAAGAATTTCAAGATGTCTTCCCTGAGGATTTACCCAATGAGCTTCCACCTTTGTGTGATGTGCAACATGCCATTGACTTGGTCCCTGGATCATCATTACCAAACTTGCCCCACTATAGGATGAACCCAATGGAACATGCCGAGCTAAAAAGGCAGGTCGAGGACCTTCTTACTAAAGGGTTTATCCAAGAAAGTAAAAGCCCATGCGCAGTTCCTGCACTCCTCACACCCAAGAAAGATGGCTCTTGGAGGATGTGTGTGGATAGTCGGGCAATTAATAGAATCACCGTTAAGTATCGGTTTCCCATATCGAGACTTGATGATATACTGGACATGATGGCTGGTGCCAAAATCTTTTCAAAAATTGATCTTAAAAGTGGGTACCACCAAATTCGTATCCGGCCCGGTGATGAGTGGAAAACAGCCTTCAAGACGAAGGATGGTTTGTATGAATGGTTGGTCATGCCCTTTGGCTTGACAAATACGCCCAGCACATTTATGAGGGTTATGACACAAGTGCTGCGACCATTCATAGGCAAGTTTTTGGTGGTCTACTTCGATGACATTCTCATCTATAGTAGCACCAGGGAACAACACATGGACCATTTGAGGGAGGTTTGTTTAACTTTAAAGGGGGAAAAATTGTTCACGAACCTTAAGAAATGTATTTTCTTGTCTTCACGAGTTGTTTTCTTAGGGTTTGTCGTTTCTGCAGACGGGATGTCTCCCGATCCCGAGAAAGTCAAGGCCATTGTAGAATGGCATGAACCGCGAAACATTCATGAGGTGCGCAGTTTCCATGGTCTTGCTACCTTCTACAGGCGATTATCCGAAACTTCAGTTCAGTAATGGCTCCAATTACTGACTGCATGAAGAAGGGTGCATTTGCTTGGAGTTCCGCAGCCACCAAAGCTTTTCTAGAAATCAAGAAGAAGATGACGGAAGGTCCAGTTATGCGACTTCCTGATTTTTCTAAGGTTTTTGAGGTGGCATGCGACGCTTCAGGTGTCGGCATTGGAGGAGTCCTTAATCAAGAAGGGAACCCTGTTGCCTCTTTCAGCGAGAAGCTGAATACGGATCGACAGAAATACTCCACTTATGAAAAGGAATTCTATGCGATAGTGCAAGCATTAAAACACTGGAGACATTATTTACTACCGAATGAATTCGTTTTGTACTCAGACCATGAGGCTCTGAAGTACATTCAATCCCAGGCTAAGCTGAGATCCAAACATGCGCGGTGGATCGAAACATTACAAGAATTTTCATTTGTTCTTAAACATAAGCCAGGGGTTGAAAACAAGGCCGCCGACGCCTTAAGTCGCAAGGTTGCATTGCTTCATTCCATGAGTGTTAGCGTCATTGGCTTTGAGCGTTTACCGGAAGCATACATTACCTGTCCTGATTTTGATGATCTTTATAAAATGCTTTCGAATAATCCTTTGCACAATGCTCAAGGATTTTTACTCAATGATGGTTTCCTTTTCAAATGAAGCAAGTTGTGCATTCCCCGGACTTCACTTCGTGACTTTCTCGTTTGGGAATTACACGCGGGAGGAATCGCAGGCCATTTCGGTCGCGATAAAACCATTGCCCTTGTGGAGGATCGATTTTATTGGCCCTCTCTTAAACGAGATGTTGCCAAGATTATTGGGCAATGTAGAACCTGCCAACTTGTGAAACAACGCAAGCAAAATACGGGGTTGTATACTCCGTTGCCGGTGCCACATGCACCATGGCAGGATATTAGTATGGATTTCGTGTTGGGTCTTCCGAACACTCTTCGTAAGCACGATTTCATATTCGTTGTTGTGGACCGTTTTTCTAAGATGGCCCACTTCATACCCCGTGCGAAAACCTCTGATGCGTCTCATGTAGCACGCCTATTCTTTAATGAGGTTGTTCGACTTCATAGGCTTCCTTCTACCATTGTGTTTGATCGCGATGTGAAATTCATGAGCTACTTTTGGAAGACACTTTGGATGATCATGGGTACTAAGCTCCGTTTTTCGTCCGCATATCATCCTCAGACCGATGGTCAAACTGAGGTTGTCAACCGGAGCTTAGGGAATCTTCTTCGATGTTTGGTGGGTGAACATGTCAAAACGTGGGATGTAATGTTACTGACTGCTGAGTTTGCCTATAATAGTTCGGTCAATAGGTCCATTGGCATGAGTCCATTTGAGGTTGTGTTAGGTTATAAACCTAGATTGCCCATAGATCTCATTCCTGTTAATTCACTGCATAGACCATCTGCATCAGCTGAGTCATTTGAACAGCATATCCATGCATTGCATGAAGAGATCAAACGTCGGATTAATATGCACAATGATTCTTATAAAATGGCTGCTAATGCACATCGACGCCATGTTGAGTTCAGCATAGGGGATTATGTTATGGTCCGTATGCGGCCCGAACGGTTTCCTTCGGGGACTACAAAAAAATTACAAACCCGCAGTGCTGGACCTTTCAAGGTTATCAGGAGATTGGGTCCCAATGCTTATGTTTTAGAATTGCCACATGACTGGGGGATCAGTCTAATCTTTAATGTGGAAGACCTTGTTCTTTGCCATGATCCCATTATTCCATCCCACTCTTCCCACACTTCTGTGCCCGTCATTCAATCCACCCATGACCCATAAGTCTCCATTGACATCAACCCATATGATTCAGCCCAGTTTGAGCAGACTCTTCCCACTCCTCCTACACCTGTTCCTAACCAACTAAAAGATGTTGTGGAGGATATACTTGATGATACCTTGGTCTCCACTAAACATGGGGGATATCAGAAATATCTTGTCAAATGGAAGGATAGACCTACTACAGATTGCACATGGGTGACTCATTCCGAGCTACAACGACTCAATCCTGATCTACTGGAGCAGTATGACAGCTTTATTTCGCCAGTGGCAAATTCTTTGCAGCCCCGGGGAAATGATGGGGGCATCAAACCAAGAAGGAAAGTGCGTAGCATGACCTCAATTTGGATGGATTATCCTTTTATGGGGTTACTTCATCTTGGCTTACAAGATCCACCGTTGGATCATAGTATCGATGAAGATCCATCGTTGGAGGGCTCCCAAGGCATGCAAGTAGAAGGCCCCACCTTGGGATGTGCCAAGGGAGAAGAGTTATTGCTGTTTTAATGATGCTTTAATTTTAATAAGGGTCCCAAGTTGTTTTGGTTAAGTTATGTAATAAAAAGGGATCCCAATATATGTAGTTTTATTTCAATGCATTTAGAGGAGGGCCCACAACTTAAAAGACCACATTGGAATGCGTGCAAGGGGGAGTTCTCCTCCCATTCGGCCAGCCTTCTTTTAGGTTTCTTTTTTATTTCTTTTGCTTTATTGTCTTAAGTGAGATCTTTAAATCTCAGCCATTGATTGTTTAGGGCTGAGTTTTCTCTCCTTTTAATATGTAACTCCATCTTGGTGAAGCCATTATTGATGAATAAAAGAACTCTCTTCTTGCTGAAAGCTTCTCAAGTCTTCTTGAGAGATTTTGGATCTTCCTCGCCCTAGTTGGGGAGTTTGGCGTGAGGCCAAGTAAATCATCTTCTCTAAGGTATTCTTCCTCCTTCTTTTCTTTTGGTAAAGAACATCCAGCCTTTCAGTCCAAGAAACCCTTCCTCTCTTCTTCTAAAACCAGCCCAATCTTGGGTTAAGAAGAGAAGTCATCCTAACAGTCCCAGATCTGAATTTTGGACATCATAAGCCTTACAACCAGATCTGAAACCTCAAGAAATACAGTCCAAATAGCTTGTAGATCTGAATCTAAACCAAGTTTGGACAGATCTGAATATTAATTTGAACCCTAGATCAATACTGTTAGTAACCAACTGCTGAATTTCCACATTCAGATCTGAATTTACAACTTTCAGATCTGAAATTTGGCTAATTTAAAAATCCCTAGAATAGTTGGTAGTTCCTCTTCCGCAAGATCCATCTCCTGATTTGGGGAAAACATTCGCAGGACCGATTTGTTTGACGAATCAAAATAAATACCTATTGCTGAAATTAATATTGCTTTGTGCTGGTGCCAATCTGTGTGATTTAGTGTGCATATTATTTTGATTTGATCTCTCTCTTTGCATATCATTCATTAATTGTTTAGGGTCCTGCATCATCCCCCCAATGACGTTGGTTAGATAAGAATTTTGGAGAAGAGATAAGAATTATGGAAAAGTCAAAATTAGTATAGAAGATTTTTTTTCTTCCTAACTTAGAGAATTTAAGAAGCAACATGCATGTAGTCTTTAAATGGGACCCATGGATGGATTAAATAATTTTTTATAGTGGTCCCAATATATATAGGTTGATGGATTGGATCTAGTAAGTCACAGTGGATGGATTAGGTCAAGTGGGTCATATGTAGATAGGTTTGATGCTCAATGAGCAAATAGATATGTCTTTCATCTAGCTGATCTAGAACATATATAAGTGGTTGATCTTTCATCAAATGAGTCCCATGTAAATAGTTTAATTAAAGGTCCCGAAGGTAGCAGTATCTTCATCTATTGGGTCCCATTTAGATGTCTATATGGTAGATGGATATAATGATTTTATAATAGTCCCAGACATATAGGTGGATTGGATTTAGTGGCTCATATATAATTCTATTGAATCCCATTTACATTGTTATATAGGTGGATGGATGAAATAATTTTATAAAGGTAATGGACCCACATATATTGGTGGATGAATTGGGTCTAGCAACAATGGATTGGGTCGCATGGATGGAATGGGTCTAATTGGTCACACAGTCTACGTAGATAGGCACAGCGCTCAAATGAGCGAATGGTCCAATATGCATAGACAATTCAACTAAAGATAGGAGTTATCATAATCTAGCCTCCTAGGGAAAGTTGAAAAATTTTTTTGCAAGTATAGAAACACACAAGGATAGAGAGATATAATTGTGGATGTATAAATTTTAATAGGATTTGAGGGATAACAGTAGAATGAGTAACCCGATATTGGATTGCTTTAAAATGGGAATGATATGAGCATGGAGAAAAATTAGGAAAAGAAATATCTACCAACATTCTTCGAAAGGAGATTTGGAGAGGTGTAGTGTGGCCCATGTCAAAGCCAAAATTTTATATGATTTTTCTAAGCATTTATTTGAAAGGAGAACTCCATGGGTGGTAACGTGGCGCTCTCTTCAGGCTCCCTTTCCTTTACTTTAATATATATAATTAGCAACAAATGCCCGCGCTATCCCAGGCCTAATAATGCAAATAATATTTTACTTCAAATTCGAATCCCATTTGCATGGTTAGGGAAAGAAACTAAAATTATTTAAACATTATAGCAAACTTCAGTTAAAAATATAATAAAGTTTACTAAATAAAAATTAATTTAGTAAAAAAGAAAAATTAATTTGAAACTTGATAAGAATATGTTGATGTTGCCCGGGCCTCTACTTATTCTAAATTAAGAAGTTACTAATAGGTTGAATTGAGGAAACGTATGCGTGGTTAATACACATATAATTGAACATGCATTTAGTTCATTCTTTGAATAGGTAGGTCCTATAATGGATAAATCACACAATTTTATTCAAGTGTATTATGTATATGTCATATAGATACCTCCCGTAACGGATAAAACATGTTAGCTATTTTTTTTCACTTTTTCATATTTTAAATAGGAGGGTCCCACATTGTAGAAAGCACATGATTTCTCCAAAATTATGGTGGAAATTATTAAGTTTCAATTTAGAGGAGCATGAGGATTGGTGTGATTTGAAGATATTGAGATATTATACTAATGAGAGAGATTTTAAATGAGAGGTTGACACTTTAAATGAGAGTGATTTTAGGAGAAAAAGATTAAATCTATAACCAAAGTGATCTGACACCTTAAAGCATGCTATATTTTTTGTGCATATTTTTTTGAAAGGAGAACTCTTGTGCTGCTGATGTAGCATCCTCTATGGCCTCCCTCCGGCTTGCTTTAATAGATATACTAGCGACACAGGGCCCGTGCTCAACAAAAGCCCTAAAAAAGGTAACTAAATTTGAAAATCAGCAAAATTGAAGTGAATTGTGAAAACATAATAACTTATACAAAGAATATTAAAAAGCTCAGAAAGCTTTATACGTACAATTGCATTTAAAAAAGAAGCTTAAAACTTCACTTGTCTTAGGGTTATGCCCAGCACGAGCACCGTAATTATAAAATGGTCTCGTCAACCAAATCATGGGTCCATGTTCAAGAAAAAAAAAAGAAAAAAGCCCTGAAGGATACTATACAAAGCCAAAGGTCAAGAATCTATGGGGTGTCATAATATGGATGCTAATTATTCATGTAATAAAAGAGTAATGATGGATCCAAAGTTTTTTAAACTATTTTTAATCAGTTGACTAAAACTCTTAATTTAAAAACTTAATATTTAATTAAAAATAACCAAGCATTTAATTAAAAGCAGCCCAATGAATTCAAAGAATTACAAGTATAAAGTTTTAACAATATATAAACTTAATATAAACAGTGTAACTCGACCCTAGATTTTTTGTACAGTTACTCAAGAATTAGTTTTTATATATTTGGGCCATGGTATAGTGATCTAGACCATTAATCTGTCGAGTGCTATGGGAAAACATTGCATAGAAATAAGCAATTTGAAAGAACTCAGTCAATTTTCTACGTTGAATGTTGATGGTTGTTCCTATTTTAACCCTTTGACTTTGAAGATTGCTAAATTAAAAAATATAAAAGTCGGAGAGGCTGACCTTTTACTTTTGTGTAAAACACCTTCTTCTTTTGTGGGGAATCAAGTCTGAAGCAGATTGGTGGAGAGAGTTTGATTGATGAAGATGTATCTTATTTGAGTAAATAGAGACGAAATAATCATTGGCTACTTGAAAACCCTCAATTTAGTGGCTCGCAGGGGTTCATTATTTTGGACATTTCTGCATATAGATGAGAGATTAGTTGTCATGATATCTATGGATATCTCTTTGGAGGACATTTTAGGAGAAAAATTTTATATGATAAGAGTCCTTAGAAAATAGATAGGGACAGAAGTTTTAGAGGGATGAGAGAGAAATTAGGGAGACAGAAATTTCATAGAAAACTAATAAGAGATTTTAGGAAAATTGAGAGATTTTAGAGAGGTGGTATAGAGAGAGTCTAACTAATATGGATAAAATTTTTAGATTACACCACGTGCCGCTCTCTCTTGAAGAGAATTGCGCCATATGTTGTTCTCCCACGAAAGGGGGTATTGTTATAATATATATAATAATATAAATTGTTCAACCCTATTGATCACGAAGAATCGCCTCTCATTCCCCGGTGAATCTGCTCACTCTAGCTACCCATCCTTACTAAAGAGTAGAACTTCAAAAAAAAAACCCATTGAGGCAGTGCCAGCCATCCTTTTGTTATCTATTCTTAATCTCTTTCGCCCTTCCCACCGAACATCCCACCACCCTAATAACTAAAGAAGGACATCTTAAAACTCTCTAGAATGAAAACTTCTTTCTTTAAGTAGTAGCCATCTTACCACTCTACCCAATCTAAACATTGCACAAACCAAGCCAATTACGGGTTTGATTCAATAATAATTCAGTAAACTTAACAATCAAACAGTATTGTTGCGAAATTCACCGGCAACAAGAAAACAACAATACAAAAATCAAAATCAACCAATTGGATTATCACAATACTAAATTTACTAAAACATTAGCATGCTTGGATCAATATCCAATCACAACCTTACATATCACACACGTGTGGACTGGGGCATCCAAGATGGGCCCCATAATGCAACGATCAATGCAAGACTCGCACGAAATGATGAAAACTGGAAGGAATTAAGAAAGAACAAAGATTAGGGCTTTGATCACGTAGTGTTGCAGCTGTTGTTGCCGATTGCACAGAGACATTGGATTTTGTATGGGATTAGAGTTTAGGTTAGGGTTAGGATGGAGGACGAATAGAATAATATTTTCGATTCGGTGATGTCACTAATGTACGATGCCTTTGTTGTGAAGGAAGCGTTTGAACTATGATGTTAGTCTCAGAACATTGACTAATTTTGTGGTGACCGTCCGTATCAGCCGCTGGTACTAGCATGGCAACGGTCGGGTAATCGGGTAGGATGCATTCCAACTGAACCCAACCCGAGGCCTCATTCCAGGTCAACTTGAAGGGCCTCCTTCTTTCGAATTCCTCATCAACTGAAGAAATAAATACGAATACCCATAAATCGATATTAAATCATATCCTTTTAATGGAAAATGATTTATTAAGCAATGGCTGGGACTTCATTTTCTCTCTCCCCTTTAATTTATGTTTTCGTTTAACCGATAAAAAATTTTTTTTTTTGGGTAGAACTGATAAATTAGTTAATGGACATGTATGGATGCTTGCCTTTATTTCTTTGATTCTAGCCACTCTCTTAGAAGTATGTTTCTTAGAATTCTCAAGAGTACAATTCCATCCAAACAAACGGCCTAAAACACAAAGTGTCTCACTATTTTTTTGTGTGGGCTGATTGTGTGGTGATGATTACGGCTGAGAACTCGAATACAGCTTTTTTTCTTAATTTTCAATTATCTATATATGTCCTTGGTAAATAGGTAATGCTTCAATTTTTAGTTTAATTGGGTGAAGATTCAACATGTCATTGATTGATATGTGAAAAAAAAGATCAAGCATTGATCCAAGTTAATATTTTGCCACCTAATGATGGATCGTTATATATCAACTTAAGGGCTTGTTTAGCATCTCTACTCATTTTCTTATAGATCCATTCAAAATAACGCCATTAAAAAAAGAGCCATAAAAAATGCCAAGATTGCGTTTGGTAATGCAAGGTACCAATTTGAATAGACTTTTTCAAATATATGGTTGAAAGTTTTTCACAATTTCTTGAGATCTATAAGATAGCAAGCTTTGAAATTTGACCCTATAGCCACGTTTATCCTTTACAAGAGATCTAACAGTTTAGGTATTGTATTTGGGGCCCATAATTTTCAAAAAATAATATCAAATAATTCACATTTTTTAGTAAATATCTCAAGAATGGTGATGATCCAGAAGGTGGGATTTGGTCTCATAGTGATCATTGGCCTTATAAACATTTTTAACAGTTTGGATAATGATTTATTATCTTATGAATAATAATAACAATAAAGAAAAAAATGGAACCGCCTCTAGACTAATCTAAAATTGAGTATGTTATATCAATAGTTGAAAGTTTTTCACAAATTTCTCAAAATTCATAAAGAATCAAGCCTTGAAAATTGACCCCATAACTGTGTTAGATGAGTAGATGTTAGAGAAAACTCTATACCTTCCATGCCTCAAATGTGCTCCTGCAACATTAATATCGAGAGAGGCGTTTCTCTAAATATTTTGGACTTATAATTTGCCTCCTTGTTGCCAAACAGAATAGCAAAGTTCTAATAAAAACCAATACTCTAGACCAACTAGATATATGGCAATTCATGAAGCAAATGCCAATTTTAGTCCGAATAAAGGCAGAGGTTGGGGGCACAAATAACATAATAACTCTAGTAGAAGCGGGACAACACAATAATTCCTCCAGTAAAGGTGCTTATAGTGGTCTTAAGCCCCCCACCCCTCAAAGTTTTAGAACAACCAGAAGTGGTCTACTCCTCACACAAAGGGGTTGTTTGTTAATTTCATATGCGATGTAAAAATGATTTATATATGTAAATGACTCACATGTGAGTCATTTACATATGCAAATAACTTACATGTCAAATACAATTTTTGTTTGTTATTTCCATACTCTTTCAAATGTGAATCTTAATTACACCAATGGTTGATATGTATTTTAAAAATATCTCAAGATCCATGTTGAATCAATACTTGAAATTTGACCTTCTCGCTGAAAGTGACCTTTTGAATAAGATTAACAGTTCGGATCATGAAAACGAAGCCTACAAAATCCCAAAAATTAAGGTCAACTGCCTGAATTTTTTCATAAATATCTCACAACGTAAGATGATCCAACGGTTGAAATTTTGTACCATGGCCGTTATCATCATTTCAAACATTTTGGACAGTTCAGATCTTGCATTTGAAGCATACAAGATGCAAAAATTAAAAAAAAGGGAATGGCAGTATGCATCTAGTGGCTGAAACATTCTTTTTAAGATATCTCAAGATCTATGATGAAAGAAGATATGAAATTTGATTTCTGAGCTAAAAATGACATTTTGAATGAGATTAACAGTTTGGATTGTCATAATAATGTCTATAAAACCCCAGAATTGAAGATCAACAGCTTGATTTGTGTCATAAAGATCTCATAATATAAGATGATCCAACGGCTGATTTTTTGCACCATAGCCATTTTTGACATTCCAAATAAGTTGGATGGTTTTGATCATGATTTTGGTGGCTAAAAAATTATAATAATAAAAAAAAGGCATGTTGGGCATGAAGCACTATTCACACCCTATACCAGTGCTTTTTGTGTGATGGGTGGGAATCCTTTTCACACCTATTGGGGTGTTAAAATTTTAAATTCATTTTGTTTTATTTACACACCAAAATCATATGGCATTTACACACCACATGTGTAAAATGTTAAAACAAACATAAATGTGTGAAACCATTTCACATGAGTAATGTTTACATATGTAAATGGCAAAAAACAAATGACCCCTAAGAAGAATCAGAATAAGAATCCACCTGCAAATACTACTCACTATCCAAATGATACTTGCCACAAATGTGGGAAGAGTGGGCATTGGTCACGAACTTGTCATGCACCAAAACATGTGGCAGAACAATACAAAGCTTCTGTTAATTCTATGGAGACAAATGAGTTTGAAGGATTTGATACACAAATATCTATACCTAAGAGGTGTGAAGTTGATAGTACACACATAGAGTAGTAAGGTTTTTTTGAAGATATTGATGGCCAGCCTCTTATTAATGAAGCATTTACAGCTAAATTTTGAGAACCACCAAGCATAGTCTAGAAGATCTATAACTACTATTATGATTTTATCAAATTTACTCTAAATTCCATTTTTAGATATTTTTGTTGGATATTGGGGCTTATTCTTATATCCCTAGCAATTTATGTTTGGATATTATATTTATTTTGAATGGTCAATGGTTTAGTTTTTTTTTTTTAATTTGATTTGTTATGTAATTGAATAGTTATATTAGTTTATTACTTTTCAAGGTAGGGATCATGGAATGCATGGAACCGAGGACAATCTATATCTGGTAGATAATGCCATAACACATATTTTACTGAAAAACTAGAATATTTTCTCAGTGTTGATGTTTAATTTGCGCAAAGTTTCTTTAATTTGGGCAAAGTATTCACCATAGCTGGTCCTGTACAATTAATTCAAGGCTCCGGAAGAGCTCATATAATATTACCAAATGGTACCCACATATTCATTTAAGATGCATTATTTTCAAGCAGTTCACGAAGAAACTTGCTTAACTTCAAAGACATCAGAATGAATGGGTAACGCATAGAAACTATAAGTGAAGAAAACAAATAATATTTATGTATCATTGTCAGTATTGGAAGCCATAAGCCGACACTAGAAAAGCTAAGTGCATTCTCATCAGAACTATATTACACGACAATCTCCAATGTTAAGTCACACTCTATTATAGGCAACATGATAAAACTAAGCCCGATGCTTAGTGATCCTAAGGCCTTAAATCTTTGGCATGATAGATTAGGACATCATGGGACAATTATGTTGAAAAAAATAATAGATAACTCTTATGGACACTCCTTAGTAAACTATTAGTTAACTATAACTAGTGGGTACTCAAATGCCTCATGTTCACAAGGTAAATTTATCATTAGACCTTTTTCCTTAAAGTTGCATCTGAATCCCCACCTTTCCTTCAAAGAATACAAGGTGATATTTGTGGCCCGATAAATCTCATAGTGAACCTTTTAGGTATTTCATAGTCTTAATTGATGCTTCCACCAGCTAGTATAATGTTTGCCTACTTTCCACTAGAAATACAGCTTTTGCCCGTCTACTAGCTCATATCATTAAACTTATGACACATTTCCCTGAACACCCTATTGATACTAGCTCATATCATTAAACTTATGGCACATTTCCTTGAACACCTTATTGAGTCTATAAGGCAAGATAATACAAGTGAATTTACATGTCAGTTTTTTTATGACTATTGTTCATTAATAGAAATTGAGGTTGAACATCCAGTTCCCCACGTTCACATCTAGAATAGTTTAGCTGAATCCCTGATCAGGCGTCTTCAACTCATTTCAAGGCTTTTATAAATACAATCTAAATTACCATTTAGTGCACGAGGACATGTTGTATTGCATGCATTAATGCTAATAAAAACTTCGACCTACAGCCTATAATAAATACTTTCCTGCACAACTTTAACAGGTAATCAACCAAATATATCCCATTTATGCAGACTTGGTTGTGCAGTTCAAGTCACCACTCCCTCTTCAACGCACTAAGATGGACCCCCAATGTTGGTTGGAAATCTATATCAGTTATGACTTGCCTTCAATTATTTAATGTGTAGAACCAATGGCAAGAGATGTGTTTACTATTCGTTTTGTGGATTGCCACTTTGATGAGACAATATTCCTGTCATTAGGAGGAGATAAAAGAGTTCTTAAAGAATGCCTTATTCTTATAAAACAACCGGTTCCTAAAGAATGAGGATAATTAACATGTAATACTCCCATTTTATCTCATTTAAATCCATGTACTTTATAATGTGAAAACGAAGTACGGAGAAAGTGTGTAACAACCTGACCCCAAATGAGCAGGTTAGAGGTTGTTTATTGCATGATTAGTGTCTTGCTAGAGGTTATTGTTAGGCTATTGTGTTTGACCTTCTCTGGGTTATGTTTGAGGTCTTGGTTAGGTAGTTGAATTGAATTTAACCTAGATTAGGTAGCTTCAGGCCCTTTTTCGTAATTTTCTTATTTATCCGAGTTAGTCGTTTTGATGTCATCTTGATGCCATCGAGTGTCTTTTGTCGTGCTTGTCAATTGTTGTAACTGCACCGAGAGCATCCAGAGTCATTTGATGTGTTTAAGTGTCCGTTTAATTCAAATTGTAATTTGTATAACTTTTGGACCTGTTTGTAAATTGCTAAACTATATATATAACCGAACTTGTTCATCCTTATCCGTTTCTCCATTTTTGTTTCTCTCTTCCATTTTCTTCCTTCTTTCTTCCTCTTCGTTCATTCAATTCTTCATTCCTCGTTGCCTCTTCCCAGCAGTGTCCGGCCATGATACCCTCCGCCAGTTCTGCGTGACTCCAGTTTAGAAATATGTGAAAGTTTGGTAATCGTCGTTTAAGGCAAGTATAAGCAACTATTGGATGAATACATGTTGGCACACCATGATGGTTATGATTTACTTCACTTATGCTTAGTATATGCATGGTATGACAGCCTCTTTTGTTTTCGTTTTCATTTGTTAACAGAGAACATCGTTTTAAACTATGTCTCTTCGTCTCCACTCACTTCAGGGCTGATCAGTCAGTCTTGAAGCCCCGGCTGGTCGAATTTTGGTTCTAGAAGGGGCTCGACCAGTCGGATACCCAAGCGATCTGTCGGCTGAGCAAAATCAAAGAAATGTAGGAACTTCATGGAAATGACTTCCTTGACCGACTATAGACTACTTTGAGACCTAGGAAGGGACCACCCTAATGATTGCCTATGGGCATATCATGAATAGTCTTAAGGGCTGAGATTTATTCATGAGTGTTATTCATTTGTTAGGCACCTCACTATAGATGTTGGTTTAAAGGACTTTGATACTCTTTTTTCTTACAATAAGGCACCAAAGGAAGAACAACCGAGTATCGGATAACTTAAAACTACATCATCATGCATGGTTAGTGATAATGGATAATTAAATTAGAAGTTGGCTAGTAAATGACCTTGATTATATCCAATTAAACTGCATAGCATATTGACACACGGCACTTGCCCTCAAATCTTGTGTATCGTATGGAATAAGTGTAACACTCCGACCCAACTTAATCCGAATTAGTGTCTAATTAAGTGCGATCTTGTTGTTAAGTGTGTTTTGGTTTTGCTTTTCTTTGATTTTAAGCAATAGATAGGTAGTTGGGTTGAATTTGACCTGATTAAGTAGTTTCGAGCCCTTTTTTGTAATTTTGCTTTTGTCGGACCTTGTCAGTTGTGCGTCCTCTTGATGTCAACGCGTGTATTTCGTCGAGCTCGTCAATCTTCATACTTGATTCGAATGCAAACGACTTCGTTCACTCCCGTTAGACCGCTACTTGACTCGAACTATAAATGGTGTACACATTTGGACTTCCTTGCAATTTTGACTCATCCTTATCGTATAAAAGACCCAGCCACCGTCTCTCTCCTTCTTCAACGCTCTCTCTATTCTTCTCTCTCTCGTTCATCTCTCTTTCTCTTTCTTTCATTTCTTCCTTGTTTAAGTGAGAAAGGGAGCAGTGCACTCGTCATCTTCGCGTGACTTTGACGGTATGTCTTGTGTTTCGTTGTGTTTTTCCCGTTTGTTGTTCCTCCTATGTCAGTTTGGCACATGTATGCATCGTGCCTTTGAGTTCTTGAGTGTTTGACTAGTAGCATTGTGTTTGGATAGCGGATTGAGCCCAAGACAACGACTGGTGTGTGTGTGTGGTGTCCATTTGAGGTAAGTATAAGCGCAAGTAGCTTGAACACTTATTGGTAATGTTTTGATTGTGTGTATGTGTACTCTTCTTGTATGGATCATTGATGTATAGCCCTATTGAGTAAGTTTTGTTCTTATTTGTTTCATTCAGTTGAGAATTTGCTATTTCTGTACTTCTGTATCAGGAAATCGACCCAGCGCACTCAGGGTTAAGCCGTGAAATGTGCTACGGTTGAGCCATGAAATACACTACGGCTAAGCCGTAAGCTCAGTCGTGACCTAGCCGTAGATCAATACAGGGTGACACCTGAAATAACTGAGAGTTGACAAATCTGCTACTCTTCTACGGTCAAGCTACGGCTAAGCCGTGCATTGGCCTACGGTTAAGCCGTGACCTTGCCGTGGCCAAGCCGTAGAGCAAAGCAAGGCTAAGCTGTATATCCAGTGAAAATGATTGAATGGGATAGGTTTATATTGAGACTTTGTAGGGCCTTCGAGGTAGAATTGAGGTAACTTGACTTGCCCAATGGAAGATAGATATCACATGAATGATCCTCCAGGCTGTGATTATTTCATGTGTAGTCTGACTGTCAAGCACCTTCCCATGGGTATTGGTTTAAGGTACTTTGATACACTTTCGTAATAAGATGCAACACTCCTCGATTGAATAATTGTGTATCGTATACCTTAAAACTACATCAGCATGCACGATTAGAAACACTGGACAACTAGATTAGGATTGGCTTGTAATTGACCTTGATTCCTTAAGGTAAATCTGAATTGTACTGCATATTGATTTCGGTTTTTCCCTCTTAAGCGTTCTGTGCTGGACCTCTCGAATCTGTGGGAAATGTAGCAGCATCCCCATAACGGGCAGGAACAATCCACTACTGTGTATTCGTTAGTGCTCATGTGAAGTATTTAGTTCTTGCCTCAGTGATGCTTATTCGTTATTCGTATCCATCTGTTAGTGCTTTTCGTATTGCGTATCAGGATGTGATGCACTTCCTATTGCTTCATTTGTTGTGATAGATTGTGATATGTATGTGATATTGATTGATGTGCATCATATGATGCGATTGAGATTGTCTATATATGGCACAACTTAGCCTCAGCCTTAGGATACCCGACGGGGTTGACTTTGGCATAGTGTGTGGCCGCCTTTGCAGAGTGCTTTTGTCCTGGGATTCTGGACTCTGGGAACATGGGGACCCATTCGTACCTTGGCCCGATCGATGGTGTTCTCATATCGATTGCTCTCGAAAGGGAGAATATGGCAAATGTAGTAGCCACTTTGACAGTTTATCCGTGTATGATTCTGATAGCATACTTATTCATATGCACTATTTGCCTAGTATACGAACATGATCACTATGGATCTTTGCATATTACTAGTTTTGCTCATTGATAGACACAATTCATGTTATCTTCTTGTGGCTTATATTTTGCTAAGTCGTTGTACTTATGAGTTGTTCTTAGTGTTGCAGGCTCAAATCCCTCTCCCGATCCTGCGTCGGTCGATCCGACTCCAGGAGAGACACGTAAGGCCCCCTCCGGCCTGGAGGAGTGGACTTGATCCATTCTTCTGAGAGCAGTTTGCATCATTTTGTTTTTCCCTCCATTTATGTCTTAGCTGGGGGAATTTTTCTGTGGATTGTATTTTGGGATGGTTTATACTTGTATTTTGCAGTTATGGACTAGTCCCTCTATTTTGTTGTACATTGCTGTAAATCCGTCTAATCTTTTGTAATCATCGTTTTCCCTCCATTTATGTCTTAGCTAGGGGAATTTTTCTGTGGATTGCATTTTGGGATTTTGGTTTATACTTGTATTTTGCAATTATAGACTAGTCCCTCTATTTTGTTGTACATTGCTGTAAATCCGTCTAACCTTTTGTAATCATCGTATCTGTTAGTTATCTTGTGGTATGCCACAATACTTACAACTTCCGCGTACACTGGCTTGCACATGTGATTGATCCCTTGTGTGTGTACACTTGGATGAGGTCTAGGTGTACGTGCACGGAGTACGTGTGTCATTGGTTAGGTTTTCTCTAACCCCCGATTTCTGGGCTCGGATTGTGACAATAAGTCTTGACATGTTTCGTGTTACTTCGAATATCTTGTCATTGACATGGACAATGATTTGCATGTATGTTCGCACTTGTGTAATGATCGTATATCTTATCTTGTTTCCTTATTATTCTTCATGTCTTGATATACGCCTATTTCAGCGTCAGCCTGGATATCGGTTGGATGGAGGGGTATAGAGCTCCCTTGGGGACCTTTCGATATCCCGCTGCTTGACTACAAGGGGGGACTGAAGTCCTACATCCAGTCAAAGATTGATTGATTGATTGATCGTGTCTGGCTCTACTCAGCCTCCGCCTTACGATACCCGACGGGGTTGATATTCGACGTATTATTGATTGTTGCCGCTGCAGTGTGCTACCGTCTTGGGGATTCCGGACCCCAGGAACCGAGATCCATTTGGCCGATGGTGTTCTCACTACCAATTGCTCTGCATAAAGAGAATAAGCAAATGTAGTAGCCACCAAGTTCAGTATGCTTATTATTGATTATCACTAGCATGCTTTATTCATTTGCATGATCGCCTAGTATACTCACATGACCTCTATTGAATCCACTTGTAATGAATTCTTGTTAGATACAACGCGTGTTACCTATAGATTGCTTATAATTGCTGCGTCGTTGTACTCACGTGTTAAACTTGGTGTTTTAGGCTCAGATTCCATCTCTGATCCTACGAAAGTCAGTCAGACTTTGGGAGAGATCATAAGGACCCCTTCTGAACTAGAAAAGTGGGAATGAGTAATCCCCTCCGGAGAGCGGCTCGTCAATGTTTTTGTGCATCTTGCTTCCATTGCATATCATTATCTCAGCTTTTGTTTTATCACTCCTTTTGTTCTGTTGTGTACTGTGACTCTAATGTATATACTGTATATATCATTTTGCTTATATTATTTTCTTTCTCTCTGGTTCCTTTGATGTAGAATAATGTAATGATACTTACAGTTTCCGCGTGCAATGTAATTGCATTTGTGAATGTTCCCTTGTGTATATGCATCTAGATCGGGTTTAGGTGTAGGTACACGGCAGTACGTGTGTCTCTGATTAGGTAGAGCCTAATCCCCGATTTTTTGGGCATGGGTTGTGACAAAGTGCACTTACAAGAAATTGCAAATAGATTACTTGATGCATTTAATGATGTAGTATAAGTGACTAAGTCACATGTGCCAACTATGAATGAACCTGTAAAAATTAATATCCCTGTGGGACAAAATTCAAATATGGTAGTAAATGAATCTGTAACAAGCCAAAAACATGTCAAACCTATAGGCCCAAAGGACTTAGCTCCATGAAAAAAAAAAAGAAATGTGCAATCATGTTCCAATACTACTTCCGAAGAGATATACCATTTCACTTAAGAGGAAATCATGAGAAAATCCACTTTTTTTAAAATACCAGAAGATATTACTGTCTTGGGAAATACATGAGTCCCTAATGAGACTTTGGAAGCCCCTGAAGAGGCAAAAGGACCTAATAATGAAGAGATCTTTATACTTCATATTAATTCAAGAGAGAGATGTGATAGAAAAGAAATAGTCATCGATAGTATATTTGCATATATGGTAGATACACAAATATCGAATGAAAATGATGATGATTAGGATATAAAAATATGTACTATAAACGATTGTCGACAAAAGATAGATTTGCCAAATGGAAAGATGTCATTAAGGTAGAATTAGAGTTTCTTAATAAAAGTGGTGTATTTGAACCTATACAAACCCCAAAAGTAGTTTACCCTGTAGGTTACAAATGAGTGGTTGTAAGAAAAAAAAATGAAATGAATGAAATTACTAGATATAAGGCACAACTTATGGAACAAGATTTCCTGTAAAAACTTGGGATTGATTATAAGGAAACAGACTCTCCCATTATGGATACAACTATAATTAGATATTCGATACGTTTAGTAGTTTCCGAAAATTTAGATATAAGACTTATGGATGTTGTAACTGCTTACTTGTATGAGGACTTAGACATGGTAATCTACATGAAAATTTTAGAAGGATTTGCTTTGCTCGAAACAAAGTCAAATAGTATGTACTCAATCCAATTAAAACGTTCATTGTATAGCCTGAAGCAATACGGAAGAATGTGGTACAATTGTCTTAGTAAATACCTGTCTAAAGAAGGATATAAAAGTAATCTAATTTGCCCATGTATCTTTATAAAAAAAATTCTTAAAGGGATTTGCAATAATAGAAGTTTATGTAGATGACGTAAATTTGATATGAACTCCAGAAGAGTTTGAGAAAACTGCTGACTATTTGAAAAAAGAATTCGAAATAAAAGACCATAAGAGAACAAAATTTTATCTCGGCCTGTAGATCGAGAGAAGTTCTAGTGGAATATTAGTCCACCATTTTAATTGTATGGAGAAGGTTTTAAAATGTTTTAGTATAGACAAGGCACATCTACTAAGTTCCCCATGGTTGTCCAGTCTTTAAATATAAGGAAAGATCCACACCATTCTAAAGAGGAAAATAAAAAAGTATTGGGTCCTGAAGTACCACACTTAAGTGTTGTTGGTGCACAAATGTACTTGGCATAGTGCATTAGATATGATATCTCATTTTTAGTAAATCTACTTGTTAGATATAGTTTTTCACCAACTCAAATGCGCTGAACTAGTATCAAACATATCTTACGATATTTACGTAGAACAGCTAACTTAGGTCTGTTTTATTCTTATGATCATAAAGATTTGAAGTTTGTAGTTTATGCATATTTAGGAAGCCCATCTGATCTTCATAAAGGTCTATCTTAAACATGTTATGTATTTCTTAGTAGTAATGCCACTATTTCTTGGCGTTCTAGTAAACAAACTTTAGTAGCTACTTCCTCTAACTACTATGAAATTTTAGCTCTTCATGAAGCTAATTGCGAATGTGTATGGCTGAGATCTTTAATTCAGCGTATTTGTAGTTTTTGTCAATTATCTTTATTACAGATATTCTAAGTATTATCTATGAAGACAATGAATCATGTATAATACAGATTCAAGAAGGTTATTTCAAAAGAGACAAAACTAAGTATATTTCACCAAATTCTTTTTTACACACGAGCTTCAGAAAAACAAAGAGATTGAAGTCAAGCAAATCTTTTCTAGTAACAACCTAGTTGATCTTTTCACCAAGTCACTGGCAAAATTAACATTCCAGAAACTTGTATATAAGATTGACATGTATAGAGTTTACCACCAAACTATGTAAAGGGTTGTTATTATCAGGGGGAGGTATTATGAAGCATGCTATTATAGACATATATGCATTGTACTCTTTTTCTTTTTATAGGTTTTATCCTATTGCATTTTATTAGTAAAAGTTTTAACAATACAAGATTATGCACATCCAATGCTGAATTTAGTGATTCTGAAGAACGTTGTACTATTTTTCATTCGCTTTGGTTTTTTCCCCATTGCTTTTTCCTTAGCAAGGTTTTAATGATGCAACTATCATTGAATTGTTGTTATCCAAGGGAGATTGTTATAAACCATGTTATAGTGTGAATGCTCACATTAGATAAGAGTCCCACATGGAATAAGAGTCATATTGTAAAATGTTACTTAGAGAGGAAGTTATTTTATTCTATAAATAAGTACTCATTCTCTCAAATGTGCACACATCTTCAATAATAATCTCTCTATATTCCTCTCTATTCTTGTTTCTTGTAGACTTCTTTATCATTGGGGTTTATTCTATACAATATATATATATATATATATGAGAAATTCTAAAAAACTTCCCATTTGAAAAAAAGAGAGAGTGTATGTCCCTTTTGACATGTCCAATATAAACGTGCCACGTCATAAGCATAAAGCAAAAAATAAGGCATAACTAATTTTAAGGAAATATTTGTGACACGCATTAAATTCTCATTGGCTAAAAGATGGGCTTTTCTTTTATGAAAAATGCTTGGGAAGTTTTGTAGTGTGATTGTGTGTGTATATATATATATATATGTAGACAATATTCATGTGCATATCCTTTACCAATTTTTTCAGTGAGAACTCTAGGTGAGACCCATTGAATGGTCCATCCGCATGGACTACATATAACCTCCACTGAATTTCACATGTCCATCAATTTTTGGTCATATCCGAATTTACTGGACCATTAGATCAACTGTACACCAATCCGAATGAAATGAATTTGTGGATATGGATGACAGGGTTAAGAACATATAATTAGGGCCAAACTTGATATCTATGGTGGTCCCATATGGATCTTTTCATCCTCCCGGTCTCAACCCTTGGTGGGGTCCATAGTGGGCCCCACGGGGGAGCATGTATGGTCTCTCCGCGAGGGACGTCTGCATAGGGAGATTGCCCCATATATATATATATTTCAATTATAAAAATTGGTCATTTTGAACGTTTTGGCAAAATTTGGCTGGAACTCAAGCAAAAAACTTAATAAGATGAATCTCAATTTGGCCTCAGGGCCTTCAGCCGAAATGAAATGGCATTGATAACTATGTTTGAGACCCACTTGATAGCCTCATCTAGCACGGGGGTGGGCCTGTACATGCAACAGACAAACACTATCCAAGTCCCACTCGATAGCCCCATCTAGTATGGGGTAGGCCTATACATGCGACAGACAAACACTAGCCCGGTATCCAACCCCATCAACCCGATTCTACTCGACCCGACCCGATCCAACCCATTTCCGGGTTGACAGCCTACGTTCCAGTTCTTTCCCTCGGTATATATATCAAATGCCCTTTTCCCATCAAAACATGCTTTCTGCATTTCCTCTCTCGCTTTCCCCTCCACAGACCATTCGGCGTTTTGTAAAGTCTCTCTTCTCTCCATTCTCCGGATTCTTCCTCTTTTTTCTAGGGTTTCTCCCTCTATCCATTTCTCTTCGATTTCGATCTTCGCTCGATCTTCTGCAAATCGACTATTCGACGACCGATCCTAGATTCTCAGCTGGTACGTATGTTGCTACTGCTCTTCGATTTCAACTTTTTTTCTCCGTTTGATGCTGATCTCGCCTTGTTGTCTGTCTTGAAACCCTAAAAGTTCTTCATGTGCTTGATCCGATCATTTTTGTTCCGTTTTCAATCGCTGATTTCGGCTTTGCAGGGACCGATCTGATCGATTTCGTTTTCGTTTTCGTTTGTTTTTGGATCGATTTGTCGTTCCAGATCCGTTCACCGCTTTTCAGTTTTCATCGGTTTCGGATCTCTGTTGATGTTTGGCGGGTCTGCATTCGCATGATTCGGATTTTTCATCGTGGAATGGGAATCTTAGCCGTTCTTCTCGTTATATGTGGAATGTAGGCCGTTCATGGCTACGGATCAGGCCCTGTTAATGATCTGATGGAGATTCTTTTGCAGGATGGATGGATGAACGGCTGGGATCACCGAATGGTGGGGTGCCAGCTGTACAACTGTCGAGACTAGCGTTAAACATACAGTTGGTTTTGGCTTTTTTTTCTTTTTACAGTTCATTTGAGAGTGGCTGCGTTTTAGCGCAGCTGGAATTGCTAATGAACTTTCTTTTATTGCTTAAATTGCTTGTTGTACCTTCTATCTGTTCGTTTGTTTTTGGGTGCTATTTTTAGATTGGTGGTCGTTTCAATGGAATTGTTATGTGTTGATTATGCATTGGGTTTGATTCATTCTTATTAGTCTAAGGCTCGGATTAATTCATTAATGTTTATTATGATTTCCCTTTTTCTTAATGGTTAATGATTGATGGATGACGCCTTCTTTTGTATTGAGAAGGAGAAGGACCCTTTAATGTATTTTTTTTATGACCCATTGTATTGTTTTCCTTCAAATAAACCTCCCACCTTTGCAGCTCGGAGAAAAGAAGGTTTTCATTTCAGCTGCCAGTTTCATCTTAGTCTTTGTTTTGGTTTTATTCTGGATTGAAACGTGCTAGTTTTGACATTCTGGCGTTTCAAATGGGAGTTCCAATTCATTTTTTTAAAAATCAAACGGATATAATTAAGAAATCGAAATAGTAAAAAATGAGATTATTCATTCTACTGAATCAACAATAGAGTATTGTTTGTCTTGACCTGCGTTTTGAGCTCTCTCCTCTTGTCATAAAAGTGAAGGTCCTTCCCTTCCCCTTTCCAAGAAGTACAAAAAATGAACTGGAATTATTGGAATAACCAAATGGTCCGTTCAGAAGGATAAAACTGAAGTTTTGCCACTCTAACATCAGATTACCACATCCACATAAAAAATTTGTAAGAATTTCTGCACCAAACATTAGATTAGCGCATCCATGGAAAACTTTGATCTTCTGGTCGAAATGTTGCCACATAAATGCGCCTGTAGCGTAGGACTCCTTGTTATTTAGCCATCGATGCACATTGTAGTATGAAATCTTTTGCAGTCCCATGCAATCATGACAGTTGACACTCCAACAAGCTTCTGCTGAAGGCTTGTAGCTTTTCACTTCTGGGAAATGCCTAGCCAGTAGTGTCATTTGTCATCATCACCAAGGCCTCCTACCAACTATGTTGGGGTTGGCTACATGAATTCTGTTTCTCCATTCTAATATATCCCGAGCCAAATCCTTTTATAAGTTGCACTTCCAATATATATATAAATATATGGTATCATCATTTATAAGTAATTAAATAAGGGCATATATTGGTTGCTTAGTGGTGATGTACAAAAACACCAAGGGATCAATCTCTAGTTGTAGTGCTGATAGTGTGAAACTTGGGTGATTGTGGGAAAGTGAGTGTTATTATTAGAGCTAAAAAAAAAGTAGAATTCGGTAAATGTGGCAAGTCTTTATAAATGATTACCAACCTGGTGGTGATAATCTATGATGATGATGATGAAATCTACAAGCATCAATACAAGAGATAATCCACAAATTCACCAATCACGTCTGTAAATGAATTAATAATGAAATAATAACTGAAACATAGTATCAAATACACTTACCACTTGACAATTAAGATGCAGTGGTGCAGTGATGGTGGGGTTTTGTGTTTGTGTGCAAATGTATAAGACAGCCATGTGCATGTGGGGGTAATGTTTGGGTTGCTGAGAGCGACCTGTTTAAACACTTTCAATTCCTTATTCTGCATCTCTTATTGCATTTTACATAGTTTGTGTGAACAGGACTGGTTTTCGTAGTACTGGAACTGAGGAATTTGATATTTTTGTAGATGTTGACGAGCAAGCCAGTCACTTCTTGCAATCCTGTTGCAATGACTACTGAGCAGAACACTGGTAAGTCAGAGAAAGATGTACATGACTCTTGAAAATGTCATCAGACAAGAAATAGTGAAAGATTCTTTTTTGTCTTTCTCAACAGCTACCGACTATCGAAGACAGTGGAGTCAATCATTTCCGACTTTAGAACAGGGAACCAACAAGTTTTCTAAAGGTCCAGAGGTTGATGGCCCTGATAGGAAGGACTGGCCGCCTGAGTACTGCAATGGTGTGAGTTCATATGCATCTGAGACAAATGGAATCATGATGGGGTCTGTTCACCCTTTAAGCTTAAAGGGCGGTGGGAGCTCTGTTAAGGGGACAAAGAATTCATCTGAGAATATTCGAAGTTCATTTGCACCTGAGACAAATGGAATCATGATGGAAACTGTCCACCCTTTAAGCTCTTTAAGGGGCAGCGGGATCATGATGGAGACTGTTCACCCTTTAAACTCTTTAAGGGGTGGCGGGGTCTCTGTGAAGGGGACAAAGAATTCATCTGAGAATATGCAAAGTTTCAAAAGTCCTGAGGCTTTTGTTGCCTTTGCCCAGGCCGTTGCTAAGACTAATGGTGAGCCTGAAAAATGTATGTCAAGTGTCATAAGCAGGTATTTGAGTTTTAGTTAGCCTTAGGTTTTACTTCAAATTGTTCATGGTTGATTCTTATTGATTGAATATGTTATTCTGTTTTGGCAGACCTCCATGGATGGCCCTTAATGTCACCTACACAGATGCAAAAGTGTGACAAGTGTTCTCGTGAGTTTTGTTCATCCATTAACTACAGGCGTCATATACGTGTGCATCGCCGCTCTTTGAATGTTGATAAGGTCTTGTCCTTGCCCACTTTCTACTCTTCTGTTTAATGAATGATACTTTTTACATTTCTGATGCTAAGACGCCTGGATAAGTTGCAAAATCAAAGTTGCAGTGGTTGCTTGAATTCTTTCATTCAAGCTTGGTAAGGGCATGTTTGGTAACTCAGCAAGGAATCTGCTGATTTGAGGATTCTTCACTGCTGCAGAATCGAGATCCCTCACTGCCTCAGAATTGAGGATTCCTCATTGAGGATTTACATAGCTAAGAATTTTACATTGATATCGGTTTGTATAACTGGAAAAAAAATTGATATAAATGTGTAAACCCGCAAAACTAAGGATTTCAAAATCATATAGGAAAGTTAGACTTGAAAATCCTCAAAAAAGAGGATTTCCATTGCCCCATTGAAACATGGATTTTTCAAATCCTTAAGTAAAACAAGTGAGGAATCTCCAAGGATTGGGTTGCCAAAGTTGATCTAAGTCTATTCTAATATTGTTTTTGACAGACAATTAGGTACTTTGATATTTTTGATATTTTCATGGGCGCATGCATTTTTGAGTCTATGACATATCATGCATATGGTTATTATGTAATTTGGGAGCATGGAAGGTGCCATTTGGCAAGTGTACTTTTGCCTTGGGTCTTTTTTACTTTAAAACTGATTCCAATAGAGATGCTTGAGTACTATCAATGTTTTAGCAAAAGTTTTGCGAACGTCTACTTCAATCGGCTTAAAAACCCTTATGCCTCTCTTTCAAAAAGTAACAGACATGCGATTTTTCATATAGACCTGATTATCTAAAGCAACGAGGCACTTTTTGCTGTGACAAGTTTGCCCATATAACATTTATAATATGACAAGTTTGCTTGTACTTCGTTTACTTAATGACAACTTTACTGATGCAACACAGGGAAGAAGAAGGCTATTTTCCAAGTCAGAGGGCTATTTTTCAAGTCAAAAGGCTTAAGGATAGACTGCCTAGGTCTCACATTAAAGATAAAATCAACTCACTTTGGAGAAGAAAACTGAAATCTTATTCAATATTGTAATCTGTCCCATGAAAAGGGATTACATGAACATCTGTATTTATAATTAAGCTACTCTCTAAATAAGGAAGCAATTCAAATAAAGAGTCCTAACTCAAATATAAAATCAACTTCTAAAAAAAAATCCTTGAAACTTAAGAAAGTAATTAATAATAAGAAATTAATCTTCATTGCTGGGCCTTATTGGATTTGAGCCCAATGGGCTGGCCAATCATGGATTTGGCTTGCATCATTTAGATAGATGCAAAAAGTGTGAAAAGTGTACTACTTTTCCTATATGTCAACTTTGCTTGTATAACTTTTGGAAGATGACAACTTTACTTTTTCTAATTGAAAGAGACATACCAAATAGTCTATTTGTAGAAGGGTCTAATTGAATCAGCTCCATCTAGCAGATGTAATTGAGTCAGCACTATTCTAATTGGATCAGACTTGCCTAACAGGCTCTTATTCCCTTGCTCATTTTGCAAATTTCGATATTTGATTGGCTAATGTTTGAGTAACATTTTGTAGGATTCTGCCAAGAAGAGGGACTTCTTGGGTGCGTTTTGGGATAAGGTGATACATTTATGCATGCATATATATGTAAAAATATTTATCTTGTTCTAATGTGAGTAGATTTGGTTAGTTTTTTCTGGCATTAATCTTGTTCCATATTTCCAGCTATCATTGGATAAGGCAGAAGAAATTATATCTTTCGAAGATGTGGTGCTTGAGGTGATGACCCATTCTGAGTTATTGTTTCTTTTATTTTTTTTAATTGTTTTTGGTTATTTGAGGCTTGGGTGGTAGGAAATTACTGACTTATGGTTTCCTATTTTGCTATGAATTTTAGGAAGTTGCTGGACCTTCTATTATAAAGGCTTTGGCTTCATATACTAGGAAGCTAGGGTTTTCTTCACTGCCACATGTTTATGTGAAGGCTGGTGCTTCTCTTCTGGTAGTACCCACTATATTTAGTTCTGTCCATTTTTTAACTTTTGATTTTTCAATCTCATGTTCCTTTATTCTCCCCCAATGTCTTACTTGTGCTTTATTTAGGATGTTGTCCAAGCTAGGCCTCCGAGATTTCCTTTATCATCTCAAGAATTTTTCAGCATACTGGATGATGCTAGTGAGAAGACTTTCTTGTGTGCTGGTAATGCTCTATCTGTTCAAAAGTTTGTTTTTGATGGAGACGCTGGGAAGATTGGTCTGGAGATGAAGAATATAGTTGCCTGCACTAGTTTTCTGGTGGAACAGAAATTGGTATGATTTATATTTTGTTTTCTTTTTTCCAAGTTTATTTTGGACGTGTAGAATATTAGAATGTAAATGTGTATCTTTTACTTGGCTTACCTGAGTCCACCTGTGGTTATAGTGTAGATGTCTAGGTCATAGTTTTCAGGAAACACTCCTCAATCCCTTTCCAATGGGTATTTGTTTCATATTTGTTCTTTCAATAGCATTATATCAGAAACATCTCTCCTAGAAAATAGTAGCAACTTTTCTACAAAAGAATGTTGACCCTGAGACTAGCTGGAGCTTGTATGAATTCTAGAAATAATAGCAATGAAATGAGAGAAATTTATTGAACCTGAAATCAGGGAAATTCCGAAATTTGTTATGGCTTTTAGAGAGAGAGAGAGAGAGAGAGAGAGAGAGAGAGAGAGAGAGAGAGAGCTAATCATGTACTTGCCTGTAGCTTGGTGTCTCTATACTGTCCCTTTATCTGGCTAATGTGGAGCCAATTCTTTAAAATTCGCACAAATTAATTGGCGAAGTCTTTGGTCTGTCAAAGCCCCTCTTAAGGTGATTGTCTTTGCTTGGTCTGCTCTTTTGGAGGGGCATCCTAACTATGGACAACCTTAGATGACAACACATGATCTATTGATCACGTATTGGTTAACTGCCTAACTGCCCAATGGTTCCACTACTGCGGGCCTCTGCCTTACTCTATCAAGGATTTATTTGAGTATTGGAGACTTGGGGTGGGGCCGAAGAGAGGTAGAACCTTGTGGAATCTTTCGTTCATGGCTACTATTTGGACAATTTGGAAAGAAAGAAATGCTAGATGCTTTGCAAGTAATCTTCTAATCGGAGTGTGTTAAGAGACAAACTTAAGAGATTAGTGGCACATTGGGCGTCCTCTCTTTCCATCTTCAACGGTATCGTGGTTCACTCCATCATTCAGAATTTGAATGAGATTGCCTATTCTAAGCAACCCCTTTTGAACCTAATGGTTAGATGGTGTCCCCCCGGGCTCCAGGTACGCTCCAACTGATGGTAGTGCTCTTGGGAACCTGGCTAAGGCAGGATTGGGAGGGATCATTAGAAATGAAGGTGGCCTATCTCTCGTCCTTTACTTGGGTCTGGTGGGAATTTGCTCTATCAATAAAAATGAGCATTTGGCCTTGAATGTCGGGCTACGTGAAGCGGTACAACTGAATCTTGTCAGGCTGATGGTCGAAGGTGTCCTTCGGTGGGCTTCCAATCCCTACAAAGCTCCGTGGTATTTGGCAGATTTAATTAGAGAGACGTCTCATCTCTCCTTGAAGCTCAACATATCTTTCTCCCATATCAAACGTTCAGCAAATGTAGAGGTGGATAGTTTGGCTAAAGAGCGATTTTTTCAGCCTTATATAATTGTGTCCCCTCATTAAATTCTCTGTTCAGGGATCCCGACCTGCCTTTTAGGGGCTGTGGGTCTCTCTCTATTTGCTTGTTTTGCTCTTCCTCCTCCCTTTGTAGGGGCCTTTTGTTTCAGTATAGCCCTTTTATATTGTAAAGTCCTCTTTGAGCAATCATTACAATCACTTTTTCAAATAAAAAAATACCATTTATCCTCCTTGTATATTTGCTAGTCCAAATTTCACATTGATCAGAGTGCATCCATGTTGTAGTGGTCCTGTAAAAAAACACTTTGTAACTCCTTTTGGTTTTGTGCTGTCTTAGTCATGTATTTTCATGTGACCAATCCAATGGGCAGGCCCTTTTCATTACTCCTAAGTCCTAAACCCCTCAGGGTGGTAATTTTAACCCAATTTTCCAACCTGACCTTACTCAACCGAATAGTTCAGGGCATTTATGATCTGATTAATAAATGGGTTGGGTTTGGGTTGTGAGTCCATTCTCTGTATTCAATTTGCCAACCCATGTATACCCAACATGTGAATTCAGGGTTTGGTTTGACACTCGATTAATTTAATGGGCCGTTTCAGGTTGAACTTATACATGTTAGTGCTGAAGCCAACCAAACTTGACCCATGGCCACCTCTACCAGAATCCTATCTTTCTTTAGGTTCTCTTGTTCCCATAATTTCCAGTTCTTGATGTCCCTTGCCCCTTGCTGCTCCAGCTGAATTAAATTGAAGGCATGCGATCAGATGAGGAAACCACTTCCACAACCTTTTCTGGCATGACCATTTTATCCACTATTACTTAAATCTTTTTTGCATAAAAAAAAATCTAAGATGCTAACTCTTTGGACTCCTAGTAAGAATCTCTCCTTCCATGAAAAATGTGGCATTCCTCTTCTTTCAGATTAATCACATTACAATTGATTGAACTATCCTGCAGGTGAGCCTTCCTCTTTTCTTGAATAAGCAACTTCCTCATCCAATGATTACCTCTATCAGAGACTCACTATTTTTTAGAAACAATGAAAGGAAGCGACAATATCTCTAGAAAATGGGTGCTGAAGGGACAAATATGATCTGTGTCTTCATCCATCTCTTTTCACAATGAGTGCAGGGTTGATACGCTAGGACTAATCATGTGGATTTTTCTAGATGTGGTTGCCGGGCAAAAGGATTCTACTTGAGGCAGAGCAAGTTATATCCATTATAGGGCACAGAGAACGTTGAACTGGTGCCGGATCATGAGGAGCATTAAGGACTTGGAATTGGAAGAGAAAATGCTCCAAACAATTCCACTTCCAAATTTTATGTAGGCCGTAGGTTTGAGGAAACTTCAAATTGTCTTAAAGAGGACTTCAACACAAGGACGCACCTTTCTAGAGATAAACCCACAAATTTATTCAATAATCAAGTTTGGAAAAATAACCTACTACAATGCAATGTAAATAAGAGAAGCAAACTTAGAACTTAAGAAAACCTAATCTAATAATGGAAACTACCCTAATTACAATTCAATTAATAAGAATAAAATAATCCTAATCTATGATAAAGGGGGACCACTGTGGGCCCATTCTACATCATTCCCTCCGGGTTGAAAGAAGAGTTTGTCCTTGAACTCTAGTTGGCTTCAGGTTGCCTCTATGAACGTGATGTACGTGAAGCACTTCCTTAGTTGCAATTGCCCTTGAATTCTTCTTCGGCGGTTCTAGACCTCTGGTTTCTTTGGATGAAGTGTGATTTGCTTTCCATTGTGCATTAATGTATATGTGTTGTCGCGCATACCATGAATTCCATTTTTGTCATACATTCATGGGTGACCCAATAAAATATTACCGTTATCCATAGGTAGCACATCACACTAAATTGTATCTTTGTAATATTCACCAATGGCAAAAGTAACTTTGCATGTATGTTGCATGTGCGCTTCATCACCTGGCATCAACCATTTGACAAAATAGGGGCGATTGTGCCTATAAACCTTCACCTTGAGATGATCAACAAGAGCTTGAGAGATAATGTTTTCACGATTTCCACCATCAACAACAACTGTGCAGTTTTGCCCATGTACTGTACCTATGGAACGGAAAATATTTTCCGCAACCATTTCTTCTGAATAGTTGGTGGAGCCTCTTTGATGACACCGAGGGTTTCACATTCGTTGTCTACCTCTATGTCCTCCACTTCCTCTACTTTTTCCTAGGAGGCATTTTTTTTTCTTGAATGCATATTAAAAATATGACCGACCTAATAAGAATATCTACTTTTCACGAATACACTGGCAAAAATGGATCTAAAATTGAATTTTAGATGAACCCAATATCAAAAAGAAATTTGAACCTTTGGTTGCGATCAATTCTGCCCCTCTTTAATGATGGTGACGTTGGCTTGATGTTAGCCTAGCGAATTGTTGGAAACAAATGGCCTTGTTGCACTTGGGTTGGAATTGGTCTGGTCGAGCAGCTAACTTGACCTGTGTCACAAGTGGCACATGTGATTCTCTCTCTCTCTCTCTCTCTCTCTCTCTCTCTCTCTCAACCGGTGTTGGAAAGGAAGAAAGGTTGAAACCCTCTTATTGTTCTCTACTCAATGATGGAGGGTGGAGATGACAATGGCGATAGCGGCACGTGATGAGCGGCGACGATGATGGGTGGGTTGTCGAACTAGGTTTGCCACCTCTTTGGTTCTCTTCTCTGTTTCCCTTGTTCTTCTTTGCTTCTTTTATTATTATTATTATTATTTGGTTTGGGACGGGAGGGAACGAGTTGGGATGGGGAGTTTGGGGGATGGTTGGTTTCTTTGACCGATGGGAATGGGGTTTTGAAGGGCTAAGGCATGATGGAGGTGAGGAATGTGGTTCTTGGGTTTAGGGTCTGGGTTTTGGTTGTTGGATGTTGTGGAGTTGGTAGTGCGGGATGGGGAATGCGAAAGAAGGGTTTTGGTGCAGATGGATTGAGAAGCCGGAATAAGCGGTTTTGGATGACTGATGGTTTTGTGAATGTCGATGGGTTACTGGGAGAGGGCTGCAGATGGGTTTTGGAGTTTGTGGGGTAGGTTAACCAGGGATTTGACGATGGAAGGGATTGGGTTGGGATTCGGTCAAGGTTAGGATTTGTTTTGACAATGATCCAGGGGATGATGAATGATTGTAATTGAAGAAAAGTAAAAGAGATATGGCACTTGGTGCAGCCACGAATCCACGATAAAAAAATAGATCAATCTCCTAAAGAATTGATCGAATCCAAAGATGGATTCAACCACTAGGGCATCCTCGTAAGAGGAGCAAACACCATAAGGGATAACATGTCACAGGGGAACTTGAAAACTGAGCATGCATGTCAGTGAGGCCTAACATCCTTATATAGAGGAGTTGGCTTGATCCTTAAGCAACAATACTTTCTAATATTAGAATAATCCGAAACAAGATAAGAAACTAATATTAATCAAACTACTAATAATGTTCCTAAATAACTAGATATCCAATTGGGCTTGTGGACTGGACCCAATGGGTTTGTTGACCTATGGTCTGACCTGCATTAATCCTCCTTGGCTTGAAAAAACTCGACTCCAACGAGTTTGCCAATTTGAAAATGCCAAGAAGAGTTCGACCGCAAGGTGAGAGAAACTTCCTCCTGGGTCAAAAATCAGTCACATTAACTTATCTTTTCTTTAGATTCACATTTTTATGCCATGGCTTAAAAAGCTTGATGTGGTCGTTTACTCCATGGAAAAAAGGCATTGAACATGTCGCTTCTTTTGATGAATGAACTTTGCTTGGATGTATGAGTTGACTTGTAGATGTTGTAATTGTTTGGTGTCTATCATTCATGTCTAATCCCCGAAGATGAAGTCAATGTGGGGCACTTGAACAACTTGATCTTCTTGGGGAACCACTGTAGTAATTGATTTGATTTCCGGATTTCCCGTGACCCAATGTGATTTGCTGGAAGTGGAGTTACCAGTAGATATCCTAGATGTTCAATGTCCTTGCTAACCTGATCAAATTCTTTAATTGTTGCTTGTTCTTGTTCTTCCTCAACTTTTTGTGGCTCTTGATTATCACTATCTTGAAGATTCTACGTGTTTTGAATTTTCCATGAGATTAGCATTGCCTTGACCTTTTGCGGTTGTTGCATTGTGAATGTCTGTTGTTATGGTTGGCATCTCCTTTGGTGCAATCATGATGTCAATTGCTTCTTTTGGTTCTTCCTTTGATTCTTTGGTGGAAGGTGATGATGCAGGAGTCGATTGTGGTGATGAGATAGATGGATAGATGAGATCCAAGGAAGACAAACGTTTTCTCGGTGATTGTAGGATTTCGTCTCTAATACCAGTGTTGTCAATGGCGAAAGGCACATCGAGGCGCCAAAATCTCCTAGGGCCTAGGCGCGAGGCAAGGTGTGGACTTCATTGAAGCGATGAACACAATGTAGATAACAAATAGATATTCTAGCATAGATAAATAATTCAAAATTCAATGTAGGCAAAGTGAAAATAATTCACAAATTATAACAAAAAGGCAGGGAATAGTAGAATAATTCCAAAAGTCATAAAAGCATCAATCACTCCAAATGCTAAACATTCAACAAAAGTAAAAAAAGCCATCAAACACCAATATAACTTCAAAGTCAAAGCAGCAACAGCATGGAAGAAACAGAAAAAAAAAACACTAAAAAAGCAGCAGCAGTACCCAAAAAAAAAAAAGAAAGAAAAAGAAAAAACAGCAGTAGCACTGTCTGGAATAATAATAATAAAAAAAAGCAGCAGCAGCATGATGGAAAAAAAAAAAAAAAACAGCAGCAGCAACATGATGGCAGTAGCAACTAGCAACAACAGTAAAAGAGAAGGAAACAGAATTAGAAAAACAGTAGTAGCAGCAGCACCGCTGGAGGAGAAAAAAAAACCAGCAGCAAGCGTGGAAAAAGAAGAAGTGGAGGCAGTAGCCGCAGCAGTACAAGAAAAAAAAACGAAACAGAAATAAGGAAGGCTTTTACAGTTCTGGAAGGAAAAAAGAAAAAAAAAACGGCAAAGTGATCACTAAACGCACCTCGACTTTATCAGGCGTGCCTCTCGCGCTTCCTCCGCGCTTCAGTGAATGTGCGTAGGCTTGATGCCTGTGCTCCTCGCGCCTATGCATGCCTTTTACAGCATTGTTTGATATCAATTGGCGCAGTCACAAATCCACGATTGAGAAATAGATCAATCTCTCGAAGGATTGATTGAATCCAAAGATGAATTCAGCCACTAGGGCATCCTCACAAGATAAGCAAACACCATGAGAGATAATATCTCAAAAGGGAACTTTATTAATTAAAAACTGAGCATGCATAACAATGAGGCCTGACATCATTATATAGAGGAGTTGACTTAATCCCTAAGCAGCAATACTTCCTAATATTAAAATAATCCTAAACAAGATAAGAAACTCACTAATATTAATCAAACTACTAATAATGTTTTAAAATAACTAGATGTCCAATTGGGCTTATGGATTGGACCCAACGGGTTCATCGACCTATGGTTTGGCCGCATCAGCACCCCAATTACCTCGGATTGGCTATTGGAACGGTGATCTGAGATGGATCTTTGCTCTAATACCAATTGATGCAGGCCATGTGTTGGAGGACACTTCAAATTGTCTTTAAGAGGACTTCAACATGAGGATGCACCTCTCCATAGATAAACCCACAAATCTATTCAATAATCAAGTTCAGAAAAATAATCTACTATAATGCAATATAAATAAGAGAAGCAAACTTAGGGCCTAACTAATCTAATAATAGAAACTACCCTAATTACAGTTCAATTAATAAAAGTAAAATAATCCTAATCTATGATGAAGGGGGACCACTTGTAGGCCCATTCTGCATCACAAACCTTCCTATTTGTTACATCCCTGCAAATAAATACATCTTTAAGATTGGCGGATTGGGTTGAGGAGGATCAAGATATTTCTAGACAGTTAGAGTCTACTTTTCATTGTGTTTTAAGAGGCAAATATAATGATGGATAATCTAGCAAAGGAGGGAGTTACTTGATCTTCTATTTCCTTTGATGTTTAATAATTTTGTATTTTAAGTAGGGGATTTTTATTTTTGGTTTATTGATCCATGCTTGTAAATTTGCTTTTGGCTTTGTTTTATGTTTCTTTCTGTTGGAGTAATAAAATTTACCATTTAGAAAAAAAAGATGGAAGAAGGAAGCAGCCATTGTAGCCCCTAGGTTGATGACCCCCACCACATCAGCCATGGACCAAGGTGCAAAACAGGAGCCCTTAGCCCATCTAATTGCACAGGGCTAATCCCCTTCAATCTAGATCATAGTGAGTTGGAGTCAAGTTGCTTCACAGAGGGCCACCCACAGAGCTTCCATTTCTGCCTTTTTCACCGAGGAAACCACTCTCGGACTAGAGAATGAGAGACACAGCCAGTGTAACCGATCACAAAAGGTGGGGGAGAGATGCATGTAAGAAGACAGAGAACCGTAGGGCTTGGGGAAAAAGTTACCACATGCCAACATCTCAAGATGGTCTCTATGGATAAATCTTGAAAAAGGAAGAGCTAAAGCCCAGGTTGCAAGAGGGAACCGCACTTGGTCCAAAAGGATATTTCTAGTAAGGGACTTACCATTGAAGAGTGATGGCCTATTCCTTTCTTTCCAGAAGATCTAAAGAATGGCCAAGAAATACAGCTGCCATGTAATTCTGCCCTCGAAGAGCCCACAGCCAAATTCTGCGCCTCAAACAATTACTGAAAATCATATGGGAATGTCCAACTTCAGTTGAATCAACTCAACACAATTCCAAAGAACTTGGCTCATCTAGCATCTGAGCATCAAGTGATCAACTGACACTACATCTGCTTAGCATATCAGATGACTGTTAACCATAATCCTTCTACTACACTTGAGATTGTCCAAGGTCAAGATCTTACCAAGGGTGGCTAGTCAGTTGAGAGCCCACTACTCTACAGGCAGCCTTGCACACCCACAGTGATGCAAGCTAGACTATAGGTTGGCCAACCCATTGGGCCCAATCCGTAAGCCCTATAGGACATCCAATTATTTAGGGATATTATAAGTAGTTTAGTTTGATTAGGATTAATATTAGTCAATTCTTATTTTATTTAGTCTTATTCTAATATTAGTGAGTTTTGTTTCCTAGGGATCAAGCCAACTCCCCTATATAATGGATTTTAGGCTTCATTGTTATGCTTGCTAAGTTTCAATCAATCAAAGTTATCTTTGAGATTTTATCTCTTATAGTATTTTCTCCTCTTGTGAGGATGCTGTAGGGGCTGAATTCATTGTTGGATTTGATCAATCCTTTAGGAGATTGACCTATTCTTCTCGTCGATCGTGGATCGTGGTTGTGCCGCACAGACAAGCAAGAGGATAAGGATGAGACACAACTCCAGAAATAAACTTGTAGAAAGATTAAACAGAAAATGCCCTATCCGAAGAACCATCCAAATCCTTCTGTCTACACCCATCAGTGAAATGTAGTTGCCATTCAACAATGCAACCGGATATTGGAATTGAGCAACTTCTCCATCCCTCATATTTCTTCTGAAAATAGGACCCCAAACCACATGGCTTCTAGATCTAGATGTGTGTAAGGCTGTTCTTCAATCCAGATATCCAACCAGAACATAATGGACCCAAACCACATCACTGTTGGCTCAACTGACACAAGCAAATCAGTGCAAAGAACATTGAAACAGCTCAGGGAAGCAGATGGCCAAAGAACTGTCCTCAATCCACATATCCAACCTGAACATAATTTGTTCTCCTGAGCTCACCCTAAATCTAACTGCGCCAAAGAACTCCCTTACTGACAGACAACCTTTCCAGATAACCAAATGACAAGCAATAGGAGTACAGTAAGCACCTCCCAACCATTTCAAAAAGGAGTTAGCACCTCCCAGTCTCCCACTGGCGCAGCCCCAGATCCCGGATCGAGTGTAGACCAATCTCTCAAGTGATTGATTGAATTCAAAGATGGATTCCAGCCCTAGGGGCGCTATAAAACTAAAGAAAACTCTGTTTATTAATTGAATAAACATGCCCAATTACAATGGGGACTCATCTATATATACAGTAGAGTGTTTCTTAACAATCAAAACGTGCTAAAGATAAAATAAGCAACTATCTAATACTAATCCAATGTGAAATAGAAATTAGGAAACAAATCTATTAATATAAATACTATCTGAGTGATAGGGATCTTTGATCTTGGGCATATCACAGATCATCGATCAGGTGGGGCCCATCAAGGTCTGTGGGCCTGTGATCTGGGCCAGATCTTGGATCGGCCTGCATCACCCACACTAATTGAGCCGATTCTTCATAGCCATTTTCCTAATTGAGCTTAATTCATGTTGCACAATGATCTAAAACCGAGGCCCCCTCCTTGGATTTACATATTGATGGCCAACTGAGCAGATGGTATTCTGTACACTCAGACTTGCCATGCCACAAAAAGTCTCTCTAAAGCTTCTCAATGCACATTCAGATTAAAAAATAAAATAAAATAAAATAAAAGCTATTCAATCAATAAATTTCAACACATTGACAATTTAAGATAAAACAGCGATACAGGACCTTTTACTTTGGCTGTCCACTAATGCCCTCATACTATTTTCTCTAATAGAAAAGAACAGTAGCTTCCAACGTTTTTCAATATTCTGGTTTCTTTGTTAACTTTCAAAAAATATATATATATATATTTGGGTCAAATTAAATTCATGGTGTTGTAACCTCTAACCACTATGTATTGCCACAGTGTATCCCTTCTTTGGGACAGGTACAGCACCCTTTGCAACCACTAGTCTAAACCATCCCTCCATAAAGCTTTATGATTGTTCCAGATCCCCACAACTGTTTGCTCAACAAGGCTGTGCTTCTTGAATTTGCTTGAAACCACTTCTCTGTCTGACTTTGGTTTCTTTATTTCCTACTTGTTTCCATACTACTTTTCTGCAACATGCGTTAGATGCAGCATCCATACCTCCATGCATGCTAGGTATAGATGCTTGATTCAAAAAGTTCACGAGCCAGACTCCATTGTATGTGACCGTGGGCCCCAAAAAATCGTATCAGTCCACTCATTTGCAGCCCACTAATGAGAGGATCTGTTATGTTTTGCTCAGATAAGTTATGTGCGGTCTATCTTTTACAGCTGATTACTAGTAATAATCAATAATTTTTGCTAGGTTAAAGCATGGATTGCCGATAAGGATGCAGAAGCTCTGAGGTGCCAGAAACTGCTGGTGGAGGAAGAGGAGGCTGCTCAAAAAAGGTACATTTTGTGATCCAAATTAAATTCCTATTTAGTGACTGATTCTCCGCTGAGTGAAATTTCTGGCAACATAATTGCTATTCTGGTGAAATTTTCATGTCATTTATGATTGTCAAGGGTATAGTACAACATGGTAATGTTGAATCTTGCATGGCATGCATGAGTTAATTTAATTTCAGTGCAAGCATTTATCTGCGTAATTATTAATCATCTGCGTGCATGACATGGTGATGGAAATGACAAGCAAACCTACTTGTTTTCTGTTTCAATTGTAAAAGATCGAAACATCTCTGTCCGTTTTTAAAAAAAATTCTTATCATGTAGTGCTTCCAGCTTTGCTGCCTTTGTGTTTATCTTGATGGTAATTGACTCAGGCTTCTTCTGAGTTGATTTGATTTGGGTAGGCCTGAAACTATTTCCTTTTACATTTTTCTATTGCTATTTTTTTATTTTCTATTTTTCTTTTTCAAGAGACTGTCCCAGGTTGATGGTTTACTCTAAAATGGAAACTGAAGGGACAATTAACATCTTAGTGGTCTCGAACAATAATGTTCTGAAGAGGTTTTTATATTTTTTTGGTAGAAATATTTTGAAGAGTTAATGGTTGCGGGTTACTTGTTTCCATTGACTATGTCATCAATTGTTCATTGTCTGTCTTGATAAGGCGCTGTTGCCTAAGTTTATTTCCTGCAGTTATTGATTTCTTAAGCTTAGATGAGGCTAAGCAAATGTTTGCTATAGGATTACACGTGATGAGGCAATGTGAGTATCATTTATTGTTTGTTCTCTCGTTGGGATTAATGAGAACATTAGTACCGAAAGCAATACACTTTTTGACCAAACGATCACACGAGTGAGACCTGCTTTTTGGTACTATTGCCATTGATCTACTGGGCTTTATAATTGAATGGACTATGCCCTTATTTCTCTTATTTTGGGTGAAACTAACATACTGATAAAGGGGTTGGTGAAAATAACTTTCCACATTCGATGGAGGGTTGCTGAGGATTTGGTATCATGTAATGTTTGTGATTTTCCAGTGAATCGTTGTCTATTGGCCAAAGGCTTTGTATCATATTTATGACGGAAGGAGATTTGAAGGATATAGGATAATTAATTAGGCTACATATAAAGAACTTCATCCCAATTGGACAAATGCTCAAAAGGGAAGGAGGGCGCTAGGGGTGGTTGGTTTGAGATTGTGATATAAGTTCTATTTAGAGGCAAGGTCACCAATTCTCGGTCATGTGATAGATGTGTTGAGTTTCTTCGAGGTGGTCTCCCAACCATAACCACCACCATGCGCACGGATCCGTAACCGGACCCACCCACCCTTTTTTAACGCCACCACATGCAAATGGATATATAGTTTTCAGGGGCTGAGTATGGTGCACTCTCTGTTCAGCCTCTGGAGGACTGTTGCTAACCAACCACAGGGTCGTGTTAATGGTTTATTTTAGTAATGTTTCGCCTGAAAATAAATTCCTTGTGCGTTTTTTCCTCTTCAGGCAAGCAGAGCTCATGGAAAGGAAGCGATTGAAGAAACTGAGGCAGAAAGAGCAGCGAGCAAGGGAACAAACTGATGGAGATAAGGTAGATATAAATGGAAGTGCTTATACTGCCGATTGTGGTTCTTCTGCAGAAATGTCCTACCTCCCCTCCGAAACTGGTTTGAACTCCGCGGATGTGTTGTCCAATTCACTGCCATTGCCTCCGATGCCTGCCCAATTTTTGGATGCCGTTGCAGAAGTGGGCATTATATGTGACCTGAAACATAGTGATACTGATATGGATGGAAGTGCCGACTTGGGAAGTTCCCAAAATGTTGATGCTGAGGCCCATATTCAGCATAGAGAAAGCCAGCGGAAGATAACTGCTGCCCGAAGATCATCACCAAAGCTGTCCAAGAACACTCCAAATGGCTTCCATCCAGTTCAGATTCTTGCCTTGAAGTCAGTTTCTGTGCAGAAGCACAACTATAGGGATCAGCGATCTGCTTCATTATCCAATGGTCACAAGGTTTGGACTCCGAAAACCAAGCTTGGGAGTGAAGAAGAGTCTTCAAATGTCAGAGGGTTGCTGGAGAGTGAAGATCAACTGGATCAAAGCAGTTGCTCAGAGGTTCTGATTGGCTCAATCTCTGTCATCCTCGGGGATGGTGGAAGCCCTCAACAAGATGATTTTTCAGCTCCTGCTCTTGATCATAGTGTTGCAGACCATCAAAACCTTAGGCGGAACAGTGCCCAAGTGAAGCATGTCAAGCCAGATTCCAGTCAGAATGCTGTAGAACGATCGATGGTGAAGCTGTGGAGGCCAGTGAGTCGGCATGATATTGGTGGTCCCGTAGTGGTCCAAGGCGATAGAAGAGAAGACACAGTTTATGGGATCTCTGAGAATGCTGTTGATCTGTCCAGTGAGAGCCCTGAGGTCTGTAGTTCTAGTGATGTTGGTTCAAGTGGATGCAAGGATTCTCCAATTGTGGCAACAGATGGAGCTTCGACAGATTTGAGGATCTTCTCCAGTTGTATTGCAACTACAAAGGCATTTCTTGAGCAACGTAAGAATCTCATGCTTTTCTTGAATACCATAAGAATTTCGTTCTCCAAAGTCCAAGGAATTATTTGATAACACATTCTCATGGTAACAATGTAAGAACTCATGGCATATGTTTACCGCAGCCAATACCATCCTATTCATGGATGGCTTTACCTGAAACAAAGACTGAATGGATAACCCCAAGTGGACCAGTTTGGTGACTCTTCAATTTACGTTCACGTGAAAATCATCTAAGGCCATTAAATGAAGTGGGGACATGCAAACTAATATACAAACATAAAATGAACATACAAACATAAAACTAATATTCATGGATGGCTTTACCTGAAACAAAGACTGAATGGAGGTGACTCTTCAATTTATGTTTGTGTGAAAATCATCGACAGCCATTAAATGAAGTGGGGACATACAAACTAATATACAAACATAAAATGAACATACAAACATAAATTGTAGTCACCAAATTGAAGGTCTTTATGTTCCCACCATTTAAAAGAATGTTTCTACTGTCCAATTCTAGGTGGTGTTTGGATGTGAGGAAAGTGAAAGTGGCGGACTTCCCATTCGGTAGATATGGCAGAGGTGGATACACCACCTTTCACATTACTCGATTGTAGTGTCCCTGTGGAGAAAACTAAAGGTGGAAAGGTAGGAAAACTTGTGTTTTCCCTGCCCCTGGTGGGAGCCTTACCTTTATTTATGTAGCGAACATCTACCATGCGGGCCCACTTTTTTCCAACAAAAAAAATGCAATTAAACGGGAAGAGAAAGTGTACTCCCTGGGCAAATTCATTGCCCTTGTAATTGTTACGCTGATTGCAAATTTACAGTGCCTGTTGTTGATTGCAAATTCACGTTTTATGCAGGATGGAAGGGGGCATTGGCTGTGGGATTGGTCCTGTCCTCGGAAACTGAACCACCAGATTGCCAAGAAAACCTTGGGTGCAGAACTGTTGCAGATGTGCTCTCGGCGCCATCGGAGGGTTGCATGCAAAGCACTTCCAGCGACATAGAAAACCAGTTGGCTGGGGCGGGCCCAGCCGTGCCCATTGCAGCCACTGCAGGTTCCAGCACACCCAAGTTTAGAGCCAAGGCTGAGAAGGGTTCCTGGCTGAAGTATGTTCCAAAGCAGAGAACGAGTTCCTGACCATTGGCAATACGAATTGTGCAGTTTTCCAACCCCCTTATATATAAAATTCTTAGCAGAGGTTCCAGTTTTAGCAGAGGTCTTCTGTTTAGAGAGAGAGAGAGAGAGATGGTTGATAGAGGAAGCTATAGTAAGCAGAGGTTCTGGTTTCAACAGAGGTCTTCTTTTATGGGAGGGGGTAGAGAGAGAGAGAGAGAGAGAGAGAGAGAGAGAGAGAGAGAGAGAGAGAGAGAGAGTTGGTGGTGGAAGCTATAGTCTGAAATGTATGGGCAATATTTTTTCCTTCGTAGCCTGTCGTCGCCATAAATCCTTAATGTAATAATTGTGGGTTAGGTTAATTCCAGGCTGTCTTTGTTTCTCTGCTTTTAAGTTTTTGTGGTGTTTCATCCTTATGATGTCAGAACTCGGCTTCTTCTCTGGATTATCAGGTGTCCATCCCCAAAAGGATAGAAAAACACCAGGTGCAGTTCCAGACCCGACCCAACCTGAATCTAACCTGGTTGCGCAGTTACGTTCTTAGCACAGAGAACTATTCTTTTCCCTTTTGCTAAAGAATTAAAAAAAATTTCAAACTCAATTATCGTCTTGGACTATTAACTCTCAAATCGGAACTGAGTGCATTCCGACTTGGTAGCATTCAAGTAGTGATCCCAGACTATATGATCCATCCTCCTTAAGTCCTTTGTAACGACAATATGTTTGGGATATGTGATCCATAGTAGTCAGTTCCGTCTTGAAATGGCTGAAAATTCTCGTTCGAGTCCTTGGCTGAAACAGACTAGGGGTTAAAAGCTTTTTCGTTTGAATTTTGGCCCATTTCAGTCATTTCGGTCCATTTTGGTCATTTTGGTTTGCAGCACAATCTTCACTAATTTTTTGTTTTTTATTTGTAAAAAACTCTTTATAATCTATATTTATTTTTTTTATTTTTCACAAATATGTATATATTTTTTAGGTTTAAATATTTCAAAAAGTTACTATTAAAAATTTTGTCGACATTTCGAAATACTGAGATATTTCATCTTAAAAGTCAAATCGAAATGGACTTAACAACTGTGATGGGATCCCATACTTGCCTGTATTGAATATGCCTAAGATGAGGGATGTCAAGTTTAATATGAGCGATTTTGTACTCATTTGTGTAGTTTTAAAAGTTTTTTTTTTTCTTTCAAAAAATATTTTTAATATACGCATTATGAGAAAGTCTTCTTATAATTTCTGAGTTACATCGTGAGGCCCATAGGATCAGATCAAGTTATGATGAATCTATCAATTTGGATGCTCACTAATCCCCCAAAATTGGCACTCACCTTGATGTAACCGTAGGCCCAAAGTTGCTCCATTTAGGATTAGGACTAATTTTCATTTGTTTTAACGATGCTTATGTGGGCCCTTGAAATCCATTTGTTTAGTGATCACATCAAATTGACTTCTGGGTAAAATCCATGAATAGGTATCTTCGTTTTTCTTGTCCTCCATGATGGCATCACAAATATTGAAAATTCTAACCCTCAGCTTTCACACAATGCGTTGAAAATTTTTCTGCAGTAAGTTCTCTTTGGCTAAGAACGAACAATGTGATTAATAAATATGGTACTGTGCTATCTTGTGAGTTTGATCCCCGGCCACATAATATGTAACAAGTTCCCAAAACTTCATTGTGCGCCCACATAATATTAATGTGGACTATCCAAGATGAATATCATCCCCTTTTATGATATATGCTCATATTCTAGTTCAATAGAAGCGGGTACCACCATAAAAATTGAGTACACGATTTAAAAGGAGTGACCCCACTATGGAGTTTGCTCTTTACATTCACATTCTCATTAGCAAAACATCTAGACATTCCAAGAATTAGGACTAAGGAGATAGAAACCTGAGTTCCATAATACCTTTTGGAGAAAAGCAAAAGAAAATGCGCATGGTAACTTTGAGAATTTCTTCTCTTCTTATTAAAGAGAAAACAAAAACAATAAAAAATAAAATAAAATTGAGAGGCAAATGCAGAAGATAAATGTACCCCTAATTTATATCCTTGGCCTTGGTTGTTTCTACTCACTTAGGCTCGTCTTTGATCAGTTCATCTTCTAGAATACTTTTCTTATCCCATTGTTTGAAATATGACCAACTTTTATACTCATTCAACTTGTATTCACCATTGGATTGAATTTTTAATTTTTTTTATTAAGAGGACTTTAAGACATGATAATTTGGTGGGGCGAGTTTTTTGGCTTCACATTTTAATTTTGGGTAATTTAGGTGGAAGTCTAAGTTTTCAAACTTAATTAGGCAGAAGTCCACCACTAAAGTTTTTAGTTGCAAGGGGCTACTGCTGCTATAATATTTAATGTTTTAAGTCCATTCTATTTTACATATTTTTTATAATAACCGTTCTATCGTTAGGGTAGTATATGTATTTGTTTTTTCTCCTTGAAGAAACAAAAAAGAAACCCATATGAATAAGAAGAAGAGGAGGAGGAGAAGAGGGAGAGTTTGGAGGCTACAAGCCTCGATGATCTAATTGCTTTCTGCTGAAAGAGATTGGAGAGGGAGTTGATGGCGATGGAGCTTTTGGTGGTTGGCGTGTTAGAGAGATCTAAACCAGTGGTGAACAAGCCTCCAAATTCCTCTGTAAAAAAGTTGAGATCTTCACAAAGAAAAGTGCTTGATGGCTGCTTTGGAGATGAACTAACCAAAGATCCATGGCCCTTTTGAAATGGATACCGATCCAAAGTAATACATACCTAATTGACATATCAGGTTGAGCCTTTAAGCTTGCAACTGGGGGATGGAATAGGCCCGAGCCAACCTCATGGGGCCTAAATCACAAAAGAAAATGCAGCCCCATCACAAAGTCATCTCTAAGTTGGTATGCAGTGTGAACATTGAGAACATCAAATATGAATATAAAAATATGAATACAAAGAATATAAAACAAAAACATGAAAACATGAACATGGAGCATATATACAATGACAATTTAAAAGAGAATGAAATACTGTGAATGTGCAACAGGAACATGGAAAACATCAAATAGGAACATGAAAATATGGACATAGAGAACTTCAAACATGAACGCAGAGTATATATATAGCAACACGTTAAAATGAGAATGAAACTGTGTGAATGTGAAACAGGAGAATGGAGAATATCAAACAGGAATATGTAAACATGAACATGGAGAATATCAAATAGGAACATAAAGCATATATATAACGACAAATTACAATGAGAATGAAAATGTGTAAATGTAAATCAGGAACATGGAGAATAACAAACAGGAACATAAAAGCATGAACATGGAGAACATTAAACAGGAACATAGAGCATATATTCAGTAATACATTAAAATGAGAATGAAAGTGCGTGAATGTGAACCAGGAACATGGAGAACATCAAATAGGAACATGTAAACATGAATATGGAGAACATCAAACAGGAACACATAGCACATATACAGCAACACATTATAATGAGAATGAAATTGTGTGAATGTGAAACATGAACATGGAGAATATCAAACAGGAATATGAAAACATGAACATAGAGAACTTCAAACAGGAACATAGAGCATATATACAGTGATATATCAAAATGAGAATGAGATTGTGTGAATGTGAAACAAGACATGGAGAACATCAAACATGAACATGAAAGCCTGAACACGGAGAACATTAAACTGGAACACAGAGCATATATACAGTGACACATTAAAATGAGAATGAAATTGTGAAAATATAAAACTGGGACATAGAAAACATCAAACAGGAATATAAAAACATGAACATAGATAATATCAAATAGGAACACGGAGCATATATAAAATAACACGTTAAAATGAGAATGAAATTATGTAAATGTGAAACGGGAACATATAAACATGAACATGTAGAACATCAAACAGGAACACAAAGCATATTTACAACGACACATTATAATGAGAATGAACTTGTATAAATGTGAAACAGGAATATGGAGAACATCAAATAGAAACATGAAAACATGAATATGGAAAACATCAAATAGGACCACAAAGCATATATACGACAACAAGTTAAAATGAGAATGAACTTCTGTGAATGTGAAACGAGAACATAGAGAACATTAAATAGGAACGGGCAAACATGAATATGGAGAACATCAAACAAAAATACATAGCATATATACAACGACAATTTAAAATAAGAATAAGCTTGTGTGAATATGAAATAGGAATATGAAGAACGTTAAATAGGAATATGGAGAACATCAAACAGAAACATGGAGCATATAAACAAGGACAATTTAAAATAAGAATGAGCTTGTGTGAATTTAAAATAGGAACATGGAGAATGTCAAACATGAACATGCAGGCATGAACATGGAGAACATCGAACAAGAATATGGAGCATATATATAGGAACACTTTAAAATAAGAAGAGTTTATGTGAATGTGTCATAACCCGAGCCCAAGAGGTCAGGGGTTAGCAAAAGCCAAATCAATGACACACATACTCCCGTACCTGCACACTTAGACTCGGTCCAAATGTACCGTACAAGGGAAGATTCACACGTGCATACATGTACGCGGAAACTGTAGATATCAAAACATCACAACACAATATGTAGGAACAGAATAGAAAACTAAAAGTTACATACATCATGTCTGATGGTGTTACAAAATGAAACAAAATGAGACAAAATTCTATATACAACTCATGAATGAATGTAAACATGATAGATCTCAAAAGAATCAAGACCCTTATACAAAATGAGGACTTGACGCTCTCCGAAAGGAGGGATCACGCCCACTCCTCTAGCCCGGATGGGGCTTCGGGGGTCTCTCCTGCAACCTGATTGACCAACGAGGGGTCGGTCTGGGTATCTGAGCCTGCAACACCAAGGACAAACATGAATACAACGATCCAGCAAAGTATAAACCATAACAAGATAACACATGCTGTCTCTAATCAAATTAAAGAACAGAAGTAAATCATAACATGTCAATGCTTGTAAACTAGGCAATCGTGCGAAAAATACAGTATGCTTTAGTGAATCAAAGATACATACACTGTACATAACTAGGCGGCTACCACACATGCCATATGCTCCCAAATGAGGGATCTTGTAAACATGAAGAGAACACCATTGTCCGGGCCAGGGTACAAATGGGTCTCGGGTTTCCTGGGGTCCGGATTTCCCAAGACGTGTCCTTATTGCAGCAAGGCCATATAACTATACCAAAGTCACCCCGTCGGGCTCCTAAAGCTAAGGCAGAGTAGTACCTGACCATAGTGAATCAATCATGTGCTAAACTTCGAGTCAAACATACCAACAAATATATCATACGTGCATAATCGTGATCATCATACGTGTATACTCAAGGTGTAAGAACATATCAATGAATCCATCAAGTGACATGTAGACAAAATCTCATAATCATGTTAAAGAATGGAGGTCAATACTTAACATGCAAGATGCAATGCAATGAATCCATATCGAATCAAGGGTACTTACAATCCAACCATATTCTAGTTATCCAGTGTTTCTAACCGTACATGTTGATGTAGTTTTAAGGTCTCCGATGTATTCTTGTCTAGTGTTGCATTTCACCTGAGAGTACACCGAAATCCCGTAAACCAACACCCATGGAAAGGTGCTTAACCGCTGGATAACGAACATGAATGATTCGCAGCCCTCAAAATCATTCACGTAATAGTCTCATAGTCCATTGGGCAAGTCATGGTCACCTACCTTCTAGGTCCAAGGCCCTACTAAGTCTTCTTCCTTTTCACCTGTACATTTCTCTCAGCTCCGCCGTAGGAAACCTTACGGCTCAGCCGCAGGTTCCTTACGGCTTAGCCGTAAGAGAGGAAACGGCTTAGCCGTGGCCACGCCGTAGAAGAAATGCAGATTTGCATACTCTCAGTTATTTTTAGGGCACCCTGTATTGATCTACAGCTGAGTCACGGTGGGGCTTACGGCTTCGCTGTACTACATGTTACCGCTTAGCCGTAGCACAATTCACGGTTCAGCTATGAATGCGCAAGGCCAATTTCTGAAGGATTACAGAATAACTGGAAACGAAGGGAACCAACGAACTCAAAAGAGAAGAACTGAACTGTAAACATGCTGTACATACAAGATCATGAAAGTCATAGCAATCACACACACATACCATCATGGGTTCATACAGGTTACGTTTATACTTGCCTCAATTCGATTCTCATACTCCACTTGTTGTCCTTGGGCTCAAATCACTTCCCCAATCACAACCACAGCTAGCGTGCATGAAAAGAGAGAGAAAACCCTTATGAGCCAAATCATGGAGAACGAGAAGAGAAGGGAGAGAAGGAATCCAACCTCCAGACATACCTTGAATCACACGAATCCCAAGCTCTCTCTTGCTGTCGGTTTGAATCAAAGGAAAAGAGAACAATCGAGAGAGAGAGAGAGCTGAAGCACTGAAAAGGAGCTAGAGTCGGTGAAGGGATTTTTATAGGATAAGGTTGAGGGGAATTACAACCAAGTCCAAATACTTAAGGCCATTTACAGTTTGAGTCAAATATAGGTCCAACGGAACCAAGCGACATCTTTTGCCCTTGGCACAGTTACAGCACTTAACGAGCTCGACAAGATACACGTGTTGACACCAAGATGATGCATAACTGACGAGATTTTGGAAAAATGCAAATTATGAAAAAGGGCTTGGTCTACCTAAATCAGGTTAAACTTAACCCAACTACCTATCCATGACCCACAACAAAACTAAAACAGGCATAAAACATCATTAGCAACAAAAAAAAATCTTAATTCGTCGCTAAACGAGATCAAGCTGGGTCGGGATGTTACAGAATGTGAAACAAAAAGATGGAGAACATAAAAAAAGATCATGCAGATATGAACATGAAGAACATCAAATGGGAACATACAAATCATAGTAGTTTTATTGTTTTAGAAAGTTAAATCCAAAAGCTAGGTTCAAGATTTATTCAAATTCTAAACTATAAACAAGAACATTAAAATGAGAATGAAATTGTGTGAATATAAAACAGGAACATGACAACCTGAACATGGAGATCATCAACTAGAACACAGAGCATATATACAGTAACAATTTAAAATGCGAATGAGATTGTGTGAATATCAAATAGGAACATGGAGAACATCAAACAGGAACACGGGGTATATATACATTGACAATTTAAAATGAGAATGAAATTATGTGAATGTGAAACTGAGACATGAAGAACGTTAAATAGGAACATGGAGAACATCAAACAGGAACATGGAGCATAATATATATCTATATAAGAACAAGTTAAAATGAGAATGAGCTTATTTAAATGTGAAACAGGAACATGAAAAACGTCAAATAGGAACATGCAAACATGAACATGGAGAACATCAAACAAGAATATGAAGCATATATATAAGGACACTTTAAAATGAGAATGAGCTTATGTGAATGTGAAACAAGAACATGAAGAACATCAAAAGGAAACATGTAGACATGAACATGGAAAATATCAAGCAAGAAAAGAAGCATAAACGAAAGAAATAAAGAATATACTCACCAACCCCTTCATAAAGAATTAATGGTATAAGATGGAAGAAAGGAAAGACAGAAAGAACTTTATCCTAGCTACCGAGAAAGAATTTGTGTGCTTTTTATTATATGAAGAGCACAATTGTCTTTTCATGTTGAACTGGATTAGAATAGTTAAAATGTTGGTGCCTGGACTCATATTGATAGAAACGTTAAAAATTGGGAACACATTGATTAGTTCATGTGAGCTGCTTACATTTTCCATAGGTGAGCCCACTATGGTGATCCCTCTATTTGGGGGAAGACACTGATTAGTTCATGCGAGCAGCTTACATTAGACTGCATAATGCTAAAATGTAGTCTAATTTATGGGGCTTACTTAGATATATTATATAACCATTGGATCTGGATGCCCAGTAGTCCTACAGCCTCTCTTTTTTTTAATTTATTATTTATAAAAAAAATAATTTAATGAAAAAAAGAAACAAACAAGAGGCATAAAAGCATTGTAGCCCACACTGAGCACTCAACTGAATATGAAACCCCTCTCAAAAAACAATCTCTCAACCCCTTATTTCACCAGAGCATTTTGGCCCAGAACCTCTACTAAAGCTTTCTGCAAACAATTCCTATGTTCTCTGATTCAGTTTTCAGACGTGTCCCGTTCTTTATTCCCCAACTACTGGGACACACCTACACGTCTAACCACTTAATGGACGGTCAAGATTAATCAGCTTTTCATTCCATTGTCACGTGTGCAAAAGGAAACGAGATATAGTGGTCTCCCTTGCCACATGCCTTTGACTAAAACAACCCAGATTTATAATGGGACACGTATCCATAGCCCTGCATGCTTCTCTCTCTAACAAGCCACGTATGAAACCTGCCTATGTTTTTGCATTCCTTATTGCAACTGCCCCAATTAATAAACTCATCTTCTTCTCTTTCAATCTCTTTTGCCCTTTCTACCAAGGGAAAAATCCACCAAAATTTTCCCCGTCCTCTCTTTATTTGTCTTTGCAAAGGAGAAGAAAAGTTCAATCCAACACACCAAATGACATTTTCATAGATCCTGCGTTTTTCTGTTGGTAATCGAAGTTCAAATTCCACATCATCCCACTCTCTCTACCGTGCATGAAAACACCACACAAAAGCCATTTCAAGTATCTACTAGTATCCAAAAAAAACTAGAACAAGTTCCTTTGTTTTAGAACTGCCCAGTTCAAACACCTACTCTTACTTTTCTTAACATGTTTCTCTATTCTCTTGATCTCCAACAAAACCCAACTTCTATATTCTCTTTCTCTCTCTAAAAAACCCAATTCAAATCTCCATTCATTTTACTTTTCCCTATAACAACAAACCCTGACGAGACTTCCTTGTGCTCTTTTTTGATCTTTGACAAAAGCCCAAATCAAATCTCCAACTGTTGTTGGCTGCTACCTCCAAAATTTCAAATCTTTCCTACCCCTTCTTCTCTGAATCATAATACCCAATTGAAGTATTTATCCATTTCTACTGCTGCTACCGAAAAATGTCAGGCGGTGTCGGCCCCTTAGGTGATATTCACCTCCCAGAAGAAGAAGAATCAGCAGAAAAAGAACTCCTCAATTCCTCTTCCAAGAAGACCCAAGACCCAAATCTGCACTACAAGCACAGATTCTTCACCTTCCAACAGCTCAATGCGCTCGCCGTCGTTGTCGTCTTCTCCTCGAGCGGTATGGTAGCCTTGGAGGACTTTGCCTTCACCCTCTTCTCCTTTTTCTACATCTTCTTCATGTCACGAATCGCATTCCCTCCACATAATTCATCCCACCAACCGCCTCCTTTCGGTGAAAAGAACAGCCTTCTCGTCCTCTACAATCTCATCGGTGTCATGATCGGCCTCTTCCTCCCAATTGCCTACATCTTTGAAGGAATCTACGAAGGCGATAAGGAGGGGATCAAGGCGGCAGCGCCCCATGTGTTCCTTCTCGCCAGCCAGATATTCATGGAAGGGGTGGTGTCTTCGCGGCGGTTCTCGCCTCCAATGAGAGCTTTTGTGCAGGTTTACTTCAATACGAAGAGGATAATGACGATTGCGGAGTGGGTGAGCATTGAGATATCGAAGGTGGATGAGGAGTTTGGGTCGATGAGGAGATTGCACATTGGAAGAGGACTAGCTATCGTTAATATGGTGTTCTGGTTTTTTAATCTGTTTGGGTTCTTGCTGCCATTTTATCTCCCAAGAGCTATGAAGAGCTACTATGGGTATAATAAGGTAAAGGACTGAAATAACTTTGTCCCGTTTTTTGGTTTTTTTTTCCCACCGTTCTTCTTCTTCTTCTTCTTCTTCTTCTTCTTCTTCTTCTGGTTCTGTTTGGATTTCAGTGGTTTTTGATGTTTTCTTGTAATGGGTGGTGATGGATTTTGAACTTTTGAATGTTAGTGGTTGTGTTTTCTGTTGTATCTTCCAATGCAAATTTCATCCAAGTAAATAGAGTAACAAAGAAGTAAAAGCTACCTTGATGCTTTAATTTGTTGTTGGGGTGGAACTGAGGAGCCGAGGAGGCTTACACTTATGGCTGTCAAGGAGCTGGAGCCGGGTTGGGCCGGTGTAATTCCTAACCCTACCATATATATATATATATATATATATATATATGCAGGTCGGGCTTAAGTTAAGCCGACGCCCTTGGATTCCTTACCTGATCCGAAAGTAATAAACTTTCAATGCCATGATATTAACTCTACTTTATTTGAACTGTAGACTTGGGCAATGCAAAAATGAATATTTTTGTGCAATTTTAAAAGGAATGGTTAAAATAAGTTTTTTTCTCATTATATAAAAATATTATTTAGGATTAAATAAAATAAGCTAATTTGACAGTTTTGCGATATGAAATTAGAGCATGAAAGACACTATTGAATACCTTAGCACACTAGTAGTAGTTTCATTGTCTAAATAATATATCCAATTTTATTTTTCATGAGGCTAATAGTAAGATTGTTGCCATTGAAGTTCTACAGTTGTACCATTTGTTTGGTATTTCATGTATTACAACTTTTTATAAAATAATGATAATAATAATATGGACCATCAAATAATATTTGTTAATTTTTATATAATTCAATTAGATTTATTTCAAATATGCATTAGATCTTTCCAAATAAATTTTTTAGTTTGTGTGATTCAACTAAACATTAAACTACTCTCAAATTAGCATTAAACATTAGTTGTAATTTTTTAAAAATCACAATTGCATTTTATAGCAAGGCAATTAAATTTTAACTACCAAAGACGAATGACTAAGATCATTTGATACATGAGTTACAAATATTAACTATAAACGTGTGGACGATTTGAATGAAACAACAGTTATTAAAAAAAGGGGTTAAAAAGAAGTTGTTAGGTTTTGTAATTGGCTAATTTATGGATTGGACAAAACTTGGGTCTATTGAATTATATTTTATATATTTCTTACAAAATGGATTGTGGCTCTCGTCACCAGAAGAGTTAAAGTGAAAAAAGTCAGAAAAATAGGGTGTATCCCGATTGATTGGACATGAGGTAGAGGCGATACCCGATTGATCGGACACTTACTTGATCATTCGAATGACAGAAAAATCCCCACTGACATATTTTAGAATTCTTTTCTGTTTGTGATAGAATTAGTAGTTCTTATTCTACAAGGAATATCCTTATGAGTCATAAATTTAGGGTTGTAAAAAGGGTTCATCTCTCAACCCTAAAGTACAGATCTCATTATTTTAAGTAGAAATTACATATTGGAAATCATCTTTTTCTCTAAAGCCTTTATTGGAGAGACTAGATTGATGCTTTGTTCGAAAGAGTTGCTACTTCTACATCCCTTATAGAATATTAAGAGCATTTGTGCATTCAAGGTGTGTTTGATCAAAAGTAGAGAACGGTGCACGCGAATGAGTGTCATGATAGAAGGAGTTATGCAAGAAGAGCTCGATCTTTAAATCAAAGAAGTGAGTAGATAAGGGACATAAGTATATCTTGTAACTATTTGATATTGCTTGATAGTTAATTTTTATTTGATTCGTGGTTTGTTACCCAATTGAGATTTTTCTCATGAAAAATTTGCTTGTCTTTTTGTGGTAGTTGATTGGTTGATTTACTTTTATTATTCCGCTACATATTATGTGTACTAATTGATTATAATATATATATCACATACTTGGGAGCACCCCCAAAACTTTTAATTGGTAGCAAAGTGGTTTACACAAATCAGTTGTGTTGATTAATTGTGATTTCTAGAATGAAATTCAACTAGCAAGGCGCGTCTACAACCAAGCCCCATTTTTTGGATGGATTTAATAATTATGCATACTAGAAGGTCAAAATGAAAGCGTTTTTGAGATTCATAGATGAAGATATCTAAAAAATTGTTGTCAAGGGCTACTCTTTACCCGCGATTACTGTTAAAGGAAAAACTTTTAAAAACCCAATGGGTGAGTGGACTAAAGGTGAAAACATGCCTACAATTATCATAAGAAGGCTATCAATGTAATTTACAATGGAGTATCATGATCTGAATTTTGTAGGATCTCCAATTGTATAAATGAAGAAAAGGCATGGGTTATCTTACCAACAGTGCATGAGGGAACTAATTTAGTAAAAGAGACTAAGTTGTAGAATTTGATAACTACCTTTGAAACACTAGGAATGGCTAATGATGAAAAGTTTGATGACTTTTATACTAAGCAAAGTGACGTTGTGAACTCATATTTCAATTTGTGGGAACCAATTTCCGAAGATAAGATTGTTAGGAAAATTTTTCGATATCTTCCAAATAGCTATCATTATAAGGTAGTAGTTATTACGGAAAATAATAAGATGAACAATTTTAGGCTTGATGAGTTTGTAAGGAATCTACAAACTTTTTATGTGAACTTAATTGCTGATTGGAAAGAGAAATCAAAAGGATTTGCCCTAAAGTTTTCAAGAAATTAGCAAAAACAGTTGAAAGTTATTTAGGTTCTGATCCTGAGGAAGTAGATACAAAAGAAGCTATTTTGTTCATGAATACCATTAAGAAGTTTATAAAAAAAAAATGATATGAAAAGATTTCAAAATTTGAGAAGGAGTCTTCAAAAGGAGTTAAGTGCGGAGTGCTAAGGCAATGATCATGTTGCTGTGATTGTGGAAATCTAAAAACAAAGACAAAGAAAAAGGCATTCAATTTAACTTGAATTGATGATTTTTCTGGTGGAGAAGAAGAAAATCCTGGAATTGAGAATCTTGCTCCCGACAAAAAAAAATTTATGGCTTTCATGGTTAGTTCTTCACAAGTTGCTTCTAATAATGGTTCAAATAGTGAAAATGATGAAGAACTTGATTGGAAAGAGAAGTATAACACTCTGTTCAAAGATTATACTAAGTTGACAAAGTATGAGAACAAAATTACACTAAAGTGGAAAGTTTCACAAGATGAGATTGTTTCTCTGAAGGCTGAATTAGAGGAATCACATTGAAGGTTAGTCTCCGAAAGAATTAGAAAAATTATATGGTTGACAAGTTAACAGTTGAAGGTCACAAATATGCATTATTGAATAAAAATTTTTAGACCTTGAAGGAAGACTTGAAAAATTGCCAAACTGAGAAAGAAGATTGAATGGCAAACTGAAGATGGCGTTGTCTGAGTTAAATGCTATAAAGGATCTACTGAACAAGATGTATACTAGATTAATAACTCTTGATGACATTTGGTACAATCAAAAGAGACCTAATGACACACGTGATCTCGGTTATGATCAAGGTATATCCACTTGAAAGATTAAATGTAAAACTATTTTTGGTTAAAGTTTTGTTTAAATTCTATGGCAGCTACACTTGTTTTTAGTACAAATCATGTGGCAAGTAGTTCAAAGAAGAGAAATGTGTCAAAGTCTTAAAGCTACATCTACATGATATCATTGTGGAATGAAAGGATACATTCGACGCCATTGCCACAAGCTGAGAGCTTTACCAAAGAACAAGCAATGGAGGAATCAATTGTCTGAGCCAATGGTCAAAACTAGAGCCATTTGGTTCAAGAAATGTGATTTACCTACTGCGTTGGTACACACTGTTGAAATATTTAAGCATGGGTACCAAACTACAAAAGCCCTCGATCAAAAACATCAAACTCCCACCCTTAGCTGCTACGAAGATATCTTTAAGGGAGAATCACAATTGAGGGGAAGCTACTACTGGATCTTAATTGACACATATGCTGCTTACTAGCATCATTTTTTATTTTTTGTCAATTATGTACATAAAGGGGGAGCATGAAGAGTATGAAGACAATTGGAGCATTTCTTTTTTCTTTTGCTATCCACTCAATGTAATTTTCTTTGGTAGAATGCAATGTCTAGAAAGTTTGGTTCATGAATTACCAAAAGGGAAGATTGTTTAGTTTTTGCAATTGTTTAATTCATGAGTTGCACAAAACTTGAGTCTATTAAGTCGTACTTTGTATTTCTTATATAATAGATTGTGGTTCGTATCGCCATAAGAGCTAAAGTGAAGAAGTTAGAAAAACAGGTTGCAATCCAATTGATTCAATCTTGCCCCGTCGATCGGAACTGAGGTAGATGCAATACCTAATCAATCGAACATTTACTCGATTGATCGAATAAAGGAAAAATCCCTGCCCACTTGCTTTGAAATTCTTTCTTCTTTGGACTAAAATTAGTAGTTTTCTACAAGGAGTATCCTTATGAGGTACAAATTTGGGGTTATAAAAAGGGTTCATTTCTCAGCCTTATAGTGCATCTTATTATTATAAGTGGAGATTAAATATTGCATACCATCTTTTTTTCTAGAGCTTTCATTAGATAGACTGGGCTAAAGCTTTGTTCTAGAGAGTTGCCATTTCCACATCTCTTGTAAGAGATGAAAAGCATCTTGTGCATTTAAGGTGTGATTTGATCAAGTAAAGAAAGATACACGCGAAGGGGTGTCGTGGCAGAAAGAATTGTGTAAGAAAAACTTGGTCCTTAGGTCGAAAGAGTAACTAGATAAGGGTTGTAAACATATCTTGTAAATGTTTAATATTGTTTGATGGGGCCTTTTCCTGTGCATACGTCCCTCATGGACTTTTCGTGCACACTCTTTGGTGGGGCCCACTATGGACCCCACCAAGGGATGAGATTGGGGATGTTGGAAAGATCTATGTGAAAGCACCATACATATTAAATTTGGTCCCAATCACATATCCCTAACCCCTTCATCCTGGCTCACAAATTCATTCCATTCGGATTGGTGTATAGTCAATCCAACAGTCTAATAAATTCGGATCCTAGCAAAAGTTGGGGCGAGTTGCTATCATGGGATCCCATGTGTGTTGCAAGGTTTGGATTGAGTGATAGATGGGCTTCACCTAGAGTTCTCAGGAAAAAAATGATGAGGGACGGATGCGTAGGAAGATTCTCTTTGTTTGATAATTGATCTTTATTGGATTCGTGTTTTTTTACCCAATTGGGTTTTCATTAAAAATCTATGTCTTTTTGTCGTGGTTGATTAGTTAATTTACTTTTATTATTTTGTTGCATATTGTGTTTTAATTGATTACAATCTAGAAATCACATACTTGAGAGCACCCCTAGGTTGATAATGATTAATGGCTGATGGATAAAACTCAACCCCATTTAATGATGCTATTGATGGTTATCCATCTAAGCTATCAAACATTAATAATTTACATTGATAAAAATCAATGTAATGAATGACGTACAATTTGAATTCTCTTTTCATTATTAAAGAATATGTTCATGTTAAGTAAGCATAGAATCAAGTATACTGTTCAAAAGAAAATGTAGAATTAAACATATATATAATATTGTGATGTATGGGGATAACTATTAAAAAAATTTGCCTAAAATTTGTTTATTATTGTTTGATAAAATATTAAATCTATTATTAATTGCTAATTAGATGAGTTGCTTATAATTTTTTTGGTCCAAAGTCCCTATGTATAAAAAATTTATTTTACGTACTAATAGAGAAAGGGTCGGGTTGAGATCCCTCGGGCCGGCTAACTGAAGTCCTAACTCAGGTCTTAAGATTGTTGGCTTTTTGAGATTAGGCTCTACCCTACTCTCGGGCTTTAGGAAAAAAAAAAAAGAAGCCCTAACTTTGAGAGCTTTTGTGGGCTGATTCGGGTCAGGATATGGGCTCTGTTTGATGGTGCCATGGCCTCTACTTGGTCTTCTTTTCTTGATTGATTAGTAGATGGACCTAGAATTGGGTTTAAGTGCCTGAGGAGACCTTGTGTTTATTTAGTACCATAATTGAAAAAGGGAGGCATTACTCGAACTTGAGTTATTTTTAAAATTTTGGTTAAAATCTGTATATTGACCCGCTTTCTAGGGGTGAGTGATAATTTTAGACAGACAAGGGTCCTTTAACACACGCAATTCATTATCTATGTAAATTTGCTGGGGCACCTGACTGTTTTATTAAATTGAATTTCTATAAGTGCTTTAAAGGTAAATATCTGAAAAAAAAAATCCAACATTCCATTAAAAAAAAAAAAAGGAAAACCAACAACCCCATCAAATAACTTCCCTTCAATCAAGGAGAGACATTAGAGAATGTCCCTTCAAGGAAGTTAGGAAAATGGATTGCCTACCATCCTAGGAATGTGTTCCATCTATGGATTTCAATTCCCATCTATATCATTGTCAAAATCAAGACTACCAGACCAAATCCCAAAACCCAAATAAAAAAAAGGGGGAGCTTATTTGACCTTGAACTCTAATTCCTGTGTATTATAAGTTAATGGACCATTTTGTTTTACATATGTCAAATGTAAATGTCAGCAAACAAACTTCTCCTGGAAAGGGATTCGTGCATTTTGCAAATGGTCTGGGGGTGGGGCTGGGGCTGGCATTGGCTATTTAAGCTCAGTCCAAATGACTACTGTTCTCCAACAACTATTGTTAGAGTCCATCAACAAGTCCAATGGGTCATATCCATACCAACCTCTCTTAATGTTGAGCTAAGTTAGAAGTCAAGTTGAGCTCATTCCAAAGTAGCTTAACTGGGCCTGGCAATCTGATTCATAAGAAAACTCAGCTTGGTGAGAGCCTTGAGCTTTAGTTTTATTTAATATAGTAGATTGATGATAAGAGATTTATTCTAATTGAACTTTTATGGACAAGTTCGATCAAATCTAATGTGGTGTGTCTGGCTTGTGGTCGAAATAGTTAATGAAGGATGTGTGTCATGCATATAGTTATGAGTCCATCCATCCACAATCAATTGTTCGATCATTATCTATGGCTTGATGAGAATATAATCATTATATAATTGCATTCATTATAAGATTGAGAATGATCTTTTTATAAGTGGATAGTACATAATCTTTCATTCGAGACTCATTCATATTTCTTTTGAGAGGAAATAATTTTAGTGCCTTGTTTGACTCAATTAAGGATGAATCCGACCCCACACAATGATTGAACCCATGATTTGACAATCATCATAATATGAATCCACAGCCATTTAAATTCATTTTTAGTGTGGTTAACTTCTGATTGACCACATGGCACGGGCAGGAGCACGACCGCAAAGCGGGTTCGTTGGATTTTCTAGCCCATCAGCTGAAAATAGACTGGGCCAATTTCTCACCGGAAGGACCAATACTTTGCCCAACATACCTACTTTTGAGGTCTCCCGCTGTATCCGATTAAGCATTAAAATAGGCTGATCCTACTTGTGATGTTCGGCTGATGTAGGATCATACTAATTGGAGGTTAAGCCTATTAAGTACGATCAAGCCTAATCTTAGATGATGGGTCAGAACTAGACCCAAGACGAGGCCCCATTGGCCTAAGAATAAAACACGAACCCTTCCCAATGTGAGTTTGCTCAGTCTTTTTATTGGGCTGCTCTTGCTATTTTGATTAAAGAAGAGCTTAATGGATACTAAACAGGCTGGCTAATCTCAAAGGGTTTGAAAAAAACATTAAAAACCCCAGCCCTGCTATTAAATTAGGTTAGGCCCTGGCCTGAGCGTCAAAAAATCTGTCTGGTCCAGCAACCCAGCCCAGGGAATGGAAAGACCTAACTATTAGTAGAGATGCAAACAGGTTGGAGGTAGGGCCAAACTATTGTGTATCTCGACTTTGATCCATCCTTACAGTATGAATTTGGTTTATGCCGTATTTTTTTCTTTTTTGGCTTGATTGGCCTAGCGGCATGGATATAGGAAGTAAAGCGCTCCCCTTAGAATATGAAATTTGGTGAGAGCTACTGGAGTGGATGCCTTATCCACAAGGTCAGTTTCGATTGTATTTGGATTGAGCATCAACAAAAATGAAAATGGATCCAGCTTTGCATCCGGATGTGAAATAAGATGTAGAGTAGCTAAATAAATCCTTGAAACCTATATATGCTTTTAATATTTGACTTTAATGGCCCTAGAACCTTAGGGTCCGAGTATATAAGAATCTGACTGTTTCAAACCGTATGGGTGGATCCGGATTCAAATCCAAATCTCTCCTGAGCCCAAAAATAGGTGGCATATCCACTTTGGACAATAATACCTATATGCAGCCTTAATTCAAATCAAAATTCCTACTGAGTCTTAAAATAGGTGTCATAACTGCTTTATTCAAAATTGGGTCTTTGGACAATCAAATGCCATTTGCAGCCCTAAGTACTTGTAACCCTAAGTACTGGGAAGGAATTAGCCCTATTTGTCTGATCTAACAAAAAAAAAAAAAAAATTGTCATCACAAGCCTTAACCAATCGATCTATGGTTTCCCATCCATTTCTTTATAACAGAATTTAACATTTTAAAAAACAGCTTAGGACATGTCTGCCAATATATTTTTTTGTTCGTGTCCACCAATATTTTTTTTTGGCGTCGATCTCGATTTATTTTTTTGATAATTTTTGGTCAAATATTGAATAAAACAATAAAATAGAATAGAGAATTGATCTCAAACTACTGTTACTGTAGCAACTGCAATAATTTAGCACCTAATTTGACTCTTGTAGGCCTTACCTTTCTTTTCCTTTCCTCTAAATGTACAGTATGGTTAGTGGGATTAGATATCAACGAAGTTGCCTAGGATTTGATCTCGGTTGAGCAAACCCAGGGTGGCAATCCCATTGGGCTATCAATGCGTTGGCTTTGAGCTGACTCAGTTTTGCTTGATCAAAACCATTCATACCACATGCCACCATTTCTATAGAAACGAACACTAGTTTGACTCTAACAAGGCATAGAAATGATTAGATTATGATTAAGAACAATTACTCCAAATTGTTGTCGTGCATATTGGATCTAATGTACCTATTACAGATGATCAATCTAAATGTGCATATCAATTTGGCTGGAGTGTGATTTGGGCAATAAGGAGCCATGTGAGCACCAAACAAAAATGGGCTCCATGCAAGCTAAATTAAGTGGTAGATGACATCAGCAAAATACTGGTGGCTGTCCAGCAATGTTTCTCTGCTGATTTTAAAGTTTGTAATACTACAGTTACAGTTATATTTTAGGTTTTGATGCTAAAAGCTCAGGTAAAATAGGAATCGAACCTAACCTTAGGCAATACATCTCAATTTGATCATAACTTTATCTTAAACAAAAAGGGGATTTCAACCTAAAAACCAAGAAAAGTTCCAGGGGATAGTTACCCTATTATCAAGTAATGGATGGTTATAATAAACTGAGACAGCCCATGATATTCTTCTTTATTATTAGTATTTAATGGTCATGCCTATAAAATACTAGTTTTTGAATATGGTTCTTTAAGCAGATAAGATGCTTATCTTTTCACCATAACATGATGAATTTAATCATTGGACAGTTTTCTTGATTTCCTACTCGGGTGTAGCCCCAGGTGCAATTTTTCATGGAGGTTGTATAAAAACTCAGTCCTATATGAAATGTGAAACTCCATAAAAAGTCAGAACTATTTTGAGTGGGCTTTGCAAATAGGTTTTTTTGTCTCTTTGGTAAAAGAATTTCAATTAGTGTTAAACTCGGATAATTCTCAATTCATGGACCAGTTAGTGTGAGATGGTCGAATTGATCACATGTCCCATGCCATGTCAAAAAGGTTCTCTCTTGATTAAACCCACGTTTAAGTACCGGCCTACTCAAACCCAAATTCATGTAAAAATGGTTCTCTCTCAATTAAAGTGTGACAGCCAACTCTTAGTAGATGAAAACCCAAATTCAAGTACCATATGGATGAAACCCAAATTCACAAATTTACATACATAAGGCCCCCTTTTTTAGCAAAATTACTGATAAGAATTTGTGACAATGAGGATTGATGCACAATATTATGATTTAACTATTCTGTTGGCATTCCAAATTTTATGCTTGTATGTTTTAATTATAAATCTTAACAACGTAAAAGTCACTTTTGCCTTTAGAAGTCTTCAAATATCAATCTCCATAAGTTTTGAGGGGAGGATTCAAAAGTCCCACTCTTACGAACATCACGTGAATTCTTTGAATAGACAGGCTCAAAGAGAAGACGACACGAATGTGACCATACTCCATATGCGGCCGTATCCCATCTAATTTCACTTTGGGCGGTTGGATTCTGCAGGTTAAGTTTTGGACGGACCCAAGTGAGCAACCCCCACTAAAACTCCTGAGGCCATATGCGGCTCAGACCAATTTTCCGTACAGCTTGTTCGACTCGGGAGCCGGGACCCAGGCCCCAACCACTACCCTCTTTCTATGGCCGGTGCATGCCCATGTGAGTTGTGATTGTCCAAAAGATGCCCCTATTTTCCTCGTGTCCTATGATTTTTCCATCTAGACCTCCATCCAGACCTTTCTATTATTTCATCTGATAGTCCAAAGGCATAACTCGCAGTCATACATGTCTCAATTAGAACTAGGCAAATGCTGGGCCCCACCATGAACACTCCAAATCCTTTCTTTCCTTTTCAATATACAGCCGTTGGATGTTCCTAATTGGTCATTTGCTTGACCTCATTTCATATATCATAATCAAAATGGTGAACAAACTCTCTAAATTCAATGAACCAAGATGACCCATCAATCAACCCAACCATCATTGGGTCATAAAATTTGGACGGTTGGATGTGCTCCATTAATGTGTGAGGGCGCATGGATGTCCCATTGACGTTTGTCTGATTTGGTCTTCTATTTGGGATCATTGACTAACACGTGGCTAATGGTGATTGGGTGGGCGGGTAAGGAGGCATGACCAGTTGGACAGGTGGGTGGAGGAAAAGGATTGGACGGTTGAGAGGTGATGTGTATGTGAGTGTGTTTGGAAATTAGGGTTTTATTTGTGGGCTTTGGTTTGGACTCACATGGCCAGAGAAGAACACCGACAGCAGAATCCACTGTGTGAGGTGCATTACATGATTCCCTTTCCTCGGGACAATCATTTGCAACAGGGAGACTGCGCCCCACATAATGCAGAGATTGACAAAAAGTGGCCCACCTCCCTTAGCTCTATTAATTTTCCTGAGGGGTGAAAGCTTAAAAATGAATGAGGGTCTATTTTTCAAAATGGAACCCAATTTTGATCAAGAAAATTCCTTAATCACACAGTTACCGATTAACATGACAGAATTTGACTTTGATATGAGCGTTATCTACCATTGGACACACTTATAATTAAAAAAAATAAGTTTTAAAATTATTAAATTTGAGTACCTAAAAGCTCAGTAAAATTACGTGATTAGGATCTTAATTAGCAAACCTTATATCCATATCATATGTGGCCTCTTTCATTCTCCTAAATTTGAGATTGGAATTTCCATACATTCAACTAGGCACCATAAAAATAAGGATCTGTAATTTTTTTAAGGCAACCAATATAAGCTTTTCTATTTTTAAAATTTGAAGCCATTGTTGAACAATTAAGTTGTTATTTAGGCTCACCATATGAAGGGCTATCATCAATAGGAAAGTATTCAGTACTTTATAAATATCTACGCTTTCTCTTCCCTCGTCAATTACAACTGAGAATGAGGTCGGTTGATGGTGGGCTCTTTTGAAGTATTGAATAAGTATTTCTAACCGGCTTAGGTCTGTGTACCCAAATAAAGGAGCAATAACTGCTCCTAGCACACACCTAAAAATATTTGTTATCCAAATTGATAAATTTTTTCTGACCCATATTTATTTTAATAGGAGTTGATTTTACAGTGAAATTTCATAAGAAATAAAAAACCTAAAACCTAAATTTCCTCGTAGTTCTAATGGTGCAGAATTGGCCACACACAGTACATAAGAGCGCCTGATTTTGACCAGTTTCTTATTTTGTAGGTGGGTCCCACTTATTGGTTTATATAACTAATATTCATATCCAACCTTTATCCAGTTCAAGCTGGGCCTCACTAGTCAAGGGTATAGAAGTAAATTGACAGGCATAAAATATAGCCGTTGCCTTGCCCATATGCCCTGGCTCTTCGTCTCTTTTCTATGGAGTTGATCACATGCATCTTAGCCGTCTGAGGCTGTCATCTTCCCAACGGCCGAAAAAGGAGCCTAAATTTAATTTCAGAAATCCAGCTTTAGGCCTTGACAATGATTGTACACTTTAATGGTCCATGAGACCACCGAAGCCCATGTCTAGGGCAGCTCACCATGTTTCCATGTCACTCTATCAGTGCCCATTTAACCCATAACATGGCCCACTAGAATGGTTTTGATCAGTTGTAGAAAAGGATGGTTGTCCATGTTCTCATCCAGGTTGAGTGCCACCCTTCAAAGTAGGTCTATAAATGGCTTAGATTTCACATGATTTTGGTCACAACAAGGGTAATCTAGTACTAAGAAATGTGTCTCAATGGCCCATTTGGAGATGTTTTTTTTTTTTTATATTTGTTAGTAAAAAGAGATTTATATTAGAACCAAAAGGAGACAAATAAAGAGGAGAGAACACCACAATAATTTGTGAGTTCTTTTTGAGGATACTTGTTGTATACCTAGTGTAGGACTATAAGCAGTGAGTCCTCTTTATATATGGGGGTGGATGCAGGATGTTTAGAGGAAATGAATTCTAGTGTGTGTTTCTTTTTTGGTAAAGGAATTCTAGTGTTGAGATCATCTTTTTCATGATATTTAGGAAGCATCTAGAGTTCTTCATGGGGTTGCTAGATTTTAGAAACTGTATTTGCTAACGTCACTTTTAATTTCTAGCATTCTAGATGTTAGAATATAGGGAAGAATTTGGAACTCATCGTAATAGAAAAAAATGGACATTTTGAGGTTTTTTTCCCTTGGCTTACCATTACAAGTAATTTTTTTCTCCCCCTTCTCAAATACCCTTATTATCCCCCCGAGCCTTCTCCGTGCTAGTGGAAATGGCACATTTGCCTAGACCTTTTCTTTAAAAGTAATTCATTCCTTGCTTTTTTTATCCTATTAGTATGATTTCTATTTTACGTTTCCTTTATCAAATCTTTGGTCATTGAAACTTATGTGGCCCTAGCTTTACATATTGAAGTGAAAATTGATACAATGAATATATGGGGAATGATGGTTCATATTATTATGTTTGAATAATAAAAGGTGGGCCTTGAAAATAATAAATTAATTATTTCTTCTTTTCTTAAAAAATATTTTTTGTCCATGATCCAAAATAAACATTTTATGGGACCTAACATTAAAAATCACATTGATTGATAGATGGCCAGAATGAAAACTCATAAAATTTTAGGTGCATGTCTCACTTAGGGCCAATTTGGTTGCATGAACATATTTCTTAGAAATTATAATTAACAATTTTACCACTATTTTGTTATTGTGAATAAATAATAGGGAATTGAATTCTCAAGGATTTAAAGAAATAAATTCATTATGCTAAAATACAATTAGAGCAGGTAAATTAGAATGAATATAAATTTCTAAAAATTCAAAGGTACCCATTTTCTGAGAAAGATAGGATCTATTTATTTGCACAAAATTGGATTCATACAAATTCAAGGAAACTTGTTTTACCAAGAATTCCCTTATCTTGAAATTTAATATTGGTTTGCATGCATAAATTCTTAAAAGTAAAATCAAATAAAACAACTTTACCTTGAGTTCCTTATCTTGAATATATAATTGGATATTTTTCATTTTCATAAAATTGAATTCCTAAATAATGTTGTTCTTATCTTGTCATTTAAAAGGAATTAAAACAAAATCATAAAGTTCTTAACGGCCATTTCTTTGATTCGAAAATATAGGCCAATTTTCAAATTAATGTGTATTATAAAATGAAATAATTGACAAACGAGTCAATTCCAAACCTATTGAAAATTCCAGAAATTGCCAAACAATAACAATATGCAATATTATAATATTTCAATATTTTGTTATGTAATATTTTATTCTACTAAAATTTAAATATAGAAATGCTTGATTCTATATATATTCAAATGGGCCCTAAGATCTAAAAGAAAATAAGAAAATGCATGTTAGATCACTAGTCTTCAATTACATGATAACACTGACATTGTCATCTATACATATTTACCTCAATGTATTTTCAGCTCCACAAATGGAACAAAATAAGTTTGTCATAATGTTAAACCCATTCACAAAATGCATCTTTCTTATGCCATAGTTCACATTATGGGTATTTTAGTCCAAAAATATTATAATTGTATCTCTGGGAAAATATTTTAACTTTGGGAAGATGAGGAAAAGTCATTTCTAGAGGTAAGTTATAGAGAAAAATCTCTTTTAAAATTCAGCATAATGATAATTCTTTGCATTCTAACAGGCAAACATGGCATTAGGATATTTTAATCTTTATATATCCAACAAAAGTAATTCAATTACCACACGCATACACACACACACGTGTTCATGCTTTTGAACAACCTAACTTGCTTGTAAGTCAAAATTATTTTGTTCTTTAATTACAATTATTTTATTCTTTACCACAATACAATCACAATTTCTCAACCAACCGAATTTTAAAAATTATAAGAAAGCATTTATTTTGAGTGTTTTAAAGTTCTTTTGTTGCTAATAAGGAAAACAGAAGGAATATATAGGTTACTTGTTTTTCTTTAATTAGTGATTTTCTGGTATGAGATGCCTTGGACCAATTTGGTTTGAGGCACATCGCCAAGCCACACATTTGCCCAAACATTCATACAGTCTCGGCAAATGTGCTGTTTAGATTGGTGTACCTCGTACCTGAAAAATTTTCATTTTTAATAGTGATATATAGGTTACTTGGATGGAACACTGTGCATGATGTGGTCATTTTTTTTAAGTGTTATTAAAGGATGCATTTGTACAATGTCAAGAATTCCTTGATAATAAGAAAAAGTCTCTCTATATTAGATGTTTTTTTTGTTTGTTGCATCGATTTTTTTTAGAAAAAAGATAAAAAAATGAACTCCCTTTTTTTTCTTTAACTATATAGAAAGAGGGTATAAATCACTCATCTACTATACTGTAAAACTAGCTCACACTTGTTATTTGGTCCCATTTTCCTATGAATCCCACTTCAGATGATCAAGCTAATTTCATAATCCGAGAACACTTCATCATCCATCACTACAAACCTTCATTTCATCAATCCAAGAATTACTTTGAATGAGAAGCAAATTTGAGTAAATATATGAAGAACTGATACAAGCTGTTAAAATTAACTCCTTATTTGTTGCTAACCCTCTTCTATTTTTTCAGCTTTGAAACTTAGACACCATGGATGACAGAGGCACAAAATAATAGGCCTTCTGCGCCAATTGGATGATCACTATCAATTGAATCATGTTTTTTAAGGCAAAATTGTACAATTAAAATTTTTGCAAAATCTGCTCTAGGAAACAAAAACTACAATTACTTTGTTGTAACCCCACAGAAAATCAGTTCTAATGGTATCCTAAACCTAATAATGGTAGTGCTAGCCAATGATTTAGAACATTCAGATCAAACATTGGCGTACTCTCGCAAATTTATGAGTTTTTGTGGCTGGAAATGCTCTGGAGTAGCCGTGACTGGAAGGATCTGTTGAAGAAGGAAAAGACAAACTACTTTCTAGGGGAGGGGTGGGAAGACAAGGTGACGACCAACTTTGAAAGAAGACTCACTTACCCCTGTGACAGATTGGATAAATCTCTCCACAGGAGAGATGAAGAGGGTAGATGGGTAAAATGACTTTATGATGACCCATCAACTTGTGACAAGTGACAATAACCTTTGATTTAGGCTTTGGAGTGTTTTGTACTCAAGTTCCTTTGTATCCATTTCTACCAAAAAAATTAGGGTAAACGTTGGTTTGCAAGACAACTGATTCAATTAACAATAGCAAGTGGCAGGATCAATGGGCCAGGCCTATTGGCTTTTGATTCTACCCGACTTTGGGCTGATTCCCAAATGTTTTTAAGCCCATGCATAAATTTTGGGTCTAAATCAAGCTTGGCTAATATGAAAAGTGATCCAGGGAATACTGATTTATGCTCGAGAGTATTCTGTGGACGGGTCCCTTTAGTTCAATCGTTAGCTCTTCTTGGACCGTTTGTTTGTTTGTTTGTATGGAATTAAATTCTTATGAGTTTAAAAGCATGTCTTATTATTCAAGCAGCTAAAACTGAAAAAAAAAAAGTAAAAATCTATAAATGTTGACCAAATAAAATTTTATTAGTTTAAAATAAACACCCATTTGTCACTTTAGTAAATAGACATTTAGAAAAATAGACGTCCCATGTACTTCTCCATCTTATATTCTTCACTCCACGTCCCACCTCTTTCAAAATTCCTTGGATCCCATTTTACCATAAATTCCAAAGAACTTAATTTCATTTCCATCATGGAGAAATAATACTATAAAAATGTAAGTTTTGTATATATACAACATCATCAGCTTTGTCTCAAGTATATTCTCTCTCTCTCTCTCTCTCTCTCTCTCTCTCTCTCTCTCTCCTTCCATTTTTATTATTGCACAAACTACTGTACTACAATTCCAATATCTTTTTACGTGGTAGAAAAACGCAGAATAAAAGGGACAAAATGCAGTCCTTTGTCACGTTGGTGGTGATCCGTTTGGCATCTGAATTCTGTACTCAAACAAGATGCAAAACAACACCTTGAGTAGGAGAAAATCAAATGATTAAAACCAGCTGAGGGAATCCACAAAAGAAATAAAGAAAGAAAGAAAAGCATTAGGGTGTAAGAAAAAGATAATCTCAGCACCATTATCCTCTCACCTACTGTCCACATCTTTCCTTGTCTTTCCAGAAACATCTGTGAGGTTACCCCTTCTTGATTTCCCAGGTTTGGTAAAATGAAATAGCAGATAGACCTTGGGACCATTTGAGAGTGCACTAAGCCAACCCTTACTAAAGGCCACCTTAAGTGCTCAACCCAATTCACTTGAGTTGCACCCCCATTTGATCTATGGGGCAGTTTGGCCATGTACCCTCAAGATCAACCCATTCAATCTTTGGGCCACTTCAGCTTCACACATAGCTTTCGGCTCTCATATCACTGGTGACATAAGAATTTTCTCATCAAATATTGGATTGGCAATGTTTTAATTGGATGTAGATCTTGCCAATATTGTTGGACTTTGATGATGACAACGATGAGTAGTCTACAGATTTTGGTTTAACAAAAGCCAGAGAGCCAGCCTGAGTTCAGCATGCTACTAGCTGGATTTGGGATCCGTTTGATTTAACTTTTTAATCTTAAAATTCAATTGGGCTTAATAACTGAATCATCTGGGCCTAAATAAGTTTTTGCCGAAGAGCAAACTTCTTGGGCCAACCAACTTGTAATATTTAGCGCAAATGGTCCATGACTGTTACAGCAACAGGCTACTGGATAAACCCAGGGCATGTACTTCAACAAGTCTCAGTCCCAGCTCAAAGATGTGGATCTTGGCCATCTTTTCCCATGTCATCACATCAACTTTAACTGGTTGAGATCGTCTAAACATAATCATCTTTTGAAGGGGGCTTATCTCTTGATAAATCAAGAAATGGATCCAAGTAATGACATGGGGAGGCATACAATTTCTACTGATCCACAGGTGCATGGGACATATCAAAAGAAAGGGCAGATCGAAAGCACTGGATAAAATAATGAAAAGCCTCTTTATTTTCTCTCATCTTCTTTTCTATAAAACACTACTCACACCTTGGGTCTGAAGACACCAACTCAAAGGCCTTTTTCCTACTGCGTTTTCTTTGCTGCCTTGTGAGAGTTTCCTCTGAGAAGAGATGGAGGGGAAAGAGGAGGATGTGAAGGTTGGAGCCACGAAATTCCCAGAGAGGCAGCCTATTGGTACAGCTGCACAGAGCGAAGACAAGGACTACAAGGATCCCCCACCAGCCCCTCTCTTTGAGCCAGGAGAGTTCAGCTCATGGTCCTTTTGGAGGGCTGGGATTGCTGAGTTTATGGCAACCTTCCTTTTCCTCTACATAACCATCCTCACTGTGATGGGTGTGAAGAGGGCGCCAAACATGTGTGCCAGTGTGGGTATTCAAGGAATTGCTTGGGCTTTTGGAGGCATGATATTTGCTCTTGTCTACTGTACTGCTGGAATTTCAGGTGAAGCAAAGTTTTGACTTGTAATCCTTTGTGTTTTTCTATAAATCTCATGGGAAGTTGTGCTTTTTCTAGTTTGCACTCCACCTCCTGGTGGATACAACTATGTTCTTTGTTTTAGCACTACAGTAGTCTCTGTGACAAACAGATGGGCTAAGGCAGTGACTTCTTATTATTTAGATGATGGGAAGAAACTTGTGTTTTGCTACATAGCCATGTATGTTATTCATTCTTTAGAGAGTAAAGGGTTTTGATTTTCCTTAAATTTAAGTCTTCTTTGGGGTGTTTGGGCAGGTGGTCACATCAACCCTGCGGTCACCTTTGGGCTGCTGCTGGCTAGGAAGCTCTCCCTCACAAGGGCTATTTTCTACATGGTGATGCAGTGCTTGGGTGCCATCTGTGGTGCTGGTGTTGTGAAGGGATTCCAAAAGGGCCCTTACGAGGCCCTCGGTGGTGGCGCTAATACGGTGAACCATGGCTACACCAAGGGAGATGGCTTGGGGGCTGAGATTGTGGGCACTTTTGTTCTTGTCTACACCGTCTTTTCTGCTACTGATGCCAAGAGAAATGCCAGAGACTCTCATGTCCCTGTAAGTTACTTTTAAGTGTTGGGTTTGTACAGGTAGACATGATTTAGAGATTTCTGTTTAGGAAACCTTTCGAGAGGGGTAAAAACCCCGCCTTTTGATGTATGCACAATCTCTTGTGCTTTTGGTACTATAATGGTTGAAGGCTTTTATAAAGAATTAATTGTGATGTATAATAATCATGGTTTTTTGTATGACACGAGAGAAATCTCTTCATGTTCATGTAAATCCATTATGGAGCACATGATATAAGCACTCTTCCAGAGAAATACACAGGAGAGGGAGGGAGAGAGAAGGGTGAGGGTGGAGGGGGGGTCCTGCTCTTTGTAGAAATTTATGATCTATATTATCATCTGGGTATGATGTAATGTTTTATGCGTCTACAGATCCTTGCTCCTCTCCCTATTGGGTTTGCTGTTTTCCTGGTGCACTTGGCCACCATCCCCATCACAGGAACTGGCATCAACCCTGCCAGGAGCCTTGGAGCTGCCATCATCTACAACAAAGACCATGCCTGGGATGACCATGTAAGCCATCCAGTATCTTCTATTCTTGAAGGGTGTTTTAGATTTTTGCTTATTTTCATCACCTAAAAATGGGTTTTCCTGTTTGTGTTTTGCACAGTGGATTTTCTGGGTTGGTCCCTTCATTGGAGCTGCTCTTGCTGCAGTCTACCACCAGATCGTCCTCAGGGCAATCCCATTCAAGACCAGGGTCTAAATTGTCAGCCATCATCTATCATCAACTTCCTTTTTGAGTTTTACCTGTAGTAAATCCATGTTGTGCCTGGTTTTACCTCTTGCATGTTTATCATCTTCATGGTGTTGGTTATGTTATATGTGTGTAAATTAAGCTTATGACGTCTAGATTGCTGCAGGCTTGAAAAGAAGATTCTTTTTCTCTTTATTATAATATATTCCTCCACTATCTTTCCCATGAGAGTGATATATATGGCGATTGGTCTCTCTCCTTAATTATTTGGTCTGCAGTGGCAGACCACCAGTTCATATGGTGGGCCCCCCACACAAGTGTCATGGTTTGCAGGTGGTCCTCCCCATTTTGGCAGCGTAATGAATAGGGTAGGTCATGTGCCAAAAGTAGAGCCGGGTCATGTGCAAGAAAGTTGGTAGATTTTGAGCCTTAAATTGGCTTGTATCAATACAGCCCATGGGTCTATCTTAGTTCCTGGTTTCACAGCATCAACCCATAGGATCATTGTCCAAAATACTGAAACTGGATCTGGTTTCAAAATTCATGCAGTGTGAAGCTTGTTTGTTTGCTGGATATCCTAGAGCCTCTTCAATTTTGGGGTATGTTTAAATTCTCCAAATATACTCCTAAAGCTCAACTTAAAGCTTAAATGTCTACTTTTTCTTTTAATCCAAATTTACCATTCAAATAAGTCGATACTGGGGATATGTTGGTTTGTAGTATTACCGACCTTGAATCTTCCAAATGTTCTGTTTGATTCATAGAATTCTGAATAGAAGCCCACATGAAAAGCCACTTTTTGTATAGCGTCTATTATTTCTCTGTGTTCCAGCAGTCTGAATGTTGAGGTGGGGTTCAGTATTTGGAATTTCACTAGGGAGCAGTAGGAAAACAATCAAGCATTGGGAAAATTTTCAAACAAGCGTGCCTCTATAGTGAAAATGTGGTTCACAATTTTTCGTCCTGTGTGGTGGAAAATGCTGCTGACAATCTGATAAGAATTGGTTGAGGGAAAGTCTTCCTTTACTCGTCATAGCTGTGTAATTTGTCGCCATTGCACAGTACTTATGACGTTTTCAGTGGGACGGGAGGTAGTTTGGTTTTGCCACAAGATTTTGAAATCAGGGGCTTCCAAAAAAACTTGGTGTTTTTTAGGGGTGTCTTGTGTGCATCATTCTTTGAGAACAATTTTGTCCTTCTAGCGCTTAATGAAATGGAAATAGGGAATTGTGGGGTTTGTACTTGCTCAATTGTTTTCTAATGTGGGAATGATCAGTGGGAACAAATCTGATAAAAACGAAGATACTTAACATAATGATCAGTTGAAATAATTCTGACAACGTTGCAAGCTTACAAATGTGTAAATTAAATAATGACAATGTGGATGGCCATCAAATACAAGAGGAAAAGATGGGTGCGGTGTGTCCTCAAGTGTGTGTTTGAGCCTGGGTGAATCAAAGGATTTGGTTTTAAAAATTGTAAAAGTCAAATGTAGAATTTTAAATGCTCATTAAAAACTCTCACACCCCATCTCCAACATCCACGATTACTCTTAAAACCTCCCAACAAACGGCCTGTGTTTGTTTCATGTAATTGAGTAACGCGAATGAATAGGCAGCCAATAATTGAGAGGAGAAAGGGTCACATCTATACATTCGCAAGTCTTTCCTCATATCTTTCACGGTTCACATCTTTAATAAGCATCAACGGAGCTCATTTGTTCATAAATTCCTATGTATTTAATTCTTATAAAATTTATGCAAACAATCAAGCCCTTCAGCTCATTTGTTCATAAATTTTTATGTATTTAATTCCTATAAAATTTATGCAAACAATCAAGCCGCCCTTAAAATCTAGTGCCAACATATTGAGTCACAGTTTTCTGCATCTGGACAACCAAAAGTCTAATGACATTGCTAGTCTCCTGAAAATGCTACTTGCCCAATGAAATTTGATGAGACCCTAGCTGTAGTCATCTTTCATGCTAGACTGTTTTTTTTTATGACTTATGGTATTCCTTGTCAGCCCAACCTTCGCACATCTATTTTTCAACCTGAGAGTTATTTGATTTTATTGAGTAAAAACTATTCCCTAGGATATATATACATGGCCACACAAAACTAGAGACTTTAAAAATTAGACCAAATGGCTCCTTATAAATGGATGATGTTGAAATGGGCTTCTATTAAAATCTGACAAATTAATCATATTGCCATGTTTTAGTTCCCCATTTCAATACCCAGTTTGGGTTGGCAATTTGGAATCATGCTCTCCCACTGTCGCGGTGTGGAAGGTGGATTGGCAAGTCTGATATGATCTAAATAAAGCATAAGCAATTAATATCTCTTTTTGAAATAGGGGACCCTTCCGTACATCTCTTTCAATTAAGGCAAGCTTATCCTTTTATAAAAATTATATGAGCAAACTTATCCTTTTGTAAAATTTCTATGACAAAAATTATTTTATAGTAAAATTAGTAAAGCAAACTTGTCATGTCATCAGAAGTTATAGGGCAAGCTCCCAGATAAAGCCTCAGAACATACATGACTGCTTTAAAACTTTGGTTCTGTCAAAAGTCATGATTTTTTTTTTTTTTTGAAAAGGGTTTTGAAATTAATTGAATTAGACATTTATAAAAAAAAATACTGATCAAGTTTAAGTTACCTTGACCCAGAAAAGTAGACTTGTCAAATGACATATAAATTTTTTCAAAGTTTTTTTTAAAGAACAAGATTTTAAATTCCCCATTTGTTTGCAAGAAACTTAATTTCTAGAAATTCATGGTAAAGTGAAGAAAGGAATGACGAATCAAAAGATATGCGGCTGAGATGGAAATGAAACCTTGACTTGTCGAGGATTTGATTACCAATGGTGGGATATCATTAGATCCATACTTTTAGAAATATAGAAATATAACTCTTAGAAGTACTAACAATTCAAAAACAAATGACCCTACACGATGAAGTTATGCTTGAGTAGTTAATATTAGAGGATTTTACAAAAAAAAAAAAAAAACCATAGATACTCGTTGCACATGATTAGACCTTTAGTGAGTACGTGCACTAATTGGGCCACCTAGCTTGATTTTGTGCCTTTTTTTTTTTTTTTGTATGTGGTGTTGAGTCACTCAGCACCACATACAAATAAAAAAAAAACTGAGTTTTTGCAAAGAGAAAAGGAAGAAGAAGAGAGGAGAAAGGAAGAAAAGAAGAGAAAGGAAGAAGAAGAGCGAGAGGAAGAAGAAGAGAGGAGAAAGGAAGAAGAAGAGAGAGAAAGAAAGGAAGGAATAACGAAAGAAGAAAAAAGGAGAAAGGAAGAAGAAGAGAGAGAGGAAGAAGAAGAGAGGAGAAAGGAAGAAGAATAAAGAGAGGAAGAAGACGAGAGGAGAAAGGAAGAAGAAAAGAGAGAGGGAGTAGAAGAGAGGGAGAAAGGAAGAAGAATAGAAAGAGGAAGAAGAAGAGAGGAGAAATGAAGAAAATGAGAGAGAGGAAAAAGAAGAGAGAAAGAAAGGAAGAAGAAGAAGGAGAACTCATATTTTTTTTTCTCTTTTGTATGTGCTACTAGGTGATGCAACTAGGGATGTACAAAAAATCCGTCGATCTGTTAAACTTATCCAATACAATTCGATCTGCGGTTTTTTAACTGATTCGATAGTTAATGGCTTGGTGATTGATTGAAAAAATTATAATCCGTTAGTAACGAATTCGTGACGGATTTTATCCTTAATTTGTAGATTTAAACCGATCCAAACTGTTAAAATAAAAAATATATATTTATTTTTATATAAAAAATATTAAAAGATAACAATCTTCATTCATCATTCGGCTTTTGTTATAAATAAGCCTAAGTATAGGGGGTATATTGCAAAAGAATTCCTATAATTGGCACTACCAACGGATTAAAAGGTTTTAACTGATCTGAATCGTTGATCCACGGTTCGGTTCGGATCAATTTTAAAGGGCAATGGATCGGTGATAGATTACAAAGCTGTCAATCCGTAAGTAACGGTTTGGCGACGGATCTGACTCAATCCGATCCAATCCGAACCGTGCACACCCCTAGATGCAATGAGTTCTTCTTCTTCCTCTCTTCTCTTCTTCTTCCTTTCTCATCTCTTCTTCTTTCTTTCTTCCTCTCTCTCCTTTTCTTCCTTTCTCCTTTGCAAAAACTCATGTTTTTTTTTATTTTTTTTATTTTTTATGAGTCACTCAGCCCAACATTTTTTTTGGGCACAAAATCAGGCTTAGGGGACCCGATTAGTGCACATACTCAATAAAGGTCTGATCTTGTGTAACAAAGATCTATAGGATTTTTTCTATAAAATCCTCTTAATATTATTATAGTTTTCTTTTGGAAAATAGTATATATTTATGAAGTTTTTATTAGAGGATTTTACCACAAAAATCATGTAAAGAGTTCTCCAAACCATAAAGTTCACCCAAGTTGTGTGTGCTCAGTGGCGAGTTCAATGCTTCCCTCTTGCCCCTAAAACCCAAAAAATATCATTCTTAGAGGCAAAAACCTGCAGCGAGTTCGATGCTGCCCTCTATGTTCTTCTCCCTTCTTATTTCTTCTTTCTTCATTCTTCCATCTCTTTCAACCTCTACCAAAAGTACCAAAAAGACAAAGCTAAACAAGCTAAAAAATCCTTTGGGGGCACACACAGCTTAGGTGAGGATTATAGTTTGGGGGACCCCTTACATGTTTTTTTAAAATCAAATTATTACTTTTTTATTATTTTAGTTACACAACAATGAATTTTATAAGGTTGGACTCCTAGAATATTCGGAGCATATTGTTTGAAGGTTGAATCATGTTGATCCCTGGTAAAGCGAGTTATATAAACCCTGATTAAATGGATCAAGTTACAAAAATCCAAAAATACGAATTAGGATTCCGTACATTTTTCTCAGACAAAATACCAACGATATCAGTCATCCATTTCACTATTTTTTCCAAGCCCGTAACTCCATCCAAAACCACTCTTTATTTGGTGAAGGCATGCATCGTGAGAGAAGACTGAGAAGTCGGAAACGTGGTTGAGCAGGGCGTCGTTGAGTCACCAACTCCACTGCAACTCTCTCCAAGCGGTGGATGGATTTCACCCATCAGAAGACAACCCAACACTAAAGTTGTAAAGCTTGCTTGACTGACACCTCAACTACAACTGCAATGGGTCTTCATTCCGCAGACGGTTCAACCTTAGTTGCAATGGATTTCACCCATCAGAAGACAACCCAACACTGTTTCTCTAGGTGCGCTTAAGGCAGGAATTTCAAAATGGGTCTTCTCTGTCAATCCCCTGCTTCCTTCTTTCGAAATGACACCATTTCTAGGCTTGAATTTGGTGTTAATAAGCTGCTACTGCAATTGGAACAACAAGAAGAGGATTTCCAGGCACTCGCTTTCTTGCAAATGAATCTGTCCAACAGAACCCATCTGTTAAAAAACAGAAAAAGGTCCTACGGTGGATGAGAAGAACTGCTTCCAGGCTAAGAGCCACTGAATAGAGAGACCCATCAAACTATCTCGTCTAAACTTCACTCAGATGGAACTTGTACTCTCTCTCCCATCTTATCACATGAATTGAAGTTGTTTACCAAGGTCCAATCTTCATTTCACTACTCCATTTCATGATATAATATTTTGGTCATTAGCCCAATTTCATCGTCCAAATACCCATTTCACCATATCTTTCAGAGTTCAAGCATCTGCCAACCTTCCTCGCTAATTCCAAACACCCATTTCTCTAAATCCTTGAAACAAACTCAACTACACTTATGATCCATATGTTGCATTCCGTCTGAATCATGAAGTTATCTTCCACATACAATTGATGCAGAGGCTCGGTTCACTACGGTATGAAAGAGCAACAAAGCCTAGCAGTTTATGCATCGATTCAGTTGGGAGCAAAGGATTGTTAAGGAGCAATAAATAAACAAATAAATAAAAGGCATGTGGCTCGGTTGTGCAGAAACTAGAATACAAAGAGCAAAAAGAGAGGTGTCATTTGGCGTCATTGCAACTCACTGCCATTATAACTCGTTGCCGGTGCTGTCTAGCCTTGGAGTTGCAGGTAAGAATGAGTGACCATATCGTCTGGGGGTATTTTCGTCACAAGAAATAGCATGACCACCTAATCATTCGTTTTTATGTTTTTCTTAACTAAATTGTCCAATCCGCATTTTAGAATAATTTTTTCGTAAAAATTCCTATTTTCAATCAAAGCTATGACCAAAAAAAAAACCCAAAAAAAAGTCAAATAAATCCTACTGCTTTTGCTGTTATAACCCATGAGTAAGAAGTTTTAACACTGACAAAAATAAAGACAACAAAATACTTTTCTTCTCATGTAAACATATATTTGTAACAGAAAACAAGGAGGCCACAGCTGAGGGAGAATGTCCTAACCTTGAGATGTATTACAATAACGAGAAGCTATTTCAGTCAGTGAAATGAGCATTTAAATATGTATTCAAGATAAACACAAAATCCTTACATGTACATTTCAGTGACAGCATTCGCAGTGAAGAAACCAAAGTTTTCTCTGCAAACATAAGCTAATATGATACATGTTCCATGGAAAAGTTTCTACAAGATCTACAATCTTAAGGATTTTGAAGAATGAAGGGAAGCAGTCAGACTTGTTATTTTGTTTGACAGAGAATGTGCACTCCCTTTTCATCATCTCTGCAATAAAAAGAATTTAAAGATTCAATGATTGTGAAATCCTGAAGACATTCTCAAAAAATGTAGATCCTGGAAACCAGAGAACCCATGTCTGCTTGCAAATATGCCCGGAGTGTTAAAATATTTCTTGAAAAATATAGGCTGGTTCTAGGAATTTCCTGTTTTGAGAGTGGATAAATGTCTCCTGCTTGCAGGAAATTCCCTACTGGAAGAATGTAAAAGACACTGGAGAATATTTATCTATGGAAGGCATAAAGTTGGGCACAGTTCTTCTGCTGCAGCTGCAAATTTGGACTTCCTAAACTCGTCCAAAAGACATTATGGTTCTTTCCCAACAAATGTGATTTGGACAAAAATTTCAAAACTGGCCTCTGCACTTGAGTATGTTCATTTGAAAGGCACAGGCAGCAATGGAGGAGAATCTAGTGTCACAGACAAAGCATTAGAACAAACAACCTTGAACACAAAATTAGAACTGGAAAGTACTCAACAATGCATAGGCTATATTTTCATTATACTTTTAGAAAAACTGAAAATTCAAACTTCCTAGGACTCAATGATGGATGAAGTCTTCAACATTCACAGCAAATCCCGCCATGTGGAGTCGTGCCATAGGCAGCCCAAGGGTCTTCACAGAAGAGGAAATGATGAATTCAATCACAATATAGAGATAGAAACAGTAGGATTTCATTGACTGCATAAAAACTTGAATAAAAAAATTATAAAATAATGTGCCGACAACTCAGGATACCATCCAACTGAACTTTGGCAGATCTGTCAATATATTTTCTCCAACGTCTGGAATAGAAGACATTCTTTGGAATTCTAATGGTGTTAAGCAAGCTGCATTCAAGGGATGATCAACCAAGATCAGCTGTGGAAGGAGGTCATGCACGTATGGTATTGGTAAGGGACTAGTGGCATTTGACGAGGGAACTACGAGGTGTATGAAATGTGCCTTGCCACCTCCCCTCTAGCCAGTCTCAAATTAGTAAATGGAAAACCCACCATCAAAATGAAGAGGAACTCTCAGGTAGTAGGCTCAACAAAAACATGAGAGGTTAGCCTACAGTGACAATACGAGAGAGCTTCAAGCCATCCCCAAGAGATGAGATCGGATTGGAGTTGCCTTTAGCCAACACCCAAAAGAGACCTCACCTTTCACCCTTCACACAACAAACCACCACAAGGAAAATTTGTTGTTAGTGTGCCAATTAACTCCAAATTGACCAAAGAACTTCCATCAAGGCCAGTCTCCACAAAAAGTGGCCTTTCTTTTTCCTTTCACCCCGAAGCTCTGTCCATCTAAACTCAAAATAAATGTAGAGGGATACATGATGCATCAAGATGCAATCATTTTCTCCTAAACTCACGCTCTGCCTGGTCAACTCAACCTACTGTCCAGGGAACCGCCAACACTCTAGGAGGATGATAAAACAACCTCATATTATGAAACGACCTTCTTTCAGCAACTCAGCCACTGAAAGCTGCACAAAAGAACTCAGTCCAATGCATTCAAATTGCAGATTGCTAGCTGTCCAATCTATGTCCATAAAATAAAAAGGTCCAAAGGAGAAGAGGTCATGGCCCTGCATCAGTCAATGGGCATTATCATTGTGATTCAAAGCCACAAAACAAGTCGATCAATCTAGCAGGCTCCACATATTCAAATACAAGAGGACTGTCCCAATCTCTCTCTATATATATAAGAGGGAGGGAGAACTAATCTGCAACCAACTTACCTAGAATCTAAATTGGAACCATTTATTAACTAGGCCAATCAAAACATTAGATAGAAAATTTATAAGATTTATGAAAATAGTACCTTCTTTTAAAATCAGTCATACAAATTATACATTCAACCAAGGGCAGACCCAAGTGCAAGGGTCTGTGGCGCAGCCACGATCTACAATCGAGAAGAATAGATCAATCTGCTGAAGGATTGATCGAATCTAAAAGGATTCATCCCTTAGGGCACCCTCACAAGAGGAACAAACACCATAAGAGATAACATCTCAAAAGATAACTTTATTGATTAAAACTGAGCAACTTTATTGATTAAAATTGAGCACGTATAACAATGAGGCCTAACATCCTTCTATATAAGAGCTGGCCTAATCCCTAAGAAATGAAACTAACTAATATAAGAATAATTCTAAATAAGATAGGAAACTCACTAATATTAACCTTAATGTAATCAAACTACGAATAATATTCATAAATAACTAAGTGTCCAATTGGGCTTATGGACTGGGCCCAACGAGTTGGCCAATCTATTGTTTGGCTTGCATCAGACTGGGGGCTGAAGCCCCTGTCCAAAGCAGAAAAGAATTTCAAAATTCTTAAAACCCCCCTACAAATTTTGAAAACTAACATGCCTTTTTTTTTTTTAACATTTGCCCCTCCTTCCCCCAATATTTTTTTTCACATAGAGCCCCCACAAGGAGAATTTCCTGGGTCCACCCCTGCATTCAACCAAACTGCATGGACTGGAATGGAAGATACGAATATTGACATCAAAACCACTATAACTAATGGAGATGAATACGCCAATGATACTAGCTAGTTAAACAGGTACAGCAGCTAGTTGTGATTGAGGGACCCTGTTTTCAACAAACTCTGTGATTCAGAGTCCTCTAGAAACAGCAATTTCATACCCATGATCATAACCCAAATGGGAAATCATTCAATTACCTACTTTTCGAAATAAGCAGAAACTGGTTTACTTTGCTTATTTTACGAACTCAAAAATTCCAGATCCTTGCTTCCAGAATTTATAACAGTGACCCAATCACATAGGATCTAGAAAAACAAGAAATTAATGCCCAGATGAAATTATTAAAAAGAAGGAAAAAAAAAAAAGAATAACAGATCCTTGCCTCCAGAATGCAGAGCAGTGACTAAATAACATAAAATCTAGAAAAACAAGAAATTCAATGCCCAAATGGAGTTAAAAGAAAAAAAAACAAAAACTACACCTCCTTGCTTCCAGAATCCACAGCAGTGACTAAATCACATAAAATCTAGAAAAAGGAGAAATTTAATACCAAAATGAAGTAATTTAACAAATCTGAGAACTACCAGCACTATAGAATTTTTTCAAAAAAAATTCATGCCTCCATTGTGATGCATTAGTAGTGTACTAGAGTAGAACTGTGGCCTGAACGCTTTTAGAAGTGCTCAAGGAGTATGAAGCATAATATGTCGTCTTGCAGATCTTGAAAATCTATTGGAACTTTCAGTAAATACAAAAATAAAAGGTAAACCAAAGAGCCATTGAAGATAAATTTGCCTAGAAATGTTCTCTGATTTGGGAGTTATTTGGATGAAAAACAAAATGACAGAACAAAATCCCCAAACCCAGTAACTCTGTTGTGGCTAACAATTGACATCAAACAAATCAAGTATGTATACTCAATTACCAGGTAAAAATGTGATTATATAGACAAGAAACCATGAAGCCTATAGCATAGAAGAATTTAATAATAAGGAAAGACTGTGGGATGATATATATAGAGAGAGAGAGAGAGATAGATTTATATATAGGAGCACTAGATAGTGCCCGGGCATTTTTAAAAGTGAAAATGCCGCTTTTTGCAATGAATAGGAGATTAGGAATGTAAAGAAGCAATTAATGTTACTTTTAAAAAGGAGAAAAAGTCTTCACATGACTTGTTCCTCGTTGGAGGATAGAAAAAGGGCAAAAACGCCCCCTTTCAAATGGGGCATTCTTGAGAATTTTTCTATATATATATATATTTAGAGAGAGAGAGAGAGAGGTTTCTACATGTGGATCAGATGAGGAGGGAATTTCAGAGGGTAAATGAATGGCGACAGGGATTCACATTGTGGGGTGGGTGGGTGGGTGGGGGAGTACAGGAGATCCTTGGAAAGAGACGATGAAGAAAGGGGGAAGAGAGACTCTGCAATCTTCTAGACAGGCTGGTCTTTGAAATGGCCATTTACATATGTAGCTGGGGGGCCACGATCTAATACCCAAGTATTAGTTTCACAACAAATGTTTGATTTTGCTAATTGCATATATATTGAATTAAATCGTAGGTATTATAGAGCAATCAAATGCCCTTATAAAAGCAGCAAATGCAAATCTGATGGGACTCAATGATAGATGGAATTTTCACACATTCACCTTTGGAGTCATAATCATTGGCAACCCAAGGGCCTCCGCATAAGAAAAACACTTAATGCAATTATAGTGATAAGAAGAAACAGGAGATTTTCATTGATTGCATAAATGAGGGAATGGAAGGAAATTTAAAAGAGATGGGATGAAACCTCAGGATACTATAACTAAATTTTGATGGAACTGTCAATATATTTTCTCAAACATCTGGAATAGAAGGCCTTCTTTGAAATTCTAATGGTGTTATGAAAGAGGCAAAATCGGGGAAGATGACCAATCTAGATCCTCTTGAAGCAGAGCTTCAGGCATTACTCCAAGGACTCAGATTATGTCACTCAATGGGATTCCATCGAATCATTATAGAAGGGGACTATTTAATTATAGTGGAAACTCTTCAAAATGCAGCACAACTTTCTTGAGATTTAATATCGTGGAAGAGGCTAGAGGGTGCTAGAGCAGTTAAAAAGGATGCATTAGTGGAAACCTGTGTTTTGTCATTGCTTAGCAGATTGTCTTCAAGTATATCTCGCTTAGCGCATTTAGCAGAATCATCTTCAAGAAATGAATACTCATGCAAGAATTGAGCTTAGACGACATTGTTCTGTCATAAAACTCTGTGGAAAGATATATGGATTTAGATCACCAAAAGAATCAGAAAGCCTTCACAGCCGGAAGCTCAGCGTCTCACTTTTACGTAGTTTGATGCAGTTATTACATTTTTTTTCCCCAGTATATTCTGCCCTTATTTTCTTTTAGAAAATCCCATACTTATCACCGAAGAAAAGATGGTATGAAAATCCTGCCAATTAGGATCCTAAATGGGATTTGTCTTTACTCTGTATGAGATGATTACACGTCAATCTATTTTCGTTCTAAAGTCGGACTTTCTTTCCTCTCGTTTTGCAGGTTAATAATCTTTCTAGATCTCGAAATCTTCTTTATAACTTTCTAAAATAAGAATGTATATCAGGACTATCTTCCTGAAAATTTGCGAAACTAAGAATGTAGATCTAGAAAAATTCATTGAAAATTGCCCTACTATGAAAGTAAACATGGTTAAGAATATAGGGACGCCTCCATGAATAGGACACCCACTACAACCATACTTGGTAAATAGGACTCCTACTATGACCATACCACCAAGGGATAGATCCCGAGGCGGGTAGGTTAGGTAGCCCCACAAGTAAGCCTAGAAAACGGAAAAAGAAGGAAAGAAACAGAGATTAAAAAAAAAAAAAACCAAAAGTAAACATGGTTGAGTCCATGGGCTAAGCCCAATAGATCATTCATCTAACAACTTGATTGAATTGGCTAACCCATTATGGGTAAGCCCGATCGGCTAGCTAATTGTGGGCCTCTTTGGTCTTCTTCTTCTTTTCTCCATAAATTTTGAGGCCCATGGCTACATCAGCCTAACTACAAACTCTAAATCAAAAAAAGATTCATGACATGCAATTGAAAGCCATAGCTCGTCACTGCAGCCTCTAAAAGAGATGGTAACACTTGCAATGTGATGTTTTGGACCTAAACTAAAGGAAAACAGCAGTTTGACAACAATACATTTTCTTCTCCTAAGTCTTGAGAAAGAAGCAACATTGATAAAAGATCAGAAACTTGCTAGAAAACAGAAATAAAAGCCAACAATTGAAAATAAAGGCAACGCTGACCTGTATAACTTTGGCTTCTGGCCCCTTATTTTCATGATACGTGCAGCAGAGTATTTCAACATCCTGCATCTCTTTAATTGAAATCATGCAAGAAAACAAATTGCGATCAATCAGGGGAGCTCCTCCACCTTTGCTTCATATGCTCCTAGCATTTCTCTTCATTTGAGCCTTAACTAGTGCTTGTAACAATAACAGGGAAAGCCATAACTAAAGCAAGCATCAATTACACTCCCTATGAAGCCTTGCATAGTGGTGGGCTTGCATTTTCTTTTAGAAGCGAAACAGAGGATAAATATGTCGTCATAAATACATTGCGTAGGATCCAACCACCATCTTGGTTTTAGAACCCCTGGCTTTGCTAAAATATCTTCTGCTTCCCCATTCCATACTCTTCAGGCAAGTACAAAGGATGCATACCTTAAAGAAAACATCATTCCCATGCTCTCAATCACTCAAAGGCTCATTGACCAGAACCTTCATTTTTTCCTGCAAAAAATCAAGTACATCTTTTCTGCCTTCCTTAATTAGCAACTGTCTCAACTTTCGGAATGTGGTTCCTGGTGGGCGAATCCCCTTCTCTATCATCTCTTCCAGAAACACACAAGCTTTGTCAACTTCACCCTTCTTGCACAGCCCATTGATAAGCACAGAGAACGTGTGCATGCTTGGAGCAAACTGCTTCAAGCCCATGTACTTCCAAACTTTCAGAGCCTTATCCAACTGATCATTCTCAAAGAACATCTTTATCATCATCGTGTAAGTGTCCGAATCGGGCTCGCAGCATTTGATCATCCGCCGGAAAACTTTAAACGCCTCCTCATTTTCCCCGATGCTTATCAAACCCGTCAAAATGATGTTGCAAGTTCTCGAATTGGGCGCGACACCATTCCGGTCCATCTCCTCCAAGACCCTATAAACATTCTTAAACCTTTCCACTCTACAAAACGCGCTGATCAGCGCATTATACACGGCGACATCCGCCCTAATCCCATTCCTCTCCATCTCCAAAAATGTATCAACCGCATCGCCAATCCGCTTCTCCGATCCATAAGTATGAACCAAAACACTGTAAATGTAAGATGTTGGCCTACATCCCTTGGAATCCATCTCTCTGGCAATGCCGACCGCCTCTTCGACCCTGCCCAGCTTGCAAAGGGAATCAACCATGATCCCATACGTGACGATATCAGGAGCACATCCTCCTTCAACCATCTCCCTGAATATCTCCCTGGCCTTGGGCAGATTTGGGGCCTTCCCCCACCCCTCCAGCAGAATGCTGTAAGTTTTCGAATCAGGCGCAAACCGGTCCTTCATCCGGTCGAATATCTCCTGCGCCTTGCGCACATTCTTGGCTTTGCAGAACGCGCTCAGCAGGCCATTGAAGGCAGCCAGATTGGGCGCCACTCCGTATTTTTCCATAACATTGAACGTGTAAATCGCTTCCTCTACCTTCTGCGCGCGCGCATACTTCCTCATGATCACACAAAACGTTTCGATATTCAGAATCCCCTTGCCGCGCATCGAATTCACGAGGTCCCACATGATCTGATACTGACGGATCTTTGCCAGGGACCCGATCATGGCATGGTAAGAGCGAACGGTGTGGGTGTAATGCCGCTGCTTCTCTGCCCACGCGAAGAATCGATAGGCCTGCATGCCGGCATTCTCAAACTTGATGATGACCTCCTCGGCAAGCTCGGGAGAGACCTTAATTCCACTTCCATTGAGCGCGTCCTCAAGCCCTGTCTTGGGGTAGGACATCATGATTTTGCATATTTTGACCAAGGAGTTTCCGGCCTCCTGTAAGCTTGAATTTGAACTGTATGCTCTCAGTGCAGTATTGCATTCTGCACGAGACACGACACTGTGAAAAACAAAAACCCTAATCACATTCATATTTTTTTCAGATGCGAAATTGGGCTTTTGAGGGCTTTATCGACAAACCAAACCAAAAGGTGGTGGTGCTGCTGCGAATCGAATCAGATTTGGAGATTTTGTGAGATGGAACATCCCCCGCCAGCCGCTGATCAGGCGCAGAGATGAAAGGAATCCGTGCAATTTCCAGCTGCAGAGCGACCTCGGAGAAGAGAAAGGGCCAAACCCTAATCACAAGTTTGAGAGCAGTAGGGGAGTTTCACTGTCCACCGTTAACCGCTGAGATGATGTGGAATGTTCCTTCCCAGTACCCAGAGTGAGATCTTCCAATGGTTTATTATGACCTACACAGATGCTGATTTAAATGAAGGGAACACCAAAATGGAGCTCATCTGTTTAAATCCGAACCATTAAAAATTAACGCCTTTAATCTCTATCAGATCGCCCCAAGTTTGACTTTATTTTGAATTAGTGTCACCGTTGGATTGACTGTTTAATAAAAGAAGTGTTTTAACACAATCTTATGCGTGTTCATTAGATATATTTTTCCCATTACTATCAATCCAATGGTGGGAATAAATCTGATGGGGAAGAGATTGGATTACCCTATTTACATGAAAGAAGTTTAGTTTTAACGGTTTAGATTTCAAAAGTTAAGCCACACCAGTCCACCACCGTTTCACTCTTTACCTTAATTTTTGTTGAAGTCAAACCTGTGTTTGGATGTTGCTGCGGAAGAGGAATTGGTTTCTTTTGCGGCAACCGACTTCCTAGTTACTACCATTGATGTAGGATCTTCATATCCTCTCAATGGAGAAAAGTATATATAAAAATTCAAATTTTGTTGGGTTTTCTGAATTCTCCTCCCTGCACTAAATGGTTACAATGGTGCCTTGTTGGCTCTCACCCAAGGCCTCTCTAATAAAAAATAAAGTTTTTTTTACTCCTTTTGTTGGGGGCACAGTAGAATGTCTTAAAATGCAAGGTTAGCACAATGTTAAGAAATGTGACAGCTGAGGTCTTGAGTTGTCTCGAGTTGGATGGTTCTTTCTCCTTCGCTCTCCTTCTTGATCTCATGGTCATGGATGAGAAAACAAAACAAAAGCAAGAATGAAGAAGGTAGAAACTCAAATCTAAAGCACGTATTGAGATTCAAATCTTGGAATCACAAAAAAGATAAAAAAAAAAAAAGAAGATTCCTATTCTAGTCAAGTATTGTAATTAATACACATGTTTAGAAATTATATATAAGTAGATGTCAAGCGAGTTCTGTTCTTTGTGGGGTTAGAAAGCCAAATCCATCATCGACTCATTTTTAAAGCAGGCTGATTTAGTAAGCCAAAATTTTGCCACCCATAGTACTAATAAGAGGTCACCAATACACCACCGTGGAATCCACAAAATGATAATTAGGACTGTGCAAGATGAATATAATTCCCACCCATGATTACTTAGAGTTCAAATCAACACTAGTGGGGTTGAATCATGTTTTTATTCATGTGTTCAATCAGAAGAAAACGATGAAGAGAGAGAGAGAAAGGGCATTTCAAGGGTTGGCAGTTGGAGCGGAGGACTCCTGATCATACAGTGAGTAGTGATTGCACACGGGACATGGCTAGTTGTTCACCTTCAAATTTTTACATAAGGTGGAGAGAATTTAATGATGCAATCGTTTATGTATCCAAATTTTTTTTAAGGTGGAGATAATTTGATGATGCAATCGTGTATATATATATAGGGACAAGATCAAGTGCGATGAAATACTGCTACGATGGTGTGATGAATTTCAAAATGAAGCGGGGCTGAAATATTCCATCCCCTCTGTTTCAAATCAAATCCAGAAAAACACTCCAAAAAACTTTTCTGTCCTCTCTCTGTCTCAACAATGAAGTTACATAAACCCCTAAGCCAACCCGTTCTTCCTTCTTATCTCTCCCAGACCACTCACAATCCTTCTCCATCTCGCCATCTCTTTCTCAACCCATCTGAAACCCCACCCCACCCCTCCTCTTTCTTCACCTTTGCAAACTGACCCAACCTATTCCCTCCCATGACTCTCCTACGAGCTACCAAATAGGTAGAGCAACGTAGAGAGAGGAAGAAGGAGAAGAGGAGCGACCCCTTGCATCAAGTTCTTGTATTTTTTTCATTTTCCTTTCTTTTTTTTTTTTTGTGTGTGTGTGCGCGCACGCATGTGTTTCTTTGATTATATTGAAATGCTGTGGATTTCTTTTTCCTCTCTAATTATATGGTCTAGTAATGTTCTGATCTAATTATATCCATTTGTAAGGGGATGAATGATTCTGACTGCGATTAGACACTACTGTATACTTGGTCTTCCACATGTGGGATAGTCCATCGTTACCAATATATACCCTTTCTTTCAATATGCTTTTTCAGTACTTGGGAGTTACAGAGTGCCAAATCTTTTATTTCTAAATTTGGACCCTTGCTTGAATTTCTAACCCAAACAATAGAGCAAAATTGATTCATCATTTCTTGATACCATATCAAATCTATCCACAGTTTAGCACAACAAAAATTTAGTTAAATAATATAAATTTACATTTTTTTCATATAAAAAACATTATGGGCTCCTTCAATCAAATTTTTACCTTTTTTAATGACAAAAAATCACCTTCAGCAAAGTGGCAACATTGAAGAAAAAACCATTGTCCCATGACTGTATTCAGCTGTCTTTTATTATTCACATAACAAAAACCTAACTTTTTGCAATTTAAACATGGAATAATTTAAGAAAATCACATGGCTTACCTTAATGGGCGTGCTAAGCTATTCCTAGCAAAGGCATTACTTCAGAGGCTAGTTCAATGTCCTTGCTTCATCTGGTTTTCTTAAATATATTGTTTCCTTTTGCTTATATAGGGAATTCTAGGTAATGTTTACATTAGTGCTAATTGTGGCAATGCTTGTCAATTATGTTGGCTATTTTCTTCTTTCAGGTAGCATATATGGCATCAATTCCAAAATAGCAGAGGAAGGCACCAGACAACAGGATGGAGATGACTTCAAAACTCAACATCTCTTGTTGATGGTTTAAGATTCAGAGACTATTGACAGCCAAAAAGCTCCACAACAGTGATATGTTAGATGTACAAAAAAAAAGAAAAAGAAAAAAATGAGATTATTGTATATTAAGGATTCATATTTTGTAATATTAAGACTAATAGAGTTATGTATCACCCACTATCTCCTAAACCATTCTCTAGTTGAGTTTATCATCTTGGGACAAAAAGGACTTCTTCCATTTGATATCTTTTTCCCCTCATTCTGAGCAATAATGAAAAGTTTTTACAATTGTGGCATCAGTTATTCTTTGTTCTTTTAATTGGTGAGTCTTAAAGTTTGAATTTTCTAAATGAAATCCAACCCAAGTTTCTGCGTTGAGACAAATTGTATTTTATACAATTGGGTGTTTTGTTGCAGTTAGTCAGAGATATCACGTATTGTCCCTGTGGACCAGGTGAGACAGCGTTTGAATAGGTGTGGTTTGTTTTCAGTAATTGACCATTCAACATAAAGAATTTTGGGCCTAAGGTCGGAGGGGCCCAATGTCCCTATCACCCCCACCACAAGCTGATGTGGGTGTGGTTGTACGCGAAGCTTGGTTTGCATATCACAAACACGGTTGGAAGAAAGACCCTTGGTAAAGATATCAGCCACTTGGTCCAATGTAGAAATGAACCGGACTTCAAGTTGCTTGTGGGCCATCTTTTCACGGACGAAATGATAGTTGATCTCTATGTGTTTTGTGTGAGCATGAAACTGTCACGTCCCCAAAAATAAAACTAGGGCTACGTGAAATTAAGAGCCAATAATTTTTTTATTATTTTATTATATTTTTCTGTAAAAAAAAACATTGACTCCTAATTATTTTCCCATAGGATCTTAGGCCGTGGTGAGTTTAGGCCATTCACATTCATTCCAAACATGCGGAAGTATTTTCAACCAATAGGTACCGATAGAAAGTCAAATTTGCATATCTCCAAGTAACAATAATAACAATATGCCAAGTTGCAAAAAAAAGGAATAATAATTTATTACAATGTTCTACTAAAGAATCAAGGCTCTAAAGGATGGTTTATCTGAATTAACTACAAACTAAATGAGTCTCTCATGTGCTTGGTTAGCCGACCCCGAAGCCATCACTTGCACCCCACTCGGGAACATCAATTGGCTCAAGCGTTTGAAACGCTTCAACCTACGCCTCTTTCTCGGCAAAGCCAAGTTCGGTACCTATGTATCAATTTTAGAAAACAATGGTCAACCACAAAAGTGGCGGCAAGTAAAATACACATAACTCATAATGAAATACACTATCAAAGTAAGAATAAGACAAGAAAAATCATAAGAATATGTGAACAATATAGATAAAAGAATGCCATACAATATAGAAGGAACGGATCCTAAATCCAACTCTACATCAAATGAACAATATCACATTCGCCGAGCATTGCATCTGTTGATGCCTTTACTGGATTTATACCGTCTTCGGATGCCTCGCATCCTATCTAGAAATGGTGGATCAAATCCATCTTTAGATGCCTAGCATCCTGTCCAAAATCACGGTGAAATCAACCGTGTACGAGTGGTAAGCTCATCTTCGGCCCTAAGTCCGGTAAAAATCATCACAGTGTACATCTGTGAACCAACTGTAGTCGTCCAATGACCAGATCAGCATAATAATCTCACACAGCCCTGCCCCTTCCTGTGTCGAGACTCATAAACATGGCTCAGTGATTGTTCGACAGACACATCGTACAGTAGTGTGAAGGGTTGACCATAATAGGTATTTAAACACCATATAATAAAACATTATACCAATCAAGTAGTTTTCAACAGAACATGAATACCTCATAATTAAACATTGCATGGTCCAAGCCACAACACGGTCCAAATCATCATAAAATAACGGATATAAACTCTAACATGTATGCAACAAGATAAAGAAATGCAATTCAATGATCAAGGAATATCTCCACAAGCATTCATAATTCTGTGACCACAATTCACGCATGCGACAACTCCACACGATCCAAGATGAAGTAAAGTTGGGAATTTTTTGAAAACCGGAGGTGATGCATAGCCCAATTCTCACTTCATCTGACTGCGGGCGGTTTATGCCGTCATGTGCAAACTGTGAAATCTGTAAGGGGAAATCTGGCCGCATAACTCCTTACTTTGATGATGTTAAATCAAATTCATTAGGTTCCAAGAATAACACAAGGGTCTTCCGGGGTATATAAACCATCCAAAGAAAATCATAAATGAATAGTTAAATAAACATTTAAATAAATTATTGGGCTCAAGTCTACCATGCTCATGATCACACACAAGGGGTGGCTCACCGGTACACCACTGGTAGCAATCTAAATAATATTGGAAATGCACAAAAGGGGCTGACCCACCTGTAACCACTGCACAGGGTCCCACCAAAGGGTGGCCCCACTTGGCAACCGGGCCAGGGGCTCATCTGCCTACTAATGTAGGTGGGAGACCCACATGTGCTTTACTGCTAGGCGCATAGTGCGCCTGTGCAGTAATGCACAGGCAGTCATTCCGCCATGCACAAATGTATGGGGTTTATCCCCAGACGCTATTATTCTTTTTTTTAATATATATATGCATTCTTTGGAACCCAGCCATCAGATCACAAGTGGGGTTTACAAGTTCATCACTGTCAATGCCCCATCATCATCAGGTATCATCATCAAGTAGCTAAGGGAGTTCCATGCCATTGCCATGGATCAAAGTGCTGGATCAAGGGGCCCACCATCTGCTAGGGTCCCACGTGACAAACCCCACATAATCAAGGTCCATGCTACAGTCATGGGGCCCACCTGTAAGTGGCGTACCCACCACTTGTGCATGGGTTGGAACCCCCTCTACTCATGCTCCCAAACAGGCAGCGTGTCTGAGTTCATTTCCAGACACGATCATCCCTCTTTTTTTTTTCTTTTTTCTTTTCTTTTTTCTAAACAAAAACCTATCTTCAAAGTGGCCTGGCCCCCTTTCATGAAATCCATCATCATCATCAAACAAAAGAAATCTGTGAAGTCCATACCCATCTAGCCTACCATCATCAATTAGAAATTTAAATGGGCATTCTTACAATGTCTAAATCATGATGAATCAACGAAACTAGTGAAGATCATTAGAGATAAATGCATCTACTTGCCTTTGATGAAGATTGATGTAAAAAGAAGATCTAGATCTCTCTCTCCCTTGCACGCCCACCAAATCCAAATGGAGAAGATGAAGAAAAAGAGAAAGAAGAAAAAGAACTGGCAATTGCACGCCTTGACTCGGGCTTAGGCCTTGGCTGATCAAGAGAAGGGTAGGAGGGAAGGAACACTGTAGAGATGGGGGAAGAGGGGCTGCTCAACGTCTTATATAATTAGGGATTAGGGTTTGAGGGTAAGTTTTGGTTTTTATAAAAAGAACCCTATTGTTTAGGTTAATTTATGAGTATGGGCCTAGTTTGGGTTATTGGGCTTAATAAGTCCAAAATGGGTCCGAATTGGGTCGGGTCATACGATGGATACTCATAGTCCTAAAATTACTATCCGATTAGCCCAAGACCCAAAAGAAATTTAAATAATTATAATAACCTTAATTAACTAAAATACAAACAATTACATAAAATTATATTTAAATTAAGTAAAATAAAACTTAGGTTAGGAATGTTACAGAAAGACTGGATTGAATGCCAAGGAGATAGCACTAACATTGCCACAAAATCACTGGAACTATAAATAGAGGAATGTGAAGATCATGCAAAAGAGGGCATAACCAAACCCATTCGGCAGCGGAGTGGGCTAAGCAATGATATTCAGCTTCTGTAGACGAGCGGGCCACTGTGGCTTGCTTTTGGGCACACCAAGAGATTGGGTTGGGCCCAAGAAAGACACAAAAGCCACTTGTAGAGCAGCGGTCATGGGGAGAACCAGCCCAGTCTGTGTCACAGTAGGCTTGGACAGAGAGTGAGCCGGGCCGAAAAACAAGTCCATGCTGTAATGTTCCTTTTAGAAAACGTAGAATCCGCTTGGCAATAACCATGTGTACATCAGTAGGAGTATGCATGAACTAGCAGACTTGATTAACTGCGGAACAGATATCAGGCGGAGTAAGAGTAACATACTGAAGTGCGCCCACAACACTCCGATATATGGTTGGATCAGCTATGGGGCAGCCATTATTGGGGTTAAGTTTTTCTTTGGAAGCAGGAGAGCCCACTGGTTTGCAATCAACCATGTCGGACTTGATGAGAAAGAACCAACTCACTAGTAGAATGTGTGACCTCCATGTCAAGGAAATATGTTAAAGGGCCCAAGACTTTCATTTTAAAATACAAGCCCAGCTTAGAAATTAAAGAATTGATGAAGTAGAATTGCTGCCTGTCATAATAATATCATCTACGTAAAGTAGAAGAAATGTGATGCAGTCATTGCCCTTGCGAACAAAGAGAGATGGGTCTGAGGCGGAAAGAATGAAGCCCAAATCAAGAATCTGAGATGTAAATTTTTCATACCAAACCCACGGTGCTTGTCGTAATCCATAAATTGATTTGATCATGCGGCACACATGAGTCGGTTTTTGGTGAAGTCAATGTACCCTTGGGGTTAAGCCATAAAAACAGATTCACGAAGATCGCCATGTAAAAAAGCACATTCAACATCTAATTGACGGGGTGGCCATTTATAGGAAACCGCCAAATTAAGCAAGCACTAGGCGAATGGTTGTGTTTAACCACTGGACTAAAGGTGTCAACAAAATCCATGATGGGCTGTTAATTGAAGCCTTTGGCGACCAAGTGGGCCTTATATCTATTGATTGATCCATCCGGGTTGCATTTAATAGGATAAACCCATTTGCAACCAACTACGTTCATGTGTGGTTCATAAGGAACCAAAGTCCAAGTACCCATGTGCTGCAGAGATGTGAACTCACGGTCCAATATTGTGGCTCGCCATTCTGTAATTTTGGATGCGTGTGTATAGCATGTGGGCTGAGTCTGTGAGACAGCAGTCAATAGAGCCGCGGAAGAGGATACCTTGAACTGAGCCAAATGGTTTTTTTTTAAATGATGGATTGTGACTGGGTCCGCATATGATGAGGGCGATCAGGGACAGGTGAAGGAGGTGGAGGCAACCTGGGCTGGTTTGAGGGGTGGTTAGATTGGGCTATGGATGGAGCAGGCTGGGCCGTGGGTTGGGTAGGTTGGGCTGGCTGGGTCATGAATTGGGTAGGGGCTTGGTTAGGTGAGGGGAAAGGCTGGTGTAGAGTGGGCCCTGGGTTTGTCTTGGTTAGGTGAGGAGCTCGCTTGAGTAGAGTGGGCCCTGGGTATGCATAATGGGTTTCGGGCACCACCTGACAAAGGCGGTGTTAGGTCTGGGTTGGAACTAGTAGGGGTTAGAGTGGGGACAGGCTTGGTGGATTTGTGGGTGGAATTTTTGGAAAAGTGGTCCACTGTTGGATGGTGCCAAAAATAGTCGTAGGATCAATGGCACGAGTGGTGTGTGACTGAACTCAGGCTCAGCTCACAAAAGGGGAACACATTTTCGTCAAAAACAACATGAGCGATATAAAAACGTCCAGTGAGTGGGTCCAAGCACCGATCGATATCTTTTATGATCAAGACTATTCCCTAGCAAAACACACATTTAATTGACTTAAAGTCTAGCTTTCGTGGTTGGTAGGGACGAAGCCACGGGTGACATGCACATCCAAAAACCTGTAACGAGGAATACTCCAGGGCGCAGCATGAAACAGGGCCTTATATGGTGAAAGTTTAGAAGGGGATAATATGGGCATTCTATTTATTAAGTAGACAGCTGTACCAAACGCTTCAAAGCAGTATTTTGTGGGTGCAAAACACTGAGCAAGTAAGGTGAGGCCGGTTTCAACAATGTGACGGTGCTTGCGTTCAGCAATATCATTTTTCTTATATGTGTGTAGGCACAAAAATTGATGAACAAGGCCAATAGATGAAAATAATTGTTTGAATGAAGTATTTGAAAATTTACCACCACTATGACATATAGAGCAGAATGTTGGCCAATTAAGAAAACGCATATTCATAAGATGGATGTAGCGGGAATGAAAATGCTTAGGTGGATGTATGGTAAAACTAAGAAGGATAAAATTAGAAATGAGAGCTTTTAAGAGTATATAGAGGTAGCACCAATAGGGGATAAGATTAGAGAAACCCGTTTAAGATGGTTTAGACATGTTGAGCGTAGGATAGTAATGGCACCGGTGAGAAAAAGTTTGAATATACAGGGTGAATGGCTCATCAAGAGGAAGGGGCAAGCCGAACAAAATATGAATGGAAGTCATTAATTTAGATTTGAAGAAGTTTAACTTATCGAAAGATTGGCTCAAAATAGAATGGAATGGAAAAACAGAATTTATATACCCGACCTCAACATAGGTGGGATAAGGCTTTGATGATGATGATGATAACCATCCGAGCGAAAAATTTTAATATTTGAACCAAGAAAACGTTCAACATAATTTTTAAATGTACAGAAGGTTTGAAAAACATCTGATTTGAGAAGTAATGGAAAAATCCAACAGCATCTAGTGCAATCATCAATAAAACTTACATAATATTTGTAGCCATTTATTGAATAAACTGGAGAAGGGCCCCAGACATCACAGCGAATAAGGTCCAAGGGCCTAAGAGAGAAAGAGGCAGATAAAGAAAAAGGAAGTTTGGTGCTCTTGCCCAATCTACACGAAGTGCAGACTGTCTTGACCTGTTTTGGTACTCGAGAAAATGTTACCAGATAAAGGCCGTGTTCAATTGGACCTTGGAATAGGATCCTCCCCGAAGCTTTGTCCTTCACGGAGAAGCCATTGTCATCAAAATAGAAATAACAATTATTATCTTTAGACAACTGAGGAACAGATAATAAATTGGTAGAAGTTTGAAGACAATGGAAAACATTACGTAGATGAAAAGCAAATAAAGGAGTGTGCAAAATAGTTGTACCAGTGTCTGAAATAGTGAGACCTTGACCATTACCAACTTGGACAGTGTCTGGGCCACGATAAGGAACATATTGAGAAAGGTTCCCTAGGTCAAAGGTTATATGGTGTGTGGCACCTGTATCGGAGTACCAGGGCTGGTCATGGTGGGGTTGTTGAGAGGCAATCATTGCAGCGAGACGTTGAGGAGGGTGGCGTCCCTGATTCGAGAAGTCCATGTGGTGGAAGTAGTTGACGGTGATATGGCCAACTTTGCCACAGATTTGGCAGTGAGGTCGTGACCGAGGAGCACTGGACCGTGCACCATGTGAAAGTGGCCTCAATTGTCAGAGACGGAGGCGTGTTGAGTTCCTGAGTGGCGAAGTGGTCGATTGGAGGGACCAAAAGAGCTTCGAGTCTGTTGGTTTTGAGGAGTAGCCAGGTTGCTAAGATGGCTGAGGTAGTGTCCAGCGAGCAATGAAGGCAGTGGAGGAGTCGGTAGCACCTTCCTCCGTAAGACTGAGTTCTTCGCGAATAAGAAGAGTGTGGAGTTCCGCCAAAGAAATAGGGTATATAGATGGGAGTCCTGCTAGACTATGAAGAATGAGATCTTCGCTGACTGGAGAACCGCAGGTGGCAAGTTTGAAAGTTTTAGAATGCACGGAATTTAACCATTACTAGTTTTATACCGCGGAAAAATAAACACAGAAAAAAGACTACCAAATATGATGTAAAAATAAATTTCTTTAGTACAAGATATACTCACAACCTTACAGCCAATCTAGATTGCCACAAGGTATTGACACAAGGTATTATAATTGTTCTTCATAGATTTCTATAGCGGCTATTAGTGCCTAATCTCCACTGCTAAAGAACAATTTTCTACAGAAGTAGAAGTTAGAAATAACTCTAAAACTTGAAGCCTTTAACTTTAGACAAGGCTTCAACTTTAGACAATCTCTCCAATGGTAATCCCATTTTTATAACCCATGATTTGTACTTTAAGTTTATAAACCAAATAGGGCCATCCGTGCTCTTGAGCACGGTCAAATAGGTGCTTAAGTGCGCTCGCCACTGCCTTTGGCTTTGAGCCGGTCTCAGGCGCGTTTAGGCATGATTGAATTTTTTGTGCAGATCAACATACTTTTTTTGCCCTAATTTATACAAAGCAGGTAGCTTGTCTGCCCCGATTTATGCAAAGCAGGTAGCTTAGGTATATTATTCATATCCGACACTTAATTTCTGAGATATAACCTTTTTAATCTATATTGCTCTCAGAAAAACACTTCAATTTGAGTTATCTTCAATTCAGCTTATCCGGCGCGAAGCCACAATCCATGTAAAATGTTCTAAATGTAAAACAATAGACTTAAGTTTTGTTGAACCTATGAATTGGCGAATTCAAAAGTCTTAACAAAGTTGGCTGCAATTACTTTAATTTGTTGAAGGTAGTCCTCCATGGAAGAGGATCCCTTCTTCACATGCTGGGGGTGTTTCCTTAACTCAATGATGTGGGAACGGGAGAGAGAGCCATAATGAACGATGGGTCCCATGCAGCTTTTGCAGTTTCCATGCCAACAATATGTGGTAGGGCAGAGTCCGAAAGTGTAGCATTTATCCATGACAAAAGAGTTTGGTCCTTAATTTTCAAACCATTCTGAGAAGGCTGGGTTGGGAGTGGCTTTTTCATCAGAGCCAATGAGGTTCCCAGGGGAAGTAAGGGCAGAACCATCAATGAACTACTCCAGTCGATGGCTGCTCAAGATTGGACAAAATAGGGACGTCCAGAGGAGAAAGTTAGAGCTATCCAGTTTGATAGGAATGAGGTTGGCAATGTTGGAGATAGCAAAGTTAGGTGTGGTGGGGGATGGTGATGATGACAAGGCAGCAGAGGAAGATGATGATGATGCCATGGCGGAAGAGAAAAGGCTACTACGGTGATGGTGGGTGGGCAGGATAAGAAACTAATGTTGTTTGGAGAGAATCCCTTGGAAACGATTTGCTCTGATACCATAAAGTTTGAATTTTCTCAATGAAACCCAACCTAAGTTTCTGGGTAGAGACAAATTGTATTATATACAGTTGGGTGGTCTGTTGCAGCTAGTCAGAGATATCAGGTACTGTTCCTGTAGACTATGTGATACTGCTTTTGAATCGGTGTGGTTTGTTTTAAATGATTGACCATTCAACATAAATCAGTTTGGGCCTAAGGTTGGACGGGCCCATTGTCTCTATCAAGTCCATCATTCTCATTTCACTAAGAATCGTATGTCGGCAGCAATGGAGGTATTGTAGGAACTTTGATTTTAGATCTGAAAACTTTGAAATGCTAAATGGTTCTTTAGTGGTTGATGGATATGTGTTGCTATAGTCTATCTAAAGAATCACGAGATGAAGTTTGAGATTGTGTGCTACAGTTTGAGATTGTTAGAGAATATCATCAGTGGTTAGACTGTTAAGATTCTATGAATTGTTAGCTTATCCTTATCCTCTTGATTAAGGTTAGTTTGGTTTTGCTTATAAATGTAATCCTTCCCTTTGATGAAATGTACGGTGAAAATTATGCGAATGCATGATTGCTGAAATTCTATAGAGATTGCTTGCTACAAGAACAAGATCCTCTATTGATGCTCGTGAGTGTGAGCCCCAATGAAATTAACAATCCGTCCATCTAATAAATTTCTCTCCTGGCATTTTGGAGCGTATGCCCTGACAAAATTCACAATCCATCTACCTAAAATTCCATGAAGCAAAGGAGAGATGGGTTCTTCTACGAAGAAGGCACTTGGATGGATGGAATGGCTAACAGGTTGGTTGGGTATCTAATGTAGGTGATGTTCTTTAAGCAATCGTAGCTCGGCACCAACAAAATCCCCTGCCCCTGACCCCACTCTATGGTCTCACTGCATCGTAACTTATTCCATTGCCGTCGACTAGTGAAGGCATATGGCAGTAAGGAATCCGAAAATAGCTCTTGAGTTGATTCAATGGAAGAATGAAATGGACTGATGGCTTCACTTAGGTTTAAGAGATAGAGGTTGATCTTCAATATTGTAAGGTAGTGTTTGGTTCGCTGGGAGGAATAGAATGGAAGCTGGAATGAGCCTGGAATGGAATGAGGCAGGAATGGTAATTCTCATTCCAACGTTTGGTTAGACAGAGGAATCATTCCAGTAATAGGACTCTTATTTCGATTCCTGTGTTTGGTATGATGGAATGATACCATGAATGGAATAAAATTTATATTAAACTGACCAAATATAAAATTTTTATAAAATTTATATTTTATTAAAATATTAAAAAATTAATAAATTTAGCTTTTTAAAATAAAATTTAATTTTTTTATGTGACCAAACATTGTATATAATTTTAATTCTTAAAATTTAGATATTTTAAATTTAATTTCAACTATGTTTATTTTATGATTTATATAATAATATTTATTTATATTTTATTAAAATATTAAAAAAATTAATAAATTTAGCTTTTTAAAATAAAATTTAATTTTTTTATGTGACCAAACATTATATATAATTTTATTCTTAAAATTTCGATATTTTAAATTTAATTTCAACTATGTTTATTTTATGATTTATATAATAATATTTATTTATATTTTATTAAAATATTAAAAAATTAATAAATTTAGATTTTTAAAATAAATTTTAATTTTTTTATGTGACCAAACATTATATATAATTTTATTCTTAAAATTTTGATATTTTAAATTTAATTTCAACTATGTTTATTTTATGATTTATATAATAATATTTATTTATATTTTATTAAAATATTAAGAAATTAATAAATTTAGCTTTTTAAAATAAAATTTAATTTTTTTATGTGACCAAACATTGTATATAATTTTATTCTTAAAATTTCGATATTTTAAATTTAATTTCAACTATGTTTATTTTATGATTTATATAATAATATTTATTTATATTTTATTAAAATATTAAAAAAATTAATAAATTTAGCTTTTTAAAATAAAATTCGTCAAAAATAAAATTGGGAAAGGAATGGAATGGCCATTCCTCTGCCCCCCCGGTGGAATGGTGATTCCCTTGTATAAAGGAATGGTGATTCCTGAAGTAATGGTCATTCCGCCATTTTTTCACGAACCAAACATGGGAATAGTCACTCCAATGGAATGACCATTCCATTCCAGCCTTCATTACAGCGAACCAAACGCTACCTAAGAGTAGCCAAAGCATGGAATGCAAATTTAGCTCCATGTGTGTGTTGATCAATAATGCTGCCAAATTTTCAACTAGAGAGCCCCAAGGGTTTTCTAAAGATGGATATGAAGAACACATGCAAGTAAAGCAAATTGGCAAGATTTGCTATATATATTTCTTTTGCATCTGTAATCACACATTATGTAGGATTTGTTGGAACAGAAGATATGAATGTGGCACTGGAAAAGAAAATATGCAAGTTTGGCAGGATCAAATTAGCAGCAAATAAGCAACACATTTGTAAGGGCTGAAACCCATTTTGCTTCAATAATCTACTGTCACTTTGAACTCTCAATTAGCAAAGAATCAATCTAATGGTGCAAAAAGTGACAATGATTTTGTGCAACGACCAATATAAAAAAAATGGATAAGATAGTGAGCGACCTCACACAAAAGGGTATGACCCCTTACTATTGACAGATTATGAATTCCATTAAACATCGTTTGAACAAAAAAGGTCCCTTTAAACTAAATGGCATAGAACAAGAAAAAAAAACTAATTTCAATAATCTGAAACCTGTTCCAATTACAGATTTGATTCTTGAAAAAATAAGACAATCACTATTTACATGTCATAGTTCTTGTCCTTCACATATCCGTTAACTACATTACAAGAAATACATAAGAATCTGTCAATGGGTTCATTATAAGATTACTACCAGCGCTTCAAGGCCTGCACCCAACGCGGGCCATGGAGAAAAATTAAATTTTATTTGAAAATTCAATTTTGTTAAAAATTATTAATATTTTAATAATATATAAATGAATATTATCATATAAATCATAACACAAACATGATTAAAATGAAATTAAAAAATCAAATATTTTAAAAAGAAAATTTATATGTTAGTTAGTGGTGAGTGTTGGAGATTAGTGCAATGCGATGTGGAGATTGAGAGGAGGTGATGCCCCAAGTTCTCTCCTTATTCTTCCTCTTCCTTTCTTTCTTTTCTCTGTAGTCTTCTCCTCTGTAATGGCCAAGTGCTTCTCTTCTCTTTTCTTTTTCTCTTTCTATCTTTGACTACTCTCAATTTTGCTATTCCCTCCCTGTTTTTCTCATGGTCGACTAATGCCCCTTTTCTTTTAATTTTCTTTTAATTCTCATGATCAAGACAGGTAGAGTTGAAATTTTTCAAAAATCTCATTGGATTAGGTTGGATTTGGTTTTGAATTGAATTGGCTAGGATGGCATTGGATGGCTAAGATAGGCCGGATGTTGAGATGATTTTAAGATGGTTGGCTGGCCAGGGTGGAATTAGATGGCTAAGAGGAGCTCGATAATGAGATGATGATAAGATGATGAGGGACAAAGAGAATTAGATTAGATGAGATGAGTTAGTACAAAAAGAAATCTTAAAAGATAGGAGAGAGAGATTGGTTGGGAGAAGGATACGTTGGAGATGGGGAGAGTTGAAAATCCTTCCTAATTCTCTTCTTCACTTACTCGTATAACCGTCTAGCCAAACTTGTAAATTTAATTGAAGATTTAAATAGAGAACATGTGCGTTGGTGCACTTCTCAAATGATCCACACAATTGGTCCACATAATGGTAAAAAAGAATTTAGACTTAGTAAAGCCCACCACAGCTCCCATCACCACCCATTGTACATCAGGTAATGATTGTATGTTTAGAGGGTTAGATGGCCATGATGGTTTCAGAATAAGTCCAATTGTTTTTATACATTTTCCTTAGTATTTTGTGGGCACCAATCAATTTAGAAAGTAAAAAGAAACTAACATTTTCCATAATAGATATGATTATTCTTATCTTTCCCTCTCTCTATATATATAAAAAACTTTTTAATAATCAATCGCACGGTTTTGACTGCTAATTTCATGACCAGCAAGACAATCTCTTCATGATAGAGATTTTCACATTTATTAAAATATTTCTTTTATCGTAAGTCTATTATCTGTTTAAATTTCAAAGATTTTATAATCAAGATGGGCTTGATGATGAGTTGATGATAAGATGACGAGGGAGAAAGAGGATTAGGTTGGATGAGATGGGGTTAGTACAAAGAGAAATTTTAAGAAGGTTAACAAATAGCTTCCATATTTCATCTTATATTTGCACCTATATGCCCATGATAGGTTTCTTACTGAGATGAGGATCCTACAACCTTGGTTATACTTTTTTGTTTTTCTGGCTTCATTTTGGAATGAGTTGGTTATATTAGTTCAATGGAATGGATGTATGAATGTTGTGTTTTTAATAGGTTTCTTACTGTTTGGAGGTTTTATATGATATTTTGTTTTGGAAAAGAAAGCAGAATATTGGTTATAAACAGAATGGGTAAAACAGGACCTAAGACGGCCTCTAGAATCATATCCGTAATGAATCAGTCAAGATAGCCTTTATGAGAAGATTATGCTTTCCATGGATTTCACTTTTTGCAAGAAACTATTTGAGCCGTTGCAATTTTCTTCGTTTTTTACGATAAGTTATAAACTATTTGAATAAATTAATAAATTATAATAATAGTTATCAAATAATAATAGTGATAATGCCTAGAATATGACTTATTTATTGGTAGAGTATCTTTTATTATAGACTACCAAGTTTCCTAATGCGATGGGCCCCTTTAGATTTATCTTTCAATTAAACTCCTAAGATATGAAATGTAGAGATTTTAGAAGAGAGGAGATATAGTTTATATTTTAGGAATGCCACATGTTACACTCTCGCGCACTCTCGCAATGATAGGTCAGGTTTCAAAGACAGTTACATGATCTGAGTACCCAACTACAAGATGTAATCACATATCAATCAGAGCTATAGGAATGACCTCTTATCCCAATGGTAACAGGGGTTAGGAGTTGGTTCTTACCTGATTGCCTCTCCCCTTACCCGAAGGCTCCCCACCTCACAATAGATGATAATTATTTTTTTTGTAATTTTTATTATTTATTTTAATCCTTTTAACACGCCCAACTAATCTACGTTGGCTGCATAGGATATTGATACCTATTGTCATATCACGTATCATAATTTATATTTTGATTGCATGGTGTTGTTTTAAGTCTTTTTTATTATCACTTGCTTGTATTATAAGGACCATGCCCAGATGGTTAGTTTAGTAGGGGTGCTCATGGGTTGGGCTGCACAAACCCCTCCCTAGCTTGGATAACCCCTGCCTAGCTTGGATTAAAATCCTTAAGCCTAGGCCCGGCTCAAGACCAACTAGGGCCATAAGGGGCTGGCCTCCATATAAAATCTATTAAGCTCGAGCCCGCCTCATTTATTAAATGGGCCTAGCCTTATTCAGCCTTAATTATTAAGCACCCTTAAGTTGGTCTCTAGTGGGGGCCAACATTGCTATCATGCACCAATTTGTATTTATACACACGGTCACGTCGAAATGAATCCATCTAAAATGCAAAAATATATTTATTAAAAGTGATTAAAATTTTCATATAAAACTATCTTTTTTGTGCTTGGGTTGATTTTTTTAATAAAAGAATATGACTCATTAACAAACCAAAACTGCGTTAGTACAAGTAATTGATCTCTGTTTAGTACAAACCAATTAGAATAAACATTATCTGCCTCTTGAATAATGTTATTTGATAAATAATTTTTAAAATTTCTTCCATTGAAGATTTGTATGAAACATAAGAAACGTAAGAAGTGAAAGTTGCAACCTAATCCACCTATTTGGGTTGGGCTAGGCTTCAGGCTGCCTACCACTTAGCCCAAGCCTGGCTCAAATAACAAACGGGCTTAAAATTTTAATCCAAGCTCAGCCCACTAACTTATACCTATGGTCCAAGCCCAAACAAAAACGGGCTAGGCCTGGGTCAGGCTCGGCCAGCCTAGCCCATGAGCATCCCTACAGTTGAGTTAACATTTTTGCTTATTTTCGCCAAAATTATGATTTTGATAACAATTAGCCTAATATAAATAAAATTATCAGAGAGAGGATAATTAGATCACATACAACGTGATAATGGACCAAATATTAAAGTAAGTATTTCAAAATGGTGCAGATAGACAAATAAAAATTTTGGACAAAATATATGATCTTAGGTTACATATAAATTGGTCCATGCAAAACTCAAATAATAAAATCAATAAACTTACTTAGGATAAATAATAAAAAATGCATTTAATATATACCACATGTAATTATTAGAGCACTTAAAGTTCAGACTTATGAGAAAGTTTACTTTTTCATGCATGAGACTTATTTGGGATTGCAACCATGGTCAATTATCTTGGATTGCAACTGTGAGTACCTTTAATTTCTCAAAGAAATTCATGTTACCAAAGAAAATAAAAGAAAAAAAATAAATAAATACATTTGGGATTGCAACTGTGAGTACCTCTAATTTCTCAAATAAAAGAATAAACAAATAAATATACAATCGTTTTAATGCATTTAGACTTACGTAGCTCCAATATCTTCACCTTCTATGACATCATAGAGTCCCACATCAACTATAAAGAAAAAAGTGATTGAGATTATATATAGAGCTTGCATCCTTACTTTCCATGAGGCTTTTTAGTGGATTAAGACCCACTAAAAGCAAAATCGTGAGGCCTATAAGCCAAAGCGGGCAATATCATACATGCTTATAGGAAAAGCCCTTGAGGCAAAATTAGGACAGTACCAGAGTGTTAAGAACTTGGGCTTTAAGCATTTTTTACCATGTGACATGCTTATCAAGTTTTTAGGTCAGTGGACTACTTAGATCGTTACACCTTCAATCCACACTTATAGTTCCACCGAGATTTATGTCAACTAATACTATTTTTCATGAATCTACTGAAACGATTCCATATATATTATTAAGCAAATTGATTTCCATTTCGATTTTAAGACTGATAACTAATTTGATTTTGACCCTCTTTCCCATTTTTACTCTGCTTAAAGATGGAGAAAATGTTTTGCAAACTGTAACGGAAATGGGTTACGGAGCCTCTTTTTTAACTGAAATGAGTTAGGGATTTAATTTGCTATCTAAAATAATATTTGAATGTAGTTGAACAGGACATAATAGGAAGACCCCAAATCCTAAAAGCTAATTTTCTAGTCTGTCAGAAGAAAAGAAAAAATTATGTGGCAGTTCATCAGACAAAGTCTCTCTCCCCAAAAGACACAAGTTGAATATCGGCCTCACCCGTTGTCCCCCACATCTCTCTGCTCTCTGCAATATATAACTAGCCTAGGACTTACTAAGGAGAGCTTCTCCCTCCCACTTCAGATGGAAGTTATGGGGAGAGGGTCAATGGACGGATCGTCAAGAAGATGGCCGAGAGGGTGGAGTTGGGCGCGAGGGAGATGGGTCGCACTACTTTTCTCATAATCTCGGTGCACCTCAGGATCCTGAACCGGACCAGGTTCTCGGCCATGGAAGGGGCCATTTTGCTCAACGGAGATGAAAGTCGCAAAGGCAGAGTCTTTTTCGTTTTATACACAAAATGGGTTGGGCTTATCTCAAGTATGAAGATGTGTGTTTTTTATTGGGGTAGTAAAGATGAAGGATCTCTGATCTCAGCCGTTGGATGCTAACCATCTGGGTTCGTTTATTATTATGGACAATCATGATCTCCAGGTAAAACAAAGTGGGCACATGGTGTGTGGGTGTATAGCTACGTGCAAGAGTGAAGTTGACTATGTGCCCTGCTGGGTAAAAATCACTCGTATTTTCAAAAGTTTCTACATGATACATGAGACCTCAATCTCTTTTAGACTCTGATCAAATGACACCAAAACCACAGCAGCGGCTATTGCAGATGGGCGATAATTCATCAACTCACCACTGCATATAATGGAAAACATGAAGTTCAAATGATGTTCAAGTCTATTGAATAAGCTCTAAGGATTTTCACTGAGATATTTACTATTTTCTACATATTCATGCTGAATTATATGTTAGCATCACCAAAAGACTAGCAACCATCCTAAACAGATTAAAAAATAGCAACAATCACAATGAGATAATTATGTTTGATAACTACGTTTAATGCCTTACCAACTTAAACAACTTAAGAATGAGGGTACTGGGTCTAACTGCAAGCCAATGATAAATTAGGGACCCGGGCCGGATATTAGGCCAAATAAATTATATTTCAATTCCTCTTTTTAATATATTGTTTCCTTTCTTTAAAAAAATTACCAAAATTTTATTAAAAAAGCATTATGACCCTTCAATTTTTGAATCATTTTGGGTCCGGGTACGATCAAAGATGGTTGGATCTTCAAACAAAAGCTATACTCAGAAAAATTAAAGATACAGAACTATCTTCAAACTAGCCCGGGGCCCAAATTGATCAATTCCACCTGTAGAGTGGGAAGCCAATGTGTAGGTTTGATTAGCCCATAGATTAGTAGGCATGTCTAAACTAATTGGTTTTAGGCTGCAAATCGAGTCATGTCCATTTGCAAGTTTAGACAGATCCAAACTCTAGAGAAATATTGCGTCTTGCAAAAAAATCCCTTGACTCATTATTTATGAATTTATCGTTGCAAATACCTCCTTTTTAGCCTACGGCTTGGACCATATCTTTGACTGAACATTGGGACAAAATTTGTTAAAAAGGTAAGGAGAAAGTATTCAAATGTAAATGAAATAATTTGTAAGTAGTTGTATTTATAAAAATTATGAAACAATTTATAAGTAGTTGTAGTTACAAAATCTCAGTCTACCATCCCATATGGTCAACGAAGATAATAAAGGTACCCTTGATAGGCCTATTTTTCGTAATTAATTTTACTTAAAACTAATTCAAATATATTGTTTGGGATAATGTACTTTTTTTTTAATTTGAGATCGTTATTTGAGAGTGCTTTAGACTGCTCAGAAGACTACATGTAGATGTTTAGTTACAGCTCATTTTAGTTACTTAGGACTACGCATGTATTTAAGGCCCATGATCCTGGCTTAAATTCACCTATTTATATATTGGGCTCTATATATGTATGTATCTAATTTTTATGATCCCAATCAATAAAATAAAAAATTTATCGGTAATTATTCTATAATATAAATTGAAGTTTTCCGGATAACCTAATTTTTAGTGTCCCTTATTTAGTTCTCATTACTTGGGGTTTACCTTTAATCTATCTAATCTGTTTACATACACTAGCCAATTTTAAATGGCATCAACCATATTTTCAGTTTGTTCATAGGTCTATTTTTCTTAATTTATAATTTATTGATATTGATTGATGATTGAATCCAATACTCTATTGGAATGTAGTTCTTATTCGGTTTACCCCAACCCCGCGCTAATTGCTTGGATTTTTATGAAAAAATGAAAAAATAGGCGGCAATCTCTCTTTCTACACCCATTGTTCTCACTCATTTCTCTCTAAACTAGCTGACTCCAAATAACTCCTCTCCATCTCCCACTCTAAATAGAGAGGAGAACAAGCAAAAAAAAAAAGAAGAAGAAGAAGAAGAAGAAGAAGAAGATGAAAAGGAAATTGAGAAGGTTGGACTGAGAGAGGAGGATAGGGAGAGAAACGAAGAAGGGAAAAGAAGAAAAAGTGGTGAGTGGAATTTCTCCAATTTATATATGTAGAATTTAGACATTATATGTATTAAACAATGCTACGGTGACTGACGATCATGAAGAACGTCACTGTTTGATGGGAACAATCCTCTTGCTATTATTTATAAATCTCACCAATTATGTAGCAATGTTTATAAGAGTATTTGGCATTCTTTCCAATTCAATTCTTTAGACATTGGTGTACAAACAAATTAGGAATGATTCATGGGTCCGTGCATAGCACGGGTCCGCTAGTATAATATTTCAGCTAGGACATAAGTAAATTTGAGTTCGACTTAATTCGAGGCATTCACTTTGACTGAATCTTTCCCATTTTTTTTGTGGGCCTAATAGAATGATGAGCTTATATGATCAAAATAAGCAAATTCACGCTGCTTGTTTTTGGCATGCACGTAAAGTGGGTCATATTCTATTAAGTCTGCCTAATTTTTTAAAACGGAAATCTGCTTGATTTTGATTTAATAAGGTGATGATGCCCTTTCCTTCCACGTTTGGATTCTGATGACAAAGATATGTTATAGGTAGGAAATCTTTCAAGGGTTGGAGTGATTCGAGTGAATAAGGAACAATTAAATGGCAGGAGATCTAAAGGAAAGCCATGGAAAGATCGAAGGATGGATGCCTAGCATGCACTGAGGAAACTTGATTTAGCAGTCAATGCCTCAATTTGAGAATACTCACAAAAAAAAAAAAACGTTAGGGAGACAATGCCTCTTTTCCTAATCAAATAAAGTAATGGGTGGGGCCACTTTGTGATTGGCATCCAACTATTTTTTCGGGAGTCGGGCATGGGTATATGGCTTGGAGTGCTAAGACAACACGTCTTTTCCTAGTGGTCAAATAAAATAAGAACTATGAAAAAAATAATTAAGTTTTATGAAAAAATTTAAAATTTGAATAAAATATAAATAAATATTAACATATAAATCATAATAAAAATATAGTTAAAATATTAAATCTTTATTTTTTCTAAAAGGAAATTAAAAAAGGCTTCTCTGAACCATAATAAGATGGAGAAGAAGCAAGATAAGGACTCATTCTAAGTATTTTAAATTTTCAAAAAAGTTAAAAAATGGTATAATTCGGAATTCAGATTATATATGGCAGATGTTGTTTTGATTTTCATTTTTTTTTCTTTTTCTCATTTTTTCTTCTTGAGAGGCAAAGCATGTGGATGATTTAGAGACAATCTATCAAATCTAATAAGGTCAATGGGAACCCAAAATAAAATAAAATAAAAACTACTCTAGCAGTCAATAATAAAAACAATTGGTAACCAATATTGATTTGAGAATAAAGACCGGGAAAATTAACACAATACTCAAACAGAACTAAAAATAAGAGAAAGGAAAAAAAGATAAAAATGTATAAATTAATTACACCAAAAAGAAAATTAATCAACAGTATATACCATAAAAGAAGTGAAAAGAAAGTTATACCAAAAATGTGACAAAGAATCAAAAAGGTTGTTTGATGGGGAGCTTTGAGAACTTTAGATAGAAAAGCACAAAGAATTACGTCCAATATTTTTTTTTAGAAGGGAGTCAATTGTGTTTCAATAATTCCATTTTACTAAGAGTTTAAATTACAAATAAAGCGGGTCATCTTCAATCAAAAAAAGAATCTCGAACTATGTTTTTGAATTAAAAATAATTTTAGGTAAGACTAAAAGGGAATGAAGTTTTATTTGAGATAGGAGGGTTTGCATGTGCCCTTACAAATTAGTTCTCAATTGTTTAGAATTAATTATCCCTCGGGCTCAGGGCCAAAGTCTCTTCTAGGCCGGATATGCCTTGGATTATTAAAAAATTAATAATAATAAAGTAGATTAACCATATGATGAATAATAACTGGTTTTTTAAATCAATTAAATAAAATTGATCAATTAATTCCAAGTTTAATACACTTCCATCTGAGAATGTAAAATACATTACCATAAGAACTATAGCTAGTTGTCATTTCTATTGAATGTCATCATCATAAAAGCTTTATTGCAACCATATTGGGGTCGGCTACATGAATTCTGTTTTTCCATTCTGTTTTATTTTGAGCCAAATCCTTAAATAAGTTAAACTTCTTCAAATCTGATTTAATGACCTCCATCAATGTTTTCTTCGGCCTACCCTTACCTCTTGATGAGCCGTCTACCTAGATAGCCAAACTTTTCCACACTAGTGCTTTAACCGGCCTACGCTCAACATACTCAAACCATTTTATACAGGTTTTTCTAATCTTATCCCATATTGGTGCTATCCCTAAATACTCTCAAAAGAGCTCATTTCTAATTTTATCTTTCATAGTTTTTCTACATATTCACTTAAGCATTCTCATCCATATCCATCTTATGTATATGTATTTTCTTAATTAGCCAACATTCTACTCCATATGTCATAACCGGTCTAACCATTGTCCTGTAAAATTTGCCCTTCAATTTCATTGGCATTCGTCTGTCACAAAACACTCCAGAAGTTAGTCTCCACTTTAGCCATTCAACTTTTATCTTATGCTCAACATCCTCATCAATCTCCCCATCCTTACTAATGATCGAGCCCAGATACCAAAAAGAATTTCGACGTGATATCTCATGGGTTTCAATTTTGACAATGGTTTCAACACTTTGTATATGTCCATTGAAGTTGCGATCCATATATTCTATCTTTGTACGACTTATTTTAAAACCTCTAAATTTTAATGCCCTCTGCCATCTCTCGAGTTTTGCATTTACATCATCTCTTGATTCATTCACCAATACTATATCATCTGCAAACAACATATACCATGGTACTTCTTCTTGAATATGCACAGTTAATACATCCACAATCAATGCAAAGAGGTAAGAGCTTAAGGCTAATTCCTGATGCAAACCTATAGTCATAGGGAGTCCACATGTTTCTCCATATGTAGTTCTCACATTTTTTACTGCTCTTCCATACATATCTTTAAAATTTTCAATGTAACCGTTGGAGATATTCCTTTTTTTTTCAAAACCCGCCAAATTAAATCCCTCGGTACCCTATCATAGGCTTTTTTTAAATCAATTAAACCATGCAAAGATTTTTCTTCTTTGCTCAATATTTTTCTATTAATTGCCTAAGTGAAAAGATAGCTTCCATAATTGACCTCCCTGGCATAAAACCATATTGATTTTCAGCAATTTTGGTATTCTATCTAAGTCTTTGCTCCATTATTCTTTCCCATGATTTCTATTGTATATCTCACATATTATTTTTGCCCAAATCCAGTCAATGTTAAGTCATGCTTGGATAAGGCTCAGGGGGGCCCAGCCCATGAGAACAAGGAAGATTGAATGGTAAATGGATCATAAATTCTCTTTTCATTTATGTTCTTATTTTTTTAAAAAAATTATTAAAATGGTGCAGAAGTTTCAAATTTTCTTATCACGACACGGGCCTTAAAGCAATAATAACAAAGAAGCTACCCCACAGGTAGGATCACCAATTGTGTTTTGTTACTATATGACTCGTACTTGGTACTCGTGTTTGATCTCTACATATGCTACAGAGATTTTGATTACCTGGTCATGCATGGGCTGCTTCTTAAATTTGAAGCTTTCCCAGATATGGTCTACCAAAAGGAATACCTCATATATTGATTCTTTCAGTTCTTCATGTCTGAGAACATGAAGGCCTGTCACCAAATTTAATAAAAACTCTCCAAATAACAATATTAACAGAAAATTGTTCAACAATTACTTGAAATCCAGCCCATTCTAGATATACTGCCGCACCGCTAGTTGTAGGAGCCTGCTTCTGATCAAGACCATAAAAACAACAGAGTAAAATAAAAAAGACAAATAATTTATGATCCAAACTCCAAACATCAAACTGAACATAAAAAATCAAGCGATTGCGGCAGTAATAGACCTGTGATGAAGGCTTCTTTTACGCCTTGCAAATGTGTCCATCGCTACTGCCCATGATTCAAGATCACCTATCAATGCATCCTACAACAAAAGGCACAAATACAGCAAACAATCCAAAAATAATGGGTTTCTCTTTTTGGTGATGAGTAGAGTCCGAATCCTTCGGTATCCAAGAGGTAAAAGGATTCTAGGTCCAAAGTAAGATTGAAAAGGCTAATAGAAAGCAATGGGGATGAGAGACAGAGAGATTTGAATAAAAGATAGTTTAGGGATGAAGGATAGGTGGAGAGATTTTAAGGGTGATGAGAAACGATGGAAAGAGAGAGAAATTTTTAGGGGGTATCATTAATATTGCCAATTAATTGTCGTTAGAAGAAGGTCTAAATCATCTTGGATGGATTGTAATAAAGATATTTATTTATTTCGGTGGAGAGATTATAGGGGTGATAGGATACGATGGATAGAGGGAGAGGTGAAAGGAGATATTTTAGGGTTGAATTCATGATTAGGATGGGATTGATTTAAATTTGCTATTTTAAAGTGTTGCTATGATTCACTAATTATGCAATCTATATTGCCACGTGAAAATAGGAGATTGAAAGAAAATAGGAGACAGAGGCATGCCACGTGTCGCACTCTTCTTCTCTCTCACAAAGGGAGAAATTCTCTTTATATATTCTAGTAACACATGGGCCAAAAAAGTCAAAATACCTGATGATATAACAAATACAGCGAATATAAAATATATAGATATATTATTTAACATTTTGAAATTCACTATGCCAAATTCTATAAAAAAAAGAAAAAGGAAAAAAGAAAGGTGCAATGAATTCACATAAATTACAAATCAATCATGTAAGTTTCTTAGTTGAAGTAGTTGATGTATAAGAGTATAAATCTTAAACCAATAACAAATCTCTATACCCTATATTGATTTGGGATACTAATGAAATAATATAAAAAGAAGTGATATATGAACTCAAAATAAATCTTAAATCTTAAATCTTAAATCTTAAATAAAAGATATAAGTATTTGAAACAAATGGTCAATAGAAAAGTAAAATACCTAAGCCATTATTGTAGCTGATAATGAGAAAAAAAACATTGTAGTCATTGTAATGATATTTAAATATAATTATAATAATAAGTCTGAATGAGGTAAAAACCAAATAAAAAATAAATTTAGTAAAACTTCTTTCTTAAGTTTTCTATTACTAAACTGTACAAAAAAAAGTAAGAGAGATAAATCTAGTGGCACAAACTCTGACCATTTTATTTTGGTTGACTGTTCTCTCCTTTTATAGTAGTGTTGTTGCTTATTCAACTAAGAAAGAATTAAGATAGAAATTTCAATATCTAATTACCTCAACTATGCTACAGTAGCTAATGAAATGAAAGTGATCCCCAACTTATATGACACACACTGATAAAAAAAATGCCCATCAAAGTCACCTACATATTTGAACATTGCATTAATAATATATTTCCAATACATGAAAAATAAGTTAAGAGAGAATTTTGATAAGAAAAATCATTTGCTACAAACCACCCCACTTAGGAGTGATCCTGGGCTAGGCTTGCCTAAGCTCGGAGAGCTTGGATATGTAATTAAAGCCCTTTTAATAATTGGAATAATCTTGAATTAAGTGATAGAATGCCCAAAGCTCGGCCCAACCTCTATAATGAATGCATATAATTTAATTTAATTAATACAAACAATTACTCAAATGGCCACATAATTGATTAAAAAACCAAATTTAGCATGGCGGGCTCGGGCTTGACTCTTACAGCCAATGTTGGGCTTGGCCCAGGCCTGGGTTAGTAATTTTAAAGTTTGGCTGGGACTAGATATGCATTAGCTTGGCCCCGCGCATCCCATGAACACCCCTACTACCCCAACTTGTTCATGGATGCAATTAGGGCTGTCAGTCCGGCCCTTTAGAGAGGGGGCCCGGCTCGGCCCGACCCTCAAAAGCCCTCAAAACAAGGGCTTATTTTTTTCATTTAAAGCCTGAGGGTAGGGTAGGGCTCTATTTTTAAAAGCCCGCATATAGAAGGCTGAGCTTAGGCTTGACTAATTAGGCTCGAGGGGGCCCGGCCCGGCCCATTGTTTATTAAATTTTAATATAAAATATATAATATCCACAATGACTTTGACGATGATTTGGTTTATGATGCACCTACCAAAACATTGTCAAATGTGGATAAAGTTGATTTGGTAAAGAAATCTAATGAGTTTGAAGATGATTTTTTAGCTTTTGAGGAATAAATGACTCAGACAGTTGTAGAGGAAAAATCGGAATTAGATTGTTATTTGGAGGAGCCAAGGGATAAATCTGAAAATTTCAATATATTGGATTGGTGGAAAGTTAATTCAACAAAATATCCAGTTATCTCTATAATGGCTTGTGACATTTTAGCAATTCCTATTTTTACAGTTGCTTCTAAATCAACATTTAGTATGGGAGGAAGAGTATTTGATCAATATAGGAGTTGTTTAAAATCTGACACTGTAAAAGTCTTAATTTGCACACAAGATTGGATACGTACACAGCAACACAATGATGTAATACATTCGATGGTCTTTTAGATATTCTAAAAGTAGATTAAATAATTAAATAAAGAATTATTGTTATTTGTTATATATTTATTATCATTTATATAATTATTATTATCCACCTTATGTTTTATATTGTAAAAATGATTTTATCCCACCGCCAATGCCTTAAAAAAAGGTTTTTAACTTCGCCACGCTACGTTTTGCATTGCATTCCCGATCTCTAGCCTGGGCAAAGGAGGAGGGTTTGTATAAAGTTGGTTGGTGATGGTGGCATAGGTTGTTGCATATAAAAGATTTATTTTCATTAAAGAAAAAAAATTTTCCTTTCTTTTGGCCCTGGCTCAGCCCTGGCCCGGCCCTAGCCCTTGAGGGTTGGGTAAGGACCTAAAAATTATAGGCCTGCCGTAAAAGTCGAGGGCTTTTGCTCAGTTAGACCCGGCCCGCACATGTGAGGGTAGGATAAGGGCTTATCTAAGCCCGGCCCGGGCCCAGCCCTTTGACAGCCCTAGATGCAATGCATACTACATCAATTGGCCTCACCCTTCCTTGCATATGCATCTTTAACATTTGCCATCATTTTCAAACTAACTTTTCTCATATTAGTCCTTGCCGCGATAGAAGAAAAAAAATGGAGTAAATTGATGGCCCAAAAACAAAAGAAGAAAAAAACCTATATTCAAATATAAAAGCAATATGTGTGCATATCATAGAAATTATAAATATTAAATACTACATATTAACAAAAACCAAAAAGGGTAGAAGAAGTAGAATGAGGGAAAGAATAAGGGAACGATAAAGATTTGAATTGATTAAGTGGGCCTATAATGATAAAGTATTCTTACTCAAGAACAACAGCAACCATAATAATTATACTCACGTATATATGCCTAATTTAATTATTGGGTATGGTCAATGGCCTCAAATGTACGGGGTCCGCTCTTTATTTTGTGTTATATATAATAATTATATTTTTTAACTTTTATTATAATTTATTTAATTCCTTTTAATCGCAAAAAGATATAAGTTGGCTGCATAAGACCTTGCCACCTATTGTCATACCACTTATCATAATTTGTTTTTTTGCATTTTGTTGTTTTAAGTTTCTATTATTATCACTTACCTATATTGTAAGGACCTTACTCCTGATTCCCAATTTAGTTAATATTTCCACGTATTTTCGCCAAAATCATAATTTTATAACAATTAGTCTAATATTATTAAAATTATTGGAGAAAAGATAATTAGGTCGTATACAATGCAATAATGAACAAAATATTAAAGTAAATACTTTAAAATGGCGTAGAAAGACAAGTAACAATTTTAGACGAAAAATATAATCTTTGCTTACATAAAATGGGTCCATGCAAAATTCGAATAAATGATTGTTAATGAGACCTTTATTTTTATCTCGTTTCTTTGCAGATCAGTGATTTTATTGTTTGGAATTATCCCATTTGTGGCACTTTTGTGAATGACCTGTCTACATTGATTTCCATTATATCAATAGTTTGGATAACTGAAAGTACTGAACTATGCAAATTATATGTTTTCAAGCTAAGCATTGTATTGTCTTTAAATATCAACAGCTTTACTCTGTTTTTAAGAAACATGATCCAACATAATCAATTGACCTAGTAGGGTAGTTTTGCGTAAAACATATAATTGTTCTCCCCAGAAAATTTTACTGTGAATACATAACTGATCTTGATGGGTGTTATGCTTGCAGGTAATCAAAATTTATTCCCCTATGAGAGCAAAAGGGAGCAAAAGTGGTCTAATGCCAAGCAAAGATGTAGTAAAAAGTTTCAACACGTTATCTTAGATCAGACACACCCAACATGGCGATCAACATACCACCCCTAAACCTATGTCTGTTAGAATATCACTCACCAAGCCAGATAATGGCAATAGAAGCTCAGTCTTTCTCTAATACCCGATGGGCTAGATTTTCCAGGAGCACATTTATCTAGTCAATGGTCGTTGGCCCACTAAGTCCCATCACCTTACATCAACCATCAAGATCATCAGACCATTGGACCTATAATCATCATGATGTCCCCTTGTTAACCATCTATTTATTTCTTTCCTGCTTTGTGCTCATATATAAAATCATCGGCACGTAGAGAAATCATATCTGATCGTGCTCAAAAATGCGAATGTGCAATGGATTTGAGTCCAATATTCACGCAATTCAGGCGTTTAAAAAGAATGAAAATTAACAACAGTTCATTATTAATTTTCCTTTTGTTTATATAGGTTCAAATGCTCTGATTGCGATGATATAGGTTGTTTACATGTTTTGAAAAGTTTACAACCCCTCCCTCAAGTCTCAGATGTAATCCAAACTTGGAATTTGCAAGAAATTACATGGAAATTGGAAAAAATGAAGAAAATGAAAAGTGCAAGCGAAGTGGCTGTGACCCATGGTCACTGGGTCCCTGCCAGTGACCGTGGCCGCAGACAATGGCCTTTCGACCACTATTTGCTCTCTGTTTGACTTGATTTCACTCCTGTGGTGCTTTTAAGGTACTGAAATTTGCTTCTTCTGATCTTTGGAGTGTTAAGTGACCTTCAAGAGGGTTGAATTCGACCGTGGAATCGATCAAAACCTTTGTTGATCATCACTTTTATTTACGGACCATTTTTTGTACAAATTCAAAGAGAGTGTTGTATTAAGCCAAAGTTGTATCATTCTGACTCTATGATTTTCAAATATCAGAATGAAGCCTAAAGAGGCTTGTTCACAACTTCCATAATGGCTAGAAAACCGCCCCAAGTGAGAAAAACAAAGGAATTGATTTCATCCTTTGAAGGCTCGCCAGTACTTGAACATAGTCTTCTTTTAAATGATACCCATACCCTCCTTCCTTCTCTGAACCAGCTCTCACCTTGAGTGAATGGATAGAAGAAGAAGAAGTGAGCTCGAGTGCTGGAAAATGCCTTGTGACTTGCTTGCAAAAGAACTTGTGCACTTGCATTGTGTATGTTATTGTGGCCTTATATTTATGGTTTTTAGCCATTTTTACTACTCTCACAATCCACACCACCTTATTTTATTTTATTTTTTGTTAAGTTGGGTTAGTGGTACAAACTCATCCAGAGATCGATCCCTGGGTGACTGTGTGAGATGGATGCCCCTTTCCACTTGGGAATCTTGTGTTTTTTTTTTTTAATTTCATCACAGTTGATTGAATTACTCTGGTATATCATTATGATAACCATACTATGCTATAAACAATTACTAGCACAAAAACCATGCTAAGCGTGGGCATGACCACTTGGCTCGGTCCTTGCTCCATCTAACTTCTTTTGACATTTTTCTAATAAAAAGGTACATATTAGTTTTGTGTGATGTAGTCGTTGAGTTGGCTATTTAAAAAGGCAATAGGGCATGAGTTCAAATCTTAAACTTAAAACATTTTTAGCTTTTTACCAAAGCTCAATGAAAAAAGTCAAAGTTGAAAGGAATTTGGTCAAAATTCAACTCAAAAAGCCCAACCAATACTAATTAAGGATGGGACTGGTATCCTTTGTCGGCCAATAAAAGATGGATTTTTGCTTCTTTCTTCCCGAAATTGAAGGGCTAGCCGTGAACCTCATGCACAATGAGTCTATCCTATTTTAGTATAGATTAGTGCATGGGGAGCCCATGCAAACAAAGGATTTGGTTAAAATATACAAGGTTCCGCCAAGTATACAAATGGAATCTAACCATACATGTCCTTCAATTATATCTTATAAATTGTCCACACTAACAAATAATTGACTGGGTCGAGTCCTGTCTTAATACAAAGGCAGGCTCCGATTGATTTTGCAGATTTTTAGTGACTTGCCTGCCTGATACCAAACCTTTACCCATTTTTCTGCTAAGAGGAAAACCTTTAGTACGACTTGGGCATTCCGGTGGGACATATTATACTACTTGAGACTCTATTCATAAAACTGATAAATGGACCTACCTAAATAAGGAGTGTACATCTGTTGCAAGGGAAGGTGGATGGCTGGGTTGATTGAATGGGGTTCACCAAAGCAGCCTCATCCAATTATCTTAACCCTCTAAAAATGCATATAAAAAAGCTAATAGCTAGTCTCCGCAAAAAAAAAAAAAAAAAAAAAAAGAGAGAGAGAAGCTTATGGGCGTTCAATTGTTTTCCAGGCATGCGTAGATCAAATATCAAGGCCCATAAATATAAAGCATTATTGGGCCTTGTGGACATTGGCGAAGCATGTTAATTTATTAGCACAATAAAAGCCCATGCTGAGCCCAGGCTAAAATAAAGATTATATTAAATTAAAATAATAGTTAGAACTGTAAAAAAGAATTCACTATAATTATTTTTAATAAATGCTAGAAGATAATAAGATGAAAAAGAGTTTAGAAATTTGTCGTAAAAGAAGACATTCTTTTCAGAGATAATAATGGTATCGTTATTACTAAGAAGTTAAATAATAAAATAATAAAAACCACTGTAATCCATAAAAAAATAAAATAAAGTAAGTATAAAATCTACCCCACTCATTGTTGATTGAGATATGCAATTAAGAGATAAGTAGGAGGGAGCGTAGATACATACTTCATCTTTATTAATAACATCCATGACGAAATCATTAATGATGAAAATAAATAATAGAATAAAAAAAACTTAAAAGAACATATTGTAAATTTATTTTTAAATGAAAAGTGGAAAAAGGAATCACATAACTTTTGATCCAAGTTATTTAGATGATGTTATCTAAAATAAAAAATCAAATGATTATAAAGAATCTGCATCAAATAATTTGATCAAATTTGCACACTATTAGAAGTTGATGTTGCACGTTGAGCCTCCATTTGTCCTGATGAAGTACTTGCCCCAATGATTGCAGAGGTCTCATGATTTCTTTTTTCAAAACTGTAGATAAAAACAATTTGCCAAAAGAAATTGATTAAAATATACTTTTATTATTTAATTGTATGAAAATAAATGACTATATGTGATAATAAAAAAGTAGGATTTTAATTTATACTATATAATCTCTTTACAAATGGCCATTATTTTAGTTAATCTATTTTTGGGATTGCATTTTCTTCTAATTTTTCTCTTTTGGTGGGATTTTGAGTAGAGAAAAAATAACAATGACATTACAGATTAAAAAATTAAAGAGGAAAAAATAAATCCAAAGAGGATGATTCTACAATAAAGGAATGTTTCCAAAGAGAATGACGCTACAAAATCAAAAATCCATCTAGGCTTTTCAAATAAATAATCTACTGAAAGATTACAACCAATAAAGAATTTGCCCATAACTTCCAAATGGGAAAAAGGTGTATGGGATTTGGAAACCCAAAAGTCCCTAGGCACTACATATGTGCGTGCACAAGTTGTGAATTTTTAAAATTTTTTTATCTATTAAAAAAATGTAAAAAATTGTGCATGTATTATTTGAGATTTTTATCTCATCAACATCCAATGAAGAAATCCAAAACCATGCAACAGGATGGTGAAAAACAATTTAGACATTAAAATAAAAAAAATCCCTATCCTCCCATGGAATTTTATCCTCTCTAAATTCATAAAATGGATGGCCCATTTTTTTCTCCAAAACTGAGCAGTTTTCTTACGCTTTTTGTTAGATCTTTGAGATTTAGTTGCCTTGTATTAAATCATAGGGATTTAGGAAAGTAAGGCGGATGAGGGATAGATTTTAGAAAATATTTTAAAATTGTAGTAAAGAAAGGAGACATTTTAGAAAAGTAAGGTGGTAGAGGGAGTGAGTATAGGGAAGTTGGTGATTTTTGTGCCGTAAATATAGGAAATATTTGGAAACAATATAATATATATTAGTGTTACCTAAACTGATATTTTTCTAATTTTGGGAAAAATCGCGATGATATAAAGAAATGGAAAATTAAGGAAGAAAATAAAAACTACGAAAATAGGTTCTAACAGTAATTTTAATATATATATATAGGTAACTTGTTTTTTCTATAATTTTTCTGTTTTTTGTTAGCATGTGTGACAATGGTTTGGCTTTCCCATGTACTGGCTACTTGTGATTCAATCAATTATTCCAAGGAGACTAGTTTTAGAGCTTTTTCTAAATATTGCTTATTTTTATTGATAATGAGGATAATTATAGAATTTCATACTTCAAACCTAGCACTAATAAAGAAATGAGGATTTTAAGGTAAAAAACCCCATAGATGTTCGTTACATACAATTAGACATTTATTGAGTACGTATACTAATTAGGTTTCCTAGGCCTAATTTTGTGCATAAAAAAATTTTTTTGTATGCGTCACCCACTCAACCCCCCATACAAAAAAAAATTAAATAAAATTGAGTTTATGCAAAGAAGAAAGGAAGAAGATGAGAGGAGAAAGGAAGAAGAAGAGAGCCAAAAGAAGAGAAACAGAGAGGGGAAAAGAAGAAGAAGAGAGGAAGAAATGAAGGAATAAAGGAAGAAAAAAAGAGAAGAATGGAAGAAGAAGAGAAAGAGAGGAAGAAAGGAAGAAGAAGGGAGGAGAACGGAAGAAGAAGAGAGAGAGGAATAAGAAGAGACAAGAAAGGAAGAGGAAGGGAGAGTGGATGAAATGAAGAAAAAAGAGAGGAGAAAGGAAGAAAGAGGAAGAAGAAGAGATGAAGAAAGGTAGAAGAAAAGATGAGAGAGGAAGAAGAAGAACTAAAAAAAAATTTTGGATATGTGGTTGAGTGACACTTCTCTTCTTTCTTCTCTCTTCTTCTTTTCTTCCTCTCTCTCTCCTTCTTCCTTTCTCATATCTTTTTTTTCCTTTTCTTCCTCTCTTCTTCTTTTTCCTTTCTCCTCTCTTCTTCTTTCTTTCTTCCTCTCTCTCTTCTTTTTCCTTTCTCCCATCTTCTTCTCTTCTTTCCCCTCTCATCTTCTTCCTTTCTCCTCTTTTATTCTTCCCTCTCCTCTATTCTTCTTCCTTTCTTCTCTACAAAAACTTTGTTTTTTTTTTTCTAGCATCACTCGTCCCAACATACTTATTTTGCACAAAATCAGGCCAAAGGTCCCAATTAGTGCACGTACTCAATAAAAGTCTAATCGTATGTAACGAATATCTATAGGGTTTCCTCCGTAAAATTATGTAAAAAATTCATGTTCATTATCACATCATTAATAGATCTTGTCCATAACCTTGATAAAATCTAGAAAGCGGCACTTCCTATTAGTGCGCAAAGCAATGATATGGATTAGAAAGGTTATAATAAGCTATCTATAATCTTCTAAAAAGTAGTGTTTTTGGTAATATAGCCAAAGGAACTAGGACCGAAACAGGGAGCTCGTACATATAGGAAGAAAGCCCACTCAAGTGGAAAAAAGACCCTATATACACAGTAAGAAGTGACATACCCAAGGTTCTAAGGTAAAAATACACTTCTTACAACTAGGGTAAGGGGGCAATTCTTCTTCTTGAAAATAGTTGAAGGAGGCAATATTATGGATCTTGAGATATTATTAGCTCTAGAGGTTAAGAAAGGTGCAGTGCAATGATTAGTTAAATATTAGTTAAAGGACATTTCTACGATCAAGGATTGAGGACGCACAACCAGTTAACCATACAGTTTTTGAGGACTGATCCATTGATACAATGGTCATGCTAATCTGTAATAGTTACAATTTTGCAAAATAAAAACTTTGATTTTCTGGTCATTTTTTATGTCATTCTAATTAAAGGTTGTATTTACACCGAATAAATAATAATAATAATAATAATAATACGCATTCGCATTATAATTGATGCTGTTGGTTTTCTAATTGATCAATGCGGGTGTGATTCATAGACCAAATTTCATGAATTGTTTGAGAAGCAATACTAGCATAGTGCAGCGTCACACTCCTATGTCCCACCTATAACGGCATGCAACATCACTCCTTGGTTTCTGGAATAATATTTTCAAAGCTGCCCTTTCTATTTCTATTACCTGCGTGAAGGAGAATCCAATTGATTTTAGCACAAGAAAGATGCATGCTCCTGTGAGTCCCACATTGATATTTCTGTCGGTCCATGAAACACGTGTATCAACGCTCAAGCCATTCATTCACTCATGTACCTGCTGCACAAGGCCTTCTCTCTATTTTCTTATTTGGGCTCACCAAGATTGGATCTATGATGTGGTTGTAATAAATCCATTGATTGGGATATTGACTCTTATTATAGTTCTTAAAATTTAAATGGGCCCTGCTAGTGCAGAATCATTGCGTTGGATTACATGGGCAATGGGTGGAGGCACTATCAAGCAGGACCCACAGGTGATTGTTTTGAGTTTATGTTGTGGTCGCAACTCGCAGTCGATGCATCGGTGACAAAGAGTAGCCATCGATTGGACACAACAGATGGGGCCCACTGTACATTTATAAAGTGAACTTGTGGGCCCCATTTTTTTCAAAAACTTCATTAATTATTTTTACAACTGATATACCAAGCTATGCATCGACACAAGTACATGATAGATCCAACTCAGCTGGTCACAATTCAAATAGGATGGCCCAAAAAACACTTGAATATGTATAGGGTGTTGAGATGGTGCGATGAAGTCACCAGGGTCCATGTGGGACCATGACAGTCATGGTAAAAATGGAGGATGGAGAGGTTTTGGAGACACATATAGGCACAAAATATTACCCTCTTCGGATCATCTTAATACCTCAACCTACGGCCCTTCGATTTAAAGACATAATTTTTTCAAATTTCAATCCAAAGTAAGGGTTAAACTAGCACAGTAACCTAGGCTAAGCATGGATATGCCCCAAATGACTAGGATCCACTCTCCATATAATTAGTTTTGAAGTTTATTTATATATAGTTAAGTTGCTTATATAAAAAGATAAGTAATCATGCGTTCAAATACCTTGACTTATATATTTTTTACATTTTTACAAAAGCTCAATGAAAATGTCAAAATTGAAAGGAATATGGTGAAAATTGAATAAAAAAGCTCTTTTCGTTAATATATTATAATGAGTGTAAAATTTAGACATATTCCAATTCATGGGTGTGCCTATTGTTTTTGTAAAACTTCAACATTTATTATCAAAGCATGATGTACTAAGTTATGCATTGACTGCAACCACATCATAAATCTAACTCAATGAGCCCCAATTACCCATGAATTTGATGGACTCTAGAAATATCATGGTAGGACCAACAAGAGAATGCATTTTCTTATCCTAAAACAAATGAAATCTCCTTGAGGCAAGTAGCAAAAATAGAATGAGCAATTTTAAAAATATTATTTTTGGCATAAGCCATAATAATAATGTCAAGATGATATGAAATTTTGACACAAAGTAAATATACTGATGTGTCATTACTATGATTGGTTACATGGCATTGACACATTATAAATATTTTATGTCAACATTTTATGTTACCATAGTATTACTGAAGACTAAAAACTAGTATGCAGTGTTGCATTGAGTCAGACCCATTATTAAGGTAGCCTTTGTGGAATAATACAACTTCTTAATGCCTCCAATGATTTGCATTTTTATGGGACACTCTTGAGTCCACTCAAAAGAGTGAGCCACTCATACGGTTCCAACTTGTCACATGAACCATGATGCACATTTACACCTCTCTTGTATGGTATTTCTTTTTAGAAGATTTTGCCAAAGAAATCCCTTTAGACTCTTTATAGACTAAAAAGGACCTAAAATATATGTAACCACTATAGTGGTCCTATGGGCCCTTCTCGGTTTATTTTTTTTATTATTTTGCTGAGTGGCGATATCCCTTCTTACTCGTATATACGAGCTTCTTCCTCATCCTCCTTCCTCCTCCTCATTTTTCCTTCATGATATTATGACTTCATTATCTTGGACTTGAGCGCAAGTGGGAGCTTATTACCAAAACAACCCGGTATCATATATACCCATTTAAATACATCAACTTCCACCTCCCTTTTTCTTTTTTTCATTTTCTTTTTTCTTTTTTCAATCTTAAGTCCCTCCCAGTCATTTCATCAAACACCCTACATGCATGTCTCAAAACAACTCCACTTTACAGAAAACAAAACAAAACTTTCCAAAACAACTTCACTTTTTATTTTATTGTTTCCAACCGTTGTAAAAACGATTTATTTCTCGTATAGAAAGTTATATAAGTGTCAACTGTGGGCAGGTAGTCCTCTTCTAGATACTAAAGTCTTCTATTTATTTGTTCTTGTTGGCTTTGGCTTTAGAGAACTTTGTGGGAGAGAGATACAAATGATAGCTTTACCAACTGGTTTTAGATTTAACCCATTGATCAGGAGCTTTTGGTTTGCTATCTTTGGAGAAAGATTATTAATCTATTGTTGCCATGCAATGCGATCAAGGAGATTCAATTGCGCAAGTATGACCCATAGGAGATATGTAAGCAATTTATGATCACCCAAGATTATGAATTCTTTTGTTATATGTTTCTTTGTTGATTCTCTTTCTTGGATAAATCATGTAGAAGATGAATTGGTTTCATCAAACATTTCTTTGGTACTGTTTTTGCATGATCACCTGGATCAACTGGTTCTTGACTCTCGATTGATTCAACTCAAGATGTGTGGGGTACCTTATGATTGATAAGTTTACAATGTCTAACAAAGGAATTGAACTATTTGATTGCTTCTCCTTGGATATTATATTGGGTGCAGATGCTCTAATTTTGAATACTTTGGAATAGGTTTTTGCATGAGCAATTCTCTTTCTTAGATGTATCTTGATGAAAATTAACATGGATTTATCTCTCTCTTTCTCTCCCATCTTTCTTTTTTCTTTATTATCTAAATGCGTGCTTGTCTAGTAACGATATCCTTATTTACCTGCTCATTGTTTTTTTTCTTCTTCACAGTTAAGTGGGGATATTGTTGCCTATGTCAGATTTAGAAAAAAATTATGTGCTTGGCTAGTAACGATATTCCCGCTTACCTGCTCATTTTTTTCTTTTGTTCTTTACGGTTAAGCGGGAATATCACCACCCATGTCAGACTCAAAAAAAAAAAAAAAAAAAAAAACACCTTGGTTTTTGAATCTCCCATTGGTCATGATTGCCTAATTGAATCTCTTTGATCGCATGGCAACGGTAGATTAACAATTTTTCTTTAAAGATAGCAAACCAAAAGCTCCTGATCAGTGGGTTGAATCTAAAACTAAAGCCATTATTTGTCTCTCTCTCTCCCACAAAATTCTCCAAAGTCAAAACCAATAAGAACAAATAAACAGAAGACTTTTGTATATAGAAGAGGACCACTTGGCCACTATTGACACTTATATAACTTTCTATACAGGAAATAAATTGTTTTTACAATTGTTAAAAACAATACAATAGAAAGTGGAGTTGTTTTGGAAAGTTTTGTTTTCTGTAAAGTAGAGTTGTTTTGCAAAGTTTTGTTTTCTTTTTTGTAAAATAGAAAATGGAGTAGTTTTGGGACATGCCAGTAGGGTGTTTGATGAAATAACTAAGAGGGACTTAAGATTGAAAAGAGAAAAAAAAATGAAAGAAAGAAAAATGGATGTGGAAGATGATGTATTTAAATGGGTATATATGATTTCAGAGTATTTTGGTAATAAGCTCCCATTTGCATCCAAATCCAAAACAATGAACTCACTAAATCATGAAGTAAAAAAGAAAAGGAGGAAGGATGATGAAGGATGAGAAAGAAGCTTATATATATATATATATGTAAATGAAAGAAGATATAAAGACTTAGCAAAATAATAAAAAAATAAATTAGTAAGTACCAATATAACCACTATAGCAGTTACATATATTTGATGTATGTATTTTTTTTCTATGTATACAGGTCGTCTGAAGAGATTTTTTTGATAAGTCCTCTTTTTTCAAGTCACCAGGAGCTCCGAGTCTTCTGAAAAACTAATAGGGATTCCTCTTTTGCCGAGTTGTCCTCTCGCCGTGATGGAAAGAAAGATGGCTTCTGTCACATTTCAGAATCAAAATACAGTGTTGAGCGGTCCTATGCATCAGCAGCAGAACAGGGGTAAGAATCTTTTTCTAGTGCCTGCTTTGAAGAAAGCTGATCTGAATGCGAGCTGGCAGCTTTTCTATAATTTATCAAAAAGATTGTTTTTTTTTTATTGATAGCGTTTTCATTACTCCATCAGCGAATGCAGACTTGCAGAGGCAGTTTTTATAGCGCGTCACGTCATAGGTGTTCTCCGAGCCACAGCTAATGAGCTATTGTTCAGTGCCAGCTGTTGATGCAGAGTGGTAAAAAGATACATTTTTTATAATTTTGGACCAGTGGTTACATCCAAGTTCTGACTTGAATACCACTTGCTTGCCTGTTATTTTGCTAGAGTTTTCGGTATTCATATATATAAAGAATTTTAAAATTTTAAAATACAGAGGAATTTCTAAATATTTTTTTTTGTATTTGAGCATTTTAAAATCTCAGCAACCAGTGAAAGAGGTAGAATTCTAAAATTTCAAAGAATTAATAGAATCCTAGGAAATCCAAAAATTTTAACAAATAAAAATAAAATTTCACATCATATTCAAAAACCACAACCACCCAAACTTTAAACAGGAATTATTTTAAAACAACGTACCCTTAGTTTTCTGGGCAAGTTTAGCTTTCAAGAGATCTGCCCTAGAAAATTGAGAGTTTCTTCTTTGTCGACTTATCCTCCTGTCATGGTAAAAGAAGGCTCTTTTTGCACTTAAGAAGGAAAGATTGGCGGAGAACCACACGCTTCCTCCATGTTGACCTGTGCCATTTTCAGCAGCGTATTTTCTTTTAGGGAAAGAGCCTATATTTTCACAAAATCTCAAAAAATAACCCTCTACTTTGTATTTTTTACCAAAACCCACTTTAAGGAAATTAAAAGGAACAAAAAAAGTAACTTCTTTCTTTTGACTTTCCTTTTCTCTTTAACAGTTTTTGGCCCAATTCTTCAAAAAAAAAAAAAAAGGTTTTTCCTTTGAAAATTTTTATATTGGTAATCTCTCTATCCATGTTTGGATAAAAACTGAAGGATTTTACTAGAAAAATCTCCTTAGATTCACAATAAATAAAAAATAACCTTAAAAAATATGTATGAACCATAGTAGTCTCAGAGCCCTTTTAGGTTCTCTTTTTGTTTTTTTTTTTTTTTTGTTTTACCCAATCCAAGACGGTGAGATCACTATATCATGAAGGAAAATATTGTGTGGGTAGGGAGTAGTTGGTAGAGGTGGAAGGAGTTGGAGTAAAACAGAGGAGGAGGATGAGAAAGAAAAAAGGAAAAACGAGAAGGGATAAATACGCTCGTATATGCCAGCAAGTGGGGATATTGTCGCTCAGCAAAATAATAAAAATAAATAAATAAATAAACCAAAAAGGGCTCTTGAAACTACTGCGATGGATACATATATTTTAGATCATTTTTTTGTCTAAGGGGATTTTTTTTGGTAAAAACCTCTAGTAAAAACCTCTAAAAACTATGTAAAACTAATGTCTAAATGTGGGCTTATAAAAACTATGGAGAACTATGTATTAATCTTTAGGTAAAGATAACAGCCCAATATCCTTAGCAATGCTCCGATAATCTAGGGACAACACTATCATTTTTAATCTTTAAAAAATAAAGGTAATTTATTTGAGCTCTTTTCAAGGGCAAATCTATCAAAAACCAAAAAATAATTGGAGGGTAGTTACGTTTTGAGCAATTTGAATGACAGGTAAGAGGGCTTTTAGTAAAAATTTTAAAAATATAAAGGTCTTTTTGAGGTTGTATGAAAATATAGGAACTTCCTTTTTTTATTTTTGGAAATGCCTCTTTAGATTATGAAGACATTTGGAGAGAGATGAGACATGGCCTCCTTGCATTGTTCTCCCGATTTCGAAGATTGATGCAGTTTGGAATTGGGTATTTTTAACTTGTTATTGTTATTTTTTTCTTTTCCATGTCCTGCCAGAATTTTTTTTTTTAAGGAAGAGTGACAACTTTGAATTCACTGGGGTGGTGTTTGGCATTTCTACTTTCCACCTCCATTTCTCTTAAAGCTGATTGAAAAAGGATTTAGACAGTTTGGAAACCATATTTGCAATATTTGTTTCATAACTAATACAACTAATAAAGAGGGACTCCATCTACATTTGGGACAGCAGCAAAAATAGCTGGATTTGAAGTAGACATCCACCTCTGAATTACACAGAGGCGCAATGCTACAGCAATGTAGGCGGTCATCAAGGACCCTAGATGATAATCCAAGCCATTGACAATCTTAAGAGAGTCAAGCACAGTCAGGATCAAATTTGGTCCATTGATCTATCACGGATTTAAAGATATTTTTAAGCAAATTTAGAACAATGGATCTTAATTTTTAAACTTCTTCGGGCTCCATAATATAATCCAAACCGTTGAACCTCGTTGGAAGTTCAAAACGGCCGTGTGATGAAAAATCAGCCTTCAATTCCACGTATCTCTTCAGAGATGGCAAAAAATGGAGAACCGTTGGATAAACCAAGGTCAAATGATGCCTTTCACGCGATTAAGATTTTCCAGGTCGAATGATGCCTTTCACGTGATTATCTAGTTTCCCTTTTGCCCTTTTTCTTTTTCAATGTTGGGCAACATCCAAGCTGATGGTAATCTTCTAGTTTCCCTTTTTTTCATTTTTCTTTTTCAATGTTGGGCAACATCCAAACTTATGGTAATCTTAAGCACCCCATGTAACAACATCTCTTCAAATTTGAGCCATTGATCTTTTATGGATCTCGAGATATTTGGTAAAAAAAGATAGAAATTTATATCTATATTTTTTTATCTTCTTTGGCAAGTCTTATCCGAATCTTATATGATATAGATCTATTTCAAGTGAAGCATCGAGAATTAATAGATCTAGACTAAAAGATCTTGATAGAGCCACTAACTCACCAATTACAAGGGAGAGTATAGATATACATTTTTAATTTTTTCCCCACACTAGCAATTGTCAATTGAGCAACACATTTAGTAGCTTTGTTTTTGTAAAACACATAAGAATTGAATGCATGAGGATTCTTGGTCAAATGAATTTTGCAAAAGATTATTAAAGAGATGGTGATTATAGGGTTTGACTTTCCTAGAATTTGAATTCTTTGGATGAAATCATAAAAGCATAAGTTATTTTATAATAATTTGTGTTTTATAACAATTAACTAGCACAACAACCCTTGCTTAGCATGAGCAAGACCCATACAGTTATGGTCTCTGCTCCATTTAATTACTTTTCACATTATTTTTGATAAATATTTATACATAAGTACTGATTGGTGTGGTGGTTTCTTTTATTTATTTTTTACTATGGTGGCTTAATAAAGAATGTTAAAATTGAATACAAAAATTGAATTCAAAACCTTCAGCTTTAATATAATATAATAAGAATTCTATTCCATGAAGTAAATGAGCCTTCATATCATCATTAATAGGAATTCAATTTCACCCAAAAACTCAATCATGGACTTCATTAAAATAAAGCCTTTAGCATGGTTCACAAAAATGAAAAAGATAAACCTCCAAAAGAGTACCCACTATAATTGGCAGCATGCCCAAAAGGCAAGGCCAGGGTGCAACATAGCTACACTATAATATAATGCAGCGCTTGCGCCCTCCAATAATATTTCTTCATGTCATTTGCTGGTAATGCAATTTTAAATGATTGTGAGTCATGCTAGTCACACTCCTCATCTTACAACTGTCCTATGTATCACTTTTCTTCTCTCTCATCTCAATAGTGTTAAAATAAAACAAATGAAGTTGGGCTTGCTACATCTTTAGATGTTTGAGGTTAACTTTAGAACTAAGAGAAGATCTAAATCTAAAGTTATTGTTTTGAAAGTTTCCAAGGAATTAGTAAAGAGAATTGAAAGTGATTAAGATTTTAATTTTGAGGAATTTATGATCAAGTTGCTATTGATTTCATAAGGAAATTCAAGAAATTCTTCAAAGACAGGAAATCTGACTTGAAGATGCCAAAGTTTGAGAAGAAAAAGTCTTCAAAAGGTATTCAGTGTCATGAATGTCAAGTATTTGGTCATGTTGCTAGCTATTGTGGAAACAGGAAAAAGAAGTTGAAGAAAAAGGCTCTCAATATAACTTGGGATGATGATTCTTCTGATGATGAGAAAGAAAAATCTAAGAATGATAATTCAAAGTCTCACACTTGCTTGAGTGCATTGTGAAAAAAACTATATTGACCTAATTTGGAATTGTTTCATTTTTGTAGCAGAACTACTATTTTGAGTTCTATTGGAACCCTAAGTCTAAGGCACAAAATTGGGGTTTTATATAGAGATTTTCTCTCGGTCCTAAAAAAAAGATCTTATTATTTTGAGTAGAGAATTTGCATTGGAGATCACATCTTTTCGGGTGAAGTGTGGAAAGTAATGAATGGGCCTTGAAACCTTTGGCCTCCGGCCCGGGGGTGACCTGATTTTGACAAGCAAAAACTATTCCTTAGAGGGGTACATACATGGCCACACACATATTACTCAGAGAATGATGGGAGTCGAACTCAAGACTTTAAGGAGAAAATCCAAGGCTCAAACCAACTGAGCCACTGCTTAGATGGCGAATTACTTTTTTTTTTTTTTTTTGAAAAGATAATATGTCTCCTTTCTCATGCATGCATCATACATCCCCAATCTCAGATCCTGGATTTTGGATCTTCATGGTTCAATTTTGACAAAAAAATGTAGACGGATCATGTTTAGCACCACAAATAGGGTAATAATCTATAGATAGAGCATAACCATAATGCTCACCACGAGCTTGTACCAAATGAACGAACTTATGGTTGCAAATTTGCTGAATAATAGTGTATTTACTAATAGAGTATGTGCATGAGGTTACAAATAAAATAAAATGGAATCATATCTCGCACAGCCCTATGGGAAATGAAGACCTCAACTTTGCAGACCCTTTATCTGAAGCACAATCTCTCTATTAAAGCAAAAATGCTAAGATGGTTGGAGAGCAAGTCTATGTTTGAAACAGATTGTTTTATTTTCATTTTAAAAACAAGAGATCCAATTGTTACAACTTAAATAGACAATTTAAGTTAGTTAATAATGGGCCAACATGGGCCTGAACGTCCCTGTCTGTATAGTATCCTGGGTTGGCCTTGCCCACTGGCATATGGCCACTCCAGCTTGGACACTAGGCTTTGAATTGGACGTTGGTTCATGCTCTCTATTTAGCTAAAATCCTACGAAAATTAAGGTTCTCCTTGTAAGTGGTGCTTGTAAATAACCTCCAAGGAGATAAACCACATGGGTGGTCGCTAGCGCTCGCACAAGACTAGTACTTTGGCCTTTTTCAAAGGGGAGTTGTCAGCCTTTCTATCATGGAAGGACCTAGGTGAAGAAAGAGAAAGAATAAAGCAGGAGAGAAAGAGAAGGAGGGCAGCGAAATAGGAGCTCGCAGCTGTAAGGAGTCCGTGAGCTATCATTTCAACCAATCAGACGCCAGTGCATCGAATCCAACCGTCCAAAATCAAGCTTCAAAATTTTCACACGGATTGCCCCTCCATCCAACGGCCAACACCTCGTCTCCCCTCTATAAAATCACACAGCTTGACTTAACTTCCCCTTCATTCGAAACCCAGCGTTTTTCTCAAAGAGAAGAAGAAATCAAATGAGTGAAGAGAGAAATGTCCAAAGAGAAAAAGGAGGCAAGGGTAATGGTTTGGAAGAGGGAAGAGGGAGCGACACTTTAAAATCAGATTTGTGAGTTGTATTGCAGTGTAATTTCTTTATATATATATCTTCACTCTTTATTTAGGCATTCTTCTTTTTGAAGAAAATTTTGTTCTTGTTGTGTTGGATCTTTAGATCTTAGACTAAAACTACTGTAGATCAAAGAGATGGCTTGGAGCCAGGTGCCTACTCGTACTTCAAGCTTAAAGAATGCTTTGAATTCATAGCAGATCGGCATAGCCATGGCTGCGTAGCTAGTCTCTGCAGCATTGCTTGCTTCTTATTTGATTTTTTTTTTCTGCCATATGCTCAATGCGATTCTACCCATAGAAAAATGATTTGATTGGAAAACAGTCCCTTGTTTATCTTTTTTTCTCCTCCTCTTCTTCTTCTTCTTCTTTTCTGCTCTCATAATGAAAATTTCTTGGTGGTTGAAACGTGAAATTTTGTTGTTATCTATTTAAAAAGAGGGGCATTTGGCGCTAGGTCTCTCAACATTTCAATTTAATGCTATTAAGTCTACGTTCTTTTCCCCTATTGGCTGAGGTCCCTCAATCAAATATCCGCACTTAAAAAGACCAAAACAACCTTTATGTACTCAATTTCAAACACATCGCAAAAAATGCTTCCTTCTTACAAAATCTTCTTTCGAAGAAAATACTTCCTTCTTCAGCGCCAAATCCCCCAAATCTTCAGCAAATATTATTCATACCGTAGGAATCAAATCATCATTCGGAAACAATCCGTCATTGATTTGAGAAAATTAGCCAAACACTCTCAAATTGTGCTCTATCTTCTCAAGTAGTGAACCAGTAGAAAACAAAATCTTCTCTGGTGTCTGGTTATTCTTCTTCGTCTCTTACAAGTTCAGAATCATTCAACATTCACAATTTACACAGAAAAACATTGCGTAAATATTAGAAAGATGCTACTTGTTACACGGATTTTTAATCTTAAAACCCTAATCCGAAGGATACCAAACCCTATTCAAATATGGGAAAAGGTGAAAACTAATAAAACATTATATAACTTTGTTTGATGTTATGTCTATTTTCCATTTCATCAGTCATTAATCTCATGTAAATTTGCTTAGTTGACAGCCAAGGACTAGGCTTCCTTATAATCGATATTTTATATGAGTTTCAAAGGGTAAATTCAAGAAGTCATATAATATTATATGAGTTTTGTATGATTATACTATTGGATCATGTAACCAAAGAACATCACAATTACAAATCCGACGGTTATTCTCCATATCTAGTGACAAATGTGGAGAACAGTTGTACAGTCTTACCTTGTGATCAAGATTGTAAATGAGTTTCAAGAATGGAAATGGGAGAGTCTATTAACATTATATTAGTTTTGTATCAATGTAATTGTACTCGATAACTGTCTTAACTCATATGATTTTATTTGACATTCATTCTCTATAGCCAAAGCATCTATGCCAGATTTTTCTACAATGTTCAATCCACGCTTGGACTTATTCAAGGCAGACTGTTTGTTGGATTTCACATGACTTTATAGATTACATATGGGGTAGTTAAATAAAATTATATGAATTTTCCACAGCTGCTATATATTACAGACTGTTCTTGAGACTTTATTTGAGTTTGAAGAAAAAGTCAATTAAAATTATATGAGTTTTTAATGATTATATTGCTGCATCGTGTAACCAACTTAAAATCACAATTACAGAGACTTTATATGAGCTTGAACATAAAAAAATTTATGAGTTTTGTAAAGAATATACTCATGTTTGTATTGAGATTGTTTATGAGATTGTCTATGAGTTTTGTTGCAATATAACTATTTCTACATATTTTTCTTAAATCGTATAAGTTTATATAAGTTTCAACGAAGCGAATTGTACACTCATACAAATTTATGATTTTTATTGTTACATTATCAAAACATGTGAAACTTATGGTAGTTTTTATCCATTTTATTTTAAAACTCTATTTCAAGTTTCATTTACTATAAACTTGAAATTGATATTAGGACCCATCTGAGATTTTTTGCAAAAATGCTATAAACGGTGGGTCTGTAATTGTGATGTTATATCTCCTCATATCTTATGAACTCAAGTTAAAATTCTCTTACGTTAATTGAAACTTACTCATGGATGTGATACTTATATTTCATATTTATTTTTTAAATTGTTTATACATTGTGTTCATGTAATCAAATTGCTAGAGAATAGGTAAAGCATGGTAAACAAAGATGAAAAGAAGACTAAAAAAAAGCCACGTGGTCAATTTAGATCAAATCTTATATTAGTCGTGAAGCTATTTGAGGTAGTAAAGAATAAAATTATAGAAGACCATCTCATTGAGCTATACAAAACACTTTTTTGGAATCTGATAAATACAATTAGAAGAGGAAGACTATTTGAGAAAAGCTGCAGAAAGAATGATAATAATATAATTAAAATATTAGACACATACAGTGCTTTATAAAGAAAATTCAAACTTGGTGAGAAGTATATGCCATTCACACCACATGACATATTACTCATTTTTGGAATGCTGCATGGGGCAAAAAAATTACAATTGAGTTATTTGAGGAGAGTTGAATTTGATTTTTTGAAAAGAAAGTTTCTTAGTAATATAAGACCAACAGTAAGTCAGATAAAGGGCCAATTGGAAAAAGCTCTCAATGGATCATCAAAAGACGATGTGGCCGATGTGGCAAGGTTCATGTGCTTCTATTTTATGGTGATGATATTTTTTTGTGTCCATGATTACATAATTGGATGGGCATTTGTGCAATATGCCAAGAATTATAGCAGTATGAAGGATTATATGTGGACCGAGGAGATTGGGAATGCCATCATGGAATCAGTCCACACAAGGGCTAAGGGTTTAAATAGTGTCATGGGGTGTTTAATTACATTCTCAGTATGATACAGAATCTCCTCTTTTTTACTATAAATTCAAAAGTTAAAAAATATAAAATTTTCTAACCTGGTTCTATTTTTTGAAAACGAACAGTATTGGTTGTGTGAGTCAACATTGGTAAAGCCAAACACTAAAGTACGATTCCCAAGATTGCTAAAGCGGGACTTAAAGGATCTTTACAAGTCACTAAAGAATACGTCCTTTCATACACTCCTTTCATACACTGCATGTTAAACATATAATATTGATGATTTTATGTCACTGAAGAATACATCCCTTTATACACTGCATATTAAACATGTAATGTTGATGATTTTATATTTGGAAATTATGAAACATAGTGGATATTATATGCATTTAATGGATATTAATAAAGTGTTGTGTTTATGACACTAAACTTATATAGCATTATATGAGTTTAATACATATTGTATGAGTTCTTGTGTTTTCAAAAAATGCATTTAGATGAAATTTTCAATTTAGTGATAATTCATATTTTATCTTACCTACTTTCTTCCAATGTAGGTACTCCACAACTCACTAGCAAAAACAATCAGTGAACACAAGTGCCTACCACCATTAGAATTAAATGACATAATAGAGGAATACAAAGAAGTAATAGTCCAAGCAGTGGGGGTAAGGATGAAGATGAGGATGAGGATGAAGACACTGATGATGAATTTGAAACATTGGTAGAAAAGAGAAGAAGAACACAAAGAAATGTTGATACTAAAGAAAGCGGCATGGGAGAAGTCACTGTAACACTTAAAACGTTGATTGTCTCCCAATTAGAAGAATAACAGCAGCTGCAATCGCATACATAAATAAAATAACAACACCACTTGAATTAAGTTTAATGGCTTTAGAAATGCAAGATTATGAACATACAAAGAATATCATAAATGTGGTTGTCAGTATCATTATGACAGCCATATGCATCAATAATGAAGACGTTGTTACAAATGCTTTTGAAGGTGGAATAGAAAAAAACAAAAATATGGTTCAACCAACTGAAGAAAATGGAAAAGCAACTAAGCTTATAAATTAGCTGTCAAAGGAGAAGTCAGTCCTTTTGTCACAAATTAAGACTTTGACAAGATAAATTCAAATGTTAACAGGTGAAAAAATGAGCTTGAGGAACTGAGCAAAGAACTCATTAAAAAGTTTAAGACCTGTGTAAATTTTAATAACTTTGCCTTAACACAATCAACCACTTTGTAAAATCTTGTAGGTACATACTTTTCAAAATAGAAAAAAACAAAAATATGGTTCAACCAACTGAAGAAAATGGAAAAGCAACTAAGCTTATAAATCAGCTGTCAAAGGAGAAGTCAGTCCTTTTGTCACAAATTAAGACTTTGACAAGACTAATTCAAATGTTAACAGGTGAAAAAATGAGCTTGAGTAACTGAGCAAAGAACTCATTAAAAAGTTTGAGACCTGTGTAAATTTCAATAACTTTGCCTTAACACAATCAACCACTTTGTAAAATCTTGTAGGTACATACTTTTCAAGAGCTCGGATAATGGAGGATGAAGTGAAAAAATTGAAAAAAAATAATATCATACCTTGATGCGAAAAATGAATCATTGAGAAAAATTATCAGACATATGACAATTCAAAGTGTAGACGTAGGATTGAAGCAGGCCGAAGTTACATTGAACACAATCAATGAAGAAACATTTTTCACAACCCGAGCTCAGGGTTCGGGGGTTAGCAAAAGCCAAACCTAAAGACACACGTACTCCCGTGCCTGTACACGTAGACCGAGTCTAAATGCACACGCACTATGGAACATTCACACGTGCTAAATATGTACGCGGAAGCTGTAAATATCAGAAACATCAAACTAACAGTGCAAGAAGAGCATACTAAGAAAGAACTGACATAATTACATGTGAAGGTCTTACAAAATGTGAACAAAATAATATATACAATCATGACATATCATGACAGATACAAGTATGAGGATCCTCAAAACGCAAAACAAGAATCCAATGCTATGCATGCCAAGAACGCTCTCCCGTGGAGTGATCACATCCACTCTTCTAGGCCTGATGGGGCCTCGGGGGTCTCATCCGGAGTCTGGCCGACCGGCGAGGGTTCGGCAGGGGTATCTGGGCCTGCAACACCAAAAACAACTGTGAATACGACGATTCAGCAAAGTATAACCTATAGCAAGTTAACGCATGCTGTGTTTAATAGAATAAAGAACGTCATGTAAATTAAATAAGGCATTTTCGTATACTAGGCTGTCATGCAAGAAAGAAATATGCTAAGCGAATCAATGGATACATGCAACATACAGAACTAGTGGCTACTACATTGCCATATGCTCCCAAAAGAGGGATCTTATATCTTGCAAAGAACACCATTGTCCGGGCCAGGGTACAATGGGTCTCGGTTTCCTAGGGTCCGGTTCCCCAAGACGTTTCCTTACTGCAGCAAGGCCATATAAACTATACCAAATTCACCCCGTCGGGATCCTAAGGCTGAGGCTAAGTAGTGCCTGACCATACAGAGTCAATTATGAAAACCCTGAGTAGATCGTGACAACATATCATACGTGCATATCTGTGAACATATTATACATGCATACTCAAGGTAAAGAACCACAATGTAAAAGTAACGGAACACAAGTAATCATAACATAGAGTAGAGGTCAATAATCGAATGCAATATGTTGTGCAACAAATCATGCGAAATCGGATCATCTTTATTTACAAACCAATTTTAATCTAATTATCCGGTGTTTCTCACCGTGCATGATGATGTAGTTTTAAGTTATTCGATGCACCGTTGTCTAGGGTTGCATTGAATCGGGTGGTGCACGAAGTCTCTTAAACCAACACCCATGGGGAGGTGCTTAACATCCGGATAATGAGCATGAATGATTCGCAGCCCTCGAGATCATTCACGCGTTGTATCACATTTCGTTGGGCAGGTCTAGGTGCTTTACATTCTATCATGAAGGCCATATCGGTCTTTCCCTTACACCTATCCTTGTCCTTTATGATTCTAGTGTGGATACGGCTTAGCCATAGATGAACGTATGGCTTAGCCGTGTGTGTTCTACGGCTTAGCCGTGGCTGGGCCGTGGAAGGTCTGTCAATTTGAGTGCTCTCAGTTAAATCCAGAAAAGGCACCCTGTACTGATCTACGGCTGGGCCATGGTTGAGGTTCGGCTTAGCCGTAGGGTAATACACGGCTTAGCCGTGCCCTAGCCGTAGAGGAAAACTGGATTTTTACCCTCTCTGGACTTTAAGCCGTAAGTGACATACGGCTTAGCCGTACATGCACGAAGTCAATGTTTTGAAGCACATACAGAATTCCTGTAAAACCATCAGAATTGCAACTATCCAATGGAGATAGACAAGTACTAATCAAATGAGTAATCAAATGGGCTGTAAACACATTTTTCCATACAAATTCATGTGAACTAACCAAAATCAAATGCATACCAACATGGGTTCTTACAGGTTATGGTTATACTTGCCTCAATTGAATTTAATTACACAACTTGTTGTCCTTGGGCCCAAACACAACCTAACACCAATCAAACAACATGCATGCATGAGAAATGGAAAGAATTTCAAAGCACAGACACACCATGCAATAGGAAAACAAGAAGGAGAAGAAATAGAGAAAGGAGATGAGAGAGATGGGAGGATTTCCAACTCATTTCACATGCAAAGAACCAAACTTCCTCAATTGAGCTTGATCGATGGAGGAGATAATTCAGGAGAGGGAGAGAAAGTTTCTTCACGTGCACAGTGAGGAAAATGAGAGAGAACGTGAGTTTGTCGATGGTTTGGAAGTATATAAGCTAATGGGGAGGTCCAAATTGCAATGAAGTCCAAGTTAGAAGTTTATTTTCAGTTTGAGTCAAATCCGGGTCCAATGGAAGCACACAACATCGGTTGCAAACGACGTAGTTACGAAAGTTAACGAGCTCAACGAAAGACACGTGTTGACATCAATATGATGCAAAAATGACCATGTCTTAGAAAAGCTAAAAGTACGAAAAAGGGCTTGGTCTACTTAATCCAGGTCAAACTCAACCCAACTACCTATCCATGACCCGCAACGAAAATAAAAACATAAACAAAACGCGATTAGCAACGAAAACAAGATTAATTAGCCGCTAAACGAGGTCAAGTTGGGCCGAAGTGTTACAACATTAAAAACCAACAAAACACAACTAGCTCAGCAGCATACTGTAGATAAGGTGTATTAAATGGTTTTTTATGATAAATTTATCCAAGTTTCATATGCATTTAAATTGGTTAAGGTACATAATTATCCTGACTTAATCTAAATTTCGAATATTGTTGGAGTGCAGATTATGATGGTGGATACAAATACAACAGCAGCATCTAATGATCAGCTCAAACAAGATATTGTAAGATGGGAAACACTGCTGAACAACATGATCAAAGAGAGAGATGAAATCCAATTGCATTACGAAAAGTTGAAAGAAGAGAATAACAAGCTCAAGAGAAAGAACAAAAATTTTATAAATGACATAGAGATATTTACAGATTTGCACAATTTTGTTGTAGTACAAGTCCAATGTTTACAAGATAAGGACACACTGACTTGTAGGGCAGAAATGGTAGAGGAAGAAGTGAGCAAATTGAAAATAATAATATTGAAGATTGAAGCAAAAAACACAGAAATGGAAAAGGTGATAACATAAATGACAATTCAACTGAATTAATTAAAGTTTTATATAAGTTTATCTTAGATTGGTACATGATTAACTTGTTCTATAAAATTTAATTGAGTTTCATAAGTATTTATATGAATTTCAATTAAAGTTATGTAAGTTTAAATGAAATTGCATGAGTTTTATATAAAATTATATGAGTTCATATGCATTTATTTGAGTTTTGAATAAAATATTTTACTAAGCCTCACATGAATTCAATTGAACATTTCAGCAGTACAACAACAAAGGTGCCTCGATTGATGCTACAAAGAATTTATAGATTACAAAATTAACAAATCAGCATCAAGTAATGCAAGCTATAACTGTCGGGCAGTCATCAATGATAAAATGAATGAAAGGAAGAAAGAGAACAACCAGTCAATAGGATGATTTCGAATACAATCTAAAGGCTGCAAAGGTTATAAGGCTGTCCAAGTGCAGAAAAAGAGTCAAAATGAGCACATTAACAAGCTCAGGCATCTTTGAAAATGCCAATACAGAAAAATTGTAAAATGGAAGAACAGTTGGTTTCCGAGCAAGCAATCCCTCGAGAAAAACCACCCTTTTCTCTGCCCACTACTGAGGTTGTCAAAGTACTAAACAAAAAAGACAAGAAGAAACTACAATAGATATATGAAGTTGAGGGGGCGATGTAAATTCGTAGCATATGCAACTTTATATAACATATAACATTATCTACGTTCTAATGTTATTCAACTAATCAATGATGTATTTTCAAAATGTAGAGCACATATTTGGTGTGGTTTATCTAACATAGTAAGAGACCTAACACGTCGATAACAATTCTTTGTTGTAGTTGAAAAACAAATAATATATACTACAAATCTAGTTACCATCTATACTGTAAATACATATAACAATGTTCGTTTATAATCCATCAGATAATCGACTTTTTTGTGGAGCTGCTAAAGATTGAGCAAGAAAAAATCCAACAGCAGCACGAGAGATCCTACTTTTAAATGAGTCTATGTTGGGTAGTGCACAACCAATTTCTCTTCCCCTCTATTTTAATAAAGTGCATTACATGACATTAAATGACATATCATTTATAATATTAATGCAGACAATGGCAACAAGCAAAGACAGTGAACTAAGGGAAAAGTTCCTGCATCCATAGATCTCCTTGGAAAAAACTGTTGGACACAGATACATATTTTTCCCAATGAACTCAAAAGGGAAACAAAATGATACACAGCCATTCCACTGGACATTGCTATTGTTAGATACCGAAGATGGCATTTGAAAACATTATAACTCCATTAAGCCAAGAAGCAGCAAAGCAACCGACTACTACTTGAAAGATGCCTATCTTTTGGTACATGTCCTCTACTTAACATTCTTACAAGTATAGCCTAAAGATTTACATTTAGCTAACAAAAATTATATCTTAATTTTTTTGGTCACAGAAAGAACATGTGGAAAACTATAATTTTATCATTGTCGAAGAGACACAATCGGTTGGTGCTTAGTTGATTAGCATGAAAGATTCACCACAACAAAAACTAGGATCGTAAGTATCATTGCAAAAAACTATTATATACAAATAAACATATAGTAAATTAGTCAAACATGAAAGCTTGATAGGAACATGATTTGTTGTTTTACGTTATAGGGTTGAAATAAAACTTTAAAGGTTCGTGGGAGCCCATTTAAAAGAATTCTTTAGGTTCATTTTATGTTTGAGGTTTTACCTTCTCCTTTAGAACGTTTTCTCTAATTACAATGAGTTATTATTTTTTTTAAATTATTAAATTAAAATTTTCTTTAAATTACAGCTACAATGTGATTCAAGGGACTAGGTGGTATAGGAAAATTTATATGGACAAGGCCATCACGAACAAGGACGAGGACAAGGGTTCTTTGAAACGGCAATATATTCAAAATGATCCTAAAGTCTAAAAAGAATGGGTTAATGTATGTTTGCAACTTTGCTATTTGACATTTGCTAGTTGAGTATTAACTATTGAAGTAACTTTTTAATTTGTTTGCAATTAAATATCTAGTATTTATTGTAATCTTAAGGTCTGTACACTACACTTAGTTTATTAGAGTACCTTAGCCTACTCTTTTTCATTCCATAGTTCACTTCACATTTGATTTCAGTATTTCACAATCCACAATCAATCGTTGCATAAAAATATAAAAAGATTTAGCAAAAATACATAGATGGAAGGCCACCTAAGTGTTTTATATATTTTTTACAATTGTTTCTCACCCCTATTTGTTTTTTTTTTCTTTTGCATTTCTAAAGCATTGGGCCTGACTCGAACGAGTCCCAGCTGAGATGGATGAGTCGACTTGGACTCAGCTAGGGTAGAGTTGGGTCCCGATTTTGTTTTTTTAAAATTTTGTTTTCCCCCCTACATGCCCCTCTTTCAAAAATAGCTTTAGTACAATTCTTACGTGGTATTTACATTCTTGTGGGGACCATTAACCATTTTTATTTTCTTCTCACTAGTGTGGGCATATATTTGTGATCCAAATTGTTCCCTAAAATATTGTGGCTGATATCTTAAATATTTATTGATTTTGAATAATTATGAAAAAGTCTTGACCCAAAGATCTAATTATCTACCTTTTTTGTGGTCTCCCAATTCATGACTAAAATTGTTCAGTGCTCTTGTATTAATGGGAAATATATGCATCTTCAGTTCCATATCTTAATTCTTATTATATTTTGAGAAATTTGTGAAAGATATAAAAAAAAATACAGATAAATTTAAAAGAGAATCTTCATACGCATCTGTCCCTCACCATTTTTTTCGTGAGAGCTCTAGGTGGGGGCCCATCTATCACTTAATTTAAATCTTACAACACACATGAGACCCCATGATAACAACTCACTCCAACTTTTGATCAGATCTGAATTTATTGGACCGTTTGATCGACTGTACACCAATCCGAACGGAATGAATTTGTGAGTCATGGATGAAGGGGTTAGGGATATATGATTGTGACCAAATTTGATATGTAGGGTGCTTTCACATAGATCTTTCTAACCCTTCCAGTCTCATCCCTTGGTGGGGTCCATAGTGAGCCCCACTAAAGAGTGTGCACGAAAAGCTCATGAGGGACGTATGCAGAGGAAAATGCCCCAAATTTAAAACTGTTGGATGTATTCATTTACATATATAGCATTTACATATTTAAATTTCATTTTCCTATCACCTAGGTAAATGACAAACGACCCCTTTGATCCTTCATACATATCAATTTCCTATACATTATAGGTAATTATCCTAGTTATTCTGTGACTATAATTGAGTAGAGTACATGATAAAAAGGGGTTCTTAAGAACTACTTTCCCGTACTGATGAATTCCATGAGTTAATGACAAAAGACCAGAAAATGCTCTATGTCAAAATGCGTTATTATCGACTCCACAACACGTTTATTACCGACTGCACAACATGAGAATAAACAATGGTTTAAAATCGTTGGTCATTAGTGGCTGTTTCATTTAAATAATGACTCCTTTCATCAGTCCTTTTTCAATAAAGAAAATTGGTCCCCAAAAGCCCCAATCTTACTAGTGTCCTTTTGCATTCCCTCCATTTTATTTCATTCCCTCCCTTTCCCTACTACTAGTGTTGTTGAAATACATTCCCTCCATTTTATTGTCTCTCTTTTTCTTTCAGTCTTTCTTGAACACCTAGATTTCTCTGTTCTTACACACCAGAAGCAATGCACTGACGGACAAATTAGACCTGCCGCCGGTTGACAACCCTTAAAAAGGACTAGGACATTTGATTTGTTTGGTGCAGACCAGGTCTCTCTCAGCTAACTGTTCTCTTACCTTCTATTGGATCTTGCCTTTTATTTTCTTTGTTTTGTGTTATGATCATGTGTGGCAATTTTCTGCAGAAATGTAGTTCAACAGTTTCTTTCATTTTTGTTGGAAATTAAGAAGTCAAGACTTCGTGTACTGCAGTTTCAGATTTTTAGACTTACATTTTCTGCGCTGAAATATGTTTCTATTTCCTGTGTAAATGGTCTTCTACATGTTGAGTTTGAATTTGATTTCTGTAAGATTCACAGAAAATGCCTCTATTCTCTGGTGACTTCTCTCTTGCAAAAATCCCAATCTAAAATCTGGCACTTTCAATTTATTTTCTATTTTCATCATTTTGAGGGTTCTCAAATATATGATAGAGATGGAAATTAGGGCAGGATTTTGGGGGTTTAGGTGATTTGGGGTTTCTTTAATTTGGGGATTTTGCTCCACCACCGCCTCCAAGCCATCGCAGGTCATCTGCCTGAGATATTGGTTGGTTGTTGGGGGACAATTTCCACCACTCAATGAATGAAAATGTGGAAAACAAACTGCTAATCTTTAATGATTTTTTAAGTAATCCTCACATCTAAGGTCGAGATCTATCTTTCAATGTCACTGAGAAAGTTAAGATAAAAAAAAATGCTAACCTATAAGATCTATAATCTCTCATTACAGTAGAGATCATGGTATCAATATATTCAATGCCCTGATCACCGCTCCAAGCTATAAATGGTAGCTGTTACCTCACAAATGCTTTGGGCTTTGAAGGAGAGTGTTATGTGCTCGTCTAACCCTTTCTGGGACTATTACTAGTTTGTTGGTAAGAGAAGAGAGAAGGCTTTTCTAGTTCTGTTGAATTTGATTGGACTTTTGGGGGTTTCTTGGTTTTGGGTTTTGGGTTTTCTAGTTCTGCTGAATATGATAGGAAGTGGGTTTTCTTGGCTTTGTGTTTTGAGCATGGGAGTCGATTCTCTGCATCTTTTTAACAGGGGATATTTAGAAAATTTCTGTTTTCTTTGGCTTCCCTAATTTAGGATTTCAGTTTGAAAGTTGAGATTTTCTTTTATCAGGGGCAATCTGGTTTTTTCTGAGGAGAATATTAAAGAGGGGAAGACTGAATGATACTGTGTGATCTAGTTGGTATCCACACTTTCCTAAGACTTGATTTACTTGTGATAATTATTTCCTACAAAAAAAGGAGGAGATTTTGATGGCCATTTGAGGATCTTGACCATAAACTCATTCAATTTGGCATTGTTGATTAGAACACAGTCCTTTGAATTCCTTGGAATTTAATCCTCATGAAACAAACGGGTATCTTTCTATCCTCCAATGAAGGATAAGTCATGTGGTGACTTTTTTTCTTTTATAAAAGTAACATTAATTATTTCTTTGCATTCCTAATATCCTATTTGTTGCAAAAAAGGGATGTTTTCACTTTTAAAAATGCCTGGGCGTTATGTAGCGCTCATATACAGATAGGATAAAATTACTATGTATATGTCCCTCACACTATGATCAGGGACACATCCTCTTTTGGAAGGTATTAATGTGCAACAAAATAAAACTATCACACCTCATGACACCTTTTTGACTTTGTTAGGTTTTAAAAAGGATTTGTCCCTCACCATAGTATGAGGGATATATACATAGTAGTCTTTCCTATATATATAGAGAGAAAATATTACTATGCATTTACCCCTCACCATAGGGTTAGGGATACTTCCTTTTTTGAAAGGCATTAATGTGTAAGAAGACAAAACCATCACACCTCATCACACCTTTTTGACATTATTAGGTCAAAAAAGGAAGGCATTAATGTGTAAAAAGGAAGTGTCGCTCACTCTACGGTGAGGGATGGATGCATAGTAATATTCCTCTATACATATTGTTCATGACTAATGGATGGATGTTTGAATGGTTATTGCAAATGATTGATTATTTATTTTATTGACTATTAATGTTGTTGATAGGTGTCGAAATTTCAAATTTCTGATTAATAATTATTTATTTTATCTTTCAAAACAACTACTACAAATCATCGCTTTACTATTTTTTAATATTGTACAGATTTTATTTCTCCATAAAAATTGACATACATGGATTGTCGGTTTCTGCCATAACACAAATGACAGTTATTATTTGTCGTTTTATATTCAAATTACTGATTGAGTTTTTTTGGTTGTTTTCAAAAAGCCACTGCAAAATTTTGACTGATCGTCTGAGGGGTTTTTTTTAAGAAGGACTGTTTTAAGCAGTCGGTAATGAGCACTTAGCAGTCAGTAGTGAACACATTTGACATGATGTCATTAGTAACTTCAACTCTTCTTATGTAATTGTACAACTATAGTAGGTGTTCATGTTTTTGAACATTTATTTTAGCCCTTGATATCTTCCTCTTATATAATTTTTTAAATGCCCTTCAACAACATAAGAAATGTTGATGGGATTAGCACAACCTAATGAAAATGTGAGCTTGTAAAGAAAATGAAGCTATCAACTTTTAGTGCAAGTCTTTTTTTTTTAGCTTGTACATTGCCCTGAATTATTTCATCCAGATATCCTTTGGATCCCCTACTTATATATGATCATTGTTGGATTTGGATCATTTGTTGGATGCATTTAGCAGACCTTCAACAACATAAGAAGTGTTAATGGGATTAGCACAACCTAATGAAAATGTGAGCTTGTAAAGAAAATGAAGCTATCTACTGTTAGTGCAAATTTTTTTTAGCTTGTACAGTGCCCTGAATTACTTCATCCTAGATATCCTTTGGATCCCCTACTTATATATGATCATTTGTGGATTTGGATCATTGTTGCATGCATTTAGCAGTTTGGTTGATGATAGCTTGGGAAGGGAGCAGTGGAGGGAACAGTGCATTAGGGATGAAGGAAAAGAGGGTAGAAAGGGAAAATTTTTTTTTTGTATCTAGTGTATGGGCATTTTTATCATTGATATTATTATTATTTTTAAAATAAATCATCAGCGGCCAGGGGAAGCACTAGAGAGGACCTGTTTGAAAGAACTCTGAAAGATTTTTACACCATCCGAAAATAACTATTTTTTAGTCTACTTTTTTGAAAACTAACCAAAGCTTTAGTTCTCTTTTGAAAATTTCTCTATATTAACATCTTCGTCTTCATAGATTTTATAGATTTTGAGAAATTTGTGAAAAAGTCCAAAAAAATCTAAACACACTTCTAAAATTGTTGGAAGTACTCATTTACTTATGGTGATTTTGACAAGCATCGGAACACTGTAACTTTACCAAAAACACCTGCCCCATACAGCTATTTTCGAAGTTTAGTTTTTCCAATGTAGGTACCTGCACTAGTACCTATACCATGCAATAAAATTGATGCCTGGTAAGATGTGCAGTATTGCAATTTCTTTAATGCCACCACATTGAGATCAATGCTATAATTTTCATGTATTATTTGCGTGATATCTCCTAAAAAAAGAAAAAAAAGAAAACCATTATTGTACATATTAAGGGTATTTGAATCAATTTTCATTGCATAGCACTAAAGCAGGTACATGTCTCACTGTACCGTCAAAAGCCCAACAGAAAGTATTAAAAAAAGTTAAATAGGATTGCAAGGAATTTAAATATGAATGCTACGCATGTAATAATAAACTGCTATATAAATATATCCTTTTTTATGTGCCAATGAACTAATTAAGGGATTAGGCACCTGTGATGGACATATTTTATTTCCTTTTTCAGTCTTAGTATGGATCGTTTTTTATATATGGCATATGCATGAGATGTTAACCAATATCTTGAACGACTCATGACCTATCTTGAATGACTCATGACCTAAATATTATACTAGTGCAAACAATTTTGAGAAAATAAAATGGATGTTTGGGAAAAGACTCTTTTCTTTCTGTGTAGTTAACTGATGTAGGTTTTTTGGGACATGACTTATTTAAGCTAGGACTCACTTTATGAATTTTCTGGATTATATATAGATGTGCAGGTTGGTGATCATGATGTGATGCTGGTGGTTGGTCGTCCAAAGCTATTTGTTGAATCCAGTGGATCGTACTGGGATGTACTCTCTTCCGTATGTTTGGATGTGTCATCTTAAGTTTCTCAGTTGATATGGAGATACCGGCTTGGTGTACTAGGGAGTGATGGCCAACCTCGTCCAGTCAGTGCCAGATACTGTGAAAGAGCACCTTCTGCATTGATGCCTGGTGCATGCGCCACAGCTGGTCTCTCATATGAAAAGGGTATCGACATTTGGAGGCAAGAAGAGGAAGATGAGGAGTGTTCAAAATATGATGGAATTGTATTTGACACATGGTTGAGTAAGCCATATACTTTGCTATCTGGAGTTGTTGTTGGGATTCTCTTCTTTGCCCTTCAATTTTTTTTCAAATGCTATAAAGGGTGATTTGTTAAAAGCCAACATAGCAGTCTGTATAAACTCGCCTAGGGCATGTTTGGATATGTGTGTAGTGTAGTGTGGTGAGATGAATGGGGTCAACTCATAATATTATAATGTTTTATTTTTACTGGCTGAAAAAGGAATTTTTTTTTACTTTTTGTGTAAAAGGTAGGTGTTTTTTTTTTTTTTTGACATTTAGTGGTTTGAAAATATTGCTTTTCTATAGGCCTGATGATGAACTAGCTTTGGACTCTAATGAAAACTAAACTAGGGATATTGAAGACCTTAAATTTCAGATTACACAAATGGTGCCAAAGATAGGGAGCCCTAAAAGCAAAACCTTTTGAATAATGTGTGGCATCAGCCAAGAGATCTTGCCTTGGATGTGGTCCCTAAAGCTAGAGATCATGCCTTTTGGGTTCCCGTTGACAACAACTACCCTCTATTGTGGTTAAACTTGAGGTGACATCGATACTTCAATTCTTATTGGATTTCATCACCCCATGTGGCCACATCGGTGGTGTAGGAAATCGTGTGGCCCGCATGCCACGGGTCCCATGTTAGATCAAGCAGGGCAGATGCCAACAGAGATGCAATCCCACTTTAGTGTAAGACTTGATCTGGGCTCCATAATAAGACTCCCAATAGGATCAGTGGATGTGGGCTTCTGGTGGAAGATGTCTCTAGTAAGTGTGACTCTTCGGGACTTGTCTATATAAGGATAAGGGAGCCCTAGGGTTTGGGACGATCATTATTCTCTCCATTCCCGTAGGAAAGATAAGAGGCGAAGAGATCCACGGAGCTTCCCATCACCGGAACGCACATAGATCTTCGGCCTCGTGACGGAGTCTCCTCATCCGGATCCATCAATTGGTATCAGAGCCCGGCGCAGTGCATTCTACCGGTTCAGATTTTGCAACTGCACCGGGGATTAGAGTAGATCTGGATTTTTTTTTCAGATGTGTGAGCCTCGGTTTTATTTCGTTTCTGCAACTTGAAGCAGGAAGAAGACGAGTATTGTTCCGTGTTTTTTCTTCTTGTTCTTTTTGAAGCAGCGCACGTGAATCGAAACACATGAGATGATTTGACGTTTTGTATCCATCAAAATCTCCATTGTCGTTTTTCTACAAGCAAAAAGGCACTTGAGATGATTTGACTGCACGGAATTTCACAACTTTCCCATCTTATCTTTTGTGGAAAGAACAGTAACGTGGGCTTTGTTTGAAAGCCACGTGAAACCGAAACTGCAACGTCCACCATCATCACAGCAACAAGGTGGAAAACAGAGTGTTTTCCTTACATTCTTTTTATGCAACAAGTGGAAACATAACGAAGGCGTGACCACCACGACAAGTGCAAGATCAAGCCGTCGCTGTCTGTGCTTTGGGAAGCGTGACACAGAGATTGTTACCTTACGCAGACAAGGGTGTGGATCCATCGTGTGGATCACCGTCAAATTTCAAACTGCGATATCTTGATCGTCCGGAGTCAGATCGACGATCCGTTTGCTTCTACGGAATCCTTGCGAGCAGATTTACGCATTGGCATCAAAAGGAAGATGATCCAGTGATTCAAATAAAAGGGTGGTATTTTCTCCTCATACGGTCAGTAGTATCTAACCCATCCTTTAATTAAAAAAAAAATAGAAATCATGTCTTCCAAATCAGCCTTGCATGATCTTGCAAAGGCTGATATTTTTAACGGCAAGAACTTAGCCGTGTGGAAGCGTCGGATGGAAGCGTTGCTGCATTTTGACGGATTAACTTATGTGATTGAATTCGATCCGGTCTCTAAGCCAGCTGATGATGCCTCTAAGGAGGACCATGAATTACATGAGCAATGGGTCTTTGATAACAAATCAGCAAGGCATTTATTGATCGGGTTCATATCCAGTGAGTTGGTGAAACAGTTTGAGCACTTCACCACAGCAAAAGAAATCTGAGACTATGCCATGGATAAGTATGATGAAACCTCCAAATCACATTTGATGGAGGCATTTAGCGCATATGTCAATTATAAGATGCCAGAGGGGTCATCTCTAAGGGATCACATTGATAAAATGTCGGTCCGACATAGTAACCTTGCAGCCTTGGGAAAAGAAATGGACGAAGATTTTCAGATCATGTACTTGCTGATGAGTCTTCCACCATCGTGGGAGAATGTATCTCAAACCCTTAGCCTTCAAAAGGGTGTAACCCTTAGTGAGGTTGAAGCAAAATTACTTGCTGAAGGACAAAGGCAGGCTGCCCGTGGTATAACACCTACAAATTCTGCTATGGTTGCTAAAACTAAGAGTTATAGCGGTGCGTTAACCGCCAATGTGAAAAATAAAAAGAAATTTCAAGGCAATCCAAAATGGAAAGGGCCTAAAAATGGTGTTTGCTTTAATTGTGGGAAGCCTGGACACTTTAGTTCTCAATGTAGAAAGAAAAAGGGTGAGAATAGCCAGCAAGGTAAAGTGACCAAAGAACACAGAGATTATGTTGAGATGGTCACTGAGTCCATGATGGTGGACACCAATGACAAGAATTGGTGGATTGACTCTGGAGCCACCAGACACATATCAAGGACCAAGGCTGTATTTATCGAATTCAAAGAGATGAAACCCGGAGAACAAAATATATACATGGGGAATGAAACATTCTGTGATGTGTTGGGGATAGGGAAAGTCAAAATTCCTTTACCAACCGGCAAATCCCTTTATCTCTCCGATGTCTTCTTTGCTCCCGCAATGAGGAGGAGCATCATCTCTGTGAGCCAGTTGGCAAGGAATGGATTTGAAATTAGATTCAAAGATAATGGGGTTACTATTGGAATGTGCGGTAAAGTTTTAGTCCATGGTTTTCTTTCTGAAAATTTGTATTTGCTGGATATTCTTCATAATGAAATAAAGTCCATTTCTGATTATTCTGTGTGTGTGAATGTATGCATGAATGGTTTGGCAATGTTATGGCATTTGAGATTGGGCCACATTAATAAAAACAGAATCAGTAGAATGGTTAAAGATGGACTTTTACCAGACCTAGGTAAAATTGAGTATCCTATATGTGAACCGTGCATAAGTGGAAAAATGGTCAAGAAACCATTTCCGAAAGGAACTCGAAGTTCTGAAATATTGACCATAATTCATTCAGACATATGTGGACCATTGAATGTACACAATAGAACCGGAGAGGACTATTTCATTACATTCATTGATGATTACAGCAGATATGGTTATGTGTATCTCATTAAATATAAACATGAGGCATTAAAAATGTTCCAAACATATGCTGCTGAGGTCCAAAATCAAAAGGGCAAGAAAATAAAGAGGATTAGGTCTGATAGAGGGGGTGAATACACTTCCAAACTGTTTAAAGAATATTGTGCACGTGAAGGAATCATTCATGAATATTCAATCCCATATACCCCACAGCAAAATGGCATGGCCGAGAGGAGGAATAGGACCTTAATGGATATGGTAAGGTCAATGATCAGCCATGCGAGCCTCCCGCTGTATTTGTGGGGAGAAGCATTAAATATTGCACAATATATTTTAAACAGAGTACCCTCTAAGAGTGTGCCCAAGACCCCATATGAGTTATGGACTGGTACCAAACCAAAATTAGAACATGTGAGAGTTTGGGGCTGCCCTGTACATGTCCTGCTACCACCACAGGAAAGGCATAAACTGCAAGCAAAAACGAAGAAAAATTGTTCTTTCGTTGGCTACCCATTACATTCTAAAGGATATCGTGTATATGATCACGATAATAGGATAATCATGGAATGCCGAGATGTGTTTTTCCTTGAGGATCCGACGGTCAGTCCTAGAGTAAGACCACAGAGTGTGGAATTATATGAAATCTCTATGGGCAAGGGGCTTCAAGCAAGTGGGGGTTCCGACGAAGAGGACGTTGGACCTAGAATTCCTGGCCAGGACCCATTTGAGGTGATTGAACAACCCGATGAGCCAGTTGGCAGACCGATTCGGGCGAGGAAACAACCGGTATATTTAGATGATTATTGCAGTTTATTAGAAACCGTGCAAGATTTGGATCCAACCTCCTACTCTCAAGCGGTCAAAGCGCAGGATGCGCAGTGTTGGCTAGAGGCTATGAGAGAGGAGATGGAATCAATTGAAAAGAACCAAGTATGGCAATTGGTAGATCTACCTAAAAATCGGAAAGCCATCGGATGTAAATGGGTTCTTCGAAAGAAATTTAAAAAGGATGGATCCTTGGATAAATATAAAGCACGGTTAGTAGCTAAGGGATTCACACAAGTGGAAGGAATAGATTACGAGGAGACATTTTCTCCAGTTGTAAAATTCCAATCCATACGAACCTTAGTAGCATTGGTAGCATGTCGTGACCTTGAATTGCACCAGATGGATGTAAAAACAGCATTCTTGAACGGCAAATTAGAAGAAGAAATTTATATGAAACAACCCGAGGGTTTTGTGGTGCAAGGTCATGAGGACAAAGTGTACAAACTTAATAGGGCATTATATGGATTAAAACATGCCTCAAGACAATGGTATAGAAAATTTCATCAGGCCATATGTGAAATAGGATTTGTCCCCAATAGTGCAGACACATGTTTCTATATTAAACGCAGTGGGAGTAGTTATTTATATTTGTCATTATATGTGGATGACATTTTGATCGCCAGTAATAAATTGGAAGCCATAAATGAAATCAAACAATGGTTAAAGTCAAGATTCGAGATGAAAGACATGGGTGAGGCAGAGTATGTCCTTGGCATTGAAATAACCCGTGATCGTCCGAATAGGATATTGACTTTATCACAGAGATCCTATTTGGAAGCTGTGTTGAAAAGGTTTGATATGGCTAACTGTAAACCAATTGATACTCCCATCTGCAGGAGCACAAAATTGTCAAGCGATCAAGGACCCACAAATGAGCAGGATAGGGAAATGATGAGATCAAAACCTTATGCTCAAATTGTGGGCAGCATCATGTATGCGATGCTGTGTACGAGACCAGATCTTGCATTCGCCGTGGGTCTCGTAAGCAGATTCCTAAGTAACCCAGGATTACCGCATTGGTATGCAGTTAAGAGGATTCTGCGGTACATCAAAGGAATAGTGAATCTTCGCCTATGTTATCAAGGTGAAGTCCTGGAACTGCGCGGCTACTCAGATGCTGATTGGGCCGGTGATTTAGACCAGAGAAAGTCAACAACCGGCTATGTGTTTACCCTCGGAGGAGGTGCAATTTCTTGGGGTAGCAAGAAACAGACCTCCACGGCTATGTCAACAGCCGAAGCAGAGTATATAGCTTGCAGTACAGCAGTCCAGGAGGCTCTTTGGTTAAAATGCTTCCTATGTGATTTGGAGGTAATAAATGAGAAGGAGCCTGTCCCAATGAGCATAGACAGTACGTCGGCCATTTCTATGGTGAATGAGCAAAAGATTAACAGCCGATCAAAACATGTTGAAATAAAATATCACTTTGTTAGAGAGAAGGCTGAAAAGAATGATATAGAAATTTTTTATGTGCCTTTAGAAGAATTGATGGCTGATGCTCTCACCAAGGCTTTGCCTGCAGAGGTTTTTGCAAGGCATGTGATGCGTATGGGACTAAGAAATATTTGATGTACATGGCATTCGTGCCAAGTGGGAGATTGTAGGAAATCGTGTGGCCCGCATGCCACGGGTCCCATGTCAGATCAAGCAGGGCAGATGCCAACAGAGATGCAATCCCACTTTAGTGTAAGACTTGATCTGGGCCCCATAATAAGACTCCCAATAGGATCAGTGGATGTGAGCTTCTGGTGGAAGATGTCTCTAGTAAGTGTGACTCTTCGGGACTTGTCTATATAAGGATAAGGGAGCCCTAGGGTTTGGGACGATCATTATTCTCTCCATTCCCGTAGGAAAGATAAGAGGCGAAGAGATCCACGGAGCTTCCCATCACCGGAACGCACATAGATCTCCGGCCTCGTGACGGAGTCTCCTCATCCGGATCCATCAGGTGGATTATCACATGAATCTGAATCCTCCTGTTGGGTGTTGGTTGGCATGAAAATTATGGAGAAAAGTGGCGTTGGTTGTCATTGGTGATCTTTGTTCAACTGTCCACTTGAGTGCACTAACGATGTCAGGAATCACTACCCAATGGAAGGCTACTTTGTATCTCTATTGAAAGAAGATAATTTTTATTTCTCCATAAAAATTGACATACATGGATTGTCGGTTTCTGCCATAACACAAATGACAGTTATTATCTGTCGTTTTATATTCAAATTACTGATTGAGTTTTTTTGGTTGTTTTCAAAAAGCCACTGCAAAATTTTGACTGATCGTCTGATGGGTTTTTTTTAAGAAGAACGACTGTTTTAAGCAGTCGGTAATGAGCACTTAGCAGTCAGTAGTGAACACATTTGACATGATGTCATTAGTAACTTCAACTCTTCTTTTGTAATTGTACAACTATAGTAGGTGTTCATGTTTTTGAACATTTATTTAAGCCCTTGATATCTTCCTCTTATATAATTTTTTAAATGCCCTTCAACAACATAAGAAATGTTGATGGGATTAGCACAACCTAATGAAAATGTGAGCTTGTAAAGAAAATGAAGCTATCAACTTTTAGTGCAAGTCTTTTTTTTTAGCTTGTACATTGCCCTGAATTATTTCATCCAGATATCCTTTGGATCCCCTACTTATATATGATCATTGTTGGATTTGGATCATTTGTTGGATGCATTTAGCAGACCTTCAACAACATAAGAAGTGTTAATGGGATTAGCACAACCTAATGAAAATGTGAGCTTGTAAAGAAAATGAAGCTATCTACTGTTAGTGCAAGTTTTTTTTAGCATGTACAGGGCCCTGAATTACTTCATCCTAGATATCCTTTGGATCCCTTACTTATATATGATCATTTGTGGATTTGGATCATTGTTGCATGCATTTAGCAGTTTGGTTGATGATAGCTTGGGAAGGGAGCAGTGGAGGGAACAGTGCATTAGGGATGAAGGAAAAGAGGGTAGAAAGGGAAATTTTTTTTTTGTATCTAGTGTATGGGCATTTTTATCATTGATATTATTATTATTTTTAAAAAAAATCATCAGCGGCCAGGGGAAGCACTAGAGAGGACCTGTTTGAAAGAACTCTGAAAGATTTTTACACTATCCGAAAGTAACTATTTTTTAGTCTACTTTTTTGAAAACTAACCAAAGCTTTAGTTCTCTTTTGAAAATTTCTCTATATTAAAATCGTCATCTTCATATATTTTATAGATTTTGAGAAATTTGTGAAAAAGTGCAAAAAATCTAAACACACTTCTAAAATTGTTGGATATACTCATTTACTTATGGTGATTTTGACAAGCATCGGGACACACTGTAACTTTACCAAAAACACCTGCCCCATACAGCTATTTTTGAAGTTTGGTTTTTCCAGTGTAGGTACCTGCACTAGTACCTATACCATGCAATGAAAATTGATGCCTGGTAAGATGTGCGGTATTGCAATTTTTTTTAATGCCACCACATTGAGATCAGTGCTATAATTTTCATGTATTATTTGCGTGATATCTCCTAAAAAAAGAAAAAAAAGAAAACCATTATTGTACATATTAAGGGTATTTGGATCAATTTTCATTGCATAGCACTAAAGCAGGTACATGTCTCACTGTACCGTCAAAAGCCCGACAGAAAGTATTAAAAAAAGTTATATAGGATTGCAATGAATTTAAATATGAATGCTACGCATGTAATAATAACCTGCTATATAAATATATCCTTTTTTATGTGCCAATGAACTAATTAAGGGATTAGGCACCTGTGATGGACATATTTTATTTCCTTTTTCAGTCTTAGTATGGATCGTTTTTTATATATGGCATATGCATGAGATGTTAACCAATATCTTGAACGACTCATGACCTATCTTGAATGACTCATGACCTAAATATTATACTAGTGCAAACAATATTAACTAGCCACTTTTGAGAAAATAAAATGGATGTTTGGGAAAAGACTCTTTTCTTTCTGTGTAGTTAACTGATGTAGGTTTTTTGGGACATGACTTATTTAAGCTAGGACTCACTTTATGAATTTTCTGGATTCTATATAGATGTGCAGGTTGCTGATCATGATGTGATGCTGGAGGTTGGTCGTCCAAAGCTATTTGTTGAATCCAGTGGATCGTGTTGGGATGTACTCTCTTCCGTATGTTTGGATGTGTCATCTTAAGTTTCTCAGTTGATATGGAGATACCGGCTTGGTGTACTAGGGAGTGATGGCCAACCTCGTCCAGTCAGTGCCAGATACTGTGAAAGAGCACCTTCTGCATTGATGCCTGGTGCATGCGCCACAGCTGGTCTCTCCTATGAAAAGGGTATCGACATTTGGAGGCAAGAAGAGGAAGATGAGGAGTGTTCAAAATATGATGGAATTGTACTTGACACAGGGTTGAGTAAGCCACATACTTTGCTATCTGGAATTGTTGTCGGGATTCTCTTCTTTGCCCTTCAATTTTTTTTCAAATGCTATAAAGGGTGATTTGTTAAAAGTCAACATAGCAGTTTGTATAAACTCACCTAGGGCATGTTTGGATATGTGTGTAGTGTAGTGTGGTGAGATGAATGAGGTCAACTCATAATATTATAATGTTTTATTTTTACTGGCTGAAAAGGAATTTTTTTGACTTTTTGTGTAAAAGGTAGGTGGTTTTTTTTTTTTTTTTGACATTTAGTGGTTTGAAAATATTGCTTTTCTATAGGCCTGATGATGAACTAGCTTTGGACTCTAATGAAAACTAAACTAGGGATATTGAAGACCTTAAATTTCAGATTACACAAATGGTGCCAAAGATGGGGAGCCCTAAAAGCAAAACCTTTTGAATAATGTGTGGCATCAGCCAAGAGATCTTGCCTTGGATGTGGTCCCTAAAGCTAGAGATCATGCCTTTTGGGTTCCCGTTGACAACAACTACCCTCTATTGTGGTTAAACTTGAGGTGACATCGATACTTCAATTCTTATTGGATTTCATCACCCCATGTGGCCACATCGGTGGATTATCACATGAATCTGAATCCTCCTGTTGGGTGTTGGTTGGCATGAAAATTATGGAGAAAAGTGGCGTTGGTTGTCATTGGTGATCTTTGTTCAACTGTCCACTTGAGTGCACCAACGATGTCAGGAATCACTACCCAATGGAAGGCTACTTTGTATTCTCTCCAAGGAGAGCGTTTATCTAACAGTGGGAAACCACTAGAGGTTTGCTACCTGAAGAGTACTGATCAACTCCTCATATAACTACTGCAGTAGTGACAGAAAGAACACCCTAACTCAGTCTCGTCGAACCTGTTAAGGGTACTATCAATGATGAGCTAATAGTGCTCGAACCCTCTCGCCTTGGTTATCCTCTCTTAACTCATAGCCTTGGGCAACGTGTAGGTTCTGGCCTGACTCTCGTCTCAAGGTTCACCTAAGAAAATAAGTACATGATTAAATCATGTTGAGGTCATGGCTTATTTAACAATATGTATGCAATTGGAAATGAGGTTTAATAAGAATATTTACTAGCCAATCCTAAGCTAAGATAATTCATGTTTCATTAGCCATTCAATAAAGTATATTTATAAAATGTTCAGTGCCAATGCGTCCAAGTTTTGGGGCTACATTGTGCATGCCGTGGACATCGCTTCTTATGCCAACACTCATGACGTAGTGTTGGAAACCACTGGAAAATCAAGAGTAAATGAGTGATAACTTTATACTATTCTTTCTTAGTATGTATTTACCATTGACCAATTTATTTGATGGGAAGGTGCCAATTCTAAAGCCCTATAAGGTCTTGAACATACCTAAGGTCTTAAAGGTAAGATCGGTATAGCATATCCGTAAGGAATTGAGAGAAGGCTAGGATGGTTTTCAAATAACCCCCATTTCAAAATAAAAGAAATAAAGTTTTGGTAAAAAATCAGGATATCTAATCGATTGGGTCCTTGTCCGATTGATCGGACACCATCTAGAGAGCTAATTCGATCTATTGAGCTCTTGCCCGATCGATCGGCCCTGGAGCATTTTGGCTCTAAACGGAATTAGTTTTAAACTGATTCCTTCTCTACTAGTCTTGCTTTCCAGAAAACCTTCAACATTTTAAAACATTTCCAATACTCAAAGGAGATATCCTTCATCTCCCAATTCTCCAATTCGTTCATACTCAAGAATGTAATCTAGCATTCATATATTTACCCCATCCATACCAATTTCATCATTTTTAAATTAATGAGAAGAAGAAGAAGAGCTGTAAATGGCATAATACATAGAGTAAGAATCAATAAAATAAACATTCATGTAGCATTCATGTCCACTTATACTTGCCTTGTTTACCCAAATCAAGTTTCCCTTGGCTCTTGAAGGAAGAAAAAAAATCCCAATAAAAGCAACCCCACACATGCAAATGCATTAAAGAGATGGGGATGAGTTGCATGCTATAGATTTGTGCTCTTCATGCCCAAATGAATCTAGGAATGGTAGTAGGCTAGAGACCCTTAACTTATGGAGTTGTAGAGAGGAAGATGGGTAGAGAGAAGAGAGCTTCACTTTACTAAGATGATGTAGAAAGGATTATGGAGGAAGATGAAGTTGTCCCCACTCACGTGCTGGGCCTCTTGGTTCTTGGATTTGCAAGAAGATATGAAGAAGGAGAAAGAGGAGTGGTTCCAGAAGAAATTTGAGGAGAAGAGAAGAACATGGTCGGATGGGTTTTTGGGCTGTTTTAAATAAGGTTTTTCTGGAAATTACGGGCAAGTCCAATTTGCTTATGAGATTTACAATTTGAGTCAAATAGACTCTAGTTGGGCTTAGATGGATCTAAATTAAGTTGGGCTTAACATGAAAGATGACTCACATGTTAAAATACACATGATGCAATTTAAAATTATGCCAATATGAAGCAAAACCATAAAAATTTAAATTATAAAAAAGGCCCTTGACTACCTAAGTAAAGCTCAAACCTAACCTAACTACCTATCTATGACCCAAACTCAAAAGATCTGGATTAAATTAGCCTAATAAGTATCAATTAGAGTAAAACATGATTAATTATAGTTGATTGTGATTAATTTGGATTTGGACCTTACAGTATGGAAGCAGATTGAAGGATTTTGGCCATTGGATAGTTCAAACACAGAAGATAATATAGGATGCCCATGTAGGAATCTTCAAAGCGAGTGATATCACAATACCCCTAAGGAAGGGGGGAGGGGGGATGATGTCAGTCACTATTCTTTATCTTGGGGATCCCATTACTAAACATTAGTGATTTTTGAGTTTTTTTTATTTCTTTTAATTTTGAATTTCCATGAGTTAAAAAAACAAGAGAAAAAAGAATGATTTTTGTTAATTTTGGAGTTTGATTTGAATAGTTTTAAATTCTTAGGATTCTTTTTTATTTTCATTAGATAATAAAAAAACTGATTTTTTTTGGATTTTGTTCAAGTGTATAGATTAGTTTGCTAATTTCTGATCTCTTAACTTAGATTAGTTAGAATTTTTAAATTTTAACCTTTAAGTTGTTTAGATTAATTAGAGTTTTAAAATCTGAAAATTGAATTGGATAAGATTGAATTTATGATAATTGGTCACATTTTGAAAACTCGAACTATATCTGGACACTTGATTGGAAAATTTAGGATTTCTGATATTTGTTTTTTAGATTGAGTTTTTTAATTTTCTCACTAACTTAGAAGTTAATTTTGATAGAGTTTTAACTAATCTGGTTAGCTTTGACTTTTTCTATTTCATCTCTTTTTAGATTAGGATAAAGATAGCATTTTTTAGATAGAGTTTGATTTTAGTTAGGACTAAGTAATAAGAGTTTCTTTTTCATAGGTTTCTTTGGAAAGAAAGGGACTTACATAGGTGGCTTGCTTAAACATGAAACTATGTTTAATTACTAAAATTGCTTGGAAAAATTGCCAAAATTGCAAGAGAAACAAGGATAAGCTTGCAAAGGATAAGGATTGTGTGGACTCATTATAAGAATATCTTATATCCTTAACCCCTGAATTTTTTATCTGTTAGTAGGTTTGGTTGTTTAATTTTTGCAAAACTGTAATTGCTTTTTTTGTCACACAAGCTAAATTGGACCCACACATTTAGATAAGGGCAATCTACCCCAATAAGATAAAGATTGAATTTCATCACCAAATCCTTGTCCACCTAGGTCTAAACACCTCTCACAGGTACCTAGCCTTAATTAAACTCAAGTAGGAACAGGACTATAGGACTTAAGCTCAGTAGGATGAAGATTACTGGCAGTTGCACTAGTTGCATTCTTTGACCAAAGTTGATGCCCAAGAAAAGCCTTGGCTCCTAAGTGTGTGACAGCTTATCTGTTCATGGTACTTGTTCTTATGTGGGTTCATCCCCACCACTCCCTGGTAGCTTATTTGGCTAACTAAGATTTCATAAGACTGAATTGGAGTGCACGTGTTATCTTCACCAGTTAGGAGCTGTCTAGTGATCTAGACTAACCCTATAACCTTTCTTGCGCTCAATGTTTGTGCATGATTGCCTGCCTGTTGTATTATACTAGGACCATTAGGACCACTGGTATAGGTTTAGTCAATTCGGTTTTCTTTTCTACATTAGTTTAAAATTTTTTTTCCAAATATTGGCCACCCTTTCCTCTTGCATCATGAACCAATAAGAATACATGAACCAAAGGAAACTTAATATTTTGACCATCCACGGAACATATCCATATTTTTTGAGAATACTAGGTAAGCCATTAGGAACGAATTTGATAGTGATCAACCAGTCAGGCCCCATATGATTTCTCATATCCCACACAATCATGCACTCCTAATATGGACAAGTGGGGAAATGAGCCCTATGAAATGGGTAACATGTATAACTCAAGTTGGCACAATCACTATCCTTACAATTGGCAAAATGGGCCTGTTATGGAACAAGAGTATTGTCCCCATGAATTTATTCTGGTTGGGTCGTATTAATATCCCTCCCACGATATGCCATATGCACCCCCATTTTCATTGTCATATGCACAGCTTAACCCCCTTCCTCCACAATGGGCATATGAACCACCACCACAACCAGAGGAATCTTTGGAGCACCTTAGTTTCAAGCTCAGGCAAAAAACCATCTAATTCCTAAAAACCCACAATCAAGTCATGAAATCCATCCAAACCATGGAAAGACAAGCCACAGAAAGACTAAATTCAATTAGTATACTTGGATAAAAAATAAATGACATCTTTAGGAGTGAAGTAGAATTTCAAAGACATGATCCAACAATTATTAAAAATCCTACATATATGGATACTTAAATACGATTTGGATATCGGACGATGACATTGTGCATGTAGATGATGGTGTGATGGTTGTGTTGCGGCCTCGGACCAGATTAAGAATAAAAGGAAATCGATTTGGAATTAGCGATGTGGTTGAACTGCACATGTGCGATATGTGGGTGAAAGGTTTGCCTGCAAGTACAATTTCTCACATGTTTCTACGGTTAGCATCCTAAAGATCTTACATCCTAAAATCACATTTTCTTTGGCAGAAGCATGTAGCAAATCATTCCTAGTATTCATCAAACATAAATATCATATGAGACATTGTATCAGACATAAACAAAATAATTAGCATTCTTAGTCATTTATATTAAAGTATTTATACAAAAGTAGTTTCAATTACAATCACAAAAGAAAATGCCAATAAAGGCCAGTACCTCAGGAAGGTCCAAAATACATATATGATATCCCCAAAATAACCCTAAAATGTGACACACATCTCTAGACATCTAGATGATGTTGTAGGCACACCACTCAGCTACATATTGCGGCCCCTCAGCTGCTGCATTTGGCTCTTGCGTAGTGGTATCGGAATTTTGCACCTAGTTCCAAGATTATATATGTCAGATTCGACGATCTAGTACGTGACTAAATTAGATAACTTGTTTATTAATGTAAATTAACATTGTGTTAAGGTGTAAACGTAAACAATAGCTGAATAGAAGAAAAAGGACCAACATAATGTGAGTATAACATAAAATGACAGAAATATAAGCATGTTAACAGTCTAAAAATGAAGCATATTGGCAAAATGGCAACTACATATAGCTTAAATCCTCCCAACACTCATGGTTATGGTGAGCATGTGGGAAACATATCACACAGGAGAACATAATAATAGTAAGCTAGGCATATAGCTGGTGCATGCATACAAGAATCGACCATGGCACTAAAAATCATAATATATAGGGCCTAATCTGCAGATGTTAACATGTAAATTAGGGTCTCAAAATGGTTGATCCGACTGAAGAGGAAACCCAAGCTTAGTGGTGTCGACACGACATGACTCTGCGAGTGCGGTGGCCCAGGAGGAGGTGTTACTCTTGAAAATGTGTAAAATATGATGAGTCATGTAAATTAGGATAATCATGAAGGAGTAGACCTCTTGGAACATAAGATGGGTATTCAGAAGCATGTAATAGGCTAAAATAGGAAAAATGAGTATTTTAGGACAAATTAAGTAAATTAGGACTTTTTTTTTTGCCAAAACCGATTAAAACTGTTGAGTTTTGTATATAAAAAGGAGATAAAACAAGTTTTAAGTTTTGAAAAACATTGGGCAGCATTCCGACATGGAATGGGGTGCTCTGAAAGTGAAAAAGGCATGATTTGGATCCAGTGCCTGGGAGTAGACTTGATGCATTAGCGCACCTCCGCTAATATCCCATAACACCCTAACCTAGGACTTAGTCATTCCGGGGATCAATATGAGCGCGAATGCGCAATACACCTCTGTGTAAGATTTGCAAGTTCCTATGGTCCATCTAAAGACCAGTCAAGTAAAGGAAAGGGTGGGATTGCATGCGGAAACAAGGAGTAAGGCTTACTGTCTGTACATGTGTATGACGGGTGAAATAATAACAAATGACACAAATTAGATTAGTAAACCAATCAAGAATTCCATTATAAGAGTCTTCTTGTGATTATCGCTTGCCATTGACAATTTGGGACTACACTACTCGAATCTCATGCATTTAGGGTTCAAATGTTGAGAATGTACAATCATTTAGTGCTTCCAAAGTTTATTCAACATTCCGTGACCTCTAATTAAGTGTACAAACTCGATTTAATGAGGTCCAAAATGTGTCTTTGGAGTACAATGCCTCGAGGGTTATTCCACTTATCAAACATCTAAGGTAAGATATTTCAAGTCAATCCAGGTTCCTTTGGTCCAAGGTAGAATGTATATCATGGTTTTAAGTATGGCTTAATTCACTAATTTTGATGGCCAAGTTGAAGGAGGATTAGTGACCTAATTATAACACAAAACTGAAAGTTTAAAAGTGGAATTTCCTTCCCAAAAGAATGGGGAAGAATAGGCCCATGTGACCTATGAAGTGGGCCCCAAAGAGGGCCCCTATGTCATTTGGACTTGGACCCCATGGGGCCATGTTTGGATTCAAAATTGGGGACTAATTTCAGTCCCCACTATGCTGTACTTTGCCCACCCTGTGAGATCCATTTTTATTTTTTTTTTCAAGGATAATTAGGCCATAAATCATCTTTGAATTTGACGCTAACCCCACTGCAAAGAAAAATTTCGACCTGATCATAGTAATTAACATAGAAAATTAGAATCCATCTTACACAAATGTTGCATGCAGCTGAATCCAACTAGTTTAGTTACTCACCTGATTTATTGGGCTCCCAAAGACACTTTCATATCACTCCCAAGTGCTGGAATTAGTTCCCAAAAAAAACCCCCAAAATTTTCTCAAAAATCAGCCCAAAATTGAAAACAAGTGGAAGTGAATGCAAGGAACCCACTTTGCATGTACCATTAAAGGACTGCTTAAGGGCTGTTCTAACTGAATCTAAGAGTTGGAAGTCATTCCATACTTGAAAGGGCTCCAACCAGCAAGGAACTCAAAATACAAGGGCAGTGGCATAGTGTTTCTCACCAAAACTATATGAATAGGAAGAGGCGGAAGAGAGGAATAGTAATATGAGTTCACATTAGACGTTGAAATGATGCTTTGGCTTGATTTTGGGAAGAAGATCAAGGAGAAGAAGAAGAAGAAAGCATGCAGGTACTGTAGCTAGGTTGCAGTGAAAAGCAGGAGAAATGAGAGGAAAATGGGGGTCGATGGTCATAAATATTCATGAAAAGTGGGTCCCACAACTTAAATAACTTGTGAGCCCAATCTGAGTACTCTATGGGCCTCTGATGAAACACATCAAAAATCAAAAGTAGCTTGAAATTAAATATAGTTTCCAATGAGCACAAGTTTGACCTAATTGGGATTTTTCAGTGAAAAGTAAAAATTTTCACAATTAACCTTTCTACCCCTAGTTGAGCTAAAATAGGAAAAAGTTGATTTTCAGGACTCTGAATGGCTATGAGTTGAACATGAAAGTTGTTGGGAACGGCATTTTTAGTGTAAAGAGCTCAACAATATAATTTTTGAGCATTTACAAATAGCCTCTCAATCTTGCCTAAAATTACTAGGGTCCTAAAGTGTGCCAACTAGGTTCAACGGAGTTTAAAACTTCTCCAAGCTATCAAAAATATATTCTAACCCAAAAACTAAGTTAATTAGCATCTAAACCCACTTAGTCCACTAATATCACAATTAATTAACTCTAATCATGTAATTAACGGGTCAAGGTCTTACAGGCTGAACTTGACTTTGACCCTTACGAGCTTATGTCACTAATACTTGCACAGTTTAACCAAATTTATCTGAATAATCTGCATTTCCTTAATAAAAACAAAGTGGCCTTTTGAGATAATGATTTATTCAATTCTTTTATAGATTACCCAAACTACGAGATTCTGCATGAGCCATCATTGGATGATCCAATTTTGTGAATTCTTAAAAATCAGACACTTGTTTCTATATATAAAGAATGATGTGGCAATGAATCTATATCTAGATGATATCATGTTTAAGGAAATTGCTATCCGAGTCTTGAGTTTCATAAATTGTCTGAAGACAAGAAACCCATTGTTTAGAAAAATTTTTAGAGTTTGAGGAAATTGGCCTGATTCAGACCCCCAAGTCTGAAATTTTGAATTCACAAGTGGCTTTGTTTATACTTTCAAATCAAGATGTTGCCACTGACATTTGTATATCTGTGCCAAAGGAAATTGAAAAAAAATTAATTTTATGGAAATATTGGCACTTTGGGGGGGGGGGGGGGGGGGTGTGGCCAAACACCACCCTATTTTTTGTTGCACTCCTTTGATAAAATTCGAAGGTCCATTCTTAAGGGAAGAGGTGAAAATTTTCATGGTGGTATTTTCTTCAATAAATCACAAGGAACATCTGGTCCTCATATTCATTAGGCCCAATATTCTCATGGTTACAACCTTTTCAGTACTTCTTGTAAATTGTGTGAAGGAAAATTTTATTTGGAATCTGGGTGGATTCCAACTTTTGGATCCTATAGTGTACATTTTTAATTTCTTTTGAGTATAGATTTTTTCTCATGCTAATAGAATATATTCTTTTCTTTTCAATTGGTTTTGTGTTACGTCTAACCATGGACATGGATTCAACAAGTTGCATCATTAGGTGCTTACTTTCGTATTTCCTTCTATCATTTAATTATTCCTCATGTTATTTCATTTAAGTATTTTATTCCATGAGCAACATCGAGCACAATGTCTAGTTTAGGTTGGGGGATGGGAACAAGCACTGTTGTTCATTTTTAGACAAATATATTTTTTTTCAGTTTTCTCTTTATTCTTGTTTTTTTTTATTTTTTTAAATTTCTAGGATTTTATTATTGATTTTTCTAAAAAAAAAACTTGGACCTTAGAAGGAAAGAAAAATAGGATGGTACTGATTAGGGAACTATTGAGTAAGACTAAAGAAATTTGGTTTGAGACAGGTTACATCAATAGATGAATGAAAGATTTCTTGTTAAGGGGACTAAATTATTTGGGAATCTAACATTAAAAGACCCTCATGTCGATTTGGGGTGGAACAGTTTAGGTTGCATTTTCCTTTAAGGCTTAGGCTATTTTTCTTTTGTTAAAAAAAAAGAAAAAAAAAGAGTTTTTAGGAAATGGAAGTTTTTGAAAGAATTGAGACAAATTGAGAATATATAAGGAATCTAAAATTTTAAACTTTTGGAAAAAAGTAAAAAGAATGTCCACTTTTCTTAATGACAAAGCCGATCAGAGGATTACCTAAGCTTGTCCCCATTACACACACTTTACATTCTCAAAGTTTGGATAGGAAGCTAAAATGATTTCTTTCAGAATTTTTCTAAAGGATCCTTAGATTTAGTTTATAAATATTTTTCTCTCCTGGTTCTTTAAAGTGAATTAATTTGGTCAAATTAGAAAAGACTACCATTTGTTTAGGGATTAGAGTGCTTTTCCTCATTCTTTTGCCAGAGTAAAAAAAAAAAGTTTATTATTGATAAGCAGTAAGTGAGAAGTTTTGAAAAAAATAATATTTTATGACTAGTTTGGGTTCGTAGCTTTTTTAACTTGAGTTAGTGAGCCCGTAGGGGTATGTCCATACCTAGTGTGCTAAAGTCATCTAGTTTGGGAGTCATTGGCCTAATGCTTATTACATGGGTTAATTAGAAAGTTTAAAGGACCTAAGCATTGTATGGTCACATGTAATTATAAAGATGAGTGTGTGTGTGTGTGTGTGTGTGTGAAAAAGAGGGAGAGGAATGGAGAACTTTTTTGGCCTTGAATAGCAGTGTGAAGCCATCATAGTAGCGTTGAGAGGAGGAAATTTATTTTGACTAGATTTTTAGGGGATTGGATGGTTTAAAGGAAAATTATGTTTAAATGGCACTGGTGTGGAATATTTTAAACTAGTAGTGATGTATACATTTTTCACTGTGTATGCAAGTCTTGATATGAATTTGAGAAAGTTTTTTAGAGTAAAATAGTGGACCGGATTTTGAAAAGTCTGAATTTTCGATCATTCCAGGTTTCAAAAGTATCTGACAGGAGTGGATTTTCTTTTGAAAATTTCTTTTAGTTTTACTAATTTTGAAAAATTTTTTTGGGTAGATTTACTGCAAACCCTCACGAGGCGTATCACAACCCAAGCCCAAGAATTCGGGTGTTAGGATTAAACTTAAAAAGTGACACATGTACTTCTGTGTAATACACACCTGAACCCAAGTCTAAGCAGCATTACACAAGGGACAGTCACATTACTTACACGTGTGAGATGTTTTTAATAGACATTTGTTCAAGCATTCAATATGCGAAAGCCTGACAATATCATTCATGCAACAAGTTATCATAACACCAGACTAAAAAATATCTATATGTACAAAAATTGAAATGAAGCATGTCTTTACAAAAAAGAAAAAAGTTTCTGAACAATAAGGAGGAGTTAAACAGTTTCAAAATACAAGGGATCATGATCCATGCATATCAAAATAAAACTAATATAAGTCGAGAAACCCTAAATGTAGTTACATCGTAAACTGAGGCCTAAACTTGCTCTTTGATGCTATTCGTGGTGGATCAATTAGAGATGATTTGCTATCCACTCATCTAGGTCGAAGGGGTTCTCTAAGGCTTTCTTTGAAGTCTTCTTGATCTTCGCAAGATCGAAATTGGGATCTGAGCCTGTAACATCATAGACAACTAGTGATTAAGATTATTCAACAAAGTACAAGTATAACTAAGGTAATACGCGTTGTATTTACAAGAATCATTAACATGTGATTATAGAGGGCAATTTAGTACACTAGGCAAGTTGTGCAATTGAATAATCATGTTATAAGAATGAATTAACAGAAATACTTTATTATTTGGCTACTACATGTGCCATATCCTCCCTCTAGGGATCTTTATATTAAGAACACCATCATTCGGGTTAGGGTACGAATGGGTCTTTTCATTTATGGAGTTCGAAAGCTCCAAAGGCACACTGTAGCGGCATCGTTTGTTACTATACCAAAGTCAACCCCGCTGGGTATCATAAGGCTGAGGCTGAATAGAGCCCACTATTTTGATTCATTCCTATATTGAACTTGAGTAAATCATACAACTCACTCATTGAGAATAATATCAAACCATATACATTCAATTCATTGGCAATGTCAATATAAAACGTATATTAAGAAACACTTTGAATAGGATCAATTTAGACGTAAACATTTTAATTCAGAATTTATTAGAATAACAATAATGGTAATCCAATATGCTATGCAATTCAATTTAATAAAATCAAGGTAGTTTTACTAGCTAATCCTAATCTAGTTATCCATTGTTTCTAACCGCACATGCTGATGTAGTTTTAAGTTGTCCGATACACAGTTGTCTCTTGTTGGTGTTACATTATGTCGGAAATGTGTATCGAAGTCTCTTAAACCAATATCCATGGAAAGTGCTTAACAAATGGACAATACTACATGACTAAGTCTCAATCTTTAAGACCCTTCATGATGTTCATTTACTCCATTGGGCCAGTTAATAAAGTAAAGGGATCCATAAGCTAAGGCCCTACAAGGTCTTGTAACAGTACTTACTTAATTCTAGTTTTCAGTGGCCTTACAGCTTAGCTGTGGGCATCCTACGGCTTAGCCGTGGTTATCCTACGGCTTAGCCGTGGTTACCGAACTTTCCTCCGTATTTATGGTTTGACCGTATTCTGTTCAATGGCTTGGCTGTATTTGATCTACGGCTAAGCCACGGCTAAGCCGTAACACATTCTACAGCTTAGCCGTGGCTTAAACATAGAAGAAAATTAAAAATTCAGCTTTCTAGATATTGAGCTGTAACTTTCCTATGGTTTAGCCGTTAGCTTTAGATTTTCTGAAGCAGGGTTTAGTTCGCTTTAGAACTTTACAACTTGGTTTCCCATTGTCATTTACCTACATTGTTCAATCATTCTACTCCGAATTTAATTTTTATAAAACTTTTAAAGATACCTTAGAATGCATTCCAAGTAAGTAGAATAAAGGTACAAATAAGTGTTGCAAAACACATTAAAAACCAATAAATTTGTAAGAATTATGATATACCAACATGCATTCCACTAAAATGTACTTACACTTGCCTTAGATTAAGTTTTCAACTCACTAGCCTTCTATTGGCTCAATAGAGAAAAACACCTAATTCTTGAACCTGAATGCCATGCATATAAAAAACGAGGAAGGAGATGAGTGCATGTGTAAGAATGAAAGTCTCCTTGGCTCCATTGGTTCTTCTAACTAAGAATTCTACCATTGGATAAGGGATCTTACCTTATACCACAATTAGGGAGTTGTAGGGAGAGCTATAAATCAGTATCTTTAATTTCAGAAGAGAAGGACGGTAAAGAAAAGATTGAACCATGGAATGGGTGCTCACAATCTTACATGCAAGACCTATCTTGGTCCCTTAGATGCAGAAAAAGGAGAAGACCAAAGAAGACTGAAAGAAGGAAAAATACGTTGCTATAGTTGGATAGGTACTAATTGAGAAAAATGGGTACTAAAACCCATTTGAATATATATATATACAAAACTCTAAGTTTATAAGAAAGTCCTCTTACAAAAGGTTATTACAATTTGAGTCCTTTGAGGGTCTAACTACTACAAATGAAGTCGAATGCGTTTAAGTCAAGTGCGAAGGGTAATGAGCTCAATGAGATGAACACGATGATATCAATATGATACATGAATGATGTAAAACCATGAAAGCAAAAATTACAAAAAAAGGCTTCATCTACCTAGTTTGGTTAAACTCGACCTAACTACCTATCCATGGCCTAGGCATGACCCATTAAGATAAAACAGTTAAATCCATCCTAATCCTATGTTAAACACTATTATTTAAGTTAATCCCATGGCAATTAGCTAATAACTTACTTAATTAGTCACTAAACATACTTAATTAGGACCAGACTGTTACAAGGCTTAACTTGTCCATTAAGGAGAACCTAGGGGTTTTCAGAGCTTGTTGCATATAATAAAAGCAACTGAGAGTACTAGCGAAAGTGGTTTTATTTTCATACTTGTTTTTCTTAGATTAGGTTAAAGAACTTCAAAACTTTTCGTCCGTAACTTTTACCAAGGGACTAAATTGTGTCATCAGCCCTAAGTTGAAACAGGTGTGGGTGCAAAAGCAAAAAACTTCTGAGGCAAAACTGTGCCATGAAGCTAATAAAGGAAAAGAGGTAGCTAATGGGGAAGTTACTCAACGGGCTGCAAATCTAGCTTAGGAAAATCGGTTTCAATGCTTAGCATACTTAGAAGGAAATTCTGAATTACCCCTAACTGAGCTAGAGAATACTACTTCCTGGGTGATGAAGGGGGCTACCTTAATCCATCATGTGGAGGATGAAGATCATAGACCTGTGCATCCTCAAATAGTAACTGTCCAACCTAAAATTCCAAAAAGGAATATGCCAAAAAGCAGAGACGATTCTGGAGGAGCTTTGGGAACTTCTTCTCATTTAAGGGCAAAAGGTCATCTGTCAAAACAGAGAGTTAAGACAAAGGGAAATCCTCCCTCTACTCATACTGTAAAATGAGCTTCCTTCTTTGGAATGTCAGGGGATGAATAAATCTCCCATGCAAGTAGATATAAGCAATAAAATTAAGCTGATGAAGCTTTCCTTAGTAGGTCTTATAGAAACCAAAATAAAATCTTCTTCAAGCTACATGGTCCAGCAAACAGTGGCCCCAAATCATTGGATGGAAGCTTCAAACATGGAGATAGGGAATACAAAAAGGATTTGGATCCTCGGGGACCCAAAGGTTTTCTCTCTTAAAGTCCTTTCCATTTCTTATCAGACAATGCATTGCCAGATTGTCTCTTCTCAAGGTTAGTTCTTTCTCACTATCTGCTATGCTGCAAACTCTTCTGTCATGTGTCGTGATCTTTGGAGCAAAATTAGTGAGTACTCCAACTACATTCTTGAAAACACTCCGTGAATTGTTGGGGGTGATTTCAACCAAGTGAGATGGCCCTTAAAAAAGATAGTAGGGGCCCCCCTTGTGTTCAAAACATGATGGAGTTTAATGATTTTATGGATGATGCAGGGCTACAGGATATCCCTTCTGCTGGATAGTTCTTCACATGGACTAACTTAGCAATAGGTTCCTCCAGAATTGCTAGCAAGCTTGATAGAGGGATGGGTAAGGTAGCATTTTTGCATATAAAACCTTTCAGTTGTGAAGCTCTCCCACCTGGTTTATTTGACCATTCTGCATTGCTGTTCAATTCCCAAGCTTCCTGGCAGCGCAAGGTTTCATTCAGGTACTTTAATTTTTAGGCGACAATGGATGGGCTCTTTGCTGTGGTTAGGGAAGCTTGGAGCTTAGACATCCCAGGAACCCCTATGTTTAGGGTGGTCAATAAGTTAAAGAACTTGAAGGGCAAACTAAAGGCCTGGACTAAGGGGCAACTCTCCCTGTCCACAAAAATTCAAATTGCTCAAATATAGCTGGATTTTATTAAGCGTTTGCATATAGACCCTACAAACATTCAGTTACAGAAGGATGAAAAGCATGCTCAACTAGCTATGGACCGTGTGCTAAGGATGGAAGAGAGTAGGCTAAAGCAGAAATCTAGGGACCAAGCTATAAATCTGAGAGACAACAATACCAACTATTTTCATGGTCTGATAAGACAATGCCAAGCCTCAGCCTTTATTCCGACTATCAATGATACTAATGGCACTCAGATTTGAGAATAGAATGCTATTATTGCTGTGTTTGTGGATTACTTTAAAGGCCTGTTAGGATCTGATCATGGGGGGACTTCACTACCCCCCATTGTTAACCTCCTACCCAATCGTCTTAAGGGGACATTCATCAGCTGGGGACTCTAATCACCATTGAAGAAATTGAATCGACTGTTAAACGAGGAAACCCTCACAAGGCCCCTAGCTCTGATGGGTTTAATGCCCATTTCCACAAAATCTGTTGGCCAATTATTGGAAAGGATATATACAATGTCATTCAAGATTTTTTCCTCTCCTCCAAGCTCTTGAGTCAACTTAAGTACACCTTCATAGTTCTTCTTCCGAAGATGGAAAATGCTCTCACCCTGGAGAGGTATAGATCCATATCCTTTACAAATGAGCTCTACATGATTATTACCAGAATCTTAATAGGAAGGCTTCGACCCTTGATGGCTAAGCTGGAGGGGCCTGCACAATCAGCTTTCATCCCTGGGAGATCCATTTGTGACAACATTCTTCCTGCTCAGGATCTACTTCATCGGTTTCATATTAATAGAGGAAAGCCCCGCATGTGCTTAAAGCTGGACCTTGCCAAGGCCTATGATAGTGTTAATTGGGTTTTTCTATATTATGCTTTATGAAGGTGGGCTTCCCTGACTTCTTTTTAAGCTAGATCATGGATTGTGTCAAGAGTCCTTATTACTCGGTCTTAGTGAATGGTCAGCCGGAAGGATTTTTTCTAGGCAAGCGAGGGCTCAGACAAGGCTGTCCTCTTTCCCCTTTTTTATTCGCTCTGACTATGGAATTCTTCTCTACTCAAGTGAATACTTTGGCGAGATCGAAGACTATCCCTACACCTTACTGCAAAGCTGGCCATTTTTTATCTCACTTGCTGTTCACAGATGATGTGATCCTCTTTAGCCTGAACACTCCTCAAGCTGGCGAGCACATTAGTGATTTCCTGGAGCAGTTTCATCATATGTCAGGTTTGAGGGTAAACTGGGATAAGAGTCTCATTTGCTTCTCCAGTACCCTTGTTGATGTGAAACAAACCATCATAAATACTCTCCACATAGAAGAAAGAAAGTTCACTTTTCGGTACCTAGGGGTGCCTTTGTCTAAGAAAAAGCTGTCTTTTTGGATTGCATCCTCCTTTGGAAAAGTTCCATCAAAAGCTTACAGGATGGAGAGCAAAGGTCCTGTTTTTTGCGGGGAGGGTTGAACTTATAAAATCATCTTTATCCACTCGACTAATGCATTGAGCAAATGTGTTCCAACTGCCTCTGTCCCTCCTAGATAGTCTTAATAAGCTCATAAGAAAATTTTTCTGGAATGATTGGTCCCCACACCCTTTTTACCCTATTGCTTGGAATACTATATGCTCTCTTAAAACCAAAGGTGGCCTAGGGATCTTGCCTCTAAGAAAGATGAATGAGGTAGAGGTAGGCCTCCTTCGCCAATTGTGGAATGTTGCGGCCTCAAAAGATAACTGTTGGATACGGTGGGTTCAAGTTAAATACCTTACGCAATGATCCTTCTGGGAGGTCCCTATCCCTATGGCTGCATCATGGGGGTTGAAATCTATTCTTTAGTTGAGAGCGTAAGCTAAACCACGTATTAGACACCTAATTGGAAATGGGTCCAGCACATTCTTTTGGCATGACCCTTGGCTCCCAGCAAGTCCTCTTACATCCCTCACATCCAGAAGAGATATTACAGACTTGGGCTTTGGTAGAAATATTAAAGTTCATTAGTTTGTGGGTTTAAATGGCTGGTGTATTCATTTAGTTATGCTTCAGTTTCTAAATCACATTGCTCAGCTCATTCATCAGATGCCGCCTCCTGAGAATTCTTTAAATGATGAAGTTGTTTGGACTTGTCGATAGTTGTGTAAGGTCCCGAATCCCACTAATCTTGATTTACGTTAATTAATCTTGTTTTACAGTAAGTAAACCTTAATAAGGCTAAATTAATTCAAAACTATTGGGTTCGGGTCTTGGATAGGTAGTTGGGCGGAGTTTGAACCTTACTTTAGTAATTGAGGGCTTTTTTGTAAATTGATCTTGCATCTTATGGGTACCTCGTCAATCACTCCTTGTGTAATTTTCCGTGTAGATCATCTTTCGTGTTGGTACCGACTTGATTTGGATTCATCTTGGGCCAACTTAGGCCACGTGACCTATATTGTAAATATCCCAAAGAAATGGGTTTGCATGCTAAGGTAAGAATTCTGTTTTTTTAAAGAGAAGGAACTCAATGTCCCTTCTCCATTTCTTTTCCTCCTCACGTGGGCTGCTGGAATGGTCTCCTTCCTCCTCAATCTTCATCTTCACTTCACGATCTAGGGAGCTACTAGGATGGGGAGATCATGCATGCATTGGTAGAGACTTTTCTTCTTCTTCCCTGTGCATTTCTCCCACTAGAGTGTTTCCTTCTTCAAGCTACAGCTCACCAAGAGAACCCACTTCAAGTTTGAGATTTTCCCCTGAGCACACAGCAAGAAGGAGTTTGAGAGGGTTAACACTGTTAAGAGGCAAGTATTTGAGTCATATGGTTTGCATGCATGATTAAGTTATTGACTATTAAGTTAGCTCTTTACATTTCCAATTTCAGTCATTTCTTTTCATTGTTTTAATTGATACAAATGTGGTGTGAATTGAGTTAGAATGATAAGAAGGGAATAGGAGGGTCTGTGAGTATGGACACTCTCAGGGACACTCTAATTGAGCCTTAGAATTGCCCCACAAGTCAGTTCTGTATTGATCCCATACAGAAAATGAGTTACAGAACTGACTTCAGGTTTTCTGAAGCTTACGGCGAAGCCACGGCTAAGCTGTAAGCATTTACTGCTCAAAGTCCAGAGAGCAGCAAAACTTGGTTTTGTACTACGGCTTGCACACGGCTAGACCGTGAAATGCCTTACGGTTAAGCCTTAACCTCCCCGTAACCTAGCCGTAGGTTTACACGCTAAGCCGTAGGCTAATAAATGGCTAAGCCATAAATGCGTTTGTACTGTTGAAGGAAACCTGAATTACTCGGCCAAGCTGTAGCGTCGTATACGGCTAAGCCGTATGAACACAGTGAATTTAGGATGTTAGGAATTCTTCATTGATCTTATAGGGCCTTAGTATTGGCACCTTCTTACCCCTGCACGGGCCCAATGTTAAGGATACATTAAGAGGATAAACGAATTCCGGATGATTCCCCAAAGTTAAGTCATGGATGTTGGCATAAGAAGGGGGTGTTCCTTATGCACACAAGGCATTACCAAGATGTGGTAACACAATGACACCTAATGTTTTATGAGTACATCGTGTTGAATGTCCTTGGGGATCATGAGATACTTACTCCATCTGAATGCATTCATATTGTTACGATATGTTACCTTCGACATGAATTGTTATCGGATTCTCTCCTTCTAGCAAACCCCGAGGCAATTCAGACCTGAGCTTCTAAGGAGTACGTGTCTGACAAGCCAGAGCTTCTACTGAGTGTGCGCTTGCTAGCCAAGGGTATAGCTGAGGTTCGGGCCTTTGTAGCCCATATGCATGTGTTTTGTTTAACTATTCCTTATGTATGTTATGACTAATATGATTGATTCCGAGTCGGCACCACTTAGCTTATACCCCTTTGGGTATATGTATATCCCTACTGCAGTAGTTTATGGAGGAGTTGTAGACGCTTCTCGGGAAGCTAGCTTGATCCCCTAGCTACCCATATGTACGCTCCCTTTTGGGAGAATAGAGCATCGTGGTTGCCATTCAATATGATGTTTAATTGTAATTCTTCATCCATTGTCATACACGCACCATATGTCTAGCAAACTACTATTGCTCCCTTTAAACAGTGTATACTTTTAAGTACAATTGATGTATTATGTTATACTTGATTCATATGCCTCAGTACTTGCTTAACCGTTGTGTTAACAGTATTATCCTTGGTAATTGCAGGTACAGAACCCGGTCCTAACTCGGGTGTTGACGCACCCCGGAGAGTGCCCCACCGGTACCTCGGGGTATAGATGAATGGAAGGATGACGATGTCTTTTATTAGTCATCCTACGGAGTGCGTCAGTTCTGGAGATGTTATAGTCACTTTTTGGTCTGTTCCGAGAAAACGCAAATTGGTCCTTATGTACCTAACTCCTTTAAGTAGATGCTGAATTGTAAGAAGTGTAATTGGAACTTAAACACTGTTAAATACATACATCTATATGTTTATCTATGAATGCTAACGGATATGTTCTTTTAACGTGCTTTTGATTATTACTGAGTATTTCGCAGGAAATTCGCTTATGATAAGTTACATTCCTACGTGTGTGGGCATACCTCACACGTTCCTATGAAATCTCCCTGGTAGGAATTCGTGCACAATTCTTCAGGGCACGATTTTTACGGGATTACGTATTCGCGCCCTGGGGGCCCACTCAAATCCCCAAATTCCAGGGATCGGGGGGTGACAAGTTGGGGATTTTCTCATTTGCTTCTGCCATACAGCTGGTCACCTCTCATTCAGCTTTCCTTGACGTTTAGTGGGCTCCTCTCATTTGGTTTAAGGGCCATATTCTAAAGCACTCAATCTGTGCATGGATGTGCCTCCTGGGAAAGCTGAAAACAAGAATGTTCCTATAGTCCAGGGGAATTCAATGTGTTCTAAACTGTGTTCTTTGTGATGGAGATAGGGAGGATCTAGAACACTTACTTTTCCATTGTCCTTTCTCCGAATAGATTTGGAATGGCTTGCTGTTGAGAGTGGGGTTTCACCCTCCTCATCCCCTTCCTCTGCTTGATAGAACAAGCTATATAATTTTTGCTCTATAAGGTATTTCTGCTGTTGTGGACTGCTTGGCCCACCTCATCTTCCCAGCCATTGCTTGGACTCTGTGGAGAAAAAGGAATACGGGGAACTTTCCCCAACTTTATCGGAGGCCACACTAACTCCTGGCTGATATAATTCAATAAATTCAAAGTCACATGTTCTAAACTATTTATAATTACTATTCTAAACTCTAATTAATATTTTAATTAAATTGAGCCCTTCAAAAATTAGCCCAACATAACAGGCCTAGTTCAACAGACCCAGCCCCAGCCAGATGCTTAGAACTAGACTCCCCAGTAACCTAGCCCACTAGCAGAGTAGGCTTGCTAGCAGGCTAGCCTGCTAGCAGACCAAGCACCAGCAAACAGCCCAGCCTAGCTGCAGCCAAGCCTAGCAGCAGCCTATCCCGGGCGCTGCTAGGCCCGGTCGTAGCTAGGCCTAACCGGTTGCCCAGGCAGCAAGCATTGCCTGGCATGCCAAGTAACGCTACTGCACAGCTGCTCCTTTTTTTTAGTTTTTTATTTTTTTATTTCATTTATATATTTGTTTTGTTTCAATTAAAATCAAGAAATCAAATCCTCTTTACTAAACCCTAATCAAGGCGTTAAAAGCATTACTAAATCTTAATCAAGACATTAAAACCAATCAAATAAATCATATCTTAAAGCATGTTATTCAAAAAAAACAACAAAAAACATATTGTTTATAGTTATCCACTTGCCTGGATTTCGATGCCAACAACAGATTTGAAGATCACGCCTTAGTTTCCCCCTAGAGAACTTTTAGGGTTTGGTTGCAGAGAAAAGAAAGAAGATGGAAGAATGGAGAAGACCTTTAGAGTTTATATTATATAAAGGTTTTTCTAAATTACAAAGAAGGGTTCCTTGCTTTCTAGTGAGTTTTAGAAAATCTCAAAAAAAGGTCTTTTGGCTTAAAATGGTCAAATAACTCAGGCCCAAGGCCCATGAGTATTTAATCAGTCCATCTAACCCCTCTCAACCCGACTTAAACCGAACAAACCGATTTAACCCAAAAATTAAAATTTGGGGCCTGACACATCAAGCTGCCAATGCTTGGATGCCAGAGTTGGGCAAGAACACCCGATCGTCTTCCATTAAGGGGAAAAAGAAAAGAATAATGGGTGAGGTGGATGGCGAGGAGTACATACCGTCTGAATATGAGGATCAACTTAACTCTTCTACTGATTAGAACGACGACGATGATGATGAGTTGCAGATGTGAACTATACTAGCTCAAGTGTTATCACTATTTTTTTTCTTTTTGTTTTTGAGTATACATGTTCCCTTCATTAATTTTTGATGTATATTGTTTTTGCAAGGCCAAAATATGCCTCCTCATCGTATGTTATCGCTTTCACCAGCACGGGCCGATACCATGTCACTTGGAGACAGACCTTTCGGGCATGCAGGTGATCAGCTGTCTAGTCCAATCAAGTGGTCCAGCTGTGTGGACCGCGTATGAAATAATAAAAAGAGATTATGCTTTTTTATTATTTAACTTGTTCAATATATGTCTATTAGATAACTCGAATAACAATGTGTTCTTATATGCATCATCAGCCTAGGTTTTAGTCTTGTCAGCCCCATCCCAGACATGAAGGCATGGAGTAACATGGGGTTGGGGGACAGAGAAGATTCTCAAGTGATCTGGGTAGCTTCTAGTGGACATTCTGGTTGAGTATGGGGCACCTGTGTGGCCTAATGCCCCATCCTTTGCTCAGGAGTGTGGGTTATAGGTTTGAGCCTATGCTCCTATCTAGGGTGTCAAGAGGTGGACCGAGATTAAGGATAAGGATAAGGAGCCATGCATTTGGGGCATTTTGGTAATTGCATTATATCTTTATTAATTTACTTAATTCAATGTATACATTTTAGTTAATTGCCAAAATATTCAACAATTTTACTTTTTGCAAGGCTAGTACACCCTTGATGACTATGATACAAATAAGATGGTGCAAAAGGCCTTGGATTCCAAATGTGGATGTCGATATAGGGATTATCGGTATAAGATGCATATGCACTACAAAAAGCTGTTAAAGGATGGTGTCGACCCTAGGAGTTAGCCTTATAGAGGGATGGCATTGTCTACTTGGGACGAGCTAATTACTTATTGGAACACTGATGTGTGGAAGGTACTCACTTTATTGTTATCCTTTTCATTGTTGTTGGACAAAACCCCATAAATCCTGAAAGAATAGCCCCCAAAGCCCTATAAATCAATCTTCTCAAATAAACCCTGTAGATAAAACAGTAAAAAGTGAATGGCACCATGTGGTGCATTGGGGACTTCTATACAATGCATAGTCAATCAATGTGGTATCGGTGTTTATGGGCATGTTTTAGATCTTTTTTAGTGTGTATGGAAGAGGGTAAGATTAATTGCATTTGTACAATGTTTTAGATCTTGTTATCTGTTGAACTTCCTAAACAGTTTTCGCCCTACCCGAAATCTCAAGTTAAATCTCCTTGAAAGCTACTTTTCACTTATTTTTAGCGAGAGCTCACTCATGGAGATCAAATTTATGTAACACCCGTTACAAGAGAAGAAAACCGTCTAATTCTTCATTGATTTTGCATTCTGAAAATCACACTAGAAAGATCTAAATCAAGTTTGGCTTGGGCTCACGAACTTGTCCAATGTTGGCCCTGCCACCGTCGAACATAGCCTTCTGTCACGCATTGGCATATGTACCAACCACAGTACAACTCAGTGTTACAGATCCTTGTTGTGGTGCAGGGAACTATTGTTGATAACATCTATTCTTTATATTATTCAAAGTTCAATTTAGTGTAACTGATGAGAGACCCAGAGTCACTGCAGTTCATGTCATCCATATCATCTGAATTCTGTTGAATTTTCAAAGGATGGAGAGATTTTTTACCTTTAAATAAGCACAATTTTGATATATATATATAAAAAGAGCTCACATTTTTTTTTTGTAGAAAAAGTCTGATCAAAATGCCAAGCTGGGGTGACTCTTAAGACCAATCATACATGTGGCTTGCGGTCCTTCCCAGTTAACATAACCATGAGGGTAATGTGCTATGACGTTTCATAAAAACCTTAATATTTCCTTTAATATATATCTTTCTCATTGTTATTTCTATTGAAATGAGGTTGCAGGGAATGATGGCGTCGAGGCCCACATCACTGACTTCTACAAGGACACCCATTGGATTGGGAAGAAAAATGATTGGGTGACCCTGAGCGTGGTGCAACATATGTATGTAATCTTGTAAACTTAGACTCTGTCCTAGTTTTAGGGTACGGGATTGTTTAATTCTTTTGATAATTACAGATGAAGCTTGTGGTGAATCACAATGATCCATCCCCAAACATGTTGCAGAAGGAGTTGTTTGTAGATGTGTTTGGCTAGATTTGGGAACGTGAAGGCACTCGTCAAGCGACCTTCTTCTTTACATACTACTGCTTGGTTGCATGCACATGAAGATGAGTTAGCCATCTGATGGAGCAAGTGGACACACTAATAAGAGAGAAGGAGAAGGAGAGGGAAGCAATAAAGAAGCAACAAGAAGAGTTCTAGGCTCAGATGATGGCGATGCTTGCGAAGGCCAATGTGGACCTAGTACAGGATGGTGGAGCATGCTCATCTAATGGTGGTCAGCCCTTCGATGGTTTGGTTGGCATTTTTTATTCTATTGTTTTTTAATCTTAAGAGTCTGGTGCAATCCTAAAATTTACCGTAAATTTCAGATTCACCTTATTGAATCAGAAAAATCCACAGAAAGATTGATAGGGTTAATGCCTCTGACTAGGTAAACATACAGAAGAAATTATTTTAGAGAAGCATCTTAGTGACTATCATTATTAGCATTATGGGTAACTGTGACCCTTATTGTTTTTCAAATAGCTTAAACGTTGAAGATATTTGTTAACATCGCGTTTGGCCATTTTTCCACATCGATGTATGAACTGTTGTGGCTTATGTGCACCAGAATTCAATGGAAACGACAAGTGCTCACCTAGGTATTCCGAGGTTTGTTCCCCAGATTGAACAATGCACTTCGATCTTAGGACTTGTCCTGTAGCGCAACCATTTCTTTCAGCCTTTACTGTTGTGTAAGCACCCTGAAAGGCATGTAATATTGGCAAGTTCATGGGTTGGACAAAACTTAGGTTCTTGAGTTGTAATTTTATGTTTTTAGATGGACTGAAATGACTATGGAAGGAACACGTTCTACGTAGAATGTGCAATGCAAGTGGTCTATGGACCGACCGGTCGGATACAGGGACGGATCGGTCGAATTTTGCGTACACAGATAGTCTGCAGACAGAACAGAAGATTGACCGGTCGGCTGAATGCCCGATCGGTCGGACCCTCACCCGATCGGTCGGGTAAGTTCAACCGATCGGTCGGCTGGGTCGGCGACGCGATTCAGAAACTGCGAAAGCTTCGGAGTTGCTCGCTGTCCATCCTAATCCGGCGAGATTTAGAGGAGTTAAGGACTTTAGGGTTCCTTTCTATAAAAAGAACCTTTCTCCCACGAAGTAAAACACCTCTCTCCAGATCAAAACCCTAATATCCATTGAGAGATCCATCTTCTCAGAAGTTTTTCTGCTGGTTTATGCACTGCAACTTCATCTTCTGAGTTCCATACTTCTTCTCCACTGTGCTGATTCGTCTTGAGTGGCTTCAAGGCGTGGAGAGCAATCCCGAAGAGAGTGTACAATGTGTGCGTCGGCAAGAAGAGGCTTCAGTCCCTTAGGTTGTGTCCAACTGGTGAAAAAGGGTAGTAAGTAGTCTTGTAACTTCTCTTTCATAGTGATTGTTCTTGGTGGACCGGTGTTAGGTCCCGTGGTTTTTTCCCGTTTGGGTTTTCCTCGTAAAAATCCTGTGTCCATCTCTTGTGTGATTGATTGGTGTGTTTTAAGTAGTTATAGTTTGAATCTACATAGCATACTCTGTAAGGACCTTAACCTGTGTCAAGGTTTAAAAGTTTTTTCAAGTGGTATTAGAGAAGGTTCATACCTTTTGGTTGTAGATCTTGTTCAGCTGTCTGCTATGGAGATTCCTCGAGATGGTACGTCAACCAGTAAGCCCCCTTATTTGGTAGATGGAACTAACTATGCTAATTGGAAAGTAAGAATGGTTGCTTTTCTGCAGTTTATTAATATTGATGTTTGGCAAGCCAATCATACTCCATATGTTCCTCCAGTTGTTACCTCTGATGGCAATGTTGAAATCCCTAAACCAATGGCTCAATGGTCAAAGGATGAGAAATTTGCTTTTCTTGCTAATAGTAAAGCCTTAAATGCCATCTTTAACGGTGTTTCACCTACTGAATTTAGAAGGATTTCTAAGTGTAACATTGCTCAAAATGCATGGGGTATTTTGGAGAGAGTTCATGAAGGAACTGGCAGGGTTAAAAGGTCTAAACTTCAAAAATTGAGCACCATGTTCGAAACCCTGGTTATGGATGAAAGCGAAACATTCAATGAATTCTATGCCAAACTGAATGATATTGTGAATTCAACCTTTAACTTAGGAGAGAACATTCCAGATAGTAAAATTGTTCAAAAGATTCTTCGTTCTCTTCCTGAAAGGTTTCATTTCAAAGTTGTGGCAATTGAGGAAATAAGTAATTTGGATACCCTTTCTCTTGATAAATTAGTTGGAAATTTGCAAACTTTTGAAACTAATCTGAGATCAACTAGGAAATCAAAGGGTATCGCATTACTTTCTTCCAAATCAGGCAATGATAGTGATACCTCTGACTCTGACACTGAGGATCCTGAATTTGATGCGTTTCTGGTTAGAAAATTCAAAAAGGCAATGAAAGGTTCGGATAAAAAAGATTTGATGATGGCTTACAAGAAAAACAAGGCCAAAAAGAGGTCAAACTTTACCTCAACTGTTAAACCCTTTTCTAATCTTCAATCTAAGCCAGAAAAGAATGCATCCAAAATACCACCCAAGAACACTTAGTGCTATGAATGCAAAGGCTTCGGTCATTATGCATCTCAATGTGTTAATAGAACCTTGAGAAATCAAGGTAATCAGGGAAAAGTGCTGAATGTTACTTGGGATGATGATTCAGAAGAAGAAGAACAAACTCTAGAATCGGACTCTTCTGAATTTGAAAAATTTGTTGCTTTCATGGCTCAGTCTAACAGCTCTTCTGTCAAGGAAGATATTTCTGCAGGGTCTGATTCAGATAGTGACTCTTTCATGGACAATTTACCACAATCTGAGGAGGAATTGTTGATTGCCTATGATCAATTGGTGAAAGATTCAAGAAAAATGGCAATGTTCAATGAAGTACTTGAGAAGAAAGTTACGATTTCTGAAAAAGTGATAGCTTCCCTCAAAACTGAACTCAAAGAAACCCATGGTAAGTTATCAAAGAAACCCATGGTAAGTTATCTTCCCTAGCCTCTCAAAATACTAGTTTGACTAATAAGTTGACTGATGCAGGTAACGAATGGAACCTGTTGCATAATCAGTCCATTAAGACTACCAATGAGTTGACTGCGATGAAGGTAGAGCTTAATCTAAGTAAAGAAGAAAATGTTTCTTTAAGCAACAGACTTCATCTTACTTTGGAAGAACTTGCTAAAGCCAAAGCTGACTTGACAAAAATGAATACTGGATCTAAAAAGCTTGAAGAAATTCTTGGTGTTCAAAAGTCTAGTGCTGATCGACGAGGACTTGGATTTCCACATCACAAAATTCAGGTAAGTTTGTTAAGGGCACCACCATAATCACTTCTGAACCCACTGTTCAAACACATGCACAAGTAAATTTTGTACATAGAGCAAATCCCAAAAAGTTTGACCTACATTCATTCCAATATGTCACTTTTGTGGGATTAAAGGACACATAAGACCTTATTGCAATAAGTTGCATTCTGCATATCGAAATCAACATAGGCATCGACTTTCCTTGCCTCAAAAAGTTAAAACTAAGAAGGTCTGGGTTCAAAAATCTGATCTTTACTGTCATGTTGTCCTTACTGCTCTACGTGCTCAAAATTCACATGTGTAGTACTTGGACAGCGGGTGTTCTAGACATATGTCTGGAGATAGAACATTGTTTATATCTCTTGAAAAGTGTGAAAATGGTAGTGTGCAATTTGGTGATGGAAATAAGTCAAATGTCATTGGCAAAGGTACTGTTCATATTCCAGGTATGTCTCCGATCCACAATGTATTTCTTGTTGATGGTTTAAAAACAAATCTTTTGAGTATTAGCCAACTATGTGAGGCTAAACATGAAGTACACTTTTCCTTGAATGATTGCATTATTGTTAACAAGTCAGGTAAAACTGTACTTCATGGAAAGAAAAATGCTGATAATTGCTATGTTATGGGGGATTCTGATAATCTACAGTGCCATTTAACTTCAACAGACACTGTTAATTTGTGGCATCAATGGTTAGGTCATATGAACTATACTGATCTTGAGACCCTCTCCAAACAAGAGTTAGTTCGTGGCCTTCCCAAAATAAAGAAACCCTCCAACATTGTATGTGGTCCATGTCAATTTGGAAAGCAAAATCGATCTCCTCATAAGAAAATTGATCAAATGACCACATCCAGGCCACTGGAATTACTTCACATGGATCTTATGAGTCCCACTCAGACTCAGAGTATTGGAGGAAAGAAGTACATATTTTTAACTGTTGATGATTTCGCTCGTTTCACATGGGTACGATTTTTGAAAGAGAAATCAGAAACCTTTGAAGTCTTCCATTACTTATGGCTACAATTGGTTGCAGATAAAGGCAACAAATTCGGGGGAGTTTCTCGTATCCGATCAAATCATGGAACTGAGTTTGAAAATTATTTCTTTCAATCTTTTTACGCAGAAAATGGAATTAAACATGAATTCTCGGCTCCCAAGACTCCACAGCAAAATGGGATTGTGGAACGCAAAAACTGGGTTGTTCAGGAGATGGGCCGAGTTATGCTACATAGCAAGAAAATTCCACAAAAATTTTGGGCTGAGGCTGTAAACACTGCCGTGCATGTTATTAATCGAGTCTATCTTAGACCAGGAACAAAGATGACTCCCTATGAACTCTGGAATGGTAGAAAACCCACTGTTAAATACTTTAGAACTTTTGGAACTAAATGCTATATCTTTAAAGATCGCGAACACCTTGGCAAGTTTGATTCTCATAGTGATGAAGGTGTTTTTCTTGGCTACTCTTTGGATAGGAAAGCTTATAGAGTATTTAACGTGCGTTCTTCTAGTATTATGGAGTCGTTTAATGTGGTAGTAGATGATGCTGAGTCGTATTTTAATTCTGACGATGATAACATCATAATTCCTACCCCATCTTCTGTGCAGGATGATAATGCAAATACAAATCAGCTTGAACCTTCAAAGGCAACAGTCTTAGATGAGAAGCCATCTAGCACTGATTTGGCTGACACCTCTTCCGAGCAACAAGATTCGAAGACACCGTCTGCGTCTCATAGTCCTTCTACAGATCTTGTTATTCCTGTTCAAAGCACGACTTCTTGGATTAATCCCAAAGCTAGAGCATGGAAGCATCACTCATTATCTGACATTATTGGCGATGTGGATGAGCCTAGACGTACGCGTCAGCAGGTAAGTGATGAGGTAAGCTATCTTTGTTATATCTCCTCTATTGAACCTCATAATGTCTTAGAAGCACTTCAAGATGATGCTTGGATAAATGCTATGCTTGAGGAACTAGAACAATTTGAACGGAATGAGGTTTGACAACTTGTTCCACGACCTACCCATACAAATGTCATTGGTACAAAGTGGATATTCAAAAATAAAACAGATGAATTAGGTCAGGTTGTGAGAAACAAAGCTAGGTTGGTGGCACAAGGTTATACCCAGATTGAGGGAATAGATTTTGATGAAACTTTTGCCCCCGTAGCTAGACTCGAGTCCATACGCATACTTCTTGCTCTTGCATGTGCATTAAATTTTAAATTGTTTCAAATGGACGTTAAAAGTGCATTTCTGAATGGATTCTTGAATGAAGAAGTATATGTTGAATAGCCCAAAGGGCTTCAAGATCAGCAGTTTCCTGATCACGTTTATAAGCTGAACAAAGCATTGTATGGATTAAAGCAAGCTCCTCGCGCATGGTATGAACGGTTAACCAATTTTCTTCTTGACAATGGTTTTCGTCGAGGAGGAGCGGATAAAACCTTGTTCATAAAGAATGAGGAAGCTGATATTCTGATTGCACAAGTATACGTTGATGATATTGTGTTCGGTTCCACCTCACAGTACTTGGCAAATATGTTCTCTGAGCTTATGACCAGTAAATTTGAGATGAGCATGGTTGGTGAATTGGCTTTCTTCTTAGGACTACAAACCAAGCAAAGTGCAGACGATATATTTATTTCCCAATCAAAATATGCAAATAATCTCCTAAAGAAGTTCGGTATGATGTCGTCAAAGCAGGAACGCATACCAATGAGTTCTTCTGTTAAAATCAGTTTAGATACAGAGGGTAAGGATGTCAATGATACAATGTATTGAAGCATGATTGGAAGCCTTTTATATCTAACTGCCGGCAGACCAGACATTGCATTTAGTGTCGGTGTTTGCGCTTGGTAACAGTCTAATCCTAAGGAGTCTCATGTTAAAGCAGTTAAACGCATCATGAAATATGTGCGTGGTACAATCAATTATGGGATTTGGCTGACTCGAAACACCAATACAGAAGTTGTTGGATATTCAGACGCATATTGGGCTGGCTGTGTGGATGATATAAAAAGTACATCAGGAGGTTGTTTTTTCATTGGCAACAATCTGGTTGCATGGTATAGCAAGAAACAAACCTCAACTTCACTATCAACTGCTGAAGCGGAGTACATTGCAGCTGGAAGTTGTTGTACACAACTCCTTTGGATGAAGCAGATGTTGGTAGATTATGGTATTCCGCAGGAACTCATGACAGTATATTGTGATAACAGAAGTGCCATTGATATATCAAAGAATCCTGTTCAGCATTCACGAACAAAACACATTGATATCAGGCATCACTTCATACGTGATTTAGTAGAAGCCAAAATCATCAAATTAGAACATCTTCCCACTGAGCAACAATTAGCTGATCTGTTTACAAAACCCCTTGAGCCTTCTCGTTTTGAATCTCTTTGTAAATCTCTTGGAATTGGAATCCATCCCTAGTACTCTCTTCCTTCACTCTTTGCTGCACATACCTGTTTTCATGATTATCTGACGGGTTGTGCCCTTTGTTCTGCTCTAGTTTTCTGGCCCAATTGTCTTCGTACATTGCACAAAGGAACTCTTTAAACCCTTGCTAGTGAGCTTCTCACGTTTATCCAGTTTCTAATGAGTCATAACATCAGTATTATCATTTCAAGCATTTGTTAAATCTTATGAGAGTATTCCATCAAAAAAAAAGGGGGGAATTCTGGTTTCAGGGGGAGTGTTTCATCAATATCTACATAATCTTGTGTGTCGAGCTCTATACAATCTTCCAAAGCATTGAGTTCACATTGTGTTACCTTGAATAGGTTGCCTTGTTAACTACGGTCGAACATCGTCACGACCAGTAGCGATTTTCATTATTCATGAGCTTCTGTGCGTATCTATTGTTTTCGTTCCCTCCTATCCTTTCCTATACACTCTGTGAGTTTTTATCAAAAAAAAAAAAAAAAAACTCACAGTGTTGTGCATCGACCGGTCGAGTCAGATTACCGACCGGTCGGGTCTCTTTGCTCTTCGTTTGTTTTTCCAGAAGCTCATCCCGACCAATCGGCTCCTTATGCGACCGGTCGGGTATCATTTAGCCTGTTTCAAGAAGAGGAATTCGATCGGTCGGGCTCTTCCATCTGACCGGTCGGACATGCGTCGGTTCTGTTCAAATCTCGCAACCGTTCAACTTCTCGTCTCTTCTATATATATGTGTGCGTCCTTTCTTCTTCTTTCTTCACTTCTTGGGCGCCGTTTTTCTCCCCTCTCTTCTTCCGTTTTTGTGTGCTTTGTGCTCCCTTATCTCTTCCATCGATTTCATTACAGAGGTAAGCTTTCTTCTCCATTCCTTCTCTTCAATCTGCATTTCTCATTCCTTCCCTTTCCATGGCGTTTTGCTTTGAGTAGCTATATATTTTTTTTGATGGATGTTCATCCTCATTTTTTTGTTTTTGGGCTTCTCTTCTCCACATATGTCTCTTTACAATAGATGCTCTGATGCATGTGGTTGTATGTATGTGCTTGAGGATTTATTTTGAGCCTTATATCACACTTTTGTGTATGCACACCTTCTACTCGATGGAATGTCTCAATGAATGTCACCCTTCACTAGTGACGTTTTTGTTATTTTTTCTCTGCCTTGATGTTTAGTGCTTCCCATCTTTCCATTCTCTTCAGTCATGGCACCCAAGAAGGCAGTGGCTTCCAAGCAAAAAGGTGTGGCCAGTAGTTCAGCTACTCCCACTTATGACACTGACCGTTTCTTATCAGAGGCTAGAGCACAGCAATTTGAAAACATTTTTAGCAAACGTTTGGTTCTATATGAACGACCAATCAATCCTCTACATTTTGTCACATTGGCATTTGGCGCTTGGCTTCTTGCTAGAGGATGGGCCTCCTTGTACTCGTTCGAGACTGAGATTTTCCCTGACCTTGTACGGGAATTTTACTGCAATATGTATGAAATGACGGGGAATATTATTAAATCCTTTGTTCGGGGTAAGAATGTTACTCTCACTCCTCGGGTATTGAGTCGGTTTCTACTCATTGATCAGACTCCGGATGCCAAGTATCCTATCCCTGATGCTGCACCTGATACTATGGTGGAGGATGATCCCATTGATTGCAGTGAGGTCGCTTCTACATTATGCGGAGAGCCTCGTGACTGGCCTGAGGGTCATCTTTTGCGACAACGGGAATTGACTGACTCCTATAAGCTTCTCAATATTTTTGTGAAGAATAACATTGAGCCTAGAGGACATCATTCAGAGATTTATCACGAGGCTAGTTACCTTCTCTACGTCATTGGCAGTGGGCTTCCTATAGATATTCCTCAGGAGATTTTCGACTGCATTTTTAGAGCTCATTCTGCGGCGAAGAACGCCTCATTACCATATGGTGTTCTGCAATCTCAGTTTCTGCTTTCTCATAGTGTCATGCCCTCCATGCATGATGTGTCTGTTCCTCTGCCGAACCCTATCACGATGAGTACTTTATTACAGTCTCGCTCTCAGCTTCGTCAGCCTGCTCCTCCTCGGCCCGCTCCTGCTCCTGCTGCTGAGGCGGATCTTCTTGCTGATTCATCTTTACATGCTCGGTTGTCAGCGTTTGAGGAGATCTTGTGTGATCAGGCTGCTGATATTGAGATTCTTCACGGTGAGGTTCAGTCCACTCGCACTGACATGCACAGTTTGAGAGACAGTCTTAGTGCCGAGATTCATGGACTGGGGTCTAAGCTTGATGATATCTTGTGTCACCTCCGTCGTTCGTGATTGGCTCTTCCTTGTTTTTCCTTATTCCTCTGCCCCCCTTCACCATTCATGTCCAAAAAGGGGGAGAGCATTTTGTCTTAATTTCTTTTGCATATGTGTTAGCTACTGCACTGACTTATTGATAACCATTGTTCTGCTATTGTTTTTGTAGCTCTTACACTTGCTTTATGCTGCTTTGTTTAACTAATTGTTTGTGCAGAACGATTTGTGCGTTTCAGGTTATTTGTTTTGTTTTTGGGTCTTCATGGGTAGAATGTTCTATCTAGGAAGTTTTGTCCATGAATTGCCAAAGGGGGAGATTGAAAGGCATGTAATATTGGCAAGTTCATGGGTTGGACAAAACTTAGGTTCTTGAGTTGTAATTTCATGTTTTTAGATGGACTGAAGTGACTATGGAAGGAACACGTTCTACGTAGAATGTGCAATGCAAGTGGTCTACGGACCGACCGGTCGGATACAGGGACGGATCGGTCGAATTTTGCGTACACAGATAGTCTGCAGACAGAACAGAAGATCGACCGGTCGGCTGAATGCCCGATCGGTCGGACCCTCACCCGATCGGTCGGGTAAGTTCAACCGATCGGTCGGCTGGGTCGGCAGACGCGATTCAGAAACTGCGAAAGCTTCGGAGTTGCTCGCTGTCCATCCTAATCCGGCGAGATTTAGAGGAGTTAAGGACTTTAGGGTTCCTTTCTATAAAAAGAACCTTTCTCCCACGAAGTAAAACACCTCTCTCCAGATCAAAACCCTAATATCCATTGAGAGATCCATCTTCTCAGAAGTTTTTCTGCTGGTTTATGCACTGCAACTTCATCTTCTGAGTTCTATACTTCTTCTCCACTGTGCTGATTCGTCTTGAGTGGCTTCAAGGCGTGGAGAGCAATCCCGAAGAGAGTGTACAATGTGTGCGTCGGCAAGAAGAGGCTTCAGTCCCTTAGGTTGTGTCCAACTGGTGAAAAAGGGTAGTAAGTAGTCTTGTAACTTCTCTTTCATAGTGATTGTTCTTGGTGGACCGGTGTTAGGTCCCGTGGTTTTTTCCCGTTTGGGTTTTCTAGGTAAAAATCTTGTGTCCATCTCTTGTGTGATTGATTGGTGTGTTTTAAGTAGTTATAGTTTGAATCTACATAGCATACTCTGTAAGGACCTTAACCTGTGTCAAGGTTTAAAAGTTCTTTCACACCCGTTGAGTCTATTGTTAAATTTGTTTTGGTATAAATGTGGCCTGCACTCCCCTGATGCATACACTAGGTTTTTTCGCTATAGTGTCTTGTACAATGGGCCCTGCCATGCCTGCCACGCCTATGTAGATTCAGTTGTTTGGTCATTGGAGACCTTTCAATATCCATACTCTTGATGGTATTTGTTTCACTGATGATTTGAGTTTTCTAAGTGAATACCTTTGAAGAAATTTTTTAACTGATGGTCTAAAAACTAGAGTGGAGAGTGAACTGGTGAGTTTAGTGCAACACTCCCAACATATTTTTATCAAAATTTGTCCAGTCTATAATCAGTATCCTAGTTCTAGTCTAATGATACGAGTACAATATTTCTTATGGATACGAGACAATGGTTATTAAGTACAGTTTCGGTTAGTCTCGGAAGTAGATTAACAACGATAATGTGAAGATCTTGCTTGTTTCTAAAAGGCATGTAATATTGGCAAATTCATGGATTCCACGAGTTGTAATTTTATTTTTTAGATGGACTGAAGTCTCTACGGAAGTGACAGATGATGGTCTTCTACTTCGACAATGGAATGCAGGTGTTTCAACCTCCAACCGGTTAGATAAGATGGCAAATCGGTCGAATTTCTCATAAACAGACACCTGCAGACAGAACTGAAGACCGACGGGTCGGCTGAGTGCCAGATCAATTTGACCCCGTACCCGACCGGTCGGATAGGGTATCCGATCGGTGGCTGGGTCGGCAGACGCGCGATTCAAAAGCTCTATTTTTTCGGATCTGCTTCTTGTGCTTCCTTATCCTTCGCGAATCAAAGTTGGTAAAGACTCTGGGATTCCTCTCTATTTAAGGAACACCTCTTCTATGAAGAATTATCCTCTCTCCAGATCAAAACCCTAATATCCATAGAGAGATTTCATCTTCTCAGAAGGTATTTTGTTCTAGATGTGCTGCAACGTCTTCTTCTGAGTTCCAGTTTTCTTCTCCACTGTGCTTATTCGTCTTAAGTGGTATCAAGGTGTGAAGATCAATCTAGAAGAGGGTGAACGGCTTGTGAGTCGACAAGAAAAGCTTCAGTCCCTTTGGTTGTGTCCAACTGGGTAAAGGATAGTAAGTAGTCTTGTAATTTCTCTTTCATAGTAATTGTTCCTGACGGACTGGTGTTAGGTCTTGTGGTTTTTTTCCGGTTGGGTTTTCCACGTAAAAATCCTGTGTCCAGCTATTTCGTGTGATTGTTTGGATTGCTTTGTGTGATTGTTGTTGGTTATCTACATAGCATACTTTGATTGGGAACTTAACCTGTGTCAAGGTTTAAAGTCTTTCACGTGGTATCAAAGCCGGTTTTTACCATTGTCTTTTGATATTTTCATATGTCTTTTATGGAGATTCCGAGAGATAGCACTTCAACCAATAAACCTCCTTACTTGGATGGAACAAACTACGCCGATTGGAAAGTAAGAATGGTTGCCTTTTTACAGTCTATTGATATTGATGTCTGGCAAGCCATTCACACTGCGTATGTTCCACCCACTATTATTTCTGATGGGAATGTTGAAATCCCTAAACCTATGACTCAGTGGAGTAAGGAAGAAAAAGCCGCCTTTCTTACTAACAGTAAAGCCATGAATGCTATCTTTAACGGTGTTTCACTCACTGAATTTAGAAGAATCTCTAAATGTAACATCGCTAAAGAAGCATGGAGTATCTTGGAAACAGTCCATGATGGAACTGGAAGGGTTAAAAGGTCTAAACTTCAGAAACTGACCACTATGTTTAAAACTCTGATTATGGAAGAGAACGAAACATTTGATGAGATTTATGCCAAACTTAATGATGGGGTAAATTCTACTTTTAATTTAGGAGAGATCATTCCTGAAAACAAAATTGTTCAAAAAATACTTCGATATCTTCCTGAAAGATTTGATCCTAAAGTTGTGGCAATCGAAGAAACTAGTGATTTGGATACCCTATCGGTTGATGAACTTGTTGGAAATTTGCAAACGTTTGAAGCCAATCTAAGGACAACTAGAAAATCGAAGGGTATTGCATTAATTTCTTCCAAATCAGGGAATGATAGTAATGGTTCTGAACCAGACTCCGATGACCCTGCTTTTGATGCGTTTCTTGTCAGAAAATTCAGAAAGGCAATGAAGAGTTTTGAGAAAAGGGATTTGAAAAAGGCTTACCAGAAAATTAAGTCCAAAAACAAGTCTAGTGCCACATCTAATGTTAAGCCACTTTTTAATCCTGCATCTAAGCCTGAAAAGAATACTTCCAAGATACCTTCTAAAAATACTCAATGCTATGAATGCAAGGGATTTGGTCACTATGATCCCAGTGTGTTAATCGAACCTTGAGGAATCAAAGTATTTAGGGTAAAGTGTTAAATGTCACCTGGGATGATAATTCGGAAGAAGAAGAACAATTTCCGGAATCGGAAACGTTTGATGTAAGTAAATTTATTGCTTTTATGGCTCAGTCTAATAGCTCTTCTGTTAAGAATGCCAATAGTGCAGGATCTGCTTCAGATTTAGATAGTGATTCTTCCATGGATGACATGCCCCGGCATGAAAAAGAGTTATTGAATGCATATAATAAGTTGTTGAAAGATTCAAGGAGAGTCGCCTTGATTAATGACGCACTTGAGTGAAAAGTGGAGAATTCAGAAAAACTGATTGCATCTCTTAAGAAAGAATTGAAAGAGGCTCAAGGTAAGATATCTACCCTAGACTCTCAAAATATTCTTCTGTCTAATAAGTTGACTAATGCAGGTAACAGTTGGAAGTTGCTACATGATTAGTCTCTTAAGACTTTCAATGAATTGGAAATAGTGAGAGAAGAACTTAAATCTTACAAAGAAGAGAATACATCATTGTGTCAGAAGCTTTTATGGCTCAGTCTAATAGCTCTTCTGTTAAGAATGCCAATAGTGCAGGATCTGCTTCAGATTCAGATAGTGATTCTTCCATGGATGACATGCCCCGGTATGAAAAGAGTTATTGAATGCATATAATAAGTTGTTGAAAGATTCAAGGAGAGTCACCTTGATTAATGACGCACTTGAGTGAAAAGTGGAGAATTCAGAAAAACTGATTGCATCTCTTAAGAAAGAATTGAAAGAGGCTCAAGGTAAGATATCTACCCTAGACTCTCAAAATATTCTTCTGTCTAATAAGTTGACTAATGCAGGTAACAGTTGGAAGTTGCTACATGATTAGTCTCTTAAGACTTTCAATGAATTGGAAATAGTGAGAGAAGAACTTAAATCTTACAAAGAAGAGAATACATCATTGTGTCAGAAGCTTCGCTCAACTTCTGTAGAGCTTGTTGAAGCCAAAGCTGATCTAACTAGGATGAATACAGGCTCAAAGAAACTTGATGAAATTCTTGGTGTCCAGAAGGCAAGTGCTGATCGACGAGGACTAGGATTTGAATTTGGGTCTACGTCACAGAATCCAGGTAAGTTTATCAAATGTACTACCATAACCATTTCTGTACCCACCATTCAAGCACATGCACAAGTGAATTTTGTAAATAAATCAACTTAGAAAACGTTTCGTGCTTCATTCATTCCTATATGTCACTTTTGTGGAATTCAAGGGCATATAAGACCTAATTGCAATAAATTGCGAAACGTACCCCAAAATTAACTAAGGAAGAAGTATTCCTTGCCTCAAAAGGTTAAGACTAAATAAGTCTGGATTCGAAAGTCTGACCTTTACTGTAATGTGATCCTTACTGCCCTACGTGCACAAAATTCACATGTGTGGTACTTGGATAGCGGGTGCTTAAGACACATGTCTGGGGATAGATCATTATTTTCTTTCCTTGAGATGTGTAATAATGGTAGCATCCAATTTGGTGATGGGAACAAATCCAATGTAATTGGTAAGGATACTGTCCACATTCTAGGTATGTTTGCTATTCACAATGTTTTCCTTGTTGATAGTCTCAAAGCTAATCTATTGAGTATTAGCAAACTTTGTGAATCTGAGCATGAAGTACACTTTTCTTTAAATGACTGCATTATTGTTAATAAAGAAGGAAAGACTGTACTTCATGGAAAGAAAATTCAGATAACTGCTATGTTGTTGGGAATTCTGATAGTCTACAGTATCACTTAATTTCATTAGACACTGTTGATATGTGGCATCAATGTCTGGGTCATATGAATTATGCTGACCTTGAACTTCTTTCTAAACAAGAGTTAGTTTGAGGTCTTCCCAAAATTCAGAAGCCCTCCAACATTGTCTGTGGCCCATGTCAACTTGGTAAGCAAACTCGGTCACCCCATAAAAAACTTGATCAAAAGACTACATCTAGGCCACTTGAATTAATTCATATGGATCTTATGGGTCCAGCTTAGATTCAAAGTATTGAAGGAAAGAAATACATATTTATTATTCTCACGTTTTACTTGGGTTAGATTTCTAAGAGAGAAATAAGAAACTTTTAATGTTTTTCACTACTTATGGCTTCAATTGATTGCAGATAAAGGTGCCCAATTTGGTGGAGTTTCTAAAATTAGATCCGATCATGGAACAGAGTTTGAGAATTCCTTCTTCTTTCAATCTCTTTGTGCAGAAAATGGAATTAAACATGAATTCTCGGCCCCTAACACTCCTTAGTAAAATGAAATTGTGGAAAGGAAAAACCGGGTTGTACAAGAAATGGCCCGTGTTATACTTCACAGTAAAAACATTCCACAAAATTTTTGGGCTGAGGCAGTAAACTCTTCTGTTCATGTGATCAATCGGGTGTATCTTAGACCTGGAACTAAGATGACTCTGTATGAAATCTGGAATGGTAGAAAACCAACAGTTAAATACTTCAGAACCTTTGGGAGTAAGTGTTATATTTGTAAAGATCAAGAACATCTTGGGAAATTTGACTCCCGAAGCAATGAAGGTGTATTTCTTGGCTATTCCTTGGATAGCAAAGCATACTGAGTATTTAACTTGTGCAATTCTACCGTTATGGAATCCTTTAATGTGGTAGTTGATGATGCAGAGTTCCATTTTACTTCTGATGATGATGATGTAATTTTTCCTAATTCTTCTTCTTCACAGGATGATGATTCTGCTGCAAAACAGGACAATCCTTCAAATGCAAAAGAATCAGATGAGAAGCCATTTAGCACTAACCTAGGTTATTCCTCTAAAGAACAAAAAGAACCAAAGACACCTACAGTTTCTCAAAGTTCCTCTTCAGATATTGTTGTTCCTCGTCAAGATACATCATCGAGGATAAATCCTAAAGCGAGAGCCTGGAAACATCATTCATTATCCGATATCATTGGAGATGTAAATGAGCTTACACGCACTTGTCAGCAGGTAAGTGATGAGGTAAGTTACGTTTGTTATATTTGTACAACTGAACCTCATAATGTGTCAGAAGCACTTAAAGATGACTCTTGGATAAATGCCATGTATGAAGAATTAGAACAGTTTGAATGTAATGATGTATGACAACTTGTTCCACGACCAACCCATATTAATGTCATTGGCACAAAATGGATTTTAAAAAATAAAACAGATGAATTGGGTCAGGTTGTAAGGAATAAAGCTAGTCTGGTGGCACAAGGTTATACACAAGTTGAGGGTATTGATTTTGATGAAACCTTTGCCTCCGTAGCCAGGCTTGAGTTAATATGCATCCTTCTTGCTCTCGCCTATGCACTAAACTTTAAACTCTTTCAAATGGATGTTAAAAGTGTATTTCGAAATGGTTTCTCGAATGAGGAAGTGTATGTTGAGTAGCCAAAAGGATTTCAAGATCAGCAGTTTCCTGATCACATATATAAGCTGAACAAGGCATTGTATGGTTGAAGCAAGCCCCAGCGCATGGTATGAATGGCTAACCACTTTTCTCCTTGAAAATGGTTTTCGTCGAGGAGGAGCTGATAAAACCTTATTCATCAAGAATGAGGATAATGATATTTTGATTGTACAAGTATATGTTGATGAAATTGTGTTCGGATTAACCTCACAGTATTTGGCGAACATGTTCTCTGAAATTATGGCCAGTGAATTTGAGATGAGCATGGTTGGAGAATTGGGTTTCTTCTTGGGATTACAGATAAAGCAATGTGCAGATGGTATGTTCATTTCTTAATTGAAATATGCCACTAGTCTTCTCAAGAAGTTTGGAATGCTTTCATCTAAGCAGGAACGGATACCAATGAGTTTTTCCGTTAAACTCAGCTTAGATACAAAAGAAAAATATGTGAATGATACTTTGTATCGCAGCATGGTTGGAAGTCTGCTATATCTAACTGCTAGCAGACCGGATATTGCATTCATGTGGGTGTTTGTGCTGGTTATCAGTCATATATGAAGAAATCACATGTCAAGGCTGCCAAGCGCATTATGAAATATATGCGTGGAACGATCAATTATGGCATTTGGCTAACTAGAAACACCAACACAACTGTTATTGGATACTCTGACGCTGATTGGGCTGGATGTGTCGATGATACGAAGAGCACATCCGGAGGCTGTTTCTTTATTGGCAATAATCTTGTTGCATGGCATAGCAAAAAATAGACCCAACCTCTCTATCACTGCTGAGGCGGAATATATTGCAGCTGGAAGTTGTTGTACTTAGATACTGTGGATAATGCAGATGTTGGCAGATTATGGTATTCAGCAGGATCTCATGACGATTTTTTGTGACAATAGGAGTGCTATTGACATTTCGAAGAATCCCGTTCAGCATTTACGAACAAAACACATAGATATCAGGCATCACTTCATTCGTGAATTGGTTAAAGCCAAAATTCTTACTTTGGAACATCTTCCAACTGAACATCAATTAGCGGATTTGTTTACTAAACCTCTTGAGCCTTCTCGCTTTGAATCTCTTCGTAAATCTCTTGGAGTTGGTCTCCATCCTTAATGGTTCTTTTCTTCACTCTCTGCATGCACATGCTTGTTTTATTTACTGTTTTCATGATTATTTGATATGTAATTCACTTTGTTTTGCTTTAGTTCCTAGGCCCACTTGTCTTGGTACACTAAACAAAGGGACTCCTCAATGCAACGCTTTTGTGATGTTCAAGTTCATTTACGTCATTCACTTTATTAAGAGTTCGTTGATCTTGCTGAGATTTCATTTTCAAAAAAAAAAAAAAAAAAAAGAGACACACAAAAAAAAAAGAAGAAAAAGAAAAAAGGGAATTACTTATTCAGGCGGAGTGTTTCTCTCATTACGAGAAGTCTACAACATCTTGTGTTTCCTATGTATTTGCATGAAAGATGAGCTGCCATAAGCGTTGAGTTCCGACTGTGTTACCTTGGCTTCGTTAGCTTATTAACTACCACAAAACATTGTCTCTGAACATTGATAATTTTCATGATAATAGTCTTATGATGGTATGTTGCATCTTCTATATTGTCTTCGTCTTTCCTTCATGATTATTTCCTTAATACATTTTGTGAGTTAAAAAAAAAAACTCACCATTTTGTGTTCCGACTGGTCGAGCTCAGCAATCGACCCGTCGGACCTGTTTTTCATATAAGTTCCAGAACTGCATTGCGACCGATCGGCTCCTTGTGTGACTGGTAGGGTCTCTTACACACTGTTCACAGAACTGGAAATCGATCGGTCGGGCTCCTTCATCTGACCGGTCGGACGTGTCTGGACACAATAAATTCCAGCACGTCCGTTCATTTCCTTTCCACTGCTGCTCTGTGTGCCTGCGCTGTTTCCTTGTTCTTCTTTCCTTCTTCATGCGCTCCTTGCATCTTTGTTTCTTCTTCTTTTTTCTTGATTCTAAAAGGTATTCTCCTTCTTCTTTTTTCTTGATTTCTCCCTATGGTGCTTTGTTTGTGCTTTTGTCTTCTCTCTTATTCGTTTCAACAAATACCAAAAAGGGGGAAAATTCATGCCGGTGGTTTGTGTTGGGTTGGATTGGATGTTTTCTTCTATTTCTTACATTTGGCTACACTATTCACTATGATGTTGGTGCAATGATGCTCGTGGATGTTCTTGTATGCGGTTTCGGTATTTTTTCCTACTAGCTTGTATTTCCTCAAGCTTGTTCTTTCATGTGCACACCTTGTGTTCGGTGAAATGCACAATGAATTTCATCCTTATAGTGTGAAGTTTTGCTGACATTTCTGTATGCTTTGGTGTTATGTGCTCCTAACTACTTTGTTTACTCATAGACATGGCTCCTAAAAAGTCTATTGCCTCGAAGAGAAAAGGTGTTGCAAGCAGTTCCTCTACTCCCACCTTTGACTCCGATCGTTTCATCATGGAGGAAAAGGCCCATCAGTATGAGCATATCTTCAGCAAACGAGTGGTTCTTTTTGAATGGCTAATGAATCCACTTCATTTTGTAACACTTGCTTTTGGCGCTTGGCTTACATATCGAGACTGGAAGTCATTATACACCTTCGATACTGAGGTCTTCCCTGACTTAGTTCGGGAATTTTACAACAACATGTATGACATAACTGGAGGTGTAATCAAGTCATATGTGCGCGGCAAGCATGTGTCACTCACTCCCGGGTCTCTTAGTCGGTTCTAATTAATTGAATAGACTCCGGATGCTAAATATCCTATCCCTGACCCTGACCATGATTCTATGGAGGAGGATTCCCCGTAAATTGATTTTGATGAGGTTGCGTCTACTTTATGTGGTGAGCCCCGTGACTGGCCTGGCGGTCATTTGTTGAAGCAGCGTGAATTGACAGATTCTTGCCGGCTTCTCAACATCTTTGTGAAGAACAATATTGAACCTCGAGGTCACCATTCAGAGATCTATCGTGAGGCCGGCTGCTTACTCCATGTGATTGGTAGTGGGCTTCCAATTGACATTCCACAGGTTATATTTGACACCATGTATAGAGCCCACTCTGCTACAAAGAATGCTACACTACCATATGGTGTCCTAATCTCTCGGTTCCTCATCTCCCAAGGTATCATGCCAAGTGTTCAAGATATCATAGTTCCCATACCGAACCCTATCATGATGAGTACTTTGTTGCAATCTCGCTCTCAACTTCGTCAGCCTGCTCCTCAACGTCCGGTTCCTGCCCCTGCTACTGAGGAGGATGTTCCTGATGCTTTCTCCATTCATGCCAGGCTGTCAGCTTTTGAGGATTCCCTTTGTGATCAAGCTGCCTATCTTGAGCTCCTTCATGGCGAGGTTCAGACGCTTCGTGTTGAAGTGCGCAGTGAGATTCGTGGGATTTAGTCTAAGTTAGACTCCATCCTGGATCATCTTTGGCGATCTTGATCGTTCTGGCTATTCAGTTCTTTTTGCTATTGCTACCACCTTCTCAATTCATGCCAAAAAGGGGGAGAGTTACCTGTTGCTGACAGTGTTATTAATGTTGTTATTGAATTAATAGTCATATGTGTTTTTGACAGGACTGATGATCTAATCAACAAATAGTTTCTTATGTCTTATATTGAGTATATTGCTAACCTGATCTTGTGTGCCTAGAAAGGTCTTATTCTTTTGTGTTTTTTCAGGATTTTCTCCAAGGGCAAGTCGTCAAGTCTTTATGTTTCTTTTTTCGTGTTTGGGTTGATATGGGTAGATTGTTCAGTTTATGAAGTTTTATTCACGAAAGGGGGAGATTGAAAGGCATGTAATATTGGCAAATTCATGGAATGGACAAAACTTGGTTTCCACGAGTTGTAATTTTATGTTTTTAGATAGACTGAAGTCTTTATGGAAGTCACAGATGATGGTCTTCTACTTAGACAATGGAATGCAGGCGTTTCAACCTCGATCGGTCGGATAAGATGGCAAATCGGTCAAATTTCTCGTAAATAGACACCTGCAGATAGAATTGAAGACTGACTGGTCGGCTGAGTGCCCAATTGATTTGACCCTGTACTCGACCGGTCGGATAGGGTATCCGGTCGGTCGGCTGGGTCGGCAGACGCCCGATTCAAAAGCTCTATTTTTTCGGATCTGCTTCGTGTGCTTCCTTATCCTTCGCGAATTAAAGTCAGTAAAGACTCTAGGATTCTTCTTTATTTAAGGAACACCTCTTTTATGAAGAATTATCCTCTCTCTAGATCAAAACCCTAATATCCATAGAGAGATTTCATCTTCTCAGAAGGTATTTTGTTCTAGATGTGCTGCAACGTCTTCTTCTGAGTTCCAGTTCTCTGCTCCGCTGTGCTTATTTGTCTTAAGTGGTATCAAGGCGTGAAGATCAATCTAGAAGAGGGTGAACGGCGTGTGAGTCGACAAGAAAAGCTTCAGTCCCTTTGGTTGTGTCTAACTGGGTACAGGATAGTAAGTACTCTTGTAACTTCTCTTTTATAGTAATTGTTCTTGACGGACCGGTGTTAGGTCCCGTGGTTTTTTTCCAGTTGGGTTTTCCACGTAAAAATCCTGTGTCCATCTGTTTCGTGTGATTGTTTGGATTGCTTTGTGTGATTGTTGTTAGTTATCTACATAGCATACTTTGATTGGGACCTTAACCTATGTCAAGGTTTAAAGTCTTTCAGTTTCTACAACTTGTCTGTCTATTAGTAAGTTATTGATGAATGATTGAATAGATTCATGCATATCAAAGACTTTTGTGTTGCCATATTGTACATATGAGTTTATGGTAAGTGGAAGAAACCATGGCCAACCCCCAACATAGGAATTTAAAATTGGTTGAACTCAATATTGAATCCTTGAAAATTGGCCAAACCACTATGATGTGTTCTTATCATGGTCTATAAACATAATAATATTTTGAGTCCTGTGGGTTTCTAACTAGCACATGTTCATTAATGATTTGTAGTCTAAGCCCTTATATGGCTGTTGGTTTTAATCGTTTACACCTGCTATTTATACTGCCTATGTCACCATTAGGGTAGGACAATGTAGATGTTGTGACCAAAGTGATTAGTGGTACCCAACGATTTAAAGGGACTTGTTGTTTATGGTGAGATTGTGTATCACTAGTTAAACGACGTGATTATATAATGTTCGTGTAACTGATCATGATAGTCATTACGTGCTATGCTATGTTAATTGTGCTTACATCTATAAAGAGATGAGTATGAGATTGGTTTTCATAGACACTAGTAGCTTGGTTTTCAAGCACCCACTGATATAATCATCTCAAACTATGCATTACTAAAACAAAAAAAAAAAAAAAAACCCTAGAATCCTTAAACCCCATCAAACATCAAAAGAAGGAGAACCCCAGGAAAGAGAACAAAAAAAGATAAGATGGAATTAGGGTTTTGATGAGAAACCGATGTCTAGTTTTAAATAGAGATAAATTTGGAATCCTGAAGATCAAGTAATGGAGATTGAGAAAAACTAAGAGAGATGGTGAGAGCTAGTGAGCGTGACGGAAGTTGATAGATCATAGATTTTTTTAAATGAATCATAGGTATGCAAGGTTGAAGGAAATAAAGAAAATTTAAACACCAAAGTTGACATACCCAATTTTAACAGAAAAAATTTGAAAATTTTCTGATTCAATGTGGCACTAACGGTAAATGTTTTAAAAGCCGTTATGAATCTCCGCAGTTTTTATTTTGGACTAAATTTACCCCTTGTCTAATCCTGTTGTCTTCCCCAATAGCCCCAACATGTAAGCAGGGATGTGTGGGCTGTTGGTGGAGATCGAAATGAATGAGATGATTAGCTAGTAGTAGGCTGTTGGCGTTTGGATACAAAGGGAGGAAGGGTCGTCGGTTGTGATTTCACAAATGAGTGATGAGAGATGGAAAGTTGCAGGGGGTCGTCTTGGAATGGGTCTCATGGTGATGCACGATTGTTAAAAGGATGAGGTGGTTATGAAGAGAGATGGAATAGATGGGATGGTTAGGAACTTGTTCCTTTACGGGTCTTTTACTTAAAAACTTTTGTTTAATTTGCAGCAGCATTATAATTTGTTATTAATGTAATTTTTTTTATTTTTTATCACAATTGGAGATGGATAGTGGTCGGTGGTGATGGCGATGACGTGCATCTAGAAAATTTTCCTCTAGAGAGAAATGTTTATTGTCAATGTATTTTATGAGCACACATATATGTTCAACATGTACTATTTATTAGTTTGATGGATTTGTATTTTGAATTATTGATGGATTTATATTAAGGATTGTTGGATTTGTATTGTGGTTTGTTGATGGAAAATTATTATGAATTGTTGAGCAAGAAATTTTTTTATTTATTAAAAAAATTGAAAGAACAAAACAGTTAATAATTTCGTCGTTAATTGTTTTTGGCAATGACTCCATTCGTAGCTTAATCATTTCACAGAATTTTGCTTTGGCGACGAAATAACAACTTTCGTGGCTAATTGTTTTTTTAGTGGCAAAATTAATTTGTCGTAGAATAGCCTTAGTTAGCGATGATTTTATATTTCATTGCTGAAAATAGATATGGTGATGCAATAGAAAGATCGCGGATTATTACATTTAGCTGAGAAATTTACATTTCGTTGCCAATAGTATATTTCGCGACGACAATATTTCGTTGCTAAAAGTACAACAACATTTTAAACCCTCTATTTTTTGCCACGAAAGCGTAGTTGGCACGACGGAATCTTGGACATTTAGTGTCAAAATAAGGCATTGCGGATTTCATGATTATGGCGATGAAAATGAATTTCGTCGCATAAATTAATCAGAGATGGGACAATAGCAATGAAATTGGTGACGAGAATCAGTCATCGCATAACTAATTTGCGACGAATTTTTATTCTTTGGCGATGAAATGTTTGGTCGCCAAATCTTAGAATTGCTGCAGTGGACCGGGTCTTATCAGGAAGAACCTTTTAGGGGATTCCAAATGTATGAAAATTCTATTCTCATCACCTCTATTTTCTAGGTTTACAATTTTATTTACATCTATAACACCGAAGCAAATTTTAGAATTGATGGTATTACATAGCTCAAAACCATGAAGGGCAGGTTTAGGGTTTGTTGAGTATGGTTTAACCTCGACCTGTATTCAGTCCGACCCATAATTACTATCCATAAAAAGATATGATGGCTTGTTGAAATTCCAGGCAACAGGTTATGCCTCTGCAGTTGTGGTAGTGCCATCCCATTTCTCCCCGAGTTTGCTGAGTAATAAGGTATTGGATCTCCAATACCAGGAAGAATCTTTTGCTAACAACCCTTTCCATTGCATGATGGTGGGCCACACGTTTTAATAAATCTAAACCATAAAATAATTTCTACTTGCATGTAATATTTGACTATGTAAATCTCATCCGATTATAGTGATGATCTGCGTTGGACTCATCTAATTAAGGTTTGTAATAAAATGAAATTAGTTGATTGATGTGTGATGAATTCAATGGAAACTATCACTCTGATTGACATGCGGTTCAATCCAATGGTGGATTATCAGAGGATTGTCAAATTGTGTGAGTGCCTGTTAATAGGGTGTCACAGGCTTCTGTGGTTTGGAATAAAAGTGGGTTTGTTGCTAGTTTTAGTTTGGTTCAATTCTAATTTTCTAAACAGTCGGTCCCACCTACGATTAATCCATATGCTTGTGATCACGATCTAGTGACTGAAATTCTTAAACTGAAAAAAGAAAAAGAAAAAAGAAAACAAAAGAAAACAAAAAACAAAAAAACAGAAAAGAAAAGAAACGAAAAGAAGAAAGGATATTGGAGCCTTTGAGTCTCGGACCCTAACATCAAGGGATAATATCATCTAAATGGATGACATCCTGATCCACAGCTAAAGAGGTTAAGCATAGCTTGGCCTAAATTAGTGGTGCCTACCTAAAGATCCAAGCCTCTAAATTCAATCGCAGTGCCTACCTAAAAATCCAATCAAAAGCATTGCATCTCTGTGTCTCAAGTGCAAATTATCTTCAACTCCCAATCGGAGTGGGCTCCACCTTGAAATTGATCACGAGTAAAAGGGGAGATTTTGTTTTGGTATCTATTTTAAACATGAGGTTTACACGTAATCAATAACGATTGTATAACCAACTTTCGTTGTTGCAGTATAACTTTTACCGTCGGCCCTTCAACTTTTGTGAGTAGGGATCGAGGAGTTCCACCTCATAAAAAAAAAAAAGAAAAAGACTTTTCACTCAAAGCAAATCCAATGAGGATGTAGCTCTAGTTGTAACATAGTCACAGATGAATTAGTTCATCAAAGTTAGGAGTAGAGAAATTAATTGAAAAGGAAATCAAATAAACCTACTCCTTCAAATTTATAGATATGACTTTCGGGTGATTAGATTTGGAAATCAAGGCTTAATGTGATGCAGTTGCACTCTCTATTTTAATTTTACTCTCAATTTTGGTTTTGAATTTTGATTTGGAATTATCTTTTCAAATGAGAATACTCTCATTCAAATGAGAAGATACATCTCAATGCAAGCACAATTAATAGGGGAGACAAGACTTGAAAAAAAATTTTTAAGGGGTCCTACTCTTGAGCTACTCAATTAAATGGATATGTAATTTTTTAGTGGACACATTAGACTAAATAAAATATCACTTAATCACTTACTCTGTTAAATGATCCTAAATATAATTCATTTAAACTATAGTTTGTGCTCATGCTGTTGATAGGGAATATATTAAAGACATCAATCAAAATTAAGAAAAACAAGAGAGGAGCAAGTGACAGTTCATCACATTGAGGTAATTTAACGGATGTATTATTTAACCCACATTGGGAGCCTATTATTAAATATTAGAAACCTTAGGAAGGGTGTATACAAATTAAAATGCTTGTGAGGGTAAAAGTATCATTTTGATATAAATAATTGAGCAAAATCCTCTTGGTGGGTGCTCATTACCATCAAATCCACGTGTTTTGGGATATAAGAGGAATTAAAATGCCAAAGAAGGGGTTTATTTAGATATATTGAAACCAAAGGGACCTATTTATAAATAGTAAAAACCATAGTGGGGTATATGCAAAAAAATTCTTTCAAATTTAGGGTTAAGGATTTCTGAATTTTTTATTGGGGATTTTGTGGGGTTGAAGATTTTTAAAATTCAAATATTTTGATTATGGGATTAGGGATCACCTGATTTTTTATCCGGGATTTCAAATTTGAGATCTGTAATTTTTGAAATTAGGAATAAGTTTTTTCCAATTCTGATTAGGAATTCCAGTTTGGGGTTTGAGATTTATGAAATTGAGAATATTTTGATTTTGGGTTATAGACTTTTGGAACTTAGATTAAGGATTTCAAATTTAGGGTTAGTATATTCTGAGATTGGGAATATAAATTTTCAATTAGCAATGTTAGGTTTAGTTTATGGATGATATAACTTAGCACATTTTTATATCTTTTCTATCTAAAAATTAATGGAATGTAGAAAATATATGATTTTTTTTTGTATTTTTTTGTTATTAGTTCTAATTAAAAAAATAATTTTGACCATCATAAATATTATTACATTTTTAAATCTATTTTCTATCTAAAAACTAATAGAAACTTTATTTTCGGCGATGATATATAGTGATGACATCCTCTCTACTGGTTACTATATATTTAAGCCTATTGGCTTTTTTGTTTTTAAAGAAATAATGTTGTGCATTAGATCTCGGATAGTCTACACATATGAAATATAATTAAATTTTATTTTTTATTTTAGAAAATTAATGATAATTTTTTATATAGATTCTATTGACTGTGCTATGCACAGGCATGTTGATTGATCTAGATAGGGGTGCTCATGCACCGGGTCGGCCCAGCCAACCAGGGACCAACTTATTCCGTGATGGCTTTTAACCTTAGGTTTTTGTACAAGGGCCACACTACCCAAAATCTATGTAGATTTAAGATATGAGCAGGACTTGGAATAAGTGGCAGAGAGGCTAAAGTCCAACCCAACCCAAATGAGATACACAATTTAATGGAAAACATCTTTATTAATGGAATGAAGACTCAAACACTTTACTTTCTGTCACGACCCGAGCCCAGAAATTGGGGTTAGCGAAAAGCTAAACCAGTGACACACGTACTCCCGTGCACGTGCATCCAAACCCAGTCCAGATGCACACACACAAGGGATCTAACACGTGCGAACTAAGCCTACGCGGAAGCTGTACATATCATAGCAAGCAACAAAGGAAAATAGCGGAAGCCAAAAACAAATGCGGAGCGGCAAGATAAAGCAAAGGACAAAGATAAACACGATGATATAAAATTCGAATACACATCCAAAATCATGATATACAAAATATACAGAGTACAAAGTCCAAAGTGCCCAAATACAAAATCTCAAAAGACCAAAACTCCAAACAGAAGGTCACTGATATGCATGCACGCACTCGGCAGAGATGATCAGGCCCACTCTGCCAAACCGGAGGGTGCCTCTACACTCGGCCCTGCAGCCTCCTCGACCGCCGGGGAGCTGGGCAAGGGATCTGTGCCTGCAACACCACAGACAACACAAATGAATACAACGATCCAGCAAATACAAGTAACAAGGCTGAAACACTCATAGTATCAAGTAGAATAAGGACAGAATAGTAATTTCAGAGTTTCATCTTAGTATGCTAAGCAAATCGTGCGTAGAAGTAATACATGATATTTGAATCAAAGCTTAGAAATACTGAACTAAGTGGCTACTACGTTAACCATATTCTCTCCAATATAGAGAGCAGAGCAGAGCAGATGAGAACACCACTGACCGGGCCAAGGGTACAAGTGGGTCTCGGTTTCCTGGGTTCCGGGGTCCCAAGACAAAGCGACACTGCAGTAATACAGAGATACAGAGATCTAAGCCAGAGGTAACCCCGTCGGGCATCCTAGGGCTGAGGCTGAGTAGAGCCAGACTAAGACCAATCGAATCAAATCTAAAAGAATGGAGATTATCCGCTTTGGACTCACCGATGGCAAAGACCGGATCTTATCCTCACGTGTTAATCTCTAGGCAGAGCCACCAGGGAATACCCAAAATATACAAAGGCAGAAATATACAAAGCATAGCCAAAATACAGATCAGAACATAGATTAAGTCAAAGCACAGCATCGATCAAAGCGTAGTGCAGATCGAAGAATAAACAGACATACAGGACGAAAGCAAAATGACTGCGGAATGCATAGACATAGATTGGCAGAACAGAGGGCAAAGCTGTAAACAATATGCAATGCATCTCAGATTAATACGGAGTCAAGGTTCATTACAGGCCAATACTAATCTAGTTGTTCACTATCACTAACCTTGCATGTTGATGTAGTTTTAAGTTATTCGATGCACCGTTGCCATCCTAGTGTTGCAATGTAATCCTTATGTGCATCGAAGTCCCTTAAACCAACACCCATGGGGAGGTGCTTAACAGAGAATCAACGCTCACATGAATGAGTCACAGCCTAACAGACTATTCATGCGATCCAAATAATCCATTGGGCCGGTTTACATGGGTGGTTAACCTGTATTTGAGCCCTACAAGTCTCACCATTATCCTAAGTTATATTCAGAATTGCCATGCCTAACGGTTTAGCCATGAGGGACCTATGGTTGAGCCGAAGACATCTTACGCGCTCGTCGTAATATGCACTACGGCTTCACCTTGGTTCCATTCAAAACACAGCTAAACTGGTCATCATCCACCTCTGATCTGATACCTTTTTCGGCTGAGCTACAATCAGTATACGGCTTAGCCGTAGACCAATCCACGGCTTGGCCGTAGCATTTCACGGCTTAGCCGTAGCCACATCGTAGGAGTACTGTATTGGAAAAGTTTCGACTGATCAGAGATTTAATTCACGGCTGGGTTACGGTTGGGTCACGGCTAGCTTACGGCTCAGCCGTAGGACAATTTACGGCTCAGCCGTAGCCTAGCCGTAGAACAAAATCGAAATTTCAAGTCTCTGGAACATGAGCCGTAGAAACTTACGGCTTAGCCGTACAATACAGAACACGAATTCGGGCTGAGTACAGAAACTGAAATTCGGTACAGAAACGTCTCAAAACAAGTTACAGAGGTTCCAAATTCACAAAAATTGGCTGTAAAACATTCTATACAAAGAATAAGAATGAATCCAAGCAATCAAACAAAACACCCATATGTGTTATCAAAGCCTGTACTTATACTTGCCTCAAAACCTCTGTCAATCCACTGAATCCAGCTCCAAATCAACTAAAATCAAGACAAATCAAAGAAATAAACCATGCATGAGATGAAGACACAACAACAGAGGAAGGGAGGTGCAATTGAAGAAGAAGAAGAAAGAGTTTTGGAGAGAATCCACTTACCCAAAGCAAAGACAGAGAAAAAGGGAAAGAACCCAATCAGAAATGGGAATCCAAATCATCAATCGAGCAAGAGAAGTGAAGAGAAGAGAGAGAGAGAGAGAGAGAACGTGAAGCTTCTCCTTTTCTTGCATGCAACGTTGGAGACAAATGGGCAGGGAGAGAGAGACACCTGGGAGCTAACTCATATATATATAGTTTTGGAAGTTTAAGTCAAAGTCCGGTAAGTTTAAACTATTTACAGTTCAAGTCACACGAAGGTCCAACTTCTCCAATTGACTCCAAATGGGTCTGACACAGTTGTGGAATATAACGAGCTCAACAAAATACACGTGCTGACACCAAGATGACGCAATTATGATGCAAGCAAAGCAAAAGCAAAATTATGAAAAAGGGCTTAGAACTACCTATCTCAGGTCAAAGGTTACTCAACTACCTATCCAAAACCCAAAACCAAGTCCAAAAGAATAAAACAACAGAAACACACACTAATGAGCCACTAATCCGGCTCAAACGGGATCGGAGTGTTACACTTTCTCACATGCATGCACTTTTGAACTAGTTGAAATACTACTTGGAGATAATAGTGGAGCATTTTCATTTTATATAAACATCACTTGGCCAAGCTTGGGCTTACCATTTTCAAGTTGGTAGGGCCAAGCACTATGTTAATGAATCAAAAGGTCTATATTATCATTAATTCCTTCTGCTCAAGTAATACAATTATTATATATGAAATTGACTGTTTCCAATTAAGAAATTAGTCTGATTTTCAATTGATTTTGACTTTTAATATATTTTGACCCTCTCCAAATCCCTTCTCAGTTTCTCTCCACGTCTCCCTCGTTCCTCACACCAACTCATCATATATTCGATGTATTCTTCTGGAAACACCCTTTAATTCAATTTCCTATATATCAAGGATTTAATGTGCTTGATAGTATTTCTCCTCTCAGTCTCTCTCCACTCACGCCTCCCTCCTTTCTCACATTAACTCATCATATATGCAATGTATCCTTCTGGAAACGCATCCTTTAATTCATTGTCTTATATATATATATGAGGAATTCTCAAAAACTCCCCATTTCAAACGGGGAGTTTTTGTTCTTTTTGATTTATCAAATGAGATCATGTCACCTCACCTTTACATGCCAACTCATATTGAAAGAGAAAAATTAGGGATGGGTAAATATTTTGACTTCCTAAAAAATGGGACAAGAGGATCACATTAGCCAATTAGAAAAGGAGAGTTTTTCTTAAGAAAATGGCTGGCCGGGAAGTTCTATAGCGTGCCTTTATATATATATCAGTGATTGAATGTGATTTTAGTATTTTTATCAATAACTCCTCTCTCTAAACATAGAAACTCTCCTTCCTCTTTAAATACATACCCATATTCTCTACATAAAGAATCAGAACCTCCTCTTTGTTGTGCATGTGTGTACGTAAGCAACCAAGATCAACAATCAACCACATAAGAAAGCAGGAGATTTACGTAGTTTGGCAAAGATGCCTACATCCACGAGAAAGCAATTTCCACTAGGTTCTTCTCCAATCTGTGAATCCATAGGCTTGGAATCTCAGCTCTATCAAGGGTTACAAATTACATTGTATGTATAATCATCACTTCCTTATCCCCCAAGAACTCTATTCTTAGAAAAAGGAAAGTCCTAATCCTTTTAAGAAACTACTGTTTAATAAACAAGAAATTCCTAATATATTAGGGAAACCACCTAAGACACTGAACCCAATTGGTCTGAACCCACTTGGCCAACAATCTCCCCCTCCAGACCATGGGGAAGACACTCTAAACCCCTTACTGGGAGTTTAGCCTGTCAACTCTGAACACAGCTCCAGCTTTCTCTTAGACACAACCTTTGTCATCATGTCTGAGGGATTCTTGTCCGAGTGAATCTTTTCCAGCTTTATGAAGTTCTTCTCGATCACCTCACGAATCCAATGGTACTTGATATCAACGTGCTTCATGCGACCATGATATGTAGTATTCTCACTGAAATCCATAGCACTCTGACTAACACTGTAAACTACATATTCTTCTTGCTTTAAACCTATTTCTTGAAGGAATCTCTTCAACCAAAGCATCTCTCTCCCTGCTTCATTAGCAGTTGTGTATTCCACTTCAGTTGTAGACTGTGCTGTACACTTCTGCAACTTCGATTGCCAGAAGATAGCTCACCCTACGAAAGTAAACAAATAACCAGAAGTCGACAATCGACGATCAAGATTGCTTACAAAATTAGCATCAGTATAACCTTTCACCATTGGTTTTGAGACTCCGAAACATAAGCACAGCTTAAAAGTACCTCTCAAATACCTAAATATCCACTTCACTGCTTCCCAATGCTCTTTTCCAGGATTAGATAGAAATCTACTCACTAAACTCACAGCATGAGTAATGTCTGGCAGTGTACAAACCATAGCATACATAAGACTCCCCACAGCAGAGGAGTAAGGAACACATTCGATCTATGCCTTTTCATTATTTGTAGTAGGACACAAGCGCTTGCTTAGTTTGAAGTGACTGGCTAGACGTATGCTAACTGGCTTAGCATTCTTCATGTTGAACCGCTCGAGTACTCGTTCAACATATTTTTCCTATGACAACCACAACTGTTTGGAACTCCTATCACGACGTATTTGCATGCCTAATATCATTCGTGTGGAACCCAAGTCTTTCATGCCAAATGACTTTTACATATCCTCTTTTAACTTGCCAATCAACTTGCCATCCTGTTCGACTATTAGCATATCATCTACATATAAAAGAAGGATGATGAACCTGCCATCAATAAATCGATGAACATAAACACACTGATCTGCAATTGTCCTCCGGTACCCATGACTCAACATGAATGAATCAAACTTTTTGTACCATTGTCTCGGTGCTTTCTTCAGCCCGTATAGACTCTTCTTCAACTTGCAAACCATCTGTTCTTTTCCTTCTACCTCAAACCCCTTTGGTTGGGTCATGTAGATCTCTTCTTTCAAGTCACCGTGAAGAAATGCAGTCTTCACGTCCATCTGTTCAAGCTCAAGGTCCATGTTAGTGGCTAGACCCAAGACGACTCTGATAGAAGTTATTTTCACAACATGAGGGAAAACATCACTGAAGTCAATACCTTTCGTCTGTGTGAAGCTTTTTACCACTAACCGTGCTTTGTGCTTCACCAGTTTGCTATTCTCATCCTTTTTAGCTTGAATATCCATTTGTTTTTCAGAATATTCCTATCTTTTGGAAGTTGCATCACCTCATATGTATTGTTCTTTATCAAAGAACTTATCTTATCCTGCATAGCCTTTATTCACTCATCTTTATCATCATGAGTCATTGCTTTTCAGAAGCTCTCTGGCTCCCCCTCATCAATAAGCAATGCATATTCGGATGTAGGATACTTAGTTGATAGTTGATGCTCTTATGTAGACCTCCTAACTTGAGGTTCCGTGGTTTCCAACCGAGGAGACTGCAGCTCCTCCTGCTCAACACCTTCATCATCTGGCAACCCCTGTGCCTCATTACGATCTGGATCATTTTATCCAACTTCTCCACCTGTAGTCTGCACCGTTAAAGGAGTCGGTGTGAGATCAACCACTCCATTAATTGTTTCAGAAGACTTATTAATATTCTCAACATCTCCAAAGAACTGGTCTTCATGGAAAACCACATCCCTACTTCTGATAATTCTTTTCTCTGGATCCCATAACTTGGGGCCAAACTCATCTCCACCATAACCAAGAAAGATGCAACTCACTGCCTTATCATCCAACTTGGAACGTTGCTCCTTTGGTACATGTGCAAATGCTTTACACCCAAACACTTTCAAGTGTGAATAAGAAGCATTTTTACCTATCAATCTTCTCTCTGGAAGATCAAAATTCAAAGGAACTGAGAAAGATCTATTAATCAGATAACCGACGGTCAGAACAGCTTCACCCCAGAATGACTTAGGCAACCGTGCTAATCTCATTATGCATCTCATCTTCTCAAGAAGAGTGTGGTTTATTCTCTCTGCCATACAGTTGTGCTATGGAGTACCGGGAACTGTCTTTTCATGTCGTATGCTATGCTTCAAGTAATAGCTTTTGAATTGGTTGGATGTGTACTCACTCCCATTATTTGTGCGGAGACACTTCAAGAGTTTACTTGTTTCTTTTTCAAACATAACATGAAATTGTTAAAAAATCTAGAACACTTGATCCTTTAATTTCAACTCATAAACCTAGACTTTCCTGGATGCATAATTGATGAACGTGACAGAATTTATTGCCACCCAATGATTCTACTTCCATGGGACCACAAACATCAGAATATACTAAATCCAATACATTAGATTTTAATTTTGATATTGAAGAGAAAGCAACGCTATGCTGTTTGCCATACAGACAATAATCACAGGGGTCAAGGGATATACTTTTGGGGCAAGGAATTAAATCCTTCTTTGTCAACATCTGCAGGCCTTTCTCACTTATATGACCAAGCCTCTTATGCCACAGATTCAGAGGGGAATTGTCTTAAACAACATTCAACACACCTTTGCCTAGCTTTACATGTGTTTTATAAAGTGTATTACCCGCTTTTCCTCTCACAATAATAAGAGACCCTCTAGTGAGCTTCCATTTGCCATTTCCGAAGTAATTCTCATAAACTACACGATCCACTGCAGTCTCGGAAATCAAATTCAACTGCAGATCAGGAATGTCGCATATCTTTCAGCGTCATTGTGAAACCAATTTTGGTTTTAATGTAGACATCTGATACCAATAATCTCTGAATGACTCGTGTTGCCCATCTTTACAGCACCAAAGTCACCTGCTTTGTATGTCGTGAACATCTCCCTACAAGGAGTAGGATGATAGGATGCTACTGTGTCAACAACCCACTCAACCTGATCATCTGCAACACTCAAACACTTATCATCATCGCCGATGAGTACCACTACTACCTCTCCCAAAGTAGCTGTAGTGTTATCACTATCATTCTTCTTCTCATTTTGGATCCTTTCTGTTCCTTCAAGGCAAAACAATTTTTTTCAGATGTGGCCCATCTTGCCACAGAAAAAGCATTTCACAGAATTTTTCTTGGTTTGTGATTCACCTTTAGACTTGTCATGACCCCCTTTTGGTCCTCTGCTCTTACTCCTCCCCTTGTTCTCAGTAATAAAGGCCTGTGCATTATCTATCCCCGTAGATTTCCTTTTAGTTTCTTCATTTTGTAGACTACTGGTAACCTGACTCATGGACAAGACACCATTTGGAGTAGAGTTGCTTATGGAAACAACTAATGTCTCCCATGTATCCAGCAAAGAACTCAGAAGCAACAAAGCTTGCATCTCATCATCAAGGACCATCTTCATAGTGGTTAATTGATTTACCATACTTTGGAACTCATTGATGTGATCTTCGATCTGACCACCATCCTTGAATTTTATGTTCACAAGTTTTTTAATCAAAAAGGTTTTGCTTTCTATGGTTTTTTTTATCATACATTACTTTTGGCTTTTTCCAAAGGGTATTTGTATTGGTTTCATTAGACATATAGTGAAATATACTATTATCAACCCACTGTCTGATATGACGAATCACTTTTTATACAACCTGTTCCATTCAGCATCTTGCATATCTTTTGGTCGGGCCTTAACCCCCGCAATGGGATCATAAAGGTTTTTACAATAAAGAATATCCTCTATCTTTGGTTTCTAGATCAACCAATTAGAATGGTTGAGCTTAACCATGGTAGTGTTGATAGTGTTATTCTCCATCTTAATTAAATTAAGCAACAAAAAAAAAACAAATAACTAACACTGACTTTAACTGCTACACCAAGTTGTAGATCTCGTCAATAGAGCACACTGGAAGAAACGGATTTGAAATCCGACCTCAGATGGCTCCGATATCGTAAAAATGGTTTTCTATGCTCTGATTTGGTCAAACTCCTTGTTGACTATCAAACAACCGATCTTCTTTCACAAACACGTAAATCTGCTCGAAACAAGTCCGTAGGCGCAAATAGATCTCCGATCGGACGTCGAATGATCAAGATATCATAAAAAAAAATTTTGCTGCAATTTGGTCAACTCTAGCCTTTGACCATTTGGTCTGATGACGTGGGCTGCCGTCAGCTTGGTGACGTCACTTGATGACGTTGTTAGAGGTTGACGGGTTAGACAGATGACGAGTCGAATAGACCCAACCTGAAGTTCTGCCTGGGCTTTTCACCACGGATTAGGTTGAAACAACCTGACTCGAAACCTGAACCGACTTGGGATTTAAATCCCACAAAGTCGTCTTCTTCAACCTCTCATCTTCCCTGTTTTGCAATAGGGAAACTGGAAGCCCCTTTCCCTTTTCAGCTATGGCAGACATATTTCGGGACTAACGGCGCCAGTCCCGTGATGGCGATCACCAACGATGGTCGACGTCTGGTGGCTAGTGAGGATGGCGGCATCTACTGGTGAAGAAACCCTTCTGCTCTGGCAACTTCTAGCAACCCAAAATAGAACCAACTCTTCAATCTTCACTGATTGTGTGGCCCAAACAGAGACCGGTCAAATGATCTTTTCTTCTTTGTTTCCAAACACAGAGATACCGAATCCTTTGATGAGGCTTCCACTCTGTTGATCTTTAGCGCACAAACCTCAAGCCCTAAGAGATCCTAACCAGGCTTTGATACCATTTGTTGTGCACGTGTGTACGTAAGCAATTAAGATCAACAATTAACCACACAAGAAGACAAGAGATTTACGTGGTTCGGCAAAGATGCCTACGTCTACAGGAAACCAATTTCCACTAGGTTCTCCAATCTGTGAATCCACAGCCTTAGAATCTCAGCCTCTATTAAGGGTTACAGATTACATCATATATATAATCATTACTTTCTTATTCTCATAGAATTCTATTATTAGAAAAAGAAAAGTCCTAATCCTATTAAGAAACTATTGTTTAATAAATAAGAAATTCCTAATATAATTAGGGAAACCACCTAAGACATTGAACCCAATTGGTCTGGACCCACTTGGCAAACACTCTTTAAACTTCCTCAATGCATCACACACACACTCTCACCTATTCCATAAGAGCTTCTTCTCTGACGCGCTTAAGAACATTTCTCTTGGACTATGACGACATGCTTTCGCCATAGCAACTGTACGAGACTAAATAGTAACAAAAAAATGTGCCAAGATGAGAAATCCACAGGCATTGGAAGAGGTAGCGCTTGACTTGAAAACATATTTTCTCTACATGTGAGTAGTGATTGCCTGATTGGTCTATCGATCTTTTGGAGAATCCAAGTGGTATGGGGGTGTCTAGGTTCTTTAGTTCCTATTTTGCAAGGAATTCCCAGGTAGCTTTAGCAAATATTCAAAATTCAAAATCTTCTCTCAATCTTAATGTAAATTTACCTTATAATCCGATCTCTTTAAATTTGTCTTTGCATATATAGTTGAGATTTACATTTTTTTAAAATTCTCTTTGTGTGGTTTTGGATTTTGATGTAAGAACAATATACAGATCACTTTGCAAGGTTGGAATATAAATCCTCTCATTTTCAGGAACTAAAGGGTTGGTCATGTGGATAGGCAACCCTATCCTATAGCGCCCACTAGGAATCATTTCCCGGTGGGCAACCTGTCCTTTCCCATTCTAAGCCACTAGGCCAAATCAGCACAAAAAAAAAAGAAATTAATAAAAAAAGCCCTCTCATCTTCCTCTTAGTCGCCATATGCTCATATCTTCTTTCTTTAGGCATTTTCCTCCTCTATCTTCTTTTTTTTAAGTTTTACGCTAATCTTTGGTGTGATTTGGATTTTGATGTACTAACAATATATAGGTCACTCACAAGATTGGAATGTAAACCCTCTCTACTTCACAGACTAGAGGGTTGGCCTAGTGGATAGGCAACCCACTCCCATATGCCCACCGGGATCATTTCCTGGTGTGCGCCCTATCCTTTCCCACTCCTTACCAATGGAACAAATCAGCCAAAAAAAAAAAAAAAGGACATTAGATTGGTATACAACATACCATAATGTCCATAACACCATTACCACATCACCCATTATGTATATTCATTTATAGAAAGTAATTGAAACTCGCCTTTTTTTCTGTTTTAGATCTATGTCCACTATTCCAACATCTTAACTCCATCACAAATCAACTATTTTCCCCTTTGTTGCCACATGCTCATATCTTTTTTCTTCAGGCATTTCCCTTCTCGGTCTTCTTTTTTTAATTTTCCTCTAATCTTGATTTGTGTGTTTTTTTTTTTAGAAATTTGATTTGTATTGCTTATGTAATGTTTGATGCATGTCACACATTTGAATTGGTAAACAATTTAATAATTCAAAAAAAAGTATTCGAAAAAAAAACTCTTTAAAAAATTACTCTAAAAAAAACACTAAAAAAAGCAGTTTAACAATAATAAATTGCGAATGATTGGGATTTTGATTTAAAAGCGAATGTCTTGACGTTTTGGTTCCTCCACACCAACCCCCCCCCCCCCCCCCCCCCCCCCGGGGCTTTCCCTGGTAAACAATTTAATAATAATAGGTTGTTGAATATTAGGATTTTAATTGAAAAGCAAATGTCTTCACTTTTTGAAATGAAGTGGAACTGTGTAATTGATGGAATGTTTCAGGATATTTTAGACTGAGATTATATATAGTGGCCGACTCTTAGAAAATATTTATGCGTTGGAAGCCCTTTTTTCCTTTCTTGGAAAAAAAGACATGGACCCAAGGAAGATGGACTTTCTGAGACAGGTTAGGTTTAAGAGACATGAGGAGTCCGTATGGTTAAGAGTTTCTTTTTTCAATAACATTAAGGACATGGAAACAAAATAGATGAATCCTTCATGTGCTTTAATATAAAAAAATTCATTACCATGCAAATATATGTAATTGAACTTACTTTTTACTTTGTAGTGATCAATTCTACATTTGATGTATTTTATCTTTAACGAAAACTTTTGAAGTTAACCACATTTTTCTTATTAGAGTGCCGATGTAGCATGGAGAAACAAAATACATGTTGCCAACCTCAACATAGTTGGGATAAGATAATGATGATGAGGGCCTGCATTTAGCATGGACTTTTTTGCTAGAATTGAGTCGGTAACCACATGACCACCATGATGAGAAAGGTTGGACCACTATAGGAGCTCATGAATTTAGAGCTTTACAATTAACTAATGATTTGATATTCATAGACAATATTTGAATTTCATGTATAAGTTCTATTTATTTGAAAATTATTATTATATTTTGTAAGAATTTGTTCTACATTTCAAATTTCTTCATCGATTTTTTACCTGAAAAATCAAAATACGTGAAATTTTATTAATTCAAATTTGATTTTCAAATTTTGTAATTTTTCTATAGATTTTTCTTTTAAATAAACTTTGGTGTATAAAATTTTGAAAATACTACATTTCTTAAATTAGATATCTTTGCAAGTAAACAATCTAATAGTGGCCCACTCTTAGAAAATATTCATGGGGTGAGTTTTTATTATTATTTTTTATTTTTTTTTAAGTCGTGGATGCTAGGAAGATGGATTTTTTGAGAGGGGCCTAGGTATTGGGGAAATGAGAAGTCCACAAGTAAGAGGTCTTTCTTTTAAATGTTATTAGGGACATGGAGACAACATAGATGACTCGTTCATGTGCTTTAAAATAAAATGATGTTTTACAGTAGAAATATAAATGAATTTATTTTTTGCATTATAGTTAATTCTAAATTTAATTTATTTTGCTTTTAAGGAAGAATTCTAAAGTTAAACAACATTTTTTGTTAGGGCCTTTATTTAGCAAGGAGAAGCAGAATACACATATAACTGACCCAACATTGTTGGGATGAAGCTTTGATGATGATAATGAGGTCTCAACTTAGCATGGACCCTAGAATTGAGTAGCTAACAAGATGGCCATCATGATTAGAAAGATGACCCACTACAGGATGTCCATTAATTGAAAGCTGTACAATAAATAATGATTTGATATTCATAAGACAGCAACTGGATTTCATGCATAAGTTCTACTTTTCTAAGAAATATTGTTGTGTTTTTTTAAAACTCTTTCTACATTTCAAATATATTTCTTGATTTCCTACCTAAACAATCAAAAGACGTGGAATCCTTTAAATTTAAAATTGTTTTACTGCTGATGTAATTGTGCCATACATTCTCCTTTTAAATAAACTTTGATAGATAGAACTTGTTTTGATTTTGACCTTCTGCAATTTACTTTGACCGACACTCACTTCTTACGTCTCCATAACTCTACGTCTTTGATGCGAAATTGATTTTTACGTTTCTATTGCTTCCTAACTTCTCTCATGTTTATCTTAACAAAAGGGTCTCTCTTTCTTTTAACTTCTCTTCTCAAGGGAACCCAAAAGTCACTCACCGATGCCTTTCTTGGGAAATCAAAACCCCAAAACGCATGTGTTTCTTCCTCTAGCTCTCTTGTTTTTTTCTGCCTGCGGAATTGCTTCCATGCTCTTTGCAAGTAATTTTGCACAGGTACTATAGCAATCCAGGGATTTGGCGACGAAACATGTCGTCGCCAAAGAATAAATATTCGTCGCAAATTGTTTCTACCAACGAATGAATTTCATCGCCAATTTTGTTATCATTGTCCTGTCTCTAATTAATTTATTCGACGAGATTTGTTTTTTGTCGCCGAAAACGTAAAATCCGCAATGTCATTTTTTGACGCTAAACGTGCAAGATTTCGTCGCACAAGATACACTTTCGTCGCCAAAAATAGTGTTATAAATGATGTTGTACTTTTAGCGATGAAATAAATCGTCGTGAAAAATCATATTAGTGAGGAAATTTCTTTCATCGCTAAATATACTAATCCCGACATTTTCCCTGCATTGGCATAACTGTTTTGAGGGAATAATTCAAATTTAGTGATGAATTAATTTCGTCGCTAAAAAAATAATTACCGACGAAATGCTTTATTTCGTCGCCAATACCAGATTTTGTGGCATGATTAAGTGATGCACAGGAGCGTCATTAAAAACAATTAATGATGAAATAATTATATTTTTTTCTATTAACTTTTTGTTAATAGTGACGGAACTTCTAGTTGCATTGCCAAAGGTAATGATTAAGCGATGATCAGAGTCATTGCTAAAACCAATTAACGACGAAGTAATTATATTTTTCTCCCTTATAACTCTTTTTAGTAGTGATGAAAGTTGAAGTTTCACTGCCAAAGGTAATGATTTAGTGACGAACATATTCGTCGCCAAAAACAATTAAAAACATAATAATTAATTTTTTTCTATTAAATTTTTTAACAAATAAAAAAAATGTCCTGCTCAACAATTCATAACAATTCCTACTCAATAATTCTTAATAATTTTCCATCAACAAACAATAATACAAATCCAACAATCCATAATACAAATCCATCAAAAAACCATAATACAAATCCAACAATCCTGAATACAAATCCATTGACAATTCAAAATATAAATCCAACAACACTAATAAATAGTACATGTGGAACATATAAGTATGCTCGTAAAATACATTGACGATAAACATTTCTTTCTAGACGAACAATCTCTAGATGCATTGTCATCAGCATCGCGATTGCCACCATCCACTATCCATCTCCAATATGTGACAACAAATAAAAAAATTACATTAATGACAAATTATAATGTTGCTTATCCATAATTCCTCATTGATTTTGTTGTTTAGTGCAACATCTGTTGGGTTGAAAAATAATCTCTTTTACAAAATTATTAAAAAATGTATATAAAAAAAATTTGCTATCTACCACAACACATGGCAAACTAAACTACATTTATTACATTATATGGGGCCCATCTAACACTAACTTAAAATTTAATTGAGTTTACCATGAAGTAGCTGGCCTAACCCTAGTGCATATCAATAGGGATCACAAACATTAAAAAGGAGATGAATTGTCCCACTCCAAAGAGTCTGTTTCAGTCCACATGACTTGGAACATGCGGCAAGTAGAGATAATACTTGGTCTTTGTAAATACTAGCAGAACCCTATGCTATGCACAGACCCATGTACTAGATAATGCACACACATATTTAAGAAATTCAAAACTAATTTACTTAATTAGTAACACGATCTAACCTGTAGACCGCATCTACATAGTGTATAAAAGATATTAGCCCATGTATATTGACTGTTCTACTTCTATCTCAAAAACCAACACATCAAGCTGTAGAATGTGGGTGGGAATCATAGCTCTTCACATTGTAATTGGATTCTGCTGCTGCAAGTGTAAATCTTTTTGAGTGCCACATCTTTTTTCCTACTGGAACAATTCATAATGGTTCTTATACAAGTGCTAGTTGTTGGGTATATAAGTTTTTAGGGCCGAACTCTTAGTAGTTAACCATCTTTCTCGTAAGTCTTAATCTGCACTACTTGTACATCCATTCAGTTCACCTTTTCGATTTCTGTATGTTGGTATAGAGGTATTCATTACTTGGTGGCATTTGTGGCCATTGATATCCAACCATCTCACAAACCAACCCAACGAATCTGAACCTATTATCAATTTTATCGTTTTTCATCCAAATTAATTAACTAAGCAACACCTTTTCTGCTTCACTAAACATACAGATCATTATTACCCAAATCCCAGTCTAATGCACTATACACAAACCCACAGCAAACTACCCATTTTCTACCTTCATCAACTTAACCACCATCGTTCTCCTTCTTGTAACCATCTCATTTGTACTTCATCATCATCACCATTGGCATTGAAGAATAGTTTTTTCAGCCTAATTTCCACTACAATACATGGAAACCATGGCCATGGGTCTGCCACTGCACAGGGATGCAAAATCCTCATCTAAGTAAATTTGCAATGAGAAATCCTTGAGAATGAATAGTCGATTGAGTTTCCCTCAGCGTCTAGTTGAGTTACAAATTCCAAAGAGATGTGCTAGGATGTTCCTCAATATAAAAATTAATAAGCCCATATTGGACTGTACGGTCCAGCTTCGTATTAAGTAAGGATAAGTCAATTAGTCATGAACATGCACGAGAAATTTCGGCCCATGAATTAGGAAAATATGATAAAATTGAACATAACCCATCACAATCCAAGTCAAGTAGCATTAACGGCAGAAATATAGAATTATATAAATCAAGCAAACCAACATCTAATTATTATTCTATTTTGATCAAACCATCCATTTACCAAATAGAAAGCACATCAAATTCTTATTTCCTTTTTCTTACTTCACTAGCTTTACGTTTGACCAATAACATCTTATAAATGTAGTATAATGCCTTTTAGTTTGCTATTGTTGTGCGCGTGTGTGCGAAAGCAACCAGATCAACAATCAACCACACAAGAAGACAAGCGATTTACGTGGTTCGGCAAAGATGTCTACGTCCACGGGAAACCAATTTCTACTAGGTTCTCCTCCAATCTGTGAAACCACAGCCTTGGAATCTCAGCCTCTCTCTCACAGCCTCTCCCTAGGGTTATAGATTACAACATATATAATCATTACATCCTTATCCCCCAAGAACTCTACCTTAGAAAAAAGGAAAGTCCTAACCTATTAGAAAACTACTGTTTGTCAAAATAGGAAATTCCTAATGTCATTAGAGAAACCACCCCATATACAGAACCCAATTATGGTCTGGACCCACTTGGCCAATAATCTCCCCCTCTAGACCATGGGAAAGACGCCCTGAACCCCTTACTGGGAGTTCAGCCCTGCCAACTCTGAACACAGTTCCAGCTTTCCCTTAGACACAACCTTTGTCATCATGTCCGAGGGATTCTTGTCCGAATGAATCTTTTCCAGCTTTATGAAGTTCTTCTCAATCACCTCATGAATCCAATGGTACTTGATATCAACGTGCTTCATGCGACCATGATATGTAGCATTCTCACTGAAATCCATAGCACTCTGACTAACACTGTAAACTACATATTCTTCTTGCTTCAAACCTAGTTCTTGAAGGAATCTCTTCAACTAAAGCATCTCTCTCCCTGCTTCATTAGCAGCAATGTATTCCGCTTCAGTTGTAGACTGTGCTGTACGCTTCTGTAACTTCGATTGCCAGGAGATAGTTCCCCCTACGAAAGTAAACAAATAACCAGAAGTCGACAACCGACGATCAAGATCGCCTGCAAAATCAGCATCCGTATAACCTTCCACGACTGGTTTTGAGCCTCCGAAACACAAGCACACTTTGGAAGTACCTCTCAAATACGTAAAGATCCACTTTACTGCTTCCCAATGCTCTTTTCCAAGATTTACGAGAAATCTACTCACTAAACTCACAGCATGATCAATGTCTGGCCGTGTACAAACCATGGCATACATGAGACTCCCCACAGCAGAAGAGTAAGGAACATTTACCATCCGTTCCTTTTCATCATCTGTAGTAGGATACAAGCGCTTGCTCAGTTTGAAGTGACTGGCTAGAGATATGCTAACTGGCTTAGCATTCTTCATGTTGAACTGCTCGAGTACTCGTTCAACATATTTCTCATGTGACAACCATAGCTGCTTGGAACTTCTATCACGATGTATTTGCATGCCCAATATCGTTCGTGCGGGACCCAAGTCTTTCATGTCAAATGACTTTGATATCTCCTCTTTTAAATTGCCAATTAACTTGCTATCCTGTCCAACTATCAGCATATCATCTACATATAAAAGAAGGATGATGAACCTGCCATCGATAAATCGACGAACATAGACACAATGATCTGCAGCTGTCCTCCGGTACCCATGACTCAACATGAATGAATCAAACTTCTCGTACCACTGTCTCGGTGCTTGCTTCAGCTCGTAGAGACTCTTCTTCAACTTGCAAACCATCTGTTCTTTTCCTTCTACCTCAAACCCCTCTGGCTAAGTCATGTATATTTCTTCTTTCAAGTCACCGTGAAAAAACGCGGTCTTCACGTCCATCTGTACAAGCTCAAAGTCCATGCTGGCGGCTAGACCCAAAATGATTCTGACAGAAGTCATCTTCACAACGGGAGAGAAAACATCACTGAAGTCGATACCCTTCGTCTGTGCGAAGCCTTTTACCACTAATTGTGCTTTGTGCTTCACCAGTTTTTCATTCTCATCCTTTTTCAGCTTGAACACCCATTTGTTTTTCAGAACATTCCTATCTTTAGGAAGTTGCACCAGCTCATATGTCTTGTTCTTCTTTAAAGAACTCATCTCATCCTGCATAGCCTTCATCCACTCATCTTTATCAGCATGAGTCATTGCTTCTCGGAAGCTATCTAGCTCTCCTTCATTAGTAAGCAAAACATATTCGGATGCAGGATACCTAGTTGATGGTTGACGCTCTCATGTAGACCTCCTAACTTGAGGTTTCGTGGTTTTTAACCGAGGAGACTGCAGCTCCCCCTGCTCAACGCCCACATCATCTGGTAACTCCTGTGCCTCATCACGATCCAGATCATTTTGTCCACCTTCTCCACTTGTAGTCTGCATCGAAGAAGGAGTCGGTATGAGATCAACCACTCCATTAACTATCTCAGAAGAATTTTCAATCTTCTCAACATCTCCAAAGAATTGGTCTTCTTGGAAAACCACATCCCTACTTCTGATAAGTTTCTTCTTCGCTGGATCCCATAATCTATAGCCAAACTCATCTCCACCATAGCCAAGGAAGATGCAACTCACTGCCTTATCATCCAACTTGGAACGCTACTCCTTTGGTACATGTACAAACACTTTACACCCAAACACCTTCAAGTGTGAATAGGAAACATTTTTACCTGTCCATCTTCTCTATGAAAGATCATAATTCAAAGGAACTGAGAAAGATCTGTTACTTAGATAAACGGCAGTAAGAACGGCTTCACTCCAGAATGACTTAGGCAACTGTGCTAATCTTATCATGTATCTCATCTTCTCAAGAATAGTGCAGTTCATTCTCTCTGCCACACCATTGTGCTGTGGAGTACCAGGAATTGTCTTTTCATGTCGAATGCCATGCTTTAAGTAATAGCTTCTGAACTGGTTGGATGTATACTCTCCCCCATTATCTGTGCGGAGACACTTCAAGAGTTTACCTGTTTCTCTTTCAACCTTGACATGAAACTGCTGAAACATCTGGAACACTTGATCCTTTGATTTCAACAGATAAACTCAGACTTTCCTTGATGCATCATCGATGAACGTGATAAAGAACTTATTGCCACCCAATGATTCTACCTCCATGGAACCACAAACATCAGAATATACCAAATCCAATACATTTGATTTCAATTTTGATGTTGAAGAGAAAGCAACCCTATGCTGTTTACCATACAAACAATAATCACAAGGGTCAAGGGATATACCTCTGGAGCAAGGAATTAAATCCTTTTTTGCTAACATCTGCAAGCCTTTCTCACTCATATGACCAAGCCTCTTATGCCACAGATTCAGAGAGGAACTATCTTGAACTGCATTCAACACATCTTTGCACAGCTTTACTTGTGTTTTATAAAGAGTATTACCTGCTGTTCCTTTCGCAATAACAAGAGACCCTTTAGTGAACTTCCATCTGTCATTTCCGAAGTAATTCTTATAACCTGCACGATCCAATGCAGTCCCGGAAAACAGATTCAACCGCAAATCAGGAACATGTCGCACATCTTTCAGCATCATTGTGTAACGAATATCGGTTTTAATGCAGACATCACCGATACCAACAATCTCTGAATGACTCGTGTTGCCCATCTTCACAGTACCAAAGTCACCTGCTTTGTACGTCGTGAACATCTCCTTGCAGGGAGTAGCATGGTAAGATGCTGTTGTGTCAACAACCCACTCAACCTGACCATCCGCAACACTCAAACACTTATCATCATCGCCGGCGAGCACCACTACTTCCTGTTCCAAAGTAGCTGTAGTGTTATCACTGTCATTCTTCTTTTCATTGTTGGATCCTTTTCGTTCCTTCATGGCAAAGCGATTTTTCCTCATGTGGCCCATTTTGCCACAGAAAAAGCATTTTACAAACTTTTTCTTGCTTTTGATTCACTGCTAGACTTCGACTGTGATTCACCTCTAGACTTGCCACGACCCCCCTTTGGTCCTCTACTCTTACTCTTCCCCCTGTTCTCAGTAACAAAGGCCTGTACATTATCTGTCCCTGCAGATTTTCTTCTAGTTTCTTCATTCTATAAATTACTGGTAACCTGACTCATAGATAACACACCATCTGGAGCAGAGTTGCTCAGGGAAACAACCAATGTGTCCCATGTATTCGGCAAAGAACTCAGAAGCAACAAAGCTTGCATCTCATCATCAAGGATCATCTTCATAGTGGCTAACTGATTTACCACACTTTGGAACTCATTGATGTGAACTTTGATCTGATCACCATCCTTGAATTTAATGTTTACAAGCTTTCTAATCAAGAAGGTTTTGTTCACTGTGGTCTTTTTATCATACATTGCTTTTAGCTTTTTTCAAAGGGTATTTGCATTGGTTTCATTAAACACGTAGTGAAATATACTGTTATCAACCCACTGTTTGATGTGACCAATCGCTTTTCTATGCAACTTATTCCATTCAGCATCTTGCATATCTTTCGGTCAGGCATTATCCCCCTTAACGGGATCATGGAGTTCTTTACAATAGAGAATATCCTCCATCTTTGGTTTCCAGATCAACCAATTAGAATGGTTGAGCTTAACCATGGTAGTGTTGATAGTATTGTTCTCCGTCTTAATCAAATTAAGCAACAGGAAAAAACAAATAACTAACATTGACCTCAACTCCTGCACCAAGCTGTAGATCTCGTCAACACGAGCACGCTAGAAGAAACGGATCTGAAATCCGACTCCGAATGGTTTCGATATTGCAAAAACAGTTTTCTGTGCTTCTAATTTGGTCAAACTCCTTGTTGACCGTCAAACAACCAATCTTCTTCCACTAGCACGTAGATCTGCTTGAAACGAGTCCATAGACGCAAACGGATCTCCGATCGGACGTCGGATGATCAAGATATCGCAGAAACAAACTTTTGCCGTCAATCTGGTCAACTCTGGCCGTTGACCGCAAGTCCGATGACGTGGACTGACGTCAACCTGATGATGTCACTCTGCTGACATCGGCGGCGGATGGGCTGGACTACTGACGGACGGGTTTAGGTCAACCCGACTTGACCTGAAACTGCACCTCTGTGCTTCTGGGCTTCTTCCACGAGTTGGGTCAGACCCAACTTGAAACATGAACTGACCTTAAACAGTGCTTGGGCTTTCTCCAAGGTGGGTCAGGTCAAACTGACTTGACCCGAACCAAAGAACCCAGAATCTGGGTCGTCTTCAACAGGCGCCCCTGTTCTACAACTGGGTTGCAGAAGCTGGCGGGATCCGTGGTCTGCAGCGGCGCCGGTAACCAGCGGCGAGGCGCTATGACGGCACAGTGACGGTGTACACCGGCGGGTGGCGGCGATGGTGTCTGGTAGCGGCTGACGATCGCTGCGACGGCTGGTTAGTGATTTTTTTTTCTTTCTTTCTGTTAGAGAATCCGGCAGCCAATCCCTTTTCCGACGAAAATCTGTCCAACAAACCAAGAACCCACCTCTGTCTTCTTCAAGTTCTGAAAAAACCGATCTCTGTTACTGTAACAGAGGACCGATTTTCTCCCGTGGCCCGACAGAGATCAACACGGCTGATCTCTTCTCTTCCGTTGATCTTCCACGCACAGCTTCAACGCTCTGATACCACTTGTTGTGCACGTGTGTGCGAAAGCAACCGATCAACAATCAACCACATAAGAAGACAAGCAATTTACGTGGTTCGGCAAAGATACCTACGTCCATGGGAAACCAATTTCCACTAGGTTCTCCTCCAATCTGTGAAATCACAGCCTTGGAGCTATTACTGACCCAATTGCACTTCCTCATGAATTCATGAGTAATATTTTTTTCTACTTTTTTTGCTTGCTTTGCTTCAAAGAAGGGAAAAGAAAAAGGATTCTGTGTACTGGGGTTCTAGGGTTTGTTTTTTTTCTTTGCTCAAAATGTAGTGTACTACATAGTTGTACATCCACTATTTATGTTCAAACAAATGAAAGTAGTGAGCTCATAGAATTTATAAGAAGTTTCTTGTGAGTTCTAGCATTCTCCCAAAAGTTTATTTATGTGTGAAGACATATATTGGTAGCTGAGTCATATAAGAATACAACCCCAGAAAGAAAGCTATAAGATTTTATATACTTTGATCTCTTTCATATCATGTTCAAGTCTTGATTGAAATTGCCTCCCTGTAGTATGACCCAAGGAGGAAACCAAGAAACAGATGGAGGCCGTTCGGGTTTGAATACAAGTACAAGAAATAACACCTCATTTAAAGGTATACTCGTATACCTTTCTTTTAGCAGGCAATTGTAATGCAGCAAAGCTCCACAACAAGGTTGATGAGTCTCAACCTTTTTTGCCTGGAAGATATATGTTTCATTGGTTTCTATACAAGAAAGATGACAGATTAGGGTTTTGGCATTCTTGCAAGTCTTGCTTAAAGACAAGCCACAAATTAATATTGTGGGAAAGTTGTGCTGATAACCTTATGATTCAGGTGGAGAGGTATGAAGGAGATAGATGTTGGGGTTCTTTATGTTATTGAATTCCTCTTCTTTCTATTTAGAGAATAGAAAATATGTGATAGAGAGAGAGCAGTTAAGGAAAAAAGAAATTCAAGAATGTAACATTTTGAATGCATTGATCATGCATAATATCCACTTATCAATAGCATTCCAAATTCCATTTCTGCATGGCTTGTTAGTACTCCCTTCACAATACCATTCGAATGGCATGATAGTAATCCACTTCTCAATCACATTCTAAATGGTATAATTAGTGGTATCCACTTTGAAATTGCCTGAGTATCTTTTGATAGTTCCTTAACTCAGATTAGGTTTCCATGTTCAATGGACACTAGTGTACTAGATTTAATCATGAGTTTTCATGTCATCACACAATTTCTCAAATCATAATGAATCTGAAGATGACTTCTACAAGACAATTGAAGTACTCAAATGGATGAACAATATACTAGCTTTCTGATATTTTAGAAAACACTTTCTATTTTTAAAATTTAGTTGAAGAGAACTACTTTCGAATCAAGTTACAAGTTACTCGTAATTCATCCAACATGAAAAGTTCTGAACCCAGAATACCTTGATCATCACATATAGTACTCAATGACATCATGAAGAATATTAAAATAAGATCTAAAAGACATGGACTACTACAAGAACCCACCGTTCATCATCGTGAGCTTGCGAAACATTGACAATATCAACTACATCATTATAGGTGGAATTTAAATTAGGAACACTAAGATTGATTTCTACAATGTATCAATCGGTAGAGCATTACTTTGAAGAATTACTGATTCTCATAGACACAGAGTTCAAGAAAATCATGTCATGACCAAACATGAGTTTCATCCTAGAACCAAGCCCCAAGGAAGTATATAGCTCTTTGCATTTTCATTCTAATTCCTTTAATGTCCCAAAATCAATAGCCTCACAACTCACAAGCACCACAAGTCTTTTAGAGAAAAATGACACTTTCAAGTTTGTAGATTGATTTGTTGTTGCTAATATTGTAATCTATATATCTATTGGAATATGGTTGTACTTCAGTTAACCATAAGAAGCCAAAACACTAATAAGAATTTTATATATAAAAGGAAAAAATAGGTTGCTATTTCTCCCTCCCTCTCACATCTCTATATCTAAATGGTGTAAATCTCACCCTCTCTTTCTCCCACACTCCTCTCCCGATTCTCCTTCCCTCACCTCTCTATCTTGCCATTCAGATTCTAAGTTCTCTAGAAAAAGACTACTTAGCAACAGATGTAGGAAAAATATTGTAAAAGACCAGTTCATGCATAAGAGATGACACAGAACAGCTAAAAACATCAAAGTAAAGAAAACACTAAAACAGAACATACCAGAAATACTAAAAGGTAGAGCTGCCAACGAGACAACATAACCCACAAAAAATCAATGAACGCATAATCAAATACTAACTTGACCATCGAAAGGCTGACCGCTACTAGATGAGCCTACTACACCATCCTATTTTGGGTACACACCGGCCTTCGCAAACATCGCCATCATCTGAGCCTGGAACTCTTCTTGTTGTTTCTTCATTGCCTCCTTCTCTTGCTCCTTCTCTCTCATTAGTGTGTCCACCTGCTCTCTCAGATGATTCAACTTATCTTCATGTGCATTTGATCGAGTAGTAGTATGTAAAGAAGAAGAAGGTCGCTTGTTGAGTGCCTTCACGTACCCAAATCTAGCCTCAAAAACATCTATAGACAACTCCTCCTGCGACATGTTTAGGGCTAGATCATTGTGCTTCTCCACAAGCTTCGCCTATAATTATCAAAGGAATTAAACAATCCTGAACTATGAAACTAGGATTGAACCTAAGTTTACAAGATTACATACATATGCTACACTGCACTCAGGGGTCACCCAATCATTCTTCTTCCTACTCCAATGGGTGTCTTTGGAGAAGTCAATGATGTAGGGCTTGACGCCATCATTCCTTGCGGCCTGATTTCAATAGATATACATATGAGAATGATATATATTAAAATAACTATCAAGGTTTTTATGAAACTTCATATCACATTACCCTCATGGTCATGGTAGCTGGGAAGGACCGCGAGCCACATACATGATTGGTCTTAAGAGCCACCCTATTTTTGGCATTTTGCTTAGACTTTTTCTACAAAAAAATGTAAACACTTTATATGTATTAAAGTTGTGCCGATTTGGGGGGTATTCTTTCTAGGGATAATAATGAAGAGAGTACCTTCCACGCATCAGTGTTCCAATAAGCAATTAGCTCATCCCAAGTATGCAACGCCATCCCTCAATAAGGCTGACTCCTGGGGTCTACACCGCCCTTCAACAACTTTTTGTAGTGCATATGCATCTTATACCGATGATCCCTGTATCGGTAGCTACATTTGGAATCCACAGCCTTCTGCACCATTTCATTTGTATCGTTGTCATTAATGGTGTACTTGCCCTGTAAAAGTGTACATGTTGAATATTATGGTAATTAACGAACATGCATGCATTGAATTAAGTAAATTAATAAGATATAATGCAATTACCAAAAAACGTGCCTAATGCATGGCTCCTTATCCTGGTCCTTTATCTTGGTCCACCACTTGACCCCTTGGATGGGAGCATGGGCTTGAACCTGTAATCCACACTCCTGAGCAAATGATGGGGCATTGAGCCCCACTGGTGCCTCGTAATTAGCTGGAATGTCCACTGGGAGCTACCTAGATCGATTGAGAATTTTGTCGGTCCCCTAACCCCATGTTACTCCACTCTTGCGTGTCTGCGATGGGGCTGACAAGACCGAATCTGAGGCTGATGCTGCATATAAGACCATGTTGTTATTCGAGTTGTCTAACATATACATATTGAACAAGTTAAATTATAATAAAGCATAATCTCTTATTATTACTACCTATGCGGCTAGACTACGTGATTGGACAAAGCTGCTGATCACGTGCAGGCTTGGGAGCTCTGTCTCCAGGTGACGTGGTACCGGCTGATGAAAGGGGTAACATACGACGAGGAGGCATATTAAGGCCCTGCTAAAATAATATACATCAAAAATTAATAAAGGGAACATGTATACTCAAAAACAAAAAATTGGTGATAACACTTGAGCTAGTATAGTTTACATCTAGTAACTGATCATCATCATCGCCGTTCTCATTGCTAGAGGAGCTAAGCTGATCCTCACATTCAGGTGGTATGTACTCCTCACCGTCCACCTCACCCATTGTTCTTTTCCTTTTCCCCTTACTGAAAGATGATTGGATGTTCTTGCCCAGCTCGGCCATCTAAGCATCGACAGCTTGATGCAACTCCAAAGACTCCACTACCTCTCGGTTATATATGCTACATCGTGTTATGTCTAACACTCTCATATGCTGCTGTCTTCTTTTTTCTAGATAATCGGGCTGGACATATCTTTTCTTAGACTTTGGCATTTTGCTCTACTAGTATGCAAATTGACATAAACAGTAATGTACAGAAATTATGATTATTATAAGAAGATTAAAGAAGACAGAAAATGTAAAGGGAATCAAAATATATAAAACAGATATAAGTCATTATTACAAATATTTTTCCACCATCAAATCATAATTCAAGCAAAACTGTGTCAAAATCCATGTCAGGATCCATGTTAGAATCGAGATGATGACTGTGCAGTTCATCTTCTTGGTCATCTCCATTATCCGCCATAATATCATCATCCTCGTCAACCTTGTCCCCCTCTGGTTCATCTTGTTGGTGCTTCCATAGCTGTGTAACTCAGTTCCAGGGAATGATCTTGGGACCAATCCCATCTTTATGATGTTGATCAGAGATAGCTGCAACATCAATTAGGCATACTCCATTAGTGACATCCTGTTGGAATGCATCATTATTTGCTTTGTCAACAGGTTCCACCTTTGGTACATCCCACACTCCTTGATGTTAGGACCATAACATGATCTGCCAATTTGGACCTAGTTTTGTGTCATTTACATATAAGACTTGACGCAACTGGCTTTGTAGGACGAATGGATCACTTTTATAACACCAACTCCGAATGTCAATGGTTGTGCAGCATCCATCGGTTTTAATTGTTCTGGGACTGCTAGTGTTGTACCACTCACAATTGAAGAAAACTACTTCATCACGAAAAATGTACTTTAATTGCCAAACCCTAGACAAGTAACCATAGAATTCAATCATTTGAGCATTGTGATCTGTAAGGTCCCGACCTGACTTAATTATAATTTATATTAATTAAACTTGATTTACTATTAATACGTGTATTTTGGTCTTAATTCATCCTGTTCTTAGTTTTAGTGGGTCTTAGTTGGATAGATAGTTGGGGTTCGGACTTTACTTACGTGGTTAAGGACCCTTTTGTAAATTGTTCTTGCATTATATTGACACCTCATTAGTTGCATCTTGTGTAATTCTGCGTGTAGAACATCTTTCACGTTGGACTTAACTTAATTCGAACTCATCTTGGCCCAATTGAGCCATGTGACCTAAACTGTAAATATTCCCAAAACTTGGACTTGCATGTAAACACTAGAAAAAAACTACATTTAAAAGGAAAACCCAACGTTTCTTTTCTTCGTCTCCTCCTTTCACTTACTGTATTCGTCTTTCTCTTTACCTTTTCTTCATCTCCACCTCCATTTAGAGTTGTAAACCGAGTTTTGAAACCTTGCATGCAAGAGTAGAAGCCTCTATTCTTCTTCTTCTTCTTCTTTTGTGCATTTTCTCTTGGGGAAGCACCTTCTTCTCTAAGCTATAGTCCATTAAGGTGAAGACTCAACTTCTATTTCACTTCTTTGGACTTGATGGAGTCAAGAAGACTCAATTACATAACATGCATGCACTCTACATCACATTCACTAGTTGCATGTCTTTTATGTAGAGAACCCACCTTCCATTGAGGACTTCCCCTAATCACACACCAAGGAGGAGTTGGGTAGGGTCAAGTACTGTGTAAAGGCAAGTATAAGAGTATATAAATTACTACATGCATGTCTAAATTTGTTGATTCTTAAAGTGATTACTCTAAGTGCAAGTTAATAGCTCATTTAGCCCTTGATTAAGTACATACATGTTGGATTAAGTGAATATGAGGATAGATATGTAGTATTAATGATGTCTGGTAGGTAAGTCTTAAGTTGGAGCAAAAGAACCTCATTGGAACCTAAATAATAGAGTTCTGCACTTGAACTTGTACTTTAGAAATTATTTTTAGGAATTTTGATGCTTACGGTGAAGCCACGGCTAAGCCGCAAGTATCTACGGCTCAGAATCCGGAGAGCCAAATTGAACTATGGCTAACCCTCGGCTAAGCCGTGGGATGAACTACGGCTAAGCTGTAACCACCCTGTGACCAAGCTATAGGCTATTCTACGGTGAACCTTCCAGAGAGCCCCCAAACCCAGAATTTCTCTACAGCTCACGTACGGCTACGCAGTGAACTTTGCTATGGCTACACCATAATCTAGTCGTAGGCTTAGCACGGCTAAGCCGTAGGCTAACATACAGTTGAACTATAAATGCGCATGGACTTAAAGAGAAAACCTAAACCACTCGGCTAAGCCATAACAAGTATACGGCTAAGCCGTAAAAACACTGTGAACTTAGGATATTAGGGATTTCTAATGACCTTGTAGGGCCTTAGTAATGGCACATCCTTTCCAACTAAATTAGCCTAATGGTGATCAAATGATAAAGAGGACGAGTGTAGAGCTATCACTTATCCTTTTCGATTTTCTAGATGAATTTCCGATGTTACGTCATGAGTGTTGGCATAAGAAAAGGTGTCTTTTACATATATAGTGTAACTCTAAGAATTGGTAACATAGTGACATCAGATGTTTTATGAATACATCGTGTTGAATGACCTTGGGATCATGGATTATCTCGCTTAGGGTGCGCTAGTAAACATCCTTGGTACTTATTAAATCCTAATGCATTCATATTGTTAAGATACCTTGCCCTTAACATGATTTAGTCATGTGCCCACTCTTCCTGGCAAACCTTGAGACAAATCAGGCCTGAACTTCTATTGAGTGTGTACTTGTTAGTCAAATGGGTGTAGCTAAGATTGAGAGAGTTCGAGATCTCTTAGCTCATATAAGTATGCATTGTCAATTATCTGTTACCTTGTTAATTCTGATTTTTATGATTGAATATGATTTCAAAACTGATATTCCCTTATTTATGATATGACAAGTATGTCTGAAATGTATGAAAAATATGAATTTGAGTTGGTCTTGACACGTTGAGTTGGCACCACTTAGCTTGTGCCCTTATTAGGTTCGACAGGACTAGTTTCTGTATTTTATATCGCTACTGCAGTAGTCCATGGAAGAGTTGTTGGCGCTCCTCGGGAAGCTAACTTGATCCCCTAGTGTCCCATATGTACGCTTTCTTTTGGGAGAATATAGCCTTGTGGATGTCATTTAGTAAGTTTCGGTATACTGTTTATGATTCGCTACTCATGCTTAATTCGTGCGCAATCTGCCTAGTTTTTCGCTATTGCTTTTTTTTTTAAATTAATATGTACTTTAATTCATTTGATACAGCATGACAGTCTTATGTATCTCTATATACTTGCTTAATCGTTATGTTAACAGTGCTACCCTTGGTGTTATAGGTACTGAATCCAACCCAATAAGGCAAACGGTGCACCCTGATAGGAACCTCAACGGAACCTCTGGGACTAGATAAGTGTAATGCAGATGACGCCTTTTGTTAGTCGTCCTACGAAAAGCGACGATAGGACCTTTGTTGAGTGTGTAGCTTAGACATGCTTGGGACTATGATTGTTCTTGCACTTCGCAATTTGATAGAACCAATATATAATTTTGAATTTTGTATATGCTTAAGTAATTGTTGTTATGCAAATGGGAATGGTTAAGTACAAACTTATTTATAAAATGGATGATGTTTCTATTGTTATTTCTTATAATCATTACAGATGTATTATATAGGCTTCCACGTATTGTCGAATATAATTTACGTGTTAGAGAAACTTCTCTACACATTCCTGTGGAATCTCCTTTGTAGTGATTTGTGTGTGTGCTTCCATATACACAGATTGCTACGGGATTACGTATGTGCACCACGTAGGGCCCATTCTAACCCCAATTCCCAAGATCGGGGCGTGACATGATCCCTATCCATAGCCACACCACTGTTTTGACTTAAACGATGATTGTCGTGCTCTCTGTTAGTGAATTTGACGCCATTATACATACAACCAGAAATTGTTTGCACTAATAAATCAGGGTCATTTGCTCATGACCATAACTCTTCAATTGCTTCTTGTACTTTCAGGTGGCGCAATTCATTTATCTACATAAAGATGTCAAGTGAGATGTATTTATGTGTGTGTGTGTGTGCGTGCGTGCGCGCATGTGTAGTGAAGATTTATTTAACTTACATGCTCTTTGAACCAATTGGAAAATTCTTTTTTTGGCATTGAGATGATATCTTGTCCAAATGGAACCTGTAATAAATCCTTGTATTCACTACACAAGATTAAAGAAAGAGTTTCAACATATTGTTTGAAAACATTATGAGGCTAAGAATATGTGTCACGCCCGAACCCGAGATTTAGAGATTTGTTGTGGGTTCTGAGGAATGACATACGTACCTGTGACAACTCGTGCCATGACCAGACATGTACGAACTGTCACAAGGGTGATCCCACAGGTACATGTGAGGAAAATTCACAAGCACGTATTATCAATATAAGTCATTTAAGCGGAAACTTGGAGATTTCACCTGCATATATATCATAAGCATCCATAAAGCATTCATTTCAATTCATTAAATAGACAAGTCTGTTAATTAACCCGACTACATGCATAAATATGGAAGTCCATGATAAAATACAAATATATCCAATGCCAAGATGACCCTAAGTCCAATCCCAAAATGCTCCTTATTGTGCTATGTTGAGGAGAATCACGGAAAGATGTCTTCCTCGTTCTACTCGTTTATATCCCGAGGTAATGCTAGGGTTCCCTCCGGGGGTGCACTGAATGCCGGATTGGCATCGGGTTCTGTACCTGTAACACCATGGTAATTCTAGTTAACACGACTGTTAAGCAAAGATAAAGATACATGAGCTTAACATGATATATCAATTGAATTAAATGACAAAATAATTAAAAGAGATTAATATCGAAATCTAGGCACTGATGCATATGAGTTAGCATGAATAAGAAATCATGAATAAAGTGCACATCATACCAAAATGACAACCATAACCACTATATCCTCTCTAAAAGATAGTAAATTGATCCTTGGGAAACCACTAGCGGTCGGGCCAGGACCAACTAGCTGCCCGCGAGAGCGTCGACTCACTCTCCTGGTACTACTACAGTAGGCAACTGATAGAATACTCCCATGGGGTCCCGTCGAACCTCCTATGGGGTATAAGCCAAGTGGCACCGACTCTAAACATATCAGAAATAATCTGATGTCCTTGTTTAACGTATATTGATCTGTTTGTACTCATACAAAAGTGTACTCAATCTTATTGGAAATATAAATAAGAGAATCACAATTAAGTAGAATACTTTTCATCAATAACCATACTGGTATGGACTAACATGTTTGAGGTCAAGGTTACTATCAATATGAATGCAATTATATTGTGGGGTCATCAAGGAGAGTTACTAGCCAATCCTATGCTAGATAATCTGGGTTTCCAAGGTCATTCAATACGGTGTATTATAAGACATTCGGTGTCTCGGTATTACCATTCTCGGTGTTACCTCATGTATATAAAGGACACTTTACCTTATGCCAACACTCATGACGTGACATTGAAAACTAACCGGAGAATCAAGAAGAAAAAAGTGAGAGCTTAACACTCCTCCTTCCCCTCTATGTTTATTAACCGTTGGGCTAGTTTGGCGTAGCAAGGATCCAATTCTATGGTCCTATAAGGTCTTTGGTTGAACCTACAGCCCATGGTAATGTGTAGGTGGATACCTTGGTCTCTTCCTGAGGTTCAAGGGAGTAACCCATCATTAGGCTATCCCATAGACTATAGAAAGTCCATAGTCAAGCATAGAATTTGTAACACCCCGACCTAGTTTGACCTCGTTTAGTGGCTAATTAATCTTGTTTTCCTTGCTAATTGTGTTTTGTTTGTGTTTTGATTTCGTGGCGGGTCATAGATAGGTAGTTGGGTTGAGTTTGACCTGGATTAAGTAGACCAAGCCCTTTTTCGTAATTTTAGCTTTTCTAAGACATGGTCATTTTTGCATCATCTTGATGTCAACATGTGTCTTTTGTTGAGCTCGTTAACTTTCGTAACTACGTTGTTTGCAAACGATGTTGTATGATTCCATTGGACTCGGATTTGACTCGAAATGTAAATTTGTCTTAACCTTGGACTTGAATGTAAATTGACATCCACTTATCTTATATAACCTTCGTTCCATCGACCCAAGTTCTCTCTCTCACTTTCTTCTCTCACTGTTCACGTGAAGGGCTTTCTCTCCCTCTCCTGAATTCTCTCCTCCATCATCGACCAAGCCAAAGTGAGGGTTCCTTGCATTCTCTGTTGTGTTGATTGTGAGGTGAGTTGGGGATTCTTCCATTTATCTCATCTCCTTCTTCTATTTCTCCTCCTTCTTGTTTCCTTGTTGCATGATGTGTCTGTGTCTTGATGTTCTTTCTCTTCCTCATGCATGCATGTTGTTGTAGTTGGTAATTGGTTGTGTTTGAGCCCAAGGACAGCAAGTTGTATAATTGAATTCAATTGAGGCAAGTATAACCATAATATGTAAGAACCCATGTTGGTATTCATTTGATTTTGGTTAGTTCACATGAAATGGCATGGAAAACTTGTTTACAGCCCAAATTGTTAGTATTTTATCTTATCTCTGTTGGAGTTTTGAATTTTTGATGGTTTCACAGGTTTCTGCACTTGATTCAGAATTTGACCTCGTGCATGTACGGCTAAGCCGTATGTCACCTACGACTTAAAGTCCAGAGAGGGTAAAAACCCAGTTTTCCTCTACGGCCAGGGCACGGCTAAGCCGTGTATTGCACTACGGCTAAGTTGAACCTCAGCCGTGACCCAGCCGTAGATCAGTACAGGGTGCCTTCTTCTGGATTAATTGAAAGCAATCAATTTGACAGACCTTCTACGGCCCAGCCACGGCTAAGCCGTAGAACACATACGGTTAAGCCGTAGAACAAAATACCGATGAACTGTAACTGCGGATGAATAGTAAAGGGAACCGCGGTGGAGCCACAGTGCATATTACGGCTACGCCGTAAGATGCCTACGGCTAAGCCATACGTTCACTTACGGTTAAACTGTATCAACCTTAGAACAATGAATGACAAGGATAGGTATAAGGGAAAGACCGATATGGCCTTCATGATAGAATGTAGAGCACCTAAACCTGTCTAACGGAATTTGATACAACACGTGAATGATCTCAAGGGCTGTGAATCATTCATGTTCGTTATTCGGATGTTAAGCACCTCCCCAAGGGTGTTGGTTTAAGGGACTTCGGTGCACCATCCGATTCAATGCAATACTAGACAACGGTGCATTGAATAACTTAAAACTATATCATCATGCACGGTTAGAAACACCGGATAATTAGATTAGAATTGGCTTGTAAATAAAGATGATCCGATTTCGCATGATTTGTTGCATAACATATTGCATTCGATCATTGATCTCTACTCTCTAGTATGATTACTTGTTTTCCGTTACTTTCACATTGTGGTTCCTTACCTTGAGTATGCATGTGTAATTTCACGTATAAGACATGTTCGCAGATATGCACGTATGATATGTTGTCACAATCTACTCAGGGTTTTCATGATTGACTCTGTATAGTTAGGCACTACTTAGCCTCAGCCTTAGGATCCCGATGGGGTGAATTTGGTGTAGTTTACATGGCCTTGCTGCAGTAAGGAAACGTCTTGGGGAATCGGACCCCAGGAAATCGAGACCCATTGTACCCTGGCCCGGACAATGGTGTTCTTTGCACGATATAAGATCTCTCCTTTGGGAGCATATGGCAATGTAGTCGCTAACTAGTTTTGTACACAACATGTATACATTGATTCGCATAGCATGTTTCTTTCTTGCATGACAGCCTAGCATACGAATATGCCCTGTTTAATTACATGATGTTCTTTATTCTATTAGACACAGCGTGTGTTAACTTGTTATGGTTTATACTTTGCTGAATTGTTATATTCACAGTTGTTTTTGGTGTTGTAGGCTCAGACACCCTTGCCGACCCCTCGCCGGTCGGCCGGACTCCAGATGAGACCCCCGAGGCCCCATCAGGCCTAGAGGAGTGGATGTGATCACTCCCCCAGAGCACGTCTTGGATCATACTTGTGCATGGCATAAGAGTCTTTCTTTTTGAGGATTTCCACACTTGTATACGTCATGATTGTATATATTATTTTGTTCATTTTGTAAGACCTTCACATGTAATGATGTCAGTTCTGTCTTCGTATTCTCTTTTTGCACTGTTGGTTTGATGTTTCTGATATTTACAGCTTTCGCGTACATGTTTGGCACGTGTGAATATTCCCTTGTGCGTGTGCATTTAGACCAGATCTACGTGTACAGGCACGGGAGTACGTGTATCATTGGTTTGGCTTTTGCTAACCCCCGAACCCTGGGCTCGGGTTGTGACAGAATTCATTTTGGAATACTTCACTAAAAGTTACAGGTCAAGCTTACCCGACCGATCAGTCGCTCCCAGAAGGGAAATTCGGCCGGTCAGGTTGGGTAACCGACCGGTCGGACTACCAAGAAGGCAATTTGACCGATCACACTTCAGGACCGATCAGTCGGCCCTGAAGTACTCTGTTATGGGAGGGTTTCTATTCCAGTGATTCCTCTCTTCCAATACGCTATTCTACCTGCAATGAAACCCAACTACAAGCTTCCATTCCACACTTTTGGGTTCCCTAAAGGACCATTATCCATTCATTCATCATAAATCACCACAAATCACGAATCAAATCCGTGGATTTCCATTAAGCTGTATAAAAGGGTAAAATCACAAAATCTCATCAAGAATCAAGAAATAAAGCCATGCATATAAAGAAAATGTATCCTTATACTTGCCTTAAGCTTGGTGCTTCACTCAAATCGATTTGCCCCTTGTTTAGACTGTGAAGGAGGCTCCTCTAATGAAAATCTAACGCATGCATGAAGAAGAATAAGAATGGAATGCATGCATGCTAATAGATGGGTTCTCTTGACTCTTATTGCATTCAATAATTCAAAAGAAGATGGGATTTTCCTTACCTCAAGCCTCTACAAGAACAAAACTAGAAAATAGGCTTCATATCTCAGGAAGAAGAACAATGGAGGAAGAAAAGGTTGAAGAAGATGATATACCCTCTTGCATGCAGCTTCTAGAGCTTCAAATCACAGTAAAATGGAGGCAAGATTCAAGAAGAAAATAGTGGAGGAAGAAGAGACCGGCTGCAACGGAGAATGGAGGAAGAAAGAAGAATGAGGGTCGTTGGTGGGTTAGGGTTTTTATAAAGGGTGGAATTCTAGAAATTACAAACAAGCCCTAGTTGTTTATTGGATTTCCAAATCGAGTCAGTTGGGTTTAAATGGGCTTAAATGAACTCAAATGGGATTGGGTCAAATATGAAAGATGTCCAACAAGATAAAACTCACCCAATGCAACTAACATGATGCATAATTAATATAGAACCATGAAAATATAAAATGCAAAAGGTCTTGGACTACCTAATAAGGTTCGAACCCGACCCGACTGCTTATCCCTGACCCAGACCCAAAGGGATTTGGGCTCAATTAGCCTAATAACTTATTAATTAAAGTAAAACCAATTTAATTACTATAAATCATAATTATCTAGGGTTGGGACCTTACAATATGCTAAACTAAGAAAAGCACATAATTTAAATAAGGATCCACATCATGGCTATTGTAGAACACAAACCAGTGCACCATGTCTAGTTGATCCCGCATCACCTCATAAGCCTCAGCACTAAAAGGACAGGTATTTTCTACAAAGACTGCTAATCCCTAATGGCTTCCACAATGCTTAGCTGCATTTCACTCCTCTTGATTAAATGTAGTATCAACCCCATCGAGATATATCAAGCAAAAAGTTGTACACTCCTTGACAATGTAAACCTCGGCAATCGAACCATCAGGTCATGCTCAATTTGTGACAAACCCGTTAAGAGTTTCAAGAAACCTTAAACGATTACATTCTGCAAAAAATAAACATGGGTGATGCTCAAAATTCCACATTAAGTAGCATAGAACAATTGAGATGAAACCTAATAAAAAACAAAGGAAAAAAAACTACTTACATGGGATTTGAATTAATCGTTTGATTGCTCCAATCAACACAATCCAACAGAAAATCTCCAAATCCCCCAAATCCATACTCACTTTTACACTTGTAAGACCCCAAAACCCCATATCTATACTGCATTCCTTGGCGAAATAAAAACCAAAACCCCAAATTCTGAGCACCCCAAATCCCTGTAGTTTTAGAAAAAAAAAGAAACGATTGTTTGCAGAAAGTATGAGTGAGAGAGGGAATATTGGTGTTGTTGCAACTGTTGTTATCGCTCCTCACTGATCGCTGGTGGTGGTGGTGGTGCTGCCACTGTTCCTCACTGGCCACCGGTTGCGGTTGCTGCAGCCCCCGCTCACACTGGTCGTCGATTTTTGTTGCTGTTGCCACAACCGCCGCTCTAAACTTGCCACCGGTTGCTACTGTTACTGCCAGTTGCTGCTGCCGTCACTCCTCATCGACATCCAGCTGTTGCGATTGCCTATAAGAATGTGAAAGAGACGTCGGTCGCGCCAGTTGCTGTTGCTCACTGCTACGATCGCCAAAGTTTTGGATGAAGAGGGTTTTGGACGCAAAGGGCTAGAATCTCATTGAATAGGGATCTGGACGAAGAGCTAGGGATTTTGATGAAAAGGGTGGCGTCTATCTACTAAAGAGATCTGGCGACGAAACCAGGTTCATCGCCAAAGGGAAAATATCAACAGCAACGATAAATTTTGTCATTGAATATAAATATAAGATTCACACTCTTGGGGATGCTATGATGCACATTCAGTGACGACGATTTCCCTCTATAGCGATGAAAAATACATTCATCATTAAATAATTAACTTTGTAGTGACAAAATACTATTTCGTCGTGGATTATTAATCAATAGCGATGAAATATTAACGCGTCATGAAATCTCATTGCAAATAAACCTTTTTCTTGTGGTGAGGAATTTATTTTATTTATTCATCTCTCTCTCTCTCTCTCTCTCTCTCTCTCTCACTCTTAAAACTAGAGAACTCAAGATGTGATTGTTCTCTCAATCTCAACGTGAATAGAGAGATATATTTTTCTATATTTTTACAAATAGGTGAATACATGAGTGGATTATATTACACAGTTTTTTACACGATGTATACAGAGTGGATAATATTGTACGAGATATGATTTGATGATTTCTTTAATATTATGCATTATCCGTGAGGCGTCCTGAGGACATGTCAGATGTCGCGTGAGGTGGCTTAAATCTTTGGGTTTTGATCTTTGTCATCGTCTTTAGGTCTTTATTTGGGAAGTAAACTATTATCTCTCTCTTCTTACCATCTTCTTTGAATCAAGGTTTCTATCTTTCCATCAAGGATGGATTTTCTTTAGCCAATGCTGATGGTGCCATCACCTTTGCCATGTCTTTGGCATTGTCACTGTCTATATTCCAATTAAGGTAAAATTAAGGAGCTTTGATGGAGAAGAATTCGAGGCAGACCAAAATGTTGTAATGTTTCATTATCATTTCCACTATCTTTGCATTTCACCATTACCTCTATCAATACTATTCCAACATCAATTTAACATTTATCTTATTTCAATATTGATTTTATTGATTTTATTCATTTTTAAAATTATTTTGGCTCTAGCAATTTAGTTTTTGAAGTGACCTGCAAAAAGTGGTGTTTCATCAAAAATTAATAGATGGACATGTACAAAAATTTATGTAGCACATTTTCTTGGTAAGATTTTATGTTGCACAATTGTGTTAGTATACATTAGATACTCATATCAGAGGTAAGTACCAAGATACACTAGAAGTGGGGAAAATTGGAAATCGACACTCTTTGTTACTTTTGTAAAGATATATAACATGTTAGCATGTTACTATTAATAGAAAATTGTTTGTTGTAATTGCAATAAATAATTTTATTTTGAAAAAAGAAGATATTGTTCATGAAGAGACTGCAAATGTTTGGTTTTAAGAATTATTTCTCTTTCTTTGTGGCAAGTTAGTGGTGGTGTTTTTTTTCTTGATAAAATTTTTTATGTTATGCAGATTTTTTTTATTTATGCAGGATTATTAATTCCTTTTATCATATGTGTTGTATGGTGGAAAATCAAGGATGTTTCTACAATCCTTCATGATTACACTAGCCGAAGAACTAATTCCACAAAAAGATGCTCATAGTGCCGATCATTCTCCAATTTTTTGCACCGTAGAAAGTAAAGGATGGTGAGCATCTAAGCCTCAACTTCTTTGAACAAGTAGTGATAGTCCACTTTTTTTTTGTGGAGAATTGTCTTACTAAAAAACAACATCTGGTTATTAATGTGGGGATCCCTCTTATAATTTGTTGGGTAACCATGTTTTGTTTCTATTTTTTTGTTTGTGTTAGAAAAAGAAATGAATTTCACTAAATGTATTCCAATATTAAAGAAAGAGTATAGTTACTTACCATTAAAAAAGAGAGAGCACATATAACACTTGAATTCAAATTTGAGTTTTTCTTTTCCCTTCTTGGGGGCAAAAGACAATCTCTTATTCTTCATATTTCAACCCTTAATCATGTGAGTAGTTTGTTGACATGGGTTTGCATGTTTATAGAGAATTACAAACAGGAAGATGTGCATCAAGGTGATTTTTCAAGGAGGGTCGTATCTCTGTGATAATCCAAATGTGTGGTTCTCATAAGAACTATGTGCAAGAGATCAAAATTGTTACATACCATAGTAAAAAATTGCATTGTTTAAACGTAAAGACCATTCAACTGGTTTAAGTTTAATGTCAAAGGAGTAGCACCGAGTGAAGTTCACAAAAAGTGCAGTTTGGCACAACAAATATTGTGATGTTTCATTGAAACAATATTTTGATGTTGTGTCATTATTTGTACTTTTGGTCTTAGAGGATGACATTTGATGAAATTTTTCTTGCCATCCTTAATAGATGTAATTTCAATGACTGTTTTCAGTACAATTCACATTTTGTATTATTAGTGCAACAAAGCCTTTAGAGGGAGCAAATAAATTGCTTAAAATTCTACAGTCTCAATATAATTGCATAGATCATATTATATTTTGAGTTTCTTGTATATTATGAAAAATTTTCAATTTTTATTCTATGAAATATATTGCCTGTGCTGAGCATGGGTATGTTTTGCTAGTAAATCATTAGTATAAAAATCTAAAACATTATAAATCCTATATGATAGCATTTAATTGTTTATTGTTTAGATACATATTAAGCATTTGGATTATATTTTATTAAATGATTGTTTAGTTTTTAGCTATAATTAATTAAGGTCTCCCTTTATTTCTTAAATGAATGAGTTTCTAAATTAGAATTTATAATTTTCATTATTTTAATATATAATTTTTCAAATGACCTCGTAGAAACTTTTGACCATACTCAACACGAGCTAGGAGAATATAGAGGAGTTCAAGGGGTAGAATGACGCCAAGAGATGAAGACAGGCCATCATTGGACAATTTTTTTTATTTTTATTTTTCGGGTATCCGAACTATAGGGGTTTGGGACCTTCTCTTAGGAGAGGGTAGACCTTGGAGAGGTGATGGAGTCCTCCAGCAAAGGAAGTGGATAGACCTGCCACTAGTGCGGGTAAAGGTAAGAGGCTGTTCTCTAATAGACAACGTGTTAATGAAGAGAAAAACTATCCAATGATGAGTGGGCCATTGCTTTTGAGTGGTGTATATTTATGTGGGTGGACCAAACATATTGGATGATTTTTGGACAATTTGATTTGGAAATTCTGATTCAATCTGGCATTTGATTACTCAATTGAACTCCAAGTTTCCTTAATCCTTATCGAGTCTAAACTCTAGCCAGGCCTGAATAAGATAACACATTTTAAGCAATACATATTCTTTTTCCTTTTCATCTAGTAAAGGTGACTCGAATGCATACCTTTTTACAGAAAAAGACAAAATCCAACTAGCTACGCTACAACATAGATTGGCAAATAAAAGACATTTTTTTAAAATAATAATATGATCCACTTAGGCTTGGGCTTAACATTTTCTGGGTGGACTAGCCTCTACCAAATTGGACAACCCACCCCAACTCAGGTCATGTATACCCTTATTATGGACTTTCCTTCTATAATAGACTTTTTTCTTCTTTTTTTACATATAATGTTATTTTTTTTCTTTATTTTTTTCTTTTCTGAAATTCAACACAATCTTTCTCATCATTTCAACGGCAAGTCTCCAAATCCATTAGATATTTGATATCTTCTTAATATATTTTTTCATTATTAATTTAGTTTAGTAAGCTTCTGTTTTACTACCTATTTTATTATTATATGATCTGAATTTATAGGTTTTTTTAAGTTTTTCTATTTTCTGAAATTGGGATTAGGGTTTTTTTTGGGGATATGATTTTTACTTTAAAACATGTAAAATTTTATAGATTTTTGGATAGGGATTTCGAATTTGAGGGTAAGGGACAATGTAGTGATGTTGTGGCCCTATGGTAGCACTTTGGTTTCATTTTCACGAGTTGAAATAAGTGGTTTGAAATTTCAATTGTGCGTGTGTGGTGATGACTAAGCAGTTAAGACCTGGTAAAAGAAAGAATAGTAAAAAAAAAAAAAAAGGAAGCGCCATGTGAAAGGAAGCAAAGAAATGTAGCATGAAATAGAAATAACAATAAACAGTAAAGAAATAATAAAGAAAGGAAAATGCATACATTCATGAATTACAAGATTTAGTAAAAGAAAGAAATAACCAGAAATGGAATGAAAGAAGGGGCATGTAAACTTACAGATTTTTCTTTTTAAATCTCCTAAATAACGATTGAAAGTAATCATATCATGTTACAAGGACTATCCAAATTGACTATATATGTCCTTGAATCAAATTGACTACTATCATTAATTACTTCTTCTCAAGTAGAACAATCAAGTCTCAATATAAAACTTTGCAACATTATAAATTCTAGGGGATTTTGGCATAAAAATCCCAATAAAGTGGGTGAAGACCAAAAAGACCCTTTAATTTAAATATAGACCATAAAGGCCTTCCTTCCACTCCTTTTGTTTTCTTTTTTTAGGTTTGCTACTCATGTCATCTTCTTCTTTGCTCATGTTAGAGGATTCTATGAGCCTTTGACGATATCAATTTGCTCCCAAGGCTCCCAATTGTTTAGATTCTTTCCTGAAAATGAATCTCTCAGATTGAGAAAAAAGCCTCAATGAATTTGAGAAGAAAAATAAAGTGTGTAAAATCTTTATAAATTCTACATGCTTCTCATTGAATTCGTAAGTAACTTGTCAAAATCTGACTGAATTAAATTAAGTTCTTCACAAATCTTTCAAAGTCTTGATCGTGTTATAACTTTTTGAATCTAAAAAATCAAAATAGAGGAAATGAACTTTGCAATGAAAAAGAAAACCAAAGAGCACTCATGATCTTTTAGAGAAAATGAAGTGCGATGTGGGTTTTAGATGGCGAAGATGAGGAGGGGCGATATCGCCCCTATTTTACCTAAAAATAAAAAAATATTTGGAGAAGATGACAACGACAATATCACCGCTCAATCTCTCATGCACCTAATAATAAAAAAATATGTGAAGAAGATGACAACGACGATATCACCACTCAATATCTCATGAGCAACGATATTGCCCCTCTTTCCTCTTTCTTCTTCCCCCTCCTTTAGTCTCTAGCAATCAGGTTCACTTTTTCTATGGTATGCAAAAGCATAGAGAAAAGAGAGACCAACAGCCCATATTAGTATTATGCAAAAAGCCCTCTTTGAGATCTTTCAGCAAGAAAGGAGTATAGGTGCCCATATTTCCAAACATTGGCATTCACTTCAAAGTTTTATTCGAAGGTTTACTTGGTGTTGAGTTCTGTTTTTGAAGGAGAATTGGACACAAGAGAGAGATGGATTGTCATTGGGTGTTGTTGAGTTTGAGGTGGGGTCGAAGTTGGAGCATTGATTCAGATTTGCAGAAACCAAAGGGGGGTTGGAAAATGAAGAAGGCTAGTTGGTGTTTGTACGTGAGCATTTGACAGTGGTGACCATATTGCGAGTGGGTCGGTCAAGGTTGTTTGGTTTTTTAAATTGCATGTTTTGAGATTATTTGAGAAAACAAGGTTGGTCCTTGCTTAGTTGAATGGGTGAAGAGTGAACATAGTAAGTCAAAAAAGAAGAAAAAAAAAACCCAAAAATGGCCTTTGGGACCAGTCTGGTGCAGTAAAAACTATGAAGACCTTTATCCACCAGGTTTAAGGGAAGTTTTTCATTAAAATCCCCTAAATTCTAAATGATATCATTCTATTATTTATTATTTCTGTAAAAATTTTAAGTATTTTGTTTACATTTTATTGGATGGACTCCTAGTTTGCAACTTGGATCAATTAAAACACTTCTCTAACTATTTATTGAATGAATGTTTAATTGATTATTTATTATATTCTTTGTCTTAATATGTAATTTTTTATTGACATGGTAGAAAACGCGATCATGCTCAGCATGGGCTACGATGCTAGTTTCATATTTTACAGTCATGAAGTCAAATGCAAATCAATGGAACTACAAACTAGGTAACTGTAAGGGAAAGTAACGAACTCCCCATCTTCTGTACCTGCTTGGAATATTCAATCTAGACTTAAAAGACTCTAAAGTGTTGTAAAACAAACTCTGTTTCATTCTCAAAATCATAAATGATAATACGATTTGAACTTTCTCTCTCAACTTTTCTGCCGCTAATGCCATTTTTTTCCAGCGGATAAATTCTTCTGCTGCTATTTGATGGGCTAAGGGTCACTTTTAACGGCGGAAAAAAAATCACCCCCGAAAGTGGTGTTGTCCGCTGCTAAAAGTCAATTTTTTTCAATGAGTCCCGTGAGTTTTCATCAATCCAAAAGGATTAGACCATTGGATTAAGGATTAGACAATTAGAGATTCTCTAGTGTTAAGTACTTGCCCAGGGAATAGAACATTTGCAGCCCTCGTGTCCAAGTCTATTGGGTGAGATTTCCCGTCGAGGTGTTGGTGTCCCACTGGTTGGACCCATACACCACCATCTGGTTTACTCCAAGGACTAAGACGTAAAGGCTGGATGGGCCTTGGTTCGTACAATGCCAACGCACCATTTTTTTCCGTTGTGAGGTTTAAAATAGCAGCGCTGGTTTTTATCTGCCAGATAGTAATCCCGCTACCGTTAGTCATCATGAAACTGCCGTTTGCCTCAAGTGTCAGCTTGGTTTCATTATACATGAGGACCTCCACAGGATTTATGGCCTCTACACTATACAAGACATTCCCAGCCTCGCACTTCAATGGGTTGTTCACAAGAAAGAAGAACGGCCTTAGAATAAGGATGGAAACAAAGAAAAGATACATATAGCGGCAGTTCCTTTGTCTGCCGCTAAAAGTTAAAATCTGCTATTAAACATTTATCACGCCAGATAAATGTCTGTGGCTATTTTTGTTGCTAAAATCTTTGTCACTATTTTTTCCCAACTTTTTGCGGTGGAGAAGTGTATTGCTGAAAACAAGAAATAGCGGCAGTTCAAAAACTGCCGCTATTAATATATAAATGTGCTGCTAAATATTTTTTTTGAGATGGAGAGTGCCTTTTTTAAGTAGTCTTAGTGGCACTTTTTCTTCTGCCGCTAAAATGGTTTTTGTAAAAAAAAAAAAAATTTTTCCCCTAAAAATGGCAAAAAGGATTTTGGAGTTATTTTGAAGTATTTAGATACAGTTAAAATTTATTCAGTTCCCTCCTAAAGATGTGAGAGTGGGTGAACAATGTATAAAGGGAATGCACTTGTCAGTTTCTACTGCTTGGGTTAAAGGAATCCTGCTAATCTCAAATTCAAACAGTCTCTCAATCTTAGATTCGTGCATTCGGTGCTTTGTTGCTAGTGTTATGATGCTAGAACTTTTAACATACTCCACGGTCATGATCTTGATGTCTCCAAAATTATGGCATTTATAAAACCATTTAAGCCATCACCGAACAAACCCCTCAAACCAATGTATACTTTGAACTTCCATGTTTGTGTCTTTCCTGAATGAATGAGCTCTCATTTAAGAAAAACAATATGAGAGCGGGTAAAATGTTGGGGAAAAAAAGGATGAGGCAATTAACTTCTTCCATGGCATTAGGAAGTCCCATGAAAGGTTCCGAGCTTTTTTAAGCCATTCAATCAAAATCATGCAATGTCCTTTAATTATCCCTGCAATTAAGGATAGAAGAGCTTTTTGGAAAAATGGGCTTTTAACTTTGGTTTTTCAGTAACTTTAGACTATAATAAGTGTGGGTCTCACACATCTTTTGAAGCGGGTCCAAGTATTAATGTGTTTTCTTACATGAGGAGAATAACACCAAGCCATTGTTTAGTTAAAAACTATTTAAGAAGTGAACGAGAAATCAGCTCCAAAAGTGACTAGTTGAAGTTGCTTTGTGTTGGTAATGAAAAGAAGAACTCCCACATTGCTAGTTTACTAAAGGTGTGTATGTGTTTATATACCTTTAGTTTTCTCTAGCAGACATAGTCAATAGTTTTGTCTTTTCCAAATAGTCCAATAGTTGTGTCTCCTCCAAATGGTGCTGTACTATATTTGTTTTCATAAAACCGAATAGAAGCATCTGTTTATTAGTGACTGTTGACTATTCAGACCAGTCACCAGTTCATCTAAATAAAGCCATTTCGTTTCTGCATTTGGGCATCGAATTTCTTTAGCATTCACTATCTGTTTAAGGGAGAATTGAAGTGCTACTTCTGTGTCGTATAGATCATTGTATATTGGGAGAGAAACATCTATAAATCATGAGCACCATAACGGAGATGAATATTGTCTTAAGGACATATTGTTGAACATTAGCCTTGATCATATTCTGTAAGTTCGAATTTTTAAGTTTCTTCTTATACTACCGTAATTTTTTTTGCATTTGAAATAGTTGTTGTAATTACAAAAGGACTTAGCTACAAAATCATTGGGAAGGTGCTAGCATCCAAAATGAAGGCCGAAGTTTAATCATATCGTCCCATCAGAGTGATGTGACGATATCGTTCCTACTCTCTTTTTTTTGCCCTTTTTCCTTTGGCCTTTGGTGGTTTCCTGGGTTGTGATGTGACGCACGATGGTAAGGGAGTCTAGGTATTTATTGATGCTTGTATGCATGCATAAATGATTAGACCCCCATGTAGAAAATTTTCACTCAAAATCTTATTCTTTTGATTTGCTTTTGCTGTATATGTAGTCATGTGGGTTTGCTTTTCTCATATTGTATATTACAGACCAAATTACCACTTGAAAGCTCTTTTGTAAAATCTCATCCCAGTACTTAAGAGAAAAAGCTCTGGTAATTTCTAACATGTGTTCTGCCAAAAGAAACTCCCAACATGTGAAAATTATGTTTGGCCGGATTCGGAAAAATTTAATTAGGAGAGACAACCCATTCGGTCAATCATCTCAGGCCATTTCTCATTTCTTCAAAGCATTTGGCTGGATCAAATCACTTTTAACATCTTTTTTCTCCAATTCAAGATTCCTTTTACTGAAGCGTAGATTGTGTTTGGCCTCTTGTTCCCATTAGATGAGGCCGTGTAAAACATGTTGCTGCTGATGGCAAAGTATTAAGGAAATGCGACAAATGCTTTTATAATTGTGGGGTATGCTGGTAGCTAGATATCAGTAAGAAATTATTGTAATCAAGGATTCATCGATCACAGCCTGTGGCACTTCACCATATGCACCTCCTCCTTCCTATTTCTCTGCTCAACTTCCGTAATTTGTGCTAATTTGGGAAAGGTAGCGCCTTAAGCTGTCATTGGAAATTTAAGTAGACCCGTTCAAACTCATTCTAGCAACTTGTTGGCTTTCGTAGACACCAAAAAAAGTGTCTAACTCTGGAGATCAAATTCTAAGATATGTATCGTTACAGTAGAGTTATGATAAGGAATCAAATAATTTTCACTCTCACACACGCATGCTGTCACGCCCTCAAAACTGGGCCAGATCCAAACCTGGTCGAATTAGGCCCAATTTAAAATTTTCTTGAACAACAACAAGGGCCCAAATTCTGGGTAGATCGAAGTCCTTCATGAGGTTATGCTTGTTAATCAAGCAATCATTTTCACACGTGGAACTAAAATCTATAATCTACGCAGCTGAGTATCATATACAAATCATATAACCTAATCTCAATAATAGTTAATAAATGGTCAAGAACCTTGAAGCATAACAATCAAAGTTGCAACTCTAAGATAAAGAAATTAAATGACTGCACTAATGGCCCCAAACATGCCTTATTATATGAGTCTACTGTTTCGAATCTAAGCACCATCACTAAGACACCTTAGACGATGTCATTGGGGCTCTACTTAACAATTCTGCCATCTGAAAAATCTCTTGTGTTTCCTGTTAGTGTCATTGTAAGAGTGTGTTGTCAATTACGTGACCAAAGTGTAGTTCGATTCAAGAACGATGTAGTTCACCTCGGAAGTTCATTGAAGATCAAGTCAAGTTCAAAGAAGTTCAAGCTAGTTCAAGACCATTCAAGGAAAACCTATCAATGAAGACTAAGCAAAGAAGTTCAACATCAAAGAATATCATCTGTGAGTGCCAAGGGATAAGGTATCTGTGATCCCTAAGTGTCCTTGAAAACAAACTAGAAAATTAGGTTTTTCAAACACCCTGTTTTGTTCTACGGCTTGGACCACGGCTAAGCCGTAGATCCTACGGCTCACTTTCCAGAGAGTGTATTTTGAAGCCTTTTTGTTCTACGGCTGACCCTACGGCTACACCGAAAAATGTTACGGCTAAGCCGTAGTGGGTTTCACGGCTAAGCCGTAAAATCTACGGGTCACAATCCAGAGAGTGTACTTGGCCATATTATGCTTACGGTTGACCTTACGGCCAAGCCGAAAGGCCTTCACGGCTAAGCCGTAAGGTTATTCACGGCTAAGCCGTAAAGGTTACGGGCCACTCTCCAGAGAGCTGTTTCTGGGAAATTTGAGCTTACGGCTGACCCACGGCTAGGCCGAAAGGTGCTTACGGCTAAGCCGTATAAGAATTTACGGCTAAGCCATAGGCCTAACCGTAAGAAGGAATTTGTGCTGAATCTGGTCAAACTAGCCGTTGGATGTTGTCAGAACTTACGGCTAAGCCGTAGACCATTCTGTTCTAAGCCGTAGAACTATCCGTTGTAGCTCATCTGTATTTAAAGAGGACCTCTCCCTTGCTCCCACCACTGAATTAATTGCTGAGAAAATCACTAGTATAGCTGAGCCTTTGCACCTCCATTAAAATCATCTTCAAAGCTCCCACAACCACCTACTCTCCAACATCAAAGAGTGCCATTATTGTTACAAGTAGAGTAGTTGGTGACTTAGGAAAGGCTTCTTCAAATCTGAGAGAATACCTTAGCCTTCCAAACCCTCTTGGAACCTCTTCCCTTGGTTGAGCTCACATATGAAGATCTTCATCTCCAAGGAGCAAGAACAAGAGGCCAAAGCTTGGAGGTAGTCTTCAAGCTTCAAGATCACCACTCAAAACCAAGGTATTCAATTCCTTGTTTAGGTGTTCTTAATATTTCAATTCATATTGCTGTATTTGGTGGAAGACAAACCACCGCATCAAAAATTGTTGTAATTGGTGGACTAGATCAAGGATCAACCACCTGATAAAAAAACTCTAATTGGTGGAAGACAAACCACCGCATCAAAAATTATTGCAAGAGGTGTATGTTATGTGAGTACCTCTTATTTAGTGGAACCAAGAGAGATTGCTCTTGAGAGTGGATGTAGGTCTAGGACCGAACCACTATAAATCATTGTGTTTATTGTTTGTTGTGTGTGGATGTTGCCTTGCTTTCTTGTCACTTGAGTTGATGATCTTTTATATGCTACATCTCTATTGCTCTAGTTACATTTATAGACACTCACAACTCTGATTATCTCTCTCAATTTTAATAATCTTTCAGATTATTCTTTAATAACATCTAAGTTTTGAAAAGAAATTTTTAATAGTCCTATTCACCCCCCCTCTAGGACTTGGTGAGATCTAGTTATTGCACTTTCAATTGGTATCAGAGAGGGTTACTTCGTAAAGGTGTAATAACCTGAAGTAGATCCATCTTTTGCTAGATTCACCATGAATCCTGAAGGAAGTTCTATCACCCGTCCACCTTTCTTCGATGGGACAAATTATGCCTTTTGGAAAGCCCGGATGACAGCATTCTTAAAATCCATGGACTGGGCTGTTTGGGAGGCTATAGAGAATGGTTGGACGGAACCCACTGAAGATGTGTCTACAAATGGTGTCACAACCACTAAACCATTAGATCCAGCCAAATGGTCTCAAGCTCAGCTAAATCTTAGACAAAATAATGCTAGAGCGTACAATGCTATAGTGTGTGCCATGAATCAAGAAGAGTTTAAAAAGATCATGACAACCACTAATGCAAAACAGGCATGGAGAATCCTTGAAGTAACTTATGAGGGTACCTCAGTTGTCAAAAGATCTAAACTCCAGATGCTCACAAGTCAGTTCGAAAACATTCGCATGGAAGAAAATGAAATGTTTACTGACTTCCATACTAAGCTCATGAAAATTGTAAATGAAATGTGGGCTCTTGGGGAAACTCTTCCGGAAGGTAAAATTTGTAGTAAAATTTTGAGATCACTTCCGGAAAGATTCCATCCTAAGGTAACCTCTATAGAAGAACACAAGGATTCGGAACAAATGAAAATTGAAGATTTAGTGGGATCCCTTCAAACCTTTGAACTCAAATTTAACAATGACAAAAAGAAATCAATCGCTCTAATCACCTCTCATAACACATCTTCCTCTAAAGATGACATAGGAATAACTAGTAATGACGAGGATGAAGATGTGGCCCTTTTGGCTAAAAGATTTTTGAAACAATTTAAGAAAAAGAGGGTGAAAGAGTATAAAAATGAAACCACAAATGATAAATACAAAGGTTGGTCAAGTTCTCTCTCTAGAAGTAAACATAAGGAACCTATGTGTTACAGATGCAAGAAAATTGGACACATTTCCACCGATTGTCCTCAAAAGGGGAAATTCAAAAAGAAGAATCTTGTAGCCACTTGGGACGATTCATCTGAATCAGATTCTGACTCAGATGAATCACATCAAAATAAATCAGACAAATATACAGTTCTGATGGCTACCACTGCCACCTTCAATCTTTCCGAGGAAATGATTAAAATTTCGAATGAAGAAGTCTCAGGCAGTGAGTCAGAGAGTGAGTATGAGAATTCAGAGGATGAGGATAATGACAACACCACGGATTCCTATGAACTACTCTATGAGGGAACCTGTAGGCTCGTTGAAACTGTAAGCAATCAACAAAAGAAGATTAAGAATTTAAAGGATAAGGTTGATAGTATTAGTACTGAAAAGGAACAATTGATCAAAGAACTCGAAAGTGTAAAAATCCAATTATCAACAGAAAAAGAAAATGTACTCAAATTAAGAGAAAATGAAAAATCCCTTTTAAAAATAAAAGATGAAAATATTGCTCTCCACAATGAAGTGACTATTCTGAAACGGTATAAAGAAAAGTATGAGTACAGATTTACTCAAAATGATGAGAAATACATTAGACTATTCAAAATTGGAAAAGCTTATAAAGACATGACTGGTCTTGGATATGACAAAAATGCTAATCAGCCTTCAAGTTCCGGAACTGTTTTTGTCAAAAGTGCTTTAAAGGATGAAGATATTAGTGCTCAAAACACTGTGGATAAGGCATCTACTAGTACTCATACAGTTTCGTCAAATGTTCTATGTCATTACTGTGGAAAGAGAGGTCATTTCAAAATGGAGTGCAAATTAATAAAAATTCATTGTAACATCAGTCAGAAAATTGAGAAAAACACCACAAAGAAAGTGGAACCTGAAAACAAAAAACAAAAGTCTCAGATAAACACTTTTCCCTTAAACCAAAAGATGAATAATTTATTAAAAGAAGTCCATAAGTTAAGAAAACAATTTGAGATATACAAAAAGAATGGAGCAAACATTCCTATTCCCCAACATAAAACTTTTCAAGTGAAACACCAAAAATCAATTGTGATTCCTACTACTAGTACACCTAAATGGATACCCAAAAACAAGAATCTAGTGGTTCACACAGCTTTTAAAGCTGCAGAACAATCAAGATGGTATCTGGATAGTGGATGCTCAAAACATATGACTGGTGATAAATCTTGTTTGTCTAAAATGATTGAATTCGATGGAGGCACAGTTACTTTTGGTGATGGCAGTACTGCGAAAATTGTTGGAAAAGGAACTTTAAATGTTCCAAACTTACCACCTTTTGAGAATGTTTTGTGCGTTGATGGGTTAAAACATAATTTACTTAGCATATCTCAAATCTGTGATAAAGATTATGCCGTAAACTTTAGTAGTCATAGTTGTGAGATCTCAAGGAATGGAAAGATAATATTGAGAGGTCTTAGAACTTCTGATAACTGTTATGTGGTGGGAAAAACAAATGCTTCATCGTCTACTTCTTGCCTACTAACTAGTATTGATGAAGCTAAGTTGTGGCATCAAAGACTTGGGCATGTAAACTACAGAGACTTATCCCATCTAAACAAATATGTTGAAGGACTGCCCAAGATCAGTAGTCAAGAAAAGATGATCTGTGGAGAGTGCCTTCAAGGAAAACAAATTAGAAGTGCCCATAAAATGGTGAATGCTATGAAAACTACTCGACCTCTAGAACTTATTCATATGGACTTGGTTGGACCAACTAAAAGAGAGAGTCGAGGTAAGAAAAGGTACTTTCTTGTTATGGTAGATGATTTCTCTAGATTCACTTGGGTTGCCTTCTTGAGAGAAAAATCTGAAGCCTTTGGAGAATTCAAAAGGATTGTAAAACAAATTCAGATTGAAAAAGGTACTTCAGTAGCCCGAATCAGAAGTGATCATGGTGGAGAATTTGAAAATGATCGATTTGACAAATTTTGTGAGAAATATGGGATTCATCATGAATATTCAGCACCCAAAACTCCACAACAAAATGGGGTGGCTGAAAGAAAAAATAGAGTTCTCCAAGACATGGCCACAGTCATGCTTCATAGTAAGAATCTCCCTAGAGACTTGTGGGCCGAAGCTGTTAATACTAGCTGCTACATCATCAACCGAGTTTATCTTAGGACTGGGACAAATCAGACAGCTTATGAATTGTGGCATGGGAAGAAACCAAATGTGAAATATTTTAAGGTCTTTGGAAGCAAATGTTACATCTTGAAGGATAGAGAACAACTGAGAAAATTTGACTCAAAAAGTGATGAAGGTATATTTTTAGGCTATTCAACAAGGAGTCGAGCTTATCGTGTTCTAAATATGAGAACCGGAGTCATTCAAGAGTCAATAAATGTCATTATAGATGATGAATCCACAATGTCCGACAATGTTGATGAAGTGGAAGTGCCCTCGATGATTGAACCCACACGATCCACAATAAAAACTGATGCACCTATCACTACTGAAAATTTGGTGAATGTAAAAGATCATCCTATAGATCAAATTATTGGTGATCCTCTAACAGGTGTAAAAACTAGGAAACAACTGGAGAACATTATGAGCCACTTGTGCTTTACTTCCGTTTTAGAACCTACCAGCGTTGATGAAGCTTTTTCAGACAATGATTGGATAAAAGCTATGCAAGAAGAATTGAATCAGTTTACAAGAAGTGATGTTTGGTATCTAGTGCCCAGACCAAAGGATAAAAATGTGATAGGCACTAAATGGATCTTCAAAAATAAACTTGATGAAAATGGAGTTATTGTTAGGAACAAAGCTAGGTTGGTAGCGCAGGGATATTCTCAAATTGAAGGTATTGACTTTGACGAGACCTTTGCTCCAGTTGCTCGTTTAGAATCAATTAGAATCTTACTATCTATTGCTTGTTTTTTGAAGTTCAAATTGTTTCAAATGGATGTTAAGAGTGCTTTTCTAAATGGAATTTTGAATGAGGAAGTGTATGTTGAACAACCTAAAGGTTTTATAGACTCAAAATTCCCCGATCATGTGTTTAGACTGAAGAAAGCCTTGTATGGTCTTAAGCAAGCACCACGTGCTTGGTATGAAAGGTTGACAAAATTCTTGTTAGACAATGATTTTCAAAGAGGTAGTGTTGATAAAACCCTTTTTATTCAAAAGACAAGAAAGTCAGTGCTAATAGCGCAAATATATGTAGATGATATCATCTTTGGTTCCACATCTAATGACTTGACTACTCAGTTCGGTAATCTAATGCAATCTGAATTCGAAATGAGTATGGTTGGCGAATTAAATTTCTTCTTAGGCCTACAAGTCAAACAATTACGTGACGGCATCTTCATTTCCCAGTCCAAGTATGCTAAAGAACTGGTGAAACGATTTGGTCTAATGACTGGGAAACATGTCAAAACCCCCATGAGTACAACCATCAAACTTACTAAAGATGCAAATGGGAAAGGGGTTGACTCTAGCCTATATAGAAGTATGATTGGTAGCCTGTTGTACCTTACTGCAAGTAGGCCAGACATAGCATTTAGCGTGGGAGCATGTGCTCGATATCAAGTGGATCCAAAAGAATCTCATCTCACTGCTGTAAAAAGAATCAATAAGTACATTGCCGATACAACTGAATATGGTCTGTGGTATCCTCATGACTCCTCATCCTCCATTGCTGGATACTCAGATGCTGATTGGGCAGGCAACTTAGATGATAGAAAATCCACAAGTGGCGGCTGTTTTTATGTTGGAAATTGTCTAGTAGCTTGGCATAGTAAAAAGCAAAATTCGATATCTCTTTCCACTGCCGAGGCTGAATACATAGCTGCCGGAAGCTGCTGTTCTCAACTCTTGTGGATGAAGCAGATGCTTATGAACTATGGCATTACACAAGGAATAATGAGCTTGTATTGTGATAACACGAGTGCCATACACATTTCTAAAAATCCGGTCCAGCACTCTCGCACCAAACACATTGATATTCGACATCATTTCATTAGAGAATTGGTTGAAGAAGGAATCATTGAGCTCGAATATATTCAGACTGAAAAACAACTTGCAGACATCTTAACTAAACCTCTTGATGTGTTAAAATTTGAAAATTTAAGGAAATCTATTGGTGTTTGCTGTTTGGATTAACTTGTGTTTTTGCCTAGGGTCTACGGCTAAGCCGTACACCACTTTACGGCTAAGCCGTACGCGTTTACGGCTGAGCCGTAAAACACTCTACGGCTAAGCCGTACGGTCCCTCGTTCTGCGCGCCGAGATCTTTTTAATCCGTCTGTTCCTCTTCTTTTTCACGCTGCTCGCCCGTCTGCCCTCGCTTCCTCTCTCGGCTTCCCTCCTCCTCCGGCCTTCTTCCTTCCTCCTTCTCCGGCGTGTGGCTTCCTCCTCCGGCCTTCCTCCTCCTCCCTTTCTCTGGCGTCTTTCCCCTCCGGTCTCCCTCCTCCGGTGTCCTCCTATTTCGTCCTTTCTCTGTCTTCTTCTTCCGGCACCATCCCTCTCTTCCTCATCTCTATTCGGCAACCTCCTTCTCCGGCGCCCTCCTTCTCCGTCATCCTTCTCCGACGTCCTCCTCTATTTTGGTTCGGTATTGTTCTCCTTTCTCTCTCTCGTTTGTTTCCTCACTGTTTCATTCGTTTTTCTGTACTCTGTGTCCTTTTTCCCCCTGTTTGTGGTCTGTGACCTGCTTTCTGTGTCTCACTATGCCTCCGCGCTCCAAGAATGCCTACCCTCCGGGTAAGAGGCCTCGTGCCTCCGGTAGCTCCTCCCGGGCTCGACAGCCCTCTCCACCCTCTCCCCGCGTCTTGGTTCCCCGGGAACCCACTAGTGATCGGTCTTTCTTTTCGAGACCCATCACTGTCGAGCGGGATGTTAACATCCTAGCTGTTGAGGCCTACGGAGTGCACACCCTTCTCACTCATGTTGGGTGGGAAAACATTCTGAAGTGGGGTGGTCCTGGCTTCCCCTCCATTGTGCGCACCATGTATGCATCTATTTCCCATGCATCGATAGACACCATGTCCTTTGACATTGGGTTCAGTGATGGCACGAACACCATTACCCCTGCCATCATCTCCTCTTTGTTATGTGTGCCTCTCTCTGATTCTCCTTCGGTCATCTCGGATTCTCTATCCGAAGAGGAGCGACACACTGCCACTTTCGCCCTCTGTGGCGCCTCCATTCCCTGGAAGGCTAAAGGGTTCCTTCCTGCCGTCTCATTGCTTCCTTACTACCGGATCCTGCATGCCATCTTCACTTATAACATTTATCCTCGGCGGGGGAACTTCTCTGACCTCACCCCGTTCATGGTGAATGTCCTCTATTCCGTTCACATGGGGGTCCGAGTATGTCTTCCATTGCTCATCTGTGCCACCATCATTCGTTTTTGGCAGTGCCCAGGCAGGGGCACCAATGCATGCGTCTTTGGGTATCTCATGACTCGCCTCGCCTCGCAGTGTGGGGTCACTTTACCTACCGATGAGGCTCCTGAGTCTCACCCCACCTTTGGGACCGTTAACATCCAGAACATGCGATTCTCTAAACAGCAGGCAGCCGGTCCCCAACTTCCTGACTCCGGCGACGAAGAAGATTCACCGGTTGCGTCTCCTTCTGCAGCACCCTCTGCCACTTCACCGGTTCCGGTTCCTCCCCCGGCTTCTTCCTCTTCTTCGTTTGAAGCTCGGTTGGCCGCCCTCGAACAGCGGCAGACTAAGATGGAGAAGCTCTTGAAGAAATCCTTTCAGTACTTGTCCAAGATCTCCAAGAGCTGCCGGCGCGACGATGTGGCGATTCCTTCACCTTCTCCTCCTTCGGATTGATGCTTGTTCTTGTTGTTTTGTTTGTATTTTGGGACATGACTGTACCTCACCTGTTCGTCTTCATTGTTATCTCATGTATGCTTATCGGTGATGTATTGTTTTGCTATGGTTGTACTTCATTTCTACATCTAATATAGCCATTGTTTCTCTTTGTGTGCATTTCTGTTCTCCATTATGCTTTATCTCTTTGTCAATCATGTGCCAAAAAGGGGGAGAATTGTATGCATGTGTTTAGGGGGAGCTTTCTAACCTCCCACCTTTCTAGTAGATTGTGTTTGCAGCCTTGTTTGCAGGTTAAGCATCGTCAAAGGGGGAGTTTCAAAGTGTTGTATGTAGATGTGGGTGCTTAAGGTGTATTCACTGATGTAATAATTTGTGTATCTCAATTTCTGAGTTTAAATGTTGTATCTTTTTCACATTATGTAATTTTGTCACGAAATTGACAAAGGGGGAGATTGTTAGTGTCATTGTAAGAGTGTGTTGTCAATTACGTGACCAAAGTGTAGTTCGATTCAAGAACGATGTAGTTCACCTCGGAAGTTCATTGAAGATCAAGTCAAGTTCAAAGAAGTTCAAGCTAGTTCAAGACCATTCAAGGAAAACCTATCAATGAAGACTAAGCAAAGAAGTTCAACATCAAAGAATATCATCTGTGAGTGCCAAGGGATAAGGTATCTGTGATCCCTAAGTGTCCTTGAAAACAAACTAGAAAATTAGGTTTTTCAAACACCCTGTTTTGTTCTATGGCTTGGACCACGGCTAAGCCGTAGATCCTACGGTTCACTTTCCAGAGAGTGTATTTTGAAGCCTTTTTGTTCTACGGCTGACCCTACGGCTACACCGAAAAATGTTACGGCTAAGCCGTAGTGGGTTTCACGGCTAAGCCGTAAAATCTACGGGTCACAATCCAGAGAGTGTACTTGGCCATATTATGCTTACGGTTGACCTTACGGCCAAGCCGAAAGGCCTTCACGGCTAAGCCGTAAGGTTATTCACGGCTAAGCCGTAAAGATTACGGGCCACTCTCCAGAGAGCTGTTTCTGGGAAATTTGAGCTTACGGCTGACCCACGGCTAGGCCGAAAGGTGCTCACGGCTAAGCCGTATAAGAATTTACGGCTAAGCCGTAGGCCTAACCATAAGAAGGAATTTGTGCTGAATCTGGTCAAACTAGCCGTTGGATGTTGTCAGAACTTACGGCTAAGCCGTAGACCATTCTGTTCTAAGCCGTAGAACTATCCGTTGTAGCTCATCTGTATTTAAAGAGGACCTCTCCCTTGCTCCCACCACTGAATTAATTGCTGAGAAAATCACTAGTATAGCTGAGCCTTTGCACCTCCATTAAAATCATCTTCAAAGCTCCCACAACCACCTACTCTCCAACATCAAAGAGTGCCATTATTGTTATAAGTAGAGTAGTTGGTGACTTAGGAAAGGCTTCTTCAAATCTGAGAGCATACCTTAGCCTTCCAAACCCTCTTGGAACCTCTTCCCTTGGTTGAGCTCACATCTGAAGATCTTCATCTCCAAGGAGCAAGAACAAGAGGCCAAAGCTTGGAGGTAGTCTTCAAGCTTCAAGAGCACCACTCAAAACCAAGGTATTCAATTCCTTGTTTAGGTGTTCTTAATATTTCAATTCATATTGCTGTATTTGGTGGAAGACAAACCACCGCATCAAAAATTGTTGTAATTGGTGGACTAGATCAAGGATCAACCACCTGATAAAAAAACTCTAATTGGTGGAAGACAAACCACCGCATCAAAAATTGTTGCAAGAGGTGTAGTTATGTGAGTACCTCTTATTTAGTGGAACCAAGAGAGATTGCTCTTGAAAGTGGATGTAGGTCTAGGACCGAACCACTATAAATCATTGTGTTTATTGTTTGTTGTGTGTGGATGTTGCCTTGCTTTCTTGTCACTTGAGTTGATGATCTTTTATATGCTACATCTCTATTGCTCTAGTTACATTTATAGACACTCACAACTCTGATTATCTCTCTCAATTTTAATAATCTTTCAGATTATTCTTTAATAACATCTAAGTTTTGAAAAGAAATTTTTAATAGTCCTATTCACCCCCCCTCTAGGACTTGATGAGATCTAGTTATTGCACTTTCATTTCCTAACTCTCCGGTTCTGTACTGGCACCGAGACTTAGACACCAAAAATAGTAAATCAAATAGATATAATTTGGTAAGAGGTAAATTGTAAGTAATGATGGTAAACAATTTGATTACATCATATTTTAAATTCTTTCCAAAACATACTGAATGCAAATCCAATGGCATGAATGTATAAAAATGAGTATTCCCGTCACATATAATATACAAAAACAGATATTCCCGTCAGATATGATAAAATGGCACAGCTGTGTACTATATCCCACAATACATGCTGACCCGATGGCATATATCTACCTCCAAACTGTTATCGGTCAGATATATATATATATATATCTGAATACATATATATACAAATGTTCGATGAAGTCATGTTATGAATTTCCCAATTCCTATCGTCCACATTATTACAATTAAAGTGATAGGGTTACTTAGGTAAAATGTGTATTATGCTTGTGTGATATTTTCCATTATTTTGAGGTTAAGCTCTGCACCACCTAGTAGCCATGGTTAGTTGAGTGTACACACTAAATTAAACTTTTCTTTAAAATGACAATGTAAGCTACAATGCTGATGATCCACTTCCAGTGCCTATCATATTTCCTATCTAATGAATGATTTGCTATGATGAGACCGGCATTTGCCAGAAGTCTCTATGAAGGATAGATTAAGTGCTCCATAAAAGTTTCACTTGCAGAAAAACCAGCATAAGAACCATATGTAGATATGGAATTAGCTACAAAATCAATGTGAACGTGCTAGCATCCAAAATGAAGGCGGCGACGAGTTTAATCATATCTTCCCATCAGAGTGAATCAAATGATTTTCACTCACACACGCATGCAAGAACAGAGCCAATTGAGATCCCGGTCAGATAGTGCATGCGAACTCTTTTTTATAAAATTATATATCCAACTTGGGCTGGAATTGGGCGTACTATTTTCGGTTAGTTATGCCCCATTTTGAGCCTGAGACTACAATTTAGAAGCCGCGCTTCACTTGGATATTTCTTAACGGGGGCGAACACGGTCCATGAACACCACTATCACAGTCCATTTTGAAACAATCTACTTGTGACAAACACATTGCTCAAAGATTATAGATTAGCAGATAATCATTGCTTAACTTCTTATTGGTCCATAGCTCATTCCGGTGTGGCGTAAAATAATATAAATACAGTGCTTGTCCAGTTTTCATCATGCGAGAAACGAGAGGGTACTGTTGGGAGAGCTAGATATGGCATTGTGATGATGTGCCATTGATTAGATTCTGGAGAAATTCGGCTATCAAATCTCGGATCTTGTGTTTTATTTGGATTCGGAAAAGGCCGTAAACGTTTTCCTTGCGGTTGTATGATTGTGGGGTTCATTGCTTTAGATATCCGGTAGGTAGAGATCATTCAAAAGTCACTAGAATGAGCACAGTTATTTGGGATGCTCATATAGTTGAATTGTTACATGCATGATATTCCTTTACCAAGAAAACGAAAATTGCTTGCACATTCTTGTTATCTATCAAACGTTCATGATGGCTCTATCAATCACCATGGAGCTTGTGGCACGTCATCATATACAATTCCTCTTTCCTTTTTATACCGAAAGAAAAACTTTATGCAAATCAAGAATTATGAACTGACGCCACCAAATTCATCTAGAGGTGAGATGGGAAGTGTAGAGTTGAGGTAGACAAATGAATTTCTTGGGAATGTGTTTCTGGAATCTGGAATCTGGAATCTGGAATCCATTTCAATTATTCTGATTTTTTGCAGTGTGAAAGGGTAGCAAATTAGACATTATTATGATTGATTTTTTTTTTTTTGTACACTAGGTTATGCATCTGTCTTGACTCTCATGATGTTGCACTCTGTGAAGGAAGTACTTATCTAAAAATGAAATAAAATAGGTTTGAAAAGAGGGAGGCACTTATATAAACAGTCTCCATGGAAGATGGCCGGGAGAAATCATTCTTAGTCTCAACTTGTAGCTTTTGACAATGACACTTTACCTTGTTCATTGTGTAGGGTTCAAACCCGGTATATGCCACCTTTTACTGCATGTGCGGTGTCCCTTCCTACTTGTATGGGTTTTCTTCTTGTGTCGAGGCTCCCTACCCTTGCCATGTAAGTGGCTCACTCTCTTGGGTCCCACCCCACTTCACTGGGGTTAAAAAAAAAACTAACAGAACTTATAACTTTTGATGGAAGAAAAATTTTGGATTAATCCTTCACAATTGGGTTACCATGAAATAATAATGATACTCCCCAAAATGATTTAATCCTTCTTAATTGGGTTACCATGAGATAATGACAAGCTGGCAAGTGTGCTTTCTAAAGATCAGATGGGTGTATGATGTCCATTCCATTAGACATTATCATAGGCTATTGTTACATGCAACAGATGATAAATTGTCAGTGGCTTGAAATTTTAGAAAAATTGAAAATTTGAATAATGGTTGATGTGGTTTGCTTTTCATGATATAAGTTCATTTATGACAATCTATTGACTTTTGAATTTATTTATAGTCACTAATTTATTTGCAAAGTGAAAGGCATATTTGTGCTTGAAGATGCCTGCGGTTGTAGTAAAGGAAGTGATGAAAAAATAAAATAACATAGATTATTTTGTATATACCCCTCTAAAGTTCTTAGAATTTGTAAATAGGCCCATAAAGTTTTTGTATTTGCATATAGCCCCCTGCATTTTTATTCTAATATCTTCCATGTCCCAAAATCAATAGCCTCACAACAACCATAAGTTTTTTAGAGTAAAATGATACTTTTGCCTACCTCTTTATCTCTGTATACATAATTTCAAAAGGATAAATTCATTTTTCTCTAGTGCCTGTAACATTGACCATTACTATAGTCTATAGTACATTTAGTAGGAGTGAGTAAGCCTACATAAATATATTTTTATCAATATGGTACTCATTTTTGTTAAATTCAAATCGATCATAACCTATACTTATAATTGCTTACACTTATAACTGATTACAATTGACACAATCCACGGATGACCCACAGTTGAATTGATGTATGTTTTACAATACATAAATAGGCTTCATTGCATTCAAGAATTTTGTCTTGAGATAAAAAGATAATATCTTTTTGTAAATAATGATATACTCATTTTTTAATGGATGTAAGGGCAAAGCAGCCATTTTTATAAAATTTCAATACGAATTTGTTGGTAGTTGCTCATTCTCATAAGGAATGTTGATATTGGGTACATGGAAGCTATTGAAATGAAAAGACAGAAGTTATATATAAATAAAGAAACCACAAGGATTTATTTAACAAATTCTATAACCCATAGGGAGATATATGCAAAAAACTCAATAGAATAAGATGCTTGCATCTATTGGATGATGAAGGTGTTCACCAAAGATGGCTGGGAGAAGTCATTGTTACTTATAATATGTAACTTTTGCTAGGAAAAAAGTTAGGGCTTGTCACAAAATAATCCAATCCATGAGATATTGACAAATTCCCAAAATGACAGTAGAGTTGCTTGACTCTCTCTCTCTCTATATATATATATGAAAAAATTCCAATGAGAACTACCTTCACTATTTTTTCTATTAGCCCCAGGGTTTGGTACATATCCAAATCGATTGGACCATTAGATCAATTGTATGCCCATTCAAATGGACTATATTTGTTGGTCAATGATGAAGGGATTAGGGACATATGATTTGGACAAACTTCATATTTGGGGTGATCCAGCATAGATCCTTCCATTCCCTAGTCTGATCCCTAGATGGAATCCAAAGTGGAGCCCACAAAAAGTTTGCATGAACTACCCATGAGGGCAGTTCGGATGAGAAAATGACCCTATATATATAATTTATATTTATACAGTTTTGTCGGGGTGTTGGGGGGTTTGAGGGGGGGGGGGGGGGGGGGGGGGGGGGGGGGCGCGCTGTTATATGGTAGCCATTAGCGGTGGATAATCTCATTTCTTTCTGAAAGATTATATATTCACCCATGTATTCTCTACATTGATCTCACCTATAAAAACTGGAAAGTGGTCAGAAACTTTGTGAAATCACAAAAGTTTACGTTAAGTGATATCGCATATCTTTTGCTTTTTATTTTATGCAAATTCACATATGATTTTTTAATGATTTTGCCTAAACCCCTTTATCTCTTGAGTCATAATATCAATGGATTTTCACTTCGTTATGATAACAATGAGAAAATGATGTGGACTACCGATGTCCTGTTAATTATTGGGCGCGTGTTGAATCCTGAAATTTATTTGGAATCTACTCGGAGATTGCATGTTTGGGTTTTATTTTTCTTTTTTACATCAATAATGCTAGCCATACTCTCCATCTCATAACCATCCTACGTAGCACGCCTAACTCATTCGTTTTGTTTTCAACATTGTAGGGAGAGGGAACTTGAAACATAGGATGATTATGTGATGAGTTGTGAGATGGGAAGTGTGGCTAGCATGACTTTTTTCACATCGATGCGAATGGTAACAGAAATAGAAGCCTACAATGGGAACCATGCTTTCATATAAACATATGGGTGTTTGCTGTCTATTCTAATCAAAGTTTATTTGTAGAGTTAAAGGGTAGCACCTCAGACATAGTTCTTATTTATTTATTTATTTATTATTATGGGCACATGCATCTATTGTAGTAAAGTAAGTGATAAAAAAAGAGAAAAAAAAGAGGAGGTACTTATACAAAACGACCTCAATAGAAGATAGCTAGGAGAAGTCATTGCCACTCTTAAGTTTTAATTTTTGATGAAAAGAAAATAGGGACTTTTAAAGATTAATCCCTCTTAAATTGGGTTCCATGAGTTAATGGCAAAAAAAGTTAAAGTGAGAGTAGAGTCGCTTGACCCAAATCGACAAGCCACACTAGGTAGGGTGTACAAGACATTTTTGAGTCATGCCATACATCATATCATAATTTGTCCCTTCCACCATTGCTGATAACCTATTTGCTGCTAATCTGCAGGAAAGGAGATAACCCATTTGCTGCTAATCTACAGGAAAGGTAAACTATGAAAATTCCTCCATACGCTCAACAATCTCAACTTACACACCCTAATTATATATATATATATATTAAAACCAACCAAAATGAAAGCTGTCGGGGGGCCATGTCAGCACCATAAAAATCTCCTCTTAAAAGAATACTTTTTAAAATAATAGATAGCTTTGAGATGTACTTCTATGGTTAATCCTAGGAAGACTACACCTCTCAAACCAACCAAAGATCTTCCAAATTCAAATAATAATCACCCACAATAAATCCTCATTTAATATATATGGGCAAATCGGCATTGAGACCTGCACATCCCTGATCACACTCCCATCTAATACTAACTTTAAAATTTGAAATTCAGGTTCAAGGATAATGGGCAAATTAGAGCCATGCACTTCCCGAATAACATTTGTAAGGTCCCAAATCCCACTAGCCTTAGTTATGTTAATTAGTCTTGTTTCATATTAATTAAGCCTTGTTGAGGTTAGTTTAACGTGAGCCTATTGGGTTTGGGCCTTGGTTAAGTAGTTAGGCAGAGTTCGGACCATACTTAAGTAGTTAAGGACCTTTTTGTAAATTGCTCTTATCTCTTAAGATCACCTCGTCCATTGCTTTTCGTGTAATTTTTCGAGTAGATCATCTTTCATGTTGGGCTTGACTTGATCCGACGCATCCTAGCTCATTAGAGGCCCATTTGACTTAAATTGAAATTTCCGGGAAAGTATTGGGCTTGCATGCAACACTATAGGAAAACTTTGATTAAAAGAGGAAGAAGCCATCGTTCCCCTCACTTCTCACTCTGGGACGTTGGAAGTCACTCATCTCTGCTCCTTCTTCTCTCCATCTCAACTCTTGAAGCCTTGCATGAACGACGATTAGGCTCCACTGGACTCCATCCATTCTCCATCTCCTTTAACTAAAGAGAGCCCACTTTCCTTTGGAAGTCTTCACCCAAGCACATAGTTAGAAAGTGTTTAAGAGGGTTAACACTGTTAAGAGGCAAGTAATTGAGTCATTTGGATTACATGCATGATTAAGTTATTGACTACTGAGTTAGTTCCTTGCATTTTCCAATTTTAGTCATTCTCATTGTTTTAATTGATACAAATGTGGTATGGAGTGAGTTAGGATGTAAACATGTAATAGGAGGGTGTGTGGGTGTTGAACTCCATCAGGTACATTAAATTAAGTCATAGAAACTCCCCACAATGAGGTTCTGTATTGATCCCGTACTGAAAATGAGCTACAGAACCGATTCAGGTTTTCTGAAGTTTACGGCGAAGCTACGGTTAAGCTGTGAGCGTTTACGGCTCAAAGTCCAGAGAGCAGCAAAACTTGGTTTTGTACTACGGCTTACGCACGGCTACACCGTGAAATGCACTACGGCTAAGCCGTATCCAGGCCGTACCCAAGCCGTAGGTCTTCCTACGGCGAGCTTTCCAGAGAGCTCCAAAAACCCATTCTCTTCTATGGCTTGCACACGGCTGCACCGTGAAATGCCTTACGGCTAAGCCGTAATCTCATCGTAACCTAGCCGTAGGCTAAAATACGGCTAAGCTGTAAATGTGTCTGTACTGTTGAAGGGAAACTTGAATTACTCGGTTAAGCCATAGCGTGGTATTCGGCTAAGCCGTATGAACACAGTGAATTTAGGATGTTAGGAATTTTTCATTGGTCTGATAGGGCCTTAGTATTGGCACCTTCTTTCCCCTACACGGGCCCAACTGTAAGGATACGTTAAGAGGATAAATGAATTCCGGATGATTCCCCAAAGTCAAGCCATGGATGTTGGCATAAGAAGGGGGTGTTCTTTACGCACATAAGGCAATACCAAGAAGTGGTAACATAATGACATCGGACGTTTCATGAGTACATCGTGTTGAATGTCCTTGGGGATCATGACATACTTACTCCATCTGAATGCATTCATATTGTTGCGATATATTACCCTTGACACGATTTGTTATTGGATTCACTTCCTTTAGCAAACCCCGAGGTAATTCAGACCTGAGCTTCTAATGAGTGCGTGTCTGACAGGCCAGAGCTTCTACTGAGTGTATGCTTGTTAGCGAAGGGTATAGCCGAGGTTCGGGCCTTTGTAGCCCATATGCATGTGTTTCGTTTAATTATTCGTTGCTTCTTTATGTATGTTATGACTAGTATGATTGATTCCGAGTCGGCACCACTTAGCTTGTGCCCTTTGGGTATATGTATGTCACTACTGCAGTAGTTTATGGAGGAGTTGTCGACGCTTCTCGGGAAGCTAGCTTGATCCCCTAGCGACCCATATGTATGCTCCCTTTTTGGGAGAATAAAGCATCGTGGTTGCAAATTAGTACGTAAGATGTTTGAATTGTACTCTCTTATCCACTGTCACTCATGCACCATGTGTCTAGTAAACCATTAGTACTTTTCCTTTAATCAGTGTATACTGTTAAGTTCCTTTGATATATATAAAGTATGTTATACTTGCTTTTTATGCCTTAGTACTTGCTTAACCATCGTGTTAACAGTGTTACTTTTGGTATTACAGGTACAGAACCCGGTCCCAACTCGGGTGTTGATGCGCCCTCGGAGAGTGCCCCAACGGTACCTCGGGGTATAGATGAATGGAAGGATGATGATGTCTTTTATTAGTCATCCTACGGAGTGCGTCAGTTCTGGAGATGTTATGGTTGCTTTTTGGTCTTTTCTGGAAAACACCAATTGGACTTTATGTACCTAACTCCCTTAAGTAAATGTTGGATTATACAAAATATACTTGGAGCTTTGAGCACTGCTATATATATATCTATCTATAGGTTTATCTATGAATGACAATGGATATGCTCTTTTAACTTGCTTTGGATTATTACTGAGCATTTCGCAGGGAATTCGTTTATGATGAGTTATATTCCTACGTGTGTTGGCATACCTCACACGTTCCTGTGAAATCTCCCTTGTAGGAATTCATGCACAATTCTTCAGGGCACGGATTTTTACAGGATTACGTATGCGCACCCTAGGGGCCCACTCAAATCCCCAAATTCCCGGGATCGGGGCGTGACATATGTAAGTAATGGTATCAGAGCCACTCTAAGAAGTCAATTAAAAGACTTAGCAACATTAGGAAACGTGGTGAGGTTACGATAGGTCCATTCAGGGTTGGGTTTTCTATTATGTATTATTATCTTGTGTAGAGTCGTAGTATATATGTATGTATATACATGTGTATGTGTATGTTTTTAACAACCATTGTAATTGCAGATCCATGGCGTCGGGGTCTGGCACAAACAATAGTTCGGGTGACAATGATCGCAATAATATTGAATTGGAAGGTGCGGACCCTCCACCACAACCTCCTCCTCGTCCCACATACAACACGGAGGAACGGTTCATGATGATGATGCATCAGTTAGCTGCTAGTAATGCCAACCAAGCCGCCATGCAGATGCAGTTGGCCACTTTACTAGACAGACAAAATCAATCCGGAGACCCTAATTCCTTGTACGAGAAGTTTTGAAAGAGGGGAGCAATTGAATTTATGGGACATGAGGATCCGTTGTAAGCTGACGAATGGCTCGTCCACGTTGAGAATGTCTTCGATACCTTAACTTGTACATCAAGGCAGCAAGTGGTCCTCACAGCATCCATGTTCAGGGATATTGCAGATACCTGGTGGAAGAGTATCCAGGACCACATGAGGACCATGACGGATGCCATTGTCTGGGAGGCCTTTAAGAGGCAATTTAGGAAGAAGTTCATTCCCGAGCATGTAACCCACAAGAAAAAGGCAGAGTTCCTCTCCCTGCAGTAGAACTCCATGACTGTTGCGGAGTACGTGCATGTATTTAGCCAGCTCTCTCGGTTTGCTCTAGACCTGATTAACACTGAGGAAAAGAGAGTGGAAAGATTTCTGGAAGGGTTGAGGCTTGCTATTAAAGGTCATGCTACCACCTTTCAACGACCAGTTCAATATGATGATGCGATGGCCAGGGCCTATGCAGCGGAAAAGATTGAGAAAAGCCTATTCTTGGGAGAGTCTAGGAGGAGTGTTCCACCTTCTGGGAAAGGCCAGCAGTATTCTAAGAAATAGAAGGGGGTTGTTAGCGGGACATCATGGCTAGTCTGTGGTGTATGCTGGAAGGATCATGAGACTAGCAAATGTTGGAGGTCCATGGGAGCCTGTTTTGGCTATGGCTCAATGGACCACCGTTTGTCCGAGTGCCCGAGAAGGAAGAACTCTAGTTAAGTCCCATCGCAGCAGTAGTACTAGCAGTCTTCTAAGGTGACACCACCCTCGCCTAACCGTCAGCAACAACAAGTAAGGCAAGGTTAAGGGCAGACACGGCAAGGTCAAGGACAGCCGAGGCAAGGACAACCAAACCGACCCCAAAGGCAAGGCCGCGCTTATGCGTTGACCCATGAAGAAGCATAAGCAGCAGAGCATGTGGTTGTAGGATACGGGAACCGCCAGCATAGCTACCGTATGTGTCGAGTGTTATCACTCCGGTTGGCAAAAGGGTAACTTGTGATGATTATTACCCTGGTTGTCGAGTCCTTATTGGAGAGGTTCTTCTCCCAGTGGAACTCATCGTGTTGCCCATGCACGATTTTGATGTAATATTAGGCATGGATTGGTTGACCAAATATATGGCCTGTTTAGATTGTTTTCGTAAGACTGTCACCGTGAGGGTAAACGAAGATGGCCCAGGTGTTGTGTTCCAAGGTGACAAGAAGAGTTCGAGTACTAGATTAATTTCAGCACTTCGAGTAGAAAGACTGATTCATAGTGGTTGTGAGGGGTATATTGCTTTCATTGTGGAGAAGAAAGCACCTAAGAAGCTAGCAGAAATACCCGTAGTTTGTGAGTTCTCTGATGTATTTCCTGACGAGGTACCTGGTATTCCTCCGATTAGGGAAGTGGACTTTACTATAGAGTTGGTACCCGGTACTACTCCCATTTCTAAGGCCCCATATAGAATGGCACCAGCAGAGTTACGTGAACTAAAGGTACAGTTGCAGGACTTATTGGATAAAGGGTTTGTTCGTCCTAGTACGTCACCAAGGGGAGCCCCAGTCTTATTCGTGAAGAAGAAGGATGGCACCCTCAGAATGTGTATTGATTACCGGCAGTTGAACTAGGTGACAATCAAAAATAAATATCCACTGCCTAGGATTGATGAATTGTTTGATCAATTACAGGGTGCAACCCATTTTTCTAAGATTGATCTCCAGTCCGGTTACCATCAGCTGCGAGTTAGGGATCAAGATACATCGAAAACAGCTTTCAGGATTAGATACGGGCATTATGAATTCTTAGTTATGCCTTTTGGGTTAACCAATGCCCCGGCGGTATTTATGGCCTTAATGAACAAAATCTTCTCACCCTACCTGGATCGATTTGTGGTCATTTTCATTGATGATGTGTTGGTGTACTCCAAGACCCGAGCCGAGCATGCGGAACATTTGAGGATTTCTCTGCAATTGCTAAGGGACCATCGATTGTATGCCAAACTGAACAAGTGTGAATTCTGGCTAGAACAAGTTACCTTTTAGGGCATATAATCTCAAAGGATGGGCTCGCAGTAGATCCAGCCAAGGTTAAGGCTATAACTAATTGGCAAAGTCCCAAAACAGTTGCAAAGGTTAGAAGTTTTATTGGCCTGGCAGGTTATTATAGAAGGTTTGTGAAGGACTTCTCTAAAACAGTGGCACCTTTGACAAAGTTGACTCGGAAGAATGAGCCATTTGTTTGGTCGGCTGAGTGTGAGTTGAATTTCCAACTCCTTAAGGAGAAACTAACCTCGGCCCCGATCTTATCTTTACCAGACGGGAGTGGCGGATTTGTTATTTATACCGACGCTTTGAGGATTGGGTTAGGTTGTGTGCTAATGCAGAATGGAAAGGTGATAGCATATGGATCTCGGCAACTGAAGGAACATGAGAAAAACTATGCCACCCATGATCTAGAATTGGCTGAAGTAGTCTTTGCATTGAAGTTGTGGAGACACTATCTGTACGGGGAGAAATTCGAAGTCCATAGCGACCATCGCAGTCTCCAATATCTATTTTCACAGCACGATCTTAACATGAGACAGCGTAGATGGTTGGAATTCATAAAGGATTATGATTTCCCGATCAAATATTTCCCCGGGAAAGGGAATGTAGTAGCTGATGCCTTGAGCAAGAAGTCCACCATTGAAATGGCAGCACTGCGTGGTGAATGGTCTCTAGTGGAAGAATTCCGATATTTGGATGTAAAAGTTGAATTCGTGAATGATGAGGTCATTTTGGTGGCTATGTCAGTCTTCGAGCCCACCCTAATTCAACAAATCAAGGAGAGGCAATTTGAAGATCCGGAGTTTGTTAAGATTCGTGATCACATCTCGGAGAGATCCGATTTCAGGTTAGTAGATGGTGTACTGTACTTCAGAGATAGACTCTGTGTTCTAGTGGTCCAAAATCATAACTTAAAAAGAGTAATCATGACCGAAGCACATCATGCTTACTATTACATGCTCCCCGGGAGCACAAAAATGTACCGGAATCTACATGGCAGGTTTTGGTGGAATAACATGAAGCGGGATATAGCGGGTTTTGTAGCAAGGTGCCTTACCTGCTAACGTGTAAAGGCTGAACATCGGAAGCCTCCCGGTTTATTATATCCTCTCCAGATTCCTAAGTGGAAGTGGGAGAATCTCACAATGGATTTTGTGTCAGGGCTGCCTCGAACCAGTAGACATCACGATGTTGTGTGGGTGATTCAGCCCACTTTATTCCCATTAGGAAAGGGATGAAATTTCATGAGTTGGTCAAGATCTTCATTGATGAGATTGTGCAGCTACACGGTACTCCAGTTTCAATTGTATCCGACCGAGACAGTAGGTTCGTGTCTTCCTTCTGGCAGTCTTTTCAAGCATCTTTGGGTACTAAACTTAGTTTTAGCATAGCTTATCATCCGCAGACCGATGGGCAATCGGAGAGAACGATACAAATCCTAGAAGATATGCTACGAGCTAGCATGTTGGACTTCGGAAAGGAGTTGGATGAACATCTCTCCTTATGCGAATTCGCATACAATAATAGTTACCACGCGAGCATCGGAATGGCACCATTTGAAGCCTTGTATGGACGTAAGTGCCGTACTCCATTCTGCTGGGAAGAAGTTGGGGTCAGGAGTTTCCATGGACCCGCACTAGTAGCGGATATAGCAGAGAAAGTGCAAAAGGTGCAAGATAAATTAAGGACTGCACGATCACGCCAGAAAAGTTACGCAGATAATCGCCGTCGGCCCCTTGAGTTCCAAGTGGAGGACAAGGTTTTCTTGAAGGCTTCCCCAATGAAGGGTACTATTAGGTTCGGACAAAAAGGCAAGCTAGCTCCTCGTTTTGTAGGACCTTTTGAGATACAGAGCAGGGTTGGAGATTTGGCGTAACGATTGGAGTTACCACCCCCGCTCGCGGGAGTTCATAATGTGTTCCATGTGTCGATGCTTAGGAAGTACCTTCTGGATCCTTCGCATGTCCTGGAGTTGGAGGACATACAAGTTAGGCCTGATGTGAGCTATGAAGAAAGACTACTTCGCATCATTGACACTAAGGAACAAGTCTTGCGTACCCGGATGATCAGGTGGGTTAAGGTCCTATGGGAGTATCACGGGTAGGATGAGGCCACTTGGGAACTGGAAGATCAAATTCGGGCAAAATATCCGGAGCTACTACCCCAGGTACGTCACATTCAGAGGAACGAATGATCTTAAGTGGGGGAGGACGTAAGGTCCCGAATCCCACTAACCTTAGTTACGTTAATTAATCTTGTTTCTTATTAATTAAGCCTTGTTGAGGTTAGTTTAACGTGAGCCTATTGGGTTTGGGCCTTGGTTAAGTAGTTGGGCAGAGTTCGGACCATACTTAAGTAGTTAAGGACCTTTTTGTAAATTGCTCTTATCTCTTAAGATCACCTCGTCCATTGCCTTTCGTGTAATTTTTCGAGTAGATCATCTTTCATGTTGGGCTTGACTTGATCCGACGCATCCTAGCTCATTAGAGGCTCATTTGACTTAAATTGAAATTTCCAGGAAAGTATTGGGCTTGCATGCAACACTATAGGAAAACTTTGATTAAAAGAGGAAGAAGCCATCGTTCCCCTCACTTCTCACTCTGGGACATTGGAAGTCACTCATCTCTGCTCTTTCTTCTCTCCATCTCAACTCTTGAAGCCTTGCATGAACGACGATTAGGCTCCACTGGACTCCATCCATTCTCCATCTCCGTTAACTAAAGAGAGCCCACTTTCCTTTGGAAGTCTTCACCTAAGCACATAGTTAGAAAGTGTTTGAGAGGGTTAACACTGTTAAGAGGCAAGTAATTGAGTCATTTGGATTACATGCATGATTAAGTTATTGACTACTGAGTTAGTTCCTTGCATTTTCCAATTTTAGTCATTCTCATTGTTTTAATTGATACAAATGTGGTATGGAGTGAGTTAGGATGTAAACATGTAATAAGAGGGTGTGTGGGTGTTGAACTCCATCAGGTACATTATAATTAAGTCATAGAAACTCCCCACAATGAGGTTCTGTATTGATCCCGTACTGAAAATGAGCTACAGAATCGATTCAGGTTTTCTGAAGCTTACGGCGAAACTATGGCTAAGCTGTGAGCATTTATGGCTCAAAGTCCAGAGAGCAGCAAAACTTGGTTTTGTACTACGGCTTACGCACGGCTACACCGTGAAATGCACTACGGTTAAGCCGTATCCAAGCCGTACCCAAGCCGTAGGTCTTCCTACGGCGAGCTTTCCAGAGAGCTCCAAAAACCCACTCTCTTATATGGCTTGCACACGGCTGCACCGTGAAATGCCTTACGGCTAAGCTGTAACCTCATCATAACCTAGCTGTAGGCTTAGCACGGCTAAGCCGTGACTAAAATACGGCTAAGCTGTAAATGCGTCTGTACTGTTGAAGGGAAACCTGAATTACTCGGCTAAGCCGTATGAACACAGTGAATTTAGGATGTTAGGAATTTTTCATTGGTCTTATAGGGCCTTAGTATTGGCACCTTCTTTCCCCTACACGGGCCCAACTGTAAGGATACATTAAGAGGATAAATGAATTCCGGATGATTCCCCAAAGTCAAGTCATGGATGTTGGCATAAGAAGGGGGTGTTCTTTACACACATAAGGCAATACCAAGAAGTGGTAACACAATGACACCAGACGTTTCATGAGTACATCGTGTTGAATGTCCTTGGGTATCATGACATACTTACTCCATCTGAATGCATTCATATTGTTGCGATATATTACCCTTGACACGATTTGTTATCGGCTTCACTTCCTTTAGCAAAGCCCGAGGTAATTCAGACCTGAGCTTCTAATGAGTGCGTGTCTGACAAGCCAGAGCTTCTACTGAGTGTGTGCTTGTTAGCCAAGGGTATAGTCGAGGTTCGGGCCTTTGTAGTCCATATGCATGTGTTTCGTTTAATTATTCGTTGCTTCTTTATGTATGTTATGACTAGTATGATTGATTCCGAGTCGGCACCACTTAGCTTGTGCCCTTTGGGTATATGTATGTCACTACTGCAGTAGTTTATGGAGGAGTTGTCGACGCTTCTCGGGAAGCTAGCTTGATCCCCTAGCGACCCATATGTATGCTCCCTTTTTGGGAGAATAAAGCATCGTGGTTGCAAATTAGTACGTAAGATGTTTGAATTGTACTCTCTTATCCACTGTCACTCATGCACCATGTGTCTAGTAAACCATCAGTACTTTTCCTTTAATCAGTGTATACTGTTAAGTTCCTTTGATATATATAGTATGTTATCCTTGCTTCTTATGCCTCAGTACTTGCTTAACCGTCGTGTTAACAGTGTTACTCTTGGTATTGCAGGTACAGAACCCAGTCCCAACTCGGGTGTTGACGCGCCCCCGGAGAGTGCCCCAACGGTACCTCGGGGTATAGATGAATGGAAAGATGACGATGTCTTTTATTAGTCATCCTACGGAGTGCGTCAGTTCTGGAGATGTTATGGTTGCTTTTTGGTCTTTTCTGGAAAACACCAATTGGTCTTTATGTACCTAACTCCCTTAAGTAAATGTTGGATTGTACGAAATATACTTGGAGCTTTGAGCACTGCTATATATATCTATCTATATGTTTATCTATGAATGACAATGGATATGCTCTTTTAACTTGCTTTGGATTATTACTGAGCATTTCGCAGAGAATTCGTTTATGATGAGTTATATTCCTATGTGTGTTGGCATACCTCACACGTTCCTGTGAAACCTCCCTTGTAGGAATTCGTGCACAATTCTTCAGGGCACGGATTTCGACGGGATTACGTATGCGCGCCCTGGGGGCTCACTCAAATCCCCAAATTCCTGGGATCGGGGCGTGACAACACTCCCAGCTAATACTAACTTTAAAATTTGAAATTTAGATTCCAAGGATAATTCTTATTTTCTTATATGATAATTTTTTAAAATACAAAATCTCTAACTTCCAACGATATCTTTCTCAACATCTTATCAACTACTTTCAACAAGATCACAATCCCAAACAGTTCAATTGATTTGAAAATTGGTATGGAATCAAATCATCCAATATATATATATTTTGTCACAGTAGTGGGGATAAATCAACTTGGATCTAAAATTGACGGTAGTGGGAAATATAATCAAATATCTCGATTGGTTAAATATCTCACAAACAAATGCATGACGCTCTCTATCCATGGAGAAGAAATAATGTTCAAGTGTCTATCATTCTAGGCAAAGAACCTTCTCATTCTTGAGTATGCTATTATTGTTATCGTCCCTATGTTTTGCTCTCTTCCTTTGGATATTGATGATATGTGGTTTATGTTGATCGATTGCTACGTAGGGAATTTTTTATATCAAGTAGACTGGATTGATTTTATGGTTATGTGTTTGAAAATGTGGTGAAGAGATTTTAGGTATGAAGAGGATCTGGATTGTTTGGACATTAGGCAAAAAACTGTATTTGATGTTGGGTTGGGACCTCCTTTCTAAACACCGGATTTCACATGCAGAGTGTAAAACTCTAACCTGAGTTAAGTATGATTAGTGACTTATTAAATCTGATTTGTAGTTTATTAAACTAAAAATAATTTAAATAATTGTAATTAGTGAAGTTTGAGTTAGATTTCCTATTAGAGACTAATGGTTCGAGTTTGGAGTGTGAAGAGGTAGTTTGGATTAGGTTTGACCTCGATTAGATAAATAAAGCCCTTTTTCATAATTTTAAATTTTTTATTTTTGTGTCGAACATGCATTTTACTAATACCATCGCGTTCGTCTCGTAGGGCTATTAATGTTTGTATTTGACTTTAACTCATTTGACTTTTTATGAAACATGTAAACCCTCATTTGACTTAAACTAAAAACACACTAAACAGTTGAGACTTTCTTATAAAGCTTAGAAAAATCTTTTATATAAAAATTGTTGTAGCCTTAAAAACCAACCCTTTTTCTCATTCAAGCTACAGTTGAAGGCTCTTCACTCCCCCTACCTCTTCTTCATCATTGAAATCAAAGTTTTTGGCCCATGCATGTGAGATCAAAGGATTTCATCTTCATCTTTATCATCTTCCATTTCTTCCTTGCATCTTGAGGTGTAGGAATTCAAGCACCTTTTCTTCAAAATCAGTCTCTAAGGTAATATCCTTACCTTCTTGTAGAATTCCTAAGTTTGATTGAGTCAAAAGGACTCTAATCTATGTGCATGCATCTTATATATATATATTTTTCACCTTGTTTCATTTCCAAATATGTTAGGGTTTTAATCCGGGTATTTTTTCCCAAATTGACCCAAGACTAAGGAATTTCTATAGCAAACACCAAACTAAGGCAAGGATAAGCTAGTTATGGATGAATGCATGTTGGTATTATATGATTCCATTAATCAGTTGTCACTCTTTTTTATTTATAGCCTCATTTAATTATCCACACCAAACTAAGGCAAGTGTTAGCTAGTTATGGATGAATGCAAGTTGGTATTTTATGTGATTCCATTAATCAATTATCACTCTTTTTGATTTACAACCTCATTTAATTATCCAATTGTAGAAATTGGCTTAATTATGTGTAAAATGAATATAGTGGATTTGAAGGAGTTGAATGGAATGATTAGAAGTATGAAAAAGTTGTGATTGATGATTTCAATATAGGGAAGGCTAAGGAAAAGGAGAAAAACTAGATTTAAACTAGTTAGGCTCAGAGTGAAATTCACTCCAAGGTCAATCGATTGGACAAGGGTTCGATTGATTGAATTCCTTCATTGGATGGAGTCTGATCGATCGGACACTTGCTCGATCGACCAAGGACCCTATTATCACCATATAGCTTTATTGTTTAAAATTAGAATGGAGGGCCAATTATGGTCTTGTGTTATTCCAAATGAACCTAAAACTTCTTGATATTAACCTAAAGGTTAATAATAATGCAAAATACAAATTGTAACATTGTAGGGCAATAAAAAACCTAATAATGCCTTAGTTTGGAACTATTTAACCCTGATAAATGGCCCAACGGTAATTAAAGATGCCGGAATAATCTTGGCTATGATTTATTCATGTATTATTGCTCATACGTCGAGCACTTAACCATAGATGTTGGTTTGGGGGACTTTGATATACATTCATACATTATAACACTAAACAAAGATAGTAGTGTATCAAATAACCGAAAAATATATTTGAATGGATGGTTAAAGGCTGTGGGTGATTAGTTGAAGGTTGGCTAGTTAATTTTCTTAACTTCTTAAATTATTCTGCACTTCATGTGAAAATCCGAACATTGACCTCTCAAATTGTACTGAATCGTTGTTGGCAATGATACTGAGTTGAATGACTCCACTATTGTTTATTTTATATTGAATGATTGTCTTAAGATTCTAAATTGATTAGTTTACCATTATTCATTAATATTGAATCCTTATTTCTCATTTAGTAAAATTGACTGAATTAGACTGGAATGGATCATGGTTGAATTAGAATAAAATGTTACTCAATTGATAATGATTGATTCGAATTGTTTGACTCTACTTAGCTTCGCAATTATGAGACTTAATGGGGTTGAATAAGGAGAGCTTGGAATGGTTGTCACTGCAATTGATATCTGAGACACCGGAGCCTAGAAACTAGGGACCCTAATATAACTAGGCACGGGCACTGGTGTACCCAATGACAAGATCTTTAATGGGAGGATATAGCAACATGTAGTAGCCGATTTGATTGTGTTTTCGTTATCGATTAATATAGCATGATTATTCTATGTACAATAATGCCTAGTAGACTGTAATTAACCTCTTTTAATTATGATATTTTCTAAATCTACTAGACACAGCTTGTATTGCCTTAATCATGCTTATCCTTTGTTAAATAGTCTCATTCACAGATATTTTATTTGGTGTTACAGGCTCACATCCCGATTTGGTTCTGTAGAGATTGAGGAGACTGAGAAGGAGACCTTGACAATTGCTTCAGATCTTGATGAGTAGATGGCAGAGGCTCTCAACTGCCCACTGATCGGAGAGTGACATGAGCATATCTAAGGTTTATATTGTTGAGTTTCATGGACTTTGGTCTTTTGTAACTAGATGATAATTTTATAGTTTTCTAGACTTGTATATGATTCATTCCTATTCATAGTGTTCTTATACTTTTGCCAAACCTGTATAGATGTTCATTTCTTTATCTGGTTACATACACGTTTAGGATTGTACAGGTTATTGATATTTATAATATTCATTTTTTTCTTGTACGTTGTGTGTTTAGTTGTGTATTATTCATGTGTTGATTGATACTTAGGAAATGCTATTGAAAAGTAAAAAATTATAGGTGATATTGATAGGATTTTACGTGTTGAGCATTTGGACAGATGTCTAGTAAAGTATCTCACAGGTGTAAGAATGTGAATATCCCATGTGAAAAGGGAGTTTGTCGTTCGTGTAGGCTAAATTTGTCAACATTTAGGGCAACCATGTGCACAGCCACATGTAGACCAGCAAGTGATCGTGTAGCCTAAAGAAAGCGATCCTAATTCGTCGTTCGGGAAGTTCAGGAAAGGTGGAGCCATATTACTGGAAAAGAAGATGCTCTGTAGTCTGATGAGTGGTTAGACCACATTGATGACATCTTTGACACAGTCATCTGCACAAATAAGCCATTGAGTACACGTGTCCCGCATCGGGAATTACCCTAATCCCTCGGATTCTCAGGCCGGGTCATGACATAGAGTGTTATATTAACATTGGATTTTACATGCATAGTGTTATATCTTTCCATTTCTAAGTTTGTTTTCGATTTCCTACTTACTACATATTCAAGGAAGCTGTCAAGTTAATCATTCTAGATGTAGATGTATATTAGAATATACACACTATGTTAGGCTCAAAAGCTCTTAAAATCTTTCCACTGATTAATTTTAGCACTTTAGATAGATAATGCCTTGGTGCACTTTGGAATGATAATGTCTCTTTGAATGCAGGCTCTATCGGTGGGCCATGCATCTCTTCCAGTAAAGAAGCAGAAGTGAGAGCTCTTCTTGGCCTCAAATGTTCTTAGGAGTTGCGGCTTTGCCAATGTGCAAGTTTTATGTGATTCCCTTGAAATGCTTCAGGCTTTGAAGAGGGGGCAAGATTGCGCTATAGACTTCATACTACTAGATATTTTGTCATGTGGTGGTTCTTATGAATTTGTTGGTGCTTCTCAAATTTCTAGGTTGTGTAACAACACTGCTCATAACTTTGCTAAAATGTCATATATTTTGAGTGTGAGCGAGTCTTGGGTTGAAACCCCTCTTCCTTTGGTTGTTAGGGGTATTTGTTTGGCTCTTTGTTTTATTTCTTGCTGGGTTTGAAGAAATTTCCTTCTTTGCCATGAAAAAAAGAAAAAAAACTTTCAATAGATAGTTGAATTTTATGGACCCAGATAGTCTCTAAGCCCACTTTTTCATCCAAAGAATACAAGAATTTGAACGTTTGGTCCATATAGATGGAAAATCATGGCCCCATTATGAGGTGTGCACGCGATAATGTGTGTGTATTCAAATTTCGTTATTTTTTGTGTTTTGAATAAAGAATGGCTTGTTCATTTCAACTCCTTTGTCATCTTACCAAAACACACAATTGTCCATGAATTTTTCTTTTTGCTAGAACCGTCCATGATTTTAGTATAAATAAATTTTGTAATTAATATTTTTTTTTGATATAGAAACCAACATGTATATGTTTCCTTAGCACTAGCAATGAGTTTGGTTAAAGTGGTGACCCTCCCACGGGCGGGATCATGTTTGGTAGTGAGTTTTTCTTGTTCAAAGTGGGTATGATTGACTGGAGTCTTGCCCGGTCATATTTTTTCAAAAGATGGAAGTTGAGAAGTGGTGGTTAGATATGTATTTACTTTTCACAAAATGCTATGTTTTTTTTTTTTTTTTTTTTTGTAAAAAATGAATTTTTTTTTTGGCTGTAGAAAGTGTGTCATATCGAAACAAATAAATCCAATGATATCAAGGAATTATCTTGTGATATTATAGGATATATCACAAAAAAGTTGACAAAGAAATGTTGACCAGAGTCAAATGACTCTGGTGACATTATTTCCATTTTAGTCTTTAAATTGGAAAAACCAAATTTAAAGAGGACTAGTATGTCAAAACCCCAATATATTTTACTAGGTTTTCCTTTTAAGTATGAAAAAAAAAAACAAAATGGTCATTACCAGAATTTTCATGTATTGGACAATACGATGTTTCAACCAATAAGAATTGGTCCCACCGTAAGATTGATTACGTTACTAAGAACACGATAAATGCATTTTAGTGATTATGTTCTCTCCCAAGTTTTTTTGTTCAAATTTGTTTTTTCTTTCTGGTTTCTATCAACTTGTATTCAAGTTATCATCTGTTAAATTGGGTGACCACCTATATAATTTGACAACAAATTCAGAAAAAAGGGCACGGAGTCTAAGTAACATTATCAGGTCTTTGGTGGAGATTTTGGTAAACTTGCTCAAACTCATTCTGCTGAATAGCTTTAGTAGAAATCCCAACTTAGTAGATACACCCAAAAGAGAAGTGTTTGAATAAAGTATAGTATTACCTTTCATGGCCATCCCACTTGCCAAAATATTCAGAGAACATACAGATAATCAAACCACACATCAAAATAACTTATTAGCACAAATAAGTTGAAGCTGTCTTCTCACCACACCTTTAACAACTTTGTCGTGCCTCATTACTTATTACATAAATATTAGTAGGAAAGAAGACAGAAAGTGACAGCGTGGAGAATACAAACAGGCACACAAACATGAAAAAAGGAAGGTGGAAACTGACAGCCTTATAGAGCACAAACAAAAGCATGACAACGATGATGACGATGACGACGAGGACCACGACAATGGAGAACAAATGTTTCACTCCATTTATCAAAATGGACGAAACAGACAACTTTGTTTCATTACTGTTGAAGCAGGGAGGGAGTATCTGCTTCGGATGATATGGATATGATCGGAGACTCCCAGAGGACAGGCCCATAGATGACCAGGTTTCGGTCATTCTGAAGCACCAACACTGAGTGGCGTGACCCAGATGCAGTATTACTAGACCAGATCTGATTGTGGCTTCCATCATAGATGACCAAATCCCCAGTTAATTCCATCTTCGCGTAGCAAGCATCTCCTTTCCCACTTGTGTTGGTGGCCCAGATTTGGTGGCTTCCTTCCTCATAAAGGACCAGATCGCAATCACTTTGCATCCTCAGCACCCACTTATCGTTCCTCAGGGAGTCTCCAGATTGTAAAACATGCCCAGCAAACAGAACGTTCTTAGCCCTCATGTCCTCGTCTGTTGGGGACAGATCTTTCACCGTGGTGCCGGTGGCCCATGTGTGGGGCCCATACACCGCAATGTGCGTTGAATCAAGGACTAAGACGTAATGGTCCACTAGGCCCGTTTTGTTGCTGGACCATAGAGGTTTCCCTGATTCAACATCATACAGCACAAGCTCACCGTTAGTTTCCAGGGTGACGTTGCAGAGGCTATCACTGACATTTTTCTGCCAGATGACCGTGCTGCCTTTCGACAGCACCACAGTGCAGTTTTCCTGGAGTGTCAGCTTGGTTTCATTATACTGGAGGAACGTTTCAGGATACACGGCTGCTACACTGTACAAGACATTTCCAGCCTCGCACTTCAAGGGGTTGTTCACAAGAAAGAACGTGAGACTTAGGATGAGAATAGCAGCAAAGTTGCTGCCACTGCTAGCCATGGTTTCCTTCGTACTCTCTTGTTGGGTTTGGTTTTCTTGGTTGTGATGTGAAGTATGATGGTGGGGAGTTTGGGAATTTATAGAGGAGGAACATCCAATACATGCATTGGAGGCACAAAACCACGTGGGAATAAATAATGTATCTCTTTTGATTGGATTTCGCCATGTGGGCTTCTGTTTCATGGATGGCTTACTCACATGCTATTATTGTATCCTTTTTTTATTTTTTAGTTTTAATTTTTTTGTCTTTTTTTTTTTTTTTTTTGTAAAGAAAACTTCAGTAAAACACAAAGAAAAACAGGACGAAAAAAGAAAAAGAAATAAACCCAAGAGAAAGCCTTTTTTTCTTTTTTGGCTAAAGGGCAAAATGAGTTAGAAAAAGAAGAGAAAAGCTAGAAAGCTAGCTCTAAAAAGAATAAATATAAAAGAAGAAGCCAGGAAGCAAAAATAAAAAAAAGGATTACAAAGACTACAAAGAAGGAGTTTGTTTGTGAGAGAGAAAGACAAATGTGTCTTTACCTAGTAAGTTGGCTATAGAATAGTAAATCATTTCTTTAATTAGATGCTTGGCTAAAGAAGAAGTAGGAACAACTCCATTGAAGATTGTGTCACGCCTCGATCTTGGAAATTGGGGGTTAGACTGGGCTCCCCCAGGGTGTAAATACGTAATCTCGTAGTAATCCGTGCCATGTGAAAATACGTATGAATTACTACAAGGGAGATTCCACAGGAACGTGTGAGGTAAGACCAACAGCACGTAGAATAAAATTCAACATAAAGCGAACACCTGTGAAATACATTGGTAATGATCATAAGTAAAACATAGAAGAATATATCATATCATCATATATATATAATTTAGGTCTTTTAATTAAACATTCTCACACATACATATCTATAAAACCCAAAACATGTCTTATACACAATGTCCAGTTCAAACATCTCGAAATATAAAAGCATCATAGCTAGCCCAACATAACTACATGACACACTTCAGAAGACGACTAGTAGAATACGTCGTCATCATTCCATTTTTCTATACCCCTAGGTACTGTTGAGGTACCCTCTGGAGATGCGTCAACCTTTGTGTCAGGAGTTGATTCCGTACCTGTAATACCAAGGGCAGCATTGTTAACACGACGGTTAAACAACTACAGAGATATATGAAACTATATATCATAATGTATCAAGTGAATTTAGAAGTAAACATTAATTAAGGAAGGCAATAATCGTATATTAGGCATGTTGTGCATAAGTAAACATGTGTAATGAATCATAAACAAAATATCATACATATTAATTGGCAACCACGAGGCTCTATTCTCTTGAAAGAGAGCATACGTATGGGATGTTAGGGGATTAAGCTAGCTTCTCGAGGAGCGTCAACAACCCCTCCGTGAACTACTGTAGCAGCGATATAAAGATACCCAAAGGGCACAAGCTAAGTGGTGCCGACTCAACGTATCAAGACCGATTCGAACTCATATCTCTTATATATTTCAGTCATACTTATCATATCGTATATAAGAAAGTATCGGTCTTGAAATCATATTCAGTCATAAATTAGAGTTAACAAGGTAATTAATAATTGAACAATGCATACTTATATGAGTTAAGAGAGCTCGAACCCTCTCAACCTTAGCTATACCCACTTGAATAACATTCACGCATTCAGTAGAAGCTCAGGTCTGATTGTCTCAAGGAGTGCCAGGGAGAGTGGCACATGACTGAATCATGCTGAGGGCAAGGTATCTCAACAATATGAATGTATTCAGATTTAATAAGTGTCAAGGACGTTTACTGGGCAACCTTATGCTAGATAATCCGTGATCCCCAAGGTCATTCAACATGATGTATTCATAAAACGTCTGGTGTCATTTTGTTACCAATTCTTGGCATTACATTGTGCACGTAAAAGATACCTTTTTCTTATGCCAACACCCATGACGTGATATCGGGAATTAATTCAGAAAATCGAAGGGGATAAGTGACAGCTTTACACTCGTCTTCCTTATCATTTGTTCACTATTGGGATCATTTAGTTGGAAAGAATATAACATCACTAAGGCCCTACAGACTCATTGGAAACCCTACTATCCTCCATTCACAATGTTTTTATGTCTTAGTCGTGTACATGTTACGACTTAGCCGAGTGGTTCAAGTTTTCTCCCTACTTCCATACGCATTTACGGTTCAATTGTATGTTGACTTACGGCTTAGCCATGCTAAGCCTACGGCTAGGGTTACGGTTATGTGCGGCTTAGCCGTAGTGTATTCCACGGTATAGCCGTGGGTAAGTCGTAGAAGGAAGTTGGATTTTCAGGCTCTCGGGAAAGATCGCCGTAAAATGGCTTATGGCTTGGTCACGGGATGATTACGGCTTAGCCGTAGTTTTTTCCATGGCTTAGCCAAAGGTTAGCCATAGTACAAAATTGAATTTTAGTACTCGGGACTTTGAGCCATACACACTTACAGCTTAGCTGCAAGCTTCAAAAATTCTGAAGCTGAATCTGAAGCTTGAACTCAGTAGAGAATTTGAATGAAAGGGGTTACAGGGAACTTCCTATGGCCTCAAAAGGTCACTAAGGGTTATCCAATACTCACACAACCCTCACATTACCTATTCATGCTCTAATTTATTCAATTAAACATATGTATGTACTACTTAAAATAAGGAAGAAGGAGCTGTTGCTTAAAAGTTAGAATAATTAATTCAACAGTCAACCATTAAACATACATGCAGCTCCATATACTCCAATACTTGCCTTTTTCACAGTTCTTGACCTCACTAACTCTCCCTTGGTGTGTGATTAGGGAAAATCCTCAATGAAGGTCGGTTCTCTACATAAAAAACATGCAAATGGTGAATGTGAGGTAGAATGCATACATGTCATAGATTTGAGTCTTCTTAACTCTAACAAGCCCTAAGATATGAAATGGAAGTAGAGTCTTCACCTTAATGGACTGTAGCTTAGAGAAGAAGGTACTTCCCAAAGAGAAAATGCATAAGAGAAGGAGAAGATGATGGGTGGAGACTATCCCTATGGCATGTAAGACCTCCAATCCTTGTTTACAACTTCAAATTTGAAATGAAGATGAAGAAGGAAGAAAGGGAAAAAACAGCTCCAGCAATGAAGAAAAGGAAGAAGAAAGAATGGACGTTGAGTCTCTTTTAACTACAATTTTCCTGCAATTACATGCAAGTCCAACATTTCCGGGGAAATTAGAGTTTAGGTCAAATGGACCTCAATTGGGCTAAGATGGGTCCGAATCAAGTCGAGCCCAAACACGAAAGATGATTTACACAAAAAATTATACAAGATGCAACTAATGAGGTGTCAATATGATGCATGAACAAATTACAAAAGGTTCCTCAACTACTTAGGTAAGATTCGAACTCGACCTGATTACCTATCCATGACCCAAGCCCAAATGGTTTGAGTTAAATTAGTCTAATTGCATTTTAATTAATGTAAAACAAGATTAATTAGTACAAATCGATGTTAGTTGGGCTCAAAACCTTATAGATTGGATCATTTCTTTGTAACCAAATTGCAAAAACAACAATGAAGAAGATGACAACACAAAGTGATTTATCTAAAGACGTTTTGCTTAAAGCTAAAGCTGACCATACACATAAAGGAGGTGGAGAGATTGGTTGACTAGAACAATTCAACGCATCGAGCATCCTACACCAAAGATTTGTAGAGTATAGGTAGAGAAAGAATAGGAGAAGTTCATTTCAGAGCTACAGAGGAGAGAGATCAACGAGAGGTAAGTGTTATGGATATGACACTACCATTGTGCGCATGTGTGCATGAGCAACCAAGATCAACAATTAACACACAAGAAGACAAGAGATTTACGTGGTTCGGCAAAGATGCTTACATCCACGAGAAACTAATTTTCACTAGGTTCTCCTCTAATCTGTGAATCTACAGCCTTGAATTTTAGCCTATGTTTAGGGTTACAAATTACATTATATATATAACCATCACTTCCTTAGCCCCCAAGAACTCTATTATTAGAAAAAGAAAAGTTCTAATCCTATAAGAAACTACTGTTTGACAAACAAGAAATTCGTAATATAATTATGAAAACTACCCAAGACATGAGCCCACTTGGTTTGGACCCACTTGGCTAACAATCTCCTCCTCCGGACAATAAGGAAGGCGGCCTAAACCCCTTACTGGGAGTTCAGCTTGCTAATTCTGAACTCAGCTCCATTTTTCCCTTAGACACAACTTTTGTCATCATGTCCGAGTGATTCTTGTTAGTGTGAATATTTTCCGGCTTCATGAAGTTCTTCTCGATCACCTCATGAATCCAATGGTACTTGACATTAGCGTACTTCATGTGAGCATAATATGTAGCATTCTCACTGAAATCCATAGCACTTTGACTATCATAGTAAACTATATATTCTTTTTGCTTCAAATCTAATTCTTGAAGGAATCTCTTTAACCAAAACATCTCTCTCCCTGCTTCATTAGTAGTTATATATTTCGCTTCAGTTGTAGACTATGTTGTACACCATTGCAACTTCGATTCCCAGCAAATAGCTCCCCCTACGAAAGTAAATAAATAACTAGAAGTCGATAACTGATGATCAAGATCACCTGTAAAATCAACATTAGTATAACCTTCCACCACTGGTTTTGAGCCACCAAAACATAAGCACAACTTGGAACTACCTCTCAAATACCTAAAGATCTACTTCACTGCTTCCTAATGCTCTTTTCTAAAGTTAGATAGAAATCTACTTACTAAACCTTCCACATGAGAAATGTTTGGCCTGTGCAAACCATGGTATACATAAGATTCCCCACAGCAGAGGAGTAAGGAACACATACCATCTGTTCCTTTTCTTCTACTGTAGTAGGACATAAGCACTTGCTTAGTTTGAAGTGACTAGCTAGAGGCATGTTAATTGGCTTAGCATTCTTCATGTTGAACCGCTCAAGTACTCATTCAACATATTTTTCTCGTGACAATCACAGCTACTTGGAACTCCATCACGATGTATTTGCATGCCCAATATCGTTCGTGCGGGACCAAGTCTTTTATGTCAAATGGCTTTGACATCTCTTCTTTTAACTTGCTAATCAACTTGCTATCTTGTCTAACTATTAGCATATCATCTGCATGCAAAAGAAGGATGATGAACCTGTCATCGATAAATCAATGAACATAAACACAGTGATCTACGGTTACTTCCGGTACCCATGACTCAACATGAATGAATCAAACTTCTTGTACTATTGTCTCGGTGTTTGTTTTAGCCCGAAGAGACTCTTCTTCAACTTACAAACCATCTATTCTTTTCCTTTTACCTCAAACTACTCTAGTGAGTCATGTAGATTTTTTCTTTCAAGTCACCGTGAAGAAACGTAGTCTTCACGTCCATCTATTCAAGCTTGAGGTCCATGCTGGCAGCTAGACCCAAGACATCTCTAATAGAAGTTATCTTCACAACAGGAGAGAAAACATCACTAGAGTCAATACCCTTCATTTGTGCGAAGTCTTTTACCACTAACTGTGCTTTGTGCTTCACCAGTTTTCCATTCTCATCCTTTTTGAGCTTGAACACCTATTTGTTTTTTAGAGCATTCCTATCTTTAGGAAGTTACATCAGCTCATAAGTCCTGTCTTCATCAAAGGATTCATCTCATCTTGCATAGCTTTCATCTGCTCATCCTTATCATCATGAGTCATTGCTTTTTGGAAGCTCCCTGGCTCTCCCTCACCAATAAGCAAAATATATTTAGATGCATGATACATAGTTGATAGTTGACACTCTCATATAAACCTCTTAACTTGAGGTTCCGTGGTTTCTAACCGAGGAGATTGCATGTCACCCCCCGAACTCGAGAATTTAGGGATTTATTGTGGGTTCCGAGGAATGACACACGTACCCGTGATAATTCGTGCCATAACAAGACACGTACGAACTGTCACAAGGGTAATCCCATAGGTACGAGTGAGGAAGATCCGCAAACACGTATTATCAACATATATATTCAAGCGGAAACCTGGAGATTTCACCTGTAATTATATCATGAGCATCCATAAAACATCCATTCATTTTCATACATTAAATAAACAAGTCTGTTGATTAACCCATCTACATGCATAAGACATGGTAATCCATAATAATGCAAAATATATCACTGGAAGGTGAACCCTAAGTCCAATCCCAAAATGTTCCCTGTTGCGCACTATTGGGGAGAATCAAGAGAAGATATCCTCCTCACTCCACTCGTTCAAGTCCCGAGGTAACATTGGGGTTGCCTCCGGGAGAGCGCCGATTGCTTGATTGGCATCGGGTTCTGCACCTGTAACACCATCGTAATTCTAGTTAACACGACGGTTAAGCAAAGATAAGGATACATGAGCTTAATCATGATTGATCGACTGAATTAAAACAAATGTCATAGTAATTAATAGCATGAATAAGGAATCACGGCTAAATGAATACATCATATCCGATTAACAATCGAACCTCCTATGGAGAATTAAACTAAGTGGTAACGTTCCCCCTCCTTCCCACGGTGATATTGTTCGCTTTGGGCAGAGCCCCCTAGGAGTACCCGCACTGTTTTGCTTTTGGGCAGAGCCGCCCCGGAATACCCAAGACGCATCATGAAGAGAGTTCTACTCCTGGGCAGAGCCGCCACAGAATACTTAAAATGCGTCACAAGGGGAATACGAGGGCACGTCCTTATATGGCCAGGACTAGGACACTCTCTTAAGTGATGCGGGACTTTGTTCCCTTAGGATCCAAGAGGTCCACACCCATCACTCTTCTTGAAGATGTCAATCATAGAATCACAACTAAGTAAAATACTGATTATCCATAATGCTTATTGATATAAACCATCATGGGAGTCAAAGTTGCTATCAATATGAATACAATTAGATTATAGGTTATCAAGGACAATTTCTAGCCAATCCTATACTAGATAATCCGTGTTTCCAAGTTCATTCAATACGGTGTATTCATAAGACGTTCGGTGTCCCAGTATTACCATTTTTGGTGTTACTTCATGTATATATAAAGGACACTTCACCTTATGCCAACACCCTCGATGTGACATTGAAAACTAACTGGAGAATCAAGAAGAAAAGAGTGACAGCTCAACACTCCTTCTCCTCTATGTTTATTCACCGTTGGGCGAGTTTAAGGTAGCAAGGGATCCAATTCTATGGTCCTCTATGGTTTTAGGTTGAACCTACAGCCTATAATAAGTGTGGGTGGATACCTCGGTCTCTTCCTAAGGTTTAAGGGAATAACCCATCATTAGGATATCTCATAGACTATAGAAAGTCCATAGTCAAGGATAATTTATTTTGGAACACTTTTTCTAAGAACTACAGGTCAGGTCTACCCGACCAATCGGATATGGGTCCGACCGATCGGTCGCTCCCAGGAGGGAAATGCGATCGGTCGGGCTAGTGATCGACTGGTCGGACTACCCAGAAGGCACCTCAACTGATCGAGCTTCAGGACCGAGCGGTCGGCCCTGAAGCATTCTATTACGGGAGGGTTTCTATTCCACTGGTTTCTCTCTTCCAATACTTATTCTACCTGTAATAAAACCACTCCAAAAGCTTCCATTCTACACCCTTGGTTTCCCTAAAGGCCGTCAACATCTTTATCCATCCAAAATCACCATGAATCACGATTTAATCCATGCATTTTCCATAGAACTGTAGAAATTGGGTAAAATCATACAATCCATCAAGAATCAAAGGAATAAAGCCATACATGTAAGAATATGTATCCTTATACTTACCTGGTGCTTGGTGCTTTACTTAAACCGATTTGCCCCTTGATTAGATGAAGGATAAAGCTCTTTCTAAGGAAACCCTAACACATGCATGAAGAGAATGAGAATGAAATACATGCTTGCTCAATAGATGGGTTCTTTTGACTCTCATAGAACTCCATAACTCAAATGGGGAAAGGGGATTCCTTACCTTAACTCGTCTACAAGCAAGGAGAAGAAGATGGTGTCTTGATTCCAAAAAAGAGGGCAAGAAGAATGAAGAGGAAGAAAAAGGAAACTCCACCCGTTTGCATGCACGCCCAATCACTCGAAAATGGAAACAAGAAATGAAGGAGATGATGGGAGAGAAGGGGAAAATGGCGCTGCAACGAGATGGGAGGAGAGGAATAAGGATAGATGGGGTTTTGGGGATTTTTATAGGAATGAAGTTTCTGGAATTTACAAAGAAGCCCTCTTGGTTTCTAGATATTTCCGGTTTTAGTCAATTCGGGTTTGAATGGGCCGGAATGAGTCCAAATGGATTTGGGCCAAACATAGAAGATGTTCAACAAGATGAGACTCACCCAATGCAACTAATATAATACATAAATAATGTCAAATCATGAAAATACTAAATACAAAAGGTCTTGGACTACCTAATAAGGTACGACCCGACCCAACTACCTATCCATGACCCAAACCTCTGGAGACTTGGGCTCAATTAACCTAATAACATCTTAATTAAAGTAAAATCAACTTAATTACTATAAATTATAATTATCTAGGGTTGGGGCCTTACATTGCAGCCCCCCCTGCTCTACACCCTCATCATCTGGCAACCCCTGTGTCTCATCACGATCCAGATCATTTTGTTTACCTTCTCCACCGATAGTCTGCACTAGAGAAGGAGTCAGTGTAAGACCAACCTCTAACGCCCTATCCTTACATGCATGCATGATATTGTCAGCTTTGGCCCATAGGCCTCACGGTTTTATTTCTGATGGGCCTCAACCTACCACAAGGTCTTATGAAAGTTAAGGGTGCAAGCTTTATATATAAACACATTCACTTTTCTTATCTATAGTCAATGTGGGACTCCAGGATAACACAATCCACCCCCCTTAGGGCTTCCATGTGGGCAGGCCAAAAGGGTTGGCAGGCTACAAGAACTGGCAGGCTACTGCACAGGGACGTGCTGCCTTAAGGGGGGTGGATTGTGACATCCTGGAGTCCCACATCAACTATAGAGAGGAAAAGTGAATTGCTTTATATATAGAGCTTGCACCCTTACCTTGCATGAGGCCTTTTGGTGGGTTAAGGCCCACTAGAAACAAAACTGTGAAGCCCATGGGCCAAAACGGACAATATCATGCATGCGTGTAAGGGTGGGGCGTTACACAACCGCTCCATCGACTGTTTTAGAAGACTTATCAATCCTCTCAACATCTCCAAAGAACTGTTTTTCATGGAAAATCACATCCTTTCTTTTAATAATTCCTCTTTTCTTTGAATCCCATAATTTATAGCCAAACTCATCTCCACCATAGTCAAGAAAGATGCAACTCATTGCCTTATTGTCCAAGTTGAAACATTGCTGCTTTGGTACATGTGCAAACGCCATAAACCCAATTACATTCAAGTGTGAATGGGAAACAATTTTACTTATCCATCTTCTTTCTGGAAAATCAAAATTCAAAAGAACCGAGAAAGATCAGTTAAGTAGATAACTGGCAGTCAGAACGGCTTCACTCTAGAATGACTTAAGCAACTGTGCTAATCTTATTATGCATCTCATCTTCTCAAGAATAGTGTGGCTTATTCTCTCTACCACACCATTATGCTATGGAGTACCAGGAACTATCTTTTAATGTCGAATGCCATGCTTTAAGAAATAGCTTTTAAACTAGTTGGATGTATACTCGCCCTCATTATCTGTACAGAGACACTTCAAGAGTTTATTTGTTTCTCTTTTAATTATAACATGAAACAGTTAAAAAATCTAAAACACTTAATCCTTTGATTTCAACGCATAAACCTAGACTTTCCTGGATGCATCATCAATAAATGTGACAAAGAACTTATTGCCACCCAATGATTCTACCTCCAGGGACCATAAACATTAGAATATACTAAATCCAATACATTAGATTTTAATTTTGATGTCAAAGAGAAAGCAACCCTATGTTGTTTGCCAAACAAGCAATAATCACAAGGGTCAAGGGATATACTTTTGGAGCAAGGCATTTAAATCCTTCTTTGTCAACATCTGTAGGCCTTTCTTACTCATATGACTAAGCCTCTAAAGCCACAGACTCGAAGACAAACTGTCTTCAACAGTAATCAACACACCTTTGCACTGTTTTACATGTATTTTGTAAAGCGTATTACCCGCTTTCCCTCTTGCAATAACAAGAGACCCTTTAGTGAGTTTCCATCTATCATTTCCAAAGTAATTCTCGTAACCTACATGATCCAATGCAATCCCGGAAATTAGATTCAACTGCAGATCAGGAACATGTCGCACATCTTTCAGTGTTATTGTGCAACTAATAACGGTTTTAATGTAGACATCACTAATACCAATAATATCTGAGTGACTCGTGTTGCCCATCTTTATACCATCAAAGTCACGTGCTTTGTACATCGTGAACATTTCTCTACAAGGAGTATCATGGTAGGACGCTGCTATGTCAGCAACCCACTTAACCTGATCATTTGCAACACTCAAACACACATCATCATCATTCCCAACAAACATTACTACTTCCTGTCCCAAAGTAACTGTAGTGTTATCACTGTCATTCTTCTTTTTATTGTTGGATCTTTTCTGTTCTTTCAAGGCACCACAATGTTCCTGATGTGGCCCATCTTGCCACAGAAAAAGCATTTCACATACGTTTCTTGGTCTGCGATTCACTTTTAGACTAGCCACGACCCTCCTTTGGTACTCTATTCTTACTCCTCCTCTTGTTCTCAGTAACAAAAGCCTGTGCATTATTTGTTCCTGTAGATTTCCTTCTAGTTTCTTCATTCTGTAAACTACTGGTAACCTGACTCATGGATAATACACCATCTGGAGTAGAATTGTTCATGGAAACAACTAATGTCTCCCATGTATCAAGCATAGAACTCAGAAGTAACAAATCTTAAATCTCATCATCAAGTACCATCTTCATTGTGGCTAATTGATTAACCACACTTTGGAACTCATTGATGTTATCTTTGACCCGACCACCATCCTTAAATTTCATGCTTATAAGCTTTCTGATCAAAAAGGTTTTGCTCATTGTGGTCTTTTTATCATACCTCACTTTTAACTTCTTCCAAAGGGTATTCGCATTGGTTTTATTAGACACGTCGTAAAATATGCTGTTATCAACCTACTGTTTGATGTGACTAGTTACTTTTTTATGCAACTTATTCGATTCAGCATCTTGCATATCTTTTGGTTAGGCACCATCCCCCTCAATGGGATCATCAAGGTCTTTGTAATAAAGGATATCTTCTATCTTCGGTCTCCAGATGAACCAATTGAAATGGTTGAGCTTAACCATGATAGTTTTCACCGTGTTATTCTCCATCTTAATTAAATTAAGCAACAGGAAAAAACAAACAAATAACATGAACCTTAACTCTTACACCACACTGTAGATCTTGTTAACACGAGCACGCTGGAAGAAACAGATTTGAAATATGACCCTAGATGGCTCCGATATCGTAGAAACAATCTTCTACGATCCTCATTGGTCAAACTCTTTGTTGACTGTTAAATAACCAATCTTCTTCCACAAACACAAAGACCTATTTGAAACGAGTCGGTCAGCGCAAATAGATCTCCAATCGGAAGTCGAATGATCAAGATATCGCTGAAAGAAGTTTTTGCCGTTGATCTGGTCAAACCTGCCTTTGATATTATATCTGCGGATGTAGGATGATGTCAGCACTGTGCTGTTGCGGGTTTGGTTCTGCAAATGGGTTCAAGTCAACCCAACCCAAACCGAAACTGTACCTGCTTCCCTAGGCTTCTACACCATGGGTCAAGTCGAGCTGACTTGACCTTGACCTAGAACCGACCTTGGTTTAACAAACCCAGTTACTGTCATCTTCTTCTCTGGTTCCAGCAAAAACCAAATACTAGGGCCTAGGCCTTTTTGTTGTGGCAGTGACTGGAAGGTGGGAATTAGCATGCAACAATGATCGGCGAGGTGCAGGTGGCCGGTTACGATGAGGCTGCAGACGGTGACACGACGAGGAAGGTGGTGACAGGGAGCGAAAAGGCAAAGATATCACCCTTCTTCTCTTGTCTTCTTCCTAAGAAATTCAGCAGCCAAAGCCCAAAAGCTGAGTACCCTTCGATCTTGTCCGACGAAGATCTCCAGCCAAACCCGAGAACCAAGTCTTCAATCCTTCAATCTTTTTCTTCTCTGATTGGAAATTTCAATTTGTGGCCCAACCAGAGATCAACTCACTGATCTCTCTTCTTCTCTATTTTGAAAAATAGAGATACCAAATCCTTCAACAAGGATTCCACTTCATTGATCTTCCACGCACAAACCTCAAGCCCTAGGATACCTTAGCTAGGCTTTGATACCACTTGTTGTGGATATGACACCAGCATTGTGCATGTGTATGCATAAGCAACCAAGATCATCAATCAACTACACAAGAAGACAAGAGATTTACGTGGGTTGGAAAAGATGCCTACGTCCACGGTAAACCAATTTCCAATAGGTTTTCCTCCAATCTGTGAATCCACAGCCTTGGAATATCAGCCTATGTCTAGGGTTATAGATTACATCATATTTATAATCATCACTTCCTTAGCCTAAAAAGATCTATTTGTAGAAAAAGGAAAGTCTTAATCCTATTAAGAAACTACTATTTCACAAGTAGAAAATTCCTAATATAATTAGGGAAACTACCGAAGACATGAACCTACTTGGTTTGGACCGACTTGGCCAATAGTAAGGTTAACAACAATTCTTTGAGTCCAAGATTCAGTTGGAGTTTTCCTGTGGAGCAGATGCCAGGCAAAGCAGGATAACTTTGAGTTTATGGCAGAATTCCAAATAAGCTTTGACCACGTCTTCAGAGGGGCCCTGGTTCTGACGAAATCCCAAAGTTGCTTTAGAGATAGTGAACCAGAAGGGAGCCTAGACCAAGTGAGATGATCCTCATGAGCTTGAGGAGGTTGAAACTAAGATATTTTAGAAGACAGAAAGTATACAATGTCTTTTAGAAGGCTAGGTGGGACATGCCACCCACTATTTGAAACAAGACCTGCAAGGCGATCATCATAAGGGAATGTGCAGTGTAGGAACAAGGAAGCTACGTGGAGACTTTGAAACCATCGATCATTCTATAGATTGATTTTCTGACCATTATCAGTAACCCAATCATAGCGAGGAGATAAGAAAATAGATATCTTGGAGATCTTTTGCCAAATACATGAACTAGCCTTAACATTAGCTTTATTCCAAATAGAAGAGGAAGGAAAGTAGTTCCTATGAAACTAGGTCACCCATAGAGAAAATGAGAAAGCTGCTTGTCAAACAAGATTGAGGAGACAAGCATCATCAAGAGGAAGCCTTGATGTCCCCGGAAATCGATCAAATCAGCCAATCTTTATTATGTATTACAATTAAATCTGTCCATATAGGTTGAAATCAGATTTATTTATTTATTTATTTATTATTATTATTATTTTTCGTCTTTATGTTTTTTCCCTACAAAACCTAACTATTGGGAACATTTGGGCAGATTAATATGGAATAGATGTAATAGATGGCACTGTGATGATGGTGTCTTTAATTTGACATTGGATCGTTTGTGCCATCAAAATCTCCGATCATGGGTTTGTTCGGATTCGGAAAAATTTAGGAGAGACAACCCATTTAGCCAATCATCTAGGCCATTTGCCGTTTCTTCTATGGATTTGACTTGATCATGTCATTTTCATGTCTAAAGCTACACCATCCTTGTGTGTTTTTCACTAACCTTTTTCTCCAATTCAAGATTTCTTCTGCTGAAGCGTAATTTCCTGTAGCTGCATATGGCAAACTATTAGAAGAAACGCCAAAAACGTTTTCCTTGCCGTTTTATAATCCTAGGCTTCATTGCTTTATGCTGGTAGCATGCAACTAGCAAGAGATGAGTCAAAAGTTAGCAAATTTGGCACCAGTATGTGATACTCATCTTTTATTTAGGCAAAAAAGCCTTTTCACTTGCTCATGTAGATGAATTGTACATTCATATTCCTTCCATGATTGCTCTGTCAATCACATGCAGCATGGGGCACATCATCATATACACTTGCTCTAATTTCCTACACATCTTTTCAACTCCCTCTGTCCTCTTTCCTGTTTATCTGCAGAATTGATATGGAAGAAATAAGTTACTGGGGTAGGTAAAGCACATTAAGCAGTAATAGGACATAAGTTGCGGAGTAGAAAGGATGCCAATTTCATCAAAAGATGCTCATATAGTGCATGTCAAATCCAAAAATTTTGTTGAACAATTCTTTTTATAGGTTATTATCAGATATGGCGTGTCTGGTTTTATTTCCATTTTTCACATGAATGAAGTCTACAATAGGCAACTGTGCTTTCCTATGAGCATATGGGTTTTGGCTTCCATTCAAATCACTGAGTTTATTTGTAGAGTGAATAGGTAACAATTCAGACGTAATTGTGCTTGATTTTTAATCACTGGTGCATACATCTGTTGCATGATAATGCCCTAAGTAAAAGAAGTGATCAAAAGATAAATATATATATATATATATTGCGATAAAAAGTGGAGGTACTTATATAAACAATCTGCACAGACGATGGCTAGGGGAAGTCATTAATCATTAGTCTTGAGTTTTAACTTTTGATGGAAAGAAAATAAGGATTTCATGGATTAACCCATTTGCAATTGGGTTCCATGAGTTAATGAGAAAACTCATCAAAAGAGTAAGAGTCACTTGACTTTGATCAAATATATATATATATATATGTATATATGAAAAATTCTTAGGAATGCCCCATTTTAAAAGGAGCATTTTGCTCTCTTTCTATCCGAACAAGTCATGTGGTGACTTTTTTTTCTTTTTAAAAGTAACATTAATTGCTTCTCCATATTCCTAATTTCCTTGTCATTGCAAAAAGGGGCATTTTTACTTTTAAAAACACCCGGGCGCTATCTAGCGTTCCTCTATATATATGTATATATTTATATATGGGCTTTAATCCTAATGAGAAGTGTTTTAACACACCTATGGTGTGAACTTTTATAAGGCCTACTTATGGATCCCATTTGGGAAAGAGACCATGGAGGGTGGAAAGATCTATGTAGGACCACCCCAAATATCAAGTTTAACTTCAATGATCACATGTTCATAACCCCTTCATCCATGGCTTAGAAATTCAATCCATTTGGATTGGTGTACAGCCGATCCAATGGTCCAGGGATTTGATCGAAGCTTGCGGTGTGTGATAAACAAGGGATTCCTGTGTTTTGCAAGATTTGGTTTGGGTGATAGATGGGCCCCACCAGACTTTTCACAAAAAATAGTGAAAACTAGTTATCATAAGATTATTTTCATATATATGGGGATTCCTCTCACAAGCTCAAGCGGATGGAGGATTTTCCATCCGCCGGCATGTCTGGGGCCCACCATTGGTCCATTAAGGTGGACCACATACAAGGGCACCCTAAATTGCACATGCCCACCAAATTTGGGCCTTATCCGATGTGACTTGACCGTTGGATTGACTAACATCCATTTGAATAGACTGTTGACCATTAAACTTTTAGGGCTCAGATGGAGATGATAGAGATCAGGGATGAGGCTGATTTTTTGCAAAGAGGAGGACACTATGGAGTCTTTCAAATCCCCCTTCATTCCCATCCCCGTGTGGGTTCCCAGGTTGGCCCACAAGCTTAAGTTGATGGGCCTTATCCCAAGCTTAACCATATGGGAGGAGCCCCATATGTATATAAGTATGTATGTGTGTATGTATGTATGTATAGGGGACTGCTACATAGCGCTCAGGCGTTTTTTAAAGAAAAATGTCCCCTCCTTGTTAGGGCCCACTGAGATGCATGATAATCAAGGAATTCCATTAGATGTAAAGATCTATATGAGGCCTACCTATATGCAAAATCTTGAGTCCATAAGATAATCTTAACATTTTGATTTATAACCCTAAAATTTAATGATTTAGAAAAATCATTTTATTATGATTTCAATCCAACGGTGAAAAGAAGTTGGATGAGTGTGAAATTTGGACTTTTGACCATTCATAGGGGGTAATGTGCATGAAAAAACTAGATTAAACCAACATGAGCCCCATAACCAAAAAGAAAAAGGACGGAAAAAAGGGCATTTTAAAGTGGGGCGCTCATTAAAATTCCTAATATGAATGTATATAATATATATATATATATGCGAGTATATATATATATACACGAGGCACGCTAGAAAACTCCTGGGGCTTTTTCTAAAGAAAAAATCTCCTTTTTCTGATTGGCTAATTTATTTCACTTGTCCTATTACTTAAGAAGTCAAAGCATTTATCCATCCCAAATTTTTTCTCTTTCAATATGAGTTGGTGTGTAAATGTGAGGTGGCATGATCTTAGTTGACAAATCAAGAGGGGCAAAACCTCCCCCTTTGAAATTGGGAGTTTTTAAGAATTTCTCTCTCTCTCTCTCTCTCTCTCTCTCTCTCCCCATCGCGCCCCTCGGTCCTAGTTGGGCCCATCAAGAACTATGCAGCGCCCCCCCCCCCCCCCCCCCCCCCCCCCCACCCCCTGCCCCGGTCCTAGTTGGGCCCATTAAGAAATATGACAACCATGAAATACCACTGGACTGAATAATATAGGTAAGTTAAACCTATGTAAAAGTTTTCAATTCCATTAGACTATCCTAACTCCTTGATCTATGACCTTAATTTTTAATGGTTTTAAAGCATCATTTTCTTGTGATTTCAATCCAACAATGAGTAAAAGTTAGATCAGTGTCAAATTTATGCTTTATACCAATTCACGGGATTAGTATGTGTGACATGATTGGATTGGCTCAAGGTGGGCTCCATGCCTTAAAAACAAAGGGTGAGGCTAGTCTTTTAGAGTTCCTCATAAAAATAAATATATATGCATCTAGTGATGATTCTGGTCAAATCCCATGATAATATGAGTGATGATATCATCCAATTTTCAATTAATTATGAGAATCATGAAAAAATGATGGGACTATAGGTAACCTTATAATTATCAAATGAATGTCGAATCCTAAACTCATTATAAGAAAAAACAATTTTGCTAACGCATTCAATCTGCATTACCAAACATATTCTACAATGCAATATGTTGCTAAAGCCTCTTCAATAAGAGTATTTAGGGACGCAAATTGACCGCGTTGGGGAAAGTAACTCTTTCGCAACGTAATATTCATTGCCAAAATAAGTTGCTGAATCATTTTAAATGTTGTAAAAAACAATGTCTGTGGGGGAATTAGCTAACATACATCGACGCAGTAGGTGGGTTGGCAGAAGTTTTGAACTTTTGCTAACGCACTTAGAGCATTAGCAAAAGTCCACTTTCCGTAATGCAATATTTGCATTGGAAAATAATTTTTTAGCTTCACCAACACAATTAACTACGTTGGCAAAAGTATTGCACCTCACATTGGATGTTCACAATTTGCTTTTGCCAATGCCACTACTAACATCAATGAAGGTATGACATCACACCTAACATTTTTTAATTTTTTATATATACATATATCCATATAAACTCATTTCAATTTAAAATAATTTCTCAATCTCATATATCAAAATAAAAAAAACAAACCTCCATGTGCATCCATAATGAAATTCATCAAAACTTCAAACCATTTGCATTAATAATAAAATTATATTCAATTCAATTCCAAAAATACCTTATCCCAGATATAAAAAAAAAGACACTATAAACATTGAAGGAGTTGCTCGATTGACCTCTTTAAAAGAAAGGAATTACTAGATGTGCAAAAAAAATATTACTATTTACATCCAAGGTAGGATCCACTATTAGATCAGAACCCAGCATAAAGGTCCAAGGAATAAGGCTACAAGTGCTCCTATGGAATACCTATTTATATGTTCAATTAAATTATAAACATTTTCCAAATGTAGGAGATCTTCCCCCTCATCTCAGCCTCAAGGTTCTTATTAGAAAAGCTACCTCCTAATATTTAATATGCTTATTTGTAAGGAAATCAAATTACATGTAGGGGAAATGAAATTCCATGGAAATTCTCTATTTTTATTTGTAAAAGTAAATAAATTCATTTGATGATTTTGAAGATGGAGAAAAAAAGGGACACATGAGAGCTGTGCAAATACAATCTCCACCGGTTCGTCACCTCCAATTTGTGTTAGGGCAGAGGATGCTTGAGATGAACTTAATTCCTAAGAGCCATATAATTGTTTTTCCCTATTAGCATATTGGTGTACGTACCGAGTGTCCATATCATGTAATAGCTTATGCTATTTTGTTCTTGTAGACTAAGTGTATGAAGAAGGCAGGAATTGTAGGGAAGTATGGTAAGTGCTTAAAATAAAGTAAAATAAAGTAATATTTTTTTAATGAAAACATGACAAAACTGTGCTGCTCTAGCTATTCAGGCACAAGATATGGTGCTAGTTTGAGGAAGAAAATAAAAAAGATGGAAGTAAGCCAACATACAAAATACTTCTGTGAATTTTGTGGGAAGGCATTTCATCTGCCATATTTTGTCCCTCAATTAGTGAGAATACAATGATTCAGATATTGAAGTAAATGTATATGTATCAACGCAGTATGTAGTAAAGAGGAAGGCCGTTGGCATCTGGGGTTGCAAGGATTGTGGCAAGGTCAAAGCTGGCTGTGCGTACACATTGAAGTAATTTTTTTTAAATATAATTGAAGCAATCATTTTCCTCATTGTCTTCTTTATGTTTCCATTAACTTTGATGCACTCAATTCATTATGGTGTGTATTTGTTCCACAGTGTTGCCAGTGCTGTCACTGCTCGGAGAACCATTCAAAAACTAAAGGAGCAAATAGAGGGTTAATCAAATCTGCAGAATGGGCACCTATTGTCTTCCTTTTTATCCTTAGCTATTGATGTTTAGGTACTTTAGTAAAGTTAAATGAAACTGTTTCAGTTGGAGAATTTTGGCTGGTTGGGCTTTTGAATTGTTCAGTGTGACTTAGTACATTTTACTATTTTAGAACTGTTAAACATATCACAGTGATACGCTAATTTGGTTCCTTTAAGTTGAACACCAATTCTCTCTGCTATTTTTTTTTCTAATTTTTAAGTCATTGAAGTACATGCATAATTTACCACATGACATCTAGCTTTAGTTAGGTTATGGTTGTGTGGAAAAAATTTGGTTGTTTTTTCCTGCACAGTTTTCTTTAGGCATGATGATAGTTGGGTCACTTTTTATATTTGTTACCTTATGTTAGTAATGTTAGTTGTAAGTAGGAGTGGTAATTGTGTTGGTCGGGCAAAAATGGGTTGGAATGAGCAAGGGTTTGTCTACAGGTGAGAGCCCTAAGTATCATCGTTTATCTGACCTCTTGAAAGAATGGGTTGCACTGAGCAAGGGTGTCTATAGGGGAAACAAATCTGGTATCAACCCTAACACAACCAAAACGATTCCATTCTACAAAAAAATAAACATGGGTAATGTTCAAAATTCCACATTAAACAGCATAGAACAATTGAGATGAAAGCCATTAAAAAACAAAAGAAAGAAAACTACTTACATGGGATTCGAATCAATCATTCAATTGCTCCAATCAACACAATTCAATAGAAAATCTCCAAATCCCCCAAATGCATACTCACTGCTACAATTGTAAGACCCGAAAACCCTAAATCCATACTGCATTCCTTGGTGAAATAAAAACCAAAATGCCAAATTCCGAGCACCCCAAATCCCTATAGTTTTAGAAAATAAAAAAAAAAAAGAAACAATTGTTTGCATAAAGAATGAGAAAGAGAGGTAATACCGGCGTTGTTGCTCTTGCTGCTATCGCTCCTCACTGATCGCTGGTGGTGGTGGTACTGCCACTATTCCTCACTGGCCACTAGTTGCGGTTGTTGCAGCCGTCGCTCCACATTAGTTGCCGATTTTTGCTGTAATAGCCGCCGCTTTAAACTTGCCGCCGGTTGCTACTATTATTGCCAGTTGCTGCTGCCGTCGCTCCTCACCGACAACCAGTTGTTGCAATCGCCACAAGAATGTGAGAGAGACGTCGGTCACCAGTTGCTACTGCTCACTGTTGCGATCGCCAAAGTTTTGGACGAAGAGGGTTTTGGACGTAGAGGGCCGGAATCTTGTTGAATCGGAATTTGGACGAAGAGCTGGGGTTTATGATGAAAAGGGTGGGGTATATTTACTAACGAGATTTGGCGACAAAACTAGTTTCGACACCAAAAGGAAAATATCAATGGTGACGATAAATTTCGTCGCTGAATATAAATATAAGATTCACACTCTTGGGGATGCTATGATGCACATTCAGTGATGACAATTTCCGTCTACAGTGATTAAAAATGCATTCATCATTAAAATATTAACTTTGTAGCGACAAAATACTATTTCGTCGCAGATTATCAATCAATAGGGACGAAATATTAACGCGCCGTGAAATTTCATTGCGAATAAACCTTTTTCTTGTGGCGAGGAATTTATTTCATTTATTCATCTCTCTCTCTCTCTTTTAAAACTAGAGAACTCAAGATGTGATTGTTCTCTCAATCTCAACTTGAATGGAGAGATATATTTTTCTATGTTTTTATAAATAGGTGAATACATGAGTGGATAATATTGCACAGTCTGTTACACAATGTATACAGAGTGGATAATATTGTACGAGATATGATTTGATGATTTCTTTAATATTATGCATTATCTGTGAGGCATCCTAAGGACATGTCAGATGTCGTTTGAGGTGGCTTAAATCTTTGGGATTTGATCTTTGTCATCATCTTTAGGTCTTTATTTGGGAAGTAAACTATTATCTCTCTTCTCTTACCATCTTCTTTGAATCAAGGTTTCTATCTTGACTTTTGCCAATGCTAATGGTGCCATCACCTTCGCCGTGTCTTCGGCATTGCCACTGTCTCTATTCCAATTAAGGTAAAATTAAGGAGCTTTGATGGACAAGAATTCGAGGTGGACCAAACTGTTGTAATGATTCATTATCAATTCCACTATTTTTGTATTTCTCCATTACCTCCATCAATACTATTCCAACATCAATTTAACATTTATCTCATTTTCAATATTGATTTTATTGATTTTATTCATTTTTAAAATTATTTTGGCTCAAGCAATTTAGTTTTTGAAGTGACCTGCAAAAAGTGGTGTTTCATCAAAAATTAATATATGGACATGTACAAAAATTTATGTAGCACGTTTTCTTGGTAAGATTTTATGTTGCACAATTGTGTTAGTATATATTAGATACTCATATCAGAGGTAAGTACCAAGATACACTAGAAGTGGGGAAAATTGGAAATCGACACTCTGTGTTACTTTCGTAAATATATATAACATGTTACTATGTTACTATTAATAGAAAATTGTTTGTTGTAACTGCAATAAATAATTTTATTTTGAAAAAATAAGATATTGTTCATGAAGAGACTGCAAATGTTTGGATTTAAGAATTATTTCCCTTTCTTTGTGGCAAGTCAGTGGTGTTGTTTTTTTTCTTGATAAAATTTTTAATATTATGCAGATTTTTTTTATTTATGCAGGATTATTAATTCCTTTATCATATGTGTTGTATGGTGGAAAATCAAGGATGTTTCTGCAATCCTTCATGATTACACTAGCCGAATGACTAATTCCACAAAAAGATGCTCATAATGCTGATCATTCTCCAATTTTTTGCACCGTAGAAAGTAAAGGATGGTGAGCATCTAAGCTTCAACTTCTATGAACATGTAGTGATAGTCCACTTTTGTTTTGTGGAGAATTGTCTAACTGAAAAACAACATCTGGTTATTAATGTGGGGATCTCTCTTATAATTTGTTGAGTAACCATGTTTTGTTTCTATTTTTTTGTTTGTGTTAGAAAAAGAAATGAATTTCACTAAATGTATTCCAATATTAAAGAAAGGGTATAGTTACTTACCATTAAAAAAGAGAGAGCACATATAACACTTGAATTCAAATTTGAGTTTTTCTTTTCCCTTCTTGGCGACAAAAAACAATCTCTTATTCTTCATATTTCAAACCTTAATCATGTGAGTAGTTTGTTGACATTGGTTTGCATGTTTATAGAGAATTACAAACAGGAAGATGTGCATCAAGGTGATTTTTCAAGGAGGGTCGTATCTCTGTGATAATCCAAATGTGTGGTTCTCATAAGAACTATGTGCAAGAGATCAAAATTGTTACATACCATAGTAAAAAATTGCATTGTTTAAACGTAAAGACCATTCAACTGGTTTAAGTTTAATGTCAAAGGAGTAGCACCGAGAGAAGTTCACATAAAGTGCAGTTTGGCACAACAAATATTGTGATGTTTCATTAAAACAATATTTTGATGTTGTATCATTGTTTGTACTTTTGGTCTTAGAGGATGATATTTGATGAAATTTTTCTTGCCATCTTTAGTAGATGTAATTTCAATGACTGTTTTGAGTACGATTCACATTTTGTATTATTAGTGCGACAAAGCCTTTAGAGGGAGCAAATAAATTGCTTAAAATTCTACAGTCTCAATATAATTGCATAGAACATATTATATTTTGAGTTTCTTATAGATTATGAAAAATTCTCAATTTTTATTCTATGAAATATATTGCCTGTGCTAAGCACAGGTATGTTTTGGTAGTAAATCATTAGTATAAAAATCTAAAACATTATAAATCCTATATGATATCATTTAATTGTCTATGGTTTAGATACATATTAAGTATTTGGATTATATTTTATTAAATGATTGTTTAGTTTTTAGCTATAATTAATTAAGGTCTCTCTTTATTTCTTAAATGAATGAGTTTCTAAATTGGAATTTATAATTTTCATTATTTTAATATATAATTTTTCAAATGACTGTGTAGAAACTTGTGACCATACTCAACACGAGCTAGGAGAATGTAGAGGAGTTTAAGGGGTAGAACGACTCCAAGAGATGAAGATAGGCCATCAGTGGACAATTTTTTTTTATTTCCTTTTTTTTAAGGTATTCGAATTATAGGGGTCTGGGACCTTCCCTCAAGAGAGGGTAGACCGTGGAGAGGTGATGGAGTCCTCCAGCGAAGGAAGTGGATAGACCTGCCACTAGTGTGGGTAAAGGTAAGAGATTGTTTAGTGCGGGTAAAGGTAAGAGGCTGTTCTCCAATAGACAACGTGTTAATGAACAGAGAAACTATCCAATGATGAGTGGGGCTATTGCTTTTGAGTGGTGTATATTTAGGAGGGTAGACCAAACATATTGGATGATTTTTGGACAATTTGATTTGGAAATTGTGATTCAATCTGGCATTTGATTACTCAATTGAAGTTCAATTGAACTCCAAGTTTCCTTAATCCTTATCAAGTGGAGTCTGAACTCTAGCCAGGCCCGAATAAGATAACACATACCTTTTCATCTAGTAGAGGTGACTCGAATACAAACCTTTTCACAGAAAAACACAAAATCCAACCAGCTAAGCTGCAGCATAGAGTGGCAAATAGAAGACATTTATTTTAAATAATAAAATGATCCACATAGGCTTGGGCTTAACATTTTTTGGGTGGACTAGCCTCTACCAAATTGGACAATCCACCCCAACTCAGGTCATGTATACCATTATGGACTTTCCTTCTATAATAGACTTTTTTCTTCTTTTTTACATATAATGTTATTTTATTTCTTTATTTTTTTCTTTTCTGAAATTCAACACAATCTTTCTCATATTTCAACAGCAAGTCTCCAAACCCATTAGATATTTGATATTTTCTTAATATATATTTTTTAATTATTAATTTAGTTTAGTAAGATTCTGTTGTACTACCTATTTTATTATTATATGATCTGAATTTATATGTTTTTCTAAGTTTTTCTATTTTCTGAAATTGGGATTAGGGTTTTTTTTTGGGGATATGATTTTTATTTTAAAACATATAAAATTTTATAGATTTTTGGATAGGGATTTCGAATTTGAGGGTAAGGGTCAATGTAGTGATGTTGTGGCCCTATGGTAGCACTTTGGTTTCGTTTTGATGAGTTGAAATAAGTGGTTTGAAATTTCAATTGTGCGTGTGTGGTGATGACTAAGGAGTTAAGACCTGGTAAAAGAACGAATAGTTAAAAAAAAAAAGAAGCGCCACGTGAAAGGAAGCAAAGAAATGGAGCTTGAAATAGAAATAACAATAAACAGTAAAGAAATAATAAAGAAAGGAAAATGCATACATTCATGAATTACAAGATGTAGTAAAAGAAAGAAATAACCAGAAATGGAATGAAAGAAGGGGCATGTAAACTAGCAGATTTTTCTTTTTAAACCTCCTAAATAACGATTGAAAGTAATCATATCATGTTAAAAGGACTAGCCAAATTGACTATATATGTCCTTGAATCAAACTGACTACTATTAGTAATTACTTCTCAAGTAGAACAATAAAGTCTCAATATAAAACTTTGCAACATTATAAATTCTCAGGAAATTTTGGCATAAAAATCCCAATAAAGTGGGTGAAGACCAAAAAGACCCTTTAATTTAAATATAGACCATAAAGGCCTTCCTGCCACTCTTTTTGTTTTCTTTTTTTTTAGGTTTGCTGCTTATGTCATCTTCTTCTTTGCTCATGTTAGAGGATTCTTCGAGCCTTTGACGATATCAATTTGCTCCCAAGGCTCCCAATTGTTTAGATTCTTTCCTGAAAATGAATCTCTCAGATTGAGATAAAAACCCTCAATGAATTTGAGAAGAAAAATCAAGTGTGTAAAAATCTTTATAAATTCTACATGCTTCTCATTGAATTCGAAAGTAACTTGTGAAAATCTGATTGAATTAAATTAAGTTCTTCACTATAAATATTTTTTTTGCTGGCAAATTCATGGGTTGGCCAAAACTTGAGTCCATTAGTATTGTATTTTACATATCTTTGAGTATAGACAATGGTTTCAGTCGCCGAATGCACTGAAGTGAAGAAATAGAAGAAAAGCGACAAATTGAAGTGGTTTTCTACGAACAACATGAATTAAAAAGGTCATATCTCACAAATCGAGTGTCGGATATAGGCATGCAACCTACCGTTAGAAAGCTCGTTTTGAGAGGATTCTGTAGAGCCTAAGATTGCTTTAATTGGAGTTAAAACGAGAAAGTTATGGCCTCCGGAAGTTTACAGGAAAATGCTTAAATTTTCACCCGGGCAGAACCTTAATCCAACCGATCAGGCAATTCATCTGACCGATTGGGCAAGTGTAGAAAGTGCACCGACTTGTAATTTTTCAGTCCAAATTAAAGGAAAACTTACCTGTTTGATGCCAACTCCTTTTTTTATCGTATTATACCTAGAAAGCACGTATTAGAGGCTATAAAAGAGGGTTCTCTTTCAACCCTAAGGTGAGAAAAACAGATTTCATTGTTCTAAGAAGAAGATTGCTTACTGGAGATCATCTTCTCTAGAGTTCTTTCATTGGAGAGTTTAAGGGTTGAAGTTCTGCTCTAGAGATGATTATCTTCTACTTCTTTGAGTATAAAAGATTGCTTTGGGGAGTCAAGTACAACATCTAGAAGGCGTCTAGGTGTCTTGGATCTGTCACAAAGAACAGCAGGAGGTCATTGCAGCAGGGAGCTGTGCAAGAAAATCACAAGGTCTTTAGGTTGAGGAGCAACTGGATAAGGATTGTGAGTATTCTCTTGTAACTGTAGTATAATTCATAGTGCTTGATTCTTGATCATGGTTTTTTCCCAAGTTGAGTTTCCAAGTAAAATCTGTGTTTTCTTGTGGTGTGTGTTTGTGGTTTGGTTTATTTTCGCTGCGCGGTTGATTGTTTGCACACATATTATTAAAATTGGCATCAGTCCACTCTAAAGGATCTCTCTTCCCAAAAACCTTCATTCACAAATCTTACAAATCTTTCAAAGTCTCGATAGTGTTATGACTTTTTGAATCTAAAAAATCAAAATAGAGGAAATGAACTTTGCGATGAAAAAGAAAACCAAAGAACACCCTTGATCTTTTAGAGAAATGAAGTGCGATGTGGGTTTTAGATGGCGAAAATGAGGATGGGCGATATCGCCCCTTACCTAAAAATAAAAAAATATGTGGAGAAGATGACAACGGCAAAATCACCGCTCAATCTCTCATTAGCAACGATATTGCCCCTAGTTCACCTGAAAATAAAAAAATATGTGGAGAAGATGACAATGATGATATCACCACTCAATATCTCATGAGCAACGATATCACCCCTCTTTCCTCTTTCTTCTTCCCCACTCTTTTAGTCTTTAGCAATCAGGTTCACTTTTTCTATGGTATGCAAAAGCATAGAGAAAAGAAAGACCAACAGCCCATATTAGTATTATGCAAAAAGCCCTTTTTGAGATCTTTCAGCCGACTGTCTAGGGACACAAGAAAGGAGTATAGGTGCCCATATTTCCAAACATTGGCATTCACTTCAAAGTTTTATTCGAAGGTTTACTTGGTGTTGAGTTCTGTTTTTAAAGGAGAATTTGACACAAGAGAGAGATGGATTGTCATTGGGTGTTTGTAACACCCCGACCCGATTTGATCTAGATTAGCTGCTAATTTCTGATGATTAGTTGCTAATTGTGTTTTGTTCTTGTGTTTGTTTGGTTTCAGGTTCTGGATAGGTAGTTGGGTTGAGTTTGACCTGGTTTAGGTAAACATAAGCCCTTTTTCGTAATATTGCATTTTGTGTGATGTCGTCATTCATGTATCATCTTGGTATTAACGCGTGTCTTTTGTTATGCTTGTTGATTTCCGTAACGACGTCGTTTGCCAAATATGTCATTTGTTTCCGTTAGACCCGCAATTGACTTGAACTGGAATTAATTGGATCGATTGGACTTTATTGCAAATTAGCCTTTATGTTTATCTTTATAAGCCACCGACCCTTTCTTCTCTTCAATACACAGCTCTGTCTCTCTCTGTCTCGAGTCTTCTTCTTCTCCTCATTCTTCCTTGCTTCTGTCGATTAAGTCAGCGGGAGCATCGGTGCATGTCCACGTTTGAGCATCACTCGTGTGATTGGAGGTGAGCTCAAGGTTTTTGTAGTGTTTCTTCTCTTCCTTCTTCCTCTTGTTCTCATTATCGATAGGTATGGATCCTCACGGTTCTCTTTTCTTCTTTCTTTGCATGCATGGTGATTAGAAGCTTGTTGGCAGTGTGATTGAGCCCAAGGACAACAAGATCATGTGTTAGACTCCATTTGAGGCAAGTATAAGCATAACTTGGCTAAACCATGTGGGTGTGTGTTTGATTTAGATTAAGTAATGTATTCTTGAGTATGAATGTTGCTTACAGCCCATCTTGTGATCATTCCCTTCTATTCCATGTGATTTCGTCAGTTTGTACGTATTTCAGTGATTTTGTAATCAGTTCAGAATATGTTTCGTATGTACCACGGCTCAGCCATAACTCACCTTCGGCTTAGAGTCCAGAGAGGGAAAAACCCAGTTTTCTTCTACGGCTAGGACACGGCTAAGCCGTATATTGTCTTACGGCTAAGCCGTACCTCAGCCGTGACCCAGCCGTAGATCATTACAGGGTGCCTTCTTCTGAATGAACTGAAAACAAGTAATTGACAGACCTTCTACGGCCCAGCCATGGCTAAGCTGTAGAACAGCACACGGCTAAGTCGTAGAACAGAATACGGGTGAACCGTAATTGCGGATGAACAGGAAAAGAAACCGCGGTGGAGCTGCAGTGCATGTTACGGCTAGGCCGTAAGATGCCTACGGCTAAGCCATATGTTCACCTACGGCTAAACCGTGCCACCCCTGAAAACTGAATAACAAGGATAGGTGTAAGTAAGAGACTGATATGACCTTCATGATAGAATGTAGATCACCTAGACTTGTCTAATGGTATGAGTGTATGTCATGAATGATCCCGAGGGCTGCGAATCATTCATGCACGTTATCTAGTTGTTTAGTACCTCCCCATGGGTGTTGGTTTAAGGGACTTCGGTACACATTCCAAATACACTGCAACACTAGACAATGGTGCATCGGATAACTTAAAACTACATCATCATGCACGGTTAGAAACACTGGATAATTAGAATAGGATTGGCTAGTAACAGATCGTGATTCCTGCAAGAACATCTGATTGCATGGCATATTGACTTTGGTTCTTGTCCTCTTATTCGTGTTCTATGCTGGGGCATACGATTGGATATTTCTAGTTCTGTCCATGGTTAATCCCGGGTGGAACAGCGGTCTTGCATGTTCAATCTTACTATTTGATATACATGAGTTGAGATGCCTTTACTTCGTTATCATCCATCACCTTATTTGTTTGATCTGTTCAGTTGGATATGGTGGTTTGATATATGCTTAACAACAAGACCTACACATTACATTCTGATAAGATATACATGTAAGCTATGCACGTATGATATGCACGTTATGTATGCATGTTCTTATATTGATTGACTCGATATGGTCCGGCACTACTGAGCCTCAGCCTTAGGATCCCGACGGGGTGACTTTGGTATAGTTTGTATTGCCTTACTGCAGAAGGACATGTCTTAGGAAATCCGGACCCCAGGAAACCGAGACCCATCTGGCCCATGGTGTTCTCATCACGTTTGCAAGATCCCTACTTTGGGAGCATATGACGTACGTAGTAGCCAACTAGTATGTACATGTTATGTTACTTACATTGATTCACAGAGCATATGTTAATTTGAATGCACAACTGCCTAGATTACTACATTGACATGTTATGATTATCTATGCCTTTTATTCTGTTAGAGACCACACGTGTTAACTTGTTACTGCTTATACTTTATTGAATCGTCGTATTCATGAGTTGTCCTTGGTGTTGCAGGCTCAAGTACCCTCGACCGTGTTCTTGTCGGTCGTCAGTTTGCTTGGAAGACTCCAGCTGTCTCTTCAGGTTCGCGGAGTGGGTGTTATCCCTCCATCAGAGCGCGACTGTTCTCTGCATGCATGCATATTGCTTTCTTTTCATATCATTGATTGTACTCATGTTCTATACGTTGTGATTGGATCCAATTTGTATGTTAAGACCTTTATGTCAGCCTTTGGATATTATTTCCTTTGTTTCCTGTGTGCCTCGTGTCACATGTTGATCTTTGTAGCTTTCGCATACATGTTTGTACGTGTGTTTCCTTTGTGCGTGTGCATCTCGACTGGGTCTAAGTGCATATGCACGGGAGTGCGTGTCGCTGGTTAGGTTTTTGCTAACCCCCAATCTCCTGGGGCTCGGGTTGTGACAGTGTTGTTGAGTTTGAGGTCGGGTCGAAGTTGGAGCATTGATTCAGATTTGCATAAACCAAAGGGGGCTGGAAAATGATGAAGGCTAGTTGGTGTTTGTACGTACGTAAGCATTTGACAGTGGTGACCGTATTGCGAGTGGGCTGGTCAAATTTGTTTGGTTTTTAAAATTGCATGTTTTGAGATTATTTGAGAAAACAAGGTTGGTCCTTGCTTAGTTGAATGGGTGAAGAGTGAACATAGTAAGTCAAAAAAGAATTTAAAAAAAACCCCAAAAATGGCCTTTGGGACCAGTTTGGTGCAGTAAAAACTATGAAGACCTTTATCCACCAGGTTTAAGGGAATTTTTTCATTAAAATCCCCTAAATTCTAAATGATATCATTCTATTATTTATTATTTCTGTAAAAATTTTAAGTATTTTGTTTACATTTTATTGGATGGACTCCTAGTTTGCAACTGTGATTTATTAAAACACTTCTCTAACTATTTATTGAATGAATGTTTAATTGATTATTTATTATATTCTTTGTCTTAATATGTAATTTTTTTTATTGACATGGTAGAAAACGCGATCATGCTCAGCATGGGCTACGATGCTAGTTTCATATTTTACAGTCATGAAGTCAAATGCAAATCAATGGAACTACAAACTAGGTAACTGTAAGGGAAAGTAACGAACTCCCCATCTTCTGTACCTACTTGGAATATTCAATCTAGACTCTAAAAGACTCTAAAGTGTTGTAAAACAAACTCTATTTCATTCTCAAAATCATAAATGATAATAAGATTTGAACTTTATCTCTCAACTTTTCTGCCGCTAATGCCATTTTTTTCCAGCGGATAAATTCTTCTGCTGCTATTTGATGTGCTAAGGGTCACTTTTAATGGTGGGAAAAAAATCACCCCCGAAAGTGGTTTTGTCTCCTGCTAAAAGTCAATTTTTTTCCGTGGATCCCTCGAGTTTTCAATGATCCAAAAGGATTAGACTATTGGATCAAGGATTAGACCATTAGAGATTCTCTAGTGTTGAGTACTTGCCCAGGGAACAGAACATTTGCAGCCCTCGTGTCCAAGTCTATTGGGTGAGATTTCCCGTCAGAGGTGTTGGTGTCCCACTGGTTGGACCCATACACCACCATCTAGTTTACTCCAAGGACTAAGACGTAATGGCTGGATGGGCCTTGGTTCGTACAATGCCAACGCGCCATTGTTGTCCATTGTGAGGTTGAAAATAGCAGCGCTGGTTTTTATCTGCCAGATGGTAATTCCGCTACCGTTTGTCATTATGAAACTGCAGTTTGCCTCAAGTGTCAGCTTGGTTTCATTATACATGACCTCCACAGGATTTATGGCCTCTACACTGTACAAGACATTCCCAGCCTCGCACCTCAATGGGTTGTTCACAAGAAAGAAGAACATACTTAGAATGAGGATGGGAACAAAGAAAAGAGAATGAGGATGGGAACAAAGAAAAGAGACATATAGCGGCAGTTCCTTTTTCTGCTGCTAAAAGTTAAAATCTCCCTCACCGCAGATATTTCTCTACGGCTATTTCTGTCGCTAAAATCTCTATCACTATTTTTTCCCAACTTTTTTGCGGTGGACAAGTGTCTCGCTGAAAACAAAAAATAACAGCAGTTCAAAACCGCTGCTATTAATATATAAATGTGCTGCTAAGTATTTTTTTAGATGGAGAGTGCCTTTTTAAAGTAGTTTTAGTGGCACTTTTTTTTCTGCTGCTAAAATGGTTTCTGTAAAAAAAAATTTTGCCCCTAAAAATGGCAGAAAGGATTTTGGACTTATTTTGAAGCATCTAGATACAGTTAAAATTTATTCAGTTCCCTCCTGAAGATGTGAGAGTGGGTGAACAATGTATAAAGGGAATGCGCTTGTCAGTTTCTACTGTTTGGGTTAAAGGAATCCTGCTAATCTCAAATTCAAATAGTCTCTCAATCTCAGATTCGTGCATTCAGTGCTTTGTTGCTAGTGTTATGATGATAGAACTTCTAACATACTCCACGATCATGATCTTGATGTCTCCAAAATTATGGCATCTATAAAACCATTTAAGCCGTCACCGAACAAACCCCTCAAACCAATGTATACTTTGAAGTTCCATGTTTGTTTCTTTCTTTAATGAATGAACTCTCATTTAAGAAAAACAACAAGAGAGCGGGTAAAATGCAGGGGAAAAAAAGGATGAGGCAATTAACTTCTTCCATGTCATCAGGAAGTCCCATGAAAGGCTCCCAGTTTTTTTAAGCCATTCAATCAAAATCATGCAATGTCCTTTAATTATCCCTACAATTAAGGATAGAAGAGCTTGTTGGAAAATGCGCTTTTAACTTTGGTTTTTTGGAAACTTTAAACCATAATAAGTGTGGGTCCCACACATCTTTTGAGGCGGGGTCCTAGGGTTAATGTGTTCTCCTACATAAAGAGAATAACACCAAACCATTGTTTAGTTAAAAACTATTGAAGAAGTGAATGAGAAATTAGCTTCAAAAGTGACTAGTTGAAATTGTTTTGAGTTGGTAGTGAAAAGAAGAACTCCCACACTGTAAGTTTACTAAAGGTGTGTATGTATTTATATAAGTTTACTAAAGGTGTGTATGTATTTATATACCTTTAGTTTACTTATGAGATTTGGACCCCCAAGGACACCTAGATTTGACCTCAAAGGGAGGACCTACATGACACCACAACTAATACGGGCACGCATGCCGCTGCCGGTCGGGTTTGGTTGGGTCATGGGCCTCCGTAGATGGCTTCCCAATTATATTTTTTTAGAGAAAATACTTTACTAAAAGCTGTATCTAATTTCTAACGGTAGTGTCTCCTCTGTTAACAGGCACAGTAAACTGTTGTATCTTCTCTAATAGACACAGTCAATAGTTGTGTATTTTCCAAATGGTCCAACAGTTGTGCCTTTTCTGAATGGTCCAATAGTTGTATTTTCTCCGAATGGTCCAACAATTGTGTCTCCTTCAAATGGTGCTGTATTATATTTGTTTTCACAAAACCGAATAAAAGCATCTGTTCATTAGTCACTGTTGACTATTTAGAATAGTCACCAGTTCATCTAAATAAAACTATTTCGTTTCTGCATTTGGGTATCGAATTTCTTCAGCATTCACTATCTATTTGAGAAAGAAACAATACAGTTCTATTCATCGGGCAATACAGATTGAAGTACTACTTTTGTGTCGCGTAGATTATTGTAACTTGAGAAACAAATGTCTGTATACTGTGTGCACTATAGCGGAAATAAATTTTATCTTAAGGATATAGTGTTGAACACTAACCTTAATTCTATTATGTAATTTTGAATTTATAAATTTCTTCTTCTGCTGCTATAATTTTTTCTGTATTTAAAATAGTTATTGTGATCATAAAAGAACTTTAAGTCCCATACAGAGCTCCTTGATACAGCGATTGTGGCTCTCTCCCCAATGAATGATAAACTATGATGAGGCCCACATATGTCAAAAAGTGGAAACATTAAGTGCCCCATAAAAATTTCACTCTGCAGAAAAATCTGCATAAGAACCAAAATGAAGGTGCTAGCATCCAAAATGAAGGCCGGAGTTTAATCATATCGTCCCATCAGAGTGATGTGACGATATCGTTCGTACTCTTTTTTTTTCCTTTTTACTTTGGGCTTTGGTGGTTTCCTGGGTTGCGATGTGACGCATGATGGCATGGAGTTTGAGTATTTATGGATACTTGTATGCATGCATAAATGATTAGACCCCCACGCAGTAATTTTTTTTCACTCGTAATCTTATTCTTTTGATTTGCTTTTGCTATATATGTAGTCACGTGGGTTTTGCTTTTCTCATATTGCATATTACAGATCACATTACCACATGAAAGCTCTTTTTGTAAAATTTCAACCCAGTACCTAAGAGAAAAAGCTCTGGTAATTTCTAACATGTGTTCTGCCAAAAGAAATTCCCAACATGTGTAAATTATGTTTGGCCGGATTCGGAAAAATTTAATCAGGAGGGACAACCCATTCAATCAATCATTTGAGGCCATTTCTCATTTCTTCAAAGCATTTGGCTGGATCAAATCATTTTTAACATCTTTTTTCTCCCATTCAAGATTCCTTTTACTGAAGCGTAGAGTGTGTTTGGCCTCTTGTTCCCATTAGATGAGTCCGTGAAAAACATGTTGCTGCTGATGGCAAAGTATTAAGGAAATGAGACAAATGCTTTTTTAATTGTGGGATATGCTGGTAGCTAGATATCAATAAGAAATTTTTGTAATCAAGGATTCGTCGATCACAGCCTGTGGCACTTCACCATATGCACCTCCTCCTTCCTATTTCTCTGCTCAACTTCCGTAATTTGTGCTATTTTGGAAAAGGTAGCCCCTTAAGCCATCATTGGAAATTTAAGTAGACCCGTTCTAACTCATTCTAGCAACTTGTTGGCCTTCGTAGACACCAAAAAAGGAACAGTGTCTAACTCCAGAGATTAAATTCTAAGATATGTATCGTTACAGTAGAGTTATGATAGGGAATCAAATAATTTTCACTCTCACACACGCACGCTGTCACGCCCTCAAAATTGGGCCAAATCCAAACCCGGTCGAATTAGGCCCAATTAAAAAATTTTTTGAATAACAATAAGGGCATCAATTTTGGGTAAATCGAAGTCCTTCATGAGATTATGCTTATTAATCAAGCAACCATTTTCACAAGTGAAACTAAAATTTATAATCTACGCAGCTGAGTATCATATACAAATCATATAACCTAATCTCAATAATAATAAATAAATGGTGAAGAACCTCGAAGTATAACAATTAAAGTTGCAACTCTAAGATAAAGAAATTAAACGATTGCACTAATGGCCCCAAATATGCCTTATTATATGAGTCTACTCTTTCAAATCTAAGCACCATTATTAAGACATCTTAGACGATGTTATTGGCGCTTTACTTAACAATTCTGCCATATGAAAAATCTCCTGCATTTCCTGACTCTCCGGTTCGATACTTGCACTGGGACCTAGACACCAAAAATAGTAGATTAGATAGATATAATTTGATAAAAAATAAACTGTAAGTAATGATGGTAAACAACTTGATTACATCATATTTTAAATTCTTCCTAAAATATACTGAATGCAAATCCAATGGCATGAATGTATAAAAATGAGTATTCCCATCAGATATAATATACAAAAATAGGTATTCCCGTCAGATGTAATAAAATGGCACAGCTGTGTTCTATATCCCACAATACATACTGACCCGATGGTATACGTCCACCTCAAAACTGTTGTCAGTCAGATATATATATATCTAAAAATATATATATATACAAATGTTCGATGAAGTCATGTTATGAATTCCCTAATTCCCATCGTCCACATTATTACAATTAAAGTGATAGGGGTTATATAAGTTAAATATGTATTATGCTCATGTGATATTTTCTATTATTTTGAGGTTAAGCTTTACATCACTTAATAGTCATAGTTAATTGAGTGTATACACTGAATTAAATCTTTCTTTAAAATGACAATGTGAGCTACAATACTAATGATCCACTTCTGGTGCTTATCATGTGATAGAAGAGCTCCTTGATATAGGGATTGTGGCTCTATATCCAGTGCATGATCTACTACGATGAGACCAACATTTGCCAGAAGTCTCTAAAAGGATAGATTAAGTGCTCCATAAAAGTTTCACTCGCAGAAAAACCAGCATACGAACCATATGTAGATATGGAATTAGCTACAAAATCAATGGGAAGGTGATAGCATCCAAAATGAAGGCGGCGACGAGTTTAATCGTATCTTCCCATCAGAGTGATGTGACGATATAGGTCCTACTCTGTTTTTTTCTTGTTTTCTTTGGGGTTTGGTGGTTTCCTGGGTTGTGATGTGACGCATGATGGTAGGGAGTTTGGGTATTTATAAATGCTTGCATGCATGCATAAATGATTAGACCCCCACGTAGTAATTTTTTTTTCACTCATAATCTTATTCTTTTGATTTGCTTTCGCTATGCAGTCACGTGGGTTATGCTTTTCTCATATTGTATATTACAGATCATATTCTTTCTCACTTGAAAGCTCTTTTTGTAAAATTTCAGCCCAGTACTTAAGAAGAAAAAAGCTCTCGTAATTCCTAACAAGTGTTCTGTCTACCAAAAAAAATTCCCAATTATGTGTAAATTATGTTTGGCCAGATTTAGAAAAATTGAATTAGGAGAGGCAGCCCATTCAGTCAATCATCTCAGGCCATTTCTCATTTCTTCAAAGCATTAATTTGGCTGGATCATGTTATTTTTAACGTCTTTTTTCTCCAAATCAAGATTCCTTTTGCTGAAGCCGATAGTATGTTTGGCCTCATGTTCCCATTAGATGAGGCTGTGTAAACATGTTGCTGCTGATGGCAAAGTATTAAGGAAATGCGACAAATGCTTTTATAATTGTGGGATATGCTGGTAACTAGATCAGTCAAAATTATTGTAATTAAGGATTCATCGATTACAACCTGTGGCACTTCACCATATGCACCTCCTCCTTCCTATTTCTTTGCTCAACTTTTGTAATTTGTGCTAATCTGGGATAGGTAGGGCCTGAAGCCATAGGAAATTTAAGTAGACCCGTTCAAACTCATTCTAGCAACTTGTTGGCTTTGGTAGATACCAACAAAGGAAAAACGTCTAACTCCGGAGATCAAATTCTAAGATATGTATTATTACAGTGGAGTTATGATAGGGAATCAAATGATTTTCACTCTCACACACGCATGCAAGAACAGAGCCAATTGAGATCCCGGTCAGATAGTGCATGCGAACTCTTTTTTATAAAATTATATATCCAACTTGGGCTGGAATTGGGCGTACTATTTTCGGTTAGTTATGCCCCATTTTGAGCCTGAGACTACAATTTGGAAGCCACACTTCACTTGGATATTTCTTAACGGGGGCGAACACGGTCCATGAACACCACTATCACAGTCCATTATAAACAATCTACTTGTGACAAACACATTGCTCAAAGATTATAGATTAGCAGATAATCATATTGCTCAAAGATTATAGATTAGCAGATAATCATTGCTTAACTTCTTATTGGTCCATAGCTCATTCCGGTGTGGCGTAAAATAATGTAAATACAGTGCTTGTCCAGTTTTCATCATGCGAGAAACGGGAGGGTACAGTTGGCAGAGCTAGAGATGGCATTCTGATGATGTGCCATTGATTTGACTCTGGTGAAATTCGGCTATCAAATCCCGGATCATGTGTTTTGTTTGGATTCGGAAAAGTTTAGAAACGCATCCCATTCAATAATCATCTCAGGTCCATTTGCCATTGGTTTGATTATTTCCTTTTCGTGCCTTAAGGTAAACCATTCTATTGTGAATTCAATGGATTTGGCTTGATCAAGTCAATTCAAATTTAAAGCTAAACTATCCTCCTGTGTTTTCTCTATTCCCTTTATCTAATTCAAGACTCCTTTTGCTAAAGCCTAATTCCCTGCTGCTTCTGCATATGACAAACTATTACAGAGTGGGTCTGGAATCTAATGAAGAAAAGCCGTAAACGTTTTCCTTGTGGTTGTATGATTGTGGGGTTCATTGCTTTAGATATCGGGTAGGTAGAGATCATTCAAAACTTACTTGAATGAGCACAGTTATTTGGGATGCTCATATAGTTGAATTGTCACATGCATGATATTCCTTTACCAAGAAAATGAAAATTGCTTGCACATTCTTGCTATCTATCAAACGTTCATGATGGCAAAATCAATCACCATGGAGCTTGTGGCACGTCATCATATACAATTCCTCTTTCCTTTTTATACCGAAAGAAAAACTTTATGCAAATCAAGAATTATGAACTGACGCCACCAAATTCATCTAGAGGTGAGATGGAAAGTGTAGAGTTGAGGTAGACAAATTAATTTCTTGGGAATGTGTTTCCGGAATCTGGAATCCATTTCAATTATTCTGATTTTTTGCAGTGTGAAAGGGTAGCAAATTAGACATTATTATGATTGATTTTTTTTTTTTTTTTGTACACTAGGTTATGCATCTGTCTTGACTCTTATGATGTTGCACTCAGTAAAGGAAGTACTGATCTAAAAATGAAATAAAGTAGGTATGAAAAGAGGGAGGCACTTATATAAACAGTCTCCATGGAAGATGGCCGGGAGAAATCATTCTTAGTCTCAACTTGTAGCTTTTGACAATGACACTTTACTGTTGTTCATTGTGTAGGGTTCAAACCCTGTATATGCCACCTTTTACTACATGTGCGGTGTCCCTTTCTACTTGTGTGGATCTTCTTCTTGTGTGTCGAGGCTCCCTACCCTTGCCATGTAAGTGGTTCACTCTCTTGGGTCCCACTCCACTTCACTGGGGTTAAAAAAAAATAACAGAACTTATAACTTTTGATGGAAGAAAATTTTTGGATTAATCCTTCATAATTGGGTTACCATGAAATAATAATGATACTCCCCAAAATGATTTAATCCTTCTTAATTGGGTTACCATGAGATAATGACATGCTGGCAAGTCTGCTTTCTAAAGATCAGATGGGTGTATGATGTCCATTCCATTAGACATTATCATAGGCTATTGTTACGTGCAACAGATGATAAATTGTCAGTGGTTTGAAATTTTAGAAAAATTGAAAATTTGAATAATGGTTGATGTGGTTTGCTTTTCATGATATAAGTTCATTTATGACAATCTATTGAATTTTGAATTTATTTATAGTCACTAATTTATTTGCAAGGTGAAAGGCATATTTGTACTTGAAGATGCCTGCAGTTAAAGTAAAGGAAGTGATGAAAAAATAAAATAACATAGATTATTCTGTATATACCCCTCTAAAGTTTTTAGGATTTGTAAATAGGCCCCTAAAGTTTTTATATTTGCATATAGCTCCCAGCATTTTTATTCTAATATCTTCCATGTCCCAAAATCAATAGCCTCACAATAACCATAAGTTTTTTAGAGTAAAATGATACTTTTGCCTACCTCTTTATCTCTATATACATAATTTCAAAAGGATAAATTCATTTTTCTCTAGTGCTTGTAACATTGACCATTACTATAGCACATTTAGTAGGAGTGAGTAAGCCTACATAAATATATTTTTATCAATATGGGACTCATTTTTGTTAAATTCAAATCGATGATAACCTGTACTTATAATTGATTACAATTGACACAACCCATGGATGACCCACAGTTGAATTGATGTATGTTTTACAATACATAAATAGGCTTCATTGCATTCAAGAATTTTGTCTTGAGATAAAAAGATCATATCTTTTTGTAAATAATGATATACTCATTTTTTAATGGATGTAAGGGCAAAGCAACCATTTTAAAAAATTTCAATACGAATTTGTTGGTAGTTGCTCATTCTCATCGAGAATGTTGATATTGGGTACATGGAAGCTATTGAAATGAAAAGACAGAGGTTATATATAAATAATGAAACCACAAGGGTTTATTTAACAAATTCTATAAACCATAGGGAGATATATGCAAAAAACTCAATAGAATAAGATACTTGCATCTATTGGATGATGACAGTGTCCGCCAAAGATGGCTGGGAGAAGTCATTGTTACTTATAATATGTAACTTTTGCTGGAAAAAAGTTACGGCTTGTCACAAAATAATCCAATCCATGAGATACTGACAAATTCCCAAAATGACAATAGAGTTGCTTGACTCTCTCTCTGTATATGAAAAAATTCCAGTGAGAAATACCTTCACCATTTTTTCTGTTAGCCCCAAGGTTTGGCACATATCCAAATGGATTGGATCATTTGATCAATTGCTCGCCCATTTAAATGGACTGTACTTGTTGGTCAATGATGAAGGGATTAAGGACATATGATTTGGCCAAACTTCATATATGGGGTGATCCAGCATGGATCTTTCCATTAACTAGTCTAATTCCTGGATGGGATCCACAGTGGAGCCCACAAAAAGTTTGCACAAACTGCCCATCGGGGCAGTTTGGACGAGAAAATGACCCTATATATATAATTTATATTTATACAGTTTTGTCGTGGTGTTACGCGGGGGGGGGGGGGGGGGGGGGGGGGGGTGGGGAAGGCCTTATATGGTAGCCATTAGCGGTGGATAATCTCATTCCTTTCTGAAAGACTATATATTCACCCACATATTCTTTGTACTGATCTTACCTATAAAAACTGGAAAGTGGTCAGAAACTTTGTGAAATCACAAAAGTTTACTTTAAGTGATCTCGCATATGTTTTCCTTTTTATTTTATGCAAATTCACATATGATTTTTTAATGATTTTGCCTAAACCCCTTGATATCTTGAGTCATAATATCAATGGATTTTCACTTCGTTATGAGAACTATGAGAAAATGATGTGGGCTACTGATGTCCTGTTAATTATTGGGTGCATCTTGAATCTTGAAATTTATTTGGAATCTACTCATAGATTGCATGTTTGGGTTTTATTTTCTTTTTTACATCAATAATGCTAGCCACACTTCCCATCTCACAACCATCCTCTGTGGCAGGCTTAACTCATTTGTTTTGTTTTCAACATTATAGGGAGAGGGAATTTGAAACATAGGACGATTATGTAATGAGTTGTGAGATGGGAAGTGTGGCTAGCATGACTCTTTTCACATGGATGGGAATGGTAACAGAAATAGAAGCCTACAATAGGAACCACGCTTTCATATAATCATATGGGTGTTTGCTGTCTATTCTAATCAAAGTCTATTTGCAGAGTTAAAGGGTAGCACCTCAGACATAGTTATTTATTTATTTATTTATCTATTATTATGGGCACATGCATCTATTGTAGTAAAGTAAGTGATAAAAAAAAAAGAGGAGGTACTTATACAAAACGACCTCAATAGAAGATAGCTAGGAGAAGTCATTGTCACTCTTAAGTTTTAATTTTTGATGAAAAGAAAATAGGGACTTTTAAAGATTAATCCCTCTTAAATTGGGTTCCATGAGTTAATGACAAAAAAAGTTAAAGTGAGAGTAGAGTCGCTTGACCCAAATTGACAGGCCACACTAGGTAGGGTGTATAGAGACATTTTTTGCTGCTAATTTACAGGAAAGGGGTTAACCCATTTGCTGTTAATCTATAGGAAAGGTGAGCTATGAAAATTCCTCCATATGCTCAATGATCTCAACTCACACACCGTAATTGTATATTATATATATTATGACAATCCCCCCTTTCGCGGGAGGGTGATATGTGGCGCAATTCTCTTTATGAGAAAGCGACATGTGGCACATTCCAATTAAAATCCTAAATTCACTACTTTTCATAAAACCAAACTCCTAAATCTTCTACAAATATGAGAAAGAAAGATTTAAAACTGTCTTAATCTTAGAGACCTAATTCAAAATTGATAGCACTAACCAATTAGAGAGTTAAAGCTAGATTTCGCCCATTGAAATTGTTTGTTGTGGCCTACAGAGAGGATTTAAACTTTCCTAATCTTCTCGAAGATGATGATTGATACCTAATCTAAAATTGAGGGCAATAACCAATTAAAGAGTCAAAGCCAGATTTCGCCCATTAAAACTGTTTGTTGTGGTCCACTAAATAAGAATAGATGATTGGAGGGTGGGCCCATCTAATATGAGTCCTGTTATATTTGATAAGGTTGCGGCATGATTGCAAGTAGGACTTTGAATCTATAGAGATTTGATCAAGTTATCACTCACAGAGATAACTGACTTCTTCTTTGTCAAGTTTCTCACATGTCACTGAATAGGAACATATGACTGGAGAGTTAGGCCCATCTAATATGAGTCCTGGTCTCCTTTGTCAAGTTTCTCATGTGTTATTAAAAAAGTATTTCTCTACCAGTAGGTTTTCATTCCAAATCCAAATCTTCACCTCTCTCAAAAGAAATCTTAAATATAAAGACCAGATCTTTGATTTGGATGAGGATATGGTGAATGATATGTACATATGTTACATATAGAGTTCTATTAGATTAATAAAGTTGTATATATAAAGGCACCCAAGTTATACGGCAACTTTGCAAGGCACAAGTTCCCCTATTCAGCGTCAATCTCTCACATGGACAAATAACGAAAACAAGGTATGCTACCTCCTTCTCTCTATTATTTGTATCAAATTATATAGTTTATCTCTCCCTCTTTCTACTATTTGTATAAGATTGCAGTTACAATATATTTAGTTTATTAGTTGGATCTGGTCGAGAGGTGCGACAGTGCAGGGATGGTGGGGCGAGGAGGATCTAGTCAGAAAGTGATGCAAAGTTGAAGTTTCGAATGGATTGTGTTAGCCTTGAGAGTAGGCACTGTGTAAAGGATGATGCGGTTTGAAATAGGAAGACAATGAGTGTTGTTTGCTGATCCTCCACTAAGGTCCCTCCCCTCAAATCTCTTCCCTCCACTAATGTCTCTTCCTTGCCCATGGTTTTTACGTCACCCCAACTATTGCCATTGATATTTAAAAGATAATGTGTCATGCAGGAGGTGCATGATGTTGGTTAAGATGCTTTGAATGGTTCTTCCATGATGTCATTGGTTCAAGTGATCATGGCAACTAATCTAGGCTCAGGTTAATAGAGATTGGTTGAGAAAAACAAAGAAAGGTTCACCTTGCCACTTGCACTATTGTACTCAGTAGTATATGAAGCACAAGTTTGATCAATTGCTGCACTTTGTTAGACCTTCCATTAATTGGATGTTGAAGATGAGAGACATTCAAATAGATGACATTAGATGTAATAAGAATGGAGCCCAATAGAGGGCATGGCCAAAAGATATATAAATACTAAAACTAAAAAAAACATACCCTTCTTTTTTTTAAAAAAATCCTAAAAAGCAAAACTTGAATGGTCCACATATTATTGTTGCATGAAACAATTATAAATTAGGCTGATTACAATAGGACCAAAAAGATAAGACTGCATCAAGAGAAGTAGGAAAAGAGAGGGAAGGATGAACAAGATGAAGAAGAAGTTCTATCTCTTTCTTTTTCAAATTCCATATGTACGTATGTCTCTCTCTTTCTCTCCTTTCCTCGGTCATAATTTTTTCATTTGTTTTGGTGGCTGAATTGTTCTTGGATGCATGAAACTAAATCTTACATACCATTTCTTATAGTAATTTAATTGAATATTGAATATGCAGTGTCAAAAAATGAAGAAATGTGACAAATGAAGATGCTGGGCCAATTGATCCTAATGCAATACTGATTGCAGATAACTTTGTTGAAACAGGTGTAAGAGTCAAAAGAACTTCAACTACTGAACATGGGTACAAGATGAAATCAGTCCAAAAAGAATTCAAACAAGTGCAGCTATTGAAACAAATAAAGCTGCTGGCAGGAGTTCAGATGTTGAAGGAACTAAATGAAGAGACATTCCAAACATCAATAATATTTTTCTTCTTCTTTTTTCCCACATTACGTTACATGATTTTTAGAAATTGGCAATATTGTCATAAGTTCTCTCTATACATTGTTCAAATACCACATTCTACACTATTTTATTCACCAATTTTATTTAATTACTTTTATTGGTTGTATTTAATGCTTCTATTTAAATTATGATTGAGTAATAATTTTTTCTGTCAATATTAATTTATAATTTAAATAAAATATTAATAAATATTTTGACATAAATCATAGCGAAAACATTAGCACTTCTTCTTTACTGCAAAGTGACACATGACACACTTAATTAAAGTCCTAAGATTCTCTCCCATTTCCCTTCCTTGAAATCTCTCTCTTTACTATTTAATCTCCCTAAAATTCCACTTTTCAGTTTTCTACTTCATTATAAATTATTATTTTCCAATTATCCATGGCATTGAGGTGGGCCCTCAATCTCATGAGTCATGACCCATTAGTCTATTTTCGGTTGACTGATGTGAGAAAGGCTGTTGGTCAGGTTTCTTTTTCTTTAAAAAAAATTCATCCAACATCATTGACTCGTCCATGTGCTGCCTACCCACAAAAATCCACTTAATTTTGGGCTAAACCGGACTTGAAATCCCTCTTTTTACTATTTAATCTTCTAAAAACCAGCATAATCCTTATCCCTATCATTATCTCTCTCTTTTAAAATTAATCTAAATCTTTCTTATTTAAAGAATATGATACCTTAAAATTTTCAATGCAAATCCTTGCATGCAATCTCATCATAGTCTACTATTGATATCCATATCATATTTAATCTTAAAGAATGCCATATATTCAAAATGAAGGGTTTATATTCAAAATGAAGGGTTTTCATACATTTCAAATGAGTTTTCATATCATTCATTATATTAATTAGGCAAATTACCTTTATCTCATTTCACATATCATTAAACCCTACTATCCAAGTGGCAATTTGTGGGTCCACATGGTTTCCTATTAAAATCATAACAGAGTCTAAATTAGTCACGGGTATTCATGGGGCTGGGCCAAGACAGTCCGGGCCGGGCCAAGTAATGTCCAGGCCTATCCTAAATTTTGAACAACAAGCCCAAGCCTGGAGACAGCCTAACTCGGGCCATAAGTACCTACCCTGAGCCCAGCCCATCTAGAATAGTTTAAACTTGAGCCATACTGTATCATATTTAAAAAATGAAAATATTTATTGGTTAGAATGTTTGTTTCTATGTGAGAGATTTCTTAGTGCCTCTCACTTGGACCGGATCGGGCTTGGGCTTTCTACTACTAAATCTCAGCCAAATTCAGAGTTTATATCTAGGCCCCGCTCGATTAAGTTAATGCTCAAGCTTTAAAATTGCTAGATCTTCCCTAAATTAATTACTTAGAATGATACTATCAGGAGGCAAGATTTCTAAAATCTCTCTCATTCTAAATCATGTCCTGTAAAACCTAGAACAACCAATAATTTGGATTAACCTTAGCATAACAATTTTAAATTTGGATTAATACTCTCACTCAATTTTAAATTTTAGATAAACTAATCAATTATTATCTCTTATCCTAAGATCTTTCAATTTTATACACAACATCTCTTGTGGTTAGATTGATAGAACCTTTGGAAGGTGGACAGTCATATTCATTTTTATTTTGACTCCACTCGCCATGAATGGGTAGGTATTGAAATTCAATTTTTTCATGTAACAATGAGAGGAGAGAACGACCGGTTCATTGGCCTATAGGTTTTATATGAGAGTATGAAGTATGGTATATGCATGGAGACACCATCAAACAACTAACCACCGAGAGTAAGTGCAGTTTTGCTTTCTTTAAACACCAAAAGTTCTGATGGTTTATATATATATTTGTTTTAAATGTTAAGAAGATAGTTATGCTATTTTTTTCGTGTAATTATTTAATTTCTCTTTTCTCTTTATGTCTCTCGAGGCTATGATTATTACATTTTTTATAGGTATCAATTTTAATATGCTAATATATATTAACTAAGTATGTCTTTCATGTTAGAACGTCTATGGTAATGCAAATGGTATTTTACGCTTAGTGTATGACTAATACAATTTTTTTTCTACCGATGTAGAGATTGAAAGTGTATCCCGTATTTTAATGTCTATCACTCAATTGGAGATCATCTTAGGTTTTATTACATTTAGTCGAAATCTCTCTTTCTATTTTTTATTTCTTTTTCTTTCTTTGAGTTATTCGCAAATGAACAAGTAAGAAGCCTAAATTTTGTAATAATCTTGATTACCGGCTTTTTTTCACCTAATTGAAAATTTTCATAGTGATAGGGTTGGTTGAACTGATGATTCTTTGCATAGCGGAGTATTCCATCTAATTTATATTACCATATAATAATTTTTTCTCTTGACTTAATTTTACAAATTAAAGGAAAAATTATTTTTTATTAATATTCTAATGAAATTCCACAAGTACATTGTTTTCATTTTTATTTAGTTTTACTAATACGATACTTACTTTTTAAGAGTGCACTAAAATATTAAAGATTATGATTGTAAAATGAATTTAATGTTAATATTAAATTAAAAATCATTTAAATATTTATAAATATTCTTATTTACAAATAATATAAATATTAAATAAGGACCTCGTTAGACGCGGGCCCTAAAGCGCTAGTTATATATATTAAAGCAATCCCCCCTTTCGCGGGAGGGCGACACGTGGTGCGACCTCTTCATGAGAATGCGACATGTGGCGCAATTTAAGAACTCCATCCATATTAGGTAAACTCTATTCATAACAAATCCCTAAAATCTCTCAATTTTTCTAAAATCTCTCATTGGTTTTTTATAAAATCTCTCTCGTCCTAATTTCTCTCATTCTTAATGAGTTCTTGAGAAGTGGGTTCCACACAATTTTTTAATCAAAGTTGCAGCACAGGTGGGCCTCACAATCTCACTTGAAATCTCTCTTTTTACTATTTAATCTCCTAAAAATTAGCATAATCCTTATCCCTATCATTATCTCTCTTTTTCTAAAATCAATCTAAATCTTTCGTGTTTAAAGAATACAATACCTTAAAATTTTCAATGCAATCCCTTACATGCAATCTCATTTTAATCTACTATTGATATCCATATCATATTTAATCTTAAAGAAAAGACGGGTTCTCATACATCTCAAACGAATTTTCATACCACTCAACATATTAATTAGGTAAATTACCTTTATCTCATTTCACATGCCATTAAATTCCACTATCCAAGTGACAATTTGTGGGTCCACAGGGTTTCCTATTAAAATCTTAATAAAGTCTAAATTGGTCAAGGTTGTTCATAAGGCTGGGCCAAGACGGGCTGGGCCGGGCCAAATAATATCCAGGCTTAGCCTAGATTTTGAACAATAGGCTTAAGCCTGGAGAAAGCCTAACTCGGGCCATAAGTATCTACCATGAGCCCAGCCAACTTATAATAGTTTAAACTTGAGCCATACTGTATTATATTTTGAAAATGAAAACATTTGTTGGTTAGGATGTTTGTTTCTATATTAAAGATTTATTAGTTTCTCTCACTTGGACCAAATCGGGCTTGGGCTACATCTCAGCTCAATTCAAAGTTTATATGTTACTTGAACTACTCGAGTAAGTTAATGCTCAAGCTCTAAAATTACTAGATCTTTCCTAAATTAACCACTTAGAATGATACTACCAAGAGGCAAGATTTCTAAAATCTCTCTCATTCTAAATCACGTCCCATAAAACCCAGAATAACCAATAGTTTGGATTAGCCTTAACATAATAATTTTAAATTTGGATTAATACTCTCACTTTATTTTAAATTTTACATAAACTAATGAATCTTTATCTCTTATCATAAAATCTTTCAATTTTATACACAACATATCTTGTGGTTAGATTGATAAAACCTTTGGAAGGTAGACAATCATATTCATTTTTATTTTGATCCACTCGCAATGAATGGGTGGGTGTTGAAATTCAACTTTTCCATATAACAATGGAAGGAGAATTAAAAAAAAAACGGAGAACGACTAGTTCATTAGCCTATAGGTTTTACATGAGAATGTGAAGTATGGTATATGTATGGAGACACCATCAAACAACTCACCACTAAGAGTAAGTACAGTTCTGCTTTCTTTAAACACCAAAAGTTCTAATGGTTTATATATAGGAGAATATTCATGTGCACATGTCCCTCACCAAGGGACCGTGCATACTTCTCTATAAGGCCCATGGTGGAACCCACCAAGGGATGAAAAGCTCCATGAGGGACTACCTTAGATATAAAGTTTGGCCCCAATCACATGTCCCTAACCTCTTCATCCAAAATCCACAAATTCATTATATTCAAATGAGTGCATAGTTGATCCAACAGTCCAATAAATTCGGATTTGACCAAAAATTGGTAAACGGGTTCAATTCAAGGGGGTCGTGTGTGTGGTCCATTCGGATGGACCATATAGTGGGTCCCACCTAGAGTTCTCATGAAAAAAAATGGTGAGGGACATATGCAAATGAATATTCTACATATATATTTGTTTTAAATGTTAAAAGATAGTTATACTATTTTTTTCTTATTAATTATTTAATTTCTCTTTTCTCTCTATATCTCTCGAGGCCATGTTCATTACATTTTTTATAAGTATCAATTTTAATATGCTAATGCATATTAACTAAAAAAGCCTTTTTAGGTATCAATTTAGGACCTTAAAAAAGCTTTGACACGACCCCAGTCCCCATACACCATACTACTAAAAATTTATCCATTCACCGTATGTAAGATGGGCACTTGCTTTATATAATTGATAGATATGAACGTGTTTGAGATGTTAACTCCCCGAAAATCTCTCTCCCTATTCTTATTAGTCAAGCTTCATTCCTAAAATCTCTATCTCGGAATTTAATTGAAAAGTAAGTTTGAATCACTACTCCTCTTATTTCTCACTACCCATGGAATATTCTCTTCCCTCTTCATAATCTCTCTTTCCTTGGACATTTCATTATGATTTACTTTCTTTCCACTATATCAATGATCAAATTCCTTCTTGTATTTATATGTAAAAAAAATCCAGTTTTATTTTAGTATTGGATTTACCATCTATGGTAGTTCATCGATTAGAATGATCAATGATAAGAGGCGTTTTTGTATTTATATGAAACATTCACTCTTATTGTAGTATTGTATCAATTGTCTGAGAGAGAATGATGATCTATATCACAACTGCCATTTTGTGTAATATGTGGCCTATCCATAGTCAATTTGATCCTCCACATTGTTTTCTTTTTATTTTTATGTTGAGTCACTTATATGATTCCCTATTTTGGATCTAAGCTTTTTTTTTTCTACAGTGCTTCTTTCCTTCTTTTTTTTTTCCATGCAACTCTTCATCCACAGTAATCTTTTATACAATACCTTAAAAAAATGTTGCCGTCTACTTGTATCTATTTATTTGTATTGGCACAAACAAGAAATTTGAGAACAAGGACCTCATTGAAGCTCAAGTACATGTGAACTATATCCATACATATCTAAGATTATTAATTATACAATTTTTATAGTTTTGTATGTTGCTCTTCTTAGGTTGATAGATGGGACAATAGGCTCCTTTATACTTTGTTGCTAAGTTTGCAATTCATACAAAAACTATAAAATTATATGGCTAAGGAGGATCCAATCCTAAGTCAACCATATTCGGCCAACATAAGATTTTGCTTATGTAATGTATCTCACCCACCAATATGGATTGTTTCATTTTTTAATCCTTTTTAATAGACAAGGTTAAATGACATATTTATATATTTTGGACTTCTTTTTATTTATTATATATATTTTAAAATCATTAAATTTTAATAAAATTTTCTTGTTTTAGTGCTTTTTATGCTTTCTTACTTTAACAAAAAACTACTTAACCTACTAATAATTGTTACAACAAATGGATAACACAAGAGACGTGACATATCATGTATTTAATACTACCAAATGGACTCTATAATTGAAACAATCAACCAAAGTCAAATTCAAAGAGATTATAAATCATATTTCTTTCCCTTTTATCTTTAGGAATTTATACGTAATGTGAAATACATGGTATAGTTCCCTCACGGCTTCACCCATCATGTCTAACTACTTTATGAATGAGGGTTACAAAATTTAGAAAGTAGGGTGGAATTTAGAATTATTGATGTAAATTAGAGAGACAAACATCATCACCATCTTTAAGAATTATAATATTTAATGATTATAAATATCATATCCTATTAATAATTGACCCACCTATAATCCAAATCAAAGCCTCCTACTCCCACCTCCTTTGCAAATATAACTTTATATATCAGATAGGTTAGATTTTTTGACCATCTCAAGTAGTTGCAACTTAATCCTATCTTGGCTTCAAATGATGGCTGAGTAGAGATTTTTGGTTTTTAACATGTGTAAACATATTTACAATGTATGATTCAACCACTCTCACATTAAATCTACAAGTGGTAATTCATATCAAGGTTAGAATCATGTGACCAAACATTGTATATAATTTTATTCTTAAGATTTTGATATTTTAAATGTAATTTCAACTATTTATATTTTATGATTTATATAATAATATTTATTTATATTTTATTAAAATATTAAAAAATTAATAAATTTAGCTTTTTAAAATAAAATTTAATTTTTTTTTGTGGCCCGCTTTGGGCGTGGGCCTTGAAGCGCTAGTATATATATTATGACAATACCCCCTTTAGCGGGAGGGCAACACGCGGCAGCCCCTTTTTGTGAGGGAGTGACAAGTGGCAGCTCCCTTTAAGTTTCCTAAGATTCCGATACCTCTCATGCAAATCCTCTTAAAACATAATATATAATCTCATACCCTAAAATCACTCTCCTTAAAGCTATCCTAAAAATTTGATAACAAAATCTCATTGATTCTATAAGCATAATCTATAATCTCATACAATAAAATCACTCTTCTTAAAACTATCCTAAAAATCTCGTAACAAAATCTCATTGATTCTATATTGGGCGTCTGTAGTTATAAAATATCTCTCCTTAAAGCTATCATAAAAATAAAAAAATAATCTCATTTTATTTATGAGGCTTTGCCATGCTGGAAATCGAATGCACGAATCATGGAAGGCATTCAATTCCCATGTATGTATTATCATGTTCCTTGATAAATGACTACAATCATCATGATCACACGTTAGGTACTTATAATAGACGTACAAAGTGATTCAGTAGAATGCACAAACGTGCATATTGATGCACGGACCACTTCATGCAAGTTTTTCTAAATTGCTTTTATTAGTGGATTGACTGTGGATATAGATATATATATTTGTTGATGTCATGTGTTTATGGGATTTATTGCTTTTATTTGAATTTATTTTATTATTATTATGATATGTACAAAGATATTTTAATTTTCTTGTTGATAATCTTTATGGATTTGTGGTTTATTTCTTTTTCTTTTTTATTTAAATTTTTTGCTTTTAGGATTATGTTCTCATTGGATTTTTTCTAACTTCTCTTATTGTTGATTGTCTATAATTTTTCATTCTATGTTTTTAATTTATTTGTGTTTTATGGATTTTGTTGCTTTTTATGGAGTCATTTTATTCAATTCGCATGTTTCTATCTCCTTGATGCCATGTTCAATGGGGAAGTATAAGCTTTTTACAAAAGTCCACATGTGAGTATAGGTGGATTCTCTCTCCATTCTATGAGTAACTCACCTCTCCTAATGGTGGATATCTTTTGGTTTTCAGTGGCTATCATTCTTTGAGGGCGACACGTGGCGCAATTCTCTTTATGAGAGAGCAATAGTGGCACATTCTAAGGATTCCATCTATATTATCTAAACTCTATCTATACCAAATTTCCAAAATCTCTCAATTTTCCTAAAATCTCTCCTTATTTTTCTATAAAATCTCTCCCTCCCTAATTTCTCTCTCTCATCCCTCTACAACTTCATCCCTATCTATTCTCTAAAGGACTCTTATCTCATATATCAATATCACCTCTCTAAAATCTCTTAATTTTTTCCAGCCTTTTTTAGAACACCATGTCATCACCTTTTAAATATTTTTAATGAAAATAGGGCGAGTGATAAGCTATGATATTTTAATTAAAGACCTATGAATCCATAATTTGGCATTCGTGAGACACTAAGACTACGTGTGGCAACACCACTTAACCCCCAGTGTTTGGCCGGTAAATTCCATAGTTGACCCATCATCATAATAGGATTTAGCATTATACAAGCAAGTAGGCCTAGAGCATTTGCTCTGAAAAGGATCTAGACATCTTCATATGGGAATGTTAGTGTCAGGAGAGAGAGTCCGTGTGAGTGGTAGACACGTACAAAGAGCAGCCGCGTGTCGGGCTGCATGCGGGTGGGGTCCATGTGTCACATGAAGGCTTGAGCCATGTGGTCGACTCTCCCAACTTACGGATCTTCTCATCTCCTCTCCTCCAAACAACTTTCATTTAATTTTTAACTTTTTTTATTTATCCCTTCTCCCTAAAATCTTTCAAATTTAAGTAGAATGCCTAAAATATCTCATAGATACCCACAAATGCTTTCTTTGATGTCTATCAAAGAAAAGTTGTTGGCCTTGAAATCAAATAGTAGTTGAAAAGACAATGGGTCCGCAATTTCGGCTGGGATTAGATTCAAAAACTAAATTAAATGTCATGGTTTTCTCTACATATAACGTTAGAAATATTGTTATGGTGAATAAAGTAATCCTTTCTAAGGAAAAAAATGTCATGGGGTAATTTATACAAATGGGGATAAAAAGCCACCCCTTTTCAGGAAAAAAAAGCCATGTGGTAATTTATACTTACTGTTTTTATTATTTTTTATAAAAATACTATTGAAATAATCATTTAATTTTAAATTAAAATAAATATCATCAAAATATTACATTTATGATTAATATGTTGAGGAGGAAAAAGAAACAAAAAACAAAAAAGTTAGCATTTGTAGTTCTCTAGGCTGGTAAGTATTGCACTACTCCTTTTAAGTTATTAGGACTTTTCAACAAAAAAAATATTGTATAAAATTAATAATAATTGAATTTGCTGTGACAGTATTTCGATGAGGCATTCTTTAAAAATACAATATATATATAAACCTCTGCCGACTACTGGGTGCTCACGATAGTTCTAATAAGATAAGAATCAATGTTTAGGGGTGTTCATGGGCCAGGCTTGGCCTGGCGACGGCATATTTAGGCCCACCCCAGATTTTAGAAGCCATGGCCTACACCCAACCCAAGACTGACACGGACAATAAAAGCTAGGTCTAAGCCTATCTATTTAATCAATCAGGCTGGTCCGAATGGTAAGTTATGAGCATTTATATATTTGAAGATAATTAATTAATAGACATAAAGTTTAGAGATTTGTATTTATCTTTCACGGTATAAGTTTAGAGATTGTTTAGATAGATTAAAAAATTTGAGTCCAAATTCACATATGAACCTTAGGTACTCTGTCTGTGCAAGTAGATGGACCAAAACATTAAACATGAAGACGCAAATTGCATCTCTCGATCCCTGTTAAACATGAAGGACCCAAATGACACCAATGTCTAATCTCTAAAGTAATTATTTATGAATTGTGCTGCTGATTTTGGTCATACCATCCATCTTATAGTCCCATGATTAAAAAACAAAAACTTACCATCCTCAAAACATTTTCATTTATAACTTATTTAAATATTTCTATTTAAAAATATATGTATTTTCTTATAGCGTTGGACACGGGCCCCTTTGTGAGAGAACAACTCATGGCGCTCTATTTATTTATTAGGAATTTTGTTTCCTTCTTTAATACCGATCATAAATTTTTGTAGCCTAGAGAGAGCATGATTCAGTTGGTTGGTTATGGTGTTGTCACGTGTTATTCATGCACATCCTCTTAAGATGGAAAGGACTCATTTCCATTTGATTATTTATTGAAGCATTACATTGGTTTTTCCTTTTTTTTTTGAATTTAAAAAGTTTAGGATGAATCCTTATCTTACTTCCTCCTTATCTCATTATAGTCAGGCTTGAATATGCCTTAGTTTGGCCTGCCCAATGAAGACCCCTACTAAAAATTCTTGACACATGATAACACTCTCTATGATTTAGTTATTTTTTATCCTAAGCTACCCCAGTGGCCATAAGTGGGAACGCAAGGTGCCCACCTACATATATTTATCAAACAGACAGCATTGGACGTTGGCTTATTTTCTTTTTTATTCCATTTCAACTGATCAATTTTTTTCATAGTGGGAGGGTTGGTTGACCTAATGATTATTGTACATTGGACTATTCTATCTAATTCTTTTTACCAAATAAAATTTCTTTTCCTCTTAAGTTGAGCTTCTGGATTAGAGGAAAAATGACCTAATTTTTTTTATTAATATTCTAATAAGACTCTACGGGCATAATAGTTTTACCATATAATATTTTTACAATTGATTTAAATGGCTTCATTTTAAAATATAATTGCTTTTTAATAACTATTGAAATGGACTTTGTTGAACTTGGCATGGCCTAACATGGCCTAGCCATTGGCAGTGCATGATCATATATGGGCTTTGTCTGAGCCTAGCATTGAAGCCCTTACTGTAGTGGTTTGGGCTATGTTTTTATTTTAGTTATATGGTATATATATTTTCAAATGGGCTGCGTTTGATATGGGTCATTTTCTTTTCTATTCAATTCCAATTAATCATTATTTTTATAGTGAATGGGTTGATTGACCTAATGATTCTTTGTATATTGGACTATTCCATTTAAATTTTTTTTACCATTTAATATTTTTTTCTCTTGAGTTGAGTTTACCAATTTAAGGAAAATGATCTAAGTTTTTTAATAATATTATAATAAAACTCTACGGTACATTATTTTTCTTTTTTACTCAGTTTTACTAATATGATATTTAATTTTTAAGTGTGCACTAAAATACTTAAAATTATGATTGCGTAATGAATTTGATGTTAATATTAATTTACAAATCATTTAAATATTTCTATTTACAAATAATATAATTATTAAACAAGGCCAGCACCATAATCAAATTATAAAGAAAATGTGAAATTTCAAGTGTTGGACCAAGTACTTTCATTACAATACCGAAAACAAATAACTTTAATGAGATAGCGCAAAAATTGAAACAAGTGTAGGAGTTAAAAAATCTGCACAAGATGAAACAAGTGCAACTATAGAGACAAACGGAGAAGATGAACTGTAACACTCCGACCCAATTCGATCCGGATTAGTGGGTAATTGCATGTGATTTTATCGTTGAGAGTGTTTTGACTTTGTTTTTCTTTGGTTTGAGTCTTAGAGCGAGTGTTTGGCTTGAGTTTGACTTGGTCTAACTAGTTCGAGCCCTTTTTCGTAATTTTGGCTTTTGATTGACCTTGTCAGTTTTGCGTCATTCTGATGTCAGCGCGTGTATTTCGTTGAGCTTATCGATCTTTGTAACTGTCTTGGATCCAAATGTTTCCGTTTGCTCTCGTTGGACCGTCATTTGACTCAAACCGACATTTATGTAAGTGACTTGGACTTATATGTAAATTGGACTCAACTTTAAGTTATAAATATCCCAACCACTCTCTTTCTTTCTCTCGATCGTCTCTGTCTCTCAGCAGCCGTCTCTCTCTCGTTCAGCTCTCTTTCTCTCCTTCTCCTTTTCTGTTCCTGTTGCTTGAGGGAGGAAGAAAGGAGCAAGTGTGTGTGTTTTCCGGTGGACTGAGCCAAGCAACGAAGTGATTTCCATCCATGAGGCAAGTATAAGCCCAAGCAGTATGAACACCAATTGATATGGATTTGATGGTTGTGTTTTATGCTTCATTGTATTTCTCAGTATTAGACAGCCCCATTGAGTTTGTTTAACTGTTATTTGCTGTTTTTCAGTCGATTCGTTCACTTTCTGTATGACTGTGACAATTTCAGGAAAATGACTCCGTGCACTCACGGCTACACCGTGAAAGGTGCTACGGCTAAGCCGTAAAATGGCTTACGGCTAAGCCGAGACCCAACCGTAACCCTAACCGTAGAACAGTACAGACTGTTATCTGAAAATAACTGAGAGTTGGCAAATTGCCATTCTTCTACGGCCCAGCCTGATCTAAGCCGTACATTGTTTTACGGCTAAGCCGTGGACCAGGATACGGCTGAGCCGTAGAGCAAAATACGGTTGAGCCGTAAATCCGGATGGACATTTGGGGAGCCTCGGCTCAGCCGCAGTGTATATTACGGCTAAGCCGTAAGATGCCTCGGCTAAGCCGTAAGGTTACCTACGGCTACACCGTGTGAACCTGGAAAAAAGGAATAAAAAGGACTAGGCTTAAGCAAGAGACCGTGTATGACTTTCATGTTAGAATGTGGCTAACCCGAACATGCCCAATGGAATGTCTGAATGACATGAATGATCTCAAGGGCTGTGAATCATTCATGCGGTTATCCAGTTGTTTAGCACCTCCCCATGGGTGTTGGTTTAAGGGACTTCGGTGCACACTCCAGACACTGCAACACTAGACAATGGTGCATCAGACAACTTAAAACTACATCAACATGCACGGTTAGAAACACTGGACAATTAGTGTAGGATTGGCTTGTAAATGACCTTGATTCGTACAAGTACTTGATTTGTGCCATTTGTTCAGCATATTGATTACGGTTATGCCCTCTTATGTGTTCTGCGCTGGACTTCTCGATTCTGTGGGAAATGCAGCAACCCCAGAGCGAAGCCCGGGCAGGACCATTCTATTATTGTGTATTGTGTTTTACCGTTGCTCCATTGGAGTACTTGCATCAGTGCTTATTTGTTATTGGTACTTGAGTTCGTCAATGCCTTTTTTCGGCTTATTTGCATTCAGTGCCTTTTTAAGGCTTATTGCCTTCAGTATTCAGTATCAGTATGTGTGATGCACTTCCTATTGTTTGTTCAGCGTGATCTGTGAGATCTGTATGTGGTATGTGATATGACATGATTGATTGATTGAGGTGCATCATCCGATTTGATTGTGATTGGTATTGGCACTATTGAGCCTCAGCCTTAGGATACCCGACGGGGTTAACTTTGGTTTAGTTTATGTGTTTGCCTCTGCAGAGTGTTTTGTCCTGGGACTCCGGACCCCGGGAACTAGAGACCCATGCGTACCCTGGCCCGGTCGCTGGTGTTCTCATTCCGACTGCTCTCGTAAGGGAGAAAATGGCCAATGTAGTAGCCACTTTGACTGTTATCTGTTTATGATTCTTACAGCATGCTTATTCATTTGCATAATTGCTTAGTATACGAACATGATTTCTATGGATCTTGCACTGTGACTATTACTCGTGATTAGACACAATTTGTGTTACCTTCTTGTTGGCTTATATTTTGCTAAGTCGTTGTACTTATGAGTTGTCTTTGTGTGTTGCAGGCTCAGATCCCTCTCCCAATCCTGCGTCGGTCGACCCGACTCCAGGAGAGGCTCGCGAGGCCCCCTCCGGCCTAGAGGAGTGGACTTGATCCATCCTCTAGAGTACGGTTTGCATCATTTTGTTCTCCCCATTCATTGAGTCTGAGTCTATTGAGGGGATTTTTGCTGCCAACTGTAACGTGGGCTTGAGTGATATCTGTATTTTGATTTTTTTGATTTTTGTAAGCCCGCTATATTGTCATACGTTCTTGTAATTATTCTTGTCATCAGTTTAATGTTGTTTTGTGATCTCCTATGTCTCTTGGTGTGTTGCTATATGCCTTGATACGTACAGCTTCCGCGTACAGTTGTTTGCACGTGTGAATGATCCCTTGTGTGTGTATCCTTAGACGAGGTCTAGGTGTGTATGCACGGGAGTACGTGTGTCATTGGTTAGACTTCTCTGACCCCCGGTCCCTGGGCTCGGGTTGTGACATGAACCAAGTGCAACTACTGAAAAAAGTACATGCCAATAAACAAATATCAATGGTTGTTTTTTCCTTAGACCACATGTAATTCCTTTAATAATTCAAGGATCACTTAATATCAATGGTTTTTTTTACTCTCAACTTTTTATCTATGATTCAAAGAAAATATTTTCTCTTTTTAGAAAAACAAAGATTCAAAATTTTAACTATGTTTTCGCTATGATTTATGTCAAAGTATTCATTAATATTTTATTTAACTTAATAATAATTTTTAATAAGACTTAATTATTATTTTTTCCAACGCGGGCCCTGAAGCGCTAGTATATATATTAAAGCCAACCAAAATGAAGGTTGTCAAGGGTGCCATGTCAGCACCATAAAAATCTCCTTTTAAAAAAATACTTTTTAAAATCATAGACAGCTTTGAGGTGTACTTCTATGGCTAATCCTAAGAAGACTACACCTCTCAAACCAAGCAAAGATCTTCCAAATTCAAATAATAATCACCCACGTTAAATCCTCATTTAATATATCTAGGCAAATCGGCATTGAGACCTGCACATCCTTGATCACACTCCCATCTAATACTAACTTTAAAATTTGAAATTCAGGTTCAAGGATAATGGGCAAATTGGAGCCATGCACTTCCCGAATAACACTCCCAGCTAATACTAACTTTAAAATTTGAAATTTAGATTCCAAGGATAATTCTTATTTTCTTATATGATAATTTTTTAAAATACAAAATCTCCAACTTCCAACAATATCTTTCTCAACATCTTATCAACTACTTTTAACAAGATCACAATCCCAAACAGTTCAATTGATTCGAAAATTGATATGGAATCAAATCATTCAATACATATATATTCTGTCACAGTAGTGGGGAAAAATCAACTCGGATCTGAAATTGATGGTAGTGGGAAATATAATCAAATATCTCGATTGGTTAAATATCTCACAAACAAATGCACGATGCTCTCTATCCTTGGAGAAGAAATAATGTTCAAGCGTCCATCATTCCAGGCAAAGAACGTTCTCATTCTTTAGTATGCTGGTATTGTTATCATCCCCATTTTTTGCTTTCTTCCTTTGGATATTGATGATATGTGGTTTATGTTGATTGAACACTGCCTAGGGAATTTTTTATATGAAGTAGACTGGATTGATTTTATGGCTATTTGTTTGAAAATATGGTGAAGAGATTTTAGGTATGAAGAGGATCTGGATTGTTTGGACATTGGGCAAAAAACTATATTTGATACTTGGTTGGGACCTCCTTTCTTAACACCGGATTTCACATGCAGAGTGTAACACTCTGACCAGAGTTAAGTATGATTAGTGACTTATTAAATGTGATTAGTAGCTAATTAAACTAAAAATAATTTAAATAATTGTGATTAGTGAAGTTTGAGTTAGATTTCCTATTAGAGACTAATGGTTTGAGTTTGGAGTGTGAAGAGGTAGTTTGGATTGAGTTTGACTTCGATTAAATAAAGCCCTTTTTTGTAATTTTAAATTTTGTATTTTTGTGTCGAACATGCATTTTACTAATACCAACGTGTTGGTCTCGTTGGGCTGTCAACGTTCGTGTTTGACTTTAACTCATTTGACTTTATATGAAACATGTAAACCCTCATTTGACTTAAACTAAAAACACACTAAACAGTTGGGACTTTCTTATAAAGCTTAGAAAACTCTGTTATATAAAAACTGCTGTAGCCTTGAAAACCAACCCTTTTTCTCATTCAAGCTACAGTTGAAGGCTCTTCACTCCCTCTACATCTTCTTCATCATTAAAATCAAAATTTTAAGCCCATACATGTGAGATCAAAGGATTTCATCTTTATCTTTATCATATTCCATTTCTTCCTTGCATCTTGAGGTGTAAGAATTCAAGCACATTTTCTTCAAAATTAATCTCTAAGGTAATACCCTTACCTTCTTGCAGAATTCCTCAGTTTGGTTGAGTCAAAAGGACTTTAATCTATGTGCATGCATCTTATTATTATTTTTTCACCTTATTTCATTTCCAAACATGTTAGGGTTTTAAATCGGGTATTTTTTCCCAAATTAAGCCAAGACTAAGGAATTTTTGTAGCAAACACCAAACTAAGGTAAGGATAAGCTAGATATGGATGAATGCATGTTGGTACTATGTGATTCCATTAATCAATTGTCACTCTTTTTTATTTACAGCATCGTTTAATTATCCACACCAAACTAAGGCAAGTATAAGCTAGTTATGGATGAATGCAAGTTGGTATTTTATGTGATTCCATTAATTACTTATCATTGTTTGTGATTTACAGCCTCATTTAATTATCCAATTGTAGAAATTGGCTTAATTATGTGTAAAATGAATATAGTGGATTTGAAGGAGTTGAATGGAATGATTGGAAGTATGAAAAAGTTATGATTGATGATTTCAATACAGGGAAGGCTAAGGAAAGGAGAAAAACTAGATTTAAACTAGTTAGGCTCAGAGTGAAATTCACTTCAGGGTCAATCGATTGGACAGAGGTTCGATCGATTGAATTCCTTCATTGGATGGAGTCTGATCGATTGAACACTTACCTGATCGACCAAGGACCCTATTATCACCATATAATTTTATTGTTTTAAAATTAGAATGGAGGGCCAATTATGGTCTTGTGTTATTCCAAACGAACCTAACACTTCTTAATATTAACCTAAAGGTTAATAATAATGCAAAATACAAACTGTAACATTGTAAGGCAATAGAAAACCTAATAATGCCTTAGTTTGGAACCGTTTAACCCTGCCCAACGGTAATTAAAGATGCATGAATAATCTTGGCTATGATTTATTCATGTATTATTGCTCGTACATCGAGCACTTAACCATAGATGTTGGCTTGGGGGACTTTGATATACATTCATACATTATAACAGTAAGCAAAGATAGTAATGTATCAAATAACTGAAAATTGTATCTTAATGGATGGTTAAATGCTGCAGGTGATTAGTTGAAAGTTGGCTAGTAAATTTTCTTAACTTCTTAAATTAATCTACACTTCATATTGAAAATCCGAACATTGACCTCTCAAATTGTATTGAATCATTGTTGGCAATGATACTGAGTTGACTGACTCCACTATTGTTTATTTGATATTGAATCATTGTCCTAATGATTCTAAATTGATTAGTTTACCATTATTCATTGATATTGAATCCTTATTTCTCATTCAGTAAGATTGACTGAATTAGACTGGAATGGATCATGGTTGAATTAGAATGAAACATTACTCAATTGATAATGATTGATTCGAATTGTTTGGCTCTACTTAGCTTCGCAATTATTAGACTTAACAGGGTTGAATAAGGAGAGCTTGGAATGGTTGTCACTGTAGTTGATATCAGGGACATCGGAACCCAGAAACTAGGGACCTTGATATAACCGGGCATGGGCACTGGTGTACCCAATGACAAGATCTCTACTAGGAGGATATAGCAACATGTAGTAATCGATTTGATTGTATTATCATTATCGATTAATATAGCATGATATTCTACGTACAATATTGCCAAGTATACTGTAATTAACCTCTTGTAATTATGATGTTTTCTAAATCTATTAGGCACAGCTTGTATTACCTTAATCATGCTTATGCTTTGTTTAATAGTCTTATTCACAGCTATTTTATCTGGTGTTCAGGCTCAGATCCCGATTTTGGTCCTGTAGAGACGGAGGAGACTAAGAAGGAGACCTCAACGATTGCTTCAGATCTTGATGAGTAGATGGCAGAGGCTCTTTGACTACCCATTGGCCGGAGAGTGACATGAGCATATCTAGGGATTTGAATTTTTGTGTTTCATGGACTTTGGTCTTTTCTAACTTGATGATAATTTGATACTTGTATAGCTTTCTAGACTTGTATATGATTCATTCCTATTCATATTGTTCTTATACTTTAGCCAAACCTGTATAGATGTTCATTTTTTAATCTGGTTACATACACATTTGTAATAAGATTTTATAGGTTATTGATATTTATAATATTCATTTTTTTCTTGTATGTTGTGTGTTTAGTTGTGTATTATTCATGTGTTGATTGATACTAAGGAAATGTTATTGAAAAGTGAAAAATTATAGGTCATATTGACAAGCTTCTACATGTTGAGTACTTGGACAAATGTTCAGTAAAGTATCAAGTGTAAGAATGTGAATATCCCATGTGAAAATTCATCTGGACTTTTGTATAGGTGGGGATTTCATGGTAGTGCACATGTCACGCATTGGGAATTACCCTAATCCCTTGGATTCTCGGGCCAGGGTCCTAACATCCATATAGTATGGTATTAGTGCCATGAAAATTCTATTAAAAGATGTAGCAACGATAGCAACATGGTGAGGATGCAATAGTAGTGGCACGTACATCAATTATATGACTTTTTGTCTTATAACTATTGATGTATTGAGGGAGGTCGATGTGTGGATTGTAATGTTGGTTTTCCTTGTTTTGTAGATTAAATGGCATTAGGTTCGGGAACTAATGGTGGCAACAACAACAAAAACCCTATTATAGAGACTAGTGGACCTGCACCTCCACCTCCAACCAATGAAGATCGATTTATGGCTAACCAATGAAGATCGATTTATGCCTATCATCCAGGTCCTACAAACACAAATGCAGACTGTGCTAACTTGACAGGCTCAGGTGACTACACTTGTCTTGAGACAAGGGCAGCTACGTGCACAGCCACATGTAGACCAGCAGGTGATCGTGTAGCCTAGAAAAAGCAATCCTAATTCGTCGTTCGAGAAGTTCAGGAAAGGTGGAGCCATATTAGTGGAAAAGAAGATGCTCTATAGTTTGATGAGTGGTTAGACCACATTGATGACATCTTTGACATAGTCATCTACACAAATAAGCCATTGAGTACGCGTGTCCTGCATCGGGAATTACCCTAATTCCTCGGATTCTCGAGTCTGGGTCATGACATAGAGTGTTATATTAACATTGGATTTTACATGCAAACTGTTATAATTTTCCATTTCTAAGTTTGTTTTCGATTTCCTACTCTTTTTATTATTTAATTAAATACAAACCTATGCATTAGGAAATGTTATTTAACACTTATTATATGTAGTAAGTTGTATGAACAATTTTATTTTTTTAACTATATCATGAGTTTGCAAAAGTGGATCACTTTGCATATCATCCAAAGGTATGCTTCTTTCTCCCATTGATGCTTTACTTATAAAGAATAAAAAAAAATTTCCATTAGAAGTTTAAATTTTAAATTATGAACATTTTTAACCCTCAACTATCACTTTCTCGAAGAAGTGTATTTTTGAAATTTTATTATTTTAATTAGCTCAAAAAATTGTACATTTATAAATAAATATATCTCAAAGAAAGCAATAAATTTGACCAATCAATGGGTTGACCAATCTATGGGTAACTTTTTAATAAGTTGATTTCTTAGAGGCTTTTTTTGAAACATTGAAATACCAAATATGATGCACTAAATTTCCAAGGTAATTACTTTTTTGTATTATTTTATTCATTTGTTAACAACTGTTATTATTTTTATTTTAAAAGATATCTTATTATAAGCCGAGGTCTCTGTTGCTTGAAATACTTTAAATTCAAGCTAGGAATATTTGGCACAAGGGATCATCATGTCTCCCTAGTGATCACGGCTTGTATATGGAAGTAACCTACTCCTTTTGAGTTTATTTGTGCTAGTGGCTTTTGTTGAAAGAGGGAAAAGTGGCAATGATCAAGATTCGTGTGGCAGTATTAAACTAGGACCATGGTTGACTTGATCAGAAGACCACCACTAGGTTATGGCACTAATAATATTAACTTTTACAGAAAATAAAAATTAATGCATTGTAAAATTTCGCTATACATTCATTCAACATGATCCCAACATATATGACTTAATTATAATTCAAAATTTAAATAATTCTTATCTCTAACCTGTTGTAGTCAATTCTGTATCTCCAACAATGAAGTTCTTGAGGTAGCTAATCATGTATCAATCATTTCCTTATAGAGAAGGGGTTAGATACTTGACAACCAAGGTAGGGCATGCACACTCTTTGACACCAATAATTTTATCTAGGCGTAGACTGACTTCATCTTTGGGGAGTTAGACAATATGCCAGTTAACTTGACTTTTTTGGGCCTATCATAAGATGCAAACCAAAAACACAGTTAGCTTATGTTGCGATTGCCCTTTTGATAGGATAAGAGTGTAGGTCAAATATCCGTAACACTCCCACACTGCTCAAATTTTGTTTTGTTAATGCTGTTTTATCTCATCCAATGACACAAGCAGAAGGAAGCCCACACTTACAGGAAAGGGCAACATACTATGGATCTAACCTTGGATAGCTGGGTGAGATACCAGATTGCGAACCAACTAAGCAGCCCCCGCCCTCTACACCATTTAAGATGATTGTAGTGATGTGAATTAATCAATTTACTTAAAAACTACAAGTGCATAGTTGTGTTATTAAGATAGTAGCAAATATAGCTCGATCTCATAGGAAGCACTTTTGAACTTTTTTAATTAAAAGTCTGTAATTTCTTTTAACTAGAAGATTAATTTAAAATAAAACTAAGAATGTTAGAAACTTGATGCAATTGAACGTAGTGAGGAATCAATGGCGAAAATAGATCAAAGCATCCAAAATCCACTAAGCATGATCATTAATCCAATCATGTAATTATTCTATTTATTGTTTGAAACTAACTCAGATAAAAAATAAATCAATATTTTTCATCTCGAAGATTTGTCTTTCGCAAAAACTAATTTTTAATGAAATGAATAAAATCATCACCTAAAATCTCCTTCACCTTATAAAAGAATGAAAATTCATAAGCATGGATTTTCAAATTAAGCATAAACTATCAAAGATCTCGGCCCTAAGCATAACTATCAAAATAAGCATAAATCATCAAATTATTTTCATTAGAAGTTAAAATAGAGGCTGCCTAAGGTATGTATACAAATCTCTTATTCTAATAGAGCATTTACTTAAAAGAGATAAGGAAAGAATAAAATAACCACATGTATTAAAATAAAAGTTTACTTAGCTTTGTTTCTGTGCTCCGATCCAAAGGATTAGCCAGACATTGTCAAGATCTCCATAAAAAATTTCATTAAGAGCATTCATGTACAATATTCACTCTCTAAGAATCTCTTTTCTAAAATCCTAGTTCTTGGAATAAGGCTCCAAAAATACCTTAAAAGTAAAAATAGAAAATTAATGGGAGGAAGTGAGGCGAATGAGAGAGGAGAGAGTGGCCAGAGGAGAGAAAGAATGCTATCCTTGGAGATCCATGGCCTCATTAAATAGGATTTTGAGCTCCTTTGTTTCCTTAATTTTTTTTCTTCTTTTGTAGCTTGTAAAATCTTCTTTTGAAAAGGTCTCCTGGCTTGGCCTTCAAGTTAGTAGAGACTTAGTAACTTTGGAGAGATTCTTTCTTGCTTTCATTTAGAAAGCAATCTCTATGAAAACTTTCCATATCTAAAAGATTCTCCTCTTATATGCAAGTAAATATTCTAAATAAGCTTTCTTTCTTTAATTTCTTAAGGATTTTCTTCAAATCTTCTTCTATTATCTTGAAAAGAATATTGAAAGAATAGTGTACCCCACTATGATCTTTAATGTACTTAACTTGAGGAGAGATGGAACCCACCCAGAGGTGTGTAATACAGAGAAAGTTTTCAATCTTTTTGCAATCCTGTTTATAAATAAATAGCCAAATTCTCGAGGCCATAACTTTATTATTTTAGCTTTAATTAATGTAACCTTGAATCCTATGGATATCTACTTGAAAAAAGCTTTCCAACAGTAAGCAGATTGTCCAATTCTATCCATCGGTTTGAGAGTTATAACCATTTTAATCTATGTTATCCCAAGAAAAATGGGATTGACTTTCCAATTTTGAATTCTTCTTCTTTGACTTTCCTTTTTTCGAATTCTCTCTACCTTGGCTTTCTTTTCTTGATTCAAATTTGAATTCTTTCAACAACTTAAGAGTGGGACCCCCCTTTGACCGTCCAAGCATCTGAGTATATGTGTGTGGGGTCCTTATGAAGCCAATCTTCCAAATTTCTTACATGGTGTGCTCTACATGATCTGCTCATATCTTCTTGCACATTTCAAGCAAACCTATAAAATACTAAAGAGCCTACATTAAAGCGGGACTTATCCGGATAGAGTTTTATTCTAATTTGGATTTTTCGGAGAAAAATTGTAAATTTCTAAATTAAAGCAGAAAGTGTGTGAAAAGTATGAAAATTCAGGTTCTTAGGTGAAAGTACATGAAATGATGAAATTCTATGAATAGTGATGCAATTCACCTAATTAAACCCTTGATCAATCATAAAATGATGCATAAATATGTAAATTCATGAACTTAACATGTAGTATCCTACAAACCCGAGAGGCCACATAGGTAGGTTATTTGAAATTAAAAAAGCAACTAGGGAATTCTTTAGGGTGGGGCACACTACTTTAAGCCTATTGCTACTATTAAGGCTACTCTTCTACCCTCTTTTATCATCTACAAAACATTATTTTTAAAACTAGGAACTAAAACGTTCAAGGAAGCTGCCAAGTTAATCATTCTAGATGTGGATTTATATAAGAGTACACACACTATGTTAGGCTCAAAAGCTCTTAAAATCTTTTGATTGATTAATTTTAGCACTTTAGATAGATAATGTCTTGGTGCACTTTGGAATGATAATGTCTCTTTGCATGTAGGGTCTATTGGTGGACCATGCATCTCTTCCACTAAAGAAGCAAAAGTGAGAGCTATTCTCGGCCTCAAATGTTCTTAGGAGTTGCGGCTTGGGCAATGTGCAAGTTTTATGTGATTCCCTTGAAGTGCTTCAGGCTTTGAAGAGGGAGCAAGATTGCGCTATAGACTTCAATACTTCATACTACTAGATATTTTGCCATGTGGTCGTTCTTATGAATTTGTTGGCGCTTCTCAAATTTCTAGGGTGTGTAACAAGGCTGCTCATAACTTTACTAAAATGTCACATATTTTTAGTGTGAGCGAGTCTCGGGTTGAGACCCCTCTTCCTTTGGCTGTTAGGGGTATTTGTCTAGCTCTTTGTTTTATTTCTTGCTGGGTTTGAAGAAATTCCCTTCTTTGCCATGAAAAAAAAAACACTTTCGATAGATAGTTGGATTTTATGGACCTAGATAATCTCTAAGCCCACTTTTTCATTGAAAGAATACAAGGATTTGAGCGTTTGGTCCATTTAGATGGAAAATCATGGCCCCATTATGAGGTGTGCACGCGATAATGTGTGTTTTCAAATTTCATCATTTTTTATGTTTTGAATAAAGAATGGCTTGTTCATTTCAACTCCTTTGTCATCTTACCAAAATACACAATTGTCCATGAATTTTTCTTTTTGCTCGAACCGTCCATGATTTAGTATAAATAAATTTTGTAATTAATATTTTTTTTGAAATATAAGCCAACAAGTATATGTTTCCTTAGCACTAGCAATGAGTTTGGTTAAAGTGCTGACCCCCCCACAGGTGGGATCATGTTTGGTAGTGAGTTTTTCTGGATGATTTACTGGAGTCTTACCTGGTCATATTTTTTCAAAAGATGAAAGTAGAGAAGTGGTGGTCAGATATGTATTTGCTTTTCACAAAATGCTATGTTTTTTTTTTGTAAAAAATGAATTTGCTTTTGGTTGTGGAGAGTATGTCATATCGAAATAGATAAATCCAATGATATCATGGAATTATCTCGTGATATTATAGGATATATCACAAAAAAGTTGACAAAGAAATGTTAACCAGACTCAAATGACTCTGGTGACATTATTTGCATTTTGGTCTTTACATTGGAAAAACCAAATTTAAAGAGGACTAATATGTCAAAACCCCAATATATTTTACTAGGTTTTCCTTTTAAGTATGAAGAAAAAAAAAAGATTGGTCATTACCAAAATTTTCATGTATTGGACAATACGATGTTTCAACCAATAAGAATTGGTCCCACTATAAGATTGACTACATTACTAAGAACATGATAAATGCATTTTAGTGATTATGTTCTCTCCCAAGTTTTTTTTGTTTAGATTTGTTTTTTCTTTTTGGTTTCTATCTACTTGTATTCAAGTTATCATCTGTTAAATTGAGTGACCACCTATAGACTTTGACAACAAATTCAGAAAGAAGGGCACGGAGTCTACGTAATATTATCAGGTCTTTGGTGGAGATTTTGGTAAACTCGCTCAAACTCATTCTATTGAATAGCTTTAGTAGAAATCCCAACTTAGTAGATACACCCAAAAGAGAAGTGTTTGAATATAGTGTAGTATTACCTTTCATGGCCATCCCACTTGCCAAAATATTCAGAAAACATACAGATAATCAAAGCACACATCAAAATAACTTATAGCACAAATAAGTTGAAGCTGTTGTCTCAAAAGAAAGAACGTAAGACTTAGGATGAGAATAGCAACAAAGTTGCTACCACTGCTAGCCATAGTTTCCTACGTACTCTCTTGTTGGCTTTGGTTTTCTTGGTTGTGATGTGAAGTATGATGGGGGGGAGTTTGGGAATTTATAGAGGAGGAACATCCAATACATGCATTGGAGGCACAACACCACGTGGGAATATATAGTGTATCTCTTTTGATTGGATTTCGCCATGTGGGCTTTTGTTTCATGGATGGACTTACTCACATGGTATTATTGTATCCTTTTTTTATTTTTTAGTTTTAACTTTTTTGTCTTTTTTTTTTTGGAAAGAAAACTTCAGTAAAACACAAAGAAAAACAGGACGAAAAAAAAGAAATAAACCCAAGAGAAAGCCTTTTTTTCTTTTTTTGGCTAAAGGGCAAAATGAATTGGGAAAAGAAGAGAAAAGCTAGAAAGCTAGCTCCAAAAAGAATAAATACAAAAGAAAAAGCCAAAAAGCAAAAATAAGAAAAAGGCTTACAAAGACTATAAAGAAGTAGTTTGTTTGTGAGAGAGAGAGACAAATGTGTTTTTACCTAGTAAGTTGGCTGTAGAATAGTAAATCATTTCTTTAATTAGATGCTTGGCTAAAGAAGAAGTAAGAACAATTCCATTGAAGATTGTGTCACGCCCCAATCCCGAGAATTGGGGATTAGAGTGGCCCCTCAGGGTGTGAATACGTAATCCCGTAGTAATCCGTGCCATGTGAAAATACGCACGAATCACTACAAAGGAGATTCCACAGGAATGTGTGATGTAAGACCAACAACACATAGAATAAAACTCAACATAAAGTGAACACCTGTGAAATATATCGGTAATGATCATAAGCAACACATAGAAGAGTATATCATACCATCATATATATATAATTTAAGGCCTTTAATTAAACATTCCCACACATACATATCCATAAAACCCAAAACATGTCTTATACACAATGTCTAGTTTAAACATCTCGAAACATAAAACCATCATAGCTAACCCAACATAACTACTTGACGCACTTTGGAAGACGACTGGTAGAATATGTCGTCATCATTCCACTTTTCTATACCCCTAGGTGCCGTTGGGGTACCTTCTGGGGATGCCTGAACCTTCATGTCGGGAGTTGATTCCGTACCTGTAATACCATGGGTAGCACTGTTAATATGACGGTTAAGCAAATACAGAGATATATAAAACTACCATACTGTTTCAAGTGAATTAAGAAGTAAACATTAATTAAGGAAGGTAATAATCGTATACTAGGCACGTTGTGTATGAGTAAATATGTGTAATGAATCATAAACAAGATATCATATATACTAATTGGCAACCACAAGGCTCTATTCTCCTGAAAGAGAGCATACGTATGGGATGCTAGGGGATCAAGCTAGCTTCCCGAGGAGCGCCGACAACCCTTCCGTGGACTACTGCAGCAGCGATATAAAGATACCCAAAGAGAACAAGTTAAGTGATGCCGACTCAACATATCAAGACCGACTCAAACTCATATCTTTTATATATTTCAGTCATACTTATCATATCGTACATAAGGAAGTATCGGTCCTGAAATCATATTCAATCATAAAATCAGAGTTAACAAGGTAATTGATAATTGAACAATGCATACTTATATGAGCTAAGAGAGTTCGAACCCTCTCAACCTTAGTTACACCCACTTGACTAATAGGCAAGCAGTTAGTAGAAGCTCAGGTCTGATTGTCTCAAAAGTGCTAGGGAGAGTGGGCACATGACCAAATCATGTTGAGGGCAAGGTATCTCAACAATATAAATGCATTCAGATTTCATAGGTGTCAAGGATGTTTACTAGCTAACCCTAAGCTAGACAATCCGTGATCCCTAAGGTCATTCAACACGATGTATTTATAAAACGTTTGGTGTCATTTTGTTACCAATTCTTGGCATTACCCACGTAAAAGACACCTCTTCTTAATGCCAACACCCATGATGTAACATCGGGAATTCATTCGAAAAATCAAAGGAGATAAGTGCCAGCTCTACACTCGTCCTCCTAATCATTTGATCACCATTGGGCTCATTTAGTTAGAAAGAATATACCATTACTAAGGCTCTATAAGGTCATTGGAAACCCCACTATCCTCAATTCACAGTGTTCTTACGGCTTAGTTGTGTACATGTTACGGCTTACCTGAGTGGTTCAGGTTTTCTCCTTACTTCCACACGCATTTACAGTTCAACCATATGTTGACCTACAACTTAGCCGTGCTAAGCCTATGGGTGGGGTTACGGCTAGGTATAGCTCAGCCGTAGTGTATTCCATGGTGTAGCCATGGGTAAGTCGTAGAAGGACGTTGGATTTTCAGGCTCTCGGGAAAGCTCGCCGTAAAATGGCTTACAGCTTGGTCACTGGATGGTTATGGCTTAGCTGTAGTTCTTTCCATGGCTCTGCAAAGGGTTAGTTGTAGTACGAAATTGAATTTTAGTACTCACGGGACTTGGAGCAGTACACACTTATGGCTTCGCCGTGGCTTCACTGTAAGCTTCAGAAATTCTAAAGCCGAATCTAAAGCTTGAACTTAGTACAAAATAAATGAAAAGGGTTACAGAGAGATTCCTATGGCCTCAAAAGGTCACTAAGGGTTATCCAATACTCACACAACCCTCACATTACCTATTCATGCTCTAATTCATTCAATTAAACATATGTACATACTACTTAAAACAAGGAAGAATGAGCTATAGCTTAAAATATGGAATAATCAATCCAAGAGTCAACCATTAAACAAACATGCAGCTCCATATACTCGAATATTTGCCTTTTTCACAGTGCTTGAGGTCACTAACTTTCCTTTGGTGTGTGATTAGGGAAAATCCTCAATGAAGGTGGGTTCTCTACATGAAAAACATGCAAATGGTGAATGTCAGGTAGAATACATGTATGTCATAGATTTGAGTCTTCTTAACTCTAACAAGCCCTAAGATATGAAATGGAACTAGAGTCTTCACCTTAATGGGCTGTGGCATGCAGAAGAAGGAACTTCCCAAAGAGAAAATGCAAAAGAGAAGAAGAAGATGATGGGTGGAGACTATCCCTATGGCATGTAAGACCTCCAATCCTTGTTTACAACTTCAAATTTGAAGTGAAGATGAACAAGGAAGAAAGGGAAGAAACAGCTCCAGCAATGAAGAAAAGGAAGAAGAAAGAATGGACGTTGAGTCTCTTTTAACTACAATTTTCCTGCAATTACATGCAAGTCCAACATTTTTAAGGAAATTACATTTTATGTCAAATTGACCTCAATTGGGCTAGGATGGGTTCAAATCAAGTTGAGCCCAACATGAACGATGATCTACACAAAGAATTACACAAGATGCAACTAATGAGGGGTCAATATGATACATGAACAAATTACAAAAGGGTCCTCAACTACTTAGGTAAGGCTCGAACTCGACCCAACTATCTATCCATGACCCAAGCCCAAATAGTTTGAGTTAAATTAGTCTAATTGCATTTTAATTAACATAAAACAAGTTTAATTATTACAAATCGAGGTTAGTTGGGCTCAAGACCTTACAGATTGCATCATTTCTTTGTAATCAAATTACAAAAACAACAATGAAGAAGATGACAACACAAAGTGATTTATCTGAAGACGTTTTGCTTGAAGCTAAAGCTAACCATATGCATGAAGGAGGTGAAGAGATTGGTTGACTAGAACAATTCAATGCATTGAGCATCCCGCACCAAAGATTTGTAGAGTATGGGTAGAGAAAGAACAAGAGAAGATCATCTCAGAGCTACAGAGGAGAGAGATCAACGGGAGGTAAGTGTTGTAGATATGACACCACCATTATGCGCGTATGTGCATAAGCAACCAAGATTAATAATCAACCACACAAAAAGATAAGAGATTTACGTGGTTCGGCAAAGATCCCTACATCCACGAAAAACCAATTTCCACTAGGTTCTCCTTAAATCTGTGAATCTACAGCCTTGAATCTCAGCCTATGTTTAGGGTTATAGATTACATCATATATATAATCATTACTTCCTTAGCCCCCAAGAACTCTATTATTAGAAAAAGGAAATTCTAATCCTATTAAGAAACTACTATTTGACAAACATGAACTTCCTAATAAAATTAGTAAAACTACCCAAGACATGAGCCCACTTGGTCTGGACCCACTTGGCTCGCAATCTCCCCCTCCAGACCATAAGGAAGACGCCCTAAACCTCTTACTGGGAGTTCAACCTGCCAATTTTGAACCTAACTCTATCTTTCCCTTAGACACAACCTTTGTCATCATGTTCGAGGGATTCTTGTCAGTGTGAATCTTTTTCAGCTTCATGAAGTTCTTCTCGATCACCTGATGAATCCAATGGTACTTGACATTAATGTGCTTCATGGGAGCATGATATGTAGTATTCTTACTAAAATCCATTGCGCTTTGACTATTACAGTAAACTACATATTCTTTTTTCTTCAAATCTAATTCTTGAAGGAATCTCTTTAACCAAAGCATCTCTCTCCTTGCTTCATTAGCAGTTATGTATTTTTCTTCAGTTGTAGAGTATGCTGTACACCTTTGCAACTTCGATTACCAGCAAATAGCCCCCCTATAAAAGTAAATAAATAACTAGAAGTCGATAACCGACGATCAAGATCACTTGCAAAATCAGCATCAGTATAACCTGGTTTTGAGCCACCAAAACATAAGCACAACCTGGAAGTACCTCTCAAATACCTAAAGATCCACTTCACTGCTTTCCAATGCTCTTTTCTAAGGTTAGATAGAAATTTACTTACTAAACCCACAGTATGAGAAATGTTTGGCCATGTGCAAACTATGGTATACATAAGATTCCCCATAGCAGAGGAGTAAGGAACACATACCATTCGTTCCTTTTCTTCAGCTGTAGTAGGACACAAGCGCTTGCTTAGTTTGAAGTGACTTACTAGAGGCATGCTAATTGGCTTAGCATTTTTCATGATGAACCGCTCAAGTACTCATTCAACATATTTCTCTCGTGACAACCACTGCTTTTTGGGACTTCTGTCATGATGTATTTGCATGCCTAATATTGTTCGTGCGGGACCAAGTCTTTCATGTCACAACAGGAGAGAAAATGTCACTGGAGTCAATACCCTTCATTTGTGTAAAGCCTTTTACCACTAACAGTACCTTGTGCTTCACCAGTTTTTCATTCTCATCCTTTTGAGCTTGAACACCTATTTGTTTTTCAGAACATTCCTATCTTTAGGAAGTTGCATCAGCTCATAAGTCCTATTCTTCTTCAAAAACTCATCTCATTCTGCATAGCCTCCATCCATTCATCCTTATCATCATGAGTCATTGCTTCTTGGAAGCTCCCTGGCTCCCCCTCATAAGTAAGTAAAATTTATTTAGATGTAGGATGCTTAGTTGATTGTTGACGCTCTCATGTAGACCTCTTAACTTGAGGTTCCGTGGTTTCTAACCCAGGAGACTACAGTTCTCCCTGGTCAACACCCTTACCAACTGGCCTCATCACAATCCAGATCGTTTTGTCTACCTTCGACATCTATAGTTTGCACCATAGAAGGAGTTGGTGTGAGACTAACCACTCCATCAACGATTTTAGAAAACTTATCAATCCTCTCAACATATCCAAAGAACTGATCTTCATGGAAAACCACATCCTTACTTCTGATAATTTTTCTCTTCTCTGGATCCCATAATCTGTAGCCAAACTCATCTCTACCATAACCAAGAAAGATGCAACTCACTGCCTTATTGTCTAATTTGGAACGCTGCTGCTTTGGTACATGTGCAAACACCTTACACCCAATTACATTCAAGTGTGAATAGGAAGGATGTTTACCTGTCCATCTTCTCTCTGGAAGATCAAAATTCAAAGAAACAGAGAAAGATCAGTTAAGTAGTTAACTGGCGGTCAGAACAGTTTCACCTCAGAATGACTTAAGCAACCGTCCTAATCTAATCGTACATCTCATCTTCTTAAGAATAGTACGGCTCATTCTCTCTACTACACCATTATGCTATGGAGTACCGGAACTGTCTTTTAATGTCGAATGCCATGCTTCAAGCAATAGCTTCTGAACTGGTTGGATATGTACTCACCCCCATTATCTATACGGAGACACTTCAAGAGTTTATTTGTTTTTCTTTCAATTATGAAATGAAACTATTGAAAAATCTAAAACACTTAATCTTTTGTTTTCAACGCATAAACCTAGAATTTCCTGGATGCATCATCGATAAACGTGACAAAGAACTTATTACCACCCAATGATTCTATCTCCATGGGACCATAAACATTAGAATATACCAAATCCAATATAATAGATTTTGATTTTGATGTCAAAGAGAAAGCAATCCTATGTTGTTTACCAAACAAGCAATAATCACAAGGGTTAAGGGATATACCTTTGGAGCAAGGAATTAAATCCTTCTTTGCTAACATCTGTAGGCCTTTCTCACTACAACAAAATTCACTTTTGCCAACACACAACAAAACGTTGGAAAAATTCAATAAATGTTGGCAACATATTTTACCAACCCAAAAAAATGTGTTGGAAAGGTGTTGGTAAAAGTATGTGGGGAGTGCCTTTTGCCAACACAAACAAAAAATGTTGGCAAACTTTGATCTTTACCAACATAAAATAGTATTGGCAAAATTAGATATAACATGTTGGCAAAGCAACTTTTGCCAACACAAATAAAAAATGTTGGCAAACGTTGATCTCTACCAACATAAACGGGTGTTGAGAAAACTAGGAAAAAAGGTTGGTAAATAAACTGTTGCCAACACAAACAAAAAATGTTGGCAAATTTTGATCTTTACCAACGCAAAATGGTGTTGGCAAAATTAGATATAACATGTTGGCAAAGCAACTTTTGCCAACATAAATGCAGTATGGTGGCAAACGTTGATCTCTACCAACATAAACGGGTGTTGAGGAAAGTAGGAAAATAGGTTGGTAAATAAACTTTTGCCAACACAAACAAAAAATGTTGGCAAATTTTGATCTTTACCAACGCAAAATGGTGTTGGCAAAATTAGAGATAACAAGTTGGTAAAGCAACTTTTGCTAACACAAATTAAAACCGTTGGCAAAAGTTGAGCTCTACCAACACAAATGGGTGTTGAAATATGTAGAAAAACAGGTTGGTAAATAAACTTTTACCAACACAAAATACAATGCTACCACAAGTTAAACTTTACCAACACACTATGGTGTTAGCAAAAGTAAGAAAAGAAATTCGCAAAACAACTGTTGCCAACATAAAAATGCATTGGTACATAGAAATGCATTAGCGCACATAATTTGTGCTGGCAAAAGTAATTTTGATTTTTTTTAGTTTTGGAAAAAATGTTTTTGGAACCTGTTTATACCTGTTTATATCACATCCAAACACATTAACAATACAGTAAATACAAATCCAAAATATGAGCACATAAATGAAACATTTATATTTAAAAAGTCAACATATACTTCAAAACATATATATCCCATCGAATAAACATCAAATGTTTGTAAATATCTTAAAAGAAAGATCGAAAAATATCAAATTACATATATCAAACTAGAAGTCTGTCTATTGCAAAACAGATGCTAACCAAGAGAAGCCTCATCGTGCCCTCCAGCCAATGTGGCATCACCACTACCGCTCCCTGGACTAAATATAGGGACGCTTGCTGGATCTATCCCTGTTTTTTCAGCCACCATTAGCAAAAAGTTTTGAACTTCTGACATTTGACTCTGATATTTAGCAACCTGCTGGCGTAGAGTGATCAACTCAGTATTAGATGCTTTAGATTGTGTAAAAGATGAACAGGTGTTGCGAATCCCGTATCCCAATGTGTAGGCCGACCTCTTTCCAAGCACTTCTTGGGAAACTTGCATCTCAATTTGTGGATCTGGGACATCTGACTGCGACTGTGAGGTAATCTTTTCCACCATCGTAGCCTATCAATTTTGAATACATTAACCTCCAACAAAAAATAACAATGTAGTTTTGGGTGTTTATTGCAAATGAGTTAGGTATACGTACATGACGTTGCTCAGCAATGTCGTTTATCCACACACCTCCCTTTTTATGACGTTTGTGGGTGTCTGCGAATCTATCAGGCATAGACTGTTGTACACCACTCTCCTTTGTCTATTATTTCATTTGATAAATCAATTATACTAATTAAACACTGAATTTTATAATAATATTGTAAGAATTTCTAAACATGCACTCACAGCAATATCAGCTCGGGACGCAAATGATCTGGAGCCGCTTGTATGATTATATTTCAGGGCAGCTCGAGCAGTCTTCCCATTCTCTGACTTTTTCTGCAAGGAAAATATAATCAATTAACAAGATGTGTATATAAAAAAAGAATTTGAAGTAAAAGATTGACAATTTTTATATATTTATATAAATTACGAAGAGTAGCTCTAGGCTATATACCTTCCACTTGTCATTATTCTCCCACACATTTTCGATCATCCACACCCAGTCATCTGGTTTACAAGGAGGATCTTTAATGCTCTTGAGGTCAGCCACTCCCTCCTCCTTAAGCGCAAGGTACCGCTTGTGTAAGATACTTTTCCAATACTTCAATAATTTTTGGCACCTTTTGTCAATAATACTTCTGACCAACTCATTATTTGTGTAATCCCCAAAGTCAAAGGTTTGCTGCATTTGGAAACAACAAAATTACTCCAGTTAAAATAATAAATAATATGTTTGAAATAAATACATTATAAAAATTACCGAAACTCTTTGAATAATTGACTCTCTTAAGCCACTATCAAGTTTTGCAAACTTGATATCTCGGAGCGGTACAAAAGATCGAATTTGTTCTCCAAGAGCACTCGCCAAAGAAGGGGCCCAATAACCCACTATTTCCTTTTGGTCAAAGTCAATTTCAACTGGAATGGCATGACCGAGTTGTTTTCTAAATTTATCCGCGCTCAAACCCCGGAATGCACCCCGTCCACACATTTTAGAAGGTGCTGGAACCGATGCTGTTAAGACAATAATTTAATTTGAATTAGTTTATAAAAAATATTAAAGTAAGGATAATTTGTTATGTATATATAAAGCTATATATTTCTTACCAACGCTGCTACCAATAGTAGGTGGACTGGTCATCTGGTCAGGTAGGGCGGGTTGTGGGACTTGATTAACTATAGCCACCACAGGCATGCTCACTGCATGATTGGCCTCTATTGGTGAAGGTTGTGTTGAAGATGAACCATGAGCATGCCCTTCACATGATTGACCCCTGCCTCTTTTCTTTGACCACGAGGCCATATGTTTGACCTGGCATAGCAGAAAAATGAAGTATTAGTATATGAGTCAATAATTGGAAACAACTTGATATATTTAGAAACAACTTGATATATATGCAAATGTGATTATAAACAAAAAATATGAAATATATTTGAGACACACATTACCTTCGACGCGTGAGAACTAGCAAACTCATCATCCTCATAACTACCAGTATCTTCATTGGAAGAACTCTGTCCTTCCTCAGCCTCGGGCGGTACATACTCCTCGTCATCATCATTTGCCACCGACCTAATTCTCTTTCCCTCTCTTTCGCATGTACTCATGGTCCGCCTATGTGAACTGAGCATCATATCTGCTGCTTTACTTAACCCTAATTCTTGAAGTTTCTTTGAATTCTCCTCAATAGTTTGCTTTCTCTTCTTCTCCAAAGCATTCATTTTAACTCTCTTTACCCACCCGGGCATGACAAACGATTTGCCGCCTTTAGGCATTTTTTTTGGCAACTATATATGAACATGTTATTTAATAAAATGAAATATGACATAAATGAATAATATGAAATGAAATATGAAACAATATTGAGACATTAAAACAAAAAATGACTATTCAATCATAACACATGTCCATACATGATTAAAGTAAAAAACAAAAACTACATCTAATAATCCATATCAAGATCTATATCAGGATTGGGCAATCTCTCCATCTCATCGTCTTCGTCATCTACATACTCTGCCAAGGTGTCATCCTCATCACTGTCATCATTTATATGCTCTGGCCTTAGTTCATTGATATGAATGATCTCGGGATCCCTATCATCCCTATGGTAAGGAAGATCCATGTCTTCATCATGGGTTGAGAGACCAGAAGTGGATTTATCTTGTTGAAATGCATCAGCATCATCTCGCTCTGGAACATCCCATATTCCACGGTGCCTAACCTGTTCTACAATTCTCCAATTTTTGCCTTTGCTGGTATCATTAACATAGAATACTTGACTCACATTACTTGGTAAGACAAATGGATCATCTTTATACCAACGCCTTGTAATATCAATAGATGTGACATATTTGTCATTGTAAATTCTGCTTCTATGACCTGTGTTGTACCATTCACATTGGAACAGAACCACTCTACCCCCATGCAGATATCTTAACTCCCATATTTTGCACAGATAACCATAGAAATCAATCTGTTTTCCTTTATGGTTCCCTTCTACAACTAACCCACTGTTTTGGCACCTACGACGGCTTTCACGGTCTCGTGTATGGAATCGGATGCCATTAGAGATACATCCAGAATAAAAATCAATAATAGGATCGGGACCATTTGCCAATGACCAAAGTTCTTCAGTTGCTTCTCCTGACCCTTGAGTTCGCAAATCATTCATCTACATGATCAAAATATGAAAAGTGCACTAAGTTAATATCAATTGTGGTCTAGTTCATTATAACTGAGTGGTTTTCATTTTTTTAATATATCTTACCCGTTTTTTGAACCAATTTGGAAATTCTTCTTGCTGTACCTGAGCTATGTCACGTCCTTGTCGAATTTGCACAATACTCTTGTGTTCTCTACTCAAGGAAATTTTAATTCATTAGTATCTAAAAGCTGTGTAAAAATAAATGAGTGTAAGAGCTATATGTACATGTAATTAGACCAAACTACATACTCTAAATAAGGTAAGACCTCATCTGTATTGTATAACACAAACCAATGCGCCATTTCCTTTTCCCTCTGTGAAGGGTTGGAAGCCCTTGAGATAGGTGAGAAAAGACGGACATGCTGGGAGAAGATCTCCATCCCAGAGCCACATCCGCCACCATCGTCATTCCGTTCTATTTTATCAAACCCTTTTAAGTACATTGAACAAAATGTAAGGCACTCTTTGACAATATATGACTCGGCTATGGAACCTTCAGGACGTGCTTTGTTGGTGACATACCCTTTTAGTGTCCCAAGAAACCTTCAAACAAACAACAATTGTATTATAATTACATATGGAAGAGGATTACACTAATGAACAACTAATTTTACATAAGAAGGTATCATTTACCTCTCGATCGGGTACATCCAACGGTATTGCACTGGTCCAGCAAGCATAGCCTCACGTGGCAAGTGAACAGCTAGATGGACCATCACATCAAAGAAAGCCGGAGGGAAGATCCTCTCTAGCTTGCAGAGTATGAGTATTATTCTTTCCTGTAATTTTTCCAAATCACTCAGCCTTAATGTCTTCGAGCAAAGCTCCTGAAAGAAGCTACCCAACTCAAATAGTGTTGTCCATATCTCTTTGTTCACAAAACCACGCATGCCTATAGGAAGAAGACGCTGAAGGAGGACATGACAGTCATGACTTTTCAAACCTGATAACTTGCCATTTTTTGAGTTGACACATCTCGAGATGTTGGCTGCATAACCATCCGGGTAACAGATTGATTTCAAGAATTCACAAAAACCATCTATCTGTTTTGGGTTCAGCGTGTAGATTGCCGAAGGCTTCACAATGGATCCATCTTCATTCCTTTTTAGGTGTAATTCTGGCCTTATGTGCATATTTTTCAAATCATCACGGGCCTTATAGGTATCTTTATTCTTCCCATCTATGGCCATCAGAATTCCATAGCAGTTTTCACATATGTTCTTCTCAATATGCATGACATCGAGGTTGTGCCGAAGATTCAATGATTTCCAGTATGGTAGCTCCCAAAAAATGCTTCTTTTTTTCCAACCTATTTGTTGAGGGTCACGGGGTCTTTTCTTGTTAGAAGGAGCCTTTCCGAACTTGACTTCCTGCAGATGATTTTCCTCCACCTGAGCTACTACCTTTTCCACCGGTAACTCTAAGGATCTTGTCTGAAGCTCACAATGTCCATCAAACCTTTTGTCCTTCCTCCAAGGATGGTTCTCAGGCAAGTAAGCTCGATGGCCCACCCACCCAAGCTTATCTATCAACCTGCGGGACATTGGATTATCGTTGCAAATGGGACAAGCATAGTAACCTTTTGTTCCCCACCCAGACACGTCACCAAATGCAGGGAAGTCATTTATAGTCCACATGACAGCTGCATGCATTCGAAATATCTTTTCAGTCGAAGCATCATAAGTCAAAACCCCAATCTCCCATAGATCCTTCAACTCGTCAATTAATGGCCTTAAGTAGACATCAATGTCCTTTCCCGGTTGATTCGGCCCTGGAATAAGTAAAGATAACATGAAAAATGGATCCTTCATTGCCTTCCAGGGTGGCAGATTATAGGGCATAAGTATTACCGGCCACATGCTGTAAGAAGTGCTCAAGTTTCCAAATGGGTTGAACCCATCGGTGGCTAAGCCCAACCTTACATTGCGGATCTCTTGAGCAAACTTTGGATAATTCCGATCAAAGTCCCTCCACTCCTTACAATCGGCTGGATGACTCACTAATTCTTCATCGAGACGCTTGCCACAATGCCATCTCATGTCACTCGCTGTCATCTTGGACATGTACAATCTTCGCAACCTCGGTGCCAATGGGAACCAACGCAGTATCTTGTGAGGAATCTTCTTACCCCGGCCATCATGAACCTTGTACCTAGACTCCTCACATACAGGACATCTTTCTACTTTAGCAGTCTCCTTCCAGAATAGTGCACAATCGTTTTTACATGCATCGATAAGTTTATACCCCAACCCCAAGTCACGAAGTAACTTCTTGCACTCATACATTGATCCAGGAACTATATTTTCCTTTGGTAAGAACTTCTTGAATGTCTCCAACATCTTGTTAAAAGAATTATTGCTCCACCCGTATTCTACCTTTACTTGTAGCATCTGAATGACGAACGATAGTAGAGTATCTGACTCTTTGCATCCCGAGTATAAGCCTTGTTGAGAGGCCTCCAACATTTTCTCAAAGTTATGTACATTCTCTAGCTCTAGGGTATCATCCTCTATGTAAGTCCCCTTATAATGGTCTTCCATTAATTCATCAATATCACGATGGTCCTCATCGAATTCATCTATGATCTCATCCGACTCATCGGGTTGTGGAATCTCCCCATGATCTAACCAAACTGTGTAGGATTCCCTCATCCCATATCTAAGTAGATGACGTTTCATAGTACCATACGGGTGTATAAAATGATTGCAACAGTTTGCACACGGGCACTTAATCTCTCCAACCCCGGCCAAATGAGTTTTTGCAAATTCAATAAATGAATCAACTCCATCCATATGCTGCTTACTAAATTTATCTCTAAGAAATATCCAACTCCTATCCATATCTGATCACATGCAAGTTCATTATTAGATAATCAGAGTAATAGGATTTACAATATTAAAAATAGGCAAAAAAAATCAACCTCTTTCATTTTTAGATTTATATTTGATTTCAACAATTAAAACTAATATTTTTCAATTGAATAATGAATAGGTTAACACTAATATTTTTAGTGTTGCCTCAAAGAAATCCGGACTCATTTTTCTAATGATAAGCAAATTGACAATGATGTGAGTTGCTTATTCACATAGGAATTAATATATCTATATGAATAAACCACGGACCGAAACATGAAGTAATTTTATCATTGCCAGGCAACCAACTTTACAAAAAACAATTAACATGTACTCTATTTTATTATATATTATAGGTTATATTTCTTATAATGTTTTAAATTTTTTAAATAGCTTCTTTATTACAAATTATGTTACATGTGCTAAGCACGGGTGTGTTTAGCTAGTTACCAAGTATAGTGAAATTTTATCAGGACATAGTAGAAAGAAGGGAAATCATTTTGAACAGTTTGGATTTTATATAAGTGGACCTAATTGTGGGCCACACAAAGTGGCAAGGTTATGAACATGTAATTGAATAAAATGAAATATGAAATAAATCAATAATATGTCATGAAATATGTAATTTCAATGTCACAAATTTGTAAAATTTTTCAATTCAACTTAAATCCCAAATTTGACACCCACATATGTTTTAAAAAGAAAAAAAAAGGCAAGAGCAAAATGTACAATCGGGGTACCAATTTATATAGATATGTGTGTATATAATTAAATAAGTATATGATCAATGTCACTTAAAAAAAGCTAACCCACTAAAAATAGTTGTCCTTTTTAAATAGGCCTTCATCCAAATTTCACTAATAAGAGGTGTGTTGTTATTAAATTTATTTTTTTAATTGACTGATTGGTTAATCTGATGGTATGCCAATTACCAATTCGAGTGAAATTTTATCAGTCAATAATTAAGAGAGGAAGAATCATTTTGAACGGTTAGGATTTTATGCAAGTGGACCCATTCGTGGGGCCACAAATTAGCCATTGTATGAAGATACATGCATGTATGCATGTATCTATGAGCATTAAAATATTAAAAAGAAGCATCTGGATGGATTGTTGATGGTCTCTTCATCGCTCAAAACAGGGGACAGAGATACATCGACTGAAGAAAATAGAAAAGGGGAAGGAAAAGGGGAAGGAGGGGAGAGGAGGAGAAGGAGGAGGAGGAAGAAAAAGAGGTCGCCAAGCATGCTGATCGATATCCCCAACCGGATGCGAGGAAGCCGTGCCCCGAGAATCCGACCCCCAAGCCCGGCAAGAGCATCATCTGCGGGACAGAGCAGGTTTGCTCGTCTACGGCAAGAACCATTCATGGTGCCGTCGCTTGATGCGAAGAGGAGCGAGCGGAAGAGATCCAATCTGAAGAAGTCGGTCTCCCTCAGCGAGGCAGATCTGGTCGTCTATGGGACGAATTAGGCTGGGGCCGGATCCTGATCTGGTGCCGAAGCAGATCCGTCTGAAGGAGCCAGCGATTTGGCTTCTTTTTGCAATGGTTTTTTTTTTTAATCTGAGGTTTGGTTTGACAGATATTTGGCAGGAGAGATCACATGCTATAGGAGAAAAGAGAAAGAGAAGTGCAATCGAGTAAGTGTTCATCTATCTCTCTGCATCTTTTTTTTTTCTCTAGTTCGTCTTCTTTTAATCAGGTACCCCAGATCTAGATTGTTTTGGTCTAATTTATGCAATTAGGATGATCGAATCCCTTGCATGGAATAGATTCATTAAAAAAAAAAACGTACCTGCAAATTGACTGGCGTCTTCTTGTTGCTAGGACAGTAGCTGGGTTTGGAATAGCTTGAGCAAAGACAAGCTTGCAGCAAAGGCAGGACGGAGATGACTCTTCTGAGAGATGTGGAGAGAAAAAAAAATTGTAGAAATGTGCGTGCAGTGTGGAGGACCGGTTGAAAGCAAAATTTTTTGTTATCTTTGGAAAGAGAATTCCTTCATTATTTCTTTCCTTACTAACAAAATGCAATATTTGGTAAGTGCAAATCCTGTCTGAGATTTTTTTTTCGACTATATAGAATAGCATCGACTGGGCTTTAACAAGCTTCACCCATTTACCAAAAAACAAACAAAGCTGCACCCAATCCAAGAAATCCCATGTGAATCGTTTTCAATCTACGACAACATTTGAATGGACATAAAACTTGGAATGCATCACTACATTTACAGGTCTCTCTTTTTAAATGTGTAAATGTGGTCCGTTAGAATCCTCGCCAAATCACCATCACCATGCTGTCTCATTAATGCCTATGGTTATGTTATTTTGATCAAATTATTTAGAATTATTATATTTCAAACACTTTCTGTTGCTTTCTATTTTTTATTAACACTAACTGATTTAACTTTTTGAATTTTGAATGTTTTAATTTCCTGTTGCTTCCTTGTGTAGAATGAGAAAACAACTGAGCTTTCAAGGCGTGAAAGGTGTGTATCTTCTTTTGAATATTTTAGCCTTTTGTGTTACTCTTCATTAATGAATGTTGCTTTGGATTTGGAGAGTTGGCAAGGAGCCTTGTGTTTGGTAATGACTATGAAGAATCTATGGTTTAAATAGAAAATAGTGAGGGCCATGTGGTTGGATGTAAGAGTGCATGTGAAGCATTTGGAAGAGATGAGTATTGTTGCAGTGGGGAGTATGCAAATCCAAATACATGTAGGCCTTCCTATTACTCAATCATCTTCAAGAAAGCCTGTCCAAGGGCTTATAGCTATGCATTTGATGACGGGACCAGTACTTTCACATGCAAGGCCTTTGATTATACCATCACTTTCTGCCCCCACACCCCTGGGTGAGTTGCTACTTAATTTGCCAAACCTGGAAATCATACTTCCATGCTGAAAACTCCACCGGGTCTTGAAATATTGCTTTTTTGAAATTATATATAGTTTCAACTTTTTATTTTTTATCAGCATATGAATGTGACTTGCTTCGTAAGCTCAGTAGAATGAGTTGTCGACTTGATGAATTTAGAAATATGCTTTTACAAGTAAGAATTAAGAACATAAGTTTATGCAAGAGAAGAAAGGAGCACCCAATGTAGTATCATCCTAGTCTTCGAAGATGTTGGGAACTTTCAAAAATATGAAATCCAGTGTCTGGATTTTAGTTTCTTGGAAACACCCTTGGAAAATCTTGCATTTCTTCTGGAGAAAAAAAATGTTGAAAATCCTACGGAAAACAGCCCTTCCAAGAACACGTTTCTTGTTCGGAAGCTTGCCTGTTGATTTCTTTTATGCAGAGTTCCACATCGAATGAGTTGAGAAGGAAGCAAACACTTATAACTTAACAAACCATGTTGGTGTTACCGGTGGTTTCTTGTTTTTTTATAACTTTTGTAAATTGGTTTTTGACATTCTGCTCTGGGTTCTACTATTGGGCTCTCGACAGGGCACTGGGTTCGGGGTTGATTTTCTGTCCAGTTCTATACTCCATGGACTTTTTTGGCAGATACCTATGTCTGAGGATCCAACATACATGGATGATGCCAAAAAACTTTCCTCTGTAATACAATGTCAGCCTTCCAATCAATGGCCTGCAAAGGGATGGTTAAAATGCAACACAGAACACACTGCATCGATGTAAATATGACCTTCCACTGGATGGCTAGGATCTTTGAAGTATGGTATTTTTGAGGGGGCTGATCTATCCATAACAGTTAAATGAAAACAACGGTTAGGGCGTACAATCCATGGGCCAGTTAAGTGTGGGCAAATCAAGTATGGATGCATACCTCAAGTCCATGATGATAAAAATGCAAGACATTTGCTTCTCATTTTCCCTTTTTTTCCTAATTGATTAATGAATCACTTTGAAAGTGAAGAATATATAGTAAGCAACAATGGCTAGAAGAACCCATGGTAATCACTTTTTTTCCTACTTGGTGTTCTTTTATTTTTTCATTTTTTTTAATTTTTTGTTGATTGCGATTTGTGTCTTCTTCTACAGTTCTTGAAGGGATTTCGATCGGCCCCCTTCTTCGATTTGTTGGTGATCGAAAGGTAATTTTAGGGTTTCCTTTTGTTTTTCTATTATCAGTTCTTCTGGTTAGGACTTTTGCTGTTGGAATTGCCCGCTTTTGAGAAATTTGGTTGGAGAGTTTGATGATTGGGTTGATGAGATTTTTCTCTTACGGTTAGTAGAACCCATGAGTTCTATAATTATACCACATATCTGGAAACGTCTTTAGATGCCATTGTTGATGGTGACTCATAGCCAAAATCTATTTGGGAAATGGGAGCTCTACTGAATGGGCCAGTCTCACTAAAAACGTTGCTCTCATTGAAAGTATTAGTGATAGCTGCCTTACAATGCTCTCATTGAAAGTATTAGTCTTACTGTGTGCCACTTGTTTGTGTGAGTTTGTGCTTTACATTTCCATCTCTGTTTTTATCATCTTAACTTGTTTTTATTCATTCTTTAGATGAAAGAGGTAGATTGGGTTCAGTTAACATTATATACAAGTCCAAGTCCAACTTCGCCCAAGCTTGGGACCATATGTAAGAGGGAGACAAGCTGACCTTGAACTTAACCTCAAGCATCTCCTTGAGATTGAATTGAGATCAACCAAGTTGAAGTTGCAGATTGAGCCGCTGAGCTTGATCAACATTGACTCATTGACATTTCTAGTGTTCAATCATTTTTGTTGGTTTGTCAATTTATGGTCTGATTCGTTCAATTTCTTTTCTCTGCTCTTTAGATTCTTGCACTAACGTGCGAATTGAAGACTGCTCCATAGTGTCTGGTGATGACTGCATTGCCATTAAAAGTGGTTGGGATGAATATGGTATCGCTTTTGGGATGCCTACCCAGCATGTAATTATCCGAAGGCTCACTTGCGTTTCGCCCTTTAGTGCCACAATTGCCCTAGGCAGTGAGATGTCTGGCGGGATCCAAGATGTCCGTGCTGAAGATATTACAGCCATCAATACAGAGTCTGCTGTGAGAATCAAAACAGCCATTGGAAGGGGTGGATTTGTAAAGGACATATATGCGAAGAGGTTCACCATGCACACCATGAAGTATGTATTTTGGATGACAGGCAACTATGGCAGCCATGCTGATAACAAATATGATCCAAATGCAGTTCCTGAAGTTCACACTATCAGTTATAGTGATATGGTTGCAGAGAATGTTACAATTGCTGCAAACTTGGAGGGAATTGATAAAGCGCCTTTCACTGGCATATGTCTTTCCAATATTACCATTGGATTGGCAACAAAGAAATCTAAGAAACTGCCATGGGAGTGCACCGATGTTGGTGGAGTGTCGAGCTTAGTGACACCACAACCATGCCCTTTGTTGTCCGAGAAGGGTTCAGATGCAAGCCCCTGCCCTTTTCCTGAAGATAGTTTACCCATTGATAATGTGGAACTTCAGCAGTGCAAATACAACCGCTACTATGTATAAGAATCTATATACTTTGTTTGGCTTGATTTATCCTAGAACGTTTTTCCTTTAATTGCAGCTATGATCAGAGATCTTTTCTGTTTCTTGCTTCTTAGCTCTTAATGTATAAATTCTCTAGCTATCAAAAGCTTCAAGTAATGAAAGCAATGATTGTGTAACTGTTTACAAGGTTATCTCTTCCACTACATGACGAACAACCCACATAAGGTTCATTCTAATTTCATGTTCAGTTGGCATGATTAATGAGAGACATTGCCTCATATAAAACAAACCATTAAGACCCAGAAAGCTAGAGTATACATCTTGTGCGCACGAATTTCATCCTAATACTGTTTCTCCATGTAACGGCACTAAAGACCATTCCAGATGTCTGGGGTTGCCAAATTGAAGTCTCATAACCCTTTTGTTTGCATGGAGTTGAACTCTTAGGAATTCTAAGCAATGTATTTTTTTAAAAAAGAGAACCAATGTTAGGAAATGTACAAAAACGTTTTAGAACAAAATCATTTGATGTTTTGCATGATATCAACCTGGATAACATGGTTTCTGAAATCTACTTTCTCTCTCTCTTTCCTAGTTCTGTACTCTATGTAGAGAACACTGATGAGATAAGCAGTCCAGCTTCCCATCAAACCGTAGAAGAGCTGAAGAAGGATGCCAGAGGCCATCCCAAGCTGGGAAAATGAGTAAGGAAGAGTAAGCAGAACCTGAGCAACCTGAGAAAACCAAACAAGCAAATCCATGAATCCTCTTTCTATTCTTTTAATACAAAGAAGACTCATTAGAGGTTTCTATATGAGGAAGATAATGAAACAGTGATCACAGTACCTGATTAGAAGCACAGCTGAACCAGGCGTCATAAACAGACCCACCATGCCAGAATAACTTGGAGAGTCTTGTTTTCATGGGCCTGGGTTTTCCTTCATTTTCCATCTCCACATAGCTGATTGCAGTCTCAGCTGCCTTGTCTGTGGACTCCATTTCTTCCTCTGTTCTATATGTCTCTGTTGCTGTTGGTGCTTGTATGTAATTTGAAATTAAGGAGAGGGGTTGTGGTTGTATATATAAGAGGGTCTGGGATTGCTCAGGAGTGCTTTTTGTTCACATCAGGAGATAGGTAGTTTTGTAGGGGAGATGGAAACCACTTTTGGTCGAAAGTTGTTGCTTTGACCAAAGTTTTGGCCCTTTGGGGTTGGTGGGATGTGGCAAATAGATTCTCACTGCATTTCTTTTTAGCACACATTTCAATTTAATTACTACGTTTCTTTTAACTAGAGTGCTTAATTGCTCCTTGCACTGCTCATTTCTTTCTCAAAGAGAAAATTTCTCTTACAGGAAAATGTCTCTACAAATTTCTCAAGGGAGGGTGAGATGGGTGCAGTAGAACTACATGATCTACAACTATTGCACCGATTTTAAGTGGCTCCCACAGGGCTCCTTGTCGAATGCTCCACTGCCTGATCCAACAAACTCTGTTGTAAAAATAACTATTGGAAGCAATTTTTTAATTATTTTTTTAACTTAATAGAAAATCATTTTTTCTTTTTAAATATATTATTGAATCCTTATTGTTATGAGGTTGAGTGGGCCTAAATTTGTTATTCTTTTTATAGTATGTGTAAATATCAGTGTTTATTCTTCTTTTCTTGATTGATGAGTGAGTTTTCACATGATATCCTCTTCCCCAATTTTTTGGTCTTGACCATTTTTCAGATCATTGTGCCTATTCAGCTCAAATCCTTTTACAGCTAAACAATCACACTATACTTGCCCTAGCAGCTAGCCTTACCAAAGGATTGAGTCTCTGATGGCCAACCTTTCCGAAGCCCCGACCCTGAATATATGGGTCATATGTCATATGTTATCCATGCCCCTGCCTAGAGTAGGGCTAATGCTGGATTGAAAAAAAGGTCCCAAAGAGGATAATATTGGTTTTTATAATTTTTTTTACACTGCACTGTGCACAAATTATAATTTTGTTAAGCCTCCTTTATTTTGAGGTAAGAGAGTTGATGCAATTCATAGCAGGTATTGCTGAGGTGTGATCTTCAGTCTTAGGGGAATTCTTAAAATAACAGTATTTTCAGGTCTTTATTCCGCTTCTACTAGCATGTCAAGGGGTTATTTGATTTTGACGAGTAAATACTATTTTTTGGGGGTAAAAATTATATGCATAACAAAGTTATATGTCGATTTTCAAATAAGGGAAGCATTGAGGAGTGGGCTCCACTCGAGGGGGACAAAATGCTAAGGCCATTGGATTTTACTATATCATATAATTTAATTTCCACAATCCTTACTTTTTTTTGAGAAAAATCGGCAATACAAACATGCCCTAAAAGATCTCTTATATCAATTAACTTGCCTTTACAAGAAAAAAAAATTAGAGCAGTTAATATACATATGATAAAATTAGAAAAGATATAATTATAAATGAGTTCATTAAAGCCCATTTAGGAGAGGCATTAATAGGTGATAAATGATAATGATATTGTGTATTTTAGGCCATCAACAACGCTAATGAGGAAAAGTCTTTTCATGTAAACTGATGGCCCATCTAGAAATTAAAAATGATAGGCCGAAAAAGATATTGATGGTAATAGTGAAATTAAAACGTAGATCTAAAGAATTTATTATATGCCTTAATTACTTAAGTTGGAATCTACTTAAATTGAAATCTCAAATGAGCTCATCTCATTATAAGATATAAGACTGATCTTAATTAGATTAGATTAGGTAGGTGGGTATGTCGGTATTAGTCTTTATTTTCTTAAATAGTTGGCATACATTAATAGCTTGTTTTGGCATCTTAGTTGGGCTATGTTCTCTGATATCCCTTTCCTTATAATTAGGTGGCTATATTTACCAAGTTCCAATGAGATGTGGTGGCTGGGCATTTTTGAATTTCTAATGGGCTTAGGCATGTAAAGACCCATCGAGGCGAATAGAACCCAAACCCAATCCAAAACAAATTTGGGTTTTTTTTCTCTTAAGTTATAGGTTAAAAAAGACAAGTATCCAAAACTATAGTATTTGCCAACTTAAACAAGTGCTTAAAACTATTATTTATTTTAATAATCTTTCCACAAAAGATTAAGTCCATGGGATATAATCACTTGGAATTGAAAAGACATGAGTGGAGAGAGCATAGGAACTTGTAGGTAACGTTTCCCTGTGAGGAGCATGTATCTTGATTGGCCGTAAGAAGGCATAATGGGGGGGGGGGGGGGGGGGGAATGGAATCTCTCGCACCATATTTTGGACTTTTGTCAATGTATCCCGTATTGCTTTAGAAAAGGTATACATTATCTCCACCTTTCACCAACGTATTATTTTATTTGTTGGAAAAAGTATCTCATTTATCATCACATGTTATTACGTTGGCAAAATTACCAATTCTTACGACCTTTTTTAACACATTATTTGATACATTGGTAAAAGATAACCTTTACCAACACATATTTTATTGCGTTGGCAAAATGGTGCTTTCACCAACGCAAATAATAATGCGTTGGAAAAGATAACCTCGCTTCTGACTTTTTCCAACAAATTTTCATTGTTGTTGGTAAAATGTAACCTTTTACCAATGCATATTTTACTGTGTTGGCAAAAGGGTAAGTTCACCAACACAAATAATACTTCGTTGGCAAAAATACTCATCCCTTATGACTTTTTCCTACACATTCTCATTTGCGTTGGTAGAATGTAACCTTTTACCAACGTATATTTTACTGTGTTGGTAAAAGGGTAAATTCACCAACACAAATAATACTTCGTTGGCAAAAGTACTCCCCCTTATGACTTTTTCCGACACATTCTTATTTGCGTTGGTGAAAGATAACTTTTTACCAACGCATATTTTACTGTGTTGGCAAAAGGGTAAATTCACCAACACAAATAATACTTCGTTGGCAAAAGTACTCCCCCCTTATGACTTTTTCCGACACATTTTTATTTGCGTTGGTAAAAGGTAACCTTTTACCAACGCATATTTTACTGTGTTGGCAAAAGGGTAAATTCACCAACACAAATAATACTTCGTTGGCAAAAGTACTCCCCCCTTATGACTTTTTCCGACACATTTTTATTTGCGTTGGTAAAAGTTAACCTTTTACCAACGCATATTTTACTGTGTTGGCAAAAGGGTAAGTTTACCAACACAAATAATATTTTGTTGGCAAAAGTACTCATCCTTTACGACTTTTACCAACACATTTTCATTTGCGTTGGTAAAAGGTAACATTTTACCAACGTATATTTTATTGTGTTGGCAAAAGGGTAAGTTTACCAACACCAATAATACTTCGTTGGCAAAAGTACTCCCCCTTTATGACTTTTTCCGACACATTCTCATTTGCATTGGTAAAAGGTAATATTTTACCAACGCATATTTTATTGTGTTGGCAAAAGGATAATTTTACCAACACAAATAATACTTCGTTGGCAAAAGTACTCTCCTCTTATGACTTTTTCCGACACATTCTCATTTGCGTTGGCAAAAGAGTACTTCTACCAATGCAACTAATAATGCGTAGGTAAAAGTATTCCCCCCTTTGACTGTTCCCAACACATTTTCATTTGCGTTGGCAAAAAGTACCCTTGACCAACGCATTTTGTGTTGTGTTGTTAAAAAGTGTTGGTAAAGATGTAATTTGTTGTAGTGTCTCACTCATATGACCAAGTCTCTAATGCCACAGATTCGAAGAGAAACTATCTTCAACAGTAATCAACACACCTTTGCACTGTTTTACATGTATTTGTAAAGCGCATTACCATCTTTCCCTCTCGCAATAACAAGAGACCCTTTATTGAGTTTCCATCTACCATTTCCAAAGTAATTCTCATAACCTGTACGATTCAATGCAGTTTAGGAAATCAGATTCAACCGCAGATTAGGAACATGTCGCACATCTTTCAGCATTATTGTGCAACCAATATCGGTTTTAATGCAGACATCACCAATACTAATCATATCTGAATGACTCGTGTTGCCCATCTTTATAGCATCAAAGTCACCTGTTTTGTATGTTATGGACATTTCTCTATAAGGAGTAGCATGGTGGGATGCTGTTGTGTCAGTAACCTACTCAACCTGATCATCTGCAACACTCAAACACACATTATCATCATTGCCAGCAAGCACCACTGTTTCCTATCCCAAAGTAGTTGTAGTATTATCACTGTCATTCTTCTTCTTATTATTGGATCCTTTCTGTTCTTTCAAGGCAACATAATGTTCCTGATGTAGCCCATCTTGCCACAGAAAAAGCATTTTACAGACTTTTCTTGATCTGTGATTCACCTTTAGACTTGCCACGACCCTCCTTTGGTACTCTACTCTTACTTCTTCCCCTGTTCTCAGTAACAAAAGCCTATGCCTTATCTGTTTTCTTGTAGATTTCCTTCTAGTTTCTTTATTCTGTAAATTACTGGTAACCTGACTCATGGACAATACACCATCTGGAGTAGAGTTTCTCATGGAAACAACTAATGTCTCCCATGTATTAGGCAAAGAACTAAGAAGTAACAAAGCTTGCATCTCATCATCAAGGACCATCTTCATTGTGGCTAATTGATTAACCACATTTTGGAACTCGTTGATGTGATCTTTGACCCAACCACCATCCTTGAATTTTATGTTTATAAGTTTTCTGATGTAAAAGATTTTGCTCATTGTGGTTTTTTTATCATACCTCACTTCTAACTCTTTCAAAGGGTATTCGCATTGGTTTCATTAGACACGTGGTAAAATATGTTGTTATTAACCCACTGTTTGATGTGACCAATTGCTTTTTTATGCAACTTATTCCATTCAGCATTTTGAATATCTTTTGGCCGGGCACTATCGCGCTCAATGGGATCATAAAGGTCTTTGCAATAGAGGATATCCTCCATCTTCGGTTTCCAGATCAACCAATTGGAATAGTTGAGCTTAACCATGATAGTGTTTACAGTGTTATTCTCCATTTTAATTAAATTAAGCAATTGGAAAAACAAACAACTAACATGAACTTTAACTCTTGCACCACACTGTAAATCTTGTCAACATAAGCACGATGGAAGAAATGGATTTGAAATCCAACCCCAGATGACTCCGATATCGCAGAAATAGTCTTCTACGATCCTAGTTGGTCAAACTCCTTGTTGACCGTTAAATAGCTAATCTTCTTCTACACACATAGATATGTTCGAAACTAGTTTGTAGGCACAAATAGATCTCCGATCAGAAGTTGAATGATCAAGATATCGCAGAAAGAAGTTTTTGCCGTTGATCTAGTCAAATCTGCCTTTGACTTTACGATCTGCTGACGTAGGATGATGTCAGCCCTGTGCTATTGCGGGCTGGGTTTTGCAAACGGGTTCAAGTTGACCCGACCTAAATCGAAACTATACCTGCTTCCTTGGGTTTCTACACCATGGGTCAAGTCAAGTTGACTCGACCTTGATTTGGAACTAACTTGGGTTTAGCAAACCCAGTTACTGTCGTCTTCTTCTCTGGTTCCTGCAAAAACTAGATACTAGGGCTTAGCCTTTTTTTTGCTGTAGTGACTGGAAGGAGGGAACTAGCATGCAACAACGATCGGCGAGGTGTACGTGGCCGGTTTCGGCGACGCTGTGAACGGCGACACGACGAGGATGGCGGTGAGAGGGAGCAAAAGGGCAACGATATCACCCTTCTTCTCTGGTCTTCTTCCTGAGAAATTCAGCAGCCAAAGCCCAAAAGCCGAGTACCCTTCGATCTTGTCTGATGAAGATCTCCAGCCAAACCAGATAACCAACTTTTCAATCTTGCAATTTTCTTCTTCTCCGATTGGAAACTCTAATCCGTGGCCCAACCAGATGTCAACTCACTGATCTCTTTTCTTCTCTATTTTGAAAAATAGAGATACCAAATCCTTTGATGATGAGGATTTCACTTCATTGATCTTCCACGCACAAACCTCAAGCCCTAAGAGACCTTAGCCAGTCTTTGATACCACTTGTTGTGGATATGACACCACCATTATGCATGTGTATGCATAAGCAACCAAGGTCAACAATCAACCACACAAGAAGATAAGAGATTTACGTGGTTCGGCAAAGAAGCCTACATCTACGGTAAACCAATTTCCACTAAGTTCTCCTCCAATCTGTGAATTCACAGCCTTAGAATATCAGCCTATGTCTAGGGTTACAGATTACATCATATATATAATCATCACTTCCTTAGCCCCCAAAAAATCTATTCGTAGAAAAAGGAAAGTCTTAATCCTATTAAAAAACTACTGTTTAATAAATAGAAAATCTTTAATATAATTAGGGAAACTACCTAAGACATGAAACTACTTGGTCTGAACCCACTTGGCCAATAGGAAGGTTAACAACAATTCTTCGAGTTTGAGATTCAGTTGGAGTTTTCCTGTGGAGCAGATGCCAGGCAAAGTAGGATAACTTTGGGTTTATGGTAGAATTCTAAATAAGCTTTGACCAAGTCTTCGGAAGGGCCCTGGTTCTGATCAAATCGCAACTTTGCTTTAGAGATAGTGAACCAGAGGGGAGCCTAGACCAAGTGAGTTGATCCTCATGAGCTTGAGGAGGTTGAAACTAAGATATTTTAGGAGACATAAAGTATACAATGTCTTTTAGAAGGCTAGGTGGGAAATGCCACCAACCATCTGAAACAAGAGCTGAAAGACAATCATCAAACGGGAATGTGTAGTTTAGGAACAAGGAAGCTACGTGGAGACTTTGAAACCATCGATCATGCTATAGATTGATCTTCTTACCATTATCAATAACCCAATCATAGTGAGGAGATAAGAAAATAGATATCTTGGAGATCTTTTGCCAAATACATGAATCAGCCTTTACATTAGCTTTATTCCAAATAGAAGAGGAAGGAAAGTATTTCCTATGAAACTAGGTCGCCCATAGAGAAAATGAGAAAGCTGCTTGTCAAACAAGATTGAGGAGACAAGCATCAGCAAGAAGAAGCCTTGATGTCCCTAGGAATCGATCAAATCAGCCAATCTTTACTATGTATTACAATTAAATCTGTCCATATAGGTTGAAATCAGATTTATTTATTTATTATTATTTTCTTTATTTATTTATTTATTATTATTTTTTGTCTTTATGTTTTTTCCCTACAAAACCCAACTATTGGGAACATTTGGGCAGAATATGGAATAGATGTAATAGATGGCACTGTGATAGTGGTGTCTTTAATTTGACATTGGATCGTTTGTGCCATCAAAATCTCCGACCATGGGTTTGTTTGGATTCGGAAAAATTCAGGAGAGACAACCCATTCAGTCAATCATCTAAGGCCATTTGCCGTTTCTTCTATGGATTTGACTTGATCATGTCACTTTCATGTCTAAAGCTACAACATCCTTGTGCGTTTTTCACTATCCTTTTTCTCCAATTCAAGATTTCTTCTGCTGAAGCGTAATTTCCTGCCGCTGCATATGGCTAACTATTAGAAGAAATGCCAAAAACATTTTCCTTCTTGCCGTTCTATAATCCTGGGCTTCATTGCTTTATGCTGGTAGCATGCAACTAGCAAGAGATGAGTCAAAGTTAGCAAATTTGGCACCAGTATGTGATACTCTTCTTTTATTTAGGCAGAAAAGCCTTTACATTTGCTCATGTAGATGAATTGTACATTCCTATTCATTTCATGCAGCCTGGGGCACATCATCATATACGCTTGCTCTAATTTCCTATACATCTTTTCAACTCCCTCTGTCCTCTTTCCTGTTTATCTGCAGAATTGATCATGGAAGAAATAAGTTAGGGTTAGGTAAAGCACATTAAGCAGTAACAGGACATAAGTTGCGGAGTAGAAAGGATGCCAATTTCATCAAAAGATGCTCATATAGTGCATGTCAAATCCAAAAATTTTGTCGGACAATTCTTCGTATAGGTTATTATCAGATATGCCGATCCAATGCATCTGTTGCATGATGATGCACTAAGTAAAAGAAGTGATCAAAAGATATATATATATATATATTGCGATAAAAAGTGGAGGTACTTACATAGACAGTCTGCATTGGCGATGGCTGGGGGAACTCATTAATTATTAGTCTTAAGTTTTAACTTTTGATGGAAAGAAAATAAGGATTTTATGGATTAATCCATCTGCAATTGGGTTCCATGAGCTAATGAGAAAACTCATCAAAAGAGTAAGAGTCTCTTGACTGTGATCAAATATATATATATATATGTCTATATGAAAAATTCTTCGTAATGCCCCATTTAAAAAGGGGCAGTTTTGCTCTCTTTCAATCCTAACAAGTCATGTGGTCACTTTTTCTTCTTTTTAAAAGTAATATTAATTGCTTCTCCACATTCCTAATTTCCTTTTTTTTTTTTTTTTTACAAAAAGGGGCGTTGTCACTTGTAAAAACACTCGGGCGCTATCTAGCATTCCTCTATATATATGTATATATTCATATATGGGCTTTAATCCTAATGAGAAGTGTTCTAACACACCTACGGTGAGAACCTTTTATAAGGCCTACTTGTGGATCTCATTTGGGAATGAGACCATTAGGGATGAAAAGATTTATGTAGGACCACCCCAAATATCAAGTTTGACCCCAAAATGATCATATGTTCCTAATCCCTTCATCCGTGGCTCAGAAATCCAATCCATTTGGATTGTTATACAATCGATCCAACGGTCCAGCAAATTGGAATTTGACCGAAACTTGCGGTGCGTGATTAACTAGGGATCCCTATGTTTTGTAAGATTTGGTTTAGGTGATATATGGGCCCCACCTAGACTTTTCACAAAAAATGGTGAAAACTAGTTCTCATAGGATTATTTTCATATATATGGGGATTCCTCTCACAAGCTCGAGCGGATGGAAGAGTTTCCATCCGCCCACATGTCTGGGGCCTAACATTGGTCCATTAAGATGGACCACATACAAGGGCACCCTAAATTGCACATGCCCACCAAATTTGGGCCTCATCCGATGTGACTTGACCGTTGGATTGACTAACATCCATTTGAATGGACTGTTGACCATTAAACTTTTGGGGCCCAGATGGAGATGATAGAGACTAGGGATGAGGCCAATTTTTTTGTAAAGAGGACCTTATGGAGTCTTTCAAATCCCCCCTCATTCCCCTCTCCATGTGGGTTCCTAGGTAGGCCCACAAGCTTAAGCTAATGGGCCTTATCCGAAGCTTAACCGTATGGGAGGAGCCCCATATGTATATAAGTAAGTATGCATGTATGTATGTATGTATAGGGGATTGCTACATAGTGCTCAGGCGTTTTTTAAAGAAAAATGTCCCCTCCTTGTTAGGGTCCACTGAGATGCATGCTAATCAAGGAAGTCCATCGGATGTAAAGATCCATATGAGGCCTATTTATATGCAAATCTTAAGTTCATAAGATAATCTTAACATTTTGTTCTATGACCCTAAAATTTAATGATTTAGAAGCATCATTTTATTATGATTTCAATCCAACGGTGAAAAAAAATTGGATGAGTGTCAAATTTGGACTTTTGACCATTCATAGGGGGTAATGTGTATGAAAAAACTAGATTAAACCAACATGAGCCCTATAACTAAAAAGAAGAGGGGTGGAAAAAGGGGCATTTTAAAGTGGGGCGCTCGTTAAAATTCCTCATATGAATGCATATAATATATATATGCGAGTATATATATATATGGGGCACGTTAGAAAACTCCCCAGGCTTTTTCTAAAGAAAAAATCTCCTTTTTTTGATTGGCTAATTTATTTCACTTGTCCTATTACTTAGGAAGTCAAAGCATTTATCCATCCCTAATTTTTTCTCTTTTAATATGAGTTGGTGTGTAAATGTGAGGTGGCATGATCTTAGTTGACAAATCAAGAGGGGCAAAAACTCCCCATTTGAAATTGGGAGTTTTTAAGAATCTCTCTCTCTCTCTCTCTCTTGCTCCCCCCCGGTCCTAATTGGGCCCATGAAGAATTATGCGGCCCCCCCACCTCCTGCCCCGGTCCTAGTTGGGCCCATTAAGAAATATGACAACCATGAAATGCCACTGGATTGAATAATATAGGTAAGTTAAACCTATGTAAAAGTTTTCAATTCCATTAGACTATCCTCACTCCTTGATCTATGGCCCCAAGGTTTAATGGTTTTACAGCATCATTTTCTTGTGATTTCAATCCAACAATGAGTAAAAGTTAGATCAGTGTCAAATTTAGGCTTTATACCAATTCAAGGGATTAGTATGTGTGACATGATTGGATTGGCTCCAGGTGGGCTCCACACCTTAAAAACAAAGGGGAGCACATTAAATGGGGAGTCTTTCAGAGTTCCTCATAAAAATAAATATATATGCATCTAGTGATGATTTTGGTCAAATCCCATGATAATATGAGTGATGATATCATGCGATTTTCATTTAATTATGAGAATCATGAAAAAATGATGGGACTATAGGTAACCTTATAATTATCATATGAGTGTCGAATCCTAAACTCATTGTTAAAAAAAAAAACATTTTTGCCAACGCATTCAATCTACATTACCAAACATATTCTGCAATGCAATATGTTGCCAAAGCCTCTTCAATAAGAGTATTCAGGGGCGCAAATTGACTGTGTTGGGGAAAGTAAACTCTTTAGCAACGTAATATTCATTGCCAAAATATATTGCTGAATTATTTTAGATGTTGTAAAAAAACAACGTTTGTGGGGGAATTAGCTAACATACATCGACACAGTAGGTGGGTTGTCAAAAGTTTTGAACTTTTGCTAATGCACTTAAAGTGTTGGCAAAAGTCCACTTTCCATAATGCAATATTTGCATTGGAAAATAAGTTTTTAGCTTCACCAACACAATTAACTGCATTGGCAAAAGTATTACATCTTACATTGGTATGTTCACAATTTGCTTTTGCCAATGCCACTATTAACATCAGTGAAGGTATGACATCACACCTAAAACTTTCTAATTTTTTATATAGACATATATTCATATAAACTCATTTCAATTTAAAATAATTTCTCAATCTCATATATCAAAATAAAAAAAACAAATCTCCATGTGCATCCATAATGAAATTCATCAAAACTTCAAACTATTTGCATTAATGATAAAATTATATCCAATTCACTTCCAAAAATACCTTATCCCGAATATAAATAAAAGACACTAGAAAAATATTCAACTATTATCTAGGCATTGTATTAAATTCAAGTAGTATTCTCCCTCTCTCTCCCTTTCTCTCATGTTTCATCAAACTTGCCATATGTTCCATGATGTCGCCCATCCAATTTGTAAAAGATGAAGAAAGAAATATATTAAAAATGTTTTCAATCACATTTCAAGTGTCATATGCGTGCATATTAAAAGCAATGTGGTTGGATTATATGGGCCTATCAGATTGTAAGATCTGTCAAACAAACATTTTGCTGAACAAACATTTTGACTTTCTACATTAGCTTTGTCTATAAAGCAAAACATTTTTTAAATTATCAAAAATTAACATCACCAGGATATATATCGTTGCTGAAAAGGATCTCGACCTACTTGCATGATTGTAGGGAAGAAGTGCATAGGGAGCTTTGTCTTTCTTTGACTTAGTCTATCAAAATTAAGGAAAAAACAAAACAAAAGTTAGTGGATCCTAGTCATGTTAAATCTTAACCAATAGAAATTCATGACAAATAGATTAGCGACAAATATAGCACGTAGATGTTACCTTCCATTTCTTATCTATCCATACATAGTCGATCATGTAATTCCAATGTTCTGGCTTAACATTATTAGCCGGCTGAATATTATGATCAACACCTTCTACTAGTATCTTTGACCACAAACTCGGTACAGCTTGGTATTGCATCTGTAGATATTGTGTACATGAAGCGTGTCCTTAGTAATGCAGGCTTGTGATCCTTGTTTGGGCGGTTTGAGCTTCATAAGATGGAGCGTTATAGGCTATCCATTGCTAGCAAAAGTATATGTGTTGTCACGCATGCCATGAGTGCCATTCTTGTCATACAGCCATGGCTATCCCAATAAGATATCACCACTATCCATTGGTAACAAATCACACCAAACTGTATCTTTATGGTCTTCACCAATGGTAAAAGTAACCGGACATACATACCATACTTGCATTTCATCACCTGTCATTAGTCACTTAGCAAAATAGGGATGATAATGCTTTCAAACCATCAGCTTTAAACATTCCAAGGAGGCTTAAGAGATTATATTTTCAGAACTGCCTTCATAAATCACAATTGTGAATGCTTCTTCACTTACTGTACCTTGTGAGCGGAAAATATTATTGCACAACCATTTCTTTCCTTCAGTCTACTGAGTTTCTTTGATGACCATGAGCATGTCAATTTCCTCTAGGGGATTCATTATTTTAATCTTCTCACTTTTATTCCCCTTACAATCATCTGGAGTATCTTGCACATCACTTTTAGGTGTATTTTTTATCACTTTCAATTTCAATAAGATGTATGCACTTTTGACATTCCGCTACATGATGCCCCGGCTATTGATAATGAACACAAATCATCCTATTTTGACCGTCAGTCTTTGTAAAAATCTTTCCTGATGAACCACTTGGTTTAGATGCATTGAGTTTTCGTACCCGATGGTTTGCAACACCTTCGACTTTGATGGCATGTTGGATGAGTTCATTGACATTATCAAAATTATGAAATGCAAGGATGTGCTGAATGTTGATTCTTAACCCATTGCAAGGCCTATCAACAACCAGCTCGTCATCTTCATTTAAACCACAATGAGCTTGTAGAATTAGGAATTCTTTAGAATATTCAACAACCGACTTAGATCATTGTTTGAAGTTTTGAAAGCTTGAACGCAAGTCTTTAGCACAGTTGACGGGGAGAAATTTTTGTTTCAAAGTATTCTTCATCCCATTCCATGTTTCAATGGGGTCCATGTTCTGATTCCTCCTTTTTCATTGTAATTCAGCCCACCATGACTGAATTTAGTGGCAATCAGTGTAACTTTATGGCTCTCCGTCATTGGCTTGTGTGCAAAGATATTCTCCACAAACACTAACCTATCTATGAATTTAGTGGATTGTAATTTTCTATTATATTCGGGAATTATGAGTTTAATTCCTAAATCTCAGTTGGGATTATTAACGGGTGGATCTCGTTGATTCTGAATATTTGCACCATTAGCTCAATTGTGATTTACATGCTAATTATTTTCTAAAGTTGTCACTCTAGTGTCTAGTTGTTGTTGGGTGGTGTGCATGTTGTAAACTGTGGCAATTAAATCTCTAATGGACCAACCAAATCTTCAATTGTAAAAGATGAAGATGCCATTTCAACTTGCTTCTTAGGAGGCATTTTTTTAATGTTAAATTAAAAATTTTTTTCATGCTACTTCAATTTGCTTCTAAGCCTTCGTGCTAGCAAAAGAGAAAAAGTGGAAAACCAATTGCATTTCTGCTCTTCATCCAAACTGCGAGAGAGGAAACAAGAGCTTATGACAACGATTGAGATGGTGGTGAGCAAAAGTGGGGTTCGTGTGATTGTGAAGAGAGGTAATGGATGGTGATGACGATGGCAAAGTCGACGAGGGTGTTGGAAGGAAGGCCAACAAAGATAGGCATCCAGCTGCGTGCGGAGAGGTGAATCAAGTACGCTCTGCTTCATCAAATCCTCTTTCCTCTCTCTTTCTATCTTGTTTGTTTGTTTTTTTTTTTTTTTGGCTTAGGTTTTGGCAGTATAGGTGGGGATTGTTAGGGTTTGCAGAGGCTCGATGGTTGAGGGAATCTAGAGGTCTTTAACTGGGGTTTGATTATGGGTTTCTGGGGACGGTTTCAATGGCTACAGTGACAATGGGTGAGAGGGATTTGGGTTTGGGTGTGCATGAGCAAATTGATTTTGGGTATGGGGTTGGCTTTTTGGGAACAACGTAAGGGTTTTAGCTATGCGGTGTTTTTTTTTTTCTTCCTCTGGGTATGGGTTCAATCGACTGGAATGGGGGAAGAAGAGGTAACATGCAGAGACGATCAAGAACCATTTGGCTCTGATACTAATTGATGCAGTCATAGGGTTAGGATTTGCAATCAAGAGTGCCTTGGCACAATGGGAGTTTCCACAGAAATAATCACATGAAGAAGAAGGAAATTCTCCAATGATATAACCCATAGAAAATTCTATTGATTCAAAACTCTCTAATAACAATGAAATTAGAAATCTACCAATAAGAAAAATAATATAATCCATATCTACTTGAAAGGGGACCATTTGTGGGCCATTGCTTCATCATGCACTACAACAATATGCGCTTTTGGAGACATTATTTACCGACGCTTTTAAAACTTCATCGCTAAAGGTTACTATTTATCGACGCATATAATTTTCGTCGTTGAAAATTGAACTTTTATCGATGTTTTTCTTAAAACGTTTGTAAAAATTACTTTTATTGATGAAAATAATATGCAACGGTAAATATTAGAAACAATTTTACTGATGTTTTACATAAAATGTGGCTAAATTTCACTTTTATCTACGATTATTCCTAACGTCGGTAAATGTTTAATTTTCACCAACGGAAATTATATGCATTGGTAAATATTAGTCATAATTTTACTGATGTTTAATGTGAAACGTCGCTAAATGTCACTTTTACCGACGTTTTAATAAACGTCGGTAAAAGTCTAATATTCACCGATGAATTTATATGCGTCGGTAAATTACATATTTTTGTCTTATTTTTAGAAAAAATAAAAAATTTTTATAGATGTGTAATTTTGTCGGTAAAAACCTAAAACGTCGATAAAGTTCTAAGTATTTTTGAATAATATTTGTTGAAGAAATTCTGTTTCTGCAACGAAAACATATCGTCGATAAAAATTTATCAAATTTCGCGCCTACCACTTTCCCATTTTTCCCTTCGCCCACCCCCTTTTGGTTTCTCTCTCACTCACTGATCTCTTTTTCGCTCGCTCGTTGGGTTCTCTCTCTCACTCTCTATTTGCTCTAGGCGCTCTGATCTCAGTCACTGGGTTCTCGCTCGCTTTCCTGATCTCTCCATCTCGCTCGCTCGTTTGCTCTTTCTCCTGATCTCTCTGTCTCACTCGCTCGATCGCTCTCCTGATCTCTCTGTCTTTTGCTCACTCGCTCTCTCTGTCTCACTCTCTCGCTAGCTCTCCTGATCTCTCTGTCTCTCGCTCGCTCGCTCTCTCTGATCTCGGTTTGCTTGCTCTCTCAGCTCTCTCTCTCAGTCGATCTCACCCTCTCTCGGTCTCTCTCGCTCGCTTTCTCTAATCTCTCATTCTCTCAATCGATCTCACCCTCTCTGGGTCTCTCTCTCAGTCGCTCTCTCTCTGCTTTCTCTCTCAGTCGATCTCACCCTCTCTCGGTCTCTCTCAGTCACTTTTTCTCTCTGCTCTCTCTCTCACAGTCGATCTCACCCTCTCTCAGTCTCTCTCTAATCTCTCCCTCTATTGGTCTCTCTTTGCTCTCTTTCTTTGTCTCTCTCTACTTTCTCTCCCTCAGTCGATCTCACCGATCTGATCTCTCCCTCTCTCGGTCTCTCTTTGCTTCTCTCTGTGTCGCTGTTTGCTCTTTCTCTTTCAGTCGATCTCTCTTTCTCTCTTTTGATTCACTTGTTGCTTGAAGAAGCTCTGTCAAGAAACCATGCTCTCGCTTTCTCCGTGCTCTCCCTCTGTCGGCGAAGAGGAAGCATTAATCCGGTGTCCCCTCCAATTTAAGAGGAAACATTATTCTAGTGTCCCTTACGATCCAAGCACCGGTGTCCAAATCCAAGCATTAATCTGGTCTCCCTTTCCCCTCCTTGCTCGGACCCTTCTCTACTGTTGCTGCCAACTAAGGTAAGGCTTTTTTGGTTATTTTTTTCCTTAAACCCTAACAATTTTATTTTTATTTGAAATTATGAGACTTGCAAAGTGTGAGTTTTAAGGGCTATACAGCTGGTGTGAGAATCAACAATGAAAATATGATTGGAGTTGATAGATTACCTAAAGAAATGAGTGATATGAATATAATGGATAATGAGGCAGTAGAAGCTAGCTTTATTCTTATATGATTTTTAATTTGGTGACTAGCAAAGATTGTGCGAGAGAGGGAGAGAGGGACATCTAATGAGAACTAGGAACTTCTCAATTACATTATGCTAAATATGCTCTAAGTTTTACTTTGTTAGGTGGGGCAGTGGTCAAGGAAAGGAGATGAAGTGAAAGGTTAGAGAATAAGAGGTTTTGAGTTTTTTGTATAAGGAACATTTACGATATCATAAATTGGGTTGAGAATATCATCAACCCAAGTAATTTCATAAAAAAAAGTACTAATAACTTGTAACACTCCGACCCAGCTTGACCCCGTTTAGTGGCTAGTTAATCTTGTTTCTGTTGCTAATTGTGTTTTGTTTGTGTTTTGATTTTCGTTGTGGGTCACGGATAGGTAGTTGGATTGAGTTTGACCTGGATTAAGTAGACCAAGCCCTTTTTCGTAATTTTAGCTTTTCTAAGACATGGTCATTTTTGCATCATCTTGATGTCAACATGTGTCTTTCGTTGAGCTCGTTAACTTTCGTAACTACGTCGTTTGCAACCGATGTCGTGTGATTCCATTGGACCCAGATTTGACCCAAACTGAAAATAGAATTCTCACTTGGACTCTCTTGCAATTTGAACAACCCATTAGCTTATAAATAGCTCATCCATCGACCAACTCACGTTCCTTCTCTCATTTTCTTCCTCAACTGTGCATGTGGAGTTCTCTCTTCTCTCTCTTGAATTCTCTCCTCCATCGACCTCCATCGATCAAGCTCCAATTGAGGAAGTTAGTCTTTGCATGTGAGGTGAGTGGATTTCCTTCCATTCCTCTCATCTCCTTTCTCTATCTCTTCTCCTTCTTGTTTCTCATTTGCATGGTGTGTCTATGATCCCAATTCTCATGCATGCATGTGGTTTGATTTGTGTTAGGTTGTGTTTGGGCTTTAGGACAACAATTGTGCAATTGATTTCCAATTAAGGCAAGTATAACCATAACTTTGAGAACCCATGTTGGTATGCATTTGATTTGGTTAGTTTACATGAATTGATATGGAAAAATGTGTTTACAGCCCATTTGATACTCATTGATTCAGTACTTGTCTATCTCCATTGGAGAGTTGCAAATTGGATGGTGTTACAGGCATTCTGTATGTGTTTCAGAAAATTGACCTCGTGCACGTACGGCTAAGCCGTATGGCACTTACGGCTCAAAGTCCAGAGAGGAGAAAAACCCAGTTTTCCTCTACGGCTAGGGCACGGCTAAGCCGTGGATTGCCCTATGGCTAAGCCGAAGCTCAGCCGTGGCCCAGCCGTAGATCAATACAGGGTGCATTTTCTGGATTTAACTGAGAGTCATCAATTGACAGACCTTCTACGGCCCAGCCACGGCTAAGCCGTAGAACACACACGGCTAAGCCGTAGCACACACACGGCTGAGCCGTATCCACACTAGACTAATGAAAGAAAAACAAGGATAGGTGCAATGGAAAGACCGATATGGCTTTTATGATAGAATGTAGAGCACCGAGACTTGCCCAACGGAATGTGACACAATGTGTGAATGATCTCGAGGGCTGCGAATCATTCATGTTCGTTATCCAGATGTTAAGCACCTCCCCATGGGTGTTGGTTTAAGGGACTTCGTGCACTGCTAGACTTAATGCAACACTAGACAACGGTGCATCGAATAACTTAAAACTACATCATCATGCACGGTTAGAAACACCGGATAATTATATTAGAATTGGTTTGTTAATAAAGATGATTCGATTCGCATGATTTGTTGCATAACATTTTGCATTCGAGTATTGACCTCTACTCTCTGATATGTTTACTCGTGTTCAGTTACATTCACATTGTGATTCTTTACCTGGAGTATGCATGTATAATACGTTTTCAGATATGCACGTATGATATGTTGTCACGATCTACTCAGGGTTTTCATGATTGACTCCTTATGGTCAGGCACTACTTAGCCTCAGCCTTAGGACCCCAACGGGGTGAATTTGGTGTAGTTATATGGACTTGCTGCAGTAAGAATATGTCTTGGGGAACCGGACCCCAGGAAACCGAGACCCATTGTACCCTAGCCCGGACAATGGTGTTCTTTGTATGTTATAAGATCCCTCTTTTGGGAGCATATGGTAATGTAGTAGCCACTGGTTATGTACACAGCATGTATTCATTGATTCACGTAGCATATTTCTTTCTTGCATGACAGCCCAGTGTACGAAAATGCCTTCTTTAATCACATGATGTTCTTTATTCTATTAGACACAGCGTGTGTTAACTTGCTATGGTTTATACTTTGCTGAATCATCGTATTCACAGTTGTTTTTGGTGTTGCAGGCCCAGATACCCCTGCCGAACCCCCGCAGGTCGGCCAGACTCCAGATGAGACTCCCGGGGCCCCATCAGGCCTAGAGGAGTGGATGTGATCACTCCACGGGAGAGCGTTCTTGGCATGCATCATTGGAGTCTCTTGTTTTGAGGATTCACTCATTTGTGTATATGTCATGACTGTATATGTTATTTTGTTCTTTTTGTAAGACTTTCATATGTAATTATGTCAGTTCGTTCTTTGTATCCTCTTCTTGCACTGTTAGTTTGATGTTTCTGATATTTACAGCTTCCGCGTACATGTTTGGCACGTGTGAATGTTCCCTTGTGCGTGTGCATTTAGACTCGGTCTACGTGTGCATGCACGGGAGTACGTGTATCATTAGGTTTGGCTTTTGCTAACCCCCGAACCCTGGGCTCAGGTTGTGACATACGTATTGTATGGTATCAAAGCATTCCTTGCTCATTCCTTGTTCTAGATGATAAGCATGTGGGCATGTAGGATCGTGGTGAGGATACGAATATTTCTTTGTGATCTTTCTAGATTTTGGGGCTTGTTGGGCGCAATTGTTTTGTGTTTGTGTCTGACTCTTTCCATTTTACAGGATGGCGTCAGGTTCGGGTTCTCAGCAGAACGCCGGAAATAATGAAAGCGGATCCACACCGTCACCGCAGACACAGAATACCGATGAACGCATCCTCATGCTATTTCAGTCTCTACAAGCACAATCGCAATCAATGCAGAACTTGCAAGCACAAGTGACAACCATGTTAGACCGACAAAGCCAAGCCCCAGCTCAAGCACATATAGACCAGCAGGTGGTCTTACAGCCTCGAGAGAGTGACCCGAATGCCTTCTACGGTAAATTTCGTAAGTGAGGAGCCATTGAGTTCTATGGGACAGAAGAGCCATTGAAGGCAGAGAGTGGTTGGAGCAGACGGAGGATGTTTTTGAGACCGTCGTGTGCACGAACCGGCAGAAAGTCGGACTAACAACTTTTATGTTGAGAGACGTCGCAAAAACTTGGTGGAAAAGTGTGAAAGACTCATACAGAGACATTCCTAGTGCGACGGTTTGGGAGATGTTCAAGCAACAGTTCAGGAGGAAGTTCATCCCGGCTCATGTGTTTCGAGCCAAGGAGGTTGAGTTCTTAGCTCTCCGTCAGCAGCAGATGACAGTAGCAGAATATGTGAACAAGTTTATGCAGTTGTCGCACTTTGCTCCGGACATGATCAGTACCGAAGAGAGGAAGGTGAATCGGTTTGTTGAAGGTCTGCATCCCCGGTTCATGCACCACGTGACTGCGTTTCAGCGTCCGGCTACGTTTGATGATGCAGTGGACAGGGCCTATTCTGCCGAGGCCATTGTCACAACCCGAGCCCAGGGTTCGGGGGTTAGCAAAAGCCAAACCTAATGACACACGTACTCCCGTGCAGGCACACGTAGACCGAGTCTAAATGCACACGCACAAGGGAACATTCACACGTGCCAAGCAAGTACGCGGAAGCTGTAAATATCAGAAACATAAAACTAACAGTACAAGAAGAGGATACAAAGAAAGGACTGACATAATTACATATAAAGTTTTACAAAAAGAACAAAATAATATATACAAGTCTGGAAATCCTGGAAATCCACAAAATAAGACTCCAATGATATGCATGCCAAGAGCGCTCTCCCGTGGAGTGATCACATCCACTCCTCTAGGCCTGATGGGGCCTCGGGGGTCTCTACTGGAGCCTGGCCGACCTGCGAGGGTTCGGCAGGGGGATCTGGGCCTGCAACACCAAAAACAACTATGAATACGAAGATTCAGCAAAGTATAAACCATAGCAAGTTAACACACGCTGTGTCTAACGGAATAGGAACGTCATGTGATTAAAGAAGGCATTTTCGTATACTAGGCTGTCATGCAAGAAAGAAATATGCTGAGTGAATCAATGAATACATGCTGTGTACATAACTAGTGGCAACTACATTACCATATGCTCCCAAAAGAGGGATCTTATAACATGCAAAGAACACCATTGTCCGGGCCAGGGTACAATGGGTCTCGGTTTCCTGGGGTCCGGTTCCCCAAGACAAATCCATACTGCAGCAGGTCCATATAAACTATACCAAATTCACCCCGTCGGGATCCTAAGGCTGAGGCTAAGTAGTGCCTGACCATACAGAGTCAATCATGAAAACCCTGAGTAGATCGTGACAACATATCATACGTGCATGTCTGTGAGTGAACATATCATACATGCATACTCAAGGGAAATAAACCACAATGTGAAAGTAACGAAACATACGTAATCATGTAGAGCGTTGAGATCAATGATCGAATGCAATATGTTATGCAACAAATCATGTGAAATCGAATCATCTTTAGTTACAAACCAATTCTAATCTAATTATCCGGTGTTTCTAACCGTGCATGATGATGTAGTTTTAAGGTATCGGTGCACCGTCGTCTAGTGTTGCAATGAATCGGGCGGTGTACGAAGTCCCTTAAACCAACACCCATGGGGAGGTGCTTAACATCCGAATAACGAACATGAATGATTCGCAGCCCTCGAGATCGTTCATGCGTTGTATCACATTCCGTTGGGCAAGTCTCGGTGTTCTACATTCCATCATGAAGGCCATATCGGTCTTTTCTTTCCACCTATCCTTATTCTTCATTTTTATTCTAATGTGTTTACGGCTTAGTCGTGTGTGGTCTACGGCTTAGCCGTGGCTGGGCCGTAGAAGGTCTGTCAGTTGCTGACTCAGTTATTTCAGAAATTGCACCCTGTATTGATCTACGGCTGGGCCACGGCTGAGCTTCGGCTTAGCCGTAGGGCAATTCACGGCTTAGCCGTGCCTTAGTCGTAGAGGAAAACTGGGTTTTTCTCCTCTCTGGATGGTGAGCCGTAAGGTTCATACGGCTTAGCCGTACCTGTACGAATTAAATTTTCTGAAACTTGTACAGAATGTCTGGGAACTCATCAACAGTGGAAGTTTCAATCGAAAGGAATAGCATATGAACCAAATGGGCTGTAAACACCTTATTTCCACATCCATTCATGTAAACTAAGCAAATCAAAAGCGTACCAACATGGGTTCTCACACTATGGTTATACTTGCCTCAATTTGGAAATCAATTGCACACTTGAAGTTCTAAAGCCCAAATCACAACCTAGCACAACCAAAACCACCTGCATGCATGAGGGATGGAGAGAATTTCCAAAGACATGCACACCAATAAGAACAAGAAGGAGAAGAAAGACGGGAAAGAGATGAGAGGAATGGAAGAAAATCCACTCACCTCACATGCAAGACCCACCTTCCTTTTGATCGATGAAGGAGAGGAATGGGAGAAGAGAATTCAAGAGAGAAGAGAGAGCTCCACGTGCAGTGCAGGCAGATTGAACATGAACATGAGAGAGTGAGGACGTGAGTGTTGGTGAAGTGGGTGAGAGTATATATATAAGTAATGGTTTGTCCAATTTACAACGAAGGCCAAGTTAGAAGTGAAATTTCAATTTGAGTCAAATCAAGGTCCAATCCAATCACACGACCTCGGTTGCAAATGACGTAGTTACGAAAGTTAACGGGCTCAACGAAAGACACGTGTTGACATCAAGATGATGCAAGAATAACCATGTCTAAGAAAAGCTAAAATTACGAAAAAGGGCTTGGTCTACTTAATCCGGGTCAAACTCAACCCAACTACCTATCCATGACCCGAAACGAAAATAAAACACGAACAAAACACGATTAACTACCCGCTAAACGAGGTCAAGCTGGGTCGGAGTGTTACATCCTCCCCTACTTGAGAATCATTCCGTCCTCGGAATGCACACTAATTCACTCATACCTGGGAAAACAAATCGGGATACTGACGTGCCATCTGCTCTTCTAACTCCCAAGTAGCCTCATCAGGACTGTGATGCTCCCAAAGCACTTTGACCCACCGGATTGTCCTGGTGCGGAGTATCTGCTCTCGGGTCCCCACGATACGGAGCGGTCGCTCAACGTATGCAGCACTCGGCTGAATCTGGATCTCATCGTAATGAATGACATGGGAGGGATCATGAACATATTTCCGAAGCATCGAAACGTGAAAAACGTTGTGCACTCCTGAAAACATCTCGGGAAGCTCTAATCGATAGGCCAAATCACCAATTCGACTCTTGATCTCGAACGGTCCGACATAGCGTGGAGCTAACTTGCCTTTCTGGCCGAAACGGATCGTACCCTTCATCGGTGAGACCTTCAGAAAAACCCACTCGCCAACCTGAAACTCTAAGGGTCGTCTGCGGGTGTCTGCATAACTCTTCTGTCTCGACCGAGCAACTTTCAAGTTCTCAATGGCTTTCTGTACCTTCTCCGTAGTCTCGGCAATGATCGTCGGTCCGTGAAAACTTCGAGCTCCAACTTCTTCCCAACAAACCGGACTTCTACACTTCTTCCCGTACAAGGCTTCATATGGTGCCATCCCAATGCTCTCGTGGAAACTGTTGTTGTAGGCGAACTCGCACAACGATAGGTGAAGATCCCATTCTTTCTCGTAGCTCAACACGCTGGCTCGCAACATATCTTCTAAAGTCTGAATCGTCCGCTCTGATTGTACATCCGTCTGTGGGTGGTATGTCGTGCTGAAACTCAACTTCGTACCCAAAGCCTCTTGGAATGCTCTCCAGAAGGACGAAACAAAACGGCTGTCACGATCGGATACAATCGACACGGGGGTACCATGGAGCCTGACGATCTCATCCACGAACTTCCTAGCCATCTCTGAAAACGTCATACCCTTCCGAAAAGGAATGAAATGGGCTGATTTTGTCAATCGATCTACAATCACCCAAATGGCGTTGTTCTTCCTGCTCGTCGGCGGTAATCCGGAAACGAAGTCCATGGTGATGTTTTCCCACTTCCACTGCGGTATATGCAAAGGATGCAACGAGCCTGGTGGTCTCTGATGATCTGCCTTCACCTTCTGGCATGTCAAACAGCGAGCAACAAATCCTGCTACTTCTCTCTTCATGTTGTTCCACCAGAAGCGGTCCTTGAGATTCCGAAACATCTTGGTGCTGCCTGGATGCATCGCGTATCGAGCGTAATGCGCTTCGTTCATCAGTTTCTCCTTGAAATCATCAACTGCTGGCACGCACAACCTACTCCGAAAATAGAGTACACCATCCTCGAGTCTGAAATCGGGTCGGTCTCCAATGTGGTCTCGAATGCGCTTCAAAGTTAGATCCTCAAACTGCCTGTCCTTAATCTGCTGAATCAACTCAGGCTGAAACACTAGCGTACTAGCCAACGTCACGCACTCATCCACTAGTTTAACTTCAACAGGGAGACCATGGAAGTCTAAGAGGAAACTGCTCAAAAGCTGCACTGACTCTGCTTTCCTACTGAGCGCATCTGCCACCACATTCCCCTTGCCTGGCTGATATTTGATCGGGAAGTCATAATCCTTAATAAGCTCAAGCCATCTCCGCTGTCTCATGTTCAGCTCCTGCTGTGTGAATAAGTACTGTAAACTGTGGTGGTCAGAACGAACCTCAAACTGCACACCATATAGATAATGTCTCCACAGCTTCAACGCAAATACGATGGCTGCCAATTCCAAATCATGGGTGGCATAATTCTTCTCATGTTCTCGCAACTGTCTCGATCCATAAGCAATAACCTTCCCATGCTGCATCAACACACAGCCCAGACCAACTCGAGAAGCATCTGAATAAACCACGAATTCTTCACTACCATCTGGCAAGGCTAACACTGGGACTGTAGTCAACTTTTCTTTCAAAGTCTGGAAACTGGCTTCACACTCCTCAGTCCAATCAAATGGTACATTCTTCCTGGTCAACTTCGTCAAAGGAGAAGAGATCTTAGCAAAATCCTGGACAAATCGACGATAGTAACCTGCTAGACCAAGGAAACTGCGAACCTCTGTCACTGTCTTGGGGCTAGGCCAATTCACTACTGCCTCCACTTTAGATGGATCAACTGCCAATCCCTCTCGTGAAATGATATGACCTAAAAATGCCACCTGCTCAAGCCAGAAATCACACTTCGACAACTTAGCAAACAATCGATGTTCTCTCAACAATGACAAGGCTTTTCTTAAATGCTCCCTATTCTCCTCTGCTGATTTCGAATAGATCAGTATATCATCAATAAACACAACTACGAATTGGTCCAAGAAAGGAGCAAAGATCTGATTCATCAATGCCATAAAAGCTGCAGGTGCATTGGTTAGTCCAAAAGGCATCACGAGGAATTCATAATGACCATAACGAGTCCTGAAGGCAGTTTTTGGAATATCATCTTCTTTGACTCTCAACTGGTGATATCCAGATCTCAAATCAATCTTCGAAAAATAGGCTGCACCCTGAAGTTGGTCAAACAACTCATCGATCCTGGGTAGGGGGTACTTGTTCTTGATAGTCACTTTGTTCAACTGGCGGTAGTCTATGCACATCCGAAAAGTACCATCCTTCTTCTTGACAAACAAGACTGGTGCTCCCCAAGGGGAAACGCTCGGGCGAATGAAACCCTTATCCAAAAGCTCCTGCAATTGCTTTTTCAACTCTGACAACTCTGTTGGGGCCATGCGATACGGAGCCTTGCTGATCGGTGCCGTGCCGGGAACAAGCTCAATGGCGAACTCCACATCTCGGACCGGGGGTAAGTCTGGCACATCGTCTGAAAGATATTTGGAAAGTCACAGACCACCTGGATCTCACCTAGCTGCTTCGGCTCCTTCTTCGCTGCGATAAAGGCAATGAAGCCTTCACACCCTCGGCGGATCAAGCGATCGGCCTTACAAGCAGAGATCACACGTCGGGGGCATCTCTGCTGACTGCCCTCGAAACGGAAGCCCTTGCCTAAATCGAAGAAGATCGTCCTGTTGTAACAGTTAACACAGGCACGATATCGAGCGAGCCAATCCATACCAAGGATCACGTCGAAGTCCAGCATCGACAACAGAATCAAATCAACAGGTAACTGATGACCTGCAATCTGCACGTCGCAATGGGGGTAGCATACACTACACTCCACTCGCTTGCCAACTGGGGTGGATACAACCAGCACATAAGGCAACGGCTTAGATGGCTGAGGTAATCGTTCGGCAAAATGAGGCGCTACATAAGATCGTGTAGACCCCGAATCGAACAAAGCTAATGCCTCGACGCGCGAAATCAAAACAGTACCTTCAACCACCTGTGGATCCTCGGCACTCTCGTGGGTAGCAGCGTAAGCACGGGCTGTCTGGCGAGGCTGTCTCGAGCCGGGACGAGCTGACTGTGGCTTGCTCGGAGCTGAAGGTGCACTTGGTCTGCTAGGAACTGCACCCAAGGTAGGACCAGATGGAGATGCACTGGAGGCTCTATATCGAGGACAGTTGGCGATCATATGCTCCCTCGAACCACAAATAAAACAAGCACCTGCCTTCCTCCAACACGCGTCAGTCGCGTGGCTCTTGCCACAATGCCCACAAGTCACTCCAGTGGAACTAGAAGTACCCTGCTGGCCTTTGGTCTTCTTCTGTACTTGTCCTCGTGCACTGAAGGGCGGCTGTTGCTTGGGCTCGACGGCTCTCGCAGCTTGGTGGATGGCCTCGGCAGAATAGGCCCTGTCCACTGCATCATCAAACGTAGCCGGACGCTGAAACGCAGTCACGTGATGCATGTACCGGGGATGCAAACCTTCAACAAACCGGTTCACCTTCCTTTCTTCAGTACTGATCATGTCCGGAGCAAAATGCGACAACTGCATAAACTTATTCACATATTCTGCTACTGTCATCTGCTGCTGACGGAGAGCTAGGAACTCAACCTCCTTGGCTCGAAACACATGAGCCGGGATGAACTTCCTTCTGAACTGCTGCTTAAACATCTCCCAAGCCGTCGCACTAGGAATATCTCTGTATGAATCTTTCACGCTCTTCCACCAAGTCTTTGCGACATCTCTAAACATGGAAGTTGCTAGTCCGACCTTCTGCCGGTTCGTGCACACAACGGTCTCAAAAACATCCTCCGTCTGTTCTAACCACTGTTCTGCCTTCAATGGCTCTTCTGTTCCATAGAACTCAATGGCTCCTCGCTTGCGAAATTTCCCGTAGAGGGCATTTGGGTCATTCTCTCGAGGTTGTAAAATCACCTGCTGATCTACATGTGACTGAGCTGGGACTTGGCTTTGCCGGTCTAACATGGTTGTCACTTGGGCTTGCAAGTTCTGCATTGATTGCGATTGTGCCTGAAGGGACTGAAATAACATGAGAATGCGTTCGTCTGTATTCTGTGTCTGCGGTGATGGTGCAGATCCGCTTTCATTATTTCCGGCATTCTGTTGAGAACCCGAACCTGATGCCATCCTGTAAAATGGAAAGAATCAGACACAAACACAAAACAATAGCGCCCCACAAACCCCAAAATCTAGAAAGATCAAGAAAGATCACAAAGAAAGTCGTATCCTCGCCACGATCCTACATGCCTACATGCTTATCATCTAGAACAAGAAATGAGCAAGGAATGCTCTGATACCATACAATACGTATGTCACAACCCGAGCCCAGGGTTCGGGGGTTAGCAAAAGCCAAACCTAATGACACACGTACTCCCGTGCAGGCACACGTAGACCGAGTCTAAATGCACACGCACAAGGGAACATTCACACGTGCCAAGCAAGTATGCGGAAGCTGTAAATATCAGAAACATAAAACTAACAGTACAAGAAGAGGATACAAAGAAAGGACTGACATAATTACATATAAAGTTTTACAAAAAGAACAAAATAATATATACAAGTCTGGAAATCCTGGAAATCCACAAAATAAGACTCCAATGATATGCATGCCAAGAGCGCTCTCCCGTGGAGTGATCACATCCACTCCTCTAGGCCTGATGGGGCCTCGGGGGTCTCGACTGGAGCCTGGCCGACCTGCGAGGGTTCGGCAGGGGGATCTGGGCCTGCAACACCAAAAACAACTATGAATACGAAGATTCAGCAAAGTATAAACCATAGCAAGTTAACACACGCTGTGTCTAATAGAATAGGAACATCATGTGATTAAAGAAGGCATTTTCGTATACTAGGCTGTCATGCAAGAAAGAAATATGCTGAGTGAATCAATGAATACATGCTGTGTACATAACTAGTGGCAACTACATTACCATATGCTCCCAAAAGAGGGATCTTATAACATGCAAAGAACACCATTGTCCGGGCCAGGGTACAATGGGTCTCGGTTTCCTGGGGTCCGGTTCCCCAAGACAAATCCATACTGCAGCAGGTCCATATAAACTATACCAAATTCACCCCGTCGGGATCCTAAGGCTGAGGCTAAGTAGTGCCTGACCATACAGAGTCAATCATGAAAACCCTGAGTAGATCGTGACAACATATCATACGTGCATGTCTGTGAGTGAACATATCATACATGCATACTCAAGGGAAATAAACCACAATGTGAAAGTAACGAAACATACGTAATCATGTAGAGCGTTGAGATCAATGATCGAATGCAATATGTTATGCAACAAATCATGTGAAATCGAATCATCTTTAGTTACAAACCAATTCTAATCTAATTATCCGGTGTTTCTAACCGTGCATGATGATGTAGTTTTAAGGTATCGGTGCACCGTCGTCTAGTGTTGCAATGAATCGAGCGGTGTACGAAGTCCCTTAAACCAACACCCATGGGGAGGTGCTTAACATCCGGATAACGAACATGAATGATTCGCAGCCCTCGAGATCGTTCATGCGTTGTATCACATTCCGTTTGGCAAGTCTCGGTGTTCTACATTCCATCATGAAGGCCATATCGGTCTTTTCTTTCCACCTATCCTTATTCTTCATTTTTATTCTAATGTGTTTACGGCTTAGCCGTGTGTGTGCTACGGCTTAGTCGTGTGTGGTCTACGGCTTAGCCGTGGCTGGGCCGTAGAAGGTCTGTCAGTTGCTGACTCAGTTATTTCAGAAATTGCACCCTGTATTGATCTACGGCTGGGCCACGGCTGAGCTTCGGCTTAGCCGTAGGGCAGTTCACGGCTTAGCCGTGCCCTAGTCGTAGAGGAAAACTGGGTTTTTCTCCTCTCTGGATGGTGAGCCGTAAGGTTCATACGGCTTAGCTGTACCTGTACGAATTAAATTTTCTGAAACTTGTACAGAATGTCTGGGAACTCATCAACAGTGGAAGTTTCAATCGAAAGGAATAGCATATGAACCAAATGGGCTGTAAACACCTTGTTTCCACATCCATTCATGTAAACTAAGCAAATCAAAAGCATACCAACATGGGTTCTCACACTATGGTTATACTTGCCTCAATTTGGAAATCAATTGCACACTTGAAGTTCTAAAGCCCAAATCACAACCTAGCACAACCAAAACCACCTGCATGCATGAGGGATGGAGAGAATTTCCAAAGACATACACACCAATAAGAACAAGAAGGAGAAGAAAGAGGGGAAAGAGATGAGAGGAATGGAAGAAAATCCACTCACCTCACATGCAAGACCCACCTTTCTTTTGATCGATGAAGGAGAGGAATGGGAGAAGAGAATTCAAGAGAGAAGAGAGAGCTCCACGTGCAGTGCAGGCAGATTGAACATGAACATGAGAGAGTGAGAACGTGAGTGTTGGTGAAGTGGGTGAGAGTATATATATAAGTAATGGTTTGTCCAATTTACAACGAAGGCCAAGTTAGAAGTGAAATTTCAATTTGAGTCAAATCAAGGTCCAATCCAATCACACGACCTCGGTTGCAAATGACGTAGTTACGAAAGTTAACGGGCTCAACGAAAGACACGTGTTGACATCAAGATGATGCAAGAATAACCATGTCTAAGAAAAGCTAAAATTACGAAAAAGGGCTTGGTCTACTTAATCCGGGTCAAACTCAACCCAACTACCTATCCATGACCCGAAACGAAAATAAACACGAACAAAACACGATTAACTACCCGCTAAACGAGGTCAAGCTGGGTCGGAGTGTTACAGCCATTCACCAAGCTGCGAGAGCCGTTGAGCCTAAGCGACAGCCGCCTTTCAGTGCACGAGGACAAGTACAGAAGAAGACAAAAGGCCAACAGAGTACTTCTAGTTCTACTGAAGTGACTTGTGGGCATTGTGGCAAGAGCCATGCGACTGACGCGTGTTGGAGGAAGGCAGGTGCTTGTTTTATCTGTGGCTCGAGGGAGCATATGATCGCCAATTGTCCTCGATATAGAGCCTCCGGTGCAGCTCCATCTGGTCCTACCTCCGGTGCAGTTCCTAGCAGACCCAGTGCACCTACAGCTCCGAGCAAGTCGCAGTCAGCTCGTCCAGGCTCGAGACAGCCTCGCCAGACAGCCCGTGCTTACGCTGCTACCCATGAGAGTGCCGAGGATCCACAGGTGGTTGAAGGTACTGTTTTGATTTCGCACGTCGAGGCATTAGCATTGTTCGATTCGGGGTCTACACAGTCGTACGTAGCACCTCATTTCGCCGAGCGGTTACATCAGCCGTCTAAGCCGTTGCCATATGTGCTGGTTGTATCCACTCCAGTTGGCAAGCGAGTGGAGTGTAGTATGCACTACCCCCATTGCGACGTGCAGATTGCAGGTCATCAGTTACCTGTTGATTTGATCCTGTTGTCGATGCTGGACTTTGACGTGATCCTTGGTATGGATTAGCTCGTTCGATATCGTGCCTGTGTTAACTGTTACAACAGGACGATCTTCTTCGATTTAGGCAAGGGTTTCCGTTTCGAGGGCAGTCAGCAGAGATGCCCCAGACGTGTGATCTCGGCGTGTAAGGCAGATCGCTTGATCCGCCGAGGGTGTGAAGGCTTCATTGCCTTTATCTCAGCGAAGAAGGAGACGAAGCAGCTAGGTGAGATCCAGGTGATCTGTGACTTCCCCGATATCTTCCCAGACGATGTGCCAGACTTACCCCTAGTTCGAGATGTGGAGTTCGCCATTGAGCTTGTTCCCGGCACGACACCGATCAGCAAGGCTCCGTATCGCATGGCCCCAGCTGAGTTAGCTGAGTTGAAGAAGCAATTGCAGGAGCTTTTGGACAAGGGTTTCATTCGCCCGAGCGTCTCACCTTGGGGAGCACCAGTCTTGTTTGTCAAGAAGAAGGACGGTACTTTTCGGATGTGCATAGACTACTTTTCGGATGTGCATAGACTACCGACAGTTGAACAAAGTGACTATCAAGAACAAGTACCCCCTACCCAGGATTGATAAGTTGTTTGATCAACTTCAGGGTGCAGCATATTTTTCGAAGATTGATTTGAGGTCTGGATATCACCAGTTGAGAGTCAAAGAAGATGACATTCCTAAGACTGCCTTCAGGACTCGTTATAGACATTATGAATTCCTCGTGATGCCTTTTGGATTAACCAACGCCCCTGCAGCGTTCATGGCATTGATGAATCAGATCTTTGCTCCTTTCTTGGATCAGTTCGTAGTTGTTTTTATTGATGATATCTTGATATACTCTAAGTCAGCAGAAGAGCATCGGAAGCACTTGAGAAAAGCCTTGTCGTCGTTGAGAGAATATCGATTGTTTGCCAAGCTGTCGAAATGTGATTTTTGGCTTGAGCAGGTGGCATTTTTAGGTCATATCATTTCACGAGAGGGATTGGCAGTTGATCCATCTAAAGTGGAGGCAGTGGTGAATTGGCCTAGCCCCAAGACAGTGACAGAGGTTCGCAGTTTCCTTGGTCTAGCAGGTTACTATCGTCGATTTGTCCAGGACTTTGCTAAGATCTCTTCTCCTTTGACGAAGTTGACCAGGAAGAATGTACCATTTGATTGGACTGAGGAGTGTGAAGCCAGTTTCCGAACTTTGAAAGAGAAGTTGACTACGGTCCCAGTGTTAGCCTTGCCAGATGGTAGTGAAGGATTCGTGGTATATTCAGATGCTTTTCGAGTTGGTCTAGGCTGTGTGTTGATGCAGCATGGGAAGGTTATTGCATATGGATCGAGACAGTTGCGAGAATATGAGAAGAATTACGCCACCCATGATTTGGAATTGGCAGCCATCGTGTTTGCCTTGAAGCTGTGGAGACATTATCTGTATAGTGTGCAGTTTGAGGTTCATTCTGACCACCACAGTTTACAGTACTTATTCACGCAGCAGGAGCTGAACATGAGACAGCGGAGATGGCTTGAGCTTATTAAGGATTATGACTTCCCGATCAAATATCAGCCAGGCAATGGAAATGTGGTGGCAGATGCGCTCAGCAGGAAAGCAGAGTCAGTGCAGCTATTGAGCAGTTTTCTCTTAGAGTTCCATGGTCTCCCTGTTGAAGTAAAACTAGTGGATGAGTGCGTGACTTTGGCTAGTACGCTAGTGTTTCAGCCTGAGATGATTCAGCAGATTAAAGACAGGCAATTTGAAGATCTAACCTTGAAGCGCATTCGAGACCACATTGGAGACAGACCCGATTTCAGACTCGAGGATGGTGTACTTTATTTTCGGAGCAGGTTGTGCGTGCCAGCAGTTGATGATTTCAAGGAGAAACTGATGAACGAAGCGCATTACGCTCGATACGCGATGCACCCAGGCAGCACAAAGATGTTTCGGAATCTCAAAGATCGCTTTTGGTGGAACAACATGAAGAGAGAAGTAGCAGGATTCGTTGCTCGCTGTTTGACATGCCAGAAGGTGAAGGCAGATCATCAGAGACCGCCAGGCTCGTTGCATCCTTTGCATATACCGCAGTGGAAGTGGGAACACATCACCATGGACTTCGTTTCCGGGTTACCACCGACGAGTAGGAAGAACAACGCCATTTGGGTGATTGTAGATCAATTGACGAAGTCAGCCCATTTCATTCCTTTTCGGAAGGGTATGACATTTTCAGAGATGGCAAGGAAGTTCGTGGATGAGATCGTCAGGCTCCATGGTACCCCCGTGTCGATTGTATCCAATCGTGACAGCCGTTTTGTTTCATCTTTCTGGAAAGCTTTCCAAGAGGCTTTGGGTACGAAGTTGAGTTTCAGCACGGCATACCACCCACAGACAGATGGGCAATCAGAGCGGGCGATTCAGACTTTGGAGGATATGTTGCGAGCCAGCGTGTTGAGCTACGAGAAAGAATGGGATCTTCACCTATCGTTGTGCGAGTTCGCCTACAACAACAGCTTCCACGAGAGCATTGGGATGGCGCCATATGAAGCATTGTACGGGAAGAAATGTAGGAGTCCGGTATGTTGGGAAGAAGTTGGAACTCGAAGTTTTCACGGACCGACGATCATTGCCGAGACTACGGAGAAGGTACAGAAAGCAATTGAGAACTTGAAAGTTGCTCGGTCGAGGCAGAAGAGTTATGCAGACACCCGCAGACGGCCCTTAGAGTTTCAAGTTGGTGAGTGGGTATTTCTTAAGGTCTCACCGATGAAGGGTACGATCCGTTTCGGCCAGAAAGGCAAGTTAGCTCCACGCTATGTCGGACCGTTCGAGATCAAGAGTCGGATTGGTGATTTAGCCTATCGATTAGAGCTTCCCGAGATGTTTTTAGGAGTACACAACGTTTTCCACGTTTCGATGCTTCGGAAATATGTTCATGATCCCTCCCATGTCATCCGTTATGACGAGGTTCAGATTCAGCCGAGTGCTGCATACGTTGAGCGACCGCTCCGTATCGTGGGAACCCGAGAGCAGATACTCCGCACCAGGACAATTCGATGGGTCAAAGTACTTTGGGAGCATCACAGTCTCGATGAGGCTACTTGGGAGTTAGAAGAGCAGATGGCACTTCAATATCCCGATCTGTTTTCTCAGGTATGAGTGAGTGAGTGTTCATTCCGAGGACGGAATGATTCTCAAGTAGGGGAGGATGTAACACTCCGACCCAGCTTGACCCCGTTTAGTGGCTAGTTAATCTTGTTTCTGTTGCTAATCGTGTTTT